>CM060924.1:1735398-11735398 GCA_030737875.1 Allium sativum | reverse complement strand
CAATCACGGGTATTTTTAATTTTAACATTCGGCTTTATTATTCGAATTCTCATATCTTACCAGATATTTCTCAAATCCTGTTTTAGCCATTTTACACTTCTTGGAAACATTTCCAGTTATTATAAACTCTTATTCTTTCATGTTCTAGAAACATACGTTATTAACGTTCGAACTCTTTCCATTAATTTCACATTCTTTATTTCTATACTTGGATAATCTACCCTCTTTATATTGGAAAATATTTCCAATTTCATTATAAATATTTTAATCGGCCAACCGTTTACCTTTAAAAACATTATTCACTTAAAAATGTGAATACCATTCCTGTTATATAAATCTGAATACCTTTATCAAATAACTCTTTATTTAGAAAATCAATAACATTATCTCGTCTACCGAAATCTCTTTCATACTTTATATTCACAATCCACTTTATAAACTCTGTTCTCTAAGTCAACTTCTTATCAATATCCAGTTGATAACTAAATATTGATTCTTATCCTATTAACATTTATTTATTTAAAACTAAATGTTAATTATCCTATCAGATTATAATTCCTAAAAATAATTTACTTTTAATACATTCGACATCGTCGAATCCCAGTTCCAAATCCTAATGGTTTAATTCTAATCACATTTCGAACATTGAAATGCTGTCATTAGTTTCTAATACGATTCCCCAATTCTTTTTCTATACTCTTTCTTATATTTCTTTGAACAAACGTCGTTACTTATTACTCTAGAATAAGTGGATTTCAAACCAAACTGTTACATTTCCTAGGAAGTGCTGCTCTATATAAAAGTCACGCTTAAGTCTAATCAACAGCAGTTAATTTGTCGCTATAGTTCTAAACTTGTCATATGCTGTAATATTCTCCTTATAACTAATCTCAACATTACAGTCACACTTACCTTATCAACAGCGTTACTTTGTTGCTATAGTTCAACTTGTCATACGCTGTAATATTCTTTGTTATAACTAATCTTGACATAACAGTCACACTTATCTTATCAACAGCGTTATTTTATCGCTATAATTCTAAGACTTGCATACTCTGCCATATTCCTTTTATACTAATCTTGACATCTATTTCCGTCACAAAAATCTTGACATCTCTTTCTGTTAAAAAAATCTTGACATCTCTTTCCGTTACAAAAATCTTGACATCTCTTCCCGTTACAAACTGATATCGTTCCTCGGTAATAGCGAAGCCGTTCAAGTTGGGGTATTTTATTTACCTCTCAGACCTTGATCGACAACGTTCTTACCTTAGAACCGATACAAGTCTGTATTCAAATTCCTTATTACTTAATATATTTATTAAATTGTATTTCCTTGTTGTATTTTGGAATATGGTTTTACAACACCATATCCTTACTTTGGAATCTCTGTGGTTTATCCATATTTAATTTAAACATTAACTCTTTGCTTTCTCCATTCCCCAGTTCTTATCTATAACTTCTTAAATGGTAATTAACTCTCATTAATTTCGATAAACTTATTTCTAACCTGTTTTCATTAGATTAATTAAAGACCAATTAATTTAATAATCATGTTCCCAAATAACAGTTGATTAAATCAACTTATTTCCATCAGTAAATTCATTAACTGATTTTAATTACTTCTTAACATTAGATTAATCTAATTAATCTAATGATATCTCTAAATTATTTATCTTAAATATAATTATCCAAATATTTAATCGTCGGATAGTTTTTACTTTATAAACTTGTTTAAATGTCAACAATCGCTTTTATTTGCTTTATAAAAACGAACTCTAAAATACTGGTTTATAATAGAACTTCTATTATAATTTAAAACTTCACTTTAATTATAAAAATATAATTTCTATAATTAACTTCATTGATTTGCCTGACGGTAAATCAGTTTCTTAACAAAACGATGGTTTTACGGTCGACTGTTAACACTTTCTAAATCGATATCGTTTATTTATTTAATCTAAACAAATGTTGAATTTCCGTTCAACATCAATATTCACACCGGGTTGTAAATATAATTCGGGTTCAAACAGTGCATACAAAACAAACAGTACATATAAATATCGAGGAATCCGGTCGGATTCCTCCAACCGGTTTCCGCATCCACAGATGTCAGTCAACACAATTTACACTAACTCTATACTAGGGGATATTCTAATCGATGGAATCAGTGTCCAACCGATGATGTGTGCATATGTAACGGTACATAATATTTAACCCGTTTAACTGTAATCTACCTAATCGACCATCACACAACATTAAAATAAAATTAAAAATAGATCAGAGTTAGTGATTTTACTCACCTTTGCGCGTTAACCGTCAAATAACGATTTGCGTTAGCATATCGGTATGATTCCAACAGATCTGATCGTCTTCCGTTCGCCAATAACATCAGCTAATCTCTCCTTCTCTTTTACTGTATCATTGAACCGGCTTTCCCCAGTAAAAACGCTTACAGTATTTGTCTTCTTCTTTTTCTTTTTAAGGTTTTGGCCCTCACTTACCCAATTTGGCCCATGCACAACTTCTTCAACCCTTGAGAGGCTACAACATCTTCCTATACCAAGTGCACAGCTCGCCCTCCACCATACACTTATATGCACACAACGCTCATCTCAGTACACAAAACACATGCACACTTTCACCTTGAGTTGCACCACACCGTCCCTAAACTCCCGTACAACCCTTGCTTTTATTTTCTTACTTCCAGCTCATCACGTAAACTAAAGTCCCCTTTCACGTTTGTATTTTCCTTCTAGGTCTACCCAAAATGAGACGAGCTCCAGCATCCCACCCGTAAGCCCATCACCTTCCCGCAAGCTTCAACATACTTTAATTACTCACGTGTGCAACTCCTCTGTAAATTAATGAAACGCAAAAACTTGTTTCATTGTTGAGTTTTCCCCACTCATATATTTGCAAACGCATGTACAGCTACCTTGCTTCTATCGTTCTACACATGCTACAGACAAACAGAGAAATAATACCATTACTCCATTAGAGAACTTCTCACCACCGATAATACTTTCAAACCCTTGAACACAATCCCACTTCAGAAATTTCTTCATGCACCCACTACAAACATAGCACGTCCGCCTCCCCTTCTTTATACCATTGCCTGCACACTACCACTTCACAAATCCACCTTCCCCCCAATACAAAACGTCAGCTCACCATACTCATGTTCATGCACTTCAAAACATCTCGTCCCCCATCCATCTGCATGTCCTTCTCGTAACACACGTACCCCATTCACAACCCATGACTCCCTCACATCCGCTAATAACTCCTCCATCACTTATCACTTGCTCACGTGTTCAACAGGTATTGGCTCCCTTTGGATTTGTGTCCATCACTCCTACAAATTCTCGTGCCATGCAAGCCCTTCATTACTCTACCTCACAAAGCACCACGCTCCTTCGTTTAATACCCAGACTTCAGTACAAACTTCCCATCCAAGTTGCCTGTCATGCTTCAGACATTATCACCGACCCCGCACCATTTCCTTCCCAGTCCCCTTCATGCATGCTCTCTCCTGTTGCTTCATTCGAACAGATCCCATGCATTTCAGCCCCTCCCGAACCCAACGCTGCTCCAGTCCGCCGGTCCTTTGCTTCCACCGACGATCCAAGATCCGAACATTACCTTTTACACTTCACCTTGCCACTAAAGATCTCGCATGCTTCGTCTCATTTCGTTTACAGGGAGTTTGCTCCGGTTTAGTAATGGAGTATTCGTTTTTTTTTAAGTTTTTGCTGTCCAAACGAAAGTGAGGATATACGATATTTAAAGGCAAAGGTAGCTTGACTTCCACGGAATGAGGTGATTTGACACGCGAGAGGGGTTGGTAGGTGCATGTTCCAGGTAGGTTAGGGTATGGGTTCCCTTAAATTAGCTTAGGACCCTAGCATGCTTCGTTATTAAGCTATAGGGTGATGGGTAGCGTACAGTTAAACGACATGGCGTGTACATTATTTTATTTGGTGGCTTAAGAATTAAGCAAAGAAGGACAAGTCACTGTATCATCACGTTTTAGACCATACCGCGGATTGATGGTTTAGTACTCCTATTTGAGTCTATAAATCTTAGGTAATACAAAAAAGAAACAGACCGTTTTCATTTATTTAGTTGATGTAATAACCAACAAATGTCTGAGAAACAAATTCACTTGGTAATGAATAAATTTGTTTTACATCAAAAGTAAATTAATTGACGGTACTCCGCTATATAAGATTTTGTTTACGTATAAGCCATTATGGACAGATATAAGAACACGGTCGTGTTCCCCGAGGTGTCATGATTCCAAAAATATACTAATACCCGTAGATGGACTCATTCTCTGAAATCCCGAAATACCGATACGGGGTGCACAATACTCCAAATAAAAAGTTGCATATTTAATTAATTAAAAATTACAGAAAAAATCTAAAAATTAAATTATCGCTGCGCCTCTAAAGAACCTTGTCCTGATTTGCACCCGATATCAAGTTATATTCAAATAACCGTTACGATCGATATTCGATTTCATAGCGACTTTCTGAATATTTGATTTGGACATATCTTGCAGTCTGTATGGCGAAATCTCAATTTTCCACTTCCGTTGGAAAGATACAGTTCAACAGATTCCAACGTTTCTCGTTTTGAAGAAATCCGATTCAAAACGAGTCCCGTATACTCAGTTGAAATTCAGGACGTTAAATTACGAACTACAGGGTCGTTCTGAGCTCGATTATAATTAATATATATTTTTATAAGTTCAACTTCGTTTTAATTAATATATAAATCCACTTATATTACGATATTCGATATTTAAAATGATTTAGATATTCAAATACGAACCGACAAAAATGTGGGACGTTACAACACTTCATAAATATAATCATCAGAGTACACAGTATAGGATCACACTTAGTACAAAATACAGTTTCAGCTTATATAAATGTCTGTGGCGGAATCAAACATAATATACATAACAACGACTGAAACAACAAAATAGATATGACAAAGCCCAACTCCAGCTCCACAGCTATCAAAAATGAGCCAGCTATAACCTGAATACAAGGCTGCCCGTGTCGAATGAGGGCACCCGAGTTTGAAAGGTGAAACAAACTACGAGTCAGTCATGGGACTAGTATGAGAAATCTACTTAACACATTTAACAATAAGGCTAATCACTGGACCACGCCACTTTCGCGGAACGGGTTTACTCCATTGTATTGCCATTTCACATTTTAAAGTAAATCTTTAAACAACGCAATGCTTTTTAGAAATATGAAGCCGTTATAAGACTCAGGTCCCATCACACAATGCAACACAAACCGGAGGATAAAGTTTTACCTTATAACGGCCAAATATGCTTAATACGAGTAAAAAAATCTTTTGATACTATTACTAGTGTGTATAGGTTTCAAAAGCACTTTTCATCATAACTAGCAATCCTAGACGGCATGGGTACCATATATCATGTCGCCATATATATATATATATATATATATATATATATATATATATATATATACACACACACAATCAAAACTGAATTATCACGTATTGGGAAGTCTAGATTTCTAACATGAACCGAGGCTAGGGGCAAGATCCTCACCGTCTTCGAGACTGTCTAGTCCGGGCCTCAGGCAAGCACGCAGGCAAGCCTTGGATCGTCAGTGCCGGTCCACCGATGTGGATTAAACAAGATCCTGAACAATGCGTTTCCCCGCCCTATGGGGCGTAAGCCTGGCCCGTTTGCCGACCAGAAGCATCGGTCGAAACCGATATCACGAGGCGCCTCAATATCCAACATCCACATAAGCAATGCCATCCAGTTTTAAGCACTGACACCATTTCTAACTAGAAAGAAACGCATGTCCTCCCTGAAGTCTGTCTCCGTTTTGGTCCATTCCGAGGTGTGAGGCTCGCGAATCAACGTTAACCACAAGACTCTGCTTTTCAACAAAAGCCTTGATCATTTGCTACTTAGGCATGGCACACAGGCAATACGATCTATGCGACTGATGTCTATCGATATACAACCTCTGATCCACGCATCTCAGAGAGGGGTGAAGTAAGAGAATAGATTCCCCTCCTCCAGGCAGAAGTATATTTAATAGAAACCAATCAACACAGAGCAAAATTCAATGTCAGACACACCGTCCATTTACAAGTCCGTTCTAGGTCTGAGCGAAACCGGAGGAATCTCCTTCCTTGTATATCCGCACAATCAACGCGTACGTCCACACGGTCACCACAGTAACCCTTTCAAGGTAGCTACTCCAATCATGGTCAGCAGAAGCAATCCATCCTTCCGCCGTGAAGATTATCGGTCTTGCACCATCTTCTATCTTCGACTTCTTAGCGTCAATCAATTATTTGAAACGAGAGTTAACTCTTCCCTTTCAAATAATTCACGTATATTAAAAGTTTAAACAATTATTTTTAGTCTAACTTACACATCGAACACAGCCAACTATCAAAATACACGATAAAACCAAGTGAAACTGGTTTATCTCTATTCCATGTCGCTATATATATTTTATAATGATTTTTCACTATTTTTAATTATTTAAAATTGGCCTGTTTTAATTAAACGACGTTACGCGCCATAACGCGGCACGGGCGCTGTTTTTCCTTAGATTTGTTTTACACTTATCTGAAAATCCGACCGTTGGATCTTGGAAAATTTTACACCATTCGAAAGGTCTTTCCAAGGCGGATCCAACGGTCCGTTTGAAGCTGGGACTTCAAAACGCGAACTACAGCGTCGTTATTCGATTTAATTTAATTTATATTTATATATATATATAAATATAGTTTAAACAACGAATCTAAATTCATTTAAAACTTATACACGTATTAAAAATAATATTTTTAACACACACATTTTCACTTTAACTTCTAGATATTTTTAGTAGTTTGAATACATGATAAAAATATAATTTTTATTGTGGAAATACTATGTTTAAAATTTGTATATTTTATAAAGTATGTATATATAATAAAAAGGTGATTTTCTTTTAATCAAAGCAATTTATTTCAAACATGTATATTTTTAGCTGTTTTTACATATAGTAAAAATGCGCTTTTTATAGGTAAAGCAATTTATTTCACACATGTTAAAATTATCAACACATGAACATATATAAATGTGGGAATAAAAGGCAAACACCCAAATATTTCAGGAAATTTCAGCAGCATAACGGCAGGGTAAGGCAAACCGGGGCCACTTTGTACTACGGCTCATCGCGCTACCTTAAAGCCTCTCAGCTTGTACAATGGTTTCATGCACCTAACTCGCACGCAGGCGGCATGTATTTTATTTATTTCCTCACTCTACCTACACTCAATTTCTCTTAACCACAAATTGGTATTTTTCAACCACTATCCAAACAATCACAATCAACATATATTGCCCATGGTTTGTGGACAAGGGGAGATATGTGTGTGTGTGTGTGTGTGTATATATATATATAAATATAACGTATATATTTTGCCATTTCACGACCACATCGTAGTATGTGGTTCATACAACGCATATACAATTTGTACATCGCTAATATAACTTATACAACGCTTATACATGTGGCGTACATCGCATACACACTTTATATTTCGCTTGTACATCGCCGTTCCATTCGAGTTTGAATTTAGAGTTCTCACATTGCTTTGTTGCTTTGCTAAAAATTGATACAAGCTCAGAAAAATCCGCGGTCTCTTCTAGAATGTAGAGAGCCTCCTTACGGTGACGATGTCTCCTGTTTCATCGAATTTCGTCAATACATGAAAAAGATATGATTTTTCGATGTTTGCAACACTATAAAGTGTTTAAATCATCTAAAGGAATCACCTTTATCGTTCGTTCAAACAAGGGTTTAGAGTTTTCGCGAAATCCGGGCGATGTGATGACGATCAGAGGTGATGACGTGGAAGAGAGAGGAGAGGGGAGTCGGCGCAGGTGGGTCAGGGGGTGATCGATGGTCGGAATCGCCTGTGGCGGCGCCGTGAAGTTGGCGACTTGGCGGGCTCGATTCCGGCGCTGGAGGCGACGGGGGAGGTGGTCGTTGGGTCGGATTTGAAGGGGAGGCGGAGTTCGTTCGAGTGGAGGTGGTGGCGCGACCTGAAGATGGACGGAGCGACGGCAAAAGGGGCGGAAAGAATCGAAGCCGAGGATCGTCGCTGGGGAGAGAGCGGACGAGGGTTTTTGATTTGTTTATTTTTTAAAATTTATGATTGGCTAATTCTCATTGGCCGAGGGTTTTATTAAATTTTTAAATAGTGTTTTTGGCCACGAGCTCCAATCCAAGCCCAACGACTGTCGTTCCTAGCGTTTTACCCTCATTCCGGACACAATGGGATATGCTTCGTAGACCAATTCGACTGTTACAGTCAGTTTTTCTACAATTTAAAATATACAACGTTCAAATTTGAATTTAAACGTACATTTCAATTTGCCGGGGCCACATACTAACTCTAAAAATTCCAGAAAAAATATTTCTGACTTTGTTTTGTCGATACGGTCCCAACAAAACTGATTTTGTTGAATTCTAAGACCGTTTGAAAAATGTCCGTTTTGGGGTCGATCCAATTTAATTGTAATTCGACCAAACACGTTATCTTTTGCCACGCTCACATACTAACTCCAAAAATTGTGGAACTTGGAACCTAGCAATAAATTGACGCTCCAGACCCAACAAAAGTGTTTTCGTCGAATTCCGCGGTCGTTTGCAAGATGGCTATTTTTAAGGGCTAAAATATATATTTCAAATATTTATAAATGTATACAGCCTTATATAAACAGCCCCGCGACTATTTTAAAATGCCAGCCAAGCCCTAACATTTAATTTACTCTGTGATGGTCCTGTTCTCAACATCTGTTCGAGAGGTTTGGTCAAACAGAGTTAAATTCTCTAGGTTCGTCCCCTTTCTATTTTAAATTGAATTATATATATTTAATCCTAGTTTAAAATCAGATTTTCAAACTACCGCGCCATTTCAAGCGCGTTATAATTTTTAAATATATTTATTCATACTATTTTAATTAAAATAGATTTTTACTCGTTATTATTTAAAATAAATTATTTTAAATAGGCTTAAATTCACTAAAATAGCCAAATTAAAAATTTTAAATTGGCTCAGATTTTACGTGTTATTACAATCTCCCCCACTTAAAATCTTTTCGTCCTCGAAAAGGAACGTAGCTGCAAGTTGTTTAACCAACCAACTCAACGTTCGTTATTTTAATTATGGCTTAAGTTCTTCAACTTTTCAGTTTCTAAGAATCTTTCAAATTCTTCAAAAATTTGGCTAACACCTTAAATTTTTGAAAAATTTCGCCATAATCTCCTTTGTACCGAGAGCAACGGGATATTTCATATAGCCTCCCATGGCCCTCACTAGTCCAAAAGAAAAAGACAATCGGCTCATAAAATCATCCATACCCAAAGGAATACAATAAACATATACCTATTTGCAGGGCATAACAATTTTATTCCCTTGCTTAGCGTCCATGCTATGACCTGTTCAATGCACGCATACATACGTATGTGCAAATGCAATAAATTTTCAATTTAAATTTAACATTTGATCCAATTGGTTAATTAGCTAACAATAATCAAACAACACAACCAGCAATTAATTAGTTGATTATAATTTCAAATATACGCTTTATATCTAATCTTTGACGCCTAATCTCAAAATTTTAGTTTCTAAAACTTTCCTAATTTTCCAAAAATTTGGCTAGCACCTCAAATTTCTGAAAAATTTCGCCATTACCTCCTTTGTACGGAGAGGGGTTTGGAAATTTATAGGGTCGTATTAGGTACCTAATAAATCCTAAAAAGCATGCACATATTTATAGTGATAATCTCTAGTGTCCTTAGGGGAGCGTGTATAGATAATAACTCCAGAGAATAAATTCTCATCACCCTAAAATGGTTTTTGTGCCGTAATGACTAGAGAGACGTGCTTATTGTCATCTCCAGACCCGTGTGGGGTTTTTATTTATCTGGCTATTTACCGTTACATTTTTAAATAGTCCATGTCATTCTTTTGTTCAACCTATAATATACATAGTCATCGCCATACAAGCCTCTCGCTTGTATGGTAAATCTTCAACCTCGTCACATAAGCTCCAAATGCTTATGTCGTATATGATGAAGTTTTCTATCTTCAAGTAGTATGCCATGCAATGTAGTTCAAAATTAATTGTTACTATCTTATGGTGACATTTATTAATTACACACAGAACAACCAGCACTTCGCATCCAATGGCATTCACAGGAGTTGATATAAAAATAAAATTGCGCATCCAACTCATTTAGGTTTACCTATTTGTCGAGCACGCAAATAAATTCTTTACTCAACAGCCAATCCATTTACCTGTTCAAACATGTGTAGATATATGCGTATATGGGCTAAAAGTGGTAATTCTAGCTAACTACCATTTATTTCTATACATAGGTATTTTTAACACTTCCTATACATGTTAAAAATGTCGTTTTCAATCAACTAATATTTGTTTTAACTTCTTGTTATTTTTAACAACTAATCTACATGTTAAAAATATTATTTATAATCAACAAATCTTTATTTTAACATTTTAGCTATTTTTAACAACCAATATACATGTTAAAAATAATGTTTTTCAACTAACAAATATTTATTTCCACCATTAGTTATTTTTGGTCGGTCGTATACATGCTAAAAATAATTAACTACCACAAAACTCAACTAATCAACCAATTTACGGTTAAACTATCCATCTAAAAATTGAAAGCGATAGTAAAATAGGAAACAAAATGGAATTGCAAGATATTGTGAATGTACCTTGCACCAGGGTCAATCATAGACATCCACTCTGCAGTTGGGATATGCTCGCTTGATGCTTTCTTCAGTTTCCCAAGTACAGTCTCGCGGATCTCCACTCCATTGCACTTTGACTAAGCGAACCTTCTTGTTCCTCAGCCCTTTGGTTTCTTTGCCAGTGATCTTTATCGGCTCTCTTCTCACTTGCAATTCTAGAGTGATTTCCAAGTCCTGTTGCGCGGCTTCTTCCACGACTGAGTCGGGATCATGTACATACCTCCTAAGCTGAGATACGTGAAATACATCGAGCACGCCAGGAAACCAGTTAGGAAATTGAACTCTATAAGCGAGAGTCCCAATCCGTTCAAGAATAGGGAATGGACCAATAAATCTAGGCGCCAATTTCCCCGTTTTGCCAAACCTGACTACTCCTCTCATTGGAGAAACTCTCAAATAAACATAGTCGCCAACAGTAAAAGACAAGTCTCTCCTTCTCTGATCGGTGTAGCTCTTCTGTCGGCTTTAAGCATCTAATAATCGCTTCTTAATTAATTCAACTTTGTCAGAAGCTTCTCGAATCATATCAGGACCCAATACAAGTCTATCACCAGGTTCCACCCAACAAGCAGGAGATCTGCACGGTCTGTTATACAGTAATTCGAAGGGTGACATTTCAAGACTCGCTTGGTAGCTGTTCTTGTACGAGAACTCAGCTAAGTGCAAGTAGTCTCCCCATGACCCGCCAACGTCTATAATACAAGCCCGCAATAGATCTTCAGGAATACGATTTACCCTCTCGGTTTGGCCATCTGTTTGAGGGTGGTATGCGGTGCTCAAGTTCAGTTTAGTTCCTAACTCTGCTTGGAATGCTTCCCATAATTTACTAGCAAAGATTGCGTCTCTGTCGCTCACTATGCTGATGGGAACTTCGTGCAGTCTAACAATTTCTATGAAATAAATAGGCACTAGACTCTGAGCTGTTCTATTAGACTTAACCGGTATGAAATGGGCAACCTTCATGAGGCGATCTACGACTACCCAAATTCTGTCATGTCCTCTCTTGGTCCTGGGCAGACCATCGATCAAATCCATAGAAATCTGTTCCCACTATCCTTTTGGAATATCCGACGGTTTCAACAGTCCAGCCTGCTTCTTTTGATCGCTCTTGACCTGTTGGCAAGTGGAACACCTGCTAACGTACAAAGAAATGTCTCTTTTCATAGACCTCCACCAGAAAGTACGCTTGATGTCATTATACATTTTGCTAACTCCTGGATGGATACTAATCTTTGACCTATGACATTCATCCAGTACTTCTGTACAGATCTCAGGAATGTTTGGAACACACATGCGACCTTTCAGCCTTAGAATCCCATTACTGTCGATTTGGAAACTCGAGGGCTCGCCTTTCTGAATACTCTCACAGACCTTCTGAATGAAGTGATCATCCTTTTGGAGAATAGAGATCTTATCGATCAATGAAGGCGTAACAATTAGATTGCAGATGATCGAAGTCTTTCTGCTGAGGGCATCGACTACAACATTTGCTTTTCCCGGCGTATACAAAATATCTAAGTCATACGCCGCAAGAAATTCCAGCCAACGCTGTTGCCTTAGGTTCAGATCCTTCTGGGTGAATAAGTATTTCAATGACTGATGGTCCGTGAATAACACGAACTTCTCACCCAATAGATAGTGTCGCCAGATTTTCAGAGCAAAGAAAATGGCTAGCAACTCAAGAGCATGAACCTTATAATTCTTCTCATGCGGTTTCAGCTGACGGCTAGCATAAGCGACCACATGGCCTTTCTACATTAACACTGCACCCAAACCTCCTTCAGAAGCATCTGTCCAGACTTGTAAGTCCTGATTACCATCAGTAATGGTTAACACTGGAGCTGTTGTCAACCTTAATTTCTGTTTTTGGAAAGCCTCTTCACACTCAGAAGTCCAATTGAATCTTGCTTGCTTCTTAGTCAGCTATGTCAATGTACCGAATATCTTCGAGAAGTCTTTGGCGAATTTCCGGTAATAACTAGCCAACCCTAGGAAACTTCGGACTTCTGTGGGTGTTCTTAGCGGTTTCCAGTCCTGAATAGCAGTGATTTTGCCGGGATCCACTGAGATTCCTTCCTTTGACATGGCGTGGCCAAGGAACTTCAGTTCGTCTTGCCAAAATATGCACTTTGAAAATTTGGCTTTCAAGACGTTTGTTCTGAGAATTTCTAACACTTGCTCCAAATGTTTTTCATGCTCGACCTTTGAGTTGGAGAAGATTAGAATATTGTCAATGAATTCTAGCACGAATTTATTCAATACACCACGGAACACTCTATTCATCAGATCACGAAGTAAGCAGGAGTGTTACATAAGCCGAACGACATTACGAACCACTCGGATAATAGACCAGGACCTCTAAATGCTATCAGAGTAACACACTCTTCTGCAATACGCAGCTGATGGAAACCTGTAGCTAATTTCATCCTTGAGAATACTTGCACACCATTTAATCGATTCAACAAATCGTCTATCCGCGACAGTGAATACTTATTCTTTAGTGTATGCTTATTCAAGTCGCGATAATCAACACATAGTCGAAGAGTACCGTCGGACTTTGGGACGAATACCACTGCTGCACCCCAATCAGAGAAACTAGGTCTGATCAGACCTTTCCATACTAGCTGTCGAGTCTGATTGTCTAACTCGTCTTTCTCTCAGGGTCATTCTTTGAATGGTGTGCACTACCGGCCTTGCATTCGGAACTAGAGCAATCTTGAAATCGATTTCTCTTTTCGGCGGTAAGCTAACCACTTCTTCGAACACATCTGCATAGTTCTTGACGACAGGAATATCTTTTACAAGTTCTGCTATATTCTCTGTGACGACGGGAACAGATTCTATTTGAGCAGTAGAAACATCTAGAGCTGACCAGAAGTCTTTTCTATCTGTACTCGGACCTATTCACGTTATAGTAATATACCATCCAACTTTGCCTTTGCCTTAACAACTCTCTCGGCGCATTTAACTTCTGCTTCGTATTTAGTTAACCAATCCAACCCCAAGATAAGATCAAATTCGGAAAACTTCATAACGATCGAGATGATCGGGAACTTATAACGGGAGAAAGAGACGGGCACTCCACAAACCCAACTAAGATCGAGGGAACCCCCGACCGGATTATGGACAGTGATGGGTTCTTTGAGCTTCTTCAGATTCAAATCTAATTTCTTAACCACATTACTGGAGATAAAGCTTCGCGACGCGCCTGTATCAAACAGTACTTTAACTGGAATATCTTTGACATTGAGCGTGCCTTCCAAAACATCTGATCTCGCTTGGCTAGCTGAGAGATGCAGGAACTTCTGCTACTTCATTTACATGTACCATTTCAGACCTCTTTAATGACTGGCAATCTCGCCTTATATGACCAACCCTACGGCATTGATCGCACTTTCTATTCTCCGGAAACTTATTCTTGGATTTAAATCCTCCCCTCTTCTGCATTTTTGAGGATTTGCATTTTCTAGCCAAATGCCCCTTCTTATTGCAGTTAGAGTTTACGACAGTTGTTGCTGGTTCTTTCCTAGATTTAACCCTTTTCTGATCGGCTTTAGGATTCTTACAGACCTCAGGCGTCGAACTTGACTCTGGACAGTCAGATTCAAATTTTCTTTTGTTTCTAGAACTGACTTCCTCTTCCTCGTCCAAAAAATGCGCATATCAAGGTCTTCATACTAGTAAGCCATGTATATCATTTCAGAGAAAGGGAGCCTCATATGAACCATTATACGATCTTGGTACTTTCTTTGAAGCCCGTAGATAAACCTCTTATTCTTCCTCTTCGGATTCCGAATTAGATTCGGGGCAAAGTGAGAAAGTTCTTCGAATCTCTTATGATATTCATGAATGATCATATCTCCTTGTATCAAATAGTTGAACTCTTCGTATAACCTTTCAGTTGCCACTGAAGGAATAAACTTCTCACCGAATATCTCTTTCAACTTATCCCAGGTAATATTACCTTCTGGATTATCCTTGATAACAGTATCCCACCAGATTAAAGCTTCGCCTGTGAGAGTTCAAGATGCTAGTAATCTTTTCTGATCATCACTCAGTTGTAATCTCTCAAAGATTTTCAAGGCAGAACACATCCAGGCTTCAGTTCGAATAATAGATTCATTGCCTGTATATAGCGATCCACCAAGATTTCGATACCTCTTTAATAGAGCTTCTAGATTGGGTTCTGTATCCCTTCTTCTATTTCTGACACTCATCCTCTAGTACTTCTGCAAAGAGTAGACCAAGTGTCAGGTCAACAGTAAAGACTTTTTAAAACACAGAGACATATACTTTAGTGTAAATGTGTCTATCCAAGTGTATTTTATTCTGCTCTTCTCATACAAGGATATAGTTGATCCTATGTATAAGGAGTTACTCGTCCTAGAACTCTACTGGTTCTATTTCTGACGAGCAAGTTCATATGTTATATTCTAGGACTAAGGTTAATCAAAGCTCTGATACCACGTGTGACGGCCAAAAAAGGGCTGTCTTTGGAATATAACACATAAACAGTAATAAATAGAACAGAGTTATATAATTACACCAGATAAAGAACAACATAATACACTGCATAAATATAATCATCAGAGTACACAGTATAGGATCGTAGTTAGTACAAAATACAATTTCAGCTTATATAAATGTCTGTAGCGGAATCAAACATAATATACATAACAGCGACTGAAACAGCAAAATAGATATGACAAAGCCCAGCTCCAGCTCCATAGTTATACAAAATGAGTCATCTATAACCTGAATACAAGGCTGCCCGTGTCGAAAGAGGGCACCCGAGTTTGAAAGGTGAAATAAACAACGAGTCAGTCATGGGACCGGTATGAGAAATCTACTTAACACATTTAACAATAAGGCTAATCACTGGACCTTGCCACTTTCGCGGAACGGGTTTACTCCATTGGATTGCCATTTCACATTTTAAAGTAAATCTTTAAACAACGCAATGCTTTTTAGAAATATGAAGCCGCTATAAGACTCAGGTCCCATCACATAATGCAACACAAACCGGAGGATAGAGTTTTACCTTATAACAGCAAAATATGCTTAATACGAGTAAAATAAATCTTTTGAAATTATTACTAGTGTGTATAGGTTTCAGAAGCACTTTTCATCATAACTAGCAATTCTAGATAGCATGGGTACCGTATATCATGTCGCCATATATATATATATATATATATATATATATATATATATATATATATACAAAATCAAAACCGAATTATCACGCACTGGGAAGTTTGGATTTCCGTCATGAACCGAGGCTAGAGGTAAGATCCTCACCGTCTTCGAGACTGTCTAGTCTAGGCCTCAGGCAAGCGCGCAGGCAAGCCTTGGATCGTCAGGGCCGGCCACCAATGTGGATTAAACTAGATCTTGAACAATGCGTTTCCCCGCCCTATGGGGCGTAAGCCTGGCCCGTCTGCCGACCAGAAGCATCGGCCGAAACCGATATCACGAGGCGTCTCAATATCCAACATCCACATAAGCAATGCCAGCCGGTTTTAAGCACTGACACCACTTCCAACAAGAAAGAAATGCATGTCCTCCCTGAAGTCCATCTCCCGTTTTGGTCCATTCCGAGCTGTGAGGCTCGCGAATCAACGTTAACCACAAGACTCTGCTTTTCAACAAAAGCCTTGATCATTAGCTACTTAGGCATGCCACACAGGCAATCCGATCAATGCGACTGATGTCTATCGATATACAACCTCTGATCCACGCATCTCAGAGAGGGATGAAGTAACAGAATAGATTCCCCTCCTCCAGGCAGAAGTATATTTAATAGAAACCAATCAACACAGAGCAAAATCCAATGTCAGACGCACCGTCCATTTACAAGTCTGTTCTGAGTCTGAACGAAACCGGAGGAATCTCCTTCCTCATATATCTGCACTATCAACGCGTACGTCCAGACGGTCACCACTGTAACCCTTTCAAGGCAGCTACTCCAATCATGGTCAACAGAAGCAATCCATCCTTCCGACGTGAAGATTATCGGTCTTGCACCATCTTCTGTCTTTGACTTCTTAGCGTTGATCAATTATTTGAAATGATAGTTAACTCGGCCCTTTCAAATAAATCATGTATATTTAAAGTTTAAACAATTATTTTTAGTCTAATTTACAGGTCGAACACAGCCAACTATCAAAATACCCGATAAAACCAAGTGAAACCGGTTTATCGCTATTCCATGTCACTATATATATTTTATAACGATTTTTGTAACAACCCGTATTTTCAATAACCTGTAATAATGAAAATTGAGGCAGAATTAAATTATAAAATGTGAATCAAGGGAAACGGGCTATGCCATTGCGTTCGTCTCGGAAAAATACGCGAAATAGAGTCCGAGTTTTCGGAAATCGGAGTCCGTATGACCCAGTTAAGGCCCATTGAAGTTTGTAGAAAATTTCTAAGTAAAAAAACAGATTTAAATTTGAAATTAAAAACATGGGCTAGGGCAAACTGGGCAGGCGGGAAAAATTCCCGCCCAGGACCCCATGTCGACAGGCCTGTCGACAGGGGTCTAGGCATGTCGACTGCCCTGTCGACAGCCCTGTCGACAGGGGGTGCACGGGCTGCTTAGCCTGGTGCACCATTTCTGATTAGGGTTGGTCTTGTGGCTTGTTTCTAGAGAGTTCCGGGATCTGATGGACCTAATTGAATCTAGGGTTAATCCTATGGTCCAAATCACTAGCCTAATCTATAAATAAGACCCTAACCTACCCTAAATCATTCATTATTCATCCTAGTAACTAAACTATGGCAAAATCAAAACTCTCATGGCCTCCACCCTCTTCATACAATTCCTAAATTAATTCCTAAGTGATTTTCCATGCATACAAGCATATTTAGGCTTGTATGATCCTCCTTAGCTTGCGTTAAAGGCTTGTTCTTCTATTGGCATCATAAAGGAGGAGTCTTGATCAAGTTTGCTTGCATTTGGGGGCTTTAATTAGTTGCATAAGGGGTTTCTTGCATTTGTTATACTCATTTGAGTCCGCATAAACATTGTAAGCCCTCTTACCTTCATTTTAGAAACTCTAAAGTTAATGTGTGATGAAAGTTGGGGTTTAGGTATGTTTATTGAGTTGTGCATGTTATGCAAGGGTACTAAGCCATGATTTGTATGTTTATTAAGTTATGCATGTTTATGCAAGTTTGCTAAGCCATGATTTGTATGTTTAATAAGTTATGCATGTTTATGCAAGTTTACTAAGCCATGATTTGCAAGTTTAACAAGTTATGCATGGTTTGACAAGTGTGCATGTTTATGCAAGTTTAAAATGACAAGTTGTGCATGTTTGACAAGTTGTGCATTTTTATGCAAGTTTAAAATGACAAGTTGTGCATGTTTAACAAGTGGTGCATGTTTATGCAAGTTTAAAATGACAAGTTTTGCATGTTTGACAAGTTGTGCATGTTTATGCAAGTTTAAAATGACAAGTTGTGCATGTTTAACAAGTGGTGCATGTTTATGCAAGTTTAAAATGACAAGTTGTGCATGTTTATGCAAGTTTAAAATGACAAGTTGTGCATGTTTAACAAGTGGTGCATGTTTATGCAAGTTTAAAATGACAAGTTGTGCATGTTTGACAAGTTGTGCATGTTTATGCAAATTTAAAATGACAAGTTGTGTATGTTTGACAAGTTATGCATGATTATGGTAAAATGCAAGTTCACTATGCTAAGTTGTGCAAGCCTAACATGTTGTGCATGATTGTTGTGCAAGTTTGTCATGTATGTTGTGCCAAGTTCCCTCTTCCTATCCTTTATGCGTTATTACGAATATGTAAGCGATAGAATGACGTTGGGGGTTTTGGGTAAACTTAAAATACATGAAAACATAAGATTGGTAATTTACCTATTAAGTTTGGTCTACCCCTTGGGAATTTACCTATTAAGTTAGGTCTACCCAAGTAATTGTTTGACTTGTAATTATGTTTTGAAATAAAGTGGACATGACACTTAGAAAACATAAGTGTGGCCAACTCGAGGTTGGGTTGAGTTTGTAGCGTAATTCTACCCGGAACCGACCGGCTTAACTAGTGGCTACAAACAATAGGACCCAATGTGAGAAGTTGGTCATGGGGTGCCAAGACCCGAGGTTAGACCAAGTTGTGGTGTAAAGCTACCCGGACCCGCCCGGCCTAACTAGTAACCACAACAAGGTCTAATGTGAGAGGTTAAGGTGCATTAAATTAATTAATGCCTCATGATTAGGGTTAAGTCAGGGTCCACTAATACTTAACCAATAATGGGGATGCGAGGATTAGATGGGGTTAAGTGGTTACACTTAACTAATTTAATCCATGATTAGTGAGGGGTTAAAACCACACTTAACCCTCTTAGAAACCCTAGCAACGTGGTCTGTTCCAGCAGTAATCCCAGTTTGGTATCACTACAACCCTACAGCTAGGTTAGGGCGGGGCACGATTACTGGACTGATGTAAGCGACCAAAGCGACGGCTGAGTGGTACAGCGGTGCGGGTCCGGCGGGCTACGGACGTGCACGTAGTCCGATGTTGGACAAACTCGAGGCACGGGTACCAGTAGGCTTAGACTGTGCATTATTGCTTAAGTGTCTGGGGTTGACACCCGAGGGCTTGATACACCCAAAGGTGGACCCAGCACAGTCTAACTACATCCATGTGGGCCGTATGGACACCAACACTTGACGTGTTAGGTTTATAGGGAGCCGATCGACTAGACCGTGGGGCTGGACCTTATACTAAGGTCACTTCATGTTATTGGGCCAAAGCTTGGGCCAAGGGATCAATACCTGTTATGTTGGGTTGCTAGTACACCGTGGTGCAAAACTTAACCATGTTTATGCGATGACACCTCTATCTATCTTGTAGTTAATTTATCATGTCAGTATGTTGTTATCTATGATCATCTCAGTTTCCATCATGATGTTAACTTTATTAGTTTATAGACTGATCGTAGCAGGGCTTACTCAGTCTTTTTGACTGACCTGTTTTCTTTCGCCTCTTTTCTTCCGTTTCCCCCCCCCCCTAGGTTCTCAGGGAGGGAATACAGGAGCCTAGCTTGGAGCTTAGCTGCTTTCTTGGATAGCTCATGTATGCTTTGGACTTGATCTCGCTATGGTTTTTCCACTTTGGGGATAGCTACTATTATGATGATGTTATTTCATGTACTAGACTTGTTTATTTGGGAAATTGACATTTTGATGTACCAGACTTGTTTTTGAAATGGTTTAAAAATCTTCCACTGTTTTATTTACTTACTCTGTTTATTTATATATATATCATGTCCCGCCTTGCTATATCATTATGCATGTTTACAATAATGCCCCTCCAAAGCTAGTGCATTCCTTTGCGAGTGACCCTGGCGGAGGTGGGGTGTTACATTTGGTATCAGAGCATATGGTTTACGAGAAGGGATAAAAAGGTTTTTAAAACTTTTGAAAAACTACTTTCAAAACCAAGTATAAAGTATTTTCCAAAGAAAAGTCTAGTTATTTTTAAAAGGCTATTCCCCAAAAAGCCATTAGCAAAATTCCTTCGTTTTCTCCATTCTGAATCTATCTTTTTCTTCGTTTCCAGTATGGCCGACAACTTTGCCATTCCGGAGGGAGTTCACATACCTGTTTGGTATAGGAGACTTTTGGAGGCCAGGGCGACCGAAGCCGGCCCCGCAAATATTACTCCTCCTCCGGTAGTTGATGTTCCTCTTCCTCCTTCCCCTCAGCATCCTCAAACTGACTTCGCCGAGATTTTCCAAGATTTTAAGGCGATGGGTTGCAGGAATTTCTTTGGAACCGAGACTTTTGTAGAGGCAAGGAATTGGTTGAGAGAGACCGAAGATCTTTTAGCCACCTTTGATATAGGTGACCGCAGGAAGGTTTTATTGGCAGTATGGTTGCTAAAGGAAGAAGCTGCACGTTGGTGGGTAGTCACCACCGCTACTAGGCCAATTGAGACTTGGGATGACTTTAGAGGAAGGTTTGGACTGAGATTCTTATCACTGAAGCAAGGGGACATGACTATTAGGGAATACATAGATAAGTTTAATCAACTGGCTCAGGACGATTTAGACTTGGTTAATACAGCTCAGGAGAAGGCCCTACACTTTGCTCTAGGATTAAACGAGCCATTACATGATTTGGCCCTGTCTCATATACCCTTGGGGGCGACTTTCGAGAGTTTAGTGAATTTGGCCCTACTTCAAGAAGAAGGTAGAAATGATAAGAAAGAGGCCAAGGCAAATGAGTCTCCAGGCAAAAGAGTAAATTCCGGGAAACGGGGCAAGAATATGAAATGTAACTTCTGTGGTGAAGTTGGACATATAGCCAGGGAATGTAGGAAGAAGGAGAAGAGAAAGCGGGGCGAATGCTTTGATTGTGGTGAGTTTGGACATTTCAGCAAGGATTGCCCGAGGAAACAAGGGCAAGGTCAGACTCAGTGTGCAGGACTATCTGGAGGGCGAATTCATCCCCTCAACCCCGTCCTTCCAACTCATGATAGAGGTAGTGTTCTTGTTGAAAATCTTTTTTACATTTTCTGATTTTCCCTGTTCGAACTTTGTTTGATTCTGGCACATCGCATAGTTTTATTTCATCTGATCCAGTTGAAAGTTTTGCACCTAAGTACTAGTGTAGTTGATGATCCCGTATGTGTTTCAAATCCAATTGGGGGTTCTGCCCGTTTGTCTATGGTCTGAGTGGATTTGAAAATTTCTATCTTAAGTATAGAATTCTCGTGGGATGTTTATATTCTCGGTTTCAGGGGATATGGGTTGGTTTTGGGCATGGAATGGTTGTCCTGTTTTGAAGCCATTCTTGGTTTTTGTATATAGGGTTGTGAGGCTCATGATCCGCCTCGGTAATACCCTAGAAATTTCTAGTAACCCTATGGGTCCCGTCATGTTATGTTATCTTGAATCCCTCAACTCGTCTATCGATAGTTTGCAATCTGTGAGGGTGGTCCGAGAATATCCTGATATCTGCGGATAGATTTCCGTATTATCTGGTTGGTAATGCCAAGCCAGTTTCGTGGCCGATTAGGCACATGACCTCACAAATGAGAGTTAAGAAAGCAAGTCAAGGAGTTGCTTGAGAAGAACTTCCTAAGACGAAGCATTTTCGAGTAGGGTGCTCCAGTAGCATTCGTTACTAATGTGGACGGTTTGCTTCGCTTGTGTGTCGGTTATTGTGAAAAGAATAGACAACCGTTACCAAGGATCGATGATTTATTTGATCAGCTAGTAGGAGCATCTGTTTTCTTTAGATCTAGCTACCCAATTCCATCAGCTTGGATGGCTGAGAATGGAATTGACAAGACTGCGTTTAGGACTCTAGATGGATTTTTAGAATGGCTAGTCATGCTATTTGGTTTGACTAATGCACCCGCATATTACGTGGACTTGATGGGTAGGGTGTTTAGGGAATCCTTGAACAAGTTTGTCGTGGTCGTCGTAGACGATATTTTGATCTCCTTAAAAGAACGAGAGAAAGCATGCTAGACATCTCAAAGAGGTGATGGATACGCTTAGAGCCACCGGTTGAAGGTCAAGTTCTCCAAATGCCACTTTGGAGGAAAGAAGTTGGATTTCTTGGGCACATAGTTCTTAAGTAAGGCTTAGCGGTGGATTCCGCTAAAGTGGCTGCGGTTTGAGACCGGAAAGCTCTGAGAAGGGCAATTGAAGTAAGAAGCTTTCTCCGTTTGGCTAGTTAGTTAGCATTCCCGGAGCTTAGACTTACTCTTCTGGATCAAGAAGGGAGTTTCACGGGAAGAAGACCCGCAGTTGGTCAAGAACATGGACCAGTCGACTCGAGGCGAGATGTTAGGTCACCTCGCTAGATATATTATAAAGGATGACTAAGGCGCGACAAGAGATTATGTGTTCCTCGAGTGAAAGACTTGGTAAAGAAGGTTCTTGAAGATGCGCATCACTCGAGGAGGTGGCCGAGTTGGTTTCGGGATACATGTTGTGCCACCAGGTTGAGGCCAAGTCATAGAAGCCCAGTGGGCCATTACCTCCATTGGAAGTTTCGCAAGGGAAGTGTGAAAACATCTCGATAGATTATGTGGATAGACTACGTAGATCAAAGAAAGGGAATACGGGTATGAGGTTCATAATAGGTAGACTCACGAAGAGTGCTCATTTCAGTCCGGTGAAGAGCGAGAGGACTGCATCATGGTCAGCAACGGTTTACCCTCAAGAAGTTGGCCAGTTTTGAAATAGCCTACAGAAAGCCATGGGTAGGCAACTGAATCTAGGTACGGCCTATAGGCGGATGGTTCATGTCGATTAAGCCTGAGTTATAGGAAATCACGTTTATAAGGGACTTTGGCAACGTGGAGTGGTATTTCCAAGAAAAGTTCTGCTGCATGGAATACCTTATGGTAAGAAGACGAGATCCAGGATTCACTGGTGAATTTTGGAGAGCTTGCACGAATCATGAGGTTATAATTATGTTTAAGCCAAGTATACAGAAAGAAGAATAAGTGGGAAAGAAAGACAAGAGGCAATAATGAAATGAGTTCCAACTCGAATTTGGGAAATAGGAGTTAGGAAGCCAAGGAATCATGAAGTGGAAGATAGTCAAAGCACAGTGGAGTTAAGCTCAAGGAAACGTGACTAAGAAGAGTGAAGACTAGATACGCGCATCATATCTCTTTTTAAGAGTGCATCCTTGATCCTCGTTTTCCTGTGGAGCTTGCTTGCAAGTTGTCTTTTGCATATATCCTCTCGGTCCCATTCTCGATCTTATTTCTGTTGTAAACTCCATAAGGGGGTTAAGACTCATCGGTTAGTACTATATGTCAAAGTTCGAATGGATTTCTTGTAATCCAAAAAGGAGTTTATCGAGTTTATCTAGTTTATCGTGTCATGAGAACCTTTGGTATAAACCCTTTGGTTGAAACATGTGTTTGAAACATGTTATGCTTGATGGTTGCAAGTGGTTGCAAGTGTTTGCAAGTGGTTGCTCGTGGATGCATTATACACGATTAGGCACTAGATCGGCTCACACACTCCTCATATTGCATGTGCATGAGTGTTTATGCTTATTCTTGGATGAAATTCGTATGCTATCACATGGATGTTGCATATGGATGTATGATTGAGCACGCATGAAGATATTATACATTATGTTAGGAATTTGCATACATATGGATTCATTTCACTGACATACATATGCATTGAGGAGGTTTACTGTATCAGTAACCGCCTGATTTACATACATATGCATTAAGGAGGTTTACTGTATCAGTAACCGCCTGATTTTTGCATTAGGTAAGTACATATACACACACTTTTGCATATGTTCATCCAGCATTTAGAATCTTGTAAGGACAATGATTGCTCGTGGATGATGCTTTGAGTAGATGGATGATTGGATGGTAGGATACGTTCTTCCTAACTTGAAGATTTCGGGGACGAAATCCTTTAAGGAGGGGAGAATGTAACAACCCGTATTTTCAATAACCTGTAATAATGAAAATTGAGGCAGAATTAAATTATATAATGTGAATGAAGGAAAACGGGCTATGCCATTGCGTTCGTCTCGGAAAAATACGCGAAATAGAGTCCGAGTTTTCGGAAATCGGAGTCCGTATGACCCAGTTAAGGCCCATTGAAGTTTGCAGAAAATTTCTAAGTAAAAAACAGATTTAAATTTGAAATTAAAAACATGGGCTAGGGCAAACTGGGCAGGCGGGAAAAATTCCCGCCCAGGACCCCATGTCGACAGGCCTGTCGACAGGGGTCTAGGCATGTCGACTGCCCTGTCGACAGCCCTGTCGACAGGGGGTGCACGGGCTGCTTAGCCTGGTGCACCATTTCTGATTAGGGTTGGTCTTGTGGCTTGTTTCTAGAGAGTTCCGGGATCTGATGGACCTAATTGAATCTAGGGTTAATCCTATGGTCCAAATCACTAGCCTAATCTATAAATAAGACCCTAACCTACCCTAAATCATTCATTATTCATCCTAGTAACTAAACTATGGCAAAATCAAAACTCTCATGGCCTCCACCCTCTTCATACAATTCCTAAATTAATTCCTAAGTGATTTTCCATGCATACAAGCATATTTAGGCTTGTATGATCCTCCTTAGCTTGCGTTAAAGGCTTGTTCTTCTATTGGCATCATAAAGGAGGAGTCTTGATCAAGTTTGCTTGCATTTGGGGGCTTTAATTAGTTGCATAAGGGGTTTCTTGCATTTGTTATACTCATTTGAGTCCGCATAAACATTGTAAGCCCTCTTACCTTCATTTTAGAAACTCTAAAGTTAATGTGTGATGAAAGTTGGGGTTTAGGTATGTTTATTGAGTTGTGCATGTTATGCAAGGGTACTAAGCCATGATTTGTATGTTTATTAAGTTATGCATGTTTATGCAAGTTTGCTAAGCCATGATTTGTATGTTTAATAAGTTATGCATGTTTATGCAAGTTTACTAAGCCATGATTTGCAAGTTTAACAAGTTATGCATGGTTTGGCAAGTGTGCATGTTTATGCAAGTTTAAAATGACAAGTTGTGCATGTTTGACAAGTTGTGCATGTTTATGCAAGTTTAAAATGACAAGTTGTGCATGTTTAACAAGTGGTGCATGTTTATGCAAGTTTAAAATGACAAGTTGTGCATGTTTGACAAGTTGTGCATGTTTATGCAAGTTTAAAATGACAAGTTGTGCATGTTTAACAAGTTGTGCATGTTTGACAAGTTGTGCATGTTTATGCAAGTTTAAAATGACAAGTTGTGCATGTTTAACAAGTGGTGCATGTTTATGCAAGTTTAAAATGACAAGTTGTGCATGTTTGACAAGTTGTGCATGTTTATGCAAATTTAAAATGGCAAGTTGTGTATGTTTGACAAGTTATGCATGATTATGGTAAAATGCAAGTTCACTATGCTAAGTTGTGCAAGCCTAACATGTTGTGCATGATTGTTGTGCAAGTTTGTCATGTATGTTGTGCCAAGTTCCCTCTTCCTATCCTTTATGCGTTATTACGAATATGTAAGCGATAGAATGACGTTGGGGGTTTTGGGTAAACTTAAAATACATGAAAACATAAGATTGGTAATTTACCTATTAAGTTAGGTCTACCCCTTGGGAATTTACCTATTAAGTTAGGTCTACCCAAGTAATTGTTTGACTTGTAATTATGTTTTGAAATAAAGTGGACATGACACTTAGAAAACATAAGTGTGGCCAACTCGAGGTTGGGTTGAGTTTGTAGCGTAATTCTACCCGGAACCGACCGGCTTAACTAGTGGCTACAAACAATAGGACCCAATGTGAGAAGTTGGTCATGGGGTGCCAAGACCCGAGGTTAGACCAAGTTGTGGTGTAAAGCTACCCGGACCCGCCCGGCCTAACTAGTAACCACAACAAGGTCTAATGTGAGAGGTTAAGGTGCATTAAATTAATTAATGCCTCATGATTAGGGTTAAGTCAGGGTCCACTAATACTTAACCAATAATGGGGATGCGAGGATTAGATGGGGTTAAGTGGTTACACTTAACTAATTTAATCCATGATTAGTGAGGGGTTAAAACCACACTTAACCCTCTTAGAAACCCTAGCAACGTGGTCTGTTCCAGCAGTAATCCCAGTTTGGTATCACTACAACCCTACAGCTAGGTTAGGGCGGGGCACGATTACTGGACTGATGTAAGCGACCAAAGCGACGGCTGAGTGGTACAGCGGTGCGGGTCCGGCGGGCTACGGACGTGCACGTAGTCCGATGTTGGACAAACTCGAGGCACGGGTACCAGTAGGCTTAGACTGTGCATTATTGCTTAAGTGTCTGGGGTTGACACCCGAGGGCTTGATACACCCAAAGGTGGACCCAGCACAGTCTAACTACATCCATGTGGGCCGTATGGACACCAACACTTGACGTGTTAGGTTTATAGGGAGCCGATCGACTAGACCGTGGGGCTGGACCTTATACTAAGGTCACTTCATGTTATTGGGCCAAAGCTTGGGCCAAGGGATCAATACCTGTTATGTTGGGTTGCTAGTACACCGTGGTGCAAAACTTAACCATGTTTATGCGATGACACCTCTATCTTTCTTGTAGTTAATTTATCATGTCAGTATGTTGTTATCTATCATCATCTCAGTTTCCATCATGATGTTAACTTTATTAGTTTATAGACTGATCGTAGCAGGGCTTACTCAGTCTTTTTGACTGACCTGTTTTCTTTCGCCTCTTTTCTTCCGTTTCCCCCCCCCCCCCAGGTTCTCAGGGAGGGAATACAGGAGCCTAGCTTGGAGCTTAGCTGCTTTCTTGGATAGCTCATGTATGCTTTGGACTTGAGCTCGCTATGGTTTTTCCACTTTGGGGATAGCTACTATTATGATGATGTTATTTCATGCACTAGACTTGTTTATTTGGGAAATTGACATTTTGATGTACCAGACTTGTTTTTGAAATGGTTTAAAAATCTTCCGCTGTTTTATTTACTTACTCTGTTTATTTATATATATGTCATGTCCCGCCTTGCTATATCATTATGCATGTTTACAATAATGCCCCTCCAAAGCTAGTTCATTCCTTTGCGAGTGACCCTGGCGGAGGTGGGGTGTTACAATTTTTCACTATTTTTAATTATTTAAAAATGACCTATTTTAATTAAACGACGTTACGCACTATAACGCGGCACGGGCGCTGTTTTTTCTTAGATTTGTTTTACACTTATCTGAAAATCCGACCATTGGATCTTGGAAAACTTTACACCATTGGAAAGGTCTTTCCAAGGCGGATCCAACGGCTGTAGTTTCGAGAGAATCCGACGGTCGGATCTCCCACAATATCCGTTTGAAGCTGGGACTTCAAAACGCAAACTGCAGCGTCGTTATTCGATTTAATTTATATATATATATATATATATATATATATATATATATATATATAGTTCAAACAACGATTTTAAATCCGTTTAAAACTTATACACGTATTAAAAATAATATTTTTAACACAAACATTTTCACTTTAACTTCTAGATATTTTTAGCAGTTTGCATACATGATAAAAATATAATTTTTATTGTGGAAATACTTTGTTTAAAATTTGTATATTTTATAAAGAATGTATATATAATAAAAAGGTGATTTTTTTTAGTCAAAGCAATTTATTTCAAACTGTATATTTTTAGTTGTTTATACATCTAGTAAAAATGCGCTTTTTATAGGTAAAACAATTTATTTCACACATGTAAAAATTATCAAAACATTAACATATATAAATGTGGGAATAAAAGGCAAACACACAAATATTTCAGGAAATTTCGACAGCATAACGGCAGGGTAAGGCAAACCGGGGCCACTTTGTACTATGGCTCCTCGCGCTACCTTAAAGCCTCTCAGCTTGTACAATGGTTTCATGCATCTAACTTGCACGCAGGCGGCATGTATTTTATTTATTTCCTCACTCTCCCTACACTCAATTTCTCTCAACCACAAGAGGGTATTTTTCAACCACATTGTGTATTTTTCAACCACAATCCAAATAATCACAACCACAAATGGGCATTTTTCAACCACAATCCAAACAATCACAATCAACATATATTTCCTATGGTTTGTGGACAAGGGGAGATATATATATATATATATATATATATATATATATATATATAACGTATATATTTTGCCATTTCACGACCCCAGCGTAGTATGTGGTTCATACAACGCATATACAATTTTTACATCACTAATACAACCTATAAAACGCTTATACATGTGGTGTACAATGCATATACACTTTATATTTCGCTTGTACAACTTGTACATCGCCGTTCCAATAGAGTTTGAATTTAGAGTTCTCACATTGCTTTGTTGCTTTGCTAAAAATTGATACAAGCTCAGAAAAATCCGCGGTCTCTTCTAGAATGTAGAGAGCCTCCTTGCGGTCACGATGTCTCCTGTTTCATCGAATTTCGTCAATACATGAAATAGATATGATTTTTCAACGATTGCAACACTATAAAGTGTTTAAATCATCTAAAGGAATCGCCTTTATTGTTCTTTCAAACAAGGGTTTGGAGTTTTCACAAAATCCGGGCGATGTGGTGACGATCAGAGGTGATGACATGGAAGAGGGAGGAGAGGGGAGTCGGCGTAGGTGGTTTTGGGGGTGATCGATGTTCGGAATCGCCTGTGGCGGCACCGTGAAGTTGGCGACTTGGCGGGCTCGATTCCGGCACTGGAGGTGACCGGGGAGTTGGTGGTTTGGTCGGATTTGAAGAGGAGGCGGAGCTCGTTCGAGTGGAGGTGGTGGTGCGGCCTGGAGATGGACGGAGCGACGGCAAAAGGGGCGGAAAGAATCGAAGTCGAGGATCATCGCTGGGGAGAGAGCGGACGAGGGTTTTTGATTTTTTTAATTTTTTAAAAATTATGAATGGCTAGTTCTCATTGGCTGAGGGTTTTATTAAATTTTTAAATAGTGTTTTTGGCCACGAACTCCAATCCAAGCCCAACGCCTATCGTCCCTAGCGTTTTACCCCCATCCCGGACACAATGGGATATGTTTCGTAGGCCAACTCGACTGTTACAGTGAGTTTTTCTACAATTTAAAATATACAACGTTCAAATTTGAATTTAAACGTACATTTCAATTTGCCGGGGCCACATACTGACTCTAAAAATTCGAAAAAAAATATTTCTGACTTTGTTTTGTCGATACGGTCCCAACAAAACTAATTTCATCAAATTCTGGGACCGTTTGAAAAATGGCCATTTTGGGGTCGATCCAATTTAATTGTAATTTGTCCAAACACGTTATCTTTTGCCAGGCTCACATACTAACTCCAAAAATTCTGGAACTTGGAATCTAGCAATAAATTGACACTCCTAACCCAAAAAAAAGTGTTTTGTTCGAATTCCGAGGTCGTTTGCAAGATGGCTATTTTTAAGCGCTAAAATATATATTTCAAATATATATAAATGTATACAACCTTATATAAACAGCCCTGCGACTATTTTAAAATGGCAGCCAAGCCCTAACATTTAATTTACTCTGTGACGGTCCTATTCTTGACATCCGTTCGAGAGGTTTGGTCAAACAGAATTAAATTCTCTAGGTTCGTCCCCTTTCTATTTTAAATTGAATTATATATATTTAATCTAAGTTTAAAATCATATTTTCAAACTGCCGCGCCATTTCAAGCGCGTTATAATTTTAAAATATATTTATTCATACTATTTTCAATTGAAATAGATTTTTACTCGTAATTATTGAAAATAAATTATTTTAAATGGGCTAAAGTTCACTAAAATAGCCAAATTAAAATTTTTAAATTGGCTCAGATTTTTCGGGTTGTTACAAATGAACAATCAACCATCATCCAGAGTGCATTCTACACTTTATAAGCATTAATTATAAATAATTAACGCTTTCAACAGCCTGTCAACCTATCGATTGACATACAACTAAACAATTGAGATTAGTGTACGCCAAATATCATCCCAATATCCGTGTGGGGTTTCAACCAACAAATACTGAATGTTATTTATGCAGTTGGGCGATGTGTAAAATTTATCGTCCCAATCCATAACAGTCAAATGGGTGTATATAAATAAATCGTTTTGATTTGTAAGTGAATACTTATTTTATTCATTTGTCTAATAGAAATGGTATAATTATTTTCCTAACATATTTTGGAAAATTTCGGCGGCATAACGGCGCAATACTAGAACCGAGATAAGGTCTAGCCTGATCCCTCGCCTCATAATGGCGCACGTCATACACAAACGAAGTCTCATCAATTGTATTCATTTCCCAAACAAAATTCAACCAAATAATCTAATCAACCAAACCAAATAATCAAACAAGTCGTCCATGGTCTGTGAACGACAGGGAACAGTTCATATATGCAGTTATATAGTAAGTAACTGTATCAGAAAATTTAGTGAGAAGAAGTTCTCACCGAGAAGCTAAACCAAACGCCGCGACTCTTCATATGAAGAAAATTTCACCGTGCTCGCCTTTTATCACTTTCGTCGTTCATATTCGCTACATATATGAAAATCACATTTTTATATTTCTATCTACATAATAAAAATTATATTTTTATCATTATTCAAATAAATAAAAATCTTATTTTTATTTCAAATCCATGTGTAAAATCACATCTTTCCTCATATAAAAATCATGTCTTTTCATTCATAAAAATCAAATCTTCATGTTATTAAAAATCTAACTTTTTTATAATTAAAAATCGTATTTTTCATAAATAAAAATCATAACTTTTCACATATAAAAATATAATCCTTCTCCTATTCAAAAATCTAATCTTTTATTTTCAAAAATCTAATCTTTTCACTATATATATAAAAAATCAAATCTTTGGTTGTTTAAATCTTTACCACTTTAAAAATCTAGTCTTTACTTCTTTAAAAATCTAATATTTACTTCTTTAAAAATCAAATCTTTACTTCTTTAAAAATCAAATCTTTACTTCTTATAAAAATCTAATTTTTATAACTCTTCTTATATGATAAAAATCTAATTTTTGTAACTCTTCTTATATGATAAAAATCTAATTTTTGTAACTCTTCTTATATGATAAAAATCTAATTTTTATAACTCTAAAACTGAGAATAAATGCACCTCTTTATACATATAGATCGAATATATTTTTCAAAGATTATGACATAAAAAAACTGAAATATAATAAAATAAATAAGAACTTACTGTTTGTGCGCCGGAGGGTGGTCTGCGGCTAGCTCAGGCGGCGTTGGCGATAAGGTTTTTCGGCGGTGGCTACGGGGCCTTCAGGCGTTGGTGCGGCGTACAAGATGGGGGATGACGGGGTTACTTCGATGGGTTTTCATCCAAGATGAGGGGGGAAAATGGAGTGGCGGTCGGAAGAAGGAGAAGGGGGTGCTAGTGGTTGGGTGGAAGTTGTGGCGTTGTTGGGGTTCTCTAGTTCGAGGGGGTGCTCGCGACGGTGGCTCTAAGTTGAAGGTGCATCTGAAATGGAGGGAGGAAGGAGATCGGTTGACCGACGTCGTGAGGGGTGCGCGGCCATGGAGGCGTGACGGAGACTGGAGGCGGCGCTGGGACCATCGGTGGGCGGCGCGATGGCTAAGGAAGGGGGAACGACGAGATTGAATCTGTTTTTTTCCTTCTTAGATCTGAAATTAATGACGGGGAAAGAGAATATAAGGGTTGACTAATGAATTTAAATGTTTGTCTAATTTAATTCTATTCAAAAAAAGTAACTTTTTCTTTTGAACTACAAATCGAACTCATCGACTGTCATCCCTAGCTAATTACTCACATTCTGAAAACAATGGGATAGGACCCGCAAGCCGATTCGACTGTTTCGATCAGTTTCTATCAAAATCAAAATATAACTCTATACATTGGCTTTTAACGCGCATTTTACTTTACCGAGGCCACATACTGACTCTAAAAATTCTTGAAAAATTATTTCTAGCTTCGTATTGACGATACGGTCCTAACAAAACTAATTTCGTCGAATTTGAAGAACGTTTCAAAAATGGCCGTTTTCCAGTCGATTAAATTCAACTGAAATCGATCAAAGGCGTTTAAATGAGCTAGACTGACATATTAATTTCAAAAATTATGAAAATTAGAATCCCGCAATAACTTGACCCGGATCCAACAAAAGTGTTTTTGTTGAAAACGGAGGTCATTTGCAAAATGGCTATTTTTAAGGGCTTTATATATATATTAAAATGTATATAAATTCCACAGTGACTTTTCTGAAATGTAAACTGGACGTAACTTTCAATTTCTAAAGTGAAATCTCAGTTTCTTAACTTCGTTAGAAAGATATATTTCTTGTTTCGTTCAATTCTGACTTTTACTGAATTCTGTATATTCATTTCAAATTAGAAATCGAATTTTCAAACTACTGCGCCATTTCTGGCTCGTTTTATAATTAAAATAAATTTATTCGTTCTAACTTCATCGAAAATAATTTTTTATTCTTTATTATTGAAAATAAATCATTTTAAATATTCAAAATCCATTAAAATCGCTAAAATAAAATTTTTAAATTGGTTCTGATTTTCCAGATTGTTACATGGAAATAGGACCACTGATTGTATGAATGTTCCTTTGATAGTTAAATCACCGACTATCAAGGTTCTGCTTCATTTTGTACCTCCTTGTCAATATGGAGAGATCGGAATCAGGTTTATTATTTGAAAACCACTCTGTTTTGGCATAAGCATTACAAATCAACTTATGCTGAAGATAATTAAAGGCGGAGTAAAGTGCAACGGTTGTTCTGTTAATCCTAGTTAGAAATTGCCCAAGATGGATAAATAGAATGGTGCCTTCGGGTTGTTCAGTTCCAAGACAACGTATATGGATGGATCTGACAATGTGGAATTCAAAGTAAATGGTGACAAGATGTTCTATAAGGAAATCGTGACCTCAAGCCTCATCAACCGGGAAATGACAGAAATCGGGAAGGTAGCATGGCCATGTGGGTCATTCCCATTAGGGGTATTATCACCTGATCTAGAGAAATTTCATTTGCTTTTTATTTTATTCGCTGCTTTCTGCTTTTGGTAATGGTTGCTGATCACAACCATTCGTGATAATATGCTCGATACACTCAAGTTAAATGAGTGGTCAGCCATGTGTGGGCCGGGTTGCAAGAGGGTCTTGTTGAACCTAGTGTATTCCCCTATAGAGATACACTATAGGAAGGTAGTTCCATACCTTGTCATAGGCGGAATCCAATCTCCAATAAGCGCCCAGTGGTGTCTGATTTTCTATTATATATGAAGCATGAGATGTAAGCGTTCCGCTAGATTTCTATTTATTTGATTTAGACACTATTATAATATTGCTAGATTTCGATATCAAATGTTTTGGGTTATCGTAAGATAAAAACCATCCGTGTTTATGTGCGGATCGGTCTTACGATTATCTTTTCTTTCTAAAGGATTTTTAAAAGTTAAACCAATGGTTGAAGTTTACTCACACCAGTCCCGTGACTGACCCCGAGTTTATTTTGTTTTGTTTTCCCTGAACTCTTGGGTGTCCAAATTTGTACGGGCGGTCAAGTAGTCGGGATTTTACAGATTCACTTGGAGGAGCTTGAAGCAGGAGGCTTCATCAGTTAGCTATAAACTATCATATTTTCCGCTGTGTATTATGTTATATCTGAAAAAAGGCATTTATAACTGTTCCAGAAATTGTTGTTGCACTCTGACAATGGTATGTATATGCAAAACAGTTTGTATTTCAAAAGTTATGTTATATAATATATTTTATTCATTCCGCGGTGAGATTTGTGTTCTTCGTTTTCTTCTATTCTAACTTTTCTTTCTTCCTATTTCTCATATTCCAACTTCTTTCTATTAATGATTTGTATTTCTACATAATTTGGGTTGGACTTGTGGTGTAATTAGTCAACTCAAAGGTTACAGAAATTCGGGCCATTACAGATTTTTTTTTAATTCTTTATAAGAGTGGAAATTCTTATGTAATAAAATATTATTCTTTACATGTATAAAGTATGAACGATGCTTAATTTTTTATAGAAGATGAGCAAATTAGTTTATTTCGGAAAAGAAGCGAATTTGTTCATTAGCGTTAGTAAAGAAGACGGAAAATACTTGAAAAGGTTTAACCTAGAATTTTGGAAATTGTAACCATAAATTTCACATACAAAGATGAAAACACTAGCAAACAAACATTATAAATTAAATCTTCAAAATAGTTGCAAATAAAATAATCTACCATGGCACTTACGTATATTAAGCTGGAGAACGAAGGCAGGTAATCGTTTGCAAATTCCAGAAAATAGATTCAAACCAGGGCAGCGACTTCATCATAGATCTGATGAAACGTCTCTTTTTTGGATCATGATTAGTGAACGGGTAAAATAGGGTTATATTCATTTGCAGATTCAAGAATAAATTAGGTTTCGATGGGTACAACGGGTTGGGTCGGTTTTTAATGTTTTATTTGATTATTGTAAGGTCAGAATAACCAAGCTAAACGGGTCAAACCTAACCCTTTTAATAATAGAGTCAGTGGATTGGATAAAAGGATATGCTAAAATTTAACAGACCGGCCATTACGACCAAAGAAGAAATGCTGTAATTCTGGAAAAAAAAGATTACAATACATGGGCCAGTTTGGTTATCGGCCTTTCCCCAGTCCTTTTCTTTCTCCCCAAGAACATTACAGATATTAATTGACCCGAACTATCCAATCTTTCTGATTTTCTCTTACCAAACCCTAATTTTGGAGGGAGCAAACAGGAAAAAATGGAAAAAATGGTTCTGAAAACAGCTTCTAAGCCAATCGTCTTGATGCTAAAGAATCAAGATGGAAGACACCTTCGATTTCTTCAATTAATAATCGACGTTGGTCAGGTAAATTCGAAACAGAGATCCGATTTTCTATTAATGTTGCAAACTTTCTGCAGTAGTTCGCAGGATTGATCTTTACAGATTTGAAATTATGATGTGAAAAACAATAATACAATCTTTGTATTTTATGGTTTTATTAATTACTTTTTTTGAAATTTTGGTGTAGCGGATGAAGCTCTTCAAATCCGTACTCATACTAAAAAACTAGGAGCGATTGAAAATGAATGAACTGCATTGTTATTGTATTATAACTAGTTGCAGTTGAAAATTACTTAGTTCAGTTGTTACACATTTATAAGCAGTCATAGAATCCTACTTAGTTACAAAAGCAAAGTCAAACTATAACAAGTGAATAAATAGCTTTGGGGTTAGAATAATACAAGAAAAGTATCTTACGGAAATGGAAAATCTTAGTTGATTAACTCGACTTAACTAATCTAACTCAACTAGGTGTAAAAACATGACCAAGAAAATGGCGGATGATTCTTCTTTCTCGTCGCTTCTTTCTCGATCAATTTCACAAATTCCTCAAAATTTCTTGGATAATATCTCGACTGAAGATAAATCAAAAGATTATTCTCGTTCAAATGTGGCGCCTGTGCGATCTCAGTCTCGTTCTGGTAGACGTTATTGTTGTGGTAATGGTGGCCATTATGCGAGAAATTGTAGAAATCAAATTAGGTGTTTCAAATGCGGATGATTGGGTCATCGCAGTAACTATTGCCCAGATTCATTCAGAGAAGTTTATCTTTGGGATTATTTTTCAAAAGTGGATTGGGGAATAGGGTTTCTTCGCAAGGGCGATCGAATCCAGAGTATGCGAAAAAGCAACACCTAATATTGAGGCCTGGCATGATATTATTAAAGAACTTCTTAAATATTGAGGATCAGGTAAAGATTGTTAAAAGTTGCCAAGATCTGGATTCGGGTGAGGGTGGCTTCTACAGACCTGGCTATGAGAATGGTGCTTTGTTAAAACTTATGATGATGTGCTTGGGTAAAGACTGGAATCCACAGACAAGGCAATACGAGGAGAGACGGATGAGTGATGGCGTTGTGCCTCCAATTATACCATTGGAATTTAAGAAGATGGTTTGTGATTCTATGACTTTTGCTCGCAAAATAATTTTTGATAATGGTGGAAAGGATGTCGATCTTCCTCTGTTTTCTCCTGATGTTTGCATTGTCAATTAGTATGATATCGATGGAAGGTTGGGCATGCATCAGGACAATGATGAAAGTAGTGAAGGTATATTGGCAGGACTTCCGGTCGTCTCTTTCTCTATAGGTGATTCAGCGGTTTTTGCTTACAAGGATGTGAAAGATAATGGTCTAGTAAAGCGAATTATGTTGGAATCAGGTGATGTTCTGATTTTTGGGGGAGAATCTAGAGATATATTCCATGGCATTGATGGTATTCACAAGGATACAGCCCCAAAAATGATTAGCGAGAAGACAAATATGAAAGCTGGTAGGCTAAGTCTAACGTTTAGACAAAGTGAAATTATATTAGAAGGGGAGATGCACTGCTCTTCGACAAGTTCTGGAGATCATCTAAAACAGGTTTCATCAAAGTTTAATCGTTCATTTGTAGACGTAGTGCAGCAGCATCCATTCAAGATGCCCTCTTGGAATATTGTTGAGAAAAGGAATGCTCTCTCTAGTAAATTTGTTAATGTTCGGTCTTGCTATCGCTGTGGTGATTCCTCGCACTTAGCGAAGGATAGTAGAAATGGTTTGCGATGCTTTAAATGTGGAGGAGTGTGTCATCGCAAGAATAATTGTTCTGGAAAATTCTTGGGCAAAACTGTTTGGGATTTGTTGCACTTCAACTGTTTGCAGATTTGTTTGAAACTGATTGATATTGCGGATTTGTATGTCCTTGATTTTTCCGATAACATGAACAATGGGGCTTATCTGTTGGTGAAGATGGGGTGGAATGTAGAGGGACTGGTTGACGGTATTCTGTGGAATAAATGTGTTGTTGAGGAAGTTATTTCTCCTCCTCTCCCGAGACCATTGACCAGGCAAGAGCATGCATTCTCATTCAGCTTCTCTCTCATAAAATATAGGAGAATGTGCTCTGATTCGAGGGTCAGGAATAGAAGGCTAGTTATTCAGTTGTTAGATGGGATTGTAGCGCACTTTGACAACATTAACACAACAATAAACTGCAAACATCTGGATATACACCGACATTTAGAAGGTGGCCGATCTATTAAGGACTGTACGGCCAATAAGGCTCAGCTGGGTAATGTACAGGTTGCTGAATCAGAGATGAATGCAGAGTGTGGTATGTTCTTTGAAGGCGAGATGATTGATGTGATTGAGTTTCATGTTACTGGGACGTGTTGCGATCCAATGCTTGCTGACCCTTATGTGCGGAATTGCATGGAATCGAATGATATATATGGGATCCACGGTGGTAACGTAAATTGTGGGGGGGGGTATTGGATGTGATGAACGGGGTGGATGAGGTGGATAAGTGTGGCAATGCGGGTACTGTTGAGGAGATGGTGGAGGATAGTGTGTCAAGTGGGGTGAAGGTTTTAAAAGGGTTGTGACGAAGGATATTAAACTATCGAATAAATTCAGTGTGTTGGAGACTTATGAATCTGAATTGGCATCGAGTTATGAGAAGTTGGATGGGACATCGGATGGTGTTATTGCGAAGGTTGTCACCATGTCGAGGAAGGGTTTTAAAGTGGGGAGAGTTAAATGGGGAAGACTGGCTCGTAGCAACGCTAAGTATTCCCGTTTTAACAAGCATGAAAAAGTGATGGGCGATGATCAAGAAGTTCAGAATCTGGATGGTGATTTTACAGTGGAGGATGAAGTGTGTAGTTGGGGTGGTCAAATGGTATGTGGTGGAGTGCATTCTTTGTTTGAAAGGAATGGTTTGGCAGGGGAGCGTACTTATGTCAGATCAGCAGTGAATGGGGGTTTGTCATCGGGTATGAAGGGTAAAGGTTTTGGTCTGAATGTTGAGGATACGGCTCTTTGCGTTGAAGTAGCTATTGAGGTCAATGGGGTAGATGGCCAAGATTTGGCTATGGGCTGTCAGGAGTGTGGTTATATATTTGCATGGTGTTCATATTTCTGCTCGGTTGTGGTGTATGATAAGATGGAGAAACTTCACTCAATTTATTTGCGACCGTGTTATGACATATTTGGGTGGGAGGAAGAATTGTTACACCCGTTTTTTGCTCCTGAGTTTGACTCTTCTTGCTTGAATAATGCTGGTTTGTTGGGTCCTAGCATGATTCATTCACAGAGTAGAGATGCTCCTTCTTCTTCATGCAGGAGGGGAAGGCGCAAGAGAGTTACCCCCAGTACTGGGCTTCTTCGTCGTAGTGCGCGGATCAGGTCCGGCTCTTCGCCTTTTCGAGGTAAGTCCCCGAGTTTGATTGCTAGTAGTAGCAATTTGGACTCGGGCTCGGGTATGTTTTCCGTTTATGGTAGTGAGTATTCTCCGTATGCTTTGAGTAGTATGTCGAGTAGTCAGTTATTCCAGTTAGCCAGTGATACTGCTTTCATTTTTACAGACATTTAGTTGGATGCTGACTATATTAGGAGTAGGGAATTAGGGAGAGTGTCTTCCTTGAGTAGATGAGGATTTTTAGTTGGAATATTAGAGGTTTGTATAATCCCAAAAAATGTGATAAGGTTAGGGCATTCTTTATAGATTACCATATTGATATCGTTTTACTTCAATAGACCAAGATTGAAAATCCTGATTTATGTCTTTATGCTAGATTAGGTGGGTCTCTTATTCGGGGCTGGGCTTGTCTACCGGCTATTGGTAGTGCCGGTGGGCTTATGATTGGCTGGAAGGACAATCAATATAGACTGGTTCAGGAATTCCCTAAAGTTCATTATTTACACATTATATTAACTTCACTTATAGATAATTCTACACTGGGTATCTCTAATGTTTATGGCCCTCACACTAAGATTGTGAGGAGAAGTTTGTGGGAGGAGTGTTCGGTTTTTAGGAATCTTTTCTCCAATCCATGGATTATGGGGGGGATTTCAATGTTACTAGATTTTTAGGAGAAAGATCTCCTAGGGAAGGAGATTTTTCAGATATGGAGGAGTTCAGTGAGTTCATTCTAGAGAATAATTTGATTGAGATTCCGCTTAATAATAGATCATTTACTTAGTCTAGGTCTAATATTAGTGACAGTCCGTCATTTGCCTTATTGGATAGATTTTTTATAAGTACGGAGATTGATGAAAGATTTCCAATTTGTAAAGTAAAAGGGTTACCTTTCTTATATTCGGATCACTGTCATTTAATTTTGTCCTGTGATTCGAATATGCTAATTAGTAACTGTTTTAAATTTGAAAAAATGTGGTTATTAGACACCAGTTTTGTTAAACTGGTTACTGTTAAGTGGATTTCTCTATCCTACTTTAATAATTTATACAATGGCAATTCGGCAAAGATTTTTGTTTCAAAACTTGGCAAATTAAGGTTTTTTCTTAAAAGGTGGAATAAATTTGTTTTTGGCAGTGTTAGGATTAAGAAAGATAAGATTTTATTTGAGATGTTAGATTTAGATAAGTTAAGCGAACCCAGGACTCTTAGTTTGGGTGAGAGAGATAGGCTTTATAGTCTCTGAAATGATTTTAAATTGATTTTAGAAAAAGATGAATTAATGTGGAAGCAAAGATCACGTGTTCAATGGATTAAGGAAGGGGATAATAACACGAATTTTTTTCATAGTATGGCTAATAAGAGGATACGTGATAACTTAATTCATTCTATTTTCTTAAATAATGAGGAATTGACAATTCAGCGTGATTTAAATGATGCTTTCACAAATTACTATAAACAAATCTTCGGAACTAGGATTGAGAGAAGAATTAACGTTAATTGGAAGGAAATTTATCCTAATGATGATAAAGGAAATTTATTAGATTTAGATAAACCTTTTTCTGAATAGGAGATCTGGAAGCCCATTTGTGATATGCCTAATGATAAAGCTCCGGGGCCTGATGGCTTTTCTGTTATTTTTTATAAACAGTTTTGGGAGATTTTGAAAACTGACATTATTTGTTTATTTAATGATTTTTATAGTGGTGACTTATGTCTAGGTAATCTCAATTTTGCTAATGTTATTCTTATTAAGAAGAAAGAGGATGCTAAATTTTTAAAGGACTTTGGACCTATCTCCTTGATTAATGTTTCTGTTAAGATCATTTCTAAAGTACTAGCAAATAGGCTTAGTAAGAAGATGAATGACCTTATTGATCATTCGCAAACTGCTTTTATTAAAGGTAGACAAATTGTGGATGGGGTGGCAGCTGTACAAGAGTACATTAATGTATGTATTAAAAATAATTTTTCATGTGCTGTTTTGAAATTAGATTTTGAGAAAGCGCTTGATTCTATAGATTGGGAATATATATGTGAAGTATGTCTTGCTAGAGGTTTTAGTGTCTGATGGATTAACTGGATAATGCTTTTACTTAGGTCAGGATGTTCAAATATAGTTGTTAATGGGGTTATGGGTAAGAAGATTCAATCTAAGAGGGGTCTTAGACGGGGTGATCCCCAGTCACCTTTATTATTTAATCTAGCGGTTGACGTTTTTTCAAGAATTATCAAGCGGGCGGGGAGATTAGTTGTTCTGGGCAATATTGGTAATGAGGAACTTAACAATGAGTTATCTATACTTCAGTTCGCAGATGATACCTTGTTATTTTCATGCCATTTACCTAAGCACATTATTGCTCTCAAATTTATTCTATATTGTTTTGAGATGTTATTAGGACTTAGGATTAATTTTGACAAGAGTTCTGTTATGGTCATTAATTGTTTTGGCCATGTTGAGGCTATGGTGGCTAACACATTAAACTGTTCTATCATGAAATTTCCTTTTGATTATTTTGGGTTTTAAGATTAGGCCTTCAAAGCTAAAGAAAGAGGATTGGTTAGTTATAATTGATAAAATTAATAGTAGATTATCTGGCTGGAACAATAGATTCTTGTCTAAAGCAGGTAGATTAGTTTTAGTTAATTCAGTTCTTTCTGTTATCCCTGCATATTGGATGTCTATTCATAGATTTCCTCAATGGGTCATCGATAAGATTGATAGAATAAGACGTAATTATCTATGGAGTGGGGGTGGAGATTCTATTTGTAGGGGTTTCAAATGTCTAGTAAATTGGGAGGTGTGTTGTAAGCCAAAGAAAGATGGGTGTTTGGGGATCATTAATTTAGTTAATTTTAACTCTTCCTTATTAGCCAAATGGTTGTGGAAACTTAGGTGTCCTATTATATCATCTACATGGAAGGTAATTGTATCAAAATTTTACTATTCAGAAGGTGAGTTTATCGTGGATCCTAGGGATAGATGGTATAACAGATTGTCTCACTTTTGGAAGTCAGTTTTAAAGTGCTTTGATTTTTTTAACTTAGGGTATAAGGTGATTGTCCATTCGGGTGATACGACTTATTTTTGGCATGATAGTTGGATTACAAGATTACCACTTAAAATTGAATTCAAGGAACTTTTTAATAAGTGTGGTTTTAAAAATGCATTGATTAAAGATGTATTCAGAAGAGATTTGGACCCCCCATGGGAATTTCTTTTTGATACTATTCTAGAAGGGGAAACATTACGACAATTAGCTTTATTATATGCTAAGTTGTCATTATATCATATCGATGAACATATGGACTCTATTAGTTGGGGTATGGATAAGAGTCATGTTTATTCGGTTAATTCTATGTATAACTTTATAAACTTTTCGGGAATCTATTTTCGGCCTTTCAAGTTTATTTGGAAATCTAATTCCCCTCCTAAAGCTAAATTCTTAATGTGGTTAATCGTTCATAAGAAATTTAATACAATTGAGCTTCTGAAGCGGAAGAATATCATTTTTGATGTTAAGTGTTATTTTTGTAATCTTCTAAATAAGGATGTAGATCATTTATTTTTCTCATGTAACGTCACAAATCTTATTTTTAATATGGTTTTAAGGTTATTTGTTTTTGATTGTCCTAATTCTTTTAATATTTGTGTTGATTATTGGGATTCTTATAGATTTATTCATAATGATAGTAAAAGATACATTCTAGATACTTTAGTCACTATCATAAGTTGGTTCATTCGGTTCGAGAGAAATAAGAGATGTTTTCAGTCTAATACTGTTTCTACGGATAATTTAATTATTAAAATAGTTTATTTTTGCTTGGATTGGATGTCTAATTCACATTACAAGCTATTTGGCAAAGTGGGTTTTGAGAGTTTGTTGATTAAGGTTAGATTTAATTTGTATCTATTTATTAGAATCAGCAGTTTTTTTCGTAATAGATTTCGCACTGAATGTTGATTCCTTTTATTAGTTATTCATTGTGTGTTTTCTTCTACACATATACGTAAGGTTGTTAGATTTGTAGGAATATATATATGTATATGCTTATATATTATATACATATATATTTATACACATATATTTCCATCCATATAGTTATGATAAGTAACTGTTAATTCTAATAATTTTTTTTTGCAGTTATAGGTTGTTGATTATAATGAAGCATTCTGGGGACAGCTGGATGGATTGGTAGCAATGATATACTTCTTCGGGGGTTCAGGCTGATGGATTTTGCTGTGATACTTAGAGGATGCTGTTTGGTTTTGATGTTTCGTTTTTTTCTTTTGGGCCTATTGTTATATGGTTTTTTTGTGGATGTTACTGTATTATATAGTGAGAATGGGTTATTGTAGTGGAGTCGATATACTTCAATATCGGGTGGTGGCCTTGCCAGAATTCGATATTGGGGTAGATAGGCGGTGGTTTATCCGGAGCTCATCTATCTACTCCCCTTACAACCCTTGAGCCATGTTAGGTTTTTTCTCATGTTTGCTTTTGTTTTATTTCCAGACTCTGTATCATTGTTGTTATTCTATATATATGTGTGCTCTCTTCTTTTCAGAAGATCACACATTTTTTGTTTTCAAAAAAAGTATCTTACGAAAGAAGCATGCCATGCTACTAGAACTTTCCTTTTCCCATGAGCAATAAACCTGATGAGATTTGGGACTGTCGGTAGGTGTAATGACCCGTGTTTTTCGACCATTTGAATCTGAACCATTTATTTATTTTAAATATTATACTTCGAATATTAATGGTTTTTAATATTTAATTTGTTATTAAAAATGAAGTTTTAACGTTAATTTATTTATATTATAAATCGAGCTGGAAAATAGCGTGCAGTTCGTAAATTCGAGTTTTGAACTTCAACAGGATATATAGAGGCTGATATAAGTCAGATTTCTGTGAAACAAGACACGTTGGAAGGGTATTGCCGATAATTTTCATATGAAAGAGAAAAATCCAGATTTCGTGTTATAGATTGATGGTTATGACCAAATCAAATTTTGGAAAAAACGTTGTGGAAACCGTTATTAAAATATCGACCTTTAAAATGGCCGTTTTGCAAACAAACTCATATTTCGACGAAATCAGTTTCATTGGGACCGTAACGTTAAATTATTGTACGGTGGTGAATGAGGTAGAAAACCAATGTCGTATGTGACCACGGTAGCCGTAAACACCCAATCAAATTCTATAGCGTGAATTTAATTAAATAAAGAGATATTTGAATGTAACTTGAACAGACGATCGAATTAAGCCACGAAACCAGTCCCATTGAGTTCGTATCGTCGATTAGGGTCAGGATAGGTATATAGTTTGTTATTTTTAGAGACCGGAAAATTTGGCATTGAAAAGGGTGTTGCGGTACGCCGTAAAAATAGCCTATCGGGGAAACAGTCTCAGAATGCGACGAAACTAGTACCGTTGGGTTCGTATTGACAAATTATTGTAAGATTTGAAAGTTTCAAGTTGATTTGGTTTATCTGGTGACCGTGGAATAATTAAACACGTGTTTATTTCTGGTTTCATAAAGAATATTTTTTCATATGATGTCGGAATTTGACTAAACTTGTCCCATTTGGTCCGGAATACCTTTTTACATCAAGATTAGCTTTTTTATAAGTAAACAGAAGTCAATAGGTGTTATTTTTACGTGTTACTTTACCATGAAGTTTCGTTATAATTAAAATATTAATATACTTCAACTATATATATACTTTTACGTTTGGCAAATCCTTAGTCAAACTGTATTCCCAGGTCAACTCATAGTTCCGCCGCCATGACAAAAACAAACGAACACGGTAATCCGAACCCTCCCCCTTCTTTTGCTTCAAATCCATCAACTAATTCATCATACTCCTTACTACAATACCAAAGAGTTTGGGGAGAGCTATCAATCCAACGGTTGTGTTCAGCTAGCTCAAAGCCGGGTGATCAGAAATCTAATCGAAGTCAATACCGGACTTGGAGCAACTGGAGACGCGCGGCTTCACCTGGATGGTCTAGGTCAGGCCCAATAATCGATGATCTCGAGGCGCGAGTTCCGACATCATCTGATCGACGTCAGGTGGACAAGGCCAAGAGGGTTATTCAGCCAAAGAGTGGGATGGGTTATCACGTGAATACTAGGGTAGTACTGTTTGTTACAGGAAGGCCTGAGAGGAATTAATCAATTCGGCCATATGCCTAATCAGCGAAATGTGAGGATAATTAAACTAATTGGGAATTATTTTATATGTTAAAACGTGTTAAAGCTAAAACATGGTTTTTAATTGGCAGCACTTGGAAAACGAGGCAGCATTGGTGTTAGATCGAAATTTGGACCTAACACCCAAATTGTTATAAACTATAGAGAATTCTAAATAAGGAATAAGGAAAAAGAAAAGAACACTCAGAATTTATAGTGGTTCGGCGTTAACGAGCCTACGTCCAATTTATATCTTATTGATTATGCTTTAAAAGCTAGTACAACAGTGATTTCTCCCAATATTCCAGTGATTTGGTAGCAATGGCGGACTCAGTATTCACTATTGCCGAAAAGATCCCGAAAAATGCCAAGCTCTGGGCTATTTATAGCTGATTTCGTCGGACGGATCGCGGACACGTGGCACGAATCCCGAGATTTTCGGATCGCATCGCCACCATTGGAGAAACAGTCAAACTAGCCGTTGTGAACAGGTGTCGTCAGATCCATGCGACTCGGATCGCTGAAGACCAGCTCATGGTTGAATGGGTCGGTGGGTTCGGTTCGTTGCAGGGGATCGGATCGCCTAGAGGTGGCGTTCATCGACGAGACGAGAGCGATCCGTTCCCTGGGCGAGTTGATAGAGTGCGATCCATTCCTGGGCGAGACGATGTCGTGCGATCCAAGCGGGGCGAGACGATGGCGTGCGATCCAAGCGGGGCGAGACGATGGCGTGCGATCCATTCTTGGGCGTGACGATGTCGTGCGATCCATTCTCCTGGAGGACTTGGTTTCCTGATTTCCTTTCACGAATGATCCTGGATGGCTTGGTTGAAAAAGTAAGCCAACATTTTGCCCCCTCGAAGTATGTTTTATAGATGATGAAACATGCTTCGATGAGATTCATTGATTCTCTCCTGAAAGGATGCAAGTTTACAGTCGCATTGGTGCAAATTGACACATGGGTGAATCGGATCGCCATAGGCCGACACGGTCCGATTTGGTCATCTGCTCGTCGCGTGCTGTGTTCTTAGGGTCTTGCGCGATACAGGGCGCATCTTCCTTCGAGTCGTATCGGGCTCTGAGTTTCGTGGGCCATCATTCCGAAGCGGTCCGATGGGCTTCGTTGCGATTCCGTCTACAGATCGGGACGCTTCGTGGATCGAATAAGACAAAGGAGGGGAGGCCAACGGTCACCATCTTTGCCTATATAAGTCGACGTTCCCCCCCTCACTTTCCTTCTTTCTCTTCTCTGCTGAATCATCTCGCGCGAGCTGTTGAACAACGAATCCAACCCTTTAAAACTTTCGAAAATCCAAGAACTCTCTCAGTTTTTAGAAAGGTAACATTATAGGAAGCACCCTCGTACTACTTTCCTGAATTTCTACGGTTGATTCCAGAGAGAAACAATATAAATCCGCTACTTTTCGAAAAAATCACCAAATCACCATGGCCATTGAACGCGGAGCTCAGAACTTGAGGATGAGAAGGAGATGAGGGAGAAGAAGGATGGAGAAGGAGGAAGGAGGCTGACTCGGATCGTGGTCAACGATTGAGGACGGAAGCAAGTGGCGAGACGAAAGATTGAGAGGTCAACCAAGGGTCGTACTGCGGTAGTCGCCACGGTTCGCGAGGGAGCCTTCCCTTCGCCCGGCGATTCGGTGAGGGGCAAACTTTCTGCCCTGCGATCGAAAAAGGGGTGCGATCCCTCTGCCATGCGAGTCGAAGGGGGGCGATCCCCCTGTTATGCGATCCGCCTCACGGCTGGTGATACGAAGAAACTTCAATCTTTAATCAGCGCCTTGTCGCTACAAAACTCTGGACAGTTAGGATAGAGCCCTGACGTTGATCTCTCTGGACTAAATGACTTCATGATTCGACCGCATACGACGACTAATGACTTTTAATAACCTCGACTGCTCTCATGTTTTATCATCGCTTTTAATAATGCGCACACACAAGCACACACAGTAGAACTAGCACACACGGGGGACGGGTAGTGTTAATCTTATCATTCATATTTTCTCGTCCTAGCAGCAATGTCGAACGACCACTCTTCCTCAAGATCTGTAGCCGAAACGGAATCTGAGACTCCTGAACAGCATAATCCTCAAGTTCCTCCAATCAATCCAGAAGGTGAAAATTCTGGGTCCGAATATGAAGCCACAGAATCGGATCCGACAGAAAGCACGTCATCCAGCAACAACTCCGATTCCGATGAGCGAGCTCCGGACGAAATTCCAGGCGCAGTCGGGATAGATAAATTCTCTGACTCTTTAGCGTCCAAGCTCGACGAGATAAAACTCAAGAGGATCTGCCTAAGACATGGCATACCTTGGGACGATGTCTTAACACCTGGAAGCGAAGACAGACCTCATTTAGCACCGGAAGGGTATATGTCGATCAGTCGGACAATGTGCCTAGTAGGAGCTATCCCTCCGTTCCCTCCAATTGCCATTGACACTCTGAGACGATTAGGCATTGCCCCGATGCAGCTTCATCCAAACGCGTACGCGTCTCTATATTCTCTATATGTCGCTTATGCGGAAATCTTGCACGCCGAACTCAAATTCAGAGACCTGGTGTTCTTCTTTCTCTTCAAGCACCGCTCTTCTGCAACTCCCAACTTTTCCTTTTTTGAATCAGTGGCGAACAGGAAAGTTCTGTACGACAGATACAGTAACATCGGGGATCCTAAGTCTGACTGGTTTTACATAAGGAGACAGGCTGGATGCTCGCGGAGGTGGCTCAAATCAAGTAAATTTTTATCGCCTAGTTGAATATCTTGCTTGGGGGAGTCTAAGTTATAACATTCTTCCGCTTTTTCCTTTGTCTTAAACAGATCATGTCTTCCCGAAAACAGAGGGTGCATTATACAACAACCGGTTATCCATTCTTTTGCAAAGTAGATCCGACTTTTTAAGGATTAAAAAATGCATTACGGATGACAACCTTCACAAGCATCGCCTCTTGGATAGGAAATTTGGACTTGGAACTGGCGGCAAACCTTATAAATATGTGCCCCCGACGGAAGGAGAGGGAACTTCACAAGCGGTGGAGACAACCAAATTCCACAAAAGTCCTTCTCCGATAGTTATCCAGGACGATGAAGACTTGAATGTATACAGGGGGGATGAGTCCCGTGGCGATGCGTCGAAAGAAATCCCCACCCCTGCTCCAATGGAAACTGTCGGCGACGACGAATTGACAGAAGAACAGTTATTCGACGAGCTGAATAAAATCCCTTTGCCCGACATCGAATACACGGAAAAAGACTTCGGCGAGGAGCCTTTCTTTTCTGCTACCGAAGAGGCGACTGACTTGGCAAGGGGACGTGAAACGGGCCAGACGAGCCTGTCTCCAGGCCCGGGTCTGTTAAGGGGAATTATACGGGATGCACACCTCACACACACTGCCTGATCGTGCACTACTATGTCGTGGATTTTGCAAAGTGATAATATGCTCTTCTTTTCTTTTTTGCAGGAGAGATGTCACGCAGGAGATCTTATTCATTCCGTTCTCTTCGCGAAGGCACCCCCAGTCTTCGTTCGGGTACTGAGCGCCCTCGCGGTCCTTCTCACAAGTCGACCTCTTCGCAACCTCGATCTCCAACCAAATCAACCTCTACCAGGCCTTCGAGTCACCCAATATCTTCGACCGGGGGGAAGACACTTCCAAAAGAGTTGACTCCTCCAAAGAGTGCGCCTTCCCACAGTCGGTCGTCCAAAAGGCGCCACGAATCCAAGGATGGGGACAGGGATTCATCCAAAGATACTGAGCAAACGAGAAGCAACATAGTCCCCATCAGCCAACCAGAATTAGCTGCCCCCGGCTCACGGGACTACGTTCACGGTCCTGAAATCCAAGGTAGGCTGGAAAAGCTACGGGAACAATTTCCAGGAATGTTCTTCGATAGGATGGTCTTTGTTCCCGCCTTGGAGCCAATTCCTAAAAACTGGGATAAAGAAGTTATTGGGCATATCCGTCACGTGGCCAAGCAATACGAGGCGATGAAAAAGCACGCACTTAATCTTTCGGAGGTCGTCCGGACACTCGAGATAGAAGCCCACAGGTCTAAAGCAAAACTCGAAAATAATGAAAGGGCCAGGACAAAATTAGAGAAGGATCTGGAAGACGCTCAAGCCCAGCTCGCCCTGGCACAGAGAGACGCCGCAAACTATAAAACTGAATTAGAAAATGCCAAGCAGCGCTTTCATGTAGAACTGGATTCCAATAGCCAGGAAAAAATGGCCTTGAAAAAGGAAGTTGAAGACCTCCGAATGGCCAACATCGAACTGGCAACGGCTAAAGGCCATTTTTTGACGGAGAAGGCTGCTTGGGAAGCGGAAAGAGCAAGCTTAAAAGAAAAGTTGGCTCTGGCAGAGGCGGAAAAAGTGATTTTGAATGATCAGGTGGCCGATGCGGAGAGACGGGCAGCTCTTGCCGAAAAGAACGTTGATAGCGCCATTGAAATGGCCACTGCCTCCAACCATAAACTCCTTGAAAGAGAGAAAGAAATCGAGGGGTTTGAGGAGATGATCTTTGACTTCCTCGGTCAGGTTCTCAAGACTCGCAATATCTCATGGATCCCGGATTATCATGTTACTTTGGCCAACTTGTGGGATGCCATCGTGGAAGGCGAAAAACATAGGCTAGAGGTCGAAGAGATCGATGAAGATGAACTGATGAAAAGCATCCTAAGGGACAACGAGCCTGAGGATCTGGCAGAGGGCCGTCGCTTGATCTTGGCGGAGATGGAGAAGGAGAGAACCATGGCTAAAGGCAAAAGCAAAATTGACGAAGGTTCCAGCTCCGCCGCCAAGTCTAAAACTTCCGAAGTCGAGGAGTATCATCCTGACGACCCGCTGATCCCCTTAGGCTTAACTCCCGTGGCTGCTGGAGCATCCGGATCTATCCAAGAGGGAGTATCTGCTGAAGGTACCTTTCTCTATTCTCAACGATTTGCTAAAGCGATTGCGAATTGTCGTCGTCTAACAGGGCAACCCATTGAATTAGTAATGTGTGTCTTTCATAATGCAGGTGGCGAGCCCGCCGACAAGGGTGTTGGAAAAGAGGGAGAGGTGGAGGAGGGGATCGTCCTGCCGGGTGCCGAAATCGATGTTTCAGAGCGAGTCGAGGCCGCAACAGCTGAAGGAAGCATTTCGGTGCCTAGCGCTGACGTACCCAAAGATGCTGAGACTATCGAGGCTTTAAAAGACTTGGATGGTCGGCATGTGGATGATGAAGAGGATATCACCGGCACGAAGAAGGCCAACGATGATGATGATGATGAGGAACCCCTGGCCAGCCGGAAGGCCAGGCAAGGGAAAGAGTTGGCTTTGAAGAAGGCGGGGGATGAGGCTTTGGATGTGGTCCCTCTCGCAGAGTTTGATCCCAAAACTGGGATGATTATGAAAATCCAATCCAAGTCCATCAGCCGGCAACTTCACTTTGCAAACCCTGATGATTTCCCTGCTTCCCTCTCCGGCAGGAGCGAGAGGAAAGATGGGGGAGAGGAAGCCTCAGAGGAGCCAGATGCTCCCCTCGTGGACAAGCGAAAAAGGAAAAAGGGGGACCCATCCGAAGCCGACAAGGAGAGGTTGGAGAGGCAGAAGCGAGAGAAGATATCAAAGCACAAATAGGACGTTTACTGATATTTTGCCTTTTAAGCTTCCCACTGGCCAGGAAGTGTAATTGTGAGACTGGCCCTCACTTTTGTTTCTAGCTTGTTTTCACTTTGCTGATCTGCAGTATATAAACAAGGTTTTGTTTCTTCTTACATCATTGTGTACCTGCATTCATAGTAACTTCCCACGTTTAGTCGTTAGCCAACTATTAATGATTATAAGTCAGTCAATCAACAAGAAGAAGAATGTTCATGCTATGTTACACTTGTTATATCAAAGCTTAGTGTTCGCACGGGAGCGCGTGATGCCCCCATAATCAATTGTTAGGGTTTTTCACTTGGAGATTCGTTCGCTCCCCGATCCTTCAGCGGGGTAGGCACTATCTCTCAGTGCTCAACCGGAGTCTCTTTTATACTCTCTCTCTCTGGAGAGTTAGAGTTCGAGCTCAGCGATTCATTCGCTCCCCGATCCTTCAGCGTGAAAGGAGCTCTCTCTCAGCGCTCAATCGGAGACGCTTTTATACTCCCTCTCTCTCTGGAGGGTTAGAGTTCGAGCTCAGCGATTCATTCGCTCCCCGATCCTTCAGCGGGAAAGGAGCTCTTTCTCAGCGCTCAATCGGAGACGCTTTTATACTCTCTCTCTCTCTGGAGAGTTAGAGTTCGAGCTCAGCGATTCATTCGCTCCCCGATCCTTCAGCGGGAAAGGAGCTCTTTCTCAGCGCTCAATCGGAGACGCTTTTATACTCTCTCTCTCTCTCTGGAGAGTTAGAGTTCGAACTCGGCCGTCCGCGACTATGCATGCTCCTCAAACTCGTCTCAGGTTTACATTGTAATCCAAGCTCCGAGGATTAAAACCAGTCGGACAAGCAGCTGGAGCATTTATCAAGGCTTTGGGTTCCTCTGATTAGCTTACGATGGGAACAGTCAGCACTAAACTTCGGGTACCTGCAATATTCACACTGATTTTCATAGGCAAATAAGTAAAGACGCAGTAAAGGTAAATGACACGCAGTATTTTTATAGTGGTTCGGCCAAATCATGACCTACGTCCACTTTATAACCTCTTGCTTTAAGAAATCAGACTGTTCTAGGCAAGTCACGCCCTGTACATAGTTTTTTTTTTTTTTTTTAACAACAGAATAGATTTGAAACTTCTCATGTTAGATATGGCCGTAGATGTTGGGCATTCCACACTCTGGGGATCTCCTTTCCATCTACAGTTGCCAGCTTGAAGGTTCCGTTATCAAGCTTGCTGAGAATAGAATATGGTCCTTCCCACTTCGCTCCCATATGAGTTGGGGGTGGAAAGACACGTTTCAGAACCAAGTCTCCGGGTTCCAAGGTTCGGGCTCGGACCTTTTTGTTGTAGTATTGGGCGACTTGTTGTTTGCATCTCAGAGCACGCAGGTCGGCTTCATCCCTCTTTTCTTCGATCATATCCAGGGACTCAAGAAGCAATTCGTTATTGGACATTGGATCATAATAGGTCACCCGATGAGAAGGTACCTTTATCTCAATCGGGATGACTGCTTCCGTTCCAAAAGCAAGGGAGAACGGGGTATGTCCTGTTGCTGATTTATATGTCGTCCTGTAGGCCCATAGTGCCAAGGGCAATTCGTCAGCCCACATGGCTCTAGCCCGCTTCATTCTTCTTTTCAGGATGGACTTAATTACTTTATTTACAGCTTCAACTTGCCCGTTCGATTGCGGGTGTGCCACAGATGTGTATCGATTCTCGATGTGGTATTTCTGGCAGAAGTTTCTGAATTCAGCACTATCAAATTGAGTTCCGTTGTCGGTTATCACAATTTTTGGAATTCCGAATCGACAGATGATGTTTCTCACGATGAAGTTGATTACTCGTTTAGTTGTGATTGTAGTTAGTGGTTCTGCCTCGACCCACATAGTGAAATAATCTACAGCCACTATGGCGAACTTCGCTCCACCCCTTGCTATGGGGAGACTTCCAATAATATCAATTCCCCACATAGCAAATGGCCACGGGCTCATCATTGTCTTTAACTGGCTTGGAGGCGCTCTGGGTATCTTTGAGAATCTCTGGCATGCATCACATCGTCGTGCATATCTTACTGCATCCTTGTTTATGGTAGGCCAGTAGTAACCATGCCGTAATATCTTTTTTACCAAAGTTTGCCCCCCGGTATGGTCGCCACATTCACCTTCGTGGACTTCTTGCAGCACACGTTTTACGTCATCGTGGGCTATACACCGAAGAAGGGGCATTGAATACCCTTGTCTATAAAGGACTCCGCCTTGCAGTACGTATCGGGCGGCTTTACGAATCACTTTTCGCCTCTCGCTTTTCCTGGCCGGAAGCGCTCCATTCATTAGGAAATCCTTTATAGGGGTCATCCACGATTCCTTTTCTGGTTCCGTCTCTAGTACTAGGTCGACTTCCATCTGATCAATGCTGGGGGACCGAAGTACTTCAACGGGGGCTAACCCTATCACTTCAGAATTGCTAGAACTAGCCATCTTTGCCAACTTGTCTGCCTGCTGATTTTCCGACCGCCGAATATGAGATATACTGTAGCGATCAAACTCATCCAGCAGCTCTTTCACTTTCTTTAAGTATAGAATCAATCTCGCACTTTTAGCTTGGAATCTCCCAGTAACTTGGTTCGCAACTAACTTGGAATCGCAGAAGATGTTCAGTTTAGCGACTTCTAGCACCTTTGCAATCTTTAATCCGGCTATCAGGGCTTCATATTCAGAATCGTTGTTAGTGGCCCGAAACTCCATTCGGATGGCATAAGTTATCAATCGTTTCTCGGGGGTTTCAAGCACTATTCCGGCGCCGGATCTTTCATTATTTCTAGCACCATCAGTATATAATCTCCAGACATCAGGGTCGAAAAGTAATTTTGAGGGTTCCACTTCTTCGTCTGCTATGCCTTCTTCAGGTACTGTGAATTCTGCTATGAAGTCAGCTATCGCTTGCCCCCGAATTGATCGTCTGGGCTGAAAGTTCAAGTCAAATTGACTTAACTCAATATTCCATTTGAGTAATCTTCCAGACGCCTCTGGTCTCTGTAGAACTTGCTTGAGTGGGTGATCAGTATATATGATAATGGGGTGTGCTTGGAAGTAGTGCCGAAGTTTTCTGGAGGCAATCAGTAAACTATACGCCAGTTTTTCTATCCGTGGATAATTACGTTCTGCCGCTGTTAATTTTTTACTCACGTAATACACAGGTCTTTGGACCTTCTCCTCTTCCCTTACCAATGCTGAGCTGACTGCATGAGATGATACCGCCAAATACACGAATAAATCCTCATGGTCTATTGGTTTAGATAAAATTGGAGGTTTCTCCAAGTGTTTGAGCAAGTTCTGAAACGCTTCCATGCAGTCAGGTGTCCATTTAAAGTGGCGTTTTCCCCGCTTTATTAATTCGAAGAACGGGATGCACTTATCCGTAGCCCTGGAGATAAATCTGCTTAGCGCGGCCACTTTTCCAGCAAGGCTTTGCACGTCCTTAATTTGCCTAGGTTCCTGAATGTTCCTGATCGCTGTGATCTGGTCTTGATTAATCTCGATACCACGCAAACTGACAATGAATCCTAAAAATTTTCCAGAGGCAACACCGAATGAACATTTGGTGGGATTTAGTTTCATCCCATATTTTCGAAGAATGCCGAACATCTCTGCCAAGTCAGTAGTGTGTTGAAAGGATTGCTTGGATTTAACCAACATATCGTCGACGTATACTTCCATCGTTTTCCCGATTTGGTTATAAAACATTCTGTTTACCAAACATTGGTACGTAGCGCCTGCATTCTTCAAACCAAAGGGCATCACTAAGTAACAATATAATCCCAGATCAGTGATAAAGCTAGTATGCTCTTGGTCCGGAACATGCATCGGAATCTGATTGTATCCTGAATAAGCATCCATGAATGAGAGAAGCTCGTGACCTGCCGTCGAATCTACCAACTGGTCAATTCGAGGTAATGGAAAACTATCTTTGGGACAAGCTTTGTTTAAATCCGAGAAGTCGATACACGTTCGCCACTTCCCGTTGGCTTTCTTTACCAGGACTGGGTTCGAGATCCAATCTGGGTAAGTTGAATCTCTGATAAATCCATTACTCTTCAGCTTCCCAACCTCTTCTTTCAAGGCAGCGGACCTCTCTGGGCCCAGCACTCGCCTTTTTTGCTTCACTGGAGGATGTTTGGGGTTAATGCTCAAAGAATGGCTCATGATTGATGGGGATATCCCGCACATGTCCGCATGGGTCCAAGCGAATATATCCAAGTTGTTCTTTAAGAAAGCCGTCAATCCTTCGGCAAGAGTCGGACTCAACTGGGATCCAATCTTAAGGACCTTCTCCGGATCACTGTCATCGATTGGCACATCCACAGTTGCTTCGTTGGGAGTTGCCGTTCTGTCCCCGGGTTCCTGATCCTCTCTGGGATCTATATCCTCGGGTATCGCTCTAGGCAACCCTCCAACAATTATCTTCTTTGATTGCTATAAGGTTTCCGCCCCCAAAGGGGGAGGAGTGCATTTAGTTTCGATATCCCCGCCGTTGCGAAGCAACTTTAATTCGGCAACATAGCATGCTCGCGCAGCAACTTGATCCCCTCTGACGATACCAACGCCGGCTTCTGTGGGGAACTTCAATAGCAAGCACCAGGGGGCTATATAGGCTCTGAATTTTGCGAGGGCCGGCCGGCCCAAGAAGGCATTGTATGGCGATTCGACATCCAAAACCACAAAAGGAAGGATTCTCACTCTCTGGCGTTCTCCTTCCCCAAGTGTAACTGGCAATTCTACGTAACCCATAGGTGCGGTGGATGCTCCGTTGAATCCACGAATCCATCCTTGGCAGGGCTTCAAGTCTTTTATTTCAAGGTTCATCTGGTCAAAGGCTTTTCTGAAAAGGATATTAACGGAACTCCCGTTGTCCACCAGCACCTTATGAACAGTGGCTGGCCCAATGGGTATTGTGATTACAAGCGGATCTTCAGTTGGAGCATGGACCCCAATGCTTTCTCGCTCTCGGAAAACAACATCATCAGTCATCATCTTTTGCTGCTTCACCGGAACACCGTCCTCGGGGTTGCTACATTCCCCCACTTCGAGGTGTTGTTTGGCTGCGTTGACATACTGATCTAGAGCTTTAGAACTGTGCCCAGCAAGGTAGAGTCCTCCGATCACGGTGTTGATTACAATATTCTTTCCCTTTTGCTGAGCAGTTGGCCTAGCAGCAAGTTGATTTTGATTCTGATTCGGGGTATGTACTGCTTGTCCCCTGTCCCTAGGTGCTACTCTGTATTCGTCTAGCTTCCCTTCTCGAAGCAACCTTTCGACTACGTCCCTTAGGTGACGGCATTCATTCGTCGAATGGCCGTGAATTTGATGAAAGAGGCAAAACTTCCCTGTCTCACGCTCCTTTTCCGTCGACTCTCTAGGAGGCGGCCTCTTATTCTGGAGGACTTCATACGCGTCCATGAAGATATTTTCCAGAGTATCATTTATGGGTGTATAACTCTCAAAGGCCCTGGGACGAGTCCTTCTCTGGGAATCGTTCCCTCGGCCCCTCTTCCGGCTGTTGCCATCAGCATTGTTATTGTTGTTACCCGGCCGGCGACCACCCTGGTTCTGATTTCCGACGTTAACCTCGACTTTCCCCGAGCTGTCTCCAGTCTGCTTGATGGCGACATTGCTCTGAACTTCTTCCTTATCATTTGTTTTAAGCTTTCGGTTCGCGTACACCTCTTCCCGGCGTAGATGTACATTGGCTTTCTCATAGAACAATTCTCTGGTATGGGGTGGTTTGCCTGCCAAGTACCTCCCGAACTCAGTATCCTTATCCACTCCATCAATTAGTGCTGCGACAATGGTCGGCTCATGAGGATCTTTGACCTCAGTGGCTGCCAAATTGAAACGATCCAGGTACATCTTTAGACTTTCGCCCGGTCGCTGTTTGACAAGAAATAGATCGATCACGCTTTTCGTCTTCTGTGCGTAGATACGGAATTGCTCTACGAACTTCTCGCTTAGTTCCCTGAAGCTGGAAATCGATCTTGCCGGCAGTCGAGTAAACCATAGCAAAGCCACGTCTTCCAGGAATATGGGAAACGCTTTACACTTAACTACATCAGAAGCGGCGGCAGCAGTCATCGACCAAGAATATCTCATCAGGTGTTGAACAGGATCAGATCTTCCTGCATATCGGTTCATCTGTGGCATGTTGAAACGCCTTGGAAAAGTTGCATCCAAAATATCGTCAGTAAAAGGAGTATGACTACGGTCAATCCCCCAATCCTCGTTCCGCTGTCCACGGCTGTCGGCCAAGATCTGGTGAACCATGGCTGCAACGTTTGCACTAGTCAAAGGAGGTTCAGGATCAGTGCCTCTGGCCCGACGAGGCTCTCTGATCTCTCTTCGGGGAGCAGTCACAAAATCTGGGGCTTGAACGGGGCCTCGCTGCCCCCTGTTATCATGAGTATGTGTACGGTGACGGGGCTGAGGTGGTCTGTCATGCACAGGACTGTTCATGCCTCGAGTCCTGAAGGTCGTTGCTTGACCATCCATATTACGGTTTGTGGGTCCTGCCCCTAGTTCCTCTTCTTCTTGTGAGGGCAGGGTCCCGAAGCGAAGCTGTTCTATGTTTTCAGCTCTTTCATATGGTCGCCGCGGAGGCCTCGGCGATTCTTCAGATGAAGAGGAGTATGCTGGAGTGAGTGGACAAGCTGGCGATGTTCTTTGCCTTGTTTACTCATCAAGCCTTCTATCCATAGCCGTCAGGTTTTGCCGTAGGATCGAATTTTCTTGCCTTTGGGCGGCTAACTCATCAAATAACCTATCCCACATTTCGACAAAACGGGAGAGATCCCCCTCAGTAACAGGAGCAGTAGGATCATAATGGTCATCTTCACCCTCTCTTATGGGCATAGTGCTCGGACCGGGCCGATCAGAGGTTCCAGGACGATAGGAGTGAGTCATGGGTTCTTTTCCAGGTCGCGTTGTGTTCTGACCATCAGTCTGGGTTGCCGCGGTTCGTGGAGGGCGGTTCGCTGCGCCCCCCTGGGATCGACTCGTGGTCATGGTGCGTGGGGGCTGCGAGGCGTTGCCTCGGGATCGAGTAACAACCCCTTCCGTAGCGCGGATCGTCTCATCTTCATTGACTAGGAACGAGGCGTTTTCATCGGATCGGACCGCCCCCTGCGCTCCGCGATCCATAACTTCTTCGTTGCCCAGTTCGTGCATACTCTCCTCGATCGTTTCATTGGCCTGCGAGGCTTTAGATCTTTTTCCAGCCATGGAATTCGAATCGCTGGAATCTTCAAGAAAATGAATGACGAAACTTTAAGGCTGAGGTTCTCAGTGAAAGCACCAAAAATGTTAGATCGAAATTTGGACATAACACCCAAATTGTTATAAACTATAGAGAATTCTAAATGAGGAATAAGGAAAAAGAAAAGAACACTCAGAATTTATAGTGGTTCGGCGTTAACGAGCCTACGTCCACTTTATATCTTATTGATTATGCTTTAAAAGCTAGTACAACAGTGATTTCTCCCAATATTCCAGTGATTTGGTAGCAATGGCGGACTCAGTATTCACTATTGCCGAAAAGATCCCGAAAAATGCCAAGCTCTGGGCTATTTATAGCTGATTTCGTCGGACGGATCGCGGACACGTGGCACGAATCCCGAGATTTTCGGATCGCATCGCCACCATTGGAGAAACAGTCAAACTAGCCATTGTGAACAGGTGTCGTCAGATCCATGCGACTCGGATCGCTGAAGACCAGCTCATGGTTGAATGGGTCGGTGGGTTCGGTTCGTTGCAGGGGATCGGATCGCCTAGAGGTGGCGTTCATCGACGAGACGAGAGCGATCCGTTCCTGGGCGAGTTGATAGAGTGCGATCCATTCCTGGGCGAGACGATGTCGTGCGATCCAAGCGGGGCGAGACGATGGCGTGCGATCCAAGCGGGGCGAGACGATGGCGTGCGATCCATTCCTGGGCGAGACGATGTCGTGCGATCCATTCTCCTGGAGGACTTGGTTTCCTGATTTCCTTTCACGAATGATCCTGGATGGCTTGGTTGAAAAAGTAAGCCAACAATTGGTAATCATATTTGAAGAAGAACTGATGGGAACAAAACACAAAAAAAAGGTATTGGCCTGATGAGTGGAAAACGAAACTGACGTTAGTCTTGGTGAGGGGATGAGGTTGCGTTGTAGTAAAGGGAAAGAGGAGGAGTTCGTTTTTTGAAGAAAAAGAAACAAAATATTAAGGACGTGATGAATTGTTGGGCAACAGCTACAGAAGGGTCTTGGAGCCTCTGAAGTGAGGAAACGCGAGAAGCAGTTTCCAAACGAAACTTCGGTCCTGATTTCTGTAGAAAGGCGTCGGCTGTTTGGGTTCTCTTTGAAACCGTGAGGGATGGAACCGAGATTTGTGTGAAGGGCGTTTGTGTACAGGTTGTTGAACGAAAAACAAGGGAGTATGAAAGGCCGTGGTTTTTGAGGGTGCAGCGATGGTGAAAGCGTGAGTGTACCTAGAGCGAAAGCAGTGGAAACGAAGTACAAAATTCAGTCTGTTCTAGTCCAAACGAAAAGCGTGAAACGTGGTATGTTTGGGCACTATGGAACAGAACGGAAAAGAGGAGAAAGTGTAACACCCCGAATTTTCTATTAACACTAAAGTTGCTAAAATAATAATAAGTGTGTAGAAGAGGGGATGTATCTAATATGAATATAAAAATATTAATAAGTATGTAAGAGAGGGGATGTATCTAATATGAATATAAAAATATTAATAAGTATGTAAGAGAGGGGATGTATCTATTATGAATATAAAAATATTAATAAGTATGTAAGAGAGGGGATGTATTTAATATGAATATAAAAATATTAATAAGTGTGTAAGAGAGGGGATGTATCTAATATGAATATAAAAATATTAATTAGTGTGTAAGAGAGGGGATGTATCTAATATGAATATAAAAATATTAATAAGTGTGTGAGAGAGGGGATGTATCTAATATGTATATAAAAACAATAATAAGTAAAGGGGGATGTATCTAATATGTACATTGTAGAAAATATATATATATTTATGACATGAATAGAAGTTTATTAATATGCTGAGTGTTTGCTGAGTCACTTCTGACTCATTGCTGAGTCAACAAGATAAACCCCATCTTGTCTGAACGGCTGCGGTTATTTCTAGGTTAAATCTAATGGCCTAAATGAATTCTAAAATCTATAAATAAGTGGGTAGACCCTAGACCTAAATCACTTAAAATTAGAGAAGCTACCGTCATGCTGCTGCCATGGAGTTCAGCATAGCCGTCACAAACTAAGAAGAGGAAGCCTAATCATCTACAACTAAATCTACACAAATCAAATCAAAAGATCTCTCTTTCTCTAATTCTTTTCTTTTGTTGGTGAGTATGATGATTCTCACAAGACTTTTACAAACTAATTTGACTCAGTTATGAATGGATCACAAGAAAGTGATGTGATTTGTAATTGTAAATTCTATATATTGTGGATCTCTTATTATGTTATTATGTTGTTGTATGATGTAAATTATATATGCTATGTCATGCTATGTTGTAAATTCTCTTATGCTATGTCGTGCTATGTTGAGAATCATGTCAAGCTATGTTATACTATCATACTATGCCATGTTATAAATCATGCTATATTATGTTGTAAAATCATGATGTTGTTGGAACATGCTTAAAGTTATGTTTTTTTTAATTTAAATGGATCTTGTTTATGGGAATTTGCCTATTAGGTTAGGTGTACCCATAAACTTGAAACTATAATTAAATAAAACTTGAATATGGGAATTTGCCTATTGAGTTAGGTGTACCCATATAAAACCATGTTGTTAAAAAATTAGATGATGTTGATTCACACATGTTCATATGTAAGTTTATGAAAATTGATTGAGATTATATTAGGTGAATTTTGAACAAGTTGACACCTTTAGGTCCATGACATGTATAATCTATGCAAGTTGGACATATGCAAGTTTCACCCCTTATTATGATTCATTTGGTCACATATACATGTTGTTATTATGATAATCTCTTTTATGCTATGAGTTAGGCTATTCGAGTCTAACATATATTTTGTGAATAAACGTTCAAACGTGGGGTAGGGGTAATATTAGGAATTAATAAATTGGGTGCAATTTTGTAAGATTTTGCATACCATGAATGGATGTCCATAATTGAGTCAATTATGGACATTGTTAAAAATTGGAAGTAATTAATAATTCAAGTACGGAATTATTAAAATTGGGGGAAAGTGGATTATTATTAATAATCAATGCTTAGGACACGAGGTTGGACCCGTTTGTGATGTAAACCTGCCCGGACCCGCCCGGCAAATCCAGTAGTCACAAATGTCGGCCCAATGTGAGAGGTCCTAGGCCCAAACTAAAGCATAACAGTTGTAAAGACACGAGGTTAGACTCTTTTATGGTGTAAGACTGCCCGGACCCGCCCGGCAAATCCAGCTGCCATAAATGCCAGTCTAATGTGAGAGGTCTTTATGAGGTTATGGCCTTAATGAACTAAGAAATACTTAACCAGATAATCATGTAAGGTGGGACATGGTGGTTAAGTAGGTGCCTTGGGTGGCATGAGGAATCTGGTGGTTGCCTTTAGAGGCATTTGAAATACGATTAGACTTAACCAAACACACATGTAAATGAACATGACTAAGTGGGTTAAGTAGGATGGACTAATGGGGACAAGCTTAGGTGGAATGCTTGTGGTAAATAGTGGGGGCCCATTTCAACCAGTATCCCAAAACGTATCTTTGTGGGCTCGACCCAAGTCGAGGACGGGACACGCATACTGGGTTTGACTATAAGAGGCCAAAACAGGGAGCGGTGGCAACGCAAGTCCAACGGGTTTCATATGCGTGTGTGGACCCGGGCTGGTAGGTAAGACGTTGTTGCATCGTGTAGGTATAAGCCGTGCATGTCCGTTGTATCAGGTTGCCACTTTAGGGGAGTGATACACCCCACTGTGGGGCCAGCACGGGTATCTACGAGTTAGGGAGCCGATCGAGTAATGGGAAGTAGGGTACACCTAGTGGAGATAGGGGCAGGCGGCACCTATGTAGGCAGCTAGGGGTACGTAAAGCCATTGGGAAAGTTTCTAAGTGAAGCTAAGTGGGATGAATCTTTAGGGTGACTGGTGTGGTGCAGTATAGTGTTTATCCTTTAGTATTTAGGAGCGCCTATAACGTTGCCTTTAGCGATTGTCTATGTCCTTAATCTGCTTTTCATAGACATTTTCTTGTTTTCCAGCTTATTCCTTAGTCCAGTTATTTTGGTAATAGTATTGTAGAATTATCATATTCACCAGACTTTATGTCTGACCCCCTCTTTTCCATCCTTTTTCTCCCTTCAGGTCCGCAGGTTGGGCCAAGTTCTAGTGGAGTCTAGTTGGATCGCTTATCTACTGGAAAGCTTGGACTGCTGAAGTAAAGTCCAGCTTGTTATCTTTCTTTTTAATGGCTATTCATGTAATGGGATTATGTACTTGTTTTATCAAGATAGATATTGTACTTGACATTGAATATGGTGTTATGATGTAATCAAACATGTTTTGACTTCTGCTACAATGAAATAAAGTTTTTGAATTTCCAAGTACTATTTTATATCTGTCTTGTTGTAATTTTACTGTTCTATATTCACTTAAAACCTCCATGGAAGTTAATGCATTCCCTTTGTGAGTGACATTAATGGACGTGGGGTGTTACAGAAAGGATCCGACTATCCTGTATTGGAAGTAATTAGTCCGTCATTTATGTCCATCATTTAACTAAAAACCCTATGTTATTTGTTACCGTTTGTTGTTAGTTATTGAACAGACAAGGAAGCAGCGGTAATAAGCTTTAGTCGGCCATTAACAATGGACTTTAAAAACAATGGAACCAGAAGCATAGTGGTTAGAGTACCAGTTGAACAGAAAGCAAGGTGTTTAATCGGGCCTGAGTATTTGTTTTACCTAATAATCAGACAAATCGCATGTCATTGGATCATCGTTACGACTACGACGTCATGGAATGGAACTGGACAAGAACTGGAATCAACCGGGATTTTTTTTTATTAAATTAAACACTTCTTTAATTTAATTAAAACATACCGTTTCAACGAAATCAACTCAAGGTGAGTTAAACTCACTCAGTTTTCCCATTTATATTTTATATAAATTGTGTTTTTATTTTGTGTGCTCTACTTGCTGATGGTTGCCTGTTTGCTAGTTATACCTTTTTTTGTTGATTTAACTGATGAATTTAAACTGTGTTTAATTCGAGTGAAATACCAAATCGTTATTTTTAACGATTGGTTGCAATAAAGGTAACTCACCTTGGTTGGTCAAGTTTATATTATAAACGTGTTTAAATTGTTGAATTGTTTGCATTTCTTATGATTGATGTTAAATAGCCATTATTTTTATCAGTTAAACAAAACTGAATGATATGGTTTGTGATAACCATTTTTTATACAGGGAAGAACAGGTTGGAGGGATCCAACCGGATTCCTCAAATATACTCTTTATTTCATATTATCACATATGAACTGTCATGTTTGGGTGATTGATTTAACTATTGATTTGGATTGGGAACTAAACTTGTGTTGTGTTTAAACCAATGAGCGGTATTGGTTGAGTATCTGGCAGAGTATAGCCTAACAAAATCAATCGTTTATAAATAATGATTCACCGTCACGTGAGTCGATAGAATTAACGTTATAAAAATTATTTTATAACTAGAGATAGATTTTGAAATGTGTTATTTGAATAAAAGTTATTAAAGAGGAATAAATAATTATTTTATTTATTTAAGACTTTGATTTGTTCATATTTATTTTATAAAATAAATTCTAATGCTAATCAAATTTACATGTATGAGAATAAGAAATGAATCGAATGGTAAAACTTTGAAAATTGTTTTGTAAAGAATTACTTTTTATTTGAATTCATTTAAAAAGTAATTAAAGTTGAAAGGAAATTCAACGGATGGTGAAAGAAGTTTAAGGATGGGTTTTATATTTAAAAACCCGAATATTTATAACAGAGTTATAAAAAGAATGGTAAGCAAATACGAGGGCTAAATTTAAAGGATGCTGGAATTAAGTAAAAGGATACAAAGATGGAAAAGAGTTTAGAATAAACCAGGGTTTTGTAAATGAGGTTTAAAGGGTTAAAGCGTAAATTTTACATTTACGATACTTGAACATGAGATCAAGTAAAAAGGGGAAAAAATGAAAAATAAGATTTTCCAAAAGGGGAAACGGTTGAATATGTTTTGAAAGGAGATTGGTAAAGATGAATTTGGATAAAGAAGTGAGTCACAGGGTTATATAATCAAACCCAATTTATAATGGGATTTGTTTTGAGACTGGAGTGGAATTTTGGTGTTTGGATTACAACCGATATTTATCTAAGGATAAGAACGTTGTTTGATCAAGGTCTGAGAGGTAATTAAAATACCCCAACTTGAACAACATTGGGATTATCTGAAGATAGTATTAATTGGTAATCGTAAGATGGGTTAGTGATAGTTCATTATTTCCATTAGCGAAATAATGCAACGTTGGTGAAAATGGGAATATATATATATATATATCGAGAGATCCGAAGTAAAGGAAATGTAAAGCTAACTTTATTCTATACTAATCAATATTAGTTATGGTTTCGAGAATGAAATAAAGGATATTATGTAACGTTATTTATGAAAAATAAGTTGAATGGAATTTCCCAAGTTAAATAATAGAGAACGACGTAACATACGTTTTGGAAGGAGAATTAAGTGAGAATTGAATATGGTTATAAGTTATTTTACTGCGTAATACAAAGAAAGGGTTTTGAGAATATTTATGTATTTGTTTAAGAATTCAATTATCGTATTTTTAAAAATTAAAAGTGTTAGAACTTATAATTAAACAGAAGTGAATCTGTTTGCTTTAATTAAGAGGCCAAGTGATGTTGAATACTGAACCAGTGATCTCATTGGAGTGTCATGATTGAAACACTGTATATTTTGATAGTTAAAACACCGACTATCAAATCTGTCCAATACGATTGTTGGTACAGAAAGACCGGGATCGAATTTATATTCGAAGACCATTCCGACCAACAAATACGTGAAGATATCAGAAGATGATCGAGATGCAGCATTGAAGACTGTGGACTTTCATAAACGGAAGAACCACTAATATTCTTTGTCTGGCAAGCAGAGTTAAACTGTGATTCTGTCGTACTTGGAGTCTATGGGTTGCAAGGACTTCTCACTACTGATCCGTGGGGTGATTCCTATATTGGATGCAGTAGGAGAGTGCCTTCGGTTCATCCTGTTCCTGGATGACTTGTATGGACGGGTTGCAAGGAATCGCCGTTCTCTTTGCTTCCTACTAGAGTATTTTTGTGTACGTCAATTAGTGATATCTGACGGATCTGACGATGTGGCATTCAAAGAGAATGGTGACCATATGTTCAAAGATAAATTCTGGCCTCAAGCCTCGTCAACCGGGAAATGACAAAAATCGGGCAGGCCGAATGGCTATGTGGGTCGCTCCCATTAGGGTGTATAATCACCTATCTAGAGAAAATCCTATTTGTTTCTTAAATCTATGTTTCGATGCTGTCCCTTATCGGGAGACGATTGCTGATCCCAACCGTCGGTGATATACATTCGATACACTCAAGCGAAATGAGTGGTCGGTCATGTGAGGGCCAGGTTGCAAGACGTTCTTGTTGAGCCCAGTGTATTCGTCTCTAGAGATACACGATCGGCGGGTGGTCCCATACCTTATTATAGTTGGAATCCAATCTCCAATAAGCGCCCGTGGTTTTGTTTGTATACTATATATGTGGAGCGTGAGATGCAAGCGTCCCAGTAGATTGTTATTTAATTGTATTTAGACATTATTATAATATCAGACAAGATATTGATTTCAAAACTGTTTTGGGTTATCGTAAGGTAAAAACCGTCCGTGTTTATGTATGGATTTGGTATTACGATTATCCTTTTCTTTTGAAAAGATTTTGAACTTTAAAATCATAGTTGGATTATTTACCCTTAGTACTGTGCGAGTTTATCTCACTCTGGTTCACCAGACTGACCCAGTGTTTTGTAAACGCCCGGGTTAGCCCGGAGTGTACAGGTTCAGGTCATCGAATGTTATGAAGAGACAAGCTGGAGATGATCAGACGTATGATATTATGTCGCTACTATTCTGGTGTGTGCTGTATATGGGAACAGGATATTATAACTGTCCCATTGTGTAATGTACTCTGATACCGTAAGTATTTTTAAAGTTTTCAATAAAGATTTATTTTTGTATTATATTTTGTTCCGCTGCGATGTGAGACTCTATGTTGTTTCTTCTTCTTCTTTTATTCTACTATTTGTCTCTCTCTTATCTCACCGTCTAATTTCTTTCTAATAACTATCCAGTGTTTTCGGTGCTTGGAGGGTTGGCATGAGTCACGGTAAAGGTATTTATGTCGATTTCCGAGCCGAAATCTGTTGGGTCGTTACAGTGGTATCAGAGCTGAAGGTTAAGTTATTATCTTGGCTCTGTGGCGTGAATCAGTAGAGATGGGGTTACTAATACCCTAGATTGAGTTGAGTATATATATACGAGTAAACGTATTTGTAGATTTTATAAAAAAAATTATTTTTTTTATATTGTGGAGATTTATTGGTTGGGTTGTCTATGAGTTTTGATCGATCAGTTTGATCCACTGTATGGATAGAAGTTTCTAAACACTCAAGTACGACAAACCGACACAGTATGTTTCGAAAGAGGGTAAATGAAATAATTTTACCCAAATTATATTTTAATAAAAGAATGATTAATATTTGAAGTATTATAATATATTGGATGAGTTGGTTGATTAATTGAAATGGTTATATAAATTACCAATTAAAATTCATATAATATAAAAATAGATTTGTTAAATCTGAAAATAAAAATCAAAATTGGAACTAAAATTCCCAAAAGTGGGAAATGAGTTTACAAATGAATTTTGATTGAATATATGAGAATTTTAAAATTCTGAGATTTTAAATTGTTTTGCAAACATTGAGGTGGATATTTTGAAATAATTTTAAAAGGAAGTGTTTAAATATGATTTTGAAAATTTATATAGTATCGAACTCACTTCGGTAGCTGGGAAATAACTCTGACGATGCTGGCCACATCATCAGTGTTCATTTCCGAGTTCTAAGTGAAGGATTACTACCAAAATATTGTTTTGAATTTCTTTGAGAAAAACAAGTTGTTTGAATCCTGAAAAGGAATACTTGATTTTTTGAAAGAGCTGAACTATATAAAAACTCCCAGGGAAATTGTTTGAACAAAAAGAAAATTTTCGATTTTTTTGAAAAATATTTATATACGGTAATAAATTGATTTTCAACTTAAAATAAATTGTATTTGAAAATTTATTGGTTTATAACGTTCTTTCTTAGCAATTTCGAGGACGAAATTATTTTAAGGGGGGAAGAATGTAACGACCCGTATTTTTCGACCATTTGAATCTGAATAATTTATTTATTTTAAATATTGTATTTGGAATATTAATGGTTTTTAATATTTAATTCCTTATTAAAAACGAAGTTTTAACGTTAATTTATTTATATTATAAATCGAGCTGGAAAATGGCGTGCAGTTCGTAAATTCGAGTTTTGAACTTCAACTGGATATACAGAGGCCGATATAAGTCAGATTTCTGTGAAACAAGACACATTGGACCCGTATTGACGATAATTTTCAAATGAAAGAGAAAAATCCGAATTTCGTGTTATTGATTGCTAGTTATGGCCAAATCAAATTTTGGAAAAAACGCTGTGCAAATCGTTATTAAAATATCGACCTTTAAAATGGCCGTTTTGCAAACGGACTCAGATTTCGACGAAATCAGTTTCGTTGGGGCCGTAACGTTAAATCATTGTACGGTGGTGAGTGACGTGGAAAACCGATGTCATATGTGAACACGGTAGTCGCAAACGCCAAATCAAGTTCTATCGCGCGTATTTAAATAAATAAAGAGATATTTGAATGTAACTTGAATATACAATCGTATTAAGCCACGTAACCAGTCCCGTTGAGTTCGTATCGTCGATAAGGGTCAGGATAGGTATATAGTTTATTATTTTTAGAGACCGGAAAATTTGGCGTTGAAAAGGGTGTTGCGGTACGCGGTAAAAATAGCCTACCGGGGAAACAGTCTCAGAATGCGACGAAACTAGTACCGTTGGGTTCGTATCGACAAATTATTGTAAGATTTGAAAGTTTCAAGTTGATTTGGTTTATCTGGTGACTGTGGAAAAATTAAACACATGTTTATTTCTGTTTTATAAAGAATTTTTTTTATATGATGTCGGAATTTGACGAAACTTGTCCCATTGGGTCCGGAATACATTTTAACATCAAGATTAGCTTGGGTTCGGAATACCTTTTTACATCAAGATTAGCTTTTTTATCAATAAGCAGAAGTCAATAGGTGTTAGTTTTACGTGTTACTTTACAGTGAAGTTTCGTTATAATTAATATATTAATATACTTTAACTATATATATACTTTTACGTTCGGCAAACCCTTTGTCAAACTGTATTCCCTGGTCAACTCATAGTTCCTCCACCATGACAAAAACAAACCAACACGATAATCCGATCCCTCCCCCTTCTTTTGCTTCAAATCCGTCAACTAATCCCTCATACTCCTAACTACAATACCAAAGAGTTTGTGGAGAGCTATCAATCCAACGGTTGTATTCAACTAGCTCAAAGCCGGGTGACCGGAAATCTACTCGAAGTCAGTACCGGACTTGGAGAAACTGGAGATGCGCGGCTTCACCTGGATGGTCGGGATCAGGGCCAATAGTCGACGAGCTCGAGGCGCAAGTTCGAACATCATCTGATCGGCGTCAGGTGGATAAGGCTGCGAGGGTTAGTCAGTCAAAGGCTGGGATGGGTTATCGCGTGAATACTGGGGTGATACTGTGTGTTACAGGAGTTGAAACAAAGGCCTGAGAGGACTTAATCAATTCGGCCATATGCTTAATCAACGAAATGTGAGGATAATTAAATTAATTGGGAATTAATTTATATGTTAAAACTAATTTATATGTTAAAACATGTTAAAGCTAAAACGTGGTTTCTAATTGGCAGCGCTTGGAAAACGAGGCAGCATTGGTTATCATCTTTGAAGAAGAACTGATAGGAACAAAACTCAAAAAAAAAGGGATCAGCCTGATGAGCGGAAAACGAAACTGATGTTATCTTGGTGAGGGGATGAGGTTGCGTTGTAGTAAAGGGAAAGAGGAGGAGTTCGTTTTCTAAAGAAAAAGAAACAAAAAAGGAAGGACGTGATGAATTTTTGGGCAACAACTATTGAATGGTCTTGGAGCCTCTGATGTGAGGAAACACGAGAAGCAGTTTCCAAAGGAAACTTCGGTCCTGATTTCAGTAGAAAGGCGTCGGGTGTTTGGGTTCTCTTAGAAACCGTGAAGGATGGAACCGAGATTTGTGTAAAGGGCGGTTGTGTATAGGAAGTTGAACGCAAAACAAGGGAGGATGAAAGGCCGTGGTTTTTGAGGGTGCAGCGATGGTGAAAGCGTGAGTATACCTAGAGCGAAAGCAGTGGAAACGAAGTACAAAATTCGGTCTGTTCTGGTGCAAACGAAAAGCATGAATACGTGGTATGTTTGGGCACTATGGAACGGAACAGAAAAGAGGAGAAAGGATCCGACTATCCTGTTTCGGAAGTAATTAGTCCATCATTTATTTTCATCATTTAACTAAAAACCCTATGTTATTTGTTACCATTTGTTGTTAGTTATTGAACGGACAAGGAAGCAGCGGTAACAAGCTTTAGTCGGCTATTAACAATGGACTTTAAAAACAATGGAACCAAAAGCATCTTGGTTAGAGTACCAGTTGAACAGAAAGCAAGGTGTTTAATCGGGCCTGAGTATTTGTTTTACCCAATAATCAGACAAATCGGATGTCATTGGATCATCGTTACGAGTACGACATCATGGAACGGAACTGGAATCAACCGGGATTTTTTTTTAATTAAATTAAACACTTGTTTAATTGAATTAAAACATACCATTTCAACGAAATCAACTCAAGGCGAGTTAAACTCACTCAGTTTTCCCATTTATATTTTATATAAATTGGGTTTTTATTTTGTGTACTCTGCTTGCTGATGGTTGCCTATTTGCTACTTATACCTTTGTTTGTTGGTTCAATTGATGAAATTAAACTGTGTTTAATTTCAGTGAAATACCAAATTGTTATTTTTAACGATTGGTTCTAATAAAGGTAACTTACCTTGGTTGGTCACGTTTATTTTGTAAACGTGTTTAAACTATTGAATTGTTTGCATTTCTTATGATTGATGTTACATGGCCGTTATTTTTATTAGTTAGACGAAACTTAATGATCTAGTTTGTGATAACCATTTTGCATACAGGGAAGAACAGGTTGGAGGGATCCCACCGGATTCCTCAAATATACTCTTTATTTCATATTATCACATATGAACTGTCCTGTTTGGGTGATTGATTTGATTGTTGATTTAGATTGGGAATTCAACCTGTGTTGTGTTTAAACAAATGAGCGGTATTGGTTGAGTATCTGGCAGAGTATGGCCTAAAAAATCAATCGTTTATAAATATTGATTCACCGTCAAGTGAGTCGATAGAAATAAAGTTATAAAATTTATTTTATAACTAGAGATAGATTTTGAAATTTGTTATTTGAATAAAAGTTATTAAAGAGGAATAAATAAATATTTAATTTATTTAAGACTTCGATTTGTTCATATTTATTTTATAAAATAAATTCTAATGTTAATCAAATTTACAGGTATGAGAATAAGTAATGAATCAAATGGTAAACTTTTGAAAATTATTTTGTAAAGAATTACTTTTTATTGAATTCATTTAAAAAGTAATTAAAGTTGAAAGGAAATTCAAGGGATGGTGAAAGAAGTTTAAGGATGGGTTTTATATTTAAAAACCCGAATTTTTATAACAGAGTTATAAAAAGAATGGTAAGCAAATACGAGGGCTAAATTTAAAGTATACTGGAATTAAGTAAAAGGATACAGAGATGGAAAAGAGTTTAGAATAAACCAGGGTTTTGTAAATGAGGTTTAAAGGGATAAAACGTAAATTTTACATTTACGATACTTGAACATGAGATCAAGTAAAATGGAAAAAAAATGAAAAATAAGATTTTCCAAAAGGGGAAACGGTTGAATATGGTTTGAAAGGAGATTGGTAAAGATGAATTTGGATAAAGACGTGAATCAGAGGGTTATATAATCAAACCCAATTTATAATGGGATTTGTTTTGAGACTGGAGTGGAATTTTGGTGTTTGGATTAAAACCGATATTTATCTAAGGATAAGAACGTTGTTTGATCAAGGTCTGAGAGGTAATTAAAATACCCCAACTTGAACAACATCAGGATTATCTAAGGATAGAATTAGTTGGTAATCGTAAGATGGGTTAGTGATAGTTCATTATTTCCATTAGTGAAATAATGCAACGTTGGTGAAAATGGGAATATATATATATATATATATATATATATATATATATATATATATATATATATCGAGAGTTCCGAAGTAAAGGAAATGTAAAGTTAACTTTATTCCATACTAATCAATATTAGTTATGGTTTCGAGAAGGAAATAAAGGATATAATGTAACGTTATTTATGAAAAATAAGTTGAATGGAATTTCCCAAGTTAAATAATAGAGAAGGGCGTAACATACGTTTTGGAAGGGGAATTAAGTGAGAATTGAATATGGTTATAAGTTATTTTACTACGTAAGATAAAGAAAGGGTTTTGAGAATATTTGTGTATTTGTTTAAGAATTCAATTATCGTATTTTTAAATATTAAAAGAGTTAGAACTTTTAATTAAACAGAAGTGAATCGGTTTGTTTTAATTAAGAGGCCAAGTGATGTTGAATACTGAAACAGTGAACTCATTGGAGTGTAATGATTGAAACACTGTATATTTTGATAGTTAAAACATCGACTATGAAATCTGTCTAATACGATTGTTGGTACGGAAAGACCGGGAACGAATATATATTCGAAAACCATTGCGACCAACAAATACGTGAAGATATCAGAAGATGATCGAGATGGAGCATTGAAGACCGTGGACTTTCATAAATGGAAGAACCACTAATATTCTCTGTCTGGCAAGCAGAGTTAAACTGTGATTCTGTCGTAGTTGGAATCTACGGGTTGCAAGGACTTCTCGCTACTGATCCATGGGGTGATTCCTATATTGGATGCAGTAGGAGAGTGCCTTCGGTTCACCCTATTCCTGGATGACTCGTATGGACGAGTGTCTGACAGATTATTTCCAAAGGGTCACGTACGTTTATTTCTTCAAACGTGCTATAGTTGTTGGCGAAGAATCGTCGTTCTCTTAGCTTCCAGCTAGAGTATTTTTGTGGACGTCAATTAGTGATATTTGACGGATCTGACGATGTGGCATTCAAAGAGAATGGTGACCATATGTTCAAAGATAAATTCTGGCCTCAAGCCTCATCAACCGGGAAATGAAAAAAATCGGGCAGGCAGCATGGCTATGTGGGTTGCTCCCATTAGTGTGTATAATCACCTACCTAGAGAAAATCCTATTTGTTTCTAAAATCTATGTTTCGATGGTGTCCCTTATCAGGAGACGGTTGCTGATCCCAACCATCGGTGATATACATTCGATACACTCAAGCGAAATGAGTGGTCGGTCATGTGAGGGCCGGGTTGCAAGATGTTCTTGTTGAACCCAGTGTATTCGTATCTAGAGATACACGATCGGCAGATGGTCTCATACCTTGTCATAGTTGGAATCCAATCTCCAATAAGCGCCCGCGGTTTTGTTTGTATACTATATATGTGGAGCGTGAGATGCAAGCATTCCACTAGATTGTTATTTACTTGTATTTAGACATTATTATAATATCAGACAAGATATTGATTTCAAAACTGTTTTGGGTTATCGTAAGGTAAAAACCGTCCGTGTTTATGTGTGGATTTGGTCTTATGATTAACCTTTTCTTTTGAAAAGATTTTCAACTTTAAAATCATGGTTGGATGATTTACCCTTAATACTGTGCGAGTTTATCTCACTCTAGTTCACCAGACTGACCCGGTGTTTTGTAAATGCTCGGGTTAGCCCGGAGTGTACAGGTTCACGTTATCGAATGTTGTGAAGAGACGTGCTAGAGATGATCATACATATGATATTATATAGCTACTATTCCACTGTGTGCTGTATATGGGAACAGTATATTATAACTGTCCCATTGTATAATGTACTCTGATACTGTAAGTATTTTTAAAGTTCTCAATAAAGATTTATTTTTTATTATATTTTGTTCCGCTGCGATGTGAGATTCTGTGTTGTTTCTTCTTCTTCTTCTTCTTCTTCTTCTTCTATTCTATTATTTCTTTCTCTCTTATCTCACCCTCTAATTTATTTCTAATAACTATCCAGTGTTTTCGGTGCTTGGAGGGTTGGCGTGAGTTACGGTAAAAGTATTTATGTCGATTTCCGAGCCGAAATCTGCTAGGTCGTTACAGCAGGTTTTATGTTATTACTACTACCCACCTTTCCAAAGTGCAGGATCAGGGATAGAATGCACAAAGTAATTGCATTTATGATTTGTTAAGGAAAATGAGTCTGAATATTTTATGGTTTGATTAATTACTTTTTAATTAAGTTTTAGCCAGCAACCTAAATACAATGTTTAAGCTAATCAGAAAGTAAGGTACTAGAAATTTTGGATTTCGGTATACTAATGAGTATATGTGTATTTGTTATTAAAATGATAGGTGTATTTTTGTAAGTACTTACAAATGTAAGCTGGCATTTGCCAAACATAGAACTTTTGGTTTTAGGTAAAAATACAGTATTATACAAAGCGTGTCATTCCATTGTTTTAGTAGTATTTGGAAAATGGAAAGTGTATATGTGGACTGTGGAAATACCACCGTTGGCATTTATCATTATAGTCATCAGAGCATCTCCAGTATGGTGCTGGATTTTGGAATGAGGAAACTGAAAAAAGTATAAATTCCTCCCACTATTCGAGTTAAAAACAGTTTTTTGTATGTCAGAAAACTGTTTACAAGTTTTGTTTTGAAGACTATGGACACCGAACAGATTGATGTTTGTACTATAAGCAACACTTTATTTGTTGTTTATACCATAACGGTTTATAGGATGATGCTTAGGGGAAAAGGGACAAAATCTCATTTCAACACTTGAAATCTCTCTGCTAAAGCGGTGGAAAGAAAATGTCTTTTCTGCATTCTTGAGCATCTCAACTCTGTTGGGATGCTATTAAAATAAAACATACAAACGTCTCTTGATTTAACAAACGTGGTAGGGCATTATACTTTTAAAGTAAACCGTACAAGCAACGTGAGATTTGACAATACATTCTCATTAATGATTAATCATATCGCTTTCTCCCTTTGTGTTCCAATATGAACAATACTTTATCCATCTTCGTTATGTTGCTTTATATAAAGGGATAAGCTTATTGATAAAAGTGGTTTTATTCTTGGTCATTGTTTCTTGTTTGGAGGATCTCTTGAATTTTTATTGTAGAAAATATTTGTTCCAAGTAAACTCCATTTGTACTCTTGTATAGTGCAAAGTTTTGTGCGTTGGATTCCATACGATTATTTTATATGCTACACTACGAATGTCCATACACTTACATGTGCAGTTTATAAAACAATTGTGGTGTGTTTGAGAGAGGTGTAGTTGAGCCATATACATGCACACGTGTGTCGTGCGCGTGTGCATGTGTGTGTTTGTATGTGCACAAACGTGTGCGCGCACAAACTCATGCATGCACACACACATATATGTAGGTAAGGTGCAACTACATTTTGCACCGCTAAGGTTTTAGTGTTATACTATTTGAAATTAATTGGAACATTAAGATGTTCAGTCTTCACAACGAGCATCGTATCCACAATAATTGATATTGTTTCGAAACATCTAATATGTTCGAAATGTTAAATCAGAATCATTAGTTAAAATATTAATTTTAATAGTCGATTTGAAATATTATTTTGAGTATGTCAGGATTTCTCAAATTTACCAAAATTTAGTAAGGATGATTTGGGCGTGTGCGCGCGCGCACCCGCACATTAAGTGGCTTTTTGAAATGCTACACCCCATTTCTATCTAATTGTGGTCTACGAGATTGACTGGTTTGTTGACGTTGGCATTGTTGGCATGTCGCTATTAACATTGAATTAATGATGCAGACAACATTACATTATCAATAGTATGAATCCAAGGAACAAAATCAGGGTGCAAAATATGCTATATTAGATATATTGACGTACATAGTTAAACATGCACACAAGCATGCATGCATGCACGTGTGCGCACATATGTTAGGGTATGTACGTATAACACACATATGGGAAGAGAGGGACTACATCCCTTGTGCTGCCTTCTTTTCAAAGATAAAACTCAAAATGGAATCAAACTTGGTGAATATATTCTTATATCGTTCAAGATGATCTTCGTCTGTCAGCAGCTCTAGCAAGGTCGGCAAGGGCTCTCATCTCCCCTGTAGAGCGAGAAGGTTCGATTTTTGACAACCACATTTTAGCGGTTTTTCATTTGTGGAGGCATGCAATGATGGTATAAAATCCACAAGATCGAGAAGTGCCACCGTAATAGTCGGCTAATATACGTGTGTTGTTGGGGCGACCCGATCTACATCCCTCGTCTATGAAAGTAGACTTTTTTTTATTTATGAAAAAAGGATATCTTCATATAAAATTGGTTTGTTTGGATAATTCTATAATAATAAAATATTAGATTTTTCTTCTTCAGGTTAATGATTGAATTCAATGGTTGATATTAACTTAACATTTTGGAATGTATTGGAAATTGCATAATAATCTCAGTTTTGTGAAGATGGTCATGAATGGTATAAGAACATATCTAATAAATTTGGGTTCATTTCATTTCAATTTATATAACTAGTATTGGAATGTATGGCATGGTTGTAGCGCAAGGAGCATGGATAAATAAACTTTAATATAGCCAACAAAGCATGCAAAATTATTTGGTTCGGTCCTAGCTGACTGAGATGGGTCTTCAGAAATGTACGGCCATGATCTGTGGTTCTTGTATCTGTAACTAAAAGTTTTATACATCTAATTGAATCCTAATAGACTTATTTGTCATTATGGTTCTGTATATTTATAAACGTAACAGTCAACATATCTAATGTGTAAAAATAATAAATATTATCGTCCTCCTAATTACCGGCGTGTTCTCTTTAAGAATCCCAGCATAAACCTCATAATTGGTATACAGAATAATGCCTTCTGGCTTTTGCATGGCAACTCGACTCTTACATTGCCTTTGAAATTAGGGTTACCATCGATTCGCCACTACTATGCAAAGGAGCATAGATGGTCATAGAACTGATGTTGAGATACAACCTCTCAATGAAGTAAAAGCAAGTCAAGCTGCTTCTGGAACAATTGGAGGGCTTCTTGTTTTCCCGGTGTGTTATTTGTTACCAGGTAATTGAATCTTTCTTTTTTGTTAATCTCTTCCGTATCATTGAGCAAAAGACGTATAAACTGCTCTACGAAAAGGTTGCTACCATTTTCACGGTTTTGGACTATAGTGCATGCTGATTGTCTATTGTTGGCTTTTTTAGGTTGCTTCCCTTATGATAATATGTGAGATGCAAAGAAGAGAATCAAAGGAAGCTAAAATCGAAGAAATGGTCGAACAATGTTGTAAGGTACCCATGTGTGCACATCTGATGATCTTCTGTTCTTTTGGGATCTAGAGACATTTAAACTCAAGATATCCCTTTTTTTTCTTTCTTCCTATCACCACTAATTATCATTGAAACATAAATCTGAGATAAAAATATTTCTTAAAAGGCATATTTTGCATCAGCAAATATCTTCATTTTTGTTTGTTCAGCTAGGGAAATAAGTTGAACCTTGAGTATCCATATACGTAGTTACCCACACGGGTTGGCGAAGCTGGTAAAAGCAAGTTACCTTCGTCAATGAGACTAGGTTTCGAGATACTGCAGCTTCATTTAGTTCTTGATTAAGATCATAAATGTTCTGTTGGCGCTTCTATTTAGGATATGTCTTCCAGAGTTTAGAACCAAAAGCTTGATTCATCCGTTCAAAATCACATGACTGCATTTTTATACGTCCTTATCCAGTGCGTATAGATCCATATGCATTTTCTTTCCTGTACCACTATTCATTTGGTAAATTACCAGTATTTCATTATATAATATTTCTACATAATTGTATAGTGATCTTAAAAAGAAAATCATTGACGTGATACTCAACTGAGTAGTTTGGATATTAAAGACAATGCTTGTTTACTGATTTTCTTGTACTTAAGCAATATACACTTCTCTTTTTTTGTGAAAATTATTCTCTTTAGCAACCTAAGAATTGAGCAGTTTCGTAATCATTATCATTCATTGTTCCTTTTATCCTGGGTGATATTATGTGCTATAGATAATTAATGGAAAAAGGGATGGGGTGGAGCAAAAATTGAAAGGGCTGGAGCAAAAGTTGAATGAGATGGAGTAACTTGCAAGAGGCAAAGGTCTTCCAGGCAGCTTTAAACTCAAGCCGGCCAATTATCAAACTCATGAATCAAGCAACCATAAGGAATAATAACCATTTTAAACTCAAATTTGTTGTAATATATATGTATTTAAGGGTAAATACCCTTGATACAAGGGATACTGTTGTAATTTATTGGACATGTGAAGCCTAGAGAGCTTGTGTATGTTGTAAACCCATCTAAGAACTACCATTATTACTTCAAAAACCGAAACTGTTGAAATAAACATAAACTTGATTTATTTAAATAAATTACAGAGAACTACCAATATTATTTGAAAAACCGAAATTGTTGAAACAAAAATACTGAGGATTAAACTAAATGTTGGACTTCGTCTTTTTGGGTATATTTTCCAATAAAAAATTTCATTTGACTGAATAATCGATGGCTGATTGGGATATAACAATGATCTTTTGTCTAATCTTATAGAAGTCATCGGCACTACAATCAAAACCATACAGGAAGCCACGTTGAATAAGAATATATGACTTATTGAATAACATATGCATATATTGTATCACGCTTCAGCCCAGAACTCCCACACTTGAAACACAAGAATACCCACTAGTTCTCTATCACGCATACATCTTTGCAATATCTTTCTTTTAATGAACAACTTTGTCACAGCAGACATATATGAATATCAGCATACATTTATGATTATCCGCAATTCCATGCAAAATTTTCCACTTTCCACATGAAGACTTTCCAAAACAATGTCGAGTGCAAGCATTAAATCTACTAAGAAAATGTGGTAAATTAATGTAACCTCATACCCCCGTGTAATCCGAACTAAACCGAACACGCCATGCACATATCTTATAAATTAAGGATAGTACGCACATACAATATAGGGTGAGAATGGAAAAATTCTGTACTAACGAGCACATTTTCCATTTCTTTCTGCTGTTGACAGAAAGCTGCAACATGTTCCATATTTCGTACCATTAACACGAAATTCCAATAGGCGAAAATCAGAAGAAAAGGATTGAAATATGGAATTCAAATTTTTTTTCGACATCAGAATTAATTTTGAATAAAGCATATGCTGATTAACTAGTAGGTACCAATACATAAACTGAACTGCTGCTTGTTCAATACAAAATAAAATAATTGAAATCTCAATAATGAAAATAGTCCAAAGCAAAATATCAATACAAAATATCAAAATTGAAACAAAAGTTTAGCACAACTCGCTGGAAGTTTAAAAGTTCAGCAGATAATACAATGAAATTACACTGAATATCAAAGTTGAAATGAAAGATTCAAGAGCAATTACACTGAATATTCAAAAGGAGTGAATAAAAGAATCTTTAACTAGCACAATGAAATTCATGAAACTTTAACTAATCATTTTGTTTCCTTCAATAGTTCTTACTAAAGTTTTTTCATTCTACTTAGATTTTGTTGTGAAGATGCCCCCTGCAATAAAGTTGAAGTCCCTAAAAGAAAAGGAAAAAAAACTTTCTTGCATATGAAACCAAATGAAGCATATAACTAGGAATATAGATACTACACTTAATTGCTAAAACATTTATTTAAGGCCAAAGGTGCATGCATTTACACATGAACAGAAAACCAATTAATACAAAAACAAATAACATAAAACACCATTGCATGCTTTCTATTAAATGAATCTTTAATCAAAATTTGATGCTAGTCACACTTCTATTAAGTAAATGTATAACTGCATTTCAAGCAAATAACTACATGTTTTTACAGAACCACTTAACTAAACAGATCCATGATGTGTTTTATGAAATAAAGTAACCAAATTTATGTGAATAGACAAACTATAAGACACATGAATAACTTTCTAAAAAGTGATAAGTTTTAACAAAAATTGCATAACAATGGTATATGAACATCGACGAACAGTATTATTACATATCTACAATCAATTGCATTGTTAAAAGCTAGTAATAAAGTCGTTCATTAGGCTAATGTGAGAAGACAAACTATAGTAAAGTCCAGGTCTTAATAAGAGATGCTAGTAATAAAGTAAGTTGTTACTACCGAAATGACTTAGAATGAGACGACAGTGAAGGGATGTCAAATGAATGAGGAATGAAGAATTCGAGAGCAACTCAGGCCGGTACCCCACTTGGAGAAAAGGGACCGGAAACCTACCGGGCATCAGCAAAAGTCCACCCGACATGGTCTACATGTCAAGAGTCAACCAATGGACACCAACATATTAAAAAAGTAAAAATATCAGATCATAGCATAAAGGTGGACAAAAGCCAACCTCTGAAGAATAGTTCCACAAGTGACAAAAGAAGTTACCTTTGTATCACTGAAAGCTATCTTCTAGAATGCCAAACCGGAAGGCTAAACCGAGACTCAAGCAAGGATACAGGCTACCGGTACTAATCCACCTAGTACCTGAACTATCAACGGTTCTAAATCGACAAACATGCACGTACATCATAAGGGCAAGCCCCTCAAAGTACCCGTGATAAAGCCGAAAGCCTACATCTGAAAGCCTACGACAAAGGACCGACACTTGGAAGCATCCACGAAAAACTCGAAATGCCTCCGCAGTTTGTCTCAGTGACAAAATTCATTCCATAGGCCCCAATTCAACTGGAACTCTCGTTTCAAAGACTGTAACCAGGACCATAAGGAGGACGACAGCAGATCCCCGAGACCAAGAGAAATGGCGGTCGATAGGAATCATTCCGGCCCAACACTCTATTGATAGGAAGACCCCGAATTCTCTATAAATAGGACCCCAGATACTCCGTAAAGGGGGATGATCTTTTCATTTCTTAGTTTAGTTCCTTCCTTCTAGAGGGAAGCAAATCATCAATTCTTGTAATATATCTACAATCTATGAATGGAAAATTCGGAGCTCTATACATCTTTCGATTTGTTAGTCTTGTAGTATCATAACGATGAAACAGGGAGTTAACACTAACCTTTCTAATTAGGAGATCAACCAGGGCGCCCCGGCAGCGGGAGAAGAGGGCTTTACAGAAACATGAAGTCCCCTTCTGTTCGCCTAAAAAGGGGTCGCCATGATTGATCCATACTCTCATGCTGATCCTAATGCTTCCTAAACATTGATGTGACGAAATCGTACGCGACTTCCTAAACCGATCATTGTGGTGATCCAGACCCCTCTCTTGGGAAGATCTGGCATGAGAGGATCATCGGAGTTAGTGATTGTTATGACACCCTCATCCATGAACTCAAGGGAAGCATTAGCCTGTTTTCTTGTCAATGGAATACACGATGTCGTTGTCATGGCTCAGAGATCTACCAATCCCAAATCCAGGATTATAGGTAGAAAACTTTGAGTCATAACCACGGAAATTTTTATGAACATATACATTACATACTATACTCCGGGTGTTGATGAAAAATATTAAACCTACGACCCTACGGTTAATTTTGTTTAAGCTAACTGGGTGAATTTATCGTTCCATGGCAGGAAACAATGAAGTTGAAGAAACTGAAAGAACAAAGCAAGGAGCCAAATCCCAACATCACCCTCGAAGGAAATGAGGGCCCAGCGCTCAACCCGGATAATAATGAGAAAGGAGTCGCGCCCAATCCCCAACAACCACCAGACCCAAACACCATGGAAGACAATGTCGCAAGAATCTCGTTCTTGGAAAAGAAACTTCAAGAAATGCAGGCTCAAGTCAACACTGTCCAGGCACAAAAATCCTCAAGGCTCACCAGTTCTAGTCAGAGAGAAACGAATGAATCTCCAAAAAGGAAAGATCCCGTTCAACAGTCAGTAGCAAAGGGGAAGCCTCAGGCAACATCTCCCAATAAAAAGAAGTCCTATCTGACGGGAGTATATCATCAAGGGAATCTGTGCGACGAGGAATAGTTTGGGAGCTCCACCTCCAAAGGCTATAATCCCAAAAGGGAAAACTATGAAAACACGGAAGCTTATATCAAAGATGTCACTCAAAAGACCATTAAGGACTTGCTAGGAAGCAAGGGGAAGAGAATCCAGGATGACAAGGTTAAGGACAATGAAAGAGTGGCACCATTCGTCGATGAGATTATGAATACCGTTAAGAGTCAAAGTTCCATATTTTCTAAAATTATATGAATGGAATCGTATTGATTTTTATATGATCCCTTTATACTAAAAACTGAGAGCGGACATCCCAAAAATATGTATTACACCGGGAAAAGAGTTGAAATTCTCACAATTAAGTAATCAAATTTGGAATTTTCGGTCGAGAAGATTACGAAAGATCCAAGCTCTATGTGTTGAATATTTAAATTAAACGGAAGAGGTAGAGATGTGTCGTTGGGATTTGGTGATGATGTTTATGAACCCAAGAGAATTGCGAGGACACAGTTTATTTAAGGGGAGAGTCTGTAACAACCCGGATTTTTAGATAGTGGTTGTAATAGTTCATAAATTTTTGGCAAATAAGTTAAATTAAAGTTTATATAGAAGTTATATTCATATTAAAAGAATTTTATCTCTTGAATATAGTTTAGAAGTATTTATATGATACTTCTTTCATAAATTTAATACGAGCATTTTGTCAAAAATAGACAATACTAACATTATTAGTTGATTTGGATCTATGAAAATAAAATCCAAAAGTTGGAAATATAAATTTCGTATTTTGACTTGAGGAGAAATCGAATTATGTATTGAAATTTTTGAACGGATTAAAATGACTAATTTAATTTTTAAGTTGTTTGAAATTTGAACAACAAGTGTTATTACCGTTATTAATTAATTTAACTTCTCTGATTATGCGAAAACATAACCCATTCTAATTTGAGGCCTTGAAATCAAATTTGTTTTAAAACTTGGCATCGAATATAAATTTTGAATTTTGAATTAATGGTAATTGGTTGTTTCGAATGGAACAATAAGTGTAAATTTATTCAAACCGGCAAAAGTGAAATATGATTGATGAAATAAAGGCGGAATAAAATACACGTATTATCGTGTTCGTCCATAGATAATAGTAGTTGTTTTTGGAACATAGAATATTATAGTGTTGTGGTATATATTTGAGTATTTTAATGGCACCTCTACTTGAACAATACAATAGTTAAATAATTATTGACACTTGTTGCCGCCTATTCAGCTGGTTCTCCATTATTTTAGGGATGTCTTTGTTTCCACCAACCTTTCCATTTTTACATATTGGGGGAGATTTCACCAAAAAGAGGGGGGACTTCCTCCGGATATTTCTGAAATTACTCCCCAAATTGGGAAATCTAGGACCGCCAATTCCATCATCTCCATCAAGCCATCTACCGAACCTGTCCCTGTCACAACCGCTACTGGAAACCGAGAGCACCGCGCCATCCATCTCCGCCGTAACAAGGGGGATCTCCTATTTATCTTCGATAAAAACATGGCGGCTGAGAATGGGAAGTTTGAAATTAGGGGCTCTCTTTGAATCTCCCAATCGTGGTGGCTGAAAGATCGAAGTTGTTTCTCTAATGTTAGAAACATTATGGCTTGATGCTTCGATTTGGGATTGCTCTCCCTCTCGATTGAAACTGTGAGTTTGTTTGAATTGTTTTTTAATGTTTTTCTTTGAGTTGTTGAATTGGTTTTGATACAAGTCGATGATGATATAGTGATAATATAGGGTCTTCAAACCCCAAATTAACTCTGATTTCCTCAAATGACTTGGCTTGATTTCCCTGATTCGTTGCGTGAAGTAATTTCCTAAAAATTAGTTTCCTGAAATGATATCTCTGAAAGATATCTTTAATTTCTTGCTGAGCAAAAACAACGTTGGTCCCTCGCGTGATTTCCTCTATTGTAAAATCGATACATTCGGCTTGACAAACGTTGCGAGATTTGCTACAATGAATCTGGACTAAATTGTGGTCCTAAAAAAATAGATTTTCCCATTTTTTTTAAAAAAATTCTTGGGTTTGATTTGGGAATATCAATTTTGGAAAGATTTAAGTTGTTGCCAAATACATTTCATCGAATTTAATCTACCCATTTTGAACTGTTGCCATATTTGATATATGCCAGATAACCATTTGCTCTTTTTCTTTCTGGCTTTGATAGAGATTGAACTTGTGGATGAATTAAGGAAATTGTCGAAATGAATTTAATCTCAAAATAGAATTCTGGAAACACATTTATTGCCTTTGTGCATTTCTGGGAATTCATTTAGCCATGTATAATCATTTTCAAAACTAGAAACATTTGGAAATGTTGTTGTATGGTCCACTGAACTGAATATTGCACGATAACTTGTCCACATCGTGCAACTGGTCTGGCTTTGCATTAACTTGAAGCATGTAAACATGTTGCTTGACTTTGCTTTGTCCATGAGCTCTTGCCAATGTATTGACGTATGCACAAACTATGCTTACATTTGCTATTTGCATTGCAGAACACCTGCCTTGTATTTCCATACACCTGTAGTTTCATCACCATAACATTTCAACATTATTGTTTGCATCCATTTGTAGACATGCTTGATAGATGTTGAACCACGCCACCATGCAGATATGCTGAGTCTTGAATATTTGTTGTTATTCACCATGCATTGCAGTTGCACTCACGCATGATACAGTCTTGACTATGATCACCATTTTGTGTATTCAGCACACATGCTGCTCCATGCTTGAAACAGACATGTATTCATGTATGGCTGCACCATGCTTCTTTGACCATATGATGTTGAACAGTGCAGAAATGCTCTGCCTTGTATTCACATATATACATCACCTTGATTAACAAAGCTGTGAACATTGTTTGTTGTACTTGTAACATTGCACCATTGTTCTTGTTGGTCTGATCTGGATTGTGCCCTTCATGTACACATGTACATGCATATGTATTTGTCCCGTTGTCTTGAACTTAGCTGATTGAGAAGTTGGTCACTGCTGAAGCTATGTATTTGTTGGGGCTTAACCATTTTGTGATATGATCATCATTTGCCAAGGATAATGTTATTGCTAGCCTTGTGCTTAACCATTCTTTGTTTGTTGTTGACTTTATATTGAGTTGTATTCATGTGTGCACTGAGTCGAGTTGGTCCACGTGGCTGCTCCTCAGTTGCTACACTGTATTCTGATTTGTGAGGCAGTGCACATGTGTATATTTATTCATGTGTGTATATGCAGCCATTAGACTAATTTTCTTGTTCCTGCACTGTAATATATGTATACACATATTGTCTACCTTGTGGTATTTACAGTGTATCACTGTGAATACCACAAGCTGTCTAGACATAGATGGATATGTATATAAATCAAATCAAGTCATGAAAAGTTATGAGAAACACACCGAAATTCTGAGGCAAATAAAATTTAAAATAAGTTGCATTTCTTTTCTAGTATTTAAATCGATTATTGTTCTAGTTTACTGTATGTATTTCTGTGATAGGTATAAAGATAACTGGATTGGACTGGGAGCGCGTGAAGACGTGCTCGTTTGGGTTCGTTTTTCTGATTTATATTGTTTACTTAATTAATGTATGTATGTATAATTTAATCTTCCGCTGTATATAAAACATAAATATGGTATTAACTCTAATAAACTTTTGTGTATAAAATTCGTATGTGAGATACTTTTATTTTCTGTGTCCGTGATTCTGTTTAAAATTCCATTTTTAAACCCTGTAAGCCAATAACAATCCGACGTTTTGAACGCTTCGAGTCTGTTTAACCACCTACTTGAGGCGGTCCAAATTGCGGGCTGTTACATTTGGTATCAGAGCTATGGGTTTTCTAAAACCTGGCTTATTGGGTTTAAAACTCATTACAGATGGGGTGGAAATACCCTAGAATGAGCGGAATTGATATAGAATCACTCTTGACAGAGTGCGTTTTGGCGTTTTGAAAAATACTACGAATTTGACAAAACAGGATTCGAGCAAGGTCCGATTTAGAAATGGTAGTTAAACAAGAACTGAATCAGTTTTGAAACTAGATCGGATCGGTATTTGAAGTAAAGTAAGAATGCCGGTAATAATAAATAAATAATACAAACAACTAGAAGTAGATTAGTTATTTTTCTTTGATAGATATATTGTTTGAGTCGAGCACAATTTCCATTGAGATATTCTGTATGATGAGGATTTTGAGTAAACGGATTAGTAATACCAAGCTGTATGGGACATTTGGTAATACTTTTCTGGTTACTCTCTTGATTTTCATATAGAATATTCGGTTGTTTTTGTATTTTCGGTTCTGAAATATACCTGTAACATAATGTGGTACAAGAGCATGTGTTACTGTATGAAAGTATATTTCAATTACTGAAGTGTTTTCTAAGTTGACATGCTTTCATGATGATACTAATTGTTCTCTTTCACAACTATTACGATTTGGTTCATTTTGTCATATTGTTTTATATTTGATATTTATTATGAGTATCATATTGATTTATATATGATTGTAATGACCCGCATTTTCCAGGGGTATAGTTAATTTATTTAATTATATAAATAGTGATATAGTGAATTAAATAGAGGTTTAATTAAATAATATAGAATAATTAATTTAATTAAATAATTAAATAATATATTTAATTTAGAAATAACCAGAATTAGTGAATTGACAATATAATGTGAACTGGGTCATCCCCAGAATTTAATTCAGCTTAGAGTTGAATTATATTGACGAATATATTCAGTCGACGTCAGTTGGAAATGTAGAATTTTAATATAGTTATAAATGAGCGCGTGACGACGCGGCAGTTCGCTATTTGGCGATTTGAACTTCGACTGAGTATACAGGGTTCGTTTTAAATCGGATTTCGATGAAACAAGAAACGTGTGGAGCTGGTGGAGTATATCTTTCTAGTGGAAGAGAAAATTCGGGATTTCGTCGTGTAGATTTTGAGTTATGTCCAAATCAAATTTCAGAAAAGTCGCTATGGAATTCCTTTATAATTCGTAACGCTTTATATACGTTATAAAAGGGTATTTCAATATAAATTGAAATATCGATTCAATCTGGACTTGGAATAGAGAGTATATAATTTTTATGAAGCTGTGTGGTATTCCACTGTGAATATATACGATAATATAAATTTATTTCTATTTAATTTAATTTATTTAAATATATTTATATATTTAAATGGGTCATTCAGAGCATTAAAAATAGCCGGTTTTGCAAACGAAGTCGGAATTCGACGAAACTAATTTTGTTGGATCCGCAATGTCAAATTATTGCTAGATATCAAGTTTCGTGATTTTTAGAGTCGCTGTGTGGCCGTACGGATTTTTAGAGTGGAAAACAGTCAGTATTTCGATAGTTAAAAATACGCAGTGTGAGCATACAGAGTCGTAATTCGACGAAACCAGTTTCGTTGGGACCGTAATGTCGAACTCTAGCTACGTGTCCAGTTTGGTGCTTTTGGGTATCACGTGTGATCATAGGAATTTTAGAGGACAAATAAAAATAGAGATTTCTTAAAATAAAATATTATAATGAATAAAAAAATAATATTTTCCCACTATAAATATCCCACCCTAAAACCTAATTTTTCCCATTTCTTCCTCGGGGCAATTATATGCGCCGCCACCCAATTCTTTCTTCAATAGTGAACATCCTCTTTAAAAATTCAAAGGAAATTCGAAATTAATTCCTAAATTACTATAGTTCGATTTCCTGAACCCTTTAGTGTATCAGCTTCACTACGGTGTAGGTATGGGAAGGATCGAACTTGTTTGGCTCGCACCAAAAATGCACAACAACAATCAACGCGTATTAGGGCTTCGGGTTTCGAGTAATTTAAGCATCGAGAGGGATTTTCGCAGTTGGATTCAAGCTTAGGATGTCGAGGAGGTTCGGTTTTGATTTCTTGGGGATTTTCCGCACCAATTTTGGTCGATGGCTTCACTGTGGCTAGCTCGAAGAACTGTACGACGGAAGTATTAGGGGAGCATCGAACGCAGGTATGACGGTGTGGGTGTGAAGAAGAATAGCAGAGAAGTTCATTTGTGATTCTTGTTTGAGTTTCCGTTGAGGATTGGGAGGGTAGCAATCGAAGGAATGATTGGAATTGGGTATGATGATTTCTGGAAAGGGGAGCACGACATTTTGAAGTATGGAGGAAGACGGGTCTTGTATGTTAGGGTATGGGCTTATAAGTGATGATGGGCCAAAGTAGAGTGAAGCCCAAAGTTTTTAGGGATTCAAGCTTATCTAAATTTGAATAGTAAAGAAAAGGAGATGTTTGCAAATCAAAGTTGGCCTTAGAACTTGTTGTAGGATTTGGGTTTGAAGTACACTAGCCAATGGGAAGAACATGCACTGTTTGAAGGGGGTGCTTATTTATTGGGCCGGAGATATAAGGGGTGAGGCCCATTCAAATTCAATTAAAGTTTTGTTTTAATTTAAAACAGTGTATAAACTTCTAAATGCTGTTACTATGTCATACGATGTCAGAATTTCAAACCGTAAGTTGCGTTGGAACCGTCTGGACGGGAGCTTCACAATGAAGCTGACCGGGAGTGAATCCGAGCTTGTTACAATTTATGGCGAAATAAATTGTCCATCACAATCGAATAACGCAAACCGATTATTCAACGGTTAACGCGTAAATGTGAGTAAAACTCACCAACTCTGAACAGTTCTATTTTTACAACGTATTCTTAGAACTGCTAAATATTGTCTGTTTGATTATGTGTTGTCCGTTCGATTGAACTGCTAGTCAGTTAGTTGAATTTCTATATTGATTCTGTTTATCAGAATATATCATATGGAACTGCAAGTGATGTTAATTTTATTGTGTAACATCTGTGGATGCAGGAGAACAGGTTAGAGGAATCCGACCGGATTCCTCAACAGTTATTTTATTGTTTTTCATATATTGTGTTATATGATGTGATATATAATCTGTTGTCGATTATATGTGGTTGAACGATATCGATCATCGTGATTTGATATGTAGAATATCATAACATAACGGAATGTTGATAAGGAGATTTCCAAAGTGATATTGAAAACAGAATATTTATAAATGGAATATTTATAAATAAAATATTTATAAATTTGAATATTTATAAATAGGAGACATTAAAAAAGGAAATAATTTCAAACTATTTTCTTTTTGAATGGAAAGGCCTATGTGGCGGTTTGGGGATTTTCCCGATGCTCCCGGTACAAAGGAGGTTATGGCGAATTTTCCCAGGAATTTAAGGAGTAAGAACATTTTTAAGAATAAATTTTGAAAAGTAAATATTTGCAAACCATTTGCAAATGGAAATAAATAGAAAGGAAAATATTTGTGAAATCAAATATAAAGGAAAATATTTGTGAAATCAAATAGAAAGGAAAAATATTTGTGAAATCAAATATAAAGGAAAATATTTGTGAAATCAAATATAAAGGAAATTAATTGTGAAATCAAATATAAAGGGAATATATTTGTAAATCAAATATAAAGGAAAATTTTTGTGAAATCAAATATAAAGGAGAATATTTGTGAAATCAAATAGAAAAGATAAAAGAAATATTTATTTGTTAAATAAATAGAATTGAAAAGGAATAGTTATTTGTTAAGTAAACAAATAGAAAAGGAATTAATCAAAGGAGATAATTCAAAGGAATGAATCAAAGGAGTTAATTCAAAAGAGTAAATAGAAAGAGTTAATCGAATATTAGTTATTCGATTAGAGTAAATCGACAGAGTTGACCAGTTAGAGTTAAGCAGTTAGGGTTGACCAGTTAGAGTTAATCAGTTAGGGCTGACCAGTTAGAGTTAACCAGTTCAGTAGAGTTAACCAGTTCAGTAGAGTTAACCAGTTCAGTAGAGTTAACCAGTTAGAGTTAACCAGTTCAGTTAGAGTTAACCAGTTCAGTAGAGTTAACCAGTTCAGTTAGAGTTAACCAGTTCAGTAGAGTTAACCAGTTCAGTTAGAGTTAACTAGTTTAGTTAGAGTAAACCAGTTCAGTAGAGTTAACCAGGTCAGTTAGAGTTAACCAGTTCAGTAGAGTTAACCAGTTCAGTAGAGTTAACCAGTTCAGTAGAGTTAACCAGTTAGAGTTAACCAGTTCAGTTAGAGTTAACCAGTTCAGTAGAGTTAACCAGTTCAGTTAGAGTTAACCAGTTCAGTAGAGTTAACCAGTTCAGTTAGAGTTAACCAGTTCAGTTAGAGTTAACCAGTTCGGTAGAGTTAACCAGTTCAGTTAGAGTTAACCAGTTCAGTAGAGTTAACCAGTTCAGTAGAGTTAACCAGTTCAGTAGAGTTAACCAGTTCAGTAGAGTTAACCAGTTCAGTAGAGTTAACCAGTTCAGTAGAGTTAACCAGTTAGAGTTGATCAGTTAGAGTTGACAACCTAGAGTTGATTAGTTAGAGTTGACCAGTTAGAGTTGATCAGTTAGAGTTAATCGATTAGAGTTAATCAGATGGAGTTGATCGATTAGAGTTAAAACAATCATAGCCTTTTAGAATGAGTCGCTATTTAGCATGACTGCTAGCGTAATTCGCAGGGCTGCAGATAGCCTACGGCGGTCGGATGTTTCCTGAGGGAATCAGGCGTAACCATTGTGATCGCTGCGATCTAGAGTCAAGCGAATGGAGTTAAATCGAATATTAGTTATTCGATAGGAGTTAACCAGTTGGGTTAAGTGAGTCAAGTAAACCAGTTAGAGTTAATCAGTTAGGGTTGACCAGTCAGAGTTAATCAGTTAGGGTCGATCGGTTAAAGTTAACTAGTTAAATTTATTCGAATGGAGTTAAATAGAGTTATCGAATATCAGTTATTCAAAGGGAGTTAAATGGAGTTAAATAGAGTTATCGAATATCAGTTTATTCGAATAGAGTAAGAGTTAAAAGAGTTATCGATTTTAGTTTAATCGAAAAGGGTTATCGAGTATAGTTTAACCGAAAAGGGTTATCGATGTTAGTTTGATCGAAGTGAGTTAATCGAATATTGGTTATTCGAAGTGAGTTAATCGAATATTGGTTATTCGAAAGGGAAGTTATCAAATCTAGTTATTTGAAAGGAGTTAATTGAATATAGTTTATTCGAGTAAGAGTTAAAGTAGTTATCGAGCATAGTTTAATCGGAAGGAGTTAAGTGATTAAAGTAAATCGATTAGAGTTAAATCGAATAGAGTTAATCCAATAGGGTCAGTCCAATAGAGTTGGCCGATTAAAGTAAATGCAATGGAGTTAAATTGAATAGGGTTTGCCAAATATAGTTAATCGAATTTAAAGTTAATCGAATAGAGTTAATTGAATAGAGTTAATCAATTAGAGTTAATCAAACCAGAGTATCGAATAGAGATTTTTCGAAAGAGAGTTACGTAAGCAAATTTGTTAAAGAATATAAAGGAAGACTTTGACCATTTCGAAGTTAAAACGTTGTTCAGTTAAGGTCTGAGAGGTAATTATACCCCAACTTGATTGACTTCCTTCTTAACTAAGAAATGGTAAGGTTTGGCAGTGAAAGAGCTTTGGAAATGTTTTCCAGATAAGGATCAGAAATGTTTTTCTGATAATCGAAAATAAGGAATGTCGAATATAGAGAAACAGGAGATGTAAAATGAACGAAAGAGATAAATGTTAAACGATGATTGATCGATATAATTTCCATCTGGAAATAATATCGTTGTTTGCACACTTGTTTTTCTTTGATAGTTAAATCACAGACTATCGAAGTTTTGACCATTTTAACGTTGTTAATATGGAGAGACCGGTTGGATTATTATCCGAAGAACCACTCTGTATTGGCATAAGCGTTGCGAATCATATATGCCAAAGATAATTGAAGATGGAGTAACGTTCAAGGGCTATTGTATAAGTCTTAGATAACAGTGCCCAAGATGGATGTACTGAATAGTGCCTTCGGTTTGTCCAGTCCCAGGACAACTTGTATGGACGAAGGTCTGACAGAGTATATCTGATGGATCACGTAAGTTGATCTTTTCAAACGTATTTACGTTGGTGGCGGAGGAATTCGTTTCTCTTAGCTTATACCCGTGGTATTTCTGGGGAAATCAATTTGTGATTTAAAGGGTATGACGATGTGACATTCTAAGTGAATGAAGATATGATATAAAGATAAGCGTAGCTTCTAGCCTCACATCCGGTAAATGACAGAAATCGGGCAGGCAGCATGGCTAAGTCGGTCGCACCGAAGTATGGTGTATAATCACCTATCTAGAGAATATTCATTTGCTTCTTTAATCTATCAATGCTGTCCCAATTATATATACGGGAAACGGTTGCTGATCCCAACCGTTGGTGATGTACATTCGATACACTCAAACGAAATGAGTGGTCGGTCATGTGTGGCTGAGTTGCAAGATGTTCTTGTTGAACTCCAGTGTATCGTTCCTAGAGTACACTGATCGGAAGGTGGTTCCATACCTTGTCATAATTGGAAATCCATTACCCAATACGCACCTACGGTTTTGATTGTATACTATGTATGTGGAACGTGAGATGAAAGCGTTCTGCTAGATTGATATTGCTATTCAATCTATGTTTGGATTCTCATAAGGATGATATTGCTATTCAAATATGTTTGGATTCTCATAAGGGAAAACCCGTTCCGTTTTCACAGCGTGGTCTTATGAGGTATCCTTGTTAAACCAAGTGTTTGGAGTTTTATTCACACCAGTCCATGACTGACCCGGAGTTTATTTTGTTTTGTTTCCCCTAAACTCTTGGGTGCCTAATTTGTACGGGCAGTCAAGTAGTCGGGATTTTACAGATACACTTGGAGAGCTTGGAGCAGGAGGCTTCAGGATGTTATAGCTATAGTTATTTCCGCTGTGTTGTAAGTACTGTACTTGATGATGATATGTATATTCAAGTAAAATCTTTTATTTCAAAGAAATGTTATCTATTCTATGTTATTCGTTCCGCTGTGAGGTTCGTGTTACTCAGATGTTGTGTTCTTCTTCTTCTTCTATTCTAAGTTTCTATCTTATCTATTCTCACCCTCTAATTTCTTTCATTAATTACCGGGATTTTTCGACGTTTGGTTATCGACGTCGAGCTTACGTCGATAACCAAAGCCGCTCGAAAATCCGGGTCATTACAATGATACTTTGACTTGACTAATTTTATCATATTGTTTTATATATGATAAAGCCGAATATCTGTTTTGTTTGTGATTACCATTTTGCCCTTATATGTGATGGTTTTTTCTTTAAGTCATAGTTGAATTTTTAAAGTGTTTTGACGTTATAAACTCTTTGAACTTCATGGCAAGTTTTATATAAAACTAGCATTTCAATAATACTTTAATTTTGGGATTGGGATAGATTGGACTCTGTTGTACCAATGGACCAAAACTCCATCTTGGTCGACCTGATTCAGGTTCGCTACCTGAATCGGTGGTTTTAAATTTTGCCCATCTACCACCAAAGGTCAAACGGTCTGCTACATTGGGCAATTTTGTTGTTTTGGTCGGGATTCCCGATCGGCGGGTCAAGGACTACATCTGATGGATGCACGGGGGTCCCATGTGTAGTGTCGTAAACGGGTAGCATATGGCCTTCACCTTAGACCGTCTTGGTTATCCTGGGTTGATCGTCAGGCATCGTTATGGCGCTATGAGTGGATTACGGTGCGGATGTCTCGATGCGCGCTCGAGCTCTACCATTGTGATTTTACAATACTAGCATCTGTTTATTTGGTATTTATGAGTCAAGTTACATTTATCCCATAATCCCCTAAATATTTTATTACTATAACTGAATTGATTATATTATCATATTGATTTTACACAAGATAATTGTTATGAGTATCATATTGATTTATGTATGAAACTCTGATTTGATTATATTATCATATTGATTTTATATATGATAATTGTTATGTCTATCGTATTGACTTATATATGATACTCTGATTTGTTTATATTATCATATTGATTTTATATATGATAATTGTTATGAGTATCGCATTTATTTTTGTATGATACTCTGATTTGATTATATTATCATATTGATTTTATATTTGATAATTATTATGGGTATCGTATTGATTTATATATGATACTCTGATTTGATTAATATTATCATATTGATTTATATATGATAATTGTTATGAGCATCATATTAATTTATATACGGTACTCTGATTTGATTTTATTATCATATTGATCTTTATATATGATAATTGTTGTATTTATTTATATATGATACTCTGATTTGATTATATTATCATATTGATTTTATATATGATAATTGTTATGAGTATCTTATTGATTTATATATGATACTCTGATTTGATTGTATTATCATATTGATTTTATATATGATAATTGTTATGAGTATCGTATTGGTTTATATATGATACTTTGATTTGATTATATTATCATATTGATTTTATATATGATAATAGTTATGAGTATCATATTGATATATATACGGTACTCTGATTTGATTTTATTATCATATTGATTTATACTCTGATTTGATTTACAAATGACAAATGCCGTGAAGATTTTATTGACTTGATTAGTTTCCATAAGATATTTATTATACATATCTTACTGATTATCAGTATCATTTTGGTTTGATACTCTGACCTAATTCATTTTATTATATTATTTTACAGCGTATCATATTGTTTTATATATAATACTCTGATTTGATTTATTTTATCATATTGTTTTACATATGGTAAATACCAAGAAGATTTTATTATGTGATACCCCAATTCGATTTAAGATATAATATTGTAATTGCCAAGAAGATTTTATCGGCACCTCACTAATTTATTTTATCATATTGTTCGTATATATGAAGGATGTGTAGATTTTATTGGCTTAGGCCTAATTTATTATCATATTATATGTGATAGATTTTATGAATTTCATATTGGTTTAAATCTGGTATCTTATCTAATTTTTCCATATTTTCTAAAATTATATGAATGGATTCATATTGATTTATATACAATCCGTTTATACTGAAAAAGGAGAGTGGACATCCCAAAAATATGTATAATATCCGGGAAAAGAGTTGAAATTCTCACAATTAAATAATCAAGTTTGGAATTTTCAGTCGAGAAGATTATGAAAGATCCAAGCTCTATGTGTTGAATACTTAGATTAAAAGGAAGAGGTAGGGATGTGTCGTTGGGATTTGGTGATGATGTTTATTAACCCAAGAGAATTGAGAGGATGCAATTTATTTAAGGGGGGAGCCTATAACAACTTGGAATTTTAGAGAGTGGTTGTAATAGCTCATAAATTTTTGGCAAATAAGTTAAATTATGGTTTAAATAGAAGTTATATTCAAATTAAAACTTGAATTTTATCTGTAATGACCCGCATTGTCAGGGGTATTATAATTAATGTATTTAACTATATAAATAGTAATTTAGGGAATTAAATCGTCGTTTAATTAAATAAAAGTGAATATTTAATTAATTTAGATAATAGAGTAATATATTTAATTCAGAAATAACCAGAAATAGTGAATTGACAATATAATGTGAACAGGGTCATCCCAGAGATTTAATTCAGCTTAGAGTTGAATTATATTGACGAATATATTCAATCGACATCAGTTTGAACGTATAATTATATTTTAATTAAAATCGAGTGCGTAACGACGCGGCAGTTCGCTAATTGGCAATTTGAACTTCAACTAGATGTATAGGGTCCGTTTTAAATCGGATTTCTGTGAAACAAGAAACGCGTGGAGCTGATGGAGTATATCTTTCTAGTGGAAGAGAAAAATCGGGATTTCGTCATGTAGATTTTGAGTTATGTCCAAATCAAATTCTTAGAAATGCAGCGCCCTGACCATAATGATTTAATTATATTTAATATAATGATTTAAATAGAAATCGAATGTCGATATAACTCTGACGATTTAATATTAAGCTGTAAATACGTACAGGAATATTCTAAGCTGTACGGTATGCCACTGTGAATATAGACGTTAATATTTATTTTTAAATATTAAATTTAATTATATTTAAACATATTTATATATTTAAATCGGTTATTTAGAGCGTTAAAAATAACCACTTTTGCAAACGAAGACGGAGTTCGACGAAACCAGTTTTCTTGGATTCGCAATATCAAATAGTTGTTAGATTCCAAGTTTCGTGATTTTTAGAGTCAGTGTGTGACCATAGGGATTTTTAGAGTGAAAAATAGTCAGTATTTCGAAGGTTAAAAATACACTGTGTTAGCATACGGAGTCGGAATTCGACGAAACCAGTTTCGTTGGGACCGTAACGTGGAACTCTAGTCGTATGTCCAGTTTCGTGATTCTTGGGTACTGTCTGTGATCACATAAATTTTTAGAAGGAAAACCGAATATTAAAATAAAAAAGTAAATTGAAAAAATCTTACACAAATATCTAGCTAAAATATCTAAAGGGAATTTGCCTATAAATACCCACTATATACTTCCTTAAGACCTAATTCAATCGTTCCTGTTGAAATAAAATTCAAGCCGCCTCCACCTTATACTTCAGGAAATTTAATCAAAAGAAATACTTAGTGAAATTTAAGGAAGTTGGATTCCTTGGATTTGTATTTGTGAGAGCTTCAAGTCTGTAGTCCCAGATTCTAGAGCTTCAACTACTCACTGTCGTGAGTTAGGGCAGGGTCGCGAGTACAGTAGGGGAGGCCGGAGGCGGAGTCGACAGCGCAGATGGACTCGGTGTGGCGTAGGGAGTCGAGAGACAATGGCTAGGTGGAACTCGATGCTGTTGGGTGGATGCTGCTTCCACGACAGAACTCGAGAGCCACAGGTCGGTCTTCAGACGGTGACACCGAAGATGGAGCGAAGGTGACGAGCAGGTGCGCATTCGGGTGCTGCGTATTTTGGTTGTGGTTTCGACATTTATTGGTGACCGATGTGGAGGAGGGGAGAGGTCAAAGGGTTGGTCAACGATGGAGGTATTGTGTAATTCTGGAGTTGATATTCATTGGGGAGGTCTAGTTGTATTATTGGTGTGGGGATGAAGAAATTGCGTTGGAGAATTTAGTGTTGAAACTCATTTGCAAACTCATGAATTGTTGGTTGAGTTTTGGGTGGGAATTTTGTGAATTTGGTGTTAAAGAGGAGCAGGAAGTCACGGCCGAATTTGGGAAAGATAGAGGAAGCGGATTTGGGCTTTTAAGGAAATTTGGGCCGATGGTGTTAATGTGGGAGAGGCCCAAATGTTGATTATTTAAGTTTAATTCTAAATTTAATTAACGTAATAACTTGTAAAGTAAATATCTTCTTCGTACGATATCAGAATCAGGAACCGTAAGTGGCTTTGGGATCGTATGGACGGGAGCAACACAATGGAACTAACTGCGAGTCAATTGGAGTCCATTACAATTTATAGCAAAATAAATTGTCTGAATCAAGCGATGGTTATCGTCATTGACGATGATCGTCCAAATGTAAGTAAAACTCGCCAACTCTGTACTGTTCGATTCTTACAACGTATTCTTAGGACTGTTAATTATTATCTGTTTGACTGTGTGTTGACTGTTTAATTGAACTGCTAGTCAGTTAGTAGAAATTTTATATATATATATATATATATTTGTATATATATATATATATATACATATATGTAAACTGTTAAATATTTATATGTTGATTCTGCTTAACAGAATATTATACTGGTGTTGTCTAACATCTGTGGTGCAGGGAAACAGGTTGGAGGAATCCAACTGGATTCCTCAACAGTGTTTATATGTGATTTATATATTGTGATGTATAAATGTGATATATAATCTGACATTGATTATGTGTGGTTGGACGATATTTATCGTTGTTATATGGTGTGTTAAATACCATAAGAATTAGCAAAATGAAAAAAGGGATTTTCAAAGCATATTTGTGTAAATAATTTATTTATAAGAAATCAAGGGATTTTATATATATAAAGTAAAAGGATCTGTATAAAGGAATTATTATATTTGATTAAACAAATATATAGGAAATATATTTGTAAAGCAAATATAAAGGGATTTACTTATAAAACAAATATATAGGAAATATATTTGTAAAGCAAATATAAACGGAATATATTTAAAAGCAAATATAAGGGAATATATTGGTAAAACATAAATAAAGAGTTAAAAGGATTTATTTATAAAAGAAATAAATTAATGTAAAAAGATTTATTTATTTAGGGAATAAATAAAGATAAAAGGAATATTTATTTGTTAAATAAATATAAAGAGTAAAAAAGTAATATTTATTTGATAAATAAATAGAACTAAATTAAGGAGAACATTTATAAAGTGAAGAACCGCTACTATAAGTAAATCTTTATAAATGAATAAACGTTATCACGTAGGAGTTAAAAATATAAGAGTTAACCAGTAGGAGTTAAACCGTTAGGGTTGACCAGTAGGAGTTAAACATATAAGAGTTAACCAGTAGGAGTTAAACATATAAGAGTTAACCGGTAGGAGTTTAACCGTTAGGGTTGACCAGTAGGAGATAAACATATAAGAGTTAACCAGTAGGAGTTAAACCGTTAAGGTTGACCAGTAGGAGTAAACATATAAGAGTTAACCAGTAGGAGTTAAACCGTTAGGGTTGACCAGTATGAGTTAAACATATAAGGGTTGACCAGTAGGAGTTAAACATATATGATTGACCATTAGAGTTGATCAGTAGAGTTAACCAATTAGAGTAGAGTTAATCAGTAGGTTATTCAAATGGATTTAATCGAGTAGAGTTATCGAATATCACTTACTCGAAGTAGAGTTTTCGAATATAGTGTATTCGAGAGAAGAGAAATCGAATATTGGTTATTCGAAGTGAGTTAATCTAAAGGGGTTAGTCGAAGTTAATCCAAAGGAGTTAGTCGAAGTTAATCTAAAGGAGTTAATCGAATATAGTTTATTTGAATAGAGTTAGAGGAGTTAATCGAATATAGTTTATTCGAATAGAGTTAGAGGAGTTAATCGAATATAGTTTATCTGAATAGAGTTAGAGGAGTTAAGTGAATAGAGGTAATCCAATGGAGTTAATCGAATAGAGTAAGCATATAGAGTTAATCCAATAGGGTCAATCCACAAGAGTAAATTGAAAAGAGTTAATCGAATATAGTTATTTGAAAGAAGGGTTAAGTAAGAAAGCTAGTTAAAGGAATTTAAAGTGAACTTTGCCTATTTCAAGGTTAGAAGTGTTGTTCAGTTAAGGTCTGAGAGGTAGTTCTACCCCACCTTGATTGCTTCGTTTTTAACTAAGAAATGGGTATGGTTTGGCAGTAAAGGATAGTAAAGTAAGTTTAGTAATTAAAGGAAATGGAATTGTTTCCAGTGTTAATAAATAAATTTTCTAAATTTAGAAAATAAGAAATGTTGAATAATAGGGAAGCAGGAGATGAGAAAGTATAAAGGAGATAAATGATAAATGATGTTTGATCGATGTTATTTCCATCAGGAAATAATATCGTTGTTTGCACACTTGTTTTTCTTCGATAGTTAACTCACGGACTATCGAAGTTTTGGACCATTTTAACGTTGTTAATATGGAGAGACCGGTTGGATTATTATCCAAAGAACCACCCTGTATTGGCATAAGCATTGCGAATCATATATGCCAAAGATAATTGAAGACGGAGTAAAGTGCAAGGGCTGTTGTATAAGTCTTAGATAACAGTGACTAAGATGGATATACTGAATAGTGCCTTCGGTTTGTCCAGTCCTAGGACAATGTATATGGATGAATGTCTGATAGAGTATATCCAATAGATCGCGTAAGTTGACCCGTTCAAACGTATTCACGTTTGGTGGCGGAGGAATTCGTTTTTCTTAGCTGTATACCCGGGTTATGTTTGGATCAGTGAATTTGTGATTTGGCGGGTACGACGATGTGATATTCTAAGTGTATGGATGATTGTCTGACAAAGTATTTCCAGAGAGGTCATGTACATTGATTTCTTCAACCGTACCAAGAGTGGAAGCGGAGAAGGAAACTTCTTTTAGCTGACACATAATGTATGGTTATAGATGTCAAATTAGTGATTTCGATGGATCTGACAATATGGCATTCGAAGTGAATTTGATGTGATGATAAAGCGTAGCTTCTAGCCTCATCAACCGGTAAATGACAGAAATCGGGCAGGCAGCATGGCTATGTAGGTCGCACCTATTAGGGTGTATAATCACCTGATCTAGAGTTTCATTTATTTCTATAATCTATTGTTGATGCGGTCCCATTCGGGAAACGGTTGCTGATCCCTACCGTTGGTGATATACATTTGATACACTTAGCGAAATGAGTGGTCGGTCATGTGTGGCCGGGTTGCAAGATGTTCTTGTTGAACCCAGTGTATTCCTCTCTAGAGGTACACTAGCAGAGGGTGGTTCCATAACTTGTCATAGTTGGAAATCCATTATCCAATACATGCTTGCGTTTTTGATTGTATACTATATATGTAGAATGTGAGATGAAAACGTTCAACTAGATTGATATCTATTTGTATATAGATATTATTATAATATCACAATTATATTGCTTGTCAAAGTTGTTCAGATTTTCATAAGGGAAAAACCCGTTCCATATTCACGGCGTGGTCTTATGAGATATCATATACCTGTTAAACTGTGTTAAACTATTTAACTCACACCATTCCCATGACTGACCCGGAGTTTACTTTGTTGTTTTCCCTAAACTCTTGGTTGCCTAAATTTGTACGGGCAGTCAAGTAGTCAGGATTTACAGATATACTTGGAGAGCTTGGAGTAGGAGGCTTCAAGATCATATAGCTATTGTTATTTCCTCTGTGTTGTAAGTGATGTACTCTGATAAGTGCTATTGTATATATATAACTGTTTATTTCAAGTTATGTTATATCTTACATGTTATTCGTTCCGTTGTGAGAATCGTGCTACTCTGATGATGTAAGTTCTTCTTTTCTTCTTCTATTCTAAGTTTCCATCTTATCTTTCCTCACCCTCTAATTTCTTTCATTAACAACCGGGATTTTTCGATGTTTTGGTTATCGACATCGTGTTTATGTCGATAACCAAAGTCACCAAAAATCCGGGGCGTTACAGTTGGTATCAGAGCTTAAGTTAAGAATTAGTTAGCTCTGTGGCATGACTCGGTAGAGATAGGGTTAGTAATACCCTAGATTGAGTTTGAGTGTATATATACGAGTGTGAAACGACCCGACTTTTTTGCCCGATTTTCGGCGGTAATTAAACCGACTTAAACCGTTCATAAAGACGAATTGTTATGGATACATACATACATTGAACAAAACAATAGAACTTTTTATTGCAAAATAAAATGATACATCAGAGTTATTCAGAATATTAGAGTTACAACATATACAGCGGAAGAAAAGAAACTATACTCTCAGCGGAAGAACAAACACAGCGGAAGCTTCAACTCTATTGTGGACTCCAACTCAGAAAGCGCTCCAGATCCTGCTCCAACGATCTAAAACTGCAAAACTAATCTACTGACTGCCCGTGTGGAAATTAATGGGCACCCAGAGTTTAGGAAGGAACAATAAACTCCAGGTCAGTCATGGGACTGGTGTGAGAACATAAAACAGTTGTTTTAGGATTTATTTTAAAGTTGGGAAATTCACCGGACCACGCCGCTAACGCGGAACGGGTTTACTCCATGTGAATGCCCGTGCACATAAATTCGTAATGACTTTTGGAAAATGAGGCTATCATAAGTTCGTCCCACATCACACAATGCAAGCGCACACCAGATGGGTGAGGTTTATCTTATGATAACCAAACATGCTTTCATACGTTAAAATCCTCTTTTCAGTGCCATAATACATATATATAGTGTGGAAACATTTCGCAAATAAATGTATTAATCCTAGACGGCATAATATCCCATACTATTATGTCTCCATATATATATATACAATCAAAATCGTATGGCTCGTATTGGAGATTTGGTTTTCCAACTTGATGATTCCTGGCACGAAAGATCAATCAGGGATACAAAACGAAGTGCCTCAATGGCTTTTTCGACCATACGCGGACACCGAATACACATCGTCAGGGTAGATCAACGGTTTTCGACCAGACACGGCCCCCCGAAAATACCCTACTTCCCCACGTTCATAAGTGGTTTCCCACTGCTGCACAGCTCCATCATCAATTCATATATAAGTATAAACCTAACCGCCAGTTTCTCATCAATCCGGGGTGTGAGGTTTGTCGCTGTCACGTCATGCACAAAGCGATGCTTCGATAAGCCATTCTTTGATCATCACTAGCTCATTTCGTAACTTGGGTATGCCACATTGACAATTCACGACATATCCCTGATTTAAATTAATGCATACCCTCTAAGTTCATATGACTTAGAGGCGGGATAATATATTGCCACAATTCCGATATACATTAACGGAAATCAGTGCTATGCGGTCAATTTCAATGTCAGACACACCATCCATACAAGTCCGTCCTGGGTCTGAACGGAGCAAAATCCGAAAATCCTCCAAATACGTTCGGACTTCCTGCCACTTCGATAATAGGGTATCTCACTACTGTAGCTATTCAGTAGAGAAACCAATCGGCAGGCAATCCGTTCGATTTCGAAGAACCACGGTCTTCCTTCATCGATTCCAAGTCTTGAATTTCCTTCAACGTCGTATTATTACTTGGAATGGTTTCGGACTTAAATCCGATCCCGGTCTTTCCAAGTAATAAGTGCATTTTTAAACAATCGTAATGGATTATACAAGTTTCGATTCAAATCTCTTTCCAAGTCGTTGTCCAATTTATTTGCAACAAAGTTGGATTCATTCAAAATTTCATACACCTCGTTATCGCCTTAATCCTTCATGAATTTCAATATTCAGTTCAAATCTTGTATTTCAAACATGATCCTTCTATTCGCTGATATCCTTTCGTAAGCTTCCAACGTTACCAAATCTTAATTTGGGTTTAAATTCTATTCACGACGATTTGAACCATAAATGTTTTAAAAGGTTAAATCGACTTACTATTCGATATTAATTTCTCAACTTAAGCAAATATTCAATTTCCATAACAGTTTACAATTTTCTTCTCATGTCAGTATTCGACTAACCCTAACCGAACGCATATCCTTTACATTTCAACTTTCAAAATATCTAACAAATTCTTCCCATAGTTTAAATAAAATCCATTGTTTAAAAACCTTGAATCAAACATTCCAAAAGAAAATTTTAATTACATTAAAAGTTACTGAAAGCGCTGGAATGGATACTTAGCTCAATTATATTCAAAATCATTCAAATTTCAAATATTCCTATTTGAGTTCTGCAATCATTCTACTTAAAAATCATTGCTGTTGCAAATTTACAAATCTTCGTCTCATATTGAATCAAAACTCGAAATAATATTTTTCCCAAATCTACCTTTCAGATTTTTTTTTGAACATAACAATCATTTTCTCAAGACTCGCTTGGTTGCTTCCAAACTTCAGTTAGTCGTTAACGGTTAAATTTTTACCAATTATTTAAATAAGATTCATTTTGATACATACTCACTCATTTTCCTAGGATTACTTTAAACTCAATTCAAAGGGTAATAACTTACAATAGTTGAAAATATTTCCATTCCCATTAAATCGAAAGTCAGTACAATATTTTCCAACTTGTCTAAATATTTCAAAGCGTATCAAAAAATTAATGAAACCAAATAAACATACATATATATTTCAATATCACTTAATTGTTTAAATTCCAAACTTGTTTCAATTTCGAGAGTCCAAAATTTAGTTGAGCACTCTCTTCTTCTTTCCGTTTCTGTCTTCGACGACAGTCGTTAGTTATTCGAAATCTTAGGTTTTCCAATCACCTGAAAACTAAATTCGACTAAATTTCAATTAATTAATATTTAAATAGTCGCTTATGGGAAAGAGACTGTAATCAATCATTCGCGTAATTCCATAACTGCAGTGTATGTGATACATCCATAACAAACAATAAATTGATCTTAAGAACATCAATCCACCCATTTCAACACAAGAATTTAAACCACAATTTTCTTTGTGCGCCAACGCGTTATGTTCCATAACGCGTAGTGTCTAGTGTGTTTTAACTACATAACAACCATCCAACCGTCACACACAACAAACAACATTCACAAGCCATTAATAAACACTAACAAACTATAATTAACTGTTCAAATATATTTAAATTTAGATGTTCTCACCAATAGCTCTCCAAATTTCTTCACCGATGAGATCCCGAGTTAACAGCAAATCTCTTGTATGGCATTGCACAAATTTTGTCCCCGCAACTCGCACTATTTCATCCCGGTGACTCACGCTACTTCTCTCCAACGACTCGCGCATACATAAATATATGTATTTACACGTCATCACACATTTTTTTCGGTAGCAGTAACTTAGGAGAAGGAAGAGAGACGGTGTAAAGAAGGAAGTGCAATTATAATGCATGCGCATGCACATGCTGAAGAGGAGTTGGGCTTGGGTGGACGGTCTCCGGTTGGTGCGATGAGGTGGAATAGAAATAGACAAGGGGTGCAGAATCTATGGAGGAGTTCTCGGAGGGCGTCGGTGGACAGATGGGTGGTGACTGTCTTTGCATGCGGGTGGAGAGGTGCCGGACATGCACATTCAACGATAGGTCTTCACGCTTCTTATTTTTATTTTTATTTTATATATATAGGGTCTGGAGCTTTTTGGTGAGGAGAAGAGTGGACCTGAACGCATGGAGGTTCGATGGGGCTGACGGGTAGTTGCGATGGCGGTGCAGGTGATTGAGAGCGGCATGGTGGAGTTGACAGCGAGGCGGAGGAAGCTGCAAAAAGGAACAGAGTTGCTTTTAAGTGAAAACGGACTGTTTTGTAGAGGAGAAATGCTGTTGAGTGGAGAGGTGCGGGTGTGAAGGCGGAGGAAGGTTGGCATTTGTCAGTGACTACTGGCGGTGATAATTGGTGAAGTGGTGGATGAGAGTTGAGGAGCGGAGCATGTTTGCAAAAGAGAAAAGGGCCTGGCATGTGGAGTAGCAGATGGGGTCGGAACTGACGGTGGTGTTGGAGTGAAAGCGGGATGGCCGAGACTTGCAAGAGGAGGGGCTGCTGCGGTGAAGCTTAAAGGAGGAAAACAGTGCGGTGAAATAAGGGCAGAAGCAGTAAAAGGTGAAGGAGAAAGGCGTGGATTTTGGTGCTCAGGCATGAAGCGGTGAAGAGGTATTGCAATGGAGAAGAGCTTTTGGGGAGGAGTGATGGACACGCATGGATATGGGGAAGGCAGAAACAATGGGCGGACGCGGCCTTTCAATGTGGAAGGGAAGTACAGCGCATGCACGTGTCCATTGCATGCTATGATATATTGAACAGGTGTACCTCTAGGATCTTAGATAGCTATAAATATTTTTCCAGCATATACTTGAATATCTTATACTGAAAGCTTTGATGAGAGGGCACGAGCAAATAGTGAAAACGCTTGGTTGCTGAATACGGAAGTAATAGAATTAAACCCGTGTAACAAAGGCCAACAGAACAACGTATGTTAAATTAAGTAGTATAAGTAAATAACTTATTACTATCATTATATACTTATTTATTTAATTACTTACGGTCACCGATTAGCAAAGAAAAATTTATAATCGCGTACAAGAATATACCACGATCTCAGAAAAGTAATAAAATAGACCGATTAATAGATCCTGCAAAGTGTCAAAGGACCACAACTACCCTAAAACACGTTAGAGAGAAATATATGTTTATATTTTTTTTCAAAGTAAAATTACAGTAAAATTTTATAAAATATTTTAAAACTGCGCAACAGAAACTGAACAAAATTTTGGAACGTATGTATTTAATTATAATTTATTTTCAAATTCTGATCGATTCTAGCAACTTGACTACAACTCATTTCGATATTTTCAACTTACGACGAATCGTTTTCCTAAATCAAACATTATTATAACCGATTTCACAATAAAACTTAATTTTTTTTTAATCATTTAAAATACTACTATCACCTTAGAATTTTATTCAACATTTATTTAAACCTTCTAAACTTTGTTTAAAATTTATATTAAATTCAAATTTAAATTTCAAGAATCTTGGATCGTTACATTCTCCCCCACTTAAGGCTTTTCGTCCTCGAAAACGAGAGCTTGCGAAATTATACATAAGTAAAATAAATTTTACTTATAAATTTAAATTTAGAAATTCAAGATGATCTCTCAGACTTAGAATCCCATTTCCCATTTCAAACCATTGAAATACTACATATTCCTTCATATGGAAAATAATACTTCACTTCGGGACTTTAAAACCAAACTTGCGTTCAAAATTTCCAAATATACAGTGATGAAATCTTCGCGTTATTAATTCGAGAAGTTCATCCCCATGACAGGGCAACTGAGTATCACCCATCGCACGAAATCCAAATCTTTCATCACAACCCAGTTTTAGTCATGGTTGCTCGAACAAACCAAATCATTTCATATCCCGAAGTTGTAAATCATTTCATAATCATAGTTTACAGTTACTTATTGTTTTCAAACGTTTCAAAAATATCGGGATTCTAGTCGTCGAAACCACTGTTTATTATAAACAGTTTATAACCTATTTATCATATCCAAAACGGTTGAAAATAAAATTTCCAAGCGACTTATATCGATATCAACATTTCAAGTTTCGAATTCATACCAATACTTCGTGAATTCCAATTTCATTCTTTACATAAGTTGATTTTTTTTTTATCGACTCATATTATGCTAAATTGGTCTTCTGCAAATTAAAACTTACATTCCAACCGTTTAAACTTCATACTTGGCATTAACTTCTTTTAAAACTTCAACATCGCTTCACATTTCAAGACTTTGGTATAATATTTTCCAAGAGTCTGATTCCATAATTTAGAAGTCTTATTCATACAATCGAACAACCTTTCTTTTTGTTTGTATTTCTAGATCTACGACATTTATTCATTCTTGTTTCAAATTCCAAATCTTGTTTGGAAAGTTACCTTATTCAACAAATCTTGCGAAAATCTTTGAAACATTCCTTTCAAATTACCACTACGCTTACGCTGCGCTACTCTGATTTAGCGTATGCATATTTCAAATAATTTGTCCCAAACACTAGATATTAATTTCTAAGATTCTCCCAAACTAAAATCTTTATATTTCGAAAAATCAATTTTTTTTTCTAATCTACTTACTATGCAAGGCTTACTATTTGAAGTTTGGTTAACGTAAGGCTCCGGACAAATTGAAATTACCTAATCTGAATCAGCTCCCAGTTTTGTTGGATACTCAGGTTTTTTTTTCCATTAACTTTTCTTGAGTAAATCTTACTTCAAATTCCATTTTCCATTGTATCGTAAGCGATTACTCTTTAATACTTCCTATTTGGATTGCTCATACTGTTTCAAAAGGGAAAAACAGTTTTCTCCCCCATTTAGAATATTTGTTACAATTTTTAAACCATTTTTTTTTCTTTAAACAAATTCTTAACTTAAGCCAAAATTACCATCAAATTCCTTAGGAAAGTTTGATTGTTAAAATCACCTTCTAAGCAAAACAGCTTAACTTACATTTTACCAATTATAACACATGCTGGATATAGGTTCGACTCTATTTCTTACCATTCATCGAGGAGTATGCTATCTTCTTTGATTACAACTTATTAGACTGAAAATTCATATTCAAATGTTCGCTATAATTGTTCCAAAATTAATATTCAAACATTCATTATAACTTGGCCAATTATCCTTGTCAATTTGGGGATATAGTAAATTATCTTACTTACGTGCATTTTCAACACTTCATTACCCAATTCTTTAGGTGAGATTTACTCCTAAAATATATCCTTTAATTATTCAAGTACTTATTGTTTACCATATTCAAGGGTTTAAGGGTTCATGTCCTGAAGTATTTTAGCTAATCTCAGTTTTTTTTTCAAACTTCTAGTTTTGCTTTTCCCAAATTAAATTTCTATATTAAATTACCAAACCATTTTATTAAGGTTTGTTCATTAAAATACTTAGCCTGATGAATTTAAGTATTCCTCGACGTTTAAACTAGAATTATAAAGTCATCACACTTTCATAACTTGAAAATAAATATCAGCGATGGCGCGCTCATCCCAGAATTTATTTTCAAGCGACTAGAGTGTGATTCTATATCTATCTAGTATATACTGGACTTTGTACATACGTTGATCAGATGCATATTCAAAAATCCTTACATAATCGATAGTCCAATCATGACGTCGAATAAAATACTCGAAACCTTTATCTTAAATTATAGTTCAAAATACTTATCATTTTCAAAGCGATTTACTAGTTTCAAAAATACTTTAAAATTTTCAAAATACGCTCTCTCAACGAAATATTCAAAAATCTCATTCTAGGGCATTTCTAACCCTATCTCTAATGAGATATTATAACTCTGATAAGTTCTATCTTTTGTCCATATATGTACGTACCCTATAGCTTTGTATAACCAAAGCTCTGATACCAACTGTAACGACCCGACTTTTTTGCCCGATTTTCGGCGGTAATTAAACCGACTTAAACCGTTCATAAAGACGAATTGTTATGGATACATACATACATTGAACAAAACAATAGAACTTTTTATTGCAAAATAAAATGATACATCAGAGTTATTCAGAATATTAGAGTTACAACATATACAGCGGAAGAAAAGAAACTATACTCTCAGCGGAAGAACAAACACAACGGAAGCTTCAACTCTATTGTGGACTCCAACTAAGAAAGCGCTCCAGATCCTGCTCCAACGATCTAAAACTGCAAAACTAAACTACTGACTGCCCGTGTGGAAATTAATGGGCACCCAGAGTTTAGGAAGGAACAATAAACTCCAGGTCAGTCATGGGACTGGTGTGAGAACATAAAACAGTTGTTTTAGGATTTATTTTAAAGTTGGGAAATTCACCGGACCACGCCGCTAATGGGAACGGGTTTACTCCATGTGAATGCCCGTGCACATAAATTCGTAATGACTTTTGGAAAATGAGGCTATCATAAGTTCGTCCCACATCACACAATGCAAGCGCACACCAGATGGGCGAGGTTTATCTTATGATAACCAAACATGCTTTCATACGTTAAAATCCTCTTTTCAGTGCCATAATACATATATATAGTGTGGAAACATTTCGCAAATAAATGTATTAATCCTAGACGGCAAAATATCCCATACTATTATGTCGCCATATATATATACAATCAAAATCGTATGGCTCGTATTGGAGATTTGGTTTTCCAACTTGATGATTCCTGGCACGAAAGATCAATCAGGGATACAAAACGAAGTGCCTCAACGGCTTTTTCGACCATACGCGAACACCGAATACACATCGTCAGGGCAGATCAACGGTTTTCGACCAGACACGGCCCCCCGAACATACCCTACTTCCCCACGTTCATAAGTGGTTTCCCACTGCTGCACAGCTCCATCATCAATTCATATATAAGTATAAACCTAACCGCCAGTTTCTCATCAATCCGGGGTGTGAGGTTTGTCACTGTCACGTCATGCACAAAGCGATGCTTCGATAAGCCATTCTTTGATCATCCCTAGCTCATTTCGTAACTTGGGTATGCCACATTGACAATTCACGACATATCCCTGATTTAAATTAATGCATACCCTCTAAGTTCATATGACTTAGAGGCGGGATAATATATTGCCACAATTCCGATATACATTAACGGAAATCAGTGCTATGCGGTCAATTTCAATGTCAGACACACCATCCATACAAGTCCGTCCTGGGTCTGAACGGAGCAAAATCCGAAAATCCTCCAAATACGTTCGGACTTCCTGCCACTCCGATAATAGGGCATCTCACTACTGTACCTATTCAGTAGAGAAACCAATCGGCACGCAATCCGTTCGATTTCGAAGAACCACGGTCTTCCTTCATCGATTCCAAGTCTTGAATTTCCTTCAACGTCGTATTATTACTTGGAATGGTTTCGGACTTAAATCCGATCCCGGTCTTTCCAAGTAATAAGTGCATTTTTAAACAATCGTTATGGATTATACAAGTTTCGATTCAAATCTCTTTCCAAGTCGTTGTCCAATTTATTTGCAACAAAGTTGGATTCATTCAAAATTTCATACACCTCGTTATCGCCTTAATCCTTCATGAATTTCAATATTCAGTTCAAATCTTGTATTTCAAACATGATCCTTCTATTCGCTGATATCCTTTCGTAAGCTTCCAATGTTACCAAATATTAATTTGGGTTTAAATTCTATTCACAACGAATTGAACCATTAATATTTTAAAAGGTTAAATCGACTTACTATTCGATATTAATTTCTCAACTTAAGCAAATATTCAATTTCCATAACAGTTTACAATTTTCTTCTCATGTCAGTATTCGACTAACCCTAACCGAACGCATATCCTTTACATTTCAACTTTCAAAATATCTAACAAATTCTTCCCATAGTTTAAATAAAATCCATTGTTTAAAAACCTTGAATACAACATTCCAAAAGAAAATTTTAATTACATTAAAAGTTACTGAAAGCGCTGGAATGGATACTTAGCTCAATTATATTCAAAATCATTCAAATTTCAAATATTCCTATTTGAGTTCTGCAATCATTCTACTTAAAAATCATTGCTGTTGCAAATTTACAAATCTTCATCTCATATTGAATCAAAACTCGAAATAATATTTTTCCCAAATCTACCTTTCAGAATTTTTTTTTGAACATAACAATCATTTTCTCAAGACTCGCTTGGTTGCTTCCAAACTTCAGTTAGTCGTTAACGGTTAAATTTTTACCAATTATTTAAATAAGATTCATTTTGATACATACTCACTCATTTTCCTAGGATTACTTTAAACTCAATTCAAAGGGTAATAGCTTACAATAGTTGAAAATATTTCCATTCCCATTAAATCGAAAGTCAGTACAATATTTTCCAACTTGTCTAAATATTTCAAAGCGTATCAAAAAATTAATGAAACCAAATAAACATACATATATATTTCAATATCACTTAATTGTTTAAATTCCAAACTTGTTTCAATTTCGAGAGTCCAAAATTTAGTTGAGCACTCTCTTCTTCTTTCCGTTTCTGTCTTCGACGACAGTCGTTAGTTATTCGAAATCTTAGGTTTTCCAATCACCTGAAAACTACATTCGACTAAATTTCAATTAATTAATATTTAAATAGTCGCTTATGGGAAAGAGACTGTAATCAATCATTCGCATAATTCCATAACTGCAGTGTATGTGATACATCCATAACAAACAATAAATTGATCTTAAGAACATCAATCCACCCATTTCAACACAACAATTTAAACCACAATTTTCTTTGTGCGCCAACGCGTTATGTTCCATAACGCGTAGTGTCTAGTGTGTTTTAACTACATAACATCCATCCAACCGTCACACACAACAAACAACATTCACAAGCCATTAACTAACACTAACAAACTATAATTAACTGTTCAAATAAATTTAAATTTAGATGTTCTCACCAATAGCTCTCCAGATTTCTTCACCGATGAGATCCCGAGTTAACAGCAAATCTCTTGTATGGCATTGCACAAATTTTGTCCCCGCAACTCGCACTATTTCATCCCGGTGACTCACGCTACTTCTCTCCAGCGACTCGCGCATACATAAATATATGTATTTACACGTCATCACACATTTTTTTCGGTAGCAGTAACTTAGGAGAAGGAAGAGAGACGGTGTAAAGAAGGAAGTGCAATTATAATGAATGCGCATGCACATGCTGAAGAGGAGTTGGGCTTGGGTGGACGGTCTCCGGTTGGTGCGATGAGGTGGAATAGAAACAGACAAGGGGTGCAGAATCTATGGAGGAGTTGTCGGAGGGCGTCGGTGGACAGATGGGTGGTGACTGTCTTTGCATGCGGGTGGAGAGGTGCCGGACATGCACATGCAACGATACGTCTTCACGCTTTTTTTTATATACATATATAGGGTCTGGAGCTTTTTGGTGAGGAGAAGAGTGGACCTGAACGCATGGAGGTTCGATGGGGCTGACGGGTAGTTGCGATGGCGGTGCAGGTGATTGAGAGCGGCATGGTGGAGTTGACAGCGAGGCGGAGGAAGCTGCAAAAAGGAACAGAGTTGCTTTTAAGTGAAAACGGACTGTTTTGTAGAGGAGAAATGCTGTTGAGTGGAGAGGTGCGGGTGTGAAGGCGGAGGAAGGTTGGCATTTGTCAGTGACTACTGGCGGTGATAATTGGTGAAGTGGTGGATGAGAGTTGAGGAGCGGAGCATGTTTGCAAAAGAGAAAAGGGCCTGGCATGTGGAGTAGCAGATGGGGTCGGAACTGACGGTGGTGTTGGAGTGAAAGCGGGATGGCCGAGACTTGCAAGAGGAGGGGCTGCTGCGGTGAAGCTTAAAGGAGGAAAACAGTGCGGTGAAATAAGGGCAGAAGCAGTAAAAGGTGAAGGAGAAAGGCGTGGATTTTGGTGCTCAGGCATGAAGCGGTGAAGAGGTATTGCAATGGAGAAGAGCTTTTGGGGAGGAGTGATGGACACGCATGGATATGGGGAAGGCAGAAACAATGGGCGGACGCGGCCTTTCAATGTGGAAGGGAAGTACAGCGCATGCACGTGTCCATTGCATGCTGTGATATATTGAACAGGTGTACCTCTAGGATCTTAGATAGCTATAAATATTTTTCCAGCATATACTTGAATATCTTATACTGAAAGCTTTGATGAGAGGGCACGAGCAAATAGTGAAAACGCTTGGTTGCTGAATACGGAAGTAATAGAATTAAACCCATGTAACAAAGGCCAACAGAACAACGTATGTTAAATTAAGTAGTATAAGTAAATAACTTATTACTATCATTATATACTTATTTATTTAATTACTTACGGTCACCGATTAGCAAAGAAAAATTTATAATCGTGTACAAGAATATACCACGATCTCAGAAAAGTAATAAAATAGACCGATTAATAGATCCTGCAAAGTGTCAAAGGACCACAACTACCCTAAAACACGTTAGAGAGAAATATATGTTTATATTTTTTTTCAAAGTAAAAATTACAGTAAAATTTTATAAAATATTTTAAAACTGCGCAACAGAAACTGAACAAAATTTTGGAACGTATGTATTTAATTATAATTTATTTTCAAATTCTGAGCGATTCTAGCAACTTGACTACAACTCATTTCGATATTTTCAACTTACGACGAATCGTTTTCCTAAAACAAACATTATTATAACCGATTTCACAATAAAACTTAATTTTTTTTTTAATCATTTAAAATACTACTATCACCTTAGAATTTTATTCAACATTTATTTAAACCTTCTAAACTTTGTTTAAAATTTATATTAAATTCAAATTTAAATTTCAAGAATCTTGGATCGTTACAGAGTGCGTATTTGTATTTGATATAAAATGGTTTTATATTGTGGGGATTCATCGGCTGAGTTGTTTATGAGTTCTGGTCGATCAGTTTGATCCACTGTATCAGTAGGAGTAAATAAACACTTAAATACGATGGGTCGACACGATATGTTTGAAAATATGGTAAATTAAAATAAGTTTATCCAAGATATATAAATCAAAATTATAATATATTGGATATATTAGTTGTTATTATAATCAAGTAAGATTATAAAATGTGAAATGGTTATATATAACCAATCAGAATTCATATAAGCATAATATATGAAATTAGATAAGTTAAAATCTGAATTTAGATCAGAATTTGAATTTAAAATCCTAGAAATGGGAAAGGTGTCTGTAAATGAATCTGGATTTAATATATGTGAATTTTAAGATCCTGGGAAATTTAAAATTTGTTGACAACATTGTAAAAGGATATTTTGAAATTTGGTTTCAAGTGGAATGTTGAAAATAGTTTTGAAAAGTGATATAGTATTGAACTCATTTCGATAGCTGGAAAATAGATTCCGATGTTGATCATGACATCATCGTGTACATTTTCGACTGTGTAAGTGACGGATTACTACCAAAGTTCTGTTTTTGAATTGTTTTGAGAAAAACAAAGCTGTTTAAAACTCCCAGAATTTGAATTGTTTAATTTAAGACAAATTAAGTAGGAATTTGTGAAAACAAATTGAGATTAAAATAAATCCAGTTAAGTGGTGTAATGTCCCGGGTTTTCGTATCACTGACACAAATATGGATTGATCGTAAGTACATATTTACTATTTCAATTTAAAATCTAGACTTTGAGTTTTCAAAAATGTGTTAACTTATGTGTAATAGCATTTGTCGATGCATATACACAACACTTGCTAAAACTAGTTTTGACACATTTCATGTATGATAGCACATATTTTTTAGCGTTTGTTTAAAATAATTTTTTTATACATGTGTATGAATATAACACTTTTTAATTGCAAATTTTTAATGACGTTTTATCACATATGTTTTGTTCATTTTTTAAAAGAATTTAAGAGTTTGAATTTTTGTAAATCTTTGATTTTTAACTTTTAACACATGAGATAAAGCATGCCAAAACCATTTTGGCAAAACAAGTTCAAAAACAAAGTTGAAGTTACATATGCATAAGCAAAACATGTTAATATCATCTCCTTTTGCAAAGCATATTTCATGAGCAATGTTCAAGCATGCAACCTACCTTAGAAACAAGCTAGTAAGAGGATCTAGTGGAATATTTGTCACATGGCAAATCATTGTCGGTATCAACTATTTTCAGTTTTCAAATCTTTTCTTTTCCTCACAAGATTTCTTGAAATTGACATTTTCATTTGCATTTTTCAAGAGCATGTTACTTTGTCATTAACACATGTGCTTCAAATCTTGCTAGATCTTATGCATTTATAACATGAATACAAACTACACTAGATCTTTACTTAGAACATAGATCATTGAAGATTTTACTTGTCAAAATCATCAGATGGCCGAGATCATTTTTGCACAAGAATTTTCAGATTTTGGGAAACCTTGAAAGACAAGTAAAATTCTTTATGTTGTGTGGTTAAATCAAGTTTTATGAGGAAGATTTTGGGTTAGAAACCCCTTGAAAAACAGATCATGAATGGCACAAAGATAGATACCATATTTGCTAGAACCAAGGAAAAATATAGTGAAGGGCATAGTTGCACAGCGGCATTAAATATGATGTTTTACAGTAAATCAGTAGGAGGAGATTTGGGGCTTGCGCAGAGGTATCTTGGCTGATATAAGCCATGTGAATTGGTGATGGTGTTTGATTTGGTAAGAGAGAAAAGGATTTTTCTATGTGTCAATCAATTGTCAACAACCAAAATCTGAAAACAGTTTTTAAATGCACCATATTTTAGTATTTTCCTACCACTATAAATATGACCTGGGCTTACACACTTTTCCTCACAAACACAAGCACTTGAGTAGAATCTAAGGAGAAGAGAAAATACTAAGAGTTGGAAGCTTTCTGGTGAGTAAACTTTATTCCATTTGTTACTAGTATATAATGTATTCATGTTTTCGAACAAGGGTATTGGTTGAATTAAATATACGTATCAAATTGGATATAGCTAAAAACAGTAACCAATATTTGTGAAGTAAACACACACCAATTCTTTTTACTGTTTTATATAATATATATGAATGGTTGCTGATATTTATGTGCTTGTATGTTATCATGTATGAACCAAAATACTAATGTTTGGTTAAGGATGGAATCGCTGAAAATGGGTAATACATTTGGAAAGTTGTTGTGTCTGGAAATAGAAAAGAGAATGACAATGTTATAAAACAGAGAAGTTTATATGTGAGTAAACCCCTTTCTCCTATTAAACCTATTTTTTTATATGTGTGTCACTGCAAACATATATGTGTTCATATATGTGGTTTGAAAACAAATTTGATCTTCATACTAAATCAGAGAAAAATAAAAGTAGATCAGAATAAAATTCACATTTGCTGGATTAGCGTGGCTGCAATTAACTATTTTGCCTAAACAATCAGTAACTGGGCTGAAGAAGTAAGACTGAAACAAAAGAAACAATTCCAGAGAAAAATTAAATAAGGAAAACAACTAAACAGTATAGGAGAACAACTAAAAAAAAGAAGAAGAAACTAAAACAGAGATGAACTAAAACAGAGAAGAAGAATAACGAAAAAAAAACAGATAAGAAGAGTAACTAAAAACAGTAAACAAATGGGGAAGCATAGATCGAGGATTCTGGAAGTATGGTTAGAGGTGCGCCTGAGGTCGGGAAGTCGACCAGTGACGGTTGCAGGTGGGGACATGGACGGAATTTACTTGGCGGGACTATTTCTTTGATGATCTGAAGTGTGGCATTTAAGATTTTTAATAGGTGGGGAGGAGAGTTTCAAAAACAAGGGTTTGTGATGGCTTGGTGATCAGTTAGAAGCAATATAGTGAGGTGATGTTATATGTGGATGGTGGCGCGGCTGCCGCTGGAGGCTCGGATCGTCTGTGCATGTGCACAGTAGAAGGGATACACAGTTGTGTACGTAGTAAGTGGTGTTGAGGTCTGTTGCATATGTCTTTACCTGTAGCTCGTGACAGTGGAAGAGGGTGCATGAGCTTTTACATGTCAATCTTCTATCTAAATGAAAGTGCAGTAGTATAAACTTAATCAAATCCTATTTAAAGAAGGTTTGGAGCTTGGGCGGTTGGTCAGTGATGAATCTTGGCAGTGGTATGGCATGTGGACGTGGTGGCGTTGGCTCCAGGACGAGCGAATCATCTGTGCAGGTGCACCATGGGTGACGCACAGTTTTTGTTCAATAAAAGGAAATGAAGTAACTAAAAATTTTATGTATGGGTGTGAACTGATTAAGTGATTTATAGGGAAGCATCAGGTAAACAATGGAACAGCTGATTTGGTGTATGGGTGCGTTGAAGTGATATTGAGAAAAGTGATTAATATGAAGACGAGCATGAAGCATCAAACAGGAAAGCATGAAATAAAAAGCACAGATTAAAACATAGAAGAGGGACCGAAAAAAAGAACTAACAAAAACAGTAGAAACAAGATCAAATAATAGTGCAGGCAATTCTGATGATCGGAGGGGGTTGGGCAAGACTAGTTTGGTGTGACAAATAATAAATTACACAACTTAAATGCAACATGAAAAACTCTTGAAGATGCCAAAATTAACAAGAAAAGTAAACATGTTCATAAAGATACTGTAATTACAAAGTAGTGCACAAAGCACATGACGTGATGATCAAAATCCAAGAATGAGTTATTAAGAAACCGGGTTCATATGTTTTAGAAACAAAGTGGTCAACCTTAAACCAAGACCAAGATCAAAGGAGAAGTACGGTTATTGACTGTAAATGGGAGTTTTCGCCAATAAACTCATCTTACGAGCAAGCATGTATACGAAAGCAACCAGTTCAGTTTAATCATCAGAACTACCCACAAAATATTGTATGATAGCCTGGGTATCCAACTGATTAATACAAATGTAACCATATGTGGGTTTTGATAAATACATCAGGACATACCCGGCTGAAGATAAAAAGGAGTTCATCAAATTTGAATATGGATAGGACGATGTCATTTGCATGCAATAGATAATTGTTTTTGCTGAAGCCTTTATCTAAAAGTAAGGGAATACAGAAAGGAAGGATAGGAAACATTAGCAACAGTCCTCGCAAATTATAAAAGAACATGGGTGCATGACTGGCCCAGGAAAAACATGGACGTGGATGAACGTGGGAAATGGGGCGCCAGAACTTGGGCGGAGGTGTAGCAGAGCACGGCAGGAAGGGAAGGAAGCAAAGTGTGTTAACCTGGAAGTGGAAATGAAATGAATACAATCATGGGGAGGAAAAGTGGTGGGGAGAAAGTAAGGTGAAACATAGAAGTGAGGAACATCATAAAGGAGAAAACAAATTGTGAACATGGAGTGGCATGGGGTCTGTCATTAGACGGATGGAGGGAATGCTGTTCATCGGAGTGGAGCTGTGACGGAGGCGCAGTCGACTACTACTGGTGTTCACGGCAGAAAGGATAGGAGAAAATATGAAAAGGGGAGAGGAAACGTTAGGGAATGGAAATGAAATATGATGGGAATAAATACAGCAGGTCTCGGCCATTTTGTTTAAGAGCTGTGCATGTTTTCTCCTTGATGTGTGATAGACACGTGGCGATGCAAGGATGATTAAGGGATGTTCGGGCTTTGGGGGTTGGGTTTATTTGCTATTGGGCCACACATAAATCACTCTTAAAATAATAATATAAAAGGATATGGCTGAAGCTTCTTTTTACACGCCGGTTGAACCAAGAATGGACGATGACAACTTGTGTTAATCCATGATTTAATTTAGGCTATCATTTGTTTTAACTAAGTAAAATACTTATTCACTTACATAGATGTTAAATCATAGTGGTTTCAGTATTTCATAATTTTAAATAGTAATTTGATTAGAAATTGTTAAAGTCATTGTTTTTACTAAGAAGTCGGTGGAAATTTGTTATGATAAGTCATAAATATTCTACCGCGACTATCGGAGGGTGGTTAACGGTCAACAAATAATGAGATTCTTTGGAAATAAAGAATGAAATTATTTGTGAAATAAACATTTAAATTTTACCAACTTAAGGAAATAATCATTTTTAAATATCTAGAAATGATTTTAAACATTAAATAAATTAGAACACTGAAACGCATTTTCAAATATAAAAATAGAATTTTATTTAAACGTTCAAGTGTAAAAGCTGTATTTAAATAAATTATAAATTAAAAATTTTAGTTTATTTTAAAAAAAAGTTAGAACAAGGAATAATTTTCTAAAAAATAAAATAAGTATTCATTTTTGAAGTTGACGAACAAAATGGAAAGAAAAACCGTGTGCGACGCACACACTGAAATTGATCATTTTTATGTGGCGACCAAAATACCAGATATAAGCCAGATGATCATATACTGCGTAGTTTGACTGTAATTACATATGTAAATTAGTTTTTAATCATGTTAGATTAATAATTTAAAAAGAAAATGTTTCGTTAATTATTTCAAAAAGACCGGAGTTAACATTCCACTTTGATTTGATTATACGCCGCGCGTCAGAGATTTTTAAATTGAAGACAGCGTTATACAAGGGCTATTTTTAAATAGCGCCTTCGGTTTGTCCAGTCCTAGGACAACTTCTATGGACGAATGTCTGACAGATTATTTTCAAAAGAATCACGTACGTTGTTTTCTTCAAACGTACCAGTTGCTGGCACAGAAGGGAAACTTCTTTAGCCGGTCAACCGAGTATTTTTGTGGAAATCAATTGGTGACTTCCGATGGATTTGACGATGTGGCATTCAAAGAAATTAAACAGTGATGATGAAAAGGTAAGTCTAGCCTCAAGCCTCACACCCAGGAAATGATAAAAATCCGGTAGGCAGCATAGCTATGTGGGTCGCTCCCATTAGGATGTATAATCACCTATCTAGAGAAATTTCTTTTGTTTCTTACTCTATCGATTCTGCCCATTCGGGAAACGGTGGTTTGAGCCCAACTGTTGGTGATATACATTCGATACACTCAAGAGAAATGAGTGGTCAGTCATGTGTGGGCCGGGTTACAAGATGTTCTTGTTGAACCCAGGTGTATATGCCTCTAGAGATACATCATCGGAAGGTGGTCCCATACCTTGTCATAGTTGGAAATCCAATTTCCATAAGCGCCAAGCGGCTTTTATTTGTATACTATCTAGGAGAATGTGAGATGCAAGCATTCTTGTAGATTCTAAATAATTTGTGTAAAACCAAATATACACTATGATAATATCTGATTTTTAGTATACAAAGTGTTTTGATCTCATAAGATAAAAACCCGTTTCGTATTCACGGCGTGGTCTTATGCGATATTTTGATTATCTTTAAAGTTATTTTTAAACTGTTTACTCATACTAGTCCCCTGACCGACCCGTAGTTTATTTTTCTGTGTTTTTTCCCTTAAACTCTTGGATATTCACAACGCTTGTTATGAATAGATAAGTGAACTGGGATTTGATGAAACTTGTGAAGCTGGATGAAGATAATCTGTGTGCTGGTCCACTTAGCTACTTTATAATTAAGTCTGCAAGTTTGGGTCATCAATGATATGTATAATTACAGATGTACTATGAGTGGCGTGAATCACTAGATTCTGTTTGTTCTGATGTAATATATTCCGCTGTGTAAAGTTATAAAGTATTATCTTTTGTCAAAATTCCGCTGTGAGATTCTGATGTTCTGTGATTTTATCTTCTATCTATTCTTATTCTTATTAATGGCACAACTTCCAATGTGTTCGAAAGTTGGGACGTTACAAATGGTAACTGGATTTGATTAGGATGATATCAAGTAAGTTGGATTGATAAGAATTTGGAATCAAAAATGGAACCTGAGTTAAAAACAGAATTTGGCTTGGGTGTAATCAAATGGTTGAGATGACATTAGTATATGTTGGGTTGATAACAGGTGAAAGTGATAGAAGTGATATGACCGACAAAATGGTACAAGTTTATATTCGATATAAGCATGAGATTTATGAGCCGAATTGTCAATCCGCTTGGCTGTTTGATTTTCTTTTGGGTTGGAGAAGGCCTAGAGATGTGAGTTGGAGTTTTACCGATAGGGCTGTACAAAGGAGGTTATGGCGAAATTTTCCGAAAATTTAATGTGTTAGAAAATTTTCAGAATTTTTGAATATTCTAGTTAGTCGGAATGAATAAATATTTTAGTCGATATTAATTGGTTCAGTTGAAATCAGAAATAAGGTGTAAACAAATCTTAGGAATTACAATAGATAGGGTTGTCCTCTAACTTAGCAATTTCGAGGATGAAATTATTTTAAGTAGGGAAGAATGTAATGACCCGCATTGTCAGGGGTATTATACTTAATTTATTTAACTATAGAAATAGTAATTTAGGGAATTAAATCGTCGTTTAATTAAATAAAAGTGAATATTTAATTAATTTAAATAATAGAGTAATATATTTAATTCAGAAATAACCAGAAATGGTGAATTGACAATATAATGTGAACAGGGTCATCCCCGAGATTTAATTCAGCTTAGAGTTGAATTATATTGACGAATATATTCAATCGACATCAGTTTGAACGTATAATTATATTTTAATTAAAATCGAGCGCGTAACGACGCGACAGTTCGCTATTTGGCGATTTGAACTTCAATTGGATGTACAGGGTCCGTTTTAAATCGGATTTCTGTGAAACAAGAAACGTGTGGAGCTGACGGAGTATATCTTTCTAGTGGAAGAGAAAAATCGGGATTTCGTCGTGTAGATTTTGAGTTATGTCCAAATCAAATTCTTAGAAATTCAGCGCCCTGACCATAACGATTTAATTATATTTAATATAAGGATTTAAACAGAAATCTAACGTCGATATAACTGTGACGATGTAATATCGAGTTGTAAATACATACAGGAATATTCTAAGCTGTATGGTATGCCACTGTGAATATAGACGTTAATATTTATTTTTAAATATTAAATTTAATTATATTTAAATATATTTATATATATAAATAGGTTATTTAGAGCGTTAAAAATAGCCACTTTTGCAAACGAAGTAGGAATTCGACGAATCCAGTTTTGCTGGATCTGCAACATCAAATAGTTGTTAGATTCTAAGTTTCGTGATTTTTAGAGTCAGCGTGTGACCGTAGGGATTTTTAGAGTGAAAAATAGTTAGTATTTCGACGGTTAAAAATACGCTGTGTGACCATACATAGTCGGAATTTGACGAAACCAGCTTCGTTGGGATCGTAATGTCGAACTCTAGTTGTATGTCCAGTTTCGTGATTTTTGGGTTCTGTCTGTGATCACATAAATTTTTAGAAGGAAAACCGAATATTAAAATAAATAAATAAATTGAAAATATCTTACATAAATATCTAGCTAAAATATCTAAAGGGAATTTGCCTATAAATACCCACTATATACTTCCTTAAGACCTAATTCAATCGTTCCTGTTGAAATAAAATTCAAGCCGCCTCCACCTTATAATTCAGGAAATTTAATCAAAAGAAATACTTAGTGAAATTTAAGGAAGTTGGATTCCTTGGACTTGTATTTGTGAGAGCTTCAAGTCTGTAGTACCAGATTCTAGTGCGATGCTACATCCTAAAGGTCAACTACTCACTGTCGTGAGTTAGGGCAGGGTCGCGAGTACAGTAGGGGAGCCCGGAGGTGGAGTCGACGACGCAGATGGAGTCGTGGTGGCGTTGGGAGTCGAGAGACAATGGCTAGGTGGAAGTCGATGCTGTTGGGTGGATGCTGCTTCCACGACAGAACTCGAGAGTTATAGGTTGGTCTTTAAACGGTGACACCGAAGATGGAGCGAAGATGACGAGCAGGTGCGTATTCGGGTGCTGAGTATTTTGGTTGTGGTTTCGACCTTTATGGGTGACCGATGTGGAGGAGGGGAGAGGTCAAAGGGTTGGTCGAGGATGGAGGTATTGGGTATTTCTGGAGTTGATATTCATTGGGGAGGTCTGGCTATATTATTGGTTTGGTGATGAAGAAATTGCGTTGGAGAATTTAGTGTTGAAACTCATTTGCAAACTCATGAATTGTTGGTTGAGTTTTGGGTGGAAGTTTTGTGAATTTGGTCTTAAAGAGGAGCAGGAAGTCACGGCCGAATTTGGGAAAGATAGAGGAAGCGGATTTGGGCTTTTAAAGAAATTTGGGCCGATGGTGTTAATATGGGTGAGGCCCAAATGTTGATTATTTAAGTTTAATTTTAAATTTAATTAAACTAATAACTTGTAAAGTAAATATCTTCTTCGTACGATATCAGAATCACGAACCGTAAGCGGCGTTGGGATCGTCTGGATGGGAGCAACACAATGGAACTGACCGCGAGTCAATTGGAATCCGTTACAATTTATAGCAAAATAAATTGTCTGAATCAAGCGATGGTTATCGTCATTGACGATGATCGTCCAAATGTGAGTAAAACTCACCAACACTGTGCAGTTCTATTCTTACAACGTATTCTTAGGACTGTTAATTATTGTCTGTTTGACTGTGTGTTGACTGTTTGGTTGAACTGCTAGTCAGTTAGTAGAAATTATATATATATATATATATTTGTATATATATATAAACTGTTAAATATTTATATGTTGATTCTGCTTAACAGAATATAATACTGGTGTTGTCTAACATCTGTGGTGCAGGGAAACAGGTTGGAGGAATCCAACTGGATTCCTCAACAGTATTTATCTGTGATTTATATATTGTGATGTATAAATGTGATATATAATCTGATGTTGATTATGTGTGGTTGGACAGATATTTATCATTGTTATATGGTGTGTTAAATACCATAAGAAATAGCAGAATGAAAAAAGGGATTTTCAAAGTATATTTGTGAAAATAATTTATTTATGTAAAATCAAGGGATTTTGTATATACAAAGTAAAAGGATTTGTATAAAGGAATTATTATTTTTGATAAAACAAATATATAGGAAATATATTTGTAAAGCAAATATAAAGGGATTTACTTATAAAACAAATATATAGGAAATATATTTGTAAAGCAAATATAAAGGGAATATATTTAAAAGCAAATATAAAGGAATATATTGGTGAAACATAAATAAAGAGTTAAAATGGTTTATTTATAAAAGAAATAAATTAAGGTAAAAGGATTTATTTATTTAGGGTATAAATAAAGATAAAAGGAATATTTATTTGTTAAATAAATATAAAGAGTAAAAAGTAATATTTATTTGATAAATAAATAGAACTAAATTAAGGAGAACATTTATAAAGTGAAGAACCGTACTATAAGTAAATATTTATAAATGAATAAACGTTATCAAGTAGGAGTTAAACATATAAGAGTTAACCAGTAGGAGTTAAACCGTTAGGGTTGACCAGTAGGAGTTAAACATATAAGAGTTAACCAGTAGGAGTTAAACCGTTAGGGTTGACCAGTAGGAGTTAAACATATAAGAGTTAACAAGTAGGAGTTAAACCGTTAGGGTTGACCGTAGGAGTTAAACATATAAGGGTTGACCAGTAGGAGTTAAACATATAGGATTGACCAGTAGAGTTGATCAGCAGAGTTAACCAATTAGACTAGAGTTAACCAGTAGGGTTATTCAAATGGATTCAATCAAGTAGAGTTATCGAATATCACTTACTCGAAGTAGAGTTTTCGAATGTAGTGTATTCGAGAGAAGAGAAATCGAATATTGGTTATTCGAAGTGAGTTAATCTAAAGGGATTAGTCGAAGTTAATCCAAAGGAGTTAGTCGAAGTTAATCTGAAGGTGTTAATCGAATATAGTTTGTTCGAATAGAGTTAGAGGAGTTAATCGAATATAGTTTATTCGAATAGAGTTAGAGCAGTTAATCGAATATAGTTTATCCGAATAGAGTTAGAGGAGTTAAGTGAATAGAGGTAATTCAAGGGAATTAATCGAATAGAGTAAGCAAATAGAGTTAATCCAATAGGGTCAGTCCACTAGAGTAAATTGAAAAGAGTTAATCGAATATAGTTATTTGAAAGAAGGGTTAAGTAAGAAAGCGAGTTAAAGGAATTTAAAGTGAACTTTGCCTATTTCAAGGTTACAAATGTTGTTCAGTTAAGGTCTGAGAGGTAGTTCTACCCCAACTTGATTGGCTTCGTTTTTAACTAAGAAATGGGTATGGTTCGGCAGTAAAGGATCGTAAAGTGAGTTTAGTAATTAAAGGAAATGGAAATGTTTTCCAGTGATAATAAATATATTTTCTAAATTTAGAAAATAAGAAATGTTGAATAATAGGGAAACAGGAGATGAGAAAGTATAAAGGAGATAAATGATAAATGATGTTTGATCGATGTTATTTCCATCTGGAAATAATATCGTTGTTTGCACACTTGTTTTTCTTCGATAGTTAACTCACGGACTATCGAAGTTTTGGACCATTTTAACGTTGTTAATATGGAGAGACCGGTTGGATTATTATCCAAAGAACCACCCTGTATTGGCATAAGCATTGCGAATCATATATGCCAAAGATAATTGAAGACGGAGTAAAGTGCAAGGGCTGTTGTATAAGTCTTAGATAACAGTGACTAAGATGGATATACTGAATAGTGCCTTCGGTTTGTCCAGTCCTAGGACAACGTATATGGATGAATGTCTGATAGAGTATATCCAATAGATCGCGTAAGTTGATCCGTTCAAACGTATTCACGTTTGGTGGCGGAGGAATTCGTTTTTCTTAGCTGTATACCCGGGTTTTGTTTGGATAAGTCAATTTGTGATTTAGCGGGTATTACAATGTGATATTCTAAGTGTATGGATGATTGCCTGACAGAGTATTTCCAGAGAGGTCATGTAAATTGATTTCTTCAACCGTACCAAGAGTGGAAGCGGAGAAGGAAACTTCTTTTAGCTGAAACATAATGTATGGTTGTAGACACCAAATTAGTGATTTCGATGGATCTGACAATGTGGCATTCGAAGTGAATCTGATGTGAGGATAAAGCGTAGCTTCTAGCCTTATCAACTGGTAAATGACAGAAATCTGGCAGGCAGCATGGCTATGTAGGTCGCACCTATTAGGGTGTATAATCACCTGATCTAGAGTTTCACTTATTTCTATAATCTATTGTTGACGCTGTCCCATTTGGGAAACGGTTGCTGATCCCAACCGTTGGTGATATACATTCGATACACTCAGATAAATGAGTGGTCGGTCATGTGTGGCCGGGTTGCAAGATGTTCTTGTTGAACCCAGTGTATTCTTCTCTAGAGGTACACTAGCAGAAGGTGGTTCCATACCTTGTCATAGTTGGAAATCCATTATCCAATACGTGCTTGCATTTTTGATTGTATACTATATACATAGAACGTGACATGAAAGCGTTCTGCTAGATTGATATCTATTTGTATATAGACATTATTATAATATCACAATGATATTGCTTGTCAAAGTTGTTCAGATTTTCATTAGGGAAAAACCCGTTCCGTATTCACGGTGTCGTCTTATGAGGTATCATATATATGTTAAACTGTGTTAAACTATTTTACTCACACCAGTCCCATGACTGACCCGGAGTTTACTTTGTTGTTTTCCCCAAATTCTTGGGTGCCTAAATTTGTATGAGCAATCAAGTAGTCGGGATTTACAAATATACTTGGAGAGCTTGGAGCAGGAGGCTTCAAGATCATGTAGCTATTGTTATTTCTGCTGTGTTGTAAGTGATGTACTCTGATAAGTGCTATTGTATATATATAATTGTTTATTTCAAGTTATGTTATATCTTATATGTTATTCGTTCCGCTGTGAGAATCGTGTTACTCTGATGATGTAAGTTCTTCTTTTCTTCTTCTATTCTAAGTTTTCATCTTATCTTTCCTCACCCTCTAATTTCTTTCATTAACAACCGGGATTTTTCGATGTTTTGGTTATCGACATCGTGTTATGTCGATAACCAATGTTGCCAAAAATCCGGGTCGTTACAATGTCTCTTGAATTTAGTTTAGAAGTATTTATATGATATTTCTTTCATAAATTTAATACGAGAATTTTGTCAAAAATAGACAATACTAACATTTTTAGTTGATTTGGATCTATGAAAATAAAATCCAAAAGTTGGAAATATAAATTTCTTATGTTGAGTGGAGGAGAAATCGAATTATGTATTGAAATTTTTGAACGGATTAAAATGGCTAGTTTAATTTTTGAGTTGTTTGAAATTGGAACAACAAGTGTTATTACCATTATTAATTAATTTAATTTCTCTGTATATGCGAAAACATAGCCCATTCTAATTTGAGACATTGAAATCAAGTTTGTTTTAAAACTTGGCTTGAATATAAATTTTGAATTTTGAACTAACGGTAATTGGTTGTTTCGAATAGAACAATAAGTGTAAATTTATTCAAACCGGCAAAAGTGAAATATGGTTGATGAAACAAATGTGGAATAAAATACACGTGTTATCGTGTTCGTTTATAGATAATAGTATTTGTATTTGGAACATAGAATATAATAGTGTTGTTGTATATATTTGAGTATTTTAATGGTATCTCTACTTGAACAATACAGTAGTTAAATAATTATTGACCCTTGTTGCCACCTATTCAGCTAGTTCTGGATTAATCTAGGGATGTCTTTGTTTCAACCGACCTTTCCATTTTTATATATTGGGAGAGACTTCACCAAAAAGGGGGGGGGGACTTCCTTCGGATATTTCTGAAATTACTCCCCAAATTGGGAAATCAAGGACCGCCAATTCCATCATCTCCATCAAGCTATATACCGAACCTGTACCTATCACAACCGCTATTGGAAACCGAGAGCACCGCGTCATCCATCTCCGCCGCAACAAGGGGGGATATCCTCTTTATCTTCGATGAAAACATGGCGGATGAGAATGGGAACTTTGAAATTAGGGGTTCTCTTTAAATCTCCCAATCGTGGTGGCCGAAAGATCGAAGTTGTTTCTTTTATGTTAGAAACTTTATAGCTTAATGCTTCGATTCAGGATTGCTCTCCCTCTCGATTGAAACTGTGAGTTTGTCTGAATTGATTTTCAATGTTTTTCTTTTAGTTGTTGAATTTGTTTTGATACAAGCAGATGATGATATGGTGATAATATATAGTGTTTTCAAACCCCAAATTAACTCGGATTTCCTCAAATGACTTGTCTTGATTTCCCTGATTTTTTTGCGTGAAGTAATTTCCAAAAAATTAGTTTCCAAAAATGATATCTCTGAAAGATTTCTTTAATTTCTTGTTGAACAAAAACAATGTTGGTTCCTCGTATGATTTCCTCTTTTGTAAAATTGATACACTCGACTTGACAAATGTTGCGAGATTTGCTACAATGAATCTGGACTTGATTATGGTCTTTAAAAAAGCGGATTTTCCCATTTTTATAAAAATCTCTCGGCTTTGATTTGGATATATTAATTCTAGAAATATTTAAATTGCTACCAAATACATTTCATCGAATTTAATCTACCGATTTTGAACTGTTGCCATATTTGATATATGCCAGATAACTATTTGCTCTTTTTCGTTCTGGCTTTGATAGAGACTGAAATTGTGGATGAATTTAGGAAATTGTCGAAATGAATTTAATCTCAAAATATAATTCTGGAAACACATTTATTTCCTTTGCGCATTTCTGCAAATCCATTCAGCCGTGTATAGTCATTTTCGAAAATGGAAACATTTGAAAATGTTGTTGTATGGTCCACTGAAATGAATATTGTACGATAACTTGTCCACATTATGTAACTGGACTGGCCTTGCATTAATTTGAAGCTTGTAAACATGCTGCTTGACTTTGCTTTGTACATGAGCTCTTGCCAATGTATTGATGAATGTTCAAACTGTGCTTGCACTTGCTATTTGCATTGCAGAACACCTGCTCTGTATTTCTATACACCTGTAGTTTGATCACCATCCCATTTCACCAGTATTGTTTGCATCCATTTGTAGACATGCTTGATAGATGCTGAACGGTGCCACCATGCAGATATGCTTAGTCTTGAACATTTGTTGTTATTCACCATGCATTGCAGTTGCACTCACGCATAATACAGTCTTGACTATGCTCACCATTTTGTGTATTCAACACACATGCTGCTCCGTGCTTGAAACAACCATGTATTAATGTACGGCTGCACCATGCTTCTTTGACTATATGATGTTGAACAGTGTAGACATGCTCTACCTTGTATTCACATATATACATCACCTTGATTAACATAGCTGTGAACATTGTTTGTTTGACTTGTAACATTGTAACATTGTTCTTGTTCGTCTGATCTGGAAGGTGCCCTTTATGTACACATGAACATGCATATGTATTTGTCCCGTTGTCATGAACTTAGCTGGCTTGAGAAGTTGGTCACTGCCGAAGCTATGTATTTGTTGAGGCTCGACCATTTTGTGATATGTTAATCATTTGCCAAGGATAATGTTATTGCTAGCCTTGTGCTCGACCATTCTTTGTTTGCTGTTAACTTTACATTGAGTTGTATTCATGTGTGCACTGAGTCGAGTTGGTCCATGTGTCTGCTCCTCAGTTGCTATACTGTATTCTGATTGGCGAGGCAGCGCACATATGTATATTTATACATGCGTGTATACGCAGCCATCAGACTAATTTTCCTGTTCCTGCACTGTAATATATGTATGTACATATTGTATGCCTTGTGGTATTTACAGTGTATCACTGTGAATATCACAAGATGTCTAGACACAGATGGATGGGTATATAAATCAGATCAAGTCCTGAGAAATGATGAGAAACCCACCGAAATTCTAAGGCAAATAAAATTAAAATTAACTTGCATTTCTTTTATAGTATTCAAGTAGATTATTGTTCATGTTTACAATGTGTGTTCTGTGAAAGGTATAAAGATGACTGGATTGGATTGGGAGCACGTGAAGACGTGCTCATTTTTTTTGATTTATATTGTTTACTTAATTAATTTATGTATGTATAATTTAGTCTTCCACTGTAGATAAAACATAAATATGGTATTAACTCTGATAAACTTTTGTATATAAATTTCGTATGTGAGATACTGTTATTTTCTATGTCCGGGATTCTGTGTAAAATTTCATTTTTAAACCCTGTAAGCCAATAACAATCTGAAGTTTTCAACGCTCTGAGTCGGTTTAACCACCTACTTGAGCTAGTGAAAATGGCGGGCGGTTACAACCAAGTCCTCCAACCTCAGTTCCACAGTTCATTGTCTTTGTTCACCATTTCCAAAGTCAACATCCCATTTAACACTACAACTACGAACTACGGCTTCACCACATCATCACTCAAATCCAAACTGCAGTACCATCGTTGGCTTCCAGAACAACCGCACCCTCAAAATTCACAGCGTCGGTCTCCTGAAATCGCAGTGACCTAATTGCACTTCTTAATTTCCCTCCTATGAAATTGCTACAGACCTAGTACGCCACCTCCTCCTTGTCACCGGCTACAGACCTAGTACGACATCACCAACAGGAACTCGCGTGGCTCACCAGTCATAGATGCGAATTCGAAATCAAATTTTGAAAAAGAGGGCAAAATTGGTTTGCTGAAGACCGTAATGAAAAGGTGCAAGAGTAGGGGTTAATCACGCTATTTTTTATCAAGGAAGAGGTGCGGCTATTCTCGGTTAAACGAAGTGAGGAATTATTATTTTTCTTTCTACTTTGATTTAGAAGAGGAACGAACTGGAAAGGAAAATTAGGGGAGGCTGTCGTGATAATATAGACAGTGGAAACTTAGTTGTCAAGGAATTTGTCTGTATAGCACATATAAATAAATTTTGATTTGATATTAGTTTAAATGCGATTTGACTTATATGTAATGCGATTAGACACAAAGGGATTTTTTATTTTATCTAAATGGATTCCGATTTGATTTTAACTTATCCATTAATCAAATATTACGGGGTTCACAACTTGAAACCATGAACCACTATTTTAATTCACCGACCGACGTTTAAATAACATAGCATTGTACTGAACTCAATAGATATGGAATTTAATTTGAACGTATATACCATGTTATATTAATAAGATATAATTTAAATCAAAAAACCGTCAATTCTCTGATAATAAATTATTTACTATTATTATTTATTATCAAATACAATTTTTATTGATCATTTGAAATATTTTCACTCCGTTTTAATATCGAATTGAATTACTTCAGATTCTCGTATTACTATAATTATTTCAGATTCAATAATTATTAAAATATTCGATATTAAATCGAAATTTATTTTTAAATCGATAAATCAATACAAAAATTGATTTATATTATCAACTCATTATTTAAAACCACATTGAATATTTAAAATTAATTGTCCATAAATCCAGGGCGCTACATTCTTCCCCCCTTAAAAGAATTTCATCCCCGAAATTACTAAGGACGAAAAAGATGCTACAAACCCATTAATTTTCCAAAAATCATTTATGTTGAAACTCAACTCTTCATATTTCAACAGATTTTAGTTCCGCCACAACTTTTGGCTTTCATTCATATCACATACCATATATGATTTCATTCATTTAATTTTGAATGATTTACAACTAGTATATTCACATCAAATTCATATTCATTCCAATTGATTCTAAATCAATTTATTCATTTCGAACCATTTAACTTGCCTAAGTTAAATTTTAAATTCCAGAATTCAAATTTTCGGGTTTTTATCTCAAATTCTTCTGAAACACACACACACACACACATATATATATATTTATAACCATCTCAAATTCAAAACATTTGAATTTTCAAACCAACTTGTTTTCTTTTAAACAAATTTCCATCAAAAACTTTTCTAAGGTAGCAATTCATCACTTAGAAACTCGAAAATGAACATTGACGATGTCGCGATCATCATCAGAGTTATTTCCCAGCCATCGAAGTGAGTTCAGTACTTTATTACTTTAAAAATCCATATGAAATGATTTCTATTCCAAAAATTCTTCCCAAACAAAGCTATATTTTTTTAACATACTTCAGAAAAAATATTTTCCAAAACACCCAGGATTTTAAATTATTAATTGTAATTTTGAATCCAATTTCAGTTCATCACATTTGAATATCTTATTTATATACAAATTATATTTAGTTATAAATAACCATTTCAAATTTATAATCTCATTTAATTAACATCCAACACAACCATATACTATAATAATTTCAGAGAATTATTCCTTTTCTATCAAAATAGAATTTTGAGCAAAATTATTTCATTTACCGACTTAAAAACAATATTTTGTCAAATTTCACTTATCAAGTATTTAGAAATTCCTATCGACTTCGTGACGTCTCACGATTCGATTAGAATTCATAAACCACTCCGCAAACTAGCCAACAAAATATAATACAATTTTATATCAATTAACAAATACGCGCTCTCGTATATATACACTCAACTCATTCTAGGGTACTACTAACCCTAACTCTAATGAGCACAATCCCACCAAAGCCTAGGTGTGCACTCAACCTAAGATCTGATACTAACTGTAATGGCACGCAAATCCGTAATATATGAGTTGACTACATACATCACACGTCCAACCCAAATATCACAGAAATACGAATCAATTTTATTTTGGAGAAAAAGGTAGAAGAAGAACCTAAATAACAACACAGAATCTCACACCGCAGCGGAACAAAATATAATACATCATAACTTTTCAAATACAAAATTTTAACTGTATAACATTATTGAGTCGCGCTATATAGGATTTTGACTATGAAAACTATACGGGTACTTATATATATTATCGACTAACTCTATGTTGCAGGAAGATACTTTTGACAGTCTGATCAAAGGACACAAAACGAAGATCACTTATATGTTGTAAGAGTCTGGTAGTCTTAGTTTTATATGTTAAAGTCTTCCTTGTCGATAACACACACACACACAATTTAGATATATAATTCTTTAATTATAAAATAGGCAAGATCTTGGCAGATAACACAAAACAGAATTCTGGTCCGTTTAATTCAGATGTTTGTTTGCTGAAACAAATTGTTTTTTAAATATAATATTCAGACGTCTGTTTTATATATTTTAGACATATGATACTGAAAGGTTGCTACTATTACAAAGAGGTACAACTATTTGTTTTATAGATCTTGATCAAAACTTTTCATGATCAGTTTCTTCCTTTTATACAATATAAATAGAAATTTGATCAACTGATCCAATCACTGATTTTTATTCTAATTCTATCTATCTTATACAAATGCTCTCTAAGTTCTAAAGTGATCTATTTTCATACTTGAGACTTTTAAACTTCCATATTCCTTCATGTACTTCACAATTATCATCAAGGAAAGTCTATAGGAAGGGTGTACTTAATATTCAACAATCCGTGTTATCAAGAACACAAAAAGAGTCAACAATTATTCTGTATTAGTGAATACCTCTTCAATGGTTGAGGCAAGAAATCCCATTTGTGTGTTCGGGTAATTGTGAACCTATTCCTCCGGGTGAAGTGAGGTTTTTAGTGTTAGTGAAATACCAGAAGTGAGTCTGGGACTGGACGTAGGACAGTGGTCCGAACAAGTATAAATCGACTGTGTGATTTACTGCTTACTACTCTGCTATATACACTACATTCTATTCTCCATACTACACGACCCTATAACTTCTGCATAGCCTCTTTCAATTGGTATCAGAGCAAGGTCATCCTATAACTATAACATCGTTATATGATTCTTTGATATAATAGAGAATAACCCAAGTACTAGTTTGTCTACTCTTGACGAAGGACAATCTACTCAAAGACCACCTATATTCAATCGACTACATTACAATTACTGGGCTACAAGAATGAGAATTTATATGCAAGCTACTGGATTTAGTGCATGGCATGCTACAAAAAAAGAATTCACGGCACCTACAACTGAATATTCAACTTGGACAAATATTCAAAAAGAGGAGGCAAATGCAAATGCAAAAGCTATGAACATGCTATACTGTGCTCTTGACAGAAATGAATTCAATCGTGTTAGCATCTGTACATTAGCATATCAAATATGGGAAACACTCAAGACTATCCATGAAAGAACAAACAAAGTCAAGAAAACTAAAATCTCTATGCACAAAAATCAGTTCCAAAACTTTAAGATGAAACAGAATGAAACTATCAATGAAATGTATTCAAGAATTGAAGACATTTTACATGCATTGATAGGACTTGGAGAAAAATATAGTGATTTTGACATCATTTCAAAAGTACTAAATTCTCTTACTGATGATTGGGAAAGAAAAGTACTAGCAATTGAAGAAGCAAATTATTTATCAACCAAGAAACCGGAAGAGCTAATAGGAAATCTTATGTCTTGTGAAGTAAATCTTCAAGCAAAAAGAGAATTAGATCAAGAGAAAAAGAATGTGGCATTTCATGCGGATAAAGAAGAATCTGAATCAGAGGACGAAGATTTAGCCTTTATTGCCAAGAACTTTAAGAAAATTTTAAAAATAGGAAAGGAAATTTTAAAAAGAATATCTCAAACAAACCTTCATCCTCAAAATTGGAATGCTTTAATTGTCATAAGAAGGGTCACATGGTGAAAGATTGTCCAGAAATGAAAGAAAATCAAAAGAACTTCAACAACAAGAATAAGAAAGATAAGTTCAAAAAGAAAGCTTTTTCTGTTACATGGGACAGCTCAGATTCAGAATCATCGGAAAGTGAAAGTGATAGTGAAAGCGACAATTAACAGTCAAATGTGTGCTTCATGGCTTAAGAATCTGATGTAAGTGACTTATCTTATGAAGACTTAATAGAAGTTAATTCTGAGTTTTTAAATATTATAAAAACATTAAAGAAAAAGCTTAAAGAAACTCATGAAAATTAGAACAAGGCTGAATTTGAAAGAGATATGCTGAAAGATGAAAAGATAATTCTAGAAGAAGAACTTGAAAAGTTCGAGAGACTCTTACAAATTCAGATAGTCAGATTTCTCTTCTAAGTAAAGAATTGAAACTCAAAAGTCAAAAAATGACGAAACTAGTTCTGAAAATCACATGTTGAAAATTAAAATGAAAGAACTAGAGCTAGAAAACAGAAGTATTCAAGCAAAATTCGAAAGCATCTCTGAAAACATATCTAATTTCAACAAGGGTAGTGTAATAACCCGGAAATCCGGGCCAGTTTAAAATTTTTATTTTGGCTAATTTATCGTATTTTGGCTATTTAAAATAAGATATTTTAGATAAAAACGACAGAAAATTTATTTTCGACGAAGATAAAAAGCAGAAGTTTATTTCAAATAAATTACGAGCCTGGAATGGCGTGGTAGTTTGAAAATTTGGTTTTAAACATCGATTAAATATATATAATTCAATTTAAAGTGTAAAGGGGACGACCCTAGAAAATTTAACTCTGTTTAACCAAATCTCTCAAACATATGTTGAGAACAGGACCGTCACAGAGTAGAGTAAATGTTAGGGCTTGGCCGACATTTTAAAATAGTCGCAGGGCTGTTTATACAAGGCTGTGTACATTTAAAGGTATTTTAAATATATATTTGGCCCTTAAAAATAGCCATTTTGCAAACAACCTCGGAATTCGACGAAACCACTTTTGTTGGATCCGGGACGTCAAATTATAGCTAGTGTTGATCTACTTTCTGGTCAAAGCAGTCACACATGGAATTTCTTCTAAACAATACGCTCAAGTATTGGGGATATCGTCAGAAGACAGGAAGCAATTTGGTCAAAGTCGCATCATCAACAAAGAACTTCCCGAAACTCCTATCAGACGACGTTTTCTGGGCTCGAAAACAGCAGTTACGATGCTCGGCACCGTAAACCTTGTAGCCCTCTGAATAAGCTTCAGTTTGAGCTTTGGTTTGGCTCAATCGGACTTACAGTTTGAAAGTTATGCTCGTTTCCGTGAACGCATGCAGAACCGGAAACTTGGATTCGGGAATTGACATCACCCCTAATCGGTTCGGATCGGAGGAAGCAAACCCGATCCCATCATGTTCAATCACCTCGCATGATTTTGGATCTTAGCTCGTATACAGGCACCTCGGTTCGGATCAGAGGGAGGAAGTCCGACCCGACCCGCCTTGCACTAGATGTATAACAACGCGTCTTGTCTTCGGTTGGAATGCTACGGATCGGTTCGGATGGAAGAGGACCCGAACCGAACCGAATCGACCTGCTGCTGCACCTCAACTTTGACCGATTCTCAAGGAGTAACCGCCTCCTTCAAACGCGGATCGGCTTACACTTGTCTGCACACGACCTGGAGACCACTTCCTCCACTATCCCCGAGATGTCCTCTCCACTTGCCACGTCACCCCCGATCCGATCCGTATCAGAGCTCCCAGCAGCTCCTCTACGCCTATAAATACACCATGAGACCGTCATTTCAAGGGACTTTTGGGCTCTTCTCCATTGGAGCTTCCTCCATTACAATAGCACAAGGACTTTGTGCTTCCAAAATCATTCTAACACGAGGCTATCGTGTATAAATTCACTCTCTAATCTCCTCTTTCACTGTAAACACGAGGATTTCGTGTATAATCCGCAAACAAACAGCATTGTACTAGTTTTCTTTGGATTTAAGAAACTATAAAGTGGACGTAGGCTTGGATTGAGCCGAACCACTATAAAAATCTCGTGTGTTCCCTGTGATTTACTGCTTTTTCTGCATTATTTCTGTGATTGTGAGGATTTCACACCGTATTTGGGTGTTAGGCCCAATTTTGAGTCTAACATTTTGGCGCGCCAGTAAGGGGGCACATGATACAACTTCAACTGCTAGCAAGGAAGCGGATTATTCGGCTATTGGATCAATGGTCAAGCGAAAGAAAGACGGAACCTTCTCTCGTGCTGAGGATGTTGGCACTGAAGGCGCAAGGAACGAGGCAAGCCAGGAGGCTTCCTCTCATGGAAATTCATCGGCATACCTGACTAGAGATGAGATGGATGGAGTTCTCTCTGAATTGAGAGCTCAAATGGCAAGGCAAGACGATCTCCTGCGCAAGCAACAGGAGATGATCGACGCATTCTTCGCACGGATGGAAGGCAGGCAGAGAAGCAGTACGCAACTTGTTGGAAATGGAATGGAAACAGCCCCAGCAGAAGCAGGGAATCGGACCGGTTCGGATCCGATCCGAACCGATGTGCACATTCAGAGAGAGCTCGGGGGCATTCCCCCTCAGCAGCGTGTAGTTCCTCCACTCAACATCTTGGATCAAGGCGTCACCAACCTCAGAAATTCAGGTCGAGCACAAGCTACATCCGCGCAGGTTCTGATCAACGATCAGGCGCCAACTCCCTCACAATGGCAACAGGATGTGGCTCCCACCAGAAGGCTAGAACCGGGTCGGATCGGAATATCCGACCCGAACCGACCTCATCACTTCGCACACCCACATTTCGACGAGCATCAGCAGGGGGACCTCCGATCCCAACCGGATGACCTGCCAAGCTCCCTATACTCTTCCAAACCCTTCTGGAAGCAATGCTGGGGGCACCTGCTCAGATCTTGGAAGCTTGCAACAGCTCTTTGAAGGCGATCGGCTCGCCAACCTCATTCAACGCCTCTCGAGAGGCCGCTCTTATCAAAATGACATGGATGATGTCAACCACAACCGGTTCACCCAGGAAATCAGGAATTCCCGTAAACCTCCGAACTTCAAACTTTCACAACTGGAACCATACAACGGCAGGACAGATCCTACCGTGCATTTGATGCGCTACAAGCGTCATATGGAAGTTCAATCGGCGTCCGAAAACGTCATGGCAAAATGCTCCCCCCTCTACTTGACTGATATAGCTGCTATGTGGATTCGGCAGCTAGAAACGGAATCGATCAACAGCTGGGATATGTTGGTCGCTCGCTTTATTGAACAGTTTCGGGTCCACATCGCTTGACCCAAGAATGTCATGTCTCTTACTACAATCAAGCAGAGGCCCAGAGAGACTCTGCGCTCATTTCTGGAAAGATTCAACGTTGCAGCAGCATCGGTTGATCGCTCCGAACAATCGATGGTACTGATGGCAGCGGTATCAGGTGTCCTGGATAACACGGAGTTCAAAAAATCTTTGTACCGAGACCCACCGCGAGATCTCGGCGAATTCTACCTTGAAGCAGACAGATTTCTGCGCGAAGAGGATGCAACTTCTGAGAAGAAAACACTCGATGTCAACATGCTTAAAGATGGAGAACCGTCTGATTCTGGAAAAGGCAAAGGAAAAGCTGCTGTCAGGAATGACCGCAACGCTCAGCCCCGGAGAGGGCCTAGATATGAAAAGTACACTGAGCTCAATGCTTCACTGACTGACATCTACATGGACACAAACGATATCACCTCCTATCCAAAGCCTCCCAGGCGGGAGCCATCCCAGAGAGAACGTGACTCTGGAAGACATTGCATATTTCATGATATGGACGGTCATAACATAGATGACTGTCGGCATCTGCGAGATCTGATTGAGGAACGGGTTAGACGTGGAGAGCTACCCGAGTATGTGAAACAACCAACAGCGCCTGCACCCGCACTGCCACCTCCTGCTCCCCGGAGAGGGAATGACCCAGAATCGAGATCTCGTAGGCTCGTCATCAACTGATCTGGATGAGATCAGTTTTCACTTTCTGCATTTCTCTAGCTTTAAGATATGTTTCTTCGCTTTCTTTAGGTTTTCCGATTGGCTAAATCGGTGTACACACGTTCGGGGTTAGGATTTAACTCCAAAGCGTGCTATGGACTCGATGACAAACCAATCAGGATTTGCTTTGGTTTCGTACTTCGAATTAAATAAGGAAGGACTTTCCGAGCATGGATTATGTTTGGCAAATTTAAGTGTCTTGTCAGGTTATGGCAAGATTCTCAATCTCAATTAAAGTATGGCTTATACTTATCTCGAAACCCTAGGTACGGATTGTGCCTAGGGGTGGACTATCTTGTCAGGTTTTGGCAAGTATAGCTCCATCTCAGTATGAGTATGAATTGTACTCCACTAAAAATTTCTTAGTATGGATTGTACTCTAGAACGGCTTATTGTCTTGTCAGGATTTGGCAAAGGAACTCAATAAAACTCGAGTATGGCTTATGCTCAGTTTGAACTTCCTGGTATCGCTTATGCCTGGAGGGTTAGGTCCGTTGTCAGGTTTTGGCAGGATGATTCGAACGTCTCATGAGTATGGTCTATGCTCAAATATACGCCAAGCATGGTTCGTGCTCGAAAGTGTAGTCAGTTTTGTTAGGATTTAACACACCCATTTACTTTCTCTTCCTTTGCAGGTATGGTTTATACTTGCAGCTAGCAGGCCCGGCGTGGCCTTGGATTTCTTGGATTATCCAGAACACATCATCCTTTAACCAGCAAGATATGTTCTGGAGGGCAAAATGTTGACCTGCTTTCTGGTCAAAGCAGTCACTCATGGAATTTCTTCTCAACAATACGCTCAAGTATTGGGGATATCGTCAGAAGACAGGAAACAATTTGGTCAAAGTCGCATCATCAACAAAGAACTGCCCGGAACTCCTATCAGACGACCTTTTCTGGGCCCGAAAACAGCAGTTACGGTGCTTTGCACTGTAAACCTTGTAGCCCTCTGAATAAGCTTAAGTTTGAGCTTTGGTTTGGCTCAATTGGACTTATGGTTTGAAAGTTATGCTCGTTTCCGTGAACGCATGTAGAACCGGAAACTTGGATTCGGGAATTAACATCTCCCCTAATCGGTTCGGATCGGAGGAAGCAAACCCAATCCCATCATGTTCAATCACCTCGCATGATTTTGGATCTTAGCACGTATACAAGCACCTCGGTTCGGATCAGAGGGAGGAAGTCCGACCCGACCCGCCTTGCACTAGATGTATAACAACGCGTCTTGTCTTCGGTTGGAATGCTCCGGATCGGTTCGGAAGGAAGAGGACACGAAGCAAACCGACTCGACATGCTGCTACACCTCAACTTTGACTGATTCTCAAAGAGTAACCGCCTCCTTCAAACGCGGATCGGCTTACACTTGTCTGCACACGACCTGGAGACCACTTCCTCCACTATCCCCGAGATGTCCTCTCCACTTGCCACGTCACCCCCGATCCGATCCAGATCAGAGCTCCCAGCAGCTCCTCTACGCCTATAAATACACCATGAGACCGTCATTTTAAGGGACTTTTGGGCTCTTCTCCATTGGAGCTTCCTCCATTACAATAGCGCAAGGACTTTGTGCTTCCAAAATCATTCTAACACGAGGCTATCGTGTATAAATTCACTCTCTAATCTCCTCTTTCATACTGTAAACACGAGGATTTCGTGTATAATCTGCAAACAAACAGCATTGTGCTAGTTTTCTTAGGATTTAAGAAACTATAAAGTGGACGTAGGCTTGGATTGAGCTGAACCACTATAAAAATCTCGTGTGTTCCCTATGATTTACTGCTTTTTCTGCATTATTTCTGTGATTGTGAGGATTACACACCGTATTTGGGTGTTAGGCCCAATTTTGAGTCTAACATTTTGGCGCGCTAGGAAGGGGGCACACGATACAACTTCAACTTCTAGCAAGGAAGCAGATTATTCGGCTATTGGATCAATGGTCAAGCGAAAGAAAGATGGAACCTTCTCTCGTGCTGAGGATGTTGGCACTGAAGGCGCAAGGAACGAGGCAAGCCAGGAGGCTTCCTCTCATGGAAATTCATCGGCATACCTGACTAGAGATGAGATGGATGGAGTTCTCGCTGAATTGAGAGCTCAAATGGAAAGGTAAGACGATCTCCTCCGAAAGAAACGGGAGATGATCGACGCATTCTTCGCTCGGATGGAAGGCAGGCCGAGCAACAGTACGCAACTTGTTGGAAATGGAATGGAAACAGCCCCAGCAGAAGCAGGGAATCAGACCGGTTCGGATCCGATCCGAACCGATGTGCACATTTAGAGAGAGCTCGGGGGCAATCCCCCTCAGCAGCGTGTGGATCCTCCACTCAACGTCTTGGATCAAGGCATCACCAACCTCAGAAATTCAGGTCGAGCACGAGCTACATCCGCTCCGGTTCGGATCAACGATCAGGCGCCAACTCCCTCACATTGGCAACAGGAGGTGGCTCCCACCAGAAGGCTAGAACTGGGTCGGATCGGAATATCCGACTCGAACCGAGCTCATCATTTCGCACCCCCACATTTCTACGAGCATCAGCAGGGGGGCACCTCCGATTCGAACCGGATGACCTGCCAAGCTCCCCATACTCTTCCAAACCCTTCTGGAAGCAATGCTGGGGGCACCAGCTCATATCTTGGCAGCTTGCAACAGCTCTTTGAAGGCGATCGGCTCGCCAACCTCATTCAACGCCTCTCGAGAGGTCGCTCTTATCAAAATGACATGGATGATGTCAACCACAACCCGTTCACCCAGGAAATCAGGAATTCCCGTAATCCTCCAGACTTCAAACTTCCACAACTGGAACCATACAACGGCAGGACAGATCCTACAGTGCATTTGATGCGCTACAAGCGTCATATGGAAGTTCAATCGGCGTCCGAAAACATCATGGCAAAATGCTTCCCCCTCTTCTTGACTGATATAGCTGCTATGTGGATTCGGCAGCTAGAGACGGAATCGATCAACAGCTGGGATATGTTGGTCGCTCGCTTTATTGAACTGTTTCGGGTCCACATCGCTCGACCCAAGAATGTCATGTCTCTTACTACAATCAAGCAGAGGCCCAGAGAGACTCTGCGCTCATTTCTGAAAAGATTCAACATTGCAGCAGCATCAGTTGATTGCCCTGAACCATCGATGGTACTGATGGCAGCGGTATCCGGTGTCCTGGATAACACGGAGTTCAAAAAATCTTTGTACCGAGATCCACCGCGAGATCTCCGCGAATTCTACCTTGAAGCAGACAGATTTCTGCGCGAAGAGGATGCAACTTCTGAGAAGAAAACACTCGATGTCAACATGATTAAAGACGGAGAACCGTCTGATTCTGGAAAAGGCAAAGGAAAAGCTGCTGTCAGGAATGACCGCAACGCTCAGCCCCGGAGAGGGCCTAGATATGAAAAGTACACTGAGCTCAGTGCTTCACTGACTGACATCTACATCGACACAAACGATATCATCTCCTATCCAAAGCCTCCCAGGCGGGAGCCATCCCAGAGAGAACGTGACTCTGGAAGACATTGCATATTTCATGATATGGACGGTCATAACACGGATGACTGCCGGCATGTGCGAGATCTGATTGAGGAACGGGTTAGACGTGGGGAGCTACCCGAGTATGTGAAACAACCAACAGCGCCTGCACCCGCACTGCCACCTCCTGCTCCCCGGAGAGGGAATGACCCAGAATCGAGCTCTCGTAGGCTCGTCATCAATTGATCTGGATGAGATCAGCTTTCACTTTATGCATTTCTCAGTCTTTAAGATATGTTTCTTTGCTTTCTTTAGGTTTTCCGATTGGCTAAATCGGTGTACACACATTCGGGGTTAGGATTTAAGTCCAAAGCGTGCTCTGGACTCGATGACAAACCAATCAGGATTTGCTTTGGTTTCGTACTTTGAATTAAATAAGGAAGGACTTTCCGAGCATGGATTATGTTTGGCAAATTTAAGTGTCTTGTCAGGTTATGGCAAGATTCTCAATCTCAATTAAAGTATGGCTTATACTTATCTCAAAACCCTAGGTACGGATTGTGCCTAGGGACGGACTATCTTGTCAGGTTTTGGCAAGTATAGCTCCATCTCGGTACGAGTATGGATTGTACTCCACTAAAAATTTCTAAGTATGGATTGTACTCTGGAACGGCATATTGTCTTGTCATGATTTGGCAAAGGAACTCAATAAAACTCGAGTATGGCTTATGCTCAGTTTGAACTTCCTGGTATGGCTTATGCCTAGAGGGTTAGGTCCGTTGTCAGGTTTTGGCAGGATGATTCGAACGTCTCATGAGTATGGATTATGCTCAAATATACGCCAAGCATGGTTCGTGCTCGAAAGTGTAGTCAGTTTTGTTAGGATTTAACACACCCGTTTGCTTTCTCTTCCTTTGCAGGTATGGTTTATACTTGCAGCTGGCAGGCCCGGCGTGGCCTTGGATTTCTTGGATTATCCAGAACGCAACATCCTTTAACCAGCACGATATGGTCTGGGGGGCAAAATGTTGACCTGCTTTCTGGTCAAAGCAGTCACAAATGGAATTTCTTCTCAACAATACGCTCATGTATTGGGGATGTCGTCAGAAGACAGGAAGCAATTTGGTCAAAGTCGCATCATCAACAAAGAACTGCCCGGAACTCCTATCAGACGACCTTTTCTGCGCCCGAAAACAGCAGATACGGTGCAAAGCACTATAAACCTTGTAGCCCTCTGAATAAGCTTCAGTTTGAGCTTTGGTTTGGCTCAATCGGACTTACGGTTTGAAAGTTATGCTCATTTCCGTAAACGCATGCAGAACTGGAAACTTGGATTCGGGAATTGACATCTCCCCTAATCGGTTCGGATCAGAGGAAGCAAACCCGATCCCATCATGTTCAATCACCTCGCATGATTTTGGATCTTAGCTCGTATACAGGCACCTCAGTTCGGATCATAGGGAGGAAGTCCGACCCGACCCGCCTTGCACTAGATGTATAACAACGCGTCTTGTCTTCGTTGGAATGCTCCGGATCGGTTCGGAAGGAAGAGGACCTGAACCGAACCGACTCGAGCTGCTGCTACACCTCAACTTTGACCGATTCTCAAGGAGTAACAGCCTCCTTCAAATGCGGATCGGCTTACACTTGTCTGCAGACGACCTGGAGACCACTTCCTCCACTATCCCCGAGATGTCCTCTCCACTTGCCACGTCACCCCCGATCCGATCCGGATCAGAGCTCCCAGCAGCTCCTCTAAGCCTATAAATACACCATGAGACCGTCATTTCAAGGGACTTTTGGGCTCTTCTCCATTGGAGCTTCCTCCATTACAATAGCGCAAGGACTTTGTGCTTCCAAAATCATTCTAACACGAGGCTATCGTGTATAAATTCACTCTCTAATCTGCTCTTTCATGCTGTAAACACGAGGATTTCGTGTATAATCCGCAAACAAACAGCATTGTACTAGTTTTCTTAGGATTTAAGAAACTATTAAGTGGACGTAGGCTTGGATTGAGCCGAACCACTATAAAAGTCTCATGTGTTGCCTGTGATTTACTGCTCTTTCTGCATTATTTCTATGATTGTGAGGATTTCACACCGTATTTGGGTGTTAGGCCCAATTTTGAGTCTAACATTTTGGCGCGCCAGGAAGGGGGCACACGATACAACTTCAACTTCTAGCAAGAAAGCGGATTATTCGGCTATTGGATCAATGGTCAAACGAAAGAAAGACGGAACCTTCTCTCGTGCTGAGGATGTTGGCACTGAAGGCACAAGGAACGAGGCAAGCCAGGAGGCTTCCTCTCATGGAAATTCATCAGCATACCTGACTAGAGGTGAGATGGATGGAGTTCTCGCTGAATTGAGAGCTCAAATGGCAAGGCAACACGATCTCCTACGCAAGCAACAGGAGATGATCGATGCATTCTTCGCTCGGATGGAAGGCAGGCCGAGCAGCAGTACGCAACTTGTTGGAAATGGAATGGAAACAGCCCCAGCAGAAGCAGGGAATCGGACCGGTTCGGATCCGATCCGAATCGATATGCACATTCAGAGAGAGCTCGGGGGCAATCCCCCTCAGCAGCGTGTAGTTCCTCCACTCAACGTCTTGGATCAAGGCGTCACCAACCTCAGAAATTCAGATCGGGCAAGAGCTACATCCGCTCCGGTTCGGATCAACGATCAGGCGCCAACTCCCTCCAATGGCAACAGGAGGTGACTCCCACCAGAAGGCTATAACCGGGTCGGATCGGAATATCCGACCCGAACCGAGCTCATCACTTTGCACCCCCACATTTCTACGAGCATCAGTAGGGGGGCACCTCCGATCCGAACCGGAAGACCTGCCAAGCTACCCATACTCTTCCAAACCCTTCTGGAAGCAATGCTGGGGGCACCAGCTCAGATCTTGGCAGCTTGAAACAGCTCTTTGAAGGCGATCGGCTCGCCAACCTCATTCAACGCCTCTCGAGAGGCCGCTCTTATCAAAATGACATGGATGATGTCAACCACAACCCGTTCACCCAGGAAATCAGCAATTCCCGTAATCCTCCGGACTTCAAACTTCCACAACTGGAACCATATAACGGCAGGACAGATCCAACCGTGCATTTGATGCGCTACAAATGTCATATGGAAGTTCAATCGGCGTCCGAAAATGTCATGGAAAAATGCTTCCCCCTCTTCTTGACTGATATAACTGCTATGTGGATTCGGCAGCTAGAAACAGAATCGATCAATAGTTGGGATATGTTGGTCGCTCGCTTTATTAAATAGTTTCGGGTCCACATCGCTCGACCCAAGAATGTCATGTCTCTTACTACAATCAAGCAGAGGCCCAGAGAGACTCTGCGCTCATTTCTGGAAAGATTCAAAGTTGCAGCAGCATCGGTTGATCGCCCTGAACCATCGATGCTACCGATGGCAGCGATATCTGGTGTCTTGGATAACACGCAGTTCAAAAAATCTTTGTACCGAGACCCACCTCGAGATCTCGGCGAATTCTACCTTGAAGCAGACAGATTTCTATGCGAAGAGGATGCAACTTCTGAGAAGAAAACACTCGATGTCAACATGCTTAAAGATGGAGGACCGTCTGATTTTGGAAAAGGCAACAGAAAAGCTGCAGTCAGGAATGACCGCAACGCTCAGCCCCGGAGAGGGCCTAGATATGAAAAGTACACTGAGCTCAGTGCTTCACTGACTGACATCTACATGGACACAAACGATATCATCTCCTATCCAAAGCCTCACAGGCGGGAGCCATCCCAGAGAGAACGTGACTCTGGAAGACATTGCATATTTCAGGATATGGACGGCCATAACACGGATGACTGCCGGCTTCTGCGAGATCTGATTGAGGAACGGGTTAGACGTGGAGAGCTACCCGAGTATGTGAAACAACCAACAGCGCCTGGACCCGCACTGCCACCTCCTGCTCCCCGGAGAGGGAATGACCCAGAATCGAGCTCTCGTAGGCTCGTCATCTACTGATCTGGATGAGATCAGCTTTCACTTTCTTCATTTCTCAGGCTTTAAGATATGTTTCTTTGCTTTCTTTAGGTTTTCCGATTGGCTAAATCGGTGTACACACGTTCGGGGTTAGGATTTAACTCCAAAGCGTGCTCTGGACTCGATGACAAACCAATCAGGATTTGCTTTGGTTTCGTAATTTGAATTAAATAAGGAAGGACTTTCCGAGCATGGATTATGTTTGGCAAATTTAAGTGTCTTGTCAGGTTATGGAAATATTCTCATTCTCAATTAAAGTATGGCTTATACTTATCTCGAAACCCTAGGTACGGATTGTGCCTAGGGGCGGACTATCTTGTCAGGTTTTGGCAAGTATTGCTCCATCTCGGTATGAGTATGGATTGTACTCCACTAAAAATTTCTAAGTATGGATTGTACTCTGGAACGGCTTATTGTCTTGTCAAGATTTGGCAAAGGAACTCAATAAAACTCGAGTATGGCTTATGCTCAGTTTAAACTTCCTGGTATGGCTTATGCCTGGAGGGTTAGGTCCGTTGTCAGGTTTTGGCAGGATGATTCGAACGTCTCATGAGTATGGTTTATGCTCAAAAATACGCCAAGCATGGTTCGTGATCGAAAGTGTAGTCAGTTTTGTTAGGATTTAACACACCCGTTTGCTTTCTCTTCCTTTGCAGGTATGGTTTATACTTGCAGCTGGCAGGCCCGGCGTGGCCTTGGATTTCTTGGATTATCCAGAACACATCATCCATTAACTAGAAAGATATGTTCTGGGGGGCAAAATGTTGACCTGCTTTCTGGTCAAAGCAGTCACACATGGAATTTCTTCTCAACAATACGCTCAAGTATTGGGGATATCGTCAGAAGACAGGAAGCAATTTGGTCAAAGTCGCATCATCAACAAAGAACTGCCGAGAACTCGTATCAGACGACCTTTTTTGGGCCCGAAAACAGCAGTTACGGTGCTGGGCACCGTGTACCTTGTAGCCCTCTGAATTAGCTTCGGTTTGATCTTTGGTTTGGCTCAATCGGACTTACGGTTTGAAAGTTATGCTCGTTTCCGTGAACGCATGCAGAACCGGAAATTTGGATTCGGGAATTGACATCTCACCTAATCGGTTCGGATCGGAGGAAGCAAACCCGATCCCATCATGTTCAATCGCCTCGCATGATTTTGGATCTTAGCTCGTATACAGGCACCTCGGTTCGGATCAGAGGGAGGAAGTCCGACCCGACCCGCCTTGCACTAGATGTATAACAACGCGTCTTGTCTTCGGTTGGAATGCTCCGGATCGGTTCGGAAGGAAGAGGACCCAAACTGAACCGACTCGACCTATTGCTACCCCTCAACTTTGACCGATTCTCAAGGAGTAACCGCCTCCTTCAAACGCGGATCGGCTTACACTTGTCTGCACACGACCTGGAGACCACTTCCTCCGCTATCCCCGAGATGTCCTCTCCACTTGCCATGTCACCCCCGATCCGATCCGGATCAGAGCTCCCAGCCGCTCCTCTACGCCTATAAATACACCATGAGACCGTCATTTCAAGGGACTTTTGGGCTCTTCTCCATTGGAGCTTCCTCCATTACAATAGCGCAAGGACTTTGTGCTTCCAAAATCATTCTAACACGAGGCTATCGTGTATAAATTGACTCTCTAATCTCCTCTTTCATACTCTAAGCACGAGGATTTCGTGTATAATCCGCAAACAAACATCATTGTACTAGTTTTCTTAGGATTTAAGAAACTATAAAGTGGACGTAGGCTTGGATTGAGCTGAACCACTATAAAAATCTCGTGTGTTCCCTGTGATTTACTGCTTTTTCTGCATTATTTCTGTGATTGTGAGGATTTCACACCGTATTTCGGTGTTAGGCCCAATTTTGAGTCTAACATTTTGGCGTGCCAGGAAGGGGGCACACGATACAACTTCAACTTCTAGCAAGGAAGCGGATAATTCGGCTATTGGATCAATGGTCAAGCGAAAGAAAGACGGAACCTTCTATCGTGCTGAGGATGTTGGCATTGAAGGCGCAAGGAACGAGGCAAGCCAGGAGGCTTCCTCTCATGGAAATTCATCGGCATACCTGATTAGAGATGAGATGGAGTTCTCGCCGAATTGAGAGCTCAAATGGCAAGGCAAGACGATCTCCTCCGCAAGCAACATGAGATGATCGACGCATTCTTCGCTCGGATGGAAGGCAGGCCGAGCACCAGTACGCAACTTGTTGGAAATAGAATGGAAACAACCCCAACAGAAGTAGGGAATCAGACCGGTTCGGATCCAATCCGAACCGATGTGCACATTCAGAGAGAGCTCGGGGGCAATCCCCATCAGCAGCGTGTAGTTCCTCCACTCAACGTCTTGGATCAAGGCGTCACCAACCTCAGAAATTCAGGTCGAGCACGAGCTACATCCGCTCCGGTTCGGGTCAATGATCAGGCGCCAACACCCTCACAATGGCAACATGAGGTGGCTCCCACCAGAAGGCCGGAACCGGGTCGGATCGGAATATCCGACCTGAACCGAGCTCATCACTTCGCACCCCCACATTTCTATGAGCATCAGCAAGGGGGCACCTCCGATCCGAACCGGATGACCTGCCAAGCTCACCATACTCTTCCAAACCCTACTGGAAGCAATGCTGGGGGCACCAGCTCAGATCATGGTAGCTTGCAACAGCTCTTTGAAGGCGATCGGCTCGCCAACCTCATTCAACGCCTCTCGAGAGGCCGCTCTTATCAAAATGACATGGATGATGTCAACCACAACCCGTTCACCGAGGAAATCAGGAATTCCCGTAATCCTCCGGACTTCAAACTTCCACAACTGGAACCATACAACGACAGGATAGATCCTACCGTGCATTTGATGCGCTACAAGCGTCATATGGAAGTTAAATCGGCGTCCGAAAACGTCATGGCAAAATGCTTCCCCCTCTTCTTGACTGATATAGCTGCTATGTGGATTCGGCAGCTAGAAACGGAATCGATCAACAGCTGGAATATGTTGGTCGTTCGCTTTATTGAACAGTTTCGGGTTCACATCGCTCGACCCAAGAATGTCATGTCTCTTACTACAATCAAGCAGAGGCACAGAGAGACTCTGCGCTCATTTCTGGAAAGATTCAACGTTGCAGCAGCATCCGTTGATCGCCCTGAACCATCGATGGTACTGATGGCAGTGGTATCTGGTGTCCTGGATAACACGGAGTTCAAAAAATCTTTGTACCGAGACCCACCGCGGGATCTAGGCGAATTCTACCTTGAAGCAGACATATTTCTGCACGAAGAGGATGCAACTTCTGAGAATAAAGCACTCGATGTCAACATACTTAAAGACGGAGAACCTTCTGATTCTGGAAAAGGCAAAGGAAAAGCTGCTGTCAGGAATGACCGCAACGCTCAGCCCCGGAGAGGGCCTAGATATGAAAATTACACTGAGCTCAGTGCTTCACTGACTGACATCTACATGGACACAAACGATATCATCTCCTATCCAAATCCTCCCAGGCGGGAGCCATGCCAGAGAGAACGTGACTCTGGAAGACATTGCATACTTCATGATATGGACGGTCATAACACGGATGACTGCCGGCATCTGCGAGATCTGATTGAGGAACGAGTTAGACGTGGAGAGCTACCTGAGTATATGAAACAACCAACAGCGCCTGCACCCGCACTGCCATCTCCTGCTCCCCGGAGAGGGAATGACCTAGAATCGAGCTCTCATAGGCTCGTCATCAACTGATCTGGATGAGATCATCTTTCACTTTCTGCATTTCTCAGGCTTTAAGATATGTTTCTTTGCATTCTTTAGGTTTTCCGAATGACTAAATCGGTGTACACACGTTCGGGGTTAGGATTTATCTCCAAAGCGTGCTCTGGACTCGATGACAAACCAATTAGGATTTGCTTTGGTTTCGTACTTTGAATTAAATAAGGAAGGACTTTCCGAGCATGGATTATGTTTGGCAAATTTAAGTGTCTTGTCAGGTTATGGCAAGATACTCAATCTCAATTAAAGTATGGCTTATACTTATCTCGAAACCCTAGGTACGGATTGTGCCTAGGGGCGGACTATCTTGTCAGGTTTTGGCAAGTATAGCTCCATCTCGGTATGAGTATGGATTGTACTCCACTAAAAATTTCTAAGTATGGATTGTACTCTGGAACGGCTTATTGTCTTGTCAGGATTTGGCAAAGGAACTCAATAAAACTTAAGTATGGCCTATGCTCAGTTTGAACTTCCTGGTATGGCTTATGCCTGGAGGATTAGGTCCGTTGTCAAGTTTTGGCAGGATGATTCGAACATCTCATGAGTATGGTTTATGCTCAATATACGCCAAGCATGGTTCGTGCTCGAAAGTGTAGTCAGTTTTGTTAGGATTTAACATACCCGTTTGCTTTCTCTTCCTTTGCAGGTATGGTTTATACTTGCAGCTGGCAGGCCCGGCGTGGCCTTGGATTTCTTGGATTATCTAGAACACATCATCCTTTAACCAGCAAGATATGTTCTCGGGGGCAAAATGTTGACCTGCTTTCTGCTCAAAGCAGTCACACATGGAATTTCTTCTCAACAATACGCTCAAGTATTGGGGATATCGTCAGAAGACAGGAAGCAATTTGGTCAAAGTCGCATCATCAACAAAGAACTGCCAGGAACTCCTATCAGACGACCTTTTCTAGGCCCGAAAATAGTAGTTACGGTGCAAAGCACCGTAAACCTTGTAGCCCTCTGAACAAGCTTCAGTTTGAGCTTTGGTTTGGCTCAATCGGACTTACGGTTTGAAAGTTATGCTCGTTTCCGTGAACGCATGCAGAACCGGAAACTTGGATTCGGGAATTGACATCTCCACTAATCGGTTCGGATCGGAGGAAGCAAACCCGATCCCATCATGTTCAATCACCTCGCATGATTTTGGATCTTAGCTCGTATACAGGCACCTCGATTCGGATCAGAGGGAGGAAGTCCGACCCGACCCGCCTTGCACTAGATGTATAACAACGCGTCTTGTCTTTGGTTGGAATGCTCCGGATCGGTTCGGAAGGAAGAGGACCCGAACCGAACTGACTCGACCTGCTGCTACATCTCAACTTTGACCGATTCTCAAGGAGTAACCTCCTCCTTCAAACGCGGATCGTCTTACACTTGTCTGCACACGACCTGGAGACCACCTCCGCCACTATCCCCGAGATGTCCTCTCCACTTGCCACGTCACCCCCGATCCGATCCGGATCAGAGCTCCCAGCAGCTCCCAGCAGCTCCTCTACGCCTATAAATTCACCATGAGACCATCATTTCAAGGGACTTTTGGGCTCTTCTCCATTGGAGCTTCCTCCATTACAATAGCGCAAGGACTTTGTGCTTCCAAAATCATTCTAACACGAGACTATCGTGTATAAATTCACTCTCTAATCTCCTCTTTCATACTGTAAACAGGAAGATTTCGTGTATAATCCGCAAACAAACAGCATTGTACTAGTTTTCTTAGGATTTAAGAAACTATAAAGTGGACGTAGGCTTGGATTGAGCCGAACCACTATAAAAATCTCGTGTGTTCCCTGTGATTTACTGCTTTTTTCTGCATTATTTATGTGATTGTGAGGATTTCACACCATATTTGGGTGTTAGGCCCAATTTTGAGTCTAACATTTTGGTGCGCCAGGAAGGGGGCTCACGATACAACTTCAACTTCTAGCAATGAAGCGGATTATTCGGCTATTGGATCAATGGTCAAGCAAAAGAAAGACGGAACCTTCTATCGTGCTGAGGATGTTGGCACTGAGGGCGCAAGGAACGAGGCAAGCCAGGAGGCTTCCTCTCATGGAAATTCATCGGCATACCTGACTAGAGATGAGATGGATGGAGTTCTCGCTGAATTGAGGGCTCAAATGGCAAGGCAAGACGATCTCCTCCGCAAGCAACAGGAGATGATTGACGCATTCTTCGCTCGGATAGAAGGCAGGCCGAGCAGCAGTACGCAACTTGTTGGAAATGGAATGGAAACAACCCCAGCAGAAGCAGGGAATCGGACCGGTTCGGATCCGATCCGAACCAATGTGCACATTCAGAGAGAGCTCGGGGGCAATCCCCCTCAGCAGCGTGTAGTTCCTCTACTCAACGTCTTGGATCAAGGCGTCACCAACCTCAGAAATTCTGGTCGAGCACGAGCTACATCCGCTCCGGTTCGGATCAACGATCAGGCGCCAACTCCCTTACAATGGCAACAGGAGGTGGCCCCCACCAGAAGGCCAGAACCGGGTCGGATCGGAATATCCGACCTGAACCGAGCTCATCACTTCGCACCCCCACATTTCTACGAGCATCAGCAGGCGGGCACCTCCGATCCGAACCGGATGACCTGCCAAGCTCCCCATACTCTTCCAAACCCTTCTGGAAGCAATGCTGGGGGCACTAGTTCAGATCTTGGCAGCTTGCAACAGCTCTTTGAAGGCGATCGGCTCGCCAACATCATTCAACGGCTCTCGAGAGGCCGCTCTTATCAAAATGACATGGATGATGTCAACCACAACCCGTTCACCCAGGAAATCAGGAATTCCCGTAATCCTCCGGACTTCAAACTTCCACAACTGGAACCATACAACGGCAGGACAGATCCTACCGTGCATTTGATGCGCTTCAAGCATCATATGGAAGTTCAATCGACGTCCGAAAACATCATGGCAAAATGCTTCCCCCTCTTCTTGACTGATATAACTGCTATGTGGATTCGGCAGCTAGAAACGAAATCGATCAAAAGCTGGAATATGTTGGTCGCTCGCTTTATTGAACAGTTTCGGGTCCACATCGCTCGACCCAAGAATGTCATGTCTCTTACTACAATCAAGCAGAGGCCCAGAGAGACTCTGCGCTCATTTCTGGAAAGATTCAACGTTGCAGCAGCATCGGTTGATCGCCCTGAACCATCGATGGTACTGATGGCAGCGGTATCCGGTGTCCTGGATAACACGGAGTTCAAAAAATCTTTGTACCGAGACCCACCGCGAGATCTTGGCGAATTCTACCTTGAAGCAGACAGATTTCTGCGCGAAGAGGATGCAACTTCTGAGAAGAAAACACTCGAAGTCAACATGTTTAAAGACGAAGAACCGTCTGATTCTGGAAAAGGCAAAGGAAAAGCTGCTTTTAGGAATGACCGCAACGCTCAGCCCCGGAGAGGGCCTAGATATGAAAAGTACACTGAGCTCAGTGCTTCACTGACTGACATCTACATCGACACAAATGATATCATCTCCTATCCAAAGCATCCCAGGCGGGAGCCATCCCAGAGAGAACGTGACTCTGGAAGACATTGCATACTTCATGATATGGACGGTCATAACACGGATGACTGATTGAGGAACGGGTTAGACGTGGAGAGCTACCCGAGTATGTGAAACAACCAACAGCGCCTGCACCCGCACTGCCACCTCCTGCTCCCCAGAGATGGAATGACCCAGAATCAAGCTCTCGCAGGCTCGTCATCAACTGATCTGGATGAGATCAGCTTTCACTTTCTGCATTTCTCAGGCTTTAAGATATGTTTCATTGCTTTCTTTAGGTTTTCCGATTGGCTAAATCGGTGTACACACGTCCAGGGTTAGGATTTAACTCTAAAGCGTGCTCTGGACTCGATGACAAACCAATCAGGATTTGCTTTGGTTTCGTACTTTGAGTTAAATAAGGAAGGACTTTCCGAGCATGGATTATGTTTGGCAAATTTAAGTGTCTTGTCAGGTTGTGGCAAGATTCTCAATCTCAATTAAAGTATGGCTTATACTTATCTCGAAACCCTAGGTACGGATTGTGCCTAGGGGCGGACTATCTTGTCAGGTTTTGGCAAGTATAGCTCCATCTCGGTATGAGTATGGATTGTACTCCACTAAAAATTTCTAAGTATGGATTGTACTCTGGAACGACTTATTGTCATGTCAGGATTTGGCAAAGGAACTCAATAAAACTCGAGTATTGCTTATGCTCAGTTTAAACTTCCTGGTATGGCTTATGCTTGGAGGGTTTGGTCCGTTGTTAGGTTTTGGCAGGATGATTCGAACGTCTCATGAGTATGGTTTATGCTCAAATATACACCAAGCATGGTTTGTGCTCGAAAGTGTAGTCAGTTTTGTTAGGATTTAACACACCCGTTTGCTTTCTCTTCCTTTGCAGGTATGGTTTATACTTACAGCTGGCAGGCCCGGCGTGGCCTTGGATTTCTTGGATTATCCAGAACACATCAACGTTTAACCAGCAAGATATGTTCTGGGGGGCAAAATGTTGACCTGCTTTCTAGTCAAAGCAGTCACACATGGAATTTCTTCTCAACAATACGCTCAAGTATTGGGGATATCGTCAGAAGACAGGAAGCAATTTGGTCAAAGTCGCATCATCAACAAAGAACTTCCCGGAACTCCTATCAGATGACCTTTTCTAGGCCCGAAAATAGCAGTTATGTTGCTGAGCACCATAAATCTTGTAGCCCTCTGAATAAGCTTCAGTTTGAGCTTTGGTTTGGCTCAATCGGACTTACGGTTTGAAAGTTATGCTTGTTTCCGTGAACGCATGCAGAACCAGAAACTTGGATTCGGGAATTGACATCTCCCCTAATCGGTTCAGATCGGAGGAAGCAAACCCTATCCCATCATGTTCAATCACCTCGCATGATTTTGGATCTTAGCTCGTATACAGGCACCTCTGTTCGGATCAGTGGGAGGAAGTCCGACCCGACCCGCCTTGCACTAGATGTATAACAACGCGTCTTGTCTTCGGTTGGATTTCTCCGGATCGGTTCGGAAGGAAGAGGACCCGAACCGAACCGACTCGACCTGCTGCTGCACCTCAACTTTGACTAATTCTCAAGGAGTAACCACCTCCTTCAAACGCGGATCGGCTTACACTTGTCTGCACACGACCTGGAGACCACTTCCTCCACTATCCCCGAGATGTCCTCTCCACTTGCCACGTCACCCCCGATCCGATCCGGATCAGAGCTCCCAGCAGCTCCTCTACGCCTATAAATACACCATGAGACCATCATTTCAAGGGACTTTTGGGCTCTTCTCCATTGGAGCTTCCTCCATTACAATAGCGCAAGGACTTTGTGCTTGCAAAATCATTCTAACACGAGGCTATCGTGTATAAATTCACTCTCTAATCTCCTCTTTCATACTGTAAACACGAGGATTTCGTGTATAACCTGCAAACAAACAACATTGTACTAGATTTCTTAGGATTTAAGAAACTATAAAGTGGACGTAGGCTTGGATTGAGCCGAACCACTATAAAAATCTCGTGTGTTCCCTTTGATTTACTGCTTTTTCTGCATTATTTCTATGATTGTGAGGATTTCACACCGTATTTGGGTGTTAGGCCCAATTTTGAGTCTAACATTTTGGCGCGCTAGGAAGGGGGCACACGATACAACTTCAGCTTCTAGCAAGGAAGCAGATTATTCGGCTATTGGATCAATGGTCAAGCGAAAGGAAGACGGAACCTTCTCTCGTGCTGAGGATGTTGGCACTGAAGGCGCAAGGAACGAGGCAGGCCAGGAGGCTTCCTCTCATGGAAATTCATCGGCATACCTGACTAGAGATGAGATGGATGGAGTTCTCGCTGAATTGAGAGCTCAAATGGCAAGGCAAGATGATCTCCTCCGCAAGCAACAGGAGATGATCAATGCATTCTTCGCCCGGATGGAAGGCAGGCCGAGTAGCAGTACGCAACTTGTTGGAAATGGAATGGAAACAGCCCCAGCAGAAGCAGGGAATCGGAACGGTTCAGATCCGATCCGAACCGATGTGAACATTCAGAGAGATCTCGGGGGCAATCCCCCTCAGCAGCGTGTAGTTCCCCCACTCAACGTCTTGGATCAAGGCGTCACCAACCTCAGAAATTCAGGTCGAGCACGAGCTACATCCGCTCCGGTTCGGATCAACGATCAGGCGGCACCTCCCTCACAATGGCAACAGGAGGTGGCTCCCACCTGAAGGCCAGAACATGGTCGGATCGGAATATCCGACCCGAACCGAGCTCATCACTTCGCACCCCCACATTTCTACGAGCATCAGCAGGGGGCACCTCCGATCCGAACCGAATGACCTGCCAAGCTCCCCATACTCTTCCAAACCCTTCTGGAAGCAATGCAGGGGCACCAGCTCAGATCTTGGCAGCTTGCAACAGCTCTTTGAAGGCGATCGGCTCGCCAACCTCATTCAACGCCTCTCAAGAGGCCGCTCTTATCAAAATGACATGGATGATGTCAACCACAACTCATTCACCCAGGAAATCAGGAATTCCCGTAATCCTCCGGACTTCAAACTTCCACAACTGGAACCATACAACGGCAGGACAGATCCTACCGTGCATTTGATGTGCTACAAGCGTCATATGGAAGTTCTATCGGCGTCCGAAAATGTCATGGCAAAATGCTTCCCCCTCTTCTTGACTGATATAGCTGCTATGTGGATTCGGGAGCTAGAAACGGAATTGATCAACAGCTTGAATATGTTGGTCGCTCGCTTTATTGAACAGTTTCGGGTCCACATCGCTCGACCCAAGAATGTCATGTCTCTTACTACAATCAAGCAGAGGCCCAGAGAGACTCTGCGCTCATTTCTGGAAAGATTCAACGTTGCAGCAGCATCGGTTGATCGCCCTGAACCATCGATGGTACTGATGGCAGCGGTATCCGGTGTCCTGGATAACACGGAGTTCAAAAAATCTTTGTACCGAGACCCACCGCGAGATCTTGGCGAATTCTACCTTGAAGCAGACAGATTTCTGCGCGAAGAGGATGCAACTTCTGAGAAGAAAACACTCGAAGTCAACATGTTTAAAGACGAAGAACCGTCTGATTCTGGAAAAGGCAAAGGAAAAGCTGCTGTCGGGAATGACCGCAACGCTCAGCCTCGGAGAGGGCCTAGATATGAAAAGTACACTGAGCTCAGTGCTTCACTGACTGACATCTACATGGACACAAACGATATCATCTCCTATCCAAAGCCTCCCAGGCGGGAGCCATCCCAGAGAGAACGTGACTCTGGAAGACATTGCATATTTCATGATATGGACGGTCATAACACGGATCACTGCCGGCATCTGCGAGATCTGATTGAGGAACGGGTTAGACGTGGAGAGGTACCCGAGTATGTGAAACAACCAACAGCGCCTGCACCCGCACTGCCACCTCCTGCTCCCCGGAGAGGGAATGACCCAGAATCGAGCTCTCGTAGGCTATACATCAACTGATCTGGATGAGATCAGCTTTCACTTTCTACATTTCTTAGGCTTTAAGATATGTTTCTTTGCTTCTTTTAGGTTTTCCGATTGGCTAAATCGATGTACACACGTTCGGGGTTAGGATTTAACTCCAAAGCGTGCTCTGGACTCGATGACAAACCAATCAGGATTTTCTTTGGTTTCGTACTTTGAATTAAATAAGGAAGGGCTTTCCGAGCATGGATTATGTTTGGCAAATTTAAGTGACTTGTCAGGTTATGGCAAGATTCTCAATCTCAATTAAAGTATGGCTTATGCTTATCTCGAAACCCTAGGTACGGATTGTGCCTAGGGGCGGACTATCTTGTCAGGTTTTGGCAAGTATAGCTCCATCTCGGTATGAGTATGGATTGTACTCCACTAAAAATTTCTAAGTATGGATTGTACTCTGGAACAGCTTATTGTCTTGTCAGGATTTGGCAAAGGAACTCAATAAAACTTGAGTATGGCTTATGCTCAGTTTGAACTTCCTGGTTTGGCTTATGCTTGGAGGGTTAGGTCCGTTGTCATGTTTTGGCAGGATGATTCGAACGTCTCAGGAGTATGGTTTATGCTCAAATATACGCCAAGCATGGTTCGTGCTCGAAAGTGTAGTCAGTTTTGTTAGGATTTAACACACCCGTTTGCTTTCTCTTCCTTTGCAGGTATGGTTTATACTTGCAGATGGCAGGCCCGGTGTGGCCTTGGATTTCTTGGATTATCCAGAACACATCATCCTTTAACCAGCAAGATATGTTCTGGGGGGCAAAATGTTGACCTGCTTTCTGGTCAAAGCAGTCACACATGGAATTTCTTCTCAACAATACGCTCAAGTATTGGGGATATCATCAGAAGACAGGAAGCAATTTCGTCAAAGTCGCATCATCAATAAAGAACTGCCCGGAACTCCTATCAAGCGACCTTTTCTGGGCCCGAAAACAGCAGTTACGGTGCTGGGCACCGTGTACCTTGTAGCCCTCTGAATAAGCTTCGGTTTGATCTTTGGTTTGGCTCAATCGGACTTACGGTTTGAAAGTTATGCTAGTTTCCGTGAACGCATGCAGAACCGGAAACTTAGATTCGGGAATTGACATCTCCCCTAATCAGTTCGGATCGGAGGAAGCAAACCCGATCCCATCATGTTCAATCACCTCGCATGATTTTGGATCTTACCTCGTATACAGGCACCACGGTTCGGATCAGAGGGAGGAAGTCCGACCCGACCCGCCTTGCACTAGATGTATAACAACGCGTCTTGTCTTCGGTTGGAATGCTCCGGATCAGTTCGGAAGGAAGAGGACCCGAACCGAACCGACTCGACCCGCTGCTACACCTCAACTTTGACCGATTCTCAAGGAGTAACCGCCTCCTTCAAACGCGGATCGGCTTACACTTGTCTGCACACGACCTGGAGACCACTTCCTCCACTATCCCCGAGATGTCCTCTCCACTTGCCACGTCACCCCCGATCCGATCCGGATCAGAGCTCCCAACAGCTCCTCTACGCCTATAAATACACCATGAGACCATCATTTCAAGGGACTTTTGGGCTCTTCTCCATTGGAGCTTCCTCCATTACAATAGCGCAAGGACTTTGTGCTTCCAAAATCATTTAACACGAGGCTATCGTGTATAAATTCACTCTATAATCTCCTCTTTCATACTGTAAACACGAGGATTTCGTGTATAATCCGCAAACAAACAGCATTGTACTAGTTTTCTTAGGATTTAAGAAACTATAAAGTGGACGTAGGCTTGGATTGAGCCGAACCACTATAAAAATCTCGTGTGTTCCATGTGATTTACTGCTTTTTCTGCATTATTTCTGTGATTGTGAGGATTTCACACCGTATTTGGGTGTTAGGCCCAATTTTGAGTCTAACAGCTAGGTTCCAAGTTTTAGAATTTTTGGAGTTAATATGTGAGCGTGGCACAGTTAAACGCGTTTGGTAATTTAAATTTGAATTTCATCGACTGGAATTTGGCCATTTTTTAAACGGTCTCAGAATTCGACGAAATTAGTTTTGTTAGGACCGTATCGTCGATACGAGGCTATAAAATATTTTTCTGGAATTTTTAGAGTTCGTATGTGACCCCAGTAATTTGAAATGTGCGTTAAAATTAAATATATACTGATTTCTAATTTGATTTTAATGAAAAACCTATCAAAACAGTTGAATTGGCTTACGGGACATATCCCATTGTGTCCAGAATAGGGGTATTTGGCTAGGGACGACAGTCGTTGGACTCGATTTGGAGTTCGAATTACGAAGTAACTTTTGCAGAATTTAAATAAATAAATTAAATATATTTATATATATGTACTTTCTCCCTCTCTCTCTCTTCATAACAGAACGAAATACAAAAAAACCCTAAATCGAGATCGACGGAGTCGCTTCCTCCTCCCGCCGCCTGGCGCCGCTTCCATCTCCCCCGTTCGCCATCGCCTCAGGCGATCTTCCCCACCCATTCGAAGCTCCTGTGCCGTCCCTTCTAACCCATAAGACCGTAACCCGTAACGCCTGGAAGCCGTCGCCACTACCCTCGAGCTCCGACGCCGACCACCGTGGAACCCCCCAGTGTAGGCGCGCGCCTCACCCTTCCGGCCAACTGCGACAACCCTCCCGCCCCTCTTCCTTTTCTCTCCTCCACGCGAGACAGCGAGCCCCCTTTTCTTCAATCGAGACACCCCGTACCCCTACTCGAACACCAGCACCACTCCGACGAACCGCGACTGCTGCACCTCCTCCGCCGCCGGTCAGGTATGCTGCGACACCCCCTCTTCTGAAAACATACTGTAAACTTTTCTAATTTAATTTTAATTCTGTTTTATTTTCTGTTTAAATAATTTTAATCTAGTTTTATTTCCAGTTTTTAATACGTAAATGCAGTTTTATTTTCTGTTTTTAATAAATAAAATAGCATATGTCTTTGATATATAAATGCAAATTTTAACATATATAAATTCAGAAGAGTATATATGAAATGCTGTTTTAAAAATATGAAATACTTGGTGTTCAAAAATATATCGGGATTTGCTTTGAAAATATAAATAGCCTTTGTTCGAAAAAAATATATAAAATATCCTTTGTTCTAAAATATGATATAGCCTTTGGCAATACAAAAATACGACCTTTGTTTCAAGAAAAAAAATGAACTTTGTATATATAGTAGCGGAAGAAAAATATAAACTTTACTTTTTGTGCGGGTGTGATAAAAATATAATCTTTTAAGTTAAAGTGGCGTGATAAAAATATAATCTTTTTGGCATAAGAGACAGAATAAAAATATAAACTGTTTGGCATAATAGTCGATTTAAAAATATATAGTAGCGGCATAAAAATAAAAATTTTATCTATATAGCAACGAGACAAAAATGTGATTTTTAACATATACGGTGTTGAACAGATCTCATTAGAAGCACGGCGAAGAGTTCAACATAAGAAGAGTCGTGGCGTGTGGTTTAGCAATTGGTGAGAATTTCTCACTCTATTTTTAATTCTAGTTAGAAAATATATACTAGGTTGCTTGACGGTGTTTAGTAGAACCTGACACCCGTCGTCCACAAACCATAGACGACTTGTTTGCTATATTTGTGGTTGTGTGAATATTTATTTGAATTTGGTTTGTAGTGTGAAAAACGAATCGATATAATTGGCTAGGATTAGACGTGCGCCGTTATAAGGCGAGAGTGTAAGGCTAGGTTAGACCTTACCCCAGTTTATGGTTTGAATAACGAATCGAAAAATTTGTTAGGATTAGATGTGCGCCGTGATAAGGCGAAGGAGTAAGGCTAGGTTAGACCCTACTCCAATTTTGGTGTAGCGCCGTTGTGCTGCCGAAATTTTCTAAAAAGTGTTAGAAAAATTTGACTAGTGAAAATAATTATCCATATACAAACCAGACGGTTTGTATATGTACACCTATTTGACTGAGATAGTTGGGACGATATATTTTACATGTCGCCCAATTGCACGAATAAAAATGTGTGTTTGTTGCTTGAAACCCCACAGGGGTGTTGGGATGAAATTGACGTACACTAATCCCAATTGTTTAGTTGTATGTCAATTGATTGGTTGACAAGCTGTTGTAAGCGTTGATTAGTGGTATTTAATGCTTATGCAGTTGTGTAGTGCACTTTGGATGATGGTTGATTATATATACATGTGTTGTATGTTAATCCATATAAGTGAAATTATATGGTATGTGTTTGGGCCTCATTCCAATTTGGTGAAATAAAAAATATTTGAAATAGAATATTTGAAGTGAAAATATTTGAAATAGAATACTTAAAGCGGAAATATTTGAAGTAGAATATTTGAAGTTTAAATATTTGAAATAGAATATTTAAAGCAGAAATATTTGAAAGAGAATATTTAAAGTGAATATATTTGAAATAAAATATATTTAGCCGTGTTGATTAGATTTGCACAATTTTGGCGCGAGCGATATTTATATCGATTTTATTCGTTTTAAAATAAATATCGATAAGTAAATAATTTCAAATTCAAATATTTTGGAAATAATATCGTTTATAGTACAATGATGTAGAATATTCAATTTTGGGCTAAAAATTAATGGTGAAGTGGGAATCGAATTTTAAACGGTATACAAATACGTTTGGAATTAAAATCGATGAAATATATATAATATATATATATTTAATGGCCTGAATAGAACGCGCCGCGGCAGTTCTCGAATTTCGACCATTGACTTCGCGTGGACATTACGGGAGATCCGACCGTCGGATTGTCCTAAAACCGGAACCGTTGAGTTCGTGTCGAAAAGTGCTTTCCAACAAATATAAGAAATTTGAAATCTAACGGTTGGATTTGGAATTATGTCCAAATCAAATTTGAAAAAGGTCGCTATGGATGCAGTTCGATGACCGTTAGTGGAAATCGACTGTACGGCCTTGATAAAATTATTAAAAATAGTGATAATTTGTGTAAAATCAAAATAAGTGATTTGGGAAGAGTTGGGGTGGAAAACTCCATATTTATAAAGATAAAAATGTGTTTTTTCGAATTGAACTAGTTTTAACTAGAATTAAAGTCTATTTATTTTTAAATAAATAAACTGGTTTTGAAATGGTTTTAAAAATAACCATAATTTCTAATGTGCGAATTAGAATGTGATTGTTTGTTCGTCGTGAACGGTGTCTTAAATAACACTGTTCTTGAATCCAGTTTAGAAAAGAATAAATCTTTTAACTAAGATTTGGTGAAATTGTCCAGTTATTTAGAATATTTAATTGGAATAGAATTCCAATTGGTTTTTGGGTTTATCGTGAGCAGTGCTTTAAATAACACTTGTTCTTTAACCCGATTAATAATTGGATGTGATTTAGGGTTTATCGTGAATCGTGTTTTAAATGACATCGGTTCTTTAACCCAGTTAAAGATTAAAACTAAGTGGAGTTTTTGTGAATCTTTAATTAAATTGAAGTGATATCCAAAGCAAGATTAAAGTATAAATTTAAAAGAATTTATCTTTGATAAAATTAATGGGAACCTTTCCCTAAGAGTGTGAATATTTGAATAAAAGAATATTCTAAATTGGAATGAGGCGTATGTTGTGTTTGTATAACACTTGTGTTTAAAATATACGCGGGTTATTCAGAAAGGCCGGGTTATACCCATTCTGAATAACCGATTCGACTTTATGTTGAAGGTGAAGACGATGGTTGAAGATCGAGGGTCTTTACATCGTTTGGATAGTTACTGACCATCTTGATTGGGGTGGACACCCAAGAGGAGAGAATCAGTTGGTTGTATATCTTGATTGGGTTGACCATCGTTTCGACTTTATGTTGACGATGTCTGACATTGGATTTTGAAGCTGTGTTGATTGGTTTCTATTAAATATACATCTGCCTGGAGAAAGAGAATTTATTCTCTTACTTCACCCCTCTCTGAGTCGCTCGGATCAGAGGTTGTATATCGATAGACATCAGTCGCATGGAGCGGATTGCCTGTGTGGCATGCCTAAGTGGCAATTGATCAAGTCTTCTGTTGAAAAGCAAAGTCTTGTGGTGATGATCAAAGCACGGGCTGCGTGGCGTAGCTTTATGTATAGCGTTGATTCGCGAGTTTCACATCCCGGGTGAACCAAAAACGAGAGACGGACATCATGGAGGACTTGCGTTTTCTTCTAGTTAGAAATGGTGTCAGTGCTTGAACTGGCTGGCACTGCTTATGTGGTTGTTGCTGCTGTGAGGCGCCTCGGATATATCGGTCTTTCTCGAATCGATAGAGTCAATGGACTCATTGACGCCCCATAGGGCGGGGAAACGCAGTGTTCAGGCATAATAATCCACATATGTGGACCGACCCTGACGATCCAAGGGGCAGTTGCGGCTGTTCCTGAGGGGCGGACTAGAGCGTCTCGAATTCGGTGGAGGACTATCTTTAGCCTCGGGTCACAGACGGAAATCCAATTTGCAATACGTGATATTGCGGTTTTGATTGTATAGCCTAGTATTGGCGGCATGTCATATGGTACCCATGCCGTCTAGGATTGATACATTTATATTTGAAGTTGTTTTGACACTATACACCTATTGTAGTATAAAATAACTTGTTTTAAATGTATCAAGCATGCTTTGGCTATTATAAGGTAAAACCCTATCCTCCGGTTTGTGTTGCATTGTGTGATGGGACCTGGGTCTTATAATAGCTTCATTGTTCTTTATTTAGCATTGCGCTGTTTGTTTTATGCACTGGTATTCATGGGGTGAAGCCCGTTCTGCGTCATGCGGCGTGGTCCCTTGATTTACCCAACTTTAAGAATAAAGATTTATAACTGTTTTAGTTCTCACACCAGTCACATGACTAACCTGGAGTTTATTGTTTTAACCTATACTCTGGGTGCCCTTATTTCCGCATGGGAAGCTAGTAGTTTTGGTTTTGCAGATTTATATTCACAGGATCCAGGTTTACAGCTGGAACCATACTCGGGAAGCTTTGTACCCGCGTATTCTTTTCAGTTTGTTTTTGTATTATCTTCCGCTGTTATGTAATGTATCTTAAACTCTGATATTTGTGTAATGTAAATTATTTGGATTATACTCTGTATATTCTTGTACTCTGATGTAATTGTTGTAAATGAAATGTTCTTCGGTTTGCGTTCTGTTCTGTGTTGTTCTCAACTCTATCCGCGCTTTCCTTTACTGGAAAGTTCGGGTCGTTTTAGGTAAAGAAAACTTATCAAAAATCATAGAGAATTCTCGACCATCTTCAAATAATAATTGCTTAGGATTTAGAAAAGTTTCTCTAAAGAAAAATGAAAAACTAAAAAGGAAAACTAGTTCAAAAATTAGAAATATTTCTAAAACTATAAAAAATATCAAAATATGGATTCCAAAAACTGATAATAGCTTGATCAGAAATAATCATATTAATTCATTTTTGGAATCTGTACATAATAACATCAACTATTTATATAAAAGGGATACTAAACCCACTTGGTTTGGCTTCCTAGGACCTAACTCATAGGACCCTATCAAAAAAGTGGGTACCAATATGCTTACTAATTTTTTTTGCAGGTCCCACTCAAAAAGAGGAAATGGATATTAGACAGTGGTTGCTCAAAACACATGATGGAGACAAAGATATGTTAACCAATATCTCATACTTTGATGGTGGATCGGTTACTTTCGGAGATAACTCAAAAGGGTTTATCATTGGAAAAGGAGATGTGTGCAACAACGGTATTTCAAATCTACCTCTTATTACTAATGTTTCTTTAGTTAAAAATTTAAAACATAATTTACTAAGTATTTGTCAATTATGTGATAAAGGTTTTAATATAAATTTTTCTGAAAATAAATGTTGTATTTTTGATAAAGAACTCTTATTTTTGAAGGAAATCGAGATAGAAATATTTATGTTTTAAATATGAAAGTTAATAATAATAAGGAAATGTGTTTGGTTGCCAACAACAGCGATTCTTGGTTATGGCACAAGTGTCTATGTCACATAAATTTTAAAATTAATAAAAAACTTTCAAAACATGAATTAGTGAAAGGTTTACCAAAAATAAATTTTAAATAAACAATCTATGTGAAAATTGTCGAAAAGGAAAATTAACCAAATCTTCTTTTAAATCAAAAAAAAAGTTATTTCAACTTTACAACCATTAGAACTATTACATATGGACTTGTTTAGACCTACTCAAGTTCAATCAATAAATCACAATTGTTATGTTTTTGTAATAGTTGATGATTTCTCAAGATTTACATGGACCTTATTTATGAAAAATAAAAGTGATACGTTTGAACACTTTAGATATTTTATTAAAAGAATTCAAAAGTCTACAAATTTAAAAGTTAAAAATATTCGTAGTGATCACAGTGGGGATTTTGAAAATGGATTTTTTGAAAATTTTTGTAAAAAGAAAGGAATAAATCATAATTTCTCTTGTCCTAGAACTCCACAACAAAATGAAGTTGTAGAAAGAAAGAATGGAACTTTAAAAGAATGTGCTAGAACTTCACTTAATGGAAGTTCTCTATACAGCCAATTTTGGGCAAAAGCTGTAGCAACTACTTGTTACGTATTAAATCGTATTTCTATTCCTCCTCTAACTAAAAATACTCTATATGAACTTTTTAATGAAAAGAAACCAAATATTTCATGTTTTAAAGTTTTTGGTTCTAAATGTTTTACTCTTAACGCTAAAGATCAACTTGGAAAATTTGATGCAAAAGCTGATCACGGAATTTTTGTTGGGTACTCAGAACGGAGTAAAGCATATCGTATTTTTAACAAACATATCAATATCATAGAAGAATCTATACATGTATCCTTTGATGAAAATTTTAATAAACATATGAATAACAAAGATGATGATGAAATTATTGAAAATACAAGTCTTGAAAATACGGAAAATCATCCTATAGAAAATATTAGATCACCTCCTAGAATATTAAGAGATCATCCTACACAAAATATTATTGGTGAAATTGACACACACGTCCGAACTAGAAGCCAATTAAATCAAATGGGTCATGTAGCATTCCTTTCAACCATTGAACCCAAAAATCCGAAAGAAGCTTCTACAGATGATTACTGGATTATTGCTATGCAAGAAGAGCTAAATCAATTCTAATGCAATGATGTGTGGGAACTTGTACCTAGACCAAACGACCAATCTGTTATCAGTATAAAATGGGTATATAAGAACAAAGCAGATGGACTCGAAAATATTACACGAAATAAAGCCAGATTAGTTGCACAAGGATACAATCAAGAAGAAGGTATCGATTATGAAGAAACTTTTGCACCCGTAGCAAGACTGGAAGCCATACGCATTTTATTAGCATACGCAAGCTTTCATAATTTTAAACTATATCAAATGGACGTAAAAAGCGCCTTCTCAAATGGTTTTTTAAAGAAAATGTTTATGTAGAACAAACTCCATTATTCATACATGAAAAATATCCATATCATGTCTATAAACTTAAGAAAGCTTTATATGGTCTAAAACAAGCACCTCGTGCTTGGTATGAACGACTTAAATGCTATTTAATAAATTCTGGTTTTCGAATAGGAAAAGCGAATCAAATGCTATTTATTAAAAATACAAATAAGGATATATTAATTTTTCAAATTTATGTTGATGACATAATATTCGGGTCAACTAATGATAATTTATGTAAAGAATTTTCTATCATAATGACAAATGAATTAGAAATGTCACATATGGGTGAACTATCATTTTTCTTAGGTTTACAAATTAAAAAAATGTCAAATGGTATTTTTATTAATTAAGAAAAATATTGTAATAATTTAATTAAACGTTTCGGGCTAGACAACACTTCCGGCAAACTAACTCCAATGAGCACTTCAGTTCATCTCGATAAAGACGAAAAAGGAAAAGTGTTGATAAAAAATTATACAGAATTATGATTGGATCATTACTTTATCTAACTACTAGTCGACCTGACATAATGATGAGCGTTTGCTTGTGTGCACGATTTCAATCAAATAAAAAAGAATATCATTTAAGAGCGGTAAAACGTATTCTAAGATATTTAAATAATACCAAGGACTTTGGTCTTTTTTATCCAAAAGGATGTCCGTTTGAATTAGTTTCTTACAGTGATGTTGATTTTGGTGGATCCCAGACGGATAGAAAAAGTACAAGTGGTACGTGTCATTTCATTGGAAAATCATTTGTGTCCTGGTTTAGTAAAAAACAAAATTGTGTATCGCTTTCTACATGTGAAGCAGAATACATATCTACTGCTTTAGCATGTGCTCAAGTAATTTACATGCAACAAACTATTAAAGATTTTGGAATAAATTTATCAAAATCAATAATATACTGTGATAATACTAGCGCTATAAATTTATCAAAAAATCCGATAAATCACTCTAGAACAAAACATATAGATATCCGACATCATTTGTTACGTGACAATATTGAAAAGGATATTATTAATTTAGAATATGTTTCTACTGAAAACAAAATAGCAGATGTTTTTACCAAACCTTTACTAGAAAATTCCTTTATCAAACTACGACGAGAATTGGGAATTGTTTCATTAAAAGATATATAAATCAAACTAACATTACGTATACTTATGTGTTTTTTCAATAACTATCTATTTTTAAACAATTGTTTCCTAAAATTATTCACACCACTCAAATTTCTTTATGGATGCAGACTTCTGAATTCTCTAAACCACGTATTCTTTTTGATGCTTCACTATATAAGCCTATACTTCTCAAATTAAAACACAAGTTAAAAACTAAAGAAAATCAAACACCATGTCATCAAACAATTCAAATTCCACAATAAATATTACGTTTACATCGGATAGCTCCTCCGACTCTCCTCAATTTCCTACTCCTACTCCAAAAAATGAGCCAACTTATCGATGGACGAATTACCACATGGGATTTACTCCTGATTCTAATAAGACTAAAAGATCACTATTTTCTTCACCCGATACAAAGAAGAAAGTAGACGACATTCACCATTACCAATCAAAACAAATAGCTCTCCAAAAAGAGTTATACATTGAACAGAAGGTTATGGCTACACGATTATGTCTTCTTGAAAAGACAATCTATAAATTATGCGGTCCTAAATTAAAAGATGTTACTTCGCCATTACCAATTCCTGCTGATCCTATTGACCCTTCAGCATCATATCGCACAGAAAAAGATCAAGTAAATCCAACGAAGAAATTCTATACTTTTTCTCCAAGACGATCATCCTACTTTCCAAACTCTTGGGATAGAAACTGCAATGCTAATGAAGGAACTAGTTCGGCGACTCCTACAAAGACTCCACCTTCAAAGAAATAAAGTCTTTGTTATTATATAGTTTCATATATTTTTTATTATTTAAAGCTTATATGAAATAAAACTTGTTTGAGCTCAACATGTCAAAACTGACGTCTGGTAATATATAAATGGACGTTTGAATTTCTATATATAATAATTTTACCCCGACCAACAGACGTCTGATCTATTTATAACAGACGTCTGAAATAGACCTAAAATGAACTAATTCTTGGGGGTTAATTTAAAAAAAAACAGACGTCTGCCAGTATATTTCAGACGTATGGAATCTGAGTTAAATAACTTAACCACATTTCCATTCAGACGTCTGATTCACACAAAACGGACGTCTGTTTTTGTTCAAAAATGAACTAATTCCTTGCGGGTTATTTTGTTCTTCAACTCAGAGGTCTGGCCTACAAATATCAGACGTCTGTTTTAACTGAAAATGATTTTTTTTAAAAAGACACGTCGGTTTACCTCTTCACCTTTTCACCTTTTACTCATTCATCTCTTCAAATTTACTTTTACCCATTCACTTCAAATAAAAACCCTAGCCCCCAAATTCAAAAATTACAACAACACTTCATCAATTTACAATCAAATCATGGCAAATCGTGGTAAACGGACAAGAGAAGAAGAAGCACTACCTCCCTCCGAAGAATTGATTCAAAGATGGCTTTGGGATGACACTGTAAAAGCTAGATATAAGGCTATGAAGGATTCAAAATTCTTTGAAGGTGCTTTTGTAAAATTCGATGCTTTTTCCAATTGTCGTCTACTTCACTATGCTAGACATTTTAATTTTGAATCCCTTGTTGATTGTGACAAAAACAATGTTAAAATCTATCCTCTTTTGATCAAGTTATTTTTAGCAAATCTAAATCTTGATCATACCAAACCTCAAGTTAAGATAGATACGATTTGGTCATGGGTATGTGGAAAGCGAATACTTATCTCAATGCAACGATTAGGGTAAATTTTACAATGTGCATGGCAAGGACTCGATATAGACACCATTGAAGTTGATATGCATACACGAGATGAGATTTCCCATCAATTTTTATCTGATAATCTAATTAATATGAAAGATCTTATTGCTACTCATCTGCGACCACAAGCTCGTCTACTTAATCGTATTCTTGTACGTACCAATCAACCTCGGAAAGGTAGCTATGAAAAAGTTTACAAAAGGAATTTTCAAGCTCTTTATGCCTTATACTCTAACAAACAAATTAATTGGGCCAAAATTATCATGGATGAATGGACTGACATCACATACAAGCGTAAGTACAAGACTATTCACTATGGTGCTTTCATTACTCGCATTCTTACCTCCTGTGACGTTAATATACCAAACGATATCCCTTCGTTAAGCATCAAAGAAATTGGTCCCAAAACCTTGAAGCTTATGAATATCCCCTAAAGACCCGCTACCTTAGAAATTATGACTCTTGAGACTTGACTCAACACGTTGCTAATCAACCAGAAGCTCTATTTACTGAGCCTTCTCATCGTCATCGTCTAAGGGACGAAGAAGAGGAAGACTTACACATCATATCTCCCGACACGTCCTCTAAACAAGCCTTGGTCACCCTTTCTCGAAATCAATCCAAAATTCACAAAGACCTAAAACGTTTTGAGAAGCAAACAAACAAAAAGTTTAACTCAATCAAAGGCTTTTTAAATAAGATTTGGGATGTTATTTCTTGCACCGGCACTTCTTCGACTCAAGCACAAATTCCGGCACCATTTCAATGGCCCTCCAGTTCTCACGAAGAAGCTCCGGGTTCCGAAACAAAGCTCACCAAGGGACGAAGGGACATCTGCACTAGGATCTACCTCTCAGGATATATAAGTATTGAAGATGGTATGGTTAAATATTTTGCTTAAAAAAAACTCTTATTTAGTTCGTGGTATGTAATATTTTGCTACTTGTCTTATTTTCGCACCAAACGCTAGTATATGTGTCTGTGTGATGATAGTATTGTTGGAACTTTATATGAGTGTATGCTCTATGACTATTTGTGTATTGCATTCGTGCTTCAATTTTCTCTTAAGTATTCCTTTTTGTGAAATGACAAAGGGGGAGAAAACAAGTAATATTATATGCATTTCGACAGGGGGAGCCTATATAGTTGTCATTAGTCAAAAAGGGGGAGAATGTTGAGTCGCGCTATATAGCGTTTTGACTATGACAACTATACGAGTACATATATAAATATATTATCGACTAACTCTATGTTGCAGGAAGATACTTTTGACAGTCAGATCAAAGGACACAAAACGAAGATCACTTATATGTTGTAAGAGTCTTATAGTCTTAGTTTTATATGTTAAAGTCTTCCTTGATGATAACACACACAAAATTTAGATATATAATTCTTTGATTATAAAATAGGCAAAATATAGGCAGATAACACAAAACAGACATCTGGTCTGTTAAATTCAGCCATCTGTTTTCTGAAACAAATTGTTTTTCAAATATAATATACAGACGTCAGTCTTATATATTTCAGACGTCTGATTCTGAAAGGTTGCGACTATTACAAAGAGATGCAGCTATTTGTTTTATAACTCTTGATCAAAACTTTTCATGATCAGTTGCATCCTTTTATACATTATAAACAAAAGGTTGATCAACTGATCCAATAACCGATTTTTATTCTAATTCCCTCTATCTTATACAGAAGCTCTCTAAGTTCTAAAGTGATCTATTTTCATACTCAAGACTTTTAAACTTCCATATCGCTTCACGTACTTCACGATTATCATCTTGGAAAGGCTATAGGAAGGGTGTACTTAATATTCAACAATCCGTGTTATCAAGAACACAAAAAGAGTCAACAATTATTCTGTGTTAGACCAGAAAGTGGTTCTAACACCCAAATTGATTAAAAGCAAATAAGATGAGATAAAAATAAAAAAAGAACACAAAGGATTTATAGTGGTTCGGCGAAGAAATGCCTACGTCCACTTATCTTTCACTATATTCAATGATTCAGTTGCAAATACAGTGTAATTTTCACTTGATTTCACTCACAACTCACTTATATTCACTCAATAGACTAAAACAAGTAATGAAAGAAGATTTGGATTCTCCGGGAGTAATGGAGTTCGGATTATGGAGGTGGTTGAATTCTCAAAGTGCCTAAAAAAATCCTTTTCTTTGTCTCCAGACGGGGTATTTATAGGTGTGAATTTGCTCAAAATCCGATCCGGATCGGATCCACGCGTCGTCCATCCCATTAGCCTCGTGTTCGGATGAATTATTATGTTGACAACGCATCAGAGTAATGAACGTTATGGGTAGGAACTAGTCATAGCCGATCCGGATATCCAGGCGCTTCTGCTGGAGAATAATATGGAACATGGGCTCGGGTTGGAGACACATATATAGGGGGTTCGGATCGGGATACCTGATCCGACCCGGATTGGCTTGGATGCAACGCTCTCTTCTTCTTTAATCTGTTTCGTTCCGATCTATTTCCTTGGCAACCAGGTGGCTTTCCGATCCGATTGAGATTATATTGTCCTCCGATCCGAATAGCTATGCCTTACTAATTTCCTCAGCAACAGTTCACCGATCCGAACAGAAGATTTTATCCGATCCGTACCGATATGTTGCTCTGACCCGACCCGAACAATTGCAGCTGTCCAGTCTAGGTTGTAGTGTCTTCTCCAATCCGAACCGAAGTCTTCTAATTAAAAATGCTCTTCAATGTCTGATTTCTTGACTTTGTGTTGCCTAGTTCACAAAGTAGGCTAACACTTTGCCCCCTCAAAGGATGCTTCTGTTGGAAACGGAGCATGCTTTGACTGCCATAGCACAAAAGCTTCATCCTTCCTTTTGAATTCACATGCCAAGTTGTCGTACTTCATCCTGTTCGGTTCAGATTCCGACCCGAACGGATTTCTGCTTTTGGTTCCGACCCGAACTGATTTCCTTCTTCTCTGCAATGTATTAGCGGGCCAAGCTGCGTCATTGGGCTTCTCAAACCGGTCCGATCGGGAATACAAATAGTCATCTTGTTTTTTATATAAATTCACTTCACTTTTCTTCCTTTCTCTCTTTCACCGTTTCTGCTCATCCGAACCGATTCCACATTGAAATTTTAGTCTTTCCAAGAAACTTCAAAATTTTCGCTTCAATCTTTGAATCAAATACATAGGTAGCCTTGTAATCTTGAATCTCGTTGCCATAACTGTTTCTAATTTATATCCGCAGTTAAGATAAACGATTCTAACAAGGTAATTGATTAATTCCATCGCCATGGCTTCCTTCATTCTCCGCCTTCGTCGCTGATGGCATCGACGCCATTTCGAGGCATTGGTGGAAGATGTGGAAACTCGTCGTTGAATACTTGAATGCTTTAGCACTTGGCTTTAATTAAGGCTTGGGATATCAAGTTGAGTTCGCTACTTAAGAGAAGGAAGAGGAAGGAAATTGAAGGAGATCGGTTCGGGTGGGGGAACGGTAAGAGAAAAAAAGGGAAAGAGAGAAATTCACAGATCCGGACCGGGTCGGGGCAATAGGACAAGGAAATGGGACTTAACTCGTTTAACCAGGTCGGGTCGGAGCTAGGAATAAAATGGAGGTTAAGACTTATGCGCCCGGGTCGGACCGGGTTATGAAACAAAAGAGAGAATACTAATATGGTTATCTAGGTTAATCCGACCCGCCCCGAAAGTCATCCTCCGAACCGATCCGGATATTTCTCTCTGAGTGTGAGCCTTTGCTCATCCGTTCCGAACCTGGTGTCTGCATCCGAGCCGAAAACTACTCAATCCAAAACACAAACTCTCGTCCAACTATTTAAAAGATATTACTTCCAACTTCGTGAACTGTTAGGATAGTGCCTTGCGGACATAAATTAACATTAAGAATTACTCTGACTATCACTTTCTCTTCAAAGTTTCGTCTTACATTGTTGCACTTTTACTTTGCATTTCTCACATTCGCTGCACACATTTTAGTTCACACACATACACAGGGGGGTACGGGCTAATTTACTCTAATCCGTGCTATTGCTTCTTCAATAGTTCTATGACAATGAGGCCCAGACGCTCTTCCAGACTAGCTGAGAGGAAAGAAGCCCCGGAAACTTCTAACAAAATCACTCTCGAGGATATATCTTCTTCTTCGGATCCAGAATGGGACAGCGAGGGTCCAGACTACGGGGTTGGAAATCCAGAAAGCAACGAGGCGTCTTCAGAGAACGAAGTTTCTTTGGGTTTTGAGGAGGAAGGAGGGATTGGTGACGATCGAGCCCCTGATGAATTTGAATCAGCCATTATATTGGAATCACCTTTAGACTCTGTTGAATCAACGATCGACAACGATCGACTTGTCCGAATTTGCTTAAAATACGGGATAATGAAAAGGGACACTCTAGTGCCTTCACGCTCTGACCGTCCCCACAACCCTCCAGAAGGATATATGGCGGTCACTCGATTGATGTGCATGGTCGGCGCCATTCCTCCATTCTCTCCTTTCATCGTCGATTTTTTAAGACAGATGCGGATTGCCCCCATGCAGTTGCATCCCAATTCATATGCCTATTTGCACACCTTGTACATAACATATCGTGAAATCTTAGGCATAGAGCTTACGTTCGATGACGTTCACTTCTTCTATAATTTCAAGCATCGAACTCGAGAGACTCCATCTTTCTGCTACTTTGAATCAGTTCCAAAAAGGAAGATAATCTCTGCACCATTTAGCAGTAAAGCTGGAGATTCCAGACTAGAATGGTTCTACGTAAAGCGACAGCCTGGATGCGCCAGGAAATGGACAAAATCAAGTAAAGCACTGATTTTCTAAATCCGAGCTCTATACACTTGAATCATCACCTTGACTTATTTTACTTTCTGTTTGCAGTTGACAACCCCAAACAGATATCAGATCAGGTGTTCATTGACCGGATGCACCGACTTCTTAATGGCGATCCGAAATTCTTGACTATTGACGAAACCCTTAAGGACAAATGCCTTCACTTTCATGGGATGTTATCTGTTTTTCGTAGCATTGGTCATGGGACGGTCCCCTACGCATACATTCCTCCAGTGGAGGTGGTTCCAGAGACAGGAGAAGGCTCGGGAATTCCTACAGTGCCTCTTCAAGCTTCACCTTCTCCATCCTCTACACAAGATGACGAATTGGCTAACCTGGCCGAAAGGCATCGAGAAGGATATGCTGCCCCCGAGGAGGCTACTTCTCTGGAAAACTCAACATCCCCAGCAGAGTCGCCACTTAATGCTTCTGAGGGGAATATTCCTAGTACTGATGAGCAAATATTTCAGGGTTTGGGGGACCTCCCCTTACCTGAGACTATATACACTTCAGAGGATTTCAGGAAGGATCCTTTAGTCTTCACCTCTTCTGAAGAGACCACTCCCGCTAAGGCCAAAGAGCCTGCCCGTACTAGTCTAGCTTCAGACTCGGGTTGGTTTGGGGGGGGGGGGGGAACACATCACTTAGGACACACTTTACATAACAGCATTAGCATTCATAGCACCTCTTTCTCCGTGAATCCATTAATTCTAAATTTCGTTTGTCTTATTGTGTAGGCACGATGTCTCGATCCTACTATGATATCAGGAAGCTTCGTCGCAGCATGTCTAATCCTCCTCAGGATGTCGAGTATGATCGTCGTGATGATCGTGGCAGGGATGAGAGGAGGCCTTATGATCCCTATCGTTCTCGACCCTCACGTTCTCGCTCACCCGTTAGGCCGGAACAAGAGAAATACAAAGGTTATCAAAGCCGTAGGGAAGAGGATAGACCACAATCCAAAGACTCCACCTCTTCCCATGAAAAACGCAGTAGAGAGAAAAGTCCTCCAAAAGAAACCGGGTCTTGAAGTAAACAAAAAGTCCCTGCTACTAAACGATCTAGGACAGACAAAGAAGCTACCGAATCCTCCTCACTAAGGGACACCGAATTGACAATCCTCGCTCCTCCCCCACCAGATGCGGGAACTGCAATAAAGCGGGCATATTTGAAAGAGCAATTTCCCGAACACTACTTCGAAACTCTGACTTTTTTACCTGCCCTTGAACCGATTTCATCTAAATGGGCAGATGAGGCCAAAGCAAAGATAGATGCGTTGGACAAACAGTATACTGAGATGTTCAAATATTCACGCAATCTTTCTAGAATTATCCGCACTCTAATCACAAATACTGACTCAATGCAAAAGACCGCGGAGGAGGATGCCAAAACTCTAAAAGCCCTAGGAAAAGATTTGGAAGACACTCAAGCTCAGCTAGCTCTCGCTCAAAGGGACGCTTCTAATTTCAAACAACAGTTCGAGGACATGCAAAAGCGTTATCATGACTTGCTTGAATCTCACACTCAGGAGCGCTCTGAATTAAAAAAGCAAACCGACGAGGCCAAATCAGAAGCTGCTAAGACACGTCTTGCTTATGCTGAGCTTGAACGGAAAAACGCCGAGTTAGCAAAGAGAAGCGCTGAACTAGAAAAGAAGAACGCTGACTTGGCTTCAAAGCTGTTGGAGGCAGATAACAGAGCTGCCCTGGCCGAGGGCAATGTGGAGTGTGCTATTAAATCTGCGGAGGAAGCCCGCAAGCAACTATCAGAGGCGGAGGCTGATATTCAAGGTTTCGGCGAACTAATGATTGAATTCTTCGCACATATTATTCGTCGCCGAAACATTTCTTGGATCGAGGACTATCCATCCACTCTAGTCCAAGTATGGAATCAGATCGTCGAGTGGGAAAAAGAGGAACTTAAGGTCGATTCCCTCGATGAAGATAAACTAATGGAGAAATACTTGAGGGATGATGAACCGGAGCGCCTAGCTGAAGGGCGCCGCCTTATTGCTGAGGCCACGGAAGAAGAGAGACGGAAGTCTAAACAGAAGAATGCTCCCGAAGTTGATTCCTCTTCTTCTGCCCCTGCGACTTCTGAAGTAGAGGGGTATGATCCTGAAAATCCGGGAATTCCCCGAACAATTTTGCTATCCCCTATTCCTGAAACAGCATCAGAGGTAGTAGTCACCCCCGCCAAGAAGTCTTCGGAAGGTATCACTACCTTTTCTCCTCAATTTGTCAAGGCTATTTCTACCTTTCGCCATGTGATTGAGCAATCGATGAAAAACCCATTGTTTTCGCCTGAGTTGATAACTGTTGCTTCTCATTCTATAGGTGTTGAGCCATCCGAAAAGACAGATGTGACTCAGGGAGCCACCGCCGGGGCAAAGTCCGCAGAAAAGGCCAAAAGAGGGGAGGATAAGGCTGCCCCTATAGACTTGGGAGAAGGAAGTGAGCCAACTAAGGTCGCCACTCCCCATGATGAAGAAATGATAGCAGCTTTGAAGGATGATGGCGGAAATGGGGGGCATGAAGAGGAACCATAAGTTGCAATAGTCGGGGAGTCAAAAAACGCTGATGATGTTACCTTGGCTGCAATGAAAGCCGATCAAGACAAGCGCTTGCAATTAAAAGCTGAAGAGCTAGACCCCGAAGTCCTCAAACCCCTCGCGGTCGTGGATGCGGGATCAAGGTTAGTTGTTAAGCTCTCAACTAGATCTATTACAGAGGAACTCGCTAAAAAATCTTCTCTTGATTCCAGCGCCCCGCCCTCCGGGAAGAAGTCAACTGGCTCCAGCACCGCATCTTCAGGAAAAAAGAAGTCAAAGCGAATCTTGACGAAAGCTGAGAAAGAAGCAAAGGACGCGGAGAAAGCCGCCAAGAAATCCAAGGCTCATTCAAAATCTAAGTAGTGGATTGCCTTGTATCTTTTTAGCATTTAGTGAACCAATAATTGCTGCTACAAAAGTAGCTCCTGCACTTTCTTCTTTTTAGCTATTTTCCTGTATAAATTCATTCATTTGTAAATAAAAATAACTCATTTTTTGCAATGTTCGTTTGTTAGTAGTTCTGCACTTATGTAAAAATGCATGTCTATAGTGATGAAACGAAGTTGTGGAGGGGGGAAATATGCGTATACATACGTGTCCCTAGTCATTTCCCACAGATTACTTGATGCTTAATCAAGCAATCTGAATGCTCCCGATTCTCTGACGGGATAGCACTTCCTATGTCGTCAGCACCTGTCGTTTTTTCTGGCATTTCTTTTATACTCTCTCCCTTTCTCTTGAGAGTTAGAGTTCGAGCTCAGTCATCTATTTATTCCCCGGTCTTTCAACGGAGGAAGATTTCTTTCTCAGCGCTCAGTCGGAGACGCTTTTATACTCTCTCTCTCTCTCTGGAGAGTTAGAGTTAGGAAGAGAATTTCTTTTTCAGCGCTCAGTCGGAGACGCTTTTATACTCTCTCTCTCTCTGGAGAGTTAGAGTTAGGAAGAGATTTTTTTTTTCAGCGCTCAGTTGGAGACGCTTTTATACTCTCTCTCTCTCTCTGGAGAGTTAGAGTTAAGAATGTCGTTTTCTCATTCTTTTATGTCTTAGCGCACAAATAGTCGTTGTGCTTCTTTTTGTGTCTAAACTTTGTTCAACCTTTTTAGGCAGTGAGTCATCCTGTATTCCATATCTACAACAGAATAATTAACAAATGTATATATATATATGTAATGCATAAAAGTAAATAACACACAATATTTTTATAGTGGTTCAGCTAAGTCGTAGCCTACATCCACTTTATAGTCCTTTATTCATATCGTCAGATTTTCCCAAGGCAAGTCGTGCCTTATTACAAGGTTCATAGGAAAAATAACAAAGAGTACAGCATTTCTAATCCAAATATCGCATTAAGTGTTGGGCATTCCATGCTTGAGGGACTTCTTCGCCATCTACGGTCGTTAACTTGAAGGTTCCTTTTTCAAGTTTCCGTTGGATGACAAAGGGTCCTTCCCATTTTGGGCCGAGGTGAGGAAGGGATGGAAAAACTCTCTTTAGCACCAAATCTCCTGGTTCAAAAGTCCTGAGGCGAACTTTTTTGTCATAATAGCGTGCCATCTGACGTCGATGCCATGCCGCACGCAAATCCGCTTCATCCCTTTTTTCTTCGATTTCATCAAGAGACTCAAGTAAGAGCGCCCGATTCGTCATCGGGTCATAATATGTCACCCTGTGGGAAGGAACTTCCAGTTCAACTGGAATTACTGCTTCTGAGCTAAAGGAGAGAGAGAAAGGGGTATGACCGGTGGCTGTCTTAAATGTTGTTCGATATGCCCACAAAGCTAGGGGCAATTCGTCAACCCATCTTGCCTTTGCACGCTCTAACCGTTTCTTGAGGATGGATTTTATTACTTTGTTTATTGCCTCTACTTGCCCATTTGACTGCGGATAGGCAACTGCAGTATATCGCTTGTCTATCTTATACTTCTGACAGAAATTTCTGAATTCCGTACTATCAAACTGGGTTCCGTTGTCAGTTATAATCGTCCTTGGGATCCCGAACCGGCATATAATATTTCTGACCACAAAACTTATCACCTTTCTTGCTGTGATCTTGGTCAAGGGCTCAGCTTCCACCCACTTCGTAAAATAGTCCACGGCCACTATTGCATACTTAGCTCCTCCTTTAGCAATTGGTAGAACTCCAATGATATCAATTCCCCACGTGGAAAATGGCCAAGGACTCACCATTGATTTAAGTTGGGTCGACGGTGCCCTAGGGATTTTGGCGAATCTCTGGCACTTATCGCAGCGTCGTGAATAATCAGTTGCATCTTTATTGATCGTAGGCCAGAAGTATCCGTACCGCAATATCTTCTTTGCTAAAGTTTGACCTCCTGTATGATCTCCACACTCACCTTCGTGTACCTCTCTTAGTACACGCTTGATGTCGTCGTGTGCTATACATCGTAACAGGGGCATAGAAAATCCTTGCCTATAAAGTGTATCATCTTGTATGACATATCTGGTAGCTTTGCGAACTATAGCTCTTTTCTCACTCTTCTTTGATGGGAGTGTCCCATTCTTAAGGAAATTCTTAATTGGAGTCATCCACGACTCCTTCTCTGGTTCCGCTTCAAAGGCGAATTCAATTTCCATTGACTCAAAGCTTGGTGATTCCAACGTTTCAATTGGAATTATTTCAGTCTCTTCTGGATTGTCAGAACTAGCCAGCTTGGCCAGCCTATCCGCTTTATGGTTTTCAACTCTGGGAATGTGCGTTATGTTGTACCGCTCTAAGCTATTCAATAGCTCTCTCACTTTCCCGAGGTAGGCGATAAGTCGAGGTCCTCGAGCCACAAATTCCTCTCGCACTTGGCAAACAACAATTTTAGAGTCATAGAATATGTCTAACATTTTTACTCCGAGGTCTTTAGCAAGTTTCAGCCCGGCAATCAGGGCTTCATATTCAGAGTCATTGTTAGTCGCCGAAAATTCTAATCGCAGGGCGTAATATAACGACCGTCCTTTGGGAGTGACTAAGACGATTCCAGCTCCGAACCTTCGGTCGTTTTTGGCTCCATCTGTATATAGTTTCCACGGATTTATCTTTAGCTCATCCTCGGACTTAACTGCTCTGTCATTGATTACTCCCTCCTCTGGAATGGTGAACTCCGCAATAAAGTCTGCTAGAGCTTTCCCCCTGATTGACTTTCGTGGTTGAAAATTCAAATCAAACTGACTTAGTTCTATGTTCCATTTGATCAACCTTCCCGATGCTTCGGGTCTCTGCAACACCTGCCTTAAGAGCTGGTCGGTGTATATGGTTATTGGATGGGCTTGGAAATAGTGACGAAGCTTTCGGGATGCTATCAGGAGGCTGTAAGCGAGCTTCTCAATTTTTGGGTAGTTGCGCTCTGCCGCCGCTAATTTCTTGCTTACATAATATACTGGCCTTTGTACTTTATCTTCTTCTCGAACCAGGGCTGTACTGACGGCGTGAGCCGAGACTGCCAAGTAAACAAACAATTCTTCGTGATCTACGGGCTTTGATAAAATCGGCGGTTTCTCTAGCAGTTCCAATAAATTTTGAAAGGCCTCAACACAGTCCGGAGTCCACTCGAAGTTCTTCTTTCCTCTTTTAATCAAATCAAAAAACGGAACACATTTGTCTGTGGCTTTGGAGATGAATCTACTCAGTGCCGCTACTTTCCCTGCAAGACTTTGGACGTCTTTAATTCTCCTCGGCTCTTCGATATTTCTAATCGCTGCTATCTGGCTAGGGTTGATTTCAATTCCTCGGGAACTCACAATGAAGCCAAGGAACTTTCCTGATGCCACTCCAAATGAGCATTTCAGAGGATTCAATTTCATCCGGTACTTTCGCAGGATACCAAACATTTCCGCCAAGTCTTGCGTATGGCTGGAGGACTGTTTCGATTTGACAAGCATATCATCCACATAAACTTCCATAGTTTTTCCTATTTGATTATAAAACATTCTGTTCACCAAGCGCTGATAAGTAGCTCCAGCGTTTTTCAATCCGAATGGCATTACAACATAACAATATAATCCCAAATTCGTAATGAAGCTCGTATGTTCTTGGTCTGGTACGTGCATAGGAATTTGCTTATATCCAGAATATGCGTCCATGAAAGAGAGAAGTTCATGACCTGCTGTCGAGTCTACAAGCTGGTCAATCCTGGGAAGTGGGAAACTATCTTTTGGGCAAGCTTTGTTTAAATCTGAAAAGTCAATGCAAGTCCGCCACTTTCCGTTTGGCTTCTTTACTAAGACGGGATTCGATATCCAGTCGGGATATGTCGAATCTCGAATAAATCCATTCTGCTTCAACTTCTCTACTTCCTCTTTGAGAGCAGCCGATCTCTCTGGGCCCAGCATGCGTCTCTTTTGCTTCACAGGCGGATGCTTCGGATTTTACATTCAATTTGTGACTTATAATGGATGGCGATATCCCACACATGTCAGCATGGGTCCAGGCAAACACATCTAAGTTTGCCTTCAAGAAGTCCGTTAGTTCTTTAGCTCGACGTGGATCCAATTGAGAACCAATCTTCAAAACTTTTGTCGGATCAGCTTTATCAATAGGAATTTCCACTGTCGCTTCATTAGGAGTTGCATTCCTAGCCTCTGGTTCCTCGTCTTTTCTGGGATCCAGGTCTTTGGGCGTTCCTTTGGGCAACTCCTCTGGGGTCAATCTCTATAATTGCTATGCCGAGCCCCCCTTTGAGGGGGACGAGGCATCTTTACTCTCAACGTTAAGTCCTTTCATCAACATCTTTAATTCGGCCACGTAGCAGGCCCGTCCGGAAACTTGATCCCCTCTCATTACTCCAGTTCCGGCTTCGGTTGGGAACTTAAGTAACAAGCACCAAGGGGCGATACAAACTCTGAATTCAGCAAGGGCAGGCCTCCCCAAAAATGCATTATAAGGCGAATCTACGTCCAATACTACGAACTGAAGCATGCGCACTCTTCTACGTTCTCCTTGCCCCAGGGTCACGGGCAATTCTATGTATCCCATGGGGGCTGTCGACGCCCCGTTGAAGCCTCTGATCCATCCTTCACATGGCTACAAGCCTTCAGATTCAAGCTTCATCTGATCAAATGACTTCTTGAACAAAATATTAACGGAACTCCCGTTGTCTACTAATAACTTATGGACCAAGGCCGGCCCAATGGTGGTAGTAATAACCAACGGATCATCGGTGGGTGATTGGATCCCAGTATTGTCTCGGCTGCGAAATACTACGTCGTCAAACATGGTCTTCTGTTGTTTTATGGGGGTGATATCTTCCAAATCATCACCTTCATTCACGTCTAGATGCTTGGCAGCATTTACATATTGATCCATTGATCTGAAACTTCGGATTGCTGGGTGAGGTCCGCCTACTATGGAGTTGATAACAATTCCTTTACCTTTCTGCTGCGCTGTAGGCTTGGGAGCAGGTAGAATCTGTTTTGGAGCCTGCTCCCCTTGCCCCCTGTCCCTCGGGGCAACCTTGTATTCATCCAACTTCCCTTCACGCAGCAGCTTCTCAATCACATCCCTCAAATGCCGACATTCATTGGTTGAATGCCCATGAGTTCCGTGGAACAAACAAAATTTCCCTGTCGCCATTTCTTTCTCGGTCGAATCACGAGGTGGCGGTCTTTTGTACTGTAACACATTGTACGTATCCAGGTAAATATTTTCCAGGGTGTCGTTCAATGGTGTATAATTCTCGTAGTTCTGGAATCGGGGTCTTTTGTTAGGATCACTTCCCCTATTTCTGTTTCTTGTGTTACCGTTCGGATTACGGTTATTGTTGTTGTTACCCCCGCTTCCAGCATTACTGTTTCCACCCTTGTTTCCTAAATTTACTTCAACCTTGCCAGAACTTTCCCAGGACTACTTCACGGCGATGTTACTCTGCACATTCTCCTTTGAAGCCGTCTCAGACTTTCTCTTTCGGTTTGCCCTGGCCTCCTCTCGCCTTAGATAAATATCAGCTTTTTCGTAGAATATCTCCCTTGTGGAGGGTGTTTTCCCAGAAAGGTAATCTCCAAAGTCAGATTCAGGATCGACTCCTTCCTTCAATGCCATCAGAATAGTGGGCTCATGAGGGTCACTGACCTCAGTCACAGCTTGGTTAAAACGGTTAAGATATGCCCTCAAAGACTCTCCTGGTGCCTGCTTGATTCTCGATAATTCAATAACACTTTTGGACTTTCGGGCATGGAGTCGGAACTGGTTCATGAAACGCTCGCTTAGTTCCTTGTAATTTGAAATCAAACGAGGAGGAAGTCGGGTAAACCAGAACAGCGCCACATCTTCTAAGTAGATTGGGAATGCTTTACACTTCACTTCATCAGGGGCAGCAGCAGCATTCATGATCCACGAGTATCGCATCAAGTGATGTCCCGGATCAGTCCTTCCGTTGTACTTGTCCATCTGTGGCAAGTTAAAACGTCGGGGAAATTGGAAGTCGAGGAAATCGTCGGTGAAGGGAGTATGGCTTCGCTCAATGCCATAATCTTCATTTTTATAGTTCCGGCTCTCGGACATGATCTGGCGAACCGTTGCCTGCACATCAGCATTAGTTAGGGGCCGCTCAGGTTCCCTGGCCCTAGTATCTGAGTTCCTTCTCGGCTCTTGTTCAGGAGATGCCCTTCTTCTTCGGGCTGCCTCTGCTCGATTCCGTTCCCTACGCTCCCGGTCGATCTCGGGAGGAGGGGACTGGAGTCTTTGTCCCCGAGTTGGGTCATTGTTTCCTAGCGCTCGTGCAATATCCTCACGAGATCCCAAAGATCCAAATGTCAACTGCTCCACGTTTTGAGGTCGTTCGAGTGGCCTTCGTTCACGTGGCCGCTCTTCCTCGGAAGATGAAGATTGATCCACTGGTGTGTAACGAACCGGTGATGGAGTTCTCTGTCGACGGAGTTCACTAATCTCCCGACTCATGAGCCTCATATTTTCTTGCATCATGAGATTAGTACGCTCGTGAACTTTCATAGCCTCCCTTGTGCTCTCAAGCATGTCAAGTAAGCGCGAGAAATCTCCTTGAGTGATGGGCGCAGATGGATTGACCTGATCACCAACCCTGGCGGCTGGAATCGGAGCATTCGTAGGGACTCGAGTAGAGGTTCCAGCTTCACCAAGCATCGGGTCGGATCGGAGGTAGGAGGTCGGGTCGGTTCGGAGCTGGGGAGCCTGGTCGGATCGGTACGTGGCAAGCTGCTCGGGTCGGTTCAGATTGGGGGAATGCACTGCTTCAGAATCTCCTACCCGGATCGGATCGGAGCTCTCCCCCCGCTGGCGGCTCGGATTTCCTGCATTGGTTCTTCCTGCTGCTGAACTCTGCACCCGAGACCTTGTTACAACCGCATTTTGCTGATCTTCGCCAGCTCCATTTCCTCTAACAGACTGAACTTCCTTGCCTTTTCCTTTGGCCATGACTCTTTGACAATCACTTCAACAAATATAAAAAAGCGGAGAAACTTACGGATTAACTTCTTTGAACTCAACGGTCCAAAAAGTAGAAAGAAATCCCGGAAAATAAAGAAATTGGATGAGGATTCTCAGTGAAAGCACCAAAATGTTAGACCAGAAAGTGGTTCTAACACCCAAATTGATTAAAAGCAAATAAGATGAGATAAAAATAAAAAATGAACACACAGGATTTATAGTGGTTCGGCGAAGAAATGCCTACGTCCACTTATCTTTCACTATATTCAATGATTCAGTTGCAAATACAATGTAATTTTCACTTGATTTCACTCACAACTCACTTATATTCACTCAATAGACTAAAACAAGTAATGAAAGAAGATTTGGATTCTCCGGGAGTAATGGAGTTCGGATTATGGAGGTGGTTGAATTCTCAAAGTGCCTAAAAAAGATCCTTTTCTTTGTCTCCAGACGGGGTATTTATAGGTGTGAATTTGCTCAAAATCCGATCTGGATCGGATCCACGCGTCGTCCATCCCATTAGCCTCGGGTTCGGATGAATTATTGTGTTGACAACGCATCAGAGTAATGAACGTTATGGGTAGGAACTAGTCATAGCCGATCCGGATATCCAGGCGCTTCTGCTAGAGAATAATATGGAACATGGGCTCGGGTCGGAGACACATATATAGGGGGTTCGGATCGGGATACCCGATCCGACCCGGATTGGCTTGGATGCAACGCTCTCTTCTTCTTTAATCTGTTTCGCTCCGATCTATTTCCTTGTCAACCAGGTGGCTTTCCGATCCGATTGAGATTATATTGTCCTCCGATCCGAATAGCTATGCCTTACTAATTTCCTCAGCAACAGTTCACCGATCCGAACAGAAGATTTTATCCGATCCGAACCGATATGTTGCTCTGACCCGACCCGAACAATTGCAGCTGTCCAATCTAGGTTGTAGTGTCTTCTCCAATCCGAACCGAAGTCTTCTAATTAAAAATGCTCTTCAATGTCTGATTTCTTGACTTTGTGTTGCCTAGTTCACAAAGTAGGCTAACATTCTGTATTAGTAAAGACCACTTCAGTGGTTCAGGCAAGAAATCCCGTTCGTGTTTTCGGGTAATTGTGAACCTAGTCCTCTAGGTGAAGTGAGGTTTTTAGTGTTAGTGAAATACCAGAAGTGAGTCTGGGACTGGACGTAGGACAGTGGTCCGAACCAGTATAAATCGACTGTGTGATTTACTGCTTACTACTCTACTATATACACTACATTCTGTTCTCCATACTACACGATCCTATAACCGCTGCATAGCCCCTTTCAAACATGTCATTATCAGATTCTCACTATCAGAGTACAACTTACAACACAGCGGAAATAGCAATAACTAGATAACGCCGAAGCCTCCTGCTCTAAGCTCATTTAGATAAATTTGTAAAATCATGAACTACTTGACTGCCCGTACAAATTTAGCCACCCAAGAGTTTAGGTGAAACAAAACATAATAAACTCTGGTCAGTCATGGGACTGGTATGAGTAAACAATTTAAAACATTTTGAGAAAATAAACGATATCTCATAAGACCACGCCATATAACACGGAATGGGTTTTTCCGTTATGAGAATCCAAAACACTTGATTTAACTTTCAAAATCCTTTTGAAAGAAACGATAAACTTTATATCGAAACTCTTTCTATATTATAGTAGTGTCGAAATCAAATAAATAGAAATCTAGTTAAGCGCTTTCATCTCATGTTCCACATATATATAATATACAATCAAAACAGCGAGCACTTATTGGATAATGCATTTCCAACTATGACAAGGTATGGAACCACCTTCCGATAGTGTATCTCTAGAGGAGAATACACTGGGTTCAACAAGAACATCTTGTAACCCGGCCACACATGATCGACCACTCATTTCGCTTGCGTGTATCGAATGTACATCACCAACGGTTGGGATCAGCAATCATTTTCCTGAATGAGACAGCATTGAATAGAATAAGGAATTAAATGAATTTCTCTAGATAGGTGATAATACACCGTAATGGGAGCTACCCACATAGCCATGTTGCCTGCCCGATTTTTGTCATTTCCCGGTTGTTGAGCCCTGAGGCTATGATTACTTTCCATTCATTAATAGCACAATCACTTTGAATGCCACATTGTCAGATCTGTTAATCAAAAATTGATTGCACAAATATATTCTTGATATTATGCTAAGAGAATGAATTCTCCTCCACCATATATATTTCTACACAACAACATATGCGATCATTGGAAATATTCTATCAGACAATAGTCCATATACGTTCGTTCTGGGATTGAACGAAACCGAATGCACAATTTCAATTAATTGAAAAATCCCTTGCACTCTACTCCGTCTCCGATTATCTTCGTATAATCTGATTCACAACGCTAGTGCCAATACAGAGTGGTTCTCGGATAATAATCCAACCGATCTCCCCATATTGACAATGTTATTGGCAAACACTTCGATATTCGGTTATTTACCTATCAAAGAAAAACATTCATTCAAAGCATCGAACAAATCACTAGGCCTTTTAATTAATATTTCATTAATTAAATTACTTCTCCATTCCTTATCCATATTCGTTAACACGATATTTTAGATAATCATCTGGGCCTCTTACGCTATTTGGAAAACATTTCCATATAACGCCTTCTTTTATTTTCTGTACTTAGAAAACATATTCTATTTATAATTGGAAAACATTCTAATTACTTATCTCTTTCATGACCATCCATTTCTATACTTAGGAAATATTTATTATTATACTTCCAAAATTCTACTTACTTGGGTTAAAACGAACGTTATGTAACACATCGTTACAAACAACCCAAAATACTGCATTCAACTAGCTCTTATTCAAATATTTATCTTCGAGACTGAATCTTGCTATTTATCGGTTAAAAACGAAATCAATCAAGTTGGGGTATAACTACCTCTTAGACCTTGACTGAAAACATACTTAACTTCAAAACGGGAAAGTCCACATACCTCGAATAATCAACATCATAAAATCCAAATGTTCATTTTAAACCCATTTATGTTTCTCTTTCTAATTTTTCCGGATTTAATTATAGATTTCCTTTTTGTTTATAACATTATATTTTTAAGTTCGTTTCCTTATCGAAATCTATATATATTAATACATTGATTTCTAGTTATCCAATTTTCTTATAAAAAAAATTAACTCCTTAAATTTCCAGAAAATTTCGCCATAACCTCCTTTGTACCGGTCGATAGTTCAAACCTCAACTTGTCTCTCTAGGCCCTTTCCATTCAAAAAGAAAATCAAAAAGCCAAGCGGCTTGCCGATTCGGCGCATAAAACCTCATATGTAATTTAAACACATACCTTTTTGTCGGGCACTCGAATTACAAATCTTCGTATACATCATTTCCAAATCTGTTTAACACCTGTACATCTATTCTCCATTTATTCCAATTCCATTCGATTATTTTTATTCAACTCGCTAATTAATCTTCTAATTATCTCTTTTGCCTATTCCACTTTTTATTTGAACATATCGTGTTCAAATAAATTTTTATCTTTCTTATAACCATTCAAACTCCCTTTTTAATTCATGTTTCATATTCGATTTCAAATATAATTTCACGAACCCAATTTACCTTTTAAATGACAACTTCGATTTAAAACTCTATTAACTAATTTCTTCAAATTAGTTGATTTTATTCAATAATTTAAAACCTAATTTTTATTTCAAAAAAAAAATCAATTCATTACTCCACTTGAGTTTTGAATATTTTATAACTCAAGTCTGGATTTTTCTAATGGAAATCCAAATTTTATTTACTTAAAATCCTTTCAATAATTTAAATAAACCGTTATGGTTTTATAATGGTCATAGCGCTCCTTTTCTGAAAATTTGATTATAACATAACTTAAAATCTTTAAGACGAAATCCAAATTTTTCCTCTTCCATTATAAAACTATTATCAAATCGATCCCGACGTTTCTTGTTTCAAAGAATTCTGACTTAAATTGAGTTCTATATATTCAATTGAAGTTCGAAACGCCAATTTACGAACTGCCACGCTACGACGAGTCCGTTTTAATTATATTTAATATATAAATGTTTTAAACTTCGTTTATATAAAAATTATAACTTCATTATAATATTATAAGTATATATATATTAAGTCCTATTTTCAAATCCAACTTAATATTTTCGATTATCTCTAATCGTCGCTTTTCCATTACTCGGTTATCAATTCAATTACAACTCCACTTCTGTTATTGTTTTCTAATTCCATTAGAAATAAAAAATTATATGGAAGTCATGAAGTTGAATCCTAAATATATATCCCCTTCAGATTTTTCCATTTCAGTTTTTAATCCAAATTCCGAAATAAAAAACGTCGTTCCCTTTTTCGAAAGGATTTCCAATTCACTTTCAAATTCACACTTGGATTTATAATTCCACATTTATCCCATGATAATTATTCCACTTTATAAACATTGTTTATAAATTTTCCTTTTTTTATACATTAAACAAGTTCCATTTCAAAACCCATTTGAAACCAAATTTTTATATTTGGAATACTTTATTTATAAAAATATATATATATATATATATATACAGTGAATTTATTTTCATATTTAAAATTTAAACTTCTATTTAATACAATCCAAATATTTTTCATTTTCTGAAAATATTTATTTAAATCAATTCGATATAATCGAATTCAAATCATAAATCTATACGAATTTATTTTAATTCAATTCTCATTCCAACCATTGGAATAATTTCCTCGTTGCTTATTAATATGATTCCCAATCCTCAATTTAAATTCACTTTTGAATTTAAATATTTAAATTATCCAAATGATAATTTTTTTAATTTCAGTTATTAACACCATTTTTAAATTCACTTTAGTTCTCTGCATTATCCAATGAAAATCATTCCATTTTATTATAAACACCATTTATAAATTTACTTCAATTTCCTGCATTATTTAATTTATAAACATTATTTATAAATTCATCACTCCAATTTCCTGTATTATTTAATTTATAAACACCATTTATAAATTTGTTAATCCCTAAAAAACCATACGCACATTGGGTAAAGGATACAAGGCGAGTATCACCATGGTCGGTCGTGCACGATGCAACCGCTCAAAGCAAGATCCAAATATCAAACCCAAGGCGGGTCATGTCAACTAGTGCGACCCGATAAAGATAAAGGTCGCATATCCTGAAGACCGCTCAAACACCGAAACAAGGCAAGTCTCCCGTTCAACATAAGCAGGAGCGACCTCATAACATAAAGACAAACAACGCCATACAAAGGCAGCAAGATGACTGAGCACCCTTGGACCAAAAAGGATGGTCGCACAAGGAACAGAGGAGAAACAACTCCAGATCCGCATTCCGCTCTTACCAAATCGCCCAAAGCACTCACAGTACGCTCACTTACATGGACCCTGATTGACATAAAAATATGTTTATTTCATGCCTTTATATATTATCTTTTGTATATAAATAAATATTACGCTGGGTATTATTTTGATGTTTTTACAGATGAGTTGTTCAAACCTTATACAGCCTTTAAAGTGAAGAATTGATGCCATATTCATGAAGATTGCATAAGAAGTTGTCATTGAAGGCTAATTTTGTTCACATTGGGCTAGCATATTTGCTTTGGAAGGAGATTGGCAGAAAAGATTTGTTAAAATCTTCTGATTGACACATGGCAAAGAGGGAGAAGAAGAAGATCTATCATAATCTTTGATGGAAAAAAGCCCATGCATTAATAGATTTGAATAGGGTTTAGCAATTCAGCTATAAAAGCACATGTATACCCATTGTAACAGGGGATCTCATTCTGTATTCCATTACTCTAATATAAATCTTCTTTTTCTTTTATTTTTCTGCACTTTTCTATTTTCTTAGCAATCAGCGTTGTCTTCACAATTAGTTTTGGAAGAACACCAATTGTATTTTACATGTTTTGTTATTAGTGATTAGTCGTTTGATTAGTTTCAACGACAGTCCTAATTTTATTTTATTTTGTTGTTCTTCTTTTTCTGCAATTTTAATTCTGCATTTTATTTGTGTTTTGCGTTTTATGTTCCAAGCAATTTGTGGCATCTATTCAATTAGATTTATTAGAGCTCAAGTTGTCTTTGCTATTTTGTTTTAAATTAGTGATTAATCGTGTGATTAGATTCAACAATAATCCTTAGTTGCAATTTTAATTTGTTTTTTTCAACAAAATCTCCAGGCTTCGTCTAACTCGCCCAAGAGATTAGATAAGTAATTTGATTTAATTTTCCTCCCTGTATTCGACCTGTATGCTAGACACCTGTGCGCTTGCAGAATTTTATTACAAATATCGCGCTTTTCTAATTCATAGATTTGCGACGATCAAGTTTTTGGCGCCGTTGCCGGGGAGGCAACGATTAAATTTTATTATTTATTTAATTTCTTATTCGTGTTAGTTTTTATTTTATTTTATTTTTGTTTTCTCGTATATATATAAAAGGAAAAAAAATGATTAGTGGTGTGGCGTATCAATCACATTGATTCTGTCATAAACTAAGCAAGAAAAAAAAAAGAATTGCCAAATTTTACTGATTTATTTCCTATTTCAGTACATGGTTTTCCTTCCTTCTACAAGTCTTTAAATATATATATATATATATATTCCTTTATTTCTTTCCATCCTTCAAATTCTTTCCATCTTCTTAAAAAAAAATATCCCCTTCCTTTTTAAACATACCTCAGTATTCTCATCTACACCTTCTTTCCCTTCCAATCTTTGGAATTCTTCTATTACAAGTCTAAAAAAAAGAATCCTTTACAATTATTTATTGCATTTCTTGCTACTTTTTTCCTTATTTTCTCTGCCATCTTTCTGCCCCCTCACAAATACCCCCAATTCTTCACAAACCATAAACAAAAATCTGCCAATCACCATACCACTGCTCACCACAACAAACTCCAATATCTTCTTTCCACACTTGTGCCAAACAGCATCCCTACCATACCCAACGTCCATACAACCTGGTTCACGCAAGCTTCATCTTTAAACCACACTCCACCTTCTGTCCGCTCCCACCGACCATAATTCTACCACAAACCACATCAACCATAGCGCAACACCCCTCACCTTACCACCTTCACATCACTACCCCATAGTCCCCACCACTGTTCAGACAGTCGCCATCTCCAAAACTCAGACAATTACGAAAAACACCTTTCATTCACAAATCCTCCTTTGTCCACTACTTGAACGAGATTCCAAATCGCCATACCTCACTTACCAAATCGAAATCCATCTGCAACATGCCCGGCCAACTCACGTAACCGTCCCCTACCTCCACAAATCACGATAACCAAAGCCAGTTCTATCCGATTCGCGAAGCCTCAAACACCGCAACAAAGCCATCCGTATCACCAGGAACCTATCCTCATCGTCACGCCATCACACTCGCATAACCCCCTTCATCATCGTCATACCCAAGCTAACCCTAGAACACAGTACTCGAACCCAAAAATTCCATCCATACACCTTATCATCACGCATCAATTCAAAACGAATCACTGCAATTATCCCACCGTTCAACAGCGAACCCGAAACCACCATTCAGACCATCTACCAAAACCGCATTCAACTTCTTCAGCAGTTGATTGACAGAAACCACAAAATTCGAAATTCATACCCAAATAGCACAAACTCTGAAAAAAACCCTAGATCCAACTCGGCTTCAACTCCCTGACAACCGAAAACCGAAGTAGCACAACCAAAACTACCAGATCCAAACATGCTGCTTCTGAACCATATCGCACCCACAATCGATTTTTGCACCCAGATCTCGTATCATCTTCAACCACTGGTTTCTCGCAACCCAGATCTTCGTTTTTTTTGAAAAAAAATAAACTCGGAATTGTTTCCTGTAAACAGAGGTTCGAATTTTTTTTTTAGGTAGCTGTAATTGTGAGAAAACTTGTCGTGCTTATTGAATCTCGACGTGGTATTATATTTGTGCGAAATTTGTCTTTGAGAATCAAATTTTATTTTCTTTGGTGATCTGTTTGCCTATTGAGTACATATCTGGCTTTGGTATTACGATGTTCGGGTGCTATTTGTATTGGTGGGTGAAGGTGTTGGTGCTAATTGTATTGCTATTAGGTAAGAAAATCAGTGCACATTAGGAAAAATATACTTTCATTTGACTGAGTTTTCTGGGGTGCGTGTTTTGTACTTATTACTGTGGCTTTGTTCAGCTTAGTTCTGTTTGTTCTTAAGCTTCATTTCTTTTTTGTAGAATTTAGTTTTTTTCATTTATTTTGTCAGCTCAGTTTTTAGTTTTGTTTTTGTTTTTGTCTGTTTCATTTTCTTTATTCTTCTTCTCTTTTTTTTTTAAAAAAAGGAGAATTTTTCAAAAACAGGTATAGCTGAAATTAAAAACAGGTCTTAAATTTTTTTTTTCGGCCTCCTAGCCCGAACCCGTGCCGCAGCACAATCAAGCAATTAATAGAAGGGGACAACAACAAAATGCAGCGGACGATTCATACGGGTTGGAGCCGTTGCACACCAAGTGGGGTGTGAACGCGCTAGCGCTTCCCAAATTCACTGGACGGACTGCCGATCAAGGTGAGAATTTTTAAAACTCTATAGGTGCTTTGCTGCAAAAAGAAAAAAAAATTTATAGACAATTCTTGTAAAAAAATTCTGTAGGGGCAGCGGCTTGAATGTACAATTTTTAATTTCTGCAATTATTCTGTCTAGTTGTTGTGATTTGAAATTTTCTAAAATACTATCATCATTCACATCGTTTCTCAACAATAAAATCTGTTTAGATATTTCAAAATAATGTAATTGAAAAGTAGTGTTTTGTGAAGTTGACTGTCTCGTATCATTGGATCGCGGATATATAGTAGTTCAATTTTTTTTGAAGTATTAGCAAAAGGGGTTGCACTCTACCCGTAAAACATTGGTCGTATCCCTTAGTATTTATACTATACGTGAACGGCCATATGACCCTCTTCCCCCTTCTAATTGAGTCGGTTAATTAATAGAGCACAACTCGTTCTTTTATACTATTTTGAACTAAGAATAATTTTGTCTTACTTTGACTTCACTCCAATGTCTGATTCAAAAATATCGTTGAGAGAATTTTGGGATAATAACCGAAGACGTCCTCTGGAAGAGTATGAGTATGAAATACAACTCATGAGGCAAGATTTTCCAAACTTTCGTGAGCATAATGTCAATAATTTTCAAAATTTTCAAAATGGCTATCACTTTCAAAATCATGAATATAATCGAAATGACGATTTCAATTCAAATTTCAATAGTTTCGATTATGGGCCACATCCACATCAAACTAACTTTGAATCCCAATATAGCTTTGATCCACATCAATATGGGACTGTAAACCAAAATTTTCAAAATTACGACCCATATCCACCTCTTGAGATTGACCAAAATTGCAGTTTTCCTTCTAACTTTAAGAGTTTTGGTTACGAACACAATTTTTATAATCAAAATAATTTCCAATATCCTTGTCCTTTTTCTAAAAATTCAAACAACTATAACTTTGGAAATAATTTTGATTGTGAAATTGATGTGAACTACGATTTTGATAATCAAGAAATCCAAAGTGAGAGCTCTCAAATCAACGATTATGTAGAATATCGTCTTAACATTCTTAGAGAGAAGGAAGAAAGACTAAATAAAAAGGCTGATGAACTTCTTTGTTTATTGACAACTTTGAAAGAACAACGTGAGCAACAAAATCAAATGGGCCTTGAATCAGAAAATAATCCAATTTCTCCTAACATTGAAAATTTTCAAATAACGACATTGGAAATTGATAATAATCATCTTGATGAAGTTTTTCAAGATTCAGTAAATGATTTGGACTTCGTTTCTTTTCAGGAAATAGATTTAAGCTCTAATTTTGATCTTTCTCTTTCAGGCTGCGAGAAACTTGAAACTCTTGAAATTGGACAAAATAAAAATGTTGAATTTTACAAAAACTCTAAATTGGAGGAGGATTTTAATGAACATGAATTCTTTGGTTTATGTGAGGATGAAAGCCTTAATTCTGACCCCAATCCCGACAATCATTTGATTCTAATCACAAATCAAAATCTTGACGCTCTTCCAATGGCAACCGAGGCCAATTCGCCTGAACCTTCCAAATCTCCACCTTCTTTTAATGTTGGCAATCCCAACATCTCTTTTTCTGACACGCCACATTTACCATTTCAGGAAGTCTCTCATACTTCAATAGAATTTTCCATGATGTCTTTCGAAGAACTTTTCGAAGATGAGCTTAAACTTTTAAATGATGATAATGAATATATGGAACGTCTCAAAGATAATCCTTATTCCATACCATCGAATGAAATTGAGGAATGTGATCACATAGTGTTGAACAACACTCAGAAATTAAAATTCACAATTGCAATTGAGCTTATATATGATCACAATTTTTTTTAAAAATTACACTGATAAATATGTTGAGCACATGAATTATTTTTGGAATGTTGGCTTTATTGAAAAACTTCGTGTGAGGACGACCCTAGATATTTATCTCCTGGACTATAAATCAAGGTATAAGGATGAGATGGTTTTCAAAAACCTGCGCTTATTAGAAAACATACCTAGACATAGTGGGAGTGGGAGTCATCGGGCTAGAACCAAGTGTGGGGGAAAAGGTTGGTGGAATTCTTTGCATCGCAAACACTTGTATCATTGTATATATGATCCATTCTTACATATAGTTAAATTGCACTTCATATTACAAATAATTTTGCATCTCGTCCATCTTTGGGTACGATCTTTTAAATTTAGGAAACGTTCACGGTGTGCACACTGTTTAGTCCAAGTGTGGGGGGAGTCTGCATTACATTCTTTTGATTTTTCTTTATTTTATCTTTCTTTCTTTTCATATAGGACAATCACGCATTTTAGATCATAATAACATACCATATTTTTTTTTTGAAAATACGACTCATTTTAGATTTGATACAACAAAATAATTTAAGGATAATTAATCAGTTGATAGTATTTTTTTCTCTCAACTAAGTTTGAATTTGAAATATAATGAAAAGTTTAATTTTGAGGGATAATAGTGTAACCGGTACATAGGGAGATTCTTAGGTGATGGCCATGAAATCTATTCTATATTGTAGACTTTGTTTAAATAAGTGGAGGACTTAAAATACTTATATTGGCTTTTCGAATCTTTAAAACTAAGTTATGTTAAGTTGAATTTGCGTAAATATCTTTTGTGCTTATATTTTAAATAATAATAATAATAGTAATCCAAGGGTATTCAACATTACTTGTATATCTCGCGTTGGTGTGCAAACCCGCCAAGCTCTATCCGACACGTTGTTGACCAAGTCAGCATTGGAGTATCTTGGTCTGATTTTATGAGATTGGACACGAAAGGATTACCGACACGTTGTTGACAAAGTCAAAGTCGGTCTGCACAATCCGCCAAGCTCTTTACCCACACTCCGTTAGTCCGCGAGGCAGTGCATGGTTAGTAAACCTTGGTCTTCTAAGTTAGGTGTATGTACTTAATCATAAATTTCAACTTTTATAGATATAGAGAATAAGCGATGATGCCCAAACATTTCTTGACTTTATTGATTTGAATAGCCATACACAAGAAAATTAGAATACCACTTTACAAACTGTGCCAAGCAAACTAAGAATTTATTTCATGGCTGCACTATGTTATCGACTGAACCAACTGGCCAAGCTGGAATTTAACATTTGAAAACTTGATTTATGTTGAATATTTGTGATAAGTTGAGGTATCTAAAATAAAATCAACTGATTAGAAATTGTTAACTTATTTTGTTTTACCACTTTCCTGAAATAGTCATGTTTTCATTTTTGTTTTTATTTTGCATATGTCCATTGCACTCATGTAGTTTCATTAGAATCATAACATACTGCATTTGGATTTTGTGGGTAGTATCCGCTGAAAACCCTCACGAGACACTACTCGTCCTACTAGGGACACCTAGAGGTTTAACAGCTTGTTGCATACGCTCAATGCAATCGTGTTTCCCACGAAAGTGTGACTTATCTAGTCTAGCTTTTCATTTTCTTTGTTTTTCATTTCTTGTTTTACTCGAGGACGAGTAAAAGATAAGTGTGGGGGTATTTGATTGACATAAAAATATGTTTATTTCATGCCTTTATATATTATCTTTTGTATATAAATAAATATTACGCTGGGTATTATTTTGATGTTTTTACAGATGAGTTATTCAAACCTTATACAGCCTTTAAACTGAAGAATTGATGCCATATTCATGAGGATTGCATAAGAAGTTGTCATTGAAGGCTAATTGTATTCACATTGGGCTAGCATATTTTATTTTGGAAGGAGATTGGCAGAAAAGATTTGTTAAAATCTTCTGATTGACACATGGCAAAGAGGGATAAGAAGAAGATCTATCATAATCTTTGATGGAAAAAAGCCCATGTATTAATAGATTTGATTAGGGTTTAGCAATTCAGCTATAAAAGCACATGTATACCCATTGTAAAAGGGGATCTCATTCTGTATTCCATTACTCTAATAAAAGTCTTCTTTTTCTTTTATTTTTCTGCACTTTTCTATTTTCTTAGCAATCAGTGTTGTCTTCAAAAGTAGTTTTGGAAGAACACCAATTGTATTTTACATTTTTTGTTATTAGTGATTAGTCGTTTGATTAGTTTCAACGAAAATCCAAATTTTATTTTATTTTGTTATTCTTCTTTTTCTGCAATTTTAATTCTGTATTTTATTTGTGTTTTGCGTTTTATGTTCCAACCAATTTGTGGCATCTATTCAATTAGATTTGTTAGAGCTCAAGTTGTCTTTGATATTTTGTTTTTAATTAGTGATTAATCGTGTGATTAGATTCAACGATAATCCTAAGTTTGCAATTTTAAGTTGTTTTTATTTCAACAAAATCTCCAGGCTTCGTCTAACTCGGCCAAGAGATTAGATAAGTAATTGTATTTAATTTGCCTCCCTGTGTTCGACCTGTATGCTACACACCTGTGCGCTTGCAGAATTTTATTACAAATATCGCGCTTTTCTAATTCATAGATTTGCGACGATCAGACCCGCTCAGCTATTCAAGATACTCGTTCCAACGAGCCGTCCGCACATGATAGTTGGATACGACCACGGACAGCTGGCTACAGCTAGCCAATGGCACAATTGTAATTAACAGAATAAATGATCCATAGCCTAGATAAACGGATTCCAGATCATTTACCAAGGATGGTTCACCTATAAATACATAATGCCTACCAGCATGGTAGGGGGAGGCTTTTTGGAAAAGACCACGAAGTGATGCTAAACTTTATCATCAACCACAAATTTGGCCGTGGCATCAAGTACGATCTTACGATGAAGGAAAAAAAAGACATCCTCCTTCTCAATCATTCATTCATCCTTCTTCTCCTCAAACTCTACTATTCTCTTGTATAATTCCTTAGATTGAAGTATATAGACGAGGGTATGTTGAGTGGATATTGAGATGTATGAAAAGAGAGAGTTGACGTACTTTGTAATTCTCATTATAAGATAGGAAATCACCTCCGTAGTGGATGTAGGCCTCGTTAACGGCTGAACCACTCTAAATCTCGTCTCTACTTTACTTTTCTCGCATTTTTCACATTTTATTGCTGATTAAGCACGGTTCCATTTATTTCTTACCGAATTGGTGAAGTACAGTTTAGTACCTTGGGTGTTTAGACCATTTTTGGTGTAAACATTTTGGTGCCCACCATGGGGCCGTGTTCATAAATTCCTTTTCGATTTCAACAATTAAAATATCCCAAAATCGCTTTCTCCTTTGAAATCATGGTCGGATCGAAGAAAAGTGGCAAATCTACTAAAGTCGTTGCGATCAACGAGGATGATAATGCTGACGAAGCTACACCTCAAATCCTAAATCAAGGGGTTGGGGCAACCTCTAGACCATCTATAACGCGAGATTAATTGAATGTGGTTGTAACCGGCTTGAACAAGAAAATGGATAATACAGAGAAGATGATAATGGAAAGGTCTAATGTCCCGACTAATGTTCAAACCAATTTGTTACCGCCGAATACCGTGGCTAATGCTGTTGAAAAAGAGGACTCATCAACCTTAGACCCTGGGCGGCCTCACAGCCCAGTGAGAGACAGGGGAGAGGACGGTGTTGAGGATCCTAAGGTCGGATCTCCATAGCGCAAAGAAGAATGTGTGATGAGTCGTACCAACATAACCTCCTTCAAGAAGGATACAAGGCGCCGAAGCTTAAACCATGGTTGCGCTGATCAGAACATCAGCATCGATCCTGATGAATAAGAAGGTGATGAAAAGCGCATCACAGACTTAGCCCAAAGAGTAACGAAGGAGAAGGCGACTCGAGATGATGAGGAGAAAGAATGGGTGTTTTCCCCCAGCAAAAATTCATTCATGGAGGAGATCCGTCGAGCGAAGTTCCCAAAGAAATTTATACCACCAGCAATAGCGCCTTATAGCGGAGTTGGAGATCCAACCATTTTTTTGTTCAAGTACGACCAGCACATGAATCTAGCTGGGCCACCGACGAAATCAAGTGTTTATACTTTCCCGTGTGCCTAGAAGGTGTGGCCTCGCCATGGTTCACCAGACTTCCACCTAGATGTATCGACCAGTTTGCTGAGCTGGCAAGGAAGTTTCAGGATCAATTCCGTTTACAGATCACGAAGGCAAGGTATGTGATGTCACTCAGCGAAATGGAACAGAATCATGGCGAAACCATCGGAGCTTTCCTTACATTCTTCAATGCTGCAGCTGCGGAGGTCAAAGAACCAGAGCCTTGGTACTTGCTGGCAGCCCTGAAGGCACCATCGATAAGAATTCGGAATTTGGAACGTGGCTTAAGATGAAGAAACCAAAGACTTTAAAGAAGGTCTACAAGAAAGATGAAGAGTACATGAGCGTGGAAGATGAAGCTCCAGGTGTCCAGAAGACTATAGAAAGTAACGCCACTAGAGAAGGAAAGAGTGATAAGTCCAAGGTTGAGCAGAAGAGCGATGTAGGACAAAAGAGGGGAAACAATGAGAGGGATAGAAAAACTTATAAGAAGACGCAGATGTACAAACCATCTGAGCTAGCCCTCCTGAACGAAACCCCATAGAGGATTTACCAAGCCTTGAAAGACTCGGGCCTTTTCCCTCGGATGAAGCCGCAGAAGGTAACTGAGCATCAGGTAAATTCCGGGAAATTCTTCCATTTCCATAGCCAGCCAGGGCACAACACTAACGAATGCGTGCACCTGAAGAGTTTGAATGAGGAGCTCATCAAGAAGAACCGACTCTAGCAGTATGTGAAAAATCCCCAAAGCCCTCCAGCCATGCGGGGGCATAACAATTCGGCTAGGCATCCCAGCTCGAGCGAAGAGGACCAAATACCAGTCGACTCGAGACCAGTAATCAATATGATATTTGGGGGTCCCCACCCAACCGGAACAGTTGGGCAGATATGGAAAGATACGCTAACGAATTGAAGGATGTCATGGAAGAGGAAGGGTGCATGATCTTGAAAAACAAGCTTTCGACGAAAATGCACAAACCTTCGACCGAGGATGTGATATTTTGAGATAAGGACGCAGAATGCTTAATTACGCCAATTGTTGATGCTATGGTGATCACAATTGGTCTTGGGCCTGCAGTGGTAAAAAGGGTCCTAATTGACACTGGGGCATCAGTCAATGTGATCTTTATAAACACGTTCCAAATGATGAAACTCTCCATGGCAAAGGTGCATGCATACCCACATAAGATCCATGGTTTTACGGGTTAACCTATGTAACCCATCGGAAGGGTAGACTTGCCTGTCTAATTGGCAGATGGGGAGCTTCGAGCTTCCATGGTAGAGACCTTTGTCATAATAGACGAGTTTTCATCTTAAAATGTATTCCTTGGGAGGTAGACTCTTTCGGGTTTCAAGATTTCTTTAGCTCCTTGGTGTTTGATCATGAAGTTTGAACTGAGAGGGGGATAGGTGTAATTAAGGGCGACCAAATTGCCGAAAGGGACAGCTATGTGACAAAACTGAAAGTGGCCAAGAAAAAAGAATCAGTAAAGGATGCAGAGGTTCTCCCTCGCATCCAAAACTCCCCCTTATAGAAACTAAAGAAAGGTCCGTGCACTGGTGAGCATAGCGGAATGAAAAAAGAGATCGATTGTAGAGAAGCCAGTGCAGAGGACGATAGGGTGACCTCGGCCGAAGACATGATTCCTATAGCTGTAAATCCAAAGGACCCAAACCATGTGTTGAATATAGGGTCTCGGCTGAGTCCTGAATTGAAAAACCAATTGATTGCCTTTTTTGAGAGTTAACTTAGATGTGTTCGCATGGAACCATTCTGACATGTGCGGAATATCTCCCGATGTTGCAGTCCACTAGCTAAACATTGACCCGCGCATTCCGGCTGTCAAACAAAAAAGGAGAGCCTAGAGGCCAGAGAGATCGCGTGCCTTAAAAGAAGAAATCGATAGATTAATGGAAAATGGTTTTATTAGAGAGTCTACATATCCAAAATGGGTATCCAACCCGGTGCTCGTAAACAAATCAAACGGAAAATGGCGGGTCTGTGTGGATTATTTAGACCTAAATAAAGCTTGTTCGAAGGATAGTTTCCCTTTCCCCGGAATCGACCAACTGGTGGATTCCACGGCCGGCCATGAATTGCTATCTTTCATGGACGCATGTTCCGGCTACAATCAAATCATGATGTATGGTCCAGACTAGGAAAACACCATCTTTATTACCGATCTCGGCCTATATTGCTATAAGATAATTTCATTTGGTGTAAAAAACGTAGGAGCGACTTACCAACGACTGGTAAATGCTATGTGCAAGAAACGAATTGGTAGGACAATGGAAGTCTATGTCGATGACATGTTGGTTAAGTCAAAGAAATCAAAAGATCATTTGGAGGACCTAGCCCGAATGTTCGACATCTTACGACAATATGGCATGAAGTTGAACCCTTTGAAATGTATTTTTGGTGTAGGCTCAAGCAAGTTCCTTGGGTACATGGTCAACGCTAGAGGTATAGAAGCTAATCCATCCAAAATATCGGCTCTAAAAGAAATGCATGCCCCGGGAACCAAGAAATAGCTTCAGTGTTTAAATGGGAAGATCACAGCTTTAAATCGCTTCGTATCCAGGGCAACAAACAAATGTCTTCCACTCTTCGATGCACTCAAAAAAGGAAAAAGGGAGATACAGTGGACCCTTGATTCTAGAAAGCCTTTGAAGAACGGATCCAACATCTGGCAACACATCTTATGCTATCAAAGCCTAGTGACGGGGAAGACTTGTTTCTATACCTGTCAGTCTCTGCCCATGTTCTAAGCGCAGCACTAACCAGAGAAGATTCGAACGTACAAAAACAGGTCTATTACATCAGTAAGAGGTTATCCGGAGCGGAGCTTAATTATCCAAAACTTGAGAAACTTGCTTATTGTTTGCTCGTCACATCAAAGAAGCTTCGTCCCTATTTCCAAGCTCATTCCATCAAGGTGCTCACAGACCAACCGCTGATGCAAGTCCTGTCCTGACCAGAAACCTCTGAGAGATTATTAAAATGGAACATAGAGCTTAGCCAGTACGATATTACGTATCACCCCCAGAAAGCGATCAACGGACAAGCGCTTGCTGACTTCATTGAAGAATTTACCGACCGAGGGGAAGTAAATGGGAAAGATGATATTGAAATTAATATCCAGTGGAAACTATTTGTAGATGGAGCGTCGAATGACTGCTGTTCTTGGGCAGGGGTAGTTCACGAAACCCTTGAGGGAAGATCCTTATGCTGAGCACTAAGGTCAGAGTTCACGTCAACCAACAACGAGGCCAAGTACGAAGCCCTTGTCATAGGAATAAAGATAGCGAAAGAGTTGCAAATAAGAACTATACAGATCTTCAGCGATTCCCAGCTCGTAGTATGCCAGATTCTGGGAGAATTCCAAGCAAAAATGGGTAACTTGCCATATTACCTTGCAAAAGCCTTGGAATTGTTGGAATCTTTCGAGCATTACACCATATCTCATATTCGCAGAGAAGAAAATATTAAAGCTGACTCATTAGCCAAATACGCGAGCATTGGAGATACACAGCTTATAGGGTTAGTCCCAGTGGAAGTCCTTTCCAATCCAAGCACAAAGCAGACTGAAATGGATTGGATCATGGAAACACTGATGAATCAAATTCATGGATGTCGCCAATTAAAGAATACCTCACAACTGGGGCCCTCATGGTTGAAACCAAACTCCGAAGAAAGATCTTACGAAAAGCTCCTTTATACCTTATTCAAGATGGACGACTGTAAAGATGGGGATTTTCTACACCTTTACTTCGCTGTGTTATAGAAAAGGGGTCTAAGGCAATTATGGCGGAACTTCACAAAGGGGAATGCGGAGGTCATATCGAGGGACAAACTTTGGCCAAGAAGAACCTACGATATGGTTACTTCTGGCCAGATATCAATAAAGATTCCATGGCCTACACTAAAAAATGTGATAGGTGCAAAATGTTTGCCAAGATCCTAAGGATGTCATCCACAACCATAACCCACATGTCAGCCCATGGTCGATTGCTATCTGGGGCATCGACCTCATAGGAGCCCTTCCCACTGCAAAATCCGGTTTCAAATACGCAATTGTTGTCGTTGACTACTTTACGAAATGGGCTAAAGCCGAACCATTGGCCACTATAACTTCAAAGAAGGTTATTAACTTCATCTTTAAAAATATCATATGCAGGTTCGGTGTACCACAAAAGATAATCACAGACAACGGAACCCATTTTGAAACTGAATAGTTCCAAAGCTTTTGCGCAAAGTATAAAATCCCAAAAATATTTTCAGCGGTCGCTCATCCACAAGCGAACGGGCAGGTTGTAACAACCCGAATTTTTATAACGTGTTAAGACGAGAATCAAGGTAGAATTAAATTATAAAATGTGAATCAAGGGAAGCGGGTTGCGCCATTGCGTTTGTCTTGGAAAAATACGTGAAATAGAGTCCGAAATTTCGTAAATCGGAGTCTGTATGACCGAGATATGGCCTCCGGAAGTTTCACGAAAATTCAAATTTCAAAACAGATTCAAAAAATTTTAGAAAATCAGGCTAGGCGGGAAAAATCCCACTAGGACCAGGTCAACCTGGGGGTCGACCTGGTGGGGACCAGGTCGACTTTAGAGTCGACCTGCCTGGTCGAACCCCAGGCAACCTGGTGCACCTGAATGGGTTTTTGGCTCGGTTTTGGGGGCTTGTGCGATTTTGGATGGCTCAGATCTATCCTAGGGTTAATCTAAGGGCCTAAACTACTCCTAACATCTAAAAAAACACCTCAAGACCTAGCTTAAACGCTCACAAATCACTCTTGCCACGAAGTGCTGCCCAAATCTCCATTGATCATGGCCTCCATCTCCAACTTCAAGAGCCTATGCATCCAAACTAGATCCGAATCAAAAGGTGCAAGCTTCCTACTTCAAATCAAGTGAAGGGATCAACGTTGCAACCCAAATTTCATGATGATTCTACGACAAGACGATTCATGCACATAATCCCTTAGCCACGCAATGTAAGTTCTAGCTACTTGTAGATCTAAACGTTAGTTCTAATGTGACATGGAATAAAATGCGATGAACATAAGTATGCTAGCGTATATGAACCTTGTCATGCCCCTTTTGCTTGAACCTTTGACTTTAGGCTATGTTAGTGACTAAATCATGTCAATTGTGTTGCATTGGACTTAGTTTGCCATGCAAGATTGGTCCTTTTCTTGTGGGATGTTGGCATGAACACTTGGAACCACTTTGACTCATGAAATATTGGCATAAATTTGACTTTGGGGCTTATGCACGTAATTGAACCCAAACCCCTTATGATATCATGCATGTTTGTGGCCAATCCCTTTATGACATCGTGCATGTTTTGAGGCCAATGTGTCACCATAGTATTCCTACTATGTTGGCTCGCTTTTACATGTGTTGGAAATACGAGTGGGGTAGTTTAGGCAAGCATGATCATGACACGAAAACTTGATATGGGGTTGCATGAAAATGTTACATTCTTGATGCACTAAAATGTGGACATGACACGTAGGAAAACATGGAACTTGAAAATATATGACATGTATGGGTAGTAAGTGTAACATGACACTAGGTTAAACATGAACGTGGCCAACTTGAAGTTGGGTTGAGTTTGTAGCATAAATCTGCCCGGACCCGCCCGGCACATCCAGTGGCTACAAACAATAGGACCCAATGTGAGTAGTTGGTCATATCGCGCTTAAGACCCGAGGTTAGACTAGTTTGTGGTGTAAAGCTGCCCGGACCCTCCCGGCACATCCAGTAACCACAACAAAGTCTAATGTGAGAGGTTGGGGTGCATTAACTTACTTAATGCCACATGATAAGGTTAAGTTAATTTGACTAGTGACACTTAACCGATATGACATGAATGGGTAGGTTAAGTGAAACCGGACTCGATTTCTTAATGTCACTTAACCGTATAATACAGTTAGGGGATGGGGTTAAGCTAATCCATACTTAACTATTCCGACTCGATAAATTGATGTGGTTAAGTAACCTACACTTAACCAATCTAAACATGGTAATTAGATGGGGTTAAGTAAACTAACACTTAACCAATCTAAACACGGTAATTAGATGGGGTTAAGTAAACTAACACTTAACCAATCTAAACACGGTAATTAGATGGCGTTAAGTAAACTAACACTTGACCAATCTAAACACGGTAATTTGATTGGGTTAAGTAACCTACACTTAACCAATCTAAACACGGTAATTTGATGGGGTTAAGTAACCTACACTTAACCAATCTAAACACGGTAATTTGATGGGGTTAAGTAACCTACACTTAACCAATCTAAACACGGTAATTTGATGGGGTTAAGTAACCTACACTTAACCAATCTAAACACGGTAATTTGATGGGGCAAAGTTAACCTAGACTTAACTAATTTAAACACGGTAATTTGATGGGGTTAAGTCGACCTACACTTAACCGATCTATCACGGTAATTGGATGGGGTTAGGTTAACCTATACTTAACCAATCTAACATGTTAACTTGATAAGGCTAAGTCACGAACCGCTTGAATACACTTAACCGATTTAACTAGATAAATTGATGGAGTTAAGTTAATCTATACTTAACCAATCTAAAACGATAAGTGGATAGGGTTAAGTCGTGAACCGTTTGATATACTTAACCAATTTGACACATGGATTGTAGGGTTAAGTCTTGAACTTAAATGCTTAGCCAATTTTGACATGATTCGTAGGTGGGTTAAGTCATGGACTTGAATGACAACACTTAACCCATTGGACGAGACCCTAGTTCAGGGGACTAAGCGGGAAATCGTAGTTAACAAGGATAACGGGAAAGGAAACTAAGTGATAAACCTTAGTTAAGGATAACTAAGTAATAATTCTTAGTCAAAGAAACTAGACCAGTTCATTAATAGATGAGTAAACTGATACGGTACGTCATCGCTTGAACACACGAGGAGGAGCGAATTATCTGACTTAGATAAAGGCTCCAACGAACTGGGTTACGAAGCGGTAGCTTCGGGGGACGTGAGGGTACTCTTGGTATCCCTCTGTGAGGTTGTAGATGATCCTCCTCGGCTCACAGAGGTTAAGGTCTGCGGTAGAAGAACCAAGGGTATGCCCTGGTTGCTGTGCGAGCAACCTAAAGACTGGGATGGATTAGCGTGGAGTCGACGATACTCGTTTTTGCCTTGGATAGCACATCGTCGACTACCTACCGTCTTTAGTCAATAGTGTACGTACGGAAAAGCAGAGAACTCCCAACAGACCATATACTTGCTACCGAGTTAGGGGTGAGGTTGGCCAATAGGAAAGTGGGGCTATAGAGGGGCCGGAGAGTAGTTCTCATACATGATTTTTCTTGGATTCCCTTTCACTAGTTGAGGGAGGGGTCACGTGGGACTAAATCCACTGGTACAAAAACAGACCTTGACATCTGCATCGGCAGATAACTTAAAGCTCCCGACCGAGTTTCGTATTTCTTGATTTGCCCTAGCACGGGACTCGGGTGGCACATTGAGACACATGTGCATCTAGACATGGAAAGACGATTCACGATACACACGTGGGAAAAAATGGCGCAGTTGACGGGTAGCATAATCCTAGTGGCCCTAGGTGGCTTGAACCCAAACCGAGATACAAGCACGTTGATTAGGTAGCATAATCCCTAGTGGTCCTAGGTGGCATAAGTCCTAATCAAGGCTAGAAATTGTTCAATAGGTAGCATAATCCCTAGTGGTCCTAGGTGGCTTAAATCCTAGTTGAACACGCGATAATTCATGATGAGGAAACCAAGCCAAATCAAAGGTAACAGTCCAAACGATTTCAAGGATAAAAATGGTACTACGTTGAAGTAGTGAGAAAGCCCGTACGAGGTATGGCGAAGGACTGAACCTATACTTGGATTGAAACGTACGAGTTGGGAAAACCTGCATATGTTATATATTAGGTTGACATGGACCATTACATGACATTGGGTAAGGAACACTCATAAGTAACGCATGACACGGTTTGGGATACTAGTACGGGAGGTGCAGAGCAAATATACATGATAGATACCATGGGATGTTATGCATGATAGACACCTTGGGATATCTTACTTGATAGAGCCTGGCAGTGTGACACCTTGATTTATCTTGATACCGTAGTTCGTCTTGGTGTAGTTTATCTATCTTGTCATCATCCTTATGTTTATTTTCAGTTTATGCATGTCATGTTACCTTTACCTGTTTTTATGCTAGACGTAGATAGGACTTACGAGTCTTTATGACTGACCCCGTTTTGTTTCGCCTCTTTACCTTCCGTTTCCCCCCCCCAGGTTTCGAGGGAGGAAATACTGTTGTTTAGTTCGGACTTCTTCTGCCTGAAGGTCATCATTTATGGTTTGGACTTTTCTTGGCTATGGCTACTTTACTGTTTTACTTGGGGGATAATTTATGAAATGATTTTATGCTTCTTTACTATTTGCAAGACAGGTTTCTATGTACTCTTAAGTAAAAAGGCTTTAAACCTTGATTTTTTTTTAGTAGTGAAAGTTGGTTTTACTTCCGCTGTTTTATATGTTCTGTCTTGTAATATTTTTGTGCATGTTTACCTGTATAACGCCTCACCCAAGCTAATGTACTCTCTCGGGAGCAACCCTGGCGGAGGTGGGGTGTTACGTTTGGTATCAGAGCAGAAGGTTACGAGACTGGGCAAAAGTTTTCAAAAAACATTCTGAAAACCGTTTACAAAGAAGCATTTTTCAAGAAAAGTTTTGTTTTTAAAGGCTATTCCCCAAAGGCCATTAGCACTATCCTTGGTTTCCTTGATTGAATCTCTTTCCCTTTCTTCCCTCCGTCTGTAGTTGCAGTAGTTTTAATTGTGACTAATCTTTTCGTGCTACGAAGTGTTTTCCGTGCGATGGAGGTGGTCCTCGAGAGGCCAGTTGCCATGTTACAAGAAGGGATAATAAGAGCAAGGATAAAGGATACGAGCTTGAGGACAAGCAACTTGTTGGTATAGCTTGATCCACAAAGAAAAAAATGAGGACAAGATCATCAGGAGGGCAATTGTATGCTCTCATTTCTGGGGAACCTAAAAGGGATGGTACCGTTTCTGTTAAAGGCTTAGCCTTTCTTTTCTGTCATCCCGTCCAGACTTTGTTTTGATCATCGCATCATTTATGTCTGCTTGGATAGTTGAGTCGCTGCACCTTAGTAATAGCATGATAGAGGATCCCATTTTTGTCCCAAATCGTGTTGGAGGAGTGGTCCCTTTTATTCCTAACTTGTCTGGAATTGAGAATGTCTATGCTAAGTGATGGGTTTAGAAGCAATGCTTATGTTGATGAGCTATTGATGGATTCTAGGGATAAAGTGGTCATCCCGTAAGGGGTGCCATTCCCGGTTTCGAAGGGAGGGTAGCTAGACTCTTGACTTGCCTTGGTAATACCCTCGAAGTCTCGTGTAACCTTTTAGGTTCTGTCAGGATTAGTTACCTAGAATCCATTGATACATTAATTGGTAATCTGTTCGGGTAGTGTTTGCCAATGAGGCGGATGGGTCATTTCACTTATGCATGAGTTATAGAAACCCCCCTAGTGGGTTCACTTGGCAACATGGATTAGCATCGGTGGACGAGATCCAGAATTCACTAGTGAATTTTGGAGAGCTTGCATGAGTACGCAGATAGAGTTGAGCCAAGTATACTAGGGAAAGAATTAGTGAAAGTGGAACGAGAGGCGAAAATGAAATGAGTTCTAACTCATATCTTGGAAATAGGAATCAAGGAGCTATGAAATAATGAAGTTAAAAGACAGTCAAGGCACAAGGGAATTAAGCTCATGGAAATGCGGCTTAGACGCGCGCATCATATCTATTTTTAAGAGTATATCTTTGATTCCTGGTTTTCCGGTAGAGCTTACTCGCACGCTATCTTGGTGAATATCCTCTCAGTCCTGTTTCTGTTGTAAACTCCATAGGGAGTTAATCTTGTTTATCTCCTCGACCATGTCTTGGGAACCTTAGGTAGAACTCTATGGATGTAAACATGTATTTGAAACATGTTTTGATTGATATAGTTGCAAGTGGTTGCTCGTGGATGCTTGAATGTACATTAGGCATTAGAACGGCTCAGTCATATTTCATATTGCATATGGACGAATATTTGTACTTATCTATGGATGAAATTGAATGTGTTGCCATGAGGATGTTGCATATGAATGAATGTTTGTGCACAAATGAAGTGTTTATATGACTAGGACTATTTGCATACATGATGGATTCATGGCACTAAACATATTCTGCATTTAGAATATCATTCAGGCATGATCATTAGCATTAGCTAAGGAACATATACACACACTTTCTGCATGTGTTCATAAAGCATTAGAAGTCTTTCAAGGACCATGGTCGCCTATGGATGATGTTTTGAGTAGATGGATGATGGATGGTAGGATACGTTCTTCCTAACTTAGAGATTTCGGGGAGAAAATCCTTAAAGGAAGGGAGAATGTAACAACCCGAATTTTTATAACGTGTTAAGACGAGAATCAAAGCAGAGTTAAATTATAAAATCTGAACCAAGGGAAACGGTTGCACCATTGCGTTCGTCTCGGAAAAATACGCGAAATAGAGTGCGGAATTTCTTAAATCGGAGTCCGTATGACCGAGATATGGCCTCCGGAAGTTTCAAGAAGATTCAAATTTCAAAACAGATTCAAAAATTTCATAAAATCAGGCTAGGCGGGAAAAATCCGGCTAGGACTAGCTCGACCTGGTGGGGACCAGGTCGACTCTAGAGTCGACCTGGGGGTCGACATACCTTGTCGAACCCCAGGCAACCTAGTGCACCTGAATGGGTTTTTGGCTCGGCTTTGGGGACTTGTGACGATTTTGGATGGCTCAGATCTATCCTAGGGTTAATCTAAGGGCCTAAACTACACCTAACATCTATAAAAAGACGCTAAGACCTAGCTTGAACCATCACAAATCACTCTTGCCACGAAGTGCTGCCCAAATCTCCATTGATCATGGCCTCCATCTCCAACTTCAAGAGCCTATGAATCCAAACTAGATCCGAATCAAAAGGTGCAAGCTTCCTACTTCAAATCAAGGGAAGGGATCAACGTTGCTACCCAAATTTCATGATGATTCTACGACAAGACGATTCATGCACATAATCCCTTAGCCACACAATGTAAGTTCTAGCTACTTGTAGATCTAAACGATAGTTCTAATGTGACATGGAATAAAATGCGATGAACATAAGTATGCTAGCCTATATGAAACTTGTCATGCCCCTTTTGCTTGAACCTTTGACTTTAGGCTATGTTAGTGACTAAATCATGTCAATTATGTTGCATTGGACTTAGTTTGCCATGCAAGATTGGACCTTTACTTGTGGGATGTTGGCATGAACACTTGGAACCACTTTGACTCATGAAATATTGGCATAAATTTGACTTTAGGGCTTATGCACGTAAATGAACCCAAACCCCTTATGATATCATGCATGCTTTGTAGACAATCCCTTTATGACATCGTGCATGTTCTGTGGCCAATGTGTTACCATAGTATTCCTACTATGTTGGCTCGCTTTTACTTGTGTTGGAAATACGAGTTGGATAGTTTAGGCAAGCATGATCATGACACGAAAACTAGATATGGGGTTGCATGAAACTTTGACATTCTTGATGCACTAAAATGAGGACATGACACGTAGGAAAACATGGAACTTGAAAAGATATGACATGTATGGGTAGTAAGTGTAACATGACACTAGGCTAAACATGAACGTGACCAACTCGAGGTTGGGTTGAGTGTGTAGCATAAATCTGTCCGGACCCGCCCGGCACATCCAGTGGCTACAAACAATAGGACCCAATGTGAGTAGTTGGTCATATCGCGCCTAAGACCCGAGGTTAGACTAGGTTGTGGTGTAAAGCTGCCCGGACTCGCCCGGCACATCCATTAACCACAACAAAGTCTAATGTGAGAGGTCGGGGTGCATTAACTTACTTAATGCCACATGATAAGGTTAAGTTAATTTGACTAGTGACACTTAACCGATATGACATGAATGGGTAGGTTAAGTGAAACCGGACTCGATTTCTTAATGACACTTAACCGTATAATATAGTTAGGGGATGGGGTTAAGCTAATCCATACTTAACTAATCCGACTCGATAAATTGATGGGGTTAAGTAAACTAACACTAAACCAATCTAAACACGGTAATTAGATGGGGTTAAGTAAACAAACACTTAACCAATCTAAACACGGTAATTAGATGGGGTTAAGTAAATTAACACTTAACCAATCTAAACACGGTAATTAGATGGGGTTAAGTAAACTGACACTTAACCAATCTAAACACGGTAATTTGATGGGGTTAAGTAACCTACACTTAACCAATCTAAACATGGTAATTTGACGGGGTTAAGTAGCTGTTAGACCCAAAAGTGATTCTAACACCCAAATTGATTAAAAGCAAATAAGATGAGATATAAATAAAAAATGAACACACAGGATTTATAGTGGTTCGGCGAAGAAATGCCTACGTCCACTTATCTTTCACTATATTCAATGATTCAATTGCAAATACAATGTAAGTTTCACTTGACTTCGCTCACAACTCACTTATATTCATTCAATAGACTAAAACAAGTAATGGAAGAAGATTTGGATTCTCCGGGAGTAATGGAGTTCGGATTATGGAGGTGGTTCAATTCTCAAAGTGCCTAAAAAAAAGATCCTTTTCTTTGTCTCCAGACGGGGTATTTATAGGTGTGAATTTGCTCAAAACTTGATCCGGGTCGGGGCCACGTGTCGTCCATCCCATTAGCTTCGGGTTCGGATGAATTATTGTGCTGACAACGCATCAAAATAGTGAACGTTATGGGCAGGAACTGGTCATAGCCGATCCGGATATTCAGGCGTTTACGCAGGGGGATAGTGTGGAAAATGGGTTCGGGTCGGAGGTGTATGTATCAGGGGTTCGGATCGGGATATCCGATCCGACCCGAATTGACTTGGTGACAACTCTCTCTTCTCTTTATTCTGCTCTTCCTCCGAACCATCTCTGTAGCAGCTGGGTGGCCTTCCGATCCATCTTGAAGAAGACTGTCCTCCGATCCGAACGCGCGCTCTCTGTTTTCAACAGCAATAGCTCGCCGCTCTGAACAGGAGACTTCATCCGATCCGAACCGATACGTTGCCTTAACCCGACCCGGATGATTGCATCTGTTCAATTCGAAGCTGTAGCGTCTCCTCCGACCTGAGTAGTGATGGTCTCTCCGATCCGAACCGAAGTCTTCTAATTTGAAATGCTCTCCAATGCTTGATATCTTGACTTTGTGTTGCCTAGTTCACAAAGTAGGCTAACACTTTGCCCCCTCAAAGGATGCTTCTATTGGACATGGAGCATGCTTTGATTGCCATAGCACAAAAGCTTCATCCTTCCTTTTGAATTCACATGCCAAGTTGTCGTACTTCATCCTGCTGGGTTCGGATTCCGACCCGAACGAATTTCTGCTTTGGGTTCCGACCCGAACAGATCTCTTTCTTCCTTAACTCTGCAAGGGATTAGTGGGCCAAGCTGCGTCATTGGGCTTTTCGAACCGGTCCGATCGGGAATACGAATAGTCAGCTTGTTTTTTATATAAATTCACTTCTCTTTTCTTCCTTTCTCTCATTCATCGTTTCTGCTCATCCGAACCGATTTCACAGCGAAACTTTAGTCTTTCCAAGAAACTCCAAAATTCTCGCTTCAATCTTTGAATCAAATACATAGGTAGCCTTGTAATCTTGAATCTCGTTGCCATAATTGTTTTTAATTTACATTCGTAGCTAAGTTGAACGATTCGAGCAAAGTAATTGGTTAATTCCACCGCCACGACTTCCTTCATTCTTCGCCTTCGTCGTTAATGGCATCAGCATCATTTCGAGGCGTTAGAGGAGGGTATTAAGACTCGCAGTTGAATACTTGAGTGCTTACCCACTTGATTTTAATTAAAGCCTGGGACATCGGATTGGGTTCACTACTCAAGAGGAGGAAGAGGAAGGAAACTGAAGAAAATTGGTTCGGATAGGAGAACAGTAGGAGGAAAAGGAAAAGAGAGAAATTCACAGAGCCGGATCGGGTCGGAGCAATAGGGCCAAGAAATGAGTCTTAACTTGTTTGACCGGGTCGGATCGGATCTACGAATACGATGAAGGTCAAGACTTATGCGCTCGGATCGGACCCGGTTGTGAAACAGAAGAGAGAATAGGGGTCTGGTTATCCAGGTTAACCCGATCCGCTCCGAGTGTCAATCTCCGAACCGATCCGGATATATCTCTCTGAACATGGATCTTTGCTTATCCGATCCGAACCTGGTGTCTGCATCCGAACCGAACACTACTCAATCTAAAACACAAGATTTCGTCCAACTATTTAAAAGATATTACTTCCAACTTCATGAACAGTTAGGATAGTGCCCTGCGGACATAAATGAACATTAAGAACTACATTGACTATCACTTTCTCTTCAAAGTTTCGTCTTACATTGCTGCACTTTTACTTTGCATTTCACACATTCACTGCACACATTTTAGTTCACACACATACACAGGGGGGTACGGGCTAATTTACTCTAATCAGTGCTATTGCTTCTTCAATAGTTCCATGACAATGAGGCCCTGACGTTCTTCCAGACTAGCTGAGAGGAAAGAAGCCCCGGAAACTTCTAACAAAATCACTCTTGAGGATATATCTTCTTCTTCGGATCCAGAATGGGACAGCGAGGGTCCAGATTACGGGGTTGGACATCGGGAAAGCGTGGAGGTGTCTTCAGAGAATGAAGTTTCTCTGGGTTTTGAGGAGGAAGGAGGGATTGGCGACGATCGAGCACCCGATGAATTTGAATCAGACATTATATTGGAATCACCTTCGGACTCCGTTGAATCAACAATTGACAATGATCGACTTGTCCGAATTTGCTTAAAATACGGGATAATGAAAAGGGACACTCTATTGCCTTCACGCTCTGACCGTCCCCACAACCCTCCAGAAAGATATATGGCGGTCACTCGATTAATGCGCATGGTCGGCTCCATTCCTCCATTCTCACCTTTCATCGTTGATTTCTTAAGACAAATGCGGATTGCCCCCATGCAGTTGCATCCCAATTCATATGCCTATTTGCACACCTTGTACATAGCATATCGTGAAATCCTAGGCATAGAGCTCACGTTCGATGACGTTCACTTCTTCTACAATTTCAAACATCGGACTCGAGAGACTCCATCTTTCTGCTACTTTGAATCAGTTCCAAAAAGGAAGATAATCTCTGCACCATTTAGCAGTAAAGCTGGAGATTCCAGACTAGAATGGTTCTACGTGAAGCAACAGCCTGGATGCGCCAGGAGATGGACAAAATCAAGTAAAGCACTGATTTTCTAAATCCGGACTCTATACACTTGAATCATCACCTTGACCTGTTTTCCTTTTTGTTTGCAGTCGACAATCCCAAACAGATATCATATCAGGTGTTCTTTGATCGGATGCACCGACTTCTTAATGGCGATGAAAAATTCTTGACCATCGACGAGGTCCTTAAAGATGAATACCTTCACTTTCATGGGCTGCTATCCGTTTTTCGTAGCATTGGTCATGGGACGGTCCCTTACGCATACATTCCTCCAGTGGAGGTAGTTCGAGAGACAGGAGAAGGCTCGGGAATTCCAACAGTGCCTATTCAAACTTCACCTTCTCCATCTTCTACACAAGATGATGAATTGGCTAATCTGGCAGAAAAGCATCGTGAAGGATATATTGCCCCCGAGGAAACTACTTCTCTAGACAAGTCAAAATCTTCCCAAGAGTCGCCACTTTATGCTTCCGAGGGGGATGTTCCTAGTACTGATGAGCAAATATTTCAGGGTTTGGGGGATCTCACCTTACCTGAGACTATATACACTTCAGAGGATTTCAGGAAGGATCCTCTAGGCTTCACCTCTTCTGAAGAGACCACTCCCGCTAAGGCCAAAGAGCCTGCCCGTACTAGTCTAGCTTCAGACTCGGGTCGGTTGGGGGAAACACACCACTTGGGATACACTTTACACAACAGCATCAGCATTCATTGCACTTCTTTCTCCGTGAATCCATTAATTCTAAACTTCGTTTATTTTATCGTGCAGGTACAATGTCTCGATCCTACTATGATATAAGAAAGCTTCGTCGCAGCATGTCCAATCCTCCTCAGGATATCGAGTATGATCGTCGGGATGATCGTGGTAGGGAGGAGAGAAGACCTTATGATCCCTATCGCTCTCGACCCTCACGTTCTCGTTCACCAGTTAGACCGGAACAAGAGAAATATAAGGGCTATCAAAGCCGCAGGGAAGAGGACAGACCATCATCTAAAGACTCCACTTCTTCCCATGAAAAGCGGAGTAGAGAGAGAACTCCTCCAAAAGAAACTGGGTCTCGAAGTAAGCACAAGGTCCCTTCCACTAAACGACCTAGGACGGACAAAGAGACTACTGAATCCTCTTCACATAGGGACACCGAATTATCAATTCCCGCTCCTCCCCCACTAGATGCGGGAACTGCAGTAAAGCTGGCATATTTAGAGGAGCAATTTCCCGAGCACTACTTCGAGACTTTGACCTTTCTACCTACTCTTGAACCTATTTCTTCTAATTGGGCAGATGAAGCCAAAGCAAAGATTGATTTGGTGGAAAAACAATATACCGAGATGTTCAAGTATTCACGCAATCTTTCTACAATCATCCGCACTCTAATTACAAATACCGATTCAATGCAAAAGACCGCGGAGGAGGATGCCAAGGCTCTAAAAGCCCTAGGAAAAGATTTGGAAGACACTCAAGCTCAACTAGCTGTCGTTTAAAGGGACGCTTCTAATTTCAAACAACAATTTGAGGACATGCAAAAGCGTTATCATGACTTGCTCGAGTCTCACACTCAGGACCGCTCTGAACTAAAAAAGCAAGCTGACGAGGCCAAGTCAGAAGCTGCTAAGACACGCCTTGCTTATGCTGAGCTTGAACGGAAAAACGCCGAGTTAGCAGAAAGGAGTGCTGAATTAGAAAAGAAGAATGCCGACTTGGCTTCAAAGCTGTTGGAGGCAGAGAATAGGGCTGCCCTGGCCGAGGGCAATGTAGAGTGTGCTATTAAATCTGCGGAGGAAGCCCGCAAGCAACTATCAGAGGCGGAGGCTGATATTCAGGGTTTCAGCGAGCTAATGATTGAATTCTTCGCACATATTATTCGTCGCCGAAACATTTCTTGGATCGAGGACTACCCATCCACTCTAGTTCAAGTATGGAATCAGATCGTCGAGTGGGAAAAAGAGGAACTTAAGGTCGATTCCCTCGATGAAGATAAACTGATGGAGAAATACTTGAGAGATGATGAACCGGAGCGCCTAGCTGAAGGGCGCCGCCTTATTGCTGAGGCCATGGAAGAAGAGAGACGGAAGTCCAAACAAAAAACTATTCTCAAAGCTGGTTCCTGTTCTTCTGCCCCTGCAACTTCCGAAATAGAAGGGTATGATCCCGAAAATCTGGGAATTCCCCGAACAACTCTGCTATCCCCTATTCCTGAAATAGCCCCAGAGGTAGTAGTCACCCCTGCTGAGAAGTCTTCGGAAGGTATCCCTATCTTTTCTCCTCAATTTGCCAAAGCTATTTCTACCTTTCGCCACGTGATTGAACAATCGAAGAGACCCTTTGTTTTCGCCTGAGTTGATAACTGTTGCTTCTCATTCTGTAGGTGTCGAACCATCCGAAAAGACAGATGTAGCTCAAGGAGCTGCCGCTGGGACGAAGCCCGTAGATAGGGCCAAAAAAGGGGAAGAATAGGCTGCTTTTATAGACTTGGGAGAAGGAAGTGAGTCAACTAAGGTCACCACTCCCCATGATGAAGAAATGATAGCATCTTTAAAGGACGATGGCGGAGACGGGGGGCATGAAGAGGAACCAGAAGTTGCACTAACCGGGGAGTCAAAAAGTGCTGATGACGTTACCTTGGCTGCAATGAATGCCGATCAAGACAAGCGCTTGCAATTAAAGGCCGAAGAACTAGACCCTGAGGTCCTCAAGCCCCTCGCAGTTGTTGATGCGGGATCAAGGTTAGTTGTTAAGCTCTCAACTAGATCTATTACCGAGGAACTTGCTAAAAAATCTTCTCTTGATTCCAGTGCCCCGCCCTCCGGGAAGAAGTCTACTGGCTCCAGCACCGCATCTTCAGGAAAAAAGAAGTCAAAACGTATCTTGACCGAAGCTGAGAAAGAAGCAAAGGATGCGGAGAAAGCCGCCAAGAAGTCCAAGGCTCATTCCAAATCTAATTAGTGGATTGCCCTGTATCTTTTTAGCATTTTGTGAACCAATAATTGCTGCTACAAAACTAGCTCCTGCATTTTCTTCTTTAGCTATTTTCCTGTACAAATTCATTCATTTGTAAATAAAAATAATTCACTTTTTGCAATGTTTTTTTGTTAGTAGTTCTGCACTTATGTAAAAATGCATGTCTATAGTTGTGAAACAAAGTTGTGGAGGGGGGAAATATGCGTATACATACGTGTCCCCAGTCAATTCCCACAAACTATTTAATGCTTAGTTGAGCAATCTGAATGCTCCCGATTCTCTGACGGGATAGCACTTCCTGTGCCGTCGGTACCTGTCGCTTTTTCTGGCATTTCTTTTATACTCTCTCTCTTTCTTTTGAGAGTTAGAGTTCGAGCTCAGTCATCTATTTATTCCCCGGTCTTTCAACGGAGAAAGATTTCTTTCTCAAGGCTCAATCGGAGACGCCTTTATACTCTCTTTCTCTCTGGAAAGTTAGAGTTAGGAGAAGAATTTATTTTTCAGCGCTCAGTCGGAGACGCTTTTATACTCTCTCTCTCTCTGGAGAGTTAGAGTTATGAAGAGAACTTCTTTTTCAGCGCTCAATCGGAGACGCTTTTATACTCTCTCTCTCTCTCTGGAGAGTTAGAGTTAGAAAGAGAACTTCTTTTTCAGCGCTCAGTCGGAGACGCTTTTATACTCTCTCTCTCTCTCTGGAGAGTTAGAGTTAAGAATGTCGTTTTCTCATTCTTTTATGTCTTATCGCACAAACAGTCGTTGTGCTTCTTTTTATGTCTGAACTGTTTTCAACCTTTTTAGGTTGTGAGTTATCCTGTATCTTATAAGCACAACAGAATAACTGATAAATGTATATATGTAATGCATAAAAGTAAATAACACACAGTATTTTTATAGTGGTTCGGCTAACTCATAGCCTACATCCACTTTATAGCTCTTCATTCATATTGTCAGATTTTCCCAAGGCAAGTCATGCCTTATTACAGAGTTCATAAGAAAAATAACACAAAGCACAGCATTTCTAATCCAAATATCGCATTAAGTGCTGGGCATTCCATGCTCTGGGGACTTCTTCGCCATCCACGGTCGTTAACTTGAAGGTTCCTTTTTCAAGTTTCCGTTGAATGACAAAGGGTCCTTCCCATTTTGGGCCGAGGTGAGGAAGGGATGGAAAAACTCTCTTTAGCACCAAATCTCCGGGTTCAAAAGTCCTAAGGCGAACTTTTTTGTCATAATAGCGTGCCATCTGACGTCGATGTCTTGCCGCACGCAAATCCGCTTCATCCCTTTTTTCTTCGACTTCATCAAGAGACTCAAGTAAGAGCGCCCGATTCGTCATTGGGTCATAATATGTCACCCTGTGGGAAGGAACTTCCAGTTCAACTGGAATTACTGCTTCTGAGCCAAAGGAGAGAGAGAAAGGGGTATGACCGGTGGCTGTCTTAAATGTTGTTCGATATGCCCACAAAGCTAGGGGCAATTCGTCAACCCATCTTGCCTTTGCACGCTCTAACCGTTTCTTGAGGATGGATTTTATTACTTTGTTTATTGCCTCTACTTGCCCGTTTGACTGCGGATAGGAAACTGTAGTATATCGCTTGTCTATCTTATACTTCTAACAGAAATTTCTGAATCCAGTACTATCAAACTGGGTTCCGTTTTCAGTTATAATCGTCCTTGGAATCCCGAACCGGCAAATAATATTTCTGACCACAAAACTTATCACCTTTCTTGCTGTGATCTTGGTCAAGGGCTCAGCTTCTACCCACTTCGTAAAATAGTCCACGGCCACTATTGCATACTTAGCTCCTCCTTTAGCAATCGGTAAAACTCCAATGATATCAATTCCCCACGTGGCAAATGGCCAAGGACTCACCATTGATTTAAGTTGGGTCGACGGTGCCCTGGCGATTTTGGCGAATCTCTGGCATTTATCGCAGCGTCGTGAATAATCAGCTGCATCTTTATTGATCGTAGGTCAGAAGTATCTGTACCGCAATATCTTCTTTGCTAAAGTTTGACCTCCTGTATGATCTCCACACTCACCTTCGTGTACCTCTCTTAGTACACGCTTGATGTCGTCGTGTGCTATACATCGCAACAGGGGCATAGAAAATCCTTGCCTATAAAGAGTATCATCTTGTATGATATATCTGGTAGCTTTGCGAACTATAGCTCTTTTCTCACTCTTCCTTGATGGGAGTGTCCCATTCTTAAGGAAATTCTTAATTGGAGTCATCCACGACTCCTTCTCTGGTTCTGCTTCAAAGGCGAATTCAATTTCCATTGACTCAAAACTTGGTGATTCCAACGTTTCAATTGGAATCATTTCAGTCTCTTCTGGATTGTCGAAACTAGCCAGCTTTGCCAGCCTATCCGCTTTCTGGTTTTCAACTCTGGGAATGTGTGTTATGTTGTACCGCTCTAAGCTATTCAATAGCTCTCTCACTTTCCCGAGGTAGGCGATAAGTCGAGGTCCTCGAGCCACAAATTCCTCTCGCACTTGGCAGACAACAATTTTAGAGTCACAAAATATGTCTAACATTTTTATTCCGAGGTCTTTAGCAAGCTTCAGCCCAGCAATCAGGGCTTCATACTCAGAGTCATTGTTAGTCGCCAAAAATTCTAATCGCAGGGCGTAATATAACGACCGTCCTTCGGGAGTGACTAAGACGATTCCAGCTCCGGACCTTCGGTCGTTCTTGGCTCCATCTGTATATAGTTTCCACGGATTTATCTTTAGCTCATCTTCGGACTTAACCACTCTATCATTGACTACTTCCTCCTCTGGAATGGTGAACTCCGCAATGAAGTCTGCTAGAGCTTGCCCCCTGATTGACTTTCGTGGTTGAAAATTCAAATCAAACTGACTTAGTTCTATGTTCCATTTGATCAACCTACCCGATGCTTTGGGTCTCTGCAACACCTGCCTTAAGGGCTGGTCGGTGTATATGGTTATTGGATGGGCTTGGAAATAGTGACGAAATTTTCGGGATGCGATCAGGAGGCTGTAAGCGAGCTTCTCAATTTTTGGGTAGTTGCGCTCTGCCGCCGCTAATTTCTTGCTTACATAATACATTGGCCTTTGTACTTTATCTTCTTCTCGAATAAGGGCTATACTGACGGCGTGAGCCGAGACTGCCAAGTAAACAAACAACTCTTCGTGATCTACGGGCTTTGATAAAATCGGCGGTTTCTCTAGCAGTTCCAATAAATTTCGAAAGGCCTCAACACAGTCTGGAGTCCACTCGAAGTTCTTCTTTCCTCTTTTAATCAAATCAAAAAACGGAACACATTTGTCTGTGGCTTTGGAGATGAATCTACTCAGTGCCGCTACTTTCCCTGCAAGACTTTGGACGTCTTTAATTCTCCTCGGCTCTTCGATATTTCTAATCGCTGCTATCTGGCTAGGGTTGATTTCAATTCCTCGGGAACTCACAATGAAGCCAAGGAACTTTCCCGATGACACTCCAAATGAGCATTTCAGAGGATTCAATTTCATCCGGTACTTTCGCAGGATACCAAACATTTCCGCTAAGTCTTGCGTATGGCTGGAGGACTGTTTCGATTTGACAAGCATGTCATCCACATAAACTTCCATAGTTTTTCCTATTTGATAATAAAACATTCTGTTCACCAAGCGCTGATATGTAGCTCCAGCGTTTTTCAATCCGAATGGCATTACAACATAACAATATAATCCCAAATTCGTAATGAAGCTTGTATGTTCTTGGTCTGGTACGTGCATAGGAATTTGATTGTACCCAGAATATGCGTCCATGAAAGAGAGAAGTTCATGACCTGCTGTCGAGTCTACAAGCTGGTCAATCCTGGGAAGTGGGAAACTATCTTTTGGGCAAGCCTTGTTTAAATCTGAAAAGTCAATGCAAGTCCGCCACTTTCCATTCGGCTTCTTTACCAAGACGGGATTCGATATTCAGTCGGGATATGTCGAATCTCGAATAAATCCATTCTGCTTCAACTTCTCTACTTCCTCTTTGAGAGCAGCCGACCTCTCTGGGCCCAACATGCGTCTCTTTTGCTTCACAGGTGGATGTTTCTGATTTACATTCAATTTGTGACTTATAATAGATGGCGATATCCCACACATGTCAGCATGGGTCCAGGCAAACACGTCTAAGTTTGCCTTCAAAAAGTCCGTTAGTTCTTTAGCTCGACGTGTATCCAATTGAGAACCAATTTTCAAAACTTTTGTCGGATCAGCTTCATCAATGGGAATTTCCACTGTCGCTTCATTAGGAGTTGCATTCCTAGTCTCTGGTTCCTCATCTTTTCTGGGATCCAGGTCTTCAGGTGTTCCTTTGGGCAACTCCTTTGGGGTCAATCTCTCTAATTGCTATGCCGAGCCCCCCTTTGAGGGAGACGAGGCATCTTTACTTTCAACGTTAAGTCCTTTCATCAACATCTTTAACTCGGCCACATAGCAGGCCCATCCAGAAACTTGTTCCCCTCTCATTACTCCAGTTCCGGCTTCGGTTGGGAACTTAAGTAATAAACACCAAGGGGCAATACAAACTCTGAATTCAGCAAGGGCAGGCCTCCCCAAAAATGCATTATAAGGCGAATCTACGTCCAATACTACGAACTGGAGCATCCGCACTCTTCTATGTTCTCCTTGTCCCAGTGTCACGGGCAACTCTATGTATCCCATGGGAGCTGTCGACGCCCAGTTGAAGCCTCTAATCCATCCTTCACACGGCTTCAAATCTTCAGATTCAAGCTTCATTTGATCGAATGACTTTTTGAATAAAATATTGACAGAACTTCCGTTGTCTACTAATACCTTATGGACCAGGGCCGGCCCAATGGTGGTAGTAATAACCAACGGATCATCGGTGGGTGATTGGATCCCAGTATTGTCTCGGCTGCGGAATACCACGTCGTCAAACACGGTCTTCTGTTGTTTTATGGGGGTGATATCTTCCAAATCGTCACCCTCGTTCACATCTAGGTGCTTGGCAGCGTTTACATATTGATCCATTGACCTGAAACTTCGGATTGCCGGGTGAGGTCCGCCTACTATGGAGTTGATAACAATTCCTTTACCTTTCTGCTGCGCTGTAGGCTTGGGAGCAGGCAGAATCTGTTTTGGAGCCTGCTCTCCTTGCCCCCTGTCCCTCGGGGCAACCTTGTACTCATCCAACTTCCCTTCACGCAGCAGCTTCTCAATCACATCCCTCAAATGCCGACATTCATTGGTTGAATGCCCATGGGTTCCATGAAACAAACAAAATTTCCCTGTCACCATTTCTTTCTCGGTCGAATCACGAGGTGGCGGTCTTTTGTACTGTAACACATTGTACGTATCCAGGTAAATATTTTCCAGGGTGTCGTTCAATGGTGTATAATTCTCGTAGTTCTGGAATCGGGGTCTTTTGTTAGGATCACTTCCCCTATTTCTGTTTCTTCTGTTACCGTTTGGATTATAGTTATTGTTATTGTTACCCCCGCTTCCAGCATTGCTGTTTCCACCCTTGTTTCCTACATTTACTTCAACCTTGCCAGAACTTTCCCCAGACTGCTTCACGGCAATATTACTCTGCACATTCTCCTTTGAAGCCGTCTCAGACTTTCTCTTTCGGTTTGCCCTGGCTTCCTCTCGTCTTAGATAAATATCGGCTTTTTCGTAGAATATCTCCCTTGTGGAAGGTGTTTTCCCAGAAAGGTAATCTCCAAACTCAGATTCAGGATCGACTCCTTCCTTCAATGCCATCAGGATAGTGGGCTCATGCGGGTCACTGACCTCAGTCACAGCTTGGTTAAAACGGTCATGATATGCCCTCAAAGACTCTCCTGGTGCCTGCTTGATTCTCGATAATTCAATAACACTTTTGGACTTTCGGGCATGGAATCGGAACTGGTTCATGAAACGGTCGCTTAGTTCCTTGTAATTCGAAATCAAACGAGGAGGAAGTCGGGTAAACCAGAACAGTGCCACATCTTCTAAGTAGATTGGGAATGCTTTGCACTTCACCTCATCAGGGGCAGCAGCAGCATTCATGAACCACGAATACCGCACCAAATGCTATCCCGGATCAGTCCTTCCGTTGTATTTGTCCATCTGTGGCAAGTTAAAGCGTCGGGGAAATTGGAAGTCGAGGATATCGTCAGTGAAGGGAGTATGGCTTCGCTCAATGCCATAATCTTCATTTGTAAAATTCCGGCTCTCGGACATGATCTGGCGAACCATTGCCTGTACATCAGCATTAGTTAGGGGCCGCTCAGGTTCCCTGTCCCTAGTATCCGAGTTCCTTCTGGGCTCTTGTTCAGGAGATGCCCTTCTTCTTCGAGCTGCCTCTGCTCGATTCCGTTCCCGGCGTTCCCGGTCGATCTCGGGAGGAGGGGACAGGAGTCTTTGCCCCCGAGTGGGGTCATTGTTTCCTAATGCTCGTGCAATATCCTCACGAGATCCCAAAGACCCAAATGTCAGCTGCTCCACGTTCTGAGGTCGTTCGAGTGGCCTTCGTTCACGGGGCCGCTCTTCCTCGGAAGATGAAGATTGATCCACTGGTGTGTGACGAACCGATGATGGAGTTCTCTGTCGACGGTGTTCACTAATCTCCCGACTCAAGAGCCTCATATTTTCCTGCATCATGAGATTAGTGCGCTCGTAAACTTTCATAGCCTCCCTTGTGCTCTCAAGCATGTCAAGCAAGCGCGAAAAATCTCCTTGAGTGATGGGCGCAGATGGATTGACCTGATCACCAACCCTGGTGGCTGGAATCGGAGCATTCGTTGGGACTCGAGTAGAGATTCCAGCTTCACCAAGCATCGGGTCGGATTGGAGGTAGGAGGTCGGGTCGGTTCGGAGCTGGGGAGCCTGGTCGGATCGGTACGTGGCAAGCAGCTCGGGTCGGTTCAGATTGGGGGAATGCACTGCTTCAGAATCTCCTACCCGGATCGGATCGGAGCTCTCCCCCTGCTGGCGGCTCGGATTTCCTGCAGTGGTTCTTCCTGCTGCCGAACTCTGCCCCCGAGACCTTGTTACAACAGCATTTCGCTGATCTTCTCCAGCTCCATTTCCTCGAACAGACTGAACTTCCTTGCCTTTTCCTTTGGCCATGAGTCTTTGACAATCACCTCAACAAATATAAATAGTGGAGAAACTTAAGGATTCACTTCTTTGAACTCAACGGTCCAAAAAGTAGAAAGAAATCCCGGAAAATGAAGAATTCAGATGAGGATTCTCAGTGAAAGCACCAAAATGTTAGACCCAAAAGTGGTTCTAACGCCCAAATTGATTAAAAGCAAATAAGATGAGATATAAATAAAAAATGAACACATAGGATTTATAGTGGTTCGGCGAAGAAATGCCAAAGTCCACTCATCTTTCACTATATTCAATGATTCAATTGCAAATACAATGTAATTTTCACTTGACTTCGCTCACAACTCACTTATATTCACTCAATAGACTAAAACAAGTAATGGAAGAAGATTTGGATTCTCCGGGAGTAATGGATTTCGGATTATGGAGGTGGTTCAATTCTCAAAGTGCCTAAAAAAAGATCCTTTTCTTTGTCTCCAGACGAGGTATTTATAGGTGTGAATTTGCTCAAAACTTGATCCGGGTCGGGGCCACGTGTCGTCCATCCCATTAGCTTCGGGTTCGGATGAATTATTGTGCTGACAACGCATCAAAATAGTGAACGTTATGGGCAGGAACTGGTCATAGCCGATCCGGATATTCAGGCGTTTACGCAGGGGGACAGTATGGAAAATGGGTTCGGGTCGGAGGTGTATGTATCAGGGGTTCGGATCGGGATATCCGATCCGACCCGAATTGACTTGGTGACAACTCTCTCTTCTCTTTATTCTGCTCTTCCTCCGAACCATCTCTGTAGCAGCTGGGTGGCCTTCCGATCCATCTTGAAGAAGACTGTCCTCCGATCCGAACGCGCGCTCTCTGTTTTCAACAGTAATAGCTCGCCGCTCCGAACAGGAGACTTCATCCGATCCGAACCGATACGTTGCCTTAACCCGACCCGGATGATTGCATCTGTTCAATTCGAAGCTGTAGCGTCTCCTCCGACCTGAGTAGTGATGGTCTCTCCGATCCGAACCGAAGTCTTATAATTTGAAATGCTCTCCAATGCTTGATATCTTGACTTTGTGTTGCCTAGTTCACAAAGTAGGCTAACAGTAGCCTACACTTAACCAATCTAAACACGGTAATTTGATGGGGTTAAGTTAACATAGACTTAACTGATTTAAACACGGTAATTTGATGGGGTTAAGTCGACCTACACTTAACCAATCTATCACGATAATTCGATGGCGTTAGGTTAACCTATACTTAACCAATCTAACATGGTAACTTGATAAGGCTAAGTCACAAACCGCTTGAATACACTTAACTGATTTAACAAGATAAATTGATGGGGTTAAGTTAATCTATACTTAACCAATCTAAAATGATAAGTGGATAGGGTTATGTCATGAACCGTTTGATATACTAAACCAATTTGACACATGGATTGTGGGGTTAAGTCTTGAACTTAAATGCTTAGCCAATTTTGACATGATTCGTAGGAGTGTTAAGTCATGGACTTGAATGACAACACTTAACCCATTGGACGAGATCCTAGTTCAGGGGACCTAGCAGGAAATCGTAGTTAACAAGGATAACGGGAAAGGGAACTAAGTGATAAACCTTAGTTAAGGATAACTAAGTAATAATTCTCAGTTAAAGAAACTAGACCAGTTCATTAATAGATGAGTAACCTGATACGGTAGGTCATCGTTTGAACACACGAGGAGGAGCGAATTATCTGACTTAGGTAAAGTCTCCAACGAACTGGGTGATGAAGGGGTAGCTTCGGGGAATGAGAGGGTACTCTTGGTATCCCTCTGTGAGGTTGCAGATGATCCTCCTGGGCTCACAGAGGTTAAGGTCTGCGGTAGAAGAACCAAGGGTATGCCTTGGTTGCTGTGCGAGCAACCTAAAGATTGGGGATGGATTAGCGTGGAGTCAATGATACTCGTTTTTGCCATGGATAGCACGTCGTCGACTACCTACCATCTTTAGTCAATCGTGTACGTACGGAAAGGCAGAGAACTACCAACAAACCATATACTTGCTATCGAGTTATGGGTGAGGTTGGCCAATAGGAAAGTGGGGATATAGAGGGGCCGAAGAGTAGTTCTCATACATGATTTTTCTTGGATTGATTTCAGTAAATGAGGGAGGGGTCACGTGGGACCATATCCAGCGGTACAAAAACAGACCTTGACATCTGCATCGGCAGATAACTTAAAGCTCCCGACCGAGTTCCGTATTTCTTAATTTGCCCTTGCATGGGACTCGGGTGGCACATTGAGACACATGTGCATCTAGACATGGAAAGACGATTCACGATACATACGTGGGATAAAACGGCGCGGTTGACGGGTAGCATAATCCCTAGTGGCCCTAGGTGGCTTGAACCCAAACCGAGATATGAGCACTTTGATTAGGTAGCATAATCCCTAATGGTCCTAGGTGGCATAAGTCCTAATCAAGGCTATAAATTGTTCAATATGTAGCATTATCCCTAATGGTCCTAGGTGGCATAAATCCTAGTTGAACACGCGATAATTCATGTTGAGGAAACCTGGCTAGTTCAAAGGTAATAGTCCAAATGATTTCAAGGATAAAAATGGTACTACGTTGAAGTAGTGAGAAAGCCCATACGAGGTACGACGAAGGACTGAACCTATACTTGGATAGAAACATACGAGTTGGGAAAACCTACATATGTTATATATTAGGTTGACATGGACCATTACATGACATTAGGTAAGGGACACTCATAAGTAACGCATGACACGGGTTGGGATGGGAGGTGCAGAGCAAATATACATGATAGATATAGTGGGATGTTACACATGATAGACACCTTGGTATATCTTACAAGATAGAAGCCTGGCAGTGTGACACCTTGATTTATCTTGATACCGTAGTTCGTCTTGGTGTAGTTTATCTATCTTGTAATCATCCTTATGTTTATTTTCAGTTTATGCATGTCATGTTACCTTTACCTGTTTTTATGCTGGAAGTAGATAGGACTTACCAGTCTTTTTGACTGACCCCGTTTTGTTTTGCCTCTTTCCCTTCCGTTTCCCCACCCTCCCAGGTTTCGGGGGAGGAAATACTGTTGTTTAGTTCAGAATTCTTCTGCTTGAAGGTCATCATTTATGGTTTGGACTTTTCTTGGCAATGGCTACTTTACTGTTTTACTTGGGGAATAATTTGTGAAATGATTTTATGCTTCTTTGCTATTTGCAAGACAGGTTTCTATGTACTCTGATGTAAAAAGGCTTTAGACCTTGATGTTTTATATAGTAATGAAAGTTGGTTTTACTTCCGCTGTTTTATATGTTCTGTCTTGTAATATTTCTGTGCATGTTTACCTGTATAACGCCTCACCCAAGCTAGTGTACTCTCTCGGGAGCGACCCTGGCGGAGGTGGGGTGTTACACAGGTGGAGGCAGTAAATAAAATCACCAAGATTACCATCAAGGAGCGACTAGAAAAGGCTAAGGGTGGATGGGTAGATGAACTCCCGCTGGCATTATGGGCGTACCGCACTACGCACAAAACTGGAACAGGGAATACTCCCTTTTCTTTATCCTATGGCTCTGAAGTTATGATACCAGTGGAGTAGGAAGTCACTACCCACCAAAGGATACATTTTGACTCCAAAGAGAGCGAGAAGCTATAGCTTGAAGCCCTCAACCAACTAGAGGAGAGAAGAAAAGAAGCGGAACTCAGAGTAGTCGCGCACCAAAGGAGGGTGGCCAGGCACTTCAATTCAAAAGTCAAGCATAGAACTTTTGAAATCGGAGACCTCGTTTTGAAATGGATAATGACCGGTACTGGAGTCTTCGGGCCCAATTGGGAAGGACCTTATGTTATAAGTCAGAAACTCGAGGACAAAACTTTCAAATTGGCCACCGCATATGGGAACTTGATTCCACGAGCGTGGAACAGCGAGCATATCAATCGTTATTTCTTATAGCATGTTATTCAAATACATAGAGAATGCTGTAAAGATTCGTGAAATTGTTGCATTTTTAATGATATACATGAAGTGACTAAATATGGAATCTTAATTACATATACATGTCACTCATTCACATTCCTCTACTAAAAGTTGACTCACTTGTGTGGGAAAACGAGCGATCTGGGAGCACCAACTCGAGGAATTCCAACTTCCATCTTGATACACTGGACCTCTCAATATCGGACCAACAAATGCTTGGTGCCAGATTAAAAGAGTCAATGCTGGAGTAAAAGCAACTCAAAAGTCCCACGGATAAAACTACTAAACCCACCGAAGAAGAACCTTCTTAGGTGACCTTCCTAGGGGCTGGACCCGTGTTTTCCAATTTGACAAAAATAAACTCAATGAGGCGAACCAACATCTGTGTCCTAGGTCAAAGCACAAAGTCGGAAAATCCGACATGTCCCAAAATGGAAAAATTGCCAATTTCAAGGGGCACTGTAACACCCCGTATTTTCTGTTAACATTAAAGTAACGAATTAATGAATACTTAAATTTAAATGTGAGAATTTAGGGAAACGGTTTACGCCATTGCGTTCATCTCGGAATTCTGGTTGAGATAGAGTCCGAGTTTGCGCGAATTGGACTACGTATGAAGGAGTTATGGCTGTCGGAATTTTTAGGAAAATTTGAATTTAAATTCAAATTCAGATTCGAACGCCAAACGGGCTAGGCGGGAAATTTCCCGCCCCAGGCCAGGTCGACCAGGGGGTCGACACTAGTGTCGACCTCCCCATACAGGTCGACCTGGGGGTCGATCTACCCTCTCGGGTAGATTTGAATAAGGCCCAATTTTGACCTGTTGCTGAGTCACTAGGGCTTAGGTGGCTGTTTGGATGGTTCTGGTTGCTATTGTGTTCATTGGACGGCTTAAATTAGTTTAAACTCTATATAAACACATGTAGAATCAAGCTCTAAACCTAATCCAAATTAAACCCTTGGTTGTCATGCTGTCAGTTGTCAACCATGAGTAGCCGCCACCAACTAGAAGCAAGTTAGAGCAACAATTCAATTCAAGTCAAGCCTAATCTTAACAACAAACTAGTCTACATCAAAGGAACGCTAATCAGTTTCAGAACATAGATCCTAGAACTCAAGACTTTCTTTGAGTTGTGAGTACAATTTCTTTTATAAGATAATTAATAAGTTAATTATGATGAGTATAATTTGGGTTATAAGATTATGTCTGTTGAATCATTGACCGATGTGATATTGTCTATTTTGTGAATATATGCTAGTTGTTGTCTTATGCACAAAAATTCATGATGTTGGTTCATATGCCAGTTTTTGGTTAACTTGTGTTAGTGAATCCCTTTCATATGCCCAATCACCTATGTTTAACTTGATTCATTTTATGACATCAGTTTATATGTAAGTATGGATGTAAATCATATGCCAATTTGTATGAGGATTATATTTATATATAAGTTTGGGTAATAACTAGATTCATATATGCAAGTTCACACCTTTATGTTTAGATCCATATTTAGATCCATGGCAGTACATAGTTTATACCAATATGACAATTTCCTATGCAAGTTTGGGTGAAAACCATATTCATACATGCAAGTTCACACCTTCATATTTAGATCTACAATTAGATCTATGTTAGTACATCGTTTATGCAAATTTATGTTCATATTGTCCATTGTCTATGCAAGTATTTGCTATGCAAATTTATGTCATAATTCTTATTTGCAAGTTAGATCTATTTTTATGTGTTTTGCAAGTTGTGATGTTTCTTTTCTTAGTTAGACTATATGCTTGTTTAACATATTTCATGTTAAGCGAACGAATGACGCGGGGACAATGCGAAAATATTGAATACACATATTGTGAATTGGCCTTAAAGGCATATAATTAATTTTAGACATTAAATGGTATAACTTGTATACCTGAAATTTATGGACATAATTTAGGTGACAATTATGGGCACAAGAAAATTTGGAATTTATTGTCAAATTTGAATAGGGATATTAATTCAAACTAGGGTAAAATGATTATGTATAATAATCAATTCCTAAGACACGAGGTTAGACTCATTTGTGGTATAAGACTGCCCGGACCCGCCGACAAATTCAGCAACCACAAATGGTAGTCTAATGCGAGATGTCATAGGACCAAATTAAATGCATAACAATTGTAAAGACACGAGGTTAGGCTCGTTTGTGGTATAAGACTGTCCGGACACGAGGTGAGCCCTTTTCAAACCAGTAACCCGTTAAGTATCTTTGTGAGCTCGAGCTAGGTCGAGGACGGGACTCGCTTACTGGGTTTGATTGTAAGAGGTCAAAATGGGTTAACGGTGGCAACGCAAGTCCAACGGGGTCATGTGCGTGAGTGGGCCCGGGCTAGTAGGTAAGACGTTGTTGCATCATGTAGGTATAAGTCGTGCATCTTTAGTGGTATCGGGTTGCCACTTTGGGGAGTGATACACCCCGTTGTGGGACCAGCACGAGTATCTACGAGTTATGGAGCCAATCGGATTGGGGTAGTGGATACAACTTGCGGAGATAGGGGCAGGTAGCACCTACGTAGACAGCTAGGGGTACACGAAACTACTATTATGATTACTATGTTTAGTAGGTGGGTTCAACTTTTAGGGTGACTGGTGTGGTGCGGTATAGTAATTATCCTATAGTGATTAGGAGCGCAGTTAACGCTATCTTATTTCTATTATTTGCTTTGTCATGCCCATTTGTTTAACAGTCATTTCCTTATTTGCCTATTTATGCCTTATCCTAATTACTTTAATGATTATATTGGTAAAGTTATTGGACTCGCCAGACTTTATGTCTGATCCCCTTTGTTTTTGCCTCTTTTCTTCCTTTTCCCCACAGGTTCTCAGGGTGGGACTAATTCTAGTGGAGCTTGATTTGGATCGCTTTCTCTCTCTCTCTCTTTTGGAAGTGCTTGGATTACTGAAAGTAAAGTTCAGCTTATTTTCTTTGTGGCAATTTATGTTGGGGTTAAGCTTTTTACTTTATGTACTCAAAAAACAAATTTTCAAGATGGATAATAAGTGTATTTGTTTTTGTTGTTGGTTTCTGATGTTGGTGTAACCAAACTATTTCTCCGCTGCAATAAAAGTTGTTTCTTTTAAAAATTTTAAGTACCAATATCTGTATTTGTCTTGTTATATTATGTTCTATACACCAGTAATACTCCATGAAGCTTAATGCATTCCCTTTGTGAGTGACATTAATCGATGTGGAGTGTTACACGTGGTATCAGAGCTAAAGGTTACCAGAACAGATAAGAGATTTTGAAAAACTATTTTTCAAAAAGCATTTTATAAAGAATACTTTCAAAAATATGTTTTAAGGAGAGTGTTTTCAAGAGAAATTTTATTTTGAAAACATAACCCCCAAGAGACATATATCTTTCCTTTGATTCCTTGTTTTGAATCTTTCCTTTCTCATTTCAGCATGTCTGGGGATCTTAACCTTCCTAAGGGCATGTTGGTACTTGGCTAGTTCAGTAGGTACCTAGAAGTTAGGGCTAATAATGCAGGCTCAGCAGAAGTTCCTCCTCTCCCAACTGCACCCGCTCCTCCTCCTCCCTCTCCTCGCGTTGATACTTTTGCCAAGATATGCGAGGACTTTCGGGCAATGGGCGGAAAACATTTCCACAGGTCAGAGACGTTCGTTGAGGCTCTAAATTGGCTTAAGGAGGTGGAAGAATTGTTTGGAACCTTCGAGGTAGAAGATGGAAGGAAGGTCCAATATGCTTCTTGGTTAATGAAGGACGAAGCCTCATTTTGGTGGGAGGTTACAAATGGAGAGCGTCCAGTTGAGACGTGGGCAGATTTCAGGCATAGGTTCGAGGCGAAATTTCTCTCACAAGTAGAAGAGAATCTATACATGGAAAGGTTCATGGCGTTGAAGCAGGGAAATCTATCAGTAAAATAGTACGTCAACAAGTTCAATCAGTTGGCGAGGTTTGGCTTAGACTTGTTAAACAAACCTGAAAAGAAGGCCCTGATATTTATTAAAGGTTTGAATGAGCCGCTACACGGGTTGGCTATGACCCACATTCCTATGGGGCCCACCTTTGAGAGACTAGTTGACATGGCGCTTATGCAAGAAGAGGAGAAAGGCGCTAATGCTAATAAGGCACCGGAGAAGAAAGGGGATCAAAATAAACCACTACAGTAAAACAAGAAGGGTGGTAAAGATAACAATGGAAAGGGAATGTAAAGGTGCTTTAATTGTGGGACACCATACCATCTGAGCAAAGACTGTAGGAAGAAAAAGAGGACTTGCTGTTTCCACTCTGGCGAGGTAGGACATCTCATTAAGGACTGCTCGAGGAAAGGACAGAGGGCAGGGTCTACTTCTGGAGTGCAGGTTCAGGCTCCCATGGCACCAGGGCAGGCAAGACGGAAGGTTCAGGCTCTCATGGCCCCACTTCAAGAATGAGGTAGAAATATTTCCGTTGAAAGTTTAGTTTATCTTTTTGATCATCCTGTTCGCACACTCTTTGATTCTGGCGCATTGCACTCTTTTATATCTACTGCTTTAGTTGAATCACTGCACCTAGAAACCGGTATAGTAGGGGATCCTTTAGTTGTTTCAAATCCAATTGGGGGCCCAGCTTATTTGTCGATGATTTGTTTGGATTTGGAAATTTCTATACTTAGCGTTGGGTTTAGATCTGATGCCTATGTTTTTGGCTTCACGGGCTATGGGTTGATTCTAGGCATGGATTGGTTATCCAGTAATGGTGCCATCCTAGATTGTGAAAAGAGGGTGGTTAGACTCATGACTCGCCTAGGTAACACTCTCGAAATCTCTTGTAATCCCATGAATTCTGTTATGCTAAGTTATCTAGAATCGCTTGATGCGTCCGTTGAGAATTTGCAGTCTTTTAGAGTTGTCTGTGAATACTCGAATGTCTTTGAAGAGGTAGAGGGCTTGCCTCCGAAGCGGGAGATAGACTTCCGCATATACCTCGTTGATAACGCAAAACCCGTTGCTTTACCCATTAGACACATGGCTCCACGGGAGAGAAAAGAGCTTAGCAAGCAAGTTAAAGAGCTGCTAGAAAAGGGGTTTATAAGGCAGAGTATTTCTGAATGTGGTGCTCCAGTACTGTTCGCAACCAAAGAGGACGGTACACTTCGCCTATGCGTTGATTATAGTGAGCTAAACAAGCTGACCAAGAAGAATAGGCACCCACTTCGAAGAATAGACGATTTTTTCAATCAGCATGTAGGTGCATCAGTTTTCTCCCAATTAGATCTGGCTACTGGGTTTCATCAGCTATGACTGGTTGAAGACAGTATTGATAAGACCGCGTTCAGAACCCTAGATGGTTTCTTCGAATGGCTTGTCATGCCTTTCGGCTTGACAAACGCACCAACTTATTTCGTTGATTTGATGAGTAGGGTGTTCTGGGAATTCCTTAATAAGTTTGCGGTGGTCTTCGTAGACGACATTTTGATCTTTTTGAAGAATGAGGAAGAACATGCTTTGCACTTAAGGGAAGTCATGGATACTCTTCGTGCACATCAGTTGAAAGCCAAATTCTCCAAGTGCCGCTTCTGGAGAGAAGAAATAAGATTTCTTGGATATGTGGTGTCCAAAAAGGGGTTAGCTGTGGACCCCGCAAAAGTAGTTGCGGTCAAAGATTGGAAGGTTCCACGGAATGCATCCGTAGTCCGAAGCTTTCTCGGGCTAGCAGGCTTTTATCGAAAATTCATCAAAGACTTTGCGAAAATCTCAGCTCCACTTACAAGGTTAACGAAGAAGAATCTAACTTTCACTTGGGATTTGTATTGCGATATCGCTTTCCAACGTTTGAAGAGGGCTTTAACAACAGTTCCAGTTCTGACATTGCCTGATGGGAGCAAGATGTTTATAGTATACATAGGTGCATGCTGTACGGGACTAGGCGCTGTCTTGATAAAAGAAGGGAATGTAGTAGCTTATGGTGGAAGGCAGTTGAAAGTGCATGAGAAAAACTATCCAACCAACGATCTAGAGTTGGCCGCATCGTTTTTGCGCTTAAGTGTTGGCGCCATTATCTCTTAGGTGAGAAATTTTAATTGTATGCTAACCATAAATCGTTGAAGTACCTTTTCTCACAGAAAGACCTCAATCTAAGACATCAAAGATGGATGGTGTTTCTTGCCTCATATGATTTTGAGATCTCCTATACTCCTAGCAAGGGCAATGTAGTAGCAGATTCCTTGAGTAGAAAGAAGCTGACCTTATGTCCTCTCTTTGTAGAAAGGCAAAGCTTGGAGTACATAACAAATTTTGACTTTAGACCCTCTGTTGATTATTTGACTGGTCTGATGGCAATGCTAGAGGTGCGACCTACTTTGTTGGACTCAATAGGAACCGCTCAACGTGAAGACCCCCATCTAGTTTATGTGATTGATAAGGTAATTAGGGGTGAGACTTCTAGTCACCTCGATAGATACTCCATCGATGATAAGGCTTGGTTGAGACGGGATGGAAGGTTATGCATCCCATAAGCAAGGGATTTGGTGAAGATGGCTCTCGAAGAAGCACATCATTCCAAGTTGACCATACACCCAGGAGGAGACAAGATGTATAAAGACATTAAAAGGGTTTTCTTTTGGAATGGTAGGAAGAGGGATGTAGCTGAATTTGTTTCTAAGTGCATGATATGCCAACAAGGCAAGGCGGAGCAGAAGAAGCCTGGTGGTCTGCTTCATCCTCTAGAGGTCCCATAATGGAAGTGGGATAGCATCTCGATGGACTTTGTTGATGGGTTTCCTAGGTCAAGAAGGAGCAATACCAGTATTTGGATAATAATGGACAGGCTCACAAAAAGCGCTCACTTTATACCTGTAAAGAGTAGAAGGACTGCCTCGTCTTTAGCCTCCATATATCTTAAAGAGATAGTTCGACTCCATGGGATACCCTCCAGCATAGTGAGTGATCGAGACCCTATCTTTACGAGCGAGTTTTGGAAGAGTCTACAAGAGGCTGTAGACACACAGCTATGTTTATGCACGGCCTATCACCCTTAATCCGATGGTCAGACGGAAAGGGTGAACAGATTACTGGAAGATCTTTCGAGACTGTGCATTCTCGACTTTGGAGGAACATGGGAGGATCATCTTCCTTTGGTGGAATTCGCTTACAACAATAGCTACCAAGCCACCATAGGCATGGTACCTTTCGAAGCTTTATATGGAAGGCCATGTCGATCACCAACTTGTTGGTGGGAGTCCACAGATAAACTTATACTTAGGCGAGAGACTTCAGAGAAGGTGGACTTGATACGAAGAAGAATGAAGACTGCCCAAGATAGAAAGAAATCCGACGCAGACAAAAGAAGGACCGACCTTGATTTTGAGGTTGGGGACAGGGTGTTCCTTAAAGTATCTCCTTTGAGGAATGTCATTCGCTTTGGGTTCGTAGGAAAGTTAGCACTAAGATTTGTAGGACAATTTCCAATCATTGAAAGGATTGGGACGATGACTTACACAGTAGAGCTGCTCGAAAGACTGGCAGGAGTTCATAATATTTTCCATGTCTCTCAAATACGAAAGTGCTTAAATGAGTCTGCAGAATTTGTGGAGCCAAGCATGCTAGAGGAAGTCGAAGTGGAACGAGAAGCGACTGTGAGAAGAGTTCCAACTCATATCTTGGGGACAGAAGTCAAAAAGCTACGCAACCGAGAACTCAAGCTTGTTAAAGTTCAATGGAGCGACACCGAGGAAGACGCGACTTGGGAGACTGAGGCCAAAATACGCGCAGCGTACCCTTTTCTTTTTTAGGGTGCATCTTTGATCTCTTTTCTCCTTAAGTTTATGTATGCTTGTATCTACCTTTTTAGTATATCTCCTCGGTCACATTCTTTATCCTTAGGTAGAAACCAATGGACTTAAACACGTATTTGAAGCATGTTATGATTGATGGATGCTAATGGATGCAAATGTTTGCTAGTGGTTGCTCGTGGATGCATGTAGACACACATTAGGCACTAGATCGACTCAATCACTTTCATATTGCATATAAATATATGTGCTTATTTAGGTTAACGGATGAATAATGTTTATGTTATCATATGGATGTTGCATTCAGATGAATGGTTGTGCACGCATGCAGAAATATTATGTATCATTATGAATCTTTTCCATACATCATGGATGCATGGCACTATCATGGTTCGCATTAAGGAGGTCAACTGAATCAGTAGACCGCCTGATTTTGCATTAGATAAGGACATGAACACACACTATGCATATGATGATGAAAGCATTAGAAGTCTTTTAAGGACAATGGATGCTTGTGTTTGATGGTTGAGTAGATGTATGATTGAATGGTAGGATATGCATTCTTCTTGACTTGGAGATTTCGGGGATGAAATCCTTTAAGGAGGGGAGAATGTAACACCCTGTATTTTCTGTTGACATTAAAGTAACAAATTAAAGAATACTTAAATTTATATATGAGAATTAAGGGAAACGGGTTATGCCATTGCGTTCGTCTCGGAATTCTGGTTGAGATAGTGTCCGAGTTTGCGAGAATTGGACTTCGTATGAAGGACTTATGGCTGTCAGAAGTTTCAGGAAAATTCAAATTCAAATTCAAATTCAGACTCGAACGCCCAACGGGCTGGGAGGAAAATTTCCCTCCCCAGGCCAGGTCGACCCTAGTGTCGACCTCCCCATACAGAACGACCTGGGGGTTGACCTAGGGGTCGACCTGGGGGTCGACCTACCCCCTCGGGTAGAGTTGAAAAAGGACTAATTCTAACCTATTTCTGAGTCACTAGGGCTTAGGTGGCTGTTTGGATGGTTCTAGTTGCTCCGGTGTTGATCGGATGGCTTAAATTAATCTAAAACTGAATATAAACACGTGTAGACTCAAGCTCTAAACCTAATCCTAATTAAACCCTTGCCCGTCATGCTGTCAGTTGTCAACCTTGAGTAGCCGCCGCCAACTGGAAGCAAGTTAGAGCAACAATTCAATTCAAGTCAAGCCTAATCTTAACAACAAATTAGTCTACATCAAAGGAACGCTAATCAGTTTCAAAACACAGATCCCAAAACTCAAGACTTTCTTTGAGCTGTGAGTACTTTAACAAGATAATTAATAAGTTAATTATAATGAGTATAATTTGGGTTATAAGATTATGTATGTTGAATCATTTACCGATGTGACATTGTCTATTTTGTGAATATATGCTAGTTGTTGTCTTATGCACATAAATTCATGATGTTGGTTCATATGCCAGTTTTTGGTTAACTTGTGTTAGTGAATCCCTTTCATATGCCCAATCACCTATGTTTAACTTGATTTGTTTTATGACATCAGTTTATATGTAAGTATGGATGTAAATCATATGCTAGTTTGTATGAGGATTATATTTATATACAAGTTTGGGTAATAACTAGATTCATATACACAAGTTCACACCTTTATGTGTAGATCTATATTTAGATCTGTGGCAGTACATAGTTTATACAAATATGACCATTTCCTATGCAAGTTTGGGTAAAAACCATATTTTTACATGCAAGTTCACACCTTCATGTTTAGATCTACATTTAGATCTATGTTAATACATCGTTTATGCAAATTTATGTTCATATTGTCCATTGTCTATGCAAGTATTGGCTATGCCAATTTATGTCATAATTCTTATTTGCAAGTTAGATCTATTTTTATGTGTTTTGCAAGTTGTGATGTTTCTTTTCTTAGTCAGACTATATGCGAGTTTAACATATTTCATGTTAATCGAACGAACGACGCGGGGGCAGTGCGAAAATATTGAATACACTTATTGTGAGCTGGCCTTAAAGGCATATAATTAATTTGAGACATTAATTAGTATAACTTGTATACTTGGAATTTATGGACATAATTTAGGTGACAATTATCGACGTATGAAAATTTGGAATTTATCGACAAATTTGAATAGGGATATTAATTCAAACTAGGGTAAAATGATTATGTATAATAATCAACGCCTGAGACACGAGGTTAGACTCATTTGTGGTATAAGACTGCCGGACCCACCCGGCAAATCCAACAACCACAAATGGTAGTCTAATGTGAGATTTCATAGGCCCAAATTAAATGCGTAACAAATGCAAGGACACGAGGTTAGGCTCGTTTGTGGTTTAAGTCTGCGCGGACCCGCCCAACAAATCCAGCAACCACAAAGGGTAGCCTATTGTGAGAGGTCCTACAAGGTTATGGTTAAAAACACTTAACCAAATTGAAACATGTAAGAGGACATGAATAAGAATGGGTTAAGTGGGAAATCCTATAGGGGACCAAGCATAGGTGGAAAGCTTGTGTCAAGTATGGGGGCCCTATTCAAACCAGTAACCCATTAAGTATCTTTGTGAGCTCGAGCTAGGTCGAGGACGGGAAACGCTTACTGGGTTTGATTGTAAGAGGTCAAAATGGGTTAAGGATGGCAACGCAAGTCCAACGGGGTCATGTACATGCGTGGGCCCGGGCTGAAAGGTAAGACGTTGTTGCATCGTGTAGGTATAAGTCGTGCATCTTTAGTGGTATCAGGTTGCCACTTTGGGGAGTGGTACACCCCACTGTGGGACCAGCACGGGTATCTATCAGTTAGGGAGCCGATCGCATGGGGGTAGTGGGTACAACTAGCGGAGATAGGGGCAGGCGGCACCTATGTAGACAGCTAGGGGTACACGAAACTACTATTATGATTACTATGTTTAGTAGGTGGGATCAACTTTTAGGGTGACCGGTGTGGTGCAGTATAGTAATTACCCTATAGTGATTAGGAGCGTAGTTAACGCTATCTTATTTCTATTGTTTGCTTTGTCATGCCCATTTGTTTCACAGTCATTTCCTTATTTGCCAGTTTATGCCTTATCCTATTATTCAATGAATATATTGTTAAAGTTATTGGACTCACCAGACTTTATGTCTGACCCCATTAGTTTTCGCCTCTTTTCTTCCTCCCCCCCAGGTTCTCAGGGCGGGACTAGTGGTAGTTGAGCTTGATTTGGATCGCTTTCTCTCTAACCTTTGGAAGTGCTTGGATTGCTGAAAGTAAAGTTCAACTTATTTTCTTTCTGGCTATTTATGTTGGGGTTATGCTTTTTTACTTTATATACTTAGAAAACAATTTGTCAAGATGTATAATAAGTGTATTTGGTTTTTTTTGTTGGCTTTTGATGTTGGTGTAACCAAACTATTTCTCCGCTGCAATAAAAGTTGATTCTTTTAAAATTTTCAAGTACCAATATCTCTATATGTCTTGTTACATTCTGTTCTATACACCAATAATACTCCATGAAGGTTAATGCATTCCCTTTGTGTGTGACATTAATCTACGTGGGGTGTTACAAGCACCTACCTTCGTAGGTAAAAGACACGAATTTTTCCCTTTTGAGTTAAAGCTCAGTGAAATGAATTAGTGTTCGATCCTCGGATGTAGCATAAAATGGGGAAGGATTAAACATGCTGGAAGGTCCAGCACAAAAACATAAACCCTAACCTTGTTAGGTGGCCTTTCTTATTCTTTTTTGTTAGCCAAGTCAAACAAACCCAAAGTTGGATTGCAAAAGAAGAAATCCTAGCCGTATGGGGGTGCCCATTCTTGTTCTTTGTTGTTAACCAAGTCAAACAAAGCCAAGGTTGGATTACAAAAGCAGAAATCATAGCCGTATGGAGGTGTCTGTTCTTGTTCTTTGTTGTTAACCAAGTCAAATGAAGCCAAGATCGGATTCTACATTGGAGCCCAAGTACTCCCACAGAGCCACACACAAAAATGCATCACGAAAATACCCCAAACCAATAAAGAAAGATATTTAATAAAAAATCTAAATGGCTAACTTGCTAAAGTAAAAACAACTAAGGACTTACCAATCAAGACAAATACTAAAAACTGGATAATCCCAACCTAGTAAGAGCAATACAAGACTAACCGCAATATGATACTAACGACCGAGCGCCTCATGATATGATATTAACGTGCGAACGAACTTCTCGTGATACGACGCCAATGCATGGTCGCTGTGAAAATTTTTAAGAAAAATGTGTGTGTATTGTCAAAGCAGGGCAAAGAAACAGGGTATAGCACAAACATGGAAAGCATTGCCAAACCAGCCAAGTAACCATTCATCAGAAGCACATGAAGTGTCACATGTCAAACACAAAGTCACAAGCAACAATCAGCATGATGTCATGGGCGAGGATCGGCACCCGTTTACACAACCGGTCTTAAAATTGAAAAAGCAAAACAACCAAGAGAGAGGAGACTACAGATCTTCGACCTTCCTTGACCTATCTAGTTTCCTCTTCGCCAGAGCAGAACAAGATGAAGGCCCTTCAGCATGTGCAGAAACCACCGACTCAACATCCCCAGGGGCAAAGGAAGCGTCCATGCTGTCTTTGGACCTAAGGGCCTGGATTAACTTCGCCTTATCATTTTCCAGAACATAGATGCGTTCAATGTTGTCTTCATCAAGTTTCTGGAGGTCAGAGGCCAGCTTATGCCAGTCAATCATCCGCTTCGCAGAATGATTCTTCAGCTAATCCATCTGTTTTCCAAATTGGTGCACAGCCGTCTCGAGGCGAGCCAACATCTGACATTTCGCTGCTGTCATATCGTAAACGAAATTCAGAGAGTCAGCCGGAGATACATCCACATTTTAAGAGACCCTCCTGAAAGATAGGTAGAAGAAAAATCGAATGAGAAAAAAGAGAATGAAGGTGAGATTAAAAGGCATACCTCAAAGGTACTCTTCGTCGCGTTAGGATAACACTTGAGTACTGAAGCAGGTGCCCCACCCGAAGACCAGTTGGCGTATCCACTTCCCCGTAATTTAGCTGTTTACAATAAAGACAAAGCAATCTCAGTCCTTGCAAGAACGAATCCTCAACAAGACAGGACAAACCCACCAACCAATGTGCGATCAAATATGTCGAAGCCAGTAATTCCTTACTAAAAAGAAATCACTGACTTCGAGGGGCAAGTGTTAACCCCTAAAAAACCATACGCATATTGGGTAAAGGATGCAAGGCGGGTATCACCAGGGTCGGTCGTGCACGATGCAACCGCTCAAAGCAAGATCCAAATATCAAACCCAAGGCAGGTCAAGTCAACCAGTGCGACCCGATAAAGATAAAGGTCGCATATCCCGAAGACCGCTCAAACACCAAAATAATGCAAGTCTCCCATTCAACATAAGCAGGAGCGAACTCATAACATAAAGACAAACAGTGCAATACAAAGGAAGCAAGAGGACTGAGCGCCCTTGGAACAAAAAGGATGGTCGCGCAAGGAACATAGGAGAAACAACTCCAGATCCGCATTCTGCTCTTACAACATCGCGCAAAGCATTCACAGGACGCTCGCTTACATGGACCCGCTCAGCTATTCAAGGTACTCGATCCGAGGTGTCGTCCGCACATGATAGTTGGTTGCGGCCGCGGACAACTGGCTACAGCTAGCCAATGGCACAATTGTAATTAACAGAATAAAGGATCCACATCCTGGATAAACGGATTCCAGATCATTTACCAAGGATGGTTCACCTATAAATACATAATGCCTACCAGCATGTGGGGGAGGCTTTTTGGAAAAGACCATGAAGTGCTGCTAAACTTTATCCTCAACCACAATTTGGCCATGGCATCAAGTACGATCTTACGATGAATGAAAAAGAAGACATCCTCCCTCTTAATCATTCATCCATCCTTCTTCTCCTCAAACTCTACTATTCTCTTTTATAATTCTTTAGATTGAAGTATATAAATGAGGGTATATTGAGTGGATATAGAATGTATGAAAAGAGAAAGTTGATGCACTTTGTAATTCTCATTATAAGATAGGAAATCACTTCCATAGTGGACGTAGGCCTCGTTAACGGCTGAACCACTCTATATATCGTCTCTACTTTACTTTTCTCGCATTTTTCAATTTTTATTGCTGATTAAACACGGTTCCATTTATTTCTTACCAAATTGGGGAAGTACAGTTTAGTACCTTGGGTGTTTAGACCATTTTTGGTGTAAACAAAATTCATCACCTCAATTTCCTGTATTATTTAATTTATAAACATCGTTTATAAATTCAGTACTTGTTTCATTTATTCAAAACAAGTTAATATTTCTGTTCGAAATTAGAATTCTACTTTTAGAAAAATAGATTTCCATTTTAAATCTCAAAATATCCTTTTTACGATATTTTTTTAAATCAATATTTTGGCCCCAGTGATATTTAAACACCCCAAAACACTCGATTATCAATCACAGGTTTTCTAACACATCATGTCTGATAATATATATGAAACAAACAAATAATAATATTTTTGAGGAATCGTGTTGGACCCCTCCAACCTGTTTTCCTACATACACAGATGTTAGCCAAAATAAATAATAACCATCCTGCTTTGAGGCAGGATATCGCGGTATGTAAGGTCATCCACTATCATAGCGTGGGGCGTATAGGGTCATCCGCTAATGATACTGCGGGCATCTGCTAATGATGCTGTGGGAAATATCCAACCACCAATATATATATATATATATATATATATATATATATATATATAATAACCACAATCACCAAGCCTATATAACTAATATATTTATAACATAATCATAGTAAAATTTCAATGCAAGCAAAAAAACCAATGAACAATTATTTTTAATTAATAAAAATAATTCTAAATAAAATTTGAGCGAGATTTACTCACCAAAGTTTTTAGTTTGCACTTGTATCAAATTTCAATTTCCATTCATCGAATTTCCGAGTCTTGACTTCTCACGAATGATTCCATTCGGCTTATCCTTACATTGATTTTTACGCCAACTGCTCAAATTTAGGAACATCACCATTTTCTCCTACTGGATTGGCTTTACCCCAGAATTTGCTATGCTATCCTTTTCCTGGACTTAATCTTCGCCTAAATACCGCTGTTGAAATGCCAAAACTCCATCAGCCCTCATCGTTCCAGACTAACTCCTACAACCTCAGTTCGATAGTTAATTGTCTCCGTTCACCATTTCCAAAGTCAAAATCCCCTTTAACACTACAACGCCGAACTCCGGCTTCACCACGTCATCACTCAAATCCAAACTGCGGTACCATCGTTAGCTTCCAAAACAACAGCACCCTCAAAAATCACAGCGTCGTTCTCCTAAAATCGCTGTGACCCAATCGCACTTCTTAATTTCCCTGCTATGAAATCACTACAGACCTAGTACGCCATCTCCTCCTTGTCACCGGCTATCATGCAAAATTCAAACTTAATCGGAGCCAAATAAAACCCTAGGTCGTCGCTGCCATGGTCCCAAACTCCTGAACAAATGTTCGCTTTGAAATCCCTTTGTTTGACATCACCAACAGGAACCCGCGTCGCTCACCAATCACAGATGCGAATTCGAAATAATTTTTTTAAAAAGAGGGAAAAATTGGTTTGCTAAAGACTGTAATGAAAAGGTGCAAGAGTAGGGGTTAATCACGCTATTTTTGTCAAGGAAGAGGTGCGGCTATTCTCTATTAAATGAAGTGAGGAATTAACATTTTTTTCCTTTCTACTTTGATTTAGAAGAGGAACGAACTGGAAAGGAAAATTAGGGGAGGCTATCGTGATTATATAGGCAGTGGAAACTTAGTTGTTAAGGTATTTGTCTGTATATTACATATAAATAAATTTTGAATTGATATTAGTTTAAATGTGACTTGACTTCTATGTAATGTGATTAGACACAAAGGGATTTTTTATTCTATCTAAATGGATTCCGATTTTATTTGATCTTATCCATTAATCAAATATTAATGGGTTCGCAACTTGAAACCGTGAACCACTATTTTAATGCGTCGACCGATGTTTAAATAAAATAGTGTTATATTGAACTCAACAGAATATACTACGGAATTTAATTTGAACGTATTTATCATATTAAATTAATATAACATAATTTAAATCCAAAAACCGTTAATTCTCTGATAACAAATTACTTATTTTTATTGTTTATTATCAAATACAATTTTTATTGATCATTTGAAATATTTTGACTCTGTTTTAATATCGAATTGAATTACTTTAGATTCTCGTATTACTATAATTATTTCAGAATCAATAATTATTAATATATCCAATATTAAATCGAAATTGATTTTTAAATTGATAAACCAATATAAAAATTGATTTATATTATTAACTCAATATTTAAAACAATATTTAATATTTAAAATTAATTGTCCATAAATCTGGGTCATTATAGGGTACCATTCGGGGAGAACAGTTTAGCCCCCGAGAGTTGTACTTCGCAATGGTCGAAAAATATAAAAGGGAATATTCTTCGTATTTTGATTCTTCTACTGTTTTTATGCCTTCAAATAAGAGATTCTGAATCCCTCATTTGAAGCGAAGATAAAAATAAATAAGACTGAAAAACACACTAATGGTAGGTACGCTTCTTTGAAAAAGTAAAGGAAAAGGTTCATTGAGGTGAACTCAACTGAAGAAGGAGAAATTATCACAGATTTAGACTCCAGAGGAGATATCGAAAGGATAAAACCAATAGAAGAAGTAGAAGAAGTAAACGTTGACCCGAAAGATAAATCGAAGGTCATCAACATAGGGAGGAGGCTAACAGAACCTCTCCAAAGCGACTTAATCTATTTCCTCCAGCTCAACAAAGATGTTTTCGCCTGGACCCATTCGGACATGGTCGGTATTGATCCTTCAGTTATGAGCCACGCCTTAAACATCGACCCTTCGGTAACCCCGATCCAAAAAAAGAGGAGATAATATAATCGAGATCGGATAGAGGACTTGAAGGAGGAAGTCAAAAGGTTGGAAGCTAACAGGTTTATCAAAGAGGTCCATTACTCAAAATGGTTAGCCAATCCTGTGCTAGTGAAGAAGTCCAACGGAAAGTGGAGGACGTGTGTTGATTATACGGATTTAAACAAAGCTTGTCCGAAAGACTGTTACCCTCTCCCACGGATCGATCAGTTGGTTGATGCCACGAGTTAACACAAGATACTATCCCTTATGGACGCTTATTCGGGGTACAAACAAATTGTGATGCACAACCCCGATGAGGAACACACAAGCTTTATCAACGACTGGGGAACATTTTGTTATAAATTAATACCCTTCGGTTTGAGAAATGCAGGGGCAACATACCAAAGGCTGGTAAATCGGATGTTCCTAGAGCAGATAGGGCATAATATGGAAGCATATGTGGACGACATGCTAGTTAAATCCACCAAAACAGAGGATCACCTAAAGGATCTGGAAGAAATGTTTGGTGTCTTAATAAGTTACCAGATGAAGCTAAACCCTCAAAAGTGTTCCTTTGGAGTTCAGTTAGGAAAGTTTATATGATATTGGTAAGAAAGCAAAGAATTGAAGCTAGCCCGACCAAATACAAGCCATTAAGGACATGAAGAACCTAAAACCAACAAGGAATCTATGACCTAAACGGAAGGTAGTGGCACTCAGTAGGTTCATTTCTAAGGCCACCGATAAATGTGTCCATTTCTTCGATGCCATAAAGAAAAAGAATTTCGACTGGAATGAAGAGTGCAGAAAGGCATTCCAAGAATTGAAAGTTTATATGGGAATGCCTCCGGTCTTTGTTGAGTCAAAGATTTTAATGATTATTTTGATTATTGACAAGAAGAAGCTTCATGATCGACAAAAAGAAGGATCGATGTTTTCATAGGTTAGAAGTTAGTTATTTAGAGTTATTTATGTTAAAATCTATCCTCAAATAATCATACTTCTTATTCTCTTCAAAAATATACATGAAAACTCATTTTTTATGTATGTTGACAAAAACCTGTCAACTTGTTAAATGTAACAGGTCAACCGCTTTTTAAACTTAACAGGTCAACCTGTCAAAATTAACATGTCAACAGGTTTTCAAAAAATAACAGTCAAAAACATGTCGACCTGTCAAAATATACATGTCAACAGGTTTTCGAAAAATAACGGTCAAAAACATGTCGACCTATAATTTTTACTGGTCAACAGCTTTTCAAAATAAAACATCTTTTTGAAAAGATATCTTATTCCATGAAAGGTTGCATCCATTTCTTCTCAAGAATAATCATTTCTTTTGATTGCAACTTTTCACCAATAATTACAACTTTTCATTTGCTATAAATACATCATCTTTCATTCATCCAAAAAAACCGATTCTTGCACTGATTTCTGATTTTACTCTCTAAATACTCTTGCATTCTAAAAGCTCTCAAATATTCAAATACTTGTTGAATCCTTGAATCAATTTAATATCATTTGATTCAACAAGCACTCTACTTCCTTAAATCTACGCATTCAAATCATATACTTGAGGATTAGATTATAGGAAGATTGTACTCAAACCGTTTACTATCCGTGTTGAATCAAGAACACAAGCATAAGTCAAAACTATTGTATTAGTTGAAGTCCTGTGTGTGATCAGGCAAGTGTTGAAGTCTTGTGTGTGATCAGGCAAGTGTTGAAGTCGTCGTGTTGTTGGGGCGTGAAATCCCATTCAGTTGCTCGGGTGTTGTGAACCTGTTCCTCCGGGTGAAGCGAGGTTGTTGTTAGTGAAAATCCAGAAGGAAGTCTGGGACAGGACGTAGGATGGTGCTCCGAACCAGTATAAAAATCCCTGGTGTGATTTTTCCCTTTTATTGCATTTACTATTATATTATTCTGTGATTAGCTATTACTTTATAATTGAATATTATTCGTCATATTACACGATCCGTGTGTGTACTACACTAGCACGTACACGCCTACATTTTCATTTGGTATCAGAGCGAGGTTCTAGAGATCGTAAGAACATCTTAGAACAAATGGCAGTAAAGAAATCTTGTCAGGGATATAGAAAATGGAAGAGCAACAAAGCAGAATCAGGAGAGCAAGGAAACAAATGTCTCATGGCTAAAGTCGGATCAAAATCGGTATGTACAGATTCATTATATAAAGATCTTATGATAGACCATGAAAAATTATTGAAACTCAATAAAATCATTTTAGCTATGTCAAAAAATTACAAGCAAGAAAATTTCAAATTAAAAGAACAATACAATCGTTTGGTAGCACAAGCCAAATATTTTGAAATTACCTTAGAAGAGCTTGTTTCTCAAAAAGATTTCCTTTAAAAAGAAAATGAGCAACTAGAAGATAAAAACAATGTTCTTTTAAAGGAAACCGATATTTTGCAAAATAGAAATAAATCATTAGAAGATTCTTTAAATAATTCTAGTTCTTTAATTTTGTCTCTTGAAAAAGAGAATGGAGCTCTAACTGATAAGAATTTGGAATTATCTAAAGAATGTGTGTTTTTAAAGGGGAATAATAATATTTTGCAAAATAAAATTTCTGACTCAAAAGAGAGTTCTGAACAATTACCATCTTCTTTAGATAATTCAGAATCTCGAATTTTTGATCTCAAAAATGAGAATGAAGCCTTAAAAAGGGAGAATTCTAAATTCAATAAGGAAGTTGATATCATAAAAACTAGCAAAATTTCTTTTGAAAATACCAATCGCGACTTTGGAATAAAATTTGAAAAATGTACAAATAAGTTTGCGAAATTTAATAAAGGTCAGAATGATTTAAATATGATTTTATCTAGATCTCGACCTTTACATGATAAAAGTGGTTTAGGATATCATAAAACTAATCTTAGAAATAGTACTAGATATGCTTCCATGTACAATAAAAATAATACTGCTAGTACTAATGCTCATCCTAGATCCAATTATTATAGAAATTCTAATACTTCTATGACTAGAGATCTGTACAATAGATTTAGAAGTACGAAAAGGAATATCAATAGAGGTTACTTAAGTATTTGGGTTTCTGTAAGTTGGAAAAACAGAGAAAAATATATTGATGATTATTTTGATTTGGTTGTTAATAACGAAAATTTTATCTTTAAAGGTTCCGTTAAACCCTCTTGGGTATGGTTACCTTCCATCTAACCCATGGACCCAAACAATGCAAGTGGGTACCAAATGTATATACATCATATTCTTTGCAGGTACACCACAACAAAAGGAAGAAAATTTCGATATCTCCAAATATCATTGAATACAAAATTCAGTTTATCAAATTGCACATGATCTCCCGAAGGTACTTTAAATTATGTCTTATATTCAATTACTGTTCTATCAGTTTTTTTATTCTTTGTAATCAAAGAGGGAGAAATATGCATATATAATAATAAGTGTTGTTGGAGTTTGAAAATTTAAAAGAGAAGCCAGAAAAACAGTTTTCAACAGAACCTGTCGACCGGGATGAAAATTCGTGTCGACCGGATTAGTCTTTAAAATTGTTTTTTAAACTAACCAGAGACTTTTCCTGTCGACCGCTTCAAATTTTTCAGTCGACCTATAATGCTTCAGACAAAGAAGATGTCGACCAGTTCAATTTTTCCTGTCGACCGATACATATTTAAACTGTTTATTACTCAAAAGTATACTTGTCGACCGCCTTAATTTTATAGGTCGACCGGTCTCTATGAAAACTGTTCTTTTTGTAAAGACATGTCGATTCCAAACTCAAACACCATTTCATATACTATACTACTCTCGTTTATTAAGGTTATTATGTTTTTTAATCAATGACAAAAGGGGAGAAATATTTTACCTAATGTGGTAAAAGTATATGTGTGCTAACTTTTGTTAATGCAGGAATCAAAAGGCAAGATTATTTATATTATGAACTAACAAATGTTGCAAAAATTCAGGGGGAGCTTTATATTCAGAGGGAGAAAATCTTTTAGTAATATTATTGTTACCATCATTTTTTTATGTACCTTTTTTTGTTGATGACAAAGGGGAAGAAAATGTTACTAACAATCTCTCTTGGAGATGTTATATATATATATATATATATATATATATATATTTCAGAAGGAGCATATATACAGGGGGAGATAACAATGGAAAATTAAAATATCAAGCTATGTTGTCATCAATCAAAAAGGGGGAGAATGTTGAGTCAAAGATTTCAATGATTATTTTGATTAATGACAAGAAGAAGCTTCATGATCGACAAAAAGAAGAATCGATGTTTTCATAGGTTAGAAGTTGGTTATTTAGAGTTATTTATGTTAAAATCTATCCTCAAATAATCATACTTCTTATTCTCTTCAAAAATATACATGAAAACTCATTTTTTATGTATGTTGACAAAAACCTGTCAACCTGTTAAATTTAACAGGTCAACAACTTTTTAAACTTAACAGGTCAACCTATCAAATTAACATGTCAACAGGTTTTTAAAAAATAACGGTCAACAACATGTCGACCTGTCAAAATATACATGTCAACAGGATTTCAAAAAATAATGGTCAAAAACATGTCGACCTATAATTTTTATAGGTCAACAGCTTTTCAAAATAAAACATCTTTTTGAAAAGATATCTTCTTCCATGAAAGGTTGCAACGACCCTGAATTTTGGGGCCAATTTAAAATTTTTATTTTAGAAATTTTAAGGATTTCGAATATTTAAAGTTATTTATTTTAAATATTAACGTCAATAAGTTTATTTTAATCGAAGTTAAAATATAAGAATCTTATTTATTTATAAAAGGAGTTTAAAACAGCGCTGTAGTTTGAAAATTTGATTTTGAACTTTGACTGACTGTACAGGATGCAAAATAAATTAGAATTGAGTGAAACAAGAAATAATTAAATATGTTTAGCCATATCATTCTAACGAATCTGAAAAATTGGAATTTCGTTTTAAAAATCAAAAGTTATGTCCAGTTTAAAATTTGAAAAGGTCGCTATGAAATTTATATATATAATATATATAGGTCAAAACTGCAACTTTTTGCATACGAAGGATTTTGAACTCAAAACCACTTCCATTGAGTTCAGAATGACGTTTCTACATTGAAAAACATTAAACACTTATATATTTTGAGTTTCGGAAATTAATTGTTTTAAAAACATATTTTTAATATTAAATATATACACCTTGAAAAAGACCATTTTTCAAAAAGTCTCAGAATTCGACGAAAATAATTTTATCGGATTCGTATCGTCATAAGAAAGCTAAAAATATTTTTTTTAGAATTTTCTGAGGTCGTATGTGGCCCCGGCATATTTAATTGTACGGTAGAAATTAAATTATTAATTTTATATTGCAATTTTAAATAAAAACGTACAGACTTCGAAATGGGAGCCCGGGACATAGCCCATCGCGTTCAGAAGGCCTCAAAATGTTAAGATCGACAGTAAGCAGGCCCAAATCGGAGAAAGTCCAGATTTTTCACTTTATTACACGTAAAAAGAGATTAAGGATTAAAATATTCCGAAACCCTAATTTTAATGGCTGCAGCCGCCGTTTTCTGTGAATGGCTGAAATCACCGAATTTCAAACGTTAAGATCTCTCAATCCGTTCAATGAAAATCGACGTATGATATACCAAATCGAAGAGAATTCAGAGAGCTTTCCATCCATACGGTCAAGATCGGGTTTTGGTTCACTGATTTCGCGAATTCAGGGCTAGAAGGTGGCGGTTTTAGGTGCATTTTTCCATGCAGTGGGCCCACCGAGCTCGGCCTCGGTCCTGGCGCAACAAGGTGGTGGTGCGGGCTTCGGGACGACGGAGTTTGATCAGCCTCTGGTGGCCTCAGGTTGCGTGCGTTCGGAAGGAGGAAGGAGCGTGAATGGGTTCGACGGTTTCACGATGGACGGGGAAGAAAGGTCCCGTTTCTTTATTTAATATTATTTTAATATTTTAATTTTCCGATCTTTAAAATTCAATGTCTCTCTCGTACGAGGTCCGAATTACGAACTGTAAGTTGCGCTGGAATCAGAAAAACGAGATCTTCGCGATGGCGCAGACCAAAGCTGAATCCGAGACAGTCAAATTTTCAGCATAAATCTAGGTGAGAGTTCTTTAATTTAAATTTAATATTAAAATGAATTATTCAGTTCATGATGTGATTTAAATATAAGGTCCAGATCTGTTTGTTTGTTCATGATTGATGATGATTGTCCTATGTTTGCATAGTCTATATGGATCCATATGGTTATCATTTTCATGTTATCATATGTTATCACCTTGGTTAAATGTGAATTGTTCTAATTATCAATTCAAATAAAAAGTAGATTATCACATGTGTTAGAGTTGGATTGATCTACTTTACCAATTCAAATAAAAAGGAATTTGATTATCTCATGGGTATCCTATCACCTTGATAAATTCTGAATTGATCTAGTTAATAATTCAAAAGGAAAGACATGATTGTCATCATTTATATGTCATCACTCATGTTAGATGGAATGGATCTAATTTATAGATTCAAAATAAAAAGAGAAAATTTACATTGTATAAAAAGATTGAATTTTTACATTGTAATATAAAGATTGAATTTTTACATTGAAATAAAAAGATTTAAAATTCACCTCGTATGATAATCAACATTATTTTAATGTTAATATTTAAGAATTTGCACTGTATGACATTAACATTATTTTAATGTTAATATTTAAGAAATTTACACCGTATGACATTAACATTATTTTAATGTTAATATTTAAGAATTTGCACTGTATGACATTAACATTATTTTAATGTTAATATTTAAGAAATTTACACCGTACGACATTAACATTATTTTAATGTTAATATTTAAGAATTTACATCTAATTATGTAAGATTTAAGTATGAATTAGACGTAAAATTTATATTTAATTATGAAGAGTTAAAGGAAGAATTTTGCGATGACATGAATTTATATTTAATTATATAAAATTTGAGTATGAGTTTGCGATGAAATGAAATTTACATTTTATTATGTAAATAAATAGTAATTTCACCGCATGAACAATTAACATAATTTTAATGTTAATAATATGCAATTTCACCACATGTGTAGATTAACATTTTTAATGTTAATGTTAAAAAGTAATTTTACCGTAGGATGCGATTAACATTTTTAATGTTAATATTAAAAAGTAATTTTAACCGTAGGATGCATTAACATATTTTTTTAATGTAAATGAAAAGTAGAATTTGCATTGAAGTTATATTTACATTTTTATTAATGTAAATAAGGTAGGAATTTACACTGTAAATTATATTTACATTGTTATTATGTAATTTGAGACATGATTTACATTGTAAAACAAAATCACATTTTTGTCAATATTTCTTTTGTCGATAAAAAGAAACATTTTGTCGCTACTTCTTCTTAATGGTAAAAAAAGAACATTTTTGTCGCTAATTCTTTTTAACATTAAAAAGAATCATTTTATTGTTATTTCTTTTTAATATATAAACAAAAAGATCCTTTTTTGTGTCATTATAGTTTAGATAAAAGTAGACATCTTTTTAGTGTCAAAATTGATGAATTAAAGAGTTGCATTGTTTATTTATCTTTTTGATATAAATAAAAATATGAATTTAGCAGTAGCATTTTTACTTACCTTTTAGATATAAGTAAAAGCATGTTTTGAAGAGTCGTATTTTTATTTACATGTCAGATGTAAATAAAAGTATAAATTGGAATGTTTATATTTTTTTCAATATTTTGATGCGGTAAAGGAGAAATGTTAATATCACATTTTTATTGATACTTCTGGTGCGATAAAAATAGCGATGTTAACATTTCATTCTTATCGTCATTTGAGTTACGATAAAATGAATGCATTTCAAAACTGCATTTTTGCTGCATTTCTTTTTATTAATAAAAAGTTCATTTTTATGCTGCATATAAAGAAGATATATTTATATGGTAATGTCATGTATTGCATATGAAGGAAATGTATTTATTTGTTATATACTGCATATGAAATGCATGGTTAAGATCATATTTTTGTCAATGTAAAGGGTAGCGACCAAAATCACATTTTTGTCAATGAAAAATGGTAGCGATAGTATTTACATTTTTATTATGTAAACCAAAAATATGAACTCGCATTTTAAATAGAATTTGTGTTTTATATGTAAACAAAAGTAGGAATGTGCATTGATAATAAAGATTACATTTTATTATGTAACTTAGAATGAGAACTTGCATTGCAAATAAAAAAAGTACATTTTTATTTGAACTAAAGATATGATATTTGCTTTGCAAATAAAATTACATTTTTATTTGAAACTATGATATGCAATTGGCAATGATAATAAAAATTATATTTTTATTTGTAACTATGATATGAAATTGGCATGCGAACAAAATTTACATTTTTATATGTAACTATAAATGAGAATTTTCACTGTAAATTAGAAATTTCATTTTTATTATGTAGTTAAGGTGTGATATTACATTGTAAATTAAAATTTCATTTTTGTGATGTAACTTAAGTATGGAATATACATTGCCATTCTAAATAGTCAAGATCATTTTGATTCTTGCATTGAAAAAGATAAGAAGAATTATTGTTTTTATTTGTCATTTAAAGGAATAGCAAAATTATTATTTTTGTTACATGGAAATTAAACAAACAAAAATATATTCATTTGCATAGAAATGAAGATGACACCAAAATATGCATGTTGGTTGTAATGGAAATGAAACACAAAAATTCCTATTTTTGGTTGTAATTGGAATGATACACAAAATACATTTTGTGTGTAGGATATGTATGGAAATGGAAAAATAAAAGAAACCATTGTTTTGTGTGATGATTTATTGCATATAAATAAGAAGAATTGTTGTTAGGAAAATATAGAAAAAAGAAATGGATGTATGAATTATATATATTATATATAAAAATTAAAATGAAATGACAAGAAATGATTTCCAACTTATATATATATATATGCGAGAATTGTTTTGGGAAGTCCGAGTTTATCTCATCCCAAACAATTTAAATGACCTTTAAAATTCAAGATTTAAAGACGACCATAGAAGACCCACGGTCTTCACATCGAATGGACGACGACTGTTAATGCCCGTGATTGGAGTAGCTACCTTGAAGGGGCTATAGTGGTGGTCGTCCGGACGTAGTGTTGATTTGTTCGGATTTGACTTTCGCTCAGACCCAGAGCATAAGTTATAAATGGATTGTGTATCTGACGTTGTACTCCGTTAATACCATGTTATTGATTTTCTGTCTATATATAAATGATTGGTGGTGGAGAATTTATTCTTTACTTAACTCCCGTTTAAATATTGATGGACGATCAATGGTACGGTATGGATTGACAATGTGGCACGCTAAGATGAAGATGATCAAGACTTTGTTGAAAAGCAGGCCTTGTGGTTATAACGTAACTTCACGAGCCTCACAAACCGGTAGAGTCTAAAACGGGCGAAGGGAACGCAGGGAGAGCAGCAGGTTTCTTTCTAGCTAGAAGTGGTGTTTGGGTTTTATCACGGCCTGGCATTTTACTTATGTGGATGATGGAATGAGGCGCCTCGGATAGGTCCTAAAGGACTGGGAAACGTGTGTTCAGGAATTGCCAATCCGCTAAGCTGTATTTGCGGACCAGCCCTGCAGGATCCAAGGGTTATCTGCGGGTAATCTTGAGGCATTAGCTAGAGTGTCTCGAATCGGTAAGGAGCTCCGCCCTAGCCCTGACTCCTGATGGAAACCCAACTTCCAATACGACCCCACGGACTTGATTGTATTAATAGTACGGAGGCATAATATATGGGTACCTATGCTTCCTAGGATTAATACATTTACTTTGAAATGTTTTTATATATACTAGTAATAATATTAGATGCGTAGTTGCCGTACTTAGCATGTTTAATCACCATAAGGTAAAACCCTATCCTCTGGTGTGCGTTGCATTGTGTGATGGGACCTGGGTTTTATGGTGATTCCATTTTTCCAAAAACATTGCGCTATTTTACGTTGCAATTATTACTGCCATGACACTTTAAATTATGCACGGCAACCCATTGGAATAAACCCGTTCCGCGTTAGCGCCGTGGTCTTTGGGTTTGCCATTTTATTAGTTGTTATAGTAGTTAAGAATTCTCACACCAGTCCCATGACTAAACCGTTGTCTGTTTCCACCTTTTGCAAACTCAGGTGCCCTCTTTTCAACATGGGCAGTCGAGTTGTTTTATCTACAGGTTCTCATTTCAAGCAGGATTCTAGATTTGTAACACCCCGAAAATTCTATAACTGTGAAATTCATGAATTAAAGTATAATTAATCTGAAATCAAAGAACTAAGGGAAACGGGATACGCCATTGCGTTCGTCTCGGAAAAATACGCGAAATAGAGTCCGAGTTTTCGAAAAACGAAGTCCGTATGAAGAAGATATGGCCTTCGGAAGTTTTGAATTAAATTTAAAATTCAAACAGAATAAAATAATAATTTGAAATGGGGCCCAATGGGCCAGGCGGATAAAACACCCGCCTAGCCACCCAGGTCGACTGGGCTGTCGACCTGGGCTACCCATGTCGACAGGGCTGTCGACAGCCCTGTCGACAGGGGTGTCGACCTGGTCGAGCCCAGTCAACCTGGCTGGCCAGGTCTGTGTTTGGTCGAATTTCTGTGGTCTGCTTTGTCATTAGGGCTAGGTGGCGGGTTTTTATTGGTCTCTCTTCCTAATGAATGGCTATGATCTAACCTAGCAACATCAAGGGTCCTAATCAATTCCTAACCTCTATATAAACAACCCTAGACTAAACCCTAATCTATTCATTCAAAATAAGATTATAGCCGCCATGTTGCTGAGGAACGACAAAGAGTAGCCGCCGACTAGAGAGAGAGTTAGGAAGAAAGTTCTAAGCCTAAAGCAATTCAAGCAACCTAAAGCTAATCAATTCAACAAAGTAATTTGCGTCTTCAATCCCTAAACTAGAGAATTCATCATACCATTGTAAGTAGAGTATTACTTTGGTATAAATAAACAACTGTGTTGATGTGTATGCTTGAATTGTGGCAATGGAAGTAATTCATATTTGTACGTTCTTATCAATTTGTATATGTTTGGATATTCTTGAATTATGTTATTCATGTTATAAAGAACTACATGCGGTAGTTCTATGCAAATATACGTTTTGAATATTGCGCAAATTATGTAGTCTATGTTGAAGCTACATGTATATAGTTGAGTGAAATTTATGCAAGTTTGGGCTTTGGTATTATGCCATCATGATGTATATTTTTGTGCATAAAATCATTTTGCAAGTAATTGAGACAAGTTTGGTTGTTATAGTTCATATGAAACTATGTTGGAATTTTGACACTATAATCCATGTATTAAGTCATGGTTTTGCAAAACTTATGAATATGGCTAGGTTAGACTCAAAAATCCTCTTTTTGCAAGTTTAAAGCAAACACCATGGTTAGGAATATTTATGCATAAGTATATTTATACCATCGTTATATGATTAGACTTAAACCATGATTTAAGTTGAACTATGCTTTTGTGTTAGTAACAAAGTATCCCCTTTGTAAACATGTAGAAACCTTATGAACACGACTTGTTTATGTTTATGCCATGAACAAAGTTAACTTTACTTATGCCATGTTTATGCTAGAAGTATTTATGCCATGCTTATGTTTGACATTATGCTATGCTTATGCTAGGAATATTTATGACATACTTATGCTTGACATTATGCCTAAATGAGAATATAGGTTCATGTTGTAGTTAAACCTATGCAAGTTCACATGCTTTTATTCATGTCACCTATGTTACCACTATGCAAGTACACCAATTTCTATTTCGTATTTCCAACGTCGTATTGCAAGTTCATGCGCTCACCTTCCCCTCTTTGTGTATACGCCATAAGCCTCCCCTTTCGCATGGCTAAATTGGGCTTTAAAAGGCTAAGCCCAATATATATAAACGGACGTGTAAAACGGGGGAAAATAACGTTGGGTTAAAATTTATTAATGAATGAAAATATAAAATAGAAGGGCCCAAATTCAAGTATGGGTTGGGCCCATGATTGGTGTAACCTTTACACCATTAACTTAATAATGGGCCGCAAATATTTACATATAAATAAAGAAGAATGACAAGATATGTAAATGTAGAAAATACGATGTGTTTAATCCGAGGTTGGATTGAGTTGTGATGTAAACCTGCCTGGAACCGCCCGGCTGTCCAGTAGTCACAACAATACCTATCCAATGTGAGAGGTTAAACATGGAGCCCAATAAGGACCCGAGGTTAGACTGAGTTGTGGCGTAAGACTGCCCGGAACCAACCGGCAACAGGCAGCCACAACAATACCTGTCTAATGTGAGAGGTCAGGGCCTTAATAAGACAATTAAGGCTGAGTCAGGATTGTTAGGATTAAGTGGACTAAAGACTTAATCAAAAATGGAACATGCTAAACTAAACGGACTGGTGGGGGTTAGGTTAGAAACACTTAACCAACTTAGCATGTTGGCTAGAGATAGAAAACCTAGTAACAGGGGACCCTTTTCAGCAGTAACCCTAAAAGGTGTATCATGATACCCTGAAACTAGGCAGGGTGGGGCACGATTACTGGGCTGATTGTAAGAGGTCAAATCGACGGCGGGGGTGTAGCAGTGTAGGTTCTAACGGAGTGCGGGCGTGCACACACTCCGGCGCAGAAAAATAACGCACTGGACACCAGTAGCATACCTGTGCACTCTAAGGTTGTGTCGGGTTGCCACTATGGGACTTGATACACCCCATGGTGGGACCAGCATAGGTAACTACAGACATCGGGGGCCGTAAGACACATGTAACTATGCGAGTAGGAGCCGATCATCGTAGAATGGATCACATCACCCTGATTTTGGGGTGCAAATTGGAAACTAGTTTATATGGGTTCAGAGATTAACATGGGGTACGATAGTATATTCGACCCTAGATAACTTAACCAAGTTTATAATGTTGCCCACTTCCTGCTTTACTTATCATACCCAGTTCTTTATTCATAGACAAAGTAGTACTAGACTTACTCAGGCTTTATGTCTGACTCTATTTTTCTTTCGTCTTCTTTCTTCCGTTTCCCCCCCCCCCCCCCCCCCCCCAGGTCCTCAGGGAGGGAACACAGCAGCTTGACCTACCTCAACATCCAGCTTGAAGAAGAGAAATGTATTGCTTGGACTTTCCTGTTTTGAACTATGGCTTTGGACAATCCACTATGGGGCTTTGGCAGTTTGTCTATGTTTTATTTATGCTTCTTTAAAAATAATGTACTCAAGACAGATTATGAAGTGTTATGTTATGTTTTTGGAAAGGATGTTGTTGTAACACGTATTTGACTTTATGAAATAAAGTTTGTTGTTCTTCCGCTGTTTACAAATATGTGTTATTATATCTGTCTTGTATATCTGTGACTTGTACTTATAAACCTCCACCAAAATTAGGGCATTCCCTTTGAGAGTGACCCTAACGGAGGTGGGGTGTTTCACTTGGTATCAGAGCATAGGTTTACCAGATAAGATAAAAAGTTTTGAAAAATTATTTTCAAAAAGGAAATTTAAAGAAGCATTTTTAAAAGAAAAATATTGTTTTATTTTAAAAAGGCAAAAGTCCACTCCCCAAAGCCATAGGAACTATCTCTTATCCTTCGTTTTGAATCTATCCTTTTTGTTTCAGCATGTCCCAAGATCTTAACTTGCCGGAAGGGGTGCCAATACCTGGTTGGTTTAGACGGTTCTTGGAAGCAAGGGCCACTCAGCCAGGTCCTACCATTCCTCCTCCCCCAACGGAAGGAAATCATCCAGCTGCAGCAGCACCTTTTCCTCCACCTCCTCCTCGGGGAAGCACATTCGCTAAGATATGCAAAGATTTTAAAGCTATGGGAGGAAGGGATTTCCATGGAACTGAGTCCTTCGTAGCAGCTAGGAATTGGCTGAAAGAAACTGATGACCTATTCATCATCTTTGAGGTGGAAGATAGACAAAAAGTACAGTTGGCAGTGTGGCTATTGAAGGGCGAGGCTTCCTACTGGTGGGAAGTCACTAATGCTGAAAGACCAGTGGAGACATGGGAGGACTTTAGGGCAAGGTTTGAGACTAAATTTCTCTCAGATGCGGAAAGGAGTTTGCAGTTGGAAAAATTCTTATTTCTTAAGCAAGGAGACAAGACTGTCAGAGAGTATGTGAATCAGTTCGATGAGCTGGCTAGGTTTGGGCTTGACCTAGTCAACACCCCGCACAAGAAAGCTCTCCGTTTCGTCAAAGGGTTAAATGAGCCATTACACAGTTTGGCCATGACCCATATACCCATGAGAGCCACGTATGAAAGATTGGTGCAAATGGCATTGCTGAATGAGGAGGATAAGGGCAAGAAGGGGAAAAAGGCAGAAAGCTCTCAAGGGAAGAAAGAGGGTTTGCATCCTAAGAAGGCGGACTTTAAGAAAGGCGGAAAAGGCAACAAAGAGAAGAGGAAGTGTAATTTCTGTGGCAAAGTGGGGCACTTAGTAAAGGACTGCCGGAAAAAGACGGCCAAGGAGAATGGTGGGTGCTTTTCATGCGGTCAGACAGGCCACCGGGCTAAGGACTGCCCAAGGAAACGAGGACAGGGGCAGGGCACTGGATCCACCCCAGGGGCACAGGTTCATGTGCTAGAAGCGCCACCATTGCAACAGCGAGGTATAAATACTTCTGTAGAAAGCGTAATTTATCTTTATGATCACCCCGTTCGTACTTTATTTGATTCCGGCGCATCACACTCCTTTATCTCGTCTGCTTTAGTAGAATCTCTACACCTAAAAACTAGTATGGTAGAGGACCCCTTAATTGTTTCAAACCCAATTGGGGGCCCAGCTCATTTGTCTATGATCTGTTTGGATTTGAAAATTTCTATCTTAAGTGTTGAATTTCTATGTAGTGCCTTTGTTTTGGGCTTTTCGGGGTATGGTTTGATTTTGGGTATGGATTGGCTATCCAGTAATGGGGCCGTCCTTGATTGTGAGAAAAGGGTTGTTAGGCTCCTAACCTAGCTCGGTAATACTTTGGAAATTTCTTGTAATCCCTCGTATGCGGTTATGCTTAGTTGTCTTGAATCGCTAGATACCTCTGTTGAAAACTTGCAATCAGTTAGAGTGGTCCGGGAATATCCGGATGTCTTCGAAGAGGTGAAGGGCTTACCTCCGAAGCGGGAAATAGACTTCCGCATATATCTGGTAGATAATGCAAAGCCCGTTGCGTGGCCCGTTAGACATATGGCTCCACGAGAAAGGAAAGAGCTCAGTAAACAGATTAAAGAGCTTCTAGAAAAGGGGTTCATTAGGAGGAGCATTTCAGAATGGGGCGCTCCAGTGGTGTTCGCTACAAAGGCGGATGGTTCACTCCGTCTATGTGTTGACTATAGGGAGCTCAACAAGCTAACGAAAAAGAATAGGCACCCTCTCCCTAGAATTGTTGATTTATTTGACCAGCTTGTAGGAGCGTCTGTTTTCTCCCAACTCGATTTAGCAACCGGTTTTCATCAGCTAAGGGTGGCCGAAGATAGCATCGATAAAACGGCTTTCAGAACCCCAGACGGCTTCTTTGAATGGCTTGTCATGCCTTTCGGCTTGACAAATGCACCTGCATACTTCGTGGACCTGATGAGTAGGGTATTTAGAGATTTCCTCAACAAATTCGTAGTGGTCTTCGTAGATGATATCCTTATCTTCTCAAAGAGTGAAGAGGAACATGCTCAGCACTTAAGGGCAATCATGGAAACTTTGCGAGTCCATCAACTAAAAGCCAAGTTCTCCAAATGCCACTTTTGGAGAGAAGAGGTGAGGTTCCTTGGGCACATAGTATCCAAACAAGGGTTAGCGGTGGACCCTGCTAAGGTTGTGGCGGTACAAGATTGGAAGACACCAAGGAATGCAACTGAGGTCCGAAGCTTTCTAGGACTAGCAGGTTTCTATCGAAAATTCATAAGGGATTTTGCGAAAATTTCAGCTCCGCTCACGAAATTGACTAAGAAGAATCTAGTGTTCAATTGGGATTTGGATTGCGAGTTTGCTTTCCAACGACTGAAAAGGGCTCTCACAACAGCCCCAGTTTTGACGCTGCCAGATGGGAGCAAGATGTTCACTGTTTATACGGACGCATGTGGGACAGGGCTAGGCGCCGTCTTAACGCAAGAAGGAAGGGTAGTAGCTTATGGCGGGAGGCAGTTGAAAGCGCACGAAAAGAACTACCCAACCCACGATCTAGAGCTAGCCGCCATCGTCTTTGCACTCAAGTCTTGGTGACACTATCTCATAGGTGAGAAGTTCGAACTTTACACTGACCATAAATCGTTGAAATATCTTTTCTCGCTGAAAGATCTTAACTTGAGGCAACAAAGATGGATGGAGTTTCTTGCCTCGTACGATTTCGAAATCTCCTACACTCCGGGCAAAGGCAACGTAGTGGCAGACGCGTTGAGCCGAAAGAAATTGACCCTAAGCCCGTTGTTTGTTGAAAGACAAAGCCTAGAGTTTATAGCCAGCTTCGACTTTAGGCCCTCCTCCGATTTCGTACCGGGCTTGCTTGCATCTCTCGAAGTGCGCCCAACTTTAGTGGATTCAGTAGGGACAGCACAACGCGAAGACCCTCAGCTTGTGGAAATAATTGATAGGCTAATTAGGGGTGAGACTTCAAGTCACCTCAACAGATACTCCATTGACGATAAGGGTGTACTAAGGCGAGATGGAAGACTATGCGTCCCACAGACAAACGATTTAATAAAGAAGGTTCTCGAGGAAGCACATCACTCCAAGATGACGATACACCCAGGCGGAGATAAAATGTACAAAGACATAAAAAGGACTTTCTTCTGGAACGGCATGAAAAAGGACGTGGCAGAATTCGTTTCTAAGTGTATGGCGTGCCAACAGGTTAAGGCGGAACAGAAAAAGCCTGGCGGACTGCTACATCCTCTGGAGGTCCCACAGTGGAAGTGGGATAGCATCTCAATGGACTTCATCGATGGGCTGCCTAGGTCTAGGAGAGGTAACACTAGTATTTGGGTAATAGTGGATAGGCTTACTAAAAGCGCCCACTTTTTACCTGTCAAAAGTAAAAGGACTGCCTCATCCCTAGCATCACTTTACCTCAAGGAAATCGTGCGACTCCATGGAATACCATCTAGCATTGTTAGTGACCGAGACCCCATCTTCACCAGCGAGTTTTGGCGGAGTCTGCAAGAAGCAGTAGGAACGCAGTTATGCTTGAGCACAGCCTACCATCCCCAAACCGACGGCCAAACAGAGAGAGTGAACAGAGTTTTGGAAGACCTTTTAAGGCTATGCGTCCTTGACTTCGGAGGGACATGGGAAGACCACCTTCCTTTGGTGGAATTTGCCTACAACAACAGCTATCAAGCAACCATCGGAATGGCGCCCTTCGAAGCTTTATATGGAAGACCGTGTCGATCGCCCACTTGTTGGTGGGAGTCCACGGATAAGCTCATACTTGGACCAGACATGATCCGAGAGACCTCAGAGAAAGTAGACTTAATACGAAGAAGGATGAAGACGGCCCAAGACAGACAAAAGTCCTATGCCGACAAGAGGAGGACCGACCTTGAATTTGAAGTTGGAGACAGAGTTTTTCTCAAGGTATCACCGCTAAGGAACATTGTTCGTTTTGGAACCACAGGGAAGCTAGCACCAAGGTTCGTAGGGCCATTCCCTATCATCGAGAAGATTTGGAAAATGGCCTATAGATTAGAGCTACCCGAGAAGTTGGCTGGAGTCCACAACGTTTTTCACGTTTCACATCTCCGAAAATGTCTGCATGAGTCAGCTGAAGTGGTAGAGCCAAACATCCTCGAAGAGGCCGAAGTGGAACGCGAAGCAACCATAAGGAGAGTTCCTACCCGCATCTTAGGAACGGAAGTGAAGAGGCTACGCAACCGCGAAGTCAAGCTCGTCAAAGTTCAGTGGAGCGACGCCGAGGGAGACGCGACTTGGGAAACTGAAGATAGAATCCGTACTGCCTACCCTTTTCTGTTCGAGGGTACATCCTTGATCTTTCTTTTCCTTAAGTTTCGCTTTTATCTATCTATCTTTTTAGGTATATTTCCTCGACCGTATCTTTTAGGTAGAAAACCTTTGGATGAAAACATGTAGTTGAAACATGTTATGTATGAATGGTTGCAAGTGGTTGCAAGTGATTGCTAGTGGTTGCTCGTGGTTGCATATACACACACAATCTAGGTTTTAGATCGGCTCAGTCACTTCATATTGCATATGCATATATGTTTATATTCGTATGTGGTTGAACTATAATGTGTTGTCATGTGGATGTTGCATTTGCATTGAATGATTGTGCACTCATGTAGAATCATGAATAGGAAAATTTGCATACATAATGGATTCATGGCACTTACATAATTCGCATTAAGGAGGTCAACTGGATCAGTAGACCGCCTGATTTTGCATTAGATAAGTACATGTACACACACACACTTTGCATATGATCATGAAGCATTAGAAGTCTTTCAAGGACAATGGATGCTCGTGTTTGATGGATGAGTAGATGGATTATTGGATGTTAGGATTTACATTCCTCCCAACTTGAAGATTTCGGGGACGAAATCCTTTTAAGTGGGGGAGAATGTAACACCCCGAAAATTCTATAACTGTGAAATTCATGAATTAAAGTATAATTAATCTGAAATCAAAGAACTAAGGGAAACGGTATACGCCATTGCGTTCGTCTCGGAAAAATACGCGAAATAGAGTCCGAGTTTTCGAAAAACGGAGTCCGTATGAAGAAGATATGGCCTTCGGAAGTTTTGAATTAAATTTAAAATTCAAACAGAATAAAATAATAATTTGAAATGGGGCCCAATGGGCCAGGCGGATAAAACACCCGCCTAGCCACCCAGGTCGACTGGGCTGTCGACCTGGGCTACCCATGTCGACAGGGCTGTCGACAGCCCTGTCGACAGGGGTGTCGACCTGGTCGAGCCCAGTCAACCTGGCTGGCCAGGTCTGTGTTTGGTCGAATTTCTGTGGTCTGCTTTGTCATTAGGGCTAGGTGGCGGGTTTTTATTGGTCTCTCTTCCTAATGAATGGCTATGATCTAACCTAGCAACATCAAGGGTCCTAATCAATTCCTAACCTCTATATAAACAACCCTAGACTAAACCCTAATCTATTCATTCAAAATAAGATTATAGCCGCCATGTTGCTGAGGAACGACAAAGAGTAGCCGCCGACTAGAGAGAGAGTTAGGAAGAAAGTTCTAAGCCTAAAGCAATTCAAGCAACCTAAAGCTAATCAATTCAACAAAGGAATTTGCGTCTTCAATCCCTAAACTAGAGAATTCATCAAACCATTGTAAGTAGAGTATTACTTTGGTATAAATAAACAACTGTGTTGATGTGTATGCTTGAATTGTGGCAATGGAAGTAATTCATATTTGTACGTTCTTATCAATTTGTATATGTTTGGATATTCTTGAATTATGTTATTCATGTTATAAAGAACTACATGCGGTAGTTCTATGCAAATATACGTTTGAAATATTGCGCAAATTATGTAGTCTATGTTGAAGCTACATGTATATAGTTGAGTGAAATTTATGCAAGTTTGGGCTTTGGTATTATGCCATCATGATGTATATTTTTGTGCATAAAATCATTTTGCAAGTAATTGAGACAAGTTTGGTTGTTATAGTTCATATGAAACTATGTTGGAATTTTGACACTATAATCCATGTATTAAGTCATGCTTTTGCAAAACTTATGAATATGGCTAGGTTAGACTCAAAAATCCTCTTTTTGCAAGTTTAAAGCAAACACCATGTTTAGGAATATTTATGCATAAGTATATTTATACCATCGTTATATGATTAGACTTAAACCATGATTTAAGTTGAACTATGCTTTTGTGTTAGTAACAAAGTATCCCCTTTGTAAACATGTAGAAACCTTATGAACACGACTTGTTTATGTTTATGCCATGAACAAAGTTAACTTTACTTATGCCATGTTTATGTTTGACATTATGCTATGCTTATGCTAGGAATATTTATGACATACTTATGTTTGACATTATGCCTAAATGAGAATATAGGTTCATGTTGTAGTTAAACCTATACAAGTTCACATGCTTTTATTCATGTCACCTATGTTACCACTATGCAAGTACACCAATTTCTATTTCGTATTTCCAACGTCGTATTGCAAGTTCATGCGCTCACCTTCCCCTCTTTGTGTATACGCCATAAGCCTCCCCTTTCGCATGGCTAAATTGGGCTTTAAAAGGCTAAGCCCAATATATATAAACGGACGTGTAAAACGGGGGAAAATAACGTTGGGTTAAAATTTATTAATGAATGAAAATATAAAATAGAAGGGCCCAAATTCAAGTATGGGTTGGGCCCATGATTGGTGTAACCTTTACACCATTAACTTAATAATGGGCCGCAAATATTTACATATAAATAAAGAAGAATGACAAGATATGTAAATGTAGAAAATACGATGTGTTTAATCCGAGGTTGGATTGAGTTGTGATGTAAACCTGCCCTGAACCGCCCGGCTGTCCAGTAGTCACAACAATACCTATCCAATGTGAGAGGTTAAACATGGAGCCCAATAAGGACCCGAGGTTAGACTGAGTTGTGGCGTAAGACTGCCCGGAACCAACCGGCAACAGGCAGCCACAACAATACCTGTCTAATGTGAGAGGTCAGGGCCTTAATAAGACAATTAAGGCTGAGTCAGGATTGTTAGGATTAAGTGGACTAAAGACTTAATCAAAAATGGAACATGCTAAACTAAACGGACTGGTGGGGGTTAGGTTAGAAACACTTAACCAACTTAGCATGTTGGCTAGAGATAGAAAACCTAGTAACAGGGGACCCTTTTCAGCAGTAACCCTAAAAGGTGTATCATGATACCCCGAAACTAGGCAGGGTGGGGCACGATTACTGGGCTGATTGTAAGAGGTCAAATCGACGGCGGGGGTGTAGCAGTGTAGGTTCTAACGGAGTGCAGGCGTGCACACACTCCGGCGCAGAAAAATAACGCACTGGACACCAGTAGCATACCTGTGCACTCTAAGGTTATGTCGGGTTGCCACTATGGGACTTGATACACCCCATGGTGGGACCAGCATAGGTAACTACAGACATCGGGGGCCGTAAGACACATGTAACTATGCGAGTAGGAGCCGATCATCGTAGAATGGATCACATCACCCTGATTTTGGGGGTGCAAATTGGAAACTAGTTTATATGGGTTCAGAGATTAACATGGGGTACGATAGTATATTCGACCCTAGATAACTTAACCAAGTTTATAATGTTGCCCACTTCCTGCTTTACTTATCATACCCAGTTCTTTATTCATAGACAAAGTAGTACTAGACTTACTCAGGCTTTATGTCTGACTCTATTTTTCTTTCGTCTTCTTTCTTCCGTTCCCCCCCCCCAGGTCCTCAGGGAGGGAACACAGCAGCTTGACCTACCTCAACATCCAGCTTGAAGAAGAGAAATGTATTGCTTGGACTTTCCTGTTTTGAACTATGGCTTTGGACAATCCACTATGGGGCTTTGGCAGTTTGTCTATGTTTTATTTATGCTTCTTTAAAAATAATGTACTCAAGACAGATTATGAAGTGTTATGTTATGTTTTTGGAAAGGATGTTGTTGTAACACGTATTTGACTTTATGAAATAAAGTTTGTTGTTCTTCCGCTGTTTACAAATATGTGTTATTATATCTGTCTTGTATATCTGTGACTTGTACTTATAAACCTCCACCAAAATTAGGGCATTCCCATTGAGAGTGACCCTAACGGAGGTGGGGTGTTTCAAGATTGAAGCTTATAGCTGTGTCCAGAGCTTAGATTTATTTCCGCTGCAATGTATTAAAATATTGTAATTTACCTCCCGTTGTAATTTTACTTGATGCACTCTGATATGTTCTGTACTCTGATGTAAACATTTTGTATGGTTTATAAAGGTCTGCTGTTGTTGTTCTTACGAGTTGTATGTCCAAAGTAAACGTATCCGGCGATTTCTCGCAAGGGCGATTTTCGGGTCGTTTCAGTTGGTATCAGAGCTTTGGTTAGCTAAAATCTTTGGGATACAACTCGTTAGAACGAAACAAAAGACTCATCAGAGATTGGATTAGTAATATCCAATAAGAATACTCATTAGAGATAGGGTCAGCAGTATCCTAGAATGAAAAAACTCATTAGAGATGGGGTTAGTAATGCCCTAGAATGAGTTGAGAGTGCTAGTTAATCAACTATAAAATTTTTGAAACCAATAAAAGGAGGAAAGATGAGTTAATAAATTAAACACTTTAGCTTCGTTCCTTTTCGAGGACGAAAAGATTTTAAGTGGGGGAGACTGTAACGACCCTGAATTTTGGGGCCAATTAAAAATTTTTATTTTAGAAATTTTAAGGATTTTGAATATTTAAAATTATTTATTTTAAATAATAACGTCGAAAAGTTTATTTTAACCGAAGTTAAAATATAAGAATTTTATTTATTTATAAAAGGAGTTTAAAATAGCGCTGCAGTTTGAAAATTTGATTTTGAACTTTGACTGACTGTACAGGATGCAAAATAAACCAGAATTGAGTGAATCAAGAAATAATTATATCAGTTTAGCCATATCTTTCAAACGAATCTGAAAAATTGGAATTTCGTTTTAAAAATCAAAAGTTATGTCCAGTTTAAAATTTAAAAAGGTCGCTATGAAATTTATATATATAATATATATAGGTCAAAACTGCTACTTTTTGCATACGAAGGATTTTGAACTCAAAACCACTTCCACTGAGTTCAGAATGATGTTTCTATATTGAAAAAAGTAAACACTTATATATTTTGAGTTTCAAAAATTAATTGTTTTAAAAACATATTTTTAATATTAAATATATACACCTTGAAAAAGGCCATTTTTCAAAAGTCTCAGAATTCGACGAAAATAATTTTGTTGGATTCGTATCGTTGTAAGAAAGCTAAAAATATTTTTTTTAGAATTTTCTGAGGTCGTATGTGGCCACGACATATTTAATTGTACGGTAGAAATTAAATTATTAATTTTATATTGCAATTTTAAATAAAAACGTACAGACTTCGAAAATGGAGCCCGGGACATAGCCCATCGCGTTCAGAAGGCCTCAAAATGTAAGATTGACAGTAAGCAGGCCCAAATCGGAGAAAGTCCAGATTTTTCACTTTATTACACGTAAAAAGAGATTAAGGATTAAAATATTATTAAAATATTCCGAAACCCTAATTTTAATGGCAGCAACCGCCGTTTTCTGTGAATGGCTGAAAATCACCGAATTTCAAACGTTAAGATCTCTCAATCCGTTCAACGAAAATCAACGTATGATATACCAAATCGAAGAGAATTCAGAGAGCTTTCCATCCATACGGTCAAGATCGGGTTTTGGTTCACTGATTTCGCGAATTCAGGGCTAGAAGGTGGCGGTTTTGGGTGCATTTTTCCATGTAGTGGGCCCACCGAGCTCGGCCTCGGTCCTGGCGCAACAAGGTGGTGGTGCGGGCTTGGGGACGGCGGAGTTTGATCAGCCTCTGGTGGCCTCGGGTTGCGTGCGTTCGGAAGGAGGAAGGAGCGTGAATGGGTTCGACGGTTTCACGATGGACAGGGAAGAAAGGTCCCGTTTCTTTATTTAATATTATTTTAATATTTTAATTTTCCGATCTTTAAAATTCAATATCTCTCTCGTACGAGGTCCGAATTACGAACCGTAAGTTGCGCTGGAATCAGAAAAACTTGATCTTCGCGATGGCGCAGACCAAAGCTGAATCCGAGACAATCAAATTTTCAGCATAAATCGAGGTGAGAGTTCTTTATTTAAATTTAATATTAAAATGAATTATTCAGTTCATGATGTGATTTAAATATAAGGTCCAGATCTCTTTGTTTGTTCATGATTGATGATGATTGTCCTATGTTTGCATAGTCTGTATGGATCCATATGGTTATCATTTTAATGTTATCATATGTTATCACCTTGGTTAAATGTGAATTGTTCTAATTATCAATTCAAATAAAAAGTTGATTATCACATGTGTTAGAGTTGGATTGATCTACTTTACCAATTCAAATAAAAAGGAATTTGATTATTACATGGGTATGCTATCACCTTGATAAATTCTGAATTGATCTAGTTATTAATTCAAAAGGAAAGACATGATTGTCATCATTTATATGTCATCACTCATATTAGATGGAATGGATCTAATTTATAGATTCAAAATAAAAAGGGAAAATTTACATTGTATAAAAAGATTGAATTTTACATTGTAATATAAAGATTGAATTTTTACATTGAAATAAAAAGATTTAAAATTCACCTCGTATGATAATCAACATTATTTTAATGTTAATATTTAAGAATTTGCACTGTATGACATTTACATTATTTTAATGTTAATAGTTAAGAAATTTACACCGTATGACATTAACATTATTTTAATGTTAATATTTAAGAATTTGCACTGTATGACATTAACATTATTTTAATGTTAATATTTAAGAAATTTTCACTGTATGACATTAACATTATTTTAATGTTAATATTTAATAATTTACATCTAACTATGTAAGATTTAAGTATGAATTAGACGTAAAATTTACATTTAATTATGAAGAGTTAAAGTAAGAAATTTGCGATGACATGAATTTATATTTAATTATATAAAATTTGAGTATGAGTTTGCGATGATATGAAATTTACATTTTATTATGTAAATAAAATATAATTTCACCGCATGAACAATTAACATAATTTTAATGTTAATAATAAGCAATTTCACCACATGTATAGATTAACATTTTTAATGTTAATATTAAAAAGTAATTTTACCGTAGGATGCGATTAACATTTTTAATGTTAATATTAAAAAGCAATTTTAACCGTAGGATGCATTAACATATTTTTATAATGTAAATGAAAAGTAGGATTTGCGTTGAAATTATATTTACATTTTTATTAATGTAAATAAAGTAGGAATTTACACTGTAAATTATATTTACATTATTATTATGTAATTTGAGACATGATTTACATTGTAAAACAAAATCACATTTTTGTCAATATTTCTTTTGTCGATAAAAAGAAACATTTTATCGCTACTTCTTCTTAATGGTAAAAAAAGAACATATTTGTCGCTAATTCTTTTTAACATTAAAAGGAATCATTTTATTGTTATTTCTTTTTAATATATAAAAAAAAGATCCTTTTTTGTGTCATGATAGTTTAGATAAAAGTATACATCTTTTTAGTGTCAAACTTGATGAATTAAAGAGTTGCATTGTTTATTTACCTTTTTGATATAAATAAAAATATGAATTTAGCAGTAGCATTTTTACTTACCTTTTAGATATAAGTAAAAGCATGTTTTGAAGAGTCGTATTTTTATTTACATGACAGATGTAAATAAAAGTATAAATTGGAATGTTTATATTTTTTTCAATATTTTGATGCGGTAAAAGAGAAATGTTAATATCACATTTTTATCGATACTTCTGGAGCAATAAAAATAGCGATGTTAACGTTTCATTCTTATCATTATTTGAGTTGCGATAAAATGAATGCATTTCAAAACTGCATTTTTGCTGCATTTCTTTTTATTAATAAAAAGTTCATTTTTATGTTGCATATAAAGAAGATATATTTATATGGTAATGTCATGTATTGCATATGGAGGAAATGTATTTATTTGTTATATACTGCATATGAAATGCATGGTTAAGATCATATTTTTGTCAATGTAAAGGGTAGCGACCAAAATCACATTTTTGCCAATGAAAAATGGTAGCGATAGTATTTACATTTTTATTATGTAAACCAAAAATATGAACTCGCATTTTAAATAGAATTTGTGTTTTATATGTAAACAAAAGTAGGAATGTGCATTGATAATAAAGATTACATTTTATTATGTAACTTAGAATGAGAAATTGCATTGCAAATTAAAAAAGTACATTTTTATTTGAACTAAAGATATGATATTTGCTTTGCAAATAAAACTACATTTTTATTTGAAACTATGATATGCAATTGGCAATGATAATAAAAATTATATTTTTATTTGTAACTATGATATGAAATTGGCATGCGAACAAAATTTACATTTTTATATGTAACTGTAAATGAGAATTTTCACTGTAAATTAGAAATTTCATTTTTATTATGTAGTTAAGGTGTGATATTACATTGTAAATTAAAATTTCATTTTTATGATGTAACTTAAGTATGGAATATACATTGCCATTCTAAATAGTCAAGATCATTTTGATTCTTGCATTGAAAAAGATAAGAAGAATTATTGTTTTTATTTGTCATTTAAAGGAATAGCAAAATTATTATTTTTGTTACATGGAAATTAAACAAACAAAAATATATTCATTTGCATAGAAATGAAGATGACACCAAAATATGCATGTTGGTTGTAATGGAAATGAAACACAAAAATTCCTATTTTTGGTTGTAATTGGAATGATACACAAAATACATTTTGTGTGTAGGATATGTATGGAAATGGAAAAATAAAAGAAACCATTGTTTTGTGTGATGATTTATTGCATATAAATAAGAAGAATTGTTGTTAGGAAAATATAGAAAAAAGAAATGGATGTATGAATTATATATATTATATATAAAAATTAAAATTAAATGACAAGAAATGATTTCCAACTTATATATATATATGCGAGAATTGTTTTGGGAAGTCCGAGTTTATCTCATCCCAAACAATTTAAACGACCTTTAAAATTCAAGATTTAAAGACGAACATAGAAGACCCACGGTCTTCACATCGAATGGACGACGACTGTTGATGCTCGTGATTGGAGTAGCTACCTTGAAGGGGCTATAGTGGTTGCCGTCCGGACGTAGTGTTGATTTGTACGGATTTGACTTTCGCTCAGACCCAGAGCACAAGTTATAAATGGATTGTGTGTCTGACGTTGTACTCCGTTAATATCATGTTATTGATTTTCTGTCTATATATAAATGATTGGTGGTGGAGAATTTATTCTTTACTTAACACCCGTTTATATATTGATGGATGATCAATTGTACGGTATGGATTGACAATGTGGCATGCTAAGATGAAGATGATCAAGGCTTTGTTGAAAAGCAGGCCTTGTGGTTATAAAGTAACTTCGCGAGCCTCACGAACCGGTATAGTCTAAAACGGGCGGAGGGAACGCAGGGAGAGCAACACGTTTCTTTCTAGCTAGAAGTGGTGTTTGGGTTTTATCACGGCCTGGCATTTTACTTATGCGGATGATGGAATGAGGCGCCTCGGATAGGTCCTAAAGGACCGGGAAACGTATGTTCAGGAATTGCCAATCCGCTAAGCTGTATTTGCGGACCGGCGCTGCAGGATCCAAGGGTTATCAGTGGGGAATCCTGAGGCATTAGCTAGAGTGTCTCGAATCGGTAAGGAGATCCGCCCTAGCCTTGACTCCTGATGGAAACCCAACTTCCAAAACGACCCCACAGACTTGATTGTATTACTTGTACGGAGGTATAATATATGGGTACCTATGCTTCCTAGGATTAATACATTTACTTTGAAATGTTTTTATATACACTAGTAATAATATTAGATGCGTAATTGCCGTACTTAGCATGTTTAATCACCATAAGGTAAAACCCTATCCTCTGGTGTGCGTTGCATTGTGTGATGGGACCTGGGTCTTATGGTGATTCCATTTTTCCAAAAACATTGCGCTATTTTACGTTGCAATTATTACTATCATGACACTTTAAATTATGCACGGCAACCCATTGGAATAAACCCGTTCCGCGTTAGCGGCGTGGTCTTTGGGTTTGCCATTTTATTAGTTGTTATAGTAGTTAAAAATTCTCACGCCAGTCCCATGACTGACCCGTTGTTTGTTTCCACCTTTTGCAAACTCGGGAGCCCTCTTTTCTACACGGGCAGTCGAGTTGTTTTATCTATAGGTTCTCATTTCAAGAAGGATTCTGGGTTGAAGCTTAAAGCTGTGTCCAGAGCTTAGATTTATTTCCGCTGCAATGTATTAAAATATTGAAATTTACCTCCCGTTGTAATTTTACTTGATGCACTCTGATATGTTCTATACTCTGATGTAAACATTTTGTACTGTTTATAAAGGTCTGCTGTTGTTGTTCTTACGAGTTGTATGTCCAAAGTAAACGTATCCGGCGATTTCTCGCAAGGGCGATTTTCGGGTCGTTTCAAAGGTTGCATCCATTTCTTCTCAAGATTAATCACTTCTTTTGATTGCAACTTTTCACCAATAATTACAACTTCTCATTTGCTATAAATACATCATCTTTCATTCATCCAAAAAAACCGATTTTTGCTCTAATTTCTGATTTTACTCTCTAAATACTCTTGCATTCTAAAAGCTCTCAAATATTCAAATACTTGTTGAATCCTTGAATCAATTTAATATCATTTGATTCAACAAGCACTCTACTTCCTTAAATCTACGCATTCAAATCATATACTTGAGGATTAGATTATAGGAAGATTGTACTCAAACTGTTGACTATCCATGTTGAATCAAGAACACAAGCAGAAGTCAAAACTATTGTATTAGTTGAAGTCCTGTGTGTGATCAGGAAAGTGTTGAAGTCCTGTGTGTGATCAGGCAAGTGTTGAAGTCCTGTGTGTTATCAGGCAAGTGTTGAAGTCCTCGTGTTATTGAGGCGTGAAATCCCATTCAGTTGCTTGGGTGTTGTGAACCTGTTCCTCCGGGTGAAGCGAGGTTGTTGTTAGTCAAAATCCAGAAGGAAGTCTGGGACTGGACGTAGGATGGTGCTCCGAACCAGTATAAAAATCCCTGGTGTGATTTTTCCCTTTTATTGCATTTATTATTATATTATTCTGTGATCATATATTACTTTATACTTGAATATTATTCGTCATATTACATGATCCGTGTGTGTACTACACTAGCACGTACACGCCTACATTTTCAGTTTTGTCCAGCCTCGAGAAGGGGGAAACTCTATATCTATACATGGTTGTCTCCAAATATGCAGTGAGCTCAGTCCTGGTAAGAGAGGACAAGGGTATTCAGCACCCTATCTATTATGTCAGCCGAAGGCTATAGGATGTGGAAACCTGGTTACCCCATCATAGAGAAACTAGTGTATTCTTTAATACTTACTGCACGAAATATCATAGGGTATTCCAAGTGCATCTTATTAAAGTTTTAACTTCATGCTTAAACAAGTGCTCAGCAAACCGGAAACCTTGGAGAGGCTAGTAAAATGGGGTATCGAGCTTAGCCAATACGAAATTGAGTTCCATCCTCGAGCAGCAATCAAAGGGTAAGCGCTCAAAGATTTCATGAACGAGTGCACAAATTTCATTTTTGAAAAGTCGATTAAAGAAAATGACTCAAAGACCAAGTGGCAACTCTTCGTAGATGGAGCCTCCAACAAGCAGGGAGCAGGGGCAGGATATGTTATAATTATCCCTGACGGACACCGCTTGCATTATGCCATGAGGTTAGGATTCCCAGCAACAAACAATATGGCTGAATATGAATCCATGATAGCCAGCCTGAATCTGGCATTACGGTTGAAGATACCGAGGATATAAATCTTCAACAACTCGAAGTTAATGGTAAACCAAATAAAACAGACATATCAAACAAAGGACAAGCAGCTCATCTTATACATGAAGAAGGTGGTAAAGATGCTTTCCTTTTTTGAGGACTTCTCAGTTCATCATATACCCCGTGGGGATAATACCCAGGCAGATACACTAGCCAAATTGCCGATGGGATATTAAGAGATACCTAGCATCGAGTATGAAGAAACAAAAACGGGAAAAGAGTTACTAGTGCTGACTAGATCCCAAGTCTCAAGAAAGGGAGACGGAGAAAACCGAGAAGTGAAATCCAGGGGGATTCCCCCATAACAGAAACACGCCATCAACAAGAAACTACGTGGATGACTCCCATAGAGGACTACCTTCTGAAAGGGACGTTGCCCCTTAGTAATCAAGATGCAAGAAAGATAAAACATCAAGCACCCACATTCGTGATCATAGACAACGTACTTTATAAAAAGGGATATTCACTTCCGAATTTAAGGTGTGCAAGTTTCGAAGATGGACTCAGCCTATTAAGGGAAGCTCATAAAGGATGGTGCGGGGACCATTCCAGTGGAGTTAAGCTAGCTAAAAGGTTCATGCGGCAAGGTTATTATTGGCTGCAGATGGTTAATCAAGCGGTTGAATACGTCAAAATATGCGATAAATGTCAGAGTACTATAAGGTGCCACGACTTCCTCCCAGCGACGAAGCCACTATATCGAGCCACTGGCCTTTCGATATATGGGGAATAGATTTAATCGGGCCCTTACCACTCACCAAAGGAGGAGTTAAATATGGCGTAGTAGCTATCGACTACTTCACCAAGTGGGTGGAAGTGGAACCCCTTCCACTTATTACATCCAAAAAGGTATTAAAATTCGTAATAAAGAACATCGTTACCTGCTTCGGAATCCCACATAAGATCATATCGGACAAAGGAATACAATTCGAGAGCGAAGACTTCACCTGGTTATGCGAGAAAAATGGAATCATCAAACATTTCTCCCCAGTAGCCCACCCGAAAGCTAACGGAGCTGTGGAAGTTGCAAATAAGACTATCAAGACAATCCTTAAGAAATGCCTAAATCAGGCTAAAGGAAATTTGGCAGAGGAGCTGCCTCTAGTACTATGGGCATACTCAACTTCTACAAAAATAGTTACAGGGCACACCCCCTTCTCCCTGGCATATGGATGCGAAGCTATGCTTAGGTTGAGGTCGAAATTCCATCACATAGAAGGGTAGCATACGCATTTGACCCCAATCAGGAGTTAAGAAAAGAGTCACTAGACTTGATATATGGACTTTGGGATGAGGCTGCGATCAGAAACGCCGAATTCAAAAGAAGGATCACAAGATATTATAATTCAAAGTTTCAGGATAGAGCATTCACTAAGGGTGAATTAGTGATGCGAAGAGTAATGACTAACACCAAGAATCCGACTGATGGTCCTCTCAGTCCAAATTGGGAAGGACCCCTTGTTGTCCGTCAAGAAGTCATACCCGGCATATATCGGCTATGCAGACCCAACGACGATCTTATTCCAAGGACATGGAACTCGAAACATTTAAGACCATATTTGTCAACCATAAAAGAATAGAGGATAAGATCTTTCCCCCAAGAAATCGTCATACAACTAGGGGCATGGAAACCCTCCCAGTAGCTCGTGAGAAACCCAAAAGGGGTCGAAGTGGAAAAAGGATTGAATCCCTCGTCATCGCCAAATTGGCCATGGGAGGCATCCCCTGAAGGGCGATGATTGTGTTAGTCTTTCTCTTTTCCCAAACCAGAGGGGGCAGGGTTAAAGCATCGAAAGAGAGTTGTCATTTCACAACAGAGATGGTCGTAGAGGTGCATCAAAAAATTAGCACGCCCTGCCTCAGCTCGTAGAAGAGTACGCCCTGCCTCTGCTCGAACTAAGCACGTCCTACCTCTGCTCGTAGAAGAGAACGTCCTTCCTATGCTTATGTTCCGCGTCACAGGCAGAAGGGAGCGCAAAAACCTATCATTGCCTACGATGGTCAAGATAGGGCACCCCTTGGAGGGGCGTGGTGTATAAGCCTCTATCAGTGCCTACAATAGCCCGTGTAGACCATCAAAAGAATATACCTTAGTTGTGTTCCTACGATGGCCCCGGGTATGATTCTAAGCCCTTATCATCGGCCACGATGGTCAGGATAAGCCACTTCCTAGAGGGAGGTCGGGTAAGTCCTTGGGGCCTGCTTGTGGATAAGCTAGCCAAGCGCTCTAGACGCACATGCCCAGAGAGTGGCCAACAAGGCACGTACATCCTCTGCATTGACAATGAAAGCCCAAGTGGAGGCTCAACAAAGCACTTACATTCTCTTCTTTGACAACGAAAGCCCAAGGGGAGGATCAAGAAGCACGTACAACCTATGCTTCCCAAAACAAATCCGAAGGGGATACTTATTTTACTAATACCAAAAGGAGTTCTGGTTCTCTACACTTATATCCAAGTCTGGGTGGATACGGATCTTCATTAATGCCGAAAGGTTTCTGGTCCTTAATCTAAAAATACCCGAATCTGGGTGGATTCGGTTCTTCATTAATGCATGAAGGGTTTACGGTCCTTAATCTAAAAATACCCGAATCTGGGTGGATTCGGCTCTTCATTAATGTTGAAAGGGTTTCCGGTCCTTAATCCTAAAATTCCCGAATCTGTGTGGATTCGGCTCTTCATTAATGCCAGAAGGGTTTCTGGTCCTTAATCTAAAAATACTCGAATCTGGGTGGATTCAGCTCTTCACTAGTACCGAGAAGGTTCCCGACCTTCAACTTTAAGTCCCTGAATTCGGGTGAATTCGGCTCATTAATCTTGATCCATACGAGTCTGTATAGTATTCGACATCATTGTTGGAAAGATTTTTAAATCTTCCATTAAGGCTTGAATCTAACCCACTTCATTCCTACACAAGATGTCGAAAGCGAATCTATTCAGCAGGACCTATAGCTTAAATTAACATTGGAAAGAAATTGGCAAACAAATAGGAGAAAGCCTGAAAAAGAAGCGTGACCTGGAAAGTCGAAAACACCCCTTCACTAAGGGCAGAGGCAAATGTTACTACCAAAATGATCTTAGCACGAGATGACAGCGAAGGGATGTCAAATGAATGAGGAATGAAGAATTCGAGAGCAACTCAGGCTGATACCCTCTCTGGAGAAAAGGTACCGAAACCTACCGGGCATCAACAAATGTCCATCTGATAGGGTCTACCCGTCAAGAGTCAACAAATGGACATCAGAATATTAAAAAAGAAAAAGTATCAGATCAGAGTATAAAGGTGGACTGAAGCCAACCTCTGAAGAACAGTTCAACAAGTGATAAAAGAGGTTACCTTTGTATCACCGAAAGGTATCTTCTAGAAAGCCAAATCGGAAGGCTAAACCGAGATTCAAGCAAGGATACGGGCTACTGGTACTAATCCGCCTAATACCTGAACCATCAGCGGTTCAAAATCTGCAGACATACACGTAGATCATAAGGGCAAGCCACTCCAAGTACCCATGATAAACCCGAAAGCCTACATCTGAAAGCCTACGACCAAGGACCGACACTTGGAAGAACCCATTGAGAAACTCGAAACGCCTCCGCAGTCCGTCTTGGCAACAAACTTCATTCCTTCAAGGGGAGGCCCCAATTCACCTGGAACTCTCGCTTCAAAGACTGTAACCGGCACCATAAGGAGGACCGACATCACAAGCCCAAGACCAAGAGAAATAGTGGACGACAGAAATCATTCCGGCCCAACGCCCTACTAATAGGAAGACCCCGAATTCTCTATAAATAGGACCCTAGAAACTCCGTAAAGGGGGATAATATATTCATTTCTCAGTTTAGTTCCTTCCTTCTTGAGGGAAGCAAATCATCAATTCTTGTAATATATCTACAATCTTTGAATGGAAAATTACGAGTCCTATACATCTTGCGATTTGTTAATCTCGTAGTATCATAATGATGAAACAGGGAGTTAACACTTACCTTTCTGATGAGGAGATCAACCCGGGTGCCCCGACAGCGGGAGAAGAGGGCTTTGCAGAAACATGAAGTCCCCTTCTCTTCGCCTAAAAAGGGGTCGCCATGATTGATCCATACTCTTATGCTGAGCCTAATGCTTCCCGAACATTGATTTGACGAAATCATATACAACTTCTAAAACTGATTCCTTTTGTGACCCAGACCCCTCTCTTGGGAAGATCGGGCACGAGAGGATCATCGGAGTTAGCGATTGTTACGATGCCCTCATCCATGAACTCAAGGTAAGTGTTAGCATATATTCTTCTCAATGGAATACACGATGTCGTTGTCATGGCTCAGAGGTCTACCAATCCCAGATTCTGGGTTATATTCAGAAAACTCTGAGTCATAACCACGGAAATTTTCATGAACGTATATATTACACACTATACTCCGGGTGTTGAAGAAAAATATCGTTAACATCAGTCAAAACAGAAAGTTAAATAGCACATAAATCATTAAGCAGATGAAAAAAATAAAAATAAAAAGTAACAAGGTTACTAGAAGATATGTGGGATTTGAGGGTTCAAAACATTGATATCTTGCATAGCTGTAGGTTTATAAAATTTAATTTTGCTGAAAACGTTAAGCGGACATGGCAATATTGTAAGACAAGACGTAATTAGTCTCTTAATATGTATAAATACACTCCATGCATGTTGTTACAGCTTTGATGGGATGATTAAAAATTAACGTAGTGCGATTTGTCACTAGTAGTCAAAGCAAATGAGTTGAAAAGTGTTTACCTTCACATATAGCTTTTTTATCCATAAATAATTCAACATCTTCTTCAAACTGCGTTTCATGAAAATTACAACCTTTGCTAAAATTCTTGCTATAGTAAATAATGGATATCTCGCCACTACCTACTACAGTATATGGAGAACACTATATACTTAACCTCTCAAACTATATACTCAACCGTTGCTGCAATTCTTGATACAATTTGTAATATATACTCAACTCTCAAACTATAAATAATTTTCAAATTATAGATTAACCAATATAAAAGTGTGTAAGTAACAAAGTTACAAAAAAAGTAGCTACCGTTGTAAACCCAGCAGACAAAAAAAAACGTTAAGTGTCATGTTACTTTTAATAAGCACCAGCTAGCTATGGTTACAATTACAAACATGTAGCCACTACATTAATTTATTACTATTATTTTTTATTGGACTACAACTTGTAACCCACCATTGGAAGGATTGAAAAATAAAATGGATAATGCACTCTTTGTTGAAGATGCTTTAACATCCTCCTTTAATTCAACTAAAAACAGTTCAGTTCCTATGTTTCCGAGCTCATGTGCCCATTATCTTCACTTAATCTCCACCGTTCATTGTTTCCTAGGTACTTAAATCAACTAATTAACATGACGGAATGATTGACTATGAATGAATGAGACAAGGGTATGTGACTTTTGGAACAAAGGATTGAACCCCTGAAAAATTGTTGTCTAATCAATTTAGATTTTCCTAATACCAAATATTTAAGATATTTTCCCATGAACTTTCAAAGGTGTGTACCATTTGACTCTACTGTTTAGGCCGAATACTAAATGTTTTACTCCCATACTAAAATTTGACAATTATATATTTTATGGATATTTTAGTATTTCAAGAAGATGAGTTCTATTATATAGCGGGCATTTATCATAATCTTTAAAATGTACATAAGTTTATCGCTTGGGCATTATAACTTCACTTAGAGAGTTTATTCTGGTCAAGGATCATACTAAACTCGAAATCTCTTTCCAACAAGTTGTATCTAGTAAAATGCATGATGTTCTATTTGCTCAAAAAATAATGTGGTTGTCTATTTAGAGGTCAAGATCGAATCTCATTTGCATTATTTAACCAATGTCAAAAAAATGTTCTTGGTTTTTATTTTGATCTATGCACAATGTCAGGTACACGCAATAAAGGATACCTTAACAACCAAGCCAGCATGTACTTAACAGAGGATTCTCATAAACCTCATGGTAGAATCCTACCACACGAGCTTCCCTTCCACTAGCCTATACAAAAAAAGAGGCATGTAATTTCCCTTCACAATCTCATAGAGAAGTGACTACCAAAATAGCATAAACTCAAACTTTCAGCATACATGTGAATCATATCTATGAGTGGCCTTAGATAAGTACCGGTTAACAAGATTCCAAGTAAGATCATAATTTTATAATCTCCAACAATCAATTAATAAATAATAACAATAAATTGTCAATAGTATTCATTTTTTAATTAGGTTGAATCTGAACGTGTCTTGCAATCCAAAATACATAACGTTTGAAATTTAGAGATACTCGCATTGGAAAAATCTGATGTTACTTTTCATTTAGTTTCCAATTTGTCATAACTTAACCGTGCTTCATAGTCTTTCACTAAGAAAACCAGGGTAAAAATAAACACCAACTATTATCTGAACAATGGACACGCATGAAATAGTTGAAAATAGAAATTTGGCTCATGAAATTTTCAGCACTAAACTATATGAAAGCATAAAGTGATCTTCATTAGGATTTTATGTTAGCATTAATAGTAGTAATATTACTTGCCCATGCATGCATTTGTAACGACCCAGCGGTTTTCGGCCCCGAAAATCGATATAAATACCTTTACCGTATCTCATACCGATCCTCCAAGCACTGAAGAACATTGAATAGTTTAGAAAGAATTTAGAGGGTGAGATAAGAAAGATAGAAATTTTAGAATAGAAGAAAGAATAAGAACATCACATCAGAACTCACAGCGGAACAGATAAAATATTATATCAAATATACAAAAGAATTTTGTATACATACCAATCATCAGAGTTTAACATATAAGCGGAATTAGCTTTATATAACTAGTGGTGAAGCCGCCTGCTTCTAGCTTCTGAGACTCCAAGCGAATCTAACCTGTACATATGCTTGGTCTGACCTGAGCATATTTGATTTAAAACAAAATACACCGGGTCAGTCTGGAATACTATCAGTGATAAATTCACAGAACACACATACTGGTTTCACTTTGGAAAATCTTTTCTGAAAACAAATGATAATAGTAAGACCAGTCCACACATAAACACGGACGGTTTTTACCTTACTATAACCCAAACCATTTCTCAAAATCATAGTTTGTTCTGATATTATCATAATGTCTAAATACAAGTAATTATCAATCTAGTGGAATGCTTGCATCTCACGCTCCACATATATAGTATACAATCAAAACCGCGGGTGCTTATTGGATTTTCGATTTCCAACCTTGACAAGGTATCGGACCACCTACCGATAGTGTATCCCTAGGGGCGAATACACTGGGTTCAACAAGAACATCTTGCAACCCGGCCCTCAAATGACCGACCACTCATTTCGCTTGAGTGTATCGAATGTATATCACCGACGGTTGGGCTCAAACCACCGTCTCCCGATAAGGGACAACATCGAACATAGATAAAGAAGCAATAAGAATTTCTCTTGATAGGTGACCATACATCCTAATGGGAGCGACCCACATAGCCATGCTGCCTGCCCGATTTTTGTCATTTCCTGGTTGATGAGGCTTGAGGTCAGAACACATCTGGTCATCATATACTTTGAATGCCACATCATCAGATCCGCCAGATCACACTTGATTGACGTCCACAAACATACTCTAGCTATCTGTCTAGAGAATAACCAATTCTCCACCATCAACTATGGTACGTTTGGAGAAATCAATGCATGTAAATCCTTTTGGAAATACTCTGTCAGACATCCGTCCATACAAGTCATCAAGGAACAGGATATACCGAAGGTACTCTCCTACTGCATCACATATAGGAATCACCCCATGGATCAGTAGCGAGAAGTCCTTGCATATTGTAGATTCCACCCACAATAGAACCACGGCTTATCTCTGACTGCTAAACCAGAGATTATTAGCAGTCCTTCCGCTTATGAAAATCCACAATCTTCAATGCTCCATCACGATCATCTTCTGATCTCTGCACGTATTTGTTGGTCGGAATGGTTTTCGAATATAATTCGGTCCCGGACTTTCCATACCAACAATCGTATCGCTCAACTTCGATAGTCGGTGTTTTAACTATCGAACAACACATGTGTAAATACAACAATTTGACACAACTCGACTTCTTTAAAAAATACTTAACGATATAAAACAAATTTTCTCTGATTAACTATGATTGATTTACTTTGATCGATTAACTTTAACTTGACTTATTTTTTACTCGATTGACTTGACTTAATTACTACTATCGATTTACTAATACTCGGCTTAACTCCATTCGCTTGACTCTAGATCGCAGCGATCACAATGATTACGCCTGATTCCCTCGGGAAACATCCGACTGCCGTAGGCTATCTACAGCCCTGCGAATTACGCTAGCAGTCGTACGCAATGGTAACTCTTCTGAATAACTTTATTTGACTATCTCTAACTATATTCGATCAATTCTAATTGAATAACAATTATACACTATAATTTGAAAATCAATATCCTTGTTTCTTTTGAACTAATATTGAAATATTACTTAATTTCCAAACCTTGTATTTGAGTTTGATATTTCTCGAATAGGGTAAAACAAATTTCAACATCGTCACTCACTCCAACTAATACCATTCCCCGATAATAGTGAAGCCAATCAAGTTGGGGTATTTTAGTTACCTCTCAGACCTTGATCGACCCGTTCTTACCTTAGAATAACATTAGTTCTTCCACTAACCTCAAAAATCCCTTTTCCCCTTTTAGGGTTTCAATCTGGTTTTTTAAATCCATCTTTTATTTGAAATTCTCGTTTAAGGTCTTTTACTTAATTTCTTTATTTAAGTAAATATCCCTTAAAACACCACTTAATCTTCAAGTATTCTTCCACTTTAAACCCCTTTGACTTATAATGTCAATCCCTCGTCAAATGATTTGATTTCATCTACTGGGACATTCTGTAATAAACCCTTATCGCCTCTTTGGCTAAACCTCATCGTCAGTTAATCACTTGTTAATTTGATTCCCATTTATCAAATCTTGTTTGAAACCTGGATTTACAAATCCCTTTATTAAAATTCTTACTTGGCACTAAATTGAATTCAATACTTTAAATCATTTTAAATTAAAGAATAATTTTCTTTAACATCTACTATATTAAAATATAGTTAACTTAATATTAACCCAAAAATAGCATTATTATCGTTTTTACACGCTTGCTCAATAATAAACCAAGGTTATTAACAATAACCAATTCAATTATCCTTTTAGATTATAATTTATCGAAGATTAACTAATATTCAACACTATTCGTTAAACTTTAACGAATATTTAAACCCATATTTATTTCCTTTGTCCATTCTACTCGAAACAGTGGATTTACCAACCATACACATCAGTTAACTATTAACTAAACTCCAATTGTTATTTCCCCTTTCTTAAATTAATTAATTAACTTAATTAATTAAAGTCACCTTTTAATTGTTTGAAAACAATTATTTCCCTTTTCACCAATCCATGGAAGATTCTTGATTTATGCTTTCTAACTGATCTAAACCATTTAACTAAATTTTCTTAATAACTCGATTTAAAATATTACTTTGTAAATTTCCAATTCAAAATCCCGTACGAAATAATTCGAAAACTTTAATTCAGTTATAAATGAATTTATAACTTTTAAAAAATACGTCAACCCACTTGACCGCCGAATGACGTTAAAAACAATACTTTTTTGTCCATTAACCGTCAATTACCAAACAACACGGTCGGTTGGGTTTAAACTCAACACTGGTGAATACATATCTAACCATCAACATGCAAACAGATTTTGGTGTTAGTCAGAGCAAATAATTCATATATATGCATAACAACCAAAAACACAGTTTATTTGAGGAATCCGGTCGGATCCCTCCAATCTGTCCTTCTTTGCATCACAGATATTAGTTGATCAAAAATATACGAGATAAATAAATAATCAACTGCAATAAATCAGACAATAATAACCAAATTTGCATCCATCGCATCCAGTCAACCAACTTAAACTGTTAACTGCAAAATATAATTTACTGTGAATGTACCACATCACAGGATTCCAGAAGGTGTGAGAATTAAATCACCAGAGTTTGTTCTGGTCGACGGTTGACGCGTTTTTCGCTTTTAATTTGGGACGACCGTCCAAATTTAGTTGAATATTCAGCTGCAACAGATTGACTCCTAGTCAATGCCATCGAGTAGGCCTCGTCCCTGCGATCCCAACGGATCTTGTTTCGTTAAATTTCGTTAACGTATGCAAAAGTTATGCTATTTACGATATTTACCTAATTTAAATGAATATATATTTAATTTAATTAATTAAATTATTTTTGTCTTAATAAATTCCTAATTGCGTTATTAGTCAAATTACCTTCCATGCCCTTCTAAAAAATCCTACTTTCCCATCTCTAGCCATATCGAATTTTTAAAATTGAAAAACCATTTTAATATTAATTAAATTTAATTTCCAAATAAAATATTTAAAAATATTCATTTAATTATACTTAAAAATTATAACCCAGATCAAAAATCTGTTGTAACTTATTTTAAAGTATTTTTCGATAAGAATCCGACGGTCCTTGCTTCGCGGAAATCCGACTTGTTTCGGAAAAATTTTTAACTTTTAAAGTTTATAGTTAAAAATTACGAAAATGCCCCTGGTCTATTTTAAATTCAAATTAAATTCAAATTCAAATTTAGTTTTAAATTTAAATTTAAATTAACCATCCCATCCGTCGGATCAGTTAGGGATAGCCAGGGAGAGCAGGAAACTATATTTTCCAAACTCAAGCCTTAGACACTATCCTCTGTGTCACCCTTAGAATGTTCTGATATTTATTTTTACAAATTCTATTTTAATTATAATATATATATATTTATTACCAAAATAAATAAATAAATAAATATTATTTAAAAACTTACCACGTGAAGCCCAAGCCTCTGCCTAAGAGTCCCCAGGTCTCCGTCTTGCCCTCCTTTCTCCCTTTCTTCCTTTTCCCTATTTTTCTATTATTTTATTATTATTTCTGCCATTGCCAAAGCTTGATAGAGGTGGAGGAGGAATGTGTTTAAAATGAAGGGGGGCCTATTTATAGCCGAAGGAGTCACATGGATTGCTGAGGTGGCGCGAATCCAACGGTCGAAAATGGATGGCTATGATTAATTCTTAAATTAATTAAATTATTAATAAATTTAATAAATTATGAATAGTAAAGTCTGTTTTCTCAACCCTATTCGGACGTTAATTTGACTTAGTTATTGATACCATATCCAAAATCCTTTTCAACCATGTTGTTCAGTTTTTCTTGCTCTTCAATAATATATAAAAATATTTCAAATTCGAATTCATTTAAACTTTCAAATAATTTAAATTCAAATTCAAAATAGTGTTTGGTGTTAGTTTCAACACCTTCCGGTCTCATGTTGGAATATCAAACGATAACGGTTTTCAGAAATTCTTCTACCATATGGTCCGGTATTTAAAGTACATCAATCCAATGTATTCAATTCAAAAATCGGAGCTCGTTTAGATTTTCAAATAATTTATTTAAATTTTGTTTCCTTAATAACTTTTTATATCCGTTATAGTATTTTCCCAGACTTCTTATATAGCTAATATCCTATGTTTAAAATTTTCCTGGATAGGTCTCAGGTTCCAGTTTTGCCGTTAGCATTAGCAAATTCCAATTACCATCAAAATTTAGTTCAAATTTTGGCCTTTTATTTTTTTCTTTTCCACATACGGATGCCATTTTTAATGTAACTTGGTTGGTTACCTAATTTCATCATTTCAGATTTAATGAAACTTATTTCATCGAAATCCGAGTTCGTTAGCTACTACTTCCTTTGTAAACATACTATTTTTAATTCAAAATTTATCCTTTTATACTGCCAGTTCACATTATATTGCAGATCCACTAAATTTCTACCATTTCGAAATAAAATATTATTATATAAATAAAATATTCAAAATTATTGAAATCAAACCGTTTAAAATTCCAAAACAATATATAAAAAAAATTTAAATATTAAACTAAATGGTCAAAAATCTGGGTCGTTACGGTATTTGTGAATACAAGCTAATTTATGGTTTCCATATGAAGCATGAGGGAATCTTTCAACATGGTTAATTTAGTCTAAAAATGAGGAAAATCTAAGAAAATTCGACATGGCTAGTCAATTCACACAGCTTTCATATAAAATTATTAATTTCATTCAGCCTACCCCTATGATTTTGTTTTCCTACACTAATTCACTTATTTATGTAGTGCAATTGATGTTTACTATGAATATGTTTTTGCTGGCATAAAAACATAAGCTTTCATGTTTGGTTTTACTGTTAATTACATGTTTATTTCCGAGTACGATGTTATATTTCTCTCCACTTATTGATATATCTATTACATAGGAGCATGAAGTATCATAACTGAAGGTGAAATAGAGGCATAAGAGAACACTAGCTTAGAAAAAATTGCATATTAACACATTAAACTATACATTGTTATCTGTAAATTTCCCGCATTCAGAGATGAAACATCTAAATGTACTAATTAGAGTAATTGTTAAATATCTACGTTACTTTGATAGAACAGAAAACAAAATGAAACAGATTTATCATCCACTTTAGCATTATATTGTACTTTATAAAATTTAGAAGGCTAATCCTATTTCAACCCAGCAATTTGCTGAGTAGCCCCCATAAAGTACAGAAAAAAACGATTAAACACATCATTTTTTTGATTAGCCCACAGTTTTATTTTAAAAAATCTAATAATACCCTTCCTCGAAGTGTCTCTACGTGGTTTCTTTGGGAACCTCGTAGGGCCACTGCATGTAACTAACGATTCCACGAAGAGCCCCTACTAGTTATCATTAGTTACCACACAATGTCCCTATGATGTTCCCTACAAAACCACGTGAGGACGCTACGAGTTACACTGATAATTGAAAAAATAATATGATTGAAAATGGGCAGTTTCCTCTTTGATTTATTTTATTAAACTGGGGGCTACTCAGCAAATTGCTGGGTTAAAACAGAAGGAAATTAAAAATAACAATAGAGACAAACAAAATTTTTACTACTGACCGGGATTAGCTTCTAATTTTTGATGGGTGCAATTAGCTTTTGGCTTCAAATATGATGCTCCCCAGTGTCATGTTAGATTGAGAGACGGCATGAGATCACGTAGATGCTTGGAACATTAGCTAGAATAACGAAGATGGTGATAATTTCTTACCCGATGACAGAAGAGCGAATTTACTTAAATGAGGAGACGGTCTGAGGTTGTATTTCAGAAAGAAGAGCTGTTTAGGGTTTAGGAAAATAATTTGTTAGACTGGTTAGTCGTAACGAAGGAGAAGAAAGAGTAGATATTTGAAGAGGATGGGATTCAGATAAGGCGAAGAAAGAGGAGATATTTGATGAGGACGCGATCAAATAAGCCAAGGAAGAGAATCAACTAATATTACCACAACGGACCAATAGTTAAATTATATAATAACAGAAAAAAAAACATTTATCTTGTTTTTTTTAACTATGAATTTGATAAAAAAAATCGATTGAATTGTTTAAAAAAAACAATTGTACATATGAAAAAGTAAACCCGATTATAGTGAGGGCTATACATGCAAACCAGTTTGGTACTGAGAATCTGCTGTCTATGTATTGATATATACCATTCAAGGACATATATATTATACCTACGAAGATCATCATACTCTTAATTTCGAGCCTTTGTGTTGGTAAATATCCACAAAATTTTAGAAGTGGTGACAATGATTTAATCAAAATAAAAGTACTTTAAAAAAACGTTATTAAAATATAAAGAATTACGTAAAATTACAACTATAATTGCCCTCATAATTTGGTTTAAATAACAGTTTTCATAATAATTTCCCTCATAATTCATAGAACAACAGCTTTAACGTGCACTAATAATTGTGTACATAATAATAAAACAGTGTGCATATTAATTAATGTCCAGTGTAGCACCTCGCTCGCCTTTCTATGCGCCTGCAAATCTCTTGCCGTTGTCACATTGAAACCTTAAGAATAAGAGGAATAAAAAAAGAAACACATATAATATAGACAAATAATGAGGCTGGAGGTTTTACATATATTTAATAGAGGTCACGTTGGCAGTAACATTTTACCGAGCTTTTCGGTAGATACACTGGATTAAAGATTCTTACTTGTAGCTATTAAATCTGCAGATGCGTTATAAAATTTCCTTCTCAATCAGCTATTGATCCACCAGCTCCTTCAATCATGGGTATTAGGGAAAGAATATTATATAGTTGCAAACTAACTTAAATTTACATCAAATAACATCAAACTTACCTTGAGCCTAGATGAACATAAATTTACTTCAAACTACATCATGGCAGAACGTTGCCAAAGACATTGAAAGAAAAGGTATATGAATATGAAATACCTTGAACCCAGATTCAACAAAAAGATCCGCAAAACTATACTGAACAGAGAAAACGAAGGCTTTTATATAATTTCTTTATTCATATACCCAACCAGGCAGACAAATTGCATTTCCCAGTCTCTACTTGAAGCTGCACGTAAGCCATAATCCTTTTAACATCTGGAACATAACTTACTCAAAAAGATTATGGTGGATGCACCAAAAAAGACACCAAATATAGCATCCTGCAATGCAGAAAGAAATAAATTCTTGTCAATAAAAATAAAAGCCATATAGGTAATAAAGGTGAACAGTTTGCCAATAACTTAGACATGACACACTGTTAATTTCCATTCCATTTACAGCATCCACGCACTTAATTTATATAACATAAAGAGGATGAAATTTCGTAATATGGTTTCAATAATAATAAAAATAAAAATGTGCCTTGAATTCTTTTTCAGGTGTTCTTACTCCCCAGGTTTTGATGCTACATTGAAGGCTTCGAACTTGGCTTCCTCGACCTACAAAGCTTGCAATATTAACCTTCAGAATGGTTTTTGTATCAGTTTGCAAGAGTTCATCGTCTTTTAATATGATTAGTTGCTGCAATCTTTTCTCTTTTGTCCAGTAATCCTCCACCCTGAACACCATGACAATATTGATATGTTCAACAATGGCGATATTCAAATATGATGTATATGAATCTTTTTCATAACAGAAAGAATAAACTGTGTTATGAGGCAAACTCCCTTGCTCAGAAAACACACTAAAATGAACTAAAATAAGAGCTTTTTTAATGTGTGTGTACCTAGGCATACATGTTCAATACTATGTTAACATGCACAGGCCAAACCTAAGCGAATTATTTCAGCACTAAATCGTAATGCAAATATTATTAGTTTAGGCACTTCCATCGACTGATTGATATAAAGATCGGTTAGCTACCATTTCCTTTTTTTCCGTCTTTACGAGAAAATAATAAGATGGCTCCATGTCTAATGTTGAATTGATACCAAATTTTCCAATGAATGTAGTGCAAGTATTTACTGTAAAATAATGCACTTTCTCAATGATACCGCGAATCCCTTACAAGAAATTATGATGATTTACTGAGAAATCCTATTTGAAATTATGATGATTGATTCAAAAATCATTTATTTGAATGTACGTGAAATTATTTCAAAAGTAAATCAAAACCACGAAAAAAAGTTAGTGTAGGTGTAGTACAAAAATATGTATGGGTGTATAGCTTACAAAGTTATCTTTCAAAGCAATTCCAGCATTAAAAACTAGCCGACCTTTAGTATATAAAAAATATTCAATAAAAAAATTAATTAATTCGAAAGTAAAAACAATACTGAAAAATTATAGTAGTAAAATATACGCACTGTCACGGATAAAGTCGGTAAATACCATATCCTCTTCTATATACCCCAAGACGCCTTTTAGATTGGTTATAGACTCCGCTCTGTGAATTTGACAAGATGGTCAAATGATTTTTTTTTTTTTTTCGATTTTCATATATAAACGCAATAAAAAAGTGCTAAGGTATGATAACACTGTAATTACTTGATAGCATTCGCGAACCGATCATAAGTAGTAGCTTTCTCCAATGTAACAGTAAGATCAACAAAAAAATTATCCTTAGCAGCTCCTGAAATGAATGGAAAAGAGTATAAGAATCATGGTAGAATTTGATTACATTCTTGGAATTATAATGAATGCATTATATATATTGAAGTTTCAACCGACAGTACATATGACAACTTTTGAATAAAAAACGAAGCAAACAAAGTACCAAAAAGTTCCAGTCCAAAGCTACAATAATGCAAAGGCAATTGAGCACCAAAGACATGAGACTAATGATTTTGCACTGAAAAATTACGGAATTTAGCATCAGTAAGAACCTAGAAAAGAGAAGAAAAAGGAAACCTGTTCATGCATCATATGGAGTAAACATGTAACTGATCATAATTAAGGACCTTCTTACTGGAATGATCACAAACGGTAACAATCCCAACAGGCTGTCTTCTAAAGCAAACCAAACTCTGCCTATGTGACTCCCAGGCATTTGCAATCACTAGATGTGGTTCATAACAGTCCCTACAAGAAGACGCAGGCATATCAAATCTTGAAATGGTTGGCTTCGGTTTAATTGCCAATAATTTTGAAATATCCAAATCTCCATGTTTAGGAATTGATGCGTATGAAGATACTTTTCTTATGCCTAATTCATGGAATCCGTCCATTGATGATTCACAAAATTCTTTCTGAATTGTGGCTAAGGTATCGAAAGTGTGATTTGGGTTAAAATCGATTTGATATTTTCGGATTGATCAGGGACTTAAATTTAATGAGGTGAAAGAGGATATTTTCTGATGTGAACTAAAAGCGAGGAAACATCTAGAAGCAATACAACGATCTAAATTACGGGCCAATTATTTATATAGAGGATCTGGGTAACCAATTTGAAGAAGACACGAAACATAAGGTTGCGATAAAACTATGAAAGAAAATGAGAAAATTGGAAATACTTGCTTAAATCTGATTTAAAGCTGTGGGAAAAAAGAAGAGAATTTCGATAGGAGAAGTTATGAACGAGATGTTTGGAATTTAACGAGGAGTAATTACTGGAAGTTGAGAAGAAGATAAAAACATACGGAGTGATGTTTAAGTGAGAGATATTATAGGATAATTTCACTGGCATAGACAAACTGATTTAGCTCCTCTTACAGTAGGGAATACCTCCCTAATGGTCTGTTTGAAGAGAAATGTAGACAGACAAGAAGACATGTTGCTGTGTCGGGGAACGCTTCTATATTTAAGCCGGTAATGATTGGTATGGACAAATTGATTTAGCATTTCTTATAGTAAGCTAATATCCCTAACAGTCGGTTTGAAAATCTCGCTAAAGGTCGGTTTGAAAATCTCCTTAAAGGTCGGTTTGATTATTTAATTCTTGCCTGTACTGCCATTGTTCAGATAGCATTCTACTGCCATTATCTTCTATTTCTACTTTATTTGGCATGCGTGCCAACTTCCATGCATTGAAGTTTCCTGCTCATGCATACATGATATTATATATATATCCCTTCTCTAATTTTATTTTTTTGCTTTTGTGTTAACCGAGATCTGTTTAGCCATATAATATATATCGATAGTAACCGACCAGTTCTCTTATATATACTTCTTCATTTTCTTTTAGAAAATATATTAATGAAAGAATGATGAATTTATTCTTATTATGTACGTTTGTATCATCTACATTGGTTATACGTCCACTTTGTATAATATTATAGTATACTATTTCTATTGCATACTCTGTGATTGTTTTGTACAGTGCATTGTTTGACATATATTCATTTTACTTTTGTTTTTTATTGTTTGGTGTAGATCGCATATATCCTTTGTAATATGAGATCTGTTTCTTTCGTGACATACTTGTTTTAAACATTGTACTTGTGTTTTGTGGGTTATAGCTAGTCGCCCATACATTGTATATCCTTCGTGTACTACAATAGTTCACGTGATTCTTTTATTGTCAATATTTTTTTTAATATATATACAATCTATTTAATGCAATTTGTTTTATATGTAGTATGCAAAATGTCGAATATCACTAAACTTGAATTTAAGGCGTTGGACATTACTGGAGACAATTATTTGTTATGGATACTAGATGCCGAGATCCATTTGCAATCTCAATGCTTAGAGAACGCCATTAAAAATGACAATAATATATCCCAGCAGGACAAAGCGAAGGCTCTAATAATTTTAAGACGCCACATCCACGACGATCTAAAAACAGAATATTGGACTGAAAAAGATTCTCTCCACTTATGGAACTCCCTGAATTAGCGTTATGACCACTAGAAGACAGTTATACTTCCAAACACGAGGCAAGAGTGGTTGAACCTGAGGTTTCAAGACTTTGAAACTGTAAGGGAATAAAATTCGCAATGTTTAGGATTACTTCTAAATTGAAATTATGTGGATAGATGATGCACAAATGTTGGAAAAGACCATCTCAACATTTCATGCCTCGAATGTACTCCTGCAACAGCAATATCGAGAGCGTCATTTTACAAAATATTCTGAACTCATTGAATGTTTGTTAATTGTTGAGAAAAATATTGAACTGCTGATTAAAAATCTTTCCTTAAGACCAACTGGTTCAACTGCATGACCAGAAGTTAATGCTAATTTTGCCCGCTTCGGAAGAGGTCGTGGCAGAGGCAGACGTAGAGGACGTGGTCATGGACGTGGACGTGGATACAACCCCAGCAGAGGTGGGTATAGTGGTTTTGGAGTCAACAAAACTACTAATTTTAAAAAACAGCATATGAAAAATGAGCCTGAAAATAGCAATAATAGAGCTATAGAAAATAAAAAGCATTATGAGGAAATTTGCTATAGATGTGGACGCACTGGTCATTGGTCACGTACTTGCAGATCATCGAAGAAAACAGTAGAAGAATATCATAAATCAAAAAATATCGAGATAAACAATACCGGGGGATTATCCGAAAATACTGACTTGAAGTTAGATGATTTCTTTGAAGATTATGATGGAATTTTATTTAGTGATAAAAATTTAAATGCAATATTCGAAGACAAGACCGAACTAACCAATAAGTAGCCTAAAGGTTATTATGTGAATTTTATTTTATTTCATTTCATTTCAGCACGTATTAGTTTGGAAGTTTTGTTTATTTTTTTAGTTTATTCTTACGGAGCTGCAGAAATAATGTGTAATGTTGGAATATGATAATTAGTGTATTCTCTTGGACATTTATTTATATTTATAAGTTATTTCTGTTATTTCCTAGCTGTATTATTTTTAATTCTTAAGGTATGGATCGACAAGGTTTAAGTGAGGATATTTGTCTGGTTGATAGTGAAACTACTCATACGATTTTGAAAAACCTGAAGTTTTTCTCAGAATTGTATGAAAATATTTCATATAAAGTTTCAACTATAGTTGGTTCAGCTAATATAATTGAAGGGTCCGAAAGAGCCCATATATTGTTTCCAAATGGTACAAATATATTCATTCAAAATGCACTATATTCAAACAATTCTAAAAGAAATCTTCTTAACTTTAAAGACATAGGATTGAATGGCTATCATATTGAAACTATAAATGAAAACAACAAAGAATATCTTTGTGTTGTTTCTAAAATTGAACGCCAGAACCTTATAATAGAAAAATTTGGCACAATTTCAACTGGAATATACTTTACCAAAATTGGCATAGTTGAATCCCATTTTATAAACATGAGCTAGAAGCTCACGGATACAAAAAAATTAATTCTTTGGCATGATAGTTTAGGTCATCATGGATCAACTATGATGCGTCAATTTGCTAAAAACTCAAATGGGCATGATTTATCAAATCCGTTGAATTTACAAAGTGATTACATATGTACCTCATGTCCACAAGGAAAATTAATTGCTTGACCTTCATACAGTAAAATCACTTCTGAATCTCCAGCATTTTTGTAAATAATTCAAGGTGATATATGTGGTCCAATTCATCCTTCTTACGGAACATTTAGATACATTATGGTATTAATTGATGCATCAACTCGTTGGTCGCACGTATGTTTGCTTTTTACAAGAAACATGGTATTTACCAAATTACTTGGCCAAATAATTAAATTAAGAGCACACTTATCGGATCATCAAATTAAATCTATCCAACTAGATAATACAGGAGAGTTTTCTTCTCAAGCATTTGATGATTATTGTTTATCACTATGAATTGAAGTTGAACATCCAGTAGCTCATGTTCACACTCAAAATGCTCTAGCAGAATCATTGATTAAGCATTTGAAACTTATTGCAAGGCCATTGCTTATGCAATCACATTTGTCTATTACAGCCTGGGGACATGTAATTTTGCATGCATCCAAATTGATTAAAATTAGACCAACGACTTATCATCAGTTTTCACCATCACAGCTTTTTAATGGATCCCAACCAAATATTTTGCATCTAGGAAAATTTGGTTGCACTGTGCTTGTAAATTTTAGTCCTCCACTTCATACTAAAATGGGTCCCCAAGGAAGGTTGGGAATTTATATGGCATTTGACTCACCTTCGATAATTCTTTATCTTAAACCTCTTATAAGTGATGTCTTTACTACAAGATTTGCAGATTGCAAATTTCATGAGTCAATTTCCCGTCGTTAGAAGGAGAAAAAACCGTTCCAGTAGAACGACACGACATTTCATGGAAAAATCCCTCTATGTTTCGTTTGGATCCACGTATCAAACAATGTAAATACGAGGTACACAGAATTTTTCATATTTAAAATGTTGAAAATCAAATGCCTGATGCATTTAATGACGCTGCAAAAATAACTAATTCTCATATTCCAGCAGCAAATAGACCAGCTAGAATTGAAATCCCCAAAGGAACAATAGCAGCAAATGAATCTAAAGCTAGACAAAAACATGGAAGACCGGTAGATTCAAAAGACTTGGCACATAGAAAAAGAAAGTCTAATGAAAAATTATCAATTAGCAAACCTACCGAAGAGGTTATAAATGATCCAAAGGAGAACTTAAAAGAAAATTCCAATTCTCCTAAAATCAGTGAAGGAACTTGTAACACCCCATATTTCTGTTAACACTAAAGTTGCTAATTAAAGAATAATCAACGTTTAATATAAGAATTAAGGGAAACAGGTTATGCCATTGTGTTCGTCTCGGAATTCTGGTTGAGATAGAGTCTGAGTTTGCGTGAATTGGACTTCGTATGAAGAAGTTATGGCTGTCAGAAGTTTCCATAATTCAAATTCGAAAAAAAAAAAAAACTGGCCCAAGACCCAGGTCGACTAGGGGGCAGGTCGACCATAGGGTCGACCCTAGTGTTGACCTAGTCCCCAAAGGGTCGACTACCCAGTTGACCTCCCCCTCTTATTTTGGCCAGGTCGAGCCTGGTTCGGTCAGGTTGGTTTTGGGTGCGATTTTTGGGCCTGTGACGAGTTTTGACGGTCCAGATGAGTTCTAGGGTTAATCTAAAGGCGTAAACAACTTACTACACCTATAAACACACCCTAATCCTAACCCTAAACCTCATTAAAATTGGAATCAAGGCCGTCATGTTCTCACTTTGCAACCTAGAAGTAGCCGCCGCGAATTAGAGGAAGATTAAAGCTAATCAACTCAACCTAATTCAACTCTATTCAAGTCTAGAGCTTCAACAACGAATCGAATGACATCGCTACAACAATTCTGCATCAAGTTTGATCAATTGTTCATAGTTCTTTAAACCACGAAAGGCAAATTCGATTTCTCTAATAAGATAATTAATAGATTAAGTAAGATTAGACATAATTGTGGTTATATGGTTACGCTTGTGAATCATTGGAAAATATGATAACTTGTGATTATGTGTTAATGATGTAAGTTATATGCTAGTTTTGTTAGCCTATGCCCAAATCACCTACGTTGAACATGATCATTTTGTGACATTATTTTATATGTGAATATGGATGTAAAGTTATATGTGGATTGTTTACATGAGAATCAAGTAAAATGACTATATGCAAGTTTAGGAAGAAATTCACATATGCAAGTCTATACCTTTAGGCTTAGATCTATGACATACACCATTTATGTAAGTTTTTTAATGAAAACCTTATTCGTAACATGCAAGTTCACACCCTTTTAGGTCTATGTTTGATCTATGTTTTTATGCAAGTTGTGTTGTAAATTCTCATGTGCAAGATTAGGCCTATTTTTTATGCCATGTTGATATGAGGTATTTTTCCCTTTTTCTTGTGTTAGACTATTTCTTAGTCTATCATATATTTTATGCGAACAAACGTCGCGGGGATTATGGGGAAATATTGATTTTACACCTAAGCATGAATTGGCATGTTATGGCCTGAAAAGGCATATGTGAAATTGGAAACATTGATTGGTAAGATTAATGTGATTTATGGATATTAATATTTGACACAATGAAATTGGTGTAAAATTGCCTTAAAAGCATAGAATTAAATTAAGGCATTAATTAGTAATTATTGTGCATTAAAAGAGGCATACATGTAAATTGAGATATTAATTGGCAAAGCGATGTATGGACATAATTAATGTGAATTATGGTCACAATGATAATTGGAATTTATTAACATATTTGATTAGGGATAATTAATCCAAATATGGGATTAAAATAATATGTTAATAAATGTGAGATGGCATGTAAATGAGGCATATATGTAAATTGAGATAAAATTCCTTTAGTGGCATATAATAAATTTGTGATGAAATTGGTATGACTTTGCACAACATAAATGGATGGACATAATTGAGTCAATTATGGACATCATTAAATTTGGAATCAATTAATAAATTGAATAGGTAAATTAATCCAAATTGGTGGAGGATTAATTAGGTGTAATTAATCGTCTAAGACACGAGGTTAGGCTCTTTTGTGGTGTAAGGCTTCCCGGACCCGCCTGGCGAATCGAGATGCCACAAATGCCAGTCTAATGTGGATGTCTTAGGCATAAACTAAATGTGTAACAGTTGTAAAGACAAAAGGTTAGGCTCTTTTATGGTGTAAGACTGCCCGGACCCGCCCGGCGAATCCAGCTGCCATAAATGTCAGTCTAATGTGAGAGGGCTTTATAAGGTTACAACCTTAATGAATTAAGAAACACTTAACCAGATAAACATGTAGTGGGACATAAGGGGGTTAAGTGGGTGCCTTGGGTGGCATGAGGAATCTAGTGGGTGCCTCGGGTGGCTTTTGAAATACGATTAGAAATGGAATAATTTGAATATAAACATGTATGACATGTAATTCAAATTATTGGATAAAATGGGTATTGACACCTATAAAAGGAAGGGTTTTAATTAATTGATTAATTAATTAAAAATGGACTACTTAACCAAATCTGATCCTTAGGGATTGTATGAACTTAAGTTTAAGTTGGTGGTTAAGTAAACTGGGTTATACGGAAGGAGTGGGTTAACTAAATCTTAGGTAGGTAGGTAATATAAGCATATATAGGCCCACAAACCTAACCGTAAATTAAACAGGCTTGGGTCAGTAGGAAGGTTAAGTACATCACGGGTAGGTGGGTAATATTTATGTATATAGGCCCATAGACTTAACCAATACAACCTTTTAATTAAACAAATGGTGAGACTTAACCAAATTTATACATGTAAGTGGACATGGGGTTAAGTGGGAAACTCTAGAGGGGACCAAGCGTAGGTGGTAAGCTTGAGTCAAGTATGGGGGCCCTTTTCAGACCAGTAGCCCATTTCTTAACTTTGTGAGCTCAACCTAAGTCGAGGAAGGGACACGCCTACTGGGCCTGATTGTTATAGGCCAAAAGGGGTTAGCAGTGGCAACGCAAGTCTAACGGGGTCATGTGCGTGCGTGGGCACGGGCTGGTAGGTAAGACGTTGTTGCATCGTGTAGGTATAAGTCGTGCATTCCTTGTATAGTATAAGGTTGCCGTATTGGGGAGTGATACACCCCAATGTGGGACCTGCACGGGTATCTACAAGTTAGGGAGCCGATCGAATGGGACAGGGTAGTGAGTACACCTAGTGGAGATAGGAGCAGACGGCACCTATGTAGTTAGCTAGGGGTACACGAAGCTACCATTATTAATTAATTATTAAGGGGGTACACCTAGTGGAGATAGGAGCAGATGGCAACTATGACGTCAGCTAGGAGTACGTGGAATTACCATTATCAGGGGCGTACGTCTAGCGGGGATAGGTACACGTTGGGTACCTATGATAGCAACTGGAGATATACAGTCAAACATGGAGGATAGTGGGTACATCTTGTAGTGCACGAAGCTATCCTCATTCTATTTAGCCAAGAGTGATCAAATTTCTATAGTGACTAGTAGTGGTGCGGTGCAACTAGTAATGATACGGTGTTACTAGCAGTGGTGCAGTGTAGTAATTATCTTGTAGTGTTTAGGTGCGCCTCTAGCTTTATCTATGTTCATTCCGCTTACCTTGTATGCTTGGTCTGCCATTTATTCAAAGTCATTTCCTTATTTACCAAGCTTATGTATGATCCTAGTTACCTGATAATTATATTGTTGGAGTTATCGGACTTGCCAGACTTTATGTCTGACCCCCTTTGTTTCCACCTCTTTTCTTCCTTTCCCCCCAGGTTCTCTGGGTGGACTTAGTACTAGAGGAGCTTGGTTTTGATCTGTTTAGGAGCACTTGGATTTGGATTGCTGAAGTAAAGTTCAGCACATCATTTTTTTCTTTATGGCTATTGGTAGTAGTGGGATTATATCTTTACTTTATGTACTCTGATTTTTATCAAGATAGATATTATGTACTTGACTCTAGTTATGGTTTTGATCATGTACTCAAACATATGTATCTTCCGTTGCAAATAATAAAGTTTTAAATTTTCAAGTATAACTTTATATTTGTCTTGTTGTGATGTTCTGTTCTATATTCACTTAAAATACTCCATGGAAGTTAACGCATTCCCTTTGTGAGTGCCATTAATGGAAATGGGGTGTTACACGTGGTATCAGAGTTGAAGGTTACCAGAACAGATAAGATATTTTGAACAACTATTTTTCAAAATTATTTTTATAAAGAATAATTTCAAAAGTATGTTTGTAGAGGAGTATTTTTGAAAGAAAGGTTTATTTTAAGAACATAATCCCCCAAGAGTCATATATCTTTCCTTCGATTCTCCGTTTCAAGTCTCTTCCTCTTTCCCTTTTTGAATATCTCCCTCCGCGTATAGATGCTTTTTCTAATAAGGACTTGCGTACGAAGGACGGAAGAACCACTTCAAGGGACTTAGACGTTAGGCGGGCTAGAATTTAGTCTAAGGTGGTGGAGGGCTTGTGGGTATCTTTAAGATGGACGACGGGAGGAAGGTTGAAATAGTTGTTAGGTTAACAAAGGACGAAACCTCATCTTAGTGGGAGGTCACGAATGGAGAATGTGAAGAAGAAGGCTAGTTGTTTGGAGAAATAGGACACCTTATTAGGACTGTCCAAAGAGGCAAGGACAAAGTACAGGATCTTCTGGAGGGTAGTTGTATTCCCTCACGGCTGGTATACCTGATTAGGGTAGGACCGTCTAGGTTGAAATTTGGTTTTCTCTATCATCATGTTTGAACTTTGTTTGATTCTGGTGCTTCGTACTCGTTAGTATCTGCTTCATTAATTGAGCAATGCACCTAAATACTAGTCTAGTTAAGGATCATATCCTAGTCTCAAATCCTGTTGGTGGTTCGACACATCCTTAAATGGTTTTTCGGGATTTGAGAGTGTCTATCTTGGGCGTTGGGTTTTAATGCAATGCCTTCGTCCTTGGTTCCACGGGATATAGTTCGATTCTAGGGGTGGACTGGCTAGCCAGGCGTGGTGCCATCCTAGATTGTGAAAGAAGGGTAGTTAGACTATTGATTCGTCATGGAAAGACCCTTGATATTTCTTATGACCCTAGGGGTTCAGTGATGTTTAGCTGCTTAGAATCTTTTGATGCATCCAACAATGATTTGGAATCTGTTTGTGTTGTCCGTGAGTATGGGGACGTCTTCGATGAAGTGCGGGCTTTACCTAAAGGCGCGAAGTAAGCCTTCATGGGTGCCTAGTAGATGATGCAAAGCCAGTTATGCAACCAACGATTGTCATGGGGCAAGATTGGCGAGGATAGCCAGAGTCGCTTAAGTGCCCAATTAATTGTTTTTCTAGTATCATCTCATGCAGACTGTTTGAAATCGGAGGGGGTATTCCTTGGGTGCTTGTTTGATATTAGTTTAGGCCTTTGGGGCTTGTGCTTGGGGGATGTCGAGTTCGACTAGGATGGCTTACGTGGGAGATGGATAGTTATGGCGATTTTTTTATATCTTAGTTTACTCAAGGAGTGTTGGGCAACTATGACATGGTAGGGCTATTCGATGATATGGACTGCCCCGAGGTAGGCTCGATAGCTTTATCAGGTGAATCGAGAAAAAGGTCACGTAATGGACTATTTAGGACTATATGTTGATACCATTTTGGGGAAAGTCCATAAAGATATTTGTGAAGATATTACCTTCACGATTGACAAAGGAAAAACTTAAATCTTTGGGAGTGGGAGACTTTGTGATGGCTTGGGGAAGACGATCCTTGAAGGAGCACATCATTCTAGGATGATCTAACATAGGATTGGTTGGGTTGAGTAATTCTCCGAGTGTCAATCTGATGTTGATTTCGGTCTTCGGGGTTGATGCTTAGGGAGTTACTCTCTTAACCGATATTTATGTGAGTTAGGATATGCCTAATTATAGATCGGGAAGAACATGATCGAGATTCCATTCTCACAAGTGAATTTTGGGGAGCTTGCATGAAACCATGAGTACGCGTTTATGTTTAAGCCGAGTATACTATAAGGAGAATAAGTGAAAGTGGGACGAGAGGCAGCAGGGAAATGAGTTCCAACTCATATTTTGGAAATAAGAATCAAGAAGCTACGAAACTGTGAAGTTAAAGACGGTCAAAGCACAATGGAGTTAGGCTCAAGGAAATGCGACTCAGAAGATTGAAGACTAGATACGCGCATCATATCTCTTTTTAAGGGTATATCCTTGATTCCTCTTTTCCTGTAGAGCTTACTTCCATGCTATCTTTTAAGAACATCCTCTCGGTCCTATTCTCAATCCTATTTCTGTTGCAAACCCCATAGGGAGTATGACTCATCTTTTAGTAATACATTTTAGGGCTTGAGGGTGTCCATTGGATTGACTAAACTTTTTAGGGTTTTATAGGATATGGGTTGGTTTTAGGAATCCATCGTGCTTAGTTTCCTAGAATCACATATATATTGGTTGGGTTGAGAATTTCTTTGGGTGTCAGTCTGTTGTTGATTTCGGTCTTCGGGGCTGGTGTCTAGGGAGTTCTTTTCCTCATCAGTAAATATGTGACGTAGATTTCTAGTTTGGATATCGCTTAATGGGCACAAAGTTTTTACTTGCTTCTATCATTCGGCTATATCTTTAGGCAGGAACAATTAGGTGTAAACATGTGTTTGAGACATGTTATGGTTGATGGTTGCAAGTGGTTGCTAGTGGATGCTCGTGGATGCATATACAAGCAATTTAGGCATTAGATCGGCTCAATCACTTTCATATTGCATATTGCATATAAATGGACGTATTTAGTTAAATGGATGTATAATGGATGTATCATACGGATGTTGCAATTGAATGAATGGTTATGCACACATGTAGTAATGATATGTATAGGATTCTTTGCATACATAATGGATGCATGACACTATAATGGTTTGCATTAAGGAGGTCAACTAGATCAGTGGACCGCATAATTTTGCATTAGATACGGACATGTACACACACGGTGCATATGAACATGAAAGCATTAGGGATTTCTAAGGACAATGGATGTCTGTGTTTGATGGTTGAGTAGATGGATGATTGGATGGTAGGACTTACATTCTTCTTGACTTGAAGATTTCGGGGTCGAAATCCTTTAAGAAGGGGAGAATGTAACACCCCGTATTTCTGTTAAGACTAAAGTTGCTAATTAAAGAATAATCAATGTTTAATATAATAATTAAGGGAAACAAGTTTTGCCATTGTGTTCGTCTCGGAATTCAGGTTGAGATAGAGTCTGAGTTTGCGTGAATTGGACTTCGTATGAAGAAGTTATGGCTGTGAGAAGTTTCCAGAATTCAAATTCGAAAAAAAAATACAGTCCCAAGACCCAGGTCGACCGGGTAGTGGACCTGGGGGGGGGGGGGGTGGGGCAGGTCGACCATAGGGTCGACCCTAGTGTCGACCTGGTCCCCAGGGGGTCGACTACCCAGTCGACCTCCCCCTCTTATTTTGGCCAGGGCGAGCCTGGTCTGGTCAGGTTGGTTTTGGGTGCGATTTTTGGGCCTGTGAAGAGTTTTGACGGTCCAGATGAGTTCTAGGGTTAATCTAATGGCCTAAACAACTTACTACACCTATAAATACACCATAATCCTAACCCTAAACCTCATTATAAATGGAACCAAGGCCGTCATACTGTCGCTTTGCAATCTAGAAGTAGCCACCGTGAATTAGAGGAAGATTAAAGCTAATCAACTCAACCTAGTTCAACTCTATTCAAGTCTAGAGCTTCAACAATGAATCGAATGACATCGCTACAACAATTCTACATCAAGTTTGATCAATTGTTCATAGTTCTTTAAACCGCGAAAGGCAAGTTCGATTTCTCTAATAAGATAATTAATAGATTAAGTAAGATTAGACATAATTGTGGTTATATGGTTATGCTTGTGAATCAATGGAAAATATGATAACTTGTGATTATGTGTTAATGATGTAAGTTATATGCTAGTTTTGTTAGCCTATGCCCAAATCACCTACATTCAACATGATCATTTTGTGACATTATTTTATATGTGAATATGGATGTAAAGTTATATGTGGATTGTTTACATAAGAATCAAGTAAAATGACTATAGGCAAGTTTAGGAAGAAATTCACATATGCAAGTCTATACCTTTAGGCTTATTTTTCTATGACATACACCATTTATGCAAGTTTTGTAATGAATACTTATTCATAACATGCAAGTTCACACCCTTTGAGGTCTATGTTTAGATCGATGATTTTATGCAAGTTATGTTGTAAATTCTCATGTGCAAGATTAGGCCTATTTTGTATGCTATGTAGATATAAGGTGTTTTTCCCTTTTTCTTGTGTTAGACTATTTCTTAGTTTATCATGTATTTTATGCGAACGAACGCCGCGGGGATTATGGGGAAATATTGATTTTACACCTAAGTATGAATTGGCATGTTATGGCCTAAAAAGGCATATGTGAAATTGGAAACATTGATTGGTAAGATTAATGGGATTTACGGATATTAATATTTGACACAATGAAATTGGTGTAAAATTGCCTTAAAAGCATAGAATTAAATTAAGGAATTAATTTGTAATTAATGTTCATTAAAAGAGGCATACATGTAAATTGAGATACTAATTGGCAAAGCGATGTATGGACATAATTAATGTGAATTATGGCTACAAAGATAATTGGAATTTATTAACATATTTGATTAGGGATAATTAATCCAAATATGGGATTAAAATATTATGTTAATAAATGTGAACTAGCATGTAAATGAGGCATATATGTAAATTGAGATAAAATTCCTTTAGTGGCATATAATAAATTTGTGATGAAATTGGTATGATTTTGCACACCATAAATGGGCGGACATAATTGAGTCAATTATGGACATCATCAAATTTGGAAACAATTAATAAATTGAATAGGGAAATTAATTCAAATTGGGGGAGGATTAATTAGGTGTAATTAATTGTAACAACCCGTATTTTGAATAAACTATTATAACATAAATCGAGGCAGAATTTAATTCTAAGATCTGAATCAGGGGAAACGGGCTATGCCATCGCGTTCGTCTCGGAAAAATACGCGAAATAGAGTCCGAGTTTTCGAAAATCGGAGTCCGTATGACCCAGTTAAGGCCCATGGAAGTTTTCAGAAATTTCTATGCTAAAAACAGATTTAAATTTCAAAAAAAAAAAAAACAAGGGTTAGGGCTAATCGGGGTCAGGCGGGAAAATTCCCGCCAGGGGCCCCATGTCGACAGGCATGTCGACAGGGCCCCCAGGGTGTCGACAGCCCTGTCGACAGGGGGTGCCCGGGCAGTTTAGCCTGGTGCACCATTTCTGATTTGGGTTGGGTCTTGTGGCTTGGTTCTAGAGAGTTCCTAGATCTGACGGGCCTAAACTAACCTAGGGTTAATCCTAGGGCTTAAAACACTCTAATTCTCTATAAATATACCCCTAATCCAACCCATAACCTCATTAATCAATCTAGCAACTAAACTATGCCAAATTGAATCCTCAAATGGCCTCCACCTAAAATCCCTAGCCTCCACCTTCCTCAAAGTTTAATCCTATGAAGATATGATGATCATACAACCTTTTCTATGTTGTATGAATGCTTAATAACTTGCATACTTCATTAAGTTGCAAGTTTGATTTGCTAAGTTTGTGTTTTTGGGATTTTGCAAAAGGGTTTTCTTATTTGAAGCTTTGTTTTGGGTTTTTAAAAGGGCTTCTTCATCTTATTTGGTGGATTTGTGGCTTGTTTATATTTGTAAGCCCTCTTACCTTCACTTTACAAACTCTAAAGTTAATATGTGGTGAAAGTTGAGATTTATGTGAGTTTATTTGATTATGCATGCTTATGCGAACTCACTATGCCATGTTTTACATGTTTCATAAGTTATGCATGCTTATGCGAATTTACTATGCCATGCTCTACATGTTTAATGGATTATGCATGTTTATGCAAGTTCACCTTACCATGTTATGCATGTTTAATGGATTATGCATGTTTATGCAAGTTCACCTTACCATGTTATGCATGTTTAATGGATTATGCATGTTTATGCAAGTTCACCTTACCATGTTATGCATGTTTAATGGATTATGCATGACTATGCAAGTTCAACTTACCATGTTATGCATATTTAATAAGCTATGCATGTTTATGCGAGTTCACTATGACATGATTTGCAAGTTTAACATGTTATGCATCATTATTATGATATGTGAAGTTCATCATGTATGCTATGCCAAGTTACCTTTTATACCCTTATGCGTTATGGCGAATATATAAGCGAGATAATGACGTTGGGAGGGTTTGGGTAAACTTAAAAATACATGAAACTAAAAGATTGGGAATTTACCTATTAAGTTAGATCTACCCCTTGGGAATTTACCTATTAAGTTAGGTCTACCCAAGTATATGTTAACTTGTAAATATGTTTTAAAGTGGACATGACATTAGATAACATGATATGGCCAACTCGAGGTTAGACCTAGTTGTGGTGTAAATCTTCCCAGGTAACCACAACGTGGGGTCTAATGTGGGTAGTTGGTCATGTTGCACCATAAGACCCGAGGTTAGACCTAGACGTGGTGTAAATCTTCCCAGGTAACCACGGATGTCTAATGTGAGAGGTTGGGTGCGTTAAGTAATTAATGCCTCATGATTAGGGTTAAGTCATGGCCCACTAATACTTAACCAATAATGGGGATGCGAGGATTAGATGGGGTTAAGTGGTTACACTTAACTAATTTAATCCATGATTAGTGAGGGGTTAAAACCACACTTAACCCTCTTAGAAACCCTAGCAACGTGGTCTGTTCCAGCAGTAATCCCAGTTTGGTATCACTACAACCCTACAGCTAGGTTAGTGCGGGGCACGATTACTGGACTGATGTAAGCGACCAAAGCGACGGCTGAGTGGTACAGCGGTGCGGGTCCGGCGGGCTACGGACATGCACGTAGTCCGATGTTGGACAAACTCGAGGCACGGGTACCAGTAGGCTTAGACTGTGCATTATTGCTTAGGTGTCTGGGGTTGACACCTTAGGGCTTGATACACCCGAAGGTGGACCCAGCACAGTCTGACTACATCCATGTGGGCCGTATGGACACCAACACTTGATGTGTTAGGTTTGTAGGGAGCCGATCGACTAGACCGTGGGGCTGGACCTTATACTAAGGTCACTTCATGTTATTGGGCCAAAGTTTGGGCTAAGGGATCAAGATCTGTTTTGTGGGTTTGCTAGTATACTGTGGTGCAAAGTTTAATCTCATCTATGTGATGTCACCTTTATCCATTGCCAGTATGCTCATCTCAGTTTCCATCATGATGTTAACTTTATTAGTTTATAGATTGATCGTAGTAGGGCTTACCAGTCTTTTTGACTGACCTGTTTTCTTTCGCTTCTTTTCTTCCGTTTCCCCCCCCCCCCCCACAGGTTCTCAGGGAGGGGCTACATCTGCTTAGTGGATCTTTGGCTTGCTTGTTGGATAGCTCATGTATGGATCTGAGCTAGCTGTGGCTTATCTTTTATTTCTGGGGATTAGTACTGTTGTTTTACCATGTATTTTGTTATCACGTATCTAGACTTATGTTGTATTTTGGATCATGACATTTTGATATTATGTACTTGACTATGTTGGTTTTCTGAGATGATGATGATGGGTTTTTATCTGCTACCGCTGCTTTACTTATATTTATTTTCATATATTCTGTCTTGCGATATCTCTGTGCATGTTTACCTTCACAATAACGCCCCTCCAAAGCTAGTACATTCTAAGGAGTGATCCTAGTGGAGGTGGGGTGTTACATTTGGTATCAGAGCACAAGGTTAACAAGATTGAACAAAACTTTTGAAAAAAAAAAGAAAACCCTTTTCGAAAAACTATTTTCAAAAACCTACTAAGTATTTTCCAAAATAAAGTCTAGATTATTTTAAGGCTAATCCCCAAAAGCCATTAGCGTTATCCTTCGTTCCCTTGACCTGATCTTATCTTATCTTTCGTTTCAGTATGGCTGAGAATCTTGACATCCCAAATGGAGTGAACGTACCACTCTGGTATAGGAGACTTCTAGAAGCTAGGGCGGCAGCTGGTCCCGCCAACCCTACTCCCACTCCTCCTCCTGTAGTTGAGAATCCTCTCCCTAACATCCCTCCTCCGGTGGTTCCTGCTCCCCCTCCTCCAGCGGTCAATATTCCTCCTCCCGTGGCTAATGTTCCACCCCCTCCCATTGCTGAGGCTCCTCTTCCTCCTCCTCCCCCTCAGCATCCTCAGATTGAGTTTACGAAGGTTTGTAAAGACTTCAAGGCAATGGGAGGCAAGAATTTCCTAGGCACGAAATCTTTCGTTGAAGCTAGGAATTGGCTGAAACACACGGAGGACCTGTTTGCTATCTTTGGGATTGATGACGAGAGGAAAATCTTATTGACAGTACGGCTTTTGAAGGATGAGGCGGCCTACTGGTGGGAGGTCACCAATGGGACGAGGCCCGTTGAGACTTGGGCCGATTTGAGGGCTAGATTCGTGACCAAGTTTCTATCTTCGGCTGAGGCGAATTTACAGATGGAGAAGTTCATTGCATTAAAGCAAGGTGATATGTCTGTCAAGGAGTATGTGAACAAGTTTAATCAGCTGGCCCGTTTTGGTCTGGATATGGTGAACACTCCGGAGAAGAAGGCTCTTCGATTTGCTAGAGGGTTGAATGAGCCGCTACAGGGCTTGGCGATGTCACATATTCCGCATGGAGCTACTTTTGAGAGTTTGGTCAATATGGCTCTTCTTCAGGGAGATGGAAAGAAAGAAGTCAAGTCGGGTGATACTCAAGCAAAGAAGGCTGATTCTCAAGGCAAAGGCAACCAAGGTGGTCAAAGCAGTCAAGGAAACCAGAACAAGAACAAGAATGGCAACAACAAAGGCAAGGGGAAGTGCAATTACTGTGGCATAGCTGGGCACTTTGCTAAGGATTGCAGGAAGAAGAAAAGGAAGCTTAGTGGTGGATGCTTTTCTTGTGGAGAGACTGGGCACTTTAGCAAAGAATGCCCAAAGAAGAAAGGACAGGCTGGACCTTCAGGAGGGCAAGTTCATGCTCTCAATACCGCTTCAGTTCCCGAGCGAGGTAGTGTTTCTGTTGAGAACCTTGTTTATATCTCTGATCTTCCAGTGCGTACCTTGTTTGATTCTGGTGCTTCACATAGCTTTATTTCATCTGATCTTGTTGATAGCTTGCACCTTAGTACTAGCTTAGTGGATGATCCCGTTTGTGTTTCGAATCCCATTGGGGGTTCTGCTCATCTATCTATGATATGTGAGGATCTGAGGATCTCTATACTCAGCGTAGAGTTCTTGTGTAGTGCGTATGTTCTTGGTTTCAGGGGATACGGATTGATCTTAGGCATGGATTGGCTGTCTAGATATGGAGCCATTCTGGATTGTGAGCATAGGGTTGTAAGGCTTGTGACTCGCCTGGGCAACACCTTAGAGATTTCATGCAATCCGAAGAATCCCGTCATGTTATGCTATCTAGAATCTCTCGACTCATCAGAGGAGGCCCTTCAGTCTGTAAGGGTGGTCCGAGATTATCCAGACGTTTTTGAAGAAGTTAAGGGGTTGCCCCCTAAACGAGAGATTGATTTTCGCATCTATCTGGTAGATAATGCTAAGCCTGTTTCTTTGCCCGTTCGGCATATGGCTCCGCGTGAGAGACGGGAGCTGAGCAAGCAAGTGAAAGAATTGCTTGAGAAGAACTTCATCAGAAGGAGTATATCCGAATGGGGAGCGCCTGTGGTGTTTGCAACTAAGGCAGATGGTTCTCTTCGGCTCTGTGTGGATTATAGAGAATTGAATAAGCTGACTAAGAAGAACAGACACCCATTACCGAGGATCGATGATCTCTTTGATCAGCTTGTTGGTGCTTCTGTTTTCTCTCAGCTTGATCTTGCTACGGGTTTTCATCAGCTCAGAGTGGCTCAAGATAGTATAGACAAGACTGCATTCAGAACTCCAGACGGATTCTTTGAATGGCTTGTTATGCCGTTCGGTTTGACGAATGCACCCGCGTATTTCGTGGACTTGATGAGTAGGGTGTTTCGGGAGTTCTTGAATAAGTTTGTCGTGGTCTTTGTGGATGATATTCTGGTCTTCTCCAAGGATGAGGAAGAGCATGCGAGGCACCTAGTAGAGGTGATGGATACGCTCAGAGCACACCAGTTAAAAGCCAAGTTCTCCAAGTGCCATTTTTGGAGAAGGGAAGTCAGATTCCTTGGGCACATCGTATCCAAGCAAGGCTTAGCGGTGGATCCCGCTAAGGTGGTTGCAGTTCAGGATTGGAAGACTCCAAGGAATGCAACAGAGGTGAGAAGCTTTCTGGGTCTTGCGGGTTTTTACCGGAAGTTCATCAAGGACTTTGCGAAGATATCCGCTCCTCTTACTAAGTTGACGAAGAAGAACTTAGTTTTTGCTTGGGATATGGATTGTGAGCTTGCTTTTCAAAGGCTCAAGAGAGCCCTCACCTCAGCACCAGTTCTAGCCTTACCCGATGGTGGCAAGATATTTACCGTGTACACTGATGCCTGTGGCATGGGATTGGGCGCCGTTCTGATGCAAGAGGGCAGAGTTATATGTTTTGGTGGGAGGCAACTTAAGGTGCATGAGAGGAATTATCCCACTCATGATCTAGAGCTGGCAGCGATTGTATATGCACTCAAGGCTTGGCGTCATTATCTTTTGGGAGAGAGATTTGAGCTGTATACTGATCATAAGTCTTTGAAGTATCTCTTTTCGCAGAAGGATCTGAACTTAAGGCAGCAGAGATGGATGGAATTCTTGGCTTCCTATGATTTTGAGATATCCTATACCCCTGGCAAGGGGAATGTTGTAGCTGATGCGTTGAGTAGGAAAAGGTTGACACTAAGTCCTCTATTTGTTGAGATGAAGAATTTAGAGTTCTTGGCAACCTTTGATTTTTCTTTGATAGTTGAAACGATGACCGGTTCTTTGGCATCTCTAGAGCTCAGGCCTACCCTTCTGGATCAAGTCGGGGCTTCACAAAAGGAAGACCCCCAGATAATTGAGATCATGGACAAGCTGGTTCGAGGGGAGACATCTAGTCACCTTGCTCGATATTCTATAGACGATAAGGGTTGGCTAAGGAGAGACGGAAGGCTTTGTGTTCCGATGGTAGGAGACTTGGTGAGGAAAGTTCTTGAGGAAGCACATCGCTCCAAGATGACTATACATCCAGGTGGTGATAAGATGTATAAGGACATGAAGCGCGTTTTCTTCTGGCCTGGAATGAAGAAGGATGTGGCGGAGTTTGTCTCGAGATGTGTTATTTGTCAGAGAGTAAAAGCTGAGTCGAAGAAGCCCGGTGGGCTATTACATCCGCTAGAGGTCCCGCTATGGAAGTGGGAGAGCATTTCTATGGACTTTATTGATGGGCTTCCAAGGTCAAGGAGAGGGAATACGAGCATATGGGTCATCGTAGATAGGCTTACGAAGAGTGCTCATTTTATCCCAGTAAAGAGCAAAAGGACCGCATCTGGACTAGCATCAGTGTATCTTCGTGAGATAGTACGGTTGCATGGAGTCCCTTCCAGCATAGTCAGTGACCGAGACCCCATCTTTACTAGTCAATTCTGGAACAGTTTGCAGGAGGCTATGGGCACAAGGTTGAATCTGAGTACAGCTTATCACCCACAGACGGATGGCCAGACCGAAAGGGTGAATCGAGTGCTTGAGGACTTATTGAGACTTTGCATCTTGGATTTTGGTGGTACTTGGGAAGACCACCTTCCTCTTGTAGAATTTGCTTATAATAACAGTTATCAGGCGAGCATTGGTATGGCACCATTTGAGGCTTTATATGGGAGACCATGCAAGTCACCTACATGTTGGTGGGAGACTACAGACAAGCTTATACTTGGACCTGACATGATTAGAGATACATCCGAGAAGGTCGAGTTGATCAGAAGACGAATGAAGGCAGCCCAAGACAGACAGAAATCTTATGCTGACAGGCGAAGGTCCGAATTGGAGTTTGAGGTTGGGGACAAGGTTTTCGTAAAGGTTTCTCCTTTACGGAATGTGGTCCGGTTTGGAGCTGTTGGGAAGTTAGCACCGAGATTCGTTGGACCCTTCCCCATCATAGAGAGAATTGGGAAGATGACTTATAAAGTGCAATTGCCCGAAAAGTTGTCCGGAGTGCATAATGTCTTCCATGTCTCGCATCTCCGAAAGTGCCTACATGAGTCCGCTGAGGTGGTTGAACCTAGCATTCTTGAAGACGTGGAAGTGGAGAAAGAGGCAACTTTAAGGAGAGCTCCGATTCGTATCTTGGGGACAGAGACCAAGAAGCTAAGGAATCGTGAGGTCAGGTTAGTGAAAGTCCAATGGGGTGAAGCCGAGGAAGACGCAACTTGGGAAACCGAGGAGAAGATGCGTGGGCTTTATCCATTCCTTTTTGAGGGTACACTCTCAATCTCTTTCCTTTGTTAGTAAATCTTTCTCTTTGCTATCCATGTTTATCTAGTTATCGTGCAAATCTTGTCATGAGAACCTTAGGTAGGAACCCTTTGGATGAAACATGTGTTTGAAACATGTTATGTTTGATGGTTGCAAGTGGTTGCAAGTGTTTGCAAGTGGTTACTCGTGGATGCATGATACACATTAGGCACTAGATCGGCTCACACACTCCTCATGTTGCATGTGCATGGGTGTTTATGCTTATTCTTGGATGAAATTTGTATGCAATCACATGGATGTTGCACATGGATGTATGATTGAGCACTCATGTAGATATTATACATTATGTTAGGGATTTGCATACATATGGATACATTTCACTAACATATTTTGCATTGATCTTTGCATTAGATAAGTACATATACACACACTTTTGCATATGTTCATACAGCATTTAGAATCTTTTAAGGACAATGGTTGCTCGTGGATGATGTTTTGAGTAGATGGATGTTGGATGGTAGGATATGTTCTTCCTAACTTGAAGATTTCGGGGACGAAATCCTTTAAGGAGGGGAGAATGTAACAACCCGTATTTTGAATAAACTGTTATAACATAAATCGAGGCAGAATTTAATTCTAAAATCTGAATCAGGGGAAACGGGCTCTTCCATCGCGTTCGTCTCGGAAAAATACGCGAAATAGAGTCCGAGTTTTCGAAAATCGGAGTCCGTATGACCCAGTTAAGGCCCATGGAAGTTTTCAGAAATTTCTATGCTAAAAACAGATTTAAATTTCAAAAAAAAAAAAAAAAAAAACAAGGGTTAGGGCTAATCGGGGTCAGGCGGGAAAATTCCCGCCAGGGGCCCCATGTCGACAGGCATGTCGACAGGGCCCCCAGGGTGTCGACAGCCCTGTCGACAGCCCTGTCGACAGGGGGTGCCCGGGCAGTTTAGCCTGGTGCACCATTTCTGATTTGGGTTGGGTCTTGTGGCTTGGTTCTAGAGAGTTCCTAGATCTGACGGGCCTAAACTAACCTAGGGTTAATCCTAGGGCTTAAAACACTCTAATTCTCTATAAATATACCCCTAATCCTACCCTAAAGCCTCATTAATCAATCTAGCAACTAAACTATGCCAAATTGAATCCTCAAATGGCCTCCACCTAAAATCCCTAGCCTCCACCTTCCTCAAAGTTTAATCCTATGAAGATATGATGATCATACAACCTTTTCTATGTTGTATGAATGCTTAATAACTTGCATACTTCATTAAGTTGCAAGTTTGATTTGCTAAGTTTGTGTTTTTGGGATTTTGCAAAAGGGTTTTCTTATTTGAAGCTTTGTTTTGGGTTTTTAAAAGGGCTTCTTCATCTTATTTGGTGGATTTGTGGCTTGTTTATATTTGTAAGCCCTCTTACCTTCACTTTACAAACTCTAAAGTTAATATGTGGTGAAAGTTGAGATTTATGTGAGTTTATTTGATTATGCATGCTTATGCGAACTCACTATGCCATGTTTTACATGTTTCATAAGTTATGCATGCTTATGCGAATTTACTATGCCATGCTCTACATGTTTAATGGATTATGCATGTTATGCAAGTTCACCTTACCATGTTATGCAAGTTTAATGGGTTATGCATGACTATGCAAGTTCACCTTACCATGTTATGCATGTTTAATAAGCTATGCATGTTTATGCGAGTTCACTATGACATGATTTGCAAGTTTAACATGTTATGCATCATTATTATGATATGTGAAGTTCATCATGTATGCTATGCCAAGTTACCTTTTATACCCTTATGCGTTATGACGAATATATAAGCGAGATAATGACGTTGGGAGGGTTTGGGTAAACTTAAAAATACATGAAACTAAAAGATTGGGAATTTACCTATTAAGTTAGGTCTACCCCTTGGGAATTTACCTATTAAGTTAGGTCTACCCAAGTATATGTTAACTTGTAAATATGTTTTAAAGTGGACATGACATTAGATAACATGATATGGCCAACTCGAGGTTAGACCTAGTTGTGGTGTAAATCTTCCCAGGTAACCACAACGTGGGGTCTAATGTGGGTAGTTGGTCATGTTGCACCATAAGACCCGAGGTTAGACCTAGACGTGGTGTAAATCTTCCCAGGTAACCACGGATGTCTAATGTTAGAGGTTGGGTGCGTTAAGTAATTAATGCCTCATGATTAGGGTTAAGTCATGGCCCACTAATACTTAACCAATAATGGGGATGCGAGGATTAGATGGGGTTAAGTGGTTACACTTAACTAATTTAATCCATGATTAGTGAGGGGTTAAAACCACACTTAACCCTCTTAGAAACCCTAGCAACGTGGTCTGTTCCAGCAGTAATCCCAGTTTGGTATCACTACAACCCTACAACTAGGTTAGGGCGGGGCACGATTACTGGACTGATGTAAGCGACCAAAGCGACGGCTGAGTGGTACAGCGGTGCAGGTCCGGCGGGCTACGGACGTGCACGTAGTCCGATGTTGGACAAACTCGAGGCACGGGTACCAGTAGGCTTAGACTGTGCATTATTGCTTAGGTGTCTGGGGTTGACACCTTAGGGCTTGATACACCCGAAGGTGGACCCAGCACAGTCTGACTACATCCATGTGGGCCGTATGGACACCAACACTTGACGTGTTAGGTTTGTAGGGAGCCGATCGACTAGACCGTGGGGCTGGACCTTATACTAAGGTCACTTCATGTTATTGGGCCAAAGTTTGGGCTAAGGGATCAAGATCTGTTTTGTGGGTTTGCTAGTACACTGTGGTGCAAAGTTTAATCTCATCTATGTGATGTCACCTTTATCCATTGCCAGTATGCTCATCTCAGTTTCCATCATGATGTTAACTTTATTAGTTTATAGATTGATCGTAGTAGGGCTTACCAGTCTTTTTGACTGACCTGTTTTCTTTCGCTTCTTTTCTTCCGTTTCCCCCCCCACAGGTTCTCAGGGAGGGGCTACATCTGCTTAGTGGATCTTTGGCTTGCTTGTTGGATAGCTCATGTATGGATCTGAGCTAGCTGTGGCTTATCTTTTATTTCTGGGGATTATTACTGTTGTTTTACCATGTATTTTGTTATCACGTATCTAGACATATGTTGTATTTTGGATCATGACATTTTAATATTATGTACTTGACTATGTTGGTTTTCTGAGATGATGATGATGGGTTTTTATCTGCTACCGCTGCTTTACTTATATTTATTTTCATATATTCTGTCTTGCGATATCTCTGTGCATGTTTACCTTCACAATAACGCCCCTCCAAAGCTAGTACATTCTAAGGAGTGATCCTAGTGGAGGTGGGGTGTTACATTAATCATCTAAGACACGAGGTTAGGCTCTTTTGTGGTGTAAGGCCGCCCGGACCCGCCAGGCGAATCCAGCTGCCACAAATGCCAGTCTAATGTGGGATGTCTTAGGCATAAACTAAATGCGTAACAGTTGTAAAGACACGAGGTTAGGCTCTTTTATGGTGTAAGACTGCCCGGACCCGCCCGGCGAATCCAACTGCCACAAATGCCAGTCTAATGTGAGAGGTCTTTATAAGGTTACAACCTTAATGAATTAAGAAACACTTAACCAGATAAACATGTTGTGGGACATGAGGGTGTTAAGTGGGTGCCTTGGGTGGCATGAGGAATCTAGTGGGTGCCTCTGGTGGAATTTGAAATACGATTAGAAATGGAATAATTTGAATATAAACATGTATGACATGTAATTCAAATTATTGGATAAAATGGGTATTGACACCTATAAAAGGAAGGGTTTTAATTAATTGATTAATTAATTAAAAATGGACTACTTAACCAAATCTGATCCTTAGGGATTGTATGAACTTAAGTTTAAGTTGGGGGTTAAGTAAACTGGGTTATACGGTAGGAGTGGGTTAAGTAAATCTTATGTAGGTAGGTAATATAAGCATATATAGGCCCACAAACTTAACCGTAAATTAAATAGGCTTGGGTCAGTAGGAGGGTTAAGTACATCACGGGTAGGTGGGTAATATTTATGTATATAGGCCCACAGACTTAACCAATACAACCTGTTAATTAAACATACGGTGAGACTTAACCAAATTTATACATACAAGTGGACATGGGGTTAAGTGGGAAAATCTAGAGGGGACCAAGCGTAGGTGGTAAGCTTGAGTCAAGGATGGTGGCCCTTTTCAGACCAGTAGCGCATTTCGTATCATTGTGAGCTCGACCCAAGTCGAGAACGGGACACGCCTACTGGGCATGATTGTTAGAGGCCAAAACGGGTTAGCGATGGCAACGCAAGTCCAACGAGGTCATGTGCATGCGTGGGCCCGGGCTGGTAGGTAAGACGTTGTTGCATCATGTTGGTATAAGCCGTGCATTCCTTGCGTAGTGTAAGGTTGCCGTATTGGGGAGTGATACACCCCAATGTGGGACCTGCACGGGTATTTACGAGTTAGGGAGCCGATCGAATAGGACATGGTAGTGAGTACACCTAGTGGAGATAGAAGCAGACAGCACCTATGTAGTTAGCTAGGGGTACAAGAAGCTACCGGTTGGCTCGCTTTTTGACCAAGCCACCCAGGATCATTCGTAAGAGGAAAGCAGGAAACCACGATATTTAAGGACATGAAGGAATGGATCGCGCGCCAGCGTCTCGCCCAATATCGATTCGCGTACCATCGTCTCGACCACTATCGGATAGCGCACCATCGTCTCGCCCAATATCGGATCGCCCCTTCTCATCAGCGAACGACACAGCCGGGCGATCCGATCCAAACTTACGTTGTTATCCCGAGCGAACCGATCCGATCCCCTGGTGCATGGCGAACCCTCTGACCTGTTCAAGCACGAGCTAGTCTTCAGCGATCCGAATCGCACGAACCTAGCGACGCGTGTCCCTAACCATCACTTGGACCGATTCTCCCCATCTGCACGATCCGATTTTCAAGCAGATCACGACACCTGTCCACAACGGCTAATTTGACTGTTTCTCCAACGGTGGCGATGCGATCCGATGCTCTCGGGATTCGTGCCACGTGTCCACGATCCGCCTGACAAAATCAGCTATAAATAGCCTAGACCTTGGCATTTTTCGGGATCTTTTTGGCAATATTGAAGACTGAATCGGCCATTGTTGTCAAACTTCTGAAATATTGAGAGAAATTATTGTTGTACCAGCTTTTAAAGCATAATCAATAATAGATAAAGTGGACGTTGGCTCGTTAACGCCGAACCACTATAAATTCTGAGTGTTCTTTTCTTTTTCCTTGTTCTTCACTTGAAATTCTCTACTGTTCATAACAATTTGGGTGTTAGGTCCAAATTTCGATCTAACATTTTTGGTGCTTTCACTGAGAAACTCATTCCTAAAGTTTCACTATTCGCTTCTTTGAGGATTCCAGCGATTCGGATATCATGGCTTGAAAAAGATCTAAAGCTTCGCAGACCAACGAAACGATTGAGGAGAGTGTGCACGAACTGGGCAATGAAGAAATTCTGGATCGCGGAGCGCAGGGGGCGAACCGATCCGACGAAGACACCACGTTCCGAGTCGACGAGAACGAGACGATCCGTGCCACTGAAGGGGTTGTTACTCGATCCCGAGGTAACACCTCGCAGCCTCCGCGTACCACAACCACGAGTCGATCTCAGGGGGGCGCAGCGAATCGCCCTCCACGAACCGCAGCTATCCGAACTGATGGTCAGACTACAACTCGACCTGGAAAAGAACCTATGACCCATTCCTATCGTCCCGGAACCTCCGCTCGACCCGGTTTGAGCTCTTTGCGTATAAGAGAGAGTGATGATGACCACTATGATCCTGCTGCTCCTGTCACTGAGGGGGATCTCTCTCGCTTCGCCGAAATGTGGGATAGGTTGTTTGATGAGTTGGCTGCCCAAAGGCAGGAAAGTTCCATCCTGCGGCAGAATTTGACGGCTATGGATAGAAGACTTGATGAGCTAGCAAGGCAAAGAGTATCGCCGGTTCGTCCACTCACCCCAGTATATTCTTCTTCGTCTGAAGAATCGCCGAGACCTCCGCGGCGACCGTATGAGAGAGCTGAAAACATAGAACAGCTTCGGTTCGGAACCCTGCCCTCATAGGAAGAAGAAGAACTAGGGGCGGGGCCCCCAAACCGCAATGTGAATGGTCAAGCAACGGCTCTCATGACTCGAGATGTGGACAGTCCTGTGCCTAACAGACCACCTCAGCCCCGTCGCCGCACTCATACTCATGATAACTGGGGGCAGCGAAGCCCTGTCCGAGCCCCGGATTTTGTGGCTGCCTCCCGAAGAGAGATCAGAGAACCTCGTCGGGCCAGAGGCACTGACCCTGAACCTCCTTTGACCAGTGCGAATGTTGTAGCCATGGTCCACCAGATTCTGGCCAACAGCCGCGGACAGCGGAACGATGATTGGGAGATCGACCGCAGTCATACTCCTTTTACTGACGATATTTTGGATGCGACTTTTCCAATGCGTTTCAACATGCCACAAATGAACCGATATGCGGGAAGATCTGATCCTGTCCAACACCTAATGAGATACTCTTGGTCGATGACCGCCGCCGCCGCTTGTGTCGCGGTTGAGTGTAAAGCGTTTCCCATATTCCTGGAGGACGTGGCTTTGTTATGGTTTACTCGCCTGCCGGCGAGATCTATTTCTAGCTTCAGGGAGCTGAGCGAGAAGTTCGTAGAGCAATTCCGTATCTACGCACAGAAGACAAAAAGCATGATCGATTTATTCCTTGTCAAACAGCGACCAGGCGAGAGTCTAAAGATATACCTGGATCGTTTCAATTTGGCTGCCACTGAGGTTAAAGATCCTCATGAGTCGACTATTGTCGCAGCACTGATTGATGGAGTAGATAAGGACACCGAATTCGGGAGGTACTTGGCTGGCAAACCGCCCCACACTAGAGAGTTATTCTACGAGAAAGCCAACGTACATCTACGCCGGGAAGAGGTATACGCAAACCGAAAGGTTAAAACAACTGATAAGGAGGAAATTCAGAGCAATGTCGCCATCAAACAGACTGGAGACAGCTCGGGGAAAGTTGAAGTTAACGTCGGAAATCAGAATCAGGGTGGTCTCCAACCAGGTAACAACAATAACAATGGTAACGGCAACAACCGGAAGAGGGGCCGAGGCAACAACTCTCAGAGAAGGACTCTTCCCAGGGCCTTTTAAAGTTATACACCCATAAGTGATACTCTGAAAAATATCTTCATGGATGCGTACGAAGTCCTCCAAAATAAGAGGCCACCTCCCAGAGAGTCGACAGAGAAAGAGCGTGAGACAGGGAAGTTTTGTCTCTTTCATCAAATCCACGACCATTCGACGAATGAATGTCATCACCTGAGGGATGTAGTCAAAAGACTGCTTCGAGAAGGAAAGCTAGATTAATATAGAGTAACGCCCAGGGACAGGGCGCAAGCAGTGCAGGCCCCGAATCAGAATCAAAATCAACTTCCTGCTAGGCCGACTGCTCAGCAAAAAGGAAAGAATATTGTTATCAATACCGTGATCGGAGGACTTTATCTTGCTGGGCACAGTTCCAAAGCATTAGATCAATATGTCAATGCGGCCAAACAACACCTCGAGGTGGGAGAATGTAGCAACCCCGAGGACAGTATCCCGGTGAAGCAGCAGAAGATGATGACCGATGATGTTGTTTTCCGAGAACGAGAAAGTATCGGAGTCCATGCTCCAACTGAAGATCCACTTGTAATTACGTTACCTATTGGGCCAGCCACTGTTCATAAGATTCTGGTGGACAACGGGAGTTCCGTTAATATTCTTTTCAAAAAGGCCTTTGACCAGATGAATCTTGAAATAAAAGACTTGAAGCCCTGCCAAGGATGGATCCGTGGATTCAACGGAGCATCCACCGCTCCGATGGGTTATGTAGAGTTGCCAGTTACACTTGGGGAAGGAGAACGCCAGAGAGTGAGAATCCTTCCCTTTGTGGTTTTGGATGTTGAATCGCCCTACAATGCCTTCTTGGGCCGACCAGCCCTCGCAAAGTTCAGAGCCTGTATAGCCCCCTGGTGCTTGTTATTGAAATTCCCCAAAGAAGCTGGCTTTGGTATCGTCAGAGGAGATCAAGTTGCTGCGCGAGCGTGTTATGTTGCCGAACTAAAGTTACTTCGCAATGGAGGGGATATCGAAACTAAAGGCACATCTCCCCCTTCGGGGGCGGAGGCCTTATAGCAACCAAAGAAGATAATCGTTGGAGAGTTGCCCAGAGAGATGCCCGAGGATATAGATCCCAGAGAGGATCAAGAACCCGGGGGCAGAATGGCGACTCCCAACGAGGCAACTGTGGATGTACCAATCGATGACAGTGACCCGGAGAAGGTCCTTAAGATTGGATCCCAGTTAAGTCCGAATCTTGCTGAAGAATTGACGGATTTCTTAAAAAACAATTTGGATGTATTTGCTTGGACCCACGCGGACATGTGTGGGATATCCCCATCAATCATGAGCCATTCCTTGAGCATTGACCCTAAACATCCTCCAGTGAAGCAAAAAAGGCGAATGCTGGGCCCATAGAGGTCCGCTGCCTTGAAATAAGAGGTTGGAAAGCTAAAGAGTGATGGATTTATCAGAGATTCGACCTACCCAGACTGGATTTCGAGCCAAGTCCTAGTAAAGAAGGCCAACGGGAAGTGGCGAACGTGTATCGACTTCTCGGATTTGAACAAAGCCTGTCCAAAAGATAGTTTCCCATTACCTCGGATTGACCAGTTGGTAGACTCAACGGCAGGTCACGAGCTTCTCTCATTTATGGATGCTTATTCAGGATACAACCAAATTCCGATGCATGTTCCAGATCAAGAGCACACTAGTTTTATCACTGATCTGGGATTATATTGTTATGTGGTAATGCCCTTTGGTTTGAAGAATGCGGGCGCTACATATCAGTGTTTGGTCAACAGGATGTTCTATAACCAGATCGGGAAAACAATGGAAGTATACGTCGACGATATGTTGGTTAAGTCCAAACAATCTTCTCAACACATTACTGACTTGGCAGAGATGTTCGGCATTCTTCGAAAGTATGGAATGAAACTCAATCCGACCAAACGTTCGTTTGGTGTTGCTTCTGGAAAATTCTTGGGATTCATTGTCAGTTCCCTTGGTATTGAGATTAATCCAGACCAAATTGCGACAATCAGGAACATTCAGGAACCTAGGCAGATTAGGGATGTGCAAAGCCTTGCTGGAAAAGTGGCCGCGCTAAGAAGATTTATCTCCAGGGCTACGGATAAGTGCATCCCATTCTTTGAATTAATAAAGCGAGGAAAACGACACTTTAAATGGACACCTGACTGCGTAGAAGCGTTTCAGAATTTACTCACGCACTTGGAGAAACCTCCGATTCTATCCAAACCAATAGATCACGAGGATTTATTCGTGTATTTGGCAGTGTCATCCCATGCGATCAGCTCAGCGTTGGTAAGGGAAGAGAATAAGGACCAAAGACCTGTGTATTATGTGAGCAAGAAATTGACAGCCGCAGAGCGTCATTATCCACGGATAGAGAAGCTGGCGTATAGTTTACTGATTGCCTCCTGAAAACTTCGGCACTACTTTCAGGCACATCCTATCACCATATACACTGATCATCCACTCAAGCAAGTTTTACAGAGACCGGAGGCATCTGGAAGGTTACTCTAATGGAATATTGAGTTAAGTCAATTTGACTTGAACTTTCAGCCCAGACGGTCAATTCGGGGGCAAGTGATAGCCGACTTCATAGCAGAGTTCACTGTCCCTGAAGAAGATATAGCAAACGAAGAAGTGGAACCTTCAAAGTTACTTTTCGATCCTAATGCCTGGAGATTGTATACTGATGGCGCTAGGAACGACGAAAGATCCGGCGCTGGAATAGTGCTTGAAACCCCCGAGAAACGATTGATAACCTATGCAATCCGAATGGAGTTTCAGGCCACTAACAATGATTCCGAATATGAAGCTCTGATAGCCGGATTAAAGATTGCAAAGGAACTAGAAGTCACAAAGCTGAACATCTTCTGCGACTCCAAATTAGTTGTTAATCAAGTCACTAGAAGATTCCAAGCTAAAAGTGCAAGATTGATTCTATACTTAAAGAAAGTGAAAGAACTGCTGAATGATTTTGATCACTACAGCATATCTCATATTCCGCGGTCGGAAAATCAGCAGGCAGACAAGTTGGCAAAGATGGCTAGTTCTAATGATCCTGAAGCGATTGGGCTAGCCCCCATTGAAGTACTTCGGTCCCCCGGCATAGATCAGATGGAAATCGACCTAGTACTAGAGACGGAACCAGAAAGGGAGTCCTGGATGACCCCTATAAAGAATTTCCTAATGGATGGAACGCTTCCGACCAAGAAAAGCGAGAGGCATAAAGTGATTCGTAAAGCCGCCGATACGTTTTGCAAGGCGGGGTTCTTTACAGACAAGGGTTCTCAATGCCCCTCCTTCGGTGTGTAACCCACGATGACATTAAACGCGTGCTGCAAGAAGTCCACGAAGGCGAATGTGGCGGCCACACTGGAGGGCAAACTTTGGCGAAAAAGGTATTGCGGCATGGTTATTTCTGGCCTACCATAAAAAAGGATGCAGTAAGATATGCCCGACGATGTGATGCGTGCCAGAGATTTTCAAAGATACCTAAAGCGCCTCCAAGTCAGTTAAAAACAATGATGAGTCCATGGCCTTTCGCTATGTGCGGAATCGATATCATAGGAAGTCTCCCCATAGCAAGGGGCGGAGCGAAGTTCGCTATTGTGGCCGTAGATTATTTCACTAAGTGGGTCGAGGCAGAACCACTAACTACAATCACAACTAAACGAGTGATCAACTTCATCGTGAGAAACATCATCTGTCGATTTGGGATTCCAAAGATTGTGATAACAGACAACGGAACTCAGTTCGATAGTGCTGAATTCAGAAATTTCTGCCAAAGATACCACATCGAGAATCGGTACACCTCCGTGGCACACCCCCAATCGAACGGGCAAGTCGAAGGGCAAATAAAGTAATTAAGTCCATTCTGAAAAGAAGAATGAAGCGGGCTAGAGCCATGTGGGCTGATGAACTGCCCTTGGCACTATGGGCCTACAGGACGACATATAAATCGGCAACAGGACACACCCCGTTCTCTCTTGATTTTGGAACGGAAGCAGTCATCCCGGTTGAGATAAAGGTACCTTCTCATCGGGTGACTTATAATGATCCAATGACCAATAATGAATTGCTCCTTGAGTCCATGGATATGATCGAAGAAAAGAGGGATGAAGCAGACCTGCGTGCCTTGAGTTGCAAACAGCAGGTCGCCCGATATTACAAAGAAAAGGTTTGAGTCCGAACATGGGAACCCGGAGACTTGGTTCTAAAACGTGTCTTCCCACCCCCAACTCATATGGGAGCGAAGTGGGAAGGACCGTACTCCATTTTGAGCAAGCTTGACAATGGAACCTTCAAGCTAGCAACCGTAGATGGACAGGAAATCCCCAGAGTGTGGAATGCCCAACATTTACGGCCATATTTAACATGAGAGTTTCAAATCTATGCTTTTGCTTTGTTAAAAAACAATGTAAAGGGCATGACTTGCCTAGAATAGTCTGATTCCTTAAAGCAAGAGATTATAAAGTGGACGTAGGTCATGATTCGACCGAACCACTATAAAAATACTGTGTGTCATTTGCCTTTATTGCACCTTTATTTATTTGCCTGTTTATTTTTTACGAAAATCAATGTGAATAATCCAGGTACCCGAAGTCTGGTGCCAACTGTTCCTCCCGTTGACTAATCGGAGGAACCCAAAGCTTTGGCAAAGGCTCCAACTGCTTGTCCGACTAGCTTTAATCCACGGAGTATGGGTTAAAGTATACCCCAAGGATGAGTTTGATGAGAATGCATGATTGCAGACTGCTTGATCCGTGACTCTAACTCTCCAGAGTAGAAGGAGAGTATAAAGGACACGAAAATCGACATCCACGAGTAACGGCGGTGTACCATGATCGGAGCTGCCTAAGCTCGAACTCTAACACTCCAGAGAGAGAGAGTATAAAAGCGTCTCCGATTGAGCGCTGAGAAAGAGCTCCTTTCCCGCTGAAGGATCGGGAAGCGAGTGAATCGCCGAGCTCGAACTCTAACTCTCCAGAGAGAGAGAGAGTATAAAAGCGTCTCCGATTGAGCGCTGAGAAAGAGCTCCTTTCCCGCTGAAGGATCGGGGAGCGAGTGAATCGCTGAGCTCGAACTCTAACTCTCCAGAGAGAGAGAGAGTATAAAGGCGTCTCCGATTGAGCGCTGAGAAATAGCTCCTTCCCAGCTAAAGGATCGGGGAGCGAATGAATCGCCGAGCGCAAAACTCTAACTCTCCAGAGAGAGAGACAGTATAAAAGCGTCTCTGATTGAGCGCTGAGAAAGATTTCCTTCCCCGCTAAAGGATCGGGGACCGACTGAACTACTGAATTCAAACTCTAACCTTGACAACCGACAGGAGAGTACAAAGAAGTCTATAATTAAGCACTGAGAAAGGTGTCAGGAATTCGGTGCCAAACAATTATCCTATGAAATCTTCCAAGTCCCCCATATTCAGAAATAGGGGGCAACCTACCGACAAGGCTATCCGATTCCTAGTAAACCCCCGTCAGACGTTATGATAAAAACTGATTGGGGGCACATATGCTCGCATACATATACTGAACTTTAATACGGCAACGCAGCATGAAAATTCTCCTTTGGCTATCTGTTGTTTGATTGATTTGTAATTATTATTAGTAAACTAATGACTAAACATAGAAAGTTTATCTGAATACAGGTACACAATGATGCAAGGAGAGATAAACTTTTGTTCATGTACTGCGAATCAACAAAGTGAAGAAATAACCTAGAAACAAAAGTGAGGACCAGTCTCACAATTACACTTCCTGGCCAGTGGAAAACCTAAAGACAAAATATCAACAAAACAACAAACATCCTATTTACGCTTTGATCTTTTCTCTTGCTTCTGCCTCTCCAGCCCCTCCTTGTCGGCTTCAAATGGATCCCCTTTCTTCCTCTTCCGCTTGTCTACGAGGGGAACATCTGACTCCTCTGAAGTCTCCTCTTCCACCTCTTTCCTCTTGCTTCTACTAGAAAGGGAAGCCGGGAAGTCATCGGGGTTTGCGAAGTGAAGCTGTCGGCTGATGGATTTGGGCTGGATTTTCACAATCATCCCAGTTTTGGGATCGAATTCTGCAAGAGGGACTACGTCCAAAGCCTCATCTCCCACCTTTTTTGAAGCCAACTCTTTCTCTTGTCTGGCTTTTCGGCTGGTTAGGGGTTCCTCATCATCATCATCATCGGCCTTTTTGGCGCCGGTAATGTCCTCTTCGTCATCCACATGACGACCATCCATGTCTTTTAAAGCTTCGATAGTCTCAGCACCTTTGGGTGCATCGGTGCTAGGTGCCGGGATGCTTCCTTCTACTGTTGTGACCTCGACCCGCTCTGAAACATCAATACCAGCACCCGGCAGGGCAGCCCTCTTCTCCACTTCTCTCTCTTTTTCAGCATCCTTGTCGACGGGCTCGCCACCTGCATTACGAGAGACACCCATTACTAATTCAATTGGTTGTTCTACCAGACGACGACAATTCGCAATTGCTTTGGCAAATTGCGGGGAAAAGAGAGAGATACCTTCAGCAGATGCTCCCGCTTGAGTAGTTCCAGATGCTCCAACAAACATGGGAGTTAGGCCCAAAGGGATTAGCGGATCATCAGGATGGTACTCCTCAACTCCGGAGGTTTTAGGCTTCGCGGCAGAACTGGAACCTTCGTCTATTTTTCTTTTACCTTTAGCCAAGGTTCTCTCCTTTTCCATTTCTGCCAGGATTAGGCGACGACCCTCTGCCAGGTCCTCAGGCTCGTTGTCTCTTAGGATGCTCTTCATCAATTCATCCTCATTGATCTCTTCGACCCCCAGTCTATGTTTTTCGCCCTCCACGATGGCATCCCATAAATTGGCCAAAGTAACATGGTAATCCGGGATCCACGAGATGTTGCGAGTCTTAAGAACCTGGCCAAGGAAATCGAAAATCATCTCCTCAAACCCCTCGATTTCTTTCTCTCTTTCGAGGAGCTTGTTGTTAGAAGCAGTGGCCAACTCGAGGGCACTTTCAACGTTCTTTTCGGCTAGGGCTGCCCTTCTTTCCGCATCTGAGACCTGGTCATTCAAAGTCACCGTTTCCTCTTTTGCCAGAGCTAAACTTTCTTTTAAACTCGCTTTTTCCACCTCCCAAGCTGCCTTCTCAGCTTCAAAATGACCTTGTGCTGTTTTCAACTCGATATTGGCCATTTTGAGATCTTCAACCTCCTTCTTTAAAGTCATTTTTTCTTGGCTATTGGAATCCAGTTCTGAATGAAAGCGCTGCTTGGCATTCTCTAATTCAGTCTTATAATTTTTAGCGTCCCTCCGTGCTAAAGCAAGTTGGGACTGAGCATCTTCCAGGTCTTTCTCCAGTTTTGTCCTAGCCCTTTCGTTATTTTCAAGCTTCGCTTTAGATCTGTGTGCTTCTATTTCGAGCGTTCGGATCACTTCTGAAAGATTAACTGCGTGCTTTTTCATCATTTCCTATTGCCTAGCCACGTGACGGATGTGGCCGATAACTTCATTATCCCAATTTTTAGGGACCGGTTCCAAGGCAGGAACAAATACCATCCCGTCAAAGAATATGTCTGGAAATTGTTCCCGCAGCTTACCCAGCCTACCTTGGATCTCGGGACCGTAGACGTAATCCCGTGACCCGGGGGCAGCTAACTCTGGTTGGCTAGTGGGGACAATATCACTTCCCTCCTTCTTAGTCTCTTTGGATGATTCTCTGTCCCTATCTTTGGATTCGTGACGCCTTTTGGACGACCGACTGTGGGAAGGTGCACTCTTTGGAGGAGTCAACTCTTTTGGAAGTTTCTTTCCCCCGGTCGGAATTGTCGGATGACTCGAGGGCCTGGTAGAGGTTGATTTGGGTGGAGAACGAGGTTGCGATGAACTCGGCCTATGAGGAGGACCGCGAGGGCGCTCAGTATCCGGGCGAAGGCTAGGTGTGCCCTCACGAAGAGAACGATACGAATAAGATTTCCTGCGGGACATCGCTCCTGTAAAAAGAAAGAAGAGCATATTAAAACTTTGAATACCCACGATATAATAGTGCAAGGTCAGGTAGCGTGTGTGATGTGTGCATCCCATATAATTCCCCCTAACAGACCCGGGCCTGGAGACAGGCTCATCTGACCAGTTTCTCGTCCCCTAGTTGAAGCAATCGCCTCTTCAGAAGCAGAGAAGAAAGGCCCCTCTCCGAAATCTTTCTCCGTATATACATCATCGGGTAGAGGGATTTTATTTAGTTCGTCATATAACTACTCTTCTGTCAAATCGTCGGCAGTAACAGTTTCTATGGGAGCAGAGATAGGAATTTCCTTCGACATGTCACCGTGGGCCTCATCCCCTCTGTATATGTTCAAGTCTTCGTCGTCTTGGATGACTATCGGAGAAGGACTCTTGCGAAATTTAGTTGTTTCCACCGCTTGTGAAGTTCCCTCTCCTTCCGTTGGGGGCACATATTTATAAGGTTTGCCGCCGGTCCCAAGTCCAAATCTTCTATCCAGAAGACGATGCTTATGAAGATTGTCATTAGTAATGCATTTTTTAATCCTTAAAAAGTCGGACCTGATTTGCAAAAGAATGGACAACGGGCTGTTGTATAGTGCACCCTCTGTTTTCGGGAAGACATGATCTGTTTAAGACAAAGGAAAAAGCGGAAGAATGTTAATAATTAGACTCCTTAAGCAAGATATTCGACTAGGTGATCAAAGTTTACTTGATTTGAGCCATCTCCGTGAGCATCCAGCCTGTTTCCTTATGTAAAACTAGTCGGACTTAGGATCCCCGATGTTGCTGTATCCGTCGTACAGAACTTTCCTGTTCGCCACTGATTCAAAAAAGGAAAAGTTTGGAGTTGCAGAAGAACGGTGCTTGAAGAGAAAGAGAACACTAGATCTCTGAATTTAAGTTCGGCATGCATGATCTCTGCATAAGCAACATATAAAGAGTATAGAGATGCGTAGGCGTTTGGATGAAGCTGCATCGGAGCAATACCTAGTCGTCTTAAAGTTTCAATGGCAATCGGAGGAAACGAAGGAATAGCTCCTACTAGACACATTGTTCGACTGATCACCATGTACCCTTCCGGTGCTAGATGGGGTCTATCTTCGCTTCCAGGCGTCAAGACATCGTCCCAAGGAATGTCGTGTCTTAAGCAGATTCTCTTAAGTTTTATCTCGTCAAGCTTGGACGCTAAAGAATCAGAAAATTTATCTATCCCGAGTGCGCCTGGGATCTCGTCAGGAGCTCGCTCATCAGTCTCAGAGTTGTTGCTGGATGAAGTACTTTCTGTCGGATCCGATTCTATAGCTTCGTACTCAGATCCAGAATCCTCACCTTCCGGATTGATTGGAGGAATTTCGGGATTGTATTGTTCAGGAGTCTCGGATTCCGTTTCTGCTACGGATCTTGGAGAAGAGTTATCATTCGACATTGCTGCTGGGACGAGAAAATGTGAACAATAAGATTAACGCTACCCGTCCCCCGTGTGTGCAAGTGCCGGTGTGTGTACTCGTGTGTGCATTAAAAATAAAGCGTGAAAGCAATCAAGATCATCAAAGCATTAATCGTCGTATGCCGTCAAATTATGAGGTCATTTAGTCCAGAAAGTCCAACATCAAGGCTCTATCCTAACTGTTCAGAGTTTTATAGTGACAAGGCGTTGATTAAAGTCTGAAATTTCTTCGTATCGTCAGCTATGAGTCGGATCGCGAAGCAGAGGGATCGCCCCTTTCGGATCGCAGGACGGGGGGATCGCCCCCATCGAATCGCCGGGCGAAGGGATCGCTCCTTCACGAACCGTTGCGACCCCCACGATACGTCCCTTTGCTGCCACCTCGATCTTTCGTCTCGCCATTCGCTTTCGTCTTCTATCCTTGACCACGATCCGAGTCGGCTTTTCTTCTCCTTCTGCCTCCTTCGTTTTCCTCCTCTCCTTCCCATCCTCGAATTCCGAGCTCTACGCCTGATGGCCATGGCAACTTGGTGATTTCTTCAGAAAATTGCGGATTTCCACCGTTTCTTCCTCGAATCAGTCTTAAAAATTCAGGAAAGTGCTGCGTTTACAAATGAGAATGTTTTCTGTGAAGTTACCTTCCTAAAAATAGAGAGAATGCTCGGATTTTTGAAGGTTTGGAAAATTTGGGTTCGTTCTTCGATAACGCGAGACGATTCGGCAGAGAGAAAGAAGAAGGAGAATGAAGAGGAGATGGTCGGCTTATATAGGCAAAGAGGGCGACCGTTTGTCTCTTTTCTTTGTCCCATTCGGTCCACGAAACGTCATGCAGGCCACGATCCAAAGCTTGTATCGCATAGAAGCCCACGGACCGCCTCAAACGATGGCCCACCAAACTCAAAGCCCGACACGACTCGAAGGAAAGTCCGCCTCGTTTCGCACAAAGGCCTAGATACTCAGCTCGAGACGACCACGTGACCACTCGGACCGTGGCGCTTTATGGCGATCCGATTCATGCATGCGTTGATTTGAACCAATGCGACTGTTGATTTACGTCCCTTCAAGAAAAGGTAGATTAGAATCTTCGAAGCATGTTCCATCATCGATAAAACATACTTCGAGGGGGCAAAATGTTGGCTCGCTTTTTGACCAAGCCACCGAGGATCATTCGTAAGAGGAAAGCAGGAAACCACGATATTTAAGGACATGAAGGAATGGATCACGCGCCATCGTCTTGCCCAATATCGACTCGCGTACCATCGTCTCGACCACTATCGGATCGCGCACCATCGTCTCGCCCAATATCGGATCGGCCCTTCTCATCAGCGAACGACGCAGCCGGGCGATCCGATCCAAACTTACGTTGTTATCCCGAGGGAACTGATCCGATCCCCTGGTGCATGGCGAACCCTCTGACCTGTTCAAGCACGAGCTAGTCTTCAGCGATCCGAATCGCAAGAATCTAGCGACGCGTGTCCCTAACCGTCACTTGGACCGATTCTCCCCATCTGCACGATCCGATTTTCAAGCAGATCACGACACCTGTCCACAACGGCTAATTTGACTATTTCTCCAACGGTGGCGATGCGATCCGATGCTCTCGGGATTCGTGCCACGTGTCCACGATCCGCCTGACAAAATCAGCTATAAATAGCCCAGAGCTTCGCATTTTTCGGGATCTTTTTGGCAATATTGAAGACTGAATCGGCCATTGTTGTCAAACTTCTGAAATATTGAGAGAAATTATTGTTGTACCAGCTTTTAAGGCATAATCAATAATAGATAAAGTGGACGTAGGCTCGTTAACGCCGAACTACTATAAATTCTGAGTGTTCTTTTCTTTTTCCTTGTTCTTCACTTGAAATTCTCTACTGTTCATAACAATTTGGGTGTTAGGTCCAAATTTCGATCTAACACTACCATTATTAATTAATTATTAAGGGGGTACACCTAGTGGAGATAGGAGCAGACGACACCTATGACGTCAGCTAGTAGTACATGGAATTACCATTATCAAGGGGGTACGTCCAGCGGGGATAGGTACACGTTGGGTACCTATGATAGCAACTAGAGATATACAGTCAAACATGGAGGATAGTGGGTACATCTAGTAGTGCACGAAGCTATCCTCATTCTATTTAGCCAAGAGGGATCAAATTTCGAGAGTGACTATTAGTGGTGTGGTGCAACTAGTAATGATACGGTGTCACTAGCAGTGGTGTAGTGTAGTAATTATCTTGCAGTGTTTAGGTGCACCTCTTGCGTTATCTATGTTCATTCCGTTTACTTTGTATGCTTGGTCTTCCATTTATTCACAATCATTTCCTTATTTACCAAGCTTATGTCTTATCCTAGTTACTTCATAATTATATTGTTGGAGTAATCGGACTTGCTAGACTTTATGTCTGACCCCCTTTGTTTCCACCACTTTTCTTCCTTCCCCCCCCAAAGGTTCTCAGGGTGGACTTAGTACTAGAGGAGCTTGGTTTGGATCTGTTTAGGAGCACTTGGATTTGTATTGCTGAAGTAAAGTTCAATCCATCATTTTTTTCTTTATGGCTATTGGTAGTAGTGGGATTATGTCTTTACTTTATGTACTCTGATTTTTGTCAAGATGGATATTATGTACTTGACTCTAGTTATGGTTTTGATGATGTACTCAAACATATGTATCTCCCATTGCAAATAATAAAGTTTTGAATTTTCAAGAACAACTTTATATCTGTCTTGTTGTGATGTTTTGTTCTCTATTCACTTAAAATACTCCATGGAAGTTAATGTATTCCCTTTGTGTAACACCCCACCTCGTCCGGTGCCGCTCTATGCAAGCCACACCGGCTTTGGAGGGGTGTTTGAAAAAGACAAGAGGTTTAAACAGTGCACAAAGATGTCACAAGGCAGAACATATAATATAAAACAGAGTAAGTAAACAGCGGAAAAATAAAACCATCTTCATTACTTCAAAACCATAGTCAAGAGTACATTATGATACTAAAAGAACATCATTTTCCAAAATGCATAACAAGCCTGAATACGTGAAATGAAAATACATAAAGTAAAACATCAAGTACTAATCCCCATGATAAAATAGCATAGCTCATAATCATACATGAGCTCTCCAGAAAGCAAGCGAAAGATCCAACTAAGCACTAGTAATCCCACCCTGAGAACCTGGGGGGGGGGGACGAAAGAAAAGAAGGGAAAGGAAAACGGGTCAGTCATAAAGACTGGTAAGCTCTAACTACTATCAGCATAAAAACTAGTGAAATTAACATGACAAGTGAAACTAATATGAGACATAAGGGTAAAACCGGACAGTTGTGATAACAAGATATACAAATCTGGTATCGCATGAACAAAGTTACGTTGCACCACCTGTACTAGTATTCAATCCAAGACAAATGTAAACAAGATATGATCCCATAGCCCAATATCATGTGACGGCCCAAATATCGGGGCCCCATACCATATGATGGCCCAAATCTCGGGGCCCAACTATACTTTCTAGTCGATCGGCTCCTTATTAGCCTACTCGTCAAGTGTCGGGTGTCATTACGGCCATAAGTGTAGTCCAACTGTGCTCGGTCCACCTTAGGGTGTATCAGGCCCTAAGGTATCAACCACGGACACCAAAACCAAGAGGGCACAGTTCGAATCTATAGGTGCCTGTGCTTGTATTCTCCAAAACCGGACTATGTGCACGACCCATAGTCCGTCTGAACCCGCACCAGCGCACCTATTCCACCGTCGTTTTGGTCTCTTACAATCAGCTAGTACTCGTGCCCCACCCTAGCCTAGTCTCTAGGGGACGTTTTGATACGGCATATAGGGATACTACTGAAAAGGACCCGCGAACTAGGGCTTCCTAGAGGGGTAAGTGTGTCACCCAAGTCCATAACTTAACCCCATCCAATCATCATGTCATCGTAGGTTAAGTGTTTTCAAATGTCCATGACTTAACCTATCCATGTGGCATTAATTAATTTATTAATGCACCCAACCTCTCACATTAGACTCTGTTGTGGTCACCTGGTTAAGCCGGTAGGGTCCGGGCAGATTTACACCACAACTTAGTCTAACCTCGGGTTTTCTAGTGCGATATGACCAACTAATCACATTGGATCTTGTTGTTTGTAGCTACCTGGTTAAGCCGGTAGGGTCCGGGCAGATTTACGCTACAAACTCAACCCAACCTCGAGTTGGTCAAACTCATGTTTTCTACAAGTCATGTCCATAATCATGTTTCGGGCATAAACGTACGCCAACATTTATGTCATAATTTCAAGTCATGTTTTCATGTCATTTAAGTTTTCCTAACTACCCATAAGCGTATTCCCCTCGCACGTGAACTCGCATCAATATAAGTAAAAAGGAAACATAATCATATGACAAGGTGGGTATAAAGTGGCAAAGTTCATCATAGATTTAACATGGTCATATTTGAGGCTAAAGGTTTACATACAACTTGCATATGACATAAAAGGCCTCAAAATATGTATGACATTAATTTAGCAATTAGGTGATTTGGCCACAAACATGTTATTTATCATCATAAGGTTACTTGCATCATAAATAGGTCATATGCATGTTAAGCGACTTGTTAACATGCATATGCAACCATCCATAAACATGTCATGTTAAAGGGGTATATGGTGTCATACACCTTCCACAAGTTAAACATGGTGGCTTAGAGGCATAATTTAACATGACTTGCATTTAGCCTCGTAGCATGCTAACATTTAATTTTGCAAACATAGGTGATACATGATGATAGTTGCATAGCATAGTGATAGTGAGCATGTAGTGACATTAACATAGCAACTTGTAGTAACTAGCATACTTAGCAACATATAGTAACTAGCATACTTAGTAACATGTTGGTGACTAGCATAGCAACATGTAGGTGACTAGCATAGCAATATGTAGGTGATTAGCATAGCAACATGCAGGTGATTAGCATAGCTTAGGATCATAAGCATAGTTCATGAGGTGTTTCATGTTGCTTCATACACAAACCACAAACAAAGGTCATATTTTTACACCTCAAAGTTAATCATGAATGTGACTAGATCTATGATATGCCACAATTAGGTTCACAAACTAGCATAAATGCATTCACAACAAGTCAAACATACCACAAACGTCTCATTTTACTTGCATAATGTCATAATTAACTTCATAATTATCATCTAAGAGTATGAGAGAGCTTACAACGTATGAAGACAAGAGTTTTAATAAATATAAGATTGAGACGAAGCCTATGAGCCCAAATCCGCCAATAAAATAAATAGCTCCTCTCCAAAAACGCCTTGAATTAAGAAATAATTGCTCCAAAAACAAGAAAGGTGGCTCTTTTAACAAGAGAGAAGACTTCTTAATGACATAGGTTTATTGGAGGCACTCAAACTCTCATGCATAATGTGGAGGCCATGATTAGAAAATATTTTGCCATAGTTTAGTTGTAGGAATGAATTGTATGAGATTATGAGAGGGTTAGGGGTGTTTTTATAGAGTTTAGGAGTAACCATAGCCATAAGATTAACCCTGGATCCAATCCAGGCCTTTTAATCCCGTCGTTATCCACTCAAACCTGACCCAAACACAAGCAGGCGCGCACGGCCATCTGGCCATTTTTCGAGGAGAGGTCTACCCCTGGGTCGACATAGGTGTCGACCCATGGGGGAGGGGGTCGACACTGGTGTCGACTCCTGGGTCGACCCATCCTGGGCGGGAAAATTCCCGCCTACCTGTTCTGGTTTGAATTCAAATCTGTTTTTAAAACTTGAATTTTCTGAAAACTTTGACGGGCCATAACTTGGTCATACAAGCTCCGATTTACAAAATTTCATACTCTATTTCGCGTATTTTTCCGAGCCGAACACAATAGATTAGCCCGTTTCCCCTGATTCAAATTTTACAATTTGTTTCTGTCTTGATTTATAACTTTAGTGTATTATAACGTGTTACTAAAATACGGGTTGTTACATTCTCCCCTCCTTAAAGGATCTCGTCCCCGAAATCTTCAAGTTAGGAAGAATATATCCTACCATCCAACATCCATCTACTCACATCATCATCCACAAGTAACCATTATCCTTAATGATTCTAAATGCGGAATGAACATATGCAAAAAGTGTGTGTATATGTACTTATCTAATGCGAAAGATCGATGCAAGTATGTTAGTGAAATGAATCCATATGTATGCAAATCCCTAGCATATAAGGTCTACATGAGTGCACATAACATACATCCATATGCAACATCCATGTGATAGCATACAAATTTCATCCATGAATAAGCATAAACACTCATGCATATGCGGTATGAAAGTGTGTGAGCCGATCTTAGTGCCTAGCGTGTATCATGCATCCACGAGTATCCACTTGCAAACACTTGCAACCACTTGCAGCCATCAAGCATAACATGTTCCAAGTACTTGTTTCAACCAAAAAGGGTTTCTACCTAAAGGTTCTCATGACGATATATTCTAAATAGGTTAGACTAGATAAACTAGATAAACGAAAGATATGCTACTTATGAGATCGAGAACGTAGCATACAAGTAAGCTCTACGGAAAAAACAGGGATCAAGGACATACTCCTAAAAAGATATATGATGCGCGCGTCTAGTCTTCAACCTTCTAGGCCGCATTTTCTTGAACTTAATTTCCATTGTGCTTTAACCTTCAATTCCGTAGCTTCTCAATTTCTTTTTCCGAAATGTGAGTTGGAACTCATCCACTGTCGCTTCTCGTTTCACTTTCACTTATCTCCTCCCTAGTATACTTGGCTTAACTATATCTGCGTTACTCATGCAAGCTCTCCAAAATCCACTAGTGAATTCTGGATCTCGTTTTCTGATGCCAATCCTTGTTGCTTAGTGTACCTACTAGGGTGATCTTGACAACTCATGCACAAGCGAAATGAATCATTCGCCTTATTGGCGAACACTAATCGAATATATCATTAATTACCAGAAAAAGGGTCAGAAAATTCTAGATAACTAATCATGATAGAATCCCTAAAGGTTGCATGAAACTTCGGGGTATTACCAAGGCAAGTCGATAGTCTAACTACCCTTCTTTCATGACCGAGTATGGAACCCTTACAGGATAACCACTTCCTCCTTAGAATCAACCCAAAGCCCAAAAACGTAAGTCCTTCTTCGTCAACTTAGTAAGAGGAGATGAGATCATAGCGAAGTCCTTGATGAACTTCCAATAAAACCCCGCAAGACCTAGAAAGCTTCTCACTTCAGTCGCATTTTTTTGGAACTTTCCAGTCTTGTACCGCTACTACTTTAGCGGGATCCACAGCTATACCTTGCTTAGAAACTATGTGCCCAAGAAACCTAACCTCCTTTCCCCAAAAATGACATTTGGAGGACTTTGTTTTCAACTAATGAGCTCTAAGCGTATCCATATCTTCCTTGAGATGTGCAGCCTGCTCTTCCTCGTCTTTTGAGAAGATCAGAATATCATCCCCGACAACGACCACAAACTTGTTAAGGAACTCCCGAAACACCCTACTAATCAAGTCCACGAAGTAGGCGGGTGCATTAGTCAAACCGAATGTCATAACAAGCCATTCAAAGAATCCATTTGGAGTCCTAAACGCAATCTTATCTATACTATCCTCAGCCACTCTAAGCTGATGAAATTCGGTGGCTAGATCGAGTTGAGAGAGAACAGAAACACCAACAAGCTGGTCAAAGAGATCATCAATCCTTGGTAACGGGTGCCTATTCTTCTTTGTCAGCTTGTTTTAACTCACAATAGTCAACATATAGACGAAGCGAACCATCCGCCTTAGTAGCGAATACCATTGGAGCACACCATTCCGAAATGCTTCGCCAAATGAAATTCTTCTCAAGCAACTCCTTGGCTTGCTTACTAAGCTCTCTACTTTCACGCGGGGCCATGTGCCTGACGGGCAATGAAACTGGCTTGGCATTATCAACTAGATAAATACGGAAGTCTATCTCGCGTTTAGAGGGTAACCCCTTCACCTCATCGAAGACATCAGGATATTCTCGGACCACCCTCACAGATTCAAGATTATTAAAAGGCGAGTCGGGGATTCAAGAAAACATAACATGACGGGACCCTTAGGATCACAAGAAATCTCTAAGGTATTACCAAGACGAGTCTTAAGCCCTACTACCCTATGCTCAAAATCTATCCATGTCCCACGAACCCGAGAACATAGGCATTACATGTGAATTCTACGCTAAAGATAGAAATCCTCAAATACACACAAATCATAGATAAATGGGCGGAACCCCCAAATTGGATTTCAAACACTAACGGGATCCTCAACTAGACTAGTACTAAGGTGCAAATTTTCAACAAGATCAAAAGAAATAAAACTATGCGATGCGCCAGAATCAAATAAGGTATGAACAGGAAAAAAAAAACAGAAATGTAAACAAGGCTTTCTACCAAAACATTACCTCTATCAAAAGTTGGAAGAGCGGCGTTTGAGAGCCTGAACTGGCCCTTCTGATGGTCCTGGTCTCTAAGTCTGATTCTGCCTTTGTTTCTTCGGGAAATCTTTGCTGAGATGTCCAAACCCATCACAATGAAAACATTTGCTCTGCTTCCTCTTTTTCTTCCTACAATCTCTCGCCCAGTGTCCATCTATACCACAGAAGTTGCATTTCCTTCCCTTTCTTGACTTGTCCTAGCGGTTATTGTTGTTCTTGCCTCGTTTTCCGGAATTAACCTCCTTGCCTTGAGACTCATTTGCCTTGGCCTCCTTCTTGTCACTCTTATCTTCCTCTTGAAGTAGAGCCATATTTACCAAACTCTCGAAAGTCGCCCCTAAGGGTATATGAGACATGGCCTACCCGTGTAATGGCTCGTTCAATCCTAGAGCAAAGTATAGGGCCTTCTTCTAAGCTGTGTTAACCAAGTCTAAACCGACCCAAGCTAGTTGATTAAACTTATCAACATATTCCATGTCCCCTTGCTTAAGTGATAGGAACCTCAGGCCAAACATTCCCCTAAAGTCATCCCAAGTCTCAATTGGCCTAGTAGCGGTGGTGACTACCCACCAACATGCACCTTCTTCCTTTAGCAACCATACCGCCAGTAAAACCTTCCTGCGGTCATCTATATCCAAAATGGAGAAAAGATCTTCGGTCTCTACCAACCAATTCCTAGCTTCAATAAAAGTCTCGGTACCAATGAAGTTTTTGCCTCCCATGGCTTTGAAATCCTTACAAGTTTTAGCAAAGTCTACTTGTGGAAGATGAGTTGGAGGAGGAGGAACCTCAGCTACGAGAGGAGGAACTATGGGAGGGGGAATATCTGCGGGGCCGGCTTCAGTCGCCCTAGCCTCTGTGCACCTTCTGAACCAAATGGGTACTGTTACGCCATCCGGGATAACAAAGTTTTCGGCCATACTAAAACAAAGAAAAAGATAGATTCAAAATAGAGAATCAACGGATATTGCTAATGGCCTTGGGGATTAGCTTTTTAAAATATATACTAGACTTTTTCCTTGGAAAATATTTCTTAGTAATTGGTTTTTAAACTTTTTCTTAAAAAGCTTTTGCTCAACCTTGTTAACCTTGCGCTCTGATACCAAATGTAACACCCCACCTCGTCCGGTGCCGCTCTATGCAAGCCACACCGGCTTTGGAGTGGTGTTTGAACAAGACAAGAGGTACAAACAGTGCACAAAGATGTCACAAGGCAGAACATATAATATAAAACAGAGTAAGTAAACAACGGAAAAATAAAACCATGTTCATTACTTCAAAACCATAGTCAAGAGTACATCATGATACTAAAAGAACATCATTTTCCAAAATACATAACAAGTCTGAATACGTGAAATGCAAATACATAAAGTAAAACATCAAGTACTAATCCCCATGATAAAATAGCATAGCTCATAATCATACATGAGCTCTCCAGAAAGCAAGCGAAAGATCCAACTAAGCACTAGTAATCCCACCCTGAGAACATGGGGGGGGGGGGGTGAAACGAAAGAAAAGAAGCGAAAGGAAAACGGGTCAGTCATAAAGACTGGTAAGCTCTAACTACTATCAGCATAAAAACTAGTGAAGTTAACATGACAAGTGAAACTAATATGAGACATAAGGGTAAACCAGACAGTTGTGATAACAAGATAGACAAGTCTGGTATCGCATGAACAAAGCTACGTTGCACCACCTGTACTAGTATTCAATCCAAGACAAATGTAAACAAGATATGATCCCATAGCCCAATATCATGTGACGGCCCAAATATCGGGGCCCCATACCATATGATGGCCCAAATCTCGGGGCCCAACTATACGTTCTAGTCGATCGGCTCCCTATTAGCCTACTCGTCAAGTGTCTGGTGTCATTACGGCCATAAATGTAGTCCAACTGTGCTCAGTCCACCTTAGGGTGTATCAGGCCCTAAGGTGTCAACCACGGACACCAAAACCAAGAGGGCACAATTCGAATCTACAGGTGCTTGTGCTTGTATTCTCCAAAACCGGACTATGTGCACGACCCATAGTCCGTCTGAACCCGCACCAGCGCACCTATTCCACCATCGTTTTTGTCGCTTACAATCAGCTAGTACTCGTGCCCCACCCTAGCCTAGTCTCTAGGGGTCGTTTTGATACAGCATGTAGGGATACTACTGAAAAGGACCCACGAACTAGGGTTTCCTAGAGGGGTAAGTGTGTCACCCAAGTCCATAACCTAACCCCATCCAATCAACATGTCATCGTAGGTTAAGTGTTTTCAAATGTCCATGACTTAACCTATCCATGTGGCATTAATTAATTTTTTTGCCATAGTTTAGTTATAGGAATGAATTGTATGAGATTATGAGAGGGTTAGGGGTGTTTTTATAGAGTTTAGGAGTAACCATAGCCATAGGATTAACCCTGGATCCAATCCAGGCCTTTAAATCCCGTCCTTATCCACTCAAACCAGACCCAAACACAAGCAGGCGCGCACGGCCATCTGGCCATTTTTCGGGGAGGGTCGACCCCTGGGTCGACATAGGTGTCAACCCATGGGGGAGGGGGTCGACACTGGTGTCGACTCCTGGGTCGACCCATCCTGGGCGGGAAAATTCCCGCCTACCTGTTCTGGTTTGAATTCAAATCTGTTTTTAAAAGTTGAATTTTCTGAAAACTTTGACTGGCCATAACTTGGTCATACGGGCTCCGATTTACAAAATTTCGGACTCTATTTCGCGTATTTTTCCGAGACAAACACAATGGCATAGCCCGTTTCCCCTAATTCAAAATTTACAATTTGTTTCTGTCCTGATTTATAACTTTAGTGTATTATAACATGTTACTAAAATACGGGTTGTTACACTTTGTGAGTGAAATTAATGGAAATGGAGTGTTACAGAACTATTATCCCAAAAGAAATAGAAGCTTTCAAAAACAACACGATACCAAAAAATAATGAGATCTTAATATTCTATACGAATTATGAAGAAATTGGGATCGAAGAAAAATAACAATTGATGACATATTCTCATTCGCAATAGCTACTGAAATAATTGAAAGTCAAGACTATAATGGGAATAATGATAATGAACCAACTAGCATAAATGAATGTCGAAAAAGACATGATTGGCCAATGTGGAAACATGCTATTCAGGTCGAGCAAGATTTACTTCAAAAACATGGCATATTTGGACCAATAGAGAAAACACTAGAAGGTGTTAAACTAGTCGTTTACAAATTGGTATTCGTTAGAAAACGAAACGATAAAAATGAAGTTGTGAGATATAAGGCACAGCTTGTTGCACAAGGTTTCCTGTAGAGACCGGGCTTTGACTTTAAAGAAACGTACTCTCCTGTTATGGATGTCATAACATTTCGATATTTAATAAGCCTTGTTGTTTCTGAGAAGCTTGATATAAGATTGATATATGTTGTGACATCTTATCTATACGGTGAATTAGATACCGATATTTACATCAAAATCCCAAATGGATATAAATTGTCTGTAGCAAAATCAAAGTCAATGTACTCATTAAAAATAGAGAAGATCACTTACGGTTTGAAACAATCTGGAAGAATGTGATATAACCGTCTTATTGAATATATGGTAAAAGACGGGTATAAAAACATCTCATTTGTCCATGTATCTTTATAAAGAAATCAGTAAAGAGAATTGCTATTTTAGCGGTATATGTTGATGATATAAATTTGATTGGAACTCAGATTAATGAAACAATAGATTACCTGAAATAGGAATTTGAAATGAAAGATCTTGGCAAAACCAAATATTGTCTTGGTCTACAGATTGAGCAGGGTAAATATGGCATACTAATTCATCAATCAAATTACATTGAGAAAATCCTGAAGCATTTTCAAATGGATAAAGCATATCCACTTAGTATGTCTATTGTTTTCAGATCACTATATATTAAAAGGGACCCTTACCGACAAAAAGAAGATGATGAAAATATAGTTGGTCCAGAAGTACCATATCTTAGTGCAATTGGCGCATTGCTATATTTATCCCAATGCACGAGACCAGATATTGCATTTTTAGTCAATCTTCTAGAAAAATATAGTTCTGCACCAACTAAAAGACATTGGAATGGAGTAAAAACATGTCATGAGATATCTGCGTGGAACCACATATTTAGGCTTGTTTTATTCTAACATAGGCAATAATATGGTTTTAGTTGGTTATGCTGATGCAAGTTACCTTTCTGATCCACATAAAGCAAGATCACAAACAGGATATGTGTTTACTAACTGCAATGAAAACATTTCATGGAGATCTACAAAACAAACATTGGTAGCTACATCATCCAATCATTCTGAAATACTAGCACTACATGTAGCAAGTCGAGAATGTATTTGGTAAAGATCATTATCGAACATATTTGAAACAAATGTCGACTTTCCTCAACAATAGAAAGATCAACTAACATTTTTGAAGACAATGCCGCATGCGTAGCTCAGATTCAAGCAGGGATATATCAAGGGTGATAGGACGAAGCACATTTCTCCTAAATTCTTCTTTGCACATGAACTTAAAAAAGACAATAAGATAGAAGTGAAGCAAATCCAGTCTCAAGAAAGTCCAGCAGATCTATTCCCAAAGGCACTTCCAAGTCAACATTTCAGAAGATGATATATAAAATTGGCTTGCGCCGCTTGCATCACCACCATTTGAATAATGCATAATGAATCAGGGGAGCGCATAAAATTATGCTATAGTGTACTTTTTTCCTTAGTTCATATTTTTCCCATTGAGTTTTTATTAGTAAGGTTTTTAATGAGGCATTATCTTGATCCAGAAGTATCAACCCCCATAGTAACATTGTAATATGTTATCTAAAGATGAAATAAAATTGTACTCTTTTCCTTGTTTATGATTTTTCCTACAGGGTTTTTCATAAAAAGGTTTTTAATAAGGCAATTAATTTTATCATCTTTGCATACGCATATTCAAGGGGGAGTGTTGTGATATATTTGTTTTTAAGGGAGAATACGCTTAATGAAAGGGACACTATTGTAATTGATGGGACATGTGAAGCCTATAAATAGAGAGCTTGTGTATATTGTAAACACATCTGAATGAATAAAAAGTTCCTCTCTCTCTCTTATTTATTATGTTCTTCTTTTATTTTGTAACAAAATTTACTATTTTTTTATGGAGACTTTGTTACGATTTAACATTTCTTGTGGTTAATAGTTTTCGCAAATTTTTTTCTTGTGTGAGGTCAGGTCAACTTAATTATGATTTTGAATTGCTAGTTTGTGTATGTGATTCCTAGTTGTTGTTTTTTTGTACTATTAATTCATTGTTGATATCGTAAGCTTCCATGATAATCATGTTGAAATCATGATTATGTGGAAATGTAAATGGACATCATATATCTTCAATTAAAAAATTATCCAAAAGAACATAAAATACGTGCAAAAATAGGTGATGCATTCCGTTCCTGCTTCAATGATAATGTTCGTTTTCCTTTATCAACATTGTTAGAGGACAAGCGAGATCCAGTTGATTTGAAATTGATTTTAAGAAATAAAATTAAAATAGTAATTTAACAAATAAAAAACAAGTCAAACCAAGTGAAATTAAGGAGTAAATGACCAGTCAAATATAATTAATATTTTCTACAACTGAAACCAATTAAATTCGAACTTGAAATAAGTTAGATTATGCTAGTATTACCATATAACGATGGAGAAAACCGACCGTTAAGTTACATAAAAATAGAAAAAAGTATTTTTTTATTTTTTTTCTTAATTACTAGTTTGATAAAAAAAAATTATCTAGCTTGTTTTAAAAAAAATCAAAGTTATTGTAGAATTGCAAATTCAGTTGCACTAAGGGTTGCAAATGCAAGCTAGCTTGACATTGAGGATTTTCTATAAATGTATTGATACGAATCAATCGCAAGCACATAGATATTAATTATTATTTTTATTTTTGTTGGCAAAAAATTTCTGAAGATTATTGATAACATGATGCATCCTTAATCTCTATTTACAAACTGTCTTGATAACAAAACTTTATGTAACGTCCCGGAATTTTAGCGATTAAATAATTAATTTATTTTATTATTTCAATATGTTGGTTTGACAATTTATATGGTCTAAATTCAAATATATTGAATATTTAAATTAATATAAACAGTAGAATAACAAATTTAAATTCTGAAATATTCGGAATAGCTGAATGGCAATGTTGTAACGACCCAGGGATTTCGGCCCTGAAAATCGACATAAATACCCTTATCGTATCTCATGCCCATCCTCCAAACACTGAAAACACTGGGCGTTATTAGAAAGAATTTAGAGGGTGAGATAAGAAAGAATGAAAGTTAGAATAGATGAAGAAGAAGAACCAACACAGAGTCTTACATCGCAGCGGAACAAAATATAATACAGAAATAATCTTTATTGAGAGCTTTTGAAAATGCTTACAATATCAGGGTACAACACAATTCTGGACAGTTTTGATAATCTGTCCTCATATATATCATCACACAATGGAATATCATTTGTTTGAACATCTTTAGCTCCTTTTCGGACTACTCCGTACCTGATAACCTGTACCTGTACACTTCGGTCTAACCCGAGCATTTACAAAAACACCGGGTCAGTCTGGTGGACCAGAGTGAGAAAAACTCGCACAACATTAAGGTATCTCAACTTGATTTTTAAGATAAAATCCTTTCGAAAGAAAAAGATAATCGTAAGACCGATCCACACGTAAACACGGATGGTTTTTACCTTACGATAACCCAAACCAGTTTTCGAAATCAATATCTTTTCTGATATTATACTAGTGTCTAAATACAAGTAAATATCAATCTAGTGGAACGCTTGCATCTCACGCTCCACACATATATATATAAACAAAACCGTGGGCACTTATTGAAATTGGATTCCGACCTTAACAAGGTATGGGACCACCTGTCGCTCGTGTATCTCTAGAGGCGAATACCCTGGGTTCAACAAGAACGTCTTGCAACCCGGCCCTCACATGACCGACCACTCATTTCGCTTGAGTGTATCAAATGTATATCACCAACAATTGGACTCAAACCACCGTTCCCGAATGGGCAGAATTGATAAAGTAAGAAACAAAAGGAATTTCTCTAGATAGGTGATTATACACCCTAATGGGAGCGACCCACATAGCCATGCTGCCGGCCCGATTTTTGTCATTTCCCGGTTGTGAGGCTTGAGGTTATAATCTTTTGAACACCTGGCCACCATTCACTTTGAATGCCACATCGTCACATCCGCCAGGCATTACTGAATACTGATTTCCACAAAAATACTCTGAGCGTTAAGCTAAAGAAGGTATACGGCCTTCTTCGCCACCAACAAAGATAAGTTTGTAGAACATCAATATACGTGATCCATTTAGAAATACTCTGTCAGACACTCGTCCATACAAGACATCAAGGAACAGGATGAACCGAAGGCACCCTCCTACTTCATCTCTATATGAATCCCCCCATGAGTCAATAGCGAGTAGTCCTTGCAACCCGCAAAATCTCAACCACGACCGAATCACGTCAGAATATCTCTGGTTGTTTGTCCAGAGAATATTCGACAAGTAATTCTTTCGCTACTGAAGATCCACGGTCTTCACATGCTCCATCTCGATCGTCGTTTTGATCTGTTTTACATATTCGTATTTGTTGGTCGGAATGGTTTCGAATACGTATTCGATCCCGGTCTTTCTATACCAACAATCGTAAAGGTCATACTTGATAGTTGGTTATTTTACTATCAGGTAAACATCTATGAAAAACACAAACATAGATTTATTATTCTGCTGCTCAGCATCACTTGGCTTCTTGAAATTATCACCCAATCTCCCTTTTAATTTCGTTACTAGGGAAAATATAATCTCATCTCATTTCCATTACTTTGGAAATCTTATCACGCACTCTCGCCGTTACCAACTAGTATCATACTTGGATCGTCCCGAAGTCGTTCAAGTTGGGGTATTTTAATTACCTCTCAGACCTTGATCAACAACATTCTTATCTTCAGATAAATACGAGTTGAAATTCAAAAACCTGATATTCAATTTAATATCAAAACACATCCTACTTATCTCGTTTAATTAAAATATAGCTTTATAGCACTTCTTAACCTCTTTGGAAGTATCCCTTTAAAATTATTTGCTTACTAACCAATTCTTTTATTATTCTCGAGTTATTTAAAATAACCTTGGTTTAACCTGGATTTATCATTACAAATCCTATTTCAACTTTGTTTACCAAGCTAGATTTTAAATCCCTTTTCCAATCTCTGTTCTTTTGGAAAATCCATTTTTCAATCTCCTTTCTTTCGGGAAATCCCTTTTTCAGTTCCCTTAACTTAATCGTTCTCAGGTATTTTCAATTTAAAACATCGTCCAAATCTCACATTTCCTTTATAGCTATGTTTATTCATCTCAGGTTTAACCTAAACCCCTTTATATCTCCAACACAATTACTTACTTAAATATACCTTATTTAAGAAGTAATTAATTAAACCAAAACAAATAATTACTTTTACAAGGATAAATAATAAAAATCTCTTTTAAAGTCCTCTTTAAATTAACCAATTATTCCTCAGGTCATTTATTTCAGTTCATGAACAACAACTAATAAAAAGGTTTAACTTTGTTACAAAGGTCGACTCGGTCACTTTAAAGAACGATTATTTCTTAAACCAACTCCAGTTTATTCCTTCTTATAATTAATTTAAATAACTTTGTTAAATTGTCCACTTGACGTGATTCATGAAATATTTAACCCCTAGATTCTTGCATGCTTGTTTTGTTTATAATTCTTATCAACATAAGGATTTGGTTTATAAACCATTTCATAACTCATTATAAACCTTAAGTAAATAAAAAATTGTTTATTTTCCTTTTTAAATAACCTTTCAATGAAATATCTTTTCAAAATCTATTTTCATTATAAAAAATATTTATAACTCCAATATGTTCAATTCACTATCAATAAAACCCATATTTTATAAATAGATTAATTTATAAGCCAGGTGATGCAAATATCCCAACCACACTACTCATCAGAACAAATGTTAAAACACGGTTCAACAATCAACAACAATCAATCGTTTCTTGACTGATAATTTCTATAACAATTATTAATCAATCAACAGCCAATTCAAATAATTCAACCCAATCCAAGCATGTTTATAATCATGACCAATCACGGAAAATTTCTTATTCAGGTCAAATCAGAATGATTTGTATTTTCTGAAATTAAACGACCGTTTAATTTCAATGGTTGAGTCATCGATAAATATATTTAACTAGCTAATAGTCAACCATTAGCAATCAGAACACGTAAAAAAAAACCAATTTATATAAAATATAAATGGGAAGATCTGAGTGAGTTTAACTCACCTTGATTTTGAATCTTTTGATCAACAGTCTGTTTTAATCAAATTATTTCGACGTTTAATTTGAATAAAAATCCAATCACTTCAGATATGGACTAGGCGTGCTCCATCTTGAAGTATTCGTCTCCACGGTCCCAACGCAACTGACCGCGCTTGAATCTGATAACGTATGATCGAGAAATCATCAAAACAAGTTTATAAAAGAAATTTAAATTTAAACCATGGATTTCTTTTAATTTAAAGATGGGCCTTACCCTATAATCACCCGGCCCAACAAAACAAAACCCGCCTCACTTTTAAACCCTCCCACAGTTCCCTTTTCCTCATTACAGCCGCCTCCAAAAATTTGATCTCAAACCCAAATAACAGAAAACCCAAATCCCTTTCTTAATTCAGCATGATCGGATATAGATGGCGTCGCAACCACCAATACACCACCACACTCCGATCTCCCCTCTCCCTCTTCACTCGCTCGGCTTAAAACCCCACATCCGTCCACCGTTGCTTCATGAATTACCACCAAGTCTTCCCCGAAAATAAGAAGCCCCCTCCTACATCTTAAGCCAAGTTATTTTTCCTTTTTACCTGATTTTAAATTGCAGTAATACTTTGTTTGATTTTTCTCTTGTTTTGCCGAATGGGTTATATTGTTTGAATGGGTTTTTTTTGTATGGCTGAAATACATCTGTGTGAGGCATATTTATAGTTGTAAATTTTAGAGATAAGCACCATGTCCATCAATGGTTATGCTTCAGTACTTCGGCTACTATTAGCCTAGGAGATTTCCCTTTTCCCCTTTCTTCTTGTCGCAGATTTGATTTTACTGGAGATGTAAGTGCTGATGGACGTTTGAGGATTTTTAACCGATATTTATTGAATTTAGTATTACATTTCAGTACGACTGGCCTTGCTCTAAAAAAACAGTGACTGACCTTGTATAGGTTAGGTGGGGGTATGGCCTATGACTTGTCTGAGATCTGTATTGTAGATTCTATGTTGGATTTCTAATGTATGGTTCAATCTTGCTATAAATTTGCATTTGACTGTAAATATATTTGACCCTTCTTCTAGTGGTTCATTGTATAGGATTGATGTTTACCTGTTTTTTTTCAGTTCGGCTATGGTATTGTCTTATCTTGTTGGTTGTTCATCCCATTTTCTTTGCTGTTTCTGTATTGTTATGAGCTGTTCACCACGTTCCTTAACTATTTTAGCCGTATGGGTCCACTGTTTCTTCGATGAAACGGTCTTGTTGCAATTTGTATTTTCTGACTAGTGTATTTATAGCTGTTCACCTCACTGTTTTACTTATCTGCCTCATTTGTTTATCTACCTTAGCTGTACTACAGAATTGATGTGTGAATATTTATCTGTATTTGATTTCCTAGCTGTTCACTTAGCTGTTATACTGTCTAAATTGATGTAAGAATATATGCATATCTTTACTTTGGCCATTCATGACATGTTCTTAGCTGTTCATGACCTTCCCTTAGGCTGTTTAGCTATTTACATTTTCTTTTCTTTCTCTTTGCTGTTTTATTTTTATCATGAAATTTTCCTTTTTAATGGGTTTACTTTTTGTTTTGCAGATCAAAGTTGATCAAGATGGATTCGGTTCAGCAAAATCTGGAGGAGCTGATTTACAATATTGATTTTTCTTTGTGTTTTATATTGGAGACCTTATATATATATGTATGTTTTTCTTTTTTACTTCTTTCTGTACTGTATTGGCTTCGGGTTCATATTGAATATATGTTCTTATTGTCTTTTGCCTTTGTATAATTTCCCTTGTACTTGCACCTATCGATACCGTTGTATATACTTTGTTCTTCTTTGAAATGTCCAGCTTTGCTTTCGTATTTGTATTGACGGTATATATTTCAGTTCATACAATAATCTTCTTTCTAATGTCCCATATAGGAATTATACAAAGAAATGAGTTTTGAATATCCTTTTGATCATTGAAAAATCCTATTGATTGTATGTACTATGTTCTTATGCTTTGTTCTGATAAAACAAGAGGTTTATGTATGTTCCCGTATGTTCATGTATACGGCGACATCTTCATTTATTGGATAAGTATGGTATATTCATGTTTTATTCCTTTGCCCCATCAAATGAAATGCTGATGGTGTGTATATATATAGGAATCGTACTAAAATATAATTTTGTGTTTATGTCGTACACGAACTTCAAGTTGAATTATTAACTTAAGCCTCATAAAATCTCTATAATTTATTTTTCGAACAACTAATTTTAATGATAAATTAATATTAACGTATTTATTTAAAACAACAACTCCCCTTACGAACTGTATAGATTTTGAAATCAAAATTTAAAAAGCTTGGTTTTAAACAATATTCCATTTATATAAAATCCCTTTTTAATTTATTAATAAATTCGATTAAAAATCCATAATATTTTCAAATAAAAAATATAAACTGAAAATATTCAAATTTAAATGGCCGAAAAATCTGGGATGTTACATTCTTTCCCCCTTAAAATAATTTCATCCTCGAAATTGCAAAGTAAAAGGAATATTCTGAATTGAATTATTTTTAAAACAATTACTGTTGAATTAAATTCAAATAAATTCGAACTATAAAATTTTCGGGAATTTCGTCAGCACCTCCTCTGCATGGCTCGATGGATACGACCACAACTGTTATTCTGGGCCTCAACTTCTTCGAAAAGAAAATTCAAATTCCAAGTGGCAATCCACTTTATTTGAATTCCAATCATTTATCCAATAAATTTTCAAATCCCAATTCATTCACTCAATTTGATTTATCCTTAACCAGGTTCAGCTTTACTTCCATATCCGATTCAATTGATGAATTCAATTTTATTACAAAATTCAAATTTGATTTCAAATCAAATCAATCAGAACAAACAACCAAACACCCAGCATTACTAGAAAATAAATCCCTTTTTTATATAAAAATATACTTTGGGTAAAATTATTTCATTTACCCCTTTGGTAAAACAATATTGTATCCATTTACCAGTTCAGTGCTTCTCAACACTTGAACTAGTCAAATAACACAATATAAAACATTTGTATATAAAATTTTACAAATACGCTCTCATATATATATATATATACACACACTCAAACTCAATTTAGGGTGTTACCAACCCCATCTCCATTGAGTTACGCCACAGCGCCAAGGTTACTACTCAACCAATAGCTCTGATACAACTGTAACGACCCAGGGATTTCGACCCTGAAAATCGACATAAATACCCTTAATGTATCTCATGCCGATCCTCCAAACCCCGAAAACACTAGACGTTATTAGAAAGAATTTAGAGGGTGAGATAAGAAAGAAAGAAAGTTGGAATAGAAGAAGAAGAAGAACCAACACAGAGTCTTACACTACAGCAGAACAAAATATAATACAGAACTAATCTTAATTGAGAGCTTTTGAAAATACTTACAATATTACAGGACAACACACATCTGGACAGTTTTGATAATCTGTCCTCATATATGTCATCACACAGCGGAATATCATTTGTCTTAACATCTTCAGTTCGTTTCTGGACTTCTCAGTACCTGATAACCTATACCTGTACAACTCGGTCTAACCCGAGCATTTACAAAAACACTGGGTCAGTCTGGTGGACCGGAGTGAGAAAAACTCGCACAATATTAAGGTATCACACAACTTGATTTTTAAGTTAAAATCCTTTCGAAAGGGAAAGATAATCGTAGGACCGATCCACAAATAAACACGGACGGTTTTTACCTTACGATAACCCAAACCAGTTTTCAAAATCAATATCTTTTCTGATATTATACTAGTGTCTAAATACAAGTAAATATCAATCTAGTGGAATACTTGCATCTCACGCTCCACGAATATATATACAAATAAAACCGTGGGTACTTATTGGAAATTGGATTCCGACATTGACAAGGTATGGGACCACCTGCCGCTCATGTATCTCTAGAGGCGAATACCCTGGGTTCAACAAGAACGTCTTGCAACCCGGCCCTCACATGACCGACCACTCATTTCGCTTGAGTGTATCGAATGTATATCACCAACGGTTGGACTCAAACCACCGGTCACGAATGGGCAGAATCGATAATGTAAGAAACAAAAGGAATTTCTCTTGATAGGTGATTATACACCCTAATGGGAGCGACCCACATAGCCATGCTACCTACCCGATTTTTGTCATTTCCCGGTTGTGAGGCTTGAGGTTATAATCTTTTGAACACCTGGCCACCATTCACTTTGAATGCCACATCGTCAGATCCGCCAGGTATTACTGAATACTGATTTCCACAAAAATACTCTGAGCGTTAAGCTAAAGAAGGTGTGCGGTCTTCTTCGCCACCAACAGAGATACATTTGTAGAACATCAATATACGTGATCCTTTTGGAAATACTCTGTCAGACACTCGTCTATACAATTCATCCAAAAACAGGATGAACTGAAGGCACCCTCCTACTGCATCTCATATAGGAATCACCCCATGAGCCAGTAGCGAGTAGTCCTTGCAATCCATAAAATCTCAACCACGACCGAATCACGTCAGAATATCTCTGGTTGTACGGCCAGAGAATATTCGACAAGTAATTCTTTCGCTTATGAAGATCCACGGTCTTCGCATGCTCCATCTTGATCGTCGTTTTGATCTCTTTTACATATTCGTCTTTGTTGGTCGGAATGGTTTTGAATATATATTCGATCTCGGTCTTTCCATACCAACAATCGTAAAGGTCAGACTTGATAGTCGGTTATTTAACTATCAAGTAAACATCCATGAAAACACAAACATTGATTTATTAGTCTGCTGCTCAGCCTCACTTGACTTCTTGAAATTATCACCCAATCTCCATTTTAATTTCGTTACTAGGGAAAATATAATCTCATCTCATTTCCGTTACTTTGGAAATCTTATCATGCACTCTCGCCATTACCAACTAGTGTCATCCTTGGATCGTCCCGAAGTCATTCAAGTTGGGGTATTTTAATTACCTCTCAGACCTTGATCAACAACGTTCTTATCTACAGATAAATACGAGTTAAAATTCAAAAACCCGATATTCAATTTAACATCAAAACACATCCTACTTATCTCGTTTAATTAAAATATAGCTTTATAGCTCTTCTTACCCTCTTTGGAAATATCCCTTTAAAATTATTTGCTTACTAACCATTTCTTTTATTATTCTCGATTTATTTAAAATAACCTTGGTTTAACATGGATTTATCATTACAAATCCTGCTTTTAACTTTGTTTACCAAGCTCGATTTTAAATCCCTTTTCCAATCTCCTTTCTTTCGGGAAATTCCTTTTTCAATCTCCTTTCTTTCGGGAAATCCCTTTTTAAATTCCCTTAACTTAATCGGTCTCAAGTACTTTCAATTTAAAACATCATCTAAATCTCACGTTTCCTTTATAACTATGTTTATTCATCTCAGGTTTAACCTAAACCCCTTTATATCTCCAACACAATTATTTACTTAAATATACCTTACTTAAGAAGTAATTAATTAAACCAAAACAAATAATTACTTTTACAAGGATAAATAATAAAAATCTCTTTTAAAGTCTTCTTTAAATTAACCAATTATTCCTCAGGTCATTTATTTCAGTTCATGAACAACAACTAATAAAAAGATTTAACTTTGTTACAAAGGTCGACTCGTTCACTTTAAAGCACGATTATTTCTTAAACCAACTCCAGTTTATTCCTTCTTATAATTAATTTAAATAACTTTATTAAATTGTCCACTTGACGTGATTCATGAAATATTTAACCCCTAAATTCTCGCATGCTTGTTTTGTTTATAATTCTTATCAACATAAGGATTAGGTTTATAAACCATTTCATAACTCCTTATAAACTGTAAATAAATAAATAATTATTTATTTTCCTTTTAAAATAATCTTTCAATGAAATAACTTTTCAAAACCTATTTTTGTTATAAAATATATTTATAACTCCAATATGTTCAATTCACTGTCGATAAAACCCATATTTTATAAATTGATTTATTTATAAGCCAGGTGATGCAAATTTCCCAACCACACTACTCATCAGAACAAATGTTGAAACACGGTTCAACAATCAACAACAATCATTCGTTTCTTGACTGATCATTTCTATAACAATTATCTATCAATCAACAGCCAACTCAAACAATTCAACAAATCCAAGCATGTTTATAATCATGACCAATCACGGAAAATTTCTTATTCAGGTCAAATCAGAATGATTTGTATTTTCTGAAATTAAATGACCGTTTAATTTCAATGGTTGAGTCATCGATAAATATATTTAACTAGCAAACAGTCAACCACTAGCAATCAGAACACGTAAAATAATAACCCAATTTATATAAAATATAAATGGGAAGATCTGAGTGAGTTTAACTCACCTTGATTTTGAATCTGTTGATCAACAGTCTGTTTTAATCAAATTAAACTGACGTTTAATTTGAATAAAAATCCAGTCACTTCAGATCCGGACTAGGCGTGCTCCATCTCGAAGTACTCATCTCCACAGTCCCAATGCAACTGACTGCGCTTGAATCCGATAACATATGATCGAGAAATCATCAAAACAAGTTTATAAAAGGATTTTAAATTTAAACCATGGATTTCTTTTAATTTAAACCGTTCCCTTTTCCTCATTACAGCCGCCTCCAAAAATTTGATCTCAAAACCAAATAACAGAAAACCCTAATCCCTTTCTTAGTTCAGCAAGACCGAAGATAGATGGCGTCGCAACCACCAATACACCACCACGCTCCGATCTCCTCTCTCCCTCTTCACTCGCTCGGCTTAAAACCCCACACCCGTCCACCGTTGGTTCGTCAATTACCACCAAGCCTTCCCCGAAAACAAGAAGCCCCCTCCTACATCTTAAGCTAAGTTCTTTTTCCTTTTTACTTGATTTTAAATTGCAGTAATACTTTGGTTGATTATTTTCTGGTTTTGCCGAATGGGTTATATTGTTTGGATGGGTTTTTTTTGTATGGCTGTAATACATCTATGTGAGGCATATTTATAGTTGTAAATTTTAGAGATAAGCACCATGTCCATCAATGGTTATGCTTAGGTACGTCGGCTACTATTAGCCTAGGAGATTTCCCTTTTCCCCTTTCTTCTTGTCGCAGATTTGATTTTACTGGAGATGTAAGTGCTGATGGACGTTTGAGGATTTTTAACCGATATTTGTTGAATTTAGTATTACATTTCAGTACCACTGGCCTTGCTCTAAAAAAACAGTGACTGACCTTGTATAGGTTAGGTGGGGTATGGCCTATGACTTGTCTGAGATCTGTATTGCGGATTCTATGTTGTGTTTCTAATGTATGGTTCAATCTTGCAATTAATTTGCATTTGACTGTGCATATATTTGATCCTTCTTCTAGTGGTTCATTGTATAGGATTGATGTTTACCTTTCTGTTTTCAGTTCGGCTATGGTATTGTCCTATCTTATTGGCTGTTAATCGCCTTTCCTTTGCTGTTTCTGTACTGTTATGAGCTGTTCACCATGATCCTTAACTATTTTAGCCGTATGGGTCCACTGTTTCTTGGATGAAACAGGTCTTGTTGCAATTTGTATTTTCAGACCAGTATATTTATAGCTGTTCACCTCACTGTTTTGCTTATCTGCCTCATTTGTTTATCTACCTTAGATGTACTACAGAATTGATGTGTGAATATTTATTTGTATTTGATTTCCTCGCTGTTCACTTAGCTGTTGTACTATCTAAATTGATGTAACAATATATGCATATCTTTGCTTTGGCAATTCATGACATGTTCTTAGCTGTTCATGACCTTCCCTTAGGCTGTTTAGCTATTTATATTTTCTTTTCTTTCTCTTTGCTGTTTTATTTTTATCATGAAATTTTCCCTTTTAATGGGTTTACCTTTTGTTTTGCAGATCAAAGTTGATCAAGATGGATTCAGTTCAGCAAAATCTGAAGGAGCTGATTTACAATATTGATTTTTCTTTGTGTTTTATATTGGAGGCCTTGTATATATGTATATTTTTCTTTCTTTCTTATCTCACCCTGTAATTTCTTTCTATAAACGTTCCGCTGTTTTCGGTGTTGGAAGGTCGGCATGAGTACGGTAAAGGGTATTTTTGTTGATTTTCGAGGCCGAAATCCCTGGGTCTTTACAAATGTGATGAGAACTGAATGGTGTAAGAGATTTAGTTTAGTTAGAAGTTGAATTATAATAATGAATATATTATTTAAATGACAGTTTGAATGTATTAATTATAATAAAATTATAAAACGAGCTTATAATGTCGCGGCAGTTCGTAACTTAAAGCTTGAACTTAAAACGACTATACAGGATTCGTTATAAATTGTATTTCTTCGAAACTAGAAACGTTTGAATCCATGGAACTATAATTTTCTAATGGAAGTGAAAATCGAGATTTCGGGTTATATGTTGCAAGTTATGTCCAAATTAAATATTCAGAAAAATAATGGCATAATCGTTTTTGGCCATTAGGTTATTTAAATATATTTGAATATCGGTTTCGAATTTAGACAAGATTCTTTAGAGACATAGTGCTAATTTAATTTTTAGAATTTTATTGTAATTTTTAATTAATTAAATATGCAACTTTTTATTCGGAGTATCTTGCACCCAATATCAATATTTTGGGGTTTCACAATATGAGCTAATATACCGATATTATTATATTTTTGGGATCGGGGCACCTTGATGGACACGATCGTATTCTTATTTCTGTTCGTAGCGGTTCAGACATGAATGTAATTTAACACGTAATGGGAATCCTTAGTAAATATCTAATATAAAACAAAAACATACATATAAATAAAATAAAATAAAAGGGACCGGTCACTATTTTCTTAATCACACTATAAGGGGCATTAGAAGAGCCGACCACCAATAAGAAATTTTGATGTGATCACGTCCATAGAAACCCAGGACAACATGTTGGCATTCCACGAGAAGACATGGAATTTTAACAAGACTTCACTGCAAAAAGATTCTTAAACACACATTAGTGAATTTGGCGATAAATTTCTTTCACATTTTCTTCCATTCAAAAAGAACACAAAGTTGGAAGCTGCTCAAATATAGGATCAAAGAGGCAACTGACCATCTTTTTACATACAAACCGTACAACACTACAACAACTTTGAAACCAGGTTTTACACGAGGAACTGGAATGTGATTTTTGTTTCTAAGATAATTAAATGTACAAAAAGTTCATTCCCTTCATTTCTAAGGATACTTCTAGCGATGCAAACCTACTTGCTTAAGTTACGGACCCCTATCTTGGCACATGTTTGTAAGTCAAACACCTAGGGGATTTAGAAATCCACACAGTATGTAACCCCATCACCTAAGAATTTAATGCACCACTTAGCTGATAAGAAAGAAATCAACATTTAGGCCGTACGCTATGTTGAAAAGTATGCCACTTACAATGTACGAGACATCCCCTATTTCATTCTATAAATCTTGCCAAATTAGTCAGGCACCCAAAAACCGTTTCCTTCATTCTTGATTTCCACAAGAACAAGTAAAATGCCAGACCCAGAATCTCTACACAAATCAAAGAATATATATATATATAAATTACAAAATAAATATATACAAATTCGAACGAGATACTGTACGCCCGAAAAAAACGAAATAAGGGAGAGTTGCATACTGGAGCTCACTGTTTTAAGATGAGGTTACGTGAGATGATGAGATTCATCAGAGAATGGGGCTAGAGAGGAGGCGCCGCTGATGGCGTGGGTCCGGTCATCCCCAGTGAGAAGTGGCGGCACCGGCTTTGATCTGAAGGCGTCCTTGTTCTTAATGTTAAACATGAAAAAGGACTTGGAAAGGGCACTAGTAATACATGGCGTTGGCGAGTTACATGAACTGAGAGGGGAAAACCATGCGTCAATACAAGGGAATATGCGAGTTGTTTAAAACAGGAGATGGGAAAGTATAGTGATTTCAAGTCAAAGCGGTTGGTGATCATTCGTACAATGCTTAAAAGGCTGGAAATGCCGCAAGTGATTAACAGTGCGAGTTTTATTCTGTAGTTGCGATGAGGATCGGAGTTGACGTACTGGGTGTAGGGGGTAATAAAATGAAATAAGGATACAAAGGATACAATCAAGCATATATCTTTCTCATTTGACGGGCTAATGGGCCAAAGCCCAATGTTCAACTGAAGGCATCTGGAGTGGACCAAAATCGAAATAGATTAGCTGTCAATAACGTTACAATATGTAACTGTATAAATACTTGTCAAGAGTACTCATCTGTAATCATTAATTCATTCAGTAAAGAATATTTCAGTTTCTCTCTTCATTCTATTTCATCTTCATTTACATTACAATCGAAAATACAAATTCCAAATTCCAAATTCTTTTATGGTATCAGAGCAAAAGCTTAACAGCAAAACTTGCCACTTAAAAACATTCCAGAACTTTATCAACATCCCCATCCGAGTATTGTCATCATTTGCGGATTCCTATCATCAAAGTTGTTAAACTTTTCATTTGAGAGCTGTTATGATCTTCAAGATCAGTGCCACACCATGCAACCATCACTGGCTGCATTGAATCTGAGCCTCACCAAGTATATTTCAACTGGCTGCTACAGATCCAAAACCCTGCCTAGCAATCGCTGCAGGCTGCATCAAATCCCGAAAATCAGTTTTCTTGAAGCAGAACAAAATTAAAGCATCAAGAAAAACAAAATCAGGTCACCTGAAAGTTCAAGGAAGCAATTCAAAAGGCTGCAAACCAGTAAAGAACAATCTACTATCTGATTGCAAATCACAACTGAACTGCAGTCTTGATTTTGGCATTCTGAATTCCCTTTTCTATAAGAAATTCTCCTGATTCTCATTTCTTGTATCATATTTGTCATCATGGCTGACAAATCACCCACTGAAACTGGTTCATCTGGAATACCACCCACAAATCATGTTATTCCACCCACCATTCTTCTGTTATTCCATCTCTTGTAGATCAATTGGTCAAAACACCCATTAGCCCACAAACATATTTAATTTCAATAAAACATGATGAAACAAACTACTTGAACTTGAAATATCAAATAGAAACAGCAATTCAAGGCTACGGACTTGAAGGATATATCTATGGTACACTTGCAATTCCTTCTGCCAATGTTACTGATCAAGAAAACAGAGTTATACCTAATAAAGAATTTGTAAAATATCATATGCAGGACAGATTAATCAGTTCTTGGCTACTGTCATCAATTAGCAACAATCTAATTTCTCAAGTTGTAGGTTGTAAAACCTCAAATGAAATCTGGGTTAATGTTGAGAGAAATTTTAATGCCCAATCTTCTGCAAAGATAATTCATTACAGAAGACAAGTTCAAAATGCAAGAAAGGGTAACAACACAATGAGAGAATACCTTTCAAAGACGAAAACGTTAAGTGATCAACTTGAGGCTGCAGGACAGAAAGTAACAGAATCTGAGAAAGTGTTAAACATTCTAAATGGCTTGAGCAATGACTATGAAGCTGTAGAGGAAATCATCTCATCATAGAGAGTCACTCCACCTCTTGAAGAGGTTCACTCTATTCTATTATCTCATGAAGCAAGAATTGAAAGCAAGAAGACTCAAGAATCAGACATGTCTATAAACTATGCAAATTGTTTTACAAACAAGGACCAAAGAACTGGACAAAACCCTCAAAGAGGAGGATTCAACAATAGAGGAAGAGGCAAAGGCAGAAACAACAATACAAACAGACCTAAGTGTCAAATTTGTGAAAAGATTGGACACACTGCACTCAAATGTTATTTCAGATTCATTCAAAACTATACATCCAATCAGTCATCTAGCAATCAAAGAAACAATGCAAATGTGAATGTTGCCCAAATGCAGAATGATCAAGCAAGTCAAAATGAAGGAAAGACATCAAGTGGAGAAGAAATAGCAAGGACTGAACACATAAGTGATGAAAGCTGGTATCCTGACTCTGGAGCAACAAACCATCTAACAAATAACCTAGAAAACCTAAATCTAGGATGTAGTGAATACAGAGGTAATCAGCCTATCTCTATGGGAAATGGTAAGTCTATTTTCATTACTCACATTGGTTATGGTATGTTAAATGGTAACAAACGTTTACTACTAAGAAACTTATTAAGAGTGCCAGATGTAAAGAAGACTCTGCTAAGTGTTTCACAGTTTGCTCAGGATAATCAAGTATATTTTGAATTATATCCTACGTACTGTTTAGTCAAGGACATACTGACAAACAAAATTTTATTGTAGGGCAATGAAGTCAATGGTCTATACAAATTCAATCAAAGACCCTGCAGCAGTAATGAAAGAAGAGAAATGAATTGTAATTTCAGTACTAATGTCTCTGGAAAAGATATGAGTGCATTTGATATATGGCACAACAAACTTGGTCATCCAAGTGGCAAAATTTCAAAGCAAGTTATTGTAGAAAACAATACCAAATGCAATGATATTTCTTTACCATACTTATGCACATATTGTCAAATGGGTAAATGTCACAAACTTCCATTCATCAATTCAACCACTGAGTACACTAAACCACTAGAGTTAATTCCCACTGATGGGGTCCAACCCCCATCAACTCAGATTATGGGTATAACTATTATGTATCATTTGTAGAAGCATATAGTAGGTTTACTTGGATCTATTTACTAAAGTCAAAGTCTAATACTAGCAATGTTGTTATGCACTTTATTGCTCAAGCTGAAAAACAAACTAGTTCTCAATTAAAAGTTTTTCAGTCAGATGGTGGGACAGAATATAAACCACTAAAAGATTATTTTCTCAAAAAGGGAATAATTCATAGATTTACCTGTCCACACACCTCTAAGCAAAATGGGTTAGTTGGGAGAAAGCATAAGCATATTATTGAAGCAGGTTTGACTTTATTAGCTCAAGCTAAATTACCATTGACATTTTGGACTGATTCTTTTAAAACGGCTGTTTATTTGATAAATAGATTTCCAACAAAGGTAATTAATGGAGTCAGTCCATTTCAGAAACTTCTAAAACAAAAACCTAATTATAATTTTCTAAAATCTTTTGGATGCTTGTGCTACCCTTATTTAAGACCCTATAACAGGCACAAATTTGACTACAGAACTAAACCATGTACCTTTAGGATATGCTGATAATTAGAAAGGTTACAAATGCTTAGATGACAGTGGACATGTGTACATTAGCAGACATGTTATGTTTAATGAGAAGATTTTTCCATATCATTACAGTAATATCAAAACCACAAAGATACTATATGATGGTAGCATATATATTCCACCGATACCTGTATACACTGATCTCTTGAGTGCAGGTGAAACTGAGAAAACACATGAAAAAACAACATCATACAGCAGTGGTACTGTTCAATCATCAAGTCAACACAGCATGTCACCTGTTCCATATCATAATGAAGACAACATTAATAGTGAACAAGAAAAAGAATAGAGTGGGAATAATGAGAAAACGGATGGTGAAATACAACCTGACACTCAAGAGCAAGTGAAACCCACACATTCAATGATCACAAGGGCTAAAAGTGGAAACTTTAAGCCCAAAATATACACTACAGTCACTGATCAGAGTGAACCATGCAACTATGAGAAGGTAAACGCTAATAACATCTAGGTTAAGGCCATGAATGATGAATATCAAGCTCTCATAAGAAATCAAACATGGAAATTAGTTGAACCACCGCAAGACAAAAACAGCAAGGCTATAAATGGACATATAGATTTAAAAGAAAGCCTGATGGATCAATAGACATATACAAAGCTAGACTTGTGGAAAAAGGTTTCACCCAACAACAAGGATTTGACTACAAGGAAACTTTCTCTCCTGTAGTCAAGCCAACAACTATAAGAATTATGTTAACTATTGCTATTAGTAAAGGATGGAAGCTCAGGCAACTTGATGTAAATAATGCATTTTTCAATGGAGTTCTTGAAGAGGATGTTTATATGGAGCAACCTCAGGGATATATTCAAAACACCAATCTTGTGTGCAAGTTACACAAAGCTATTTATGGTCTTAAACTGGCTCCAAGAGTCTGGTTTGACAAGCTAAAATCTACACTAAGTAAAATGGTGTTTCAATCTACTAGATCTGATAATTCTCTATTCATTAAATCAGATAATGACTGCATCATATATATTCTAATCTAAGTTGATGACTTAATCATTATAGGTAATAACAACTCAGAAGTCAACACATTTGTGCAGTATCTAAACAAACAATTTTCTGTCCAAGATCTAGGAGAACTGAGCTACTTTCTGGGAATTGAAGTAAATTCAAAATCTTCAACAAAAGTTACTTTATCTCAAAGAAAATACATTGGTGAACTACTGGAGAAAACACAAATGCATGAAGAAAGGGGTCAACATACGCCAATGATTTGCAGTCAAGCCTTACCTAAATACAGGGGAAAACCTATAGATAGTATAAAACTGTACAGAAGTGTAGTTGGTGCATTGCAATATGAAACAATTACAAGACCTAATATATCATACAGTGTTAACAAAGTATGCCAATTCATGCAGGAACCTCTAGTCACAAACTGGAGGGCAGTAAAAAGGATATTAAGATATCAAAAAGCTACAATAAATTATGGTCTCATCTTCAAGGCATGCAACAACTACAACATTACATGATACACTGACGCAGACTGGGCATCTGACCCAAATGATAGAAAATCCACAACAGGATACTGTATTTACATGGGTGAAAATATTGTGTTATGGTGTTCAAAGAAGCAATCGACAGTCTCAACATCCAGCACAAAAGCTGAATACAGAAGCACTGCCAATGCTACGGTAGAAAATAATGTGGATAAGGTCTCTACTTTCAGAATTAAAGGTCAAGCAAGACAAAGCAATACTATGGTGTGACAACCTCAGCCCTGTCTACATGAATAAAAATCCTAAACAACACTCCAGAACCAAACATGTTGAGATTGACCTTTACTTCATCGTAGAACAAGTGGCAGAAAGAAATATAGAAGTTACACATATGCCTGCCACTTACTAGAGAGCTGACACCCTCACCAAGCCGTTATCGTCACCAAACTTCATCAAATTCAGAGAACAGCTGAGAGTTGACAACACTAAAAGCACATCAGAAGATCAAGGTGCTAAGATCCAAAATCTAAGGCCATGCTCGCTACCTGAAGAAAAAAAAACAAAAGCTCATGAAGACATAGAACAAAACAAAGGAGAAAGGATACTCAATACAGCATCAACACGAAGAATTACATATACTAGAGGAAGAGATGAAGTAAAATCTGCAAAGATTATCACTGGTGATAAGAGATTGAAGACGGATCTGAAGAATTGCTCGGGAAGCCACCATCTTAACCCTAACCCAACTATTGATTTGCGTGGGGGGGGGGGGAGGGGGTAATAAAATGAAATAAGGATACAAAGAATACAATCAAGCTTATATCTTTCTCATTTGATGGGCTAATGGGCTAAAGCCCAATGTTCAACTAAGGCATCTGGACTGGACCACAATAGAAATAGATTAGCTGTCAATAACGTTACAATATGTAACTGCATAAATAAATGTCAAGAGTACTCATTTGTAATCATTAATTCATTCCTTAAGGAATATTTCAGTTTCTCTCTTCATTCTGTTTCATATTCATTTACATTACAATCGAAAATACAAATTCCAAATTCCAAATTCTTTTAGGGAGAACGTGCATGGTGCATGAGCTTGGACCTAGGAAGGTGTATATATATTTCGAAGAGAGCGTAGGAGAGGACTTCGAGATGTAGGAAGGAAGAGAAAGTATTGCGTTGGAAATACTGGAGTCTGGAGGGAAATGATATCAGTAGATGGAGATTTTTACAAGGATGAGAACGGTGTTTAAGATGTGTAAATCAGTGAAGAAACGAATGAGCAGGGTGTTTGGGAACATTGGGTCATGGCGGGTATTTGTGTACTAGGAGCACAACCAACAATGGCTTGTTCAGTTACTATACAAGCCACGTAGCAACCAGGTGTGGCTTGTTCAGTCACCCGTGGCTAGGCAGTGGCTGCTTTGGAGCTCGTTCGTGGCTGGTGAACTGAACAAAGGTTGGTGGATATAACGGCAAAGTGTTTGTCGTTATAAGTTTATAACAGAAAACTCTTTGCCGTTATAAACTTATAACGACAAACACTTTGTCGTTATAATACATAGCTGTTGCACCCCAACGGTTAGTGCATTTCCTCTCCTTATATACCAACCTTCCTCCTTCTTCTTCCACACAACCACTCCACCTTCTCTACTTCAGCTTCTTCAACTTCTTCAACAACAAAAATGTCTTCTTCTGAACCCAAGAGAACTGGGAAAAAAACCGCAAACAAGAAACCCATGTCCAAACCGCACTCGTCATCATATGCCATGCAATGGTCAGTCCAAGAACAGCAATCGTTGCAGCCATCTCACGAATATGGCTACTCCCCATATTAAAATTATCCATACCGACCACCGTACCAACCGCTTGCTCCTCCTAACTTTCCTCACATGCATTCTACCGTCCCGCCACAGTTTTACCAACGACCGCCCGTGGTAGGCATATACAACGATCATTCGTCGTATATTGTAACAACCCGAATTTTTAACAACGTGTTAAGATAAGAATCAAGGCAGAATTAAATTGTGAAATAAGAATCAGGTAAAACGGGTTGGGCCATTGCGTTCGTCTCGGAAAAATGCGCTAAATAGAGTCCGAAATTTCGTAAATCGGAGTCCGTATGACCGAGATATAGCCTCCGAAAGTTTCACAAAAATTCAAATTCGAAAAAAGATTCAAATTTCAGAAAAATCAGGGTAGGCGGGAAAAATCCCGCTCCGGCCAGGTCGATCAGGGGGTCGACCTGGGAGTCGACCAAGTGGGGCCCTGGTCGATTGGGGAGTCGACCTGGGGGTCGACATGCCTGGTCGAACCCAGGCAGCCTGGTGCACCTAAATGTGTTATTCTCTCGGTTTTGGAGGCTTGTGACGATTTGGGATGGCCTGGATTTATCCTAGGGTTTATCCGACGTCCTAAACTACTCCTATATCTATAAAAAGACCCCTAGACCTAGCTTAAACCCTCACAAATCACTCTTGCCACGAAGTGCTGCCCAAATCTCCATTGATCATGGCCTCCATCCCCAAACTCAATAGCTTATGCTTGCAAACTAGCTTCAAGACGAAGGTGCGAGCTTTCTACACCAAATCAAGGGTTTTGATCATCATTTCAACGTGGATCCTACGTCAGGACGATTCATGCTCCTAGTCCTCTTGCCACGCTAAGTAAGTTCTAGCTACCTTTAGATCTAAATGGTGGTTTTAATGTGACATGTGATAAAATGCGATGTAACATAAGTATGCCAGCCTATGTGAACCTAGTTTTGCCCTTTTCTATGATCTATGAATTTAGGCTATGTTATAGCAACTAAATCATGTCACACATGTTACGTTGGGCTTAGTTTATCATGCAAGTGTGAACATTTACTTAGGAAATGTTAGCATGAACCATTGGGAACCATTCTGACTTGTGAATTACTTGCAAGAACTTGACTGGGGGCTTATGCATGTAGAAGAACCCCTCATGATCGTTTACATGAACATAATGATAAACCTTGTGCAATGACACTATGCATGTTTGTGGCCAAATCCCTTTTTGATATTGTGTATGATTGTGGCCAATCCCTTTTTGATAGTATGCATGTTCAAGGCCAATCCCTTTTTGATCCCATGCACATTTGAGGCCAACCCCTTTGTGGCATCGTGCATGTTTTGAGGCCAACATGTTGTCATAGTATTCATACTATGTTGGCTCTCTTTCACTTGCGTTGGAGATCACGATTTGGGGGTAGTTAGGCAAACATGAATATGACAGCAAAACTTGACTTGAAGTCGCACAAAAACTTGACATGGGGTTGCATGAAAATGTGACATTCTTGATACACCTAAATGTGGACATGGCACGTAGGAAGACATGGGACTTCAAAGCTAGACATGTAGGGGCAGTGAGTGTAATATGACACTAGGCTAAACATGAAAGTGACCAACTCGAGGTTGGGTTGAGTTTGTAGCGTAAATCTTCCTGGAACCGACCGACATACCGGTAGCTACAAACAATAGGACCCAATGTGAGTAGTTGGTCATATCGCGCTTAAGACCCGAGGTTAGACTAGGTTGTGGTGTAAAGTTGTCCAGACCCACCCGGCACATCCAGTAACCACAACAAAGTCTAGTGTGAGAGGTTGGGGTGCATTAATTCCCTTAATGCCACATAACGAGGTTAAGTAAATTTTACTAGTGACACTTAACTGATATGACACGAGTTGGTCGGTTAAGTGAGACTGGACTTGATCTCTTAATGACACTTAACCGTATAATACAGTCAGGGGATGGAGTTAAACTAATCTATACTTAACTAATCCGACTCGGTAATTGATGGGGTTAAGTCAACCTATACTTAACCAATCTAACACGGTAATTCGATAGGGTTAAGCGACCTATACTTAACCAATCTAAACTCGGTATTTGTTGGGGTTAAGTCAACCAATACTTAACCAATCTAACACGGTAATTTGATGAGGTTAAGCGACCTATACTTAACCAATCTAAACATGGTAATTTGATAGGGTTAAGTTAACCTACACTTAACCAATCTAACACGATAATTTGATGGGGTTAAGTTAACCTACACTTAACCAATCTTACATGGTAACTTAATGGGGTTAAGTTAACCAACACATAACCAATCTAAATGTGACACTTGATAAGACTAAGTCACGAACTGCTTGAATACACCCAACTGACTTGACTCGATAGTTTGATGGGGTTAAGTTAATTCGTACTTAACTAATCTAAAATGAGTGAGTTGGATAGGGTTAAGTCACCTTTAGAATATACTTAACCAACATGACATACGGGTTGTAGGGCTAAGTCTGGAACTTGATCACTTAGCCAATTCTGACATGATTGGTAGGCGGGTTAAGTCATGGACTTGAATGACAACACTTAACCCATTAGACAAAAACCCTAGTTGGGACTAAGTAGAAAACCGTAGTTAACAACGATGACGGGAAAGGAAGCTAAGTGGTAACCCTTAGTTAAGGATAACTAAGTAATAATTCTTAGCCAATGAAATGGGACCAGTTAATAAATAGATGAGGAACCTGATACAGTAGGTCATCGCTTAGCATACGAGGGGGAGCGAATTATCTGACTTAGATAAAGGCTCCAACGAACTGGGTGACGAAGCGGTAGCTTCAGGTGATGTGAGGGTACCCTTAGTCTCCCTCTGTGAGGTTGTAGATGATCCTCCTGGGCTCACAGAGGTTAAGGTCTGCGGTAGAAGAACCAAGGGTATGCCTTGGTTGCTGTGCGAGTAACCTAAAGACTGGGGTGGATTAGAGTGGAGTCGGCGATGCTCGTTTTTTCCCTGGATAGCACGTCGTCGACTACCTACCATCTTGAGTCAATCGTGTACGTATGGAAAGGCAGAGATCTCCTAACAGACCATATACTTGCTATCAAGTTATGGGTGAGGTTGGCCAATAGGAAAGTAGGGCATAGTGGAGTCGTGAGTGTAGTTCTCATACACGATCCTTCTTGGATTTCCTTTCAGTAGTTGAGGGAGGGGTCACGTGGGACCATAGCCACGGGTACAAAAACAGACCTGGATATCTGCATTGGCAGATGATTTAAAGCTTCCCACCGAGTTCCGTATTTCTCGATTTGCCCTGGCACGGGACTCGGATGGCACATTTAGACACATGTGCATCTAGACATGGATGAACGATTCACGATACCTACGTGGAAAAAGGGAATGGTTGACGGGTAGCGTAATTCCTAGTGGTCCTAGGTGGATAAAACCGAAAACAAGTTACGGAAACGTTCATTAGGTAGCACAATCCCTAGTGGCCCTAGGTGGCATAAATCCTAGTAGAACACTCGATAATTCAGGCTAGGAGAACCTAGCTAGATCAAGGGGGATAGTCCAAAACAATTTCAAGGATAAAATGGTACTATGTTGAAGTAGTGAGTAAGCCCGTACGAGGTACGGCAAAGGACTGAACATACACATGGAAAGAAATATACGAATGGGGAAAGCCTACATATGCCATATATTAGGTTGACATGGACCAGTACATGACATTAGGCAAGGGACATTCATAGTTAACGCATGACACGGGTTGGGATACTAGTACGGAGGGTGCAGAGCAAATATACATGTTAGAACCTTGGGATGTTATACATGATAGATATCTTAGGATATTATACTTGATAGAAACCTGACGATGTGATACCTTGATTTATCGTGAGACCGTAGTCTATCCTGTCATCTTGATGTAGTCACCTATCTTGACATCATCCTTATGTTTACTTTTAGTTTATGCATGTCATGTTACCTTTATCTGTTTTTATGCTGGAAGTAGATAGGACTTACCAGTCTTTATGACTGACCCCGTTTTCTTTCGCCTCTTTGTCTTCGGTCCCCTTCCTAGGTTTTCAGGGAGGAAACATGGTTATTAGTTTAGACTTCTTTTGCTTGGAGGTCATCATTATGGCTTGGACTTTTCTTGGCTATGGCTGCTTTACTGATTTATCTTGGGGAATAATTTATGAAATGTTTTATGCTTCTTTACTATTTGCAAGAGAGGTTTCTATGTACTCTGATGTAAAAGGCTTTAGACCTTGATGTTTTATAATGTAATGAAATTGGTTTTACTTCCGTTGTTTTATATGTTCTGACTTGTAATAATTCTGTGCATGTTTACCTCGAGTCAACATTCCTCCAAAGCTGGTGTACTCTCTCGGGAGCGACCCCGGCGGGGGTGGGGGTGTTACATTTGGTATCATAGCAGAAGGTTACTGGGTTGGGCAAAAGTTTTTAAAACCTTCTGAAAACCATTTTACAAACCGTTTACAAAGAAGCATTTTTCAAGAAAAGTTTTACTTTTAAGGGCTATTCTCCAAAGGCCATTAGCACTATCCTTGTTTCCTTGATCGAATCTCTTTTCCTTTCTTCCCTTCGTCTGTAGTCACAGTAGTTCTAACTGTGACTAATCCTTGTTTAGCTACATAATTGTTTCCTGTACGATAGAGGTGGTTCTCGAGAGACCTGTTGCCGCGCTACAAGAAAGGGTAATAAGAAAGAGGATAAGGGATACAAGCGTAAGGATAAGCAACTTGTTGTTATGGCTTGATCCATCAAGGAGGATAAGGACAAGATCATCGGGAGGGCAATTGTATGCTCTCATTTCTAGCGTACCTAAGAGAAATGGTACCATTTCTGTTAGAAGTTTATCCTTCCTTTTCTATCATCCCGTCCAGACTTTGTTTTGATCATCACATCATTTAAGTCTGCCTCGATAGTTGAGTCTCTGCATCATAGTACTAGAATGTTAGAGGATCCCATTTTTGTCCCATGTCCCGTTGGAAGATCGGTCCATTTATTCATGACTTGTTTGGAAGAAACGCTTATGTCTTAGAGCCATGGATGGATTCTAGGGATAAAGTGGTCACCCGGTAAGGGGTGCCATTCTCGGTTTTGGAAAAGAGGGTGTTTAGACTCTTGACTTGCCTTGGTAATACCCTCGAGGTCTCGTGTAACCTTTTGGGTTCTGTCATGGTTAGTTACCTAGAATCTCTTGATGCGGTTATTGATGATTGGTAATCCGTTCGGGTAGTGTTCGCCAATAAGACGGATGGTTTATCTCGATTTCACATGAGTTATAGAGATCACCCTAGTAGGTACGCTTGGCAACATGGATTGGCATCGATAAACAAGATCCAAAATTCATTAGTGAATTTTGGAGAGCTACAAGAGTACGCAAATATGGTTGAGCCAAGTAGACTAGGGAAAGAATAAGTGAAAGTGGAACGAGAGGCGACAGTGAAATGAGTTCCAAATCATATCTTGGAAATAGGAATTAAGAAGCTACGGAGGCATGAAGTCAAAAGATGGTCAAGGCACAATGGGATTAAGCTCAAGGAAATGCGACTTAGAAGGATTAAGACTAGACACGCGCATCAATATCTCTTTTTAAAGAGTATATTCTTGATCCCCGTTTTCCTGTAGAGCTTGCTTGCATGCCATCTTTTGTGAATATCCTCTTGGTCCTATTTCTGTTGCAAACTTCATAAGGAGTTAATCTTGTTTATCTTCTCGATCCTATCGTAAGAAACTTAGGTAGAACCCTATCGATGTAAACATGATTGATTTGGTTGTAAGTGTTTGCTCGTGGATGCTTGGATGTAAATTAGGCATTAGAACAACTCAGTCACATTTCATATTGCATATGCACGAGTATTTATACTGTTTATGGATGAAATTGAATGCGTAATCATGCGGATGTTGCACTTGAATAAATGGTTATGCACGCATATAGTGGTTATATAACTAGGACTATTTGCATAAATGTTGGATTCATGGCACTAAACATATCTTGCATTAGAAGATTATTCAGGCCTGATCATTAGCATTAGCTAAGGAACATATACACACACTCTTTGCATGTATTCATAAAGCATTAGAAGTCTGTTAAGGACAATGGTTGCCTGTGGATGATGTTTTGATTAGATGGATGATGGATGGTAGGATACGTTCTTCCTAATTTAGAGATTTCGGGGATGAAATCCTTAAAGGAGGGGAGAATGTAACAACCCGAATTTTTAACAACGTTTTAAGACCAGAATCAAGGAAGAATTAAATTGTGAAATAAGAATTAGGTAAAGGGGTTGCGCCATTGCGTTCGTCTCGGAAAAATGCGCGAAATATAGTCCGAAATTTCGTAAATCGGAGTCCGTATGACCGAGATATGGCCTCAGGAAGTTTCACGAAAATTCAAATTCGAAAACAGATTCAAATTTTAGAAAAATCAAGGTAGGCGGGAAAAATCCCGCCTGGGCCAAGTCGACCAGGGGGTCGACCTGGTAGTCGACGTGGTGGGGCCCAGGTCGACTGGGGAGTCGACCCCATGGTCGACCTGGGGGTCGACCTGCCTGGTCGAACCCAGGCGGCCTGGTGCACCTGAATGTGGTTTTGGCTCGGTTTTGGAGGCTTGTGACGATTTTGGATGGCTTGGATCTATCCTAGTGTTTATCCTACGGCCCAAACTACTACTAACATCTATAAAAAACCCCTAGACGTAGCTTAAACCCTCACACATCACTCTTGCCACGAAGTGCTGCCCAAATCTCCATTGATCATGGCCTCCATCCCCAAACTCAAGAGCTTATGCTTGCAAACTAGCTTCAAGACGAAGGTGCAAGCTTTCTACAACAAATCAAGGGTTTTGATCATCGTTTCAACATGGATCCTACGTCAAGACGATTCATGCTCCTAGTTCTCTTGCCACGCTATGTAAGTTCTAGCTACCTTTAGATCTAAACGGTGGTTTTAATGTGACATGGGATAAAGTGCGATGTAATATAAGTATGCTAGCCTATGTGAACCTAGTTTTGCCCTTTTCTATGATCTATGACTTTAGGCTATGTTTCAGCAACTAAATCATGTCACTAATGTTACATTGGGCTTAGTTTATCATGCAAGTTTGAACCTTTACATAGAAATGTTAGCATGAACCATTGGGAACCATTTTGACTTGTGAATTACTTGCATGAACTTGACTTGGGGCTTATGCATGTAGAAGAACCCCTCATGATCATTTACATGCACATGATGATAAACCTAGTGCTATGACACTATGCATGTTTGAGGCCAAATCCCTTTTTGATATTATGTATGCTTGTGGCCAATCCCTTTTTGATAGTATGCACGTTCAAGGCTAATCCCTTTATGATCCCATGCACGTTTTAGGCCAACCCCTTTGTGGCATCGTGCATGTTTTGAGGCCAACATGTTGTCATAGTATTCATACTATGTTGGTTCGCTTTCACTTGCGTTGGAGATCACGATTTTGGGGTAGTTAGGCAAACATGAATATGACGTGAAAACTTGACTTGAAGTCGCACGAAAACTTGACATGGGGTTGCATGAAAATGTGACATTCTTGATACACCTAAATGTGGACATGACACGTAGGAAGACATGGGACTTGAAAGCTAGACATGTAGGGGTAGTAACTGTAATACGACACTAGGATAAACAAGAAATTGACCAACTTGACGTTGGGTTGAGTTTGTAGCGTAAATCTGCCCGGAACCGACCGGCATACCGGTAGCTACAAACAATAGGACCCAATGTGAGTAGTTGGTCATATCGCGCTTAAGACCCGAGGTTAGACTAGGTTGTGGTGTAAAGCTGTCCTGACCCACCGGGCACATCCAATAACCACAAAAAAGTCTAATGTGAGAGGTTGGGGTGCATTAATTCAATTAATGCCACATAATACGGTTAAGTAAATTTGACTAGTGACACTTAACCGATATGACACGAGTGGGTAGGTTAAGTGATACCGGACTTGACCTCTTAATGACACTTAACCGTATAATACAGTTAGGGGATGGAGTTAAGCTAATCTATACTTAACTAATCCGACTCTGTAATTGATGGGGTTAAGTCAACCTATACTTAACCAATCTAACACGGTAATTTGATAGGGCTAAGCGACCTATACTTAACCAATCTAAACTCGGTAATTGATGGGGTTAAGGCAGCCTATACTTCACCAATCTAACACAGTAATTTGATGAGGTTAAGCGACCTATACTTAACCAATCTAAACACGATAATTTGATGGGGTTAAGTTAACCTACACTTAACCGGTCTAACACGGTAATTTGATGGGGTTAAGTTAACCTACACTAAACCAATCTAACATGGTAACTTGATGGGGTTAAGTTAACCAACACTTAACCAATCTAAATATGAAAACTTGATAAGACTAAGTCACGAACCGCTTGAATACACCCAACCGACTTGACTCGATAGTTTGATGGGGTTAAGTTAATCCGTACTTAACTAATCAAAAATGATTGAGTTGGATAGGGTTAAGTCACCTTTAGAATATACTTAACCAACATGCCATACAGGTTGTAGGGCTAAGTCTTGAACTTGAACACTTAGCCAATTCTGACTTGATTGGTAGGTGGGTTAAGTCATGGACTTAAATGACAACACTTAACCATTAGACCAAACCCTAGTTGGGACTGAGTAAAAAACCGTAGTTAACAAGGATAACGGGAAAGGAAGCTAAGTGGTAAACCTTAGTTAAGTATAGCTAAGTGATAATTCTTAGCCAAGGACATGGGACCAGTTCATAAATAGATGAGGAACCTGATACGGTAGGCCATCGCTTAGCATACGTGGGGGATCGAATTATCTGACTTAGATAAAGGCTCCAACGAACTGGGTGACGAAGCGGTAGCTTCGGGGGACGTGAGGGTACTCTTGGTATCCCTCTGTGAGATTGTAGATGATCCTACTGGGCTCATAGAGGTTAAGGACTACGGTAGAAGAACCAAGGATATGCCTTGGTTGCTGTGCGAGCAACCTAAAGACTAGGGTGGATTAGCGTGGAGTCGGCGATACTCGTTTTTGCCTTGGATAGCACGTCTTCGACTACCTGCCATCTTGACTCAATCGTGTACGTACGGAAAGGCAGAGGACTCCCAACAGACCATAAACTTGCTATCAAATTATGGTTGAGGTTGGCCAATGGGAAAGCAGGGCATAGTTGGGCCATGAGTGTAGTTCTCATACATGATCCTTCTTGGATTTCCTTCCAGTAGTTGAGGGAGGGGTCACGTGGGACCATAGCCACAGGTACAAAAATAGACCTGAATATCTGCATCGGCAGATGATTTAAAGCTCCCGACCGAGTTCCGTATTTCTCGATTTGCCCTGGCACGAGACTCGGATGGCACATCGAGACACATGTGCATCTAGACATGGATGAACGATTCATGAAACCTACATGGGAAAAAGGGCGTGGTTGACGGGTAGCGTAATTCCTAGTGGTCCTAGGTGGATAAAACCCAAACCAAGTTACGGAAACATTCATTAGGTAGCATAATCCCTAGTCGCCCTAGGTGGCATAAATGCTAGTAGAACACGTGATAATTCAGGATAGGAGAACCTAGCTAGATCAAGGGGGATAGTCCAAAACAATTTCAAGGATAAAATGGTACTATGTTAAAGTAGTGAGTAAGCCCGTACGAGGTACGGCAAAGGACTGATCTTACACATGGAAAGAAATATACGAATGGGGAAAGCCTACATATGCCATATATTAGGTTGACATGGACCAGTACATAACATTGGGCAAGGGACATTCATAGTTAACGCATGACACAGGTTGGGATACTAGTACGGAGGGTGCAGAGCAAATATACGTGTTAGAACCTTTGGATGTTATACATGATAGATATCTCGGGATTTTATACTTGATAGAAACCTAACGATGTGATACCTTGATTTATCGTGATACCGTAGTCTATCCTGTCATCTTGATGTAGTTACCTATCTTGTCGTCATCCTTATGTTTACTTTCAGTTTATGCATGTCATTTTACCTTTACCTGTTTTTATGCTGGAAGTAGATAGGACTTACTAGTCTTTATGACTGACCCCGTTTTCTTTTACCTCTTTGTCATCTGTTTCCCCCCTCCCCCCAGGTTTCCAGGGAGGAAACATGGTTATTAGTTCAGACTTCTTCTGCTTGGAGGTCATCATTATGACTTGGACTTTTCTTGACTATGGCTGCTTTATTGATTTAGCTTAGGGAATAATTTATGAAATATTTTATGATTCTTTACTATTTGCAAGACAAGTTTCTATGTACTATGATGTAAAAGGCTTTAGACCTTGATGTTTTATAAAGTAATGAAATTGGTTTTACTTCCGCTGTTTTATATGTTCTATCTTGTAATATTTTTGTGCATGTTTACCTCAAGTCAACATCCCTCCAAAGCTGGTGTACTCTCTCGGGAGCGACCCCGTCGGAGGTGGGGGTGTTACATATATGTCAATGATGATGTAGACCGATCAAAGTCAACAACCTCACCTAACTCCGCAACAGACCGAAGTTCATGACCGCGAATGTACGCAAAATTTGCAAAGATAGTTTTCGTACGGGTATGTCTCTCCTTGCAACAACGAAAATGTTGAAACTTCAACCGAGGAGGTGAAGGAGGAAGATGCAAATGAGGATGTGAATGTTACAAATTCTGAATAATTTAATCAAGAATACGTTGAACCTATCAGTCCCGAATATAACTAAAAGGAGACGAAGTGGAAGTCTTTAAGCGGCATTTCCAGTAAACGACATCAAACCGAAGTTGAATCGGAGCCGGATCCCGGAATAGATGATTTTGAGGGTGATCATGCTGAAGGGGAAGGAGCAACAGCGGATGGAAGAAAAAAACAACGTAAGTTTACTTCCAAGCAGTACGTTTCAATTGCTAAATCATGGATACGCATTTCACAAGACATCATTGTTGGGAATAATATGAAAGGTCAGAAATTTTGGGAAAGAGTTGCAGAGTTTATAATTCGTTGGAAGCGAGGAATAGAACATGTGGATCACTTAGAGGCAGTTATAGAGTTATGAACGCCGCATGTCAGAATTATCTGGCAATACTGAAAAGCTTGCAGAATAGGCAGCAAAGCGGTGCTGCACCTTATGAAGTTGTAAGTACCGTAGATTTCTTTTAAAAATAACTTACTATACTATGGTTGATTAGTTAGAAATGTCATATACTCATACAATTTCGACTTTGTGTTACAGATTGAAGACTCACGAAAGGCGTACCAACAAAAATATGGACTTCCATTTAAATTTCATGACTGTTTCGAGCTTCTATCTAGTTTGCCGAAGTGGTTGTGCAGTAGAACAAAGCTAGAAGGATGAACTACTCTGATTGTAGTCCAGGAAGTGACCCGAGTTCGCAAGAAAGAAACCCTTTATTTGGAACTATTGACGGACGTCCTATTGGCAGAGCCAAGTCAATTCAGCTGGAGCAACGCGGTGCAGAGTTAGCTAGATTTATGGAAACAATAGAAAATTCCGCTAAGGAGACAAAAAGCATAGAGTTCAATTTTCGGTGCAAAGAAACCGCAGCGACGAAGAGTTCCAAATGGCAGTTAGGGATGATCGAGAGCTCTACAGACAAGCACATATAGAGAAACAACCCATGCTACGAGAAAAGCAGGAGGAAAAGAAAGCAATGGTACGAGAGAAGCTGGAGAAGACGAAAGCTATGCTGCGAGAGAAGAATTATATTAAAATGATTACATGTGATTTTAGTAAGCTTTCCCCTCTACAGCAAGAACTAGTAACCGAGCAGATTGAAGAGTACAGAAAAAATAAAGAAAGCGGAACCGGAAGCATTAGTGGCTCGTATAAGGACTATCTATGTATGTTGGGTTAAGTTGTAATATGATTGTGAACTGTTTGTAGTATTTATGTACTGGTGGGTGTTTTATGTACTAGCTATATACGTTGGGTTGAGTTGTAATATGATTGTGACCTATTTGTAGTATTTATGTAGTAGTTGTTGTTTATGTACTAGCTGTATATTTTGGGTTGAGTTGTAATATGATTGTGACCTGTTTTTAGTATTTATGTACTAGCTGTTGAAATAATGATACAATCTACAATATGATTGGAAACCATATTTATTGACCCAACTACACACTGATACATAGTACACGACTACATGCTGATACATAATTCTACTACCGACTACTGATTCCGACTACTACTTCCTTTATGCACCCACAAATGTTCCACCAACTGGTCACGCAATTGGAAGTGCGCAGCTTGATCTTCAATGTGTTAAACCATATCAACATATTCTTCCATTGAGTTTACATCTTTATGGGGTTTTGCATTTGACCCCGTAAACATGTCAGGATAATTAGACTATTGATTCTTATATCCTCCTCTTTCAGACTCCACAATCATGTTATGTATTATTATACAAGCATACATGATTTCTAAAAGCACTCTTTCATCATGAAAACGAGTAGGATTTCGTAAAATATGAAATCGGGATTGTAAATTACCAAACGTACGTTCGATGTCCTTTCTGTAGCTAGCTAATTTTTTAGTGAAATAACTTTCTTTGTTATTTGATGGTACTCTGTATCCTTGCATCAAAGTTCTCCACTTTGGGTATATTCCATCCACTAGGTAGTATCCAGTTTTGTGTTCGATATTACCAACGTTATATGAAACATCTGTTGACAGTCCGTTAGCAAGTTCTGTGAAAAGATATGATTGTTTTGAAACATTTATATCATTCAATGAACCTAGGACTCCAAAAAATGCATGCCAAACCCATAAATCGTCTGTTGCTTCTGCTTCAAGAATCATTGATGGCACTTTCCTATGTCCGGTGAACATTCCTTTCCATCCCGTTGGGCAGTTTTTCCAAGGACAATGCATGCAATCTAAACTTCCAATCATACCTGGAAATCCTCTTGCTTCTCCCCTGTGTAGTATCTTGCTTATATCGTTTGGTCCAGGCGTCCGTGGATACTCCTTCCTGAACTGTTCAACAAATGTTTTACAGAATTCTTTCATACACTCTATTGCTGTTGATGATGCGATTCTGAAATATTCATCCATTTGGTCGCTAGATGTTCCATAGCTTAACATCCTCAACGCCAATGAAATTTTGATGTGGGGCGAGTGGCCGATTTCTTGTGCTCCGTTCAGTCTATAAGTGAAATATGGGTAGACTGATGAAGTTTAAGATAATTTTTCAAGAAAACTGCCGGACTCATACGATAACGTTGGCGGAACAATGTTATATCGTAGGCTGGATTGTCAATGAATTACTCATTAGTCTTTCATGTCCATCCTTGTAGTCTCTCTTATACCGCCGGTCAATCCGACCATGCATACTACCTTGACGGTTTTCTTTGAGCCTTCAACAAAATAATTGGAATACCCAACCATTGCGTGCTGTTCCAGCTCCTCCTCCGTCTCTTCCTCCATTTCTAGTTCGGAATCGTCAGTTTGATTCATGACTTTGTAGTAATGGTAGTACAGATTTGGATCCTTTGGTTGCTTTTTTATAAATTCAGTTTCGTTGTTCTTCCTGAGTGTATACGTAGGACATATATATATAAGCAAGGATGGTTGGCATAATATCTCTGTCGTTGAGTAGTCAAATCGGGAAGTTGTTGTGATGTGAAAGGTTGGCAATAATCGTTGGCAATACATGTAGGCAAGAATGGTCGGTAATAATGGTTTGGTTGACATCTCTGCCGTGACTAGTCAAATTAAGCTAGCCATATTTTTTGGCAATAATGATTCCAACATAATGGTTGGGATAATAATGGTTCTGTCATTGAGTAGTCAATTCGGATATAATGTTAATGAGGTTCATTGTTACCTATAATTCTAGCCATATTTTGTCATTTACTAGTCAAATTATTCTATCCATGTATTTTGTCATTAAGTAGTCAAATTATTCTGGCCATATTTTGTCATTTTGTCATTGAGTAGTCAAATTATTCTAGCCATAATTTTTGGCAATAATGGTTCTGCCATAATGGTTGGGATAATAATGGCTCTGTCATCTCCAATATAGTATTAACGATAACATCATGGCTTCATTGTTCACCATCATGGCTACAGTGTACGCTACAGGAGAGTAATTGAGAATATAAACGTTATCCAAATATATAGAAATTCCCTCATATTTATTTAATAAACATTATCGTTTATTAACGAAATTCCATAGCGACTATTTAAAAATTTAAATTGAACATAACTAACAATCTATACCATGAAATCTCAAATTTTTTCCCTCAATGGAAAATTTTAATCAAATCAATCCGGATGTTTCTTGTTTCACAGAATTTCGACCTATATCGGATCCGGTATATTCAGTTAAAGTTCGTACTGAAAATTATGAACTACCGCGGGGTTTTGGGCTCGTTTTAATTATAATATAAACTATATATATATATATATTCAAACTTCATTTTATTTAATAAACTCGATATAAAGTCCATTATAGCTCCAATATAATATTAACGACAACAGCATGGCTTCATTATTCACCATCATGGCTACAGTGTACGCTACAGGAGAGTAATTTGTCAAAGCAGCGTAGGATAAAGATGCAACAGTTTTTAAAGATACAACAATAAGCACAAAGATACAATAGTTCATAAAGAAACAACAACTGACGATAGTACGTACGAAGTAGCTCAATCAAAGCATGAAGTAGGAATTAACAACTTCAGTAACCTACATTTTACATTTAGTCTTACTGCAGTTGCATGATGTTCAATCGCAGCTGGTCATTATCACTTCGAACACGTCTATTCTCTTGTTCGAGTTCATTAGCATAGTCTATTCCCCGAGGGCACAAAGGATGGTCTATCCTTTCCGTGTAATTGCAACCATTTGGATAGGCTGGACATCGCTGCATGAGCCGACCTATATTGTTACCCTCAGCTCGAACCACAACTTCAACCGCATACCCGCAGTAGCAACGAATAGGGTAGGAATCAACTACAGGTTCATGCAGTGGTACATGGAAGAACTCTACTTCTTGCGTTGACTGAGTGACCGCCTGTTCAGATGATACTTGAATAGGTGGTACTGGCATTTCATGTGGAGGTTGAATGTTCATCTGTTCGTACGGATTTTCAGTTTATGGTCTCATTTGGTTTAGGAACTGGATTCGTCTTCAAGCTCCTGTAGCCTCATGTCTTTGTATGCCTGTTCCTCGGAATCTGTAGATGATGACCACGAAGACATTTTCAGTCAATGCTAATTAAAGGATGTGCTCTAAGAATGGGAACGAAGTTGTTTGAGTGCGGGAAGGTGTGAGCAAGTTACCATATATATATATAGTTGCAACATTGGTAATGGTATGAACAGTCACTAACTGCACTTTGATTTATGTTTTGTGATTTCCAAAGCTCGTCTCGGCAGCGAAAAAAAGACTTATGTAACCGGTCACTGGTATGACTGTAGGGAACAATGTACAGAATCTGCTTTTGATTGATAAAGTATATCAAAGACCACCCAACCAGGACTAAGCACTAAGGACTGCATCATAATCTGAACTGTGCAAGACTTGACCAGTCAATGCACTATAATGAAAGTTTTCAACTAAAATAAAGCAGAATGATACAAGTGATACGACGCGTAACGATATAGTGAAAGTTTTCAACTAAAATAAAGCATAACGATACAAGTGATACGACGTGTAATGATACAGTACATATTACGCATAACATAAAATATTTAAATCCTAATTTAATCCACGTTGCAGGCGATAATTTGCATTATTTAGGTCGTTAACTTGATTTCGCAGCTTTCTTATTTCTTTCTCTAGTTCCAAAGCATACGTAATTGCTCGACGGGGAAAGCGATCATTTATCCACTGTCCGAACTCGCATCCATTGGTACATACTGGACAAGTATAATATCGTCGTCCAACGTCGTTTCCATGACGGACGACTAATTGCGGTGCTTCAAAACCGCAAAAGCATACAATATTTGCGGATTTCACCTCGCCTTCTTCAACCGTGGCTCTAACACGAGGAATTACAAGGTTAGACCTGCGGTCACATTGTCGAGTTCGATTGTCTTGCTGATGTCGTATTTCCATTTCATGCATTCCTTCTTCGAGTTCGAATTATCGCACCTCCTCATTGTATCGCCCTTCCATTTCGATATACCACTCAGTTGGATCTCTAGTTGTGGACGGATTGGGATTTGATTGTCCAGAGAGATGGTCCATGTAATTGTAAGAAGTTGGATACTGTTAGATTAAAATCTGGATCTAACACCCAAATTGTTCTGATTCGTGGGGGATTATGACTGAATAATGGGGGAAAAGTAGAAAACACACAAGATTTATAGTGGTTCGGCGTTAACGAGCCTACGTCCACTTTATATGCTATCGATTATGCTTTGAATGCTAGTACAATCAATAATTTCGCTTGTTCTCACTTTATAATTGTGATTTCTCTCAGTAATTTCGAAGTAAAACTGATAAGAAATAGTGGCTTGACAATAATGGTGGATTCAATACTCAGAACTTCCAAAAGATCCCAAAAAATTCCAGTCTCTGGAAATAGCTGATTTTGTCTAACGGTTCGCGGTCACACGTGGCACAGATCCCAAGAAAAACGGATCAGATCGAGGATATGCGAGGAATTGGTCAGTTTGATCGTTAAGGACACGTGGCTCGTGATCCGGTATCCATGGATCGTGCTTGACCAAGTTAGGAGCTTCGTTGCGTCTTCAAGGCCTGGATCGGGTCGTGTTAGTGCGGGACGGACCAAATCGAGATGGCCGGAGACGCGAGACGATAGCTGGAGCGGATCGTCCGGAGATAGCCGGAGCGGATCGCGTGACGATAGCCGGAGCGGATCGCGTGACGATGATGTGCGGGACGAACTGCCAGGGCGCCACGATTTGACCTTCCATGTGTTAAAGGCATTGAACTTCATATCTTCTTCTTGTGTGTGAACCTTGGTGGCTTGATCAAAAAGCTAGCCAACATTTTGCCCCCTCGAAGTATGTTTTATCGAGGATGGAACATACTTCGAAGATCCTGATCTGTCTTTTCCTGAAGCGATGCAAACCAATGGTCGTATCTGTCTGAACTATCGCGTTGTTTCTGAAAAGACGTTCCTCTTGATTTGTATAAATATCAGATAAATCTTTGGTCACTTCCTTGTAGTGCAATTCTTTGGAGACTCCATCATCGAGTTCACCAGGTAAGTTTCTGAATTTTCTGCGAATTATCTCTGAATTTTCACTCCTTCACGATGCTCTGAGGGCTCGGATCGCCAGCTCGCACCGCGGTTCGTGGTTGGCACGTTCGTCGCGTGACGTGTTTCCATGCAGAACGTGGTGGATTGTCGTGGCGGGACATGGCGTATCGTCGTGGCAGGATGAGCATGGTTTCCCCGCCGTGCCCAATGGGCTTACCTCGACACGATCCACCGAAGCCCGTATCTCATGTGAGACAAAATCGGGGATATCAAAGGTCGCTTCGTGCCTATAAAACCCCGAGCCCCTCCTCAGTTTCTCCCTTCTTCTTCTTCCTGCTTGACCCTTGCGCCTCCAATTTGCATTTGGAAGACAAAACCCTAAACAGAAAAACTCGCCTAATCTTCAAATTTTTAAAAGGTAATTGCATTGAAGCTTTCTCTCCTCGTAATTTCTGAGTTTTTCACTGATTTGTGGGGTGAGACGACGGAATATTGCAGCTTTCGGGGTATTGGATAGCGCAGAGACGCCATGGCTGGTGTGCTTCAGTCGAGTGAGAAGGAGGAGGAGGAAGAAAAAGAAGATGGGTGTTGCGCTGGTTCGGTTCGTGGTGAGATTTGTTCTCGAAAATGAGAAGAGAAGAGGAGGGAGAAGGAAGTGGATGGCGAGACATCGGACCGTGTCGATGTGAAAATCAAGCGGGAAGTCATGGTGTGAAGTTTTGCATCGGATCGGATCACACTTGAGGCTATGGAGCGGTTCGTGGTGGGAATGGCGAGGTGACGGATCAGGGGAAGAGCAAGGTAGCGGATCGTGGCGAGGGTTGCGAATCATGGACCACCAGGAGGTTATCATGATCCGCTCGGACGTGAATTGATGCTGCGCGATCTGTGGCCTTCCATGAACTAACACCTTCCCACGAACCGAATCCTTCGTCACGAGCTGATCATGTACCGCGATCCGAACCCTTACCCACGATCCAAAAGATTATCACGAACTACATAATGAACGATCCAATGAATCTTGTAAAATAAGAAATGCAACTTAACTCCAGTACGTCGATGGACAGTTAGGTTAGAGCCTTTATGATGGACCTTTCTGAACTGAACAGATGTATAACCCGTTAGCGAACAACCAATACTTTGACGATTTCTTCGACCTTTATGTTTTTCTATTATGCACGCACAAGCACACACTAGCACTTGCACACACGGGGGTAAGGGTAGGTGTATTCTGACTTGTCATATATGCCAATACAGATATGTCGGATAAACAGGTAATCGAGACATAGGAGAGATCTGCCGAACCAGAAGCATCAATGCAACCCAAGTCTGACATGCTTCCTTCAACCTCAGACCAAAATAAATCTGATCCTGACTATAGAGTAGATTCTGGGGCAGAGTCTACGTCTTCATACAGTACATTATCCGATGAGGCAGACGATCGGGCCCTCGACGAGCTTCCGGGTGCCGAAGACATAGATAAATTTAACAATTGTCTGGCTTCCAAATTGGAAAAGACTAAGCTTAAGAAGTTATGCATGAAACATGGGATAGCGTCAAAACTCTTGGTAAGGACGATAGACCCCACTCTGCTCCGGTTGGGTATATGACCAGCAGTATGTTGATGTGTTACGTCGGCGCTATTCCTCCTTTCCCACCAATTGTTGTGGAAACCTTTAGACGACTACGCATCGCTCCATCCCAACTCTTATGCTGCTCTTACACCTTATCGGTGGCGTACCCAGAGGTTCTGGGGACCGAACTGACCTTTAAGGATTTAAGGTTCTTCTACCTGTTCAAGAATAAGTCCAAGGCGACTCCGAACATTACCCATCTCGAATCTGTGGCCAACAAGAAAGTTGTAACTGATGGTTACTGCAATATCGGGGATCCAAAGGCCGACTGGTTCTTGATACAGCATCAGCCAGGGTGTGCACGGAGATGGCTCAAAGCAAGTGAGTCCTACTTCTTCAGATCAGAGTCATTACTATATTGTCGGGATGCTAAAATATTCCTTTTCTTCATACAGGACATACTTTCTCGAAGATAAAGGGTTCGATGTATCAGAACCGATTAGCTCGCCTTCTCAACCGCAAATCGGATTTCTTAAAGATAAGGCTGTGTCTTACTGATGAGAACCTTCACAGACATCGTCTTCTGGACGCAAGATTCGGGCTTGGCAAGGACAAGCCTCACAAGTATGTGGGTTCGGCCGAAGGGGAAGGAACATCTGGGGCAGTTGAAACCACCGGTCGTGATGAGCAAATGGAAACTTCAGTTCCCAAAGATCGTTCCCCACTTAAGGTTCCTCCGCCCGCGGATCCCAGTACCATAGAAGAACTAACTGATGAGCAGACACTTAGGGAGCTTAACAAGCTTCCCATACCAGATGATGTTTATTCGCTACAAGACATCGGTGACGATCCCTTCTTTTCTGCCATCGATGTGGCGGACACTCCGGTCCAAGAGAAAGACGTGGCACAGACAAGCCTGACTCCGGGCCCCGGTCTATTAGGGGGTTATATGAGATGCACAAACCACACACACTTCTCACCACAGCACTTTCTACACTATAGCCATTCACAATTCTGATGTACGTTTGTTTCATTTGCAGGAAGGATGACTCGTAGGCAGACATACTCATATTGTTCTCTTCGTTCAACTACTCCAAGTCTTCGTGGAGATACAGAACCGACTCGCGGCAGTAGTCGGGGGGGGGGGGGGGGGGGGAGATAGCGAACGGTCTCGGGACCCCCCTAATTCTCGCACTTCATAATCCAAATCTCCATCGAGATATGAACCTGGGAAGCCTCAAAGTCACAAACCGCCACCTACTGGGGGAAAACAGCTTCCCAAGGATTTGAGCCCTCCAAAGCAGACCCCGTTTAGAGACAGGTTATCCAAGAAACATCACGAGTCCAAAAGCAAGAAAAAGGATCTGGGCAAGGAGGCTGAGAAGGAAAAAACTGACATCGTTCCCTCTGGTCCAGAAGAGTTAAGTGCCCCCGGGGCACGAGACTATGTTTGCAGTCCTGAAGTTCAAGCTCAACTGAAAAGGATGCGAGAGAAATTTCCTGATATTTATGTCGAGAGGATGATGTTTACCCCATCTCTCGAAGTGGTTCCTAAGGGCTCGGACTCTAAGGTCATTAGATAGATTCGTCATGCAGCAACACAATACGAGGCAATGAGGAAACATGCGGTGAAACTTTCAGATCGTATTCGCACTCCTGAGATGGAAGCGCACCGGTTCAAGGTCAGAATAGACAATAATGACAGGGCTATTGTGAGAATGACTACGGAATTGGAAAATACACAATCCCAACTTGCCTTGGCCCGACGAGATGCCGACAACTCCAAGAAAGAACTTTAGGAGGCCAGGCAGCGTTTCCGTTCAGAACTTGATTTTAACAGCAAGGAGCTAGTGGCTTTAAAGAAGGAGTTGGAAGATCTTAAGATTGCCAATACTGAACTAAGTACGGCACACAGTCATTGTGATTCGAACAGAGCTGCTTGGGAGAAGGAGAGAGCAAAGTTGAAGTACAGTTTATCCCTCGCAGAGCAGGAGAACAGGAGCCTAAAGGACAAACTAGCTGAGGCTGAAAGGCGCGTAATCCTCACTGAAAACAATGTCGAGAGCGCTCTTGAGTTCGCTACTGCTTCCAGCGACAAGCTTATCGAGAGAGAACGAGATATAGCTGGATTTGAAGAACTGCTTTTTGATTTCCTAGGCAATGTTCTCAAGACCCGCAACATCTCCTGGATTGCAGATTATCATGTCACCCTAGCTAACATATGGGACGCTATCGTCGAGGGTGATAAGCAGCGGTTATGTGTTGAGGAGATTGATGAAGGTGAGCCGATGAGAACCATCCTAAGGGATAACAAGCCCGAGGATTTGGAGAAGGGCCGACGCTTAATTCAGGGAGCGATGGAGAAAGAGCAGTGTCTAGCTAAAGGCAAGGGAAAGATTGAGGAAGGCGCAAGTTCAGGTGCAGAGCCTAAGGCCTCGGGGGTGGAAGAGTATAATCCTGATAACCCCTTAGTTCCTCTGGGCTCAACTCTCCCCGCCGCCGGTGCTTCAGCAGCTGGCTTGGAAGGAGGATCAGCCGAAGGTATCTCAATATTTTATCGGAATTTGTCAAAGATGTCATTACATGTCGTCGTCTTTCCGAACAGTCAACCGATCAGTCCGCTTTTTCCCCTGAAATAACATTTGTTTCTCATAACACAGGTGTCGAGCCAGTCGACAAAGGCGCCGAGATGGAAATAGAGGTGGGGAAGAGTGATATCCCGTCAAGCGCTGGTGCTGAAGTCCCAAAGCAGCCCGAAGGTGCAACTGCGGAGAAAGTGGCCCCGGGACTGAGCGCTGATCCTCCCAAAGACGATGAAACCATCGAGGCCTTTAAAGACTTGGACGGACGTCATGTAGAGGATGAAGAGGAGGTCTTTATTACCAAGGAAGTCACGGGTGGCGATGAAGAAACCTTGGCTGAAATGAAGGCCAGGAAAGAAAGGCAGCTAGCCTTAAAGAAGGAGGAGCAAGATCCTCTTAATGTGACTCCCATTGCAGAGTTCGTCCCCAAGACTGGACTGATTTTAAAACTTTCCACCAAATTGATCACCAAGCAGCTTGCTTCTGAGTCTTCTCAATCTTCTTTTGAACTTCCATTTGAGCTTATTGACAAAAGAAAGAAAAGGAAGCAAGGAGACCAATCTGGGGTTGACAAGGGAGAGCCGGAACAGCAGAAGGGGGAGAAAAGACCCAAGCCATCCTCCTAGCATAAGTAGGGTGTAGATATTTGTCTATATTTAGTTTTTAGGCTTTCCACTAGCCGTGAACTGTACTTGTGAGAATGGCCCTCACTTTTGCTTAGGTTGCTTTTGATTCCGTAGGCTTTGCTATGAATGAAAGTTTATTTCTTTTGCATCATCGTGTTCCTGCATTCAATAGACTTCTCGTTTAGTCATAAATCATCTGACTATAAGTAAAAGTTCAGTTAGCAAAAATGAATTTAATATGCTACGAATTCAAGCAACATAAAGGATTGGAAATGCATGTACATCATCACAGTAAAGGTACACACAACCACTTGTTGTGGTAGAGCCTAGGCAAGGCCTGTCAAAGATTGATCAGGGTTGTGCGCAAGTTGCCCCCTATTTCTGAACAAGGGGAACTTAAAGATTCTAGTAGCATTAGAGTTTCTGCAGTGCCAAATCTTTGGCACTTCGATACTCTTCCGATCCATCCGCGGGTCAGAGTTCGAATTCAGCTCATGGCTCGCTCCCCGATCCTTCAGCGGGGCAGGTATTGTGCAGGCGCTGAGTCTCCAGCACCTTTCTTAGCGCTCAATCGGTGACGCTTTTATACTCTCCTGGCAGTCGCTGAGGTTAGAGTTCGAGCTCAGTAGTTCCATCACTCCCCGATCCTTCAGCGGGGTAGGAGCTCTTTCTCAGCGCTCAATCGGAGACGCTTTTATACTCTCCTGGATGTGGCCGAGGTTAGAGTTTGAGCTCAGCAGTTCCATCCCTCCCCGATCCTTCAGCAGGGTAGGAGCTCTTTCTCAGCGCTCAATCGGAGACACTTTTATACTCTCATGGCAGTCGCCGAGGTTAGAATTCGAGCTCAGCAGTTCCATCGCTCCACGATCCTTCAGTGGGGTAGGAGCTCTTTCTCAGCGCTCAATCGGAGACGCTTTTATACTCTCCTGGCAGTCGCCGAGGTTAGAGTTCGAGCTCAGCAGTTCCATCGCTCCCCGATCCTTCAGCGGGGTAGGAGCTCTTTCTCAGCGCTCAATCGGAGACGATTTTATATTCTCCTGGCAGTCGCCGAGGTTAGAGTTCGAGCTTAGCAGTCCCATCGCTCCACGATCCTTTAGCGGGGTAGGAGCTCTTTCTCAACGCTCAATCGGAGACGCTTTTATACTCTCCTAGCAGTCTCCTAGGTTAGAGTTCGGTCAGGGTGGCTCCGATCATGGTACACCGTCCTATCCTGTGGACTTCGTCTTCACGTCTGGCATACTCTCTCTCGGCTCTGGAGAGTTAGAGTGCTACCAACAGGGTGATTTGCATTATCGCACTTCTTAGGATTCGAGCGTTGACTATTCTCCATTCTGATGGAAGGCACCTAGAGCCATAAGTTCCTATGATCGCTGTATAGTTTGCAGCAACTTTACAAAGGATAATGTGGCAGGTAAGTAATAGTGCAATAAAGGCAAACGACACACAATATTTTTATAGTGGTTCGGTCGAATCATGACCTACATCAACTTTATAATCTTTTGCTCAGAAGAAAACGGACTATTCTAGGCAAGTCGTGCCTTATACATGGTCCTTAAGGAACAAAAGAATAGGGCTGACGGTTCTACGTTAGGTAAGACCGCAAATGTTGGGCATTCCATACTTTGGGGATTTCCCTTCCATCGACGGTTGCTAGCTTGAAAGTTCCATTATCAAGCCTGCGAAGAATAGATTACGGTCCTTCCCACTTCGCACCCATATGAGCTGGGGGCTGGAAGACGCGTCTCAGAACCAAGTCTCTGGGTTCAAAGGTTCAAGCTTGAACCTTTTTGTTGTAGTATCGAGTGACCTGCTGCTTCTATCTCAAGGCACGCAGATCTGCTTCGTCCCTTTTTTCTTCTATCATATCCAGGGACTCAAGGAGCAATTCGTTGTTAGTCATTGGATCGTAGTAAGTCACTCGGTGGGAAGGTACTTTTATCTCAACCGGGATGACCGCCTCCGATCCAAAGGCGAAGGAGAAGGGAGTATGGCTTGTTGCCAATTTATATGTCGTCCTGTAGGCCCATAATGCTAGGGGCAGTTCGTCGACCCACATGTCTTTGGCCCGCTTCAACCTCCTTTTCAGAATGGACTTGATCACTTTATTCGCCACTTCGACTTGTCCGTTCGACTGCGGATGTGCCACAGAGGTATATCGCTTCTCGATGTGGTATTTCTGGCAAAAGTCCCAAAATTCGGTGCTGTCGAACAGAGTTCCGTTGTCAGTTATGATGATTTCTGGAATCAAGAATCGACAGATGATGTTCCTAACAACAAAATTGATCACTCGTTTGGTTGTGATTGTAGTTAGCGGCTCGGCTCGGCTTCGACCCACTTGGTAAAATAATCAATGGCCACGATTGCAAACTTCGCTCCGCCCTTAGCTATGGGGAGACTCCCAATTATATCAATTCCCCACATAGCGAAAGGCCAGGGTCTTATCATTGTCTTTAACTGACCAGGGTCTGCCCTGGGAATCTTTGAGAATCTCTGGCTTGCATCACATCGTCGTGCGTACTTTGCCGCATTTTTGTTTATAGTAGGCCAGAAGTAACCATGCAGCAACACCTTCTTTGCTAACGTTTGTCCCCCTGTGTGATCGCCGCATTCACCCTCATGTAGTTCATGCAGTACACGCTTGATGTTGTCATGAGCTATACCACGGAGAAGAGGCATCGAGAATCCCTGTCTGTATAGGATTCCGCCTTGCAGAAGGTATCGGGAGGCTTTACAGATAATTTTATGCCTCTCGCTTTTCTTTGTCGGAAGCGTTCTATTCATTAGAAAGTCCTTCTGGGGGGTCATCCACGACTCCCTTTATTGTTTCGTCTCCAGCACCGGATCAATTTCCATCAGATCGGTACTAGGGGATCGAAGTATTTCAATTGGGGCTAGCCCGGTCTCTTCAGGATCGTCGGAACTAGCCATCTTTGCCAACTTATCCGTCTGTTGGTTCTCTGACCGCGGAATATGAGATATACTGTAATGGTCAAGACCACTCAACAGCTCCTTCACTTTCTTCAAGTACAGAATCAATCTTGGGCTTCTGGCTTGGAATTTTCCAGTGACCTGGTTCACAACTAGCTTAGAGTCGCAAAATATGTCCAGCCTTGTGATCTCTGACTCCTTTGCGATCTTCAGCCCGGCTATCAGGGCTTCATATTCGGAGTCGTTATTAGTGGCATGAAATTCCAACAGGATAGCATAGGATACTAATCGTTTTTTGGGAGTCTCTAGCACCACTCCAGCACCTGATCGTTGGTTGTTCCTAGCGCCATCAGTATAAAATTTCCCAGCGCTGGGGTCGAGAAGCAACTTTGGTGGGTCAACATCTTCGTTCACCGTGTCCTCCTCTGGGACGGTGAATTCTGCAATGAAATCTGCTAGCACTTGCCCCCGTATCGACAGTCGGGGCTGAAAATTGAAATCGAACTGACTCAACTCAATATTCCATTTGAGTAGTCTTCCAGATGCCTCTGGTTTCTGCAAAACTTGGTTAAGCGGATGGTCATTGTACACGGTGATGGGATGAGCCTGAAAATAATGTCGAAGCTTTCTGGAGGCAATCAGTATACTGCACGCCAACTTCTCTATCTTTGGATAATTGCGCTCTGCTGCTGCCAATTTTTTCCTCACGTAGTACACTGGCCTTTGTATTTTATCTTCTTCTCACACTAAAGCTGAGCTGATCGCGTGGGATGACACTGCCAAGTATACGAACAAGTCCTCGTGATCCACGGGCTTAGACAGTATCGGGGGTTTCTCCAGGTGACTCAACAAATTATGGAATGCTGCTACGCAATCAGGCGTCCATTTGAATTTGCGCTTTCCTCGCTTTATCAATTCGAAGAATGGGATGCATTTGTCTGTAGCTCTGGAGATGAATCTACCTAGGGTTGCTACCTTCCCTGCAAGGCTTTGCACATGTTTGATCTGTCTAGGCTCTTGGATGTCCCTGATTGCTGCAATCTAGTCTGGATTAAACTCTATCCCGCGCGAGCTAACAATTAATCCCAAGAATTTCCCGGAGGCGACCCCAAAGGAGCATTTCGTTGGGTTGAGTTTCATCACGTACTTTCGAAGAATACCAAACATCTCCGCCAAGTCTGCAGTATGACTGGAGGATTGTCTTGACTTAACCAGCATGTCGTCGACATACACCTCCATTGTTCTCCCGATCTGGTTGTAGAACATCCTGTTTACTAATCGTTGATAGGTGGCGCCAGCGTTCTTCAAACCAAAGGGCATCACCATGTAGCAGTATAAGCCAAGATCCGTAATGAAGCTAGTGTGTTCTTGATCCGTAACGTGCATAGGAATCTGGTTATACCTTGAATAAGCATCCATAAAAGAGAGAAGCTCGTGACCAGCCGTCGAGTCTACTAACTGGTCAATTCTGGGCAATGGAAAGCTATCTTTGGGGCAGGCTTTTTTCAGATCCGAGAAATCAATTCAAGTTCGCCACTTCCCGTTGGCCTTCTTCACCAGAACTGGATTCGAAATCCAATCTGGATAGGTTGAGTCTCTGATAAATCCATTGCTCTTTAACCATCCGACCTATTCTTTCAAGGCAGCGGAACTCTCTAGGCCCAGCATTCGCCTTTTTTGTTTCACCGGAGGATACTTCGGGTCGATGCTCAACGAGTAACTCATGATTGATGGGGATATGCCACACATGTCCGCGTGGGTCCAGGAAAATACATCCAAGTTATCTTTCGGAAAATCCGTCAGTTCTTTATCTCGAACTGGAACCAACTGGGACCCAATCTTCAGGACCTTCTCTGGGTCTCCGTCATCGATTGGTACATCCACAGTCATCTCATTGGGAGCCGCCATTCTGCCCCTAGGTCCTTCGTCCTCTCTGGGATCGATGTAATCGGGCAGTTCTCTGGGCGACTCACCTACGGTCGCTTTCTTTAGTTGCTATGAGGTCTCCACCCTCGCGGGGGGAGAAGAGTCTTTAGCTTCGATGTCTCCTCCTTTACGGAGTAGCTTCAGCTCTGCGATGTAACAAGCTTGGGCGGCAACTTGGTCTCCTCTGACTATACCAACTCCAGCTTCCATGGGAAACATCAATAACAAGCACCAGAGAGCTATGCAGGCTTTGAATTTTGCTAGGGCCGGTCGGCCCAAGAACGCGTTATAAGGCGATTCAATACCCAGTACCACGAAGGGGAGAATTCTCACTCTCTGGCGTTCTCATTCCCCAAGTGTGACTGGTAGCTCTACATATCCCATTGGTGCGGTTGAGGCTCTGTTAAATCCACGGATCCATCCTTCGCACGACTTCAAATCTTTCATCTAGAGATTCATCTGTTCAAACGTCTTCTTGAAAAGGATGTTGACCGAACTCCCATTATCCACCAAGACTGTATGGGCGGTGGCCGGGCCGATAGGGATGGTGATTACAATTGGATCTTCGGTCGGAGCATGGACTCCGATGCTCTCTCACTCGCGGAAAACGACATCGTCTGACATCATCTTTTGTTGCTTTACCGGGGCGCTGCTCTCAAGATCACTTCACTCCCCTATCTCGAGGTGTTGCCTAGCTGAATTGACATACTGGTCCAATGCTTTGGAACCGTGCCCAGCCAGATAGATTCCTCCGATTATGGTGTTGATAACGAGATCTTTTCCCTTCTACTGGGCTATTGGCCTGACAGCATGTTGATTCTGGTTTTGGTTCGGAGTTTGAACAGCTTGCCCCCTGTCTCTAGGGGCTACCCGGTATTCATCCAACTTCCCTTCTCGAAGAAGCTTTTCAACTACATCTCTTAGGTGACGGCATTCATTGGTTGAGCGGCCGTGAATCTGATGGAAGAGACAGAACTTCCCCGTTTCACGCTCCTTCTCTGTCGATTCTCTCGGAGGAGGCCATTTGTGCTGGAGGACGTTGTATGAGTCCATAAAGATATTCTCTAGGGTGTTGTTTATCGGCGTGTAATTTTCGAAAGATCTGGGACGGGTCCTTCTCTGGGAGTCGTTCCATCGATTCCTCTTCCGATTATTACCATTGGCGTTATTGCCATTGTTTCCGGACTGGCGGCCGCCTCCCTGGTTTCGATTTCCGACATTGACTTCGACCTTCCCCGAGCTGTCACCTGTTTGTTTGATGGTGACATTGCTTTAGATTTCCTCCTTGTCAGCCATTTTAGCCTTCCGATTAGCATACACCTCCTCCTGATGCAGGCGTACATTAGCTTTCTCGTAAAACAACTCTCTTGTATGTGGTGGCTTGCCAGCCAAGTATCTCCCAAATTCGGTATCCTTATCTACTCCATCGATCAGGGCTGCCACAACAGTTGGCTCATGGGGATCTTTATCCTCGGTAGCGGCTAGATTAAAACGATCCAGATACACTCCCAAGCTTTCGCCTGGTCGCTGCTTAACAAGGAACAGGTCGATTACACTCTTTGACCTCTGTGCGTATATACGGAATTGTTCCACAAATTTTTCGCTCAGCTTTCTGAAACTGGAAATTAATCTTGCTGGTAAGCGAGTAAACCATAGTATTGCTACATCCTCCAGAAATATAGGGAAGGCTTCGCATTTCACAGCATCAGAAGCCGCACCAGTGGTCATTGACCAGGAATATCTCATCAGATGCTGGACGGGATCAGATCTACCCGCATAACGGTTCATTTGCGGCATGTTGAAGCATCTCGGCAATGTTGCATTTAGAATATCATCAGTGAAAGGGGTGTGACTGTGGTCGATTCCCCAATCTTCATTCCTTTGCCCATGGCTACCTGCTAGGATTTGAGGAACCATGGCCGCGACACCTGCACTGGTTAATGGAGGCTCGGGATCAGCACTCCTCTCTCTATGGGGCTCTCCAGCTTCTCATCTGGGTATAGTTGCGAAATCTGGAGCTCGGACAGGGCTCCGTTGCCCCCTGTTACCATGAGCATCTGCACGGCGGAGGGGCTGAAGCGGTCTGTTATCAGCAGGATTATCCACAACACGAGCTCTGGGAATTGCAGCACGATTATTCATATTGCGATTTGAATGCCCTATGTCAAGCGCCTCTTCTCCCTGAGGCGGTAAGCTTCCAAATCGGAGCTGCTCAATGTTTTCGGGCCTCTCATATGGTCGTCGTTGAGGTCTCGGTGATTTCTTTGATGAAGAAGAGTACTCTGGGGTAATCGGACGAGCCAGAGGTATCCTTTTCCTTGCAAGATCATCAACCCTTTTATCCATTGCAGTCAGGCTTTGTCGCAGCACAGAACTTTCTTGCCTTTGAGCAGCTATTTCATCAAACTTGTCCCACATTTCAGTGAAGTGGGCTATAGCTCCCTCGATGACCAGAGCTGAGGGATCATACTGATCGTCAACATCTTCTCTTATGCACAGAGAACTTGAGCCAGGTCAAGCTTAGGTGGCAGGACGTGAAGAGTGAGTCATATCTTCTTTTCCAGGTAGATGTCGGCGGATTGCTGCGGCTCCCCTGCTTCGGTTCGTGGCGCCTGGAGGAGGGTTCGGCACGTTATCCTGGGATCGCGTCACAACCCCTTTAGTAGCTCGGTCCGCGCCCTCTTCAGCAGATTGGTTCGTGGCGCCTTCAGCAGCACGGTTAGTGGCGCCTGCGTCGTCACGGTCCGCGTGACGCGCCTCGACTTGTTCTTGAACACTTTCTTCAATTGCTTCGTTCGCCCGCGTGGCTTGTACTTCTTTAGACTTCTTTCCAGCCATGGTATTGGGTATCGCTGAAATCTTCAATTACTTGAACAGTGAAGATCTGGGACTGTATTCTTCGGATCTTCAAATCCAAAGAGTAGAATAGCAATCCGGTAGGCTGAGAATCAACTCTCAATGAAAGCACCAAAATGTTAGATTAAAATCTGGATCTAACACCCAAATTGTTCTGATTCGTAGGGGATTATGACTGAATAATGCAGGAAAAGTAGAAAACACACAAGATTTATAGTGGTTCGGTGTTAACGAGCCTACGTCCACTTTATATGCTATCGATTATACTTTGAATGCTAGTACAATGAATAATTTCGCTCATTCTCACTTTATAATTGTGATTTCTCTCAGTAATTTCGAAGTAAAACCGATAAGAAATAGTGGCTTGACAGTAATGGTGGATTCAATACTCAGAACTGCCAAAAGATCGCGAAAAATGCGAGTCTTGAGGCTATTTATAACTGATTCTGTCTGACGGTTCGCGGTCACACGTGGCACAGATCCCGAGAAAAACGGATCGGATCGAGGATATGCGAGGAATTGGTCAGTTTGGCCATTGAGGACATGTGGCGCGTGATCCGATATCCACGGACGTTCTTGACCAAGTTAGGAGCTTCGTCGCGTCTTCGAGGACTGGATCGGGTCGTGTTAGTGCGGGACGGACTGAATCGAGATGGCCGGAGCGGATCGCCTGACGATAGCCGGAGCGGATCGCGTGGCGATAGCCGGAGCGGATCGCGTGACGATAGCCGGAGCGGATCGCGTGACGATAGTATGCGGGGCGCGTGACGATGATGTGCGGGACGAACTGCCAGGGCGCCACGATTTGACCTTCCGTGTGTTAAAGGCATTGAACTTCATATCTTCTTCTTGTGTGTGAACCTTGGTGGCTTGATCAAAAATCTAGCCAATAGATACGAAATTAGCATTTTATTTAGTTAATATATTTTTTAGACTCTGTATGGATCGGGTATTACTGAAACAATATTCGATATATGCAGGAGGAGATTTAGATGCCACTGCATAAGGAAATTACTTCCCGTTTTCAAAATACACGGAATGTAGAAAAAGAGTGACTTGACTACACTCTAGGAAAAGAGTTTACCGTAATATTTTATAACCGTTGCACCACAACGGCTACTTAAACGGTCGCAATCCCCCCTTATATACCGACCCACCTCCTCCTTCTTCCACACAACCACACAACCTTGTCAACTTCAACTTGTACAACCCAAAAAATGTCCTCTTATGTACCCAAGCGAACCGGGAAAAAAGCTGGAAGCAAGAAACCCATGTCCAAAGCGTACTCATCATTATATGGCTTGCAACGTTCAGTCCAACTCCAGCAATCATTTCAGCCATCTCACGAATACAGATACTTGCCGTATACAAATGACGATGCCCTTTCCGTTTATCAAAGAGATAAAAAAGAAATTGTACTTGAAGGGAATGTTTCCGAGCCACTACGGACAATAGGATCTAACCCTATTTGCCATTGTGGACAAGAATCGACAGTAGTTTTTGATGAGACCAGAACAAATGCCAATCACCGAATTTTCGGCTGTCAAGCCTATAATGACCACAAGAATTATCCTAATGAAATTGATTGTTGTTGCTTTAAGCAGTGGATTGACCCTCCCATGTGCGAACGTGGACGTCAGTATGCACTGGAAGCGCAAGCAAAAATAAGACGCTTGAGCAAGATTGTTGTCGGTGAAACTAGAGATGGTCCTTTCCCTAGGCCGCGGTAGATGTATGTGTTTGAATTTGATACTTGTGTGCTCTGCTGTTGTAGTTTGTATGATTATGGTTTGGCATTTGTTTCTGTTTTCTAGTTGTCGTTGTTGTAGTTGTTATAATTGCTCAATTGTTGTAGTTATTATAATTGTCACGTCAGGTAAGCTTCTAAGTTATGTAAGGCACCTGCGAACGACCCATTTTTCTTAACTCCTCCTTAAATTGAAATGGTTAATGCACCCGAGGACGACCCCAAGTTATTAACTTCAACATATACACAAACTTGACACTGGGCTATACAAAAATATTACATATTAATGTCAATGAAATTAGACCAATCACTGTACATTTTAAGTACATTGTACCCTTTCACATGCGTGTATGACATGATTAGACCAGTCACTGAGAAGAAAACAATAAAGACACGTCTCCATCATTCTTAGCTGAGATTCCAGTAAACGTCTCCATCATTCACGGACCTCATTCAGTAGTATCTTCCGAATTAAATGACAACAGTATACGAAATTAATAGTAACTGCCAACATTTAATGTGATGTGAAAAGTCACTATAGGGAAGCAACCATAATATCACGAGATTAATAATACATGCCAACATTTCATGTGATGCCAACACTTACAAGAACTAGAACAACATAACATAACGGCTCTACACAAAAACAGTCTCTACACACAAATACAGTCTATACATAGAACCGAATATAGTCTCTACACAGAAACATAATCAGAACGTACACAAAATACATCGAAAGTACATAATAGTGGTAGTGAACAAATACAGAATGCCTACACAAACAATAGGAACATACAACTGACAACTGCGAAAACGTAATACATCAAAAGTACATAACAGTGGTACTGAACAAATACAGAACATCTACTCAAACAATAGGACTATACAGCTAACAACTACGAAAGTACATAAAAGTGGTAGTACGTCAGTCGTCCGAGTCATCTAAATCCGGACGTGGACGTATGCGGCACCTATGAGGTCTTTCATCATCACCAACATTTGGACGCTGACTTGACCCAGCACTAGACCTATGGTGGTAATACATCTGTATGTCCTGAAATCTCTTGCGTTCTGCCTCAAGCTGGGCCTCTAAATGTGCCTGATGTTGTCGTGCCTCCTCTGCAACACGACGCAGCTAACCATCATAGTAATCTAGGATGCGCATATGCTCTACTTAGCCTATATGCCTTATCCCCATATGCATATCATACAGATCATGATATGATATCTTTGTAGATACGGGTAATCGTGATGTGCCGGAGGATGATACATGTCAACTTAACAATCTAGCCCAATAGTGGGCATGGCCATGGTCCAACCAGAATGATTGGCAGCCGCCACTTGATCAGCTGCACGAAAACTCTGGCTGGGTTGGGTAAAATCCACGACAATAGGTAGACATATGCCGTGTCGTATAACAGATGGCCCTACTAAATCAATCGATGTTGCATGTGTAATGGTGTCTGAAGACCCAGTGAAAAATATTCGCCCGAAGGCAAGGTATGACTCCCCGATAATAACAAAGCTCTCCGCTGTCTACCAGTCTGCTGCCCTGGCTATATCTAGCTGCTCCATTGGGTAAATCATACACCGATAAGTATGCGGGTGTGGATCATCGGGAATAACGTCGAAGTCATACAACTGTCTCCAGCACCTCTCACCAAGAAACCAGTAAGCATCTACCGCCACGGGATAAGATATAAGTGGAAATCTCCGTCCGGCAAGAATCCTAGCAATCTGTATGATATCAAGACCGATTGATGTACTATGCTCAAATGGATGCCAAATAATCTGATCCCTGTACATCCTCAGTTCGATATGGTGGTGGGAAACTGGATACACATGGTGTGACTCATTACCCCTAGACCCCCGGTTGTCCACAGTCCAAAAGCATATACGGGGGAAAAAGGTCAATGAATTTGAAGTACGGGTGACAAAATGAAAGTTCCTAGAGTACTCAAAATACTAATACTATAACAGCTCCAAAAATCCATATACAGAAACCTGAGAATCAGAGATGGTGAACTGCATGTCGAGATATCTTTCTAGGTATGCAAGGATAGGTGTGCCCCAATCATATAAAATCGCCCCATCGGCATTTAACTCAGCCGCAACTGCAACAATCCTTACAGGAAAACTACTGCTCGAAGAACTAAAGAATAGGTTACCTATAAGGTATAACACAAATAATCGAGCAAGATCCAAGTCGTCATCAACAGAGTACTGACCGAGTATGCTATCCATGGCCGCACGGATAGCACTCACTCAAATAGTGCCTTCTGCCTGATACGACGCATCATAAACGTCAAAATGAGGCAGTAGATCATGAAGAAGTGCACGATCACGCCATCGACCATCATCATAAGGCAGTGTGGGATAAGCATCTACTCCTATGCTAATACTAGTAAGCATGGAGAAATCAAGCGGTGTAAGTCCTAACTCACCACAAGGAAAGTGAAATGTGTGGGTGGTTTTGTACCACCATAGAGCAATGGCCGCACACAATTGAACAACAACATTTAAAACATGGTTTATGCCTAAAATTGTAAAGCGCACAATAAGATAAATTAGGACTAATTAATTATCCACTTGTTTCATTAAAAGTCTTTAATATTACCTAGAAAAAAATGAAATTCAAAAGCATGTAACAGTGCTGCGACCCCCTCCTTACCCGTCAAGTGTGCATGATAATATCGAAGTGTGGTCGCTAACAAACCACGTGAACGTATATTCCGCGACTGTCAACAGTTCAACAAAAGTGTTATACTATCTACCCAATATCAAATAATTAAAGAATACTATTTAAATAATACTAAAAATACTTACAGTCAAACTCGACTTCATGCTAACGTGTCCTTCTCCTTTTGGAAGAATGCGAACGTTGGATAACATAGGAAGCTTCACGGCGCTGAGGTTCATATCCAGAAAACCATCGAGATCAGCCTGTCTAGCGGAAATCGATCCCATACCCCTATTTGCCCTGCCTGCTCGTCCGCCTCTACGCCCGCCGCATCCATGATGGCTGCCTTCTTCGTGCGCCCCTACGTCTTCGTTCTCCATATTTTCGGTGGCTGTAAGCAAGTCTTCTATTCCAAGCACTGGTTGTTCGCCACTAACTCCTACACCACTCCCGCCTGCGTCACTACCCCCTGTGCCACCAACGTCGCCGTGCATGAATTTTTTCGAGAAATTTTTTAGTAATCTAACCATATTTTAGAATGAATATCTCAAATAAGGTAGTTAATTTTGTTAAAAGCTGACAGATTGGTGAATTGGTTGAAAATTTTCGGTGAAAAATGGGGGGTGATATGGGTTTTTCGGGATTGATATGTGGGAAGGAGTATGAAGAGGAAGGTTGGCGGCGTGGGTTTTCTGGGGTTTGATTTGTAACGGTAAACACTTTTCCATTATAAATTTATAACGGCAAAGTGTTTGCCGTTATAATGTTACAACAACAAAGAGTTTGCCGTTGTAACCTTTTAACGGCTTACTCTTTGCCATTGTAAACCCCTCCTGTGGCTAGCTCGTGGCTGCTTTTCCCCTTTTGGCTGCTCCGCTCATTGGACCAGTTGCAAAACAAGAGAGAGAATAACTGAACATAACGGATGGTTGGTTATGGTCCGAGCATGCGTTTTGGAAGAGATGAAGCAAGGTGCTGGTCTGGGCTCCTAAAAGCGGAGATGGACTGACAAAATAATGGTATAACCCAAATGGAATTTAATTAAGTTTAAATTTAAATAAAATATTGTAGTAACTTTAAGTTATCGTATATTGTTGATGCGGTATCAGAATCTGACGAAACAAGATCCTTTGGGATCGTACGAACGACGGCTATACCATGGAACTGACTGGGAGTGATTTGGGGCACATTACAGTTTTAGGCAATTAAACTGCCAGGTATAATCAACTGACGCAAATCGTTATTTAACGATTAACGCGCAAAGGTGAGTAAATTCACTAACTCTGATCTATTTTAAAATATTATAATTATATTTTAATGTTGGTTGAATGTTGTGTGATGGTCGTTTAAGTAGATTACAATTAAACTGGTTAATATATATATATATATATATATATATGTATATATATATCATTGCATATGTATACATCATTGGTCAGATACTGATTGCATCAATTATAATGTTCCATAGTATGGAATTAGTGTTAATTGTGTTGACTAACATTTGTGGATGCAGAAAACCGGTTGGAGGAATCCAACCAGATTCCTCAAATATTTATATGTACTGTTTGTTTTATATGCACTATTTGAACCCAAATGACATTGAAACCCTGTATGGATATTGGTGTTGAATGGAAATTCAACATTTATTCTGATTTAATCAATAAACGATATCGATTAAGAAAGGGGCAACAGTCGACCATAAACCCATCTTTTTTGTTAAGAAGTTGATAGGCCGTCTAGAAAATCAACGAAGTTAAGTTATAAAAATTATATTTTTATAATTAAAGCGAAGTCCTAGACTATAATAGAAGTTCTATTATAAAAAATTTATAGTTAATTTTTATTAAGAAAAGAGGCGATTAGTTTTGATCAAGGAAGCTATGAATTGTCTTATGAGGGTAATCATTTTTAGACAAAAAGGATTAAGCAATATTTTAGACTAATTTTGTTAATCTAATGGTAAGGAGTAATTACGACCAGTTAACAAATTAACTGATGACTTGAAGTTGATTAAATCAACTGTTTAGTTAGAAATTTATTTTATGATTAATTAATATTCAATTAATCAAATAATATGGTTTTAGAATTTAATTTTTTAAATAAATAAGATTCCTTAATTATTAATGATCTTTTCATTTAACGAAGTTTACGTGATTAATACACTAATATAATTAGTTATTGTAATGTAAGCAACCAATCTGTAACAACCCGTATTTCGATAACATGATTAAAGACGGGAATCAAGGCAGAATTTAATTTTAAATTCTGAATCAAGTGAAACGGGCTATGCCATTGCGTTCGTCTCGGAAAAATACGCGAAATAGAGTCCGAGTTTTCGAAAATCGGAGTCCGTATGACCAAGATATGGCCTCGCGAAGTTTCACGAAAAATTCCCAAATTAAAGTATACTTAATTAAGTGAAATGGGTTGCGCAGAGAAATATATATATACATTGATATATATATATATATATATATATATATATATATATATAATTGAAAATTAAATAAATAAATATGCAAAAATGTTCAAAACAGCGAATTGGGAGAGGGGAATAACCGAACCGGCCGATTTTTGAGGTCGACCCGAGCCCGCTGGGTCGACTAGGGGTTAATCCAGGATGTTTGGCTGTCAAACCGTGGGCCGATTCCCTCAAATGCAGATTTTGCATTTGGATGGTTCTCATGGTTCATCTTTAATCTAAAGGCCCTAGATGATTCCTACACTTGACTTCTTCCCCAAGACATGCTTTGATGGCTTGGATTGAATCTAGGTTTAATCCTATGGCCTAAAACACTTGCCTAATCTATAAATAAGACCCTAACCTATCCTAAATCCTCATTATTCATTCATGCAACTAAACTATGGCAAAATTTCTACTCTCATGGCCTCCACTCAACTATCCTAGCCTCCACTTCATTTCTATGAAAGGTTTCATGATCATGAGAGTGTTAGAGAGTCCCTATGTTAGTATGAGAGCCTCTCAAGTTGATTTCAAGGCAAAAGCTTTGATCTTTGTTCATAAAGATGGTGTTTTTGTTGATTTGGGGCATCCATCTTTGGGTTTTTGGGTGATGGCATGCATAGGCTTCCTCACAAGCTTTAGTTTAATCGATTTAGGCCTTCAAAGCAATGTAAGCCCTTCTCCTACTATTAGATATGAACTTTAAACTTAATATGACATGTTGTAAGTGGGTTTAAACATTAGTATGTAGCATGCTATCATCTTATGCAAGCTTATAAAGTCATTACCTTGGTCTTGCGGTCATAAAGCTTTGACCTTTATGTTGAAATGTTGCATTATGCAACATGAGAACCCTTATAACCTTCATGTCAACTTGCATATGAAGCCATAACCCTTATGTGAGGTCATATGCGAGTTACTTGTCATCATTCCATGTTGTTTATCACCATGACTCGCTTATGTGCCAAGTTTGGGTTTATGCATGTTTTTGAGGCTTAACAATGGTATATGCAAGCTAATGAACACATTTGTGCCTCATTCGCCACCATGATTAATTTGTGGCTTAATATCCATCTTTGTCATGCTTTTGCCAAGTCTCTTCTTTTAATCCATTACGTTGTTGCGAACGTATATGCGAGTTTAAAAGCGTTGGGTTATGTTATGGGTAATTTCTAATGGCATGAAAATACAACTTGAAAACATGACTTGAAATATGACATGAAAGTTGACATGTAAGTATGCATAAAACATAAGCTTGGGAATTTACCTATTAAGTTAGGTCTACCCTTTGGGAATTTACCTATTAAGTTAGGTCTACCCAAATGCTTGAAAAACTTGTAACATGTTTTGAAAACATGATGAACATGACACTTAGATAATATAAGTGTGGCCAACTCGAGGTTGGGTTGAGTTTGCAACATAAAGCTACCCGGAACCGACCGGCCTAACTAGTAGTTGCAAACAATAGGACCCAATGTGAGAAGTTGGTCATTTTGTGCTTGAACCCGAGGTTAGACCAAGTTGTGGTGTAAAGCTACCCGGAACCGACCGGCTTAACTAGTAACCACAACAAAGTCTAATGTGAGAGGTTGAGGTGCATTAAGTAATTAATGTCACATGATAGGGTTAAGTTAATTTGATTAATGACTCTTAACCAAATATGACATGGACAAATGGGTTAAGTAAATTGATTAGGCTAATGATACTTAACAAAACATGACAAGGTTGGGTAGGTTAAGTGATTTGATTTGCGTAATGACACTTAACCATTTTTATACGACTAGTGGACGGGGATTAAGTTAACCAACACTTAATCAATCCAACATGATAAATTGGCAAGGTTGAGTAAGTTTTCTTAATGACACTTAACCAAAAGATACAGTTAATGGATGGGGTTAAGTAATTAAGACTTAACTAATCTAAACACGGTAATTAGATGGGGTTAAGTAATTGACACTTAACTAATCTAACCACGGTAATTAGATGGGGTTGAGTAGTCCACACTTAACTAATCTAAACACGGTAATTCGATGGGGTTAAGTTAAACACTTAACCAATATAAACTTGGTAATTCAATGGGGTTAAGTAACCAATACTTAACCAACTTAACGTGATAATTTAATGGGGTTAAGCAACTTATACTTAACCAATTATACATGATGATTTGATGGGGGTAAGTAACCTATACTTAACCAATCTAACGTGAAAACATGATAAGGCTAAGTCACGAATCGTTTGAATGCGCTTGACCGATATGACTCGGTAATTAGATAAGGTCAAGTTAATACATATACTGAACCAATCTAAAATGATAATTAGATAAGGTTAAGCCATGAATTGCTTGATATACTTAACCAACTTGACACATGGTTTGTAGGGTTAAGTTTTGGACTAGGATACTTAGCCAATTTTGACGTGGTTTGTAGACGGGTTAAGTTGTGAACTTAAGTGACACTTAACCCATTAGATAAACCCTAATTCAGAGGATTAGGTAAATAACCATAGTTAACAAGGATTATGGAAATAAGGCTAAGTGGTAAACCTTAGTTAAAAGAAACTAAGTAATAATTCTTAGCCAAGGAAATTTGGACCACTTCTTAGATAGATTAGTAACCCGATACGTTAGGTCAACGTTTAAGTATGCGTGTAGGAGCAGGCTATCTAATTTAGATAAAGGCTCCAACGAACTGGGTAACGAAGCAGCGGCTTCGGGGAACGTGAGGATATTCTTGGGATCCCTCTGTGAGCTGCCAGGTCATTATACTAGGCTCACGAGAGGTTGAGGTCTGCGGTAGAAGAACCAAGAATATGCCTTGGTTGCTATGCGAGCGACCTAAAGACTGGGGTGGATAGCAGTGAGTCGACGAATACATAAGGTGCCCGAGATAGCAAGTTCGTCGATCATCTACCATCTTAAGTCAAGCGTGTACGTACGGAAAGGCAGGGAACACCCAACAGACCATAATTGCTATCTAATTATGGGTGAGGTAGGCCGTAGGATGTGGGCTGGCCAGAGTGTAGTTCTCATGCAAGATTGTCTCTTGTGTTGCCTTTCACTAGTTGAGGGAGGGGTCTCGTGGGACCATAGCCACGTGTAGAAAAGCAGACCTTAGTATTTGCATCGGCAGATAAATCTAAAGCTCCCGACCGAGTCCTGTATTTCTTGTTTTGCCCTGTGACAGGACTCGGATGGCACGATGTGATACATGTGCATACAGTTATAGAAAAACGATTCACGATGAATGCGTGGGAAAAAGGGGCGCGGTAGAGGGTTAGCGTAATCCCTAGTGGCCTAGGTGGTTTAACCCAAACCGAAATACGAAAGCGCACAATAGGTAAGCGTAATCCCTAGTGGTGCTAGGTGGCGTAAGTCCTAGTAGTTCAAACGATGGTTCATATGGAAGAGCCTAGCTAGAACAAGGGTGACAGTCCAAACGATTTCAAGGATAATACGACATGAGGAAGCCCGTACGAGGTACGGCAAAGGACTGAACTTATATACATGGAAAGAAACATATGATTTGAGTAACCTATATATGCGATATATAAAGTTGACATGGACCATTACACGACTTTGAGTAAGGGACATTCATGGTTAACACATAACAAGGCTGGGATACTAGTACGGAGGGTGCAGAGCAAATGTACATGTTAGAACCAGGAAGAATATACGGAATAGATACCGTGGGATGTTAAATGGGGTAGATACCTTGGGATAATATACTTGATAGAAATCTGATGATATGATACTTTGATTTATCATGACACCGTAGTTTATCATGATACCTTAGTTCAGTAGTTTATCCTGTTATTTTGATTTAGCTTATCTATCTAGTTATCATGCTTATGTTCATCTCAGTTTCTCATGTCAGTTAACTTTACTAGTTTTTATACTAATAGTAGATAGGGCTTACTCAGTCTTTTTGACTGACCCGTTTTGTTTCGCCTCTTTTCTTCCGTTTCCCCCCAGGTTACAGGGAGGAAACACTGCTGTTTAGTTCGGACTTCTTCTGCTTGAAGGTCATCATGGATGGCTTGGACTTTTCCTGGCTATGGCTACTTTACTGCTTTTTCTTGGGGAATAATTTATGAAAAAGTATTTATGCTTCTTTATTATTGCAAGACAGGTTTTGATGTACTCTGATGTAAAATGCTTTAGACCCTATTTATTCATGTTATGAAAGTTTGATTTTACTTCCGCTATTTTATATATGTTCTGTCTTGTAATATTTCTGTGCATGTTTACCAATAATACTCCTCCAAACCTAGTGCATTCCCTTTGTGAGTGACCCTAGCGGAGGCGGGGTGGTGGTATCAGAGCAGAAGGTTACCAGACTGGGCAAAAGTTTTTAAAGACCTTCTGAAAACTATTTGAAAATCGTTTATAAAGAAGCATTTTTCAAGAAAATTTTCTTTTAAAAGAAAAAGGCTATTCCCCAAAGGCCATTAGCACTAACCTTGTTTCCTTAATTGAATCTCTTTTCCTTTCTTTCCTCCATCTGTAGTCACAGTGGTTTTAACTGCGACTAGTCTTTTCTATCTACGAAAGTGTTTTCCTTACGATGGAGGTGGTTCTCGAGAGACCAGTGGCCGTGTTATAAGAAAGGATAGTGAGAAAGAGGATAAAGGATACGAGTTTAAGGATGAGCAACTTGTTGGTATGGCTCAACCCAGAATGAGAGAGAAAGATGAACAATGAAACCCATGACGAGAGAGTACCTTTGGCATGGTGGAACGGGACGGATAGTTAAGTATCATGGGACAAGGACAAGATCATCGGGAGGGCAGTAGTATGCTCTCATTTCTAGGATACCTCGGAAGGAGGGTAACGATCTTGTTAAAGGTTTAGCTTTTCTTTTCTATCATCCCGTTAGGACTTTGGTTTGATCATCATATCATTTAAGTCTGCTTCGATAGTTGAGTCTCTGCACCTTAAGTACTAGCGTATTAGAGAATCCCATTTTTGTCTCAAGTCCTGTGGAGAATTGTTCCATTTATTCATGACTTGTTTTGGATTTGAGAATGACATGCCTCGGTTATGGATGGATTCTAGGGATGAAGTGGTTATCCAGTAAGGGGTGCCACTCTCGGTTTTGATAGGAGGGTAGTTAGACTCTTGACTAGCCTTGGTAATACCCTCGAAGTCTCGTGGAACCTTTTGGGTTCGGTCATGATTAGTTACCTAGAATCCCTTGATAACTCTATTGGAAATTTGAAGCCCGATCGAGTGGTGTTCGCCGATAAGACGGATGGTTTATTTCACTTATGCATGGGTTATAGAAATCACCCTAGTAAGTGCGCTTGATAACCTGGTTGGCATCTGTTTACTTCCAAGAGAAAGTTCTTCTACGTGGAATACCTTATGGTACGAGGTCCGAGATTCACTAGTGAATTTTGGAAAGCTTGCATGAGATCATGAGTACGCAGTCATGTTTGCGTCAAGTATTTTAGGAAAAGGATAAGTGCAAGTGGAACGAGAGGCGACGAAGAAATGAGTTTCAGCTCATGTTATGGAAACAGGAAATAAGAAGCTACGAAATCGCGAAGTTAAAGGACGGTCAAGGCACAATGGAATTAAGCTCAAGGAAATACGACTTTGATGGTCAAAGACTAGATACGCGCATGATACCTATTTTTGGGAGTATATCCTTGATCCCTGTTTTCTGTAGAGCTTACTTGTAGGCTATCTTTTGTGGACATCCTCTCGGTCCTATTCTCCGTTACAAACCCTGTAAGGAGTTTGTCCTGTTTATCTTCTCGACCCTGTTTCAGGGAATTCTAGGTAGAACCCTATGGATGTAAACATGTATTTGAAACATGTTATGATTGATATGGTTGCAAGTGGTTGCAAGTGGTTGCTCGTGGATGCGCGAATACACATTAGATACTAGCTCGACTCGGTCACATTTCATATTGCATATGCACGAGTATTTATACTTGTTTATGGATGAAATCGAATGTATTATCATGCGGTTGTTGCATATGAATGAATGATTGTGCACGCATATAGTATCTATATGACTAGGACTATTTGCATACATGTTGGATTCATGGCACTATACATATTTTGCATTAGAAAGATTATTCAGGCCTGATCATTAGCATTAGCTAAGGAACATGTACACACACGTCTTGCATATATTCATACAACATTAGAAATCATCTAAGGACAATGGTTGCTCATGGATGATGTTTTGAGTAGATGGATGATGGATGGTAGGATATGTTCTTCCTAACTTGGAGATTTCGGGGACGAAATCCTAAAAGGTGGGGAGAATGTAACAACCCGTATTTCGATAACATGATTAAAGACGGGAATCAAGGCAGAATTTAATTTTAAATTCTGAATCAAGTGAAACGGGCTATGCCATTGCGTTCGTCTCGGAAAAATACGCGAAATAGAGTCCGAGTTTTCGAAAATCGGAGTCCGTATGACCAAGATATGGCCTCGCGAAGTTTCACGAAAAATTCCCAAATTAAAGTATACTTAATTAAGTGAAATGGGTTGCGCAGAGAAATATATATATATATTGATATATATATATATATATATATAATTGAAAATTAAATAAATAAATATGCAAAAATGTTCAAAACAGCGAATTGGGAGAGGGGAATAACCGAACCGGCCGATTTTTGAGGTCGACCCGAGCCCGCTGGGTCGACTAGGGGTTAATCCAGGATGTTTGGCTGTCAACCCGTGGGCCGATTCGCTCAAATGCAGGTTTTGCATTTGGATGGTTCTCATGGTTCATCTTTAATCTAAAGGCCCTAGATGATTCCTACACTTGACTTCTTCCCCAAGACATGCTTTGATGGCTTGGATTGAATCTAGGTTTAATCCTATGGCCTAAAACACTTGCCTAATCTATAAATAAGACCCTAACCTATCCTAAATCCTCATTATTCATTCATGCAACTAAACTATGGCAAAATTTCTACTCTCATGGCCTCCACTCAACTATCCTAGCCTCCACTTCATTTCTTTGAAAGGTTTCATGATCATGAGAGTGTTAGAGAGTCCCTATGTTAGTATGAGAGCCTCTCAAGTTGATTTCAAGGCAAAAGCTTTGATCTTTGTTCATAAAGATGGTGTTTTTGTTGATTTGGGGCATCAATCTTTGGGTTTTTGGGTGATGGCATGCATAGGCTTCCTCACAAGCTTTAGTTTAATCGATTTAGGCCTTCAAAGCAATGTAAGCCCTTCTCCTACTATTAGATATGAACTTTAAACTTAATATGACATGTTGTAAGTGGGTTTAAACATTAGTATGTAGCATGCTATCATCTTATGCAAGCTTATAAAGTCATTACCTTGGTCTTGCGGTCATAAAGCTTTGACCTTTATGTTGAAATGTTGCATTATGCAACATGAGAACCCTTATAACCTTCATGTCAACTTGCATATGAAGCCATAACCCTTATGTGAGGTCATATGCGAGTTACTTGTCATCATTCCATGTTGTTTATCACCATGACTCGCTTATGTACCAAGTTTGGGTTTATGCATGTTTTTGAGGCTTAACAATGGTATATGCAAGCTAATGAACACATTTGTGCCTCATTCGCCACCATGATTAATTTGTGGCTTAATATCCATCTTTGTCATGCTTTTGCCAAGTCTCTTCTTTTAATCCATTACGTTGTTGCGAACGTATATGCGAGTTTAAAAGCGTTGGGTTATGTTATGGGTAATTTCTAATGGCATGAAAATACAACTTGAAAACATGACTTGAAATATGACATGAAAGTTGACATGTAAGTATGCATAAAACATAAGCTTGGGAATTTACCTATTAAGTTAGGTCTACCCTTTGGGAATTTACCTATTAAGTTAGGTCTACCCAAATGCTTGAAAAACTTGTAACATGTTTTGAAAACATGATGAACATGACACTTAGATAATATAAGTGTGGCCAACTCGAGGTTGGGTTGAGTTTGCAACATAAAGCTACCCGGAACCGACCGGCCTAACTAGTAGTTGCAAACAATAGGACCCAATGTGAGAAGTTGGTCATTTTGTGCTTGAACCCGAGGTTAGACCAAGTTGTGGTGTAAAGCTACCCGGAACCGACCGGCTTAACTAGTAACCACAACAAAGTCTAATGTGAGAGGTTGAGGTGCATTAAGTAATTAATGTCACATGATAGGGTTAAGTTAATTTGATTAATGACTCTTAACCAAATATGACATGGACAAATGGGTTAAGTAAATTGATTAGGCTAATGATACTTAACAAAACATGACAAGGTTGGGTAGGTTAAGTGATTTGATTTGCTTAATGACACTTAACCATTTTTATACGACTAGTGGACGGGGATTAAGTTAACCAACACTTAATCAATCCAACATGATAAATTGGCAAGGTTGAGTAAGTTTTCTTAATGACACTTAACCAAAAGATACAGTTAATGGATGGGGTTAAGTAATTAAGACTTAACTAATCTAAACACGGTAATTAGATGGGGTTAAGTAATTGACACTTAACTAATCTAACCACGGTAATTAGATGGGGTTGAGTAGTCCACACTTAACTAATCTAAACACGGTAATTCGATGGGGTTAAGTTAAACACTTAACCAATATAAACTTGGTAATTCGATGGGGTTAAGTAACCAATACTTAACCAACTTAACGTGATAATTTAATGGGGTTAAGCAACTTATACTTAACCAATTATACATGATGATTTGATGGGGGTAAGTAACCTATACTTAACCAATCTAACGTGAAAACATGATAAGGCTAAGTCACGAATCGTTTGAATGCGCTTGACCGATATGACTCAGTAATTAGATAAGGTCAAGTTAATACATATACTGAACCAATCTAAAATGATAATTAGATAAGGTTAAGCCATGAATTGCTTGATATACTTAACCAACTTGACACATGGTTTGTAGGGTTAAGTTTTGGACTAGGATACTTAGCCAATTTTGACGTGGTTTGTAGACGGGTTAAGTTGTGAACTTAAGTGACACTTAACCCATTAGATAAACCCTAATTCGGAGGATTAGGTAAATAACCATAGTTAACAAGGATTATGGAAATAAGGCTAAGTGGTAAACCTTAGTTAAAAGAAACTAAGTAATAATTCTTAGCCAAGGAAATTTGGACCACTTCTTAGATAGATTAGTAACCCGATACGTTAGGTCAACGTTTAAGTATGCGTGTAGGAGCAGGCTATCTAATTTAGATAAAGGCTCCAACGAACTGGGTAACGAAGCAGCGGCTTCGGGGAACGTGAGGATATTCTTGGGATCCCTCTGTGAGCTGCCAGGTCATTATACTAGGCTCACGAGAGGTTGAGGTCTGCGGTAGAAGAACCAAGAATATGCCTTGGTTGCTATGCGAGCGACCTAAAGACTGGGGTGGATAGCAGTGAGTCGACGAATACATAAGGTGCCCGAGATAGCAAGTTCGTCGATCATCTACCATCTTAAGTCAAGCGTGTACGTACGGAAAGGCAGGGAACACCCAACAGACCATAATTGCTATCTAATTATGGGTGAGGTAGGCCGTAGGATGTGGGCTGGCCGGAGTGTAGTTCTCATGCAAGATTGTCTCTTGTGTTGCCTTTCACTAGTTGAGGGAGGGGTCTCGTGGGACCATAGCCACGTGTAGAAAAGCAGACCTTAGTATTTGCATCGGCAGATAAATCTAAAGCTCCCGACCGAGTCCTGTATTTCTTGTTTTGCCCTGTGACAGGACTCGGATGGCACGATGTGATACATGTGCATACAGTTATAGAAAAACGATTCACGATGAATGCGTGGGAAAAAGGGGCGCGGTAGAGGGTTAGCGTAATCCCTAGTGGCCTAGGTGGTTTAACCCAAACCGAAATACGAAAGCGCACAATAGGTAAGCGTAATCCCTAGTGGTGCTAGGTGGCGTAAGTCCTAGTAGTTCAAACGATGGTTCATATGGAAGAGCCTAGCTAGAACAAGGGTGACAGTCCAAACGATTTCAAGGATAATACGACATGAGGAAGCCCGTACGAGGTACGGCAAAGGACTGAACTTATATACATGGAAAGAAACATATGATTTGAGTAACCTATATATGCGATATATTAAGTTGACATGGACCATTACACGACTTTGAGTAAGGGACATTCATGGTTAACACATAACAAGGCTGGGATACTAGTACGGAGGGTGCAGAGCAAATGTACATGTTAGAACCATGAAGAATATACGGAATAGATACCGTGGGATGTTAGACGGGGTAGATACCTTGGGATAATATACTTGATAGAAATCTGATGATATGATACTTTGATTTATCATGACACCGTAGTTTATCATGATACCTTAGTTCAGTAGTTTATCCTGTTATTTTGATTTAGCTTATCTATCTAGTTATCATGCTTATGTTCATCTCAGTTTCTCATGTCAGTTAACTTTACTAGTTTTTATACTAATAGTAGATAGGGATTACTCAGTCTTTTTGACTGACCCGTTTTGTTTCGCCTCTTTTCTTCCGTTTCCCCCCAGGTTACAGGGAGGAAACACTGCTGTTTAGTTCGGACTTCTTCTGCTTGAAGGTCATCATGGATGGCTTGGACTTTTCCTGGCTATGGCTACTTTACTGCTTTTTCTTGGGGAATAATTTATGAAAAAGTCTTTATGCTTCATTATTATTGCAAGACAGGTTTTGATGTACTCTGATGTAAAATGCTTTAGACCCTATTTATTCATGTTATGAAAGTTTGATTTTACTTCCGCTATTTTATATATGTTCTGTCTTGTAATATTTCTGTGCATGTTTACCAATAATACTCCTCCAAACCTAGTGCATTCCCTTTGTGAGTGACCCTAGCGGAGGCGGGGTGTTACACAATCTATTTTAGATTAATGATGAAGTAAACTGTTTACTTTAGCAATGATAAAGTAAATATTATTTAATTATTTTTAATTAAATAATTGTTTCTTAAATGGATTTCTTTTAAGAGGATATTGAGTTTGCAATAAGATGTTACTTGAATTAGGTACAATGATTCAAATAAAAGTAAAACGTCAGAAGACAAAGAACGTCAATGGATCTTGGTAAAGGAGTTATAAATACAACTGTGGAATGTAGTTAAAAAGAAAAGTTAATGTTTAATATAAATAATCATAAACAACAGAGATTTCTAAGTATGAATATGGTGTTATAAAACCATATTCCAAATAAAACAAGAAATATGGTTTGAGGAATAATATAATTAATAAGGAGTTTAGAGTTACAGTCTTATATCTATTCTAAGATAAAAACGTAGTCGATCTAGGTTTGAGAGGTAAATAAAATACCCCAACTTGAAAGACTTCACTATTATCAAGGAATGGTATTTGTTTGTAACATAAAGAGATGTCAAGATTAGTTATAAAGTGGAATATAGCAGAGTATTGTAAGGTTTTGAAATACAACGATAAAATAACGTTATTGACTAGGCTTAAACGTGACTGTGATGTCTGGATTAGTTATAAAGGGGAATATTATAGCGTATTGCAACTTTTTAAATTATAACAATAAATTAACGTTGTTAACCAAGCTTAAGCGTGATTATTATACATAACACTATTATCTAGAAAGGTTTGAAATTTACATAGCCTAAGTGATAAGAAAATAATTATGTTTCCCGAAGAAGTGTAAATGAATTATACGAAGTTGGAAGTAGAAGTAAATAATTGAGATCTGATATATATTACCCGTACTAAAGGGAACTCTTTAAAATATCGGAATGTGATAAAAACATTTGAGTTTATATAACATGTCATTCTACATTGTTCTGGATCATATAAGAAATGGTAATCGAATATTGGATAAATAAAATATATTGTTATTTCCGAAATAAAGGAAGTATAAACGAGTGTTAGTCAAATAGGAGGACGACACTAAGTTATAATGGTATTGATTATCAAAATAAAGATTTATTTGATAAACGAAATCAGATTTCTATAAGAAATAATATTCACATTTCAAAGTGAATAAAGTTTTAAAAAAGCAAATGTTTACAGATTAAGTAGTTAAATTGGAAGTTGGAATTGTTTTCCAAATGTAAATAACGTATATTTTCTAATATACCGAAAATAAGAATCGTGAAAGGGTGAAAATGTTTTTCGAAGATTAACAACATATACACCTGGAATATAGGAGAATAAAGGTCTACAATAACTGGAAATGTTTTCCAAGAAATGTGAAGGGCTAAACGGGTTTTGGAAAATATCTAGGAAAATATGAAAACTTGGAAAAGTAATGTGAAATAAAAGGGCCGGTGATTTTTCTGCTGCTTAGTGTAAATTTGAATGGTTGTTTCTTTTACTTCGATAGTTAAATAACCGACTATCGAAGTGTTTAGACAATCGTTGTCAATACGGAGAGACCGGTTGGATATATTATCCGAAAACCACTCTGTACAGGCCTAGGCGTTGCGAATTTATTATACTGAATAGAATTGAAGACGGAGTGAAATGCAAGGGTCATTCTGTTCCAGAATAGTGCTTTTTGTTTGTCCAGTCCCAGGTCAACTTGTATGGACGAGTGTCTGACAGAGTATACCTTACAAATCACATACGATTGATCTATAAAAGGTATAACGTCTGGTGGCGGAGGAGTTCGTTCCTCTTAGCTTTTTATACTCGTGATATTTTTAGAAATTGATTAGTAGATTGATAGGTTTGACGATGTGGCATTAGAAGTGAATGGTGATCCGATGTTCTCAAGATTGACATAGCCTCTAGCCTCACAGCCGGGAAATGACAGAAATCGGGCAGGCAGCTTGGCTAGTTGGGTCATACCAAAGCAGGGTGTACTATCACTGATCTAGATAAAATTCATATTTGTTATTCTTTTCGATTTTGTATCTTCGGATTACAGTTGGATGGCCAACAATCGTGGGTGGCAATATATTCGCTACACTCAAGCTAAATTAGTGGGCGGCTATGTGTGGACGGGTTGCAAGACGTTCTTGTTGAACCCCTATGTATACCCTCTAGATTACACTGATCGACAGGTGATCCCATACTTGTCTGTTGGAATCCAATCTCCAATAAGCACCGTGCGGTTTTTGATTTTATACTATATATGTAGAGCGTGAGATGCAAGTGTTCTGCTACTTGATTATTTATTTGTTTAGACATTATTATAATATCACTGGAATTTGATATCAAATTTTTTGGGTTATAGTAAGGTAAAAACCGTCCATATTTGTTGTGGGCTGGTCTTACTATTATCCTTTTCTTTCAAAAGGATTTCCAAAATTAAACAATTGGTTGGAGTTTACTCGCACCAGTCCCATGACTGACCCAAAGTTTATTTTGTTTGTGTTTTCCTAAACTCTTGGGTGCCCCAAATTTGTACGGGCAGTCAAGTGTTTTAGGATTTTACAGATTCACTTGGAGGAGCTCAAAGCAGGAAGCTTCACCATTAGTTATTTAGAGATTATTTCCGCTGTGATGTATATGACTTATACTCTGATATTGTAAGTATATACAAATTCAGATTTGCATTTCAAGATCTTATTGTATAATATATTTTATACGTTCTGCTGTGAGATTCGTGGTTACTCTGATTATGTTCAGTTGTGTTCTTCTTACTCTTCTATTCAATTAGTTCTATCTTATCTTCCTCATCCTCTTATCTCTTTCTATTAATGACCTGTATTTTCATGCACTATTAGTTGAATGTGTAGAATACTAGTCAGCTCAAATTGGTATGGATTTTTGGGCCTTTACACTTTAAGTATATTAAAGCCAATGCATTGATGATAACTGCATTTAACGTTTCATTGCATTCTACATATGCACCCAGATAATAATCAAGCTTATGAAAACCAGTATGTGCTTCAAGGTTCTGCATGATTGGTGTCTAAATTAATATACTAGAAGCTTCCTCTTTGGCTGCAAGCAAAAATCTCAACGTTTCAGACTTGATGTTTCCGTTATAACTTCCTATTCATTTCTTCATATCTCACAATTATCGTTTGCTTGGAGTAACCGGTACACATATCTTGAATAAAAACACGCCATGGCAGTTACTACAATTGATGTCAGACTGAAATCCTCCATTTGCAGGCACATCAACCACTATCCAAACTCCTTCTCCAAACTTCTTGGAATATCTAAGAAAGCCAACAACACGAATAGGAATGATTGGTGAAAGGATTTGAAACTTCGCGAAACTCTGCATTCATCTGAAAAGAGTACGATATCTAGATGTAATAATACATCTGAAGTGCACAACAGCACTGCCAGTGACCATATTGATGACTGTAGCACTTGTGAACATGCTTAGAAACATTTCAACCCATTGTCTAGCATTCATGGGAATTTCGGCCAGTTTCATGCAACTGATAGTCAATATGCATGTATCTCTAGTGGCCTCAAAAACATAACTTAGGCCTTTTTGCAATGCATCAAGGAAAAACGTGCATGTAGGTCTTATTCTATTTCCCGCTACCAATATCATTAATACATAAGAACTCGGCCATTTGCACCATTTTAAGAAGCTCTTCCATTTCCTTCATCGCAAAATCCAGTAAAAGCAGTTTTGGAATAACAGTTAGTAGACTTATAAACTTAAGCCGTGACCAGTGAATTTCGGACCAGAATTTAATTTGCATTTAATCCAAGGAAATTTCCCTACAAATCTCGATCCTTTTTTTTTCATCAGGACGAGGACATTCCGTAAACAGAGCTTCAAGGGTTTGAATCTGCTCTTCAGAATGATGAGTTCAACATAAACATATTTTTTTATTGGGATTTTCATTCTGTACGTCATCTTCTTCAGTTACAGTATTTATTTCCCTAAACAGAGCCTCAAGGGTTTGAATCTGCTCATCATTTCCTTTTCCATTGTTGTTTAAGCAATTCTTTCCATAAAATACAAGGTGGTGTAACTTTTGATGATCTGGAAGAACCCAACGTTGTCTTCATCATGAAAAGCTATGAAAGCATAGACACTTCCAACAAAGAACCTGGCCCCTTTTCTGGGTTCTAAATTTTTCGATCCAATGAGCACACAGGCACGTATATGCTGTGGAAATAATTTCCTTCAGGCTTCTTCATGCATTCATCTTAGTCTACAACGAACACTAAACTTGGCCCAGGTAGATGGAGCAAAATTTGAGAAGCAAGAACGACAATTCGTGTAATGGTACCAGATTTCGCTCGTACCTAATCGATTGCTAAATCGACCAAGACCGTTCAAAACCCGGATACGCTAACTCTGGGCATACTACACATCAGACCAAATAATAGAAGACTTTTATAAACATCATAATAATGTTACATCAGAGTACAGAATATATGAGAGTATATCAAAAAATAATAAAACAGCGGATGATTTATTTACAATAGATGTATTACAATGCACATTGGCAATATAAACTAACACAGAGGAAGACTATCAATGCTCTGGACACAGCTTTAAGCTTCAATCCAGAATCCTACTCAATATATCTGCAAAATAAAAATACTCAACTACCCGTGTGGAAAATAGGGGCACCCGAGTTTGCAAGGGAAAAAGCAAACTACGAGTCAGTCACGGGACTGGTGTGAGAAACTCTAAAGTTAAAATTAACTTATTTAATAATAAGACAAATCACAAGATCACGCCGCTAACGCGGAATGGGTTTACCCGCATGAATGCCAGTGTATAAACAACAATCAGTAATAGAGATATGGATCTACTATGCATCAATCAACATGCAATATCTGTAGTAACCCGAAAATTCTGGGCCAGTTTAAATTTTTTTATTTTGGCTAATTTAACGTATTTTGGTTATTTAAAATAATATATTTTAAATAAAAATGACAGAAAATCTATTTTTGACGAAGTTAAAATGAATAAATTTATTTTAAATAAAATACGAGCCTGGAATGGCTCGGTAGTTTGAAAATTTGACGTTAAACTTCGTTTAAATAATTATAATTCAATTTAAAGTAGAAAGGGGACAACCCTAGAAAATTTAACTCTGTTTAACAAAATCTCTCAAACGGATGTGAAGAACAGTACTGTCACAGAGTAAATTAAATGTTAGGGCTTGGCTGGCATTTTAAAATAGTCACAGGGCTGTTTATACAAGGCTGTGTGCATTTAAAGGTATTTTAAGTGTATATTTGGCCCTTAAAAACAGCCCTTTTGCAAACGACCTCGGAATTCGACGAAACCACTTTTGTTGGGTCCGGGATGTCAATTTATTGCTAGATTCCAAGTTCCATAATTTTTGGAGTTAATATATGGGCGTGGCACAGTTAAACGCATTTGATCTGTTTCAGTTGAATTTAATCGACTGAAAATTGGCCATTTTTCCAACTCTCTCATAATTCGAAGAAATTAGTTTTGTGAGGACCGTATCGTCAATACGTTGCTAGAAAATAATTTTCTGGAATTTTTAGAGCTCGTATGTGACCCCGGTAATTTAAAATGTGCGTAAAAATTAAATTTATATTGATTTATAATTTGGTTTTGAGAAAAACCTATTGTAACAGCCGAATTGGCTTGCGATACATATCTCATTGTGTTCGAAATGGGGGTAATACGCTAGGGACGACAGTCGTCGGGCCTCGATTGGAGTTCGAATTAAAAAGTCAACTTTTTGAAATAAAATAATAAAATAAAATAAAACTCTCTCTCTCTCTCTTTATACTCTCTCCCCCTCCCTTTCGTTGACCGTCAAACCAGAAAATCAAAAAGAAAAAAAAGAAAGAAAGAGGAAACAGGAATCGCACCGCCGTCGTCTCCCTAGGGAGGGGCTCCTCCGTCGCGTCGCCTCCAGGCGAACCCGCCACCCTCTCCTCCCTTTTTCCGATTCCGCCTGACCCCAAATGCCGCCCAAAACCCGTAAACCCTACCCCTGGAACTCGCGCCCAAATCTGTCATGACCACCTGGCCGCTGCCAACCGTCGCCCCCTCCCATGTCCACCTCCGACCCTCCAGGATCCCCGCAGACCTCGCCCTCCCCGATTGGAGACCCGCTGTAACGACCCGGATTTTCGGCGACTTTGGTTATCGACACAAACGCGATTTCGATAACCAAAACATCGAAAAATCCCGATAGTTATTGAAAGAAATTAGAGGGTGAGAATAGATAAGATAGAAATTTAGAATAGAAGAAGAAAAGAAGAACTTACATCATCAGAGTAACACGAATCTCACAGCGGAATGAATAACATATATATATATATATATATGACATAACTTTGAAACATGACAGTTATATATACAATAGCACTTATCAGAGTACAACACTTACAACACAGCAGAAATAACTATAGCTATATGATCTTGAAGCCTCACGCTCCAAGCTCTCCAAGTATATCTGTAAATCCCGACTACTTGACTGCGCGTACAAATTTAGGCACCCAAGAGTTTAGGGAAAACAACAAAGTAAACTCCGGGTCAGTCATGTGACTGGTATGAGTAAAACAGTTTAAAAACAGTTGAACAAGTATATGATATCTCATAAGACCACGCCATGAATACGGAACGGGTTTTTCCCTTGTGAGAATCCAAACATCTTGACAAGCAATATCATTCTGATATTATAATAATGTCTATAAACAAATAGATATTAATCTAGCAGAAACGCTTTCATCTCACGTTCTACATAAATAGTATACAATCATACTCGCAAGCACGTATTGGATAATGGGTTTCCAACTATGACAAGGTATGGAACCACCTTCTAATAGTGTACCTCTAGAGAGGAATACAATGGGTTCAACAAGAACATCTTGCAACCCGGCCACACATGACCGACCACTCATTTCGCTTGAGTGTATCGAATGTATATCACCAACGGTTGGGATCAGCAACCGTTTCCCGACTGGGACAACATCAAAAATAGATTGAAGAAATAAATGAAAGTCTAGATCAGGTGATTATACACCCTAATAGGTGTGACCTACATAGCCATGGTACCTGCCCGATTTCTGTCATTTACCGGTTGATGAGGCTAGAAGCTACGCTTTATCATCACATCAGATTCACTTCGAATGCCACATTGTCAGATCCATCGAAATCACTAACTTGACATCTACAACCATACATTATGTGTCAGCTAAAAGAAGTTTCCTTCTCCGCTTCCACTCTTGGTACAGTTGAAGAAATCAATGTAAGTGACCTCTCTGGAAATACTCTGTCAGACATTCATCCATACACTTAGAATATCACATCATCATACCCGCCAAATCACAAATTGACATATCTAAAAATAACACGGGTATACAGCTAAAAGAAATGAATTCCTCCACCACCAAACGTGAATACATTTGAACAGATCAACTTACGCGATCCATTGGATATACTCTGTCAGACCTTCGTCCATTTACGTTGTCCTGGGATTGGACAAACCGAAGGCACCATTCAGTATATCCATCTTAGTCACTGTTATCTAAGACTTATACAACAGCCCTTGCACTTTACTCCATCTTCACTTATCTTTGGCATATATGATTCGCAACACGCATGCCAATACAGAGTGGTTCTTTGGATAATAATCCAACCGGTCTCTCCATATTAACAACGATAAAATGGTCAAAAACTTCGATAGTCTATGAATTAACTATCAATGAAAAACAAGTGTGCAACCAATGATATTATTTCCAGATAGAAATAATATTGAACAATCATCAAACAACTTTTATCCTTTTGGTTCAATAATTCACTTATCTCCTGTTTCCCTATATTCAACATTTTGCTATTTTCTAGATTTAGAAAATATAGGTTATTACCACTGGAAAACATTTCTCTTTCTTGTTTCCTATATTAGAAAACATTTCAGGTTCTTCTTTGGAAAACATTTCCAAATTCTTATGTTTGACTTAGACAGATGTTTAAACAAACTATCGCGATGCCATCTCAACCATTTCCTTTAATTACTAAATCCACTTTGCTGCCGAACCATACCCATTTCTTAGTTAGAAATGCAGCCAATCAAGTTGGGGTAGAACTACCTCTCAAACCTTAACTGAACAACACTTCTAACCCTGAATTAGGCAAAGCTCGCTTTATATCTCTTTAACTACTTCCATACTTAACCTTTCCCTTCTGTACAGCTATATTCGATTAACTCTTTCCAATTTAACTCATTTGGACTGACCCTATTGGATTAACTCTATTTGCTTAACTATATCCATTTATTCTTTTTCACTTAACTCCTGTCGAATAAACTATATTCGAAAACTCCTCCAACTCTATTCGAATAAACTATATTCGATTAACTTCTCTAACTCTACTCTACTAACTTATTTGATTAAAACTTCGAATAACCAATATTCGATTAACGCACTTCGAATAACCAATATTCGATTAACTCACTTGGATCAACCGACTTGGATTACCTCGGTTTGATTAACTCATCTTGACTATCTCAGCTTGATTAACTCAAGTGGATTAGCTTACTTTCTTAACTCAACTTCGACTAACTCCTTTGAATTAACTTCGACTAACTCCCTTGGATTAACTAACTTCAACCATCTCCTTTGGATTACTTACTTCGAGCATCCCCTTTGGATTAACTAACTTCAACCATCTCCTTTGGATTACTTACTTCGACCATCCCCTTTGGATTAACTAACTTCAACCATCTCCTTTGGATTAACTAACTTCAACCATCTCCTTTTGGTTTAACTACGACGGCTAACTCCTTTTGGTTTAACTACGATGACTAACTCCTTTTGGTTTAACTACGACGACTAACTCCTTCGACTAACTCCTTTGGAATAACTTCGATTAACTCCTTCGACTAACTCCTTTGGAATAACTTCGACTAACTCCTTCGGATTAACTTCGACTAACTCCTTCGACTAACTCCTCTGGAATAACTTCGACTAACTCCTTCGGCTAACTCCTTTGGAATAACTTCGACTAACTCCTTCGGGTTAACTTCGACTAACTCCTTCGGATTAACTTCAACTAACTCCCTCGGATATAAACAATATTCGATTTACCACTTCTTTGATATGCTTTAAATCAAATGACTTTATTTGATTAACTTAAATCGACTTACTTTATTTGATTAACTCAACCCATCCACTTTGATCAACTCAACCAATCCACTTTGATTAACTCAACCAAATCACTTTGATTAACTCAACCCATCCACTTTGATTAACTCAACCAAATCACTTTGTTTAACTTTACTAGTTTACTTAGTTTAACCCGACTAATTAACAAATAAATATATCATTTGGTTAAACTCTATTTATTAAAATCAATATTCCTTTTTAATTCTATTTATTTAACAAATAAATATGTCCTTCTAATTCTATTTATTCTAACAAATAAATATGTCCTTCCTATTTGTTTAGCACATAAATTCTCTTATATTTGATTTACAAATATAACCCCTTTATATTTGATTTCAAATATAATTCCTTTTATATTAAAAACCCTTTTCTTTTATATTCCAAAATACAGTGATTTTATATAAATAATTTATTTTCAAATAAATGCTTTGAATTTCCTCTTTCTACATTCTGGTATTTCTTATGGTATTAACACACCATATAACAACGATGAATATCGACCCACCACACATAATCACACAGATTATATACATCACATTATATATCACAATATATAAATCACAGTAAAATAATTATTAAGGAATCCAGTTGGATTCCTCCAACCTGTTTCCCTGCATCCACGGATGTTAGACAATGTAACAACATTGATTATACTTTGATATGAGTAATTCTGATAGCAGAATTGTAACACCCCGAATTTCGGTTAATGCTAATATTCACTAATTACAGAATAAATAATCTCAGATGTGAGAATTGGGGGAAACGGGCTGCGTCATTGCGTTCATCTCGGAAAAATACGTGAAATAGAGTCCGAAATTTTGTAAATCGGAGTCCGTATAGCCCAGTTATGGCCCAATGAATTTACAGAAAATTCAAAGTTCAAAACAGATTTAAAATGCAGGTTCAAATTTAGAAATTGGGGCCATTGGGCGCCGGCGGGAAAATTCCCGCCTGGCTACCCAAGTCGACAGCCCTGTCGACTGGGCAGTCGACTTGGCTAGGACCAAGTCGATAGCCCTGTCGACTTGGGTGTCGACAGGGGGTGCTCGGCCAGTTTGGCCTGGTGCACCATTTTAGTGTTTGGGCTGTGTTTTGGGGCTGGTTTCTGGAAGCTTCCGAGATCTGATGGCCCTAATCTAATTTAGGGTTAATCTAATGGCCTAAAACACTTGCCTAATCCTATAAATAAGACCCTAAGCTAGCCCTAAATCATCATAATCCTATCTCCTAACTAAACTATGCCAAAATTTTCTATGATCATGGTCTCCACTCAAAACCCTAGCCTCCATCCTATTTCTAAACCATTTCTATGAAGGCTCTCATGTTCATACAAGCATCTTTGAGTTGTATGAGTGATCATTAGCTTGCATTCATCATCAAGTTGCAAGCTTTATGTTCAAGGCTAGAGTTTTTGGGTGATTTTTGGCAAGGGTTTGCTTATTGGAGTTAGTGGTGAGTTTCCATAGCTTTAATAATCAATTGTTAAATTGATTATGATAGGATATGATAAGATATGGCTATGTTTGTGGATAAATGTGCTTATTCAAGTTTAGTATAGTGTATGTTGTGTGTTTTGCAAGTTGTATGCTATATGCAAGTTTAATGCTATGTTTTATGATGCTCACTATGCAAAACACTATGTTGAACATTTATGCATATGTAACATGTTATGCAAACTATAGGTGAGATTATATGCAAGTTGTATGTAACATGTTATGCAAGTTATGTATTTGGTTTTATGCATGCTAAGTATTTGGTTTTGTGCATGCTAAGTATTTGGTTTTGTGCATGCTAAGTATTTGGTTTTGTGCATGCTAAGTGTTTGGTTTTATTCAAGTTATGATGCAAGTTCATATGCAAGTTATGATGCAAGTTCATATGCAAGTTTGTCTCTTTTTATGATATGCATAATATATGCAAGTTTGCCTCTATGTATGACATAAGTACATATGCAAGTTCATCCCTTTTAGACCTATGACATGTATGCAAGTTGACACCTTTATGATAGGTCTATGACATGAACATTTAAGCAAGTTACCATCTTTATGATATATGCAAGTTTGGGTTGGTTATTTATGCAAGTTGGGTTTGTGGTCATATATACAAGTTGACACCTTTTAAACCCATGATAATGCTAATCATATGCTAAGTTGAACCCATTGTGCGTATGATGAATCTTCTCTTTTGATGTATGTCATGTTAACGTATTTACGTGGGGACGATGGGGTAAAAATTAATGAACACATAAAATTGTGTGAAGTGGGTAAAATTAAACATACCGTAAAGTGGATGGACATAATTGGGAATTTACCTATTAAGTTAGGTCTACCCATATTATGGAATTGGGAATTTACCTATTGAGTTAGGTCTACCCATATTCTTAAATATTTGTAATTAATTAGGGATAATTAATACAAATTATGGGGGTGATTAATTAGGTGTAATTAATCGACTAAGACACGAGGTTGGACCCTTTTGTAGCATAAGACTGCCCGGAACCGACCGGCAAATCCAGCGGCTACAAATGATTGGCCCAATGTGAGAGGTCTTGGTCATAAACTAAATACGTGACAAGTGTAAAGACACGAGGTTAGACTCTGTTATGGTGTAAGGCTGCCCAGAACAAACCGGCATATCCAGCTGCCATAAAAGACAGTCTAATGTGAGAGGTCTTTACAAAGGTTACGAACTTAATTAATTAAGAAACACTTAACCAAATTAGCATGTAGTGGGGCATGAGGGGTTAAGTGAGTGCCTTGGGTGGCATGTAGTAACAAGTGGGGGTGCCTTGGGTGGCATGAGAAAACTAGTGGGTTGCCTTGGGTGGCAATAGAAAATACGATTAGAATACTTAACCAAAGTGGAACATGTAATTAAACATGATTAAAGGGTTAAGTAAGTGCCTTGGGTGGCATGTGGGAATTAAGTAAGTGCCTTGGGTGGCATGTGGAAATCTAGTGAGGGCCTTAAGTGCCAATTGAAATATAATTAAATGACAAGCTTAAGTAGTAGCTTGTGGGGGCCTTAAGTGGCAATTAAAATATGATTAAATGACAAGCTTAAGTAGTAGCTTGTGGGGGCCTTAAGTGCCAATTGAAATATAATTAAATGACAAGCTTAAGTAGTAGCTTGTGGGGGCCTTAAGTAGCAATTGAAATATGATTAAATGACAAGCTTAAGTAGTAGCTTGTGGGGGCCTTAAGTGCCAATTGAAATATAATTAAATGACAAGCTTAAATAGTAGCTTGTGGGGGCCTTAAGTGGCAATTGAAATATAATTAAATGACAGGCTTAAGTAGTAGCTTGTGGGGGCCTTAAGTGGCAAATGAAATATGATTAGATGACTTAACCAAACCTTAACATGTAAGTGGGCATGATTATAAAAGGGGTTAAGTGGGATGCACTAGATAAAATGGCAAGCTTAAGTAGTAGCTTGTGGCGGCCCATTTCAACCAATATCCCAAACATATCTTTGTGGGCTCGACCCAAGTCGAGGACGGGACACGCATATTGGGCTTGACTATAAGAGGCCAAAACGGGGTAGCGGTGGCAATGCAAGTCCAACGGGTTTCATATGCGTGTGTGGACCCGGGCTGGTAGGTAAGACGTTGTTGCATCGTGTAGGTATAAGTCGTGCACCATTGATTATCAGGTTGCCACTTTGGGTAGTGATACACCCCACTGTGGGGCCAGCACGGGTATCTACGGTAGGGAGCCGATCGCTGGGAGTAGTGGGTACACCTAGTGGAGATAGGGGCAGACGGCACCTATGTAGTCAGCTAGGGGTACACGAAACTACTGGGTAAAATTACAAAGTACACTTAGTGGGATCAACCTTTAAGTAGGAATTACCCTTGGGTGGGTAGAACTGGTGTGGTGCAGTGTAGGAATTACCCTTGGGTGGATAGATCTGGGGTGGTGCAATCTAGTGATTATCCTTGGGTGGATAAATGCGTCTTTTCGGTTATCTTAGTACATCCTGTGTTTAGTTGGCTACTTAGTGTAGTCATTATCCCCAGAGGTACCGTACCTTGTTTATATCATACACTAATTACTTTAATGATTGTATTGTTAGGGTTATAGGACTCACTCAGACTTTTGTCTGACCCCGTTGTTTCTTTATTTTTTTCCCAACCCTCAGGTTTTAAGAGTGGGCCTAGCACTAGTGGGCTTTGATCAGACTGCTTTTGGAGCTTGGACCGTGGATGTAAAGCTCAGTTTATCTTTTCTATTATGGCTATTAGGTTATGTAGTGGGATTATGTACTTTTGTTTTATCAGGATGGATATTATGTACTTGACTCTTATTTATGGTTTTGGTGTAACCAAACATGTTTTACTTTCCGCTGAAATGAAAAGATCTTTTAAATTCTCAAGTATTACTTATATCTGTCTTGTTGTAATTTTTCTGTTCTATATTCACTTAAAATACTCCACCGATGTTATGGCATTCCCTTAGTGAGTGACCGTAGCGGGTGTGGGGTGTTACACGTGGTATCAGAGCTTAAGGTTACCAGAACAGATAAATTTTTTAGAAAAACTATTTTCTAAGAATAACTTTGGAAAGGAGTATTTTCAAAAACATGTCTTTTAAGAGAAAAGTTTTTGAAAGAAAAGCATAATCCCCAATAGCCATATCCATATCTTTCGAATTCTCCGATTTGAATCTCTTCCCCTCTCGTTTTGAGTTTCCCCCTCCGTGTATAGATGATCTTTCTAAGATAGATAAGAATGGAAAACCCCTTCAAGGGACTTAGACATTAGTCGGATTAGAAGTTTATTCAAGAAGGAGGAGGACTGGTAGGTATCTATTGGATAGACGATGGGAGGAAGGCTCAAATAGTTGTTTGGTTAATGAAGGATGAAACCTCATTGGTGGGAGGTTACGAGTGGAGAATGGGAAGAAGAAGGCTAGTAGTTATCCTTTTGGAGGAATAGGACACCTTATTAGGATTGTCCAAGGAGGCAAGGGCAAGGTACGGAATCTCCTGGAGGGTAGTTGTATTCCCTCGCGGCTAGTGTACCAGATGGGGATAGGACCGTCTAGGTTGGAATTGGGATTTCTTTATTATCCGTTTCGAACTTTATTTGATTCTGACGCATCGAGTTCGTTTATCTCATCATTGTTAGTTGAGTCACTGCACTTAGACACCAGTTTGGTAGATGATCCCTTAGTTGTTTCAAACCCAATTGGGGCTCCATGATGTGTTTGGGTTTGAAAGTTTCTATACTTAGCGTTGAGTTTAGATGTGATGCTTTTTGGGCTTCACGGGCTATGGGATAGTTTTGGGCATGGACTGGTTATCCAGTAGGGGTGCCGTTCTTGATTTTGAAAGGAGAGTTGTTAGGCTTATGACCCGCTTGGGTAACACTCTCGAGATCTCTTGTAATCCCATAGAAACTGTTATGCTAGGTTATCTAGAATCGCTTGACACGCCGGTTGAGAGTTTGCGATCTGTTAGAGTGGTCCGGGAAAACTCGGATGTGTTTGAGGAGGTGAAGGGCTTACCTCCGGAGCGGGAGATTGACTTCCGAATATATCTGGTAGACAATGCCAAACCAGTATCTTGGCCAGTGTGCCACATGGCTCTTCGTGAGAGGAGGGAACTCCATAACCAAGTAGGCGATTTGCTTGAGAAGGGGTTCATAAGACGAAGTATGTCGGAGTGGGGTGCTCCAGTAGTTTTTGCCACGAAGGCGGATGGGTCCCTCAGACTTTGTGTAGGCTAAGGAGAACTAAATAAACTCACAAAGAAGAATAGACACCCATTGCCGAGGATTGATGACCTCTTTGATCATTTAATTGGCGCCTCAGTATTTTCACAGTTTTACTTAGCCATGGGGTTTCGTCAGTTAAGAGTGGCTAAGGATAGTTTGGAGAAGACCGCCTTTAGGACTCCGGATGGTTTTTATGAGTGGCTGGTGATGCCATTTGGTTTGACGAACGCCCCCGCATACTTTAGTGATGAGAAGGGTGTTCAGGGAGTACCTAAATAAGTTCGTGATGGTCTTTGTAAAATGACACCTTGGTCTTTTCTGGGAGCGAAATAAGTTTTCGTATGTGCTCAATAGGTTGAGCAAAGCCAGTTATGGAATAAACGGTGGTTTTAGAGCGGGACTGGCAAGGACATCCAGAGTTGGACAAGGGCTTAGTTATTTAGCCGTTTTTACTAGTATCATCTCACGTAGGTCGTCTGAATTCGAAGGAGGTATCCCTTGGGTGTTTGTCTGATATTGGTTTAGGCCTTTGGGGCTTGCATTTGGGGGATGTCGAGTTCGACTAGGGTGGTCTGCGTGAGAGATGGACAGTTGTGATGATGGGATTCTTGGCATCCTATGAGTTTGAGATAGCGTATACCCATGGCAAGGGTAACGTGGTGACGAATGCCTTAAGTAGAAAAAGGTTGTCCTTGAGTTCAGTGATCGTTGAACGACGGAGCTTAGAGTTTATTTCTATGTTTGACTTTAGACCTTCCGTTGACTTTGTACCCGGTTTGCTAGCCTCCTTGGAGGTTATGCCTACTCTTTTGGGGCGTATTGGTGGAGCACAGCGGGACGACCCACAGTTGGTTGAGTTAGTAGAGAAGCTCATGAGGAGGGGGAGTCGTCCAGCCATTTGAGTAGGTACACCCTAGATGGTAAGGGGTGGTGGCGTAGAGATGGTAGACTTTGTGTACCGCAAGGCAGGGGTTTGAGGAAGGCTATACTTGATGATGCACATCGGTCGAAGATTACCATTCATCCCGATGGGGACACGATGTACCAAGACATGAAGCAAGTTTTCTTTTGGGCCGGTATGAAGAAAGATGTGGCCGAGTATGTCGCTAGATGCTTGGTGGGCTAGCAAATGAAAGCAGAGCAGAAGAAACCAGGTGGGTTGCTTCACCCATTGGAAGTTCCGTAATGGAAGTGGGATACCGTCTCGATGGATTTTATTGATGGGTTACCCAGATCGAGAAAGGATAATACGGGAATTTGGGTTGCGGTAGACAGACTTACTAAGAGCATCCATTTTATACCCGTGGAGAGTAAGAGAACTGCTCTATGGCTAGCTTCAGTTTACATTCGAGAGATTATTAGATGGCATGGTGTACCTTCCAGTATAGTGAGCGATTGAGATCCTATCTTCACTAGAGAGTTTTGGAAGAGTTTGCAAAAGGCGGTAGGGACTCAGTTGTGTTTGAGTACCGCATATCATCCTCAGACGGATGGCCAGACCGAGAGGGTGAATCTTATTTTAGAAGACCTTTTGAGGCTATGTATCTTAGATTTTGGAGGTACATGAGAAGAGCATCTTCCATTGGTGGAGTTTCCCGACAGACTTAGTGGTGTACATGACATATTCCATGTGTCACATTTGAGGAAGTGCCTACATGAGACCGCAGAGGCGGTAGAGCCGAGCTTACTTAAAGAAGTAAAGGTAGAGCGTGATGTGATTATTCGACGAGCTCCTACCCGCATCCTTGGGTCAGAGATTAGGAAGTTGAGAAATAGAGAGGTTCGACTAGTCAAAGTAAAAAGGGGAGAAGGTGAGAGCAGTGCTACTTGGGAGACAGAAGCGAAGATGCGTTCGTTATACCCATTCCTTTTTGAGGGTATGTCCTTTAAACGTCTCCTTTATCGTTTGTCTAGTGCTTATCTTATCTTTAGTATGTCCTCTCATTAGTACCTTTGACCTTTAGATAGGGTAAACCTATGGTTGAAACATGTGTTTGAGACATGTTATGTTTGATGGATGCATGTGGATGCAAGTGGTTGCTCGTGGATGCATATATACACACTCTAGGCACTAGATCGGCTCAATCACTTCATATTGCATATTGCATAAAATTGTGTGTAGGTAGCTATATTAATGGATGTCTAATGGTTGTGTTATCACATGGATGATGCATTTTGGTGAATGATTGTGCACTCATGTAGAAATTGTATGTGTCGATAGGGTTCTCTCGCATACATAATGGATGCATGGCACCATCATGGTTTGCATATGTTCATACATTAGATAGGGAACATATACACACACTTTTTGCATATGCTCATACATCATTAGAAATTGTTTTAAGGACAATGAATGCCCGTGTTTGATGGATTGAGTAGATGGTTGTTTGGATGGTAGGATATGCATTCTCCTTAGCTTAGAGATTTCGGGGACGAAATCCTTTAAGGAGGGGAGAATGTAACACCCCAAATTTCGGTTAATGCTAATATTCACTAATTACAGAATAAATAATCTCAGATGTGAGAATTGGGGGAAACGGGCTGCGTCATTGCGTTCGTCTCGGAAAAATACGCGAAATAGAGTCCGAAATTTTGTAAATCGGAGTCCGTATGGCCCAGTTATGGCCCAATGAAGTTTACAGAAAATTCAAAGTTCAAAACAGATTTAAAATGCAGGTTCAAATTTAGAAATTGGGGCCATTGGGCGCAGGCGGGAAAATTCCCGCCTGGCTACCCAAGTCGACAGCCCTGTCGACTGGGCAGTCGTCTTGGCTAGGACCAAGTCGACAGCCCTGTCGACTTGGGTGTCGACAGGGGGTGCTCGGCCAGTTTGGCCTGGTGCACCATTTTAGTGTTTGGGCTGTGTTTTGGGGCTGGTTTCTGGAAGCTTCCGAGATCTGATGGCCCTAATCTAATTTAGGGTTAAACTAATGGCCTAAAACACTTGCCTAATCCTATAAATAAGACCCTAAGCTAGCCCTAAATGATCATAATCCTATCTCCTAACTAAACTATGCCAAAATTTTCTATGATCATGGTCTCCACTCAAAACCCTAGCCTCCATCCTATTTCTAAACCATTTCTATGAAGGCTCTCATGTTCATACAAGCATCTTTGAGTTGTATGAGTTATCATTAGCTTGCATTCATCATCAAGTTGCAAGCTTTATGTTCAAGGCTAGAGTTTTTGGGTGATTTTTGGCAAGGGTTTGCTTATTCGAGTTATTGGTGAATTTCTATAGCTTTAATAATCAATTGTTAAATTGATTATGATAGGATATGATCAGATATGGCTATGTTTGTGGATAAATGTGCTTATGCAAGTTTAGTATAGTGTATGTTGTGTGTTTTGCAAGTTGTATGCTATATGCAAGTTTAATGCTATGTTTTATGATGCTCACTATGCAAAACACTATGTTGAACATTTATGCATATGTAACATGTTATGCAAACTATAGGTGAGATTAAATGCAAGTTGTATGTAACATGTTATGCAAGTTATGTATTTGGTTTTATGCATGCTAAGTATTTGGTTTTGTGCATGCTAAGTATTTGGTTTTGTGCATGCTAAGTGTTTGGTTTTATGCAAGTTATGATGCAAGTTCATATGCAAGTTATGATGCAAGTTCATATGCAAGTTATGATGCAAGTTCATATGCAAGTTATGATGCAAGTTCATATGCAAGTTTGTCTCTTTTTATGATATGCATAATATATGCAAGTTTGCCTCTATGTATGACATAAGTACATGTGCAAGTTCATCCCTTTTAGACCTATGACATGTATGCAAGTTGACACCTTTATGATAGGTCTATGACATGAACATTTAAGCAAGTTACCATCTTTATGACATATGCAAGTTTGGGTTGGTTATTTATGCAAGTTGGGTTTGTGGTCATATATACAAGTTGACAACTTTTAAACCCATGATAATGCTAATCATATGCTAAGTTGAACCCATTGTGCCTATGATGAATCTTCTCTTTTGAAGTATGGCATGCTAACGTATTTACGTGGGGACGATGGGGTAAAAATTAATGAACACATAAAATTGTGTGAAGTGGGTATGATTAAACATACCGTAAAGTGGATGGACATAATTGGGAATTTACCTATTAAGTTAGGTCTACCCATATTATGGAATTGAGAATTTACCTATTGAGTTAGGTCTACCCATATTCTTAAATATTTGTAATTAATTAGGGATAATTAATACAAATTATGGGGGTGATTAATTAGGTGTAATTAATCGACTAAGACACGAGGTTGGACCCTTTTGTAGCATAAGACTGCCCGGAACCGACCGGCAAATCCAGCGGCTACAAATGATTGGCCCAATGTGAGAGGTCTTAGTCATAAACTAAATACGTGACAAGTGTAAAGACACGAGGTTAGACTCTGTTATGGTGTAAGGCTGCCCGGAACCAACCGGCATATCCAGCTGCCATAAAAGATAGTCTAATGTTAGAGGTCTTTACGAAGGTTACGATCTTAATTAATTAAGAAACATGGAGTGATACACACATTTGTTGTGTATAAATTTGTGGTGAGTTTGAAATAGTTGAATTTGTGGGATATCGTATTACATAAGATTTCATTCATATTCGAGATGCTACGGACAGGAATGAGAATACGGTTATATCAAGCGATGTGTTACGATTCCAAAAATATAATAATACCGGTAGGTGAACTCCTTTTATGAAATCTCCAAGTGTTGATTAAAGGGTGCGAAATACTCCAAATAAAAAGTCGCTTATTTAATTAATTAAAAATTACAATAAAATTCTAAAAATTAAATTATCACTACTTCCCAAAAGAACCTTGTCTAAATTCAAATCTGATATTTAAATATTCTCAAATAACCATTATGGTCAGGGCGCTGCATTTCTGAGAATTTGATTTGGATGTAACTCAAAATCTACACGACGAAATCACTATATTTCTCTTCCACTAGAAAGATATACTCCACCAGCTCCACACGTTTCTTGTTTCATAGAAATCCGATTTAAAATGGACCCAGTATATCCAGTTGAAGTATAAACCGCCAAATAGCGAACTACCGCGTCGTTATGCATTCTATTTTAATTATATTAAATATATACATTCAAACTGTTGTCGATCGAATATATTCGTCAATATATTTCAACTTTAAGCTGAACTAAATATCGGGGATGACCCCGTTCACACTATATTGTCAATTCACTATTTTTGGTTATTCTGAATTAAATATATTATTTTGTTATTTAAATTAATTAAATATTCACTTAATTTAATTAACCGACGTTTTTAATTCCCTAAATCCCTATTTATATAATTAAATAAATTTAATTATACCCCTGGAAAATGTGGGTCATTACATTCTTCCCTACTTAAAATAATTTCGTCCTCGAAATTGCTAAGTTAGAGGACGACCCTATATATTGGGACTCCTAAGATTTGTTTATGCCTTATTTCTGATTTCAGCTGAACCAATTAATATCGACTAAAATATTTATTCTTTCCGAATAACAAAAATTTTCAAAAATTCCGAAAATTTTCTAACACTTTAAATTTTCGGAAAATTTCGCCATAACCTCCTTTGTACCGGGAGTATCGGGATATTTCACATAGCCTCCCATGGCCCTTACCAATCCCAAAAGAAAAAGATAAGCCAAGCGGCTAGACTATACGGCTCATAAATCTCATGCTTATATCGAATATAAACTTGTACCTTTTTGTCGGCATATTAACTTTATAACTTTCACCTGTTATCAATCCAACATATAACAATGTATTTCCAATCAAACTCTGATCAATTTATCCTTAACACAACCATTCGCTTATACCTAAGTCGAATTCAATTCCAAATCAAATTTCTATTCTGGATTTCAAATTCTTACTTACCAGTCCAATATAATTCCGGATTATCTCTAATCAAGTCTAATTCTACTTGACATCAATCTATTTTCATACGATTTTCACTTAACTGGCTTTTAATTCAATCTCAATTCTATTAGCTTTAACAAAATCTATTTTAATTTGTTTTAATTTAACAACTTATATCTGGGAGTTTTCAAACAGCTTTGTTTTTCTCAAAACAAAATACTCCTATTTATATTTCAAACAACTTGCTTTCCTAAACAATGTCAAAAAACAATCTCTTTGGTAGTAATCCGTCACTTACCACTCGAAGATGAACACTGATGACGCTGCAGTCATCATCAGAGTTTATTTTCCAGCGAATAAAATCAGTTGAATACTATATCACTTCAAAACCATTTCTCAAACATTTCCACTCGAAATATATTTTAAATACCATTCACACGGCTTTAAACCAATTTAAAATCTCCCAGGATTTTAAAATTCTCTTATACTTAACCAAAATCTGTTAACAAGCCTTATTCAAATTCCCAGGGTTCTTATTTCAATTTTGATTTTAAATTCAGATTTAATTAATCTGATTTTACTTATATGAATTATGATTAGTTATTTACATAACCATTTCAACTATAATCTAACACGGTTATAATTTCAACCTATATATCGAATATATTATAATTTTGATATATATATCCTCTTATATCAAGATATACCTTTGGTAAACTTATTTTAATTTACCCTCTTTTCAAAACATACCGTGTCGACCCATCGTATTCGAGTGTTTACAAACTCCTACAGATGTAGTGGATCAAACTGATCGACCAGAACTCATAAACAACTCAGCCAATGAATCTCCACAATATAAAATCACTATATATCAAATTACAAATACGCACTCGTATATATACACTCAACTCAATCTAGGGTGTTACTGACCCTATCTCTGCCGAGTCACGCTACAGAGCCAAGTAATTCTTACCTAAAGCTCTGATACCAACTGTAACGACCCGGATTTTCGGCGACTTTGGTTATCGACACAAACGCGATGTCGATAACCAAAACATTGAAAAATTCCGATAGTTATTGAAAGAAATTAGAGGGTGAGAATAGATAAGATAGAAATTTAGAATAGAAGAAGAAAAGAAGAACTTACATCATCAGAGTAATACGAATCTCACAGCGGAATGAATAACATATATATATATAACATAACTTTTAAACATAACAGTTATATATACAATAGTACTTATTAGAGTACATCACTTACAACACAGCGGAAATAACTATAGCTATATGATCTTGAAGCCTCCTGCTCCAAGCCCTCCAAGTATATCTGTAAATCCCGACTACTTGACTGCCCGTACAAATTTAGGCACCCAAGAGTTTAGGGAAAACAACAAAGTAAACTCCGGGTCAGTCATGGGACTGGTATGAGTAAAACAGTTTAAAAACAATTGAACAAGTATATGGTATCTCATAAGACCACGCCGTGAATACGGAACGAGTTTTTCCCTTATGAGAATCCAAACATCTTTGACAAGCAATATCGTTCTGATGTTATAATAATGTCTATATACAAATAGATATTAATCTAGCAGAAACGCTTTCATCTCACGTTCTACATAAACAGTACACAATCAAACTCGAAAGCACGTATTGGATAATGGGTTTCCAACTATGACAAGGTATGGAACCACCTTCTACTAGTGTACCTCTAGAGAGGAATACACTGGGTTCAACAAGAACATCTTGCAATCTGGCAACACATGACCGACCACTCATTTCTCTTGAGTGTATCGAATGTATATCACCAACGGTTGGGATCAGCAACCGTTTCCCGACTGGGATAGCATCAACAATAGATTGAAGAAATAAATGAAACTCTAGATCAGGTGATTATACATCCTAATAGGTGCGACCTACATAGCCATGCTACCTGCCCGATTTCTGTCATTTACCGGTTGATGAGGCTAGAAGCTACGCTTTATCATCACATCAGATTCACTTCGAATGCCACATTGTTAGATCCATCGAAATTACTAACTTGACATCTACAACCATACATTATGTGTCAGCTAAAAGAAGTTTCCTTCTGCGCTTCCACTCTTGGTACAGTTAAAGAAATCAATGTAAGTGACCTCTCTGGAAATACTCTGTCAGACATTCATCCATACACTTAGAATATCACAACGTCATACCCGCCAAATCATAAATTGACTTATCCAAAAATAACACGGGTATACAGCTAAAAGAAACGAATTCCTCCGCCACCAAACGTGAATACGTTTGAACAGATCAACTTACGCGATCCATTGGATATACTCTGTCAGACCTTCATCCATATACGTTGTCCTGGGACTGGACAAACCGAAGGCACCATTCAGTATATCCATCTTAGTCACTGTTATCTAAGACTTATACAACAGCCCTTGCACTTCACTCCGTCTTCACTTATCTTTGGCATATATGATTCGCAACGCGTATGCCAATACAGAGTGGTTCTTTGGACAATAATCCAACCGGTCTCTCCATATTAGCAACGTTAAAATGGTCAAAAACTTCGATAGTCTGTGAGTTAACTATCAAAGAAAAACAAGTGTGCAACCAACGATATTATTTCCAGATAGAAATAATATCGAACAATCATCAAACAACTTTTATCCTTTTGGTTCAATAATTCACTTATCTCTTGTTTCCCTATATTCAACATTTTGCTATTTTCTAGATTTATAAAATATAGGTTATTACCGCAGGAAAACATTTCTCTTTTTTGTTTCTTATATTAGAAAACATTTCTGGTTCTTCTTTGGAAAACATTTCCAAATTCTTATATTGGACAGACAGATGTTTAAACAAACTATCGCGATGCCAACTCAACCATTTCCTTTAATTACTAAATCCACTTTACTGCCGACCCATACCCTTTTCTTAGTTAGAAACGCAGCCAATTAAGTTGGTGTAGAACTACCTCTCAGACCTTAACTGAACAACACTTCTAACCCTGAAATAGGCAAAGCTCGCTTTATATTTCTTTAACTACTTCCGTACTAAACCTTTCCCTTCTGTACAACTATATTCAATTAACTCTTTCCAATTTAACTCAATTAGACTGACCCTATTGGATTAACTCTATTTGCTTAACTATATCGATTTATTCTTTTTCACTTAACTCTTGTCGAATAAACTATATTCGATAACTCCTCCAACTCTATTCGAATAAACTATATTCGATTAACTTCTCTAACTCTACTCGACTAACTTATTTGATTAACACTTCGAATAACCAATATTCGATTAACGCACTTCAAATAACCAATATTCGATTAACTCACTTGGATCAACCAACTTGGATTACCTCGGTTTGATTAACTCATCTAAACTATCTCAACTTGATTAACTCATGTTGATTAGCTTATGTAGCACCCCACACCCGCTACGGTCACTCACTAAGGGAATGCCATAGCATCGGTGGAGTATCTTAAGTGAATATAGAACAAAAAAAAATTACAACAAGATAGATATAAGTAATACTTGAGAATTTAAAACATCATTCCATTGCATCGGAAAGTAAAACATGTTTGGTTACATCACAAAACCATAAACAAGAGTCAAGTACATTGTTGGCTCGCTTTTTGACAAAGCCATCCAGGATCATTCGTGAAAGGAAATCAGGAAACCAAGTCCTCCAGGAAAGTGGATCGCACGCCATCATCTCGTCCCGCTTGGATCGCACGCCATCGTCTCGCCCCGCTTGGATCGCACGCCATCGTCTCGCCCCGCTTGGATCGCACTCTATCGACTAGCCCAGGGACGGATCGCTCTCATCTCGTCGACGAACACCACCCCAGGCGATCCGATCCCTTGTAACGAACCGAACCCACTGACCCGTTCAACCACGAGCTGGTCTGCAGCGATCCGAATCGCACGGATCTGACGACACCTGTTCGCAACGGCTAGTTTGACTTTTTTTCGATGGCTGCGATGCGATCCGAAAGTCTCGGGATTCGTGCCACGTGTCCACGATCCGTCCGACAAAATCAGCTATAAATAGCCCAGAGCTTGGCATTTTTCGGGATCTTTTTGGCAATAGTGAATGCTGAGTCCGCCATTGTTGTCAAACCACTGGAATATCGAAAGAAATCACTGTTGTACTAGCTTTTAAAGCATAATCAATAAGATATAAAGTGGACGTAGGCTCGTTAACGCCGAACCACTATAAATTCTGAGTGTTATTTTCTTTTTCCTGATTCCTCATTTAGAATTCTCTACAGATTATAACAATTTGGGTGTTAGGTCCAAATTTCGATCTAACATTTTTGGTGCTTTCACTGAGAAACTCAGCCTTAAAGTTTCGTCATTCATTTTCTTGAAGATTCCAGCAATTCGGATATCATGGCTGGAAAAAGATCTAAAGTTTCGCAGATCAACGAGACGATCGAGGAGAGTGTGCACGAACTGGGCAACGAAGAGGTTCTGGATCGCGGAGCGCAGGGGGGATCCGATCCGATGAAAACGCCTCGTTCCGAGTCGATGAAGATGAGACGATCCGTGCTACGGAAGGGGTTGTTACTCGATCCCGAGGCAACGCCTCGCAGCCTCCACGCACCATGACCGCGAGTCGATCCCAGGGGGGCGCAGCGAACCGACCTCCACGAACCGCAGCTACCCAGACTGATGGTCAGAACACAACTCGACCTGGAAAAGAACCCATGACCCACTCCTATCGTCCTGGAACCTCTGCTCGACCCGGTCCGAGCACTATGCCCATAAGAGAGTGTGATGATGACCATTATGATCCTACTGCTCCTGTTACTGAAGGGGATCTTTCCCGTTTTGTCGAAATGTGGGATAGGTTATTTGATGAGTTAGCCGCCCAAAGGCAGGAAAATTCGATCCTACGGCAAAACCTGACGGCTATGGATAGAAGACTTGATGAGTTAACAAGGCAAAGAACATCGCCAGTTCGTCCACTCACTCCAGCATATTCCTCTTCATCTGAAGAATCGCCGAGACCTCCGCGGCGACTGTATGAAAGAGCCGAAAACATAGAACAGCTTCGGTTCGGGACCCTGCCCTCACAAGAAGAAGAAGAACTAGGGGCAAGACCCACAAACCGTAATACGGACGGTCAAGCAACGACCCTCAGGACTCGAGGCATGAACAGTCCTGTGCATGACAGACCACCTCAGCCTCGTCGCCGTACCCATACTCATGATAACGGGGGGCAGCGAGGCCCCGTCCAAGCCCCAGATTTTGTGGCTGCTCCCCGAAGAGAGATCAGAGAGCCTCGTCGGGCCAGAGGCACTGATCCTGAGCCTCCTTTGACTAGTGCAAACGTTGCAGCCATGGTTCACTAGATTTTGGCCGACAGCCGTGGACAGCGGAACGAGGATTGGGGGATTGACCGTAGTCATACTCCTTTTACTGACGATATTTTGGATGCAACTTTTCCAAGGCGTTTCAACATGCCGCAGATGAACCGATATGCAGGAAGATCTGATCCTATTCAACACCTGATGAGATACTCTTGGACGATGACTGCTGCCGCCGCTTCTGACGCAGTTAAGTGTAAAGCGTTTCCCATATTCCTGGAAGACGTGGCTTTGCTATGGTTTACTCGCCTGCCGGCAAGATCGATTTCCAGCTTCAGGGAACTAAGCGAGAAGTTCGTAGAGCAATTCCGTATCTACGCACAGAAGACGAAAAGCGTGATCGATCTATTTCTTGTCAAACAGCGACCGGGCGAAAGTCTAAAGATGTACCTGGATCGTTTCAATTTGGCAGCCACTGAGGTCAAAGATCCTCATGAGCCGACCATTGTCGCAGCACTAATTGATGGAGTGGATAAGGACACTGAGTTCGGGAGGTACTTGGCAGGCAAACCACCCCACACCAGAGAATTATTCTATGAGAAAGCCAATGTACATCTACGCCGGGAAGAGGTGTACGCGAACCGAAAGCTTAAAACAAATGATAAGGAAGAAGTTCAGAGCAATGTCGCCATCAAACAGACTGGAGACAGCTCGGGGAAAGTTGAGGTTAACGTCGGAAATCAGAACCAGGATGGTCTCCGGCCGGGTAACAACAATAACAATGCTAATGGCAACAGCCGGAAGAGGGGCCGAGGGAACGATTCCCAGAGAAGGACTCGTCCCAGGGCCTTTGAGAGTTATACACCCATAAATGATACTCTGGAAAATATCTTCATGGATGCATATGAAGTCCTCTAGAATAAGAGGCCGCCTCCTAGAGAGTCGACGGAAAAAGAGCATGAGACAGGGAAGTTTTGCCTCTTTCATCAAATTCACGGCCATTCGACGAATGAATGCCGTCACCTGAGGGACGTAGTCGAAAGGTTGCTTCGAGAAGGGAAGCTAGACGAATACAGAGTAGCACCTAGGGACAAGGGGCAAGCAGTACAAGCCCCGAATCAGAATCAAAATCAACTTGCTGCTAGGCCAACTGCTCAGCAAAAGGGAAAGAATATTGTAATCAACACCGTGATCGGTGGACTCTACCTTGCTGGGCACAGTTCCAAAGCTTTAGATCAATATGTCAACGCAGCCAAACAACACCTCGAAATGGGGAAATGTAGCAACCCCGAGGACAGTGTTCCGGTGAAGCAGCAAAAGATGATGACTGATGATGTTGTTTTCCGAGAGCGAGAAAGCATTGGGGTCCATGCTCCAACTGAAGATCCACTTGTAATCACAATACCCATTGGGCCAGCCACTGTTCATAAGGTACTGGTGGACAACGGGAGTTCCGTTAATATCCTTTTCAAAAAAGCCTTTGACCAGATGAATCTTGAGATAAAAGACTTGAAGCCCTGCCAAGGATGGATTCGTGGATTCAACGGAGCATCCACCGCACCTATGGGTTACGTAGAATTGCCAGTTACACTCGGGGAAGGAGAACGCCAGAGAGTGAGAATCCTTCCTTTTGTGGTTTTGGATGTCGAATCGCCATACAATGCCTTCTTGGGCCGGCCGGCCCTCGCAAAATTCAGAGCCTATATAGCCCCCTGGTGCTTGCTATTGAAGTTCTCCACAGAAGCCGGCGTTGGTATCGTCAGAGGGGATCAAGTTGCTGCGCGAGCATGCTATGTTGTCGAATTAAAGTTGCTTCGCAACGGCGGGGATATCGAAACTAAATGCACTCCTCCCCCTTTGGGGGCGGAAACCTTATAGCAATCAAAGAAGATAATTGTTGGAGAGTAGCCTAGAGTGATGCCCGAGGATATAGATCCCAGAGAGGATCAAGAACCCAGGGGCAGAACGACAACTCCCAACGAAGCAACTGTGGATGTGCCAATCGATGACAGTGATCCGGAGAAGGTCATTAAGATTGGATCCCAGTTAAGTCCGACTCTTGCCGAAGAATTGACGGCTTTCTTAAAGAACAACTTGGATGTATTCGCTTGGACCCATGCGGACATGTGCGGGATATCGCCATCAATCATGAGCCATTCTTTGAGCATTAACCCCAAACATCCTCCAGTGAAGCAAAAAAGGCAAGTGCTGGGCCCAGAGAGGTCCGCTGCCTTTAAAGAAGAGGTTGGGAAGCTGAAGAGTAATGGATTTATCAGAGATTCAACTTACCCAGATTGGATCTCGAACCAAGTCCTGGTAAAGAAAGCCAACGGGAAGTGGCGAACGTGTATCGACTTCTCGGATTTAAACAAAGCTTGTCCCAAAGATAGTTTTCCATTACCTCGAATTGACCAGTTGGTAGATTCGACGGCAGGTCACGAGCTTCTCTCATTCATGGATGCTTATTCAGGATACAATCAGATTCCGATGCATGTTCCGGACCAAGAGCATACTAGCTTTATCACTGATCTGGGATTATATTGTTACGTAGTGATGCCCTTTGGCTTGAAGAATGCAGGCGCTACGTACCAACGTTTGGTAAACAGAATGTTTTATAACCAAATCGGGAAAACGATGGAAGTATACGTCGACGATATGTTGGTTAAATCCAAGCAATCCTTTCAACACACTACTGACTTGGCAGAGATGTTCGGCATTCTTCGAAAGTATGGGATGAAACTCAATCCCACCAAATGTTCATTCGGTGTTGCCTCTGGAAAATTCTTAGGATTCATTGTCAGTTCGCGCGGTATCGAGATTAATCCAGACCAGATCACAGCAATCAGGAACATTCAGGAACCTAGGCAAATTAAGGACGTGCAAAGCCTTGCTGGAAAAGTGGCCGCGCTAAGCAGATTTATCTCCAGGGCTACGGATAAGTGCATCCCGTTCTTCGAATGAATAAAGCGGGGAAAACGCCACTTTAAATGGACACCTGACTGCGTGGAAGCATTTCAGAACTTGCTCAAACACTTGGAGAAACCTCCAATCCTATCTAAACCAATAGACCACGAGGATTTATTCGTGTATTTGGCAGTATCATCTCATGCAGTCAGCTCAGCATTGGTAAGGGAAGAGGAGAAGGTCCAAAGACCTGTGTATAACGTGAGTAAAAAATTAACAGCGGCAGAACGTAATTATCCACGGATAGAAAAACTGGCGTATAGTTTACTGATTGCCTCCAGAAAGCTTCGGCACTATTTTCAAGCACATCCTATTATCATATATACTGATCACCCACTCAAGCAAGTTCTACAGAGACCAGAGGCGTCTGGAAGATTACTCAAATGGAATATTGAGTTAAGTCAATTTGACTTGAACTTTCAGCCCAGACGATCAATTCGGGGGCAAGCGATAGCTGACTTCATAGCAGAATTCACAGTTCCTGAAGAAGACATAGCAAACGAAGAAGTGGAACCCTCAAAATTACTTTTCGACCCTGATGTCTGGAGATTATATACTGATGGTGCTAAAAATAATGAAAGATCCGGCGCCGGAATAGTGCTTGAAACCCCCGAGAAACGATTGATAACTTATGCCATCCGAATGGAGTTTCGGGCCACTAACAACGATTCTGAATATGAAGCCCTGATAGCCGGATTAAAGATTGCAAAGGTGCTAGAAGTCACGAAACTGAACATCTTCTGCGATTCCAAGTTAGTTGTGAACCAAGTTACTGGGAGATTCCAAGATAAAAGTGCAAGATTGGTTCTATACTTAAAGAAAGTGAAAGAGCTGCTGGATGAGTTTGATTGCTACAGCATATCTCATATTCCGCGGTCAGAAAATCAGCAGGCAGACAAGTTGGCAAAGATGGCTAGTTCTAGCAATCCTGAAGTGATAGGGCTAGCCCTTGTTGAAGTACTTCGGTCCCCCAGCATTGATCAGATGGAAATCGACCTAGTACTAGAGACGGAACCAGAAAAGGAATCGTGGATGACCCCTATAAAGGATTTCCTAATGAATGGAGCGCTTCCGGCCAGGAAAAGCGAGAGGCGAAAAGTGATTCGTAAAGCCGCCCGATACGTACTGCAAGGCGGAGTCCTTTATAGACAAGGGTATTCAATGCCCCTCCTTCGGTGTATAGCCCACGATGACGTCAAACGTGTTCTGCAAGAAGTCCACGAAGGAGAATGTGGCGACCATACCGGGGGGCAAACCTTGGTAAAAAAGATATTACGGCATGGTTACTTCTGGCCTACCATAAACAAGGATGCAGTAAGATATGCACGACGATGTGATGCATGCCAGAGATTTTCAAAGATACCCAGAGCGCCTCCAAGCCAGTTAAAAACAATGATGAGCCCGTGGCCATTTGCTATGTGGGGAATTGATATCATCGGAAGTCTCCCCATAGCAAGGGGTGGAGCCAAGTTCGCCATTGTGGCTGTGGATTATTTCACTAAGTGGGTCGAGGCAGAACCACTAACTACAATCACAACTAAACGAGTAATCAACTTCATCGTGAGAAACATCATCTGTCGATTCGGGATTCCAAAAATTGTGATAACCGACAACGGAACTCAATTTGATAGTGCTGAATTCAGAAACTTCTACCAGAAATACCACATCGAGAATCGATACACATCTGTGGCACACCCGCAATCGAACGGGCAAGTTGAAGTTGTAAATAAAGTAATTAAGTCCATCCTGAAAAGAAGAATGAAGCGGGCTAGAGCCATGTGGGCTGACGAATTGCCCTTGGCACTATGGGCCTACAGGACGACATATAAATCAGCAATAGGACATACCCCGTTCTCCCTTGCTTTTGGAACGGAAGCAGTCATCCCGATTGAGATAAAGGTACCTTCTCATCGGGTGACCTATTATGATCCAATGTCCAATAACGAATTGCTTCTTGAGTCCCTGGATATGATCGAAGAAAAGAGGGATGAAGCCGACCTGCGTGCTCTGAGATGCAAACAACAGGTCGCCCAATACTACAACAAAAAGGTCCGAGCCCGAACCTTGGAACCCGGAGACTTGGTTCTGAAACGTGTCTTTCCACCCCCAACTCATATGGGAGCGAAGTGGGAAGGACCGTATTCTATTCTCAGCAAGCTTGATAACGGAACCTTCAAGCTGGCAACTGTAGATGGAAAGGAGATCCCCAGAGTGTGGAATGCCCAACATCTACGGCCATATCTAACATGAGAAGTTTCAAATCTATTCTTTTGTTAAAAAAAAAAAAAAACTATGTACAGGGCATGACTTGCCTAGAACAGTCTGATTTCTTAAAGCAAGAGGTTATAAAGTGGACGTAGGTCACGATTCGACCGAACCACTATAAAAATACTGCGTGTCATTTACCTTTACTGCATCTTTATTTATTTGCCTATGAAAAATCAGTGTGAATATTGCAGGTACCCAAAATCCAGTGCCGAAAGTTCCTATCATAAACTAATCAGAGGAACCCAAAGCCTTAGTAAATGCTCTAGCTGCTTGTCCGACTGGTTTTAATCCTCGGAGCTTGGGTTACAATGTAAACCTGAGACGAGTTTGAGGAGCAGGCATGGTCGCAGACGGCTGAGCTCGAACTCTAACTCTCCATAGAGAGAGAGAGTATAAAAGCGTCTCCGATTGAGCGCTGAGAAAGAGCTCCTTTCCCGCTGAAGGATCGGGGAGTGAATGAATCGCTGAGCTCGAAATCTAACTCTCCAGAGAGAGAGAGTATAAAAGCGTCTCCGATTGAGCGCTGAGAAAGAGCTCCTTTCCCGCTGAAGGATCGGGGAGCGAATGAATCGCTGAGCTCGAACTCTAACTCTCCAGAGAGAGAGAGAGAGTATAAAAGCGTCTCCGATTGAGCGCTGAGAAAGAGCTCCTTTCCCGCTGTAGGATCGGGGAGCGAATGAATCGCTGAGATCAGACTCTAACTCTCCAGAGAGAGAGAGAGTATAAAGGCGTCTCCGATTGAGCGCTGAGAAATAGCTCCTTCCCCGCTGAAGGATCGGGGAACGAACGAATCTCCAAGCATAAAAATCTAACAATTGATTAGGGGGCATCACGCACTCCTATGCGAACACTAAGCTTTGATATAACAAATGTAACATAGCACGAACATTCTTCTTCCTGTTGATTGACTGACTTATAATTATTAATAGCTGGCTAACGACTAAATGTGGGAAGTTTCTATGAATACAGGTACACAATGATGTAAGAAGAAACAAATCCTTGTTTATGTACGGCAAATCAGCAAAGTGAAAACAAGTTAGAAACAAAAGTGAGGGCCAGTCTCACAATTACACTCCCTGGCCAGTGGGAAGCTTAAAAGGCAAAATATCAGTAAACGTCCTATTTGTGCTTTGATATCTTCTCTCGCTCCTGCCTCTCCAGCCTCTCCTTGTCGGCTTCGGATGGATCCCCCTTTTTCCTTTTCCGCTTGTCCACGAGGGGAGCATCTGACTCCTCTGAGGCTTCCTCTCCCCCATCTTTTCCCTTGCTTCTGCCGGAGAGGGAAGCAGGGAAGTCATCAGGGTTTGCAAAGTGAAGTTGCCGACTGATGGACTTGGACTGGATTTTCATAATCATCCCAGTTTTGGGATCGAACTCTGCGAGAGGGACCACATCCAAAGCCTCATCCCCCGCCTTCCTCAAAGCCAACTCTTTCTCTTGTCTGGCTTTTCGGCTGGCCAGGGGTTCCTCATCATCATCATCATCGTCGGCCTTCTTGGTGCCGGTGATATCCTCTTCATCATCCACATGCCGACCATCCAAGTCTTTTAAAGCCTCGATAGTCTCAGCATCTTTGGGTACATCGGCGCTAGGCACCGAGATGCTTCCTTCAGCTGCAGCGGCCTCGACTCGCTCTGGAACATCAATTTCAGCACCCGGCAAGACGATCCTGTCCTCCACCTCTCTCTCTTTTCCAACACCCTTGTCGGCGGGCTCGCCACCTGCATTATGAAAGACGCACATTACTAATTCAGTGGGTTGTCCTGTTAGACGACGACAATTCGCAATTGCTTTAGCAAATTGTTGGGAATAGAGAAAGGTACCTTCAGCAGACACTCCCCCTTGAGTAGATCCGGAAGCTCCAACAGCCACGGGAGTTAAGCCTAAGGGGATCAGCGGATCGTCAGGATGATACTCCTCGACTTCGGAAGTTTTAGACTTGGCGGCGGAGCTGGAACCTTCGTCAGCTTTGCTTTTGCCTTTAGCCATGGTTCTCTCCTTCTCCATTTCCGCCAGGATTAAGCGACGGCCCTCTGCCAGATCCTCAGGCTCATTGTCCCTTAGGATGCTTTTCATCAATTCATCTTCATCGATCTCTTCGACCCCTAGTCTATGTTTTTCGCCTTCCACGATGGCATCCCATAAGTTGGCCAAAGTAACATGATAATCCGGGATCCATGAGATATTGCGAGTTTTGAGAACCTGACCGAGGAAGTCAAAGATCATCTCCTCAAACCCCTCGATTTCTTTCTCTCTTTCAAGGAGTTTGTGGTTGGAGGCAGTAGCCATTTCAATGGCGCTATCAACGTTCTTTTCGGCAAGAGCTGCCCGCCTCTCCGCATCGGCCACCTGATCATTCAAAATCGCTTTTTCCGCCTATGCCAGAGCCAACTTTTCTTTTAAGCTCGCTCTTTCCGCCTCCCAAGCAGCCTTCTCCGTCGAAAAATGGCCTTGTGCCGTTACCAGTTCGATGTTGGCCATTCTGAGGTCTTCAACTTCCTTTTTTAAGGCCATTTTTTCCTGGCTATTGGAATCCAGTTCTAAATGAAATCGCTGCTTTGCGTTTTCTAATTCAGTTTTATAGTTTGCGGCGTCTCTCTGTGCCAGAGCGAGTTGGGCTTGAGCGTCTTCCAGATCCTTCTCTAATTTTGTCCTAGCCCTTTCATTATTCTCGAGTTTTGCTTTAGACCTGTGAGCTTCTATTTCGAGTGTCCGGATGACCTCCGAAAGATTAAGTGCGTGCTTTTTCATCGCCTCGTACTGCTTGGCCATGTGACGGATGTGCCCAATAACTTCTTTGTCCCAGTTTTTAGGAACTGGTTCCAAGGCAGGAACAAAGACCATCCTATCGAAGAACATTCCTGGAAATTGTTCCCGTAGCTTTTCCAGCCTACCTTGGATTTCAGGACCGTGAACGTAGTCCCGTGAACCGGAGGCAGCTAATTCTGGTTGGCTGGTGGGGGCTATGTTGCTTCTCTCTTGCTCAGTGTCTTTGGATGAATCCCTGTCCCCGTCTTTGGATTCATGACGCCTTTTGGACAACCGACTGTGGGAAGGCGCACTCTTTGGAGGAGTCAACTCTTTTGGAAGTGTCTTCCCCCCGGTCGGGATTATTGGATGACTTGAAGGCCTGGTAGAGGTTGATTTAGGTGGGGATCGAGGTTGCGAAGAGCTCGTCTTGTGAGAAGGACCGCGAGGGCGCTCAGTACCCGAACGAAGACTGGGGGTGCCTTCGCGAAGAGAACGGTACGAGTAAGTTTTCCTGCGTGACATCGCTCCTGCAAAAAAGAAAAGAAGAGCATATTATCACATTGAATAGCCACGACATAATAGTGCACGGTCAGGCAATGTGTGTGAGGTGTGCATCCCATATAATTCCCCCTAACAGACCCGGGCCTGGAGACAGGCTCGTCTGCCCCATTTCACGTCCCCTTGTTGAGTCAGCCGCCTCTTCGGGAGCAGAAAAGAAAGGCTCCTCGCCGAAGTCTTTTTCCGTGTATTCAATGTCGGGCAAAGGGATTTTATTCAGCTCATCGAATAATTGTTCTTCTGTCAATTCGTCATCACCGACAGTTTCCATTGGAGCAGAAGTAGGGATTTCTTTCGACACATCGCCACGGGATTCATCTCCCCTGTATACATTCAAGTCTTCGTCGTCCTGGATGACTATCGGAGAAGGGCTTTTGTGAAATTTGGTTGTCTCCACCGCTTGTGAAGTTCCCTCTCCTTCCGTCGGGGGCACATATTTATAAGGTTTGCCGCCGGTTCCAAGTCCAAATTTCCTATCCAAGAGGCGATGCTTGTGAAGGTTGTCATCCGTAATGAATTTTTTAATCCTTAAAAAGTCGGATCTGCTTTGCAAAAGAATGGATAACCGGTTGTTGTACAATGCGCACTCTGTTTTCGGGAAGACATGATCTGTTTAAGACAAAGGAAAAAGCGGAAGAATGTTATTACTTAGGCTCCCCCAAGCAAGATATTCAACTAGGCGATCAAAATTTACTTGATTTGAGCCATCTCCATGAGCATCCAGCCTGTCTTCTTATGTAAAACCAGTCAGACTTGGGATCCCCGATGTTGCTGTACCCGTCATACAGAACTTTCCTGTTCGCCACTGATTCAAAAAAGGAAAAGTTGGGAGTTGCAGAAGAACGGTGCTTGAAGAGAAAGAAGAACACCAGGTCTCTGAATTTGAGTTCGGCGTGCAAGATTTCCGCGTAAGCAACATACAAAGAATATAGAGACGCGTAGGCGTTTGGATGAAGCTGCATCGGGGCAATGCCTAATCGTCTCAGAGTTTCAATGACAATTGGAGGGAACGGAGGGATAGCTCCTACTAGACACATTGTCCGACTGATCGACATATACCCTTCCGGTGCTAAATGAGGTCTGTCTTCGCTTCCCGGTGTTAAGACATCGTCCCAAGGAATGCCGTGTCTTAGGTAGATTCTCTTGAGTTTTATTTCGTCGAGCTTGGACGCTAAAGAGTCAGAGAATTTATCTATCCCGACTGCGCCTGGAATTTCGTCCGGAGCTCGCTCGTCAGAATCGGAGTTGTTGCTGGATGACGTGCTTTCTGTCGGATCCGATTCTGTGGCTTCATATTCGGACCCAGAATCTTCACCTTCTGGATTGATTGGAGGGATTTGAGGATTATGCTGTTCAGGAGTCTCAGATTCCGTTTCGGCTACAGATCTTGAGGAAGAGTGGTCGTTCGACATTGCTGCTAGGACGAGAAAATATGAACGATAAGATTAACACTACCCGTCCCCCGTGTGTGCAAGTGCTACTGCGTGTGCTTGTGTGTGCGCATTATTAAAAACGATAATGAAACATGAAAGCAGTCGAGGTTATTAAAAGTCGTTAGTCGTCATATGCAGTCAAATCATGAAGTCATTTAGTCCAGAGTGATCAACGTCAGGGCTCTATCCTAACTGTCCAGAGTTTTGTAGCGACAAGGCGCTGATTAAAGACTGAAATTTCTTCGTATCACCAGCCGTGAGACGGATCGCATAGCAGAGGGATCGCCCCCCTCCGACTCGCACGACAGGGGGATCGCCCCCCTTCGACTCGCATGGCAGAGGGATCGCACCCTTTCCCGATCGCAAAGCAGAGAGTTTGCCCCTCATCGAATCGCCGGGCGAAGGGAAGGCTCCCTCACGAACCGTTGCGACTACCGTGGTACGACCCTTGGTTGCCCTCTCAATCTGTATTCGTCTCGCCACTTGCTTCCGTCCTCGATCACTGGCCACGATCCGAGTCAGCTTCCTTTCTCCTTCTCCATCCTTCTTCTTCCTCATCTCCTTCCCATCCTCAAATTCTGATCTCCACGTTCAATGGCCATGGCGATTTGGTGATAACTTCGAAAAGTAGCGGATTTATATTGTTTCTCTCTGGACTCAACCGTAGAAATTCAGGAAAATAGTATGAGGGTGCTTCCTATAAAGTTACCTTTCTAAAAACTGAGAGAGTTCTTGGATTTTCGAAAGTTTTAAAGGGTTGGATTCGTTGTTCGACAGCTCGCGCGAGACGATTCAGCAGAGAGGAGAAAGAAGGAAAATGAAGAGGGGAGCGTCGGCTTATATAGGCAAAGAAGGTGACCGTTTGTCTCCCCTCCTTTGTCTTATTCGGTCCACGAACCGCCCCCCGAGCCACGATCCGAAGACGGAATCGCAAAAAAGCCCACGGACCACTTTGAAATGATGGCCCACAAAACTCAGAGCCCGATACGACTCGAAGGAAGATGCGCCCCGTATCGCACAAGACCCTAGGAACTCAGCACGCGACGAGCAGATGACCAAATCGGACCATGTCGTCCTATGGCGACCCGATCCATCCATGTGTCAATTTGAACCAATGCGACTGTAAACTTGCATCCTTTCAGGAGAGAGTCAATAAGTATCTTCGAAGCATGTTTCATCATCAATAAAACATACTTCGAGGGGGCAAAGTGTTGGCTTGCTTTTTGACCAAGCCATCCAGGATCATTCGTGAAAGGAAATCAGGAAACCAAGTCCTCCAGGAAAGTGGATCGCACGCCATCGTCTCGTCCCGCTTGGATCGCACGCCATCGTCTCGCCCCGCTTGGATCGCACGCCATCGTCTCGCCCCGCTTGGATCGCACTCTATCGACTCGCCCAGGGACGGATCGCTCTCATCTCGTCGACGAACACCACCCCCAGGCGATCCGATCCCTTGTAACGAACCGAACCCACTGACCCGTTCAACCACGAGCTGGTCTGCAGCGATCCGAATCGCACGGATCTGACGACACCTGTTCGCAACGGCTAGTTTGACTTTTTCTTCGATGGCTGCGATGCGATCCGAAAGTCTCGGGATTCGTGCCACGTGTCCACGATCCGTCCGACGAAATCAGCTATAAATAGCCCAGAGCTTGGCATTTTTCGGGATCTTTTTGGCAATAGTGAATGCTGAGTCCGCCATTGTTGTCAAACCACTGGAATATCGAAAGAAATCACTGTTGCACTAGCTTTTAAAGCATAATCAATAAGATATAAAGTGGACGCAAGCTCGTTAACGCCGAACCACTATAAATTCTCAGTGTTATTTTCTTTTTCCTGATCCCTCATTTAGAATTCTCTACAGATTATAACAATTTGGGTGTTAGGTCCAAATTTCGATCTAACATACATAATATCCATCTTGATAAAACAAAAGTACATAATCCCACTACATAAACTAATAGCCATAAATGAAAAGATAAGCCGAGCTTTACATTAATGGTCCAAGCTCCAAAAGACAGATAAAGCGATCTGATCAAAGTCCACTAGCACTAGGCCCATTCTGAGAACCCGAGGGTTGGGAAAAAGATAAAAACAACGGGGTCAGACATAAGTCTGAGCGAGTCCTATAACTTTAACAATACAATCATTAAAGTAATTAGGGTATGATATAAATTTGGTACGGTACGACTGGGGATAAATGACTACACTAAGTAGCCAACTAGACATCCAACTAGACATAGGATGAACTAAGATAACGGTAAAGACGCATCTACCCACCCAAGGATAATTACTACACTGCACCACACCAGTCATTCCTAACTTAAAGGTTGATCCCAATAAGTGTACTTAGTAATCTTAATAGTAGTTTCGTGTACCCGTAGTTGACCACATAGGTGCCGTCTGCCCCTACCTCCACTAGGTGTACCCACTACTTCCCAAGCGATCGGCTCCCTAACATAGATACCCGTGCTGGCCCCACAGTGGAGTGTATCATTCCCCAATGTGGCAACCCGATACTATCAACGGTGCACGGCTTATACCTACACGATACAACAACGGCTTACCAACCAGCCCGGGTCCACACACGCATATGAAACCCGTTGGACTTGCGTTGCCACCGCTAACCCGTTTTAGCCTCTTATAGTCAAGCCCAGTATGCGTGTCCCGTCCTCGACATGGGTCGAGCCCACAAAGATACGTATGAGTTACTGGTTGAAATGGGCCCCCACAAGCTACCCACCTAAGCTTGTCCCTTCTAGTGTATCCCACTTAACCCTTTTTAAAAATCATGTCCACTTAGATGTTTAATGTTTGGTTAAGTCATCTAATCATATTTCAATTGCCACTCAAGGCACCTACTAGATTTCCACATGCCACCCAAGGCACTTACTTGATTTCCACATGCCACCCAAGGCACTTAATTAACCCTTTAATCATGTTTAACTACATGTTCCACTCGGTTAAGTATTCTAATCGTATTTTCTATTGCCACCGAAGGCAACCACTAGATTTTTCCATATGCCACCCAAGGCACCCACTTAACCCCTCATGTCCCTCTACAAGCTAATATGGTTAAGTGTTTCTTAAATGATTAAGACCGTAACCTTTGTAAAGACCTCTCACATTAGACTATCTTTTATGGCAGCTGGATTTGCCGGTCGGGTCCGGGCAGCCTTACGCCATAACCGAGTCTAACATCGTGTCTTTACACTTGTCACGTATTTAGTTTATACCTAAGACCTCTCACATTGGGCCAACCATTTGTAGCCGCTGGATTTGACGGTCGGGTCCGGGCAGGCTTATGCTACAAAAGGGTTCAACCTCGTGTCTTAGTCGATTAATTACACCTAATTAATCACCCCCATAATTTGTATTAATTATCCCTAATTAATTACAAATTTATCGATGTACATAATTGACTCAATTATGTCCATCCACTTTATGGTATGCATAATCATACCAACTTCACACAATTTTGTTAACATGAATATTAACCCCATCGTTCCCCACATAATATGCTAACATGACATACTAAAAAGGGAAGATTCATCACAAATACAATGGGTTCAACTTAGCATAACATTAGCATTATCGTGGGTTTAAAAGGTGTCAACTTGCATATATGATCATAGCATCAAACCAACTAGCATAAATAATCAACCCAAACTTGCATGAATCACATATGTCATAAAGAGGGTAACTTGCATAAGTTACTTATATCATACAAAGGGGTAAACTTGCATATGTATGTATGACATACAAAGGGGTTAACTTGCATATGTATGCATATCATACAAAGGTGTAAACTTGCACATGTTACTTGCATATAATCAACCACCAAACTTGCATAACATGTCATATATGGACTTGCATATAATCAACCACCAAACTTGCATAACATGTCATATATGAACTTGCATATAATCAAACACCAAACTTGCTTAACATGTTATATATGAACTTGCATATAATCAAACACCAAACTTGCATAACATGTTATTTATGAACTTGCATATAATCAAACACCAAACTTGCATAACATGTTGTATATGAACTTGCATATAATCAAACACCAAACTTGCATAACATGTTATATATGAACTTGCATATAATCAAATACCAAACCTGCATAACATGTTATATATGAACTTGCATATAATCAAACACCAAACTTGCATAACATGTTATATATGAACTTGCATATAATGAAACACCAAACTTGCATAACATGGTGTCATAATGGATCAATGTTTATCATAGTGATTTGCATCACTAGCGTCATAAACACATAGCATAGATTAAACTCAACTTGCATAACTAGCATCATGAACATATAACATCAAACTTGCATAACTAACATCATGAACACATAGCATATGATAACATAACTTGCATTGATCCACATTCATAGCCATAACCTCATTATATCCTATCATAATCATTTCAACAATTGGTCATTAAGGCTATAGTACTCACCAAACTTGCATTAGCACTCCTATGAGGAAGATTAAGTTGCTAGAGTTGATTAGGAGTTGATTTGAGAAGCTATCTTCTTCTCTAATTTGTGGAGGCTCCTTCTAAGTTGCATTTTGATGGCATGACGGCCTTGTATCTATTTTTTTTTCATTTTATTTAGGGTTAGGTCTTAGGGTGTATATATAGATGTATGGATTTATTTAGGACCATTAGATTAAAGCTGAACCATGAGAACCATTCAAATGCAAATCTGCATTTGAGCGAATCGGCCTACGGGTTGACAGCCAAACACCCTGGATTAACCCCAAGTCGACCCAGCAGGCTTGGGTCAACCTCAAAAATGGGCCGGTTCGGCTATTCCCCTCTCCCAATTCACTGTTTTGAACATTTTTGCTTATTTATTTAATTAATTTTCAATTATATATATATATATATATCAATATATATTTCTCTGCGCAACCCATTTCACTTAATTAAGTATACTTTAATTTGTGAATTTTTATGTTCAAATTACGGGGTGTTACATTCTCCCCTTCTTAAAGGATTTCGTCCCCGAAATCTCTAAGTCAAGAAGAACGTATCCTACCAACCAAACAACCATCTACTAAACCATCAAACACTGGCATCCATTGTCCTTAAAATTTCTAATGACGTATGAACATATGCAAAAAGTGTGTGTATATGCCCGTATACTAATGCTAAATCAGGCGGTCTACTGATTCAGTTGGCCTCCTTAATGCAAACCATGATAGTGCTATGCATCCAATATGAATGCGGAAGAACCCTATCGATACATACTATTTCTACGTGTGTGCACAACCATACACCAAAATGCATCATCCATCTGATAACACAACCATTATACATCCATAAATATAGCTACCTACACACAATTATATGCAATATGCAATATGAAGTGACTGAGCCGATCTAGTTTCTAAAGTGTGTGTATATGCATCCACGAGCAACCACTGGCAAACACTTGCATCCACATGCATCCATCAAGCATAACATGTCTCAAACACATGTTTCAACCATAGGTTTACCCTATCTAAAGGTCAAAGATACTAACGAGAGGACATACCAAAGATAAGATAAGTACTAGACAAACGATAAAGGAGAAATTAAAAGACATAGCCTCAAAAAGGAATGGGTACAATGAACGCATCTTCACTTCTGTCTCCCAAGTAGCGTTGCTTTCATCATCTCCCCATGTACTTTGACTAGTCGGACCTCTCGGTTTCTCAACTTCCTAATCTCTGACCCAAGGATGCGAGTAGGAGCTCGTCGAATCATCGCATCACGCTCTATCTCCACTTCTCTGAGCAAGCTCGGCTCTACCACCTCTGCAGTCTCATGTAGGCACTTCCTCAAATGTGATACATGGAATACATCTTGTACACCACTAAGTCTTTTGGGCAACTCCACTCTATATGCCATCTGTCCAATCCTTTCCTTAACAGGAAACGGCCCAACAAACCTTGGCGCTAGCTTCCCAACGGACCCAAAGCGAACTACATTCTGTAATGGAGATACTTTGACAAAGACCATGTCCCCAACATCAAACTCAAGATCTGTTCTCCTCTTATCCGCATAAGATTTCTGCCTGTCTTGTTCCGCTTTCATCCTTCTTCGAATCAAATCAATCTATTCCGAAGTCTCTCTAACCATATTGGGCCCAAGCAAGATCTTATCCGTAGATTCCCACCAACATGTAAGTGATCGACAAGGCCTTCCATAAAGAGCTTCAAAAGGAGCTATGCCAATACTAGACTAAAAGCTGTTATTATAAGCGAACTCCACCAATGGAAGATGCTCTTCCCATGTACCTCCCAAAATCTAAGAAACAAAGCCTCAAAAGGTCTTCTAGAATACGATTCACCCTCTCGGTCTGGCCGTCCGTCTGAGGATGATATGCGGTGCTCAAACACAACTGAGTCCCTACCGCCTCTTGCAAACTCTTCCAAAACTTGCTAGTGAAGATAGGATCTCGATCACTCACTATGCTAGAAGGTACACCATGCAATCGAACTATCTCTCGAAGATAAACCGAAGCTAGCCATGGAGCAGTCCTCTTACTCTTCACAGGTATAAAATGGGCGCTCTTAGTTTGTCTGTCTACCACAACACAAATTCCCATATTACCCTTCCTCGATCTCGGTAACCCATCAACAAAATCCATCAAGACGCTATCCCACTTCCATTGCGGAACCTCCAATGGATGAAGCAACCCACCGGGTTTCTTTTGCTCCGCTTTCACTTGTTGGCACACCAAGCATCTAGCGACATACTCGGCTACATCTTTCTTCATACCGGCCCAAAAGAAAACTTGCTTCATGTCTTGGTACATCTTGTCCCCACCGGGATGAATGGTCATCTTCGAACGATGTATATCATCAGGTATAGCCTTCTTCAAACCCTCGTCCTGCGGTACAAAAAGTCTACCGTCTCTACGCAACCACTCCGTATCATCTAGGGTGTACCTACTCAAATGGCTGGATGACTCCCCCCTTATGAGCTTCTCTATTAACTCAACCAACTGTGGGTCGTCCCGCTGTGCCTCACCAATCCGTCCAAATAGAGTAGGTCTGACCTCTAAGGATGCTAACAAACCAGGTATAAAGTCAACAGAAGGTCTTAAGTCAAACATCGAGATAAATTCCAAGCTTCGTCGTTCAACGAACAATGGACTCAAGGACAACCTTTTTCTGCTTAAGGCGTCTGCCACCACATTACCTTTGCTAGGGGTATATGCTACCTCGAAACCATAGGATGCTAAGAATTCCATCCACCTTTGTTGTCTTAAGACTATGCGCTCGAAGAATCTCCAACACTTCCCTAAGATGTAGGGCATGCTTTTCTCCACTTCTAGGGAAAACCAGGATATTCTCCCATGCAAAATCGTCACAACTATCCATCTCTCACGTAGACCATCCTAGTTGAACTCGACATCCACCAAGTGCAAGCCCCAAAGGCCTAAACCAATATCAGACAAACACCCAAGGGATACCTCCTTCGAATTCAGACGACCTACGTGAGATGATACTAGTAAAAACGGCTAAATAATTAAGCACGTGCCCAACTCTGGATGTCCTTGCCAGTCTCACTCCAAATCCACCGTTGATCACATAACTGGCTTTGCTTAACCTATTAAGCACATACGAAAACTTATTTCGCTCTTAGAAAAGACCAAGATGTTATCCACAAAGACCACTACGAACTTATTTAGGTACTCCCTGAATACCCTACTCATCAAATCAACAAAGTATGCGGGGGCGTTCGTCAAACCAAATGGCATCAGAAGCCACTCATAGAAACCATCCGGAGTCCTAAAGGCAGTCTTCTCTATACTATCCTCAGCCACTCCCAACTGATGAAACCCCGTGGCTAAGTCCAACTGCGAAAACACTGAGGCGCCAACCAACTTGATCAAAGAGATCATCAATCCTCGGCAATGGGTGTCTATTCTTCTTTGTAAGCTTGTTGAGTTCTCTATAGTCTGCACAAAGTCTGAGGGACCCATCCGCCTTCGTGGCAAAAACTACTGGAGCACCCAACTCCGATATACTTCGTCTTATGAACCTCTCCTCAAGCAACTCCTCTACTTTCTTATTGAATTCCCTCCTCTCACGAGGAGCCATGTGGCGCACTGGCAAAGATACTGGTTTAGCATTGTCTACCAGATATATTTGGAAGTCTATCTTCCGCTTCGGAGGTAAGCCCTTCACCTACTCAAACACATCCGAGTATTCCCGGACCACTCAAACAGATCTTAAACTCTCGACCGAAGCGTCAAGCGATTCAAGATAACTTAGCATAACAGAATCCATGGGATTTCAAGAGATCTCAAGAATGTTACCCAAGCGGGTCATAAGCCTAACAACTCTCCTTTCGCAATCAAGAACGGCACCATTACTGGATAACCAGTCCATGCCCAAAATTAACCCATAGCTCGTGAAGCCCAAACAAAAGCATCACATCTAAACTCAACGCTAAGTATGGAAATCTTCAAACCCAAACATATCATTGATAAATAAGTGGAGCCCCCAATTGGGTTTGAAACAACCAAGGAATCATCTACTAAACTGGTGTCTATGTGCAGTGACTCAACTAATGATGATGAGATAAACGAATGCGATGCGCCAGAGTCGAATAAAGTTCGAACAGGATGATCGAGAGAACCAAATTTCAACCTAGACGGTCCTATCCCCATCAGGTATACCAGCCGTGAGGGAATACTTCTACCCTCCAGAAGATCCTGTACTTTGTCCTTACCTCTTTGGACAATCCTAATAAGGTGTCCAATTTCTCCAAAACAAGTAGCCTTCTCCTTCACATTCTCCTTTCGTGACCTCCCACCATGATGAGGTTTCGTCCTTTATTTACCTAACAGATATTTGAACCTTTCTCCCATCGTCCATCTGAAAGGTACCCACAAGCCCCCCACCTCCTTGGACTAACTTCTTAGCCCGACAAACGTCTAAGTCCCTTGAAGTGGTTCTTCCGTCCTTCATACGGAAGTCCTTATTTATATTAAAAAGACATCTATACGCGGAGGGGAAATTCAAAAAGAGAAAGAGGAAGAGATTCAAAACGGAGAATCGAAGGAAGTATATATGGCTCTTTGGGATTATGTTCTTTTCTTTCAAAAACTTTTCTCTTAAAAGACATGTTTTTGAAAATACTTCTTCCAAAAATGTTTTTAGAAAAATAGTTTTTCTAAAAGTTTTATCTGTTCTGGTAACCTTAATCTCTGATACCACGTGTAACACCCCACACCCGCTACGGTCACTCACTAAGGGAATGCCATAGCATCGGTGGAGTATCTTAAGTGAATATAGAACAGTAAAATTACAACAAGACAGATATAAGTAATACTTGAGAATTTAAAACATCATTTCATTGCAGCGGAAAGTAAAACATGTTTGGTTACATCACAAAACCATAAACAAGAGTCAAGTACATAATATCCATCTTGATAAAACAAAAGTACATAATCCCACTACATAAACTAATAGCCATAAAAGAAAAGATGAGCTGAGCTTTACATCAATGGTCCAAGCTCCAAAAGACAGATAAAGCGATCTGATCAAAGTCCACTAGCACTAGGCCCATTCTGAGAACCTGACGGTTGGGAAAAAGATAAAAACAACGGGGTCAGACATAAGTCTGAGCGAGTCCTATAACTTTAACAATACAATCATTAAAGTAATTAGGGTATGATATAAACTTGGTACGGTACGACTGGGGATAAATGACTACACTAAGTAGCCAACTAGATATCCAACTAGACATAGGATGAACTATGATAACGGTAAAGACGCATCTACCCACCCAAGGATAATTACTACACTGCACCACACCAGTCATTCCTAACTTAAAGGTTGATCCCACTAAGTGTACTTAGTAATCTTAATAGTAGTTTCGTGTACCCTTAGTTGACCACATAGGTGCCGTCTGCCCCTACCTCCACTAGGTGTACCCACTACTTCCTAAGCGATCGGCTCACTAACGTAGATACCCGTGCTTGCCCCACAGTGGGGTGTATCATTCCCCAAAGTGGCAACCTGATACTATCAACGGTGCACGGCTTATACCTACACGATGCAACAACGGCTTACCTACCAGCCCGGGTCCACACACGCATATGAAAGCCGTTGGACTTGCGTTGCCGCCGCTAATCCGTTTTAGCCTCTTATAGTCAAGCCCAGTATGCGTGTCCCGTCCTCGACATGGGTCGAGCCCACAAAGATACGTATGGGTTACTGGTTGAAATGGGCCCCCACAAGCTACCCACCTAAGCTTGTCCCTTCTAGTGTATCCCACTTAACCCTTTTTAATAATCATGTCCACTTACATGTTTAATGTTTGGTTAAGTCATATAATCATATTTCAATTGCCACTCAAGGCACCCACTAGATTTCCACATGCCACCCAAGGCACTTACTTGATTTCCACATGTCCGCCAAGGCACTTACTTAACCCTTTAATCATGTTTAATTACATGTTCCACTTGGTTAAGTATTCTAATCGTATTTTCTATTGCCACCCAAGGCAACCACTAGATTTTTCCACATGCCACCCAAGGCACCCACTTAACCCCTCATGTCCCTCTACATGCTAATATGGTTAAGTGTTTCTTAATTGATTAAGACCGTAACCTTTGTAAAGACCTCTCACATTAGACTATCTTTTATGGCAGCTGGATTTGCCGGTCGGGTCCGGGCAGCCTTACGCCATAACCGAGTCTAACCTCGTGTCTTTACACTTGTCACGTATTTAGTTTATACCTAAGACCTCTCTCATTGGGCCAACCATTTGTAGCCACTGGATTTGCCAGTCGGGTCCGGGCAGTCTTATGCTACAAAAGGGTCCAACCTCGTGTCTTAGTCGATTAATTACACCTAATTAATCACCCCCATAATTTGTATTAATTATCCCTAATTAATTACAAATTTATCGATGTACATAGTTGACTCAATTACGTCCATCCACTTTATGGTATGCATAATCATACCAACTTCACACAATTTTGTTAACATGAATATTAACCCCATCGTTCCCCACGTAATACGCTAACATGACATACTAAAAAGAGAAGATTCATCACAAATACAATGGGTTCAACTTAGCATAACATTAGCATTATCATCGGTTTAAAAGGTGTCAACTTGCATATATGATCATAGCATCAAACCCAACTAGCATAAAAAATCAACCCAAACTTGCATGAATCACATATGTCATAAAGAGGGTAACTTGCATAAGTTACTTATATCATACAAAGGGGTAAACTTGTATATGTATGTATGACATACAAAGGGGTTAACTTGCATATGTATGCATATCATACAAAGGTGTAAACTTGCACATGTTACTTGCATATAATCAACCACCAAACTTGCATAACATGTCATATATGGACTTGCATATAATCAACCACCAAACTTGCATAACATGTCATATATGCACTTGCATATAATCAAACACCAAACTTGCATAACATGTTATATATGAACTTGCATATAATCAAACACCAAACTTGCATAACATGTTATATATGAACTTGCATATAATCAAACACCAAACTTGCATAACATGTTATATATGAACTTGCATATAATCAAACACCAAACTTGCATAACATGTTATATATGAACTTGCATATAATCAAACACCAAACTTGCATAACATGGTGTCATAATAGATCAATGTTTATCATAGTGATTTGCATCACTAGCATCATGAACACATAGCATAGATTAAACTCAACTTGCATAACAAGCATCATGAACATATAACATCAAACTTGCATAACTAACATCATGAACACATAGCATATGATAACATAACTTGCATCGATCCACATTCATAGCCATAACCTCATTATATCCTATCATAATCATTTCAACAATTGGAAATTAAGGCTATAGTACTCACCAAACTTTCATTAGCACTCCTATGAGGAAGATTAACTTGCTAGAGTTGATTAGGAGTTGATTTGAGAAGCTATCTTCTTCTCTAATTTGTGGAGGCTCCTTCTAAGTTGCATTTTGATGGCATGACGGCCTTGTATCTATTTTTTTTCATTTGATTTTGGGTTAGGTCTTAGGGTATATATATAGATGTAGGGATTTATTTAGGACCATTAGATTAAAGCTGAACCATGAGAACCATTCTAATGCAAAATCTGCATTTGAGCGAATCGGCCCACGGGTTGACAGCCAAACACCCTGGATTAACCCCTAGTCGACCCAGCAAGCTCGGGTCGACCTCAAAAATGGGTCGGTTCGGCTATTCCCCTCTCCCAATTCGCTGTTTTGAACATTGTTGCATATTTATTTAATTAATTTTCAATTATATATATATATATATCAATATATATATTTCTCTGCGCAACCCATTTCACTTAATTAAGTATACTTTAATTTGTGAATTTCTATGTTAAAATTACGGGGTGTTACAGCTTACTTGCTAAACACAACTTCGACTAACTCCTTTGAATTAACTTCGACTAACTCCCTTGGAGTAACTAACTTCAACCATCTCCATTGGATTACTTACTTCGACCATCCCCTTTGGATTAACTAATTTCAACCATCTCCTTTGGATTACTTACTTCGACCATCCCCTTTGGATTAACTAACTTCAACCATCTACTTTGGATTAAATAACTTCAACCATCTCCTTTTGGTTTAACTACGACGACTAACTCCTTTTGGTTTAACTACGACGACTAACTCCTTCGACTAACTCCTTTGGAATAACTTCGACTAACTCCTTCGACTAACTCCTTTGGAATAACTTCGACTAACTCCTTCGACTAACTCCTTTGGAATAACTTCGACTAACTCCTTCCGATTAACTTGGACTAACTCCTTCGACTAACTCCTTTGGAATAACTTCGATTAACTCCTTCGGCTAACTCCTTTGGAATAACTTCGACTAACTCCTTCGGAATAACTTAGACTAACTCCTACGGATTAAATTCGACTAACTCCTTCGGATTAACTTTGACTAACTCCTTCGGATATAAACTGTATTTGATTTACCACTTCTTTGATATGCTTTAAATCAAATAACTTTACTTGATTAAGTTAAATCGACTTACATTATTTGATTAACTCAACCCATCCACTTTGATTAACTCAACCAATCCACTTTGATTAACTCAACCAAATCACTTTGATCAACTCAACCCATCCACTTTGATTAACTCAACCAAATCACTTAGTTTAACTTAACTAATTTACTTAGTTTAACCCGACTAATTAACAAATAAATATCTCATTTGGTTAAATACTATTTATTATATCAATATTCCTTTTTAATCCTATTTATTTAACAAATAAATATGTCCTTCTAATTCTATTTATTCTAACAAATAAATATGTCCTTCCTATTTGTTTAACACATAAATTCTCTTATATTTGATTTACAAATATTACCCCTTTACATTTGATTTCAAATATAATTCCTTTTATATTAAAAACCCTTTTCTTTTATATTCCAAAATCCAGTGATTTTATACAAATAATTTATTTTCAAATAAATGCTTTGAAATTCCTCTTTCTATATTCTGGTATTTCTTATGGTACTAACACACCATATAACAACGATGAATATCGTCCCACCACATATAATCACACAGATTATATACATCACATTATATATTACAATATATAAATCACAGTAAAATAATTGTTGAGGAATCCAGTTGGATTCCTCCAACCTGTTTCCCTGCATCCACGGACGTTAGACAATGTAACAACATTGATTATACTTTGATATAAGTTATTCTGATAGCAGAATCACATATAAACACTTAATAGTTTATAAATATACATATACACACACACATATACATATATATATATATATATATATAATTTCTACTAACTGACTAGCAGTTATATCAAACAGTCAACATGCAGTCAAACAGACAATAATTAACAGTCCTAAGAATACGTTGTAAAAATAAAACTTTACAGAGTTGGTGAGTTTTATTCACATTTGGACGATCAACGTCAGTGACGATAACCCTCACTTGACTCACACAATTTATTTTTCTATAAATTGTGACAGACTCCAATCGACTCGCGGTCAGTTCCAATGTGAAGCGCTCGTCTGTACGATCCCAACGCAACATACGGTTCTGAATTCTGATACAGTTTGCGATAGTTATGATCTATACAAGCTATGTGAATAATTTGAATTTAAATAAAACTTAAAACAAATTTCATTTGGGCTTTTACCCCTTTGATTTCCTCCCGGCCCAATATCAATTCCTTAAAGCCCAACCACCGCATCCCTTTATTTCCTTCTTCCCTGCAGTGGAAAACTGGATCTCCAGTAATGATTTCGAACCCAAATACCTCCCCGTTGACCAACTACTGACGTCGCTCGGGCTACCGAACTCCTCCGTCGATCATACCAGAGGACCCAGCATCCGATACTCCATCCGCCTGTCTGCTCCTCCTCGAGCTCGACCCCACCTACACAAATCCGAGCTGTTGTCAAACCAGCTAACCATGGCGTCGCTCCTCACCTACCACCACCGGAGTTGTCAAACCCACCTCCTACAGATGCGCCTTGCTCCTCCGAACCCTCCTACACACGTTTTCCGTCGAACCCATCCTCTCTAGCTTCAAACAGTGCCATCCCCTTCACTGCTTTCAACTCACGCCGTTTACAGGTAGCACCTACCCCTTCTCTTCCCTTATTTACCTCCCAGTCCAAGCGTGAAGGCCCAAGAGCCATGCAACCAAAGCACAAAACAAATACGCCAACTCAAACAACGTGGATGATTCAATCCACGATTGAATTTATTTTGATTTTAAATTTTATTTTGCGATAAAAGCTTCGTGTTTGGTTCTCTGAAAAGAAATAATAAAGGCAGTGTGTTTTAATTTGTAGGTGTAGAGAAGCCTTCATCGCTAAGTATTAGAACTTTAATAGTTGTTTATGACTTGGAAGCTTCTATAGATGGTAGGTTGGCCTGTATAGTCTACGTCAAGGATAGTTGTTTGATTAAAACTATACGTGAAATCTTATCCCTTAGGCGTTAAGTCTTTAGGGGGAGGACAGATGAAGTAGACGTATAGAGAAAGTAGATGACATAAACATGGGATTGGTGACTTCATATATATTTGTATAACTTAAGGTCAAAGGCACCCTTTTTATATATATAAATATTTTCTTGTTTTGCAGTTCTATAAAACCACATATTTAAACTTGATCACTAGCACATTGGGGACGGGGAACTAGGAAAACAGGAAGCTTTTGTTTTGATAGGCATTGTACTTTTGAACTTCTTTTGAATTAGCTGGCAGTACATGACCAAGTGCAAACAGAACCCGGTGGAAAAATGGAGTGATACACGCATTTGTTGTGTATAAATTTGTGATGTGTTTGAAATAGTTGAATTTATGGGATACCGTATTACATAAGATTTCATTCATATTCGAGATGCTACAGACATAAATGAGAATACGGTTATATCAAGCGATGTGTTACGATTCCAAAAATATAATAATATCGGTAGGTGTACTCCTTTTATGAAATCTCCAAGTGTTGATTACAGGGTGCGAAATACTCCAAATAAAAAGTCGCTTATTTAATTAATTAAAAATTACAATAAAATTCTAAAAATTAAATTATCACTACTACCCTAAAGAACCTTGTCTAAATTCAAATCCGATTTTTAAATATTCTCAAATAACCATTATGGTCAGGGCGCTACATTTCTGAGAATTTGTTTTGGATGTAACTCAAAATCTACATGACGAAATCACGATATTTCTCTTCCACTAGAAAGATATACTCCACCAGCTCCACACGTTTCTTGTTTCACAGAAATCCGATTTAAAACGGACCCTGTATATCCAGTTGAAGTCTAAACCGCTAAATAGCGAACTGCCGCATCGTTACGCACTCTATTTTAATTATATTAAATATATACGTTCAAATTGTCGTCGATCGAATATATTCGTCAATATATTTCAACTCTAAGCTAAACTAAATCTCGGGGATGACCCCGTTCACACTATATTGTCAATTCACTATTTTTGGTTATTCTAAATTAAATGTATTATTTTGTTATTTAAATTAATTAAATATTCACTTAATTTAATTAACCGACGTTTTTAATTCCCTAAATCCCTATTTATATAATTAAATAAATTTAATTATACCCTTGGAAAATGCGGGTCATTACATTCTTCCCTACTTAAAATAATTTCGTCCTTGAAATTGCTAAGTTTGAGGACGACCCTATATATTGGGACTCCTAAGAATTGTTTATCCCTTATTTCTGATTTCAATTGAACTAATTAATGTCGACTAAAATATTTATTCTTTCCGATTAACTAAAATTTTCAAAAATTCCGAAAATTTTCGAACACTTCAAATTTTCGTAAAATTTCGCCATAACCTCCTTTGTACTGGGAACATTGGGATATTTCACATAGCCTCCCTTGGCCCTTACCAATCCCAAAAGAAAAAGAAAAGCCAAGCGGCTAGCCGATACGGCTCATAAATCTCATGCTTATATCGAATATAAACCTCTACCTTTTTGTCAGCAAATTAACTTTATAAATTTCACCTGTTATCAATCCAACATATACCAATGTATTTCCAATCAAACTCTGATCAATTTATCCTTAACACAACCATTCGCTTATACCTAAGTCGAATCCAATTCCAAATCAAATTTCCATTCCGGATTTCGAATTCTTACTTACCAGTCCAATATAATTCCAGATTATCTCTAATCAAGTCTAATTCTACTTGACATCAATCTATTTTCATACGATTTTCACTTAACTGGCTTTTAATTCAATCTCAATTCTATTAGCTTTAACAAATTCTATTTTAATTTGTTTTAATTTAAGAACTTATATCTAGGAGTTTTCAAACAGCTTTGTTTTTTCTCAAAACCAAATACTCCTTTTTATATTTTAAACAACTTGCTTTTCTAAACAATTTCAAAAACAATCTCTTTGGTAGTAATCCATCACTTACCACTCGAAGATGAACACTGATGACGCTGCAGTCGTCATCAGAGTTTATTTTCCAGCGAATAAAATGAGTTCAATACTATATCACCTCAAAACCATTTCTTAAACATTTCCACTCGAAATATGTTTTAAATACCATTCACACGGCTTTAAACCAATTTAAAATCTCCCAGGATTTTAAAATTCTCTTATACTTAACCCAAATCTGTTAACAACCCTTATTCAAATTCCCAGGGTTCTTATTTCAATTTTGTTTTTAAATTCAGATTTAATTAACCTGATTTTACTTATATGAATTATGATTGGTTATTTACATAACCATTTCAACTATAATCAAACACGATTATAATTTCAACCTATGTATCTAATATATTATAATTTTGATATATATATCCTCTTATATCAAGATATACCTTTGGTAAACTTATTTTAATTTACCTTCTTTTCAAAATATACCGTGTCGACCCATCGTATACGAGTGTTTACAAACTCCTACCGATACAGTGGATCAAACTGATCGACCAGAACTCATAAACAACTCAGCCAATGATTCTCCACAATATAAAATCACTTTATATCAAATTACAAATACACACTCGTATATATACACTCAACTCAATCTAGGGTGTTACTAACCCTATCTCTATCGTGTCACGCCACAGAGCCAAGTAATTCTTAACTAAAGCTCTGATACCAACTGTAACGACCCGGATTTTCGGCGACATTGGTTATCGACACAAACGCGATGTCGATAACCAAAACATCGAAAAATCACGATAGTTATTGAAGGAAATTAGAGGGTGAGAGTAGATAAGATAGAAATTTAGAATAGAAGAAAAGAAGAGCTTACATCATCAGAGTAACACGAATCTCACAGCGGAACGAATAACATATATATAACATAACTTTGAAACATAACAGATATATATACAATAGCACTTATCAGAGTACAGCACTTACAACACAGCGGAAATAACTATAGCTATATGATCTTGAAGCCTCCTGCTCCAAGCTCTCCAAGTATATCTGTAAATCCCGACTACTTGACTGCCCGTATAGGCACCCAAGAGTTTAGGGAAAACAACAAAGTAAACTCCGAGTCAGTCATGGGACTGGTATGAGTAAAACAGTTTAAAAACAGTTGAACAAGTATATGATATCTCATATGACCACGCCGTGAATACGGAACGGGTTTTTCCCTTATGAGAATCCAAACATCTTTGACAAGCAATATCATTCTGATATTATAATAATGTCTATATACAAATAGATATTAATCTAGCAGAAACGCTTTCATTTCACGTTCTATATAAATAGTATACAATCAAACTCGCAAGCACATACTGGATAATGGGTTTCCAACTATGACAAGGTATGGAACCACCTTCTACTAGTGTACCTCTAGAGAGGAATACACTGGGTTCAACAAGAACATCTTGCAACCCGGCCAAACATGACCGACCACTCATTTCGCTTGAGTGTATCGAAAGAATATCACCAACGGTTGGGATCAGCAACCGTTTCCCGACTGGGACAGCATCAACAATAAATTGAAGAAATAAATGAAACTCTTGATCAGGTGATTATACACCCTAATGCCGCGACCTACATAGCCATGCTACCTGCCCGATTTCTGTCATTTACCAGTTGATGAGGCTAGAAGCTACGCTTTATCATCACATCAAATTCACTTCGAATGCCACATTTTCAAATCCATCGAAATGACTAACTTGACATCTACAACCATACATTATGTGTAAGCTAAAAGAAGTTTCCTTCGCCGCTTCCACTCTTGGTATAGTTGAAGAAATCAATGTATGTGACCTCTCTGGAAATACTCTGTCAGACATTCATCCATACACATAGAATATCACATCGTCATACCTGCCAAATCACAAATTGACTTATCCAAAAATAACACGGGTATACAGCTAAAAGAAACGAATTCCTCTGCCACCAAACGTGAATACGTTTGAACAGATCAACTTACGCGATCCAATGGATATACTCTGTCAGACCTTCGTCCATATACGTTGTCCTGGGACTGGACAAATCGAAGGCACCATTCAGTATATCCATCTTAGTCACTGTTATCTAAGACTTATACAACAGCCCTTGCACTTTGCTCCGTCTTCACTTATCTTTGGCATATATGATTTGCAACGCGTATGCCAATACATAGTGGTTCTTTGGATAATAATCCAACCGATCTCTCCATATTAACAACGTTAAAATGGTCAAAAACTTAGATAGTCTGTGAGTTAACTATCAAAGAAAAACAAGTGTGCAACCAACGATATTATTTCTAGATAGAAATAATATCGAATAATCATCAAACAACTTTTATCCTTTTGGTTCAATAATTCACTTATCTTCGGTTTCCCTATATTCAACATTGCTATTTTCTAGATTTAGAAAATATAGGTTATTACCGCTGGAAAACATTTCTCTTTCTTGTTTCCTATATTAGAAAACATTTCTGGTTTTTCTTTGGAAAACATTTCCAAATTATTATATTGGACTTAGACAGATGTTTAAACAAACTATCGCGATGCCAACTCAACCATTTCCTTTAATTACTAAATCCACTTTACTGTCGAACTATACCCATTTCTTAGTTAGAAATGCAGCTAATCAAGTTGGGTAAAAACTACCTCTCAGACCTTAACTGAACAACACTTCTAACCCTGAAATAGGCAAAGCTCGCTTTATATTTCTTTAACTACTTCCGTACTTAACCTTTCCCTTCTGTACAGCTATATTCGATTAACTCTTTCCAATTTAACTCAATTGGACTGACCCTATTGGATTAACTCTATTTGCTTAACTATATCGATTTATTCTTTTTCACTTAACTCCTGTCAAATAAACTATATTCGATAACTCCTCCAACTCTATTCGAATAAACTATATTCGATTAACTTCTCTAACTCTACTCGACTAACTTATTTGTTTAACATTTCGAATAACCAATATTCGATTAACGCACTTCGAATAACCAATATTCGATTAACTCACTTGGATCAACCGACTTGGATTACCTCGGTTTGATTAACTCATCTTGACTATCTCAACTTGATTAACTAAAGTTGATTAGCTTACTTGCTTAACTCAACTTCGATTAACTCCTTTGAATTAACTTCGACTAACTCTCTTGGATTAACTAACTTCAACCATCTCCTTTGGATTACTTACTTCGACCATCCCCTTTGGATTAACTAACTTCAACCATCTCCTTTGGATTACTTACTTCGACCATCCCCTTTGGATTAACTAACTTCAACTATCTCTTTTGGATTAACTAACTTCAACCATCACCTTTTGGTTTAACTACGACGACTAACTCCTTTTGGTTTAACTACGGCGACTAACTCCTCTTGCTTTAACTACGACGACTAACTCCTTCGACTAACTCCTTTGGAATAACTTTGACTAACTCCTTCGGATTAACTTCGACTAACTCCTTCGACTAAATCCTTTGGAATAACTTCGACTAACTCCTTCGGCTAACTCCTTTGGAATAACTTCGACTAACTCCTTTGGGTTAACTTCGACTAACTCCTTCGGATATAAACTATATTCGATTTACCACTTCTTTGATATGCTTTAAATCAAATGACTTTATTTGATTAACTTAAATCGACTTACTTTATTTGATTAACTCAACCCATCCACTTTGATTAACTTAGTAAATCCACTTTGATTAACTCAACCAAATCACTTTGATTAACTCAACCAAATCACTTAGTTTAACTTAACTAATTTACTTAGTTTAACCCGACTAATTAACAAATAAATATCTCATTTGGTTAAATTCTATTTATTAAAATAAATATTCCTTTTTAATTCTATTTATTTAACAAATAAATATGTCCTGCTAATTCTATTTATTCTAACAAATAAATATGTCCTTCCTATTTGTTTAACACATAAATTCTTTTATATTTGATTTACAAATATAACCCCTTTATATTTGATTTCAAATATAATTCCTTTTATATTAAAAACCCTTTTCCTTTATATTCCAAAATCCAGTGATTTTATATAAATAATTTATTTTCAAATAAATGCTTTGAAATTCCTCTTTCTACATTCTGGTATTTCTTATGGTATTAACACACCATATAACAACGATGAATATCGTCCCACCACACATAATCACACAGATTATATACATCACATTATATATCACAATATATAAATCACAGTAAAATAATTGTTGAGGAATCCAGTTGGATTCCTCCAACTTGTTTCCCTGCATCCACGGATGTTAGACAATGTAACAACATTGATTATACTTTGATATGAGTTATTCTGATAGCAGAATCACTTATAAACACTTAATAGTTTATATATATATACACACACAGATATATATATATATATATAATTTCTACTAACTGACTAGCAGCTATATCAAACAGTCAATACGCAATCAAACATACAATAATTAACAGTCCTAAGAACACGTTGTAAAAATAGAACTATACAGGGTTGGTGCGTTTTAATCACATTTGGACGATCATCGTCAATAACGATAACCATCACTTGATTCAGACGATTTATTTTGCTATAAATTGTGACGGAATCTAATCGACTCGCGGTCAGTTCCAATGTGAAGCGCTCGTCCCTACGATCCCAACGCAACTTACGGTTCTAAATTCTGATACAGTGTGCGATAGTTATGATGTATACAAGCTATGTGAATAATTTGAATTTAAATAAAACTTAAAACAAATTTCATTTGGGATTTTACCCCTTTGATTTCCTCCCGGCCCAATAACAATTCCTTAAAGCCCAACCACCGCATCCCTTTATTTCCTTCTTCCCCGCAGTGGAAAACCGAATCTCCAGTAATGATTTAGAACCCAAATAACTCCCCATTGACCAACTACTGACGTCGCCCCGGCTACCGAACTCCTCCGTCGATCATACTAGAGGACCCAACGTCCGATACTCCATCCGCCTGTCAGCTCCTCCTCGAGCTCGACCCTACCTACACAAATCAGAGCTGATGTCAAACCAGTTAACCGTGGCGTCGCTCCTCACCTACCACCACTGGAGTTGTCAAACCCACCTCCTACAGATGCGCCTTGCTCCTCCGAACCCCCCTGCACACGTTTTCCGTCGAACCCATCCTCTCCAACTTCAAACAGTGCTAACCCCTTCGCTGCTTTCAACTCACGCCATTTACAGGTAGCACCTACCCCTTCTCCTCCCTTATTTACCTCCGGTCTAAGCGTGAAGGCCCAAGAGCCATGCGGCCAAAGCACAAAACCAATACGCCAACTCAGACAACGTTGATTATTCAATCAATGGTTGAATTTATTTTGATTTTAAATTTTGTTTTGCGATAAAAGCTTAGAGTTTGGTTCTCTAAAAAGAAAAAATAAAGGCAGTGTGTTTTAATTTATAGGTGTAGAGAAGCCTTCATCGCTAAGTATTAGAACTTTAATAGTTGTTTCTGACTTGGAAGCTTCTATAGATGGTAGGTTGTCCTGTGTAGTCTACGTCAAGGATAGTTGTTTGACTAAACTATACGTGAAATCTTATCCCTTAGGCGTTAAGTCTTTAGGGGGAGGACAGATGAAGTAGACGTATGGAAAAAGTAGCTGACATAAACATAGTATTGGTGACTTCATATATATTTTTATAACTTAAGGTCAAAGGCACCCTTTATACATATATAAATATTTTCTTGTTTTGCAGTTCTATAAAACCATGTACTTAAACTCGATCAATAGCACATTGGGGACGGGAAACTAGGCAAACAGGAAGCTTTCGTTTTGATAGGCATTATACTTTTGAACTTCTTTTGAATTAGCTGGCAGTACATGACCAAGTACAACCAGAAACCGGTGGGAAAATGGAGTGATACACGCATTTGTTGCGTATAAATTTGTGGTGTGTTTGAAATAGTTGAATTTTTGGGATACCGTATTACATAAGATTTCATTCATATTCGAGATGCTACGGACAGAAATGATAATGCGGTTATATCAAGCGATTTGTTACGATTCCAAAAATATAATAATACCGGTAGGTGAAATCCTTTTATGAAATCTCCAAGTGTTGATTACAGGGTGCGAAATACTCCAAATAAAAAGTCGCTTATTTAATTAATTAAAAATTACAATAAAATTCTAAAAATTAAATTATCACTACTTCCCAAAAGAACCTTGTCTAAATTCAAAACCGATATTTAAATATTCTCAAATAACCGTTATGGTCAGGGCGCTGCATTTCTGGGAATTTGATTTGGATGTAACTCAAAATCTACACGACTAAATCACGATATTTCTCTTCTACTAGAAAGATATACTCCACCAGCTCCACACGTTTCTTGTTTCACAGAAATCCGATTTAAAACGGACCATGTATATCCAGTTGAAGTCTAAACCGCCAAATAGCGAACTACCGCGTCGTTACACACTCTATTTTAATAATATTAAATATATACGTTCAAACTGTCGTCGATCGAATATATTCGTCAATATATTTCAACTCTAAGCTGAACTAAATCTCGGGGATGACCCCGTTCACACTATATTGTCAATTCACTATTTTTGGTTATTCTGAATTAAATATATTATTTTGTTATTTAAATTAATTAAATATTCACTTCATTTAATTTCCCGACGTTTTTAATTCCCTAAATCTCTATTTATATAATTAAATAAATTTAATTATACCCCTGGAAAATGCGTGTCATTACACCCGCAGCCTCCCCCTAAACCCTAGGATCCGACGCCAGGACCACCATTCCACCCCAGGCCGTCGGCGACCCCTCCTGCCGCCACCCAGACCCGCTGCGCCACCCATATGAAGCCACACGCCACCTGAGCTACTCGAAGCACCTCGAAACAAACCCCTTTTCCTCGCGCAGCCCTCTCCACTTCGATCCGCGTGCCACCAGCCCACCACGAGCGCGGACAAGCATCCTTCTCTTGCTCGAGATTGACATAGTATGGTGAGATTTTAATTTCAGGTTTTTAATTTATAGAAAGCTATAATCTTTATAATATATAAAACATAGAGGATCAAAAGAGGATTTTTATTTGGATTTCTAGCGAATAAAAATACGATTTTTATTTAGTAGAGATAATAAAAATATAATCTTTTTTATATAAACATCGCTTTAAAAATATTATCTTTTTTATATAAACATCGCTTTAAAAATATAATCTTTTGATTTAAAATGGCAGGATAAAAATATAATCTTTTTATTCAAAGTGGCGGGATAAAAATATAATCTTTTTATTCAAAGTGGCAGGATAAAAATATAGTTTTTATATAAAATACAGCATTTTAAAAATATAGCTTTTATATAGTAAGTAGCGATATAAAAATAAAATCTTTCTTGTGTAAATAGCGATATAAAAAATATAATCTTTGCTATACAAGTAGAGATATGTATTTTTATCATGTATCGTGTGTAACAGAGTGTGAAGGAACCGGTTGGGAACGTGACGAAGGTGTTCTACATAAGAAGAGTCGCGGCGTTTGGTTTGGCTTTCGGTGAGAACTTCTCACTCTATTTTTATTTTTCTAGTTGGAAATATATACTAGGATGCTGACGGTGTTTAGTAGCATCTGACACCCATCGTCCACAAACCATGGACGGCTTGTTTGCTTGGTTGTTTGGTTGCTATGTGGTTGTTTTGAATATTTAAATAATTTGGTTTGTGATGTGAAAAACGAATCGATATAATTGGTTAGGATTAGACGTGCGCCGTTATAAGGCTAGGGAGTAAGGCTAGGTTAGACCTTACCCCAATTTTTGTATAGCGCTGTTGTGCTGCCGAAATTTTCTAAAAAGTGTTAGAAAGATTAGTTAGTTGAAAATAAATATCCATATTCAAACTAGACGGTTTGTATATGTACACCTATTTGACTAAAATAGTTGGGACGATATATATTACACATCGCCCAACTGCACGAATAAAAATGTGTGTTTGCTGGTTGAAACCCCACACGAGTGTCGGGATGAAAATTGACGTGCACTAATCCCAATTGTGTTGTTGTATGTCAATTGACTGGTTCACAAGCTGTTGTAAGTGTTGATTATTTATATTTAATGCTTATGTAGTTGTGTAGTGCACTTTGGATGATGGTTGATTATATATACATGTGTTGTATGTGGATCCATATAAGTAAAATTATGTGGTACTTGTTTGGGCCTTATTCCAATTTGGAGAAATATTTGAAATAGAATATTTAAAGCAGAAATATATGAAATAAAATATTTGAAGTAAGCCGTGTCGAATAGATTTGCGCCATTTGGACACGAACGATATTTATATCGATATTATTCGTTTTAAAATAAATATTTAAAGGTAAGTAATTTCAAATTCGAATATTTTGAAAATAATATCGTTTATAGTACAACGATGTAGAATATTCAGTTTTGGCTAAAAGTTAAAAGAGCAGTTGGAATCAACTTTAAAACAATTTATAAAATACGTTTAAAATTAAAATCGACGAAATATATATAATATATTTTATATGTATATTTAATGGCCTGAATAGAACGTGCCGAACCGCGGCAGTTCGCAAATTTCGACCATTGACTTCGCGTGGAAATTACGGGAGACCCGATCGTCGGATTCTTCTAAAATCGGAAAAGTTGGGTTCGTATCGAAAAGAGTTTTCCAACGATTATGATAAATTTGAAATCTAACGGTCGGATTTGGAATTATGTCCAAATCAAATTTGAAAAAGGTCGCTATAGATGCAGTTCGATGGCCGTTAGTGGAAATCGACTGTATGGGCCTTGATAAAATTACTAAAAATAGTGATAATTTATGAAAAATCATAATAAGTGATTGGGAAAGATTTGGGGTGAAAAACTCCATATTTGAAAAGGTAAAAATGTGTTTTTATCGAAGTGTACTAGTTTTAACTAGATTTAAAATCTATTTATTTTTATATAAATAAATTGGTTTTGAAATGGTTTTAAAAATAGCCAGAATTTCCAATAAGTGAGTTGGAAGTGAATTGGATCGAAATTATCCTCGGGATATTTTGATATTGGATTCCGTGATGATACAAATATTGTAGAGGGATTTGAAAGATATTTATATCGTTATTCCAACACGATATTTGTTGATTTCAGGATTTGGTGTTGAAGATAAGCCGATATATTTTCTATTCAGAGCCTTGTATTTAATATCAAATTGGATTTTGGGTTCGTTGTGAATGGTGTCTTAAATAACACTGTTCTTGAATCCTGTTTAGAAAAGAATAAGTCTTTTAGCTAAGATTTAGTGGAATTGTCCAGTTGATTAATATTTAATTGGAACAGAACTGAAATTGGTTTTTGGGTTTATCGTGCACCGTGTTTTAAACGACATTGGTTCTTTAATCCAGTTAAAAGCAAAATATTAATTTTTAGGTAGATTAAAGAATAAATTTAGAAGAATTTATCTTTGACAAAATTAACGAGAACCTATCCCTAAGGATGTGGATATTTGAATAAAAGAATATTCTGAATTGGAATGAGGCGTATGTTGCGTTTGTGCGACACTTGTTTTTTACATACGCGGGTTATTCAGAAAGGCCGGGTTTATACCCACTCTGGATAACCGATTCGACGATAAATCAAAGGTGAAGACAGTGGTTGAAGACCGAGGGTCTCCACATCGTTTGGATAATTACTGACCATCTTGATTGGGCTGTACACCTAAGAGGAGAGAATCAGTTGGTGATCGTCTAGACGTACTTAGAGATCGACGGACATTCGAGGAAAGTGCCTCCGGTTTCATTTAGACCCAGAACGGACTTGTAAATGGACGGTGTGTCTGACATTGGATTTTGCGTTGTGTTGATTGGTTTTTATTAAATATACATCTACCGGGAGAAGGAGAATTTATTCTCTTACATTATCCTCTCTAAGACGCGCGGACCAGAGGTTGTATATCGATAGACATCAGTCGCATGGAGCGGATTGCCTGTGTGGCATACCTAAGTGGCAAATGATCAAGGTTCTGGTGAAAAGCAAAGTCGTTTGGTGATGATCAAAGCACGGCCTTTGTGGCGTAGCTTTGTGTATAGCGTGAATTCGCGAGTTTCACACCCCGGGTGGACCAAAAACGGGAGACGGACATCAGGGAGGGCATGCGTTTTCTTCTAGTAAGAAGTGGTGTCAATGCTTAAAACTAGCTGGCATTGTTTATGTGGATGTTGGATATTGAGGCGCCTCGTGATATCGGTTTCAGCCGATGCTTCTGGTCGGTAGACGGGCCAGGCTTATGCCCCATAGGGCAAGGGAACACAGTGTCCAGGGTTTAAGTTTAATCCACATCGGTGGACCGGCCCTGACGATCCAAGGGTCACTCGAGCTCTGATCTTGAGTCTTGGGCTCGAGAGTCTCGAATCGGTGAGGACTATCTTTAGCCTCGGTTCACAGACGGAAATCCAACTTCCAATACGTGACATTTCGGTTTTGATTGTATAGCCTAGTATTGGCGACATGAGATATGGTACCCATGCCATCTAGGATTGATACATTTATATTAGAAGTTGTTTTGACACTATACACTTATTATAGTACCAAATAATTTGTTTTAAACGTATCAAGCAAGCTTTGGCTATTATAAAGTAAGACCTTATCCTCCGGTTTGTGTTGCATTGTGTGATGGGACCTTGGTCTTATAATAGCTTCATTGTTCTTTATTTTAGCATTGCACTGTTTGTTTTATGCATTGGTATTCTTCGTGTGAAGCCCGTTCTGCGTTAGCGGCGTGGTCCCTTGATTTATCCAACTTTAAAATAAAGTTCTATAACTGTTTTAGTTCTCACCCCAGTCACATGACTGACCTGGTGTTTATTCTTTTAACCTAAACTCTGGGTGCCCTTATTTTCCGCACGGGAAGCTAGTAATTTTGGTTTTGCAGATTTATATTCATAGTATCCTGGTTTACAGCTGGATCTATACTCGGAAACCTTTGTATCCGCGTATTCTTTTCAGTTGTGTTTTGTATTATCTTCCGCTGTAATGTAAAGTATTTTAATCTCTGATATTTGTGTAATGTATATTATTTGAATTATACTCTGTATATTCTTGTACTCTGATGTAATTGTTGTAATAAGCAGTGAAATGTCCTTTCGTTTGCGTTCTGTTTTGTCTTGTTCTCAAAGCCATTCAGGTTTTGATCGGTCTTGGTCGGTTTAGCGATCGATTAAGTCCGGGCGAAATCCGAGTTCTTATAGTTGGTATCAGAGCTTTGGTTTACAAAGCTCGAGAACAAGACACTTTAGAACCAAAGAAAAGAATTCATCAGTGATTGGATTAGTAATATCCAATAGGAATGACTCGTTAGAGATGGGATCAGTAGTGTTGACCTGCTTTTTAGTCAAAGCAGTCACACATGGAATTTCTTCTCAACAATACGCTCAAGTATTGGAGATATCGTCAGAAGACAGGAAGCGATTTGGTCAAAGTCGCATCATCAACAAAGAATTGCCCGAAACTCCTATCAGATGACCTTTTCTGGGCCCGAAAATGGCAGTTACGATTGAGCACTACAAATCTTGTAGCCCTCTGAATGAGCTTCAGTTTGAGCTTTGGTTTGGCTCAATCGGACTTACGGTTTGAAAGTTACGCCCGTTTCCGTGAAAGCAGGCAGAACCGGAAACTTGGATGTTGGAACTTTGGCATTTCACTTGACCGGTTCGGATCGGATGGCAGGAGGACCCGATCCTACCACCTTCAGTAAACCAGCTTGGCACAGTTCTCTTGCACTCTCATCAGCCCGGACCGGATTGGAGGGGGCAGACCCGATCCGTTCCACCCTGAGACGCATTGAAACACGCAAGAAGTCTTCGGGTCGATGACACTTACCCGGTTCGGATCGGACCCGAACTGACCCCAAGACCTGCTTCTATGCACGAAGTTTTACCGCTTCTAAAGGAGTAACCACCTCCTATTAATCCGGATCAGTCGCCACCTATTTGCACACGATCTGAAGGCCACTACTCAACTACTTCCGAGATCGCCTCAGCGCATGCCACGCACACCCCCCGATCCGACCCGATTAAGGGCTCCTAGCAGCTCCTCTACGCCTATAAATACACCATGAGACCGTCATTTCAAGGGACTTTTTCGGCTCTAACTCACATTGGCTTCCACCATTGCTTCACAACAGCAAGGAGACCAACTCTAATCACACGAACACGAGGCTATCGTGTATAAATTCACTCTCTAATCTCCTCTTCTTCATCATAACACAAGGTTATTGTGTATAAACAACCTTTACGGATTGTAAGACCACATTGTAATTGTAATTCCTCAGGATATGAGAAACTATAAAGTGGACGTAGGCTTGGATTGAGCCGAACCACTATAAAAATCCCATGTCTCTCCTCTTATTTTACTGCTTTTTCTGCATTTATTCTGTGATTGTGAGGATTTCACACCGTATTTGGGTGTTAGGCCCAATTTTGAGTCTAACATTTTGGCGCGCCAGGAAGGGGGCACACGACATAATTTCAACTTCTAGCAAGGAAGCGGATTAACAGGCTATTGGATCAATGGTGAAACGAAAGAAAGACGGAACCTTCTCTCGTGCTGAGGATGTTGGCACTGAAGGCGCAGGGAACGAGGCAAGCCAGGCGGCTTCCTCTCACGGAAATTCATCGGCATATTTAACTCGAGATGAAATGGATGGAGTTCTCACTGAATTGAGGACTCAAATGGCAAGGCAAGATGATCTCCTCCGCAAGCAACAGGAGATGATCGATGCATTCTTCGCTCGGATGGAAGGCAGGCCGAGCAGCAGTACACAACTCATTGCAAATGGCATGGAATCAGCCCCAGCAGGAGCAGCGAACCGGATCGGTTCGGACCCGATCCAACCACAGAGAAAATTCCCATCCGAATCGGGGGCACGGGGCAAACAAGGGGCAATCCTCCTCAGCCACGCGCAGCTTCAACTCTTAACATCTTGGATGAAGGCGTTGTCAACTTCAGAAACTCAGGTCGAGCACGACCGACCTCTGCACCAATTCGGATCGACAATGCCACGCAGATTCAGCATCAGGCTCCCCGGTTTGGAGCAGGAGAACCGGGTCGGATCGGCGCATCAGACCCGAACCAAGCACATCAACACGAACCGAACCGGTTCGGCCTCCACGATTTGCAACATGGGGGCACTTCCGAACCGAACCGGATGGCTTCCCAAGCCCCTTATACACTTCCACACTCTTCTGGACTCAACGCTGGGGGCACCAGCTCGGATCATGGCAATTTGCAGATGCTCTTCGAAGGTGATCGACTCGCCAACTTGATTCAGCGCCTCTCGAGAGGCCGCTCTTATCAGAATGACATGGATGATGTCAACCACAATCCGTTCACTCAGGAAATCAGAAACTCTCGCAATCCACCAGATTTCAAACTTCCACAACTGGAGCCTTACAACGGCAGGACAGATCCTACCGTTCACCTAATGCGGTACAAGCGGCATATGGAAGTTCAAATGGCATCGGAAAACGTCATGGCAAAATGCTTCCCCCACTTTCTGACTGATATAGCTGCCTTATGGATTCGACAGCTAGAAACGGAATCGATCAACAGCTGGAACATGTTGGTCGCTCGCTTTATTGAACAGTTTCGGGTCCACATCGCTCGACCCAAGAATGTCATGTCGCTTACTACAATTAAGCAGAGGCCCGGAGAAACTCTGCGATCATTTCTGGAAAGATTCAACGTTGCAGCAGCATCAGTTGATCGACATGAGCCATCGATGGTACTGATGGCAGCAGTATCTGGCGTTCTGGACAACATAGAATTTAAAAAATCTTTGTACCGAGACCCACCGCGAGATCTCGGTGAATTTTACCTTGAAGCAGACAGATTTCTGCTTGAGGAAGATGCGACTTTTGATAAGAAAACACTCGATGTCAACATGCTCAAGGACGGAGAACCGTCTGATTTTGGAAAAGGTAAAGGAAAAGCCGCTGTCAAGAATGACCGCAACATTCAGCCCCGGAGAGGGCCCAGATATGAAAAGTACACCGAGCTTAATACGTCACTAACCGACATCTACGTGAACACAAATGGTGACGTCTCTTATCCAAAGCCTCCCAGGCGGGAGCCGTCCCAGAGAGAAAGTGACTCTGGAAGACACTGCATATTTCATGATATGGATGGTCATAACACGGATGACTGCAGGCATCTCAGAGATTTGATTGAGGAACGGGTGAGAAGTGGAGAGCTACCCGAGTATGTAAGACAGCCAACAGCGCCTGAACCCGCGCCGCCACCACCTGCTCCCCGGAGAGGGAATGACCCAGAATCGAGCTCTCGCAGGCTCGTCATCAACTGATCTGGATGAGATCAGCCCAGATTTTCTGCATTTCTTAGGATTTAACATATGTCTCTTCGCTTTCTTAGGCTTTCCGATTAGCTAAATCCGAGTACACACGTACGGGGCTAGGTTGTAGCTCCAACACGTGCTCTACCCTCGATGACAAACCAATCAGGATTTGATTTCGTTTCGTACTTTGAATTAAATAAGGAAGGACTTTCCGAGCATGGATTATGTTTGGCTAATTTAAGTGTCTTGTCAGGTTGTGGCAAGATCCTCAATCTTAATTAAAGTATGGCTTATACTTATCTCGAAACCCTAGGTACGGATTGTGCCTAGGGACGGACTATCTTGTCAGGTTTTGGCAAGTGTAGCTCAACATCGGTATGAGTATGGATTGTACTCCGCTAAATTTCTAAGTATGGATTATACTCTGGAACGGCTTATTGTCTTGTCAGGATTTGGCAAAGGAATTCAATAAAACTCGAGTGTGGCTTATGCTCAGTTTGAACTTCCTGGTATGTCTTATGCCTGGAAGGTTAGCTCCCTAGTCAGGTTTTGGCAGGATAATTCGAACGTCTCTTGAGTATGGTTTATGCTCAAATATACGCCAAGCATGGTTTATGTTCGAAAGTGTAATCGGTTTTGTTAGGATTTAACACACCTGTTTGCTTCCCCTTCTTCACTGGTATGGTTTATACTTGCATCTGGCAGGACCGGCATGGCCTCGGATTTCTTGGATTATCCAGAACACATCTTCCTTCAACCAGCAAGATATGTTCTGGTGGGAAAAATGTTGACCTGCTTTTTTGTCAAAGCAGTCACACATGGAATTTCTTCTCAACAATACGCTCAAGTATTGGAGATATCGTCAGAAGACAGGAAGCGATTTGGTCAAAGTCGCATCATCAACAAAGAATTGCCCGGAAATCCTATCAGATGACCTTTTCTGGGCCCGAAAACGGCAGTTACGGTTGAGCACTGTAAACCTTGTAGCCCTGTGAATGAGCTTCAGTTTGAGCTTTGGTTTAGCTCAATCGGACTTATGGTTTGAATGTTACGCCCGTTTCCGTGAAAGCATTCAGAACCGGAAACTTGGATGTTGGGGCTTTTGCATTTCACCTGACCGTGAAAGCATTCACAACAGCAAGGAGACCAACTCTAATCACACTAACACGAGGCTATCGTGTATAAATTCACTCTCTAATCTCCTCTCCTTCATCATAACACAAGGTTATTGTGTATAAACAACCCTTACGGATTGTAAGATCACATTGTAATCGTAATACGTCAGGATATGAGAAACTATAAAGTGGACGTAGGCTTGGATTGAGCCGAACCACTATAAAAATCCCGTGTGTCTCCTCTTATTTTACTGCTTTTTCTGCATTTATTCTGTGATTGTGAGGATTTCACACCGTATTTGGGTGTTAGGCCCAATTTTGAGTCTAACAAGTAGTGTCCTAGAACGAGTGTGGAGAGTGTTGTTTTTGAAAATAAAAGTGAAAATCAACTTTGTTTTGGAAATTCAAATCTTAAGTGTTCGTATTTGAATAGTTTGTTTAAATTGAATCTGGACAATCGTGTATATAAAGATTTTGCATATACGCTTAGCGGCTTGTATTCGAAGTTTTAATATACTTGATAGATATAGAATTACAATCTAGATGCTGGAGATGATTCTGATGATGAGGCATCATCATCAGTGATTGAGTCCAAGTGTCGAGAGTGGAGTTCCTATATATTTCCAGCAGATTGGTGTGAGAACCAAAACTTGATAGGGCTTATTTGTTGTGATTTGGCATCAAAAATGTGATTTTTGGCTATATATCAACCTTATGTTCTTGAAAATATTAATCAACTTATTCGTTGCTGATTGTGTTGAGTGATTGGTTATTTGAACTAATATGTGCTTGTAAGGCAAATTTTGCCAAATAGACCAAAATTTGAACTAACGTGAAAATTTCTTGAATTTACGTATATATACATGCTTGTATATAAATTGAGCAGGTCATAGCAGGGATGCTAAGCAAGGAATAAAATTGTTATGCCCATCAAATAGGTACAAGTTTACCATATTTATTGTTTTGTTTGGGTGATGATGATTTTATGAGCAGTATCGGCCAACCGCTTGGCTTTTTCTTTTTCTTTTTGAGATCTGAGGGCCATAGGAGGCTATTTGAAATATCCCGAAGCTCCTGGTGCAGGGGAGGTTATGGCGAAATTTTTCAAAAATTTAGGGTGTTAGCCAAATTTTTGAAGAATTTGAAAAGTTTTCAGAAACTGTAAAGTTGGAGAACTTAAGCCATAATTAAAATAGAGAAAGTTGAGTTGATTAGAAAACAACTCTCGGCTTCGTTCCTTTTCGAGGACGAAAAGTTTTTAAGTAGGGGAGATTGTAATAACACGGAAATTCTGGGCTAGTTTAAAATTTTTATTTTGGCTAATTTAACGTATTTTGGCTATTTAAAATAATATAATTTAAATAAAAACGACAGAAAATCTTTTTTCGACGAAGTTAAAACGAATACATTTATTTTAAATAAAATACGAGCCTGGAATGGCGCGGTAGTTTGAAAATTTGACGTTAAACTTCGATTAAATAAATATAATTCAATTTAAAGTAGAAAGGGGACAACCGTAGAAAATTTAACTCTGTTTAACCAAATCTCTCAAACGGATGTGAAGAACGGTACTGTCACAGAGTAAATTAAATGTTAGGGCTTGGCTGGCATTTTAAAATAGTCGCAGGGCTGTTTATACAAGGCTGTGTACATTTAAAGGTATTTTAAGTGTATATTTGGCCCTTAAAAATAGCCATTTTGCAAACGACCTCGGAATTTGATGAAACTACTTTTGTTCGGTCCGGGATGTCAATTTATTGCTAGGTTCCAAGTTCCATAATTTTTGGAGTTAATATGTGAGCGTGGCACAGTTAAACGCGTTTGGTCTGTTTCAATTGAATTTAATAGACTGAAAATTGGACATTTCTCCAACGGTCTCAGAATTCGACGAAATTAGTTTTGTCAGGACTGTATCGTCAATACGATGCTAGAAAACATTTTTCTGGAATTTTTATAGCTCGTATGTGACCCCGGTAATTTAAAATGTGCGTAAAAATTAAATTTATACTGATTTATAATTTGATTTTGAGAAAAAACAATTGTAACAGCCGAATTGGCTTGCGATACATATCCCATTGTGTTCGGAATGGGGGTAATACACTATGGATGACAGTCGTTGGGCCTTGATTGGAGTTCGAATTAAAAAGTCAACTTTTTGAAATTAAATAATAAAATAAAATAAAGGGTCCGTTTGTCACAGGTCCCTATTAAGTTTCAAAATTAGGCTCACATCCGATCCTAAACTTAATGTAAATTAGGTCCCTATTTTTCAAAAACATATAAAAATAATATAAAAAAGATATAAAAAAATCACGTAAATTCATTATTAAATAAAACACGTTCACGCCAAAAAATTCAGGTGGAAAATCAAGCAAAAACCACGTCAAAACCCAAAGTAACATAAAATCAGCGAAACAGCAGGTTTTTGCATAAAAAGATGCACCTATTCGTAAATAGTTGCATACATTCATGCTTATATTTCAGTGTTGCGCCCAACTGCAGTATTAATGCATACATGCATGCAGCTAAACAACATTACATGCATCCTTTTATGCATGTATTCAAATTTGTCCTGTTTTTTCAAGCATTCGCCGTTTTCAGACATTGTTGCACACATTTATGCTCATGCACAGGATAAATGCATGCATTCATGCGTATATTCGCAAGCTGTCGTCCCTTTTAAATTCGTTGCACACATGCATGCATATATACAGGATAGTTGCATTCATGTATGCAACTTTTCGTTACACGTGAATCTCAGTTCAACTTTGTATGCATAAATGTATGCAGTTATTTGCTAATAGTTGCATACATGTATGCGTATATTGGTCCAGATTTTCAACAGAAATACATTGTATGAATATATGCATATATGTATGCTACTATAGGCAATAGTTGCACAGATGTATGCAACTTTTTTTTTTCAATTTGCGTGGACTCCTGGGATTATTTCCTATTTTTTTGAAATTTTTTTTAGTGAGTGGCGCATTTTTTTCCTCAAAAAATGAAAAAGGCGAAGGGGGATGTGGTAGGAGGCGGGATGGACAAAAATTTTAGGGCGGCTGCTGATTTTAGGGACCGGTTTACAATTAAAGTTAGGGAGGGACGTGGCTTTATTTTGAAACTTAAATAGAGACCTTAGCCTAAATTCCACTAAAATAAAACTCTCTCTCTCTCTTTATACTCTCTCCCCCCTCCCTTTCGTTGACCATCAAACCAGAAAATCAAAAAGAAAAAAAAAGAAAGAAAGAAGAAATGGTAATCGCAACGCCGTCGTCGCCCTAGGGAGGGGCTCCTCCGCCGCGCCGCCTCCAGGCGAACCCGCCACCCTCTCCTCCCTTTTTCCGATTCCGTCTAACCACAAATTCCCCCCAAAACCCATAAACCCTACCCCTGGAACTTGCTCCCAAATCCGTCGTGACCACCTGGCCGCGGCCAACCTCGCCCCCTCCGACCCTCCAGGATCCGCGCAGACCTCGCCCTCCCCGACTGAAGACCCGCAGCCTCCGCCCTGAACCATAGGACCCGACGCCTGGACCACCATTCCACCCCCAGGCCGTCGGCGACCCCTCCTACCGCCACCCAGACCTGCTGCGCCACCCACATGAAGCCACACGCCACCTGAGCAGCTCGCAGTACCTCGAAGCAAACACCCTTTCCTCGCGCAGCCCTCTCCACTTCGATCCGCGTGCCACCAGCCCATCACGAGCGCGGACAAGCCTCCTTCTCTTGCTCGAGATCGACATAGTATGGTGAGATTTTAATTTCAGGTTTTTAATTAATAGAAAGTTATAATCTTTATAATATATAAAGCATAGAGGATCAAAAGAGGATTTTTATTTGGATTTCAAGCGAATAAAAATACGATTTTGATTAAGTAGAGATAATAAAAATATAATCTTTTTTATATAAACATAGCTTTAAAAATATAATCTTTTATATATAAACATCGCTTTAAAAATATAATCTTGTAATTTAAAATGGCGGGATAAAAATATAATCTTTTTATTCAAAGTGGCAGGATAAAAATATAATCTTTTTATTCAAAGTGGCGGGATAAAAATATAGTCTTTAGATATAATATAGTGTTTTAAAAATATAGCTTTTATATAGTAAATAGCAATATAAAAATATAATCTTTCTTGTGTAAATAGCGATATAAAAACAATATAATCTTTGCTATACAAGTAGAGATGTTAGAATGTGATTTTTAACATGTATCGTGTGAAACAGAGTGTGATGGAACCGGTTGGGAATGCGACGAAGGTGTTCTACATAATAAGAGTCGCGGAGTTTGGTTTATCTTTGGTGAGAACTTCTAACTCTATTTTTATTTTTGTAGTTAGAAATATATACTAGGATGCTAATGGTGTTTAGTAGCACCTGACACCCGTCGTCCACAAACCATAGACGGCATGTTTGCTTGGTTGTTTGGTTGCTATGTGGTTGTTGTGAATATTTAAATAATTTGGTTTGTGATGTGAATAACAAATGGATATAATTGGTTAGGATTAGACGTGCGCCGTTATAAGGCGAGGGAGTAAGGCTAGGTTAGGCCTTAACCCAATTTTGGTATAACGCCGTTGTGCTGCCGAAATTTTCTAAAAAGTGTTTGAAAGATTAGTTAGTTGAAAATAAATACCCATATTCAAACCAGATGGTTTGTATATGTACACCTATTTGACTAAAATAGTTGGGACAATATATTTTACACATCGCCCAACTGCACGAATAAAAATGTGTGTTTGCTGGTTGAAACCCCACACGGGTATTGGGATGAAAATTGACGTACACTAATCCCAATTGTGTAGTTGTATGTCAATCGATTGGTTGACATGCTGTTGTAAGCGTTGATTATTTATATTTAACGCATATGCAGTTGTGTAGTGCACTTTGGATGATGGTTGATTATATATACATGTGTTGTATGTGAATCCATATAAGTAAAATTATATGGTACTTGTTTGGGCCTCATTCCAATTTGGAGAAATATCTGAAATAGAATATTTAAAGCAGAAATATTTGAAATAAAATATTTGAAGTATAAATATTTGAAATAGAATATTTAAAGCAAAAATATTTGAAATAGAATATTTAAAGTGAAAGTATTTGAAATAAAATATATATTAAGCCGTGTCGATTAGATTTGCGCCATTTGGACGCTGTTGGCTAGCTTTTTGACCAAGCCACCAAGGTTCACACATAAGAAGACAATGTGAATTTCTATGACTTTGGCACAGATCGTGGTCACCCCATCAAGTCAGCTCGCAGCTTCACGAATCGCCTCAAACCACCTCGGTCCGGTTCGCCCCCATGGTTCGCCTCGCGCCACCTCGGTCCGGCTCACCCACACAACGACGAACCCCAGTCTCGCGAACCGCGGCACGTGACACCGGTCCGATCCACGAAGGTATGGCGAAGCCCCCTGACCCAGTCCGTCACGAGCCAAGATTTATGGATCACACGCCACGTGTCCTCAACGGTCAAATTGACCAATTCCACTCATATCCACGATCCGATCTGACTTTCTCGGGATGTGTGCCACGTGTGACCGCGAACCGTCAGACAGAATCAGCTATAAATAGCCCAGAGACTGGCATTTTTGAGCATCTTTTGGTAGTTCTGAGTATTGAATCCACCATTACTGTCAAGCTACAATTTCTGATCAGTTTTACTTCGAAATTACTGAGAGAAATCACAATTATAAAGTGAGAACGAGCGAAATTATTGATTGTACTAGCATTCAAAATATAATCGATAACATATAAAGTGGACGTAGGCTCGTTAACGCCGAACCACTATAAATCTTGTGTGTTTTTCTACTTTTTCTGCATTATTCAGTCATAATCCTCTACGAATCAGAACAATTTGGGTGTTAGATCCAGATTTTAATCTAACATTTTGGTGCTTTCACTAAGAAGTGATTCTCAGCCTACCAGATTGTTGTTCTACTTTTTGGATTTGAAAGTCCGAAGAATACAGTCCCAGATCTTCACTGTTCAAGTACTCGAAGATTTCAGCGATACCAAATACTATGGTTGGAAAGAAGTCTAAAGAAGTACAAGCCTCGCGGGGGAATGAAGCAGTTGAAGAAAGTGTTCACGAACAGGTCGAGGCACGTCACGTGGACCGTGACGATGCTGGCGCCACGAACCGTTCTGCTGAGGGTGCCACGAACCAAGCTGTTGAAGAGGGCGTGGACCGAGCCACTGATGGGGTCATGACGCGATCCCAGGATAACGTGCTGAACCCTCCTCCAGGCGCCACGAACCGAACCAGGGGAGGCGCAGCGATCCGCCGACATCGACCTGGAAAAGAAGCTATGACTTACTCTTCACGTCCTGCTACCTCTGCTCGACCTGGCTCAAGTTCTCTGCACATAAGAGAAGATGTTGACGATCAGTATGATCCCTCAGCTCTGGTCACCGAGGGAGATATCGCCCACTTCACTGAAATATGGGATAGGTTGTTTGACGAAATAGCTGCTCAAAGACAAGAAAGTTCTATGCTGCGACAAAGCCTGACTGCAATGGATAAAAGGCTTGATGATCTTGCAAGGCAAAGGATACCTCCGGTTCGTCCGATTACCCCAGAGTACTCTTCTTCATCAGAGGAATCGCCGAGACCTCAGCGACGACCGTATGAGAGGCCCGAAAACATTGAGCAGCTCCGATTTGGAAGCTTACTGCCTCAAGGAGAAGAGGCGCTTGACGTAGGGCCTTCGAATCGCAATGTGAATAATCGTGCTGCAACTCCCTGAGCCCGAGTTGTGGACAATCCTGCTGATAACAGACTGCTTCAGCCCCTTCGTCGTGCAGATGCTCATGGTAACAGGGGGCAACGGAGCCCTATCCGAGCTCCAGATCTCGCAACTATACCCGGAAGAGAAGCTGGAGAGCCGCATAGAAAGAGGAGTGCTGATCCCGAGCCTCCATTGACCAGTGCAGGTGTCGCGGCCATGGTTCATCAAATCCTGGAAGGTAGCCGTGGGCAAAGGAATGAAGATTGGGGAATCGACCGCAGTCACACCCCTTTCACTGATGATATTCTAAACGCAACATTCCCGAGACGCTTCAACATGCCGCAGATGAACCGTTATGCGGGTAGATCTGATCCCGCCCAGCATCTGATGAGATATTCCTGGTCAATGACCGCTGCCGCAGCTTCTGACGCTGTGAAATGCAAAGCCTTCCCTACATTTCTAGAGGATGTAGCAATACTATGGTTTACTCGCTTACCAGCAAGATCAATTTCTAGTTTCAGAGAGCTGAGTGAAAAATTTGTGGAACAACTCCGTATATATGCCCAGCGGACAAAGAGCGTAATCGACCTTTTCCTTGTTAAGCAACAACCAGGCGAAAGCTTGAGAGTGTATCTGGATCGTTTCAATCTAGCCACTACCGAGGTTAAATATCCCCATGAGCCAACTATTGTGGCAGCCCTGATCGATGGAGTAGATAAGGAAACCGAATTTGGGAGGTACTTGGCCGGCAAGCCACCTCACACTAGAGAGTTGTTCTACGAGAAAGCTAACATACGCCTTCCTCAGGAGGAGGTGTATGCTAACCGGAAGGCTAAAACGGCTGACAAGGAGGAAATCCAAAGAAATGTCGCCATCAAACAAACAGGTGACAGCTCGGGGACGGTTGTGGTCAATGTTGGAAATTGAAACCAGGGAGGCGGCCGCCAGTCATGAAACAATGGCAATAACAACAATGGTAATAATCGGAAGAGGGATCGAGGGAACGACTCCCAGAGAAGGACCCGTCCCAGTTCCCTCAAAAATTACACACCGATAAATGACACTCTGGAGAATATCTTTATGGACTCATACAACGTTCTCCAGCACAAGCGGCCTACTCCAATAGAATCAACAGAGAAGGAGCGTGAAACACGGAAGTTCTGTCTCTTCCATCAGATTCATGGCCACTCCACCAATGAATGCCGTCATTTGAGAGATGTAGTTGAAAAGCTTCTTCGAGAAGGGAAACTGGATGAATACCGGGTGGCCCCTAGAGACAGGGGGCAAGCTGTTCAAGCTCCGAACCAAAACAAGAATCAGCCCGCTGTCAGGCCAACTTCCCAGCAAAAGGGAAAGGATCTCGTTATCAATACCATTATCGGAGGACTCTATTTGGCTGGGCACGGTTCCAAAGCGTTGGACCAGTATGTCAATTGAGCTAAGCAACACCTCGAGATAGGGGAGTGCAGTGATCCTGAGAGAAGTGCCCCGGTAAAGCAACAAAAGATGATGTCAAACGATGTCGTTTTCCGCGAGCGAGAGAGCATCAGAATCCAACCTCCGACCGAAGATCCATTTGTAATCACCGTCCCTATCGGCCCGGCCACCGTCCATAAAGTCTTGGTGGATAATGGAAGTTCGGTCAACATTCTTTTCAAGAAGACGTTTTACCAGATGAATCTCGAGACGAAAGATTTGAAGCCGTGCGAACGGTGGATCCGTGGATTCAACAGAGCCTCAATCGCACCATTGGGATATGTAGAGCTACCAGTCACACTTGGGGAAGGATAACGCCAGAGAGTGAGAATTCTCCCCTTCGTGGTACTGGGCATTGAATCGCCTTATAATGCATTCTTAGGTCGACCAGCCCTAGCGAAGTTCGGAGCCCGCATAGCTCCCTGGTGCTTGTTATTGAAATTTCCCACAGAGGCAGGTGTTGGTATAGTCAGAGGAGACCAAGTTGCCGCACGGGCATGCTACATCGCAGAGTAAAGCTACTCCGTAAAGGAGGAGACACTGAAACCAAAGACTCCTCTCCTCCCGCGAGGGTGGAGACCTCATAGCAACTAAAGAAAGCGACCATAGGTGAGTCGCCCAGGGAACTGCCTGAGGACATCGATCCCAGAGAGGACGATGGGCCTGGGGGCAGAATGGCGGCTCCCAATCAGACAACTATGGATGTACCAATCGATGACGGAGACCCAGAGAAGGTCCTGAAGATTGGGTACCAGTTGGATCCAGTTCGAGCTAAAAAACTGACGGATTTTCTGAAAGATAACTTGGATGTATTTGCTTGGACCCATGCGGACATGTGTGGGATATCCCCATCAATCATGAGTCACTTGTTGAGTATCGACCCGAAGCATCCTCCGGTGAAACAAAAAAGGCGAGTGCTGGGCCCAGAGAGGTCCGCTGCCTTGAAAGAAAAGGTCGGAATGATAAAGAGCAATGGATTTATCAGAGACTCAACCTATCCAGATTGGATTTCGAATCCAGTTCTGGTGAAGAATGCCAAGGGAAGTGGCGAACTTGTATTGATTTCTTGGATCTGAACAAAGCCTTCCCCAAAGATAGCTTTCCATTGCCCAGAATTGATCAATTGGTAGACTCGACGGCTGGTCACGAGCTTCTCTCTTTTATGGATGCCTATTCAGGGTATAACCAGATTCCTATGCACGTTTCGGATCAAGAACACACTAGCTTCATTACGGATCTTGGCTTATACTGCTACATGGTGATGCCCTTTGGTTTGAAGAACGCTGGCGCCACCTATCAACGATTAGTAAACAGGATGTTCTACAACCAGATCGAGAGAACAATGGAGGTGTATGTCGATGACATGCTAGTCAAGTCCAAACAATCCTCCAGTCACACTACAGACTTGGCAGAGATGTTTGGTATTCTTCGAAAGTACGGGACGAAACTCAACCCAACAAAATGCTCCTTTGGGGTTGCCTCCGGGAAATTCTTGGGATTTATCGTTAGCTCGCGTGGGATAGAGATTAATCTAGACCAGATTGCATCAATCAGGGACATCCAGGAACCTAGACAGACCAAAGATGTGCAAAGCCTTGCAGGGAAAGTAGCAGCGCTAGGTAGATTCATCTACAGAGCTACAGATAAATGCATTCCATTCTTCGAATTGATAAAGCGAGGAAAACGCAACTTCAAATTGACACCTCATAGCATAGCAGCTTTTCAGAACTTATTGAGTCATCTGGAGAGACCCAGATACTGTCTAAGCCCGTGGATCACGAGGACTTGTTCGTGTACTTGGCAGTGTCGTCCCACGCGATCAGCTCAGCTTTAGTGAGAGAAGAAGATAAAATACAAAGGCCAGTGTATTACGTGAGCAAAAAATTGGCAGAAGCGGAGCGCAATTATCCAAAGATAGAGAAGTTAGCGTATAATTTGCCGATTGCCTCCAGGAAGCTTCGACATTATTTTAAAGCTCATCCCATCACCGTGTACACTGACCATCCACTTAAGCAAGTTCTGTAGAAACCAGAGGCGTCTGGAAGACTACTCAAATGGAATATTGTGTTGAGTCAATTCGATCTCAATTTTTAGCCCCGACGGTCGATACGGGGGCAAGTGTTGGAAGATTTCATTGCAGAATTCACCGTCCCGGAGGAGAACACGGTGAACGAAGATGTTGACCCACCAAAGTTTCTTCTCGACCCCAGCGCTTGGAAATTGTATACTGATGGTACTAGGAATAACCAACGATCAGGTGCTGGAGTGGTGCTAGAGACTCCCGAAAAACGATTAGTATCCTACGCTATCCGGTTGGAATTTCACGCCACTAATAATGACTTCGAATATGAAGCCCTGATAGTCGGGCTGAAGATCGCAAAGGAGTTAGAGATCACAAGGCTGGACATATTTTCCGACTCTAAGCTAGTTGTGAACCAGGTCACTGGAAAATTCCAAGCCGGAAGCCCAAGATTGATTCTGTACTTGAAGAAAGTGAAGGAGTTGTTGAGTGGCCTCGACCATTATAGAATATCTCATATTCCGCGGTCAGAGAACCAATAGGCGGATAAGTTGGAAAAGATGGCTAGCTCAGATGATCCTGAAGAAACCGGGCTAGCCCCAGTTGAAATCCTTCGATCCCCTAGTACCGATCAGATGGAAATTGATCTGGTACTAGAAACGGAACCAGAAAGGGAGTCATGGATGACCCCCCTGAAAGATTTTCTGATGAATGGAACGCTTCCGACCAAGAAAAGCGAGAGGCGTAAAATCATTCGTAAAGCTTCCCGATACCTTCTACAAGGCGGAATCCTATACAGACAGGATTCTCGATGCCTCTTCTCCGGTGTATAGCTCGTGACGACATCAAGCGTGTACTGCAGGAGGTACATGCGGGTGAATGCGGCGATCACACCGGGGGACAAACTTTAGCAAAGAAGGTGTTGCGGCATGGCTACTTCTGGCCTACTATAAACAAAGACGCGGCAAAGTACGCACGACGATGTGATGCATGCCAGAGATTCTCAAAGATTCCCAGGGCACCTCCTGGTCAGTTAAAGACAATGATAAGTCCTTGGCCTTTCGCTATGTGGGGAATTGATATAATTGGGAGTCTCCCCATAGCTAAAGGTGGAGCGAAGTTTGCAATCGTGGCCATTGATTAATTCACCATGTCGGTCGAAGCCGAGCCGTTAACTACAATCACAACCAAACGAGTGATCAATTTCGTCGTTAGAAACATCATCTGTCGATTCGGGATTCCAAAGATCATCATAACTGACAACGGGACTCAATTCGACAACAACGAATTCCGGGACTTTTGCCAGAAATACCACATCGAGAAGCGATATACCTCTGTGGCACATCCGCAGTCGAACGGACAAGTCGAAGCGGCGAAAAAAGTGATTAAGTCCATTCTGAAAAGGAGGTTGAAGCGGGCCAAAGCCATGTGGGTCGATGAACTGCCTCTAGCATTATGGGCCTATAGGACGACATATAAATCAGCAACGGGCCATACTCCCTTCCCCCTCGCCTTTGGATCGGAGGCGGTCATCCCGGTTGAGATAAAAGTACCTTCCCACCGAGTGACTTACTACGATCCGATGACTAACAACGAATTGCTCCTTGAATCCCTGGATATGATAAAAGAAAAAAAGGACGAAGCAGATCTGCGTGCCTTGAGATACAAGCAGTAGGTCGCCCGATACTACAACAAAAAGGTTCAAGCTCGTACCTTTGAACCCGGAGACTTGGTTCTGAGATGCGTCTTCCCACCCTTAGTGCATATGGGTGCGAAGTGGGAAGGACTGTACTCTATTCTGCGTAGTCTTGATAATGGAACTTTCAAGCTAGCAACCGTCGATGGAAGGGAAATCCCTAGAGTATGGAATGCCCAACATTTGCGGCCTTACCTAACGTAGATCCGTCAGGTCTACTCTTTTGTTCTGTAAGGGCCATGTACAAGGCACGACTTGCCTAGAATAGTCCGATTTCTTCTGAGAAAAAGATTATGAAATGGATGTAGGTCATGATTCGACCAAACCACTATAAAATATTGTGTGTCATTTACCTTTATTGCACTATTACTTATCTGCCACATTATCCTTTGTGAAGTTGCTGCAAACTATATAGCAATCGCAGGAACTTATGACTCTAGGTGCCTTCCATCCGAATGGAGAACAGTCAGCAATCGAACCCTAAAAAGTGCGATAAAGCAAATCACCCTGTTGGTATCACTCTAACTCTCCAGAGCCGAGAGAGAGTATGCCGGACGTGAAGACGACGTCCACAAGTTATGATGGTGTACCATGATCGGAGCTGCCCTGACCGAACTCTAACCTCGGCGACTGCCAAGAGAGTATAAAAGCGTCTCCGATTGAGCGCTGGGAAAGAGCTCCTACCCCGCTAAAGGATCGGGGAGCGACGGAACTGCTGAGCTCGAACTCTAACCTCGGCGACTGCCAGAAGAGTACAAAAGCGTCTCCGATTGAGCGCTGAGAAAGAGCTCCTACCCCGCTGAAGGATTGGGGAGCGATGGAACTGTTGAGATCGAACTCTAGCCTCGGCGACTGCCAAGAGAGTATAAAAGCGTCTCCGATTGAGCGTTGAGAAAGAGCTCCTACCCCGCTGAAGGATCGGGGAGTGATGGAACTGCTGAGCTCGAACTCTAACCTCGGCGACTGCCAGGAGAGTATAAAAGCGTTTCCGATTGAGCGCTGAGAAAGAGTTCCTACCCCGTTGAAGGATCGGGGAGCGATGGAACTGCTGAGCTCGAACTCTAACCTCGGCGACTGACAGGAGAGTATAAAAGCATCTCCGATTGAGCACTTAGAAAGAGCTCCTACCATGCTGAAGGATCAGGGAGCGATGGAACTGCTGAGCTCGAACTCTAACCTCGGCGACTGCTAGGAGAGTATAAAAGCGTCTCCGATTGAGCGCTGAGAAAGGTGCTGGAGACTCAGCGCCCATACAATTCCTGCCCCGCTGAAGGATCGGGGAGCGAGCCATGAGCTGAATTCGAACTCTGACCCGCAGATGGATAGGGAGAGCATCGAAGTGCCAAAGATTTGGCACCGCAAAAACTCTAATGCTACTAAAATCTCTAAGTTCCCCTTATTCAGAAATAGGGGGCAACGTGCGCACAACCCTGATCAATCTTTAACAATCCTTGTCTAGGCTCTGCTACAACGGGTGGTTGTGTGTACCTTTACTGTGATGTTGTACATGCATTTCCAACCCTTTATGTTGCTTGAATTCGTAGCATGTTAAACTCTTTCTACTAACTGAACTCTACTTACAGTCAGATGATTTATGACTAAACGAAAAGTTTATTGAATGTAGGAACACGAGGATGCAAAAGAAATAAACTTTCATTCATGATCAACAAAGCCTACGGAATCAAAAGCAACCTAAACAAAAGTGAGGGCCATTCTCACAAGTACATTTCATGGCCAGTGGAAAGCCTAAAAACTAAATATAGACAGATATCTATACCCTACTTGTGCTTGGAGGATGGCTTGGGTCTTTTCTCCCCCTTCCGCTGTTCCGGCTCTCCCTTGTCAACCCCAGATTGGTCGCCTTGCTTCCTTTTCTTTCTTTTGTCAATAAGCTTAGATGGGGGTTCATCAGAAGATTGAGAAGACTCAGAAGCAAGATGCTTGGTGATCGATTTGGTGGAAAGTTTTACGACCAGTCCAGTCTTGGGGTTGAACTATGCAATGGGAGTCACATTAACAGGATCTTGCTCCTCCTTCTTTAAGGCTAGCTGCCTTTCTTCCCTGGCCTTCATCTCAGCCAAGGTTTCATCGTCGCCACCCTTGATTTCCTTGGTGATAATAACCTCCTCTTCATCCTCTACATGGCGTCCGTCCAAGTCTTTTAAAGCCTCGATAGTTTCATCGTCTTTGGGAGCATCAGCGCTGGGTCCCAGGGCCACTTTCTCCGCAGTTGCACCTCTGGGCTGCTTTGGGACATCAGTACCAGCGCTTGGTGGGACGTCACTCTTCCCCGCCTCTATCTCCATCTCAGTGCCTTTGTCAACTGGCTCGCCACCTGGGTTATGAGAAACAAATGTTATTTCAGGGGAAAAAGCGGACTGCTCGGTTGACTGATCGGAAAGACGACGACATGTAATGACAGCTTTGACAAATTCCGGAGAAAATATTGAGATACCTTCAGCTGATCCTCCTTCCAAGCCAGTTGCTGAAGCACCGGCGACTGGGAGAGTGGGGCCCAGACGGATTAGTGGGTCATCAGGATTATACTCTTTTACCCCCGAGGCTTAGGCTCTGCACCTGAACTTGAGCCTTCTTCAATCTTGCCCTTGCCTTTGGCCAGACTCTGCTCTTTTTCCATCGCTTCTTGGATTAAGCGTCGGCCCTTTTCCAGATCCTCAGGCTCGTTATTCCTTAAGATGGTCCTCATTAGCTCACCCTCGTCAATCTCCTCAACACCTAACCGCTGCTTTTCACCCTCAACGATGGCGTCCCATATGTTAGCTAAGGTGACATGATAATCTGCGATCCAGGAGATGTTGCGGGTCTTGAGAACGTTGCCCAGGAAGTCAAAAAGCAGTTCTTTGAATCTAGCTATATCTCGTTCTCTCTCGATAAGCTTGTCGCTGGAGGTAGTAGCGAACTCAAGAGCACTCTCAACATTATTTTCAGTGAGAATTACGTGCCTTTCAGCCTCAGCCAGTTTGTCTTTTAGGCTCCTGTTCTCCTGCTCTGCGAGGGATAAACTGTACTTCAACTCTGCACTCTCCTTCTCCCAAGCAGCTCTGTCCGAATCACAATGACTGTGTGCCGTACTGAGTTCAGTATTGGCAATCTTAAGATCTTCAACCTCCTTCTTTAAAGCCACTAGCTCCTTGCTGTTAAAATCAAGTTCTGTACAGAAACGTTGCCTGGCCTCCTCAAGTTCTTTCTTGGAGTTGTCGGCATCTCGTTAGGCCAAGGCAAGTTGGGATTGTGTATTTTCCAATTCAGTAGTCATTCTCACTATAGCCCTATCATTATTATCTATTCTGACTTTGGACCGGTGTGCTTCTGTCTCAAGAGTGCGGACACGTTCTGAAAGTTTCACCGCATGTTTCCTCATTGCCTCGTACTGTGTTGCTCCATGACGAATCTGTCTGATAACCTCGGTGTCACAACCCTTAGGAACCACCTCGAGAGATGGAGTAAACATCATCCTCTCGACATAAATATCAGGAAATTGTTCTAGCATCCTTTTCAGTTGAGCTTGAGCTTCAGGACTACAGACATAGTCTCGTGCCTCGGGGGCACTTAACTCTTCTGCACCAGAAGGAATGATGTCAGTTTTTTTCTTCACGGTCTCCTTGCCCAGATCCTTTCTCTTGTTTTTGGGCTCGTGATGTTTTTTGGATAACTACGCCCTGGACGGCGTTCACTATGGAGGGCTCAAATCATTGGGAAGCTGTTTTCCTCTAGTAGGTAGCGGTTTGTGACTTTGAGGCTTTCCGGGCTCATATCTCGATGGAGACTTGGATTGAGAAGGACGAGACTTAGGGGGGTCCCGAGACCGTTGGCTATCTCCCCCTCGACTGTTGCTGCGAGCCGGCTCTGTATCTCCGCGAAGGCTTGGAGTGCTTGAGCGAAGGGAACGATATGAGTATGTCTGCCTGCGAGTCATCCTTCCTGCAAATGAAACAAACGTACATCAGAATTGTGAATGGCCATAGTGTAGAAAGTGATGTGGTGAGAAGTGCGTGTGGTTTGTGCATCCCATATAACCCCCTAACAGACCGGGGCCCGGAGTCAGGCTTTTCTGTGCCACGTCTTTCTCTTGAACTGAAGTGTCCACTACATCGATGGCGAAAAAGAAGGGATCGTCACCGAAGTCTTGTGGCGAATAAACGTCATCTGGTATGGGAAGGTTGTTCAGCTCCCTAAGTGTTTGCTCATCGTTTAAATCTTCGGTGGTGACGGGATCCGCGGCCGGAGGAGCCTTAAGTGGGGACCGATCTTTGGGAACTGAAGTTTCCCTTCGCTCATCATGACCGGTGGTTTCAACTGCCCCAGATGTTCCTTCTCCCTCGGCTGGAGCCACATACTTGTGAGGCTTGTCCTTGCCGAGCCCAAATCTTGCGTCCAGGAGACGATCCGGTGAAGGTTCTCATCGTTGAGGCACAGCCTTATCTTTAAGAAATCTGATTTGCTGTTGAGAAGGCGAGCCAATCGGTTCTGATACATTGAACCCTTTGTCTTCAAGAAAGTATGTCCTGTATGAAGAAAAGGAATATGTTAGCATCCCGACAGTGTAGTAATGACACTGATCTGAAAAAGTAGGACTCACTTGCTTTGAGCCATCTCCGTGCACACCCTGGCTGATGCTGTATATAGAACCAGTCGGCCTTTGGATCCCCGATATTGCTGTAACCGTCAGTTACCACCTTCTTGTTGGCCACAGACTCGAGATGGGTGATGTTCGGAGTTGCCTTGGACTTATTCTTATACAAGTAGAAAAACTTTAAATCCTTAAAGGTCAGCTCGGTCCCCAGAACCTCTGGGTATGCTACCGATAAGGTGTACAGAGCAGCATAAGAGTTGGGATGAAGCCGCATTGGAGCAATGCGTAGTCGTCTCAAGGTTTCCACAACAATAGGTGGGAATGGAGGGATAGCGCCGACGTAACACATCAATCTACTAATTGTCATGTACCCAGCCGGGGCAGAGTGGGGTCTATCCTCCTTACCAGGAGTTTTAATGCTATCCCAGGGTATCCCATGTTTCATGCATAACTTTTGAAGCTTAGTCTTGTCCAATTTGGAAGCCAGACAATCGTTAAATTTATCTATATCTTCGGCCCCCGGAAGCTCGTTGGGGGCCTGATCGTCTGCCTCATCGGATGATGTACTGAGACGTAGACTCTGCCCCAGAAACTACTCTGTAGTCAGGATCATATTTATTTTGGTCTGAAGTTGAAGGAAGCACATCAGACTTGGGTTGCGTTGATGCTTCTGGTTCGGTAGATCTCTCTGATGTCTCGATTACCTATTTGTCTGACATATCTGTATGGGCATGTAAAACAAGTCAGAATACACCTACCCTTACCCCCGTGTGTGCAAGTGCCGGTGAGTGCTCGTGCGTGCATAACAGAAAAACATAAAGGTCAGAGAAATCGTCAAAGTGTTGATTGCTCGCTAGTAGATTATGCATCTGATTCAGTCCAGAAGGTCCGTCGTAAAGGCTCTAACCTAACTGTCCATTGAGATGATAGAGTTAAGTTGCATTGTTTATTTTCCAAGTTCATTGGATTGTTCGTTATGAAGTTCGTGGTAATCCTTCGGATCGTGGTTAGGGGTTCGGATCGCGCTACATGGTCAGCTCGTGACGAAGGATTCAGTTCGTGGAAAGGTACTAGCTCAAGTAAAGGCCACGGATCGCGCAACGCATCAATTCGCATCCGAATGGATCGTGATAACCTCCTGGTGGTCCATGACTCGCAACCCTCGCCACTATCCGCTACCTTGCTCTTCCCCCGGTCCATCACCTCGCCACTTCCACCACGAACCGCTCCATAGCCTCAAGCGCGATCCGATCTGATGCAAGACTTTACACCATGACTTCCCCCTTGATTTTCACATCGCCACGGTCTGATGTCTCGCCATCCTCTTCCATCTCCCTCCTCTTCTTTTCTCATTTTCGAGACCAAACCTCACCACGAATCGAACCAGCACAACGCCCTTCTTCTTCTTCTTCTATTTTTTGTCGCATGCGGACCGACGAGGCAGTGGGCCACGAATCAGCCCATCAGAAATAAAGGGCACGGCTCGTTACGATGGGGACCCAAACAAATCACGGATCGCAACGAACAAGGAAATGACCAGAGATTTATCTGATATTTATACGAATCAAGAGGAGCGCCTTTTTGGAAACCATGCGACAGTTCAAACAGATACGACTGTTGGTCTGCTCCACTTCAGGAAAAGACAGATCAGGATCTTCGAAACATGTTCCATCCTCGATAAAACATACTTCGAGGGGGCAAAATGTTGGCTAGCTTTTTGACCAAGCCACCAAGGTTCACACATAAGAAGACAATGTGAATTTCTATGACTTTGACACGGATCGTGGTCACCCCATCAAGTCAGCTCGCAGCTTCATGAATCGCCTCACACAACCTCGGTCCGATTCGCCCCCATGGTTCGCCTCGCGCCACCTGAGTCCGGCTCACCCACACAACGACGAACCCCGGTCTCGCGAACCGCGGCACGTGACACCGGTCCGACCCACGAAGGTATGGCAAAGCCCCCTGACCCAGTCCGTCACGAGCCAAGATTTATGGATCACGCGCCACGTGTCCTCAACGGTTAAATTGACCAATTCTTCTCATATCCACGATCCGATCCGACTTTCTCGGGATGTGTGCCATGTGTGACCGCAAACCGTCAGACAGAATCAGCTATAAATAGCCCATAGACTGGCATTTTTGAGGATCTTTTGGCAGTTCTGAGTATTGAATCCACCATTACTGTCAAGCTACAATTTCTGATCAGTTTTACTTCGAAATTACTTAGAGAAATCACAATTATAAAGTGAGAACGAGCGAAATTATTGATTGTACTAGCATTCAAAGTATAATCGATAACATATAAAGTGGACGTAGGCTCGTTAACGCCGAACCACAATAAATCTTATGTGTTTTTATACTTTTTCTGCATTATTCAGTCATAATCCTCTACGAATCAGAACAATTTGGGTGTAAGATCCAGATTTTAATCTAACAGACGCGAATGATATTTATATCGATTTTATTCATTTTAAAATAAATATTTAAAGGTAAGTAATTTCAAATTCGAATATTTTGAAAATAATATCGTTTATAGTATAACGATGTAGAATATTCAGTTTTGGCTAAAAGTTAAAAGAGCAGTTGGAATCGATTTTAAAACGATTTATAAAATACGTTTAAAATTAAAATCGATGAAATATATATAATATATATTATATGTATATTTAATGGCCTGAATAGAGCGCGTCGCGCCGCGGCAGTTTGCGAATTTCGACCATTGAGTTTGAGTGGACATTACGGGAGACCCGACCGTCGGATTCTCCTAAAACCGGAACCATTGAGTTCGTATCGAAAAGAGTTTTCCAACGAGTATAAGAAATTTGAAATCTAACGGTTGGATTTGGAATTATGTCCAAATCAAATTTGAAAAAGGTCGCTATAGATGCAGTTCGATGGCCATTAGTGGAAATCGACTGTATGGGCCTTGATAAAATTATTAAAAATAGTGATGATTTTTGTAAAATCATAATAAGTGATTTGGAAAGAGTTGGGGTGAAAAACTCCATATTTGAAAAGATAAAAATGTTTTTTTATTGAAGTGTACTAGTTTTAACTAGATTTAAAATCTATTTATTTTTAAATAAATAATATGGTTTTGAAATGGTTTTAAAAATAACCAGAATTTCTAATAAGTGAATTGGAAGAGAATTGGATCGAAATTATCTTCGGGTATTTTGATATTGGATTCCGTGATGATACAAATATTGTGGAGGGATTTGAAAGATATTTATATCGTTATTCTAACACGATATTTGTCGATTTCAGAATTTGGTGTTGAATATAAGCTGATATATTTTCTATTCAGAGCCTTGTATTTAATATCAAATTGGATTTTGGGTTCGTCGTGAATGGTGTCTTAAATAACACTGTTCTTGAATCTAGTTTAGAAAAGAATAAGTCTTTTAACTAAGATTTAGTGGAATTGTCCAGTTGATTAATATTTAATTGGAATAGAATTGAAATTGGTTTTTGGGTTTATCGTGCACCGTGTTTTAAACGACATCGGTTCTTTAACCCAGGTAAAAGCAGAATATTGATTTTTGGGTAGATTAAAAAATAAATTTAGAAGAATTTATCTTTGACAAAATTAACGAGAACCTATCCCTAAGGATGTGAATATTTGAATAAAAGAATATTCTGAATTGGAATGAGGCGCATGTTGTGTTTGTGTAACACTTGTTTATTATATACGCGGGTTATTCAGAAAGGCCGGGTTTATACCCATTCTGGATAGCCGATTCGACGATAAATCGAAGGTGAAGACGGTGGTTGAAGACCGGGGGTCTTCACATCATTTGGGTAATTACTGACCATCTTGATTGGGCTGTAAACCCAAGAGGAGAGAATCAGTTGGTGATCGTCCAGACGTACTTGGAGATCGACGGACATGCAAGGAAAGTGCCTCCGGTTTCGTTCAGACCCAGAACGGACTTGTAAATGGAAAGTGTGTCTGACATTGGATTTTGTGCTGTGTTGATTGGTTTTTATAAAACATACATCTGCCTGGAGAAGGAGAATTTATTCTCTTACTTCACCCCTCTTTGAGACGCGTGGATCAGAGGTTGTATATAGATAGACATCAGTCGCATGGAGCGGATTGCCTGTGTGGCATACCTAAGTGGCAAATGATCAAGGCTTCTGTTGAAAAGCAAAGTCTTGTGGTGATGACCAAAGCATGGCCTTTGTGGCGTAGCTTTGTGTATAGCGTGAATTCGCGAGTTTCACACACCGGGTGGACCAAAAACGGGAGACGGGCATCAGGGAGGGCATGCATTTTCTTCTAGTTAGAAGTGGTGTCCGTGCTTAAAACTGGCTGGCATTGCTTATGTGGATGTTGGATATTGAGGCGCCTCGTGATATCGGTTTCATCCGATGCTTCTGGTCGGCAGACGGCCAGGCTTACGCCCCATAGGGCGGGGGAACGCAGTGTCCAGGGTTTAAGTTTAATTCACATCGGTGGACCGGCCCTGACGATCCAAGGGTCACTCGAGCTATGATCCTGAGGCTTGGGCTAGAGCGTCTCAAATCGGTGAGGACTATCTTTAGCCTCGGTTCACAGATGGAAATCCAACTTCCAATACGTGACATTTCGGTTTTGATTGTATAGCCTAGTATTGGCGACGTGATTTATGGTCCCCATGCCGTCTAGGATTGATACATTTATATTTGAAGTTGTTTTGACACTATACACTTATTATAGTACCAAATAATTTGTTTTAAACGTATCAAGCATGCTTTGGCTATTATAAGGTAAAAGCCTATCCTCCGATTTGTGTTGCATTGTGTGATGGGACCTGGGTCTTATAATAGCTTCATTGTTCTTTATTCTAGCATTACGCTGTTTGTTTTATGCACTGGTATTCTTGGGGTGAAACCAGTTCCGCGTTAGCGGCGTGGTCCCTTGATTTACCCAACTTTGAAATAAAGATCTATAACTGTTTTAGTTCTCACACTAGTCACATGACTGACCTGAAGTTTATTGTTTTAACCTAAACTCTGGGTGCCCTTATTTTCCGCATGGGTAGCTAGTAGTTTTGGTTTTTCGGATTTATATTCACAGGATCCTGGTTTATAGCTGGAACTACACTCCGAAAGATTTGTATCCGCGTATTCTTTTCAGTTGTGTTTTGTATTGTCTTCCGCTGTTATGTAAAGTATTTTAATCTCTGATATTTGTGTAATGTATATTATTTGAGTTATACTCTGTATATTCCTGTACTCTGATGTAATTGTTATAATAAGTAGTGAAATGTCCTTCCGTTTGGGTTCCGTTTTGTCTTGTTCTCAAAGCAATTCGGGTTTTGATCGGTCTTGGTTGGTTTAGCGATCGATTAAGTCCGGCCAAAATCCGAGTTCTTACAATATCCCAATTTACCCACTTAGATTAATCACCACACTTAGATTTTCCAAATCCAATTTAATTTACAGAAATGATTCCTTTGGACTTTATTCTTCGATTTCTATTCCAAATCATTTGAAATACACATCTAGATTTTATATCAAAGTAGATTTCACTTCGGGATCTCAAATCAAATCATTTAGAAATATGAATTCCAAAACAAATGCATACAAACAAGTATGCAACCAAATATCGGGTTTCCCTCAGACCGGGCAGTAAGCGCCCCTCCAACTCGATATATATATGTGCAACTCCCACGCATGGGGCAGGCTACACCGCTGACCACTCACCCTAAGGCACTGGATCCGACAAAAGTACTTTTTATCTCCGGGTCACCCGCATCTTTAGCAACACACTAAATCATTTCATATCCCGAAGTAGGGAAAATCGTTTCACAACATAATAATCACAAGTACGTTCAAACTGTAGTACTTAACATCAGTAATTCACACATATGATTAGTCACTATTAATCACATAACCTTTGAGCTTGAACATCTCAAAGAAGGGTGTAAAGTAAGAGAATAAATTCTCCGCCACCAAGCAGATACATCATCAATAGCAACTAATCGAATTTGTGAAGAATTACGATGTAACACATAATAAATTTCGGAATCATTTCGACAACACCGGGTTTTGGCCTTGAAATCCTTTTTGTTTTATAAAACATTTTTGTAAAAGATTCCCTGTCCAAAATCGGGAATACATTTCTTTTCACTTAAGAAAAATATCATTTTAAAATCATTCATTAAATTTTGAAATAAATAACATCGCTAAACACCTTATAGTCAAATCGTGAAGTGTTTCACAAGGTGTTAGCACACAGATAATTTTTTTTACCTAACCTAATGCTAAATGTAAAAGCATATTTTGCACATAACTGGTCGAGCACAATCCAAACAATTAATCAATCCAATCTGACATTAAATATAAGGTTTTGAATAGAGATAGTATCGACTTATATTCAACATCAAATCATGAAAACAACAGATATCATATCGGGAATAATGATATCGATATCTTCCAAATTCCCATCACCATATCCGTATAATCACGGAACCCAATGTAGATATATCCGAAGATAATCTCCTTTTAAATCCATTCCAATTCTTATATTGGAAATTTCTGGTTATATTAAAACCATTTCAATCGAATTTATTTCTTTAAAAACATTGGATTATTTTTCTAGTTATAAACTAGTTCATTTCGATACAAATATATTTTTATCGAAATCAAACGTGTAAAATTTCATCCTAATTCTTTACAAATCATTTATAATGATTTTACACAATTTTTCCGTATTTTTAATAATTTTATCAAGGCCCGTACAGTCGGTTTCCAATAACGGCCACCGAACTGCACTTACAACGACCTTTCCCAATTTAGATTTGGACATAATTCCAAATCCAACTATTAGATTTCAAATCTCTTATATTCGTTGGGAAGCTCTTTTCGATACGAACCCAACGGTTCCAGTTTTAGGAGAATCTGATGGTCGGATCTCCCGTAACGTCAATTCGAAGTCAATGGTCGAAATTCGCGAACGTTCGCTGCGCGGTGCGTTCTATTCAGGCCAATTAATGTATATAATATGTATATAGTATATATTTCATCGATTTCCATTTATATCGTATTTTATTTATCGTTTTAAAAAAGATTTCAACTTCCTTTTCAATTTTTAATCAAAATTGAATATTTCATAAACATGATAATTTTATACAGTGTATATATATATATATTTCATACATCGTATATATATAATTTCACATCACGTATATGTATGACTTCATACATCTTATATATATAAATTCATTCCTCGTATATATATAATTCCATTTCTCGTATATATATGATTTCATCCCCCGTATATATATATATATATATATAATTTTAAACATCGTATATATATGATTTCATACTTCGTATATATATTATTTCATTCCTCGTTTATATATAATTTCATTTCACACATATATATATTTTTATTTCAACTCAGATATATATTTTACTTCAACTCAGATATATATATTTTATTTCAACTCATATATATATATATATTTAATTTCAACTCACATATATATTTTACTTCAACTCACATATATATTTTTATTCTCCATTTCATATCACAATCACAGTCACAACACAATCAAATAAATCGTCCATGGTCTGTTGATGTATGTGAGCAGTTCATATATGCAGTTATATATAAATAACTGTACAAGAAAAATTATAGTGAGAGAATTCTCACATTGATTTTCCACTCTGTCAGTTTTATTTTATGAATTTCTGTTCATGCTCAAATTTTTATGAACTTCTAAAGTGCTCCACTTCTCTTCTAGTCTTTTCCATGCTGTAGCTTTCGTCAATACGAGTCCAATAAATTTTGTTTCACTGAATTCTGACGACGTACAAAGAAGTTATGAGCTTTAATGCATTTGATGATTGAATAAATTATTAAACAAAGAATTATTAAACTAATCAACCTTTTATAACCACGTTTTAAAGTGCTATCCCTCTTCTTCGTCAACACCTGGTACCGCAAAACCCATAACACGCAACCCTAATCCTCCCCGTCGGTTACCCCAAACTCCACCGGACTGTCATCAGAGATCTTCAAAACTTGCGTCAAAGCCTCCCTCCCCCATGACCGGAATCTGGTCCACCTTGGTTGCGCCATCGGCTAGCGATTGGCACTCGAGCGTTGCGACTTGGAGTGAAGAAAACTCCTAAATGACGGAACTTCTCATGATCATCACCGTTCATGTTATCAAGCTCGAATAGACGAACAATTTTCCCATTATAATTCTTTGAAAATAGCGAGTGGATTAGAAGATTTTGGAAGGGGAAAGATCGTATTGTTTTGCGCCGTTCATTCAGCTGTGACGACGGAAATGAAATAGTGGATTAGGGTTTCAAGGATTTTCCTATTTATATATATTTTAATTATTAAATAAATTCCAAAAATACATTATCAATCCGAACTCCAAATCAAACCCAACGACAGTCGCCCTTAACTAAATACCCCCATTGCGAACAAAATGGGATATGTTTTGTAAGCCCATTCGACTGTTTCAGTCAGTTATTCCTCAAATTAAATTATAAAACATTTAATTTATATTTGAACGTACATTTTAATTTGTCGGGGCCACGTACAGACTCTAAAAATTCTAGAAAATTTATTTTTAGCTTCGTATTGACGATACGGTCCTAACAAAACTAATTTCATCAAATTTGGTGACCGTTTGAAAAACGGCCATTTTCCAGTCGATTTGTAACGAGCAGGGATTTTCGACTCCGAAAATCAACACAAAACTACCATGTTGACTATTCAGACATCGGAAATACCTGATCATTATTAGAAAGAAGTTAGAGGGTGAGAATAGATAAGATAGAAAATTAGAATAGAAGAAGAACACACATCAGAGTAACACGAATCTCACAGCGGAACGAATAAATATAATATAACTTTGGAAATAAACGGTATATATTTATATCCAATAACATTATCAAAGTACACACTTACACCCAACGGAAATAAAAATAGCTATATGGTCATGAAGCCTCCTGCTTCAAGCTCCTCCAAGCATATCTGTAAAAACCTGAACAACTTGACTGCCCGTACAAATTTGGGCACCCAAGAGTTTAGGGAAAACAAAACAAAAATAAACTCTGGGTCAGTCATGGGACTGGTGTGAGTAAACTCAAATCAATTGGCTTAACTTTGCAAAATCCTTTTCAAACGAAAAGGTATTCGTAACAGTTTTGGAAATTGATACTTTTCTGATATTATAATAATGTCTAATCACAAGTAGTTAGCAATCTAGCAGAACGCTTGCATCTCACGTTCTACATATATAGTATATAAATCAAAATCGCAGGCACTTATTGGAAATTGGATTCCGACTTTGACAAGGTATGGGACCACCTACCGATAGCGTATCTCTAGAGGCAAATACACTGGGTTCAACAAGAACATCTTGCAACCCGACCCTCACATGACCGACCAATCATTTCGCATGAGTGTATCGAATGTATATCACCAACGGTTGGGAGCTACCCACTGTCTTCCCGAAAAGGGACAACATCGAACATAGATACAAAAATTGAAATGGATATTCTCTAGATGGGTGATATACACCCTAATGGGTGCGACCCACATAGCCATGCTGCCGGCCCGATTTCTGTCATCTCCGGGTTGATGAGGCTTGAGGTCATAACGTATCTTTCAGACACCTGACCACCATTCACTTTGAATGCCACATCGTCATACCCATCAAATCACACATTGATTTCCCCAAAAGTACCACGGGTATAAAGCTAAGAGAAACGAATTCCTCCACCACCAAACGTAAGTACGTTTGAAGAGATCAACTTACGCGATCCATTAGATATACTGTGTCAGACATTCGTCCATTCATGTTTGTCCTGGGACTGGACAAACCGAAGGCACTATTCTGTAAACAAGATAGCCCTTGCATATTTCCATCTTCCATTATCTTCATCACATCTGATCGCAACGCTAACGTCGATACAGAGTGGTTTTCAGATAATGAATCTGATCCCGGTCTCTCTGTATTGACGACGGAAAAATGGTCAAGAACTTCGATAGTCTGTGATTTAACTATCAAAGGAAAATAGGTGCGCAATCAATGATACTATTTCCAGATGGAAATTCTATCAACCGATCATCATTCAAAGATTTATTTCTTTTAGATTTAATCATCTTTAATTTTATCCCTTTACCCATTTATATGTATTCGTAAATTCTTATTTTCTACATTTTGAAAACATACGTCATAACCTTGGGAAAACATCACCATATTTACTCCATTTCCTATTTCCTATATTAAAAGAACATTGTCTGATTCTGATTTGGAAAACATTCCCAAACTCCTTCATCGGTTTAAACCAATGTTTAAATATGACGTCGCTATGCGAACTCGAACCATTTTCACTCATCAACTAGGTTCACTTAACCCACTTTCACTATCGAACCTAAACCATTTCTTAGTTAAAAACGAAGTCAATCTAGTTGGGGTATAATTACCTCTCAGACCTTAACTGGACAACACTTCTAACCTCGAAATAAACAAAGTTCACCTTTCAAATCTTTTAACACACTTCGAATAACATATATACGATTACTCTTTTCGAAATCAACTATATTCGATAACTCTACTTCGAATAAGTGATATTCGAGTAATTCCTTTTGACGAACTTCATTTAATCTGCTAATACTCGACTAACCCGAACTTGATCAACTCCATTTGAATAACTCTAATTCGATTTAACTCCAACCGATTACCTCTAACTGATTAACTCTAGTTGGTTAACCCTAACTGATTAACTCTTATTTGATTAACTCTAACTCGACTAATTTAACTCAATTTAACTAACTCGACTTATTTAACTCATTTGGACTAACTCGACTTAATTAACTTCTATCGATTAACTACAATTTGATTTAACACCATTCGCTTGACTCTAGATCGCAGTGATCACAATGGTTACGCCTGATTCCATCAGGAAACATCCGACCGCCGTAGGCTATCTGCAGCCCTGCAAATTACGCTAGCAGTCATACGAAATGGCAACTCCCCTTAATCACTATGTTTGACTAACTCTACCTCAAATAACTATATTTGATCAACTCTAATAGAATAACCAATATTCAATTTAATTCTAATTCAATTAACTAAGTTCGCTCGACTCTATCTGGTCAACTCTTTATTCGAATAACTAATATTCGATTAACTCTAATCGAATAACTAATATTCGATTTACTCTATTCGACTAACTTTATGCGATTACAAATATTTCCCTTTCTATTTATTTCAGATAAATATTTCTTTTATATAATTCCATTAAATTTCGAAATAAATATTTCCTTTTAATCTTTATTTATTTTCTAAATAACTATTTCTATTAAATTTATTTGTAAGTAATTTACAAATATTTCCCGTTTAAAATTCTATTTGTAAGATGTTTTACAAATATTACTCTTTCCAATTTCCATTGGTACGTGGAATTACAATGTTGCCTTTCTATTTTATTTGTAAGCGCTTTACAAATATTTTCTCTTAATTCCCTTTTTTATAAAATACTCTGATTTTATACGAATATTTTTATTTCAATCCACACTTTGAAAATTTCTCTTTCTATATAAAAACCTTGATTTTATATAAATGTTTTCTTTTAAATTATAGTTTGAAATTTCTCTTTCCACATTCCAGTTAGTTACTTTGGTATTAAAAGGTACCAAATAACTATGATCAATACATCAAATCTACAACCGATTATAATCACATTATAAATCACAATATATGAGAAACTGTAAAATAAATGTTGAGGAATCCAGTTGGGTCCCTCCGACCTGTTTTCCTGCATCCACAGATGTCAGTCAACACAAATAACATGAAGGTAAAATATTCTGATAAACAGAATCAATATTTCGATACGATTTATGTATATCGTTATCGATATTTTCAACTAACTAACTAGCAGCACAACCAAACAACCAATACACAACAAACAACCATTATTTATCAATTCTAAAAATAATTTATGAAAATATAAATTGAGTAGAGTTAGTGAGATTTACTCACATTGGACGGTTATCGTTAAATAACGATAATTAGTCATTGATTTGATTCAGGCGTTTTAATTTCACCGTAAATCCAAATTAGCTCTAATTCACTCCCGATCAGTTCAATAGTGTATCCACCGTCCATACGATCCAAACGCAACTGACGGTTCGCGATTTCGATTTCATACGAAGAAGTTATGACTGTTTAAAGTTAGTATGCATTTTATATGAATTAAAAAATGGATTAAATTCAATTGGGCCTTCACCTTTATTTGTTTCAGCCCAACAACCCATCCAACACCCCACGCCGCCCCTTTTCTTCCCCAACTCCCTACAGCAGCTCCAAAATCGTTTTCATGGCCATTGCCACCATTTAAAACCTCCACAACTCCTCCATTTCAACACCGAATCACTCCAAACCACCACCATTCTTCTCCTCTTCCGATTCTCCATCATCTCCAATCATCAAATCCAAGTTCAAAGCCACCGAACAAAACCCATCTCCAGTGTTCCTCTCGAGGCAATAGTGCACGCCTCGACAATTTTTTTCACCTAAACACTCCAAATTTTCATACAAGCTGTTAAATCACCTCATGAACTCAAAACCAATACCAGAAACGAGCATCGATCCTTGTATTTGCGAATAAATCCAACCCTAGTCTAAAACGTGAGCACTGAACAGAATTTGATCGACACACAACTCCACCGAACCCAATAACACCTATACCAGATCGAAGCTTGTCGAATGAGGATCTCATAAATATAAGATTTGGAATTTTTTGATTTTATTTTGATTTGTTTGGATTTTTGGAAGGTGGAAGTTTACCGTGTAATTTTTCCCTGAGCGTGGCGGCTGAGTTTTGACCAGTGGAGGAAATGGTTTAGGGTTAGATGGTGTGGAGTATATATAGGGTAGGTTTATACATATATTTTTTATTATTTTATATTTTATTTTAATCAATCGCTACTTGTATACGCTGTTTAAAAATTCCTGTGATCACCCATAATACCCAAAAATCACGAAAATGGACATGCAGTTACAGTTTGACATTGTGGACCCAACGAAACTTGTTTCGTCGAATTCCGACTCCGTTTGCTCACACAGCGTATTTTTAATGTCAGAAAATTAACTGTGTTTCACTTTAAAATCCCGTACGGCCACGTACTGACTTCAAAAGTCACAGAAATTGAAATCTAACAATAATTTGACATTGCGAATCAAACAAAATTGGTTTCATCGAAAACTGAGCTCATTTGCAAAAGTCGCTATTTTTAAAGCTCAAAATAGACCATTTAAATATATAAATATATTTAAAAACATTTAAATTTAATATTAAAAATAAATATTATCGTATATATATTCGTAGTGGAATACCATATAGCTCCACTAGGATTTATAGCTCGATATTTCAAAATTTCCAGTTATATCGATATTCGATTTATATTGAAAAACTCAATTTTGATATAAATAAATAGTTATAAATTATAAAGAAATTCCATAGCGACTTTTCTAAAATTTGATTTGGACGTAAATCAAAATCTACACGACGAAATCCGATTTTTCTCTTCCACTAGAAAGGTATACTTCACCAGCTCCTAACGTTTCTTGTTTCACACAAATCCGATTTAAAACGGCTTCTGTATACACGTTAAAGTTCAAATCGCCAAATTACGAACTACCGCGCCATTTCAAGCTCGATTTTAATTATAATAAAATTATACATTCAAACTCTCGTTCAAATATTATATTCGTTATTCTAATTCAATTCTAAACTGAATTAAATATCACAGATGATCCAGTTCACACCATATTGTGAATTCCACTATTTTTGACTATTTCAGAAGTTAAATATATTATTATATAATTTATTTTAATTAAATATTCATTATTATTTAATTCTGGTCATTTTTAATAACCAAACCACTATTTAAATAATTGAATAAATTAATTATATCGCTGAAAAATGAGGGTCGTTACACGATTAAATTCAACAGAAATGGTCAAAACACGTTTTCTTTTGCAACGCTCACATATTGATTTTAAATATTATGAAAACTGGAACCTAACAATAATTTGACATTCCGGTTCCAACAAAAGTTGTTTCGTCGAAAACGAAGGTCGTTTGCAAAACGGCTATTTTTAAGGACAATATATATTAAAATATATATAAATTCCACGGTGACTTTTCTGAATTTTAAACATGCCATAACTTACAACTTTTAAAAAGAAATCTGAGTTTCTTACATCCGTTAGAAAGATATCGTCAAACAGATTCAAATATTTCTAGTTTCGTCCAATTTTGACTTATATTGAATTCTGTATATTCAATTGAAATTAGAAATCGAATTTTAGAACTACCGCGCCATTTCAGACTCATTATATAATTAAAATAAATTTATATGTCCTAACTTCGTCGAAAATAAATTTTCCATCAGTATTATTTAAAATAAACCATTTTCAATATTCAAAATACATTAAAATCGCTAAAATAAAAAAAATTAATTGGTTATGATTTTCCCGGTTGTTACAATCACCCCCACTTAAAATCTTTTCGTTCCCAAAAAGGAACAGTGCTGAAAATTTTTTAACTAAACAAATCAACTTTCATTCTAGCGTTCATTCTTCAACTTTACAGTTTATAAGAATTTCTAGTTTTTCAAAAATTTGCCTAACACCCTTAAATTTCAAAAAATTTAGCCATAACCTCCTTTGTACGATGAGCATTGGGAAAATCTCCAAACCGCCACAGAGGCCCTCTCATCTCAAAAAGAAAAAGAAAAAGCCAAGCGGCTAGCCAATCGGCTCATAAAATCATCCAAACCCAATAAATACAGCAAATATGTACCTATTTGTCGGGCATACAATTTTATTCCTCTTCTCTAGCCTCCTTACTATGACATGTTCAATAGATATACATCTATATGCATGCAATTTCAAACAAATTTCAATTCAGTTCAATTTTGCTAAATTAACTTTCATGTACATATTGGTTTCAACCATTTTATTATCGTTCCAATATTTTTATTAGTTAAACTAATAATGAAACAGCACAACCAGCAATCAATTAGTTGATTAAATTTTCAAATTCATAACGTTGATATATAAACTTAAAAATCATATTTTTAAAACCAGATTATATATATAATCAAAAATACGTTAATTATAAACCTATCACTCTCGACTCATTCTAGGGCATTTCTAACCCCATCTCTAATGAGTTACTCATTCTGGAATGCTACTGATTCTAACTCTAATGAGGATTCTTATAGGATATTACTAATCCAATCTCTGATGAGTCTTTTATTCTGTTCTAACGAGTTGCACCCCAAAGATTTGAGTTTAATCAAAGGTCTGATACCATGTGTAACGATATCGTATTTCGCTCGGTCCTAATCGATCTCTAAATCGACTAAGACCGTTCAAAACCTGGATACGCTAACTCTTGGCATACAACACATCAGAATAAATAACAGAAGACTTTTATAAGTATCATAATAGTGTTACATCAGATTACATAATATATATCGAAAAACAATAATACAGCGGAAGATTTATTTACAGTAAATGTAATACAATGCACAGCGGGAATATAAACTAACACATAGGAAGACTATCAATGCTTTGGACACAGCTTTAAGCTTCAATCCGGAATCCTGCTCAATATATCTGCAAAATAAAACTACTCGACTGCCCGTGTGGAAAATAGGGACACCCGAGTTTGCAAGGGGAAAAGCAAACTACAAGTCAGTTATGGGACTCGTGTGAGAAACTCTAAAGTTAAAATTAACTTATTTAATAATAAGACAAATCACAGGATCACGCCGCTAACGCGGAACGGGTTTATCCCCATGAATGCCAGTGTATAAACAACAATCAGTAATAGAGATATAGATCTACTATGCATTAATCAACATGCAATATCCCAATCTACCCACTTAGATTAATCACCACACTTAGATTTTCCAAATCCAATCCAATTTAAAGAAATGATTCCATTGGACTTTATTCTCCGATTTCTATTTCGAATCATTTCAAATACATATCTAGATTTTATATCAAAGAAGACTTCACTTCGGAATCTCAAATCAAATCATTTGGAAATATGAATTCCAAAACAAATGCATACAAACAAGTATGAAACCAAATATCGAGTTTCCCTCAGGCTGGGCAGTAAGCGCCCCTCCAACTTGATATATATATATATGTGCACCTCCCACGTATGGAGCAGGCTACACTGCTGACCACTCACCCTAAGGCACTGGATCCGGCCAAAGTACTTTCAAACTATAGTACTTCACATAAGTAATTCACACATATGATCAGTCACTACTGATCACATAACCTTTAAGCTCCTACATCTCAAAGAAGGGTGTTAAGCAAGAGAATAAATTCTCCGCCACCAAATAGATACATCACCAATAGCAACTAATCGAATATGTGATGAATTACGATGTAACACATAATAAATTTTGAAATCATTTCGATAAACATCGGGTTTAGGCCTTGAAATCCTTTCTGTTTTATAAAACATTTTTGTATAACATTCCCTGCACAAAATCGGGAATACATTTCTTTGTACTTAAGAAAAATATCAATTTAAAATCATTCATTAAATTCTGAAATAAATAACATCTCTTAACACCTTATAGTCAAATCGTGAAGTGTTTCACAAGGTGTTAGCACACAGATATTTTTTTTTACCCAACCTAATGCTATATGTAAAAGCATATTTTGCCCATAAACTAGTCGAGCACAATCCAGACAATCAATCAATCTAATCTGACATTAAATATAAGGTTTTGAATAGAGATAGTATCGACTTATATTCAACATCAAATCCTGAAACCAACAGATATCATATCTGGAATAACGATATCGATATCTTCCAAATTCCCATCACCATATCCGTATAATCACGGAACCTAATGTAGAAATATCCGAAGATAATCTCCATTCAAATCCATTCCAACTCTTATATTGGAAATTTTTGGTTATATTTAAACCATTTCAATCCAATTTATTTCTTTAAAAAGATTGGATTATTTTTCCAGTTTTAGACTAGTTCATTTCGATAAAAATATATTTTTATCGAAATCAAACGTGGAATTTTTCATTCCAGTTCTTTCCAAATCATTTATTACGATTTTACACAATTTTTCCATATTTTTAATAATTTTATCAAGGCCCGTACAGTCGGTTTCCAATAACGGCCACCGAACTGCACTTACAGCGACCTTTTTCAATTTAGATTTGGACATAATTCCAAATCCAACCGTTAGATTTCAAATCTCTTATATACGTTGGAAAGGTCTTTTCAATACGAACCCAACGGTTCTAGTTTTAGGAGAATCCGACGGTCGGATCTCCCGTAACGTCAATTCGAAGTCAATGGTCGAAATTCGCGAACGGTCCCTGCGCGGCGCGTTCAATTCAGGCCATTTAATATATATAATATATACATAGTATATATTTCGTCGATTTCCATTTGAATCGTATTTTATATATCGTTTTAAATTCGTTTTAAAAACGATTTCAACTACCTTTTCAATTTTTAATCAAAATTTAATATTCCATATACATGATAATTTTATATAGTGTATATATATGTTTCATACATCATATATATATGTAATTTCATACCTCGTATATGTATGATTTCATACATCGTATATATATAAAATTTCATTCCTCGTATATATATAATTTCATTCCTCGTATATATATGATTTCATCCCTCGTATATATATATATATACATATATACACACACACACACACACATATATATATATATAAAATTTCGAACATCGAATATATATATATGATTTCATACCTTGTATATATATGATTTCATTCCTCGTATATATATAATTTCATTTCACACACATATATTTTTTATTTCAACTCAGATATATATTTTATTTCAACTCATATATATATTTTATTTCAACTTATATATATATATTTTATTTCATCTCACATATATATTTTATTTCAACTCATATATATATTTTTATTCTCCATTTCATACCGCAATCACAGTCGCAACACAATGAAATAAATCGTCCATGGTCTGTTGACGTATGTGAGCAGTTCATATATGCAGTTATACTATAAATAACTGTACAAGAAAAATTGTAGTGAGAGAATTCTCACATTGATTTTCCACTCTATCAGTTTCATTTTCTGAATTTCTGTTCGCGCTCAAATTTTTATGAATTTCTAAAGTGCTCCACTTCTCTTCTAGTCTTTTCCGTGTTGTAGCTTTCGTCAATACGAGTCCAACAAATTTTTTTTCACTGAATTCCGACGATGTACGAAGAAGTTATGAGCTTTAATGCATTTGATGATTGAATAAATAATTAAACAAAGAATTATTAAACTAATCAACCTTTTTTAACCACGTTTTAAAGTGTTATCCCTCTTCTTCATTAACACCTGGTACCGCAGAACCCATAACGCGCAACCCTAATCCTCCACATCGGTTACCCCAAACTCCACCGGACTGTCATCAGAGATCTTCAAAACGTGCGTCGGAGCCTCCCTCCCCCATGACCAGAATCCGGTCCACCTTCGTTGCGCCATTGGCCAGCAATTGGCACTTGAGCGTTGCGATTTGGAGTGAAGAAAACTCCTAAATGACGGAACTTCTCATGATCATCACCTTTCAGGTTGTCAAGCTCGAAGAGACGAACAATTTTCCTATTATAATTCTTTGAAAATAGCGAGTGGATTACAAGATTTTGGAAGGGGAAAGATCAAATTATTTTTCGCTGTTCATTCAGCTGTGATGGCGGAAATGGAATAGTGGATTAGGGTTTCAAGGATTTTCCTATTTATATATATTTTAATTGTTAAATAAATTCCAAAAATACATGTATATCAATCCGAACTCCAAATCAAACCCAACGTCTGTCGCCCTTAACTAAATACTTCCATTCCGAACACAATGGGATATGTTTCGTAAGCCCATTCGACTGATTCAGTCAGTTATTACTCAAATTAAAATATAAAACATTTAATTTTATATTTGAACGTACATTTTAATTTGTCGGGGCCACATATAGAGTCTAAAAATTCTCGAATTTTTTTTTAGTTTTGTATTGACGATACAGTCCTAACAAAACTAATTTCATCGAATTTGGTGACCGTTTGGAAAACGACCATTTTCCAGTCGGTTAAATTCAACTGAAATGGTCAAAAAACGTTTTCTTTTGCAACGCTCACATATTGATTTTAAAAATTATGAAAATTGGAACCTAGCAATAATTTGACATTCCGGTTCCGACAAAAGAGGTGTCGTCGAAAACGGAAGTCGTTTGCAAAACGGCTATTTTTAAGGGCTGTATATATATTAAAATATATATAAATTCCACAGCGACTTTTCTGAATTTTAAACTAGCCATTAATTACAACTTTTAAAACGAAATCTAAGTTTCTTACATCCGTTAGAAAGATATCGTCAAACAGATCCAAATATTTCTTGTTTCGTCCGATTTTGACTTTTATTGAATTCTGTATATTTAATTGAAATTAGAAATCGAATTTTCTAACTACCATGCCATTTCAGACTCGTTATATAATTAAAATAAATTTATTCGTCCTAACTTCGTCAAAAATAAATTTTCCGTTGTTATTATTTAAAATAAACCATTTTAAATATTCAAAATACGTTAAAATCGCTAAAATAAAAAAATTTAATCGTTTCGGATTTTCCCGGTTGTTACAATCACCCCCACTTAAAAATTTTTCATCCTCGAAAAGGAACAGGGCTGAAAGTTGTTTAATTAAACAACTCAACTTTCATTATGGCGTTCATTCTTCAACTTTTCAGTTTATAAGAATTTCTAGTTTTTCAAAAATTTGGCTAACACCCTTCAATTTCGAAAATTTTCGCCATAACCTCCTTTGTACGGGGAGCATTGGGAAAATGCCCAAACCGCCACACATGCCCTCTCATCTCAAAAAGAAAAAGAAAAAGCCAAGCGGTTGGCCAATAGGCTCATAAAATCATCCAAACCCAATAAGTACATTAAATATGTACCTATTTGTTGGGCATACAATTTTATTCCTCTTCTCTAGCCTCCTTGCTATGACCTGTTCAATAGATTTACGTGTATATGCATGCAATTTCAAACAAATTTCTATTCAGTTCAATTTTGCTAAATTAACTTTCATGTACATATTGGTTTCAACCATCCTATTATCATTCCAATATTTTTATTAGTTAAACTAATAATCAAAAAATACAACCAACAATCAATTAGTTGATTAAAATTTAAAATTAATAACGTTGATATATATACTTAAAAAACATATTTTTAAAACCAGATTATATATATAATCACAAATACGTTTAGTATAAACTTATCATTCTCAACTCATTCTAGGGCATTTCTTACCCAATCCCTAATGAGTTACTCATTCTAGAATGCTACTGATTCTATCTCTAATGAGGATTCTTATAGTGCAATGACCCGAGGTTTTCGACTCCGGAAACCAACACAAAACTGCTATGTTGACTATTCAGACATCGAAAACACCGGATAGTTAATAGAAAGAAGTTAGAGGGTGAGAATCGATAAGATAGAAAATTAGAATAGAAGAAGATGAAGATCACCACAGATCAAAATCAGAGTAATACGTACCTCACAGCGAAACGAATAAAATATAATATATAACATATTTTGAAATGAAACAGTATATATATGCAACATCATTTTCATAGCATAACACTTATACACAGTAGAAATAACAATAGATATATAATCCTGAAGCCTCCTGCTTCATGCTCCTCCAAGTATATCTGTAAAGACCTGAACTACTTGACTGCCCGTACAAATTTGGGCACCCAAGAGTTTAGGGAAAAAAAAACTCTAGGTCAGTCATGGGACTGGTGTGAGTAAACTCAAATCATCGGTTTAACTTTTCAAAATCCTTTTCAAAACAAAAGATAATCGTAAGACCGATCCACACATAAACACAGATGGTTTTTGCTGTAACGACCCGGATTTTCAGAGACTTTGGTTATCGACATAAACACGATGTCGATAACCAAAACATCGAAAAATCCTGAGAGTTTGCAAAATAAATTAGACGGTGAGAATAGATAAAATAGAAATTTAGAATAGAAGAAGGAAAGACGAACTTACATCATCAGAGTAACACGAAATCTCACATCGGAACGAATAACATATAATATATAACATATCTTTGAAGCATAATAGTTATATATATGTAATAGCACTTATCAAAGTACAACACTTACAACACAGCGGAAATAACTATAGCTATGATCCTGAAGCCCCCTGCTCCAAGCTCTCCAAGTGTATTTGTAAATCACGACTACTTGACTGCCCGTACATATTTAGGCACCAAAGAGTTTAGGGAAAACAACAAAGTAAACTCCAATTCCGTCATGGGACTGGTATGAGTAAAACAATTAAAACAGATATATGATATCTCATAAGACCACGCCGTGAATACGGAACGGGTTTTCCCTTATGAGAATCCAACAATTTGATAAGCAATATCAGTGTGATATTATAATAATGTCTATATACAAATAGATATCAATCTAGCAGAAATGCTTTCATCTCGCGTTCTACATACGTTGTATACAATCAAAATCGCAAGCACGTATTGGTTATTTAGTTTTCCAACTATGACAAGGTATGGAACCACCTTCTGCTAGTGTACCTCTAGAGAGGAATACACTGGGTTCAACAAGAACATCTTGCAACCCGGCCACACATGACCGACCACTCATTTCTCTGAGTGTATCGAATGTATATCACCAACGGTTGGGATCAGTAATCGTTTCCCGAATGGGACAGCATCAACAATAGATTAGAAATAAATGGAACTCTAGATCAGGTGATTATACACCCTAATAGCTGCGACCTACATAGCTATGCTACCAGCCCGATTTCTGTCATTTACCAGCTGATGAGGCTAGAAGCTACGCTTTATCATTGAAACGACAAGAACTTCCCAGTAAAGAAAGCGCGGATATAGTTGAGAACACGACAGAATATAAGCCAAATGGAAGAACATTTCATTGCTATTACAACAATTTACATCAGAGTACAAGAATATACAGAGTATAATCCAAATAATTTACATTACACAGATTTCATAGATTCAAATACATTTCATAACAGCGGAAGATAATACAAAATACAACTCAAAGGAATACGCGGGTACAAAGCTTCACGGGTATAGTTCCAGCTGTAAACCAGGATCCTGTGAATATAAATCTGAAAAACCAAAACTACTTGCTGCCCGTGCGGAAAATAAGGGCACCCAGAGTTTAGGTTAAAACAATAAACTCCAGGTCAGTCATGTGACTGGTGTGAGAACTAAAACAGTTATTATTCTTTATTCTTATAGTTAGGTAAATCAAGGGACCACGCCGCCAACGCAGAACGGGCTTCACCCCAAGAAAACCAGTACATAAAACAAACAGCGCAATGCTAAATAAAGAACAATGAAGCTATTATAAGACCCAGGTCCCATCACACAATGCAACACAAACCAGAGGATAGGGTTTTACCTTATAAAAGCCAAAGCATGCTTGATACGTTTAAAACAAGTTATTTAATACTATAATAAGTGTGTAGTGTCAAAAAAACTTCAAATATAAATGTATCAATCCTAGGCGTCATAAATGCCCCATCCCACTATGTCGCCAATACTAGGCTATACAATCAAAACCGCAATTGTCACGTATTGGAAGTTGGATTTCCTTCTGTGAACCGAGGCAAAAGATAGTCCTCCACCGCTTCGAGACAATCTAGCCCATGTCTCAGGAACAGCCGCAACTGCCCCATGGATCATTAGGGCCGGTCCACCGATGTGGATTATTATACCTGAACACTACGTTTCCCCGCACTATGGGGCGTAAATGAGTCCACTGACTCTATCGGTTGGATAACGACCGATATATCCGAGGCGCCTCGCAACAGCAACAACCATATAAGCAGTGCCAGCCAGTTCAAGCACTGACACCACTTCTAACTAGAAGAAAATGCAAGTCCTCCCTAAAGTCCGTCTCCCGTTTTTGGTCCACCCGGGGTGTGAAACTCGCGAGTCAATACTAATACACAAAGCTACGCCACACAGGCCATGCTTTGATCATCACCAAAAGGCTTTGCTTTTCAACAGAAGCCTTGATCAATTGCCACTTAGGCATGCCACACAGGCAATCCTCTCCATGCGACTGATTCCTATCGATATACAGCCTATGATGCGAGCGACTCAGAGAGGGGTGAAGTTACAGAATAAATTCTCTTTCTCCAGGCAGAAGTATATTTAATAGAAACCAATCAACACAGCGCCAAAATCCAATGTCAGACACACCGACCATTTACAAGTCCGTTCTGGGTCTGAACGAAACCGGAAGCACTTTCATCGCATATCCGTCGATCTCCAGGCACGTCTGGACGATCACCAACTGATTCTCTCCTCTTGGGTGCTCCAAATCAAGATGGTCAGTAATTATCCAAACGACGTGAAGACCCTCGGTCTTCAACCATCGTCTTCACCTTTAACATATAGCCGAATCGGTTATTCAGAATGGGTATAACCCGGCCTTTCTGAATAACCCACGTATATTTTAAACAAGTGTTACACAAACACAACATACGCCTCATTCCAATTTTGAATATTCTTTTATTCTAATATTCACATTCTTAGGGAAAGGTTCCCATTAATTTTATCAAAGATAAATTCTTTTAAATTTATTCTTTAATCCTCCTTTGAATATCACTTCAAACTAATTAAGACTTATTAAAACTCCACTTAGTTTTAATCTTTAACCGGGTTAAAAAACCGATGTCATATAAAACACGATTCACGATAAACCCTAAATCACCTTACATTTCAATCAGTCCCCAATCGTAAATTAGTAGGAGAACAGTTCCCTGAATATTAACCCTGAAGGCCGAAACCAACATCAGATCAATATCCAAGAAACCATTCAACTTAACTGATCCCCAGTTAGTTCCTAATTCTTTTAACACCATTTGGGTTTAAGAACAGTACTATTAAAGATACTGCTCATGACAAACCCAAATTCACATTCCAATTGTTAATCGGGTTAAAGAGCAAGTGTTATTTAAAACACCGCTCACGATAAACCCAAATTCCAATTCAAATTCTATTTCAGTTAAATATTAATTAACTGGACACTTTCACCAAATCTTAATTAAAAGATTTATTCTTTTCTAAACTGGATTTAAGAATAGTGTCATTTAAGACACCATTCACGACGAACCCAAAATCACATTCCAATTCACACATTAGAAATTCTGGTTACTTTTAAAACCATTCCAAAACTAATTTACCTATTGAAAAATAAATAGATTTTTAACTCTAGTTAAATTCGATAAAAACACATTTTTATCTATCCAAATATGGAGTTTTTCACCCCAACTCTTCCCAAATCACTTATTTTGATTTTACACAAATTATCACTATTTTTAATAATTTCATCAAGGCCCGTACAGTCGATTTCCACTAACGGTCATCGAACTCCATCCATAGCGACCTTTTTCAAATTTGATTTGGACATAATTCCAAATCCAACCATTAGATTTCAAATTTCTTATATTCGTTGGAAAGCTCATTCCGACAAAAACCCAACGGTTCCGGTTTTAGGAGAATCCGACGGTCGGATCTCCCGCAACGTCCACACGAAGTTTAATGGTCGAAATTCGCGAACTGCCGCGGCGCGACGCGTTCTATTCAGGACATTAATATATATATATTATATATATTTCGTCGATTTTTACTCTTAACGTATTTTACTAATCGTTTAAAAATCGATTCCCACTTTACTTTTAATTTTTAACCGAAATTGACTATTCTACATCGTTATGCTATAACCTATATTATTTCCAAAATATTTGAATTTAAAATAATTCCCTAATCGATATTTATTTTAAAACGGATAAAATCGATATAACTATCGTCCGCGTCCAAATGGCGCAACTCTAATCAACACGGCTTAATACATTTAATTTCAAATATTTTCACTTCAAATATTCTATTTCAAATATTTCTGCTTTAAATATTTTATTTCAAATATCTTTGATTTCACCAAATTGGAATGAGGCCCAAACGCATACCATATAATTTTACTTATATGGATTCGCATACAACACACGTATATATAATCAACCATCATCAAAAGTGCACTACATAACTGCGTAAGCATTAGATATCACTAATCAACGCTTACAACAGCCTGTCAACCAATCGATTGACATACAACTAAACAATTGGGATTAGTGTACGTCAATTGCATCGCAACACCCGTGTGGGGTTTCAACCAGCAAACACACATTTTTATTCGTGCAGTTGGGCGATGTGTAAAATATATCTTCCCAACTATTTTAGTCAAATAGGTGTACATATACAAACCTTCTGGTTTGAATATGAATATTTATTTCCAACTAGCTAAAAATTTTCTAACACTTTTTAGAAAATTTCGGCAGCACAACGGCGCTATACCAAAATTGGAGTAAGGTCTAACCTAGCCATACTCCTTCGCCTTATCACGGCGCATGTCTAATCCTAACAAATTTTTCGATTCGTTATTCAAACCACAAACTGGGGTAAGTTCTAACATAGCCTTACACCCTCGCCGTATTTCAGCGCACGTCTAATCCTAACCAATTATATCGACGTTTCTCACACCACAATCCCAAGTCAAACAAATATTCACAATAAACCCGACAACCAAATCAACAAAGCAAACAAGCCATCCATGGTATGTGGACGACGGTTGTCAAGTGCTACTAAACACCGTCAAACATCCTAGCATATATTTTCTAACTAGGAAATAAAAATAAAGTGAGAAGTTCTCATCAATTGCAAAACCACACGCCACTTCTCTTCTGATGTAGAAATTCCTCGCCGTGCCTCTAACAAGTTCTGTTTAACACCGTTATACATTAAAATCGCATTTTTAACATTGCTAAATGTGTAGCAAAGATTATGTTTTTACCCCGCGATTTGAATAGAAAAGATTATATTTTTACAATGCTATACAGTAGATAAAGATTATATTTTTAACACGCTATATTTACAACAAAGATTGTATTTTTATCACGTTATATTTACAACAAAGTTTGTATTTTTATCACGCTATATTTACAACAAAGATTGTATTTTTATCACGCTATATTTACAACAAAGATTCTATTTTTATCCTTTCCAAAATATAAATAGAATTCCTACCTTTTCATACTCTTCTCATGCTTAAAGATCTCGTCTTTGTCCAGTTAAAAATCACTCCTATGTTTAGTTAAAAACCACTTCTTTGTTTAGATAAATATCAGTTCTTCATGTTGTTAAAAGTCAGAGCTTGATGTTGAAGATTAATACTGGAAAGTAAAATAAAAATAAAAAGCTTACAATATTCTTTAGCGAGAGGAGGGGGTTTCTTGTTCGTAGGAGGGAAGTGGCAGGTCGTGCTGCATCGGGGGTTGGACTGGCGGCGTCCGTCGCTGGCATGGAGGGGATCGGCTAGGGTTTCCACAGGGATGTCGGGTCTTTAGGCATCGCGGGCTTCACGAGGACAGCAGAGGGAGCCGTCTCTATCTCAGGCGGAAGTAGGGAGGAGTGGCGGACCCTCAAGTGGTGGAGGTGGCGGCTCTAGGGCGGAAGAGGATTGGGGTCACGATCCGGGTGAAGGCGCACTCGATCTGGGCTGAGGGGAGGCGCGGTTTGGTCATCGATGAGGAAGAGGGGGTTCTCCTGCGAGCGGCGGCGTGGGGATCTCCGGCGTGGGGCGCGACTGGTGGAGGAACGGAGGCCCTTTGTTTCTTTTTTTTTTTAATCTGAAATCGATTTTGGAACGTGAGGTAGGAGGAAGAGAGAGAAGATAAAGGGTGTGGGAGTGTTTAAATATTTATATTTTAATAATTTAATATTATTTTCTTTCTATTAGAGTTGACTTTTCATCCGAGCACCAAACGAGACCCAACGACTGTTGTCCCTAGCTAAATACCCCCACTCCGGAACAGTGGGATATATATCGTAGGCCAATACGACTGTTTCGATAGGTTTCCGTCAAAATTAAAGTATAAATCAGTATATATTTAATTTTAACGCACATTTCGAATTACCGGGGTCACATACACACTTTAAAAATTCCAGAAAAATATTCTCTAGCATCGTGTCGACGATACGGTCCTAACAAAACTAACTTCCTCGAATTCTGAGACCGTTTGAAAAATGGCCAAATTCCAGTCGATTAAATTCAACTGAAAGTGGTCAAATGCGTTTAACTGCGCCACGCTCAATATTAACTCCAAAAATTACGAAACTTGAAACCTAACAATAATTTGACATTCCAGATCCAACAAAAGTGGTTTCGTCGAATTCCGAGGTCATTTGCAAAATGGCTATTTTTAAGGGCCAAATATATAATTAAAATACTTTTAAATGTATACAGCCATGTATAAACAGCTCTGCGACTATTTTAAAATGTCGGCCAAGCACTAACATTTACTCTACACTGTGACGGTCCTGTCCTCAACATCTGTTTGTGAGATCTTGTCAAACAGAGTTATATTTTCTAGGGTCGTCCCCTTTACACTTTAAATTGAATTATATATATATAATCGAAGTTTAAAGTCAAATTTCAAACTACCGCGCTATTTCTGGCTCGTATTTTATTTAGCATAAATTTACTCGTCTTAACTTTGTCGAAAATAAATTTTCTGTCGTATTTATTTAAAATATCCTACTTTAAATAGCCAAAATACATTAATTTAGCCAAAATAAAAATTTTAAATTGGCCCAGATTTCCAGGTTATTACAATCTCCCCCACTTAAAAACTTTTCGTCCTCAAAAAGGAACGAAGCCGAATGTTGTTTTATAATCAACTCAACTTTCTCTATTTTGATTACGGCTTAAGTTTTCCAACTTTACAGTTTCTGAAAACTTTTCGAATTCTTAAAAATTTGGCTAACACCCTAACTTTTTGAAAAATTTCGCCATAACCTCCCCTACACTGAGAGCTTTGGGATATTTCAAATAGCCTCCCAGGGCCCTCATCAATCAATGGTGGAATAAAAAGAAAAAGAGAAAGCCAAGTGTAACACCCCGGAAATTCTATAACTGTGGAATTAACAAATTAAAGTATAATTAATTTGAAATCAAAGAACTAAGGGAAACGGGATACGCCATTGCGTTCGTCTCGGAAAAATACGCGAAATAGAGTCCGAGTTTTCGAAAAACGGAGTCCGTATGAAGAAGATATGGCATGCGGAAGTTTTGAATTAAATTTAAAATTCAAACAGAATAAAATAATAATTTAAAATCGGGCCCATTGGGCCAGGGTGGAAGAACACCCGCCTGGGCAACCCAGGTCGAATTGGGCTGTCGACCTGGGCTACCCATGTCGACAGTGCTGTCGACAGCCCTGTCGACAGGGGTATCGACCTGGTCGAGCCCAGTCAACCTGGCTGGCCAGGTCGGTGTGTGGTCGAAATTCTGTGGTCTGCTTTGTCATTAGGGCTAGGTGGCGGGTTTTAATTGGTCTCTCTTCCTAATGAATGGCTATGATCAATCCTAGCAACATCAATGGTCCTAATCAATTCCTAACCTCTATATAAACAACCCTAGACTAAACCCTAATCTATTCATTCAAATTAAGAACATAGCCGCCATGTTGCTGAGGAACGACAAAGAATAGCCGCCAACTAAAGAGAGGATTAGGGAGAAAGTTCTAAGGCCTAAAGCAATTCAAGCAACCTAAAGCTAATCAATTCAACAAAGGAATCATATCTCTTAATTAGAGAATTCGCCGCAACCATTGTAAGTAGAGTATTACTTTGGTATAAATAAACAACTGTGTTGATGTGTATGCTTGAATTGTGGCAATGGAAGTAATTCATATTTGTGCAAAATTATGTTATTCATTATAAAGAACTACATGCGGTAGTTCTATGCAAATATACGTTTGGAATATTGCGCAAATTGTGTAATCTATGTTGAAGCTACACGTATGTAGTTAATTGAAATTCATGCAAGTTTGGGGCTTTGATATTATGCCATCATGATGTATATTTTTGTGCATAAATCATTTTGCAAGTAATTGAAACAATTTTGGTTGTTATAGTTCATATGAAACTATGTTGGAATTTTGACACCATAATCCATGTATTAAGTCATGCTTTTGCAAATTTATGGCTAGGCTATGAATGATATTTGGCATAATTGAAATCTATGTTAGTTCTATATTGTTAAATGACATATGTGAAACATGGCTAGGTTGGACTCAAAAATCCCCTTTTTGCAAGTTTAAAGCAAACACCATGATTAGGAATATTTATGCATAAGGATGTTTATACCATTGTTATGTAATTAGACTTAAATCATGATTAAGTTGAACTATGCCTTTTGTGTTAGTAACAAAGTATCCCTTTGTAAACATGTAGAAACCTTATGAACATGACTTGTTTAAGTTTATGCTAGAAATATTTATGCCATGCTTATGTTTGACATTATGCCATGTTTATGCTAGCAGTATTTATGCCATGCTTATGTTTGACATTATGCCATGTTTATGCTAGCAGTATTTATGCCATGCTTATGTTTGACATTATGCCTAAATAAGAATATAGGTTTATGTTGTAGTTAAACCTATGCAAGTTCACATGCTTTGATTCATGTCACCTATGTTACCACTATGCAAGTACACCAATTTCTATTATGTATTTTCCAACGTCATATGCAAGTTCATGCGCTCACTTTCCCCTCTTTGTGTATACGCCATAAGCCTCCCCTTTTCGCATGGCTAAATTGGGCTTTAAAAGGCTAAGCCCAATATATATAAACGGACGTGTAAAACGGGGGAAAATAACGTTGGGTTAAAAATAATTAATGAATGAAAATATAAAATAGAAGGGCCCAAAGTCAAGTATGGGTTGGGCCCATGATTGGTGTAACCTTTACACCATTAATTTAATAATGGGCCGCAAATATTTACATATAAGAAATAAAGAAGAATGACAAAATATGTAAATGTAGAAAAAGACGATGTGTTTAACCCGAGGTTGGATTGAGTTGTGATGTAAACCTGCCCGGAACCGCCCGGCTGTCCAGTAGTCACAACAATACCTATCCAATGTGGGAGGTTAAACATGGAGCCCAGCAAGGACCCGAGGTTAGACTGAGTTGTGGCGTAAGACTGCCCGGAACCAACCGGCAACAGGCAGCCACAACAATACCTGTCTAATGTGAGAGGTCAGGGCCTTAATAAGACAATTAAGGCTGAGTCAGGATTGATAGGATTAAGTGGACAAAAGACTAAATCAAAATGGAACATGCTAAACTAAACGGACTGGTGGGGTTAGGTTAGGAAACACTTAACCAACTTAGCATGTTGGCTAGAGATACAAAACCTAGTAACAGGGGACCTTTTTCAGCAGTAACCCTAAAAGGTGTATCAGGATACCCTGAAACTAGGCAGGGTGGGGCACGATTACTGGGCTGATTGTAAGAGGTCAAATCGACGGCGGTGGTGTAGCAGTGTAGGTTCTAACGGAATGCGGGCGTGCACACACTCCGGCGCAGAAAAATAAGGCACTGGACACCAGTAGCATACCTGTGCACTCTAAGGTTGTGTCGGGTTGCCACTATGGGACTTGATACACCCCATGGTGGGACCAGCATAGGTAACTACAGACATCGGGGGCCGTAAGACACATGTAACTATGCGAGTAGGAGCCGATCATCGTAGAATACATCACATCACCCTGATTATGGGGTGCAATTTGGAAACTAGTATATGGGTTCAGAGATTAACATGGGGTACGATAGTATATTCGACCCTAGACTACTTAACCAAGTTTATAGTGCATGCCCACTTCTTGTTTATACTTATCATACCCAGTTCTTTATTCATAGACAAAGTAGTACTAGACTTACTCAGGCTTTATGTCTGACTCTATTTTTCTTTCGTCTTCTTTCTTCCGTTTCCCCCCCCCCCCTAGGTCCTCAGGGAGGGAACACAGCAGCTTGACCAACCTCAGCATCCAGCTTGAAGAAGAGAAATGTATTGCTTGGACTTTCCTGTTTTGAACTATGGCTTTGGACAATCCACTATGGGGCTTTTGCAGTTTATCTATGTTTTATTTATGCTTCTTTAAAAATAATGTACTCAAGACAGATTATGAAAGTGTTATGTTATGTTTTGGAAAGGATGTTGTTGTAACACGTATTTGACTTTATGAAATAAAGTTTGTTGTTCTTCCGCTGTTTACAAATATGTGTTATTATATCTGTCTTGTATATCTGTGACTTGTACTTATAAACCTCCACCAAAATTAGGGCATTCCCTTTGAGAGTGACCCTAACGGAGGTGGGGTGTTTCACTTGGTATCAGAGCATAGGTTTACCAGATAAGATAAAAAGTTTTGAAAAATTATTTTCAAAAAGGAAATTTAAAGAAGCATTTTTAAAAGAAAAATATTATTTTATTTTAAAAGGCAAAGTCCACTCCCCAAAGCCATAGGTATTATCTCTTATCCTTCGTTTTGAATCTATCCTTTTTGTTTCAGCATGTCCCAAGAACTTAACTTGCCTGAAGGGGTGCCCATACCTGGTTGGTTTAGACGTTTCTTAGAAGCAAGGGCCACTCAGCCAGGTCCTACCGTTCCTCCTCCTCCAGCTGAAGGAAATCATCCAGCTGCAGCGGCACCTTTTCCTCCACCTCCTCCTCGGGGAAACACATTCGCTAAGATATGTAAAGACTTTAAAGCTATGGGAGGAAGGGATTTCCGTGGAACTGAGTCCTTCGTAGCAGCTAGAAATTGGCTGAAAGAAACGGAGGACCTATTCATTATCTTTGAGGTAGAAGATAGGCAAAAAGTACAATTGGCGGTGTGGCTATTGAAGGGCGAGGCTTCCTACTGGTGGGAAGTCACCAATGCTGAAAGACCAGTGGAGATATGGGAGGACTTTAGGGCAAGGTTTGAGACTAAATTTCTCTCAGATGCGGAAAGAAGTTTGCAGTTGGAAAAATTCTTATTTCTTAAGCAAGGGGACAAGACAGTCAGAGAGTATGTGAATCAGTTCGATGAGCTGGCTAGGTTTGGACTTGACCTAGTCAATACCCCGCACAAGAAGGCTCTCCGTTTCGTCAAAGGGTTAAATGAGCCATTACACAGTTTGGCCATGACCCATATACCCATGGGAGCCACGTATGAAAGATTGGTGCAAACGGCATTGCTGAATGAAGAGGACAAGGGCAAGAAGGAGACAAAGGCAGAAAGCTCTCAAGGGAAGAAAGAGGGTTTGCAGCCTAAGAAGGCGGACTTTAAGAAAGGCGGGAAAGGCAACAAGGAGAAGAGGAAGTGTAATTTCTGTGGCAAAGTGGGACACTTAGTAAAGGACAGTCGGAAAAAGAAGGCTAAGGAAAATGGTGGGTGCTTTTCGTGCGGTCAGACAGGCCATAGGGCTAAGGACTGCCCAAAGAAACGAGGACAGGGGCAGGGCACTGGATCCACCCCAGGGGCACAGGTTCATGTGCTAGAAGCGCCACCTTTGCAACAGCGAGGTACCAATACTTCTGTAGAAAGTGTAGTTTATCTTTATGATCACCCCGTTCGCACTTTATTTGATTCTGGCGCATCACACTCCTTTATCTCATCTGCTTTAGTAGAATCTCTGCACCTAAAAACTAGTATGGTAGAGGACCCCTTAATTGTTTCAAACCCAATTGGGGGCCCAGCTCATTTGTCTATGATCTGTTTGGATTTGAAAATTTCTATCCTAAGCGTAGAATTTCAATGTAGTGCCTTTGTTTTGGGCTTTTCGGGGTATGGTTTGATTTTGGGTATGGATTGGCTATCCAGTAATGGGGCCATCCTTGATTGTGAGAAAAGGGTTGTTAGGCTCCTAACCCAGCTCGGTAATACTTTGGAAATTTCTTGTAATCCCTCGTATGCGGTTATGCTTAGTTATCTTGAATCGCTAGATGCCTCTGTTGAAAACTTGCAATCAGTTAGAGTGGTCCGGGAATATCCGGATGTCTTTGAAGAGGTGAAGGGCTTGCCTCCGAAGCGGGAAATAGACTTCCACATATATCTTGTAGATAATGCAAAGCCCGTTGCATTGCCCGTTAGACATATGGCTCCACGAGAAAGGAAAGAGCTCAGTAAACAGATTAAAGAGCTTCTAGAAAAGGGGTTCATTAGGAGGAGCATTTCAGAATGGGGCGCTCCAGTCGTGTTCGCTACAAAGGCGGATGGTTCACTCCGTCTATGTGTTGACTATAGGGAGCTCAACAAGCTAACGAAAAAGAATAGGCACCCTCTCCCTAGAATTGACGATTTATTTGATCAGCTTGTAGGAGCGTCTGTTTTCTCCCAACTCAATTTAGCAACCGGTTTTCATCAGCTAAGGGTGGCTGAAGACAGCATCGATAAAATGGCTTTTAGAACCCCAGACGGCTTCTTTGAATGGCTTGTCATGCCTTTCGGCTTGACAAATGCACCTGCGTACTTCGTGGACCTGATGAGTAGATGGATGATTGGATGTTAGGATATACATTCCTCCTAACTTGAAGATTTCGGGGACGAAATCCTTTTAAGTGGGGGAGAATGTAACACCCCGGAAATTCTATAACTGTGGAATTAACAAATTAAAGTATAATTAATTTGAAATCAAAGAACTAAGGGAAACGGGATACGCCATTGCGTTCGTCTCGGAAAAATACGTGAAATAGAGTCCGAGTTTTCGAAAAACGGAGTCCGTATGAAGAAGATATGGCATGCGGAAGTTTTGAATTAAATTTAAAATTCAAACAGAATAAAATAATAATTTAAAATCGGGCCCATTGGGCCAGGGTGGAAGAACACCCGCCTGGGCAACCCAGGTCGACTGGGCTGTCGACCTGGGCTACCCATGTCGACAGGGCTGTCGACAGCCCTGTCGACAGGGGTATCGACCTGGTCGAGCCCAGTCAACCTGGCTGGCCAGGTCGGTGTGTGGTCGAAATTCTGTGGTCTACTTTGTCATTAGGGCTAGGTGGCGGGTTTTAATTGGTCTCTCTTCCTAATGAATGGCTATGATCAATCCTAGCAACATCAATGGTCCTAATCAATTCCTAACCTCTATAAAAACAACCCTAGACTAAACCCTAATCTATTCATTCAAATTAAGAACATAGCCGCCATGTTGCTGAGGAACGACAAAGAATAGCCGCCAACTAAAGAGAGGATTAGGGAGAAAGTTCTAAGGCCTAAAGCAATTCAAGCAACCTAAAGCTAATCAATTCAACAAAGGAATCATATCTCTTAATTAGAGAATTCGCCGCAACCATTGTAAGTAGAGTATTACTTTGGTATAAATAAACAACTGTGTTGATGTGTATGCTTGAATTGTGGCAATGGAAGTAATTCATATTTGTGCAAAATTATGTTATTCATTATAAAGAACTACATGCGTTAGTTCTATGCAAATATACGTTTGGAATATTGCGCAAATTGTGTAATCTATGTTGAAGCTACACGTATGTAGTTAATTGAAATTCATGCAAGTTTGGGGCTTTGATATTATGCCATCATGATGTATATTTTTGTGCATAAATCATTTTGCAAGTAATTGAAACAAGTTTGGTTGTTATAGTTCATATGAAACTATGTTGGAATTTTGACACCATAATCCATGTATTAAGTCATGCTTTTGCAAATTTATGGCTAGGCTATGAATGATATTTGGCATAATTGAAATCTATGTTAGTTCTATATTGTTAAATGACATATGTGAAACATGGCTAGGTTGGACTCAAAAATCCCCTTTTTGCAAGTTTAAAGCAAACACCATGATTAGGAATATTTATGCATAAGGATGTTTATACCATTGTTATGTAATTAGACTTAAATCATGATTAAGTTGAACTATGCCTTTTGTGTTAGTAACAAAGTATCCCTTTGTAAACATGTAGAAACCTTATGAACATGACTTGTTTATGTTTATGCTAGAAATATTTATGCCATGCTTATGTTTGACATTATGCCATGTTTATGCTAGCAGTATTTATGCCATGCTTATGTTTGACATTATGCCATGTTTATGCTAGCAGTATTTATGCCATGCTTATGTTTGACATTATGCCTAAATAAGAATATAGGTTCATGTTGTAGTTAAACCTATGCAAGTTCACATGCTTTGATTCATGTCAACTATGTTACCACTATGCAAGTACACCAATTTCTATTATGTATTTTCCAACGTCATATGCAAGTTCATGCGCTCACTTTCCCCTCTTTGTGTATACGCCATAAGCCTCCCCTTTTCGCATGGCTAAATTGGGCTTTAAAAGGCTAAGCCCATTATATATAAACGGACGTGTAAAACGGGGGAAAATAACGTTGGGTTAAAAATAATTAATGAATGAAAATATAAAATAGAAGGGCCCAAAGTCAAGTATGGGTTGGGCCCATGATTGGTGTAACCTTTACACCATTAATTTAATAATGGGCCGCAAATATTTACATATAAGAAATAAAGAAGAATGACAAAATATGTAAATGTAGAAAAAGACGATGTGTTTAACCCGAGGTTGGATTGAGTTGTGATGTAAACCTGCCCGGAACCGCCCGACTGTCCAGTAGTCACAACAATACCTATCCAATGTGGGAGGTTAAACATGGAGCCCAGCAAGGACCCGAGGTTAGACTGAGTTGTGGCGTAAGACTGCCCGGAACCAACCGGCAACAGGCAGCCACAACAATACCTGTCTAATGTGAGAGGTCAGGGCCTTAATAAGACAATTAAGGCTGAGTCAGGATTGATAGGATTAAGTGGACTAAAGACTTAATCAAAATGGAACATGCTAAACTAAACGGACTGGTGGGGTTAGGTTAGGAAACACTTAACCAACTTAGCATGTTGGCTAGAGATAGAAAACCTAGTAACGGGGGACCCTTTTCAGCAGTAACCCTAAAAGGTGTATCAGGATACCCTGAAACTAGGCAGGGTGGGGCACGATTACTGGGCTGATTGTAAGAGGTCAAATCGACGGCGGTGGTGTAGCAGTGTAGGTTCTAACGGAGTGCGGGCGTGCACACACTCCGGCGCAGAAAAATAAGGCACTGGACACCAGTAGCATACCTGTGCACTCTAAGGTTGTGTCGGGTTGCCACTATGGGACTTGATACACCCCATGGTGGGACCAGCATAGGTAACTACAGACATCGGGGGCCGTAAGACACATGTAACTATGCGAGTAGGAGCCGATCATCGTAGAATGGATCACATCACCCTGATTATGGGGTGCAATTTGGAAACTAGTATATGGGTTCAGAGATTAACGTGGGGTACGATAGTATATTCGACCCTAGACAACTTAACCAAGTTTATAGTGCATGCCCACTTCTTGTTTATACTTATCATACCCAGTTCTTTATTCATAGACAAAGTAGTACTAGACTTACTCAGGCTTTATGTCTGACTCTATTTTTCTTTCGTCTTCTTTCTTCCGTTCCCCCCCCCCCAGGTCCTCAGGGAGGGAACACAGCAGCTTGACCAACCTCAGCATCCAGCTTGAAGAAGAGAAATGTATTGCTTGGACTTTCCTGTTTTGAACTATGGCTTTTGACAATCCACTATGGGGCTTTTGCAGTTTATCTATGTTTTATTTATGCATCTTTAAAAATAATGTACTGAAGACAGATTATGAAAGTGTTATGTTATGTTTTGGAAAGGATGTTGTTGTAACACGTATTTGACTTTATGAAATAAAGTTTGTTGTTCTTCCGCTGTTTACAAATATGTGTTATTATATCTGTCTTGTATATCTGTGACTTGTACTTATAAACCTCCACCAAAATTAGGGCATTCCCTTTGAGAGTGACCCTAACGGAGGTGGGGTGTTTCACCAAGCGGCTAGCCGATACGGCTCATAAAATCATCATCACCCAAACAAAAGAGTAAATATGGTAAACTTGTACCTATTCGTAGGGCATAACAATTTTATTCCTTGCTTAGCATCCCTTCAATGACCTGTTCAGGTTATACAAGCATGCACATATATGCAATTCAAGAAATTTTCACGTTAGTTAAATTTTGGTCTATTTGGCTAAATTTGCCTTACTAGCACATATTAGTTTAAACAACCAATCACACAACACAGTCAGCAATCAATTTGTTGATTAAAGTTTCAAACGCATACAAGGTTGATATATAGTAAAAGATCACGTTTTTGATGCCAAATCACAACGAATAAGCCCTATATAAGTTTTGGTTCTCACACCAATCTGATGGAAATATATAGGAACTCCACTCTCGACACTTGGACTCAATCACTGATGACGAGGCCTCATCGTCAGAATCGCCTCCGGCATCAAGAGTGTAATACTATATCTATCAAGTATATTAAAACCTCGAATATAAGCCGCTAAGCGTATATGCAAAATCTTTATATACTCGATTGCCCAAATTCAATTTAAACAAAACTATTCAAATACGAATACTTAAGATTTGAATTTTCAAAACAAAGTTGGTTTTCACTTTTATTTTCAAAAACAACACTCTTTACACTCGTTTTAGGACACTACTGATCCCATCTCTAACGAGTCATTCTCATTGGATATTACTAATCCAATCTCTGATGTATTCTTACGTTTGGTTCTAAATTGTCTTGTTCTCGAGCTTTGTAAACCAAAGCTCTGATACCACGCTGAAACGACCCGAACTTCCCAGTAAAGGAAAGCGCGGATAGAGTTGAGAACACGACAGAATATAAGCCAAACGGAAGAACATTTCATTGCTATTACAACAATTTACATAAGAGTACAAGAATATACAAAGTATAATCCAAATAATTTACATTACACAAATATCAGAGATTCAAACATATTAAATAAAGCGGAAGATAATACAAAACACAACTGAAAGGAATACGCGGGTACAAAGCTTTCCGGGTATAGTTCGAGCTATAAACCAGGATCCTGTGAATATAAATCTGCAAAACCAAAACTACTAGCTGCCCGTGCGGAAAACAAGGGCACCCAGAGTTTAGGTTAAAACAATAAACTCTAGGTCAGTCACGTGACTGGTGTGAGAACTAAAACAGTTATTATTCTTTATTCTTAAAGTTATGTAAATCAAGGGACCACGCCGCTAACGCGGAACAGGCTTCACCCCAAGAAAACCAGTGCATAAAACAAACAGCGCAATGCTAAATAAAGAACAATGAAGCTATTATAAGACCCAGGTACCATCACACAATGCAAGACAAACCAGAGGATAGGGTTTTGCCTTATAAAAGCCAAAGAATGCTTGATATGTTTAAAACAAGTTATTTAATACTATAATAAGTGTGTAGTGTCAAAACAACTTCAAATATAAATGTATCAATCCTAGGCGGCATAAATGCCCCGTCCCACTATGTCGCCAATACTAGGCTATACAATCAAAACCGCAATTGTCACGTATTGGATGTTGGATTTCCGTCTGTTAACCGAGGCAAAAGATAGTCCTCCACCGCTTCGAGACAATCTAGCCCATGTCTCAGGAATAGCCACAACTGCCCCATGGATCGTTAGGGCCGGTCCACCGATGTGGATTATTATACCTGAACACTACGTTTCCCCGCCCTATGGGGCGTAAATGAGTCCACTGACTCTATCGGTTCGAGAACGACAGATATATCCGAGGCGCCTCGCAACAGCAACAACTACATAAGCAGTGCCAGCCAGTTCAAGCACTGACACAACTTCTAACTAGAAGAAAACGCAAGTTCTCCCTGAAGTCCGTCTCCCGTTTTTGGTCCACCCGGGGTGTGAAACTCGCGAGTCAACGCTAATACACAAAGCTACGCCACACAGGCCGTGCTTTGATCATCACCACAAGACTTTGCTTTTCAACAGAAGCCTTGATCAATTGCCACTTAGGCATGCCACACAGGCAATCCGCTCCATGCGACTGATTCCTATCGATATACAGCCTCTGATCCGAGCGACTCAGAGAGGGATAAAGTAACAGAATAAATTCTCTTTCTCCAGGCAGAAGTATATTTATTAGAAACCAATCAACACAGTGCCAAAATCCAATGTCAGACACACGGACCATTTACAAGTCCGTTCTGGGTCTGAACGAAACCGGAGGCACTTCCTCGCATATCCGTCGATCTCCAGGCACTTCTGGACGATCACCAACTGATTCTCTCCTCTTGGGTGCCCTAATCAAGATGGTCAGTAATTATTCAAACGACGTGAAGACCCTCGGTCTTCAACCATCGTCTTCACCTTCCACATATAGCCGAATCGGTTATTCAGAATGGGTATAACCCGGCCTTTCTGAATAACCCGCGTATATTTTAAACAAGTGTTACACAAACACAACATACGCCTCATTCCAATTTAGAATATTCTTTTATTCTAATATTCACGTTCTTAGGGAAAGGTTCCCTTTAATGCTATCAAAGATAAATTCTTTTAAATTTATTCTTTAATCCTCCTTTGAATATCACTTCAAACTAATTAAGATTTATTAAAACTCCACTTAGTTTTAATCTTTAACTGGGTTAAAGAACCGATGTCATTTAAAACATGATTCACGATAAACCCTAAATCACCTCACATTTCAATCAGTCCCCAACCATAAATTAGTAAGAGAACAGTTCCCTGAATATTAACCCTGAAGGCCGAAACCAACATCAGATCAATATCCAAGAAACCATTCAACTTAACTGATCCCCAGTTAGTTCCTAATTCTTTTAACTCCATTTGTGTTTAAGAACAGTATTATTAAAGATACTGCTCACGACAAACCCAAAATCACATTCCAATTGTTAATCGGGTTAAAGAGCAAGTTTTATTTAAAACACCGCTCACGATAAACCCAAATTCCAATTCAAATTCTATTTCGGTTAAATATTTATTAACTGGACACTTTCACCAAATCTTAATTAAAAGATTTATTCTTTTCTAAACTGGATTCAAGAACAGTGTTATTTAAGACACCATTCACGACGAACCCCAAATCACATTCCAATTCACACATTAGAAATTCTGGTTACTTTTAAAATCATTCCAAAACCAAATTACCTATTTAAAAATAAATAGATTTTTAACTCTAGTTAAATTCGATAAAAACACGTTTCTATCTTTCCAAATATGGAGTTTTTCACCCCAACTCTTCCCAAATCACTTATTTTGATTTTACACAAATTATCCCTATTTTTAATAATTTTATCAAGGCCCGTACAGCCGATTTCCACTAACGGTCATCGAACTGCATCCATAGCGACCTTTTTCCAATTTGATTTGGACATAATTCCAAATCCAACCGTTAGATTTCTAATTTCTTATATTCGTTGGAAAGTTCTTTCCGACACGAACCCAACGGTTCCGGTTTTAGGAGAATCCGACAGTCGGATCTCCCGCAACGTCCACACGAAGTTTAATGGTCGAAATTGGCGAACTGCCGCGGCGCGTGCCGTTCTATTCAGGCCATTAATATATATATATATATAATATATTATATATATTTCATCGATTTTAACTCTAAACGTATTTTACTAATCGTTTAAAAATCGATTCCCACTTCACTTTTAATTTTTAACCAAAATTGACTATTCTACATCGTTATGTTATAACCGATATTATTTCCAAAATATTTGAATTTAAAATAATTCCCTAATCGATATTTATTTTAAAACGGATAAAATCGATATAACTATCGTTCGCGTCCAAATGGCGCAAATCTAATCAATACGGCTTAATATATTTTATTTCAAATATTTTCACTTCAAATATTCTATTTCAAATATTTCTGCTTTAAAAATTGTATTTCAAATATCTTTGATTTCACCAAATTGGAATGAGGCCCAAACACATACCATATAATTTTACTTATATGGATTCACATACAACACATGTATATATAATCAACCATCATCCAAAGTGCACTACACAACTGCGTAAGCGTTAGATATCACTAATCAATGCTTACAATAGCCTGTCAACCAATCGATTGACATACAACTAAACAATTGGGATTAGTGTACGTCAATTTCATCCCAACACCCGTTTGGGGTTTCAACCAGCAAACACACATTTTTATTCGTGCAGTTGGGCGATGTGTAAAATATATCGTCCCAACAATTTTAGTCAAATAGGTATACATATACAAACTGTCTGGTTTGAATATGAATATTTATTTCCAACTAGCTAAAATTTTTCTAACACTTTTTAGAAAATTTCGGCAGCACAACGGTGCTATACCAAAATTGGAGTAAGGTCTAACCTAGCCTTACTCCTTCGCCTTATAACGGCGCACGTTTAATCCTAACAAAATTTTCCATTCGTTATTCAAACCACAAACTGGGGTAAGTTCTAACCTAGCCTTACACCCTCACCTTATTCCGGCGCACGTCTAATCCTAACCAATTATATCGACATTTCTCACACCACAATCCCAATTCAAACAAGTATTCACAATAAACCCAACAACCAAATCAACCAAGCAAACAAGCCATCCATGGTATGTGGACGACGGGTGTCAGGTGCTACTAAACACCGTCAAACATCCTAGTATATACATTATAACTAGGAAATAAAAATAGAGTGAGAAGTTCTCACTAATTGCTAAACCACACGCCACGACTCTTCTAATGTAGAAAGTCCTCGCCGTGCCTCTAACAGGATCTGTTTAACACCGTTATACGTTAAAAATCACATTTTTAACATTGCTAAATGTGTAGCAAAGATTATGTTTTTACCCCGCTATTTAAATAGAAAAGATTATATTTTTACAATGCTATATAATAGATAAAGATTATATTTTTAACACGCTATATTTAAAACAAAGATTGTATTTTTATCATGCTATATTTACAACAAAGATTGTATTTTTATCACCCTATGTTTACAACAAAGATTGTATTTTTATCACGCTATATTTACAACAAAGATTGTATTTTTATCGCGCTGTATTTACAACAAATATTGTATTTTTATCACGCTATATTTACAACAAAGATTGTATTTTTATCATGCTATATTTACAACAAAGATTGTATTTTTATCACGCTATATTTACAACAAAGATTGTATTTTTATCCTTTCCAAAATATAAATAGAATTCCTACCTTTTCATTCTCTTCTTATGCTTAAAGATCTCGTCTTTGTCCAGTTAAAAATTACTCCTATGTTTAGTTAAAAATCACTCCTATGTTTATTTAAAGATCTCGTCTTTGTCCAGTTAAAAAATCACTCCTATGCTTAAAGATCTCTTTCTCTAGGAAGAGGAGGTGCTCCTGCGAGCGGCGGCGCGGGGATCTCCGGCGTGGGGCGCGACTGGTGGAGGAACGGAGGCCCTTCATTTCTTTTTTTTTTTTAATCCGAAACTGATTTTGGAACGTGAGGTAGGAGGAAGAGAGAGAAGACAGAGGGGGTGGGAGTATTTAAATATTTATATTTTAATAATTTAATATTATTTTCTTTCTATTAGAGTTTACTTTTCATCCGACCACCAAACGAGACCCAACGACTATCGCCCCTAGCTAATTACCCCTATTCCGGACACAATGGGATATGTATCGTAGGCCAATTCGACTGTTTCGACAGGTTTCCGTCAAAATTAAAGTATAAATAAGTATATATTAAATTTTAACGCACATTTCAAATTACCGGGGTCACATACGCACTCTAAAAATTCTAGAAAAATATTTTCTAGCATCGCGTCGACGATACGGTCCTAACAAAACTAATTTCGTCGAATTCTGAGACCGTTTGAAAAATGGCCAAATTCCAGTCGATTAAATTCAACTGAAAGTGGTCAAACGCGTTTAACTGCGCCACGCTCACATATTAACTCCAAAAATTACGAAACTTGAAACCATACAATAATTTGACATCCCGGATCCAACAAAAGTGGTTTCGTCTTATTCCGAGGTCGTTTGCAAAATGGCTATTTTTAAGGGCCAAATATATATTTAAAATACCTTTAAATGTATACAGACTTGTATAAACAGCTCTGCGACTATTTTAAAATGTCGGCCAAGCCCTAATATTTACTCTACACTGTGAAGGTCCTGTCCTCAACATCTGTTTGAGAGATCTTGTCAAACAGAGTTAAATTTTCTAGGGTCGTCCCCTTTACACTTTAAATTGAATTATATATATATAATCGAAGTTTAAAGTCAAAATTTCAAACTACCGCGCTATTTCTGGCTCGTATTTTATTTAGCATAAATTTACTGCTCTTAACTTCGTCGAAAATAAATTTTCTGTCGTATTTATTTAAAATATCCTATTTTAAATAGCCAAAATACGTTAAATTAGCCAAAATAAAAATTTTAAATTGGCCCAGATTTCCGGGTTATTACAATCATCACATCAGATTCACTTCGAATGCCACATTGTCAGATCCATCGAAATGACTAATTTGACGTCTACAACCATGCATTATGTGTCAGCTAAAAGAAGTTTCCATCTCCGCTTCCACTCTTGGTACGGTTGAAGAAATCAAGGTACGTGGCCTCTTTGGAAATACTCTGTCAGACATTCATCCATACATTTAGAATATTATATCGTCATACCCGCCAAACCACACATTGACTTATCAAAACATAACCTGGGTATACAGCTAAGAGAAACGAATTCCTCCGCCACAAAAATGTGAATACATTTGAACAGATCAACATTCGCGATCCATTGGATATACTCTGTCAAATCTTCTTCCATATACGTTGCCCTGGGACTGGACAAACTGAAGGCACTATTCAGTGTATCCATCTTAGTAACTGTTATCTAAGACTTATACAACAGCCCTTGCACTTTACCCCGTCTTCAATTACCTTGGCATATATGATTCGAAACGCTTATGCCAATACAGAATGGTTCTTTGGATAAAAATCCAATCGGTCTCTCCATATTAACAACGTTAAAATGGTCAAAACTTCGATAGTCCGTGAGTTAACTATCAAAGAAAAACAAGTGTGCAAACAACGATATTATTTCCAAATGGAAATAATATCGAACAATCATCAAACAACTTTTATCCTTTTGGTTCAATAATTTACTTATCTCCTGTTTCCCTATATTCAACATTTTGCTATTTTCTAGATTTAGAAAATATTGGTTATTACCGCTGGAAAACATTTCTCTTTCTTGTTTCCTATATTAGAAAACATTTCTGGTTCTTCTTTGGAAAACATTTCCAAATTCTTATATTGGACTTAGACAGATGTTTAAACAAACTATCGCGATGCCAATTCAACCATTTCCTTTAATTACTAAATCCACTTTACTGCCGAACCATACCCATTTCTTAGTTAGAAAAGAAGCCAATCAAGTTGGGGGTAGAACTACCTCTCAGACATTAATTGAACAACACTTCTAACCTCGAAATAGGTAAAGTTCACTTTATATTTCTTTACTTACTTCCGTACTTAACCTTTCCCTTTTGAATAACTTTATTCGATTATCTCTTTTCACTTAACTCTATTGGACTGACCCTATTGGATTAACTCTATTTTATTAACCCTATTTTATTAACCCTATTCACTTAACTCCTGTCGAATAAACTATATTCGATAACTCCTCTAACATTATTCGAATAATTATATTCGATTAACTCCTCTAACTCTATTCGAATAAACTATATTCGATAACTCCTCCAACTCTATTCGAATAACTTATTTGATTAACACTTCGAATAACCAATATTCGATTAACTCACTTCGAATAACCAATATTCGATTAACTCACTTCGAATAACCAATATTTGATTAACTCACTTCGAATAACCAATATTCGATAAACTCACTTCGAATAACCAATATTCGATTAACTCATTTGGATCAACCGACTTGGATTACCTCGGTTTGATTAACTCATCTTGACTATCTCAGCTTGATTAAATCAAATTGATTAGCTTACTTGCTTAACTCAACTTCGACTAACTCCTTAGGATTAACTTCGACTAACTCCCATGGACTAACTAACTTCGACCATCCCCTTTGGACTAATCAACTTCAACCACCCCCTTTGGATTAACTTCGACTAACTCCTTCGAATTAACTTCGATTAATTCACTTTGAATTACTCTAACTCCTTTGGATTAACTTCGACTAACTCCTTTGAACTAACTAACTTCGACCGTCCCCTTTGGATTAACTTTGACTAACTCCTTCGAATTAACTTCGACTAATTCACTTTGAATTACTCTAACTCTTTGGATTAACTATAATTGACTAACCCCTTTGGATAACTTCGACTAACTCACTTTGAATTACTCAAACTCCTTGGGATTAACTTCGACTAACTCCTTCGGATTAACTAACTAACCCTTTGGATTAACTTCGACTAAATCCTTTGGATAACTAACTAACCCTTTGGATTAACTTCGACTAACTCCTTCGAATATAAACTGTATTCGATTAACTACTTCGAATATAAACTATATTCGATTAACTACTTCGAATATACTTTAATCGAATGGCTTTATTTGATTAATTCTACTGACTTGGTTTGCCTAACTCAATCAGCTTGGTTTGATTAACCCATTTGACTAATTCAAATCGATTAACTCCTTAAATTCTATTTAACAAATAGATAATTCCTTTTATTCTATTTATTTAACAAATAAATATCTCCTTCAAAATATCCTATTTATTTCCTAAATAAATACCTTTAAAATCTTATTTATTTATTTCTAAAAAAATGTAACCATTGTAGTCTTATTTATTTTTCTAAATAAATAAATCCTTTATACTTTCTCTATTTATTTAACAAATAAATAATGTCCTTTTAATTCTATTTATTTATTTCCTAAATAAACGTCACTTTTATTCTATTTATTTATGTTGTACAAATATTCCCATCCTATTTGTTTGACAAACATTTCTCCTTTATATTTGATTTCTCAAATATATTCTCTTATTTGATTTACAAATATTTCTATCCTTTTACTTGTTTTCACAAATATAAATATCCTTTATATTTGATTCATAAATAAATCTCTTTATATTTGTTTAACAAATATAATTCCTCCTATATTTGATTAACAAATAAATTCCATTATAATTGAATTACGAACTGTTCCCTTATATTTGAATTACAAATATACTTCCATTATTTTTTAACTACAAATATAATTCCCTTCTATTTGAATTACAAATATACTACTTTTATTCAAAAACCTTTTTCTTTTGAATATATAAAATTCATCGATTTTATATAAATAAATTATTTTCAAGTATACTTTGAAAATCCCTTTTTCACCTTCTGTTATTTCTTGTGGTATTTAACGCACCATATAACAATGATGAATATCGTCCAAACACACATAATCAACAACAGATTATATATCATATTATATATCACAATATATAAATCACAGTAAAATAACTGTTGAGGAATCCAGTTGGATTCCTCCAACCTGTTTCCCTGCACCACAAATGTTAGACAACACTGGTATAAAATTCTGATAAGCAGAATCAACATATAAATATTCAACGATTTATATATATATATATATACACATATATATTTAATTTCTACTAACTGACTAGCAGTTCAATCCAACAGTCAACACACAGTCAAACAGACAATATTTAACAATTCTAAGAATACGTTGTAAAAAAGAACTGTACAGAGTTGGTGAGTTTTACTCACATTTGGACAATCATCGTCAATGACGATAACAATCGCTTGATTCAGACAATTTATTTTGCTATAAATTGTGACGGACTACAATTGACTCGCGTTAGTTCCATTGTGGAGTGCTCGTCCATACGATCGCAACGTAACTTACGGTTTGTGATTCTGATTCAGTATGTACAAGATATAGCGGTTACAAGTTCGAACTAGTTTAGATTAAATAAAATAAAACTTTGACCTTTTCAATTGGGCTTATCATACTTCTTTTGGCCCATTAACCTTGACAAAACCAAGCCCGCATAACCCTTCTTCCGCAATCGATTTAAGACCGAACCCCTGTTCCTCAATGGCCAGTCATTTCAGCGACTCTTCCTCCCTTAGTTCACCGTTCTCAAAACCGACCACACAATCGAACTTCTCATCTCCTCCTCATCATCCACGTATACACCAAGCCCAACTCGATGCAGCAAATACCGAGGCGTCCTGAGACATTCCAGAACAGGAACCGGAAACGAGCGATCCTCCTTCACATCGGAACCCACAAATATCCTTGACCAGATGCTATTCTTGGTGTTAAATCCGAATATACTCATTAACCAACACTCGATGCTTCACATCCATTGGAATTTCGAACCCTAGGAGCTACTGCTAATTGTCGAACACACCAAACATGAAGCGTAACCCTTCAAAACAGTACTATACAAAAGCTGCTGACCTCAAGAATCCATAGATACTCGATTTGTATTTTATACAAATTAATTTGAATAATTCTTGAATTTATTTCTCTTGTTTGTTTTTGCTGAAGAACAAGGGTTAGTGGCGGCTTGTTTTGAGTTATATATGAAGGTCCTGATTTTTCTGTGGTTGTAAATGAGGGGTGTGTTGCCTTATTTTAGCCTCTTATTTAGTTTAGATATTTTCTTTTATTTTATTATATTCGATTCAGTCTTCTAAAAATATGTGTGATCGCACACGATATTCAAAAATAACGAAACTGGATATGTAGCTAGAGTTCGACATTACGATCCCAACGAAACTGGTTTCGTCGAATTCCGACTTAGTATGCTCACACAGCGTATTTTTAACTATCGAAATACTGACTATATTTCACTCTAAAAATCCGTGCGGTCACACACTGACTCTAAAAATCACGAAACTTGGAATCTAACAACTATTTGACATTGCGGATCCAACAAAACTAGTTTCGTCGAATTCCGACTTCGTATGCAAAAGTGGCTATTTTTAACGCTCTAAATAGCCTATTTATATATATAAATATATTTAAATACTATTAAATTTAATATTTGAAAATAAATATTATCGTCTATATTCACATTGGCATACCAGATATCTCCAGAATATTGCTGTATGTATTTACAACTCGATATTACATCGTTAGAGTTATATCGACGCTCGATTTTTATTTAAATCCTTATTTAAAATATAATTAAATCGCCATAGTCAGGGCTCTACATTTCTGATAATTTGATTTGGACGTAACTCAAAATCTACACGACGAAATCACTATATTTCTCTTCCACTAGAAAGATATACTCCACCAGCTCCACACGTTCCTTGTTTCACGGAAATCCGATTTAAAACGAACCCTGTATACTCAGTTGAAGTCTAAATTGCCAAATAGCGAACTACCGCGTCGTTACACGCTCTATTTTAATTATATTATAATTACACGGTCAAACTGACGTTAATTAAATATATTCATCAATATAATCCAACTCTAAGCTGAATTAAATTCTGGGGATGACCCTGTTAACAGAATATTGTCAATTCCTATATTTCTGATTATTTCTGATTTAAATATATCATTTAAATTATTATTTTAATTAAATATTCACTCTTATTTAATTAACGACCATTTAATTCTCTAATCACCTTTTAAAATAAATAAATAAATAAATTATCATACCCCTGCAAATGCGGGTCATTACATTCTTCCCTACATAAAATAATTTTGTCCTCGAAATTGCTAAGTTAGAGGACGACCCTATCTATTGGAATTCCTAAGATCTGTTTACCCCTTATTTCTGATTTCCACTGAAACAATTAATATTGACTAAAATATTTATTCATTCTGACTAACTAAAATTTTTGAAAATTCTGAAAATTTTCTAACACTTTAAATTTTGGGAAAATTTCGCCATAACCTCCTTTGTACAACCCTATCGGTAAAATCACAACTCGCCTCTTTAGGACTTCTCCAACCCAAAAGAAAATCAAATTATTTCCCAGCTTACGCTTATTTAGGTTAAAATGGATGTTGTGTAAAACATCGTTACGACAACCCAAATACTATATTCAACTAACTCTTATCCAACATTGATCTTCGAGCCTGAAATCTTACTATTTATTTGTTAAAAATGAAACCAATCGTGTCGGGGTATAACTACCTCTCAGACCTTGACTGAATAACATTTATAACGTCAAAACAGATAAGACTACTTACTCAAATAATCAATACCATACAACTAATTTTTCACTTTTAAACACGCATACTCTTTCTTTTTAAGTTCGTTTCCTTATCAACTTCTCTATATATACTGTTATAGATTTCTACTTATCAGATTTTCTCAAAAATATTCTAACTCCTTAAATTCCAAGAAAAATTCGCCATAACCTCCTTTGTACCGGGAGCATCGGGATATTTCACATTGCCTCCCATGGCCCTTACCAATCCCAAAAGAAAAAGAAAAGCCAAGCGGCTAGCCGATACGGCTCATAAATCTCATGCTTATATCAAATATAAACTTGTACCTTTTGTCGGCATATTAACTTTATAACTTTCACCTGTTATCAATCCGACATATACCCACGGTCATCTCAACCGATTTTCGACCTACTTTTATCCATAAATCCAACCATTCGTTTACACCTAAGTCGAATTTTATTCCAAACCAATGTCACATTCTCGATTCCAAATTCTTAACTCATCAATCCAACACCATCTCAAAAGATTCTCTTATCACCCAAGTTTTTTTTACTTAACTTAACAAGTTAAATTTAAATTCTAGAATTTAACTTCCTGGGCTTTTATTTCAAGTCAATTTGAAAACATAATACCAATTCAAAACATTTGAATTCTTAAACAACTTGTTTTCGAAAAACAAATTTGAAAATAAAATCTTGGGTAGTAATCTGTCACTTACAACTCGAAAATCACACTGATGATGTGTACACTATCATCAGAATCATTTTCCAGCGATCAAAGTGAGTTCAATACTATATTCCTTTTCGAAACTCAAACTTAAACACTTCTATCTTGAATTGTTTCAAAATATCTTTAGTAAAACAAATTTAAAACCTCCCAGGATTTTAAAATTCTCTTACACTTAATCCAAATCTGTTGACAAACACCTTCCCAAATCCCTAAGGTTTCAATTTCAATTCTGATATAAATTCTGATTTATTTCATCTAATTTCACTTATATGAATTCTGGTTGGTTATATATAACCATTTCACTTTATAATCTTACTCGATCATAATTACAACCAATATATCTAATATATTATAATTTTGATATATATATCTTCTTATATCAAGATATACCTTAGGTAAACTTATTTTAATTTACCTTCTTTAAAAACATATCGTGACGACCCATCGTATTCAAGTGTTTATTTACTCCTACCGATACAGTGGTTCAAAATGATCGACCAGAACCCATAAACGACTCAACCAATGAATCCCCACAATATAAAACAATTTTTTTTATCAAATACAAATATGTACACTCGTATATATACACTCAAACTCAATCTAGGGTGTTACTAACCCTATCTATACCGAGTCACGCTACAGAGCCAAGTAATTCTTAACTTAAGCTCTGATACCAACTGTAACGACCCGGATTTTGAGCGACTTTGGTTATCGACAAAAACACGATGTCGATAACCAAAACATCGAAAAATCCCGGTAGTTAGTGAAAGAAATTAGAGGGTGAGAATAGATAAGATAGAAATTTAGAATAGAAGAAGAGAAGAAGAACTTACATCATCAGAGTAACACGAAATCTCACATCGGAACGAATAACATATAATATATAACATAACTTTGAAGCATAACTGTTATATATATATACAATAGCACTTATCAGAGTACAACGCTTACAACACAGCGAAAATAACTATAGCTATGATCCTGAAGCCTCCTGCTCCAAGCTCTCCAAGTATATCTGTAAATCCCGACTACTTGACTGCCCATACAAATTTAGGCACCCAAGAGTTTAGTGATAACAACAAAGTAAACTCCGGGTCAGTCATGGGACTGGTATGAGTAAAACAGTTAAACAGATATATGATATCTCATAAGACCACGCCGTGAATACAGAACGGATTTTTCCCTTATGAGAATCCAACAATTTGACAAGCAATATCAGTGTGATATTATAATAATGTCTATATACAAATAGATATCAATCTAGCAGAAACGCTTTCATCTCACGTTCTACATACATATTTTACAATCAAAATCGTAAGCACGTATTGGATATTTGGTTTTCCAACTATGACAAGTATTGGAACCACCTTCTGCTAGTGTACCTCTAGAGAGGAATACACTGGGTTCAACAGGAACATCTTGCAACCCGGCCACACATGACCGACCACTCATTTCTCTGAGTGTATCGAATGTATATCACCAACGGTTGGTATCAGCAATCGTTTCCCGAATGGGACAGCATCAATAATAGATTAGAAATAAATGGAACTCTAGATCAGGTGATTTAACACCCTAATAGGTGCAACCTACGTAGTCATGCTACCTGCCCGATTTCTGTCATTTACCGGCCGATGAGGCTAGAATCTACGCTTTATCATCACATCAGATTCACTTCTAATGCCACAATGTCAGAACCATCGAAATCACCAATTTGACGTCTACAACCATACATTATGTGTCAGCTAAAAGAAGTTTCCTTCTCCGCTTCCACTCTTGGTACGGTTGAAGAAATAAAGGTACGTGGCCTTTCTGGAAATACTCTATCAGACATTCGTCCATACACTTAGAATATCACATCGTCATACCCGCCAAACCACACATTGACTTATCCAAACATAACCTGGGTACACAGCTAAGAGAAACGAATTCCTCCGCCACCAAAACGTGAATACGTTTGAACATATCAACTTACGCGATCCATTGGATATACTCTGTTAGAACTTCTTCTATATACGTTGCCCTGGGACTAGACAAACCGAAGGCACTTTTAAGTATATCCATCTTAGTCACTGTTTTCTAAGACTTATACAACGGCACTTGCACTTTACTCCGTCTTCAATTACCTTGGCATATATGATTCGCAACGCTCATGCCAATACAGAGTTGTTCTTTGGATAATAATCCAACCGGTCTCTCCATATTAACAACGTTAAAATGGTCAAAACTTCGATAGTCTGTGAGTTAACTATCAAAGAAAAACAAGTGTGCAAACAATGATATTATTTCCAGATGGAAATAATATCGAACAATCATTAAACAACTTTTATCCTTTTGGTTCAATAATTTAGTTATCTCCTATTTCCCTATATTCAACATTTTGCTATTTTCTAGATTTAGAAATATAGGTTATTACCGCTGGAAAACATTTCTCTTTCTTGTTTCCTATATTAGAAAACATTTCTGGTTCTTCTTTGGAAAACACTTCCAAATTCTTATATTGGACTTAGACAGATGTTTAAACAAACTATCGCGATGCCAATTCAACCAATTCCTTTAATTACTAAATCCACTTTACTGCCGAACCATACCCATTTCTTAGTTAGAAACGAAGCCAATCAAGTTGGGATAGAACTACCTCTCAGACCTTAACTGAACAACACTTCTAACCTTGAAATAGGTAAAGTTCACATTATATTTTTTACTTACTTCCGTACTTAACCTTTCCCTTTTGAATAACTTTATTCGATTATCTCTTTTCACTTAACTCTATTGGACTGACCCTATTGTATTAACTCTATTTGCTTAACCCTATTTGATTAACCCTATTCACTTAACTCGTGTCGAATAAACTATATTCGATAACTCCTCTAACATTATTCGAATAATTATATTCGATTAACTCCTCTAACTCTATTCGAATAAACTATATTCGATAACTCCTCCAACTCTACTCGAACAACTTATTTGTTTAACACTTCGAAAAACCAATATTCGATTAACTCACTTTGAATAACCAATATTCGATTAACTCACTTCGAATAACCAATATTCGATTAACTCACTTCGAATAACCAATATTCGATTAACTCACTTCGAATAACCAATATTCGATTAACTCACTTGGATCAACCGATTTGGATTACCTCGGTTTGATTAACTCATGTTGACTATCTCAACTAGATTAACTCAAATTGATTAGCTTAATTTCTTAACTCAACTTCGACTAACTCCTTTGGATTAACTTCGACTAACTCCCTTGGACTAACTAACTTCGACCATCCCCTTTGGACTAACTAACTTCGACCATCCCCTTTGGATTAACTTCGACTAACTCCTTCGAATTAACTTCGACTAATTCACTTTGAATTACTCTAACTCCTTGGGATTAACGTCGAATAACTCCTTTGGACTAACTAACTTCGACCATCCCCTTTGGATTAACTTCGACTAACTCCTTCGAATTAACTTCGACTAATACACTTTGAATTACTCTTGGATTAACTATAATTGACTAACCCCTTTAGATAACTTCGACTAACTCACATTGAATTACTCTAACACCTTGGGATTAACTTCGACTAACTCCTTCGGATTAACTTCGACTAACTCCTTCGGATTAACTAACTAACCCTTTGGATTAACTTAGACTAACTCCTCTGGATAACTAACTAACCCTTTGGATTAACTTCGACTAACTCCTTCGAATATAAACTATATTCGATTAACTACTTCGAATATAAACTATATTCGATTAACTACTTCGAATACACTTTAATCGAATGGCTTTATTTAATTAATTCTACTGACTTGGTTTGACTAACTCAATCAACTTGGTTTGATTTACCCATTTGACTAATTCAAATCGATTAACTCCTTAAATTCTATTTAACAAATAGATAATTCCTTCTATTCTATTTATTTAACAAATAAATATCTCCTTTAAAATATCCTATTTATTTCCTAAATAAATACCTTTATAATCTTATTTATTTATTTCTAAATAAATATAACCCTTGTAATCATATTTATTTTTCTAAATAAATAAATCCTTTATACTTTCTCTATTTATTTAACAAATAAATAACGTCCTTTTAATTCTATTTATTTATTTCCTAAATAACCGTCATTTTTATTCCATTTATTTATGGTGTACAAATATTCCCTTCCTATTTGTTTGACAAACATTTCTCCTTTATATTTGATTTCTCAAATATATTCTCTTATTTGATTTACAAATATTTCTATCCTTTATACTTGTTTTCACAAATATAAATATCCTTTATATTTGATTCATAAATAATCTCTTTATATTTGTTTAACAAATATAATTCCTTCTATATTTGATTAACAAATGAATTCCCTTATAATTGAATTACGAACTATTCGCTTATATTTGTATTACAAATATACTTCCCTTATATTTGAACTACAAATATAATTCCCTTTTATTTGAATTACAAATATACTACTTTTACTCAAAAACCTTTTTCTTTTGAATATATAAAATCCATCGATTTTATATAAATAAATTATTTTCAAGTATACTTTGAAAATCACTTTTTCACCTTCTGATATTTCTTATGGTATTTAACACACCATATAACAACGATGAATATCGTCCAAACACACATAATCAACAGCAGATTATATATCATATTATATATCACAATATATAAATCACAGTAAAATAACTGTTGAGGAATCCAGTTGGATTCCTCCAACTTGTTTCCCTGCACCATAGATGTTAGACAACACTGGTATAATATTCTGATAAGCAGAATCAACATATAAATATTCAACGGTTTATATATATATATATAATTTCTGCTAACTGACTAGCAGTTCAATCCAACATTCAACACACAGTCAAAAAGACAATATTTAACAATTCTAAGAATACGTTGTAAAAATAGAACTGTACAGAGTTTGTGAGTTTCACTCACATTTGGACGATCATCGTCAATGACGATAACCATCACTTGATTCAGACAATTTATTTTGCTATAAATTGTGACGGACTCCAATTGACTCGCGGTCAGTTCCATTGTGGAATGCTCGTCCCTACGATCCCAACGCAACTTACGGTTTGTGATTCTGATTCAGTATGTACAAGATATAGCGGTTACAAGTTCGAACTAGTTTAGATTAAATAAAATAAAACTTTGACCTTTTCAATTGGGCTTAACATACTTCTTCTGGCCCATTAACCTTGACAAAACCAAGCCCGCATAACCCTTCTTCCGCAATCGATTTAAGACCGAACTCATGTTCCTCAATGGCCAGCCATTTCAACGACTCTTCTTCCCTTACTTCACCGTTCTCAAAACCGACCATACAATCGAACTTCTCTTCTCCTCCTCATCATCCACATACATACCAAGCCCAACTCGATGCAGCAAATCCCGAGGCGTCCTGAGACATTCCAGAATAGGAACCGGAAACGAGCGATCCTCCTTCACATCGGAACCCACAAAATCTCCTCGTCCAGATACTATTCTTGGTGTTAAATCCGAATATACTCATTAACCAACAATCGATGCTTCACATCCATTGGAATTTCGAACCCTAGGAGCTACTGCTAATCGTCGAACTCACCAAACAAGAAGCGCAACCCTTCAAAAGAGTACTAAACCAAAGCTGCTGACCTCAAAAATCCATAGATACTCGATTTGTATTTTATACAAATTAATTTGAATACTTCTTGAATTTAATTCTCTCCTTTATTTTTGCTGAAGAACAAGAGTTAGTGGCGGCTTGTTTTGAGTTATATATGAAGGTCCTGATTTTTCTGTGCTTGCAAATGAGGGGTGTATGGCCTTATTTTAGCCTCTTATTTAGTTTAGATATTTTCTTTTATTTTATTATATTCGATTCAGTCTTCTAAAAATTTGTGTGATCACACACGATATTCAAAAATCACGAAACTGGACATGTAGCCAGAGTTCGACATTACGGTCCCAACGAAACTGGTCTCGTCGAATTCCGACTTAGCATGCTCAGACAGCGTATTTTTTACTTTCGAAATACTAACTATATTTCACTCTAAAAATCCGTGCGGTCACACACTGACTCTAAAAATCACGAAACTTGGAAACTAACAACTATTTGACATTGCAGATCCAACAAAACTAGTTTCGTCGTATTCCGACTTCGTATGCAAAAGTGGCTATTTTTAACGCTCTAAATAGCCTATTTAAATATATAAATATATTTAAATATTATTACATTTAATATTTAAATATAAATATTATCGTCTATATTCACAGTGGCATACCATATATCTCTAGGATATTGCTGTATGTATTTACAACTCGATATTACATCGTTAGAGTTATATCGACCCTCGATTTATATTTAAATCCTTATTTAAAATATAATTAAATCGTTATGATCAGGGCTCTGCATTTCTGATAATTTGATTTGGACGTAACTCAAAATCTACAGGACGAAATCACTATATTTCTCTTCCACTAGAAAGATATACTCCACCAGCTCCGCACGTTTCTTATTTCACGGAAATCCGATTTAAAACGAACCGTGTATACTTAGTTGAAGTCTAAATCGCCAAATAGCGAACTGCTGTGTCGTTACGCACTCTATTTTAATTATATTTTAATTATACGCTCAAACTGACGTTAATTAAATATATTCGTCAATATAATCCAACTCTAAGCTGAATTAAATTCTGGGGATGACCCTATTAACAGAATATTGTCAATTCCTATATTTCTGATTACTTCTGATTTAAAAATATTTTTTAAATTATTATTTTAATTAAATATTCACTCTTATTTAATTAATAACCATTTAATTCTCTAATCACCTTTTAAAATAATTAAATAAATAAATTATCATACCCCTGCAAATGCGGGTCATTACATTTACCTTACGATAACCCAAAACAGTTTTTGAAACCAATATCTTATCCGATATTATAATAATGTCTAATCACAAGTAAATAACAACTAGCAGAACACGTGCATCTCACGTTCCACATATATAATATACAAACAAAATCCGCGGGGTCTTATTGGAAATTGGATTCCGACCTTGACAAGGTATGGGACCACCTGCCGATCGTGTAACTCTAGAGGAAATACACTGGGTTCAACAAGAACATCTTGCAACCCGGCCCTCACATGACCGACCACTCATTTCGCTTGAGTGTATCAAATGTATATCACCAACGGTTGGGAGCTACCCACCGTATTCCCGAAAAGGGACAACATCGAAATAGACAATATAATGAACTGGATTTTCACTAGATAGGTGATATACACCCTAATGGGCGCGACCCACATAGCCATGCTGCCTGCCCGATTTCTGTCATCTCCCGGTTGATGAGGCTTGAGGTCTTCTGAAACACTTGACCACCATTCATTTTGAATGCCACATCGTCATACCCGTCAAATCACAAATTGATTTCCCCAAAAATACCATGGGTATAAAGCAAAGAGAAACGAATTCCTCCGCCACCAAACGTAAGTACGTTTGAAGAGATCAACTTACGCGATCCAATAGATATACTCTGTCAGACATCCGTCCATTCACGTTTGTCCTGGGTCTGGACAAACCGAAGGCACTATTCTGTAAACAGGATAGCCCTTGCATAACTCCGTCTTCAATATTTGATCGCAACGCTAACGTCCATACAGAGTGGTTTTCAGATAATGAATCTGATCCCGGTCTCTCCGTATTGACGACGTAAAAATGGTCAAAGACTCCGATAGTCGGTGATTCAACTATCAAAGAAAAACAGGTGTGCAAACAATGATATTATTTCTAGATGGAAACTCTATTGATCAATCATCATCCAACATTTATCTCTTTTTAGATTAAGGTATCTCTACTTAGCCATTCTCCCATTTCTATATATTCGTAAATTCTTATTTTCCCAAATTTAGAAAATATACTTTATAAATCATTTGGAAGACGTCACCATATTCCCCTCCATTTCTTATTTCCTATATTGGAAAACACTTCTGATCCTTATTTGGAAAACATTTCTAATGTCCTTCACTGGATTTAAGCAGATGTTTAAATAAAAACATCGTTCTGCCAACCCAACCCATTACGGTCATTAACTCAATTTACTTAACCAACTTTCACTATCGAACCTTATGCACTTCTTAGTTAAAACTGAAGTCAATCAAGTTGGGGTATAATTACCTCTCAGACCTTAACTGAACGGCCTTTCTAACCTCGAAATAGACAAGGTTCAACCTTTAAATCTTTTAAGAAACTTCCTTGCGAAACCCTCGGATTCTACTTACGAATCCACTTCCTTAACAAAATCATTTGATTATAACTATAAATGTTATAATTCCATGTTTTCGAAATATGCTAACTTAAATATATTTTTATATCTTAATTTGGATGTAACAACCCGGAAATCTGGGCCAATTTAAAATTTTTATTTTGGCTAATTTAACGAATTTAGGTTATTTAAAATAGGTTATTTTAAATAAAAACGACAGAAAAAATATTTTCGACGAAGTTAAGACGAGTAAATTAATTGTAAATAGATAACGAGCTTGGAATTGCGCGGTAGTTTGAAAATTTAAATTTAAACTTCGAATAAATATATATAATTCAATTTAAAGTGTAAAGGGGACGACCCTAGAAAATTTAACTCTGTTTGACAAAATCTCTCAAACAGATGTTGAGAACAAGACTGTCACAGAGTAGAGTAAATGTTAGGGCTTAGCCTACATTTTAAAATAGTCGCAGGGCTGCTTATATAAGGCTGTATATATTTAAAGGTATTTTTAAATATATATTTGGCCCTTAAAAATAGCCATTTTGCAGACGACCTCGGAATTCGACGAAACCACTTTTTTTGGATCCGTGACGTCAAATTATTGCTAGTTTCCAAATTTTAGAATTTTTGGAGCTAATATGTGAGCGTGGCACAATTAAACGCGTTTGGTAATTTAAATTTGAATTTCATCGACCAGAATTTGGCCATTTTTCAAACGGTCTCAGAATTTGACGAAATTAGTTTTGTTATCACCGTATCGTCGATACGATGCTAGAAAATATTTTTCCGGAATTTTTAGAGTGCGTATGTGTCCATGGTAATTGGAAATGTACGTTAAAATTAAAGGGTTCGTTTGTCACAGGTCCCTACTAAGTTTCAAAATTAGGCTCACATCCGGTCCTAAACTTATTGTAAATTAGGTCCCTATTTTTCAAAAACATATAAAAAAATATTAAAAAAATATAAAAAAATCACGTAAATTCATAATTAAATAAAACATGTTCACGCCAAAAAAAATCTGGTGGAAAATCAATCAACAAACACGTCAAAATCAAAAAATACACAAAACAGCGAAAAATGCAGTAAAATGCATAAAAAAATGCACATATTGCAAATAGTTGCATACATGTATGCATCTATTTCAATTCCGCATCATACAGCAGCATATATGCATACATGTATGCAAATTTTCCGAAATACATGCATGATTTCATGCATCTATTCGATTTCTGCATGGAAAACACGCATGCTTGCATATGTGCATACGAGTATGCAGTTATGCAGAAAATATGCATTCAAGTATACACATATTGTCACGCCTTCGGCTTTCATCACATTACTGCATACAAGTATGCAGCTATTTTGAATAACAGGGAGTCGTTCTGTTGCTAATTTACGGTTAGAAGCTAATTAAAAATTAAAACAATAAAAATTCATGCATAGAGTGCATTCATGTGTGGAATAGAAATTCATCCGTTGAATAGATATTCGTGTGTTGAATGGCATTCGAGTTTTAAATAAATTCTTTAACAATAAAAATCACATCTTTATTATAATACGAACTATATAAAAATGTCCATGTGTGGAAAAAATTCATGTATAGAGTGCATTCATGTGTGGAATAGAAATTCATCCGTTGAATAGAAATTCGTGTGTTGAATGGCATTCGTGTTTTAAATAAATTCTTTAACAATAAAAATCACATCTTTACTATAATACGAACTATATAAAATTATCCATGTGTGGAAAATTCATGTATAGAGTGCATTCCGTGTGGAATAGATATTCATCCGTTGAATAGAAATTCGTGTGTTGAATGGCATTCGTGTTTTAAATAAAATATTTATATAATAAAATTCACATCTCTATTCTATATAAAAATATATATATATTCTAACTGGAAACTGGCTAATTGGAATGGTTTCTTCGGTATTGATCTGATGTTGGTTTCGGCCTTCGGGGCTAAAACATAGGGAGTCGTTCTCTTGCTAATTTACGGTTAGAAGCTAATTACGAATTAAACAATAAAAATAACAATTCAACATAAGTGAAAAGTTATACATGTGTGGAAATACTCAAGTGTCGAGTTGTTCATGTGTTGAAAAATATTCATTTGTTAAATAAAAAGGTTAAGCAATAAAAATTACATTTTTATAAAAAAAATGAAGTGCTAAAAACATTCATGTGTGGAATAAATATTTTTAATGATAAAAACATCATTTTTATCACGTATGTGACTTGCTAAAAATATACAAGTGTTGAAAGAAATAATTGTTTGTTATGAATATTATTTTGCCATGTATAAGAATTGAATAAAACCGTAATATGTTCAAATATAATTTTAGTTCTCAAAAGTATATCATCTTTTATATGAAACTGAATTGAACATTGATAAGTGATTAGAGTTGCACACATGTTCATGTATATTTATTGAACATGTTATAGCAAAGGGGCTAGAGAAGAGGAATAAAATTGTATGCTCGACAAATAGGTACACGTTTACTATTTTGCTTGGGTGATGATTTTATGAACCGATTGGCTAGCTGATTGGCTTTTTCTTTTTCTATTTGAGATGAGACGCCCGTGTGGCTGTTTGGGGATTTTCCCGGCCCTTCCCGTACAAAGGAGGTTACGGCGAAATTTTCCAAAATATTAAGGCGTTAATGTTGAAGTAAAAACGATATAGAACTCGTTGAATGAATTATATTTATATATATATAAATTAAAATTAAAATTAAAACGAATCGAGCCCGTGCAGTTCGCGTTTTGAAATAGTAACTTTAAACGATTATACCGAAAAATCCGACCATCGGATTTTGATGAAACTGGAACCATTGGGTTCGCTTTTGAGAGATCTTTCCAACGATATAAACTTTTTTAAGATCCAATGGTTAGATTTTCGGATATGTATAAAACAAATTTAGAGAAAAGCAGCGCCAGTGCCACGACATGAATTGAAACGTCGTTTAATTAAATATGGCCATTTTTAACTAAATAAAAATGGCGAAAAATCGTTATAAAATATTATAAGTAATATGAAGTGAAAATAAACCAACTATACTTGGTTTGCTTGATATTTGATAGTTGAATGTGTTTGACATGAAAATTATACTAAAGAACTTAAATGTGAATGTCGAATAATCTAACTATATAAAGAATTGGATTGAATTCTAATATACATGAATTATTTGAAAAGGCCGGGATAATTCTCATTACAAATAATCGATTGACGAATCGAAGTCGATGATGTAAAGACGGTTCAAGACCGACGATCTTAATATCGGATGGATGGGCATTACTGAGGTTCATGATTAGAGTAGCTACCTTGAAGGGGCTGAAGCAGTAGCCGTTTGTACGGGTGTGTTGATTGGACGAATTTGCGAGGAATTTGGTGCCTTCAGTTTCATTCAGACCTAGAATGGACTTGTAAATGGACTGTGTGTCTGACATTGGATTTTGTTCTGTGCTGATTGATATCTATTAAATATATATCTGTTTGGTGGCGGAGAATTTATTCTCTTTCCTAACGCCCTTCTCTGAGACGTACGAGCTCAGAGGTTATATATCGATGGAAATCAGTCGCATGGAGTGAACTGCCTGTGTGGCACGCCGAAGTGGCATGTCATCAAGGCTTCTGTTGAAAAGCAAAGTCTTGTGGTGATGATCAAAGCAAGGCCTGTGTGGCATAGCTTTGTGTATAGCGATGATTCGCGAGCCTCACACCTCGGTGTGAACCAGAAATGGGAGAAGGACTCAGTGGGGAGCATGTGTCTCTTTCTAGTTAGAGATGGTGTTAGTGCTTAAACTGGCTGACATTTACATACGTTTCACCTGTGTGGTTGTTTCTGTTTTGAGGCACCTTGGATATGGAGTCATTTGGCTCATTTACACCCTAAAGAGAGGGGAGACGGAGTGTTCAGGGTTATATTTAATCAACATCGAGTGGACCGCCCCTGATGATCCTAGGTGCAGTTGCGGCTGTAGCCTGAGACTCGGACTAGACAGTCTCGAATTCGGTGAGGACTATCTTTTGCCTCGGTTCACAGATGGAAATCCAAACTTCCAATATGACATGTGCGGTATAGATTGTGAATATATATACAATGACATAGTGACATGGGACACTTGTGCCGTCTATGATTGATATTTAAAATTGTATATAAAATTAGAAACAGACTGGAAATGAGCGAAAATGAGTGGTTTCCTGGGTATTTGTCTGATGTTGGTTTCGGCCTTCGAGGTTAATATTCAGGGAATTGTTCTCTTACTAGTTTATGGTTGGAGTCTGATTTTGAAATAAACGATAAAGTTTACTTTACATGTATTAAGCATATCTTGGTCGATATAAGGTAAAACTCTATCCTCCGGTTTGCGTTGCATTGTGTGATGGGACTTGAGTCTTATATCGGCCTCATTCTTTATAAAAAGCATTGTGTTATTTAAAGAATTTACTTTGTTTTAAATGTTGTGGCAATCACTGGAGTAAGCACGTTCCGGGAAAGTGACATGGTCCTATGATTTGCCTTGTTATTGTTGTTTAAGCTGTTGAATAGATTTCTCATACCAGTCCCACGACTGACTCGTAGTTTGTTTCACTTTGAAAACTCGGGTGCCCTTATTTCTACACGGGAAGCCTTGTGTTCAGGTTTTAGCATACTCATTCTGGACAGCTATGGAGCTGGAGCTGGACTTTCCCATTTCTCTTTACTGTTTCAGTTATTATCATGTACATTATGTTTGTTCCGCTGCAGACATTTTATATTGTACTTGTAACAACCCGAATTTTTATAATTTGTTAAGACAAAAATCAAGTAAGAATTAAATGTTAAAATCTGAATCAGATAAAAAGGGTTGCTCCATTGCGTTCGTCTCAGAAAAATACGCGAAATAGAGTCCGAAATTTCGTAAATCGGAGTCCGTATGACCAAGATATGGCCTCGCAAAGTTTCACGAAAATTCAAAACCGAAAACAGAATTTAAATTTCATAATTCAGAAAAAGGTGGGAAAATTCCCGCCAGATGAGGGGAGGTCGACATGGGTGTCAACATCCCCCCCCCCCCCAGTTCGACACTAGTGTCGACAGTAATGTCCCCCCCTGGTCGAGCCCAAACGAACCAGGTGCGCCTGCATGTGAAGTTGGCTCGGTTTTGGAGGCTAGTGACGGATTTTGAGGGCTGAGATCTAACCTAGGGTTAATCCTATGGCCTAAATCTATCCTAAACTCTATAAAAAGACCCTAACCCCTTGCCTAAACCCTCACAACCCTCTCATGCCACGAAGTGCTGCCCAAATGCCAAGTGATCATGGCCTCCGTCTCCAACTCCAAGAGACTATGCATTCGAATCGGATCCGAATCGAAAGGTGCAAGCTTGCTACACCAAATCGAGGCTCGATCAACGTTGCTACGGCGATTTCATGATGGTTCTTCATCAAAGGAGCCACCTTTCTTCGTTATGACGGTTCATGCGCATTCTCTAAGCCTAGCTATGTAAGTTCTAGCTACTTCAAGATGTTAACGGTAGTTTAATGTGACATGGGATAAAATGCGGTTAAACATGTATGCTATGACCTATGTGAACCTAGTTTTGCCTTGTACCTTGAATCTATGACTTGGAACTATGTTTTAGCGACTATATCATGTCACTCATGTTATGTTTAACTTAGTCTATCATGAAAGATTGAATCTTTAACTTGTGAATGTGGGCATAAGACCATAGAACCACCTTGAACTTGTGAAATATGTGCATGAACATAACTTGGGGCTTATGCAAGTATATGAACCCGAAACCCCTTCAGATAATGTGCAAGTTTGTGGCCAATCCTCTCTTTTATGACATTATGCATGCTTGTGGCCAATTCCTATATGACGTTATGCATGTTTCAAGCCCAACCCGTCGTGGCATCGTGCATGTTTTGAGGCCAACATCTATCATAGTATTTATACTATGTTGACCCACTTTCTCTTGCGTTAGAAAATATGATTTTGGGGTAGTTAGAAAAATATGAACATGACACGAAATCTTGACTTGAATATGACATGAAAACTTGACTTGAGATTTCATGTGAACACGACATGTAAGATAAACTTGAATGTGGACATGACACGTAGGAAAACATGGAACTTGGGGCTAGACACGTAAGGGTTGTAGGTGTAATAAGACACTAGACCAAACATGAAAGTGACCAACTCGAGGTTGGGTTGAGTTTGTAGCTTAAATCTTCCCGGAACCGACCGACATACCGGTAGCTACAAACAATAGGACCCAATGTGAGTTGTTGGTCATGTCGCTCTACAAGACCCGAGGTTAGACTAAGTTGTGGTGTAATTCTGTCCGGAACCAACCGACGTATCCAGTGACCACAACGAAGTCTAATGTGAGAGGTTGGCTGCATTAATTAATTAAATTAATGCCACATGGATAGGTTAAGTCAATTTGATTAGTGACACTTAACCGATACGACATGAATGGGTAGGTTAAGTGAAATATGACTTGATTCCTTAATGACACTTAACCGTAAAATACAGTTAGGGGACGGGGTTAAGTAATCTACCCTTAACTAATCCAACACAGTAATTAGATGGGGTTAAGTAACCTAAATTTAACTAATCTAAACACGGTAATTAGATGGGGTTAAGTAACCTAAACTTAACTAATCTAAACACGGTAATTAGATGGGGTTAAGTAATCTATACTTAACTAATCTAAACACGATAATTTGATGGGGTTAAGCGACCTATACTTAACCAATCTAACACGGTGATTTGTTGAGGTTAAGTAACTTACACCTAACCGACCTAATACGATAATCTGATAGGGTTAAGACAACCAATACTTAACCAATTTGACTTGATGATTGGATAGGGTTATGTCATGAGCATTAGGGTATACTTAACCAACTTGACACATGGTTTGTAGGGCTTAGTCTTGAACCTGAATACTTAGCCAATCTTGACATGATTCGTAGACGTGTTAAGTCATGAACTTGAATGACAACACTTAACCCATTGAGGCCGAAACCCTAGTTAGAGGGACTGGGTAGAGAAACCATAGTTAACAAGGATAACGGGGAAAGAAGCTAAGTGGTAAACCTTAGGATAACTAAGTAATAATTCTTAGCCAAGGATATGGGACCAGTTCATAAATAGATGAGTAACCTGATACGGTAGGCCATCGCTTAGTATACGAGGGGGAGCGAATTATCTGACTTAGATAAAGGCTCCAACGAACTGGGTTACGAAGCGGTAGCTTCGGGGGACGTGAGGGTACTCTTGGTATCCCTCTGTGAGGTTGCAGATGTTCCTCCTGGGCTCACAGAGGTTAAGGTCTGCGGTAGAAGAACCAAGAGTATGCCTTGGTTGCTGTGCGAGCAACCTAAAGACTAGGATGGATTAGCGTGGAGTCGTCGGTATCTTGTTTTGCCCTGGATAGTACGTCATCGACCTACCATCTTTAGTCAATCGTGTACGTACGGAAAGGCAGAGAACACCCAACAGACCATACATGCTATCTATGTATGGGTGAGGTTGGCCATCCGGTAGTGGGGCGTCGATGGCCTTAGTGTAGTTCTCATACATGACTTTTCTTGTTTGCCTTTCAGTAGTTGAGGGAGTGGTCATGTGGGAACATAGCCACGGGTATAAAAACAGACATGGATATCTGCATCGACAGATGACTTAAAGCTCCCGACCGAGTCCTGTATTTCTCGACTTGCCCTGGCACGGGAGTCGGATGGCACATTTGAGACACATGTGCATCTAGACATGGTGAAACGATTCACGATTCATACGTGGGGTAAAAGGGCGCGGTTGACGGGTAGTGTAATTGCTAGTGGCCCTAGGTGGCTTGAACCGGTGCCAAGTTACGACGACGTTCATTAGGTAGTGTAATCCCTAGCGGTCCTAGGTGGCATAAATCCTAGTTGAACACGCGATAGTTCAGGCTAACAGAACCTAGCTAGATCAAGTGAAACAGTCCAAACGATTTCAAGGATAAAATGGTACTACGTTGAAGTAGTGAGTAAGCCCGTACGAGGTACGGCAAAGGATTGAACTTATAACGGGAAGAAACGTACGAGTTGGGAAACCTAGTATGCGATATTAGGTTGACATGGACCATTACATGACATTGGGAAAAGGGACATTCATAGTTGACATATGACACGGATTGGGATACTAGTACGGAGGGTGCAGAGCAAATATACATGATAGATACCTTGGGATATTAGAATTGATAGGAAACTGACGATGTGACACCGTGACTTATCTAGACACCGTAGTTTATCATAACACATTAGGTTATCCTGATACTGTAGTTTACCTATCCTGTCACCATCCTTATGTTTACTTTCAGTTTATGCATGTCATGTTACTTTTACCTGTTTCTATGCTGGAAGTAGATAGGACTTACCAGTCTTTATGACTGACCCCATTTTCTTTCGCCTCTTTGTCTTCCGTTTCCCCCCAGGTTTTCAGGGAGGAAACATGTTGTTTGTTCGGACTTCTTCTGCTTGGAGGTCCTCATCTTCGGCTTGGACTTTTCTTGGCTATGGCTACTTTACTGTTTTTATTTGGGGAATAATTTATAAAATGTTTTATGCTTCTTTACTATTGCATGACAGGCTTCTATGTACTCTGATGTAAAAAGGCTTTAGACCATATAAATGAAATCATGTCTTACTTCCACTGTTTTATATATGTTCTGTCTTGTGATATTTCTGTGCATGTTTACCTTGTATAACGCCTCACCAAAGTCGGTGCACTTGCTTAGGGTGACCCCGGCCAAGGTAGGGTGTTACATTTGGTATCAGAGTAGAAGGTGACGAGACTGAGCAAAAGTTTTCAAAAACCTTCTGAAAAACCTTTTTCAAAGAAGCATTTTTCAAGAAATTTTTTATTTTTAAAGGCTATTCCCCAAAGGCCATTAGCACTATCCTTTGTTTCCTTGATTGATTCACTTTTCATTTCTTCCCTCCATCTAGGGTCACAGTAGTTTAGACTGTGACTAATCTTTTCGTGCTACGAGGTGCTTTCCGTGCGATGGAGGTGGTTCTCGAAAGGCCTGTTGCCATGTTACAAGAAAGGATAATAAGAAAGAGGATAAAGGATACAAGCGTAAGGATAAGCAACTTGTTGGTATGGCTTGGTCCATCAAGGAGGACAAGGACAAGATCATCAGAGAAGGCAATTGTATGCTCCCATTTCAAGGGTACCTAAGAAGAATGGTACCGTTCCTGTTAGAGGCCTAGCATTTCTTTTCTACCATCCCGTCCAGGCTTTGTCTTGATCTTCGCATCATTTAAGTCTGCTTGGATAGTTGAGTCTCTGCACCTTAGTATTAGCATGGTAGAAGATCCCAGTTTTTGTCCCAAATCTTGTTGGAAGAATGGTCCATTTATTCATGACTTGTTTGGATTTGAGAATGACATGTCTCGGCCACTGATGGATTCTAGGGATAAAGTAGTCACCCAATAAGGGGTGCCATTCTAGGTTTTGGAAAGAGGGTAGTTAGACTCTCGACTCACCTTGGTAATACCCTCGAAGTCTCGTGTAACCCTTTTTGGGTTCGGTCATGGTTAGTTTCCTAGAATCTCGTGATGCACTTATCGAAAATTTATGATCCGATCGAGTAGTGTGCACCGATAAGGTGGATGGTTCATTTCTCTTGTGCGTAAGTCATGGAAATTACTCTAGTAGGTACACTTGGCAACATGGATTGACATCGGTAAACGAGATCCGGAATTCACTAGTGAATTTTGGGAGAGCTTGCATGAGTACGCAGATATGGTTGAGCCAAGTATACTAGGTAAAGAATAAGTGAAAGTGGAACGAGAGGCGACAGTGAAATGAGTTCTAACTCATATCTTGGAAATAGGAATCAAGGAGCTACGAAATCATGAAGTTAAAAGACAGTCAAGGCGCACTGGAATTAAGCTCAAGGAAATGCGGCTTAGATGCGCGCATCGTACCTCTTTTTGAGAGTATATCATGGGTCCCTGGCCTTCCTGTAGAGCTTACTTGCATGCTATCGCTCGGTGGATATCCCTTCGATCGTGTTTCTGTTGTAAACTCCATAAGGAGTAAGTCTTGTTCATCTTCTCGATCCTAGCGTGAGAACCTTAGGTAGAACCCTATGGATGTAAACATGTATTAGAAACATGTTATGATTGATATGGTTGCAAATGGTTGCAACTGGTTGCTCGTGGATGCGCGAATACACATTAGACACTAGGACGACTCAGTCACATTTCATATTGCATACGCACGAGTATTTATACTTGTTTTGGGATGAAATTGAATGTGTTTTCACGTGGATGTTGCATATGGATGGATGGTTGTGCACGCATATAGTATTTATATGCCTAGGACTATTTTCATACATGTTGGATTCATGGCACGCAACATATTTTGCATTAGACAGATCATTCAGGCTTGATCATTAGCATTAGTTCAGGGACATATACACACACTCTTTGCATGTTATTCATAGAGCATTAGAAATCGTCTAAGGACAATGGTTGCCTGTGGATGATGGTTTGAGTGATGGATGATGGATGGTAGGGTACTTTCTTCCTATCTTAGAGATTTCGGGGATGAAATCCTTAAAGGTGGGGAGAATGAAACAACCCGAATTTTTATAACGTGTTAAGACAAGAATCAAGGCAGAATTAAATGTTAAATTCTGAAATAGATAAAACGGGTTGTGCCATTGCGTTCATCTCGGAAAAATACGTGAAATAGAGTCCGAAATTTCATAAATCGGAGTCCATATGACCAAGATATGGCCTTGTAAAGTTTCATGAAAATTCAAAACCGAAAACAGAATTTAAATTTCAGAATTCAGAAAAAGGCCGGAAAATTCCAGCCAGATGAGGGGAGGTCAACATGGGTGTCGACACCTCCCCCAGGTCGACACTAGTGTCGACACTAGTGTTTACACACCCCCCTGGTCGAGCCCAAATGAACCTGGTGCACCTGCATGTGAAGTTGGCTCGGTTTTGGAGGCTAATGACGGATTTTGAGGGCTCGGATCTAACCTAGGGTTAATCCTATGGCCTAAATCTATCCTAAACTCTATAAAAAGACCCTAACCCCTTGCCTAAACCCTCACAACCCTCTCATGCCACGAAGTGCTGCCCAAATGCCAAGTGATAATGGCCTCCGTCTCCAACTCCAAGAGAATATGCATTCAAATCGGATCCGAATCGAAAGGTGCAAGCTTGCTACACCAAATCGAGGCTCGATCAACGTTGCTACGGCGATTTCATGACGGTTCTTCATCAAAGGAGCCACCTTTCTTCGTCATGACGGTTCATGCGCATTCTCTAAGCCTAGCTATGTAAGTTCTAGCTACTTCGAGATGATAACGGTAGATTAATGTGACATGGGATAAAATGCGATTAAACATGTATGCTATGACCTATGTGAACCTAGTTCTGCCTTGTACCTTGAATCTATGACTTGGAACTATGTTTTAGCGACTATATCATGTCACTCATGTTATGTTTAGCTTAGTCTATCATGAAAGATTGAATCTTTAACTTGTGAATTTGGGCATAAGACCTTAGAACCACCTTGAACTTGTGAAATATGTGCTTGAACATAACTTGGGGCTAATGCAAGTATATGAACCTGAAATCCCTTGAGATAATGTGCAAGTTTGTGGCCAATCCTCTCTTTTATTACATTTTGCATGCTTGCGGCCAATTCCTATATGGCGTTATGCATGTTTGAAGCCAACCCCGTCGTGGTATCGTGCATATTTTGAGGCCAACATGTATCATAGTATTTATACTATGTTGACCCACTTTCTCTTGCGTTAGAAAATATGATTTTGGGGTAGTTAGACAAACATGAACATGATGCGAAATCTTGACTTGAATATGACACGAAAAATTGACTTGAGATATCATGTGAACACGACATGTAAGATAAACTTGAATGTGGACATGACACGTAGGAAAACATGGAACTTGGGCTAGACACATAAGGGTTGTAGGTGTAATATGACACTAGACCAAACATGAAAGTGACCAACTCGAGGTTGGGTTGAGTTTGTAGTGTAAATCTGCCTGGAACAGACCGGCATACCGGTAGCCACAAACAATAGGACCCAATGTGAGTAGTTGGTCATGTCGCACTATAAGACCCGAGGTTAGACTAAGTTGTGGTGTAATTCTGTCCGGAACCAACCGGCATATCCAGTGACCACAACGAAGTATAATGTGAGAGGTTGGGTGCATTAATTAATTAAATTAATGCCACATGGATAGGTTAAGTCAATTTGATTAGTGACACTTAACTGATACGACATGAATGGGTAGGTTAGGTGAAATCGGACTTGATTCCTTAATGACACTTAGTCGTAAAATACAGTTAGGGGACGGGGTTAACTAATCTACACTTAACTAATCCAACACGGTAATTAGATGGGGTTAAGTAAATTAAACTTAACTAATCTAAACACGGTAATTAGATGGGGTTAAGTAACCTAAACTTAACTAATCTAAACACGGTAATTAGATGGGGTTAAGTAATGTATACTTAACTAATCTAAACACGGTAATTTGATGGGGTTAAGCGACCTATACTTAACTAATCTAACACGGTGATTTTTTGAGGTTAAGTAACTTACACCTAACTGACTTAATACGATAATCTGATAGGGTTAAGATTACCAATACTTAACCAATTTGACTTGATGACTGGATAGGGTTAAGTCATGAGCATTAGGGTATACTTAACCAACTTGACACATGGTTTGTAGGGCTAAGTCTTGAACCTGAATACTTAGCCAATCTTGACATGATTCGTAGACGGGTTAAGTCATGAACTTGAATGACAACACTTAACCCATTAAGACCAAAACCCTAGTTAGAGGGACTGGGTAGAGAAACCATAGTTAACAAGGATAACGGGGAAAGAAGATAAGTGGTAAACCTTAGGATAACTAAGTAATAATTCTTAGCCAAGGACATGGGACCAGTTCATAAATAGATTAGTAACCTGATACGGTAGGTCATCGCTTAGTATACGAGGGGGAGCGAATTATCTGACTTACATAAAGGCTCCAACGAACTGGGTGACGAAGCGGTAGCTTCGGGGGACGTGAGGGTACTCTTGGTATCCCTTTGTGAGGTTGCAGATGTTCCTCCTAGGCTTACAGAGGTTAAGGTCTGCGGTAGAAGAATCAAGAGTATGCCTTGGTTGCTGTGCGAGTAACCTAAAGACTGGGATGGATTAGCGTGGAATCGTCGGTATCTTGTTTTTCCTTGGATAGCACGTCGTCGACTACCTACCATCTTTAGTCGATCTTGTATGTACGGAAAGGCAGAGAACACCCAACAGACCATACATCCTATCTAAGTATGGGTGAGTTTAGCTGTCCGGTAGTGGGGCGTTGATAGCCTTAGTGTAGTTCTCATACATGACTTTTCTTGTTTGCCTTTCAGTAGCTGAGGGAGTGGTCACGTGGGACCATAGCCACGGGTATAAAAACAGACTAGGATATCTGCATCGGCAGATGACTTAAAGCTTCCGACCGAGTCCTGTATTTATCGACTTGCCCTGGCACGGGAGTCGGATGGCACATTTGAGACACATGTGCATCTAGACATGGTGGAACGATTCACGATTCATACGTGGGGTAAATGGGCACGGTTGGCGGGTAGTGTAATTCCTAGTGGCCCTAGGTGGCTTGAACCCGTACCAAGTTACGACGACGTTCATTAGATAGTGTAATCCCTAGCGGTTCTAGGTGGCATAAATCCTAGTTGAACACGCGATAGTTCAGGCTAACAGAACCTAGCTAGATCAAGTGAAACAGTCCAAACGATTTCAAGGATAAAATGGTACTACATTGAAGAAGTGAGTAAGCCCGTACGAGGTACGGTAAAGGACTGAACTTATACACGGGAAGAGACGTACGAGTTGGGAAACCTACATATGCGATATTAGGTTGACATGGACAATTACATGACACTGGGATAAGGAACATTCATAGTTAATGTATGACACGGATTGGGATACTAGTACGGAGGGTGCAGAGCAAATATACATGATAGATACCTTGGGATATTAGACTTGATAAGAACCTGACGATGTGACTCCGCGACTTATCTAGACACCGTAGTTTATCATGACACGTTAGGTTATCCTGATACTGTAGTTTACCTATCCTGTCACCAACCTTATGTTTACTTTCAGTTTGTGCATGTCATGTTACTTTTACCTGTTTCTATGCTGGAAGTAGATAGGACTTACCAGTCTTTATGACTGACCCCGTTTTCTTTCGCCTCTTTGTCTTCCGTTTCACCCTAGGTTTTCAGGGAGGAAACATGTTGTTTGTTCGGACTTCTTCTGCTTGGAGGTCCTCATCTTCGGCTTGGACATTTCTTGGCTATGGCTACTTTACTGTTTTTATTTGGGGAATAATTTATGAAATGTTTTTTGCTTCTTTACTATTGCAAGACATGCTTCTATGTACTCTGATGTAAAAAGGCTTTAGACCTTATAAATGAAATCATGTTTTACTTCCGCTATTTTACATATGTTTTGTCTTGTGATATTTCTGTGCGTGTTTACCTTGTATAACGTCTCACCAATGTCAGTGCACTTGCTTAGAGTGACCCCGGCCAAGGTGGGGTGTTACATTTGGTATCGGAGCAGAAGGTTACGAGACTGAGCAAAAGTTTTCAAAAACCTTCTGAAAAACCGTTTACAAAGAAGCATTTTTCAAGAAAAGTTTTATTTTTAAAGGCTATTCCCCAAAGGCCATTAGCACTATCCTTTGTTTCCTTTATTGATTCTCTTTTCCTTTCTTTCCTCCATCTGTGGTCACGGTAGTTTTGACTGTGTCTAATCTTTTCGTGCTACGAGGTGCTTTCCGTGCAATGGAGGTTGTTCTCGAGAGGCCTGTTGCCGTGTTACAAGAAAGGATAATAAGAAAGAGGATAAAGGATACAAGCGTAAGGATAAGCAACTTGTTGGTATGGCTTGGTCCACCAAGGAGGACAAGGACAAGATCATCGGAGAAGGCAATTGTATGCTCCCATTTCTAGGTTACCTAAGAAGAATGGTACCGTTCCTGTTAGAGGCCTAGCATTTCTTTTCTACCATCCCGTCCAGACTTTGTCATGATCTTCGCATCATTTAAGTCTGCATGGATAGTTGAGTCTCTGCACCTTAGTACTAGCATGGTAGAAGATCCTAGTTTTTGTTCCAAATCTTGTTACAAGAATGGTACATTTATTCATGACTTGTTTGGATTTGAGAATGACATGTCTCGGTTACTGATGGATTCTAGGGATAAAATAGTCACCCAATAAGGGGTGCCATTCTCGGTTTTGGAAAGTGGGTAGTTAGACTCTCGACTCACCTTGGTAATACCCTCAAAGTCTCGTGTAACCATTTTTGGGTTCGATCATGGTTAGTTTCCTAGAATCTCTTGATGCACTTATCGGAAATTTCTTATCCGATCGAGTAGTGTGCACCGATAAGGTGGATGGTTCATTTCACTTGTGCGTAAGTCATGGAAATTACTCTAGTAGGTACACTTGGCAACATGGATTGACATCAGTAAACGAGATCCGGAATTCACTAGTGAAATTTGGGAGAGCTTGCATGAGTACGCAGATATGGTTGAGCCAAGTACACTAGGGAAAGAATAAGTGAAAGTGGAACGAGAGGTGACAGTGAAATGAGTTCTAACTCATATCTTGGAAATAGGAATCAAGGAGCAACGAAATCATGAAGTTAAAAGACAGTCAAGGCGCACTGGAATTAAGCTCAAGGAAATGCGGCTTAGACGCGCGCATCATACCTCTTTTTGAGAGTATATCATGGGTCCCTGGCCTTCCTGTAGGGCTTACTTGCATGCTATCGCTCGATGGATATCCCCTCGATCCGGTTTCTGTTGTAAGCTCCATAAGGAGTTATTCTTTTTCATCTTCTCGATCCTAGCTTGAGAACCTTAGGTAGAACCCTATGGATGTAAACATGTATTTGAAACATGTTATGATTGATATGGTTGCAAATGGTTGCAAGTGGTTGCTCGTGGATGCGCGAATACACATTAGACACTAGGACGACTCGGTCACATTTCATATTGCATATGCATGAGTATTTATACTTGTTTTTGGATGAAATTGAATGTGTTTTCACGCGGATGTTGCATATGGATGAATGGTTGTGCACGCATATTGTATTTATATGCCTAGGACTATTTGCATACTTGTTGGATTCATGGCATGCAACATATTTTGCATTAGGCAGATCATTCAGGCTTGATCATTAGCATTAGTTCAGGGACATATACACACACTCTTTGCATGTTATTTATAGAGAATTAAAAATCGTCTAAGGACAATGGTTTCCTGTGGATGATGGTTTGGGTAGATGGATGATGGATGGTGGGATACTTTCTTCCTATCTTAGAGATTTCGGGGACGAAATCCTTAAAGGTGGGGAGAATGTAACAACCCGAATTTTTATAACGTGTTAAGACAAAAATCAAGGCAGAATTAAATGATAAAATCAAAATCAGATAAAACTGGTTGCGCCATTGCATTCGTCTCGGAAAAATACGCGAAATAACGTCCGAAATTTTGTAAATCGGAGTCCGTATGACCAAGATATGGCCTCAGAAAGTTTCACGAAAATTCAAAACCGAAAACAGAATTTAAATTTTAGAATTCAGAGAAAGGCAGGAAAATTACCGCCATATGAGGGGAGGTCGACATGGGTGTCGACACCCCCCCTGGTCGACACTGGTGTCGACACTAGTGTCGACACCCCCCTCCCCCCCGGTCGAGCCCAAACAAACCTGGTGCGCCTGCATGTGAAGTTGGCTCGGTTTTGGAGGCTAATGACGGATTTTGAGGGCTGAGATCTAACCTAGGGTTAATCCTATGGCCTAAATCTATCCTAAACTCTATAAAAAGACCCTAACCCCTTGCCTAAACCCTCACAACCCTCCCATGCCATGAAGTGCTGCCCAAATGCCAAGTGATCATGGCCTCCGTCTCCAACTCCAAGAGACTATGCATTCAAATCGGATCCGAATCGAAAGGTGGAAGCTTGCTACTCCAAATCGAGGCTCGATCAACGTTGCTACGACGATTTCATGACGGTTCTTCATCAAAGGAGCCACCTTTCTTCGTCATGACGGTTCATGCGCATTCTCTAAGCCTAGCTATGTAAGTTCTAGCTACTTCGAGATGTTAACGGTAGTTTAATGTGACATGGGATAAAATGCGGATAAACATGTATGCTATGACCTATGTGAACCTAGTTTTGCCTTGTACCTTGAATCTATGACTTGGAACTATGTTTTAGTGACTATATCATGTCACTCATGTTATGTTTAGCTTAGTCTATCATGAAAGATTGAATCTTTAACTTGTGAATGTGGGCATAAGACCTTAGAACCACCTTGAACTTGTGAAATATGTCCATGAACATAACTTGGGGCTTATGCAAGTATATGAACGTGAAACTCCTTAAGATAATGTGCAAGTTTGTGGCCAATCCTCTCTTTTATGACATTATACATGCTTGTGGCCAATTCCTATACGACGTTACGCATGTTTGAAGCCAACCGCGTCGTGGCATCGTGCATGTTTTGAGGCCAACATGCATCATAGTATTTATGCTATGTTGACCCACTTTCTCTTGCGTTAGAAAATATGATTTTAGGGTAGTTAGACAAACATGAACATGACGCGAAATCTTGACTTGAATATGACATAAAACCTTGACTTGAGATTTCATGTGAACACGACATGTAAGATAAACTTGAGTGTGGACAAGACACGTAGGAAAACATGGAACTTGGGGCTAGACACGTAAGGGTTGTAGGTGTAATATGACACTAGACCAAACATGAAAGTGACCAACTCGAGGTTGGGTTGAGTTTGTAGCGTAAATCTGCCCGGAACCGACCGGCATACCGGTAGCTACGAACAATAGGACCCAATGTGAGTAGTTGGTCATGTCGCACTATAAAACCCGAGGTTGGACTAAGTTGTGGTGTAATTATGTCCGGAACCAACCGGCATATCCAGTGACCACAACGAAGTCTAATGTGAGAGGTTGGGTGCATTAATTAATTAAATTAATGCCACATGGATAGGTTAAGTCAATTTGATTAGTGACACTTAACCGATATGACATGAATGGGTAGGTTAACTGAAATCGGACTTGATTCCTTAATGACACTTAACCGTAAAATACAGTTAGGGGACGGAGTTAAGTAATCTACACTTCACTAATCCAACACGGTAATTAGATGGGGTTAAGTAACCTAAACTTAACTAATCTAAACACGGTAATTAGATGGGGTTAAGTAACCTAAACTTAACTAATCTGAACACGGTAATTAGATGGGGTTAAGTCATCTATACTTAACTAATCTAAACACGGTAATTTGATGGGGTTAAGTGACCTATACCTAAACAATCTAATACGGTGATTTGTTGAGGTTAAGTAACTTACACTTAACCGAACTAATACGATAATCTGATAGGGTTAAGACAACCAATACTCAACCAATTTGACTTGATGATTGGATAGGGTTAAGTCATGAGCATTAGGGTATATTTAACCAACTTGACACATGGTTTGAAGGGCTAAGTCTTGAACCTAAATACTTAGCCAATCTTGACATGATTCGTAGACGGGTTAAGTCATGAACTTGAATCACAACACTTAACTCATTAAGACCAAAACCGTAGTTAGAGGGACTGGGTAGAGAAACCATAGTTAACAAGGATAATGGGGAAATAAGCTAAGTGGTAAACCTTAGGGTAAATAAGTAGTAATTCTTAGCCAAGGACATGCGACCAGTTCATAAATAGATGAGTAACCTGATACGGTAGGTCATCGCTTAGTATATGAGGGGGAGCGAATTATCTGACTTAGATAAAGGCTCCAACGAACTGGGTGACGAAGCGGTAGCTTCGGGGGACGTGAGTGTACTCTTGGTATCCCTCTATGAGGTTGCAGATGTTCCTCCTGGGCTCACAGAGGTTAAGGTCTGCGGTAGAAGAACCAAGAGTATGCCTTGGTTGTTGTGCGAGCAACCTAAAGACTGGGATGGATTAGCGTGGAGTCGTCGGTATCTCGTTTTTCCTTGGATAGCACGTAGTCGACTACCTACCATCTTTAGTCAATCGTGTACGTAAGGAAAGGCAGAGAACACCCAACAGACCATACATGCTATCTAAGTATGGGTGAGGTTGGCCGTCCGGTAGTGGGGCGTCGATGGCCTTAGTGTAGTTCTCATACATGACTTTTCTTGTTTGCCTTTCAGTAGTTGAGGGAGTGGTAACGTGGGACCATAGCCACGGGTACAAAAACAGAATTGGATATCTGCATCGACAGATGACTTAAAGCTCCCGACCGAGTCTTGTATTTCTCGACTTGCCCTGGCACAGGACTCGGATGGCACATTTGAGACACATGTGCATCTAGACATGGTGAAACGATTCACGATTCATACGTTGGGTAAAAGGGCGCGGTTGACAGGTAGTGTAATTCCTAGTGGCCCTATGTGGCTTGAACCCGTACCAAGTTACGACGACGTTCATTAGGTAGTGTAATCCCTAGCGGTCCTAGGTGGCATAAATCCTAGTTGAACACGCGATAGTTCAGGCTAATAGAACCTAGCTAGATCAAGGGAAACAGTCCAAACGATTTCAAGGATAAAATGGTACTACATTGAAGTAGTGAGTAAGCCCATACGAGGTACAGCAAAGGACTGAACTTATACATAGGAAGAAACGTACGAGTTGGGAAACCTACATATGCGATATTAGGTTGACATGGACCATTACATGACATTGGGAAAAGGGACATTCATAGTTAATGTATGACACGGATTGGGATACTAGTACGGAGGGTGCAGAGCAAATATACATGATAGATACCTTGGGATATTAGACTTGATAGGAACCTGACGATGTGACACTGTGACTTATCTAGACACCGTAGTTTATCATAACACATTAGGTTGCCCTGATACTGTAGTTTACCTATCTTGTCACCATCCTTATGTTTACTTTCAGTTTATGCATGTCATGTTACCTTTACCTGTTTATATGCTGGAAGTAGATAGGACTTACCAGTCTTTATGACTGACCCCATTTTCTTTCGCCTCTTTGTCTTCCGTTTCCCCCCAGGTTTTCAGGGAGGAAACTTTTTGTTTGTTCGGACTTCTTCTGCTTGGAGGTCCTCATCTTCGGCTTGGACTTTTCTTGGCTATGGCTACTTTACTGTTTTTATTTGGGGAATAATTTATGAAAGGTTTTATGCTTCTTTACAATTGCAAGACAGGCTTCTATGTACTCTGATGTAAAAAGGCTTTAGACCTTATAAATGAAATCATGTTTTACTTCCGCTGTTTTATATATGTTCTATCTTGTGATATTTCTGTGCTTGTTTACCTTGTATAATGCCTCACCCAAGTCGGTGCACTTGCTTAAAGTGGCCCCGGCCAAGGTGGGGTGTTACAGTACTGAAACCGTATTTTGTGCTAAGTATGATCATTTATGCTGTATAACTCTGATGATTATATTTATCCAGTGTATTTTGATGTCCATTATCTGAGTAATGACATATTTTCTGTTCTTCTGTTACTGTTTATGTGTTATATTCCAAAGATTACCCTTGCCACCTTGGATAAGGGGTTTGGGGTCGTCACTCGTGGTATCAGAGATTTGGTTAACCTTAGCTCAGGAACATAACATTTTAACGAACTCATCAGAAAGAGAATCGCAAATATTCTAGGATAAATAACTAAATACATATAGGAGCAGTAAGGTCTTAGTATGAGTATAGCAGAATGAAATACACCCCGATAGACATATTTACATTCATGTTTATGTCTCTATTCTTTACAATATCTTTTCTGTTGACCATACATTTGGTCTGCTATTTGCAGAAGTATTAGAAAATGAGTGCCAGAAACAGAAGTACAGATATAGAAGCCCTGTTAAAAAGGTATCGGAATCTGGGTGGAGTCCCATTCTCGGGCGAAGAATCCATTACTAAAACACAAGCATGGATGAGTACAGCTGAAAGAATCTTTGAACGTCTAAAGCTGAGAGATGATCAGAAAAGATTACTGGAATCTTGGGCACTCAAAGAAGAATCTTTAATCTGGTGGGATTCGATCATTAAGGATAATCCAGAAGGTAATATTATCTGGGATAGATTTAAAGAGATTTTCTGTGCAAGGTTTACTCCTCCAGAAGTGACTGAGCGGTTATGTGATGAATTCTATTATCTGATGCAAGGAGATATGACCGTTCCGGAATATCACAAGAAATTCAATGAACTTTCTCATTTTGCCCCGCATCTAATTGAAAATCCGAAGGGGAAGAATCTGAGGTTTATTCATGGGCTTCGAAGAAAGAATCAGAATAGTGTCATGGGACATGTGAAACTTCCCTTTTTTGAAATGATATACATGGCTTACAAGTGTGAAGATCTCGACAAGAAAGGTATGTTGCGCTACGAAGAGGAAGGTAGTTCTAATAACAAAGGAGAGTCTGAAACTGATAGCCCTGAGGCCAGTACGATTCCTGAAATCAGTAAGAAGCCTAAAGTCAATCGGAAAAGGGCTAGATCTGAGAAAAAAACAATAACGATGGCCACGTGCTCTAACTGCAATAAGCAGGGGCATTTGACCAGGAGTTGTAAACCCTTAAAGAAACGAGGAAAGAATGGATCTAAATCAGGCAAGAAGGTTCAAGAGATCAGAGAATGCAATATTTGCGATCCGTTTGGTCATGTAAAGCAAGACTGCCAACTATTAAAGAAAAAGTCTAAAGCCACACATGTTCATGAAGTGGCCAAAAGAAGCTCAAATCAATCGCATGACAGAAGTTCCAACATCCTCAGCTAGTCAGGAAAGGCCGGATGTTTTAGAAGGCACGCTTACTGTCAAAAATATTCCAGTTAAAGTTCTGTTTGACACGGGCGCGTCACGAAGCTTTATTTCAAGTAATGTGGTTAAGAAGTTGAAGCTAAAACTGAGGAATCTTAAAGAAACAATGAATGTGCACAAGCCAATAGGAGGTTCCCTTGTTCTCAATCTATATTGCAAGGTGCCGGTCACTTATTCTCATTATCGTTTTTCATTCGATTTGATTATTATGGATTTGTCGGAATTCGATATCATTCTTGGGCTGGACTAGTTGATCGAATATAAAGCCGAAGTTAGATGTGCAGAAAGGGTTGTTAAAGTTAACACGAAGCGTGCCAATATTGTTATACCCTGCATAGGCTCAAATTCGGATATAAAAGAATTCTGGTCATCTCTTGACGTTTCTCCTGCCCAATTAGAACAATATCCTATTGTCAAAGAGGATATTCACGCCGTCATACAAGATATTCCTGTCGTCAAGAATTATGCGGATGTGTTCGAGGAAGTTATCAGCTTACCTTCACAAAGAGAAATCGATTTCAAGATCGCTTTAATTACAAATGCAAGGCCACTAGTGCACGCTATGCGGAGAATGTCTTTAAAGGAGAAAGAAGTATTAGACAATCAGACTAGACAACTTGTATGGAAGGGTCTAATCAGACCTAGTTTCTCTGATTGGGGAGCAGCAGTGGTGTTTGTCCCAAAGTTAAACGGTACTCTTTGACTATGCGTGGATTATCGTGACTTGAATAAGCAAACATTAAAGAACAAATATCCATTGCCGTGAATTGTTGATTTGTTGGATCATCAGATTGGTGCACAAGTATTCTCAAGGATGGATCTAGCGACAGGTTTTCATCAACTTCGTATTGATGATGAATGTGTTCCTCTGACAGCGTTCAGAGGTCCGGATTTATTCTACGAATGTTAGTAATTCCATTCGGCTTGTGTAACGCTCCAGCATACTTCGTCGATCTAATGAATAGAGTGTTCAGAGGAGTCTTGAATAAGTTCGTTCTGGTTTTTATTGATGATATTCTAGTATTCTCTAAGTCAAAAGCCGAACATGAGAAACATTTGGAACAAGTTCTAGAAATTATGAGGAATGTTTTGAAGGCCAAACTGTCCAAATGTATATTCTGGCAAGATGAAGTAAAGTTTCTTGGCCATGTCGTATCGAAAGAGGGAATTGCTGTGGATCCAAGTAAAATAACCGCTATTAAAAATTGGAAGCAGCCTAGTGCACCCACTGAAGTCCGCAGTTTTCTTGGATTGGCCAGTTATTATTGGAAATTCATAGAAGGCTTTTCGAAGATATCTAGTCACTTAACAAAGCTTACTAAGAAGCACGCAAAATTCAAGTGGACTCCAGAATGTGAGGAGGCCTTTCAGAAGCTAAAAATAAGATTAACGACTGCTTCTGTGTTAACAATTATCGATGGCAAACAAGACTTGAAAGTCTGGATAGATGCGTCTAGAGAAGGCCTGGGTGCAGTATTAATGCGAAGAGGTCAAGTTGTTGCTTATGCTAGCCGTCAGCTGAAGCCGCATGAAAAGAATTACATTACTCATGACCTTGAGTTATTGGCTATCGTATTTGCTTTAAAAATCTGGAGACACTATCTCTTTGGTGAGAAATTCGAACTATATATAGATAATCAGTATTTGAAGTATTTGTTCACCCAGAAAGGCTTGAATTTGAGACAATAGCATTGGCTAGAGTTTCCTGCAGCGTACGATTTTGAGATTCTGTACACTCCGGGAAAAGCCAATGTTGTAGCAGATGCGCTCAGCAGAAAGAATGAAATCATCGCCAGTTTTATCATTACGTCTTCATTGAATGAAAAGATTCCTTCTCTCCGAAAAGTCGACAAATTTATTAAAGGAATTAGCGAGCGAATTCGTAAAGGGCATGCTTCAGATTTCCAGCTAGATAGCAAAGGGATTCTGAGGTTACAAGGACGAATTTGTGTTCCAGAAGTCCTAGAACTCAGACGAGAGGTACTTGATGAATGCCACAAATCTAAGCTGAGTATCCGTCCGGGTGTGAGTAAAATGTATAATGACATCAAATGCACCTTCTGGTGGAAATCAATGAAGAGAGACATTTCCTTGTACATTAGCAGGTGTCCTACGTGCCAAATGGTAAAAAGCAACCAATGGAAACTGGCTGGACTATTACAACCATTGGACATTCCACGATGGAAGTTGGAACACATTTCTATGGATTTCATCGATGGCTTGCCCAGAACAAAGAAAGGTAATGATAGTATATGGGTGATCGTAGATCGCTTCACGAAGACCGCCCATTTCATACCTGTAAGATCCAATCGAACGGCTCAATGTTTAGCTCAAATTTACTTCAAAGAAATTGTTAGGCTACATGGAGTGCCGCTCAGCATAATCAGTGACCGAGACCCATTATTCACTAGCAAATTATGGGAAGCATTCCAAGTAGAAATGGGAACCAAATTGAATCTAAGCACCGCTTATCACCCTCAGAGAGATGGTCAAACTGAGAGGGTAAACCGCATACTTGAAGATTTATTGCGGGCTTGTATTATTGATTATCGCGGATCATGGGAAGACCATTTGCATTTGGCCGAATACTCATACAACAACAGTTATCAAGCGAGCCTGAAAATGTCACCGTTTGAAGCATTATATGACAGACCGTGCAGATCTCCCGCCTGTTGGGTTGAATCTGGAAACAGACTTGTATTGGGTCCAGATATGATCCGTGATGCTTGGGATAAAGTCGATCTCATCAAGAAATGATTACTGACTGCTCAAAGCCGACGGAAAAGTTATGTGGATGCAAAAAGAAGAGATGTAGCATTTGCAGTTGGCGACTATGTGTATTTAAAAGTTTCTCCAATGAAAGGAGTAATCAGATTCGATAAAACTGGGAAGTTGGCACCTAGATATATTGGTCCATTTCCAGTGCTTGAACGGATTGGAACTCTCGCTTATAGAATTCAATTACTTGACTGGTTGCCTGGAGTGCATGATGTATTTCACGTGTCTCGAATCAGAAAGCATGTGCATGATCCAGATCTGATTGAGGATGAATTGAATCAACAAGTCATGGATATTACTCCAGAATTAGTTGTGAGAAGAAAGCCGATTAAGATCATTGGCAAAGAAACTAAAGAGTTGAAGAACAAGAAGGTTCACTTAGTTAAAGTTCAATGGAGTAGTGATCCTAGAGACTGTACTTGGGAGACAGAGGACAGCATTAAGCAAGCCTATCCCAATGCAGAGTGGACATTTCTGAGTAACTTTGGTGCAAGGTACATTTACAATACTTTACATTTCCGTGTTGTTTCCTACTTTACTGTTGTTTCCTTTTCGAGGACGAAAAGTTTTAAGTGGGGGAGATTGTAACAACCCAGAAAATCTGAACCAGTTTAAAATTTTTGTTTTGAATAATTTAAGCAGAAATTGAGTCAGAATTTAAAAATTCCATTTTTAAAACAATATTAAAGCCTTGAAAATAGCAATTTTGCAAACGACCTCAAAATTCGACGAAACCACTTTTGTTGGATCAGGAATGACAATTTATTGCTAGGTTGAATTTTCCATAATTTTAGAAATTAATATGTGAGCGTGGCAAAGGAAAACGTGTTTGAACAGTTTCAGCCAATTCTGATCGACCAGAAAATGGCCATTTTTCAAACGGTCTTAGAATTCGACGAAATCAGTTTTGTTGGGACCGTATCGCCCCAACATAGCTAGATAAATTTTTCGGGAATTTTTAGAATCAGTTTGTGGCCCTGGCAAATTAAAATGTACGTTCAAAGTTAAAATTAAAATGTTTCATACTTTAATTTGAAAAATAACTGACTCTCACAGTCGAATTGGCCTACGAGACATATCCTATTGTGTCGGGAATTGCGTTATTTATCTAGGGACGTCAGTCGTTGGGTTTGAAAAGGAGTTCGTTTAAGAAAACACTATTTTTGAATTTAATAAAACCATGGACCAATCATTAAATTCCTTTCATTATTTTAAAAATTAAAAATCCTTCGGAAAACCCTTTTCCATTCTACCGATCGACGATCCTCGAGCTCCGCCCTTTCCGACCCTTTTCCCGCCGCCTCGGCCATCTCCAGCCACCGCCACCACCAGCAATCGACGCGCCTCCTTCCCCTCTTCAAATCCGAACCAGCCTCGACCCCCTCGTCGCCTCCACTTCGAGAATCAAGCCCGCCAAGTCCGCGACTTCATAGCCTCACCACGGCCAACTTCGGCCACCGATCTGCACCAAACACCTCTGCGCCTGCTCGCCTCTCTTCCCTCTACCACGTGATACCCTCCGATCGTCACCACATCGCTCAGATTTCGAGAAAAATCTGAAACCCTAGTTTGAACAACATTGAAAGATGATGCTTTTATTTTATTTGAACTGATTTAAACACTTTTAAGTGATACAAACTTTGAAAAATCATATCTTTATCGTGTATTGATGAAATTCGATGAAACATGAGACATCGTGACCGCAAGGAGGCTCTCTACATTTTAGACGGGACCACGGATTTTTCTGAGCTCGTATCTATTTTTAGCGAAGCAACGAACCAATGTGAGAACTCTAAATTCTAAACGGAATGAAAGCGTGTTGTATAAATTATATAAGCGGAGTATAAATTATATACGTATTGTATACCTCATGTACATCTGTTGTATAAGTTGTATGAGCGATGTATAAATTATACAAGCGTTGTTTGAAATATATTTGCACTAGAAAAGTGTTGAATTTGAAGTGAATTATATTATATATATATATATATATATGTATATTATATATATATATATATATGTATATATATATATATATATATATATATATGCCGCTCATCCACAAACCATGGACGATATTTATTGGTTGTGATTGATGTGAAAAATTGGTTGGTAACGATTGGTTGACCTGATTTGTTTGTGGTTGTGAATGATTGATTGTGGTTGAAAATAAAATGGAAATTGATGTGGAAAAATTCCTTAAGACCTAAAAGATGGCCCGAATATTTAGGTCCTTGGAATACGCCCCTTAGGGAAAGTAGCGATGCTTAAGGGAGCGCGAGGAGCCGTACTTCGCTACGGTGCCGGTTTTAAACCCTTACCGTTATGCTGCCGACATTTTCAATAATATTCATGTGTTAGAATTATTTTCATGTGTTGAAATTATATTCATGTGTGGAAACTATATTCATGTCTTGAAATCTATATACAAGTGTTGAAACCATATTCATTTGTTAAAACTTTATTCTCATGTGTTGAAAACATATTCATGTGTTGAAACCGTATTGTATAAAGTGCGTTCATATGTGGAATAGATATTCATCCGTTGAATAGATATTCGTGTGTTGAATGGCATTGTGTTTTAAATAAAATATTTATACAATAAAATTCACCTCTCTAAAATATATATAATCTAATTGGAAATTGGCTAATTGGAATGGTTTCTTCGGTATTGATCTGATGTTGGTTTCGGCCTTCGGGGTTAATACTTAGGGAGTCGTTCTCTTGCTAATTTACGGTTAGAAGCTGATTAAAAATTAAAACAATAAAAATTCATGCATAGAGTGCATTCATGTGTGGAATAGAAATTCATCCGTTGACTAGATATTCGTGTGTTGAATGGCATTCGAGTTTTAAATAAATTCTTTAACAATAAAAATCACATCTTTATTATAATACGAACTATATAAAATTATCCATGTGTGGAAAAAATTCATGTATAGAGCATTCATGTGTGGAATAGAAATTCATCCATTGAATAGAATTTCGTGTGTTGAATGGCATTTTTGTTTTAAATAAATTCTTTAACAATTAAAATCACATCTTTATTATAATACGAACTATATAAAATTATCCATGTGTGGAAAATTCATGTATAGAGTGCATTCATGTGTGGAATAGATATTCATCTGTTGTATAGAAATTCGTGTGTTGAATGGCATTCGTGTTTTAAATAAAAATTTTATACAATAAAATTCATGTCTCTATTCTATATAAAAATATATATATTCTAACTGGAAACTTGCTAATTGGAATGGTTTCTTCGATATTGATCTGATGTTAGTTTCGGCCTTCGGGGTTAATACATAGGGAGTCGTTCTCTTGCTAATTTACGGTTAGAAGCTAATTAAGAATTAAACAATAAAAATAACAATTCAACATAAGTAAAAAATTATCCATGTATGGAAATACTCAAGTGTCGAGTTGTTCATGTGTTGAAAAATATTCATTTGTTGAATAAAAAGGTTGAGAAATAAAAATTACATTTTTATAAAAAAAGATGAAGTGCTAAAAACATTCATGCTTGAAATAAATATTTTTAATGATAAAAACATCATTTATATCACGTATGTGACTTGTTAAAAATATACAAGTGTTGAAACAAATAATTGTTTGTTACGAATATTATTTTGCCATGTATAAGAATTGAATAAAACCGTCATGTGTTGAAATATATTTTAGTTCTCAAAAAAATATCATCTTTTATATGAAACTGAATTGAACATTGATAAATGATTAGAGTTGCACACATGTACATGTATATTTATTGAACATGTTGTAGAAAAGAGGCTAGAGAAGAGGAATAAAATTGTATGCCCGACAAATAGGTACACGTTTACTATTTTGCTTGGGTGATGATTTTATGAGCTGATTGGCTAGTCGCTTGGCTTTTTCTTTTTCTTTTTGAGATGAGACGCCTGTGTGGCTGCCTGGGGATTTTCCCGGCCCTTCCCGTACAAAGGAGGTTATGGAGAAATTTTCCAAACTATTAAGGCGTTAGTAAAATTTTGAAGTAAAAACGATATAGAAATCGTCAAACGAATTATATATATATATTTGAAGTAAAAACGATATAGAAATCGTCGAACGAATTATATATATATATATAAATTAAAATTAAAATGAATCGAGCCCGAGTAGTTCGCGTTTTGAAATCGTAACTTTGAACGATTATACAAAAAAATCCGACCATCGGATTTTGACGAAACTGGAACCGTTGGATTCTCTTTTGAGAGATCATTCCAACGATATAACTTTGTTAAGATCCAACCGTTAGATTTCTAGATATGTGTAAAACAAATTTTGAGATAAGCAGCACTAGTGCCACGACACGACCTGAAACGTCGTTTAATTAAATATGGCCATTTTTAACTAAATAAAAATGGCGAAAAATCGTTATAAAATATTATAAGTGATATGAAGTGAAAATAAACCAACTTTACTTGGTTTGCTTGATATTTGATAGTTGAATGTGTTTGACATGAAAATTATGCTAAAGAACTTAAACGTGAATGTCGAATAATCTAACTATATAAAGAATTGAATTGAATTCTAATATACGTGAATTATTTGAAAAGGCCGGGATAATTCTCATTTCAAATAATCGATTGACGATTCGAAGTCGATGATGTAAAGACGGTTCAAGACCAACGATCTTCGTATCGGATGGATGGGCGTTACTGAGGTTCCTGATTGGAGTAGCTACCTTGAAAGGACTGAAGTAGTAGCTGTTTGGACGGATGTGTTGATTGGACAAATTTGCGAGGAATTTGGTGCCTCTGGTTTCGTTCAGACCCAGAACGGACTTGTAAATGGACGGTGTGTCAGACATTGGATTTTGTTCTGTGCTGATTGATCTCTATTAAATATATATCTGTTTGGCGGCGGAGAATTTATTCTCTTGACTAATGCCCTTCTCTGAGACGTGCGAGCTCAGAGGTTATATATCGATGGAAATCAGCTATATGGAGTGAACTGCCTGTGTGGCACGCTTAAGTGGCATGTGATCAAGGCTTCTGTTGAAAAGAAAAGTCTTGTTGTGATGATCGAAGCAAAGCCTGTGTGGCATAGCTTTATGTATAGCGGTGATTCGCGAGCCTCACACCCTTGCGTGAACCAGAAACGAGAGAAGGACTCAGGGGGGAGCATGCGTCTCTTTCTAGTTAGAGGTGGTGTCAGTGCTAAAACTGGTTGACATTTATATACTTTTCACCTATGTGGTTGTTGCTGTTGCGAGGAGCCTCGGATATGGAGCCATTTGGCTCATTTACGCCCCATAGGGCGGGGAGACGGAGTGTTCAGGGTTATATTTCATCCACATCGAGTGGACAACCCCTGATGATCCTAGGTGCAGTTCCGGCTGTAGCCTGAGACTCGGACTAGACAATCTCGAATTCGGTGAGGACTATCTTTTGCCTCGGTTCATAGATGGAAATCCAAACTTCCAATACGACATGTGCGGTATAGATTGTGAATATATATACAGCGACATAGTGGCATTGGACACTTATGTCGTCTATGATTGATATTTAAAATTGTATATAAAATTAGAAACTGATTGGAAATGAGCTAAGAAGAGTGGTTTCCTGGGTATTGGTCTGATGTTGGTTTCGGCCTTCGGGGGTAATATTCAGGGAATTGTTCTCTTGCTAGTTTATGGTTGGAGTCTGATTTTGAAATAAACGATAAAGTTTACTTTACACGTATTAAGCATATCTTGGTCGATATAAGGTAAAACTCTATCCTCCGGTTTGCGTTGCATTGTGTGATGGGACTTCAGTCTTATATCGGCCTCATTCTTTATAAAAAGCATTGCGTTATTTAAAGAATTTACTTTGTTTTAAATGTAGTGGCAATCACTGGAGGAAACACGTTCCGTGAAAGTGGCGTGGTCCTACGATTTGCCTTGTTATTGTTGTTTAAGCAGTTGAATAGATTTCTCATACCAGTCCTACAACTGACTCGTATTTTGTTTCACTTTGCAAATTCGGGTGCCCTTATTTCTACACGGGCAACCTTATGTTTAGGTTTTAGCAGACTCATTCTGGACAGCTGTGGAGCTGGACTTTCCCATTTCTCTTTACTGTTTCAGTTATTATCATGTACATTATGTTTGTTCCGTTGTAGACATTTTATATTGTATTAAAACTGTATTTTGTGCTAAGTATGATCCTTTATGCTGTATAACTCTGATGATTATATTTATCCAGTGTATTTTGATGTCCATTATCAGAGTAATGATATAATTTTTGTTCTGTTGTTACTGTTTATGTGTTATATTCCAAACCCTTGCCACCGTGGATACGGGGTTTGTGGTCGTCACAACTGAGTTCTCTTCTCTCTCTTGGAGCCATGTGGCGCACTAGTAATGCAACTGGCTTTGCATTATCCACTAGGTATATACGAAAGTCAATCTCGCACCTCGGGGGTAAACCCCGAACTTCCTGGAAGACGTCACCATACTCACGGACCATCCGAACAGATTCCAAATCATTGTTGGACGCGTCAAGAGATTCTAGGTAGTTAAGCATCACTGGACCTCTAGGGTCACAAGAAATATCGATGGTCTTTCCACAATGAGTCAACAATCTAACTACCTTTATTTCACAGTCTAGGAAGGCACCGTATCTGGCTGGCCAATCCATGCCTAGAATCAAGCGGTAGCCCATGAAGCCAAGAACGAAGGCGTTGCATACAAACCCCACGCCAAGATAGACACTCTCAAATCCCGACAAATTATTGAAAGGTGAGCCGAACCACCAATAAGATTTGAGACTACTATAGGATCTGTAACTAGACTAGTATTTAGGTGTAGTGTTTCAACTAACGAAGCAGATACAAACGAGGGTGAAGTGCCAGAATCAAACAAAGTATGAACAGGAAGATCAAACAGAAAAACCAGACTTTCAATAGAAAGGTTTCTGCCTCTCTCCTGTCCTGGTGCCATGAGAGCATGAACATGCCCTCTTGCCCGCCCTGGTGCCACGAGAGCCTGAACATGTCCTCTAGAAGTAAACCCTACCCTTTTCCCTTGCCCCTGTTTCCTCGAGCAGTCCTTAATCATATGTCCTGCCTTATAACAGTTGAAGCAACCAGTCTTCTTCTTCTTCCAACAGTCCTTGCTCAGATGGCCTGGTGTCCCACAATTAAAGCACCTTTCCTTTCCTTTTCCATTGTTATCTTTACCACGTTTCTTTTGTTGCTGCTGTGATTTCTTTGGATCCCCTTTCTTCTCTGGTGCCTTATTAGCGTTAGCACCTTTCTCCTCTTCACGCATAAGCGCTATGTCAACTAGATTCTCGAAGGTATCCCCCATAGGAATGTGGGTCATAGCCAACCCATGTAGCGGCTCATTCAAACCTTTAACGAATCTCAGGGCCTTCTTCTCAGGTGTGTTTACCAAGTCTAAGCCAAATCTCACCAACTGATTGAACTTGTTGATGTACTACTTTACTGATAAATTCCCTTGCTTCAACGTAAAAACCTCTGCATGTATAAATTCTCTTCTGCTCATAAGAGAAATTTCATCTCGAACCTATGCCTGAAATCAATCCATGTCTCCACTAGACGCTCTCCATTTGTGACCTCCCACCAAAACGAGGCTTCGTCCTTCATTAACCAAGCAGCTAATTGCACCTTCCTTCCGTCTTCTAACTCGAAGATACGAAACAAATCTTCCACCTCCTTAAGTCAATTTCGAGCTTCAAAAAATGTTTCGGACCCATGAAAAGGTTTTCTGCACATCGCCCGAAAGTCCATGCATGTCTTAGAAAAAGCATCAACGCGGGGAGGAGGAGGAGGAGCGGCTGCAACTAGGGGAGGAGGAGCGTTGGGCCTGCGGCAGTGGCTCTAGCCTCTAGATACCTTCTGAACCAGGTTGGTATCTGTACGCCCTCAGGTATCTCGAGTTCCCCAGACATGCTGAAAAAGAAAAAGGAAGAGATTCAAAACAAAGAATCGAAGGAAAGATATATGGCTCTTAGGGGTTATGTTTTTAAAATAATTTTTTCTCCTGAAAATACTCTCCTTAAAATATATTTTCTGAAAGTATTTCTTTATAAAATGCTTTTGAAAAACAGTTTTTCAAAATCTCATATCTGTTCTAGTAACCTTAAGCTCTGATACCACGTGTAACACCCCACGTCCATTAATGTCACTCACAAAGGGAATGCACTAACTTTCATGGAGTATTTTTAGTGTATAGAACGGGATATAACAAGACAGATACAAATATTGGTACTTTAAGAATTTAAAACAACTTTTATTGCAGAGGAGAAATAGTTTGGTTGCAACAACATCAAAAACTAACAATAAAACCAGGTACACTTAATATCCATCTTGACAAATTGTTTAAAGAGTACATGAAATAAAAAGCATAACCCCAACATAAGTAGCCATAAAAAGAGATGAGTTGAACTTTACTTTCAGCAATCCAAGCACTTCCAAAAGAGAGAAAGAGATCCAAATCAAGCTCCACTAGCACTAGTCCTACCCTGAAAAACTAGGGGGAAGGAAGAAAAGAGGCAAAAACAAACGAGGTCAGACGTAAAGTCTGGCGAGTCCAATAACTTTAACAATAAAATTATTAAAGTAATATGACAAGATATAAACTGCAAATAAGAAATGACTGTGAAACAAATGGGCATGACAAAGCAAACGAGAAGAATAAGATAATGATAATTGCGCTTCCTTATCACAATAGGATAATTACTATACTGCACCCATACTAGTTAATCTAAAAGTTGATCCCACCTACTGAACATAATAGTCATAACGGTAGTTTCTTGTACCCCTAGCTGTCCTCATAGGTGTCGCCTGCCCCTATCTCCACTAGTTATACCCACTACCCTATGCGATTGGCTCCCTAACTCGTAAATATCCGTGCTGGTCCCACAGTGGAGTGTATCACTCCCCAAAGTGGCAACTCGATACCACTAAAGATCTGTGGTTTATACCTACATGATGCAATAATGTCTTACCTACTAACACGGACCCACGCATGCATATGACCCCGCTGGACTTGTGTTGCCACCGCTAACCCGTTTTGACCTCTTACAATCAAACCTAGTAAGTGTGTCCTGTAACACCCTGTAATTCTATAACATTAAGTTTCACAAATTAAAGTATAATTAATTTTTAGAAAAAGAATTAGGTGAAACGGATTGCGCCATTGCACTCATCTTGGAATTCTTCTTGAGATAGAGTCCTTGTTTGCGTAAATTGGACTCCATATGAAAAAGATATCCTTAAATTAAATATTGCAGCAAAACATGAAAAAAAGAGAAGAATGAGAAAAGAATATTGTTTATCATTGTTCTAAGGGTTGTAAGTAAATGACTTAGTAGCTCATTTTGTTAGAACATGTGACTTGCAAACAAGAGGTACAGAGTTCGATCCCCGCCAGCCTCATATTTTTGTTTTAGGTGAATGGCTTAAAAGTGGCTTAGTGTGAACGCAGTTCAAAAAGTGGTTTAGTGTGAAAATGGTTAATTGGGAAGATAGATAAATATATATATACATACACATACATACATACATACATATATATATATATATATGACATTTACGCATCATGTGGCATACGTTGCGCATTTTTGGTTGTCAAGGATTGTTTTTTTTTACGTGGCCTTCTCTAATTGGATTTGTGACAAATTAAAAGTAAGAAAAGATTTATTCAGGTATGTATACATATTTATATATTGGTAATTAATGCATACGGTAAAGGGAAAATGTATATATTAAGTATGTATTTATGTTTGAATTGATTGACAATTAAATAATAAAAAGGAAAGATGTACATTTGGTACAATAACATTAAAGTAGAAAGTTTTTAATACAAATGCTGAGTCATTGCTGAGTCATTCGTGAACTGTTGTTGAGTCACTAGGGATGAATTAGCAATTCTATCTTGGCTGAATGGTTGTGGTTATTCCTAGGTTCATCCGACGGCTCTAATTAAATTGAAATTCTATATAAGCAACCTAAATCTAAACCTAAAATCACACAAAAATTTAACCTAAAGCCATCATGCTGCCTTCAGACAACCTAGAGTAGCCTCCACTTGAAGCTAACATAGAGACGAACAAAACAATGAATCAAAATCTAATCTAGAACAACGGTTTGTCTACGCCAAAGAAAAACATTTCAATTTTAGAATTCAGACATCAGAACTCAAGACTTCTCTGTTATTGTAAGTGCGGTTAATACGTAGATTTAAACATAAATCTTTTTATATCACGGCTTGTACAATTTGAACGTAGAACAATGTCTATATGTGAATTTGATTTATGTTTATATTAGCTTGTGGGTGATGAACATGCTAAACTTTATTTATGTTCACATTTATTTGTTGGCAATGAACATACTATTGTATACTTTTAGTGATAAAACTTATCATGAAATAGGCGATGAACTCATTCTAGCGTATGTTAACTTGATGATACAATTTGGTGGTTATTTGCAAGTTTATGATTTAAATCATATTCTTATGTTGGATCAACATTTTTGTATATTTAGAATTATGTTAAGTTGAACCTATTTATATTGCAAGTTAAATTAGCGACTCTCTTATGATTTAGCATACATAAGTTAACATGCTAAGTTGTGATTTAAATATGTTTATAGGCAAAAACATGATTATGTAAACCTGTTTGCTTAAATGTACAATTGTACATGTTAGATCCATTATGCCTACATGATTAAATCCATACGTATGTTCATATGTTCATATGCAAGTTGCAAATTTATGATTGGATCCATGCCAAGATCCATTTAGGTCCACATGATTAATACAAGTTGCATGTTAGATCTAAAACTAGATCTATGTTTATATACATGTTGTAAAGTGAATTTATGCAAGTTCACATGATTGGATCTAGTTCACACCTATATGTTAATATCAAAATTATACATATTTTGGAAATGGACATGTCATAATTATGTCATATGCTAATTTATATTTGAAGTTATTTTCACACCTATATGTTAATATCAAAATTATACATATTTTGGAAATGGACATGTCATAATTATGTCATATGCTAATTTATATTTGAAGTTATGTTCACACCTATATGTTAATATAAAAATTATACATATTTTGGAAATGGACATGTCATTATTATGTCATACGCTAATTTATATTTGAAGTTATGTTCAAACCTATATGTAAATATCAAACTTATACGTATTTTGAAAATGGACATGTCATAATTATGTCATATGCTAGTATATATTTGAAGTTAGGTTCACGCATGCCTAGATCTACATATTAACATGTTTAGGCATATGTTTGTCTAAGTCTAAATTATATGCAAGTTCATGTGACATGGTAAATTATATTTTGTTCCAAATTACATGATATATGTTGATTGAACCAATGTTATGTATGTTCCCTTCTTTATCTCGTTTATAAATTGGGCTAATTTGCTGGCCCAATGACTTTATGTGATTACTGCGAACAAACGAAACGGGGGTAACGTTGGGATTATTTTTAAAAACTATAACATGTTAATGATGAAGGTGGGCCCATAACCATGTAAATGGTTAAGGCCATGAAATGGCATAATCTACATACCAAAAATCATGAACCGGATTTAGAGGGAAAGCGGGCCATAACAATAATTGTTGATTATGTACATTAAAAGAGTAATTATGGCATAATAAAATTGGGAATAATTTACATATAGAATTTGTCCTTAATGAGATATATGTAAATTATAGAGAATAAGAGTATGCCCAACCCGAGGTTAGATTGAGTTGTGATGTAAACCTGCCTGGACCCGCCCGGCTGTCCAGTAATCACAACAGTACCTATCTAATCTAGGGGGTTAAGGCATTGAGCCCAAGTTGCGGTGTAAACCTGCCCGGAACTGACCGACACATTCAGTAACTGCAACAATACCTATCTAATGTGAGTGTTGGTGCTTTAGTGAATGAATTAAAGCTAGGATAAGAATGGTAGGGTTAAGTTAACTAAAACACTTAACCAATTCAACATGTTAACTAAATTGATGGGCGGGGTTAAGTAAATTTAGAACACTTAACCATTATAACATGTTGGCTAGACAAGTGGGTAAGGTTAAGTAAATTTTTAACAGTTATAACATGTTAACTAGACTAGAAGGTGAGGGTAAGTAAATTTAATACACTTAACTAATTTAACATGTTAACTAGACTAGAAGGTGGGGTTGAGTTCCTAGGAGCACTTAACCAATATAACAAGAATGACTAGGGTTAAGTTAATAGGAACACATAACAGATACAAGATGAATGGGTAGGGTTAGGTAAAAAGAAACACTTAACCAATATAACTTGATTTGTGGTAGTGTTAAGTTAACACAAGAAGGTAACACTTAACCAGAGTAACATGACAAGTAGGTGAGTTAAGTTGACATGAATGAAGAAACACTTAACCAACATGACATGATGAATGGGCGGGTTAAGTACATATCGGGTTGGTGGGTAATATTAGTAAATATAGGCCCTCAAACTTGACCGTTAATAAACATGCTTGAATCAGTGAGAGGGTTAAGTACATATCGGGTTGGTGGGTAATATTAGTAAATATAGGCCCACAAACTTAACCATTAATAAACATGCTTGAATCAGCGAGATGGTTAAGTACATATCGGGTTGGTGGGTAATATAGGCCTACAAACTTAACCATTAATAAACATGCTTGAATCGATGGGAGGGTTAAGTATATCAAGGGTAGGTGGGTAATATCTGTATATATAGGCCCACAAACTTAACCCTTAGGAAACCCTAGTAACGGGGACCCATTTCAGCAGTACACCATATAGACGTATCATGGTACCCTGAAACTTGGCAGGGTGGAGCATGATTACTGGGCTAATTATAAGCGGTCAAAATGATGGCGGTTGGTGCAGTAGTGTAGGTTCTAATGGAGCGCGTGCGTGCACGCACTTCGGAGCTGAAAAATAAGGCACTGGGCATCAGTAGTATACACTATGCACTCTGGAATCTTGTCGGGTTGCCACCATGGGACTTGATACACCCCATCGTGGGACCAGCATAGGTTTCTACAATCAAGCGGGGGTCGTATGACACATGCAGGTAGCATAATCCCAAGTTCGACCTAGATCGCATAAACCCTGAGTCTGAGAAGCGTTCGATAGGTAGCATAATCCCTAGTTGGACCTAGGTCGCGTAAACCCTGGTTGAATCTAGGAAGCGCTCGATAGAAAACTCTAGATTAGATGTAGGTAATAAATGGAATCCCCAAAATAGATGTACACCCGAGGGCAACCACAATTACGGGGATTGGGATCACGTTATCATATGATCATTGTATACAGATTACTAGGTGGGACACTAGTTAGGCGGTGTAGAGATGTAGAAATTAGAATAACAGAATTGAAGCGAAGCAGAGGAATAGAAATGAGTGTTGTTGTATATCTTGCCTTGGCCTGACTCATGATATCTTGACACTACAGCATTGTCCTACTTTTGGTTATTCATATCAAGATCTTTGCTTCCTGTTTAAATGCAAGTAATAACTGGACTACCCGACTTATTGTCTGACCGACTTTCTTTCGTCTTCTTTTCTTCCGTTTCCCCCCCCCACCCCAAGGTAGTCAGGGAGGGAATAGCTCAGATTAGTATGGACTGTTACTCTTTCAAAGCTTGAAGACTCTTTGATTTGCTGCTTTGGACTCTCTTTTCCACCGCTATGGCTGGCTAATGTTTTATTGGGGAATACCATTGTATATTTTTGCTTCTTTATTTTGTTAAACAAGATAGATACTTTGTTGTTGGAAAACAATCCTTATACAAGCTGTTTATAAATGAAATAAAGTCTTATTCATTTTTCCGCTGCTTTATTTATCTGTCTTGTAATTTATTTGCGTCTTGTACCCAAAAATGCTCCACCGAAGTTAAGGCATTCCCTTTGTGAGTGATTTTAATGGAGGTGGGGTGTTACACGTGGTATCAAAGCTGAAGGTTACAGGATCAGATAAAAGATTTGAAAAATTATTTTCAAAACAGTTTTTTAAAAAGAAGCATTTTCAAAAGAAAAGTTTTGGTTTAAAGGCATATTCCCCAAAGCCATATTCACTATCTTTTGATCCTCTGTTTGAATCTTTGTTTCCTTCTTTCTTGAGTCTCTGGGGCTCCTGGCTTTCTGGGAGGTAACCTCATTGCTGCATGGTTCCATACGCTTGATGAGACTATGATACAAGTCAAAGGGCAAAGAAGTTCCTGACTTCGATCTATAGTCGCAGTAGTTTCACCTACAGCTAATTTTCTTCCAAGCTTTGTAGGGTTCTTTGTGCGATAGAGGTAGCTTTCGAGAGACCTGTCAACATGTTACACAAGGATGGTAAAGGTGAGAGATGAATAGTTGTGGCAGGTGCCCTAGGTAGGAAGAAAGACTGACCTTAAGAGAGGCAAAAGTACATAGCAACCTTTAGCTTTAGACCCTCAGATTTGTAACGTAATGGATAATCTAAGTAGAGGAGAGACCTCTAATCATCTTAGTATATATACTAGGTATCAAGGTTAACGTCTGTTTATCTTGGAAAGATAGTTTGACTACATTGGATACCCTCTTGCACAGTAAGTGATAGAGGTCCTACCTTTAATATGGAGTTTTTGTAAACTGGAGGTCAAGAAACTTCACAATCGTGAAGTTAAATTAGTTAAGGTACATTACAATGAAGCTCATGAAGACGCGACACGGAAGACTGAAGATAAGACACGCGCATCATACCCTTTTTCTTGAGGGTATATCCTTGATCTCTTTTCCTAGGAATGTTAGGCATACTTGTTTCCCATCTTTTAAGGTATGTCCCCTAGGACATATCATCGATCCTTAGGTAGATACCAATGGATGTAAACTTGTATTTGAAACATGTTATGATTGATGATTGCAAGTGGCTGCTTGTGGATGCATATATTAGGCACTTTCATATTGTATTTGTTTATGAATTGAACTTGATGCATCATCATATGGATGTTGCATACGAATGAATGGTTGTGTACTCATATAGAGTTGTGAATAGGAAATGTTGCAAACATAATGGACTCATGGCACTGACATAAATTGCATTAAGGAGGTCAACTGAATCAGTGGACCGCCTGATTTTGCATTAGATAAGGATATATACACACACTATGCATATGAACATGAAAACATTAGAAATCTTTTTAAGGACAATGAGTGCCTGTGATTGAATGGTTGATTAGATGGATGATTGGATGGTAGGACACATTCTTCCTAACATGAAAATTTCAGGGACGAAATTCTTTAAGGGGCGGAGAATGTAACACCTCGTAATTCTATAACATTATGTTTAACAAATTAAAGTATAATTAATTTTTAGAAAAAGAATTAGGTGAAACGGGTTGCGCCATTGCGTTCGTCTCGGAATTCTGCTTCAGATAAAGTCCGAGTTTGCGTAAATTGGACTCTGTATGAAAAAGATATCCTTAAATTAAATATTGCAGCAAAACATGAAAAAAAGAGGAATGAGAAAAGAATAATGTTTAGCACTGTACTAAAGGTTGTAACTAAAAGACTTAGTAGCTCATATGGTTAGAACATGTGACTTGCATACAAGAGGTACAGAGTTCGATCCCCGCCAGCGCCATATTTTTGTTTTAGGGGAATGGCTTAAAAGTGGCTTGGTGTGAACGCAGTTCAAAAAGTGGTTTAGTGTGAAAATGGTTTATTGGGAAGATGGATAAATATATATATATATATAATATATATACATATACATATACACATATATATATATGACATGTATGCATCATGTGGCGTACGTTGCACATTTTTGGTTGTCAAGGATTGTTTTTTTTTACGTGGCCTTCTCTAATTGGATTTTTGACAGATTAAAAGTAAGAAAAGATTTATACATGTATATATACATATTTATATATGGGTAATTAATGTATACGGTAAAGGGAAAATGTATATATTAAGTACGTATTTATGTTTGAATTGATTGACAATTAAATAATAAAAAGAAAAGGTGTACATTTGGTACATTAACATTAAAATAGAAAGTTTTTAATACAAATGCTGAGTCATTGCTGAGTCATTCCTGACCTGTTGCTGAGCCGCTAGAGCTGAATTGGCAATTCTATCTTGGCTGAATGGTTGTGGTTATTCCTAGGTTCATCCGGCGGCTCTAATTATATTGAAATTCTATATAAGCAACCTAAATCTAAACCTACAATCACACAAAAATTTAACCTAAAGCCGTCATGCTACCTTGAGACAACCTAGAGTAGACGCCACTTGAAGCTAACATAGAGATGAACAAAATAATGAATCAAAATCAAATCTAGAACAACGATTTGGCTATGCCAAAGGAAAACATTTCAATTTTAGAATTCAGACTTCAGAACTCAAGACTTCTCTGCTATTGTAAGTGCGGTTAATACGTAGATTTAAACATAAATCTTTTTATATCATGGCTTGTATAATTTGAACGTAGAACGATGTCTATATGTGAATTTGATTTATGTTTATATTAGCTTTTGGGTGATGAATATGCTAAACTTTATTTATGTTCACATTTATTTGTTTGCAATGAACATACTATTGTATACTTTTAGTGATAAAACTTATCATGAAATGGGTGATGAACTCATTCTAGCGTATGTTAACTTGATGGTATAATTTGGTGGTTATTTGCAAGTTTATGATTTAAATCATATTCTTATGTTGGATCAACATTTATGTATATATATAATTATGTTAAGTTGAACCTATTTATATTGCAAGTTAAATTAGGGACTCTCTTATGATTTAACATACATAAGGTAACATGCTAAGTTGTGATTTAAATATGTTTATAGGCAAAAACATGACTATGTAAACCTGTTTGTTTAAATATACAATCGTACATGTTAGATCCATTATGCCTACATGATTAAATCCATATATATGTTCATATGCAAGTTACAAGTTTATGATTGGATCCATGCCAAGATCCATTTAGATTTACATGATTAATACAAGTTTCATGTTAGATCTAAAACTAGATCTATGTTTATATACATGTTGTAAAGAGAATTTATGCAAGTTCACATGATTGGATCTAGTTCACACCTATATGTTAATATCAAAATTATACATATTTTGGAAATGGACATGTCATAATTTTGTCATATGCTAATTTATATTTGAAGTTAGGTTCACACCTATATGTTAATATCAAAATTATACATATTTTGGAAATGGGCATGTCATAATTATGTCATATGCTAATTTATATTTGAAGTTATGTTCACACCTACATGTTAATATCAAAATTATACATATTTTGGAAATAGGCATGTCATAATTATGTCATATGCTAATTTATATTTGAAGTTTTGCTCACACCTATATGTAAATATCAAAATTATACATATTTTGAAAATGGACATGTCATAATTATGTCATATGCTAGTTTATATTTGAAGTTATGTTCACGCATGCCTAGATCTACATATTAACATGTTTAAGCTTATGTTTATCTAAGTCTAAATTATATGCAAGTTCATGTGACATGGTAAATTATATTTTATGCCAAATTACATGATATATGTTGATTGAACCTATGTTATGTATGTTCCCTTCTTTATCTCGTTTATAAATTGGGCTAATTTGCGGGCCCAATGACTTTATGTGATTAATACGAATGAACGAAACAGGGGTAACGTTGGGATTATTTTTAAAAACTATAACATGTTAATGACGAAGGTGGGACCATAACCATGTAAATGGTTAAGGCCATGAAATGGTATAATCTACATACTAAAAATCATGAACCTGATTTAGAGGGAAAGCGGGCCATAACAATAATTGTTGATAATGTACATTAAAAGAGTAATTATGGCATAATAAAATTGCGAATAATTTCCAAATAGAATTTGTCCTTAATGAGATATATGTAAATTGTAGAGAATAAGAGTATGCCCAATCCGAGGTTAGATTGAGTTGTGATGTAAACCTGCCCGGACCCGCCCGGCTGTCCAGTAATCACAACAATACCTATCTAATGTGGGAGGTTAAGGCATTGAGCCCAATAAGGACCCGAGGTTAGACTGAGTTGCGGTGTAAACCTGCTCGGAACCGACCGGCACATCCAGTAACCGCAACAATACCTGTCTAATGTGAGTGGTTGGTGCTTTAATGAATGAATTAAAACTAGGATAAGAATGGTAGGGTTAAGTTAACTAAAACACTTAACCAATTCTACATGTTAACTAAACTGATGGGCGGGGTTAAGTAAATTTAGAACACTTAACCATTATAACATGTTGACTAGACAAGTGGGTAAGGTTAATTAAATGTTTAACTGCTGTAACATGTTAACTAGACTATAAGGTGGGGTTAAGTAAATTTAATACACTTAACCAATTTAACATGTTAACTAGACTAAAGGCGGGGTTAAGTTCCTAGGAGCACTTAACCAATATAACAAGAATGACTACGGTTAAGTTAATAGGAACACTTAACCAATACAAGATGAATGAGAAGGATTGAGTAATAAGAAACACTTAACCAATACAACTTGATTTGTGGTAGGGTTAAGTTAACACAAGAAGGTAACACTTAACCAGAGTAACATGACAAGTAGGTGTGTTAAGTTGACATGAATGAAGAAACACTTAACCAACATGGCATGACGAATGGGCGGGTTAAGTACATATCGGGTTGGTGTGTAATATTAGTAAATATAGGCCCAAAAACTTAACCATTAATAAACATGCTTGAATTAGTGAGAGGGTTATGTACATATCGGGTTGGTGGGTAATATTAGTAAATATAGGCCAACAAACTTAACCATTAATAAACATGCTTGAATCAGCGAGTGCGTTAAGTACATATTGGGTTGGTGGGTAATACAGGCTCACAAACTTAACCATTAATAAATATGCTTGAATTGATGGGAGTGTTAAGTGCATCACGGGTAGGTGGGTAATATATGTTTATATAGGCCCACAAACTTAACCAATAGGAAACCCTAGTAACGGGGACCCATTTGAGCAGTAACCCACATAGACGTATCATGGTACCCTAAAACTAGGCAGGGTGGGGCACAATTAGTGTGCTGATTATAAGCGATCATAACGACGGCTGTCGGTGTAGCAGTGTAGGTTCTAACGGAGCATAGGGGTGAACGCACTACGGAGCAGAAAAATAAGGTACTGGGCATCAATATTATACACTATGCACTCTGGAGTCTTGTCGGGTTGCCACCATGGGACTTGATACACGCCATGGTGGGACCATCATAGGTATCTACAATCAAGCGAGGGCCGTATGACACATGCATGTAGCATAATCCCTAGTTGGACCAAGGTCGCATAAACCCTGAATCTGAGAAGCGTTCAATAGGTAGCATAATCCCTAGTTGGACCTAGGTCGCGTAAACCCTAGTTGAATCTAGGAAGCGCTTGATAGAAAACCTTAAATTAGATCTAGGTAATAAATGCAATCCCAAAAATAGATGTACTGTAACACCCCGAATTTTAGTTAATGCTAAAATTCACTAATTGCAGAATAAATAATCTCAGATGTGGGAATTGGTGGCAACGGGCTGCGTCATTGCGTTCGTCTCGGAAAAATACGCGAAATAGAGTCCGAGTTTTCGAGAATCGGAGTCCGTATGGCCCGGTTATGGCCCAATGAAGTTTGCAGAAAATTCAAAGTTAAAAACAGATTTAAAAATTCAAAATCAGATTTCGAAATTGGAACCAGTGGGGTCAGGCGGGAAAGTTCCCGCCCTAGCCATGTCGACAGGGCTGTCGACAGGGGAGTCGACTCCCCTGTCGACTTGCCTGTCGACACAGGGTGTCGAGCCACTTGGCCTGGGTGCACCAGGTCTGGTTTTCTGGCTAGTTTGGGCTGTGTTCTGGAAACTTCCTAAATCTGACGGACCTAATCTAACCTAGGGCTAATCCTATGGTCTAAAACACACCCTAATCCTATTAATACACCCTAATGCAAGCCTAATCCATACTAAAAATAGAATTGATGCCACCATGCCGCCAAAATCAAACTTAGGAGGAGACTCCACTAGTTATGAAGAAAGTTGCAAGCTAATCAACCTCTAATCATCATCTTCTTCTTGTATAGCAACTTGTTCTACTTCATAAGTTTTCTAATCTTGGTTTTGGTGGGTTTCTATCACTTTAATAACCAATTGCTAAATTAAGTAGATGAGATATGATGAGATCATGCGGTTTTATATGCGGACTTGTGGGTTTTAAGTCATATGATATGATGTTAGCTTGCTAATCTATGTTTAATGTTAACCCTATGTTTATGCAAGTTAAGTATGTGGGTTTATGCAAGTTAAGTATATGGGTTTATGCAAGTTAAGTGGTAGGTTTTATGCATGTTAAGTATTTGATTTTATGCATGCTAAGTGTTTGGTTTTATGCATGCTAAGTATTTGATTTTATGCATGCTAAGTATTTGATTTTATGCATGCTAAGTATTTGATTTTATGCATGCTAATTGTTTGGTTCTATGCATGCATTATGACATGCAAGTTTACCCTTTTTAAATAAGATGCATACATATGCAAGATGACACATTTGTATGCTATGCATACATATGCATGTTTACCCAATTGTGATGTAAGTTCATATGCAAGTTTGTCTCTTTTTATGATATGCATAACATATGCGAGTTTGCCTATATGTATGACATGTTATGCAAGTTCACATGCAAGTTTATGTGCAAGTTCACATGCAAGTTTATGTGCAAGTTCATATGCAAGTTTGTCTCTTTTTATGATATGCATAATGCAAGTTTGGGTTAAATACTAGTTGGGTTTAATGTATGTTCATATATGCAAGTTGACACCTTTTGAACCCATGATAAAGTTATATGCTATGTTGGCTAAACCCATGACATTTGTGATGAATCTTCCCTTAATTATATCGTGTTATGAGAACGAATTACGTGGGGAACGATGGGGTTAACATGCATGTTAATAAAATGATGTGAAATGGGTATGATTAAGCATACCACAAATTAAATGGACATAATTGGGAATTTACCTATTGAGTTAGGTCTACCCATATTATGGAGTTGGGAATTTACCTATTAAGTTAGGTCTACCCATACTATGGAATTGGGAATTTACCTATTGAGTTAGGTCTACCCATATTCTTAAAAATGTGTAATTAATTAGGGATAATTAATACAAATTATGGGGGTGATTAATTAGGTGTAATTAATCAACTAAGACACGAGGTTGGACCCTTTTGTAGCGGAAGTCTGCCCGGAACCGACCGGCCATCCAGCAGCTACAAATGATTGGCCCAATGTGAGAGGTCTTAGTCATAAGTTAAATACGTGATTAAAGTAAAGACACGAGGTTAGACCCTTTTTATGACGGAAGTCTGCCCGGACCCAACAGGCATATCCAGCAGTCATAAAAGATGGTCTAATGTGAGAGGTCTTTATGAGGTCATGATCTTAATTAATTAATTAAGAAACACTTAACCATATTAGCATGTAGAGGGACATGAGGGGTTAAGTGGGTGCCTTGGGTGGCATGAGGAATCTAGTGGGTGGCCTTGGGTGGCAATAGAAAATACGATTAGAATACTTAACCAAAGTGGAACATGTAATTAAACATGATTAAAGGGTTAAGTAATTGCCATGGGTGGCATGTGGGAATCAAGTAAGTGCCTAGCGAGATGGGGGCATGCGGAAATCTAGTGGGTGCCTTAAGTGGCCATTGAAATATAATTAGATGACTTAACCAAACCTTAACATGTAAGGGGGCATGATTATAAAAAGGGGTTAAGTGGGATGCACTAGATAAAATGACAAGCTTAGGTGGGTAGCTTGTTGGTGGCCATTTCAACCAATATCCCAAACGTACCTTAGTGGGCTCGACTCCAGTCGAGGATGGGACACGCATATTGGGCTTGACTATAAGAGGCCAAAACGGGGTAGCGGTGGCAACGCGAGTCCAACGGGTTTCATATGCGTGTGTGGACCCGGGATTGTAGGTAAGACGTTGTTGCATCGTGTAGATATAACCCGTGCACCATTTGTTGTATCGGGTTGCCACTTTGGGGAGAGATACACCCCATTGTGGGGCCAGCACGGATATCTACGGTAGGGAGTCGATCGCTTGGGAGTAGTGGGTACACCTAGTGAAGATAGGGGCAGACGGCACCTATGTAGTCAGCTAGGGGTACACGAAACTACTAGGTAAATTTTCTAAGTCCTTGGGAGGGATCAACCTTTAAGTAGGAATGACTGGTGTGGTGCAGTGTCGTAATTATCCTTGGGTGGGTAAATGTGTCTTTACGGTTATCTTAGTTTATCCTAAGTCTACCAAGCTGCTTAGTGTAGCCATTCATCCCAAAACGTTACCGTATATCAAGCTTATGTCTTCTCTGGTTACTTTAATGATTGTATTGTTAAAGTTATAGGACTCGCTCAGACTTATGTCTGACCCCGTTGTTTTTATCTTTTTTTCCAACCCTCAGGTTATCAGAGTGGGCCCAGTAAGAGTGGGCTTTGATCAGGCTGCTTTATTCTCTTTTGGAGCTTGGACCATAGGTGTAGAGCTCAGCTTACCCTTTCTTTTATGGCTATCAGTTCATGCATTGGGATTATGTACTTTTATTTATCAGGATGGATATTTTGTACTTGACTCTTATTATGGTTTTGTGATGTAACCAAACATGTTTTACTTTCCGCTGCAATGAAATGATGTTTTAAAATTTTCAAGTATTACTTATATCTGTCTTGTTGTAATTTTTCTGTTCTATATTCACTTAAAATACTCCACCGATGTTATGGCATTCCCTTAGCGAGTGACCATAGCGGGTGTGGGGTGTTACACGTGGTATCAGAGCAAAGGTTACCGGAACAGATAAAATTTTTAGAAAACTATTTTTCTAAAAACATTTTTGGAAGAGATATTTTCAAAAACATGTCTTTAAAGAGAAAAGTTTTTGAAAGAAAAGCATAATCCCCAATAGCCATATCTTTATCTTTCGAATTCTCCGTTTTGAATCTTTCCTTTTTCGTCTCAGCATGGCTGAAGATCTTTATCTTCCGGACGGTGTAGCGGTACCAGTATGGTATAGGAGGTTGTTAGAGGCTAGGGCCGCCGCTGCAGGTCCAGCAAATATTCCTCCTCCACCCGTTGCACCCGTTCCTCCTCGCACGGATACTTTTGCTAAGACTTGTAAGAAGTTTAAGGCTATGGGAGGGAAACCTTTTGTGGGAGCTAGGGATTGGCTTAATGAGACGGAAGAATTGATGGAAATCTTGGAAGTGGAAGAGGGAAAGAAAGTCAAGTTAGCCGCTTGGTTAATGGAAGGAGAGGCCTCGTTCTGGTGGGAGGTCACTAATGGAGAACGCCCTGTTGACTCTTGGGTGGATTTCAAGCAATGTTTTGAGGCAAAGTTTCTCTCAAAAGCGGAAGAAATTATGCACGTGGAAAGGTTCTTGAACTTAAAGAAAGGGAACTTGTCGGTGAAAGAATATGTTAACAAGTTTGATCAGTTAGCGAAGTTCAACATAGACTTGGTAAACACACCGGAAGAGAAGGATTTGAGGTTCGTTAAAGGCTTGAACGAACCGATGCATGGGTTGGCTATGACCCACATCTCTATGGGGGCCACCTTCCAGAAGTTAGTAGACATGGAATTCATGCATGAGGAAGAGAAGGGCCCCAATGCTATTATGGCACCCGAGAAGAATGGAGATCAGAAGAAACCTCAACAACAAAACAAGGGTGGGAAAGGTAAGGGCGGCAAGGGAAAGAAGAAGTGCTTCAATTGTGGGACACTAGGCCACCTAAACAAGGATTGTCGCAACAAGACGAAGACTGGCTGCTTCCACTGTGGCGAAGCAGGGCATCTGATGAAAGACTGTCCAAAGAAGGAGCAAAGGACGGGGTCTACCTCAGGAGGACAGGTGCAAGCTCTTGTGGCACCAGGTCAGGCTAGCGGCCAAGTACAGGCTCTCATGATTCGGGAAAGAGGTAGAACTATTTCCATTGAAAGTCTAGTTTTTCTGTTCGATCATCCTGTCCGTACTTTATTTGATTTTGATGCATCGAGTTCGTTTATCTCATCGTTGAGTCACTGCACTTAGACACCAGTTTAGTAGATGATCCCTTAGTTGTTTCAAACCCAATTGGGGGCTCCATGATGTGTTTGGGTTTGAAAGTTTCTACACTTAGCGTTGAGTTTAGATGTGATGCTTCTTGGGTTTCACGGGCTATGGGGTAGTTTTGGGCATGGACTGGTTATCCAGTAATGGTGCCGTTCTTGTTTGTGGAAGGAGAGTTGTTAGGCTTATGACCCGCTTGGGTAACACTCTCGAGATCTCTTGTAATCGCATGGAATTTGTTATGCTAAGTTATCTAGAATCGCTTGACACGTCGGTCGAGAGTTTGCGATCTGTTAGAGTGGTCCGGGAATACTCGGATGTGTTTGAGGAGGTGAAGGGCTTACCTACGGAGCGGGAGATTGACTTCCGAATATATCTGGTAGACAATGCCAAACCAGTATCTTGGCCAGTGTGCCACATGGCTCCTCGTGAGAGGAGGGAACTCCATAAGCAAGTAGGCGATTTGCTTGAGAAGGGGTTCATAAAACGAAGTATATCGGAGTAGGGTGCTCCAGTAGTTTTTGCCACGAAGGCGGATGGGTCCCTCAGACTTTGTGTAGGCTAAAGAGAACTAAATAAACCCCACAAAGAAGAATAGACACCCATTGCCGAGGACCGATGATCTCTTTGATCAGTTAGTTGGCGCCTCAGTATTTTCACAAGTTGGACTTAGCCACGGGGTTTCGTCAGTTGAGAGTGGCTGAGAATAGTATAGAGAAGACTGTTTTAGGACTCCGGGTGGTTTTTATGAGTGGCTAGTGATACCATTTGGTTTGATGAACGCCCCCGCATACTTTGTTGATTTGATGAGAAGGGTGTTCAGGGAGTACCTGAATAAGTTCGTGATGGTCTTTGTAAATGACATCTTGGTCTTTTCTAGGAGCGAAATAAGTTTTCGTGTGTGCTTAATAGGTTGAGCAATGGCAGTTATGGGAAAAACGATGGTTTTGGAGCGAGACTGGCAAGGACATCCAGAGTTGGACAAGGGCTTAATTATTTAGCCGTTTTTACTTGTATCATCTCACGTAGGTCGTCTGAATTCGAAGGAGGTATCCCTTGGGTGTTTGTCTGATATTGGTTTAGGCCTTTGGGGCTTGCACTTGGGGGATGTCAAGTTCGAATAGGATGGTCTGCGTGAGAGATGGACAGTTGTGATGATTTTGAATGGGATTCTTAGCATCCTATGTGTTTGAGATTGCATATACCAATGGGAAGGGTAACGTGGTAGCGGACGCCTTAAGTAGAAAAAGGTTGTCCTTGAGTTCATTGTTCGTTGAACGACGGAGCTTGGAATTTATTTCGATGTTTGACTTCAGACCTTCCGTTGACTTTGTACCCGGTTTGCTAGCCTCCTTGGAGGTTAGGCGTACTCTTTTAAGGCGGATTGGCGGAGCACAGCGAGACGACCCACGGTTGGTTGAGTTAGCAGAGAAGCTCATGAGGAGGGGGAGTCGTCCAGACATTTGAGTAGGTACACCCTAGACTGTAAGGGGTGGTTGCGTAGAGACGGTAGACTTTGTGTACCGCAAGGCGAGGGTTTGAGGAAGGCTATACTTGATGATGCACATCGGTCGAAGATGACCATTCATCCCGGTGGGGACAAGATGTACCAAGACATGAAGCGAGTTTTCTTTTTTGGCCGGTATGGAAAAAAGATGTGGCCGAGTATGTCGCTAGATGCTTGGTGTGCTAGCAAATGAAAGCGGAGCAGAAGAAACCCGGTGGGTCGCTTCACCCATTGGAGGTTCCGCTATGGAAGTGGGATAGTGTCTCGATGGATTACCGAGATTGAGGAAGGGTAATACGGGAATTTGGGTTGTGGTAGATAGACTTACTAAAAGTGCCCATTTCATACCCGTGAAGAGCTAGAGGACTGTTCCAAGTCTAGCTTCAGTTTATATTCGAGAGATAGTTCGGTTGCCTAGGAAACATGATGTATTCCATGTGTCACATTTGAGGAAGTGCCTACATGAGACCGTAGAGGCGGTAGAGCCGAGTTTGCTTAAAGAAGTAAAGGTAGAGCGTGATGTGATTTTTCGACGAGCTCCTACCCGCATCCTTGGGTCAGAGATTATGGAGTTGAGAAACAGAGAGGTTCGACTAGTCAAAGTGAAAAGGGGAGAAAGTTAGAGCAATGCTACTTGAGAGACAAAAGCGAAGATGCGTTCGTTATACCCATTCCTTTTTGAGGGTATGTCCTTTAAACGTCTCCTTTATCGTTTGTCTAGTGCTTATCTTATCTTTAATATGTCCTCTCATTAATACCTTTGACCTTTAGATAGGGTAAACCTATGGTTGAAACATGTGTTTGAGACATGTTATGTTTGATGGATGCGTGTGGATGCAAGTGGTTGCTATTGGTTGCTCGTGGATGCATATACACACACTCTAGACACTAGATCGGCTCAGTCACTTCATATTGCATATTGCATATAATTGTGTGTAGGTAACTATATTTATGGATGTATAATGGCTGTGTTATCATATGGATGATGCATTTTGGTGAATGATTGTGCACTCATGTAGATATTTTATGTGTCGATAGGGTTCTTTCGCATACATATTGGATGCATGGCGCTATCATGGTTTGCATATGTTCATACATTAGATAGGGAACATATACACACACTTTTTGCATATGCTCATACGTCATTAGAAATTGTTTTAAGGACAATGGATGCCCGTGTTTGATGGATTGAGTAGATGGTTGTTTGGTTGGTAGGATATGCATTCTCCTTAGCTTAGAGATTTCGGGGACGAAATCCTTTAAGGTGGGGAGAATGTAACACCCCGAATTTTAGTTAATGCTAAAATTCACTAATTGCAGAATAAATAATCTCAGATGTGGGAATTGGGGGCAACGGGCTGCGTCATTGCGTTCGTCTCGGAAAAATACACGAAATAGAGTAAGAGTTTTCGAGAATCGGAGTCTGTATGGCCCGGTTATGGCCCAATGAAGTTTGCAGAAAATTCAAAGTTAAAAACAGATTTAAAAATTCAAAATCAGATTTCGAAATTGGAACCAGTGGGGTCAGGCGGGAAAGTTCCCGCCCTAGCCATGTCGACAGGGCTGTCGACTAGGGAGTCGACTGCCCTGTCGACTTGCCTGTCAACACAGGGTGTCGAGCCACTTGGCCTGGGTGCACCAGGTCTGGTTTTCTGGCTAGTTTGGGCTGTGTTCTGGAAACTTCCTAAATCTGACGGACCTAATCTAACCTAGGGCTAATCCTATGGTCTAAAACACACACTAATCCTATAAATACACCCTAATGCAAGCTAATCCATACTAAAAATAGAATTGATGCCACCATGCCGCCAAAATCAAACTTAGGAGGAGACTCCACTAGTTATGAAGAAAGTTGCAAGCTAATCAACCTCTAATCATCATCTTCTTCTTGTATAGCAACTAGTTCTACTTCATAAGTTTGCTAATCTTGGTTTTGGTGGGTTTCTATCACTTTAATAACCAATTGCTAAATTAAGTAGATGAGATATGATGAGATCATGCGGTTTTGTATGCGGATTTGTGGGTTTTAAGTCATATGATATGATGTTAGCTTGCTAATCTATGTTTAATGTTAACCCTATGTTTATGCAAGTTAAGTATGTGGGTTTATGCAAGTTAAGTATACGGGTTTATGCATGTTAAGTATACGGGTTTATGCAAGTTAAGTGGTGGGTTTTATGCTTGTTAAGTATTTGATTTTATGCATGCTAAGTGTTTGGTTTTATGCATGCTAAGTTTTGATTTTAAGCATGCTAAGTATTTGATTTTATGCATGCTAAGTATTTGATTTTATGCACGTTAAGTGTTTGGTTTTATGCATGCTAAATATTTGATTTTATGCATGCTAAGTGTTAGGTTTTATGCATGCATTATGACATGCAAGTTTACCCTTTTTAAATAAGATGCATACATATGCAAGATGACACCTTTGTATGCTATGCATACATATGCATGTTTACCCTATTATGATGCAAGTTCATATGCAAGTTTGTCTCTTTTTATGATATGCATAACATATGCGAGTTTGCCTATATGTATGACATGTTATGCAAGTTCACATGCTAGTTTATGTGCAAGTTCACATGCAAGTTTATGTGCAAGTTCATATGCAAGTTTTTGTGCAAGTTCATATGCAAGTTTATGTGCAAGTTCATATGCAAGTTTGTCTCTTTTTATGATATGCATAATGCAAGTTTGGGTTAAATACTAGTTGGGTTTAATGTATATTCATATATGCAAGTTGACACCTTTTGAACCCATGATAAAGTTATATGCTATGTTGGCCAAACCCATGACATTTGTGATGAATCTTCCCTTTATTATGTCGTGTTATGAGAACGAATTACGTGGGGAACGATGGGGTTAATATGCATGTTAATAAAATGATGTGAAATGGGTATGATTAAGCATACCACAAATTAAATGGACATAATTGGGAATTTACCTATTGAGTTAGGTCTACCCATATTATGGAGTTGGGAATTTACCTATTAAGTTAGTTCTACCCATACTATGGAATTGGGAATTTACCTATTGAGTTAGATCAACCCATATTCTTAAAAATGTGTAATTAATTAGGGATAGTTAATACAAATTATGGGGGTGATTAATTAGGTGTAATTAATCAACTAAGACACGAGGTTGGACCCTTTTGTAGCGGAAGTCTGCCCGGAACCGACCGGCCATCCAGCAGCTACAAATGATTGGCCCAATGTGAGAGGTCTTAGTCATAAGTTAAATACGTGATTAAAGAAAAGACACGAGGTTAGACCCTTTTTATGACGGAAGTCTGCCCGGACCCAACCGGCATATCCAGCAGTCATAAAAGATGGTCTAATGTGAGAGGTCTTTATGAGGTCATGATCTTAATTAATTAATTAAGAAACACTTAACCATATTAGCATGTAGAGGGACATGAGGGGTTAAGTGGGTGCCTTGGGTGGCATGAGGAATCCAGTGGGTGGCCTTGGGTGGCAATAGAAAATACGATTAGAATACTTAACCAAAGTGGAACATGTAATTAAACATGATTAAAGGGTTAAGTAAGTGCCATGGGTGGCATGTGGGAATCAAGTAAGTGCCTAGCGAGATGGGGGTATGCGGAAATCTAGTGGGTGCCTTAAGTGGCCATTGAAATATAATTAGATGACTTAACCAAACCTTAACATGTAAGGGGGCATGATTATAAAAAGGGGTTAAGTGGGATGCACTAGATAAAATGACAAGCTTAGATGCGTAGCTGGTGGGGGCCCATTTCAACCAATATCCCAAACGTATCTTAGTGGGCTCGACTCCAGTCGAGGACGGGACACGCATATTGGGCTTGACTATAAGAGGCCAAAACGGGGTAGCGGTGGCAACGCGAGTCCAGCAGGTTTCATATGCGTGTGCGGACCCGGGATGGTAGGTAAGACGTTGTTGCATCGTGTAGATATAACCCGTGCACCATTTGTTGTATCGGGTTGCCACTTTGGGGAGTGATACACCCCATTGTGGGGCCAGCACGGATATCTACGGTAGGGAGCCGATCGCTTGGGAGTAGTGGGTACACCTAGTGAAGATAGGGGCAGACGGCACCTATGTAGTCAGCTAGGCGTACACGAAACTACTGGGTAAATTTTCTAAGTCCTTGGGAGAGATCAACCTTTAAGTAGGAATGACTGGTGTGGTGCAGTGTAGTAATTATCCTTGGGTGGGTAAATGCTTCTTTACGGTTATCTTAGTTTATCCTAAGTCTACCAAGCTGCTTAGTGTAGCCATTCATCCCCAGACGTTACCGTATATCAAGCTTATGTCTTCTCTGGTTACTTTAATGATTGTATTGTTAAAGTTATAGGACTCGCTCAGACTTATGTCTGACCCCGTTGTTTTTATCTTTTTTTTCAACCCTCAGGTTATCAGAGTGGGCCCAGTACGAGTGGGTATTGATCATGTTGCTTTATTCTCTTTTGGAGCTTGGACCATAGGTGTAGAGCTCAGCTTACCGATTCTTTTATGGCTATCAGTTCATGTATTGGGATTATGTACTTTTATTTATCAGGATGGATATTTTGTACTTGACTCTTATTATGGTTTTGTGATGTAACCAAACATGTTTTACTTTCCGCTGCAATGAAATGATGTTTTAAAATTTTCAAGTATTACTTATATCTGTCTTGTTGTAATTTTTCTGTTCTATATTCACTTAAAATACTCCATCGATGTTATGGCATTCCCTTAGCGAGTGACCATAGCGGGTGTGGGGTGTTACATGTACACCTGAGGGAAACCACAATTACGGGGATTGGGATCACGTTATCATATGATCATTGTATACAGATTACTAGTTGGGACACTAATTAGGCGGTGCAGAGACGTAGAAATCAGAATAACAGAATAGTAGCAAAGCAGAGGAGTAGAAATGAGCGTTGTTGTATATCTTTCCTTAGCCTGACTCATGATATCTTGACACTATAGCATTGTCCTACTTTCGGTTATTCATGTCATGATCTTTGCTTCCTGTTTAAATGCTAGTAATTACTGGACTTACCAGACTTATTGTCTGACCCACTTTATTTCGTCTTTTTTTTCTTCCGTTTTCCCCCTCCCCCCTAGGTAGTCAGGGAGGGAATAGCTCAGATTAGTATGGATTGTTACTCTTTCCAAGCTTGAAGACTCTTTGATGTGCTGCTTTGGACTCTCTTTTCCACCGCTATGGCTGGCTAATGTTTTATTGGGGAATATCATTGTATATTTATGCTTCTTTATTTTGTTAAACAAGATAGATACTTTGTTGTTGGAAAACAATCTTTGTACAAGCTGTTTATAAATGAAATAAAGTCTTATTCATTTTTCCGCTGCTTTATTTATTTGTCTGGTAATTTATTTGCGTCTTGTACCCAAAAATGCTCAACCGAAGTTAAGGCATTCCCATCTTGAGTGATCTTAACGGGGGTGGGGTGTTACACGTCCCGTCCTCGATCTAACTCGAGCTCATAGAGATACTTAATGGGTTACTGGTTTGAAAAGGGCCCCCATATTTGACACAAGCTTTCAACCTTTGCTTGGTCCCCATTAAGATTTCCCACTTAACCCCTTCTTATTCACGTCTTCTTTCATGTTTCAACTTGGTTAAGTGTTTCTAATCGTATTTCACATGCCATCCATGTCACCCTCTTAACCCCATGTCCCACTACATGTTTATCTTGGTTAAGTCTTTCTTAATTCATTATAACCGTAACCTTGCAAGACCTCCAACATTAGACTACCATTTGTGGTTGCTGGATTTGCTGGGCGGGTCCGAGCAGTCTTATACCACAAACGAGTCTAACCTTGTGTCTTTGCAATTGTTACGCATTTAATTTAGCCTTTGACCTCTCACTTTAGAGTACCGTTTGTGGGTGCTGGATTTGTCGGGCGGGTCCGGGCAGTCTTATACCACAAACGAGTCTAACCTCATGTCTTAGGCGTTTAATTATTACACATAATTATTTAACCCCAGATTGGAATAATTTCCTATTTTAAATTATCAATAATTTCTAATTTAATATATGTTTATAATTGTCACTTTAATTATGTCCATAAATTATACTAATTAATGTCTCAAATTAATTATATGCCTTTAAGCCATTTTATTCCAGTTGACAACATTAATATTAATATTTTCCCAGCGACGCTACGTTGTTCGTTCATATAATACGTAGGCTAACAAATTGCCTAACTCATAAAAAAAAACATCACAACTTGAATAACACTAAAAATAGATCTAACTTGCAAAATAAGAATAGGCTAGCACATAAACTTGCATGATTATAACTTATATTGACGTAAATTTGCATAGTCAATAACTTACGTAGGCAATAGACATATAAAACATAAATTTGCATAAACTGTGTACTGCGATGGATCTAAATATAGATCTAAACTTGTAAATGTGAACTTACATATATGAATATGGTTTTCACCTAAACTTGCATATGGATTTCATGCAAACTTGCATATGAATTTAGACATGTAAACTAATATCACATTTTTCACATATAAACTCGCATATATATATATATATATATATATATATATATATATATATACACACACACACACACACACATACTTGATTCACATATAAACTTGTGTATAATTCGCATACAGACATGCAAATGATTCACATACAAACTAGCATATGATTTACATCCAAACTTGCATATAAACTTATGTCATAAAATGAATCAAGTTAAACATATGTGATTGGACATTTGAAATGGATCCACTAACACAAGTTAACAAAACTGTCATATGTTCACAAACAGACGATAACAAAATTAAGTAACACCACATGATTCAACAGGAATGTTCTCATAATCCAAATTATAAACTCATCAAAATTAATTTAACGATTAATTTTTTAAAGAAATTGCACTCACAAAGACTAGAGAAGAGAATAATTCGTTCGTCGTTTGTTTTAGAATCCTGACTTGCAATCCTAAGCTTTAAGAAAAGATGAATTATCCCAGCAGAAACATGGTGGCTAAGAGACTAATTTAGTTTAGGTTTAGAGCTTGAGTATATATATGCTTATATAGAAGTGTAGATTTATTTACAGCCATCAGATCACCCTAGGATCCATCCAGGCCATAGAATCTAAGAAAATATGTCAACAGACCAACCAGAAGTTGCCACATAGCCATCCAACTCAGAATTTAGTCACTTGACACATCAGCCCAGATCTGGGCTATGTGGGTTGACACACCAATATGGAGGTCGACACCCCAGTCGACTCCCATCTTGGGGGGGGGGGGGGTCGACACCTATGTCGACCCCCCTTGGGGGAGTCGACCCCTCTGAGCGGGAATTTTCCGCTTAGCTCCGGTGTCTGATTTTTGAATTTTGAACTGATTTTTGTTTTAGTTATTCTATTTATTTTAATTTCTAATTTAAATTTGAAACTTCTAATCCCCATAACTCCTTCATACGGAGTCCGATTCACGCAAACTCGGACTCTATCTCAAGCAGAATTTCGAGACGAACGCAATGGCATAACCCATTTCACTTAATTCTTTTTCTAAAAATTAAGTGTTTTTAAAATGGTTAATTTTAATATTTAAAATTACGGGTGTTACAAATCCATTAATCTTCCAAATATTATGCAACAACCCGGAAAATCAGAACAAATTTAAAAAATTATTTTTAGAAATTTCGTTAGAAAATGTGTTAGAATTTAAAATTTTCATTTTTAAATAAAAACAAAACTATTAAAAATAGCGATTTTACAAACGACCTCCATTTTCGATGAAACCATTTTTATTGGATCTGGAATGTCAAATTATTGCTAAGTTTAAATTTTCATAATTTTTGGAATTAATATGTGAGCGCGATAAATTAAAACGTGTTTGTTAATTTTTGTTGAATTCGTATGACCATTAAATAGGCCATTTTTCAAATGGTCTCCAAATTCGACGAAATTAATTTTCTTAGGAACGTATCATCAAAACATGGCAAGATTTATTTTTGGGAATTTTTGGAGTCAGTATGTGGTCCCGGTAAATTAAAATGGACGTTCAAATTTAATATTAAATGTTTTATATTTTAGTTCAAATAAAAATAGGCTGAAACAGTCAAATGGGCTTACGAAACATAGTCCATTGAGTCCGGAATGGGGGTATTTGGATAGGGCCGACAGTCGTTGGGCTTGATTTGGAGTTTGTATCAAAACGGGCCTTTTTGGGTTACTGAATTAATTAATGTTATAAATAACCTACGATTAAACCTAACCCTAATCCATTTTTACGGCCGCCGCTTTCACCTTCTCCGAATGGCCAGAAATGCTCCTCTATTCCCCTCTCAATAACCCTCCATCCACTCAATAAAATTATTCGACTCTTCAGAAGATATTGGAGTACTTTTCCTGCTCTTCGCATCTATATGGATATTGTTCCCTATCGTCGAGTCTTCGACGAGTTTCAGGCCTTCGAACATCGTCTGCGTCGACCTCCACCCTGCCCACATCATGCCGTCGAACTAGGCCCAACTCCAGGCATAGGTGCATTGTTCCTCCCCCTTCGTCGTGATATATTCTGATCTACACCTAGTGCTTCGGATTGGAAGTAAAATCCAGACAAAAGTTTGAACAATTTGAAAAACCAACGGGTTTTTAACTGAAAGTATAATTTAATTGTTTTCAATACTTAAAAGGGTTGTGAATTTTGATTTAGTTATAAAAATCATATCTTTTTGATACGATGTTGAAAACACGTGAAACAGGGTCCATTGTGACTGTAACAACGTCTTCTATGATCTAGAAAAGACTGGGACATATTTGGATAGGAGAATACAAATCAAGGTGAGATCTCTAATTTAATTGAAAATAAAATTTATTATAATTGCGATGTGAAATTCATATATTTACATTATAAAAATTCATATTGTTGATTGTATGAAATATGAATTGGTTGAATTTGCTGTCATGATCTATTGGATGGGATTAGGTAGTAAAATGAATTGCTATAATTTGATTCGCAATGAAATTACCATTTTATTTTCAATTAGGAACATGAACTAGGTCATAATTTTTTAGACAATAAAAATAACTATTTTATTGTCATGTAGAATTATTAGATTTGTCATAATTTAGATTGCGATAAAAATAACTCTTTTATTATCATGTAGAAATATTAGATTTGTCATAATTTAGATTGCTATAAAAATAACTCTTTTATTATCATGTAGAAATATTAGATTTTCCATAATTTAGATATGCGATAAAAATTCATATTTTTATTTACAATGTAGAAACATTGAAATGACATATTTTGATATGCGATAAAAATAATCGTTTTATTTACATGTAGAAACACTGAAATGACATATTTGGATATGCGATAAAAATCATCTTTTTATTTACATGTAGAAATACTGAAATGACATATTTTGATATGCGATAAAAATTCATCTTTTTATTTACATGTAGAAACACTGAAATGACATATTTTGATATGCGATAAAAATTTATCTGTTTATTTACATGTAGAAACACTGAAAAGACATATTTTGATATGCGATAAAAATTCATCTTTTTATTTACATGTAGAAACACTGAAAAAGTCATATTTTGGATTTATAGTAAAAATTCATATTTTTATTATCACATATGAACATGAAAACGATTTACAATAAAAATTCATATTTTTATTGTCACATATGAACATGAAAAGGATTTATAATAAAAATTCATATTTTTGTTGCCACATATGAACATGAAAAGGATTTACAATAAAAATTCATATTTTTGTTGTCACATACGAACATGAAAAGGATTTACAATAAAAATTCATATTTTTGTTGTCACATATGAACATGAAAATGATTTACAATAAGATTCATATTTTTGTTGTCACATACGAACATGAAAATGATTTACAATGAAAATTCATATTTTTATTATCATATGTGAACATGAAAATGATTTACAATAAAAATTCATATTTTTATTGTCACATATGAACATGAAAAGGATTTGCAATAAAAATTCATGTTTTTATTGTCACATATGAACATGAAAAAGGATTTACAATAAATATTCATATAACATCCCACCTTTTCATTCAAATTTAAGCCAACATTTGACCACCACAATCAACCCAAATTATACAGAAAAGCAGAAAGTTAAGAGAAAGAAGTTAGAGGGAGAGATAAGAAAGGAAGAAATATTAGAATATGAGAAGAAGAAGAACAACGCAACAACATTAAAGTCTCACATGACAGCGGAACAAAATATAATATAGAAATAAATCTTTATTGAAAGCATGAAAAGTACTTACAATCATCAGAGTACAACAGTCACACAATCTGGACAGTTATAATAACATGTCCTCAATACAACACACAGCGGAATAATACTCTATATCTATCATATGTCTGGACACTCCAGCTCCTCTCTTCATAGCATCTGATTACCTGAACTTGCACACCCCGGTCTAACCCGAGCATTACAATCGCACGGATCAGTCTAGTGAACCAGAGTGATTAAAACTAACTAAGTTTATGAGTAACATCCAAATTGATTTTAAAGTTCAAAATCCTTTTGAAAGAAAAGAATAGTAGTAAGACCAGCCCACACATAAATACAGACGGTTTTTACCTTACTATAACCCAAAGCATTTTTGAAATCAATAGTTCTTCTGATATTGTAATAGTGATGTAATGCAAGTATATGTCAATCTAGCATAATGCTTGCATCTCACGCTCTACATGCATAGTATACAATCAAAAGCGCGGGCGCTTATTCGAGATTGGATTCCGACTATGACAAGGTATGGAACCACCTGCCAATAGTGTATCTCTAGAAGGGAATACACTGGGTTCAACAAGAACGTCTTGCAACCCGGCCACACATGACCGCCCACTCGTTTCGCTTGAGTGTAGCGAATGTATATGTAACAACTCGGAAAATCAGAACAAATTTAAAATATTTATTTTGGCAATTCTAACGGATTTTGAATATTTAAAATGAATTATTCTAAATAATAACAACGAAATATTTATTTTCGACGAAGTTAAAACGAATAAATTTGTTTTAAACATAAAACGAGCCTGAAATGGCGCAGTAGTTTGAAAATTCGATTTCAAATTTTAAATGAATATAAAGAATTCATTATAAGCCAGAATTGGACGAAACAAGAAATATATGAATCTAATTAACTATATCTTTCTAACGGATGTAAGAAACTGAGATTTCATTTTATAAATTGTAAGATATGGCTAAATTAAAATTCACAAAAGTCGCTATGGAATTTATTTATATTTTAATATATATAAAGCCCTTAAGAATAGCCATTTTACAATCGACCTCTATTTTCAATGAAACCACTTTTGTTTGAACCGGAATGTCAAATTATTGCTAGATTCCAAAATTCATAATTTTTGGGATTAATCTTTGAGCGTGGCAAAGGAAAACGTGTTTTAACAGCTTTAGTCAATTTCGATCGATCAGAAAATGGCCATTTTTCAAATGTTCTCAGAATTTGACGAAATTAGTTTTGTTATGACCGTATCAGCAATACGAAGCTAGAAATAATTTTTCGGGAATTTTTAGAGTTATTGTGTGGCACCGGTAAATTGAAATGTGCATTCAAATTCAATATACATTGATTTATATTTTAATTTGAACGGAAACTGATCGTAACAGCCGAACTGGCCCACAATACATATCCCATTATGTTTGGAATGAGGGTAATTACTTAGGGGCGACGCTCGTTGGGTTTGGTTTGGAGATCAGATGAAAAACCCTATTTTCATGAATAAAATAATTTTAAATATATATACCTAGCCCTAAATTAATTTGGCCAAACCCTCATTCTTCAAACGTCCTGGTCAACGCTTCAAAACCCCTCGCCCTATCAAATAGTCGCCCCCCCTTTCGTTGGTCGCGCCACCACCGGAGGGTGCTACCGCCGCTCTGCGCCTCTACCACCTCGCGCTGACAATCCCTGCACCCACTCGCGCCTCTCTCTCCTCGCTTTGCCCGCCCTTTCTGAAGAGCGATGCACCCAAACCCTTGAGAACCCCGCTGCCCTGTTGTACGCACCGCCACTACAACTGCTTGCTCCAGCACCCCGCCACCACACAAACCCGTTGCAGGTAGAGGAGGCTCCGGTTGAGAAAATTGGTGATGGGCTGAAGCCCTAATTCGGGAAGAAGGGTTCGAACTCGTTCAGCAATAAATGAAGACCACAGATCGGATGAAAACAGTGAGCTTCCTCTGTGTTATTTTGTTTATAAATTATTTTGAATTAAAAGCATGATTTTCTTGTATATAAAATTAAGTAAAAGTCCGATCTTTTTATTACGTAAAGTTTAGATTTTTAAAACTAGAAAGTTTAGATTTTTATAACTAGAAAGACAGGATTTTCAAAAATAGAAATATTTGATTTTTATAACATATGTAGATTCGATTTTTATAATAATAATAAAAATATTAGAACTTTATAATTAAATAGATTTGATTTTGAAAAATAAAAAGATTTGATTTTTCTATTTAAAAGGATTTGATTTTTTATTTGTTTGAAAGATTTGACTTTGTTTATAGAAAAAATATTATATTTTTAAAAGTAAAAAGATAGGATATTTTTTTAAAAAAATAGAAAGGAGAAAGGACATGGTTTTTATATGTATGTCTTTATGATAAAAATTCGATTTTTATATATATGAAGTAAAGATAAAAATTTGATTTTTATATATATGAAGTGATGATAAAAATTCGATTTTTACATATAGGAAGTAGCGATAAAAAAATTGAATTTTTACATATAGGAAGTAGCGATAAAAAAATTCGATTTTTACATATATGAAGTAGCAATAAAAATTTGATTTTTACATATATGAAATAGCGATAAAAATTTGATTTTTATATATGAAGTAGCAATATACAAATTAGATTTTTATAATATATGCAGCGAAATAAAAATATGATTTTTATATATGAACAGTGTGAAAAGGATGCGTTGGAATTTCGAACAAATTCAAACCGTTTAGAAAGAAAGACTGACGGAGTGGAACCCAAGGTGAGAACTTCTCACTAAAATTAAATTGATACACTTATTTATTTTATAACTGCATATATGAATTGTTTCCCCGTCGTCCACAGACCATGGACGACTTGTGTGTTTGTTTGGTTATATTGTGTTGTGATTTGTGGTTGATGGGTTTGTTTGTTTTGATTTGTTTGGGAATTGTTAATGGAATTGAGCAGGATTGGTAGGTGTATGGCGTGGGCCGTTATTAGATTGGGGATAAAGCTAGGCCTTATCCCGTTTCTAGTATCGTGTCGTTATGCTGCCGAAATTTTCTAAAAAGTGTTAGGAAAATTTAGTTAGATAAAAATATTATTTTTAGCTTATAACGGCAATAAATAAAATAATTATTGGATAGTTAAAAATAAGTTAACACATCCATATACAAGTCGGACGACTTGTTTACGCTCGCCTATTTTTATGATATCGATTGGGTCGATAATTTTACACATCGCCCAACTGCACAAATAATATTCAGTATTTGTTGGTTGAAACCCCACACGGGTGTTGGGATGATATTTGACATACACTGATCCCAATTGTATAGTTGTATGTCAGTCGATTGGTTGACAAACTATTGTAGGCATTAATTAATTATATTTAACGCTTATACCGTTGTGAAACGCACTTTGGATGATGGATGATTGTTTATCTTTGTTATGATATACATGTGTGGTATGGAATCCATATAATTATCATTATATGGTAATTGGTTGTGTCTCATTCGAATCTAGAAAATAAACAACATTCATGTGTTGAATAAAATAAATATTCATGTGTTGAATAAAATAAATATTCATATGTTGAATAAAATATTTAAACCATATAAATATTCATGTGTTGAATAAAATATTTAAACCATATAAAATATTCATGTGTTGAATAAAATATTTAAACCATATAAATATTCATGTGTTGAATAAAATATTTAAACCATATAAAATATTCATGTGTTGAATATAATATTTAAACCATATAAATATTCATGTGATGAATAAAATATTCAAACCATATAAATATTCATGTGTTGAATAAAATATTTAAACCATATAAATATTCATGTGTTAAATAAAATATTTAAACCATATAAATTATTCATGTATCGAATAAAATATTCAAACCATATAAAATATTCATGTGTTGAATAAAATAAATATTCATGTGTTGAATAGAATAAACATTCATGTGTTGAATAAAAGCCGTGTTGATTAGATATGCGCCATTTTAACGCGAACGATATTCATATCGATTTTATTCATTTTTATAATGAATATCGAAAATGAAAAGATTCCGAAATATAATATTTTGGAAATATTATCATTTATATATTAACATTATGTTATATTCAATTTTGATATGAAATTGAATATGAAGATGAAATCGTTTTGAAAACAAATTTAAAAGGATTTACAAAATACGTTTTGAATGGAAATTGACGATATATATATTATATATATTATATATATATAATATAATGGCCTGAATAGAACGCGCAATGTAACACCCCGTGTATTCTATAACTGTGAAATTCATAAATTAAAGTATAATTAATTTCAAATCAAAGAACTAAGGGAAACGGGATACGCCATTGCGTTCGTCTCGGAAAAATACGCGAAATAGAGTCCGAGTTTTCGAAAATCGGATATCGTATGAAGAAGTTATGGACGAACGAAGTTGGGCGAAAAACCGGAGAAGGGTCAGAATGCACTGGCGCACTTGGGAAGTGCGCCAGAACAAAAATGAACTGGCGCACCTGTGAAGTGCGCCAGTACATTTTTGACCTGGCGCACCTGCCAAGTGCGCCCAGGTCAAAAATGACCTGCTGGCCAGGTCTGGTCTAGCCCTGGCTGGCCAGGTCTGTGTTTGGCCAATTTTCAGAAGCTTGCTTTGTCATTAGGGCTAGGTGGCAGGCTCTAATTGGTCTCTCTTTCGAATGAATGGCTACGATCAATCCAAGCAACATCAATGGTCCTAATCAGTTCATAAACCCTATAAAAAGGACCCTAGACTAACCCTAATCTATTCATTCAAAAATAAGAACAAAGCCGTCATGTTGCTGAGGAACGACTAGGGGTAGCCACCAATTGGAGAGAGGATTAGGAGGCAAATTCTAAGGCATAAAGCAACTCAATCAAATCAAACCGCATCTTCAAATCCCTAAATTAGAGAATTCGCCACAACGATTGTAAGTAGAGTATTATTTTGGTATTAACAAATAATTGTGTTGGTTTGTATATTTGAATTGTGGCGATAAAGTAATTCATATTTGTGCGTTACTATGATTCTTATCGATTTGGGATATTGTATACGTTTGGATATTCTCGAATTATGTTATTCAATTATGAAAAACTACATGCGGTAGTTTTATGCAAGTATACGTTTGGAATATTCGCGAATTATGTAATCTATGTTGAAGCTACATGTATGTAGTTGATTAATTGAAATTCATGCAAGTTTGGGATTTTTGCTACTATGCCATCATAGTATGTATTTTTATACAAACATCATTTTTGTGAAGTAATTGGAATAAGTTTGGGTTATCATAATCCATATGAAATTATGTGAAAATTTGGCATCATGATCTATAGCCATGCTTTTGTACTAGAAAACCTATTTGCAAACTTATGAATATGACTAGGCTATGATTGATATTTTGCATAATTGAAATCCATATTCTTAACAAGAATTATATGATGACATATGTGGTACATAGCTAGGTTAGATTCAAAAAAAAAAAACCCTTTTGCAAGTTTGCATGACTAAAGTAAAAATCATGATTTCATGTTAGAAATATTTATGCCTGCCATGGTTATGTGAATAGATTTAAAGTCATGATTTAAGTGAACTATACTTTTGTATTAGTAACAAAAGTAATCCCCTTTGTAAACATGTAGAAACCTTATGAACATGAATTGCTTATGTTTGACATTATGCCTAAATACCTTATGAACATGACTTGCTTATGTTTGACATTATGCCTGAATAAAAATATAGGTTTAGGTTGTAGTTAAGCCTATGTGTCGATAGTAATATTCTTAACTTAACTACAAGTTCACATGGTTTGATTCATGTCACTTATGCTTTATGACCAAAGTATATGTTACTACTATGCAAGTACACCAGTTTCTATTTTGTAGTTCCAACGTCACATTGCAAGTTCATGCGCTCACAATCCCCTTTTTGTGTATGTAATCACGCTTTAAGCCTCCCCTTTTTCGCATGGCTAAGTTGGGCTTAAAAGGGCTAAGCCCAACATATATATAATAAACGGACGTGTTAAACGGGGGAAAATAACATTGGGTTAACTTAATTAATAAATGAAAACATAAAGTAGAAGGGCCCAAATTCAAGTATGGGTTGGGCCCATGATTGGTCTAACCTTTACACCATTAACTTAATAATGGGCCGCAAATATTTACATATAAATAAAGAAGAAAGACAAAATATGTAAATGTAGAAAATACGATGTGTTTAACCCGAGGTTGGATTGAGTTGTGATGTAAACCTGCCCGGAACCGCCCGGCTGTCCAGTAGTCACAACAATACCTATCCAATGTGAGAGGTTAAACATGGAACCAATAAGGACCCGAGGTTAGACTGAGTTGTGGCGTAAGACTGCCCGGAACCAACCGGCAACAGGCAGCCACAACAATACCTGTCTAATGTGAGAGGTCAAGGCTTTAATAAGACATTTAAAGCTGAGTCAGGATTGTTAGGATTACGTGGACTAAAGACTTAATCAAAATGGAACATGCTAAACTAAACGGACTGGTGGGGGTTAGGTTAGAAAACACTTAACCAACTTAGCATGTTGGCTAGAGATAGAAAACCTAGTAACGGGGGACCCTTTTCAGCAGTAACCCTATAAGGTGTATCATGATACCCTGAAACTAGGCAGGGTGGGGCACGATTACTGGGCTGATTGTAAGAGGTCAAATCGACGGCGGTGGTGTAGCAGTGTAGGTTCTAACGGGGTGCGGGCGTGCACACACTCCGGCGCAGAAAAATAAGGCACTGGACACTAGTAGCATACCTGTGCATTCTAAGGTTGTGTCGTGCCGCTGCCATGGGACTTGATACACCGCATGGTGGGACCAGCATAGGTAACTACAACATCGGGGGCCGTAAGACACATGTAACTATGCGAGTAGGAGCCGATCATCATAGAATGGATCACATCACCCTGATTATGGGGTGCCAGTTGGAAACTAGTTTATATGGGTTCAGAGATTAACATGGGGTACGATAGTATATTCGACCCTAGACAACTTAACCAAGTTTATAGTGCTTTCCCACTTCTTGATTATACTTATCATACCTAGTTCTTTATTCATAGACAGAATAGTACTAGACTTACTCAGGCTTTATGTCTGACTCTACTTTTCTTTCGTCTTCTTTTCTTCCGTTTCCCCCCCCCCCCCCCAGGTCCACAGGGAGGGAACACTGCAGCTTGACCAGCCTTAACATCAGCTTGAAGAAGAGAAATGTGTTGCTTGGACTCTTTCGTTTTGAACTTTGGCTTCGGACAACCACTATGGGGCTTTGCAGTTTATCTATGTTTTATTTATGCTTCTTTAAATAATGTAATCAAGACAGATTATGAAAGTGTTATGTTTTTGGAAAAGATGTAAGACAATTATGGTGATGATGTTGTAACACGTATTTGCTTTTATGCAATAAAAGTTGTTGTATTTCCGCTGTTTACAAATATGTGTTCTTATATCTGTCTTGTATATCTGTGACTTATACTTATAAACCTCCACCAAAATTAGGGCATTCCCTTTGAGAGTGACCCTAACGGAGGTGGGGTGTTTCACTTGGTATCAGAGCATAGGTTTACCAGATAAGATAAAAAGTTCTAAAAATCTATTTTCCAAAAGGAAATTTAAAGAAGCATTTTTAAAAGAAAAATATTATTTTATTTTAAAAAGGCAAAGTCCCCCCCAAAAGCCATAGGTACTCTCTTCTATCCTTCGTTTTGAATCTATCCTTTCTGTTTCAGCATGTCTGGAGACCTTACTCCCTAGCTGCTGACGCTTTCACTCCTCCTCCTCCACGTGAACCAGCAAGCGGAAGAGTCCCAGAGTAGGAAGACGAATAATAGTCAAACAAGAAAGGATCGTAACAGTAATAATAAGAAACGAGAAAAAAGGAAATGCAATTTTTGTGGTACGGAGGGGCACATAGCGAAGGATTGTAGAAAGAGGAAAAGAAAGCAAGGTGAATGTTTTCATTGTGGGGAGACTGGACACATCAGCAAAGACTGCCCTGAGAAGACAGACTTTGAGAAGGGCGGGAAAGACAACAAGTCCCGAGAGAAGAGGGAGTGTAAATTCTGTGGCAAAGTGGGGCACTTAGTGAAGGATTGCCGGAAAAAGAAGGCCAAGATGAATGGTGGGTGCTTTTCTTGCGGTCAAACAGGCCACAGGGCTAAGGACTGCCCAAAGAAACGAGGACAGGGGCAGAGGGCTAGATCCACCTCAGGGGCACAGGTTCATGTGCTGGAAGCGCCACCTTTGCAACAGCGAGGTATAAGTACTTCTGTAGAAAGTGTAGTTTATCTTTATGATCACCCCGTTCGCACTTTATTTGATTCTGGCGCATCACACTCCTTTATCTCGTCTTCTTTAGTAGAATCTCTGCACCTAAAAACTAGTATGGTAGAGGACCCCTTAATTGTTTCAAACCCCATTTGGGGGCCCAGCTCATTTGTCTATGATCTGTTTGGGATTGAAAATTTCTATTCTAAGTATAGAATTTCAATGTAGTGCCTTTGTTTTGGGCTTTTCGGGGTATGGTTTGATTTTGGGTATGGATTGGATATCCAGTAATGGGGCCATCCTTCATTGTGAGAAAAGGGTTGTTAGGCTCCTAACCCAGCTCGGTAATACTTTGGAAATTTCTTGTAATCCCTCGTATGCGGTTATGCTTAGTTATCTTGAATCGCTAGATGCCTCTGTTGAAAATTTGCAATCAGTTAAAGTGGTCCGGGAATATCCGGATGTCTTCGAAGAGGTAAAGGGCTTGCCTCCGAAGTGGGAAATAGACTTCCGTATATATCTTGTAGATAATGCAAAGCCCGTTGCGTTGCCCGTTAGACACATGGCTCCACGGGAAAGGAAAGAGCTCAGTAAACAGATTAAAGAGCTTCTAGAAAAGGGGTTCATTAGAAGGAGCATTTCAGAATGGGGCGCTCCAGTAGTGTTCGCCACTAAGGCAGAAGGTTCATTTCACTTATGAATAAGTTGTGGAGAATCACCTTATTAAGTACATTTGGCAACATGGTTGGCATTTATTTCCAAAAGATAGTTCCTTTACGTGGAATACCTGATAATGCGTGGACGAGATCCAAGATTCACTAGTGAATTTTGGAGAGCTTGCATGGAACCATGAGTACGCAGTTAGGCTTGAGCCAAGTATATTAGAAGTAGAGTAAGTGAAAGTGGAATAAGTGGCAACAGTGAAATAGGTTCCAACTCATATTTTGGAAACAAGAATTAAGAAACTACGAAATTGTGAAGTTAAAGGCAGACAAAGCATAATGGAGTTAAGCTCAAGGAAATGCGACTTAGAAGATTGAAGACTAGATTCGTGCATCATATCTCTTCTTAAGAGTATATCCTTGATCCCTCTCTTCCTGTAGAGCTTACTTGCATGCTATCTTTTGTGTATATCCTCTCGGTCCTATTCTTAATCCAATTTCTATTGCAAACCCCATAGGGAGTATGACTCATCTGTTAGTAACACATGTTGGGGCTCGAGGGTGTTCGTTGGTTTTACTAAAGTTTTTGGGTTTTATATGATACGGGTTGGTCTTAGGAAGGGACTCCCTTGTGACCTAAAAGGAGTCCATCATGCTTAGTTTCCTAGAATCATATATAGTGGTTGGGTTGAGTAATTCTTTGGGTGTCAGTCTGATGTTGATTTCGGTCTTCGGGGCTGATGCTTAGAGAGTTCTCCTCCTAATCGATATATATGTTGCATAGATTTCCAGTTTTGACATTGCCTAATGGGCACAAAGTTTTTACTTGCTTCTATCATTCGACTATACCTTTAGGTAGGACCATTTCCTATCATTGAGAAAGTTTGGAAAATGACTTATAGATTAGAGCTACCCGAAAAATTGGCCGGAGTCCATAACGTTTTTCACGTTTCACATCTCCGAAAATGTCTACATGAGTCTGCTGAAGTGGTAGAGCCAAATATCCTCAAAGAGGCCGAAGTGGAACGCGAAGCAACCATAAGGAAAGTTCCAACCCGCATATTAGGAATGGAAGTGAAGAAGCTACGCAACCGCGAAGTCAAGCTTGTCAAAGTTCAGTGGAGCGACGCCGAGGGATACGCGACTTGGGAAACTGAAGCTAGAATACGCACTACCTACCCTTTTCTGTTCAAGGGTACATCCTTGATCTTTCCTTTTCCTTAAGTTGCGCTTTTATCTATCTTTTTAGGTATACTTCCTCGACCTTATCTTTTAGGTAGAAACCCTTTGGATGGAAACATGTAATTGAAACATGTTATGGATGATGGTTGCAAGTGGTTGCAAGTGATTGCTAGTGGTTGCTCGTGGTTGCATATACACACACAATCTAGGTTTTAGATCGGCTCAGTCACTTCATATTGCATATCCATATATGTTTGCATTCGTATATGGTTGAACTTTAATGTGTTGTCATGTGGATGTTGCATTTGTATTGAATGATTGTGCACTCATGTAGAATCATGAATAGGAAAATTTGCATACATAATGGATTCATGGCACTTACATAATTCGCATTAAGGAGGTCAACTGAATCAGTAGACCGCCTGATTTTGCATTAGATAAGTACATGTACACACACACCTCGCATATGATCCTGAAGCATTAGAAGTCTTTTAAGGACAATGGATGCTCGTGTTTGATGGATGAGTAGATGGATGATTGGATGTTAGGATATACATTACTCCAAACTTGAAGATTTCGGGGACGAAATCCTTTTAAGTGGGGGAGAATGTAACACCCCGTGTATTCTATAACTGCGAAATTCATAAATTAAAGTATAATTAATTTCAAATCAAAGAACTAAGTGAAACGGGATACGCCATTGCGTTCGTCTCGGAAAAATACGCGAAATAGAGTCCGAGTTTTCGAAAAACGGATATCGTATGAAGAAGTTATGGACGAACGAAGTTGGGCGAAAAACCGGAGAAGGGTCAGAATGCACTGGCGCACTTGGGAAGTGCGCCAGAACAAAAATGAACTAGCGCACCTGTGAAGGGCGCCAGTACATTTTTGACCTGGCGCACCTGCCAAGTGCGCCCAGGTCAAAAATGACCTGCTGGCCAGGTCTGGTCTAGCCCTGGCTGGCCAGGTCTGTGTTTGGCCGATTTTCAGAAGCTTGCTTTGTCATTAGGGCTAGGTGGCAGGCTCTAATTGGTCTCTCTTTCGAATGAATGGCTACGATCAATCCAAGCAACATCAATGGTCCTAATCAGTTCATAAACCCTATAAAAAGGACCCTAGACTAACCCTAATCTATTCATTCAAAAATAAGAACAAAGCCGTCATGTTGCTGAGGAACGACTAGGGGTAGCCACCAATTGGAGAGAGGATTAGGAGGCTAATTCTAAGGCATAAAGCAACTCAATCAAATCAAACCGCATCTTCAAATCCCTAAATTAGAGAATTCGCCACAACGATTGTAAGTAGAGTATTTTTTTGGTATGAACAAATAATTGTGTTGGTTTGTATATTCGAATTGTGGCGATAAAGTAATTCATATTTGTGCGTTACTATGATTCTTATCGATTTGGGATATTGTATACGTTTGGATATTCTCGAATTATGTTATTCAATTATGAAAAACTACATGTGGTAGTTTTATGCAAGTATACGTTTGGAATATTCGCGAATTATGTAATCTATGTTGAAGCTACATGTATGTAGTTGATTAATTGAAATTCATGCAAGTTTGGGATTTTTGCTACTATGCCATCATAGTATGTATTTTTATACAAACATCATTTTTGTGAAGTAATTGGAATAAGTTTGGGTTATCATAATCCATATGAAATTATGTGAAAATTTGGCATCATGATCTATAGCCATGCTTTTGTACTAGAAAACCTATTTGCAAACTTATGAATATGACTAGGCTATGATTGATATTTTGCATAATTGAAATCCATATTCTTAACAAGAATTATATGATGACATATGTGGTACATAGCTAGGTTAGAATAAAAAAAAAAACCTTTTGCAAGTTTGCATGACTAAAGTAAAAATCATGATTTCATGTTAGAAATATTTATGCCTGCCATGGTTATGTGAATAGATTTAAAGTCATGATTTAAGTGAACTATACTTTTGTATTAGTAACAAAAGTAATCCCCTTTGTAAACATGTAGAAACCTTATGAACATGAATTGCTTATGTTTGACATTATGCCTAAATACCTTATGAACATGACTTGCTTATGTTTGACATTATGCCTGAATAAAAATATAGGTTTAGGTTGTAGTTAAGCCTATGTGTCGATAGTAATATTCTTAACTTAACTACAAGTTCACATGGTTTGATTCATGTCACTTATGCTTTATGACCAAAGTATATGTTACTACTATGCAAGTACACCAGTTTCTATTTTGTAGTTCCAACGTCACATTGCAAGTTCATGCGCTCACAATCCCCTTTTTGTGTATGTAATCACGCTTTAAGCCTCCCCTTTTTCGCATGGCTAAGTTGGGCTTAAAAGGGCTAAGCCCAACATATATATAATAAACGGACGTGTTAAACGGGGGAAAATAACGTTGGGTTAACTTAATTAATAAATGAAAACATAAAGTAGAAGGGCCCAAATTCAAGTATGGGTTGGGCCCATGATTGGTGTAACCTTTACACCATTAACTTAATAATGGGCCGCAAATATTTACATATAAATAAAGAAGAAAGACAAAATATGAAAATGTAGAAAATACGATGTGTTTAACCCGAAGTTGGATTGAGTTGTGATGTAAACCTGCCCGGAACCGCCCGGCTGTCCAGTAGTCACAACAATACCTATCCAATGTGAGAGGTTAAACATGGAGCCCAATAAGGACCCGAGGTTAGACTGAGTTGTGGCGTAAGACTGCCCGGAACCAACCGGCAACAGGCAGCCACAACAATACCTGTCTAATGTGAGAGGTCAAGGCTTTAATAAGACATTTAAAGCTGAGTCAGGATTGTTAGGATTAAGTGGACTAAAGACTTAATCAAAATGGAACATGCTAAACTAAACGGACTGGTGGGGGGTTATATTAGAAAACACTTAACCAACTTAGCATGTTGGCTAGAGATAGAAAACCTAGTAACGGGGGACCCTTTTCAGCAGTAACCCTGTAAGGTGTATCATGATACCCTGAAACTAGGCAGGGTGGGGCACGATTACTGGGCTGATTATAAGAGGTCAAATCAACGGCGGTGGTGTAGCAGTGTAGGTTCTAACGGGGTGCGGGCGTGCACACACTCCGGCGCAGAAAAATAAGGCACTGGACACCAGTAGCATACCTGTGCATTCTAAGGTTGTGTCGGGCCGCTGCCATGGGACTTGATACACCCCATGGTGGGACCAGCATAGGTAACTACAACATCGGGGGCCGTAAGACACATGTAACTATGCGAGTAGGAGCCGATCATCATAGAATGGATCACATCACCCTGATTATGGGGTGCCAGTTGGAAACTAGTTTATATGGGTTCAGAGATTAACATGGGGTACGATAGTATATTCGACCCTAGACAACTTAACCAAGTTTATAGTGCTTTCCCACTTCTTGATTATACTTATCATACCCAGTTCTTTATTCATAGACATAATAGTACTAGACTTACTCAGGCTTTATGTCTGACTCTACTTTTCTTTCGTCTTCTTTTCTTCCGTTTCCCCCCCCCCCCCCCCAGGTCCACAGGGAGGGAACACTGCAGCTTGACCAGCCTTAACATCAGCTTGAAGAAGAGAAATGTGTTGCTTGGACTCTTTCGTTTTGAACTATGGCTTTGGACAACCACTATGCGGCTTTGCAGTTTATATATGTTTTATTTATGCTTCTTTAAATAATGTAATCAAGACAGATTATGAAAGTGTTATGTTTTTGGAAAAGATGTAAGACAATTATGGTGATGAGATTTTGGGTTTGTCGTGAACCGTGTTTTAAATGACATTGGTTCTTTAACCCAGTTAAAGACAGGAGATGATTTCCCAAGTTAAATAATCATTAATATTTATTTATGGGAAGATTAAAACTACGTGGATTTTTATTGAATCTTTAATTAGATTGAAATATGAATGTGATAATTTAAATTATCAAATTCAGCAAATGATCGAGAACGGAGTATCACCAGTTTTGCTCCAAGCGATAGCTAAATCTTTAACTAGATTTGAACGTGAAATGGTAATTAATATTTACCGATAACACCGTGGTGCTAGATAAGGAGTATTACCAGTTTTGCTCCATGGGATGAATAGGTTGGGATTGGGAAATTAAATAAATGATTACTTCGGTGTGGTGCGCTAATCCCGACTAGTTTGGAAAACCTTGATATGGTTTGATATCCAAAGGAAGATTAAAGAATAAATTTAAATGAATTTATATTTGATAAAATTAATGGGAACCTTTCCATAAGGATGTGAATATTTGAATAAAAGAATATTCTGAATTGGAATGAGGCGTATGTTGTGTTTTTGTAACACTTGTTTATTATATACGCGGATTATTCGGAAAGGCCGGGTTTATACCCATTCCGAATAACCGATTCGACGATAAGTCGACGATGAAGACATTGGTTGAAGACCGGAGGTCTTCACATCGTTTGGATGATTACTGATGTCTTGATTGGTCAGTACACCCAAGCCGAGGTAATAAGTGGTGATCGTCCAAACGTACTTGGAGATCGATGGATATGCGAGGGCCTCTCCCCTATATTGGACATATGGGGGAGGAATAAGGTGCCTCCGGTTTCGTTCAGACCCAAAATGAACTTGTAATGGACTGTGTGTTTGACACTGGATTTTATTCTATGTTGATTGATCTCTATTAAATATACATATATTTGGTGCCGGAGAATTTATTCTCTTGCTTAACACTCTATTATGAGATTTACGAGCTCAGAGGTTGTATATCGATGGACATCAATCGCATGGAGTGAATTGCCTTTGTGGCATGCCTAAGTGGCAAATGATCAAGGCTTCTGTTGAAAAGAAAAGTCTTGTGGTTGAAGATCAAAGCACGGCCTATGTGGCATGACTTTGTGTATAGCGTTAATTCGCGAGCTTCAAACCTCGGTATGAGTTAAAAACGAGATCGTGACTGCAGGGAGAACACGACGTTTCTTTCTAGCTATGGGTGGTGTTAGCGACTTACCAGCCCTAACATTTATATTATTTTTTCACCTGTGTGGTTGTTGGAATGCGAGGCGCCTCGGATATATCAGTCTCTAAGTGAGCCGATGGATAGGTCCGATAATACCGAGAAACATGTATTCAGGTATAACTAATCCGCTATGTGTGGACCGGCCCTGAAGATCCAAGGATTCGCCAACGTCCGAATCCTGAGGCATTTGCTAGAGTGTCTCGAACGGTGTGGAGCTATCCCTGGCCTCGACTCATGACGGAAATCCAATTTCCAATACGTTACATTTTGGTTTTGATTGTAGAGCCTAGTATTGGCGAGATGATATATGGTACCCATGCCGCCTATGATTGATACATTCATATTTGAAGTTGTTATCTTCACTTATATTAATAATAAAATATGAAATTCCATGTATCAAGCATTATTTGGCTATTACAAGGTAAAACCCTATCATTCGGCTTGCGTTGCATTGTGTGATGGGACCTGGGTCTTATAATAGCTTCATTTTCTTTATTTAGCATTGGATTTTTGTTATATGCATTGGTATTCTTAGTGTAAAAACCCGTTCCATGTTATATGGCGTGGTCCCTTGATTTACCGAACTTTAAAATCAAGTATAATAACTGTTTTAGTTCTCACGCCAGTCACATGACTGACCTGGAGTTTATTGTATTAACCTAAACTCTGGGTGCCCTTATTTTCCGCACGGGCAGCTAGTAGTTGGGTTTTGCAGATTTATATTCATAGGATCGTGATGTACAGCTGGAATGATATTCAAAAAGCTCTGTGTCCGTTTATCTCTTTCAGTTGTGTTATGTATTATTTTCCGCTGCCATGTAAATAAATTTAATATCTGATATTCTACAATGTGTAATATTTATTCGTACTCTGTGATATTCTTTTATTCTGATGGAATTGTTGTAATAAGCAATGAAATGTTCTTCTTTTTGTGTTCTGATCTGTCTTTTCCTCAAAGCAATCCGGGCTTTCCTTCATGGGGAAGTTCAGGTTCCTTACGCTGGTATCAGAGATTTGGTTTACAGAGCTCGAGAACAAGACACGTTAGAACCAAACGAAAGAATTCATCAGAGATTCGATTAGCAATATCCAATAATAATTACTCGTTATAGATAGGAACAGTAGTATCCTAGAATGAGTGTGAAGAGTAGTGATTTTAGAATAAAAAATGAAAAAAACAAACTTCGTTTTGAAATTTTGAACCCTATTATTCGTATTTGAATATTTATTTTATATTGATTTTGGACAATCCGATATATAAAGATTTTGCATATATGCCTAGCAAACGTGTATTCGAAGTTTTCGTATACTGGATAGATATAGAATCACACTTTAGTCGCCCGAAAATGATTCTGATGATAGCGATCGCATCATCAGCATTTGTGTTCGAGTTTCGAAAGTGAGATTTCTATATATTTCCATAAGAATGGTGTGAGAACCAAAACTAAATAGGGCTATTTTTGTGATTTGGCATCAAAAACATGTTTTTTGACTATGTATTAAAGTTATATGTTTGAAACGATAGTCCACTAACCGATTAATGGTTATGTTGTTTGATTATTTGTTTGAGTAATAAAATTATTGAAATCAACTAGAGAAATTTAACCAAATTTAGTCAAATGTTGAACTAAATTGCAAATTGGTTGAAATTGCATGCATATACATGTATCTACATTGAACAGGTCATAGCAAGGAGGATAAAGAAGAGGAATAAAATTGTATGCCCGACAAATAGGTATATGTTCACTAATTTCTTGGGTGATGATGATTTTATGAGCCGATTGGCTAGGCGCTTGGCTTTTTCTTTTTCTTTTTTGAGATGAGAGGGCCTGTATGGCGGTTTGGGGATTTTCTCGGTGCTCCTCTACAAAGGAGGTTATGGCGAATTTTTTTGAAAATTAAGGGTGTTAGCCAAATTTTTAAAAAATTAGAAATTCTTAGAAACTGAAAAGTTGAAGAATGAACGCCATAATGAAAGTTGAGTTGGTTTGTTCAACAACATTCAGCTCCGTTCCTTTTCGAGGACGAAAAGATTTTAAGTGGGGGAGATAATAATAACCCGGAAAATTAGAACCAATTTAAATATTTGATTTTGGCAATTTTAACGGATTTTGAGTATTTAAAATGAATTATTCTAAATAATAACGACGAAATATTTATTTTCGACGAAGTTAAAATGAATAAATTTATTATAAATTTTAAAAAAGCCTGAAATGGCGTGGTAGTTTGAAAATTCGATTTCAAATTTTAAATGAATATACAGAATTCATTATAAGTCAGAATTGGACGAAACAAGAAATATTTGAATCTGATTAACTATATCTTTCTAACGGATGTAAGAAACTGAGATTTCATTTTATAAATTGTAAGATATGGCAAAATTAAAATTCAGAAAAGTCGCTGTGGAATTTATATATATTTTAATATATATAAAGCCCTTAAAAATAGCCATTTTGCAAACGACCTCTGTTTTCGACGAAACCACTTTTGTCAGAACCGGAATGTCAAATTATTGCTAGATTCCAAAATTCATAATTTTTGGAATTAATCTTTGTGCGTAACAAAGGAAAACGTGTTTTAACAGCTTTAGTCAATTTCGATCAACCAGAAAATGGCCATTTTTCAAAGGGTCTCAGAATTTGATGAAATTAGTTTTGTTAGGACCATATCGGCAATACGAACCTAGAAATAATTTTTTAGGAATTTTTAGAGTTAGTGTGTGGCCCCAATAAATTGAAATGTGCATTCTAATTCAATATACATCGATTTATATTTTAATTTGAACGGAAACTGATCGTAACAACCGAAATGGCTCACGATACATATCCCTTTGTGTTTGGAATGAGGGTAATTACCTAGGGGCGACACTCGTTGGGTTTGGTTTAGAGATTAAATGCAAAACCCTATTTTCACGAATAAAATAATATTAAATATATATACCTAGACCTAAATTATTTTGGTCAAACCCTCATACTTCAAATCTCCTGGCCAACGCTTCAAAACCCGTTGCCCTATCAGGCAGTCGCCCCCCTTTCGTTTGTCGCGCCACCAACGGAGGGTGCCACCGCCGCTCCGGGCCCCCGCAACCTCGCGCTGACAATCCCCGCACCCCCTCGAGCCTCTTTCTCCTCGCTTTGCCCGCCCTTTCTGAAGTGCGACACCCCCAATCCCTCGAGAACCTGGCTGCCTTGCTGTAGACGCTGCCACTGCCACTGCCTTGCCGCGCTCCAGCACCCCACCACCACACAGACCCGCCGCCGGTAGAGGAGGCTCCGGTTGAGAAAATTGTTGATGGGCTGAAGCCCTAATTCGGGAAGAAGGGTTCGAACTCATTCAGCAATAAATGAAGACCACGGATTGGATGAAAACAGTGAGCTTCCTCTGTTTTATTTTGTTTATAAATTACTTTGAATTAAAGCATGATTTTCTTGTATATAAAATTAAGTAAAAATCTGATCTTTTTATTACATAAAGTTTAGATTTTTAAAAGGGTGCGATTTTTATAGGACCCTGTAACACTCCACCTCCGCTAGGGTCACCCCTAAAGGAACGCACTAGCTTTGGAGGGCGTTGACTCAAGGTAAACATGCACAAAAATATCGCAAGACAGAACATATATAAAACAGCGGAAGTAAAACCAAATCACATTTCTTTATAAATAAGGACTAAAGCCTTTTACATCAGAATGCATCAAAAACCTATTTTGCAATAGTAAAGAAGCATAATACATTTCATAAATTATTCCCCAAGTAAAACAGTAAAGCAGCCATAGCGAAGAAAAGTCCAAGCCATAGATGACGACCTTCAGGCAGAAGAAGTCCGAACTAATAACAATGTTTCCTCCCTGAAAACCTGGGAAGGGGGGAACGGAAGACAAAGAGGCGAAAGAAAACGGGATCAGTCATAAAGACTGGTAAGTCCTATCTACTTCTAGCATAGAAACAGGTAAAGGTAACATGACATGCATAAACTGAAAGTAAACATAAGGATGATGACAAGATAGATAAACTACACCAAGATGACAGGATGAACTACGGTATCAAGATAAACTAATGTATCATGATAAACTACAGTGTCAAAATAAGTCAAGGTATCATATCGTCAGGTTTCTATCAAGTATACTATCCCAAGGTATCTATCATGTATAACATCCCATGGCATCTATCATGAATATTTGCTCTACACCCTCCGTACTAGTATCCCCACCCGTGTTATGCGTTAACTATGAATGTCCCTTGCCCAATGTCATGTAATGGTCCATGTCAACCCAATATATGGCATGTGTAGGTTTTCCCCGTTCGTATGTTTCTTTCCATGTATATGTTCAGTCCTTTGCCGTAAATCGTACGGGCTTTCTCACTACTTCAATGTAGTACCCATCTATCCTTGAAATCGTTTGGACTGTCACCCTTGATCTGGCTAGGTTCTCTTAGCCTGAACTATCGTGTGTTCAACAAGGATTTATGCCACCTAGGACCGCTAGGGATTACACTCCTAATGAACGTTTTCGTAACTTGGTTTGGGTTTAAGCTACCTAGGACCAATAGGAATTATGGTACCCGTCAACCACGCCCTTTTTCCCACGTATGTATCGTGAATCGTTTTACCATGTCTTGATGCACATGTGTCTCAATGTGCCACCCGAGTCCCGTGCCAGGGCAAATCGAGAAATACGGAACTCGGTCGTGAGCTTTAAATAATCTGTCGATGCAGATGTCAATGTCTGTTTTTGTACCCGTGGCTATGGTCCCACGTGACCCCTCCCTCAACTACTGAAAGGCAATCCAAGAAGGATCATGTATGAGAACTACACTCACAGCCCCACTATGCCCTACTTTCCTATTGGCCAACCTCACCCATAACTCGATAGCAAGAATATGGTCTGTTGGGAGTTCTCTGCCTTTCCGTAGGTACACGATTGACTCAAGATGGTAGGTAGTCGACGACGTGCGATCAAGGGCTAAAACGAGTGTCACCGACTCCACGCTAATCCACCCCAGTCTTTAGGTTGCTCGTACAACAACCAAGGAGGGATACCAAGAGTACCCTCACGTCCCCCGAAGCTACCGCTTCGTCACCCAGTTCGCTGGAGCCTTTATCTAGGTCAGATAATCCGCTCCCCCTCTATGCTAAGCGGTGACCTACCGTATCCGGTTACTCATCTATTTATGAACTGGTCCCATGTCCTTGGCTAAGAATTATTACTTAGTTATCCTTAACTAAGGTTTACCACTTAGCTTCCTTTCCCACTATCCTTGTTAACTACGTTTTTCTACCTAGTCCCTCTAACTAGGGTTTTTGTCTAATGGGTTAAGTGTTGTCATTCAAGTTCATGACTTAACCCGCCTACGAATCATGTCATAATTTGCTAAGTTTCTAAGTTCAAAACTTAACCCTATAAAACCATGTATCAAGTTGGTTAAGTATATCAAGTAGTTCATGACTTAACCCTATCCCGTTGTCATTTTAGATTGGTTTAGTATAGATTTACTTAACCCCATCAAAGTATCGAGCCAAATCGGTTAAGTGTAGTCAAGCGGTTCGTGACTTAGTCTTATCGAGTTATCATATTAGATTGTTTAAGTATTGGTTAACTTAACCCCATCAAGTTACCATGTTTAGATTGGTTAAGTATAGGTTACTTAACCCCATCAAATTACCGTGTTTAGATTGGTTAAGTGTAGGTTACTTAACCCCATCAAATTACCATGTTTAGATTGGTTAAGTATAGGTTACTTAACCCCATTAAATTACCGTGTTTAGATTGGTTAAGTGTAGGTTACTTAACCCCATCAAATTACCGTGTTTAGATTGGTTAAGTATAGGTTACTTAACCCCATCAAATTACAGTGTTTAGATTGGTTAAGTATAGGTTACTTAACCCCATCAAATTACTGAGTCGGATTAGTTAAGTATAGATTAGCTTAACCCCATCCCCTAACTGTATTATACGGTTAAGTGTCATTAAGCTATCAAGTCCGATCTCATTAAACCTACCCATTCATGTCATATCGGTTAAGTGTCACTAGTTGAATTAACTTAACCTTATTATGTGGCATTAAGGAAATTAATGCACCCCAACCTCTCACATTAGACTTTGTTGTGGTTACTGGATGTGGCGGGCGGGTCCGGGCAGCTTTACACCACAACCTAGTCTAACCTCGGGTCTTAAGCGTGATATGACCAACTACTCACATTGGGTCCTATTGTTTGTAGCTAGCGGTATGTCGGTCGGTTCCGGGCAGATTTATGCTACAAACTCAACCCAACCTCGAGTTGGTCACTTTCATTTTTAGCCTAGTGTCATATTACAGTTACTACCCCTACATGTCTAGCTTTCAAGTCCCATGTCTTCCACGTGTCATGTCCACATTTAAGTGTATCAAGAATGTCACATTTTCATGCAACCCCATGTCAAGTTTTCGTGCAACTTCAAGTCAAGTTTTCACGTCATATTCATGTTTGCCTAACTACCCCAAAATCGTATTTCCAACTGAAGTAAAAGCAAATCAACATAGTAGGAATACTATGACACATATTTGCCTCAAAACATGCACGATGCCATGAAGGGATTGGCCTCAACATGCATGATATCATAAAAGGTTTGGCCTCAAACATGCATAATGTCATAAAGGGATTGGCCACAAGCATGCATAAGCCCCAAGTCAAATTCATGCAAGTAATTCTCAAGTCAAAATGGTTCCCAAAGGATCATGCTAACATTTCCTAAGTAAAGATTCGAACTTGCATGATAAACTAAGCCCAATGCAACATAGGTATATATATATGCAGAATATATGTATACGAAAGATAAAATTTCAAGATAAGGCTACAGTCAATGAAATATGGCAAGAATCAAATAACTGTGCAACATCAATTGAATTTTGAAAATAAAAAGAAAGTTGTGCGTATATGTATACGCGTAAAATGGTCGTTAGAGGAATTGTATACATATAAGAATATTTCATGTGAATAAAACAGTTAATTAAATTCCAGAAATTCAAAAGTTCGAAATCCATATTTATGCGCCAAAACAGCTTGCGGGACCCAATGCTGACTCAGCACTGCGTGTACGATAAGATTTGGCTAGATTCATCTGCGAACCTGGACTATTTTCTTAACTGGGTTCAATGCTGACTCGGCGCTCTGTGTATATAAGATTTGGCTAGGTTCATCTGCGAACCTGGACTATTTTCTTGACGGGGTTCAATGCTGACCAGCGCTGCGTGTACGATAAGGTCTTGAGCACCTATATAAACACACCTATACCTAACCCAAAATTCATTAATCAAAGTAATGGCGTCATCATGCTGCTCAACTCTAATCTAACCTAGTCTCCATCAAATCAAATCAAATCAAACCAAATTAGAGTCTTTAAGAGAACAATCAAAGTTAGAGCTTTCAAATTAGAGTTCACGAATTGGATAATAAGAATTGTATTCTACACCAAAGGATTAGCTATTCAAATTCAGAAATCAGATCCCAGAATTCAAGATCCGTTCTTTAATCGGTGAGTGGAATTACAATAAACTTGTTGCATAATAGTATTATTATCATTCGTCATTCCCCAGTTATAAATTCAATTCAAGATTGATGTTACAATAATTGTTCTTTTATTCTCCTTCCCCTTTTTATTTTTGGATCTAGGTTATCTCGAACAACGACAAAATTTTATTATACACACGTACGATTGAAATATGGGAATATTGGGGCATAATTTATTTTATACAATCGAGGAATATATCTATAATTTTGGGATTGCAGCATAACAATTATTATTGCAAATATAGGGACAATTAGCGAATTGTATATTAGGATTATTCAATGAAATAAAGTTTGAATTGGGAATTTTGGAGCGTATTTCAATAATGTATCTTTGGGTATGTTTTGGAAAACTTGAATCTATGCTGAATAGTGCGCAACTATGAATTCCGATTTAAAATGTTAACCTGAAATTGTGTAAATTTAATTGGAATTATTGAATATGGAATAGGGTTAGGAAAAAGTGATTTATTTCAAATCTAATATTGCGGGATTGATGTTTTAAACTATAAGTTTAAATTTTGGGTTTGAGAAAAAATGAATCTAAAGGTAAGAATCCTAAGTTGATAAAGGAACAGATAAAACTTAGCTTATGCGATTATGAGACATATTTATGTGATTATGAAACCTAACTCATAACCTGAAATTGATGCTAAACGTTTTCATAAAAATTGTTAATTGGCTAAAGATGAAACATGATTAACTCGAGGTTAAAATGAGTTTGCGTTGTAATTCTGCCCGGAACCGCACGGCGTATCCAGTGGCCGCAAACAATAGGGCCTAATGTGAGAAGTTAGTCATAACGCGCTTAAACCCGAGGTTAGATTGAGTTGTGGTGTAAGACTGCCCGGAACCGCCCGGCACATCCAACAACCACAATAATAGGTCTAATGTGAGAGGTTAGTTAGATTGAGTTATGGCGTAAGACTGCCCGTAACCGCTCGGCACATCCAGCAACCGCAACAATAGGTCTAATACGAGAGGTTGTTGCATTAATAATCAATTAATGCTAATGACACATACTAGTATGGTAAGGTTAGGTTAACATAAGTTAACCAATTTGACATGATGTGTGGGTGGGTTATTTCAATATGAACTGATAGACAACACTTAACCAAATTTGTGGAATATACGAGTAATGCATGAGCGGGAAAGTAGGGTTAAGTAAAACTTGACATATGGACAAACTTAACCAACACAGTAATGGGGAATGATAACTACCTATTATATACCAGAGTTGCGGTAATGTAAAATTAAATAATAGGTAAAATTGTCCTAGGGACAAGGGAAGATTATTACTTAAGATGTAATACAAGACTTGAAGAGTGGGACGACTTATACTATGAAATAAGTTAATCTAAGCTGAAAATGTGGGAAAGCACCCGTACGTTGTCGTTTGATAAAGAAAACTTAAGTCATGTTTGAGTTCATTGGTAAACCTTAGTTAGTGAACTAAGTAAATAACAATAAAGGCAACCAAGTGTTGAACCTTAATTAGAGAACTAAGTAAATAAAGATGAAGTTAACCAAGTGTTGAACCTTAGTTAGAGAACTAAGTAAATAAAGATGAAGTTAACCAAGTGTTGAACCTTAGTTAGAGAACTAAGTAAATAATGATGATGGCATCTGGATAATGAACCTTTGTTAGAGAACTAAGTAAAATGGCAACCGAAGTAATGAACCTTAGTTAGAGAACTAAGTAAGCAACAGTAAAGATAACTAAGTAAGTAAACCTTAGTCGAAGAGGACTACGTAGTAAACATTAGTTAAAGAGAAACATGGTAATTAGAATTGAAGGACAACTTAAACGAGGATAACCAATTTAATAAGACAAAGAAAGCGCGTAATTAGAAGTTTAGACATAAGGTCTAATAGTACGAAAGTATAAGGCGCTTGGACCATTCCATACGATAGGTCAAACGCACCACCTCCATTAAGGTCACTCACAAAGAGAAGGCCTTAACTTCGGTGAAGCATTATAGGTAAAAGACACAGATAATTTACAAGACAGATATAAATAAGCAGTGGAAAAGAAAGAACATTTATTTCAAACATGGTTCATAACAAAACATTACAACAAACTGTCTTAAAACAACTTCCAAACCATTACATCATAATCTCTATCTTGATTAAAACATAAAGAAGCATAGAACGAAACAAAATAGCATAAATCCCCATAGAATGTATCCAAAACCATAGCCCAAGAAAAGAAAGTCCAAATCATACATCTACTATCTTGAAGCTTGCAAAGAGTCTGACTTAGCTGGAATATTCCCTCCCTGTGGACTTGTGGGGGAAACAGAAGAAAAGAAGACGAAAGAAAAATAGAGTCAGACTTAAAGCCTGGTAAGTCTAGTGACTTTTCAGTGTGTGAACAAGAAAAAGGTCATGATATGAATAAACTGAAAATAGGACAGTACAAGAATAACAGGCTAACATAAACCAAGATAAGACAGTTTAAACCGAATATACTATCGCAGCCCATTCTATCTCTCTGCACCTATTCATACTTGTTCCAACTGGCACCCCATATTTATGGTGAAGTGATCCCCTTTTTAAAGATCGGCTCCTACTCGCATGCATTTGTCATGTGTGTTATATGGCCCCCGCTTGATTGTAGATAGCTGTGCTGGTCCCACCATAGGGTGTATCAAGTCCTATGGTGGCAACCCGACACGACTCAAGATGCACAGTGTACACTACTGATGCCCAGTGCCTGCTTTTTCCACTCCGGAGTACGTGCACGCCCGTACTCCGTCAGAACCTACAATGACGCACTAACCGTCGTCGTTTTGACTTCTTATAATCAGCCCAGTAATCGTGCCCCACCTTGCCTAGTTTAGGGTACCATGATACATCCAAGTGGGTTACTGCAGAAATGAGTCCCCGTTACTAGGGTTTCCTAATCAACTTGTTAAATTGGTTAAGTGTCTAGATTAACCTAACCCCACCCATCGTTTTAGTTAACATGTTGAATTGGTTAAGTGTTTAATTAACTTAACCTTACCAATCTTGTCCTAGCTTTAGTTCATTCATTAAAGCACTAACCACTCACATTAGACAGATATTGTTGCGGTAAATGGATGTGCTGGTCGGTTCTGGGCAGATTTATACCGCAACTTTGTCTAACCTCGGGTCCTTTTTAGGCCCAATGCTCTAACCACCCACATTAGATAGGTATTGTTACAGTTGCTGGATTTGTCGGGCGTTCTGGGCAGTCTTACACCGTAACTCAATTTAACCTCGGGTTAAGCATATTCGTTTTTCTAAATTAACATATTTATCCTTTTATGCTTTTATATGTAAATCTGTCAACAATTTATTGTCATGGCCCACTTTCCCTCTAATTCAAGTTCATGGTTTTTGGTATAAAATTTATACCATTTTTATGTCACTCAGTAATTACATGACTATGAGCCAAATATGTCAGTTATATGTAATTTCCATGTTTTTCCCAACATTAGCCCCGTTGCACGTTCGCGTTAATCACCTAAAGTCATTGGGCCCGCAAATTAGCCCAATTTATAAACAAGAGGTAAAAGAAGGGAACATTTAATCAAACATATGTCATGTAAATTTAAATTAACATCTCTCATGAAGCTTGCAATTAAATTGGATAGAATTAGCATAAGCCTGAGCATGTGAACATGTAGATCTAGGCATAAGTGAACACAACTTGTTTTTATAAACTAGCATAATTTTGGAGAATCATGACATGTACATTACCAAAGCATGTATAAGTCTGACTTTAACATGTAGGTGTGAACTAGATCTAACAATAATGATCATGTAAACTTGCATGAATCCACTTTATAAACATGCATATAAATATATATCAAATTTTTGGATCTAACACAAAACATGTATATTGCATATGAACATATATATATATATATATAGATCTTGACTAACATAAAACATGTAACTTGCATATGAAAATATATATAGATCTTGACTAACATAAAACATGTAACTTGTGACACATCATGAAAGGATTGTCAAACCAATATGTGGTATGATGGTTTCGTTCCCCAAATCATAATAAGTTCATCACCAATTTCTACATGATATGATAAGTTCAAATAAACCACAATCATTCCAAGACATACATGACCAAATTATTGCAAGAATTAGACATGGATCCGCATCATACATACAGGTTGGTTCAAATTCCATTTTCCAATTCATTACAAAACACGTCTTTAACTTATTCAAATCTGAAAGCTAATTATACTTAAAAACAAAAAGGAATTCTTGACTTCTGGAATCTGTATTCTGAAATCGGATTGCTCGCCTTTGATGTAGATTGTTGAATTAGGTTAGATTAGATTAGATTTGGTTTTGATGTAGCTTTTATCTTGTCTTTGAGTCTAGAGAGATGATGACTACTCTAAGTTCTCCATTGATGGCATGACGTCTCTAGGAATTTTTTTGTGTGGCTTTAGGTTCAGATTTAGGTTGCTTATATAGAATTTTGATTTAATAAGAGCCATCAGATGAATATAGAATCAATCAAGACCATCCAGCCAAGATAGAATTTTCAATTCAGCCCTAATGACTCAGCAAGGAGTCAAAATTGACAATTTTCCAGATCTACCCGAGGGGTGTAGGTCGACCCCCTGGTCGACCTGGGTCCTGGGCGGGAATTTTCCTGTCCAGCCCGCTTCGGGTTCAGTTTTCGAATTTTGAATTCTGTTCTGAGCTGTTTGAATTTTAATTTAAATTCTGAAACTTCCAAAGGCCATAACTTCTTCATACGTAGTCCGATTTACGCAAACTCGGACTCTCTCAAGTAGAATTCCGAGAGGAACACAATGGCATAACCCGTTTCCCTTAGTTCTTACATTTATAATTAATTATACTTTAATTTATTAATTTAATGTTAACTGAAAATTCGGGGTATTACATTCTCTCCTCCTTAAAGGATTTCGTCCCCGAAATCTTCGAGTCAAGAAGAACGTATATCCTACCATCCAATTGTCCATCTACTCAACCGTCAAACACAGGCGTCCATTGTCCTTAAAAAGACTTCTAATGCTTCACGATCATATGCATAGTGTGTACATGCCCTTATCAAATGCAAAAATCAGGTGGTCTACTGATTCAGTTGACCTCCTTAATGCAAATTATGTAAGTGTCATGAATCCATTATGTATGCAACTTTTTCCTACTCACAGTTCTACATGAGTGCACACCCATTCATACAAATGCGACATCCATATGACAACACATCAAATTTCAATCCATATACAAATACATATATATGCGATATGAAAGTGACTGAACCAATCTATACCTAGTGTGTGTGTATATGCATCCACGAGAAACCACTAGCAACCACTTGCAACCATCAATCATAACATGTTTCAAATACATGTTTACATCCATTAGTTTCTACCTAAGGAGTTAGAAAAGGATCTAAGAGATATATTAAAAGGTAGATACAAGCATAAACTTATTCAAAAAGAGATCAAAGATGTACCCTCAAAAAGAAAAGGGTAGGCCGCGCGTATTCTGTCCTCAGTTTCCTAAGTCGCGTCTTCCTCGGCGTCTCTCCGTTGAACTTTAACAAGCTTGACTTCACGGCTGTGTAGCTTTTTGACTTCCTTCCCAAGATACGAGTTGGAACTCTCCTCATAGTTGCTTCTCATTCTACTTCCACCTCTTCTAGTATGCTTGGTTCCACCACTTCCGTAGACTCATGTAAGCACTTTCATAAGTGAGAAACATGAAAGACATTGTGAACTCCAGCCAACCCTTCGGGCAGCTCTACTCTATAAGCCATCTTCCCAATCTTCTCGATGATAGGAAACGGCCCTACAAACCTTGGTGCCAACTTTCCTGCGGATCCAAAGCGAACAACGTTCCTTAAACGAGATACCTTAAGGAAAACACTATCACTAACCTCAACCTCAAGGTCGGTTCTTCTTTTCTCTGCGTAGGACTTCTGTCTATCTTGAACAGTCTTCATTCTCTTTTGTATCAAGTCTACTTTCTCAGAAGTCTCTCTAATCATGTCTGGTCCAAGTATGAGCTTATCTGTAGACTCCCACCAACAAGTTAGTGATCGGCATGGTCCTCCATATAAAGCTTCGAAGGGTGCCATGCCTATGGTGGCTTGGTAGCTGTTTTTGTATGCGAATTCCACTAAAGGAAGATGATCCTCCCATGTTCCTCCAAAGTCAAGAATGCACAGTCTCAAAAGATCTTCTAATACTCTGTTCACCCTCTCCGTCTGACCATCGGTTTGGGGGTGATAGGTCGTGCTTAAGCATAACTGTGAGCCTACGGCTTCTTGCAAACTCTTCCAAAACTCGCTCGTAAAGATAGGGTCTCGGTCACTCACTATGCTGGAGGGTATCCCATGGAGTCGAACTATCTCTTTAAGATAAAGAGATGCTAAAGATGAGGCAGTCCTTCTACTATTGACAGGTATAAAGTGAGCGCTTTTTGTCAGCCTGTCCATTATTACCCAAATACTAGTATTGCCCCTTCTAGACCTAGGCAACCCATCAATAAAGTCCATCGAAATGCTATCCTACTTCCACTGTGGGACCTCAAGTGGATGAAGCAGTCCACCAGGCTTCTTCTGCCCCCCTTGGCTTGTAGGCATGTCATGCACTTAGAAACGTACTCAGCCACATCCTTCTTCGTGCTGCTCCAAAAGAAAATTCTCTTTATGTCCTTGTACATCTTGTCCCCACCTGGGTGTATTGTCATCTTAGAATGGTGTGCCTCCTCGAGAGCCTTCTTTACCAAATCCCTTGCTTGTGGGACACATAGCCTTCCATCCCATCTCAACCAACCCTTATCATCGATGGAGTATCTGTTGAGGTGACTAAAAGTCTCACCTCCAACCAGCTTATCTATCAGATCAACAAGCTGAGGGTCTTCACGTTGTGCGGTCCGTATTGAGTCCAAAAGAGTAGGCCGCACTTCTAGAGATGCTAACAAACCAGGCACAAATTCAGAGGAGGGTCTAAAGTCAAAGTTGGCTATGAACTCCAAGCTTTTCCTTTCTACAAAGAGAGGGCTTAAGGTCAGTTTCTTTCTACTCAAGGCGTCTGCTACTACATTTCCCTTGCCAAGGTATAGGAAATCTCAAAATCATATGAGGCAAGAAACTCCATCCATCTCTGTTGCCTCAAGTTAAGATCTTTATGCGAGAAAAGGTACTTCAACGATTTATGGTCAGTATACAATTCAAACTTCTCAACTAGGAGATAATGGCGCCAAGACTTAATCGCAAAGATGATGGCAGCCAACTCTAGATCGTGGGTTGGGTAGTTTTTCTCATGTACTTTCACTTGTCTTCAACCATATGCTACTAACTTCCCTTCTTGCATCAAAACAACGCCTAGTCCCGTACCTCATGCATCCATGTATACTGTAAACATCTTGCTCCCATCAGGCAATGTCAGAATTGGGGCTGTTGTCAGAGCCCTTTTCAAACGTTGGAAAACAATATCGCAATCCAAATCCCAAGCGAACACTAAGTCCTTCTTCATCAACCTTGTAAGTGGAGCTGAGATTTTTACTAAGTCTTTGATGAACTTTCGGTAAAACCCCGCTAGCCCGAGAAAGCTTCAGACTTCGGCTACAATTCGTGGTGCCTTCCAATCTTGCAATGCAACTACTTTTGCGGGGTCCACAGCTAATCCTTCTTTGGACACCACATGTCCAAGAAACCTTACTTCTTCTCTTCAGAAATGGCATTTGGAGAATTTGGTTTTTAACTGATGTGCACGAAGAGTCTCCATGACTTCCTTCAAATGTTGAGCATGCTCTTCCACACTCTTTGAGAAGATCAAAATATCATCCACGAAGACCACCACAAACTTATTGAGGAACTCCCTAAACACCCTGCTCATCAAAAGTCAACGAAATAGGCGGGTGCGTTTGTCAAGCTGAAAGGTATGACAAGCCACTCGAAGAAACCATCTGGGGTTCTGAATGCCGTCTTATTAATGTTGTCTTCAGCCACTCTTAGCTGATGAAAACCGGTAGCTAAATTTAGTTGGAAAAAACCGATGCACCTACAAGCTGGTCGAACAAGTCGTCTATTCTGGGAAGCGGGTGCCTATTCTTCTTGGTCAGCTTGTTTGGATCCCTATAATCCACACAAAGACGTAGTGAACCATCTGCTTTGGTGGCGAACACTACTGGAGCACCCCATTCCGAGATACTCCGTCTTATAAACCCCTTTTTAAGCAACTCTTTAACTTGCTTGCTGAGCTCTTTTCTTTCCCTTGGAGCCATGCGTCTAATGGTTAAAGCAACGGGTTTTGCGTTATCAACGAGGTATATGCGGAAGTCTATCTCCCGCTTCGGAGGTAAGCCCTTCACCTCCTCAAACACATCCGAGTATTAACGGACTATTCTAACAGACTGCAAGTTCTCAACAGACGCATCAAGAGATTCTAGATAACTAAGCATAACAGAGTTCATGGGATTACAAGAGATTTCGAGAGTGTTACCGAGGCGATTCACGAGTTTAACCGCTCTCTTTTCACAATCAAGGACGGCACAATTACTGGATAGCCAGTCCATGCCTAGAATCAACCTATAGCCTGTAAAGCCCAAAAAAAAGGCATTACATCTGAACCCAATGATTAGTATAGAAATTTTCATATCCAAACAAGCCATTGACAAATAAGCCGAGCCCCCAATTGGATTTGAAACAACTAAGGGATCCTCTACTATATTGGTTGAGAGTGCGAGTGTACTTGCGTGCTAAGTATAATACACTCACAAGGATCATGTAATATGGTGAATAATAACAAACACAGATATAAGCAGTAAAAGCAGTAACAAAGGGAAATTCACACCAGGATTTTTATACTGGTTCGGACTTCCCGTTCTACGTCTAGTCCCGAAGCTCCTCTTCGGAATTTCCACTAAATAACACCCTCTCTTCACCCAGAAGAACAGGTTCACAACACTACTTGATTTACGGGCTACAAGTTTACCCACTTGATTTCAAGGGCTACAAGCTTTCCACTTGATTTCATGGGCTACAAGCTTACCCACACAGGATAATTACAAGAGTTTGACTTCTGATTGTGTTCTTCTTTCAACACTAACTTTCCAACGATTGAGTACACCCTTCCTGTAATCTTATCCTCAAGTATATGAATTGAATGTGAAGATTTGAAGGAAGTTAGTTGCTTGTTGAATCAAAATATGAGAAATATTATCAAGGATTCATTAAGTAACTTGAATTTGGGTGCTTTTAGAAAGCAAGAGTATTTAGAAAGTAAGATCACAAATTAGAGCAAGAAACGGTGATTTGGATGAATGAATCACGATGTATTTATAGGGATTGAGAAGATGTAATTGTTGATGAAAAGTTGCAATCAAAAGAAATGATTCCTGATAAAGAGAAATGGATGCAACCTTTTATGAAGAAGATGACTTTTCAAAAAGACGCTTTGTTATTTTGAAAAGCTGTTGACAGGTAAAAATTATAGGTAGACAGGTTTTTGAATGTTATATTCATGAACGGACACTTTTTGTGCATTTTGCTCGAAATCTGTTGATTGGAAAAAAAATTAGGTAGACATGTTTTGTTTCTGTTTGAAACAGGTTGACAGGTAAAACTTTTAGGTCAACAGTTTTGCCTCTGCCTGAAACCTGTTGACAGGAAAAAAAACTTTAGGTCGACAGGTGTTTGTCAAAGTGAGGACTTCGACAATTACAAGAGTTTGACTTCTGAATGTGTTCTTGTTTCAACACTGATTAGTCAATAATTGAGTACACCCTTCCTAAAATCTTATCCTCAAATGTAATTTGATGTTCGCAAAGATTCGGAAGTAGATTATCGTTGAATCACAAGTGTATTAGATATGCTTGGAGATTCAAACGATAATATAATGATTTTGAGTGCTTTTTGAATTCCAAGTAATAATGCAAGATAGATCAGAGAATAAAGAGTGAAATTCGGTAATTTGGATGAATGAAACGTGATGTATTAATAGTGATTAAAAAGACGTAATTATTAATGAAGAGTTGCAATCAAAAGAAATGATTTCTAATGAAGAGAAATGAATGCAACCCTTCAAGAAGGAAGATGACTTTTCAAAAAGATGCTTTGTTATTCAAAAAGTTGTCGACAGGTCTGTTGAGTCAACAGTTTCATTGTTTAATTTTGATTAATGACAAGAAGGAGTTCATGATCGACAAAAAGAAGAATTGATGTCTTCATAGGTTAGGGGTTGATTATTTAGAGTCTTTTATGTTAAAATCTATCCTCAAATAATCATACTTCTCATTGCTTTTAAAAATATTCATGAAAACTCTTTTCTGTAGCAAGTTGAAAAAAACTTGTCAACAGGTTAATTTTAACTTGTCAACAGGATTTCAAATAAAACCTGTCTACCTATAAAATTAACCTGTCAACGGCTTTTTTAAAGGTAACGATCAAAAACCTGTCTACCTGTACATTTTACTTGTCAACAACTTTTTGAATAACAAAGCATCTTTTTGAAATGTCATCTTCCTTCTTGAGGGGTTGCATTCATTTCTCTTCATTAGAAATCATTTCTTTTGATTGCAACTCTTCATCAATAATTACATCTTTTTAATCACTATAAATACATCATGATTCATTCATCCAAATTGCCGAATTTAACTCTGTATTCTCTGATCTATCTTGCATTATTACTTGGCATTCGAAAAGCACCCAAAATCATTATATTATCGTTTGAATCTCCAAGCATATTTAATACACTTGTGATTCAACGATAATCCTATTCTGAATCTTTACAAACATTAAATTACATTTGAGGATAAGATTATAGGAAGGGTGTACTCAATTATTGACTAATCAGTGTTGAAACAAGAACACAATCAGAAGTCAAACTCTTGTAATTGTCGAAGTCCTCATTGTTTTTGAGGCGTGAAATCCCGTTCGACTGTTCGGGTACTGTGAACCTATTCCTCTGGGTGAAGCGAGGTTGTTGTTTAGTTGAAATTCCAAAGAGGAGCTTCGGGACTGGACGTAGGCCGGGAAGTCCGAACCAGTATAAAATCCCTGGTGTGATTTTTCTTTTGTTACTGCTTTTACTGCTTATATCTGTGTTTGTTATTATTCACCATATTACACGATCCTTGTGAGTATATTACTTAGCATGCAATGCACTCTCAATTTAGAGCACACACTTCCTATAATCTTATCCTCAAGTATATGAATTGAATGTGAATATTTGAAGGAAGTTAGTTGCTTGTTGAACCAAAATATGAGAAATATTACCAAGGATTCAATAAGTAACTTGAATTTGGGAGCTTTTAGAATGCAAGAGTATTTAGAAAGTAAGATCAGAAATTAGAGCAAGAATCAGTGATTTGGATGAATGAATCACGATGTATTTATAGTGATTGAGAAGATGTAATTGTTGATGAAAAGTTGCAATCAAAAGAAATGATTCCTGATGAAGAGAAATTGATGCAACCTTTTATTAAGAAGATGTCTTACAAAAAGATACTTTGTTATTTCTGTATTTCTAATAAGCATAACGTTCATGAGCCAATACATATGCCATCATCATAGAGAACACCCAACTCATGGGATAGGAATTACAAAAAAATTGAAGGAGCAAGCGGAAAATACTCTCCTTGGGAACCAAGAAAATATTTTCTATATATCATATTTAAGGAGACCATTTATATTGTTTTATTGTTGTATTTATGTTTTATTCCTCTTGGTTTATTATATTTTTTAATAAAGTTTTAATAGAGTTCGAAAATATAAACAAGAGAAATCAGAAAACCTAAAGTACACAGTACCTGTCGACTGGTAAAAGTAACCTGTCAACAAGTTTTATTACTTTGCAATCCAGAGAGTTTTTCTGTCGACCGCCCTTTTCTTTCCTATCAACCAATTTCTATTCTTCTATGTTTTTCTTAGACCGGAGACAAATGCTTTCGACCGCCAGTTCAGACCTATCGACCGATTTTTGTTCTGACTTGTTTTTCTTAAACCCAAGACAAAAGCTGTCGACCGCCGAAAAATTCTTGTCGACCGATTTCGAAAAATCTATTTTTATATATACAGACGTCGGTTCAAACTCAAATCCTACACACCATTTCATTTCCAACTCCTCCCAAATTCAAAATACCCATTCCTACCAAGCCCTAATCTCTTCAATTTCATTTCAATTCAGACTCCAATGGCTCCAAAACAAAAGAAATCAAAAACATCTTCTTCCTCACATCTCCAATCTATCGATTCACACATTAAACAATGGTTAATGGATCCTATCAATTCAGACTCCAGTGTACGTAGGATGGGAAGTCCGAACCAGTATAAAATCCCCGGTGTGATTTTTCCTTTGTTACCTCTTTTACTGCTTATATCTGTGTTTGTTATTATTCACCATATTACACGATCCTTGTGAGTATATTACTTAGCACGCAAGTACACTCGCACTCTCAATTGGTATCAGAGCAAGGTCATCACATAACCGTAACACAGTTATTTGATATATTCTAGTAATATGGCAAATAACACAAGCACTAGCACAAACACCACTTACACTGACGGTCAATCAACAAAAAAACCTCCTTTCATCAATGGCCTCAATTATACTTATTGGGCAACACGTATGGCTTTTTAAATGCAATCAACTAGCTATGATGCTTGGAATGCTACTCAGAAAGAAATAGTAAATCCAACAACTGAGTAAACAGAATGGGCGGCTGCTGAGAAAACTGCAACAACTGTAAATGCAAAAGCAATGAATATGTTGTTTTGTGCATTAGATCAAAATGAATATAACCGTGTTAGTATCTGTACCACTACTTATCAAATTTGGCAAACGCTGAAAACCACTCGTGAAGGTACTAACAAGGTTAAACAAGCAAAAATAGCTATGTTGAAAAGTCAATTTCAAAATTTCAATATGAAGCCAAATGAAACTATCAATGAGAAGTATTCACGATTTCAAACCATTCATCATGCACTTATCGGATTAGGGCAGAAATATTCTGATTTTGATGTAGTTGCAACATTCCTACATTCTCTGGCAAATGAATGGGAAGGAAAAGTATTAGCAATAGAAGAAGCTAATGATCTTTCCACCATGAAGCCAGATGAATTGATAGGAAATCTTATGTCCAATGAAGCTAACTTGCAGGCTAGAAAAGAACAAAAAGTGGAAAAGAAAAATGTAGCTTTTCATGCTGAAAAGGATGATGATATCTCATATTCCGATGTTGAAGATCTAGCATTCATTGCAAATGGATTCAAGAAACTCTTAAAGCAACGAAAGGCTAGTCGTTACAACAAAAATAAGTTCGGATCAAATAAACCATCATCATCAAATGTAGAATGCTTTAATTGTCACAAGAAGGGACACATGCAAAAGGATTGTCCGGAGCAAAAGAAGAAGACAAAAAAATGAAAAATTCGAATACATGAAGGACAAGTCAAAGAAACGAGCATTCTCAATGACGTGGGATGATTCAGATTCATCTTCGTCTGATAGTGAAAGTGACTCAGACAATGAACTAGCTAATGTATGTTTTATGGCGAAAGAAGATGAGGTACAAATTCCTTCTTTTGAAGAAGTTCTTGATATAAATGCTGAATTAATATATAAATTCAAAGATATGAAATGACAATGCAAACAAGCTCAAGAAGCTTTACGTAGAACAGAGTTGGAGCGTGATATGCTAAAAGACGAGAAGAAAATATTAGATTAGGAACTTGAAAAATTTCAAGAGTCATCATCCAATGTTAATTCTCAATTAACTCTTTTGAGTCAAGAAATTGAAACTCAAAAGGAGAAAAATGATGCTCTTATTGCTGAAAATCATGAGCTTAAGGCAAAAGTCAAAATTCTAGACCTAGAAAAAGCTAGCTTACAAACTAAGTTAGATGACATTACTCAAAATGTTTCTAACTTCAACAAAGTTCGAGAAAATTTGACAAAAATTATTGAAAGTTCACAATCCGCTGCAAATAAGCATGGTTTGGGGTATAAGAAACAAGATACCAAGAAACAACTTGGTAATAAAAGAAAGAAAAAGGTGCAAGAAACTAAAGTTAAGAAAAATCTTAGTTTATTATATTCTAAACCAAAATCGGTTGTGAAATTTCAAAAGAAAAATATCAAGAATATTAAAATATGGGTTCCTAAAACAAATAACAATTAAATTAGGAACAAGTACATTCAAATTTTTTTGAATACTGTGCATCATAATTCCAATTATTTATATAAAGGGGATACTTGACCCGTATGGGTTTGGACTCCTAAGACCCGACTCTTAGGACACAATAAAAAGTGGGTACCATGAACTTAATTCTATTTTTTGCAGGTCCCACTTAAGAAAAGAGGAAAGTGGATACTGGACAGTGGTTGCTTGAAGCATATGACTGGAGACAAGAGCTTATTAACAAATATCACTTATTCGGATGGTGGCTCCATCGCTTTTGGAGATAATTCAAAAGGCTATATCATCGCCAAAGGCGATGTGAGCAATTATGGTACATCTAACTTACCTCTTATTACTAATGCCGTGCTAGTTAAAAATTTGAAACATAATTTACTAAGTATTAGTCAACTGTGCGACAAAGGTTTTATCATTTCCTTTTCGGATAATAAATGTAGTATTTTTGATAAAGATAGAAATCTAGTTTTTGAAGGTTATAGAGACAGAAATATCTATATTTTGAATATGAACATCAATCATAATTCAGTTATGTGTCTTGTAGCAAATGATAATGATCCATGGCTATGACACAAATGTTTCTGTCACATAAACTTCAGAACTATTGACAAGCTAGCCAATAATTATCTAGTTAGAGGACTACCCATAATGAGCTTTTCGGTTAATAATATTTGTGATGCATGTCAACTAGGAAAATTGACTAAATCATCTTTCAAATCCAAGAAAGTCATATCAACATTACAAACATTTGAGTTATTACATATGGATTTATTCGGACCAACACAGGTTCAGTCATTAAATCATAGTCGGTATGTGTTTGTAATTGTTGATGATTATTCTCGTTATACATGGGTGATTTTCTTGAAAAATAAAAGTGACACGTTTAATCATTTCAAATCCTTCGTCAAGAAAATTCAAAAGTCAAAAGGACATAAGGTTAAGAATATAAGAAGTGATCATGGCGGAGAGTTCGAAAATAATGAATTTGAACATTTTTGTACAAAGAAAGGTATCAATCATACTTTTTCGTTTCCTCGAACTCCACAACAAAATGGAGTTGTAGAACGGAAAAACCGGACTTTACAAGAATGTGCAAGAATATTATTAAATGGATCCACTTTACCAAAACATTTTTGGGCAGAAGCTGTTGTAACTGCGTGTTATGTTTTGAATCGTGTATCTATTCGACCTCTCACGAAAAATACATCTTATGAGTTATTTAATCAGAAAAAGCCAAATATCTCATATTTCAAAGTTTTTGGTTCTAAATGTTTTATTTTAAATACGAATGACCATCTGGGAAAATTTGATCCAAAATCCGATGAAGGTATATTTGTCGGATATTCGGAACGAAGCAAGGCCTATCGTATATTCAATAAGAGAATTAAAACTATTGAAGAATCACTTCATGTATCCTTTGACGAATTCTATAAGCCATCTCATAATATATCAGATGATGAAGAAAATATAGTCACTAATAATCCTAGCATCGCAAATAATGACTCTGGCTCAGAAATTATTGAAGATATTCCTCAACCTACTGTAGCACCTTCTCCACCTAGATTTAGATCTCCTCTGAGAATTCTAAGAGATCATCCAGTTCAAAATGTTATTGAAGAAGTAACCTCATAGATTAGGACAAGGAGTCAACTAAATAATATGGGTCGTGTTGCATTTATTTCGAATATCGAACCGAAAAATCCTAAGGAAGCTGCTACCGACGACTACTCGATCATTGCCATGCAAGAAGAGCTAAATCAGTTTGAGCGCAATGATGTATGGGAACTTGTTCCAAGGCCGACTGATCAATCAGTTATAGAAACTAAATGGGTATATAAAAATAAGGCCGATGAACAAGGCAACATTACTAGAAATAAGGTTATAATCAAGAAGAAGGTATCGACTATGAAGAGACTTTCGCACCTGTTGCTAGACTAGAGGCTATTAGAATTTTATTATCTTTCTCTTGTCATCATAATTTTAAATTATATCAGATGGATGTCAAGAGTGCTTTCTTAAACGGGTTTATTAAAGAAAGAGTATATGTTTAACAACCTCCTTTATTTAAGCATGAAAAATAACCGGATCATGTATTCAAACTTAAAAAGGCTTTGTATGGTTTAAAACAAGCACCATGTGCTTGGTATGAACGTTTACGAAGTTATCTTATTGATTCAGGTTTTTAAATAGGGAAGGTTGATCAAACATTGTTTATTAAACATTGGCAGAAAGACATATTGGTTATTCAAATATATATGGACGATATAATCTTTGGATCAACAAATGAAAAACTTTGTAAAGAGTTTGCAGATGTTATGACCAAAGAATTTGAAATGTCACATATGGGAGAATTATCATACTTTCTTGGTCTTCAAATAAAACAACTTCTGAACGGTATTTTTATAAATCAAGAAAAATATTGTGGAAACCTTATTAAACGATTCGGGCTTGAGAATACTTCCAGAAAATCTACTCCGATGAGTACTTCTATTCATCTTGAAAAAGATGTGAATGGGAATAGTATAGACCAAAAGACATATCTCAGTATGCTAGGTTCTCTTTTATATCTAACAGCTAGTCGTCCTGATATTATGATGAGTGTTTGTTTATGTGCACGATTTCAAGCTGATCCTAAGGAATCACATTTACGAGTAGTGAAACGTATAATTCGTTATCTTAATAATACCAAAGATTTCGGTCTTTTCTATCCAAAAGATTGTCCATTTGAGTTAGTATCATATAGTGATGCTGATTTTCGAGGATATCGAATGGATAGAAAGAGTACAAGTGTTACATGCCATTTTATTGGATGTCTCTTGGTTTAGTAAGAAACAAAATTGTGTTTCACTATCGACATGTGAAGCAGAGTATATATCAGCAGCTCTTGCATGTACAAATGTTATATATATGCAACAAACACTTAAAGACTTTGGTATAAATATATCAAATTTTATCATATTTTATGATAACACAATTGCGATAAACTTATCCAAAAACCCGGTTAACCACTCTCGAACTAAACATATCGACATTCGACATCATTTTCTGAGAGATAATGTTGAAAAAGGATATACAAATCTAGAATATGTAAGCACTGAAAATCAACTAGCTGATATATTGACCAAGCCTCTACTCGAATCAAGTTTCATTAAAATTCATTGAGAGCTAGGCTTATTATCTAAAAGGGAGCTCAAAAATTAACTTCAAACATAAAACGTAACAGAGTTCTTTCTTTTATCAAAAACTATGGTTATTAATTAACTATTTTTTCTCCTGAATAAGAGTGCTTTTTGTGGTGAGTTTAATATGGACCACTTCTAAAAATAGAAGTGCCCTTATATAGTTCTTCCTCGATTGAAATGCTTCCTCAAAACTAATTCATTCCCTCTTTAATTCTTTCGAAAGTTATGGCACACATTTGTGATGAATATGCTCGACGATCTCATATTACAATAACTAGCTCGGACTCAGATGAGCAATACTCCCCAAAAACACCACAACATCCACCCGGATTCCATTCAATTTCTCGTACACCGGGAACCACACCAACTCCTAAACGAAGCAAGAAAGCACTATTTTTCTCTCCACGAACAAAGGAGAAGATTGATGAAATACATCATTATCAGAAGGAGATGTATTATGAGCAAAAATTAACAGCTTGTCGTTTGACGTATCTCGAGCAAATAGCTTCATTCATCTGTAGTTCTAACAAGCATAACGTTCATGAGCCAATACATATGCCATCATCATCGAGAATACCCAACTCATGGGATAGGAATTACAAAAAAAATGAAGGAGCAAGCGGAAAATACTCTCCTTGGGAACCAAGAAAATAATTTCTATATATCATATTTATGGAGATCATTTGTATTGTTTTATTTATGTTTTATTCCTCTTGGTTTATTATTTTTTTTAATAAAGTTTTAATAGATTTCGAAAATATAAACAAGAGAAGTCAGAAAAACAAAAATACACAGAACTTGTCGACCGGTAAAAGTAACCTGTCGACTGGTTTTATTACTTTGCAACCCAGAGAGTTTTCCGGTCGACTGCCCTTTTCTTTCCTGTCGACCGATTTCTGTTCTGCTATGTTTTTTAAACCCGAGACAAAAGCTGTTGACCGCCAGTTCAGACCTATCGACCGATTTTTGTTCTGACTTTTTTTTCTTAAACCCGAGACAAAAGCTGTCGACCGCCAAAAAATTCTTATCGATCGGTTTTGGAAAATCTGTTTTTATATATACAAACGTCGGTTCAAACTCAAATCCTACACATCATTTCGTTTCCAACTCCTCTCAAATTCAAAATACCCATTCCTATCAAGCCCTTTTTGTCGATGACAAAGGGGGAGAAAATGTTACTAACATTTCTTCTTGCAGAAATTTAGTTATATATTTCAGGGGGAGCATATATACTGGGGGAGATAGCAATGGAGATTAAAATATCAAGCTATGTTGTCATCAATCAAAAAGGGGGAGAATGTTGATTCAACAGTTTCATTGCTTAATTTTGATTAATGACAAGAAGGAGTTCATGATCGACAAAAAGAAGGATTGATGTCTTCATAGGTTAGGGGTTGGTTATTTAGAGTCTTTAATGTTAAAATCTATCCTCAAATAATCATACTTCTCATTGCTTTTAAAAATATTCATGAAAGCTCTTTTATGTAGCAAGTTGACAAAAACATGTCAACAGGTTAATTTTAACTTGTCAATAGGATTTCAAATGAAACCTGTCTACCTGTAAAATTAATCTGTCAACAGCTTTTTTAAAGGTAACAGCCAAAAACCTGTCTACCTATACATTTTCTTGTCAACAACTTTTTGAATAACAAAGCATCTTTTTGAAAAGTCAACTTCCTTCTTGAAGGGTTGCATTAATTTCTCTTCATTAGAAATCATTTCTTTTGATTGCAACTCTTCACCAATAATTACATCTTTTTAATCACTATAAATACATCATGATTTATTCATCCAAATTACCGAATTTAACTCTGTATTCTCGGATCTATCTTGCATTATTACTTGGCATTCAAAAAGTACTCAAAATCATTATATTATCGTCTGAATCTCCAAGCATATTTAATACACTTGTGATTCAACGATAATCCACTTCCGAATATTTACAACCATCAAATTACATTTGAGGATAAGATTATAGGAAGGTTGTACTCAATTGTTGACTAATCAGTGTTGAAACAAGAACACATTCAGAAGTCAAACTCTTGTAATTGTCGAAGTCCTCAGTGTTGTTGAGGCGTGAAATCCCGTTTGACTGTTCGGGTACTGTGAACCTATTCCTCCGGGTAAAGCGAGGTTGTTGTTTAGTTGAAATTCCGAAGAGGAGCTTCGGGACTGGATGTAGGACGGGATGTCCGAACCAGTATAAAATCCCTAGTGTGATTTTTCCTTTGTTACTGCTTTTACTGGTTATATCTATTTTTGTTTTTATTCACCATATTACACGATCCTTGTGAGTATATTACTTAGCATGCAAGTACACTCGCACTCTCAATTTAGAGTACACCCTTTCTATAATCTTATCCTCAATTATATGAATTGAATGTGAAGATTTGAAGGAAGTTAGTTGCTTGTTGAATCAAAATATGAGAAATATTACCAAGGATTCAATAGGTAACTTGAATTTGGGAGCTTTTAGAATGCAAGAGTATTTGGAAAGTAAGATCAGAAATTAGAGCAAGAATCGGTGATTTGGATGAATGAATCACGATGTATTTATAGTGATTGAGAAGATGTAATTGTTGATGAAAAGTTGCAATAAAAAAAATGATTCCTGATGAAGAGAAATGGATGCAACCTTTTACGAAGAAGATGACTTTTCAAAAAGATACTTTGTTATTTCTGTAGTTCTAACAAGCATAACTTTCATGAGCCAATACATATGCCATCATCATCGAGAACACCCAACTCATGGGATAGGAATTACAACAAAAATGAAGGAGTAAGCGGAAAATACTCTCCTTGGGAACTAAGAAAATAATTTCTATATATCATATTTAAGGAGATCATTTATATTGTTTTATTGTTGTATTTATGTTTTATTCCTCTTGGTTTATTATATTTTTTAATTAATTTTTAATAGAGTTCGAAAATATAAACAAGGGAATTCAGAAAAACAAAAATACACAGTACTTATCGACCGGTAAAAGTTACCTGTCGACCGCCCTTTTCTTTCCTGTAGACCGATTTCTATTCTGCTATGTTTTTCTTAAACCAGAGACAAAAGCTGTCGACCGCCAGTTCAGACCTATCGACGGATTTTTGTTCTGACTTGTTTTTCTTAAACCCAAGACAAAAGCTGTCGACCGCCGAAAAATTCTTGTCGACCGGTTTCGGAAAATCTGTTTTTATATATACAAACGTCGGTTCAAACTCAAATCCTACACACCATTTCTTTTCCAACTCCTCTCAAATTCAAAATACCCATTCCTAACAAGCCCTAATCTGTTCAATTTCATTTCAATTCAGGCTCCAATGGCTCCAAAACAAAAGAAATAAAAAACAATTGTTAATGGATCTTATCGCTGTAAAAAGATGGAATAAGATGAAGGATTACACCATCCATCAAGGATCTTCCATAAAGTTCTTTGATTTCTTTCTCTATCATGTTATAGATATAGCGAAGAAAGCAGGTATTGATTCTCCTCTTAATTTTGATGAGAACAACGTAGAAATTAATCATATAATGATTAAGTTGTGCTACGATAATCTCAACTTAGAGAAATTTAAACCGGATAACTCGTCCGATTGTTTATGGCCAGTAGTTTGTGGATAACATGTTTTTATATCCAAAGATAGAATGGGACAAATTCTTCATTCTCCAAATAATGGTATTAAATTTTCTAGTGAATTTTGTCCTATTCGTATTAGAGATAAAATTAGTCACTTGTTCATTGAAGATCATAAGTCAAGTACAGAAGGAATCAATTTAAGACCCAAGGCTAGAATTCTTCACCTTTGTATCACGCATTCTTTATTACCAAGGACCCGAAATTTTGATGTTATTTACAGAGAGAATTTTAAAGCATTATACGCTATTTATGGAGATATCAGCGTTAATTGGGTTGATATGATTTTTGATGAGATTTCAATCGTAAACAAACTTTCTCGACCACATCTATTTTACAACGAATATATTTTGCGCCTCCTAATTGATTGCGGAATTCAATCTCCCGATTCCAAAATTTCAAAGCCTATGTGTATTAATAAAGTGTCAAAGAAGAGAATGAAACTTCCCGACCCATACTTAAATATTATTCCTTTTGAGCGATATGTACACCAAGGTCCTCCAGAGGTTTCTTCCTCTCATATTACTACGCAAAGACCGGAAAACGTTAGTATTCCTCCACCTACTTTGTAATACCCCACCTCCGCCAGGGTCACTCAAAAGTGAATGCACTAGCTTTGGAGGGGTGTTAATAGGTAAAACATGCACAGAAATATGACAAGACAGAACATATAAAACAGCGGAAGTAAAACCAACTTTCATTTCTTTATAAATAAGTTCTAAAACCTTTTACATTAGAAAAATTCTTACATCAAAACCTGTCTTGCAATAGTAAAGAAGAATAAACCATTTCATAGATTATTCCCCAAGTAAACAGTAAAGCAGCCATAGCCAAGAAAAGTCCAAGCCATATATGATGACCTTCAAGCAGAAGAGGTCCGATCTAAACAACATTATTTCCTCCCTGAAAACCTGGGGGGGGGGGGGGAGGGAAACATAAGACAAAGAGGCGAAACAAACGGGGTCAGTCATAAAGACTGGTAAGTCCTATCTACTTCCAGCATAAAAACAGGTAAAGGTCACATGACATGCATAAACTGAAAGTAAACATAAGGATGATGACAAGATAGATAAACTAAACCAAGATAATAGGATGATCCACGATATCAAGATAAACTGATGTATCATGATAGACTACGGTGTCAAGATAAATCAAGGTATCACCTCGCCAGGTCTCTATCAAGTATAATATCCCACGGTAACTATCATGTATATTTGCTCTGCACTTTCTGTACTAGTATCCCAACCCGCGTCATGTGTTAACTATGCGTGTCCCTTGCCTAATATCATGGAATAGTCCATCATTAGTATGTCAACCTAATATATCGCATATGTAGCTTTTTCGCCAACTCGTATGATTCTTTCCATGAATAAGTTCAGTCCTTTGCCATACCTCATACGGGCTTTCTCATGTAAATCTATACTACTTCAACGTAGTGTCATTTTATCCTTGAGATCGTTTGGACTGCCGCCCTTGATCCGGCAAGGTTTTCTCATCATGAATTATCGCGTATTCAACTAGGATTTATGCCATCTAGGACCACTAAAGATTATGCTACCTAATGAATGTTTACGTAACTCGGTTAGGGTTCGAGCAACCTAGGGCCACAAGGGATTATGCTACCCGTCAACTACGCCCTTTTTCCCACGTATGTATCCTGAATCGTTTTTCCATGTCTAAATGCACATGTATCTCAATGTGCCATCCGAGCCCCATGACAGGGCTAATCAAGAAATACAGAACTCGGTCGGGAGCTTTAAGCCATCTGCCGATGCAGATATCAAGGTCTATTTTTGTACCGGTGGTTATGGTCGCACGTGACCCCTCCCTCAACTACTGAAAGGCAATCCAAGAAAAATCATGTATGAGAACTACACTCCGGCCCCCCTATGCCCCACTTTCCTATTGGCCAACCTCACCCATAACTAGATAGCAAGTATATGGTCTGTTAGGAGTTCTCTGCCTTTCCGTACGTACATGATTGACTAAAGATGGTAGGTAGTCGATGACGTGCTATCACAGGGCTAAACTAGGTATCGCCGACTCCACGCTAATCCATCCCAGTCTTTAGGTTGCTCGCACAGCAACCAAGGCATAACCTTGGTTCTTCTACCGCAGACCTTAACCTCTGTGAGCCCAGGCAGATCATCTGCAACCTCACAGAGGGATACCATGAGTACCCTCACGTTCCCCGAAGCTACCGCTTCGACACCCAGTTCGCTGGAGCCTTTATCTAAGTCAAATAAACATTTGCTCCTCCTCATGTTTTTGCTTTTAAGCGATGACCTACCGTGTCAGGTTACTCATCCATTTATGAACTAGTCAAATTTCCTTGACTAAGAATTATTACTTAGTAATACTTAACTAAGGTTTATCACTTAGTTTCCTTTCCAGTTATCCTTGTTAACTACGATTTTCCACATAGTCCCATGAACTAGGGATTTGTCCAATGGGTTAAGTGTTGTCATTCGAGTTCATGACTTAACCCACCCACGAATCATGTCAAAATTTGTTAAGTATTCAAGTTCAAGACTTAGCCCTACAAACCGTATGTCAAGTGGGTTAAGTATATCAAGAAGTACATGACTTAACCCTATCAAATCATCATGTCAAGTTGGTTAAGTAAGTTCAAGCGGTTCGTGACTTAACCCTATCATATTATCTTGCCAAATTGGTTAAGTGTAGGTTAACTTAACCCATTGAATTATCGAGTCGGATTGGTTAAGTAGGGATTAACTTAACCCCATTTAATTATCGAGTCAAATTGGTTAAGTGTAAGTTAACTTAACCCCATTAAATCATCATGTATAATTGGTTAAGTATAGGTTACTTAACCCCATTAAATTATCAAGTTTAGATTGGTTAAGTGTTAGTCTAACTTATCCTCATCAAGTTATCACGTTAGATTGGTTAAGTGTTGGTTAACTTAACCTCATCAAATTATCGAGTTGGATTGGTTAAGCGTAGGTTAACTTAACCTCATCCACTAGTCATATTTATAATGGTTAAATATTTCCCTTCGTTTGTTTATTTAATCCTACCAAGCCTCGCGTTATCCCGGTCGGGTGTTATCAACCCATTTGGGTTAAACTAACCAATTCACTAATCGTGTTACATGGTTAAGTGTCTTTAAGTAATCAAGTCCGGTCTTACTTAACCTACCCATTCACGTCATATCGGTTAAGTGTCACTAGCCAAATTTTACTTAACCTTATCATGTGGCATTAAATAAATTAATGCACTCCCAACCACTCACATTAGACGTTGTTGTGGTTACTGGTTACGCCGGGCGGGTCCAGGAAGATTTACACCACAACTTAGTCTAACCTCGGGTTTCAAGCGCGATCTGACCAACTACTCACATTGGGTCCTATTGATTGTAGCTAGTGGATTTGCCGGGCGGGTCCAGGAAGATTTATGCTACAAACTCGACCCAACCTCGAGTTGGTCACTTTCATGTTTAGTTTAGTGTCGTATTACACTTATTACCCATACATGTCTAGTTTTTAAGTTCCATGTTTTCCTACCTGTCATGTCCACATTCAAGCTTATCATACATGCCATATTTTCATATAGCTCCATGTCAAGTTTTCATGTCATAATCACGTTTGCCTAAACTACCCCAAATCGTATTTCCAACACAAGTAAAAGCAAGTCAACATAGTAGGAATACTATGACAACATATTGGCCTCAAAACATGCACGATGTCATAAAGGGATTGGCCTCAAACATGCATAATATCATATCACTAGTTCCATCATCATATGCATGAAAATGGTCATGAGGGCTTTGGGTTCTTTTACATGCATAGGCCCCAAGTCAAATTCATGTAAATATTTCACAAGTCAAAATGGTTCCAAGGGTTCATGCTAACATTCCACAAGTAAAGATTAAATCTTGCATGGCAAACTAAGTCCAACGCAACATGAGTAGCATGATTTAATCACTAAAACATAGCCCAAAGTCATAGATTCCAAGAAAAGGGCAAAGCTAAATTTACATAGACGAACATAGTTTTCGTCTCATTTTATTCCATGTCACATTAGAACTACCGTTTCGATCTAAAGATAGCTAGAACTTACAAAGCGAGGCTTAGAGAATTAGGAGCTTGAATCTTGTCGTAGGATCCATGTTAAGACGATGATCAACACCCTTGATTTGATGTAGAAAGCTTGCTCCTTTGTGTTGAATCTAGTTTGTATGCATAAGCTCTTGAATTTGGGGATGGAGGCCATGATCAAGAGGGATTTAGGCAGCACTTTGTTGCAAGAATGATTTTGAGTGATTTTGGTTAGGTCTTAGGGTGTTTTTATAGAAGTTAGGACTAGTTTAGGCCCTTAGATTAACCCTGGGATAGATGTAACACCCCACCTCCGCCAGGGTCACCCCCAAGGGGATGCACTAGCTTTGGAGGGGCGTTAATCCGTAAACATGCACAGAAATATTACAAGACATAATATATGTAAAACATCGGAAGTAAAACTAACTTTCATTTCTTTAATAAATAAGGTCTAAAGCCTTTTACATCAGAATACATCAAAACATGTCTTGCAATAATAAAGAAGCATAAACCTTTTCATAAATTGTTCCCCTAGGAAAAACAGAAAAGCAACCATAGCCAAGGAAATTCCAGCCATAGATGATGACCTTCCATCATAAGAAATCCGAACTAAACAATAGTATTTCCTCCCTGAAAACCTGAGGGGGGAAACGGAAAGACAAAGAGGCAAAACAAACGGGGTCAGTCATAAAGACTGGTAAGTCCTATCTACTTCCAGTATAAAAACAATTAAAGGTAACATGACATGCATAAACTAAAAGTAAACATAAGGATAAAGACAAGATAGATAAACTACACCAATATAACAGGATTGTTCTACGGTATCAAGATAAACTAACGTATCATGATAGACTATGGTGTTAGGATAAATCTAGGTACTACCTCGTTAGGTTCCTATCAAGTATAACACCCCAAGGTATTGTCGTGCATAACATCCCACGGTGTCTATCCTGTATATTTGCTCTACACCTCCCGTACTAGTATCCCAACCCGTGTCATGTGTTAACTACGAGCGTCCCCTGCCCAATGTCATGTAATGGTCCATGTCAACCTATAGCATATGTAGGTTTTTCCAACTCGTACGTTTCTTTCCGTGTACATGTTCAGTCCTCTGCCATACCTCGTACGGGCTTTCTCACTACTTCAACGTAGTTCCATTATCCTTGAATATCGTTTGGACTGTCACCCTTGATTTGGCTAGGTTTCCTTATCATGAATTATCGCGTATTCAACTTGGATTTATGCCACCTAGGACCACTAGGGATTATGCAACCTATTGAACGTTCTTTAGCTTTGATTATGATTTATGCCACCTACGACCACTAGGGATTATTCTACCTAATGAACGTTCTCGTAACTTGGTTTGGGTTTAAGCCACCTAGGACTACTAGGGATTATGCCACCCGTAAACCGCGCCCTTTTCCCCACGTATGCATCGTGAATCGTTTTTCCATGTCTAGGTGCACATGTACCTCAATGTGCCATCCGAGTTCCGTGCCAAGGCAAATTTAGAAATGCAGAACTCGGTCGAGAGCTTTATGTTATCGTCCAATGCAGATGTCAAGGTCTGTTTTTGTACCGGTAGTTATGGTCCCATGTGACCCCTCCCTCAACTACCGAAAGGCAATCCAAGAAAAATCATGTATGAGAACTACATCCCGGCCCCACTATAGCCCCACTTTCATATTGGCCAACCTCACCCATAACTCGATAGCAAGTATATGGTGCCTTTCCGTACGTGCACGATTGACTAAAGATGGTAGGTAGTCGACGACGTGTTATCCGGGGAAAAAACAAGTATCGTCGACTCCACGCTAATCCATCCCAGTCTTTAGGTCGCTCGCATAGCAACCAAGGCATACTCTTGAATCTTCTACCGCAGACCTTAACCTCTGTGAGTCTAGGGCGATCATCTGCAACCTCACAGAGGGATACCAAGAGTACCCTACGTCCCCTTAAGCTACTACTTCGTCACCCAGTTCGTTGGAGCCATTTATCTAAGTCAGATAATTTGCTCCCCCTCGTGTGTTTAAGAAATGACCTACCGTATCGGGTTCCTCATCTAATTATGAACTGGTCCAATTTCCTTGCTAAGGATTATTACTTAGTCATCCCTAACTAAGGTTTACCACTTAGCTTCTCTTCCTGTTATCCTTGTTAACTACGGTTTTCTACCTAGTCCCCTGAACTAGGATTTTTTCTAATGGGTTGAGTGTTGTCATTCGAGTTCATGACTTAACCCGCCTACGAATCATGTCAGAATTGGCTAAGTACTTAAGTTCAAGACTTAGCCCTACAATCCATGTGTCAAATTGGTTAAGTATACCAAGCGGTTCATGACTTAATCCTATCCACTTATCCTTTTAGACTGGTTAAGTATAGGTTAACCTAACCCCATCCAATTACCGTGATAGATTGGTTAAGTGTAGGTTGACTTAACCCCATCGAGTTATCGAGTCGGATTGGTTTAGTATAGGTTAGCTTAACCCCATCCACTTATCGTATTATAATGGTTAAGTATACTCATTGTGACTTAACCCTATCAAGTTATCATATCAGATTGGTTAAGTGTAGGTTAAATAACCTCATCAAATTACCGTGTTTAGATTGGTTAAGTGTTGGTTACTTAACCCCATCAAATTACCGTGTTTAGATTAGTTAAGTCTAGGTTAACTAAACCCCATCCCCTAACTGTATCATACGGTTAAGTCTCAATTTGAAATCGAGTCTGGTTTCACTTAACCTACCCATTCATGTCATATCGGTTAAGTGTCATTAGTCATATTAACTTAACATTATCATGTGGTCATTAAGTAAATTAATGCACCCCAACCTCTCACATTAGACTTTGTTGTGGTTACTAGATGTGCCGGGCGGGTCCGGGCAGCATTACACCACAACCTATTCTAACCTCGGGTCTTAAGCGTGACATGACCAACTTCTCACATTGGGTCCTATTGTTTGCAACTACTAGTTAAGCCGGTCGGGTCCGGGTAGTTTTACGTTGCAAACTCAACCCAACCTCGAGTTGGTCACTTTCATGTTTAGTCTAGTGTTATATTACACTTACAACCCATACATGCCTAGTTTTCTAGTCCCATGTTTTCCTACGTGTCATGTCCACATATAAGTGTATCAAGAATGTCATATTTTCATGTCACTTTATATCAAGTTTTCATGTCTTTCTCACGTTTGTCTAACCTACCCCAAATCATGTTTCCAACGTAAGTAAAAGCGAGTCAACATAGTAGGAATACTATGACTCATATTGGCCTCAAAACATGCACGATGTCAGAAGGGATTGGCAATAAACATGCATAATATCATCATAAGGGGTTTTGGCCTCAAAACATGCACTGCATCATAAGGGATTAGGCCTCACATAAACATGATATCATTAGGGGTTGTGGGTTCTTTTACATGCGTAAGCCCCAAGTCCAATTTATGCAACAATTTCACAAGTCAAAATGGTTCCCAAGGGCTCATGCTGACATCCCACAAGTAAAGGTTCAAACTTGCATGATAAACTGAATCCAAGGCAACATAAATAGCATGATTTAGTCACTAAGCATAGTCCAAAGTCATATGTTCAAGAAAGGGGCAAGTCTAGTTTTACATACGCCAACATACTTAGTTTAATCTCGTTTTATTCTATGTCATCATTAAGCCACCATTTAGATCTAGAAGTAGCTAGAACTTATATAGCGTGAGAATTAGGAGCATGAATCGTCATGAAATTTGCGTAGCAACGTTGATCCATTTCCTTGATTTGACATAGCAAGCTTGCACCTTTGATTCGGATCTAGTTTGAATGCATAGTCTCTTGGAGTTGGAGATGGAGGCCATGATCAATGGAGATTTGGGCAGCACTTCATTGCAAGAGTGATTTGTGAGGGTTTAAGCTAGGTCTAGGGGTCTTTTTAGAGAGATTAGGAGTAGTTTAGGCCATAGGATTAACAATAGGATAGATCAAAGCCCTTAAAAATCGTCACCAGCCTCCAAAACCAAGCCAAACAGCAAAGCAGGTGCACCAGGTTGCCTGGGGTTCGACCAGGTCGACCCTAGGGTCGACTCTATAGTCGACCTGGTCCCACCAGGTCGACCCCCAGGTCGACCTGGTGGGCGGGATTTTTCCCGCCTGGTTGACTTTCTGAATTTTGAATCTATTTTTAAATTTGAATTTTCGTGAAACTTTGCGAGGCCATATCTCGGTCATACGGACTCCGATTTACGAAATTTCGGACTTTATTTCACGTATTTTTCCGAGACGAACGAAATGGCGTAACCCGTTTCTCCTGATTCAGATTTTAACATTTAATTCTACCTTGATTCTTGTCTTAACACGTTGTTAAAATTCGGGTTGTTACATTCTCCCCTCCTTTATGGATTTCGTCCTTGAAATCTCCAAGTTTGGAAGAACATATCCTACCATCCATCATCCATCTACTCAAAACATCATCCACAGGTAACCATGGTCCTTATAAGATTTCTAATGCTTTATGAACACATGCAAAGAGTGTGTGTATATGTTCCTTAGCTAATGCTAATGGTCAGGCCTGAATGATCTTCTAATGCAAGATATGTTTAGTGACATGAATCCAACATGTATGCAAATAGTCCTAGTCATATAAACACTATATGTGTGCACAAACATTCATTCATATGCAACATCCGCATGATAATACATTCAATTTCATCCATAAACAAGTATAAATACTCGTGCATATGCAATATGAAATGTAGCTGCGTCGATCTAGTGTCTAATATGTATTCACGCATCCACGAGCAACCACTTGCAACCATTTGCAAATATATCAATCATAACATGTTTCAAATACATGTTTACATCCATAGGGTTCTACCTAAGGTTCTCGAGATAGAATCGAGAAGATAAACAAGACAAACTCCTTATGGGGTTTACATCAGAAATAGGATTGAAAACAGGATCGAGAGGATATCCACCGAGCGATAGCATGCAAGTAACCTCTACAGGAGAACCAGGGATCAACGATATACTCTTAAAAAGAGATATGATGCACGCGTCTAAGCCGCATTTCCTTGAGCTTAATTCCAGTGTGCCTTGATCGCCTTTGACTTCATGATTTTCGTAGCTCCTTGATTCCTATTTCCAAGGTAAGAGTTGGAACTCATTTCACTGTCGCCTCTCGTTCCACTTTCACTTATTCTTTCCCTAGTATACTTGGCTCAAACATATCTGCGTTATTCATGCAAGCTCTCCAAAATTCACCAGTGAATTCTGGATCTAGTTTACTGATGCCAATCCATGTTGCCAAGTGTACCTACTAGGGTGATTTCTAAGACTCATGCTTAAGCGGAAAGAACCATCCGCCTTATTAGCGAACGCTACTCGATCGGATCAGAGATTTCCGATAAATGCATCAAGAGATTCTAGGTAACTAATCATGACATAACCCAAAAGGTTACGCGAGACTCCGAGGGTATTACCAAGGCAAGTCAAGAGTCTAACTACCCTCTTTCAAAACTGGGAATGGCACCCCTTACTGGATGACCACTTTATCCCTAGAATCCATCCATAGCTCAAACAAGTCATGAATAAATGGACCGATCCTTCAACAAGTTCTGAGACAAAAATGGGATCCTCTACCATGCTAGTACTAAGGTGCAGAGACTCAACTATCGAAGCAGACTTAAATGATGCGATGATCAAAACAAAGTCTGGATGGGATGATCGGAAATAAAGGCAAGCCTTTAACAGAAACGGTACCACGCTTCTTAGGTACGCTAGAAATGAGAGCATATAATTGCCCTCTCGCTGACCTTGTCCTTATCTTCATTTGTTGATCAAGCCATAACAACAAGTTGCTTATCCTTAAGTCCGTGTCCTTTATCCTTGCTCTTATTATCCTTTCTTGTAACACGGTAACAGGTCTCTCGAGAACCACCTCTATCGCACGGAAAACACTTCGTAGCATGAAAAGATTAGTCGCAGTTAAAACTACTGTGACTACAGATGGAGGAAAGAAAGGAAAAGAGACTCAATCAAGGAAACAAAGACGGTGCTAATGGCTTTTGGGGAATAGCCTTTAAAAACTTTTCTTGAAAAAATGCTTCTTTGTAAACGGTTTTTCAAATAGTTTCAGAAGGTTTTAAAAACTTTTGCCCACTCTAGTAACCTTCTTCTCTGATACCAAATGTAACGCCCCACCTCCGCTAGGGTCACCACCAAGGGGATGCACTATCTTTGGAGGGGCGTTAATCGGTAAACATGAATAGAAATATTACAAGACAGAACATATGTAAAACAGCGGAAGTAAAACTAACTTTCATTTATTTAATAAATAAGCTCTAAAGCCTTTTGCATCAGAATACATCAAAACCTGTCTTGCAATAATAAAGAAGCATAAACCTTTTCATAAATTATTCCCCAAGGAAAAACAGAAAAGCAGCCATAGCCAAGGAAAGTCCAGCCATAGATGATGACCTTCTAGCGTAAGAAATCCGAACTAAAAAACAGTATTTCCTCCCTGAATACCTGAGGGGGGAAACGGAAAGACAAAGAGGTGAAACAAACGGGGTAAGTCATAAAGATTGGTAAGTCCTATCTACTTCCAGTATAAAAACAGGTAAAGGTAACATGACATGCATAAACTGAAAGTAAATATAAGGATGATGACAAGATAGATAAACTACACCGAAATAACAGGATTGTTCTACGGTATCAAGATAAACTAACGTATCATGATAGACTATGGTGTCAGGATAAATCTAGGTACCACCTCGTCAGGTTCCTATCAAGTATAACACCCCAAGGTATTGTCGTGTATAACATCCCACGGTGTCTATCCTGTATATTTGCTCTACACCTCCCGTACTAGTATCCCAACCCGTGTCATGTGTTAACTACGATCGTCCCCTGCCTAATGTCATGTAATGGTCCATGTCAACCTATAGCATATGTAGGTTTTTCCAACTCGTACATTCCTTTCAGTGTACATGTTCAGTCCTCTGCCATACCTCGTACGGGCTTTCTCACTACTTCAACGTAGTTCCATTATCCTTGAATATCATTTCGAATGTCACCCTTGATCTGGCTAGGTTTCCTTATCATGAATTATCACGTGTCCAACAAGGATTTATGCCACCTACGACTACTAGGGATTATGCTACCTATTGAACGTTCTCTAGACTTGATTAGGATTTATGCCGCCTAGGACCAGTAGGGATTGTGCTACCTAATGAACATTCTCGTAACTTGGTTTGTGTTTAAGCCACCTAGGACTACTAGGGATTATGCCACCCGTCATCCGCGCCCTTTTCCCCATGTATGCATCGTGAATCGTTTTTCCATGTCTAGGTGCACATGTATCTCAATGTGCCATCCGAGTTCCGTGCTAGGGCAAATCAAGAAATGCGGAATTCGGTCGGGGGCTTTAAGTTATCTGCCGATGCAGATGTCAAGGTCTGTTTTTGTACCGGTGGTTATGGTCCTATGTGACCCCTCCCTCAACTACTGAAAGGAAATCCAAGAAAAATCATGTATGAGAACTACATCGCGGCCCCACTATAGCCCCACTTTCCTATTGGCCAACCTCACCCATAACTCGATAGCAAGTATATGGTGCCTTTCTGTACGTACACGATTGACTAAAGATGGTAGGTAGTCGACGACGTGCTATCCAGGGCAAAAACAAGTATCGTCGACTCCACGCTAATCCATCCCAATCTTTAGGTCGCTCGCATAGCAACCAAGGCATACTCTTGATTCTTCTACCGCAGACCTTAACCTCTGTGAACCCAGGAGGATCATCTGCAACCTCACAGAGGGATACCAAGAGTACCCTACGTCCCCTGAAGCTACTGCTTCGTCACCCAGTTCGTCGGAGCCTTTTATCTAAGTCAGATAATTTGCTCCTCCTCGTGTGTTTAAGCGATGACCTACCGTATCGGGTTCCTCATCTAATTGTGAACTGGTCCAATTTCCTTGCTAAGAATTATTACTTAGTCATCCCTAACTAAGGTTTACAACTTAGCTTCTCTTCTTGTTATCCTTGTTAACTACGGTTTTCTACCTAGTCCCCTGAACTGGGGTTTTGTCTAATGGGTTGAGTGTTGTCATTCGAGTTCATGACTTAACCCACCTACGAATCATGTCAGAATTGGCTAAGTACTTAAGTTCAAGACTTAGCCCTACAACCCATGTGTCAAATTGGTTAAGTATACCAAGCGGTTCACGACTTAACCCTATCCACTTATCGTTTTAGATTGGTTAAGTATAGGTTAACCTAACCCCATCCAATTACCGTAATAGATTGGTTAAGTGTAGGTCGACTTAACCCCATCGAGTTATCGAGTCGGATTGGTTAAGTATAGGTTAGCTTAACCCCATCCACTAATTGTATTAGAATGGTTAAGTATACTCATTGTGACTTAACCCTATCAAGTTATCATATCAAATTGGTTAAGTGTAGGTTACTTAACCTCATCAAATTACCGTGTTTAGATTGGTTAAGTGTTGGTTACTTAACCCCATCAAATTACCGTGTTTAGATTAGTTAATTCTAGGTTAACTTAACCCCATCCCCTAACTGTATCATACGGTTAAGTGTCAATTAGAAATCGAGTCCGGTTTCACTTAACCTACCCATTCATGTCATATCGGTTAAGTGTCATTAGTCATATTAACTTAACCTTATCATGTAGTCATTAAATAAGTTAATGCACCCCAACCTCTCACATTAGACTTTGTTGTGGTTACTGGATGTGTCGGGCGGGTCCGGGCAGCTTTACACCACAACCTAGTCTAACCTCCCGTCTTAAGTGCGACATGACCAACTTCTCACATTGGGTCCTATTGTTTGCAACTACTAGTTAAGCTGGTCGGGTCCGGGTAGTTTTACGTTGCAAAGTCAACCCAACCTCGAGTTAGTCACTTTCATGTTTAGTCTAGTGTCATATTACACTTACAACCCATACATGCCTAGTTTTCAAGTCCCATGTTTTCCTACGTGTCATGTCCACATTTTAGTGTATCAAGAATGTCATATTTTCATGTAACTTCGTATCAAGTTTTCATGTCTTTCTCACATTTGTCTAACCTACCACAAATCGTGTTTCCAATGCAAGTAAAAGCGAGTCAACATAGTTGGAATACTATGACTCATATTGGCCTCAAAACATGCACGATGTCAAAAGGGATTGGCTACAAACATGCATGATATCATCATAAGGGGTTTTGGCCTCAAAACATGCATATCATCATAAGGGATCAGGCCTCACATAAACATGATATCATAAGGGTTTGTGGGTTCTTTTACATGCATAAGCCCCAAGTCAAATTTATGCAACTATTTCACAAGTCAAAATGGTTCCCAAGTGCTCATGTTGACATCCCACAAGTAAAGGTTCAAACTTCCATGATAAACTTAATCCAAGGCAACATAAGTAGCATGATTTAGTCACTAAGCATAGCCCTAAGTCATATGTTCAAGAAAGGGGCAAGTCTAGTTTTACATAGGCCAACATACTTAGTTTAATCTCGTTTTATTCCATGTCATCATTAAGCCACCGTTTAGATCTAGAAGTAGCTAGAACTTACATAGCGAGGCTAGAGAATTAGGAGCATGAATCGTCATGAAATTTGCGTAGCAACATCGATCCATTCCCTTGATTTGACGTAGCAAGCTTGCACCTTTGATTCGGATCTAGTTTGAATGCATAGTCTCTTGGAGTTGGAGATGGAGGCCATGATCAATGGAGATTTGGGCAGCACTTCGTTGCAAGAGTGATTTGTGAGGGTCTAAGCTAGGTCTAGGGGTTTTTATAGAGATTTGGAGTAGTTTAGACCATAGGATTAACCCTAGGATAGATCTGAGCCCTTAAAAATCGTCACCAGCCTCCAAAACCGAGCCAAACAGCAAAGAAGGTGCACCAGTTTCCCTGGGGTTCGACCAGGCAGGTCGACCCTAGGGTCGACTCTATAGTCGACCTGGTCCCCACTTGGTCAACCCCCAGGTCGATCTGGTCTGGGCGGGATATTTCCCGCCTGGCTTGACTTTCTGAATTTTGAATCTGTTTTTAAATTTGAATTTTCGTGAAACTTTGCGAGGCCATATCTCGGTCATACGGACTCCGATTTACGAAATTTCGGACTCTATTTCGTGTATTTTTCCGAGACGAACGAAATGGCTCAACCTGTTTCTCCTGATTCAGATTTTAACATTTAATTCTGCCTTGAATCTTGTCTTAACAAGTTGTTAAAATTCGGGTTGTTACAATAGATCTGAGCCATCAAGAATCGTCACAAGCCAACCAGCCAACCATCAGGACCATGTAGGCGCACCCAGGTCGACCAGGCTCGACCCCCAAGTCTACCCCGGGGTCGACTCCTAAGTCGACTTGGTCCCCACCAGGTCGACACCTAGGTCGACCCCCTGGTCGACCTGGTCTGGAAGGGAATTTTCCCGCCCAGCCCGTTTTCTGGATTTTTGAAATCTGTTTTCGAATTTGAATTTTTCGTGAAATTTACGAGGTCATATCTCGGTCATATGGACTCCGATTTACGAAATTTCAAACTCTATTTCGCATATTTTTCCGATACGAACGCAATAGCACAGCCCATTTCCCCTGATTCGTATTTTTAAAATTTAAATCTGCCTTGATTTCTGGTTACTACACGTTGTTAAAATTCAAGTTGTTACATTCTCCCCTCCTTTAAGGATTTCGTACCTGAAATCTCCAAGTTAGGAAGATCGTATCCTATCATCCATCATCCATCTACTCAAAACATCATCCACAGGCAAACATGGTCCTTAAAAAGACTCTCAATGCTTTATGAACACATGCAGAAAGTGTGTGTATATGTTCCTTAGCTAATGCTAATGATCAGGCCTGAATGATCTTCTAAATGCAGAATATGTTTAGTGCCATGAATCCAACATGTATGCAAGTAGTCCTAGTCATATAAACACTATATGTGTGCACAAACATTCATCCACATGCAACATCCACATGATAACATATTCAATTTCATCCATAAACAAGTACAAATACTCGTGCATATGCAATATGAAATGTGACTGAGCCGATCTAATGTCTGATGTACATCCAAACATCCACTTGCAACCATATCAATCATAACATGTTTCAAATACATGTTTACATCCATAGGGTTCTACCTAAGGTTCTCAAGATAGGATTGAGAAGATAAACAAGACAAACTCCTTATGGGGTTTGCGAAAGAAATAGGATTGAAAACAGGACCGGGAGGATATCCATAACAGATGGCATACAATTAAGCTCTACGGAGAACAGGGATCCAGGATATACCCTTAAATAGATATATTGATGCGCGTATCCAGTCTTGAATCTTCCAAGTCGCATTTCCTTGAGCTTAATCCCATTGTGCCTTGACCATCTTTTGACTTCCTGATTTCGTAGTTTCTTAATTCTTATTTTCAAAATATGAGTTGGAACTCATCTCATTGTCGCCTCTGGTTCCACTTTCACTTGTTCTTTCCTAGTATTCTTGGCTCAACCACAACTGCATACTCATGATTTCATGCAAGCTTTCCAAAAATTCACTTAGTGAATCCTGGATCTCGTTTACCTAATAGGAGGTATTCCACGCAGAAGAACTTCCCTTCAAAACAACCGATGCCAGCCATGTTGCCAATTGTACTAACTCACTTGATTTCTACAGCCCATGTTTAAGCGAAATAAACCATCCGCCTTATTGGCGAACACTACTCGATCGGATAAGAAATTTCTGATAAATGCCTCAAGAGATTCTAGGTAACTAATCATGACAGAACCCTAAAGGTTACATGGGACTCCGACGGCATTACCAATGCAAGTCAAGAGTCTAACTACCCTCCTTTCAAAACCGATAATGGCATCCCTTACTGGATAACCGCTTCATCCCTAGAATCCATCCATAGCCCAAACAAGTCATTCTCAAAATCAAACAAGTCATGAATAAATGGACCGATTCCTCAACAAGATTTGAGACAAAAATGGGATCCTCTACCATGCTAGTACGAAGGTGCAAAGACTCAACTATCGAAGCAGACTTGAATAATGCGATGATCAAAACAAAGCGCTGACAGGATGATAGAGAAGAAAAGCTAAACCTTTAACAAGATCGTTACCATCCTCCCGAGGTATGCTAGAAATGAGAGCATACGATTGCCCTCTCGATGATCTTGTCCTTGTCCCATAACACTTAACTATCCTTCCCGTTCTACCATGCCAAAGATACTCTCATTGTCATGGGTTTCATTGTTCATCTTTTTCCCTCCTTTGTGGATTAAGCCATACCAACAAGTTGCTTATCCTTAAGCTCGTATCCTTTATCCTTGTTCTTACTATCCTTTCTTATAATGCGGTAACAGGTCTCTCGAGAACTAGCTCCATCGCACGGAAAACACTTACGTAGCCAGAGAAGGATTAGTCGCAGTTAAAACTACTGTGACCTCAGATGGAGGAAAGAAAGGAAAAGAGATTCAATCAAAGAAACAAGGATAGTGCTAATGGCCCTTGGGGAGTAGCCTTTAAAAGTAAAACTTTTCTTGAAAAATGCTTCTATGTAAATGGTTTCTCAAATAGTTTATAGAAGGTTTTAAAAACTTTTGCCCGGTCTGGTAACCTTCTGCTCTGATACCAAATGCAACACCCCACCCCCGCCAGGGTCACTCAAAAGTGAATGCACTAGCTTTGGAGGGGCGTTAATATGAAAAACATGCACAGAAATATTACAAGACAGAACATATAAAACAGCAGAAGTAAAACCAACTTTCATTTCTTTATAAATAAGGTCTAAAGCCTTTTGCATCAGAAAATTTCTTACATCAAAACCTGTCTTGCAATAGTAAAGAAGCATAAACCATTTCATAAATTATTCCCAAAGTAAACAGTAAAGCAGTCATAGCCAAGAAATGTCCAAGCCATATATGATGACCTTCAAGTAGAAGAGGTCCGTTCCAAACAATATATTTCTTCCCTGAAAACCTTGGGGGGAAATGGAAGAAAAAGAGGCGAAACAAATGGGGTCAGTCATAAAGACTGGTAAGTCCTATCTACTTCCAACAAAAAAACAAGTAAAGTTACATGCATAAACTGAAAGTAAACATAAGGACGATGACAAGATAGATTAACAAAACCAAGATAACAGGATGATCCACGGTATCAAGATAAACTGATGTATCATGATAAACTACGGTGTCAAGATAAATCAAGGTATCACCTCACCAGGTCTCTATCTAGTATAATATCCCACGGTAACTATCATGTGTATTTGCTCTGCACTTTCCGTACTAGTATCCCAACCCGCGTCATGTGTCAACTATGTGTGTCTTTTACCCATTATCATGGAATAGTCCATCATTAGTATGTCAACATAATATTTCGCATATGTAGGTTTTTCGCCAACTCGTATGATTCTTTCCATGTATATGTTCAGTCCTTTGCCGTACCTCGTATAGGCTTTCGCATGTAAATCTATACTACTTCAACGTAATGTCATTTTATCCTTGAGATTGTTTGGACTGCCACCCTTGAACCAGCTAGGTTTTCTCATCATGAATTATCGCGTATTCAACTAGGATTTATGCCACCTAGGACCACTAGGGATTATGCTACCTAATGAATGTTTACGTAACTTGGTTATGGTTCGAGCCTCCTAGGGCCACTATCGTGAATCGTTTTTCCATGTCTAAATGCACATGTATCTCAATGTGCCATCCGAGTCCCGTGACAGGGCTAATCAAGAAATATGGAACTCGGTTGGGAGCTTTAAGCCATCTTCCAATGCAGATATCAAGGTCTGTTTTTGTACCGGTGGTTATGGTCCCACGTGACCCCTCCCTCAACTACTGAAAGGCAATCTAAGAAAAATCATGTATGAGAACTACACTATGGCCCCCCCTATGCCCCACTTTCCTATTGGCCAACCTCACCCATAACTAGGTAGCAAGTATATGATCTATTGGGAATTCTATGCCTTTCCGTACGTACACGATTGACTAAAGATGGTAGGTAGTCGATGACGTGCTATCACAGGGCTCAACTAGGTATCGCCGACTCCACGCTAATCCATCCCCGTCTTTAGGTTGCTCGCACAGCAACCAAGGCATAGCCTTGGTTCTTCTACCGCAGACCTTAACCTCTGTGTGCCCAGGCGGATCATCTGCAACCTCACAGAGGGATACCACGAGTACCCTCAGGTTCCTCGAAGCTACCGCTTCGACACCCAGTTCGCTGGAGCATTTATCTAAGTCAAATAAACATTTGCTCCTCCTCGTGTGTTTGTTTTCAAGCGATGACCTATCGTGTCAGGTTACTCATCTATTTATGAACTGGTCAAATTTCCTTGACTCAGAATTATTACTTAGTTATCCTTAACTGAGGTTTATCACTTAGTTTCCTTTCCCGTTATCCTTGTTATGTAACACCCCGAATTTTAGTTAATACTAAAATTCACTAAGTATAGGGTAAATAATATCATATGTGGGAATTGGGGGTAACGGGCTGCGTCATTGCGTTCGTCTCGGAAAAATACGCAAAATAGAGTCCGAGTTTTCGAGAATCAGAGTCCGTATGGCCCGGTTATGGCCCAAAGAAGTTTTCAGAAAATTCAAATCTAAAACAGAAATAAGAATTTAAAATTCAAATTTTAAATTGGGCCAGGCGGGGTCAGGCGGGGAGTTTCCCGCTCAACCCATGTCGACAGGGCTGTCGACAGGCCTGTCGACAGGGGTGTCGACATGCCTGTCGACTTGCCTGTCGACAGGGTGGCACCGTTCTGTGAAGCTGGGTGCACCAGGTTGCACCAGGTTGAGTTTCAGGCTGGCTAGGAGGGCTGGTTCTAGAGATTTCCTAAATCTAAGGGTCCTAATCCAATCTAGGGTTAATCTAAGGGCCTAAAATGCAACCTAATCCTATAAATAAGACCCTAACCCTATCCTAATTCATTCATAATTAGGTTTTGTAACTAAACTATGGCAAAATGAAACTTGGTCATGGCCTCCACAAATCAAATGAAGAGAGTTGCAAGCTAATCAACCCCTAATCACCTTCTTCTTCATATTTGGCAACTAGTTTTACTTCATTGATTTGCTAATCTTGGTTTTGGTGAGTTTCTATGGCTTTAATAATCAATTGTTAAATTGATTATGGTAGGATGTGGTAAGACATGGCTATGTTTGTGGATAAATGTATTTATGCAAGTTTGTATGATATGTGATTTGCAAGTTTTATGTTATATGCAAGGTTAATGCCATGTTTTATGATGCAAAACACTATGTTCAACATTTATGCATATGTAACATGTTATGCAAACTATATGTGAGAGTATATGCAAGTTATATGTAACATGATGCATGTGATTATATGCATGCTAAATATTTGGTGTTATGCATGCTAAGTATTTGATTGTATGCATACTTGATAAGTTGGTTCATGCATATTTAATAAGTGGGTTTATGCATGTTGAATATGTAAGTTTATGCAAGTTTAGTATGATGTATGTTATGTTTACATGATGCTAGATATGCAAGTTGTGGGCTATGTGATCATATACATGTTATGCAAGTTCATGAAGATATGTTATGCAAGTTACATGTATGTTGATATGCAAGATATGCTATGCAAGTTACATGTTTGTTAATATGCAAGTTCATGATGACACATTATGCAAGTTTAAAAGTTAATATGCAAGTATGTGAAAGCTTATGCAAGTATGTGAATGCTTATGCAAGTTATGTATATGATTAAATGCAATTTTAATGTGAAAGCTTAAGCAAGTATGTGAATGCTTATGCAAGTATGTGAATGCTTATGCAAGTATATGAATGCTTATGCAAGATATGTGTATGCTTAAATGCATGTTTAACATGTTATGCAAGTTATGAGAATGCTTATATGCAAGTTCAACATGTTATGCAAGATATGGGGATGATAATATGCAAGTTTGGGTTATATGTAGTTGGGTTAATATATGTTCATATATGCAAGTTGACATCCTCTTAACCCATGACAAGGTTATATGCTAAACCCATGATATTTGTGATGGATCTTTCCCTTTATTATGACGTGAAATGAGAACGATTTACGTGGGGGAATGATGGGGTAATAAATATGTTAATAAAAGTATGATTGGGTATGATTAAGCATACCATAAAAATAAATTAACATAAGTGGGAATTTACCTATTGAGTTAGGTCTACCCCATGGGAATTTACCTATTGAGTTAGGTCTACCCATGTTATGAAAAATGTGTAATTAATTAGGGATAATTAATTGTGGGGGTGATTAATTAGGCGTAATTAATCAACTAAGACACGAGGTTGGACCCTTTTGTAGCGGAAGTCTGCCCGGAACCGACCGGCCATCCAGCAGCTACAAATGATTGGCCCAATGTGAGAGGTCTTAGTCACAAACTAAATACGTGATTAACGTAAAGACACGAGGTTAGACTCGGTTATGACGTAAGGCTGCCCGGACCCAACCGGCTTAACCAGCGGTCATAAAAGATAGTCTAATGTGAGAGGTCTTTAGGAAGATCACGGTCTTAATTAATTAAGAAACACTTAACCAAATTAGCATGTAGTGGGACATGAGGGTTAAGTGGGTGCCTTGGGTGGCATGTAGTAACTAGTGGGGGTGCCTCGGGTGGCATGAGGAAACTAGTGGGTTGCCTTGGGTGGCAATAGAAAATACTATTAGAATACTTAACCAAGGTGGAACATGTAATTAAACATGATTAAGGGGTTAAGTAAGTGCCATGGGTGGCATGTGGAAATCTAGTGGGTGCCCTAAGTGGCAATTGAAATATGATTAAAGGACTTAACCAAGATTTATAACATGTAAGGGGACATGGTTAAAAGGTTAAGTGGGATGCACTAGATATTTGACAAGCTTAAGTGGGTAGCTTGTGGGGGCCCATTTCAACCAATATCCCAAACGTATCTTTGTGGGCTCGACCCATGTCGAGTGACGGGACACGCATATTGGACTTGACTATAAGCGGCCAAAACGGGTTAGCGGTGGCAACGCGGGATCAACGGGTTTCATATGCGTGTGTGGACCCGGGCTGGTTGGTAAGTCGTTGTTGCATCGTGTAGATATAAAGCCGTGCACAGTGATATTAAATGGTAGCCACTTTGGGGAATGATACACCCCCTTTTGTGGGACCAGCACGGGTATCTACGGTAGGGAGCCGATCGATGGGTAGTAGTGGGTACACCTAGTAATAATAGGGGCAGACGGCACCTGTGTAGGGGTACAAGAAACTACCGGGTAAAAATTACTAAGTACACTTAGTGGGATCAACCTTTAAGTAGGAATTACCCTTGGTGGGTAGAACTGGTGTGGTGCAGTGTAGGAATTACCCTTGGGTGAATAAGTCTGGGGTGGCGTAAGAATTATCCTTGGGTGGATAAATGCGTCTTTTCGGTTATCGTAGTACATCAGGTGTTTAGTTGGCTACTTAGTGTAGTCATTATCCCAGAGGTACCGTACCTTCTTTATGTCATACCCTAATTACTTTAATGGTTGTATTGTTAGGGTTATAGGACTCACTCAGACTTATGTCTGACCCCGTTGTTTTTATCTTTTTCCCAACCCTCAGGTTATCAGAGTGGGCTTAGCACTAGTGGGCTTGGATCAGACCGCTATATCTATCTTTTGGGCTTGGACCGAAGAAGAAAAGCTCGGTTTATCTTTTCTATTATGGCTATTGTCTATGTAGTGGGATTATGTACTTCTATTTTATCAAGATGGATATTATGTACTTGACTCTTGTTATGGTTTTGTGATGTAACCAAACATGTTTTACCTTCCGCTGAAATGAAATGATGATTTAAATTTTCAAGTATTACTTATATCTGTCTTGTTGTAATTTTTCTGTTCTATATTCACTTAAAACACTCCACCAATGTTATGGCATTCCCTTAGTGAGTGACCGTAGCGGGTGTGGGGTGTTACACGTGGTATCAGAGCTCAAGGTTACCGGAACAGATAATTTTTTTTGAAAAAACTATTTTCTAAGAATATTTTTGGAAAGGAGTATTTTCAAAAACATGTCTTTTAAGAGAAAAGTTTTTTTTTTAAAGAAAAGCATAATCCCCAATAGCCATATCTATATCTTTCGAATTCTCCATTTTGAATCTCTTCCTTTCTCTCGTTTTGAGTTTCCCCTCCACGTATAGGTGATCTTTCTAAGATAGATAAGGATGGAAAACCACTTCAAGGGACTTAGACGTTAGTCGGATTAGAAGTTGGTTCAAGAAGGGGGAGGACTGGTAGGTATCTATTGGATAGACGGTGGGAGGAAGGCTCAAATAGTTGTTTGGTTAATGAAAGATGAAACCTCATTGGTGGGAAGTTACGAGTGGGGAATAGGGAAGAAGAAGGCAAGTGGTTATCCTTTTGAGAGGAATAGGACACCTTATTAGGATTGTCCAAAGAACCAAGGGCAAGGTATGGAATCTTCGGGAAGGTAGTTGTATTCCCTCGCGACTAGGGTACCTGATGGGGATAGGACCGTTTAGGTTGGAATTTGGATTTCTTCATTATCCGATTCGAACTTTATTTGATACTGACGCATTGAGTTCGTTTATCTCATCATTACTAGTAGATTCACTGCACTGAGACACCAGTTGGTGGATGATCCCTTAGTTGTTTCAAACCCAGTTGGGCTCCATGATCTGGTTGGGTTTGAAAGTTTCTATACTTAGCGTTGGGTTTAGATGTGATGCTTGTTGGGCTTCACGGGCTATGGGCTAGTTTGGGCATGGACTGGTTATCCAGTAGAGGTGCCGTTCTTAGTTTTGAAGGGAGAGTTGTTAGGCTTATGACCCGTTTGGGTAACACTCTCGAGAACTCTTGTAATCCCATAGAATCTGTTATGCTAAGGTATCTAGAATCGCTTGACACGTTGGTCTAGAGTCTGCGATCGGTTAGAGCGGTCCGGGAATACCCGGATGTGGGTGAGGAGGTGAAGGGCTTACCTCCGAAGCGGGAGATTGACTTCCGAATATATCTGGTGGATAATGCTAAACCAGTAACTTGGCCAGTGTGCCACATGGCTCCTAGCGAGAGGAGGGCACTCCATAAGTAAGTAGGCGATTTGCTTGAGAAGGGGTTCATAAGACGAAGTATATCGGAGGGGGGCGCTCCAGTAGTTTTTGTTATGAAGGCGGATGGGTCCCTCAGACTTTGTGTAGGCTAAAGAGAACTAAAGAAACTCACAAAGAAGAATAGACACCCATTGCCAAGGATTGATGATCTCTTTGATCGGTTGGCTGGCGCCTCAGTATTTTTGTAGTAGGACTTAGCCACGGGATTTCACCAGTTGAGAGTGGCTGAGTATAGCATAGAAAAGACTGCCTTTAGGACTCCGGATGATTTCTTTTATGAGTGGCTGGTGATGCCATTGGGTTTGACGAACGCCCCCGCATACTTTGTTGATTTGATGAGAAGGGTGTTCAGGGAGTACCTAAATAAGTTCGTGATGGTCTTTATGGATGACATCTGGGTCTTTTCTAGGAGCGAAATAAGTTTTTGTATGTGCTCAATGGGGTGAGCAAAGACAGTTATGCGAAAAAGGTGGTTTTGGAGCGAGACTGGGGAGGACATCCAAAATTGGTCAAGGGCTTAATTATTTAGCCATTTTTATTAGTATCATTTCACGTAGGTCGTCTGAATTCGAAGGAGGTGTCCCTTGGGTGTTTGTCTGATATTGGTTTAGGCCTTTGGGGCTTGCATTTGGGGGATGCCGAATTCGACTAGGGTGGTCTGCGTGGGAGACAGTTGTGATAATTTTGGATGATATCCTGGTGGAGAAGAGCATGCCCTACATCTTAGGGAAGTGTTGGAGACTCTTCGAGCGCATAGTCTTTGGACAGCAAAAGTGGATGGGATCCTTAGCATCCTATGAGTAAGGGTAACATGGTAGTGGACGCCTTAAGTAGAAAAAGGTTGTCCTTGAGTTCATTGTTCGTTGAACGACGGAGCTTAGAGTTTATTTCTAAGTTTGACTTTAGACCTTCGTTGACTTTATACCCGGTTTGCTAGCTTCCTTGGAGGTTAGACCTACTCTTTTGGGGCGGATTGGAAGAGCACAGAGGGACGACCCATAGTTGGTTGAGTTGATAGAGAAGCTCATAAGGGGGGGAAGTCGTCCAGCCATTTGAGTAGGAACACCCTAGACGATAGGGGTGTTTGTGTAAAGACAGTAGACTTTGTGTACCGCAAGACGAGGGTTTGAGGAAGGCTATTCTTGATGACGCACACCGTTCTAGGATGACCATTCATCCCGGTGGGGATAAGATGTACCAAGACAAGAAGAGGGTTTTCTTCTGGGCCGGTATGAAGAAAGATGTGGCCGAGTATGTCGCTCGATGTTTGGTGTGCCAGCAAGTGAAGGCGGAGCGAGGGAAACCAGGTGGGTTGCTTCACCCATTGGAGGTTCCGCAAAGGAAGTGGGATAGCGTCTCGATGGATTTTATTTACGGGTTACCCAGGTCGAGGAAGGGTAATACAGGAATTTGGGTGGTGGTAGATAGACTTACTAAAAGCGCCCTTTTCATACCTGTGAAGAGCAAGAGGACTGCTCCATGGCTAGCTTCAGTATGTCTTCGAGAGATAGTTCGATTACATGGGGTACCCTCTAGCATAGTGAGTGATCGAGATCCTATCTTCACTAGCGAGTGCTGGAAGAGTTTGCAAGAGGCGGTAGGGACTCAGTTGTGTTTGAATACCGCATATCATCCTCAGACGGACGACCAGGTCGAGAGGGTGAATCATGTCCTAGAAGACTTTTTTTTGAGGCTTTGTATCTTAGATTTTGGAGGTACATGGGAAGAGCATCTTCCATTGGTGGAGTTCGCATATAATAACAGCTTTCAGTCCAGTATTGGTATGGCACCTTTCGAAGCTCTTTATGGAAGGCCTTGTCGATCACCTACACAATGGTAGGAATCTACGGATGAGATCTTGCTTGGGCCGATGAGGTTAGAAAGACCTCGGGAAAAGGTTGATTTGATTCAAAGAAGGATGAAAGCGACGCAAGATAAACAGAAATCTTATGCGGACAAGAGGAGAACAGAGCTTGAGTTTGATATTAGGACATGCTTTTTATTAAGATATTTCCGTTACGGAATGTGGTTCACTTTGGATCTGTTGGGAAGTGAGTACCAAGGTTGTTGGACCGTTTCCTATTAAGGAAAGGATTGGACAGATGTCATATAGAGTAGAGTTGCCCGACAGGCTTAGTAGTGTACATGATATATTCCATGTGTTATATTTGAGGAAGTTCCTACATGAGACCGCAGAGGCGGTAGAGCCGAGCCTGCTTAGAGAAGTGGAAGTAGAGCGCGATGCGACGATTCGACGAGCTCCTACTTGCATCCTTGGGTCAGAGATTTGGAAGTTGAGAAACAGAGAGGTTCAACTAGTCAAAGTACGAAGGGGAGATGAAGAGAGCGACGCTACCTGGGAGACGGAAGCGAAGATGCGTTCAAGGTACCCTTTTCTTTCGGAGGGTATGTCCTTTTGCTTCTCCTTCATCGCATATCTTGTACTTATCTTATCTTAGTATGTCCTCTCGTTAGTACCTTTGACCTTTAGATAGGGTAAACCTATGGTTGAAACATGTTTTTGAAACATGTTATGGTTGATGGATGCAAGTGGATGCGAGTGTTTGCTAGTGGTTGCTCGTGGATGCATATACACACACTCTAGGCACTAGATCGGCTCAATCACTTCATATTGCATATGCATAAAATTGTGTGTAGGAAAAATATATTTATGGACGTATAATGGTTGTGTTATCACATGGATGATGCATTTTGGTGAATGATTGTGCACTCATATAGATATTGTATGTGTCGATAGGGTTCTCTCGCATACATAATGGATGCATGGCACTATCATGGTTTGCATATGTTCATACATTAGATAGGGAACATATACACACACTTTTTTCATATGCTCATACATCATTAGAAATTGTTTTAAGGACAATGGATGCCCGTGGATGATGGTTTGAGTAGATGGTTGTTTGGATGGTAGGATATGCATTCTCCTTAGCTTAGAGATTTCGGGGACAAAATCCTTTAAGGAGGGGAGAATGTAACACCCCGAATTTTAGTTAATACTAAAATTCACTAAGTATAGGGTAAATAATCTCAGATGTGGGAATTGGGGGTAACGGGCTGCGTCATTGCGTTCGTCTCGGAAAAATACGCAAAATAGAGTCCGAGTTTTCGAGAATCGGAGTCCGTATGGCCCGGTTATGGCCCTAAGAAGTTTTCAGAAAATTCAAATCTAAAACAGAATTAAGAATTTAAAATTCAGATTTTAAATTGGGCCAGGCGGGGTCAGGCGGGGAGTTTCCCGCCCAACCCATGTCGACAGGGCTGTCGACAGGCCTGTCGACAGGGGTGTCGACATGCCTGTCGACTTGCCTGTCGACAGGGTGGCACCGTTCTGTGAAGCTAGGTGCACCAGGTTGCACCAGGTTGAGTTTCAGGCTGGCTAGGAGGGCTGGTTCTAGAGATTTCCTAAATCTAAGGGTCCTAATCTAATCTAGGGTTAATCTAAGGGCCTAAAATGCAACCTAATCCTATAAATAAGACCCTAACCCTATCCTAATTCATTCATAATTAGGTTTTGTAACTAAACTATGGCAAAATGAAACTTGGTCATGGCCTCCACAAATCAAATGAAGAGAGTTGCAAGCTAATCAACCCCTAATCACCTTCTTCTTCATATTTGGCAACTAGTTTTACTTCATTGATTTGCTAATCTTGGTTTTGGTGAGTTTCTATGGCTTTAATAATCAATTGTTAAATTGATTATGGTAGGATGTGATAAGACATGGCTATGTTTGTGGATAAATGTATTTATGCAAGTTTGTATGATATGTGATTTGCAAGTTTTATGTTATATGCAAGGTTAATGCCATGTTTTATGATGCAAAACACTATGTTCAACATTTATGCATATGTAACATGTTATGCAAACTATATGTGAGAGTATATGCAAGTTATATGTAACATGATGCATGTGATTATATGCATGCTAAATATTTGGTGTTATGCATGCTAAGTATTTGATTGTATGCATACTTGATAAGTTGGTTTATGCATATTTAATAAGTGGGTTTATGCATGTTGAATATGTAAGTTTATGCAAGTTTAGTATGATGTATGTTATGTTTACATGATGCTAGATATGCAAGTTGTGGGCTATGTGATCATATACATGTTATGCAAGTTCATGAAGATATGTTATGCAAGTTACATGTATGTTGATATGCAAGATATGCTATGCAAGTTACATGTTTGTTAATATGCAAGTTCATGATGACACATTATGCAAGTTTAAAAGTTAATATGCAAGTATGTGAAAGCTTATGCAAGTATGTGAATGCTTATGCAAGTTATGTATATGCTTAAATGCAAGTTTAATGTGAAAGCTTATGCAAGTATGTGAATGCTTATGCAAGTATGTGAATGCTTATGCAAGTATATGAATGCTTATGCAACATATGTGTATGCTTAAATGCATGTTTAACATGTTATGCAAGTTATGAGAAAGCTTATATGCAAGTTCAACATGTTATGCAAGATATGGGGATGATAATATGCAAGTTTGGGTTATATGTAGTTGGGTTAATATATGTTCATATATGCAAGTTGACATCCTCTTAACCCATGACAAGGTTATATGCTAAACCCATGATATTTGTGATGGATCTTTCCCTTTATTATGACGTGAAATGAGAACGATTTACGTGGGGGAATGATGGGGTAATAAATATGTTAATAAAAGTATGATTGGGTATGATTAAGCATACCATAAAAATAAATTAACATAAGTGGGAATTTACCTATTGAGTTAGGTCTACCCCATGGGAATTTACCTATTGAGTTAGGTCTACCCATGTTATGAAAAATGTGTAATTAATTAGGGATAATTAATTGTGGGGGTGATTAATTAGGCGTAATTAATCAACTAAGACACGAGGTTGGACCCTTTTGTAGCGGAAGTCTGCCCGGAACCGACCGGTCATCCAGCAGCTACAAATGATTGGCCCAATGTGAGAGGTCTTAGTCACAAACTAAATACGTGATTAACGTAAAGACACGAGGTTAGACTCGGTTATGACGTAAGGCTGCCCGGACCCAACCGGCTTAACCAGCGGTCATAAAAGATAGTCTAATGTGAGAGGTCTTTAGGACGATCACGGTCTTAATTAATTAAGAAACACTTAACCAAATTAGCATGTAGTGGGACATGAGGGTTAAGTGGGTGCCTTGGGTGGCATGTAGTAACTAGTGGGGGTGCCTCGGGTGGCATGAGGAAACTAGTGGGTTGCCTTGGGTGGCAATAGAAAATACTATTAGAATACTTAACCAAGGTGGAACATGTAATTAAACATGATTAAGGGGTTAAGTAAGTGCCATGGGTGGCATGTGGAAATCTAGTGGGTGCCCTAAGTGGCAATTGAAATATGATTAAAGGACTTAACCAAGATTTATAACATGTAAGGGGACATGGTTAAAGGGTTAAGTGGGATGCACTAGATATTTGACAAGCTTAAGTGGGTAGCTTGTGGGGGCCCATTTCAACCAATATCCCAAACGTGTCTTTGTGGGCTCGACCCATGTCGAGTGACGGGACACGCATATTGGACTTGACTATAAGCGGCCAAAACGGGTTAGCGGTGGCAACGCGGGATCAACGGGTTTCATATGCGTGTGTGGACCCGGGCTGGTTGGTAAGTCGTTGTTGCATCGTGTAGATATAAAGCCGTGCACAGTGATATTAAATGGTAGCCACTTTGGGGAATGATACACCCCCTTTTGTGGGACCAGCACGGGTATCTACGGTAGGGAGCCGATCGATGGGTAGTAGTGGGTACACCTAGTAAAAATAGGGGTAGACGGCACCTGTGTAGGGGTACAAGAAACTACCGGGTAAAAATTACTAAGTACACTTAGTGGGATCAACCTTTAAGTAGGAATTACCCTTGGTGGGTAGAACTGGTGTGGTGCAGTGTAGGAATTACCCTTGGGTGAATAAGTCTGGGGTGGCGTAAGAATTATCCTTGGGTGGATAAATGCGTCTTTTCGGTTATCGTAGTACATCAGGTGTTTAGTTGGCTACTTAGTGTAGTCATTATCCCCAGAGGTACCGTACCTTGTTTATGTCATACCCTAATTACTTTAATGGTTGTATTGTTAGGGTTATAGGACTCACTCAGACTTATGTCTGACCCCGTTGTTTTTATCTTTTTCCCAACCCTCAGGTTATCAGAGTGGGCTTAGCACTAGTGGGCTTGGATCAGACCGCTATATCTATCTTTTGGGCTTGGACCGAAGAAGAAAAGCTCGGTTTATCTTTTCTATTATGGCTATTGTCTATGTAGTGGGATTATGTACTTCTATTTTATCAAGATGGATATTATGTACTTGACTCTTGTTATGGTTTTGTGATGTAACCAAACATGTTTTACCTTCCGCTGAAATGAAATGATGATTTAAATTTTCAAGTATTACTTATATCTGTCTTGTTGTAATTTTTCTGTTCTATATTCACTTAAAATACTCCACCAATGTTATGGCATTCCCTTAGTGAGTGACCGTAGCGGGTGTGGGGTGTTACACGTGGTATCAGAGCTCAAGGTTACCGGAACAGATAAATTTTTTTGAAAAAACTATTTTCTAAGAATATTTTTGGAAAGGAGTATTTTCAAAAACATGTCTTTTAAGAGAAAAGTTTTTTTTTTTTGAAAGAAAAGCATAATCCCCAATAGCCATATCTATATCTTTCGAATTCTCCATTTTGAATCTCTTCCTTTCTCTCGTTTTGAGTTTCCCCTCCACGTATAGGTGATCTTTCTAAGATAGATAAGGATGGAAAACCACTTCAAGGGACTTAGACGTTAGTCGGATTAGAAGTTGGTTCAAGAAGGGGGAGGACTGGTAGGTATCTATTGGATAGACGGTGGGAGGAAGGCTCAAATAGTTGTTTGGTTAATGAAAGATGAAACCTCATTGGTGGGAAGTTACGAGTGGGGAATATTGAAGAAGAAGGCAAGTGGTTATCCTTTTGAGAGGAATAGGACACCTTATTAGGATTGTCCAAAGAACCAAGGGCAAGGTATGGAATCTTCGGGAGGGTAGTTGTATTCCCTCGCGACTAGGGTACCTGATGGGGATAGGACCGTTTAGGTTGGAATTTGGATTTCTTCATTATCCGATTCGAACTTTATTTGATACTGACGCATTGAGTTCTTTTATCTCATCATTACTAGTAGAGTCACTGCACTGAGACACCAGTTGGTGGATGATCCCTTAGTTGTTTCAAACCCAGTTGGGCTCCATGATGTGGTTGGGTTTGAAAGTTTCTATACTTAGCGTTGGGTTTAGATGTGATGTTTGTTGGGCTTCACGGGCTATGGGCTAGTTTGGGCATGGACTGGTTATCCAGTAGAGGTGCCGTTCTTGGTTTTGAAGGGAGAGTTGTTAGGCTTATGACCCGTTTGGGTAACACTCTCGAGAACTCTTGTAATCCCATAGAATATGTTATGCTAAGGTATCTAGAATCGCTTGACACGTTGGTCTAGAGTCTGCGATCGGTTAGAGCGGTCCGGGAATACCCGGATGTGGGTGAGGAGGTGAAGGGCTTACCTCCGAAACGGGAGATTGACTTCCGAATATATCTGGTGGATAATGCTAAACCAGTAACTTGGCCAGTGTGCCACATGGCTCCTAGCGAGAGGAGGGCACTCCATAAGTAAGTAGGCGATTTGCTTGAGAAGGGGTTCATAAGACAAAGTATATCGGAGGGGGGCGCTCCAGTAGTTTTTGTTATGAAGGCGGATGGGTCCCTCAGACTTTGTGTAGGCTAAAGTGAACTAAAGAAACTCACAAAGAAGAATAGACACCCATTGCCAAGGATTGATGATCTCTTTGATCGGTTGGCTGGCGCCTCAGTATTTTTGTAGTAGGACTTAGCCACGGGATTTCACCAGTTGAGAGTGGCTGAGTATAGCATAGAAAAGACTGCCTTTAGGACTCCGGATGATTTCTTTTATGAGTGGCTGGTGATGCCATTGGGCTTGACGAACGCCCCCGCATACTTTGTTGATTTGATGAGAAGGGTGTTCAGGGAGTACCTAAATAAGTTCGTGATGGTCTTTATGGATGACATCTGGGTCTTTTCTAGGAGCGAAATAAGTTTTTGTATGTGCTCAATGGGGTGAGCAAATCCAGTTATGCGAAAAAGGTGGTTTTGGAGCGAGACTGGGGAGGACATCCAAAATTGGTCAAGGGCTTAATTATTTAGCCATTTTTATTAGTATCATTTCACGTAGGTCGTCTGAATTCGAAGGAGGTGTCCCTTGGGTGTTTGTCTGATATTGGTTTAGGCCTTTGGGGCTTGCATTTGGGGGATGCCGAATTCGACTAGGGTGGTCTGCGTGGGAGACAGTTGTGATAATTTTGGATGATATCCTGGTGGAGAAGAGCATGCCCTACATCTTAGGGAAGTGTTGGAGACTCTTCGAGCGCATAGTCTTTGGACAGCAAAAGTGGATGGGATCCTTAGCATCCTATGAGTAAGGGTAACATGGTAGTGGACGCCTTAAGTAGAAAAAGGTTGTCCTTGAGTTCATTGTTCGTTTAACGACGGAGCTTAGAGTTTATTTCTAAGTTTGACTTTAGACCTTCCGTTGACTTTATACCCGGTTTGCTAGCTTCCTTGGAGGTTAGACCTACTCTTTTGGGGCGGATTGGAAGAGCACAGAGGGACGACCCACAGTTGGTTGAGTTGATAGAGAAGCGCATAAGGGGGGGAAGTCGTCCAGCCATTTGAGTAGGAACACCCTAGACGATAGGGGTGTTTGTGTAAAGACAGTAGACTTTGTGTACCGCAAGACGAGGGTTTGAGGAAGGCTATTCTTGATGACGCACAACGGTGTAAGATGACCATTCATCCCGGTGGGGATAAGATGTACCAAGACAAGAAGAGGGTTTTCTTCTGGGCCGGTATGAAGAAAGATGTGGCCGAGTATGTCGCTCGATGTTTGGTGTGCCAGCAAGTGAAGGCGGAGCGAGGGAAACCAGGTGGGTTGCTTCACCCATTGGAGGTTCCGCAAAGGAAGTGGGATAGCGTCTCGATGGATTTTATTTACGGGTTACCCAGGTCGAGGAAGGGTAATACAGGAATTTGGGTGGTGGTAGATAGACTTACTAAAAGCGCCCTTTTCATACCTGTGAAGAGCAAGAGGACTGCTCCATGGCTAGCTTCAGTATGTCTTCGAGAGATAGTTCGATTACATGGGGTACCCTCTAGCATAGTGAGTGATCGAGATCCTATCTTCACTAGCGAGTGCTGGAAGAGTTTGCAAGAGGCGGTAGGGACTCAGTTGTGTTTGAATACCGCATATCATCCTCAGACGGACGGCCAGGCCGAGAGGGTGAATCATGTCCTAGAAGACTTTTTTTTGAGGCTTTGTATCTTAGATTTTGGAGGTTCATGGGAAGAGCATCTTCCATTGGTGGAGTTCGCATATAATAACAGCTTTCAGTCCAGTATTGGTATGGCACCTTTCGAAGCTCTTTATGGAAGGCCTTGTCGATCACCTACACGATGGTAGGAATCTACGGATGAGATCTTGCTTGGGCCGATGAGGTTAGAAAGACCTCGGGAAAAGGTTGATTTGATTCAAAGAAGGATGAAAGCGACGCAAGATAAACAGAAATCTTATGCGGACAAGAGGAGAACAGAGCTTGAGTTTGATATTAGGACATGCTTTTTATTAAGATATTTTCGTTACGGAATGTGGTTCACTTTGGATCTGTTGGGAAGTGAGTACCAAGGTTGTTGGACCGTTTCCTATTAAGGAAAGGATTGGACAGATGTCATATAGAGTAGAGTTGCCCGACAGGCTTAGTAGTGTACATGATATATTCCATGTGTTATATTTGAGGAAGTTCCTACATGAGACCGCAGAGGCGGTAGAGCCGAGCCTGCTTAGAGAAGTGGAAGTAGAGCGTGATGCGACGATTCGACGAGCTCCTACTTGCATCCTTGGGTCACAGATTTGGAAGTTGAGAAACAGAGAGGTTCAACTAGTCAAAGTACGAAGGGGAGATGAAGAGAGCGACGCTACCTGGGAGACGGAAGCGAAGATGCGTTCAAGGTACCCTTTTCTTTCGGAGGGTATGTCCTTTTGCTTCTCCTTCATCGCATATCTTGTACTTATCTTATCTTAGTATGTCCTCTCGTTAGTACCTTTGACCTTTAGATAGGGTAAACCTATGGTTGAAACATGTGTTTGAAACATGTTATGGTTGATGGATGCAAGTGGATGCAAGTGTTTGCTAGTGGTTGCTCGTGGATGCATATACACACACTCTAGGCACTAGATCGGCTCAATCACTTCACATTGCATATTGCATAAAATTGTGTGTAGGAAAATTATATTTATGGACGTATAATGGTTGTGTTATCACATGGATGATGCATTTTGGTGAATGATTGTGCACTCATATAGATATTGTATGTGTCGATAGGGTTCTCTCACATACATAATGGATGCATGGCACTATCATGGTTTGCATATGTTCATACATTAGATAGGGAACATATACACACACTTTTTGCATATGCTCATACATCATTAGAAATTGTTTTAAGGACAATGGATGCTCGTGGATGATGGTTTGAGTAGATGGTTGTTTGGATGGTAGGATATGCATTCTCCTTAGCTTAGAGATTTCGGGGACGAAATCCTTTAAGGAGGGGAGAATGTAACACCCCGAATTTTAGTTAATACTAAAATTCACTAAGTATAGGGTAAATAATCTCAGATGTGGGAATTGGGGGTAACGGGCTGCGTCATTGCGTTCGTCTCGGAAAAATACGCAAAATAGAGTCCGAGTTTTCGAGAATCGGAGTCCGTATGGCCCGGTTATGGCCCAAAGAAGTTTTCAGAAAATTCAAATCTAAAACAGAATTAAGAATTTAAAATTCAGATTTTAAATTGGGCCAGGCGGGGTCAGGCGGGGAGTTTCCCGCCCAACCCATGTCGACAGGGCTGTCGACAGGCCTGTCGACAGGGGTGTCGACATGCCTGTCGACTTGCCTGTCGACAGGGTGGCACCGTTCTGTGAAGCTGGGTGCACCAGGTTGCACCAGGTTGAGTTTCAGGCTGGCTAGGAGGGCTGGTTCTAGAGATTTCCTAAATCTAAGGGTCCTAATCCAATCTAGGGTTAATCTAAGGGCCTAAAATGCAACCTAATCCTATAAATAAGACCCTAACCCTATCCTAATTCATTCATAATTAGGTTTTGTAACTAAACTATGGCAAAATGAAACTTGGTCATGGCCTCCACAAATCAAATGAAGAGAGTTGCAAGCTAATCAACCCCTAATCACCTTCTTCTTCATATTTGGCAATTAGTTTTACTTCATTGATTTGCTAATCTTGGTTTTGGTGAGTTTCTATGGCTTTAATAATCAATTGTTAAATTGATTATGGTAGGATGTGATAAGACATGGCTATGTTTGTGGATAAATGTATTTATGCAAGTTTGTATGATATGTGATTTGCAAGTTTTATGTTATATGCAAGGTTAATGCCATGTTTTATGATGCAAAACACTATGTTCAACATTTATGCATATGTAACATGTTATGCAAACTATATGTGAGAGTATATGCAAGTTATATGTAACATGATGCATGTGATTATATGCATGCTAAATATTTGGTGTTATGCATGCTAAGTATTTGATTGTATGCATACTTGATAAGTTGGTTTATGCATATTTAATAAGTGGGTTTATGCATGTTGAATATGTAAGTTTATGCAAGTTTAGTATGATGTATGTTATGTTTACATGATGCTAGATATGCAAGTTGTGGGCTATGTGATCATATACATGTTATGCAAGTTCATGAAGATATGTTATGCAAGTTACATGTATGTTGATATGCAAGATATGCTATGCAAGTTACATGTTTGTTAATATGCAAGTTCATGATGACACATTATGCAAGTTTAAAAGTTAATATGCAAGTATGTGAAAGCTTATGCAAGTATGTGAATGCTTATGCAAGTTATGTATATGCTTAAATGCAAGTTTAATGTGAAAGCTTATGCAAGTATGTGAATGCTTATGCAAGTATGTGAATGCTTATGAAAGTATATGAATGCTTATGCAAGATATGTGTATGCTTAAATGCATGTTTAACATGTTATGCAAGTTATGAGAATGCTTATATGCAAGTTCAACATGTTATGCAAGATATGGGGATGATAATATGCAAGTTTGGGTTATATGTAGTTGGGTTAATATATGTTCATATATGCAAGTTGACATCCTCTTAACCCATGACAAGGTTATATGCTAAACCCATGATATTTGTGATGGATCTTTCCCTTTATTATGACGTGAAATGAGAACGATTTACGTGGGGGAATGATGGGGTAATAAATATGTTAATAAAAGTATGATTGGGTATGATTAAGCATACCATAAAAATAAATTAACATAAGTGGGAATTTACCTATTGAGTTAGGTCTACCCCATGGGAATTTACCTATTGAGTTAGGTCTACCCATGTTATGAAAAATGTGTAATTAATTAGGGATAATTAATTGTGGGGGTGATTAATTAGGCGTAATTAATCAACTAAGACACGAGGTTGGACCCTTTTGTAGCGGAAGTCTGCCCGGAACCGACCGGCCATCCAGCAGCTACAAATGATTGGCCAAATGTGAGAGGTCTTAGTCACAAACTAAATACGTGATTAACGTAAAGGCAAGAGGTTAGACTCGGTTATGACGTAAGGCTGCCCGGACCCAACCGGCTTAACCAGCGGTCATAAAAGATAGTCTAATGTGAGAGGTCTTTAGGAAGATCACGGTCTTAATTAATTAAGAAACACTTAACCAAATTAGCATGTAGTGGGACATGAGGGTTAAGTGGGTGCCTTGGGTGGCATGTAGTAACTAGTGGGGGTGCCTCGGGTGGCATGAGGAAACTAGTGGGTTGCCTTGGGTGGCAATAGAAAATACTATTAGAATACTTAACCAAGGTGGAACATGTAATTAAACATGATTAAGGGGTTAAGTAAGTGCCATGGGTGGCATGTGGAAATCTAGTGGGTGCCCTAAGTGGCAATTGAAATATGATTAAAGGACTTAACCAAGATTTATAACATGTAAGGGGACATGGTTAAAGGGTTAAGTGGGATGCACTAGATATTTGACAAGCTTAAGTGGGTAGCTTGTAGGGGCCCATTTCAACCAATATCCCAAACGTATCTTTGTGGGCTCGACCCATGTCGAGTGACGGGACACGCATATTGGACTTGACTATAAGCGGCCAAAACGGGTTAGCGGTGGCAACGCGGGATCAATGGGTTTCATATGCGTGTGTGGACCCGGGCTGGTTGGTAAGTCGTTGTTGCATCGTGTAGATATAAAGCCGTGCACAGTGATATTAAATGGTAGCCACTTTGGGGAATGATACACCCCCTTTTGTGGGACCAGCACGGGTATCTACGGTAGGGAGCCGATCGATGGGTAGTAGTGGGTACACCTAGTAAAAATAGGGGCAGACGACACCTGTGTAGGGGTATAAGAAACTACCGGGTAAAAATTACTAAGTACACTTAGTGGGATCAACCTTTAAGTAGGAATTACCCTTGGTGGGTAGAACTGGTGTGGTGCAGTGTAGGAATTACCCTTGGGTGAATAAGTCTGGGGTGGCGTAAGAATTATCCTTGGTTGGATAAATGCGTCTTTTCGGTTATCGTAGTACATCAGGTGTTTAGTTGGCTACTTAGTGTAGTCATTATCCCCAGAGGTACCGTACCTTGTTTATGTCATACCCTAATTACTTTAATGGTTGTATTGTTAGGGTTATAGGACTCACTCAGACTTATGTCTGACCCCGTTGTTTTTATCTTTTTCCCAACCCTCAGGTTATCAGAGTTGGCTTAGCACTAGTGGGCTTGGATCAGACCGCTATATCTATCTTTTGGGCTTGGACCGAAGAAGTAAAGCTCGGTTTATCTTTTCTATTATGGCTATTGTCTATGTAGTGGGATTATGTACTTCTATTTTATCAAGATGGATATTATGTACTTGACTCTTGTTATGGTTTTGTGATGTAACCAAACATGTTTTACCTTCCGCTGAAATGAAATGATGATTTAAATTTTCAAGTATTACTTATATCTGTCTTGTTGTAATTTTTCTGTTCTATATTCACTTAAAATACTCCACCAATGTTATGGCATTCCCTTAGTGAGTGACCGTAGCGGGTGTGGGGTGTTACATGTTAACTATGATTTTCCACTTAGTTCCCAAAACTAGGGATTTGTCCATTGGGTCGAGTGTTGCCATTCGAGTTCATGACTTAACCCGCCCACGAATCATGTCAAAATTTGTTAAGTATTCAAGTTCAAGACTTAGCCCTACAAACCGTATGTCAAGTTGGTTAAGTATATCAAGAAGTTCATGACTTAACCCTATCAAATCATCATGTCAAGTTGGTTAAGTATGTTGAAGCGGTTTGCGACTTAACCCTATCATATTAATTTTGGATGGTTGAATGTGTTTGACATGAAAATACATTAATGAACTGAAATATGGATGTCAAATAATTTAACCATGAAGTTAATTGATTTGAATTCTAAATAAACGTGAATTATTTGAAAAGGCCGAGTTAATTCTCATTTCAAATAATTGATAGACGATATGAAGTCGAAGATATGAAGACGTGCAAGACCGATGATCTTCGCATCAAATGGATGGCTACTGATGCCTCTGATGGGAGTTGCTGCCCTAAAAGGGTTGCAGTGGTGGTTTTCCGGACGAACTAGTTGATCATTCGGATGTGTGAGGGCCTCTCTCCTGTATTGGACATATGGGATGAGGAATAAGGTGCCTCCGGTTTCGTTTAGACCTAGAACAGACATGTAAATGGACCGTGTGTCTGACATTGGATTTCATTCTGTGTGATTGATAACCATCCATTGTATGGCGTGAATTGCCCGTGTGGCATGCTGAGATGCAATTGATCAAGGCTTCTGTTGAAAAGCAAAGTCTTATGGTTGATGATCAAAGCACCGCCTGTGTGGCATAGCTTTGTGTATAGCATTAATTCGTGAGCCTCACACCCCGGTATGAACGAGAAACGGGAGAGGACTTCAGGGAGGACATGCTTTTCCTTCTAGCTAGGAGTGTTGTCAGTGTTTTACTAGCCCTGACATTTTACTTATGTGGATGATGGAAAGCGAGGCGCCTCGGTTATATCGGTGGTTACGGGGCCGATGGTCTGGTCGGGATATGACCAGTTTACGCCCCACAGGGGGGGGAAAGGCAGTGTTCAGGCATTTTAATCCACTCCGTTTGGACCGGCCCTGACGATCCAAAGGCTTGACTGAGTACTTGCCTGAGGCTCGGGCTAGAGAGTCTCGAAGCAGTAAGGACGATCCCTTGCCCTAGTTCATGATGGAAATCCAATTTCCAAATACGACATTGTGCGATTTTGATTGTGAACCTATATATATGGCGACATAGTGGTATGGGGCACTTATGCTGCCTATGATTGATGCATTATGATTGAAATTGTTTTCGAAACATACATACACTAATAATAACATTAAATGACTTTGTTGTATACATGTCAAGCATATCTTGGCCATTGTAAGGTTAAAACTCAATCCTTCGGTTTGCGTTGCATTGTGTGATGGGACTTGAGTCTTATAATGATTCATTTTTCTAAAAAGTATTGCATTGTTTAAATAACTTAATTTTTTCATGAACTAGCAATCACTGGAGTAAACCTGTTTCCGCGTCAGCGGCGTGGTCCTATGATTTGTCTTATTTTTATTTTTTAACCAGTTAAGTAGATTTCTCATACCAGTCCCATGACTAACTCGAAGTTTGTTTCACTTTCCAAACTCGAGTACCTTTATTTCTACATGGGCAGTCTTGTATTCAGGTTTCAGCTGGCTCATTCTGGATAGCTATGGAGCTGGTGATGGTTCTTTATCATTTCTACTTTACTGTTTCAATCACCATTATGTATACTATGTTTGATTCCGCTTCAAACATTTTGTATTAAGCTGAAACTGTATTATGTACTAAGTATGATCCTGTTATACTGTGTAACTCTGATGACTATATTTGTTCCAGCGTATCTGTTGTACGTTATCTCGTGTAATGATATATTTCTGTTATGCTGTTATTGATTATGTGTTATATTCCAAAGATTATCCTTGCCACCATGGAATGGGGGTTTGGGGTCATCGCAGTTTAGGCGTTGTATAAAATTTTATAAACCAAGTATAATATTTTATACAATTATTGGATAGTTAAAAATAGAAATACACATCCATTTACGAGTCAGATGACTTATTTATGTTCGCCTATTTTTGTGATATCAATTGGGACGTTAATTTTTACACATCGCCCAAGTGCACAAATAATTCAAACCGAATTGGAATTGGTTAATTCTATTAACTAATAATTTATTTAAACTGATTGTATTGGTTGAAAATCCCACGCAGTTCTTGGGATGAAATCCTGGTCACACGTCTCCCATGTGATTAGTTGTATGTCAGTCGATTGATAGATAGACTGTTATAAGCATTATTTATTTATTTAACGCTTATACAGTTGTAGAGTGCACTTTGGTTGTTATCTGGATGTGTGATGATTATTCAATATTATTGTTGAATACATGCGATGTATGAAATCCATATAACTAAAATTATATGGTAATTGATTGGGTCTCATTCCAGTTTGGAAAGAAAGATTTTGATGACCGATTTTTGGATGGACACAAAATATATTCAAAATTTGGTTTTGATGTCCAATTTTGGATGGGCATGAATATATTCAAATATATAAAGCCGAGTTAAGTAGATTTGCGCCATTTTGACTCAAACGGATTTTTATATCCATTTTATTCATTTTATAATGGATATGAAAATGAAATGGATTTCAAAATAAAATATTTCGAAAATATTATAATTTCAATATTAGAATGATATGGAATATTTAATTTTGATTTAAAATTGAAATGCAAGTTAGAATCATTTTTAACATGAATTTATGAACATTTATAAAATTTGTTTTGAATGGAAATCAAAGATTTATATATATATATATATATATATAAATAAATAAATGGTTTGAATAGAACATTTCGCGCAGCAACCGTTCACGAATTTCGACCATTGACTTCGATTTGACGTTACGAAAGATCCGTCCGTCGGATTCTTATGAAACCAGAACCTATGGGTTCGTATCGAAAAAAGCTTTCAAATGAGTACATGAGTTTTGAAATCAAATGGTTGGATTTTCAGAAATTTTTACTTTAAATTCGAATAAAAACAGCGCCAGTGACGTTAAATGACCTGAAACGTCGTTTAGCTGAAAGGGCCTATTTATAAATAAATAAAAATAGGGAATAATCATGTAAAATCATAATAAATGATTTGAAAGGGTTTTGGATGAAATATTCCAAGTTTATAAAGATAAAAATATTTTTATTAGAATAAGTGATTTATTTTCTTTTATAAAGAAATATAGGAATTATAAATGGTTTTAATATAACCAGAATTATTTCCAATGAAAATTATTGGAATTGATTTGAATAGAAATTATCTTCGGATATTTCAGTAATGGATTCAGTGATTATACGGATATTGTAATGGGAATTTGGAAGATATCGGTATCGTTGTTCCCGATATGATATCTGTTGGTTTTAGAATTGGATATTGAATATAAGTCAATATAATTTCTATTTAGGATCTTATATTTAATATTAAATTGGATTTTCGATTTGTCGTGAATGGTATCTTAAATAATACCATTCTTAAACCAAGTTGAGAAAAGATTAATCTTTTAATTAAGATTTAAGGAGATTTTCCAATTAATAAATACAATTAGAATGAAATGGAAGTTGATTATGGGTTTATCGTGAACAATGTTTTCAAACTACATTAGTTCTTTAACCAAATTAACAATGAAATGTGGTTTGGAATTTATTATTCTTTTAACTAAGATTTGATAGGATTTTCCAAAGTAGAGTTTCCAATTTAATACACTAAATTGGAATTGAATAGAATTCGATTCAATAATAATCGAGATGAGGTTCTATGGAGGAAGGCTGTTAATATATCTGGAATTTAAAAGGCTTCTCCATTATTCCATTTACATTACTAGTCTGACATGGACATTCATATTGATTACAACTAATCGTATTTCTTTGAAGATTCCATATGAAATGGAATGTTATTTTGGGTCTATCGTAAACGGTGTTTTAAATAACATTTGTTCTTTAACCCAATTAAAGGCAGGATTGATTTCCTGAAAATGAATTATCATTAAGTAATGATTTGGAAGATTAAAACCGAGAGTTTTAATGAATCTTTAAATAGATTGAAATGGGAATGAGATAAATAAATATATCAAATTCAAGAAGGATTCGGAAATGAAGTATCACCAATTTTACTTCATACGATAGTTAAATCTTTAATTAGATTTGAGGCGTTGAATGGTGATTGAATTACTGATAACACATTGGGTGTTAGATATGGAGTACCACCAGTTTTTCTACATGAGATGAATAGGTTGGGACTGGATTAATAAATAAATGATTACTTCAGTAAGGCATTAATCCTGACTAGTTTGATAAACCTTATTTTGGTTTAAATTGAGAAAAGATAAAATAAATCTTTTGAATTGATTCTGAGAAAGAACAAAGAACTAGTTTAAATGAACTTATCTTGATAAAATTAAGGGGAACCGTTCCTAAGATATTCTAAATTGGAATGAGGTGTATGTTGTGTTTGTATAGCACTTGATTATAAGATATGCGAGTTATTCGGAAAGGTCGGGTTTATCTCATTCTGAATAACTGATAAGGCAAAGACTAAATATCGACGATGAAGAGGGTGGTTGAAGACCGGAGATCTTCACATCAAAGGGATGATTGTTGATGCCTTGATTGGGCTATACACCCAGGACGGGGTTATAGTTGTGGTCATCCAGACGTACTTAGAGATTCACTGGATATGTGAGGACCTCTCTCCTGTATTGGACATATGAGACGAGGAATAAGGTGCCTCCGGTTTCGTTCAGACCCGGAATGAACTTGCAAATGGATAGTGTGTCTGACAGTATATTCAATTATACTGTATTCATTGATCTCTGCTAAATATATATTTGTCTGGTGAAGGAGAATTTATTCTCTTACTTCAACCTTCTCTGAGATGTACAAGCTTAGAGGTTATATATTGGTAGAAACTAATAGTATGGTATGGATTGACAATGTGGCATGCTGAGTTGCATGGATCAAGGATTTTGTTGAAAAGCAGCGCCTTGTGGTTGATGATCAAAGCACGGCTTTAAATAGCATAGCTTCGTGTTGTAGCGTTAATTCGCGAGCTTCACACCCCGGTATGATCCAGAAACAGGATGAAGGACGGTAGGGAGGACATGAGTTTCTTTCTAGCTAGGAGTGGTGTCATGGTATGGAGCCTATACATTTTTTCTTATGTGGATGATGGAAAGCGAGGTACCTCGGATTTGAGTCATTACGGGGCTCTATTTATGCCCCATAGGGAAGGGAATTGTATTGTTCAGGAATAACCAATCCACAAAACTTATGTGTGGACCGGCCCTGCATTCTCCAAGGTGCAGTTGCGATCGTATCCTGAGACATGGTAGGCTAGATTGTCTCGAATTCGGAAAGGAGGCTCCCTTGCCTTGGTTTATAGATGGAATCCAATTTCCAGTACGCGACTTTACGGTTTGAGTTATAGAGCCTAGTACGGCGACATGATAGATCGTACCCATGCCATCTAGGATTGATACATTTATGTTTGAAGTCGTTTTATTCACTTATAGTAATAATAGAAGATGAATTTCACATACCAAGCATATTTAGCCATTATAAGGTAAAACTCTATCCTCTGGTTTGCCAGTGCATTGTGTGGTGGGTCCTGAGTCTTATGATGGCTTCATTTTTCCTTTTAGCATTGCGCTGTTTGTTTTATGCACTGGTATTCTTGGGAGGAAACCCGTCCCGTGTTATACAGCGTGGTCTCTTGATTTACTTAAATTTATAATAAAGTAAATAACTATTTTAGTTCTCACGCTAGTCACATGACTGACCTAGACTTTATTGTTTTAACCTAAACTCTGGGTGTCCTTATTTTCTGCACGGGCAGCTAGTAGTTTTGGTTTGCAAGTTCTTTATTTTCACAGGATCATGACTTACAAATGGAGCTATAATCGGGAAGCTTTGTACCCGTGTATTTATTCCATTTGTGTTATTCATTATTTTTCCACAGCTATGTTTTTTAAATCTCTATTATGTTTAATGTATAATATTTAATCATACTCTGTAATATCCTTGTACTATGACGTGAATTTTTGTAATAACAATGAAATGTTCTTATGTTTGTGTTCTGATTTGTCATGTTCTCAAAGCAATCCGCGGTTTCCCGCAAGCCGGATTTTGGGTCATTTGAAAAAATTTATTTAAATTGAAGTTAGAATATATATATTTAATTTAACTATAAGAGGAGTTTGAAATGGCGCGGTAGTTTGAAATTTTGATTTTAATTTTCAATTGAATGTACAGAATTCAAAATAAATCGAATTTCGGTAAAACCAAAAGCGTTAGAATCAATTTAATTATATCTTTCTAGTGAACGTAAAAAATTGAGATTTTTTTTTATAAATTGAAATTTATGTCCATTTTAAAATTAGAGTAGTTGCTACGGAATTTATATATATTTTAATATAATATATAGCCCTTAAAAATGGCCATTTTGCAAACGACCCCTGTTTTCGACGAAACCACTTTTGTTGGATCTGGAATGTCAAATTATTGCAAGATTTCACATTTCATAATTTTTGAAATTATTATGTAAGTGTGGTTAATTTACACGTGTTTTATCAATTTAGTTCAAAATTAATAGACCAGAAAAAGGCCATTTTTCAAACGGCCTCCAAATTCGATGAAATTAGTTTTGTTAGGACCGTATCATCAAAGCATAGGTAGATTTATTTATCTGTAATTTTTGGAGTCAGTACGTGGCCCCGGTAAGTTAAAATGTACGTTTAAATTCAATATTTACCATTATATTAATTTATATTTTAATTTTGATGAAAACTGATCGAAACAGTCGAACTGGCTTACAAAACATATTCCATTGTGCCCAGAATGACGGTATTAAGTTAGGGCGATAGTCAATGGGTTTGATTTGGAGTTTGTATCAATAAACTGGTATTTTTGGAAAATTAAAAGAATTAAATAATATATATATTAATGGGCCAATTTGATTTTTCCAAACCATATTTTATTTTCTTCAGAAACCCGCGCTGCTCAAAACCGATTCACGGTGGAAAACGCTTAATCCGTCTCCCTTATTTTCTCCTTCGACACGCAAAATTAAACCCTAGTTCTTTGGGAAACTTTGTAGAGATTCCTTTGCTTTTCAAATCCATATAAACCAGGTCTGATTTCATGAAGAACAGAGTTGGAATTTGCTTCTCAAAGTGGCCGCCTTCACCTGCGATTTCTGGAGGGGACGATCGAATTGGGCCCCACTGTTGGTGGAACCGCGGCTCACGGAGGCACTCGACGTGGGCCCCTCAGATCTGGATCTGGCGACTCCAATTTCAAATGAAGTGGAACCCTAATATCGAGCAGTAGTTCGAACGTGCGGTCTAGTTGATTACGGAAGAAGGTGATGTTTATTTTAATTAATTATTATATTAATTAATTTAAAATTGTTGTTAACCTATAAAATTACATAACTCTCTCATACGATGTCGAAATCCAGTGAAACAGGAAACATTGAACTCGTGACATCGAACACTACACAGTGAAACTTACTGGAACAAATTTGGAGCAAATCGGAATTTGAGGCGAATTTAAATTCAAATAGAATAAAATCATCATTTAAAGACTGATAGAGTGGAACCATACGTGAGTACCCCTTCTCACTAAATTATATTTTATCATGTTATTATATTCATGTACAAAAAATATATAGAAGTGCCAGTGGAGATTTTTATCAGTTTAATCATTAAAAATTGTATACGGTGCCTGTTAGCCCACCTCCCTTGTCCACAGACCGTGGGCAATTTAAATTGACTATATTGTGTGTTGTTTGTGATGTTGAAATGTTTAATGTATTAAAAATAATGTTAACATTAATTTGGAAGTTGAAATTAAGTAATAAATATTCATTTATAATTTGAAAAGTGAAAATTAATTAATTAGAAAAATATGTCAAATTGAAATAGAACTGGTTAAATTTATTAACCAGTGATTATTTAAAATGGACTGTAGTTGTTTGGAAACCCCACACGAGTATTGGGATGATATTTGACATATACTAATCCCAGTATTCAGTCGTATGTCAATCGATAGGTTGACAGGCTGTGATGAGCGTTATTTATTTATTTTAATGCTTATACAGTTGTAAATTGCATTTTAGATGATTCTTGAATGTGTAATGATTATTTATCATTATTGTTGAATACATGCGATGTATGAAATCCATATAACTGAAATTATATGGTAACTGATTGAGTTGCATTCCGATTCAGAAATAAGGAATATTTTAAAATAATATTTAGTGAAGAATTAAATTAATGAATGAATATTTTGAAATAATATTCACTGAATAATCAAAATATGATTTTATATCCGATTTTGGATGGACACGAAAATATTGGAATATATGAAGCCAAGTAGACATTCACCATTTTAACCCAAACGGGTTTATTGATAGATTCTATTCATTTTATAATGAATACGAAAGGAAATGGATTTCAAAATCTGATATTTTGAAAATATTATCAATTTAAAATTATAATGATATGGAATATTCAATTTAGATTTAAAATTGAAAATGAAGTGGAAACCATTTTAAAACGAATTTATAAAAGATTTATAAAATACGATTTAAATGGAAATCGACGATATATTTATTATATATTTAATGGCTTGAATAGAACATGCCGCGTAGCGACCGTTCTCGAATTTCAGCCATTAACTTCAAATGGACGTAACGGGAGATCCAAACGTCGGATTCTCCTAAAACCAGAACCATTGGGTTCGTAACGAAAAGATCTTTCCAATGGATATAAGAGATTTAAATTTGAATTGTTATATTTGGAAATATATCCAAATCAAATTCAGGAAAGGTCGCTATGGATGTAGTTCGGTGGCCGATATTGGAAATCGACTATAATGGCCTTAGTAAATTATTAAAAATATGGATCAATCATAAAAAAGCATAATGAATGATTTGGAAAGCTTCTCGATGAAAAATTCCAGTTTTGAAAAGATAAAGTTATATTTTTATCTAAATGAGCTAGTTAATAACTAGAATAATAACTGGGATTGAAAATGGTTTTAAAATAACTCGAATTTTCCAACGAATAAATTTGAATGGATTTGGAATGGAAATAATCTTCGGAATATTTTGATATTGGATTCCGTGGTTAAACGGATTGTAACAACCCGTAAAATGCGAGCCAGTTTGAAATTTTTATTTTCGGTGATTTTAGCGAATTTTGAATATTTAAAATGGATTATTTTAAATAAATATCGACGGGAAATTTATTTTGAATATAATTAGAACGTATATATTATATACGTCGTCGTTAGAATATATAATAATTATATATAATTATAAAAGGAATTGAAAATGGCGCGGTAGTTCGAAAATTCGATTTCTAATTTCAAATGAATATACAGAATTCAATATAAGTCAGAATTGAACGAAACAAGAAATATTTGAATCTGTATAACTATATCTTTGTAACGAAGTTAACAAACTGAGATTTCATCTTAGAAATAATAAGGTATGTCCAGTTTAAAATTAGAAATAGTCGCTGTGGAATTTATATATATTTTTATATATATAAGGCCCTTAAAAATAGCAATTTTGCAAACGACCTCGGATTTCGACGAAACCAGTTTTGTTGGGTCCGGGATGTAAAGTTATTGTTGGGTTTCAAATTTCATAATTTTTCGAATCAATATGTGATCGTGGAAAAGGAAAACGCGTTTGACCAGTTTCAGTTGATTTTAATCGACTGGAAAATGGCCATTTTTCCAACGGTCTCAGAATTCGACGAAACCAGTTTTGTTAGGACCGTATCGTCCATACGAAGCTAGAAAATATTTTTCTGGAATTTTTCTAGTTAGTATGCGACCCCGGTAATTTGAAATGTACGTTTAAAATTCAATATAGTAATTTAAATGTAAATTCAACGGAAACTAATCGAAATGGTCAAATCAGCTTGAGATACATATCCCATTGTGTTCAGAATGGGGGTTAAACGCTATGGACGACAGGTGGTGGGTTCGATTTCGAGTTCGTATGTAAAAGTCAACATAAATTGAAAATAAAATAATAGTAAAAAAAAAAACTTTCTTCCCCTAATCTCCTTCCCCCCCCCCCCCCCGTCCAAATTAAATCGACAGAAATCAAAAGAAAGAAAAAAGAACGCTGAAGCCCTAAGGGCGCCAGCCGCCGCCATCGCGGGTGGCCACCGCCACCACCGCTTCGTCGCCCCTCCTCCTCTTCCTCCATCTCCCTCCGCTCCTCCGATCCCTTCTCTCCCCTCTTCTCCAGGAAATCGACGCGCGCCCCAATCCACGCGACATCGCCACCACCCACCGATGTCGGCCCACCTTCACACTCCGGCCACCGCCCCTTCCCCCCCCCCCCCCCCCTCCGCCGAGCTCGACAGTCACCCCCCCTCTCTTTCGCGACAATGTGAGTATTTTATTTTATTTATTTTATTTTTATTTTAATCATGTTAAAACTGTTTTTTTATTATGTTAAAACTGTTTTTTTATTATGTTAAAACTGATTTTTTTATTATGTTAAAACTGTTTTTTTTATTATGTTAAAACTGATTTTTTTATTATGTTAAAACTGTTTTTTTTATTATGTTAAAACTGATTTTTTATTATGTTAAAACTGTTTTTTTTATTATGTTAAAACTGATTTTTTTATTATGTTAAAACTGTTTTTTTATTATGTTAAAACTGATTTTTTTATAATGTTAAAACTGTTTTTTTTTTTATGTTAAAACTGATTTTTTTATAATGTTAAAACTGTTTTTTTTATAATGTTAAAACTGATTTTTTTATAATGTTAAAACTGATTTTTGTTAATTTAAAAACTGATTTTTATTTTATGTTATAAAGCAATGATTTTTATTTAGAAATCTGTAAATTAGAAAGAGCGAAGTCCATGTTTTTATAAAGGCGAAATCTTTATTTTAGAAAAGGCGAAATCTTTATATGGAAAATAGCGTGATAAAAATATAATTTTTATCTATGCAACATAGTAGTATAAAAATTCGATTTTTATATATTGAATAATGAAGTAAAAATTCGATTTTTATATTTTGAATAGCAAAGTAAAAATATGATTTTTATATATGTAGTGGCTATGGGCGAAGAAACTAATTAGAGAGGAGAACAGTGAAGATTTCCTGCATTAGAAGTGCCGTGGAGCTAGGATAGCTATATGTGAGAATTTCTCACCTTTCAATTTCATTTTCTAGTTATATATATATATACTAGGATGCAGACGGTGCTTAGTAGCACCCGACATAATCGTCCACAGACCATGGACTTGTTTGTTTGGTTGCATAGCTTAGTTATATGATTTTGATTTGAATTTGGTTGTTTGGTGAATTTGATTGATGTGTGAATGGCGTGGGCCTTCACTAGACCGGGGATAAGGCTAGGCCTCGTCCCGTTTCTAGTATCGTGCCGTCATGCCGCCGAAATTTTATAAAATATGTTAGAAAATAAAAATATCATTTTATTGTGTAAATGAATTGAATAGAAATTCATAGGTTGGAATAAAATGTTTTATCGTTAAAAATATAATTTTTAACGTGAATGTGAATAAATGAATAGTTATAAACAAATCGGCCGATTTGTTTGTATATACACTGATTTGACTGATATTGATTGGGTCGATAAATTTCACACATCGCCCAACCGCACAAATTAAATCTGTGTTTGTTTGTTTGAAACCCCACACGGGTGTTGGGATGAAATTTGAAGTTCACTCATCCTGATTGATTAAATATGTCGATCGGTGGATTGACAGGCTGTTATAAGCGTTAGATATCTATATTTGATGCTTATACAGTGTAGTGCACTTTGGTTGATGGTTGATTATTGTGCCATGCTATTATATGGGTGTAATGTATGAAAATCCATATAATGAACATTATATGGAAATTGATTGGGCCTCATTCCAGTTTTAAAATAGAAATATTTGAAATAGAAATATTTGAAATAGAAATATTTGAAATAGAAATGTTCGAAATGGAATATTTGAAAATATCAATATATGAAGCCGTGTTGATTAGATTGACGCCATTTTGACGTGAACGATATTTATATCGATTTTATTCATTTTATAATGAATATCGAAAGTGATTTCAAAATCTGATATTTTGAAAAGAATTGATTGTAAATGAATTCGAATTGGAATTGTAATTGAATAGATTTGATATTGAACAGATTTGAAATTCGAACGATTTCGAAATGGATTGAATTGAAAACGATTTCGAAATGAATTGAATTGAAAACGATTTCGAAATGAATTGAATTGAAAACGATCTCGAAATGGATTGAATTGAAAACGATTTCGAAATGGATTGAATTGAAAACGAATTCAAATTGAATTGAAATTTGAATTGAATAGAAATGAATTTTAAAACGAATCTATAAAGAAGAATTCAATTGTGATTTGAATTGAAAAGGAAGTTGAAAATGTTTTTGAAACGAATTCAAAACTATTTATATAATTCGTTTTAAATAGAAATCGACGAAGTATATATTATATATATTATATATATATATAATATAATGGCCTGAATAGAACGCGCCGCGCCGCGGCAGTTCATGAATTTCGACCATTTATTTCAAACGGACATTGCGGGAGATCCGACCGTCGGATTCTCCTAAAACCGGAACCGTTGGGTTCGTATCGAAAAGAGCTTTCTAACGAATATTAGAAATTTGAAATCTAACGGTTGGATTTGGAATTATGTCCAAATCAAATTCGAAAAAGGTCGCTGTAAGTGCAGTTCGGTGGCCGTTGATGGAAATCAACTGTACGGGCCTTGATAAAATTATTAAAAATAGTAGTAATTTGTGTAAAATCATAAGAAATGATTTGTGAAGAATTGGGATGAAAAACTCCATATTTGAAAAGATAAAAATAGATTTTTATCGAAATGAACTAGTTTTGAACTAGGATTATAATTCTATTTATTTATTTTAAAATAAATAAATTGAATTTAAAAAGGGTTTTGAAAATAACCAAAATATCCAATGATTGCATTGGAGTGGATTTGAATCGAAATTGTCTTCGGAATATTTCGATGTTGGAATTCGTGATCATACAGGTGTTGTTATGGAAATTTGAAAGATATATATTTATATCGTTATTTCCAATACGACATTTGTTAATCAAAGAATTTGATATTGAATATAGGCCGATATATTTTCTATTCAGAGCCTTGTAATGAATATCAAATGTGATTTGGGTTTGTCGTGAATGGTGTCTTCACCAACACTGTTCTTGAACCCAGTTGAGAAAAGATTAAATCTTTTTATTTAGATTTAATGAACTGTACCAATTAAATGATATTCAATTGGAATTGAATTGTTATTGATTTTTGGGTTTATCGTGAACAGTGTTTTAAATAACACTCGTTCTTTAACCCGATAATTAATGGAAGGTGATTTTGGGTTTATCGTGAACCGTGTTTTAGATGACACTGATTCTTTAACCCAGTTAACGATTAAAACTAAGTGGAGTTTTAATGAATCTTTAATTAGATTGAAAGGATCGAGAATGGAGTATCGCCAGTTTTACTCCAGGCGATAGTTAAATCTTTAATTAGATTTGAACGTGAAATGGTAATTGAATTTACCGATAACACCGTGGTGTTAGATATGAAGTATAACCAGTTTTACTTCATGGGATGAATAGGTTGGGATTGGGCAATAAAATAAATGATTACTTCGGTGTGGTTCGCTAATCCCGACTAGTTTGAATTGATATTCAAAGGAGATTAAAGAAGAAATTCAAAGAATTTATCTTGGATAAAATTAATGGGAACTTTTCCCAAAGTATAGGAATATTCGAATAAAAGAATATTCTGAATTGGAATGAGGGGTATGTTGTGTTTGTGTAACACTTTTATAATATATACGCGAGTTATTCAGAAAGACCGGGTTTATCCCATTCTGAATAACTGATTCGACGTGGTGTCGAAGATGAAGACGATGGTCGAAGACCGGAGGTCTTCACATCGTTTGGGTGATTACTGATGATCTTGATTGGGCTGTACACCCAAGAAGATGGAAACAGTTGGTGATCGTCCAGACGTACTTGGAGATCGATGGATATGCGGGGTACTAGGTGCCTCCGGTTTCGTTCAGACCCAGAACGGACTTGTAAATGGACTGTGTGTCTGACATTGGATTTTAGTCTGTGTGATTGATTTCTATTAAATATATATCTGTTTGGCGGCGGAGAATTTATTCTCTTGCTTAACGCCCTTCTCTGAGACGTACGAGCTCAGGGGTTATATACTGATGGATATCAAACACATAGAGTGAATTGCCTGTGTGGCATGCCTAAGTGGCAATAGATCGAGGCTTCTGTTGAAAAGCAAAGTCTTGTGGTGATGATCAAAGCACAGCCTGTGTGGCACAGCTTTGTGTAACGTGAATTCGCGAGTTTCACACCCGGTATGAACTAAAAACGGGAGACGGACCTCAGGGAGGACTTGCGTTTCTTTCTAGTTAGAAGTGGCGTCAGTGGTTTTACACGCCCTGACGAGTTTGACTTATGTGGTTGTTGCTGTTGCGAGGCGCCTCGGTTATATCGGTTTCGGCCGATGCATTCTGGTTGGCAGACGGACCAGACTTACACCCCATAGGGTGGGGAAACGTAGTGTTCAGGCATTTTAATCCACATCGGTGGACCGGCCCTGTCGCTCCAAGGGCCCACCTGAGTCTGGGTCCTGTGGCTCGGGCTAGAGAGTCACGAATCGGTAGAGGACTATCTTTTGCCTCGGTTCATAGACGGAAATCCAATTTCCAAATACGTGACATTTGCGGTTTTATTTGTAGAGCCTAGTATGGCGACATAGTGGGATGGGGCGCTCATGCCGCCTATGATTGATACTTATGATTTGAAGTTGTTTTATACACTATGCACTTATAATAGTATCAAACGATTTGTTTTAACCGTATCAAGCATTCTTTGGCTGTTATAAGGGAAAACCCTATCCTCGGCTGCGTTGCATTGTGTGATGGGACCTAGGTCTTATAACAGCTTCATTTTTCTTTATTTAGCATTGCGCTGTTTGTTTTATGCACTGGTATTCTTGGGAGGAAACCCGTTCCGTGTTATACGGCGTGGTCCCTTGATTTTACCTAATGATTTAAAATAAAGATTAATAACTGTTTTAGTTCTCACACCAGTCACATGACTGACCTGGGGTTTATTGTTTTAACCTAAACTCTGGGTGCCCTTATTTTGACACGGGCAGCTAGTAGTTTTGGTTTTGCAGATTTATATTCACAGGATCCTGGTTTACAGCTGGAACGATATCCGGAAAGCTTTGTATCCGTATATCTACTTCTAGTTGTGTATTGTATTATTTTCCGCTGCTATGTATTTAAATGTAATTTAAATCTCTGATATTTCTGTGTAATATTTATTCATTTATACTCTGTATATTCTTGTAATCTGATGCATTGTTGTAATATACAATGAAATGTTCTTCTGTACGCGTTCTGTTTTGTCGTGTTCTCGAACGATAGGGCGTTTCGAACGGCCTGGATCGGTTTAGCGACTGGTTCGGACCGAGCGAAATTCCTATTCGTCACATTTGGTATCAGAGCTTTGGTTTACAAAGCCAGAGAACAAGGCACATTAGAACCATACGAAGGAATTCATCAGATATTGGATTAGTAATATCCAATTAGAATGACTCGTTAGAGATGGGATCAGTAGTATCCTAGAGCGAGTGTGAAGAGTATATTTTTAAAGTGAAAACAAACCTTTGTTTTGAAAATTTAAATCAATCATTCGTATTTGATTAGTTATTTATATTGATTTTGGACAATTCAGTATATAAATAATTTGCATATACGCCTTGCAAACGTATATTCAATGTTTAAATACATTGGGTAGATATAGAATCACATTCTAGTTGCCCGTGGATGATTCTGATAATGCTGCAGCGTTACCAGTATTTATTTTCGAGTGACGAAGTTTTGATATCTATATATTTCCATTAGGCTGGTGTGAGAACCAAAACTTATATAGTTAGAATACATTGTTGTGATTTGGCATCAAAACATGATTTTCTTTATGTATATCAAAATTAGGAATTTGAAACGTAAATTCACTAATTGATTGATGTTTGTGTTGTTTGTTTATTTGTTGGATAATTTTGAACCATTTAGCCTAATTGAAACAAATATTGAATTGTATTGAATTTGGTCGCATTTGCTTGCATATACATATACTTATATTGAACAGGTCATAGCAAGGAGGCTAGAGCCAGAGAATAAAATTTGTTTGCCCGACAAATAGGTACATGTTTACTACATAATTTACTGTTTTGTTTGGGTGATGATGATTTTGTGAGCCTATTGGCTAGCCGCTTGGCTTTTTCTTTTTCTTTTTGAGATCTGAAGGACCGGGGAAGCTATTTGAAATTCCCCGATGCTCCCGGTGCAGGGGAGGTTATGGCGAAATTTTTCGAAAATTTAGGGTGTTAGCCAAATTTTTGAAATTTTGAAAATTCTCAGAAACTAAAAGGTTGGAGAATAGAAGCCAGATCGAACGTAGAGTTGATTAATCAAACCACTTTCGACTTTGTTCCTTTTCGGGGACGAAAAGTTTTAAGTGGGGTAGATTGTAACAACCCGTAAAATGCGAGCCAGTTTGAAATTTTTATTTTCGGCGATTTTAGCGAATTTTGAATATTTAAAATGGATTATTTTAAATAAATATCGACGGGAAATTTATTTTGAATATAATTAGAACGTATATATTATATACGTCGTCGTTACAATATATAATAATTATATATAATTATAAAAGGAATTGAAAATGGCGCGGTAGTTCGAAAATTCGATTTCTAATTTCAAATGAATATACAGAATTCAATATAAGTCAGAATTGAACGAAACAAGAAATATTTGAATCTGTATAACTATATCTTTGTAACGAAGTTAACAAACTGAGATTTCATCTTAGAAATAATAAGGTATGTCCAGTTTAAAATTAGAAATAGTCGCTGTGGAATTTATATATATTTTTATATATATAAGGCCCTTAAAAATAGCAATTTTGCAAACGACCTCGGATTTCGACGAAACCAATTTTGTTGGGTCCGGGATGTAAAGTTATTGCTGGATTTCAAATTTCATAATTTTTCGAATCAATATGTGAGCGTGGCAAAGGAAAACGCGTTTGACCAGTTTCAGTTGATTTTAATCGACTGGAAAATGGCCATTTTTCCAACGGTCTCAGAATTCGACGAAACCAGTTTTGTTAGGACCGTATCGTCCATACGAAGCTAGAAAATATTTTTCTGGAATTTTTCTAGTTAGTATGCGACCCCGGTAATTTGAAATGTACGTTTAAAATTCAATATAGTAATTTAAATGTAAATTCTACGGAAACTAATCGAAACGGTCAAATCAGCTTGAGATACATATCCCATTGTGTTCAGAATGGGGGTTAACGCTATGGACGACAGGCGGTGGGTTCGATTTCGAGTTCGTATGTAAAAGTCAACATAAATTGAAAATAAAATAATAAAATAAAAAAAAAACTTTCTTCCCCTTATCTCCTTTGCCCCCCCTCCCCCCCTCCCCGTCCAAATTAAATCGACAGAAATCAAAAAAAAAAAAAGAACGCTGAAGCCCAAAAGGCGCCAGCCGCCGCCATTGCGGGTGGCCACCGCCACCACCACTTCGTCGCCCCTCCTCCTCTTCCTCCATCTCCCTCCGCTCCTCCGATCCCTTCTCTCCCCTCTTCTCCAGGAAATCGACGCGCGCCCCAATCCATGCAACATCGCCACCACCCACCGACGTCGGCCCACCTTCACACTCCGGCCACCGCCCCTTTCCCCCCCCCCCCCTCCGCCGAGCTCGACAGTCACCCCCCCCCTCTCTTTCGCGATAATGTGAGTATTTTATTTTATTTATTTTATTTTTATTTTAATCATGTTAAAACTGTTTTTTTTATTATGTTAAAACTGTTTTTTTTATTATGTTAAAACTGATTTTTTTATTATGTTAAAACTGTTTTTTTTATTATGTTAAAACTGATTTTTTTATTATGTTAAAACTGTTTTTTTATTATGTTAAAACTGATTTTTTTATTATGTTAAAACTGTTTTTTTTATTATGTTAAAACTGATTTTTTTATTATGTTAAAACTGTTTTTTTATTATGTCAAAACTGATTTTTTTATAATGTTAAAACTGTTTTTTTATTATGTCAAAACTGATTTTTTTATAATGTTAAAACTGTTTTTTTTATAATGTTAAAACTGATTTTTTTATAATGTTAAAACTGATTTTTGTTAATTTAAAAACTGATTTTTATTTTATGTTATAAAGCAATGATTTTTATTTAGAAATCTGTAAATTAGAAAGAGCGAAGTCCATGTTTTTATAAAGGCGAAATCTTTATTTTAGAAAAGGCGAAATCTTTATATGGAAAATAGCGTGATAAAAATATAATTTTTATCTATGCAACATAGTAGTATAAAAATTCGATTTTTATATATTGAATAACGAAGTAAAAATTCGATTTTTATATATTGAATAGCAAAGTAAAAATATGATTTTTATATATGTAGTGGCTATGGGCGAAGAAACTAATTAGAGAGGAGAACAGTGAAGATTTCCTGCATTAGAAGTGCCGTGGAGCTAGGATAGCTATATGTGAGAATTTCTCACCTTTCAATTTCATTTTCTAGTTATATATATATACTAGGATGCAGACGGTGCTTAGTAGCACCCGACAAAATCGTCCACAGACCATGGACTTGTTTGTTTGGTTGCATAGCTTAGTTATATGATTTTGATTTGAATTTGGTTGTTTGGTGAATTTGATTGATGTGTGAATGGCGTGGGCCTTCACTAGACCGGGGATAAGGCTAGGCCTCGTCCCGTTTCTAGTATCGTGCCGTTATGCCGCCGAAATTTTCTAAAATATGTTAGAAAATAAAAATATCATTTTATTGTGTAAATGAATTGAATAGAAATTCATAGGTTGAAATAAAATGTTTTATCGTTAAAAATATAATTTTTAACGTGAATGTGAATAAATGAATAATTATAAACAAATCGGCCGATTTGTTTGTATATACACTGATTTGACTGATATTGATTGGGTCGATAAATTTCACACATCGCCCAACCGCACAAATAAAATCTGTGTTTGTTTGTTTGAAACCCCACACGGGTGTTGGGATGAAATTTGAAGTTCACTCATCCTGATTGATTAAATATGTCGATCGATGGATTGACAGGCTGTTATAAGCGTTAGATATCTATATTTGATGCTTATACAGTGTAGTGCACTTTGGTTGATGGTTGATTATTGTGCCATGCTATTATATGGGTGTAATGTATGAAAATCCATATAATGAACATTATATGGAAATTGATTGGGCCTCATTCCAGTTTTAAAATAGAAATATTTGAAATAGAAATATTTGAAATAGAAATATTTGAAATAGAAATGTTCGAAATGGAATATTTGAAAATATCAATATATGAAGCCGTGTTGATTAGATTGACGCCATTTTGACGTGAACGATATTTATATCGATTTTATTCATTTTATAATGAATATCGAAAGTGATTTCAAAATCTGATATTTTGAAAAGAATTGATTGTAAATGAATTCGAATTGGAATTGTAATTGAATAGATTTGATATTGAATAGATTTGATATTGAACAGATTTGAAATTCGAACGATTTCGAAATGGATTGAATTGAAAACGATTTCGAAATGAATTGAATTGAAAACGATCTCGAAATGAATTGAATTGAAAACGATCTCGAAATGGATTGAATTGAAAACGATTTCGAAATGGATTGAATTGAAAACGAATTCAAATTGAATTGAAATTTGAATTGAATAGAAATGAATTTTAAAACGAATCTATAAAGAAGAATTCAATTGTGATTTGAATTGAAAAGGAAGTTGAAAATGTTTTTGAAACGAATTCAAAACTATTTATATAATTCGTTTTAAATAGAAATCGACGAAGTATATATTATATATATTATATATATTATATATATAATATAATGGCCTGAATAGAACGCGCCGCGCCGCGGCAGTTCGTGAATTTCGACCATTTATTTCAAACGGACATTGCGGGAGATCCGACCGTCGGATTCTCCTAAAACCGGAACCGTTGGGTTCGTATCGAAAAGAGCTTTCTAACGAATATTAGAAATTTGAAATCTAACGGTTGGATTTGGAATTATGTCCAAATCAAATTCGAAAAAGGTCGTTGTAAGTGCAGTTCGATGGCCGTTGATGGAAATCGACTGTACGGGCCTTGATAAAATTATTAAAAATAGTAGTAATTTGTGTAAAATCATAAGAAATGATTTGTGAAGAATTGGGATGAAAAACTCCATATTTGAAAAGATAAAAATAGATTTTTATCGAAATGAACTAATTTTGAACTAGGATTATAATTCTATTTATTTTTTTTAAAATAAATAAATTGAATTTAAAAACGGTTTTGAAAATAACCAAAATATCCAATGATTGCATTGGAGTGGATTTGAATCGAAATTGTCTTCGGAATATTTCGATGTTGGAATTCGTGATCATACAGGTGTTGTTATGGAAATTTGAAAGATATATATTTATATAGTTATTTCCAATACGACATTTGTTAATCGTAGAATTTGATATTGAATATAGGCCGATATATTTTCTATTCAGAGCCTTGTAATGAATATCAAATGTTATTTGGGTTTGTCGTGAATGGTGTCTTCACCAACACTGTTCTTGAACCCAGTTGAGAAAAGATTAAATCTTTTTATTTAGATTTAATGAAGTGTACCAATTAAATGATATTCAATTGGAATTGAATTGGTATTGATTTTTGGGTTTATCGTGAACAGTGTTTTAAATAACACTCGTTCTTTAACCCGATAATTAATGGAAGGTGATTTTGGGGTTATCGTGAACCGTGTTTTAGATGACACTGATTCTTTAACCCAGTTAACGATTAAAACTAAGTGGAGTTTTAATGAATCTTTAATTAGATTGAAAAGATCGAGAATGGAGTATCACCAGTTTTACTCCAGGCGATAGTTAAATCTTTAATTAGATTTGAACGTGAAATGGTAATTGAATTTACCGATAACACCGTGGTGTTAGATATGAAGTATAACCAGTTTTACTTCATGGGATGAATAGGTTGGGATTGGGCAATAAAATAAATGATTACTTCGGTGTGGTTCGCTAATCCCGACTAGTTTGAATTGATATTCAAAGGAGATTAAAGAAGAAATTCAAAGAATTTATCTTGGATAAAATTAATGGGAACTTTTCCCAAAGTATAGGAATATTCGAATAAAAGAATATTCTGAATTGGAATGAGGCGTATGTTGTGTTTGTGTAACACTTTTATAATATATACGCGAGTTATTCAGAAAGACCGGGTTTATCACATTCTGAATAACTGATTCGACGTGGTGTCGAAGATGAAGACGATGGTCGAAGACCGGAGGTCTTCACGTCGTTTGGGTGATTACTGATGATCTTGATTGGGCTGTACACCCAAGAAGATGGAAACAGTTGGTGATCGTCCATACGTACTTGGAGATCGATGGATATGCGGGGTACTAGGTGCCTCTGGTTTCGTTCAGACCCAGAACGGACTTGTAAATGGACTGTGTGTCTGACATTGGATTTTAGTCTGTGTGATTGATTTCTATTAAATATATATCTGTTTGGCGGCGGAGAATTTATTCTCTTGCTTAACGCCCTTCTCTGAGACGTACGAGCTCAGGGGTTATATACTGATGGATATCAAACACATAGAGTGAATTGCCTGTGTGGCATGCCTAAGTGGCAATAGATCGAGGCTTCTGTTGAAAAGCAAAGTCTTGTGGTGATGATCAAAGCACAGCTTGTGTGGCACAGCTTTGTGTAACGTGAATTCGCGAGTTTCACACCCGGTATGAACTAAAAACGGGAGACGGACCTCAGGGAGGACTTGCGTTTCTTTCTAGTTAGATGTGGCGTCAGTGGTTTTACACGCCCTGACGAGTTTGACTTATGTGGTTGTTGCTGTTGCGAGGCGCCTCGTTTATATCGGTTTCGGCCGATGCATTCTGGTTAGCAGACGGACCAGACTTACACCCCATAGGGTGGGGAAACGTAGTGTTCAGGCATTTTAATCCACATCGGTGGACCGGCCCTGTCGCTCCAAGGGCCCACCTGAGTCTGGGTCCTGTGGCTCGGGCTAGAGAGTCACGAATCGGTAGAGGACTATCTTTTGCCTCGGTTCATAGACGGAAATCCAATTTCCAAATACGTGACATTTGCGGTTTTATTTGTACAGCCTAGTATGGCGACATAGTGGGATGGGGCGCTCATGCCGCCTATGATTGATACTTATGATTTGAAGTTGTTTTATACACTATGCACTTATAATAGTATCAAACGATTTGTTTTAACCGTGTCAAGCATTCTTTGGCTGTTATAAGGGAAAACCCTATCCTCGGCTGCGTTGCATTGTGTGATGGGACCTGGGTCTTATAACAGCTTCATTTTTCTTTATTTAGCATTGCGCTGTTTGTTTTATGCACTGGTATTCTTGGGAGGAAACCCGTTCTGTGTTATACGGCGTGGTCCCTTGATTTTACCTAATGATTTAAAATAAAGATTAATAACTGTTTTAGTTCTCACACCAGTCACATGACTGACCTGGGGTTTATTGTTTTAACCTAAACTCTGGGTGCCCTTATTTTGACACGGGCAGCTAGTAGTTTTGGTTTTGCAGATTTATATTCACAGGATCCTGGTTTACAGCTGGAACGATATCCGGAAAGCTTTGTATCCGTATATCTACTTCTAGTTGTGTATTGTATTATTTTCCGCTGCTATGTATTTAAATGTAATTTAAATCTCTGATATTTCTGTGTAATATTTATTCATTTATACTCTGTATATTCTTGTAATCTGATGCATTGTTGTAATATACAATGAAATGTTCTTCTGTACGCGTTCTGTTTTGTCGTGTTCTCGAACGATAGGGCGTTTCGAACGGCCTGGATCGGTTTAGCGACTGGTTCGGACCGAGCGAAATTCCTTTTCGTCACACGGATATAGTTGAGGAATTTGGAAGATACAGATATCGTTATTCCCAATATGATATCCGTTGGTTTCAGAATTTGATATTGAATATAAGTTGATATAATTTCTATTCAGAGCCTGGTATTTGATATCAAATTGGATTTTGGGCTTGTCGTGACTGGTGTCTTAAATAACACTATTCTTAAACCCGGTTGAGAAAAGAATAAATCTTTTAATTAAGATTTAGAGAAGTTTACCAATGAATTAATATTTAATTAGAATTAAAAAAATAATTGGATTTTGGGTTGGTCGTGAACAAGGTTTTAAATAACATTTGTTCTTTAACCCAATTTACAGTAAAGATATGAATTGGAATTTATAAATCTTTTTATTAAAACTTAATGGAAATTTTCCAAAGTAAAGTTTACCAATTTAATAGATTAAATTGGAATTGAATGGAATTCGATTTGGTAATAATCGAGATAAGCTTCTGTGAATGAGGACTGCTACTATATGTGGAATTCAAAAGGCTTTGCCGCAATTCCATTTATATTATTATTCTGATATGGGAATCTACATCGATTTTACACCGTTATGATTTCCGTGTAGATTACATTTTGATGGAAGATGATTTTGGGTTTGTCTTGAACGATGTTTTAAAGGACATTCGTTCATTAACCCAGTTAAAGACGAGATTTATTTCCTAAATTTGAATAATCATTAAATAACAAATTTTAAAGATTAAAACTAAGTAGAGTTTTAATGAATATTTAATTAGATTGAAATGCGAATAAAGTAACTAAATTTACAGAATTCAAGAAACGTTCAAAAATGGAGTACCGCCAGTTTTACTGTAGGCGATAGCTAAATCTTTAATTAGATTTGAATATGAAAAGGTAATTACATTTACGGATAACACCGTGGGTGTTAGTTATGGAGTACTACTAGTTTTGCTCCATGGGATGAATAGGTTGGGATTGGAAATAATAAAATATATGATTACTTTGGTAAGGCTCGATAAATCCTGACTAGTTTAATAAACCTTGTTTTGGTTTAGATTGTAAAAAGATAAAACGAAATCCTTTGAAAATGATATCCAAAGGAAGATTAAATAGTAAGTTTAAATGAACTTATCTTTGATAAAATTAATGGGAACATTTCCCCTATGACGTGAGTATTTGAATAAAAGTATATTCTGAATTGGAATAAGGCATATGATGTGTTTTTATAGCACTTGATTATTGATTATAAAATGTGTGGGTTATTTGGAAAGACCGGGTTTATCCCAATTTGAATAACCGATATGACGACTAAAAGTCGACGATGAAGACGGTGGTTGAAGACTAGAGATCTTCATATCGTTTTGATGATTACTGATGTATTGATTGGGCTGTACACCCAAAACAAGGTAATAAGTGGTGACCTTCTGGACGTACTTAGAGATCGACCGGATATGCGAGGACCTCTCTCTTGTATTGGACAAATGGGACGAAGAACAAGGTGCCTCCGGTTTCGTTTAGACCCAGAACGGACTCGTAAATGGATGTGTGTCTGACGTTGGATTTCATTCTATATTGATTGATTTTCATTAAATATATATATGTTTGGTGGCGGAGAATTTATTCTCTTTCTTAACAACGTTCTGTAAGACATATGAGCTTAGAGGTTATATACTGATGGACATCAGTTGTATGACGTGAATAGCCGGTGTGCATGCTGAGATGCAAATGATCAATGCTTTTATTGAAACTCAGAGTCATGTGGTTGATGATCAAAGCACGTCTTTAATTAGCATAGCTTTGTGTATAGCGTTAATTCGCGAGCCTCACACCCGGTATGAGTCAAAAAGGGGATAGTTTCCATAAGGAGAACATGACGTTTCTTTCTATCTAGGAGTGGTGTCATGGTATGGAGCCTAGACAGTTTTACTAATGAGGATGATGGATTGCGGGTGCCTCGGATATTGGTCGTTACTGGCTAAGAGATAGGTCTGGTAGGACCGGGAAACATGTGTTCGGGAATAACTAATCCACTAATGTAATTGTGGACCAAACCTACCGATTCCAAGGGATCGCCAGCGTCCGAGTCCTGAGTTATTTGCTAGAGTGTATCAAAACCGCTAAGAACGATCCCTTGCCTCGACTCATAGATGGAATCCAATTTCCATTACGCGACATTTTGGTTTTAGTTGTAAACCTATATATGGCGACATAGTGGGATGGGGCGCTCATGTTGTCTATGATTGATACATTTATATTTGAAGTTTTTTGATACACTACGCACTTATAATAAAATCAAAATGATTTGTTGAGACGACCCGAATTCCCGTTCTCATAGAAACAAGGTTATCTTTGGAATATAACACAGAAACAGATAATAGCAGAACAAAATTAAATAAATACACCAGATAATGAACAACAAAATATACTGGATAAAAGTAATCATCAGAGTTACACAGTATACAGGATCTTACTTAGTACAAATACAGTTCAGCTATACATAAATGTCTACAGCGGAAATAAACAAAATATGTACAATAGGAGCTGAACAGCATAAAAAGAAATAAATGATAGAATCCATCTTCAGCTCCAGCTATCCAGAAAGAACCAGCTAAACCTGAATACAAGGCTGCCCGTGTGGAAAAAAGGGGCACCCGAGTTTGAGAGTGAAACAAACTACGAGTCAGTCATGGGACTGGTATGAGAAATCTACTCAACACATATATAATTGGCTAATCACAGGACCACGCCACTTTCGTGGAACGGGTTTACTCCATTGGATTGCTAGTGCTTCAAAACAAATCTTTCTTTTAAACATCGCTATGCTTTTTATAAAAATGAAGCCGTTATAAGACTCAGTTCCCATCACACAATGCAACTCAAACCGGAGGACAGAGTTTTACCTTATAACGGCCAAAATATGCTTGATACGAATAAAACAAAGGCATTTGATATTATTGCTGGTGTTTATATGTTTTGAAAACAATTTCAAATCATAACTATCAATCATAGACGGCATTAATGCCCCATACCACTATGTAGCCATATATAGGTATACAATCAAAACCGCACGATGTCGTATTTGGAAATTGGATTTCCGTCATGAACCAAGGCAAAAGATAGTCCTTACCGAATTCGAGACGCTCTAGCCCGTCCCTCAGGCAAGCGCGCAGGCAAGCCTTGGATCGTCAGGGTCGGTCCACCGATGTGGATTATTATGCCTGAACAATACGTTTCCCCGCCCTTTGGGACGTCAACGAGCCAACGAATGACTCCATCGGACCCGGATCGTCCGATCAAACCGAGGCGCCTCGCAACAGCAACAACCACATAGGTGAAAAGTATATAAATGTCAGGGCTGGTAGGTCACTGACACCACCCTAGCTAGAAAGAAACGCATGCCCTCCCTGAGGTCCTTCTCCCGTTTTAGGTTCTTACCAGGGTGTGAGGCTCGCGAATTCACGTTATACACAAAGCTACGCCACACAGGCGGGGCTTTGATCATCACCACAATACTTTGCTTTTCAACAGAAGCCCTGATCACTGCATCTTAGTATGCCACACAGGCAATTCATGCCATGCGACTGATGTCCATCGATATACAACCTCTGAGCTCGTGCGTCTCAGAGAAGGGCGTTAAGCAAAAGAATAAATTCTCCGCCGCCAAACAGATGTATATTTAACAGAAATCAATCAACACAGAATAAACTCCAATGTCAGACACACAGTCCATTTACAAGTCCGTTCTGGGTCTGAACGAAACCGGAGGCACTAAATACCTCGCAAACCCATCGATCACCACGTACGTCTGGACGATCACCACTCATTATCCATATTTCGGGATGCCTCCCAATCAGGACCTCGGTTACCATCCAAATGAGGTGAAGATCTCCGGTCTTCGACCATCGTCTTCATCTTCGACTTTCAATCGTCGGTCAATTATTTGAAATGAGAATTAACTCGGCCTTCTCAAATAATTCACGTACATTTAGAATTTCAAATCAATTTATTTCAATGGTTAAATTATTCGACAACACCAATATTGTTCTTTAATGTAATTTTCACACCAAACACATTCAACCATCAAATACAACATAAATCGAGCAAATTCAGTTTATTTCCATTCCATATCGCTTATGATATTTTATAACTATTTATCGCTATTTTTATTTATTTTAAAATAGCTATTTTATTCAAAACGACACTTCGGGCCATAAGGCGGCCGTGGCGCTGTTTTTCTTCAGATTTGATTTACACATATCTGAAAATCTAACCGTTGGATCTTCACAAAATTTACATCATTAGAAAGGTCTTTTCAAAACGAATCCAACGGTTCCAGTTTCGGGAAAATCCGACGGTCGGATCTCCCGGTACAATTGTTTGAAGTTTCGATTTCAAAATACGAACTGCAGCGTCGTTATTCGATTAAATATATAATTATATTTATATATATATAAATAAAATCGCTTCTGGCGCTGTTTTTCTTCAGATTTGAATTAAACATTCCAGACAATCCAACCGTTGGATTTTCACAAGGTTGGTGCCGTTGGAAAGATTATTCCAAGGCGAACCCGACGGTTGAGGTTTCGGGAAAATCCAATGGTCGGATTTCCCGTACTAGTCGTTTGAAATCACGGTTTCAAAATACGAACTGCACGGCTTCGTTTCGTTTTAATTTTATTTATATTTATATATTTATATAAATATAGTTCCTTCAATGATTTCCATATCGTTTTCACTTCAAATATTTTTCTAACACCTTAAAATTTTGGAAAATTTCGCCATAACCTCCCCTGCACCGGGAGCATCGGGAAATCGCAAATAGCGTTCCCGGTCCTTCTAATCTCAAAAAGAAAAAGAAAAAGCCAAGCGGCTAGCCAACAGGCTCATAAAATCATCACCCAAACAAAACAGTAAATGTGTACCTATTTGTCGGGCACAAAATTTTATTCCTCTTCTCTAGCCCCTTTGCTATAACCTGTTCAATGAATATGCATGTACATATATATACAGTTCATATCATTTATCATTTTCTATTCAACTTCATATTTGATTTCTATTTGGTTTAAAAACACCATTCATTCTAATGTTACATAAATAGGTGCAAATCATTTCATTAGCTAATTAATGAATATTTCAACTCATATATGTTTATTTTGAACCAGTGGCTATTTTTAACACTTCACATTTCAACGATTTATGCATACAATAAAAATGTGATTTTTATTGTAAAACAATTCATTTCAAAACACTATTTTTCTATATAGTTCAAGTTGGTGATAAAAATGGGATTTTTATCCTAAAACAATTTTTTTTAAAACGAGATTATTTTACACAGTTCATATAGTCGATAAAAGGTGATTTTTATTATCAAACAATTTATTTCAAAATATGAATACCATTCAACACATGAATTTCTAATCAACGAATGAATATCAATTCAACACATGAATGTTTTCTATAGTTTCTATATATAGATAAAAATGTGATTTTTATTATCAAACAATTTATTTTAAAATATGAATACCATTCAACACATGAATTTCTAATCAACGAATGAATATCAATTCAACACATGAATGTTTTCTATAGTTTCTATATATAGATAAAAATGTGATTTTTATTATCAAACAATTTATTTTAAAATATGAATACCATTCAACACATGAATTTCTAATCAACGAATGAATATCAATTCAACACATGAATGTTTTCTATAGTTTCTATATATAGATAAAAATGTGATTTTTATTATCAAACAATTTATTTCAAAATATGAATACCATTCAACACATGAATTTCTAATCAACGAATGAATATCAATTCAACACATGAATGTTTTCTATAGTTTCTATATATAGATAAAAATGTGATTTTTATTATCAAACAATTTATTTCAAAATATGAATACCATTCAACACATGAATTTCTAATCAACGAATGAATATCAATTCAACACATGAATGTTTTCTATAGTTTCTATATATAGATAAAAATGTGATTTTTATTATCAAACAATTTATTTCAAAATATGAATACCATTCAACACATGAATTTCTAATCAACGAATGAATATCAATTCAACACATGAATGTTTTCTATACAAAGAATAATTATAGTTTAAGCATATGAAAATAATTCAAACACACGAATATTATTCAAAATTTCGGCAGCATAACGGCAGGGTAGTTAAACCGGGACCGTCCCTAGTACGGCTCCTCGCTCTACCTTAAAACCTCGAGGTTTTTGACAATGGGGATCATGCATCTAGTTCGCACGCAGGCGGCATGTATATATTTATTTCATTTCCACAACTAATCCTATGTGGTTTCAACCAAATATTTTTCAACCACAAAAGGGTATTTTTCAACCGCAATCAACCAATATCAATCACAAACAATCCCAAACAATCATTCGCTATCAATCAATTTTCACAACAATTTCAACCAATAAATATCGTCCATGGTTTGTGGACGAGGGGCATATATATATATATATATATATATATATATATATATATATATATATATATAGATATTTATATATAGCAATTCACTTTCATTTTCAACACATATATATAATTTTTTTTAAATCAGAAATCTCACCAATAGCTATCCAACTTCACGACACTTCACCTAGAGAAATCTTCGCCTATCTCGCCTTTTGTCGCTTCGTTGCCCGTATTCTCTACATATGTAAAAATCGAATTTTTACTATGTTATTCAATATATAAAAATCGAATTTCAAAGATATAGATTCTGCCTTTTCAAAAATAAAGATTGTATCTTTAATATTCCTACGATGTAAAGATTATATTTTTATTGCTTTAAAAATATAAAAATCATATCTTACTTCTTCTACTTAAAAATTCCGTCTTTTCTATTTTAAAAATATGATCTTTATTTTTTTCCCAAGTTCAAATCTTTTCCTTTTTAAAGTTTAAAATAAAATTAGTTTTAAACTCTTTCGAAAATCAGTTTTTACTTCCTTTTAAAAATCAGTTTTTATTTCCCTTTTTTTTTAAAATATCAGTTTCTATTCTTTTTCAAATCAGTTTTTATTCTTTTTAAAAAATCAGTTTTTATTCTTTTAAAAAATCAGTTTTTATTCTTTAAAAAAAATCAGTTTTAATTTCATTTTCAAATCAGTTTTAAAATCATGTTCAAATCAGTTTTTTTTCTTTTACAAAATTCAGCTTTTTCCTTTTACAAAATTCAGTTTTTTCCTTTTAATAAAAAAAACAGTTTTATTACAGAATAATAAAAAAAAATAAGGGTAAAATAAAATAAAATACTCACCGATCTGCGAAGGGGGGGGGGGGGAAGAAGGCGTCGGCGGCAGGAGGCGGAGCAGTGGTGCGGTCGGCGGTGGGAGGTCGTCGGCTGGGAGGGCTCTGCTCGATTCGCTCGCGAGGGTTCGAGGGGGACGGGGTCTTCGATCGATGGAGGGGGAACAGGCGGAGATGGCGGCGTTCGCTTTAGGGGGGGCGGTCTGTCGATCGTCTTTAGGGTTTTTTTTTTCTTCTTCTTTTCGTTTGAAATAAAAATGAAGGGGGGGGGGGCCAGGAAGAAAGATAAAGGGAGGGAAAATATATTATTATTATTATTTTTATTATTTTATTATTTAATTTTGCTAAAAGTTGACTTTTACATACGACCTCGAAATGAGGCCCACCGCCTGTCGCCCATAGCGTTTTACCCCCATTCCGAACACAATGGGATATGTATCGCAAGCTGATTTGATCATTACAATCAGTTTCCTTTTGAATTTTCATTTAAATCACTATATTGAATTTTAAACGCACATTTCAAATTGCCGGGGTCACGTACTAATTAGAAAAATTCCAAAAAAATATTTTCTAGCTTCGTATTGACGATACGGTCCTAACAAAACTAGTTTCGTCGAATTCTGAGTTCGTTGGAAAAATGGCCAATTTCCAGTCGATTAAAATCAACTGAAACTGGTCAAACGCGTTTTCCTTTGCCACGCTCACATATTGATTCGAAAAATTATGAAATTTGAAACTTAGCAATAACTTGACACTGCGGATCCAACAAAAGTGGTTTCGTCGAAATCTGAGGTCATCTGCAAAATGTCCATTTTTAAGGGCCTGAATTCCATAGCGACTATTCAGAATTTTCAACTGGACATACCTTTTGATTTCCGTTATCAAATTTCGATTGGTCGGATTCGTTAGAAAGATATTATCAATTAGATCCTAATGTTTTTGGTTTCACTAAAATCCGGATTGTTTTGCACCCGGTATATTCAATTGAAGTTTGAAATCGAATTATCGAACTACCGCGCCATTTTCCATTCTATATATAATTATAATTAATTATATTCGTTTTCAAGTGTCGATTCAAACTTAGTTTTCATCGCCATTATTTAAAATATTTATTTTAAATAATTAAAATCCATTATTTTAGCCAATTTAAAAATTTTAAATTGGTTCAGATTTTCTGGGTCGTTACAATCTCCCCCACTTAAAACTTTTCGTCCCCAAAAAGGAACAAAGTCGAAAGTGGTTTGATAAATCTACAATCACAAAATACAACAACCAATTTGTTTTTAATATTCAGAGTATAGAATAAATAGTGCACATCCATGGGAAGAAAATAGCAACAGAATAGAGAATTAAATGGTAATGCAAGGTAGGTTAAATGTACCTTGCACCGGAGTCAATCAGAGATATCTACTCGGCATCTGGGGTAAGCTTTCTGAATGCTCTCCTCAGTTTCCCAAGTACAATCTCGCGGATCTCCACTACATTGCACTTTGACTAAGTGAACCTTCTTGTTTCTCATCTCTTTGGTTTCTTTGCCGATGATCTTCAGCGGCTCTCGCCTCACGGCTAATTCTGGAGTAATTTCAATGTCCTGTTGAGCTGCTTCTTCCACGATCAAGTCTGGATCATGAACGTGCTTTCGAAGTTGAGATATATGAAATACATCATGCACTCCAGGCAACTAGTCAGGCAGTTTGACCCTATAAGCGAGAGTCCCAATCCGTTCCAGAATAGGAAACGGACCAATGAATTTGGGTGTCAACTTTCCAGTTTTACCGAACCGGATAACTCCTCTCATCGGCGATACTTTCAAATATACATAGTCGCCAACTTCAAAGGATATATCTCTTCTTCTTCTATCAGCATAGCTCTTTTGTCGGCTTTGAGCGGCGAGTAATCGCTTCTTAATAAAATCGACATTGTCGGCAGCTTCTCGAATCATATCAGGACCCAACACAAGTCTATTTCCAGGCTCGACCCAACAAGCAGGAGATCGACACGGTCTACCATACAATGCTTCGAATGGCGACATTGTCAGGCTTGCCTGATAGCTGTTGTTATAAGAGAATTCAGCCAAATGCAGATGGTCTTCCCATGATCCACCGAAATCTATTACACAAGCTCGCAATAGATCTTCTAAAATGCGATTCACCCTCTCAGTCTGACCGTCTGTCTGAGGATGATAAGCGGTACTCAAGTTTAACTTCGTTCCCAGCTCGACTTGAAATGCTTCCCAGAATTTACTAGTGAAAATTGTATCTTTATCACTTACTATACTGAGCGGCACTCCATGTAGTCTAACTATTTCCCTGAAGTAAATCTGCGGCAGACTCTGAGCAGTTCTGTTTGATTTGACAGGTATAAAATGGGCGGTCTTCGTGAAGCGATCTACGATCACCCAAATACTGTCATTCCCTTTTCTGGTTCTGGGCAGACCATCGATGAAATCCATAGAAATATGCTCCCACTTCCAACCAGGAACTTCCAGTGGTTGCAATAGTCCAGACAATTTCTGTTGGTCGCTTTTGACTAGCTGGCAAGTAGGGCATCGGCTAACATATATTGAAACGTCTCTCTTCATAGCCTTCCACCAGAATGTTCTTTTGAGATCGTTATACATTTTGACCACACCAGGATGGATACTCAGCTTTGACTTGTGACACTCGTCTAACAATTCCCTTTTGAGTTCGGGGATGTCAGGAACACAAATCCTTCCTTTCAATCTCAGGGTCTCGTCGTTATCTATTTGAAAACACGAGGGTTCACCTTTTTGAATCCTTTTGATCATATCTTTTATAAAGTTATCCTCCTCCTGAAGAATAGATATTTTGTCAATCAAGGATGTTGTGATAATAAAGCTGGCGATCATTACATTCTTTCGACTCAGTGCATCTGCCACGACATTGGCTTTTCCGGGAGTATATATAATTTCGAAGTCATATGCTGCAAGAAACTCCAACCAACGTTGCTGCCTCAAATTCAAGTCCTTCTGAGTGAACAGGTACTTTAATGACTGATGATCTGTAAATCGTTCAAATCTCTCGCCCAGAAGATAGTGTCTCCAGATTTTCAAAGAGAATATGATAGCCAATAACTCAAGATCATGAGTTACATAGTTTTTCTCGTGCGGCTTCAGTTGACGGCTAGCATAGGCAATTACTTGGCCTCTTTGCATTAACACTGCCCCAAGGCCTTCTCTAGAAGCATCAGTCCATACTTTTTAATTCTGGTTGCCATCGATGATGGTTAACACTGGAGCTGTTGTTAATCTCAACTTTAGTTCTTCAAAAGCCTCCTCACTCTCCTGAGTCCATTTGAATTTAGAATGCTTCTTTGTAAGCTTCGTTAAGTGACCAGATATCTTCGAAAAGTCTTTAACGAACTTCCGATAATAGCTAGCCAATCCGAGAAAACTGCGGACTTCAGTGGGAGTACTAGGCTGTTTCCAGTTCTGAATAGCTGTGATTTTACTTGGATCAACAGCGATTCCTTCTTTCGATACAACATGGCCCAGAAATTTCACTTCATCTTGCCAGAATATACATTTGGAAAACTTTGCTTTCAATACATTCCTTCTCAGAATTTCTAGAACCTGTTCAAGATGCTTTTCATGTTCGGCCTTTGATTTAAAGAAGATTAGAATATCGTCAATGAAAACCAGAACAAATTTATTTAATACTCCTCTGAATACTCTGTTCATCAGATCGACGAAGTAAGCTGGAGCGTTACATAAGCCGAACGGCATTACTAACCACTCGTAGAATAAATCGGGGCCTCTGAACGCTGTCATTGGAACACACTCTTCGGCAATTCGAAGTTGATGGAAACCTGTAGCTAGGTCCATTCTTGAGAATACTTGTGCTCCATTTAATCGATCCAACAAATCATCAATCCGCGGCAATGGATATTTGTTCTTTATGGTTTGCTTGTTCAGATCACGATAATCCACACATAGACGTAGAGTACCGTCAGATTTTGGGACGAACACCACTGCTGCACCCCAATCAGAGAAACTAGGCCTGATCAGACCTTTCCATACCAGCTGTCGTGTTTGATTGTCTAATTCCTCCTTCTCTTTCAAGGACATTCTTCGAATAGCGTGAACTACCGGCCTTGCATTTGGAATCAAAGCAATCTTGAAATCTATTTCTCTCTGCGGAGGTAAGCGAACGACTTCCTCAAACACATCCGCATAATTCTTGACGACAGGGATGTCTTTGATGAGGTCAGGAATATTCTCTGTGACTTCAGGGATATTTTCAATTTGGGCTGGAGAAACATTCAAAGCTGCCCAGAAGTCTTTTCTATTAGCATTCTGACCTTCGCAGGAATGGTTATATAATTACCTGATTTAATCTTCGCATTTACGACTCTGTCGGCGCATTTAACTTCAGCTTCATATTTGGTCAACCAGTCTAACCCCAAGATAAGATCAAACTCTTTAAAATTCATGACGGCTGCGATGGTAGGGAACCGATAACGAGAGAAAGAAACCGGCACTCCACAAATCCAACTGAGATCAATGGAACCCCCAACCGGATTCTGGACAGTCATTGGTTCCTTAAGCCTTTTCAAATTCAAATCCAGTTTCTTAGCTGCATCTTTGGCAATGAAACTTCGCGACGCGCCAGTGTCAAATAGTACTTTAACTGGGATGTCTTTGACAGTTAGCGTGCCTTCTAAAACATCTGGCCTTTCTTGAATAGCTGAGGGCCCAGAAGTTTCTGCTACTTCATTTACCTGAGCTTCTTTGGTCTTTCTTAACAGCCAGCAATCTCGCTTTATATGACCGGCCTGATGGCAGAGATTGCATTTTCTATTCGCTTGAAATCCTTTCTTGGGTGGGAACTTATTCTTTCTTTGTTGGTTCCAAGATTTGCAACTTATCGCCAAATGTCCTTTTCTATTGCAGCTTCAGCACGTGGCGATCGTTATTCGTTCGTTCCCAGATTCAGCCCTTTTTCTCTTGGCACTGGACTTCTTATGGATCTCCGACCTTGTACTGGCTTCAGGAACATCAGTTTCTGACTCTTCTTTGTCACTACAACAAACTTCTTCTTCGTCGCGTAACATTCCTTTCTTATGGAGATCTTCATACTGATAAGCCATGTAAATCATCTCTGGAAAAGGAAGCTTCACATGCCCCAATACTCTATTCTGATATCTCCTTTGCAGGCCATGAATAAATCTCAGATTTTTCCTCTTTGTATTCTGAATCAAATGGGGAGCAAAGTGAGCAAGTTCATTGAATTTCCTTTGATATTCTGGGATGGTCATATCGCCTTGAATTAGATAAGAAAATTCATCACATAATCTCTCGGTTGCTTCGGGAGGAGTAAATCTTTCTAAGAAAATCACTTTGAATCTGTCCCAGGTGATATCACCTTCTGGATTATCTTTGATGATTGTTTCCCACCAGATTAAAGCTTCTTCTTTGAGCGCCCAAGATGCTACTAACCATTTCTGGTCATCTCTCAGTTGTATACGCTCAAAATTCTTTCTGCAGAGCTCACCCAAGCTTGAGTCTGAATTATAGATTCATTGCCAGAGAATTGTGCTCCGTTCAGATTTCGATATTTCTTTAATAGAGCCTCTAGATCGGGTTCTGTATTCCTTCTGTTTCTGGCACTCATTTTTCTAGTACTTCTGCAATTAGCAGACCAAGTGTCAGGTCACAGAAAAGATATTTTAAAATATAGAAACACATACTTCAATGTAAATGTGTCTATCGAGGTGTAATTTCATTCTGCTTTACTCATACTAGGATATTGCTGATCCTATCTGTATTGAGTTACCCGTCCTAGAACACTACTGGTTCTTTTTCTGACGAGTTCGTTCAAATGTTATATTCCAGAACTAAGCTTAACCAAAGCTCTGATACCACGTTGAGACGACCCGAATTCCCGTTCTCATGGAAACAAGGTTATCTTTGGAATATAACACAGAAACAGATAATAGCAGAACAAAATTAAATAAATACACCAGATAATGAACAACAAAATATACTGGATAAAAGTAATCATCAGAGTTACACAGTATACAGGATCTTACTTAGTACAAATACAGTTCAGCTATACATAAATGTCTACAGCGGAAATAAACAAAATATGTACAATAGGAGCTGAACAGCATAAAAAGAAATAAATGATAGAATCCATCTTCAGCTCCAGCTATCCAGAAAGAACCAGCTAAACCTGAATACAAGGCTGCCCGTGTGGAAAAAAGGGGCACCCGAGTTTGAGAGTGAAACAAACTACGAGTCAGTCATGGGACTGGTATGAGAAATCTACTCAACACATATATAATTGGCTAATCACAGGACCACGCCACTTTCGTAGAACGGGTTTACTCCATTGGATTGCCAGTGCTTCAAAACAAATCTTACTTTTAAACATCGCTATTTTTATAAAAATGAAGCCGTTATAAGACTCAGTTCCCATCACACAATGCAACGCAAACCGGAGGATAGAGTTTTACCTTATAACGGCCAAAATATGCTTGATACGAATAAAACAAAGGCATTTGATATTATTGCTAGTGTTTATATGTTTTGAAAACAATTTCAAATCATAACTATCAATCATAGACGGCATTAATGCCCCATACCACTATGTCGCCATATATAGGTATACAATCAAAACCGCACGATGTCGTATTTGGAAATTGGATTTCCGTCATGAACCAAGGCAAAAGATAGTCCTTACCGAATTCGAGACGCTCTATCCCGCCCCTCAGGAAAGCGCGCAGGCAAGCCTTGGATCGTCAGGGCCGGTCCACCGATGTGGATTATTATGCCTGAACAATACGTTTCCCCGCCCTTTGGGGCGTCAACGAGCCAACGAATGACTCCATCGGACCCGGATCGTCCGATCAAACCGAGGCGCCTCGCAACAGCAACAACCACATAGGTGAAAAGTATATAAATGTCAGGGCTGGTAGTTCACTGACACCACCCTAGCTAGAAAGAAACGCATGCCCTCCCTGAGGTCCTTCTCCCGTTTTAGGTTCATACCGGGGTGTGAGGCTCGCGAATTCACGTTATACACAAAGCTACGCCACACAGGCGGGGCTTTGATCATCACCAAAAGACTTTGCTTTTCAATAGAAGCCCTGATCACTGCATCTTAGTATGCCGCACAGGCAATTCATGCCATGCGACTGATGTCCATCGATATACAACCTCTGAGCTCGTGCGTCTCTGAGAAGGACGTTAAGCAAAAGAATAAATTCTCCGCCGCCAAACAGATATATATTTAACAGAAATCAATCAACACAGAATAAACTCCAATGTCAGACACACAGTCCATTTACAAGTCCGTTCTGGGTCTGAACGAAACCGGAGGCACTAAATACCTCGCAAACCCATCGATCACCACGTACGTCTGGACGATCACCACTCATTATCCATATTTCGGGATGCCCCCCAATCAGGACCTCGGTTACCATCCAAACGAGGTGAAGATCTCCGGTCTTCGACCATCGTCTTCATCTTCGACTTTCAATCGTCGGTCAATTATTTGAAATGAGAATTAACTCGGCCTTCTCAAATAATTCACGTACATTTAGAATTTCAAACCAATTTATTTCAATGGTTAAATTATTCGACAACACCAATATTGTTCTTTAATGTAATTTTCACACCAAACACATTCAACCATCAAATACAACATAAATCGAGCAAATTCAGTTTATTTCCATTCCATATCGCTTATGATATTTTATAACTATTTATCGCTATTTTTATTTATTTTAAAATAGCTATTTCATTCAAAACGACACTTCGAGCCATAAGGCGGCCGTGGCGCTGTTTTTCTTCAGATTTGATTTACACATATCTGAAAATCTAACCGTTGGATCTTCACAAAATTTACATCATTAGAAAGGTCTTTTCAAAACGAATCCAACGGTTCCAGTTTCGGGAAAATCCGACGGTCGGATCTCCCGGTACAATCGTTTGAAGTTTCGATTTCAAAATACGAACTGCAGCGTCGTTATTCGATTAAATATATAATTATATTTATATATATATAAATATAATCGCTTCTGGCGCTGTTTTTCTTCAGATTTGAATTAAACATTCCAGACAATCCAACCGTTGGATTTTCATAAGGTTGGTGCCGTTGGAAAGATTATTCCAAGGCGAACCTGACGGTTGAGGTTTCGGGAAAATCCAATGGTCGGATTTCCCGTACTAGTCGTTTGAAATCACAGTTTCAAAATACGAACTGCACGGCTTCGTTTCGTTTTAATTTTATTTATATTTATATATTTATATAAATATAGTTCCTTCAATGATTTCCATATCGTTTTCACTTCAAATATTTTTCTAACACCTTAAAATTTTGGAAAATTTCGCCATAACCTCCCCTGCTCCGGGAGCATCGGGAAATCGCAAATAGCGTTCCCGGTCCTTCTAATCTCAAAAAGAAAAAGAAAAAGCCAAGCGGCTAGCCAACAGGCTCATAAAATCATCACCCAAACAAAACAGTAAATGTGTACCTATTTGTCGGGCACAAAATTGTATTCCTCTTCTCTAGCCCCTTTGCTATAACCTGTTCAATGAATATGCATGTACATATATATACAGTTCATATCATTTATCATTTTCTATTCAACTTCATATTTGATTTCTATTTGGTTTAAAAACACCATTCATTCTAATGTTACATAAATTGGTGCAAATCATTTCATTAGCTAATTAATGAATATTTCAACTCATATATGTTTATTTTGAACCAGTGGCTATTTTTAACACTTCACATTTCAACGATTTATGCATACAATAAAAATGTGATTTTTATTGTAAAACAATTCATTTCAAAACACTATTTTTCTATATAGTTCAAGTTGGTGATAAAAATGGGATTTTTATCCTAAAACAATTTCTTTTTAAAACGAGATTATTTTACACAGTTCATATAGTCGATAAAAGGTGATTTTTATTATCAAACAATTTATTTCGAAATATGAATACCATTCAACACATGAATTTCTAATCAACGAATGAATATCAATTCAACACATGAATGTTTTCTATAGTTTCTTTATATAGATAAAAATGTGATTTTTATTATCAAACAATTTATTTCAAAATATGAATACCATTCAACACATGAATTTCTAATCAACGAATGAATATCAATTCAACACATGAATGTTTTCTATAGTTTCTATATATAGAAAAAAATGTGATTTTTATTATCAAACAATTTATTTCAAAATATGAATACCATTCAACACATGAATTTCTAATCAACGAATGAATATCAATTCAACACATGAATGATTTCTATAGTTTCTATATATAGATAAAAATGTGATTTTTATTATCAAACAATTTATTTCAAAATATGAATACCATTCAACACATGAATTTCTAATCAACGAATGAATATCAATTCAACATATGAATGTTTTCTATAGTTTCTATATATAGATAAAAATGTGATTTTTATTATCAAACAATTTATTTCAAAATATGAATACCATTCAACACATGAATTTCTAATCAACGAATGAATATCAATTCAACACATGAATGTTTTCTATAGTTTCTATATATAGATAAAAATGTGATTTTTATTATCAAACAATTTATTTCAAAATATGAATACCATTCAACACATGAATTTTTAATCAACGAATGAATATCAATTCAACACATGAATGTTTTCTATACAAAGAATAATTATAGTTTAAGCATATGAAAATAATTCAAACACACGAATATTATTCAAAATTTCGGCAGCATAACGGCAGGGTAGTTAAACCGGGACCGTCCCTAGTACGGCTCCTCGCTCTACCTTAAAACCTCGAGGTTTTTGACAATGGGGATCATGCATCTAGTTCGCACGCAGGCGGCATGTATATATTTATTTCATTTCCACAACTAATCCTATGTGGTTTCAACCAAATATTTTTCAACCACAAAAGGGTATTTTTCAACCGCAATCAACCAATATCAATCACAAACAATCCCAAACAATCATTCGCTATCAATCAATTTTCACAACAATTTCAACCAATAAATATCGTCCATGGTTTGTGGACGAGGGGCGTATATATATATATATATATATATATATATATATATATATATATATATATAGATATTTATATATAGCAATTCACTTTCATTTTCAACACATATATATAATTTTTTTTAAATCAGAAATCTCACCAATAGCTATCCAACTTCACGACACTTCACCTAGAGAAATCTTCGCCTATCTCGCCTTTTGTCGCTTCGTTGCCCGTATTCTCTACATATGTAAAAATCGAATTTTTACTATGTTATTCAATATATAAAAATCGAATTTCAAAGATATAGATTCTGCCTTTTCAAAAATAAAGATTGTATCTTTAATATTCCTACGATGTAAAGATTATATTTTTATTGCTTTAAAAATATAAAAATCATATCTTACTTCTTCTACTTAAAAATTCCGTCTTTTCTATTTTAAAAATATGATCTTTATTTTTTTCCCAAGTTCAAATCTTTTCCTTTTTAAAGTTTAAAATAAAATTAGTTTTAAACTCTTTCGAAAATCAGTTTTTACTTCCTTTTAAAAATCAGTTTTTATTTCCCTTTTTTTAAAAAATATCAGTTTCTATTCTTTTTCAAATCAGTTTTTATTATTTTTAAAAAATCAGTTTTTATTCTTTTAAAAAATCAGTTTTTATTCTTTAAAAAAAAATCAGTTTTAATTTCATTTTCAAATCAGTTTTAAAATCATGTTCAAATCAGTTTTTTTTCTTTTACAAAATTCAGTTTTTTCCTTTTACAAAATTCAGTTTTTTCCTTTTACAAAATTCAGTTTTTTCCTTTGAATAAAAAAAACAGTTTTATTACAGGATAATAAAAAATAAGGATAAAATAAAATAAACTACACACCGATCTGCGAAGGGGGGGGGGAAGAAGGCGTCGGCGGCAGGAGGCGGAGCAGTGGTGCGGTCGGTGGTGGGAGGTCGTCGGCTGGGAGGGCTCTGCTCGATTCGCTCGCGAGGGTTCGAGGGGGACGGGGTCTTCGATCAATGGAGGGGGAACAGGCGGAGATGGCGGCGTTCGCTTTAGGGGGGCGGTCTGTCGATCGTCTTTAGGGTTTTTTTTTTTCCGTTTGAAATAAAAATGAACGGGGGGGGGGGGGGGGGGGGGCAGGAAGAAAGATAAATGGAAGGAAAATATATTATTATTTTTTTATTATTTAATTATTTAATTTTGCAAAAAGTTGACTTTTACATACGACCTCGAAACGAGGCCCACCGCCTGTCGCCCATAGCGTTTTACCCCAATTCCGAACACAATGGGATATGTATCGCAAGCTGATTTGATCGTTACAATCAGTTTCCTTTTGAATTTTCATTTAAATCACTATATTGAATTTTAAACGCACATTTCAAATTGCCGGGGTCACGTACTAACTAGAAAAATTCCAGAAAAATATTTTCTAGCTTCGTATTGACGATACGGTCCTAACAAAACTAGTTTCGTCGAATTCTGAGTCCGTTGGAAAAATGGCCAATTTCCAGTCGATTAAAATCAACTGAAACTGGTCAAACGCGTTTTCCTTTGCCACTCTCACATATTGATTCGAAAAATTATGGAATTTGAAACTTAGCAATAACTTGACACTGCGGATCCAACAAAAGTGGTTTCGTCGAAATCCGAGGTCATCTGCAAAATGTCCATTTTTAAGGGCCTGAATTCCATAGCGACTATTCAGAATTTTCAACTGGACATACCTTTTGATTCCCGTTATAAAATTTCGATTGGTCGGATTCGTTAGAAAGATATTATCAATTAGATCCTAATGTTTTTGGTTTCACTAAAATCCGGATTGTTTTGCACCCGGTATATTCAATTGAAGTTTGAAATCGAATTATCGAACTACCGCGGCATTTTCAATTCTATATATAATTATAATTAATTATATTCGTTTTCAAATATCGATTCAAACTCAGTTTTCATCGCCATTATTTAAAATATTTATTTTAAATAATTAAAATCCATTATTTTAGCCAATTAAAAATTTTTAAATTGGTTCAGATTTTCTGGGTCGTTACTTTTGTTTTAAACGTACCAAGCATGTTTGGCTATTATAAGGGAAATTTCTGTCCTTCGGCTTGCGTTGCATTGTGTGATGGGACCTGAGTCTTATAGTAGCTTAATTTTTCGAAAAGCGTTACGATGTTTTATTTTAAACTGAGATTCATGTAAAGTAAACTTGTTCCGTGTTATATGGCGTGGTTCCACGATTTTCCAACTTTTAAAGTAAAGATTTAATAACTATTTTAGTTCTCACACCAGTCCCATGACTGACTCGGAGTTTATTGTTTCTACCTAAACTCTTGGTGCCCATATTTTCCACATGGGCAGCTGGTAGTTTAGTGTTGCAGATTTTTATTTATCAGGATCCTAGTTTTCAACTGGAGCTATATTCATAAATCTTTGTAACTGTGTATTTCTTCCAGTTGTGTTTGATGTTGTACTTTTACTACGCATTGTATTATATATTTTTATTTCTGCTGCTATGTAATTTAATCTCTAATATTTTTCCACTGTATATTATTTATTCATACTCTGATATATTCTTGTACTCTACTGTAATATTATTGTAATGGCAAAGAAATGTTCTAATGCTTGTGTTCTGATGAGTGTTGGTATCAAAGCAATTCGTTGTTTTCCGTCTCTTCGGAGAAGGGGGGATTTCAGATGCATTACAGTTGGTATTAGAGCTTTGGTTTACAAAGCTAGAGCACAATGCACGTTAGAACCAAATGAAAGAATTCATCAGAGATAGGATTAGTTACATCCTATAAGAGTGACTCGTTAGAGATAGGGTTAGTAATACCCTAGAGTGAGTTTGAAGAGTATTATTTATAGAAATGAATTTAATTTTGAAATTTATATCTTATTATATGTACTTGAGTATTTTATTTTATATTTATTTCGGACAATCGAGTATATAAAGATTTTGCATATACGCGTCATGAAAGTATATTCGAAGTCTCAAATATACTGGATAGATATAGAATCACACTCTAGTCGCCCGGAGATGATTCTGATGATAATGATTGCATCATCAGCATTTATGTTTGAGTTTCGAAAGTGGGATATCTATATATATCCAATTGACTAGTGTGAGAACCAAAACATATTTTGTTTGTGATTTAACACTAAAAACATGATTTTTTAGTATATATAAAGTTATATATTTGAAAAGTTAACCAATTAACTGATTGATGGTTGTGCTGTATGATTATTAGTTCAACTAATTCAAATATTGGAATAATAAAACCAATATGAAAATGAAAGGTAAATTTAGCCAAATCGAATCAAATATTGAATTAAATTGAAAATTTATTAGAATTGCATATATGCACATGTGTGTGTGTGTGTATATATATTAAATAGGTCATAGCATGAAAGCTAAGAAATGGAATAAAATTGTATGCCCGACAAATAGATACATATTTACTGTAGTTATTAGGTTTTGATGATTTTATGAGCAGATTGGCTAGCCGGTTGGCTTTTTCTTTTTCTTTTTGATTGTTGAGTGCCTTGCAAGTCAAGTTGCGGTTTTACCGATCAGCCCGTACAAAGGAGGTTATGGCAAAATTATTCGAAAATTTAGGGTGTTAGCCAAATTTCTGAGAAATTAGAAAATTCTTAGAAACAAAAAAAGTTTAAGAATGAAAGCCCAAATGAAAGTTGAGTTGGTTAGTTAAACAAAATTCAGCTCTGTTCCTTTTCGAGGATGAAAAGATTTTAAGTGGGGGAGATTGTAACAACCCGGAATTTCTGAACTAGTTTAAAAATTTTATTTTAGCTATTTTAATGGATTTAGAATATTTAAAATGATTTATTTTAAATAATAACAACTTAACATTTATTTAAATCAAAGTTAGAAAATATATATTTAATTTAATTATAAAAGGAGTTTGAAATGGCGTGATAGTTTGAAAATTCAATTTTAAATTTCAATTGAATGCATAAAATTCAAAATAAATCGGATTTCAGTAAAACTAGAAATGTTAGAATCGATTTAATTATATCATTCTAATGAACGTGGAAAACTGAGATTTCATTTTATTAATTGAAAGTTATGTCCAATTTAAAATTTAGAATAGTCGCTATTGAGCTTATACATATATTAATATCATATATAGCCCTTAAAAATGTCCATTTTGCAAACGACCTCCATTTTCGATGAAACCACTTTTTTTGGATCCAGAATATCAAATTATTGCAAGATTTCAAATTTCATAATTTTTGGAATTAACATGTGAGCGTGGTGAATTTAGACGTGTTTTGTGAATTTAGTTTAAATTTAATAGTCTAGAAAAGTCCATTTTTCAAACGGCCTCCAAATTCAATGAAATTAGTTTTGTTTGGATTGTATAATCAAAACATTGCTTGATTTAGTTTTCTGTAATCTTTGGAGTCAGTTTATGACCCCGGTAAGTTAAAATGTACGTTTAAATTCAATATTGACTGTTATATTAATTTATATTTTAATTTTGATGAAAATTGATCGAAACAGTCGAATTGGCTTATGAAACATATTCCATTGTGTCTGGAATGAGGATTTTTAGCTAAGGGCAACATTTTTGGGTTTTATTTGGCGTTCGTATCAATAAACTGGAATTTTGGGAAAATTAAAAGAATTAGATAATATATATATTAATGGGCCAATCAGATTTTTCCAAACCCTATTTTATTTTCTTCAGAAACTCGCGCCGCTCAAAACCGATTCACGGCGAAAAATGCTCAATCACCTACCCTCTCTTTCTCCTTCTACACGCAAAATTGAACCCTAGTTCTTTGGAGAATTTTGTAGAGATCCCTTCGCTCTTCAAATCCATATAAACCAGGTCTGATTTCGTGTAGAATAGAGCTCGAATTTGCTGCTCAAAGTGGCCGCCTTTGCCTGTGATTTTCTAGCAAGGCAGTGATCAAATTGGGCCCCACTGGTGGGGGAGGAGCGGCTCACGAAAGCACTCAACGTGGGACCCTATGATCTGGATCCGACGTCTCTAATTTCCGGCGAAGTGGAACCCTAGTTTATAACAGTAGTTCGAATGTAGGGCCGTAGTTGATTAAGGAAGAAGGTGATGTTTATTTTATTTAATTATTATATTAATTAATTTGAAAATGTCATTAACATATAAAATTACATAACTCTCTTATACGATGTTGAAATCCAGTGAAACAGGAAACATTGGACTCGTGACATCGAACACTACATAATGAAACTGACTGAAACAAATTAGGGGAAAATCAGAATTTAAGGCGAATTTAAATTCAAACAGAATAAAATCATCATGTAAAGACTGTCGGAGTGGAACCCAACGTGAGAAACCCTTCTCACTAAATTATATTTTATCATGTTATTGTATTCACGTATAAAAATATATAGAATTGCCAATGGAGATTTTTATCAGTTTAATCATTAGAAATTGTATATGGTACCTATTAGCTCACCTCCCTTGTCCAGAGACCATGGGCGATTTAAATTGACTGTATTGTGTGTTGTTTGTGATGTTGAAATGTTTAATGTACTAAAAATAGTGTTAACAATAATGTGGAAGTTGAAATTAAATTATAAATATTCATTTATAATTTAAACACTGAAAATTTGTTAATTAGAATAATAATTCAAATTGAATTAGAACTGGTTAAATATATTAAACAGTGATTATTTTAAATACCCCACACGAGTATTGGGATGATATTTGACATACAATAATCTCAATATCTAGTCGTATGTCAATCGATGTGTTGACAGGCTATGATGAACGTTATATATTTATTTTAATGCTTATACAGTTGTAAGTTGCACTCTGGATGTTGTTTGAATGTGTAATGATTATTTATCATTATTGTTGAATACATGCGATGTATGAAATCCATATAACTGAAATATGTGGTAATTGATTGAGCCGCATTCCGATTCAAAAATAAGGAATAATTTAAAATAATAAATATTTTAAAATAGTATTTAGTGAAGAATTAAATTAATGAACGAATATTTTAAATAATATTTACTGAATAATCAAAATATGATTTTGATGTCCGATTTGGATGGACGCGAAAATATTGGAATATATAAAGCTGAGTAAGTAGATATTCGCCATTTTAAACCGAACTGGTTTATCGGTTGATTATATTCATTTTACAGTGAAGACGAAAAGGAAATGGATTTTAAAATCCGATATTTTGAAAATATTATCATTTTAAAATTATAACGATATGGAATATTCAATTTTGATTTAAAATTGAAAATGAAGTGGAAATCATTTTAAAGTGAATTTATAAACAATTTAAAAAATATGATTTAAATGGAAATCGACGATATATATTTATACGTATTTAATGGCTTGAATAGATAGTGTCGCGCAGCGACCATTCGCGAATTTCGACCATTAACTTCAAATGGACGTAACGGGAGATCCGACCGCCGGATTCTCCTAAAACCAGAATCTTGGGTTCATATTGAAAAGAGTTTTCCAATGGATATAGGAGATTTAAATTTGAATGGTTAAATTTGAAAATATGTCCAAATAAAATTAAGAAAACGTCGCTATGGATGCAGTTCGGTGGCCGATATTGGAAACTAATTGTAAAGGCCTTAATAACATTGTTAAAAATACAAAAAAATCGTACAAAAGCGTAATAAATGATTTGAAAAGCTTTTGGATGAAAAATTATAGTTTTGAAAAGATAAAAATATATCTTTATGTAAATGAGCTAGTTAGTAACTAGAATAATAAATGGGATTGAAAATGGTTTTAAAATAACCAGAATTTTCCAACGAATAATGTAGAATGGATTTGGAATGGAAATAATCTTTGGAATATTTCGATATTGGATTCCATGATTATACGGATATAGTTGAGGAATTTGGAAGATACAAATATCGTTATTCCCAATACGATATCCTTTGGTTTCAGAATTTGATAATGAATATAAGCCAATATAAATTCAATTCAGAGCCTTATAATTGATATCAAATTGGATTTTGGGTTTGTTGTGAGTGGTGTCTTAAATAACACTGTTCTTAAACCCAGTTGAGAAAAAATAAATCTTTTAATTAAGATTTAGAGAAGTTTACCAATTAATTAATGTTTAATTAGAAATGAATAAAAGAATTGGATTTTGGGTTGGTCGTGAAAAAGGTTTTAAATAACATTTGTTCTTTAACCCAATTAACAATGAAGATATGATTTGGAATGTATAAATCTTTTTATTAAGATTTAATGGAAATTTTCCAAATAAAGTTTTCCAATTTAATAGATTAAATTGGAATTGAATGGAATTCAATTTGGTAATAATCAAGATGAGCTTCTGTGAATGAGGACTATTACTATATATGGAATTTAAAAGGCTTTGCCGCTATTCCATTTATATTGTTAGTCTGATATGAGAATTTACACTGTTATGATTTCCGTGTAGATTTCATTTTGATGGAAGATGATTTTGGGTTTATCGTGAATGATGTTTTAAAGGACATTCGTTCTTTAACCCAGTTAAAGACGAGATTTATTTCCTAAATTTAAATAGTCATTCAGTAATGAATTTTGAAGATTAAAACTAAGTAGAGTTTTAATGAATCTTTAATTAGATTGAAATGCGGATAAGGTAACAAAATTTACTGAATTCAAGAAATGTTCGAAAATGGAGTACCGCTAGTTTTACTCCAGGCGATAGTTAAATCTTTAACTAGATTTGAATATGGAATGGTAATTACATTTACCAATAACACCGTGGGTATTAGATATGGAGTACTACCAGTTTTTCTCCATGGGATGAATAGGTTGGGATTGGAAATAATAAAATATATGATTACTTCGGTAAGGCTTAATGAATCCCGAGTAGTTTAATTAACTATGTTTTGGTTTAGATTGTGAAAAGATAAAATGAAATCCTTTGAAAATGAGATCCAAAGGAAGATTAAAGAATAATTTTAAATGCACTTATCTTTGATAAAATTAATGGGAACGTTTCCCCTATGATGTGAGAATTTGAATAAAAGTATATTATAAATTGGAATGAGGCGTATGATGTGTTTTTATAGCAGTTGATTATTGATTATAAAATACGCGGGTTATTTGGAAAGATCAGTTTATCCCATTCTAAATAACAGATATGACGACTAAAAGCCGACGACGAAGACAGCTGTTGAAAACCAGAGATCTTCACATCGTTTGGATGATTACTGAGCTCCTGCATCAGACATATGGGACGTGGAAAAAGGTGCCTCCGGTTTCGTTCAGACCCAGAACGGACTCGTAAATGGTTGTGTGTTTGACGTTGGATTTCATTCTGTGTTGGTTGATTTCTATTAAATATATTTCTATTTGGTGGCAGAGAATTTATTCTCTTGCTTAACACACTCCTCTGAGATGTACGAGCCAAGAGGTTATATTTTAATAGACATCAGTTATATGGCGTGAATTGCAAGTGTGGCATGCTGATATGCAAATGATCAAGGATTTTGTTGAAAAGCAGAGTCTTGTGGTTTACAGTTAAAGCATGGCTTTAATTAGCATAGCTTTGTGTATAGCGTTAATTCGCGAGCCTCACACCCGGTATGAGTCAAAAACGGAATAGTGACCATGGGGAGAACACAACATTTCTTTCAAGCTAGGAGTGGTGTCATGGTATGGAGCCTAGACATTTTTACTTGTGTCGATGATGGATTGCGAAGCGCCTCATTTATTCGTCACTACTGGCTAAGAGATAGGTCCGATAGGACAGGAAGACGTGTGTTCAGGAATAAATAATCCACTAAAGTAAGTGTGGACCGGCCCTACCGATACCAAGGGCTCACAAGCGTCCGAGTCCCAAAGCATTTGCTAGAGTGTCTCGAAACCGGTGAGGACGATCCCTTGCATCAACTCATAGATGGAATCTAATTTCCAATATGCGACTTTTTGGTTTTAGTTGTAAACCTTTAAATGGAGACATAGTGGGATGGGGAGCTCATGCCATCTATGATTGATACATTTATATTTGAAGTTGTTTAATGCACTATGCACTTGTGGTAATATCAAAATGATTTGTTTTGAACATACCAGGAACGCTTGGCTATTATAAGGGCAAACTCTGTCCTCTGGCTTGCGTTGCATTGTGTGATGGGACCTGAGTCTTATAATAGCTTCATTTTTCGAAAAGCATTGCTTTGTTTTATTTTAAACTGAGATTCAGTGGAGTAAACCCATTCCGTGTTATACAGCATGGTCCCATGATTTCCCAACTTTTAAAGTAAAGATTTAATAATTGTTTTAGTTCTCACACTAGTCCCATGACTGACTCAAAGTTTATTGTTTCTACCTACACTCTGGGTGCCCATATTTTCCACACAGACAGCTAGTAGTTTAGTTTTGAAGATTTCTATTTATCAAGATCCTGATTTACAACTGAAGCTATATTCATGCCATACAACTGATGTCTATCAATATATAACCTCTAAGCTCGTACGTCTCAGAGAAGTGTTTTAAGCAAGAGAATAAATTTTCCGCAACCAAGCAGATATATATTTAATTGAAATCAATCAACATAGAATGAAATTCAGTGTGAGACACACATCCATTTACAAGTCCATTCTGCGTCTAAACGAAACTGGAGGCACCTTATTCCTCGTCCCATATGTCCAATACAGGAGAGAGGTCCTCGCATATCCGTTCGATCTCCAAGTACATCTGGATGATCTCCACTTATTACCTTGTCTTGGGTGTACAACCTAATCAAGACATCAATAGTCATCCAAACGATGTGAAGATCTCCAGTCCTAAACCACCGTCTTCACCATCGAATTTTAATTGCCACATCAGTTATTCAAAATGGGATAAAACCGGTCTTTCAGAATAACTCACGTATTTTATAATCAAGTCCTATAATAACACATCATATGCCTCATTTCAATCCAGAATATTCTTTTATTCAAATTTTCACATCATTAGGGAAAGGATCCCATTAATTTTATCAAAGAAAAGTTTATTTAAACTATTTCTTTAATCTTACTTTGGATATCATTTTAAAAGATTTTATCCTTTAATTAGTCGGGATTATCGAGCCTTATCGAAGTTATCATTTATTACTTAATCCCAATCCCAACCTATTCATCCCACGGAGCAAAACTGGTAGTACTCCATATTTAACACCCATGATGTTATAGGTAAATTTAATTACCATTTCATGTTCAATTCTAATTGAAGATTTAACTATCGCCTGGAGTAAAACTGGCGGTACAACATTCTCGATCATTTCACGAATTAGATAAATTTAATCAACTTAAAGATTTATTAAAACTCTAGTTCAGTTTTAATCTCAGAAATCATTACTTAATGATTATCCAAATTTTAGGAAATAAATCCTCTCTTTAACAGGGTTAAAGAACCAATGTCATTTAAAACACAGTTCAATATAAACCCAAATCAGCTTCCATTAACTATGGAATCGCCATGGTAAACAGATTAATAAATAATCGATATAAATTTCCGTATCAAACTAATACTATAAATCAAACAATGGCTAGGCCTTCTAAATTCCATAAATAGTAATGGACTTTATTCAAAGAAGCTCATCTCGATTATTACCAAATCGAATTCCATTCAATTACAATTTAATATATTAAATTGGAAACTTTACTTTGGAACATTTCCATTAAATCTTAATAAAAAGATTTATAAATTCCAAATCATAATTCACTGCCAATTGGGATAGGGAACAAATGTTATTTAACACATCGTTCACAATGAACCCAAAATCATCTTCCGTTTAATTCCAATTGATAAATATAATTGGAAAACTTCATTGATTTTAACCAAAAGAATTATTCTTTCTCAACTAGGATTAAAAACAGTGTTATTTAAGACACCATTCACGACAAACCCAAAATCCAATTTGCTATTTAATACAAGGCTCTAAAAAGAAATTATATCGACTTATACTCAATATCAAATTCTGAAACCAACGGATATCGTTTTCGGAATAACGATATTCGTATCTTGCAAGTTCCTCAGCCATATGTATATAGTCACGGAATCTAATATCGAAATATTCCGAAGATTATTTCCATTCAAATCCATTCCAATTTATTCATTGGAAAATTCTGGTTATTTTAAATCCCCGTTTTCAATCCAATTAATTTGTATAAAAACATTGGATTATTATTCTAGTTATTAACTATTTCATTTTGATAAAAATATATTTTTATCTTTTCAAACTTGGAATTTTTCATCCAAAATCTTTCCAAATAATTTATTATTATTTTACTTGATTTTTCCATATTTTTAATAATTTTATTAAGGCCCTTACAGTCGGTTTCCAATAACGGCCATCGAAATACATCCATAGCGACCTTTTCCAAAATTGATTTGGATATATTTTAAAATCTAACCGTTAGATTTCAAATCTCTAATTAACATTCCAAAACTCTTTTTGATATGAACCCAACGTTTCTGGTTTTAGGAGAATCCGACAGTCGGATATCCCGTTATGCCAATTTGAAGCTAATGGTCGAAATTCGCGTATGGTCTCTTCGCGGCGCGTTCTATTCAAGCCATTATATATATACATACTATATATATATCGTCGATTTCCATTTAAAACATATTTCATAATTCATTTATAAATTCGTTTTAAAACGATTTCAACTTCATTTTCAATTCTAAATTAAGATTGAATATTCAATATCATTATAATATTAAAATGATAATATTTTCAAAATATCAGATTTTGAAATCAAATCTTTTCGATATTCATTAAAAAAAATGAATAAAATCGATATAAAATTCGTTCGAGTTAAAATAGCGCTTCTATACTTAACCCGGCTTCATATTTTTCAATATTTTTGTGTCCATCCAAAATCGAACATCAAAATCATATTTTGATTTTTTACTGAATATTATTTTAAAATATTCGTTATTTCTGAATTGGAATCAAACTCAATCAATTACCATATAATTTAATTTATATGGATTCCATACATTGCATGTATACAAAAATAGTAATAAACAACTATTAAACAGTCCATTCACAACCAGAAAGCAATTTACTACTATATAAGCATTAAATAATTAAATAACGTTTATCACAGTCTGTCGATCAATCGATTGACATACAACTAAATATTGGGATTAGTGTATGTCAAATATCATCACAATACCCGTGTGGGGTTTTCAAACAACTACAGTCTATTTAAGTAAAACATTGGTTAATAAATTTAACCAATTCTAATTCGATTTGAATTATTTTTCTATTTAATCAATTTTCACTTTTAAATTATAAATGGATATATATATAATTTAATTTCAACTACCACCATAATATTAACATTATTTTATTATGTTAAACATCACGATCACAGTGCACAAATCACCAAACCACCCATATAAATAAATACTCAACTACGCAATGCCATTTACGGCGCCAAAAGTGGCCATCTGCGGAGTACAAAATTCGAGTGTCATTAATATCCATACATAGCTTCTATTCAAATGATTTATGTGAATTCATGTGTTGAACTCCAAAAATAACTACGTGATAAAATATTGAGTGAGAAGGAGTTCTCACATTGGTTTCCACTCCGTCATTATGTATTTGAAGAATGGATTTTTAAACTAAATTAAACGCGCATTTAATTTAGCCAAAAATCAAACTTGCTCCATTTTCGTCCAAGTCAGTTCCATGCTGTAGATCATGTTGAGACGATTCCAACGCACTTTATTTCACTCGATTCTGATAAGATTCGAATAAGATACAAGGGAATTTTAATTACATAATTTGCCAACTAATATAATTAAAACTGAACTAACATTAACCTAATCACTCATTAACTCTTTCCTCCTTCTTATTCCTCTTGGACTGCACTAACCGATACTTCGACTTCACCAAACGGCCGTCACTCGTTACCCTAGGGCGCCGGAGCGCCATCCAACACTTCCACTCGACAGCCGTTGACCTCGCCATCCCCCACCAGAAATCCTTTGACGTCCGGTGCCCTAAATCGCCCCCGAAATAGAACCAAACGCGCTGCCTTTCCCACAAAATTTTGGTCGTCTCAGACCCCTAAAGTCGACCACGCCCATTGAAGCTTGAGATCTCTACTAGCCTGACAAGATTTGCGTTGGGGTTTCATAGAAAGGTTGCGTGGATTTAAAGAAACGATGGAGAGAAGTTTCGAACGATAGGAATTGTTCTTTCTTTGTTGGTGGCTCAGAAAGTTTTGGGGAATTAGGGTTAGGGCTTTTTAAATGGGGTATATATAGACATATAATAATAATTAATATAATTTAATTCGTAAAATAACTTGTTTAATCGATACGAACTCCAAATCAAACCCAACGACTGTCATCCCTAACTAAATACCCCCATTCCGAAGACAATGGAATATGTTTCGTAAGCCAATTCGATTGTTTCGATCACTTTTTATCCAAATTAAAATATAAATTAATATAACGGTCAATATTGAATTACAACATACATTTTCATTCACCGGGCCACATACTGACCCCAAAAATCATGAAAATCGAAATCTAGCTATGTTTTCACGATACGGTCCTAACAAAAGTAATTTCGTCAAACTTGGAGACCGTTTGAAAAATGGTCTTTTTAACTGGCCTTTTAATTCGAATTGAATTTGCCAAACACGTTTAAATTTACTGCAATCACATATTAATTCCAAAAGTTATGAAATTTGGAACCTAATAATAATTTGATATTCCGGATCCAACAAAAGTTGTTTTGTCAAAAACAGAGGTCGTTTGCAAAATGGGTATTTTTAAGGACTATATATATTATTAAAATATATTTATATATATATATATATTCCATAGTGACTATTTTAAATTTTTAACTAGACATAACTTACAATTTATAAGGTGAAATCTCAGTTTCTTACATTCGTTAGAAAATTAAAATTGAAAATATTCCAGTGTTTCTTGTTTCACTGAAATCCGATTTATTTTGGATCATATACATTCAAATGAAGTTTAAAATAGAATTTTCAAACTACAACGCCATTTCAGGCTCATTTTATAATTACAATAAATTTATACATTCCAACTTTGATTTAACTAAATTTTTAGTTGTTATTATTTAAAATAAATCATTTTAAATATTCAAAACCCATTAAAACAGCTAAAATAAAATTTTTAAATTGGTTAAGAATTTCCGTGTAACAACCCGAAATTTTAGAACCAATTTAAAAAAAATTAAGCTATTTTAATGAACTTAGAATATTTAAAATGATTATTTTAAATAATAACAACTAAAAATTTATTTAAAACGAAGTATGAACTTATAAATTTAAAATTTATTTATTACGAGCATGAAAAGGCGTGGTAGTTTGAAAATTCGATCTCAAATTTCCAATGAATATACAGAATTCAATATATGTCAGAATTGGACGAAACAAAAAAACGCTAAATCGAATTGACTATATCTTTCTAAAGAATGTAAGAAATTGAGATTTCACTTTATAAATTGTAAGTTATGTCGGGATTAAAATTTAGAGAAGTCGCTATGGAACTATATATATTTTCAATATATATTTTAAATATATGAGCCCTTAAAAATAGTGATTTTGCAGACGACTTTCGAATTCGATCGAACAACTTACTATGGATCCAGAATGTCAAATTATTGCTAGAATTCAGTTTTCATAATTTTTGGAACTAATATGCGAGCATGGCACACTTTAAGGCACCTTCACTTTTAGTTATAAATTCAATCGAAATGAAAAAGGCCATTTTGCAATCGGACTCGTAATTTGAAGAAACTTGTTCCTATGGGACCGTATTGTCAAAACATACGGAGATTCCATAATTCATAATTTTTGGAATCAGTATGTGGCCCCAGTAAATTAAAACGCACGTTAAATTCAAATTTAAAATGTATATTATTTTATATTTTAATTTGATAAAAACCTATCAAAACAGCCGAATTGGCTTGCAAAATATATCCAATTGCGTTCGGAATGGGGGTATATAGCTGGGGGCGACAGTCTTTGGGTCTTCTTTGGAGTTCAAAAGACAAGTCAACATTTTTGGTGAAAGGAAAAAAATAATAATAAAATATATATTTACACTTAAACCCTCCCTCTTCAGTTCATTTCCCCCGTTTAGAAATAAAAATCGATTTTTCTAAATTGAAGTGGCGACGATGTTGCTCAGCCCTCCGGCCCACCCCCGTGCCATCCCACCGCTGCTTCCACCGTCCATCACCGCGTCACCTTCTCCTCCAGTCACCCCTCCATCGCGAAAAAGAAAATCACGCGAGCCAACACCGCGAGCCCAAATCTGCGTCGCCCTTCCACCCACCACCGCGAGCCCAGCGCCGCCTCGAGCACGCTCGACTTCCCCTCCTCTGCATGCTCCTCTGACACCAGCTGCCCAAGCAGCACCTTTTCCAGTTCAAACCCGCAACCCCCGTTCGATCCACAACAGCAACCAACGTCCGCCAGAGAGAAGCGCTTAACCACCCCGAGTGTCGCCGGCAGTTCGCTTTTGTTGAGGCCACCAACGAGCTTCGAAATGGAAATTTTAAAGAAAAAAGATGAGTAAGTTTTTATGACTTTTAGTTAGTTAAAAACTTGATTTTAGTTAAGTTAAAAATACAATTTTTAAGTATATAAAAAATCTGATTTTTAGTAAGTTAAAAATACGAATTTTTACGTATATAAAAATCTGAGTTTTAGTAATTTAAAAATATGATTTTTAAGTATATAAAAATCTGATTTTTAGCAAGTTAAAGATACGAGTTTTAAGTACGTAAAGATACGATTTTTAACTATGTAAAGATACGATTTTTGAGTATTTAAAGATACGATTTTTAAGTTTGTAAAGATACGATTTTTAAGTATGTTAAAATACAATTTTTAAGTATGTAAAAATACGATTTTTAGTTATGTAAAAACGTGATTTTTAGCTATGTAAAAACATGAAATTTAGTTAAATAAGAATATGATTTTTAGTTATGTAAAAATACGATTTTTAATTGTGTGAAAGTATGATTTTTATCATATGTATGTTATTAATAAAAATCAATCATGTAGGATATCATGTTCGCTTAAGTGTAGTCAGTGTGATACTCGTCTTCTTCACATGGAAAGAATGGCAGAGTGTAAACCCAAGGTGATAAGTTTTATCACTCAACTTTTGATTAAGCTATTATATCCTAGGTTGCAGATGGGGCTGAGTAGCCCCTGACACTTCTTTTTGTTTAAAAGCATGGATGTTTGGTTGATTTTTGAATTGATTGATTGTTATTTAATAGGGTTTGTCAACCCTATTAAGAAATCGTTTGAGTTTTGATTTGGTTTGATGAGATTTGGTTTGTATATGGTGCGAGCCATTATTAGCAGAGGGATAAGGCTATAACTTATTTCGGCTTTAATATCGCGCCATTATGCTACAGAAATTTTCTAGAATATGTTAGAAAAATTATTAGAAGTTAAAAATATGATTTTTAGCTTATGTATGAAAAATAAAAAGATTGAGTTTTATAAATATTTGACATGTTATAAAATTGTTAAAATGTTAAAATATTATATGGTAGTTAAAAATAAGAATAAACATCCATTTATAGGTCGGACGACTTGTTTATGCTCGCCTATTTTTGTGATATCGGTTGGGATGATAATTTTTACACATCGCCCAAGTGCACAAATAATAATAATTATTTGATGGTTGAAACCCCACATGGGTGTAACAACCCGGAAAATCAGAACCAATTTAAAAATTTTATTTTAAGAAATTTTAATAGAGAATGTGTCAGAATTTAAAATCTTCATTTTTAATAATAATAAAGGTATTAAAAATAGCCATTTTACAAACGACCTCCGTTTTCAACGAAACCACTTTTGTTGGATCTAGAATATCAAATTATTGCTAGATTCCAATTTTCATAATTTTTGAAATTAATATGTGATCGTGGTAAAAATAATGTGTTTTGTCAATTTCAGTCAAATTTAATCGACTTGAAAAAGGCCATTTTTCAAACGGTCCCCAAATTCGATGAAATTAATTTTGTTAGGACCGCATCATCAAAACATAACTATAAATAATTTTTCTGGAATTTTTGGAGTCCGTATGTAGCCCGGTAAATTTAAATGTACAACCGAATTAAATAATTAAATGGTTTATATTTTAATTTGAAGAAAACAAGCTGAAAATGATCGAATGGGCTGACGAGAACAAGCCCATTGTGTCCGGAATGGGGATATTTGGCTTCGGGCAACTCTCATTGGGCTGAATTTGGAGCTGCCAAGGGTTATAGGGCTTTAACTAAGAAATTAAGGAATTTTATATTATTTTATTTTAAATAACCTAGACCTAAACCCTAATCCCATTTTCAATTCAGCCGCCGCCGTTCCTATTCGATGGCCACGAAGCTCACACTAAATTCCCCAAATTTCCCTCAAATTATAAAGAATTAAATTGGGATTCCAATACAAGAATTTAAGAGCGTTTCAAGATCTTCAGGATGAACGGTTGTGATGATGTTTCACGTCACAGTTTGGCCAATTTTCGAGCAGCAAGGCACGACTTTCGAACGCATTTCCCCAGGCGGTGTGCCGTTCGAGTTCACCAAGCTTCAAGTCGGAGGGAGGTGGTGATCTTGGCGTTCGTGTGGCAGCAGTAGATCGGCTTCTAATCAACGGTAGGAGGTGCGACATGAAGACTGGGAGGAGCGATGTTGGGTTCTCGGTTTCCAGGAGAAAGAGGAATGATGGAAAGCGATTAAGGCCGGTTTTGGAAATGTAATTAGAGTTAATTATAAATTAATTAATTATGTAATCAAATATTTAAATAATCATATCTTTTGCAATCGAAATCAGAATGTAGTGAAACGAATTGCGTTGGACTCGTGTTGGCGATATCTACAATATGGAACTGACCAGGACTGAAACAGAGACTACTGGATTTTTTATAAAATTAAATGCAAGTTTAATTTTATTATAACCAATCTTTGTATAAACAATTCCTGAAACCGATCAAGGTGAGATTTCTCAATTTAAATTTAAAATAATATATATATATATATATAAATACATACATATATATATTTAAATTGATTGTGGCTGTGATGATTTGCTGAATTATATCTTTGTAAGAACAAAATATAATCTTGGAATAAAACTGTCATCCTTGTAAGATAATGTTTTATGAAATAAAAATTACATTTTTATTTTATGAATTAGAAAATAAATTTGTCATTCATGTTAGAAAATAATTTTGGCATTTATGTAAGAGAATAAATATGTCATTATGTTAAAGAATAAAAAAATATCATTTTGTAGAATCATGTTATGTTAATAAAAAAATAACATTTTGTAGAATCATGTTATGTTAATAGAAAAATTAATTTTTAGAATCAAGTTATGTTAATAAAAAAATATCATTTTGTAGAATCATGTTATGTTAATAAAAAAAAATCATTTTATAGAATCATGTTATGTTAATAAAAAAATATCATTTTGTAGAGTCATGTTATGTTAATTAAAAATATCATTTTTGTTAGAAAGGTTATATTAGAATAAACATGTCATTTTTGTTAGGAATGTTATATTAGAATAAAAATGTCATTTTTGTTAGAAATGCTATATTAGAATAAAAATGTCATTTATTTAGAATAATGTCATGTTAAATAAAAATGTTATTTATTTAGAAACTATTATGTTAAAATAAAAATATCATTTTGTTGAAATAGATTTATATAAAAACAAAAAGATCATCTTTGTTGTAGTAGATTTGTATGAAAATAAAATTATCATAGATCTATATGAAAACAAAAAAGACATTTTTGTTGTAATTGATTTGTATGAAAAATAAAAATATCATTTTGTTGAAATAGAATTGTCAGCAAAATAGAAACATCATTTTTTATATGTTTTTGTGGAAATAGATTTGCGTACAATTAAAAATATCATTTTTATTTGTCATATTAAAAAAATGTCATTTATATTTTTTATATTAAAGGTGTCATGTTTATTTGACAAGTGAAGGGCAGGAATTGTATACACGAATAAAATATCACTTTTATTGGCTATGTTAAAAATAGATTGTATACAAAATTAAAATAAACATTTTTATATGTCATGTACTATAATGAAGTTGTATAAAAATTAAAATAGGCATTTTTTTTATTTGTCATGTTACACATTGAAATCGTATACAAATAAAAATATTCATTTTAATTTGTCATGTTAAATATTGAAATTTTATATAAATAAAAATATCATTTTTATTTATTATGTTAAAAGTAGAATTGGTGTCAAATGAAAACTTTCTTTTATTTGTGACTAGAAAACATTAGACATGTCATGTAAATAAATAATACTTCTTTTACATTGTCATTAGGACATTAAAACATGTAATGTAAATAAATTATCTTTTTATACTCTCATTAGGACATTAAAACATGCTATGTAAATAAATTATCTTTTCATATTGTCATTAGAATTAGAACATATGTACGTAGACAAAATTATCTTTTTATTTTGTCACTCGAATTTGAAAACATGTATGTAGACAAAACTGTCTTTTATTTTTTTGTCATTAGAAGAATAGAACATGTATGCAAATAGAATACATTTTTATTTGACATTAGAAACATGTAGAGAAATTATGCGAGTAAAATACATTTTTATTTGACATTAGAAATATAATAACATGTTCTGTTCATTAACATAACATGTTAGCGAAGTTAGAAATATAATAATATGTGTTGACAACCAAAAATGTCGCAAACACCAAAGATTCTGTATTACTAGGAATAAATAATATGGTCGCATAGACAAGACATATTATGTAACATAAAATAAATATAAGCGGTAAATGACACAAGAGATTTATAGTAGTCGGCCTTGTTGAAGGCCTACGCCCACTTTGAAGAGTTGTAGAGATTTTATTAATCACTTGAAAGATTACAAGGTTGAGATCCTCCCATTACATATGTGGACTATTATGCAAAATAGTCATATTTGCAAGAAAAATAAAATGGACAACTTTCCCATCTTCTTTGTAACACCCCACACCCGCTAAGGTCACTCACTAAGGGAATGCCCTGACTTCGGTGGAGTATTTTAAGTGAATATAGAACAGAAAAATTACAACAAGACAGATATAAGTAATACTTGAAAACTAAAACATCATTTCGTTGCAGCAGAAGGTAAACATGTATGGTTACATATCAAAAACCATAACAAGAGTCAAGTACAAAACATCCATCCTGATAAAATAAAAGTACATAATCCCACTACATATACTAATAGCCATAGATAAAAGATAAGCTGGACTTTACTTTTACGGTCCAAGCTATCCAAGAGAGAGAAAGAAGCAATCTGATAAAAGCCCACTAGTGCTAGGCCCAACCTGAGGACTGAGGGGGAAAAAGATAAAAACAACGGGTCAGACATAAGTCTGAGCGAGTCCTATAACTTTAACAATACAATCATTAAAGTAACTAGGGTAAGACATAAGCTTGATATACGGCAACGACTAGGGATAAATGGCTACACTAAGCAACCAACTAGACATAGGATGAACGAAGATAACGGTAAAGACGCATCTACCCACACTGGGACAATTACTAACTGCACCACACCAGTCATTCCTAACTTAAAGGTTGATCCCACTCATGGACTTAGAAATTTAACTAGTAGTTTCGTATACCCCTATCTGAACACGTAGGTGCCGTCTGCCCCTACCTCCACTAGGTGTACCCACTACTCCCCAAGCGATCGGCTCCCTAACGTAGATACCGGTGCTGGCCCCACAGTGGGGTGTATCATTCCCCAGAGTGGCAACCCGATACCATCTATGATGCACGGCCTATACCTACACGATGCAACAACGTCTTACCTACCGGCCCGGGCCCACACACGCATATGAACCCGTTGGTCTTGCGTTGCCACCGCTAACCCGTTTTAGCCTCTTATAGTCAAGCCCAGTACGCGTGTCCCGTCCTCGACAAGGGTCGAGCCCACAAAGATACGTATGGATTACTGGTTGAAATGGGGCCCCATTACTTACTACAAGCTATCCACCTAAGCTTGGCTCACCCACTAGTGTATCCCACATAACCCTTTAATCATGTTTGATTACATGTTTCCACTTTGTTTAAGTATTCTAATCGTATTTTCTATTTCCATCCAAGGCAACCACTAGATTTTTTCCTCATGCCATCCAAGGCACCCACTTAACCCCTCATGCCCCACTACATGCTTATTTGGTTAAGTGTTTCTTGATTGATTAAGACCGTAACCTTATAAACACCTCTCACATTAGACAGTCTTTTATGGCAGCTGGATTTGCCGGTAGGGTCCGGGCAGCCTTACGCCATAACAGAGTCTAACCACGTGTCTTTACAATTGTTACTTATTTAGTTTATGCCTAAGACCTCTCACATTGGACCGACATTTGTAGCCGCTGGATTTGCCAGTAGGTTCCGGGCAGTCTTATGCTACAAAAGGGTCCAACCTCATGTCTTAGTCGATTAATTACACCTAATTAATCACCCCCATATTTTGAATTAATTTCCCCTAATTAATTCCAATTTAATGGTGTACATAATTGACTCAATTATGTGCATCGATTTATGGTACGCAACATCATACCAATTTCACCATAATTTATTTAACATAATATTAACCCCATCGTCCCCACGTAATACGCTAACACGACATACTCAAAAGCGAAGATTCATCATAAAAACAATGGGTTTAACTAGCATAACATTAGCATTATCATGGGTTTAAAAGGTGCCAACTTGCATATATGATCATAGTGTTAAACCTAACAAGCATAAATAATCAACCCAAACTTGCGTGAATCACATATGTCATAAAGAGGGTAACTTGCATAAGTGTTCATGTCATATACCTATCATAAAGGGATAAACTTGCACATGTTACTTATGTCATATAAAGGGTAAACTTGCATATGTAGGCATGTCGTACAAAGGAGTAAACTTGCATATGTACGTATGACATACAAAGGGGTAAACTTGCATATGTATGCATGTCATACAAAGGGGTAAACTTGCATATGTATGCATGTCATACAAAGGGGGAAACTTGCATATATTATGCATATCATAAATCCCAATTCATAGGTTAAACTTGCATAATCATGTCACTTACTTCACATGTAATTCTAGCATATAATCAAACACTTAACTTGCATAAACATGGTGTCATAATGGATCAATGTTAAACATAGTGATTAGCAAACTAGCCTCATAACATATGACATAATATCCATTGTTCCGCAAGCATAACCATATGATCTCATTGTATCTTATCTAATTAGTTTAGCAATTGGGTTATTAAAGGTATAGAACTCACAAACTCCAAGATTAGCTCCCTTGAAGAAGATTAGAAGTTGATTAGAAGTTGATTAGGACTAGTCGATTAGCTATCTTCTTCCTTAATTTGGTGGTGGCTCCTTCTAGTTGCAACTTGACGGCATGACTGTAACAACCCGTATTTAGATAACATGATTAAAGACGAGAATCAAGGCAGAATTTAATTTTAAATTCTGAATCAAGTGAAATGGGCTATGCCATTGCGTTCGTCTCGGAAAAATACGCGAAATAGAGTCCGAGTTTTCGAAAATCGGAGTCCGTATGACCCGTTAAAGGCCAAAAGAAGATTTCTGGGAATTTGAATTTCGGAAAAAGTTTTGGAAATCAGATCTGGGGCTAGGCGGGAAGTTTCCCCGCCTAGGCCATGTCGACAGGGCTGTCGACAGGCCTGTCGACTTGGGCCCATACCAAGTCGACAGCCCTGTCGACTTGCCTGTCGACAGGGGGTGGCCGGGGCAAGCTGCCTGGCGCACCTGCTTGTCTCACCTGGTCTTGTTCTTGGGCTGGTTCTGGAAGCTTCCGAGATCTGATGGTCCTAATCTATCCTAGGGTTAATCTAAGGGCCTAAAACTATTCTAATCTCTATAAAAACACCCCTAAACCCCGCCTAAACCCTCATAACTCACCCTCTCCACGAAGTGCTGCCAAAATGCAAAGTGATCATGGCCTCCATCCCCCTTTCCTAAAGCCTATGCATTCAAATCGGGCTCAAATCAAAAGGTGCAAGCTTAATACACCAAATAGAGGCCAAATCAACATTGCTATGCGAGTTTCATGAAGGTTCTTCAACAAAAGAGGCACCTTTCTTAGCCAAGATGATTCATGCTTCTTTCCCTAGGCCTAACTATGTAAGTTCTAGCTACTTTTAGATGGAAACGGTAGTTTTGATAATGACATGGGATAAAATGAGGCTAAACATGATTATGCGAACCTATATGAACCTTACCTTGCCTCTTGTGCTCATGTTTATGATTTTAGGCCATGTGAGTGACTTAATCATGCCTCTCATGCTATGCATAACCTAGTTTATCTTGCAAGTTTGGATCTTTATGCATGAAATGCTAGCATGAACCTTTAGGAACCACTTTACTTGTGAAACATTGGCTAAGACAAGATTTTGGGGCTTATGCATGTTTATGAACCCAAACCCCTTATGCTAACATGCAAGTTTGTGGCCAAATCCTTTATGAGATTATGCATGCTCGTGGCCAATCCCCTCATTTAAGTTGTGCATGTTTATGGCCAAACCCTTTTTGATAATATGCATGTTTGTGGCAAAATTACCTTATGACACTATGCATGTTTATGGCCAATCCCTTTATGATGTTATGCATGTGGAAGCCAAGCCCTTTTTTGGCATCATGCATGTTTTGAGACCAATATGTGACATAGTATCCTTACTATGTTGACTCGCTTGGCTTGCGTTGGGAAAACACGATTTTGGGTAGTGAGGTAAACATGAACATGTCGCAAAATCTTAACTTGAATATGACATGTGTTTATACTTGAAAATATGACTTGAAGGATAACATGGAGGTTGGCATGTAAGTATGCATAAAAACATGAGCTTGGGAATTTACCTATTAAGTTAGGTCTACCCTTTGGGAATTTACCTATTAAGTTAGGTCTACCCAAATGCTTGAAAACTTGTAACATGTTTTCGAAACATGATGAACTTAGATAATATAAGTATGGCCAACTCGAGGTTGGGTTGAGTTTGCAACGTAAAACTACCCGGAACCGACCGGCCTAACTAGTAGTTGCAAACAATAGGACCCAATGTGAGAAGTTAGTCATGTCGCGCTGAAGACCCGAGGTTAGACTAGGTTGTGGTGTAAATCTACCCGGACCGGCCCGACTTAACTAGTAACCACAACAAGGTCTAATGTGAGAGGTTGAGGGTGCATTAATTAAATTAATGCCACATAATAGGGTTAAGTTAATTTGATTAATGAGGCTTAACCAAATATGATATGGACAAATGGGTTAAGTAATTTGATTAGGCTAATGATACTTAACAAAACATGATAAGCTTGGGTGGGTTAAGTAGCTTGATTTGCCTAATGACACTTGACCATTTTTATACGACTAGTGGACGGGATTAAGTTAACCAACACTTAATCAATCCAACACGATAACGTGATAAGGTTAAGTAAATTTTCTTAATAACACTTAACCGTATAATACAGTTAATGGATGGGGTTAAGATTAGGCTTAACTAATCTAAACATGGTAATCGGATAGGGTTAAGTTAGCCTAGACTTAATTAATCCAACTTGGTAATTTAATGGGGTTAAGTTAAACACTTAACTAATTTAACACGATGATTTGATGAGGTTAAGTGACCTATACTTAACCAATCTAACTCGTTAATTTGATGAGGTTAAGTTAATCTTTACTTAACCAATCTAACGTGAAAACATGATAAGGCTAAGTCACGAATCACTTGAATACGCTTGACCGATTTGATGACAAGGTCAAGTTAAATTATATAATTAACCAATCTAAAATGATAATTAGACGAGGTTAAGTCATGGATTCCTTGATATACTTAACCAACTTGACACATGGTTTGTAGGGTTAAGTCTTGGACTTGTATACTTAGCCAATTTTGACATGGTTTGTAGACGTGCTAAGTTATGAACTTAAGCGACACTTAACCCATTAGATAAACCCTAATTCGGAGGATTAGGTAAATAACCATAGTTAACAAGGATTATGGAAATAAGGCTAAGTGGTAAACCTTAGTTAAGGGAAACTAAGTAATAATTCTTAGTCAAGGAAATTTGGACCATTTCTTAGATAGATTAGTAACCCGATACGTTAGGTCAACGTTTAAGTATGCGTGTAGGAGCAGGCTATCTGATTTGGATAAAGGCTCCAACGAACTGGGTAACGAAGCAGCGGCTTCGGGGAACGTGAGGATATTCTTGGGATCCCTCTGTGAGCTGACAGGTCATTATACTAGGCTCACGAGAGGTTGAGGTCTGCGGTAGAAGAACCAAGAATATGCCTTGGTTGCTATGCGAGCGACCTAAAGACTGGGGTGGATAGCAGTGAGTCGACGAATACATCAGGTGCCCGAGATAGCAAGTTCGTCGATCATCTACCATCTTGAGTCAAACGTATACGTACAGAAGGGCAGGGAACACCCAACAGACCATAATTGCTATCTAATTATGGGTGAGGTAGGCCGTAGGATGTGGGCTGGCCGGAGTGTAGTTCTCATGCAAGATTTTCTCTTGTGTTGCCTTTCGCTAGTTGAGGGAGGGGTCTCGTGGGACCATAGCCATGTGTAGAAAAGCAGACCTTAGTATCAACATCGGCAGATAAATCTAAAGCTCCCGACCGAGTCCTGTATTTCTTGTTTTGACCTGTGACAGGACTCGGATGGCACGATGTGATACATGTGCATACAGTTATAGAAAAACGATTCACGATGAATGCGTGGGAAAAAGGGCGCGGTTGAGGGTTAGCGTAATCCCTAGTGGCCTAGGTGGTTTAACCCAAACCGAAATACGAAAGCGTGAAATAGGTAAGCGTAATCCCTAGTGGTGCTAGGTGGCGTAAGTCCTAGTAGTTCAAACGATGATTCATATGGAAGAGCCTAGCTAGAACAAGGGTGACAGTCCAAACGATTTCAAGGATAATACGACATGAGGAAGCCCGTACGAGGTACGGCAAAGGACTGAACTTATATACATGGAAAGAAACATATGATTTGAGTAACCTATATACACGATATATTAGGTTGACATGGACCATTACATGACATTGGGCAAGGGACATTCATGGTTAACACGTGACGCGGGTTGGGATACTAGTACGAGAGGTGCAGAGCAAATATACATGTTAGAACTAGGAAGAATATACATAATAGATACCGTGGGATGTTAGACGGGGCAGATACCTTGGAATAAGGTACTCGATAGAAATCTGACGATGTGATACCTTGACTTATCATAACACCGTAGTTTATCATGATACCTTAGTTTACCTTGCCACAGTAGTTCAACCGGCTACCCTGGTTTAGTTTATCTATCTTGTAGTTATCCTTATGTTTACTTTCAGTTTATGCATGTCATGTTACCTTTACCTGTTTTTATACTGGAAGTAGATAGGACTTACTCAGTCTTTTTGACTGACCCGTTTTGTTTCGCCTCTTTTCTTCCGTTTCCCCCCCCTCCAGTTTACAGGGAGGAAACAAGGCTGTTTAGTTCGGACTTCTTCTGCTTGAAAGTCATCATGGATGGCTTGGACTTTTCTTGGCTATGGCTACTTTACTGTTTTATTTGGGGAATAATTTATGAAAAAGTCTTTATGCTTCTTTACTATTGCAAGACAGGTTTTGATGTACTCTGATGAAAAGGCTTTAGACCTTAATTATTAATGTTTATGAAAGTTTGTTTTTACTTCCGCTATTTTTATATGTTCTGTCTTGTGATATTTCTGTGGATGTTTACCAATAATGCCCCTCTAAAGCTAGTGCATTCCCTTGCGAGTGACCCTAGCGGAGGCGGGGTGTTACATTTGGTATCAGAGCAGAAGGTTACCAGACTGGGCAAAAGTTTTTAAAGACCTTCTGAAAACTATTTGAAAATCGTGTATAAAGAAGCATTTTTCAAGAAAATTTTCTTTTGAAAATAAAAAAGGCTATTCCCCAAAGGCCATTAGCACTATCCTTGTTTCCTTGATTGAGTCTCTTTTCCTTTCTTTCCTCCATCTGTAGTCACAGTGGTTTTAACTGCGACTATTCTTTCCTATCTACAAAAGTGCTTTCCATGCGATGGAGGTGGTTCTCGAGAGACCAGTGGCCGCGTTATAAGAAAGGATAGTGAGAAAGAAGATAAAGGATATGAGTGTAAGGATAAGCCACTAGTTGGTGTGGCTCAACCCAGAACGAGAGAAAGATGAACAATGAAACCCATGACGAGAGAGTACTTTTGGTATGATGGAACGGGACGGATAGTTAAGTATCATGGGACAAGGACAAGATCATCGGGAGGGCAGTAGTATGCTCTCATTTCTAGGATACCTCGGAAGGAGGGTAACGATTTTGTTAAAGGGTTAGCTTTTCTTCTCTATCACCCCGTTAGGACTTTGGTTTGATCATCATATCATTTAAGTCTGCCTCGATAGTTGAGTCTCTGCACCTTAAGTACTAGCGTAATAGAGAATCCCATTTTTGTCTCAAGGTCCTATTGGAGAATCAGTCCATTTATACATGACTTGTTTGGATTTGGGAATGTCTATGCCAAGTGTTGAGTTTGGAAATAATGCTTATGTTTATAAGTTATGGATGGATTCTAGGGATGAAGTGTTTATCCAGTAAGGGGTGCCACTCTCGGTTTTGATAGGAGGGTAGTTAGACTCTTGACTAGCCTTGGTAATACCCTCGAAGTCTCGTGGAACCTTTTGGGTTCGGTCATGATTAGTTACCTAGAATCCCTTGATACCTCTATTGGAAATTTGAAGCCCGATCTAGTGGTGTTCGCCGATAAGACGGATGGTTTATTTCACTTATGCATGGGTTATAGAAATCACCCTAGTAGGTGCGCTTGATAACCTGGTTGGCATATGTTTACTTCCAAGAGAAAGTTCTTCTACGTAGAATACCTTATGGTATGAGGTCCGAGATTCACTAGTGAATTTTGGAAAGCTTGCATGAGATCATGGGTACGCAGTCATGTTTGCGTCAAGTATTCTAGGAAAAGGATAAGTGCAAGAGGAACGAGTGGCGAAAAAAGAAATGAGTTCCAGCTCATGTTATGGAAACAGGAAATAAGAAGCTACGAAATCGCGAAGTTAAAGGACGGTCAAGGCACAATGGAATTGGGCTCAAGGAAATACGACTTTGATGGTCAAAGACTAGATACGCGCATGATATCTCTTGGGAGTATATCCTTGATCCCTGTTTTCTGTAGAGCTTACTTGTAGGCTATCTTTTGTGGACATCCTCTCGGTCCTGTCTCTGTTACAAACCCCATACGGAGTTTGTTTTGTTTATCTTCTCGACCCTGTTTCAGGGAATCTTAGGTAGAACCCTATGGATGTAAACATGTATTTGAAACATGTTATGATTGATATGGTTGCAAGTGGTTGCAAGTGGTTGCTCGTGGATGCGCGAATACACATTAGATACTAGCTCGACTCGGTCACATTTCATATTGCATATGCACGAGTATTTATACTTGTTTATGGATGAAATCGAATGTATTATCATGCGGTTGTTGCATATGAATGAATGTTTGTGCACGCATATAGTACTTATATGGCTAGGACTATTTGCATACATGTTGGATTCATGGCACTTAACATATCATGCATTAGAAAGATCATTCAGGCCTGATCATTAGCATTAGCTAAGGAGCATATACACACACGTTTTGCATATATCCATACAGCATTAGAAATCATCTAAGGACAATGGTCGCTTGTGGATGATGTTTTGAGTAGATGGATGATGGATGGTAGGATATGTTCTTCCCAACTTGGAGATTTCGGGGACGAAATCCTAAAAGGTGGGGAGAATGTAACAACCCGTATTTTGATAACATGATTAAAGACGAGAATCAAGGCAGAATTTAATTTTAAATTCTGAATCAAGTGAAACGGGCTATGCCATTGCGTTCGTCTCGGAAAAATACGCGAAATAAGTCCGAGTTTTCGAAAATCGGAGTTCGTATGACCCGTTAAAGGCCCAAAGAAGATTTTTGGGAATTTGAATTTCGGAAACAGTTTTGGAAATCAGATCTGGGGCTAGGCGGGAAGTTTCCCCGCCTAGGCCATGTCGACAGGGCTGTCGACAGGCCTGTCGACTTGGGCCCAGACCAAGTCGACATCCCTGTCGACTTACCTGTCGACAGGGGGTGGCCGGGGCAAGCTGCCTGGCGCACCTGCTTGTCTCACCTGGTCTTGTTCTTGGGCTGGTTCTGGAAGCTTCGGAGATCTGATGGTCCTAATCTATCGTAGGGTTAATCTAAGGGCCTAAAACTATCCTAATCTCTATAAAAACACCCCTAAGCTCCCCCTAAACCCTCATAACTCACCCTCTCCACGAAGTGCTGCCCAAATGCAAAGTGATCATGGCCTCCATCCCCCTTTCCTAAAGCCTATGCATTCAAATCGGGCTCAAATCAAAAGGTGCAAGCTTGCTACACCAAATAGAGGCCAAATCAACATTGCTATGCGAGTTTCATGAAGGTTCTTCAACAAAAGAGGCACCTTTCTTAGCCAAGATGATTCATGCTTCTTTCCCTAGGCCTAACTATGTAAGTTCTAGCTACTTTTAGATGGAAACGGTAGTTTTGATAATGACATGGGATAAAATGAGGCTAAACATGATTATGCGAACCTATATGAACCTTACCTTGCCTCTTGTGTTCATGTTTATGATTTTAGGCCATGTGAGTGACTTAATCATGCCTCTCATGCTATGCATAACCTAGTTTATCTTGCAAGTTTGGATCTTTATGCATGAAATGCTAGCATGAACCTTTAGGAACCACTTTACTTGTGAAACATTGGCTAAGACAAGATTTTGGGGCTTATGCATGTTTATGAACCCAAACCCCTTATGCTAACATGCAAGTTTGTGGCCAAATCCTTTATGAGATTATGCATGCTCGTGGCCAATCCCCTCTTTTAAGTTGTGCATGTTTATGGCCAAACCATTTTTGATAATATGCATGTTTGTGGCCAAATTACCTTATGACACTATGCATGTTTATGGCCAATCCCTTTATGATGTTATGCATGTGGAAGCCAAGCCCTTTTTTGGCGTCATGCATGTTTTGAGACCAAAATGTGACATAGTATCCTTACTATGTTGACTCGCTTGGCTTGCGTTGGGAAAACACGATTTTGGATAGTGAGGTAAACATGAACATGTCGCAAAATCTTAACTTGAATATGACATGTGTTTATACTTGAAAATATGACTTGAAGGATAACATGGAGGTTGGCATGTAAGTATGCATAAAAACATGAGCTTGGGAATTTACCTATTAAGTTAGGTCTACCCTTTGGGAATTTACCTATTAAGTTAGGTCTACCCAAATGCTTGAAAACTTGTAACATGTTTTGGAAACATGATGAACTTAGATAATATAAGTATGGCCAACTCGAGGTTAGGTTGAGTTTGCAACGTAAAACTACCCGGAACCGACCGGCCTAACTAGTAGTTGCAAACAATAGGACCTAATGTGAGAAGTTGGTCATGTCGCGCTTAAGACCCGAGGTTAGACTAGGTTGTGGTGTAAATCTACCCGGACCAGCCCGGCTTAACTAGTATCCACAACAAGGTCTAATGTGAGAGGTTGAGGGTGCATTAATTAAATTAATGCCACATAATAGGGTTAAGTTAATTTGATTAATGAGGCTTAACCAAATATGATATGGACAAATGGGTTAAGTAATTTGATTAGGCTAATGATACTTAACAAAACATGATAAGCTTGGGTGGGTTAAGTAGCTTGATTTGCCTAATGACACTTGACCATTTTTATACGACTAGTGGACGGGATTAAGTTAACCAACACTTAATCAATCCAACACGATAACGTGATAAGGTTAAGTAAATTTTCTTAATAACACTTAACCATATAATACAGTTAATGGATGGGGTTAAGATTAGGCTTAACTAATCTAAACATGGTAATCGGGTGGGGTTAAGTTAGCTTAGACTTAATTAATCCAACTTGGTAATTTAATGGGGTTAAGTTAAACACTTAACTAATTTAACACGATGATTTGATGAGGTTAAGTGACCTATACTTAACCAATCTAACTCGTTAATTTGATGAGGTTAAGTTAATCTATACTTAACCAATCTAACGTGAAAACATGATAAGGCTAAGTCACGAATCACTTGAATACGCTTGACCGATTTGATGACAAGGTCAAGTTAAATTATATAATTAACCAATCTAAAATGATAATTAGACGAGGTTAAGTCATGGATTCCTTGATATACTTAACCAACTTGACACATGGTTTGTAGGGTTAAGTCTTGGACTTGTATACTTAGCCAATTTTGACATGGTTTGTAGACGGGCTAAGTTATGAACTTAAGCGACACTTAACCCATTAGATAAACCCTAATTCGGAGGATTAGGTAAATAACCATAGTTAACAAGGATTATGGAAATAAGGCTAAGTGGTAAACCTTAGTTAAGGGAAACTAAGTAATAATTCGTAGTCAAGGAAATTTGGACCATTTCTTAGATAGATTAGTAACCCGATACGTTAGGTCAACGTTTAAGTATGCGTGTAGGAGCAGGCTATCTGATTTGGATAAAGGCTCCAACGAACTGGGTAACGAAGCAGCGGCTTCGGGGAACGTGAGGATATTCTTGGGATTCCTCTGTGAGCTGACAGGTCATTATACTAGGCTCACGTGAGGTTGAGGTCTGCGGTAGAAGAACCAAGAATATGCCTTGGTTGCTATGCGAGCGACCTAAAGACTAGGGTGGATAGCAGTGAGTCGACGAATACATCAGGTGCCCGAGATAGCAAGTTCGTCGATCATCTACCATCTTGAGTCAAGCGTATATGTACGGAAGGGCAGGGAACACCCAACAGACCATAATTGCTATCTAATTATGGGTGAGGTAGGCCGTAGGATGTGGGCTGGCCGGAGTGTAGTTCTCATGCAAGATTTTCTCTTTTGCTGCCTTTCACTAGTTGAGGGAGGGGTCTCGTGGGACCATAGCCACGTGTAGAAAAGAAGACCTTAGTATCTGCATCGGCAGATAAATCTAAAGCTCCCGACCGAGTCCTGTATTTCTTGTTTTGACCTGTGACAGGACTCGGATGGCACGATGTGATACATGTGCATACAGTTATAGAAAAACGATTCACGATGAATGCGTGGGAAAAAGGGCACGGTTGAGGGTTAGCGTAATCCCTAGTGGCCTAGGTGGTTTAACCCAAACCGAAATACGAAAGCGTGAAATAGGTAAGCGTAATCCCTAGTGGTGCTAGGTGGCGTAAGTCCTAGTAGTTCAAACGATGATTCATATGGAAGAGCCTAGCTAGAACAAGGGTGACAGTCCAAACGATTTCAAGGATAATACGACATGAGGAAGCCCGTACGAGGTACGGCAAAGGACTGAACTTATATACATGGAAAGAAACATATGATTTGAGTAACCTATATACGCGATATATTAGGTTGACATGGACCATTACATGACATTGGGCAAGGGACATTCATGGTTAACACGTGACGCGGGTTGGGATACTAGTACGAGAGGTTCAGAGCAAATATACATGTTAGAACTAGGAAGAATATACATAATAGATACCGTGGGATGTTAGACGGGGCAGATACCTTGGGATAAGGTACTCGATAGAAATCTGACGATGTGATACCTTGACTTATCATAACACCGTAGTTTATCATGATACCTTAGTTTACCTTGCCACAGTAGTTCAACCGGCTACCCTGGTTTAGTTTATCTATCTTGTAGTTATCCTTATGTTTACTTTCAGTTTATGCATGTCATGTTACCTTTACCTGTTTTTATACTGGAAGTAGATAGGACTTACTCAGTCTTTTTGACTGACCCGTTTTGTTTCGCCTCTTTTCTTCCGTTTCCCCCCCTCCAGGTTACAGGGAGGAAACAAGGCTGTTTAGTTCGGACTTCTTCTGCTTGAAGGTCATCATGGATGGCTTGGACTTTTCTTGGCTATGGCTACTTTACTGTTTTATTTGGTGAATAATTTATGAAAAAGTCTTTATGCTTCTTTACTATTGCAAGACAGGTTTTGATGTACTCTGATGTAAAAGGCTTTAGACCTTAATTATTAATGTTTATGAAAGTTTGTTTTTACTTCCGCTATTTTTATATGTTCTATCTTGTGATATTTCTGTGGATGTTTACCAATAATGCCCCTCTAAAGCTAGTGCATTCCCTTGCGAGTGACCCTAGCGGAGGCGGGGTGTTACAATGACGGCGTTGGCTCCAATTTTTATTAGTTTTAGGTTAGGATTAGGTTGTATTTATAAGAGTAGTTAGGTGTTTTAAGCACTTAGATTAACCCTAAATCAGATTAGAGCCGTCAGATTTCGTCACTAGCCACCAAACCCAGCCGAAAACCCAAACCAGTGCACCCAGGCTGACCTGGCCGACCAGGGGGTCGACACTAGGGTCGACACCGATGTCGACCTTGGGCAGGTCGACACGCAAGTCGACCTGGCTGGGTAGGTCGACCCCCAGGTCGACCTGCCTGGGCGGGAATTTTCCCGCTCAGCCTGTTCTGGGCTTATTTTTCGAATTTTAAATTTTTGAATCTGTTTTGAATTTTTTGAAACTTCGGATGGCCATAACTTCTTCATACGAAGTCCAAATCACACAAACTCGGACTCTATCTCAACCAGAATTCCGAGGCGAACACAATGGCACAACCTGTTTCCCTTAATTCTCACGTCTGAGATTAATTATTCTTTTAATTACTAAATATTAATATTAAGTGAAATTCGGGGTGTTACATTCTCCCCTACTTAAAGGATTTCGTCCCCGAAATCTCTAAGTCAAGAAGAACGTATCCTACCAACCAACAACCGTCTACTAAACCATCAACCATGAGCAATCATTGTCCTTAGAAATTCCTAATGATGTATGAACATATACAAAAAGTGTGTGTATATGTCCATATACTAATGCAAAATCAGGCGGTCTACTGATTCAGTTGACCTCCTTAATACAAACCATGATAGTGCCATGCATCCAATATGTATGCGAAAGAACCCTATCGACACATACTATTTCTACACGTGTGCACAACCATACACCAAAATACATCATCCATATGAGAACACAACCATTATACATCCATCAATTTAGCTACCTACATACAATTATATGCAATATGCAATATGAGGTGACTGAGCCGATCTAGTGTCTAAAGTGTGGGTATGTGCATCCACGAGCAACCACTAGCAAACACTTGCATCCACATGCATCCATCAATCATAACATGTCTCAAACACATGTTTTAACCATAGGACTACCCTATCTAAAGGTCAAAGGTACTAACGAGAGGACATACTAAAGATAAGATAAGTACTAGATAAGTGATAAAGGAGAAGTTAAAAGACAAACCCTGAAAAAGGAAAGGGTACAATGAACGCATCTTCGCTTCCGTCTCCCAAGTAGCGTTGCTCTCATCATCTACCCATTGCACTTTGACTAGTTGAACCTCTTTGTTTCTCAACTTCCTAGTCTTTGACCCAAGGATGCACGTAGGAGCTCGTCTAATCGTCGCATCACACTCAACCTCCACTTCTCTAAGCAAGCTCGGCTCTACCACCTCCGCGGTCTCATGTAGGCACTTCCTCAAATGTGACACATGGTATACGTCATGCACACCACTAAGTCTCTCGGGCAACTCCACCCTATATGCCATCTGTCCAATCCTTTCCTTAATAGGAAACGGCCCTACAAACCTTGGTGCTAACTTCCCAACGGACCCAAAGCGAAAAACATTCCGTAATGGAGATACATTAACAAAGACCATGTCCCCAACATTAAACTCAAGATCCGTCCTCCTTTTATCTGCGTAGGATTTCAACCTGCCTTGTGCTGCTTTCATCCTTCTTCGAATAAAATCAATCTTTTCTGAAGTCTCTCTAACCATATCAGGCCCAAGCGAGATCTTATCCGTAGATTCCCACCAACATGTAGGTGATCGACAAGGCCTTCCATAAAGAGCTTTGAAAGGTGCCATACCAATACTAGACTGAAAGCTGTTATTATATGCGAACTCCACCAATGGAAGATGCTCTTCCCATGTACCTCCAAAGTCTAAGATACATAGCCTCAAAAGGTATTCTAGAATACGATTCACCCTCTCGGTCTGGCCGTCCGTCTGAGGATGATATGCGGTGCTTAAACACAACTGAGTCCCTACCGCCTCTTGCAAACTTCTCCAAAACTCGCTAGTGAAGATAGGATCTCGATCGCTCACTATGCTAGAATGTACACGATGCAATCGAACAATCTCTCGAATGTAGACTGAAGCTAGCCATGGAGCATCCTCTTACTCTTCACGGGTATGAAATGGGCGCTCTTAGTAAGTCTGTCTACCACAACCCAAATTCCCGTATTACCCTTCCTCGATCTCGGTAATCCATCGACGAAATCCATCGAGACACTATACCACTTCCATTGCGGAACCTCCAATGGGTGAAGCAACCCACCGGGTTTCTTTTTCTCCGCTTTCACTTGTTGGCACACCAAGCATCTAGCGACATACTCAGCCACATCTTTCTTCATACCGGCCCAAAAGAAAACTCGCTTCATGGCTTGGTACATCTTGTCCCCAACGGGATGAATGGTAATCTTCGAACGATGTGCATCATCCAGAATAGCCTTCTTCAAACCCTCGTCTTGTGGTACAAAAAGTCTACCGTCTCTACGCAACCACCCCTTATCATCTAGGGTGTACCTACTCAAATGGCTGGACGACTCCCCCCTTATGAGTTTCTCTACTAACTCAACCAAATGTGGGTCGTCTCGTTGTGCCTCACCAATCCGTCCCAAAAGAGTAGGTCTGACCTCCAAGGATGCCAGCAAACCGGGTACAAAGTGAACGGAAGGTCTAAAGTCAAACATAGAAATAAACTCCAAGCTTCGCCATACCACGAACAATGGACTCAAGGATAACCTTTTTCTGCTTAAGGCGTCTACCACCACGTTACCCTTGCCAGCGGTATACGCTATCTCAAAATCATAGGACGCTAAGAATTCCATCCACCTTTGCTACCTCAAGTTCAAATCCTTCTGAGCGAACAAGTACTTCAATGATTTGTGGTCAGTGAACAATTCGAATCTCTCGCCAAGAAGGTAATGGCGCCAAGACTTAAGCGCTAGCGGCCAACTCTAGGTCATGGGTAGGGTAATTTTTCTCATGCAATCTCAACTGCCTTCCCCCATAGGCTATTACCCTTCCCTCTAGCATCAAGAGTGCGCCTAGTCCTGTCCCACAAGCATCAGTGTAAACAACAAATGGCTTACTCCCATCTGGCAGCACTAAAACTGGAGCGGTGGCCGTTGGAATGCATCATCACAATCTATGTCCCATGTGAAAACTAGACTCTTCTTCGTCAAGCGGGTTAATGAGGCTGATATCTTCGCGAAGTCTTTGATAAACTTCCTATAGTTGCCTGCCAACCCCAAGAAGCTTCTCACCTCGGTAGCATTTTTAGGAACCTTCCAATCTTGGATGGACACTACCTTCGCGGGATCCACAGCTATACCTTCTTTGGACACCACGTGCCCTAAGAATCACACTTCCTTTCTCCAAAAGTGTCATTTAGAGAATTTACCCTTAAGGCTATGCACTCGAAGAGTCTCCAACACTTCCCTAAGATGTAGGGCATGCTCTTCTTCACTCTTAGAAAAGACTAAGATGTCATCCACAAAGACCACCACGAACTTATTAAGGTACTCCCGGAACACCCTACTCATCAGATCAACAAAGTATGCGGGTGCGTTCGCCAAACCAGAGGGCATCACAAGCCACTCATAGAAACCATCCGAAGTCCTAAAGGCAGTCTTCTCTATACTATCCTCAGCCACTCTCAGCTGATGAAAACCCGTGGCTTAGTCCAACTGCGAAAACACTGAGGCGCCAACTAATTGATCAAAGAGATCATCAATCCTCGGCAATGGGTGTCTATTCTTCTTTGTAAGCTTATTAAGTTCTCTATAGTCTACACAAAGTCTGAGGGACCCATCCGCCTTCATAGCAAATACTACTGGAGCACCCCACTCCGATATACTTCGTCTTATGAACCCCTTCTCAAGCAACTCCCCTACTTGCTTATGGAGTTCCTTCCTCTCACGAGGAGCCATGTGGCGCACTAGCAAAGATACTGGTTTAGCATTGTCTACCAGATATATTCGGAAGTCTATCTCCCGCTTCGGAGGTAAGCCCTTCACCTCCTCAAACACATCCGAGTACTCCCGGACCACTCTAACAGATCGCAAGCTCTCGACCGACGTGTCAAGTGACTCTAGATAACTTAGCATAACGGATTCCATGGGATTACAAGAGATCTCGAGAGTATTACCCAAGCGGGTCATGAGCCTAACAACTCTCCTTTCACAATCAAGAACGGCACCATTACTGGATAACCAGTCCATGCTCAAAATTAACCCATAGCCCGTGAAGCCCAAGACAAAAGCATCACATCTAAACTCAACGCTAAGTATAGAAATCTTCAAACCCAAACACATCATGGACAAATAAGAGGAGCCCCCAATTGGGTTTGAAACAACCAAGGGATCATCTACTAAACTGGTGTCTAAGTGCAGTGACTCAACTAATGATGATGAGATAAACGAACGCGTTGCGCCAGAGTCGAATAAAGTACGGACAGGATGATCAAACAGAAAAACTAGACTTTCAATGGAAATAGTTCTACCTCTTTCCTGAATCGGTGGAACCGCGAGCGCCTGAACTTGCCCACTTGCCTGGTTTGGTGCCATAAGAGCTTGCACCTGTCCTCCTGAGGTAGATCCCGTCCTCTGCCCCTTCTTTGGTCAGTCTTTGACTAGATGTCCTGCTTCGCCACAGTGGAAGCAACCGGTCTTCTTCTTTTTCCTACAATCTTTGCTGAGGTGGCCTGGTGTCCCACAGTTGAAGCACTTCTTCTTTCCCTTGCCACCGTTGCCTTTCCCACCCTTGCTTTGTTGTTGTTGTTGAGGTTTCTTCTGATCCCCCTTCTTCTAGGGTGCCTTGGAGCTTTTCTCATCCTCATGCATGAATGCCATGTATACAAGTTTCTCAAAGGTGGCCCCCATAGGGATGTGGGTCATAGCCAACCCTTGCAATGGTTCATTCAAGCCTCTAACGAACCTCAAAGCCTTCTTCTTTGGTGTATTCACCAACTCTAAGCCAAACTTTGCTAATTGGTTGAATTTGTTGACATACTCTTTCACCGAGAGATTCCCTTGCTTCAAATTCAAAAATCTTTCCATAAACAGATTCTCTTCCGCCCGTGAGAGAAACTTAGCCCTAAACCTTTGCCTGAAATCTGCCCAAGAGTCAACAGGGTGTTCTCGATTAGTGACCTCCCACCAAAATGAGGCCTCTCCCTTTATTAACCAAGCCGCTAACTTGACTTTCTTCCCTTCTTCCACTTCAAAGATTTCTAGCAACTCTTCTACCTCCTTAAGCCAATCTATGGCCTCCACCAAAGTTTTTGATCCTTGAAAAGGTTTCCCTCCCATAGCCTTAAATTCCTTGCAAGTCTTAGCAAAGGTATCCGCTCGAGGAGGGGGAGGAGGAGGAGGAGGAACGGTTGCTTCTGGTGGGGGAACATTGGCTGGGCCCGCAGCAGCGGCCCTAGCCTCTAGCAAACTCCTATACCATGCTGGTATCACTACACCCTACGGAATTCCAAGATCTTCAGCCATGCTGAAACGAAAGAGGAAAGATTCAAAATGGAGAATTCGAAAGATAAAGATATGGCTATTAGGGATTATGCTTTTCTTCCAAAAACTTTTCTCTTAAAAGACATGTTTTTGAAAATACTCCTTTAAAAATTATTTTTAGGAAAATAGTTTTTCTAAAAATTTATCTGTTCTGGTAACCTTCAGCTCTGATACCACGTGTAACACCCGCTAAGGTCACTCACTAAGTGAATGACCTAACTTCGGTGGAGTATTTTAAGTGAATATAGAACAGAAAAAATACAACAAGGCAGATATAACTAATACTTGAAAACTAAAACATCATTTCGTTGCAACAGAAGGTAAAAATGTATGGTTACATATCAAAAACCATAACAAGAGTCAAGTACAAAATATCCATCCTGATAAAATAAAAGTATATAATCCCACTACATATACTAATACCCATAGATAAAAGATAAGTCAGACTTTACTTCTATGGTCCAAGCTATCCAAGAGAGGGAAATAAGCAAATCTGATCAAAGCCTACTAGTGTTAGGCCTAACCTAAGGACCTGAGGGGGAAAAAGATAAAAACAACGGGGTCAGACATAGCGAGTCCTATAACTTTAACAATACAATCATTAAAGTAACTAGGGTAAGACATAAGCTTGATATACGGTAACGACTAGGGATAAATGGCTACACTAAGCAGCCAACTAGACATAGGATGAACGAAGATAATGGTAAAGACGCATCTACCCACCCAAGGATAATTACTAACTGCACCACACCAGTCATTCCTAACTTAAAGGTTGATCCCACTCATGGACTTAGAAATTTAACTAGTAGTTTCGTATACCCCTAGCTGACCACGTAGGTGCCGTCTTCCCTTACCTCCACTAGGTGTACCCACTACTCCCCAAACGATCGTCTCCCTAACGTAGATACCCGTTCTGGCCCCACAGTGGGGTGTATCATTCCCCAGAGTGGCAACCCAATACCATCTATGATGCAAGACTTATACCTACACGGTGCAACAATGTCTTACCTACCAGCCCAGGCCCATACACGCATATGAACCCGTTGGTCTTGCGTTGCCACCGCAAACTCGTTTTAGCCTCTTATAGTCAAGCCTAGTACGCGTGTCCCGTCCTCAACATGGGTCGAGCCCACAAAGATACGTATGGGTTACTGGTTGAAATGGGCCCCCATTACTTAGCACAAGCTATCCACCTAAGCTTGGCTCACCCACTAGTGTATCCCACTTAACCCTTTAATCATGTTTAATTACATGTTTCCACTTTGGTTAAGTATTCTAATCGTATTTTCTATTGCCACCCAAGGCAACCACTAGACTTTTCCTCATGCCACCCAAGGCACCCACATAACCCCTCATGCCCCACTACATGCTTATTTGGTTAAGTTTTTCTAAATTGATTAAGACCGTAACCTTTTAAAGACCTCTCACATTAGACTGTCTTTTATGGCAGCTGGATTTGCCGGTAGGGTCCGGGCAGCCTTACGCCATAACAGAGTCTAACCTTGTGTCTTTACAATTGTTACGTATTTAGTTTATGCCTAAGACCTCTCACATTGGACCGACATTTGTAGCAGCTGGATTTGCCAGTAGGTTCCGGGCAGTCTTATGCTACAAAAGGGTCCAACCTCGTGTCTTAATCGATTAATTACACCTAATTAATCACCCCCATATTTTGAATTAATTTTCCCTAATTAATTCCAATTTAATGATGTACATAATTGACTCAATTAGGTGCATCGATTTATGGTATGCAACATCATACCAATTTCACCACAATTTATTTAACATAATATTAACCCCATCGTCCCCACGTAATAAGCTAACATGACATACTCAAAATGGAAGATTCATCGCAAATACAATGGGTTTAACTAGCATAACATTAGCATTATCATGGGTTTAAAAGGTGTCAACTTGCATATATGATCATAGTGTTAAACCCAACTAGCATAAATAATCAACCCAAACTTGCATGAATCACATATGTCATAAGGAGAGTAACTTGCATAAGTGTTCATGTCATAGACCTATCATAAAGGGATAAACTTGCACATGTTACTTATGTCATATAAAGGGTAAACTTGCATATGTATGCATGTCATACAAAGGGGTAAACTTGCATATGTATGTATGACATACAAATGGGTAAACTTGCATATGTATGTATGACATACAAAGGGGTAAACTTGCATATGTTTTCATGTGATACAAAGGGGTAAACTTGCATATGTGTGTATGACATACAAAGGGGTAAACTTGCATATATTATGCATATCATAAATCCCAACTCATAGGATAAACTTGCATAATCATGTCACTTACTTCACATGTAATTCTAGCATATAATCAAACACTTAACTTGCATAAACATGGTGTCATAATGGATCAATGTTAAACATAGTGATTAGCAAACTAGCATCATAACATATGACATAATATCCATTGATCCGCAAGCATAACCATATGATCTCATTATATCTTATCTAATTAGTTTAGCAATTGGGTTATTAAAGGTATAGAACTCACAAACTCCAAGATTAGCTCCCTTGAAGAAGATTAGAAGTTGATTAGAAGTTGATTAGGAGTATTCGATAAGTTATCTTCTTCCTTAATTTGGTGGCGGCTCCTTCTAGTTGCAACTTGACGGCATGACGGCGTTGGCTCCAATTTTTATGAGTTTTAGGTTAGGATTAGGTTGTATTTATATGAGTAGTTAGGTGTTTTAAGCCCTTAGATTAACCCTAAATAAGATTAGAGCCGCCAGATTTCGTCACTAGCCACCAAACCCAGCCCAAAACCCAAACCAGTGCACCCAGGCCGACCTGGCCGACCATGGGGTCGACACCTAGGTTGACACTAGGGTCGACACCCATGTCAACCTGGGGTAGGTCGACATGCAAGTCGACCTGGCTGGGTAGGTCGACACCTATGTCGACCCCCAGGTCGACCTGCCTGGGCGGGAATTTTCTCGTCTAGCCTGTTCTGGGATGATTTTTCGAATTTTAAATTTTTAAATCTGTTTTGAATTTTCTGAAACTTCGGATGGCCATAACTTCTTCATACGAAGTCCAAATCACGCTAACTCGGGCTCTATCTCAACCAGAATTCCAAGACGAACACAATGGCGCAACCCTTTTCCCTTAATTCTCACGTCTGATATTAATTATTCTTTTAATTACTAAACATTAATATTAAGTGAAATTCGGGGTGTTACATTCTTCCTCAAAGAGGAGATGCCATCCATGAAGCTCTATAGAGGTCTCAAGGTCCAAGAATCTCTCTCTTTTGAAGTGTGATGTTGTGGGGTATTTATAGGAAGTGGCTAGGTAGGGGTTAGGTAGGAGTAGGTAGAAATGGGGACCATCTACAGGAAATTCGCGCCTCCCTGTTTTGGCTCCGGAAAATTCGTACCTGGGGAGGTGCGAAATTTCGCACCTCCGAGGTACGAAATTTCGTGCCTCGGGGTACGAAATTTCGCACCTCTAAGGTACGAAATTTCGTACCTCTGGATTTCGAAATTTTGCACCATGGAAGGTGCGAAGGGTATTTTGAAGATGGATGTGGCGAGGTTTCTTGATGCGATTCCCTTCGATCTTTCTCCTAGATTTCCTGTGTTTCGCCCTTGGCCTTGGCTTCACGCGATGAGTTGAATTGATCATGTCTTGGGTACTTTTGGTAATCGGACCAAAAGGCCGGTTAACATTTTCCCCCCGAAGTACATCTTGTCTTGACAAGATGTGCTTCGGAATGAAAGTTTAGAGGATAGATGAGTTGCGGATTGGTCCTGCTAGTTATAGGAAGAAATACGTTAGCTATCGGGCTTACCAGTTTGGGCGAGCCGTCGTGGGATTGATGTTGTGCTCGTGTTGCCTTGTGTTCGCGTGGCATCGGAATCAGGCGTTTTTGGCGATTGAAGGGTGGCGAGAGGTAGGCGTTCACGAGTGCGACAGTTGGGAGGAATCATGTTGTCGTATTTATCATTTTTTTTAGAGGTACAAAATTTCGACCCTTGCGGTTCGAAATTTCAAACCGTAGGGTTCGGAACCCCAAGCTTAGGTGGTTCGAAGCATCGTGCTGCGAGGTTCCAAATTTCGAACCGGTACGGTTCGAAATTTCGAGCCTGTAGGCTCGAAATTTTGAGCTTCGTGGGAATACGAAGGGGCATTTTCCTTTTTATTATAAATAGGCCCCCTCCTTCATTTTCTTCTATCTCGCGTCGTTATTCTGAAAAATTCGAACCCGACCCTTTGACCAAAGAAGAAGACTCTTTAGGTAATGAACTTGGCCGATGGGGGGAAGGGAGGAGCGAGGTCGAGGTGTGACTGCTGAAGGAGGTTCGAGGCTTCGAGTCTACGGCGCGAGGCTCGAGATTTTGAGCCTTTTGGTCTCGACCCCGTCGAGCCCAGCAGGGTTTGAAGTTTTCGAGCCCCGAGGGGTTCGGGGCTTCGAAACTTCAGGCTCAAGGTGTCGAGCCTTGTCGGCCTGGATGCTGGCCCCTTGGGGCTCAAATTTTCGAACCTTAATGGTTCGAAATTTCGACCCTTGGGGTCCGAAAGTCTGAGTCCTCGGGGTTCGAGATGTCGAACCGTCGGGGCTTGAAATTTCGAACCATCATGGTTCGAATTTTCGTGCCTCCATGGTTCGGTATTTTCGAACCCCCGGGATTGGGTTTTGAGGTGCCCTGTCTCAGGCTTCCGACTTCTATGCGCTTGATTCTTCGAGCCCTTGGGCGAGTCTGAGGGTATCGCCTTGACCAGATATCGCCCTTAGCTGCATTCGAGCTTTAACTTCATGACTTCCTGCCTTCGGACTCATACTCTGGTAAAGCGTACTAAGCGCCAATAATTGTGTGAGTAGGAGCTTGAAATCGGCACATAGGTTAGAGCATGTATCTGAACTGTGACTGAACTGTTATGATCCTTAGCGTTTCAATGAGCATTTTCACCCGTTGCACGACACTGCACTCACTTGCTAGGTTTCACCAACATGAGGGGTACGGCTTATTTTACTATGTTACCTAACACTGATATCTTAAAGTATAGCGAATCATGCGAACAAGGTCCTAATCTGAAAAACTTTTGGAAGTTGAGACTTCCCCCTCATCGTCTCACAGCTCTGATTCTACGGACAGTTCCAGCTCCAGGACGAGTGGGTCTGAAACTGCCAAGGGATCGATCCCTTCACAGGTTGGGAGTTCCCCTGAAGTGTCACAGCGTGGGGGGAATGTTGAGAGGATAAATTTCCCAGCCATATGCACCGAGATGGGATGTGCAGATATCATGGAGTGCGGCGTGCTACCTGCCCAGTGGCTCCCGACATGCTTCCCAACGCGGTCATTTTGGACAGTCCTCCGGATTTAGTGCCATCGCGCTTGGATGCCGCAGGCGTTAGGAAGTTGTCTGCGTTGTTTAATATCCCAGTGGGGGAAGCTCATGGCCCTGGGTCGGATGGAAGGGCTCACGAGCCACCCGAAGGCTTTACTGCTTGGAATTGGCATGCTAGCGTTGCGGGGTGTGTGCCTCCGGCCAATGATTTTATATGAGAAATGCTAATCTACTTCCGCCTCGCGCCCTCACAACTGCACCCGAATTCTTATTCTTCACTTTTGGGCACCTGTGTTCTTTTCCGTGAATTCCTACATCGGGACCCTACCAGAGAGGACATTCGGTACCTCTTTCACTTCAAGCGGTCAACCGGTGCTTCGTCTTCGCAATGGTTCTTGGTAGCATCCCCCACCACCAAATTTTTCGTCGGAAAGTGGCCCAGGCCATTGGTGATCAAGCAAGATTGGTTCTTTGTTCGTTGCCCTCCCGATTTTGCGAGGAGATGGTTAGAAGGAAGTGAGTATCTTTGATCTTTGACTCCTTTTCGAAACACCGAGTTATGTGGCTTACTATTTTTTGATCGTGGTAGGGACTCCCGAGGTACCTACCGACGACGAGTATCGACAGCGTCTCGACGATTTCCGAGCTATTCCGGAGGGCTTTCGAAATGCGGATTCTGTGGCGGATCAGTATCGTCTCTGGCGTGTTGGACTGCTTCCGGCCAACCGGGTCATACTTAGGTCTGTGGTGGCGAGCAGTGTATTGAGGGGGAAGACAACGGAAAGCCCAGCTGCCCCTGCTTTGAAGAGAAAGGGGGCTTCTAGTGAGCTCGGACCCAAAAAGTTTGTTAAGTTTCAAGAGGGCGTTAGCGGCGACAGGGATGGTAGTGCATAGGTGGTTGCTCGGGACGAGGGGCTTATTGACGCTTCTACCCCGCCCTTGATGGGAAGGGCAGGGGAAGAAGCGTTGTCCAGTCCTCACTCTCCCGCGACCTCTCTAGGAGCCACCACCTCCCTAGAGAGAGTGGATCAGTTTGCTGGTCTGGATGCAGTTCCCGTGGACTTGTCTTGGCGGCCAAGTGCAGCTGGTATGGAGGATATAGCTCAGGCCGCGGAAGGACTATCTCCTTCGGCTGAGGAACAATCTGGTTTGTTGAGAGAGCACTTAGGACATGCAGTCACACACCTCATGCTGCATGTAGCCGTGCCAGTGTGAACTGTTTTACTGACTTGGCTTCTTTTCTATGACAGGTGACATGGCCAGAGGGAAGGGAGGACAGGGTCGCGGAGACCGTCGCCCATATGACAGCGCTTTCTTGGTTCCTTTAAGCAGGGAACTGGTCTGTATGGCGATGCTCCACCCCCACAGAGTCATGGCAGCGGGAGTCATCACCAGGGCTGGCCCCGATCTTGTACGGCTCCTCCTCCTCCTTTGACTCAAGTGTCAAGGAGAAGTTCGAGATTTGACCAGGGGGGACCGAGCCACTCATCGTCGACCACTCCACCTGTCGTTACTTTGCTGGCTCCCGTTCAAACTTCGAGGGGAGAGGAGTCACCGATTTCCCAGCCAAGGACGGACAGGGCGCCCATTGCGGAGATGCGTGATTTGATGGAATTCGAAGTCCAGGGCCTGCCTATTGAGGAGAGGAAGGCCTTCGTGATGCTCCACTTCCCGGGATTATATCTTGACGAGTCATTGTTTGTCCCTGAGATTCGTCCTGCTCTTGACAAGGAAACAGGCGAAGTATGGCAACATGTGAGGGCCGCGTATCATCGGGTTGATGCGTTTACATGGTATTCCCATCATCTGTCTAATCTGATTAGGAAAGAGAATCAGGAGCTCGCCGACCGGCAAACGATCATAGATGCGGGGGAAACTTTTATTGCCAGTCTAACCGTGGAGAGAGGTGAGTTTTCCGGTTTGTTCTTAAAGTTTGTGCGCCTCTTATCTCTTGGTGTCCCTAACTTGTGAGGCTTGTTGTTTACAAATGAGATGAAGCGTCGGTGTGAGGAGCTTAAGAGAGTGACTTACCATTCTAACTCTGTTCTGAAGGAGACTATAACTGACATGACCACTCAGAACATCGTTTTGAAAAACGAGAAAGCCGAGGCAGAGAAGATTTGCGCCGACTTGAGACGGGATAACGTACAGGCCCAGCAGCTCGAGGAGGGTAATCAGACTTTGAGGGCGCAGAATGCCCATCTAGCGAGGGAGCTTGAGGCGATGAGGGAGGCGAAGGAGGATGCAGAGACTAATAATCGGGATGTGCTGAGCGCCGCCGACATATCGAAGATCGATCATCTTGGTGAAATGGAACGCTTGAGAGACGAGCTAGCGGATGTCTAGTATCAGGCACAATCGTCTTTGGAAGGACACATTAAGGACATGCTCGTTAAAGTCCTAAAGTTTCGTGGGATTTCATGGATTCCCAATTATTCCCGCGTGTTAGCTTGAACTTGGGAAAGACTGATTCCGTATGAAGCTTTCTTGCATGGAGTAGAGGTGGGTGTCGTGGACGAGAAACATCTTGAAATCGACCTCTTAACTGTGGATGAGCGCGAAGAGTTAGAGAAAGGCCGGAAGCTGTTATTGGAAGATGCTGAGAGGGAAAAGCAAGAGAGACTCGCAGTCGAAAAAAGGAAGTTTTCCCTGACTGACAGTGTTACAGTGGCTGAGACCTTCGCAGAGGGAAGCTCCTATCGGCCCTCGGTCCATGGACTGGTTATTGTGAGTGACCCGGCGGGCTTGACTCAGGTTGTCACTGAGCATGGCCTGAGGCCGAGAGAGGCCGAACCCATATTGCCTGTTGCGTCGTGTGCCCCTCCTACTCTTCTTACATCCACCTTAGCCCGAGGTGAATTCTCCTGACCGTGCATCCCAAAGGGGGACGTGGTTACTCATTTTGTGGACTAAAAGGTTGTGTTTTCCTAATACAGTTTTCCCTGGATCACCCACAGCGTTGGACCAGGCCCCCGTGATTCCCAGAGCGTCAGCGTCTGGACCAGGACTTGAAGGGGAAAGGCTTGGAGATAGCAGAGATCATCTTGACACCCTCTCGGGGGTGGAGGGGACTCCTAGCCTGTACGAGAGTCTTGTTGATGAAGGAGGCGAGGTGGGTGAGCGGAGTGCCTGAGGCTCGGTGGCGGCCGATGTGTCCTCGATGGCTGCCCTAGTGGCCGAGCAAAAGGCCAAGATGGGGGTGAAGAGTGAGGAAGCAGAGGAGAAATGGAAGCAGGATGAGGTTGCGAGGCAAGAGGCCATAGCCAAGACTCGGGATGATGCCGAGAAGAGGGCTGCAGCCGTTGTTGCCAAAAGGAAGGCAGATGATGAGGCGGGGACGAAGAGGGAGGCAGATAAGGAGCGGCTCTCAGCTTCTCATGGGTCGACAACCTCCCTGAAGAGTCATAGTGGGAAAGGCGGTTCTGGAAAGAAAAGTCGTGGCTCCAAGGATGGGTCATCGGGTGCTGAATCTGCAAAAGAAAGGCACAAAAACAACAAGAAGAAACGTAACCAGCGTTATTTGCTTTAGTAGAAGATCTCGTTCTTATTTTGGTAGTGTAGGCCACTAGTTTACGTGAGTTCGGCCCTCGCTTTTGGTTTTTCAAGGCACGGTGTGCATGTGCACCCTGTCATTAAAAAAGAAAGATATTAGTAGTGTAATGGGTTGTGGTGTGTGTGTTGTAATGAAGTATGAATTAGTAAAGATCATGTTTTGTTGCTAAATGTTCGGATGTTGTTTCTATGTTTTCGGGCGTCCCGTACTTGCATAGACATACTTATCGTTACGCTTAACAAAAAAGTGATTATTTGTTCCGCGCCCTGGGGTGATTGTCCTAGGGGATGTTGTGGTGTGCCGCACTTTGTATCGTGGTTGTAGAGGGGCGAGATAATGCGCAGGCTTCTAGTAGATCTCTCGCAGCTCAGGAGACACATAGTCTGTGAAGCCTGGCAAGAGCGCCTGCTTTTTTTTCTTGGGTTGCCCGGGGTTAACCTAGAGAGTAGCGAAAGCGTATGACATCGCGTTATGCGGTCCGTCCGATGTCAGCTCTCCCATCATTCATCGGGTTGGGGCGAGCCTGCCGGCGTTGTCGTTCGTCGGGAAAGTGAAGCCCGAGTCATTACCCCGCAGGGTCCGACCTTTCCGTGGGCTACCCCTAAGCCTTGAGAGCTTCGGGGATGTGATGATTTAACGTCGGCCTTAGTGCTGCGCCAAGTGCTCGACTGACACCCGTAGTTCAGGGGGAGTTTGTATCGCCCCGTCTGGTTGTTGGGTGCTTGAACGATTTATCCTCGCCCTTGGCACGGTGCCCAGGCTCGAGTTAGAGGTTGTTTATACTCGGTCGCGCCGCGGGCCGGCGACTTGAGTGGCGTGGCCGACTTACGTGCTTGGGGTGCCGGTTGGTGCCAATGTAGGTGGTTTGCGAGGCTGGCTCGCGGATCGGACGACGGTGCCGACCCCCGCACTAGAGGTCGATATCGTGGTCGATGGTCTTACACGAAAACGAGCTGTTGGGATTAATCAAACATGTCATGCGAGGAGTAAACACAAAATAAGGAAGTAGGAAGCTGAACATCATTTTCATTAACAATATTTGGCATGAATAGCCTTTATAATGTCTTGAATCGCTAGGAAACAAAACATTGCTGAAAAGCATGTACAGCCATGTGCTAAATTGTGTAAAGTAGCGGCGGAGATGTTAGCTGCTCCAAGCCCTTGGTAGTTCGACTCCGTCACGGTTACTAGCTTGAAAGTTCCATCATTGAGTCTTCGTGTAATAGAGTACGGCCCTTCCCAATGAGGAGCGAGGCCTGTTGGAAGAGGGAATACCCACTTTAGATGTTGAGGTCCTTGTGGTGGACTTGAGAGTTGAAGTATCGGGCGACTCGTTGTCGTTGGGCTGTGGCTCTTATGTCGGCTTCGTTCCTTCTCTCCTCTAGCAAGTCGAGTGATCCCATAAGTAAATCTTGGTTTGTCTTTAGATCGAAGTAGGTGACTCGATGGGATTGAAGCGCGAGCTCGATGGGGACGACGACTTCGATCTGTAAGAGAGGGCGAAGGGAGTGTGCCCGGTTGCTGTCTTGTGAGTGGTCCGGTAGGTCCATAGGGCTAAAGGAAGTTCGTCTTCCCACATGCCCCTGGCCTTTTTGGGGCGCTTCTTGATGATAGACTTAATGACTTTGTTGACTGCCTCAACTTGTCCCTTGGCCTGGGGGTGCGCTACGGCCGAGAACCTTTTTTCTATGCTATGGCGCTGACAAAAAGACTTGAACTCTATGCTCTCGAACTCGGTGCCGTTGTCTGAAATAATGGCTTGAGGAACCCCGTATCGGGTGATGATGTTGCATACTACAAAGCTGATCATTTTCTTGGTGGTGATGGTAGCGAGGGCTTCGGCCTCGGCCCACTTGGTGAAGTAATCGACGGCGACTACGGCGTATCGTACCCCACCTCTGGCCATGGGAAGAGTCCCAATGATATCGATCCCCCACATATCGAATGGCCATGGGCTAGCCATTTGTGTTAGTTTCGTTGGCGGGGCTCTCGGGATCTTCGAGAAGCGTTGGCATTGGTCGCACTTGAGGGCGTAGTCAACGGCGTCTTGTTCGAGTGTGGGCCAGTAATAACCATGTCGGAGTATCTTCCTGGCCAAGGTTTGCCCGCCGGTGTGGTTGCCGCACTCCGCTTGATGTATGATGACTAGGATCTTGGTGCCTTCCTCTAGGGTCACGCACCGGAGTAAAGGTACAGAGAAGCCCCATCGATAGAGCATCCCATCCATAAGGAGGTAGCGGGCCGACTGGCAGGTGAGCGCTCGCTTTTCTTTGCGGCTTTGTGGGAGGATCCCCTGCTGCAGGTAGTTCCTGAACGGTGTCATCCACGATTCCGGCTCAGGCCCAGTGCTAATGGCCGAGCTGATTGGTGTTGGCTTAGTGCTAGGGGAGTTGAGTACTTCGACGGGGGCGAAGCCCAACAGTTGCAGGTCTTCGGAACTTGCTAACTGAGCCAGAGAGTCGGCCTTTCCATTCTGTTCTCGCGGGATGTGAGTGATACCGAAGTGGTCAAAGCGAGCGAGTAATTCCTGGACTTGGGCCAGGTATAGGGCCAGTCATTCCCCCTTGGTTTGGTACACCTCTTTTACTTGACGCACGACAAGCTGTGAGTTGGAGAAAATATGAACGATCTTCAGCTTGAGCTCGGTAGCGATTCTCAGTCCGGCTATCAGTGCCTCATATTCTGCATCGTTGTTGGTAGCGGTGGTGTAACACCCCACCTCCGCCAGGGTCACCCCAAAGGGATGCACTTGCTTTGGAGGGGCGATGGCACAAGGTAAACATGCACAGATATATCACAAGACAGAACATATATGAAAACATCGGAAGTAAAACCAAATCACATTACTTTTTATAAATAAGGACTAAAGCCTTTTACATCAGAGTACATCAAAACATTTCTTGCAATAACAAAGAAGCTTAAAACATTTCATAAATTATTCCCCAAGTAAAAACAGTAAAGTAGCCATAGCCAAGAAAAGTCCAAGCCGTAGATGACGACCTCCAAGCAGAAGAAGTCTGAACTAAAAACCATGTTTCCTCCCTGAAACCTGGGGGGGAAACGGAAGACAAAGAGGCGAAAGAAAACGGGGTCAGTCATAAAGACTGGTAAGTCCTATCTACTTCCAACATAGAAACAGGTAAAGGTAAAATGACATGCATAAACTGAAAGTAAACATAAGGATGGTGACAAGATAGGTAAACTACAGTATCAGGATAAACCATGGTGTCAAGATAAGTTAAGGTATCATATCTTCAGGTTTCTATCAAGTATATTATCCCAAGGTATCTATCATGTATAACATCTCACGGTTCTAACATGTGTATTTGCTCTGCACCCTGCGTACTAGTATCCCAACCCGTGTCATGTGATAACTATGAATGTCCCTTGCCCAATGTCATGTGTTAGTCCATGTCAACCTAATATATGGCATATGTAGGTTTTCCTCAACTCGTGTGGTTCTTTCCATGTATAAGTCCAGTCCTTTGTCGTACCTCGTACGGGCTTTCTCACTACTTCAACGTAGTACCGTTTTATCCTTGAAATCGTTTGGACTGTTACTCTTGATTTGGCTAGGTTTCCTCTTCATGAGCTATCGCATGTCCAACTAGGATTTATGCCACCTAGGACCACTAGGGATTATTCCACCTACTGAACAATTTCTAGCCTTAATTAGGATTTACGCCACCTAGGACCACTATGGATTATGCTACCTATCAATGTTCTCGTATATCGATTTGGGTTAAAACCACCTAGGGCCACTAGGGATTATGCTACCCGTCAACCGCGCCCTTTTATCCCACGTATGAATCGTGAATCGTCATTCCATGTATAGATGCACATGTGTCTCAATGTGCCATCCGAGTTCCGTGCCAGGGCAAATCGAGAAATACGGAACTCGGTGGGGAGCTTTAGATGCAGATATCCAGGTCTGTTTTTGAAACCGTGGCTATGGTCCCACGTGACCCCTCCCTCAACTACTGAAAGGCAATCCAAGAAAGATCATGTATGAGAACTACATCCACGACCCCACTATAGCCCCACTTTCCTATTGGCCAACCTCACCCATGAATCGATAGCAAGAACATGGTCTGTTGGGAGTTCTCTGCCTTTCCGTTCGTACACGATTGACTCAAGATGGTAGGTAGTCGACGATGAGCTATCCAGGGCAAAAATGAGTATCGACGACTCCACGCTAATCCATCCCAGTCTTTAGGTTGCTCGCACAGCAACCAAGGCATACTCTTGGTTCTTCTACCGCAGACCTTAACCTCTGTGAGCCCAGGAGGATCATCTGCAGCCTCACAGAGGGATACCAAGAGTACCCTCACGTCCCGCGAAGCGATCGCTTCGTAACCCAGTTCGTTGGAGCCTTTATCTAAGTTAGATAATTCGCACCCCCACGTATGTTAAGCGATGACCTAACGTATCAGGTTACTCATCTATTTATGAACTGGTCCAATGTCCTTGGCTAAGAATTATTACTTAGTTACCCCTGAATATGGTTTACACTTAGCTTCTATTTCTGTTATGCTTGTTAACTACGGTTTCTCTACCTAGTCCCTCTAACTAGGGTTTTGGTCTAATGGGTTAAGTGTTGTCATTTAAGTTCGTGACTTAACCCGCCTACGAATCATGTCAGGTTTGGCTAATTGTTCAAGTTCAAGGCTTAGCCCTACAACTTGTATATCAAGTTGGTTAAGTATATTCTAAAGGTGACTTAACCCTATTCAATTCAATCATTTTAGATTAGTTAAGTATGGATTATCTTAACCCCATTAAACTATCGAGTCAAGTCAATTGAGTATATTCGAACGGTTCGTGTCTTAGTCTTATCGAGTTATCTTATTAGATTGGTTAAGTATTGGTCAACTTAACCCCATCAAGTTACCATGTTTAGATCGGTTAAGTATAGGTTGACTTAACCCCATCAAGTTACCGTGTTTAGATTGGTTAAGTATAGGTCGCTTAACCTCATCGAATTACTGTGTTAGATTAGTTAAGTCTAGGTTACCTTAACCCCATCTATTTACCGCGTTAGAATAGTTAAGTCTAGGTTAACTTAACCCCATCTAATTACCGGGTCGGATTAGTTAAGTATAGGCTATCTTAACCCCATCCCCTAATCATCTTAAAATGGTTAAGTGTCACTAATCAAATTTATTTAACCTTACCATGTTGCATTAAGTTAATTAATGCACCCCAACCTCTCACATTAGACTTTGTTGTGGTCACTGGATGTGCCGATAGGGTCCGGGCAGCTTTACACCACAACCTAGTCTAACCTCGGGTCTTAAGCGCGATATGACCAACTACTCACATTGGGTCCTATTGTTTGTAGCTACCGGTATGCCGGTCGGTTTCGGGCAGATTTACGCTACAAACTCAACCCAACCTCGAGTTGGTCACTTTCATGTTTGGCCTAGTGTCATATTACACCTACAACCCATACGTGTCTAGTTCCAAGTCCCATGTTTACCCTACGTGTCATGTCCCCATTTTGGTTCCACTTACATGTCGTGTTCACATGTAACCCCAAGTCAAGTTTTCGCGTCAATCTCATGTTTGTCTATCCTACCCCAAATCGTGTTTTCACTTAAGTAAAAGCGGGTCAACATAGTAGGTTTACTATGGCTACTTATAGACCCCAAAACATGCACGATGCCACAGAAGGGATTGGCTCCAAACATGCATGGTATCATAAGGGGGTTTGGCCTCAAACATGTATAGTGTCATACAGGGATTGGCCACAAGCATGCACAATGTCATAAAGAGGGTAACTTGCATAAGTGTTCATGTCATAAACCTATCATAAAGGGACTTGCACATGTTACTTATGTCATATAAAGGGGTAAACTTGCATATGTATGCATGTCATACAAAGGGGTAAACTTGCATACGTATGTATGACATACAAAGGGGCAAACTTGCATATTATCATAAGGGTTCGGGTTCATATACTTGCATAAGCCCCAAGTTAAGTTCATGCACATATTTCACAAGTCAAAGGGGTTCTAAGGGTTCATGCGAGTATTTTATGAGTAAAGATCAAATCATGCATGGCGATCTAAGTCCAATGCAACATAAATAACATGATTTGGTCACTAAACATAGCATAATGTCATTGATTTAAGAAAAGGGGCATGACAAGGTTCATATAGACTAGCATACTCATTTTCATCGCATTTTATTCCATGTCACATTAAAACTATCGTTTGAATCTCGAAGTAGCAAGAACTTACATAGCGTGGCTTAGCGAATTTAGGTGCATGAATCGTCTTGATGTAGGATCCATGTTGAAACGATGATTAAAACCCTTGATTTGGTGTAGAAAGCTTGCACCTTCGTCTTTAAGCTAGTTTGCAAGCATAAGTTCTGGAGTTTGGGGATGGAGGCCATGTTCAATGGAGATTTGGGCAGCACTTCGTGGCAAGAGTGAGTTATGAGGGTTTAGGCAAAGTCTAGGGGTGTTTTAATAGAGATAAGGGTAGTTTTAGGCCATAGGATTAACCCTAGGATAGATCTCAGCCCTCAAAATTAGTCACAAGCCTCCAAAACCGAGCCAAGAAGTCAAGTAGGTGCACCAGGTCGTTGGGCTCGACCAGGGGGGGTCGACCCCGGGGTCGACTCTAGGGTCGACGCCCTGGAGGGGTCGACACCGGTGTCGACCCTGTGTCTGGCGGGAATTTTCCCGCCTTCTCTTTTTGGGCTGAATTCGAATCTGTTTTCGGATTTGAATTTTCGTGAGACTTTGCGAGGCCATATCTCGGTCATACGGACTACGATTTTCGAAATTTCGGACTCTATTTCGCGTATTTTTCCAAGGCGAATGCAATGGCATAACCCTTTTTATCTGATTCGGATTTTAACATTTAATTCTGCCTTGATTCTTGTCTTAACACGTTGTTAAAATTCGGGTTGTTACAGGTGGAGACTTTGATAGGATGAGCCTGGAATTATGGCCGGAGTTTCCGGGAGGAAATGAGTAAGCAGAAAGCCAGTTTCTCAATCTTTGGGTAGTTCTTTTCCACCCCTGTCAACCGCTTGCTGATGTAGTAGACAGGCCGTTGAGTGCGATCTTCAATTAGTTCGAGTGCTGAGCTGATTGCCTACAAAGAAACAGCCAAATATAAACATATAAGTCCTCGTGGTCTATAGGTTTAGATAGGATGGGTGGTCGATCTAAGTGGTCGAGGAATTCTTTGAACGCGGAAACGCATTCAGAGGTCCACTTGAAGTTGTGCTTCCCCTTCCGAAGTAAATCAAAGAAAGGAAGGCACTTGTCGGTGGCCTTTAAGATGAACCGACTTAGAGCAACGACCTTTCCGTTTAGACTTTTAATGTCTTTGATGTTTTCGGGGACTCGGATGTCCCGAACAGCTTGGATCTTCTCAGGATTAGCTTCGATGCCCCGCACGTTGACGATGAAACCTAGGAACTTTCCTGAGGCGACGCCAAAGGAGCCCTTTAGAGGGTTAAGTTTCATGTCGTATTGGCGGAGGACATCGAACATTTCGGAGAGGTCGTGGACGTGGTTGCTCGAAGTTTTCGATTTGACTAGCATGTCGTCCACGTACACCTCCATCGATTTCCCGATTTGACCTTTGAAGAGGCGATTAACCATCCGCTGATAGGTGGCGCCGGCGTTCTTGAGACCGAAGTGCATGGCATGCTACCAGTACAGCCAGCGGTCGGTTATGAAGGAAGTGTCGTCTTGATTGCAGGGATTCATTAGGATCTGGTTGTAACCGGAGTAAGCATCCATGAAGGACAACAATTGGTATCCAACGGTGGAGTCGACCAGTTGGTCGATCTTCGATAGTGGAAAGCCGTCCTTGGGACATGACTTGTTCAGATCTGAGAAGTCGATACACTTTCGCCATTTTCCATTGGCCTTCTTGACTAGGACTGGATCAGATACCCATTCAGGGTAGTCAGCCTCGCGTATGAAGTTGTTGATCATGATGCGATCTACCTCTTCTTCAAGTGCATTGGATCTGTCAGGTCCTAGGAAGCGGCGCTTTTGTTTGACCGGAGTTATTGTGAGGTCTATGTTCAAAGAATGGCAGGCGATTGCCGGATCTATGCCTTTCATGTCAGAGTGAGTCCAGGCGAATACGTCTACGTTACCTTTAAGAAGTCTACAAGGTCGTCTCTAACTGCCGGGTGAAGGTCTGACCATATCTTTAATACTTGGGAGGGATCGGCGAGGCTGACGGGCACATCTATGGTTGGCTCGACGGGAGTTGGTCTCTCCCATTCAGGTTCTTCGTCTTTCCTTGGGTCGAGGTCATTGGAAAGCCAGGAGTGGCATCTGAGCCATGGCCCAGACGCCGCTGGTTACTATGCGGAGGCGGTCTTGGCGCAACAAGGGGCGGGTACTGCTTTACCATTGTCCGTGTTGTGCGCATTTTTCCATTCTATTGCATAACACTCTCTAGCACTGACCCGATCTCCTCTGACTGTTCCAATCCCATTTTCCATAGGAAATTTCATAAGGAGGGACCATGGTGATAGGCATACACGGAACTCTGTGAGTAACGGACGTCCAAGGAAGGCGTTGTATAATGAGGTGATATCGATAACCACGAAGGTGAGGAGGCGGACCCGGCTCCGATCCTCTATGCCGAGCTCGACGGGTAGATCGATGACTCCTACTAGGCGGCTGGATGCCCCATTGGAGCCGTGGATGGTGGAGCGGCATGGTTTGAGATCCCTTGCTTCTAACTTCATTTGGTCATAAGCGGCATTGAAGATAATGGTGACCGAAGTTCCCGAGTCAACCAATATTTTTCGAACGGTTGCAGCGCCAATTTGGGCGGTGATTACTAAGGGATCGGTGGTTGGGATTTCAATCCCCGTGGACTCCCTCCCATTGAAGGTGATGTCATCCGGCACAGTCTTCCTGAGCTTGGCTGGGATAGAATCGTCGGGATCAGAGCAAGCCTCGTGGGTCGCACGCTTGATGGAACCCACGTATTCCTCCATCTTTCGGAAGCTATCATGCGTGGGACCCGGCCTGCCGCAAATGGTGTTGATCACGATGCCCCGCCTAGCACTGGATGGTGCGGAGGTTGCCTTGACGGCCGCTTGAGAAGCTGATACTGGAGGCTTTGGATTAGTTTCCGGGGGGAAGGGCTCTTGGACGTACTACTCGAGTAGTTTTTCCCGAATAAGCTTCTCAATCACATCCTTCACCTGGCGGCATTCGTTCATGTTATGGCCATACATGTCATGATATCAGCAATATTTTCCCAAGCTCTTCTCGGATTCTTTGGATTCTCTGACTCGGGGTTTCTTGTATGGTAGAGTGTTACATGTCTCTAGGTAGATAGTTTCAGGATCCTCGTTTAGCGGGGTATAAGTCTCATAGGATTGATAGGGGCCGGGCTTTCTCGGATTCGCTTGTACCAGTTTGTTGCCTCAGCCTCCTTGCGCCCCGGTGTTTGGCCTTTGCCTGAGGGGTGCTGCCCCCACGTTAGGGTTAGATGGACCTCCTGTTTCTCGCCCCCTATGCTGGTTGTTGGTGGCTCCTGTTCGAGGGATGCTGGGGCGAGTGGTCTCGATGACGCGGTTGCGCCTCGCTTCCTCTTGACACAAGAACTATCCCGCCTTCTCATAGAAGTCGTCGAGGCTCTTTGGTTGCTTTCAGTCAATCCATGCCTCGAATTCTGATGTTGGGAGGACACCTTTAGCTAGTTGGATTAGTACAGTGCACTGATCAGGATCTTCATAACGGTTTAAGAAAGCACAAGGATCGGTGGTGCTGTCGTAGAGCAGCATTTGTGGCATGCTGGAACGTCGTGGCCATTCAGCTTCGTTCACTCTTCGAGTGAAAGGGTTGCACCTAATGTGCACTTCCCATGGTTCATGCACATTCCCTCGCATCTCCCACATGATTTGTCGGACCATGTCGGGAAGGTAGATTGGATGAGGGTCCGCCATTGGAACCCATTGGTTTGGGCGAGGTTCAGGAATCCGGGTTCGAGGACGTCTTCTATGGTAGATGTCAGGGCTATTCCCTTCCGCGTCCTCGACATCAATAATGGGATCCACGTGTGCCCGTTGACGCGGGGCGGGGGTGCATGGATCTTGTTCGGGGTAGGTTTGGGCCGCCATATTAGTCGGTTCGTCGCTTCGGCGGGCGGCCGTCGGGTCTTGTCGAGGAGGAGGTTGATTAGTAGGAACGGGTCCGTCATTGATGATTAAGCGAGATCGGTCCCGATGTTGGGTGCCCCCGCTATAGGTGATGGGTGTACGGTCGCCGTTACCGTTGCCGTTGGCATACCCATTGCCATTACCGTAGTCGAGGGAATTTGTTAAGAAGGCGACATTGTTGATGAGGCTAAACCTTCTTCGTTGGTGCGGGCTCCTCATCTCGGAAGAGGAAGTTTCCGATGTTGGTGGTCGAGGTTGAGCGTTGTTCCGAGCTAGTTGCAGTCGAGCGACGATGCAATGACTTTCATTAAGTTGGCCCACAAGGTCGATGTTACTCCTAAGCGCTTTTAAGCTCGGCCGTCGTGCTCTCGTACCTTTCATTAAGTGTACGGATTTGCGCTTGTGTTACGGGCGCTTCGGGGTCCACAATAGGAGGTTCAACTTCACTGGTTACCGGGATATTTGCCAGTGGAGGAGGATTGGATGGACCGGCCTCGGTGGCGGCTGACAAGCCGATTACTACGTTCTTTGACTATTTACCATCGTACGCGGGCCCGACGGCAGGTTGAGCAAGGAACCTTAGGCTCGTCGAAGTTGAGATGGTAAGGTGAAAGAAAGACGCAATGTCCGAGTTTTCTCAGTGAAAGCACCAAATGTTGACGAACAAAAATGTCGCAAACACCAAAGATTCCGTATTACAAGGAATAAATAATATGGTCTCATAGACAAGACATATTATTATTGTTATTATTATTATTTTTTTGAAATTGGGTAAAATTTTATTATGGGCTTTTGGCGGTACATAGACAAGACATATTATGTAACATAAAATAAATATAAGAGATAAATGACACAAGAGATTTATAGTGGTTCGGCCTTGTTGAAGGCCTACGTCCACTTTGAAGAGTTGTTGAGATTTTATTAATCACTTGAAAGATTACAAGGTTGAGATCCTCTCATTACATATGTGGACTATTATGCAAAATAGTCATATTTGCAAGAAATAGTAAAATGGACAAGTTTGCCCTTCTTCTTCCTCAAAGAGAGATTCCATTAATGAAGCTCTATAGAGGTCTCAAGGTCCAAGAATCTCTCTCTTTTGAAGTCTGAGGTAGTGGGGTATTTATAGGAAGTGGTTAGGTAGGGGTTAGGTAGGAGTAGGTAGAAATGGGGACCATCTACAGGAAATTCGCGCCTCCCTGTTTCGGCTCCGGAAAATTCGTACCTCCGAGATGAGAAATTCCGCACCTGTGAGGTCCAAAATTTCGCACCTCCGATGTACGAAATTTCGTGCCTCAGGGTATGAAATTTCGCACCTCTAAGGTACAAAATTTCGTACCTCTGGGGTACGAAATTTCGTACCTGCAAGGTACGAAATTTCGTACCCACCTTGGCAGGTGCGAAGGGTATTTTGAAGGTGGATGTGGTGAGGTTTCTTGACGCGATTCCCTTCGGTCTTTCTCCTAGATTTCATGTGTTTTTCCCTTGGCCTTGGCTTCACGCGATGAGTTGAATTGAGCGTGTCTTGAGTACTTTTGGTAAGTGGACCAAAAGGTCGGTTAACAATATGTTTTGTTCATTAACATTAACATGTTAGCGATATTAGAAAGATAATCATGTATTTTGTTCATTATCATCAACATGTTAGCGAAATTAGAATTGGTTAAATTCATTAACCAATGATTTATTAAGATGAACTGTTGTTGCTTGAAAACCCCACACGGGTATTGGGATGATATTTGACATACACTAGTCCTGATATTTAGTTGTATGTCAATTGATGGATTGACAGTCTATGATGAGCGATATTTATTTATTTTAATGCTCACACACTGGTAAATTTCACTCTGGATGTGAATGGATTGTTTTAATGATTATTTATCATTATTGTTATATACGTGCGATGCATGAAATCCATATAACTGAAATTATATGGTAATTGATTGAGTCGCATTCCGATTCAGAATATTTTAACATAAAAAATTATTTTTAAATAAAAAATAATTTTAAAATAAAGAATATTTTTAAATAACGAATATTTTAAAATAATATTCAATGAAAAATAAAATTATGATTTTTATGTCCATTTTTGGATGGACACAAAAATATTGAAATGTGAAGCCGAGTTAAGTAGCAGAGGCCATTTTAACCCGAATGGGTTTATCGGTCGATTTTATTTATTTTATAATGAATGTAAAAAATAAATGATTTCAAAATTTAATAGTTTGAAAATATTAAAATTATAATATGATAAAGATATAGAATATTCAATTTTTATTTAAAATCGAAAGGAAACTAAAATAATTTTAAAACGAATTTATATATATGTTATAAATTACGTTTTGAATAGAAATCGGCAATAATATTATATATATTTATATAATGGCCTAAACAGAACGCTCCGTGCAGTGACTGTTCGCGAATTTCGACTATTACCTTTTAAATTGACGTAACGGGAGATCCAATCTTCGGATTCTCCTAAAATCAGAACTGTTGGGTTCGTATCGAAAAGAGCTTTCCAATGAATATAAGAATTTTGAAATCTAACAGTAGGATTTGGAGTTATGTCCAAATCAAATTTGAAAAGTACGGGCCTTGATAAAATTATTAATAATATTAATAAATTATGTAAAATCATAATAAATGGTTTGGAAAGTTTTTGGATGGAAAATTCCATATTTGGAAAGATTAAAATATATTTTTATCAAAATAAACTAGTTATTAACTAGAATAAATCTTTTATTTAAGATTTAGTAAAGTTTTCCAATAAATAAATATTTAATTGGAATTGAATAAAAGAATTGGATTTTGGGTTTGTCGTGAATGGTGTCTTAAATAACACTGTTCTTAAACCCAGTCGAGAAAAGAATAAATCTTTTAAATAAGATTTAGAGAAGTTTACCAACGAATTAATGTATAATTGGAATAAAATGAAATGTGAATTGGGTTTATTGTGAACTGTGTTTTAAACGACATTCGTTCTTTAACCCGATTAACGGTGAAAATATAATTTCGAATTTATTAATCTTTTAATAAGATTTAAATGAAATTTTTCCAAAGAAAAGTTTCTACTTTAATATATTAAATTGGAATTGAAAAGAATTCGATTTAACAATAATCGAGATGAGCTTCTATAAAAGAAGGCCGTGAATATATATGGAATTTAAAAGGCTTTGTCATTATTCCATTTATATTAATAGTCTGATACGGAAATTTATATCGATTATATATTGATTTGATTTCTGTGAAAATTCCATATCTAATGGAATATTATTTTGCGTTTATCGTGAACTGTGTTTTAAATGACATTGGTTCTTTAACCCAGTTGAAGATAGGATTAATTTCTTAAAGTTGAATAATTATAAAGTAATGATTTTTGATATTAAAACCAAATTGGAGTTTTAATGAATCTTTAAAAAGAAGATTAAAGAATAAATTTCAAAGCATTTATCTTTGATAAAATTAATTGGACCTTTTCCTAATAATGTGAATATTTTATTAAAATAATATTCTGAGTTGGAATGTGGCGTATGATGTATTTTTATAGCACCTAATTTTGATTATAAAATACGCGAGTTATTCGAAAAGACCGGGTTTAACCCATTCTGAATAATTACTATGACGATTAAAAGTCGAAGATGAAGACGGTGGTTGACGACCGGCGATCTTCACATCGAATGGACGGCTATTGATGCCCTGAACTGATTTACTCCCAAAAAAGGGTCAAAGTTGTAGTTGTCAAGACGTACTTGTTGATTGTCCAGATATGCGAGCACCTCTCTTCCATATTGGAAATATCAGACGAGGAATAAGGTGTCTCCGGTTACATTCACACCCAGAACGGACTTGGAAATGGATGTATGTCTGACATTGGATTTCGTTCTGTGTAAATTGATTTCTATTAAATATATATTTGTTTGGTGGTGGAGAATTTATTCTCTTTCTTAACACCCTTCTATGAGACGTATAAGCTCAGAGGTTATATACTTATTGATATCAAGTTACATGGCGTGGATTGCCAACATGGCGTGCCAAGATGCAAATGATCAAGGCTTTTGTTGAAAAGCAGAGCCTTGTGGTTAATGATCAAAGCACAACTTTAATTAGCATAGCTTTGTGTATAGCGTTACTTCGCGAGCCTTGCACCCCGGTATGAACCAGAAACGGGAGAAGGATGGCAGGGAAGACATACATTTCTTTCCAGCTAGAAGTGGTGTCATAGTTTTGCAATACCTGACATTTTTACTTATGTGGATGATGGAATGAGGTGCTTCGGTATTTGACTCCCTAATGGCTCTATTTTATGCCCCATAGGGCGGGAAAACGTATTGATCAGGCATAACTAATCCACTAAAGTATTTGTGGACCGTCCTTGCTACTCCTAGGTGCAGTTGCGGCTGTATCCTAAGACACGGGCTAGAGTGTCTCAATTTCGGTAAGGACTATCTCTTGCCTTGTTTCATGATGGAAATCCAACTTCCAATATGACACAATGCGGTTTTGATTGTAAAACTAGTATGGCGACATAGTATTTGGTAGCTATGCCATCTATGATTGATACATTATGATCGAAATTGTTTTTGCAACAAATATGCACTAATAATAATATTAAGTTCGCTTTATACGTATCAAGCATATTTTGGCCATTATAAGGAAAAACTCAATCCTCCGGTTTGCGTTGCATTGTGTGATGGGAGTTGAGTCTTATAATGGTTTAATTTTTCTAAAAAGCACAGCGTTATTTAACGATTTACCTTATTTTCTTACACCGACAATCCAATGGAGTAAACCCGTTCCGCGTTAGCAGCGTGGTCTTGTGATTAGCCTTATTATTAAATAGGTTAAGTAAGATTTCTCATACCAGTCCTTGTTTGGCATAGGATGCAGCATGATGCGGGTTCTCGCTTCGCGGTTTGGTCGCGAACGGTGGACTCTTACCCCTTCATGTCCCTTTTTAGGGTTGGATAGGCTAGGGTCGGGAGGCTCGAAAGGGTCGCCGTAAAACAAGGTGTGTCTGGGGTACCACTGTAAGCCACGGTGGGTTTTACCTGCTGCTTTGGGGGATGAAGAGATTGTTGCAAAGCCTACCAGATTTCGTCGTGTCGTTACAGCTGGTATCAGAGCTTTGGTTAGCTTAAATCTTTGGGGTACAATTCGTTAGAACTAAACAAAAGACTCATCATAGGTAGGGCTAGTAATATCCTATAAAAGAATACTCATTAGATATAGGAACAGTAGTATCCTAGAATGGGAAAACTCGTTAGAGATGGGGTTAGAAATGCCCTAGAATGAGTTATGAGTGACAAGTTTATAATTACCGTACTTGTGGTTATATATATAATTCGATCTTAGATAATATGATTTTTGAATATATAAAAGATATATATATTTGAAAAGCTAATCACTAACTAACGGATGGTCGTGTTGTGTGATTATTAGTTCAACTAATAAAACTATTGAAACCAATAAAATAATGAAAATTGAGTTGGTTAGTTAAACAACTTTCAGCTTCATTCCTTTTCGATGACGAAAAGATTTTAAGTGGGGGAGATTGTAACAAACAAGAATATCAGAACCAACTTAAAATTTTTATTATAAGAAATTTTAGTAGAAAATGTGTCAGAATTTAAAATTTTCATTTTTAATAATAAAGCTATTAAAAATAGCCATTTTACAAACGACTTCCGTTTTCGATGAAGCCACTTTTGTTGGATTTAGAATGTCAAATTATTGCTAGGTTCCAATTTTAATAATTTTTGGTACTAATATGTGAGCGTGGCGAAAGAAAATGTGTTTTGTCAATTTTAGTCAAATTTAATCGACTTGAAAAAGGCCATTTTTCAAATGGTCTCCAGATTCGACAAGATCAATTTTGTTAGGACCGTATCATCAAAACTTAACTAGAAATATTTTTTTTGGAATATTTGAAGTCCGTATGTGGCCCCGGTAAATTTAAATGTATAACCGAATTAAATAATTAAATGGTTTATATTTTAATTTGAAGAAAACAAGTTGAAAATGATCGAATGGGCTGACGATACCTAGCCCATTGTGTCCGGAACGGGGATATTTGGCTGGAGGCAACTATCTTTGGGCTGAATTTGGAGCTACCAAGGGTTAACGGGCTTTAACTAAGAAATTAAGGAATTTAATATTATTTTATTATAAATAACCTAGACCGAAACCCTAATCCCATTTTCAATTCAGCCGCCGCCATTCCTATTTGATGGCCACAAAGCTCACACTAAATGCCCCAAATTTCCCTCAAATTACAAAGAACTAAATTGGGATTTCAATACAAGAATTCAAGAGCGTTTCGAGCTCTTCAAGTTGAACGGTTGTGATGATGTTTCACGTCACGGTTTGGCCAATTTTCGAGCAACATGGCACGACTTTCTAACGAATTTCCCCAGGCGGTGGGCCTTTCAAGTTCACCAAGCTTCACGTCGGAGGGGGTTGGTGATCTTGGCGTTCATGTGGTAGCAGTAGATCGACTTCTAATCAACGGTAGGAGATGCGACGTGAAGACTGGGAGGAGCGATGTTGGGTTCTCGGTTTCCAGGAGAAAGAAGAATGATGGAAAGGGATTAAGGCCGGTTTTGTAAATGTAATTAGTGTTAGTTATAAATTATTTATTTATTTATGTAATCAAATCTTTTGCAATCGAAATCAGAATGCAGTGAAACGAATTACGCTAGACTCGTGTTGATGATATATGCAATATGGAACTGACCAGGACTGAAATATAGACTGTTGGATTTTTGATAAAATTAAATGCAAGTTTAATTTTATTAAAACCAATCGTTATATAAACAATTCATGAAACCGATCAAGGTGAGATTTCTCCATTTAAATTAAAAATAAAAATAATATATATAGATATATATATAGAAATATATAAATATAAAGAAATATATAAATATAAATATATATATATATATATTTAAATTGATTGTGCTTGTGATGATTTGCTGATTTATATCTTTGTAAGATCAAAATATAATCTTGGAATAAAAGTGTCATCCTTGTTAGATAATGTTTTGTGAAATAAAAAATACATTTTTATTTTATGAATTAGAAAATAAATTGGTCATTAATGTTAGAAAATAAATTTGTCATTTATGTTAGAGAATAAATATGTCATTTATGTTAAAGAATAAAAAAAATCAATTTGTAGAATCATGTTATGTTAATAAAAAAATATCATTTTGTAGAATCATGTTATGTTAATAAAAAAAAACATTTTGTAAAATCATGTTATGTTAATAAAAAAATTAATTTTTAGAATCATGTTATGTTAATAAAAAAATATCATTTTGTAGAATCGTGTTATGTTAATAAAAAAAATATCATTTTGTAGAATCATGTAATGTTAATAAAATAGTATCATGTTGTAGAATCATGTTATGTTGATTAAAAATATCATTTTTGTTAGAAATGTTATATTAGAATAAACATGTCATTTTTGTTAGGAATGTTATATTATAATAAAAATGTCATTTTTGTTAGAAATGTTATATTAGTGAAAAAATGTCATTTTTTTTAAAATGCCATATTAGAAAAAAATTGTCATTTATTTAGAATAATGTCATGTTAAATAAAAATGTCATTTATTTAGAAACTGTTATGTTAAAATAAAAATATCATTTTGTTGAAATAGATTTATATAAAAACAAAATGATCATTTTTGTTGTAATAGATTTGTATGAAAATAAAATTATCATAGATTTATATGAAAACAAAAAAGATCATTTTTGTTGTAACAGATTTGTATGAAAAATAAAAATATCATTTTGTTGAAATAGAATTGTCAACAAAATAGAAAGATCATTTTTTATATGTTTTTGTGGAAGTAGATTTGTATACAAATAAAAATATCATTTATATTTGTCATATTAAAATAATATCATTTATATTTGTTATATTAAAGATATCATGTTTATTTGACATGTTAAGAGTAGGAACTGTATACACGAATAAAATATCACTTTTACTGGCTGTGTTAAAAATAGATTCTATAAAAAAATTAAAATAAACATTTTTATATGTCATATTCTATAATGAAATTGTATATAAATTAAAAGAGACATTTTTTTTATTTGTCATGTTATACATTGAAATCATATACAAATAAAAATATTCATTTTTATTTCTCATGTTAAATATTGAAATTTTATACAAATAAAAATATCCTTTTTATTTGTTATGTTAAAAATAGAATTGTTGTCAAATAAAAACATTCTTTTATTTGTCACAAGAAAACATTAGATATGTCATGTAAATAAATTATACTTCTTTTATATTGTCATTAGGACATTAAAACATGTCAAGTAAATAAATTATCTTTTTATATTGTCATTAGGACATTAAAATATGTTATGTAAATAAATTATCTTTTCATATTGTCATCAGAATTAGAATATACGTATGTTGACAAAATTATGTTTTTATTTTGTCACTCGAATTTGAAAACATGTATGTAGAAAAAATTGTCTTCTAATTTTTTGTCATTAGAAGAATAGAACAAGTATGCAAATAAAGTACATTTTTATTTGATATTAGAAACATGTAGAGAAATTATGCTAGTAAAATATATTTTTATTTGACATTACCATTATAATAACATGTTCTATTCATTAACATTAACATGTTAGCGAAGTTAGAAATATAATAATATGTTCTGCTCATTAACACTAACATGTTACCGATATTAGAATTGGTTAAACTCATTAACCAATGATTTATTTAGATGAACTGTTGTTGCTTGAAAACTCCACACGGGTATTGTGATGTATTTGACATGCACTAGTCCCAATATTTAGTTGTATATCAGTCGATGGATTGACAGTCTCTGATGGGCGTTATTTATTTATTTTAATGCTCACACAGTGGTAAATTTCACTCTGGATGTGACTAGATTGTTTTAATGATTTTCTATCATTATTGTTATATACATGCGATGTATGAAACCCATATAACTAAAATTATATGTTAATTGATTTAGTCGCATTCCGATTCAGAATATTTTAAGAAAAAGAAATATTTTTAAATAACAAATATTTTAAAATAATATTCAATGAAAAATAAAATTATGATTTTTATGTCCATTTTTGGATGAACACAAAAATATTGAAATGTGAAGCCGAGTTAAGTAGTAGACGTCATTTTAACCCGAACGGGTTTATCGATCGATTTTATTTATTTTATAATGAATATAAAAAAGAAATGATTTCAAAATTTAATATTTTGAAAATATTAATATTATAATATGATAAAGATATAGAATATTCAATTTTTATTTAAAATTGAAACAAAGCTAAAATCGTTTTAAAACAAATTTATAAATATGTTATAAAATACGTTTTGAACAGAAATCGACGATAAATATTATATATATTTATTTAATGGCCTGAATAGAACGCGCCGCGCAGCGACCGTTCGCGAATTTCGACCATTGCCTATTAAATTGACGTAACGGGAGATCCGACCGTCCGATTCTCCTAAAACCGGAACCGTTGGGTTCGTATCGAAAAGTGCTTTCCAATGAATATAAGAGTTTTGAAATTTAATGGTAGGATTTGGAATTATGTCCAAATAAAATTTGAAAAAGGTCGCTATAGATGCAATTCGGTGGCCGTTATTGGCAACCGACTGTACGAGCCTTGGTAAAATTATTAAAATTATTAATAAATTATGTAAAATCGTAATAAATGATTTGGAAAGTTTTTGGATGGAAAATTCCTTGTTTGAAAAGATAAAAATATATTTTTATCAAAATAAACTTTTTATTAACTAGAATAAATCTTTTATTTGAGATTTAGTAAAGTTTTCCAATAAATAAATATTTAATTGGAATTGAATAAAATAATTGGATTTTGGGTTTGTTGTGAATTGTATCTTAAATAACACTGTTCTTAAGCCCAGTCGAGAAAAGAATGAATCTTTTAAATAAGATTTAGAGAAGTTTACCAATTAATTAATATATAATTAGAATAAAATGAAATGTGAATTGGGTTTATTGTGAACTGTGTTTTAAACGACATTCGTTCTTTAACCCAATTAACGGTGAAAATATAATTTGGAATTTATTAATCTTTTAATTAGATTTAAATTAAATTTTTCCGAAGTAAAGTTTGCAATTTAATATATTAAATTGGAATTGAAGAGAATTCGATTTAATAACAATCGAGATGAGCTTCTGTAAAAGAAGCCCGTTAATATATATGGAATTTAAAAGGCTTTCTCGTTATTCCATTTATAATAATAGTTTGATACGGAAATTTATATCGATTATATATTGATTTGATTTCCGTAAAATTTCCGTATTTAATGGAATATGGTTTTGGGTTCATCGTGAACTGTGTTTTAAATGACATTGTTCTTTAACCCAGTTGAAGATAAGATTAATTTCTTAAAGTTGAATAATCATAAAGTAATGATTTTTTATATTAAAATCAAATTGGTGTTTTAATGAATCTTGAAAAAGAAGATTAAAGAATAAATTTAGAAGGATTTATCTTTGATAAAATTAATGGGACCCTTTTCCTAATAACATGAATATTTTATTAAAAGAATATTCTGAGTTGGAATGTGGTGTATGATGTGTTTTTATAGCACTTGATTTTGATTATAAAATACGCGAGTTATTCGTAAAGACTAGGTTTAACCCATTTTGAATAATTACTACGATGATTAAAAGTCAAAGATGAAGACGGTGGTTGAAGACCGGTGATCTTCACATCAAATGGACGGCTACTGATGCCATGAACTGATTTGTTCCCAGGAATGAGTTAAAGTGGTAGTTGTCCAGATGTACTTGTTGATTGTTCGGATATGCGAGCACCTCTCTTCCGTATTGGACATATGGGACGAGGATTAAGGTGTCTTCGGTTTCGTTCAGACCCAGAACGGACTTGTAAATGGATGTTTGTCTGACATTGGATTTCGTTCTTTGTCAATTGATTTCTATTAAATATATATCTGTTTGGTGGCAGAGAATTTATTCTCTTTCTTAACACCCTTCTCTTAGACATACGAGCTCAGAGGTTATATATTTATAGATATCAAGTTACGTGGCGTGTATTGCCAACGTGGCATGCCAAGATGCAAATGATCCAGGATTTTGTTGAAAAGCAGAGCCTTGTGGTTGATGATCAAAGCACAGCTTTAATTAGCGTAGCTTTGTGTATAGTGTTACTTTGCGAGCCTCAGACCCCGGTATGAACCAGAAACGGGAGAAGGATGGCAGGCAAGACATACATTTCTTTCTAGCTAGAAGTGGTGTCATGGTTTTGCAAGACCTGAAATTTTTACGTATGTGGATGATGGAATAAGGCGCCTCGGTATTTGAGTCCCTAGTGGCTCTATTTTACGCCCCATATGGCGGAGAAACATATTGTTCAGGCATAACTAATCCACTAAATTATTTGTGGATCGGCCTTGCTGCTCCTAGGTGCAGTTGCGGCTGTATCCTAAGCCACGGGCTAGAGTGTCTCGAATCCGGTAAGGACTATCTCTTTCCTTGGTTCATGATGGAAATCCAACTTCCAATACGACACCATGCTGTTTTGATTGTAAGACTAGTATGATGACATAGTATATGGTAGTTATGTCGTCTTTGATTAATACATTATGATTTAAATTGTTTTTGCAACATATGTGCACTAATAATAATATTAATTTCGCTTTATATGTATCAAGCATATTTTGGCAAAACTCTATCCTTCGATTTGTGTTGCATTGTGTGATGGGACTTGAGTCTTATAATGGTATCAATTTTCTAAAAAGCATAGCGTTATTTAACGATTTACGTTTTTTTCTAGCACCGGCAACCCAATGGAGTAAACTCGTTCTGCGTTAGCGGCATGGTCCTGTGATTAGCCTTATTATTAAATAGGTTAAGTAAGATTTCTCATAACATTCCAATGACTGACTCGTAGTTTGTTTCACTTGCAAACTCGGGTGCCCATATTTTCCACACTGGCAGTCGAGTAGCTTGTTTTGCATATATTTATTCTTTGAGCAGGATTCTGGATTGAAACTTAAAGCTGTGTCCAGAGCATTGATAGCCTTCCGCTGTGTTAGTTTATTCGTTTCTGCTACATCATACTTAATTTATTGTAAATTTATCTTTTGTTGTATTTGTATTCGATGTACTCTGATATATTTTATACTCTGATGTAACATTATTATAATGTTTATAAAAGTCTTATGTTATTTGTTGTGATGTGTTGTATTCCCAGTGTTAGCGTATTTGCTACGCCATATATGGCCTATCACAATGAAAATGCATGGTGTTGCTAGCTACAATGTTGCCATAGCTATGCTGATTTTTGTCTATTCCAACATGCGCTTTAATGTGTTAGCATATATATCAATCATGTGTTGCAGTAGCCACATGAATAAAATTATCAATCTGCTTGAATGATATCCAACGGTCTACGTTATCAATCCGCATCAATCTAATTTTCCTTCACCGCCTAGCTCTTTTTCCCCCAAATTTTCATTTTCCCGCTGGAATATTCACAGTGTCATTTACACTTAGAAAAAATATATCCCCAATCAAAAACTAGTGCTAGGGTTTTCCCTCTTTAACAATGTGAATTCAGCTTCTTTAATTCGAATCTGTATGTGGCTAGGGTTTGTTTTCTAGTAGCAATTAGGGAGACATCTTGGTTGGGACTGATATCAGTGGATTCGGGTGGGGACTGATGTGGCCGAGCAAGCATTGGAGGAGCTGGAAAAAGGGGATTCGAAGGTCGGAAAGGCCTGAAGCTATTTTACCATGCGTATTTTGTCTTATTTCGTAGGGCGGCAGCCATTTCTAAAACTGGTAGATCTGTTCAACAGAAGAGGAAAATCTTAGGTATTTTGCAGTACTTTTGAACATTTAATGCTCTACTGATTCTTGAAACTGTTAGCAGCTATGTTAGAAACTAAGGGCTTCCTTGAATGATAATTTAGACAAAATAGTTTTCGTCTGGCGACTTAATACGCTTTGTTAGTATGTATTCCACATCGTTTTGGTAGTTCGAATAGCTACAGCATACAATAAATAAATAAGTTTCTGCCATTCCCATTAGGCAAGCTTTTGGAATGCTAGATGATTCATTATTCTCATTGCAAAGCAATAGTCTCACCTTTATTTCTAGAAAACTATTTTTTTTATCTATGGTTTTCCTTTTATTTCACTGTTCTTTTATGTATTCAAATAAATATGTTTATGTTATGAATTATCCTCAAATGTTTAATAACTATTTCAATACGATCTTTCATTAATTTCCCTTGCACTGTTACTTGACCTGTTTTTCTCTAGCTGATTTTGTAAAAGTACACATTGGTTTCATATATCAACCACTTATTTCCTAATGTCATTCTTGTTTTGCTTCCAAATTCTAAGACATGGTTGACCTTCTTTCCATATTATGAATTACACCAAAAAATCAACTAATAACAGTAAGCAAGGAATTAAATAAAAAGGAAATGTCTTCAATGTAGTTGATAAAACCATCATGTTTGTGTCTCACTTTCAGCCGTTATATATTCAACCCTACATAAAAATAAAAATAACGTCAAGAATAGGTAGAGAGCATTAATCTGTTGGCGCAAATTGGTGTGACTTAAATTGAATGCAAATACACATAAGAAGAATAAATTTTTAACACCCTATTCTGTTCTAAACCTCACTGAGCTGAAGTAGTGTAGGATTGTTTCATTAGCAAACGAAGCTTGCTTGCGTAGGATTCTCCTTGTTATGGCATGTATCCTTGCTGGCAGAATTGATATGGTCTCATTTTCTCTTACACTAGAGATAGTTACCTAGTGTTTGTGGTATACTAAATGACTAATATAATTATTAATAGTATGTTCTGTTCTAAACTGCATTGAGCTAAAGTAGTGCAGGTCTGATATAGTTTGAAAATGATGTCAGGTTTTATTGATGCTTGTGTTTGGTAGAGCATGGTCTATAGTATGAGCAGTGCACCATTTTAATGCTTGAATTTGTCCTTTATTGTGCAAATGTGAAGGATAAACCAATGTGCATTTTCTAAATGGGGGCAGCCATTTATAGATCAAATCAGTATCATTACTTAATTTATCGGGTTCGAGCGTTCTCATTACTTAACTGTTATACGAAATCCAATCATTTGTGTTATTCCTATCTAGTGAAAGTAAAATTATTATTAAACCTCTGGTTTTCTAGGACAACTATCATTTGGAGAAAGGTAGCCGCTATTTATTTGTTATTATTCATTATACTAAATGTCACCCCTTTTCATTAATATGTCAACTTTTATAGGCCAACATACTTTATTAAATGTGATAAACTACCAATTAGATTCATATTATTAGCAGTACTGTTGTTTATTGTTACTCGATCCTAAACTGTGGTCTGCAAAATGACAAACATCCATACACTTGTTCACCGATGGACTGTCATTAATGCTTATTTTTCTTTCATGGGAGTTCTTTTAACCAGTTGAGTATGAGTTATGGACATTGATTTTTGATTCTACATTGCTATGTTGATTGTAGATTCCGTAAAAGTATGCTAATTTATACTTAAAATCTTGCTTCAACCGCATCTTTATAATCTTCAAATGAATGAATGTGATTTATATACTTAAATGGTTTAGTGCGGCTAATAGGTGTGGTACAAATGCTACGTAGATAGGGGTGTGACAATTGATACTAGGTTTAGAAATCCGGCTATTCTGTTTGTTAAACACTTGAATAGGTTGTATCACCTTTTCAACTTTATTTGAAAAATGCTTGACATTTCATTGTGAACTCATAGTCCTATCATATGGAACCTATTGTGAGGTAATGATATTCACTTTTATGGGTTGAGCTGGACTTGGTGTTGTTGCTTAATATTTTGTTGAGTGTTCAATTCTATTTTGTTCCTTTAAGGGGGGATTTCTACCATATCTTAAGGGATGAATAATGTGATTGCATGTTCATCTACTCTACTGAACTATTCAACTACGCATTTTCAAGGCCTTTTTATATTATTCAGTGCTAATAGTGAGGACATCAGGTGGTTTTTTAGTGTTTCTGTTATCTCATTTATGGTCAGTTTTGATCATATATGTATAGTACTTCTTTATATTGTATATAGTACTTCTTTATATTGTATGAGGCTAATGGAATCGATTACACTAATCCTAAGGAGGTAGTAATATTATGATGATGGATGAATTATTTTCAACTGTGATTATATTAACATCTTAAAATTTAAACTGTTCAAATAAAATGAGTTTTGCGACTTTTGAATGCAGCTTGAATTGTTAGTAGCTGCTCTTATCGATCTTGATGCAATGGATGGTAAAGGCAGTGTCTCTCTTTAGTCTGAATGCTCTAGTTCACCCGATGATAACACGAGGTATAATCAATTTCGTGTATCTTTTCTTGCTTTTGGTTGTATGTGTGATTCTGTATATGAGTGAATCAAGTGACAATGTAGTGAGGAATGTATGTAAATATGAATGATTTTGTAATATACGAGTGAATGTACAATAGTGGAGTTAAAAAATTGTACCATTTGAAATGTTGAAATAAAATATTTATTTGAATAAAATACTATGTTATAATAATATTTGTTATTATGAAAATTTTGCTTAATAGCAGGTGAGGTGTAATTACTTTTAACAGCTGTAAAACAAATTTTAACAACTGCTAGAAACAGTTGTAAAAAAGGTTGACTTTATTACGATTGCCAGCTGTACTAAACATATTACAACTGTTTTCAGCAGTTGTGAAAGAGTATTTTTTTGTTCTAGTGGTAACTATGGTAACACATGTACCGATATTGCTATAGGGTCGCAAAGGCGTTGCCTTTGACTCTAAGGCAACGCGTCAAAAGGCAACCCCAAAAAAGTGTTGCCACAGGTCATTTTTTGCCTATAGCAACACTTTTTGGCATCTACTGCGTCACTTCTCTGGGGTTGCCGTAGGCCATCTATGGCGTAGTGACGGTCTTGGTTGACTTAGTGATCGATTAGGTCCGGGCAAAAATCCTTATCGTTACAACGGGTCTAGGGATGATGTTCTGATCACATGTCTCCCTTGTGATTAGTTGTGTGTTGATCGATAGATTGAATGACTGTTATGAGTATTATTTATTTATTTAATGCTTATACAGTTGTAGAGTGCACTCTGGTTGTTATTTGGATGTTTGATGATTATTCATCATTATAGTTGAATACATGCGATGTAAGAAATCCATATAACTAAAATTATATGGTAATTGATTGCGTCTCATTCCAGTTTGAAAAGAAAGATTTTGATGTCTGATTTTGGATGGACACAAAAAGATTAAAGAATGAATTTGTTGTCTGATTTTGGATGGATACAAAATATATTCAAAATTTGGTTTAATTGTCCGATTTTGGATGGGAATATATTCATATATATATATATATATATATATATATATATATATATATATATATATATATATGGCCGAGTTAAGTAGATTTGCACCATTTTGACTCGAAAGGATTTTTATGTCGATTTTATTCATTTTATAATGAATATGAGAAGGAAATGGATTTCAAAATAAAACACTTTGAAAAGATTATCATTTTACTATAATAGTGATATGGAATATTCATTTTTGATTAAAAATTGAAATAAAAGTTAGAATCATTTTTAAAATGAATTTATGAACATTCTATAAAATACATTTTGAATGGAAATCGACGATATATATTTAAATATATATAAATGTTTTGAATATAACGTTTCGCGCAGCGACCTTTCGCAAATTTCAACTATTGACTTCGATTTGAGTTACGGAAGATCCGACTGTCGGATTCTTCTAAAACTAGAACCTACGAGTTCGTATCGAAAAGAGCTTTCAAATGAGCACATGAGTTTTGAAATCCAAAGGTTAGATTTTGAAAAATGTTTAATTCAAATTCGAATAAAAATAGTGCTAGTGACGTTAAATGGCCTGAAACGTCTTTTAGCTGAAAAGGCCTATTTTAAAATAAAAATAAGCAAAAATCATGTAAAATCATAATAAATGATTGGATAGGCTTTTGGATGAAATATTCCAAGTTTATAAAGATAAAAGATATTTTTATCAGAATAACTGATTTATTTTCTTTTATAAAGGAATAAAGGAATTAGAAATTTGTTTTAATATAACCAGAATTATTTCCAGTGAATATTATTGGAATCGATTTGAATGGAAATTATCTTTGGATATTTTAGTATTGGATTTCATGATTATACGGATGTTGTTATGGGAATTTGGATGATATTGATATCGTTATTCCCGATATGATATCTGTTGGTTTCAGAATTTGATATTGAATATAAGTCGATATAAAATCTATTCAGGGTCTTATATTTTATATCAAACTGGATTTTGGGTTTGTCATGAATGGTATCTTAAATAATACCATTCTTAAACCCAGTTGAGAAAAGAATAAATCTTTTAGATTTAAGGAGATTTTCCAATTGATAAACATAATTGGAATGAAAAGAGGAAGTTGATTTTGGGTTTATCTTGAACTGTGTTTTAAACGACATTAGTTCTTTAACCCAAATTAATAGAGAAATATGATTTGGAATTTATTATTCTTTTAACTAAGATTTAAATGGAATTTTCCAAAGTAGAGTTTCCAATTTAATACACTAAATTGGAATTGAGTAGAGTTCGATTGAATAATAATCGAGATGAGATTCTGTGAAGGAATACCGTTAACATATCTGTAATTTAAAAGGCTTCGCCATTATTCCATTTATATTACTAGTCTGACATGGACATTGATATTGATTACGACTGATCGTATTTCTCTGAAGATTCCATATGAGATGGAATGTGATTTTGGTTTATCGTCAACGGTGTTTTAAATTACATTTGTTCTTTAAGCCAATTAAAGGCAGGATTGATTTCCTGAAAAAGAATAATCATTAAGTAATGATTTTGAAGATTAAAACTGAGAGTTTTAATGAATCTTTAATTAGATTGAAAGGAGAATGAGATAAATAAATTTATCAAATTCAGGAAGGATTCGAGAATGGAGTACCTCCTGTTTTACTCCATGTGATAGTTAAATCTTTAATTAGATTTGAAGCATTGAAAGGTATTAAATTACCGGTAACACGTTGGGTGTTAGATATGGAGTATCACTAGTTTTGCTCCATGGAATGAATAGGTTGGGATAGGATTAATAAAATAAGTGATTACTTCGGTAAGGCGTTAATACCAACTAGTTTTGTAGACCTTAATTTGGTTTAGATTGAGAAAAGATATAATAAATCTTTTGAAATGATTTTGAGGAAGAATAAAGAATAAGTTTAAATGAAATTATCTTTGAGAAAATTAGTGGGAACCTTTCCCAAGAATATTCTAGATTGGAATGAGGCGCATGTTGTGTTTTTATAGCACTTGGTTATAAGATACGCGAGTTATTCGGAAAGGTCGGGTTTAACCCATTCTGAATAACCGATAGACTAAGGTCGACGATGAAGACGGCGGTTGAAGACCGGAGATCTTCACGTCATAGGGATGATTATTGTTGCTTCGATTGGGCTGTACACGCAAGATGGGGTCATAGTGGTGGTCGTCCATACATACTTGGAGATCGACCGGATTTGCGAGGACCTCCCTCCTGTATTAGACATATGGGACGAGGAATTAGGTGACTCCGGTTTCATTCAGACCCAGAACGAACTTGCAAATGGATTGTGTGTCTGACATTATAATCTGTTATGTTGTATTTGTTGATCTCTGCAAAATATATATCTACTTGGTGAAGGAGAATTTATTCTCTTACTTCACCCTTCTTTGAGACGTATGAGCTTAAAGGTTATATATTGGCATATGATCAATTGTATGGTATGGATTTATAATGTGGCATGCTGAGTTGCATGGATCAAGGCTTTTGTTGAAAAGCAGAGTCTTGTGGATGATGACCGAAGCACGGCATTAAATAGCATAGCTTCATGTTGTAGCGTTAATTCACGAGCCTCACACACTGGTGTGAACCAGAAACTGGAGAGGACCGCAAGGAGGACATTCATTTCTTTCTAGCTAGGAGTGGTGTCATTGTATAGAGTCCAGACATTTTACTTATGTGGATGATGGATAGCGAGGTACCTCAGATTTGAGTCACTACAGGGCTCTAATTTTTTATGCCCTATAGGGCAGGGAAACGTATTGTTCAGGAATTACTAATCCACAAAACGTATGTATGGACCGGCCCTGCCGCTCCAAGGGACGATGCGTTATGTTCCCGAGGCTCTGGCTAGACAGTCTCGAATTCAGTAAGGATGATCTCTTGCATTGGTTCATAGATGGAATCCAATTTCCAATACATGACTTTAAGGTTTTAGTTGTACAACCTAGTATGGCGACATAGTAGGATGGGGTACTTATGCCGTCTAGGATTGATACATTTATATTTGAAATTGATTTCTTCACTTATAGTAATAATAAAAGATGAATTTCGCGTACCAAGCATATTTGGCCATTATAAGGTAAAAACTCTATCCTCCGGTTTGCGAGTGCATTGTGTGACGGGACCTAAGTCTTATAATGGCTTAATTTTTCCTTTTAGCATTGCGCTGTTGGTTTTATGCACTAGTATTCTTGGGAGAAAACCCTACGGCGTGGTCCCTTTATTTACTTAACTTTAAAACAAAGATAACAACTGTTTTAGTTCTCATACCAGTCCCATGACTGACACGGAGTTTATTGTTATAACCTAAACTCTGGGTGCACATATTTTCCGCACGGGCAGTTAGTAGTTTTGGGTTCGCAAGTTCTTTTTTTTCACTGGATCCTGACCTATAGATGGAGCAATAGCTGGGAAGCTTTGTACCCATGTATTTATTTCGTTTGTGTTATTCATTATTTTTCCACTACTATGTATTTTAAATCTTTATTATGTTTAATGTATAATATTTATTCATACACTGTAATATTCTTGTAGTGTGATGTAAATTGTTGTAATAACAATGAAATCTTCTTCTGTTTACGTTCTAATTTGTCATGTTCTCAAAGAAATCTGCGGTTTTCCGCAAGGAGGATTTCAGGTCGTTTCAGTTGGTATAAGAGCTTTGGTTTACAAAGATCGAGAACAAGACACATTAGAACTAAATGAAAGAATTCATCAACGATAGGATTAGTAACATCCTATAATAATGACTCGTTAGAGATAGGGTTAGTAACACCATAGAATGAGTTCGAAGAGTGTTTTTAATTAAAAACAAAATTTGTTTTGAAAATTTAAAACTTATTATATGTATTTGATTATTTTATTTTGAGTTTTATTTGGACTATCGAGTATTAGAAGATCTTGAATATATGCATAATTAATGTGTATTCGAAGTCTCAAATATACTGGGTAGATATAGAATCGCGATCTAGTCGCCCGGAGATGATTCTGATGATTTAGTACTCATCATCAGAATTTATGTTTGAGTTTCGAAAGTGGGATATCTATATGCTTCCAATTGACTGGTGTGAGAACCAAACTTAGTTAAGTTATATGTTGTGATTTGGCACCAGAAATATGATTTTTAATATATATATGTATCAAGTTATGCGTTTGGAAAGCTAATCAACTAATTGATGGACGGTTGTGTTGTTTGATAATTAGTTTGAACTAATAAAAATATTGGAATGATAGAACCAATAAGGGATTAAGAAGTAAATTTAGCCAAATCAAACAAAATATTGAACTAAACTGAAAATTGATTGAAATTGAATACATGTATGCATATATATTGAACACGTCATAGCAAAGATGCTACAGAAGAGGAATAAAATTGTATGCCCAACAAATAGGTACGTATTTAATGTTTTGTTTGGGTTTTGATGATTTTATGAGCTGATTTGCTAGCCGCTTGGCTTTTTCTTTTTCTTTTGGATTGGTGAGGGCCGTGCGTGGCAAGTTGTGATTTTTCTGGGCTCTCGTACAAAGGAGGTTATGGTGAAATTTTTTGAAAATTTAGGGTGTTAGCCAAATTTTTGAAAAATTGGAATGTTCTTAGAAACTAAAAAGTTGAAGAACTTAAGTCAGAATGAAAGTTGCGTTGGTTAGTTAAACAACTTTCAGCTACGTTCCTTTTTTAGGTCGAAAAGATTTGAAGTGGGGGAGATTGTAACAACCTGAAATTTCAGAACCAATTTAAAAAATACTATTTAAGTTATTTTAATGAATTTAGAATATTTAAAATGATTATTTTAAATAATAATGACTAAAATTTTATTTAAAATGAAGAATGAAATTATAAATTTAAAATTTATACATTACGAGCCTGAAAAGGAGCTAGAATCGAATTGACTATATCGTTCTAAAGAATGTAAGAAGTTGAGATTTCACTTTATAAATTGTAAGTTATGTCCATATTAAAATTTAGAAAAGTTGCTATGGAATTATATACATTTTTAATATATATTTTAAATATATTAGCCCTTTAAAATGTAGATTTTGCAAACGACTTCTGAATTCGATGAAACTACTTTCTATGGATCTTGATTGTCAAATTATTGCTAGATTTCAATTTCCATAAATTTTGAAGCTGATACACGAGCGTGGCACACTTAAAGGAACCTTCGCTTTCAGTTACAAATTCAATCGACTGGAAAAAGGCCATTTTGCAGACGAACTCAGAATTTGACAAAACCAGTTCCTATGGGACTGTATCATCAAAACATAGCAAGATTCCAAAATTCGTAATTTTTGGAGTCAGTATATGGCCCCGGTAAATTAAAACGCATGTTGAATTCAAATTTAAAACGTATATTATTTTATATTTTAAATTTGATAAAAACCAATCGAAACAACCGACTTTGCTTACGAAACATATCCTATTGCGTTCGGAATAGGGGTATTTAGCAAGGGGCGACAGTCGTGGGGTCTCGTTTGGAGTTCAAAAGAAAAGTCAACATTTTTAGAGAAAGGAAAATATATATATATATTTACACTTAAACCCTCCCTCTTCAATTCATTTCCCCCATTCGGAAATAAAAATCGATTTTTCCAAATAAAAGTGGCGACAACGTCGCTCTGCCCTCCGACCCACCACCGTGCCATCTCGCCGCCGCTTCCATCGTCCACCACCCCGTCTCCTTCACCTCCAGTCACCCCTCCATCGCGGAAACCAAAACCGCGGCAAGCCACCACCATGAGCCAGAATCCGTGTCGCCCTTCCACCCACCACCATGAGCCCAGCGCCGCCGCCTGCACCTGTGACTTCCTCTTCTCCGCCTGCTCCTCCGACACCAGCCGCGCAAGCACCCCCTTTTCCAGTTCAAACCCACAGCCCCCGTTCGTTCCACATCAGCAACCAACATCCGCCAGAGAGAAGCGCACAACCACCCTGAGTGCCACCCGCAGTTCGCCATCACTGAGGCCATCAGCGAGCTTCGAAATAGAAACCTTAAAGAAAAAAATGAGTAACTTTTTATGATTTTTAGTTAGTTAAAAATCTGATTTTAATAAGATAAAAATATGATTTTTCAGTATATAAAAATTAATTTTTTGTAAGTAAAAAGTACGATTTTTAAGTATATAAAATCTGATTTTTAGTAAGTTAAAGGTACAATTTTTAAGTGTGTAAAGATACGATTTTTATGTATGTAAAGATACGATTTTTAAGTATGTAAAGATACGATTTTTAAGTATGTAAAAATATGATTTTTAAGCATGTAAAAATACGATTTTTAGTAATGTAAAAACGTGATTTTAGTTATGTAAAAACATGATTTTTAGTTAAATAAGAATAAGATAGTTGGTTATGTAAAAATATGATTTTTAGTTGTATGAAAGTTTGATATTTTTTGTACGTATGTTATTAATAAAAATCAATCATGTAGGATATCGTGTTCCCCTAACTGTAGTCGGCGTGATACTCGTCTTCTTCGTTTGGAAAGAATGGTGGAGTGGGAACCCAAGGTGAGAATGTTTTCTCACTTAACTTTTAATTAAGTTATTATATCCTAGGTTGCAGACGGGGCTTAGTAGCCCTTGACACTACTTTTTGTTTGAAACCATGATTGTTTGGTTGATTTTTGAATTGATTGATTGTTATTTAATAGGGTTTGGTAACCCTAATAAGAAATCATTTGAGTATTGATTTGGGATGTGTATAGATTTGATGAGATTTGGTTCGTATATGGCGCAAGCCATTATCAGGCGAGGGATAAGGCTAGTCCTTATTCCAGTTTTAATATAGCGCCATTATGCTGCCGAAATTTTCTAAAATATGTTAGAAAAATTAGTAGAAGATAAAAATATGATTTTTAACTTATGTATGAAAAATAAAAAGATTGAGTTTTATAAATATTTAACATGTTATAAAAATGATAAAATGTTAAAATTTTATATGGTAGTTAAAAATAATAATACACATCCATTTACAAGTCGGATGACTTGTTTATGCTCGCCTATTTTTGCGATATCGATTAGGACAATAATTTTTACACACCGCCTAAGTGCACAAATTATTATTATTATTTGATGGTTGAAACCCCAGACGGGTCTGGGGATGATACTCTGATCACACGTCTCCCTCGTGATTAGTTGTATTTCGATCGATAGATTGACAGACTGTTATAAGCATTATTTATTTATTTAATGCTTATACAGTTGTAGAGTGCACTCTGGTTGTTATTTGGATGTTTGATGATTATTCAGCATTATTGTTGAATACACGCGATGTATGAATAACTAAAATTAAATGGTAATTGATTGGGTCTCATTTCTGTTTTGAAAGAACGATTTTGATGTCCGGTTTCAGATGGACACAAAAAGATTAAAGAATAAATCTGATGTTCGATGTTGGATGGACACAAAATATATTCAAAATTTGGTTTTGATTTCTGATTTTGGATGGCCATGAATATATTCAAATATATATAGCCAAGTTAAGTAGATTTGCGCCATTTTGACTCGAACGGAATTTTATGTCGATTTTATCCATTTTATAATGAATATGAAAAGGAAATGGATTTTAAAATAAAATATTTTGAAAAGATTATCATTTTAATATAATAATGTTATGGAATATTCAATTTATACTAAAAATTGAAATAGAAGTTTGTAACACCCCGTATTTTTCTAAGAATATTAAAATAACAAATTAAAGAATAATTAATTTGTAAAAGAAGAATTAGGTGAAATGGATTGCGCCATTGCGTTCATCTTGGAATTTTGCTTGAGATAGAGTCCGGGTTTGCGTAAATCGGACTCCGTATGAGTGAGTTATGGGCCTCGGAAGATTATAGGAATTTAGAGAATTAAAAAATTAATTAAACCAGCCTAGAAAAGAATTCAAAAACTTTCAAAATCAGGTGAGTGGACTGGGCGGGAAATTTCCCGTCTCGGGGTGTCGACCCCCATAAGGGGAGTCGGCATAGGTGTCGGCCCCCTAAGGGGTGATCGACATAGGTGTTGACCCCCTAGGTGAGGGATCGACCCCTTTTCGGATCCGAGCCCAAACAGGCTGAGCGGCTTACTATGACGTGTTTTTATGTGTTGTATAGACCTGATGGCTTCTAGGGTGATCTAAGGGCTCTAAAATGCTCTCAACACCTATAAAATAGTGTCTAGACGTAAGCTAATTCATAACAATTCCTTCTGATCCCGCTATGTTGTTGAACTTTCAATCCTCTTAGCCGCCGCCTCTAAAACCTAAATCATGTTAGAAGTTCTTCATCAAACAATCAGCTTTGAAGATTAATCAACATCAAATTAGAGTTTCTGCAACAACAACGATTCCATTACCTTTTCTTAATCCTAGCAATGTAAGTTCAAGTTACTTTCAGATGTGAAATCTTCATTGAAATTCTTGGCATGTAATAATATGAATCCAAGTTATACCTGATTATGAGATATTCCTTTCAGATTTATCCTATCTATTTTATCATATTTGTGCCTGCGATGTAATTCAAAACTATTTTATCAGATTTGAGCCTGCGATGTTATTCAAATCTAATCTATCAGGTTTATGCCTGTGATGTAATTTTATTCAGATCTATACTTCTTATACGTTCTTGATATTGCTATTATCAGATCTAGCGTCGCACGGCTATTTTATGCCTAATCTCTTATGTTTCCTCTTCTTCCCTTTTTTATGGATCTAGGTTGTCTCGAAACTAGAAGAAATCTTGTTATATATATATGATTGGAATACGGGGAAATTAGGCCTAATCTATTTGATGTAGTGTTGGGCGTAACTTGCAATTGAGGTTTGGGTATGACCTATTTTGGGTAAATATTGGGCATAACGTAATTGGTGGAATAATTGGACATAACATATTTGGTGAAATTGTTGGGTATAACTTGTATTTGACATTGGGGCATTATTATCATTATAACTACAAGTTTGGGTTAATTGGCATGTAAACCAAGTTTTGGGCATAAACTTTAAACTAGAATATTAAATCTAGATCGGGCATAACTATTGGTTGGGACGCCAATCATAATGTATACTGTAATTTTGGAGCATGACTATTATTGTAAATTTGGGAAGATAAGGTATAGCCTATTTTGATTAATAACTTGTAATTGGAATTTGTTGGGCATAACTTGAGAATTGGAACATGACTAGTTTTGGTGAATTTGAGTAATTAGCATATAAAATCTAGATTTGGGTATATATGGTAAATATGTAAATTGGCTAAAAGATGAACATGCCTAACCCAAGGTTAGATTGAGTTGTTGTGTAAAACTGCCCGGAACCGCCCGGGACATCCAGTAACCGCAACAACACAGATCTAATGTGAGAGGTTGGTGCATCATGCCCAAGAAAAACCTGAGGATAGATTGAGTTGTCATGTAAAACTGTCCGGAACCGCCCGGTATATCCAGTAACTGAAACAACACAGATCTAATGTGAGAGGTTGGTGCATTAATAAATCAATTAATGCTAATGAACAAGACATGCTAAGAATGGTAGGGTTAAGTTAACTAAGGGAACACTTAACCGTTATAATATGTTAAACAAACAGATGGATAAGGTTATGTTAAATTGGGAACACTTAACCATTATAACATGTTAATTAAACAGATGGATGGGTTTAGGTTAAATAAGAAACACTTAACCAGTTTAACATGATGAATGGGTAGGGTTAAGTTAATAAGGAACACTTAACCAATATATAACATGACGTGTGGTAGGGTTAAGAATCACAAGAGGATAACACTTAACCAATATATAACATGATGAATGGTAGGGTTAAGTAACGCAATAGGGCAACACTTAACCAATATAACATGATGAACGAGTGGGGTTAAGTTAGTAGGAACACTTATCCAATATAACATGATGAATGAACAAGGTTAAATTAATAAGAAACACTTAACCAGCATGACGTGATAAGTTGGTGGGTTAAGTTAACATGAGTGGGCAATATTTAACCAATATGACATGATGTATGGGTGGGTTAAGTTAACATGAATAGACAACACTTAACCAATATTACATGAACAAAGTGGATAGGTTTAACGCAAGCTTATCTAATAATACATATTGACTTGATAAGTAGAAGGGTTAAGAAAACCTTGCGTAGGTGGGTAATATTAGTATATATAGGCCCACACACTTAACCGTTAAATAAACATGCTTGAATCAGTGGGAGGGTTAAGTACATCACACGTAGGTGGATAATATTTGTATATATCGGCCCACGAACTTAACTAGTAGGAAACCCTAGTAACGGGGACCCATTTCAACAGTAACCCACATAGATGTAACATGTATCATATTATCATTTTACACCGGTTACTAGTTCGGACACTAGTTAGGTGGTTCAGGGTTATATGAATAAGAATAGCGGGGTAGTACCGAAGCGGAGAAAGAGTAGATGCGCATTCAGTTTATCTTGCCTTATCATATGTTGTGCTAAACTTATGTTATTTTGTTACCCTTATCGTTACGGTATTGTCTTATATTCAGTTTATTCATGTCATGATGCTTTTCCCTTCTTACATGCTGAAAGTCACTGGACTTACTAAGCTTTATGTCTGACCCTGTTTTGTTTCGCTTTCTTTTATTCCGTGCCCTCCCCCCTCCCCCCGGTTCGCAGGGAGGGAATGTTACGCTTAGCTCAGTTTTCTTTCCAAGCTCGAAGATGGTCGATGTATTGGTTTGGACTCTCTTTTCCACTGCTATGGCTGCTCATGCTTTATTGGGGAATATCATTATCAATTTGTGCTTCTTTATTTTTGTTAAACAAGACAGATACTTTGTTGTACCGGGTATTGGTCTTGAAAAACAATCTTTGTACAAGCTGTTTTATCAATGAAGTAAAGTTTTATTTATTTTCTGCTGCTTTAATAGTCTGTCTTGTAATTTATCTGCATCTTTTATCTATGACACTTCACTGAGGTTAATGCATTCCCTTTGTGAGTGACATTAATAGATGTGGGGTGTTTCACTTAGTATCAGAGCTAAAGGTTACCGGATCAGATAAAAGATTTGAAAAATTATTTTCAAAATGGTTTTAAAAGAAGCATTTTCAAAATAAATGTGTTGTTTTAAAGGCATATTCCCCAAAGCCATATGCAAAATCTTTTGATCCTCTGTTTGAATCCTTGTTTCCATCTTTCCTGCGTCTCTGGGGCTCCTAGCTTTCTGGGAGGTAACCTCATCGCGGCATGGTTCCGTAGGCTGGATGAGACTACGACACCTGTCAAAGGGAAAATAAGTGCCGAACTTCCATCTATAGCCGCAGTAGTTTCACCTGCGGCTAATTTTCTTTCAAGCTTTGTATGGTTTTCCGTGCGATGGAGGCAGCTTTCGAGAGACTTGTCAACATGTTACACAAGGATGGTAAAGATGAGAATGAGGGAGTTTGGCAAAGGAGCACAACCCAAGGATGAGGAACTCATGGATATGAACTTGGTTCACAAAGGAGAAAAAAAGAAAGAGGTGTAAGAGGAAGAATCACAGGACAAGAAGGGAGGAAAGAATAGTAAAATCTAAGATAAGAGGAAGTGTCTTCATTATAGTATAACGGGTCATATAATTAAGGACAAGGGCAAGAACAAAGAACAGGATTTTCCGGAGGGCAAGTGCATGCTCTCACCACCAGCATACATGAGAGAGAGGTAGTAAAGTTCCTATTTAAAAAGTTTAGTCTTTCTTTTTGATCATCCTGTCAGTAATCTTTTTGATTTTAGCGCTTCACATTCGTTTATATCCGCTTCCATAGTTGAGTCTCTGCACCTTAGTACTTGTATAGTAGAAGATCCCATTGTTGTCTCAAATCCAATTGGTGGTTCGACTCATTTATCTTTGGTGTGTGAGGATTTGAGAATAACTATATTATGTATTGAGTTTAAGTGTAATGCTTATGTTTTTGGTTTCATGGGCTATGGGTTGATTCTAGGCATGGATTGTTAGCTAGTAATTGTGAAAGGAGGGTAGTTAGACTTTTGACTTGCCTCGGGAATACCCACGAGATTTCGTGTGATCCTAAGGGATCAGCTAGGCTTAGCTACCTAGAATCACTTAATGCATATATCGACGATTTGTGATCCGTTTGAGTAGTCCATAAGTACGTAGATGTTTTGATTAGGTTAGGGGTTTGTCCCCGAAAACGTGAGACAGACTTCCACGTATATCTAATTGACAATGCAAGGCCAGTTGCATTACCTGTACGACACATGACACCAAGGGAAAGGAAGGGCTCAGTAAACAAGTAAAAGAGTTATTGAGAAAGGGTTCATAAGGCGAAGTATTTTTGAATGGGGGTGCTTCAGTTGTTTTCGCTACAAAGGCAGATGGTTCATTTCGCTTGTGCATTGATTATATTTTGGATTTCTCTAAGAGTGAGGAAGAACATGCTTTGCATCTAAGGGAATAAGATGTTTACAGTTTATACGGATGCATGCGGGACAAGGTTAGGTGTTGTTTTAATGCTAGAAGAGCGGCCTACGCTTTTGGGTCGGATAGGAGCGGCGTACCATGAAGACCTTCAGATTTAGTACATGATGGATGATTTAAATAGATGAGAAACCTCTAATCATCTTAGTATATAAACTTGACATCATCTGTTTATCTTGGAAAGATAGTTCGACTACATGGGATACCCTTTAGCATAGTACGTGATCGAAATCCTACCTTTACTAGTGAGTTTTGGAAATGGAGGTCAAAAATCTTCGCAATCATGAAATTAGATTAGTTAAGGTACAGTGGAGTGAAGCTCAAGAAGACGCGATGTGGGAAACTGAAGATAAGACACGCGCATTATACCCTTTTTCCTTGAGGGTATATCCTTGATCTCTTTTTCTAAGAATTTTATGCATACTTGTTTCTGTCTTTTTATGTATATCCTCTAGGTCATATCTTTGATCCTTAGGTAGAAGCCAATGTATGTAAACATGTGTCTGAAACATGTTATAATTGATGATTGCAAGTGGTTGCAATAGGTTGCTAGTGGTTGCTCGTGGATGCATATACACGCACATTAGGCACTAGATCGGCTCAGTCACTTTCATATTGCATATGCATATGAATGTATGTATTTGTACATGAATTGAACCTTGATGTGTTATCATATGGATGTTTCATATGGATGAATGAATATGCACACATATACTATTTACATGATTAGGGATACTTGCATACATATTGGACGCATGACACTCTCATGATTTGCATTAAGGAGGTCAACTAAATCAGTGGACCACCTGATCTTTTGCATTAGTATTGGGACATATATACACACTTTTTCATATGTTCATTTTGCATTAAAGATATTTTTAAGGACGATGAATGCTTGTGGATGATGGTTGAGTAGATGGGTTATTGGATGGTAGGATACATTCTTCTTAACAAAGAGATTTCGGGGACGAAATCCTTTAAGGAGGGGAGAATGTAACACCCTGTATTTTTCTGAGAATATTAAAATAAAAAATTAAATAATAATTAATTTATAAAAGAAGAATTAGGTGAAGCGGGTTGCGCCATTGTGTTCGTCTCAGAATTTTGCTTGAGATAGAGTCCGAGTTTGCGTAAATCGGACTCTATATGAGGGAGTTATAGGCCTCGGAAGATTACACGAATTTAGAGTATTAAATAATTAATTAAACCAGCCTAGAAAAGAATTCAAAAACTTTCGAAGTCAGGTGAGTGTGCTGGGAGGGAAAATTTCCGGCCCAGGGGCGTCGACCCCCTTAAGGGGAGTCGTCATAGGTGTCGACCCACTAGGGGAGGGGTTGACCCCTTTTCGGATCCGAGCCCAAACAGGCTGAGAGGCTTCCTGTGACGTGTTTTGATGCGCTGTACGGACCTGATGGCTTCTAGGGTAATCTAAGGGCTCTAAAACACTCTCTACACCTATAAAATAGTGCTTAGACCTAGCCTAATTCATAACAATTCCTTCGGGGCCGCTATGCTGTTGAAGTTTCAATCCTCTTAGCCGCTGCCTCTAAAACCTAAATCATGTTAGAATTTCTTCATCAAACAATCAGCTTTGAAGATTAACCAACATCAAATTAGAGTTTCTGCGACAACAACGATTCCATTACCTTTTCTTAATCCTAGCAATGTAAGTTCAAGTTACTTTCAGATGTGAATTCTTCATTGAAATTCTTGGCATGTAATAATATGAATCCAAGCTATACCTAATTATGAGATAATCCTTTCAGATTTATCCTATCTATTTTATCTGATTTGTGCCTACGATGTTATTCATATCTATTTTATCAGATTTTTTTCCTGCGATGTTATTCAAATCTAATCTATTAGATTTTTGAATGCGATGTAATTTTATTCGGATCTATACTTCTTATACATTCCTGGTATTGCTACTATCAGATCCAGCGTCGTATGGCTATTTTATGCCTAATCCCTTATGTTTTATCTTCTTCCCCTTTTTATGGATCTAGGTTGTCTCGAACCTAGACAAAATCTTGTAATATATATACGATTGGAATACGAGGCTATTGGGCCTAATCTATTTTATTTACTGCTAGGCATAACTTGCAATTTAGGTTTGGACATTGTAACACCCCGTATTTTTCTGGACATATTAAAATAACAAATTAAAGAACAAATAATTTTTAAAATAAGAATTAGGTGAAACGAGTTGGGCCATTGTGTTCGTCTCGGAATTCTGCTTGAGATAGAGTCCGTGTTTGCGTAAATTGGACTCTGTATGAGGGAGTTATGGGCCTCGGAAGATTAGGAGAATTTAGAGAATTAAATAATTAATTAAACCATCCCAGATAAGAATTCAAAAACTTTCAAAATCAGGTGAGTGGGTAGGGCGGAAAATTTCCCATCCAGGGTTGTCGACCCCCCTACATGGGAGTCGACATAGGTGTCGACCCCTAGGGAAGGGGTCGACCCCTTTTCAGATCCGAACCCAAACAGGCCGAGCGGCTTCCTATGACGTGTTTTGATGTGCTGTACGGACCTGATGGCTTCTAGGGTGATCTAATGGCTTTAAAACACTCTCTACACCTATAAAATAGTGCCTAGACCTAACTAATTCAATAACAATTCCTTCTGACGCCGCTATGCTGATGAACTTTCAATCCTCTTAGCCGCCGCCACTAAGACCTAAATCATGTTAGAAGTTCTTCATCAAACAACCAACTTTGAAGATCAAATTATAGTTTCTGCGACAACAATGGTTCCATTTCCTTTTCTTAATTCTAGAAAGGTAAGTTCAAGTTACTTTCAGATGTGAATTCTTAATTGAAATTCTTGGTATGTAATAATCTGAATCCAAGCTATACCTGATTATGAGATAATCCTTTCAGATTTGTCCTATCTATTTTATCATATTTGTGCTTGCGATGTTATTCAAGTCTTTTTTATCAGATTTGTGCCTGCGATGTTATTCAAATCTATTTTATCAAATTTGTGCCTGCGATGTTATTCAAATCTAATCTATCAGATTTATGTTTGTGATGTAATTTTATTCAGATCTATACTTCTTATATGTTCCTGATATTGCTATTATCTGATCTAACGTCGTATAGCTATTTTATGCCTAATCTCTTATGTTTCCTCTTCTTCCTCTTTTTATGGATCTAGGTTGTCTCGAACCTAGATCAAATCTTGTTATATATACGTTTGGAATAAGGGGGAATTAGGCCTAATCTATTTTAAGTACTGTTGGGCGTAACTTGCAATTGAGGTTTGGTTATGACCTATTTTGGGTAAATATTGGGCATAACGTAATTGGTGAAATAATTGGACGTAATATATTTGGTGAAATTTTAGGGTATAACTTGTAGTTGACATTGGACATTATTATCATTATAACTACAAGTTTGGTTTAATTGGAATGCAAACCAAGTTTTGGGCATAAACTGTAAACTAGAATATTAAATCTAGATTGGATATAACTATTGGTCGGGACGCCAAGCATAATGTATATTGTGATTTTGGGGCACGACTATTATTGTAAATTTTGGAAGATTGGGTATAGCCTATTTTGATTAATAACTTGTAATTGGAATTTGTTGGGTATAACTTGAGAATTGGAACATGACTAATTTTGGTGAATTCGGGTAATAAGCATATAAAATCTAGATTTTGGTATATATATGTAAATATGTAAATTGGCTAAAAGATGAACATGCCTAACCCGAGGTTAGATTGAGTTGTGGTGTAAAAATGCCCAGAACCGCCTGGCACATCCAGTGAACGCAACAACACAGATCTAATGTGAGATGTTAGCGCATCATACCCAAGAAAAACCCGAGATTAGATTGAATTGTGGTGTAAAACTGCCCAGAACCGCCGCCGACATATCCAGTAACCGCAACAACACAGATCTAATGTGAGAGGTTGGTGCATTAATAAATCAATTAATGTTAATGAACAAGACGTGCTAAGAATGGTAGGGTTAAGTCAACTAAGGGACCACTTAACCGTTATAACATGTTAATTAAACAGATGGATGAGGTTAGGTTAAATTGGGAACAATTAACCGTTATAACATGTTAATTAAACAGATGGATGGGTTTAGGTTAAATAAGAAACACTTAACCAGTATAACATGATGAATGTGTAGGGATAGGTTAATAAGAAACACTTAACCAATATATAACACGATGTATGGTAGGGTTAAGTAACACAAGAGGGCAACACTTAACCAATATAACTTGATGAACAAGTGGGGTTAAGTTGATAGGAACAATTAACCAATATAACATGATGAGTGAACATGGTTAAGTTAGTAAGAATAACTTAACCAGCTTGACGTGATAAGTAGGTGAGTTAAGTTAACATGAATGGATAATACTTAACTAATTTGACATGATGTGTGGATGGGTTAACATGAATAGACAGCACTTAACCAATATTACATGAACAAAGTGGATAGGGTTAAGGCAAGCTTAACCAATAATACATATTGACTTGATAAGTATGAGGGATAAGTGAACCATGCGTAGGTGGGTAATATTAGTATATATAGGCCAACAAACTTAACCGTTAAATAAACATGCTTGAATCAGTGGGAGGGTTAAGTACATCGCACATAGGTGGGTAATATTTGTATAAATAGGCCCACGAACTTAGCCAGTAGGAAACCCTAGTAACGAGACCCATTTCAGCAGTAACCCACAAGGATGTATCATGGTACCCTGAACTAGGCAGGGTGGGGCACGATTACTAGGTTGATTATAAGCGGTCAAAATAGCGGCAGGGGTTACGTCAGTGTAGGTTCCGGCGGTTGACGGGCGTGCACATACTCCGAAGTGGGAAAAAGAAGGCACTGAGTACCAGTAGCTATGCACTATGCATCTTGAATCGTGTCAGGTTGCTATCATAAGGATTGATACAACTTATGGTGGGACCAGCACAAGATATCTAAACAAAAGGTAGGGCCGGTTGACACAGACACGTGGAACATTAATACAAGTTGGGAGCCGGTCGATAACGTAATAAGGATACATCTAACATCTTCATGGCTATTAGGGTGATTGAGGTAAGGTCCTCATACTAGGTGTACACCTGAAGGCTATCACAATTGCGGGGATTGGGATCATGTTATCATATTATCATTTTACACAGGTTACTAGTTGGGACACTAGTTAGGTGGTGCAGAGATGTAGGAATCAGAATAACAGGGTAGTAGCGAAGCAGAGAAAGAGTAGAAGCGCATTCAGTTTATCTTGCCTTATCATATCTTATGATAAACTTATGTTATCTTATTACCCCTGTTGTCACGGTATTATCTTATATTCAGTTTATTCATGTCATGACGCTTTTCCCATCTTACATGCTGAAAGTCACTGGACTTTTATGTCTGACTCTGTTTTGTTTCGCTTTCTTTTCAATCGTCCCCCCCCTCCCCCACAGATTCGCAGGGAGGGAATGTTACACTTAGCGCGGTTTCTTTCCAGGCTCGAAGATGGTCAATGTATTGCTTTGGACTCTCTTTTCTACTGCTATGGTTGGCTCATTCTTTATTGGGGAATATCATTATCAATTTATGCTTCTTTATTATTGTTAAACAAGGCAGATACTTTGTTGTACTGGGTATTGGTGATGGAAAACAATCTTTGTACAATCTGTTTTATCAATGAAGTAAAGTTTTATTTATTTTTCGCTGCTTTAATAGGCTGTCTTGTTTATCGGCATCTTTTACCTATGATGCTTCACTGAAGTTGATGCATTCCCTTCGTAAGCGACATTAATGGATGTGGGGTGTTTCACTTGGTATCAGAGCTGAAGGTTACGAGATCAGATAAAAGATTTGAAAAACTATTTTCAAAACGGTTTTAAAAGAAGCTTTTTCAAAAGAAAAGTTTTGTTTTAAAGGCATATTCCCCCAAAGCCATATGCACTATCTTTTGATCCTCTGTTTGAATCCTTGTTTCCATCTTTCCCGAGTCTCCAAAGCTCCTGGCTTTCTGGGAGGTAACCTCATCGCGGCATGGTTCCGTAGGCTTGATGAGACTACGACACCTGTTATAGGGAAAATAAGTTCCCAACTTCCATCTATAGTCGCAGTAGTTTCACCTACGGCTAATTTTCTTTCAAGCTTTGTAGGGTTTTCCATGCGATGGAGGCAGCTTTCGAGAGACTTGTGAACTTGTTATACAAGGATAGTAAAGATGAGAACGAGGGAGTTTGGCTAAGGAGGACAACCCAAGGATGAGAAACTCATGTATACGGACTTGGTTCACAAAGAAGGTAAAAAGAAAGAGGTGTAAGAGGAAGAATCACGGGACAAGAAGGGAGGAAAGAATAGTAAAACCTAAGATAAGAGGAAGTGTCTTTATTATAATATAACGGGTCATATAATTAAGGACAAGGAAAAAAACAAAGAATAGGATTTTCCGGAGGGCAAGTGCATGCTCTCACTGCCAGCATACCTGAGAGAGAGGTAGTAAAGTTCTTGTTGAAAAAGTTTAGTTTTTCTTTTTGATCATCCTGTTAGTATTCTTTTTTTATTTTAGCGCTACACATTCATTTATATCTGCTTCCATAGTTGATTCTCTACACCTTAGTACTTGTATAGTAGAAGATCCCACTATTGTCTCAAATACAATTGGTGGTTTGGCTCATTTATCTTTGGTTTGTAAGGATTTGAGAATAGCTATATTAAGTATTTAGTTTAAGTGTAATGCTTGTGTTTTTTTCAAGGGTCTTAGGTTGATTCTAGGCATGGATTGGTTAGCTAGTAATTATGAACGGAGGGTAGTTAGACTTTTGACGTTCCTCGGGAAAACCCTCGAGATTTCGTGCGATCCTAAGGGATCAGTTAGGCTTAGATACCTAGAATCACTTGATACACCTATCAACAATCTGCAATCCGCTAGAGTAGTCCATGAGTATGCAGATATTTTTGACTAGGTTAGGGGTTTGCTCCATAAAACGCGAGATAGCCTTCCGCATATATCTAGTTGACAATGCAAATCCAGTTGCATTACTTGTATGACACATGACTCCAAGGGAAAGGAAGGGCTCATTAAACAAGTAAAAGAGTTACTTGAGAAAGGGTTCATAAGGCGAAGTATTTCTGAACGGGGGTGCTCCAGTTGTTTTTGCTACAAAGGCAGATGGTTCACTTCACTTGTGCATCGATGATATTTTGGATTTCTGTAAGAGTGAGGGAGAACATGCTTTGCATCTAAGGGAATAAGACATTTATAGTTTATATGGATGCAGGCAGGACAAGGTTAGGCCCTATTTTAATGCCAGAAGAGCGGCCTAGCTTTTGGGTCGGATAGGAGCGGCGTAACATGAAGTCCCTCGGAGTCGGGACATGATGGATAAGCTAAGTAGAGGATAGACATCTAATCATCTTAGTATATACACTTGTTATCATATGTTTATCTTGGAAAGATAGTTCGACTACATGGGATACCCTTTAGCATAGTGCGTGATCGAGATTCTATCTTTACTAGTGAGTTTTGGAAATGAAGGTCAAGAAGCTTCGCAATCGTGAACTTGGATTAGTTAAGGTACAGTGGAGTGAAACTCAAGAAGACGCGACGTGGGAAACTGAAAATAAGACACGCGCATCATACCCTATTTCCTTGAGGGTATATCCTTGATCTCTTTTTCTAGGAATTTTATGCATACTTGTTTCTATCTTTTTAGGCATATCCTCTAGGTCACATCTTCGATCCTTAGGTAGAAACCAATGTATGTAAACATGTGTTTGAAACATGTTATGATTGATGATAACAAGTGGTTGCAAGAGGTTGCTAGTGGTTGCTTATGGATGCATATACACGCACATTAGGCACTAGATTGGCTCAGTCACTTTCATATTACATATGCTTATGAATGTATGTATTTGTACATGGATTGAAACTTGATGTGTTATCATATGGATGTTGCATGTGGATGAATGAATATGCACACATATAGTATTTACATGATTAGGGATACTTGCATACATATTGGATGCGTTACACTCTCATGATTCGCATTAAGGAGGTCAACTGAATCAGTGGACCACCAGATCTTTTGCATTAGTATTGGGACATATACATGCACTTTTGCATATGTTCATTTTTCATTAGAGATCTTTTTAAGGACAATGAATGATTGTGGATGATGGTTTAGTTGATGGGTGATTGGATGGTAGTGTAACGACCACGGGATTCGAGTAGGCTTTTCAACCATCCTCTCCTCCCTCGGCACTGGGCTAACCTCCCAGCGTGGCTTATAGAGATACCTCAGAACTGCTTTTACGGCCAGCCTCTCGACTCGACCAACCCACATTGTCGGGAGATGTAGGGGTAAGAGTCTCCCGTTCGCCACCAAACGCGAAGCGAGAACCCCCTATCATCCGTACCAATTAAGCAACCAGCTCTGATACCACCTGTAACGACCCGCAAATCTGAGCTATCTGAGTTGACTAAAAACACCACACGTCCAACCCAAATAACACGGAAATACGAACCATTAATAGAAAGAAGATAGAGGATGAGAAATAGAAAGAAAGAAATATTAGAATAGAAGAAAAACGAAGATCACAACTCACAGCGGAACGAATAAAATATATTCTATAACATAAGCTTTGGAATACAAATCTGTTTGGTACATATATACATACCATCATCAGAGTACACATAACATTTGATCCAGCGGAAGTAACTCTAGATAACTAACGTTGAAGCCTTCTGCTTCAAGCTCCTCCAAGTGTATCTGTAAAAGCCTGAAACACTTGACTGCCCGTACAAATTTGGGCACCCAAGAGTTTAGGGAAAACAAAACAAAATAAACTCTGGGTCAGTCATGGGACTGGTGTGAGTAAACTCCAACCATTTGTTTAACTTTAAAAATCCTTTCAAAAGAAAAGATAATAGTAAGACCAGCCCACACATAAACATGGATGGTTTTTACCTTACTATAACCCAAAACACTTTGATATCAAATCCAGTGATATTATAATAATGTCTACCTCAAATAAATAACCAAATAGCAGAACGCTTGCATCTCACGCTCCACATATATAGTATAAAATCAAAAACCGCATGGCGCTTATTGGAGATTGGATTTCCAACATGACAAGGTATGGAACCACCTTCCGCTAGTGTATCTCTAGAGGCGAATACACCTGGGTTCAACAAGAACGTCTTGCAACCCGGCCCACACATGACCGACCACTCATTTCGCTTGAGTGTATCGAATGTATATCACCAACGGTTGGACTCAAACCACCGTTTCCCGAATGGGCAGAATCGATAGATTTAGAAACAAAAGGAATTTCTCTAGATAGGTGATTATACACCCTAATGGGTGTGACCCACATAGCCATGCTGCCTGCCCGATTTTTGTCCTTTCCCGGTTGTTGACGCCTGAGGCTACGCATACTTACCATTCATTGATAGCACAATCACTTTGAATGCCACATTGTCAGATCCGTTAATCACTAGTTGCTTTGCACAAATATTCTGGATATTATGCTAAGGGATAAATCCGTTGCAACCATATATATTCATACAAACCAACCCATTTGATCATTGGAAATACTTTGTCAGACATTCGTCCATTTACGTTCGTTCTGGGATTGAACGAAACCGAAGGCACTATTTCTATAAATAGAAAAGCCCTTGCACTTTACTCCGTCTTTAATATATTCAGCATACTTGGTTCGCAACGCTTATGCCGATACGGAGTGGTTCTTCGGATAATAATCCAACCGGTCTCTCCATATTGACAACGATGGTCAAAACTTCGATAGTCTGTGATTTAACTATCGAATAAAACAAGTGTTCATCCAAACATATCAACAAATCACTGGGCTCTTTAATTAATATTCATTAATTAAATCTCTTTTCCATTTCCTTAACAATATTTGTTAACCAAATATTTTCCATAATCATCTTGGCCCTTTACGCTATTTTTGATTTCATTTCCTTATCGAATTCTATATATATCGATATATAGATTTCTAATTTTCAAATTCCTTAAAAATATTCTATCTCCTTAAATTTCCGGAAAATTTCGCCATAACCTCCCCTGTATCGGGAGCATCGGGAAATTTCAAATAGCTTCCCGGTATCTTCCTCAATCAAAAAGAAAAAGGAAAAGCCAAGTGGCTTGCCGATACGGCGCATAAAATCTCATATATGAATTAAACATGTACCTTTTTGTCGAGCACATTATTTATATACCTGCATTATCCTTGTCCCATACCTGTCTCCTGTATGTCTATACCTGTCAAATTTATTTCAACTTCACACACTCGTTTTGACCCAACTCGCTAATTAACTCGTTAATTAACTCGTTGGTCTATTTCGCTTGTACATTGGAATATAACATATTTCAAATATATTTCAACCTACTTATCAAATAATGGAATTCAAATTTGAATTTAAGCGCTATGTTCGATTTCGAATATATATATTTACGAACGCCAAATTTACTTTTCAAGGTTCGACTTTAGTTCAAACTCGGTTAACCAATTTCTACTTGACTTAGTTAATCCTAAATAATCAAAATAGGGTTATTGTTTCAAAAATCTCTGTACTTACTTCACTTGAGCTCGCCTTTATTTTCTAACTCAAGATTAGGCTTTTAAAATGGGACTTTGGATTTTTATTTGCTTAAAAATCCTTATATTTATATATAAAATCCATTATGGTTTATAATGGTTTCTGGCGCTGCGTTTTTGAAATTTTGATTTTGACATAACTCAAAATCTATACGACGAAATTCAGATTTTTCTCCTTCATTAGAAAACTATTATTGAATCGGTCCTGACGTTTCTTGTTTCAAAGAAATCCGACTTCAATTGAGTCCTGTATACTTGATTGAAGTTCGAATCGCTATTTTACGTACTGCAGCGCTGCGGCGAGTTCGTTTTAATTATATTTATATATATAAACTTTTTAAACTTCTTAAAAATGAATTCAACTTTATTTAATTCTATTTGAATTCCTTGATTCAAATTCCAATCTCACTTTGAATTCCATATTCAAAGTTTCAATCCCTTTTCTATTTGATATTCAAATTCAATACTTAAATTTCTATTTGAATTCCCTATATTCAAATTCAATACTTGAATTCATTTGAATTCTTTTATTCGAACTCTATTTTTAAATTCCATTTGAACTTCTATATTCCAATTTTTATATTTGAAATTTATTGAAATTCAAATATTCAAACTCCTTTTTAAATTCTATATTCAAAATTCCATAGTTTAAAATTCCATTTGAATGCTATATTCAAATTCTATAATTTAAATTCCATTTGAATTCCTTTTTGAATTCTACATTCAAATCCCCTATTCAATTCTCTTCGAATTCAAATTCTATCTTATTCTATTTGAATTTCAAATATCCAAACTCCGATTCAATTCTATTTTGAAATTTCAAATATTCAACCCCTTTTTAATTCTATCATTCAAATCCTCTTATTTGAATCCTATTGCAAATCTAGTTTCAAAACTTCATTTAAATTTCTACATCCAAATCTCTTTTCAAAACTTCATTTGAATTTCTATATTCAAATCTCATAGATTAAATCCTATTTAAATTCAATTTGAATCTCTTATATTCAAATTTCATCTTCCCTTTTCATTTGAATTCTAATATTCAAATTCATTTCCCACCCCATTTGAATTCTAATATTCAAACTTATTTTTTTACACCATTTGAATTTCTTCACTCAAATCCATTTGAATTCCCTTGAATTCAAATCCCATTTCAAAACCATTTGGATTTCCTATTTTGAAAATCCTATTTGAATTTCTATTTCCAATTCTACTTTGAAAATCCTATTTCAAAGTTTATTTCAAATTCTATTTTGAAATTCTACATGCAAATCTCTATTTGAATTTCTTTATTCGAATTCCTTTGAATTCAAATTTTATTTTAATTTCTTGAATTCAAATTCTATTTTTTCATTTCAATTTCGTCTATTCAAATTCTATTTGAACTTCTATTTGAACTTCTATTTGAATCTCTAATATTAAATCTCCTTTTAAAATTCAAATATTTAAACTCCTTTTAAAATTCAAATGTTATACTCAAATTTCATTTGAGTTATACATTTTAAAATTTTCATTTCACATCCTGTTTGAAAATTTCTTTTGTACTTCAAATATCTCAACTCCTTTCTAATATTTAAATTCTATTTAAATTTCTACTTAAAAATTCTATTTCAAGTTCTATTTTGAAATTTCATTTCAAAATTTAATTTCACACTTGTATTTCTATTTCTGAATTATCAAATGATAATTCTTTTCACTTCATTTATAACTTCGTTATAAAAGAACTATTTATAAACTTCGTTTATAAAGAACTACTTGTTTTATTTTTCAAAACAAGTTTATATTTTATTTCCATTTAAAAATTTAAATTCTATTTAAAAATAGAATTTTCCCTTTTTAAATCTCAAATATCCTTCCATGATATTTTAAATATCATTACTTAAGCCCAGTGATATTTACACACACAAAGCAACGAATTATTTATTTTTCTAACACATCATATATAAAAATATATATGCAAACAAATAAACAAATAGATAATATAATTTTTGAGGAATCCAGTTGGATTCCTCCAACCTGTTTCCTGCATCCACAGATGTTAGCACACAATTAATACCCATTCTGCTTCGTGGCAGAATATCGCGGTATAGAAGGTCATCCACTAATCATAGCGTGGGGCGTATAGGGTAATCATCCGATATGAAACTGCGGGCATCCGCTAATGAGACTGCGGGAATCCAACCAATCAATCAACCCAATATATATATATATATATAATAGCCTAAATAACTAATATATATAAACAACCATAAAACATTTACACAAGCAACAGACAATTATTTTTAATGAAATAAAAATAATTCTAAAGGTGAGTGAGATTTACTCACCAGGATTTCCATTGTTCGATCCATTCTGATCCAATTGATTTTAGAAATTTCCAGTCCAACATCCAATAGTATTTTCCGCAACTATATTCTAAGGAACTGGCTTCTCGATTTAATTACCTTGTATAAATTTAAATTTTGCCTTTATCAGATATACAGATTATATCGACTAATAGGATTAAAGGTAAACTAAATTTAATTTTTAACTTACTTTAAATTAATTACTTATGGGTTAATTAAATTCCAACTAAAATCTTAACTGATTACTTTACAGATTTTATTTCTAACTAACTAATCTCTTTATATAAACTAACTTAAAAATCCTAATCACTTTATAAAAAAATGTTATTAACAAATTTAACAACCGTTATTAACTTGCAATTTAGAATTAAATTAAATAATTTATATTACCTTAATTACTTCTTTCTCCTTGGTATTTCACCGAGCACTTCCGCTTCACTCTCGGAAATTGCTCCTCACTACTGGTATTGGCCTCCCTACCTCAGCTTCAACGTCGACTGCTAGTCACCCAGTTCGACCCCTCCGAATTCACGAACCCTGAACATCCCAGCATCCCACTGTCGAACCCAATTCCAAGTTCAACCTCCGTCTCTTCTAACCCCAGCTCAACATCTGATGCTTCGAACTTCATTTTCCCCTATACCATTTGCTGCATCGAAACACGACCTCGACCTCCCTTGAATTCGCTGAAACCCCCAAAGTGCGTTGCTCCAGAATTGATGCTCGAAGAACTCGAGCCTGGAAAACTCCATCGCGACCCACGGTTGGTACTGCGTCGGCCTCAAACCCTGAACTGGATTTGATTTCTAATATGAAAGAGGAAGTTAGGGGCGATTTTGAATTCGATTATCGGTCCCTGGAAGTTTCGATTTTTAGCTGAGGAGTTCGCCATTTTTATTGTTGGGATTTCTGAGGCTTGTGAATTACAAAGGGCGATGGCCTCAATATATAGAGGTGCAGAAGAAAACAGATAGTACTTTGGCCATTAAATTTGTGTTTGCTCGTTAACGATGGCAGGAGACAATTTTATCAACTCGAAGAGAACCTAGGTCTGCGCGATAAAATTATAGGGTGGTTGTATTGTTAAATAGGTCGGCTGATGTATTTTTATTTTGATTAAAAAGCTAAATATCTTGTGGTCCTTAAAATTAAAACCCTGAACCACTATTTAACACAACAACCGATGCTACCAGATTTTTACGTTATTCTAAACTTAACTGAGCATATTCTGAAATTTAATTCGTTTGCTTATACAGACTATCAATATCAAATAAACGATTAAAGTCATTGAAAATAACTCGTCTATATTCAACTAGAATTATATTGATCGACTGAATCATTTCGAATCAGTTTTTAACTGCAAATTATTATCGTTTCGTATTACGCTACCCAATATATTTGATATTAATTCGCATATCGATTATTCATTCGATAAATTCAATATAAAATTCATTTATATTATGAATTCAATATTTAAAACCATACTAAATATTTAAAATAAACTGTTCAAAAATCTGGGTCGTTACAGGTAGGATACATTCTTCTTAACTTAGAGATTTCGGGGACGAAATCCTTTAAGGAGGGGAGAATGTAACACCCCGCATTTTTCTAAAAATATTAAAATAACAAATTAAAGAATAATTAATTTGTAAAAGAAGAATTAGGTAAAATGGGTTGCGCCATTTCGTTCGTATCGGAATTTTTCTTGAGATAGATCCGCGTTTGCGTAAATCGAACTCCGTATGAAGGAGTTATAGGCCTCGGAAGTTTACAGGAATTTACAGAATTAAATAATTAATTAAACCAACCCAGAAAAGAATTCAAAAACTTTCGAAATCAAGTGAGCGGGCTGGGAGGGAAATTTCCCGCCCAGGGGTGTCGACCCCCCTATAGGGGAGTCGACATAGGTGTCGACCCCCTTGGGGAGGGGTCGACCCCTTTTCGGATCCGAGACCAAACACGTTGAGCGGCTTCCTGTGACGTGTTTTGATGTGTTGTACGGACCTGATGGCTTCTATGGTGATCTAATGGCTCTAAAACACTCTCTACACCTATAAAATAATGCCTGGGCCAAACCTAATTCATAACAATTCCTTCTAACGCCGCTATGCTGATGAACTTTCAATCTTCTTAGCCGCCGCCTCTAAAACCTAAATCATGTTAGAAGTTCAACAAATAATCAGCTTTGAAGATTAATCAACATCAAATTAGAGTTTCTGCAACAACAACGGTTCCATTACCTTTCTTAATCCTAGCAAGATAAGTTCAAGTTACTTTCAGATGTGAATTCTAAATTGAAATTATTGGCATGTAATAATCTTAATGCAAGGTATACCTGATTATGAGATAATCCTTTCAGATTTTTCATGTCTATTTTATCATATTTGTGCCTGTGATGTTATTCAAATCTATTTTATCAGATTTGTGCCCACAATGTTATTCAAATCTATTTTATCAGATTTGGGCCTGCGATGTTATTCAAATTTAATCTACCAGATTTATGCCTACGATGAAATTTTATTCAGTTCTATACTTCTTATATGTTCCTGATATTGCTATTACCAGATCTAGCGTCGTATGGCAATTTTTTGCCTAATATCTTATGTTTCCTCTTCTTCCCATTTTTATGGATCTAGGTTGTGTCGAACCTAGGCGAAATCTTGTTATATATACGATTGGAATACGGGGGAATTCGGCCTAATCTATTTTATGTACTGTTGGGCATAACTTGCAATTGAGGTTTGGGTATGACCTATTTTGGGTAAATATTGGGCATAAGTAATTGGTGAAATAATTGGATATAACATATTTGGTGAAATTGTTGGGTATAAATTGTAGTTGACATTAGGCATTATAACTACAAGTTTGGGTTAATTGGTATGTAAACCAAGTTTTGGGCAAAAACTGTAAACTAGAATATTAAATCTAGATTGGGCACAACTATTGGTTGGGACGCCAGGCATAATGTATATTGTGATTTTGGAGCATGACTATTATTGTAAATTTGGGAAGATTGGGTATAGCCTATTTTTATTAATAACTTGTAATTAGAATTTGTTGGACATAACTTGAGAATTGGAATATGACTAGTTTTGGTGAATTTGGTAATTAGCATATAAAATCTAGATTTGGGTATATATATGTAAATATGTAAATTGGCTAAAAGATAAACATGCCTAACCCGAGGATATATTGAGTTGTGGTATAAAACTGCCTGGAACCGCCGGACACATCCAGTAACCGCAACAACACAATTCTAATATGTGAGATTAGCACATCATGCCCAAGAAAAACCCAAGGTTAGATTGAGTTGTAGTGTAAAACTTCCCGGAACCGCCCGACATATCTAGTAACCGCAACAACACAGATCTAATGTCAGAGGATGGTGCATTAATAAATCAATTAATGCTAATGAACAAGACATGCTAAGAATGGTACGGTTAAGTTAACTAAGGGAACACTTAACAGTTATAATATGTTAATTAAACAGATGGATGAGGATAGGTTAAATTGGGAACACTTAACCGTTATAACATGTTAATTAAACAAATGGATGGGGTTAGGTTAAATAAGAAACACTTAACCAGTATAACATGATGAATGGGTAGGGTTAAGTTTATAAGAAACACTTAACCAATATATAACATGATGTATGGTAGGGTTAAGCAACACAAGAGGGCAACACTTAACTAATATAACATGATGAACGAGTGGGGTTAAGTTAATAGGAACCCTTAGCCAATATAACATGATGAGTGAACAGGGTTGAGTTAATGAGAAACACTTAACCAGCATGACGTGATAAGTAGGTGGGTTAAGTTAACATGAATGGACAATATTTAACCAATATGACATGATGTGCGGGTGGGTTAAGTTAACATGAATAGACAACACTTAACCAATATTACATGAACAAAGTGGATAGGGTTAAGGCAAGCTTAACCAATAATACATATTGACTTGATAAGTAAGAGGGTTAAGTAAACATTACGTAGGTGGGTAATATTAGTATGTATAGGCCCACAAACTTAACCGTTAAATAAACATGCTTGAATTAGTGGGAGGGTTAAGTACATCACGCGTAGGTGGGTAATATTTGTATATATAGTCCCACGAACTTAACCAGCAGGAAACCCTAGTAACGGGGACCCATTTCAGCAGTAACCCACATAGATGTATCATGGTACCCTGAACTAGGCAGGGTGGGGCACGATTACTAGGCTGATTATAAGCGGTCAAAATAGCGGCAGGGGGTACGTCAGTGTAGGTTCGGACGGTTTATGGGCGTGCACGTACTCCGGAGTGGGAAAAAGCAGGAACTGGGTACTAGTAGTTATACACTCTTGAATCGTGTCGGGTTGCTATCATAAGGATTGATACACCTTATGGTGGGACCAGCACAGGATATCTACACGCAAGAGAAGGTCGATTGTCATAGACATGTGGTACACTAATACAAGTAGGGAGCCGGTCGATAGGGTAGTAAGGATACATCAACATCTTAATTGCAATTAGGTTGATTGAGATAAGATCCTCATACTAGATGTACACCTGAAGGCTTCCACAATTACGGGGATTGGGATCACGTTATCATATTATCATTTTACACAGGTTACTAGTTGGGACACTAGTTAGGTGGTGTAGAGATATAGGAATCAGAATAACATGGTAGTAGCGAAGCAGAGAAAGAGTAGAAGCACATTCAGTTTATCTTGGCTTATCATATCTTTTGCTAAACTTATGTTATCTTGTTACGCTTGTTGTCACGGTATTGTCTTATATTCATTTTATTCATGTCATGATGTTTTTCCCTTCTTACATGCTGAAAGTCACTGGACTTACCAGGCTTTATGTCCGACTCTGTTTTGTTTCGCTTTCTTTTCTTCCCCCCCCCCCCATGTTCGTAGGGATGGAATGTTACACTTAGCTCAGTTTCTTTCCAAGCTCGAAGATGGTCATTGTATTGCTTTGGACTCTCTTTTCCACTGCTATGGCTGGCTCATGCTTTATTAGGGAATATCATTATCGATTTATTCTTCTTTATTTTTGTTAAACAAGACAGATACTTTGTTGTACTAGTTATTGGTGTTGGAAAACAATCTTTGTACAAGCTATTTTATCAACGAAGTAAAGTTTTATTTATTTTCTGCTGCTTTAATAGTCTGCATGTAATTTATCTGCATCTTTTACCTATGACGCTTCACTAAAGTTAATGCATTCCCTTTGTGAGTGACATAAATGGATGTGGGGTGTTTCACTTGGTATCAGAGCTGAAGGTTACCGGATCAGATAAAAGATTTGAGAAATTATTCTCAAAACGGTTTTAAAAGAAGCATTTTCAAAAGAAAAGTTTTGTTTTAAAGGCATATTCCACCAAAGCCATATGCACTATCTTTTGGTCCTCTGTTTGAATCCTTGTTTCCTTCTTTCCAGAGTCTCCAGGGCTCCTGGCTTTCTGGGAGGTAACCTCATCGCGGCATGGTTCTGTAGGCTTGATGAGACTACGACACCTGTTATAGGGCAAATAAGTTCCCAACTTCCATCTATAGTCGCAGTAGTTTCACCTACGGCTAATTTTCTTTCAAGCTTTGTAGGGTTTTCCATGCGATGGAGGCAGCTTTCGAGAGACTTGTCAACATGTTACATAAGGATGGTAAAGATGAGAACGAGGGAGTTTGGCTAAGGAGCACAACCCAAGGATGAGAAACCCATGGATATGGACTTGGTTCACAAAGGAGGTAAAAAGAAAGAAGTGTAAGAGGAAGAATCACAAGATAAGAAGGGAGGAAAGAATAGTAAAACCTAAGATAAGAGGAAGTGTATTTATTATAGTATAATGGGTCATATAGTTAAGGACAAGGGCAAGAACAAAGAACAAGATTTTCCAGAGGGCAAGTGCATACTCTCACCGCCAGCATACCTGAGAGGGAGGTAGTAAAGTTCCTGTTGAAAAAGTTTAGTTTTTCTTTTTAATCATCCTGTTAGTACTATTTTTTTTATTTTAGCGCTTTACATTCGTTTTATCTGCTTCCATTGTTGAGTCTTGGCACCTTAGTGCTTGTGTAGTAGAAGATCCCATTATTGTCGCTCTGCCCTCCGGCCCACCACCGTGCCATCTCGCTGTCGCTTCCATTGTCCACCACTCCGTCTCCTTCACCTCCAGTCACCCCTCCATAACGGAAACCAAAACCGCGGTGAGCCACCACCGTGAGCTCAAATCCGAGTCGCCCTTCCACCCACCACCGCGAGCCCAGCGCCAACGCCTGCACCCATGACTTCCCCTCCTCCGCCTGCTCCTCCGATACCAGCCGTGCAAGCACCCACTTTTCCAGTTCAAACCTGCAGCCCCCGTTCGTTCCACATCAGCAACCAACATCCGCCAGAGAGAAGCGCACGACCACCCTCAGTGCCACCTGAAGTTCGCCATCGCTGAGGCCACCAGCGAGCTTCGAAATGGAAACCTTAAAGTAAAAAATGAGTAAGTTTTTGCGATTTTTAGTTAGTTAAAAATCTAATTTTTATTAAGCTAAAAATATGATTTTTAAGTACATAAAAATCTGATTTTTATAAGTTAAAAATACGATATTTAAGTATATAAAAATCTGATTTTTAGTAAGTTAAAAACACGATTTTTAAGTATATAAAATCTGATTTCTGGTAAGTTAAAGATATGATTTTTAAGTATGTAAACATACGATTTTTATGTATGTAAAGAAACAATTTTTACATATGTAAAGATACGATTTTTAAGTATGTAAAGATACGATTTTTTGGTATGTAAAAATATGATTTTTAAGCATGTAAAAATACGATTTTTAGTTATGTAAAAACGTGATTTTAGTTATTTTATGTAAAAACCTGATTTTTAGTTAAATAAGAATATGATTTTTAGTTGTATATAAATACGATTTTTTGTTGTATGAAAGTATGATTTTTATCGTATGTATGTTATTAATAAAAATCAATCATGTAGGATATCGTGTTCGCTGTGTAGTTGGCGTGATACTCGTCTTCTTCGCTTGGAAAGAATGGCGGAGTGGAAACCCAAGGTGAGAACCTTTTCTCTCTCAACTTTTAATTAAGTTATTATCCTAGGTTGCGGATGGGGCTTAGTAGCCCCTAACACTACTTTTTGTTTGAAACCATGGATGTTTGGTTAATTTTTGAATTGATTCATTGTTATTTAATAGGGTTTGGCAACCCTATTATGAAATCATTTGAGTTTTGATTAGGGATGTGTATAGATTTGATGAGATTTGGTTTGTATATGGCGCAAGCCATTATTAGTCAATAGATAAGGCTAGACCTTATTTCGGTTTTAACATTACGCCGCTATGCTACCGAAATTTTCTAAAGTATGTTAGAAAAATTAGTAGAAGTTAAAAATATGATTTTTAGCTTATGTATGAAAAATAAAAAGATTGAGTTTCATAAATATTTAACATGTTATAAAAATGTTAAAATGTTAAGATTTTATATGGTAGTTAAAAATAAGAATGCACATCCATTTACAAGTCGGACGACATGTTTATGCTCGCCTATTTTTGTGATATCGATTAGGATGATAATTTTTACACATCGCCCAAGTGCATAAATAATTATTATTATTTGATGGTTGAAACCCCATACGGGTCTGGGGATGACATTCTGATCACATGTCTCCCTTGTGACTAGTTGTATGTCGTCCGATAGATTGATAGACTATTGTAAGCATTATTTATTTATTTAGTGCTTATACAGTTGTAGAGTGCACTCTTGTTGTTATTTGGATGTTTAATGATTATTCATCATTATTATTGAATACATGCGATGTATGAAATCCATATAACTAAAATTATATGGTAATTGATTGGGTCTCATTTCAGTTTGGAAAGAACGATTTTGATGTCCGATTTTGGATGGACACAAAAAGATTAAAGAATAAATCTGATATCCGATTTTGGATTGACACAAAATATATTCAAATTTTTGTTTTGATGTCCGATTTTGGATGGTCATGAAAATATTCAAATATAAATAGCCGAGTTAAGTAGATTTGCGCACTTTTGACTCGAATGGATTTTTATGTCGATTTTATTCATTTTATGATGAATATGAAAAGGAAATGGATTTCAAAATAAAATATTTTGAAAAGATTATCATTTAAATATAATAATGATATGGAATATTCAATTTTTATTAAAAATTGAAATAGAAGTTTGTAACACCCCGTATTTTTCTAAGAATATTAAAATAACAAATTAAAGAGTAATTAATTTGCAAAAGAAGAATTAGGTGAAATGGGTTGCGCCATTGCGTTCGTCTTGGTATTCTGCATGAGATAGAGTCCGAGTTTGCGTAAATCGGACTCCGTACGAGGGAGTTATGGGCGTCGGAAGATTACAAGAATTTAGAGAATTAATAGTTAATTAAACCAGCCCAGAAAAGAATTCAAAAACTTTGGAAGTCAGATGAGCGGGCTGGGCGAGAAGTTTCCCACCCAGGGGTGTCGACCCCCTTAAGGGGAGTCGACATAGGTGTCGACCCCTAAGGGGGGGTTGACATAGGTGTCGACCCTTTTCGGATCCCACCCCAAGCAGGCTGAGCGGCTTCCTATGACGTGTTTTGATGTGTTGTATGTACCTAATGGCTTCTAGGGTGATCTAAGGGCTCTAAAACGCTCTCTACACCTATAAAATAGTGCCTAGACCTAACCTAATTCATAACAATTCCTTCTGACGCCGCTATGCTGCTTAACTTTCAATCCTCTTAGCCGCTGCCTCTAAAACCTAAATCATGTTAGAAGTTCTTCATCAAACAATAAGCTTTGAAAATTAATCAACATCAAACTAGAATTTTTGCAAGATTAACAACGGTTCCATTACCTATTCATAATCCTAGCAATGTAAGTTCAAGTTACATTCAGATGTGAATTCTTCATTGAAATTCTTGGCATGTAATAATCTGAATCCAAGCTATACCTGATTATGAGATAATCCTTTCAGATTTATCCTATCTATTTTATCAGATTTATGCCTGCGATGTTATTCAAATCTATTTTATCAGATTTGTGCCAGCGATGTTATTCAAATCTAATCTATCAGATTTATGCCTACAATGTAATTTTACTCTGATCTATAATTCTTATACGTTCCTGAAATTGCTATTATCAGATCTAGCGTCGTATGGCTTTTTTATGCCTAATCTTGTATGTTTTCTCTTCTTCCCCTTCTTATGGATCTAGGTTGTCTCAAACCTAGACGAAATCTTGTTATATGTATATGATTGGAATATGGGGAACTGGGCCTAATTTATTTAATGTACTGTTGGGTGTAACATGCAATTGTGGTTTGGGAATGACCTATTTTAGGTAAATATTGGGCAAAACGTAATTGGTGAAATAATTGGACATAACATATTTGGTGAAATTGTTGGGTATAACTTGTAGTTAACATTGGGGGCATTATTATCATTATAACTGCAATTTTTGGTTAATTGGCATGTAAACCAAGTTTTGGGCATAAACTGTAAACTAGAATATTAAACCTAGATTGGGCATAACTATTGGTTGAGATGCCAAGCATAATGTATATTGTAATATTGGAGCATGACTATTATTGTAAATTTGGGAAGTTTGGGTATTGCCGATTTTGATAAATAACTTGTAATTGAAATTTGTTGGGCATACTTTAGAAATGGAACATGACTAGTTTTGGTGAATTTGGGTAATTAGCATATAAAATCTAGATTTGGGTATATATGGTAAATATGTAAATTTGCTAAAAGATGAACATGCCTAACCCGAGGTTAGATTGAGTTGTGGTGTAAACCTGCCCGGAACCACCCAACACATCCAGTAACCGCAACAACACAGATCTAATGTGAGAGGTAAGCGCATCATGCCCAAGAAAAACCCGAGGTTATATTGAGTTGCGGTGTAAAACTGCCCGGAACAGCGCGGCAAATCCAGTAACCACAACAACACAGATCTAATGTGAGAGGTTTGTGCATTAATAAATCAATTAATGCTAATGAACAAGACATGCTAAGAATGGTATGGTTAAGTTAACTAAGGGAACAATTAACCATTATAACATGTTAAATAAATAGATGGATGAGGTTAGGTTAAATTGGGAACACTTAACCATTATAACTTTTAAATTATACAGATGGATGGGGTTGGATTAAATAAGAAACACTTAACCAATATAACGTGATGAATGGGTAGGATTAAGTTAATAAGGAACACTTAACCAATATATAACATGACGTGTGGTAGGGTTAAGTAACACAAGAGGATAACACTTAACCGATATATAACATGATGTATGGTAGGGTTATGTAACACAAGAGGGCAACACTTAACCAATATAACATGATGAACGAGTGGGGTTAAGTTAATAGGAACACTTAACCAATATAACATGATGAATAAACAGGGTTAAGTTAATAAGAAACACTTAACCAACATGACGTGGTAAGTAGGTGGGTTAAGTTAACATGAGCGAACAATACTTAACGTGTGGGTGGGTTAAGTTAACATGAATAGATGGCAGTTAACCAATATTACATGAACAAAGTGGATAGGGTTAAGGCAAGCTTAACCAATAATACATATTGACTTGATAAGTAGGGGGGTTAAGGAAACCTTGCGTAGGTGGGTAATATTAGTATATATAGGCCCACAAACTTAACTGTTAAATAAACAAGCTTGAATCAGTGGAAGGGTTAAGTATATCACGCGTAGGTGGGTAAGATTACAATATATAGGCCCACGAACTTAACCAGTAGGAAACCCTAGTAGCGGGGACCCATTTCAGCAGTTACCCACATAGATGTATCATGGTAACCTGAACTAGGCAGGGTGGGGCACGATTACTAGGCTGATTATAAGCGGTCAATATAACGGTAGGGGGTACGTAATTGTAGGTTCCGACGGTTTACGGGCTTGCATGTACTCCGGAGTGGGAAAAAGCAGGCACTGGGTACTAGTAGTTATACATTGTGCATCTTGAATCGTGTCGGGTTGCTATCATAAGGGTTGATACACCTTATGGTGGGACCATCGTAGGGTATCTACATGCAAGAGAGGGCCGATTGACACACACACATGGAACACTAATACAAGTAGGGAGTCGATCGATAGGGTAGTAAGGATACATCTAACATCTTCATGGCAATTAGGCTGATTGAGGTAAGATCCTCATACTAGATGTACACCTGAAGGCTGCCACAATTGTGGGGAATGGGATCACGTTATCATATTATCATTTTACACAGGTTACTAGTTGGGACACTAGTTAGGTGTTGCGGGGATACAGGAATCAAAGTAACAGGGTAGTAGCGAAGCGGAGAAAGAGTAGAAGCACATTCAGTTTATCTTGCCTTATAATATCTTGTGCAAAACTTATGTTATCTTGTTACCCTTGTTGCCACGGTATTGTCTTATATTCAGTTTATTCATGTCATGATGCTTTTCCCTTCTTACATGCTGAAAGTCACTGGACTTACCATGCTTTATGCCTGACTCTGTTTTGTTTCGCTTTCTTTTCTTCTGTTTCCCCCCTAGGTTCGTAGGGAGAGAATGTTACACTTAGCTCAGTTTTCTTTCCAAGCTCGAAGATGGTCGATGTACTGCTTCAGACTCTCTTTTCCACTGCTATGGCTGGCTCATGCTTTATTGTGGAATATCATTATCAATTTATGCTTCTTTATTTTTGCTAAACAAGACAGATACTTTGTTGTACTAGGTATTGGTGTTGGAAAACAATCTTTGTACAAGCTGTTTTATCAATGAAGTAATGTTTTATTTATTTTCCGCTGCTTTAATAGTCTGTCTTGAAATTTATCTGCATCTTTTACCTATGAAGCTTCACCGAAGTTAATGCATTCCATTTGTGAGTGACATTAATGGATGTGGGGTGTTTCAAAGTTAGAATCGTTTTTAAAACGAATTTATAAACATTTTATAAAATACGTTTTGTATGGAAATCGGCGACATATTTTGAAATATATATAAATGGTTTGAATAGAACGTTTCGTGCAGCGACCATTTGCGAATTTCGACCATTGACTTCGATTTGACATTATGGAAGATCCGACCGTCGAATTCTTCTGAAACCGGAACCTACGGGTTCGTATAGAAAAGAGCTTTCAAATGAGTATGTGAGTTTTGATATCCAAAGGTTAGATTTTGAGAAATGTTTAATTCAAATTCGAATAAAAATAGTGTCAATGACGTTAAATGACCTGAAACGTCGTTTAGTTGAAAAGTCCTATTTTTAAATAAATAAAAATAAGGAAAAATCATGTAAAATCATAATAAATGAATTGAAATGGTTTTGGATGAAATCGTCCAAGTTAATAAAGATAAAAGATATTTTTATTAGAATAAATTATTTATTTTCTTTTATACAGAAATAAATGAATTAGAAATGGTTTTAATATAACCAGAATTATTTCCAGTGAATATTATTGAAATGGATTTGAATGGAAATTATCTATGGACATTTCAATATTGGATTACGTGATTATACAGATGTTGTTATGGGAATTTGGAAGATATTGATATCGTTATTCCCGATATGATATCTGTTGGTTTCAGAATTTGATATTGAATATAAGTCGATATAAAATCTATTTAAGATCTTGTATTTAATATCAAACTGGATTTTGGGTTTCTCGTGAATGGTATCTTAAATAATACTGTTCTTAAACCCAGTTGAGAAAAGAATAAATCTTTTAACTAAGATTTAAGGAGATTTTCCAATTGATAAACATAATTGGAATGAAAAAGGGAAGTTGATTTTGGGTATATCGTGAAGTGTGTTTTAAACGACATTAGTTCTTTAACCCAAATTAATAGAGAAATATGATTTGGATTTTATTAATCTTTTAACTAAGATTTAAATGGAATTTTCCAAAGTAGAGTTTCCAATTAAATACAATAAATTGAAATTGTGTAGAATTCGATTTAATAATAATCGAGATTAGATTTTGTGAAGGAAGACCGGTAATATATCTGGAATTTGAAAGGCTTTGCCATTATTCCATTTATATTACTAGTCTGACATGGACATTCATATTGATTACGACTGATCGTATTTCTGTGAAGATTCCATATGAGATGGAATTTGATTTTGGGTTTATCGTGAACGCTGTTTTAAATGACATTTGTTCTTTAACCTAATTAAAGGCACTATTGATTTCCTAAAAATGAATAATCATTAAGTATTGATTTTGGGGATTAAAACTCAGAGTTTTAATGAGACTTTAATTAGATTGAAAGAAGAATGAGATAAATAAATTTTCCAAATTCAGGAAGGATTCGAGAATGGAGTACCACCAGTTTTACTCCATGCGATAGTTAAATCTTTAATTAGATTTGTAATGTTGAAAGGTATTAAATTACCAGTAGCACATTGGGTGTTAGATATGGAGTATCACCAGTTTTGCTCCATGGGATGAATAGGTTAGGATTGGATTAATAAAATAAATGATAACTTCAGTAAGGCGTTAATCCCGGCTAGGTCGGTAAACCTTAATTTGGTTTAGATTGAGAAAAGATATATTAAATCTTTTGAAATTGTATCGAGGAAGAATAAAGAATAAGTTTAAATGAACTTATCTTTGATAAAATTAATGGGAACCTTTCCCAAGAATATTCTAGATTGGAATGAGGCTTATGTTTTGTTTTTATAGAAATTAATTATAAGATACGCGAGTTATTCGAAAAGGCCGGGTATAACCCTTTCTGAATAACTGATACGACGACTAAGGTCGACGATGAAGACGGTGGTTGAAGACCAGAGATCTTAGCATCATAGGTATGATTATTGATGCCTCAATTGGGCTGTACATCCAAGATGGCGTTATATTGGTGGTCGTCCATATGTACTTGGAGATCGACCGGATTTGCGAGGACCTCTCTCCTGTATTGGACATATGGGACAAGGAATAAGGTGCCTCCGGTTTCGTTCAGACCCAGAACGAACTTACAAATGGATTGTGTGTCTGAAATTATATTCCATTATGTTGTATTCGTTGATCTCTTCTAAATATATATCTGCTTGGTCAAGGAGAATTTATTCTCTTACTTCACCTTTCTTTGAGACGTATGAGCTTAGAGAATATATACTGGCATATGATCAATGGTATAGTATGGATTGATAATGTGGCATGCTGAGTTGCATGGATTAAGGCTTTTGTTGAAAAGCAGAGCCTTGTGGATGATGATCGAAGCACGGCTTTGAATATCATAGCTTCGTGTTGTGGCATTGATTCACGAGCCTCACACCCCGGTGTGAACCAGAAACGGGAGAGGACTGCAGGGGGGACATGCGTTTCTTTCTAGCTAGGAGTGGTGTAATGGTATAGAGCCCAAACATTTTACTTATGTAGATGATGGATAGCTAGGTACCTCGGATTGGAGTCACTACGGGGCTCTATTTTTTTATGCTTTATAGGGCAGGGAAACGTATTGTTCAGGAATTACTAATCCACAAAACGTATATGTGGACCGGCCCTGCCGCTCCAATGGACAATGTGTTCTGTTCCTGAGGCTCGGGCTAGACAGTCTCGAATTCGGTAAGGACGATCCCTTGCCTTGGTTCAAAGATGGAATCCAATTTCCAATGCGTGACTTTACGGTTTTAGTTGTAGAGCCTAGTATGGCGACATAGTAGGACGGGGTACTTATGCCATCTAGGATTGATACATTTATATTTGAAACTTATTTCTTCACTTATAGTTATAATAAAAGATGAATTTCGCGTACCAAGCATATTTGGCCAGTATAAGGTAAAAGCTTTATCCTCCAGTTTGCGAGTACATCGTGTGATGGGACCTGAGTCTGATAATAGCTTCATTTTTCCTTTTAGCATTGCGTTGTTGGTTTTATGCACTGGTATTCTTGGGAGAAAACTCGTTCCGTGTTATATGGTGTGGTCCCTTGATTTACTTAACATTAAAAAAAAGCTAATAATTGTTTCAGTACTCACACCAGTCCCATGACTGACTCGGAGTTTATTGTTATAACCTAAACTCTGGGTGCATCTATTTTCCGCACGGGCAGTAAGTAGTTTTGGGTTTGCAGGTTCTTTATTTTCATAGGATCCTGACGAACAGATGGAGCAATATCCGGGAAGCTCTGTACCCGTGTATTTATTCCATTTGTGTTATTCATTATTTTTCCGCTGCTTTGTATTTTAAATCTTTATTATGTTTAATGTAAAATATTTATTCATACTCTGTAATATTCTTGTACTCTGTTGTAAATTGTTGTAATAACAATGAAATGTTCTTCTTTTTATGTTCTGATTTGTCGTTTTCTCAAAGCAATCCGCGATTTCCTACAAGGGGGATTTCGGGTCGTTTCATCTGGTATCAGAGCTTTGGTTTACAAAGCTCGAGAACAAGACACATTAGAACCGAACGAAATAATTCATCAGAGATAGGATTTGTAACATCCTATAAGAATGACTCGTTAGAGATAGGGTTAGTAATAACCTAGAATGAGTTCGAAGATTATTTTTAATTAAAAAAAATTGTTTTGAAAATTTAAAACTTACTATTCGTATTTGACTATTTTATTTTGACTTTTATTTGGCTACCGAATATTAGAAGATCTTGAATATATGCGTAATTAACGTGTATTCGAAGTCTCAAATATACTGGTAGATATAGAATCACGCTCTTGTCGCCCGGAGAGGATTCTGGTTATTAATTACTCATCATTAGAATTTATGTTCGAGTTTCGAAAGTGGGATATCTATATGTTACCAATTGACAGGTGTGAGAACCAAACTTAGTTAAGTTATATGTTGTGATTTGGCACCAAAAATATGATTTTTTAATATATGTATCAAGTTATGCATTTGGAAAGCTAATCAACTTATTGATTGATGGTTGTGTTATTTGATTATTAGTTTAAACTAATAAAAATATTGGAATGATAGAATCAATAAGAGAATAAGAAGAAATTTTAGCCAAATCGAACAAAAATATTGAACTGAACTGAAAATTGATTGAAATTTCATACATGTACATGCAAATATATTGAACAGGTCATAGCAAGGATGCTAGAGAAGAGGTATAAAATTGTATTCCCAAAAAATGGGTACATATTTACTGTTTTGTTTGGGTTTTGATGATTTTATGAGATGATTGGCTAGCCGCTTAGCTTTTTCTTTATCTTTTGGATTATTGAGGGCCTTGCGTGGCAAGTTACGGTTTTTTTGGCCTCCCCGTACAAAGGATGCTATGGCAGAATTTTTCGAAAATTTAGGGTGTTAGCCAAATTTTTGGAAAATTGGAAAGTTCTTAGAAACTGAAAAGTTGAAGAACTTAATTCAGAATGAAAGTTGAGTAAGTTGGTTTAACAACTTTCAGCTCCGTTCCTTTTCGAGGACGAAAAGATTTTAAGTGGGGAAGAACGTAACAACCCGGAATTTCAAAACCAATTTAAAAAAAATTAAGCTATTTTAATGAATGTAGAATATTTAAAATGATTATTTTAAATAATAACGACTAAAAATTTATTTAAAATGAAGCATGAACTTATAAATTTAAAATTTATATATTACGAGCCTGAAAAGGCGCGGTAGTTTGAAAATTCGATTTCAAATTTCCAATGATTATACAGAATTCAGTATAAGTCAAAATTGGACGAAACCAAAAGCAATAGAATCAAATTGACTATATCTTTCTCAAAAAATGTAAGAAATTGATATTTCACTTTATAAATCGTAAGTTATGTCTAGATTAAAATTTAGAAAATTCGCAATGGAATTATATATATTTTTAATATATATTTTAAATACATGAGCCCTTAAAATGGCGATTTTGCAAATGACTTCCGAATTCGACGAAACCACTTTCTATGGATCTGAAATGTCAAATTATTGCTAGATTTCAATTTCCATAATTTTTGAAACTAATACACGAGCGTGGCACACATAAAGGCACCTTCACTTTCAGTTGTAAATTCAATCGACTGGAAAAATGCCATTTTGCAAACGGACTTGGAATTTGATGAAACCAGTTCCTGTTTGACCGTATCGTCAAAACACAAGGAGATTCCAAAATTCGTAATTTTTGGAGTCAATATGTGGTCCCGGTAAATTAAAATGCACGTTGAATTCAAATTTAAAACATATGTTATTTTATATTTTATATTTGATAAAAACTCATCAAAACAGCCAAATTGGCTTACGACACATATCCCATTGCGTTTGGAATAGGGGTATTTAGCTATGGGTGATAGTCGTTGGGTCTAATTTGGAGTTCAAAAGAAAAGTCAATTTTTAGGAGAAAGGAAAAAAATAATAACAAAATATATATATTTGCACTTAAACCCTCCCTCTTCAATTCAATTCCCTTGTTCGGAAATAAAAATCGATTTTTCCAAATCGAAGTGGCGACGACGTCTTTCTGCCCTCCGGCCCACCACCGTGCCATCCCGCCGCCGCTTCCATCGTCCACCACCTAGTCACCTTCTCCTCCAGTCACCCCTCCATCGCGGAAACGAAAATCGCGTGAGCCACCACCGCGAGCCCAAATCCGCGTCGCCCTTCCACCAACTAATGCGAGCTTAGCGTCGCCGCCTACACCTGCGAGTTCCCCTCCTCCGCCTGCTCCTCCGACACCAGTCGCGCAAGCACCCACTTTTCCACTTCAAACCCGCAGCCCCCGTTTGATCCACATCAGCAACCAACACCCGCCAGAGAGAAGCGTGCAACCACCCTAAGTGCCACCCGTAGTTCGCCTTCGCTGAGGCCACCAGAGAGCTTCGAAATGGAAACCTTAAAGAAGAAAAATGAGTAAGTTTTTATGATTTTTTGTTAGTTAGAAATCGGATTTTTAGTAAGTTAAAAATATGATTTTTAATTATATAAAAATATGAATTTTAGTATGTTAAAAATATGAATTTTAAGTATATAAAAATCTGATTTTCAGTAAGTTAAAAATACGATTTTTAAGTATATAAAAATCTGATTTTCAGTAAGTTAAAAATACGATTTTGAAGTAGGTAAAGATAAGATTTTTAAGTATGTAAAGATATGAATTTAAGTATGTAAAGATACAATTTTCAATAATGTAAAGATACGATTTTGAAGTATGTAAAGATACGACTTTTAAGTACGTAAATATATGAATTTTAAGTATGTAAAGATACGATTTTTAAGTATGTAAAAATACGATTTTTAATTATGTAAAACGTGATTTATAGTTATGTAAAAACATGATTTTTAGTTAAATAAGAATATGATTTTTAGTTATGTAAAAATACAATTTTTAGTTGTATGAAAGTATGATATTTATCGTATGTTTGTTATCAACAAAAATCTATTATGTAGGATATCGTGTTTGCCAAAGTGTAGTCAGCGTGATACTCGTCTTCTTCGCTTGGAAAGAATGGCGGAGGGGAAACCCAAGGTGAGAATGTTTTCTCACTCAACTTTTAATTAAGTTATTATATCCTAGGTTGCTGGCAGAGCTTAGTAGCCCCTGACACTACTTGTTGTTTGAAACCATGGATGTTTGGTAGATTTTTGAATTGATTGATTTTTATTTAATAGAGTATGGCAACCCTATTAAGAAATCGTTTGAGTTTTGATTTGAGATATGTATAGATTTGATGAGATTTGGTTTGTGTATGGCACGAGCCATTATTAAGCGAGGGATAAGGCTAGACCTTATTCTGATTTTAATATCGTGCCGTTATGCTGCCGAATTTTTCTAAACCGAATTTTTCTAAAATATTTTAGAAAAATTATTAGAAGTTAAAAATATGTTTTTTAGCTTACGTATGAAAAATAAAAAGATTGAGTGTTATGAATATTTAACACGTTATAAACATGTTAAAATGTTAAAATTTTATATGGTAGTTAAAAATAAGAATACACATCCATTTACAAGTCGGACAACTTGTTTATGCTCGCCTATTTTTGTGATATCGATTGGGGCGATAATTTTTACACATCGCCCAAGTGCACAAATAATAATTATTATTTGATGGTTGAAACCCCACAAGGGTCTAGAGATGGTATTCTGATCACATGTCTCCCTTTTGATTAGTTGTATGTCGATCGATAGATTGACAGACTGTTATAAGCATTATTTATTTATTTAATGCTTATACAGTTGTAGAGTGCTCTCTGGTCGTTATTTGGATGTTTGATGATTGTTCATCATTATTGTTGAATACATGCAATGTATGAAATCCATATAACTAAAATTATATGGTAAATGATTGGGTCTCATTCTAGTTTGGAAAGAACGATTTTAATGTCTGATTTCGGATGGACACAAAAAGATTAAAGAATAAATTTGATGTCCGATTTTGGATGGACACAAAATATATTCAAAATTTGGTTTTGATGTCCGAATTTGGATGGCTACGAATATATTCAAATATATATAGCCGAGTTATGTATATTTGCGCCATTTTGACTCGAATGGATTTTTATGCCAATTTTATTAATTTTATAACGAATATGAAAAGGAAATGGATTTCAAAATAAAACATTTTGAAAAGATTATCATTTTAATATAATAATTATATGGAATATTCAATTTTGATTAAAAATTGAAATAGAAGTTAGAATAGTTTTTAGAACGAATTTATAAACGTTTTATAAGATATGTTTTGAATGGTAATCGATGATATATATTTAAATATATATATAAATGGTTTGAATAGAATGTTTCGCACAGCGACCGTTCGCGAATTTCGACCATTGACTTCGATTTGATGTTACGGAAGATCCGACCGTCGGATTCTTCTGAAACCGGAACCCACAGGTTCGTATCAAAAAGAGCTTCCAAATGAGTACATGATTTTTGAAATTTAAAGGTTAGATTTTTAGAAATGTTTAATTCAAATTCGAATAAAAACCGTGCTAGTGAAGTTGAATGACCTGAAACGTCGTTTTGCTGAAAAGGCCTATTTTTAAATAAATAAAAATAGGAAAAATCATGTAAAATCATAATAAATGATTTGAAAGGGTTTTGGATGAAATATTCCTAGTTTATAAAGATAAAAGATATTTTTATCAGAATAAGTGATTTATTTTCTTTTATAAAGAAATAAAGGAATTAGAAATGGTTTTAATATAGCTAGAATTATTTCCAATGAATACTATTGTAATGGATTTGAATGGAAATTATCTTCGAATATTTCAGTATTGGATTCCGTGATTATATGGATATTGTTATGGGAATTTGGAAGATATCGATATCGTTATTCCCATTATGTTATCTGTTGGTTTTAGAATTTGAAATTGAATATAAGTCGATATAAAATCTATTCAGGATCTTACATTTAATATCAAACTGGATTTTGAGTTTGTTGTGAATGGTATCTTAAATAATACCTTTCTTAAACCCAGCTGAGAAATGTATAAATCTTTTAACTAAGACGTAAGGAGATTTTCCAATTGATGAACATAATTAGAATGAAAAAGTGAAGTTGATTTTGGGTATATCGTGAAGTGTGTTTTAAACGACATTAGTTCTTTAACCCAAATTAATAGAGAAATATGATTTGGAATTTATTAATCTTTTAACTAAGATTTAAATGGAATTTTCCAAAGTAGAGTTTCCAATTAAATACGATAAATTGGAATTGAGTAGAATTCGATTTAATAATAATCGAGATGAGATTCTGTGAAGAAAGACCGGTAATATATCTAGAATTTGAAAGGCTTTGCCATTATTCCATTTATATTACTAGTCTGACATGGACATTCATATTGATTACGACTGATCGTATTTCTGTGAGGATTCCATATGAGATGGAATGTGATTTTGGGTTTATCGTGAACGGTGTTTTAAATGACATTTGTTCTTTAACCCAATTAAAGGCAGGATTGATTTCCTAAAAATGAATAATCATCAAGTAATGATTTTGGGGATTAAAACTGAGAGTTTTAATGAACCTTTAATTAGATGACAAGAAGAATGAGATATATAAATTTTCCAAATTCAGGGAGGATTCGAGAATGGAGTACCACCAGTTTTACTCCATGCGATAGTTAAATCTTTAATTAGATTTGAAGTGTTGAAAGGTATTAAATTACAGGTAACACATTGGGTGTTAGATATGGAGTATCACCAGTTTTGCTCCATGGCATGAATAGGTTGGGATTGGACTAATAAAATAAATGATTACTTCGATAAGGCGTTAATCCCGACTAGTTTGGTAAACCTTAATTTGGTTTAGATCAAGGAAAGATATAATAAAAAAATTTAAATGATTTCTAGGAATAAAGTATAAGTTTAAATTAAATTATCTTTGACAAAATTAATGGGAACCTTTCCCAAGAATATTATGGATTGGAATGAGGCATATGTTGTGTTTTTATAGCACTTGATTATAAGATACGCTAGTTATTCGGAAAGGCCGGGTTGACCCATTCTGAATAACTGATACGACGACTAAGGTCGACGATGAAGATGGTGGTTTAAGATCGGAGATCTTCACGTCATAGGGATGATAAATGATGCCTCGTTTAGGTTGTACACCCAAGATGGTGTAATAGTGGTGGTCGTCCAGACGTACTTGGAGATTGACCGGATTTGCGAAAACCTCTCTCTTGTATTGGACATATGGAACGAGGAATAAGGTGCCTCCGGTTTCGTTCAAACCCAGAATGAACTTGCAAATGGATTGTGTGTCTGACATTATATTCTGTTATGTTGTATTTGTTGATCTCTGCTAAATATATATATGCTTGGTAAAGGAGAATTTATTATCTTTCTTCACCCTTCTCTGAGGAGTATGAGCTTAGAGGTTATACATTTGCATGTGATCAATGGTATGGCATGGAATTATAATGTGGCATGCTGAGTTGCATGGATCAAGGCTTTTGTTGAAAAGAAGAGTCTTGTGGATGATGATCGAAGCATAGCTTTAAATAGCATAGCTTCGTGTTGTAACGTTAATTCGCGAGCCTCACACCCTGGTGTGAACCAGAAACGGGAGAGGACCGTAGGGTGGACTTGCATTTCTTTCTAGCTGGGAGTGGTGTCATGGTATAAAGCCCTGATATTTTACTTATGTGGATGATGGATAGCGAGGTACCTCGGATTTGAGTCACTACAGGGCTTTATTTTTTTTCCTCATAGGACAGGGAAACGTATTGTTCAAGAATTACTAATCCACAAAACGTATGTGTGGACCGGCCCTGCCGCTCAAAGGGACGATGCGTTATGTTCCTGAGGCTCGGGCTAGACAGTCCCGAATTCGGTAAGGACGATCCCTTGCCTTGGTTCATAGACGGAATCCAATTTCCAATACGCGACTTTACGGTTTTAATTGTAGAGCCTAGAATGGCGACATTGCAGGATGGGGTACTTATGCCGTCTAGGATTGATACATTTATATTTGAAATTGATTTCTTCACTTATTGTAATAATAACGGATGAATTTCGCGTACCAAGCATATTCAGCAATTATAAGGTAAAAACTTTATCATCCGGTTTGCGAGTGCATTGTGTGATGGGACCTGAGTTTATAATGGCTTCATTTTTTCTTTTTAGAATTGCGCTGTTGGTTTTATGCACTGGTATTTTTGGAAAAAAAACCATTTTGTGTTATATGGCATGGTCCCTTGATTTACTTAACTTTAAAACAAAGTTAATAACTATTTTAGTTCTCACACTAGTCCCATGACTGACTCGGAGTTTTCGAAGTTTATCGTTGTAACCTAAACTCTGGGTGCCCTTATTTTCCGCACGGGCAGCTAGTAGTTTTGGGTTTGCACGTTCTTTATTTTCACATGATCCTGACTTAAAGATTGGGCAATATCCGGGAAGCTTTGTACCCGTATATTTATTCCATTTGAGTTATTTATTATTTTTCCGTTGTTATGTATTTTAAATCTCTGTTATGTTTAATGTATAATATTTATTCATACTCCATAATATTCTTGTACTCTGGTGTAAATTGTTGTAATAACGATGAAATGTTCTTTTGTTTATGTTCTGATTTGTTGTGTTCTCAAAGCAATCTGCTATTCCCGACAAGTGGGATTTCGGGTCGTTTCATTCAGGGTTGTTACAATCTCCCCCACTTAATATCTTTTCATCCTCGAAAAGGAAGATAGAATCCAACGTTGTTTATTTAGTCAACTCCACCTTTGCTTGACTCAAGTTCTTCAACTTTTCGGTTTCTACGAACTTTCTAATTTCTCAAAAATTTGGCTAACTCCCTAAAATTTTTAAAAATTTCTCCATAACCTCCTTTGTACGGGAAGGGTCTGAAAATTCTATTTGGCCGTATTAGGCACCTAATAAATCAATAAAAAGCATACACAATTTTTGTGACCTATCTATGCCCAAGGGAGACATGTAAAAATGTTGAAATCTCAAACCTTGCCGCAGTGTTGGAAATAAAATAATCCATGTGCCTTAATTAAAAACAAGAGAGACTTGAATTTTTGTCATCTCCATACCTGTGTACGGATTTTGTTAAATCTTTCCCCGAGCACCGTTGCATGTATTTTAATAAGTCCATAGTCGGTCTTCTGTTCAACCTGTAATTCAGTCCTCGCCACACAAGCATCTCGCTCGTATGGTAATACAAACCTCATCATATAGGCATCAAATGCTTATATGGAATAGGATATGATATGTTGTCTTCATGTAGTATGCCATTTGGTGTTGTTCATAATTTATTTGTTGCTATCCTATGACGTATGTTTATAATCTCACACAGAACAACCATCACACTACATCCAAACTATCACAGTAGTTTATATAATAAATAAAATTGTGCAACCAACTAATTAAGGTGCACCTGTTTGTCGGGCACACAATATATTTATCTACTCAACTGTAAATCCATAACCTGCTCAGCATGTGCATATACATATACATATCTATCCAATATATAATTTTATTCGAACTAAATTTTATATTCAGTTCAATATATATATATATATATATTTGGTTTGATTTTATTTATCATTCCTTCTTATTTGGGTTTTATCATTCCAATATTTTTATTAGTTAAACTAATAATCAAACATCACAACCAGCAATCAATTTGTCGATTAAATTTTCAAACACATATCTTACTATATGCACTTAAAAATCATATTTTTAGTGCCAAATCACAAATAATAAATTCTAACCAAGTTTTGGTTTTCACACCAGTAAATTGGAAACTTATAGATATCCACTTTCGAAACTTGAACTTAAATACTGATAATACGGCTGCATTACCAGAATTATCTCCGTGCGACTAGAGTGTGATTCTATATTTATCCAGTATATATGGGACTTCGTATATACGTTCATGACACATATATGCAAAATATTTATATACTTGATTGTCCAAAATAAAATAAAGTAAAATACTTAAATACGTATAATTAGATATAATTTTCAAAACTAGATTCATTTTCAGAAATTTCACTCTTCAAATTCATTCTACGGCATTACTAACCCTATCTCTAACGATTTATTCTTATAGGATGTTGCTAATCCTATCTCTGATGAATTCTTTCGTTGGGTTCTAATGTGTCTTGTTCTCGAGCTTTGTAAACCAAAGCTCTTATACCAAACTAAAATGACCCAAGCTTCCTCGATCTCCGAAGAGACGAAGGAGCCCGGATTGTTTTGAGAACATGACTCATTAGAACACAAACAATAGAACATTTCATTGTTATTACAATAATTTACACCAGAATATAAAAATATATCAGAGTTAAGATAAATAATATACAACGGAAAAATAAATATCAAAGATTTACAAATTACAAAGCAGTGGAAATAAAATGTATAAATACAATGCGTAGTGGAAATACATCAACTAATCACAACTGAAAGAAATGCACAGATACAAAGCTTTCCGAATATAGCCCCAGCTGTAAACCAGGATCCTGTGAAAAGAAATATCTGCGAAAACCAAAACTACTAGCTGCCCGTGTGGGAAATATGGGCGCCCAAAATTTAGGTTGAAACAATAAACTCCGAGTCAATCATGGGACTGGTGTGAGAACTAAAACAGTTACTTAAAAATTACTTTAAAAGTGGAAAATTCACGGGACCACGCCGTATGACATGGAACGGGTTTACTCCACATGAGTACTAGTTTAAAACATAAAACAACGCAACGCTTTTTGGAAAAATGAAGCTATTATAAGACTCATGCCCCATCACACAATGCAATGCAAGCCGGAGGATAGAGTTTTACCTTATAATAGCCAAACATTCTTGGTACGTTTTAAAACAAATCATTTTGGTGTTACTATAAGTGTATAGTGTCAAAAAAAACTTCAAATATAAATGTATCAATCATAGACGTCATATGTACCATATATTATGTCGCCATGCTAGTTTACAATAAAAATCACACAAAGTTCTATTGGAAATTGGATTTCCATCATGAACCAAGGCAAGGGATCTCTTCTTCCAATTCGAGAAAATCTAGCCTCCCATGTCTCAGGATTCAGTCGCAACTGCACTTGGGATCTGGTAGAGCCGGTCCACACTTACTTTGTGGATTGGAAATTCCAGAACAATATGTGGCCCTGTCCTATGGAGGATAAAATCTGGTCAGTATGTCGACCATATCAAGAGCCACTAGGGGCTCAAATCCGAGGTACCTCATTTTCCAACATCCACATAAGCAAAATGTATGGACTCCATACCATGACATCACTTCTAGCTAGAAAGAATTGCATGCCCTCTCTGCGGTCCCTCATCTTGTTTCTGGTTCTTACCGGGGTGTCAAGCTCACGAATTAACGCTACAAAAAGCTGTGCTACTTAAAGCCGCGCTTTGATCATCAACCACAAGACTTTTCTTTTCAGCAAAACCCTTGATCATTGCATCTTAGCATGCCACAATGACAATTCATGCCATACAACTGATGTCTATCAATATATAACCTTTAAGCTCGTACGTCTCGAAGAAGGGTGTTAAGCAAGAGAATAAATTCTCTGCCACCAAACAGATATATATGTATATATTTAATAGACATTAATCAATACAGAATGAAATTCAATGTCATACACACATCCATTTACAAGTCCGTTCTGGGTTTGAACGAATCTGGAGGCACCTTATTCCTTGTCTCATATGTCCAATACAGGAGAGAGGTCCTCGCATATCCAATCGATCTCCAAGTACGTTTGGACGATCACAACTTATTACCTTGTCTTGGGTGTACAACCCAATCAAGACATCAGTAATCATCCAAACAATGTGAAGATCTCCATTCTTCAACCACCGTCATCACCGTCGACTTTTAGTCGCCCTATCAGTTATTCAGAATGGGATACCCGATCTTTCCGAATAACTCGCATATTTTATAATCAAGTGCTATAATAACACATCATATGCCTCATTCCAATCCATAATATTCTTTTATTCAAATATTCACGTCTTTAGGGAAAGGTTCCCATTAATATTATCAAATATAACTTCATTTAAACTATTTATTTAATCTTCCTTTGGATATCATTTTAAAAGATTTTATCCTTTAACAATTCTAAACCAAATCAAGGTTTATTAACTAGTCGGGATTATCGAGCACTACCGAAGTAATCATTTATTATTTAATCCCAATCTCAACCTATTCATCCCATGGAGCAAAACTGGTAGTACTCCGTATCTAACACCCATGGTGTTATTGATAAATTTAATTACCATTTCTCGTTCAAATATGTTTAAAGATTTAACTATAGCCTGGTATAAAAATGGCGATACTCCATTCTCGATCATTTCATGAATTCGATAAATTTAATCAACTTAAAGATTCCTTAAAACTGTAGTTCAGTTTTAATCTCAAAAATCATTACGTAATGATTATCCAAATTTTAGGAAATAAATCATGTCTTTAACAGGGTTAAAGAACCAATGTCATTTAAAACACAGTTCACAATAAACCCAAATCAGCTTCCATTAACTATGGAATCTTTAAGGAAAACAAATCAATATATAATCTATATAAATTTCCATATCAAACTAATACTATAAATGAAATAATGACTAGGCCTTGTAAATTCCAAAAATAGTAATCGTCTTCATTCACAGAAGCTCATCTCGATTATTTCCAAATCGAATTCCATTCAATTACAATTTAATATATTAAATTGGAGACTTTACTTTGGAACAGTTCCATTAAATCTTAATAAAAAGATTTATAAATTCCAAATCATAATTCACTGTCAATTGGGATAAAGAACTTTTAGACCAAAATCTGGCACTAACACCCAAATGCAGATCGCAAATCACAGAATGCAAAAAATAGTAAAGAACATGAGACACATGAGACACATGAGATTTTTATAGTGGTTCGGCTCAAACCAAGCCTACGTCCACTTTCTATCCTCTTAAATCCTAAAAAGTTACAAATACAATTCTCTCATATTTATACACGAAATCTTCGTGTTTACAATGAAAAGAAGTAGGAAATTAGAAGATTATACACAAAGTCCTCGTGTTTGGATGTGGAACTTAGCTTGTATGTCACACAATAGCCTTGCTGAGAACAATGGTTAATGTTATGAGGAGTTAAAGCAGAAAAGTCCTTCGAAAATCCTCCAAATGGTGTATTTGTAGGGTGGAGAGGCTCCGGGACGGATACCACATGTCATACCCAAAGTAAATCACGAAAAGTAGTGGAGAACATGGTGAACCATTTTCCACGTCGTGTTATGCCAAGTGCGAGAAGATCCATGCAAATAGGAGGCGGTTACCACTTGAGAATCGGTCAAAACGTGGTGTGCAGGAGTAGGTTCAGGCGGGTCGGATCGTTCAGTTCGATCCGAATCGAAGGTGCTCGAGATAGAAGTCCAAGTGATAGGCGTATCGGTTCCTGTTCTCCGATCCAAACCGAAGGTATTAGAGCCTTCGAACTAAAGACGTGATGCGCTCCTGGTGAAGAGTTCAAGGCGGGTCGGGTCTTCCATCCGATGCGATCTGATTCATCTGATCCAACCCGGTAAGATCGATCCGATCCGGATCTGTAGTGATGAAAGTAGCATGCTTGAAGTGTTGATATCCCTCTATGATTCGAGTCGGTTATACCGATCCGATCCGGGGTTTTGCTCATGTCAAACTCTCTAGTTCTGCATACGTTCACGAAAACGGGCATAACTTCCAAACCGTAAGTCTGTTTGGCCAAACGAAAGCTCTACTTAAAGCTAATTCAGAGGGAAACAAGTTTTACAGTGCAAAGCACTGCAATCGATGTTTTCAGGCCCAAAAGAGGTCATGTGATATGAGTTTTCGGCCATTTTATGTTGATGTAACGACTTTGACCAAATCACTTTATGTCTTTTGACGATGTTTCCAATGCTTAAACATGTTGCTAACCAGAAATATCATGTGTGATAGATTTTACCAAAAAAATGTGTCAACATTGTTTTCCCCCCAGAGCATATCTTGCTGGTTGAAGGAAGATGTGTTCTGGATAATCTAAGAAGTCCATAATCCATAACTGTAAAGAGAAAGAAGAAAAAACAGATGTGCTAAATCCTGGCAGCATTATTTGACCTTTCCGGGCATAAACCATGCCTAAGTGTCCATTGAGCATAAAACATACTTGAGGGACGTTTGAGTCATCCTACCAAGTCCGGGAAAAGGAGCCAACCTTTCAGGCATAATCCATACTTGAAATTTTACACCGTGCATAATCCATACTCGAGTTTCCAATCTAAGTACAACCCATACGCATATCCAGAAAGAGCTATACTTGCCACAGCCCAACAGGATAGTCCATACTTAGGTGCAATCCATACCTAATTTTTCAGAATAAGTTAAAGCCATACTGTAACCGATATTGAGGATCTTGCCACATCTTGACAAGATACTTGAATTCACCAAACATAATCGATGCTTGGAAAGTTCTTCCTTATTCAAATCAAAATATGAAACCAAAACAAATCCTGATTGGTTTTTCATCGAGTCATGAGCACGCTTTGGAGCTAAATCGTATCTCCGTACATGTGTACTCCGACTTAGCCAATCGGAAAATATAATGAAAGAAAAAACAAATCTTAAATCCTAAGAAATGCCGAAAATGATAGCTGATATCATACAGATTGGTTAATGATGATCCCGCGAGAGTTTGATCCAGGACCATCTCCATTCCTTTGAGCAAGAGGTAGCAGCACAAATGCAAGCGCTGAAGTCTGTTTCGCATACTCGTGTAGCTCTCCGCGTCTAACCCGCTCCTCAATCAGATCTCGTAAGTGCCTTCAGTCTTTCATGTCATGAACTCCTATTTCATGAAAGATGCAATGCTTTCCAGATTTGCGCTCTTTTTGCGATGGCTCCCTCTGAGGAGGCTTTGGATAGGATATAGCACCCCTTGTATTCATGTAGATGTCAGTCAATGTTGCACTGAGTTCGGTGTACTTCTCATATCTGGGCCCTCTTCGGGGTTGATCGTTGCGACCATTCTTGACATAGGCGGTTCCTTTGCTCTTGTCATTGCCTTTTCCATTACCGGATGGTTCTCCGTCTTTGAGCATGTTGACTTCGAGACTAGCCTTTTTAGCTCTTGCGCCTTCCTTACATAGAAATCTATCTGCCTCGAAATAGAATTCGCCGAGATCTCACGGCGGGTCTCGGTGCAAAGATGTTTTGAATTCTGATGTATCCAGAACAACGGATACTGTTGCCATCAATACCATAGACGGTTCATGCCTTTCAACAGATGCTACTGCCGTGTTGAATCTTTCAAGGAATGAACACAGAGTTTCTTCATACCTCTGCTTGATTGAAGTGAGAGACATGACGTTCTTTGGACTAGCGATATGGACCCGAAATTGTTCGAGGAAGCGAGTGACCAACATGTTCCAGCTGTTGATCGATTCCGGTGCCTGCTACCGAATCCACATTGCAGCTATATAATTTAGAAAGAGGGGGAATCACTTAGCCATGACATTTTCCGATGCCGATAGAACTTCCATATGGCTTTTGTAGCGAATTAGTTGCACAGTAGGATCTGTCCTGCCGTTATAAGCCTCCAAAACTGGAAGTTTAAAATCGGGGGAATTGCTGGAATACCTGATCTCCTGTGTGAAAGGAGTGAGATTGAAATCATTCACGTCAATTTGATAAGTGCGGCCTCTCAAGTGGCGTTCAATCAGATTAGCGAGCCGATCGCCTTCGAAAAGTTATTTTAGGTTGCCAAGATTTGAGCTGGTGCCCCCAGCGTTATGTCCGGAAGAGTTTGGAAGTGCATGGGGTGTTTGGAAAGTCATCCGAAGCGGGTAGGAGGTTGCTGCAGTTCGCGGTTCAGAAGCACCGAACCGAACAGGTTCGACGTACCCAACCCGAGCGAGTCCACGGTCATTTTCCTGCTGTGCTCCATCTTGGAATCGTGTTGAATTCTGGGCTCTGCCATCTGTTTAGATGGGAGCAGAGGATGGTCGAGCTCGACTTGAATTTGCTGCGATTGTTGCATTCTCGTTCAAATTGTTGTCCGTAAAAGTTGTACGATGGAAGTCAGTAGTAGGAGGATGGTCGGCCCCTATTTCATCTGTAGTCCGGATCGGTTCTGCGATTTGGATCAGGTCCGATTCGACCCGGGGTACCTGAACCTGGTTTGCTACTACTCAAGCTCCAGTTGCATTATCTCCACTGGGTTGCATGTTGCTTCTCGGTCTTTCGTTCGTTTGAGCAAAGAATTCCTTTATCATATTTTGTTATTTCTGAAGGAGTTCATCTTGTCCTGCCATCTGAGCTTTCAATTCAGTGATAACTCCGTCCATCTCTTCTCTAGTCATGAATGCTGATGCAATTCCATGAGAGGATGCCTGCTGAATATCTTCGTTCCTTGCATCTTCTAAGCCGACGTCCTCAGCATGAGAATAAGTTCCAGTTTTCTTCCTTTTCACCATTGATTTGATAGTCGAATAATCTGTTTCCTAAGCAGAAAGTTGAAGTTGTTGTGTGCTCATTCCTGGCGCACCAAATGTTATACCAAAATTTGCCACTAACACCCAAATGCAGATCGCGGGTCACAGAATGCAAAAAATAGTAAAGAATAATAGACACACAAGAGTTTTATAGTGGTTCGGCTCAAACCAAGCCTATATCCACTTTATATCCTCTTAAATCCTAAAAAGTTACAAATACAATTCTCTTAGATTTACACACAAAATCTTCATGTTTACAATGAAAGAAGTAGGAAATTAGAAGATTATACATGAAGTCCTCGTGTTTTGATGTGGTATTTAGCTTATATGTCACGCAATAGTCTTGTTGAGAACAATGGTGAAAGCCGTGAGGAGTTAGAGCCGAAAAGTGCTTTGAAAATCCTCCAAATGGTGTATTTATAGGGGTGGAGAGGCTCCGGATTGGATGCTATGTTTCATGCCAAGAGTAAATCTCGAAAAGTAGTGGAGAACACGATGAACCATTTTCCAAGTCGTGCTATGCTAAGTGTGAGAAGATCCGTGCAAATAGGAGGCGGTTACCCCTTGAGAATCAGTCAAAACGTGGTGTGCAGGAGCAGGTTCAGGCGGGTCGGATCGTTCAGTTTGATCTGAGCCGAAGGCGCTCGAGCCAGAAGTACAAGTGATAGGAGGATCGGGTCCTTTTCTCCGATCCGAACCGAAGATGCTCGATCCTTCGAAATAAAGACATGATGCGCTCCTGGTGAAGAGTTCAAGGCAGGTCGGATCTTCCATCCGATCCGATCCGGTTCATTCGATCTGACCCGGTAAGACCGATCTGATCCAGATCTGTAGTGATGAAAGTAGGATACCTGAAGTGGTGATGTCCCTATTCGATCCGAGCCGGTTATACCAATCCGATCCAGGGTTTTGCTCATTTCAAACTCTCCGATTCGGTTTACGTTCACGGAAACGGGAATAACTTCCAAATCGTAAGTCCGTTTTGGCCAAACGAAAGCTTTACTTGAAGCTAATTCAGAGGGCTACAAGTTTTATAGTGCAAATCATAGCAATTAATGTTTTCAGGCCCAAAAGGGGTCATCCGATATGAGTTTTGGGCCATTTTATGTTGATGTAACGACTTGGACCAAATCGCTTTATGTCTTGTGATGATGTTTCCAATGCTTAAACATGTTGCTCACTAGAAATTTCATGTTTGATGGATTTTACCAAAAATTGTGTCAACAAGAACAAATGTCATTTAAAACATCGTTCACAACGAACCCAAAAACATCTTCCATTTAAATCCAATTGATAAATTAATTGGAAAACATCATTGATCTTAATTAAAAGATTTATTCCTTTTTAAACTGGGTTTAAGAACAGTGTTATTTAAAACATCATTCGCGACAAACCCAAAATCCAATATGATATTAAATACAAGGCTCTAAATAGAAATCACATTGACTTATACACAGCATCAATTTCTGAAACCAACGGATATCATATTGGGAATAACGATATCCGTATCTTCCAAATTCCTCAACCATATCCGTACAATCACGGAATCCAATATCGAAATATTCCGAAGATTATTTTTATTCAAATCCATTCCAATACATACGTGGAAAATTCTGGTTATTTCAAAAGCCATTTACAAGTCCAATTTATTTATTTAAAAATAGTGGATTATTATTCTAGTTAATAATTAGATCATTTCGATAAAAATATATTTTTAACTTTTTATACTTGGAATTTTTCATCCAAAATCTTTCCAAATCATTTATTATGATTTACATTATTTTTCCATATTTTTAATAATTTTATTAAGGCCCTTACAGTCGGTTTCCAACAACGACCATTGAACTGCATCCATAGCGATCTTTTCCAAAATTGATTTGGACATATTTTATAATCTAATCGTTAGATTTCAAATCTCTTATTATCATTCCAAAGCTTTTTTCGACCTGAACACAATGGTTCCGGTTTTAAGAGAATCCGATAGTCGGATCTCCCGTTATGCCAATTTGAATTTAATGGTCGAAATTCGGACACAGTTGCTACGTGGTGCGTTCTATTCAAGCCATTACATATAATATATATATATATATATATATATCGTCGATTTCCATTTAAAACGTATTTTATAATTCGTTTATAAATCCATTTTAAAACGATTTCAACTTCATTTTCAATTTTAAATCAAAATTGAATATTCGATATCATTATAATATTAAAATGATAAAATTTCAACTTCGCTTCCATCCCACTTAGTTCCATGTTGTAGATCACATTTAGACGATTCCAACGCACTTTATTTCACTCGATTCTGATATGATTCGAATAAAGATAGAAGGGAATTTTAATTACATAATTTGCCAACTATTATAACTAAAATTAAATTAACTTTAACCTAATCACTCATTAACTGTTTCCTCCTTCGTAATCCTCCTGAACCACGCTAACCATACTTCGACTACACCAAACTGTCGTCGCTCGTCACCTAGGGTGCCGGAGCGCCATCCAACACTTCCACTCGACAGCCGTTGACCTCGCCACCCCCACCAGAAACCTTTCGGCGTCCGATGCCCCCAAATATCCCTAGAAATCGAACCAAACGCGCCGCCTTTCCCACCAAATTCTGGCCATCTCAGACCCCTAAAGTCGATCACCTTCGTTGAAGCTTGATATCCCTCCTAGCTTGACAAGATTTGCGTTGGAGTTTCGTAGAACGGTTGCGTGGATTTAAAGAAACGATGGAGAGAAGTTTCAAACGACAGGAATCACCCATTCGTTATTAGTGGCTCAGACAGTTTTGGGGAGTTAGGGTTAGGGCTTTTTAAATGGGGTATATATCGACATATAATAATATTTAATATAATTTAATTCGTAAAATAACTTGTTTAATCGATACGATCTCCAAATCAAACCCAACGACAGTCGTCCCTAACTAAACACCCCCATTCGAAACACAATGGAATATGTCTCGTAAGCCAATTTGACTGTTTTGATCAGTTTTTATCACAATTAAAATATAAATTAATATAACGATCAATATTAAATTACAACGTACATTTCAATTTATCAGGGCCACATACTGACTCCAAAAATTATGAAAACTGAAATATAGCTATGTTTTGATGATACGGTCCTAACAAAACTAATTTCGTAAAATTTGGAGACCGATTGAAAAATGGCCTTTTTAACTGGCTTTTTAATTCAAACTGAATTTGCAAAACGCGTTTAAATTTACTATGCTCACATATTAATTCCAAAAGTTATGAAAATTGAAACCTAACAATAATTTGACATTCCGGATCCAACAAAAGTAGTTTCATTGAAAACAGAAGCCGTTTGCAAAATGGTTAATTTTATGGGCTATATATATTATTAAAATATATATTTTCCATAGCGACTATTTTAAATTTTGAATTGGTCATAACTTATAATTTATAAAGTGAAATCTTAGTTTCTTACATTCGTTAGAAAATTACGGTTCAAAATATTCCAACGTTTCTTGTTTCACTGAAATCCGATTTATTTTGAATCCTATACATTCAATTGAAATTGAAAATCGAATTTTCAAACTACCACGCTATTTCAGGCTCGTTTTATAATTAAAATAAATTTATACGTTCTAACTTCGATTTAAATATAATTTTAGTCATTATTATTTAAAATAAATAATTTTAAAGATTCAAAACCCATTAAAATATCTAAAATAAAAATCTTAAATTGGTTCAGAAATCCTGGGTTGTTACAGCTTTCGTTTCCGTTCTGGTCAGTTTTGAAATGTAGTGATCGTCTTCAAGAGTGCAACTGTAACGGCCCGGATTTCACCCGACCCGATCGATCGCAAAATCGACCAAGACCGTTCAAAACCCGAATACGTTAACTTTGGGAATACAACAACATCAGAACAATAACAGCAGACTTTTATTACATCATGATAATATAACATCAGAGTACAGAATATCAGAGTACATCGATAAAATTACAGCGGAAGATAATTTTACATTAAATACAATACAGTGCAGCGGAAATAAAATAACTAAGGCAGCGGAAGACAACTATGCTCTGGACATAGCTTCAATCCAGAATCCTGCTCGAGATAAGTACCTGTAGACAAACTACTCGACTGCCCGTGTGGAAAAGAGGGCACCCGAGTTTGCAAAGGTGGAAACAAACAACGGGTCAGTCATGGGACTGGTGTGAGAATTCTTAACTAATTAACTAATAGTAATAAGGCAAATCAAATGACCACGCCGCTAACGCTGAACGGGTTTATTCAAATGGATTGTTGTGCATAATAAGAATAAAGTAAATCGCAAAACAATGCCATGCTTTTTAGAAAAATGTAACCATTATAAGACCCAAGTCCCATCACACAATGCAACGCAAACTGGAGGATAGGGTTTTACCTTGCAATGGTCGAAAGATGCTAAATACGTAAAAACGATATTATTATTAGTGTGTATATGTTTTAAAACATTTCAAAATAAGTGTATCAATCCTAGGCGGCATAGTACCCCATACTACTATGTCGCCATACTAGTAATACAATCAAGTCCGTAGGGTCGTATTTGGAATTTGGTTTCCATTATGAGTCCAGGCCGGGGAGGAGCTCCTTACAGATTCGAGACACTCTAGCTAATGTCTCAGTATCCCCCGCAGAGAACCCTTGGATCCTGCAGGACCGGTCCACCATACGATTTTGCGGATTAGTTATTCCTGAACATACGTTTCCCGATCCTATAGGACCTATCATCCGAGGCGCCTCATTCCATCATCCACATAATTAAATATCAGCCAGTTTAAGCACTGACACCACTTCTAGCTAGAAAGAAACGTGCTGCTCTCCCTGCATTCCCTTCTCCCGTTTTAGACTCCACCGGGTTGTGAGGCTCGTGAAGTCATGTTATACTCTTCAACCACAAGGCCCTGCTTTTCAATAAAAGCCTTGATCATAATATCTTAGCGTGCCATATTGTCAATCCATACCGTACCATTGATCATCCATCAATATATGAATGGGGTGTTAAGCAAAGAATAAATTCACCGCCACCAACGTTTATATATTAAACAGAAAATCAATAACATGATATTTAATGGAGTACAATCTCAGACACACAATCCATTTATAAGCTTATGCTCTGGGTCTGAGCGAAAACCAAATCCGTACAGTCAACACACACGTCCAGACAATTCCCACTTCAACCCCTTCCTGGGAGCAAGTCAGTCCAAGGTCTCAGTAGTCGTCGCCCATCCGATGTGAAGATCGCTGGTCTTCAACACCATCTTCTATATCTTCCATTCAAAACGTCATATGATTATTTGAAATGAGTATAACTCGGTCTTTTCAAATAATCTTCGCGTAACTATCATTTAAATTATTTCATAACATTATTATTTATCATTATTTTTATTTTGACAAAAATAGTTCATTTTCATTCCAACGATATAAATATAAATCATTCCGTGCAGTCAGTAACATATAAGGGCAACGAATCAACCAAACAAACAGCGCACAATCATTAAAATGACTTTCAATTGATTCTTCTTAATGCAAAGAAAATGTCATTAAAAAAATCTCTTCTTCTTATTTATTTACAGTACATGTGAATAAATGTGTTCCTTTTCCTTTTCTTATTTATTTACCTAAATGTAAATGAGTGTTTTCCTTTTTTTCTACATATCCTATTGACCTGAAAATGTAAACGAAAGTGTCATCTAAAATAATTCTTTTTATTTACATAAGAAAATGTAAATTTCTATTTCATATTTTATTTACATTCTTTAATTACATTGAAAATGTAATATTTTGTTTCTTTCTCTCACTTTATTGAAAATGTAATATTTTCTTCTTATTCTTCACACTATAGAAAAATGTGAATTATCCTCTTTATTCTTTACACTATAAAAAAATGTGAATTTTCCTTTATAAAAATGAACACTTTCCTAGTATCCCCTTTTTCCATAAAAAATGAGATTTTTAATGCCAATCTATTTTATTTCAAAAATATGGTCATTTTTCTATATTCTAACTTTACATTAAAATGTAACTTTTAATGTTTTCACATTTTACTCAATACAATGAATATCTCATTTCATTCTTACATTAAAAATGTGATTAACAATATGGTAAAAATTCTATCTTTTTAATATTACAACAAAAATGTAATTTACATAACAACGTCAAATCCTTCTTTTTAGTTACGTTAAAAATGTAATTATCATTACATGAAAATTTCCATCTTTCAACTACAGTGTAAAATCTCTCTTTTAATTACATTAAAAATGTAATTAACATTATAATGTAAAATTTCTCTTTTTAATTACGTAATAAAAATGTACTTTTTATTTACAAGAAAATTCTCATTCTTTAACATCATATAAAATGTACTTTTTATTTACAGTGCAAATTCACATTCTTTAACTTCATATAAAATGTACTTTTAATTTACAATGTAAATGCTACTCTTTAATTACATAATAAAAATGTATTTTTTATTTAAAATGCAAATTCTCATTCTTTAACTTCATATAAAATGTACTTTTAATTTACAATGTAAATGCTACTCTTTAATTACGTAATAAAAATGTACTTTTTATTTACAATATATATATATATATATATATATTCTAAATTACATAATAAAATGTAACTTTAATTTACAATGTAAATTCTTTTCTTATTCAATACATCGTAAATGTATTTTTCTCATTCCCTTCTTATTACATTGATAAAAATGTAAGTTTTCATTCTAATTTAAATTACATTAATAAATATGTAAGTATTCATATCTTATTACAATAATAAAGGTAAGATTCATACCTTATCATCTTAATTACATTATAAATGTAATTCATACGTTAAAATATATCATTTCCTTTCGTACATTAAAATATATCATTACATTACATACATTAATATATATCATTACCTTACATACATTGACATATATCATTGCATCTCATACTTTAAAATATATAGTTTCATCTCATAACAAAATTACATGTAAACATTCATTTTGATAAAAATATACTTCTCTTTCAATTCTTTTCTCTTTAATGTAAATAAATAACATTAAAATCAAATCTTCCCTTTTCTTTTCTTTATTATTTTAATAAAAATGTAAATCTTCCATTTCATCTTAGTTACATAAAATGTAAAATTTAACTTATTACATTAATAATGCAAATGATTATCCATATCTTATTACATAAATACAAATCTAAGTTTTCATCCTCCTAAATTGCATTAATAAAGATAATGTACTCTTTCATTTCATAACAATTACATTAAAAATAATGTAAAATTCCATTTTCTTTCAATTACATTAATAATAATGTAAAATTTCAAATCATACAATTATTACATTAAAAACGTAAAATTTTCATTTCTTTCTTTAATCAACCTGAAATGATAAAAAATTAAATTCTAAATTGAAATGAGGCTTAACAGTTACCATATAATTTATTTATATGGATTTCATTCATAACATAAATTTCAGCAATAATGGTCACAATTCATATCACATCCAAATGACACCTAGAGTGCAATTGACAACTAATCCCAAGGAATACGTGTAGTCAGAATATATTCCAAGACCCGTGTGGGGTTTCAACCAACAAATAATTATATAACATTTGAGCATTAATTTAATTTAATGGTAGTGTAACATTAATTTAATGATGAGTAATAAGATATCTTTGATTAACATGTCATATATTTTCAGATTCAAACATCACATCACATCCAAACATCAACATATACACGCAACAGGTATAAACATTTCATTGCAAACATTTAATAACAGTTATTTATGAAAATAAATAATAACTGAAAATAAAGATTGAGTGAGAAAGAGTTCTCACCTTGGTTTTAAATTTGTCAGGTTTAAATTGACGGTTCGGGCCCAATTTTGACCCAAAATTCAACTTGCTCTAGAATTGACGAAATTGGTGTCATCGCGAAGCTCTTGACGCGCTGATCGCGGCAAAACCTGTTTCGTGCGATTTCGAGTTCGTATCAAAAAGTTATGATTTTCTGAAGTTCGAACGAATTAAATAATTAATTTAATTATGGAAGATACCCAAAAATTCAACTTCCTCAAATTGGACGAATTTAGTGTCCACGCGAAGGTCTCATCGGAACTATCGCAGCGGATCTGAAATCATCAAATTTCGAGTTTGTATGAGAGAGTTATACGATTTTGAAGTTTGAATACATTAATTAACTAATTAAATAACTAAAATAGTACCCGGCTGGTCAACCAACCCCTTCCGAACTTGGACCGCGTCTTCCCGTTGACTCAGACATCCGATCGCCGAACGCCGACCACCACTGGAACTGTCTTGGCGAGGAGCTTCACCGCCACTTGGCCCCGCCGCCCAGTTCGCCGTCGTTCGCCGGAAATCGGCCAGAGAAGCCGCTTCGCCTTGCGGGCCCCACAGGCCGCCACCCACCTCCGATCGACTTGAATTTTTCTGCGCATCTAGATCTCATGTAGACGAAGAACTTTCCTGTTGGTGACATCGCCCGTTTCTCGCTAGATTTGCCGGAATTTGTTGATTTACGTTTTGAGCTCGCTGTTTTAGCAAGAATTTCGATTTTTAGATCATCTCGATTTTCGAGCAATTCCTTCGACTTTCAAGTGAAACTCCGAGAAGCAAAGATGTTGTTATGTCTCTTGGCTACATTTTCTCCAACTAGGCCGTCGTCTAATTCTTGACGGGTTGGCGGGAAATCACCAAATCCGAAACTGACTTTTTGCAATCAAACTCAGATTCCGGCGAATCCGTGCGTCAATAGGTCTTAGATTTTTCGTGGTAGGTAGAGGATATCGAGGTGTTCAAAACCCAGAAAGGGTTTGGTCGGATTTTATTCTGATTTGGAGATATAAATTTTTCAGCTTCAGGGACTTTTGTGCAAATAAGTTTTTTTCGAGGAGGCCATAGAAATGAAGATGAAGAAGATGGAGGCTAGGTTATGTTTATATTTTTAGATTTAGGTTATGGCTGGTCTATGAGATATTATATAGGGGTTACTTTAATTCAGCCCATATGTAATTTAGCCCATTTTAATTATAGCTTTAGTGTAATTATTAACATCCGTTTTGCAGTTTAAAAACTGTACGACCACATACTGATTTCAAATTCGATGAAATTTGGATCACAGTTAATCCTAATCAATACGAACCTATAGAAACTGGTTTCGTAAATTTTCGAGTCCGTATGAATTTTTAATGAATTTTTAAAGTCAAAAATTGTCCGTTTACACTGAAAAATCAATTATAATTATATATTAATTCTAAAAATTACCGAAAATTCATTTTTAGCTTTGTTTTGACGATACGAACCCAACAAAATTAATTTTGTTAAATTTGGAGACCGTTTGCAAAATTTCAATTTTCAAGGCGTATATATTTAATATTAAAAATAAATTTTTATACGAATAATTTCCGAAACTCGAAATATATAAATGTTTACTGTTTTTCATGCAGAAATGTTATTCTAAACTCAATGGAAGTGGTTTCGAGTTCAAATTCTTTCGTATGCAAAAAGTTGTGTTTTTGACCGTTATATATTATCTATATAAATTTCATAGCGACCTTTCTAAATTTGACATAACTTACAACTTACAAACTGAAATCAAAATTCCTTATATTCATTATAAAGATGTCATCAATAGTGTTCTAGCGTTTCTTGTTTCGTCTGATTTTGACTTATAATGAATTTTATATATTTTCCCAAAGTTGGAAATCGAAATCTGAAATTACCGTGCCTTTTCGGGCTCGGAATGGAATTAATATAAATTTTACAGTCTTACTTCAAATAAAATAAATTTTTAATCGTGATTATTTAAAATAAATTATTTTAAATATCCAAAACTCATTAAAATAACTTTAAAATAAATTTTTAAATTGGCCCCAAAATTCAGGGTTGTTACATCAACGCAACTGATTTCATTCCGTTCTGCGTTCGTTCCAAAAAGATATAGCTAATTATATATTAATTACAATTTAAACAATTAAAATGTAATTATTTTTATTAATCCTCTCTAATCCCCTTTAATTACCCTCATTCTCTTTGGAAACCGTTCGACTTGAGCTTGCAAGAAGAAAACGCCACCACCTCTCACCGTAGTTCGTCGGAGTTAGATCAGAAGGGGCCAAACGATGCGCCTACGAGAGAGCCACCTACGGTAGGAGGCATGGCAAACACGATTCCCTCGATGGCTCCAGAAACCGTTCGAAAGACGTCGCCTACTTGTGGCGATTCCGGCCGATTCAAGGTCCATCGATGATCATGACCTTTGAATCCCTTGAGCATGATGAGCTGATCCTTTTAGTGTTGGGAGCATTCGATTTTGTTGAGGGGATTAAGAGAAAAAGGTGGAAAAACGATCGAGCTTTTTGGCCATCCGATTTTTAGCTGACGGTGGCTCCTATTTGGGATTAGGGTTTATACGGATAAGGGTATATTTATACTAATTTATTTATTATTATTTTATAGTATTAGCTACTTTATTGTAAATTTTTCGTTCGAACTCCAAATAAAACCCAACGATTGTCGTTCCTAACCAAATACCCTCATTCCTGACACAACGGAATATGTTTCATAAGTTAATTCGATTGTTTCGATCAGTTTTTGTAAAAATTAAAATTAATATAACGTTCAATATTGAATTTGAACATACGTATTAATTTATAGGGGCCAGATATTGACTTCAAAAATTATGAAAATTGAAATCTAGCTATGTTTTGGCAATATGGTCCTAACAAAATTTATTTCGTCAAAATTGGAGACCGTTTAAAAGTTGGCCTTTTCAACTGGTCGATTAAACATAAACTGAAATTGAAAACACGTTAAATTCACTGTGCTCACATACTGATTTCAAAAATTATGAAATTTTAGACCTGATTATAATTTGACATTCCAGATCCAACAAAGTAGTTTCATCAAAAACGGAGGTCGTTTCCAAAATGGCCATTTTTAAGGGTACTATATATAATAAAGGGTGCGTTTTTTACAGGTCACTGTTAAAGTTTTAAATTAGGCTCAGTTCCGGTAATAAACTTATTGTAAATTTTGTCCCAATTTTTCGAAAAATCAGTAAAAAAAAAAATGTAAGCACATATTTAAATTTTACATGCACTCGACAAAAAATTCATATCCAAAAACCGTCGGACAAGGCATCAAAAATAGAAAAACAGCGAAAAAATGTACTTCAATGCATAAACTTATGCACATATTTGTATTTTCTGCATACATCCGTGCAAGTATTTCATGTCGTGCATCCTTGTTGAATTAGTTACATACATTTATGCATGTATTGCATAATTCTTGCATGAAAGTGTGCAACAATCCGCAGGCTGAATTTAACTTGAGTTTTCTTCGTGCAAATACATGCACACATGTGTGCAAATATTTCAAATAGCTGCACACATGTATGCAAGTTTCGGTCCAGATGTTCTTAAGAAAACAGCCTATGCAATAGTTGCATACATGTATGCAACTACTGGTAATAGTTGCATACATATACGCAACTTTTTTTTTAATTTCTATGGACTTCCGAGAATATTTCTAGATTTCAAAAGAAGTATAAATTACGTTATAGCGCCAAAATTTTTGTCCAAAATTGGAAAAAGGCAGAACTTTGAAAATAGGAGGCAGAAATGAATGGAAAACATAATAGGGATGTGACTTCTATTTTGATAAGTTTTAGGGACATATGCCTAATTTTCACTATAATAAAAACATATATAAATTCCATAGCGAGGACATAACTTACAATTTATAAAGTAAAACCTCGGTTTCTTATACTTGTTAGAAAATTACAGTTAAATAGATTCTAATGTTTCTTGTTTTATCCAATTCTGACTTATATTGAATTTTGTACATTCATTTGAAGTTTAAAACAAATTTTCAAACTACCGCGCCATTACGAGTTCGTTTTATAATTAAAATAAATTTATACGTTCTAATTTCTTTGAATAAATTTTTAGTCATTATTATTTAAAATAAGTCATTTTAAATATTCAAAACCTATTAAAATAGCTAAAATAAATTTTTTAAATTGGTTTAGAAATTTCGGGTTGTTACAATATCTCCTACTTAAAATCTTTTTGTCCTCGAAGTCTGTATTTATTAAAAATAACACAGGCTTCGACTTAAACACCTTTGTTAGGTCGTGATATTTCATTGCCAACGTTAGATCGCAATGAGCCCTAGGTCGCCATGGACTCTATATCACATGGACCCTTAGATCGTTTTTAGGCACTAGGTCATGCAAACTTTTAGGTCATTCTGGGTTTTACTATCTCAGCTTAGGTCGCTACGTGCTCTTAGATCATTGATGGGCTTCAGACTTAAGCTTGGCCCATTAAATATGTTATCCATTTAAATACCCATTCAGACTATCCATTGCCATCTCCTTTTTTTTGAGCTTTTGGAGATAATTTGTTAATGGCGAAGTGCTTCTGAAACCCAACCGAATCTCAAACCAACGTCTTGAATCAGAAACACTATCGACTCCTTCCACCTCATCGTCATTGTTCAGCAATTCCAATTCAACTGATCTCTGCAATCGATCCAGCCGATCTTCGAAGCCAATCATCAAAATCAATTCCACTTGATTCAAAGATCAATCCAACGATCAAACTGCTCGAGTATGAAGCTTCTTGTCACTAGAGGTCAGGTTCGATTTCCTCTTTCTAATCTTCGAATTTGAATTTGATTGAAGGATCCTCAATTATTTAAGCTGTTTTTGGATCGAATCTGACACTGTTGTAACTTATGAATTTATGAATTCTTGTAGTTTGGTCATGTATTTGACCATGATGTTGGAATAGTGTTTCTTTTTCAATTTTATTTTCCATTGCTCGCGTATGAATTTTGAGTTTGCAAACGATAAACGATCGATCCACTATTCTGTTATTGCATCCCACGATCTAAAATGAAGCTTTCCTGTTGTCACGATCTAAATCATTGAACTCCAGATTTTAAATTGCTTTAAGCATTTCAAGTCTTAGGTCGTTGAAAAAGTTGGGAACATTAGGTCGTCGCTTAAGCCCCGAGCCATGGGTCGCTACCTCATCTGGATCATTAGTTCGTCATCTCCATCTAGAGCCCTAGGTCATTATAGGTACTATGTTACAAATACGACCTAGGACTCTAAATCGAAGACGACCTAAGACATAAGATAGCGAAAGCGACCTGAATCTGAAGATCTTGGTTACGGGTTGTTTGGATGTTTGGAGTTTTTAGGTCGTTGGAGGGTTTGAGACTTTTGAGATCACATAGTGACCTTAAGCATGGAACCTCACAACGACCTGACTCTCCAAATCCCAGAACGACCTAAAGCTTCAGATTTCAGAATCGCCTAAAAACTAGGGATTATAAACGTGACCTAAAGCTTCTACTTGGATGACTTGAAACTTAAATGTTTAAATTTTGAAATCCAATGCTCTGGATACTTTACATTCCTCGCGACTTAGTTTATACACATGTTTCATCCTGTTTTCCTGCTTTTAAACAATAGCATAAGTTTGTGCAGCTTACTTTTTTGATGAAATTTCTTACTTGCACACAACATTTTTAGCTTAAGTGATAAAGGGTGCTCAAGATCGTTCGACTTAAATTTCCTCACCGTTATCATGCACTTTTGTTTTAAACCGTGAGGCATTTGGGGGCTTGCCTTGATATTACAGGCTTAAATCTTTATGAGTCAAACTTGCACCTTAGGTCGCTAAAAATGAATTTAGCTTAGGTTGTTACAATGGACTTAAGCTTGGGTCGCAAATTCACCTAGGCTTGCTGAACGACCTAAGCTTTTAAGGATCTTAGACGACCTATGCTTTTAGCACCTGAGTTTAAACCTTAGGTCTTTGCGCCCTTTATGTTGGTTTCCCAACACGACCTTTAACTTGTTTTCCATCTTTGATTCACTTATAAACAAGATTGCTTTTATAGAATGTCTACTAGGATGAAAATACGTGTTACTACTGAGGGGACATCATCTGCTCAAGTTGATACTTCCACAGATTTGGTTGTCCCTTAACCTTTTCCAGAACCTGTTCCTCTAGTGAATTTATCGACGAAAAGACACTCTACCTCATTGGACCAGGATCATTTTGAGAAATTATGTAGTCAATTCGATATTTCTATTAAAGATGCGATTTTGCCAGGCGAGGGCGTATTTGCTTATCAACCTCCAGGCGGATATGTAACTATAAATCGTTTTATGCTAACATGTGGCGGTGTTCGTCCTTTTAATCCTTTCATAAATATAATTCTAAACAATCTGGCCATCGCTCCTTTTTAACTTCACCCGAATGGTTACAACATCTTGTTAGGGCTTTATATCCTTTTTATGCAAGTTAAAGGGCACGAACTGACTTTCTAGGAAATTTGTTATCTCTGCTCATTTTGGAAAAGGAAGGACACCACATATATCATACATGCCGAGGGCGCCAGGAGTTGTAGGCTTATAACCAATTTACCTGAGAGTGTTTCAGGATACTTAACTCGGTTTTTCTTTGTCCGCTGTCCCGAGTCCTTCCGTGGGAATTGGACAGAAGGAGGTAAACACATTTTGCGAGTAGTTTTATCTCACTTTACCTAGATAATCAATCCTTATAACTTTTCTTTTTGACTTTTGTTGCCCCAGCCCCAATTAAAGACAACAAAGCATCTTCCCCACTCAAGGCTATATTTGACACTTGAAAGATGTTGAAGAGGCAAGGAAAAGTAGGAGAGTTTTAATTTCAGAAACCACTCTTCACCAATTTGAATTGCTCCATCCTTTTATAAAATTTCCCTCTAATGGAGGGCCTCCATCTCCTAAGCCTAATCCCAACGGCACAAACACAGGTGCTTCAGGTGATGGTAATAAGACTCAGAACCAAATTATCAATCAAGGTCCAACTATTGATCCTGCTTTAAAAAAGTGCTCGGAGCCTGTTGGTGGTAGAATATTGCCATCGTCAATGACTTCGAATAAGGATGAAACTTTTACTCAATGTGAGGGCAAGGGTCTTATGACATCAAATGAACTGGTTGAGAAAGAAAATGTTCTCCAAATCCTGAGTCTGAAACGGAGTCTGAACAGACTGAGAGAAACAACAGAGAGAACAACACCTTAGATTTTGCACTTGAAACTGAAAGTGTTGGGGAAGGTGAAACCAAACTTGAGGCCGACCCAAATGCTGAAATGATGACTAGGGATCCACTTGGTTATAATGCAATAGAGGAGGGCTCCGCAGGTACATTTGACAATTTAAGCGATCTCAATTTTGCTAAGTACCTTAGCTAGGGCGATAATGTTTCCCAACTTCTTGATCCTCAAACCATAGGTATCAGGATAGAGGATGCTGCCACTACTCGACCAGGAAAATATCTCATATCCCTAGGAATCTCATGAGAACCAGTTCGTCAAATAGCAATGTCTTAGAAAACATGTCTAATACGTATATGCGTATACTCGTTGCAGCTTTTACGATTTTCCCAAGTACTTTACAATTCAGGTACTGAAACTCTGCTTTTACCTTTTTCCAGGTTCAGATATGCATGGGAAACGTTCTTCAGGTTTTAGGTAAGATTTCAAGAGGAAAAGCAAAGCATTCAATCCAAAGAATCTATTAAATCTGATCCTCCGCGACCATCACATCACTCCAAATATACCTGCCTTCCACCTCCTCCAAAATCTTCTCACAAACCTTCACACGTATCTGAATTGGACTTGACAGATGAGCAAAGGAAGAAGATATGTGAGGAAGAAAATGAGGAAAGGAGATGGCGTACTTGGCTTAGGGAATATTCTCTTGATGAAGAGGGCCGCGGGGAGAAGCAAGGAAGGAATGATTAAGGGAAAGGTGGCTCACACAAACATCACCGATTGGGGAAACTCCCTATTAAACCCCGATTGATTCCAACTTCTGGTCCCGCTGGTCCCCCTGCTGAGATCCATTCGATCATTCACAAGCCCCGCTATGAACCTGAACCAGCAATAGTTCGCTATTCTGAATGATTCCTAGGATGGAATTTGAAAGGGTTACTTTTCGGCAGTGGAATAAACCCATCTGATGCTGATGACATAGCTGATGAGGTAGATGTCGTAATAAGACAAATAGATACCCATCATGATACTGCTAAGAGTCAACTCGAAACGAAGCTAAAAAATGTCAAGAATAGTGCTAAGGAAAGCTGCGGGGATGGAACAAAATTCGGCGATGACCTCCAAAAGCGCCACGATGTTGATCTTGCCAAGATTTCAGCTTTGGAGGACGATAAGGCCAAATGAAAGGAAGTCTTAGACTCTCTTGATCCTACCATCGCCTTGTTTAATAATAGACTTTCTGAATTGGAAGGATTAGATACTGAGAATAAGAGACTCAAAGAAGATCTTGAAGTTGCAAAACAGAAAGAAAAGGAAGCTCTTACTGCCGTAAGCAATGCTGAGGCTACATTATATGTGGAAAAGGATTTCTCCACACAATATCAGAACGAGGCTACTCAACTTAGAGAAAGCATTGATTCCTTAAGAGCTTCCAATCGCACTTTTATTGCCAAGGTTGAATTTCTTGAAGCAGACAAGAAAATTACTTAAGAAACTCATCAAAAGGCTATGGACGAGGTTGAGGCCGACATATTCCGGTTTTACATTTACAGTAATGAGTCGTGGAAGTTTGTACTACTTGGGAGACACCTTCTCAACCACTTTAGCACTTGCTTGGGAGCAAATACTTGAGATCATTGGTGACGATCGCAGCGAGGAAGTAACGAACTTTTAGATTATATGTCTAAGAAGACTCTGGATGAAGGAAAAGCTCAGTTGGCAAGTAATAGAGCTAGCACTTCTGGAGACATGGTTTACAATCAAACTAACATTGAGCATCCATCAATCCTGCAACTATCGAAGCCTCAAGTTCACAGGTTCATGTGACTACTCCTGTTGCTTTAACGGAGAAAAAAGTAGACATAGGGCATATTGTTACATAGAATATCACGGAGGAACATGAAGGAGATGATGAAGGTGATGACGAAAACATAGACAACTGGAGGATTGAGCAGAGAGATGTCCAAGAAACCATTCTAAATGCAGGTAAAATCGAAATTGACTATACTGTGTCATACTTAGGGTAAATTTTTGACTCACTCGGGCCTCTTGCCCCTTATGCCCTCCATAATCTAGGTTTAACCTCACCCCTATCTTATCTTGTTGTAGGGAAAACAGCTGATTTGACTCTGATGATACTTCTCCTTACCTATGTTATTACCCCCCCCCCTCCTCCTAGCAACACATCCATACTTGCCATTACAGCTCCCGGGTCATAAGATGCTAAAATTGGTGCGCTCTCCAATTCAGAAGATGCTGATTACATTCTTAGTGATGGTCCTGAAGCCACGGGAACAAATGAAAGCTCGAAGGATGTTACTAAGGGTAAAGGAAAGAAAGCTGTCAAGTCGTCATCATCTAAGAAGCACAAGAAGAAGAAGAAGAAGAATACAGAAGCTATCACTTTAACTTCTCAAGAGAATCCTGGTGATGTGGCAGAGACCCCTCCTCCTACTCTTAACGAACCAGTTCTCAGGTCAGGCGGCAGGAAGAAGTAGTGATGCTCGATACTAGTTTGTTTTGCTTCTGGACTATTCTCTTTTTTATTTAGTGTCTAGACCGGTCCCTGCTTACTGCTTTATGTTACTATATGTCTGAAACTCCTATACTAGGTTCATGATTCTGTGACTGGACTTATGATTCTGCAATCTGGTCTTGTGTTACTATGATGAAAGTGTGTTCTGCTTATTGTACTTTAAGCTTTTACTTTAGCTTTGTCGCACTCTACTGTTTTGCATTTCACTCCTGCTTCTTTTTTGTTGTTGTAACTTGGTTTTTTAGTTGTAGCTACGAATCATTACTGGCTGGGTTATTTTGACCGACTTTGTTAAATTTCTTTAGTTTTGACTAGAGCAATACCCGAGACTTCTTTCTTGCGACTAACCACTTTTGTGCTTATCACATCATCGAAGTTTCTGATTTTGCCTTAGCTAATTCAAGATTCAAATCTATTGGCCAAAATAACCATTGTAAATACCAAATTTTCAATGTAAAGTTATGACGAGTTTGTGGTATGTTCAAATATGAATTATTGATTTTCCTTTAATGCGGTGGCAATGCCCCCATGCCAAAATTCGTCATGAAATTTTAAAGGTTAGGCATGATACCTGCAATCGATTTTGTTTGGAATCTTCTGACTTACTTATGAGCCAAAGGTTTTCCGGTTTTATCGAGCACGCTCATGCCTTTAGTGAGGAAGAATCTTTGTCACTATACCCCTGCCTGTTAGGTCTTATATTTTTAATATATTCAATTACATTTCTCGCTAACCTGGTAATCCAGGTCCTTTGGAGATTAGATTTGAACATATGCCCCAGAGATGTCTTGGTTTTCGTACCTCCAAAGAGGTGCTTTGTAAACCCATTATTCGTTGTGAATGATTTAACCACTTGTAGAATTTGTAGGGTGCCTTCGAAAAGGTCATTGGGTCCGTCATTTTCCGAATATTGGCGGATTCGGCATATGGTCGGATGCCCCCAGGGGGTCTCTTTAATCTCGGGGTTTGTCGTAGTCGGACCATGTATAAATGGCACTGGCGATCAACCTGGTGCCCCTAGAAGAGGTCTTTGGTTTAATAGCCCAGTGTTTTTATCGCAATCCGGCCATGTATCAATGGCGTCGACGATTAACTGGGTGCCCCTCGGGGATGTCTTTGGTTTAAAAAACCTAGTGTTTATCGCAGTCGGACCATGTATCGATGGCACCGACGATCAATTAGGTGCCCCCTTGGGAGGTCTTTGGTTTAGAGTTGCATTGATTCACGGGGCGGATGCTATCAGTTCATCGGATTTTAACCCTGATTTGTTAGAACTAGGGTCGTGGACCTTGAAGTTACGAAGGGACCCCTTCGGTAAAACTGACAACCTCATTTGTAACTTGAACGCTGCATTATTGGACAGTCCAATTCCTGGTGTCCCTTTTTTGCTATGTTGCGTTTCACACCTTAACATTTATTGCAAGTGAAACTTTAAGCATTGAACAATGGGTATTTGAGCTATCCAATCTGGATGTGATGTAACTGTCACCATGGTTTGTTAGGTCTTGGATGCATCAACGTTCTTTTAGGGGAGCTGCAATCAAAATCGAATTTAACAACTTGTAAACAAGAGATTGCAAATGTGCGATTTAGGAAAGTAAATTAGTCTCTTTCACTAGTATGCATAAAACTTGTAACGACGTTACATGATATTTATAACGCATGATGTTTACAACTTGTAAAATGAAAGAACTATTAGACGAAGTAATGTCGAAGATGTATGCTGTTCCATGCTCTCGGAAGTTGGATGCCATCTGTCGTTTTTAACTCGAACATTCCATATGAGAATTTTTTTCTTATCATATACGGCCCTTCCCAGTTGGGTCCGAACACTCCAGTTCCGGTCATGATTCTTTTGAGAACCAGGTCTCCAACTTGGAAGGTTCTCCATATAACCTTATCATTAAAATGACAAGCTATCCTTCTCTGATGTGCAACAACTTTGAGTTCTGCTTCTTTTCTTTTTTATTCAAGCAGGTCAAGTGCTTCGAGATGTAATTTATCATTCTCCTCTTGGTTGAAGTAGATTCTCAAATGAGTGGAAACTTCCAGTTCCACCGAAATCATAGCCTCGGATCCAAATGCGAGTGAGAATGGAGAGTGTCCAGTCGCAGTTTTGTGAGTTGTATGATATGCCCATAGTGCAAGAGGAAGCTTGTCTACCCACCCACCTTTGGCTTTCTCAAGACGCTTCTTGATAGTCGACTTCAAAATTTTGTTTATTGCTTCAACTTGCCCGTTGGCCTGTGGATGAGCAACGGCTGCAAAACTCTTCTTTATTTTGTATTTAGCACAGTAATCCAAGAACTCACTCATCACAAATTAAGTTCCATTTTCGGTGATTATTTTCTGTGGTACCCCAAATCGGCAGATAATGTTCTTTAAAACAAAATTGATCACCTTTTTTGAAGTAATAGTCGTTGGTGGTTCAGCTTCGGCCCACTTAGTGAAAGTCCACTGCTGCGATTGCATATTTCATAATTGACTTAGCTGTAGGCAATGCTCCAACCAGATCTATGCCCCAAATAGCGAACGACCACAGACTAACCTTCTGAGTTAATTCGGTTTGAGGTGCTCTTGGAAACTTCGTAAATCTTTGGCATCTGTCACATTTCTTAGCGTAAGACATTGCATCCAGGTTCACATCACGCCAAAAGTAACCATATCGCAGAATTTTCTTGGCTAGTGTGACCTCCGCATTCTCCCTCATGCAATTCTGCCAAGATTGCTTTGGACTCTCCCTTGGTTACACATCGCATCAGTGGCATGGAGAATCCTTTCCTATGCAACCTTCTGTCATGGATAAGGTGTAATGAAGCTTTACGCAATATCTTCCTTCGCATTTTCGGCTCCTCTGGAAGTGTTCCATTGAGAATATACTCCTTGATTGGGGTCATATTGGACACCGGTTCTTCAACATCCTTCATAATCTAGTTAATATCTACTTCTTCAATGGCAGGAGTTAAAAGGACTTCGACAGGAATTAGGCCTAGTAAGTGTGCATCCGAGGAACTAGCATACTTGGCAAGAGAGTCTGCCTTCGAATTCTCTTCCCTAGGAATATGAGATATAGTGTAGAAGTCATGGTCGTTAATAAGTTCCAAAACCTTGGTAAGATAAGATAAGCGGGAAGGTTTCCAAGTTTGGTTTGGAATTCCTTCAGGACCTGACATACTACCAGCGGTGAATCGCTAAGGATTTGCAAAGTTTTTATATTCAATTCTTTTTCCAGTTTTAGACCTGTGATTAATTCTTAATATTCGCCTCATTGTTAGTTGACGGAAACTCCAATCTTAAAACGTAGCATAAAGAATGATCTTCTGGCGTTTCTAGGACAACTCCAGCCCTTGAGCAGTAGTCATTTCTAGACCCATCGATATATAACTTACAACCAGTCACTGTCTCCGTTGGATCTTTTGTTTCCTCTCCCCTATCCGTGAACTCGGCGATGAAGTCCTCTAAGGTCTGCCCATTAATAGCTCTTCGAGGGTGATAAGTAATATCATATTGGATTAGTTCTATGTTCCATTTTAATAACCTTCCTGAAGTTTCTAGGCGAAAGAGAACTTGTCTTAGAAGTTGATCGGTGGGAACCTTTATAGGATGGGTTGGAAATATGGCCTTAGCTTTTTTGAGGTGATGAGCAAACAACACGCATGTTTTTCCAACTTCGGATAGTTTAATTCTAGATCAGTGAGCCTTTTACTAATGTAATAAACTGAACATTGGACCTTGGAATCCTCTCGAACTAGCGCGACACTTAAGGCAAGAGACGAGACAGCCAAATATAGGAATAGTTCCTCTCCATCTTTAGGTTTAGAGAGAATCTTTGGTTATTCTATGTGCTTGATTAACTCTTCAAAGGCAGTTTGGCATTCAGAAGTCCATTGGAATTCTTTCTTTCCTTTCCTCAAAGCATCGAAGAGTGGAATGCATCGATCCATTTCTTTAGAAATAAATCTATTAAGTGCATCTACTTTCCCATTCAAGCCTTGAAACTCTCTTTTTGTCCTTAGAGCACGCATTTTCCATTTGGCTGTGACTTGAGAAGGATTTGCCTCAATGCCCCTGGAGTTGACCATGAATCCTAGAAACTTCCCTTACGCAACTCCAAACGAACATTTAAGTGGATTGGGCTTCATTCCATATTTCCTGAGGATATAAAACATCTCAGCCAGGTTTTCAAGATGGTCCTCGGCTTTCTTCGACTTTACCATCATATCATATATGTAGACTTCCATTGTATTTCCGATTTGAATATTGAACATTGAACTCACAAGGCGCTGGTATGTCGCTCCTGCATTTTTTAATACGAACGACATTACTTTATAACAATACAAACCCCTATCTATAATGAATTTGGCTTATGCATCACGATTTGATTGTACCCAGAGTATGCATCCATGAAAGATAACAATTCACGCCCCGTCGTCGCATCAACAAGTTGATCGATTCTAGTTAGTGGGAAGCTGTCTTTGGGACATGCCTTGTTGATATTTGAATAGTCTATGCATGCTCTCCATTACCGTTGGATTTTTTTAACAAGAACTGGATTGGAAACCCAAACGAGATATGTAGATTCTCATATGAAGTTATTTTTGAATAACCTATCTACTTCTTCATTAAATTCTATGGATCTTTCAAGTCCTTGAATTAGTTTCTTTTGTTTTATAGGAGTTAAACTGGGATTAATATTCAGCTTATACACAATTACATCTGGTGAAATTCCGCACATATCGGAATGTGTCCACGCGAATACATTTAAACTTTCCTTTAAAAATAAGATCAAATCTTTATGCAGCTTTAGGCCCAACTGAGAACCTATCTTTAAGACTTGGTCTGGATCAATATCATGTACCGAGATGGAGATTGTGGCTTCATCCGGTGCTGCTCTTTCCTCCCCCACACTGGCCTTTCTCGTATCAATCTCCCTTTAAGCTCCACTATGTTCGCCAGTGTGAGGGCCCTCCTTAATTGATATAAAGGGAGGGAAGCAATGCAGAGCAGAGGCTCCACATCCTTCTTCATTTCTTTCTTCCTGGCTTCGACAAGTTCCGCCATATAACATTCTCTCGCAGTCCGTTGGTCGCCTTTAATTACTCCAACTCCGGTTTCGGTAGGGAATTTCATCGTTAGGCACCATGGAGCCATTGTTATTCTAAGGGCTACGAGGGTTGGTCTTCCAAGGAAGGCATTATATGCATAAGGCTCATCAACTATGAAAAAAATCATGTTTCATGGCAACCTTCTTTTCTTCTTCTCCAAGTTCAACAAGCAAGTTAATGATGCCAATTGGTTGAGTGGGCTGCCCCGTGAATCTTATTTTGGCAAGCCTTCATGTCATCCATGGAAAGGTTCATCCTATTGATTGCGTTAATGAAAAGAACATTGATAGAGGCCCCACTGTCAACCAAAACTCTTCTGACTATGGCCAGACCCTAACCGATGGTGATCACCATTGGATCTACGGTATGTGTTAGTAATTTGTCTGAGTCTTTTTCTTTAAACACAATATCATCCCATGGAGTCTTTGGTATCTTTGCGAGAAAACTTCGCTTATGATCATGAGTTCTTCTCCTTTAGAAAGATTCTCCATCTCGCTTGTGTACTTCACGATGTCCCTCCAACTTCTTCCATCTTGATGATGCCCTCCTAAAATGGTGTTGATGATTAGCCTTGGGATGACATCAACTAGAGCGTTTTCATTTTGTCTAGGCGGTCCCATAGACGTCCCTTTTCCTTGACCGGTTTGAGCGTTCTGCGGGTTCTTTCTGTATTGCTGAAGTCTATTCTTCCTTATCAATAACTCAACAAGGTTCTTTATATGTCTACATGCATTTGTATTGTGGCCCGGTTGGTTATGAAACCGGCAGAACCTTCCTGACTTTATCGTGGCATCACTGACCTTAGCTAGCTTCGGTGTCGGATATTCTTCACTGTCATTAGTTGCCATGAAGATATTCTATACAGTGTCATTTAAAGGAGTCAATTCTGAATTTTTAAAGAAACAGAACTTCTAATTGGCACAATTATCTTTTCCATAATTTCCCCTTTTTTGACTACCAAGATTTTTCTGGCTGACTTCAGCATCATTACCTTTCTTTTCGGGCAGTATGCTGCTTTCAAGAACATCCAAGGCATAGGTTGGATCTTCATCCACACCTATGTACTCTTCCGCTATATCAAATAGTTCCTCCAGCGTACTTGGCTTCTTCTTTTAATCCACCATCCAAGTTTGGTCTTTTTGTTTATGGCTCCCTTTAGAATCATCACAGCCAAACGAGGGTCGTAGTTCCCAACCTCAACTGTGGCAGTATTGTAATGGGTGAGAAAAGCACTGTTGGCTTCTCCTGGCCTTTTCTCAAATTCGTTCAACTCCATGTGTAACAACCCAGAAAATCTGGACCAGTTTAAAATTTTTAATTTGGATATTTTAGAGAATTTTGACTATTTAAAATAATTTATTTTAAATAAAAGCGACTAAAAATCTATTTTAATTGAAAATAGAAAGGAAAATATATTCTGAATGTTTAAAGAGTTTGAATTGGCGCAGTAGTTTGAAAATTTGATTTAAAACTGCAATTCAATATATTTAATTCAATTTAAAGTAGAACGGGGACGACCCTAGAAAATTTAACTCTGTTTGACAAAATCTCTCGAACGGATGTTGAGAACAGGATCGTCACAGAGCAAATTAAATGTTAGGGCTTGGCCGGCATTTTAAAATAGTCGCAGGGCTGATTATACAAAGCTGTATACGTTTATGTGTATTTTAAATAGATATTTTAGCCCTTAAAAATAGCCATTTTGCAAACGACCTCGGAATTCGACAAAACCACTTTTGTTTGGTCCGTAGCGTCAATTTATTGCTAGGTTCCAAGTTCCAGAATTTTCGGAGTTAATATGTGAGCGTGGCAAAAGATAACGTGTTTGGTCGAATTACAATTAAATTGGTTCGACCCAAAAATGGCCCTTTTTCAAACGGTCTCAGAATTCGACGAAATCAGTTTTGTTGGGACCGTATCGACAAGACAAAGTCAGAAATATTTTTTCAAGAATTTTTAGGGTCAGTATGTGGCCCCGGCAAATTGAAAGGTACGTTTAAATTCAAATTTGAACGTTGTATATTTTAAATTGTAGAAAAACTGATTGTAACAGTCGAATTGGGCTACGAAACATATCTCATTGTGTCCGTGATAGGGGTAAAACTCTAGGGACGACTATCGTTGGGTTCGGTTTGGAGTTCGGAGACTAAACGGATTATTTTCAAATTAAATAAATTAAATAATAATTATAAAAGGAGGGACAAACCCTAGCATCTCGGTCAAATTCCTTCAGCCGCTCTCAATTCAATGAACGACGGAAATCGTTCGAAATTTCAAGCCCCAAAATCCGCAAATTCGATCAATGATTTTCGAAATTAAAACAAGGAAATCAAAGCCCTCTTCACGCTCTTTAAATCCATGTAAGGGTGATGGTTCCTCGTTGCTTGGTTTGGGAGAATTCGTCACCCAAAGCCTCCGGGTTTCAAGCTGGATTTCTGGAGATGAGGACCACCGGGTGGGATGGGGTTCGAGGCGTGGGTGGCAGGCTTGGGGCTCGTCGCGGGGGGTACTTGGATGGTGCTCCGGCGGCCTGTGGTGGTGTGTGGCGGCGAGTCTTCATTTCGACGATGGGTTCGTGAATAGCAGGAAGGGGAGGAAGATAATTAAGGGTTAATCCCTTATTTAATTTAATAATTAATTATTTAATTACTCGTTAATTGTTCAAATGTGTTAACTGCCATAACTTCTTCATACGAGGTCGAAATTGCGCGAAACAATATCCGTTGAGATCGTGGGAAAGAGAGCTTCGCAACAAAACTGACCGCGTCCAAATCCGAGCAAGTTGGAATTTTAGACAAATTCAAACTCGAACCGAACAGAATTCAAAAATAAAACCATTCAATGTGAGAACTCTCTCACACTCAAATTATTTACTGTTAAATATATATATACTAGGATGCTTGACGGTGTTTAGCAGCACCCGACACCCGTCGTCCACAAACCATGGACGGCTTGTTTGCTTGTTTGTTTGATTGTATTGTGTGGTTGAAATTGTATGTGATGTGAAATGGACTGTGTAGAAATATGTGGATAATAAAAATATCATCTTTATTACATAACTAAACTGTGGTATATATTCATGCGTTGAATAAATTAGTTAAACAATAAAAATCACATTTTATTGTATAAACGAACTGTATAAAATAGTCAAGTGTTGAAGTAAATATTTATAAACAAATCAGCTGATTTGTTTGTGTACACCTATTTGACTGACATTGATTGGGACGATATATTTTACACGTCGCCCAACTGCACGAATATAAATGTGTGTTTGTTGTTTGAAACCCCGCACGGGTGTTGGGATGAAAATTGACTTACACTAATCCCAATTGTTAGTTGTATGTCGATCGATAGATTGACAGGCCGTGTAAGCGTTAATTATTTATATTTAATGCTTATGCAGTTGGGTAGTCCACTTTGGATGATGGTTGATTATTTATCATTGTGGTTATACACGTGTGTTGTGTGGAATCAATATAATTCATATTATATGGTAATTGGTTGAGCCTCATTCAAATTTGGAAAAAAATAAAGAATATTTTAAAAATATATTAATGTGTTGAAAGAAATATATATTCGTGTGTCGAAAAACAAATATATATTCATGTGTTGAATAAATCAAATACTTATGTGTTGACGGTACCCATTTGTTGAGATTAGTCAAGTGTTGAAGTAAAATATATTAAATAACCAAAAATACTCTTGTGTTGACGGTACTCATCTATTGAGATTAGTCAGGTGTTGAAATAAAATATAAACATTCATGTGTGGAAATAAAGGGTTTAAAGCAGAAATATTTGAAATAGAATATTTGAAGTAGAAATATTTGAAATAGAATACTTGAAGTGAGAATATTTGAAATAAAATATATTAAGCCGTGTTGGTTAGATTTGCGCCATTTGGACGTAAACGATATTTATATCGATTTTATTCGTTTAAAAATAAATATCGAAAAGGGAATAACCTCAGATTCAAATATTTTGGAAATAATATCGTTTATAGTAGGGGGATGTAAAATATACAATTTTGGTTTAAACTAGAGATAGAGGTTGGAATCGATTTTAAACGATTTATAAGATACGTTTAGAATTAAAATCGACGAAATATATATAATATATTATATATATATATATATATATATATATATATATATATATATATATATATATATTAACGGCCTGAATAGAACGCGCCGCGCCGCGGCAGTTCGCGAATTTCGACCATTGACTTCGCGTGGACATTACAGGAGATCCGACCATCGGACTCTCCTAAAACCGGAACCGTTGGGTTCGTTTCGGAAAGAGCTTTCCAACGAATATAAGAAATTTGAAATCTAACGGTTGGATTTGGAATTATGTCCAAATCAAATTTGAAAAAGGTCGCTATGGATGCAGTTCGATGACCGTTAGTGGAAATCGACTGTACGGGCCTTGATAAAACTATTAAAAATAGCGATAATTTGTGTAAAATTAAAATAAGTGATTTGGAAGAAGCTGGGGTGAAAAATTGCACGTTGGTAAAGATAAAAATGTGTTTTTGTCGAAATGCACTAGTTTTAACTTGAATTAAAAACTATTTGTTTTTAAATAAATAAATAGGATTTGGAATAACTTGTTGGGTTTACCGTGAATAGTATTTCAAATAACACTTGTTCTTTAACCCGATTAACAGTGAAATAAGATTTTGGGGTTTATCGTGAACAGTGTTTTAAATAACATTTGTTCTTTAACCCGATTAACAATGTGATGAGATTTTGGGTTTGTCGTGAACCGTGTATTAAAAGACATTGGTTCTTTAACCGAGATGAAGATTTAAAACTAAGTGAAGTTTTAAATGAACCTTTAATTAGATTGAAATGGTCGAGAAAGGAGTGTCACCGGTTTCGCTCCGAGCGATAGTTAAATCTTTAAAAAGATTCAAACATGAAATGGTAATTAATTTTACCGATAGCACCGTGGTGTTAGATATGGGGTGAATAGGTTGGGATTGGGAAATAAAATAAATAATTACTTCGGTGTGGTTCGCTTATCCCGACTAGTTTGGAAAACTGTGATGGTTTGAAATCCAAAAGGTGATTAAAGAATAAATTTAAAGAATTTATCTTTGATAAAATTAATGGGAACCTTTCCCAAAGAAAAAGAACATTCTGGATTTGAATGAGGCGTGTGATGTGTTGTGATAGCACTTGATTATAAGATTCGTGAGTTATTCAGAAAGGCCGGGAACAACCCATTCTGAATAACTGATTCGGCGATAAGTCGAAGAAATTGAAGACGGTGCAAGACCTATAATCTTCACGTCGAAAGGAAGGGTGCTCCTGTTGCCCATGATGGGAGTAGCTACCTTGAAGGGACTACAGTGGTAGTCGTCCGGACGTACGTGTTGATTGTACGGGTATGCGAGGAAAGTGCCTCCGGTTTCGTTCAGACCTAGAACAGACTTGCAAATGGATGGTGTGTCTGACATTTTATTCCTTTATACTGTATTCTTTGATATTTGCTAAATATATATCTGTTTGGTGGCAAAGAATTTATTCTCTTGCTTAACACCCTTCTCTGAGACGTACGAGCCCAGAGGTAATATATAGGCAGAAATTAGTGGTACTGTATGGATTGATAGTGTGGCATGCTGAGATGTAGTGATCCAAACTTTTGTTGAAAAGCAAAGTTTGGTGGATGATGATCAAAGCACGACTTGTGTGGTGTAGCTTTGTGTAGCGTTGAATTCGCGAGCCTCACAGACCGGTATGGTGGTACGCTGATGGTTTGATCAGTATGCTTTAGTTATTTACGTGGATTCGGTCGACCGAGATTGAGGGATAGGGCTCACCCCCGAGTTCGCTGAGGGATATGGTATGCGTGTGTTTTCTCTAGCTGAGACGTAAGCCGCTGTGATACCTGATCGATTTCCCTAAAGTTCGGATGTGCATTACGGTGTTTTCTCTTGCTGCGACGTAAACCGTTGAGATGGCACTACGCGATCGATCTTTCGAATAAGTAACCACCATGATGGAAATCCAATTTCCAATACGTGTTTTTGCGGTCTTATTTGTAGAGCCTAGTATTGGCGACATAGTGGTATGGGACACTTATGTCGTCTATGATTGATACATATGATTGAAGTTGTTTTGAAACACTTATGCACTTATAGTATACCAAAACAATCTGTTTTAAACGTACCAAGCATGCTTTGGTTGTTATAAGGTAAAACCCTATCCTCCGGCTTGCGTTGCATTGTGTGATGGGACCTAGGTCTTATAACAACTTCATTGTTCTTTATTTAGCATTGCGCAATTTGTTTTATGCACTGGTATCCTTGGGGTAAAGCCCGTTCCGTGTTATACGGCGTGGTCCCTTGTTTTACCTAACTTTAAAATAAAGATTTATAACTGTTTTACTTCTCACACCAGTCACATGACTGACCTGGAGTTTATTGTTTTAACCTAAACTCTGGGTGCCCTATTTTCCGCACGGGCAGCTAGCAGTTTTGGTTTTGCAGATTTATCCTCACCGGACCTGGTTTACAGCTGGAACTCTACTCGAAAAGCTCTGTATCCGTGTATTCTTCCTAGTTGTGTTTTGTACTATTTTTCCGCTGCATTGTAATGTTTTTAAATCTCTGATTTTGTAAAATGTATATATTTATTCATACTCTGCATATTCTTGTATTCTGATGTAATTGTTGTAATAAGCAATGAAATGTTCTTCTTTTTGCGTTCTTTTCTGTGTTGTTCTCAATACAATTCAGGTTTTGATCGGACTGTGAGGACCCGCAACTTCCCCGGTCTCCGAAGAGAAGAGAAAGTACAGATTCTCTGAGAACAACACAAAATAGAATCCAAATAGAAGAACATTTCATTGTTTATTACAACAATTCCATCAGAATACAAGAATATACAGAGTATGAATAAATAATATGCATTTGACAATATCAGTGATTTAAATTACATTAAAATGCATAGCAGTGGAAAAATAGTACAAAACAAAACTGAGGAGAATACACGGATACAGAGCTTTCCGATTATAGTTCCAGCTGTAAACCAGGTCCTGTAAGGATACATCTGCAAAACCAAAACTACTAGCTGCCCGTGCGGAAAATAAGGGCACCCAAAGTTTAGGTTAAAACAATAAACTCCAGGTCAGTCATGTGACTGGTGTGAGAACTAAAATAGTTATAAATCTTTATTTTAAAGTTAGGTAAAACAAGGGACCACGCCGTATATCACGAAACGGGCTTTTACCCCAAGGATACCAGTGCATATCACAAAACAGCGCAATGCTAAATAAAAAACAATGAAGCTGTTATAAGACCCAGGTCCCATCACACAATGCAACACAAGCCGGAGGATAGGGTTTTCCCTTATAAGCATGCTTGATACGTTTAAACACAGATTGTTTTGATATTACTATAAGTGCATAAGTGTTTCAAAACAATTTCAATCATAAGTATCAATCCTAGGACGCATGGGTACCATGTATCATGTCGCCATACTAGTAATACAATCAAAACTGCAATATCACGTATTGGAAATTGGATTCCATCATGAGTCGAGGCTAGGGGCAAGATACTCACCGATTCGAGACACTCTAGCAAATGCCTCAGGACCCCACTATGATCCTTTGGAACCTCCAAGGCCGGTCTTCTCTTACTTTTGAGGATTAGTTATTCCTGAACACACGTTTCCCGGTCCTAACAGACCTAATAATCGAGGCGCCTCATCCAACAACCACAATGGTGAAAAGTATATGAATGTAGGCCAGTTTAAGCACCGACACCACCTATATCTAGAAAGAAATTTCATGCACTCCTTGGGTCCTTATCCCGTTTTTGACTCATACCGAGGTGTAAGACTCACGAATTCACGTTATACACAAAGCTACGCCACACAGGCCGTGCTTTGCTCATCACTACAAGACTTTGCTTTGCAACAGAAGCCTTGATCATTGCCACTTACGCATGCCACACAAGAAATTCACGCTATGCGACTGATTCCTATCGATATATAACCTCTGAGCTCGTATGTCTCATAGAAAGGCGTTAAGCAAGAGAATAAATTCCCCGCCGCCAAACAGATATATATTTAACAGAAATCAATCAGCACAGAATAAAATCCAATGTCAGACACACAGTCCATTTACAAGTCCGTTCTGGGTCTGAACGAAACCGGAGGCACTTTCCTTGCATATCCGTCGATCTACAAGTACGTCTGGACGATCACCAACTGATTATCACCTCTTGGGTGTATAGCCCAATCAAGATGGTCAGAAATCATCCAAACGATGTGAAGTCTCTCGGTCTTCAACCACCGTTTTCACCTTTGACATATAGTCGAATCGGTTATTCAGAATGGGTATAACCCGGCCTTTCTGAATAACCCTCGTAAATAATAAACACGTGTTACACAAACACAACATATGCCTCATTTAAATTCAGGATATGCTTTTATTCAAATATTCACATTCTTAGGGAAAGGTTCCCATTAATTTTATCACAGATAAATTCTTCTAAATTTATTCTTTAATCTTCCTTTGGATATCATTTCACTTCACGTTAAGGTTTTCCAAAATAGTCGGGATTAGCGAACCACACCGAAGTAATTATTTATTTTATTTCCCAATCCCAACCTATATATCCCATGGAGCAAAACTGGTGATACCCCATATCTAACACCATGGTGTTATCGGTAAAATTAATTACCATTTCACGTTTGAATCTAATAAAAGATTTAGCTATCGTTTTGGAGAAAAACTGGTGATACTCCATGCTCGACCATTCAAATCTGATTAGAGATTTATTTAAAACTTCACTTAGTTTTAATCTTTAGCTGGGTTAAAGAACCGATGTCATTTAAAACACGATTCACGACAACCCTAAATCACATCCTATCGGTTATCAGGTTAAAGAACAAGTGTTATTTAAAAACACTGTTCACGACGTGCGACGGCCCCCGCGAGGGCTGTCTTTGGAATATAACACATAAACAGTAATAATGGAACAGAAATATAGAATTCCACCAGATTAAGAACAACATAATACACTGCATAAATATAATCATCAGAGTACACAGTATAGGATCACACTTAGTACAAGATACAGTTTCAGCTTACATAAATGTCTATAGCGGAAACAAACATAATATACATAACAATAACTGAAACAGCAAAATAGATAGATAAAGTCCAGCTCCAGCTCCACAGCTATCCAGAAGGGGCCAGCTATAACCTGAATACAAGGCTACCCGTGTCGAAAGAGGGCACCCGAGTTTGAAAGGTGAAACAAACTACGAGTCAGTCATGGGACTGGTATGAGAAATCTACTTAACACATTTAACACATAGGCTAATCACTGGACCACGTCACTTTCACGGAACGGGTTTACTCCATTGGATTGCCATTTCACATTTTAAAGTAAATCTTTAAACAACGCAATGCTTTTTAGAAATATGAAGCCGTTATAAGACTCAGGTCCCATCACACAATGCAACACAAACCGGAGGATAGAGTTTTACCTTATAACGGCCAAATATGTTTGATACGAGTAAAACAAATCTTTTGATATTAGTACTAGTGTATATATGTTTCAGAAAATTTCACCATCATAACAGCACTAGGAAGCATCAGCGTCCCATGCCACTCTGTCGGCAAATATAGCATACAATCATATTACTAGTGTAGATATGTGTCAAAAACAATTTCACATCATACATATCAATCATAGACGACATGAGCGTCCCATGCCACTATGTCGCCAATACTACGCTATACAATCAAAAACCGAATCATCACATATTGGGAAGTTTGGGTTTCCAACATTAACCGAGGCAAAAGATAGTCCTCACTGCTTCGAGACAATCTAGTCTACCATGTCTCAAGAATAGCCGCAACTGCCCCTTGGATCGTCAGGGTCGGTCCACCGATGTGGATTAAACTTAAACCCTGGACCACTACGTTTCCCCGCCCTATGGGGCGTAAATGAGTCCACTGACTCCATCGGTTCGAGAACGACCGATATATCCGAGGCGCCTCGCAACAGCAACAACCACATAAGCAGTGCTAGCCAGTTCAAGCACTGACACCACTTCTAACTAGAAAGAAACGCATGCCCTCCCTGATGTCCGTCTCCAGTTTTAGGTCCATACCGAGGTGTGAGGCTCGCGAAACAACAATATACACAAGACTCTGCTTTTCAAAAAAAGCCTTGATCACTTGCTACTTAGGCATGCCACACAGGCAATCCGATCCATGCGACTGATGTCTATCGATATACAACCTCTGATCCGCGCATCTCAGAGAGGGGTGAAGTAAGAGAATAAATTCTCCTTCTCCAGGCTGATGTATATTTAATAGAGACCAATCAACACAGAGCAAAATCCAATGTCAAACGCACTGTCCATTTACAAGTCCGTTCTGGGCCTGAACGAAACCGGAGGCCACTTTCCTCGTATATCCGTACAATCAACACGTACGTCTAAACGGCCACCACTGTGACCCTTTCAAGGTAGCTACTCCAATCATGGTCAACAGCAGCAATCCGCCCTTCCGACGTGAAGACCATCGGTCCTGCACTGTCTTCTGTCTTCGACCTCTTATTGTCGATCAATTATTTGAAACGAGAGTTAACTCGGCCCTTTCAAATAATTCACGTATATTTAGAGTTTAAACAATTGTTTTTAATCTAGTTTACACATCAAACACAGTCAACTATCAAAATGTCTGATAAAACCAAGTGAAACCGGTTTATCTCTATTCCACGTCGCTATATATATTTTATAATGAGTTTTCACTATTTTTAATTATTTAATAATGGCCTGTTTTAATTAAACGACGTTACGCGCCATAACGTGGCACTGGCGCTGTTTTTCTTTAGATTTGATTTACATTTATCTGAGAATCCAACCGTTGGATCTGGGCAAATTTTACACCATTGGAAAGGTCTCTCCAAAGCGGACCCAACGGTTGTGGTTCCGAGAATCCGACGGTCGGATCTCCCGCAATATCCGTTTGAAGTTGGGACTTCAAAACGCGAACTGCAGCGTCGTTATTCGATTTAATTTAATTTATATTTTTATATATATATATAAATATAGTTCACACGAAGATTTTAAATACGTTTTAAATCAACACACGTATTAAAAATAATATTTTTAACACACACATACTTTTATTCCAACGTCTACATGTTCTTAGCACTTCACATATATGATTAAGATATAATTTTTTCTTTGTAAATAATTTATTTGAAACACGTATATTTTATAAAGTATGTATACATAGTAAAGAAGTGATTTTTATAGTCAAAGCAATTTATTTCAAACATATATATATATATATATATATATATATATATATTTAGCGGTTTATACATGTAGTAAAAATGCGGTTTTGATAGATAAAACATTTTATTTCACACGTGTAAAAATTATCAACACATGGACATATATAAATGCATGAATAAAATTCAAACACATGAATATTTCAAGAAATTTCTGCAGCATAACGGTAGGTAAGGCACACCGGCACCGCTTTGTACTACGGCTCCTCGCGCTACCTTAAGGCCTCTCAGCCTGTACGTTGGTTTCATGCATCTAACTCGCACGCAGGCGGCATGTTTTTATTTATTTTCCTCACACTACCTACACTCAATTTCACTCAACCACAAGAGGGTATATTTCAACCACATCGGGTATTTTTCAACCACGATCCAAGTAATCACAACCACAAATGGGTATTCTTTCAACCACAATCACAACCACAAATATATTGCCCATGGTATGTGGACAAGGGGAGATATGTATATATATATAGCGCGCATATTTATAATTTTTTTAAAAAATCCGAAAATATCTCCTTTTCTCCACGAACTCCAATTCAAGCCCAACGACTGCCGTCCCTAGCGTTTTACCCCCATCCCGGACACAATGGGATATGTTTCGTAGGCCAATTCGACTGTTTCAGTCAGTTTTTCTTCAAATTAAAATATACAACGTTCAAATTTGAATTTAAACGTACATTTCAAATTGCTGGGGCCACATACTGACAATAAAAATTCCAGAAAAAATAATTCTGACATCGTGTCGACGATACGATCCCAACAAAACTGATTTCGTCGAATTCTGAGACCGTTTCAAAAATGGCCATTTTTGGGTCGATCCAATTTAATTGTAATTTGACCAAACACGTTATCTTTTGCCATGCTCACATAATAACTCCATAAATTCTGAAACTTGGAACCTAGCAATAAATTGACGCTACGGACCCAACAAAAGTGGTTTCGTCGAATTCCGAGGTCGTTTGCAAATTGGCTATTTTTAAGGGCTAAATTATATATTTTACATACATATAAGTGTATACAGCCTTGTTTAACCAGCCCTGTGACTATTTTAAAATGCCAGCCAAGCCCTAACATTTAATTTACACTGTGACGGTCTGTTCTCAACATCTGTTCGAGAGATTCTGTTCAACCGAGTTAAATTTTCTAGGGTCGTCCCCTTTGTACCTTTAAATTGAATTAAATATATTTAATCTCAATTTTATATCAAATTTTCAAACTACTGCGCCTATTCAACCTCTCTAAATATTTAGAATATATTTTTCTATCTATTTTCACTTAAAATAGATTTTTACTCGATATTGTTTAAAATAAATTATTTTAAATAGTCTAAAATTCACTAAATTAGCCAAATTAAAAATTTTTAAATTGGTTCAGATTTTACGGGTTGTTACAATCTCCCCCACTTAAAATCGTTTCGTCCTCGAAAAGGAACGAAGCATCAAGTTGTTTATCTAACCAACTCAGCTTGCGTTATTTTAATTATGGCTTAAGTTCTTCAACTTTTCAGTTTCTAAGAATTTTCAAATTCTTCGAAAAATTTGGCTAACACCCTAAATTTCTGAAAAATTTCGCCATAACCTCCTTTGTACGGAGAGGGGTTTGGAAATTTATTGGGCCATATTAGGTACACAATAAATCCTAAAATGCATACACATATTTATAGTGACATATATTCTAGTGTTCATAGGGGAGTGTGCTTTAAAAACTCCAGAGAATAAATTCTCATCACCCTACAAAGAGGTTTTGTGCTTTACCAACTAGAGAGACGTGTTTATTGTCAACTCCAGACCCGTTGTAACAACCCAGAAAATCTGGACCAGTTTAAATTTTTTAATTTGGCTATTTTAGAGAATTTTGACTATTGAAAATAATTTATTTTAAATAAAAGCGACTAAAAATCTATTTTAATTGAATATAGACAGGAAAATATATTCAGAATGTTTAAAGAGTTTGAATTGGCGCAGTAGTTTGAAAATTTTATTTAAAACTGCAATTCAATATATTTAATTCAATTTAAAGTAGAACGGGGACGACCCTAGAAAATTTAACTCTGTTTGACAAAACCTCTCGAACGGATGTTGAGAACAGGACCGTCACAGAGCAAATTAAATGTTAGGGCTTGGCTGGCATTTTAAAATAGTCGCAGGGCTGTTTATACAAAGCTGTATACGTTTATGTGTATTTTAAATAGATATTTTAGCCCTTAAAAATAGCCATTTTGCAAACGACCTCAGAATTCGACGAAACCACTTTTGTCGGCTCCGTAGCGTCAATTTATTGCTAGGTTCCAAGTTCCAGAATATTTGAAGTAGAAATATTTGAAATAGAATATTTAAAGTGAGAATATTTGAAATAAAATATATTAAGCTGTGTTGGTTAGATTTGAGCCATTTGGACGTAAATGATATTTATATCGATTTTATTCGTTTAAAAATAAATATCAAAAAGGGAATAACCTCAGATTCAAATATTTTGGAAATAGTATCGTTTATAGCAGGGGGATGTAAAATATACAATTTTGGTTTAAACTAGAGACAGAGGTTGGAATCGATTTTAAACGATTTATAAGATTTTGGGGTTTATCGTGAACAGTGTTTTAAATAACAATTGTTCTTTAACCCGATTAACAATGTGATGAGATTTTGGGTTTGTCGTGAACCGTATTAGAAACATTGGTTCTTTAACCCAGTTGAAGATTTAAAACTAAGTGAAGTTTTAAATGAACCTTTAATTAGATTGAAATGGTCGAGAAAGGAGTGTCACCAGTTTTACTCCGAGCGATAGTTAAATCTTTAAATAGATTTAAACGTGAAATGGTAATTAATTTTACCGATAGCACCGTGGTGTTAGATATGGGGTGAATAGGTTGGGATTGGGAAACAAAATAAATAATTACTTCGGTATGGTTCGCTTATCCCGACTAGTTTGGAAAACCGTGATGGTTTGAAATCCAAAAGGTGATTAAAGAATTTATCTTTGATAAAATTAATGGGAACCTTTCCCAAAGAAAAAGAACATTCTGGATTAGAATGAGGCGTGTGATGTGTTGTGATAGCACTTGATTATAAGATTCGTGAGTTATTCAGAAAGGCCGGGTATAACCCATTCTGAATAACTGATTCGACTATAAGTCGAAGAAATTGAAGACGGTGCAAGACCGATAATCTTCACGTCGAAAGGAGGGGTGCTCCTGTTGCCCATGATGGTAGTAGCTACCTCGAAGGGACTACAGTGGTAGCCGTCCGGAAGTACGTGTTGATTATACGGGTATACGAGGAAAGTGCCTCCGGTTTCGTTCAGACCTAGAACGGACTTGCAAATGGATGGTGTGTCTGACATTGTATTCCTTTATACTGTATTCTTTGATCTCTGCTAAATATATATCTGTTTGGTGGCAGAGAATTTATTCTCTTGCTTAGCACCCTTCTCTGAGACGTACGAGCCCAGAGGTTATATACAGGTAGAAATCAGTGGTACTGTATGGATTGATAGTGTGGCATGCTGAGATTCAGTGATCCAAACTTTTGTTGAAAAGCAAAGTTTGGTGAATGATGATCAAAGAAAGACCTGTGTGGTGTAGCTTTGTGTAGCGTTGAATTCGCAAGCCTTACAGACCGGTATGGGGTACGCTGATGGTTTGATCACTATGCTTTAGATATTTACGTGGATTTGGTGAACCGAGATTGAGGGATAGGGCTCACCCCCGAGTTCCCTGAGGGATAGGGTATGCGTGTGTTTTCTCTAGCTGAGACGTAAGCTGCTGTGATACCTGATTGATTTCCCTAAAGTGTGGATGTGCATTACGGTGTTTTCGCTTGCTGCGACGTAAACCGTTGAGATAGCACTACGCGATCGATCTTTCGAATCAGTAACCACATGATGGAAATCCAATTTCCAATACGTGTTTTTGCGGTCTTATTTGTAGAGCCTAGTATAGGTGACATAGTGGTATGGGACACTTATGTCGTCTATGATTGATACTTATGATTGAAGTTGTTTTGAAACACTTATGCACTTATAGTATATCAAAACAATCTATTTTAAACGTACCAAGCATGCTTTGGCTGTTATAAGGTAAAACCCTATCCTCCGGCTTGCGTTGCATTGTGTGATGGGACCTGGGTCTTATAACAGCTTCATTGTTCTTTATTTAGCATTGCGCGATTTGTTTTATGCACAGATATCCTTGGGCTAAAGCCCGTTCCATGTTATACGGCGTGGTCCCTTGTTTTACCTAACTTTAAAGTAAAGATTTATAACTGTTTTAGTTCTCACACCAGTCACATGACTGACCAGGAGTTTATTGTTTTAACCTAAACTCTGGGTGCCCTATTTTCCGCACGGGCAGCTAGTAGTTTTGGTTTTGCAGATTTATCCTCACCGGACCTGGTTTACAGCTGGAACTATACTCGGAAAGCTCTGTATTCGTGTATTCTTCCCAGTTGTGTTTTGTACTATTTTTCCACTACATTGTAATGTATTTAAATCTCTGATATTGTCAAATGTATATATATTTATTCATACTCTGCATATTCTTGTATTCTGATGTAATTGTTGTATTAAGCAATGAAATGTTCTTCTGTTTGCGTTCTTTTCTGTGTTGTTCTCAATACAATTCGGGTTTTGATCGGTCTTGGTCGGTTTAGCGATCAATTAAGTCTGGGCGGAATCCGAGTCGCCCCATTTGGTAATTTTATATCTATCCAGTATATTAAAACTTCGAATATACGTTTGCAAGACATATACGCAAAATCTTTATATTTTGGATTGTCCAAATTAATTTAAAGTAAATTACTCAAATACGAATAATATGGTTTAAATTTTCAAAACAAAGGTTGTTTCCATTTTTTATTTTAAAAATTGCACTCTTTATACTCGTTCTAGGATACTACTGATCTATCCACGTGTGACGACCCCCGCGAGGGCTGTCTTTGGAACATAACACATAAACAGTAATAACAGAACATAAATATAGAATTACACCAGATAAAGAACAACATAATACACTGCATAAATATAATCACCAGAGTACACAGTATAGGATCACACTTAGTACAAAATACAGTTTCAGCTGATATAAATGTCTGTAGCGGAAACAAACATAATATACATGATAGTGACTGAAACAGCAAAATAGATATATAAAGTCCAGCTCCACAGCAATCCAAGAGTGCCAGCTATAACCTGAATACATGGCTGCCCGTGTCGAAAGAGGGCACCCGAGTTTGAAAGGTGAAACAAACTACGAGTCAGTCATGGGACTGGTATGAGAAATCTACTTAACACATTTAACAATAAAGCTAATCACTGGACCACGCCACTTTCGCGGAACGGGTTTACTCCATTGGATTGCCATTTCAGATTTTAAAGTAAATCTTTAAACAACGCAATGCTTTTTAGAAATATGAAGCCGTTATAAGACTCAGGTCCCATCACACAATGCAACACAAACCGGAGGATAGAGTTTTCCCTTATAACGGCCAAACATGCTTAATACGAGTAAAACAAATCTTTTGATATTATTACTAGTGTATATATCTTTCAAAAACACTTTGCATCATAACTAGCAATCCTAGACGGCATGGGTACCATATATGATGTCGCCATATATATAAATACAATCAAAACCGAATTATCACGTATTGGGAAGTTTGGATTTCCAACATGAACCGAGGCAAAAGATAGTCCTCACTGCTTCGAGACTGTCTAGTCCGCGTCTCAGGACCAGAACACGTCGATCCTTGGCTCATCAGGGCCGGTCCACCGATGTGAATTAAACTTAAACCCTGGACACTACGTTTCCCCGCCCTATGGGGCGTAAGCGAGTCCACTGACTCCATCGGTTCGAGAACGACAGATATCACGAGGCGCCTCAATATCCAACATCCACATAAGCAATGCCAGCCAGTTCAAGCACTGACACCACTTCTAACTAGAAAGAAACGCATGCCCTTCCTGATGTCCGTCTCCAGTTTTTAGTGCATACCGGGGTGTGAGGCCAACGAAACAACGATATACACAAGACTCTGCTTTTCAACAAAATCCTTGACCACTTGCTACTTAGGGATGCCACACAGGCAATCCGATCCATGCGACTGATGTCTATCGATATACAACCTCTGATCCGCGCATCTCAGAGAGGGGTGAAGTAAGAGAATAAATTCTCCTTCTCCAAGAAGATGTATATTTAATAGAGACCAATCAACAAAGAGCAAAATCCAATGTCAGACACACCGTCCATTTACAAGTCCGTTCTAGGTCTGAACGAAACCAGAGGCCACTTTCCTCGCATATCCGTACAATCAACACGTACGTCCAAACGGCCACCACTGTGACCCTTTCAAGGTAGCTACTCCAATCATGGTCAACAGCAGCAATCCACCCTTCAGACGTGAAGACCATCAGTCTTGCACCCTCTTCTGTCTTCGACTTCTTGTTGTCGATCAATTATTTGAAACGAGAGTTAACTCGGCCCTTTCAAATAATTCATGTATATTTAGAGTTTAAACAGTTGTTTTTAATCTAATTTACACTTCAAACACAGCCAACTATCAAAATATCTGATAAAACCAAGTGAAACCGGTTTATCTCTATTCCACGTCGCTATATATATTTGATAACGATTTTTCACTATTTTTATTTATTTAATAATGGCATGTTTTAATTAAACGACGTTACGCGCCATAACGCGGCACGGGGGCTGTTTTTCCTCAGATTTGATTTACACTTATCTAGAAATCCAACCGTTGGATCTTGGCAAACTTTACACCATTGGAAAGGTCTTTCCAAGGTGGACCCAACGGTTGTGGTTCCGAGAGAATCCGACGGTCGGATCTCCCGCAATATCCGTTTGAAGTTGGGACTTCAAAACGCGAACTACAGCGTCGTTAATCGATTTAATTTAATTTATATATATATATATATATATATATATATATATATATATATATATATATATATATATATATATATAGTTCACACGACGATTTTAAATCCGTTTTAAAATCATACACGGGTTAAAAATAATATTTTTAACACATGCATTTTTATTCCAACACCTACATGTTCTTAGCACTTCAAAACAATTTATTTAAAACACGTGTATTTTATTAAGTATGTATATATAGTAAAAAGGTGATTTTCATAGAAAAAGCAATTTATTTCAAACATGCATATTTTTAGCGGATTATACATGTAGTAAAGATGCGGTTTTCATAGATAAGACAATTTATTTCACACATGTAAAAATTATCAACACATGAACATATGTAAATGCATGAATAAAATTCAAACACATGAATATTTCAGGAAATTTCGGCAGCATAACTATAGGTAAGGCACACCGGCACCGCTTTGTACTACGGGTCCTCGCACTACCTTAAGGCCTCTCAGCCTGTACATTGGTTTCATGCATCTAACTCGCACGCAGGCGACATGTTTTTATATATTTCCTCACACCACCTACACTCAATTTCACTCAACCACAAGAGGGTATATTTCAACCACATCGGGTATTTTTCAACCATGATTCAAATAATCACAAACAACTATCCTAACCACAAACGGTATTTTTCCAACCGCAATCCAAACAATCACAACCAAAAATATATTGCCCATGCTATGTGGACAAGGGGAGATATATATATATATATATATATATATATATATATATATATATATATATATATAACGCGCATATTTTTCCATTTCACGACCACATCGAGTATGTGGTTCTATACAACACATATACAATTTGCACAACGCTAATATAACACATACAATGCTTATACATGTGGTGTACAACGCATATGTAGTTTACACTTCGCTTGTACAACTTGTACATCGTCGTTCCAATCAAGTTTGAATTTAGAGTTCTCACATTGCTTTTCGCGTTGCCACAAATTGTAGCGAGCTCAGAAAAATATGCGGTCTCTTCCAGAAGGTAGAGCACGTCCTCACGGTCCCGGCCTCTCTTGTTTCACTGAAATCCGACCACAAACGAAAAAGATGTAATTTTTTCAAGTTTGCGACGGTTTTATAGTGTTGAAATCACGGAAATTAAATCAGGCCGTATACCTTCGTTTGAAGCTCAAAACTAGGTTTGCGATTCTTGCCAAATCCGTTGATCGATGGGAGGATCGGGGTACGCGACGTCGAAGAGGGGAGTGAGAGCTTTCTGCGCCTGGTGGTTGGAGGGGGTTCGATCACCCCTGGCGATCTCGGCGGCTGCGCAAAGTCATTGACTTCGAGGGGCTGATTCGCGGCGGTGGCGGGGTTTGGGGGGTCGAGGCCGGTCGGGATGTGAAGAGGGGAGGGAGGCGATGCGAGGGAGAGTGGTGGCGCTGGCAATGGGGGTCGGAGGCGGCGGCTGACGGCCTGGGAAGATCGGAATAATTTCTGCCGTAGGGTTCGATGGGGACAGAGAAAAAAAATTAGGGCCGGTGTATTTTTTTTTCTAATTTCTTATTGGCCGGTATTTATATAAATTCCAAAAATAGGGTTTTGGGCCACGAACTCCAATTCAAGCCCAACGACTGTCGTCTCTAGCGTTTTACCCCCATCCCGAACACAATGGGATATGTTTCGTAGGCTAATTCGTCTGTTTCAGTCAATTTTTCTTCAAATTAAAATATAAAACGTTCAAATTTGAATTTAAACGTACATTTCAATTTGCCGGGGCCACAAACTGACTCTAAAAATTCCAGAAAAATTATTTCTGACATCGTATCGATGATACGGTCCCAACAAAATTGATTTCGTCGAACTCTGAGACCGTTTGAAAAATGGCCATTTTTGGGTCGATCCAATTTAATTGTAATTCGACGAAACACGTTATCTTTTGCCACGCTCATATATTAACTCCAAAAAGTCTGAAACTTGGAACCTAGCAGCAAATTGACGCTACAGACCCAACAAAAGTAGTTTCGTCGAATTCCGAGGTCGTTTGCCAAATGGCTATTTTTAAGGGCTAGAATATATATTTAAAATACACATATACGTACACAGCCTTGTATATACAGCCCTGCGACTATTTTAAAATGCCGACCAAGCCCTAACATTTAATTTGCTCTGTGACGGTCCTGTTCTCAACATCTGTTCGAGAGATTCTATTCAACAGAGTTAAATTTTCCAGGGTCATCCCCTTTGTACTTTTAAATTGAATTAAATATATATAATTGCAGTTTTAAATCAAATTTTCAAACTACTGCGCCAATTCAACCTCTTTAAATATTTAGAATATATTTTTTTGTCTATTTTCAATTAAAATAGATTTTTACTCGATATTATTTAAAATAAATTATTTTAAATAGTCTAAAATTCACTAAATTAGCCAAATTAAAAAATTTAAATTGGTTCAGATTTTACGGGTTATTACAATCTCCCCCACTTAAAATCTTTTCGTCCTCGAAAAGGAACGAAGCTGCAAGTTGTTTAACAAACCAACCCAATTTGCGTTATTTTTATTATGGCTCAATTTCTTCAACTTTTCAATTTCTAAGATTTTTCAAATTTTTCAAAAATTTGGCTAACACCCTAAATTTCTGAAAAATTTCGCCATATCCTCCTTTGTAGGGAGAGGGTTTGGAAATTTATTGTGCCATATTAGGTACCCAACAAATCCTAAAATGCATACACATATTTGTAGTGACATATATTCTAGTGCTCATAAGGGAGTGTGTTTTAAAAACTCCAGAGAATAAATTCTCGTCACCCTATAAAGAGGTTTTGTGCCGTATCAACTATAGAGACGTGCTTATTGTCAACTCCAGACCTGTGTGTGGTTTTTATTAATCTGGCTATTTACAGTTACATATTTAAATTGTCCATGCCAGTCTTCTGTTCAACCTGTGATATATAGTCATCGCCATACAAGCCTCTCGCTCGTATGGTAAATCTTCAACCTCGTCACACAAGCTCCAAATGCTTATGTGGTATATGATGAAGTATGCTATCTTCAAGTAGTATGCCATGTAGTGTAGTTCAAATTTAATTGTTACTATCCTATGGCGACTTTTATTAATTACACACAGAACAACCAGCACTCCACATCCAATGGCACTCACAGGAGTTGATATAAAAATAAAATTGCGCATCCAACTCATTAAGGTTTATCTATTTGTCGAGAATGCAAATAAATTCTTTACTCAACAGCTAATCCGTTTACCTGTTCAAACATGTGTATATATATGCATATATGGGATAAAATTGATAATTCTAGTGAATAACTATTTATTTTAACGCATGGTTATTTTTAATAGTTCATTTACACGTTAAGAATAATATTTTCAAGCAACAAATATTTTATTTTAACACTTTAGCTATTTTTAACAACCGATATACATGTTAAAAACAATGTTTTCAACCAACAAATATTTATTCACACGATTGGTTATTTTTGGTGGGTCGTATACATGCTAAAAATAATTAACTACCACACAACTCAACCAATAAACCAATTTATAGTTTACACTACTTATCCAAAAATAAAGATGATTGTAAAATTGGAAACAGAATGGAAATGCAAGATATTGTGGATGTACCTTACACCAGGGTCAATCAGAGACATCCACTATGCAATTGGGATATGCTATCTTAATGCTCTCCTCTGTTTCCCAAGTACAGTCTCGCGGATCTCCACTCCATTGCACTTTGACTAAGCGAACCTTCTTGTTCCTTAGCTCCTTTGTTTCCTTGCCAATAATTTCTATCGACTCTCTTGTGACAGCTAATTCTGGAGTAATCTCCAAGTCCTGTTGTGCGGCTTCTTCCACGACTGAGTTGGGATCATGCACGTACTTCCTAAGCTGAGATACGTGAAACACATTGTGCACGCCAGGCAACCAGTCAGGTAATTGAACTCTATAAGCGAGTGTTCCAATCCGCTCAAGAATAGGGAATGAACCAATAAATCGAGGTGCCAACTTCCCAGTTTTGCCGAACCTTACTACTACTCTCATTGGAGAAACGCTCAAATAAACATAGTCACCAACAGAAAAAGAAAAGTCTCTCCTTCTCTGATCGGCGTAGCTTTTCAGTCTGCTTTGAGCTACTAGTAATCGCTTCTTGATAAATTCAACTTTGTCAGAAGCTTCGCGAATCATATCAGGCCCTAGTACAAGTCTATTACCAGGTTCTACCCAACAAGCTGGAGATCTGCATGGTCTGTATACAGAAATTCAAAGGGTGACATTCCCAGACTCGCTTGGTAGCTATTGTTATAAGAGAACTCCGCCAAGTGCAAGTGATCTTCCCATGATCCGCCAAAGTCAATAATACAAGCTCGCAATAGATCTTCAAGAATACGATTTACCCTCTTAGTTTGACCATCTGTCTGAGGGTGGTATGCGGTGCTTAAGTTCAGCTTAGTTCCCAACTCTGCTTGGAATGCTTACCAGAATTTACTAGCAAAGATCGGGTCTCTGTCACTGACAATGCTGATGGAAACTCCATGAAGTCTAACAATTTCTTTGAAATAAATCGGCGCCAGACTCTGAGCTGTTCTATTCGACTTGACAGGTATGAAATGGGCAACCTTCGTGAGGCGATCTACGATTACCCAAATGCTATCATGTCCTCTCTTGGTCCTAGGCAGACCGTTGATGAAATACATAGATATTTGTTCCCACTTTCCTTGTGGAATGGGCAACGGTTGTAGCAATCCAGCTTGTTTCTTCTGATCGCTCTTAACCTGTTGGCAAGTGGAACACCTGTTAGCATACAAAGAAATGTCTCTTTTCATTGACTTCCACCAGAAAGTACGCTTGATGTCAATGTACATTTTGCTCACTCCGGGATGGATACTAAGCTTTGATCTGTGACACTCATCCAATACTCCTCTGCGGAGCTCAGGGATGTTTGGAACACACATGCGACCTTTCATCCTTAGAATTCCATTATTGTCAATTTGGAAACTAGAGGGTTCGCCTTTCTGAATACTCTCACTGATCTTCTGAATAAAGGGATCATCCTTTTGAAGAATAGAGATCTTATCGATCAACAAAGGCATAACAATCAGACTGCAGATGATCGATGTCTTTCTGCTGAGGGCATCAGCTACAACATTTGCTTTTCCCGGCGTATACAAGATATCTAAGTCATATGCTGCTAGAAATTCTAGCCAGCGCTGCTGCCTCATTTTAAGGTCCTTCTGGGTGAATAAGTACTTCAACGACTGATGGTCCGTGAAAAACTCGAACTTCTCACCCAACAGATAGTGTCGCCAGATTTTTAGAGCAAAGACAATGGCGAGCAACTCAAGATCGTGAACCTTATAATTCTTCTCATGTGGTTTCAGCTGACGACTCGCATAAGCGACCACATGGCCTCTCTGCATTAACACCGCACCCAGACCTCCCTAAGAAGCATCTGTCCAGACTTTCAAGTCTTGGTTTCCATTGATAATTGTCAACACTGGAGCTGTTGTCAATTTCAATTTCAGCTTTTGAAAAGCCTTCTCACATTTAGGAGTCCAAATGAATCGTGCATGCTTTTTAGTCGGTTCTGTCAATGTACCAGAAATATTTGAGAAGTCTTTGACGAACTTCCGGTAATAACTAGCCAAACCAAGAAAACTTCGGACTTCTGTGGAGGTTCTCGGCTGTTTCTAGTCTTGAATAGTAGTGATTTTACTGGGATCCACTGAGATTCCTTCCTTTGACACGACGTAGCCAAGGAACTTTACTTCGTCTTGCCAGAATATGCACTTAGAAAATTTGGCTTTCAAGACATTTGTTCGGAGGATTTCTAACACTTGCTCCAAATGTTTTTCATGCTCGGCCTTTGACTTGGAGAAGATTAGAAAATCGTCGATGAATACTAGCACAAATTTATTCAACACTCCTCGGAACACTCTGTTCATCAGATCGACAAAGTAAGCAGGAGCGTTGCATAAGCCGAACGGCATTACAAACCACTCGTAGAATAGATCAGGCCCTCTAAATGCTGTCAGAGGAACACACTCTTCGGCAATGCGCAGGTGAAAGAATCCTGTAGCTAGGTCCATCCTTGAGAATACTTGCGCGTCATTTAATCGATCCAACAAATCGTCTATCCGCGGCAGTGGATACTTATTCTTTAGTGTCTGCTTGTTCAAGTCACGATCATCCACACATAGTCTAAGAGTACCGTCAGACATGGGGACAAATACCACTGCTGCACCCCAATCGGAGAAACTAGGTCTGATCAGACCCTTCTATATAAGCCGTCGAGTCTGATTGTCTAACTCGTCTTTCTCCCTTTAAGGTCATTCGCCGAATGGCGTGTACTACCGGCCTTGCATTTGGAACTAGAGCAATCTTGAAATCGATTTATCTTTTTGGCGGTAAGCGAACAACTTCTTCGAACACATCTGCATAGTTCTTGACGACGGGAATATCTTTTACAAGTTCTGCTATATTCTCTATGACGACTGGAATAGATTCTATTTGGGCAGGAGAAACATCAGAAGATGACCAAAAGTATTTTCTATCTGTACTCGGACCTACACACGATATAGTAATATAATTCCCTAAGTTAGTCTTTGCCTTAACAACTCTCGCGGCACATTTAACTTCAGCTTCGTATTTAGTTAACCAATCTAATCCCAAGATAACATCAAACTTGGCAAACTTTGTGACGATCGCGATGGTAGAGAACTTATAGAAGGAGAAAGTAACTGGCACTCCACAAATCCAACTAAGATCGAGGGAACCCCAACAGGATTATGGACAGTGATGGGTTCTTAGAGCTTCTTCAGATTAAAGTCTAATTTCTTAACCATATTACTGGAGATAAAGCTTCGCGACGCGCCTGTATCAAATAGTACTTTAACTGGAATGTTTTTGACATTGAGCGTGCCTTCTAAAACATCTGACCTTTCCTGACTAGCGTAAGGACCCGCAACTTCCCCGGTCTCCGAAGAGAGAAGAAAGTACAGATTCTCTAAGAACAACACAAAATTGAACACAAACAGAAGAACATTTCTTTGTATATTACAACGATTCCATCAGAATACAAGAATATACAGAGTATGAATAAATAATATACATTTGACAATATCAGAGATTTAAATACATTACAATGCAGCGGAAAATAGTACAAAACACAACTGAAAAGAATACACGGATACAGAGCTTTCCGAGTATAGTTCCAACTGTAAACCAGATCCTGTGAGGATAAATATGCAAAACCAAAACTACTAGCTGCCCGTGTGGAAAATAAGGGCACCCAGAGTTTAGGTTATAACAATAAACTCCAGGTCAGTCATGTGACTGGTGTGAGAACTAAAACAGTTATAAATCTTTATTTTAAAGTTAGGTAAAACAAGGGACCACGCCATATAACACAGAACGGGCTTTTACCCCATGGATACTAGTGCATATCACAAAACAGCGCGATGCTAAATAAAGAACAATGAAGCTGTTATAAGACCCAGGTCCCATCACACAATGCAACGCAAGCTAGAGGATAGGGTTTTCCCTTATAACAGCCAAAGCATGCTTGATACGTTTAAACATAGATTGTTTTGATATTACTATAAGTGCATAAGTGTTTCAAAACAATTTCAATCATAACTACAAATCATAGACGGCATGGGTACCATATATCATGTTGCCAATACTAGGTTCTAAAATTAAAACCGCAAAATATCACTTATTGGAAATTGGATTCCGTCATGAGTCGAGGCTAGGGGCAAGATCCTCACCGATTCGAGACACTCTAACAAATGCCTCGGGACCCCACTATGATCCCATGGAACCTCCAAGGCCGGTCCTCTCTTGCTTTTGAGGATTAGTTATTCCTGAACACACGTTTCCCGGTCATAACAGACCTAAAATCGAGGCGCCTCATCCAACAACCACACAGGTGAAAAGTATATGAATGTCGACCAGTTTAAGCACCGACACCACCTATAGCTAGAAAGAAACGTCATGCACTCCTTGGGTCCTTATCCCGTTTTTGACTCGTACCGAGGTGTGAGGCTCACGAATTCACGTTATACACAAACCTACGCCACGTAGGCCGTGCTTTGATCATCACCACAAGACTTTGCTTTGCAGCAGAAGCCTTGATCATTCCCACTTACGCATGCCACACATGCAATTCACGCTATGCGACTGATTCCTATCGATATATAACCTCTGAGCTCGTACGTCTCAGAGAAGGGCGTTGAGCAAGAGAATAAATTCTCCGCCACCAAACAGATATATATTTAACAAAAATCAATCAGCACAGAATAAAATCCAATATCAGGCACAAAGTCCATTTACAAGTCCGTTCTGGGTCTGAACGAAACCGGAGGCACTTTCCACGCATATCCGTCGATCTCCAAGTACGTCTGGACGATCACCAACTGATTCTCTCCTCTTGGGTGTACAGCCCAATCAAGATGGTCAGAAATCATCCAAATGATGAGAAGACCCTCAGTCTTCAACCACCGTCTTCACCTTTGACATATAGCCGAATCGGTTATTCAAAATGGGTATAACCCGGCCTTTCTGAATAACCCACGTAAATAATAAACACGTGTTACACAAACACGTCATACGCCTCATTCAAATTCAGGATATGCTTTTATTCAAATATTCACATTCTTAGGGAAATGTTCCCATTAATTTTATCAAAGATAAATTCTTCTAAATTTGTTCTTTAATCTTCCTTTGGATATCATTTCACTTCACGTTAAGGTTTTCCAAACTAGTCGGGATTAGCGAACCACACCGAAGTAATTATATATTTTATTTCCCAATCCCAACCTATATATCCCATGGAGCAAAACTGGGGATACCCCATATCTAACCTCACGGTGTTATCGGTAAAATTAATTACCATTTCACGTTTAAATCTAATAAAAGATTTAGCTATCGTTTTGGAGCAAAACTGGTGATACTCCATGCTCGACCATTCAAATCTGATTAGAGATTTATTTAAAACTTCACTTAGTTTTAATCTTTAGCTGGGTTAAAGAACCGATGTCATTTAAAACACGATTCACGACAAGCCTAAATCACATCCTATCGGTTATCAGGTTAAAGAACAAGTGTTATTTAAAAACACTGTTTACGATAAACCCAAAGACCGATTCAAATTCTATTCCAATTAAATAATTAGTTAACTGGATAATTTCACTAAATCTTAATTAAAAGATTTATTCTTTTCTAAACTGAATCCAAGAACAGTGTTATTTAAGACACCATTCACGATGAACCCAAAATCCCATTCCAATTCACGTACTAGAATTTCTGGTTATTTTTAAAGCCTTTTCAAATCTAATTTATTTATTTGAAAATAAATCGATTTTTTATTCCAGTTAAAACTAGTACAGTTTGATAAAAACACATTTTTATCTTCACAAATGTGGAGTTTTTCACCCCAACTTCTTCTAACTCACTTATTTTGATTTTACACAAATTATCGTTATTTTTATTAATTTTATCAAGGCCCGTTCAGTCGATTTCCAAAAACGGTCGTCGAACTGCACTTACAGCGACCTTTTCTAAATTTGATTTGGACGTATCTCCAAATCCAATTGTTAGATTTCAAAGTTCTAATATTCACTGGAAAGCTCTTTTCGACACGAACCCAACGGTTTCGGTTTTAGGAGAATCCGACGGTCGGATCTCCCGCAATGTCCACGTGAAGTCAATGGTTGAAATTCGCAAACTGCCACGGCGCCGCGTGTTCTATTCAGGCCATTAATATATAAATATAATATATATTATATATATTTCATCGATTTTAATTCTAAAACAACTAAAATCGATATAAATATCGTTTACGTCCAAATGGCGCAAATCTAACCAACATGGCTTAATATATTCTATTTCAACACTTGACTAATCTCAACCACGGAGTACTGTCAACACAAAAGTATTTGGTTATTTAAAATATTTTATTTCACACTTGACTAATCTCAACGAATGAGTACCATCAACACAAGAGTAATTTGGTTATTTAAAATATTTTATTTCACACTTGACTAATCTCAACGAATGAGTACCGTCAACACAAGAGTATTTAATTTATTCAACACATGAATTTATAATTTATTCAACACGTGAATATATTTATTTCTTCCAACACATTAATATATTTTTAAAATATATTTTACTTTTCCCAAATTTGAATGAGGCTCAATCAATTACCATATAATATAGATTATATGGATTCCACACAACACATGTGTATAGCAAAAACGAAAAGTAATCAACCGTCATCCAAAGTGCACTACAAAACTGCATAAGCATTAAGTATAAACAATTAATGCTTACACAGCCTGTCAATCCATCGATCGACATACAACTTACAATTGGGATTAGTGTACATCAATTCTCATCCCAACACCCGTGCGGGGTTTCAAACAACAAACACACATTTTATTCGTGCAGTTGGGCGATGTGTAAAATATATCGACCCAATAATATCAGCCAAATAGGTGTACATATACAAATCGTCTGATTTGTATATGGATATTCACTTTCACTGGTTTAATTTTTCTAACCCTTTTTGGAAAATTTCGGCAGCACAACGGCACTATACCAAAATTGGAGTAAAGTCTAACCTAGCCTTACTCCTTCGCCTTATCACAACGCACGTCTAATCCTAACAATTTGTTTTCGTTATTCACACCACAAACCACATTCAAACCAAAATTTACACAACCACAAATATAGCAACCAAGCAAACAAGCCGTCCATGGTTTGTGGACGACGGGTGTCAGGTGCGACTAAACACCGTCAAGCATCCTAGTATATATTTTAACTAGAAAAAGAAATAGAGTGAGAAGTTTTCATCAATTGCTGAACAAACACCGTGACTCTTCTGATGTAGAACATCTTCGCCGTGCTCGCTTTTGCCGTTCTCCGCACTCAAATTCGCCTCTTTGGCTCTAGAACTTGCATACGGCCTCCAAACTTCACCAAACTTAATACCTAGCCTAAACGCGCCATTCCGGACAACTTTGGTTTGAGGACTTTCTTCCAAAACAGCACCAATTCGCCGGAAATCGCGAAAAACTACCGCAGATCCGCTGACTTCGAACGCGTTTTCCGGACAGCTCCGAACTCCAAAACTCGACTTCCATATATCCAAATCGAAGAGGAGAGAGTGCTCTACAACTTTGGTTTGAGGATTTTTGGTTAAAATTGCACGGTTTGGGAGTTATTCGTGAATTAGTGACAGGGTGTTATTTGCAAAACGGGAATTTTGGTGAAAATGGGTTTTTGGGTGTAGCGGGGCCCACGGCCGGAGCTGGGCAGGGGGTGGGCAGCGTTGGACCTGATTGGGCGTGGGGGTGGTGCTGGTGGTGGCGGTGGAGCGGTGGTGGGGCCCGGAGTGGTGGTGGTTGGTGATTTGAGGCTTAGGGTTGCAAATTGGAGAGAGGAAGAAGAGAGAGAGGAGAGGAGGAAGAGGAGGAGGAGGTTGCCGGAGGGGTGGCGGCGCTGGTGGAGGCCGGGGCAGCGGGGTAGGGTGGCGGCAGCAACATGGTGGAGGAGGAGGCCATTTATTTTCTTTTTGGAGGAAGGAGGAAGGAAGAAGTGAGAAAACAATTAGAAGAAAAGTGATTATATGCTCGTTTCTCTCGAATCGCCCGACCGCAAACGATTTCCGATGGCCGCGGATTTTGGATATGTCATAGTAGACGTGAAGACGAGTCCAACGAAACAAGTTTCGTCGAATTCCGAGTTCGTTGGCCCGTCCGATAAAATTCTCAAAAATGCTCAGATAAGCTCTAAAAATGCGATTTTGGCGCACCATTTCTTCTTGCACGCCCAAATGGCTACTCCAAAAATCATGGCTTCTTGGATTTAAGCATTATTTGGCGATACGAATCCAGAAAAAAATGTAGAATCGAATTCCGAGGTCGTATCAGTAATGTTCCTTTGTAAAATGACCGCCTGTTTTGAACAAATTGTTTTATTTTTCATGGCCACATACTAACTCCGTTCGACGCGCCCTTTGGAACTCAACAATGATTTGTCATTATGAATCCAACAAAGTTGGTCTCGTCGAATTCTGAGCTCATACGCAAAATTTCACTTTTTAAGGGCTATGTTTTGTTAACCGAAAAACCCCAGCCAATTGCCACTATTCCGGGTATCAGAATATATCGAAGCTTATACTTTTTGGAGTTGTAAACGGCCTTTTGAACTCAATGGGAGTGGTTTCGAGTCCAAATTCATCCGTATGCAAAATGTGACTTTTTGGACCTTATACTTAATTCCATAGCGACAATTCTGAATTTTAAACTGGACATATCTCTCAAGTTCTAATGTGAAATCGCAGTTTCTTACATCCGTTAGAAAGATATTGTTCAACAGATTTAAATATTTCTTGTTTCGCCAAAATCCGATTTAATTTGAATCCTGTACGTCCAGTCAAAGTTTGAAGTCGAATTTTAAAACTACCGCGCCATTTCAGGCTCGTTATATAATTAAAATAAATTTATTCATTTTAACTTCATCGAAAATAAATTTTCCGTCGTATTTATTTAAAATAATCTATTTTAAATAGCCAAATTTCTTTAAATACACCAAAATAAAATTTTTAAACTGGCCCAGATTTTCGGGTTGTTACAATCCTCCCCACTTCAAATCTTTTCGTCCTCGAAAAGGAACAGAGTTGGAAGTTGTTTAACTAACCAACTCAGCTTCCGCTATTTTGATTATGGCTTAAGTTCTCCAACTTTTTAGTTTCTGAAAACTTTTCAAATTTTCCAAAAATTTGGCTAACACCCTAAATTTTCGAAAAATTTCGCCATTACCTCCCCTGCACCTGGAGCTTTGGGATATTTCAAATAGCCTCCCATGGCCCTCACCAATCAATGGTGGAATAAAAAGAAAAAGAAAAAGCCAAGCGGTTAGCAGATACGACTCATAAAATCATCATCACCCAAGAAATACAGTAAAATATGGTATACATGTACCTATTTGACGGGCATAAGAATTTTATTCCTTTGCTTAGCTCCCTTGCTATGACTTGTTCAATGTATATACACAAGCACATTTATGCAAAAGCGATAAATTTTCAGTTTAGTGCAATATTTGATCAGTTTGGTTAAAGTGGCCTTACATGTACATATTAGTTATAATTAGTCAACAAATAATCAAACAACACAATCAGCAATCAATTAGTTGATTAGTCTTTTAAACATAGTTTATAAATAGCCAAAGATCAAATTTTTGATGCCAAATCACAACAAGTAAGCCTATTCTAGTTTTGGTTCTCACACCAGTCTAATGGAAATATATAGATGTCACACCTTCGACACACGGACATAATGCTGATGATGCTCGAGCAACCATCAGAATCATCTCCGGGGGACTAGAATGTGATGCTATATCTATCCAGTATATTAAAACTTCGAATATACGTTCATGACACGCATATGCAAAATCCATATATACCGGATTGTCCAAAATCAATTTAAAATAAGTAATCAGATACGTATACATGAATTTAATTTTCCAAACAAAGTTGGTTTTCAAATTTTATTTTAAAAATATACTCCTAACACTCGTTCTAGGATAATGCTGATCCCATCTCTAACGAGTTATTCTCTTTGGATATTACTAATCCTATTTCTGATGAATTCTTTCGTTTGGTTCTAAAGTGTCTTGTTCTCGAGGTCTGTAAACCAGAGCTCTGATACCAACCGTAAGGACCCGCAACTTCCCCGGTCTCCGAAGAGAGAAGAAAGTACGGATTCTCTAAGAACAACACAAAATAGAACACAACCAGAAGAAAATTTCTTTGTATATTACAACGATTCCATCAGAATACAAGAATATACAGAGTATGAATAAATAATATACATTTGACAATATCAGAGATTTAAATACATTACAATGCAGCGGAAAATAGTACAAAACACAACTGAAAAGAATACACGGATACAGAGCTTTCCGAGTATAGTTCCAGCTGTAAACCAGGTCCTGTGAGGATAAATCTGCAAAACCAAAACTACTAGCTGCCCATGCGGAAAATAAGGGCACCCAGAGTTTACGTTAAAACAATAAACTCCAGGTCAGTCATGTGACTGGTGTGAGAACTAAAACAGTTATAAATTTTTATTTTAAAGTTAGGTAAAATAAGGGACCACGCCGTATAACACGGAACGGGCTTTTACCCCAAGGATACCAGTGCATATCACAAAACAGCGCAATGCTAAATAAAGAACAATGAAGCTGTTATAAGACCCAGGTCCCATCACACAATGCAACGCAAGCCAGAGTATAGGGTTTTCCCTTATAACAGCCAAAGCATGCTTGATACGTTTAAACACAGATTGTTTTGATATTACTATAAGTGCATAAGTGTTTCAAAACAATTTCAATCATAACTATAAATCATAGACGACATGGGTACCATATATCATGTCGCCAATACTAGGTTCTTCAATTAAAACCGCAAAATATCACGTATTGGAAATTGGATTCCATCATGAGTCGAGGCTAGGGGCAAGATCCTCACCGATTCGAGACACTCTAGCAAATGCCTCGGGACCCCACTATGATCCCATGGAACCTCCAAGGCCGGTCCTCTCTTGCTTTTGAGGATTAGTTATTCCTGAACACACGTTTCCCAGTCCTAAAAGACCTAAAATCGAGGCGCCTCATCCAACAACCACACAGGTGCAAAGTATATGAATGTCGGCCAGTTTAAGCACCCACACCACCTATAGCTAGAAAGAAACGTCATGCACTCCTTGGGTCCTTATCCCGTTTTTGACTCATACCGAGGTGTGAGGCTCACGAATTCACGTTATACACAAAGCTATGCCACACAGGCCGTGCTTTGATCATCAACACAAGACTTTGCTTCGCAACAGAAGCCTTGATCATTGCCACTTACGCATGCCAAGGCAATTCACGCTATGCGACTGATTCCTATCGATATATAACCTCTGAGCTCGTACGTCTCAGAGAAGGGCATTAAGAAAGAGAATAAATTCTCCGCCGCCAAACAAATTTATATTTAACAGAAATCAATCAGCACATAATAAAATCAAATGTCAGACACACAGTCCATTTACAATTCCGTTCTGGGTCTGAACGAAACCGGAGGCACTTTCCTCGCATATCTGATTCTCTCCTCTTGGGTGTACAGCCCAATCGAGATGGTCAGAAATCATCCAAACAATGTGAAGACCCTCGGTCTTCAACCACCTTCTTCACCTTTGACATATAGCCGAATCGGTTATTCAGAATGGGTACAACCCGGCCTTTCTGAATAACCCGCGTAAATAATAAACACGTGTTACACAAACACAACATACGCCTCATTCAAATTCAGGAAATGCTTTTATTCAAATATTCACATTCTTAGGGAAAGGTTCCCATTAATTTTATCAAAGATAAATTCTTCTAAATTTATTCTTTAATCTTCCTTTGGATATCATTTCACTTCACGTTAAGGTTTTCCAAACTAGTCGGGATTAGCAAACCACACCGAAGTAATTATTTATTTTATTTCCCAATCCCAACCTATATATCCCATGGAGCAAAACTGGTGATACCCCATATCTAACACCACGGTGTTATCGGTAAAATTAATTACGATTTCACGTTTAAATCTAATAAAAGATTTAGCTATCATTTTGGAGCAAAACTGGTGATACTCCATGCTCGACCATTCAAATCTGATTAGAGATTTATATAAAACTTCACTTAGTTTTAATCTTTAGCTGGGTTGAACAACAGATGTCATTTAAAACACGATTCACGACAACCCTAAATCACATCCTATCGGTTATCAGGTTAAAGAACAAGTGTTATTTAAAAACACTGTTCACCATAAACCCAAAGACCGATTCAAATTCTATTCCAATTAAATAATTAGTTAACTGGATAATTTCACTAAATCTTAATTAAAAGATTTATTCTTTTCTAAACTGAGTCCAAGAACAGTGTTATTTAAGACACCATTCACGATGAACCCAAAATCCCATTCCAATTCACATACTAGAATTTCTGGTTATTTTTAAAGCCTTTTCAAATCCAATTTATTTATTTAAAAAGAAATTGATTTTTTATTCCAGTTAAAACTAGTACAATTTGATAAAAACACATTTTTTTCTTCACAAACGTGTAGTTTTTCACCCCAACTTCTTCTAACTCACTTATTTTGATTTTACACAAATTATCGTTATTTTTAATAATTTTATCAAGCCCCGTTCAGTCGATTTCCAAAAACGGTCGTCGAACTGCACTTACAGCGACCTTTTCTAAATTTAATTTGGACGTATCTCCAAATCCAACCGTTAGATTTCAAAGTTCTAATATTCACTAGAAAGCTCTTTTCGACACGAACCCAACGGTTCCGGTTTTAGGAGAATCCGACGGTCGGATCTCCCGCAATGTCCACGCGAAGTCAATGGTCGAAATTCGCGAACTGCCGTGGCGCGGCTCGTTCTATTCAGGCCATTAATATATAAATATAATATATATTATATATATTTCATCGATTTTAATTCTAAAACAACTAAAATCGATATAAATATCGTTTACGTCCAAATGGCGCAAATCTAACCAACACGGCTTAATATATTCTATTTCAACACTTGACTAATCTCAACCATGGAGTACTGTCAACACAAAAGTATTTAATTATTTAAAATATTTTATTTCACACTTGACTAATCTCAACGAATGAGTACTGTCAACAAAAGAGTAATTTGGTTATTTAAAATATTTTATTTCACACTTGACTAATCTCAACGAATGAGTACCGTGAGCACAAGAGTATTTAATTTATTCAACACATGAATTTATAATTTATTCAACACATGAATATATGTATTTCTTCCAACACATTAATATATTTTTAAAATATAGTTTACTTTTCCCAAATTTGAATGAGGCTCAATCAATTACCATATAATATAGATTATATGGATTCCAAACAACACATGTGTATAACAACAACGACAAGTAATCAACCATCATCCTAAGTGCACTACACAACTGCATAAGCATTAAGTATAAACAATTAATGCTTACACAGCCTGTCAATCTTTCAATCGACATACAACTTACAATTGGGATTAGTGTACGTCAATTCTCATCCCAACACCCGTGCGGGGTTTCAAACAACAAACACACATTTTATTCGTCCAGTTGGGTGATGTGTAAAATATATCGACCCAATAATATCAGCCAAATAGGTATACATATACAAATCGTCTGATTTGTATACGGATATTCACTTTCACTGGTTTAATTTTTCTAACACTTTTTAGAAAATTTCGGCAGCACAACGGCACTATACCAAAATTGGAGTAAGGTCTAACCTAGCCTTACTCCTTCGCCTTATCACGGCGCACGTCTAATCCTAACAATTTTTTTTCATTATTCACACCCCAAACCACATTCAAACCAAAATTTACACAACCACAAATATAGCAACCAAGCAAACAAGTCGTCCATGGTTTGTGGACGACGGGTGTCAGGTGCTACTAAACACCGTCAAGCATCCTGGTATATATTTTAACTAGAAAGAGAAATAGAGTGAGAAGTTCTCATCAATTGCTAAACAAACACCGCGACTCTTCTTATGTAGAACATCTTCGCCGTGCTCGCTTTTGTCGTTCTCCGCACTCAAATTCGCCTCTTTGGCTCAAGAACTTGCATACGGCCTCCAAACTTCACCAAACTTGGTACCTAGCCTAAACGAGCCATTCCGGACAATTTTGATTTGAGGAATTTCTACCAAAACCGCACCAATTCGCCGGAAATCGCGAAAAACTACCCCAGATCCGCTGACTTCGAACGCGTTTTCCAAACAGCTCCGAACTCCAAAACTCGACTTCCATATATAAAAATCGAAGAGGTGAGAGTGATCTACAACTTTGGTTTGAGGAGTTTTGGCTAAAAATGCACGGTTTGGGGGTTATTCGCGAATTAGTGACAGGGTGTTATTTGCAAAACGGGAATTTAAGTGAAAATGGGTTTTTCGGTGTAGCGGGGCCCACGGCCGGAGCTGGGATGAGTGTGGGCGGCGCTGGACCTGATTGGGCGTGGGGGTGGTGCCGGTGGTGGCGGTGGAGCGGTGGTGGGGCCCGGAGTGGTGGTGGTTGGTGATTTGAGGCTTAGGGTTGCAAATTGGAGAGAGGAAGAAGAGAGAGAGGAAAGGAGGTGGAGGAGGTGGCCGGAGGGGGTGGCGGCGCTGGTGGAGGCCGGGGCAGCGGGGTAGGGTGGTGGCAGCATCATGGTGGAGGAGGAGGCCATTTATTTTCTTTTTGGAGGAAGAAGGAGGAAGGAAGAAGTGAGAAAACAATTAGAAAAAAAGTGATTATATGCTCGTTTCTCTCGAATCGCCCGACCGCAAACGATTTCCGATTGCTGCGGATTTTGGATATGTCATAGTAGACGTGAAGACGAGTCCAACGAAACAAGTTTCGTCGAATTCCGAGTTTGTTTGACCGTCCGATAAAACTCTCAAAAATGCTCAGATAAGCTCTAAAAATGCGATTTTGGCGCACCATTTCTTCTTGCACGCCCAAACGGCTACTCCACAAAAATCATGGCCTCTTGGATTTAAGCATTATTTGGCGATACGAATCCAAAAAAAAAGTAGAATCAAATTCCAAGGTCGTATCAGTAATATTCCTTTGTAAAATGACTGCCTGTTTTGAACAAATGGTTTTATTTTTCACGGCCACATACTAACTCCATTCGACGCGCCCTTTGGAACTCAACAATGATTTGTCATTATGAATCCAACAAAGTTGGTCTCGTCGAATTCTGAGCTCATACGCAAAATTTCACTTTTTAAGGGCTATGTTTTGTTAACCCAAAAACCCCAGCCAATTGCCACTATTCCGGGTATCGGAATATATCGAAGCCTATACTTTTTGGAGTTGTGAACGGCCTTTTGAACTCAGTGGAAGAGGTTTCGAGTCCAAATTCATCCATATGCAAAATGTGACTTTTTGGACATTATACTTAATTCCATAGCGACTATTCTGAATTTTAAAATGGACATATCTCTCAACTTCTAATGTGAAATCTCAGTTTCTTACATCCGTTAGAAAGATATAGTTCAACAGATTTAAATATTTCTTGTTTCGCCAAAATCCGATTTAATTTGAATCCTGTACGTCTAGTCAAATTTGAAGTCGAATTTTAAAACTACCGCGCCATTTCAGGCTCGTTATATAATTAAAATAAATTTATTCGTTTTAACTTTATCGAAAATAAATTTTCCATCGTATTTATTTAAAATATTCTATTTTAAATAGCCAAATTTCTTTAAATACGCCAAAATAAATATTTTAAACTGGCCATAAAACAAGTTACCGGGGGACCATGTGGAAGCCACGGTGGGTATTACCTACTGCTTGGGGGATGAAGGGATGGTTGCAAAGCCTACCGGATTTCGTCGGCTATTTCACCATGACATCCCGCATTTTCGTAGCTTGAAGCCTGAACTGCTCTCTATATAGTTTGGCCAAGGTAGCAAAATCGTCTACGGATTTGGGAGGTAACTTTGTGAACTAAAGTGAGGCCACCCTTCAAGCTAAGTTGGAAAGTATAGGCATTTCAATTCATCTTTGACGCGTGCTCCGTCCATATGTTGATCATATTTGAATAGGAACATGTTGGGATCACTGGTCTAGTTATAAGCTTGCATCATCGGAGGTTTGAACATATTTGGGTATGGAGCCATATTAATCCTTTCCATGAGTGGGGTTTTGGTAGGAGCGAATCCCCACTCCTCTTCATCATCTTTCTTTCTTGAGATTTTCTCCATGATTTTGCGCACCATTTCCGATATGCGCTCTGCTTCGTTGAGCTGCTCCACGGGGCGGACGCCATCATCCTCGCTAGATGTTTGCCAAAACAAACGGTCACAGTTCAGATTCAAGGGCCCTGGGCCTCCCGCTTGGGGATGTGCCGCCTTAGTGGTTCCAAGTGCTTATTGAGAGTCGCTTTGTCGGGGTGGTTGTGCGTAGATGGTTCAACTTCTTTATGTTGAGGATCATTAGGATTTGTAACCTCTTGAATAGAATCTCCTCGATTTGGACTTGAAGAAGAAGAGCTCGCATTTTCTGTATGATTTTTTTGAAAAGACTTAGCACGAGCGGCATTCATGGTAACTTTTTCCATAGCAGCTTGCATGGCGAACATAGATTCAAGTTTCTTTAGCATGGCATTGTTTGCAATGTCCAATTGGCTTGTTAAACCTGCAACAACTTCATCCAACTCCCTTCTTATTACGGCGGCTCTGGACTTAGAACTTTTTCCAACTTCAAATTGGTTGGTAAGGGGAGTATTTTTGTTGTTGGCGGCGTCGTCAATTCATCAACAGTTTTGCTAGCAATCTTCTTCGATGGTCTACCCATGACTTCAGGCAAGGACTTTAATTTGACGGAAAACTCGTCGGTTGGATTAGATTGTAGTTTTGTAAGATCCTCGGTAGAGATAGGCTTAGATCCTCAATGCAAGGCCTAACCTTGTGATGGAGTATGAGAGAACGAAAGATCGAATGTGGCCCCATGGTGGGCGCCAAATGTTTATTCCAAAATTAGAATGAACACCAAAGGTGCAAAAATTGCACTTCACCACTCGGTATGAAGAGAGGCCACAACCACAACAAAAGTAAAAAAGACACAAATTTTATAGTGGTTCGACCTTAGGAAAGGTCAACATCCACTTTAATGGAAATTTCTATTATCAATTCAATGGTTACAAGTTGAGGATCACATAAGAGTACATTCATATTGTTCATTACACAATAGCATCACTCTAATCAACACAAAACAGTGAAGAAATAGATGAATTCCATAATATGCAAGGAGAATGATGGAGATTCTTCAATTTCTAGGATTCTTGATCACTTGTGGTTGATTCCAAGATGAACATCATGTTTGATCTTCAATTGAAGGTGTCTGAAGAGATACAACTTAGAGATGCTTAAGAAATATTTGGGCATCCCTTCGGGGTCATAAAATTCGGTCCCCACAAATGAAGGAATGAGGAGCATAATTATAGATGAGTTTCTGACCAGGTGGCAATTCTGTAATTATTCTGAACTCCCTTTAGGTATCAGACGAGCTGAAAAGGACCTATACCAGTGTTTCGCGGTCCAAGGATGTCCACATTAAGGCAGAACGGGTTAAATAAAGTGGAGCAATCCAAAGTCTTCTTGTTGGATGGCGACGCGGGCTAAGGTAATGCGGAGCGACCCAGGACAAGGCGGCACGACTTAAGATCTTCCCAAACTTTGGCGGAGCTAACCAGCTTTGACCAGTTGAGGCAAGCTAAAGACCTGAGCACTCTTAGGTCCATTTGCAACCTAAAGAACTTGAGTGCTCCGGGAGGCATTAGATACTTAGCGATCTAAGAAGCTTTGGTGGGTTAAAGATCCTTGCGACCTAAATAACTTGATTTCCCACTTATACTTCATTAGGCCGTAGGATGACCTAGGAAGGATTATAACGCGACCTCGTTTGTTTAGAATATGGACGACCTAAGGAGCTTGGTGAACCAGGAAGTGGACTACCTAAGGAACCCGGACGACCTAAGGAACTAGGTGATTTTATTTCCTTCAACCGATCTAAGGTATGGTTTAAATAAATCTCATTTGCGACCTAAGGACTGACGACCTAACGCTATGCAATGAGCATGACCTAACCTTGCTATGTATTCATGAGCCATATTTCATGGGTTAACAGTAAATACATTTGAAGAGATCGACTTATGCGATCTATTATAAATTCTCTGTCAGGCATTTATCCATACAAGTTGTCCTACGACTGGACAAACCGAAGGCACAATTCTATAAATCCACCTTAGGCAATTTCTACCTAGGATCGCTAGAACCGCCCTTGCAAAAACTCAGTCCTCAATAGTCTTCGACATATTTGATTTGTGACGCTTATGCCCATATAAATGGTTTTCAAATAATAAATCTGGTCCCAGTCTCTCCGTATTGACAACGAAAATGGTCAAAAACTTTGATAGTCGGCAATTTAGCTATCAAAGGAAAACATCTGTAAACCCAACGATCATATTTCCAAGTGGTACCGGTCAACCATCAATCAATATTGAGTCCTTTAAGTTAATTTAAAATTAATTTACTTGTTTCCCAATTTCCCATTTCCATATTTTTCCAGTTATTTCTTTATATACCATTTCCAAAACATTACCAATTTCCTTTTATAACCATTTCAATTTGCAAAGCGTTTTCTTTTAAATCATTATTCACTTTAAAACGTGAATATTATCTCTTTATAAAACTTGACTCGTTATATCAGTCAAATCTTGATTTTATTTATAAATTCTATTACATGTTCAAATAATGTTTAACGAGTTATTTCATGAATTCATATATTCTACTTGATGCAATCCATTTACAAGTCAACTTCTTATTAATTTCTTATCAAGTTATAACCTAATCTCGATTACATATTTGGTTATAAATTATTGGTTTCAAATCAAATATTAGCTATCTTACTAAATTCTTAATTATATAATATATAATTGCTAAAAATAAAATATTTTTATAACATTCAACATAATCGAATTCTAATTATAAATCCTTATGGATTTATTCAATTTTATTTACATTTCGAACATCAAAATAATTTCATCTTTTTCTTTTTAAAATGTATTCCCAATTTCCCTTTTTCATTTCATTGTAGAATTCATATTTCTGAATTATCCAATGATAATTATTCCACTTTATTTATAAATATCATTTATAAATTAAACCACTTGTTTTATTTTATTAAAAATAGGTTATTATATTCTAGTCCAATCAAATTTCAATTTCTATTTTAAAAACAGATTTTTCCTTTTTAAAACTGGAGTTCTTTTTCATATACCTTTACGGTATCTAAATACCAATTATTCCAGGGTCAATGTTATTCAAACATCCCAAAACACATAATAATCAATTGTAGATTATTTGTCACATCATATAATGCAATATACGAAAGACAACAATATAACTGTTGAGGAATCTAGTTGGATCCCTCCAACCTGTTTCCCTACATCCGCATATGTTAGTCAACATAATAATGCCAATTTCATATCAGTATGAAATATAACAGTAAACAATATCAGTGTTCAATCAAAGATTTATATTTATAACTAGATATATAATTATTTCAACCAATTATTTGCAATTCATTCAAACAACCACAACACAACATTCAATCACTACTTATCAATATTAAATAACATTTATAATAATATAAAACTGGACAGAGTTTGTGAGTTTACTCACCTTGGTCATCAATCGCTAAAAAACGGTTAACATTCGATTGATCTGGTACACGGTAGCTAACCAGGCTTGTGTTTTGGTACTGCATAGGATAGGATTTTCTTAAACATGAAGATATAGGTCTGAATTCCTATTTTATTTAGCTGTGTGCATTGTAGATGGTTGTAGCATGCTTGGTAGACAAGAAAAATGTAGATTAGGGTATATATATATATATATGTGTGTGCGTGTGTGTGTGTGTGTATGTGTGTGTGTATGTATGTATATTCTGAAGTTTGGCATACCTGGCTAGGCAAAATTTCGCTCACATATCAATCGCTATGGACAAAAATAAAAATATGATCGTGTCGAGTGGTGTGCCACGATCCCAAAAGTATAATAAAATAGACAAAATAAATTATTTTGTAAAAGTGAAAATTAGGCTCACATCCCTAAAAGCAAACTTAATTAGGCTCACATCCCCCCATGTTCTAAATATAAACCCGCCCCCTATTTTTCAGATGCCGCCTGCTGCTTCAAATGTTCCGCCTCCTCCTTTCAAATGTTCCGCCTCTTTCAATTTCTCCCAAAAAATTGTGGCACTGATTAAAAAAAAATCTAAAATCTTGAAATATTCTCGGAAGTCCACAAAAAAAAGTTGCAAACATGTATGCAACTATTTCATATGCTTTTTTTATGTTGAAAAAACTGGACCGAAAACTTGCATACATGTGTGCAACTATCTGAAATATTTGCGCACATGTATGCATGTATTTGTACGAAGGAAACATAAGTGATATTCTGCCTGCAAATTGTTGCATATTTTTATGCAAGAATTATACATTACGTGCACAGATGTATGCAAATAAATTAAAAAAGACGCAATGCATGAAAAACATGCACGGATATATGTAGAAAATTCAAATATGTGCATACTTTTATGAATTTAACTGCATTGTTCGTTGTTTTTCTGTTTTTGGGTTTTTGATGCCTTATTCGATGGTTTTTGGATCTTAATTTTTTGTCCAGCGAACATTTGATTTAAATATGAATTTATATATTTCTTTAATTTTTTTTATTTTCTTAGTGAATTTTCGTAAAATTTGGACTAAATTTACAATATGTTTATGACCGAACCTGAGCCTAATTTAAAACCTTAATAGGGACCTGTAAAAAACGCACCCTTTGGGAAATCCCAAAAAAGCCAATACAGTGTGCAAAATATGTTAAATCAGAAGTTGCTTATTCTCCAAGTTAAAAAATTATGGAAAAATTCAATAAATTAAATTAGCAATACGTCGTAGAAATCTTATCCAAATTCGAAACCAATATTATATTATATTAAATAAATCGTTATGACTTATAAATGATGTCACACCGATTTTTTAAAATATTGATTCGGACATAGCTTACAATGTTTACACCAAAAATTGTATAACAACCAAGAAGTATTTCTGAACACGTCACCTGATCCGAGGCGAGATGCTTAGAAAGCACGTCACCTTTTCAGAGGCAGGGTGTTAGAAAACCTTTAGGTTCGTGTGAGGCCATATCTAAAATTCAAGAGCATCAAAATACAAAAAGAAGACAAGTGTTTATAGTGGTTCGACTCTTATTCGAGTCTACGTCCACTTTGAAGATAGAATTTCATTATTCACCAAATGATTTACAATGTTTGCTCCTTATACATTCACAAAAGCTCTTTTGATATGCATTCGACTTCACACTCGTTTGAGAATGGTAGAAAACTTGAAGTTATTATGCCAATCCTTCCATGGAAGCCATGATCATGAGCTTCATAGATCTTTGAGCTATTATGAAGAAGAGATATGAAATGCTTGAAGAAGTCCAGAAAGCAATTTGACAGCACCTCCTCGTAGTACCTGAAAAATTCCCCTTGAAATGGTGGAGGTAGGTTGCTATTTGTAGGTGATGGAGCAGATGAAATGCTGAATTCAGGGTCCTGGTCTGTTTTTCCAGGTATTTACGAAGATGCCATCGCCAGTTGTCACCAGCTGTCGTACCACTTTATGCATTTCGATCAACCAGAGAGCTTCGCTGGAAGGAAAGGCGACCAGGAAGCAGAAAGACGATCAGAAGGCTTAAATATGGAGCGGACCGATCAGAGAGCTTGGAAGCGAAGCGGGACGACCAGGTGATGAGGGAACTCGTGGGCAATACAATTTGAGTGCGCGGACCGACCAGGAATCTTGGACGTGGGGCAAACTGACCAAGAAGCTTTGGAGCTAGCTGGTGCGATCGGAAGATAGCGGACGACCAAGTTTACATGAGAGTGACCAGCTATCTTGTATATTTGGAGCGACCAGGGTTCTTTGAACTTTGGAGCGACCAGAAGTCATTGGCCTTTGGAGCGACCAGAAGCTTTCTGCACTTTGGAGCGACCAGAAACCTTCTGCACTTTGGAGCGACCATAAGTCATTGGCCTTTGGAGCGACCAGAAGCCTTCTGCACTTTGGAGCTATTAGAGTTTATGCCCTAGAGGCAATTCATTTGATGAGTTTGATAACATTGTTGTTTTTATTATTTTATTTGGAATAAAATATATGTTCCGTTATGTCATATTTACTGCGAAATAAAAGAGTTAACATAACAGAAGTCCGTAGATTTATAATACGGGATTATATAGTTCGAGTAAGACTGAACTTGAGATTATATAATGCGATAAATATTATAATTCTTAAATGTCCCTAGTCGAGTTTTATTGTCTATATAGTACAACAATAAAGCGCTGAGACTAGTATATTTGTTGACTGATGATCACATCTCATTGATCATTAATATACGTGATATTAAAGTCAAGGTATAAATACGTATTGGAAAATAGCGTATGGGGCTGACCCACCGTGAGATAACTCCATGGAATATAATTGTCAGTATCATGAGTTATTCTCATAGTGACAGTGATGTAATGGTCCTCAGACCTGAAATCATTATAATTTTATTCGATAATATTTGTGTTTTGATGTCATCTAAAGTTATTTCGTAACAGAGTAACGATAACAGTGATTGTTGGATACATCTCGAATCAAATAGAATTTATGAATGATCTAGATGGAATTTAACCCTGCAATATATTTGTAGTGATATCCATGGGCCTCTTGATTGAGCGAGACTGTGAAATGCATGGCCGTGCTCAAATATTGATTTGTTTTAAACAGTCTACTCATCGATCAAGAAAACAGATTAAATTATAATGAGGATGATACGATCCATGCCTCTAGTTTAATCCTGGATATATCGGTTAAAAGGATTATATTACATTGAGACACTGGTCACATAACAGGTTGTATCGAATTGATAAAATTATTATAAATTGGGTAGCAATGATGTGTTGCTAGATACCGCTCACTGTTTATAATTTAAATCCAATTTAAATTATTGCCAACGTTGTAATAACCTATAGGGTCACACACTTAGAACGTTACGATGGAAGAACGTTTAATTGGATAAATAAATAAGTTATCAAATACGTTGATATTTATTTAATGTTGAATAAGTAAATCGGGGTTCCTTGTTTTATGGTTCACATTCAATTTTATAAAGGAAAAACCGTTTCCTTTATAATGTGACGTGAAAACCATTATGTGGGATAAGATCAAAAACCAAGAAAAACCCTAACGAGCCCCTTTTTCCAAAATCCAATCAATGGCGGCTAGGGCTAGCACCCTACTTTCCTCTCCTTTTAGATTCGATCAAAAAGGAAAGCGTTCGTGTGGACAAAACTATGGAGGCGGGGCTTTGGGTCTTACGCTAGATCGAATCAACCCAAAACTACATCGATTTCGTGAAAAGGAGAAATCTTTAACGAGGTATAACATTCGATTTACATATTATCATGTAGATCTAGTAGAAATTGGTCGAAATTTTATCTATTTGACATGAATTCGACATATAATTTCCTTCAATGGTATCAGAGCTTAGGGTTCATGTTAATTTGTAAATTGAGTACGATTTGGGTTTCGATCTATTCAATTTGTATCAAAACCGACTGTATTGTAAACACAGTAGCTAGGATAATTCAATATAAACTCGTTTAAAGTGAAACTGTTTCATTAGAAATGATTTGTATATGATACAGAGATAACTGGTTCTCGGGATTAAAATAAGTAATCTTATTCTGGTTGTTTAAACCATTCCATGTTTACAAAATTCTGGTATGTAATAATTTGAAGATAAACCCAGTTTTATATATTATTAAATCTGAAATAAATTATAAATTAATATTTGATATTAATTTTTAATAAGAGTTCAGATTTTATCTGTCATAGTGGATGATATAAGATATATATGTGGATATATGATTAGCAATTTTAAGCTTTTTCAAACAGATTTGGATACTGTTTTAGTATTATCTATATGTAAATAGTACTTAATTTTAGATATATCCAAAATATGTTGTTTTAATATCTGTTTGTCCAACTTGGCTAATTTGATTTGCTAAGATAATTGCTTAAACATAATTTTAAAACTTTTGTTGACTTAATGAGATTAATCACAATCGTATTTATAATCAAATGTACTATTGATCAAAAGGAGCAAAGTTGTTTAATGATTACATGAATGAATACAAGATTCATTGTTAACTTCCTTTTGTTTTAGCAAGTTTGTAATTTTGATTGCAAACACAAGATGATCTTCAAGTCAGTATATATATATTATGATATACACAGAATAGTCTGTTATGAAATATAACACTTATAAGAAGTCGATGCAAACTGTACATGGCTATATGTTTACATCATAGTGAATAGAATGAGTTCTATTTACTATGGATGTATTCAAACTATTTAGTTTCTGGTTTTATGATTGATACATGTTATAAAACCTTAAATACAGAGCTATTAAGAAGTTACTAAAATTTTATTTGATTCATGAATTAAGGATACTGACTTGGCTTTCATACTGTTTGTAAATAAATAGTATATGAATCTGGTATTTATAACTGTTATAAACTGGATTCAATGATAAGTTAAAATCTGATGTTAACTGAAATCTCATAAAGCTTTTATCCTTTCAGTTTACCATTGAAACCCAATGATAAATCAAAACCCTGTTATGATTAATCTTGCAAGACAAGGCAATCTTATTTTAATCTTGAAATACTGATTTCAGATGTATATTATTGGCTGATGAATCTGAAACTGTTGATTAACTATTGCCTCTGACTGTTTTGTTATATATATTTATATATGTAGTGTGTGTGTATATATATATGTAGTATATATATGTAAATCAGTTCTTTTGAGGATTCGTTGCTAGATTAATGCTTGTCATCATAAAAGTTGTGTACTTATCAAAAGTATATTTACATTTATTCTTGATTCTTAATTTGATGAATAGTCATCAGATGAGCGATCATCAAATATGAGTCATAACATATTTGTAAGCTATAATAATGATTATTATCTGAATGAATGTGTTTATGATATCGATCAATGAACACCATTAGTTTCAATAATAAAAATGTTTGATTAAACTGAGTGTATTTTTCCTTTTGGACTCTGTTATACATGTATTTTACTTTGAATTAAATTCTGTTTTGATGGTTTGACCATTCAGGGTTTAGATATAAATAACATTTAATTTGATGAAATTGATTGTTATTATGTCTTATTGTTTTATATATTTATTATGATATGCATATATATATAACAAAGTCTGTTTTCAAAACACTACTGCAAATTTGATTTTCTGCTTATATTTTATTACCAGTGTATATGATCATGTTAATATAAAATGATTTTAAAGTTATTTTATATGGTGCTAATAAAAAAATGTACAAGTATATGTATCTATATGTGTATATATATATATTGATATATATGTGTGTATGGATATATATAATTTCTTATATATGTAGATATATTAAGTGTACGTCAAACAATGTTAACATATATGTATTGACATATATGAAATTAACCTGTTATATAAAACTGCATATGCACTTGTATAAAACTATGTGTACTAGTGATGTAAGTATACAACATATACACATGTGATTTCAAATAACAGAAATATGATTTCCTGGTTTTAATTTTATGCTAATTGTACTAGTTATCGTAACTTGATACTAATTATATCATAGTCTAAAACTTGCCACTCATGATATACTGATATCATGACACTTTGATATGCTGATGTAAATCTAAGTTATAAACACAGTCTACTGATATAAATTGGGATTTAAATGTATCATACCTTATATATGATGACCTTTGTTTATATGGTTAATTCCGTATACGCTGTTATTTAAAATCTGGATTGTTTAAACTGTTTAAATCAGAACTGTCTGAAATATTTTAGTATGGCAAAATTAAGATGTTTAAATTTGCACAAATTAAATATCAAAATCTAATTAGATTAAAATGTTTAGATCTGAACTATACTAATACCTATATCTGGATACTTTAAAATGTTTGAATCTGACAGGATGAATGTTTGTATTCTAATTTTGAATACACTGGCCATAGCAAATATGATTTGCTAATATTTCATCTTTATTTTAAACATTTTCTCAATATGCATGAATCTGTTTTAAAATGTTGATTATATATATATATATTGGTTGCTTGGATAACATATATTGATGCATACATATTAAATACATATGATGTATTTAACTCTGCCAAATCCGTGGACTGTGTATTGAAATTGGTTCATACAGGTAGGCATATTGCTGCTGAAATTGTTTCAGGCCAGCTGAAAGAACAACTCAAAAGGGCTGGAATTGTTTCAGTTCAGAAAAGAACAACTCGAAAAGGACACGGTTACGCAGTTGCAGAAATTACTGTTTTCTGTTTTGTTTGAAAATGTACAAGTCTGTAAAAGCCAATATTTGTATATGTTAATTAACATGTATAATCTTTTAAACTTGTATGTAATCCCTATTTGTATGTTGACAATGCAAGTTAATGGGTGGTATGTTGAACCTTGTAGGGTTTAAAAGGGTCTGACCCTTTCACTAATTCTTGTTCTTTTACTATGTGAAATGTTAAAATCTGTTGCATGTGAGAGACATTTCTTATTAATGTCATGTAATCATATTTTGAAATGGGATAGAATGTTCTTATATATGGTTAGTTTTGGGGTTTAATTCATTTATTTGGAACTGCTGTAATAAATATTGCCACATTAACTATACATGGAATGGTTACTTTGAGTTGCAGTGAAACCGGAATTGTACATGAATTATATATTTATTTGAAAATATAACATTAGGCCCAGGTTACAAATGAATCTATGTTTCTCCCTTATATTGGTAACTTGCATGTTATTTTTAGTACAGCTTTGGGATGGCTTGTGCTACTATACAAATTGGATCTGATATGATCAGTAGAAAGTGGATATAAATGTATATAAGATATATGCGTAAATATTATATATTCAACTTATATTACGAATATATAATACATGTATTTTGATATATGTAAATCACTATAACATTGTTCGCCACTACGAATTATAAATTTCCTTTAAAACAAAAATTTTGTTATACTAAGTCATGGTGACGTCTTCCAATAATACACTCATCAATGTCCAGAATCACTGGATGCAGGTAATGCCAAAGCATTATTTATCCTTTTGTTTTGGTTATAGGCGACAGAGTAAAAGTGATACTTGAACTGTATTATTGGGTCTGACTTAACTGAGCTACATAATAAGATTATGGCTTAGAGACGATAGCATGAATTATTCTATATTTGAGCAAACGAATAATACTGAACAAAATGTTCATCATGCGATCCAGGAGTTATATGAATGATATAATTGACATAAGTTGTCTACCTAAAAGGTTGTGTTTTGGGGATTAGCCAAAGCTAAGTCAAGGCATGACTAGATATAGATCTTGGAACACCGTTATATATATATACTGATATATTTATATAAATAGAGGGATGTTAGTTTGAGTGGGAGTGTATTTTAGTTTAAATGACATATTTATGTTAATATATATTTTGATTGTCAAAATTTTGTATTAAATAAATATAATAGAATCAATTATTATTTTTTATCTAATGAAGATATTAAATAGTAAAGAACTCTGATAATTTAAATTAATCCTTGAGAAGGATAAATTAAATTAATTCAAATTTCTTGACCGACATTAGAATTTGAGGATTGTACTCAAAAAATTTAAACGTAATTGTTTTAGAAATAAAGAGAAGATCTAAAACGAGTTAAAGTATGACTTTAACCAATTAATATATAGATGTTATAAAATCTACTTATATATATATATATTTCTAGTATTAGATACTGGATATAAATCACATAAATGTATGTTGATTTACAGAAATAGCAGAATAAGTAGAAATCTGATAAAAGGACAAATGGACTTACGATTGGAAATGAAGCAAGTGTTACTGGATTATCCATAGGAAGTTGATTCTTGTTAATTATACTGGCTTAATTAAATAAATAAATAATTGTTATTATGAAATTCCACTTAGAATAAGTGTTATAATATATCTTGTTCAGACAAGTTTGAATTTCATTTGTAATAAAAGATAATTGCTATTCATTATATTTAAATGAAATATCTAAGGGAATTTCACAAATAGTTAATGAATTTTATAAATCAATAACTATAATGTACTAGACATAATTAAAGAGTGAATTAAATTTAATGAATTGAATCCAGCATACCTTTAGCATTACCAGTTAGAATAGATAAACAAGAAAGTATATTAAAACTCCATAATGATCGAATTTTGAGATCATTTGATTTTAAATTATATGAAGAATAAAATTCTCGTTTATTAGGCAAAATAACTGAATCACCTTTTTCACTTGACAGAGTGATTAAGTGACAAGTATTGGGTCTCGAACATAATGATGTATATGGAGCAACGAATACATAAGCTAGAGGTTGGTTTTATTACTTCATTATATTTACTGGTGATGTCGGTAGATACAGATATGTGTATCTTATGAAACACATATCAGAATCTTTTGAAAAGTTCAAAGAATTCAAAGTGAAGATAGAAACCAATTTTAATAGAAAATAATTACCTTTCTTACAGATCGAAAAGATGTTAAGCCAACTGTTTAATGACTATTCAAATGAGTTTGAAATTGTTTCACAACTCACTCCATCCAGAACACCATTTTGAAATGGTATGTCTGAAAGGAGAAATTTCACTTTATAAGATATAGTACGATTGGTGATAAGTCATATAGATCTTCTATTAAATTAAATTTGGAACAATTACATTTAACCATGTTCAAACAAGTATGAAGACGCCATATAAGATATGGACTAGGAAATGTCCTTGTATGTTTAATGCAAAGATTTGGGATGCAAAGACGTTTATTAAACGTCCTTCTAATAAGATTGGATCCAAATCAAATAATCATTTTTTTTGTGGAATATCCAAAAGGACCAAGTGGATATTATTTATACATATCCTCTGAGAATAAAATGTTTATTGCTCGAATTGGTATCCTTTATAAAAGAGAGCTAGTCTCTAAGATACCAATAAGAATGTAATAGAATTTGAAACATTTAGCAACCACAAAATGCCACTGAATCTTGTATAGACAAGAAATTGAGTGGGATCGATACAATAATTCAAATGTTATTTGATAACACATTAATTATTGCAAATAATGTTAGTTTAAAAACAAGAAATAAATACAGATTCTAAGAAAGAAAATGTTTGGATTAAGAAGTTCATGATTGAACTTAATTTATTGTTGATCCAATAATTACATTGCGATAACAATGTGGCTGATGCTCAGGCCTAAAACCTTAAACTCACCATTGATCCAAACATATATATTTAAGAAATATAATTCCTACGTGAAGTTGTACACAGAGGAAATGAACATATCTGCAAAGTTACAAACGTTGTAATGTTACAGACCTACTGAATTAAACTCTGTCGTAGCAGAAGTTCAATAATCACACTAGTTTCAAGAGTATACGATACGTGAATGATTTACTCTAGTGCAAGTGGGAGATTGTTAGAGTTTATGCCCTAGAGGCAATTCATTTGATGAGTTTGATAACACTGTTGTTGTTATTATTTTATTTGGAATAAAATATATGTTCCGTTATGTCATATTTACTGCGTAATAAAAGAATTAACATAACAGAAGTCCGTAGAATTATAATACGGAATTATATTGTTCGAGTAAGACTGAACTTGAGATTATATAATGTGATAAATATTATAATTCTTAAATGTACCTAGTCGAGTTTTATTGTCTATATAGGACAACAATAAAGCGCTGAGACTAGTATATTGGTTGACTGATGATCACATCTCATTGATCATTAATATACGTGATATTAAAGTCAAGGTATAAATACGTATTGGAGAATAGCGTATGGGGCTGACCAACCTTGAGATAACTCCATGGAATATAATTATCAGTATCATGAGTTATCCTCATAGTGACAGTGATGTAATGGTCCTCAGACCTGAAATCATTATAATTTTATTTGAGAATATTTGTGTTTTGATGTCATCTAAAGTTATTTCATAACAGAGTATCGATAACAGTGATTGATGGATACATCTCGAATCGAATAGAAATTATGAATGATCTAGATGGAATTTAACCCTGCAATATATTTGTAGTGATATCCATGGACCTCTTGATTGAGTGAGACTGTGAAATGCATGGCCGTGCTCAAATATTGATTTGTTTTAAACAGTCTACTCATCGATCAAGAAAACGGATTAAATTATAATGAGGATGATACGATCCATGACTCTAGTTTAATCCTGGATATATCGGTTAAAAGGATTATATTACATTGAGACACTGGTCACATAACAGGTCGTATCGAATTGATAAAATTATTATAACTTGTGTAGCAGTGATGTGTTGCTAGATACCGCTCACTGTTTATAATTTATTTCCGATTTAAATTATTGCCAATGTTGTAATAACCTATAGGGTCACTCACTTACAACGTTACGATGGAAGAACGTATAATTGGATAAATAAATAAGTTATCAAATACGTTGATATTTATTTAATGTTGAATAGGTAAATCGGGGTTCCTTGTTTTATGGTTCACATTCAATTTTACAAAGGAAAAACCATTTCCTTTATAATGTGATGTGAAAACCATTATGTGGGATAAGTTCAAAAACCAAGAAAAACCCTAACGAGCCCCTTTTTCCAAAATCCAATCAATGGCGGCTAGGGCTAGCACCATACTTTCCTCTCCTTTTAGATTCGATCAAAAAGGAAAGCGTTCGTGTGGACTAAACTATGGAGGTGGGGCTTTTTGTCTTACGCTGGTTCGAATCAACCTAAAACTACATCGATTTCATGAAAAGGAGAAAGCTTTAACGAGGTATAATATTCGATTTACATATTATCATGTAGATCTAGTAGAAATTGGTCGAAATTTTATTTATCTGACATGAATTCGACCTATAATTTCCTTCCGGAGCGACCATAAACCTTCTGCACTTTGGAGCAACCAGAAGCCTTCTGCACTTTGGAGCGATTAGAAGGCTTCTGCACTTTGGAGCGATCAGAAGCCTTCTGCACATTGGAGCGACTAGAAGGCTTCTGCACTTTGGAGCGACCAGAAGCCTTCAACACTTTGGAGCAACCTGAAACCTTCTGCACTTTGGAGCGACCAGAAGCCTACCACACTTTGGAGCGATCAGAAGCCTTCTGCACTTTGGAGCGACCAGGAGTCTTTGCCTTTGGAATGACCAGAAGCCTTCTGCACTTTGGAGCGATCAAAAGCCTTCTGCACTTTGGAGCGACCAGAAGCCTTCTGCGCTTTGGAGCGATCAGAAGCCTTCTGCACTTTGGAGCGACCAGGAGTCTTTGCCTTTGGAATGACCAGAAGCCTTCTGCACTTTGGAGCGATCAGAATCCTTCTGCACTTTGGAGCGACCAAGAGTCTTTGCCTTTGGAACGACCAGGAGTCTCTGGCCTTTGGAACGACCGGTGACTTTGAGCATTTGGTGCGACCAGGAGTCTTTGGAATTTAGAGCGACCAGCTTACTTGTATTTTTGGAGCGACCAGGAATCTTTCTTCACTACGACCGACCCCTCTTGAGAATTTCTGGACCGACCCCTTCTCTTAAATGTCCAGAACCGACCCGTACTTAATTGTTGATAATTGAATCGATTACGTGGATAACATTTTGCCCTTCAGAGTTTCATAATTTTTTACGAAAAAACTACGGACTTCGAAACTTTATATTATATGCCCATGGATTGTATCGACCAGCTTCAACCAGGTATCGGTTTCTCCAGTTTTGATCAAGGGTCGGTTTCCAGGGTTGGTTCGCAGGGGTCGGTTTTAGTGGATAACGAAGTGGCTGGTCGCCCCAACTATATATCTTCCCTTTGACCCTTGGTGTTCCTCACTTTTCTAAGTCGAAAATTTCTTATTTTAATGGCGGCAATCCTTTGACGAAAATTCTCTAGCCTTCATTTTGCTTCGCCGAATCAATCTAGGAAAACAATTCAATCTCGACTACTCATCTTGATTCCTCGTCAAGTGTTCGAATCCAATTTTCCTCTGAAGCCTTGAATCCTGATCCATCCTCCTTCATTTAGTTGATCCGATTGCAGGTATGCATCTCTATTCCGTTGCTAATTCGAGAATGATGAATGTTGGTCTTTTACTTTGACTGGATTTTTAGGGTCGATCTGAATTCGAACCGGTCTTGGATATATAATTGTAATTGGTGATGTTTGGGATTGAAACGAGTGGAGATTAAATTGTTGTAATCTCTTTCATGTATTTAGATGCTTATCAGTATTATAGCATTCAGTTCGAATTTGCGAGTGATGATTTTAGAACAAGAGCCTTTGTAATTTTTTCTTTTTTGTAATGATGATCGCACTGTGCTTGTGTTTACGTCTGAATGGTTCGCACATGCTTGATTTTTTACTTAAACCATTATTATTTTTTGATGCTTCCTTCTTTGTATGCGACCGACACCGTCGGTTTTTTAGAACAATTAATTGGTCGATTTTAAACGAGCAGCCCCCTTTTGACCGATCAAAACAGGGTCGCCTATGATTGAATTAACTTCACTTGATAAGACTGACCGACCAGATTGTAGTTGATTTTAGATTAATCGTAGAACGACCCTCCTTAGGATGTTTTTACCGATCCAGTAGAGGTTAGTTTTGCACGAACAGAACCTGACTATTTTTGAGTGATCAGGTCTTGACTGATTTTTAAACGACCAGATCTTCATTAGTGCAGAACGACCGGGTGTTGAATGGTGTAGAACGACCAGGTGTTTTATCAGCTTTGAGTGATTGAATTTTAACTGTTTTAGAACGACCAGGTGCTTTACTGATTTAGAGCGACCAGACTTTACCAGTTTTGAGCGACAGGGGCTTGACTGGTTTAGAGTGACTAGGCGCTTTACCAGTTCTGAGCGACCGGGCTTGACTGGTTTAGAGCGATCAGGTGCCTTACCAGTTTTGAGCGACCAGGGCTTGACTGGTTTAGAGCGATTAGGTGCCTTACTAGTTTTGAGCGACCAGGTCTTGACCAATCTTTTGAGCGATCGAGTGTTCCTGGTTTTGTTTTGCCTTGAAATGATTTTCCCAACCAAGAAGTGGTTGATTTTGTGCGACCAGGGTTCAATAGTTTAGGGCGACCGGGGCTTTACTCATTTTGGTACGACCAGTTTCTGGCCATTTTTGGACGACCGAGTCTTTACCGGTTTTTGGGCGACCAGAATTTCCTGGTTGGTTTCGAAGCAGTTGACCTCTAGTTTGCCATGGCCGACCTTGCTTGAATTTAAGTAATATTCTTGTACTTTGTTTTTTCCAACATACATGTCTGGTGATATGCCCATTCGTCATAATTAACAAAAATTTATGAACATTCTCTTCCTTTTACACAGGATGGATCCTACATCCAGCAAGATGAAGAATCGCTTCGACCTGGATGAAGGGAATACTGGACAGCCCTCAGTGACTTTTCCCGTGCTTGTTGCCCCTTCCTATTCAGAGATTCGATCGATTATAAACATGCCTCCTTATGCATTGAGGGCTTGCAATTCCAGGCTGGCTAAACGGCTCCCCGATTGGGATTTGTATGGGATTTCTTACGACTATGAGGTATCGCATGGTGATCGGTAGACAACATCCTGCGACATCATGGTGGATAAAACCAGGCAGATCAGGCGCATGGAAGATACTCTGCGCTAATTCGAGAAACAAATGGACTTGCTCAAAGACCATACTATGAGGAAAATTGATGGCTGGCATGGTTCGCTGAAGATCTTCAAAGACTTTACGGGGAGAGTCTTGATCGCATTGCTTCTCTGGAGGCTGATAAAGTCAAGTTGATCCGCGCTTTGAGGAACCAGATGCTCATTTTGCTGCTCTTCCACAGGGAGACATTGAACTGGTGGGACCATCCAAAAGGAAATCTGTTGGTGATGCTTCCACATCTGGGTCCGTCCCGGTGAAGAGGAGGGTAGGAAGCCCCAGGAAATACCCGAAGGCGTAACTTGTTTCTCTTGATGACTTTTGGCTTGGTGGATTTTGTGTCTAGACCGGTTGTATTAAGTGAGTTCCGGTCCCCACGTTTAACTTTTATGTTTGTCTTATGTTGGTACACTATGACCTTTTATGACTGCGACGTAGGTTGACTTTCTGTGTTTGAATGTGATATGGCAGTGCTCCATGTTTTTATACTTTTGACCTTGTCGTTACTTTTTTCTGCATATTTTGGTTTGTACACCATGGTTGCACATCACACTTTACACATTTTTTCTTGTTTGCGGATTTTCCACCTATATATGGTTGTGACGACCCTTTGGTATATGAGAAATCAAACAGCTACTTTCGGCTTTGTGATGTGATATGTCTCCGTACCAATTGATTGTTTCAACCTTGATATATCGTAGGTGGTCTGGAGGATTGGATGCTTTGAGTTCTAATTAGAATTTAGAAAGCATTTGCCATTGCATTGTGACATTTGGTGCTTTTTATTCTTCATACGAACTTTGCATGTATCGTTTGGAATTCTCCGTCCTCTGCATCCAAATGCATTAGATATCCGAGGAATGAATGAATGCCTCTTGAAGATGTTTCTTGTTGAAGACTCAGTTTGACAATAACGTGGTCAGATTTTGTCTGACTTTAAGTTATTTGAATGAGCACCCCTGGAGAGGGTTTGGGTTTAAAGACTCGGTTTGACAATAACGTAGTCAAGTTTTATCTGACTTTGAGTTATTTGACCGAGCACCCCCGGAGAGGTTTTGGGTTTAAAGACTCAGTGATAACATAGTCAAGTTTTATCTGACTTGGAGTTATTTGACTGAGCACCCCCGGAGAGGGTTTGGGTTTAAAGACTCGGTTTGACAATAACGTAGCCAAGTTTTATCTGACTTTGATTTATTTGACCGAGCACCCCCAGAGAGGTTTTGGTTTTAAAGACTCAGTAATAACGTAGTCAAGTTTTATCTGACTTTGAGTTATTTGACTGAGCACCCCCGGAGAGGTTTTGGGTTTAAAGACTCGGTTGGACAATAACGTAGTCAAGCTTTATCTGACTTTGAGTTATTTGACCGAGCACCCCCGGAGAGGTTTTGGGTTTAAAGAATCAGTAAAAACATAGCCAAGTTTTATCTGACTTTAAGTTATTTGACTGAGCATCCCCAGAGAGGGTTTGGGTTTAAAGACTCAGTGATAACATAGTCAAGTTTTATCTGACTTTGAATTATTTGACTAAGCACCCCCGGAGAGGTTTTGGGTTTAAGGACTCAGTAAAAACATAGTCAAGTTTTATCTAACTTTGAGTTATTTGACTGAGCACCCCTGGAGAGATTTTGGGTTTAAAGACTTAGTAATAACGTAGTCAAGTTTTGTCTGACTTTGAGTTATTTGACTAAGCACCCCCGAAGAGGTTTTGGGTTTAAAGACTCAGTGATAACGTAGTCAAGTTTTATCTAACTTTGAGTTATTTGACTGAGCACCCCCGGAGTGTGTTTGGGTTTAAAGACTCGATTTGACAATAACGTAGTCAAGTTTTATCTGACTTTGAGTTATTTGACTGAGCACCCCCAGAGAGGTTTTGGGTTTAAAGACTCAGTAATAACGTAATCAAGTTTTATCTGACTTTGAGTTATTTGACTGAGCACCCCCGGAGAGGGTTTAGGTTCAAAGACTTAGTAACAAAGTAGTCAAGTTTTGTCTGACTTTGAGTTATTTGACTAAGCACCCCCGGTGAGGTTTTCAGTTTAATTTGTGCCTGCTTTTGGACCATATCCCTTTAGTAAAGCTACAGCGAGTTCTTTATCAGAAAACAGGCCAGTAGATTTATTGTGTCCCGTAATCATAGCTTTGCATCTTTCGATGTATGATCAAAGGTAGGCGAATGTACAATTTAGACAGGATCAGAAGAGCTGCTTTATTTGCATTCACGTAATCTCATACAAAGTATGTGCAATATTCATAGACGAATACAAAGGAATACAAGTCACAGGGTCATTTGAAATAACGGCGGAGGTGGTCACTGTTCCAGGCCCTTCGGAGCTCCACTCCGTCCATAGTCTTGAGTTTGAAAGTACCGTCGAGGAGCTTCTGATTGATGATAAATGGTCCCTCCCAATTGGGGCCAAAGAATCCTGTTGCGGTCATGATCTTGTTTAGGACTAAGTCTCCCTCTTCGAATGTTCTATGCGTGACCTTTTGATTGAAGTGCCGGGCGATTCTTCTTTGATGGGCGAATATTCTGAGTTCTGCTTTCGCTCTTTTCCCTTCGATTAAATCCAGAGCTTCAAATTGCAGCCTTTCATTCTCTTTCAGGTCATAGTGGATTCTGCGGTGAGTTGGAACCTCTAACTCCACAGGAATTATTGCTACCGAGCCAAACGCCAAAGAGAATGGAGTGTGCCCTGTCGTAGTGTTATGAGTTGTGCGATAAGCCCATAGTGCAAGCGGCAGCTCCTCAATCCAGTTACCCTTAGCTTTCTCGAGGCGCTTCTTGATGGTAGATCTCAGGATTTTGTTAACTGCCTCGACTTGCCCGTTGGCCTGCCGATGAGCGACCGCTGCAAAGATTTTCTGAATTTGATATTTGTTGCAAAAATCCTTGAACTCATCACTTTCAAATTGCGTGCCATTGTCGATGGTGATTTTCTGTGGAATTCCAAATCTGCATATGATATTTTTTAGAAAAAAGTTGATCACCTTTCTCAATGTTGTGGTTGCCAATGGTTCAGCTTCGGCCCAGTTGGTAAAGTAGTCCATGGCAACTATAGCATATTTGAAGCTTAATTTTGCGGTTGGTAACGCTCCAATCAAGTCTATGCCCCAGACAGCAAATGGCCAAGGACTCAACATCTGTGTCAACTCAGTTGACGGAGCTCTTGGAATCTTTGCGAGTTTCTGACATCTGTCACATTTCTTAGTGAAGATCATAGAGTCGAGGTTCACATCAGGCCAAAAGTAGCCATATCGAAGAACATTTTTGGCAAGAGTTTGTCCACCTACATGCCCTCCACAATCTCCTTCATGTAGCTCCACCAGGATTGCTTTGGATTCTTCCTTTGTTACACATCGCAGCAAAGGCATTGAATATCCTCTCCTGTATAAGCGACCATCTTGGACGAGATATAGACGAGACTTTCGGAGCAACTTCTTGCGATCCTTTGGTTTTTCAGGAAGTATGCCGCGAAGTATATAGTTTTTTATGGGGGTCATCCACGAGTCTGGCTCGTCGGTTGTCTCCATAACCCAGTCTACTTCGGATTCTTCAATAATAGAACTGGATAGAACTTCCACAGGAACTAGATCGAAGATTGTAGGATCTCCGGTGCTAGCCAGTTTTGACAAGGATTCGACCTTCCAATTTTCTCCTCTAGGAATATGGGAGGTAGAATAATACTCCAGATGGTCAAGGAACTCTTTGACCTTAAGCAGGTATGCTGGGAGCTTTCCCTACTTAGTCTGGAATTCACCTTTGATTTGAGAAACAATTAGCTGTGAATCGCTGACAATTAGTAGGCTTTTCAAGCTTAATTCTTTAGCAACCCTCAATCCTCCAAGCAAAGCTTCATATTCGGCCTCGTTGTTGGTAACGAGGAATTCGAATCGCAGAGCACAACATACCCGTCGTCCTTCTGGAGTTTCGAATACTATCCCTGCCCCAGCACAGTATTCGTTCTTAGTGCCATCCAAAAAAAGCTTCCATCTAGCAAACAATTCGTTTGCTTCCTCCATTTCCTCTCCTCTATTAGTGAACTCGGCAATGAAATCGGCCAGAGCTTGCCCATTTATCGCTTTCCTGGGGTGATAAGTGATATCGTATTGACTGAGTTCAACATTCCACTTTAGCAGCCTCCCCGAGGTTTCTGGACGGAGCAACACCTGTTCCAAGGGTTGATTTGTAAGGACTTTAATAGAGTGAGATTGGAAGTAAGGTCTGAGTTTCTATGATGCGATAAGCAAGGCATATGCGAGCTTTTCTATCTTTGGATAATTTGTCTCCGCTCCGGTAAACCTTTTGCTGATGTAGTATACCGACCATTGGAATTTATCTTCCTCCCTGATGAGTGCTGCGCTTAGAGCATGGGATGATACTGCAAGGTATAAGAACAAGCTTTCTCCATCCTTTGGTTTTGACAGCATTGGGGGAGATTCCATGTGCTTGATGAGATCCTCAAATGCTTGCTGACATTCAGAAGTCCACAGGAAATTCTTCCTTTCCTTTTTCAATGCATCAAAGAGGGGAATGCACCTGTCCGTTGCCTTTTAAATGAAGCGACTCAAAGCTGCTACCTTGCCATTTAAGCTTTGGAGTTCCTTTTTAGTCCGCGGAGCTTGCATTTCCCGTAAGGCAATCACTTGTGCTAGATTTGCTTCTATGCCCCGAGCATTTACCATGAAACCAAGAAATTTCCCTGATGCTACGCCGAACGAAAATTTGAGTGGATTGAGTTTCATGCCATATTTCCTTAGGATTTGAAACATTTCATCGAGGCCTTGCATATGACTTTTTGCTTCTTTGGATTATACCAGCATGTCATCGACATAGACCTCCATGGTCTTTCCAATTTGCTCTTTGAACATTGAATTTACTAGGCGTTGATAGGTGGCACCTGCATTTTTCAAACCAAACGGCATTACCTTATAACAATATAATCCACGATCAGTTATGAAACTAGTACTATCCTGGTCCGGCTCGTGCATCATGATCTGATTCTAGCCAAAGTATGCGTTCGTGAAAGACAATAGTTCATGCCCCGCCGTTGCATCGACGAGCTGATCAATTCGAGGTAGGCGGAAACTGTCCTTTGGGCAAGCTTTGTTCAGATCAGAATAATCAACACACACCCGCCATTTGCCGTTTGATTTTTTCACAAGAACTGGATTAGACACCCAATTGGGATAGGTGGACTCGCGAATGAAATTATTCTTCAATAGCCTATCCACTTCATCTTTCAAAGCCTCAGATCTTTCAGGGCCTTGCATTCGCCTTTTCTTCTTCATGGGATGTACGCTAGGATTTTCAGCTTATGCACTATCACGTCCGGAGAAATTCCGCACATATCTGAATGGTTCCAAGCGAAGACATCCAAATATGCTTTTAGAAAAACAATCAATTCCTTTTACATCATAGGGTCCAACTGAGAGCCTATCTTCACTACTTTGTCAGGATCAGTATGCTAGGATTTGTGTAGAGATTGTAGCTTCAGCTGGTGCTGCCCTCTCATCCCCTGCACTTGTTTTTCATGGATCCATATCTTCTTGTATGTCATTGTATTCTACAGCACAGGGGGAGGTCATTAATTGCTATAAGGGAGCTGCGTGGATGCAGAGAGGAGCCTCCACATCCTTCTTGGTTTCGTATTTTCGAGCTTTAATCAACTCCGCCATGTAGCACTCTCTTGACTCTTGAGGATCTCCTTTGATTACTCCAACTCCATTCGCAGTTGGGAACTTCATCATCAGAAACCATGGAGCAAGAGTTATCCTGAAAGCAGCTAGAGCTGGCCTTCCCAAAAATGCATTATACCCTGAAAATGAGTCAATTACAACAAAAGGATGCATCATGGAAACTTGCTTCCTTCCCTCGCCAAGCTCTACGAGGAGATCGATCACGCCAATAGGCTGAGTCGGTACACCGGTGTGTATTTTATTTTTACTAGCTCGCACATTAGCCATGGACAGTCCAATCTTAGAGAAAGTATTGTAAAATAGGGCATTTACAGATGCCCCATTGTCAATAAACACCTTCTTTACTATTGCCGGACCCAAACCGATCGTGATCACCATTGAATCAACAGTTGGAGGCAGCGTCCCATCAGCATCCCGATCTCGGAATACTACATCTTCCCAGGATGTTTTTGGCATTTTCCTACGAAGAGAGTTACTGCAGGCCTCGAGACCATCTTCTTTTGAAGTTTTGCTTAGTTCATTTGTATACATGACCATATCCTCCCAAGTGTCTCCTGAAAGATGAGGTCCACCAGTAATCGTATTTATTATAGGTCGGGAACCACTTGTAGGTGTTCTTCCATCTTGAGTTGGATGAGTTTGCTGCCCCTGAGTAGGTTCATTATCTGATGAACGCTTCACGTACTCCTGAAGACGGTTCTTCCTTATCAATTCTTCAATCAGATTCCTCAAGTGCCGACACTCATTTGTTTCATGAACCGGTCGATTATGAAACTGACAGAACCTTCCTGAGTTTGCAGCTTCTTCGGACACCTTTATCGGCTTCGGGTTCGGGTAATCCTCCGCTTCCTTGGTTGCCATGTATATGTGCTCAATCGTATCATTCAACGGAGTAAAGCTTGTTGGCTTAAAGAAGCTTCGTTTTTTGGAATCTTTGTCATTCCTAGCATCATTACCGTTCCCTCTTTTTTGCCCCTCTCCAAAATTTCCTTTATTGGCCTTTGTAGAAGCTTCTTTCCTTTCTGGTACAGTTTTTGCTTTGACATTGCCAACAGAATAGATGGGATCATCTTCAAGACACATATATTCCTCAGCTTCGTCATAGAATTTCTCTAGCGTTTCAGGCATCAACTCTTTAACCAACTTCCAAATTCGGATAGTTTATCTAGGCCCCCCTTTAAAGCCATTAGAATTATCCTTGGCTCATCGGTCCCCACTTTGGCAGTGGCAGCATTAAAACGATTCAGAAAAGATCTTATCGTTTCACCCGGGGCTTGTTCTAACTCGTTGAGGGACATAATATCTCTAACCTTCGTTGTTTGGAGGAGGAACTGGTACCTGAAGCATCTTGCTAGTGTGCCAAAATTATCAATAGATTTGGGAGGCAATTTAGTGAACCATAATGATGCTTCCCCTTCCAAGTACACCGATAAGTACAAACACGTAAGTTCGTCAGTTGCTCGAGCCCCATCCATGTGTTGGTCGTATCGAAACCAGAACACATTGGGGTCGCCTGTCCCATTGTAAGCTTGGATTGTAGGAGGTTTGAATTTGCGTGGGAAAGTTGCCTTTTCGATTATTTCAGTGAGAGGGGTTTTGGATGGCTCGAATTCCCATTCAGCTTCATTATCGCCTCGACATTTGTCCTCCTTCATGATCTGTTGGACCATTCTCAAAAGACGATCCTTCTCATGGAGGCTATCTGCGGGGTGGATGCCTTTATCTTGACCGGAAGCTTGCCTAAACAAACCATCGCGGTTGCGACTCAGGGGCTCTGGCCTTTCTTGGTTGGAAAGTGCCCCTTGGGCAGAATCAGCGACTCGACGAGAAGTAGTCTCTACACTATGGTTCCGAGCAGCTTGCTTTGAATTCTCAAGCTTTCCTTTATCGGGATTGGAGATCTCTTGGAAATATTTTTCCCAATTCGGACTAGAAGAGGAGGAAAGGGCATCTTCTGCATGAACAGGCTTTGAAGCTACCTTTGCCGTAGCGGTTTGAAGAGCAAAGAGCGAATCTAGCCTTGCCATGATGGCTTTATTGGCTATCTCCTACTGCTGCGTAAGCCCCGCGATGGCTTGATCAAGCTCGCCTCTTGTAACATTCACACCTCCATTCGATGTCTCACCTACTTCAAATTGGTTAACCGTGGGGGTTTCATCCCGATTTCTCTCATTAGATGCTCTAATTCTTGCTTCCTTACTTGCTTTCGGCGGCATTATTTCAGAAAGCAACTTGAATTTTGAGGATAATTCGTCAGAAGGTCCAAATCGTAAGCTGGAGCGAGCTATTTTGAGGCTTAGCTTGAAGATTTTGAGATCTTCGTAGTATACTTGATGTCAGAAAGTAGATCCAGCCCCATGGTGGGCGCCAAATTGTTTACACCAAAAATTGGTATAACAACCAAGAGTTATTTCTGAACACGTCACCTGATCCGAGGCGAGATGCTTAGAAACCACGTCACCTTTTCAGAGGCAGGGTGTTAGAAAACCTTTAGAATTGTGTGAGGCCATATCTAAAATTCAAGAGCATCAAAATACAAAATGAAGACAAGTGTTTATAGTGGTTCGACTCTTATTCGAGTCTACGTCAACTTTGAAGATAGAATTTCATTATTCACCAAATGATTTACAATGTTTGCTCCTTATACATTCACAAAAGGTCTTTTGACATGCATTCGACTTCACACTCGTTTGAGAATGGTAGAAAACTTGAAGTGTTTATGCCAATCCTTCCATGGAAGCCATGATCACGAGCTTCGTAGATCTTTGAGCTATTGTGAAGAAGATATATGAAATACTTGAAGAAGTCCAGAAAGCAATTTTACAGCACCTCCTCTTAGTCCCCGAAAAAGTCCCCTTGAAATGGTGGAGGTAGGGTGCTATTTATAGGTGATGGAGTACCTGAAATCCTGAATTCAGGGTCATGGTCGGTTTTTCCAGGTATTTACGAAGATGCTATCGCCAGTTGTCACCAGCTGGCGTACCACTTTATGCATTTCGGTCGACCAGGGAGCTTCGCTGGAGGGAGAGGCGACCAGGAAGCAGAAATACGATCAAAAGGCTTAAATATGGAGCGGACCGATCAGGGAGCTTGGAAGCGAAGCGGGCCGACCAGGTGATGAGGGAACTGGTAGGCAATACACTTTGAGTGCGCGGACCGACCAGGAATCTTGGACGTGGGGCAAAATGACCAGAAGCTTTGTAGCTAGCTGGTGCGATCAGAAGATAGCGGACGACTAAGTTTACATGAGAGCGACCAGTTTCTTGTATATTTGGAGCGACCAGGGTTCTTTGACCTTTGGAGCGACCAGAAGTCATTGGCCTTTGGAGCGACCAGAAGCCTTCTGCACTTTGGAGCGACCCGAAACCTTCTGCACTTTGGAACGACCAGAAATCATTGGCCTTTGTAGCGACCAGAAGCCTTCTGCACTTTGGAGCGACCAGAAACCTTCTGCACTTTGGAGCGACCAGAAGCCTTCTGCACTTTGGAGCGATCAGAAGGCTTCTGCACTTTGGAGCGATCAGAAGCCTTTTGCACTTTGGAGCGACCAAAAGGCTTCTGCACTTTGGAGTGACCAGAAGCCTTCAACACTTTGGAGCAACCTGAAACCTTCTGCACTTTGAAGCGACCAGAAGCTTTCTGCACTTTGGAGCGATCAGAAGCCTTCTGCACTTTGGAGCGACCAGGAGTCTTTGCCTTTGGAACGACCAGAAGCCTTCTGCACTTTGGAGCGATCAGAAGCCTTCTGCACTTTGGAGCGACCAGGAGTCTTTGCCTTTGGAACGAGTAGAAGCCTTCTGCACTTTGGAGCGATCAGAAGCCTTCTGGACTTTGGAGCCACCGGGAGTCTTTGCCTTTGGAACGACCAGGAGTCTCTGGCCTTTGGAACGACCGGTGACTTTGAGCATTTGGTGCGACCAAGAGTCTTTGTCCTTTAGAGCGACCAGCTTTCTTGTATTTTTGGAGCGACCAGGAATCTTTCTTCACTACGACCGACCCCTCTTGAGAATTTCTGGACCGACCCCTTCTCTTAAATGTCCAGAACCGACCCGTACTTAATTGTTGATAATCGAATCGATCTGGTGGATAACATACAATATATAAGACAAAAGCTGAAATTTTCACTTCCATTAGAAAAATATAGCTCAATAGATTCAGACGTTTTTTGTTTCAAAGAAATCCGACTTATAACGAATCATGTTACTCGATTAAAGTTCAAAACTTAATACTACGAACTATCTTGACGTTGCGTCCTCATTTTAAATTTTATTATAATTTATAAGTATAATCATCATTTAAATATTAAATTCGTTATTATAAATCGAATTCAAATTCAATTAAATATCATATATTATCCAATTTACACATAATTGCAAATTCTACTATTTCCGACTATTTCAGGAATAAATTTAATATTCCACCCTTTTATATTATATAAATATTCAAAATATTTGAATTTAAACCATATAAACTGCCAAATTGCTTATCCAAATAAATAAATTAATTATTAAATAGTTAAAAATCTTGGACATTACATTCCTTTCCCCTTAAAAGAATTTCGTCCCCGAAATTATTAAGGTGGATAAATGCTACTGACCTTGTTAAATAGGTAAAAATAATTGTTTTACTTCGAAAATTCAATTCCAACTGAACCGATTAATTTTATTTGTTCATTCTCACTAATAGAAATTTGCAAAGATTTTGCAAATTTTCTAACATATTAAACTTTCGAAAAATTTCGCACCGTCTCCATTATATGGCTCAATCAACACAACTACAACCCGCATCTCTAGGCTTCTCTAATCCAAAAGAAAATCAAACAGCCAAGCAGCTTGCCAAATAGGAATCTCATACACAAATATAATATAAACTCGTACCTTTTTGTCGAGCGTAAAAATGCATTCCAATTGATCTCCAATCAACTTATCTTCAGATCCAATCATTCTCTTATACCTAAACCAAATTCATTTTCAATCTCAATTCCATTCTCAATTCCAAATTCCTGCTCATTAATCCAATTCCATTCCAAAAATCATATCTCAGAAATCCAACTACTTAACCAGGTTAAATTACATTCTCATATTCCATTCACTAATTTATTTCTCAACTTAGTTATCTATAACTCCAAAATCTAATTTTATTTCACTATCATTTTCATCCAATTTTATTTTTTTCTTAACTTGTCTTAATTAAATTCCTATTTTCTTCCATATTCTTTATTTATATATGACTTCCTTAAATTAATTTTATTCCATCATTAAATATTTATTTGGTATAATTGTTTTTAATTCAAAACAATATCCATATTTGAGGTTTTTAAACACTTCGTTTTTTTGAAATCAAATATTTCCTTTCAGAATTCAAAACAACATATTTCCTCAAACAATTCAAAAACAAAATCTTTGGTAGTAATCCATCACTTAGAAACTCGAAAATGAAAACTAATGATGCGGCCTTCATCATCAGAATTAGTGGGTTCAATACTATACCACTTTTCAAAACAATTCTCAGACACTTCCATTTTGAAATTCTTCAAAATACCATTTACAATGCTGGGGAAACATTTCCAAAATCTCCAAGGATTTTAAAATTTCCATATATTTGAATCAAAATTCATTACAAACACTTTTCCAATTTTTAGAGTTTCAATCTCAATTCTGGTTTAAATTTAGATTTAATTCACCTGAATTAATATAACACTCTTATACGAATTCTGATTGGTTATTTATAATCTTCTCAATTATAATCTTATTCAGTTACAATAACAACCAACAAATCCAATGTACTATAATAATTCCAAGCTAAATACATTTGTATATCAAAGTATATTTTTGGTAAAATTATTCGATTTACATTCTTTTGTGAACATACTGTATCGGTTCATCGTATTCGAGTGTTTAGAAACCCCTATCGACATTGTGGTTCCCCACCATCGACCAAAATTCATTAGCCACTCAACCAATAAATCCCCACAATATAAAATCATTTTCATAAAATTTACAAGTATGCTCTCTCGTATATATACACTTAAACTCAATCTAGGGTGTTATTAACCTAATCTCTATTAAGTTACGCCACAGAGCCAAGAGTTATTACTAAACCTTCAGCTTTGATACTAGTGTAACGAACCTCGGATTTTCAACCCCGAAAATTGACATAAAACACAATGTCTACTATCCAAGCATCAAAAATACCAGATCATTAATAGAAAGAAGTTAGAGAGTGAGAATTAGAAAGAGAGAAACTTAGAATACAAGAAGAAGATCACAATAGAACAGAATCAGAGTATAACATGAATGTCATAGCTGAACGAATAAAATATATTATATAACATAACTTTGAAATACAAACTTATAACCGTATATACACACCATTTCAGAGTACAATACATGATATCATAAATGAAATAAACACTCTATATATCTAATGTTGAAGCCTCCTGCTCCAAGCTCATCTAAGTATATCTGTAAAATCCTAACTACTTGGCTCCCCATATAAATTTGGGCACCCAAGAGTTTAGGGTAAAATAAAACAAAATAAACTATGGGTCAGCTATAGGACTGGTGTAAGTAAACTCCAACCACTTGGTTTTAACTTTTCAGGAATACTTTTGAAAGAAATGATAATTGTAAGACCAATCCGCACATAAATACGGATGGCTTTAACTTTACGACAACCCAAAACATTTGGAAATCAATATTATTCTGGTATTATAATCGTGTTTAATATAAATAAATAGCAATCTAGTAGAACGCTTGCATGCTCCATATACATAGTATACAATCAAAACCGAGGGCTCTTATTGGACAATGGATTTCCTGGCCAGGTATGAGACTACCTTCCGATAATGTACCTCCGAAGATGAATACATTGTGGTTCAAAACATCTTGCAACCCTGCTAAACATGACCGGCCATTCATTTCGCTTGGATGTTCCAAATATATCATTACCACGGTTCGGGCCAGCCAACCGAACCGATAACATACAAAATAAAGGGACAACCGAAGGCATTTGGTTTTCCAAATCAGGTAATGATATACCTTTCTAAAGGGAGCGACCCACATAGCCATGTGACCTACCGGATTCAATACCGTTTCTCGATTGGTGAGGCTTGAGGTTAAGCATATCCTTGATTTTATATAATCATTTAATAATTATTCATAAGCTTAATAAATACTTATAAATATTTGTTTCCTTTTTATAAACTCCCATTCAAGATAATAGATTTGACAATCTATGTTCAATTATAATATAAATTTTATAGCTTCCTTTATCCATCTACTTTGAACGCCACATAGCCATACCTGCGAAATCACAAATTGATTTCCCTAAAAATACCACGGGTACAAAGCTAAGAGGAACAAAGGCGCTATTCTATAAATCCATCTTAGGCAATTTCTACCTGGGATCGCCAGAACATCCCTTGCATAAACTCCGACTTCAATAGTCTTTGGCATATTCAATTCGCAATGCTTATGCCCATATGAAATTTTTTTCGGATAATAAACCTGATCTCGGTCTCTCCGTATTAACAAGGGAAATGGTCGAAAACTTTGATAGTCGGTTATTTAACTATCAAAGAAAAACATCCATACACCCAACGATCATATATCCAAATGGAAATATTACTGGTCAACCATCAATCAATATTGAGTCCTTTAAATTAATTTAACATTAATTTACTTGTTTCCTAATTTCCTGTTTCCATATTTTTCCAGTTATTTCTTAAAACCTGTTTAGCCCTTTTTCGATTCTTGGAATAACGTTTCCTTATATCTACAACTTCTTATTTTCTATATTTAGAAAATATACGTTATTAATACTGGAAAACGTTTCCATTTCTTATTTACGTATAAATAATCTTCCACATTCATTAGTCTCTATCCGTAAACTAGTAAAAGAACAACTCCCTAAATATCAACCGTGAAGGCCGAAACCAACATCATATCGATTTCTAGAAAGCTATTCCACTTAACTAATCTCGAGTCAGTTTCTAATTTCCGTAAATCCATTTCTTAACTTCTTATCAACAAAATCATTTTCTATACTTAGAAAACGTCTCTAGTTATGTTTGAAAAACATTTCCGAAATCCATTTATATATATTTAAACGAATGTTGCACAAAACCTTGATTATAACGATAGTGTTATAATACGTGTTTCCAAAATATCTAAATTTAAAATATAACTTTGATTCTTTATTTAGAATAATTAATTAATTAATTAATTAAATCATCATTAAAAATGGAAAGTAAATAATACTTTCCCGAATTGAATATAATCGAATTCAACATATAACTCTCTTCCCGAATTCGATATAATCGAATTCAACATATAACTCTCTTCCGAATTATCACTATTAGTCGAAGTTCCGAACATCGAAATAAATTCACCGTTTCAGGTCAACTCAATTCTATATTCATTTTCGAATTGACCATTTCCAAAACATTACCAATTTCCTTTTGTAACCACTTCAATTTGCAAAACGTTTGCTTTTAAGTCATTATTCACTTTAAAACGTGAATATTATCTCTTTACAAAAAGTAGACTCATTATATCAATCAATTCTTGATTTTTATTTATAAACTCCATTACAGGTTCAAATCATGTTAATCGAGTTATTTCATGAGTTCATATTCATATCATATTCATATTCTACTTGATATAATTCATTTGCAAGTCAAGTTCTTATTAATTTCATATCAAGTTTATAGCCTAGTCTCGATTACATATTTGGTTATAAATTATTGGTTTCAAATCAAATATTAACTATGTTACTAAATTCTTAATTATATAATATATAATTTCTGAATATAAATTATTTTTATAACATTTGACATAATCAAATTCTAATTAAAAATCCTTATGGATTTATCCAATTTTATTTACTTTTCGAACATCGAAATAATTTCATCATTTTTTTTACAATCTATTCCCAATTTCACTTTTTCATTTCACTCTAGAATTCATATTTTCGAGTTATACGATGATAATTATTCCAATTTATTTATAAATCATACCACTTGTTTTATTTTATTAAAAATAAGTTATTATATTCTAGTCCAATCAAATTTCAAATTCTATTTTAAAGATAGATTTTTCCTTTTTAAAACTTGAATTCTTTTTCACATATCTTTACAGTATTTAAATACCAATTATTTCATGTTCAATGTTATTCAAACATCCCAAAACAAATAATAATCAATCATAGATTATTTGTCTCATCATACAATGAAATATATGAAAAACAACAATATAATTGTTGAGGAATCCAGTTGGATCCCTCCAACATGTTTCCCTGCATCCACAGACGTTAACCAACATAAGTAATGCCAATTTCATGTCAATATGAAATATAATGGTAAACAATATCAGTATTCAATCAATGATTTATATTTATAACTATATATATAATTATTTCAACCAATTATTTGCAATTCATCCAAACAACCATCACACAACATTCAGTCATTACTTATCAATATTAAAAAACGTTTAAAATATTATGAAACCGGATAGAGTTGAAAAAGTCGATGTGTATGACTTAAGAAGGAAATACATGGATATGGCAGAAATGTGAATGATAAACTAACTTATATGATACAATAGTTACACGAATAAATATTAGCAAGTATGATATATCACAAGCAAGTAAATATATGCAGTAAAGTAAAGTAAAGTAAAGTGACACCAGGGATTTTATACTGGTTCGGGCTTCCCACCCTACATTCAGTCCCGAAGCTCCTCTTTGGAATTTCCACTAACAACGCCCTCTCTTAACCCGAAGGAATAGGTCAGTACACCCGAGCCCTAACAAGAATGCCTCTTGCTTGATCACACACAGGACTTCAACTCTCGCCTGATCACACACTGGACTTCAACTCTCGCCTGATCACGCACGAGACTTCAACGAATACAATGGTTTTGACTTTTGCTTTGTGTTCTTGAATCAAAACGGATAGTCAACACTTTAAGTACAGCCTTCCTATAATCTGATCCTCGAGTATATGATTTGAATGCGTAGATTTTAAGGAAGAAAATTGCTTGTTGAATCAAGTGAAATTAAATAGATTCAAGGATTCAACAAGTATTTGAAATTGGAGAGCTTTTGTTTGCAAAGTATACAGAAGTGTAAATCAGAAAATAGAGAGAATATAGAATGATTCGGTGACTGTAAAACATGTTTGAAGTTGTTTATATAATAGTAGAAAGGTACCAATTGTTCATGAAGAGTTTCTACGAAAAGTTACGTCCAATTCCTTTGATTAATGAAGAGGAATCTCTTTATGAAAACAGGTAACCTTTCAGAAAAATACTTGTCGTTTCGTATCAGTTGACTGATTAAAAATCATCAGTTGACTGGTGGAATTAAAACGTATTTGTTAAAATTTCAAAACTAGTCGTTATGTGTAAAAACAGCCGGACCAGTCGACTGGTCCTTTTCCTACCAATCGACTGGTATTGCCAGTTTTTGCACATATCAGCCTTTTTTAAAGGTTGTTTAATGTATATATAAATAACTTGTTTTTCACATTCGTGTATACTTGAGGATAGATTTTAACAAAATTCTAACACGACTCAATGTGTGTGTGTGTGTCTATATATATAGATATATATATAACCTTATTTCTTTGAGATAAATTTCTTCGCAACTCCATTTGTTGGCATCGATCAAAATCTTGTTATCAACATTACTTTAGTTTACTTTACACTCCGAAATAAAACCTTATTTGATTTGTTGGCATCGAATATCGAACCGGATACACTCCGGAAGCTAAGGAAGCCTGAACCAGTATAAAATCCCTGGTGTCACTTTACTTTACTTTACTGCTTATATTTACTTGATTGTGATATCATACATGCGAATATTTATTTGTGTAACTATTGCATCATATAAGTTAGTTTAGCATTCACATTTCCGCCATATCCATATAGATCCTGTTTAAGTGATACACATTGACTTTTTCAATTGGTATTAGAGCAAGGCTATCATCTAACCATAAAACCTTTATTTAATACTTAGATAATGTGGATAATAACACTAGTACTAGTACTCACAACGGATATTCTAAAGGCCGATCAACAGCTAGACCACCCTTCTTTAATGGCATGAATTATAGTTATTGGTCCACTAGAATGAGGATTTATATGCAAGCAAATAGTTTTGAGGCATGGAATATCACACAAAAAGAATACACACCACCCAGTACTGCATACACTGATTGGTCCGCACCTCAAAAAGCAGAGGCTACTGCCAATGCTATGGCAATGAACATGTTACATTGTGCACTAGATAGAAATGAATTCAATCGAATTTGCATGTGCAACACTGCATATCAAATTTGGCGTACACTTAAGGTAACTCATGAAGGTACAAGTAAGGTTAAACAAAGTAAAATTTCTATGCTTAAGAATCAGTTTCAAAATTCTAAAATTAATGAAAATGAAACTATAAATGGCATGTATTCTAAATTTCAAAATATTTATCATTCTTTGCTAGGACTAGGAGAAAAGTATTCCGATTTTGATAAAATATCAAAAAAATTAATTTCTTTAATGAATGAATGGGTGAGAAAAGTATTAGTAATCAAAGAGGCTAATGATCTCTCCGCCATGAAACCGGAAGAATTGATCAGTAATCTAATGTCTTACGAAGTGAATTTGCAGTAAAAGAAAGCACAGGTACAAGATAAGAAAAACTTAGCTTTCCATGCTGAGAATGTAGATTCCGATTCAGATGAAGAAGATATTTCTTTCGTAGCAAAGAATTTTAGAAAATTTCTAAAATATTGAAAGGTTCTAGCAAGAATGAGAAAAAAAATTCATCAAAGAGGCTGAATGTTATAATTGTCACAAGACGGGTCACTATCAAAAGAACTGCCCAGAATTAAAGAAAAATCAGAGGAAGGAGAAATCAAAAAGACCAGCCTTTTCAGTCACTAAGGATAACTCGGTTTGATCATCTGAAAGTGGCAGCGACAGTGATAGTGAGCAAGCTAATGTGTGCTTCATGGCTAAAGATAATAATGTAAGTGAATTTACCTTCGATGAATTAGTTGAAATTGATACTGAAATCTGAGAGTCTAGAAAAATGTTTAAGCGAAGGTTTAAACAAGCTAACGAAGATAAAAATAAAGCAGCATTTTAAAGAGACCTTTTAAAGGATGAGAAAGAAATTTTAGAAGAAGAATTTAGAAAATTACAAAATTCTCTTTCAATAGCAAATTCTGAAATTTCTATGTTAAATCAAGAAATCAAAACTCTGAAAAGTAAAAATGATTTATTACTTTCTAAGAATCGTGATTTAAAAGCTGAAATTAAAATTACTGATTTAGAAAATTCTAGTTTAAAAGTTAAGTTATAAAGCATTTCTAAAAATGTTAATAATTTTAATAAAGGAAGAGAAAATTTATCTAAAATATTAGAAAATTCTCGACCAGCTTTTAATAAAAAAGGACTTGGGTATAAAAAAGTAGTTGATTCTAAAAGGAAATCCAGTTTTAAAAATTCAAATATTAAACAAAAATTTCTAGTAGTAAATTTAATATTTCTTCTAAGAAAAAATATTCGGAAAATATTAGAATATGGATTCCAAAGACCAATAATGTTCTTATTAGAAATAAATATATTACAAATTTTTTAGAGTCTGCTCATTATAATGATAATTATTATTTTCAAAAAAGAACCTGAAACTTCTTGTGTTTGGCTTCTTAAGATTTAACCCCTAGGACCCTAACGGAGGAAGTGGGTACCATATTTTTTTATTGTTTTTGCAGGTACCACTTGAATTTATGTTGAGAACTAGCATATCGTAAAAGGAACTCTCAAGCACTAATACTCTTCTATAATTAAATTTTATATAAACTAGCTACACTTTGCATAATATAATATTATTCTCTAGTATAAATCTATAACGACCTGAACTTTCCCGTGAAGGAAAGCCCAGATTGAGATGAGAACACGACACAACAGAACGCAAACAGAAGAACATTTCATTGTTATTACAACAATTCCATCAGAATACAAGAATATACAGAGTATGAATAAATATTACACATTTGAAAATATCAGAGATTTAAATACGTTACTACAGCGGAAAAATAATAAAAAAGCATAGCTGAAAGAAATACACGGATACAGAGCTTTACGAATATCACTTCAGCTATAAACCAGGATCCTGTGAATATAAATCTGCAAAACCAAAACGACTAGCTGCCCGTGCGGAAAATAAGGGAACCTAGAGTTTTGGTTAAAACAATAAACTCCAGGTAGTCATGTGACTGGTGTGAGAACTAAAACAGTTATTATCTTTATTTTTAAAGTTTGGTAAATCAAGTGACCACGCCGTATAACACGGAACGGGTTTCCTCCCAAGAATACCTGTGCATAAAACAAATAGCACAATGCTAAATAAAGAACAATGAAGCTATTTTAAGACCCAGGTCCCATCACACAATGCAACACATGCCGAAGGATATGGTTTTACCTTATAATAGCCAAAGAATGCTTGATACGCTAAATTTCATCTTTTATTATTACTATAAGTGTATAGTGTCAAAACAACTTCAAATATAAATGTATGGGTACTGTAACGACCCAGAAAATCTGAACCAATTTAAAATTTTTAAATTGGCTAAAATAATGGATTTTAAATATTTAAAATAAATATTTTAAATAATGGCGATGAAAACTGAGTTTGAATCGACATTTGAAAACGAATATAATTAATTATAATTATATATAGAATTGAAAATGGCGCGGTAGTTCGATAATTCGATTTCAAACTTCAATTGAATATACCGGGTGCAAAACAATCCGGATTTTAGTGAGACCAAAAACATTAGTATCTAATTGATGATATCCTTCTAACGAATCTAACCAATCGAAATTTGATAGCGGGAATCAAAAGATATGTCCAGTTGAAAATTCTGAATAGTCGCTATGGAATTCAGGCCCTTAAAAATGGACATTTTGCATACGACCTCGGATTTCGACGAAACCACTTTTGTTAGATCCGCAGTGTCAGGTTATTGCTAGGTTTCAAATTTCATAATTTTTCGAATCAATATGTGAGCGTGGCAAAAGAAAACGCGTTTGACCAGTTTCTGTTGATTTTAATCGACTGGAAATTGGCCATTTTTCAAACGGTCTCAGAATTTGACGAAACTAGTTTCGTTAGGACCGTATCGTCAATACGAAGCTAGAAAGTATTTTTCTGAAATTTTTCTAGTTAGTATGTGACCCCGGTAATTTGAAATGTGCGTTTAAAATTCAATATAATGATTTAAATGAAAATTCAAAAGGAAACTGACTGTAACGATCAAATCAGCTTGCGATACATATCCCATTGTGTTCGGAATGGGGGTGAAACGCTATGGACGACAGGCGGTGGGCCTCGTTTCGAGGTCGTATGTAAAAGTCAACCTATTTGCGAAATTAAATAATAAAATAAAAAAAAAATATTTTCCCTCTTATCTTCTGCTTGGGCCCCCCCCCCCCTCATTCGATTTTAACCAGAGAAAAAAAAAGAAAAAAAAACAAAAACAAAAACCCTAGCAATCGATTCGACTCCGAAGCCCCCCCCCCCCCCCCCCCCGACAGCCCACGACCGACGAACCCTACCGCCGACCGCCTATTCTTCTTCCAAGCCTGCCGCTTCCACACCCCTCTCCCTCCGCCGCTTCGCAGGACCCACGAGCCCCTGGAGCATCGCAACAGCGATTCGCGAAACCCTCCTCCAGTTCGGCGAACCTCGAGCCGCCTTCCCTCCGTCGATCAACGAGACCCCCCCCCCCCCCCGTAAGTTTTTTTTTCTCTTTTCTTTCTTTCTTCGTTTTGCTATTTTTATAATGATTTTTAAAAACTGATTTTTAGGGTTTAAATACAGATTTTATAATGATTTTTAAAAACCGATTTTTTTTTAGGGTATAAATACTGATTTTTAGAATAGATAAATACTGATTTTATTTTTTTTTTATATAAAAAAAAAAAACTGTTTTAATTAAGAATTTTTAGAACTGAATTTTATAAAAGAAATTAAAACTGTTTTGAAAAAGAATTTTTAAAACTGAATTTTATAAAAGAAATTAAAACTGTTTTGAAAAAGAATTTTTAGAACTGAATTTTATAAAAGAAATTAAAACTGATTTTAATTTAGAGATTAAAAACTGATTTATAAAAAAATATAAAAACTGATTTTGTTTAAGAGAAAGAGGTTTGAAATTTAAAAGGAAAAAGTTTTAAACTAAAAATAGAAGGAGGTTAGAAATTTACAAAGTAAAAATCAGATTTTTATATATCGAAAGTCGAAGTAAAAATCATATTTTTATATATTGAATAACGTAGAAAAAATTCGATTTTTACATATGCAGAGAATACGGGTGAAAGCGACAAATAGGCGAAGATTTCTATAAGGAAGTGTCGTGCAGTTGGATAGCTATTGGTGAGATTTCTGATTTAAAAATTTATATATATGTGTTGAAAGTAAAAGTGAACTGCTATATATAAATAAATATATATCTATATATATATATATACGCCCCCTCGTCCACAAACCATGGACGATATTTATTGGTTGAAATTGTTGTGATAATTGGTTGATAACGAATGGTTGTTTGGGATTGTTTGTGATTGATATTGGTTGATTGTGGTTGAAAAATACCCATTTGTGGTTGTGAAATATTTGGTTGAAACCACTTAGGATTAGTTTGTGGAAATGAAAAAAAAATATACATGCCGCCTGTGTGCGAACTAGATGCATGATTACCATTGTCAAAAACCGCGAGGTTTTAAGGTAGAGCGAGGAGCCGTACTAGGGACGGTGCCGGTGTAACTACCCTGCCGTTATGCTGCCGAAATTTTGAATAATATTTGTGTGTTTGAATTATTTTCATATGCTTAAACTATATTTATTCCTTATATAGAAAACATTCATGTGTTGAATTGATATTCATTCGTTGTTTAGAAATTCATGTGTTGAATGGTATTCATATTTTGAAATAAATTGTTAGATAATAAAAATCACATTTTTATCTATATCTAAAAACTATTGAAAACATTCATGTGTTGAATTGATATTCATTCGTTGTTTAGAAATTCATGTGTTGAATGGTATTCATATTTTGAAATAAATTGTTAGATAATAAAAATCACATTTTTATCTATATCTAAAAACTATTGAAAACATTCATGTGTTGAATTGATATTCATTCGTTGTTTAGAAATTCATGTGTTGAATGGTATTCATATTTTGAAATAAACTGTTTGATAATAAAAATCACCTTTTATCGACTATATGAACTGTATGGAAAAATAGTGTTTTGAAATGAATTGTTTTACAATAAAAATCACATTTTTATTGTATGCATAAATCGTTAAAATATGAAGTGTTAAAAATAGCCACTTGTTCAAAATAAACATATATGAGTTGAAATATTCATTAATTAACTAATGAAATGATTTGCACCTATTTATGTAACATTAGAATGAATGGTGTTTTTAAACCAAATAGAAATCGAATATGAAATCGAATAGAAAATGAAAAAAGATATGAACTGTATATATATGTACATGCAATATTCTTTGAACAGGTTATAGCAAAGGGGCTAGAGAAGAGGAATAAAATTTTGTGCCCGACAAATAGGTACACATTTACTGATTTGTTTGGGTGATGATTTTGAGCCTATTGGCTAGCCGCTTGGCTTCTTATTTTTCTTTTTGAGATTAGAAGGACCGGGACGCTATTTGCGATTTCCCGACGCTCCCGGTGCAGGGGAGGTTACGGCGAAATTTTTCCAAAATTTAAGGTGTTAGAAAATTTTTTGAAGTGAAAACGATATAGAAATCCTTGAATGAACTATATTTATATAACTATATAAATATAAATAAAATTAAAACGAAACGAAGCCGTGCAGTTCGTATTTCGAAACCGTAATTTCAAACGACTAGTACGGGAAATCCGACCATTGGATTTTCCCGAAACCTCAACCGTCGGGTTCGCCTTGGAATAATCTTTCCAACGGCACCAACCTTGTAAAAATCCAACGGTTGGATTGTCTGGAATGTTTAATTCAAATCTGAAGAAAAACAGCGCCAGAAACGATTATATTTATTTATATATATATAAATAAAATTATATTTAATCGAATAACGACGCTGCAGTTCGTATTTTGAAATCGAAATTTCAAACGATTGTACCGGGAGATCCGACCGTCGGATTTTCCCGAAACTGGAACCGTTGGATTCGTTTTGAAAAGACCTTTCTAATGATGTAAATTTTGTGAAGATCCAACGGTTAGATTTTCAGATATGTGTAAATCAAATCTGAAGAAAAACAGCGCCACGGCCACGTTATGGCCCGAAACGTCGTTTTGAATATATTGGCTATCTTAAAATAAATAAAAATAGCGATAAATAGTTATAAAATATCGTAAGCGATATGGAACGGAAATAAACTGAATTTGCTTGATTTATGTGATGTTTGATGGTTGAATGTGTTTGGTGTGAAAACTATATAAAGAACACAATTGGTGTTGTCGAATAATTTAACCATTGAAATAAATCGACTTGAAATTCTAAATATACGTGAATTATTTGAAAAGGCCGAGTTAATTCTCATTTCGAATAATCGACCGCCGATTGAAATTCGAAGATGAAGACGATGGTCGAAGACCGGAGACCTTCACCTCGTTTGGATGGTAACCGAGGTCCTGATTGGGAGGCATCCCGAAATATGGATAATGAGTGGTGATCGTTCAGACGTACGTGTTGATCGAAGGGTTTGCGAGGTATTTAGTGCCTCCGGTTTCATTCAGACCCAGAACGGACTTGTAAATGGACTGTGTGTCTGACATAGGATTTATTCTGTGTGGCATGCTAAGATGCAGTGATCAGGGCTTATGTTGAAAAGCAAAGTCTTGTGGTGATGATCAAAGCACCGCCTGTGTGGCGTAGCTTTGTGTATAACGTTAATTCGCGAGCCTCACACCCCGGTATGAACCTAAAACGGGAGGAAGGACCTCAGGGAGGACATGCGTTTCTTTCTAGCTAGGGTGGTGTCAGTGACCTACCAGCCCTGACATTTATATACTTTTCACCTATGTGGTTGTTGCTGTTGCGAGGCGCCTCGGTTTGATCGGACGATCCGGGTCCGATGGAGTCATTCGTTGGCTCGTTTACGCCCCAAAGGGCGGGGAAACGTATTGTTCAGGCATTTTAATCCACATCGGTGGACCGGCCCTGTCGCTCCAAGGGCCCACCTGAGTCTGGGTCCTGTGGCTCGGGCTAGAGAGTCACGAATTCGGTAAGGACTATCTTTTGCCTTGGTTCATGACGGAAATCCAATTTCCAAATACGTGACGATGCGGTTTCGATTGTATATATATACATTTGGCGACATAGTGGCATGGGACGCTCATGTCGTCTATGATTGATAGTTATGATTTGAAATTGTTTTCAAAACATATAAACACTAGCAATAATATCAAATGCCTTTGTTTTATTCGTATCAAGCATATCTTGGCCGTTATAAGGTAAAAACTCTATCCTCCGGTTTGCGTTGCATTGTGTGATGGGAACTGAGTCTTATAACGGCTTCATTTTTATAAAAAGCATAGCGATGTTTAAAAGAATGATTTGTTTTAAAGCACTGGCAATCCAATGGAGTAAACCCGTTCCACGAAAGTGGCGTGGTCCTGTGATTAGCCAATTATATATGTATTGAGTAGATTTCTCATACCAGTCCTATGACTGACTCGTAGTTTGTTTCACTCTCAAACTCGGGTGCCCCTTTTTCTACACGGGCAGCCTTGTATTCAGGTTTAGCTGGTTCTTTCTGGATAGCTGGAGCTGAAGATGGATTCTATCATTTATTTCTTTTTATGCTGTTCAGCTCCTATTGTACATATTTTGTTTATTTCCGCTGTAGACATTTATGTATAGCTGAACTGTATTTGTACTAAGTAAGATCCTGTATACTGTGTAACTCTGATGATTACTTTTATCCAGTATATTTTGTTGTTCATTCTGGTGTATTTATTTAATTCTGTTCTGCTATTATATGTTTCTGTGTTATATTCCAAAAGATAACCTTGTTTCCGTGAGAACGGGAAATCGGGTCGTCACAACGTGGTATCAGAGCTTTGGTTAAGCTTAGTTCTGGAATATAACATGTGAACGAACTCGTCAGAAATAGAACCAGTAGTGTTCTAGGACGGGTAACTCAATACAGATAGGATCAGCAATATCCTAGTATGAGTAAAGCAGAATGAATACACTTCGATAGACACATTTACACCTCAAGTATTTGTCTCTATATTTTAAAATACCTTTTCTGTGACCTGACACTTGATCTGCTATTTGCAGAAGAACTAGAAAATGAGTGCAAGAAACAGAAGAAGTAATACTAACCCGGATATAGAAGCTCTATTCATGAAGTATAGAAATCTGGGAGGAAAGTCGTTCTAGGGCGAAGAATCTATTATGAGAACACAAGCTTGGATTCGTTCGGCTGAGAAAATCTTCGAAACATTAAAGCTGAGGGATGACCAGAAAAGATTACTGGCCTCCTGGGCTCTCAAACATGAAGCTTTGTTCTGGTGGGATTCGGTTATAGAGAATAATCCAGAAGGTGATATCACCTGGGATAGATTCAAAGTGATTTTCTTAGAAAGATTTACTCCTCCCGAAGCGACCGAGCGACTATGCGACGAATTTTCTTATCTGATACAAGGAGACATGACAATTCCCGAATATCATAAGAAATTCAACGAACTAGCTCACTTTGCTCCTCATCTAATTCAAAATCCGAAGAGTAAAAATATGAGATTTATTCACGGGCTTCAAAGGAAATACCAGAATAAAGTATTGGGGCATGTGAAGCTTCCTTTTTCGGAAATGATTTATATGGCTTATCAATATGAAGATCTAGATAACAAAGGAATGTTATGTGACGAAGAAGAAGTCTATTCTAGTGACAAAACAGAGTCAGAGACTGATATTCCTGAAGCCAGTGCAAGGTCGGAGATCAGTAAGAAGCCCAGTGCCAAGAGGAAAAGGGCTGAATCTGGGAAAGAACCAGTGACAACAGCTATTTGCTCTAACTGCAATAAGAAAGGACATTTGTCGATAAGTTGCAGATCTTTAAAGAAACAAGTTAAGGATGGGTCTAAATCCAAAGAGAGGCTTCAAGAGAAAAGAGGATGCCATAAGTGCCACCAGGCCGGTCATATTGCGAAAAACTGCCCGCAACCTCAGAAACCTAAAGAAGAAAATGTAAATGAAGTGGTAGAAGTACCTGCCTCCTCGTCTACTCAGGAAAGGTCTGAAGTTTTAGAAGGCACGCTCAATGTCAAAAACATCCCAGTTAAAGTACTGTTTGACACAGGCGCGTCAAGAAGCTTTATTGCAAAGAGTGCAGTCAAGAAGTTGGATTTGAATTTGAAAAAGCTCAAAGAGCCCATGACTGTTCAGAATCCAGTTGGAGGTTCCATTAATCTCAGTTGGTTTTGTGCAGTGCCCGTCTCTTTTTCTTGCTATAAATTCCCCATGGTCTCTATCATCATGAATTTTAATGAATTCGATCTTATCCTGGGATTGGATTGGCTAACCAAATATGAAGCTGAAGTTAAATGCGCCGAGAGAGTGGTTAAAGCAAAGGCCCAATCGGGGAATTATATAACCATACCATGTGAAGGCCCGACTTCAAATAGAAAAGATTTCTGGTCAGCTCTCGATGTTTCTCCAGCCCAAATAGAAAATATCCCTGAAATCACTGAGAATATTCCTGACCTCATTAAAGATATTCCAGTCGTCAAGAACTATGCGGATGTGTTCGAGGAAGTTGTTCGCTTACCTCCGCAAAGAGAAATAGATTTCAAAATTGCTTTAATTCCAAATGCAAGGCCGGTAGTTCACGCTATTCGAAGAATGTCCTTGAAAGAGAAGGAGGAATTAGACAATCAAACACGACAACTAGTATGGAAAGGTCTGATCAGGCCTAGTTTCTCTGATTGGGGTGCAGCAGTGGTGTTTGTCCCAAAATCTGACGGTACTCTACGTCTATGTGTGGATTATCGTGATCTGAATAAACAGACAATAAAGAACAAATATCCATTGCCGCGGATTGATGATTTGTTGGATCGATTAAATGGAGCACAAGTATTTTCGTGAATGGACCTAGCTACAGGTTTCCATCAACTTCGAATTGCCGAAGAGTGTGTTCCAATGACAGCGTTCAGAGGCCCCGACTTATTCTACGAGTGGTTAGTAATGCCGTTCGGCTTATGTAACGCTCCAGCCTATTTCGTCGATCTAATGAATAGAGTGTTCAGAGGGGTTTTGAATAAATTTGTTCTGGTTTTTATTGATGATATCCTGATCTTCTCTAAATCAAAGGCCGAGCATGAAAAACATCTGGAACAAGTGTTAGAAATTCTCAGACGGAATGTATTAAAAGCCAAGTTTTCCAAATGTATATTCTGGCAAGATGAAGTGAAATTTCTGGGCCACGTCGTATCGAAAGAAGGAATCGCTGTTGATCCAAGTAAAATCACAGCTATTCAGAACTGGAAACAGCCTAGTACTCCCACTGAAGTCCGTAGTTTTCTCGGATTGGCTAGCTATTATCGGAAGTTCGTTAAAGACTTTTCGAAGATATCTGGCCACTTAACGAAGCTTACAAAGAAGCATTCTAAATTCAAATGGACTCAAGAGAGTGAGGAGGCTTTCGAAGAGCTAAAGTTAAGATTGACGACAGCTCCAGTGTTAACCATCATTGATGGCAACCAAGATCTAAAAGTCTGGACGGATGCGTCTAGAGAAGGCCTTGGAGCAGTGTTAATGCAAAGAGGCCAAGTGATTGCTTATGCTAGCCGTCAACTGAAACCGCACGAGAAAAACTATGTAACTCATGATCTTGAGTTATTGGCTATCATATTCTCTTTGAAAATCTGGAGACACTATCTTCTGGGCGAGAGATTTGAACTGTTTACAGATCACCAGTCGTTGAAGTATCTGTTCACTCAGAAGGACTTAAATCTGAGACAGCAACGTTGGCTGGAGTTTCTTGCGGCATATGACTTCGAAATTATATATACTCCAGGAAAAGCCAATGTCGTGGCCGATGCGTTAAGCCGAAAGAATGTAATGATCGCCAGTTTCATCATTGCGACTTCATTGATTGATAAGATATCGGCTCTCCAAAAGGACGACCAATTTATCAAGGGAATAAGTCAGCGAATTCGTGAAGGCAATGCTTCGGATTTCCAGCTAGACAGCAAAGGGATTCTGAGGTTAGAAGGGCGAATTTGCGTTCCAGATATTCCTGAACTCAGAAGAGAGGTGCTTGATGAATGCCACAAATCTAAGCTCAGTATCCACCCGGGTGTGAATAAAATGTATAATGATATCAAACACACATTCTGGTGGAAGTCGTTAAAAAGAGACATCTCGATATATGTTAGTCGATGCCCTACTTGCCAGCTAGTTAAAAGCGACCAACAGAAATTGGCTGGATTATTACAACCACTGGAAGTTCCTGGCTGGAAGTGGGAGCATATTTCTATGGATTTCATTGATGGTTTGCCCAGAACCAGAAAAGGAAATGACAGTATTTGGGTGATCGTAGATCGTTTCACGAAGACCGCCCATTTCATACCTGTCAGATCAAACAGAACTGCTCAGAGTCTGGCGCAGATATACTTCAGGGAAATAGTTAGACTACATGGAGTGCCGCTCAGCATAGTAAGTGATAGAGATACGATATTCACTAGTAAATTCTGGGAGGCATTTCAAGTCGAACTGGGAACGAAGTTAAACATGAGCACCGCTTATCATCCTCAGACAGACGGTCAGACTGAGAGGGTGAATCGCATTTTAGAAGATCTATTGCGGGCTTGTATTCTAGATTTCGGTGGATCATGGGAAGACCATCTGCATTTGGCTGAATTCTCTTATAACAACAGCTACCAGGCGAGCCTGACAATGTCGCCATTTGAAGCCTTGTATGGTAGACCTTGCCGATCTCCTGCTTGTTGGGTCGAGCCTGGAAATAGACTTGTGTTGGGTCCTGATATGATTCGAGAAGCAGCCGTCAAAGTCGATTTTATTAGGAAGAGATTACTCGCCGCTCAAAGCCGACAAAAGAGCTATGCCGATAAAAGAAGAAGAGATATATCCTTCGAAGTTGGCGACTATGTATATCTAAAAGTATCACCGATGAGAGGAGTTATCCGGTTCGGTAAAACAGGAAAGTTGGCACCCAAATTCATTGGTCCGTTTCCTATTCTGGAACGGATCGGAACTCTCGCTTATAGGGTCAAACTGCCTGACTGGTTGCCTGGTGTGCATGAAGTATTTCACATATCTCAACTTCGAAAGCACGTTCATGATCCAGATTTGATCGTGGAAGAAGCAGCTCAGCAGGACATTGAAATTACTCCAGAATTAGCTGTGAGGCGAGAGCCACTAAAGATTATCGGCAAAGAAACCAAAGAACTGAGGAACAAGAAGGTTCACTTAGTCAAAGTGCAATGGAGTGGAGATCCGCGAGATTGTACTTGGGAAACTGAGGAGAGCATTCGGAAAGCTTATCCCAGATGCCGAGTAGATATCTCTGATTGACTCCGGTGCCAGGTACATTTACCCTACCTTGCATTACCATTTAATTCTCTATTCTGTTGCTATTTTCTTCCCATGGATGTGCATTGTTTATTCTATACCCTGAATATTAGAAACAAATTGGTTGTTGTATTTTGTGATTGTAGAGATATCAAACCACTTTCGACTTTATTCCTTTTCGGGGACGAAAAGTTTTAAGTGGGGGAGATTGTAACGACCCAGAAAATCTGAACCAATTTAAAATTTTTAAATTGGCTAAAATAATGGATTTTAAATATTTAAAATAAATATTTTAAATAATGGCGATGAAAACTGAGTTTGAATCGACATTTGAAAACGAATATAATTAATTATAATTATATATAGAATTCAAAATGGCGCGGTAGTTCGATAATTCGATTTCAAACTTCAATTGAATATACCGGGTGCAAAACAATCCGGATTTTAGTGAGACCAAAAACATTAGTATCTAATTGATGATATCCTTCTAACGAATCTAACCAATCGAAATTTGATAGCGGGAATCAAAAGATATGTCCAGTTGAAAATTCTGAATAGTCGCTATGGAATTCAGGCCCTTAAAAATGGACATTTTGCATACGACCTCGGATTTCGACGAAACCACTTTTGTTAGATCCGCAGTGTCAGGTTATTGCTAGGTTTCAAATTTCATAATTTTTCGAATCAATATGTGAGCGTGGAAAAAGAAAACGCGTTTGACCAGTTTCTGTTGATTTTAATCGACTGGAAATTGGCCATTTTTCAAACGGTCTCAGAATTTGACGAAACTAGTTTTGTTAGGACCGTATCGTCAATACGAAGCTAGAAAGTATTTTTCTGAAATTTTTCTAGTTAGTATGTGACCCCGGTAATTTGAAATGTGCGTTTAAAATTCAATATAATGATTTAAATGAAAATTCAAAAGGAAACTGACTGTAACGATCAAATCAGCTTGCGATACATATCCCATTGTGTTCGGAATGGGGGTGAAACGCTATGGACGACAGGCGGTGGGCCTCGTTTCGAGGTCGTATGTAAAAGTCAACCTATTTGCGAAATTAAATAATAAAATAATAATAAAAAAAAAAATTTCCCTCTTATCTCCTGCTTGGGCCCCCCCCTCATTCGATTATAACCAGAGAAAAAAAAACAAAAAAAAAAAACAAAAACCCTATCAATCGATTCGACTCCGAAGCCCCCCCCCCCCCGACAGCCCACGACCGACGAACCCTACCGCCGACCGCCTATTCTTCTTCCAAGCCTGCCGCTTCCACACCCCTCTCCCTCCGCCGCTTCGCAGGACCCACGAGCCCCTGGAGCATCGCAACAGCGATTCGCGAAACCCTCCTCCAGTTCGGCGAACCTCGAGCCGCCTTCCCTCCGTCGATCTACGAGACCCCCCCCCCCCCCGTAAGTTTTTTTTTCTCTTTTCTTTCTTTCTACGTTTTGCTATTTTTATAATGATTTTTAAAAACTGATTTTTAGGGTTTAAATACAGATTTTATAATGATTTTTAAAAACCGATTTTTTTTTAGGGTATAAATACTGATTTTTAGAATAGATAAATACTGATTTTTTTTTTTTTATAAAAAAAAAAACTGTTTTAATTAAGAATTTTTAGAACTGAATTTTATAAAAGAAATTAAAACTGTTTTGAAAAAGAATTTTTAAAACTAAATTTTATAAAAGAAATTAAAACTGTTTTGAAAAAGAATTTTTAGAACTGAATTTTATAAAAGAAATTAAAACTGATTTTAATTTAGAGATTAAAAACTGATTTATAAAAAAATATAAAAACTGATTTTGTTTAAGAGAAAGAGGTTTGAAATTTAAAAGGAAAAAGTTTTAAACTAAAAATAGAAGGAGGTTAGAAATTTACAAAGTAAAAATCAGATTTTTATATATCGAAAGTCGAAGTAAAAATCATATTTTTATATATTGAATAACGTAGAAAAAATTCGATTTTTACATATGTAGAGAATACGGGTGAAAGCGACAAATAGGCGAAGATTTCTATAAGGAAGTGTCGTGCAGTTGGATAGCTATTGGTGAGATTTCTGATTTAAAAATTTATATATATGTGTTGAAAGTAAAAGTGAACTGCTATATATAAATAAATATATATCTATATATATATATACGCCCCCTCGTCCACAAACCATGGACGATATTTATTGGTTGAAATTGTTGTGATAATTGGTTGATAACGAATGGTTGTTTGGGATTGTTTGTGATTGATATTGGTTGATTGTGGTTGAAAAATACCCATTTGTGGTTGTGAAATATTTGGTTGAAACCACTTAGGATTAGTTTGTGGGAATGAAAAAAATATATACATGCCGCCTGCGTGCGAACTAGATGCATGATTACCATTGTCAAAAACCGCGAGGTTTTAAGGTAGAGCGAGGAGCCGTACTAGGGACGGTGCCGGTGTAACTACCCTGCCGTTATGCTGCCGAAATTTTGAATAATATTTGTGTGTTTGAATTATTTTCATATGCTTAAACTATATTTATTCCTTATATAGAAAACATTCATGTGTTGAATTGATATTCATTCGTTGTTTAGAAATTCATGTGTTGAATGGTATTCATATTTTGAAATAAATTGTTAGATAATAAAAATCACATTTTTATCTATATCTAAAAACTATTGAAAACATTCATGTGTTGAATTGATATTCATTCGTTGTTTAGAAATTCATGTGTTGAATGGTATTCATATTTTGAAATAAATTGTTAGATAATAAAAATCACATTTTTATCTATATCTAAAAACTATTGAAAACATTCATGTGTTGAATTGATATTCATTCGTTGTTTAGAAATTCATGTGTTGAATGGTATTCATATTTTGAAATAAACTGTTTGATAATAAAAATCACCTTTTATCGACTATATGAACTTTATGGAAAAATAGTGTTTTGAAATGAATTGTTTTACAATAAAAATCACATTTTTATTGTATGCATAAATCGTTAAAATATGAAGTGTTAAAAATAGCCACTTGTTCAAAATAAACATATATGAGTTGAAATATTCATTAATTAACTAATGAAATGATTTGCACCTATTTATGTAACATTAGAATGAATGGTGTTTTTAAACCAAATAGAAATCGAATATGAAATCGAATAGAAAATGAAAAAAGATATGAACTGTATATATATGTACATGCAATATTCTTTGAACAGGTTATAGCAAAGGGGCTAGAGAAGAGGAATAAAATTTTGTGCCCGACAAATAGGTACACATTTACTGATTTGTTTGGGTGATGATTTTGAGCCTATTGGCTAGCCGCTTGGCTTCTTCTTTTTCTTTTTGAGATTAGAAGGACCGGGACGCTATTTGCGATTTCCCGACGCTCCCGGTGCAGGGGAGGTTATGGCGAAATTTTTCCAAAATTTAAGGTGTTAGAAATTTTTTTGAAGTGAAAACGATATAGAAATCCTTGAATGAACTATATTTATATAACTATATAAATATAAATAAAATTAAAACGAAACGAAGCCGTGCAGTTCGTATTTCGAAACCGTAATTTCAAACGACTAGTACGGGAAATCCGACCATTGGATTTTCCCGAAACCTCAACCGTCGGGTTCGCCTTGGAATAATCTTTCCAACGGCACCAACCTTGTAAAAATCCAACGGTTGGATTGTATGGAATGTTTAATTAAAATCTGAAGAAAAACAGCGCCAGAAACGATTATATTTATTTATATATATAAATAAAATTATATTTAATCGAATAACGACGCTGCAGTTCGTATTTTGAAATCGAAATTTCAAACGATTGTACCGGGAGATCCGACCGTCGGATTTTCCCGAAACTGGAACCGTTGGATTCGTTTTGAAAAGACCTTTCTAATGATGTAAATTTTGTGAAGATCCAACGGTTAGATTTTCAGATATGTGTAAATCAAATCTGAAGAAAAACAGCGCCACGGCCACGTTATGGCCCGAAACGTCGTTTTGAATATATTGGCTATCTTAAAATAAATAAAAATAGCGATAAATAGTTATAAAATATCGTAAGCGATATGGAACGGAAATAAACTGAATTTGCTTGATTTATGTGATGTTTGATGGTTGAATGTGTTTGGTGTGAAAACTATATAAAGAACACAATTGGTGTTGTCGAATAATTTAACCATTGAAATAAATCGACTTGAAATTCTAAATATACGTGAATTATTTGAAAAGGCCGAGTTAATTCTCATTTCGAATAATCGACCGCCGATTGAAATTCGAAGATGAAGACGATGGTCGAAGACCGGAGATCTTCACCTCGTTTGGATGGTAACCGAGGTCCTGATTGGGAGGCATCCCGAAATATGGATAATGAGTGGTGATCGTTCAGACGTACGTGTTGATCGAAGGGTTTGCGAGGTATTTAGTGCCTCCGGTTTCGTTCAGACCCAGAACGGACTTGTAAATGGACTGTGTGTCTGACATAGGATTTATTCTGTGTGGCATGCTAAGATGCAGTGATCAGGGCTTATGTTGAAAAGCAAAGTCTTGTGGTGATGATCAAAGCACCGCCTGTGTGGCGTAGCTTTGTGTATAACGTTAATTCGCGAGCCTCACACCCCGGTATGAACCTAAAACGGGAGGAAGGACCTCAGGGAGGACATGCGTTTCTTTCTAGCTAGGGTGGTGTCAGTGACCTACCAGCCCTGACATTTATATACTTTTCACCTATGTGGTTGTTGCTGTTGCGAGGCGCCTCGGTTTGATCGGACGATCCGGGTCCGATGGAGTCATTCGTTGGCTCGTTTACGCCCCAAAGGGCGGGGAAACGTATTGTTCAGGCATTTTAATCCACATCGGTGGACCGGCCCTGTCGCTCCAAGGGCCCACCTGAGTCTGGGTCCTGTGGCTCGGGCTAGAGAGTCACGAATTCGGTAAGGACTATCTTTTGCCTTGGTTCATGACGGAAATCCAATTTCCAAATACGTGACGATGCGGTTTCGATTGTATATATATACATTTGGCGACATAGTGGCATGGGACGCTCATGTCGTCTATGATTGATAGTTATGATTTGAAATTGTTTTCAAAACATATAAACACTAGCAATAATATCAAATGCCTTTGTTTTATTCGTATCAAGCATATCTTGGCCGTTATAAGGTAAAAACTCTATCCTCCGGTTTGCGTTGCATTGTGTGATGGGAACTGAGTCTTATAACGGCTTCATATTTATAAAAAGAATAGCGATGTTTAAAAGAATGATTTGTTTTAAAGCACTGGCAATCCAATGGAGTAAACCCGTTCCACGAAAGTGGCGTGGTCCTGTGATTAGCCAATTATATATGTGTTGAGTAGATTTCTCATACCAGTCCCATGACTGACTCGTAGTTTGTTTCACTCTCAAACTCGGGTGCCCCTTTTTCTACACGGGCAGCCTTGTATTCAGGTTTAGCTGGATCTTTCTGGATAGCTGGAGCTGAAGATGGATTCTATCATTTATTTCTTTTTATGCTGTTCAGCTCCTATTGTACATATTTTGTTTATTTCCGCTGTAGACATTTATGTATAGCTGAACTGTATTTGTACTAAGTAAGATCCTGTATACTGTGTAACTCTGATGATTACTTTTATCCAGTATATTTTGTTGTTCATTCTGGTGTATTTATTTAATTCTGTTCTGCTATTATATGTTTCTGTGTTATATTCCAAAAGATAACCTTGTTTCCGTGAGAACGGGAAATCGGGTCGTCACAGGTACCGTCTATTATGTCGCCATACTAGTTCTACAATTAAAACCGCTAGATGTCATATTGGAAATTTGGATTTCCATCTGTAAACTGAGGCAAAAGATAGTCCTCACCGCTTCGAGACGCTCTAGCCCGCCCCTTAGGAATAGAATGCATCGTCCCTTGCATCGTCAGGGCCGGTCCACCGATGTGGATTAAACTTAAATCCTGAACAATACGTCTCCCCTTCCTATGGGGCGTAAATGAGCCAACGAATGACTCCATCTGTCCCGGATCGACCGATATAACCGAGGCGCCTCTAAATCCAAACCATTTACTAGTCCGTTTTGGGTCTGAACGAAACTAGAGGCACCTTGTACCTCGCATATCCGTCGATCCCAAAGTACGTCTGGACAATCACCAATGTATTCCCTCCTCTTGGGTGTACAGCCCAATCAAGATTATCTGGAATCGTACAAACGATGTGAAGACCCCCGGTTTTCAACCACCGTCTTCCTCTTTGACTTATCGTCATATCAGTTGTTCAGAATCGGATAAACCCGGTCTTTCCGAATAACTCGCGTATATAATAAACAAGTGTTACACAAACACAACATACGCTTCATTCCAATTCAAAATATTCTTTTATTTAAATATTCTAATTTCTAGGGAAAGGCTCCCATTAATTTTATCAAAGATAAATCCTTTTAAATTTATTCTTTAATCTTCCTTTGAACATCAATTCAAACCATATTAAAGTTTATCCAAACTAGTCGGGATTAGCGCACCTTACCGAAGTAATCATTTGTTTAATTTCTCAATCCCAACCTATTCATCCCATGGAGCAAAACTGGTGATACTCCATATCTAACACCACGGCGTTATCGGTAAAATTAATTACCATTTCACGTTCAAATCTAATTAAAGATTTAACTATCGCTTGGAGCAAAATTGGTGATACTCCATTCTCGATCATTTTCTTGAATTGATAATTTTAATTATCACATTCACTTTCCAATCTAATTAAAGATTCATTAAAACTCTAATTCAGTTTTAATCTCAAAAATCATTACTTAATGATTATTCCAGTTTAAGAAATTAATCTTATCTTTACCTGGGTTAAAGAACGAATGTCATTTAAAACACAATTCACGATAAACCCTAAAATCCTATCCATTAATGATGGAATCTTCATGGAAAACAGATCAATATATATATATAATCGATATCAACTTCCATATCTGACCAATAATATAAATGGAATAACGACAAAGCCTTTTAAATTCCATATATAGTAACGGTCTTCCTCCACAGAAGCTCACTTCGATTATTACCAAATCGAATTCCATTCAGTTCCAATTTATATATTGGAAAAATTTACTTTGGAAAATTTCCATTAAATCTCAATAAAAAGATTTATAAATTCCAAATCACATTTCACTGTTAATCGGGTTAAAGAACGAACATCGCTTAAAACATAGTTCACGATAAACCCAATTTACATTCTTATATTGGAAATTCTGGTTATATTAAAACCCATACTCAATCCATTTTATTTATTTAAAAATATTGGATTTCATATCTAGTTAATAACTAGTTCATTTTGATAAAAATATATTTTTATCTTTACAAACGCGGAATTTTTCATCTCAACTCCTTCTAAATCATTTATTATGATTTTATACAAATTATTAATATTTTTAATAATTTTATCAAGGCCCGTACAGTTGATTTCCATAAACGGTCATCGAACTGCACTTACGGTGACCTTTTCCAAATTTGATTTGGACATAATTCCAAATCCAACCGTTAGATTTCAAATCTTTTATATTTTGGAAAGCTCTTTTCGATACGAACCCAACGGTTCTGGTTTCAGGAGAATCTGACTATCGGATCTCCCGTAACGTCAATTCGAAGTCAATGGTCGAAATTCGCGAACGGTCGCTGTGCGGCACATTCTATTCAGGCCGTAAAATATATATATATATATATATATATAATATTTCATCGATTTCCATTTAAAGCGTATTTTATAAATCGTTTTAACTTCGTTTTAAAAATGATTCCAACTTAATTTTCAATTTTAAATCAAAATTGAATATTCTATATCGTTAATATATATGATAATATTTTCAAAATATTAGATTTCGAAATCACTTCCTTTTCCATAATCATTATAAAAACGAATATAATCGATATAAATATCGTTCGCATCAAAATGGCGTAGATCTAATCAACACGGCTTCATATTTTTCAATATATTCGTGTCCATCCAAAATCAGACATCAAAATCAGTTTTTAATCCTTTACAGAATATTATTTTAAAATATTCATTATTTTAAAATATTCTTCAGTTCTGAACTGGAATCAGACACAGCCAATTGCCATATAAAGTGATTTATATGGATTTTCACACAACACATGTATTCAACAACAGTGATAATTAATCATCCATCAACCAGAGTGCGTTATACACTGTGTAAGCATTAAATATAAATATTTAACGTTTACAACAGGCTGTCAACCAATCGATTGACATACAACTAAACAATTGGGATTATTGTACGTCAAATATCATCCCAACACCTGTTGGCTAGCTTTTTGACCAAGCCACCAAGGTTCACACACAAGAACGAAATATGAAGCTTCACTCTTCTCAATCCCCGGAAATTCGATCAGGGTCACTCAACCTTCCCCGGATCGCAATGCCATATCGGATCGCGATGCCCTATGCGATCCGATCCACCCTTGTTAGCTCGATCCGATCCAAGCTCCAGAAACCAGAGAATGAAGACTATGACCAGCTCTACCTCGATCCGAGAATGCAGGATCTGGCGACACTTGTCTGTAACTGTCATATTGGCCATTTCTTCATCAAGCTACGAACCAGCCCGAGATTCTCGAGATTTGCGCCACGTATGACCGCGATCCGCCTGAAGAAATCAGCTATAAATAGCCCAGAACTTGACATTTTTGGGGATCTTTCGGCAGTTCTGAGTATTGATTCCACCATTGCTGTCACATCAATATTTCTTATCAGTTTTACTTCGAAATTATTGAGTGAAATAATAATTGTAAGAGTGAGTTTAAGTGAAATTGTTGATTGTACTAGCATTCAAAGTATAATCAATAACATATAAAGCGGACGTAGGCTCGTTAACACCGAACCACTATAAATCTTGTGCGTTTTCTGTTTTTTCATTGTTTTCCAGTTATAATCCTCTACGAATCAGAACAATTTGGGTGTTAGAGCCAAATTTTGGTATAACATTTTGGTGCTTTCACTAAGAATGAATTCTCAACATATTGTTGCTCTGTTGTTTGGATATTCAAGTCCAAAGAAGACAGTCCATAACTCCACTATTTCGACTTTTGAAGATTTCAGCGATACCTGGATATCATGGCTGGAAAGAAGTCTAAGGAAGTACGAGCTTCGTAGGAAAATGATGCCGTGAATGAAGCAATTGAAGGAAGTGTGCATAAGCAGGTCGAGGAAGGCCTCTCGGATCGCGACGAGGTAGGGGCGATCCAACCCGAGCAAGGCGCCACGAACCAACCTGAAGGAGGCACAACGATCCGGATTTCTGAAGGTGTTACTACTCGCTCCTAGGACCTCACCGCGAACCCTCCTCCCAACTCTTCCACGATCCGATCCCAGGGGGGCGCCACGAGCCATCGACCCAAGGCCACTATGATCCGAAGTGATAAGTAGACCAAATATCGACCTGGAAAGAAAGTTATGGCTCATTCTTCCCGCCATGGTGCATCTAATCGATCTGGCTCAAGTTCACTACGTAAAAGAGAAAATGTTGATGATCAGTATGACCCCTTTGCCCCAGTTACTGAAGGAGATCTCTCTCGCGTTATTGAAATATCGGTTAAGTTATTTGATGAATTAGCCACTCAAAGGTAGGAGAGCTCCATGCTATGACAGAACTTGACTGTTATAGATAGGCGTCTTGATGATCTTTTAAGGAAAAGGGCGCCTCCTCTTGTTCGTCCACTCACCCAGAGTATTCATCTTCGTCATCTGAGGAATCTCCAAGACCTCCACGACGACCGCTGGAGAGAGCTAAAAACATAGAGCAGATTCAATTCGGGTCCCTTCCTTCGTGAGAAGAAGAGGCACTCAATTCGGGGCCTGCCAACCGCAATCCAGAGTGCATGTGGTTGACCATCCCGTGGAAAATATACCACCTCAACCCTTTCACCGCATGAATGACCGCGGTAACAGGGGGCAAGCAAGTTCTGTGGGCTCCAGACCTAGCCCTTGTCCCTCCAAGGAACAACAGAGGGCCCCGTAGGGCAAGGAGTGCCGACCTTGAATCCACAGTGACCGGTGCAAATCCCATAACAATGGTCAGGAAAATCATGGCAAATAGCCGTGGGCAGAGGAACGAAGACTGGGGTATAGACCACAGCCATACTCCATTTACCGGTGATATCTTGGATGTTAGCTTCCCGAGACGCTTCAACATGCCATCAATGAACCGATACGCAGGTAGGACCTATCCGGTCCAGCACTTAATGAGATACTCATGGCCCATGACTACCGCGGCGGCATCCGATGTAGTGAAGTGTAAAGCGTTTCCTATATTCCTGGAAGATGTGGAATTATTGTGGTTCACCTGCTTGCCAGCACGATTGATATCCAATTTCAGGGAACTAAGTGAACGATTCGTGAACTAATTCCAGCTTCATGCTCAGAGGACTAAGAATGTAATCGAGCTGTCCCTTATCAAACAGCGGCCTGGCGAGAGCTTAAGGTCGTATTTGGATCGCTTCAACTTGGCTGTCACAAAAGTCAGGTATCCTCACGAGCAAACTGTTTTGATGGCCCTGATTGATGGAGTAGACAAAGATTCCGAATTTGGGATATATCTTGCCGGCAAGCCACTCCTAACCAGAGAAATATTTTACGAAAAAGCCAATATACGCTTGCGGCAAGAGGAGATATATGCTAACCGAAAAAGGAAAACTACTGATAAAGAAGATATCCAAAGCAATGTTGCCATCAAGCAGACGGGAGATAGCTCAGGAAAGGTTGAAGTTAATGTTGGGAACAAGAATTAAGGCAATGGTCGACAATCGGGGAATAACAACAACAATCGAAAGAGAAATCAAGAGAATGATGCCAAGAGACGACCTCGGTTCAGGCCATTTGACAACTTTACTCCATTGAACGACACCTTGGAAAATACCATCATGGATACTTGTAATGTCCTTCCATACAAGAGGCATCCACCGAGAGATTCAAAAGAAAAGGAGCGCGAAACTGGGAAATTCTGTCTTTTCCACCAGGGTCATGGGCACTCCACCAATGAATGTCGCCATCTGAGAGATGTGGTAGAGAGGCTACTCCGAGAAGGAAAGCTGGACGAGTACAAAGTGACTCCTAGGGACAGGGGCAAGCTGTACAGGCCCAAAACCAAAATCAAAATCAACTACTGCTAGACCTACTACTCAGCAGAAAGGAAAGAACCTCGTCATCAACTCCATAGTCGGAGGGCTTTATCTGGCCGGGCATAGCTTTAAGGTGATGGATCAATATGTGAATGCAGCTAAGCAACCCCTGGAGGTAGGGGAATGTAGCAACCCTGAAGAAATTGATCCGATTAAGCAACAAAGAACAATGACTGATGACATTATATTCCACGATAGTGATAGCGTTGACATTCATCCCCCAACCGAAGACCCGTTAGTAATCACAGTCACCATTGGTCTGGCCGTAGTTCATAAGGTCTTAGTGGACAACGGAAGCTCAGTTAATATTTTGTTCAAGAAAACATTTGACCAAATGAAGCTCGAGCCGAAAGATTTGAAGCCGTGTGAAGGATGGGTTCGTGGATTCAATTAAACCTCAACTGCTCCAATGAGATATGTAGAGATGTCCGTAACCCTTGGGCAAGGAGAACGCCAGAGAGTGAGAATCCTTCCGTTTGTGGTTCTGCATGTTGAGTTGCCATACAATGCCTTTTTGGGCCGACCGGCCCTTGCAAAATTCAGGGCTTGTATAGCCGCCTGGTGTTTATTGTTGAAGTTTTCGACGGACACAGGTATCGGCGTGGTCAGAGGGGATCAAGTTGTCGTGCGAGCATGCTATATCACTAAGCTAAAGCTGCTCCGCAAAGGAAGGGATGTCGAGACTAAAGGTGCTTCCTCCCCTGCAAGGGAGGAAACGTCGTAGCAACTAAAGAGAATAACTGCAGGGGAGTCGCCCGGAGAACTGCTCGAAGACATAGATCCCAGAGAGGATGAAGAGCCTGGGGGCAGGATGGCGACTCCCAGCAAAACGACTGTGAATGTACCAATCGATGATAGTGACCCAGAGAAGGGCCTGAAGATTGGATCACAGTTGGACCCAATTCGAGCCAGAGAGTTAACGGATTTTTTAATGGCTAACTTGGACGTATTTTCTTGGACCCATGCTGACATGTGTGGAATATCCCCTTCGATCATGAGTCAATCACTAAGTATCAACCCGAAGCATCCTCCAGTTAAACAAAAAAGGCGAATGCTTGGTCTAGAGAGGTCTGCTGCATTAAAGGAAGAAGTCGAAAAACTAAGAAGCAATGGATTCATCATAGATTCAACCTACACTGATTGGATTTCAAATCCAGTTTTGGTAAAGAAAGCTAATGAAAAGTGGCATACATGTATTGACTTCTCAGACCTGAACAAAGCTTGCCCAAAAGACAGCTTTCCGCTACCCAGAATTGATCAACTGGTAGATTCCACGGCGGGTCACGAACTCCTTTCTTTCATGGATGCTTACTCGGGATACAATCAAATCCCCATGCATGTCCCGGATCAGGAACACACTAGTTTCATAACTGACTTGGGATTATATTGTTATGTGGTGATGCCTTTCGGCCTGAAGAATGCTAGTGCCACATATCAATGACTAGTAAACAGAATGTTCTATAATCAAATTGGGAAAATGATGGAAGTATACGTCGATGATATGTTGGTAAAATCCATACGATCGTCCGACCATACCACAAATTTAGCGGAGATGTTTGGGATTCTTGGGAAATATGGAATGAAATTGAATCCTTTGAAATGTTCATTTAGAGTAGCATCTGGAAAATTCTTAGGATTTATTGTCAGTTCGCGTGGGATCGAGATTAACCCGGATTAAATTACAACAATCAGAGATATCCAGGAACCGAGACAAATTAAGGATATGCAAAGCATCGCAGGAAAATTAGCTGCACTGAGCAGATTCATCTCTAAGGCTATGGACAAATGCATTCCATTCTTCGAATTAATAAAGCGGGGAAAGCGAAACTTCGAATGGACCCCTGATTGTATTGAAGCATTCTGGAACCTATTAAATAACTTGGAAAGACCTCCAATCCTGTCCAAGCCAGTGGATCATGAAGATTTGTTTGTGTATTTAGCAGTGTCATCCCATGCGATTAGCTCAGCTCTGGTGAGAGAAGAGGACAAGGTTTAGAGACCAGTGTACTATGTGAGCAAGAAATTGGCAGCAGCCGAAAGAAACTATCCAAGGATAGAAAAGCTGGCATACAGCTTGTTAATTGCATCCAGGAAGCTGCGTCACTATTTCCAAGCTCATCCTATCACCATATACACTGATCATCCACTCAAGCAAGTTTTACAAAGGCCAGAGGCGTCAGGTAGATTGCTCAAATGGAATATTGACCTAAGTCAATTCGATCTCAACTTCCAGTCCCGACGATCGATACGGGTGCAAGTGCTAGTAGACTTTATAGCTGAATTCACTATCCCAGAAGACGATGTAGTAAGTGAAGAGACTAATCCACCCAAACTACTTCTCGACCCCACTGCGTGGAAATTGTATACCGACGGAGCGAAGAAAGACCGGCGATCTGGCGCTGGAGTCGTGCTTGAAACTCCCGAGATATGGCTTGTGTACTATGCTCTTAGATTGGAGTTCCACGCTGTAACACCCCACCTCCGCCCGGGTCGCTTTCGAGAGAGTACACCAGCAGTGGAGGTGTGTTGATCTAGGTAAACATGCACAGAAATATCACAAGACAGAAAATATATAAAACAGCGGAAGTAAAACCCAATCACATTGCTTTATAAACAAGGTCTAAAGCCTTTTACATCATAAATTTCTTACAACAAAACCTGTCTTGTAAAAGTAAAGAAGCATAAACCATTTCATAAATTATTCCCGAAGTAAAACAGTAAAGCAGCCATAGCCAAGAAAAGTCCAAGCCATAGATGACGACCTTCAAGTAGAAGAAGTCTGAACTAAACAACAGTATTTCCTCCCTGAAAACCGAGGGAGGTGGGAAACGGAAGACAAAGAGGTGAAAGAAAACGGGGTCAGTCAAAAAGACTGGAAAGTCCTATCTACTTCCAGCATAGAAACAGGTAAAGGTAACATGACATGCATAAACTGAAAGTAAACATAAGGATGATGACAAGATAGATAAACTACACTAAGATGATAGGATGAGCTACGGTATCAAGATAAACTAATGTATCATGATAAACTATGGTGTCACGATAAATCAAGGTATCACATCATCAGGTTTCTATAAAGTAAAATATCCCAAGGTATCTATCAAGTATAACATCCCACGGTACTAACATGTGCATTTGCTCTGCACCCTCCGTACTAGTATCCCAACCCGTGTCATGCGTTAACCATGAATGTCCGTTTCCCAATGTCAAGTAATGGTCCATGTCAATCTAATATATGGCATATGTAGGTTTTCGCAATCCGTATGTTCCTTTCCGTATATATGTTCAGTCCTTTGCCGTAAATCGTACGGGCTTTCTCACTACTTCAACGTAGTACCATTTTATCCTTGAAATCGCTTTGGACTGTCACCCTTGGTCTGGCTAGGTTCTCTTAGCCTGATTTATCGCGTGTTCAACTAGGATTTATGCCACCTAGGACCACTAGGGATTATGTTACCTAATGAACGTTTCCGTAACTTGGTTTGGGTTTTAGCCACCTAGGAACACTAGGAATTATGCTACCCGTCAACGACGCCCTTTTTCCCACGTATGTATCGTGAATCATTTTTCCATGTCTAGATGCGCATGTATCTTAATGTGCCATCCGAGTCCCGTGCCTGGGCAAATCGAGAAATACAGAACTCGGTCGGGAGCTTTAAGTCATCTACCGATGCAGATATCCAGGTCTGTTTTTGTACCGTGGCTATGGTCCCACGTGACCCCTCCCTCAACTACTGGAAGGCAAATCCAAGCAGGATCATGTATGAGAACTACACTCACGGCCCCACTATGCCCTACTTTCCTATTGGCCAACCTCACCCATAACTCGATAGCAAGTATATGGCATGTTGGGAGTTCTTTGCCTTTTCGTACGTACACAATTGACCCAAGATGGTAGGTAGTCGACGACATGCTATCCAGGGAAAAAACAAGTGTCGCCGACTCCACGCTAATCCACCCCAGTCTTTAGGTTTCTCGCACAGCAACCAAGGCATACCCTTGGTTCTTCTACCGCAGGCCTTAACCTCTGTGAGCCCAGGAGGATCATCTGCAACCTCACAGAGGGATACTAACAGTACACTCACATCACCCGAAGCTACCGCTTCGTCACCCAGTTCGTTGGAGCCTTTGTCTAGGTCAGATAATTCGCTCCCCCTCATATGCTAAGCGATGACCTTCCGTATCAGGTTACTCATCTATTTATGAATTGGTCCCATGTCCTTGGCTAAGAATTATTACTTAGTTATCCTTAACTAAGGTTTACCACTTAGCTTCGTTTCCCGTTATCCTTGTTAACTACGTTTTTCTACCTAGTCCCACTAACTAGGGTTTTGGTCTAATGGGTTAAATGTTGTCATTCAAGTTCATGACTTAACCTTATCCCATTGTGATTTTAGATTGGTTAAGTATAGATTTACTTAAACCCGTCAAAGTATCGAGTCAATCGGTTAAGTGTGTTCAAGCGGTTCGTGACTTAGTCTTATTGAGTTATCATATTAGATTGGTTAAGTACTGATTAACTTAACCCCATCAAGTTACAATGTCTATATTGGTTAAGTATAGGTTACTTAACCCCATCAAATTATCGTATTTAGATTGGTTAAGTGTAGGTTACTTAACCCCATCAATTACCGAGTTTAGATTGGTTAAGTGTAGGTTACTTAACCCCATCAATTACCGAGTTGGATTAGTTAAGTACATTTTAGCTTAACCCCATCCCCTAACTATATTATACAGTTAAGTGTCATTAAGAGATCAAGTCCGGTCTCACTTAACCTACCCATTCATGTCTTATCGGTTAAGTGTCACTAGTCAAATTATCTTAACCTTTTCATGTGCCATTAAGTAAATTAATGCACCCCAACCTCTCACATTAGACTTTGTTGAGCTTATGGATGTGTCGGGCGGGTCCGGACAGCTTTACACCACAACCTAATCTAACCTTGGGTCTTAAGCGTGATATGACCAACTACTCACATTGGATCCTATTGTTTGTAGCTACCGGTATGCCGGTCGGTTCTGGGCAGATTTCCGCTACAAACTCAACCCAACCCCGAGTTGGTCACTTTCATGTTTAGTCTAGTGTCATATTACACCTACTACCCCTACATGTCTAGTTTTCGAGTCCCATGTCTTCCTATGTGTCATGTCCACATTCAAGTGTATCGAGAATGTCACATTTCCATGCAACCCCATGTCAAGTTTTCGTGCAACTTCAAGTCAAGTTTTCACGTCATATTCATGTTTGCCTAACTACCCCAAAATCGTGTTTTCAACGCAAGTGAAAGCGAGTCAACATAGTATAAATACTATGACAACATATTTGCCTCAAAACATGCACGATGCCAAAGGAGTTGGCCACAAACGTGCATGGTATCATAAAGGGATTGGCCACAAGCATGCACAATGTCATAAGGGGTTTGGCCTCAAAACATACATAATATCATAAGGGATTTGGGTTCTACTACATTCGTAAGCTCCAAATCAAATTCATGCACATATTTCACAAGTCAAAATGGCTCCAAGTGTTCATGCCAACATCCCACAAGTAAAGGTTCAATCTTGCATGGCAAACTAAGTCCAATGCAACATGAGTAACATGATTTACTTGCTAAAACATAGCCTAAAGTCATAGATCATAGAAAAGGGGTAAAACTAGGTTCACATAGGCTAGCACACTTATGTTTCATCGCATTTTATCCCATGTCACATTAAAACCACTGTTTAGATCTCAAAGTAGCAAGAACTTACATAGCATGGCAAGAGAATGAGCATAAATCATCTTGACGAAAAAGGTGGCTCCTTTGTTGAAGAATCATCATGGAATTTGAGTAGCAACGTTGATCTACCCTCGATTTGGTGTAGCAAGCTTGCACCTTTTGATTTGAATCCGATTTGAATGCATAAGCTCATGGAGTTGGAGATGGAGGCCATGATCAAAAAGCATTTGGGCAGCACTTCATGGCAAGAGTGTGTTGTGAGGGTTTTGGCTAGGTCTAGGGGTGTTTTTATAGAGATTCGGAGTAGTTTAGGCCTTAGATTAACCCTAGGATAGATCCAAGCCATCCAAAATCGTCATAAGCCTCCAAAACCGAGCCCAAAACCACATTCAGTTGCACCATGCCGCCTACTTCGACCATGCAGGTCGACCCCCAGGTCGACCTTGGGGTCGACTTCCCAGTCGACCTGGGCCCCACCAGGTCGACTCCCAGGTCAACCCCCCGGTCGACCTGGCCCTGGCGGGATTTTTCCCGCCTACCTGATTTTTCTGAAATTTGAATCTGTTTTGAAAATTAGAATTTTCGTGAAACTTTGCGATGCCATATCTCGGTCATACGGACTCCGATTTACGAAATTTCGAACTCTATTTCGCTTATTTTTCGAGACGAATGCAATGGCGCAACCCGTTCCATCTGATTAAGATTTTAACATTTAATTCTGCCTTGATTCTTGTCTTAACACGTTGTCAAAATTTGGGTTGTTACACACGCCACTAATAACGACTCTGAGTATGAAGCTTTAATTGCTGGACCGAAACTCGCAAAGGAGTTTGAAATTACGAAGATTGACATCTTTTGCGATTCCAAGATAGTTGTAAACCAGGTCAGTGGAGAATTTTAGGCGAAAAGCCCGAGATTGATTTCGTACTTGGAGAAAGTGAAAGAATTGCTAGTTGGATTTGACCATTACAGCATATCTCATATTCCCCGAGTGGTGAATTAAAAGGCAGACAAGTTAGCGAAGATGGCTAGTTCTGACAATCCCGAAGGCACGGAACTAGTTCCGATTGAAGTACTACAATCTCCTAGTATAGATCAGATGGAAGTTTATCCAGTGCTAGAGATTGAACCTGAGAGAGAGTCGTAGATGATTCCTATAAAGAATTTTCTGATGGATGGAACGCTTCCTGCAAAGAAAAGTGAGAGGCGTGCAGTTATTCGGAAGGCTTCCCGATATGTTTTGCAAGGCGAAGTCCTATACAAACAGGGATTTTTGATGCCCCTCCTCCGGTGTATCGCGCGCGATGATATCAAGCGTGTGCTGCAGGAGGTACATGAAGGAGAATGTGGAGATCACACAGGAGGACAAATGCTGGCAAAGAAAATACTTCGATATGGTTATTTCTGGCCCACAATAAACAAGGATGCAGCCAAATACGCATGACGATGTGATGCCTATCAGAGATTTTCTAAGGTTCAACGAGCACCGCCAAGCCAGTTGAAGACAATGACGAGGCCGTGGCCTTCCGCCATGTGTCGGATTGACATTATTGGAAGCCTCCCCATAGCAAAGGGCTGGGTAAAGTTCGCTATTGTGGCAGTGGATTACTTTACTATGTGGGTCGAAGCAGAGCCTTTGACCACGATCACAACCAAGCGAGTAATCATCTTCGTTGTTAAGAACATTATATGTCGATTTGGGATTCCAAAGGTCATCATAACTGACAATGGAACCCAGTTCGATAGCATTGAATTCAGAAATTTTTGCCAGAAATACCACATTGAGAAGAGATACACCTCTGTGGCCTATCCACAAGCGGACGGACAGGTTGTAGCAGCGAATAAGGTGATTAAATCCATCTTGAAGAAAAGATTGAAGCGGGCCAAAGCCATGTGGGTTGATGAATTACACTTGGCATTATGGGCCTATAGAACAACATACAAGTCGGAAACGGGCCATACCCCATTTTCCCTTGCCTTTGGAGCCAAAGCGGTCATCCTGGTCGAATTGGAAGTAACCTCTCACCGAGTCACTTATTACGACCCGATGACCAATAATAAGTTGCTCCTTGATTCCCTTGACATGATTGAAGAGAAGAGAGATGAAGCCGACTTACGAGCCTTGAGGCACAAACAACAAGTAGCTCGGTACTACAATAATAAAGTCCGAGCCCGAACCTATGAACCCGGTGACTTGGTTATAAAACGCGTCTTCCCATACTCAGTGCATATGGGTTCGAAATGGGAAGGACCGTACTCCATTCTATGAAGGCTTGATAATGGAACCTTTAAGCTAGCAACCGTGGATGGAGATGAAATCCCCAGAGTGTGGAACGCCCAGCATTTGCGGTGCTATCTGACGTAGAATTGTCAGTCTTATTCTTTTGTTTTCTAGGACCATGTAAAAAGGTGAGACTTGCCTAGAACAGTCTGGTTACTTGAGCAAAAGATTATAAAGTGGACGTAGGTCATAATTCGACTGAACCACTGTAAAAACATCGTTTGTCATTTACCTTTACTGCAGCGTTATTTATCTGCTTTTTTACTAACTTGAATAATTTCCATTACTGAATTTGCTATAAATCATGCAACCGTCTCTGATGGTGCAGCATAGTAAATCACATTACCATACACACTCTAACTCTCAAGATTCGAGAGAGAGTATAAAGGACGTGAAGATGATGACCACAAGGCGTGAAGGTGCACCATGATAAAACCTCCTTGATAACACTCTAACTCGCTGAAGGTCGGGAGAGTATAAAGGCGCTAGAGACTTAGCGCCCCCAGAATTTCTGCCCCGCTGAAGGATCGGTGAGCAGACCAAGAACCGAGCCCGAACTCTAACCCGCTGAAGGATCGGGAGAGTATAAAAGTCCTAGAGACTTAGCGCTAAGAGAATTCTTTTCCTCACCCTTGAGAACCGGGGCAGTACACGCTTATCTCTAATCAATCTCCAATAAGCCCTGGCCAGGCATCATATCGATGATTGATTAGTGGCATGTATACACACATATCTGTACAGGAGTTGTACATAAATTTTAAATATTTGCTGTTAATGTGATTCGTGATCTGACTTTTGATTAGTTATGACTTAACTATTTGAGATCAATTGCAAAAAGTTAATCTTGCAGGTACACGAGAATGCAAAAGAAACGAGTTTTTATTTACTGAGTGCAGGACTACAAAACAAGAAGCTAAGCAAAAGTGAGGGCCATTATCACAACTACAATACTTGGCCAGTGGAAATGCCTAAAACCAAAAGCTGAACTAAAAGAATACATCCTTTTTGCGCTTGGGGGACGGATTCTTCTCCTTCTTTTGTTTCTCCAGCTCCTCCTTGTTGACGTCGGACTGGTCATTTTTCTTCCTCTTCTTCTTGCCAGAAGGTGGGTCATGTGGAATGTTGGAAGACTGGGATGCGAGCTGTGAAGTGATTGACTTAGCGGAGAGTTTTACGATCAACCCTGTTTTGGGGTCAACTTCTAAGATTGGAAGCTCATCCAAAGGCCCCTGTTCCTCCTTCTTTAAGGCCAGCTGCTTCTCTTGTTTATCCAGCATGTCAGTCAAAGTCTCATCATCATTTGTAACTTCATCAGTAATGACGACCTCCTCCATTTCGTCATCGTGGCCACCGTCGGTGTCCTGCAGAGCCCCAATGACTTTAGCATCAGCAGGAGCATCATTGCCAAGCGTTGCAGTAGTCTTGTCACCTGCTATGCCCTCGGTCTGTTCCAAAGCATCGAAGCCTCCAGTGCTAGCACCTGCAGGGATCTCAACCTTCTCCACCACTGTCTTCTCTCCCATATCCTTTTCGGCCGGCTTATCACCTGTATTATGTGAAGCACATGTTATTAATTCAGGACAGAATGTGATCTTTTCAGCAGACTGCTCTACAAGACGACGACGGGTTATGATTGCTTTGACAAATTGCGGAGAGGATATGGAGATACCTTCAGCCGATCCTTTATCCAAGTTTTCAACAACAGTCCCAGTAGTTGGAGATGTGGGAAGCAGAGGAATCAATGGGTTGTCAGGGCTGTATTCTTCAACCTCAGAGGCCTGGGGCTCTACTGCTGAGCTCGAACCTTCGTCAAGTTTGTTCTTGCCCTTCGCCTTAACCTTTTCCCTCTCGACCTCTTCTCGGATTGAACGTCTGCCTTCTTCCAAATCTTTGGGCTCTTTACCCTTGAGAATGGTCCGCATCAGCCGGGCTTCATCAATTTCATTGACCTCCAACCGCCGTTTTTCGCCCTCGACGATTGCATCCCATATGTTGGCCAAGGTGACATGATAGTATGGAATCCAAAATATATCCCGAGTCTTAATGACTTAGCACAGAAAGTCGAACAACAGTTCCTCAAAGCCAGCTATCTCCTTTTCTTTTGCAGTAAGCTCATCGGTAGTAGTAGTGGCCGGTTTGATAGCACTATCAGCATTACTCTTGGCAAGGGCCGCACGTTCCTCAGAATCAACAAGTTGATCATTTAGATCTGCCTTTTCTTTTTCAGCTAGAGCTAAACTGTCTTTCAAACTCGCCCTCTCTTTCTCCTAGGCGGCTTTCTCGGCATCAAAACGGCCATGTGCCATCTTTAGGTCGGTATTGACCATTCTAAGATCCTCCACTTCCTCCTTTAAAGCCACACGTTCTCGGTTATTCGAGTCAAGTTCTTTATGAAAGTGCTTCCTGGCCTCCTCTAGTTCGGTCTTATAATTTTCAGCATCTCGTTTAGCCAGAGCGAGTTGGGATTGTGCATCTTCCAATTCTTTCTCCAGTTTTAGTCTGGCCCGAGCATCGTTATAAATTTTCACTTTGGACTTGGCCGCATCAATTTCCTATTTACGAACAGCATCCGAGAGGTTAAAAGCATGTTTCTTCATCACTTTGTATTGCTTTACCACGTGACGCACGTATCCCATTACCTCCGTGTCCCAATCTTGGGGTCAGGTTCAAGATCAGGGACGAACATCATCCTCTCGAAGAAAATCTCAGGAAATTGCTTTCTTAAGCGCTCCAGCTTGGCTTGGTTATTGGGACAATGAACGATGTCCTGAGCATCAGGAGTATCTAGATTGAGCTGATCGGAGGGGATAACGGTCGTCTTCTCTTTCTCTGGGTCCTTGCTTGGATCCTTATTTTTGTCTTTTGGTTCATGAGATTTTTTGGAGGACCTGCTGTGAGAAGGTTTACTCTTTGGGGGATTCAAAGCCTTGGGAAGTTACTTTCCCCCTGTTGGTGGTAGCCGATGACTATGGGCCATTCCAGCGTCCTGTTTTGACGGAGACCGAGATCGTGTGGAATAGGATGGATGAGGGTCGCGAAGCCGGTGACTGTATCTCCCTCGGCTATCACTACGAGCACGCTCAGGATATGAAAGAAGACTTGGGGTGCCCTCACGAAGGGAACGATAAGAGTAAGATTATTGGCGAGTCATTCTTCCTGCAAATGAGATAAGTGAATATTAGAACTGTGAATAACCACAGTGTAGAAAGTGCTGTGGTGAATTGTGCATGTGATTTGTGCATCCCATATAACCCCCCTAACGGACCAGGGCCTAGAGTTAGGCTCGTCTGTGCAACTTCTGCTTCTCCAACAGCGGCGTTTGTTTCCTCGGAGGTGGGAAAGAATGGTTCCCCGCCGAAGTCCTCTTGTGTGTAGATGTCGTCTGGTAGAGGAATCTTGTTTAGCTCTCCAAATATTTGCTCCTCTGTCAATTCCTCATGAACAGAAGGATCAACTGGCGGCGAAGTCCTCAGAGGAGACTGATCTTTAGGAGTTGGGGTTTCTTTTGGCTTATCAGCCCCGGCCTCGTCTGCCTTGTATATATTCAAATCTTCATCGTCTTGGTTAACCATTGGCGAGGGACTTTTATGGAGCTTAGTTGCTTCCACAACCTCGGAAGTCTCTTCTCCTTCAGCCAGGGGCACATACTTATAAGGTTTGCCACCCGTGCCAAGTCCAAATCTCATATTCAGAAGATGGTGTTTACGAAGATTCTCGTCGGTAAAACACTTCTTGACTCTCGAGAAATCTGAGTTGCTTTTGAGGAGGCAAGACATCTGGTCCTCGTATACCGAGCCTTCTGTCCTCGCAAGATTATGATCTACATGAAACAAAAGAGGAAGTTAGCACTGAAACTATGAATTTAAGGTATACGTCGAGAAATTCAAAACATACTTGCTTATAGCCACCTCCTCGCACATCCAGCTTGATGCTTCATGTAAAACCAATCTATTTTGACATCCCCAATATTGCTATGACTGTCCGTTACAACTTTTCTGTTAGCTACTGACTCGAGGAAAGAAAAGTTGGAAGTTGCCGTAGAGCGATTCTTGAAATGGTAATAGAATTTCATATTTTTAAAAGTAAGTTCGGTATTTAAAACCTCCGCATACGCAATGTACAGAGTATACAAAGCTGCGTAAGCATTAGGATGAAGTTGCATGGGGGCAATTCGTAGTTGCCTGATGAGATCCACAACAATTGGAGGAAACGGGGGAATAGCGCCTACCCAACACATGAGTCGGCTAACGGACATGTACCCTTCAGGGGAAGAATGAGGTCCGTCTCCCTCTTCCGGAAGTTTCTCGTCATCCCATGGAATCCCGTGCCTCAGACATATCTTTTCAAACTTCAGTCTGCCGAGTGTGGAAGCCTTAGAATCAATAAAATTTTCTACTTCCTTAACACTTGGAATCTCATCAGGAGCTCGTTCATCTTCATCTTCAAGGGACGTACTCTCAGAGGTTGTTGATTCTACATCAGTTTCTGTCTCGTAGCCAAAATCGGAATTATCCCAATCTAAGTCTGAGGGAAGCACTTTAGAATCATCACACTTTGATGTCTCTTGTTCTGTATCTTTTTCTGGCACCTCACTTGGTTGTTAATCAGACATGGCTGTGTTGGCGAGTAAGCACAAGAGATTAGAATACAGTTACCCGTTCCACGTGTGTGCAAGTGCAAGTGTGTGCCTGTGCATACATCAAAGAAAAGCGTAAAGATAGCAAGGTAATCAAGATTCTATTAATTGTCTGCTGTCAAGTTAAGTTGCTGCTCAGTTCAGATTGCTTGTCCCAAAGGGTCTAACCTAGCTATCCATTGGTATATCGGAGTTAAGTTGCATTGCTTATTTAACAAGTTTATTGGATCGTTCGTCATCTGGATCGCGTAGTAGGGTTCGTATCGTGGTATATATATGGATCGTGACGCAGGTATGGACCCTCAGTGAAGTCACCAGCTAATGGAAAATTGTCGGATCGTGAAACTGGAGTGGGTCGCAAGGACCCCCAACCCCCGCGATCCATTTCTCCCTATCCTCTTGTGAACCAGGGGCTTATCGCGACCCGATTCGTCACCTAATTTAGATGACAACTTCACACCATTGTTACCGCGACCCGAACCGGTGCCTCATTCACGATCCACCACGGCCAGCCTTTCTCTCCCTCTTCTTCTTCATCTCTCTCCTTCACCTCCGAACTCAAAAAGCAAAACCCATCGGCTATGTCACCTCCAAACCTTCGAACGCCATACGACCTTTCCTCTTTCTCCTCTAAAACCAGTCAAAACCCAAGAAAAACGAAAGAGAAATTTCACAAAAGCATTTTTAATAAAACTACCTTTTTAAATTAGGAGATAATCAGGTTTTTAGAGATTAAAGACGATGGTTTTGCTTAAATAAGGGCTGGCGGCGGAACAGTAAACAAAGAAGAAATGGAAAAGAGGGAGAGTGGACCTGTTTATGTAGATGGGTCGGTGACTACTCATCTCCCTTTTTTTCCCATTCGATCCGATGGGCTTGATGGGCCCCGGAACGCCTGAAAGGCTTCGTGAAGCTATGATATGAGCCTCTTTTGGAATGGCCCATGGCACATGAGGCGATCCCGTTCGAGCATGTCGCACTGCTCACCACGATCCGCGCAACAAAATGACAAATTGATCCCCAATGTGATTTGTGAATCAGAAAGACGGAGTTTCAAGTGTGCAGAAATACAAAATAAATGCTAATTTTTTTTACAATAAGCTCTGAGACTTACTTGGCGACTTAGTAATTATATCTCCAAGGGTCTAAAAGATGGAAATTATCTAGTAAGCAAAGAAATGATAGAAGATCTAGTCAGATACTTATACTAGTTAAAGGACACGCCTTTCCGAAGCAACGCACCATTTCAAATAGATGCAACTGCTGATTTGCATCTCCCTGTGAAAAGACGTCTCTGCAATTTCAAAGCATGTTCCATCATTGATAAAACATACTTCGAGGGGGCAAAATGTTGGCTAGCTTTTTGACCGAGCTCCAGAAACCCGAGAATGAAGACTATGACCAGCTCTACATCGATCCGAGAATCCAGGATCTCGCGACATTTGTCTGTAACTGCCATATTGACCATTTCTCCATCAAGCTACGAACCAACCCGAGATTCTCGAGATTAGTGCCATGTATGACCGCGATCCGCCTGAAAAAATTAGCTATAAATAGCCCAGAACTTGACATTTTTGGGATCTTTGGGCAGTTCTGAGTATTGATTCCACCATTGTTGTCACATCAATTCTTATCGGTTTTACTTCGAAATTATTGAGAGAAATCATAATTGTAAGAGTGAGTTTGAGTGAAATTGTTGATTGTACTAGCATTCAAATTATATTCAATAACATATAAAGTGGACGTAGGCTCGTTAATGCCGAACCACTATAACTCTTGTCTGTTTTCTGCTTTTTCATTGTTTTCCAGTTATAATCCTCTATGAATCAGAACAATTTGGGTGTTAGAGCCAAATTTTTGTCTAACAACACCCGTGTGGGGTTTCAACCAACTAATACCAAATAGCATTTGTGGAGTTGGGCGATGCGTAAAATTTATCGTCCCAATCCATATCAGTCAAATGGGTGTACATAAACAAATCATCTGATTTGTGAATGAATATTTTATTTTATTCATTTATCTAATAAAAATGATATTTTTATTTTTCTAACATATTTTAGAAAATTTCGGCGGCATAACGGCGCAATACTTGAACCGGGATAAGGTCCAGCTTTATCCCTCGTCTCATAATGGCGCACGTCATACCCAAATCAAATTATATCAATTCGTTCATTTTCCAAACCAAATTCAACCGAATCACTCAATCCACAAATCAACTAAACATCCATGGTTTCAAACAAAGGTATCGGGTGCTTCTAAGCACCATTTGCATCCTAGTATATAATAACTAGAAAGTAAACTTTGAGTGAGAAGTTCTCACCGATTAGATAAACCAAACGCTGCGACTCTTCATATGTAGGAAATCTTCACCGCGTTTCCAACAAGATCTGTTTCACGCGGTATTTGTTAAAAATCACATTTTTATAACGCTACTGCCTATATAAAGATTATATTTTTATAACGCTACTTTCTATATACAGATTATATTTTTATAACGCTACTTTCTATATAAAAATTATATTTTTACAACGCTACTTTCCATATAAAGATTATATTTTTATTTTATCGTTATATATAAAAAAATCAGATTTTTATATCAAAACCATACATGTAAAAATCGTATTTTTATTCACAAACCATATATGTAAAAATCCAGTTTTTACATCGCTACTTTACATATAAAAATCTAAATTTTATACCAAAACCATATATGCACGAATCATATTTTTATTATCTCAAAATCAATTCTTTTTTGCTATAAAAATAAGTTCTTCTCACTATAAAAATCTAATCTTTTTACGTTGAAAAATCCTATCTTTTTACATTGTAAAATCCTAGCTTTCTATTCTGAAAAATCCTAGCTTTTTATTTAATTCATATATATAAACCATCTCACATTTTTTTACGTTGTTAGTCAATAAACAAAAATCGGATTTTTTTTACTGAACAAAATAAAAAAGAACTCACATTTCCGGCTTTTTTTTTTGCTGTGGAGGGGGGTTTCAGGCGGTGGCTGCAGACCATGGTGGCGGCGTCTTCATCTCGAACTTGGAGTTGGGGTGCGTACAGGCAACGACGACGGTTTTCCTTCGTGTTGGGGCGTGGGGTTTTGGGCGAGCTTTGGAGAGAGTTGGGGCTGGGGATGGTCGGAGAAAGGGGGAAGGAGCGGAGTGGCGGCTGAGGCGAGTTCCGATGGTAGGCTGCGTCAATCGTGGTGGCAGGCGAGAGCTCTGCTGGTTTTTTTATTTCGTATTCGATTTCTGTTGGAAATGAACGAGGGAGGGTGGTTGACTGAGTAAAGAGAGATAGGAGGGAGGATTTATATAATTAATTTATTATTTATTTTAAATTTTGAAATCTATAAAGTTACCTTTTCATTCAGTCTCTAAATCGAACCCAACGACTGTTGCCCATAGCTAATTACCCTCATTCCAAACACAATGGGATATGTACCGTAAGCAGATTCGACTATTTCAATCAGTTTCCATCAAAATCAAAATATAAATCTATATATCGAATTTGAACGCGCATTTCAATTTACCGGGGTCACATGTTGACCCTAAAAATTCTAGAAAAAATATTTCTAGCTTCGTATTGACGATATAGTCCTAACAAAACTAATTTTGTCAAATTCTGAGTCCGTTTGAAAAATGGCCATTTTCCAGTCGATTAAATTCGAATAAAGCTGGTCAAACGCGTTTAAGGGTGCCACGCTCACATATTGATTCAGAAAATTATGAATTTTGGAATCTAGAAATAATTTGAAATCTGGATCCAACAAAAGTGGTTTCGTTGGAAACGGAGGTCGTTTGCAAAATGGCTATTTTTAAGGGCTATATATTATATAAAATATATATAAATTCCATAGCGACTATTCTGAATTTTAAACTAAACATAACTTACACTCTCTAAAGTGAAATCTCAATTTCTTAACTTCGTTAGAAAGATATAGCTAATTAGGTTCCACTATTTCTTGTTTCGTCCAATTCTGACTTATATTGAATTCTGTATATTCATTCGAAATTAGAAATCAAATTTTCGAACTACCGCGCCATTTCAGGCTTGTTTTGTATTTAAAATAAATTTATACGTTCTAACTTCATCAAAAATAAATTTTTCGTCATTATTATTTAAAATAAACCATTTTAAATATTCAAATTCATTAAAATTGCAAAATAAAATTATAAATTGGCTCAGAATTTCCGGGTTGTTACAAAATCATTACTACTACACTTTGCATAAATGTTGTGAAAAGTTCACAGCAAATACCTAAGAAGTTCATTTACTCTTAGTATTTAATACTATAAATAAGTTGTTGTAAAAATAATGTTTAAATCATATTGTTTTCACGTATAGTTATTCTTATTTTTAGCAAAATATTGTTCTTCTGAAATGGTTAATCTCACATAACCATTTATTTAAGTACACTATTTTTAGCATATATATGTGTTTAAATACAATTGAAAAAGTACTTTCATAAAATAATAAATAGAAACATGAACAAATTATATTTTTTAGTCTAAAATAAGGTTTAAAATTTTTAATCATTTCTGTAAGTATTCTATTTATATATTTGTTAGTTTTTACTTAACATATAATTACTAAAACAAACATACTAATTTAATCTTTCTTCTTTCTGTCATACAATTCATCCTTGTTTTTCGTTTCATCTTTTAAAGGAATGGTTAATATTAACATAACCATTCATTTTGATATGCTATTTTTAGTATATAGTCTTGTATAAATACGTAAAGAAAAACTTTATGTTTCATAAAACAATAACTAGAAACTATAGTATCATGTCTAAGGAAGAAAAATCCCCATTAATACCAACAAACTTCTTCTAGAAGCAAGGCAAAAAAGGATGGATACAAAAATGGACAAAAAGTTCAACAAAATCAAAGGCCTTCTTAGACGAATTTGGGATTCAATTTCTTGTGCTAAAGATGTGTCGGATCCGGAAAAACAATCTACTTCTTCTTTCACTTGGACTACTTCGGAAAGTACCGAATCCGTAGAAGTCTAAGAAAAATTATATTTACTTATGTATCGTTTTATTTCGAACTCACTAGTTACGTTTTTTTGTTTGTGTAATGATTTCTTTATTTTGGTTGTGTAATGTTTTGTGTTTGGAACATTTACGTTTTTAGTTGTTTTGAATATTTCGTTGACGGTTTTAGCATCAATATTGATCTTTTTGCGTGTTTATGCTATCTAAAATCTCTTTTTACTTGATGACTGTTAGACCAAAATTTGGTTCTAACACCCAAATTGTTCAGATTTGCAGAGAATTATGTTAGAAAATGAAGAAAAAACAGAAAATACACCAAATTTATAGTGGTTCGACGTACGTCCACTTTATATTTTTGTGATTATACGTTAAATGCAAGTACAATCAATGATTTAGCTCAATTTCACTTTTACAATTGGAATTCTCTCAGTAATTTCGAAATAATACTGATAAGAAATAATGGAGCAACAGTAACGGTGGAAACATCACTCAGAACTACCAAAGATCCTGAAAAATGCCAAGTATGGGGCTATTTATATGTGATTTCTGCAGGTGGTTCGTGAGGACACGTGGCACGGATCCCGAGGATCTCGGACTGGTTTACAGCTTGACGGAGAAGTGGTGAAAATAGCACTTAGGGACTGGTATCATCAGATCCTGAACACATGATTCGTGGGCGACCAAGTCGCAGCTACATCATTAGGAATATGGGGTCGGTTCGTGACCCTTTAATGCGAGCGGGTCGTGATATCTATCATGAGTGGGCTGTGATGGTTATGACGTAGGGGAAGATGCATCACGAACCAGCAGGGAACATGGGCCACGAACATGATTTCTTCAAGTGTGAGTATCCTTGTTTATCAAATGTGAATCTCCATACTCTTGATGGCTTGGTCCGAAAAGCTAGCTAACATTTTTCCCCCTTGAAGTATGTTTTATCAAAGATCGAACATGCTTCGAAATTAATCAATATGCCTATTTTTGAATAGGTACGGGCTAACAGTCGTGTCCGTTTGTATCGTCACACTGTTTCAAAAGGTTGCATCCTCTTACGAGTATAAATATCAGTCCGGATTTCCAACTATTGGTTAGTTTTCATCTTCTGAGCTCCAAAGAATATCGTTAATAACTTGTAAGGTAAGCTTTTAAATTTATATAAATATCTTTGTGTCTTCTATTTCTTTTATCTCGTGATCACTCTCGGGAATGGGCCGCTGGAATTCGATGCTGTTCGTCGAACGAGGCAAATATCACGGACCCATAGCTGGACGGGCATGGATGCAAGCCACGATGGGCTTGCCCGAGGACTTGTGGCCCATCTGGTTTCACGGACCGTAACAGGACAAAAATGGGGAGGCGAAAAGCCTTCGAGTTGGATATATAAGCCACTCCTTCTTCCCCATTACCTTCTCTTTCCTCTTTCATTCTAGCCGCCGCCTTAGTTTCTTCATTTCAAATCCTAAGTCGGAGCCGTCCCCATCCCACAAACTTACAAGATTGTCAATCCAATTCGAACAGGTAGTTACGGCGGTGTTTTCGATTACAGTTTCTCTTTTTCTTTTAAGTATTGATTTGAATTTGACTTTGTTTCTATAGGTTTTCCTTTTTCGTTGGTTCTGAGGTCATCACCAGCGTTGGTGGTAACGGGGGAAGAGCTCTGGTGAGTCAAAAGTTGTGAGGGAGGAAGGGTTGAAAGGAGAAACTCCAGGGTGACTTCACTGTAGAGGGTGCTTTCGTGGAGATGGAGGATGGAGGATCAGTTTCGTTGGTTCGGGTCGTGGGACTTACTGATGAACTGGTTCATGAGATGTAGTGGCAAATCGGATCGTAGGATATGTAAACAGATCGAGTCGTGAAATGGGAGATAGAGCCGGGTCGTGATGGTATCCCACTAGTCGGTTAAGTGCAAGTTTGTCTAATAGTATGACATGGACCGATACATGGTCACAAACATGAATAGTACCATGAGCCGGACCTCCGTCTCAAGCTGAACCCTTCTCATGAGCCGGACCATTCTCACGAACTGGTCCGTCCTCTCAAGCTGTGCCCCTTTCACGAGCCAAGCTATAAAACTTCGCGAATTGGTCTATCTCCGAACCAACTCCCACTTTATAACCATGCACAACTTAATGATATTAATCAACCGAATTCGTTAGCACTTACTTTAACTGAATATTAACTACAACTTGAACTAAATGGCGAACAGTTAGATTAGAGCCTCCAAGATAACTAATCTTACAACATAACTTAGAAACATTCAACGACCACCTTTATGCTTGTTTGATTAACTCCTTGCTTTTCTTCCTTGTACGGTACACACATACACACACTAACATGCGCACATACACATGGTACGGGTAATTGTATTCTATTTTCTCATGTTTATTCGCCAACACAGCCATGTTTGATAAACATCCAACCAGAATGTCTGAGAAGAATGCAGATCCAGAGTCGTCAACATATTATAATCCCAATGTACTCCCGTCGGACTAGGATTGGGAGAACTCCGACTCCAATTATGAAACAGATACTGATGCAGAATCAACAACTTTTGAGAGTACATCACTTGAGGGCGAGGAAGATAGAGCTCCTTATGAGATTCCTGGTGCTAAAGAAATAGAACCAAAGAAACTAAGTGACTCTGTAGCTTCCAAGTTGGATGATCTAAAGGTGATGAAAATATGCTTGGGACACGGGATCCCCTGGACAGATGTAAAAACTCATGAGGACGGAGACAGACCCCATTCTGCTCCGGAGAGGTACATGGCAATTGGTAGAATCATGTGCTTAGTAGGTGCCATTCCTCTATTTCCCCCAGTTTTCGTTGATTTCTTAAGACGGCTGCGTATTGCCCCCATGTAGCTTCACCCTCATGCTTACACATCTTTATACGCACTATATATCGCATATGCAGAGATACTGGGGACTGAACTCACTTTCAAAGATCTGAACTTCTACTACTATTTTAAGCATCGCTCTACAGGTACTCCAAACTTTATCTTCTTCGAGTCTCTCCCCTCCAGAAAAGTTTTATCAGACGGACACAGTAACTTAAGGGATGTTAAATCTGACTGGTTTTACATAAGACAACAGGCAGGATGTGCGAGAAAGTGGTTACAATCAAGTAGGTCATGAACTCTTCGGTGTATGTCCAACTACATAATTAAAGTGCTAACGTCTTCTTTCTCTGTACGGCTCACACTTTCCCGAAGACGGAGGGTGACGTATATGAAGATCGATTATCCCGTCTTTTAAAGAGCAATTCAGATTTTTGCAAAATCAAGAAGTGTTTGACTAATGAGAATCTTCACAAACACCGTCTTTTGGACATAAGATTTGGGCTCGGTTCAGGTGGCAACCCTACAAGTACGTGCCCCCTACCCAAGCAATTGGGGAATCTAGCAGTGTGCCCCCAACCGAGGGGCAAGTTATTGCAGTAACTACATAGGTGGTGGAAGTTCATAAAAGTCCTTCACCAATGACTGACCAGGATGAAGAGGATTTAAATGTCTATAAAGGCGATGATGTCATGACCGACGATCTGAAGGATAGTTCCATTCCCGAAGGAGGCTCGCCTCCAAAAACATTACCTCCGGTCGAACCCTCAGCTCAAGATTCTTTGACGGAGGAAGAAATATACGGGCACTTGGCCAACCTTCCTCTACCAAATGACATTATCACTTCGAAGGACATTGGCGCAGAACCATTCTTCCCTATCTCTGAGGAAGAAACTACTCCGGTCAAGAAAAAGGAAATCTAACAGACGAGCCTAGCTCTGGGCCCTGGTCTATTAGGGGGGATTACACGGGATGCAAAAATCACATGCACCACTTGTCACAACACTTTTACACCATCGATATTGATGGTTCTAACATATGCTTGTTTCCTTTATAGGAAAAATGCCTCATAAACAATCTTATTCTTACTGTTCTCTTCGCAAAAGCACATCCAAGCATCTTTCCGATGCCGAGCATGTTCGCAGTGACTGTCGGAGGAGAGATAGTCAATGACCACACGATTCTTACCAGTCTCATTCTACACGATCTCGTTCTCCTTCAAAGTAGGATCCTAAGAAGTCTCACAGTCGTCAATTGCCACCGGCACAGGGCAAGCAGCTTCCCAAAGACTTGACTCCACCTAAGAGTACATTGTCCCATAGAAAATCCTTTAAGAAGCATCATGAACCAAAAGACAAAAACAAGGATTCAAGCAAAAACGTGGAGAAGGAGAAGACAACTCTTATTCATTCTGGTCAGCGCAGACTAGACACTACCGTCCTGCAAGATGTTGCCCTTACCCCCTGACAATAAAGCAATGCTAGAGCACTTGAAAAAGCAATTTCCTGATATTTACTTCGAGACGACGAGGTTCGTCTCGGATCTTGAGCTAGTTCCCGAGGAGTGGGATACAGAGGTCATGGGGCAGGTGAGTCATATGGCCAAACAGTATAGGGTAATGAAGAAGTACGCCACGCATCTCTCGGATGTTATCCGTTGTTTGGAGATATACGCATCCCGAGCTAGGATAAAAATCGATCATGATGCTAGGGCTAGGAGTAGAGCTGAGAAAAATCTTGAGGATGTAGAGGCTCAGCTTGCTTTAGCTCGATGAGATGCTGAAAATTACAAAACTGAGCTGGATAATGCCAAAAACTGTTTCCATTCTGAATTTGATTCAAACAACCAGGAGTGGTTGGCTCTAAAAAAAGAGTTGGAAGATCTCAAAACAACCAATACTGAGTTGAAAGCGACGCAGGATTATTTTGCTGCTGAGAAGGCTGCTTGGGAGAAAGAGAAAGCGAGCGTAAAGGATAACCTTGCTCTTATTGAGAAAGAAAAGGCAAGTTTGAATGACCAACTTGCTCATACTGAGGAACAAGTCGCTCTTGCTGAAAGTAATGCCAACAATGCTCTTGAATCGGCATCCGCCACTACTGATAAGCTCGCTGCAGCTGAAAGAGAGATATAAAGTTTCGATGAACTACTAATGGACTTCTTTGGTCAAGTCATTAAGACTCGAGACATCTCTTGGATTCAGAACTATCATGTTACTTTGGCCAATGTATGGGACATGATCATCGACGGCAAGAGGAAACGATTGAAAGTTGAGGAGATTGATGAGAACCAGCTTATACAGCCCTTTCCCAAAGGAAAATAGCCTGAGGGTTTGGCGGAGGGCAGACTTCTAATCAAAGAAGAGATTGAGAAGGAGAAAGTTAGGCTCAAGGTGAAGGACAAGATCGACGAAGGCTCGAGCTCAGCGGTGGAGCCCAAGACCTCTGAAATTGAGGAATATAATCCTGATGATCCGTTGATACCCTTGGTCCCAACCCCTCCAGCTGTCGGAGCTTCTGATATAAGCCTGGGTGAGGAGTCGGTGGAAGGTATCTCCATATTCTCCCAAAATTTATCAAGACAATTGTGACTTGTCATCGCCTTGTTGAGCAGACAATTGCAGAAGCCATATTCTCTCCCGAACTAATAACATTTGCTTCTCATGATATAAGTGTCAGGCCAGTCGAGAAGGATGCGGAAGAGAAAACATAAGCGGAGAAGGTTATCGTACTGTCAGGTGCTAAAGTTTCTGAGGTCCCAACGCAGACTGAGGGCACCATAGCTGAGAAGGCCATTGTGCCTCCAAGTACCGATGCTCCCACGAATGCTGAAACCATTGACGCTTTAAAGGATATGGACGGTGATTATGGAGATGAGGAAAAGGAGGTCACCATTACAGGGGAGACCAAGGATGATAATAACGAGACCTTAGCCGACATGCAAGCCTGGAAAGAGAAATAGCTGGCTGAAAAAAGAGACGAGCAGGAGCCTCTGAATGTGCAACCTATCACTGCTGCTGACCCCAAGACCGGATTAGTCATAAAGTTTGACTCTAAATCGATAACTTCACATCTTGCCACCCAGTCCTCCAACATTCCACAAGATCCCCCTTCCGATAAGTTGAGGAGGAAGAAGAACGACAAACTGATGCCGACAAGGAGGAACTGGAGAAACAAAAGAAGGAGAAGAAGCCAAGGTTGTCCCCCAAGCATAAGTAGTATTTGTTTGTTGGTTGATATTTTTTTAGGCTTTCCACTGGCCAAGTGATGTAGTTGTGAGAGTGGCCCTCACTTTTTGTCTAGTCTTTGTTGTATAAACCTGCATCAGTAAATGAAATTCTATTTCTTTTTGCACTGTCGTGTTCTTGCAAGTTTATTAGGCTTAGTCACGAACATTTATATCATAACGAAGTTAGAGTTAAATCATGAATTATTCTAATAATGAAACTCAAAATTTTCTGAACTGCACTTCTACGTGTATAAGTATGGGCATGCCCCTAGTCAATCACCAATATGATGCCTGGCCAGGGCTTATTGAGGACTGATTAGAGTCATATATGTGTTGCCCCCCATTTCCGGAAATGAGGTGTTCGGGTTCAGTTTTCATTCTTCTTCCCGATCCTTCAGGGGGTAAAAGTTCTTGTGGTGCTAAGTCTCTAGCGCCTTTATACTCTCCCGATCCTTCAACGGGTTAGAGTGTTATCAAGGTGGTCTTTAATCATGGTGCACCCTCACGCCTTGTGGACTCTATCTTCTCGTCCTTTATACTCTCTCTCAAATCTTGAGAATTAGTGTGCTGGTAGTGGTGTGATTTACCTCATCGCACCTTTAAGGCTCTAGTTCTTGTTCACCTTCCAGTCTGATAGAAGGCACTCTGAATTATGTGTTTTGAGATTGTTGCAGAACTTGTAGCAAATTTCATAATGGTAATGATTCATGTTAATTAAAAATAAAAGAGCAGATAAGTAATGGTGCAATAAAGGTAAATGACACACGATGTTTTTATAGTGGTTCGGTCGAATCATGACCAATGTCCACTTTATAATCTTTTGCTTAAGTAACCAGAGTGTTCTAGGCAAGTCGTGCCTTTTTACATGGTCCTAAAAACAAAAGAATAAAACTGAAAATTTCGTGTCAGATAATGCCGCAAATCCTGGGCAATCCATACTCTGGGGATTTCATCTCCATCCACGGTCGTTAGCTTGAAAGTTCCATTATCAAGCCTTCGTAGAATGGAATACGATCCTTCCCATTTCGAGCCCATATGCACTGGGGTGGAAAGACATGTTTCTGAACCAAGTCTCCGAGTTCAAAGGTTCGAGCTCAAACCTTTATGTTGTAATACCGAGCGACCTGTTTCGTGTGCCTCAAGGCACGTAGGTCGGCTTCGTCCCTCTTTTCTTCAACCATGTCCAGCGACTCGAGGAGCAGTTCATTATTTGTCATCCGATAATAGTAGGTGGTTCTATGAGATTGTACTTCTAACTCAATCGGGATGACTGCCTCTGCTCCAAAAGCAAGGGAATAGGGGTGTATGGCCCGTCGCTGACTTGTATGTTGTCCTGTAGGCCCATAATGCCAACGGTAGCTCATCGACCCACATAGCTTTGGCCCTCTTCAATCTTTTCTTGAAAATAGATTTGATCACCTTGTTCGCTGCTTCGACCTGTCCATTCGATTACGGATGTGCCACAGAGGTATACCTTTTCTTGATGTGGTATTTCTGGCAGAAATCTCTGAACTCAATGCTATTAAACTGGGTTCCATTATCTGTTATGACGACCTTCGGAATCCTGAATCGGCATATAATGTTCTCGACAACAAAATTGATCATTGCTTGGTCGTAATTGTTGTCAATGGCTCTGCTTCGACCCATTTAGTGAAGTAATCCACAGCCACAATGGAGAACTTTGCTCTGCCCTTTGCTGTGGGGAGGCTTCCAATGATATCAATCCCCCTCACACAGCAAAGGGCCACGGGCTCATCATCGTTTTCAACTGGCTTGGAGGTGCCCCGTGAATCTTAGAAAACCTCTGGCAGGCGTCACAACGTCATGCATATTTAGCTGTGTTCTTTTTTACGGTAGGCCAGAAATAGCCATACTGTAATATCTTCTTTTTCGGTGTTTGTCCTCCCATGTGATCACCACATTCGCCTTGGTGTATTTCCTTCAATACACGCTTGATGTCGTCATAGGCGACATACCGGAAGAGGGGCATCGAGAATCCCTGTCTGTACAGGACTCCGCCCTGCAAAACATATCTGGAAGCCTTTCGAATAACTGCATGCCTCTCACTTTTCTTTATTGGAAGCACTCCATTCATCAGAAAATTCTTTAGAGGGGTCATCCATGAATCCCTCTTGGGCTCAGCCGCCAGTACCGGATCAATTTCCATCTGATCTATACTAGGGCACTGTATCACTTCAATCGGGACTAGCCTGTGTTTTCAGGATTATCAGAACTAGCCACCTTCGCCAACTTGTTTGCCTTTTGATTCTCCGATCGAGGAATATGAGATATGCTGTAATGATCAAAACCATCCAGCAACCTCTTCACTTCTTTCAAATATGATATCAGCCTTGGACTCTTGGCCTGAAACTTTTCAATGACCTGGTTCACGGCTATCTTGGAATTGCAAAGGATGTCTAGCTTCGTGATCTCCAACTCCTTTGCAAGATTCAGCCCAGCAATCAGGGCTTCGTACTCAAAGTCGTTGTTAGTGGCATGGAACTCCCACCTGAGTGCATAGTATATGAGCGATTTCGGGAGTCATAAGTACCACTTCGGCGCCAGATCATCTTTCATTCTTGGCTCCATCGGTGTACAATTTCCAAGCATTGGGGTCAAGAAGTAGCTTTGGTGGATCGACTTCTTCGCTTACTGCATCATCCTCCGGGATAGTGGACTCTGCTATAAAGTCTGCCAGTACTTGCCCCCTTATTGACCTTTGGGGATGGAAGTTCAAATCAAATTGACTCAACTTGATGCTCCATTTGAGTAGTCTTCCTGATGCCTCTGGCCTTTGCAGAACCTATTTGAGCGGGTGATCGGTGTACACAGTAATGGGATGAGCTTGGAAATAGTGGCGAAGTTTCCTGGATACGATCAACAAACTGTACGCAAGCTTTTCTATTCTTAGGTAGTTTCGCTCGGCTGCTGCCAATTTCTTACTCACATAGTACACTGGTCACTGAACCTTATCTTCCTCTCTCACCAAGGCTCAGCTGATCACATGGGATGACACTGCTAAGTAAACGAATAAATCCTCGTGATCCACTGGCTTAGACAGTACCGGAGGTCCTTCCAGATGATTCAGAAGATTGTGGAATGCTTCTACACAATCATGAGTCCATTCGAAATTGCGTTTTTGAAACACCCAACCTCCGTTAAGGTCACTCACAAAGGGAACGCCTTAACTTCGATGGAGCATTATAGGTAAAAGATGCAGAAAAATTATAAGATAGACAATTTAAAACAGCGGAAAATAAAGTCGTTTTATGAACAATGTGGTTCAGTCAAGCTTTTACAACAGTTGGCTCAATCATACTTAAAAAGTAATACATAGCATTTCTGTCTTGATTCAAAAACATCCAAGTACAAAAGAAGCATAAAAACAAACTGAATTATTCCCCAATAAAGCAAAGCAAACCATAGCTGAAATGACTGAGTCCAAAGTAATACATGTTGATCTTGAAGCAACAAGAAATCCAAGCTAAGCAGAAGTGTTTCCTCCCTGAGAACCTGGAGGGGGTAACGGAAGAAAAGGAGGCGAAACAAAACTAGGTCAGACATAAGTCTGGTAAGTCAAGATATTTCCAGCATATGAACAAACAAGAACAACATGAGATGAATTAAACTAAATAAAGACATATGCGTGATGATAAGGAACATAGGATAAATAATAGACAAGATAAACTAAGTATAACATCGCATGATAACTATTCTCTACTTCACTACTACCCTGTTATTCCGATTTCTACGTCTCTGCACCACCTAGCTAGTGTCCCAACTAATAATCTGTATAAAAATGATAATATGATAACGTGATACCAATCTTCGCAATTTGTGTTAGCCTTCAGGTGTACATCGATTATGAGGATTCCACCTCAATCTGGCCAATTGCCATGAACATGTTCGATGTATCCTTACTACCTTATCGATCGGCTCCCTACTTGTACTAATGTTACATGTGTCTGTGTCAATCGGCCCTCTCTTGCGTGTAGATACCCTGTGCTGGTCCAACCATAAGGTGTATCAATCCCGATGATAGCGACCCGACACGATTCAAGATGCACAGTGTATACTATTGATGCCCAGTGCTTGTTTTTCCCACTCCGGAGCTCGTGCATGCCCGTACTCCGTTGAGACCTACACTGCTCCACCACCTGCCGCTATTTTGACCGCTTATTATCAGCCTAGTAATCATGCCCCACCCTACCTAGTTTTGGGTACCGTGTTACATCTATGTGGGTTATTGTTGAAATGGGTCCCCGTTACTAGGGTTTCTTACTGGTTAAGTTTGTGGGCCTATATTTACAATATTACCCACCTACACGAGATGTACTTAACCCTCCCACCGATCCAGGCATGTTTATTAAATGGTTAAGTCTGTGGGCCTATATTAACTAATATTACCCACCAACCCGATATGTACTTAACCTTCCATTGATTCAAGCATGTTTATTTAATGGTTAAGTATGTGGGCCAATATTTACTAATATTACCCATCCAACTCGATATGTACTTAACCTCCTACTGATCAAGTCGATACGTATTATTGGTTAAGCTTCCCTTAACCCTACCTGCTTTGTTCATGTAATATTGGTTAAGCGTTGTCCATTCATGTTAACTTAACTCACCCATTCACCATGTCATGTTGGTTAAGTGTTTCTTATTAACTTAACCTCATGTGTTCATCATGTTGTATTGGGTAAGTATCATAAATCAGTTCAAGTTAACTTAACCCATCTTCTTGTCATTTTACTTTGGTTAAGTGTTACCTTCTTGTGCTAACTTAACCCTACCACAAATCTAGTTATATTGGTTAAGTGTTCCTTATTACTTAACCTTACCACAAATCAAATTGTATTGGTTAAGTGTTCCTTATTGTTTAATCCTACCCATTTCATCATGCTATACCGGTTAAGTGTTTCTCATTAACTTAACCCTAGTCATTCATGTTATTATGTTGGTTAAGTGTTCACTTAGTTAACTTAATCCTACCATAATTCATATCGTGTTGGTTAGGTCTCCCTTGTCCATTTAACTTAGCCGCCCATACCTCATGTCAAATTGGTTAAGTGTTGTTAACCTAACCCTATCATATTTAGCACGCGTCATCAGCATTAATTAATTATTAATGCACCCAACCTCTCACATTAGACTTGTTATTGTGGTTGCTGGACGTGCTGGTCGATTCCGTGCAGGCTTACAACACAACTCAGTCTAACCTCGGGTTCAAGCACGTTATGGATAGCTTCTCGCATTGGACCCTATTGTTTGTGGTCGTTGGATGTGTCGGGCGGTTCCGGGAAGCCTTACACCACAAACTCAGTCCAACCTCGAGTTAGCCATGTTCCAACTTTAATTAATTAATAGTTCATGTCAATTCTACAAGTCATATGCCAATTTCCAATTCATGTAAGTTTTAGGTGTCATATGGCAGTTTACCAACTCTACAAGCATGTTCATGTTCAAGTTATGCCGATAGTGTCAAAGTACATATTCCACAATTCATGTCAAATTACCCCAAATTTCATCTTAACAGTCATGCCAAAAATCACAATATTAGGCTTGGTGTCCCAACCCATGGTTATGTCCAGATCTAGATTTATATTCCAATTTATAGTTTGTGCCAAATCTATATTTAATATTTCAATTTACCCTAAGTTCGCAACAATAATAGTTATACCCCAAAACTTGATTTATATGCCAATTTACATATGCCCAAATATTGATTAACATGCCAATATACCCAACTTGCAATTATTATAATAATAATTCCCCGTATCCATCACTAATTATGCCTAACAATTCCACCAAGCATGTTATGCCCATATACTCACCCTAATAGGCGATACCCAACATTCCCCGTATTCCAACGTTCGTATTCCGTGATTTCAGCCTAGGTTCAAAGTTTACCCATGTTCAATAAAAGAAAATAAATAGGGAAAGAAAGAAGTTGCATAAAGGGAAAATAGGCATGAAAACATCATCACAGGCATGAAGGCTAATCCTTGATAAGAACATCATCATGAACATGAAAAACTGATGTACAACAAGATGAACTGATGATAACGACATCATGAGAATAAGAATAGATGCAAAAGAACAGCTTAGAATCAGGCATAGTCTCAATTCCATCTCATTACATGTGAAGACTAGATTTAGGCATTCAAATCTAAAAATAACTGAACTTACAAACAAAATGGACAATCTTATTTTCTGGGATCTGTTTTCTAAAACTGAAAAGCTATCCCTTGACATAGATTAATGATGCTCTAGTTTAGAATTTGATTGAAGTTGTTGAATTAGCCTCTGAATCCCCACTTGAATTCTAAACTTCATTTCTCGAAGAACTTGGGCAGCATAACGACGTCTTTGATTTATTTTAATTAGAATTGAGGCAGCATAACGTTACAATGGTTTGGTATGGAGAGAAAGTGAAGTTTGGGGGTGTTTATATAGTGTAGAACTTATGAATCTCGTCCAGAAATCAACCAAGATTCAGAAAAATGGATTCTGCCTTGGATCTGGCCAAACCAGGGGAGGTCGACCCTATGGTCGACCTGTGTGACCCAGGTCGACCCCAAGTCGACCACTTGGTCGACCTGGGTCCTGGGCAGGAAATTTCCCCCCACCCCCAGGCTGGCTGTGCGTTTTTGAATTTCGAACTCTTAAACTTTGAATTCGGGCTGGTTTTTACTGAAACTTTTGAAGGCCATAACTTCTTCATACGAAGTCCAATTCATGTAAACTCGAACTCTATCTCAAGAAGAATTACGAGACTAACGCAATGGCGTAACCCGTTTCCCTCGATTCTTCTCCTAAAAATTAAGTATACTTTGATTCGTTACTTTAATGTTAACAGAAAAATACGGGGTTTTACATTCTCCCCTCCTTAAAGGATTTCGTCCCCGAAATCTTCAAGTTAGGAAGAACGTATATCCTATCATCTAACCATCCATCTACTCAATCATCAAACACAGGCATCCATTGTCCTTAAAAGGTTTCTAATGTCGTATTAGCATATGAAGAGTGTGTATATATGTTTCTTATCTAATGCAAAATCAGGCGGTCTACTGATTCAGTTGACCTCCTTAATGCGAATCATGAGAGTGTCATGCATCCAATATGTATGCAAATTTCCCTAATCATGTAAATACCATATGTGTGCATATTCATTCATCCATATGCAACATCTATATGATAAAACATTAAGATTCAATCCATATACAAATACATACATTTATATGCATATGCAATATGATAGTGACTGAGCCAATCTAGTGCTAATGTGTGTATAGGTATCCACGAGCATCCACTAGCAACCACTTGCAACCACTTGCAACCATCAATCATAACATGTTTCAAGTACATGTTTACATCCATTGCCTTCTACCTAAGGATCGGAGATACGACCTAGAGGATATACCTAGAAAGATAGAAACAAGTATGCATAAAATTCCTAGAAAAGATACCAAGGATATACCCTAAAGAACAACGGTATGGTGCGCGTTTCTTATCTTCAGTCTCCCACGTCGCGTCCTCTTGAGCTTAACTCCACTATACCTTAACTAATTTAACTTCACTGTTGCGAAGCTTCTTGACCTCCATTTCCAAAACTCACTAGTATAGATAGGACCTCGATCACTTACTGTGCTAGAAGGTATCCAAATGTAGCCGAACTATCTTTCCAAGATAAAAAGATGTTAACCATGAAACCTAGTCTATATACTAAGACGATTAGAGGTCTCTTCTCTACTTAGCTTATCCATTATGTCACAAATCTGAGGGTCTAAAGCTAAAAGTTGCTATGTACTTTTTACCTCTCTTAAGGTCAGTCTTACTTAGAGCGCCCGCCACAACCATTTATCTCTCACGCAAACCATCCTATTCAAACTCGACATCCCTCAAGTACAAGCCCCAAAGGCATAAACCAATATCAGAGAAGCACCCAAGGAACACCTCCTCTGAATTTGGACGATCTACGCGAGATGATACTAGCAAAACAACCAAACAATTGAGCACTTAACTGACTCTGGCAATCCTCGCCAATCTTGCTCCAAAACTATCGTTGATCACATAACTGGCTTTGCATGGTCAACTAGATATATGTGGAAGTCTATCTCAAGTTTTAGGGGGAGACCCCTAGCCTAATCAAAAACATCTGCATACTCATGGACTATTCTAACGGAGCACGATTCATCGATAGATGCATCAAGTGATTCTAGGTAGCTAAGTAAAACTGATCCCTTAGGATCGCATGAAATCTCGAGGGTATTCCCGAGCTAACTCAAAAGTCTAACTACCCTTCGTTCAGAATTACTAACTAATCAACCCATGTCTAGAATCAACCAATATCCCATGGAACCAAAAACTTAAGCATTACACTTAAACTCAATACCTAAGATAGCTATTCTCAAATCCTTAAAAACCAAAGATAAATGAGCCGAACCACTAATTGGATTTGAGACAATAATGGGATCTTCTACTATACAAGTACTAAGGTGCAGAGACTCAACTATGGAAGTAGATAAATTTGAATGTGAAGCGCTAAAATCAAAAGAGTACTAACAGGAGGATCAAAACAAGATAAACTAAGCTCTACTTCATTCTCGAGTACGCTGGTGGTGAGAGCACGCACTTGCCCTCCTGAAAATCCTGTCCTTTGTTCTTGCCCTTGTCCTTAATTATATGACCCGTTATATCATAATAAAGATAATTCCTCTTGTCTCGGGCCTTACTATTCTTTACACTTATAATCCACTTTTACCTTTTCCCTTTTCACTTTAACCTTCTTCGTGAACCAAGTCCATATCCATGAGTTTCTCATCCTTGGGTTGCTCTTTAGCCAAACTCCCTCATTCTCATCTTTACCGTCCTTGGGTAACATGTTGATAGGCCTCCCGAAAGCTGCCTCCATCGCACGGAAAACCCTAAAAAGATCGAAAGAAAATTAACCACAGGTGAAACTACTGCGGCTATAGATGGAAGTCGGGCACTTCTTCTGCCCTTTGACAGGTGTCGTAGTCTCATCAACCCTACAGAACAATGTCGCGTTGGGGTTACCTCCCGGAAGGCCAGGAGCCACGGAGACTCTGGAAACAAAGAAACAAGGATTCAAACAAAGGATCAAAAGATAATGCATGTGGCTTTAGGAAATATGCCTTTAAAACAAAACTTTTCTTTTGAAAATGCTTCTTTAAAACTGTTTTGAAAGTAATTTCTCAAATCTTTTATCTGATCCGGTAAACTACAGCTCCAATACCACACCCCACCTCCGTTAAGGTCACTCACAAAGGGAATGCCTTAACTTCGATGGAGCATTATAGGTAAAAGATGCAGATAAATTACATGACAAACAATATAACACAGAGGAAAATAAAGTCATTTTATAAACAATGTGGTTCAGTCAAGCTTTTACAACAGCAGGCTCAATCATACTTAAAAAGTAATACATAGTACTTCTGTCTTGATTCAAAAACTTCCAAGTATAAAAGAAGCATAAAAACAAACTGAATTATTCCCCAATAAAGCAAAGCAAACCCTAGCTGAAATGAGACTGAGTCCAAAGCAAAACATGATGATCTTGAAGCAACAAGAAATCCAAGCGAAGCAGAAGTGTTCCCTCCCTGAGAACCTGGGGGAAACGGAAGAAAAGGAGGCGAAACAAAACTAGGTCAGACATAAGTCTGTTAAGTCCAGATATTTTCAGCATATGAACAAATAAGAACAACATGACATGAATTAAACTGAATAAAGAAATATGCATGATGATAACTAACATAGGATGACATAGGATAAACAATAGACAAGAAAACTAAGTATAACATCGCATGATATTCCGATTTCTACGTCTCCGCACCACCTATCTAGTGTCCCAACTAATAATCTGTATAAAAATGATAATATGATCCCAATTCCCGCAATTTGTGGTATCCTTCAGGTGTACATCGATTACGAGGATTACACCTCAATCTGCCCAATTGCCATGGATATGTTCGAGGTGTCCTTACTACCTTATCGATCGGCTCCCTGCTTGTACTAATGTTCCATGTGTTTGTGTCAATTGGCCCTCTCTTGCGTGTAGATACCCTGTGGTGTTCCGACCATAAGGGGTATCAATCCCGATGATAATGACCCGACACGATTCAAGATATACAATGTATACTACTTATTCCCAGTGACTGTTTTTCCCACTCCGGAGCTCGTGCACACCCGTACTTCGTTGAGACCTACACTGCTGCACCACCTGCCGCTATTTTGACTGCTTATAATCATCCCAGTAATCGTGCCCCACCTCGCCTAGTTCAGGGTATCGTGATACATCTATGTCGGTTACTGTTGAAATGGATCCCCGTTACTAGGGTTTCTTACTGGTTAAGTTTGTGGGCCTATATGTACAATATTACCGACCTACACGAAATGTACTTAACCCTCCCACCGATCCAAGCATGTTTATATAATGGTTAAGTCTGTGGGCCTATATTTATTAATATTACTCACCAACCCGATATGTACTTAACCTTCCACTGATGCAAGCATGTTTATTTAGTGGTTAAGTGTGTGGGCCTATATTTACTAATATTACCCACTCAACTCGATATGTACTTAACCTCCCACTGATCAAGTTGATACGTATTATTGGTTAAGCTTGCCTTTACCCTACCCGCTTTGTTCATGTAATATTGGTTATGTGTTGCCCATTAATGTTAGCTTAACCCACCCATTCACCATGTCATGTTGGTTAAGTGTTTGTTATTAACTTAACCTCACGTGTTCATCATGTTGTATTGGTTAAGTGTCATAAATCAATTCAAGTTAACTTAACCCATCTTCTTGTCATGTTACTTTAGTTAAGTGTTACCTTCTTGTGTTAACTTAACCCTACCACAAATCAAGTTATATTGGTTAAGTGTTCCTTATTACTTAACCTTACCGCAAATCAAGTTGTATTGGTTAAGTGTTCCTTATTACTTAACCCTACCCATTTCATCTTGCTATACTGGTTAAGTGTTTCTCATTAACTTAACCCTAGTCATTCATGTTATTATGTTGGTTAAGTGTTCCTTTAGTTAACTTAACCCTACCATAAATCATATCGTGTTGGTTAGGTGTCCCTTGTCCATTTAACTTAACCGCCCATACCTCATGTCAAATTGGTTATGTGTTGTTAACCTAACCCTATCATATTTAGCAAGCGTCAACAGCATTAATTAATTATTAATGCACACAACCTCTCAAATTAGACCGATTGTTGTGGTCGCTAGACGTGCCGGTCGGTTTCGGGCAGGCTTACACCACAACTCAGTCTAACCTCGGGTTCAAGCACGTTATGGATAACTTCTCACATTTGACCCTACCGTTTGTGGTCGTTGGATGTGCCGGGCGGTTCCGGGCAGCCTTACACCACAAACTCAGTCCAACCTCGAGTTAGTCATGTTCCAACTTTAATTAAATAACAGTTCATGTCAATTCCAGGTGTCATACGCCAATTTCCAATTCATGTCAGTTTTAGGTGCCATATGGCAGTTTACCAGCTCTACAAGCACGTTCATGTTCAAGTTATGCCGATAGTGTCTAATTACATATTCCATAATGAAAAGTCAGTATGCGACTTTAGCAGGATCAGTAATATGGATACGCGGAATGTATGTGATATACTAACTTGTATGAAAATAAATATTTAATATAATAAGAGCTCACAGAAGCAATATCACAAATGAGTAAATGTAGTAAAGGAAAAATCACACCAGAAATTTTTATACTGGTTCGGAGCACCGTCCTACGTCCAGTCCCAGATCTCTTATCTCGAATTTCACTAAACTATAAACTCACTTAACCTTAAGGAAATAGGTACACAACACCCAAGCAGCCGAACGGGATTTCACGCCTCTATCAACACGAGGACTTCACAACTCGCCTCTTATAACACCGAGGACTTCAAACAAGATGAGTAAACTTGTAATTTGACAATGTATGTTCTCAATAACACGAATTTGTCAATTCTTGTACAACCTTCCTATAATCTTATCCTCAAATATGATTTTGTTACTATGAAGATTTGGAAGATGATATCGTTGTTTGAATCGAAAGAATAATACATAGATTAGAGGATTCAAATAACGATATATGAGAATTATGAGCTTTTGAATGCTTTTAGGGAGCAAGAATGAAATCAACAATTAGATAGCAAGAATAGAAAGAATTGGTGTTTTTAAAACGATGATTTCATGTTGCTTTTATAGTGGATGGAGGGTTGCAATCATTAGTGAAGAGAAGCAACGAATAGGAATCATTTTTGGTGAAGAGAAAAGAAACAACAATTGATGAATAGAGATGTCTATTCAAAAAGTTGCCTTCAGTTCCTAGACCAGTCGACAGGTTAAAAATGACCAGTAGACTGGTATTTGAATATATATATATACATTATATATATGTGTTCGCGATCATTGTGCATTTCTGCCCAGAAACGGTCGACCGCCCATAATGAAACCGGTCGACCAGTTTCTGGTAGTATGCACAATGAATGTGCATACATATATATACATATATATATTCAAATCATTGAGGTATATGATTATTTTAGGATAGATTTTAGCATTTATAACTCAACTAAAAACACTAAATAATCAACCTCTAACTTTAAGTATCATTGAATCTCTTCTTTTTGTCGATCTTGAACTTCTCATTATCATTAATCAAAATGCCATCAATTCCTTGACTCAACATTCTCCCCCTTTTTGATTGATGACAACATAGCTCTGAAATTGTTTCAGCTCCCCCTGAATACAAACTCCCCTGAAAAATATTTAAAAAAACAAATCTGCAAGGCATAATGTTAGTAGCAGTTTCTCTCCCTTTGTCATCAACAAAAAGGAGTAGTAAATAAACAAAAATTATAACAAAAGGCATGAAAAGAAAAAAGATTGTAGCATTGAATACACATCAAACATACCACAAGCAAATCATGTACCTAATAGTTAATATGAACAAATCCAAAATGAATACAACACTATTTATGTACAAGTGCCGATTTTAGTCGTGCATAAAATTTTAAAACATATTATCATAAAGCGAGGATTAATAGCGAACTACTGAGTTGAAGAGTCGGATTCCGTAACTTCCATATCAATCTCCTTGTGTCTTCCTTCTTTCTTATCTCCTTCGTCATGAATCTCTTCTTCGTCGTCATTGTTTCCTTCCTCTTCTTCCTCGGTTTCATAGGCCCCACGACCACGTCCAGCAGTTGTTCCAGAACTCGTGCCTTCCTCGAATGATGACCATGTAAATGTAGGAGGCATGGGACGTTTTCCAGGGTCTTGTATTTGGGTAGAGGAGGCTAGCGATGCACATGAAATTGCATCCCAAAGAATACCAAAGAAAGACTTATGTTTCGAGAAGCGTTTGTCGAGCTTTGTGTCCAAACGTTCGAGTTTGGTGTCGGTACATTTAAGTCTTGCTTCAAGGAGGAATTGATTCCGTGCAATTTATGCTAGTTAATCTTTAGTTGACGATGAAGGTTGAAGGAGTTTGACTTCTTCTGGTTTAGGTTTGGGGGCCTTAGAAAAGTGGTTTCTTGGGGTACTTGTTATTGGTATTGTTCAAAAGGAATGATATTCACACAAGGTTCTGGAAGCTTCATTTTTTTCTAGTAGCTTTATCGATGCACTTTGGTTTTGAGAATTTGGACTCGCATGACTTGAGACCACAATCGAGTAAAAGTCTAATGACATATTTATTGTAAAATATGTATGGTTTTGTGCGATCATTCGCAAGCAAAATTTCATCAAAAATCATGCTTATCCAATTAATCTCTATATCTCCGTAAATGGCATGATGGAAAATGCGAGCAGTAGGCCGTAAGTTAATCGCCTTTGTACTGTTTTTATGATCCTCGATAAAAAGGTGACTAATTTTATCATGAATGTGAACAGTACAGCAATCTGAAGAAAATTCTCTTCCACTATTTGGAGAACCGAGAACCATGGCCATTGGTTCCTTTGAAATAAAAACACGATGACCACAAACTACAGACCAGAGATAATTTGCAGCATTCTCCGACTTGAACTTTGGTAAACTGAGATTAGCGTAGAACAACTTTATCATGATGTGATTTATTTCAAAGTTGTTCTTATCAAAGGTAAGGAGAGATTTTATACAAGCCTTATCTGCTAATTCGTCAATATCTGAAACACCCCACCTCCGTTAGGGTCACTCTCAAAGGGAATGCCCTAATTTTGGTGGAGGTTTATAAGTATAAGTCACAGATATACAAGACAGATATAAGAACACATATTTGTAAACAGCAGAAAAACAGCAACTTTTATTTCATAAAAGCAAATAAGTGTTACAACAACATTACCATGATTGTCTTACATCCTTTCCAAAAACATAACATAACACTTTCATAATCTGTCTTGATTACATTATTTAAAGAAGCATAAAAAAAACATAAATAAACTGCAAAAGCCCCATAGTGGTTGTCCAAAGCCATAGTTCAAAACGAAAAGGTCCAAGCAATACATTTTTCCTCTTCAAGCTGGATATGAAGGCTGGTCAAGCTGCAGTGTTCCCTCCCTGTGGACCTGGGGGGGGGGGGAACTGAAGAAAAGAAGACGAAAGAAAAGTAGAGTCAGACATAAAGCCTGGGTAAGTCTAGGACTATTCTGTCTATGAATAAAGAACTGGGTATGATAAGTATAAACAAGAAGTGGGAAAGCACTATAAACTTAGTTAAGTTGTCTAGGGTCGAATATACTATTGTACCCCATATTAATCTCTGAACCCATATAAACTAGTTCCCAACTGGCACCCCATAATCAGGGTGAAGTGATCCATTCTGTGATGATCGGCTCCTACTCGCATAGTTACATGTGTCTTACGGCCCCCGATGTTGTAGTTACCTATGCTGGTCCCACCATGGGGTGTATCAAGTCCCATGGCGGCGGCCCGACACAACCTTAGAATGCACAGGTATGCTACTGGTGCCCAGTGCCTTATTTTTCTGCGTCGGAGTGTGTGCACGCCCGCACCCCGTTAGAACCTACACTGCTACACCACCGCCGTCGCTTTGACCTCTTACAATCAGCCCAGTAATCGTGCCCCACCCTGCCTAGTTTCAGGGTATCATGATACACCTTATAGGGTTACTGCTGAAAATGGTCCCCCGCTACTAGGTTTTCTATTTCTAGCCAACATGCTAAGTTGGTTAAGTGTTTTATAACCTAACCCCCAATCAGTCTGTTTAGTTTAGCATGTTCCATTTTGATTAAGTCTTTAGTTCACTTAATCCTAACAATCCTGACTCAGCCTTAATTTGTCTTATTAAAGCCTTGACCTCTCACATTAGACAGGTATTGTTGTGGCTGCCTGTTGCCGGTTGGTTCCGGGCAGTCTTACGCCACAACTCAGTCTAACCTTGGGTCCTTATTGGGCTCCATGTTTAACCTCCCACATTGGATAGGTATTGTTGTGACAACTGGACAGCCGGGCGGTTCCGGGCAGGTTTACATCACAACTCAATCCAACCTCGGGTTAAACACATCGTATGTTCTACATTTACATATTTTGTCTTTCTTCTTTATTTTCTTATATGTAAATATTTGCGGCCCATTATTAAAAATCAGTTTAAGCTAATGGTGTAAAGGTTTACACCAATCATGGGCCCAACCCATACTTGAATTTGGGCCCCTTTACTTTATATTTTCATTTATTAATTAATTTGGCCCAACGCTATTTTCCCCCGTTTAATACGCTCGTTTATTATAAATAGGTTGGGCTTAGCCTTTTTAAGCCCAACTTAGCCATGTGAAAAAGGGGAGGCTTAAAGCGTGATTACATACACAAAGAGGGGGAATGTGAACGCATGAACTTGCAACATAACGTTGGAACTGCAAAATAGAAACTGGTGTATTTGCATAGTAGTAACGTATACTTTGGTCATAAAGCATAAGTGACATGAATCAAAGCATGTAAACTTGTAGTTAAGATAAGAATCTAAATTGGATATCATTATTGACACATATTCTTAACTACAACATAGACCTATGTTTTTATTTAGGCATAATGTCAAACATAAGCAAATCATGTTCATAAGGTTCCTACATGTTTGCAAAGGGGCTTACTTTTGTTACTAATACAAAAGCATAGTTCAACTGGAATTATTCCAACTTAAATCATGACTTTAAATCTATTCACATAACCATGGCACACATATACTTATGGCATAAATATTTCTAAACATGAAATCATGATTTTTACTTTAGTCATGCAAACTTGCAAATGGGATTTTGAATCTAACCTAGCTATGTACCACATATGTCATCATATAATTCTTGTTAACAATATAGACCTAACATGGTTTTCAATTATGCAAAATATCAATCATAGCCTAGTCATATTCATAAGTTCACAAAGAGGTTTTCTAGTACAAAAGTATGGCTTAATACATAGATCATGATGCCAAATTTTCAACATAATTTCATATGCATTATAATAACCCAAATTTGCTCCAATTACGCACAAAATGATTTTTTTGTATAAAAATACACATTATGATGGCATAGTAGCAAAACCACAAACTTGCATGAATTTCAATTAAACAACTACATACATGTAGCTTCAACATGAATTACATACTTTGCAAATATCCAAATGTATACTTGCATAAAACTACCGCAAACATGTAGTTTTTATAATGAATAACATACTTTGCGAATATCCAAACGTTATACAACATTCCAAATCGATAAGAATCATAGTAACGCACAAATATGAATTACTTATCACCACAAATCAAGTGTACAAACCAACACAGTTATTTATTCATACCAAAATAATACTCTACTAACAATCGTGTGGCGAATTCTCCAATTCAGGAATTTGGAGATGCGACTCCTTGTTGATTTGATTTGTTTAAGTTGCTTTATGCTTTAGAATTTTCCTCCTAATCCTCTCTCAAATTGGTGGCTACTCCTAGTCGTTCCTCAGCAACATGATGGCCTCGTTATTATTTTTGAATGAATAGATTAGGTAGAGTCTAGGGTCATTTTTATAGAGTTTATGAACTAATTAGGACCATTGATTTTGCTTGGATTGATCATAGCCATTCATTCGAAAGAGAGACCAATTAGAGCCTGCCACCTAGCCCTAATGACAAAGCAGGCTTCTGAAAATCGACCAACATAGACTAGGCCAGCCAGGGTGGGCTGGGTTCGACCTGGCTCTGGACCAGGTCGACAGCCCTGTCGACAGCCCTGTCGACCTGGCTAGACCAGGTCGACAGCCCAGTCGACCTGGGTGCCTTAGGCGGGTGTTTTCCCGCCCTGGCCAATTGGGCCCGTTTTTGAATTTTGAATTGTTTTTCTGAGCTATTTTTCTTATGCTCGAATTTTAAACTTAATTCAGAAACTTCCGGAGGCTATATCCTCTTCATACGGACTCCGTTTTTCGAAAACTCGGACTCTATTTCGCGTATTTTTCCGAGACGAACGCAATGGCGTATCCCGTTTCCCTTAGTTCTTTGATCTGTAATTAATTATACTTTAACTTGTGAATTTCACAGTTATAGAATACACGGGGTGTTACATCCTCCCCCACTTAAAAGGATTTCGTCCCCGAAATCTTCAAGTTAGGAGTAATGTATATCCTAACATCCAATCATCCATCTACTCATCCATCAAACACGAGCATCCATTGTCCTTAAAAGACTTCTAATGCTTCATGATCATATGCGAAGTGTGTGTGTGTACATGAACTTACCTAATGCAAAATCAGGCGGTCTACTGATTCAATTGACCTCCTTAATGCGAATTATGTAAGTGCCATGAATCCATCATGTATGCAAATTTTCCTATTCATGATTCTACATGAGTGCACAATCATTCAATACAAATGCAACATCCATATGACAACACATCAAAGTTCAACCATATACGAATGCAAACATATATGCATATGCAATATGAAGTGACTGAGCCGATCTAAAACCTAGATTGTGTGTGTATATGCAACCACGAGCAACCACTAGCAAATTGCAACCATCATCCATAACATGTTTCAATTACATGTTTTCATCCAAAAAGGTTTCTACCTAAAAGATAAGGTCGAGGAAATATACCTAAAAAGATAGATAAAAGCCCAACTTAAGGAAAAAGAAAGATCAAGGATGTACCCTCGAAAAGAAAAGGGTAGGCAGTGCGTATTCTAGCTTCAGTTTCCCAAGTCGCGTCTCCGTCGGCGTCGCTCCACTGAACTTTGACGAGTTTGACTTCGCGGTTGCGTAGCTTCTTCACTTCCGTTCCTAATATGCGGGTTGGAACTTTTCTTATGGTTGCTTCGCGTTCCACTTCGGCCTCTTCGAGGATATTTGGCTCTACCACTTCAGCAGACTCATGTAGACATTTTCGGAGATGTGAAACGTGAAAAACGTTGTGGACTCCGGCCAGCTTTTCGGGTAGCTCTAATCTATAGGCCATTTTCCCAATTTTCTCGATGATAGGGAATGGCCCTACGAATCTTGGTGCTAGCTTTCCTGTGGTTCCAAAACGAACAACGTTCCTTAGCGGAGATACCTTAAGAAAAACTCTGTCCCCAACCTCAAATTCAAGGTCGGTTCTCCTCTTGTCGGCGTAGGACTTTTGTCTGTCTTGGGTCGTCTTCATCCTTCTTCGTATTAAGTCTACTTTCTCTGAAGTCTCTCGGATCATATCTGGTCCAAGTATGAGCTTATCAGTAGACTCCCACCAACAAGTGGGCGATCGGCACGGTCTTCCATATAAAGCTTCGAAAGGCGCCATTCCGATGGTTGCTTGATAGCTGTTGTTGTAGGCAAATTCCACCAAAGGAAGGTGGTCTTCCCATGTCCCTCCGAAGTCAAGGACGCATAGTCTTAAAAGGTCCTCCAAAACTCTGTTCACTCTCTCCGTTTGGCCGTCGGTTTGCGGATGATAGGCTGTGCTCAAGCATAACTGCGTTCCTACTGCTTCTTGCAGACTCCGCCAAAACTCACTGGTGAATATGGGGTCTCGGTCACTAACAATGCTAGATGGTATTCCATGGAGTCGAACGATTTCCTTGAGGTAAAGTGATGCTAGGGATGAGGCAGTTCTTTTACTTTTAACAGGTAAAAAGTGGGCGCTTTTAGTAAGCCTATCCACTATTACCCAAATGCTAGTGTTGCCTCTCCTAGACCTAGGCAGCCCATCGATGAAGTCCATTGAGATGCTATCCCACTTCCACTGCGGGACCTCCAGAGGATGTAGCAGTCCGCCAGGCTTTTTCTGTTCCGCCTTAACATGTTGGCATACCATACACTTAGAAACGAATTATGCCACGTCCTTTTTCATGCCGTTCCAGAAGAAAGTCCTTTTTATATCTTTGTACATTTTATCTCCGCCTGGGTGTATCGTCATCTTGGAGTGGTGTGCTTCCTCGAGAACCTTCTTTACTAAGTCTTTTGTCTGTGGGACGCATAGTCTTCCGTCTCGCCTTAGCAAACCCTTATCGTCGATGGAGTATCTGTTGAGGTGACTTGAAGTCTCACCCCTAATTAGCCTATCAATCATTTCCACAAGCTGAGGGTCTTCGCGTTGCGCTGTCCCTACTGAATCCACTAAAGTTGGCCATACTTCGAGAGATGCTAGCAAGCCTGGTACGAAATCGGAGGAGGGCCTAAAGTCGAAGCTGGCTATAAACTCTAGGCTTTGTCTTTCAACAAACAACGGGCTTAGTGTAACACCCCACGCCCGCTAGGGTCACTCACTAAGGGAATGCCATAGCATCGGTGGAGTATTTTAGTGAATATAGAACAGAAAAATTACAACAAGACAGATATAAATAGTACTTGAAATTTTAAAACATCATCTCATAACAACGGAAATAAACATGTCTGGTTACATCATAAAACCATGGTAAAAGTCAAGTACAATATCCATCAAAATAAAGAAGTACATAATCCCACTCTCTCATACAATAGCCAGAACAAAAGAAAAGATAACTGGATAACTGGACCTTTACATCCACTCAAGCTCCTCAAGACTGGAACAGCAATCCGATCAAGCTCTACTACCGCTAGGATCCACCGTAGGACCTGAGGGTTGGGAAAAAGATAAAAACAACGGGGTCAGACATAAGTCTGAGTGAGCCCTATAACTTTAACAATACAATCATTAAAGTAACCAGAGAAGATATAAACTTGACCACGGTAATATCTGGGGATGAATGGCTACACTAAGCAGCTTGGTAGACTTAGGATAAACTAAGATAACCGTCAGGACGCATCTACCCACCCAAGGATAATTACTAACTGCACCACACCAGTCATTTCCTACTTAAAGGTTGATCCCTTCCAAGGACTTAGAAAATTTCCCCAGTAGTTCCATGTACTCCTAGCCCACTACATAGGTGCCGTCTGCCCCTATCTCCACTAGGTGTACCCAGTAATTCTTACTCAGTAGTTTCGTGTACCCCTACATAGGTGCCGTCTGCCCCTATTTCCACTAGGTGTACCCACTACTCCCCAAGCGATCGGCTCCCTACCGTAGATACCCGTGCTGGTTCCACAGTGGGGTGTATCACTCCCCTAAAGTGGCTACCCAATACTAACGGTGCACGGCTTTATATCTACACGATGCAACAACGACTTATCTACCAGCCCGGGCCCACACACGCATATGAAGCCCGTTGGACTTGCGTTGCCACCGCTAACCCGTTTTGGCCTCTTATAATCAAGCCCAATATGTGTGTCCCGTCACTCGACATGGGTCGAGCCCACAAAGATACGTTTGGGATATTGGTTGAAATGGGCCCCCACAAGCTACCCACTTAAGCTTGTCAAATATCAAGTGTATCCCACTTAACCCTTTAATCATGTTTAATTACATGTTTCCACTTGGTTAAGTATTCTAATCGTATTTTTCTATTGCCACCCAAGGCAACCCACTAGATTCCACATGCCACCCAAGGCAATCACAAAATCTCCTCATGCCACCCAAGGCACCCACTTAACCCCTCATGTCCCACTACATGCTATTATGGTTAAGTGTTTCTTAATTAATTAAGACCGTGATCTCCCGTAAAGACCTCCCACATTAGACTAGCTGTTATGACCGCCTGGTTAAGCCGGTAGAATCCGGGCAGTCTTACGTCATAACAGAGTCTAACCTCGTGTCTTTACCTTAATCACGTATTTAATTTATGGCTAAGACCTCTCACATTGGGCTGACATTTGTAGCAACTGGTTAAGCCGGTCGGGTCCGGGCAGTTTTACACTGCAAATGAGTCCAACCTCGTGTCTTAGTCGATTAACTACACCTAATTAATCACCCCCATATTAATTATCCCTAATTAATATCAAGTTTTCCATAACATGGGTAGACCTAACTCAATAGGTAAATTCCCATGGGGTAGACCTAACTCAATAGGTAAATTCCCACTTATGGTAATTTATTTTTTTACGGTATGCTTAATCATACCCAATCATTCATTTATTAACATATTTACCACCCCATCGTTCCCCACATAAATCGTTCTCATTTCATGACATAACAAAGGGAAAGATCATTACAAATATCATGGGTTTAACATACAACTTTGTCATGGGTTAAGAGGATGTCAACTTGCATATATGACCATATATTAACCCAACTACATATAAACCCAAACTTGCATATTATCATACACATGATTCACATAACATGTTGCATATGAGCTTGCATATTATCATACACATATCTTGCATAACATGTTGAACTTGCATATAGGCATTCTCATAACTTGCATAACATGTTAAACATGCATTTAAGCATACACATAACTTGCATAAGTATTCACATACTTGCATAAGCTTCCACATACTTGCATAAGCATTCACATACTTGCATAAACATGAATAACTTGCATATCATGTCATTTAAGCATATACATATCTTGCATAAACATTCATATACTCGCATAAGCATGCATAACTTGCATATCACATAAATCTTGCATTTAAACATATACATGACTTGCATAAGTATCCATATACTTGCATAAGCATGCATAACTTGCATATCACATTAAACTTGCATTTAAACATATACTTAACTTGCATATCTCACTTTGCTAAACATGCATAATTCCACTTATTAAACATGCATATATCAACTTGTTAAACATGCATAAATCAACTTATTAAGCATGCATAAACCAACTTATCACATATATGCATAAACATAGAACAACATAGAGTAACATATCATTATACATGATTTAAACTCACTAATCCGCATTTAAGACCATAAGTCTCATTACACCCAATCTACTTACTTTAACAATTAATGTTAAAGTGATAGAAACTCACCAAACTTAAGATTAGCAACCTTATGAAGTAGAATTAGTTGCAACTATGAAGATAATAATGATTAGAGAATGATTTGAGAGGGATTAGCTTGCAACTTCCTTCATGAACTAGTGGAGGCCATGCTCAAATTTCAATTTGCCATAGTTTAGTTACAAGACGTAATTATGAATGAATTGGGGTAGGGTTATGGTCTTATTTATAGGATTAGGTGAGTGTTTTAGGCCCTTAGATTAACCCTAGATTAGATTAGGACCCTTAGATTTGGGAAATCTCTAGAACCAGCCCTCCTAGCCAGCCTGAAACCCAACCTGGTGCAACCTGGTGCACCCAGGTTCACAGAACGGTGCCACCCTGTCGACAGGCAAGTCGACAGGCATGTCGACACCCCTGTCGACAGGCCTGTCGACAGCCCTGTCGACATGGGCTGGGCGGGAAGCTTCCCGCCTGACCCCGCCTGGCCCATTCCAAATCTGAACATTTTAAATATTTAAATCTGTTTTAGTTTTAAATTTTCTGCAAACTTCATCGGGCCATAACTGGGCCATACGGACTCCGATTTTCGAAAACTCGGACTCTATTTTGCGTATTTTTCCGAGACGAACGTAATGACGCAGCCCGTTTCCCCCAATTCCCACGTCTGAGATTATTTATTCTGTAATTAGTGAATTTTAGTATTATCCCAAAATTCGGGGTGTTACATTCTCCCCTCCTTAAAGGATTTCGTCCCCGAAATCTCTTAAGCTAAGGAGAATGCATATCCTACCATCCAAACAACCATCTACTCAAACCATCAACCACTGGCATCCATTGTCCTTAAAACAATTTCTAATGATGTATGAGCATATGCAAAAAGTGTGTGTATATGTTCCCTATCTAACGTATGAACATATGCAAACCATGATAGTGCCATGAATCCATTATGTATGCGAGAAACCCTATCGACACATACAATATCTACATGAGTGCACAATCATTCACCAAAATGCATCATCCATGTGATAATACAACCATTATACATCCGTAAATATTTTCCTACACACAATTTTATGCAATATGCAATATGAAGTGACTGAGCCGATCTAGTGCCTAGAGTGTGTGTATATGCATCCACGAGCAACCACTAGCAACCACTTGCATCCACTTGCATCCATCAACCATAACATGTCTCAAACACATGTTTCAACCATAGGTTTACCCTATCTAAAGGTCAAAGGTACTAACGAGAGGATATACCAAAGATAAGATAAGTACTAGACAAGCGATAAAGGAGAAAGTAAAGACATACCCTCAAAAAGAAATGGGTACAATGAACGCATCTTCGCTTCCGTCTCCCAAGTTGCGTTGCTCTCATCTTCTCCCCATTGCACTTTGACTAGCTGAACCTCTCGATTCCTCAATTTCCTAGTCTCTGACCCAAGGATGCGAGTAGGAGCTCGTCGAATCGTCGCATCACGCTCAACCTCCATATCCCTAAGCAAGCTCGGCTCTACCACCTCTGCGGTCTCATGTAAGCATTTCCTCAAATGGGACACATGGAATACATCATGGACACCACTAAGTCTGTCAGGCAACTCCACTCTTTATGCCATCCGTCCAATCCTTTCCTTGATAGGAAACGGCCCAACAAACCATGGTGCTAACTTCCCAACGGATCCGAAGCGAACAACATTTCTCAACGTAGATACCTTGACAAAAACCATATCCCCAACCTCAAACTCAAGATCCGTCCTTCTCTTGTCCGCATAAGATTTTTGCCTATCCTGCGCTGCTTTCATCCTTCTTCAAATCAAGTCGATCTTCTCTGAAGTCTCCCTAACCATATCAGGCCCAAGCAAGATCTTATCCGTAGACTCCCACCAACATGTAGGTGATCGACAAGGCCTTCCATAGAGAGCTTCGAAAGGAGCCATACCAATACTGGACTGAAAGCTGTTATTAAATGCGAACTCCACCAATGGAAGATGTTCTTCCCATGAACCTCCAAAATCTAAGATACAAAGCCTCAAAAGGTCTTCTAGAACACGATTCACCCTCTTAGTCTGGCCGTCTGTCTGAGGATGATATGCAGTGCTCAGACACAATTGAGTCCCCACTACTTCTTGCAAACTTCTCCAGAACTCGCTAGTGAAGATAGGATCTCGATCACTTACTATGCTAGAGGGTACCCCATGCAACCGAACTATCTCTCGAAGATATACTGAAGCTAGCCATGGAGCAGTCCTCTTGCTCTTCACAGGTATGAAATGGGCGCTCTTAGTAAGTCTATCTACCACCACCCAGATTCCTGTATTACCCTTTCTCGACCTGGGTAACCCGTCAATAAAATCCATCGAGACGCTATCCCACTTCCATTGTGGAACCTCCCATGGGTGAAGCAACCCTCCTGGTTTCCTTTGCTCCGTCTTCACTTGCTGACATACCAAGCATCGAGCTACATATTCGGCCACATCTTTCTTCATACCGGCCCAGAAGAAAACCCTCTTCATATCTTGGTACATCTTATCCCCACCGGGATGAATGGTCATCCTAGAGCGGTGTGCATCATCAAGAATAGCCTTCCTCAACCCTTCATCTTGCGGTACACAAAGTCTACCGTCCCTACGCAAGCACCCCCTATCGTCTAGGGTGTACCTACTTAAATGGCTGGACGACTCCCCCCCCCCCCTTTGAGCTTCTCTATCAACTCAACCAACTGTGGGTCGTCCCCCTGTGCATCTCCAATCCGCCCCAAAAGAGTAGGTCTAACTTCCAAAGAAGCTAGCAAACCGGGTACATAGTCAACAGAAGGTCTGAAATCAAACATCGAGATAAACTCCAAGCTTCGTCGTTCCACGAACAATGGACTCAAGGACAACCTCTTCCTACTCAAGGCGTTCGCCACCACGTTATCCTTGCCAGGGGTATACAATATCTCGAAGTCATAGGATGCTAAGAACTCCATCCGCCTTTGCTGTCTTAAGTTTAAATCTTTCTGAGAGAATAAGTACTTCAATGATTTATGGTCAGTGAACAACTCGAATCTCTCACCAAGAAGATAATGACGCCAGATCTTAAGCGCAAAAACAATAGTGGCCAGCTCTAGATCATGGGTAGGGTAATTTTTCTCATGTGCCCTCAACTGCCTTCCACCGTAGGCTATTACCCTTCCCCCTTGCATTAAGACTGCGCCAAGGCCTGTCCCACAGGCATCGGTATAGACAACAAATGGCTTGCTCCCATCTGGCAACACTAAAACTGGAGCAGTGGTTAAAGCTCTCTTTAACCGTCGGAACGCATCATCACAATCTACGTCCCATGTGAAAACAAGATTCTTCTTTGTTAAGCGGGTTAATGGGGCTGATATCTTCGCGAAGTCTTTAATAAACTTCCTATAATAACCCGCCAAGCCCAAGAAACTTCGTACTTCGGTAGCATTCTTCGGAACCTTCCAATCCTGAATTGATACTACCTTCGCGGGATCCACAGCTATCCCTTCCTTGGAGACCACATGCCCCAAGAACCATACTTACCTCCTCCAGAAGTGACATTTAGAGAATTTAGCCTTAAGGCTATGCGCTCGAAGAGTCTTCAACACTTCCCCAAGATGTAGGGCATGCTCTTCTTCACTCTTAGAGAATACTAAGATATCATCCACAAAGACTACTACAAACTTATTAAGGAACTCCCTGAACACCCTACTCATTAAGTCAACAAAGTATGCAGGGGCGTTTGTCAACCCAAATGGCATCACCAGCCACTCATAGAAACCATCCGGAGTCCTAAAGGCAGTCCTGTCTATGCTATCCTCAGCCACCCTCAACTGATGAAACCCCGTGGCCAAGTCCAACTGAGAAAATACTGAAGCGCCAACCAACTGATCGAAAAGATCATCTATCCTCGGCAATGGGTGTCTATTCTTCTTTGTGAGCTTGTTGAGTTCTCTATAGTCTACACAAAGTCTGAGAGACCCATCCGCCTTCGTAGCGAATACTACTGGAGCACCCCACTCCGATATGCTCCGTCTTATGAACCCCTTCTCAAGCAACTCCCCTACTTGCTTATGGAGTTCCCTCCTCTCACGAGGAGCCATGTGGCGCACTGGTAAAGATACCGGTTTAGCATTATCCACCAAATATATTCGGAAGTCAATCTCCCGCTTCGGAGGTAAACCCTTCACCTCCTCAAACACATCCGGATATTCCCGGACCACTCTCATAGATTGCAAACTCTCGACCGAAGCGTCAAGCGATTCAAGATAACTTAGCATAATAGAGTCCATGGGATTACAAGAAATCTCGAGAGTGTTACCCAAGCGGGTCATCAGCCTAACAACTCTCCTTTCGCAATCAAGAACGGCACCATTACTGGATAACCAGTCCATGCCCAAAATCAACCCATAGCCCGTGAAGCCCAATACAAAAGCATCACATCTAAACTCAATGCTAAGTACAGAAATCTTCAAACCCAAACATATCATGGACAAATAAGTGGAGCCCCCAATTGGGTTTGAAACAACCAAGGGATCATCTACCAGACTGGTGTCTAGGTGCAGTGACTCAACTAATGATGATTAGATAAACGAATGCGATGCGCCTGAATCAAACAATGTACGGACAGGATGATCAAATAGAAAAACCAGACTTTCAACGGAAATAGTTCTACCTCTCTCCTGAATCGGTGGAACCGCGAGAGCCTGTACTTGCCCCCTAGCCTGACTCGGTGCCGTAAGAGCTTGCACCTGTCCTCCTGAGGTAGATCCCGTCCTTTGCACTTTCTTAGGGCAATCCTTCACTAAGTGCCCTGCTTCGCCATAGTGGAAGCAACCGGTCTTCTTCTTCTTGCGACAATCCTTGCTTAGGTGGCCAGGTGTCCCACAATTGAAACACTTCTTCTTCTTGCTCTTGCCACCGTTGCCTTTCCCACCTTTGCTTTGTTGTTGTTGAGGTCTCTTTTGATCTCCCTTCTTCTCGGGTGCCTTATTAGCATTAGGACCTTTCTCTTCCTCATACATGAGTGCCATATCAACTAGCTTCTCAAAGGTGGCCCCCATAGGGATGTGAGTCATAGCCAACCCATGCATCGGTTCATTCAAGCCTTTCACGAACCTCAAAGCTTTCTTCTCCGGTGTATTCACCATGTCTTGGCCAAACCTTGCCAATTGATTAAACTTGTTAACATATTCCTTCACCGAAAGATTTCCTTGCTTTAGAGTCAAGAATCTTTCCATATACAAGTTTTCCTCCGCCCTTGAGAGAAACTTTGCCACAAATCTTTGCTTAAAATCCGCCCAAGAGTCAACGGGGCGTTCTCCATTAGTAACCTCCCACCAGAACGAGGCCTCTCCCTTCATTAACCAAGCAGCCAACTTGACTTTCTTCCCTTCTTCCATCTCAAAAATATCTATCAACTCTTCCACCTCTTTAAGCCAATCTCTAGCCTCCACAAAGGTTTCAGATCCTTGAAAAGGTTTCCCTCCCATAGCTTTAAATTCCTTGCAAGTCTTAGCAAAAGTATCCGTGCGAGGAGGAGGGGGAGGAGGAAGATCGGGTGCTACGGTTGGTGGAGGAATATTCGCTGGACCCGCAGTGGTGGCCCTAGCCTCCATCAATCTCCTATACCATACTGGTACCGTCACACCCTCCGGAAAGTTAAGATCCTCAGCCATGCTGAAACGAAAAAGGAAAGATTCAAAACGGAGAATTCGAAGGATATAGATATGGCTATTGGGGATTATGCTTTTCATTCAAAAAATTTTCTCTTAAAAGACATGTTTTTGAAAATATCGTTTCCAAAAATGTTTTAGAAAAATAGTTTTCTAAAAATTTTATCTGTTCCGGTAACCTTTGCTCTGATACTACGTGTAACACCCCACGCCCGCTAGGGTCACTCACTAAGGGAATGCCATAGCATCGGTGGAGTATTTTAGTGAATATAGAACAGAAAAATTACAACAAGACAGATATAAATAGTACTTGAAATTTTAAAACATCATCTCATAACAGCGGAAATAAACATGTCTGGTTACATCATAAAACCATGGTAAAAGTCAAGTACAATATCCATCAAAATAAAGAAGTACATAATCCCACTCTCTCATACAATAGCCAGAACAAAAGAAAAGATAACTGGATAACTGGAGCTTTACATCCACTCAAGCTCCTCAAGACTGGAACAGCAATCCGATCAAGCTCTACTACCGCTAGGATCCACCGTATGACCTGAGGGTTGGGAAAAAGATAAAAACAACGGGGTCAGACATAAGTCTGAGTGAGCCCTATAACTTTAACAATACAATCATTAAAGTAACCAGAGAAGATATAAACTTGACCACGGTAATATCTGGGGATGAATGGCTAAAATAAGCAGCTTGGTAGACTTAGGATAAACTAAGATAACCGTCAGGACGCATCTACCCACCCAAGGATAATTACTAACTGCACCACACCAGTCATTTCCTACTTAAAGGTTGATCCCTTCCAAGGACTTAGAAAATTTTCCCAGTAGTTCCATGTACTCCTAGCCCACTACATAGGTGCCGTCTGCCCCTATCTCCACTAGGTGTACCCAGTAATTCTTACTCAGTAGTTTCGTGTACCCCTACATAGGTGCCGTCTGCCCCTATTTCCACTAGGTGTACCCACTACTCCCCAAGCGATCGGCTCCCTACCGTAGATACCCGTGCTGGTTCCACAGTGGGGTGTATCACTCCCCTAAAGTGGCTACCCAATACTAACGGTGCACGGCTTTATATCTACACGATGCAACAACGGATTATCTACCAGCCCGGGCCCACACACGCATATGAAGCCCGTTGGACTTGCGTTGCCACCGCTAACCCGTTTTGGCCTCTTATAATCAAGCCCAATATGCGTGTCCCGTCACTCGACATGGGTCGAGCCCACAAAGATACGTTTGGGATATTGGTTGAAATGGGCCCCCACAAGCTACCCACTTAAGCTTGTCAAATATCTAGTGTATCCCACTTAACCCTTTAATCATGTTTAATTACATGTTTCCACTTGGTTAAGTATTCTAATCGTATTTTTCTATTGCCACCCAAGGCAACCCACTAAATTCCACAAGCCACCCAAGGCAATCACAAAATCTCCTCATGCCACCCAAGGCACCCACTTAACCCCTCATGTCCCACTACATGCTATTATGGTTAAGTGTTTCTTAATTAATTAAGACCGTGATCTCCCGTAAAGACCTCCCACATTAGACTAGCTGTTATGACCGCCTGGTTAAGCCGGTAGAATCCGGGCAGTCTTACGTCATAACAGAGTCTAACCTCGTGTCTTTACCTTAATCACGTATTTAATTTATGGCTAAGACCTCTCACATTGGGCTGACATTTGTAGCAACTGGTTAAGCCGGTCGGGTCCGGGCAGTTTTACACTGCAAATGAGTCCAACCTCGTGTCTTAGTCGATTAACTACACCTAATTAATCACCCCCATATTAATTATCCCTAATTAATATCAAGTTTTCCATAACATGGGTAGACCTAACTCAATAGGTAAATTCCCATGGGGTAGACCTAACTCAATAGGTAAATTCCCACTTATGGTAATTTATTTTTTTATGGTATGCTTAATCATACCCAATCATTCATTTATTAACATATTTACCACCCCATCGTTCCCCACGTAAATCGTTCTCATTTCATGACATAACAAAGGGAAAGATCATTACAAATATCATGGGTTTAACATACAACTTTGTCATGGGTTAAGAGGATGTCAACTTGCATATATGAGCATATATTAGCCCAACTACATATAAACCCAAACTTGCATATTATCATACACATGATTCGCATAACATGTTGCATATGAGCTTGCATATTATCATACACATATCTTGCATAACATGTTGAACTTGCATATAGGCATTCTCATAACTTGCATAACATGTTAAACATGCATTTAAGCATACACATAACTTGCATAAGTATTCACATACTTGCATAAGCTTCCACATACTTGCATAAGCATTCACATACTTGCATAAACATGAATAACTTGCATATCATGTCATTTAAGCATATACATATCTTGCATAACCATTCATATACTCGCATAAGCATGCATAACTTGCATATCACATAAATCTTGCATTTAAACATATACATGACTTGCATAAGTATCCATATACTTGCATAAGCATGCATAACTTGCATATCACATTAAACTTGCATTTAAACATATACTTAACTTGCATATCTCACTTTGCTAAACATGCATAATTCCACTTATTAAACATGCATATATCAACTTGTTAAACATGCATAAATCAACTTATTAAGCATGCATAAACCAACTTATCACATATATGCATAAACATAGAACAACATAGAGTAACATATCATTATACATGATTTAAACTCACTAATCCGCATTTAAGACCATAAGTCTCATTACACCCAATCTACTTACTTTAACAATTAATGTTAAAGTGATAGAAACTCACCAAACTTAAGATTAGCAACCTTATGAAGTAGAATTAGTTGCAACTATGAAGATAATAATGATTAGAGAATGATTTGAGAGGGATTAGCTTGCAACTTCCTTCATGAACTAGTGGAGGCCATGCTCAAATTTCAATTTGCCACAGTTTAGTTACAAGACTTAATTATGAATGAATTAGGGTAGGGTTATGGTCTTATTTATAGGATTAGGTGAGTGTTTTAGGCCCTTAGATTAACCCAAGATTAGATTAGGACCCTTAGATTTAGGAAATCTCTAGAACCAGCCCTCCTAGCCAGCCTGAAACCCAACCTGGTGCAACCTGGTGCACCCAGGTTCACAGAACGGTGCCACCCTGTCGACAGGCAAGTCGACAGGCATGTCGACACCCCTGTCGACAGGCCTGTCGACAGCCCTGTCGACATGGGCTGGGCGGGAAGCTTCCCGCCTGACCCCGCCTGGCCCATTCCAAATCCGAACATTTTAAATATTTAAATCTGTTTTAGTTTTAAATTTTCTGCAAACTTCATCGGGCCATAACTGGGCCATACGGACTCCGATTTTCGAAAACTCGGACTCTATTTTGCGTATTTTTCCGAGACGAACGTAATGACGCAGCCCGTTTCCCCCAATTCCCACGTCTGAGATTATTTATTCTGTAATTAGTGAATTTTAGTATTATCCCAAAATTCGGGGAGTTACACTTAGGGTCAATTTCTTTCGGCTCAATGCGTCTGCCACTACGTTGCCTTTGCCCGGAGTGTAGGAGATTTCGAAATCGTACGAGGCAAGAAACTCCATCCATCGCTATTGCCTCAAGTTAAGATCCTTCTGCGAGAAAAGATATTTCAACGATTTATGGTCAGTGTAAAGTTCGAACTTCTCACCTAGGAGATAGTGTCGCCAAGACTAGAGTGCAAAGACGATGGCAACTAACTCAAGATCGTGGGTTGGGTAGTTCTTTTCGTGCACCTTCAACTGCCTCCCGCCATAAGCCACTACCCTTCCTTCTTGCATTAAGACGACGCCTAGCCCTGTCCCACATGCATCCGTATAAACAGTGAACATCTTGCTCCCATCTGGAAGCGTCAAGACTGGGGCTGTTGTGAGAGCCCTTTTTAGTCGTTGGAAAGCAAACTCGCAATCCAAGTCCCAATTGAACACTAGACTCTTCTTGGTCAATTTCGTGAGCGGAGCTGAGATTTTCGCAAAATCCCTTATGAACTTTCGATAGAAACTTGCTAGTCCTAGAAAACTTCGGACCTCAGTTGCATTCCTTGGTGTCTTCCAATCTTGTACCGCCACTACCTTAGCGGAGTCCACTGCTAACCCTTGTTTGGATACTATGTGCCCAAGGAACCTCACCTCTTCTCTCCAAAAGTGGCATTTGGAGAATTTGGCTTTTAGTTGATGGACTCGCAAAGTTTCCATGATTGCCCTTAAGTGTTGAGCATGTTCCTCTTCACTCTTTGAGAAGATAAGGATATCATCAACGAAGACCACTACGAACTTGTTGAGGAAATCTCTGAATACCCTACTCATCAGGTCCACGAAGTAAGCAGGTGCGTTTGTCAAGCCAAAAGGCATGACAAGCCATTCAAAGAAGCCGTCTGGGGTTCTGAATGCCGTTTTATCGATACTATCTTCAGCCACCCTAAGCTGATGAAAACCGGTCGCTAAATCGAGTTGGGAGAAAACAGACGCTCCTACAAGCTGATCAAACAAATCGTCAATTCTAGGGAGAGGGTGCCTATTCTTTTTCGTTAGCTTGTTGAGCTCCCTATAGTCAACACATAGACGGAGTGAACCGTCCGCCTTTGTAGCGAACACCACTAGAGCGCCCCATTCGGAAATGCTCCTCCTAATGAACCCCTTTTCTAGAAGCTCTTTAATCCGTTTACTGAGCTCTTTCCTTTCTCGTGGAGCCATGTGTCTAACGGGCAACGCAACGGGCTTTGCATTATCTACAAGATATATGCGGAAGTCTATTTCCCGCTTCGGAGGCAAGCCCTTCACCTCTTCGAAGACATCCGGATATTTCCGAACCACTCTAACTGATTGCAAATTTTCAACAGAGGCGTCTAGCGATTCAAGATAACTAAGCATAACCGCATACGAGGGATTACAAGAAATTTCCAAAGTATTACCGAGCTGGGTTAGGAGCCTAACAACCCTTTTCTCACAATCAAGGATGGCCCCATTACTGGATAGCCAATCCATGCCCAAAATCAAACCATAACCCGAAAAGCCCAAAACAAAGGCGCTACATTGAAATTCTACGCTTAGAATAGAAATTTTCAATCCCAAACAGATCATAGACAAATGAGTTGGGCCCCCAATTGGGTTTGAAACAATTAAGGGGTCCTCTACCATACTAGTTTTTAGGTGTAGAGACTCTACTAAAGCAGACGAGATAAAGGAGTGTGATCCGCCAGAATCAAATAAAGTGCGAACGGGGTGATCATAAAGATAAACTACACTTTCTACAGAAGTATTTATACCTCGCTGTTGCAAAGGTGGCGCTTCTAGCACATGAACTTGTGCCCCTGATGTGGATCCAGCCCTCTGCCCCTGTCCTCGTTTCTTTGGGCAGTCCTTATCCCTGTGACCCATCTCACCGCAAGAAAAGCACCCACCATTTTCCTTGGCCTTCTTTTTCCGGCAGTCCTTTACTAAGTGCCCCAATTTGCCACAGAAATTGCACTTCCTCTTCTCTTTGTTGCCTTTCCCGCCCTTCTTAAAGTCTGTCTTCTTAGGCTGCAAACCCTCTTTCTTCCCTTGAGAGCTTTCTGCCTTTGTCTCCTTCTTGCCCTTATCCTCCTCATTCAGCAATGCCATTTGCACCAGTCTTTCATACGTGGCCCCCATGGGTATATGAGTCATGGCTAAACTATGTAATGGCTCATTTAACCCTTTGACGAAACGGAGAGCCTTCGTGTGTGGGGTGTTGACTAGGTCCAGCCCAAACCTAGCCAGCTCATCGAACTGATTCACATACTCTCTGACTGTCTTGTTCCCTTGCTTAAGAAATAAGAATTTTTCCAACTGCAAACTTCTTTCCGCATCTGAGAGAAATTTCGTCTCAAACCTTGCCCTAAAGTCCTCCCATGTCTCCACTGGTCTTTCTGCATTAGTGACTTCCCACCAGTAGGAAGCCTCGCCTTTTAGTAGCCATACTACTAGTTGCACTTTCTGTCTATCTTCCACCTCAAAGATGATGAATAAGTCCTCAGTTTCTTTCGGCCAATTTCTAGCTGCCACGAAGGACTCTGTTCCATGGAAATCCTTTCCTCCCATAGCTTTAAAATCTTTACATATCTTAGCAAAAGTGTTTCCCCGCAGAGGAGGTGGAGGAAGAGGTGCTGCTGCAGCTGGATGATTTCCTGCAGCTGGGGGAGGAGGAACGGTAGGACCTAGCTGAGTGGCCCTTGCTTCTAAGAACCGTCTAAACGAACCAGGTATTGGTACCCCTTCCGGCAAGTTAAGTTCTTCGGACATGCTGAAACAAAAAGGATAGATTCAAAACGAAGGATAAGAGATAGTACCTATGGCTTTGGGGAGTGGACTTTGCCTTTTAAAATAAAATAATATTTTTATCTTTTAAAAATGCTTCTTTAAATTTCCTTTTTGAAAATAAATTTTCAAAACATTTATCTTATCTGGTAAACCTATGCTCTGATACCAAGTGAAACACCTCACCTCCGTTAGGGTCACTCTCAAAGGGAATGCCCTAATTTTGGTGGAGGTTTATAAGTATAAGTCACAGATATAAAAGATAGGTATAAGAACACATATTTGTAAACAGCAACTTTTATTTCATAAAAGCAAATACGTGTTACAACAACATTACCATGATTGTCTTACATCCTTTCCAAAAACATAACATAACACTTTCATAATCTGTCTTGATTACATTATTTAAAGAAGCATGAAAAAAAACATAATTAAACTGCAAAAGCCCCATAGTGGTTGTCCAAAGCCATAGTTCAAAACGAAAATGTCCAAGCAATACATTTTTCCACTTCAATCTGGATATGAAGGCTGGTCAAGCTGCAGTGTTCCCTCCCTGTGGACCTGGGGGGGAACGGAAGAAAAGAAGACGAAAGAAAAGTAGACTCAGACATAAAGCCTGAGTAAGTCTTGGACTATTCTGTCTATAACTAAAGAACTGGGTATGATAAGTATAAACAAGAAGTGGAAAAGCACTATAAACTTAGTTAAGTTGTCTAGGGTCGAATATACTATCGTACCCCATATTAATCTCTGAACCCATATAAACTAGTTCCCAACTGGCACCCCATAATCAGGGTGAAGTGATCCATTCTATGATGATCGGCTCCTACTCGCATAGTTACATGTGTCTTACGGCCCCCGATGTTGTAGTTACCTATGCTGGTCCAACCATGGGGTGTATCAAGTCCCATGGCGGTGGCCCGACACAACCTTAGAATGCACAGGTATGCTACTGGTGCCCAGTGCCTTATTTTTCTGCGCCGGAGTGTGTGCACGCCCGCACCCCGTTAGAACCTACACTGCTACACCACCGCCGTCGATTTGACCTCTTACAATCAGCCCAGTAATCGTGCCCCACCCTGCCTAGTTTCAGGGTATCATGATACACCTTATAGGGTTACTGCTGAAAAGGGTCCCCCCTACTAGGTTTTCTATTTCTAGCCAACATGCTAAGTTGGTTAAGTGTTTTATAACCTAACCCCCAATCAGTCTGTTTAGTTTAGCATGTTCCATTTTGATTAAGTCTTTAGTTCACTTAATCCTCACAATCCTGACTCGGCCTTAATTTGTCTTATTAAAGCCTTGACCTCTCACATTAGACAGGTATTGTTGCGGCTGCCTGTTGCCGGTTGGTTCCGGGCAGTCTTACACCACAACTAAGTCTAACCTTGGGTCCTTATTGGGCTCCATGTTTAACCTCCCACATTGGATAGGTATTGTTGTGACTACTGGACAGCCGGGCGGTTCCGGGCAGGTTTACATCACAACTCAATCCAACCTCGGGTTAAACACATCGTATGTTCTACATTTACATATTTTGTCTTTCTTCTTTATTTTCTTATATGTAAATATTTGCGGCCCATTATTAAAAATCAGTTTAAGCTAATGGTGTAAAGGTTTACACCAATCATGGGCCCAACCCATACTTGAATTTGGGCCCCTTTACTTTATATTTTCATTTATTAATTAATTTGGCCCAACGTTATTTTCCCCCGTTTAATACGCTCGTTTATTATATATAGGTTGGGCTTAGACTTTTTAAGCCCAACTTAGCCATGTGAAAAAGGAGAGGCTTAAAGCGTGATTACATACACAAAGAGGGGGAATGTGAACGCATGAACTTGCAACATAACGTTGGAACTGCAAAATAGAAACTGGTGTATTTGAATAGTAGTAACGTATACTTTGGTCATAAAGCATAAGTGACATGAATCAAAGCATGTAAACTTGTAGTTAAGTTAAGAATCTAAATTGGATATCATTATTGACACATAGTCTTAACTACAACATAGACCTATGTTTTTATTTAGGCATAATGTCAAACATAAGCAAATCATGTTCATAAGGTTCCTACATGTTTACAAAGGGGCTTACTTTTGTTACTAATACAAAAGCATAGTTCAACTTGAATTATTCCAACTTAAATCATGACTTTAAATCTATTCACATAACCATGACACACATATACTTATGGCATAAACATTTCTAAACATGAAATCATGATTTTTACTTTAGTCATGCAAACTTGCAAATGGGATTTTGAATTTAACCTAGCTATGTACCACATATGTCATCATATAATTCTTGTTAACAATATAGACCTAACATGGTTTTCAATTATGCAAAATATCAATCATAGCCTAGTCATATTCATATGTTCACAAAGAGGTTTTCTAGTACAAAAGTATGGCTTAATACATAGATCATGATGCTAAATTTTCAACATAATTTCATATGGATTATATTAACCCAAATTTGCTCCAATTACTCACAAAATGATTTTTTTGTATAAAAATACACATTATGATGGCATAGTAGCAAAACCACAAACTTGCATGAATTTCAATTAAACAACTACATACATGTAGCTTCAACATGAATTACATACTTTGCAAATATCCAAACGTATACTTGCATAAAACTACCGCAAACATGTAGTTTTTATAATGAATAACATAATTTGCGAATATCCAAATGTTATACAACATTCCAAATCGATAAGAATCATAGTAACGCAAAAATATGAATTACTTATCACTACAAATCAAGTGTACAAACCAACACAGTTATTTATTCATACCAAAATAATACTCTACTTACAATCGTGTGGCGAATTCTCCAATTCAGGAATTTGGAGATGCGACTCCTTGTTGATTTGATTTGTTTAAGTTGCTTTATGCTTTAGAATTTTCCTCCTAATCCTCTCTCAAATTGGTGGCTACTCCTAGTCGTTCCTCAGCAACATGATGGCCTCGTTCTTATTTTTGAATGAATAGATTAGGTAGAGTCTAGGGTCATTTTTATAGAGTTTATGAACTAATTAGGACCATTGATGTTGCTTGGATTGATCGTAGCCATTCATTCGAAAGAGAGACCAATTAGAGCCTGCCACCTAGCCCTAATGACAAAGCAGGCTTCTGAAAATCGACCAACATAGACTAGGCCAGCCAGGGTGGGCTGGGTTCGACCTGGCTCTGGACCAGGTCGACAGCCCTGTCGACAGCCCTGTCGACCTGGCTAGACCAGGTCGACAGCCCAGTCGACCTGGGTGCCTTAGGCGGGAGTTTTCCCGCCCTGGCCAATTGGGCCCGTTTTTGAATTTTGAATTGTTTTTCTGAGCTATTTTTCTTATGCTCGAATTTTAAACTTAATTCAGAAACTTCCGGAGGATATATCCTCTTCATACGGACTCCGTTTTTCGAAAACTCGGACTCTATTTCGCGTATTTTTCCGAGACGAACGCAATGGCGTATCCCGTTTCCCTTAGTTCTTTGATCTGTAATTAATTATACTTTAATTTGTGAATTTCACAGTTATAGAATACACGGGGTGTTACAATATCGTAGAGAATAAAATCAGGGAGTTTTATGAAAGAACCTTCATGAATGGTGTAATCCTTCATACCATTCCAACGTTGTACTAAAATAGGATCTATAAGCCATTGTTTGGTGTTAGAATCAGTTGGTTAGAGTTGAGTGGAGCTTGATTTCTTTTGTTTCTTTTGAGATGGTGCCATCGATTTAAAGAGAAACGAAGTTGGCGGTTTTGGTTTTCAAAGGGTTTGAGAAGTAGGAGACAAATAAATAAGAACTGAAAGGGTGAGATATAGGAATCGACGTGTGGGTTGGAGATTTAAAAAACAGAAAGTCACGTAACCAGTCGACCGAAAATTTTTAATCCGTCGACTGGTATCTAGAAAAGTCGATTTCCAGAGAGCTTATCGTTCGACTAGTTGATTTTGTATCGTTCGACTGGTATATGGATGGTCTGAAATTACCAAAAAGTTGAACGGTCGACCGGTGATTTTATATCGGTCGACCGGTCGATAAAAGTAAAGTTTTTCCAGATACTTTTCCTGTCGACTTGTCCATATATAGTGGTCGACCGTTTTTGTTTATTTTTGACTTCCTAGTTTTCTCAAGCTATACGTATCAATAATAAATTAAATTTATCTCAAAACAATATGAATTCAAACCAAGTACATGAAGAAATGAAAAAACATATTTTCCAGTACAAACAGAAAAAACGATATAAAATTAATGGGAAGTGGATGACTTGTCTTCGGATATTTCTTTAATATTCGTAACTCTTGGTGTCCATGGCGACCAATTTTCTCTTGCACCTTCATTTCTCATATAATTATGATCCCAGAAGTTAGGGCTCCTAGAAGTAGACGGAGGATGTGGCATTGGTTCATGAACTCCATGTCTATTCGTGCTACAGAAAAATGACGCCATTAGTTCCAAAAGAGTTAAGCGATCGGACGTGAGTTTTTGTTCATAATGAAGTTAACGCTGGAGATCCATCTGATGTTTTTGGTAGTGATGAATCTCACTTATCTTCTCTGTAGTTCGTGGAGAACAAAATAATGCTTTCTTAGCACGTTTGGGCTTGGGTGTATGTCTGGTGTTATGCGAACATTCTGGTCTACTCTTAGGTGTCTCCGGAGAATAATATTCTTCCGATTCAGAACTAGTGACCGAGATATGTGATCGTTGTGCACGTTCGTCGCATATGTGTGCCATTATATAAAAATATATAAACTTGAGTATAGATGCTAAAAAAATTGACTCAAGGATGGAGATGTAAAAAAGAAAAAAAAGAAGATAGGAGCAAGTATATATAGGATTTATGAAATAGGAAGCAATGGTTATAAAACACTCAGAGAATATAAGCCATTAAAAAATGGAAAGCTCATAATAATTTGCTAATAATAGCAAAAGCTATTAAATAGCTGAGTTATAAAAGGATGTAAGCATCGTCTAGAAAAGAACTCAATAGAGTATATGTTCTACATCGAGTTCAGTTTTAGAAATCAAGCCAAGCTCTATATGTAAAGAAATAAATCTTGATTCGAGTAGAGGCTTAGTAAAAATGTCTGCTAGTTGGTTGTTAGTCTGGACATATTCAAGACATATTGTTCCTTTTTCAATATTATCTCTTAAGAAATGATGTCGAATATCAATGTGCTTTGTTCGAGAAACGTTGACTGGGTTTTTCAATAAGTTTATAGCACTTGTGTTATCACACTATACGATGGAGTTTGATAAATGAATATCAAAATTTCGAAGTGTTTGTTGCATATATAGTACTTAAGTACAAGCTAGAGCTGCTGATATATACTCAGCTTCACATGTCGAGAGTGAAACGCAATTTTGTTTCTTACTAAACCAAGAGACAAGTGATTTTCCAATCAAATGGCACGTACCACTCATAATCTTTGTATCCGTACGAGAGCCGCCGAAATCAGCATCACTATATAATACTAATTCGAATGGACAATCTTTCGGGTAGAAAAGACCAAAGTCTTTGGTTTTATTAAGATAACGTACTATATGTTTTACAGCTCGTAAATGTGACTCTTTAGGATTATCTTGAAACCTTGCACACAAACAAACGCTCATCATAATATCAGGATGACTCGCGGTAAGATACATGAGAGAACCAATCATGCTTCGATATAACTTCTAGTCAACATTTTTACCATGTTCATCTTTTTAAAGATGTGTGGTTGTACTCATAGGAGTTGGTTTACTAGAGGTATTTTCTAAACCGTAGCGTTTAACTAAATTTCCACAATATTTTTCTTGACTAATAAAAATACCGTTAGAAAGTTGTTTGATTTGAAGACCAAGAAAATAAGATAGTTATCCCATATGAGACATTTCAAATTCTTTGGTCATGATATTCGCAAACTCTTTGCAGAGTTTATCATTTGTTGAACCAAAGATAATGTCGTCTACATATATATGGATAACTAATATATCTTTCCGAGAATGTTCTATGAATAAAGTCTGGTCGACTTTACCAATTTGAAATCCAAAATCAATAAGATAGCTTCGTTATTGTTCGTACCAAGCACGAGGTGCTTGTTTTAATCCATATAAAGCTTTCTTAAGTTTATATACATGATCAGGATATTTCTCATGTACGAATAAGGGAGGTTGTTCAAAATATACATTCTCTTTGATAAACCCATTTAAGAAAGCACTTTTGACATCCATTTGATAAAGTTTAAAATTATGATGACAAGCAAAGGATAGAAAGATTCGAATAGCTTCTAGTCGAGCAACAGGCGCGAAAGTTTCTTCATAATCGATACCTTTTTCTTGGTTATATCCTTGTGCTACTAATCTTGCTTTTTTCTGGTTATATGTCCTTGTTCGTCGGCCTTACTTTTATAGACCCATTTCGTGCCAATGACTGACTGATTAGTCGGTCTTTGAACAAGTTCCCAGACATCATTACGCTCGAACTGGTTTAGTTCTTCTTTCCTGGCAATGATCCAGTAATCATCTGTAGCAGCTTCTTTCGGATTCTTAGGTTCGATATTTGAAAGAAACACGACATGACCCATTTGATTGAGTTGACTCCTTGTTCTAATTTGAGATGTTACTTCTCCAATAACATTTTGAACCGGATGATCTCTTAGAGATCTTGTAGGAGATCTAAATCTAGGTGGAGAAGGTACCACAACAGGTTGAGGAACATCCACAATAATTTCTGAGTCAGACTCGTTATTTGTGATGATAAGATTATCAGTGACTATAGTTTCTTCGTCATCTGATATATTATGAGACGGTTTATACAATTCATCGAAAGATACATGAAGTGATTCTTCAATAGTTTTAGTTCTCTTATTGAATATGCGATAGGCCTTGCTTCGTTCCGAATATCCGACAAATATACCTACATCGGATTTTGGATCAAATTTTCCAAGATGGTCTTTCGTATTTAAAATAAAACACTTAGAACCGAAAATTTTGAAGTATGAGATATTTGGATTTCTCTGATTAAATAACTCATAAGATGTATTTTTTGTGAGAGGTTTAATAGATACATGATTCAAAACGTAACAAGCAGTTGCAACAGCTTCTACCCAAAAATGTTTTGGTAAAGTGGATCCATTTAATAATGTTCTTGCACATTCTTGTAAAGTCCGATTTTTCCGTTCTACAACTCCATTTTGTTCTGGAGTTCTAGGAAACGAAAAATTATGATTTATACCATTCTTTGTACAAAAATGTTCAAATTCATTATTTTCGAACTCTCCGCCATGATCACTTCTTATATTCTTAACCTTAAGTCCTTTTGACTTTTGAATTTTCTTGAAGAAGGATTTGAAGTGATTAAAAGTGTCACTTTTATTTTTCAAGAAAATCACCCATGTATAACGAGAATAATCATCAACAATTACAAACACATATTGACTATGATTTATTGACCGAACCTGTGTTGGTCCGAATAAATCCATATGTAATAACTCAAGTGGTTGTAATGCTGATATGACTTTCTTGGATTTGAAAGATGATTTAGTCAATTTTCCTAGCTGACATGCATCACAAATATTATCAACCGTAAAGCTTATTTTGGGTAGTCCTTTAACTAGATCATTTTTAGCTAGCTTGTCAATTGTTCTGAAGTTTATGTGACAGAAACGTTTGTGCCATAGCCATGAATCATTTTCATTTGCTACGAGACACATATCTGAATTATGATTGATGTTCATATTCAGAATATTGATATTTCTGTCTCTATAACCTTCAAAAACTAGATTTCGATCTTTATCTAAAATACTACATTTATTATCCAAGAAAAAAATGGTAAAACCTTTGTCGCACAGTTGACTGATACTTAGTAAATTATGTTTCAAGTTTTTAACTAGCATGACATTAGTAATAAGAGGTAAGTTAGATGTACCTTAATTGCTCACATCGCCTTTGCCAATGATATATCCTTTTGAATTATCTCCAAAAGTGACGGAGCCACAATCTGAATAAGTGATATTTGTTAATAAGCTCTTGTCTCCAATCATATGCTTCGAGCAACCACTGTCCAGTATCCACTTTCCTCTTTTCTTAAGTGGGACCTGCAAAAAATAATATTAAGTCCATGGTACCCACCTTTTTATAGGGTCCTAAGAGTTAGGTCTTAGGAGTCCAAATCCATACGGGTTCGGTATCCCCTTTATATAAATAATTGGAATTATGATGCATAGTATCCAACTTTTTTTTAACATATTTGTTCCTAATCAAATTTTTATTTGTTTTAGGAACCCATATTTTGATAGTTTTGACATCTTTCTTTTGAAATTTCACAAGCGGTTTTGGTTTGGAATATAATAAACTAAGATTTCTCTTAGCTTTAGTTTCTTGTACTAATTTATTATTTCTTTTTCTTTTGTTGCCAAGTTGTTTCTTGATATCTTGTTTCTTATATCCCAAACCATATTTATTCGTAGCAGATTGTGAACTTTCAATAATTTTTGTCAAATTTTCTCGACCTATGTTAAAGTTAGAAACATTTTGAGTAATGTCATCTAACTTTGTTTGTAAACTAGCTTTTTCAAGGTCTAACATTTTGACTTTTCCCTTAAGCTCATGATTTTCGGTAGTAAGAGCATAATTTTTCTCTTTTTGAGTTTCAATTTCTTGACTTAAAAGAGATAGTTGAGAATCAATATTAGATGATGATTGTTGAGCTTTTTCAAGTTCCTCCTCTAATATTTTCTTCTCGTCTTTTAACATATCTCGTTCAAATTCTGCTCTACTTAAATTGGCTTGAGCTTGCTTGCATTGTCGTTTCATATCTTTGAATTTATATATTAATTCAGCATTTATATCAAGAACTTCTTCTAAAGAAGGAATTTGTACCTCATCTTCTTTCGCCATAAAACATACATTTGCTTGTTCATTGTCTGAGTTGCTTTCACTATCAGACGAAGATGAGTCTGAATCATCCCATGTCACTGAGAATGCCCGTTTCTTTGACTTGTCCTTCTTGTGTTTGAATTTTTCATTTTCTGTCTTCTTCTTTTGCTCCGGACAATCCTTTTGCATGTGTCCCTTCTTGTAACAATTAAGGCATTCTACATTTGACGATGATTGTTTATTTGATCCGAACTTCTTTCTATTGTAACGACTAGCTTTTCGTTGCTTTAAGAATTTCTTGAATCCTTTTGCAATGAATGCTAGATCTTCATTTTTGGAATCTTAGATGTCTTCATCCTTTTCAGCATGAAAAGCAACATTTTTCTTTTCTTCTTTTTGTTCTTTTCTAGCCTGCAAGTTAGCATCATAGGACATAAGATTTCCTATCAATTCATCTGCCTTCATTGTGGAAAGATCATTAGCTTCTTCTATCTCTAATACTTCTCCTTCCCATTCACTAGTCAGAGAATGTAGGACTGTTGAAACTACATCAAAATCAGAATATTTTTGCCCTAATCCGATAAGTGCATGATGAATGGTTTGAAATCGTGAATACATCTCATTGATTGTTTCATTTGGCTTCATTTTGAAATTTTGAAATTGACTTTTCAACATAGCTATTTTTGCTTGTTTAACCATGTTAGTACCTTTATGAGTGGTTTTTAGCATTTGCCAAATTTGATATGCAGTGGTATAGATACTAACACGGTTATATTCATTTTGATCTAATGCACAAAACAACATATTCATTGCTTTTGCATTTACAGTTGCTGCAGTTTTCTCAGCCGCTGTCCATTCTGTATACTCAGTTGTTTGATTTACTATTTCCTACTGAGTAGCATTCCAAGCATCATAGTTAGTTGATAACATGTAAAAAGCCAAAAGAGTTGCCCAATAACTATAGTTAAGACCATTAAAGAAAGGAGATCTTTGAGTTGATTGACCTTCAGTGTAAGTGGTGTTACTAGTGCTTGCGGTATTTGCCATATTACTAGAATATATCAAATAACTGTGTTACGGTAATGAGATGACCTTGCTCTGATACCAATTGAAAAGTTGGTATACAACTTTGGCAGGATAAGCAATATGGATATGCGGAATGTATGTGATATACTAACTTGTAGGCAAATAAATATTTAATATAATAAGGTCTCACAGAAGCAATATCACAGATGAGTAAATGCAGTAAAGGAAAAATCACACCGCCGTCCTCTGTCCATTCCCAGATTTCCTATCTGGAATTTCACTAAATAATAACCTCACTTAACCCTGAGGAAACAGGTTCACAACACCCGAGTGGCCGAACGGGATTTCACGCCTCTATCAACACGAGGACTTGACAACTCGCCTCTTACAACACTGAGGACTTCAAACAAGATGAGTAAACTTGTAATTTGACAATGTGTGTTCTCAATAACACGAATTTGTCATTCTTGTACAACCTTCCTATAATCTTATCCTCAAATATGATTTTGTGCCCTTGAAGATTTGGCAGATGATATTGTTGTTTGAATCGAAAGAATAGTATATAGATTCAAGAATCTAAATAATGATATATGAGAATTATGAGCTATTGAGTGCTTTTAGAGAGCAAGAATGAAACCAGCAATTAGATAGCAAGAATAGAAAGAATTGGTGTTTTTAAAACGATGATTTCATGTTAATTTTATAGTGGATGGAGGGTTGCAATCATTGGTGAAGAGAAGCAACGAATAGGAATGATTTTTATTGAAGAGAAAAGAAAATAACCATTGATGAATAGAAATGTCTATTCGAAAAGTTGCCTTCAGTTCGTAGACCAATCGACAGGTTAAAAATGACCAGTAGACTGGTATTTGAATATATATATATATATATATATATATATATATGTTATATACATGTGTGCACATTCATTGTGCATTTCTGCCAAGAAACAGTCGAACCCCCATAATGAAACCGGTCGACCGGTTTCTGGTAGTATGCACAATGAATGTGCATACATATATATACATATATATATATTCAAATCATTGAGGTATATGATTATTTAAGGATAGATTTTAACATTTATAACTCAACTAAAAACACTAAATAATAAACCTCTAACTTTAAGTATCATTGAATCTCTTCTTTTTGTCGATCTTGAACTTCTCCTTGTCATTAATCAAAATCCATAAATTCCTTGACTCAACACACCATTCATGTCAAATTACCCCAAATTTCATCTTAAGAGTCATGCCAAAAATCACAATATTAGGCTTGGCGTCCCAACCCATAGTTATGTCCAGACCTAGATTTATACTCCAATTTATAGTTTGCGCCAAATCAAGGTTAAATATTTCAATTTACCCCAAGTTCGCAACAAAAATAGTTATACCCAAAAACTTGATTTATATGCCAATTTACATATGCCCAAATATTGATTAACATGCCAATATACCCAACTTACAATTATTATAATAATAATCCCTCATATCCATCACTAATTATGCTCAACAATTCCACCAAACATGTTATGCCCATATACTCACCCAAATAGGTGATACCTAACATTCCCCGTATTCCAACATTCGTATTCCGCAATTTCAGCCCAGGTTCAAAGTTAACCCGGGTTCAATAAAAGAAAATAAATAGGGGAAGATAGATGTTGCATAAAGAGAGAATAGGCATGAAAACATCATCACAGGCATGAAGGCTAGGACTTGATAAGAACATCATCATGAACATGAAAAACTGATGTATAACAAGATGAACTGATGATAACGGCATCATGAGAATAAGAATAGATGCAAAAGAATAGCTTAGAATCAGGCATAGTCTCAATTCCATCTCATTACATGTCAATACTAGATTTAAGCGTTCAAATCTAAAAATAACTGAACTTACAAACAATAAGGACAATCTTGTTTTCTGGGATCTGTTCTGAAACTGAAAAGCTATCCCTTAACGTAGATTATTGATTCTCTAGTTTAGAATTTGATTGAAGTTGTTGAATTAGCCTCTGAATCTCCACTTGAATTCTAAACTTGATTTCTCGAAGAACTTGGGCAGCATAACGATGTCTTTGATTTATTTTAATTAGAATTGAGGCAGCATAACGTTACAACGGTTTGGTGTGGAGAGAAAGTGAAGTTTGGGGTGTTTATATAGTGTAGAACTTACAAACCTCGTCCAGAAATCAGCCCAGATTCAGAAAAATGGATTCTGCCTCGGATCTGGCCTAACCAGGGAAAGTCGACCCCATTGTCGGCCTGTGTGACCCAGGTCAACCCCCAGGTCGAACCCTTGGTCGACCCGGGTCCTGGGCGGGAAATTTCCCGCCCAGCCCGCGTGTGCATTTTTGAATTTCAAACTCTTAAACTTTGAATTCGGGCAGGTTTTTACTGAAACTTCTGAAGGTCATAACTTCTTCATACGAAGTCCAATTCACACAATCTTGGACTCTATCTCAAGTAGAATTCCGAGACGAATGCAATGGCATAACCTGTTTCCCTTAATTCTTCATTCAAAAATTAGGTATACTTTGTTTCGTTACTTTAATGTTCACAAAAAAGTACGAGGTTTTACAGTTTTCCTCGCTTTATCAACTCAAAGAATAGAATACTTTTGTCCGTAGCTTTGGAGATGAATCTACTCAGTGCAGCTACTTTTCCTACGAGGCTTTGCATATCTTTAATTTGTGCTTGTTTCTGAATATTTCTGATTGTCGGGATTTGATCTGGATTGATTTCAATTCCACGCGAACTGACGATGAATCCTAAAAACTTCTCTGAGGCAACTCCAAATGAACACTTCATTGGGTTGAGTTTCATCCTATACTTTCGAAGAATACAAAACATCTCTGCTAGATCGGCAGTGTGGTCGGATGATTGTATGGACTTTACTAACATGTCGTCAACATATACCTCCATCGTCTTCCCAATTTGGTTGTAGAACATTCTATTCACCAATCGCTGATATATAGCGCCGGCGTTCTTCAAACCGAAAGGCATCACTACATAGCAGTAAAATCCCAAATTTGTAATGAAGCTGGTATGTTCTTAGTCTGGAACGTGTATAGGAATTGTATCTTGAGTAGGCATCCATGAAAGAAAGAAGTTCGTGACCCGCCGTTGAGTCCACCAGTTGATCAATTCTAGGCAGCAAAAAGCTATCTTTTGGGCAGGCTTTGTTTAAGTCTGAGAAGTTGATGCATGTGCGCCACTTTCATTGGCCTTCTTTACCAAAACCGGATTTGAAATCCACTCTGGGTATGTTGAGTCTCTGATGAACCCATTACTCCTCATCTTTTCGACTTCTTCCTTTAAGGTAGCAGACCTCTCTGGGCTAAGCATTTGCCTCTTCTATTTGACGGGAGGATGCTTCGGGTTGATGCTTAATGAATAACTCATATTCGAGGGAGATATCCCATACATGTCAGCATGGGTCCAGGTAAATAGATCCAAGTTAGCTTTCAAGAAATCTGTTAATTCTCTGGCTCGAAGAGGGTCAACTGGGATCCAATCTTCAGGACCTTCTCTGGTCACTATCATCGATTGGTACATCGACAGTTGTTTCCTTGGGAGTTTCCATTTCTCCCCAAGGTTCTTCATCCTCTCTGGGATTTATGTCCTTGGGCAGTTCTCTGGTAAACTCTCCTACAGTTATCTTCTTTATTTGCTACGACGTTTACTCCCATTAAGGGGAAGAAGTGCCCTTTGTCTCTACATCTCTTCCCTTGTGGAGCAACTTTAACTCTGCAATGTAGCATGCTCGTGCAACGACTTTATCTCCTCTGATTATTCCTACATAGGCATCCTCGGGGACTTCAATAACAAGCACCAGGGTGCAATGCAAGCGCTGAACTCTGCTAGGGTCGGTCGGCTCAAAAAGGCATTGTACGAAGACTCAATATCCAGAAATACAAAGGGGAGGATTCTCACTCTCTGGCATTCTCGTCCCCCAAGGGTTACCGACAGTTCTATGTATCCCATCGGAGCAGTTGAGGCTCCATTGAACCCACGTATCCAACCCTCGCATGGCTTTAAATCCTTCGGCTCGAGCTTCATTTGGTCAAATGCTTTCTTGAACAAAATGTTAACCGAACTTACGTTATCTACTAAAACTTTATGGACTGTAGCCGGACCAATAGTGGCTGTGATCACCAATGGGTCTTTAGGTTGGGAATGGAAACCAATGCTATCTCTCTCGTGGAATATGACGTCATCAGACATCGTCTTTTGTTGCTTAATTGGAGTAGTGTCTTCAGGATTACTACATTCACCTACTTCAAGGGGTTGTTTAACTGCATTCAGATACTGATCCATCGCCCTGAAGCTGTTCCCAGCCAGATGAACCCCTCCGACTCTAGTGTTAATGACGATGTTCTTTCCTTTCTGGTAAGCAGTTGGTCTGGCAGCTGGTTGATTTTGGTTTGGGGCTTGTGCAGCTTGCCCCTATCTCTTGGGACTACCTTATATTCGTCTATTTTTCCTTCTCGGAGTAGCTTTTCAACCACATCTCTCAGATGGCGACATTCATTTGTGGAGGGACCGTTAGTCTGGTGGAAAAGATAGAATTTTCCAGTCTCATGTTCCTTCTCTATTGAATCTCTCGGAGGAGGCCTCTTATACTGGAGGAAATATACGTGTCTAGGAAGATATTCTCCAATGTATCATTTAATGGTGTAAAGTTCTCAAATGGCCTGGGAAGAGGTCTTCTCTGGGAATCGTTCCCGTGGTTCCTCTTCCGATTATTATTATTATTCCCCGGTTGGCGGTCATTTCCTTAGTTCTTGTTCCCAACATTAACGTCCACCTTCCCCAAGCTATCCCCTGTCTGCTTGATAGCCACATTTCTCTGTACGTCGTCTTTATTGGTAGCCTTCCTTTTTCGGTTGGCATATATCTCCTCTTGACGTAAGCGAATATTGGCTTTTTCATAAAATACCTATCTGGTCAGGGGTGGCTTACCGGCTAGGTATCTTGCAAACTCGGTATCTTCGTCTGCTCCATCGATCAAGGCCATCAAAATAGTTTGCTCCTGAGGATCCTTAACCTCTGTGATAGCTAAGTTGAAATGATCCAAGTACGACCTCAAAGTCTCATCGGGACGTTGTTTAATGAGGGATAGTTCAATGACATTCTTAATCCTCTGAGCATGAAGCCGGAATTGATTCACGAATCTTTCACTCAATTCCCTGAAACTGGATATCGATCATGCTGACAAGCGGGTAAACCACAGTGATGCCACATCCTCCAGGAATATAAGGAACGCATTACGCTTTACTGCGTCAGAAGCTGCCCGACATTCATGGACCATGAATACCTCATTAAATGTTGGACTGGATCAGTTCTTCCTGAATATCGATTCATAGTTAGCATATTGAACCGTCTCGGGAATGTAACGTCCAAGAATCATCAGTAAAGGGAGTATGGCTGCGGCCAATACCCCAGTTTCGTTCCATTACCCATGGCTATCCGCCTTGATTTTTCTGACCATTACTTCAAGGTTTGCGCTGGTCAGTGTAGATTCAGGTTCGGCACTCCTTTCCCTGTGGGATCCTCCTAAGTCTCTTCTAGGTACTGCTGCGAAATCTAGAGCCCTAACAGAGTTTCCTTGCCCCCTGTTACCACGGTCAATCACGCGGCGTTGAGGCTGCGGTGGTCGATTCTCAACAGGATCATTAAAGACTTGCACTCTGGGAAGCACTGCGGGATTATTCAGATTGCGGTTGACGGGTCCCAAGTTAAGCGCCTCTTCTTCTCGAGAAGGAAGCGATCCAAACCAAAGTTGTTCTATATTTTCAACCCTCTCCAATGGTCGTCTTGGGGGTCTTAGAGATTTCCCTGACGAAGAGGAGTACTCTAGGGTAAGAGGACGGTCTAGAGGCGGTGTCCTCTGCCTTAAGAGATCATCAATTCGCCTATCCATAGCAGTTAAATTCTATCATAGTACGGAGCTCTCTTGCCTTTGGGCAGCTAACTCGTCATTCATTCATTCCAACATATCAAGGAGGCGAGAAAGGTCTCCTTCAGTTGCTGGAGCAGAAGGGTTGAGCTGATAATCAACATTCTCTCTTATGCGTAAAGAACCTGAGCCAGGTCGAGCAGAAGCACCAGCACGAGCAGAACGAGCCATAATTTCCATTCTAGGTCGAGTTGATGTCCTCTATATGGTGCAGTACGTGATCCCCTCTAGATCACGGTTCGTGACGGTCTCCTAGATGCGGCTCATGGTGGCTCTCTCTGGGCGGCTCGTGATGGGGTTGGTAGGTTGGTTCGTGGCGAGGTCCTATGACCGGGTTTTGACGCCCTATACGGGTCGGATCGCCCCCTGATCTCGATGAACCGAAGACTCCACCTCGGCCTTCTTGTGAACACTTTCTTCAACAGCCTCGTTTGCAGCTTCGTTTGCTTGCGAAGCTCGCACTTCCTTGGATTTCTTTCTAGCCATGATGTCTGGGCTTTGCTGAAATCTTCAAAAATCAAAACAGTGGGGTTTCAGACTGTTTTCTTCGGACTTGAATATCCAAACAATAGAGCAACAATCCGATATGCTGAGACTTCAATTCTCAGTGAAAGCACCAAAATGTTAGACAAAAATCAGCTTCTAAAACCCAAATTGTTCAGACTTGCAGGGAATTATGTTTAGAAAATGAAGAAAAAATAGAAAACACACCAAATTTATAGTGGTTCGGCGTTAACAAGTCTACGTCCACTTTATATGTTTGTGACTATACGTTAAGTGCAAGTACAATCAATGATTTCGCTCAATCTCACTTTTTACAATTGGAATTCTCTCAGTAATTTCGAAATAATACTGATAAGAACTAATGGAATAACAGTAATGGTGGAAGCAACACTCAGAACTTCCAAAAGATCCTGAAAAAGCCAAGTATGGGACTAATTATAGGTGATTTCTACAGGCGGTCGTGATGACACGTGGCACGGATCCCAAGGAGCTCGGACTGGTTCGCAGCTTGACGGAGAAGTGGTCAAAATAGCAGTTACGGACAGGTGTCATCAGATCCCGAACACACGATTCGTGAGCGACCAAGTCGCAGCTACATCTTTAGGAATATGGGGTCGGTTCGTGACCCTTTAATGTGAGCGGGTCGTAATATCTATCACGAGTGGGTCGTGATTGTTGTGACGAACTAGTAGGGGAAGATGCATCACGAACCGGCGAGGGACATGGGCCACGAACATGATTTCTTCAAGCGTGAACATCCTTGTTTACCAAATGTGAATCTCTATACTCTTGATGGCTTGGTCCAAAAAGCTAGCCAACAATCACAAAGGCGGAGATATTTCTATGTTCTCATGCACATTTGTATATGCCTTCATTTGAAATTTAATATATACAATAATGGTATATAAATACTAACATTTATTAATGCAAGAATCGAAAAGGTAAGGATATAAAATTTATATGCACTAACAAATTTTTGCATAAATTCAGGGGGAGAAAATTTGAAGTGTTGTCATCAATCAAAAAGGGGGAGAATGTTGATAACAAGATTTTGATCGATGCCAACAAATGGAGTTGCAAAGAAATTTATCTCAAAGAAATAAGGTTTTATATATATATATATATATATATATACACACACACACACACATTGAGTCATGTTGGAATTTTGTTAAAATCTATCCTCAAGTATACACGAATGCGCAAAACAAGTTTTATATATACATACACATTGAACATCCTTTAAAAAAGGCTGATATGTGCAAAAACTGGCTTACAGTCGATTGGTACGAAAAAGACCAGTCGACTGGGCTGGCTGTTTTTGCACATAACGGCTAGTTTTGAAATTTTAACAAATAAGTTTTAATTCCACTAGTCAACTGATGATTTTTTATCAGTCGACTGATACGAAATAGAAAGTATTTTTCTGAAAGGTTGCCGCTTTTCATGAAGAGATTCCTCTTCATTAATCAAAGGAAATGGATAACTTTTCATAGAAACTCTTCATGAACAATTGCAACCTTTCTACTATTATATAAACAGCTTCAAGCATGTTTTACAATCACCGGATCATTATATATTCTCTCTATTTTCTGATTTATACTTCTATATATTTTGCAAACAAAAGCTCTCCAAATTTCAAATACTTGTTGAATCCTTGAATCGATTTAATATCACTTGATTCAACAAGAAATTTCTTCCTTAAAATCTACGCATTCGAATCATATACTCGAGGATCAGATTATAGGAAGGTTGTACTTAAAGTGTTAACTATCCTGTTGATTCAAGAACATGAAGCAGAAATCAAAACCATTGTATTCGTTGAAGTCCTGTGTGTGATCAGGCGAGAGTTGAAGTCCTTTGTGTGATCTAGCAGGAGTTGAACTCCTGTGTGCGATAAGGCGAGGGGCATCCTTGTTGGGGCTCGGGTGTACTGACCTATTCCTCCGGGTTAAGAGAGGGCGTTGTTAGTTGAAATTCCGAAGAGGAGCTTCGAGACTGGACGTAGGGTGGGAAGCCCGAACCAGCATGAAATCCCTGGTGTCACTTTACTTTACTTTACTACTTATATTTACTTGCTTGTGATATATCATACTTGCGAATATTTATTTGCGTAACTATTGTATCATATAAGTTAGTTCATCATTCACATTTCTGCCATATCCATATAGATCCTACTTAAGTCATACACATCGAATTTTCCAAAAGTTAGTGAGTTTAACCGCTTTGGTCGTTAATCATTGAAAAACGATTAATGTTCGATTGATCCAGTCAGTCGTTTTTATTTTTCCAAAAATAGTAATGACATCCAAATCACTCCAGACTGGCTCCACTGGGTAGTCTGTGTCCAAACGATCCCAATGGATTAGACCACTCGTAAAACTAACACTGTACGTACGAGATATTCAATTCATAAGTTAAGATATTAAATGAATAAGTGAAAAATTATATTCAATTGTTTGGGCCTCACCATATTTTCTCCACGTCAGCCCCTCATTCATATACCAGCGCCATAACTTAATCAGTCCCTTCTTCCCAATGAACTATAACGCCAGCTTCAGTGTATATATAAACTTCACCATGTTCACGTCCTCCTCCTTACGTTTCTTTCGTATTCAAACATTTTTTTTATTGGCCTTACCAACATTTATTCAGCCCATTTAATTTCCACACCAGTCCATATTGTACAATAGCTTCTCTGCTTCCTTTTATGTTCAGTAGTTCATACCTGTAAGCTAAAACAAAGGCCATGATCGCAAAATTCTTGATTCAAGTCCTCCCTTCACTCTTCATAAAAATACAAACAAAATATACCTTTCAATCCCTCACCAAATTCTCTTCTACCCCATATATATCTGTTGAAGAAAATTTAAAATAAGGAAGAATGAAAGAAAAAAGGGGGAAATTTGATGTCCTATACCATGAAATATAAGTGGTTATGCAACTACTTATGTAGCCTTCTCATGAGGGTGTTAGGGCCTTGGGCACCCAAATATTTACTTTGTTGTGAGGAGGGGGACCATGCATGTTTAAACGACATGTGTGACACCCCACCTCCATTAATGTCACTCACAAAGGGAATGCCCTAACTTAAGTGAAGTGTTATAGGTAAAAGATACAGATACAAGACAGACAAATAAAGCAGTGGAAAATAAAGCCATTTTATAAGCAATGCAGTTCAGTCAAGATTTTACAACAATTGACTCAATCATACTTAAAAGTACTACATAAAACTTCTGTCTTGATTCAAAAACTTCCAAGTATATAAGAAGCATAAAACATGGCAAAATAGCATAAGTCCACAAAAAGTGCAAACACAGCCATAGCCAAAGATAAGAGGATCCAAGCAATACATCAAAGAATCTTCGAGATTGGAAAGAGAAACGGTCCAAACTAAGCTGAGCTATTCCCTCCTTGACTACCTTGGGGAAGAAATGGAAGAAAAGAAGATGAAAGAAAATGGGTCAGACATAAAGCCTGGTAAGTCCAGTGACTTTCAGTATGTAAACAGGTAAAAGCAACATGACATGAATAAACTGAATATAAGGCAATACTATGATAACAGGGATAACAAGATAAAATAAGATAAGCATAAGATATGATAAGGCAAGATAAACTAAATGTGCTTCTATTCTTTCTCTGCTTTGCTACCACCATGTTATTCTGATTTCTATATCTCTACACCACCTAACTAGTGTCCCAACTAGTAATCTGTATAAAATGATAATGTGATCCTAATCCCCGCAATTGTAGTAGCCTTCAAGTGTACATCTATTATGAGGATTCCACCTCAATCTGCCTAATTGCCATGAATATGTTAGATGTACCCTTACTACCCTATCGATCGGCTCCCTACTTGTATTAATTTTCCTTGTGTCAGTGTCAATCGGCCCCCTATTGCATGTAGATACCCTGTGCTAGTCCAATCGTAAGGTGTATCAATCCCTGTGATAGCAACCCAACATGATTCAAGATGCACAGTGTACACTACTGGTACCCAGTGCCTGCTTTTTCCACTCCTGAGTACGTGCACGCCCGTAATCCGTCGGAACCTACACTGACGTACCCCCTGCCACTATTTTGATTGCTTATAATCAGCCCATTAATCGTGCCCTACCCTGCCTAGTTCAGGGAATCGTCATACATCTATGAGGTTTACTGCTGAAACGGGTCCCGTTACTAGGGTTTCCTAGGGTCTATTCGTATACCCCCCAAATTGGTTAAGTGTTAACCATCCATTCAAGTTAACTTAACCCACCCACACATCATGTCATGTTGGTTAAGTGTTTCTTATTAACCGAACCCTTCCCATTCATTATGTTGTATTGGTTAAGTGTTTCCTATTAACTTATCCCTGTACATTCATCATGTTATATTGGTTAAGTATTTCCCATTAACTTAGCCATTCGTTGATCATGTTATATTGGTTAAGTGTTTCCCAATAACTTAGCCCTATTCGTTGGTCATGTTATATTGGTTAAGTGTTTCCCATTAACTTAACCCCACTCGTTCATCATGTTATATTGGTTAAGTGTTTCTTATTAAATTAACCCTACTCATTCATCTGGTTGTACTGGTTAAGTGTTTCCTATTAACTTAACCCCACTCATGGTTACCTGATGGTTTTGGCCCAGTTTTCTTTAAGCACTTCTGGGCCTTGGTCAAAATCGATATAATCGAGATGTGTAATGAATTCTATAATGATCCTTCCTCAATTGCCAGACTTAACCACGCTAATATTATCCTTATTCCCAAACATTCAGGAGCCAACACTTTGTCTTCCTTCCGCCCTATTAGCCTTCTAAACACTACTTTCAAAATCATCACCAAGGTGTTGGCTAATCGTCTCCAATCTGTTATAGCCATGCTTGTTGGTCCTGAACAATCTGCTTTCATTTTGGGAAGAAATATTCAAGACTGCATTGCTGCAACACAAGAGGTGATTTCCTTCTGTCATTGCACGTCCACCCCTGGTGTTCTTCTTAAGTTAGATTTTTCCAAAGCTTTTGATTCGGTAAGCTGGCCTTTTATCATGGACATTTTTAAGCACAGGGGTTTCTCCGATAGATGGTGTTCATGGATTGAAAATATTCTTAATTCGAGTAGCTCATCCGTCTCTGTGAATGGTGTTTCTGGTAACCTTTTCAAATCTAAATGTGGGCTTAGACAAGGGGACCCCCTCTCTCCTCTGATTTTTGTGCTTGTCGCTGATGTGTTTAATCAAATGGTTAAAAAAGCTTCTTCTCATGGTTACCTGGCTGGTATTTCTCTTCCAAATTCTACCTTATGCATCAATAATCTTCAATTTGCTGATGATACCATTATTTTCTCTTCCCCGGAGCCTTCTCACATCCTTTGCCTCAAAATCCTTCTATACGTCTTCGAATTGATATCGGGGCTTTCCATCAACTTTAATAAAAGTGTCATCTACATGCTTGGTAAGTCAGACCATCTTGGAGACTTGATTTCTTCCACCCTCAATTGCAATGTTGCGAAATTCCCAATGACATACCTTGGTTTGCCACTCAGACCCACTAAACTTCACAAAAACGACTGGCTCCCCCTTATTAACAAGATTGAAACCAGGTTAGCGGCTTGGAAAGCAAATGCATTATCTTCTATGGGCCGTGTAACTTTAGTTAAATCTGTGCTCTCCGCTATTCCTTCATACTGGATGTCCTTTCATAAACTCCCTAAATGGGTAATCTGTAAGATTGATTCAATTAGAAGTTCATTTCTTTGGAATGGTCATAGCATCAAGAAATTAATTAATTGGAGAACAGTATGCCTGAATTTTGATCAGGGGGGGCTTGGTGTTCTTGATCTTAACCACTTTAATATGGCTTTGTTGGCCAAGTGGATCTGGAGACTCCTCACCCCTGGAAATTCCATTTGGAGAGATTGGATTCTGGCCCGCTACTTCTCTTCTAACCCCCACCTTGTTTTGCATCATCATCCCTCCTCTAGACCCTCTCCCTTCTTGCATGGGATTCTTTCTTGTCTTTCTCGTATTAAATTTCTGTTTCATGTCTCCTTGGGGGGTGGCACGTCTTGTTTATTTTGGCACGATATTTGGCACGGTCAGTTACCTCTTTCTCTCATTTTTTCTTCACTCTTCTCTCTTCAATCTAATTCTATGCTTTCTGTTGTTGATGCTTTTAACAATGGCCATATTAGTTTAGTTCCAGGTTCACTTTTTGATTGGCGCACTCTCTCGCAGCTACTGAGCATCTTTGCTCTCATTCGTTGCACCCAACTAAATAGCTTGGATGATCATTTTGTTTGGGTTCTCGCTCCATCTCGAGGCTTTTCTGTATCTTCATGTTATAGCTATTTGAACTTCTCGGGTAGATTGTTTAAATTCTCAAGGCTCTGGAAATGCAAACTGGCTCCAAGAATCCTTTTTCTCCAATGGTGTTTGATTCACGAGAAGATCAATACTAGAGTCAAACTGTTCAAATGCAATGTTATATCTAACCCTAACTGTCCACTCTGCAATTCTCACGATGAAACCATTCACCACCTATTCTTCTCTTGTGACTTTACTTACCCAATCTGGGCTGCAGCGAGTGCCCGCTTACTTGGCTACATCCCCACCATTTCTTCTTTCTTTGATCACTGGGAATCCGAATCTTGTACACTGCTTGATACCTTCCTGGCTGTTTATAGTTGGTGTGTGTGGAATGAAAGAAATGCAAAGATTTTCAAAAACAAAACTAGTTCGACCATGCTTATTTGTCATCGCATCTTTCATATTTTCATGTCATCGTCAGGTTCTGGAGACAATCATGCTGCGGTGTTCAGGTTCGCTTTACCGGTGGCCTCTTCTCCCGCGTCCTCTGTTGACAGCAATGGCTCGGCATCCAGTATGGAGCTTACATGATTTATGCTAATGCGTCTTTGGCTTTCTATGCTATATTTGTATAATTATGTCTGATGGTACTCTGTTCTGCATGCTACTGTAGTCGCATATGTATTATGTACTCTATGTTGCATGATATGTCTTAATCTTGGAGTGATGGTTGTATTTTGGACCACCAACTGGGTATGTCAGTTGGAAAACTATTACTAGCTACTAATTAATCGGCTATGTAGTCTCGCGCTACATATCCGTTTTGCTCAAAAAAAAAAAAAAAACTTAACCCCACTCATTCATCATGTATGTTCATTGGCATTATTTCTTTTATTAATGCACCAACCTCTCACATTAGAACTGCTGTTTGCGGTTGTTGGATGTGCCGGGCGGTTTCAGGCAGACTTCTGCCGCAAACTAATTCTAACCTCGGGTTTTGGGCTTAATGCGATAACCTCTCACATTAGACCTGTTGTTGCGGTCGCTGGATGTGCCGGGCGGTTCCGGGCAGACTTACACCGCAACTCAATCTAACCTCGGGTTAGGCATGTTCATATTTTATCCAATTTACTTATTTACCAGACATATCCAAGTCTAGATTTTATATGCTAATCATCCTAAATTCACAAAACTAGTCATGTTCCAATTGTTAAGTTATGCCCAACAAAGCCAATTGCAAGTTGTGCCCCACAAATTCAATTACAAGTTATTACTCAAAATAGGTTACACCCAATCTCCCAAATTTGCAATAATAGTCATGCTCCAAAATCACAATATACATTTTGCTTGGTGTTCCAACCAATAGTTATGCCCAATCTAGATTTAATATTCCAATTTACAGTTTACGCCCAATCTAGATTTAATATTTCAATTTACCCTAAGTTCGCAACAACAACAATTATGCCCCAAATCACAAGTTACAAATTTTGTTCCACTGTTACCAAATAGATTATTCCCCAATATCCCCGCATTCCAACCGCATGCATAATAAGATTCAGTCTAGATTCGAGGTTTATCTAGATTCATAAAATAAAGGGGAAAGAAAGAAGGAATATAAATGAGAGTACGCATAAAACAGGCATTATAATGATAGATCTATCAAATATAACATTATGGACCTAAGAGGATTACAGATCTGTTAGAATTGAGGTATAACAAAGATAGATCTGAAACAAACTGATAGAAATAACATCGTAGACATGTAAATTTGATATGAATAACATCATGTGCCTAAAAGGATTATATTTCCGATATTCAACAAAGATAGGCATGATTGCATCGATATAATAACTTCTTAGGCATGTAAAATCATAGATTCAATAGAAAGATAGGGATAAATCTAAAAAGATTGTCTTATCATTAAGCATGGTCTCAGATTCATTTTATTACATGACAAGATTACTATTGGGCATTTAAATCTGAAAATAACATGAACTTACCTTGCTAGGATTAAGAAAAGATAATTGAATCGTTGTTGTTGTAGCAAAACTAATCTTCTAATTTGATTTGAGGCTCTCTAATTTTCTTCTTGAATTTAGGTTGAAGAATGACGGCTAGGCTAGCATAGAGATGGACAGCATGATGGCATCATAGAATGAGGTTAGGGTTAAGATTATAGGTGTTTATATAGGAGTATATGACTATTCAGAGCCTTTAGATCAACCTAGCATCCATCCAAGCCATCTAGTCCAAGAAAATTCGTCATCAGGCCAATCAGAGAATGACACATAGGCCCTAGGCTGTGAAAATACGTCACTGGATCTGGATCGAACAGGGGTCGACACCCCTATAGGGGGGTCGACACCTATGCCAACTCCCCCCGGGGGGTCGACACCTCTGAGAGGGAAATTTCCCGCTCAGCTCGCTCTGACCGAATTTTGAATTTCAAACTTTTTTGACTTTTAATTATTATTTTAATTTAATTTCTGTTTAAACTTGAAATCTTCTGAACTTTATAACTTTTTCATATGGAGTCCGATTTATGCAAACTCGGACTCTATCTCAAGCAGAATTCTGAGACGAACGCAATGGCATAACCCATTTTACTTAATTCTTCTTATAAAAATTAGGTGTTCTTAAATTTGTTAATTTTAAAATTATAAAATTACGGGGTGTTACAACATGCGCGCCCCGCCACCATTGTCCGTTCGGCCGAGTCAAGTCGCGTCGTATTGTGGATTGGGCTAAACATAAATTTTTGGACCATGGTACAATTGGATATTTAAACCCTAAAATTTAAATTTTGAAGAGAAATGAACAGACGGCAGAAATTAGCCGTTACTAGTTAACTGGTATGCTGAACAGTCGAGTGGTAAGAAAGGGTGGGTCTTTTCAAATACTGTTCGAATATTTGCTATCTTTTTAAATATAAGCAACTGTATCTCTTCACTGCTATAAAAGCTGGACTGCACTCCAGTTTTGAATCGCTCGAATTCCTGCTCTACATCTTCTTCTTACTTCATGGCCATTTTCTTAAATATATTGCAAACGGGTTCTTGAACCTGTAGGCTAGAACTCCAATCTCTTGTCACTACTGACAAATATATCCAGATAATAAATCGTCGTGTTTATGCAACCACATCGATTAAAGATTTTCACTATCTACTCTGTTGTATCTTTGAACAGATTTTCCATTACTCGTGCACACAAGATAAGAGGGAAAATACTGTTTTAGGATAGAGATCACCACATCATGTCTCGGAGATTTTAATGCCATTTGATGCTGTTACTCAACGCCTCTCTATTTCAATGTACAGTATAACTGCAAAAATTTCTAGCACTGAAATTATCCACTTTTCCAAGCCTCTCTGTAACACCCAACTCCCGCTATGATCACTCGCTAAGGGAATGCCATAACATCGGTGGAGTATTTTAAGTGAATATAGAACAGAGAAATTACAGAAGACAGATATAAGTAATACTTAAAAATTTAAAACATCATTTCATTGCAGCGGAAAGTAAAACATGTTTGGTTACATCACAAAACCATAATAAGAGTCAAGTACAAAATATCCATCCTGATAAATAAAAATACATAATCCCAATACAAGAACTGATAGCCATAAGAGAAAAGGGTAAGCTGAGCTCTACATCTAGGGTCCAAGCTCCAAGAGAGTAATAAAAGCAGCCTGATCAAAGCTCACTCGTGCTGGGCCCACTCTGAGAAGCTGAGGGTTGGGAAAAAAGATAAAAACAATGGGGTCAGACATAAGTCTGAGCGAGTCCTATAACTTTAACAACGCAATCGTTAAAGTAATTAGGGTATGATATAACTTGATACGGTGTGACTGGGGATAAATGACTACACTCAGTAGCCAATCAGACTTAGAATGAACTAAGATAATGATAAAGACGCATTTACCCACCCAAGGATAATTACTACGCTGCACCACACCAGTCATTCCTACTTAAAGGTTGATCCCTCCCAAGGACTTAGAAAATTTACCCAGTAGTTTTGTGTACCCCTAGCTGACAACATAGGTGTCGTCTGCCCCTATCTCCACTAGGTGTACCCACTACTCCCAAGCGATCGACTCCCTACCGTAGATACCCGTGCTGGCCCCACAATGGGGTGTATCACTCCCCAAAGTGGCAACCCGATACAACAAATGGTGCACGGCTTATATCTACACGATGCAACAACGTCTTACCTACCAGCCCGGGTCCACACACGCATATGAAACCCGTTGGACTCGCGTTGCCACCGCTACCCCGTTTTGGCCTCTTATAGTCGACACCAATATGCGTGTCCTGTCCTCGACTTGGGTCGAGCCCACAAAGATACGTTTGGGATATTGGTTGAAATGGGCCCCCACAAGCTACCCACCTAAGCTTGTCATTTCTAGTGTATACCACTTAAGCCTTTAATCATGTTTTAATTACATGTTCCACTTTGGTTAAGTATTCTAATCGTATTTTCTATTGCCACCCAAGGCAACCACTAGATTTCCACATGCCACCCAAGGCACCCACTTAACCCCTCATGTCCCTCTACGTGCTAATTTGGTTAAGTGTTTCTTAATTAATTAATTTAGATCATGACCTCATAAAGACCTCTCACATTAGACCATCTTTTATGACTGCTGGATATGCCGGTTGGGTCCGGGCAGACTTCCGTCATAAAAAGGGTCTAACCTCGTGTCTTTACTTGAATCACGTATTTAATTTATGACTAAGACCTCTCACATTGGGCCAATCATTTGTAGCTGCTGGATTGCCGGCCGGTTCCGGGCAGACTTCCGCTACAAAAGGGTCCAACCTCGTGTCTTAGTTGATTAATTACACCTAATTAATCACCCCCATAATTTGTATTAATTATCCCTAATTAATTACACATTTTTAAGAATATGGGTAGACCTAACTCAATAGGTAAATTCCCAATTCCATAGTATGGGTAGACCTAACTTAGTAGGTAGATTCCCAACTCCATAATATGGGTAGACCTAACTTAATAGGTAAATTCCCAATTATGTCCATTCATTTTATGTTATGCTTAAGCATACCAACTTTACACATTTCTATTAACATGCATATTAACCCCATCGTTTCCCACGTAATTCGTTCTCATGACATGTCATATAAATGGGAAGATTCATTATAAATGTAATGGGTTCAATCTTGGCACAACATTGGCATTTACATGGGTTTAAAAGGTGTCAACTTGCATCATAACATTAAACCCAACTAGCACAAATCATTAACGCAAACTAGCATATGAACTTGCATATAAACTTGCATATGAACTTGCATAACATGTCATACATAGAGGCAAACTTGCATATGCTTTGCATATCATAAAAAGAGACAAACTTGCATATGAACTTGCATATGAACTTGCATATAAACTTGCATATAAACTTGCATATCATGTCATATCATAAAGGCAAACTTGCATATGTTATGCATATCATAAAAAGAGACAAACTTGCATACGAACTTGCATATAAACTTGCATATGAACTTGCATAACACATCATATCATAAAAAGAGAAAAATTTGCATGTGAACTTATAACGTATGACAACCACAACTTGCATAAATCCACATTTACATCCATAGCCTCCTAATATCCTATCCTAATTAGTTTAGCAATTGCTTGCTAAAGGCATAGGAACTCACAAATAACTAATTAGCACTCCAATGAGGAAGATTAAGTTGATAGAGTGGATTAGAACTTGATTAGAGTTGATTTGAGATGCCAACTTCCTCTCAAATTTGGTGGAGGCTCCTTCTAGTTTTGATTTGACGGCACGAGGCCCTTGAATCTATTTTTAGTATGAATTAGGGTAGTGTTAGGGTGTATTTATAGATTAGGCAAGTGTTTTAGGCCCTTAGATTAACCCTAAATTAGATTAGGACCATCAGATCTCGGAAGCTTCTAGAGAATAGCCCAAAACACAGCCAAACCCTAAAATGGTGCACCAGGTTAAACTGGCCGAGCACCCCCTGTCGACACCCAAGTCGACAGGGCTGTCGACTTGGTCCTAGCCAAGTCGACTGCCCAGTCGACAGGGCTGTCGACTTGGGTAGCTAGGCGGGAATTTTTCCCTCCTACGCCCAATGGCCCCAATTTCGAAATTTAAACCTGAATTTTAAATCTGTTTTGAACTTTGAATTTTCTGCAAACTTCATTGGGCCATAACTGGGCCATACGGACTCCGATTTAGAAAATTTCGGACTCTATTTTGCGTATTTTTCCGAGACGAACGCAATGACGCAGCCCGTTTCCCCTAATTCTCATATCTGAGATTATTTATTCTGCAATTAGTGAATTTTAGCATTAATCGAAATTCAGGGTGTTACATTCTCCCCTCCTTAAAGGATTTCGTCCCCGAAATCTCTAAGCTAAGGATAATGCATATCCTACTATCCAAACAACCATCTACTCAATCCATCAAACACGGGCATCCATTGTCCTTAAAACAATTTCTAATGATGTATGAGCATATGCAAAAAGTGTGTGTATATGTTCCCTATCTAATGTATGAACATATGCAAACCATGATAGTGCCATGCATCCATTATGTATGCGAGAGAACCCTATCGACACATACAATATCTACATGAGTGCACAATCATTCACCAGAATGCATCATCCATATGATAACACAATCATTATACATCCATAAATATAGCTTCCTACACACAATTATATGCAATATGCAATATGAAGTGACTGAGCCGAGCTAGTGTCTAGAGTGTGTGTATATGCATCCACGAGCAACCACTAGAAAACACTTGCATCCACCTGCATCCATCAACCATAACATGTCTCAAACACATGTTTCAACTATAGGTTTACCCTATCTAAAGGTCAAAAGTACTAACGAGAGGACATACTAAAGATAAGATAAGTACTAGACAAACGATAAAGGAGAAGTTAAAAGACATACCCTCAAAAAGGAATGGGTATAATGAACGCATCTTCGATTCCGTCTCCCAAGTAGCGTTGCCCTCATCTTCTCCCCATTGTACTTTGACTAGTTGAACCTCTCGATTCCTCAATTTCCTAGTCTCTGACCCAAGGATGCGAGTAGGAGCTCGTCGAATAGTCGCATCACGCTCTACTTCCACTTCTCTAAGCAAGCTCGGCTCTACCACCTCTGCGGTCTCATGTAGGCACTTCCTCAAATGTGACACATGGAATACATCATGTACACCACTAAGTCTGTCGGGCAACTCCACTCTATATGCCATCCGTCCAATCCTTTCCTTAATAGGAAACGGCCCTACGAACTTTGGTGCTAACTTCCCAACAGATCCAAAGTGAACCACATTTCGTAACGGAGACACTTTGACAAAGACCATGTCCCCAACTTCAAACTCAAGATCCGTCCTCCTCTTGTCCGCATAAGATTTTTGCCTATCCCGCGCTGCTTTCATCCTTCTTCGAATCAAGTCAATCTTCTCAGAAGTCTCCCTAACCATATCAGGCCCATGCAAGATCTTATCCGTAGATTCCCACCAACATGTAGGTGATCGACAAGGCCTTCCATAAAGAGCTTCGAAAGGAGCCATACCAATACTGGACTGAAAGCTGTTATTATATGCGAACTCCACCAATGGAAGATGCTCTTCCCATGTACCTCCAAAATCTAAGATACAAAGCCTCAAAAGGTCTTCTAGAACACGATTCACCCTCTCAGTCTGGCCGTCCGTCTGAGGATGGTATGCGGTGCTCAGACACAATTGAGTCCCCACTGCTTCTTGCAAACTTTTCCAGAACTCGCTAGTGAAGATAGGATCTCCATCACTCACTATGCTAGAGGGTACCCCATGCAATCGAACTATCTCTCGAAGATATACTGAAGCTAGCCATGGAGCAGTCCTCTTGCTCTTCACAGGTATGAAATGGGCGCTTTTAGTAAGTCTGTCTACCACAACCCAAATTCCCGTATTAGCCTTTTTCGATCTGGGTAACCCGTCAATAAAATCCATCGAGACGCTATCCCACTTCCATTGCGGAACTTCCAATGGGTGAAGCAACCCACTTGGTTTCTTTTGCTCCGCTTTCACCTGTTGGCACACCAAGCATCGAGCGACATACTCGGCCACATCTTTCTTCATACCGGCCCAGAAGAAAACCCGCTTCATGTTTTGGTACATCTTGTCCCCACTGGGATGAATGGTCATCCTAGAACGGTGTGCATCATCAAGAATAGCCTTCCTCAAACCCTCGTCTTGCGGTACACAGAGTCTACCGTCTCTACGTAAGCACCACCTATCGTCTAGGGTGTACCTACTCAAATGGCCGGACGACTCCCCCCTTATGAGCTTCTCTACCAACTCAACCAACTGTGGGTCGTCCCTCTGTGCTTCTCCAATCCGCCCCAAAAGAGTAGGTCTGACCTCCAAGGATGCTAGCAAACCGGGTATATAGTCAATGGAAGGTTTGAAATCAAACATCGAGATAAATTCCAAGCTTCGTTGTTCCACGAACAATGGACTCAAGGACAACCTTTTTCTGCTCAAGGCGTCCGCCACCACGTTACCCTTGCCAGGGGTATACGCTATCTCGAAATCATAGGATGCTAAGAACTCCATCCACCTTTGCTGTCTCAAATTCAAATCCTTCTGAGAAAACAAGTACTTCAATGATTTGTGGTCAGTGAACAATTCGAATCTCTCACCAAGAAGATAATGGCGCCAAATCTTAAGCGCAAAAACAATAGCGGCCAACTCTAAATCATGGGTAGGGTAATTTTTCTCATGCACTCTCAACTGCCTTCCACCATAGGCTATTACCCTTCCCTCTTGCATTAAGACTGCGCCTAGTCCTGTTCCACTAGCATCGGTGTAAACAACAAATGGCTTGCTCCCATCTGGCAACACTAAAACTGGAGCAGTGGTTAAAGCTCTCTTTAACCGTCGGAACGCATCATCACAATCTACGTCCCATGTGAAAACAAGATTTTTCTTCGTTAAGTGGGTTAATGGGGCTGATATCTTCGCGAAGTCTTTGATAAACTTCCTATAGTAACCCGCCAACACTAAGAAACTTCTTACTTCGGTAGCATTCTTCGGAACCTTCCAATCTTGAATTGATACTACCTTCGCGGGATCCACAGCTATCCCTTCCTTGGAGACCACGTGCCCCAAGAACCGCACTTCCTTCCTCCAGAAGTGACATTTAGAGAATTTAGCCTTAAGGCTATGTGCTCGAAGAGTCTCCAACACCTCCCCAACATGTAGGGCATGTGTAACGACCCGCATTCTACGCATCATAGGATCGTAGGATATTTATTTCTTTCACATACGAAGTCGTATGGTCATGTAACTTTGGGAGACGACTATTGGGGTCATTTCCCATGTTCATGATTTTTCTCGATTTTAAAATGACCATTTTACCCCTAGTTGGCACTGTTTTGGCCATAACTTTTGACTGGAAAGGAATTTTGACCTGAAACCACTTCCATTGGCTTCGGATGATGGTTTCTCTTTCCGTAGAGTGGTCACATTAGCCAAACGGACTTACCGTTTGGGAGATATGGCTGAAACAAGTTTCTGATGGAGAAAAATAGCTTAATTGGGCTTAACCGGGTGATTAACAGCTAGGCCCAAGGGGAATTTCGGGTTTAGAGGTATAGGAGGTCTGATTAGGGTTAGGTTATCACTTTCATTTCAGTTTTGAGCAGCCACAAACCTCCTTGAGACCTTAGTAATGGCTTCCTACATCTAAAACACCTCAAATCACTCTCTAATTGAAGATTAGGCTTAGCAACACCAAATTAAGGAGAAAAAGCACCAAAGCAAGGTTGGAACTGCTGTTAGACATCAGTATTCGCCCCAAATCAGAGGAGTTTCAGTTCTGAGAATTTCATTTGTGGCCAAGGTGAGTGATAGCATCATTTTGACACTAATTACGGTTAATTAAGGGTAATTAGTAAGGATTAGCGAATTTATACGTAAATAAATTCTGGAAAAATTCTTAAAATTTTAAAATAATGTTTTAAGGCTCTGTTAGAAATTTGGGTTAATTTCGATGTGTTTTGCTAATCGTATGCTTAAACATGATTAGGAGGGATTATAAGAAAATGTGAGGTTTTGGCCACTTTTGATCCATTTTGATTCATTCAAATTGTTGTTTGTTGTTTGTGGTTGCTATTACATGTTACTATGACTCTATGGTATGTTTCATGATTGATTAGAATAGTTAAATTGCTCGAAAACGTCGTCGAATGGCGTAGAAAGCTTGCTGGAAAGTTGCAGAAGTGTGCAGGCTCCGAACCGGTTCGGATCGGAGAAAGGGGTCGGATCGGACTAGGGAACTGACCAAGGGAATCCGAACTGGATGTGGACTTGCCACTGGAAGAAGTTTGGCAGGAAGGAAGGCCATTGTTTAGAGTTGGAGTTGGACAGAAGATCGGATCGGAGCGATGGAGCGGATCGGATCGGAGTAAGCTAGGGAGCGGAGCGGATCGGATCGGAAGAGTGATTGGAGGCCAGATCGGATCGACTTGGAGATGCAGGGCTCGGATCGGAAGCAAAGAAGAAATAAGCTAGGGATTGGAGCGCTGGAGGGAAGGACACCCGACCCGACCTGGAGGAGGACCCCGACCCGACCCGGAGCGAAGTGCCCGACCCGAAAAGACAAGGAGAAGGACTCGAACCCAGAGCATGGGTGACCGAACCGAACCGAGCATGGGTGACCGAACCGAACCGAGCATGGGTGACTGAACTGAACCGTATTCTAGAGCTGCTACTGCACGACAACTTTTCTGAAGACCCACTCCAATTCAACCAAACCCGAGATGCAAAGGAAGTCCAAATGAGAAGTTAGAGCTTAAGATTCAGATGGGAATCAACGAGTTCACTTTATGATTGGGCTTTGCTGCGGGACGCGTGCTAAGGAGTTATCGACACCTATAGCTTTGGACCACTATGGTAGGAGGTACGAAGGCGGATTCAGGGCCATTATGGCATTGGTAGAACCAAGGGCTATGACCAATGAAGTGGGTCATTGAAATGTTTGGTCATGACTCCAAGTGTTTGGCTTGGTCACAGCAGGGTTTCTACAAGTCGGGATTCGTCGTTGCCTCAGTTTGTCTAGTGTTCCAAAGTGGTAGATGTCGTATGCTTTACGCACTGAGTGAGAAATGTGAGGATGGTTGCTAGGGATGATTTGTTTGCTATCATTGTGACATGCACATCCCACCCCCGTATTCTTACACTATTTATTATGGCACCTTGGAGTATTGTACGGTATGTGGTACTAACTCTTTGGTTGCAGGTCCAGGTTCAGGTATGGCTTAGTATACCTGTTATTATTCTGTTTAGATGCTTATCGCTCATACCAGGCTTTATGTCTGACCCAGAGTTTTATGTCTCTTCTTATTACTCTGGGTGCTCACACGAGCAGACTAGAGACAGGTTAGCTGGTGATGCAAGGGTAGATGATCCGGAGACGAGCAGGAGGCTTCCACGTACTATATACATAATATTCTCCCTGTGTTGTTGAAGATCACTGCTTGGGCATTGTTGGTGTATCTTCTATTTTAGCTTTCTTTTGTTTAGAGACAGTAAATTTGGAAAGTTGTAATAAGCTGTATTTGGATTTCCGCTGCTTTGAGATTGATGTTGGTTTTAGTTATCAGCTTATGCACTGTCTCGCCTGTTTTATGTCAAGTATGTTATTATATTTTATTCCATGCGCTGTGAGACATTCTACAGGTTCTTTGATTAGTTCATTCCCTTCTTTCCTTTCTTCTGACGACCGTCTTGTGCTAGTCGGGCATGTGTACAGCGCACTTTTGGAGGAAATGCAGGCTGGTGCGAAGCGGGCCGTCACACTTGGTATTAGAGCTCTAGGTTGCGTAGTTAACCTAGGGAAGTTATCAGGGAGAGATAATATACGTATACGAGAGAGCGTATTTGTGATTACTTTGGTTTTTAAAAGCTATATATATACTATTAGTAGTATAAGGATGAAGTCGTACTGCACTAGCACCACTATGGAATCGTTAATCATTTCCTTTTTCAGATTAACGATGAGCCGAGATACTAGAGGTGCTGGTAGGGGAGCCAATAATGGGATTGCTGCTGACATGAGGACGATGTTTACTGACCTCATGAGAGAGATGCTTAGAGATGTGCAGAGGGCAGCTTCCAATGGTGGAAATGGTGGTGGTCCAATAGTGCAGGCGCCAAGAGTCGACTTCGCCAAGCTGAATAAGGATTATACTAGTCTTGGTGGGAAGTCATTCCATGGAACGGAGTCGGCTACGGACGTTCAGGATTGGTTGGATAGTTGCGAACGTATCTTCGAGGATTTGGGTATCGAGGATGCGATGAAGAGAAAGCTAGCGTCCCGTCAGCTGCAAGGGCGGGCAATGAATTGGTGGAATGCTATAAAGGCAGCTACTCCCGAAGACCAGATTACTTGGGAGCAGTTTAAGGCTCGCTTTAGTGAGAAGTTCATTCCAGCTGCTCAGAAGTCAATGTTGTTTAAGAAATTCTTGGAGCTCAAGCAGAATGGCAGAGCTGTCTCAGAGTATATTGCTGAATTTGACACTTTGTCAAAATATGGGTTATCTCTTATTGATACTGCCGAGAAAAAGAATGAGAAATTTATAACTGGTTTGGATCAGTACTTGGGGGAAAAACTTATTAACCACATCGATGAGACGTTTGAATCGATTGTGGGGAAAGCATTAAGATCAGAAAGTCTCTACCCTAAGCCGAAGACTGAAGTTGCATCCGCAGAAGAGCCAAAGCCACAAGCTAGTGGTGGAGGCAAAGGTGGTTCTCAGAATAAGAGAAAGCAGAATCAGGCTAAGGATGGCCAGAAGAAAAAGAATAAGCAAGATGTGGAGTGCTTCAGCTGTGGTAAGAAGGGCCATTATGCTAGTAATTGTCGGGCCAAGCCAGCGGATAGGAAGTGCTTCAATTGTGGCCAATTGGGACATCACAAGGACAAGTGTCCGCAACCCCCTAAGGAAAAGCAAATGGTGAAAGCATATGCTCTTAATGCTATTCCTTCTTCGTCGAATGCCCCAACTGCAGCGGAGAAGGGAAAGAATGTCGTCATTCAAGGTATGCTTTCTGTTTATGATGTTCCTGTTAGAGTTTTGTTTGATACCGGAGCTTCCAGTTCTTTCATATCTAGTGACCTGGTAGATAGATTGGGATTGGAGCCCGAGATTGTCGATAGACCTTTAGTAGTGACGAACCCGATTGGTGGTTCGACTAGTCTTGGCATGATTTGTCGTAATGTGGTTCTATCGAGTCATGGATGCATGTTTGTTTGTGATTGCTTTGTTTTGGGCTTTACTGGGTTTGGCATTATTTTGGGAGTAGATTGGCTCCAAAGATACGGGGTGGTGGTAGACTGTGAGGGCTTGTTGGTGACAGCTAGAGCGGATGATGGGCGGAGGATAGTGTTTGGTGGTCTACCCAGTAAGGGGGTATTGGCTAGTTTTCTAAACTCCCTCGACATTCCGCATAGTGAGTTGTCAGGTTTGCCCGTGGTTGGCCAGTATCCGGATGTTTTCGAAGAAGTGACCGGACTTCCACCACACCGAGAGATTGAATTTCGTATTGATTTGGTAAAAGATGCCAGGCCTATAGTGATGCCACTTCGTCGAATGGCACCAAGAGAGCAGCGAGAGCTCGAGGTGCAAGTCAGCGATCTTTTGAAGAAGGGATTTATCAGAAGGAGTGTTTCTGAATGGGGAGCACCAGTTGTGTTTGCTACCAAGGCGGATGGTTCCCTTCGTTTGTGTGTAGACTACCGCGAGTTGAATAAAGTGACGAGGAAGAACAAGTATCCTCTACCGCGGATAGATGATTTGTTTGACCAGTTGAGTGGCGCGAGAGTATTTTCTCAGTTGGATCTCGCGACAGGTTTTCATCAGCTTAGAGTGGAAGCTGAGAGTATAGCAAAAACGGCATTTCGAACGCCGTCTGGATTTTATGAATGGTTGGTTATGCCATTTGGGCTGACTAATGCCCCGGCATATTTTGTGGACCTTATGAATAGGGTATTCAGAGATCAGCTGAATAAGTCTGTCCTTGTGTTCGTTGATGATATTTTGGTCTATTCGAGGACAGAAGAAGAACACAAGGAACATTTAAGGGTAGCGATGGAGGTGTTGAGAAAACACCAATTGAAAGCAAAGTTTTCTAAGTGTCACTTCTGGAAGAGGGAAGTGAGGTTCTTGGGCCATGTTGTATCAGAGAATGGTATTGCCGTGGACCCAGCGAAGGGGGCTACGGTACAAGATTGGCCTACGCCCAAGAACGCAACAGATGTAAGAAGTTTCTTGGGATTAGCGGGATATTATCGTAAGTTTATCCAAGGTTTCTCCAAGATAGCAGCATCATTGACCCAGTTGACCAAGAAAAATCAAGCTTTTGTCTGGGATGAAAGGTGCGAGAATGCATTCAGAAGTCTAAAGGACAAGTTGACAAGCGCACCAGTGTTAGTCATTCCTAAGGGGGATGAAGAGATGACGGTATACACGGATGCCTGTGGTACCGGACTGGGTGCTGTATTGATGCAAGGCGGTAGGGTTGTAGCTTATGCAAGTCGGCAATTGAAACCGCACGAGAGGAGATACCCTACCCATGATTTAGAATTGGCAGCAATCGTGTTCGCGTTAAAGATGTGGAGACACTATCTCTTGGGAGAAAGGTTTGAGCTGTTTACAGATCATAAGTCGTTAAAGTATCTATTCTCCCAGAAGGATTTAAATCTCCGTCAGCAGAGATGGTTAGAGTTCTTAGCTTCCTATGATTTTGACATCGCATACACACCAGGAAAGGGCAATGCGGTGGCTGATGCATTGAGTAGAAGACATGCCAGCTTAGGGGCTATGTTCCTTGAATGGAAGCAACTGGAGTTTATCGCGGGGTTTGATTTCAGACCAAAGTGCGAATTGGATCCAGAAATGTTAGCAAGTTTAATGATCAGACCCACTTTGATTGAACGAATCGGCTCTAGTCAGAGGGACGATCCTAACCTATTGGAAATCATCTCCAAGTTAGAGATGGGTATCGATGAGGAGATGAACAAGTATGGGCTTGATCGAGATAGATGGCTTAGAAAGGATGGAAAGCTTGTTGTACCCAATGTCAATGGATTGAGAGATGAAGTGCTTAGAGAATGTCATCACTCAAAGCTGACTATACACCCCGGTGGTAATAAGATGTATCGAGATATGAAGCAGACTTACTACTGGGAAGGAATGAAACGAGACGTTGGGAAGTTTATATCCAAGTGCATGAATTGCCAGCTAGTTAAAGCCGAGCAAAAGAAGCCTGGTGGGTTGTTACAGCCCTTGGAAATTCCCGAATGGAAATGGGAGCAAGTCTCGATGGATTTCATCGATGGATTACCAAGGACTAGATCGGGATATGATAGCATTTGGGTAATTGTGGATCGACTAACTAAAAGTGCAAGGTTTATACCAGTCAAATCGACCAGAACGGCAACTAAGTTAGCCGAATTGTACATGAAGTGGATAGTGAGATTTCATGGAGTACCTAAAAGCATTGTGAGCGACCGAGACCCGTTGTTTACTAGTGGGTTTTGGAAGAGCTTACAAGAGGCTCTAGGGTCAGAGTTACATCTCAGTACCGCATATCATCCTCAGACCGACGGTCAGACGGAGAGGGTGAATCGTATTTTGGAAGATCTCTTGAGAGCATGCATATTGGATTTTGGTGGATCATGGGATGACCATTTGCATCTAGTAGAGTTTGCATATAATAATAGTTACCAATCCAGTATCGGTATGGCTCCGTTTGAAGCTTTGTACGGAAGGCCATGTAACTCACCATCATGTTGGATAGAGACTGGCGAGAAGTTTATGCTTGGACCAGATATGGTGAGGGAAACTTCAGATAAGATCAAGATCATTCAGCAACGAATGAAGGCAGCCCAAGATAGGCAGAAGAGTTATGCTGATAAGAGGCGAAGAGACTTAAAATTCTCCGTTGGCAACTTGGTGTTTGTCAAGATTTCTCCGTTGAAGAGCGTAATACGATTTGGCAGGAGAGGCAAGTTGGCACCAAGATTTGTTGGCCCATTCCCTGTTCTTGAACTAGTCGGGAATTTGGCATATAGGATTGACTTACCAGAGAAGATGGCGGGAGTTCATAACGTATTTCATGTTTCCCAACTAAGGAAGTTCGTTCACGACTCAGATATGACTATTCCACCTGATCAGTTAGAGGACTTCGAAGTAGAACCCGAGGCGGTTGGGAACCGCAAGCCGGCCCGTATTGTCGAGTACGACATGAAACAACTTCGAAGGAAGGCGGTGAAGCTAGTCAAGGTACAGTGGAGCGAGGACGAGAGTGATTGTACTTGGGAAACAGAGGAGGACATAAGGAAGAAGTATCCAGAACTCTTTGTCTGGTAAGATTTTGACTTCGATTTAGTTTTTCCGCATGCTAGGATAGACTTGTTTGCTTGTTTTGCATGTTTGATTGTTATATGTGGTTGTTAGGCATGCGGGATCCTTTGTATGTTTTGGGTTAAGTAATTTCGGGGACGAAATTTCTTAAGGGGGGGAGAGTGTAACGACCCGCATTCTACGCATCATAGGATCGTAGGATATTTATTTCTTTCACATACGAAGTCGTATGGTCATGTAACTTTGGGAGACGACTATTGGGGTCATTTCCCATGTTCATGATTTTTCTCGATTTTTAAATGACCGTTTTACCCCTAGTTGGCACTGTTTTGGCCATAACTTTTGACTGGAAAGGAATTTTGACCTGAAACCACTTCCATTGGCTTCGGATGATGGTTTCTCTTTCCGTAGAGTGGTCACATTAGCCAAACGGACTTACCGTTTGGGAGATATGGCTGAAACAAGTTTCTGATGGAGAAAAACAGCTTAATTGGGCTTAACCGGGTGATTAACAGCTAGGCCCAAGGGGAATTTCGGGTTTAGAGGTATAGGAGGTCTGATTAGGGTTAGGTTATCACTTTCATTTCAGTTTTGAGCAGCCACAAACCTCCTTGAGACCTTAGTAATGGCTTCCTACATCTAAAACACCTCAAATCACTCTCTAATTGAAGATTAGGCTTAGCAACACCAAATTAAGGAGAAAAAGCACCAAAGCAAGGTTGGAACTGCTGTTAGACATCAGTATTCGCCCCAAATCAGAGGAGTTTCAGTTCTGAGAATTTCATTTGTGGCCAAGGTGAGTGATAGCATCATTTTGACACTAATTACGGTTAATTAAGGGTAATTAGTAAGGATTAGCGAATTTATACGTAAATAAATTCTGGAAAAATTCTTAAAATTTTAAAATAATGTTTTAAGGCTCTGTTAGAAATTTGGGTTAATTTCGATGTGTTTTGCTAATCGTATGCTTAAACATGATTAGGAGGGATTATAAGAAAATGTGAGGTTTTGGCCACTTTTGATCCATTTTGATTCATTGAAATTGTTGTTTGTTGTTTGTGGTTGCTATTACATGTTACTATGACTCTATGGTATGTTTCATGATTGATTAGAATAGTTAAATTGCTCGAAAACGTCGTCGAATGGCGTAGAAAGCTTGCTGGAAAGTTGCAGAAGTGTGCAGGCTCCGAACCGGTTCGGATCGGAGAAAGGGGTCGGATCGGACTAGGGAACTGACCAAGGGAATCCGAACTGGATGAGGACTTGCCACTGGAAGAAGTTTGGCAGGAAGGAAGGCCATTGTTTAGAGTTGGAGTTGGACAGAAGATCGGATCGGAGCGATGGATCGGATCGGATCGGAGTAAGCTAGGGAGCGGAGCGGATCGGATCGGAAGAGTGATTGGAGGCCAGATCGGATCGACTTGGAGATGCAGGGCTCGGATCGGAAGCAAAGAAGAAATAAGCTAGGGATTGGAGCGCTGGAGGGAAGGACACCCGACCCGACCTGGAGGAGGACCCCGACCCGACCCGGAGCGAAGTGCCCGACCCGAAAAGACAAGGAGAAGGACTCGAACCCAGAGCATGGGTGACCGAACCGAACCGAGCATGGGTGACCGAACCGAACCGAGCATGGGTGACTGAACCGAACCGTATTCTAGAGCTGCTACTGCACGACAACTTTTCTGAAGACCCACTCCAATTCAACCAAACCCGAGATGCAAAGGAAGTCCAAATGAGAAGTTAGAGCTTAAGATTCAAATGGGAATCAACGAGTTCACTTCATGATTGGGCTTTGCTGCGGGACGCGTGCTAAGGAGTTATCGACACCTATAGCTTTGGACCACTATGGTAGGAGGTACGAAGGCGGATTCAGGGCCATTATGGCATTGGTAGAACCAAGGGCTATGACCAATGAAGTGGGTCATTGAAATGTTTGGTCATGACTCCAAGTGTTTGGCTTGGTCACAGCAGGGTTTCTACAAGTCGGGATTCGTCGTTGCCTCAGTTTGTCTAGTGTTCCAAAGTGGTAGATGTCGTATGCTTTACGCACTGAGTGAGAAATGTGAGGATGGTTGCTAGGGATGATTTGTTTGCTATCATTGTGACATGCACACCCCACCCCCGTATTCTTACACTATTTATTATGGCACCTTGGAGTATTGTACGGTATGTGGTACTAACTCTTTGGTTGCAGGTCCAGGTTCAGGTATGGCTTAGTATACCTGTTATTATTCTGTTTAGATGCTTATCGCTCATACCAGGCTTTATGTCTGACCCAGAGTTTTATGTCTCTTCTTATTACTCTGGGTGCTCACACGAGCAGACTAGAGACAGGTTAGCTGGTGATGCACGGGTAGATGATCCGGAGACGAGCAGGAGGCTTCCACGTACTATATACATAATATTCTCCCTGTGTTGTTGAAGATCACTGCTTGGGCATTGTTGGTGTATCTTCTATTTTAGCTTTCTTTTGTTTAGAGACAGTAAATTTGGAAAGTTGTAATAAGCTGTATTTGGATTTCCGCTGCTTTGAGATTGATGTTGGTTTTAGTTATCAGCTTATGCACTGTCTCGCCTGTTTTATGTCAAGTATGTTATTATTATATTTTATTCCATGCGCTGTGAGACATTCTACAGGTTCTTTGATTAGTTCATTCCCTTCTTTCCTTTCTTTTGACGACCGTCTTGTGCTAGTCGGGCATGTGTACAGCGCACTTTTGGAGGAAATGCAGGCTGGTGCGAAGCGGGCCGTCACAGCATGCTCTTCTTCACTCTTAGAAAATACTAAGATATCATCCACAAAGACCACCACGAACTTATTAAGGAACTCCCTGAACACCCTACTCATCAAATCAACAAAGTATGCAGGGGCGTTTGTCAGCCCAAATGGCATCACCACCCACTCACAGAAACCATCCGGAGTCCTAAAGGAAGTCTTGTCTATGCTATCCTCAGCCACCCTCAACTGATGAAACCCCGTGGCTAAGTCCAACTGAGAAAATACTGAAGCGCCAACCAACTGATCGAAAAGATCATCAATCCTTGGCAATGGGTGTCTATTCTTCTTTGTGAGCTTGTTGAGTTCTCTATAGTCTACACAAAGTCTGAGGGACCCGTCTGCCTTCGTAGCAAAAACTACTGGAGCACCCCACTCCGATATACTTCGTCTTATGAACCCCTTCTCAAGCAACTCCCCTACTTGCTTATGGAGTTCCCTCCTCTCACGAGGAGCCTTGTGGCGCACTGGTAAAGATACAGGTTTAGCATTATCCACTAGATATATTCGGAAGTCAATCTCCCGCTTCGGAGGTAAGCCCTTCACCTCCTCAAACACATCCGAGTATTCCCGGACCACTCTAACAGATTGCAAACTCTCGACCGAAGCGTCAAGCGATTCAAGATAACTTAGCATAAAAGAATCCATGGGATTACAAGAGATCTCGACAGTGTTACCCAAGCGGGTCATGAGCCTAACAACTCTTTTTTTGCAATCAAGAACGACACCATTACTGGATAACCAGTCCATGCCCAAAATCAACCCATAGCCCCTGAAGCCCAAAACAAAAGCATCACATCTAAACTCAATGCTAAGTATAGAAATCTTCAAACCCAAACATATCATGGACAAATAAGTGGAGCCCCCAATTGGGTTTGAAACAACCAAGGGATCATCTACAAGACTGGTGTCTAAGTGCAGTGACTCAACTAATGATGATGAGATAAACGAATGCGATGCGCCAGAATCAAACAATGTACGGACAGGATGATCAAATAGAAAAACCAGACTTTCAACGGAAATAGTTCTACTTCTTTCCTGAATCGGTGGAACCGCGAGATCCTGTACTTGCCCTCTAGCCTGACCCGGTGCCATAAGAGCTTGCACCTGTCCTCCTGAGGTAGATCCCGTCCTTTGCCCCTTCTTAGGGCAATCCTTCACTAGATGCCCTGCTTCGCCACAGTTATAGCAGCCAGTCTTCTTCTTCTTTCGACAATCTTTGCTTATGTGGCCTGGTATCCTGCAATTGAAGCACTTCTTCTTCCCCTTGCCACCGTTGCCTTTCCCACCTTTGTTTTGCTGTTGTTGCTGAGGTCTCTTTTGATCTCCCTTCTTCTCAGGTGCCTTATTAGCATTGGGACCCTTCTCTTCTTCATGCATGAGTGCCATGTCAACTAGCTTCTCAAAGGTAGCCCCCATAGGGATATGAGTCGTAGCCAATCCATGCATCGGTTCATTCAAGCCTTTCACGAACCTCAAAGCCTTCTTCTCCGTGTATTCACTATGTCTAGGCCAAACCTTGCCAATTGATTAAACATTTTGACATATTCCTTCAATGAGAGATTTCCTTGCTTTAGAGTCAAGAATCTTTCCATATACAAGTTTTCCTCCGCCCTTGAGAGAAACTTTGCCACAAATCTTTGCCTAAAATCCGCCCAAGAGTCAACGGGGCGTTCTCCATTAGTGACCTCCCACCAGAATGAGGCCTCTCCCTTCATTAACCAAGCAGCTAACTTGACTTTCTTTCCTTCTTCCATCTCAAAGATATCTATCAACTCTTCCACCTCCTTAAGCCAATCTCTAACCTCCACAAAAGTTTCTGATCCTTGAAAAGGCTTCCCTCCCATAGCTTTAAATTCCTTGCAAGTCTTAGCAAAAGTATCCATGCGAGGAGGAGGGGGAGGAGGAAGATCGGGTGCTACGGTTGGTGGAGGAACATTTGCTGGACCCGTAGTGGTGGCCCTAGCCTCCATCAATCTCCTATACCATACTGGTATCGTCACACCCTCCGGAAAGTTAAGATCCTCAGCTATGCTGAAACGAAAAAGGAAAGATTCAAAACGGAGAATTCGAAGGATAAAGATATGGCTATTGGGGATTATGCTTTTCTTTCAAAAACTTTTCTCTTTAAAGACATGTTTTTGAAAATATCTCCTCCAAAAATGTTTTTAGAAAAATAGTTTTCTAAAAAATTTATCCGTTCCAGTAACCTTTGCTCTGATACCACGTGTAACACCCCACTCCCGCTATGATCACTTGCTAAGGGAATGCCATAACATCAGTGGAGTATTTTAAGTGAATATAGAACAGAGAAATTACAGAAGACAGATATAAGTAATACTTAAAAATTTAAAACATCATTTCATTGCAGCGGAAAGTAAAACATGTTTGGTTACATCACAAAACCATAATAAGAGTCAAGTACAAAATATCCATCCTGATAAATAAAAATACATAATCCCAATACAAGAATTGATAGCCATAAAAGAAAAGGGTAAGCTGAGCTCTACATCTAGGGTCCAAGCTCCAAGAGAGTAATAAAAGCAGCCTGATCAAAGCCCACTCGTGTTGGGCCCACTCTGAGAAACTAAGGGTTGGGAAAAAAGATAAAAACAACGGGTGTAACACCCCGAATTTTAGTTAATACTAAAATTTACTAATTATAGGATAAATAATCTCAGATGTGGGAATTGGGGGTAACGGGCTGCGTCATTGCGTTCGTCTCGGAAAAATATGCGAAATAGAGTCCGAGTTTTCGAGAATCGGAGTCCGTAAGGCCCGGTTATGGCCCAAAGAAGTTTTCAGAAAATTTAAAGATAAAAACAGAATTTAATATTTAATAATCAGATTTTGAATTGGGGCCAGTGGGGGCCAGGCGGGAAAAATTCCCGCCCTAGCCATGTCGACAGCGCTGTCGACAGGGCTGTCGACAGGGGTGTCGACTGCCCTGTCGACTTGCCTATCGACAGGGGTGCGACGCCCAGTAAGACTGGGTGCACCAGTTTGGGTCCTTGTGCTGGCCTAGTGGGCTGGTTCTAGAGATTTCCTAAATCTAAGGGTCCTAATCTAACCTAGGGTTAATCTAAGGGCCTAAAACACTCACCTAATCCTATAAATAAGACCCCAACCCTACCCTAATTCATTCATAATTAGGTCTTGTAACTAAACTATGGCAAAATGAAATTTGGTCATGGCCTCCATAAATCAATGAAGAGAGAGTGCAAGCTAATCAACTTCTAATCAATATCTTCTTCAATAATTCCACTTCATAAGTTTGCTAATCTTGGTTTTGGTTAGTTTCTATCACTTTGATGATCGATTGCTAAATTAAGTAGATGAGATATGATGAGATTTATGGTTTTGCATGTGGATTAATGGGTTTTCAAGTCATATGACATGATGTGAATATGCTAATCTATGTTTAATATTAATCCTATGTTTATGCAAGTTGAATATGTAAATTTATGCATGTTGAATATGTAAATTTATGCATGTTGAATATGTAAATTTATGCATGTTGAATATGCGAGTTTATGCAAGTTAAGTATGTGAGTTTATGCATAATGTGTAATTAATTTTATGCATGTTAAGTATGTAGTTTCATGCATGCTAAGTGTTTGGTATTATGCATAAATCATGACATGCAAGTTACATGTATGTTAATATGCAAGATATGCTATGCAAGTTACATGTATGTTAATATGCAAGATTTGCTATGAAAGTTACATGTATGTTAATATGCAAGATATGCTATGCAAGTTACATGTTTGTTAATATGCAAGTTCATGATGACACATTATCCAAGTTTAAGAGTTAATATGCAAGTATATGGATGCTTATGCAAGTCATGTATATGTTTAAATGCAAGATTTATGTGATATGCAAGTTATGCATACTTATGCGAGAATATGAATGCTTATGCAAGATATGTATATGCTTAAATGACATGATATGCAAGTTATGCATGTTTATGCAAGTATGTGAATGCTTATGCAAGTATGTGGATGCTTATGCAAGTATGTGAATGCTTATCCAAGTTATGTGTATGCTTAAATGCATGTTTAACATGTTATGCAAGGTATGTGTATGATAATATGCAAGCTCATATGCAACATGTTATGCAAATCATGTGTATGATAATATGCAAGTTTGGGTTAAATGTAGTTGGGTTAATATATGCTCATATATGCAAGTTGACATCCTCTTAACCCATGACAAAGTTGTATGCTAAACCCATGATATTTGTGATGATCTTCCCCTTATTTATGTCATGAAAAGAGAACGATTTACGTGGGGAACGATGGGGTTGGTAAATATGTTAATAAAAATATGATTGGGTATGATTAAGCATACCATAAAAAAATAAATTACCATAAGTGGGAATTTACCTATTAAGTTAGGTCTACCCCATGGGAATTTACCTATTGAGTTAGGTCTACCCATGTTATGGAAAATTTGATATTAATTAGGGATAATTAATATGGGGGTGATTAATTAGGTTTAATTAATCAACTAAGACACGAGGTTGGACCCTTTTGATGACAGAAGTCTGCCCGGAACCAACCGGCATATCCAGCAGTCATAAAAGACGGTCTAATGTGAGAGGTCTTTATGAGGTCATGATCTTAATTAATGAATTAAGAAACACTTAACCAAAGTGGAACATGTAATTAAACATGATTAAAGGGTTAAGTAAGTGCCATGGGTGGCTTGGGAAAATACGATTAGAATACTTAACCAAAGTGGAACATGTAATTAAACATGATTAAAGGGTTAAGTAAGTGCCATGGGTGGCATGTGAAAGTCTAGTGGGTACCTTGCATAATATGATTAAAGGACTTAACCAAAATTTATAACATGTAAGGGGACATGGTTAAAGGGTTAAGTGGGGTTCACTAGAAATAACAAGCTTAGGAGGTAGCTTGTGGGGGGCCCGTTTCAACCAATATCCCAAACGTATCTTTGTGGGCTCGATTCTAGTCGAGTGACGGGACACGCATATTGGGCTTGACTATAAGTGGCCAAACCGGGTTAGCGGTGGCAACGCGGGACCAACGGGTTTCATATGCGTGTGTGGACCCGGGCTGGTTGGTAAGTCGTTGTTGCATCGTGTAGATATAAAGCCGTGCACCGTTGATATTATATGGTGGCCACGTTGGGGAATGATACACCCCAATCGTGGAACCAGCACGGGTATCTACGTAGGGGAGCCGATCGCTTGGGAAGTAGTGGGTACACCTATGTAGTCAGATAGGGGTACACGAAACTACTAAATTACTAAGTACACTTAGTGGGATCAACCTTTAAGTAGGAATTACTCTTGGTGGGTAGGACTGGTGTGGTGCAGTGTAGGAATTACCCTTGGATGGATAAGTCTGGGGTGGTGTAAACTAATCCTTGGGTGGATAAATGCGTCTTTACGATTATCTTAGTTTATCCTAAGTATACCTAGCTACTTACTGTAGCCATGCATCCCCAGACGTTACCGTATATCAAGCTTATGCCTCCTCTGGTTACTTTAATGATTGTATTGTTAAAGTTATAGGACTCACTCAGACTTATGTCTGACCCCGTTGTTTTTATCTTTTTCCCAACCCTCAGGTTATCAGAGTGGGCCCAGTACAAGTGGGCTTTGATCAGACTGCTTTATTCTCTTTTGGAGCTTGGACCATAGGAGTAAAGCTCAGCTTATCCTTTTCTTTTATGGCTATCAGTTTATGCATTTGGGGGATTATGTACTTTTATTTATCAGGATGGATATTTTGTACTTAACTCTTAGTATGGTTTTATGATGTAACCAGACATGTTTTACTTCCGCTGTTATGAGATGATGTTTTAAAAATTTTAAGTACTATTTATATCTGTCTTGGTGTAATTTTTCTGTTCTAGATTCACTAAAATACTCCACCGATGCCATGGCATTCCCTTAGAGAGTGACCATAGCGGGTGTGGGGTGTTACAACGGGGTCAGACATAAGTCTGAGCGAGTCCTATAACTTTAACAATGCAATCATTAAAGTAATTAGGGTATGATATAACTTGGTACGGTGTGACTGGGGATAAATGACTACACTCAGTAGCCAATCAGACTTAGAATGAACTAAGATAATGATAAAGAAGCATTTAACCACCCAAGGATAATTACTACGCTGCACCACACCAGTCATTCCTACTTAAAGGTTGATCCCTCCCAAGGACTTAGAAAATTTACCCAATAGTTTCGTGTACCCCTAGCTGACTACATAGGTGCCGTCTCCCCCTATCTCCACTAGGTGTACCCACTACTCCCAAGCGATCGGCTCCCTACCATAGATACCCGTGCTGGCCCACAATGGGGTGTATCACTCCCCAAAGTGGCAACCCGATACAACAAATGGTGCACGGCTTATATCTACACGATGCAACAATGTCTTACCTACCAGCCCGGGTCCACACACGCCTATGAAACCCGTTGGACTCGCGTTGCCACCGCTACCCCGTTTTGGCCTCTTATAGTCAAGCCCAATATGCGTGTCCCGTCCTCGACTTGGGTCGAGCCCACAAAGATACGTTTGGGATATTGGTTGAAATGGGCCCCCACAAGCAACCCACCTAAGCTTGCCATTTCTAGTGTATACCACTTAACCCTTTAATCATGTTTTAATTACATGTTCCACTTTGGTTAAGTATTCTAATCGTATTTTCCATTGCCACCCAAGGCAACCACTAGATTTCCACATGCCACCCAAGGCACCCACTTAACCTCTCATGTCCCTCTACATGCTAATATGGTTAAGTGTTTCTTAATTAATTAATTAAGATCATGACCTCATAAAGACCTCTCACATTAGACCATCTTTTATGACTGCTGGATATGCCGGTTGGGTCCGGGCAGACTTCCGTCATAAAAAGGGTCTAACCTCGTGTCTTTACTTTAATCACGTATTTAATTTATGACTAAGACCTCTCACATTGGGCCAATCATTTGTAGCTGGTGGATTGCCGGTCGGTTCCGGGCAGACTTCCGCTACAAAAGGGTCTAACCTCGTGTCTTAGTTGATTAATTACACCTAATTAATCACCCCCATAATTTGTATTAATTATCCCTAATTAATTACACATTTTTAAGAATATGGGTAGACCTAACTCAATAGGTAAATTCCCAATTCCATAGTATGGGTAGACCTAACTTAATAGGTAAATTCCCAACTCCATAATATGGGTAGACCTAACTTAATAGGTAAATTCCCAATTATGTCCATTCATTTTATGTTATGCTTAAGCATACCAAATTTACACATTTCTATTAACATGCATATTAACCCCATCGTTTCCCACGTAATTCGTTCTCATGACATGTCATATAAATGGGAAGATTCATTATAAATGTAATGGGTTCAATCTTAGCACAACATTGGCATTTACATGGGTTTAAAAGGTGTCAACTTGCATCATAACATTAAACCCAACTAGCACAAATCATTAACCCAAACTTGCATATGAACTTGCATATAAACTTGCATATGAACTTGCATAACATGTCATACATAGAGGCAAACTTGCATATGCTATGCATATCATAAAAAGAGACAAACTTGCATATGAACTTGCATATGAACTTGCATATAAACTTGCATATCATGTCATATCATAAAGGCAAACTTGCATATGTTATGCATATCATAAAAAGAGACAAACTTGCATATGAACTTGCATATAAACTTGCATATGAACTTGCATAACACATCATATCATAAAAAGAGACAAATTTGCATATGAACTTATAACGTATGACAACCACAACTTGCATAAATCCACATTTACATCCATAGCCTCCTAATATCCTATCCAAATTAGTTTAACAATTGCTTGCTAAAGGCATAAGAACTCACAAATAACTAATTAGCACTCCAATGAGGAAGATTATGTTGCTAGATTGGATTAGAACTTGATTAGAGTTGATTTGAGATGCCAACTTCCTCTCAAATTTGGTGGAGGCTCCTTCTAGTTTTGATTTGATGGCATGAGGCCCTTGAATCTATTTTTAGTATGAATTAGGGTAGTGTTAGGGTGTATTTATAGATTAGGCAAGTGTTTTAGGCCCTTTGATTAACCCTAAATTAGATTAGGACCATCAGATCTCGGAAGCTTCTAGAGAATAGCCCAAAACACAGCCAAACCCTAAAATGGTGCACCAGGTTAAACTGGCCGAGCACCCCCTGTCGACACCCAAGTCGACAGGGCTGTCGACTTGGTCCTAGCCAAGTCGACTTCCCAGTCGACAGGGCTGTTGACTTGGGTAGCTAGGAGGGAATTTTTCCCTCCTACGCCCAATGGCCCCAATTTCGAAATTTAAACCTGAATTTTAAATCTGTTTTGAACTTTGAATTTTCTGCAAACTTCATTGGGCCATAACTGGGCCATACGGACTCCGATTTACAAAATTTCGGACTCTATTTTGCGTATTTTTCCGAGACGAACGCAATGACGCAGCCCGTTTCCCCCAATTTTCACATCTGAGATTATTTATTCGGCAATTAGTGAATTTTAGCATTAATCGAAATTCGGGGTGTTACACTCTCTCATACTTATTTTCCATGCAATTTTAGGTTACTTATTCCCAAACAAATTGTGCCTTCATTCACACTACAACACGCAGCATTGCCCCAGATGTCTTCTCCCCATGAACACTCGCGTTACTCTTCCTTTCACACTGACTGTCCAACACCACGCATTAACTCACGTAAGCTACCCACCTTCATGCATGTGTACACACATAGTCCCGTATATATATATATATGTATATGTATATATTTGTATATGTATATATATGTGCGTGTGTATATATATAACAATTCGTGATTTTTAGTTAAGGGTTTAGCCCATTTCGATTTTCTTTTAGAGGCGTATAACTTTCGAAATGCTCTAATGAAGATCACGGAAACTAGGTTTGATTTGCAGAAGAGGAAGAACAGCAAGAGGCCTTGCGTATTTATATCACGGTCGATTCTTGGAAGCCAAGGAATCCAATGTGTGGGGTTGTAGCTAGGCAAATATAGGTTTGCACGAATGCACATGAGTTGTTTGATCAAAGTTGAGAGTGCCCTGTATCCCACATTTTTAGCTTGAACACATACAGGCTACTCATGCATAACATGTTAGGTCGGCTGACAGAATAGAAATTACATGATGTTTGCATGATATAGATGTAGCTGTAGAAATTTGTAGAGTAGTTGTTCTCTTTTCCATTTTATTAGGTCTGCGTTTTGTGTCTACTTGTAGAAGAAAAATAATAATATGACAAGCCTTTTGTGGTTTCATGAGGTGCACGGTAGCTAACTAAGCTTGTGCTTTGGTACTGCATAGGATTGGATTATCTTAACATGAAGTTATAGGTCTAAATTCCTATTTCATTTAGCTGTGTGCAATGTACTCGGCGGTTGTACCATGCTTGGTAGATAATAAAAATGTAGATTAGGGTATATTATACATACATATATATATATATATATATATATATATATATATATATATATACATATTAAATATATATTCTAAAGTTTGGTATACGTGACTAGGTAATATTTCGCTCACATACAAATCGCTATGGACAAAAATAAAAATACGATCGTGTCGAGCGATGTGCCAAATAATAAATTCGTTATTATAACTCGAATTCAAATTCAATTAAATATCATATATTATCCAGTTTACACGATATTGCAAATTCTACTATTTCCAACTATTATGGAAATAAATTTATTACTCCACTTTTTATATTATTTAAATATTCAAAATATTTGAGTTTAAACCATATAAACTGCCAAATCGCTTTTCTAAATAAATAAATAAATTGTTATATTGTTAAAAATGCATGATATTGCAAATAATTTTTCTAAATGTATACTTGATAATATTTATAATCTACGTCAAAGCATATTTGATATCATAACATCTACTATGATATGGTTATTTTAGAGTATATTTGACAAATATATAAATATAATCCACATTAGATTTAGTCCTATGCTACATTTTTTTTTCATAAACCGATTTTAGATTGATTTCTTCATATTGATAACTTATATACATGTGATATTTGAGGAGCTCATAACTACATACTAGCATTGTACAGTTTGCTTGAAAGCTATTTCAAAGGATGTTAAGTTGTGTTATTTCAAAGATATTCAATGAAAAAAAAATATTATTTTGTCGCATGATTATGCACATAGCTAAATCCCATAGTATAAAGAACATCATCTTTGTTAAGTTTGCATATTATTTTATTTTTAATTTATGAAATTATTGGTTGTAGTATGGAAATTCAAATCATTTGGTGTGATTCATCACATCAAGTATTATTCGTATTCACTTCATCTTTGATATATTTTGTTATTCAATATATTTACTAAAATATAAAGTTTTAATATCTGGGTATTAGAAACATATATTAATTCTCTTTTTTTGTTTCTATGATAAGATCTTAAGTTCCATAGAAATATGAAACACATACATGGAGAAGCTCATGTTGATAATGGCAAGCCTAATGTAAGATTTGAAACCTAGGGTTATCTAAATTATGACATTTTCATGTCTATTCAAGTACGTATTATTAATATGATTAATTATAATGTCTTCACTTATTTTTTTTCATGTAGGCAGGAATCCTGGCAGCAATAAACGAGACTCTGCAGGGCAAGGTAAGAAGGATTTATTGATGATTGTAACTAAGAAGGAAAGTGTTTATTTACAGACTACTTGAACAGTAACTGTTAACCTAAACTTTCAAGCTAGGAGTATATGACTACAGTTTTACTTTTATAAGAATATAAATATCATTAAACAACCACTTTATGTATCCTTGTTTTGTGTCTTAACAACTCTAATAGTTGAACTAAAAATATCATTTTACAATTTTAGAATGCTTTTGAGATGATTTTCCAGCTGCACGTATATTGTAGTTACAGAAGAAAAAAATTCTCATCATGGTAGTGATAGAAGTCTAATTTGAATTTTGATGCGCACAAGAATTTTTTAGTTCCCAATATTATCGATAACTCATTTTTTTTGGGCCGAACCACTTGCTACACATCTTTGAACTATTTCAATGTACTTCTTTCCTACTGATTATAAGATTTACTAGCGATATTTTGTTGGGCAGAACCAATTGTATTGCACTCATTCATTCTTTTTGACTGGACTACAAGTGGTTATGACTCGTAGTTGTTGGTACTTCCTTGGTTTCCCATGCGTCCAAAAGGGGAGTTGAAGGTTTCTCTAGTGCAAATTCTACATTACTTTGTGGCTTAGTTCAGAGCTTGAAATATGCTTAAATAGTTAGTTTTTCCTAAATTCGACGACTTTCCCCCTTCAGTTTAGACTGTATGGTTCATTGATTTATGTTCTTTAATACTCACGTTTTGGCTTTTTACGTGTTCATTTAAACAAGTAAATATGACTGAACTGCATTCATGCATTCGCGCTATAAAGGCCAGCTCTTCATACTTTATTTTTTGCTAAGTTATGATACAAATGTTTTCATTTGCTTTTTTAGCCTACTATTTTAATTTATGAATCTGTTATAATAATAGTTTTTTTAATTATTTTGCACTATCATTTATCAGTTCTAAATTTAACCAAATTTATCTAAAGGTATGGGTGTGATAATTGAATGGTTTGATTCCATCATCATTGTTTCATAATCATGGTGTTTACAAATATTATGGCCTTCATCACTATACAAATACTTAATCAGTACATAAAGTCATACATTTTTTGTTATAAAGTTTGATTGGATATATTTACTTCATTTTTGGTTACACGGTCCTATCCATATTTACTGGTAGATCATGACTATAATGATTAGTTTACCGAGTGGATGCAAGATGATGCATGTTTACAAAAATGGGAGCCGACACTGACAGCCAATCATTATTATTAGACAACTGTTGGGCCAAATAGCTAGAAGTAATAGTGGGAACTACAGTAGAAGAGTGGGCAAGGGACGGGATTGAAGGGGATCATGTGCAGGAAGAAATGCTTGAAACTAATGTTGTTCAGGAATTAAAATTATTCTATAGGTTTGGATTGAGATTACAAAGACCACATAGAAGTTCGCTTTGTTCAGAGTGGTTGTCCTCTTATTTTTGTGGATCGTGTTTGATAGACGTATTTTTTATTGTAGGTACAAAAGGTTTCACTGCTAAAAATGCTTTCAATGCAATAGGTAGGAGCAAGTGTTGTTACTTCCACTCAAGGAAAATTTTACACAAACAAAGCATGCATTTTTCTCACAAACTGGAGATAAAATCTGATTTATTTTGTATTTTTCTCTGTTTTAGGTATTTAAAAATAACGGTTATCAAAGAGAAATATATGTCACATTTTGTGTGTTGGATTGATGAAGTAGGACTCTATTTAATGAACAATAATGGAACACATTATTGTATGTCATGTCTTCTGTCTTATTTCATGAGACCATACATTTTTTATTGCTTTCAAGTTTCGTTATAGCACTTCTCTGCTTTTCCTGGTATAGTTGACAACTTCATGTTGCCTTTTTAAGACTTCTAGTTACATGTATGCTTGATAACATTCAGTCATATTAGTACATTTGACTTGATAAGGATTGTATTCTTTATGTCAGTATATTATGTTGGAATATTTGTATATTATAACAGTATTTCATGACTTTCCGTAAATAAAACATTCTGAAGAATTTATAAAAGCATTATTTTCAAAGTGAGTATTTATGTTCTTTATATATACACACACACACACACATATACATACATACATACATATCAAAATTAGAATTACAATAGCTGCAATTACTATATATTCTTCGTATGTTTTATTTCTAAAACATAATGTAACTTATAGCTTTCTTAGCTGCTCTGGAATTCTAAATGCTTTATGCATTAATGATTTCAAGCAGTAACATTTTCTTAAAAAAATCATAACTATTGCTTGAGCAATGACAAAAGATGATTTATGATTGTTATTATATTAGTTGGTCCAAAGAAAAAATTTAAGCCTAGTCAGTTAATATAGCTTAACATGTTTGTCATTCTTACTTCAGGAGAAGGTTCTATAGCCTCACATTTGCAAACTGGATCGCTTGGCATCTCTTCCTAATATGATAGATATTTTATGTTATGTGTTTGATTTAAATTATTATTTCCATTCTGCATGTACCCAATGGTATATAACATTTTGTCTAGTCAATATGAAGCATACTACATATAACAGTATCATATGTAGGTAATATACAATTACTTATCAAACTTAACCTAACTTTGATAATTCTATTTGAGATTTGTGTAGTTATGAATTGTTCACCATTATAGCAATATCAACTTTTTGTATATTTAAAGTAGGGCAACAAATTAGAAAGTAAGTTATGTTGTTACCATAAAACTAGATTTGTTCGATTGTCCACATGTAGTTTGTTTCTACGGGAAGATGACTTCTGTGACAAGATTTTGTCAGTTTTTCCTTTACGGAAGGATGTTATATTTCTCTACATTTTTAGTAATAGAATGAATAAGAAAACTATAGATACATTCCAACATTACTATAGCAATTTAGAATTTAGTTTCAAAATCTTTTCATGAAAAAAAAGTAAAAAACAAAGCGATGATACAATCTCATATATGTTAATGGTCATGTACATGCACATTTATGACTTGGAGTTGCACATGGTTCATCTGAGCACTGACAACAAGATTGAGATGTTTGGCATCCTGTACAAAATTGGCTAGCCTGATCCACCATTAAGACGGGTTAGTTTGATGTGTAGTAAATCAATTATTTGATATCTGACAGAAGACCATCTATAAAATATTGATAGTGTATATACTTACTAATATTTTGTACTATAGATGGAGAAATACATAGAAATGTTAAAGGATGGTGAAGAGAAGTTAGGCATGATAAAACCAAGAGAAGCGAAGTGGGGTAGCCGGAAGTATTATAAATAATTGGGATCCCTTACAACTCCTTCTTGAACTTGTGGTGTTTGGAACATTAACAAAAAGGTAGGATTCATTTGGTTTACATTTTTAATTTTGAGTTTTTGCATATACAAAAGTACCGAAGGCACACACATATCGTGAAAAACGACTGGTTTACAAAACGAAGTAAACAAACAAAACCAAAAATAGCTTTTTATTATTTTCCATATTTTAAGAAACAACGGAAGGATGAAAACAAATTCATTTATCCATCATCTCGCGGTCCCCTCTTGTAATGACCTGCATTTTTAGCTATTGAATAACTAATTTATTTAATTATTTAAATATCGTTTTGGCGATATCGACAACCTAAATTGAATAACAATGGAATATTTAATTAATATAAATAATAAAATAATATATCTAATGCTGAATTCAGAATTAGCTAAATTCACGATATTGTGTGAATGGAATAGTATACGCGATTTTATTCAGCTTCGAATTGAATTGGAATGACAAATATATTTCATTAACGAAGTTAGAGCATATAAATTATAATATAATTATAATTTAGCTCGAAATGGCGCTGCAGTTCACTATTTGGCGAGTTGAACTTCAACTGGATATACAGAAGCCGTTTTAAATCGGATTTCTGTGAAACAAGAAACGTATGGAGCTGGTGGAGTATATTTTTCTAATTAAAGAGAAAAATCTGTATTTCGTCGTGTAGATTTTGATTTACGTCCAAATCAAATTTTAGAAAAGTCGCTATGGAATTCCCTTATAATTCGTAACGCTTTATTTACGTTGTAAAAAGAATTTTAGTGTAAAATTGAATATCGATTCAATAAGGTCTTGGAATATCGAGAATATAATTATTCTGGAGCTGTATGGTATTCCACTGTGAATATATACGATAATATAAATTTCTTTATATTTAATTTAATTATATTTAAATATATTTATATATTTAAATAGGTCATTCAGAGCTGTAAAAATAAGCCACTTTTGCAAACGAAGTCGGAATTCGACAAAACTAATTTTGTCGGATCCGCAACATCAAATTATTGTTAGATTTCAAGTTTCGTGATTTTTAGAGTCACTGTGTGGCCGTACGGATTTTTAGAGTGAGAAACAGTCAGTATTTTAATGGTTAAAAATACGCTGTGTGAGCATACGGAGTCGGAATTCGACGAAACCAGTTTTGTTGGGACCGTAATGTCAAACATTAGCAGTATGTCCAGTTTGGTGATTTTTGAATGTCGTGTGTGTTTGTAGGAATTTTTAGAGTGCAGAAAACCGAATAAAACGATAAAATAAAATATCTCCAACACTTTCTAAGGACTAGGAATGGTCACATCCTCACCTCTCCAACCACACAAAATTTCCGTCCTCCCCTATAAAATCATTTCTCAGCCGCCAACCCTGTTTTCTCTTCTGAAACCCAAACGCAAGAAAAGAAATAAATTCCTATAAATATTATAACCTATGTATTTGCATTCCTGAATGGATACGCTTCAATCTGATGTCAGTTTTATGGAACTCGAGTTCGATTTGGTGGGCATCGTTTCCTCCAGCGTTGGTCTGGAGCAACTAGGGTTCGAGATGGTGGAAGGTGGGTGCATCAATTGATGTTTTGGAGTTTGGTTTTGGGATCGGGGAAGAATTTAGCTTCTATTGTGTCTTTATGGTGGTGTTTGGGGGATATAAGTGACGCCCGACACTTGTATAGCTCCGTTTCAGGCTATCGACGCAAGCAGGGAGGAGGGTTCAAGTTTGTCTTTTGGGTGGTGGTGTTGGTGCATTTTCGAAGTGGAGTACGGTTGTGAGTTTAGCTTGAAGTTCGGTCAAGTATAAGGGTGGAACGAGGTGTTTGGAAGCTTTGAAAATGGCGTGATATTGGGTGATTGGAATACGTAGGAGGAAGAAGGATTGAGCGGGTCGGGTGTGTTTGGTAGATGGGTTGAGTATATACAAGGGGTGAGGCCCAATTCTAATCTAATTCAAGTTTATTTCAATTCTAAATTAATTCAAACTTGTAAATGTAATAACTTGTTCATACGTGAACGAAATTTAGCAAAACAAGATCCATTGGGATCGTATGGACGGACACTACCCAATGGGACTGATTGGGAGTGGATTGGAGCTCGTTTGAATTTATGGCAAAATAAATTGTTTGATTCAAATCAAACAACAGTTTATCGTACTTTAACGATGAACTGCCAATGTGAGTAAAACTCACCAACTCTGAACAGTTATATTTTTATAACGTATTTTTGGAACTGTTAATCATCTGTTGATTGTTGTGTGCTGATTTGGTTGATTGAACTGCTAGTCTGTTGATTGAACTGCTAGTTTGTGGATGCAGGGAAACAGGTTGGAGGGACCCAACCGAGTTCCTCAATAATCATAATACTGTTTTGTTCATGTATTGAACATATGATGTGATATATAATCTGTTGTCGATTATCTGTGGTTGGACGATATTGGTTATTGTGATTTGATATGGTGAACACCATAACATACCGAAATGTTGATAAGGGAATATTTTCAAAGTGATATTTGAAAATAAAATATTTATAAATAAGAAATATTTATAAATTGGAATATGTATAAATACGAGATATTTAGAAAAGAAATAATTTTAAACCATTTTTCTTTTGAATGGAAAGGACTGTTTGGGGGTTTGGGGATTTTCCCGATACTCCTGATACAAAGGAGTTATGGCGAATTTTTCTGGAAATTTAAGGAGTTAGAATATTTTGAAGAATAAATTTGAAAAGGAAATATGTGTGAAAACCAAATAAAAAGGAAATATTTGTGAAAACCAAATATAAAGGGAATATTTGTGGAAGCCAAATATAAAGGAAATATTCAGAAAATAAATAGAGATAAAAAGGAAAACGTTATAAAAGGAATCATTTTTAAAGTGAAGAACCGTTATTTAAAAGTAAATCGTTTCAAATGAATAAACATTATAAAAAGGGTAATCTTTATAAATCAAGTTAAAAGGAGTTATTCGAATTCAGTTATTCGAAGGAGTTAATCAAAAGGAGTTATTCGAATTCAGTTATTCGAAGGAGTTAATTAAAAGGTGTTATTCAAAGTCAGTTATTCGAAGGAGTTAATTAAAAGGAGTTACTCGAATTTAGTTATTTGAATAAAGGTTAGCCGAATAAGAGTTAACCAGTTAGAGTTAATCAGTTAGAGTTAATCAGTTAGAGTTAATCGATTAGAGTTAAAACGAACTAGAGTTAATCAAATATAGTTATTTGAGACAGAGTTAGTCAAACATAGTATACAGGGTAAGTTGCCATCTCGTACGACTGTTAGCGTAATTCGCGGGGCTGTAAATAGCCTAAGGCGGTCGGATGTTTCCTGAGGGAATCAGGCGTAACCATTGTGATCGCTGCGAAGAGTCAAGCGAATGGAGTTAAATCGAATATTAGTTATTAAATAGGAGATAATCGAGTTAAGTTAAATAAGTTAAAATTATCAAGTTAAGATTATCGAGTTAAGTTATCGAGTTAAGATAATCAAGTTAAGATTATCGAGTTAAGTTATCGAGTTGAGATAATCAAGTTAAGATAATCGAGTTAAGTTATTGAGTTAGATAACCAGGTTAAGATAATCAAGTTAAGTTATTGAGTTAGATTATCGAGTTAAGATAATCATGTTAAGTTATTGAGTTAGATTATCGAGTTAAGATAATTGAGTTAAGTTAATCGAGTTAAGTGAATCAAGTTAGATTATCGAGTTAAGATAATTGAGTTAAGTGAATCGAGTTGGTCGAACCAAGTTAGTCGAGTTCGTCGAGTCACGTGAATCGAATATAAGTTATTCGAAATGAGATAATCCAATATAATGTATTCGAAGTGAGATAATCGAATATAAGTTATTCGAAGTGAGATAATCGAATATAAGTTATTCGAAGTGAGATAATCGAATATAAATTAATCAAATATAAGTTATTCGAAGTGAGCTAACCGAATATAGGTTATTCGAAGAAGAGTTAATCAAATAGAGATTACTCGAAAGAGAGTTATATGTCAAATTCGATTATATCGAATTCGGGAAAGTACTTATACTTTCCGGTTTTTAAATCAAGAGAATATATAAAAGAATTAGTGTTTGTTTAACTGTTCGAATTAAGTAATAAATGGAAGTTATAATATGAAGTTAGAAAATTCAAAAGTATAGATTATAACGTTAACGTTATAATAAATGTTTCAATAAAGAAGTGTATTCGTAAATAGAATCCACGAGTTACGTAAAGAAGTTGTTTAAAGTTTAAAAGATAAACTTTGACCATTACGAAGTTAAAACGTTGTTCAGTTAAGGTCTGAGAGGTAAGTATACCCCAACTTGATTGACTTCCTTCTTAACTAAGGAATGGTAAGGTTTGGCAGTAAAGGAGTTTGGAAATGTTTTCCAAATAAGAATTAGAAATGTTTTCTGATAATGGAAAATAAGAAATTTTGAATATAAGGAAACAGGAGATAAGTAAATTAATGAACTAAAGAGAAAAATGTTGAATGATGATTGATCGATATAATTTCCACCTGGAACTAATATCGTTGTTTGCACACGAGTATTTCTTTGATAGTTAAATCACAGACTATCGATGTTTTGACCATTTTAACGTTGTTAATATGGAGAGACCGGTTGGATTATTATCTAAAGAACCACGCTGTATTGGCATAAGCGTTGCAAATCATATATGCCAAAGATAATTGAAGACGGAGTAAAGTGCAAGGGCTATTGTATAAGTCTTAGATAACAGTGCCTAAGATGGATGTACGGAATAGTGCCTTCGGTTTGTCCAGTCCCAGGACAACTTGTACGGACGAATGTCTGACAGAGTATTCCTATCGAATAATATATGTTGATCTCTTCAACGTATTACGTTGGTAGCGGAGGAATTCGTTTCTCTTAGCTTCATACCCATGATACCGTTAAAGAAATCGATAATGATTTGGCGGGTATGACGATGTGGTATTCCAAGTAAATGAAGATATGATATGAAAAAAATATGCGTACCTTCTAGCCTCACATCCTGTAAATGACAGAAATAGGGCAGGCAGCATGGCTAAGTCGGTTGCTCCGAAGTAGGGTGTATAATCACCTATCTAGAGAATATTCATTTGCTTCTTTAATCTATCATTGTTGTCCCATATATATATCGGAACGGTTGCTGATCCCAACCGTTTGTGATGTACATTCGATACACTCAAGCGAAATGAGTGGTCGGTTTTGTGTGGCTGAGTTACAAGATGTTCTTGTTGAACTCCAGTGTATCGCTCCTAGAGTGCACTGATCGGAAGGTGGTTCCATACCTTGTCATAGTTGGAAATCCATTACCAAATACGTGCTTGCGGTTTTGATTGCATACTATATATGTAGAACGTGAGATGAAAGTGTTTCTGCTAGATGATTATTATATTGTGATTGATATACATTATTATAATATCAAAAGGTTTTTGATATAAGGATATTTTGGATTTCTCATAAGGGAAAAACTCGTTCCGTTATACGGCGTGGTCTGATGAGACATCGTTTACTTGTCCAAACTGTTTTAAACTGTTTTACTCATACCAGTCCCATAACTGACCCTGAATTTATTTTGTTTTGTTTCCCCTAAAGTCTTGGGTGCCTAAATTTGTACGGGTAGTCAAGTAGTTGGGATTTTACAGATATACTTGGAGAGCTTGGAGCAGGAGGCTTCAGGATTCTATAGCTATTATTATTTCCACTATTGTTGTAAGTGTTGTACTCTGATAAGTGCTATTGTATACATAACTGTTTTATTTCAAAAGTTATGTTATATTTTATTCATTCCGCTGAGAGATTCGTCTTACGCTGATGATGATGTTCTTCTTCTTCTTCTACTCTATAAGTTTCTATCTTATCTATTCTCACCCTCTAACTTCTTTCATTAACTATTCGGTTAATTTCGATCCTTGGATGTTCGATATGTGTTGTATATCGGATAACCAAGATCGACTTTTTCCGGGTCGTTACAGTTGGTATCAGAGCATAAGGTTAAGTGAATTACCTTGGCTCTGTGGCGTGACTCAGTAATGGGATTAGTAATATCCTAGATTGAGTTTAAGTGTATATATACGATTGCATATTTTTTATTCAATATAAAGTGATTTTATATTGTGGAGATTTGTTGGTTGAGCCGTTTGTGAATTCTGGTCGATCAGTTTGATCCACTGTTTCGATAAGGTTTACTAAACACTTGAATGTGATGAACCAACATGGTCTATTTTGAAAAGAGGGTAAATGGAATAATTTTACCCAAATATATTTTGATATAGTATATTGGTTGCGTTGGTTGTTATTATAATCGAGTAAGATTATGAAAGTGAAATGGTTATAAATAACTAATCAAAATTCATATAAGTAAAGTATATGTGTAACAACCCGAATTTTAAACAATGTGTTAAGACAAGAATCAAGGCAGAATTAAATTTCAAAATCTGAATCAGATAAAACGAGTTGCGCCATTGCGTTCATCTCGGAAAAATACGCGAAATATGGTCCGAAATTCCGTAAATCGGAGTCCGTATGACCAAGATATGGCCTCGCAAAGTTGCACGAAAATTCAAAACCGAAAACAGAATTCAAATTTCAGAATTCAAAAAAAAGGCGGGAAAATTCCCGCCAGATGAGGGGAGGTCGACATGGGTGTCGACACCCTCCCCCCCAGGTCGACACTAGTGTCGACATAGGTGTCGACACCCCCCCTGGTCGAGCCTGACCAACTTTGTGCACCGTTTTGACTGCTTGGCTCGGTTTTGGAAGCTTGTGACGGATTTTGAGGCTGAGATCTAACCTAGGGTTAATCCTATGGCCTAAAACTACCCTAATCTCTATAAAAACACCCCTAACCCTCACTCTAAACCCTCACAACTCTCTCATGCCACAAAGTGCTGCCCAAATGTCAAGTGATCATGGCCTCCATCTCCAACTCCAAGTGCCTATGCATCCAAACTAGATCCAAATCAAAAGGTGCAAGCTTGCTACACCAAACCGAGGCCAAATCAACGTTGGTACGACGATTTCATGACGGTTCTTCATCAAAGGAGCCACCTTTCTTCGTCATGACGGTTCATGCGCCCTCTCTAAGCCTCGCTATGTAAGTTCTAGATACTTCGAGATGTTAACGGTAGTTTTAATGTGACTTGGGATAAAATGTGATGTAACATGAGCATGTTAGCATATGTGAACCTAGTTTTCTCCTTTATCATGAACATATGACTTTGGGTTATGACTTAGCGACTAAACCATGCTATTCATGTTGCATTGGACTTAGTTTGCCATGCAAGATTGGACCTTTACTTGTGGTATGTTAGCATGCACACTTGAAACCACTTTGACTCATAAGTAACATGTGCAAGTTTATCCCTTTATGATAGGTTTATGGCATGAACACTTATGCGAGTTACCCCCTTTATGACATTATGCATACTTGTGGCCAATTCTTATATGACGTTATGCATGTTTAAGGCCAACCCCTTTGTGGCATCGTGCATGTTTTGAGGCCAACATGGATCATAGTAATTATACAATGTTGACCAACTTTCTCTTGCGTTAGAAAACACGATTTTGGTGTAGTTAGACAAACATGAACATGACGCGAAATCTTGACTTGAATATGACATGAAAACTTGACTTGAGATTACATGTGAACACGGCATGTAAGATAAACTTGAAGGTGGACATGACACGTAGGAAAACATGGAACTTGGGGCTAGACACGTATGGGTTGTAGGTGTAATATGACACTAGACCAAACATGAAAGTCACCAACTCGATGTTGGGTTGAGTTTGTAGCGTAAATCTGCCCGGAACCGACCGGCATACCGGTAGCTACAAACAATAGGACCCAATGTGAGTAGTTGGTCATATCGCGCTTAAGACCCGAGGTTAGACTAAGTTGTGGTGTAATTCTGTCCGGAACCAACCGACATATCCAGTGACCACAACAAAGTCTAATGTGAGAGGTTGGGGTGCATTAATTAAATTTTATGCCACATAACAAGGTTAAGTTAACTCGACTAATGACACTTAACCGATATGACATGAATGGGTAGGTTAAGTGGGACCGGACTTGATCTCTTAAAGACAATTAACCATTATAAGGCAGTTAGGGGATGGGGTTAAGCTAATCTATACTTAATTAATCTGAATTGGTAACTTGATGGGTTAAGTGAACCTGTACTTAACCTAAACATGGTAACTTGACGGGGTTAAGCGACCTACACTTAACCAACCTAAACACGGTAACTTGATGGGTTAAGTGAACCTGTACCTAACCGACCTAAACATGGTAACTTGATGGGGTTAAGTTAACTAACACTTAACCAAATCTAGTACGGTAACTTGATAAGGCTAAGTCATGAACCGCTTGAATACGCTTAACCGTTTTGACTCGATACTTTGATGGGGTCAAGTAAATCTATACTTAACCAATGATAATTGGATAGGGTTAAGCCGTGAACTACTTGATATACTTAACCAACTTGACACATGGTATATATGGTTAAGTCTCGAACTTGGGAACTTAGCTAATTATGACATGATTCGTAGGCGGGTTAAGTCATGGGCTTGAATGACAACACTTGACCCATTGGACCAAAACCTTAGTTAGAGGGACTAGGTAGGAAAACCGTAGTTAACAAGGATAACAGGAAAAGAAGCTAAGTGGTAAATCTTAGGATAACTAAGTAATAATTCTTATCCAAGGACATGGGACTAGTTCATAAATAGATGAGTAACCTGATACGGTAGGTCATTGCTTAGTATACGAGGGGGAGCGAATTATCTGACTTAGATAAAGGCTCCAACGAACTGGGTGACGAAGCGGTAGCTTCGGGGGACGTGAGGATACTCTTGGTATCCCTCTGTGAGGTTGCAGATGTTCCTCCTGGGCTCACAGAGGTTAAGGTCTACGGTAGAAGAACCAAAAGTATGCCTTCGTTGCTGTGCGAGCAACCTAAAAACTGGGATGGATTACCGTGGAGTCGTCGGTATCTCGTTTTTGCCCTGGATAGCACGTCGTCAACTACCTACCATCTTTAGTCAATCGTGTACGTACGGAAAGGCAGAGAACACCCAATGCTATCTAAGTATGGGTGAGGTTGGCCGTCCTGTAGTGGGGCGTCGATGGCCTTAGTGTAGTTCTCATACATGACTTTTCTTGTTTTGCCTTTCAGTAGTTGAGGGAGTGGTCATGTGGGACCATAGCCACGGTTACAAAAACAGACCTGGATATCTGCATCGGCAGATGACTTAAAGCTCCCGACCGAGTCCTATATTTCTCGACTTACCTTGGCACGAGACTCGGATGGCACATTGAGACACTTGTGCACCTAGACATGGACAAACGATTCACGATACATACGTGGGAAAGAGGGCGCGGTTGATGGGTAGTGTAATTCCTAGTGGCCCTAGGTGGCTTGAACCCGTACCAAGTTACGACGACGTTCATTAGGTAGTGTAATCCCTAGCGGTCCTAGGTGGCATAAATCCTAGTTGAACACGCGATAGTTCAGGCTAAGAGAACCTAGCTAAATCAAGAGTAAAAGTCCAAACGATTTCAAGGATAAAACGGTACTACGTTGAAGTAGTGAGAAAGCCCGTACGAGGTACGGCGAGGGACTGGACTTATACATGGAAAGAACCACACGAGTTGGAAAACCTACATATGCCATATATTAGGTTGACATGGACCATTACATGACATTGGGCAAGGGACATTCATAGTTAACGCACGACACGGGTTGGGATACTAGTACGGAGGTTGCAGAGAAAATATACATGATAGATACCGTAGGATGTTACACGAGTTAGAACCTTGGGATGTTAGGCTTGATAGATACCTTGGGATAGTATATTTGATAGAAACCCGACGATGTGATACCTTGACTTGTCTTGACACCATAGATTATCATGATGCATTAGTTTATCCTGATGCTGTAGTTTATCTATCTTGTTACCATTCTTATGTTTACTTTCAGTTTATGCATGTCATGTTACATTTAACTGTTTCTATGCTGGAAGTAGATAGGACTTACCAATCTTTATGACTGACCCTATTTTCTCTCGCCTCTTTGTCTTCCGTTTGCCCCCTTCAGGTTTCCAGGGAGGAAATACTATTGTTTAGTTCAGACTTCTTCTGCTTGGAGGTCGTCATCTACGGCTTGGACTTTTCTTGGCTATGGCTACTTTACTGTTTTTGCTTGGGGAATAATTTATGAATTGTTTTATGCTTCTTTACTATTGCAAGACAGGTTTTGATGTACTCTGATGTAAAAGGCTTTAGTCCTTATTTATAAAGAAATGTGATTTGGTTTTACTTCCGCTATTTTTCATACATGTTCTGTCTTGTGATATTTCTGTGTATGTTTACCTTGTGCCAACGCCCCTCCAAAGCTAGTGCATCCCTTTGGGGCGACCCTGGCGGAGGTGGGGTGTTACAATATGAAATAAGATGAATAAAATCTGAATTTAAATCTAAATTGAAATTAAGAGTAAGGAAATATTAAGTTCCTGGGAGATTTTGAAAATGTTTTTCAATTTGAAAATGTTAAATTATTGAACTTACTTTGATCGCTGGGAAATAAACTCCGATGGTGCATCATCGGTGTTCATTTTCGAGTTTCTAAGTGATGGATTACTACCAAAGGTTTTGTTTTTGAATTGTTTTAAGAAAACAAATGTTCAGAAAATTCAAAGGTTTTTAATTGGTGTTATGATTTCAAATTGATTTGAAATAAACCCAGGAATTCAAATTATGGAATTTAAATTTAACTCGTGAAGTTAAATAAAATGAGATGGTAAAAATAAGTTGAAATTTAGCTTGAACGAAATTAAGAAAAAACTGATTGAATTAGAAATAATCTGGAATTAACTTGGATTAATAAGTTAAGAGTTTGAAATCGAGAATGGAACTCGAGTTGAAATAGAATTCGACTTAGGTACAAGCGAATGATATGGTTTTGGGAATGAACTGATTTGAGATCAAGTTGGTAATGCACTGTTATATGTAGAAGTGGTAACGAATGGTAGGGATATAATGATATGCCCGACAAAAAGGTACAAGTTTATATTTCATATGAGTTTGGTGATTTATGAGCCGAATTGGCAAGCCGCTTGGCGTTTTGATTTTCTTTTGGGTTGAAGAAGGCCTAAAGAGGCGAGTTGGAGCTTGAGCTATTGACCAGTACAAAGGAGACGCTGGCGAATTTTTTTGGAAAGTTAAGGCGTTAGAAAATTTTCAGGATTTTTGGAAATTTTCGATGTTAAGAATTAAAGAACAATTTCATTGAAATTAAATTGGTTCAGTTGAAACTGAAGTTAAGAAGTGAACAAATAAGTTCTAACTATTAATAGGGTTTGTTTTCTACCTTAGCAATTTCGAGGATGAAATTATTTTAAGTGGGGAAGAATGTAATGACCCGCATTTTTAGCTGTTGAGTAATTAATTTATTTAAATATCGTTTTGGCAATATCGACGACTTAAAATGAATAAAAATGGAATATTTAATTAATATAAATAATTAAATAATATATCTAATACTGAAATAATCAGAATTAGCTAAATTCACGATATTGTGTGAATGGAATAGTTTACGGGATTTTATTCAGCTTCGAATTCAGTTGGAACGACAAATATATTTCATTAACGAAGTTAGAGCGTATAAATTATAATATAATTATAATTTAGCTCGAAATGGCGCTGCAGTTCACTATTTGGCGATTTGAACTTCACCTGGATATACAGAAGCCGTTTTAAATCGGATTTCTGTGAAACAAGAATTGTGTGGAGCTGGTGGAGTATATTTTTCTAATGGAAGAGAAAAATCTGGATTTCGTCGTGTAGATTTTGATTTACGTCCAAATCAAATTTTAGAAAAGTCGCTATGGAATTCCTTTATAATTCGGAACGCTTTATTTACGTTGTAAAAGGAATTTTAGTGTAAAATTGAATATCGATTCAATCAGGACTTGGAATATCGAGAATATAATTATTCTGGAGGTGTATGGTATTCCACTGTGAATATATACGACAATATAAATTTCTTTATATTTAATTTAATTATATTTAAATATATTTATATATTTAAATGGGTCATTCAGAGTTGTAAAAATAAGCCACTTTTGCAAACGAAGTCGGAATTCGACAAAACTAATTTTGTTGGATCCGCAACATCAAATTATTGTTAGATTTCAAGTTTCGTGATTTTTAGAGTCACTGTGTGGCCGTACGGATTTTTAGAGTGAGAAACAGTTAGTATTTCGATGGTTAAAAATATGTTGTGTGAGCATACGGAGTCGGAATTCGGCGAAACCAGTTTTGTTGGGACTGTAATGTTAAACTCTATCCCAATTTGGTGATTTTTTAATATCGTGTGTGTTCGTAGAAATTTTTAGAGTGCAGAAAACTGAATAAAACGATAAAATAATATATCTCCAACACTTTCTAAGGACTAGGAACGACCACATCCTCACCTCTCCAACCACACAAAACTTCCATCCTCCCCTTTAAAATCATTTCTCAGCCGCCAACCCTGTTTTCTCTTCTGAAACCCAAACGCAAGAAAAGAAAATCCAATGAAAAAGAAATAACTTCCTATAAATATTATAAACTATGTATTTGCATTCCTAAATGGATTCGCTTCAATCTGATGTCAGTTTTATGGAACTCGAGTTTGATTTGTTGGGAATTGTTTCCTCCAGCGTTGGTCTGGAGCAACTAGGGCTCGAGATGGTGGAAGGTGGGTGCATCGATTGATGTTTTGGAGTTTGGTTTCGGGATCGGGGAAGAGTTTAGCTTCTATTGTTTTTTTATGGTGGTGTTTGGGGGATATAGGTGACGTGCGACACCTGTACAGCTCCGTTTCAGGCTGTCGACGCAAGCAAGGAGGAGGGTTCGAGTTTAACTTTTGGGTGGTGGTGTTGGTGCATTTTCGAAGTGGAGTACGGTTGTGAGTTTAGCTTGAAGTTCGGTCAAGTAGAAGGGTAGAAAGAGGTGTTTGGAAGCTTTGAAAATGGCATGATATTGGGGGATTGGAATACGCAAGAGGAGGAAGGATAGAGCGGGTCGGGTGTGTTTGGTAGATGGGTCGAGTACATACAAGGGGTGAGGCCCAATTCTAATCTAATTCAAGTTTATTTCAATTCTAAATTAATTCAAACTTGTAAATGTAATAACTTGTTCATACGTGAACGAAATTTAGCAAAACAAGATCCGTTGTGATCGTATGGACGGACACTACCTAATGGGACTGACTGGGAGTGGATTGGAGCACGTTTGAATTTATGGCGAAATAAATTGTTTGATTCAAATCAAACAACAGTTTATCGTTCTTTAACGATGAACTGCCAATGTGAGTTAAACTCACCAACTCTGAACAGTTATATTTTTAAAACGTATTTTTAGAACTGTTAATCATCTGTTGATTGTTGTGTGCTGATTTGGTTGATTGAACTGCTAGTCAGTTAGTTGAAGTTATATATATACGCCGTTATATATATATATATATATATATATATATATATATATATATATATATAGTGATTCTGTTTATCAGAATAATTCGTACTGAACTGTAAGAGATGTTGATTATACTGTGTAACATCTGTGGATCCAGGGAAACAGGTTGGAGGGACCCAACTGGGTTCCTCAATATTTATAATACTGTTTTGTTCATGTATTGAATATATGATGTGATATATAATCTATTGTCGATTATATGTGGTTGGACGATATTGGTCATCGTGATTTGATATGTTGAACACTATAACATACCGAAATGTTGATAAGGGAATATTTTCAAAGTGATATTTGAAAATAAAATATTTATAAATGGAATATTTATAAATAAGAAATATTTATAAATTGGAATATGTACAAATACGAGATATTTAGAAAAGAAATGATTTCAAACCATTTTTCTTTTGAATGGAAAGGACTGTGTGGGGGTTTGGGTATTTTCCCGATACTCCCGATACAAAGGTGGTTATGGCGAATTTTTCTGGAAATTTATGGAGTTGGAATATTTTGAAGAATAAATATGAAAAGGAAATATGTGTGAAAACCAAATATAAAGGAAATATTTATGAAAACCAAATATAAAGGGAATATTTGTGGAAACCCAATATAAAGGAAATATTCAGAAAATAAATAGAGATAAAAAGGAAAACATTATAAAAGGAATCATTTTTAAAGTGGAGAACCGTTATTTAAAAGTAAATCTTTTCAAATGAATAAACATTATAAAAAGGGAAATCTTTTTAAATCAAGTTAAAAGGAGTTATTTGAATTCAGTTATTCGAATGAGTTAATCAAAAGGAGTTATTCGAATTCAGTTATTCGAATGAGTTAATCAAAAGGAGTTATTCGAATTCAGTTATTCGAAGGAGTTAATCAAAAGGAGTTATTCAAATTCAGTTATTCGAAGGAGTTCATCAAAAGGAGTTATTCGAATTCAGTTATTCGAAGGAGTTAATTAAAAGGAGTTACTTGAATTTAGTTATTTGAATAGAGTTTAGTCGAATAAGAGTTAACCAGTTAGGGTTAATCAGTTAGACTTAATCAGTTAGAGTTAATCGATTAGAGTTAAAACGAACTAGAGTTGATCAAATATAATTATTTGAGACATAGTTAGTCAAACATAGTGCACAGGGTAAGTTGTCATCTCGTACGACTGCTAGCTTAATTCGCAGGGCTGTAAATAGACTAAGGCGGTCGGATGTTTCCTGAGGGAATCAGGCGTAACCATGGTGATCGCTGCGATCTAGGGTTAAGCGAATGGAGTTAAATCGAATATTAGTTATTTGATAGTAGATAATCGAGTTAAGTTAAATAAGTTAAGATTATCAAGTTAAGATTATCGAGTTAAGTTATCGAGTTAAGATAATCAAGTTAAGATAATCGAGTGAAGTTATCGAGTTAAGATAATCAAGTTAAGATAATCGAGTTAAGTTATTGAGTTAGATAATCAAGTTAAGATAATCGAGTTAAGTTATTGACTTAGATTATCGAGTTAAGATAATCGAGTTAAGTTATTGAGTTAGATTACTGAACAACCCAAGAATTTTAATAAAATTTAATTGAAATTTTCTATCTTATAATTTGGACTTCCTGATATAAATTTTAAATTTATAGAATTTAAATAAATTTGTAGCGTCATAATTATATATATGGGTAATAAACACTTTGTTCATATAAATAATTTGTATTTGATTTATGCAATCTTGTTTTTATTGTCTAAACTTATATCATATAGTAGCATTAATATAGGAATATGATTTGTGTATAATACGACGATATTTTATTTTATATATATATATTTACTACAAGATATAGGTTTATAAATATGAAAGAAAAATTTTCATATATTTGGCAATATAAGTATATATATAGAAAATTTTTGGTAATATTATTTGATGATATGTGACGATTTGATTATACATGTATATATCCGAAATATAATCTAGTTTTACATTAGGTAGAATGTTTATGTAAGATAATAGTGTTTATTCATATGAAGATGTGTAAATTTTAATCTATAACTTCTGATGATTACATAAAATTTTATTTTTTATGTGCTCACAAGTTTACATTTCTTTTATGAAAAATTAGAAGTAATACATGTGTATACAATGTTGAATTTGACCATAAAAATGCACCGCAAATTTGTTATATATATATATATATACACACACACTAAGAATTGGATACAAATAAAAAAAATGTCATCATAGTGTAGTGGGAAATTAGAAAAATTTATAATTTAAACATATAATTAAATCGTTTTGTAAGACATGCATTGGTAGGAATTTTCAAAAAAATTAAATTACTAAATATGTGTCCTTAAGCATGTTAATAGGAGTGCCAAGTGTCTAGACTTAGCTGAAAATATTTGGGAATTTAATCAAATAAAAAGGGAATGACATCTTTTGGGTGTGATGATTTCGTTCTTTGAAAAATACATATATGTTCTGCAACACGCAAACTTCACCGTTGTCTCCTATTTTGCCAGCCTCCCTTCCACTGTATTCATCCCTGGACCATTTTCTTTTCTCGTCCTCCGCTCTTTCTTTTCTTTGCTCATCTCCACACCATCACTTCCGTCCTCCTTCTTCTTCTTTCAAATTCCAGCGCCCACTTCCTCCTCTAAAATCCGCCAGCACCTTCCTTCAAGACAGCACCTCTCCCTTCAAGTAGCACAACCTCTCGCCATTTCTTTTTGCCACTTCTTCATCCTCCTCTCACCATTCCGCACCACCCATCTGCAGTCCTCCGTCCGCACCCACCACCGCTGTCCCCTCTCTCAACTCGCTCCTCCTTTTGCGCCTCTTTAGTTCCGCTAAAGCACCATTGTCTCGCCACCTTTCAAGTCTGCCAGACCCTCCACCGCATCATTCACCCTTCACCGTTGCACCAGCCTTCCTTGCCTGTTCATCCGCCAACATTCCCATCTCATCCGCCTTCCAGCTTGAACCCCACGCCATCCTCAGCAACCGTCCGTCCAAGTTGAGCTTTACTTCCTTGTTTTCAGTTATCCCCTTGTTGTCGCTTTGCCCATTATGAGCTGCACGCACGGGTAGAAAAAAAAGAAAAAAAAAAGTCGGTTGGTTCCTTAAAACAAGTCCTCACCCGCCTGAACAAACTGTCCCTTCTTCACTTGCTGTGTCGCTAGATCCGAAAGGGTTTTACTTGGTTAAGAGTTGAGATAAATGTGAGTACCCTTATATACTTATATATATATATATATACTTTGTTAATGAGATGTGCATGTCAATGAAGAGGGATTGTGTGTGTTCGCAGTGTTAGTAGAAGGGTATTTGACGCATGCGAGATATAGTTCGCAGTTGATACGGGTTCGCTATTTGTACGTAAAGGGCTAGTGCTGTGCGTGAGTTGTCTGTCACTAATACAAGCTATGAGAACAAAATGGAAAGCGATGAATGTGAGAACACCGTATTTATAAGTTTATATGATCTCTATATACTGCATATATTCATAAATATGGTAGATTTAAGATTTGATGCAAGTATAGTTAATCTTGAGTGAGGAGATACCGCATGCATTCGTATATAATATGGCTATCGATGCGTGTTGGTGCTCTAATGTGTATGTACGATATATAGTTGTATACATTTAATATGGAAGACATGTGTGGAAATGTTGAGCGTCATTGAGCAACGCTATGCGAAATTTATTTGGATGTTGTTAGTGTTTGCCATGGATGTTAGTATTGCTTTATAATCGAATATTATGATTAAATTCGGTTGTGTCACACACCGTAGTTGTGCGATTTTTCGTATAATCGACTTGAATCTCCCCACCACATAAATAAAGATTTGATGACTAAAATCGACGCTTTGCAATTTAACTTTGAATTTTGTTAACTAAATGTGAGGTTGGAAGTTTAAAGATTAGTTGCAAAGATATCGGGTTGAAGAAAAAAATGTGGTAGAAATTTAGAAATGGGATTTGAGTTTTATGCGACTCATGGATTTTATGAACACTTGATTCTGTAAGGGACATTTGGAGGATATTGAATTACTCGTTTAGTTCGAGATGAAGATTTGAAAATTTATAATTGAAACTTAGTCTTTTTGAACTAAATGGGAATATAGAATATTTGTTGGAAGTTTTACAATATGGTTGGAGAAAAATATATAGATTAAAAAAAAAAATATATAATAATAGTAATTATTATTTTCTAGTTTTCTTAGTAAAGCGCATCATATATGTATATGTGTAAGGTTTAAATCATTTTATTAAATCTAACTATTCCATTAATTTTAAATAATTTATTTTAATTATCATTTCCAGGTTATTTAAAAATATTTGTAACATTTTCCTAATAGGGAGTTGATTCGATTGAATTATTTGTTTAAGTTGAGATTTGAAATAAATAAATTTTCTCTGTTGGGATATATCTCGATCTTTGAGAAGACTATGGTATTGTGATAAGGAAACGTGTTCAATGTTGAATATAAATCGATTTCAAACAATTACGAGATCTCGATATGAAACATATCATAATGTGAATGTAAATTGGCTTTGAATAATTATGATAATTGATATAGGAGCATATTCTATTTGGAAAAAAAAATGAGTGTTGAATTATAATGAATGGAATTTTAACCAGTTGAGATTTGGTAACTTTGAAAACGTATAAGAGAATGACAACGATAAAAGAAATTTTGTTGAAGCACAAGATTTCAAGTGGGTTTTATTTCAAAGAATTATAAGATGATAACAAGTTTATGAAACATGATGTAACCTCGATTATAGGAAAATGTATAATGATATGAAGGAGGTTTGAATCGAAGCACGCATAATCCATAAACCTTGTTTTAAAACACGCTTATTACTTGGGAAGACCGAGATCGAATATATATGTTCGAAAACCATTCCAAGTAATAATACGACGTTGTTCGAGACTTAGTCGACGACGAGTGAAGACTGATGATCTCCGAATTGCTTGGGTTGATGGCCGCTGATGTCTAGGTTGGGCTGATCACTCAATACGAGTCTATTAGTGGCATTGAGGTCTGAGCGAATTTGGGATTTTCGAATTTTGTTCCATTCAAACCCAGAATGGACTTGATGGATGGTGTATCTGACATTGAAATTGACCGCATAACACTGATTTCATTTAATGTATATCGAATTTGTGGCAATATATTATCCTTGTCTCTAAGTCATATGAACTTAGAGGGTATGCAATGATTGGAACCAGTGATATATCGTGAATTTGTCAATGTGGCATAACCAAGTTATGAGACGAGCTAGTGATGATCAAAGAATGGCTGATCGAAGCATCGCTTTGTGTATGACGTGACATCGACAAACCTCACACCCAAGATTGATGAGAAACTGGCGGTTAGGTTTTATACTTATATATGAATTAGAGATGAAGCTGTGCAGCAGTGGGAAACCACTTATGAACCTGGGGAAATTGGGTATGTTCGGGGGGCCATGTCTGGTCGAAAACCGTTGATCTGCCCTGACGATGTGTAGGCGATGTCCGCGTATGGTCGAAAAACTCGTTGAGGCACTTCGTTTTCTATCCCTGATTGATCTTTCATGCCAAGAACCATCAAGTTGGAAACCCAAATCTCTAATACGAGTCATACGATTTTGATTGTATATATATATATATATATATATATATATGACAACATATATTATGGGGTATTATGCTGTCTAGGATCAATACATTTATTAGTGAAATGTTTTTCCATACTATATATTATGGTATCGAAGAGGATTTTACATACGAAAGCATATTTGGTTGTCATAAGATAAAACTCGCCCATCTGGTGTGCGCTTGCATTGTGTGATGTGGGACGAGCTTATGACAGCTTCATTTTCTCAAAGTCATTTCGAATTTGATATGCATGGGAAGTCACCTGGAGTAAACCCGTTCCGCATTAGCGGCGTGGTCCAATGAATTTCCCAATTTTAAATAAATCCTGTAAACAACTGTTTTATGTTCTCACACCAATCACATGACTCACCTGGAGTTTATTGTTCCTTCCTAAACTCTGGGTGCCCAATAATTTTTTACACGGGCAGTTAGAGTTTAGTTTGCAGTTCAGATCGTTAGAGCTGGACTTGGAGCGCTTTTCTGAGATTTGAGTTCAAGCTAGGATTGGAGCTTCCGCCATACTATGTGATTTTTCTTCCGCTGAGAGTATATTTACTTTCTTCTACTGTATAAGTTGTAACTCTGATATTCTGTATAACTCTGATGTAATATTGTACTATGCAATGTTAAGTTCTGTTATTTTGTTCAATATGTGTAAGTACCCATAACAATTCGTCCTTGTGAACGGTTTAAGTTGGTTTAATTACCGGCGAAAACTGGGCAAAAAGGCGGGTCATTACAGTTGGTATCAGAGCTTTGGTTATACAAAGCTATAGGGTACGATACATTTTGAAAGAAAGACAGAATGCATCAGAGTTAAAATATCTCGTTAGAGATAGGGTTAGCAATGCCCTAGAACGAGATTTTTGAATATTTCGTTGAGAGAGCGTATCGCGAAAATAGATTATTTTAAATTAAGTAAATGACTTTAGAACGACTATTTTGAAATAACTTTTAAAGGCAGATTTTCTGGTAGTTTTTCGACGTTGCGCTTGGACTACCAGTATATATGAAGAGTTCAAATATATGCATGGCCGGCGTATGTATGAAATCTTATGTGTACTAGATATAGATATTAAACCGCGCTCTAGCGCTCGAGGATGATTCTGTCGATGTCTGCAGCATCGTCAGTATCTATTCCGAATTGCAGAAGTGGGATAACTATATGATTCCAGTCGAGACGTCGGGATATGCTATTCCAACAAATGTTTGCAAATAATAAATAATGTATGTGGTTATGATTATCTAGTGAATAAATATGCAATTATAAACTAGTTGAGTAAACAAGGAATAGTATAACCTTTTTGAAATCTTAGGTTAACCGTAGAAGCACAGTGGAATTCTGGATGACGCAAAAGCAAGCAGAGAGGGCTTTGGCTCGAAGGGAAGAAGAAGAGATAGAATCACTGATAAAGCTTAGGAACATCCAGTGTTACAAGTGCTTTAGAGATGGTCACTTTTTGTTCAACTACCCGAATAAATCCAAGAAGAAGGAGAAAGCCATTCGGAAGAATGTGCGTTGATTTAAGTGTAAGAGAATTGGACATTTTAAGAATAAGTGTCCTAAGAAAAAGAAAGAAACCAGGGAACCAGCAACGGAGAAGAAGTGCCATAGATGCAGGATGGTGGGACACGTTGTTCGGGATTGTCTAGTAGAGAAGGGACTAGTAGCATAGTCGCAGACTGTAACGCAAGGAAGTAAATTATCCAACCCATAGGGTTAGTTCTAAGAAAACTACAAGGTTAAAAAGTAAATGTACTAAGACCAAGGATATGGAACGGATTAATGTATGACTACTTGTATTAATGTGAAATCTTGGTTGTTAAATTAGTCCTCTAAAATTTAATGTGTCTGATTTTCATATAGATTTAAAGGGTAGTTGATAAAATTTTCTTGGGTAATTCGAAACATGAATTGATGTTTTGGAATATTATGACAACCTTAATCGAAATTCAATTTTTATTTGTTAAGAGAATTTTGAAATAAATGTGATTTTATGGAACCTAAAAAAAAAGCTTTGAATGGCATAAAGTTTAGTGCTAGCGTACGAACTAAATTTGCTTCTAAGGAAATTTTGGATTAATTTATAAGGGTTGAATAGTTCAAAGTTTAATTTGAAAATTTTTTGACTCCTAAATTGGTGATGTGTAAATGAACATGAGTAAACATTTGGTAAATAGGATAACTTGGAATTGTAGAATTTTCATTTAAATTTGAGTAAAGGACATTAACTGAATTATAAAGGGTGATGATTTTGGATAATGTTAAATATAAATCTTTAGCATGTTTTAAATACTTGGAATATATGGGTGTAAGATTTAGATCTGAACTAAGAACCATTGATACAAGTAACGGTCCTCAATTTGGTAATCCAAACAGGAACGGTTTAAATTTAAGTACCCTAATTATTCATGGATATAAAAATACGGTAGATAAGAATTTGCCTTATTAGCACAGTTTCGTAAGCCAGCTGGATTGTTTCAAATAGGAATGATGTATGAAACATGCATAGTTTTATTGTTATGTTTTCTAAGCTTAGATTTTCTTTTGTTTAGAAGCCGCCCCAGTCTAGTAGTCACAATAGCAATAGCTCAGAGTCTGACTCCGACAGTTCCAGTAGCTCAAGTGGCCTTGAGTTAGATCCACAGCAGAGAGAGAATTTGAAGAGGTTGGCAAGTATGCCAGGACCGTTGATTGTGGACCAGATGAGAGGTGTAGATGCAGTTGACTATTTTGGTGTTAACACGCCGCCAGGTATCGATGAGGCTACAGTGGAGGTTGTATGGCAGCAAATCCTTGACATGAGAAACCAGCATCTGACAGGTCATGAGGCGGTACCGGATCTCGCTGATTTAGTGCTGGACCCAGCATTAGTTGAGATATTCGAAGAGATGCTTTATGCTGAGCAGTCGGGGATGATAGTCGAGGGCTAGCCAATACAAGAGGCAGGGGCTGATGGTCATGAAGAGGATATGGAGCAGATGGAGCAGTCTGTACATGTGAATGAGGTGGTAGCCGGCGAGGAGGACATGGGAGCTGGAGATGAGATGTTAGCAGGTGATGGTATGGTAGTTGGTGACGATGGCTTTCTAGTTGATGAGGTTGTAGAGGTAGTTGAATAGCCCATAGACGAGGCTGAGGGAGGTTTTGATTTTATGGCAGATGATGAGGAAGAATTTGAGCATGATTTTATAGCAGACGAAGAGGAAGAAATTGAGGTCTGGGAGGAGCCATTTGTGGATGAGGAGCCATTTGCGGATGAGGAGCCCGAGGAGATCAGTCTGTCCGGTCCATCAGACGATGGATCAGACGCATCTGGTGATTAGATCAGGGATGGATATTGACCTTGCTTATGGTATGTATGTTATTTAAGTGCATAGATGCACTGGGGTATTTTGGGGCTAGTATGGTTTTTGAGGATCTAGTACCTGTGGGTATACCTTTTGTAACTATATATTTTGGATTACGTCTAGTACGTGACACATACTCAGGTAAGGTTAGTTACACCTTTTGTATGTTGACTCGATTGTATGGTCTATTGAATGGTTATGATATGTATGTTTATGTGGCAATATTAGTCTGCTATTATGGTACCTTGGGATGTGTTTCCAAACCGTATAAGGATTTAGTTTAAAATTATATAGGTTTAAAAATTTATCATTTCCCTTTTCGAGGACGAAAATTCTTAAGGGGGGTGAATGTAACAACCCAACAATTTTAATAAATTTTAATTGAAATTTTCTATCTTATAATTTGGACTTCCTTATATAAATTTAAAATTTATAGAATTTAAAAAAATATGTTGCGTCATAATTATATATATGTGGGTAGTAAACACTTTGTTCATATAAATAATTTGTATTTGATTTATGCAATCTTATTTGAATTGTCTAAACTTATATCATATTGTAGCATTAATATAGGAATACGATTTTTGTATGATACGACGATATTTTATTATATATATACATTTACTACAAGATATAGGTTTATAAATATGAAAGAAAGTTTTTCATATATTTGGTAATATAAGTATATATATAGAAAAATTTTGGTAATATTATTTGATGATATGTGACTATTTGATTATACATGTACATATTCGAAATATAATCGAGATTTACGTTGGGTAGAATGTTTATGTAAGATAATAGTGTTTATTCATATGAAGATGTGTAAATTTTAATTTATAACTTATGATGATTACATAAAATTTATTTGTTATGTGCGCACAAGTTAACAATTCTTTTATGAAAAATTAGAAGTAATACATGTGTATACAATGTTGAATTTGGCCATACAAATGCACCGCAAATTTGTTATATATATATATATATATATATATATATATATATATATATACACTAAGAATTGGATACAAATAAAAAAATGTCATCATAGTGTAGTGGGAAATTAGAAAAATTTATAATTTAAACATATAATTAAATCATTTTGTAAGGCATGCATTGGTAGGAATTTTCAAAAAAATTAAATTACTAAATATGTGTCCTTAAGCATGCTAATTGGAGTGCCAAGTGTCTAGATTTGGCTAAAAATATTTGGGAATTTAATCAAATAAAAAGGGAACGGCAACTTTTGGGTGTGATGATTTCGGTCTTTGAAAAATATGTATATGTTCTGCAACACGCAAACTTCACTATTGTCTCCTATTTTACCAGCCTCCCTTCCACCGTATTCATCCCTGGACCATTTTCTTTTCTCATCCTCCGCTCTTTCTTTTCTTTGCTCATCTCCACACCATCACTTCCGTCCTCCTTCTTCTTCTTTCAAACTCCAGCGCCCACCTCCTCCTCTAAAATCCGCCAGCGCCTTCCTTTAAGACAGCACTTCCCCCTTCAAGTAGCACAACCTCTCGCCATTTCCTTTTGCCACTTCTTCATCCGCCTCTCACCATTCCACACCACCCATCAGCAGTACTCCGTCTGCACCCACCACCGTTGTCCCCTCTCTCAACTCGCTCCTCCTTTTGCGCCTCTTTAGTTCCGCTAAAGCACCATCGCCTCGCCACCTTTCAAGTCCGCCAGACCCTCCACCGCATCATTCACCCTTCACCGTTGCACCAGCCTTCCTTGCCTGTTCATCCGCCAACATTCCCATCTCATCCGCCTTCCAGCTTGAACCCCACACCATCCTCAGCAACCGTCCGTCCAAGTTGAGCTTTACTTCCTTGTTTTCAGTTATCCCCTTGTTGTCGCTTTTCCCATTGTGAGCTGCATGCACGGGTAGAAAAAAAAGAAACAAAAAAGTCTGTTGGTTCCTTAAAACTAGTCCTCACCCGCCTGAACAAACTGTCCCTTCTTCACTTGCTGTATCGCAAGATCCGAAAGGGTTTTACCTGGTTAAGAGTTGAGATAAATGTAAGTACCCTTATATACTTATATATACACACTTAGTTAATGATATGTGCATGTCAATGAAGAGGGATTGTGTGTGTTCGCAGTGTTAGTAGAAGGGTATTTGACGCATGCGGGATATAGTTCGCAGTTGATACGGGTTCGCTATTTGTACGTAAAGGACTAGTGATGTGCGTGAGTTGTCCGTCACTGATACAAGCTATGAGAACAAAACGGAAAGCGATGAAGGTGAGAACACCGTATTTATAAGTTTATATGACCTCTAAATACTGCATATATTCATAAATATGGTAGATTTAAGATTTGATGCAAGAATGGTTAATCTTGAGTGAGGATATCCCGCAAGCATTCATATATAATATGGCTATCGATGCGTGTTGGTGCTCTAATGTGTATGAACGAAATATAGTTGTATACATTTAATATGGAAGACATGTGTGGAAACGTTGAGCGTCATTGAGCAACGCTATGCGAAATTTATATGGTTGTTGTTAGTGTTTTCCATGGATGTTAGTATTGCTTTATAATCGAATATTATGGTTAAATTCGGTTGTGTCACACACCGCAGTTGTGCGATTTTTCGTATAATCGACTTGAATCTCCCCGCCACATAAATAAAGATTTGATGACTAAAATCGATGCTTTGCAATTTAACTTTGATTTTTGTTAATTAAATGAGAGGTTGGAAGTTTAAACATTAGTTGCAAAGATATCAGGTTGAAGAAAAAAATGTGGTAGAAATTTAGAAATGGGAGTTTTATGTGACTCATGGATTTTATGAACACTTGATTCTGTAAGGGACATTTGGAGGATATTGAATTACTCAATTAGTTTGAGATGAAGATTTGAAAATTTATAATTGAAACTTAGTCGTTTTGAACTAAATGGGAATATAGAATATTTGTTCGAAGTTTTAAAATATGGTTGGAGAAAAATATATAAAATAAAAAAAATATAATATATATATATAATAATAGTAATTATTATTTTCTAGTTTTCTTACTGAAGCGCATCATATATGTATATGTATAAGGTTTAAATCATTTTATTAAATCTAACTATTCCATTTTTTTTAAATAATTTATTTTAATTATCATTTCCAGGTTATTTAAAAATATTTTTAACTTTTTCCTAATAGGGAGTTGATTCGATTGAATTATTTGTTTAAGTTGAGATTTGAAATAAAGAGAAAATTTGGATATATCTCGATCTTTGAGAAGACTATGGTATTGTGATATGGAAACGTGTTCAATGTTGAATATAAATCGATTTCAAACAATTACGAGATCTCGATATGAAACATATCATAATGTGAATGTAAATTGGCTTTGAATAATTATGATAATTGATATAGGAGCATATTCTATTTGAAAAAAAAATGAGTGTTGAATTATAATGAATGGAATTTTAACCAGTTGAGATTTGGTAACTTTGGAAACATATAAGAGAATGACAACGATAAAAGAAATTTTGTTGAAGCACAAGATTTCAAGTGGGTTTTATTTCAAAGAGTGATAAGATGATAACAAGTTTATGAAACATGATGTAACCTCGATTATAGGAAAATGTATAATGATATGAAGGAGGTTTGAATCGAAGCACGCATAATCCATAAACCTCGTTTTAAAACACGCTTATTAGTTGAGAAGACCGAGATTGAATATATATGTTCGAAAACATTCCAAGTAATAATACGACGTTGTTCGAGACTTAGTCGATGACGAGTGAAGACTGATGATCTCAGAATTGCTTGGGTTGATGGCCGCTGATGTCTCGGTTGCGCTGATCACTCAATACGAGTCTATTAGTGGCATTGAGGTCTGAGCGAATTTAGTATTTTCGGATTTTGTTCTGTTCAAACCCAGAATGGACTTAATGGATGGTGTGTCTGACATTGAAATTGACCGCATAACACTGATTTCAGTTAATGTATATCAGATTTGTGGCAATATATTATCCTTGTCTCTAAGTCATATGAACTTAGAGGGTATGCATTGATTGGAATCAGTGATATGTCGTGAATTTGTCAATGTGGCATACCCAAGTTATGAGACGAGCTAGTGATGGTCAAAGAATGGCTGATCGAAGCATCGCTTTGTGTATGACGTGACATCGACACACCTCACACCCCGGATCGATGAGAAACTGGCGGTTAGGTTTTATACATATATATGAATTGGAGATGAAGTTGTGCAACAGTGGGAAACCACTTATGAACCTGGGGAAATTGGGTATGTTCGGGGGGCCGTGTCTGGTCGAAAACCGTTGACCTGCCCTGACGATGTGTAATCGGTGTCCGCGTATGGTCGAAAAAGCCGTTGAGGCACTTCGTTTTGTATCCCTGATCGATCTTTCGTGCAAGGAATCATCAAGTTGGAAACCCAAATCTCTAATATGAGCCATACGATTTTGATTGTATATATAAATATGACAACATATATTATGGGGTATTATGCTGTCTAGGATCAATACATTTATTTGTGAAATGTTTTTCCACACTATATATTATGGTATTGAAGAGGATTTTACGTACGAAAGCATATTTGGTTGTCATAAGATAAAACTCGCCCATCTGGTGTGCGTTTGCATTATGTGATGTGGGACGAGCTTATGACAGCTTCATTTTCTCAAAGTTATTTCGAATTTGATATGCACGGGAAGTCACCTGGAGTAAACCCGTTCCGCATTAGCGGCGTGGTCCAATGAATTTCCCAATTTTAAATAAATCCTGTAAACAACTGTTTTATGTTCTCACACCAGTCATATGACTGACCTGGAGTTTATTGTTCCGTCCAAAACTCTGGGTGCCCAATAATTTTTTACACGGGCAGTTAGAGTTTAGTTTGCAGTTTAGATCGTTAGAGCTGGACTTGGAGCGCTTTTCTGAGATTTGAGTTCAAGCTAGGATTGGAGCTTCTGCCATACTATGTGATTTTTCATCCGCTGAGAGTATATTTACTTTCTTTTGCTGTATAAGTTGTAACTCTAATATTCTGTGTAACTCTGATGTAATATTGTACTATGCAATGTAAAGTTCTGTTATTTTGTTCAATATGTGAAAGTCCCCATAACAATTCGTCTTTGTGAACGGTTTAAGTAGGTTTAATTACCGGAGAAAACCTGGGCAAAAAGGCGGGTCGTTACAATTATCGAGTTAAGATAATTGAGTTAAGTTAATCGAGTTAAGTGAATCAAGTTAGATTATCGAGTAAAGATAATCGAGTTAAGTGAATCGAGTTGGTCGAACCAAGTTAGTCGAGTTCGTCAAGTCAAGTGAATCGAATATAAGTTATTCGAAATGAGATAATCGAATATAAGTTATTCGAAGTGAGATAATCGAATATAAGTTATTCGAAATGAGATAATCGAATATAAGTTATTCGAAGTGAGATAATCGAATATAAGTTATTCGAATGAGATAATCGAATATAAGTTATTCGAAGTGAGATAATCGAATATAAGTTATTCGAAGTGAGCTAATCGAATATAGGTTATTGGAAGAAGAGTTAATCAAATAGAGATTACTCGAAAGAGAGTTATACGTCGAATTCGATTATATCGAATTCGGGAAAGTACTTATACTTTCCGGTTTTTAAATCAAGAGAATATATAAAAGAATTAGTGTTTGTTTAACTGTTCGAATTAAGTAATAAATGGAAGTTATAATATGAAGTTAGAAAATTCGAAAGTAGAGATTATAACATTATCGTTATAATAAATGTTTCAATAAAGAAGTGGATTCGTAAATAGAATCCGCGAGTTACATAAAGAAGTTGGTTAAAGTTTAAAAGATAAACTTTGACCATTTCGAAGTTAAACGTTGTTCAGTTAAGGTCTGAGAGGTAAGTATACCCCAACTTGATTGACTTCCTTCTTTACTAAGGAATGGTAAGGTTTGGCAGTGAAGGAGTTTGGAAATGTTTTCCAAATAAGAATCAGAAATGTTTTCTGATAATAGAAAATAAGAAATGTTGAACATATGGAAACAGGAGATAAGTAAATTAATGAACTAAAGAGATAAATGTTGAATGATGATTGATCGATATAATTTCCATCTGGAAATAATATCGTTGTTTGAATACGAGTTTTTCATTGATTGTTAAATCACAGATTATCGATGTTTTGACCATTTTATCGTTGTTAATATGGAGAGAGCGGTTGGACTATTATCCAAAGAACCACTCTGTATTGGCATAAGCATTGCAAATCATATATTCCAAAGATAATTGAAGACGGAGTAAAGTGCAAGGGCTATTGTATGAGTCTTAGATAACAGTGCCTAAGATGGATGTACGGAATAGTACCTTCGGTTTGTCCAGTCCCAGGACAACTTGTATGGATGAATGTCTGACAGAGTATTCCTAACGAATCATATATGTTGATCTCTTCAACGTATTACGTTGGTAGCGGAGGAATTCGTTTCTCTTAGCTTCATACCCGTGATACCGTTAAAGAAATCGATAATGATTTGGCGGGTATGACGATGTGGCATTCCAAGTAAATGAAGATATGATATGAAAAAAATATGCGTAGCTTCTAGCCTCACATCCGGTAAATGACAGAAATAGGGCAGGCAGCATGGCTAAGTCGGTCGCTCCGAAGTAGGGTGTATAATCACCTATCTAGAGAATAATCATTTGCTTCTTTAATCTATCAATGATATCCCATATATATATATATATATATATATATATATATATATATATATATATATATATATATATATACAGGTACGGTTGCTGATCCCAACCGTTGGTGATGTGCATTCGATAAACTCAAGCGAAATGAGTGGTCGGTTATGTGTGGCTGAGTTGCAAGATGTTCTTGTTGAACTCCAGTGTATCGTTCCTAGAGTACACTGATCGGAAGGTGGTTCCATACCTTGTCATAGTTGGAAATCCATCACCCAATACGTGCCTGCGGTTTTGGTTGTATACTATATATGTAGAACGTGAGATGAAAGCGTTTCTGGTAGATGATTATTATACTGTGATTGATAGACATTATTATAATATCAAAAGGTTTTTGATATAAGGATATTTTGGATTTCTCATAAGGGAAAAACCCGTTCCGTTATACGGCGTGGTCTTATGAGACGTCGTTTACTTGTCCAAACTGTTTTAAACTGTTTTACTCATACCAGTCCCATGACTGACCCGGAGTTCATTTTGTTTTTTTCCCCTAAACTCTTGGATGCCTAAATTTGTACGGGTAGTCAAGTAGTCGGGATTTCGCAGATATACTTGGAGAGCTTGGAGCAGGAGGCTTCAGGATTCGATAGCTATTATTATTTCCGTTGTTGTTGTAAGTGTTGTACTCTGATAAGTGCTATTGTATACATAACTGTTTTATTTCAAAAGTTATGTTATATTTTATTCATTCCGCTGAGAGATTCGTGTTACTCTGATGATGATGTTCTTCTTCTTCTTCTATTCTATAAGTTTCTATCTTATCTATTCTCACCCTCTAACTTCTTTCATTAACTATTCGGTTAATTTCGATCCTTGGATGTTCAATATGTGTTGTATATCGGATAACCAAGATCGACTTTTTCCGGGTCATTACACCTCCGCACTCCTTCCGACTTTTATCCGTCACTCCGATATACTTCTAATCTTCACAACTTTCATATTAACACTAAAAACTAAAAACTCAAAACATAAAATAAACCAAACATTACCATAGCTTTTATCTTCCTAAATTACTTCAAAGTTTAATGGTAGAACAAGCAATCCAATTAAAATTTATATGTACAAACATCTGTGACCTTATATAAGGCATCACAAATGCATGATGTCGATCTAAACTGCTGCAAAATATAGTTATCTTAACAAGATTTTCCATTATTCCAAAATTTGGGTAGAATCATCAGTCAAGATCAAAAAATTAAAACAATTTTTGAAGAGATTATATCATAGATTTAATCATTATTAAACGCGTTTCTTATTGTTCACGCACATCAATGTTTATCATATAGTGCAACAAAATAAAAGAGCATCAACCGGATGAAATGTACAAGTTCATGAATCTTATAGTTTAATTAGATTGGTGCTAAATAAGTTTGAATTAATAACGCAGGTGAGGACAGTGTCAATAGGAGCAGTTGCACATGTTGATGGAGGCAGTGCGTGATGTGAGTCTCAATTGCACATAAAATTTTGTCTCGTTTTCTTTGTGATTCAGTTGCTAATGCATATATATACATTAGGATTTGACTGTTAATATTTAAAAAATTATGGGTTATAGGAATCAGAGATAAATGCCAGGCCGAAGCAGTTAGCAAGTGATAGAGTAATTGAAATGTATAGACCACCGAAAAATAAATCTTAGGCTAGAGAGTGAGGTTCATGTAATTTTTTTTTGTAGCACACTAGTACGTGGTCTGTTGTCCATTAACCATTTGTAGCATGTATTACAGTATATAATAAATCCAGGAACGCTTATAAACAAATAGAAAATCAATCAATTAATTTTTTTTGTAGAGTGTATTACAGTGTATAATAATTATACATTGTGACATATGAAAAGGGCAAGTGCAATCTCCTTGGATATGGTAAATAAATTAATTTCCTTACATGCAACGCATAGACTCCAATTGAATAAATATTGTGAATTACTAATAAATGTCATTTATACATTTTCTATTATTTCTCTAACCACATTTTTTAACTTATATTCCAATGAAGATGCTATTAGAAGAATTACTAGCACTCGTGGGAAGCCTATTAGAATGGATTCTACCATAGTGAATGAGACCAGATTGAATTTTGATCGAATTTTAGTAGAAATCGAGACTAATTACACCTACCCAATAATAATTTTATTATAAATGGAGATCAACTAATATCATATGTTTATTTAATAACATCACATTAATAATGTTTATTATTTATTTATTTGTAACAACCTGGGATTTCAGAACCAATTTTAAATTTTAATTTAAGCTATTTTGAGGAATATGGAGTATAAATTGGTTATTTTTACGACATAAAAAATTTGAGAATAACCTTAAAATTAGTTTTTATATACTATTTGATTTAAAACAAACTTAGGAAAATTATTAAATTAGATTATTTAATTTAAAATGGTATTTAAATAAATATTATCACGAAATAAATATTTATATTTGGAATTTCGACTTAGAATTGAATTTTATTTTGAATCTAATATGTAAGGTCCAAATTCTATATTTAATGCTTTTGCTAATTATAATTAATTGCATAGATTAGCAATTAATTGTGCATTAATTGTCAATATATTCTACTTAGTAGATATTTGTGGATGATTTTTATTTTATTAACTTTATATACTATGGAAAGCTTAACTGCATATCCTGCAATTAATTAGTATAAATCTGAATTATCTTATATATGTATACATAGAAATGTCTTTAATTTTATATATAGAAAAGGTTTAATTGTGCATGTATGAAATTAACTGGGCATTGATTGACACATATATCAGTTAATTGATTTTAAAATATATCCATTTATTACCCTTTTATTTTTGGTATATGCAAAAATTTTTTTGCCATAGATTGGATAAAAACAATAATGAACATATAAAATACATTCAAAAATCTTACTTCTCAGCAAACTAATTAATATATCGAATGTGATGTAACTTAAGAATTCCTAGTTTTAATATAACGGACTAAAGTAAGCATTAAATATATGTGGATTATTTTACGAATTTAAATTCTTAATATGAACGTTTTGCTACTAGAGAATTTTTTAACTTTATATGTAGTTTATCTTTGAAGAAAGGAAATTTTTATCGTCGGCAATTTAAAATTAAAGTTTAATATAAATAGTGATTAATATTGTTTTAAATAAACTAAATTTATTTCATGACAAGACAATTTATAATACAAGCGGTATAATAAAACTAGAATCTAACCCTTATTTATATAAAGAATGCGTAATAAAAAGGAGAGCAGTAAACTGTGAAATAAATGCGCATATTTGGCGTTAACATTTGAATTTAATTTACGGTGTAAAACGGTTTAATTTATAACATTTTCATGCATTCATTTATTCTTTGTTAATACATACATTACCAATCCATTCATTTTAAAATTCCCTTTTATAACTTTTGCATGCAATCATTTATTCCTTAAATTTACATCCTTTGATTTCTCCTTTGCACTTTCTCCCTTCATGGTTTCTCTCCAAAAATTAATGAACCCACGTGTATACTTCCATTCTATTTATCCTTGCCTATCAATTGAATTGATTTCTTAAATTATGAAATTTTAATATTCCATGTTTTGAAATTTGAGGTGTTGCTAACTTTCTAAAAATTTGCGTTAAATAAATAAATCATGCATTGAATACCTTCCCATTTTCTTCTTTTCTTATGTAATTTTATTTTGAATTTTGAATAAGAAATACATATGCCACTTCAGCCTTAGTCAACTAATTCATTTCCTTTGTAACGTACAACATTTAAAGGGACACATTAGAGAAATAAATAAGGCATCGTTCTCAAATTTCTTCCTCATTCTTTTCTTCTTCTTTATAATCATCTTCTATATAATTTAGATCTTCCTCCTCTCCACACAACAAAAACCCTAAACCTAAATTCCTTTCTACATTCATCAGCCTCCTCTTTCAAATAAAAATATAAAAAAATTGCGGTATCCTCTCCTTCTTAAATTTTGTCCACCATCCTTCTCAAAAGAAAAAAAGGGGGGCACTCTTCAATTTGCAAATTGGCTGCTGAGGATTGGTCGCTTGTTTCTTGTCTTCATCATATCCATGCAAGATGAGAATTCTAACTCACATAAAAAGGTTTTATAAAATTATATTTATTCAATGTATAAAAATTGGTTATGCGATAAAATTGTTCATGTGATAAAATTGTGTGTGCGATAAAATTTGTTATGTGATGTGAGATTTCTAAATTAAAATAAATTAGAGAAAAATATATTAGGCTGCAGACTGGGCTTAGTAGCTTCTGACACCGTCGTCCATAGACCATGGATGACTTGTTTGAATGTATTTTGGTTTGAAATATGATTGTGTTTATGGTCAATTCTTGTTTGTACAATAAAAAATCACATTTTTATTGTATGTATGAATCACTAAATAAAATAGTCATATTTTGAAATATTTTTGTGTGTTAAAAATATAATTTTTAACATGTTAATGATGTAAATAAAATAGTCATGTTTTGAAATACGTTTGTGTGTGTTAATAATATAATTTTTAACATGTTAATGAAGTGAATTAAATAGACATGTTTTGACATATGTTTGTGTGTGTTAATAATAAAATTTTTAGCAAGTTAATGAAGTGAATTAAATAGACATGTTTTGATATATGTTTGTGTGTGTTAAAAATATAATTTTTAACATGTTAAGGAAGCGAATAAAATTGTAATAACCCGTAAAATCTGAACCAATTTAAAAATTTTAATTTGGCTATTTTAGTGAATTTTAGACTATTTAAAATAATTTATTTTAAATAATATCAAGTAAAAATCTATTTTAATTGAAAATAGACAGAAAAATATATTCTAAATATTTAAAGCGTTTGAATTGTCGCAGTAGTTTGAAAATTTGATTTAAAACTGAGATGAAATATAAATAGTTCAGTTTAAAAGTACAAAGGGGACGACCCTGGGAAATTTAACTCTGTTTGACAAAACCTCTCGAACAGTTGTTGAGAGCAGGACCGTCACAGAGTAAATTAAATGTTAGGGCTTGGCTGGCATTTTAAAATAGTCGCAGGGCTGTTTATACAAGGCTATATACGTATATGTGTATTTTAAATATATATTTAGCCCTTAAAAATAACCATTTTGCAAACGACCTCGGAATTCGACGAAACCACTTTTGTTGGGTCCGGAGCGTCAATTTATTGCTAGGTTCCAAGTTTCAGAATTTGTGGAATTAATATGTGACCGTGGCAAAAGAAAACGTGTTTGGTCGAATTACAATTAAATTGGATCGATCCAAAAATGTCCATTTTTCAAACGGTCTCAGAATTCGACGAAATCAGTTTTGTTCGGACCGTATCGTCGACACGATGTCAGAAATATATTTTCTGGAATTTTTAGAGTCAGTATGTGGGCCTGGCAATTTGAAATGTACGTTTAAATTCAAATTTGAACGTTATATATTTTTATTTGTAGAAAAACGGACTGAAACTGTCGAATTGGCCTACGAAACATTTCCCATTGTGTTCGGGATGGGGGTAAAACGCTGGGGATGACAATCGTTGGGTTTGATTTGGATTTCGTTCACAAAAAGGGGTATTTTCGGATTTTTAAATATTATAAATATAAGAAAATTCCTGATTGGTCCGCACTTCTCTCTCTCTCCCCGTTTTCTCTCTCCCTGTTCATCGTGCGACGGCAGAAATGGTTTAGAATTTGCCGGCTTGATTTTTCCGCGACCGCTCAACGGAATCACGCAAACTTAGATCCATTTCGAAGGTCTTCGCGAGAGCTTCGCATCCATACCTCATTCGCCTGGTATAGTCGGATATTTTCGTGGAATTACCTCGAGAAAGGCACCGCCTTTGGAGCTCCGCCGTGGCCAGTGGGGACTACCGAATTGCCTCCAACCACCGTGCGCAGGTGCGCCTCTCTTCCCCCTCCGACGTTGTGCAAGCGGATCCTCCTATCGTCCACCGGTTTGCGCGCAAAGTGGATCCGTAGTTTTGAACGTCTAAAGAGAGGTAACGGCCTAGTTAGATTTTCGTGAATTTGACACTTAAAAGCGTAGCAAACTTGTAAAAATCGTATCTTTTTGCTTTGTGGCCGGATTTCAGTGAAACAAGAGACACCGGGACCGTGAGGACGTGCTCTACCTTCCGGAAGAGACCGCATATTTTTCTGAGCTCGCTACAATTCGTGGCAACGCGAAAAGCAATGTGAGAACTCTAAATTCAAATTGGCTTGGAATGGCGATGTACAAGTTGTGCAAGCGAAATATAAAGTGTATATACGTTGTACACCACATGTATAAGCGTTGTATAATTTATATTAGCGATGTACAAATTGTATATGCGTTGTATAGAACCACATACTCGATGTGGTCGTGAAATGGCAAAATATACACGCTATATGTGTATATATATATATACATATCTCCCCTTGTCCACATACCATGGGCAATATATTTTTGGTTGTTTGATTGTGGTTGAAAGAATACCGTTTGTGGTTAGGATAGTGTAACACCCCGTATGTTAAATAACTTGTTATAACATAAATCAGAGCAGAATTAAATTTAATATTCTGAATCAGGGGAAAAGGGCTGTGCCATTGCGTTCGTCTCGGAAAAATACGCGAAATAGAGTCCGAGTTTTCGTAAATCGGAGTCCGTATGACCAAGTTATGGCCCGTCAAAGTTTCACGAAAAATCAAAAACAAAAACTGCTCATGTTTTGAGGCCCGGGATGAGTTTTGGGCTGTTTTTTTTGGGCCCTAAATGGTTCCTACACTTGACTTCTTCCCCAAGACATGCTTTAAAGGCTAGGATTGGTTCTAGGGTATATCCTATGGTCCTAAAACATCTAACTAATCTATATATACACCCTAATACCCCCCTTATCCTTACCAAAAAAATAGATCTAAGGCCATTATGCCACCACTTAGAAAATTGGAGAGCCTCCACTAAAAATCCTAAGAGGATTTGCAAGCTAATCTACATCTTCTTCTACTTAATCATTGGGATTTGCTTCATTTAACTTGCTAATCTTGTTTTGGTGAGTTTCTATGGCTTTAATAATCAATTGTTAAATTGATTATGGTAGGATGTGATAAGACATGGCTATGTTTGTGGATGAATGTATTTATGCAAGTTTGTATGATATGTGATTTGCAAGTTTTATGTTAAATGCAAGTTAAGGCCATGTTTTATGATGCAAAACACCATGTTAAACATTTATGCATATGTGACATGTTATGCAAACTATATGTGAGAATATATGCAAGTTATATGTAACATGATATGCAAGTTATGCATGTGATTTTGTGCATGCTAAGTAGTTGGTGTTATGCATGTTAAGTATTTGATGTTATTCATGCTAAAGTATTTGACGTTATGCATGATAAGTATTTGATTGTATGCATACTAAGTATGGGGTTTTATGCATTTTAAGTGTTTGGGTTTATGCAAGTTAAGTGGTAGGTTTATGCATAATAAGTATTTGATTTTATGCATAATAAGTATTTGATTTTATGCATAATAAGTATTTGTTTTTATGCATAATAAGTATTTGATTTTATGCATAATAAGTATTTGATTTTATGCATAATAAGTATTTGGTTTTATGCATAATAAGTATTTGATTTTATGCATAATAAGTATTTGATTTTATGCATAATAAGTATTTGGTTTTATGCATAATAAGTATTTGATTTTATGCATAATAAGTATTTGATTCAATGCATGATAAGTAAGTGGTTTTATGCATGCTAAGTGTTTGGTATTATGCATAAATCATGATATGCAAGTTTACCCTTTTAAATATGGTATATACATATGCAAGATGGCACTCTTATATGCTATGCATGTTTACCCTCCTTTAAGATGCAAGTCATATATGTAAGTTCGACATATTATGCAAGTTATGCTTACATGCAAGCTCAACATGTTATGTAAGTTATGTGCATATGCAAGTTATGTGTATGAGGGTATGCAAGTTGTGTGCATAGTGTTATGCAAGTTAAGTTTATGAGATTATGCAAGTTATGAGCATGATGTTATACAAGTTATGTATATGCTTAAATGCGAGCTTAATGTGATATGCAAGTATGTGAATGCTTATGCAAGTATATGAATGCCCATGCAAGTATGTGAATGCTTATGCAAGTTATGTGTATGCTTAAATGCATGTTTAACATGTTATGCAAGTTATGAGGATGCTTATATGCAAGTTTAACATGTTATGCAAGATATGTGTATGATAATATGCAAACTCATATGTCATATGTTATGCAAATCATGGGTATGATAATATGCAAGTTTGGGTTATATGTAGTTGGGTTAATATATGTTCATATATGCAAGTTGACATCCTCTTAACCCATGACAAAGTTATATGCTAAACCCATGATATTTGTGATGGATCTTTCCCTTTATTATGTCGTGAAATGAGAACGATTTACGTGGGGAACGATGGGGTAATAAATATGTTAATAAAAGTATGATTGGGTATGATTAAGCATACCATAAAAATAAATTACCATAAGTGGGAATTTACCTATTGAGTTAGGTCTACCCCATGGGAATTTACCTATTGAGTTAGGTCTACCCATGTTATGGAAAATTTGATATTAATTAGGGATAATTAATATGGGGGTGATAAATTAGGTTTAATTAATCAACTAAGACACGAGGTTGGACCCTTTTGTAGCGGAAGTCTGCCCGGAACCGACCGGCCATCCAGCAGCTACAAATGATTGGCCCAATGTGAGAGGTCTTAGTCATAAATTAAATACATGATTAAAGTAAAGACACGAGGTTAGGCCCTTTTTATGACAGAAGTCTGCCCGGAACCAACCGGCATATCCAGCAGTCATAAAAGACGGTCTAATGTGGGAGGTCTTTATGAGGTCATGATCTTAATTAATGAATTAAGAAACACTTAACCATATTAGCATGTAGTGGGACATGAGGGGTTAAGTGGGTGCCTTGGGGTGGCATGATGAGACTAGTGGGTTGCCTTGGGTGGCAATAGAAAAATACGATTAGAATACTTAACCAAGGTGGAACATGTAATTAAACATGATAAAAGGGTTAAGTAAGTGCCATGGGTGGCATGTGAGAATACGATTAGAATACTTAACCAAGGTGGAACATGTAATTAAACATGATTAAGGGGTTAAGTAAGTGCCATGGGTGGCATGTGGGAATCTAGTGGGTGCCCTAAGTGGCAATTGAAATATGATTAAAGGACTTAACCAAGATTTATAACATGTAAGGGGACATGGTTAAAGGGTTAAGTGGGATGCACTAGATTAAACGACAAGCTTAAGTAGTAGCTTGTGGGGGCCCATTTCAACCAATATCCCAAACGTATCTTTGTAGGCTCGACTCTAGTCGGGTGACGGGACACGCATATTGGGCTTGACTGTAAGAGGCCAAAACGGGTTAGCGGTGGCAACGCAGGATCAACGGGTTTCATATGCGTGTGTGGACCCGGGCTGGTTGGTAAGTCGTTGTTGCATCGTGTAGATATAAAGCCGTGCACAGTGATATTATATGGTAGCCACTTTGGGGAATGATACACCCCCTTTTGTGGGACCAGCACGGGTATCTACGGTAGGGAGCCGATCGCTTGGGGGTAGTGGGTACACCTAGTAAAAATAGGGGCAGACGGCACCTGCGTAGGGGTACAAGAAACTACCGGGTAAAAATTACTAAGTACACTTAGTGGGATCAACCTTTAAGTAGGAATTACTCTTGGTGGGTAGAACTGGTGTGGTGCAGTGTAGGAATTACCCTTGGGTGAATAAGTCTGGGGTGGTGTAATCTAATAATTATCCTTGGGAGGATAAAAGCGTCTTCTCGGTTATCTTAGTACACCCTATGTTTTGTTGGCTACTTAGTGTGGTCATTATCCCCAGAGGTACCGTACGTTATTTATGTCATACCCTAATTACTTTAATGGTTGTATTGTTAGGGTTATAGGACTCACTCAGACTTATGTCTGACCCCGTTGTTTTTATCTTTTTCCCAACCCTCAGGTCCTACGGTGGATCCTAGCGGTAGTAGAGCTTGATCGGATTTCTGTTTCCAGTCTTGAGGAGCTTGGGTAGATGTAAAGCTCCAGTTATCCAGTTATCTTTTCTTTTCTTATGGCTATTGTATGAGAGAGTGGGATTATGTACTTCTTTATTTTGATGAATATTGTACTTGACTTTTATCGTGGTTTTTATGATGTAACCAGACATGTTTATTTCCGCTGTTATGAGATGATGTTTTAAAATTTCAAGTACTATTTATACCTGTCTTGTTGTAATTTTTCTGTTCTATATTCTCTAAAATACTCCACCGATGCTATGGCATTCCCTTAGTGAGTGACTATAGCGGGTGTGGGGTGTTACACGTGGTATCAGAGCAAAGGTTACCGGAACAGATAAAATTTTTAGAAAACTATTTTTCTAAAACATTTTTGGAAAGGAGTATTTTCAAAAACATGTCTTTTAAGAGAAAAGTTTTTGAAAGGAAAGCATAATCCCCAATAGCCATATCTATATCTTTCGAATTCTCCATTTTGAATCTCTTCCTTTCTCTCGTTTTGAGTTTCCCCTCCGCGTATAGATGATCTTTCTAAGATAGATAAGGATGGAAAACCACTTCAAGGGACTTAGACGTTAGTCGGATTAGAAGTTGGTTCAAGAAGGAGGAGGACTGGTAGGTATCTATTGGATAAACGATGGGAGGAAGGCTCAAATAGTTGTTTGGTTAATGAAAGATGAAACCTCATTGGTGGGAGGTTACGAGTGGAGAATAGGGAAGAAGAAGGCAAGTGGTTATCCTTTTAAGAGGAATAAGACACCTTATTAGGATTGTTCAAAGAAGCAAGGGCAAGGTATGGAATCTTCTGGAGGGTAGTTGTATTCCCTCACGACTAGGGTACCAGGTGGGGATAAGACCGTCTAGGTTGGAATTTGGATTTCTTTATTATCCAATTCAAACTTTATTTGATCCTGATATATCGAGTTCGTTTATCTCACCATTGATAGTTGAGTCACTGCACTTAGACACCAGTTTGGTAGATGATCCCTTAGTTGTTTCAAACCCAGTTGGGGCTCCATGATATGTTTGGGTTTGAAAGTTTCTATACTTAGCGTTGAGTTTAGATGTGATGCTTGTTGGGCTTCACGGGCTATGGGTTAATTTTGGGCATGAACTGGTTATCCAGTAAGAGTGATGTTCTTCATTTTGAAGGGAGAGTTGTTAGGCTTATGGGCCGCCTAAGTAACACTCTCGAGATCTCTTGTAATCCCATAGAATCTGTTATGCTAAGGTATCTAGAATCGCCTGACACGTTGGTCTAGAGTCTGCGATCTGTTAGAGCGGTCCGGGAATACCCGGATGTGTTTGAGGAGGTGAAGGGCTTACCTCCGAAGCGGGAGATTGACTTCCGAATATATCTGGTGGATAAGGCCAAACCAGTATCTTGGCGAGTGTGCCACATGGCTCCTAGTGAGAGGAGGGAACTCCATAAGTAAGTAGGCGATTTGCTTGAGAAAGGGTTCATAAGACGAAGTATATCGGAGTGGGGCGCTCCAGTAGTTTTTGTTATGAAGGCGGATGGGTCCCTCAGACTTTGTGTAGGCTAAAGAGAACTAAAGAAACTCACAAAGAAGAATAGACACCCATTGCCAAGGATTGATGATCTCTTTGATCAGTTGGTTGGCGCCTCAGTGTTTTAGTAGTGGACTTAGCCACGGAAGTTCATCAGTTGAGAGTGGCTGAGGATAGCATAGAAAAGACTACCTTTAGGACTCCGGATGTTTTCTTTTATGAGTGGCTGGTGATGCCATTGGGTTTGACGAACGCCCCCGCATACTTTGTTGAGAAGGGTGTTCAGGGAGTACCTAAATAAGTTTGTGATGGTCTTTGTAGATGACATCTGGGTCTTTTCTAGGAGCGAAATAAGTTTTCGTATGTGCTCAATAGGCTGAGCAGGGCCAGTATAGGATAAACGACGGTTTTGGAGCGAGACTGGCGAGAACATCCAGAATTGGTCAAGGGCTTAATTATTTAGCCATTTTTACTAGTATCGTCTCACGTAGGTCGTCTGAATTCGAAGGAGGTATCCCTTGGGTGTTTGTCTGATATTGGTTTAGGCCTTTGGGGCTTGCATTTGGGGGATGCCGAATTCGACTAGGGTGGTCTGCATGGGAGACGGTTATGATGATCTTGGATGATATTCTGGTGGAGAAGAGCATGCCCTACATCTTAGGGAAGTGTTAGAGACTCTTCGAGCGCATAGTCTTAGGACAGCAAAAGTGGATGGGATCTTTAGCATCCTATGAGTAAGGGTAACATGGTAGCAGACACCTTAAGTAGAAAAAGGTTGTCCTTGAGTTCATTGTTCGTTGAACGACGGAGCTTAGAGTTTATTTCTAAGTTTGACTTTAGACCTTCCGTTGACTTTGTACCCGGTTTGCTAGCTTCTTTGGAAGTTAGACCTACTCTTTTGGGGCGGATTGGAGAAGCACAGAGGGGCGACCCACAGTTGGTTGAGTTAGTAGAGAAGCTCATAAGGGGGGAGTCGTCCAGCCATTTGAGTAGGTACACCTTAGAGATAGAGGGTGTTTGCGTAGAGACGGTAGACTTTGTGTACCGCAGGACGAGGGTTTGAGGAAGGCTATTCTTGATGACGCACACCGTTTTAGGATGACCATTCATCCCGGTGGGGGTAAGATGTACCAAGACATGAAGAGGGCTTTCTTCTGGGCCGGTATGAAGAAAGATGTGGCCGAGCATGTCGCTCGATGCTTGGTGTGCCAACGAGTGAAGACGGAGCGAAAGAAACCGGGTGGGTTGCTTCACCCATTGGAGGTTCCGCAATGAAAGTGGGACAGCGCCTCGTTGGATTTTATTGACAGGTTACCCAGATCGAGAAAGAGTAATACAGGAATTTGGGTGGTGGTAGACAGACTTACTAAGAACACCCATTTCATACCTGTGAAGAGTAAGTGGACTGCTCCATGGCTAGCTTTTGTATATCTTTGAGAGATAGTTCGATTGCATCGGGTACCCTCCAGTATAGTGAGTGATCGAGATCCTATCTTCACTAGAGAGTTTTGGAAGAGTTTGCAAAAGGCGGTAGGGACTCAGTTGCGTTTGAGTACCGCATATCATCCTCAGACGGACGGCCAGACCGAGAGGGTGAATCATATTTTAGAAGACCTTTTGAGGCTATGTATCTTGGATTTTGGAGGTACATGGGAGGAGCATCTTCCATTGGCGGAGTTGCCCGACAGACTTAGTGATGTATTCTATGGGAGGAAGTGCCTACATGAGACCGCAGAGGTGGTAGAGCCGAGTTTGCTTAGAGAAGTGGAAGCAGAGCGTGATGCGACGATTCGACGAGCTCCTACTTGCATCCTTGGGTCAGAGATTTGGAAGCTGAGAAACAGAGAGGTTCAACTAGTCAAAGTACAAAGGGGAGATGAAGAGAGTGACGCTACCTGGGAGACGGAAGCGAAGATGCGTTCGAGGTACCCTTTTTCTTTCGGAGGGTATATCCTTTTGCTTCTCCTTCATCACATATCTTGTGCTTATCTTATCCTTAGTATGTCCTCTCGTTAGTACTTTTGACCTTTAGATAGGGTAAACCTATGGTTGAAACATGTGTTTGAGACATGTTATGTATGATGGATGCAAGTGGATGCAAGTGTTTGCTAGTGGTTGCTCGTGGATGCATATACACACACTCTAGGCACTAGATCGGCTCAATCACTTCATATTGCATATTGCATAAAATTGTGTGTAGGAAGCTATATTTATGGATGTATAATGATTGTGTTATCATATGGATGATGCATTTTGGTGAATGATTGTGCACTCATGTAGATATTGTATGTGTCGATAGGGTTCCCTCGCATACATAATGGATGCATGGCACTATCATGGTTTGCATATGTTCATACATTAGATAGGGAACATATACACACACTTTTTGCATATGCTCATACATCATTAGAAATTGTTTTAAGGACAATGGATGCCCGTGTTTGATGGTTGAGTAGATGGTTGTTTGGTTGGTAGGATACGTTCTTCTTGACTTAGAGATTTCGGGGACGAAATCCTTTAAGTAGGGGAGAATGTAACACCCCGTATGTTAAATAACTTGTTATAACATAAATCAGAGCAGAATTAAATTTAATATTCTGAATCAGGGGAAACGGGCTGTGCCATTGCGTTCGTCTCGGAAAAATACGCGAAATAGAGTCCGAGTTTTCGTAAATCGGAGTCCGTATGACCAAGTTATGGCCCGTCAAAGTTTCACGAAAAATCAAAAACAAAAACTGCTCATGTTTTGAGGCCCGGGATGAGTTTTGGGCTGTTTTTTTTGGGCCCTAAATGGTTCCTACACTTGACTTCTTCCCCAAGACATGCTTTAAAGGCTAGGATTGGTTCTAGGGTATATCCTATGGTCCTAAAACATCTAACTAATCTATATATACACCCTAATACCCCCCTTATCCTTACCAAAAAAATAGATCTAAGGCCATTTTGCCACCACTTAGAAAATTGGAGAGCCTCCACTAAAAATCCTAAGAGGATTTGCAAGCTAATCTACATCTTCTTCTACTTAATCATTGGGATTTGCTTCATTTAACTTGCTAATCTTGTTTTGGTGAGTTTCTATGGCTTTAATAATCAATTGTTAAATTGATTATGGTAGGATGTGATAAGACATGGCTATGTTTGTGGATGAATGTATTTATGCAAGTTTGTATGATATGTGATTTGCAAGTTTTATGTTAAATGCAAGTTAAGGCCATGTTTTATGATGCAAAACACCATGTTAAACATTTATGCATATGTGACATGTTATGCAAACTATATGTGAGAATATATGCAAGTTATATGTAACATGATATGCAAGTTATGCATGTGATTTTGTGCATGCTAAGTAGTTGGTGTTATGCATGTTAAGTATTTGATGTTATTCATGCTAAAGTATTTGACGTTATGCATGATAAGTATTTGATTGTATGCATACTAAGTATGGGGTTTTATGCATGTTAAGTGTTTGGGTTTATGCAAGTTAAGTGGTAGGTTTATGCATAATAAGTATTTGATTTATGCATAATAAGTATTTGATTTTATGCATAATAAGTATTTGGTTTTATGCATAATAAGTATTTGATTTTATGCATAATAAGTATTTGGTTTTATGCATAATAAGTATTTGGTTTTATGCATAATAAGTATTTGATTTTATGCATAATAAGTATTTGATTTTATGCATAATAAGTATTTGGTTTTATGCATAATAAGTATTTGGTTTTATGCATAATAAGTATTTGATTCTATGCATGATAAGTAAGTGGTTTTATGCATGCTAAGTGTTTGGTATTATGCATAAATCATGATATGCAAGTTTACCCTTTTAAATATGGTATATACATATGCAAGATGGCACTCTTATATGCTATGCATGTTTACCCTCCTTTAAGATGCAAGTCATATATGTAAGTTCGACATATTATGCAAGTTATGCTTACATGCAAGCTCAACATGTTATGTAAGTTATGTGCATATGCAAGTTATGTGTATGAGGGTATGCAAGTTGTGTGCATAGTGTTATGCAAGTTAAGTTTATGAGATTATGCATGTTATGAGCATGATGTTATACAAGTTATGTATATGCTTAAATGCGAGCTTAATGTGATATGCAAGTATGTGAATGCTTATGCAAGTATATGAATGCCCATGCAAGTATGTGAATGCTTATGCAAGTTATGTGTATGCTTAAATGCATGTTTAACATGTTATGCAAGTTATGAGGATGCTTATATGCAAGTTTAACATGTTATGCAAGATATGTGTATGATAATATGCAAACTCATATGTCATATGTTATGCAAATCATGGGTATGATAATATGCAAGTTTGGGTTATATGTAGTTGGGTTAATATATGTTCATATATGCAAGTTGACATCCTCTTAACCCATGACAAAGTTATATGCTAAACCCATGATATTTGTGATGGATCTTTCCCTTTATTATGTCGTGAAATGAGAACGATTTACGTGGGGAACGATGGGGTAATAAATATGTTAATAAAAGTATGATTGGGTATGATTAAGCATACCATAAAAATAAATTACCATAAGTGGGAATTTACCTATTGAGTTAGGTCTACCCCATGGGAATTTACCTATTGAGTTAGGTCTACCCATGTTATGGAAAATTTGATATTAATTAGGGATAATTAATACGGGGGTGATTAATTAGGTTTAATTAATCAACTAAGACACGAGGTTGGACCCTTTTGTAGCGGAAGTCTGCCCGGAACCGACCGGCCATCCATCAGCTACAAATGATTGGCCCAATGTGAGAGGTCTTAGTCATAAATTAAATACATGATTAAAGTAAAGACACGAGGTTAGGCCCTTTTTATGACAGAAGTCTGCCCGGAACCAACCGGCATATCCAGCAGTCATAAAAGACGGTCTAATGTGGGAGGTCTTTATGAGGTCATGATCTTAATTAATGAATTAAGAAACACTTAACCATATTAGCACGTAGTGGGACATGAGGGGTTAAGTGGGTGCCTTGGGGTGGCATGATGAGACTAGTGGGTTGCCTTGGGTGGCAATAGAAAAATACGATTAGAATACTTAACCAAGGTGGAACATGTAATTAAACATGATAAAAGGGTTAAGTAAGTGCCATGGGTGGCATGTGAGAATACGATTAGAATACTTAACCAAGGTGGAACATGTAATTAAACATGATTAAGGGGTTAAGTAAGTGCCATGGGTGGCATGTGGGAATCTAGTGGGTGCCCTAAGTGGCAATTGAAATATGATTAAAGGACTTAACCAAGATTTATAACATGTAAGGGGACATGGTTAAAGGGTTAAGTGGGATGCACTAGATTAAACGACAAGCTTAAGTAGTAGCTTGTGGGGGCCCATTTCAACCAATATCCCAAACGTATCTTTGTAGGCTCGACTCTAGTCGGGTGACGGGACACGCATATTGGGCTTGACTGTAAGAGGCCAAAACGGGTTAGCGGTGGCAACGCGGGCTCAACGGGTTTCATATGCGTGTGTGGACCCGGGCTGGTTGGTAAGTCGTTGTTGCATCGTGTAGATATAAAGCCGTGCACAGTGATATTATATGGTAGCCACTTTGGGGAATGATACACCCCCTTTTGTGGGAGCAGCACGGGTATCTACGGTAGGGAGCCGATCGCTTGGGGGTAGTGGGTACACCTAGTAAAAATAGGGGCAGACGGCACCTGCGTAGGGGTACAAGAAACTACCGGGTAAAAATTACTAAGTACACTTAGTGGGATCAACCTTTAAGTAGGAATTACTCTTGGTGGGTAGAACTGGTGTGGTGCAGTGTATGAATTACCCTTGGGTGAATAAGTCTGGGGTGGTGTAATCTAATAATTATCCTTGGGAGGATAAAAGCGTCTTCTCGGTTATCTTAGTACACCCTATGTTTTGTTGGCTACTTAGTGTGGTCATTATCCCCAGAGGTACCGTACCTTATTTATGTCATACCCTAATTACTTTAATGGTTGTATTGTTAGGGTTATAGGACTCACTCAGACTTATGTCTGACCCCGTTGTTTTTATCTTTTTCCCAACCCTCAGGTCCTACGGTGGATGCTAGCGGTAGTAGAGCTTGATCGGATTTCTGTTTCCAGTCTTGAGGAGCTTGGGTAGATGTAAAGCTCCAGTTATCCAGTTATCTTTTCTTTTCTTATGGCTATTGTATGAGAGAGTGGGATTATGTACTTCTTTATTTTGATGAATATTGTACTTGACTTTTATCGTGGTTTTTATGATGTAACCAGACATGTTTATTTCCGCTGTTATGAGATGATGTTTTAAAATTTCAAGTACTATTTATACCTGTCTTGTTGTAATTTTTCTGTTCTATATTCACTAAAATACTCCACCGATGCTATGGCATTCCCTTAGTGAGTGACTATAGCGGGTGTGGGGTGTTACAGATAGTTGCTTATGATTATTTGGATCGTGGTTGAAAAATACCCGATGTGGTTGAAATATACCCTCTTGTGGTTGAGTGAAAATGAGTGTAGGTAGTGTGAGGAAAATAAATAAAAACGTGCCGCCTGCGTGCGAGTTAGATGCATGAAACCAATGTACAAGCTGAGAGGCCTTAAGGTAGCGCGAGGAGCCGTAGTACAAAGCGGTGCCGGTGTGCCTTACCTACCGTTATGCTGCCGAAATTTCCCAAAATATTTATGTGTTTGAATTTTATTCATGCATTTATATATGTTCGTGTGTTGATAATTTTTACATGTGTGAAATAAATTGTTTTATCTATCAAAACCGCATTTTTACTACATGTATATACCGCTAAAAATATATATGTTTGAAATAAATTGCTTTGACTATAAAAATTACTTCTTTACTATGTATACATACTTTATAAAATATACGTGTTTTAAATAAATTATTTTCAAAGTAAAAATTATATCTTTATCATATATGTGAAGTGCTAGAACATGTAGATTTTGGAATAAAAGTATGTGTGTTAAAAATATTATTTTTATTACGTGTGTGGATTTTAAACGGATTTAAAATCGTCGTGTGAACTATATTTATATATAAATATAAATATAAATTCAATTAAATCGAATAACGACACTACAGTTCGCGTTTTGAAGTCCCAACTTCAAACGGATATTGCGGGAGATCCGATCGTCGGATTCTCTCGAAACCACAACCGTTGGGTCCGCCTTGGAGAGACCTTTCCGATGGTGTAAAATTTGCCCAGATCCAACGGGTGGATTTTCAGATAAGTGTAAATCAAATCTGGAGAAAAACAGCGCCCGTGCCGCGTTGTGGCGCGTATCGTCGTTTAATTAAAACAGGCCAATTTTAAATAATTAAAAATAGTGAAAAATCGTGATAAAATATATATAGTGATGTGGATTAAAGATAAACCGATTTTACTTGGTTTTATCAGATATTTAGATAGTTGGCTGTGTTTGACGTGTAAATTAGACTAAAAACAATTGTTTAAACTCTAAATATACGTGAATTATTTGAAAGGGCCGAGTTAACTCTCATTTCAAATAATTGATCGACAATAAGAAGTCGAAGACAGAAGACGGTGCAAGACCGATGGTCTTCGCGTCGGAAGGGCGGATTGCTGCTATTGACCATGATTGGAGTAGCTACCTTGAAAGGGTCACAGTGGTGGTCGTTTGGACGTACGTGTTGATTGTACGGATATGCGAGGAAAGTGGCCTTCGGTTTCGTTCAGACCCAGAACGGACTTGTAAATGGATGGTGTGTCTGACATTGGATTTTGCTCTGTGTTGATTGGTTTCTATTAAATATACATCTGCCTGGAGAAGGAGAATTTATTCTCTTACTTCACCCCTCTCTAAGATGCGCGGATCAGAGGTTGTATATCGATAGACATCAGCCGCATGGATCGGATTGCCTGTGTGGCATGCCTAAGTGGCAAGTGATCAAGGCTTTTGTTAAAAAGCAGAGCCTTGTGGTTATCTTAGATTCGCGAGCCTCACACCCCGGAATGGACCAAAAACTGGAGACGGACCTCAGGGAGGACATGCATTTTCTTCTAGTTAGAAGTGGTGTCAGTGCTTGAACTGGCTGGCATTGCTTATGTGGTTGTTGCTGTTGCGAGGCGCCTCGGATATATCGGTCGTTCTCAAACCGATGGAGTCAGTGAACTCACTTACGCCCCATAGGGTGGGGGAATGCATGGTTCAGGTATAATAATCCACATCGGTGGACCAGCCCTGACGATCCAAGGGGCAGTTGTGGCTGTTCCAAAGACACGGACTAGAGCGTCTCAAAGCGGTGAGGACTATCTTTTACCTCGGTTCAAGTTGGAAATCCAAACTTCCCAATACTTGATAATTCGGTTTTGATTGTATATATGTATGGCGACGTAATATATGGTACCCATGCCGCCTAGGATTGATATTTATGATGTGAAATTATTTTTGACACATATCAACACTAGTAATAAGTTTGTATGCTATATTTGCCGACAGAGTGGCATGGGATGCTGATGCTTCCAAATGCCGTTATGATGGTGAAATTTTCTGAAACATATATACACTAGTAATAATATCAAAAGATTTGTTTTACTCGTCTCAAGCATATTTGGCCGTTATAAGGGAAAACTCTATCCTCTGGTTTGTGTTGCATTTTGTGATGGGACCTGAGTCTTATAACGGCTTCATATTTTCAAAAAACATTGCGTTGTTTAAAGATTTACTTTATAATGTGAAATGGCAATCCAATTGAGTAAACCCGTTCCACGAAAGTGGCGTGGTCCAGTGATTAGCCTTATTGTTAAATGTGTTAAGTAGATTTCTCATACCAGTCCCGTGACTGACTCGTAGTTTGTTTCACCTTTCAAACTGGGGTGCCATAGCTTTGGTTAACCTTAGTCCTGGAATATAACATATAGACGAACTCGTCAAAAATAGAACCAGTAGTGTTCTAGGATGAGTAGAGCAGAATAAAATACACCTGGATAGACACATCTACACTAAAGTATATGTCTTTGTGCTTTACAATATCTTTTCTGTTGACCTGACGCTTAGTCTGCTATTTGCAGAAGTACTAGAAAATGAGTGGTAGAAGCAGAAGAAATAATCCTATGGTTCGGCAATCTAATGAGCTAGTCGTGCTCCCACTGCCGGGATCAGAAATAAAAGCTCTATTAAAGAGATATCGTAATCTGGGCGGAGTACCATACTCGGGCAATGAATCTATTATTCAAACTGAAGCCTGGATGTGTACTGCCTTGAAAATCTTTGAAAGTTTGCAACTAAGCGACGATCAGAAAAGGTTAGTAGCCTCTTGGACTCTCGTAGGAGAAGCTTTAATCTGGTGGGAAGCTGTTATCAAAGATACTCCAGAAGGTAATATTACCTGAGGTAAGTTTAAAGAGATTTTCGTTGCGAAGTTTATTCCTCCAGAAGCGATTACTAGCAGCTCAAAGCAGACAGAAAAGCTACGCCGATCAGAGAAGGAGAGACTTGTCTTTTTCTGTTGGCGATTATGTTTATTTGAGAATTTCTCCGATGAGAGGAGTAATCAGATTTGGCAAGACTGGAAAGTTAGCACCGAAATTCATTGGACCGTTTCCTATTCTGGAACGGATTGGGACTCTTGCTTATAAGGCTCAATTGCCTGATTGGTTACCTAGTGTGCATGATGTATTCCATGTATCTCAGCTACGTAACCACGCGCCTGATCCCGACTCAGTCGTGGAAGAAACCGCACAACAGGACTTGGAGATTACTCCAGAAATAGCTGTCAGAAGAAAGCCGATCAAGATTATTGGCAGGGAGACAAAGGAGCTAAGGAACAAGAAGGTTCGCTTAGTCAAGGTGCAGTGGAGTGGAGATCCGCGAGACTGTACTTGGGAGACAGAGTAGAGCATTAAGAAAGCCTATCCCAATTGCAGGGTGGATGTCTCTGATTGACCTGGTGTAAGGTACATTCACAACATCTAGCATTTCCATTCTGTTTCCTATTTTACTATCGCCTTTGCTTGTGAATAAGTAGTTTAAAGTATAAATTGGTTGATTGGTTGAGTCGTGTGGTAGTTAATTATTTTTAGCATGTATACGACCCACCAAAAATAACCAATGGTGTGAATAAATATTTGTTAGTTTAAAACATTATTTTTAACATGTATATCAGTTGTTAAAAATAGCTAAAGTGTTAAAATAAATATTTGTTGCTTGAAAATATTATTCTTAACATGTAAATGAATTGTTAAAAATAACCAGGAGTCAGAATAAATATTTATTGTTTGAAATTAGTATTTTTAACATGTATAGGAAGTGTTAAAAATAACCATGTGTTAAAATAAATAGTTATTCGCTAGAATTATCACTTTTAGCACCTATATGCATATATACATACATGTTTGAACAAGTAAATAGATTAGCTGTTGAGTAAAGAATTTATTTGCGTGCTCGACAAATAGATAAACCTTAATGAGTTGGATGCGCAATTTTATTTTTATATCAACTCATGTGAATGCCATTGGATGCGGAGTGCTGGTTGTTCTGTGTGTAATTAATAAACATCGCCATAGGATAGTAACGATTAAATTTGGACTACATTACATAGCATACTACTTGAAGACGGCATACTTCATCATATACCACATAAGCATTTGGAGCTTGTGTGACGAGGTTGAAGACTTACCATACGAGCGGGAGGCTTGTATGGCGATGACTATGTATTATAGGTTGAACAGAAGATTGACATGGACAATTTTAAGAATGTAACTGTAAAATGCCAGATTAATAAAGTTCTGGAAATGACAATAAACACGTCTCTCTAGTTGGTAAGGCACAAAACTTCTTCGTAGGGTGACGAGAATTTATTCTCTGGAGTTTTTAAAACACACTCCCCTATGAACACTAGAATATTATGTCACCATAAATATGTGTATGCATTTTAGGATTTATTGTGTACCTAATACGGCCAAATAAATTTCCAAAAACCTCTCCGTACAAAGGAGGTTATAGCGAAATTTTTCAGAAATTTAGGGTGTTAGCCAAATTTTTGAAGAATTTGAAAATTCTTAGAAACTGAAAAGTTGAAGAACTTAAGCCGTAATCAAAATAACGCAAGTGGAGTTGGTTAGTTAAACAACTTGCAGCTTCGTTCCTTTTCGAGGACGAAAAGATTTTAAGTGGGGGAGATTGTAACAACCCGTAAAATCTGAACCAATTTAATAATTTTAATTTGGCTATTTTAATGAATTTTAGACTATTTAAAATAATTTATTTTAAATAATATCGCGTAAAAATCTATTTTAATTGAAAATAGACAGAAAAATATATTCTAAATATTTAAAGCGTTTGAATTGTCGCAGTAGTTTGAAATTTTGATTTAAAACTAAGATGAAATATAAATATTTCAGTTTAAAAGTACAAAGGGGACGACCCTGGGAAATTTAACTCTGTTTGACAAAACCTCTCGAACAGTTGTTGATAACAGGACCGTCACAGAGTAAATTAAATGTTAGGGCTTGGCTGGCATTTTAAAATAGTCGCAGGGCTGTTTATACAAGGCTATATACGTATATGTGTATTTTAAATATATATTTAGCCCTTAAAAATAGCCATTTTGCAAACGACCTTGGAATTCGACGAAACCACTTTTTTTGGGTCCGGAGCGTCAATTTATTGCTAGGTTCCAAGTTTCAGAATTTTTGGAATTAATATGTGACCGTGGCAAAAGATAACATGCTTGGTCGAATACAATTAAATTGGATCGACCCAAAAATGGCCATTTTTCAAACGGTCTCAGAATTAGATGAAATCAGTTTTGTTCGGACCGTATCGTCGACAAAATGTCAGAAATATTTTTTCTGGAATTTTTAGAGTCAGTATGTGGGCCCGGCAATTTGAAATGTACGTTTAAATTCAAATTTGAACTTTATATATTTTAATTTGTATAAAAACTGACTGAAACAGTCGAATTGGCCTACGAAACAAATCCCATTGTGTCCGGGATGGGGGTAAAACGCTAGGGACGACAGTCGTTGGGTTTGATTTGGAGTTCGTTCGCGAAAAGGGGTACTTTCGGATTTTTAAAAATTATAAATATAACAAAATTCCTGATTGGTCCGCACTTCTCTCTCTCTCCCCGTTTTCTCTCTCCCTGTTCATCGTGCGACGGCGGAAATGGTTCAGAATTTCCCGGCTTGATTTCTGTAACAACCCGTATTTTTACAACATGTTATAACATAAATCAAGGCAGAAATAAATTATTAAATCAGAATCAAGGGAAATGGGTTGTGCCATTACGTACGCTTCGGAAAAATACGCGAAATAGAGTCCGAAATTTTGTCAATCGGGGTCCGTATGACCAAGAAAAGGCCCGATGAAGTTTTCAGAGAAATCAGCCGGGATTTCAGAAGAGGCGGGAAAATTCCCTCCAGACTCAGGGTGTCGACACCGGGGTCGACATGGGTGTCGACCCCCCTCCAAGGGGTCGACACTAGGGTCGACATGTGTGTCGACCCCCCCCCCCCCCAAGGGGTCGACCCATGTGTCGACCCAGGGGTCGACCCCCTGATTCGGCTAGTTCGGCCTGGTGCACCTGCTTGTGTTCTTGACCCTGTTCTGGAAGCTCCCGACGGATTTGACGAACCGGATTCGATTTAGGGTTAATCCTATGGCTAATAACACCCTAATCTTCTATAAAAAGACCTAACCTAATCACTCATTAATCATTCCTACAACTAAACTATGCCAAAATCTCTCTAGCCATGGCCTCCATCCTCTTGTCATAAAATCCTTCATTCATATGAGAGTTTGAGTGTTCAAATCAAGTAAAAGTGCCCTCTTTCTTCGTTCAAGTATCCATCTTTCTTCATAGAAAATGAAAGGAGCATCTTATTTTCTCTAAGCTTGGATTTGGATCTCATTTTTTTTGCGGATTTGCTAGTGGCTTCGTCTCAATCTTTATATATATTAATTCTAGTATTCATAGCATTGTAAGCCTATTTCTACTTTTAGATATTAACTATGAATTTAATGTATGACATGTTGCAAGATTGAGTTTGGGCCTATGTGTATATTTGTGCCTTAGATCTATCATGTTAGGCTTAAACCTTACCTATACATGTTTGTGGAATCATTACCTTGAGTTTGTAGGCTAAAAGCTATAAGCTTTGTTATTGAAATGTTGCATTATCCAACCTAGAACTCTCATAAACCTTTATGTTAACTTGCATATTATATTACATGCGAATCACTAGTCGTCATCCTATGTCATCTATGACCATGTATTACCTATTTGCCAAGTTTCAATGTTATGCATGTTTTGGGCCTTAAAATCTCTTATGCAAGTTTAATAAACCCACTTATGTCTCATGAGCCACCATGATTAACTTGTGGCCAAATATCACCTTAAGCCCATTTTTTTCATATCATCATGTTTCCCCCTTTGATCTATTTTTCTATGTTGATGCGAACTTAGGAGCGATGGGGTTACGTTACGGGTAAATATAAATAACTTGAAAACATGATTTTAAAACATGACATGTGATTTTGCTTGAAAACCATAGTTTTATGTTAAACATAAATATGGTCATGACTATTAGAAAACATGAAAATGACCAACTCGAGGTTGGGTTGAGTTTGCAGCGTAAAACTACCCAGAACCAACCGGCTTAACTAGTAGTTGCAAACAATAGGACCCAATGTGAGAAGTTGGTCATGTCGCACCCAAAACCTGAGGTTAGACTAGGTTGTGGTATAAACCTGCCCGGACCCGCCCGGCTTAACTAGTAACCACAACAAAGTCTAATAAGAGAGGTTGGGGTGTACCAAGTAAATTAATGCTACATGATAGGGTTAAGTCATGAACCATTGGAACACTTAACCAACTTGATACAGGGTTTGGATTGGGTTAACCACACTTAACCCACTAGAAACCCTAGTTACGCGGTCCTTATCAGTAGTAACCCACTTGAGAGTATCGGGATACCCTAGGGACTAGGCTTGGGGTAGAGCACGATTACCGGGCTGGATTGCAAGAGACCAAAACGATGGCAAATGTAGGTGCGCCGTAGTAGATTCCGGCGGACCATGGTCGTGCACATGGTCCGGGGATGAAAGACAGACATGGGCACCAGTAGGTTTAGACTGTGCGTGCTTGTTTTCGTGTCAGTGGTTGGCACCCTAGGGCCCGGATACACGCTAGAGTGGACCTAGCACAGTCGACTACATCTCGTGATTGGACCGTATGACACCGACGCTTGACGAGTTAGTCCTTTAGGGAGCCGATCGACTAGACGAGTAGTTGGGCCATGATTTGGGCCATCTCTTGACTTGGGCCTTTTGGGCCATGGGATCAATCCTTGTTCATAGTTGACATGTTAGAATACTAGTACACTTGTGGTGCAACACTTAACCTTGTTTATGCGATGTCACCTTTGATCTATCTTGTTATGCCAGTTAATCACCATCATCATGTTCATCTCAGTTTCTCATGTTATAGTTAACTTCATTAGTTATTAGACTAATAGTAGGTAGGACTTACCAGTCTTTTTGACTGACCCGTTTTTCCTTTCGCTTCTTTTCTTCCATTCCCCCCCCCCCCCCCAGGTTCTCAGGTAGGGAACACAGCTGTTTAGCTTGGATCTTTGGATAGCTTTCTGGATAGCTCATGTATGGTTTCAGACTTGAGCACGCTATGGCTTACCACGTTTTGGGGATAGTTACTTATGTTATTTTTCAGTATTTTCAGTTCATGTACTAGACTTGTTTTTATTTTGGAAAAATGATGTTTAAGTACTTTTTGATGTAACCTGAATATGGTTTGGTTTTGAAATAGAAATGTTATCCGCTTCTTTTATTTACTTTGTTTACTTATATGTTTCTGTCTTGTGATATCTTCATGCATGTTTACCTTGTTCCAACGCCCCTCCAATGCCGTTGTCCTTGTGAGAGTGGCACCGGTGGAGGAGGGGTGTTACATTTGGTATCAGAGCATAAGGTTTCCAAGATTGAACAAAGGTTTTTAAAACTAAACTTTTTGAAAACTATTTTCAAAACCAATTTTAGAAGAAGTATTTTTCCAATAAAAGTCTAGTTTATTTTAAAAAGGCTATCCCCCAAAAGCCATTAGCACTATCCTTCGTTTCTTCGTTCCTTCGCTCTGAATCTATCTTTTTCTTCGTTTCAGTATGGCCTTTAACTTTACCATCCCGGAAGGCACGCAAGTACCTGGTTGGTTCAGGAGGTTTATGGAGGAAAGGGCGAATGAAGCCGGCCCCGCCTGTAGCTGAGGTTCCTCCTCCACTGCAACACCCTCGAGTAGACCCTTTCTCTAAGACTTGCAAGGATTTTAAGGCCATGGGCGGCAAGGATTTCTTAGGAACTGAAGGTTTCGTTCAAGCAAGAGAATGGCTAAAAGAGACGGAAGACCTCTTTGCTATCTTCGATGTGGAGGATCGAAGAAAAGTTCAATTGGCGGCATGGCTACAAAAAGGTGAAGCTGCATTCTGGTGGGAAGTCACCAACGCCACTAGGCCCGTTGAGACGTGGGCCGACTTCGGAGAGAGATCCGAGCTTAAGTTTTTGTCACCAGCAGAGCACAGTCTTCAGATGGAGAAGTTCCTAACACTTAAGCAAGGAGACATGACAGTCAGAGAATACATGAACAAGTTCAATCAGCTTGCTAGGTTTGGAGTAGACTTAGTCAACACGGCTCAGAAGAAGGCGTTACGATTTGCACGAGGTTTGAATGAGCCTTTGTGTGGGGTAGTTATGACGCATATACCCACAGGAGCAACTTTTGAAGCTTTGGCGGAGATGGCGTTACTTCACGAGGAAGATAAGGATGCCAAGAAGGAAGTCAAGAAGGAGAATCCTAAGTGGGGAGGCAATCAGAGTAATCAGAACAGTCAGGGTAACAAGAACAACAACAACAAGAAGGGCAACAAAGGCAATAACAACAACAAGGCTAAGGAGACGAGAAAATGCAATTACTATGGAATTGTTGGACACATTGCCAAGGACTGTAGGAAAAAGAAACGGAAGTTGGGTGAGTGCTTTGTTTGTGGAGAGTCTGGACATTATAGCAAGGACTGCCCTAAGAAGCAAGGGCAGGGACAAGCGCAGACTCAGAAGGCAGGATCTTCAGGAGGGCAAGTGCACGCTCTCAACACCGCTCCAGTGCTTGATCGAGGTAGTGTTTCTGTAGAAAGCTATGTTTATATTTTTGGTTTTCCTGTTCGCACCTTATTTGATTCTGGCGCATCGCATAGTTTTATTTCTTCTGATCTTGTTGAAAGTTTGCACCTAAGTACTAGTCTAGTTGAAGATCCCATTTGTGTTTCAAATCCAATTGGGGGTTCCGCCCATTTGTCTATGATTTGTATGGATTTGAGGATTTCTATCTTTAGCGTAGAATTCACATGTGATGCTTATGTTCTCGGGTTCATGGGGTACGGGTTGATTTTGGGCATGGATTGGTTGTCCAGTTTTGGAGCCATTCTTGATTGTGAACATAGGGTAGTGAAGCTTATGACTCGTCTAGGTAATACCCTAGAGATTTCTTATAACCCTATGGGTCCCGTCATGTTGTGTTATCTTGAATCCCTCGACTCGTGTCTTGATGATCTTCAATCTGTGAGGGTGGTCCGAGAATATCCAGATATCTTCGATAAGGTAAAGGGGTTGCGCCCTAAACGCGAGATAGACTTCCGGATTTATCTAGTGGATAATGCCAAGCCAGTTTCGTTGCCAGTTAGGCACATGGGTCCGCGAGAAAGAAGAGAGCTTAGCAAGCAAGTCAAGGAGTTGCTAGAGAAAAACTTCATTAGGCGAAGCATTTCTGAATTGGGTGCTCCAGTGGTATTCTCTACTAAGGCGGATGGTTCGCTTCGTCTATGTGTGGATTATCGTGAGTTGAACAAGCTGACAAAGAAGAATTGGCACCCGTTACCGAGGATCGATGATCTTTTTGATCAGCTTGTAGGTGCTTCTGTTTTCTCTCGGCTCAATCTAGCCACCGGATTTCATCAGCTTAGGGTGGCTGAAGACAGTATAGACAAGACTGCGTTTAGGACTCCAGACGGATTCTTTGAATGGCCAGTCATGCAATTCGGTTTGACTAATGCACCCGCATACTTCGTTGATTTGATGAGTCGGGTATTCCGGGAGTTCCTAAACAACTTCGTGGTTGTTTTCGTGGATGATATTTTGATCTTCTCCAAGGACGAGGAAGAACATGCTAGTCATCTCAAGGAGGTGATGGATACGCTTAGAGCATATCAGTTGAAGGCTAAGTTCTCCAAATGCCATTTTTGGAGAAAGGAAGTCCGATTTCTTGGGCATATAGTTTCTAAGCAAGGCATAGCTGTGGATCCCGCTAAGGTGGTGGCAGTGCAAGATTGGAAAGTGCCGAAGAATGCGACCGAAGTGAGAAGCTTTCTCGGTCTGGCAGGCTTTTATAGGAAGTTCATTAAGGGCTTCGCTAAGATTTCAGCTCCTCTCACTAAGTTGACGAAGAAGAACTTAGTTTTTGCATGGGACTTGGAGTGTGAACTTGCTTTGCAAAGACTCAAGAGAGCCCTTACCACAGCTCCGGTGTTGGCATTACCCGATGGAGGAAAGTTGTTTACCGTGTACACTGATGCATGTGGCACGGGTTTGGGCACGGTGCTGATGCAAGAAGGGAGAGTGATATGCTACGGGGGTAGGCAACTGAAAGTTCATGAGAAGAACTATCCCGTACATGATTTGGAATTGGCGGAGATTGTCTTTGCGCTTAAGGTGTGGCACCATTATCTTCTAGGCAAGAGATTCGAGTTATATACTGATCACAAGTCACTCAAGTATCTCTTCTCGCAAAAAGATTTGTATCTCAAGCAGCAGAGGTGGATGGAATTCTTAGCATCCTACGACTTTGAGATAGCTTATACCCCTGGCAAGGGGAATGTTGTGGCTGACGCGCTAAGTAGAAAAAGGTTGACTTTGAGTCCCTTGTTTGTAGAGATGAAGAGCCTAGAGTTCTTGGCTACTTTGATTTCTCACCTGCCATTGAGGCGTTGACTGGTTCGCTAGCATCCCTCGAGCTCAGACCTATACTTATGGATCAAGTAGGGACTTCGGAGAAGGAAGACCCACAGATAGTCGAGATCATGGACAAGCTGATTCGTGGAGAGACGTCCAGTCATCTCGTTAGATATGCTATTGATGACAAGGGATGGCTAAGACGTGATGGGAGATTATGTGTCCCACAAGTGGGAGACTTAATAAGTAAAGTCCTCGAAGAGGCGCATCACTCGAAGATGACTATACATCCCGGAGGAGAAAAGAAGTACCGGGATATGAAGCGCATTTTCTTTTGGCCCGAAATGAAGAAGGACGTTGTTGAGTTTGTATCTAGATGCATGGTTTGCCAGCGAGTAAAGGCCGAGTCAAAGAAGCCCGGTGGGCTACTACATCCATTGGAGGTCCCGCAATGGAAGTGGGAAAGCATCTCTATGGATTTCGTGGATGGATTGCCGAGGTCAAGGAAGGGAAATACTGGCATTTGGGTCGTCGTGGATAGACTCACAAAGAGTGCTCACTTCATTCCAGTGAAGAGCAAGAGGATGGCATCATGGCAAGCATCTGTTTATATTCGAGAGATTGTACGGTTGCACGGAGTTCCTTCTAGTATTGTTAGCGACCGTGACCCGATTTTTACTAGCCAGTTTTGGAGTAGTCTGCAAGAAGCTATGGGTACGAAGTTGAATCTAAGTACAGCCTATCACCCACAGATGGATGGTCAGACCGAAAGGGTGAATAAAGTACTAGAAGATCTCTTGAGGTTATGCATTCTTGATTTTGGTGGTACTTGGGAAGACCATCTTCCTCTTGTGGAGTTTGCATATAATAACAGCTACCAGGGAAGCATACGAATGGAACCATTCGAAGCTTTGTATGGGAGGCCGTGCAAGTCACCAACTTGTTGGTGGGAGAAGACGGATGAGCTTATACTTGGGCCCGACATGATAAGGGATACATCCGAGAGAGTTGAGTTGATTCAGAAGCGGATGAAAGCAGCCCAAGACAGACAGAAATCCTATGTAGACAAGCGAAGGACAGATTTGGAATTTGAAGTTGGAGACATGGTTTTCGTGAAAGTTTCTCCTTTGCGGAATGTGGTTCGTTTTGGAGCAGTTGGAAAGCTAGCACCAAGGTTTGTTGGACCCTTCCCTATCATTGAGAGGATCGGGCACATGGCGTATAGAGTGGAATTGCCCGAGAAGTTAGCCGGAATACACAATGTTTTTCATGTCTCGCATCTCCGAAAGTGCCTACATGAATCAGCGGAAGTAGTGGAGCCAAGCATTTTGGAAGACGTGGAGGTAGAGAAAGAAGCAACCTTGAGGAGAGCTCCAATTCGTATCATGGAAATGGAGACCAAGAAGCTAAGGAGTAAAGAAGTCAAGTTGGTCAAGGTTCAGTGGAGTGAAGCCGAAGAAGACGCAACTTGGGAGACCGAGAAGAAGATGCGTGGGCTTTACCCATTTCTTTTTGAGGGTACATTCTCGATCTCTTTAGCATATCTTTCTTTTGCTATCCATGTTTATCATGTTTATCTAGTTATCTCGTTAATCATGTCATGAGAACCTTAGGTAGAAAACCCTTTGGATGAAACATGTATTTGAAACATGTTATGCTTGATGTTTTCAAGTGGTTGCAAGTGTTTGCAAGTGGATACTCGTGGATGCATGATACACATTAGGCACTAAGATCGGCTCACACGCTTCCATGTTGCATATGCATGAGTGTTTATACTTATTCATGGATGAAACTTGTTATGCTATCACGTGGATGTTGCATATGAATGAATGTTATGTGCACTCATGTAGAGATTATAAATTATGTTAGGAAATTTGCATACATATGGACTCATTTCACTAACATACGTTGCATTAAGGAGGTTTAATGAATTGGTAACCGCCTGATTTTTGCATTAGATAAGTACATATACACACACCTTTTGCATATGATCATACAGCATTTAGAATCTTTTAAGGACAATGATTGCTCGTGAATGATATTTTGAGTAGATGGATGTTGGTTGGTAGGATACGTTCTTTCTAACTTGAATATTTCGGGGACGAAATCGTTTAAGGAGGGGAGAATGTAACAACCCGTATTTTTATAACATGTTATAACATAATCAAGGTAGAAATAAATTATAAAATCAGAATCAAGGGAAACGGGCTATGCCATTACGTTCGTCTCGGAAAAATATGCGAAATAGAGTCCGAAATTTTGTCAATCGGAGTCCGTATGACCAAGAAAAGGCCCGACGAAGTTTCCAGAAAAATCAGCCCGGATTTCAGAAGAGGCGGGAAAATTCCCGCCAGACTCAGGGTGTCCACACCGGGTCGACATGGGTGTCGACCACCCTCCTAGGTGTCGACACTAGGGTCGACATGGGTGTCGACCCCCCCCCCAAGGGGTCGACCCATGTGTCAACCCAAGGGTCGACCCCCCTGATTAGGCCAGTTCGGCCTGGTGCACCTGCTTGTGTACTTGACCCTGTTCTGGAAGCTCCCGACGGATTTGACGAACCAGATTCGATTTAGGGTTAATCCTATGGCTAATAACACCCTAATCTTCTATAAAAAGACCCCTAGACCTAACCTAATCACTCGTTAATCATTCCTACAACTAAACTATGCCAAAATCTCTCTAGCCATGGCCTCCATCCTCTTGTCATAAAATCCTTCATTCATATGAGAGTTTGAGTGTTCAAATCAAGTAAAAGTGCCCTCTTTCTTCGTTCAAGTATCCATCTTTCTTCATAGCAAATCAAAGGAGCATCTTATTTTCTCTAAGCTTGGATTTGGATCTCATTTTATTTGCGGATTTGCTAGTGGCTTCGTCTCAATCTTTATATATATTAATTCTAGTCTTCATAGCATTGTGAGCCTATTTCTACTTTTAGATATTAACTATGAATTTAATGTATGACATGTTGCAAGATTGAGTTTGGGCCTATGAATATATTTGTGCCTTAGATCTATCATGATAGGCTTAAATCTTACCTATACATGTTTGTGGAATCATTACCTTGACTTTGTGGGCTAAAAGTTATAAGCTTTGTTATTGAAATGTTGCATTATGCAACCTAGAACTCTCATAAACCTTTATGTTAACTTGCATATTATATTATATGCGAATCACTAGTCGTCATCCAATGTCATCTATGACCATGTATTACCTATTTGCCAAGTTTCAATGTTATGCATGTTTTGGGCCTTAAAATTTCTTATGCAAGTTTAATAAACCCACTTATGTCTCATGAGCCACCATGATTAACTTGTGGCCAAATATCACCTTAAGCCCATTTTTGTCATATCATCATGTTTCCCCCTTTGATCTATTTTTCTATGTTGATGTGAACTTAGGAGCGATGGGGTTACGTTATGGGTAAATATAAATAACTTGAAAACATGATTTTAAAACATGACATGTGATTTTGCTTGAAAACCATAGTTTTATGTTAAACATAAATATGGTCATGACTATTAGAAAACATGAAAATGACCAAAGTTGGGTTGAGTTTGCAACATAAAACTACCCGGAACCAACCGGTCTAACTAGCAGTTGCAAACAATAGGACCCAATGTGAGAAGTTGGTCATGTCGCACCCAAAACCCAAGGTTAGACTAGGTTGTGGTATAAACCTACCCGGACCTGCCCGGCTTAACTAGTAACCACAACAAAGTCTAATGTGAGAGGTTGGGGTGTACCAAGTAAATTAATGCTACATGATAGGGTTAAGTCATGAACCATTGGAACACTTAACCAACTTGATACATGGTTTGGATTGGGTTAACCACACTTAACCCACTAGAAACACTTGTTACGCGGTTCTTATCAGCAGTAACCCACTTGGGAGTATCGGGATACCCTAGGGACTAGGCTAGGGGTGGGGCACGATTACTGGGCTGGATTGTACGAGATCAAAACGACGACAAATGTAGGTGCGCCATAGTAGATTCCTGCGGACCATGGTCGTGCACATGGTCCGGGGATGAAAGACAGACATGGGCACCAGTAGGTTTAGACTGTGCGTGCTTGTTTTCGTGTCAGTGGTTGGCACCCTAGGGGCCGGATACACCCTAGGGTGGACCTAGCACAGTCGACTACATCTCGTGATTGGACCGTATGACACCGACGCTTGACGAGTTAGGCCTTTAGGGAGCCGATCGACTAGACCGAGTAGTTGGGCCATGATTTGGGCCATCTCATGACTTGGGCCTTTTGGGCCATGGGATCAAACCTTGTTCATAGTTGACATGTTAGAATACTAGTACACTTGTGGTGCAACACTTAACCTTGTTTATGCGATGTCACCTTTGCTCTATCTTGTTATGCCAGTTAATCACCATCATCTTGTTCATCTCAGTTTCTCATGTTATAGTTAACTTCATTAGTTATTAGGCTAATAGTAGGTAGGACTTACCAGTCTTTTTGACTGACCCGTTTTTCCTTTCGCTTCTTTTCTTCCGTTCCCCCCCCCCCCAGGTTCTCAGGGAGGGAACACAGCTGTTTAGCTTGAATCTTTGGATAGCTTTCTGGATAGCTCATGTATGGTTTCAGACTTGAGCACGCTATGGCTTACCACGTTTTGGGGATAGTTACTTATGTTATTTTTCAGTATTTTCAGTTCATGTACTAGACTTGTTTTTATTTTGGAATAATGATGTTTAAGTACTTTTTGATGTAACCTGAATATGGTTTGGTTTTGAAATAGAAATGTTATCCGCTGCTTTTATTTACTCTGTTTACATATATGTTTCTGTCTTATGATATCTTCATGCGTGTTTACCTTGTTCCAACGCCCCTCCAATGTCGTTGTCCTTGTGAGAGTGGCACCGGTGGAGGTGGGGTGTTACAATTTCTCCGCGACCGCTCAACGGAATCACGCAAACTTAGATCCATTTCGAAGGTCTTCGCGAGAGCTTCGCATCCATACCTCATTCGCCTGGTATAGTCAGATATTTTCGCGGAATCACCTCGAGAAAGGCGCCGCCTTTGGAGCTCCGCCATGGCCAGTGGGGACCACCGAATTGCCTCCAACCACCGTGCGCAGGTGCGCCTCTCTTCCCCCTCCGACGCTGTGCAAGCGGATCCTCCTATCGTCCACCAGTTTGCACGCACAGTGGATCCCTAGTTTTGAACGTCTAAAGAGAGGTAACGGCCTGGTTAGATTTTCGTGAATTTGACACTTAAAAGCGTAACAACCTTGTAAAAATCGTATCTTTTTGCTTTGTGGTCGGATTTCAGTGAAACAAGAGATACCGGGACCGTGAGGACGTGCTCTACCTTCTGGAAGAGACCGCATATTTTTCTGAGCTTGCTACAATTCGTGGCAACGCAAAAAGCAATGTGAGAACTCTAAATTCAAATTCGCTTGGAATGGCGACGTACAAGTTGTGCAAGCGAAATATAAAGTGTTTATGCGTTGTACACCACATGTATAAGCGTTGAATAATTTATATTAGCGATGTACAAATTGAATATGCGTTGTATAGAACCACATACTCGATGTGGTCGTGAAATGAAAAAATATACGCGCTATATATATATATATACACACATACATACATACATATCTCCCTTTGTCCACATACCATGGGCAATATATTTGTGGCTGTTTGATTGTGGTTGAAAGAATACCGTTTGTGGTTAGGATAGTTGCTTGTGATTATTTGGATCGTGGTTGAAAAATACCCGATGTGGTTGAAATATACCCTCTTGTGGTTGAGTGAAATTGAGTGTAGGTAGTGTGAGGAAAATAAATAAAAACGCGCCGCCTGCGTGCGAGTTAGATGCATGAAACCAATGTACAGGCTGAGAGGCCTTAAGTTAGCGCGAGGAGCCGTAGTACAAAGCGGTGCCGGTGTGCCTTACCTACCGTTATGCTGCTGAAATTTCCCAAAATATTTATGTGTTTGAATTTTATTCATGTATTTATATATGTTCGTGTGTTGATAATTTTTACATGTGTGAAATAAATTGTTTTATCTATCAAAACCGCATTTTTAATACATATATAAACCGCTAAAAATATATATGTTTGAAATAAATTGTTTTGACTATAAAAATTACTTCTTTACTATGTATACATACTTTATAAAATATACGTGTTTTAAATAAATTATTTTCAAAGTAAAAATTATATCTTTATCATATATGTGAAGTGCTAAGAACATGTAGATGTTGGAATAAAAGTGTGTGTGTTAAAAATATTATTTTTAATATGTGTGTGGATTTTAAACGGATTTAAAATCGTCGTGTGAACTATATTTATATATATATATATATAAATTAAATTAAATCGAATAACAACACTGCAGTTCGCGTTTTGAAGTCCCAACTTCAAACGGATATTGCGGGAGATCCGACCGTCGGATTCTCTCGAAACCACAACCGTTGGGTCCGCCTTGGAGAGACCTTTCCGATGGTGTAAAATTTGCCCAGATCCAACGGTTGGATTTTCAGATAAGTGTAAATCAAATCTGGAGAAAAACAGCGCCCGTGCCGCGTTGTGGTGCGTATCGTCGTTTAATTGAAACAGGCCAATTTTAAATAATTAAGAATAGTGAAAAATCATGTTAAAATATATATAGTGACGTGGATTAAAGATAAACCGGTTTTACTTGGTTTTATCAGATATTTAGATAGTTGGCTGTGTTTGACGTGTAAACTAGACTAAAAACAATTGTTTAAACTCTAAATATACGTGAATTATTTGAAAGGGCCGAGTTAACTCTCGTTTCAAATAATTGATCGACAATAAGAAGTCGAAGACAGAAGACGGTGCAAGACCGATGGTCTTCGCGTCGGAAGGGCGGATTGCTGCTGTTGATCATGATTGGAGTAGCTACCTTGAAAGGGTCACAGTGGTGGCCGTTTGGACGTACGTGTTGATTGTACGGATATGCGAGGAAAGTGGCCTCTGATTTCGTTCAGACCCAAAACGGACTTGTAAATGGACGGTGTGTCTGACATTGGATTTTGCTCTGTGTTGATTATTAAATATACATCTGCCTGGAGAACAAGAATTTATTCTCTTACTTCACCCCTCTTTGAGATGCACGGATCAGAGGTTGTATATCGATAGACAACAGTTGCATGGATCGGATTGCCTGTGTGGCATGCCTAAGTGGCAAGTAATCAGGGCTTTTGTTGAAAAGCAAAGCCTTGTGGTTATCTTACATTCGCGAGCCTCACACCCCGGAATGGACCAAAAACTGGAGACGGACCTCAGGGAGGACATGCGTTTTCTCCTAGTTAGAAGTGGTGTCTGTGCTTGAACTGGTTGGCATTGCTTATGTGGTTGTTGCTGTTGCGAGGCGCCTCGGATATATCGGTCGTTCTCGAACCGATGGAGTCAGTGGACTCACTTACACCCCATAGGGTGGGGGAACGCATGGTTCAGGTATAATAATCCATATCGGTGGACCGGCCCTAACGATCCAAGAGGCAGTTGCGGCTGTTCCTGAGACACGGACTAGAGCGTCTCGAAGCGGTGAGGACTATCTTTTGCCTCGGTTCGTGTTGGAGATCCAAACTTCCCAATACGTGATAATTCGGTTTTGATTGTATATATGTATGGCGACATGATATATGGTACCCATGCCGCCTAGGATTGATATTTATGATGTGAAATTGTTTTTGACAAATATCAACACTAGTAATATGATTGTATGCTATATTTGCCGACAGAGTGGCATGGGACGCTGATGCTTCCTAATGCCATTATGATGGTGAAATTTTCTGAAATATATACACTAGTAATAATATCAAAAGATTTGTTTTACTCGTATCAAGCATATTTGGCCGTTATAAGGGAAAACTCTATCCTCTGGTTTGTGTTGCATTGTGTGATGGGACCTGAGTCTTATAACAGCTTTATATTTTCAAAAAGCATTGCGTTGTTTAAAGATTTACTTTATACTGTGAAATGGCATTCCAATGGAGTAAACCCGTTCCGCGAAAGTGGCGTGGTCCAGTGATTAGCCTTATTGTTAAATGTGTTAAGTAGATTTCTCATACCAGTCCCATGACTAACTCGTAGTTTGTTTCACCTTTCAAACTCGGGTGCCCTCTTTCGACACGGGCAGCCATGTATTCAGGTTATAGCTGGCTCTTTCTGGATAGTTGTGGAGCTGGAGCTGGACTTTATCTATTTATTTTGCTGTTTCAGCTGCTGTTATGTATATTATGTTTGTTTCCGCTACAGACATTTATATAAGCTGAACCGTATTTTGTACTAAGTGTGATCCTGTACTGTATACTCTGATGATTATATTTATGCAATGTATAATGTTGTTCTTAATCTGGTGTAATTCTATATTTCTGTTATGTTATTGCTGTTTATGTTTGATATTCCAAAGGCAGCCCTCGCGGGGGTCGTCACAAAAATAGTCATGTTTTGAAATATGTTTGTGTGTGTTAAAAATATATTTTTTAACATGTTATTGAAGTGAATAAAATAGTCATGTTTTGAAATATGTTTGTGGGTGTTAAAAATATAATCTTTAACATGATAGTTGAGGTTAAAATATTCGTTTGTTGAATTATATTTTTGTTAGGTAAAAATATAATCTTTAACATGTTAGTTGAGATTAAAATAATCATGTGTTAAATTATATTTTTGGTTAGTTAAAAACATAAGCTTTTAACATGTTAGTTTAGATAAAAAGAATTATATGTTAAAATAGGTTTTCTTCATTAAAATTGTTTAGATATTAAAAATGGCATTTTTTTATGTTAGTTTCAATTAAAAAAATCATGTTTAGGAAAAATTGTTGAAACATTAAACATGATAATTTTTAATGTATATTCATTATTAAACATTATTAAAAAGAATCATGTTTAGGAAAAATTGTTGAAACATTAAAAAAGAACATTTTTAATGTATGTTTAGTTTCATTAAGAATGATTCATTATTAAAATTGACATGTTCATTAGAAATTGTTTAGAGATTTAAAAAGAATATTTTTAATGTATGTTTAGTTTCATTAAAAATGATTCATTATTAAAATTGACATGTTCTTTAGAAACTATTAGATATTAAAAAGCACATTTTTAATGTATGTTTAGTTTCATTAAAAACGAATCATTATTAAAATTGACATGTTCATTAGAAGTTGTTTAGAGATTTAAAAGGAATATTTTTGTTGTATGTTTAGTTTCATTAAAAATGATTCATTATTAAAATTGACATGTTCATTAGGAATTGTTTAGAGACTAAAAAGAACATTTTTAATGTATGTTTAGTTTCATTAAAAATGATTCATTATTAAAAATGACATATTCATTAGGAACTGTTTAGGGATTAAAAAGAATATTTTGAATGTATGATTAGTCTTATAAAAAATGATTAATTATTAAAAATTACAAGTTCATTAGAAATTGTTTAAACATTAAAAAGGATATTTTTAGTGTATGTTTTGATTCAATTGATAAAAGGATTACATGTTAAAATAGGATTTGTAGTCAAAAATGTTACATTAAACATGTTCATTTAGTTTAAAAAGAATGACATAATAAAATGGAATTTGTAATCAAAAAGGTTACATTTATCATGTTCATTTAGATTAAAAAGAATGTCATATTAAAATGGAATTTGTCATTAAAATGTTACATTTAACATGTTCATTTAGATCTAAAAAGAATGACACATTAAAATGGAATTTGTCATTAACATGTTACATTTAACATGTTTATTTAGATAAAAATAATTACATGTTAAAATAGATGTTGTCAATAACATGTTACATTTAACATGTTCGTTTAGATTAAAACGAATGACTTATTAAAATAGAGTTTGCCATAAAAATGTTACTTTTAACACAATTTGTTTAGATAAAAATAATAATGTTTTTTGATTCATTGAAATGTAATCACTTACATGTTAGTAAAGTAGGAAAATGATTATATGTTAATATATGTTTTGTTTGTTGAAAACATCACTTTTAACATGTTAGTGAAATCATCGAACGATTTATATTTATATATACATAATATATAAATATAAATTAAAACTAAAGGAAATGCATGCGGTATTTCACATTTTGGAATCGTTACTTTAAACGATTAAACTGAAAGATCTGACGGTCAGATTTTCCAAAAACTAAACCGTTAGGTTTGCTTTAGAACGATCTTTCCAATGATATTAAATTTTTTATGATCTAATGGTTAGATTTCGAGAAAGGTGTAATTCAAATTTGGATAAAAACAGCGTCAGGGCCACATATTACCTGAAACGTCATTCGGATTAAATAAGCTATTTTATATATAAATAAAAAAAATAGCGATAAATCGTTATAAAATAATATTAATGATATGAAATGATTTGAATTATATATATTCGACAATTATTTGAAAAGGCTGAGTTCAATCTCATTTCAAATAATTATACGACGATTTAAAAACGAAGACATTGAAGACGGTGGTTGAAGACCGGCGATCTTCACATCGAATGGACGACTACTGATGCCTTTGATTGGAGTTGCTGCCTTGAAGGGGTTAAAGTGGTAGTTGTCCGGACGTACTTGTTGATTGTTCGGATATGCGAGAACCTCTCTTCCGTATTGGACATACGGGACAAGGAATAAGGTGCCTCCAGTTTCGTTCAGACCCAGAACGAACTTGTAAATGGATTGTGTGTCTGACATTGGAGTTCATTCTATGTTGATTGATTTCTATTAAAAAAAATTCTGTTTAGTGGCGGATAATTTATTCTTTGCTTAACACCCTTCTCTGAGACGTACGAGCTTAGAGGTTATATATTGATAGACAGCAGTTACATGGCGTGGATTGTCAATGTGGCATGCTAAGATGCAAATAATCAAGACTTTTGTTGAAAAGCAAAGCCTTGCGGTTGATGATCAAAGCATAGCTTCAATTAGCATAGCTTTGTGTATTCGCGAGCCTCGCGAGCCTCACACTCCGATATGGGTTAAAAACATAATGAAGATGGCAGGGAGTGCATGCGTTGTTTTCTAGCTAGAAGTGGTGTCGTGGTATGGAGCCCAGACATTTTTACTTATGTGGATTGTTAACCCATAAAATATGCTCCAGAAAGCAGTGAGCGTCTTTTGGTTAATTTATGATTTTAGGTCATTAGGCCATTTGGGTCGTCGTGTCCTCTCTAGCTCAATGAGTCCCTTAACTCACATAAATGTCTTAGGTCGCTACGGAATCCTAGGTCATTCAAATAATATGTGGTGTTCACAAAGCTTTGACTTGTTCGAACATCTTAAGTCATCAAGGCATCTTGGTCCGCTTAGAGGTTAGCTCGCTAAAGATTTTAGCCCATTTCATTAAGGCCCGAACCGCGTCTTTCTAGTTTAACCCGCTCCAAGCATGTTTGGGTCGTTCCGCTTTGTCCAAGCCCGCAATGTCTCAATCAGGACCGAACCGCGTCATTCTAGTTTAACCCGCTCCAAGCATGTTTGGGTCGTTCCCCTATGTCTAAGCCCGCAATGTATCAACAGGCCCGCTCTGCTTCCCTTGGCTCGCACTACATTCATATGAAATGAGTTGGACTGCTCCGCCTTGCTTAGCACGTCTCACCTTACCTTGGATCATGTAGCATTTACTCTAGACCGCTTACGGCCTAAAGCAAAAGCATATTATTTACATAACTGCCACCTGGTCTGAACTCCGCCTATAAATACCCCTCACATTCCTTCATCAAAGCGGGGGCGACTTCCATGTCTACGAAGTGCTGCTGAAAATTTTCTTCAACCATTTCTAAGAGTTCCAACACATATCAAGTGAAGATCAAAGCAACAATTAATCTTGATCTCGATCAAATCCATCTAGGAGACCTAAGACATGAAGGTTCATCAACCAAGTACAAGCATCTAGAGGAAACTTCCAGTTCTTCTCTACTCACACCACATCTCCGCTGGACTTTCTATCCCTTCATCATTTTTGAAGAATTTGAATGGGATGTTTATGTAAGAGAGTGATTGAGACTGTAGTAAGAGCGAAGTTTACCTTGTAATCTACATATTCATAATGGAATCTCTTATGAAAGTAAACGTAGATCCTTATTGGATCGAACCACTATAAAAAAAATTGTTCCTACTCTTATGCTTTTGGTGTATCTTTGATTGCGACATCACACTACTTTTCCTTACCAAATCTGGTGAAGTGCTTTGTCACATCTTTGGTGTTGATTCCAATATCGAGATAAACATTTGGCACCCACCATGGGGCCGCGTTCACATTTCCTACCTCTTTTTGCACCTTCCCATTAAAATTATAAGCCGCATCCTCCTTCAAAGTTATGGCCAAATCTAAGAAGACCCCTAGCAAGACCATGGTAGAAGCCGACGATGTTGTCAATGAAGAGACGCCACTCACAAACCGCTTTGAAGTGGGTGAAAATTCAGAAAGCGGTGCCGATGTCACCAGGAACGAATTAAAAGTCGTCGTTGCCAACGTCAACAACCGGATGGATGCATCTACTAAAATATTGATGGAATAACTTGATGCCATCCTTAGCACACGATCAAATCTGATTCCTCCGAAAGAACATGTAGATCTCGAGGGGAATGACAAGTCGCCCGCTTCCGATCATATCCTTAACAATAATATGGAAGACGGTTATGATGGGGCAAGTGACAGAGATGAAGCTAATATCGAAGAATCGAGATCGAAAGCTAAAAGTCATTCTGAAACAAATGCCCGAAAGGGTGTTAACCCTGTCACAGGGGCACCATCCCGACGAGAAGGCAAAGCACCCAAACTCTTTAATCACCTCTGTACCATGGACGAACGTTTGGTATGTACATCTCGGATATGACAGAACGGGCTAGGAAAAAGAATCAAGCTAGTAGAGATAAAGAAAGGGAATTGGACTTCTCTCCCGATAGGACTCCATTCACTGAGAGAATCCTCAAAGCAGTGTGTCCAAGGATGTTCAACCCACCAACTCTGCCCCCGTATAACGGAATTGTTGACCCGAACTATTTTTTGTTCAAATATGAGTGGCATATGAGTGCGGTTAAGGCAACGGATGAGATGAGATGCACGCCCTCTCTACGTGGAAGGAGTTGCATCGCTCTGGTTCACAAAGCTCCCTCCAAAATCTATCGATCATGTTACCCATAAATTTGGGACAGAATGGATCGGCCTGCTCGAGTCACAATGGATCGGCCTGCTTCATAATACAATGGATCGGTCAACTTTGAATCAGTCTGGTAAAACGTTGGATCGAGCAGAGACATTTTGGTTCAGATCGGGGTGTTGTGGCATAGCCTTATTACTTTGGATCGGGTAGGAACATCTGGCTCGAGAAGCAACTGGATCGGACAACAACATTTGGTTTGGCTTGAGATGAACTGGACCGGACTGCAGCATGTTGAAACGGCTCGAGAGGTTTTGGATTGGGCTGGAGCATGTTAAAGCAGTTCGAGAGGCTTTGGATCGAGCAGAAGCTTGGGAATTGACAATTAACTTCAGTGGCATTTCTGTAAATACATAATAGCCCGATCCAGATTCTCAAAGATACATAACCCTCATCCCTCACTCTTATAAATAGAGGTTCATATCCACTTTAATGGGGAGGCTTCTTGGTGATCCCGAAGTGCCGTCAAACTCTATTATCAACTTCTTCTAAGTAATTTGACCATCTCAAACACCTCAATTCAAAGATCCATCTCTGAATTCATTGCTAAGACATGAAGATTCATCAAAACTTGTGAGATATTTTGGATTGGTTCTATCAACATCCATACTTGGAAGATCTCGTCCGTTTCTCATTGAAACTTTATTAAGTCAAAGAGTGAGAAAACTGAGGTGAATCATGAATGTATTGAGAGAGTATGTTTGTTTTGTAATCCTAAAAGTAATAGTAAAATCATTTGACAAAGTGGATGTAGATCATGCTCGATCGAACCACTATAAAATGTTGGTGTCTCTCTTTACTTGCATTTTCCTAGTTTTTGGCTCCATTTTCACTATTCTAGAGAGTATTGTGAAGTGCATCTTGCATCTTTGGTGTTGACTCAAATTTTGAGATCAACATTTAGCGCCCACCGTGGGGCCGATTCAATCCACTGTCTTCTTACGCTCTTCCACAAGTATTGAAGCCTTGCATTAAGAATCCAATCCTATTTTGCTACAATCTACTCTAAGTCCTTGCCTAAACCATGGGTAAACCGGGAAGACCGTCAAAGAAGTCCACAAATCAAAATACCGAAAACGATGATAACGTCACTAATCATGAGACCACTCCTCCCATAACCCAATTCGAAGTTGGGGAAGGTTCCGGGGCCGGAGCCGCCATAACAAGACGAGAGCTAGATGATGTGGCCGCAGCTTTAACTAACCAAATGAATATCACGAATGAGGCCATGATGAAAAGGCTTGAAACAATGTTTGCCATGCAAGCCGCTACGACAAAAGTCACCATGAAATCCGCTCGTGCCAAGTCCATACAAACCCCTCGCATAGAAAACACTGGTTCCTCCTCTTCAGGCCCAATCCAAGAGAATTCCGTCCAAGGGGTGAAAAATACTAATCATAAAGAGGTGAAGCTTCCTTCGTGCAACCACCCTGATAAAGTGACTTCTCAACAAGTGCTTGGTTCCGCCAAAGGGGCACCTCTCCAAGCGGGAGGTTCCGGGCCCCGAAATCCACACTATGATCGTCTGCTTAGGTAGACATCCGCTAAGGAAAATGGCATCCGCCCCACGGACCGGCACAATGAGGAGGAGCGAATATCAGAAATGATCCATAAAATCATGGAGAGAAATTAGAAGAAACAAGATGATGAGAAAGAATGGGGATTTGCTCCTACAAAAACTCCGCTCGCCGAAAGAATAAAAATGGCACCATATCCAAAAAAATTCAAGCCTCCAGTAGTGCAAGCTTATAATGGAACAACCGATCCAAATGTGTTTCTGTTTAAATACGATCAACACATGGACAGAGCTCGTGCCACTGATGAGTTGAAGGGATTATACTTTCCGACCTACCTGGAGGGGGTGGTGTCACTCTGGTTCAATAATTTCCACCAAGGTCAGCGAATGATTTTGCTACTTTGGCCAAGTTGTTTAGGGAGCAATTCAGACATCAAGCCACAAAAGTTTGAGATGTTATGAAATTGAATGAACTCGAGCAAAGACCAGATGAACCCGTTAGGGCCTTCCTTACTCACTTTAATGCCGCTGCGACAGAAGTTGGAAACTATGAACCTCGCTTGGCTTTGATGGCCCTAAAGGGAGCTATAAGTAAGAAAACTACGCTTGGGTGATGGATTAAAAAGAAGGAGCCGATTACTATACTGGAGTTGTTTGATATGGCTGAGGAATACATAGGTGTGGACGAGGATCCTGCCTATGCTATGGATGTCCCGGAAAGCAGCATACAATCTGAAAGGAAGGGTAATTATGCACAAAGCAATCAGAAAAACCCTGGAGGTCAGAAATGGGGTAATGATGGGAAAGACAATCGAGCCAACAAAAAGTTCCGCTTCTTCAAGAACTCGGAGTTGACTGCATTAAACGAAACAGTGGAGAATATTTTCATGGCCACTAAGGAGACTGAAGTGTACCCAGAACAAAAGCAGATAAAGGTTAGCGATGCCGCCATAAAATCCGGGAGATTTTGTCGGTTTCATAACCAACTCGGCCATAGCACGAATGAGTGTAGGCACTTAAAGAGCTTAATCGAGGAACTAATAAGGAAGAACAGACTTCAGCAATACACGAAAAATCCGCGAAATACTCAAGCTCCTCAAGGTCAAGGAACTTCCGCAAGACAACCAAAGCAAAGTCAAAACGCTGCAAACGTTGTCATGCCAAGGTTGATCATTAACACCATTTCAGGAGGTCCACATCCCGCCGGGAAAAGCTGGGGGGACATCATGAAATACGCTAATGAGATGAAAGACCTTCCAAGAGTAGAGGAACTTATGGTTATGGACGAAGCTTCTTTAGCAAAGAAACCAAGGTCTCCCTTGTATGACATTGTTTTTAAGGATCGAGACTCAGAGGGATTGATAACTCCAACTGAAGATCCAATGGTGATAACCATAGGCTTGGGCCCTGCCATTGTTAGAAGAGTCTAGTTGACAATGGAACATCCGTTAATGTCCTTTTCATTAGTGTTTTCCAAAGGATGAAGCTCTCCATGGAGGATGTGAAAGCTTATCAAAGCAAAATTCATGGGTTCACCGGACAAGCTGTTCAGCCAATCGGAGTAATCAATCTACTTGTTGAGCTCGGGGAAGGGGAAAACAGGGCGACACAGAAGCAAGATTTCATCGTAATTGATGAGTGGTCTGCTTATAATGCTTTCCTTGGAAGACCAACCCTCGCGCCTTTCAAAATAATGATGGCGCCATGTTGCCTAACAATGAAATTTCCCACCGAAAATGGGGTTGGAGTGGTCAAAGGCGATCCGTAAACAGCAAGGGAATGCTACATGTTGGGACTTGCTGAGGCGAGGAAGAAACAAGTAGGAAAGGATGCAGAGCTCCCGCCCCGCAATCATGAATCCCCCTTATAGCAATTAAGGCGAGGCGCTCATACTGGTGAACATAGTGAGGCCCAGAAGGAAATCGATCCAAGAAAAACCAGTATGGGGGGAGATCGAGCAGCACCGGCTGAGGATACCATTTCCATTTCAATACATGACAAAGATCCAGACCGAGTCCTAAAGATAGGTTCTGATCAGTTGGGCCAAAAGCTGCAGAAGGATTTGATATTGTTTCTAAAAGCAAATTTAGATGTCTTTGCTTGGACGCACTCAAACATGTGTGGAATATCAACACATATAATAGTTCATAAGTTGAATGTTAATCCTAATTTGACTCCTATAAAACAGAAACGACGAACTCAGGGACCTGAAAGAACGATAGCATTAAAAGAAGAAGTAGATAGACTTTTTAAGAATAATTTTATACGAGCATCTACGTATCCCAATTAGGTCTCAAATCTAGTTTTGGTCAAGAAATCTAATGGCAAGTGGAGAGTATGCATAGATTACTCAAACTAATAAAGCATGTCTCGAGGATAGTTTCCCTTTGCTAAGAATCGACTAGCTTGTCGATGCAACTGCGGGGCATGCACTATTATCCTGCGTGGATGCGTACTCTGGTTATAATCAAATTATGATGCATGGGTCGGATGAGGAGAACACAAGCTTTATAACTGACATAGGATTGTACTGTTATACGGTTATGCCATTTGGACTAAAGAATGCAGGAGCAACTTATCAGCGTCTTGTAAACTCCATGTTCAAATCTGAAATTGGGAAAACTATGGAGGTTTATGTCGATGACATGTTGGTAAAGTCCAAAAAGGGTGATGACCACCTAAAGGACCTAGCAGGGATGTTCCATATCCTTAGAAAATTCGACATGAAGTTAAATCCTCTGAAATGCTCATTTGGGGCTTCTTTAGGGAAATTTCTGGGGTTCATAGTCAATGCCAGGGGCATTGAGGCAAATCGTTCCCAAGTCACGGCATTACGATAAATTCAAGTGTCAAAAATGATAAAGGAGCCTCAAATCTTGAATGGGAAAATTGCTGCTCTTAACCGCTTCATTTCTAAAGCAACGGATCGATGCATTCCCCTTTTTGATGCTTTAAGGAAAGGAAAGAAAGACTTCCAATGGACTCCAGAATGTCAAATGGGTTTCGAACAGTTGATTCAACATTTGGAGTCTCAGCAGATGCTTTCAAAACCCAGAGATGGAGAAGAACTGTTCCTATACTTGGCTATATCACCACATGCCCTGAGTGTCATGCGCGTCCGCGAGGATGCTAAAATCCAGCAGCCAGTTTACTACTCCCTCCAGTCTATTATATAGGACGTTTTGCATATTTGCACACAGATTAAGGAAAGTTAAAACAGAGTTAATTATCCTTAAATCCACACTTTCCAAGAAGCATGCATCTATTTCTTTATCCTTTCTTTGCAGGTTTCACCTCAGCTTCTCCATTGGAAGTAAATGTTGCTGCGTTGAATGCATTGGAAAAGAGAAAAGTGGACTGGAGGGAGTACTGAAGGGAGCATATTTGATTTATTGTTGTTGCATTGGAAGTACGTATCATGCAGAACGTCATATAACTGGAAAAATGTAAAACTACCTAAAACGTGCAATATAATGGATTGGAGGGAGTATATTAGTAAGCGGCTTACTGGGGTAGAATTGAATTATCCGAAGCTGGAGAAACTTTCATATTGCCTACTCATTGCCTCGAAGAAATTGAGACCATATTTCCAGTCTCATCCAATCAAAGTCCTCACTGATAAGCCGCTAAGGCAAGTTCACTTCCGTCCGGAAACTTCTGGAAGGCTATTGAAATGGAATATTGAGCTCAGCCAATATGACATCACCTATCACCCTAGAAGAGTAATCAATGGGAAAGCGTTGGCAGATTTCATTGCCGAATTTATGGACAGAGGAGATGGAATTGAGGAACCAACAAAAATGGTCGCTAACTAGAAGTTGTACATTGATGGCTTAAGGAATGATTGCTGTTCAGGGGAAGGAATTGTCTTAGAAACTCCAGGAGGCCATTCCTTGTGTTATGAGTTAAGGTTGGAATTTCCGTCGACCAATAATGAGGCCGAATACGAAGCATTGATAAACGGATTAAAACTGTCAAAAGAGCTAAATCTAAAAACCATGCAGATCTTCAGTGATTCCCAATTGGTGGTAAGTCAGGTCCTTAGGGAATTCCAAGCCAAAGTTGGAAATCTACCTTCCTATCTTATAAAAGCTATGGAACTTCTCAACAACCTCGATCACTACACCATATCCCACATTTCCAGAAAGGAAAATGCAAAGGCGGACTCTCTCGCTAAATATGCCAGTTCTTCCGATGCACAATTGCTTAGGTTAATATCTATTGAAGTCCTTACAACCCCGGCCATTGAAGAGGTAGATGTTGACTGGATTATGGAAACAGCTGAAGAACCAATGTCCAAGATGACACCGATCAAGGAATATATCCTCAACGGAACACTTCAAGAGGAACCAAAAAAGCGGAGGAAAATACTGCGCAAAGCTCCGTTATATCTTGTTCAAGACGGGAGGTTGTATAGATGGGAATTCTCTATTCCATTACTACGATGTGTGTCAAAGGAAGAGTCAAAAGAAATCTTGGCCGAACTGCATGAGGGAGATTGCGAAGGCCACGTTGATGGTCAAACGTTAGCCAAGAAAGTTCTGCGATACTGCTATTTTTGGCCCGATGTGAACTCGGATGAGGTGACCTATGCCAAAAGATGTGATAAGTCGCAAAAATTCAAAGAGCACCACCAACCGAGTTGACCCAGATGGTCAGTCCATCGCCATTTGATGTCTGCGGCATAGATCTAATTGGGGCACTACCCATTGCAAAATCAAATATGAAATACGTGATTGTGGTAGTTGATTATTTTACTAAATGGGTTGAAGTGGGGCCACTAGCCACTATCACTTTAAAGAAGGTGATCAACTTTGTCTTGAAAAACATCATCTCTAGGTTTGGCATTCCGCAGAAGATAATTACTGATAATGGGACTCAATTTGAGAGTGCTTAGTTTTTGGACTTTTGTGCCAAATACAAGATCAAGAAAAGTTTCTCGGTCGTTGCCCATCTGCAAGACAACGGGCAAGTTGAAGCAATCAAGAAGATCCTGAAGTCAACCATCAAAAAACGACTTGAGAAGGCCATGGGTAGTTGGGTTGATGAGCTTCCGCTTGCATTATAGGCATATCATACTACTCATCAAACAACAATAGGGCACATTCAGTTTTCCCTTGCGTTTGGATCTGAGGCAATGATCCCGCTTGAGCTTGAGGTTCCGACTCATAGAATGATCCACTTCAACCAGGCGTAAAATGAAAAACTTCAACTCGAAGTGCTTGACTTGTTCGAGGAAAGGAGAAAGGAATCAGAACTCAAAATTATCCCACATCAGAGAAGAATAGCTCGTCATTTTAATGCTCAAGTTAGGCGAAGGACCTTCCAAGTTAGGGATCTAGTTCCTAAGAGAATCATGATGGGAACCGGAGTACTAGGACCCAACTGGGAGGGACCCTATGTGATAGGCAAAAAAATTTCAGATGGTACATTTGAACTAAAGACAACAGACGGATTCCAACTCCCAAGAGCATGGAATGTTGTACATCTCCGTTGTTACTTCTTTTAATGTTTCTTTCCTATTATTAGTAAACAACATGCATTGTACATGCCATGCAACGCTATTACAAGTTTTATAAATATAACTCGAATTACTTTCCTAAATTGTACATTTGCAAATTACTTGCTGAAGTTCGATTCTGATTACAGGTCCTCTAAAAGATACACTGATTTCACTATGACCTGATTAGTCCTTGAGGATATTGGATCATCACTTAATGCTCAAAAACATCAATCGCCACCAAGGACAGGTCCGTCAAATGACATAACGCTTAAATCACAAACAAAACTATAAGTTTCACCAAAGGGGAACTTTCTTAATTGCAAGGTCACAGGCCCTAGTTCTAACAAATAGTGGTAAAACCCGAAAAATGAACTAGCGTCGTCCCCGTGGAACAACACAGTCAATAAACCAAAGTCCTCCCCGAGGGGCACCCAGTCAATCGCTAGTACCATTAATATGTGGTCAAGCTGCGGCACATACTGGGCCTTTAAACCAAAGACCTCCCCGAGGGGCACTCGGTTTATCTCAATGCCATTTATACATGGCTGGATAACGATATAAACACTGGGTTCAAAAAGACCTCTTCTGGGGCATTCGATCAGATGTTGGGTTTTCCAAACCCAACTATTAATTCTGGATCTTCCAAATCCAGTTACTGGCGAATTCTGAAAGATCTCTTTGGAGGCATCCGATCACAAGTCAAGTCTTCCAAATTCGGTTAGTGATGGACCCAAAGTCCTTCCCGTAGGCCCCCTACAAATTGTACAAGTGGCTGAGTCTTTCAGTCACAATGAATAACGGATTTACAAATATTTCTTCAGGAAAACAAAATATAAGAACTCTCAACCAGGGGCACAAAGAACCAACAAATCATCCTCCTTTAAACATGTATGAGTTGAAACGGTTAGGCCGGGATCCTTTAAGCATGGTCACGCTAAAAATCAATGATAGTAAGAACGCATGATTCAAAGGTTCCGGAAGAAGTCAATCACAAAGAATGGTTTCTCAACTCTAAGAAACCTATGACAAACCTTGGTATGGGGGCAGTACCACCACATTAAAGAAATTCAATAATGATTGCTTCTCAAGAATACCACAGATTTGTCACAGCTTGGGATCGAAAGTTCAACCTAAGTTGAACCCCGAAGTGGCTGTAACAAACTCGAGAACTTCAATACCGTGACTAACACAAAGATGGTTGTTTGCGGAGGAGGAGTCTCAAGAGTTGATCCAGTCAAAGTCAAGAAAAGGCAACAGAAAAATCGGTTGAGCAAATTCATCTAGTGATAACTCATGACTTCGATTAGAAATAACTTACCAAAATGTCACACGATCATTCTTATACCAAGTATTGCATTAACAAGTAATTTACAGTGTAAAATTTTTGTGTTGCAATCATGAGAAGACGATAAGTGCAGAATGCAAAGCAGCAAAGTAAGGCAAAGTTCTACTACAATAAGAAGAACACAGTTTCATTTTAAATAGCACAGAATCAGATCACAGAGTAACAAAGTCAAGCACAAACTACGAGGCATAAGTGTGCGTAAAGTAACAAGCGTAAATGTAGTGAGCGAGGGCCGGCACTCGCATATACAACCAGTCTAAATGCAGTGCATAAAAGGAAATAACAAGATAAGGGAACTGGTTTGAGGCATTATTTCTTCTTTCTGTTCTTCGAGCTCCTAGACCTTAAAGTCGGTCCGACCGGTCGATCTCCGTCTTTGATCACTACGCTGTTGGGACTCTCTTGGGAAGATATAATAATGGCCTTTTCCTTTTTCTTCTTCTTCTGGACTGTCGTCTTTCTCTTCCGGCTCGAAGGTGTTCCCCGTTTTTCTTGAATATTAGTGTCCTTTGTGGGGGACTCGTCAGTATTCTCTGAATCCTCCTCGCTTGTGAAATAATCGACGTCCTTGTCCAGGTCTGCAATTGCTCCAATCTTGGTGTCTAGGGACCCAAGGGTCAAGACATTAACTAGGGACTTATCACCCTGGCATGGGGGAAGAGCTGGGACAGGGGGTGTCGATATTAGAATTGAGTCAGTGGTTGTGGCTTCAATCATCATGGCAGTAAATCCACTGGAAGGAAGTGTTGGTGAGATTATACCTAAGGAAGACAAATAGTGAGTTAACTATGTAGTCGTTCCAAGTGAAGCGAACAACCAGTCCAGGTTTTGTATGAATTGTGAAATCTAAGGTTTACCTACAGCCGTGAGACTCACCTCAATATTCATACGTGCTTCGACCAAAAGCCCGCTTGCAACAAAAGGGCTACCAGCATCGTTACCTTCACTTTTGTCTTTTTGAGGGCTGGAAGGATCAACAAGATCCTGTGAATCAGAGGCTTCAACATTGATAATCTCCGTATTGGTTTCCACATTTGTATCGATAATGGGTTCCCTCGAACATCCAGTTTTGTCTTCAAGAAGGCCTCTCGTCCCTGCTAACTGAGCCTCCCCCACGGTTAAAGCATTGCGAGACTTTGGATCATGAAGATCCCCAATAAGATCGTCTTCGCTGCGAAGGCCTTCATTGATTTCTAAAATTCGCTCCCAAACACGAGCTAGAGTAATCTCAAATTTTTCCTCCAAGAAGCACAAGCTTCCTTTGTTCATAACACTGTAGACATAAAATTCAAAGAAGGAATCTTCATCTTCTGAGCGAACCCTCTCAAGATCAGCGGTAGCTTTAAGCTTCTCTTTCTCAAGGGTTGTGCTATGTGAAGTAACCCTCTCACGAAGAGTGGAATTGTCTTGTTGATGAGAAGATGATAAGTCCTTTTCCATGGCTAACAGGGTTTCAGTCATCTGTCTAGCAGTTTGAGCTCCTTGTAGTTGTGCTGATAGAGCATTTTCATTCAGCTTCCCAGCAGCAAGATCCTCTTTAAGCCTTTTATTTTCCAACTCTAAGTTTGATAATTCTAAGTCCTTCTTGGAATGAGAAGCAATAATTTTCTCTTGTAATTTTATGGATTTAATCAATTTGGCCTTGTCACTCTATAAGGTGGCAATGCGATCGAGGCTAACGCCGTTAACTCTTGAAAGTTCGCAAGCAAAGATCTGCCACTATCCTAATTGCTTCTCATCTTCAGTTTTGAGCTTGTTCAGCTTTATGTCAAATTGATCCCTAGTTGTTTGCAACTGATTCTGAGCCACATCAAACTGTGAAGATGCACTACCTTGCATGCTATCAAACTGTTCAAGTAAATCTCGCTTGTCATTGGGATAGATATCCAGAATGAGACGGGTTCCTCTGAGATTCCAACCTGGGAACCGGTCAGCAAGGCCAAAATCAGCCTGACTAGGAATATAAGACTGCCTGTTCATGATGGTCTCAAGGTTAGCGAGGACAGAAGTGATTGATGGAGAGGCCAGGGACATTTCCTTGAAGGTGCAGTGAACGTCTGGCATAGAGGAGTCATCCAACTTTTGGCGCTTTTGAGAATCACTCTTATTTCCTTCACCCGCAGCATCTTTTCGCTTGGATTTCTTCCTTTTCTTTTCGATCTTTTTCCTTTCCTTTTCCTCCCGTCGAGCTTCATCATCCTTCCTCCATCGCCTCTGTTCTTCGATTTCAGGAAGCTCGGGAAGTGGCCGAGAGTCGTGGAATGTTTGTGAATACTGAGAAGGATCGGGCTGACGGGGATGTTCTGAAGGATGAGGTTTGTTTAGAAAACGCTTTGGATCTTGCTAATTTTGCTTTTCTTTGAAATCTTGCAAGAATGAGGACTTTATCATTGCTCCTGTACCTGTGATAAAGGAAACAATGAAAATTCAATACTCACATCAAAGAGGATAAAACAGTTTCAAAAAGGAAAGTATAGGAAAGTAATAAGCAATGTAGTAACAAACCAATGTTAAGGGAGGCATTGGCAGCAGTTTTACCGGGACAAAGATCCTTGCAAGGGGCATTCGGTGAAATTTCCTATGTCAAGGGCCCTCTTGGCTTTATCCTTTACAGACAATGCAGGAACCGATAATGAGACATCACGAGGAAAAATATGTTTAGAAGAGATAATGTCACTTTAATCCTTAAAGGTGTCCGAAGAATAACCTTTAGGTGTAACCAGTGTAGAGGGTTCTTTAAAAGATTTCTTGACGCCAGTGTTGTCACGAGAAATAACTTCAGCATCTCTGTCTACTTTATCCCCTCTAGCCGGGTCAAGTAGAGTTCGTGAAGAAGTCAAGTCCTCCTCACCTCCCTCGGTTACTTTATTAACATTTCCACCTCGCCCGTTATCATGATCGGACTTCCCTTCCTTAATAGAAGATAGCTTAGCCTTAGGAGGTGTCCTACTGCTTCCTGCAGTACTAAGGCATTTTTGTGAGGTAGACCTAAGAGTGGGGCTTTTACCCACAGTTCTTGTATTAGGAAACAATTGCATTTTGAGAGCCCGGGAAGGATCAAGCAAACAGTACTGGTAAAGAAATTCCTCGGTTATCAGATGTCTCCTACTTCTCTATGCCTCGGGTATGGTTTGTTAGGTTTCGTACAACTCATCGTCAATCTTAACATTTAGTTTTGAAGAAGGCAGTACTGCAAAATAAAAAAGAATGGTTTCACATACGGAAGCTAACTGAAAGGATAAAAAGAAAATGTATGAATATGCTATTGCCTCCTTCAATCCATTTTCCATAAAAACTGTCGGAACAAAGAACAAAACAATAATTTTCTAGGTAGCCTTGGCGTTGTCTATCAAATCGGTTACAATTTTAGGGTACCTCCCTTCCAAGCTAATGATCGATGGTGAAGGTTGTTTCTTTTTGAGAATATATAAAGAGCAAACTTCTTCGAAGAATGGATGACGCTCCTTGGTTCTCATGAAAAGTATGTAAAGGCAGTTTAGGAGAGCGTAACTATTTGGATGAAGCTGCACGGGGTTAACAGCTAGACGCGTTAAAAACATCTCTATGAACGGGTTAAAAGGTGGCACACCACCCATCGTCAACATGTGTCGGTTGACAATAACATATCCAGAGGGAGGGTAATCCGCAAGATCATCATCCTCTGGAAGTTTAGACTCATCCTCTGATATACTTAATTGAGCACATAACGACTTATACCCACATTCGCCCAGTTTGTTTGGTTTACTGCCATCAGGTTTTCCAGTCAAGGGCTTGGGTGTTGGGAATTCAAGATTAGCATCAACTCCAGAAGGATTTTCTGCAATTATAGAAGTACTAGCCGATGCAGACTTAGATGTTACTTCAAAATTTTGAAGAGATTTCTGTCTGGTATCCATTTCTACATAAATAGACATGATTAGAAATTAGATGCAGGGTGGTAAGTGTTAAAGGATTAGACCCTCAAATGGAACAATCACCCAGATCAAGTTGAATCGGTCCGGACCAATGCAATTTGAATCGGCCTAATCCGAACCAAATTGAGTTAGCCAGAGCCAATTCAATCTGATTCGGCAAAGATCGGTCCAAATTAGATCAGCCTAAGCCGATCCAGATTGAATCGGACAAGACAGATCCAAAATGGATCAGTCCAGACCGATCCAGGTTGAATCGGTCAAGGCAGACCCAAAATGGATTAGCTCGAACCGATCCAGATTGAATCAGTCAAGGCAGATCCAAAATGGATCCGCCCGAACCGATCTAGATTGAATTGGCCAAGGCAAATCCAAATTGGTTCAGTCCAAACCGATCCAAACTGAATCAGCCATGAATGATCCAAAATTGGATCAGCCCAGACCGATCCAAACTGAATCTGTCATAACCAGTTCCTATTGGATCGGTCCGAACTGATCCAAACTGGATCGTCCATGGCCAGTTCAACACCATCCCGATTCATGAGCAAAATCCTTGCTCAGGCAATTCACCAAACACGTTACATGCATTGTAAGAAAATCAAGATTCAAGGACTGATTTGCAAGACAAATTCATTACATACAAACACCAACCCATTCAAACCGTATTCAAATCATTTCAGCACCCAAAATCCACAATTTAAAACCAAAAAATTCCAAGAACCGACTCAAAATCGGCAATGCATAAGTTCCCCATATCCAGTTCCTCCAACCCAATTCCAAAACCAAAAGAAGATCATCAAAAAGAGAAAGAGATACCTGCGATTAGCTGGAAAATTGGTTCAAGTTCAAAGAATTTGGAGAAGTTCGAGTTTGAAGAGCTCGACTGTTGGCTTGAGTTGATCGAAAGGGGGAACTTGATGCTAATTAGAGTAAAGAATTGATTCGGGAACAAGAAGTAAACGATTTGCTTCAGAAAGAGGTAGCCTCCATTAAAAGGTTTTCAGCCAAAGTGAAATAAAAGAAAAAAGAGGAAGTAACGGGTCATTTATAATACCCAGGCATTGGACCGATCCGAACCAACATGGGCCACGAAAGAAGCAAGCCCTATCCAAATTGGAAACCCACAATAACAGACCGATAGATCACCAAATGTCATGGATTCAAAATGTTTCGAAGCCCACAATCTTCACGAGTAAAATTGTGAACTCTAAGGGGAAAAATGTTACCCATAAATTTGGTACAGAATGGATCGGCTTGCTTCATAACAGAATGGATCGGCCTGCTCGAGTCATAATGGATCGACCTGCTTCATAATACAATGGATCGGTCAGCTTTGAATCGGTCTGGTAGTACATTGGATCGAGCAGAAACATTTTGGTTCGGATCGGGGTGTTGTGGCATAGCCTTATTACTTTGGATCGGGTAGGAACATCTGGCTCAAGAAGCAGCTGGATCGGACAGCAACATTTGGTTCGGCTCGAGATGAACTAGACCGGGCTGCAGCATGTTTAAGCGGCTCGAAAGGTTTTGGATCGGGCTAGAGCATGTTAAAATGGCTCGAGAGGCTTTGGATTAGGCAAAAGCTTGGGAATTGACAATTAACTTCAGTGGCATTTCTATAAATACATAATAGCCCGATCCAGATTCCCAAAGCTACATAACCCTCATCCCTCACTCCTATAATAGAGGTTCATATCCACTTTAATGGGGAGGCTTCTTGGTGATCCCAAAGGGCTGCCAAACTCTATTCTCAACTTCTTCTAAGTAATTTGACCATCTCAAACACTTCAATTCAAAGATCCATCTCTTAATTCATTGCAAAGACATGAAGATTCATCAAAACTTGTGAGAGAGTTTGGATTGGTTCTGTCAGCATCCGTACTTGGAAGATCTCATCCATTTCTCATAGAAACTTTATTAAGTCAGAGAGTGAGAGAAGTGAGGTGAATCATGAATGTATTGAGAGAGTATGTTCGTTTTGTAATCCTAAAAGTAAAAGTGAAATCATTTGACAAAGTGGATGTAGGTCGTGCTTGATCTAACCACTATAAAAACTTGGTGTCTCTCTTTACTTGTATTTTCCTATTTTTTGGCTCCATTTTCACTATCCTAGAGAGTATTGTGAAGTGCGTCTTGCATCTTTGGTGTTGACTCAAATTTTAAGATCAACAGATCGGTTCTCCGATCTGACCGAAAAGTTCAAATAGCAATTCCTCTTATATGCTACCAAAGCCAAGGACACTATAACACTCTCCGCCATGAAACAGAAGTCAGGGGAAACTGTCAAAGCCTTCCATAGTTGATTCAACATTGCCTTATAAGAAGTGATAAACCCAGAGTCGCGCATAGCCCTCATGGCTCTGCTCGATGCTATTGACAAAACGAGTGAATCCAGAAGATGGATAAAGATGAAAGAACCGACCACGCTTGATAAGTTCTATAAAAAGGCAGAAGAATACATGTGGATAGACGAAAATCTTATGCCCCTTTAGATCATTGATGGTAACCCACTTCTTGAGGCTCCCACAAGTGCAGCCATGCAATCCAACCAAAAGAGTATTCAGGGGCAGAAGCGAATCAATGGTGGAAACGACAACAAGGATGCTAAGAAGTAACGCCTTTTCAATTCATCAGAGATAACTCCTTTAAACGACACTCCTGAAAACATCTATATGAAAACTAAAAATTCTGAGGAGTATGCGGAGCCAAACCCGGTGAGGATAAGCAATAAAGCAGCAAACTGGGGAAAATTCTACAGATTTCATAACCAACCTGGTCACAACACTAACGAATGCCGACACTTGAAGAACCTCATCGAGGAATTGATCAGGAAAAACAAGTTGCAACAATATGTAAAGAATCCGTAGGCTTTGAATCCTTCTGCAATTCCTCAGGGACCTAGAGAATGAAATGATCAGTCTGGTCCAAACAATGTGGCTTTTATCCAAGCCAATCCAAGACTGATTATCAACTAAATTGTTACCGAGGGTGATCCAACTTGGGTGACTTGAAATGAGCCATCAACATTGCTATATCCATACTTTATGCTCTACTTCTTGTCATAGTTCATGCTTTGTCTTGCATTTTACTTTCAGTTGCATTCAAGACTTATTGTAAAACAGTCTGTAATAACCTGCAGGCGATACACTGAACTTAAGCCCTGCTGCTAAGAGCATGTATGTTTGAATGATTTTCTCACTTGCGAAGTTACATGCCAGATCGAAACTTTTGTAAAAAAGTTGATGTCATATTGCAAGTTGGTCGTCGAATGCTTACTTTTGTATCGTAGCGACCCTGGCAATGCTGGTTCAAGGGCTAAAACACTACCATGAAAAGTAAACGAAAAAGTCACAAAGATTCAAACAGTGAGCAAGCGCCACGACAAATAGATGAAAAACTGAAACATTCATCAAAAGGGGGCACCTCCCTAAGTGAGGAGTTTAATGCTAAGGCCCTTAAACCAGAGTAACTTGCTGAGTCAAGCATATGGTAAAGGGACTGATTGCCACCCCACGAGATAGTAAAACAACCAATTCATCACACTTACGTAGCATCTGAAATCCCAGATGTGAAAAGTGTTGAATTATTCGCGTAGCATCTAAAATGTCAGATGTGAAGAATAGAAAAAAATTCACTTACGTAGCAGCTGAAATCCCAGATGAGAAAAGTGTCGAATTATTCGCGTAGCATCCGAAATGTCAAATGTAAAGAATAAAAAAAATTCACTTATGTAGCATCTAAAATCCCAGATGTGAAAAGTGTCGAATTATTCGCGTAGCATTTGAAATATCAGATGTGAAGAATAAAAAAAATTCACTTACGTAGCATCTGAAATCTCAGATGTGAAAAGTTTCGAATTATTGGCACAGCATCTGAAATGTCAGATGTGAAGAATAAAGAAATTCACTTACGTAGCATCTGAAATCTCAGATGTAAAAAGTGTCGAATTATTCGTGTAGCATCTGAAATGTCAGATGTGAAGAATAAAAAATTCACTTACGTAGCATCTGAAATCTCAGATGTGAAAAGTGTCAAATTATTCGCGTAACATCTGAAATGTCAGATGTGGCGAATAAAAAATAAAAAAAATTCGCTTACGTAGCATCTGAAATCTCAGATGGGAAAAGTGTCAAATTATTCGCGTAGCATCTGAAATGTCAGATGTGAAGAATAAAAAAAATCACTAACGTAGCATCTGAAATCTCATATGTGAAAAGTATCGAATTATTCGCATAACATCTGAAATGTCAAATGTGAAGAATAAAAAAAATAACTTACGTAGCATCTGAAATCTTAGATGTGAAAAGTGTTGAATTATTCTCGTAGCATCTGAAATGTCAGATGTAAAGAATAAAAAATTCACTTACGTAGCATCTAAAGTCTCAGATGCGAAAACTGTCGAATAGGCTCATATGAGTCATTGGAGTGATAACGTCTGGGAACTACAGTCAACCTAAGCTGATAGGTTAACTTTAAGTGATTAACACAATTTTGAATTAGAATACTATGGCTATGCGAGCAATATTTAGTGAGCTTTGGTCCGTCAAATAAGATGGTCCCAAACTAGCATTTAATTAAACGCAGGTCAAAGTTCATTATAGTTCTTCACAGACTAATCCATTATTAACATGGACAATTAATAACGAGTATAAGTCCAAAATTTTGTAAAGATTTTCCTTGAGTGTAGAATAGGAAGCACGAGACAAACGAATTCAAAGTTAAAAGGTTTCCATAGCAAATAAATTTTGACAAAGGTCTGAAGTGCATCAGGCAAAATACAGTTACGTCACTAAATCACAAGTCTAATACGGAGACATTGGACGCAAAATATCATAAGTGTAATAAGCGAGGACCGGCACTCGCATATACAACCGATCTATAACATGAAAGCATAAAAGATAAACAGCAAAAGACGAACAAGAGAACCACTTCCTTCCATCAGTGAATCATTCCCCACCTTGAGCGGGAGAAGAAGTACCAGTCACCTCTGCCTTGCCACCAGAACTTGATAGTTCAGCAATGATCTCATCCTGAGACCTAAGGGCTTTAATAAGCGTGGCCTTGTACTTCTCCAAGGTGGTGATGAGCTCAATGTTCTCCCTATTCAATCTTTGAAGCTCGCAAGCAAAGGTGTTACAGGCTCCTAGTTTGCGCGTGTAATAATGACCAATTTCATCAAGGAGCTTGTTCGTCCAAGTCCTGATAGAGTCGAGTTGCGCCAGCAAGTGATCCCTTACGATGTCTAAATCTTCAGAGATTGTGCAACTGTTAGACAGATATATATCCAAGCCAGACTGGTCAAAGGTCACTCCTTGAAGACACCAGCCTTCAAAACGTTCAGCAAGCTCAGAGGTGTGTGGTTTGGAAGCATAACTAAGTTTGTCTATGTTGGCTTTTAGCTCTGCCAAACTGGGGGAAACGGGAATTGCTTTAGTCTCCGACATTGGGAATTTTTCCAACCTGTAGTGCTTGCGAGCTACCTCCTCACTTGAAGTTCCTTCGGTTCTTTTAGACATCCTGTGCAAATAGCAATGTTAAGAGGAAAACAATGAATCAGAAGGCAGCTTACTCAAAAGATTTCAAATCGTTCCTACCAGCCCTAGAATCTTAGGCCGTTATGTAAGGTATCAGACTTAAGGTCTTTCCACACAACCAAGAAGCTTTAGGTCGTTATAACAGTCTGCTTCCGCATGAAGGCTTTTTACTTCAAGTTGTTAATTCATGAACAGCCTAAAACAGCAACGGCTTAGCGACCCAAAGTTTAGGACTGAGATGACGACCTAAAGCCTTGAGTTATCACAATGACCTAGAGTGCGATTACAGACTAAAGCTTGAAAGTGGTTACAGCGACCTAATTCAACGCAAGTCATTGCAAAATAGCGACCTAAGATATACAACTAGCAGAGACGCTTCGGCTATTGATAGGAACAGCAAGGCATGATGTTGTAAATTAAGGACGTCAGAAATCTGTGTACTTGGGCTAGATTATTATTTTAGGGTACATGATTCTTAGCAGTTAGAGCCGCGACCTAATTGTGAGAGTTTGTCCACAAAATTTAAGCTAAAAATCATCACAAACAGGCAAGCTCAAAGTCACTAAACTCATCAACGTTGTCATCGAACGCACAATTGAAATTGTACTAAGCAGTAATCTCACAAAGTCTAGGCGTATCAAGTTCAACTTAAAATGTACATGTACACACAGTAAGTAAAAGCCCTAAGTCGCACCTGGATCCTGATGATGAGGAGCTTTGAACTTGATTATAAAACTAAGAGATTATTCGAACTTCAATTGCTTTGATGATGATGTAAATCGGTGGATTTAATTGATATTGGCCGCCATTGTTAAGGGTTTTTAGCTTAAGAGGGGGTTTTAAAAGAATGAGGACCTAATAAAGGTATGAGGGCAAAGTTCAATAATTAAACCGAGCCCACAGGGCCCCACAGCGGTCTAATCAGCTGTCCAATTTCAAGAAGAATACCAATGGACACTTATTAATGTGCGACCCAGAATCCACGACGACATAAAACTTTACCATGACCTATGCACCTGGGCGACCTAGGAATAAAATACTCTAAGGGCTCGCACGGTCAGAAGGCCCAAACGACTTAAAATCTTAAATTGCATGCTAATTTAGCCTAGTTCGAGGCCCGTATTATTTTTAATAAATACGAACTTCAAGGGGTAGATGTTGACCTATAAAATATGTTCCAGAAAGCAGTGAGCAAGTTTTGGTTAATTTATGATTTTAGGTCGTTAGGCCCTTTGGGTCGTCGTGTCCTCTCTAGCTCAATGAGTTTCTTAACTCACATAAATGTCTTAGGTCATTACGGCATCCTAGGTCTTTCAAATAATATGTGGTGTTCACAAAGCTTTGACTTGTTCAAACATCTTAAGTCATCGAGGCATCTTTGTCCGCTCAGAGGTTAGCTCGCTAAAGATTTTACCCCGTTTCATTAAGGCCTGAACCGCGTCATTCTAGTTTAACCTGCTCCAAGCATGTTTGGGTTGTTCCACTTTGTCCAAGCCCGCAATGTCTCAACCAGGCCCGAACCGCATCATTCTAGTTTAACCTGATCCAAGCATGTTTGGGTCATTCTGCTTTGTCCGAACCAGCAATGTCTCAACCAGGCCCGCTCCGCGTCCTTTGACTCGCACTATCTTCATATGAAATGAGTTGGACCGCTCCGCCTTGCTTAGCACGTCTCACCTTACTTTAGATCGTGTAGCATTTACCCTAGCCCGCTAATGGCCTAAAGCAAAAGCATAATAATTACATAACTGCCACTTGGTCTGAACTCCAGCTATAAATACCCCCCACATTCCTTCATCAAAGGGGGGACGGATTCCATAGCTATGAAGTGTTGCTGAAATTTTTCTTCAACTATTTCTAGGAGTTCCAACACACATCAAGTGAAGATCAAACCAACAGTTAATCTTGATCTCCATCAAATCCATCTAGGAGACCTAAGACATGAAGATTCATCATCAAGTACGAGCATCTACAGGAAACATTCCAATTCTTCTCCACTCACACAACATTTCCACTGGACTTTCTATCCCTTCATCGTTTTTGAAGAATTTGAATGGGATCTTTATGTAAGAGAGTGATTGAGCTTGTAGTAAGAGCGAAGTTTACCTTGTGATCTACATACTGATAATGGAATCTATTATGAAAGTGGATGTAGATCCTCATTGGATCGAACCACTATAAAAACATTGTGTTCCTACTCTTATGCTTTTAGTGTATCTTTGATTGCAGCCTCACACTACTTTTCCTTGCCGAATCTGGTGAAGTGCTTTGTCACATCTTTGGTGTTGATTCCAATATCGAGATTAACATGGATGATGGAATGAGGTGCCTCGAATACTGGTCTCTACTGGCCAAGTGATAGGTCCAATAGGATCGGGAAACGTATTTTTTAGGCATAACTAATCTATTAAAGTATCTGCGGACCGTCCCTGCTGCTAACCAGGGCTCGCCAGCGTCCGAGTCCTGAGGCATTTACTACAGTTTCTCGAAATCGGTGAGGATGATTCCTAGCCTCGACTCATGATGGAAACCCAATTTCCCATACGACATTACGGATTTGATTGTAAACCTATATATGGTGACATAGTAGGATGGGGTACTATGCCGTCTAGGATTGATACATTGATTTTGAAAGAGTTTTAAACTGATTAAATACTAGCAATAATATCAAATGATTATTTTTTTATACGTATCAATCATGTTTGATCATTATAAGCTAAAACTCTATCCTCCGGTTTGCGTTGCATTGTGTGATGGGACTTGAGTCTTATAATGGTTTCATTTTTCTAAAAAGCATTACATTGTTTTAAAAAGATTTACTTATTTTATGCACTGGCAATCAATTGGAGTAAACCCGTTCCGCGTTAGCGGCGTGGTCCTGTGATTCTCCGTATTATTAGGTAAGTTAAGTAAGATTTCTCATACTAGTCACGCAACTGACTCGTAATTTGTTTTTCCCTTGCAAACTCGGGTGCCCCAATTTTCCACATGGGCAGTCGAGTAGTTTGTTTTTCATATATTTATATTGAGCAGGATTCTATATCGAAGCTTAAAGCTATGTCCAGACATTGATAGTCTTCCGCTGTGTTAGTTTATATTTCCGCTATGGATTGTATTACATTCATTGTAAATTATCTTCTGTTGTATTATTTTCGATGTACTCTGATATTCTGTACTCTGATGTTACATTATATGATGTTTATAAAAGTCTTCTGTTGTTGCTCTGATGTTGTTGTATACCCAAAGTTAGTGCATCTGAGGATTTCCCACAAGGGGGATTTTCGGGTCACTACAGTTGGTATCGGAGCTTTGGTTAAATTTAAATCTTTAGGGTACAGCTAGTTAGAATGGAACAAAAGTCTCAACAAAGGCAGGATTACAAATATCCTATAAAAGAATACTCATTAGAGATAGGATCAGTAGTATCCAAAAATGAGAAAAGTCGTTAGAGAGGGTACTAGTAATGCCCTAGAATGAGTAGAGAGTGACAAGTTTATAATTAACGTATTTGTGATTATATATATAATCCGACTTTAGAAAATATGATTTTTGAATACAAATAAGATACATATATTTGAAAAGCTAATAAACTAATTGATTGATGATTGTGTTGTGTGATTATTAGTTCAGCTAATAAAATTATTGAAACCAATAAATGAATAAAAGTTGAGTTGGTAAGTTAAATAACTTTGAACTCCGTTACTTTTCGAGGATGAAAAATTTAAGTGGGGGAGATTGTAACAAGCCGGAATTTCAGAACCAATTTTAAATTTTAATTTAAGCTATTTTGAGGAATATGAAGTCTAAATTGGTTATTTTTACAAAATAAAAAATTTGAGAATAACCTTAAAATTAGGTTTTATATACTATTTGATTTAAAACAAACTCAAGAAAATTATTAAATTAAATTATCTAATTTAAAATTGTATTTAAATAAAAATTACCACAAAATATATATTTATATTTGGAATTTCGGCTTAGAATTTTATTTTATTTTGAGTCTAATATGTAAGGTCCAAATTCTATATTTAATGCTTTTTCTAATTAGAATTAATTGTATAGATTAGCAATCAATTGTTCATTAATTGTCAATATATTCTACTTATTAGATATTTGTGGATGATTTCTATTTTGTTTACTTTATATACTATGGAAAGGTTAACTGCATATCCTGCAATTAATTAGTATAAATTCGAATTTTCTTATATATGTATACATAGAAATGTCTTTAATTTTATATACAACAAAGTTTTAATTGTGCATGCAAGAAATTAACTGGGCATTGATTGACACATATGTCAATTAATTTATTTTAAAATATATCCATTTATTACCCTTTTTTTATATATGCAAATTTGTTTTTGTCATAGATTGGATGAAAGCAATAATGAACATATAAAATACATTCAAAAATCTTACTTCTCGGCCAAGTAATTAATATAGCTGTTGTGATGTAATTTAAGAATTCCTAGTTATAACATAACCAACTAAAGTATGCTTTAAATATATATGGATTATTTTATGAATTTAAATTCTTAATATGAACGTTTTTCTAGTAGAGAATGTTTTAACTTTATATGTAGTTTAACTTGAAGAAAGGAAATTTTTATCATTGGCAATTTAAAATTAAATTTTTATCGTTGGCAATTTTATCAATTTAATATACAGAATTCAATATAAGTCAAAATTGGACGAAACAGGAAATATTAGAATCTGATTAACTATATCTTTCTAACGAAGTTAAGAAACTGAGATTTCATAATGTAAATTGAAAGTTACATCCAGTTTAAAATTTAGAAAAGTCGTTGTGGAATTTATATATGTTTTAATATAATATATAGCCCTTAAAAATAGCCGTTTTGCAAATGACCTCCGTATTCGATGAAACCATTTTTATTTGATCCAGAATGTCAAATTATTGCTAGATCCCAATTTTTAGAATTTTTGGAATCAATATTTGAGCGTGGTGAATTTAAACGCGTTTGGCAATTTCAGTTTGAAATTAATCGACTGGAAAAATGAATGTTTTTCAAACAGTCTCCAAATTCGATGAAATTAGTTTTGTTAGGACCGTATCATCAAAACATATCCAGATTTATTTTTCTAGAATTTTTAGAGTCAGTATGTGGCCTCGGTAAATTAAAATGTACGTTTAAATTCAATATACATTGATTTATTTTTAAATTCTGACAAAACCTAATCAAAACAGTTGAATTGGCTTACAAAACATATCCCATTGTGTTCGGAATGGGGGTATTTGGCTAGGGTAGATAGTCGTTGGGTTTGAATTGGAGTTTGTAATGATTTTGACTTTTAAAACAAATTAAATAAAATTAAACTAAATTATATATATATATATATATAATATCGTTCAAAAGGAAACCCTAACTTCAGAAATGATTTCCGCCGCCAAGCATAAATCTACGACGATTTTTATTCAATCCTTCTCCCTCTTTTTTCATTAAATCCACGCATCAATCAAATGAATCATCAATAGCAAAAGTGTTCGGGGTAGTGGGATCTACGAGGTCAACGGCGGCGATGGGGTTTGGGCACCTGAGTCAGCCGGATTTTGCTCAGAAACACACATTGTTTGCAGCCACTTTCCAGCATCAAGAGGGCTTCGAACATCATGGGATGGCGTGCGACATGTCGGCGAGGTGTGGGGCTTTGACGTGGCAAGTTCATATGGTGGTCCGACATCATATGAAGGGCGGCGCAAGTGGTTTTAGGGTTTGAACGAAATGGGTTCGGTGGTATCGTTAGCAGAAAGAAGATGAACACGGCCTTTTTTTAACTGGGGGTAATTAAGAAATTATGTGTAGATTAATTAAATTAATTAATTTTTAATTATCGCAAATTGTAATTTATGTTTACATCGTCATATCTTGTGCATACGAGCACAGATTTTAGCAAACCAAGCACCGTTGAAACCGTAAAGTCGAGCACTACATTTCAGAAGAGGCCAGAACAGAAACAGCACCAAGTTGAATTTGAGGCGAATTCAAATCCGAACAGTTAAGAAATTCTGAAATAAAAGGACCAATGTGAGAACTTCTCACTATAATTTCTTATATAGTTATTTATTTTATAACTGCATATATGAACTGCTCCCCGTCGTCCACAGACCATGGACGACTTGTTTAATTGTATTATGTTGTGAAAATTGATTGCGATTATGATGTGGAATGGAATATAAAATATTCATGTGTTGAATAAAATATTTTATCGTTAAAAATATAATTTTTAATGCGTATATGAATAAAATAAATATTCATTTACAAATCGGGCAATTTTTTTATGTACACCCAGTTGACTGATATTGATTGGGACGATAAATTTTACATATCGCCCAACTGCACAAATAAAATCTATGTTTGTTGATTTGAAACCCCACATGGGTATTGGGATGATATTTGATGTACACTAATCCCAATTATTTAGTGGTATGTCGATCGATAGGTTGACAGACTGTTGTAAGCGTTAATTATTTATGCTTAATGCTTATGCAGTTGTGTAGCGCACTCTGGATGATGGTTGATTATTTATGATTGCTGTTATATACATGTGTTGTATGAAATCCATATAAATAACATTATATGGTAATTTACTGTGTCTGATTCCAATTCAGAAATAAAAGAATATTTTAAAATAACGAATATTTTCAAATAAGGAATATTTTAAAATAATATCCAGTAAAGGATTAAAATCTGATTTTAATATCCGATTTTGGATGGACACGAAATTATTGAAATATATAAAGCCATGTTGATTAGATATGCGCAATTTTGATCGAACGATATTTATATCGATTTGGTTCATTTTTATAATGAATATCGAAAAGGAATTGATTTCAAAATCTGATATTTTGAAAAAATTATCATCTATATTTTAATGATATGGAATATTCTATTTTGATTTAAAATTGAATATGAAGTTGAAATCGTTTTTAGAATGAATTTAAAACGATTTATAAAATACGTTTTAAATGGAAAACGATGAAATATATATTATAAATATATTATATATATTATAACGGTCTGAATAGAATGCGGCACGACGCAGCCGCTCGCGAATTTCGACCAGTGACTTCGAATTGACATTTCGGGAGATCCGACCGTCGGATTCTCCTAAAACCAGAACCGTTGGTTTCATATCGAAAAGAGCTTTCCAACGAATATAAGATATTTGAAATCTAACGGTTGGATTTGGAATTATGTCCAAATCAAATTTGGAAAAGGTTGATGTAAGTGCAGTTCGATGACCGTTTATGGAAATCGACTGAAAGGGCCGTAATGAAATTATTAAAAATATTAATAATTTGTGTAAAATCATAATAAATGATATGGAAAGAATTGGGATGAAAAATTCCATATTTGAAAAGATAAAAAACATATTTTTATCGAAATGAACTAGTTATTAACTAAATTTGAAATCCAATAATTTTTAAATAAAATAAATTGGATTCGTGAATGGTTTTTAATATAACCATAAATTTCCAATGAATAAATTGGAATGGTTTGGAATGGAAATAGCTATTGGATTCCATGATTATACAGATAGTGTTATAGGAATTTGGAAGATACAGATATCGTTATTCCCAATGTGATATCCATTAGTTCCGGAATTTGATATGAATATAAGCCGATATAATTTCTATTCAGGGCCTTGTATTTAACGTCGAATTGGATTTTGGGTTTGTCGTGAATGGTGTCTTTATTAGCACTATTCTTAAACCCAGTAGAGAAAAGATTAAATCTTTTCAATAAGATTTAATGAAGTTTACCAATTAGTTAATATTTAATTGAAATGGAATGGAATTCGATTTGATAATAATCGAACTGAGCTTCTACGGAGGAGGACTGTTAATCCATATGGAATTTAAAAGGCTTTGCCATTATTTCATTAATATTATTGGTCGGATACGAAAATTGATATCGATTTTATATATTGATCTACTTTCCGTGAAGATTCCATAATTAATGGAATGTGATTTTTGGATTTATCGTGAACTATGTTTTAAATGACATTCGTTCTTTAACCTAGTTAAAGACAGGATTTATTTCCAGAAACTTTAATAATCATTAATACTGATTTTTGGGAAGATTAAAACTAAGCGGGTTTTTAATGAATCTTTAATTAGATTGAAATATGAATGTGATAATTTAAATTATCTAATTTGGGAAATGATCGAAAATGGAGTATCACCAGTTTTGCTCCAAGCGATATGTAAATCTTTATCTAGATTTGAACGTGAAATGGTAATTAATATTTACCAATAACACCGCAGTGTTAGACATGGAGTACTACCATTTTTCTCCATGGGATAAATAGGTTGGGATTGGGAAATAAAATAAATGATTACTTTGGTGTGGTTCGCTAATCCCGACTAGTATAGAAAACCTTAATTTGGTTTAAATTATGAAAAGAATATTTGAATAAAAGAATATTCTGGGTTGGAATGAGGTGTATGACGTGTTGTTATAGCACTTGATTATAAGATACGCGAGTTATTCGGAAAGACCGGGTTTATGCCCATTCAGAATAACTGATTAAACGACTAACAGTCGAAGAGATTGAAGACGGTGCAAGACCGAAGATCTTCACGTCGAATGGATGGGTTACTATTGGTGCCCATGATTGGAGTAGCAACCTTGAAGGTGCTGCAGTGGTGATCGTCCAGACATACTTGGAGATCTACTGGATATGCGAGGGCCTCTCTCCTGTACTGGACATACGGGACGAGGAAATAAGGCGCCTCCGGTTTCGTTCAGACCCATAACGAACTTGTAAATGGATGGTGTATCTGACATTGTACTCTGTTATGCTGTATTCGTTGATCTCTGCTAAATATATATTTGTCTGATGAAGGAGAATTTATTCGCTTACTTCACCCTTCTCTGAGACGTACGAGCTTAGAGGTTATATGTCGTTAGAAATCAATGGTACAACATGGATTGATAGTGTGGCATGCTGAGATGAAGTGATCCAAACTTTTGTTGGAAAGAAAAGTTTGGTGGATGATGATCAAAGCACAGGTTTAAATAGCACAGCTTTGTGTGGCGTTAATTCGCTAGCCTCACACATCGGTATGATGGTGAACTGATGGTTTGATCAGTATACTTTCGTGATAGATGAGTTAATGTTGTCGTGGATTCGATCGACCGAGATTTGTTTTGGGATAGGGCACACCCCTCGATTCCCAAAAGGATAGAGTAAGTAGTGTTCTTTCTCGCTGGGACATAAGCCGCGGTGATACACGATATCCTGGATATAGTGCAGATGTGCATTACGGTGTTTTCCCATGCCTGTGATGTAAGCCTTTGGGAATAGCACTACGTGATCGATCTTTCGAATCAGTAGCCATCATGATTGAAAGCCAACTTTCCAATACGAGCTTTGAGGTTTTAATTGTAAACCTATATTTGGCGGCATAGTGGTATGGGACATTCATGTCGTCTATGATTGATACATTTATATTTGAAGTTGATTTCTTCACTTACAGTAATAATAAAAGATAAATTTCGCGTACCAAGCATATTTGGCTATTATAAGGTAAAACTCGATCCTCTGGCTTGCGTTACATTGTGTGATGGGACCTGAGTCTTATAATAGCTTCATTGTTCTTTATTTAGCATTGCGCTGTTTGTTTTATGCACTGGTATTCTTGAGGTAAACCCATTCCGTGTTATACGGCGTGGTCCCTTGATTTAATTTATTTTAAAGTAAAGTTTTAAATAACTGTTTTAGTTCTCACACTAGTCACATGACTGACCTGGAGATTATTGTTTTAACATAAACTCTGTGTGCTCTTATTTTCCACACGGGCAGCTAGTAGTTTTGGTTTTGTAGATTTTCTTTACAGGATCCTGGATTTACAACTGGAAATATATTCGGAAAGCTCTGTATCCGTGTATTTCTTTCAGTTGTGTTATGTATTATTTTTTCGCTAAAGTATAATTTAGTTTTCTGATATTTATCAAATGTATAATATTTATTCATACTCCATTATATTCTTGTACTCTGATGTAAATTGTTGTAATAACAATGCAATGTTCTATTGTTCATGTTCTGATGTGTCGTGTTCTCAACACAATCCGTTCTTTCTCTTCTCTTCGGAGATCGGGGAAGTTCGGGTCATGTCACCATGGAAGACTTGTTTGATTGTATTTTGGTGTGAAATTTGATTGTGTTTGTGGTCGATTCTTGTTTGTACAACAAAAATCACATTTTTATTGTATGTATGAATCACTAAATAAAATAGTCATGTTTTGAAATACGTTGTGTGTGTTAAAAATATAATTTTTAGCATGTTAATGAAGTAAATAAAATAGTCATGTTTTGAAATATGTTTGTGTGTGTTAAAAATATAATTTTTAACATGTTAATGAAGTGAATTAAATAGACATGTTTTGAAGTATGTTTGTTTGTGTTAAAAATATAGTTTTTAACAAGTTAATGAAGTGAATTAAATAGACATGTTTTGATATATGTTTGTGTGTGTTAAAAATATAGTTTTTAACATGTTAAAGAAGTGAATAAAATAGTCATGTTTTGAAATATGTTTGTGTGTGTTAAAATTATAATTTTTAACATGTTAAGGAAGTGAATAAAATATTCATGTTTTGAAATATGTTTGTGGGTGTTAAAAATATAATCTTTTAAAGGTTAGTTGAGGTTAAAATAACGTTTGTTAAATTATATCTTTGTTAGATAAAAATATAATCTTTAAAATGTTAGTTGAGATTAAAATAATCATGTGTTAAATTATATTTTTGGTTAGTTAAAAATATAAACTTTTAACATGTTAGTTTAGACAAAAAGAATTATATGTTAAAATAGGTTTTGTTCATTAAAATTGTTCAAATATTAAAAATGGCATTTTTTATGTTAGTTTCATTAAAAAGAATCATGTTTAGGAAAAATTGTTGAAACATTAAAAATGACAATTTTTAATGTATATGTAGATTCATTATTAAAAAGAATCATGTTTAGGCAAAATTGTTGAAACGTTAAAAAAGAACATTTTTAATGTATGTTTAGTTTAATTAAAAATGATTCATTATTAAAATTGATATGTTCATTAGAAATTGTTCAGAGATTTAAAAAGAATATTTTTAATGTATGTTTAATTTCATTAAAAATGATTCATTATAAAAATTTACATGTTCATTGGAAACTGTTTAGATATTAAAAAGAACATTTTTAATGTATGTTTAGTTTCATTAAAAATGATTCATTATTAAAATTGACATGTTCATTAGAAATTGTTTAGAGATTTAAAAAGGATATTTTTAATGTATGTTTAGTTTCATTAAAAATGATTCATTACTAAAATTGACATGTTCATTAGGAATTGTTTAGAGATTAAAAAGAACATTTTTAATGTATGTTTAGTTTCATTAAAAATTATTCATTATTAAAAATGACATGTTCATTCGGAACTGTTTAGAGATTAAAAAGAATATTTTTAATGTATGATTAGTCTCATTAAAAATGATTAATTATTAAAAAGGACATGTTCATCAGAAATTGTTTAAACATTAAAAATGACATTTTTAGTGTATATTTTGATTCAATTGATAAAAGGATTACAGGTTAAAATAGGATTTGTAATCAAAAATGTTACATTTAACATGTTCATTTAAAGTAAAAAGAATGACATATTAAAATGGAATTTGTAATCAAAAATGTTACATTAAACTTGTCCATTTAGATTAAGAAGAATGACATATTAAAATGGAATTTGTCATTAAAATGTTACATTTAACATGTTCATTTAGATTTAAAAAGAATGACACATTAAAATGGAATTTGTCATTAGCATGTTACATTTTACATGTTTATTTAGATAAAAAGAATTACATGTTAAAATAGGTGTTGTCGTTAACATGTTACATTTAACATATTTGTTTAGATTAAAAAGAATGACTTATTAAAATAGAATTTGCCATAAAAATGTTACTTTTAACACGTTTTGTTTAGATAAAAATAATAATGTGTTTTGATTCACTAAAATGTAATCTCTTACATGTTAGCAAAGTAGGATAATGATTATATGTTAATATATGTTTTGTTTGTTGAAAACATCACTTTTAACATGTTAGTGAAATCGTTGAACGATTCATATTTATACATACATAATATATAAATATAAATTAAAATTAAATGAATCACGCGCGGTAGTTCGCGTTTTGGAATCGTAACTTTAAATGATTATACCGAAAGATCCGACCGTCAGATTTTCCCAAAATTGGAACTGTTAGGTTCTCTTTAGAAAGATCTTTCCAATGATATTAAATTTGTTAAGATCCAACGGTTAGATTTCGAGAAAGGTGTAATTCAAATTTGGATAAAAACAGCATTAGGGCCACGAAATGACCTGAAACGTCGTTCGAATTAAATGGGCTATTTTTATATATAAATAATAAAAGTAGCGATAAATCCTTATAAAATAATATTAAAGATATGAAACGATTTGAATTATATATATTCGAGAATTATTTGAAAAGACCGAGTTCAATCTCATTTCAAATAATTATATGACGATTTAAAAACGAAGACATTGAAGACGGTGGTTGAAGACCGGCGATCTTCACATCGAATGGACGACTACTGATGCCTTTGATTGGAGTTTCTAACTTGAAAAGGTTAAAGTGGTAGTTGTCCGGATGTACTTGTTTACTGTCCGGATATGTGAGAACCTCTCTTCCGTATTGGACATACGGGACAAGGACTAAGGTGTCTCCAGTTTCGTTCAGACCCAGAACGAACTTGTAAATGGATTGTGTGTCTGACATTGGATTACATTCTGTGTTGATTGATTTCTATTAAAAATATATCTGCTTAGTGGCGGAGAATTTATTCTTTTCTTAACACCCTTCTCTGAGACGTACGAGCTTAGAGGTTATATATTGATAGATATCAATTACATGGCGTGGATTGTGAATTTGGCATGCTAAGATGCAAATGATCAAGGCTTTTGTTGAAAAGCAGAGCCTTGTGGTTGATGATCAAAGCATAGATTTAATTAGCATAGCTTTGTGTATTTGCGAGCCTCACACCCCGGTATGAGTCAAAAACGGAATGAAGATGGCATGGAGTGCATGCATTTCTTTCTAGCTAGAAATGGTGTCATGGTATGGAGCCCAGACATTTTTACTTATGTGGATAAGTGAATGAGGCGCCTCGGATATTAGTCGTTATTGACTAAGTGATAGGTCCAATAAGACCGGGAAACGTATTGTTCAGGCTTAACTAATCCACTAAAGTATTTGTGGACCGGCCATGCTGCTAACCGGGGCTCGCCAGCGTCCGAGTCCTGAGGCATTTGCTAGAGTGTCTCGAAATTGGTGAGGATGATTGCTAACCTCGACTCATGATGGAAACCCAATTTCCAATACGACATTACGGATTTGATTGTAAACCTATATATGGCGACATAGTAGGATGGGGTACTATGCCGTCTAGGATTGATACATTTATTTTGAAAGTGTTTTAAACTGATTAGACACAAGTAATAATATCAAATTATTATTGTTTTATACATATCAATCATGTTTGATCATTATAAGGTAAAACTTTATCCTTCGGTTTGCAATGCATTATGTGATGGGACTTGAGTCTAATAATGGTTTCATTTTTCTAAAAAGCATTACGTTGTTTTAAAAGATGTTGACGACCAAAAATGTCGTAAACACCAAAGATTCCTTATTACTAGGAATTAATAATATGGTCGCATAGACAAGACATATTATAGAACATAAACAGTAAATAACACAAGAGATTTATAGTGGTTCGGCCTTAGTGAGGGCCTACGTCCACTTTGAAGAGTTGTAGGAATTTTATTAATCACTTGAAAGATTACAAGGTTGAGACCCTCTCATTACATTCATTGACTATGTTATATGAAGCTACAATAGTCATATTAGCAAGAAATAGTAAAGTGGACAAGTTTTCCCTTCTTTTTCCTCAAAGAGGAGATGCCATTAATGAAGCTCTATATAGGTCTGAAGGTCCAAGATCTCTCTCGTTTGAAGTGTGAGGCCATGGGGTATTTATAGGAAATGGTTAGTAGGGGTAAGGTAGGAGTAGATAGAAATGGGGACCATCTACAAGAAATTCACGCCTCTAGTCTTCGGTCTCGGAAAATTCGTACCTGGGTGAGGTGCGAAATTTCGCACCTGCTAGGTGCGAAATTTCGCACCTCCCAGGTACGAAATTTCGTACCCGTAAGGTAAGAAATTTCGTACCTTCGAGGTACGAAATTTCGTACCTTCAAGATACGAAATTTCGCACCTTGGCAGGGTGCGAAGTGGGTTTATGGCGGATGTGGTCGAGGTCCATTGGCGCGATCCCTGTCGGTCTTCCTCCAGGATTTCTTGAGTTTCTCCCTTGGCCCCGTCTTCACGCAATGAGTTGAGTCGAGCACGTCTTGAGTACTTTTGGTAACCGAACAAAAGGCCGGTTAACATTTGCCCCCGAAGTACATCTTATCTTTGTAGGTTGTGCTTCGGAATGAAAGTTGAGATGATGGTAGGGTTGCGGAATTATCCTGCAAATCATAGGAAAAGATATGTTAGCTAGCGGGGCTCGTCCGTTGAGGAAAGGCGGGCGAATCGCTTTTGTTGTCGCGCTCTTGTGGCTAAGTGTTCGAGTGGCATTGGAATCGCGCATTTTTGGCGACTTACGCATTGCATGTTGTATGCCTTTACGAGCGAGATGGTCGAGAGGGAATGTGTGTATATATATATATACATATATTATATTTTGGTAGGCACGAATTTTCGAACCATAGGGGTTCGGATCTCTGAATTGTGGTGGTTCGAAGAATCAAGCTGCAAGGCTCGAAATTTCGAGCCTGGGGCCGGAATACGAAGGGACTTTTGGTTTTTATTATAAATAGGCCTTCCTCCTTCACTTCTTCTATCTTACGCCGTTATTATGAAAATTTTGAACCTCGACCCTTCGAAAATAAGAACTTTTTCTTAGGTAATGGACTAGGTCGACGGAGGGAAGGGAGAAGGGAGGTCGAGGTGTGATGGCTGGAGGAGGCTCGAGGCCTCGAGCCTGAGGTGCGAGGTTCGGAGTCTCGAACCTGATGGAGACCGAACCTCCGAGCCCTACGGGGTTCGACGTTCCCGAACCCTGGTGGGTTCGAGACTTAAACCCTATGGGGTTCGGGTTCTCGAACCTCGAGGGTTCGGGATTTCGACCCTATGGGGTTTGGATTCTCGAACCTAGAGGGTACGGGATTTCGACCCTGTGGATTTCGAGCCTCTGGGTTTTTATTTCTCGAACCTTGGGGGCTCGAAATTTCCACCCTCAGGGTTAAGATTTTGAACCTCGAGGGTTCGAGCCTTCGACCCTCAGGGGTTCGGATTTTCGAGTCTCGAGGGTTCGAGTCTCCGACCCCTAGGGTTCGAATTTTCAAACCCTGGCATGGTTCGAGCTTTTCGAGCCCCAAGGGTTTGAGTTCCTGAGAGGCTTAGTTTGGACCTTCGATCCTTAGGGGTTTGAATCTTCGGCCTTTGTCACTTCGAACTTATACTTCCTGACTGCCTGCTTTCGGACTTATACACTGCATGTTTGATTGCATGATCGTACTATATGTTGACATTGGTAGTTGCACGGATAGGAACTTAAAATTTTCACATAGGATAGAGCATATATCTGGACTATGACCGAACTGTCAGGATTTTTTAGAATTCCTATATGCATTTTCATTCTTTGCATTACATTGCACACACTCGTTAATTTTCACCGACATGAGGGGTACAGGTTATTTCACTGTGATGTCTAACACTGGTATATTGAAGTACAACAAGCCATGCAAACAAGATCACAGACCGGAAAACTCCAGGGAGTCGAGGATTCTTCATCATCGTCTGATACTTTTGACTCTACGAACAATACTACCTCGGGAAGTACCGAGCCTGAGACTACCAAGGGTTCGCTTCCTTCTCAGTCGGGGAGCTCGCCTAAGGTGTCGGAGCATGGGGAACGTGTGGAAAGGGTGCATTCTCCAGTTGTATATTCTGAGTCGGAGAATGTGGATATTATGGGCGGAGACGAGTCGCTTGTCCCAGTAGCGCCGGATATGCTACCTGATGTGGTTAATTCGGACAATCCACCGGACTCGGTGTCGTCGCGTATGGATGTTGCGGCAGTTCACAAGATGTCCCTACGATTTGGCATCCCGGAGGGAGAGGCTCGTGCCCCCGGAGCGGACAAGAGGGCCCACGCACCGCCCGAGGGTCTCACTGCTTGGAATCGACATGCTTGCGGCGTCGGGTGCGTGCCCCTGGCCAATGACTTTATTCGGGAAATGTTGTTCTATTTTGGCCTTGCCCCTTGTCAGCTACATCCGAATGCTTATTCTGCGCTCTTGGATACTTGCGTTCTTTTCTGAGAGTTTCTAAATCGGGATCCTACTAGAGAGGATATTCGGTTTCTCTTTCACTTTAGGCGGTCAGCTGGCGGATCGTCCTCCCAACGGTTCTTGGAAGTGCCTACGACTACTAGGTTCATTGTTGGAAAGTGGCCCAGACCATCAGTGATTAAATACGAGTGGTTCTTTGTACGCTGCCCTCCTGGATTTGCAAGGAGGTGGATACAAGGAAGTGAGTGCCTTCGATCTTTCCTCGTAATGTTATCGGGTTTCGGGTCTCATTGTTTTCGGATTGTGACAGGAAATCCCGTGGCGCCAACTAGTGATGTGTATCAGCAACGTCTTAATGCCCTGCGGGCTATTCCTGAAGCTTCTCACAAGACAGATACAGTGATAGATCAGGATCGCCTTTAGCGCGTTGGGTTGCTTTCGGCCGGTCAGGCCATACTTAGGCCCGTCGTGGCGAGTGGTATGTTAAGAGAGTGGACAACGGAAGCCTCCACTGCCTCTGCAATGAAAAGAAAAGAAACCCCTACCAAGCTTGGGCCGAAGAAGATTCTTAAGTTCCAAGAAGGCGTCGGGGGTAGCAAGACTGGTGGAGTGGAGACGGTTGCTCGGGACGAGTGACTTCTTGGCATTTCTGTCCCTACCCGGTGGGAGGGGTAGGGGAAGAAACACTAGACAGTCCTCACTCTCTTATGACCTCTCCAGAGACCACCACCCCTCTCGAGGAAGTGGATCAGTTTGTCGATCTGGATGCGATTCCAGTGGACTTGCCTCTGTGGCTGAGTGCGGCTAGCATGGAGGATTTAGCACGTGCCGCGGAAGGGTTAACAACCGCGATTAGGGAACAATCTGGTTTGTTGAGAGAGCACTTAGGACATACACTCATACACATCATGCTGCATAGAAGAGTGCCGTTGTGCATCGTTTTACTGACTTTGCTTTGTTTTTCTGATATGTGACATGGCCAGAGGAAGCGGAGGATGAAGTCGCGCGGACCGTCGTCGCCCCGAGAGTGCTTTTCTAGGCTCCTTCAAGAGGGAAGCTAGTTTGTATGGCGATGTTCCACCCCCATGGGGTCATGGCAGTGGAAATCGTCATCAGGACTGGCCTCAATTTTTTACGACTCCTCCCCCTCCTCCTTCGATTCGGGTGCCTAGAGGGGGATCACGGTTTAACCAAGGAGGGTCGAGTCGCACTTCGTCATCAACCCCGCCCGTCAATGCTCCATCGGCCCCCATCCAGACTTCGAGGGGGGAAGAGTCCCCACTTGCCCAACCGAGGCCCGATAGGGTTGCTATGATAAGAACGTAGGATTTGACAGCGTCCCAAATCCAAGAGCTTTCCCCCGCGGAGAAGAGAGTGTTCTTGAGGCAACATTTCCCTCGATTTTACTTTGACAAGCTGTCATCTCTCCTAGACCTTTGCCCGCCTCCTAATAGGACATCTGGAGAGGTATGGACGCATGTGGAGGCCGCGTTTTACCAGGTTGGTGAGCTTACCCGATATTGCCATGATCTATCGGAGTTGATTAGGGAGAAGAACATGCATCCCATGAATCATTAGGTGACTATTGATGCTGAGAAAACCTCTGTTGATAACTTAAATGCGGAAATAGGTAGGTCTTTACTTTCTTCCCCATTTCCTGTTTACTAGGGATCAATAATATTGACTTACGGATCTCCTGGTTTTGTCAGCTGAGCTGAGGCAAGGGTATGAGGCACTCAGAAAGGAGACCGATGAGTCCCGCACTATGTACACAGGGACGATAGTCGATCGAACTACCCAGAACACGACTCGGAAGAAGGAAAAGGCCGAGGTGGACCAAGCTTGCATGGATTTGGAGAGAGAGAACGCCAAGGTCATCGAACTCCAGGAAGAGAATAAAGCTTTGTTGGCAAACAATGACCGCCTGAAGAGGGAACTCGAGGCGGCGAAGAAGGAGAAAGAGGAGGCTGAGGCCAGTAATCGGGATGTGTGAGGTATTGTGGAAGGATCGGAAGTCGAGCATCTGAGAGAGGTCGAGCAGCTGAGGGATGAGCTAGCGGACGTGGAGTACCGGGCACAGTTGCCTGTAGAGGCATACATAAAGGATATGCCTGTTAAAGTCCTAAAGTTTCATGGGATTTATTGGATGCCTGATTATTCCCGCGAACTAGCTCGAACCTGTGAAAGACTGGTTCCATATGAGGCCTTCTTGCGCGGAGTGGGGGAAGGGACCCTGGATAAACAACAACTTATGATTTACCTCCTAATTGAGGAGGAGCGTGGGAAGTTGGAAGAGGTTAGAAGGTTGTTTCTTGAGGATGAGGAGAGAGAGAGGTTAGAGAGGCTTACTGCTGAGAAGGGGAAATCAGTCGTGCCTGGTAGCCTTGTGGTAGCGGAGGATCTTGTGGAAGGAAGTTCTTACAGGCCACCTGTACCGGGGTCGACCCCAGCGACTGACTCTATAGTTCCGACTCAGCTTTCGACCGAGCATGGTCGTGAACAACTAGAGTCGGGGGAGAGTAGATTTACACTGCCCGTAGCGCCGAGTGCCCCTTCCGCTTGTGCTATGCCTTCATTAGCTGGAGGTAAATTTTCTTTGCAATGCATTCTAGAAGAGTATGTGGTTACCGAATTTGTGGACTAACAGGTCATGTTTTCCTTGTACAGTCACTTATGGATTAGCTGTGGCATCGGGCCTTGCCACCGCGATTCCCCAAGTGACCAGTTCCGGGCCAGGACCTGAGGGGATGCAGTCTGGAAAGAGCGGAAATCACCTTGACACCCACTCAGGGATAAGGTTAACTCCGAGCGTTTATGAAGGTCTCATTGATGACGGAGAGGAGGTGGATGGGCAAAGTGCAGCTGTCTGTGATTCGGCAAGGGAAGAATTAAGGCAGGTTAATGTGATTAAACAGGAGGTCGCTACCAATACCAGGGAGGAAATTGTGGAGAGGGCCGTTGTGACTGTTACACAGGAGCAGACTGATGCAGAAGCGGAGAGGAAGAGGGTGGCAGATGAGGAGTCTCAGCAAAGGGCCATTGAAGCTCGTAAGAAGACCGGGGGCGTTGACTCGGGTCACTAGTCCCAAAAGCTCATTGAGCGACGACTTTCTAAGGAGGCCAGGGCAAAAGCTAGAGGGGAAGGGAAAGTTGCCCCAGAGGCGAGCGTCGCAGTGATAGGCCTGCTTGCTGGTGGTACCCCCATGCCTTTGCCACTTACCGCTCTCGCTGATGTCACAGAGATTTCTAGTGGCGATGGGGAGGATGATAGGAGCCTCCCGGCGTCTCATGAGTCAGCCACCTCCAAAAAGGGACGGAGTGGAAAAGGCGGATGTAGAAAGAAAGGGCCCAGCTCCAGGGATGAACCTTCGAGTGCCGAATCTGCAAAGAAGAAGAACAAAGACAGGAAGAAGCATGGTTAGCGTTAGTTGCTTAGGTATATGTTTAGTGATCATTTTGGTAGTGTAGGCCGCTTGTTTACGCGAGTTCGGCCCTCGCTTTAGGTTTTTCAAGGCACGGTGTGGTTCTCATGTACACCCTGTCATTAAAAAAGAGAGATATTAGTTATGTAGCGGGTTGTAATGTGTGTGTGTGTTGTAATGAAACATGAATTATTAAAGATCGCATTTTGTGTTAAATGTTCGGATGTTCTTCCCATGTTTTCGGGCGTCTCGTACTTGCATAGACTTACTTATTGTTACAATTAACAGAAAAGCGATCGTGTGTTCCGTGCCCTGGGTTGATTATCCCAAGGGGGTGTGATAGTGTACCGCACTCTGGACCGTGGTTTCAAAGGGGTGTGCTAGGGTACTGCACTCTGGATCGTGGCTCCAGAGGGGTGAGGTAGCGCGCAGGCTTCTAGTAGGTTTCCCTCAGCTCAGGAAACCCGTAGTTTGCGAAGCCATCTTGTACGCCTGCTGTTTTTTCCTTGGGGTGCCCAGGGTTAACCCCAAGAGTAGCGAAGGCGTGAGACGTCGCGTTGTGCGGTCCGTCCGGTGTAGGCTTTCCAGTCGTTCATCGGGTTGAGTAAGCCTGTAGGTGTCGTCGTTCGCCTGGAAAGAGAAGCCCGAGTCATCAGCCCGTAGGGTCTGACCGTGGTCGTGGGCTACCCCTTAGCCTTGAGAGCTTCGGGGAAGTGACGATTTAAGGTCGGTCTTGGAGTTGCGCCAAGTACTCGACCATCACCCGTGGTTCAGGGGGAGTTCGTATCGCCTCGTTGGCTATTGGGTGGTTGAACGATTTATTCTCGGCCTTGGCGTGGGGCATAGGTTCGAGTTAGAGGTTATTTATACTTGGCCGCGCCACGGGCTGGCGACTCGAGTAGCGTAGCCGGCTCCCATGCTCGGGGCGCCGGGTGGTGCCAATGTGGTTAGATTGCGAGGTTGGCTCGTGGACCGGACGATGCTGTCGGCCCCCGTACGAGGGATCGACACAACAATCAGTGGCTTACACGGAAGCGAACTCGTTAGGGTTATTCAATCATGTCACTCAAGAAGTAAATAAAGACTAAAGAGGTAGGAAGCTGAACATCATTTCCATTAATAATACTTGGCATGAATAGCCTTTACAATGCCTGGAATTGGTAGAAAACAAAACACCACTGGAACCCTTATAGAACCATGTACTAAGTTAGATGAAGTAGTGGTGGAGATGTTCACTGTTCCAAGCCCTTGGTAGTTCAGCTCCGTCCATGGTTGCTAGGTTGAAAATTCCATCACTGAGCCTTCGTGTAATAGAGTATGGGCCTTCCCAACGAGGAGCGAGGCCTGTTGGAGGAGGGAAAGCCCGTTTTAGGACGAGGTTGCCAATGTTGAGGTCCTTGTGGCGGACTCGAGAGTTGAAGTACCGGGCGACTCGTTGTCGTTGGGCAACGGCTTCCTTTCTTTTTTCTTCTAGTAGGTCGAGTGATCCCGTAAGTAAATCCGGGTTCATCTTTGGATCGAAGTAGGTGACTCGATGAGATTGAAGCTCAAGCTCGATGGGGATGACGGCTTCGGACCCGTAGGAGAGGGTGAATGGAGTGTGCCTGGTTGTTGTCTTGTGCATGGTGAGGTATGCCCAGAGGGCTAAAGGAAGTTCGTCTGCCCACATGCCCCCGGCCTTCTTGAGGTGCTTCTTGGTGATGGACTTGATAACTTTGTTAACTGCCTCAAGTTGTCCGTTAGCCTGGGGGTGCGCTACAGCTGAGAACCTCTTTTCGATGCCATGCCGCTGACAGAAGGATTTGAACTCTGCGCTCTTGAATTGAGTGTGTTATCTGAGATGATGGCCCGAGGGACCCCGTATCGGGTGATGATGTTGCGTACCATCAAGCTGATCATTTTCTTGGTAGTGATTGGGGCGAGAGCTTCGGCCTCAGCCCATTCGGTAAAATAATCAACGGCGACGATGGCGTAACGTGCCCCACCTCGGGCCATGGGAAGAATCCCAATGATGTCGATCCCCCACATTGGGAATGTCCATGGGCTGGTCATATGTGTTAGTTCCATTGGCGGGGCTCTTGGGATCTTCGAGAAGCGTTGGCATTTGTCGCACTTGCAGGCATAATCAGTGGCATCCTGGTCGGGCGTAGGCCAGTAATAGCTGTGTCGGAGTATCTTCCTGGCCAAGGTTTGTACACCGGTGTGGTCGCCGCATTCTGCCTCATGTATGCTGACTAGGATTTTGGTGGCCTCGTCGTGGGCCACACATCTGAGTAAGGGGACAGAGAAGCCTCGTAGATAGATATCCCGCCCATAAGGAGATAGCGGGCTGACTGACGGGTGAGCGCTGGTTTTTCCTTGCGGCCTTCTGGGAGGATCCCCTGTTGTAGGTAGTTTTGGATCGGCGTCATCCATGACTCTGGCTCGGGTCTGATGCTCATGGCCGTACTGGTTTGCGCTAGTTTAGTGCTGGGGGAGTCAAGTATTTCGACGGGGGCGAAGCCCAACAGTTGTGGGTCTTCGGAACTGTCTAATCTGGCTAGTGAGTCGTCCCTTTCATTTTGTTCTCGTGGAATGTGAGTGACAATGAAGTGATCGAAGTGAGCTAGTAGTTCCTGAACTTGGGCTAGGTATAGGGCAAGCCGTTCCCCCTTTGTTTGGTACACTTCTTTTACTTGACGCACGATGAGCTGTGAATCGGAGAAGACCTGAATGATCTTCAGCTTGAGTTCGGTGGCGATTTTTAGTCTGGCTATCAGCGCCTCGTATTCAGCATCGTTGTGGGTAGCGGGAAAGTTAGGTTTAGTGCGTAGTTCATTAAGCGTCCCTCGATTGTGACGAGTACAATGCCGGCTCCCGAGCATTTATCATTGGAGGACCCATCCACAAATATCTTCCATGTGTCGCCGAGGATTCCGGTGTCATCTGTAGAAGCTTCTTCGGGGGCTGTGAACTCTACTATGATGTCGGCGAGGGCTTGTCCAAGGATGGCTCGACGAGGAATGAATGTTAACTCGAACTGGATTAGTTCCATGCTCCACTTTAGCAGTCGACCGGATGCCTCGGGTTGTTGTAGGACAGGGCGCAGAGGTTGGTCAGTGAAAACTTTTATAGGGTGAGCTTGGAAATATGGCCGGAGCTTTCGGGACAACACTAGTAAGCAGTATGCCAACTTCTCGAGCTTTGGGTATGAAACACCACACCTCCGTTAAGGTCACTCACAAAGGGAATGCATTAACTTCGGTGGAGCATTTTAGGTAAACAGGCATAGAATAATTACAAGACAGACAATTTCAACAGCGGTAAATAAATAAAACTTTAATTCATTGATAAAATAGCTTGTACAAAAATTGTTTTCCAATACCAGAGTATCTGTCTTGCATAACAAAATAAAGAAGCATAAAATAACAATTATATTCCCCAATAAAGCATGAGCCAGCCATAGCAATGAAAAAGAGAATCGAAGCAAAATTTCGACTAATCTTCAAGCTTGGAAGGAGATACGGTCCAAACTATGCTGAGTTATTCACTCCCTAACTACCTGGGGGGAAACGGAAGAAAAGAGGCGAAAACAAACTAGGTCATACATAAGTCTGGTAAGTCCAGTGATTACTAGCATTTAAACAGGAAAAGGATCATGACATGAAATAAACTGAATATAGGACAATACTATAATAGCAAGATAACATAGGACAGGACAAGGAAAGATAAACTAAGAATACTATCGCACTCATTCTTATTTCTCTGCACCTACTAATAATCGTTTCCACTAGCTTCACCTGTTGTAGTAAAATGAGCTTCCTAGATTCAAGCAGGGTTTACGCTACCCAGGGCCACTGGTGTTTATGCTACCTATTGAACGCTTCTTGGATTCAGGGTTTACGCAACCTAGGTCCAACTAGGGATTATGCTACCTATCGAACGATGCCCCCTAGTCTAGGACACACTACATAGAGCGATATATGTTCCTAGACTTTCCCCACGTACGTGTCGTGAATCGTTATCGATGTTTGGTTGCACATGTCCTCTATATGTGCGGCCTGAGTCCCGTGCCAGGGCTAATCAAGAAACACAGAACTGGGTAGGGAGCTTTAAGTTATCTACTGATGCAGATGCTAAGGTCTGTTTTTATCTGTGTGTGGGTATGGTCCCACTTGACCCCTTCCTCAACTAATGAAAGGCATCCAAGAAAAATCAAGAATGAGAACTGTACGTAGGCCCTCTATGCCTCCATAAACCTATTGGCCAACCTCACCCATAACTAGATAGCAAAGTATATGGTCTTTTGGAGTTCTCCGCCTTTCCACTTGCGTATCACGATTGACTCAAGATGGTAGGTAGACGAAGATGTGCTATCACAGGGCTAATCTAGATATCGCCGCCTCACGCTGGTCCATCCTAGTATTTAGGTTGCCTTATATTGCAACCAAGGCATACTCTTGTTTCTTCAAACGCAGACTTTAACCTCTGTGAGCCCCGGAGGATCATCTGCAACTTCATAGAGGGATACCAAGAGTACCCTCACGTTCCCTCGAAGCTGTGTGCCTCGTAACCCAGACCGTCGGAGCCTTCTTCATGATCAGATGAACATTTGCTCCTTCTCGTGTTCTACTTGGTTTTCTTGAATAAGGTTTACTACTTAGTTCTCTTAACTAAGGTTTATTACTTAGCTTCCTTAATCGTTCGTTTTCTTAAATAAGGTTTATAACTTAATCTTCTTAACTAAGGTTTATTACTTGGTTCTCTTAACCAAGGTTTGATACTTTGTTTTCGTTACTTAGTTCTCTTTAACTAAGGTTTACCTATGAATTCAAGCATGACTTAAGTTCTTTTTATCAAATGATAGCATACAGGTGTTCTCCCATATTTCCTGCTTAGATTAACTTATTTCATATTATAAGTTGTACCACCCATGTTTCCCACATTTCTAGCCTTACGTTATATCTTAAGTCATAACTTTCCCATTTTTCCTTGTTTTGGTGTTGTATTGGTTAAGTATCATCAATCAATTCAAGTTAACTTAACCCACCTACTAGTCATGTTACATTGGTTAACTGTTGCCTTCTTGTGTTAACTTAACCTTTCCACAGATCATGTTATATGGGTTAAGTGTTATCCTCTTGTTTTTACTTAACCTTACCACAAATCAAGTTATATTGGTTAAGTGTTTCTTACTAACTTGACCCTAGTATTCATGTTATATTGGTTAAGTTTTTCTCATTAACTTAACCCTACCATTCTTGCTTAGCTCTAGTTCATTCATTAAAGCACCAACCACTCACATTAGACAGGTATTGTGGTGGTCACTGGATGTGCCGGTCGGTTCCGGACAGCTTTACACTGCAACTCAGTCTAACCTCGGGTCCTTTTTGGGATCAATGCACTAACCGCCCACATTAGATAGCTAATGTTACGGTTGCTAAATTTGTCGGGTGGTTCCGGGCAGTTTTATACCGTAACTCAATCTAACCTCGGGTTAGGCATATTCGTCTTTTCTAAGTTTACATATTTGTCCTTTTTATATTTATATGTAAATTGTCAACAATTTATTGTCATGGCCCACTTTCCTTCTAAATCATATACATAATTTTTGGTATATAAATTATACCATTTTCATGCCACTATTCATTTACATGCTTATGTGACAAACATGCCAATTACATTTAATTTTCATGTTTTCCCCAACGTTACCCCTGTTGTATATTTGCAAAATTACACATAGTGTTAGGCTCGATATTTAGCCTAACTCATAAAAATGGGAAAAGCATAGAGCATGTAATATTTCAACAGCATAAAAAAAATGCAACATATAAATTTGGCATATGATAATAAACTTGCATGAATCATAAGCATGTGAACTTTACATAGATCTACACAAACTAGACTTGGCATGTATGGGTCAACTTGCATGGAATTGGATCTACTTAACATAGCTCTAAACATATAAAGTTGTATGAACATTATTTAGCCTAACAACTTGTATGCAACATAGCATAAGGGAATCACCAAGTTTCTAACCATGATAAATTAATTCACAACATGATAGGTTCTTATAAACTTTGTGAAATCATGTTATACAACTTGCATACAATAACTATAATCTTGACATATAAATATATGTATGAATCTTGACGTTGCATGTAAGTGTGAATAAATTGGATCTATTAATCACAATCGCGAGAACTAGCATAGATCCAAATTACATACCCATGAACATATATAGATCTAAATTGAATACCCATGAACATATGTAGATCTAAATTGGATCTAATAAAAACATGTAACTTACATTAAATTAACATATCTAGATCTAATTTGGATCTATCACATAAACATGTTTTAAATTAACATATATATACCTAACTTGGATTTATCACATAAACATGTTTAAATTAACGTATATAGATCCAATCATAAAGTCATGTGAATTTAGACATATGGGATTATGTGAACATAGCTTAGCCTCATGAACTTGCATATGGCATAACTTAGGAAAATCAACAAACATGATGGCTTCATGTAAACATATAAAAACAACAAATATACTACATGAGAACATCAATCCCAATTAGTTTCATCATAAGAATATGACATAGAGAAATTACAAAACATTATAATTTCATTTAAATATATAAGCATCATCTAGTAGTTTCAACACAAGAATATAACATAGTAAAATAACATGAATAAACATGAACCCACATAGATAAACAAATAGGCACCGTTCTAATATCAGTTTCTTACAAGTCATGAATTCCAATTAAAGTTTAAATCGGAAATATAACTGTACTTACAGAATATATGCAAGTCTTGTTTTTCTGAAGCTGAATAGCTTTCCTTTGATGTAGACTAGTCACTCTTTTTAATTTAGATTTGATTCACTTCGTAGCTTTCTAGTTCTCTTTTTAGTTGAAAGAGAATGGTGGCTATCCTAGGTTGAGTATGGCGGCATGACGGCTCTTGGAATGAATTAGTGTGATTTAGGGTTGAGGATTAGTGGTCCTTTTTATAGGATTTCAAGTTAATAAGAGCCATTAGATCATCTTAGAGTTAATCAAGACCATCTAAGCCCTTTAGAGTTATCCAGAAACAACCGCCTATGCCCTAATGACTCAGCAAATGTATTTAATATATTAATAACCTTCTATTTTAACATTAATGTACCAAATGTACACCTTTTTTTTCTTTATTGTCAATTAACATAAGTGACAAATTATCATATTCCTTAAATTATCATATTCCCTTTAATGTTAATTGACATAAGTATTCATACAAATTAAGATTAATCACATTGTCATCAAAAAAACATAAATGACAATCAACCGAACATAAATGCCTACTTAACATACTTTTTTTTAAGTGAAAATTAGTCTCACATCCTTAAAACTAAAGTTAATTAGGCTCACATGCCCCCTTTTGAAACATATAAATTTCATCCTTATTTTTAAAAGCATCTTTTTTTATGGAAATGCCCTCATTCGATTTTAACGGTGTGTTTTTCACTATATGTTACGTATTAGGGTTTTATTTTCTACAGAAACAAATTTTTCTAATTCATGGCGGCGACGGCTCCATCTTTCACTCATCTCAGCAACTCTCGTCCTCTACTGTTACTCACGGCATCTTCCTCATCTCAGCAACCACATCTACAGCATCTTCCTCATCTCAGCAAACGCATCAATTATCTCGCGGCATCAACCAGGCAGCGACATCAATCCAGGCGGCTTCCACAAATCTCGGCATCAACCAGGCAACGACATCAATCCACAGCAGGCATCGGCATCAACAGCGGCTCCCACAAAATTCCACGTATCTCTGCAACCCCTATTTCCAGATCCAAACTAATTCGGATTTTAATCGTGAGTTTTCCTCCTCATCTTGTCAGCGCAGGCATCGGCGTCAAGCACTGGAGGTTGATGGCCTCTCAAACCGTCCACAGCAAACCATTGTGAGTTTTTTTTGTCTATTCTTTCGGATTTTACTTGCAGGATAAATATTAGGTTTTTATTAGCATAAAAATACGATTTTTCATATGACAAGGACCTGTAAAAAACATAAATTCATGAAACCATTGTTAGAACTCGTGGAATTTTGCTGAACTTCTGATAAAAAGTTGCTGACAAGTATGCATTTATTCTTAATATATGCATATATGTGTGCAATTTTTTATCAAACAAACAGAAAAACATATTATTGTACAAATATTTTAATATTTTTATGCATATATCTGGAATACTTGCATATAAATATTCAGAAATTATTGTTTTTTGCTGAATTGTACGCATTAAGCTTATTAATGTGATCAAGATCTGGAAAATAAGAATTTGAAAATCGTGGATTGATTATGGTGTTAGTATGATTATTGAGGTGAAGAAATGCTTGAGCAAGTGGACTGTGTCTGAATTACAAATTCGATAGATTTGGAATTTAAGTATTTCTATAATCAATTTGTTACAGGATCTGGCTTTTACTCTGTATTCCAGCAAAAAATGTAAAATATCCTTTTGATTTTTTACATTTAATTGGCGCAACAGGTTTTATTACATTTAAGTTGCGGACAAGTATGCATTTATTCTTAATATATGCATATATGTTTGCAATTTTTCATCAAACAAACAGAAAACCATATTATTTTACAAATATATTCATATTTCTATGCATATATCTGGAATACTTGCACATAAATATTCAGACATTATTGCTTTTTGCTGAATTGTACGCATGTATTTATATTATTCTGAAGCAGTTTTTGTAATTTAGGTTACAGCACATTAAGCTTATTAATGTTGATTTTCTTTTTTTGATAACAGTGTTCCGGCGGATATTGGTGTAGTGGTGTTGTTGAAGCTTGGTCGTCCATCTTTTTCCATATGATTGAAACCTGCAGTTGTTTCTACAGAGACTACTAGATGTGGTTTGCGCAATAATCTGGGTCTTAACAAAATTATTCGTTCTTCAAAAGACCATCATCTCTGCTTTGTAAATGTTATGATATTTTTGATGTAGTACACGTAAATATGGTCTGTACTTATATTTTGATGTAGTACATGTAAATGTTATGAAATTTTTCATGCAAGTATGCACATATTTCTGTTATTTGCATATATATATATGCATCTTGTTATAATTATATGTATTTACTTTTTGGTCATTTCTTTTGTTTCAGTAATTATGCAGTACAGTTCTGTATATGTATGCAATTATTTCACTTAGTTGCATAAATGTATGCAATTTTATCCAATATTTGTATCTAATTGTCTAGTTTTTCATAAATATCAAAAAAAAATTATTAAAAAATTGTAGTCCCTACATTCAAGTAATTATTTATTTTTTCTGTATAATATTAATGTATGCACGTCTACTTCATTGATGCGTAAAACTAATAATTTATTTCCTGCATAATATTAATATATGTATGCAATTATTCTACTTAGTTGCGTAAATGTATGCAATTTTACGTACTATTTGTATCTAATTGTCCAGTTTTTCGTAAAAAAAAAAAAATATCGCTGTTGGTTTTCCAGAATTGTAGGATTAGGTTTATGAACGAGATAATAGGAGTGATAGACTGAGTAAATGAGGACAAACAATTGTTGGATAGTTTTTTAGGTGTGTAAGGGTAGTTCTGGAATTTTTTTAGTGGAAATTCAAAAATAGGGATGTATTCTATATTATTTTTATCACCGGGTTTTTTTTTATATTTTGAAACTTAATAGGGACCTGTAAAAAACGCACCCTTTTTTTAATATCAACTAACATGGATGACAAATTAGCACAAACACATAAGGTCAATTACATGTTTACATATTCTTCCTTTACTGTATACATTAATTACACACATATATATATATATATATATATACATGCATAAATATTTCTTTTCAGCGCATGCATCCACATATTTTTATTAAATTTGTCACAAAAGCCAATTAGAGAAGGCCATATAAAAAACAATCATTGACAAACAAAAATGCGCCACGTACGCCACATGATGCGTACACGTCATATGTATATATGTATGTGTGTGTATATATATATATATATATATATATATATTCTATATATATATATATATATATTTATTTCTTTTTTATCTGTCTTCCCAATTACCCATTTTCGCACTAAGCCACTTTTACAACTGCGTTCACACTAAGCCACTTTTAAGCCATTTCCCTAAAACAAAAATATGGCGCTAGCGGGGATCAAACTCTGTACCTATTGTATGCAAATCACGTGTTCCAACCAAATGAGCTACTAAGTCTTTTGCTTACAAATATTAGAACAATGCTAAACATTATTCTTTTCTCATTCCTCTTTTTCATGTTTTGCTGCAATATTTAATTTAAGGATATCTTTTTCATACGGAGTCCAATTTACGCAAACTCGGACTCTATCTCAAGTAGAATTCCGAGACGAACGCAATGGCGCAACCCATTTCACCTAATTATGTCTCTAAAAATTAATTATACCTTGATTTGTTATTTTTAGGTTCAAGAAAATACGGGGTGTTACAAGTTCTTTTCTGCCCCCGTCAATTGCTTGTTGTTGTAGTAAACATTCCGTTGAGTGCGATCGTCAAATCATATTAGCGTCAAGCAGATTGCCTGTGAAGAAACAGCCAAGTAAATGTATAAGTCCTCATGGTCTACGGGCTTAGACAAAATGAGTGGTCGCTCTAAGCGGTCCAGGAGTTCATTGAATGCAAAAACGCACTCGGGGGTCCATTCGAAGTTGCGCTTCCCCTTTCGAAGTAAACAGAAGAAAGAATGCACTTATCGGTGGCCTTTGAGATGAATCTACTTAGGGCGGCGACCTTTTCGCTTAAACTTTGAATGTCTTTGATGTTTTCAGGGACTTGGATGTCCCGAATAGCTTGGATTTTCTCGGGATTTGCTTTGATGCCCCGGGCGTTGACGATGAAACCTAGAAACTTTCCCGAGGCGACGCAAAAGGAGCATTTTAGAGGGTTAATTTTCATGTCGTATTGGCGGAGGACATCGAACATTTCAGATCGGTCATGGACGTGATCGCTAGATGTTTTTGATTTAACTAGCACGTCGTCCACGTACACCTCCATGGATTTCCCGATTTGATTTTTGAAGAGGCGATTAACCATCCGCTGATAGGTAGCGCCGGCATTCTTGAGATCGAAAGGCGTGACGCCATAGCAATAAAGCCCGTGGTCAGTTATGAAGGAAGTATCGTCCTGGTCGCGGGGATTCATCAAATTTTGATTGTAACCAGAGTAAGCATCCATGAAGGATAGTAGCTGGGATCCGACGGTCGAATCAACTAGTCGGTCAATTTTTGGAAGCGGGAAGCTGTCCTTGGGACATGCCTTATTCAAATCTGAGAAGTCGATACATGTTCGTCACTTGCCATCGGCCTTCTTGACTAGGACCAGATTGGACACCCATTCGGCGTAGTTGGCCTCGCGGATGAAGTTGTGATTCAGAAGGCGGTCTACCTCTTCTTTAAGTGCTTTGGATCTGTCGGGTCCTCGGAAGCGGCGCTTCTGTTTGATTGAAGGCGTCCTAAGGTCTATGCTTAAAGAATGACAGGCAATTGCCGAATCTATGCCTTTCATGTCGGAATGAGTCCACGCGAACACATCCAGGTTAGCCTTCAAGAAATCATAAGGTCGAAACTGACGGGCACATCTATTGTAGGCTCGATGGGAGTAGGTCTCTCGTATTCGGGCTCTTCGTCTTTCCTTGGATCGAGGTCATTGGAAATACGGGAGTGGCGTCTAAGCCATGGCTCGAACGCCGCTGGTTGCTTTGCGGAAGCGGTCTTGACACAAAAGCGGTGGGCGCTGCTTTTCCCTTGTCCCTATTGCGCGCATTCTTCCATTCGATTGCGTAGCATTCTTTAGCATTGACTTGGTCAGCTCTGACTGTTCTGATCCCGTTTTCCGTTGGAAAATTAATAAGGAGGGACTATGGCGATAGGCAGATGCGGAAATCCGTGAGGAATGGACGCCCAAGGAAGGCGTTATACGGCGAGTTAATGTCGATAACCACGAACGTGAGGATGCAGACTCGGCTCCGATCCCCCGTGCCGAGTTCGACAGGTAGTTCGATGACTCCAACCGGACAACTGGATGCCCCATTAAAGCCATGAATCGTGGAGCGGCATGGTTTGAGATCTCTTGCCTCTAACTTCATTTGGTCATAGGAGGCTTTGAAGATAATGTTGACCGAGCACCCTGAATCGACCAATATCTTTCGCACAATTACAGCGCCAATTTGGATAGTGATAACCAAAGGATCGGTGGTTGGGATTTCAATCCCCGTGGACTCCCTCCCATTGAATGTGATGTCATCCCGCATGGTTTTTCGGAGCTTGGCTGGGATAGAATCATCGGGATCAGAGCAAGCCTCATAAGTTGCGTGTCTAATGGAGCCCATGTATTTCTCCATCTTCCAAAAGCTGTCATGTGTAGGACCCGGCCCGCCGCATATGGTATTGATCACAATTCCCCGCCTCGGGTTAGACGGTCCTGCGGCTGCCTTGGCAGCTGTCTGAGAAGCTGGTGCTGGAGGCTTTGGGTTGGTTTCGGTGGGAAAAGGTTTTTGAACGTATTGTTCAAGCCGTTTTTCTCCGACGAGCTTTTCGATTGCATCCCTTAGCTGTCGGCATTCATTTGTGTTGCCTATACATGTCATGGTATCGACAGTATCTTCCCGAGCTCTTCTCGGCATCAGTTGACTCTCTGACGCGGGGTTTCTTGTATGGTAGAGTATTACACGTCTCTAGGTAGATAGTTTCCGGATCTTCGTTCAGCGGAGTGTATGTGTCATAAGATTGGTAGGGGCCAGGCTTCCTTGGTTCGGTTTGTACCTGATTGCTGCCCTGACCTCCTTGCCCCCCGGTGTTTGGCCTTTGCCTGAGGGGTGCTGGCCTCGTATTTGGGTTAGAGGGGCCTCCTGCTTCTCGCCCTTATGATGCTTGTTAGCGGTGCCTGCTCGAGGGATATTAGGGCGAGAAGTCTCGATGACGCGGTTGCGCCTTGCTTCTTCTTGGCACAAGAACTGCCATGCCTTCTCGTAGAAAGCGTCGAGGCTCTTTGGTTGCTTTCGGTCAATCCATGCTCCAAATTCCGAAGTTGGGAGGACGCCCTTAGCTAGTTGGAATAGTATAGTGCACGTGTCCGGATCTTCGACCTCGGCGAGGGCAACATTGAACCGAGAAAGGTAGCTTTTGGGTCACTCTGCAGGCCCTTGGTATAGGTTGGAAAGAGCAAAGGCATTCTTCGGAGTCGGGATATGCACTCGGAATTTCTTTACCAATTGCGTCGCTAATTGGCCGAAGTTGTTGATGGAGTCAAGCGGAAGCCGGGAAAACCATAATAGGGCAGTTCTTGAAAGGAAGACGGGAAGGCATTTGCATTGGACTAGATCGTCGCCCCAGCTTGAGTCCATTTTCCATTCATAACGGTTTAAGAAAGCAAAAGGGTCGGTGGTGTTGTCGTACAACGGCATCTATGGCATGCTGAAGCGTCGCGGCCATTCTGCTTCGTTAATTCTTCGAGTGAAAGGGTTGCGCCTTATGCGTGCTTCCCATGAATCATGCACATTTCCTCGCATCTCCCTCATTATCCTTCGGACCATGTCGGGAAGGTAGGTCGGGTGAGGATTCGCCATTGGGATCCATGGGTTCTGGCGAGGTTCCGGAGTTTGGGTTCGAGGACGCCTCCTATGGTGGATGTCCAGGTTGTTTTCTTCCATGTCCTCGACATCTATAACGGGATCCGAGTTTGCATGAGGATGTGGAGCGGGAGCGCACGGGTCCTGTTCCGGATGGGTTCGGCCTGCCATAATAGTTGGATCGTTGTTTCGGCGGGCGGCCGTTGGGTCTTGCCGAGGAGGAGGTTGGTTAGTAAGAGCGGGTCCGTCATTGATGACTAGGCGAGGGCGGTCCCGATATTGGGTGCCCCCGTTATAAGTGACAGTGGTACGGTCGTCGTTGTCGTTGGCATACCCGTTGCCATTGCCGTTGTCGATGGCATTTTTTCGGACGGCGACGTTGTTGACGAGGCTAAAACTTCTTCGTTGGTGCGAGGCCCTTGATTCAGAAGAGGAAATTTCCGATGTTGGTGGTCGAGGTCGGGCGTTGCTCCGAGCTAGTTGAAGTCGAGCGACGACGCGCTGACTTTCTTGGAGTTGCCGCATAAGGTCGATGTTATTCCTTAGCGCTTGGTTAAGCTCGACAGCCGTACTCTCGTACCTTTCATTAAGCGTACGAATTTGCGCTTGGGTTACGGGCGCTTCGGGGTATGCAATTGGAGTTTCATTCTCATTAGTGGCCGGGATGTCTACCGGTGGAGGTGGATGAGATGTACCGGCCTCGGCGGCGGCTGAGGAGCCGATCATTGCGTTCGTTGACTTCTTCACCACTGTAAGCGGACTCGACGGCAAGTTAGGCAAGTAACCTTAGGCTCGTCGAAGTCGAGATGGTAAGGTGCGAGAAAGGCGCAATATCTGAGTTCTCTCAATGAAAGCACCAAATGTTGACGACAAAAAATGTCGTAAACACCAAAGATTCCTTTTTACTTGGAATTAATAATATGGTCGCATAGACAAGACATATTATAGAACATAAACAGTAAATAACACAAGAGCTTTATAGTGGTTCGACCTCAATGAGGGCCTACATCCACTTTGAAGAGTTGTAGGAATTTTATGGATCACTTGAAAGATTACAAGGTTGAGACCCTCTCATTACATTCATTGACTATGTTATATGAAGCTACAATAGTCATATTAGCAAGAAATAGTAAAGTGGACAAGTTTTCCCTTTTTCTTCCTCAAAGAGGAGATGCCATTAATGAAGCTCTATATAGGTCTCATGGTCCAAAAATCTCTCTTTGGAAGTGTGAGGCCATGGGGTATTTATAGGAAGTGGTTAGGTAGGGGTTAGATAGGCGTAGGTGGAAATGGGGACCATCTACAGGAAATTCGCGCCTCTAGTCTTCGGCCTCGGAAAATTCGTACCTGGGTGAGGTGCGAAATTTCGCACCTGCTAGTTGCGAAATTTCGTACCTCCCAAGTACGAACTTTCGCACCTTGGCAGGGTGCGAAGTGGGTTTATGGCGGATGTGGTCAAGATCCGTTGGCGCGATCCCCCTCGGTCTTCCTCCTGGATTTCCTGAGTTTCTCCCTTGGCCCCCTCTTTATGCGATGAGTTGAGTCAAGCGCGTCTTGAGTACCTTTGGTAACTGGACCAAAAGGCCGGTTAACAAAAGATTTACTTATTTTATGCACTGTCAATCAAATGGAGTAAACCTGTTCCGCGTTAGCGGCGTGGTCCTGTGATTAGCCTTATTATTAGGTAAGTTAAGTAAGATTTCTCATACCAGTCACATGACTGACTCGTAGTTTGTTTTTCCCTTGCAAACTTGGGTGCCCCTTTTTTCCACACGGGCAGTCGAGTAGTTTGTTTTGCAGATATTTATCTCGAGCAGGATTCTGGATCAAAGCTTAAAGTTATGTCCAGAGCATTGATAGTCTTCCGATATGTTAGTTTATATTTCCGCTATGGATTGTATTACATTTATTGCAAATTATCTTCCACTGTATTATTTTCGATGTACTATGATATTCTGTACTCTGATGTAACATTATATGATGTTTATAAAAGTCTTTTGTTGTTGTTCTGATGTTGTTGTATACCCAAAGTTAGCGCATCTGAGGATTTCCCGCAAAAGGGATTTTCGGGTCACTACAGTATTAGTATGTAATCATTCACTTACAATTATTTATATGTATATTTCTAGAAGTATTAATATAAAATTATATTCTTTTACAGCCGTGCATCTACACGAGACTAACTTAGTTATATATACAATTATCAAACCGACCATTAAAGGGGTGTTCTTGTTATCTGTTGGACAAAATAAAATTTTCTGAAGCAAAAAAACTAATGCGGCTTCTTCGATTGTTTTCTTTGCGTAACCTGGTTTTTCTCGTATCCCTAATTCTTCTCTACGTCCCTAATTCTTCTCGTATTTCTGATTCACTCCATTTTTCTCTGTATTTATTCGCTAATCCAATATCCTTCGATCTAGGTATCAACCAATTTATCAGATCTAATCCGCAAAACAATCCACCTCCCAAAACAACCTGCAAACAATTTCAAATTTGCATCAAACCTTCGATTTATCAGAACTGCAATTTTGTTGAGCATCCTTCAATCCAGGTATCATTATTTTATTTTATTTTACCTTGTTTTTTAAGTTTGAATCACAATTTTTATAGTCAAATTTAGATTTGTCATTCGAAAATGGTTTAGCTCGTTTTTTTTCTTCTTATTATGAAGATTTTAATCTACTATGTGTTAGATCCATGGTTTATCGTTAGCTTAGTCTATGTTGGCAGTGGATTTAGAATAGAAGCGAAAAGACGATTTTTTGGGGGAATTTGGCTGGGTATATTGTCATTGATTTTGAGCTTATTTTTTTCTCATATATGATTTATTTGGCTTGATCCACCATTGAGAGTAGAAGTTGAGCTGATGATAAACTATCTGAACTAATTTAATCAAGTTCTATCAACTCTAAGTTTGTATCTAAGCAGTAATCATATCAAGCCATGTATAAATATCATGAGCATGGGTATCGCCGATTGAACCAGTAATATGTAAAGGTTCAATTGATAAAGCATTTTCTATCATGGATATTTGGACCAAAATTTCATATTAGCTATAAAATTGTGTAAGCTACATAATTAGGAGGAGGAGCTTACAATCATCAAATACCGGGAGAGACCATGATAAATCAGGCTGAAACTCAAGAAGGGAATATGAATTCTATGATCTACAATAAAATAATGCTCATCGTTATTTTTTATAAATGGAACGTCGTGCACCTATAGATTTTCAAGCTCTAACACCTAATCTGCTTACAGTTTCATGATGTTAATTAAAAAATATGGTTCAAACTTCAAAGACAATGAATAATATCAGTTATCTTTTTTTTACATCATGGGGAACCTTAAGATCATAATATATATTGATGCTCACTTAAGTAAACCCCACGTCGTGTGTCTACCTCGCTTTGTTTAGTCGTCGCACACGGATGTGTATAGCTCCAAAAATGGTTCACAGCCAGATTCGAACCTGCCCGCACACTGCTTAGATCCCCATCTCCCAACCCCAAACCACCCGAGCTATGAACGGCGGGTAATAATATCCGTTACTTATTTAACTACTTATAAAGAATCCTACATAACTAGGCAGTTTGATGTATCCATTCTTAATCTCTTAGCTACTCCTACAAATTGGAAAACGTATTATATCATAATTTTTTATTTATTATATTAATGATTTTTTATCATTTTTGACTGATATATTATTGCTCAAATTTAAATTTCCAAAGAAAAAATAGCTCAAATATAACATTATTTTACTTCTCCATACATACAGATTATATTTAAATACTGAATAAGAGCGGCTAGGGGCATGTTGTGCTTAAATAAGTACAGATTATACTTGAATACATGTTGTAGGAAAGGATGAAGGCTCCCATGTGCATGTCACAGCTGTGAGTTCCGCCCATTTCCTTTATATGCTGGAAGCCCGTTCTCAGGTAACTCTTCGGCTCTGCATTCACTATGAACTTATCCCATATGAATCCTCAAAAGTTCTGCATTTTTTTATAATACTGCAGTTGCTAGTTTGAAAATATAACTTGTGTTGTGAATTTGCATCATTTCTATGCACTTTCTACACATAAACAGATGATAACATAAAAGAAACCTCAAGCATTAGACAGCAGCTTGGAGCATCTCTCGAAGATTCAGTCCTTAATTTATTTATCTATACTATATTATAATTACTGAGTTTGCCAATAAGAGCTCTCAAGCCTCTTCACTAAATTAAACTCAACCGTCGCTGCAAAAAATTGAAGGCGGAAAACAACGATTCCTCCAATTAAATAGTCTACATCTCTACCCTCATCCCTAGTCATCCCTCTTTTCGTTGCTTTTTTAATTATTCCCCATCTTCGACCTAGCCCTAAATTGAAAACGATTAGATTTTCTCCCAACGAAGCCTCGCTCCATTACTGCGCAATGTTTTTCTCCGCCCTATCAACAGCGGCTTACGGCTACCACAGTTTCACAAGCGCCCATCGATTTTTCCTAAAGGCATCAACAAGTCATCGGTTGTAGTGATCTTTCTATCATTTCCACATCGTCCATTTATTTACTTATCTGCCAATTTTTTTGAACTAATTGTGAATTTATTCTACGGAGAGGGTCCACGTAATGAAAATTATGTTTGCTTAAAATCAATGTTCTGCTTAAACTAATACCCTGTATAATAGTCCACTGAATCGATTTTTTCCCCAACTCATGAATATTTGCTGTATTTCCACAAATCTGTAACTGAGTGATGATGATTAGTTATCCTTTCAAATTGCGGCAGAACAATGATGTAAATCTGAGGTAAAAGATGGATAATTTCGCTGAATAGATTAGCTCAGTAATGATGAGTGATGATAATTTGAAACCTTTTTTTCATAGTTAGGTAATTTTTTAGTGATCCTATTCCAATTATAGATCTCATAGAATTATTGGTTGTTTTTTAGCCTGTATATGAATATACATAGGCATCAGTGAGTTTATGCAAATAAACTTACAAGGACTTGGAGACAACCATAATGAATTAATGGATTCAGAATTTATTAATATCATTTGTAAGGATTTTTAAATACTTATAATTTAAAAAAAAACTTTTATCTTAGCCGTAACATTTAAGGCTAACCATATGACGTAAGAGTTGGATCTTTATCAATGGATGGGCATCAAGCTAAACTTATAAGTTCACTACAAATTAATGGTTTTTGTAACTCATTTTGTGCATTGACAAATAATAAATTTGGAACGGAGTTAAAATATAGTGCGGTAAAAAGCTACAGGATCTGTAAAGCTTTTGCTATGATGAGCAACTTCATAAGCAGTAGAACCCCCATAATATGAATCCAGATTGTTTTAGTGGATGCTTCAATCTATGTTATTTAGATTCATATATTTATTTCTAACAAATCATATTTATTTTGATTTAAATTGAGTTTAGTGGACGAACCCTAATGTGTTTTTTCATAGATAATATTTAGCTGTTAATAAATCAAGTGGTGACTCCAAAACCACACCCTTTAGCATATTATCTGGCAGATACTTATATACAAAAAAAGTAGGCATATATGAGTATTCACTTTATAGTAAAATTTATACCATTAGCAACAAAAGCAAGTTTCCATTTGCTGATGTGTTATGGTCAGCAAATAATCACGTTAATTTGATATGCACAAATGGTCTTTTTTGTACCATGTAAAGTACGGCGAATAAACATGATATGAACCAATGCGTATTATAATGGCAATGTAGACATGAGCAAGGACAATGGGTCAAATTTTTTTTGAACATTGGTTGAATTGATCCTATTGTATACCATGACTTTAATTGAATCTGCCTCTTGCACTACACTCAGTGCCTTATCAATCGGGCACCGCGTTCTTAATAACAAGATTTTCACAAAATAAATAGCTTTTCATTTTATCAACAGCTGTCTAATTTTACGATTATTGCAAATATTTGGTTGCCTATTTGTACATGTTCCTTTTGGGCATGTTTATGTCCTCAGTAAATATTTGCTCTCCATTGATTGCTTTATTCCAATAATAGTTTGCTAACTAATTCTTGACAGTGTGTTCCTTTTATTACAGTCGCTTTACATGTTGGTTTTCGCCTTATATCACTTTCATCGAAGATAGTTCGGTTTCATATAAAAAGGTCGTTCATACAAAATTGACTCATATTTATATTATATAACTTTTTACTTTCATATTGTTAACAGTATTTTGTTTTTTCAAATTTAAAGAAGTACTTCAATTTTCTACCCCTGGCTTTCATCTTAATTTTCAAATTACAATTTTTGAAGTTGAATATTACCTTGAAATGGGGCCTTCTCCTTTCACACATTGAGTGTAGATTTAGAAGTACATTTTATTTTCCTAACTTTCATCTTATAAATTATTATTTTACTCAATATCTGGTTTGCAATATTTTTATTTGTAGATGTATTTAATGATATTGGTCAATTTTGAAAATTAACGAATCATCTTCATTTGCCTTTATTGAATTATAATGGAAAATATTTTACCAAATTCATCATTTGTTCACCTATCAATGTAAGTACATAATTCGATATAGAATTCAACTGTGCAAAATTTGAATGAGGTTTTGACATATGTATTGCCAAACCTTTGGAGTATTAATGAACATGCTAACACATTTATTATGTCTATTTTCAAAATACACAGTGTTTTCAATCTCTCAGCACAATTCAATTTTTCCATCCATTGCTTATATGTTTTGTGTCATAAGAAGGGGGTTTAGTTTTGTTTATTTTCATATGTGAATGGGTTTAACCATACTGGTCATTTCTGTGAATTTACAAATCATCTTGATTTGCTGTTATTGAAATATTATGGAAATAAAATTTCCAAATTCATCATTTGTTTGCCTATCAACAATTGAAAGTACATATTTAGATATAGAATTCAACTGTCTAAATTTTCATGTGTACTCTGCTCAGAATATACAGTACGTTTTCAATCTTTTAGCACGATTCAATTTTTTCCAATCTATTGGTTATTTGTTTCCTGTTTTAAGATGGGTTTGGTTCTGTTTATTTTCATGTGTACTCCTTTTATTTCATGTGTACCATATTATCTTCCTTTAAAATTATGTTTACATTGGAATCAAACATGTTTGAATGGCACAACATACATTATGATTGTTGGTTGACGTGGTAGTATTACTTCATACTGTAATGATTTTCTTTTACTAAAAAGGGAATTGCTTTGTGAACACTTTTTTGGTCAACTTGGAAAATGGGTATTTTAATTATTATTTTTAATTCCCTCTTTGAACATTTCAGTGACTTAAAAAGTTTAAATTAGTTTAGTCCCAATTAGAACAGTTTTGCAATTTTATAAAATCCAATCCATTGACTGCTTATTCCATTAACTCAGATTTTTCCTTCTTACATTGCTCGCTTTTCCTCAATGGTGTAATCCATTAGATGCAATGATTTTGTTCCATTTCTTTCTGATTCCCTTTCCCTCCTTGCTTAATCTTCTAAAGATTTATATTTTAATTTCAGCTCATCCAGCTATAAACATATCTGTTTGTGCAAACTTATTTATATTGTCTTTGTTGCCACCTGCAAGATTTTATTTCACTTCTTCCTGATTGCCTTTCACTTCTTCCATGATGTTCTAAAGATTTTATTACCAACTTTAATTCATACAGCTTGAATCATGCATTTACAAACTCACATAGATTTAATTATCCTTTTCTCCAACAAAGGTGGAAAGCTTTTACTACAAAAATAATGTATTCAATTGATATGCAAACTTTCTTATCACAATTTTGTTCGCACATTGCATAATGGTAACCTCGCTTCATTGATTAAGCTATATTATTGACCTTTAGTATCATGGATGTTATAAGTTATTTGTTTTAATGAATTTGTTGATTTCTCCTTTAAGTTAACTCTTTGCAATAAAGTTGTTTTCTCTTATAAAATTTATGCTAATTCGATCGATAAGAATGAAAAATATGCATTTGACATTTTATTAATTTTCTCATTCTCATATTTCCAGTAAGCACTTCACATCTCCCTTATGTTCACTCAATCACTTCCTCCATTGTTGGAATTTAAGATAGAAAGGAGGAGAGAGATTAAACGTAGAATAATTAAATGACTACATTTTTTATTATTTCACTTTTCTTTATTCAACTTGATTACAAATGAGGGAGTACAACCCTTTTGTAACATAGCCAAGTATCTAGAGTCTTCTTATTCTAGAGTTTTCTTTTATTCTCTAATTTCTACTTTCCTCAATAAATCAATTCTAAAATTCTCCATTTGATAAATCTAAAATTTCTTGCCATATATTTTAACCTTCCCCTGATACAATAGTTAATTTTATTCCATAGTGTTTCTTATTAAAACTAAATTTATTTGTTTCCTTAAAACCAAGTTTATTTCCAACATCCTCCCTTAAACTTGGTTTTACTACTTCAAACAGATTCCTTGATTCGAAGCACTTTCTCTTCGATTTGTGATGCACTCTATCATCACCTTTAAAAATTATCGAAGCACTTTCTCTTCGATTTGTGATGCACTCTCTCATCACCTTCAAAACTTAACGAACCACTTTCTCTTCGATTTGTGATGCACTCTCTCATCACCTTCAAAAATTATCGAAGCACTTTCTCTTCGATTTGTGATGCACTCTCTCATCACCTTCAATTTTTTTTTTTAATATTGGAGCACTTTCTCTCCATGGTGCACTTTCTCACCCACAACTTTAAAATAAAATTTCTTCCACGACCACTTGTGCCATGTTCAACAACAACTTCGATAGCAGTTGCGAGTTTGCTGCTTTCTTTTCGCCAAAGCTCTTGCCTTTAGGAGCTCGTTGTCTTCTTCCTTTTCATCTTCTTTGACAGACTTTTTAGATTTTCCATTCTGAATTTTTTTTTTTTTTTTTTTTTTTTTTGATCTTCTTCTCACTCTTCTTCTTCCTCTTAATGTTCCTTCTTATTTTTTTTTTTTTGGCTTCATAGAGATCTCTCTATCCTCCCTCGTTAACCTAGCTCCAATACCATGTTGGAATTTGGATATAGAGAGGAGGATAGAGATAGAACGTAGAATAATTAAATGACTACATTTTTTATTATTTCACTTTTCTTTATTCAACTTGATTACAAATGAGGGAGTACAACCCTTTTGTAACATAGCCAAGTATCTAGAGTCTTCTTATTCTAGAGTTTTCTTTTATTCTCTAATTTCTACTTTCCTCAACAAATCAATTCTAAAATTCTCCATTTGATAAATCTAAAATTTCTTGCCATATATTTTAACCTTCCCCTAATACAATAGTTAATTTTATTCCATAGTTAATTTTTTTTTTGATCTTCTTCTCACTCTTCTTCTTCCTCTTAATGTTCCTTCAAATTTTTTTTTTTTTTTTTTTTTTGGCTTCATAGAGATCTCTCTATCCTCCCTCGTTAACCTAGCTCTGATACCATGTTGGAATTTAAGATAGAAAGGAGGAGAGAGATTAAACGTAGAATAATTAAATGACTACATTTTTTATTATTTCACTTTTCTTTATTCAACTTGATTACAAATGAGGGAGTACAACCCTTTTGTAACATAGCCAAGTATCTAGAGTCTTCTTATTCTAGAGTTTTCTTTTATTCTCTAATTTCTACTTTCCTCAACAAATCAATTCTGAAATTCTCCATTTGATAAATCTAAAATTTCGTGCCATATATTTTAACCTTTCCCTAATACAATAGTTAATTTTATTCCATAGTGTTTTTTTATTAAAACTAAATTTATTTGTTTCCTTAAAACCAAGTTTATTTCCAACATCCATGGCCTACTGAGTCGCATGGTTTTTTATTGTTGCAAAGAACGGGTTTCCGTTCTAATTTCCATTCCTTTTCTTACTGAATGTATGTTATCATTCTCAATTATGAATTTCTCCCTAGCTTTGTTCAAACAATATTCAGTTTCTTTGCATTCTCTGTGTTACTATTATACAATTAGCATGCAATAAATTAACATTTAATTGTTACTGTGGTTATGGTATTGTTTCTGCGTCTATCTTTTGTGACATTGTTATTTTTTGGTATAAGCTATTAAGGCTTATTTCCATAAACATGTATCAATTAAGGCATATTTTGTGAATATTTATGGCCGGTCATGAGAGGTTTTTGTATCTTTATGTTGAAGAACCCAATAATGTGGTGCGGTAACACTTAGCTTTTAAGATGTGTTAAAGCCATGGACATACACTTTCTGAAATTTTTAGTTTAGATTACCAAACAACCAACAGATGATGCTAACGCGAAATATTACTGAATTATATATATATATATAGATATATATATAGATATATATATATATAGATATATATATATATATATATATATATATATATATCTGCAGTGTTATTGTATTATCAACTATAATACATTTTCATGAAGTTTTTATTTAACTTTGTGGACTAACCTTATGACAATTGTTGTTGTATGCATGCATACCCAGGATGTGTTTCATGTTCAGATGCTAATTGCTCCATTGTATTATAATATTCAAGGTATATACCACATGCCACGTTTTTGTGAAAAAGTCTATAGTAGGGATTTTTATTTTGATAACTCATTTTTGTGGAATTCAACTATCGTGTGAAACTGCAAGCCAATTTTTTCTACTTTTTCACGTACAATAGTTGTTCAAACTTTTGTTTTTGTGTAATCAACATCAAGCACTCCAAGATATTTTTTTTCCCTAGGTTTCATTATTTATAAGCATTTATCAGATTTCAAAGCTTTATGCATTTTTCGTAGTTTATAGCACCAGCTTTTATTGTAAATATTGCATGCTTATTGGTACGTGGAACTAAATATAAAATATTTTAATGGCAAGCATAACAACAATGTTTAACTTTTGTTTTTATAATTCCAATTTCTCATGATATATAATTATGTTAGAAAACTCAGCATATAGCATTAACTTCAAATGCTTTGTGCTACGCTAAAAATTTCTTTTTCTGTTATCCTTTGCTGTGAAACTAGGAGTTTCATTTACGTGTATAATACTATAACAAAAAAGCCAAAGGAAGTTAGGTGTTATCATTAATGAATTTTGTGCAGCCTTAATTACATTTACTTTTCATGTACCAAAAGGGGAACTAAACAAAAGTAACTGTAAGAATAAAAGCCTCATTTATAGCCATTTTTATTTATGTTAAGTTTTTTTGAATGTATGTCAATGCTACTTTTGCATTTATAACATTCATTGATTTGAAGCACATTTATTAAGCAAATAATTTATTGTAACTGCAACATTTTCTCATATAAAACATACAATGAAGTTGTAATTCATATAATTGATATGTTTAGTGGATTCCTATGTACATTCTATATGGTTATATATATTCATATAATTGATATGTTTAGTGGATTCCGTTGTACATTCTCTATATGGTTATATATTTATCCTTAGCATCTTTTAGTAGAAATAATTGGTTGAAATAGTGAAAAATATTTTTATAAAATGAAGGTCCATTGCTGGAAATTAGTAAAACCATTTGCTAATAAATGACCACAATGGAATGTTAACGTAAATTGCCACTATAGTTGTATTGAATAAAACTAGAAAAGATAGCTAAGAAAAATATAGTTGAAACCTGTAATATGCTTTTTCATTTACTGTAGTTTGTTAATTAAGCCACCATGTCCATTACCATATCCTTTGGTTCCCGACTATGTCATAAACTCCAATGATAGTAATTTCAATAAGAAGACTGGCATATAACATTGGAGTTGTGTCCTTGAAAGAATTGGAAAAAAACAGTAAATTTCACTGATATTTGGCCAAACATTGGCAAAAAAATTGGCTATTTTTGCTTCAACAAATAATGTGTCAGCTGTAACAATGCCAGGGCTAAAAAGAATGGTGGTGCTCATTCTATAAGGAGGCAATGAAAAACTATCTTGGATTATATGACTATATAACTCTATGTAACACGCAGATTTGTGTGACAATATTTTTTACCACTACAAGAAAAATACCCTATTGCAACTAGCTATTTGCAACAGGCGACACATGACAGTTGCAGTAAATGATATTTTGCAACAGACCTATTATAGCCGTTGCAATATATGAGATTTAGCAACAGGTCTTTTCTTTCTATTGCGAAAAGCATATTTTTAGCAACTGCGCTTCTCTTCCTGTTGCAAAAACATACTTTTAGCAACTGTGCTTCCATAACAGTTGCAACAAACATATTATTTGCAACTGCGCTTTCAAGCCAGTTGCAAATAAATATCTTTAGCAACTGTTTTCGCCACTTGCAATAAGTGTATTTTTTTACAACTGGTAAAGTCAGTTGGGAAAAACATATTAATAAAAATAAGTACCAAATTTTAATAATTAATTTTAAATAGTTACCATTATATGATTAACTATTAGTAATTGTATAATAATTAAGATTAATATTTAATAATTAATAATAAAATTTAAGTACTATAAAGTGATATTTATAACAGATAATTAGATAATAATAATTATTAATTAACAAATAATAATAACTAACATTTAAAAAGTAATAAAATAAGTAAATAATGATAATAAATTAATGATAAAAAACTAATGGATAATAATTAATTTGAAATATGAATATGCTTAAATATTAAATAATTAAATCAATTGATGTCTAAAAATCGTCGTGAGACAACCAACCATGCCTAATTCTTGCTATACGCTTGATTTGTAAAATTTAAGTACACACAAAATAAAAATAAAATATCATGCTTTGATGGTTTAAAAACGTTTTGTTTAAATGATAAATATTTGTTGAAAAAAGTTCAACATGCATTAATCTTGCATAATAAAAATGAAAATGAATGACAATAATGTACTCCGCATATACAAACGTGAAACAAGGGGTAATGCTTAGCTATAACAGTCACATGTCATGTTTTTGTTTAAACAAAGTTGAAGTTGCATCGCGAAATCCATCATTAGTGGTCCAGCCTTGTTAATTACAGAAGTGGACGACGGAGACTAAAGTTTCACTTTAAACCACCCTTTCCACTAAAATTGATTAATATTCAATAATTTAAAACCCTCGTAAAATTCAACAATAAAATTTGTAACTTTCTTAAAATTCAAAAATAAAAATTCAAAATATTCATATTTTCATAAAACTAAAAAAAATTAAAAAAAAAATAGATCTTTCTTTTGTGAATTTTTAAACATATACATTTCTATTTGCCTCAAAGTAATATTTGCAACATTTGTTACTTCATCTTCAATAGCAAGCTTTACTCAAGACTCAAACCTTTTAGAATAAATTACAATTTTTGGTCTTATATTATTTATAATTATACATAAATTTCTAAACATAATTTAATAAATATCAGTCTTTAGTCTACACTTCATACCCTACATTTTATAAATCATTGAACAATCAAACTTACCTAAATTAACCACCAGCCTTTTTTGATTTTTAAGGCAAAAAAAAGAAGCGCTCCTAAAGCCCGCTCTAATTTCAATCTCGCCGCCTTCTAAAATTTTGAAGCCCGCTCCAAAATTTTGGATCCGTGTTTTCTTCTGTTACTTCCCAAATCGGCCTGTCTTCTACTCGTTTCTTCACCGTGCCAATCAAATCCTAAATCGCTCATCGTGTCTTCCTTCTCTACTTTATCGATCCTAAATTCCAAACCCACTTTATTGCTTCCCCACCTTCTTCACGCCTCTCAGCAGCATCTCAACGCTAGAACATAAAAAATAGTTTCTTTTTATTCGTTTCCGATTGCATACACTGAAAAGAACGATTTCTACAAATAACATTCGATCATATGTTGGAGGAATTGGTATTATTTCGAAAACCCTAGAAGTTTATTTATTACTTTTGTATTGATCTCATCACTGACTTTATTTCCAAATATGTATTTTTTTTATTCAAATTTATTTGCTAGTATCATATTATTTCAGAAAAACACAAAAAGAAATTGTTGTATGAGTAAGTACACTTCTTTATCCATACATTCTTCTCTATTCCTTCATCTATATGTTTTTAGTGGCTAGATAACATTTGACTTTATCGATATGTGCGCAGGTTAAATCCTTGCTGCAAAACATTGCTAATGGCGTCCAAACTGGTAAGAATCGCTTGCCCTCGTTTGAATTCGCGAACTGCAGTTTGGTCAATTTAACAATTTTGAATTGAATTCAATATATGTTTTACTCATTGAACTTTTTCTCTATCCTCTGGAGTCCATGTTGTAAAAAGGTAGGATTTTGATTAATCGATTTACTGAGAGTATTGTTTGGAAGAAGTTGAAAATTTGATGTACAACAGGAAGTTGATTTACCGAAACATTAAAGTGGTGAAGATTATAGTTGTAGAACTGCTGTTTATAGTTGGTGTTATACTGAGAATTATGTTAGATGCTCATCAAACTGGAAAAAAGAAACTTATTGCTGGCATTTTATGTGTGCTTTTTGGTACTCTCATGTATGCTTCTCCTTTAGCTGTGATGGTAAGATTTCTCTTCTTCCTATTTTCTAACCAGTAATATGCACGCTTGCATATACACACATACATTTATATTATTTATAACATTTACAGGAAAGTTTCGTCAGCGCAAGGGACATGCAACACAAAAAAGGGTAAGCAATAGATAACATTGGAGCTGGTTGGCAATAAATTATAGTGTAAATTTTTCTAATTTTGAACTTTGATCAATATTTTCGTTTCTTTTGCACCTTGTAAAACAGGGGTGTGCAAGCTAGTTGATGATGGAACAAACGGAGAAGCGCTCATCAAGTTTGTTGGGTGGCTTTCCGGAGAAAGAAAGCTTAGGTGCTGCAATGTTAATAAAATTGATGGTTGTATTTGTGTCATATTGCTATGCGATATGCAAGGTTTGATATAAAAGTGTGATGTGTTGTATGAGTTGCTAAATAAAATTATCTTAAAGTGAATTAGTTAAATAAATGGTAAGTTGTGCATGTAAATGATCTATTGCAATCTATCTTTAATTGGACGATCTCTTTTCTTAAGATGAATGTAGTGCAACTATTATATATCTTGTGATTCCTAATGTGTTTATTTACCCTTTTTGTTTTCTATGAATGTTAAAATTGTGATTTCAACAAATTTGTATAAGACTATTTTGCAATTGTCATTTGTTGTTGCAAAAGAATTGTTTGCAACAGGAAAGGCCTCTTGCAAAAAAGTATACCACAACATCTTATTGCAACAGGTGGAAAATGTTGCGAACTTTTTGCAACTTCGGCTATACCAACAGGAGCAGGCCTGTTGCAATTGGTCTACTGCAACAGAAATTGCCTGTTGCGAATAGTATTTTTTGTTGTAGTGTATTGTTCCAAAATCCTACCTACCACAATAATAGTTGAATTGGATGCTCATTTTTTTTGTGTAGTAGGCCTATTACTCTCATATGAATTGCGTGCATGAAATGCGGAAATAGTTTGTATTCGGCCATAACAGTAAGTCACATTAATGTTATCATGACCGGACAGTCAATCGAACCGTGATGTCCTAAGGTTTAAGGTTTTCAAGGTCCGATCGGTCGAACCATCAGAACCGTGCATGTTATATTTTGATAATATTTGAAAAATAAAAGATTAACATGTATACAAAAATGTTATAAATCAGCTGATGATCATTCATTCAGGCTTTGCTGTTGGTTTGTTTGATGTCCATGTATACAAAAATGAAAAGAAATATGGATCGGATTACTACAGCATGCACTACTTTGGTTTTTTTCTTTTGTCCCACATCATAAACAAACAACAAATACCCTTTGCACTCACATTATATAAGAAGGCGGCAGGGTAATCATTAATTCAGGCTTTGTAATCTCTGTTGAAGCAGGTCGGGCTGTAAGTAAACAAGGCCCAGAGATTGGTTTAATGGAAAAAACTAAATTTTGGGTAGGCTTTTGGGCCTTCAAGCTGCTGTTTGGGCGGCTTTTGTCGGTTTTGGAAAGGCTCTTGATATCTACGGTCCAAACTATCTCCGGACCGGGAAGCTAGGCGGCCCAAGGTTAACCGTGGTTGGGCCACTGGCCCGGTCCGGTTATGATAACAATGTATTCATATAATTGATATGTTTAGTGGATTCCTATGTACATTCTCTATATGGTTATATATTTATCCTTAGTATCTTTTAGTAGAAATAATTGGTTGAAATAGTGAAAATTATTTTTATAAAATGAAGGTCCATTGCTGGAAATTAGTAAAACCGTTTGCTAATGAATGACCACAATGGAATGTTAATGTAAATTGCCACTATGGTTGTATTGAATAAAACTAGAAAAGATAGCTAAGAAAAATATAGTTGAAACCTGTAATATGCTTTTTCATTTACTGTAATTTGTTAATTAAGCCACAATGTCCATTACCATATCCTTTGGTTCCCGACTATGTCATAAACTCCAATGATAGTAATTTCAATAAGAAGACTGGCATATAACATTGGAGTTGTGTCCTTGAAAGAATTGGGAAAAAACAGTAAATTTCACTGATATTTGGCCAAACATTGGCAAAAAATTTGGCTATTTTTGCTTCAACAAATAATGTGTCAGCTGTAACAATGCCAGGGCTAAAAAGAATGGTGTTGCTCATTCTATAAGGAGGCAATGAAAAACTATCTTGGATTATATGACTATATAACTCTATGTAACACTCAGATTTGTGTGACAATATTTTTTACTGTTCCAAAATCCTACCTACAACAATAATAGTTGAATTGGATGCTCATTTTTTTTGTGTAGTAGGCCTATTACTCTCATATGAATTGCGTGCATGAAATGCGGAAATAGTTTGTATTCGGCCATAACAGTAAGTCACATTAAATAGTTTGTATTCTTAATTCCGTGATTTCAGTAAATTAGAATTTCGATTCATATGAATTATTTACATTTGCATTTGAAAAATTATCATTTCACTATCTTTTTCATTTGAGTATGTAAATTACTCATAATTCTAATGATTGGGAGAAACTGGTTAATTTTAAGAAAGAAATGATTTTTTCCATAAGGATATGCAAATATAGAGGTATACCATTCATAGGACGATTTAAATTTAATGTGATTCAAAAATGAATTTGGCTTCTTCATATACAGGGTGCTAAACAATTTCATTGCCTATGAACACTGTCCATATTGGATTTGTAGAAGAAAAAAAACATTTGTTGTTCGTGTATATATAGCATAATCAATGAAGTGCGAAATATATGCCATATACTCTTTTGATTAAAATTTCATCAGTTAATTTTTAGCTAAAGAGTAAGGAAAGAAATGTTAGGCATCAGTAATTTGTTAATTGATGTCAAAAAAATTTCTTCACGATTAATTTTTCTATTTTTGTCTAAGTATAATAATCGTAATCCCTCTTATTTTATTATGTTTACCCCTTTCTTTATATTAACCTAAAATTTGATTTTATCCCTTTTCTGAACATTAAAATGGACATTTAGTATGTATACCTAGCCATTCATGTTGCATTTAAAATTTAAGAGGATATTATTGACGATTAAATTCAAATTGATGATGTTTTCTAACATATTGAGAAACTAGGAGAAGTTATATATATTCATTCAATATGTAAAAGAACTGACATTGGAGTAATTGGCTTGATTATTATTTATCTGAGTTTTAAATTTGGTAAGAGAGGCTGTGAGCTCTCCAAACCAAACTCAATTTTTATGTTATAGTATAGACAAGAACAGATTAATAGACGGATATGCTTGACTTTAGGATTTTGTTTCTTTATCAGTACTGTGTTTGGTTGTATTTCTATAATTTATCATATTCATTGTTAGAAATCTGCTACACATAAAAAAACGGAGCTGTTGCTGCACATTAAAATTTATCAGATAACACATTGTAATTTTATCGTAAACTTACATTGGTGTTTAGTTGTATTTCTTTGTCCAGGATAAAATGGAGCTGCTGCACATTAAAATTCTGCTACAATCGGGCTTTTTTTGAGTTGTGAGTGTGAAAGCAGAGGTAGGAATTTATGAAGGACGGGAGAATGAGTCATGCCTGCAAGGGGTGTTGACTAGGAGGAACAATACTCGGAAAACATTATTATAAAATGAGAGATGCAAATGAATAGGAGAACACCAGCAACAAAAAGAAGAATTCATGTGTGAACCGCTGTGCTGCATCAGTTGTATGAGAATGAGAACTGGCATGATTGGCTGAACTACTGTAGGGAATCAAAATGCTGACATGGACATGATCAGATACGATAAATCAAAGTGAACCCAGTTGTTTAGCTCACGCGTATAGTGCATTTGAGCATAAAGAGCAGCACCATAAATTGTGTTTGGTGGTTACTGTGATTCATAACTCAAGACTTTTTCTTTTTAGATTCAATTGTCTTTTTTTCGATTATTCTATATTGTTGTGCATTTTAGATGTGAGCTATTAGTAACGGAAATATCACATTGACATTTTATTCTAATCAGCCTATCCATTGGTTGGGGTATTATTTACGTCTTATGTAAGCTTGAGTGGTTATAATGACCTCTTTGTTTTGACTTTTATTTCCTTCAATATTTGTTGTGCCAAAAACAATATATGTTATTTTCAACTAGCAAACGACTGTATTTTAAATGTTGAACGATGTCCTATCCTTTTGAATGGAAGTTGGTTGATTTGATCGTCTAATATATATATATATATATATATATATATATATATATATATATATATATATATATTGCATTTCACAAAATGATATGTAGCATCTTTTTTGAAACATCAATCGCTAAATGTTCATAAAATGATGTGGATTATATTTTTTTAAAACATTAATCAATGAAACTTGGGCTTTACAATACTTTCTTCTTTGTAATATAATGCTATTAGTTTTTTAACTCAAACCCGTGTGCGAAGCATGGGTTCGCACTTGTGATATATTATAATTAATGAGTTAGGATTGCTGCGCTCACAGTGATCCTTCCGAAATATTAACTGAACCGTCTTGCAAATGACCGACAAATTCGTTCCCCAAATTCGCCTTTTTTTTCGTTCCCCTGCGAACTGTACCACTAGACTAGAGTTTGTCTATGAAATTCAGGACCTCGCTTTTTCCCTTCTCTCCTTAGAGCATTTCCAGCAGTATATCAAATTTTGAGCATGGATGCCATATCTTCAGCGTTGATTCCCCCCATGTTCCAGCAGTCAGTGGGGGGACGCTGGCGTATAATTTTTTTTTTTATTAAATGGACACTAAATAGTTTTCAGAAAACCGTTTATACATCAAACGGTTTTCTGAAAAACGTTTAGTGTCCAGGAAAATAAAAAAAAAATATATATATCGCAAGCTACTGTTTACAAAGTCATTATCCTTTGTACACAGAAGCTCGCGATTTCCATCGAAATCCCCAAAAAATCAAAACCCTAGCTCACAAATTATTTGAAAAGCAAAGGATTTTTGCTACAAATTCAAACAAATAAACATCTACTCTTTCTGATCTCTTTATCACCATCAATTCCATCAATCTCTACATTAAACCCATCATTTTTGGCATATTTGTTGATTTAGCAAATTAGTTGAATTGGTTGATGATGGAAGAAGAAATCGTAGAAGGCACTAGCGCTGCGACTGGGGTACGCAAGAGAAAAGTTTCACGGAAAAGTCGAAAAACGATTGAACGGGAAGAAGATGGCTACGGAGCAAGGAAGGAGACACCGATTGATCCGTCGTTTCCGTTCATGTCTATCACTAGTCTACAAGAAGGAGTTAAACATATCTACAATACTGGAAAAGAGATTACGGTATTTTATTTTGGTTTTAAAGTACGTTAAATAGAATTATTCGATACATGAAGATTATGTAAATGTTTTATTTTTATAACCAGAATCGCGACAACATGAGGTGTCATGGGGCATTTACGACAATGTTGAAATGGTGGAAGAAAGTTAAAGTGTATCCGCAAATTCAAGAATCGATAGTGAGTATATTTGGAAATTTTATGGACATTGAATTGAAAAACTCTGATAATAGATGCATACATGCTATTGTTGAGCGTTGGTGGCCGACTACGCACACCTTCTTATTTCCTAGCACGGAGATCGGGTTTACCTCATTAGATTTTACTATGCTGACATCCATTCCTGTGGCAATGAATAATCAAACGATACCGTATGATGAGGATTGGGGTAAATATGAAAATGCAAAGGAACTATTGCCGCTTCTGGAGGAGAACGATATTCGGGTAGGAAATGTTGCTTTATCACATCTTGTGAAGTACTTTCATGACGATTACCTCGAGGCCAATGATAACAAAAGTCATATTGCACGCATTTTTGTTTTGTATATGATGGGTACTCTTTTTTTCACGACAACAAATGACACCATTAATCTGGGATATTTGGAGGCCATTTTTGATTTATGCTTAGCGGAACAGATCGATTGGGGTTCGGCAATTATGGGTTACCTCTACCAGAGTTTGGATGTTGCTGTAACAAAGGGAGGGCATATAACCGGTTTTGTTGAGCTACTACAGGTATGGTGGGCTATAGTAAGCACAACATTTTTATGTCTCAGTGGTTTATTCTAGTATTTAATATTGCATCTTCCTGTTTTGCAGTACTGGTTTTTTGAGTACATGACGGTGTGTGGATATATTGTAAAAGAGGAGGTGAAACAAGCTTCATATCCGCGATTGAGGGCCTGGGAGAATATTGGCCGTAGGATCCATTTATGCTCGCTATGGCCTAACGGATGCAATTATTTCGAGTGGATCGACCATCGTTTCCCTCCAAGGGCTATTTCTTACATCAACGAGTTAGAATAAGAGAATAGGCGACTTCGAACCTCTTTAGAATCTCTTCAGAATGAGCGTAACAATTAATGTGTTTGCGTACTGAATTTCCTAGTTTCCTATATTTTACTGGCTAGTATTTAGTTTTCTCTATTGTATCATACGTTTGGCTGGTGATATTATAATGAACACCTGTTGTATCCCAAAAGCTTTGTGGAATTAGTGTCGTTGATATCGTGGTTAATAGCTAGTGTATGTTATACCAACTGACAACTAGCAAACTGGAAAGATATGATGTGCTTAACGATAACAGAAGCCTTTAAAAAAAATTAAACATAACCGTTATAACTATAAAAACTAAGTAATCTAAGATAAGAAAACCAAAAAAAATTTCAAGCTAAATCATAATTAAAAACTTTTAAAAATAAATTTCAAACTAAAAAAAATCAATGAATTTAAATATAACTCTAATTTAAACATAACTCTAACCGTAGGTAACTCCTTAAACGCCTTAACACTTTATTTTCACAATTCAAAAGAGGACGACCCAAACCGTACGTAACTCCTTAAACGCCTTAACACTTTATTTTCAAAATTCAAAAAAGGACGACCCAAACCGTAGGTAACTCTAATTAGAATATAAAGGGTTTTAAAAAAAATTTAAAAATAAATTTCAAACTAAAAAAAATCAATGAATTTGTGTTTGATTGTTTTTAAATACTGCGCAGAACAAATAAAAAAATAGGTTCTAATATAATTTTAAATCTATAAAAATTAAGTAATCTAGGATAAGGTAAAAACCAAGTTTTCAAACTTAAACATAGTTAAAAAATTTAAAAATAAATTTTCAAACTTAAAATAAGTAAACCTATTTAAAATAAATTTTCAAACTTAAAATAAATTTACAAACTTAAAATAAGTAAACAAAAATTTCAAATTAAGTAATCAGTGAATTTAAATATAACAAGAATCAAATTTTTAGTGAAACAAATTTAAAAAAATTATTTAGGAACTTTAAAAAATTAAATATACGACGCGTAGTTAACCAAATTCATGAAATACAGAAAACTCAACATGTTTAACCAAGTAAAAAACAGGAGAAAGTGCAAATGAATGTGCATTTAAAAAATGCACCATAGTATTGTATAAACGGTTTTCTGAAAACCGTTTATAACTTAAACGGTTTTCTGAAAACTGCTTAAGGTATAATCGGTTTTCTTAAAACCGTTTCTGCCCTGCCGCTCCAAATTAGAAATAGCGAGCGATGCCATTTCAAATGTCTCCCCACGTCGATATCGACACTACTGGAGAGCGGGAAAACTTATTTCGTTGCCATTTCATCAGCTGCTGCTGGGAATGCTCTTACCCTTTCACCGGTTTCCCTATTCCAGCGGTTTTCTACAACAAAAAGGAATTTAGGGGAAAAAGAATGATCTACCTGGCATACTGCTGTTCTGCTCTTCGTCGTTCGTTTTCTGCCCCTTCTCACCGTCGTTTAATTCCCCAGCCTACACTGGATTGCGATCTTTGCCCGCATGTTTCCCTGTGCCTAAGGTAGCTGTTTTTCCTCTTACAGTTGTTAATCAATAATTATTGATTTATTGATTATCATCGATGGCTAGCACTTTTTCAACCGTCTGCCAAGAAGTTCGTCTGGAATGGTAGTCGCATATAGGTAATATTAATTGTTATTTTTTCCATTGCTCCATTTTTTGGGTGTTTTTTGAACATCTTTAAGAATTGAAATGAGTTTTCTTTGTTACGAAGCTCCATGGTTATCCTGCTATATAGATAGAAAATATCTTGATTTTCCCTGTGTGTTTTGTTGATAACTCCACAATTGACTGGATTTGAAGATGCCATCTCCTTCTGTCTTGATGTGTTGAAATTTTTTCAAACAGTGATAAGCAAAAAGATACTTTCTTCTTGCGAGATAAGCGAAAAGATATCCCTACTTTGTTCAATAGGTCTTTAGAATTTATTTTTTAAAACATATGATGGATTTCAAGCATTGAATAAATTCGATATAATGCTCAAGTTTTCCAATTGATTTCTGAACAGCATATCAAGATTTTAATCTTAAGTGGATGCTTTGGTTTTACAGAAATAACTTTAAATATTTTGTACTCATGTAGAGTTTCCCAATTTTTATATGCATAAATTGTGCTACCATTTATTCTGATATTTTTGCAAAAAATTGGTGTATGTTCTATATATCTGGATAACTTTAGTAAGTTTTGTGCAAATTTGCAGTTTATGTTACTCATATTGTATGCTATAATGATGGCGAATTTGCATTATTTGGTCATATATCAGATAATTTGTTGCTACTTGATGAGAATAGGTACTATAGTTTAGTCATTCGTTTTAATATGGTAGAATTTGATGCTCTTGCTAGCTCGCAGAATTTAATATTGAGATTTACTGCTATGAATGAAAAGTTAGGGAAGAATAAATGGTAATTCATTGAGGAGGACATTATGTCTTTCATTTTTTTTTCTTATTTGATACCTTTTTATTGAGTAATGGTTACATACATATTTTTATTTTTTTAAACTAAGTACGGATTTGGTAAAAGTTAAATGCTTCAGCACTATTTTTCACCTTTAGGTTGAAGCTTGATTTGTCTTTCCTCCTTTCACCCACAACTAAGTTTCAGTACACTCTTTGTCAATTTTGCATTCATCAATGTTGAAATTGGACTTGAAAGACACTTAAATATGAAAATACAAAATAACATTCCAATTTATCAATGACTGTCCAATTTTACGGTTGTTGCAAATATTAGTTTCTATTTTGTTTGTCTTGGCATGTTTAATGCATCAATAAGTGGTTGATTTTCACTGATTCTGATAATGGTTTTCTTATTAACAGCAATGAAAGTTCTCCTTCAAGCACCTCCACTATACTTGCCAGTTTTCACCTTATTTTGCTTTCATCGAAGATTGGCCGATTTCATGAAAAAGGTTCCCCACGCTAAATTAATTTATGTTTACATTATATAACTTTATACTTCCCTACTGCTGGCAGTATTTTGTTGTTTTGAATTTGAATACTTGTTTCATTTCTCAACCTCTATCCATCGGAAATTATGTTTATTTTTCTATTAACAGCAGTTTCACTGACATGTGTCATGTATCTAGATGAAATAGTGTTCTCATAGCCATAGGTTAAACATCGTAATTTTCTGCGGTTGCTACATCAAAACTTTAGGTCATGTAATTGCATCATCCTTGATTAGAGTTGTAGATTGTTGCATTTTTAGTAGTTTCATAATTAAAGGACACTCTAAGTGGAAAATTTAGTATACGATAATACATTGCTTGTCATATAGAATGTTAGCATTTTAATTTTTAATTTTGTAACTTACCTTTAAATCAAACGATTGCAAGTATATGCCAAAAAATTCAGCTGCTAAGAGGGTTGTTGACCTGCAAATTTATGCCATCCTTACCAAAAATGACATTGTCAAAGAATTTAGTTTGTATACGATACTTATGTAATGCATTTGAAATTGATTTTGGTTTTGATTAGTGATTGGTTTTGGCATATGACGTACACATATACCTAACTCATAATTTGTTATTATTATGGTATAAAATAATCGTTTACTATTACTATTTAATTTGATTGAAATTGGCTTACTTTGACAGAAACAACTCATGGGTACATGTTTTTGTCAGTTAGTAGCGTCTTATCCAGTAAGCTCATGAATTGCACAACCGATTAAGAATATGAATGTTTTTTCCCTTTTATATTCAACTACAAAGTCTTTTACTGAAACAGTTGCAATGAGAAAATGAAAGTGTGTCCTATATACTTAACCTGCTACCACTTCCATACATTGAAGCAAATTTTACAAATAATCAATATGTATAAAGCCGTACATAAGCACGTGTTACTATGAATTGACATGTATACTGTAATGATTTTATTTTCCTCTTATGTAATGGGAAGTTTCCATGATGGGTATATTATCAAGAGGAAAGATCATCAGCTACAATAAATCTGAATTCATTATATATAAACTACCGATATTCATTGCATAAATATTAATGAAATGGAGAGCAATTATGCAAGAAACATGACCAATTTTGTTATAAGAACATTATAAATTTCTCATTAATTAAGTGAGAAATTGATCAGTAAATATAGCATAATGGAGTAATATATCTTAAAGTCACTTAGCATAACATTAGTCTGCCCTGCTAGTTTGGTTTACATTCAAATGCCAAACATTTTGATTTTCTTAATAAATATTTTAATTATCCTCTAACAGAATATTTTGTGTATAATTTTGTATCGGAAAGTTCCAGCCTCATGAACATTAAGAAAATATGGATTTATGTTTTAGGATTTCTTCATTGTCAAATCATGTTAATGTACTTTACAAAACTGCTATTTCTAAACAAATACAAGAGCAACTCTACCTTTTACCATTTAAATCATAGTCATTCTCTACATTGTAAGTAGCAGCAGCATTGAATGAATTTTATCTGAATGATCCATTTCTAGATTCTGTGAATAACCCTTTTACTGCAACAACATACACACCAAAATGAATTTTAAAAGAAACTTTCCTTCATATCGTAAGGGACTTCTAGATTACTTTTAGACATATCCTTAATCTTGATAGCCGTTTCAAACCATTTTCTACAAGTTGTTAAAATAGAAGGTAAATATTCATTTTTTTACGTTTCTATATTCCAACGGTTATTTTACTTTATCTTTATCCTATTATTGGTAATGCAACAATATCCATAGTTTATTTTTATAATCGAATAATGGATTCATTTGAATTTAATTTTAAACATTAACCCTGCATTCCATTATTATGAGTGAGGACAAGGGTATTCACTACAGTTTTATAGCGGAAAGCTTTTAAGTTAGATTATATTAACAATGTAATGGAATTTACTATGGTTTTGTAGTCAAGAGCTTTTATACTAGGTTTTTTCTTTTCACAAAATAACAAACTGATACAAATTAGAGAGGTACCTCTACAAGTGTCGTTAACTGTGCATGATGAATTTCATACTTTTGATAATACCTATGATTACTAAAATTAGAAATATAAGCGGTAACCAAAGGTGAATTTCGACTAGGTTATTCTAACATGGTTCAACGTTTGAGGGTAAAATAGTGAATTCTGTGAACGCTGCAATTATTTCTGTCCTATTCCTTGCATATTTTCATTACTTTGGTTCGGCTTTGTTTTAGGCTACGATATACAACAATTATGCAACACTCAAATATATTTAAGTTGTCTGTATCACTTCTTTTGAATTTGCATTTCCTCTCATCCATTGATTTTGTAACAACCCGTAAAATCTGAGCCAATTTAAAAAATTTAATTTGGCAATTTTAGTGAATTTTAGCCTATTTAAAATAATTTATTTTAAATAATAGAGACTAAAAATCAATTTTAATTGAAAATAGGCAGAAAAATATATTCTAAATATTTAAAGGGGTTGAATTGGCGCGGTAGTTTGAAAATTTGATTTAAAACTGCAATTCAACATATTTATTTCAATTTAAAAGTACAAAGGGGACGACCCTGGGAAATTTAACTCTGTTTGACAAAACCTCTCGAACGGATGTTGAGAACAGGACCGTCAAAGAGTAAATTAAATGTTAGGACTTGGCTGGCATTTTAAAATAGTCGCAGGGCTGTTTATACAAGGCTATATACGTTTATGTGTATTTTAAATATATATATTAGCCCTTAAAAATAGCCGTTTTTCAAACGATCTCGGAATTCGACGAAACCACTTTGTTGGGTCCGGAGCATCAATTTATTACTAGGTTCCAAGTTCCAGAATTTTTGGAATTAATATGTGACCGTGGCAAAAGATAACGTGTTTGGTCGAATTATAGTTAAATTGGATCGACCCAAAATGGCCATTTTTCAAACGGTCTTCGAATTCGACGAAATCTGTTTTGTTGGGACCGTATCGACAAGACAAAGTCAGAAACATTTTTTCTGGAATTTTTAGAGTCAGTGTGTGGCCCCGGCAAATTGAAATGTACGTTTAAATTCAAATTTGAACGTTTTATATTTTAATTTGTAGAAAAAATGACTGAAACAGTCGAATTGGCCTATGAAACATATTCCATTGTGTCCGGGATGGGTGTAAAACGCTAGGGACGACAGTCGTTGGGCTTGGATTGGGGTTCGTGGCCAAAAACCATAATTTTGGAGATATAAATAGCGCGGACCAATAGGAATTTTTATTATAAAAAAAAATTGTGCCCCCCCCCCCAGTTTTCTCTCTCCCCGACATCGTGCGACGGCGGAAACCACTCCGTCCTTCCTCCCCAATTTCCGGCGAAACCAGGCCATATCTGACCACCCTCCTTTGTCAGTTTTTGTTCGCCTCCTCCTCCTCTACGCATCCACATCCGCCTTCCCCCTCCTCGTCTTGTTTTCTAGCCAAATCAACCCCGGGAGCTCAGCCCGTTTCGAGCTCAATTTCGCCACCCAGAGGCCGGCGAGTTCGACGGCATGGGGCCCGCAGGTGCGCCCTTCCAAGCGCTGCAACGAGGTGAAGTCCGATCATCCCATAACATCGCGGATCGGTCGCAAATTCATGACCTAGGTTGGAAGAAATTGCTAAAGGTAACGGGTTTGACTTTTATTTCGCGATTTTAACACTTTAAAATGTTGCAAACTTGTAAAAATCATATCTTTTTGCTATGTGGTCGGATTTCAGTGAAACAAGAGACACCGGGACCGTGAGGATGTGCTCTACCTTCTGGAAGAGACCGCATATTTTTCTGAGCTTGCTACAGTAGTTGGCAATGCGAAAAGCAATGTGAGAACTCTAAATTCAAATTGGTTTGGAACGGCGATGTACAAGTTGTGCAAGCGAAATATAAACTGTATATGCGTTGCACGCCACATGTATAAGCGTTGTATAAGTTGTATTAGCGATGTACAAATTGTATATGCGTTGTATGAACCACATACTACGATATGGCGTGAAATGGAAAAATATACGTTATATATATGTATACATAGCTCCCCTTGTCCACTTACCATGGGCAATATATTTTGATTGTGGTTGTTTGATTGTGGTTGAAAAATACCCATTTGTGGTTGTGATTATTTGGATTGTGTTTGAAAAATACCAAATGTGGTTGAAAAATACCGTCTTGTGGTTGAGTGAAATTGAGTGTAGGTAGAGTGAGAAAATAAATAGAAACATGCCGCCTGCGTGCGAGTTAGATGCATGAAACCAATGTACAAGCTGAGAGGCTTTAAGGTAGCGCGAGGAGCCGTAGTACAAAGCGGTGTCGGTGTGCCTTACCTACCGTTATGCTGCCAAAATTTCCTGAAATATTCATGTGTTTGAATTTTATTCATGCATTTATATATGTTTATGTGTTAATAATTTTTACATGTGTAAAATAAATTTTTTTTATCTATCAAAACCGCATTTTTACTACATGAATAAACCGCTAAAAATATATATGTTTGAAATAAATTGCTTTGACTATAAAAATCACTTCTTTACTATGTATACATACTTTATAAAATATACGTGTTTTAAATAAATTATTTTCAAAGTAAAAATTATATCTTTATCATATATGTGAATTGCTAAGAACATGTAGACGTTGGAATAAAAGTGTGTGTGTTAAAAATAGTATTTTTAATACGTGTGTAGATTTTAAAACGGATTTAAAATCATCGTGTGAACTATATATATATATATATATATATATATATATATATATATATATATATATATATTAAATTAAATCGAATAACGACGCTGCAGTTCGCGTTTTGAAGTCCTAACTTCAAACGGATATTGCAGGAGATCCGACCGTCGGATTCTCTCGAAACTACAACCTTGGACCCGCCTTGGAGAGACCTTTCCAATGGTGTAAAATTTGCTAAGATCCAACAGTTGGATTTTCAGATAAGTGTAAATCAAATCTGAAGAAAAACAGCGCCCGTGCCACGTTATGGCGCGTAACGTCGTTTAATTAAAATAGGCCATTATTAAATAATTAAAAATAGTGAAAAATCGTTATAAAATATATATAGAGACGTGGAATAGAGATAAACCGGTTTCACTTGGTTTTATCAGAAATTTTGATAGTTGGCTGTGTTTGAAGTGTAAATTAGATTAAAAACAACTGTTTAAACTCTAAATATATGTGAATTATTTGATAGGGTCGAGTTAACTCTCGTTTCAAATAATTGATCGACAATAAGAAGTCGAAGACAGAAGATGGTGCAAGACCGATGGTCTTCACGTCGGAAGGGCGGATTGTTGTTGTTGACCATGATTGGTGTAGCTACCTTGAAAGGGTCACAGTGGTGGCCGTCTGGACGTACGTGTTGATTGTACGGATATGCGAGGAAGGTGATTCCTCCGGTTTCGTTCAGACCCAGAACGGACTTGTAAATGGATGGTGTGTCTGACTTTGGATTTTACTCTGTGTTGATTGATCTCTATTAAATATACATCTGCCTGGAGAAGGAGAATTTATTCTCTTACTTCACCCCCCTCTGAGACGCGTGCATCAGAGGTTGTATATCGATAGACATCAGTCGTATGGACTGGATTGCCTGTGTGGCATGCCTAAGTGGCAAGTGATCAAGGCTTTTGTTGAAAAGTGGAGTCTTGTGTATATCGTTGTTTCGCGAGCCTCACATCCGGTATGGACCAAAAACGGGAGATGGACTTCAGGGAGGGCAAGCGTTTCTTTCTAGTTAGAAGTGGTGTTAGTGCTTGAACTGGATGGCATTGCTTATGTGGATGATGGATTTTGAGGCGCCTCGGATGCATCGGTCGTTCTCGAACCGATGGAGTCAGTGGACTCGTTTACGCCCCATAGGGCGGGGAGACGTAGTGTCTAGGGTTTAAGTTTAATCCACATCGGTGGACCGGCCCTATCGATCTAAGGTGTAGTTGCGGCTGTACCTGAGGCTTGGGCTAGAGAGTCTCGAAGCGGTGAGGACTATCTTTTGCCTCGGTTCATGATGGAAATCCAAACTTCCAAATACGTGACAATGCGGTTTTGATTGTAATCCTATACTTGGCGACATAGTGGCATGGGACGCTCATGTCGTTTATGATTGATAGTTATGATGGAACTTTGTTTTTGAAACCTATATGCACTAGTAATAATATCAAAAGATTTGTTTTACTCGTATTAAGCATATTTGGCTATTATAAGGTAAAACTCTATCCTCCGGTTTGTGTTGCATTGTGTGATGGGACCTGAGTCTTATAACGGCTTCATATTTCTAAAAAGCATTGCGTCATTTAAAGATTTACTTTAAAATGTGAAATGGCAATCCAATGGAGTGAACCCGTTTCGCGAAAGTGGCGTGGTCCAGTGATTAGCCTTATTGTTTAAATGTGTTAAGTAGATTTCTCATACCAGTCCTATGACTGACTCGTAGTTTGTTTCACCTTTCAAACTCGGGTGCCCTCTTTCGACACGGGCAGCCTTGTATTCAGGTTATAGCTGGCTCTTTCTGGATAGATGTGGAGCAGAAGCTGGACTTTATCTATCTATTTTGTTGTTTCAGTTACTGTTATGTATATTATGTTTATTTCCTCTACAGACATTTATATAAGCTGAAACTGTATTTTGTACTAAGTGTGATCCTATACTGTGTACTCTAATGATTATATTTATGCAGTGTATTATGTTGTTCTTTATCTGGTGTAATTCTATATTTCTATTCTGTTAATACTGTTTATGTGTTATATTCCAAAGACAGCCCTCGCGGGGGTCATTACAGATTTTTTGTGGATGTATAGATTATGTTGTTTGAGGAAGCGAGGGGTGTTGAATGCTAGGATTGACTTTGGGGTTCAACCAAAGCATTAATGGAAACAGGGGTTCGTCACACGAATTTTGCATAAACAACGCTTACTTTAATTAATTACAAAATTAAATATTGATTATCAAACTATATTGATGTTAATAAGATGATCACTGCTTTTTTGTTCGGTCTGAATGATAAGTACATATAAATTTATCAATAATAAATTTAAAAATGATTTGAATTATTCAATTTATTGAAGGAAAAAATATATTAGCAAAGCCGTGCCATGACCAAGAATTTCAAAATGAGACTTAAATCATAAACCATCAAATTTTGACAAAACAAGATTGAAATCTTAAACCATAGATTCAAATAATCTAATTCTAATCATTTTAAATTAATTTAATGTTTGAACTTCCACGCATAAATTTAAGCCATGATATTATCTCCTATTTCATTTTAATTTTTTTCAGAAAACATTATAATCAGGATTATGAATCCAAATAAGTATATGAAACATGTTGCTTGTAACACCCCGAATTTTAGTTAATACTAAAATTCACTAATTACAGGACAAATAATCTCAGATATGGGAATTGGGGGTAACGGGCTGCGTCATTGCGTTCGTCTCGGAAAAGTACGCGAAATAGAGTCCGAGTTTTCGAAAATCGGAGTTCGTATGGCCCAGTTATGGCCCGATGAAGTTTGCAGAAAATTCAAAGCTAAAAACAGATTTAAAAATTTAAAATTTAGATTTTGGAATGGAACAAGCGGGGTCAGGCGGGAAAATTCCCGCCCTAACCATGTCGACAGGGCTGTCGACAGGCCTGTCGACAGGGGGGTCGACTTGCCTGTCGACATGGGCGCGATGTCCAGAGAACCTGGGTGCACCAGGTTGGGTTTTAGGCTGGCTTAGAGGGTTGGGTTCTAGAGATTTCCTAAATCTGACGGACCTAATCTAACCTAGGGTTAATCCTATGGTCTAAAACACACCCTAATCCTATAAATACACCCTAATGCAAGCCTAATCCATACTAAAAATAGAAATGATGGCCTCATGCCGCCAAATTAAATCTTAGATGGAGCCTCCACTAATTTATGAAGAGGGTTGCAAGCTAATCACTCTCTAATCAACCTCTAATCCATTCTAAGCATCTTAATCTTCTTCATTTGGAGTGCAAATTTGCTAGTGGTGAGTTTCTATCACTTTGATGATCAATTGCTAAATTAAGTAGATGAGATATGATGAGATCTATGGTTTTGCAAGAGGATTAATGGGTTTTCAAGTCATATGATATGATGTGAATATGCTAATCTATGTTTAATATTAATCCTATGTTTATGCAAGTTGAATATGTGAGTTTATGCATGTTGAATATGTGAGTTTATGCAAGTTGGATATGTGGGTTTATGCAAGTTAAGTATGTGGGTTTATGCAAGTTAAGTGGTGGGTTTATGCATAATAAGTAATTGATTCTATGCATGCTAAGTATGTGGTTTTATGCATGCTAAGTGTTTGGTATTATGCATAAATCATGACATGCAAGTTTACCCTTTTAAATGTGATGCATACATATGCAAGATGACACCTTTATATGCTATGTATATATATATATATATATATATATATATATATATATATATATGCATGTTTACCCTCCTTTAAGATGCAAGTCATATATGCAAGTTCAACATGTTAAGCAAGTTATGTATATGCTTAAATGCAAGTTTAACATGATATGCAATTTATGCATGCTTATGCAAGTATGAGAATGCTTATGCAAGTTATGTGTATGCTTATATGCAAGTTCAACATGTTATGCAAGTTATGTGCATGTTGTTGTGCAAGTTATGTGTATGTTGATATGCAAGTTATGTTTATGATATTATGCAAGTTATGTGTATGATGTTATGCAAGTTAACATGTAACATGTTGTGCAAGTTCACACCTTTAAGACACATGCAAGTTCACCTTTGTATAACCTATGAACACTTATGCAAGTTGCCTTTATACATGACATATATATGTTCATGCAAGTTGGGTTATTTAGTAATGCTGGTTGGGTTAATATCATGATGTGAGTGGACACCTTTTGACCCATGTTAATGCTAATGTATGCTAAGTGAAACCCATGTTAATTGTGAAAGAATCTTCTCTTGGAGATATGTCGTGTTAGCATAAGTACGTGGGAAACGATGGGGTTAATAGACATGTGAATGAAATGGTGTGAAATGGTTATGATTAAGCATACCATAAAAATAAATTAACATAAGTGGGAATTTACCTATTGAGTTAGGTCTACCCCATGGGAATTTACCTATTGAGTTAGGTCTACCCATGTTATGAAAAATTTGATATTAATTAGGGATAATTAATATGGGGGTGATTAATTAGGTGTAATTAATCGACTAAGACACGAGGTTGGACTCATTTGTAGTGTAAAACTGCCCGGACCCTACCGGCTTAACCAGTTGCTACAAATGTCAGCCCAATGTGAGAGGTCTTAGCCATAAATTAAATACGTGATTAAAGTAAAGACACGAGGTTTGACTCTGTTATGACGTAAGACTGCCCGGACCCTACCGGCTTAACCAGGCGGTCATAACAGCCAGTCTAATGTGGGAGGTCTTTATGGGAGGTCACGGTCTTAATTAATTAAGAAACACTTAACCATATTAGCATGTAGAGGGACATGTGGGGTTAAGTGGGTGCCTTGGGTGGCATGTGGAAATTTAGTGGTTGCCTTGGGTGGCAATAGAAAATACGATTAGAATACTTAACCAAAGTGGAACATGTAACTAAAACATGATTAAAGGGTTAAGTGGGTGCCTTGAGTGGCATGAGGAAACCTAATGGGTGCCTTGGGTGGCATGTGCAAATCTAGTCGGTGCCTTGGGTGGCAATTGTAATATAATTAAATGACTTAACCAAATTTTAAACATGTAAGTGAACATGATTGTTAAAAAGGGTTAAGTGGGTTACACTAGATGAAAGACAAGCTTAGGTGGGTAGCTTGTGGGGACCCATTATAGGGTTACATTTGATGAATGACAAGCTTAGGTGGGTAGCTTGTGGGGACCCATTATAGGGTTGCGTTTGATGGATGACAAGCTTAGGTGGGTAGCTTGTGGGGACCCATTATTGGGTTATACTAAATGAATGACAAGCTTAGGTGGGTAGCTTGTGGGGGCCCATTACAACCGGTATCCCATACGTATCTTTGTGAGCTCGGCCCAAGCCGAGGACGGGACACGCATACTGGGTTTGTCTATAAGTGGCCAAAACGGGGTAGCGGTGACAACGCAAGTCCAACGGGCTTCATATGCGTGTGTGGGCCCGGGCTGGTAGATAAGCCGTTGTTGCATCGTGTAGGTATAAGCCGTGCACCGTTGATAGAATTGGTTGCCACTTTAGGGGAGTGATACACCCCACTGTGGGGCCAGCACGGGTATCTACGTTAGGGAGCCGATCGTTTGGGAGTAGTGGGGTACACCTAGTGGAGGTAGGGGCAGACGGCACCTACGTGGTCAGCTAGAAGTACAAGAAACTACTATTTATATTTTCTAAGTCTTTGGGTGGGATCAACCTTTAAGTAGGAATGACTGGTGTGGTGCAGTGTTGTAATTACCCTTGGGTGGGTATATGCGTCTTTACCGATATCTTAAGTACAGAGTTGTAATTACCCTTGGCTGGGTAGATGTGTCTGTACGGTTATCTTAGTTTATCCTAAGTCTACCAAGCTGCTTAGTGTAGCCATTCATCCCCAGTCGTTACCGTATATCAAACTCATGTCTTACTCTGGTTACATTAATGATTGTATTGTTAAAGTTATAGAGCTCGCTCAGACTTATGTCTGACCCCGTTGTATTTATCTTTTTCCCCAACCCCCAGGTTCTCAGAGTGGGCCTAGTGCCAGTGGGCTGTGATTGGATTGCTGTATCTATCTTTTGGAGCTTGGACCGTTGGAGTAAAGTCCAGTTTATCTTTTCTTTTATGGCTATTAGTTGTGTAGTGGGATTATGTACTTTTATTTTATCAAGATGGATATTATGTACTTGACTCTTGTTATGGTTTTGTGATGTAACCAAACATGTATTACTTTCCGCTGTAATGAAATAAAGTTTTTATTTCCAAGTATTACTTATATCTGTCTTGTGGTAATTTTTCTGTTCTATATTCACTTAAAATACTCCACCGATGTTATGGCATTCCCTTAGCGAGTGACCATAGCGGGTGTGGGGTGTTACACGTGGTATCAGAGCTTAAGGTTACCAGAACAGATAAAAATTTTAGAAAAACTATTTTCTAAGAATAGTTTTGAAAGGAGTATTTTCAAAAACATGTCTTTTAAGAGAAATGTTTTTTAAAGGAAAGCATAATCCCCAATAGCCATATCTACATTTTTCGCATTCTCCGCTTTGAATCTCTTCCTCTCTCGTTTTGAGTTTCCCCTCCGTGTGTAGATGATCTTTCTAAGATAGATAAGAATGGAAAACCACTTCAAGGGACTTAGACGATAGTCAGATTAGAAGTTGGTTCAAGAAGGAGGAGGACTGGTAGGTATCTATTGGATAGACGATGAGAGGAAAGCTCAAATAGTTGTTTGGTTAATGAAGGATGAAACCTCATTGGTGGGAGGTTATGAGTGGAGAATGGGAAGAAGAGGGCTAGTTGTTATCCTTTTGGAGGAATAGGACGTCTTATTAAGATTGTCCAAAGAGGCAAGGGCAAGGTACGGAATCTCCTGGAGGGTGGTTGTATTCCCTCACGACTAGGGTACCAGATGGGGATAGGACCGTCTAGGTTGGAATTTGGATTTCTTTATTATCCGATTCGAACTTTATTTGATTCTGACGCATCGAGTTCGATTATCTCATCATTGTTAGTTGAGTCACTGCACTTAAACACCAGTTAGTAGATGATCCCTTAGTTGTTTCAAACCCAATTGGGGCTCCATGATGTGTTTGGGTTTGAAAGTTGCTATACTTAGCGTTGAGTTTAGATGTGATGCTTTTTGGGCTTCACGGGCTATGGGTTAGTTTTGGGCATGGACTGGTTATCCAGTAGGGGTGCCGTTCTTGATTTTGAAGGGAGAGTTGTTAGGCTTATGACCCGCTTGGGTAACACTCTCGAGATCTCTTGTAATCCCATGGAACCTGTTATGCTAAGTTATCTAGAATCGCTTGATACGTCGGTCAAGAATTTGCGATCTGTTAGAGTGGTCCGGGAATACTCGGATGTGTTTGAGGAGGTGAAGGGCTTACCTCCGGAGCGGGAGATTGACTTCCGAATATATCTGGTAGACAATGCCAAACCAGTATCTTGGCAAGTGTGCCACATGACTCCTCGTGAGAGGAGGGAACTCCATAAGCAAGTAGGCGATTTGCTTGAGAAGGGGTTCATAAGACGAAGTATATCGGAGTGGGGTGCTCCAGTAGTTTTAGCCACAATGGCGGATGGGTCCCTCAGACTTTGTGTAGGCTAAAGAGAACTAAATAAACACACAAAGAAAAATAGACACCCATTGCCGAGGATTGATGATCCCTATGATTAGTTGGTTGGCGCCTCAGTGTTTTCGCAGTGGGCTCAGCCACGGAATTTCATCAGTTGAGAGTGGCTGAGGATAGTATAGAGAAGACTACCTTTAGGACTCCGGATGGTTTTTATGAGTGGCTGGTGATGCCATTTGGTTTGACGAACGCCCCCGCATACTTTGTTGATTTGATGAGAAGGGTGTTCAGGGAGTACCTAAATAAGTTTGTGATGGTCTTTGTAAATGACATCTTGGTCTTTTCTAGGAGCGGAATAAGTTTCCGTGTGTGCTCAATAGGCTGAGCAAGGCCAGTATGGGATAAACGGTGGTTTTGGACCGAGACCGGCAAAGACATCCAGAGTTGGACAAGGGCTTAATTATTTAGCCGTTTTTACTAGTATCATCGCACGTAGGTCGTCTGAATTCGAAGGAAATATCCCTTGGGTGTTTGTCTGATATTGGTTTAGGCCTTTGGGGCTTGCATTTGGGGGATGTCGAGTTCGACTAGGGTGGTCTGCGTGAGAGATGGACAGTTGTGATGATTTTGGATGGGGTAATATCCTTGTTTTCTCTAAAAATGGAGAAGAGCATGCCCTACATCTTAGGGAAGTGTTGGAGACTCTTCGAGCGCATAGTCTTAGGACAGCAAGAGTGGATGGGATTCTTAGCATCCTATGAGTTTGAGATAGCGTATACCCATGGCAAGGGTAACGTGGTAGCGGACGCCTTAAGTAGAAAAGGTTGTTCTTGAGTTCATTGTTCATTGAACGACGGAGCTTAGAGTTTATTTCTATGTTTGACTTTAGACCTTCCGTTGAATCTGTACCCGGTTTGCTAGCCTCCTTGGAGGTTAGGCCTACTCTTTTGGGACGGATTGGCGAGGCACAGCAAGACGACCCAAAGTTGGTTGAGTTAGTAGAGAAGATCATAAGGGGGGGAGTCGTCCAACCATTTGAGTAGGTACACCCTAGATGGTAAGGGGTGGTTGCGTAGAGACGGTAGACTTTGTGTACCGCTAGACGAGGGTTTGAGGAAGGCTATACCTGATGATGCACATCGGTCGAAGATGACCATTCATCTCGGTGGGGACAAGATGTACCAAGACATGAAGCGAGTTTTCTTTCGGGCCGGTATGAAGAAAGATGTGGCCGAGTATGTCGCTAGATGCTCGGTGTGCTAGCAAATGAAAGTGGAGCAGAAGAAACCCGGTGGGTTGCTTCACCCATTGGAGGTTCCGCTAAGGAAGTGGGATAGTGTCTCGATGGATTACCAAGATCGAGGAAGGATAATACGGGAATTTGGGTGGTAGTAGACAGACTTACTAAGAGCGCCCACTATATACCCGTAAAGAGGAAGAGAACTACTCCATGGCTAGCTTCAGTTTACATTCAAGAGATTATTAGATTGCATGGTGTACCTTCCAGTATAGGGAGCGATTGAGATACTATCTTCACTAGAGAATTTTGGAAAAGTTTGCAAGAGGCGGTAGGGACTCAGTTGTGTTTGAGTACCACATATCATCCTCAGACGGACGGCCAGACCGAGAGGGTGAATCATATTTTAGAAGACCTTTTGAGGCTATGTATCTTGGATTTTGGAGGTACATGGGAGGAGCATCTTCCATTGGAGGAGTTGCCCGATAGACTTAGTGGTGTACATGATGTATTCCATGTGAGGAAGTGCCTACATGAGACCGCAGAGGTGGTAGAGCCGAGCTTGCTTAGAGAAGTGGAAGTAGAGCGTGATGCGACAATTCGACGAGCTCCTACTTGCATCCTTGGGTCAAATATTTGGAAGTTGAGAAACAGAGAGGTTCAACTAGTCAAAGTACAATGGGGCGATGAAGAGAGCGACGCTACCTGGGAGACGGAAGCGAAGATGCATTCGAGGTAACCTTTTTCTTTCGAAGGGTATGTCTTTTTGCTTCCCCTTCATCGCTTATCTTGTGCTTATCTTATCCTTAGTATGTCCTCTCGTTAGTACCTTTGACCTTCAGATAGGATAGTCCTATGGTTGAAACATGTGTTTGAGACATGTTATGATTGATGGATGCAAGTGGATGCAAGTGTTTGCTAGTGGTTGCTCGTGGATGCATATACACACACTTTAGGCACTAGATCGGCTCAGTCACTTCATATTGCATATTGCATATTTATGTGTGTAGGTAGCTATATTAATGGATGTATAATGGTTGCGTTATCATATGGATGATGCATTTTGGTGTATGGTTGTGCACACATGTAGAAATTTTATGTGTCGATAGGGTTCTCTCGCATACATAATGGATGCATGGCACTATCATGGTTTGCATATGTTCATACATTAGATAGGGAACATATACACACACTTTTTGCATATGCTCATACATCATTAGAAATTGTTTTAAGGACAATGGATGCCCGTGTTTGATGGATTGAGTAGATGGTTGTTTGGATGGTAGGATATGCATTCTCCTTAGCTTAGAGATTTCGGGGACGAAATCCTTTAAGGAGGGGAGAATGTAACACCCCGAATTTTAGTTTATACTAAAATTCACTAATTACAGGACAAATAATCTCAGATGTGGGAATTGGGGGTAACGGGCTGCGTCATTGCGTTCGTCTCGGAAAAGTACGCGAAATAGAGTCCGAGTTTTCGAAAATCGGAGTCCGTATGGCCTAGTTATGGCCCGATGAAGTTTGCAGAAAATTCAAAGCTAAAAACAGATGTAAAAATTTAAAATTCAGATTTTGGAATGGAACAAGCGGGGTCAGGCGGGAAAATTCCCGCCCTGACCATGTTGACAGGGCTGTCGACAGGCCTGTCGACAGGGGGGTCGACTTGCCTGTCGACATGGGCGCGGCGTCCAGAGAACCTGGGTGCACCTGGTTGGGTTTTAGGCTGGCTTAGAGGGCTGGGTTCTAGAGATTTCCTAAATCTGATGGACCTAATCTAACCTAGGGTTAATCCTATGGTCTAAAACACACCCTAATCCTATAAATACACCCTAATGCAAGCCTAATCCATACTAAAAATAGAAATGATGGCCTCATGCCGCCAAATTAAATCTTAGAAGGAGCCTCGACTAATTTATGAAGAGGGTTGCAAGCTAATCACTCTCTAATCAACCTCTAATCCATTCTAAGCATCTTAATCTTCTTCATTTGGAGTGCAAATTTGCTAGTGGTGAGTTTCTATCACTTTGATGATCAATTGCTAAATTAAGTAGATGAGATATGATGAGATCTATGGTTTTGCATGAGGATTAATGGGTTTTCAAGTCATATGATATGATGTGAATATGCTAATCTATGTTTAATATTAATCCTATGTTTATGCAAGTTGAATATGTGAGTTTATTCATGTTGAATATGTGAGTTTATGCAGGTTGGATATGTGGGTTTATGCAAGTTAAGTATGTGGGTTTATGCAAGTTAAGTGGTGGGTTTATGCATAATAAGTAATTGATTCTATGCATGCTAAGTATGTGGTTTTATGCATGCTAAGTGTTTGGTATTATGCATAAATCATGACATGCAAGTTTACCCTTTTAAATGTGATGCATACATATGCAAGATGACACCTTTATATGCTATGTATATATATATATATATATATATATATATATATGCATGTTTACCCTCCTTTAAGATGCAAGTCATATATGCAAGTTCAACATGTTAAGCATGTTATGTATATGCTTAAATGCAAGTTTAACATGATATGCAAGTTATGCATGCTTATGCAAGTATGAGAATGCTTATGCAAGTTATGTGTATGCTTATATGCAAGTTCAACATGTTATGCAAGTTATGTGCATGTTGTTGTGCAAGTTATGTGTATGTTGATATGCAAGTTATGTTTATCATATTATGCAAGTTATGTGTATGATGTTATGCAAGTTAACATGTAACATGTTGTGCAAGTTCACACCTTTAAGACACATGCAAGTTCACCTTTGTATAACCTATGAACACTTATGCAAGTTGCCTTTATACATGACATATGTATGTTCATGCAAGTTGGGTTATTTAGTAATGCTAGTTGGGTTAATATCATGATGTGAGTGGACACCTTTTGACCCATGTTAATGCTAATGTATGCTAAGTGAAACCCATGTTAATTGTGAAAGAATCTTCTCTTGGAGATATGTCGTGTTAGCATAAGTACGTGGGAAACGATGGGGTTAATAGACATGTGAATGAAATGGTGTGAAATGGTTATGATTAAGCATACCATAAAAATAAATTAACATAAGTGGGAATTTACCTATTGAGTTAGGTCTACCCCATGGGAATTTACCTATTGAGTTAGGTCTACCCATGTTATGAAAAACTTGATATTAATTAGGGATAATTAATATGGGGGTGATTAATTAGGTGTAATTAATCGACTAAGACACGAGGTTGGACTCATTTGTAGTGTAAAACTGCCCGGACCCTACCGGCTTAACCAGTTGCTACAAATGTCAGCCCAATGTGAGAGGTCTTAGCCATAAATTAAATACGTGATTAAAGTAAAGACACGAGGTTAGACTCTGTTATGACGTAAGACTGCCCGGACCCTACCGGCTTAACCAGGCGGTCATAACAGCCAGTCTAATGTGGGAGGTCTTTATGGGAGGTCACGGTCTTAATTAATTAAGAAACACTTAACCATATTAGCATGTAGAGGGACATGTGGGGTTAAGTGGGTGCCTTGGGTGGCATGTGGAAATTTAGTGGTTGCCTTGGGTGGCAATAGAAAATACGATTAGAATACTTAACCAAAGTGGAACATGTAACTAAAACATGATTAAAGGGTTAAGTGGGTGCCTTGAGTGGCATGAGGAAACCTAATGGGTGCCTTGGGTGGCATGTGGAAATCTAGTGGGTGCCTTGGGTGGCAATTGTAATATAATTAAATGACCTAACCAAATTTTAAACATGTAAGTGAACATGATTGTTAAAAAGGGTTAAGTGGGTTACACTAGATGAATGACAAGCTTAGGTGGGTAGCTTGTGGGGACCCATTATAGGGTTACATTTGATGAATGACAAGCTTAGGTGGGTAGCTTGTGGGGACCCATTATAGGGTTACGTTTGATGGATGACAAGCTTAGGTGGGTAGCTTGTGGGGACCCATTATTGGGTTATACTAAATGAATGACAAGCTTAGGTGGGTAGCTTGTGGGGGCCCATTACAACCGGTATCCCATACGTATCTTTGTGAGCTCGGCCCAAGCCGAGGACGGGACACGCATACTGGGTTTGTCTATAAGTGGCCAAAACGGGGTAGCGGTGGCAACGCAAGTCCAATGGGCTTCATATGCGTGTGTGGGCCCGGGCTGGTAGATAAGCCGTTGTTGCATCGTGTAGGTATAAGCCGTGCACCGTTGATAGAATTGGTTGCCACTTTAGGGGAGTGATACACCCCACTGTGGGGCCAGCACGGGTATCTACGTTAGGGAGCCGATCGTTTGGGAGTAGCGGGGTACACCTAGTGGAGGTAGGGGCAGACGGCACCTACGTGGTCAGCTAGAAGTACAAGAAACTACTAGTTATATTTTCTTAGTCTTTGGGTGGGATCAACCTTTAAGTAGGAATGACTGGTGTGGTGCAGTGTTGTAATTACCCTTGGGTGGGTATATGCGTCTTTACCGATATCTTAAGTACAGAGTTGTAATTACCCTTGGGTGGGTAGATGTGTCTGTACGGTTATCTTAGTTTATCCTAAGTCTACCAAGCTGCTTAGTGTAGCCATTCATCCCCAGTCGTTACCGTATATCAAACTCATGTCTTACTCTGGTTACTTTAATGATTGTATTGTTAAAGTTATAGAGCTCGCTCAGACTTATGTCTGACCCCGTTGTATTTATCTTTTTCCCCAACCCCCAGGTTCTCAGAGTGGGCCTAGTGCCAGTGGACTGTGATTGGATTGCTGTATCTATCTTTTGGAGCTTGGACCGTTGGAGTAAAGCCCAGTTTATCTTTTCTTTTATGGCTATTAGTTGTGTAGTGGGATTATGTACTTTTATTTTATCAAGATGGATATTATGTACTTGACTCTTGTTATGGTTTTGTGATGTAACCAAACATGTATTACTTTCCGCTGTAATGAAATAAAGTTTTTATTTCCAAGTATTACTTATATCTGTCTTGTGGTAATTTTTCTGTTCTATATTCACTTAAAATACTCCACCGATGTTATGGCATTCCCTTAGCGAGTGACCATAGCGGGTGTGGGGTGTTACATTGCTCTAAATGTAATAAAATTTTTTGTTTAAGCCATGTTTAAATCGAATCGTAAAGGGAAAGACCCGTTGTGAATTAGGATTTAAATCGTAATATTTTAGACAGTAATGGTCAACACAATAATTTAAAATTTCTATACCACATAATCTTTAAAAATTCAAGTACAATATAAATGAATACTTTTTTAAGATTATTGTTAGCTATTTTGTGTTCGATTAGTAAATTATTTTAAAATGACACCATGATTAACATAAAAAAGAGACAAGTTGGTAAAGCTAAGGGTAACTTTCGACCTCAATCATAAAGAAAAATTATTCTTACTTATTAACTGGTTGTTTGTATATATTTACAATGTTATAAAAACGAGTCGGGCATTTAAATTCTTAAAATATAAAAATCTACGATAAATAAAAAAAGTTACTAGATGATTTCTCCATGAATGAATTTAATTTAGTTAAGTAGTAAATAAATTTACACCAAAAATGCTTATTTTCTGACACTTCAAGATAAGTTAAACACTCAAATGACATCGCAGACAAAAGGGACAATTAAGCCTTATGATAGTAAGGTGGCATCAAAATTGCAAAATAGCACCTAAATGAAATTCTATGGTGCATCGATGGTGCCCTTGATTAAAAGTGTGTATATCATCATGTTATATTAAAACAATCTTTGTAATTTATCATAGAAGTCTGTGTTCTCATTACGGTAAGTTTTTTTAATAACTATAAACTAATGTGAATCCCGTTCATCAATTAAATTTATTGGTTTACTTCAAATAGATTATATATATTGCTCATTTGTTTTTATAATTAAATTCTTCATATATACTTTAGTCATCTAAATCTTCCAGACCTAAATTTGCACATGGTTTTTTTTATATTATATCGTAACTTGATGCACCATAGTTCAGAAATACAAAAACGTGGACTATAAACACCATGAGACAATAAAATTGTATTATACCTCTGTAATCTGAAATCAAATCTGGTGACATTATTGTATGATCTAAACGTCACTTTAAAATCAATAGAGTTAAGGGTGTCATATTGTTTTAGTAAATATATCATCCTCTCTAAGATACTTTATTTGTTCTGTCAGTAGGAACTTCCAAATTGCCTAAAATTGTTCTGATCAGATTCTTCAATTTTCCACTTTCTACCAAAAATTAACACCAGCCTTTAACCCTAAACATGTAATTTCAAATATGTTAAAAGCCTTAATGACTACAAAAATGAAATGTTGCCAAACTGATATTAATGTATATGCATTAACCATTTATAAAACAGTTCATACTAGCTCAATAATATAATGGATTTATTCTAAACTTCAAGGTTATGGTTGTTGATGATATATGCTTGTCCTAAGATTAGGTTTCATACTGTGATTAATATCCATTGAACCATTTACAAAGTGATTAAACCATTTACTGTTGCTATTACATGTTGTATCATTTCATGGAAACTCCTATTCATGGCACATTAATATAAATATGAACTACATGTTGAGAGTTATAAACACCGAAACAATCTATGGATTATGGCATAAGCCAGTCATATTTCTATTATGCTGTCTATCGGATTACTTTCCAAGTTTAATTCCACTAAGCATCAATCCATGAATGACTGTTTGCCATGATGATTGTATTTTTATTAATCCTACGAACTTGGCAAGAACTAGCTTTCTTAATCGTATGATTGATAAAACAGAGAGTGATTGCTTATTTACTGGAACAACATTTATCAACTTAAATATATCATGCAAAATTTCTACTAGCGTGCATAAATTGACTGGCACATTATCAAGATCAGACATGTTACATTTAGTAAATTAGTAATAGAGTGATATGTGTGAACATTTCACTGGGACATTATTAATCAATCAATTAATAAAGAAGTTGCACTAGATATGATGTGGCACAATAATTAATTTAATGTCTATTATAGAGCTACAAACCAACGTACGGTTGAAGTTTTATAATGTGCAGTCTCAATAAAGTAAAACAAAATGAATAAAAACAGAAAAATCCAATGTTCCTTTCACATATAAGTACAAATTAAACTTTAAGTAACTAAAATAGGCAACACAATTAACAGTCCTCTAACAAGATGTAATTATTCAAATTTTATTGATTTATTGTTAAATATGGACTCTTATTCTATTAACTTACATGCTTATCAAGGTAGCACAAATTTAAATGAAAATTTGAATTTATCGCACACTTCTGTATGATCGACTAAATGCATGGTAATACTTACCACATGTTTAGAAACAGATATAAACCCAAGTCCTAAAAAAAATTACCCCTCTCAACATAATCTTTATAGCATAGCTTTGATTCCACAACAAATTTGTTTGCATAAATTTGATGTTTTGCTTTTTATACATTATTGTACTATTTGTTTACAAGTAATCAATGTAATATGTGATTCTAAATTCAACGTGTAGCTTAAATTTTTCCTTATTTATGATAAAACCATTTATTATGCTTTACTCTAATTCAGCCTACTGATTCTTATTTATTCGAAAGTGGAAAATAGTGAGAAGGCCAAACTTTACAAAAAATTTGGCCAAAAGTTTGCAAAGTTTGAAAATTGGCCAAAAGTCCAACTTTTAGTGCAAAGTGAAAAATGTGGTGGGACCCCCTGAAATCCACATTTGCACTAAAAGGTGGACTTTTGGCCAAAAACTAAACTTTGCAAACTTTTGATCAAAAATTTTGCAAAGTTTGGCCTTTTCCCTAAAATGCTCGAAAGTGGGAAATTGTCCTTTTCTGAACTACTTTAATATATTTTTTTTGTTGTATGACATCATTTGGAACATCATATCCCACATATTGATATAGAACATAATGATTTGTCCTGAAATCATAAATTTCTTTGTTGGATTGGTAAAAGGCCTTGGTGTCTTGAGATATCTACTATGAGATATATGCCTTAATTTTGCTGCTACGAGAGACGTGTTGGATAAAAACCCTTAAAACAAGAAGCAGGACCCAAAGATCCATTGCGAGACATCAACCATTAGTGTCTTGAAAACGAATTAAGAAAAAATAGGAAAGAAAATCATTTCCTGCCTGCCATTTTGACAATTTATTTGATCATTAATTTGGCTGATAGTCTTTTCAGTTTTATATTATATCATAAAGATCATATCACAACGTTTTTAGATCCAACTCAAGCATATTATTTTTCTTCACCAATTTATTTACTGATCATATCACATTCATTTTAAATCTAGCAAAAATACATAATTTTCTTCCCCAATGTCATAAGTAACTATTTTTTGTTAGGCAAGGACAACGATTTGCTTATAATGAATGCAAATGAATTGAGTTTTTCTGTCTTTCCTTTATCACGTTTCATTCGAGTTAATTTTATATTCTAAAACCTTAAAGGTAGGATATCTTGCATTCTCTTATTATAGATGTTACCATATCTAATATGCCTTAAATAACATATAGAGAATAAAATTTCATTATTTACATGTTAAATATAAAAAGTAAACCAATTGTGAAGCAACAGTTCAAAACCCCTATATCTACAAACTAATGTAAGAGTGAACATTCGCATCACCATGCTTCTAATTAATTTTATAGTGCGACAGTAACTAAAATTTGAAGCATAACCGTATGCGTAATTGATCCTTAAATGAAAAAGGCTATATATATTAATAATTTGTACCATTGTGTAATTATATCCAACAATTAATATAAAATTATAGTAACATTTTCAATTTCATTTGTAAGACTATTTTTAAATATTTTTTAGTATTTATACTATATTATAACTACCAAGTTCTATTTCCTCGGTAGTTTGTCAAAGGAAAAGTCAATTTTCTTCTCTCAATTTGTTGCGTCCTTCTGTCCTCCCGGTTATCCTCCCATCCATCTTCGATTTTTCATCAAATTTATTTTTAATATCATCTTTATACAATACTTGATTCCTAATGTTGTTTCTCTTCTTGGTCCAAACTAAGTCTCCATATCTTACTGCAAATTATTCAGATAAAGTCCATCTTAAAATCCAAAACTTATCTATTTTCAAAACACAGATTACTATAGAAGGAACTCCACTTTCTGGAGAAACTTTAAGAGCTGAAATAGTTCCACCAACAATCTGGATCCAAACGAAGAAGATACTAAATTATCTAATGAAGATGTTAAGGTAATATTTATCAATGATTTTGTTAATAATGTGTTGTTCTGATAACTAATTCATTGGGAACAATTTGTAGTTTATAACCTATTGTTGTCCCTTTTGAATGTGAATATAATTCGCAGTTGCTTAGACTCGTACATCTTCAAAATTTGCGTGCTTCCCTTCATATTTTTCAAATTTGTATGCTTATTTTTCTTTTATACTCACACATTAATATGGTCCACAACAATATACTATGAACATAATTAAATCTCAGACACCTCGCATATTAATTGTTCATCCATACTCTTGACCTAATCTAAGAACGTATACTTTTGTTCATTTGTAATAATTTAGCCACATTAACATTAAGAACAGATTTAAAAATTTCGCGAAGAAGTAGTTTTGTACTACTAATGTTTAGGCATACTAGGAAACCTGAAAACATAATTACTCTAGTATTATTCTTTAGTTGCACATATAAACATGTACATAACTGTAACCACATATCAGCGGATTTTGTTTAGGCTTGGGATTTTGGCAGTCTTTCGTATTGACATTGCCAATAAATTTGGAGAATACAAAAAGGTATCTCCCATACTACAACAGACGGTGATGCTTAACAAAAGCAAGGTATACCTAATATCACATTTTGCATAAAATTCATGAATTACTATTCATTTTTTGTTGTTGTTTTATGTATCTCTCGCTATGACGATAACAAGTCATTATGGGTGCATATGGATCCATGTTGCTTTGAACAATTAAAACCCAATGCCTTAGAATTAAATATATAATTTCATCTTCCAGTCCTGTGGCGACAACTATTGTCACATATATTTGGAACGAAGATTTCAAAAATTATCATGCTTAAAACACATCTAATGCTCAGGACACTTTTTAAGCACGTGTTCTTGAAATTAACGGTAAAATTCACTGAATAGAGATTACCATTAGCTAACTCAAAATATCCTAATATGCCATAAAAATTGTGCAGTTTGATAAAAAAAAATTCTCCATGTTACCTATTATCATTCTTTTTAATTTTCAGGCCTAATAACAAATACAGTTTAATCTGGTACTTCAGAAAACTTAAGAACATAACACACGGGGTTAAACATTTTTTTAAATGAAAAGAATGTATAGCAAATACCACAGCTTCGGTACTTCCATTTATTTAACTACATTGGTTGAACTATGACGGTCCAATGTAAAAATTCTGCCATCGCTTTACATTGAATAACTTGCTCTACTATATAAAAAAAATTACTGTAAAACCATCCTGTCTAAGCTGATACTTATTTATTTCCATTCTTTTGTTTTGGCAATATACCTTGCACTATTATACAAAATTTCATTCATTTTTTTTTGGACGTGTAGGTAATAAATTTAATCCTAATGTAGAAAATGTGTTGGATTTACTGAGAATATGCATGTAAAGCATGCTTCGATCATCATGTGTTTGTTAACTTGGACTGTCATAGGGATGTGATAGAATTACCTAATTTGAACTTCTTTTTTAACTAATAAGTTTGCAGATGAGGGATCTATTGTTATCGGTATATAAATTGAAAATTTATAGTGATTTTTCGATCAGGAAAATACATGGTTCAAACTTCATTCATGATTGAGATGACTAAATTATTGGTTCTGATATAGGTTCTAGGTGAGTTGGATAAGTACAAAAAATATTTACATCTTTGCATGTGCATAACTACTTTAAATATTACATTTTTGAAAATGTTAAAAAATATATATTATTTTTTACTCTGAAGAAAATTATATAATAGGCCCAAAATCAACATGTACAACTAGGTAATGGTTGTCATCAGTTGAATCTTTAGGAAAATTGCATCATCAAATTCTACTAATCAACACATTTGTACTACAATTAGTATAATAATGTGTTTAATGTATTTAATGTCCATCCATTAATTTATATTGAGCAAAAAGATTTTACACTTTAATGTAATTGTATGATATGCAAGATTTCCAAACTTTGTTCCCAATATCTGTTTGTTTAGCACAGATAACAAGAAAGAAGTATGAGGAAACTTTCAACAAAGATTTAGACTGGGTTGATGCTTTATTTTATGAAATGATATGCTTAGGTTGCAAAAGAAAAACTTCTTGCAGGTAGAACTCTCTAAAGAAATGCTTGGTTCACTTCTGTTGTTTAACCAAAACTATATTTGCATTATCATTGATGAAATTTGATATGTTGAAACAATCGATTCCTATGATACAAAATGTGTTGTCATGTTGAATTTATTAACATTGTTTGCTTGGATGAAAAACTCCTATGTTGTCTATTCTGGTATCAGTTTACTGGAAAAGGAGGAAGAGGTTCTGAGTACCGTACCTATCATGGTTTTAAAGAGAGAAATGTTGCATGAGTAGAGAGAGAATGGTTAGAATTTTAAAATATTTTCAGACAGAATATATGTTGTTGAACTACTAGATTCAAAAATTATAAAGGGGGTACTCAGTTAGTTATTTTTATGTGCATATTTGAATTTTCCTGAAGCTGCTTGTGCAAAATTGCATAACCGAGTGGAGATACATAAAGCTAATTAAACAGAGCACAACTGTATGGCCCTTCTGCAAATCCGGTGTTGTTTATTGTAGAGAGAGCAAGAGATATTGCGTTCAAGATGATGTTAATGAGAGTTGGTGCTGATGATTTTGTGTCTATAGCAGCCCTAGAACGTTTGATGTTCTCTTATGAATAATTCTTATCCTTAATATGTTAGGCTAATGAATTGACTCCATCACCACCTTATTCAATTGTATGATATAATTTAGTTGTTGTTAGCATGCAAGATACTTTGTATATTTTTTGTTCCCATTCAAAATATTGCGAGAATGTCTATTTGTGCTCTAAATTTAAAATATCATGAGATATATGTTTCTTTCTACTCAAATTGTTTTTAAGTAATTAGTTTGTGTGATTCAGATGCTTTGATAATTGAACGCACTATTGATTAGGTACACAATATATAAGTTGAACATTAAATGACTGCAAAAGTTATTTAATTCATGTTTATTTGATTTGTGTTGAGAATATTTTTAACAAATATAGGGCTGTATAGTTTCAATTGATAGTTATCCATTTTCATATTCATATTGTGTTTATACACAAGTATCTAATTCATTCGTCACTTAATGAAAATGTGTTCCATCTGTGGATTTTTATACCATTTATTTTGAATGTGTACAAATAACTGAACTAATGTAGATTATGAAGAGATAAAATGTAATTTGGTAAGTATGGATTTACCAGTAGCATTAAATGGCTACATGAAGAAGAAGATTGGGTTTTTTTTGTAACTATTTATGCATGCTGCTCTCTCTACGGTTCACATAGCTACTTTTGTTTGCATAACTTTGAATGACTTGGAATGACTATAATATGGGCATATGCCACGCAACTGTTTAAGAAGTTATAATTGGGAAAGTCTACTTAGACACAATGGTTTGACACAAATTGAAGGACATAAAATCTGAATCATAGGATTACCCCATGATTTGCACCCCTCACATAAAGAAAAGTTATTCATGTGACTGAGATTTTGTGTATCCTGATTTATATCAAAATTTTGTGTTTATATAGCCGCTATTAAGGTATTAGACATTGTAATATATTCGTAAAATTCAAGTCTTTACCTTGAATATATTCAACGCCATAGCTTATGTGATATGCTTGCAATGCCCCATTATCACGTATGCTGCCTTTAAAACATAAGTTTCTAAATTCATGCGCTTTAATTTAGTTGTCACATCACTTTAATTTAGTTCTCCGTACATAACTTATTGGCTTCTTTCACAGCTATAGCATGTAAACATTTTATTTTTAAAAAGTATATGCTAACATATTATAATATACCATGTTTTAATTGAAAATAAAAAATTAACAATGTCTTAAACGTGTTATTGACTACACTGTGTTGACAATAATGACGCATATCTGTTGCCCTACCCACATCAACTTTGTTATATTAATATCACATTATTGCATATTCATACATGTGAACTTACGTCCTACAATGTTCAATTGATTGAAACCTGAATAAAAACGCAATATTTCTTTTAAAATTATTACATAAGCTGAATACTACAAGTAAACTGTAACTTGCAATCTACAAAATTCCAGATATCATAATAAGACATTTAGCACCAATAAATTTAGCACTAATAAGAAAAATAACCTTCTTATCCTATTCCAAAAAACTTATATGCTAATATTCAATTTTCTAAGCAATACTTTGTTTACAATAACACTATGTTGCCAGTAACGTCCCGCATTTTTATCGGTTTGTATTTGAATATTTAAAACAGTTTAAATATTGAATTCGTAATATAAGTGGATTTATATATTAATTAAAATGAAGTTGAACGTATAGAAATATATATTAAATATAATTGAGCCCGTAATATCGCGGCAATTCGCAATTTAACGTTCCGAACTTCAACTGAGTATACAAGACCCGTTATTAGTCGGATTTCTTCGAAACAAGAAACGTTCGAATCTGTTGAACTATATCTTTCTAATGGAAGTGGAAAATGGAGATTTCGTCTTATAAATTGCAAAATATGTCCAAATTAAATATTCAGAAAAGCAGTGCCATATTCGTTTATGACCATAACGATTTTTTAAATATATTTAAATATCGGTTAGGAATGTGGATAAGGTTCTTTTGAGACTTAGTTATAATTTAATTTTTAGAGTTTTATTGTAATTTTTAATTAATTAAATACGCAACTTTTTATTTGAAGTATTTTGCACTCTATATCAATATTTTGGGGTTTCACAATATGAGTTAACCTACCGATATTATTATATTTTTGGGATCGTGGCACCTCGCTGGACACGACCATATTCAGATTTCTGTCCGTAGCCACTCGGATATGAATGAAATCTTACGTGACGCGGTACACTAAAACTTAAGAATACATATTAAAACAAAAACATATACACGCATAGAAATGCTCAATAGACTGATATAATTTTTGTCAATTTGTGCGAAAGAGAGAAAGAAAGTAGGAGGGGCCCATTGATAATTACCAAAGTACCCTTGAATTGAAGTTTTTCCTCTTAATTTGTATTACCCGCACTTTTAGACCGAAGCTTCTGTCGGTCTGTGTAGCAAAACTCATACATGCAAGAAACTAAATATAACAGCAAACCTATCCCATATAGCTTCGTGGATAGGTTCCATATTTTCCGCTCTAAGCTAACGACCATACCCCTTCATGCACTGACAATCATGCTACACTAAGCTAAACGAGTCTGATTTTGTTCACACTTTTTTTAAGTGTGAACAAAACACTCGGACCCTATTGGAAGAATTCGGGGGGGGGGGGGGGTCCATATGTGATCCACCAAATTCCTCCAATAGAAGGAAAGTGTTTTGTTCACACTTAAAAAAAAGTGTGAACAAAATCTTATTCAAGCTAAACACGCAGACACTATTCCCTATTGCTTTAAATTGAAGCAAGCAGACCATGTTGCACCATCACCTACTCATGTACAATTATCAACCTACCCTACACGCTATTACTTGGACACCACGTAAGGGAATGTTATAAAATACGAAGCATCGTTTCTGGAAACCACACACAGAGTGAAAAATGGCGATGGATCCCTAAAAGTAAAAAGAAAACAAATCGATTCTCTACTATAAAAACCACACCTATTTATATACACTCAACCGATCATCGTTTCCTCTTCTACTGGGAACCAAAAGGAGGGATCGGATCTCAAAAGCTTTCCCCATTGCAAGAGCTGTCAGGACATGAAGAGGGGCTGTAAACTGTAAAGGTGACGAGAAGATGGAGTAGCAGGACCGGCAGGGGCGGAGGCAGTATAAGGCCAGCTAGGGTTTCCGCCCCACCTGAAAAAGTGGCAATCAGGCACAAAAGGACCAATCCAACGCACCTGCCCTACCTGAAATGAAACGTTTGCCCTATCTGGAGCATGCAGACATCCTCCATTTTACCAGAACAGCCAACTCTTTTAATTGATTCATAGCACTTAAACATTGTTATATATGTAAAGTATGATTTTTAACTTTTGTGATGTGGGACTAAATTTACCTTTTGTTTTGGCCCTACCTCAAAAGTGAGGCTGGCTCCGCCACTGTATCCTACTGTATATGGTTGTTGCAATTGCATATATTTATTACATATTATATGTTATATTAACATTGCCTACCAAATTTATTGCAGAAAATGGAAGATGAACTTAGTATGTTGCAAGCATTTAGAGCTCATTGGTATGCCATGCGGTGCATTTGTTGGCCATGCCATAGGATGAACAATGAACATTCTATTAGTACAAATATCTCTTTTTACCTTGATTAACAGAATGAGTTAGCTGGCTTCTTTCATAGCTCAAACAAAGTTCTATAACTAGGTTTTATGGAAAAGATTGCTCTAACATATGTAAAGAATTACATATGCAGCACAGGCAATGACTGTAAGCAATCATGACATACGAAGTTAAAAAATCTTGATTTACAATGTACACGTACTTCAAAATCAATGTTATTTTTTATCATAGAATTGGTTCATTTCTTTATAACAAGGTTTTTCTTTATAAGCTGCCTTTGATCTCCTTATCATATTTGTTTCTCATATTTGGTCAGTTGCACCAAATTGCATCTGAAATGCACATGTTTTTTTATTTTTAGTTGTAATTCCCACTTTATAAGTGAATAATGATTAATGAACATCTGTAACACAGACTCCTAAATTTTATAAATCATACATTATATAATAATTATTTTAAAAATATACCAATGTCAATCTTTAAACCAACATATTTGTATTGTGACAAATAAGATATATAAAATTTAACAGAACAGAGAAGCAAGCAAAACAAATATGCTGAGCATGCAGAACTAACTTTTTTCTTATTATGCTTGGATACTTAAAACATAGAGTTATTACAAGCTATATAAGCATTCAAAAAGATCCTAAAAAAACTCAACTGAGATTACACGTGCAAATTATTCTCCTAACTAAAAGGTCAACTGCTAAATAAATGGAAAGCACCTAAAACAAAACAGGACTTATTCAAATAACATAACTCGACAGTAAGTTGCACTAACTTGCAACACTCCCCCTTAGTGCAGACATACTGTCAACAACACCAAGTGCACTTCTGAACATTGTAAATTTTGCCTTACTAAGTGCTTTGGTAAATATATCAGCAACTTGTCCTTCAGATGGTATTTTCTGCAGTTTAATTTCTTGCATCAGAACCTTCTGTCGAACAAAATGAAATTGAGTTTCAATGTGTTTCGTGCGAGCATGAAACACTGGATTTCCAGCAAGCTTAATTGCACTCTCATTGTCACAATGGATGGAGACTGGATAATCCATAGCAGCAAATATTTCTTCAATAAGTCTCTTAAGCCAAATACATTCTTGAGTAGCCATTGTAGCTGCTACATACTCAGCTTCATAGCTTGAAAGAGCAACAGAGACTTGCTTTTTACTACACCATGAAATAGCTGCTGAACCTGTATTAAAACAATATTTGGTTGTGGAACGTCTATCATTTACATCACCAGCCCAATCTGCATCGACAAAACCAGTCAGAATAAATGGTGCATTCTGTCTATACAGTAAACCAAAATTCAGAGTACTCTTTACATAGCGAAGAATCCTCTTTGCTGCAGTTAAGTGAGCTTCACATGGTTTATCCTTAAATTGAGCAATAGCACCTACAGAGTAAGAGATGTCAGGTCTTGTGATAGTTAAATATATTAAACTACCAACAAGTTGCCGGAAAATTGTTGCATCCTCTAATCGTTTTCCTTCATCTTTGGTTAACTTCAAGGTTGGTTCCATTGGAGTGGTCATTGCTTTTGACTCCCTCATACGAAAACGATCCAATAAATTTGCTGCATATCTTTGTTGAGAGACAAAATACCCATCTGACCTTACAACCTCTAAGCCCAGAAAACAGCTAGCTTCTCCCAAACTCTTCATTTCAAAGCGAAGAGACAAAGCTTCTCGAAGACGAGTAACTTCAGTATCATCATCACCGGTAATGATCATGTCATCAACGTAGAGAAGAAGCATTGTGCAAACTGAGGTTGTTTTCTTAATAAATAAGCTCGAGTCTGCATTAGAAGATTTGAACCCACAAAATTCAAGATATTGAGCAATTTTACTGTACCAAGCGCGCGGAGCTTTTTTGAGACCATACAAGGCCTTCTTAAGTCGACACACATAATTTGGAGTCTCCTTAGATACAAATCCTTGGGGCTGCTCCATAAAGATATCTCGATCCAACTCTCCATAGAGAAACGCGTTCTTTACATCTAACTGCCATAGTTTCCAGTCTTTGCAAGCAGCTAGCGAAATAATTGCTCGAATAATTACCATTTTAGCAACTGGGCTAAACGTCTCCTCGTAATCTAGACCATATTGTTGACTAAAACTGCGAGCAACAAGTCGAGCTTTATATCTCTCTATAGTTCCATCAGCTCTTTTCTTTAATTTATACACCCATTTGCAAGTAACTAAATCAACATCCTCTGGTTTCGGAACAAGCTCCCATGTGTTGTTCTTATTTAGAGCTGATATTTCGTCTTGCATCGCTTCTTCCCATTCAGAAACACCTCTAGCTTCACTATAAGTCTTGGGTTCATTTTCGCATGAATCGCCCATTAGAAAACAAGACACAACTGAGCAACTATTTAACTGTACTTCATAATCAGTTAAATATTCAGGTTGTGTTCTTTGTCGGGAAGACCTCCGTACAGCAGCACTTGTAGATTCACTTTGCTGAAAATTTTCTCCAGAAGTATCATTGCTCTCTTTTTCATTGGATGCATCATTATCGGAGAATGGTGACAGTTCAGCTGCACTTCTACTTATATTTGGATCAACATGATGTGGTGAAACTTCATCAATTACCACATCATGAGAAACAACAACTTCCTTTGTCTCTGGATCCATACATCTCCATCCTTCCCTGTGTGTATCATAGCCAACAAAAATACACCGCCTTGCCCTTGGGTCAAGTTTTGATCGTTTATTCTTTAAAATATGAACATAACAAATTGATCCAAAAACTCGAAAATAACTCACATAGGGTTTATGATTATATAAGGCTTCGAAAGGAGATAAATCCGATCCCACCCATGGAGGTAAACGATTTATGACATGACAAGCGGACTGAATAGCTGCTGCCCATAGCTCTCTTGGAAGATTTTTCTCATGCAACCATGACAAGCACATTGAAGTAAGATGTGCCAGTTTGCGTTCAGCCACTCCATTTTGTTGTGGGGTATCCGGACAAGTCATTTGGCGCTGAACTTTGCAATACTGTAGAAACTGATCGGACATATATTCTCCTCCATTATCAGTCCGAAGACATTTTATAGGCAACAAAAATTCTTTCTCCACTTGCTCCCTGAACTGAACTAATTTGGAAAATGCCTCACTTTTAGTTTCCAAAAAATACACCCAGGTGAACCGAGAAAAATCGTCCACGATAACCATAACATAACGAAAACCGGAATAGCTGGACATTCTAGTTGGTCCCATTAAATCTGAATGAACCAGCTGCAATGCCACAATGGCTCTGTTCTTTTAGCTTGAAAAAGGAAGGCGATGCGATTTTCCATACTGACAACCAGGACAAACCACATCATGGTGTATTTTCTTAAAGACAGGATCTCCATCAAGAAGCTTCTTCATAGAAATTTTCTGCAGCAGCTGGTAGCCAACATGGCCTAAGCGAGCATGCCAAAGTGCTGCACTAGAATTTTGACCTGTCTTTTCAACATATGCATCACTTGCAGACAAAACATAAAGTGAATCTTTCCTCTTTCTAGCAAAAAAAATATCAGCCTCAAGATGTTTTATGCTGGAAATAACTTTTACATCATTTGGACCAAAAAGAACGTACCTCCCCAAGTCAGCAATTTGAGAAACTAAAGCAAGATTCTTCTTCAAGACCGGAACGTGATAAACATCTTTGAGAGAAATATCTCCAGCATTAGAGACATTCTTCTCACCATTAAAATGTCCTTCATTCACTACAGAATGTAATGAATTATCAGCCGTCGCAATGACTCTTTTTCCATGATGGGAGCGAACATTTGAAAGTAGAGAGACATTTCCGGTTGCATGGTGAGAGCAGCCAAAGTCGACAATCCAATCATTTTTGTAGTCTATAGAAGCATTGGCATTCACATTAACAGGTTCATTAATAGCAGGTCCATCAACAGCTTCAATTGATAAGCATTGTTCCCATGTGGGTTGTTCAGAATTAATACTCTCTTGTGCAGTATTTGCTTCTGCTTCTGTGATATTCACACGACAATTTCGTTGGATATGACCAGATTTCCCACATCGATTGCAGACTACCTTTACACGACAGTCACGTTTGATATGGCCCAATTTTCCACATCGATAACACTCTCTTGAGCTTCTTTTTGATTGCCCTACAGTTTTGTTGTGCTTGTTTGCTTTTGATTTATCTTTTGTATAAAGAGCATCTTCCGCCTCGCATTGAGACTGCTTATTGTTGCCAATCATTTGTATCACCAACGCTTCCTGATTTTTGAGCAGATTCTCCAAATCAACAATAGAAGGTTGGTTTACCCATCCTTGTATCGAGGAGATGAAAGGTATAAACTCCTTTCGCAATCCTCGAATGAGATAACGACGCAAACGAGCTTCGCTAACAGGTTCCTCCGTATCTAACTCTGACATTTTAGCACACAGAGTTTTAATTTTCAAAAAATATTCTGAAATGGACCAGTTACCTTAAATCGTTCGGGCAAGTTCATTCTCCAAAAACTGCAGCCTTGCTGTGTTCTTTTGGGTGAATAACCTTTCAAGTGTGTCCCACACTTGCTTTGGCGACTTTATATCACGAACATGCTCGATGTACTCTTTGCTGATAGAAGTTCGCAAAGAAAATAAAGCTTTGCCACACTTAATCTTCCACTTCCTTCGTCCCTCAGCATTCTGTGGTGTATCTTCTGGAATTACAGTTTCTTCACCAGAGATAAGATCCCACAAATCCTGCCCTTGTAGATAAGCTTCCATACACAGCTTCCAATAGCTGTAGTTATCGCCAACAAGCTTGTCTACACAGATATTGCTTCCACTGTTCATCTTCACTGAGTATTAAATTTTAAAGCTTTAAACACAACCAAGCTCTGATACCATGTGACAAATAAGACATATAAAATTTAACAGAACAGAGAAGCAAGCAAAACAAATATGCTGAGCATGCAGAACTAACTTTTTTCTTATTATGCTTGGATACTTAAAACATAGAGTTATTACAAGCTATATAAGCATTCAAAAAGATCCTAAAAAAACTCAACTGAGATTACACGTGCAGATTATTCTCCTAACTAAAAGGTCAACTGCTAAATAAATGGAAAGCACCTAAAACAAAACAGGACTTATTCAAATAACTTAACTCGACAGTAAGTTGCACTAACTTGCAACATATTTGTATTCCTCTGCATAATTCACATTTCACATGTCCACGTTGTAGCATTTCTTCTTGATGCATCAGATTGACAAGAAAAAGACTAAGTACAACATCCATGCACACACACACACACATATCCATGTGATTCTTAATAAAAATATTGCCAAAGAAAATGAAAAAGTAGGCACAAATAACTAACAATTTTTTTATTTTTTTGGGGAAGGCATAACAAACGTTCTTTCTATTTGCGTGTTACACTCATTATTTAATACATCTACCTTTTTTGTAACAAATATTAATCAACATGTTCTATTAAATCAACATTTAAGTATTACATAAAAATTATTATTATTCATTCTGCAACTATGTTCAACGCTAAGGTAACATGATAGTTAACTCTGTCGTGTACAAATATATTATTAGAATGCATAATTTGAACTAATCAATATTCTCCTCTATTTTAACAACAAAATATAAACCATACAAAATGGTATGAAACCCCAAAAAATAATAATGATAGGATGAAAATTTCATTCATGGTATAGGAAATTGATCACAAGTAATGACAGTGAAAATTGGTGAAATTTGCTTCATTTGATGTATTAACATTTGAATTGTTATTTTAATACATCAGATATTGACATGTTTTTTATTTTTATTTTAAATTTTAAATTCCACTAAAGAATAAGAATGAAAAGCTAATTTATCCTGTATTTTATAGCATAAGTGACGTTGAACACCATTAACCTCTATTTTAACAACAAAATATAAACCATACAAAATGGTATGAAACCCCAAAAAATAATAATGATAGGATGAAAATTTCATTCATGGTATAGGAAATTGATCACAAGTAATGACAGTGAAAATTGGTGAAATTTGCTTCATTTGATGTATTAACATTTGAACTGTTATTTTAATACATCAGATATTGACATGTTTTTTATTTTTATTTTAAATTTTAAATTCCACTAAAGAATAAGAATGAAAAGCTAATTTATCCCGTATTTTATAGCATAAGTGACGTTGAACACCATAAACCATAGTCCCCATCCTTTCCTTTTTGTTTAAAAAAGGTTAAGACCTATCGAGAATCTTTTAACTAATTCTACATTCCGCTTTGTATTCATTAAAACACAACAGATCATTACAATAATAATGACTTCAATTTTCAGATATATACATGGTTCTCTTGCATTTGTGTGCATTCATGACAATTTAACAACTGCTTTATCTTGGCATTGAGAACGTGAACACACGATGCAGAAGGTCTTGCAAATATTAAGAGATGATGAAGCCTCAATATTCAAAGCAGTGGCCATAAGCTAAATATGAGAGTAAAAAAAAATCGCTTATTGTATGATTGTGAATGAAGCATTCACTAGAAATTACCTATGCCTATCCATTCAAAGCAGTGGCCATAAGCTAAATATGAGAGTAAAAAAAATCGCTTATTGTATGATTGTGAATGAAGCATTCACTAGAAATTACCTATGCCTATCCATTCAAAGCAGTGGCCATAAGCTAAATATGAGAGTAAAAAAAATCGCTTATTGTATGATTGTGAATGAAGCATTCACTAGAAATTACCTATGCCTATCCTCCGAGGGGCGGAGGCAGTATAAGGCTAGGTTGGGCCTCCGCCCACAGAGGTCTTGTCTACCTGAAACATGCAGCGAGTCTCATTTCGCCAATCCAACCATTTCTTTCAACTGATTTGTAGTGCATAAACATTGTTATATATATAAAGTACGATATTGAACTTTTGTGATGTGGGACTAAATTTAACTTTTGTTTTGGCCCTACCTCAAAAGTGAGGCTGGCTCTGCCACTGAGGGCCAGTACTGTAGGCATGGAGGCCTGAAAATGTTAGAGAATATGCTACAGGATATAGCAGGAAACCTATTATGACCTGGAGAATATGCTATGAAGGATATGCTATGGAGATATAACAGGAAACCTATCATGAAGATAAAACAGAAAACCAATTATGGAGATAAAACAGGAAATCTATTAGGATATATTTTATGGGATATCATAAATTCTGCCTTTAATGCTTTTCTTATATTTGATTGTAAAAACTTGTATAAAGGGAGAAGGATTTCTCTTGTAATGGACAACACAAATTAATAAAATGTAGTCTTCTAATGTTCATTGCTTTGTCTCTCTCCTCTCTTTGTATCAGAATTCCAACAGAAAACCGCGGAAGTGTAGGGTCTGGATTCTTGTTGGCGATGAGGAGGGAGTCTGCAAGCTTGAAGGGGTACTGGTGGCTTGAATGGGTATATGAGCGTAAGGTATTGCACGCAAGAAGCTTGGAGGAACGAACGTGGCAAAGGGCAGTGAAGCTTGGTGAAAACCGCATCAGAGAAAATGCACTCTGGTTGCTTTTAGCTGGGAGCTCGCGGTTCTTGTAACTAGAGGAGGAGTTGGTGCAAGGACAACAGCCTGAAGCGGTTTTTAGTGCATGCTTTTCAATGGAGCAGGAGCGGTCGTACTTGCGTTTAATAAGGGAGAGTATTTGGTACAGCTGAAAGGTTAAAAATCGTGAAAACGAAGAAGCAAGAAGTTTAAACATATATACTGAAGTAGTGAGCGGTTCAAATACTGTTATTGGGAGAGAGGGAAATTGAGTTCGAACATGTACGGACTTTCAGCGCAGGAAGTAACATAGTGATCAAATACAGAACGCGTGTGAGCCGTTCTGGCCATTTACAGTGCAGTTGAAATAAACAGAAGCATGCGGGTTTCGCTGTGTTGGTCCTATACCATTTACTGTTGGACATGGATGTTCACGAAAATGGGTTCAAAGGGTTCTACTGAGGAACGTGTGATGAAGAGGTTACAGGAGTAGTAATGCCCTTGTGAGGAAATAGTAAGTGGCGGATCTGGGTTTGTAGATCAGTGAAGAAATATAGGGGGTCAAGTGAAATGTTGGTTTGAAGAATGATGAAGTAGGGGTGAATATATATATATATATATATATATATATATATATATATATATATATATATATATATATATATATATATATCCAATATATGGCGTGAGCTTCTAAGTTGGGTTGTGATGAAATTGTCTAAGAACTGGACATGTGAGTTGGAGAAGAATACGGTGTTGAGGTTATGATGAGAGAAACTATATGCGGTTTAGCAATGTGAAGTATCCGGTTACGCATCAGAGAAGAAGAGGAGCTTCCAAATTTTCCTTCGTGAGTGAGGAGGCCAGTAAAATGTTGGTACGTGGGCTGATTCAGTGTTAGCCCAGAAGAAAAGAAAATTCTTTATATATATATGTATATATATATATAGTATATACCTGTATTAAGCTTTCTGGTATTTTTGCTGAAGCATGCTTCCAAATTGAAGGAGAGGAAGCTGTTTGAACGGGTACGGGGTATTGGGCCGAAATGAAATAGTAAGCCCCAGAGAAAATAAAAGAAAGGAATAAAAAGGAGATTTTATAACGTGAAGATTGGAATAAAAGTTTTGGAATTATACTGGGTAGCAATCGGAAAGTATAGTATGAAAGATTGCCACTGTTGGAGCGGGTTTCCGGTACGTATGAATTTGATTGGGCTAAGGGTCCCTTGGGATCGTATGAACTCGGGCTATGTACTGGAACCGGTCTGAAGCGATTTGGAGCTCTTTTCGATTTTAAGCAGAATAGAACGCCAGATAGAATCGACTGACGCAAATCGTATTTAACGGTTAACGTGCGAAGGTGAGTAAATTCACTCACTCTGATCTATTTTAAATATTATAATTATACTTTAATATTAGATTGAATGCTGTTTGATGGTCGTTAGGTAAATTACCGTCAAAATTGGTTGAATATGCTATACATATATATATCATTGCATATATACACATTATTGATTGATACTGATCTCCTCGATTATAATATTCCATCGTATGAAATTAGTGTTAATTGTGTTGACTAACATCTATGGTTACAGGAAACCGGTTGGAGGAACCCAACCGGATTACACAATATTTATACGTACTGCTTGTTTTATATATGCGCTGTTTGAACCATGTTGAATGGAAATTCAACGTTATGTTGATTTAATAAATAAACAATAACAATAAAATAACGTTGTTAAGTAGGCTTAAGCGTAACTGTTATGTCGAGATTAGTTATAAAGGGGAATATTACAGCGTAAGACATGTTTTTGAACTATAACGATAAATTAACGCTGTTGACAAAACATAAGCGTGATATTTATATACGGCACTATCCCTAGGGACTGTAAACAGTTGGTTTGAAATCCACCTATTCGAAAATAATAACACTACGTCATAGATGGCCTATCGCAACGAAAATCCATGGTGTTGCTAGCTACAATGCTACCATTGCTATGCTGTTTTTTGTCTATTGCAACGCAGACTTTAATGTGTTAGCGTAGATATCAAATTGTGTTGCAGTACCCACAGTTAGAAATTTATAAGTTTAATTTGCCACGACATCAATCTGCACCTATAAAAACATGCGTATATAACCACCAATTTATCTTTTAAAAACAATATCTTTAGGTGACACCTCACTGATCAGTTAAAATCTAACACCACCAATAGGAAATCACCTCAACAGTTCAATTTTCAACTTTTAGTTTCGTTCTCCCGCTTTATTTTCATTCAGCGGCTCCCTTTCATTTTGTTCACCCCCAAATTTCCCAAATCAATCGGATCCCAAATTTTCATTTTTGGTTATTCTGAAATAAAGCCAATTGCCGACTACTTCTTCCCCAAAATCTAGTTTTCCTTCTTCTCAACGATGGGTACCGCTATCGTGAAATAATGGGTACCAAAGCTTTAACCAATGAACGGAAATGGCGACCGGGTACAAAACCTACTTTCACATCTCCTTAATCTAATCAGCCAATATTCTCTTTCACTCTTTTCCTCAAGTTCTGATAATCCATCACCGACCGGATCTATTGCGAGGTATGTTTGCAAAATGATTATTCAACGAGTACTTTAAGGTTATAGCTATTATATGTAATTGGCGTATTCAGCTCCAGGCGGCTTTTATTTGCCCTCTTACTTGCAACATGAAAAACAGAATATGACAAATATTTATGTGATTCATTTCTATATTTAATCATTTTAGTTTGACATTTGCAGTGGTGGGCTGCGCATAAAGCGTGACGTAAGTGAGTTTGGTGTAACGGCTGGAAATTTCCGACTCCTCGAGAGTCGGAAATTCCGAGGACGTTAGTGAAAGAAATTAGAAGGTGAGAAAGAAAAGATAGAACTAATAGAATAGAAGAAGAAGAAGAACATCAGAATCATCAGAGTAACACGAATCTCACAGCGGAACGAATAACATATAATATATAACATAACTTTGAAGTAAACAGTTATATATATACAATAGCACTTATCAGAGTACAACACTTACAACACAGCGGAAATAACTATAGCTATAGAATCTTGCAGCCTCCTGCTCCAAGCTCTCCAAGCATATCTGTAAATCCCGACTACTTGACTACCCGTACAAATTTAGGCACCCAAGAGTTTAGGGAAAACAACAAAGTAAACTCCGGGTCAGTCATGGGACTGGTATGAGTAAAATAGTTTAAAACAGGTATAGGATATCTCATAAGACCACGCCGTGAATACGGAACGGGTTTTTCCCTTATGAGTATCTAAACAACTTTGACAAGCAATATCATTGTGATATTATAATAATGTCTACGTACAAATAGGTATCAATCTAGCAGAAACGCTTGCATCTCATGTTCTACATACATAGTATAAAATCATAAACCGCAGGGCGCTTATCGGAAAATGGATTCCAACAGACAAGGTATGGGAGCACCTTCTGAATAGTGTACTCTAGAGGTGATACACTCAGGGTTCAACAAGAACGTCTTGCAACCCGGCCACACATGACCGCTCACTCATTTAGCTTGAGTGTCGCGAATATATTGCCACCACGGTTATAGGCCATCAAACCGTCATCCGAAGATACAGAATCAAAAAGAAGTATAAATATGAATATTCACTAGATCGGTGACAATACACCCTGCTTGGGGATGACCCAACTAGCCATGCTGCCTAGCCCAACTTTTGTTACCTCCTGGTGTGAGGCTAGAAGCTACGTCTATCTTCAGAACATCTGATCATCATTCACTTTGAATGCCACATTGTCATACCCGCCAAATCACAAATTGACTTATCCAAAAATAACACGGGTATACAGCTAAGAGAAACGAATTCCTCCACCACCAAACGTGAATACGTTTGAACAGATCAACTTACGCGATCCATTGGATATACTCTGTCAGACCTTCTTCCATATACGTTGTCCTGGGACTAGACAAACCGAAGGCACTATTCAGTATATCCATCTTAGTCACTGTTATCTAAGACTTATACAACAGCCCTTGCACTTTACTCTGTCTTCAATTTTCTTTGGCATAAATGACTCGCAACGCTTATGCCAATACAGAGTGGTTCTTTGGATAATAATCCAACCGGTCTCTCCATATTAACAACGTTAAAATGGTAAAAACTTTGATAGTCTGTGATTTAACTATCAAATGAAAACATGTCGGTGTACAAACAATGATCTTATTTCCAAATGGGAATTCGATCGATCAATCATCATATGTTCATATTTTATTATTTCATATATTTAGAAAATATGTGTTATTAATCATTGGAAAACATTTCCATAACTTATTTTCACATCACTATATTTTCGCAACTATCAGTCCCTAACTGTAACTAGTATGAGAACAATTCTCCAAGTATCAATCCGGAAGGTCGAAACCAACATCAGATCGTCACTTAGAAAACCGTTCAACTTAACCTCTCCAGTCAGTTTCTAAATTTGCTTAACTCTATTGATTTACCCTATTCACTTAACTTCTGTCGAATAAACTATATTCGATATCTCCTCCAACACTATTCGAATAAACTATATTCGATTAACTTCTCTAAATCTATTCTAATAAATTATATTCGATTAACTCTTTTAACTTTACTCGAATAAACTATATTCGATTAACACTTTCTTTCGAATAACTATATTCGATTAACTCTTCGACTAACTCCTTTGGATTAACTCTTCGACTAACTCCTTCGGATTAACTAACTTCGAATAACTCCTTTGGATTAACTAACTTCGAATAACTCCTTTGGATTAGCTAACTTCGAATAACTCCTATGGATTAACTCTTCAACTAACTCCTTCGGATTTACTAACTTCGAATAACTCCTTTGGATTAACTAACTTCGAATAACTCCTTTGGATTAACAATTCGACTAACTCCTTCGGATTAACTAACTTCGAATAACTCCTTCGGATTAACTAACTTCGAATAACTCCTTCGGATTAACTAACTTCGAATAACTCCTTTGGATTGACTCTTCGACTAACTCCTTCGGATTAACTGAACAAATCCACTTAGTTTAACTTAGCTAATTCACGTTGATTAACTCTAACCGATTTACTTAGTTTAACTCAGCTAATTTACTTTGATTAACCCAACTAATTTACTTCGATTAACCAATTAGTTTAACTTGACTAATTCACTTAGTTTGACACAACTAATTCACTTTGATTTATCAATTAGTTTAACTTAACTAATTCACTTTGGTTAACTTAACCAATTACTTTGTTTAATCCTTTTATCACACTCTGGTTATCATTCCTACTTCTACAATATCTCCTTAAAATCCATATCGTGTTATACTTGTGTGCGAAGCACGTGTTTAAATCTATCCTTGTATAATTCTATTTATTTTCCGAACAAGTGTTCCTTTATTTATTCCCCAAATAAATATTCCTTTATTCCATTTATTTATAATCTAAATAAATGTTCCTTTATTTATTTCCTAAATAAATAAATGTTTTCATTTTATAAAATCCTATCGATTTTATAAATAAGATTTATTTTCAATATAAACATTGAAAATTCCCTTTTTACATTCTAGTATCACCTACGGTGTTTAACGTGTAGTATAACAATGATCGGTATCATTCAAACATATGAAATCAATAACAGATTTCATAACACATCATATATCACAATATATGAAAAACAGTAAAATAAATGTTGAGGAATCCAGTCGGATTCCTCCAACCTGTTTCCCTGCATCACAGATGTTAAACAATATAGATAACATCACTTTCGGTTCCATATGATATATTCTGTTAAACAGAATCAATATAGAAATTAAATCAACTGACTAGAAGTTCAATCAAATAGTCAACATACAGTAAATCAGCCAATATCTAACAGTTCTAAAAATACAACATGAAATTATAAACTGTTTAGAGTTAGTGAGATTTACTCACATTTGACGATCATCGTCAATGACGATAACCATCGCTTGATTCAGACAATTTATTTTGCTATAAATTGTGACGGACTCCAATCGACTTGCGGTCTGTTCCATTGTGGAGTGCTCGTCCATACGATCCCAACGCAACTTACGGCTCGTTGATCTGACTTCGTATGACCAAGATATTTACGTTACAAGTTAGGGCTTTATAATTAAAATTAAACTAAGTTTTAAAAACACTTAAAACTTCTTGGGCCTTACCCGTCCTTATCAGCCCATTATCCCTCTTAAAGCCCATCGCCACTTTAAAAACACCGGACGTACCCTCTTCTTCCTCATTCACAAATTCACTCCAGTAATCGATCCAACCTTTCCCTCTTTGACCTTCACTTTGACCGACCTCCGTCGTCCCTCCGGTCATCGAGGACCACCGCGACAACCACCATCCCGTTCGCCATCAAAACCCCTATCACCCCAATGCCTCCTCGTCGAACTCGACATCTACTATCCTCGAGCCCCTGTACTCTGTCGGTCGACACCAACCACCACCGCACTCCACTCGAAATTCACCAGTGCTTCTTCTTCTCGCCACGAGCTTAACCGACACCACCAGTTCACCTCCGGCGCCTTGCCTCGAAATCCGACCTCAGCCCTAGCCTCGAATACACGTACTGTGTATTTCTCCAGCATCGAAAATCACCATCGAGCACAACAAAACCATCACCAATTCGAAGAGGATCTTGATACGAATTCATTCCTATTTGTTTTGGGATTTATTGAATTTTGTTTGCATAGTTTTTTATTTTTGTTTGTGGGAAAATCTCACTGTAACACCCAGTGCGGTCATATATAGTTAGGGGTGGTTGGTTTCATTTGTGGTTGAGAAGGAAGGTCGGGTGGCCTGTTTCAGATCATAGAAAAATAGTGGAGATATTTTTAATTTGATTTTTCTATTTTATTTTATAACTTTTCTCCTTGTATCCGTCTTCTAAAAATCACTGCGACTATATACGATACTCAAAAATCACCAAACTAGACATGCAGGTAGATTTCGATATTACGGTCCCAACGAAACTGGTTTCGCCGAATTCCGACTCCGTATGTTCAAACTGCATATTTTTAAAGGTCGATTTCTCGTCTGTTTCTCAGTCAAAAGTCACGTACGGCCATATATGATATCCAAAAATCACCAAACTGGTACTCTAACAAGTATTCGACATTCCGGATCCAACAAAATTAGTTTCGTCGAATTCTGACTTCGTATGCTCACACAGCGTATTTTTAACTGTCAGAAAACTGTCTGTTTCTCACTCTAAAAATCCGTACGACCACACAGTGACTCTAAAAATCACGAAACTTAAGATCTAGCAAATACTTGATATTGCGGATCCAACAAAACTGGTTTCGTCGAATTCCGACTTCGTACGCTCAAACTGCGTATTTTTAAAGCTCTGGATGACCCATTTAAATATATAAATATATTTAAATATTATTAAATTAAATATTAGTAAATTAATATTATCGTATATATCCATATACAATGTCGTCCGGCTCCAGAATATCACCTCGGATTTTGTGACTTGATTTCCAGACTCCAGATTATCCCGATATTCAGTTCGTATCGAAAAATCGATTTATAACGTATATAAAGCGTCGCAAATTATAAAGGAATTCCACAGCGACTTTTCTGAAATTTGATTTGGACATAACTCAAAATCTACCCGACGAAATCCCGATATTTCTCTTCCACTAGAAAGCTATACTCCACCAGCTCCACACGTTTCTTGTTTCACAGAAATCCGGCTTAAAACGAATCCTGTATATTCAGTTGAAGTTCAACTCGCCAAATAGCGAACTGCAGCGCCATTTCAAGCTCGATTATAATTATATTATAAATTATACGTTTCAACTATCGTTTATTTAATATATTCGTTATTTAAATAATTAAATAACTTAATTATTATACCTTACAAAACGCGCCATTACAGACTTCCCCCCTTAAAATAATTTCGTCCTCGAAATTGCTAAGCTAGGAAAATGCTACCAACTTTACTAACTAGATTCAAATATCTTTTAGTTTACTTCTCAACTCCAGTTTCAACTGAACCATTAAATTTTCAATTAAATTATTAATTCATTCTGGCTAACTGAATTTCCATAAATCATGAGAATGTTCTAACGCCTGGAATTTTCGAAAAATTTCGCCATAACCTCCTTTGTATTGGTCAATATGACAAACCACCTCTCGCCTCTCTAGGCCTTCTCCAACCCAAAAGAAAATCAAACAGCCAAGCGGTTTGCCAATTCGGCTCATAAAATCCAAACTCATATATAATATAAACTTGTACCTTTTTGTCGGTCGTATCATTATATCCCTACCCTCTGTTATCAACTCGGCATATACAAATGCCATCCCAATCAACTCCAACCAATTTATTCTTAACACAACCATTCACTTATTAAGGCCGAATTCCATTTCAAATTCGAGTTTCAAATTCCAAACTCTCAACTAATCGTTTCAAATCCAAAACCATATTATTCTCAAATCACTTCCAGTTTTTCTTAACCTATCATCTCAAGTTAAATTCTGGTTTATTATTTACTTTTACCATCCCATTCGAATTAACTTCACAAGTTAAATTTTAATTTCTAGAACTTAAATTCCTAGGTAAATTTCAAATCAATTCGAAACCATACTGCCAATTCAAAGCCTTTGAATTTTCTAAACAACTTGTTTCCTCAAAACAATTCAAATTAAAATCTTTGGTAGTAATTCACCACTTAGAACTCGAAAATCACACCGATGATACTGCGCAGTCATCATCGGAATTATTTTATGCGACCCAAATGATTTCAATACTATATTATTTTCAAGACCATTACTAAATACTTCCATTTTGAAAACATTTCAAAATCTCCCAGGAACTTAAAATTTCCTTATTTAAATTCCAATTCTGATTTAAATTCATATTTAATTCATCTTATTTCATATACTTTACTTATATGAATTCTGATTAGTTATATATAACCATTTCACATGTCATAATCTTACTCGATTATAATAACAACCAACACTACCAATATATTATATCAAAATATATTCGGGTAAAATTATTTCTTTTACCCACCTTTCAAAACATACCGTGTCGGTCCATCGTATTCGAGTGTTTAGTAACCCCTATCGATACAGTGGATCAAACTGATCGACCAGAATTCACAAACTACTCAACCAATGAGTCTCCACAATATAAAATCACTTTATATTAATAACAAATACGCACTCGTATATATACACTCAATCTCAGTCTAGGGTATTACTAACCCTATCTCTACCGAGTCACGCCACAGAGCCAAGGTAATCACTTAAACTTAAGCTCTGATACCAACTGTAACGGCTGGAAATTTCCGACTCCTCGAGAGTCGGAAATTCCGAGGACGTTAGTGAAAGAAATTAGAAGGTGAGAAAAAAAGATAGAACTAATAGAATAGAAGAAGAAGAAGAACATCAGAATCATCAGAGTAACACGAATCTCACAGCGGAACGAATAACATATAATATATAACATAACTTTGAAGTAAACAGTTATATATATACAATAGCACTTATCAGAGTACAACACTTACAACACAGCAGAAATAACTATAGCTATAGAATCTTGCAGCCTCCTGCTCCAAGCTCTCCAAGCATATCTGTAAATCCCGACTACTTGACTGCCCGTACAAATTTAGGCACCCAAGAGTTTAGGGAAAACAACAAAGTAAACTCCGGGTCAGTCATGGGACTGGTATGAGTAAAATAGTTTAAAACAGGTATAGGATATCTCATAAGACCACGCCGTGAATACGGAACGGGTTTTTCCCTTATGAGTATCTAAACAACTTTGACAAGCAATATCATTGTGATATTATAATAATGTCTAAGTACAAATAGGTATCAATCTAGCAGAAACGCTTGCATCTCACGTTCTACATACATAGTATAAAATCATAAACCGCAGGGCGCTTATCGGAAAATGGATTCCAACAGACAAGGTATGGGAGCACCTTCTGAATAATGTACTCTAGAGGTGATACACTCAGGGTTCAACAAGAACGTCTTGCAACCCGGCCACACATGACCGCTCACTCATTTAGCTTGAGTGTCGCGAATATATTGCCACCACGGTTATAGGCCATCAAACCGTCATCCGAAGATACAGAATCAAAAAGAAGTATAAATATGAATATTCACTAGATCGGTGACAATACACCCTGCTTGGGGATGACCCAACTAGCCATGCTGCCTAGCCCAACTTTTGTTACCTCCTGGTGTGAGGCTAGAAGCTACGTCTATCTTCAGAACATCTGATCATCATTCACTTTGAATGCCACATTGTCATACCCGCCAAATCACAAATTGACTTATCCAAAAATAACACGGGTATACAGCTAAGAGAAACGAATTCCTCCACCACCAAACGTGAATACGTTTGAACAGATCAACTTACGCGATCCATTGGATATACTCTGTCAGACCTTCTTCCATATACGTTGTCCTGGGACTAGACAAACCGAAGGCACTATTCAGTATATCCATCTTAGTCACTGTTATCTAAGACTTATACAACAGCCCTTGCACTTTACTCTGTCTTCAATTTTCTTTGGCATAAATGACTCGCAACGCTTATGCCAATACAGAGTGATTCTTTGGATAATAATCCAACCGGTCTCTCTATATTAACAACGTTAAAATGGTAAAAACTTTGATAGTCTGTGATTTAACTATCAAATGAAAACATGTCGGTGTACAAACAACGATCTTATTTCCAAATGGGAATTCGATCGATCAATCATCATATGTTCATATTTTATTATTTCATATATTTAGAAAATATATGTTATTAATCATTGGAAAACATTTCCATAACTTATTTTCACATCACTATATTTTCGCAACTATCAGTCCCTAACTGTAACTAGTATGAGAACAATTCTCCAAGTATCAATCCGGAAGGTCGAAACCAACATCAGATCGTCACTTAGAAAACCGTTCAACTTACCCTCTCCAGTCAGTTTCTAAATTTGCTTAACTCTATTGATTTACCCTATTCACTTAACTTCTGTCGAATAAACTATATTCGATATCTCCTCCAACACTATTCGAATAAACTATATTCGATTAACTTCTCTAAATCTATTCTAATAAATTATATTCGATTAACTCTTTTAACTTTACTCGAATAAACTATATTCGATTAACACTTTCTTTCGAATAACTATATTCGATTAACTCTTCGACTAACTCCTTTGGATTAACTCTTCGACTAACTCCTTCGGATTAGCTAACTTCGAATAACTCCTTTGGATTAACTAACTTCGAATAACTCCTTTGGATTAGCTAACTTCGAATAACTCCTATGGATTAACTCTTCAACTAACTCCTTCGGATTTACTAACTTCGAATAACTCCTTTGGATTAACAAACTTCAAATAACTCCTTTGGATTAACTCTTCGACTAACTCCTTCGGATTAACTAACTTCGAATAACTCCTTCGGATTAACTAACTTCGAATAACTCCTTCGGATTAACTAACTTCGAATAACTCCTTTGGATTAACTCTTCGACTAACTCCTTCGGATTAACTGAACAAATCCACTTAGTTTAACTTAGCTAATTCACGTTGATTAACTCTAACCGATTTACTTAGTTTAACTCAGCTAATTTACTTTGATTAACCCAACTAATTTACTTCGATTAACCAATTAGTTTAACTTGACTAATTCACTTAGTTTGACACAACTAATTCACTTTGATTTATCAGTTAGTTTAACTTAACTAATTCACTTTGGTTAACTTAACCAATTACTTTGTTTAATCCTTTTATCACACTCTAGTTATCATTCCTACTTCTACAATATCTCCTTAAAATCCATATCGTGTTATACTTGTGTGCGAAGCACGTGTTTAAATCTATCCTTGTATAATTCTATTTATTTTCCGAACAAGTGTTCCTTTATTTATTCCCCAAATAAATATTCCTTTATTCCATTTATTTATAATCTAAATAAATGTTCCTTTATTTATTTCCTAAATAAATAAATGTTTTCATTTTATAAAATCCTATCGATTTTATAAATAAGATTTATTTTCAATATAAACATTGAAAATTCCCTTTTTACATTCTAGTATCACCTACGGTGTTTAACGTGTCGTATAACAATGATCGGTATCATTCAAACATATGAAATCAATAACAGATTTCATAACACATCATATATCACAATATACGAAAAACAGTAAAATAAATGTTGAGGAATCCAGTCGGATTCCTCCAACCTGTTTCCCTGCATCACAGATGTTAAACAATATAGATAACATCACTTTCGGTTCCATATGATATATTCTGTTAAACAGAATCAATATAGAAATTAAATCAACTGACTAGCAGTTCAATCAAATAGTCAACATACAGTAAATCAGCCAATATCTAACAGTTCTAAAAATACAACATGAAATTATAAACTGTTTAGAGTTAGTGAGATTTACTCACATTTGACGATCATCGTCAATGACGATAACCATCGCTTGATTTAGACAATTTATTTTGCTATAAATTGTGACGGACTCCAATCGACTTGCGGTCTGTTCCATTGTGGAGTGCTCGTCCATACGATCCCAACGCAACTTACGGCTCGTTGATCTGACTTCGTATGACCAAGATATTTACGTTACAAGTTAGGGCTTTATAATTAAAATTAAACTAAGTTTTAAAAACACTTAAAACTTCTTGGGCCTTACCCGTCCTTATCAGCCCATTATCCCTCTTAAAGCCCATCGCCACTTTAAAAACACCGGACGTACCCTCTTCTTCCTCATTCACAAATTCACTCCAGTAATCGATCCAACCTTTCCCTCTTTGACCTTCACTTTGACCGACCTCCGTCGTCCCTCCGGTCAGCGAGGACCACCGCGACAACCACCATCCCGTTCGCCATCAAAACCCCTATCACCCCAACGCCTCCTCGTCGAACTCGACATCTACTATCCTCGAGCCCCTGTACTCTGTCGGTCGACACCAACCACCACCGCACTCCACTCGAAATTCACCAGTGCTTCTTCTTCTCGCCACGATCTTAACCGACACCACCAGTTCACCTCCGGCGCCCTGCCTCGAAATCCGACCTCAGCCCTAGCCTCGAATACACGTACTGTGTATTTCTCCAGCATCGAAAATCACCATCGAGCACAACAAAACCATCACCAATTCGAAGAGGATCTTGATACGAATTCATTCCTAGTTGTTTTGGGATTTATTGAATTTTGTTTGCATAGTTTTTGATTTTTGTTTGTGGGAAAATCTCACTGTAACACTCAGTGCGGTCATATATAGTTGTAGGGGTGGTTGGTTTCATTTGTGGTTGAGAAGGAAGGTCGGGTGGCCTGTTTCAGATCATAGAAAAATAGTGAAGATATTTTTAATTTGATTTTTCTATTTTATTTTATAACTTTTCTCCTTGTATCCGTCTTCTAAAAATCACTGCGACTATATACGATACTCAAAAATCACCAAACTAGACATGCAGGTAGATTTCGATATTACGGTCCCAACGAAACTGGTTTCACCGAATTCCGACTCCGTATGTTCAAACTGCATATTTTTAAAAGTCGATTTCTCGTCTGTTTCTCTGTCAAAAATCACGTACGGCCATATATGATATCCAAAAATCACCAAACTGGTACTCTAACAAGTATTCGACATTCCGGATCCAACAAAATTAGTTTCGTCGAATTCTGACTTCGTATGCTCACACAGCGTATTTTTAACTGTTAGAAAACTGTCTGTTTCTCACTCTAAAAATCCGTACGACCACACAGTGACTCTAAAAATCACGAAACTTAACATCTAGCAAATACTTGATATTGCGGATCCAACAAAACTGGTTTCGTCGAATTCCGACTTCGTATGCTCAAACTGCGTATTTTTAAAGCTCTGGATGACCCATTTAAATATATAAATATATTTAAATATTATTAAATTAAATATTAGTAAATTAATATTATCGTATATATCCATATACAATGTCGTCCGGCTCCAGAATATCACCTCGGATTTTGTGACTTGATTTCCAGACTCCAGATTATCCCGATATTCAGTTCGTATCGAAAAATCGATTTATAACTTATATAAAGCGTCGCAAATTATAAAGGAATTCCACAGCGACTTTTCTGAAATTTGATTTGGACATAACTCAAAATCTACCCGACGAAATCCCGATATTTCTCTTCCACTAGAAAGCTATACTCCACCAGCTCCACACGTTTCTTGTTTCACAGAAATCCGGCTTAAAACGAATCCTGTACATTCAGTTGAAGTTCAACTCGCCAAATAGCGAACTGCAGCGCCATTTCAAGCTCGATTATAATTATATTATAAATTATACGTTTCAACTATCGTTTAATTAATATATTCGTTATTTAAATAATTAAATAACTTAATTATTATACCTTACAAAACGCGCCATTACATTTGGAGACTTTGTTCGAGGCTTCAATGCTCCTTCATTGATGAAAATTTTGAGTTGTTGAGCATGTAAGTTTTGTAATACTTCTGATATTCGCTTCTTTCTTTATTTTAATTTGTTATTGGTTTCATTTCACTTGGTTGAAAACCACTGCTCATAATAAATTAAAATAAGATTGAAAACCACTTTTAATACTTGTTAGAAATTGATTTACTTGGATTTAGTGTTAAAAAAGTGTCAAGTTGTTGTTATAACGCTGTTTTAACAGTGTCAAGTTACCACCTGACCAGGTATAGGGTATAAGATATGGTTTAAAGTATTAAAACTCTATATAAGTAGAGTGGTATATACTTGTATTTGCTGATGTTGTTTTGTTAAAAAAAAATAGAGTATCATGATCTTGTATGATCTGAATTGGGGGATAAGGCACTATATATGAAATAAAGATAGGTATATATTTTGATTTTCATTCAAAGAAATACCTATGTGTAGGATATATTTGATAGAATAAAACAGTAGATAAAGTAAAAGAGGACAAGTATACAAAGTTTATTATATATATGCACAAGAAGAATTAAGAAGGTAGGTAAGCTTTAGTTTATAAAACTGAAAAAGGGGTTGGATTGTACAAAAACCAATGGAATAAATTACACTTCCAATATCTGGAAGCATAGAAAATTCTGTTATACCACTTAGAAGAAAGAGTTAAGATGTTATATGCTTAAGTAAGATCAGTCATGTTTGATGAATTTAATTTCTTAAGCATATGCTAAAAACCAGATATAATGATTGAGTTAACAACACTGAAATGAACTATTTTAGATGCTGAATGTTTTATCATTAATGCTTGTATGAACTGGCACTTTGCCTGAGTTTAGCAACACCGAATGTTTTATCATTGATGCTGGATTGAGTTAACAACACTGAAATGAACTATTTTAGATGCTGAATACTTAATAATACAGTATGGTTTTTGTGCCTATAAAAATATGTGTGCACAGGTTAAATTTTTAAGTAATTCTGAAAATGCCATAATTTTGATTAGGTTGGGTAAGAGGGAAAATGCCAGAATATTGTTGTGCATCTTTGCAAATGCAAAACTAAAGTGGAGTTTTCTGTTCCCATGTTTTGACTGAAAAGTGGTTATAGATTTACACTTGAAGCTAACTATGAATAAAGAACACATTCCAAAACTGGATGTGAATGAAGTTAAACCATTTTACTGAGTTTACTGTAAGATGAGTGTAAGTAAATATTTTTAATGGTTGATTGGTTTGCACCTAGCATATATATGATTGAGGTGACCAAAATATGCAAGCATGTGTGTAGAAAGTTAGCCTTAAAAAATATATAATAAGAAGCATTAGTGATAAAAATCAGGGGTTTCAAGTTTAGGAGATACAATGTATGTTTGCATAAATATATAATAAGAAGATTGTTAAGTCACCGGGTAATGCACCATGTGTATATTTGTAAGATTAATGATACAACAAGAAAGTTATTGATATACATATGTAATAAACACTATGTATTCATTGATGAACCAGCAAGTACACAAGGAAGCCTTCCTGTGTTGCATTCCTGAAACTACTTCGACATGTCCGAGCTCAATAGTAGCAACTTGATAGCTTTGTTTCTTGCCAGGTCTGCTCCCATAGAACACACACTCTCTTAAATTTGGATATATTATCCATTACTAAGAATGTTTACTGATTTAACAAATACAAGTGTCATATTTTTTTTTATTCAGAACTTGAGCTTTTTTTTTCTTGTAAAACTCTTTTCAATTTCTATGTAGAAACAAAGGGGGAGGGGGAGAAGATAGGCTTCAGCAGCTCTTTTAAACCCAAGAATTTGGAACTCTTTATTTTGTGAGAAATAGAAGTGAGTTGGAACTGGATAAGAGGTATATGTAGGATCTTTATATGCTTTTTTAAGTGATAACTGCATATCTGTTCAGATTTTTAATTAATCATGTACATAAAAAATTGTGTATATGCATATAACCAAAATATGGCCATTAATTTCCTTAAATATTGTGTATATAGGAGGGTAGCATGAAGTATTGTTACACGACCAGATGATATTTTTGCCAAGACATGGGTACCATGAGTTTAGTGCAACAGCTACTAAGTACACTGGGATGCAGGTGTTTTTCTTGTACTTTTTCTTGATTATGATTGTATGTGTGAGTCGGCATATGAATGAATCGAGTGACAATGTAGCGAGGAATGTATGTAAATATGAACGATTGTGTGTAATATACGAGTGAATGTATAGTAGTGGAGTCAAAAAAATTGTACCATTTGAAATGTTGAAATAAAATATTTATTTGAATAAAATATTATGTTATAATAATATTTATTATAATATTATGAAATCTTTGATTAATAGCAAGTGAGGTGTAATTACTTTTAGTAGTTGTAAAAAAATTTTTAACAACTGCTAGAAACAGTTGTAAAAAAGGTTGACTTTATTACGATTGCCAGTTGTACTAGACATATTACAAATGTTTTTGGCAATTGTGAAAGGGTATTTTTTGTTCTAGTGGTACTTGTAGCAACACCTATAGCGATGTTACCTTAGGATAGCAAAGATGTTGCATTTGACTCTAAGGCAACACGGCAAAAGGCAACCTCAAAAAAGTGTTGCCACAGACCTATAGCAACAAATTTTGGAACCTACTGCATCATTTCTCTGGGTTGCCGTAGGCCATCTATGGCGTAGTGTAAGTAACGATATTTGTCCAAAGAAAATATATGAATAAATTTAGAAAGAGAAATTAGAGAATCGTGTTAGAAAACAACGACAGCATTTCGATGTTCGAAATGTGATTAGACTTAAACCATTAGGATTTGGAACTATAATGCGATGATGTCGAATGTAATAAAGTAAATATATTTCTAGGAATTTTAATCTAATAGGATAGTTAATATTTAGTTTTAAAACCAACAAATTTTAATAGGATATGTAATCAATATTTAGTTATAGACTTGATATTGAGTTAACAAGAAGTGACTTAGATACAGAGTTTATGAAGTGGGAAATGGGAAGATAAAATTATAGAATAACTCGGTAAATAGGGTTGGGCCCGTAAGGGTATTTATTACTTAAATAAAGATTTATTTGATAAAGGTATTCAGTTTTCTATAAATGGATTATATTCACATTTTAAAGTGAATAGTGTTTAAAAAGCAAATGTTGCAAGCTAAATAGATAAAATGAAAACTGGAAATGGTTTCCAAGGAGTGTAACGCTTAAACGGGTTCGGGGAAATATCTAGGAAGATATAGGGAACTGTAAAATTAATGTTAAAATAAAAAGGGCCAGTGATTGTGTGATGTTTAGTTGTACATTAGAATGGATGTTTGTTTTTACTTCGATAGTTAAATAACCGACTATCGAAGTGTTTTGACCAACGTTGTCAATACGGAGAGACCGGTTGGATATACTATCCAAAAACCACTCCGTATAGGCGTAAGCGCTGCGAATTAGATGCTGTTGAAGATAATTGAAGACGGAGTGGAGTGCAAGGGTCGTCCTGTTCCAGAATAGGTGCTTTTTGTTTGTCTAGTCCCAAGACAACTTGTATGGACGAGTGTCTGGCAGAGTATACCTAACAAATCACGTACAGTTGATCTCTTAAAGGTATTACATCTGGTGGCGGAGGAATTCGTTCCTCTTAGCTTTTTATACCCGTGATATTTTTGGAAATCGATTAGTGAATTGACGGGTTTGACGATGTGGCATTCAAAGTGAATGGTGATAAGATGTTCTGAAGATAGACGTAGCCTCTTGCCTCACAAACCGGATATGACAGAAGTTGGGCTAGGCAGCATGGCTAGTTGGGTCATACCCAAGCAGGGTGTATTGTCACCGATCTAGAGATAATTCATATTTGTTCTTCTTTTTGATTTTGTATCTTTGGATTACGGTTGGATGGCCAACAACCGTGGCTGGCAATATATTTGCTACACTCAAGCTAAATGAGTGGGCGGTCATGTGTGGCCGGGTTGCAAGACGTTCTTGTTGAACCTGCAATGTATACCCTCTAGAGTACACTGATCGAAAGGTGCTCCCATACCTTGTCTGTTGGAATCCAATCCCCAATAAGCGCCCTGCGGTTTATGATTTCATACTATATATATATGTGGAGCGTGAGATGCAAGCGTTCTGCTACTTGGTTATTTATATGATTAGACATTATCATAATATCACTGGATTTTGATATCAAAATGGTTTGGGTTATAGTAAGGTAAAAACCGTCCATGTTTATGTGTGGGCTGGTCTCACTCTTTTGTTTCAAAAGGATTTTCAAAGTTAAACAGTATGGTTGGAATTTACTCACACCCGTCCCATGACTGACCCATAATTTATTTTGTTTTCCCTTAACTCTTGGGTGCCCAAATTTGTATGGGCAGTCAAGTGTTTCAAGCTTTGCAGATTCACTTGGAGGAGCTAAAAGCAGAAGGCTTCACCATTAGTTAGTTAGAGATTATTTCCGCTGTAATATATATGAGTTGTACTCAGGTATGGTATATATATACAAATTCAGTTTGTGTATTTCAAAGTTATGTTATAATACATGTTATTTGTTCCGCTGTGAGATTCGTGTTTACTCTGATTATGATGTTCTTCTTCTTCTATTCTATTAGTTCTATCTTTTCTATCTCACCCTCTAATTTCTTTCTATTAATGATCTGAATTTTCGTGCACTTTGGGTTGAATGTGTAGGATATTAGTCAGCTCAAATTGATACGGATTTACGGGCCATTACATTGCCTTTGACATTTTTATGGTTTCATTCTCCCTTAATCGTATTGAAATGGATACGCATTGTTTCTTTCTGCATAACTTATTACTTGGTTATTATTATAGCTACGATATCTATATTACGTCAACCAATAAGAAAATGCTTTTTCTACATATGAAACCACGCTTCAACAAGTACTTCTCCAAATTATTACAAAAACCTTCCGGACAAATTATTACTTAATGTAACCACTGCTTCTGTCTTCGAATCATACATACCTCATGCTAATCTTCATCGTACACCTTTTGCCCGTAAACATTTTTCAATAATATAGTTTTTTTGTTCAATTAAACAAATGACACCTTTTAAACACACAAAATCAACCCCGTTTTCGTATGTGCTTTTCAAATACGTTTAAATTATAAATAGCTGTTCTTCCCTATTACAACATAATTTCGTATATTATTTGTTTTGACCCGTGTGCGAAGCACGGGTTCACACTTGTATTTAGAAGGTTGAACAGTGTTGTTATTTAAGCATAGCATAAGATATTTAGAAGTTTAACTATTTCCTATTTGCATGTTATTAAACTGGACAAAGCACAATTGCATAATATAAAACCAAATTTATAATGATAATGATACAACAATATTTTACACATTAATTTAACACATTTTCTTAATGAAGAGAAATTATGCCTCATATTATATGAGTGTATCTATGTGTGTATGGGAACTTTTGTGTGCATGTGTCTGGCTGTGTATTCTTTACTAATATACATTTCTTAATGTTAATCTGGTGTAAAACTACATAATGATATCAAATGATAAGGTTTACAATAAAGGGAGGGAAAAGGAAAGAAAAAAAAACTCCTGTCAATATTTGAAATTTAGAGTCCAAATCTCCCAAGGCTAGGATTGTGCATGTTTTCCGCTAGAGTTACTTTTATTATTGCCAAGTTGTATTATTTATAAGTTTATTCTATATTGGGGCTTGGACGTTCTTGCCTATAGGCCTTATTTGTAATATGGTGTAGTTTTCAGGAATCATTTTTCTTTAACGATACTGTAATGACCAACAAAATGTAAAGACATAACCATCCTTATAATTTAATATTTTTGGGTAAAACGAAAAATGCATAAACTGATAGTAGTGCAACAACATATGTAAAAACGATCTAGTAGTTTGACTTTAATTTGCGGAACAAGGTTAACCATTTAAATAAGTTTAAAAATTATTATTAATCCACTACATTGTAGATTTTTTTTTGGTATACACAATTTATATTGTCATTTAACTTTAACCGCTAAATACCAAGATGATATAAATATTTTTTTTAGTTGAGAGAGTTGTTTAAAATAGATCTAACTATAAATATTTAGGAGAATATTCACACTTTTATATGCAAGGACATGAAGGTATAAAGATGATGAAATCGAAACTGAAACACAAGCAGATTCTTTAAATTAGACTGGGAAGGCAGCTTACAATATAACCCAAGGCGGTGTTTATAAAATTGTCTTTCTAATCATATGTGTCTAGTTATCTTACATTTTTAGACAATAGCTGAATTTTAAGCGGTTATGACTCATTTAAAAGAACTGATAATCACGTGTTGTTGTCATACATATAATCTCTGATTTAGAAAAGATTAATTAGTTTTCTATGGGTATGTATTTATTTATTATTTCTAAATGATAATCATGGCCACAAGAATATTGTTTAATCATGAGAACCCATATCTAATTTGTACTTGTAAGGAAAAATGTAAATTTTGAAGTCATTATCTTTGTAACATAAACTAAGGAACACATTAGGCTGCATGTGACACTTTTTGTCTCATATTTGATACCTTCTTTTTCGTTAGATTATATGTATGTGTTCATACATAAAACCCTCTAAGCTGTATATGTACATCAAAACAATCAGTTTACACATCAGTTAGTTTTTATGTAATAAGATACTAAATTAATGATTTTTTTTTGATTTGGCCACCTTTTGAAAACTTATCACAGATTTAGTCTGGTTTTAAAACTTATTACATTCGTAGCTTGGTTTTGGCCACGCAGGCAAAAACATTTATTTTGTACATGCGACAATCGAGATCACGCGAATACGCTTCATTCAAAATGTCACATAGATGATTCGAATAGAAAATTTTTTGTGGGACATTTCAAATGATGCACAGTTGCTGTAACGACCCGGGTTTTCGCAATCCTGAGTAATCGACATATTACCCAATATTGACTATCAAGCATCGGAAACGCCAGATAGTCCATGAAAGAAATTAGAGGGAGAGGATAGATAAGACAGAAACATAGAATAGAAGAAGAAGAAGAAGAACATACAACATCAGAGTAAACACGAATCTCACAGCGGAACGAACAATATATAATAGATACATAACTTTGTAATAAAACTAGTATATGTATACAGTAACATTATCAGAGTACAACACTTACAACACAGCGGAAATAACCATAGCTATATTATGATGCCCCCTAACCCCCGTGACACGGTGGCAAGGGTAATCTTTGGAATATAACACATAAACAAATAACAACAGAACAGAAATATAGAATTACACTAGATAATGTACATCAAATTACACTGGAAATAATAATCATCAGAGTTACACAGTATAATAGGATCATACTTAGCACAAAATACGGTTTCAGTTTAATAAACAATGTCTGCAGCGGAATCAAACATAACATACATAATGGTGACTGAAACAATACAATAGAAATGATAAAGTCCAGCTCCAGCTCCATAGCTATCCAAAATGAGTATGCTAAAACCTGAATACAAGGCTGCCCGTGTAGAAAATAGGGGCACCCGAGTTTGCAAGTGAAAAAAACTACGAGTCAGTCATAGGACTGGTATGAGAAATCAACTTAACTGGTTAAAAACCAATAATAAGGCGAATCATAGGACCACGCCGCTAACGCGGAACGGGTTTACTCCAGTGATCACCAGTGCATAAAACAAGTAAATCATTTAAACAACGTAATGCTTTTTAGCAAAATGAAGCCAATATAAGACTCAAGTCCCATCATACAATGCAATGCAAACCGGAGGATAGAGTTTTACCTTATATTGGCCAAAATATGCTTGATACGTATAAAACAAAGTCATTTGATATTATTACTAGTGTTTATATGTTTCAAAAACAAATTTAATCATAATATCAATCATAGACGGCATGGTTACCATATATCATGTCGCCATATATAGGTTTACGATCAAAACCACACATGTCGTATTTGGAAGTTGGATTTCCATCATGAACCGAGGCAAGGGATCATCCTCACCGCTTCGAGACGCTCTAGCCCGTGTCTCAGGCAAGCGCGCAGGCAAGCCTTAGGAGCCTCAGGGCTGGTCCACTCGATGTGGATTAAAATTCCTGAATATTGCGTTTCCCTGTCCGATGGGGCGTAAATTGGTCATATCCGACCAAACAATCGGACCCGGATCGCCCGATCTAACTGAGGCGCCTCGCAATCCATCATCCACATAAGTAAATGCCAGGCCGTGTAAAAACACTGACACCACTTCTAGCTAGAAGAAAATACATGTTCTCCCTGAAGTCCTCTCCCGTTTCTGCTTCATACCGGGGTGTGAGGCTCGCGAATCAACGCTATACACAAAGCTAGCTATGTCAAAGCCGTGCTTTGACCATCAACCACAAGACTCTGCTTTTCAACAAAAGCCTTGATCACTGCATCTCAGCATGCCACATTGTCAATCTACAATGTCAGACACACATCCATTTACAAGTCCGTTCTGGGTTTGAATGAAACCGGAGGCACCTTCCGTACCATCAACAAGTACGTTCGGACGACTACTACTGCAGCCCCTTCAAGGTAGCTACTCCAATCATGAGCAACAATAGCAACTCATCCATTCGACGTGAAGATCGTCGGTCTTGCACCATCTTCATATCTTCGACTTTTTATCGTCGATCAGTTGTTTGAAATGAGATTTAACTCGGTCTTTTCAAATAATTCACATATCCTAGAATTTAAATCAATTCTTTCCATGGTTAAATTATTCGACATTCACATTTCAGTTCTTTATACAATTTTCGTGTCAAACACATTCAACCATTAAAATATCAAGCAAACCAAGTAAAATCGGTTTATTTCCATTCCATATCGCTTATAATATTTTATAATGATATATCGCTATTTTTATCTATTTAAAAATAGTTCAATTTAATTAAACGACGCTTTAGGCCATAACGCAGTCGTGTCGCTGTTTTTCTTTAGATTTGATTTACACATAACTGAAATTCTAAACGTTGGATCTTAACAAATTTTATACCGTTGGAACGGTCTTTCCAAGGCGGACCGAGCGGTTCCAGTTTCGAGAAAATCCGACGGTCGGATCTCTCGGTATAATCGTTTAAAGTTAGAATTTCAAAACGTGAACTGCAGCATCGTTATTCGTTTTTATTTTAATTTTATATTTGTATATATAAAAATATAATTCGTTCGTCGATTTCTAAACCATTTTTCAATTCACGTACGTGTTAAAAATAATACTTTTAACCAATAAATGTTTATTTCCACACCTGAATATTTTTAACACTTTATATATTTGATAAAAATGTGATTTTTATCCTTCTAGTCCTTTATTCAATATATGAATATTTTCTAACTTCACCTACACGATAAAAAGGTGATTCTTATCATTCTAACTTTTTATTCAAAATGTGAATATTTTATATACTTCACTCAAGCGATAAAAATGTGATTTTTATCGTTTCAAATATTTTCTTAACATATGAATATTTTACATACTTTATTCATGCGGTAAAAATGTGATTTTTATCGTTTCAAATATTTTCTCAACATATGAATATTTTACATACTTTATTCATGCAGTAAAAATATGACTTTTATCATTTCAAATATTTTCTCAACATATGAATATTTTAGTGATTCATACATATAATAAATATGTGATTTTTATTCTTGAAACATTTTATTTCAACCATGTATATTTTTAGCGATTCATACATATAATAAAAATGTAATTTTTATCCTCAAAACATTTTATTTCAAACATGTATATTTTTAGCGATTCATACATATAATAAAAATGTGATTTTTATCCTCAAAACATTTTATTTCAAACATGTATATTTTTAGCGATTCATACATAATAAAAATGTGATTTTTATCCTCAAAACATTTTATTTCAAACATGTATATTTTTAGCGATTCATACATATAATAAAAATGTGATTTTTATTCTCTAAGCAATTTATTTCAGTCATGGATAAATGATCAACACATGAATATATTTCAATAAATGAATAAAATTCAAACACATAAATTTTCAGAGAATTTCGACAGCATAACGGCAAGGTAGTTAAAACCGGCACCGTCGCGATGTACGACTCCTCGCTCTACCTTAAAGCCTCGCAGTTTTTGACAATGGGGATTTCAATAATCTAGTTCGTACGGAGACGAATTTTTCCTCACTCTAATCTTATTTGGTTTTCAACAACACTCAATTATATTCAACCACAATCAATTATTTTCAGCCACAATCAATCTCAATATCATCCAAATTTCACATCACAACTCAAACAAGTCGTCCATGGTCTATGGACGACGGGTGTCGGGAGTTTCTAAACTCCGTCGGCAACCTAATAAATTTTATTTCCATTTTAGTGAGTTTAGAAATCTCACATTGGTTGTCGCTTTGCCAAAAATTGTAGCAAGCTCTAAAAATTCCCCGGTCCCTTCTAGAATGTAGAAGACGTCCTCACGGTCCCGATGTCTCTTGTTTAACTGAATTTTAACCACATAGCAAAAAGATATGATTTTTATAAGCTTGCAACGCTTTTATTTGTCGAAATCAGTTTAAATAGACCTAAGTTGAACCTTTCAGCAAATGGTTCCAAACTAGGTTTGGATTTTTCACCCAAACCGTTGCTCGAAACTGAAATCAGGTTGCGCCACCTTGAAGTACTCGGAAGGGCACACAGAACGAGGGTAGGGCGGTCAGGTGCGGTGGCAGATCGGAGCGGCGGCGGGTCTTCGAAGGTCCAAACTTCACGAGGGTGATTCTCTCACAACACTTCAACGAAAAATCTCAAACTTTATATGAATTTAAAGAGAATGGAAAGATCTACAAATTTCCTAACTGGAGCCTATGATTTTATTGGACAGATTGATCGGATTTGAGGAGGGAAGGCTGGGATGTCTTCCGCCGTCGTGACCTAGAGCATCGGGGAGAGAGAGTTGAGATGGAGAATTATGATTGGCCAAGGGTTTTAATAATTATTTTTAATTTATTTAACTCCGAAAATACCCCTCGCTCCATACAAACTCCAATTCAAACCCAACGAATGCCGCCTCTAGCTAAATACCCTCATTCCGAGCACAATGGAATATGTTTCGTAAACCAATTCGACTGTTACAGTCAGTTATTCTTCAAATTAAAATATAAAACATTCAATTTTTGATTTGAACGTACATTTTAATTTGTCGGGCCCGCATACTAATTCTAAAAATTCCCGAAAAATAAATCTAGCAATGTTGGGATGATACGGTCCCAATAAAACTGATTTCATCGAATTCTGAGACCGTGTGAAAAATGCCCATTTTCTGATCGATCCAATTTGACTAAAATCAACCAAATACATTTTCCTTTGCCACGCTCACATATTGATTCAGAAAATTATGGATTTTGGAACCTAGCAATAATTCGACATCCCGGATCCAACAAAAATGGTTTCGTTGAAAGCGGTGGTCATTTGCAAAATGGCTATTTTTAAGGCCTTTATATATATTAAAATATATATAAATTCCACAGCGAATTTTCTGAATTTTAAACTGGACGTATCTTTCAATTTTTAAAGTGACATCTCAGTTTCTTAGCTTCGTTAGAAAGATATGACTAAACAGATTCAAATATTTCTCGTTTCGTTCAATTTGACTTATACTGAATTCAGTATATTCATTTGAAATTTGAAATCGAATTTTCGAACTACCGCGCCATTTCAGGCTCGTTATATAATTAAAATAAATTTATTCATTTTAACTTTGTTGAAAATAAATTCATCGTCGTTATTATTTAAAATAATTCATTTTAAATATTCAAAATCAGTTAAAATTGCCAAAATAAAATTTTAAAATTGGTTCAGATTTTCCGGGTTGTTACAATCTCTCCCACTTAAAATCTTTTCGTCCTCGAAAAGGAACGAAGTTGAAATTTGTTTAACTAACCAACTCAACTTTCATTATTTTAATTATGGCTTAAGTTTTTCATATTTTCAGTTTCAAAAAACTTTTCAAATTTTTCAAAAATTTGGCTAACACCCTAAATTTTCAAAAAAATTCGCCATAACCTCTCATGTACGGGAGCATCGGGAAAATCCCGAAATCGCCATATAGGCCCTCTGATCTCAAAAATAAAAAGAAATAGCCTAGCGGCTAGCCAATCGGCTCATAAAATCATCAATAACCCCGAGAAATACAATAAACATTTACCTATTTGTCGGACAAACAATTTTTTTCCTCTTCTTTGCGTACCTGCTATAACCTGTTCAATTGTACATACATATATATGTGTACATGTATGCATGCATTTCAATCAGTTTCAACTCAGTACAATATTTGATTCAATTTGGATAAATTTACCTTTTTCTTTCTTATTGGTTAGATTCATTATCATTTCAATGTTTTATAAGTCAAATTAATAGTCACACAACACAAACAACAATCAATTAGTTGATTAACTTTTCAAATGTATAATAATTAATTTATATACTTAAAACTCATATTTGATAAGATCAGATTTTATATAATTAAAAATTTCATCCATGAAAAGGAACAACGGTAAAGTAGAAAACAAAACAGAAATGCAAAGTATGGTAAATGTACCTTGCACCGGAGTTAATCAGAGACATTCACTCTGCAATTGGGATAAGCTTGCTTAATGCTCTCTTCAGTTTCCCAAGCACAGTCTCGAGGATCTCCACTCCACTGAACTTTGACCAAGTGAACTTTCTTGTTCCTTAGCTCTTTAGTTTCTTCGCCAATAATCTTTATCGGCTCTCTTCTCACATCTAATTCTGGAGTAATTTCCAAGTCTTTTTGTGCGGCTTCTTCCACAATCGAGTCCGGATCATGTACATGCTTTTGAAGTTGAGATACGTGAAGCACGTCATGTACTCCAGGCTACCAGTCAGGTAATTGAACTCTATAAGCGAGAGTTCCAATCCGCTCAAGTATAGGAAATGGACCAATAAATCTAGGTGCCAACTTCTCAGTTTTTCCAAATTGGACTACTCCTCTCATTGGAGAAACCCTTAAGTACACATTGTCACCAACAGCAAATTCCAAATCTCTTCTTCTCGAGTCTGCATAGCTCTTCTGTCGGCTTTGAGCTGTTTGTAATCGTTTCTTAATAAAATCGAATTTTTCCGAAGCGTCGCGAATCATATGTGGTCCCAGTACAAGTCTATCGCCAGGTTCAACCCAACAAGCGAGAGATCTACACGGTCGACCGTACAATGCTTCGAATGGTGACATTTTCAGGCTTGCTTGGTAGCTGTTGTTGTATGAGAACTCAACCAAATGCAAGTGGTCTTCCCATGATACGCCAAAATCAATAATACAAGCCCGCAATAAATATTCAAGAATACGATTCACCCTCTTAGTTTGGCCATCTGTTTGAGGATGATATGCGGTGCTCAGATCCAGTTTTTTCCCAATACTGCTTGGAATGCTTCCCAGAATTTAGTAGTACAAATCGGGTTACGATCACTAATGATACTCATGGGAACTCCATGCAGCTTTACGTTTTCTTTGAAATAAATCTGTGCCAGACTTTGAGCCGTTCTATTTGACCTGACAGGTATAAAATGGGCGGTCTACGTGAAACAATCTACGATCACCCAAATACTGTCATTTCCCTTCCTGGTTCTGGGAAAACCATCTATAGAATCCATAGAAATATGTTCCCACTTCCAACCTAGAATGTCCAATGGCTGTAATAATCCAGCCAGTTTCTATTGATTGCTTTTGACTTGTTGACAAGTGGGACACTTGCTAACGTATATAGAGATGTCTCTTTTTAACGACTTCCACCAAAATGTTCGCTTGATATCATTATACATCTTACTCACACTAGGGTGGATACTGAACTTAGATTTGTGACATTCATCTAGTAGCTCTCTTCTAAGTTCTGCAACTTCTGGAACACAAATTCTCCCTTGTAATCTCAGAATCCCTTTGCTATCAAGACTGAAATTTGAAGATTTGTCTTCTCGAATTAGCTGGCTAATTCTTTGAATAAATTCATCGTCCTTCTGAAGAATAGAAATCTTGTCAATCAACGAAGGCGTGATAATAAGACTGGCGATGATTACACTCTTTCTGCTGAGGGCATCACTACAACATTGTCTTTTCCCGGCGTATACAAAATATCTAGATCATATGCTGCAAGAAATTCTAGCCAACGCTGTTGTTGTCTCAGATTCAAGTCTTTTTGGGTGAAAAAATACTTCAATGATTGATGATCGGTATATGGCTCGAACTTCTCACCCAATAGATAATGTCTCCAGATTTTCAAAGCAAACACAATGGCTAATAACTCAAGATCATGAGTTTTATAAATCTTCTAGTGCGGCTTCAACTGGCGGCTAGCATAAGCAATAACTTGGCCTTTCTGCATTAATACCGCACCAAGACCTCCAATAGAAGCATCTGTCCAGACCGTCAAATCCTGATTGCCATCGGTTATCGTTAACACTAGATCGGTTGTCAACTTTAATTTCAGGTTTTGAAAAGCTACCTCACACTCTGGAGTCCATTTGAATCTTGCGTGCTTCTTAGTAAGCTTTTCCAATGAACTGGAATATCTTCAAAATATCCTTCACGAATTTCCGATAATAACTAGCCAATCCAAGATAACTTCGGACTTCTATGGGTGTTCTAGGCTGTTTCCAATCTTGAGTTGTTGTAATTTTACTGGGATCTACAGAAATTCCTTCCTTTAACACAACGTGGCCAAGGAACTTTGCTTCATCTTGCCAGAATATACACTTGGAAAATTTAGCTTTCAAGACGTTCTTTCTCAGAATCTCTAACACTTGTTCCAAATGTTTTTCATGTTCGGCTTTTGACTTAGAGAAGTTTAGAATATCATCAATGAATACCAGTACAAATTTATTCAATACTCCATGAAACACTCTGTTCATTAAATCGACAAATTAAGCAGGAGTGTTACATAAGCCGAATGGCATTACTAACCACTCGTAGAATAAGTCTGGACCCCTGAATGTTGTCAAAGGAACACACTCTTCGGCAATTCGAAGTTGGTGGAAGCCTCTAGCTAGGTCCATTCGTGAGAACACGTGTGCTCCATTCAAACGATCCAACAAATCATCAATTCGCGGTAATGGATATTTATTTTTCAACGTCTGCTTATTCAAGTCACGATAATCCACACATAACCGGAGAGTACCGTCTGACTTTGGGACAAATACCACAGCTGCTCCCCAATCAGAGAAACTAGGCCTGATCAGACCCTTCCATACAAGCTGTTGAGTTTGATTATCTAATTCTTCTTTTTCCTTTAAAGACATTCTCCGAATAGCGTGCACTACTGGCCTTTCATTCGGAACTAAAGCGATTTTGAAATCAATTTGTCGACGCAGAGGTAAGCTAACAACTTCTTCGAACACATCCGCATAATCCTTTACGACAGGAATATCTTTTGTGACCTGAGTATCCTCTGTAACTACAAGGGTATTTTCAATTTGAGCAGGAGAAACATCAAGAGCTGACTAAAAGTCCTTTCTATCTGAATTTGGACCTTCACATGGTATGGTTATATAGTTCCCTAATTGAGCCTTTGCCTTCACGACTCTGTCGGTGCATTTCACCTCAGCTTCATATTTGGTTAACCAATCCAATCCTAAAATAAGATCAAATTCGGTAAAATTCATGATGATCGAGATGGTAGGGAATCGATAATACGAAAAAGAGATGGGCACTCCACAAATCCAACTAAGATTGAGGTAACTGCCAACCGGATTATGGACAGTGATAGGTTCTTTGAACTTTTTCAGTTTCAAATCCAATTTCTTAACCGCATTACTTGCAATGAAGCTTCGTGACGTGCCTGTATCAAACAGTACTTTAACTGGAACATTTTTGACATTAAGTGTGCCTTCCAAAACATCTGGCCGTACTTGACTGGCTGAGGGTGCAGGAGCTTCTGCCACTTCATTTACATGTACTATTTCAGGCTTCTTTGATAGTTGGCGCTCCCTTGCTATATGACCTGCTTAGTGGCACTCTTCTCCCACCATGCGATTTCTTTTGCTTCTTTAGAGATCTGCAACTTATCGACAAATGTCCTTGAATATTGCAGTTAGAGCACGTGACCGTAGTTATTAGTTCTTTCCCAGATTTATCCCTTTTTCGATTGACTTTAGGATTTTTATTGACCCCAGAATTCGTACTTGCCTCAGGCTGCGGTCCAGGCTATCAGTTTCAAACTTCCTTTTGCTACTAGAACTGACTTCCTCTTTGTAGTGCAACATACCTTTCTTATCGAGATCCTCATACTGGTAAGCCATGTATATCATTTCAGAAAAAGGAAGCTTCACATGTCCAGTTACACTACTTATGTATTTTCTTTGGAGCCCGTTAATAAACCTCAGATTCTTCCTCTTAGGATTTCCAACTGGCTCCGGGGCAAAACGAGAAAGTTCATTGAATTTCTTATGATACTATGGAATGGTCATATCTCCTTGTATCAGATAGTAGAATTCATCATATAACTGCTTAGTTGCTTCTGGAGGAATAAATCTTTCTTTGAAAGTTTCTTTAAATCTATCCCAGGTAATATTACCTTCTGGAGTATCCTTAATAACAGTTTCCCACCAGAATAAAGCTTCACCTTGGAGTGCCCAAGATGCCAGTAATCTTTTCTGCTCATCTGTCAGCTTTGAACCTTCAAAAATTCTCTCAGTAGAGTGCATCCATGCTTGAGTTTCAATAATGGATTCTTTGCCCAGGAATGGTACTCCACCCAGATTTCGATACTTCTTTAGTAGGGCTTCAATATCTGGTTATGGCTGCAGGAGCACAACTAGCTCATTAGATTGTTGAACCATAGAATTACTTCTTCTGCTTCTGCCACTCATTTTTCTATGTATGCAAATGGCAGACAATGTGTCAGGTCAACAGAAAAGATATTTTAAATCATAGAGACATATAATTGAATGTAAATGTGTCTATTGGGGTGTATTTCATTCTGCTATACTCATTTTAGGACCTTACTAATCCTATCTATATGAGCTATTCGTCTTAGAACACTACTGGTTCTATTTCTGACGAGTTCGTTAATATGTTATATTCCTAGGCCAAGATTAACCAAAGCTCTGATACCACGTGTGATGACCCCTAACTCCCATTCCACGATTGCAAGGGTAATCTTTGGAATATAACACATAAACAAATAACAGCAGAATAGAAATATAGAATTACACCAGATAATGTACATCAAATTACACTGGAAATAATAATCATCAGAGTTACACAGCATAATAGAATCATACTTAGCACAAAATACGGTTTCAGTTTAATATACAATGTCTGCAGCGGAATCAAACATAGTATACATAATGGTGACTGAAACAATACAACAGAAATGATAAAGTCCAGCTCCAGCTCCATAGCTATCCAAAATGAGTCTGCTAAAACCTGAATACAAGGCTGCCCGTGTAGAAAATGGGGGCACCCGAGTTTGCAAGTGAAACAAACTACTAGTCAGTCATGGGATTGGTATGAGAAATCATCTTAACTGGTTAAACAATAATAATAAGGCGAATCATAGGATCACGCCACTAACGCGGAACGGGTTTACTCCAGTGATCGCCAGTGCATAAAACAAGTAAATCATTTAAACAATGCAATGCTTTTTAGTAAAATGAATCCAATATAAGACTCAAGTCCCATCACACAATGCAACCGGAGGATAGAGTTTTACCTTATATTGGCCAAAATATGCTAGATACATATAAAACAAAGTCATTTGATATTATTAGTAGTGTTTATATGTTTCAAAAACAAATTTAATCATAATATCAATCATAGACGGCATGGGTACCATATATCATGTCGATATATATAGGTTTATAATCAAAACTGCACATGTCGTATTTGGAAGTTGGATTTCCATCATGAACCGAGGCAAGGTATCATCCTCACCGCTTCGAGACGCTCTAGCCCGTGTCTCAGGCAAGCGCGCAGGCAAGCCTTAGGAGCCTCAGGGTCGGTCCACTCGATGTGGATTAAAATTCATGAAAACTGCGTTTCCCCGCCCTATAGGGCGTAAATTGGTCATATCCGACCAAACCATCGGACCCGGATCGTCTGATCCAACCGAGGCGCCTCGCAATCCGTCATCCACATAAGTAAATGTCAGGCCATGTAAAAACACTGACACCACTTCTAGCTAGAAGAAAACGCATGTCCTCCCTGAAGTCCTCTCCTGTTTCTGATTCATACCGGTGTGTGAGGCTCGCGAATCAACGCTATACACAAAGCTAGCTATGTCAAAGCCGTGCTTTGATCACCAACCACAAGACTCTGTTTTTCAACAAAAGCCTTGATCACTGCATCTCAGCATGCCACGTTGTCAATCTATAATGTCAGACACACATCCATTTACAAGTCTGTTCAGGGTCTGAACGAAACTGGAGGCACCTTGTTCCTCGTACAATCGTACCATCAACAAGTACGTCCGGACGGCTACTACTGCAGCCCCTTCAAGGTAGCTACTCCAATCATGAGCAACAATAGCAACTCATCCATTCGACGTGAGGATCGTCGGTCTTGCACCATCTTCGTATCTTCGACTTTTTATCGTCGATCAGTTGTTTGAAATGAGATTTAACTCGGCCTTTTCAAATAAATCACGTATACTAGAATTTAAATCAATTCTTTCCATGGTTAAATTATTCGACATTCGCATTTCAGTTCTTTATATAATTTTCGTTTCAAATACATTCAACCACCAAAATATCAAGCAATCCAAGTAAAATCGGTTTATTTCCATTCCATATCGCTTATAATATTTTATAACGATATATCGCTAATTTTATCTATTTAAAAATTGTTCAATTTAATTAAACGACGCTTCAGGCCATAACGCGGCTGTGGCGCTGTTTTTCTTCAGATATAATTTACACATATCTAAAATTCTAACCATTGGATCTTAACAAATTTTATACCGTTGGAAAGATCTTTCCAAGGCAGATCCAATGGCTCCAGATTCGAGAAAATCCGACAGTCGGATCTCCCGGTATAATCGTTTAAAGTTAGAATTTCAAAACGCGAACTGCTGCGTCATTATTCGTTTTTATTTTAATTTATATTTGTATATATATATATATATATAATTCGTTCGTCGATTTCTAAACCATTTTTCAATTCACATACGTGTTAAAAATAATATTTTTAACCAACAAATGTTTATTTCCGCACCTGAATATTTTTAGCACTTTATATATTTGATAAGAATGTGATTTTTATCCTTCTAGTCCTTTATTCAATATATGAATATTAACTTCACTTACACGATAAAATGGTGATTCTTATCTTTCTAACTTGTAATACAAAATGTGAATATTTTATATACTTCATTCAAGCGATAAAAATGTGATTTTTATTGTTTCAAATATTTTCTTAACATATGAATATTTTACATACTTTATTCATGCGGTAAAAATGTGATTTTACATATTTTACATATAAATTCCACAGCGACTTTTCTGAATTTTAAACTGGACATATCTTTTAATTTTTAAAGTGACATCTAAGTTTCTTGGCTTCATTAGAAAGATATGACTAAACAGATTCAAATATTTCTTGTTTCGTTCAATTCTGACGTATATTGAATTCCGTATATTCATTTGAAATTTGAAATCGAATTTTCGAACTACCGCGTCATTTCAGGCTCGTTATATAATTAAAATAAATTTATTTGTTTTTAACTTCATCGAAAATAAATTTATCGTCGATATTATTTAAAATAATTCATTTTGAATATTCAAAATCCGTTAAAATTGCCAAAATAAAAAATTTAAATTGCTTCAGATTTTCCGGGTTGTTACATATATAATCCTGAAGCCTCCTGCTCCCAGCTTTCCAAGTATATCTGTAAAACCTGACTACTTGACTGCTCGTACAAATTTGCGCATCCAAGAGTCTAGGGAAAACAAAACAAAATAAACTCTAGGTAAGTTGTGAGATTGGCGTGAGTAAAACAATTTAAAAATAGTCTAAGCAAGAATAAGATATCTTATAAGACGACGCAGTATAACGGAACGGGTTTTTTCCTTATGAGAATCCAAAAAAAAGTCTTTATATCAAAATTCTTTTGATATTATAATAGTGTCTATAAACCACAATAAAATAATCATCTAGCAGAAACGCTTTCATCTCACGTTCTACATACATAGTTTACAATCAAAATCGCAAGCACTAATTGGATAATGGATTCCCAACTATGACAAGGTATTGAACCACCTTCCAATAGTGTACCTCTAGTGAGGAATACACTGGGTTCTACAAGAACATCTTGCAACCCAGCCATACATGACCGACCACTCATTTCGCTTGAGTGTATCGAATGTATATCACCAACGGTTGGGATCAGCAACCGTTTCCCGAATGGGACAGCATCGAATAGATTAAAGAATGAAATGAATATCTCTAGATAGGTGATAATACACCCTAATGGAAGCAACCCACATAGCCATGCTACGTGCCAAATTTTTTTCATTTCTCGATTGCGAGGCTAGAGGCCACGCTTATCTCTGACAGATCACACATTTATTCACTTTGAATGTCATATCGTCATACCCGCCAAATCACAAATTGATTTCCCTAAAAATACCACGGGTATATAGCTAAGAGAAACGAATTCCTCCGCCACCAAATGTAAATACGTTTGAAGAGATCAACTTACGCGATCTAATAAATATACTCTGTCAGACATTCTTCCATATAGGTGGTCCTGGGGCTGGATAAACCGAAGGCACTATTCTGTAAACAGGACAGCCCTTGCACAACTACGTCTTCAATTATCTTCATATTTGATCACAACGATAACGCCCATACAGAGGGGTTTTCAGATAATGAATCTGATCCCAGTCTCTCCGTATTGACAATAGAAATATGGACAAAAACTTCGATAGTTGGTGAGTTAACTATAAAAGAAAAACACGTGTGCAAACAACAATATTATATCTAGATGGAAATTATATCGACCAATCGTCATTTAACATTTATCTCTTTAGTTCATTTTTCATCCCCTGTTTCCATGTATTCAACATTTCTTATTTTCTAAATTTAGACAATATACATTGTTAACATTGGAAAACATTTCCATTTCTTATTTTCTATATTAGAAGACCTTGCTGATTCTTATTTGGAAAACATTTCCAAAACTCCTTTATTGGACTTAAACAGATGTTTAAACAAACCATCGCTATGCCAACTCAAACCATTACACTTATTTAACTAAATTCACTTAACCAACTTTCACTATCGAACCTTAACCATTCCTTAGTTAAAAATGGAGTCAATCAAGTTGGGGTATAACTACCTCTCCGACCTTAACTGAACAACGTTTCTAACTTTGAAATAGACACAGTTCCCCTTCTAAATCTTTAACAAACTTCCTTTCGAAACTCTCGGATTCTATTTACGAATCCACTTCTATTCAAAATACTAAATATAACTATAGCGTTATAATCCCTACTTCTAAAATATCTAACTTCAAAATATAACTTTTATTCCTTAATTTAACTAAATAACTAACTAGACAATTTATAACCAAATAAATAGATCTTGAATAAAAAATGGAAAGTGAATAGTACTTTCCCGAATTCGATATAATCGAATTTCAACGTATAACTCTCTTTCGAATAATCTCTATTCGATAACTCCTTTTCGAATAAACTATATTCGATTAACTCCTTTCGAATAAACTATATTCGATTAACTCCCTTCGAATAAACTATATTCGATTAACACCTTTCGAATAAACTATATTCGATTAACTCCTTTCGAACAACTAATATTCGATAATCTCACTTTGAAGAACTAATATTCGACTAACTCACTTCGAATAACTATATTCGATTTACACTAATCGATTAACTCTAATCGATTAATTCTAATTCGATTAACTCTATTTAATTACTCTATTGGATTAACTCTAATCGATTAATTCTAATTCTCGATTAACTAATACTCTACTAACTCTATTCGAATAACTAATACTCGATTAACTCTAACTCGATTAACTCTAATTTGGTTAACTCTAGTTCGATTAACTCTAATCAATTTACTCTAATCGATTAACTCAAATTCGATTAAATCTAATCAATTAACTCTATCGACTAACTCTAATCAATTAACTCTATCGATTAACTCTAATCGATTAACTCTTCGTCCATATTTAGTTTCAAATATCGATGTTGAAATGGATTCTTACTTCTCTACATAAGTCCTAACTTATATATTCCATTTATCCAGTGATAAATATTTTACTTAATTTATAAAAATATTATTTATAAATTAATCCGCTCCATTTATCTGTTTACTTCTTTATATCAGTTCAGACTTATATATCTTTATTTATCAAATGATAAATATTTTCCTTAACTTATAAAATAATATTTATAAATTGTTCCTCTCAATTCATCTGTTAAAACATATCCTTATTTAATATCTAACTTAAATAAATCATCTCAAATTTTCTTTTATAATTTGAAATCTCCTTTTTAATTATTCTATTCATTTTCCAAATATTCCTTTGATAAAAATATTATTTATTTTATAAATAATTCCTTTTATAATTCTATTTATTTTCCCAATAATTCCTTTTTTATTTTATTTGTTTCACAAATATTTCCTTTTACATTTTTTTTACAAATATTTTCTTTTATATTTGTTTCACAAATATTTCCTTTTATATTTTTTCACAAATATTTCCCTTTTGTATTTGTTTCACAAATATTTCCCTTTTTATCTTTATTTATTTTCTAAATAAATATTTCTTTTATCTCTATTTATTTTCTAAATAGATATTTCTTTTTCAATTCTACTTATTTAACAAATAAATATTTCTTTTTATAAAATCTTTTGATTTTATAAATATTTCTTTTTCAATATAACATTGAAAAATTCCTTTTTAACATTCCAGTATTTCTTGTGGTATTTAACGTGCCATATAACAATGATCGGTATCATTCAAACGTACAAAATCAGCAATAGATTTCATATCACATCATATAACACAATATATGAAAAACAGTAAAATAAATGTTGAGGAATCCAGTTGGATCCCTCCAACCTGTTTCTCTGCATTCACAAATGTTACACAATATAATTCACATTAATTTCATTTCAATATGACATATTCTGATAAATAGAATCAATGTTTGATTAACGATATATATGTATACATATCGTTATCTATAATTTCAACCAATACATCAGCAATTTAGCCGAACAATCCATACATAGAAATCAACCATCATTTATCAATTCTAAAAGTACGTTATAAAAATATAATGGTTCAGAGTTAGTGAGGCTTACTCACATTGGACGATCATCGTTTAATAACGATAACCATCGGTTGATTAAGACCAACAACATACTTAGCTATAAATTGTAACGAGCTTCAATTCACTCCCAATCAGTTCCATTGTGTAGCCACTGTCCATACGATCCCAATAGATCAGACCGTTCGTGAAACTGACAATGTATGTACGAGATATTTAATTTACAAGTTTATAAACTGTATAAATTAAAACACTTTGGATTTATTTTATAGAAATGGGCCTCACCCTTTTGGTTCTCCCTTGGCCCAACTATTCCCACCCGATATGTTAGATGTCGCTCTTCCCCAATATGTTAGATGTCACTCCTCCATTTCAACAACCATTTCGAAACCTTATTCCAACCTCAACACTTTGTTCTTTCACGAAATCCAACACCGAGGCCACCGGAGTTTATCTCTTCGGCATCTCCATCCTCTAGCTCCTCAACAAACAACTCGAGCTCACAAAAAGGTCTCGCGTCGACAGCGTAACTGCTGTACATTCCGGAGTTTGATTAACAAAGAAAACCACGGATTTTCACTAAATGATGCCAACTCACTCGAAATCCCATCTCGAACTCAACACAAACCTTGATTTCGCTCAGAAGCCCTTCAAGAGCTCACAAATTGGAACCCTAGCTCACGATGTGTATTTTCCAGTGGACGCTATGACCTTCGAACTTCCTGAAACCCATACGAGACTGATGATTACACCGATACGAGCTCAAATATATGTACAATATAGTTTATAGATTTTTATTCGTTTTTGATCCAAATAGTTTACTGGAAGAAGGAAACCAACTGCGCATTTTCTCGTTGACAAGGGAAAGATGAAATTAGGTTAGAAGGTGTTATGGGGTTTTTATAGGAAAATTTAATTATTTTATTTTGTTTTTAATTGATTATTTTATTCCGTTATAATCAATCGCTATATGTATTTACTGTTTAAAAATTCCTATGATCACACATCACATCCAAAAATCACGAAAATGGACATACACTTTCAGTTCGACATTACAAACCCAACGGAACTGGTTTCGTCGAATTCCGACTCCGTTTGCTCACACAGCGTATTTTTATCCGTCAAAATACTGACTGTTTTTCATTAAAAATCCGTACGGCCACATACTGACTCTAAAAATCACGTAAATCGAAATCTAACAATAATTTAATATTGTGGATCCAATAAAATTAATTTTGTCGAAAACGAAAGTCGTTTGCAAAACTGGCTATTTTTAAAGCTCTAAATAAACCCATTTAAATATATAAATATATATAAAAACATTTTAATTTGATATTAACAAATTAATATTATCGTATATATTCACATACACCATCATATAGCTTTAAAATAAACACACTTGGATTCATAACTCAATATTCTGAAATCCAAGTTAAATCGATATTCCATTTATATTAAAAATCCTTTTGTAATATAAATAAATCGTTATAAATTATAAAGGAATTCCATAGCGCCTTTTCGAAAATTTGATTTGGACATAATTCAAAATCTACAAGACGAAATCCCGATTTTTCTCGTTCATTAGAAAAATATACTTCACCAGCTCCGAACGTTTCTTGTTTCACAGAAATCCGACTTAAAATGGATTCTATATATTCGTTTAAAGTTCAAACCGCCAAATTACGAACTGCAGCGCCATTTCGAGCTCGATTATAATTATAATATAATTATACGTTCAACTGTCATTCAAATAATATATTCGTTATTCTAATCAAATTCTAAACTGAATTAAATATCATAAATGATCCAATTCACATAATATTGTGAATTCAGGTATTTTCGACTAACTCGTAATTATAATATATTTTTATATTAAAAATATTAATTAAATATTCAATATTATTTAATTAAATAACCATTTAAATTTCTAAACCATTATTTAAATAATTAAATAAATTAATTATTATACCGTAAAAATAAGGGACATTACATTCTTCCCCCCTTAAAATAATTTCGTTCTCGAAATTGCTAAGGCAAAAAATAAACCTTATTGACCGGTTAGAACTTATTTGTTCAATTCTTAATTTCAGTTTCAACTGAACCAATTTAATTTCAATTAAATATTTTCATTCCTACTAACGAAAAATTTCAAAAATCTTGAAAATTTTCTAACACCTTAACTTTTCGAAAAATTTCGCCAGCACCTCCTATGTACTGGTTAATAGCTCAAACTCCAACTCGCCTCTCTAGGCCTTCTTCAACCCAAAAGAAAATCAAACAGCCAGGCGGCTTACCAATTCGGCTCATCAAAATCTCAAACCCATATATAATATAAACCGGTACCTTTTTTGTAGGGCATATCGACTTTATCACTATCACCTGCTATCAATTCAACATATACCAATGTCATCTCAACTAATTTCCAATCAATATATGTTCAACACAGCTATTCGCTTATATCCAAGCCAAATTCCATTCTCAATCTAAAGTACCATTCTTGATTTTAAATTTCTTAACTCACCAATCACTATACTTAACCAAGTTAAGATTCATCCACATTTTTCATTATCTGGTTAATTTCTCTAATCAGAGATCTTTATCTCATAACTCAAATTTGATTTTTATTTCAAAAATCAACTCAATTCACATGGGTCTAAATGGATTGGTTATACAAATATACGAATTCAAGAACCCAATTTTTTTCTCAATATCATTCTATTTCAATTCCAATTCAACTCAACTGGCTTCAATTCAATTACAATTTGCTTTCACAAGTATTATTTAACTTGTTTTAATTCATCAATCTCTCCTTGCGAGTTTTAAATAGCTTCGTTTTTTCTCAAAAATCAAACAATCCTTTTCAATGCTTATAACAATTAAAAATCTCCCAGGATTTTAAAATTGTCATATATTAAATCCAAGTCCATTTACAAACACCTTCCCAAATCTCTAGGGTTTTAATTTCAATTCTGATTTAAATTCATATTTAATTCATCTGATTCTATATACTTCACTTATGTGAATTCTGATTGGTTATTTTCATAGCCATTTACTTTATAATCTCACTCGATTATAATAACAACCAATATATCCAATATATTATAATCATCCAATATAAATTCTTTATTTCAAAATATAATATGGGTAAAATTATTTCGTTTACCCTCTTTTCAAAGCATAATGTGTCGGTTCATCATATTCAAGTGTTTATAAACTCCTACCGATACAGTGGATCAAACTGATCGGTCAAAATCCATAAACAGCTCAACCAATAAATCTCCACAATATAAAACGATTTTTATAAAATATACAAATACATTCTCTCCTATATATACACTCAAACTCAATCTAGGGTATTACTAACCCTATCTCTATCGAGTTACGCCACAGAGCCAAGGTAATAACTTAACCTTCAGCTCTGATACCACTGTAACGACTCGGGTTTTCGCGATCCTGAGTAATCGACTTATAACCCAATGTCGACTATCAAGCATCGAAAACACCGGATAGTCCATGAAAGAAATTAGATGGTGAGGATAGATAAGATAGAAACATAGAATAGAAGAAGAATAAGAAGAAGAAGAAGAAGAACATACAACATCGGAGTAAACATGAATCTTACAGCGGAACGAACAATATATAATAGATACATAACTTTGAAATAAAACAAGTATATGTATACAGTAACATTATCAGAGTACAACACTTACAACACAGCGGAAATGACCATAGCTATATAATCCTGAGGCCTCCTGCTTCCAGCATTCCAAGTATATCTGTAAAACCTGACTACATGACTGCCCGTACAAATTTGGGCACCAAAGAGTTTAGGGAAAACAAAACAAAATAAACTCTAGGTAAGTCATAAGACTGGTGTGAGTAAAACAATTTAAAAGTAATTTGAGCAATAAAATGATATCTCATAAGACCACGCCTATAACGGAATGAGTTTTTTCCTTTTGAGAATCCAAAAAAAAAATCTGTATATCAAAATTCTTTTGATATTATAACAGTGTCTATCAACCACAATATAATAATCATCTAGCAGAAACACTATCATCTCACGTTCTACATACATAGTATACAATCAAAATCGCGAGCACTTATTGGATAATAGATTTCCACCTATAACAAGGTATGGAACCACCTTCCGATAGTGCACCTCTAGAGAGGAATACACTGGGTTCGACAAGAACATCTTACAACCCGGCCACACATGACCGACCACTCATTTCGATTGAGTGTATCGAATGTATATCACCAACTGTTGGGATCAGCAACCATTTCCCGAATGGGACATCATCGAATAGATTAAAGAATGAAATGAATATCTCTAGATAGGTGATAATACACCCTAATGGAAGCAACCCACATAGCCATGTTGCCTGCCCGATTTTTGTCATTTCCCGGTTGTGAGGCTAGAGGCCATGCTTATCTCTGACAGATCACACATTTATTCACTTTGAATGTCACATCGTCATACCCGCCAAATCACAAATTGATTTCCCCAAAAATACCACGGGTATATAGCTAAGAGAAATGAATTCCTCCGCCACCAAACGTAAATACGTTTGAAGAGATCAACTTACGCGATCTATTAAATATACTCTGTCAGACATTCTTCCATATAGGTGGTCCTGGGGCTGGACAAACCGAAGGCACTATTCTGTAAATAGGACAGTCCTTGCACAACTCGGTCTTCAATTATCTTCATATTAGATCACAATGATAACGCCCATACCGAGGGGTTTTCAGATAATGAATCTGATCCCAGTCTCCCCGTATTGACAACAGAAATATGGTCATAAACTTCGATAGTTGGTGAGTTAACTATCAAAGAAAAACACGTGTGCAAACAACGATATTATATCTAGATGGAAATTATATCGACCAATCGTCATTTAACATTTATCTCTTTCGTTCATTTTTCATCCCCTGTTTCCATGTATTCAACATTTCTTATTTTCCAAATTTAGACAATATACGTTGTTAACATTGGAAAACATTTCCATTTCTTATTTTCTATATTAGAAAACCTTTCTGATTCTTATTTGGAAAACATTTCCAAAACTCCTTTATTGGACTTAAACAGATGTTTAAACAAACCATCGCTATGCCAACTCAAACCATTGCACTTATTTAACTAAATTCACTTAACCAACTTTCACCATCGAACCTTAACCATTCCTTAGTTAAAACTGGAGTCAATCTGTAATGACCCGCATTGTCAGGGGTATTATAATTAATTTATTTAATTATATATATAGTGATTTAGGGAATTTAATCGTAATTTAATTAAATAAAGTGAATATTTAATTAATTTAAATAATATAATAATATATTTAATTCAGTAATAATCAGAAATATTGGAATTCACAATATAATATGAGTTGGGTCATCCCCAGAATTTAATTCAGCTTAGAGTTGAATTATATTGGCGAATATATTTAATTAACATCAGTTTGAAAGTAGAATTATAATAAAGTTATAAACGAGCGTGTAACGACGCGGCAGTTCGCTATTTAGCGATTTGAACTTCAAGTGGATGTACAGGGTTCGTTTTAAATCGGATTTCTGTGAAACAAGTAATGTGGAGCTGGTGGAGTATATCTTTCTAGTGGAAGAGGAATATCGGGATTTCATCGTGTAGATTTTGAGTTATGTCTAAATCAAATTCTCAGAAATGCAACGCCCTGACCATAACGGTTTATTCGATATAACTAGAGATCGGGTTTGAATTTAGACGAGGTTCTTTTGGGAAATAGCGATAATTTAATTTTTAGAATTTTACTGTAATTTTTAATTAACTAAATAAGCAACTTTTTATTTGAAGTGTTTTACACCCTGTAATCAACATTCTGGGTTTTCACAGGATGAGTTAATCTACCGGTATTATTATATTTTTGGGATCGTGGTGAAAACTAGACATGACTACATTTTTATTTCTGTCCGTAGTAGTTGTATGCGAAGAGAATTGTATATAATAAGTAACCTACCTTTTTAACTAAATATATTTTTAAATATCTTCACCCTTTCATTCTTTTTTCTCCGATCAAATTTCAAGCCATGATTCTCTTTTCTCAACCTTTAGTTTCCTCGGTGCTCAAAACAAACGCGTGGCATTCAATAATCCACAAGAGAACCAACCTTAAATGATATAAATATCCCATGTCCCTAACCTAATCTCATTTGGCTCTGGTAAATGAAGTATATGAGCCGCCAGCTTATTTCTCTTCCCAAACTAAAACCAAAAAGAAAGCGTGGCCTCTAAATAAATCAAAACAATTCCGTTTAAATTCCTAAATCCGAAGGAGGTCATTTACCCTTCGTCTTCACCTTGGCACGCATCGGAGTGGGGAGTCGCCTGAAACACGGTGGGTAGGTGCTGTTCGAATGGAGCATTTTGTTTGCTGGGTTGAAGGCGAGCTCGTGAAGATAGCCGAGTTTTGAGGGCACTGCTGCGTCCGTCAGGGGGTAGACCGACTGTTGGTGGCTATCAAGGAGAAGCAGCAAGTTTCGGATGAAACTTGCGTGGTATACTGGAGCGAACTGTAGTGTTGTTGAGATGGAGTATCGGAGTTCCGCTACCCTTATACAAGAGCTGCGAGTTGATGGGGAATTCGTCGGTGTTAAATCCGTTTGGATTGAGTAGGGAGGAGGAACTAATACGAGAAGTCTACTATAATGGGTTATACTTTGGGCGGATGGAGGAGACACGGTGAGGAGCTTGATTGTAGTTAACTGGAAGGAGTGGTAGTGGGCCTAATGTTGAAGAGAAGGTGGTCAACGTTGAGAGGATGTGGTTTTCTGGAATGGGATTATTTGCGACATGAATACTGGAGAATGCGAATGGGATTTCAATGTTTGGGGGAGAAGGAGTTGTGCGGCCAGGCTTTGTAGGGTTTAAGTGGGCCAATGTTTAAAGGTGAAGGCCCATTATTAAAATTAAACCCAAGTTTAATTAATCTAAAAAGTATGTTAACTTTAAATAGTTGTAACTTTATCATACATTGTTAGAATTGAACGAAACAAGATCCATTGGGATCGTATCGACGGGAGCAACACAATGGAGCTAACTAGGAGTGAATCCGAGCTCGTTACAATTTATAGCAAAATAAATTATCTGAATCAAGCGATGGTTATCGTCATTGACGATGATCGTCCAAATGTGAGTAAAACTCTCCAACTCTAAATAGTTCTATTTTTACAACGTATTCTTAGAACTGTTAAATATTGTCTGTTTGACTGTGTGTTGACTGTTTGATTGAACTGCTAGTCAGTTAGCGGAAATTATATATATATCTGTTTGTATATATATAAACCGTTAAATATTTATATGTGATTCTGCTATCAGAATAATTCATATCAAAGTGAAATCGATGTTAATATTATTGTCTAACATCTGTGATGCAAGGAAACAGGTTGGAGAAATCCAACTGGATTCCTCATCAATTATTTATCTGTGATTTATATATTCTGATAGATAATGTGATATATATAATCTGTTGTGAGTATGTGTGTTTGGACGATATTCAACGTTGTTATATGGTATGTTAAATACCATAAGAAATACCAGAACATAGGAAAGGGATTTTCAAAGTTTATTTTGAAAATAATTTATTTATGTAAAATCAATGGATTTTATATATAAAAAAAGAAAAGGGTTTAATCAAATATAAAGAAATTTATTTGTTTAATCAAATATAAAGGAATTATATTTGAAAAACAAATATAAAGGGGTTTATTTGTAAATCAAATATAGGGGATGTATTTGTAAATCAATTATAAAGGAAAATATTTGTAAAACAAATATAAAGGAAATTATTTGTCAAACAAATAGAAAGAGAAATATTTGTAAACCATTTACAAATAGAATAGAGATCAAAAGAGAATATTTGTTGAACATTCACAAATAGATTAAATGGGATTATTTATTTATTTAGGAAATAAATAAAAAAGTATAAAGGATTTATTTATTTAGAAAAATAAATAAGATTATAAGGGAGTATTTATCTAGGAAACAAATAGAGTTAAGCAAGTAGAGTTAATAAAATAAAGTCATTCGATTAAAAGTATATCAAAGAAGGAGTTAATCGAATATAGTTTATAATCCAAAGGAGTTAATCGAATATAGTTAATATTTGAAGGAGTTAATCGATATTAGTTAGTCAAAGTAGTTAACCCAAAGGAGTTAGTCGAAGTAATTCCAAAGGAGTTAGTCGTAGATAATCCAAAGGAGTTAGTCGAAGTAGTTAACCCAAAGGAGTTAGTCGAAGTTATTCCAAAGGAGTTAGTCGAAGGAGTTAGTCGAAGAAATTCCAAAGGAGTTAGTCGAAGTTATTCCAAAGGAGTTAGTTGAAGGAGTTAGTCGTAGTTAATCAAAAGGAGTTAGTCGAAGGAGTTAGTCGAAGGAGTTAGTCGTAGTTAATCAAAAGGAGTTAGTCAAAGGAGTTGGTCGAAGTTAGTTAATCCAAATGAGTTAGTCGAAGTTAGTTAATCCAAAGGAGTAAATCCAATATAATCTATTCGAATAGTGTTAGAGGAGTTAATCGAATAGTGTTAGAGGAGTAGATCGAATATAGTTTATTCGAATAGAGTTAGAGAAGTTAATCGAATATAGTTTATTCGAATAATGTTGGAGGAGATATCGAATATAGTTTATTCGGCAGGAGTTAAGTGAATAGAGTTAAGAAAATAGAGTTAATCCAATGGGGTCAGTCCAATTGTAGTTATTTGAAAAAGTTGATCGAGTATAGTTATTCAAAAGGGAAAAGTTAAGTAAGGAATTTAGTCAAAGAAATATAAAGTGAACTTTGCCTATTTCAAGGTGAGAAATGTTGTTCAGTTAAGGTCTGAGAGGTAGTTCTACCCCAACTTGATTGGCTTCTTTTTTAACTAAGAAATGGGTATGGTTCGGCGGTAAAGGATAGTAAAGTGAATTTAGTAATTAATGGAAATGTTTTCCAGTGGTAATAACCTATATTTTCTAAATCTAGAAAATAGCAAATGTTGAATATAGGGAAACAGGAGATGTAAAATAAACTAAAGAGATATATGTTAAATGATGTTTGTTCGATATAATTTCCATCTGGAAATAATTTCGTTGTTTGCACACTTGTTTTTCTTTGATAGTTAACTCACAGACTGTCGAAGTTTTGACCATTTTGACGTTGTTAATATGGAGAGACCGGTTGGATTATTATCCAAAGAACCACTCTGTATTGGCATAAGCATTGCGAATCATTTATGCCAAGGATAATTGAAGACGGAGTAAAGTGCAAGGCCTGTTGTATAAGTCTTAGATAACAGTGACTAAGATGGATATACTGAATAGTGCCTTCGGTTTGTCCAGTCCCAGGACAACTTGTATGGACGAAGGTCTGACATAGTATATCCAATGGATCGCGTAAGTTGATCTGTTTAAACACATTCACGTTCGGTGGTGGAGGAATTTGTTTCTCTTAGCTGTATACCCGTGTTATTTTTGGATAAGTCAATTTGTGATTTGGCGGGTATGACGATGTGATATTCTAAGTGTATGGATGAATGTCTGACAAAGTATTTCCAGAGAAGTCACGTACATTGATTTCTTTAACCATACCAAGAGTGGAAGCGGAGAAGGAAACTTCTTTTAGCTGACACATAATGTATGGTTGTGGACGTCAAATTAGTGATTTTGATGGATCTGACAATGTGGCATTCGAAGTGAATCTTATGTGATGATGAATCGTAACCTCAAGCCTCATCAACCGGTAAATGACAGAAATCGGGCAGGTAGCATGGCTATGTAGGTCGCATCTATTAGGGTGTATAATCACCTGATCTAGTAGGTAGCATGGCTATGCTGTCCCATTCGGGAAACGGTTGCTGATCCCAACCGTTAGTGATATACATTTGATACACTCAGAGAAATGAGTGGTCGGTCATGTGTGGCCGGGTTGCAAGATGTTCTTGTTGATCCCAGTGTATTTATCTCAATAGGTACACTAGCAGAAGTTGGTTCCATACCTTGTCATAGTTGGAAACCAATTATTCAATACGTGCTTGCGATTTGATTGTATACTATGTATGTGGAACGTGAGATGAAAGCATTCTGCTAGATTGATATCTATTTGTATATAGACATTATTTTAATATCACAATGATATTGCTTGTCAAAGTTGTTTAGATTTTCATAAGGGAAAAACCCGTTCCGTATTCACGGCGTGGTCTTATGAGATATCATATACCTGTTTTTAACTGTTTTACGCATACCAGTCCCATGACTGACCCGGAGTTTACTTTGCTGTTTTCCCTAAACTCTTGGGTTCCTAAATTTGTACGGGCAGTCAAGTAGTCGGGATTTACAGATATACTTGGAGAGCTTGGAGCAGGAGGCTTCAAGATTCTATAGCTATAGTTATTTCCGCTGTGTTGTACTCTGATAAGTGCTATTGTATACATAACTGTTATTTTTCAAAGTTATGTTATAATTATTATATGTTATTCGTTCCGCTGTGAGATTCGTGTTACTCGGATGATGTAAGTTCTTCTTTTCTTCTTCTATTCTAAGTTTCTATTTTATCTTTCCTCACCCTCTAATTTCTTTCACTAACTATCAGGATTTTTCAATGTTTTTGGTTATCGACATCGTGTTTATGTCGATAACCAAAGTCTCCAAAAATCCGGGTCGTTACAATTGGTATCAGAGCTTAAGTTAAGAATTACTTGGCTCTGTGGCGTGATTCGGTAGAGATAAGGTTAGTAACAACCTAGATTGAGTTGAGATACGAGTGCGTATTTGTATTTGATATAAAAATGGTTTTATATTGTGGTGATGTATTGGCTGAGTTGTTTATGAGTTCTGGTCGATCAGTTTGGTCCACTGTATCGGTAGGAGTAAATAAACACTCGAATACGATGGGTCGACACAATGTATTTTGAAAAGAGGATAAATGAAATAATTTTATCCAAATTATACTTTGATATAAACAAGGTATGGGTATGTGATATATTATCATATATATGATGTGTTGGTTGTGATTATAATCAGATAAGATTATAAAATGTGAAGGGGTTATATATAACCTGTCAGAATTCATATAAGTACTATATATGTAATTTAGATGAGTTAAATCAGAAATTTAAATCAAGGTTGGAATTAAAATCCCAGAAATTGGATAAGTGTTTGTACATAGGTTTTGGATTAATAATAAGGAAAATTTAAGATCCTGGGACATTTTAAATTGTTTTACAAGTAGTGTGAATTATATTTGGAATATATTTCAATGTGGGAATGTTTAAGAGATGGGTTTTGAAAGTGATATAGTATTGAACTCACTTTGATCGTTGGGAAATAGATTCTGATGATGAGCTAGACATTATCAGTGTTCATTTTCAAGTTGCTAAGTGACGGATTGCAACCAAAGAAATTGTTTAGAAAAGCAAGTTGTTTGAAATCCAAAAAGGAAGGTTTGATTTTTTTGAAGAAACCAAAGCTGCTAAAAACTACTACAATTTGATTGTTGGAGCTAAAAACAAATTAAATAGAAATATGTGAAAAACAAATTCGAAATTTGAAATAAAGTCAGTTAAGTGGTAACTGAATTTGAATTAGAAGGATATCAAGACAAAATGGGATTTGTGAGATTCGAATTTGAAGTGTAATTTGGTAAACAAGTTAAGAGTTTGAAATCGATAATCAAACTCGAGTTTAAAATGATAGGGGCTTGGATATAACGCGATTGGTTGTGTTCAGGATAAAGTGATCAGAGTTTGATTGGATTGATATTGGTATATGTTGGGTTAATAACTGGTGAAAGTGATAAAGTTGATTTGCCCGACAAAAAGGTACAAGTTTATATTCGATATAAGCATGAGATTTATGAGCCGAAGTGGCAAGCCGCTTGGCTGTTTGATTTTCTTTTGGGTTGGAGAAAGCCTCGAGAGGCGAGTTATGGTTTTACCGATAGGTCTGTACAAAGGAGGCTATGGCAAAATTTTCCAAGAATTTAAAGTGTTGGAAAATTTTCAAAATTTTTGAAAATTTTAGTTAGTCGGAATAAATAAATATTTTAGTCGATATTAATTGGTTCAGCTGAAATCAGAAATAAGGGGAAACAAATCTTAGGAGTTCCAATATATAGGGTCGTCCTCTACCTTAGCAATTTCGAGGACGAAATTATTTTAAGTAGGGAAGAATGTAATGACCCGCATTGTCAGGGGTATTATAATTAATTTATTTAATTATATATATAGTGATTTAGGGAATTTGATCGTAATTTAATTGAATAAAGTGAATATTTAATTAATTTACATAACATAATAATATATTTAATTCAGTAATAATCAGAAATATTGGAATTCACAATATAATGTGAGCTGGGTCATCCCTAGAATTTAATTCAGCTTAGAGTTGAATTATATTGGCGAATATATTTAATTAACGTCAGTTTGAACGTAGAATTATAATATAGTTATAAACGAGTGCATAACGACGCGGCAGTCCGCTATTTGGCGATTTGAACTTCAAGTAGATGTACAGGGTTCGTTTTAAATCGGATTTCTGTGAAACAAGAAACGTGTGGAGCTGGTGGAGTATATCTTTCTAGTGGAAGAGGAATATCGGGATTTCGTCGTGTAGATTTTGAGTTATGTCTAAATCAAATTCTCAGAAATGCAGCGCCCTGACCGTAACGGTTTATTCGATATAACTAGAGATCGGATTTGAACTTAGGCGAGGTTCTTTTGGGAAATAGTGATAATTTAATTTTTAGAATTTTACTGTAATTTTTAATTAATTAAATAAGCAACTTCTTATTTGAAGTGTTATGCACCCTGTAATCAACATTCCGGGTTTTCACAGTATGAGTTAATCTACCGGTATTATTATATTTTTGGGATCTTGGTGAAATACTCGAAATGACCACATTTTTACTTCTGTCCGTAGCCATTGTATGAGAAGAGAATTGTATATAATAAGTAACCTACCTTTTTAACTAAATATATTTTTCAATATCTTCACCCTTTTATTCTTTTTTCTCCGATCAAATTTCAAGCCACGATTCTCTTTTCTCAACCGTTAGTTTCCTTGGTGCTCAAAACAAACGCGTGGCATTCAATAATCCATAAGAGAACCAACCTTAAATGATATAAATATCCCATGTCCCTAACCTAATCTCCTTTGGCTCTGGTAAATGAAGTATATGAGCCGCCAACTTATTTCTCTTCCCAAACTAAAACCAAAAAGAAAGCGTGCCCTCTAAATAAATCAAAACAATTCCGCTTAAATTCCTAAATCCGCAAGAGCTCATTTACCCTTCGTCTTCACCTTGGCACGCATTGAAGTGGGGAGTCGCCTGAGACACGGTGGGTAGGTGCTGTTCGAATGGAGCATTTGGTTTGCTGGGTTGAAGGCGAGCTCGAGAAGACAGCCGAGTTCTGAGGGCACTGCTGCGTCCGTCAGGGGGTAGACCGACAGTCGGTGGCTATCAAGGAGAAGCAGCAAGTTTCGGATGAAACTTGCGTGGTATACTGGAGCGAACTGTAGTGTTGTTGAGATGGAGTATCGGAGTTCCGCTACCCTTTTACAAGAGCTGCGAGTTGATGGGGAGTTCGTCAGTGTTAATTCCGTTTGGATTGAGTAGGGAGGAGGAACGAACATGGGAAGTCTACTGTAATGGGTTATACTTTAGGCGGATGGAGGAGACACGGTGAGGAGCTTGATTGTAGTTAACTGGAAGGAGTGGTAGTGGGCCTAATGTTGAAGAGAAGGTGGTCAACTTTGAGAGGATGTGGTTTTCTGGAATGGGGTTATTTGCGACATGGATACTGGAGAATGCGGACGGGATTTCAATGTTTGGGGGAGAAGGAGTTATGCGGCCAAGCTTTGTAGGGTTTAAGTGGGCCAATGTTTAAAGGTGAAGGCCCATTATTAAAATTAAACCCAAGTTTAATTAATCTAAAAAGTATGTTAACTTTAAATAGCTGTAACTTTATCATACATTGTCAGAAATGAACGAAACAAGATCCATTGGGATCGTATGGACATGAGCAACACAATGGAGCTGACTAGGAGTGAATCCGAGCTCGTTGCAATTTACAGCAAAATAAATTGTCTGAATCAAGCGATGGTTATCGTCATTGACAATGATCGTCCAAATGTGAGTAAAACTCACCAACTCTAAATAGTTCTATTTTTACAACATATTCTTAGAACTGTTAAATATTGTCTGTTTGACTATGTGTTGACTGTTTGATTGAACTGCTAGTCAGTTAGTGGAAATTATATATATATATCTGTTTATATATATATATATATATATATATATATATATATATATGTAAACCGTTAAATATTTATATGTGATTCTGCTATCAGAATAATTCATATCAAAGTGAAATCGATGTTAATATTATTGTCTAACACCTGTGATGTAGGGAAACAGGTCGGAGGAATCCAACTGGATTCCTCAACAATTATTTATCTGTGATTTATATATTTTGATAGATAATGTGATATATATAATCTGTTGTGAGTATGTGTGTTTAGATGATATTCATCGTTGTTATATGGTATGTGAAATACCATAAGAAATACCAGAAAATAGGAAAGGGATTTTCAAAGTTTATTTTGAAAATAATTTATTTATATAAAATCAATGCGTTTATATATAAAAAAAGAAAAGGGTTTATTTAAATATAAAGGAATTTATTTGTTTAATCAAATATAAAGGAATTATATTTGAAAAACAAATATAAAGGGGTTTATTTGTAAATCAAATATAGGGGATGTATTCGTAAATCAATTATAAAGGAAAATATTTGTAAAACAAATATAAAGGAAATTATTTGTCAAACAAATAGAAAGAGAAATATTTGTAAACAATTTACAAATAGAGTAGAGATCAAAAGAGAATATTTGTAGAACATTCACAAATAGATTAAATGGGATTATTTATTTATTTAGGAAATAAATAAAAAAGTATAAAGGATTTATTTATTTAGAAAAATAAATAAGATTACAAGTAACATCTATTTAGAAAAATAAGTAGAATTATAAGGGAGTATTTATCTAGGAAACAAATAGAGTTAAGCAAGTAGAGTTAATCAAATAAAGTCATTCGATTAAAAGTATATCAAAGAAGGAGTAAATCGAATATAGTTTATAATCCAAAGGAGTTAATCGAATATAGTTTATATTCGAAGGAGTTAATCGATATTAGTTAGTCGAAGTAGTTAACCCAAAGGAGTTAGTCGAAGTAATTCCAAAGGAGTTAGTCGTAGTTAATCCAAAGGAGTTAGTCGAAGTAGTTAACCCAAAAGAGTTAGTCGATCCAAAGGAGTTAGTCGAAGGAGTTAGTCGAAGAAATTCCAAAGGAGTTAGTCGAAGTTATTCCAAAGGAGTTAGTCGAAGGAGTTAGTTATAGTTAATTAAAAGGAGTTAGACGAAGGAGTTAGTCGTAGGAGTTAGTCGAAGGAGTTAGTCAAAAGGAGTTAGTCGAAGTAGTTAGTCGAAGTTAGTTAATCCAAATGAGTTAGTCGAAGTTAGTTAATCCAGAGGAGTAAATCGAATATAGTCTATTCGAATAGTGTTAGAGGAGCTAATCGAATAGTGTTAGAGCAGTAGATCGAATATAGTTTATTCGAATAGAGTTAGAGAAGTTAATCGAATATAGTTTATTCGAATAGTGTTGGAGGAGATATCGAATATAGTTTATTCGACAAGAGCTAAGTGAATAGAGTTAAGCAAATAGAGTTAAGCAAATAGAGTTAATCCAATGGGGTCAGTCCAATTGTAGTTATTTGAAAGAGTTGATCGAGTATAGTTATTCAAAAGGGAAAAGTTAAGTAAGGAAGTTAGTCAAAGAAATATAAAGTGAACTTTGCCTATTTCAAGGTGAGAAATGTTGTTCAGTTAAGGTCTGAGAGGTAGTTCTACCCCAACTTGATTGGCTTCTTTTGTAACTAAGAAATGGGTATGGTTCGGCAGTAAAGGATAGTAAAGTGAATTTTGTAATTAATGGAAATGTTTTCCAGTGGTAATAACCTATATTTTCTAAATCTAGAAAATAGCAAATGTTGAATATAGGGAAACAGGAGATGTAAAATAAACTAAAGAGATATATGTTAAATGATGTTTGTTCGATATAATTTCCATCTGGAAATAATTTCGTTGTTTGCACACTTGTTTTTCTTTGATAGTTAACTCACAGTCTATCGAAGTTTTGACCATTTTGACGTTGTTAATATGGAGAGACCGGTTGGATTATTATCGAAAGAACCACTCTGTATTGGCATAAGCGTTGCGAATCATTTATGCCAAGGATAATTGAAGATGCAGTAAAGTGCAAGGGCTGTTGTATAAGTCATAGATAATAGTGACTAAGATGTATATACTGAATAGTGCCTTCGGTTTGTCAAGTCCCAGGACAACTTGTATGGACGAAGGTCTGACAGAGTATATCCAATGGATCGCGTAAGTTGATCTGTTCAAAACACATTCACATTTGGTGGCGGAGGAATTCATTTCTCTTAGCTGTATACCCGTGTTATTTTTGGATAAGTCAATTTGTGATTTGGCGGGTATGACGATGTGATATTCTAAGTGTATGGATGAATGTCTGACAGAGTATTTCCAGAGAGGTTACGTACATTGATTTCTTCAACCATACCAAGAGTGGAAGCGGAGAAGGAAACTTCTTTTAGCTGACACGTAATGTATGGTTGTGGACGTCAAATTAGTGATTTTGATGGATCTGACAATGTGGCATTCGAAGTGAATCTGATGTGATGATGAATTGTAACCTCAAGCCCCATCAATCGGTAAATGACAGAAATCGGGCAGGTAGCATGGCTATGTAGGTCGCACCTATTAGGGTGTATAATCACCTGATCTAGAGTTTCATTTACTTCTAAAAATCTATTGTTGATGTTGTCCCACTCAGGAAACGGTTGCTGATCCCAACCGTTGGTGATATACATTCGATACACTCAGAGAAATGAGTAGTCGGTCATGTGTGGCCGGGTTGCAAGATGTTCTTGTTGAACCCTGTGTATTCCTCTCTAATGGTACACTAGCAGAAGGTGGTTCCATACCTTGTCATAGTTGGAAACTAATTATCCAATACGTGCTTGCGATTTGATTGTATATTATGTATGTGGAACGTGAGATGAAAGCGTTCTGCTAGATTGATATCTATTTGTATATAGACATTATTTTAATATCACAATGATATTGCTTGTCAAAGTTGTTCAGATTTTCATAAGGGAAAAACCCGTTCCGTATTCACGGCGTGATCTTATGAGATATCATATACCTGTTTTTAACTGTTTTACTCATACCAGTCCCATGACTGACCCGGAGTTTACTTTGTTGTTTTCCCTAAACTCTTGGGTGCCTAAATTTGTACGGGCAGTCAAGTAGTCGGGATTTACAGCTATACTTGGAGAGCTTGGAGCAGGAGGCTTCAAGATTCTATAGCTATACTTATTTCCGCTGTGTTGTAAGTGTTGTACTCTGATAAGTGCTATTGCATACATAACTGTTATTTTTCAAAGTTATGTTATAATTATTATATGTTATTCGTTCCGCTGTGAGATTCGTGATACTCTGATGATGTAAGTTCTTCTTTTCTTCTATTCTAAGTTTCTATCTTATCTTTCCTCACCCTCTAATTTCTTTCACTAACTATCGGGATTTTTCGATGTTTTTTGTTATCGACATCGTGTTTATGTCGATAACCAAAGTCCCCAAAAATCTGGATCGTTACACAATCAAGTTGGGTTATAACTACATCTCAGACCTTAACTGAAAAACGTTTCTAACTTCGAAATAGTCACAGTTCGCCTTCTAAATCTTTAACAAACTTCCTTACTAAACTCTTGGATTTTATTTACGAATCCACTTCTTTATCGAAAACACTGATTATAACTATAGCGTTATAATCCCTACTTCTAAAATTTTTAACTTCAAAATATAACTTTTATTCCTTTATTTTAACTGAATAACTAACTAGACAAATTATAACCAAATAAATAGATCTTGATTAAAAACGTAAAGTGAACAGTACTTTCCCGAATTTGATATAATCGAATTTCAACGTATAACTCTCTTTCGAATAATCTATATTCGATAACTCCTTTTCGATTAAACTATATTCGGTTATCTCCTTTCGAATAAACTATATTCGATAAACTCCCTTCGAATAAACAATATTCGATTAATTCCTTTCGAATAAACTATATTCGATTAACTCCTTTCGAATAACTAATATTCGATAATCTCACTTCGAATAACTAATATTCGATTAACTCACTTCGAATGACTAATTCGATTTACTCTAATCGATTAACTCTAATCGATTAGTTCTAATTCGATTAACTCTATTTAATTAGTCTATTGGAACAACTCTAATCGATTAATTCTAATATTCGATTAACTAATATTCTACTAACTCTATTCGAATAACTAATACTCGATTAACTCTAACACGATTAATTCTAAGACGATTAACTCTAATTTGGTTAACTCTAATTCGATTAACTCTAATCGATTAACTCTAAACGATTAACTTTAATTCGATTAACTCTAATCAATTAACTCTATTGATTAACTCTAATCAATTAACTCTATCGATTAATTCTATTCAATTAACTCTTCGTCCATATTCATTTTCAAATATCTATGTTGAAATGGATTCTTACTTCTCTATATAAGTCCTGACTTATATATTCCATTTATCCAATGATAAATATTTTACTTAATTTATAAAAATATTATTTATAAATTAATCTGCTCCATTTGTCTGTTTACTTCTTTATATCGATTCAGACTTATATATCTTTATTTATCAAATGATAAATAACTTCCTTAACTTATAAAATATTATTTATAAATTATTCCTCTCAATTCATCTGTTAAAACATATCCTTATTTAATATCTAATTTAAATAAATCATCTCAAATTTTCATTTATAATTTGAAATCTCCTTTTTAATAATTCTATTCATTTTCCAAATATTCCTTTTATAAAAATCTTATTTATTTTATAAATAATTCCTTTTATAATCCTATTTATTTTACCAATAATTCCTTTTCTATTCTATTTGTTTCACAAATATTTCCTTTTACATTTGTTTTACAAATATTTTCTTCTACATTTGTTTCACAAATATTTCCTTTTATATTTGTTTCACAAATATTTCCCTTTTATATTTGTTTCACAAATATTTCCATTTTTATCTTTATTTATTTTCTAAATAAATATTTCTTTTGTCTCAATTTATTTTCTAAATAAATATTTCTTTTTCAATTCTATTTATTTAACAAATAAATATTACTTTTTATAAAATCTTTAAATTTTATAAATATTTCTTTTTCAATATAACATTGAAATTTTCCTTTCTAACATTCCAGTATTTCTTGTGGTATTTAACGTGCCATATAACAATGATTGGTATCATTCAAACATACAACATCAGCAACATATTTCATATCACATCATATAACACAATATATGAAAAAACAGTAAAATAAACGTTGAGGTATCCAGTTGGATCCCTCCAACCTGTTTCCCTACATCCACAGATGTTACACAATATAATTCACATCAATTTCATTTCAATATGACATATTCTGATAAACAGAATCAATATTTGATTAACGATATACATGTATATATATCGTTATCTATAATTTCAACCAATACATCAATAATTCAACCAAACAATCCATACACAGCAATCAACCATCATTTATCAACTCTAAAAGTACGTTACAAAATATAACTGTTCAGAGTTACTGAGATTTACTCACATTGGACGATCATCGTAAAATAACGATAACCATCGGTTGATTCAGACCGACAATTTATTTCGCTATAAATTGTAACGAGATTCAATTCACTCCCAGTCAGTTCCATTGTGTAGCCACTATCCATACGATCCCAACGGATCAGACCGTTCGTGAAACTGACAATGTATGTGCAAGATATTTAATTTACAAGTTTATAAACAATATAAATTAAACCCCTTTGAATTTATTTTATAGAAATGGGCCTCACCCTTTTGGTTCTCCCTTGGCCCCACTATCCCCACCCGACCCACAAATACCTGCGTCTTCCCCAATATGTTAGATGCCGCTCCTCCATTTCAACAGCCATTTCAAACCTTGTTTCAACGTCACCACTTCGTTCCTTCACGAAATCCAACACCGAGACCAACGGAGTTTATCTCTTCGGCATCTCCATCCTCTAGCTCCTCAACAAACAACTTGAGCTCACAAAAAGGTCTCGCGTCGACAGCGTAACTGCTGTACATTCCGAAGTTTGATCGACAAAGAAAATCATGGATTTTCACTAAATGATGCCAACTCACTCGAAATCCCATCACGGACTCAACACAAACCTCTATTTCACTCAAAAGCCCTTCAATAGCTCACGAATTGGAACCCTAGCTCACGAGTGTATTTTCCAGTGGACGCTATGACCTTCGAACTTCCTGAAACCCATACGAGACTGATGCTTACACTGATACGAGCTCAAATATATGTACACTATAATTTATAGATTTTTATTCGATTTTATTGGAATTTATGAAGATCCAAATAGTTTATTGGAAGGAGGAAACCAACGACACATTTTCTCGTTGACCAGAGAACAATGAAATTAGATTAGAAGGTGTTAAGGGGTTTTTATAGGAAAATTTAATTATTTTATTTTATTTTTAATTGATTATTTTATTCCATTATAATCAATCGCTATATGTATTTACTATTTAAAAATTCCTACGATCACACATTACATCCAAAAATCACGAAAATGGACATACACTTTCAATTCGACATTACGGACCCAACGGAACTGGTTTCGTCGAATTCCGACTCCGTTTGCTCACACAGCGTATTTTTCACTGTCAAAATACAAACTGTTTTTCACATTAAAAATCCATACGGCTACATACTGACCCTAAAAATTACAAAAATTGAAATCTAATAATAATTTAATATTGCGGATCCAACAAAATAAGTTTCGTCGAAAACGAAGGTAGCTTGCAAAACTGGCTATTTTTAAAGCCCTAAATAAACCCATTTAAATTTATAAATATATTTAAAAACATTTTAATTTAATATTAATAAATTAATATTATCGTATATATTCACATACACCATCATATAGCTTTAAAATAAACACACTTGGATTCATAACTCAATATTCTCAAACCAAAGTTAAATCTATATTCCATTTATATTAAAAATCCTTTTATAATATACATAAATCGTTGTAAATTATAAAGGAATTCCATAGCGACTTTTCGAATATTTGATTTCATAAATCAAAATCTACATGACGAAATCCCGAATTTTCTCTTCCATTAGAAAAATATACTTCACCAGCTCTGAACGTTTCTTGTTTCACAGAAATCCGACTTAGAACGGATTCTGTATATTCGTTTAAAGTTCTAATCGCCAAATTACGAACTACAGCACCATTTCGAGCTCGATTATAATTATAATATAATTATACGTTCAACTGTCGTTCAAATAATATATTCATTATTCTAATCAAATTCTAAACTGAATTAAATATCATAAATGATCCAATTCACACAATATTGTGAATTCAGTTATTTTCGACTAACTCGAAATTATAATATATTTTTATATTAAAAATATTAATTAAATATTCAACATTATTTAATTAAATAACCATTTAAATTTCTAAATCATTATTTAAATAATTAAATAAATTAATTATTATACCGTAAAAATAGGGACATTACAGTTGCGATGTTTAGAATGGCGCTGATAATAAGATACTATATTAAGTGATATTTACCGCCATTGGTAGGGCATTGTAACATATCCCCATGTAGGTACAGATTTTTTAGACCTCTGAAAGGATTTCCTTCACCACTGCAGAATGTTGGGATGATCATCTGTAACGTGTATCCTAGATTACCTGCAATAAGCTATCAAGAGTTATTTATTTATCTGTTAGATTTATCTTTCTTTTCTAGAAAATTATTTCTCCTCTTTTATTCTCCAAATCCATCTTCTTTTCTATGGTAAAACTTTCCAGTGCAAATGTTTCCAGCTCTCTTTGGAAACATGATTTAATGTGCTTGCTATCAATGTATTTGAGTCTACCCAACTTTCATAAATAATAATTGATATGAAATTAATCTGGTGTAACAATATTATGTACCTGCAGAGCAGCTCGCAATGATGAGGCCTTCAAGACGTGGTTTCGACTTCAAGATTTTTAATTCGACTCATCTGAGGCTTCCTCCAGCTAAGAATGTTATGCCAATATTGACTGGCGTGAACCACCTTAATATGACAAGGTAACCATCAGTATCTATAAAAATATGTAATATGCATCATTCACATTTGAATTATAGAAAATATAACTGAATAAGTACCAAGAAATTAGATCTTGTAATGTTATTGTTTTTGTTAAGCTTCCAAATATAAGAGCTGGACCAAACACAGTAAAGACATCTGTTTGCAAATAAAATTGTTCAAATATTCTTAAGGTTCAAATCAAATATATCATTAAACCTTAATAAAATAAACATATCGAGTTCAACCTTGTTTAGATCTCTTCTGAAGGTGAGAGTATGTTAATGTTTTTTGGTTGCTATAATAACTCCAACAAAGCATATAATCAGCATCTGCATAACTGAGGATTTTTAAACGTCTGTTATGTTTTTACAAACATGCTGCAATGACATACCAAATTGCAAAAAAATGGTACTGCATGCAAAGAAGTCATTTGCATGGTTTTTGGTAACAGATGAAACAGATAACTGAATTGATAAAAGAAAATCAGCAAAAGTGAATGGTGATATGAATCTACCTGTTAATAATAGGAAACACAGGAACAAAACAGAGATCCAAGTCAAAGTCGAGGCAGTGGAGACTGAATTGTATCAAATGGCTCTCAAGCAAATAATGTCCAAGCACAGTTAATTAAAGATAACACTATCAATTTGGATGAAGGAAAAACCAAAGCAAACCTTAATGTTGTTAGTATTATTAATGGCGTGCAAGAGGAAGGAGAGGTAACTATAGTAAAAATAAAAGGTATGTCTCAGGGAGTTCTTAATATACTTGTCCATAAAGCAAGATCAGAAACAACACCTAGTAGGGGTGGGAGTAATCCTCAATTTACTCGTTCAGAGAACCAGCATACGGTGATGAACTGTAAAAGTAGGAACAGAGAAAAATCTTCATGCAATGACAAGGCGAGGAAAGACCAAACTCCGAGGCAGATGAGCATCAAAACAGACTTCTAAGACAATGCAAGGAATTTTTTTCTAGGTACCATGAGATAGAGACAGTGGTGGTCTATAGGAAATCCAAATAGAGCTAGTGAAGCTATTAGGTTGATTGAGAAAATTGACTTTTGAATTAGCAACGTAAATGGTAAATAACATTATGTAATATAATATGTTCGAAATATCAGCAAATGATGTAGACTAATATTATAATTCCAAACAAAATGTAATGTAAATGTATTTACAACTTTAATCAAATGATGTAGCCACTCTACGAGTGGAACAACGTTTTTTAGAGAGAAAAAAACTCTTATACTGTTTTTTCAAAATTGTAAAAGGCGAATTGATTGATTCGTGATTTGAAATTACAATCATGCCAACTCTATCGATAGACAGTGTAACTTTGAAAGGAACCTGGTTAATATCTATTTGTTATGTCATGATATAATTTCTTTATTCCAGCGACGTCATTAACTAGATTTCATTTTTCTATGATGGCCTGGTTGATTGGGGTCTCTAATACATCGGAGTATTTTGTATCAAAGCGAGTGCCCCTTGGGAACTTATCTTGTTCTAAGAAGTTTCCAATTTATCAATCACTATAACGAATTTATCTCTAATGCACAATAGATAACTGTTTGGAGTTCAATTAAGCATCCAACTTTGTAAATAATTATTCTTTAATTTTGTATCTTGTTTTCAATTGTTGATGGTACCCATACACTTCGGATTAATTTTATTATAATTGTTATGATCCATTCACCTTTTAAGGTTGACGTTGTCCATATTGAGTACATGAATGAAAACAAAGAACAAAAGATTATTGTTATGCATCGACCAGTTACTGATTATTAAATCAAGCTTTCTATTGGAAGAAATATCGACTAGTTAATGTTTGTTTGGTTTTTTCTTTTGTTTTTTAAATTCAATAATAATTTAGAACTATAAAGAAAATCAATATTAAATGTATGTTGATGCTTATATGTATGTATGTATATATATATGTGTGTGTGTGTGTGTGTGTGTGTGTAGGAGCCCGAATAACAAAAAGTAAAGATGGTAGCTTATATGCAGGAACCCTGAAAAGAAACCTAACAACTATGCAATCCTATCATTTTTGTCTACACAAAGCATGTGGATTGTCCTTCTTGCTTCTCGAATCTTGCTCTATCTACCTGGGCCAAGTTTAGTGTCCGTTGTAGACTAAGATGAATGCATGATGAATTCTGAAGAAAATTATTTCCAACAGCATATATGTGCTCCTGTGCTCATTGGATCGAAAAATCTAGAACCCAGAAAAGGGGTCAGGTTCTTTGTTGGAAGTGTCCTAAGTAATCTATGCTTTCGTAGCTTTTCATGATGAAGACAACGTTGGGTTCTTCCAGATCATCAATAGTTACACCACCTTGTATTTTATGGAAATAATTGCTTAAACAACCGTGGAAAAGGAAATGATGAGCATAAGAAAAATCTGTCAGAGGGAACATAGATACGGTAACTGAAGAAGATAATGTCCAGAACGAAAATCCCACTAAAAAAAAATTGTTTCCGTTGAACTCGTCATTCTGAAGAGCAGATTCAAGCCCTTAAAGCTTTGTTTAGGGAATGTCCTCGTCTTGATGAAAAACAAAGGATCGAGCTTTGTAGGGAAATTTCCTTGGATCAAATGCAAATTAATTTTTGTTCCAGAATCACTGCTCATGGCTCAAGTGTATAGGTCTACTTACTGTTAGTCCAAAGCCGCCTTTACTGGATCTTGCAATGAAGGCAAAGGAAGAGCTTCTTAAAATAATGCAAATGGGCGAGTTCTTATGTATTAATGATATCGGCAGTGGGAAATAGAATAAGACCTGCATGCACGTTTTTCCTTGATTCATTGCAAAAAAGCCCGTTAAGTTATGTTTATGAGGCCACTAGAGATACAGGCATATTGACTATCAGTTGCATGAAACTGGTCGAAATTCCCATGAATGCTAAACAATGGGTTGAAATGTTTCAAAGCATGCTCACAAGTGCTAGAGTCATCAACATGGTCACTGGCAGTGCTGCTGTGCACTTCAGATGTATTATTACATTTGGATATCGTACTCTTTTTAAACGAATGCGGAGTTTCGCGGAGTTTCAAATCCTTTCGCCAGTCGTTCCTATTCGTGTTGTTGGCTTTCTTAGATATTCCAAGAAGCTTGGAGGAGTTAGGATGGTTGTTGATGTGCCTGTAAATGGAGCATTTCGGTCTGACATCAACTGTAGGGACTGCCCTGGCGTGTTCTTATTCATAATATGTGTACCGGTTCTTATTCATAATATGTGTACCGGTTACTCCAAGCAAATGATAATTGTGAGATATGATGAAATGCAGAGGAGGTTATAAGGGAAACATCAAGTCTCAAACGTTCAGACTTGTGCTTGCAGCCAAAGAGGAAGCTTCTGGTATATTAATTTAGACACCAATCATACAGAATCTTGAAGCACTTACTGGTTTTCATAAACTTGATTATTATCTCGGTGCATATGTAGAATGTAATGAAACGTTAAATGCAATTATCATCAATGCGTTAGCTTTAATATATTTAAAGTTTGGTTATCCAGACAGTTTTTAAATAGAGATAAAGGATGTATCACGTTATCAATAATATTCGGAAATTTTTGGCTTGCAAAAATAAAATAAAAATAGATATCTATGTGCTTATGATCGATTCGTATCAATACGTTGATAGCAAATCCTCAGTGTCTAAGCTAGCTTGCATTTGCAACCCTTAATGTTACTGAATTTGCACTTTTACAATTACTTTAATTTATTTAGAAACAAGCTAGATAATTTTTTTGATCAAACTCGTAATTAAGAAAGAATAATAATAAAAATAAAATATACTTTTTTCCGTTGTTATGTAACTTAGCGGTCGGTTTTCTCCACCATCGTATGGTAATACTAGTATATTCCAGCTTATTTCAAGTTCGACAAATAAAACCCGTCTCCGACTTAATTTGTCTCAATTGTAGAAAATATCAATTATATTTGATTGGTCTTTTACTCCTTAATTACACTTGGATTGACTCGTTTTTTATTTGTTAAATTACCATTTTAATTTTAGCACATAAAATCAATTTCAAATCAACTTGCTCTTCGCTTGCCCTCCAACAATGTCGATAAAGGAAAATAAGCATTATCATTGAAGCAGGAATGAAATGCATCACCTATTTTTGCGCATATTTTTTTTCTTTTGGATATATTTTTACTTGAAGATATATGACGTCCATTTACATTCCCACCTAATCATGCTTTCAACATGATAGTCATGGAAGCTTATGCAATATCAACAATGAATTAATAGTACAAAAGCAAAACAACTAGAAATCACATACACAAACTAGCAATTCCAAATCACAGTTAAGTTGACCTGACCACACACAAGCAAAAAATCTGCGAAAATTATAACAAAGTCTCCATAAAAAACAACAGTGAATTTGAGTTTAAAATGATTATCATTACTTATGGTCAGATTAGCTATGAATGTTGATTTGCTTGATTCATGAGTATGAGAATTGGCCGGATCGAGTTCAAAGATGCCTGAAAGACCTTGGCCTCTTGCTAGTTGCTCTATCTCATTCATTTTTTGCTGCAGCACATTCATTTTTTGCTCCACCTGTTCCTTTTTTTATGCATTTCCTATAACACATAATATCACCCAGGATAAAAGGAACAATGAATGATAATGATTACGAAACAGCTCAATTCTTAAGTTGCAAAAGAGAATAATTTCCACAAAAAAGAGAAGTGTATATTTGCTGAAGCATTTTTTTTAATATCCAAACTACACAGTTTAATATCACGTCAATGATTTTCTTTTTAAGATCACTATACAATTACATAGAAATATAATATAATGAAATACTGATAATTTGCCAAATGAATAGTGATACTGGAAAAAAATTGCATATGGGTCTATATGCAATGGATAAGGACGTATAAAAATGAATAGTGGTACCTTAAATTTTTGTTCAATCATTTCGTTTTTAGCTGCTTTTGATTTAGCTCTTCTTTGCATCATTCGTATTAGCACAACGGTAGTAACCTAAGAAAGCCAACAATAGACAATCAGCATGCACTTCAGTCCAAAACCGTGAAAATGGTAGCAACCTTTTCGTATATGGAAGAGATTAACAAAAAAGAAAGATTCAATTATCTGGTAAAAAATAACACACCGAGGAAACAACAAACTGTCCAATTAGTCTAGAACCAGCTTGAGTTGCTTTTTCCTCATTGAGAGGCCGTATCTCTACATCAGTAGTGGTGAATCGATGGTAACCTTGATTTCAAAAGCAATGTAAGAGTCAAGTTGCAATGCAAAAGGCAGAAGGAATTATTTTGTATACCAATTATGAGGTGTATGCTGGGATTTTTAAAGAGAACACGCTGGTAATTAGAAGGACGATAGTATTTGTTATTTTTACGCATTAGATATGTTGACTAATACGTTCATAAATGTATAGAACCATAACGGCAAATAAGTCTGTTATGATTCCATTAAATGTATAAAACTTTTAGTTACAGATACAAGAACCACGGGTCATGGCCGTACATTTCTGAAGACCCATCTCAGTCAGCTAGGACCAAACCAAATAATTTTGCATGCATTGTTGGCTAGATTAAATTTATTTATCCATGCCCCTTGCGCTACAACCATACCATACATTCCCAATACTAGTTATATAATTTGAAATGAAATGAACTCAAATTTATTAGATATGTTCTTATACCATTCACGACCATCTTCACAAAACTAAGATTATTATGCAATTTCCAGCACATTCCAAAATGTTAAGTTAATATCAACAAAAACCATTGAATTCAACCATTAACCTGAAGAAGAAAAAATCAATTATTTTTTTATTATAGAATTATCCAAACAAACAAAATTTATATGAAGATATCCCTTTTTTTCAAAATTAAAAAAAAAAACCTACTCGCCCCAACCACACCCGTATCCCAATATTAGCTGGACTGTTACGGTGGCAATTTTCGATCTTGTGGAATTTATACCATCATTGCATGCCTCCGCAAATGAAAAAATGCTAAAATGTGGTTGTCAAAAATAGAACCTTCCCCCTATGCTGGGGAGATGAGAGCCCTTGCCGACCTTGCTAGAGCTGCTGACAGACGAAGATTATCTTGAACGATATAAGAATATATTCACAAAGTTTGATTCCATTTTGAGTTGTATCTTTGAAAAGAAGGCAGCGCAAGGGATGTAGTCCCTCTCTTCCCATATGTGTGTTATACGTACATATGCTAACATATGTGCGCACAGGTGCATGCATGCGTGCTTGTGTGCATGTTTAACTATGTACGTCAATACATCTAATATAGCCTATTTTGCACCTCGATTTTGTTTCTTGGATTCATATTATTGATTATTTAATGTTGACTGCATCATTAATTCAATGTTAATAGCGACATGCCAACAATGCCAACGTCATTAAACTAATCAATCTCGTAGACCACAATTAGATAGAAATGGGGTGCACCATTCCAAAAAGCCCCTTAATGTGCGGGTGCGGGCGCACACACACCCAAATCATCCTTAATAAATTTTGGTAAATTTGAGAAATCCTGACATACTCAAAATAATATTTCAAATCGACTATTAAAATTAATATTTTAACTATTGATTCTGATTTAACATTTCGAACATATTAGATGTTTCAAAACGATACCAATTATTGTGGACACGATGCTCGTAGTGAAGACTGAACATCTTAAAGTTCCAATTAATTTCAAATAGTATAACACTAAAACCTTAGCGGTGCAAAATGTAGTGGCACCTTACCTACATACAAATATGTGTGTGTGCACGCGCGCGTTTGTGCACATAAAAGTACACACATGCACATGCGCACCACACACGTGTGTGCAGGTATATGGCTCAACTACACCTCTCTCTCATACACCACGATTGTTTTCTAAACTGCACATGTAAGTGTATGGACAATCGTAGTGTAGCACATAAAATAATGGTATGGAATCCAATGCACAAAACTTTGCACTATACAAGAGTACAAATGGAGTTTACTTGGAACAAATATTTTCTACAATAAAAATTAAAGAGATCCCCCAAATAAGAAACAATGACCAAGAATAAAACCATTTTTATCAATAAGGTTATCCCTTTATATGGAGTTAACATAATGAAGATGGAAAGTATTGTTCATATTGGAACAAAAAGGGAGAAAGCAATATGATTAATCATTAATGAGAATGTATTTGTCAACAAATATGAAACAATGACCAAGAATAAAACCATTTTTATCAATAAGGTTATCCCTTTATATGGAGTAACATAATGAAGATGGAAAGTATTGTTCATATTGGAACAAAAAGGGAGAAAGCAATATGATTAATCATTAATGAGAATGTATTTGTCAAATCTCATGTTGCTTGTACGGTTGACGTTAAAAGTATAATGTTCTTGTCCTACCACGTTCGTTAAATCAAGAGACATTTGTATATTTTATTTTAGTAGCATCCCAGTAGAGTGGAGATACTCAAAAATGCAAAAAAGACCTTTTTTTCCACCGCTTTAGCAGAGAGAATTCGAGTGTTGAAATGAGATTTTGTCCCTTTTTCCCCCCAAGCATCAACCTATAAACCGGGAAATAATCCTCGTTTATGGTATAAACAACAAATAAAGTGTTGCTTATAGTATAAACATCAATCTGTTCGGTGTCCATAGTCTTAAAAACAAAACTTATAAACAGTTTTCTAAAATACAAAAAACTGCTTTTAACTCAAATAATGGGAGGTATTTATACTTTTTTCAGTTTCCTCATTCCAAAATCCAGCACCATACTGGAGATGCTCTGATGACTACAATGATAAATGCCAACGGTGGTATTTCCAAAGTCCACATATACACTTTCCCTTGTCCAACTACTACTAAAACAATGGAATGACAAGTTTTGTATAATACTATATTTTTACCTAAGACCACTTGTGGCAGTTCCATGTTTTTGGCAAATGCCAGCTTACATATGTAAGTACTTACAAAAATACACCTAACATTTTAAAAACAATTACACATGCTCATTAGTATATCGAAGACCGAATACTTTCTGATTAGCTAAAACATTGTATTTAGGATGCTGGCTATAACTTAAAAAAAGCCTATTGTGTTTTACTATTGATTTTTTAAGTGAAAAAAAACATTCTTTTTAGTGGTTTTATCAATTTTTTCGTTGAGAATGTATTGCTTTGACCAACTTTATTTGCATCCACCCTAGATATAATTTCTTGATCCTCCCCTAAGTACTTCAAATACAAAGTTAAAGAAGTTTTATTAAACTAAATCGTTCATGAAGCTATCATGTAACATAGAATCTGTTAAGTCATACAAGGTATTAAGGGAGTTATACAGATCCATTTTATTTGACAATAACATAGGTGTGCTACTGATTCTAACAGCAGTTGCATATTTGATTTGACTTTCCATCAAAAGTGTTACACATTGAGATTGATGTATAACCCACAAGGACATCACATATGAAACTTTACAAAGTTACGATTACCGATTAACCAGATTATGAGCCTTATCAAGTTAATGATGGAAAGATAATCAACCAAATTGTGAGCCTTATCAAGTTAATTGATGTATAATACTGTACTTTTACCTAAGACCCTGGCGGTTCTATGTTGGGCAAATGCCAGCGTACATTTGTAAGTACTTACAAAAATACACCTAACATTTTATAAACAACTACACATATGCTCATTAGTATATCGAAGACCAAAATTTCTCTTATAGTACCTTACTTTCTGATTTGCTAAAACATTGTATTTAGGTTGCTGGCTAAAACTTTTTAAAAAAAGCCTATCGTGTGTTACTATTGATTTTTTAAGTGGAAAAAAACCATTCTTTTATAGTGGTTTTATCATTTTTTCTCCTTGAAAATGTACTGCTTTGATCAACTTTATTTACATCCACCCTCGATATAATTTATTGTTCCTCCCCTAAGTACTTCAAATACAAAGTTAAAGAAGTTTTATATTAAACTAAATTGTTCATGAAGCTATCATGTAACATAGAATCTGTTCATACAAGGTATTAAGGGAGTTATACAGATCCATTTTATTTGACAATAACATAGGTGTGCTACTGATTCTAACCGCAGTTGCATATTTGATTTGACTTTCCATCAAAAGTGTTACGCATTGAGATTGATGTATAACCCACAAGGACATTACGTATGAAAGTTTACAAAGTCGCGATTACCGATTAACCAAATTATGAGCCTTATCAAGTTAATAATGGAAAGATAATCAACCAAATTGTGAGCCTTATCAAGTCAATGATGAAAAGATAATCAACCAAATTATGAGCCTTATCGGGATAATGATGAAAAGATACATGAAGCAATGTCTAAATAAGTTACATGAGAGAAAAATGTCAGGTCAAATTATGATGCATAAATTTTCCATTCCCACTCCCCAGTGATGTTTGGATGATTACATCCTAGACCCTAGTTATCAACAAAAATCGAAATACAAATATTTTTCTACTCATTATCTTCTTTGCGCTGATTTGTTAAATATTCCACAATTTTCAACAATTCAGCGTCAAAGATTGAGTTTGTTTACCCAATATCCTAGAACCTTCAAGGTTTTAACAAGTGAAAGATATAGATTTAAATTTCTTGCATACTTTTTCAACTAAATTTTTAGGATTTTTTTTCCATAAAACAATACGGAAGAGCGTATTACAAACGACTTGTTTCTGACATCTATCACATAACTTATATGAGAAAATTTCGTGTCTAGCCCGACAATAGTCTTCATTGTCATATTGAGTTGCTGGGGATTGATATGTTGAGACCTCCCTTCTGGTGTACCTTCAAATGGGTTGGTTCCTGTGTTCATCTTAATATCTTATAGCTCTTGTAAAAATAGAAGAAATGGATGGCATATGTAAACAATTCAGGTATCAATGAGCATTCCAGCTCCTATCAAAATGCAATTTATGTTTTTATTCTATATCTTAAAGCTTAGCTAGTACTCATGCAGATTTCAGACTAACAGTCCCGTACACTAATATTAATACGCTCTTTCCAGTGAACTATCAGTTTAAACAGTCATCACTATCAAACCCTGAAGCAATCATGCCAACTAATATGTTAAGAACCCGCATGCTTTTTCTGCTTATTGATGAAAGGAAGGCTTATTGCTTACAAGACAAAAAAGTAATTAATCAAACCATAAAATGTAAAGATTGTATTATTGTTTTTCACATCATAATATCAAATCTGTAAAGATCAATCCTGAGAACTGCTGCAGAAAGTTTGCAACATTGATAGAAAATCGGATCTCTGTTTCAAAATTACCTGACCAATGTCGATTATGAATTGACGAAATCGCGGGTGTCTTCCAGCTTGACTCTTTAGCATCGAGGCGATTGGCTTAGAAGCTGTTTTCAGACCCATTTTTTCCGATTTTTCCAGTTTACTCCCTCCAAAATTAGGGTTTGGTAAGAGAAAATCAGAAAAACTGGACAGCTTGGGTCAATTTGTATCCATAACGTTCTTGGGGAGAAAGAAAAGGATTGGAGAAAGGCCGATGATGACCAAACCGGCCCATTTTTTGTTAAAAAAAAAAAGTCAAAAATTCTTTAGTCGTAATGGCCCTACAGGTCTGTCAACTTTTGCCCTACCCTTTTATCCAACCCGCTGACCATATTATTAAAAGGGTCGTGTTTGACCCGTGTAATTTTGTTTTTCTGACCCGATCTGCTTACAACAATCAAATAAAACATTAAAAACCGACCCAACCCGTTTTACCCATCGAACCCTAATTTATTCTTGAATCTGCAAATGAAGATAACCCTATTTTACTCGTTCACTAATCACGATCCAGAAAAGAGGCGTTTCGTCAGATCTATGACGAAGTCGCTACCTTAGTTTGAATTTGTTTCCTCGAATCTACAAAAGGCAATTACCTGCCTTCATTCTCCAGCTTAATATACGTAAGTGTCATGGTAGATTATTTTGTTTGCAACTATTTTGGAGATTTAATTTATTATGTTTGTTTTGATAGTGTTTTCATCTTTACATGTGAAACTTATGGTTATAATTTCCAAAATTCTATGTTAAACCTTTTCAAGTATTTTCTGTCTTCTTTACTAATGTTAATGAACAAATCCGCTTCTTTTCTGGAATAAACTAATTTGCTCATCTTCTATAAACAATGAAGCATCGTTCATACTTTATACATGTAAAGAATAATAGTTTATTTCCCTCCAAAATCCAAGATACATAACCTCAAGAGATCTTCAAGAACTCTATTCACCTTTTTCGTCTGTCCATCCGTTTGAGGGTGATAAGCGGTGCACAAACATAACTGTGTACCTACCGCCTCTTGCAAGCTCTTCCAAAACTCGCTAGTGAATATAGGATTATGATCGCTCACGATACTATAAGGTATGTTGTAACAACCCGCATATTTAACGATAATACATTTAAATGTTTTATTTAAATATAACGTCGTTAATCGTTAATTGTGTATAGGTCCAAAAAGTCACATTTTACATGCAAATGAATTTAGACTCGAAACCACTTCCATTGAGTTCAAAATTATGTTGGTGAATTTTAAAACTGTAAACATCGATATGTTTGGAGTAAGTGATATTTGGCTTGTGTCTCCCTTATGACCTTAAAAAGCCACTTTGTGCAAACGATCGAATTTGGACTCGAAACCACTTCCATTGAGTTCAAAATGTCGTTACGTGTTTGAAAACTATAAGATTCGATATATTCCGGGATTCGGAAATTTGGACTTTGATTTGGGCTTGGGTTTGTAAACCTAACCCATTAACCCACTGTAACCCCTCTTAGCCCATTCTCTCTTCATTCACTTCCTCATACTTCAAAGAAAATAGAAAATGGGGAAAGGAAGAGGAAACGCAATTTCCTAAGCTAGGGTTCTTGATTCCAAGCACAAATCAAAGGGAAAATCAAGGAGATGACTTATGTAAGCTTCTTCATCTCCTTCTCCATCTTCTCCTACTTGCTTTTCTCCAATTTCTGAAATTTCCTTTGATCAAACCTCTAGGAAATCTATGCATTCATGTTTAGGTTGGAGATTAACAAGCAATATTGGAAGAGAGGTTGATTTAGCTATGATTTGAGTTGATTTCTTGCTTCTAGTAGGCAAAGGAGAGTTCATGATGAACTCACATCTATGCCACAAGCCTTTGGCTTGTAAAAATGTAATTTAGTGTTCATTTGAGTTTGCATATGCCAGTGAATTGGTTATGTTAGCATAACTTAGCTGAATTTCATGTGTTCATGTTCATTGAATGGAAGTTATAATTAATGTTGTTCATGTGACCTAATTCATATGCTACGAGTGTATTTGGTGATCTTGTGAAGCTACATTGTTGCCTCGGCAAACTCCTAAGTCTTCATAAGTCGCTTGAATCACATTCGCATGCTTTGGTATGGAATTTAGCTCACTTTAGAGTTTATAATCAAAAATCATCGCAATCTCTTGTATATGTGTATGTGCATGTGAATTTTGTGTTATAAGTTGTTTCGGCAAGTCTTTGAAGCCTCTTTTGCATGTATATATCATCATAGGCCTTCGAGCATACGTCGATATCACTTAGAGCTTGTTATCTAGGCAAAATGTGCTCTGGATCAGGATTCAGACGTTTGAATATTTTGGACCAGACGTCTGTACTGCTATGAATAATTATAAAACATGAGTACCAGAATTCAGAAGTCTGAAATTTTATTTCAGATGTAACACCCCACCTCCGCCAGGGTCACCCCTAAGTGGATGCACTAGCTTTGAAGGGGCGTTGACTCAAGGTAAACATGCACAGAAATATCACAAGATAGAACATATATAAAACAGCGGAAGTAAAACCAATTCGCATTTCATTATAAAGCCTTTTACATCAGAAATACATCTAATCTTGTCTTGCTATAGTAAAGAAGCATAAAACATTTCATAAATTATTCCCCAAGTAAAACCAGTAAAGCGGCCATAGCCAAGAAAAGTCCAAGCCATCTGATGACCTTCATGCAGAAGAAGTCCAAACTAATAACAATGTTCCTCCCTGAAAACCTGTGGGGGGGAACGGAAGACAAAGAGGCGAAAGAAAACGGGGTCAGTCATAAAGACTGGTAAGTCCTATCTACTTCCAGCATAAAACAGGTAAAGGTAACATGACATGCATAAACTGAAAGTAAACATAAGGATGATGACAAGATAGATAAACTACACCAAGATGTCAGGATGAACTACGATATCAAGTCAAACTAAGGTATCATGATTACTACGGTGTCATGATAAATCAACGTATCACATCGTCAGGTTTCTATAAAGTATAATATCCCAAGGTATCTATCAAGTATAACATCCCATGGTTCTAACATGTATATTTGCTCTGCAACCCCTGTACTAGTATCCCAACCCGTGTCATGCGTTAACTATGAATGTCCCTTGCCCAACGTCATGTGACGATCCATGTCAACCTAATATATGGCATATGTAGGTTTTCCTCAACTCGTGCGGTTCTTTCCATGTTGCCAAGTTCAGTCCTTTGCCGTACCTCGTACGGGCTTTCTCACTACTTCAACGTAGTGCTATTTTATCCTTGAAATCATTTGGACTGTTACCCTTGATCAAGCTAGGTTTTCTTAACATGTATCATCGCGTGTTCAACTAGGATTTATGCCACCTAGGACCTCTAGGGATTACACTACCTAATGAACGTTTTCGTAACTTGGTACGGGTTCAAGCCACCTAGGACCGCTAGGAATTATGCTACCCGTCAATCACGCCCTTTTTCCCATGTATATATCGTGAATCGTTTTTCCATGTCTAGGTGCAAAAGTGTCTCAATGTGCCATCCGAGTCCCGTGCCAGGGCAAATCGAGAAATACGGAACTCGGTCGGGAGCTTTTAAATCATCTGCCGATGCAGATATCAAGGTCTGTTTTTGTACCGGTGGTTATGGTCCCACGTGACCCCTCCCTCAACTACTGAAAGGCAAATCCAAGAAGGATCAGTATGAGAACTATACTCACGGCCACCAACTATGGCCTACTTTCCTATTGGCCAACCTCACCCATAACTCGATAGCAGGAGTATGGTCTGTTGGGAGTTCTCTGCCTTTCCGTCCGTACACGACTGACTAAAGATGGTAGGTAGTCGACGACATGCTATCCAGGGCTAAATCAAGTATCGCCGACTCCACGCTAATCCACCCTAATCTTTAGGTCGCTCGCACAGCAACCAAGGCGTACTCTTTGGTTCTTCTACCGCAGACCTTAACCTCTGTGAGCCCAGGAGGATCATCTGCAACCTCACAGAGGGATACCAAGAGTAACCTACGTCCCCCGAAGCTACCGCTTCGTCACCCAGTTCGAATCTGGTGTCAACCTGGCCCTGGCGGGATTTTTCCCGCCTAGCCGAAAATCTGAAATTTTGAATCTGTTTTGAATTTGAATTTTTCGTGAAACTTTGCGAGGCCATTTCTCGGTCATACGGACTCCGATTTGCGAAATTTCGGACTCTATTTCGCGTATTTTTCCGAGACGAATGCAATGGCATAACCCGTTTTACCTGATTCAGAATATAAAATTTAATTCTACCTTGATTCTTGTCTTAACACATTGTTAAAATTTGGGTTGTTACATTCTCCCCTCCTTTAAGGATTTCGTCCCCGAAATCTCTAAGATAGGAAGAATGTATCCTACCATCCATCATCTATCTAATCAAAACATCATCCACAGGAAACCATTGTCCTTAACAGACTTCTAATGCTTTATGAATACATGCAAAGAGTGTGTGTATATGTTCCTTATCTAATGCTAATGATCAGGCCTGAGTGATCTTTCTAATGCAAAATATGTCTCGTGCCATGAATCCAACATGTATGAAAATAGCCCTAGTCATATAAACACTATATGTGTGCACAACCATTCATTCATATGCAACATCCGCATGATAACACATTCAATTTCATCCATAAACAAGTATAAATACTCGTGCATATGCAATATGAAACGTGACTGAGTCGGCCTAGTGTCTAATGTGTATTCGCGCATCCACGAGCAACCACTTGCAACCATTTGCAACCATGGCAATCATAACATGTTTCAAACACATGTTTACATCCATAGGGTTCTACCTAAGGTTCTCACGATAGGATCGAGGTGATAAACAAGACAAACTCCCTACAGGGTTTACAACCGAAACAGGACCGAGAGGATATTCAAAAAGATAGCGTGCGAGCAAGCTCTACAGGAAAACCAGGGATCAAAGATATACTCTTAAAAAGAGATATGATGCGGGTGTCTAGCCTTACGTCTTCCAAGTTGCGTTTCCTTGAGCTTAATTCCTCTGTGCCTTGACCATCTTTTAACTCCATGATTTCGTAGCTCCTTGATTCCTATTTCCAAGATATTAGTTAGAACTCATTTCATTGTCGCCTCTCGTTCCACCCTCACTTATTCTTTTCATAGTATACTTGGCTCAAACATACTTGCATACTCATGCAAGCTCTCCAAAATTCACTAGTGAATTCTGGATCTCGTTTTCCAATGCCAATCCATGTTGCCAAGTGTACCTACTAGGGCGATCTCTATAACTCATGCACAAGCGAAGTGAACCATCCGCCTTAGTGGCGAATTCTACTCAAACGGATTACCAATAAATGTATCAAGGGATTCTAGGTAACTAATCATGACAGAACCCAAAAAGGTTACATGAGACTTCGAGCGTATTACCAAGGCAAGTCTAACTACCCTCTTTTCAAAACCAAGAGTGGCATCCCTTACTGGATGACCGATTTATCCCTAGAATCCATCCATAGCCCACAAACATAGGCATTACATCCGAAGCATAGACCTTCTCAAATCCAAACAAGTCATGAATAAATGGACCGATCTTCCAACAAGGTTTGGGACAAAAATGGGATTCTCGACCATGCTAGTACTAAGGTGCAGAGACTCAACTATCGAAGCAGACTTAAATGATGCGATGATCAAAACAAAGTCTGGACGGGATGATAGAAAAGGAAGGCTAAACCTCTAACAGGAACGGTACCATTCCTCTTAGGCATGCTAGAAATGAGAGCATACAACTTCCCTCTCACTGATCTTGTCCTTATCTTCCTTTGTGGACTAAGCCATACCACAAGTTGCTTATCCTTAAGCTTATATCCTTTATCCTCTTTCTTATTATACTTTATCGTAACGCGACAACAGGTCTCTCGAGAACAACCTCCATCGTACGGAAAACACTTACGTAGCAAGAAACGATTAGTCGCAGTTAAAACTACTGTGACTACAGATGGAGGAAAGAAAGGAAGAGAGATTCAATCAAGGGAACAAAGGGTAGTGCTAATAGCCTTTGGGGAATAGCCTTTGAAAACAAATCTTTCCTTGAAAATGCTTCTTTGTAAACGGTTTGTAAAATGGTTTTCAGATGGTTTTAAAAACTTTTGCCCAGTCTAGTAGCCTTCTGCTCTGATACCAAATGTAACACCCCACCTCCGCCAGGGTCACCCCTAAGGGGATGCACTAGCTTTGGAGGGGCGTTGACACAAGGTAAACATGCACAGAAATATCACAAGATAGAACATATATAAAACAGCGGAAGTAAAACCAAATCACATTTCTTTATAAAGCCTTTTACATCAGAAATTCATCCAATCCTGTCTTGCAATAGTAAAGAAGCATAAAACATTTCATAAATTATTCCACAAGTAAAACCAGTAAAGCGGCCATAGCCAAGAAAAGTCCAAGCCATCTGATGACCTTCAAGCAGAAGAAGTCCGAACTAATAACAATGTTTCCTCCCTGAAAACCTGAGGGGGGGGGGAGACGGAAGACAAAGAGGCGAAAGAAAATGGGGTCAGTCATAAAGACTGGTAAGTCCTATCTACTTCTAGCATAAAACGGGTAAAGGTAACATGACATGCATAAACTGAAAGTAAACATAAGGATGATGACAAGATAGGTAAACTGCACCAAGATGTCAGGATGAACTACGGTATCAAGTCAAACTAAGGTATCATGATAACTACGGTGTCATGATAAATCAAGGTATCACATCGTCAGGTTTCTATCAAGTATAATATCCCAAGGTATCTATCAAGTATAACATCCCATGGTTCTAACATGTATATTTGCACTGCACCCTCCGTACTAGTATCCCAACCCGTGTCATGCGTTAACTATGAATGTCCCTTGCCCAACGTCATGTGACGGTCCATGTCAACATAATATATGCCATATGTATGTTTTCCTCAACCCGTGTGGTTCTTTCCATGTTGCCAAGTTCAGTCCTTTGCCGTACCACGTACGGGCTTTCTCACTACTTCAACGTAGTGCCATTTTATCCTTGAAATCATTTGGACTGTTACCCTTGATCAAGCTAGATTTTCTTAACATGAATCATCGCGTGTTCAACTAGGATTTATGCCACCTAGGACCGCTAGGGATTACACTACCTAATGAACGTTTTCATAACCTGGTACGGGTTCAAGCCACCTAGGACCACTAGGAATTATGCTACCCGTCAACCACGCCCTTTTTCCCACGTATATATCGTGAATCGTTTTTCCATGTCTAGGTGCACAAGTGTCTCAATGTGCTATCCGAGTCCCATGCCAGGGCAAATGGAGAAACACGGAACTCGGTCGGGACCTTTAAATCATCTGCCGATGCAGATATCAAGGTCTGTTTTTGTACCGGTTGTTATGGTCCCACGTGACCCCTCCCTCAACTACTGAAAGGCAAATCCAAGAAGGATCAGTATGAGAACTATACTCACGGCCACCAACTATGCCCTACTTTCCTATTCGCCAACCTCGCCCATAACTCGATAGCAGGAGTATGGTCTGTTGGGTGTTCTCTGCCTTTCCGTCCGTATACGACTGACTAAAGATGGTAGGTAGTCGACGACATGCTATCCAGGGCTAAATCAAGTATCGCCGACTCCATGCTAATCCACCCTAGTCTTTAGGTCGCTCGCACAGCAACCAAGGCGTACTCTTTGGTTCTTCTACCGCAGACCTTAACTTCTGTGAGCCCAGGAGGATCATCTGCAATATCACAGAGGGATACCAAGAGTACCCTACGTCCCCCGAAGCTACCGCTTCGTCGCCCAGTTCGTTGGAGCCTTTATCTGAGTCAGAAAATTGGCTCTCCCTCGTATGCTAAGCGATGACCTACCGTATCAGGTTACTCATCTATTTATGAACTGGTCCCATGTCCTTGGCTAAGAATTATTACTTAGTTATCCTTAACTAAGGTTTACCACTTAGCTTCCTTTCCCGTTATCCTTGTTAACTACGGTTTTTCTACCTAGTCCCTCTAACTAGTGTTTTGGTCCAATGCGTTAAGTGTTGTCATTCAAGTCCATGACTTAACCCACCAACGAATCATGTCATAATTTGTTAAGTATCCAAGTTCGAGACTTAACCCTATGAACCATGCGTAAAGTTGGTAAAGTATATAACGAAGACTTAACCCTATCCCATTATCGTTTTAGATTGGTTAAGTATAGATTAGCTTAACCCCATCAAGTATCGAGTCAAATTGGTTAAGTGTATTCAAGCAGTTCGTGACTTAGTCTTATCGAGTTATCTTATTAGATTGGTTAAGTATGGGTTACTTAACCCTATCAATTACCAAGTTTAGATTGGTTAAGTATGGGTTACTTAACCCCATCAGTTGCCGAGTTTAGATTGGTTAAGTTTGGGTTTCTTAACCCCATCAATTACCGAGTTTAGATTGGTTAAGTATGGGTTACTTAACCCCATCAATTACCGAGTTTAGATTGGTTAAGTATGGGTTACTTAACCCCATCAATTACCGAGTTTAGATTAGTTAAGTATGGGTTACTTAACCCCATCAATTACCGAGTTTAGATTAGTTAAGTATAGATTAGCTTAACCCCATCCCCTAACTATATTATACGGTTAAGTGTCACTACTCAAATTAACTTAACCTTATCATGTGGCATTAAGTAAATTAATGCACCCCAACCTCTCACATTAGACTTTGTTGTGGTTACTGGATGTGCCGGGCGGGTCCGGACAGCTTTACACCACAACCTAGTCTAACCTCGGGTCTTAAGCGCGATATGACCAACTACTCACATTGGGTCCTATTGTTTGTAGCTATCGGTATGCCGGTCGGTTCCGGGCACATTTACGCTACAAACTCAACCCAACCTCGAGTTGGTCACTTTCATGTTTGGTCTAGTGTCTTATTACACTTACTACCCGTACATGTATAGTTTTCAAGTCCCTTGTCTTTCTACGTGTCATGTCCACATTTAAGTGTATCAAGAATGTCACATTTTCAAGCAACCCCATGTCAAGTTTTCGTGCAACTTCAAGTCAAGTTTTCGCGTCATATTCATGTTTGTCTAACTGTCCAAAAATCGTGGTTTCCAACGCAAGTGAAAGTGAATCAACATAGTGGGGATACTATGACTACACATTGACCCCAAAACATGCACGATGCCACAACGGGGTTGGCTTCAAACGTGCATGGTATAATAAAGGGATTGGCCTTGAACATGCATACTATCAAAAAGGAATTGGCCACAAGCATGCATAATGTTATACGGGGCTTGGCCACAAGCATGCATATCATCATAGGGGGTTTGGCCTCAATCTTGCATAATATCATAAGGAAATTTGACCACAAACATGCATGTTATCATAAGGGGTTCAGTTTCTTTTATATGCATAATCCCCAAGTCAAAATTATGCAACTATTTCACAAGTCAAAGTGGCTCTAAGTGTTCATACTACCATACCACAAATAAAGGTCCAATCTTGCATGGCAAACTAAGTCCAATGCAACATAATTAACATGATTTAGTTGCTAAAACATAGCCTAAAGTCATAGATCACAGAAATAGGTTCACATAGGCCAACATACTCATGTTACATCGCATTTTATCCCATGTCACATTAGAACCACCGTTTAAATCTCAAAGTAGCAAGAACTTACATAGCATGGCTTAGCGAATGAGCATGAACCGTCTTAACGAAGAAAGGTGGCTCCTTTGTTGAAGAATCATCATGGAATTTGCGTAGCAACGTTGATCTACCCTCGATTTGGTGTAGCAAGCTCGCACCTTTTGATTCGGATCCGATTTGAATGCATAAGCTCTTGAGATTGGAGATGGAGGCCATGATCAATTGACATTTGGGCAGTACTTCGTGGCAAGAGTGAGTTGTGAGGGTTTAGTCTAGGTCTAGGGGTCTTTTTATAGATGTTAGGAGTAGTTTAGGCCGTAGGATAAACCCTAGGATAGATCTGAGCCCTCCAAAATCGTCACAAGCCTCCAAAACCGAGCCAATTCAACAAGCAGGTGCACCAGGTTGACCTGGGGTTCGACTAGGCAGGTCGACCCCCAGGTCGATTCTAGTGTCGACCTGCCTACTACAGGTCGACACCCAGGTTGACACTAGTGTCAACCTGGCCCCACCAGGTCGACTCTAGTGTCGACCTGGCCCTGGCGGGATTTTTCCCGCCTAGCCGAAAATCTGAAATTTTGATTCTGTTTAGAATTTGAATTTTTCGTGAAACTTTGCGAGGCCATATCTCGGTCATACGGACTCCGATTTACGAAATTTCAAACTCTATTTCGCGTATTTTTCCGAGACGAACGCAATGGCGTAACCCGTTTTACCTGATTCAGACTTTAACATTTAATTCTTCCTTGATTCTTGTCTTAACACATTGTTAAAATTCGGGTTGTTACATGACATGTCTGAATTGAAATTCAGACGTCTGACCTAAATAATTCAGACGTCTGAATTGGCACTAAAATGAACTAAATTCTTGCTGTTTCTGAAAATTGCAAAGTCAGACGTCTGAATTTTTGGTTCAGACGTCTGAATTTTGTTTTTGGACCGTGGACCAGAGAGACCTCGGTCCACAATTTAGATATTTTTGAGTTCATTCTCGGCCGGAGTTTCGGCCCATTTTGACTTCATTTGTGAGTTGTCAGTTTACTCTGGTTCACAGATTTCTACATTTTTATTTTACAAACTTTCAATTTATTCGTGGTGAACAAAGTTTATAATCGATACTCATGAGATCTAATTTACGTTATTAAAACGTGAATTATTCGTTTGATCGTTATTTCAATCGCTATTGCACGAGATTTTCCACTTCAAGGCTATACTAAAAAGGGTTCCAAAATTATTAGTAGATACCAATCTTTTACTAAACGGTTTCAAATTCTACTTCATTATATAAAGTTATTTTCTAAATTGTTTTACTATCTACTAGCATACGATTTCATAAACCTTTTCTCGTTCGTATGAGAAATCTAATTAAACGCCTTAGTAAAAACAAGGATTATGACCCCTTGTTTATACTTTGACGATTAATTCTTGGACTCGTTCAATTGAACACCGTGGCAATGATCATTTCATATTTCTAGTGGAATATACAACTTGTTCATAAATACTCGAGTAGAGCAAGTGATTATGGAACATATAGCTCAACCCTTATATTTACTAGCTTGGTGTTGTTTACACTAAACTTGTCAATTTTGATCAATCCGACCTTCGGGTCACATTGGCGATCTTCGGATTCGCGATGATATTTGGATCATCCTGGGGAGCTTTGGCTCATGCGATCTTCGGATTCACGATGATCTTTGGATCATCCTTCGAAACTTCGGTTCATTTGTCTTATCGATGATCTTCGGATCATCCTGCGGGGTCCTGACCCGCTGTCTTCGGACCATCATAGGATCTTGGGCTCAACACCATGCCTTATTGCCTTGAGATCGCGTCTCACCTTCGATATTGAGATGGTTGAGTCTTCGGACTCTTATATTGCCTTGATAGAGTCTTCGGACTCATATTTTGGTTTTGATGAGTATTCGGGCTCCCGCCTTAACCTAGGCCTTTCGTTTCTTTAGGATCTTCGAGATTTCTAATTTGTTAATTTCTTCGATCATATTTTAATTGACATATGTTCTGTAAATTTTCATATTGATATTAATTTATCAATCTTTGTTTCTTTGATTATTTAGATATCATCATACAACGCAGAATTTTCCTCGGCGTATTTTATGGACATATCGAGTCTTCACATTTTACATGTGAATGTTGTCGTTATTTCTTATGTGTCATTTTCTGTTAATATCTCTGTTTTCTATCTTAGTTTACTATGATGTGTGCAGCTAGACTGATCCGTTTATTTTTTATTCTTATAAGTAATACTCGGGTCAGACAGAGTATACAGGTGCTACATTGGATTTCTGGAAGGGAGCCATTCATGGCTTTTTGCTATCCACATTAGAGTTGTAGATCTTGGCTATACATGTATCTTAGATTTTCATGTATACATATTCTTTTGGCTAGAGCTCGTACCTATTCTTTTGTTGTATAGTGGATCGACTATGACCACTAACATCAAACAACGCAGAATTTTCCTCGGCGTATTTTATGGACATATTGAGTCTTCACATTTTACATGTGAATATTGTCATTATTTCTTATGTATCATTTTCTGTTAATATCTCTGTTTTCTATCTTAGTTTACTATGATGTGTGCAGCTAGACTGATCCGTTTATTGTTTATTCTTATAAGTAGTACTCGGGTCAGACCGAGTATATAGGTGCTACATTGGATTTCTGGCAGGGACCCATTCGTGGCTTTATGCTATCTACATTAGAGTTGTAGATCTTGACTATACATGTATCTTAGATGTTCATGTATACATATTCTTTTGGCTAGAGCTCGTACCTATTCTTTTGTTGTATAGTGGATCGACTATTTGATTAAATAACCATATAATTTCTAAACCATTATTTAAATAATTAAATAATTAATTATTATATCGTAAAAATACGGGACAATACAGTTGCGATGTTTAGAATGGCGCTGATAATAAGATACTATATTAAGTGATATTTGCCGCCATTGGTAGGGCATTGTAACATATCCCCATGTTGGTACAGATTTTTTAGACCTCTGAAAGGATTTCCTTCACCACTGCAGAATGCCGGGATGATCATCTGTAACATGTATCCTAGATTACCTGCAATAAGCCATCAAGAGTCATTTATTTATCTGTTAGATTTATTTTTCTTTTCTAGAAATTATTTCTCCTCTTTTATTCTCCAAATCCATCTTCTTTTCTACGGTAAAACTTTCCAGTGCAAACGTTTCCAGCTCTCTTTGGAAACATGATTTAATTTTCTTGCTATCAATGTATTTGAGTCTACCAAACTTTCACAAATTATAATTGATATGAAATTAATCTTGTGTAGTAATATTATGTACCTGTAGAGCAGCTCGCAATGATGAGGCCTTCAAGATGTGGTTTCGACTTCAAGATTTTTACTGCGAATCATCCGAGGCTTCTTCCAGCTAAGAATGCTATGCTAATATTGGCTGGCGTGAACCACATTAATATGACAAGGTAACCATCAGTATCTATAAAAATATGTAATATGCATCATTCACATTTAAATTATAGAAAATATAACTGAATAAATACCAAGAAATCAGCTCTTGTAATGTTATTGTTTTTGTTAAGCTTCCAAATATAAGAGCTGGACCAAACACAGTAAACACACCTGTTTGCAAATAAAATTGTTCAAATATTCTTAAGGTTCAAATCAAATATATCTTTAAACCTTAATAAAACAAACATATCGAGTTCAACCTTGTTTAGATCACTTCTGAGGTGAGAGTATGTTAATGTTTTTCGGTTGCTAGAATAACTCCAACAAAGCATATAATCGGCATCTGCATAACTGAGGACTTTTAAACGTTTGTTATGTTTTTACAAACAGGCTACAATGGCATACCAAATTGCAAAAAAATGATACTGCATGCAAAGAAGTCATCTGCATGGTTTTTGGTAACTTTTAATCCCTAAAAAATCTGCATGCACATTGAACAAGGAAATATCTCTGGCATCGTCTGGGTCGTTCGCACGAGAGATGTTAAGGCCCTCGAAGCATTCATGATGGAAAAGAATGATCACAAGAGCAAGTGCTGAATGTCAAACCCAGAACAGATCGGATCGGCCAAGTACAACCGAACGGCATGACAAAGTGTGCGACCCTAAGACTTGGGTCCAAATCACAACTCAGGTGCGGAGACTAAGACCGGTCGCTCATACAAAGACAAATCTGCACCAAGCAACCGCACAAAGCAGGTCGCTCATCCAACATGGGCTAGAACGACCACACCAAACGGCCGCACATACGGACATCATCCTACAAACGCAGTCAGAAGGCGAGCATCCTTAGACTAAATCAATCGACCGCGCAGGGAACAATGGAGATCTAATTCCATCCTTGCATCCCGCTCCTATAAGGCTTCTCATGATAGTCGCCAGTACACAAGTACCCGCTCTTATAAATCTGCTCGACCGTTGGAGGCACCCGCTCTAATTAGCTCTTTGCATATGACAACTGGGGACAGCTCATGACAGCTAGCGACTGCTGGCCAAAGGCCCGATTGTAATTAGCAAAAAGAGAGATCCGCAAGGCGAGAAACAGATTTCAAACCAAGGGATCACATATAAATAGACCATGGCTGCCACTGAAAAGGGGATCCAATTTCTGGAACCACGAAGTGCTGCCAAATTCTACCTCAAATCACAAATCTAACCATGGCGAAAAGTTCAATTTCATGATTCAGCAAGATCAAATATGATATCAACCTGGACTATTCATTCATCTTCTTTCTCCTCAAATTCGACCATCTTCTTGTATAGTTTCCTAGATTAAAGTATATAAGCAAGGTTATATTGAGCGAGAGTAGAGATGTATGAACAAGGAGGACTGATGTACTTTGTAATTCATGTCATGAGATTAGAAATCACCTTCATAGTGGATGTAGGCCTCATTAATGGCTGAACCACTCTAAATCATGTTCTACTTTACTTTTTCCTGCATTTTACGTTTGAATTACTGATTGAATACGGCTCCATTTTATTCCCTACCAATTTGGTAAAGTATAACTTTGTACCTGAGGTGTTTAAACCATTTTTGGTGTAAACATTTTTGGTGCCCACCGTGGGTCCCGTGTTCATAGTTTCTTCCGGTAATTCGGTTGCCTGAAAAAGAAATCTATCCCGAAATCGCCTTCTCTTTTGAAGTCATGGTTGGATCGAAAAAGGGTAACAAATCTGTTAAAGTTGCCATTATCAACGAGAACGGCAATGCTGACGAAACTATGCCCCAGATCCCAGATCAAGGGGCAGGCGAAGCCCCCCGGCCATCTATAACGCAAGAGGAACTAAATGTGGTTGTAACGGGCCTGAACGAAAAAATGGATAACACCGCGAAGTTAATAATGGAAAGGTTTGATACCCTCACCAGTGCCAGAACCAATCTGCCGCTTCCAAATGTTGTGGATGACGTTGGCGAGAGAGGGGACTCATTAGCCTCAGATCCTGAACGACCTCACTGCACAGTGAGAAACAGGGGAAAGGCAGGCATTGAGGATTCTAAAGCCAGATCTCAACAGCGCAAAGAGGAACGACGAACTCGAGCAGCTGCGAGTCCCACCGATGTTTTACTCCTCAAAGGGAATGCAAGACGCCAAAACCCAAACCGTGATCACGCTGATGAGAACACCAGTATCGGTGCCAATGACCAAGCAGATGACGAGAAGCGCGTGACAGATATGATCCAACGAATAATGAAAGAAAAGGAGACCCGAGAAGATGATGAGAAGGAGTGGGAGTTCTCCCCCAGCAAGAACCCTTTCACTGAAGAAATCCGTCAAGAAAAATTCCCAAAGAAATTAACGCCTCCGACAATAGCTACTTATGGAGGAGTTGGAGATCCTACTATTTTCCTGTTTACGTATGACCAGCACATGAATGGAGCTAGGGCCACTGATGAGATCAAATGCTTATACTTCCCTGTGTGTTTGAAAGGTGTGGCCTCATTGTTGCTCACCAGGCTTCCACCTAGATGCATCAGCCAGTTCGCTGATCAGGCAAGGAGATTTCAAGATCAATTCCGGTTGCAAGCCACCAAGGCAAGGGACGTGATGTCACTTAGTGATATGGAACAAATGCCCGGAGAAACCATCAAAGCTTTCCTTACGCGTTTCCATGTCGCTGCAGCAGAGGTTATAGAACCGAAGCCTTGGTACTTATTGACAGCCTTAAAAGGAGCTATCGATAAAAAGTTAGAATTCGGGAAATGGCTCAAGATAAAGAAGCCAAAGACCCTAAAAAAGTTCTACAAGAAAGACGAAGAGTGCAGGAGCGTGGAAACCGACGTCATAAATGTTCCAAGGGCTACGGGGAATAACACTACTAAAGAAGGGAAGAATAACGAACTTTCTCAGACGACTCAGAGGAATGACTCTGGGCATAAGAGAGGGTTTGATGGAAGGGACAGTGGAATGCATAAGAAGTCTAAGTACTTCAGGCAATCAAAATTGACTCCCTTGAATGAAACTCCAGATAAAATCTACTCTGCTACCAAGGATTCAGGTATTTTTCCTCAGGTGAAACCACAAAGAACCACAGAACAACAAGCAAATTCTGGTCAATTCTGCCGATTCCATAATCAGCCGGGTCACAACACAAATGAGTGCCGACACCTGAGGAATCTAATTGAGGAGCTCATCCGAAAGAGTCAATTACAACAATATGTTTAAAATCCTCAGAACGCACCAGAGAGTCAGAAGCAGGGAAAGGTTGCCGATCAGGCCGGGTCGCACAAGATAACCCAAGCGCCAGAAGACCTACGACCAATCATTGATTGATGGCCCCTGAGTGCGATCCAATGTTTGGAGCAAAGGATGCATCTAACCATTTTCTCTACTCTGTTTTACTATCCCTATAGATTATCTTTTTCAAGTTGTTCCTTCTCATGAAATGGTCTATGAATCCATCTTTATTATGTTAAGTAAAAACTCTGCATAATGGAGGATGCTCCCCCACGAATCATAATTTCATGAAAAATGAAAATTATTCACGAACTAATGCTAAAACTGGTCTCTTGTATAGGGCAAAACGGTACACAGGACACCGAAGGCCTTGATCAAACCAAGCAGGATAATCAAGCTCATCATCTTGCAAAAACCGAAAGGGGACAAAACCCTTCAAAAGCAATTCATGGAAAGCCCACCGAAATCCGAAGGCCGCGCTCTCTGCTTCCCTTTATTTTTAAAAAAAAACCTAGGCTGGTTAGAACCAGTCCTAGGATTGGAAGGTCCCATAAGCATGCTGGAAAGACCAACACCAAACAGAAATACCTACTTTGCCGATGGACACAGACTTCTCGACTTGGGAGGGTTTCTTAATTTTCTCAGTCAAGCAGCTGGCGCCCGTTGCCTGAAACAAGATGCAAAGTCGGCAAAAACCGACATGGTTCGTGAAAACCCTACTAAAAGGAGGTGTCTATCCTTGTTCTTTGTTGTTAACCAAGTCAAACAAAGCCAAGGGTGGATTACAGCAGAAATCCCAGCCGAAAGGGGGTAAAAGAAACCCTTACCGAAATGAGGTGTCTGTCCTTGTTCTTTGTTGTTAACCAAGTCAAACAAAGCCAAGGTTGGATTACAGCAGAAATCCCAGCCGAAAGGGGGTAAAATAAATCCAATTTCGACCTCTATTTGATCATGATAGCCGGATCAAATAAGACCGAATTTGGGTCGAAAATGCTTAACCAAAGTCCTCCCATGGGGGCACGTACCCAAAACCCAGTCTCCGAAGGACTCGGGTCACTGAGTTAGGAGATATGGGATTTGGATACATTGAAAGGAATAAACCCGCATACGAAGGTGCATTTAATCAAATTTCCAAAGGGGCTGGGATACCAGGTCAAGGAGGAACAAGGTTAAATGTGCAGTAAGGTGTCTCCATCTCATAAAAATACACATCTAAGAATAACTTTAAGGATTTGGGCTACCAAATCCATAATATATGCGTAATTAAAACTAAACCCCCTTAAAGAGGGAATAAGGTGTCTATAAACCAAAACCAACCCGCGATATAAACATTAAACGACGTAAAAACGCAATCAACGCACAACTCGTAAAAGGCGTAATACGATAGTGACAAATAAAAGTCACGGCATACCAACATCAGCAACAACACAAAGCAAATTCATCATAAAGATACACAGTCATAAAACTAACGCTAGAAAAGTACAGAACAATAGTACATCATTTGGCAATATTTTCAGGTGTACCAAGACCCTCAACCAAATGAGCATCAGAGGTACCTTCGCCAGCAACACGGGACCCCGTCAGAAAAGCTTGGGATCCCGAGGCACCATCTTCTACAAAACTAGAAGCATTGACGGGAACCACGTTCTGAACCTCTTTTCCAAGGGATTTGGCTCATTCATCAGCTAATATCCTCCTACCATTCTCCAGGGCATCATGGTCTTTTGGCTCAAGGAGGGCTTCTTGTAGAGCCTTATCCTCCTTATCTTAGGAATAACCAAGCACCTCTTCCCAGACAAGGGCTAATGTACGGGGAGAATCCTTGCCCAGATAGCTCAAGCTTCCGCGAGTCATAACGCTGAGGCTATAGAACCGAAACAGGGTCTCACCGGTTTTCTTTCTGGCTTTCACAAGATCGTTGGATAGCTTTGCCTTATTACCCTCCAAGTTTTTAATAGCTTCACTTTGCAAAGAGAGTTGATCTTCGAACATTGCCTTATCCCTGCGGCAAGAGGCCATGGACTGCTGTATAGAAGTTAGCTGGGATTCCAAGAGCTCGCGGTCAGCTTGGACGTCCCCAAGCTATTTCTTGGTGGCTTCAATTTCTTCTTGAAGCTTCTTGTTGTCAGCTTCCAAACTTGTCATCTTGCAGTGCCCATTCTTTAGAAGTGCAATTTCAGCTGCTTGATTTTCAATCCCATGGATCAGTTCAGCCTTGTCGCTTTCCAAATGCCCGATATGTTTGAGATGCTGGGTGTTCATCCTCTGGAACTCAAAACAAAATCTACTCCAAGACTCCAACCGCTCCCTGGAAGTGCTTTTGGCCTCGTCTAACTGAGCTCCAAGGTTACCCGAAATTGCTGCAAACTAGGAGGTCGCATAGTTCTTTATAGCGCTCAACTCTCCAACACTATTCTGATCATCACAGGGCGACAAGTCTAAGTCAAGCTCTATTCCACTCAAATTCCAACCAACAAACCTATCCATCAGCGCAGTGTTTCCATGGGCAACTACATAGGGAGGTCTGCTAAGGATCGTCTGAATTTGATTGGAAGTAGACGTATTAGGTACGGAGGAATGGGGGCAGAAAAGCTCAGCTCACTCGGAAGACTCACCAACCTCATTCCTGTCTAACCTCCCAACACCTGTCCTTCGCTCAGCATCCTCGTTCCCCCTTTAAACACTGGAGGATGGTCGTGCTTCCTCTTCTTCAACAAGCTTGCCAACGGTGCCTCAAGAGCATCTTGGGATATGAGATCTGAAAAAGGCAGGGAACGTTTGCTCCCGCAAGAGAGACTAGATTGCAAAATATCCCGTGGATCAGCAAGAGCAAGCTGTTGAGAGAGGCTATCTGGTAATGGTGACCCCATTCTTGGATCTAAAAAGAAAGAAAAATCTAACCACCTCGATTCCGAGGAACTACAGAATAAAAACAAGAAAAGAGATACGTATGGTGTACAAGATTAGAGTGGCCCCAGGTTCTGCGAAATACCACTTCGACCTGGAGGCAAGGGGCTTTTCCGTAAAAATCTTGCAACCAAAGATTCTCCCGAAAGTACGAATATTTAAATGACAATCTTAACATGAACGAGTCCTTCGGTCAGAGCGGGAAGATTAGGTCCTTTTGAAGCCTCTGGACCATCTTCTTCTTGATCTCCTTTAGAAGAATTCTTTCCACTTCCCAAGCTTTCGGCGGAAATCTCTACAATATCATCTAGCCGCTCCACTTCCTGAAATTGCACCGGGGCAGACTTCGAAGGAATCATACTCACATCTCCCCGGGGGGCTCCCCTTACCGAAGACCAGCCTTCTTCGTGCAAAACCGCTGGAGTCTTAGAGCCTTCGTGCTTGGGGCGTTTGGCTACTGCCTTTTTGACGGGGATCGCCCTACCACTGGAAGATGCTTAGCTGCTATCTGAAACACCAGAAACCCCTTTTTCTATGAGCTTTTTTGCAGGAGATAGATTGATAGCATTCTTTTTGCCAAAAGAATCCGCCGGAAAAGTACGCGAAGATGAAAGCAAGTTGTATTGCTTTAAGAACTCTTCACTAATCAAAAATTTCCTATTTCTCTGCCCCTTATCAACGGCTAATAATGAGTTGCATAAGTCTTGGTCAAAGGGTACGCTTTGATCAGGAAGCACTACAATGTGATCGAGAAGTTTCAGGAAAAAAAACCAAAAAAAAACAAAACAAAAGGGAAAAGAGATTAGAATATGAAGAATAAGGATACTCACCGATTACCTTCCAAAGGCCGCAGAAGTTGTCGGGGCATTTCACAAAGAAATATTTATTTGGAAAACCTCGCACACTTTCCTCTAAACCAATGATTATTCTCGAACCCCGGCTTTCCATAAAGACAAACAAAGGACGCTGACTTATTTTCCTAAAAGCATACAATGAACGTATGTCCGTAAACAAGGAGCCCGATGTTTTTCTCTCATAAAAAGGATATACAGACTTGTCAAGATTGCATAACCATTGGGATGTATCTGGTACGGGGCAATAGCCAGGTTCCGAAGGACCATCTCTATGAAAGGGTTAAAGGGAGGAACCGCCCCACTCTTCAACATACCTCGAGTGACAGCAACGAACCCCTAGGAAGGTTATCAGCGAACTCTTTTTCAGGCAACCTGGCCTCTACCTTTTCCGAAAACCCAAATTGTCTGCACAACTGATGGAACGAGGCAGGTGACAGTTCCGTCGAAGGCCTCTTATTGGGTACTTCCGAGAGCACACGAGGTTGCGGAAATTCTTGGGCAGCATCCGTTGAAAGAATGGCATGAAGGGTTGGCGTAACTTGACCAGAACTCCTTTCTGGATCCTGATCCGACATTGACAATTCCCTGAACTTCATCTAAAAAAGAAAGGGAGGGAAAAACCTTGCTCGGAAACCCTAAGGGATCGCGCGATTAAATTCACACTTTAAAAAGTTGCATGAAGACTAACCAAAGGAAAAAGGGAAATTTGCTTACAGACAAACGAGCAGGCCAAAATCCGAGCGAACGATCCAGGCAAATTGATTACAAAATCGATTCGATAAAGTAAAAAACCAAGATCTCCAGAAGGTATAGAAAAAGCACTAACAGGAAAGAAGTCTGTAACAACCCGTATTCTACGCATCATGGGATCGTAGAATATTTATTTCTTTATCTTGGTAAGTCGTATGGTCATGTACTTTTGGGGAATGACTATTGGGGTCATTTCCTATGTCCATGATTTTTGCCGATTTTTAAATGACCGTTTTACCCTTAGCTGATCTTGTTTCATCCATAACTTTCGACTGGAAAGGAGTTTTGACCTGAACCCACTTCCATTGGCTCTGGATGATGGTTTACAATTCCGTACAGTGGTCACAATAGCCAAACGGACTTACCGTCTGGGAGATATGGCTGAAACAAGTTTCAGATGATGAAAAACAGCTTAATTGGGCTTAATGGGGTAGTTAACAGTTAGGCCCAATGGGTGATTTCGAATATATAGGGGTTGATTAGGGTTAGAAAACAGTTCTTTTGTCATTTTTCCAGCCGCCACTACCATCCCTTCAACCCTAACAATGGCCTCCAACATCCAAATCACCTTCTAATCACCGTTTATTCAAGTATTGGCTCAATCTACACCAAATTTAAGAGGATTAGCATAGAGATCGAGGCAAAAGCTGCTATGTGTATTGGAATTCGTGCCTAACAAAGATTTATTTCAGATCTGAAAGTTTTATTGTGGCAAAGGTGAGTGATTTGCCTAGTTTTGCACTAATTACGGTTAGTTAAGGGTAATTAGTGAAGATTAACGAAATTTGACATTAATAAATTATGGAAAAATGTTTAGCAATTCTTAAACACCATTTTAGACCTCTGTTAGAAGTTTGGATCGATTTGATTAAGTTTTGCTAGTTATATTCTCAGATTTGCTTAAACATGATTAAGGGGAAATTTGGGGTTTTTGACTATATTTGATCCATTTTACATGCTATGATTTATGTTTTGGTGTTTGTGGTCAATACTACTTGTTGCTATGACCATATAGTATGTTTTGTGATTATTTAGAAGTGTTAGTTTAGTCAAAAACGCCATCGAATGGCGAAAAATAGTTGCTGGAACGAAGTGTAGGAAATACCCCGGATCGGTTCGCCCCACCCGATGCGATCCGCCTCGTCCTTCACGAACCGACCCGCCTCGCGAACTGATGGGAAGTCACGACCCGACAGGGGCGCCACGAACTGATGTAGCACGACCCGATCCGCTTGGAGCTCACGATCCGATCCGAAAAGCCTCGCCACGACCCAGAGCCTGGAGCGCGATCCGACCCGGTGCAGCAGGCGCGATCCGAATGAGCTGACGAATGGTGCAACCCGATCCGAAAGATGGCGATGACCACGATCCGCGCATCGAGCTGATGCGAGGGGACGAGTCACGAACCGAACCAGGAGGCTGAGAACTGAATGAAGACCAATCCAGAGATGATGACTGAAAACTCGAGATGCAAAGGTAGTCCAAATGGAAGTTCGAGCTCAAGATCCAGATGGGGATCGACGAGTTCACTTCATGGTTGGGCTTTGCTGCGAGACGCGTGCTAAGGGGTTGTCGACGTCTATAGCTTCGGGCCACTATTGGTAGGAGGTACGAAGACGAATTCAGGGCCATTATGGCATTGGTAGAACCAAGGGCTACGACCAATGAAGTGGGTCATTGAAATGTTTGGTCATGACTCCATGTGTTTAGCTTGGTCACGGCAGGGTTTCTACAAGTCGGGATTCGTCGTTACCTAAATTTGTCTAGTGTTCCAAAGTGGTAGATGTCGTATGCTTTACGCACTGAGTGAGAGACGTGAGGATGGTTGCTATGGTTGATTGTTTACTTTGACATTCACATCCCCACCCCCCGTATTTCCACACTATACATTGTTGGCATCTTAGAGTATTGTATGGTATGTAGTACTGACTCTTTAGTTGCAAGTCCATGTTTAGGTATGGTTTAGTATACCTGTTATTGTTCTGTTTAGCTGCTTATCGCTCATACCAGACTTTTGTCTGACCCAGAGTTTTATGGCTCTTCTTATTACTCTGGGTGCTCATACGAGCAGACTAGATACAGGTTAGCTGGTGATGTACGGGTAGCTGATCCGGAGACGAGCAGGAGGCTTGCACGTATTATTTATTATTATTCTCCCTGTGTTGCTGCGGGTATCTACTTTGGGCATTAGTAGTATACTTATCTTTTTGCTTTTAGAGACAGTTCTTGAAAAGTTGTAATAATGGTAGTTTGGGACATAAGCTGTACGTGGATTTTCCGCTGCTGTGATGGTTTAGTTTTTCAGCTTATGCACTGTCTCACCTGCTTTATGTCAAGTATGTTGTTATTATATTTTATTCCATGCGCTGTGAGATATGCCGTTGGTTCTTTGATGTTTCATTCTTTCCTTCTTTCTCTTTCTTTCTAGCGATCCATCCCGTACTGGCTGAGCATATTCTAGGGATGTGATGGCTGGTACGGGGCGGGTTGTTACAGTTGGTATCAGAGCTCTAGGTTGCGTAGTTCACCTAGGGAAAGACACTAGGGAGAGATAGTATACGTATATGAGAGCGCGCATTTGTGATTATTTTGGTTTCAAAGAGCTATATATATACTACTAGTATAGATAAGAGTAAGATTGCACTGCACTGACACCACAAAGGAGATGGTTAATCATTTTCTCTATACAGATTGAACGATGAGCCGATACGTAAGAGGTACTGGTAGAGGAGCCAATAATGGGAATGCTGCTGAGATGAGGACGGTGTTTACTAACCTCATGAGAGAGATGCTTAGGGAAGTGCAAGAAGCAGCCCCTAATGCTGCAAATGGTGGTGGTGCAGCAGTGCAGGTGCCTAGGGCCGATTTCGCCAAGCTTAACAAGGATTATACTAGTCTTGGTGGGAAGCAGTTCCACGGAAAGGAGTCGGCTACAGATGTTCAAGATTGGTTGGATAGCTGCGAGCGTATCTTCGAAGACTTGGGTATCGAGGATGCGATGAAGAGAAGGTTAGCATCCCGTCAGCTGTAAGGACGAGCAATGAATTGGTCGAATGCTACAAAGGCAGCTACTCCAGAGGATCAGATTTCATGGGATCAGTCTAAGGCTCGCTTTAGCGATAAGTTTATCCCGGCAGCTCAGAATTCAGAACTGTTTAGGATGTTTCTGGAGCTCAAGCAGAATGGAAGGGCAGTTTCAGAGTATGTTGCTGAGTTCGATACTCTTTCAAAATATGGATTATCTTTGATTGACACTGCCGAGAAGAAGAATGAAAAGTTTATAACTGGTTTGGATGGATATTTGGGGGAGAGGCTCATTAACCACATCGATGAGACGTTTGAATCAATTATGGGGAAAGCTTTGAGATCAGAAAGCCTATACCCTAAGTCGAAGACTGAGGTTGTATCTGCAGAAGAGCCAAGACCGCAAGCAGGCGGTGGAGGCAAGAATAGTTCTCAGAATAAGAGGAAACAGAATCAGAACCAAGCTAAGGATCGCCAGAAAAAGAATAGGAAAGATGTGGAGTGCTTCAGCTGTGGGAAGAAGGGCCATTATGCTAGTAATTGTCAGGCCAAGCCAGCGGATAGGAAGTGTTTCAATTGTGGCCAAGTGGGACACCTTAAGGACAAGTGTCCGGAACCCCCTAAAGAGAAGCAGATTGTGAAAGCATATGCTATTAGTGTTGTTCCTTCTTTGTCGAATGCCCCAACTGCGGCGGAGAAAGGAAAGGGTGTCGTCATTCAAGGTACGCTTCTGTTTATGATGTTCCAGTTAGAGTTTTGTTTGATACCAGAGCTTCTAATTCCTTCATATCTAGTGACCTGGTAGATAGGTTGGGATTAGAACCCGAGCTTGTTAATAGACCGTTAGTCGTGATGAACCCGGTTGGTGGTTCGGCTGGCCTTAGTATGATTTGTCGAAATGTAGTCCTGTCGAGTCATGGATGCATGTTTGTTTGTGATTGCTTTGTTTTGGGTTTCACTGGGTATGGCATTATTTTGGGAGTAGATTCGCTCCAGAGATACGGGGTAGTGGTAGACTGTGAGGGCTTTTTGGTGACAGTTAGGGCGGATGACAGGCGGAAGGTTGTGTTTGGTGGTCTACCCAGTATGGGGGTAATGGCCAGTTTTCTGAATTCCCTCGACATCCCGCATGATGAGTTGTCTGGTGTACCCGTGGTTGGCCAGTATCCGGACGTCTTCGAGGAAGTGACCGGGCTCCCACCACACCGAGAGATTGAGTTCCGTATCGATTTAGTGAAAGATGCTAGGCCTATAGTGATGCCACTTCGTTGCATGGCGCCAAGGGAGCAGAGAGAGCTCGGGGTGCAAGTCAGCGATCTTCTGAAGAAGGGATTTATTAGAAGGAGTGTTTCTGAATGGGGAGCACCAGTTGTGTTTGCTACCAAAGCGGATGGTTCCGTTCGATTGTGTGTAGACTACCGCGAATTGAATAAAGTGACGAGGAAGAATAAGTATCCTCCGCCGCGGATAGATGATTTGTTTGATCAATTGAGTGGAGAGAGAGTGTTCTCCGAGTTAGATCTCGCGACAGGTTTTCATCAACTTAGAGTGGAAGCTGATAGTATAGATAAAACGACATTTCGGACGCCGTCTGGATTCTATGAGTGGTTAGTTATGCCATTTAGGCTGACCAATGCCCCAGCATATTTTGTGGACCTTATGAATAGGGTGTTCAGAGATCAATTGAATAAGTTTGTTCTTGTGTTCGTGGATGATATTTTGGTTTACTCGAGAAACGAGGAGGAACATAAGGAACATTTGAGGATAGTAATGGAGGTGTTAAGGAAGCACCAACTGAAAGCGAAATTTTCTAAGTGTCACTTCTGGAGAAAGGAAGTGAGGTTCTTGGGCCATGTTGTTTCAGAGAATGGTATTGCCGTGGATCATGCAAAGGTAGCGACGGTACAAGATTGGTCTACGCCCAGGAATGCGACAGACGTAAGAAGTTTCTTGGGGTTAGCTGGGTATTATCGTAAGTTCATCCATGACTTCTCCAAGATAGCAGCACCGTTGTCTCGGTTGACCAAGAAGAATCAGGCTTTTGTTTGGGACGAGAAGTGCGAGTATGCATTTAAGCGTCTAAAAGAAAAGTTGACGAGTGCACCAGTGTTAGTCATCCCTAAGCGGAGTGAAGAGATGACGGTATATACAGATGCATGTGGTACTGGACTAGGTGTTGTATTGATGCAAGGCGGTAGGGTAGTAGCTTATGCTAGTCGGCAATTGAAACCGCACGAGAAAAGATATCCTACCCATGATTTGGAATTGGCAGCTATCGTATTCGCATTGAAGATGTGGAGACACTATATCTTGGGAGAAAGATTTGAGTTGTTTACTGATCATAATTCGCTAAAGTATCTTTTCTCTCAGAAGGATTTGAATCTCCATCAGCAAAGATGGTTAGAGTTTTTGGCTTCATATGATTTTGATATCACATATACACCAGGAAAGGGAAATGCAGTAGCTGACGCCTTAAGTAGAAGACATGCCAGCTTAGGGGCAATGTTTTTAGAATGGAAGCAACTGGAGTATATCGCGGGTTATGATTTCAGACCAAAGTGCAAATTGGATCCAATAATGTTAGCAAGTTTGACGATCAGACCCACTTTGATTGAGCGGATTGGTTCCAGTCAGAGGGACGATCCTAATCTATTGGAAATCATCTCCAAGTTAGAGACGGGAATCAAGGAAGAGATGAATAAGTATGGGCTTGATCGAGACGGATGGCTTTGGAAGAATGGGAGACTAGTTGTGCCCAATGTCGGAGGATTAAGGAATGAAGTGCTTAGAGAATGTCATCATTCAAGACTGACTATACATCCCGGTGGTGACAAGATGTATCGAGACATGAAGCAGACCTACTACTAGGAAGGGATGAAGAGAGAAATTGGGAAATTTATAGCTAAATGTATGAATTGCCAACTAGTCAAAGCCGAGCAAAGGAAGCCCAGTGGTTTGTTACAACCATTGGAAATTCCCGAATGGAAATGGGAACAAGTTTCAATGGATTTCATCGATGGGTTACCGAGGACTAGATCAGGCCATGATAGCATTTGGGTAATCGTGGATCGATTGACCAAGAGTGCAAGATTTATACCACTTAAGTCGAATAGAACGGCAGCTAAATTGGCCGAGTTATATATAAAGTGGGTGGTGAGATTTCATGGAGTACCTAAAAGCATTGTGAGCGACCGAGACCCGTTGTTTACTAGTTGGTTTTGGTAGAGCTTGCAAGAGGCTCTAGGATCAAGATTATATCTCAGTACTGCGTATCATCCTCAAACCGACGGTCAGATGGAGAGGGTGAATCGAGTGTTGGAGGATCTTTTGCGAGCTTGTGTATTAGATTTTGGTGGATCATGGGATGACCATTTGCATCTAGCAAAGTTTGCATATAATAACAGTTATCAGTCTAGTATTGGTATGACTCCATTTGAAGCTTTATATGGAAGACCGTGCAACTCACCATCATGTTGGTTAGAAACTGGTGAGAAGTTTGTACTTGGACCAGAAGTCGTAAGAGAAGCTTCAGAAAAGATTAAGGTTATTCGACAACGAATGAAGGCTGCCCAAGATAGGCAGAAAAGTTATGCTGATAAAAGGCGAAAAGACTTGAAGTTCTCAGTTGGAGATTTGGTATTCGTCAAAATTTCTTCTTTAAAGAATGTGTTCGATTCGGTAGAAGAGGCAAATTGGCACCAAGGTTTGTTGGTCCATTCCCAGTTCTCGATCAAGTTGGAAGTTTAGCCTATAAAGTTGGACTACCAAACAAGATGGCGGGAGTTCATAACGTATTTCATGTTTCCCAACTCAGAAAATTCATGCACGACCCCGATGTGACTATTTCACCTGATCAGTTAGACGATATCGAGGTTGAACCTGAGGCGGTTGGGAGCCGCAGGCCTATGCGTATCGTCGGGAATGATACGAAGCAACTTCGAAGGAAGGCGGTGAAACTAGTAAAGGTTCAGCGGGGCGAGAACGAGAATGATTGCACTTGGGAAACAGAGGAGAGCATTAGGAAGACGTATCTAGAACTCTTTATCTGGTAAGGTTTTATTTGCGATTTAGTTTTCTGCATGCTAGGATAAGACTTGTTTTATCAATGTGCATGTTTGATTGTTTGCAAGTAGGCATGCGGGATTCATTGTTTGTTTCCTAGTTAAGGAATTTCGGGGGCGAAAATTCTTAAGGGGGGGTGAATGTAACAACCCGTATTCTACGCATCATGGGATCGTAGAATATTTATTTCTTTATCTTGGTAAGTCGTATGGTGATGTACTTTTGGGGAATGACTAGTGGGGTCATTTCCCATGTCCATGATTTTTGCCGATTTTTAAATGACTGTTTTACCCTTAGCTGATCTTGTTTCGTCCATAACTTTCGACTGGAAAGGAGTTTTGACCTGAAACCACTTCCATTGGCTACGGATGATGGTTTACAATTCCGTAGAGTGGTCACAATAGCCAAACGGACTTACCGTTTGGGAGATATGGCTGAAACAAGTTTCAGATGATGAAAAACAGCTTAATTGGGCTTAATTGGGTAGTTAACAGTTAGGCCCAATGGGGGATTTCGGGATTTCGAGTATATAGGGGTTGATTAGGGTTAGAAAACAGTTCTTTTGTCATTTTTCCAGCCGCCACTACCATCCCTTCAACCCTAACAATGGCCTTCAACATCCAAATCATCTTCTAATCACCGTTTAATCAAGTATTGGCTCAATCTACACCAAATTAAAGAGGATTAGCATAGAGATCGAGGCAAAAGCTGCTGTGTGTATTGGAATTCGTGCCTAACAAAGATTTATTTCAGATTTGAAAGTTTTATTGTGGCAAAGGTGAGTGATTTGCCTAGTTTTGCACTAATTACGGTTAGTTAAGGGTAATTAGTGAAGATTAACGAAATTTGACATTAATAAATTATGGAAAAATGTTTAGAAATTCTTCAACACCATTTTAGACCTCTGTTAGAAGTTTGGATCGATTCGATTAAGTTTTGCTAGTTATATTCTCAGATTTGCTTAAACATGATTAAGGGGAAATTTGGGGTTTTTGACTATGTTTGATCCATTTTACATGCTATGATTTATGTTTTGGTGTTTGGGGTCGATACTACTTGTTGCTATGACTGTATGGTATGTTTTGTGATTATTTAGAAGTATTAGTTTGGTCAAAAACGCCGTCGAATGGCGAAAAACAGTTGCTGGAACAAAGTGCAGGAAATACCCCGGATCGGTTCGCCCCACCCGATGCGATCCGCCTCGTCCTTCACGAACCGACCCGCCTCGCAAACTGATGGGAAGTCACGACCCGACATGGGCGCCACGAACTGATGTAGCACGACCCGATCCGCTTGGAGCTCACGATCCGATTCGAAAAGCCTCGCCACGACCCAGAGCCTGGAGCGCGATCCGACCCGGTGCAGCAAGCGCGATCCGAATGAGCTGACGAATGGTGCGACCCGATCTGAGCGATGGCGATGACCACGATCCGCGCATCGAGCTGATGCGAGGGGGCGAGTCACGAACCGAACCAGGAGGCTGCGAACTGAATGAAGACCGATCTGGAGATGATGACTGAAAACTCGAGATGCAAAGGTAGTCCAAATGGAAGTTCGAGCTCAGGATCCAGATGGGGATCGACGAGTTCACTTCATGGTTGGGCTTTGCTGCGAGACGCGTGATAAGGGGTTGTCGACGTCTATAGCTTCGGGCCACTATTGGTAGGAGGTACGAAGACGGATTCAGGGCCATTATGGCATTGGTAGAACCAAGGGCTACGACCAATGAAGTGGGTCATTGAAATGTTTGGTCATGACTCCATGTGTTTAGCTTGGTCACGGCAGGGTTTCTACAAGTCGGGATTCGTCGTTACCTCAATTTTTCTAGTGTTCCAAAGTGGTAGATGTCGTATGCTTTACGCACTGAGTGAGAGACATGAGGATGGTTGCTATGGTTGATTGTTTACTTCGACATTCACATCCCCACCCCCCCCCCTCCCCCGTATTTCCACACTATACATTGTTGGCATCTTAGAGTATTGTACGGTATGTAGTACTGACTCTTTGGTTACAGGTCCAGGTTCAGGTATGGTTTAGTATACCTGTTATTGTTCTGTTTAGCTGCTTATCGCTCATACCATACTTTTGTCTGACCCAGAGTTTTATGTCTCTTCTTATTACTCTGGGTGCTCACACGAGCAGACTAGAGACAGGTTAGCTGGTGATGTACGGGTAGCTGATCCGGAGACGAGCAGGAGGCTTGCACGTATTATTTATTATTATTCTCCCTATGTTGCTGCGGGTATCTACTTTGGGCATTAGTAGTATACTTATCTTTTTGCTTTTAGAGACAGTTCTTGAAAAGTTGTAATAATGGTAGTTTGGGACATAAGCTGTACTTGGATTTTCCGCTGCTGTGATGGTTTAGTTTTTCAGCTTATGCACTGTCTCACTTGCTTTATGTCAAGTATGTTGTTATTATATTTTATTCCATGCGCTGTGAGATATGCCGTTGGTTCTTTGATGTTTCATTCTTTCCTTCTTTCTCTTTCTTTCTAGCGATCCATCCCGTACTGGCTGAGCATATTCTAGGGATGTGACGGCTGGTACGGGGCGGGTTGTTACAAAATCGCTTAAAAAGAAGCCGCCATGAAAGCTTTCTTTTATTTTTTAGTAAAATGATATGCAGAAAACCAAGAAGTAAGCAACTAAAAGGGAAATTGTTGCCCATTCAATCAGCGTCCCACGGTGCAGCTTTGTTGCACGAAAAACAAGGAGACTCGTCCAGCTCCGCACATGCAAAAGGAAGATAAAGTCGACCCCTAGATAAATTGCTCTCCGTTCCTCACACGACCGATCTCTCAATAATGACAGGGCAGTCCAAACGCCTCTCTCACAAGAAAAGGGTAGCACTATTAAAATGACCATGATCCTTGGGCAAGCGACCTCCCAACAAGCATACTTAACAATGTGCAATCAAATATGTCGGAGCCAATAATTCTTCATTAAAAAGAAATCACAAGCTTCGACGGGAAAGAGTTAATCCCTAAAAAATCTGCACGCACATTGAACAAGGAAATATCTCTGACATCAACCGGGTCGTTCGCACGAGAGACGCTAAGGCCCTCAAAGCATTCATGATGGAAAAGAATGATCACAAGAGCAAGTGCTGAATGTCAAACCCAGAACAGATCGGATCGGCCAAGTACAACCGAACGGCATGACAAAGTGTGCGACTCTAAGACTTGGGTCCAAATCACAACTCAGGCGCGGAGACTAAGACCGGTCGCTCATACAAAGACGAATCTGCACCAAGCAACCGCATACAGCAGGTCGCTCATCCAGCATGGGCTAGAACGACCACACCAAACGACCGCACATACGGACATCATCCTGCAAACGCAGTCAGAAGGCGAGCATCCTTAAACTAAAGTAATCGACCGCGCAAGGAACAATGGAGATCTAATTCCAGCCTTGCGTCCCGCTCCTATAAGGCTTCTCAAGAAAGTCGCCCGCACACAAGTACCCGCTCTTATAAATCTGCTCGACCATTAGAGGCACCTGCTCTAATTAGCTCTCTGCATATGACAACTGGGGACAGCTCATGACAGCTGGCGACAGCTGGCCAATGGCCCGATTGTAATTAGCAAAATGAGAGATCCGCAAGGCGGGAAACAGATTTCAAACCAAGGGATCACCTATAAATACACCATGGCTGCCACTGAAAAGGGGATCCAATTTCTGGAACCACGAAGTGATGCCAAATTCTACCTAAAATCACAAATCTAACCATGGCGAAAAGCTTAATTTCATGATCCGGCAAGATCAAATATGCCATCAACCTGGACTATTCATTCATCTTCTTTCTCCTCAAATTCGACCATCTTCTTGTATAGTTTCCTAGATTAAAGTATATAAGCAAGGTTATATTGAGCGAGAGTAGAGATGTATGAACAAGGAGGACTGATGTACTCTGTAATTCATGTCATGAGATTAGAAATCACCTTCATAGTGGACGTAGGCCTCATTAACGGCTGAACCACTCTAAATCCTGTTCTACTTTACTTTTTCCTGCATTTTACATTTGAATTACTGATTGAATACAGCTCCATTTTATTCCCTACCAATTGGGTGAAGTACAGCTTTGTACCTGAGGTGTTTAAACCATTTTTGGTGTAAACAGTAATAGATGAAACAGATAACAGAATTGATAAAAGAAAATCAGCAAAAGTGAAGGGTGATATGAATCTACCGGTTAGTAATAGGAAACGCAGGAACAAAACAGAGATCCAAGTCAAAGTCGAGGCAGTGGAGACTGAGCTGTATCAAATGGCTCTCAAGCAAATAGTGTCCAATCATAGTTAATTAAAGATAACACTATCAATTTGGATGAGGGAAAAACCAAAGCAGACCTTAATGTTGTTAGTATTATTAATGGCGTGCAAGAGGAAGGAGAGGTAACTATAGTAAAATTAAAAGATATGTCTGAGGGAGTTCTTAATATGCTTGTCCATAAAGCAAGATCAGAAACAACACCTAGTAAGGGTGGGAGTAATCCTCAATTTACTCGTTTAGAGAACCAGCATACGGTGATGAACTGTAAAAGTAGGAACAGAGAAAAATCTTCATGCAATGACAAAGCGAGGAAAGGCCAAACTCCGAGGCAGATGAGCATCAAAACAGACTTCTAAGACAATGCAAGGAATTTTTTTCTAGGTACCATGAGATAGAGACAGCGGTGGTCTGTAGGAAATACAAATAGAGCTAGTGAAGCTATCAGGTTGATTAACAAATTTGACTTTTGAATTAGCAACGTAAACGGTAAATAACATTATGTAATATAATATGTTCGAAATATCAGCAAATGATGTAGACTAATATTATAATTCCAAACAAAATGTAATGCAAATGTATTTACAAATTTAATCAAATGATGTGGCCACTCTACGGGTGGAACAATGTTTTTTGGACAAGGAAAAAAAAACTCTTATACTTTTTCCTCAAAATTGTAAAAGGCAAATTGATTGATTCATGATTTGAAATTACAATCACGCCAAATCTATCGATAGACAATGTAACTTTGAAAGGAACCTGGTTAATATCTATTTGTTATGTCATAATATAATTTCTTTATTACAGCGACGTCATTAACTAGATTTCATTTTTCTATGATGGCCTGGTTGATTGGGGTCTCTAATACATCGGAGAATTTTGTATCAAAGCGAGTGCCCCTTAGGAACTTATCTTGTTCTAAGAAGTTGCCAATTTATCAATCACTATAACGAATTTATCTCTAATACACAATAGATAACTGTTTGGAGTTCAATTAAGCATCCGTCTTTGTAAATAATTATTCTTTAATTTTGTATCTTGTTTTCAATTGTTGATGGTACCCATACACTTCGGATTAATTTTATTATAATTGTTATGATCCATTCACCTTTTAAGGTTGACGTTGTCCAGATTGAGTACATGAATGAAAACAAAGAACAAAAATTATTGTTATGCATCGACTAGTTGCTGATTATTAAATCAAGCTTTCTATTGGAAGAAATATCAACAGCGACAAAGTCTAAAGTTTAATTTATTATTATTATTAACAAAGGAAATTTTAGGTGATTTATTTTTATAATGTAATTCAATAATCGTTAACAAATATACATTTATTCTTGCATTTTTCAGCTTTTAATTAAAATATTCGCAAATATGATATATGTTTTGAGCAGATGTTTGTTTGGTTTTTCCTTTTGTTTTTTAAATTCAATAATAATTTAGAACTATAAAGAAACTCAATATTAAATGTATATTGATGCTTATATGTATGTGTGTGTGTGTGTGTGTGTATATATATATAGGAGCCTGAATAACAAAAAGTAAAGACGGTAGCTTATATGCAGGAACCTGAAAAGAAACCCAACAACTATGCAGTCCTATCATTTTTGTCTACACAAAGCATGTGGATTGTCCTTCTTGCTTCTCGAATCTTGCTCTATCTACCTGGGCCAAGTTTAGTGTTCGTTGTAGACTAAGATGAATGCAAGATGAATTCTGAAAAAAATTATTTCCAACAGCATATATATGCTCATGTGCTCATTTGATCGAAAAATCTAGAACCCAGAAAATTGGTCAGGTTCTTTGTTGGAAGTGTCTTAAGTAAGCTATGCTTTCGTAGCTTTTCATGATGAAGACAACGGTGGGTTCTTCCAGATCATCAAAAGTTACACCACCTTGTATTTTAAGGAAATAATTGCTTAAACAACCATGGAAAAGGAAATGACGAGCATAAGAAAAATCTGTCAGAGGGAACATAGATACTGTAACTGAAGAAGATAATGTCCAGAACGAAAATACCACTAAAAAAAATGTTTCTGTTGAACTCGTCATTCTGAGGAGCAGATTCAAGCCCATAAAGCTTTGTTTAGGGAATGTCCTCGTCCTGATGAAAAACAAAGGATCGAGCTTTGTAGGGAAATTTCCTTGGATCAAATGCAAATTAAATTTTTGTTCCAGAATCACTGCTCATGGCTCAAGTGTATAGGTCTACTTACTGTTAGTCCAAAGCCACCTTTACTGGATCTTGCAATGAAGGCAAAGGAAGAGCTTCTTAAAATAATGCAAATGGGCGAGTTCTTATGTATTAATGATATCGGCAGTGGGAAATAGAATAAGACCTGCATGCACGTTTTTCCTTGATTCATTGCAAAAAAGCCCGTTAAGTTATGTTTATGAGGCCACTAGAGATACAGGCATATTGACTATCAGTTGCATGAAACTGGTCGAAATTCCCATGAATGCTAAACAATGGGTTGAAATGTTTCAAAGCATGCTCACAAGTGCTAGAGTCATCAACATGGTCACTGGCAGGGCTACTGTGCACTTCAGATGTATTATTACATTTGGATATCGTACTCTTTTTAAACGAATGCGGAGTTTCGCGGAGTTTAAAATCCTTTCGCCAGTCGTTCCTATTCGTGTTGTTGGCTTTCTTAGATATTCCAAGAAGCTTGGAGAAGGAATTTGGATGGTGGTTGATGTGCTTGTAAATGGAGCATTTCGGTCTGACATCAACTGTAGGGACTGCCCTGGCGTGTTCTTATTCATAATATGTGTACCGGTTCTTATTCATAATATGTGTACCGGTTACTCCAAGCAAATGATAATTGTGAGATATGATGAAATGCAGAGGAGGTTATAAGGGAAACATCAAGTCTCAAACTTTCAGACTTGTGCTTGCAGCCATAGAGGAAGCTTCTGGTATATTAATTTAGACACCAATCATACAGAATCTTGAAGCACTTACTGGTTTTCATAAACTTGATTATTATCTCGGTGCATATGTAGAATGTAATGAAACATTAAATGCAATTATCATCAATGCATTAGCTTTAATATATTTAAAGTTTGGTTACCCAGACAGTTTGTAAATAGTGATTAAGGATGTATCACGTTATCAATAATATTCGAAAAAAATTTGCATGCAAAAATAAAAATAAAAACAGATATCTATGTGCTTATGATTGATTCGTATCAATACATTTATAGCAAATCCTCAGTGTCAAGCTAGCTTGCATTTGCAACCCTTAATGTTAATGAATTTGCACTTTTACAATTACTTTAATTTGTTTAGAAACAAGTTAGATAATTTTTTTGATCAAACTCGTAATTAAGAAAGAATAATAATAAAAACAAAATATACTTTTTTCTGTTGTTATGTAACTTAGCGGTCGTTTTCTCCACCATCGTATGGTAATATAGTATATTCCAGCTTATTTCAAGTTCGACAAATAAAACCCGTCCCCGACTTAATTTGTCTCAATTGTAGAAAATATCAATTATATTTGATTGGTCTTTTACTCCTTAATTACACTTGGGTTGACTCATTTTTTATTTGTTAAACTACCATTTTAATTTTAGCGCATAAAATCAATTTCAAATCAACTTGCTCTTCGCTTGCCCTCCAACAATGTCGATAAAGGAAAATGAGCATTATCATTGAAGCAAGAATGAAATGCATCACCTATTTTTGCACATATTTTTTTATCTTTTGGATATATTTTTACTTGAAGATATATGACGTCCATTTACATTCCCACCTAATCATGCTTTCAACATGATAGTCATGGAAGCTTATGCAATATCAACAATGAATTAATAGTACAAAAGCAAAACAACTAGAAATCACATACACAAACTAGCAATTCAAAATGACAGTTAAGTTGACCTGACCTCATACAAGCAAAAAAGCTGCGAAAATTATAACAAAGTCTCCATAAAAAACAACAGTGAATTTGAGTTTAAAATGATTATCATTACTTATGGTCAGATTAGCTATGATGTTGATTTGCTTGATTCATGAGTATGAGAATTGGCCGGATCGAGTTCAAAGATGCCTGAAACACCTTGGCATCTTGCTAGTTTCTCTATCTCATTCATTTTTTGCTGCAGTTCATTCATTTTTTGCTCCACCCGTTCGTTTTTTTATGCATTTCCTATAACACATAATATCACCCAGGATAAAAGGAACAATGAATGATAATGATTACGAAATAGCTCAATTCTTAAGTTGCTAAAGAGAATAATTCCCACAAAAAAGAGAAGTGTATATTTGCTGAAGCATTTTTTTTAATATTCAAACTACACAGTTTAATATCACGTCAATGATTTTCTTTTTAAGATCATTATACAATTACGTAGAAATATAACATAATGAAATACTGATAATTTGCCAAATGAATAGTGGTACTGGAAAAAAATTGCATATGGATCTATATGCAATGGATAAGGACGTATAAAAATGAATAGTGGTACCTTAAAATTTTCAATCATTTCGTTTTAGCTGCCTTTGATTTAGCTCTTCTTTGCATCATTCGTATTAGTACAACAGCAGAACCAGCTTGAGTTGCTTTTTCCTCATTGAGAGGCCGTATCTCTACATCAGTAGTGGTGAATCAATGGTAACCCTGATTTCAAAAGCAATGTAAGAGTCAAGTTGCAATGCAAAAGGCAGAAGGCATTATTTTGTATACCAATTATGAGGTGTATGCTGGGATTTTTAAAGAGAACACGCTGGTAATTAGGAGGACGATAGTATTTGTTATTTTTACGCATTAGATATGTTGACTGATACGTTCATAAATGTATATAACCATAACGGCAAATAAGTCTGTTATGATTCAATTAAATGTATAAAACTTTTAGTTACAGATACAAGAACCACAGGTCATGGCCGTACATTTATGAAGACCCATCTCAGTCAGCTAGGAACAAACCAAATAATTTTGCAAGCATTGTTGGCTAGATTAAATTTATTTATCCATGCTCCTTGCGCTACAACCATGCCATACATTCCCAATACTAGTTATATAATTTGAAATGAAATGAACTCAAATTTATTAGATATGTTCTTATACCATTCACGACCATCTTCACAAAACTAAGATTATTATGCAATTTCCAGCACATTCCAAAATGTTAAGTTAATATCAACCAAAACCATTGAATTCAACCATTAACCTGAAGAAGAAAAAAATCAATTATTTTTTTATTATAGAATTATCCAAACAAACCAAATTTATATGAAGATATCCCTTTTTTTCAAAAAAAATAATAATAACCTACTCGCCCCAACCACACCCGTATCCCAATATTAGCCGGACTGTTACGGTGGCACTTTTTGATCTTGTGGATTTTGTACCATCATTGCATGCCTCCGCAAATGAAAAATCGCTGAAATGTGGTTGTCAAAAATGGAACCTTCCCCTATGCTGGGGAGATGAGAGCCCTTGCCGACCTTGCTAGAGCTGCTGACAAACGAAGATTATCTTGAACGATATAAGAACATATTCACAAAGTTTGATTCCATTTTGAGTTGTATCTTTGAAAAGAAGGCAACGCAAGGGATGTAGTCCCTCTCTTCCCATATGTGTGTTATACGTACATACGCACAGGTGCACGCATGCGTGTTTGTGTGCATGTTTAACTATGTACGTCAATACATCTAATATAGCATATTTTGCACCTCTATTTTGTTTCTTGGATTCATATTATTGATTATGTAATGTTGACTGCATCATTAATTCAATGTTAGTAGCGACATGCCAACAATGCCAACGTCATTAAACCAATCAATCTCGTAGACCACAATTAGATAGAAATGGGTTGCACAATTTCAAAAAGCCCCTTAATGTGCAGGTGCGTGCGCACACACACCCAAATCATCGTTACTAAATTTTGGCAAATTTGAGAAATCCTGACATACTCGAAATAATATTTCAAATCGACTATTAAAATTAATATTTTAACTATTGATTCTGATTTAACATTTCGAACATATTAGATGTTTCAAAACGATACCAATTATTGTGGACACGATGCTCGTAGTGAAGACTGAACATCTTAAAGTTCCAATTAATTTCAAATAGTATAACACTAAAACCTTAGCGGTGCAAAATGTAGTTGCACCTTACCTACATACAAATATGTGTGTGTGCACGCGCGCGTTTGTGCACATACAAACACACACATGCACATGCGCACCACACACGTGTGTGCAGGTATATGGCTCAACTACACCTCTCTCTAATACACCACGATTGTTTTCTAAACTGCACATGTAAGTGTATGGACAATCGTAGTGTAGCACATAAAATAATGGTATGGAATCCAATGCACAAAACTTTGCACTATACAAGAGTACAAATGGAGTTTACTTGGAACAAATATTTTCTACAATAAAAATTAAAGAGATCCCCCAAATAAGAAACAATGACCAAGAATAAAACATTTTTATCAATAAGGTTATCCCTTTATATGGAGTAACATAATGAAGATGGATAAAGTATTGTTCATATTGGAACAAAAAGGGGGAAAGCAATATGATTAATCATTAATGAGAATGTATTTGTCAAATCTCATGTTGCTTGTATGGTTGACTTTAAAAGTATAATGTGCTTGTCCTACCACGTTCGTTAAATCAAGAGACATTTGTATATTTTATTTTAGTAGCATCCCAGCAGAGTGGAGATACTCAAAAATGCAGAAAAGACATTTTTTTCCACCGCTTTAGCAGAGAGAAATCGAGTGTTGAAATGAGATTTTGTCCTCTTTTCCCCCAAGCATCAACCTATAAACCGGGAAATGATCCTCGTTTATGGTATAAACAACAAATAAAGTGTTGCTTATAGTATAAACAACAGTCTGTTCGGTGTCCATCGTCTTAAAAACAAAACTTATAGACAGTTTTCTAAAATACAAAAAACTGGAGATGCTCTGATGACTATAATGATAAATGCCAACGGTGGTATTTCCAAAGTCCATATGTACACTTTCCCTTGTCCAAATACTACTAAAACAATGGAATGACATGTTTTGTATAATACTGTATTTTTACCTAAGACCACTTGTGGCAGTTCCATGTTTTTGGCAAATGCCAGCTTACATTTGTAAGTACTTACAAAAATACACCTAACATTTTAAAAACAATTACACATGCTCATTAGTATATCGAAGACCAAAATTTCTCTTATAGTACCTTACTTTCTGATTAGTTAAAACATTGTATTTAGGTTGCTGGCTAAAACTTAAAAAAAGCCTACCGCGTGTTAGTATTGATTTTTTAAGTGAAAAAAAAAACATTCTTTTTTAGTGGTTTTATCAATTTTTTCGTTGAGAATGTATTTCTTTGACCAACTTTATTTGCATCCACCCTAGATATAATTTCTTGATCTTCCCCTAAGTACTTCAAATACAAAGTTAAAGAAGTTTTATTAAACTAAATTGTTCATGAAGCTATCATGTAACATAGAATCTGTTAAGTCATACAAGGTATTAAGGGAGTTATACAGATCCATTTTATTTGACAATAACATAGGTGTGCTACTGATTCTAACAACAGTTGCATATTTGATTTGACTTTCCATCAAAAGTGTTACACATTGAGATTGATGTATAACCCACAAGGACATCACATATGAAACTTTACAAGGTTACGATTACCGATTAACCAGATTATGAGCCTTATCAAGTTAATGATGGAAAGATAATCAACCAAATTGTGAGCCTTATCAAGTTAATTGATGTATAATATTGTATTTTTACCTAAGACCGTGGCGGTTCTATGTTGGGCAAATGCCAGCCTACATTTGTAAGTACTTACAAAAATACACCTAACATTTTAAAAACAACTACACATATGCTCATTAGTATATCGAAGACCAAAATGTCTCTTATAGTACCTTACTTTCTGATTTGCTAAAACATTGTATTTAGGTTGCTGGCTAAAACTTTTTAAAAAAAACCTATCGTGTGTTACTATTGATTTTCTAAGTGAAAAAAAAATCATTCTTTTTTAGTGGTTTTATCATTTATTTTTCTCGTTGAAAATGTACTGCTTTGATCAACTTTATTTACATCCACCCTCGATATAATTTATTGATCCTACCCTAAGTACTTCAAATACAAAGTTAAAGAAGTTTTATTAAACTATATTGTTCTTGAAGCTATCATGTAACATAGAATCTGTTCATACAAGGTATTAAGGGAGTTATACAGATCCATTTTATTTGACAATAACATAGGTGTGCTACTGATTCTAACCGCAGTTGCATATTTGATTTGACTTTCCATCAGAAGTGTTACACATTGAGATTGATGTATAACCCAAAAGGACATTACGTATGAAAGTTTACAAAGTCGCAATTACCGATTAACCAAATTATGAGCCTTATCAAGTTAATGATAGAAAGATAATCAACGAAATTGTGAGCCTTACCAAGTCAATGATGAAAAGATAATCAACCAAATTATGAGCCCTATCGGGATAATGATGAAAAGATACATGAAGCAATGTTTAAATAAGTTACATGAGAGAAAAATGTCAGGTCAAATTATGATGCATAAATTTTCCATTCCCACTCCCCAGTGATGTTTGGATGATTACATCCTAGTTATCAACAAAAATCGAAATACAAATATTTTTCTACTCATTATCTTCTTTGCGCTGATTTGTTAAATATTCCACAATTTTCAACAATTCAGCGTCAAAGATTGAGTTTGTTTACTCAATATCCTAAAACCTTCAAGGTTTTAACAAGTGAGAGATATAGATTTAAATTTCTTGCATACTTTTTCAACTAAATTTTTGGGATTTTTTTCCATAAAACAATACAGAAGAGCGTATTACGTACGACTTGTTTCTGACATCTATCACATAACTTATATGGGAAAATTTCGTGTCTAGCCTGACAATACTCTTCATTGTCATATTGAGTTGTTGGGGATTGATATGTTGAGACCTCCCTTCTGGTGTACCTTCAAACGGGTTGGTTCCTGTGTTCATCTTAATATCTTATAGCTCTTGTAAAAATAGAAGAAATGGATGGCATATGTAAACAATTCAGGTATCAACGAGCATTCCAGGCTTCCAGCTCCTACCAAAATGCAATCTATGTTTTTATTCTATATCTTAAAGCTTAGCTAGTACTCAAGCAGATTTCAGACTAACAGTCCCATACACTAATATTAATACGCCCTTTCCAGTGAACTATCAGTTTAAACAGTCATCACTATCAAACCCTGAAGCAATCATGCCAACTAATATGTTAAGAACCCGCATGCTTTTTCTGCTTATTGATGAAAGGAAGGCTTATTGCTTACAAGACAAAAAAGTAATTAATCAAACCATAAAATGTAAAGATTGTATTATTGTTTTCCATATCATAATATCAAATCTGTAAAGATCAATCCAGGGAACTGCTGCAGAAAGTTTGCAACATTGATAGAAAATCGGAACTCTGTTTCGAAATTACCTGACCAATGTCGATTATGAATTAACGAAATCGCGGGTGTCTTCCAGCTTGACTCTTTAGCATCGAGGCGATTGGCTTAGAAGCTGTTTTCAGACCAATTTTTTTCTATTTTTCCAGTTTACACCCTCCAAAATTTCCGTAACGTTCTTGGGGAGAAAGAAAAGGATTGGAGAAAGGCCGATGATGACCAAACCGCCCGTGTTTCGTTTTAAAAAAAAAGTCAAAATTTCCTTAGTCGTAATGGCCCTACAGATCTGTCAAATTTTGCCATACCCTTTTATCCAATCCGTTGATCATATTATTAAAAGGGTCGTGTTTGACCCGTTTAATTTTGTTTTTCTGACCCGATCTGCTTACAACAATCAAATAAAACATTAAAAACCGACCCAACCCGTTTATCCATCGAACCCTAATTTATTCTTGAATCTACAAATGATGATAACCCTATTTTACTCGTTCACTAATCACGATCCAGAAAAGAGGCGTTTCGTCAGATCTATGACGAAGTCGCTACCCTAGTTTGAATCTGTTTCCTCGAATCTACAAAAGACAATTACCTGCCTTCATTCTCCAGCTTAATATACGTAAGTGTCGTGGTAGATTACAACTGTTTTGGAGATTTAATTTATTATGTTTGTTTTGATAGTGTTTTCGTATTTGCATGTGAAATTTATGGTTATAATTTCCAAAATTCTAGGTTAGACCTTTTCAAGTATTTTCTGTCTTCTTTACTAATGCTAATGAACAAATGAGCTTCTTCATCCCCTTCTCCATCTTCTCCTACTTGCTTTTCTCCAATTTCTGAAATTTCCTATGACCAAACCCCTAGGAAATCTATGCATTCATGTTTAGGTTGGAGATAAACAAGAAGTATTGGAAGAGAGGTTGATTTAGCTATGATTTGAGTTGATTTCTTGCTTCTAGTTGGCAAAGGTGAGTTCATGATGAACTCACATCTATGTCACAAGCCTTTGGCTTGTAAAAATGTAATTTAGTGTTCATTTGAGTTTGCATATGCTAGTGAATTGGTTATGTTAGCATAACTTAGCTGAATTTCATGTGTTCATGTTCATTGAATGGAAGTTATAGTTAATGTTGTTCATGCGACCTAATTCATATGCTACGAGTGTATTTGGTGGTCTTGTGAAGCTACATTGTTGCCCCGGCAAACTCCTAAGTCTTCATAAGTCGCTTGAATCACATTCGCATGCTTTGGTTTGGAATTTAGCTCACTTTAGAGTTTATAATCAAAAATCATCGCAATCTCTTGTATATGTGTATATGCATGTGAATTTTGTGTTATAAGTTGTTTCGGCAAGTCTTTGAAGCCTCTTTTGCATGTATATATCATCATAGGCCTTCGAGCATTCGTCGATATCACTTAGAGCTTGTTATCTAGGAAAAATGTGCTCTAGATCAGGATTCAGACGTTTGAATATTTTGGACCAGACGTCTGAACTGCTATGAATAATTATAAAACATAAGCACCAGAATTCACAAGTCTGAAATTTTATTTCAGATGTCTGAATTGAAATTCAGACGTCTGACCCAAATAATTCAGACGTCTGAATTGGCACTAAAATGAACTAAATTCTTGCTGTTTCTGAAAATTGCAAAGTCAGACGTCTGAATTTTTGGTTCAGACATCTGAATTCTGTTTTTGGGCTGTGGAACAGAGAGACCTCGGTCCACAATTTAGATATGCTTATGTTCATTCTCGGCCGGAGTTTCGGCCCATTTCGACTTCGTTTGTGAGTTGTCAGTTTACTCTGGTTCATAGATTTCTACATTTTTACTTCACAAACTATCGATTCATTCGTGGTGAACAAAGTTTATAATCGATACTCATGAGATCTAATTTACGTTATTAAAACGTGAATTATTCGTTTGATCGTTATTTCGATTGCTATTGCACGAGATTTTCCACTTCGAGACTATACTAAAAAGGGTTTCAAAATTATTAGTAGATACCAATCTATTACTAAACGATTTCAAATTCTACTTCATTATATAAAGTCATTTCTAAATTGTTTTACTATCTACTAGCATACGATTTCATAAACCTTTTTCTCGTTCGTATGAGAAATCTAATTAAACTCCTTAGTAAAAACAAGGATTATGACCCCTTGTTTATACTTTGAGGATTAATTCTTGGACTCGTTCGATTGAACACCGTGGCAATGATCATTTCATATTTCTAGTGGAATATACAACTTGTTCGTAAATACTCAAGTAGAGCAAGTGATTATGGAACATGTAGCCCAACCCTTATATTTACTAGCTTGGCGTAGTTTACACTAAATTCTGATAAATCCGACCTTCGGGTCACATTGGCGATCTTCGGATTCGCGATGATCTTTGGATCATCCTGGGGAGCTTCGGCTCATGCGATCTTCGGATTCGCGATAATCTTCGGATCATCCTTTGAAACTTCGGTTCATTTATCTTATCGATGATCTTCAGATCATCATGCGGGGTCCCGACCCGAGGTCTTCGGATCATCATAGGAGCTTGGGCTCAACACCAAGCCTTATTGCCTTGAGATCGCGTCTCACCTTCGATATTGAGTTCGAACTCTTATATTGTCTTGATAGAGTCTTCGGACTCATATTTCGGTTTTGATGAGTATTCGGGCTCCCGCCTTAACCTAGGCATTTCGTTTCTTTGGGATCTTCGAGATTTCTAATTTGTTAATTTCTTCAATCATAATTTATGTAACAACCCGTATTTTCCATAACATGTTATAACATAAATCGAGGCAGAATTTAATTTATAAATCTGAATCAAGGGAAACGGGCTATGCCATTGCGTTCGTCTCGGAAAAATACGCGAAATACAGTCCGAGTTTTCGAAAATCGGAGTCCGTATGACCCGATTAAGGCCCAACGAAGTTTTCAGAAAATTTCAAAGTAAAAACATATTTCAAATTCAAGTTTGAATTTGGGAATCTAGGGCAGCAGGCGCAGGCGGGAAAATTCCCGCCAAAGTACCCAAGTCGACAGCCCTGTCGACTTGGGAGTCGACTTGGTTGGCCCAAGTCGACAGCCCTGTCGACTTGGCTGTCGACTTGGTCCAGCCGGGCTGTTTAGCCTGGTGCACCATTTTGGGTTTATGTTGAGTTTGGGGGCCAGATTCGGTTTTGAGGGCTGAGATGGGAACTGGGGTTTAATCCTATGGCCTAAAACACTTGCCTAATCTATAAATAAGACCCTAACCTACCCTAAATCATCATTATTCATTCTAGCAACTAAACTATGGCAAAATCAATCCTCTCATAGCCTCCACTCTCTTCATAAAATTCCTAAACAAATTTTTATGAGATTTTCCATGCATACAAGTGTTTTCAAGCTTGTATAAGCATCATTAGCTTGCATTCAAGTCATGTTTCTATATTTGCATCATAAAGCAAGGGTTTTGATCACTTTGGCTTAAGGGTTTTCTATTAAAGCTTGCATTTTGGGGTCTATTTGATTGCATAAGGGCTTTCTTATATTTGCTATACTCACTTGAGTCCTCAAAAGCATTGTAAGCCCTATTCTACTTTCATATTTAAACTCTAAAGTTAAATGTATGATATGCAAGTTTATATGCAAGTTTATTATGCTAGGACATGCAAGTTTATCATGTTGTAATATGCAAGTTTATATGCAAGTTTATCATGTTGTAATATGCAAGTATGACATGTTATGATATGCAAGTATGTTATGCAAGTTTGGGTTGAACATTTTGTTCATGCTATCATGTTATGCAAGCTTATCTTGGTCTTATGAACATAAAGCTTCAAGCTTTATGCTAAAGGTTGCATTTTGGCAACATGTAAGTTATCATATCCCTTATGATAACTTGCATGTGAGGCTAAATGCGAACTTATGGCCATTTTTACATGTCATTTATCACCATGTATCACCATTATGCTAAGTTTGGTTTTATGCATGCTTTTGAGGCCTAATGCAAGTATATGAACATATGTACATTTCATATGCCACCATGTTAAACTTGTGGCTTCAACACTTTTATGTCATGATTATGCCAAGTTCCCTCTTTCTATCCTTTATGCGCTATTGCGATTTGTAAGCGATGGGATTGCGTTTGGGGTTGGGTAAACTTAAAAGACATAAAAACATGAGCTTGGGAATTTACCTATTAAGTTAGGTCTACCCATTGGGAATTTACCTATTAAGTTAGGTCTACCCAATTGCTTGAAAACTTGTAATATGTTTTGGAAACATAATGGACATGACACTTAGAAAATATAAGTGTGACCAACTCGAGGTTGGGTTGAGTTTGCACCGTAAACCTACCCGGAACCGACCGGCTTAACTAGTTGCTGCAAACAATAAGACCCAATGTGAGAAGTTGGCCATGTTGTACCTTGAACCCGAGGTTAGACCAAGTTGTGGTGTAAAGCTACCCGGACCCGCCCGGCTTAACTAGTAACCACAACAAAGTCTAATGTGAGAGGTTAAGGCGCATTAATTAATTAATGCCTCATGATTAGGGTTAAGTCATGGTCCATTCAATACTTAACCAATTTGGGCTTGGTAGATTAATCGGGGTTAAGTCGTGAACTCATCGTTACACTTAACCAAGTTAATCCATGATTAGTAAAGGGGTTAAACCGTACTTAACCCACTAGAAAAATCCTAGCAATGGGGGTCCACTCCAGCAGTAATCCCTAGTTTGTATCATCATGACCCTAGGGACTAGGTTAGGGTGGGGCACGATTACTGGGCTGGAGGTAAGCGACCAATAAACGACGGCCGGGTGGTACGCCGATGTAAATCCGGACGGACTATGGTCGTGCACGTAGTCCGTATTTGGAGAAGTCACCCATGGGTACCAGTAGATCGAGACTGTGCACTCATGTTTATGGTGTCCAGGGGTTGGCACCCTAGGGCTTGATACACCCGAAGGGTGGACCCGGCACAGTTCGACTACAATTATGTTTGGGCCGTATTGACACCAACACGTGACGAGTTAGGCTTATAGGGAGCCGATCGACTAGACCGTTTGGTTGGACCTTGTGTTAGGGTCACTTCATGTTATTGGACCTCGTATGAGGGTCACTTCATGTTATTGGGCCAAAGCTTGGGCCAAGGGATCAATACTTGTTTATTCAAGTCATGTTAGTTGCTAGTACACCTGTGGTGCAAAACCTTAATCCTGATTATGCGTTGACACCTTTATCTACCTTGTTAGTTAATCATCATGCTAGTATGTTGTTATCTTTATGTTCATCCCTGCTGCTCATGCCAGTTAACTTTATCAGTTTACATTGATTGTAGTAGGGCTTACTCAGTCTTTTTGACTGACCTGTTTTCTTTCGCCTCTTTTCTTCCGTTCCCCCCCCCCCCCCCAGGTTCTTAGGGAGGGAATATTGGAGCTTAGCTGGATTTCTGATCGCTTGCTTGTGGGATCTTGGCTCATGTACTGTCTTGACATGAAGCTAGCTATGGTTATCATTAATTTTGGGGATAGTACTTATGTATTTTCAGTTTTTCAGTGAGGTGGCTTTTATCTAGACTTGTTTATTTGGAAAGTTGACATTATGTTGTACCAGACTTGTTTTGAAATGGTTTGAAATCTTCCGTTGTTTTATCTATGTTATTTACTCTGTTTACATATATACATATGTTCTTGTTCTGCCTTGATATATCATTATGCATGTTTACCTGATTCAAACGCCCCTCCAAAGTCAGAGTGCTTGCAAGAGTCACCCTGGCGGAGGTGGGGTGTTACATTTGGTATCATAGCATATGGTTTACGAGAAGGAACAAAAAGGTTTTTAAAACTTTTGGAAAACTATTTTCAAAACCAAGTATAAAGTATTTTCCAAAGAAAAGTCTAGTTTATTTTAAAGGCTATTCCCCAAAAAGCCATTAGCAAAATCCCTTTGTTTTTCTCCATTCTGAATCTGCCTTTTTCTTTGTTTTCAGTATGGCCGATAACTTTGCTATTCCGGAGGGAGTACACGTACCCGTTTGGTATAGGAGACTTTTGGAGGCTAGGGCGACCGAAGCCAGCCCCGCAGATGTCCCTCCTCCTCCTCCTCCAGTAGTTAATATTCCTCCTCCTCCTATCGCTAATGTTCCTCCTCCTCCTGTCGCTGAGGTTCCTCTTCCTCCTCCCCCTCAGCATCCTCAAGCTGACTTCGCAAAGACTTGCAAAGATTTCAAAGCAATGGGTGGCAAGAACTTTCAAGGCACTGAGACTTTTGTAGAGGCCAAAAATTGGTTGAAAGAGACTGAGGATTTATTTGCTATCTTTGGGTTAGACGATCAGAGGAAGATCTTGTTGGCGGTTTGGCTTATGAAGGACGAAGCCGCTTATTGGTGGGAAGTCACCAATGGTACTAGGCCTATTGAGACTTGGGCCGATTTCAGGGCAAGGTTCATGCTTAAGTTTCTATCTTCTACTGAGGAGAATCTGCAAATGGAAAGGTTCATAACTTTGAAACAAGGAGATATGTCTGTCAAAGAATATGTGAACAAGTTCAATCAGTTAGCTCGTTTTGGCTTGGATATGGTGAATACTACACAGAAGAAGGCTCTTCGTTTTGCTAGAGGGTTGAATGAGCCGTTGCAGGGATTGGCTATGTCACATATTCCCCATGGGGCCACGTTTGAGAGCTTGGTTGATATGGCGTTACTTTAGGGAGATGTCAAGAAGAATGATAATCAAGCCAAGAAGACTGATTCCCAAGGAAAAGGAAATCAGGGTAATCCAAGTGGTCAAAGCAGTCAAGGCAATTAGAACAAGAACAAGAGTCAAGGCAACAAGGGGAACAACAACAAGGGCAAGAAGAACAAGGGGAAGTGCCATTATTGCGGTTCAGTTGGGCATCTTATTAAGGATTGTAAGAAGAGGAAAAGGAAGAATGGTGAATGCTTTTTCTGCGGTGAGACTGGACATTTCAGTAAGGATTGCCCGAAGAAGCAAGGGCAAGGCCAGGGTCAGACTCAGCATGCTGGACCTTCAGGAGGGCAAGTTCATGCTCTCAATACCGCTCCAGTTCCCAATCGAGGTAGTATCTCTGTTGAGAGCCTTGTATATATTTCTGATTTTCCAGTTCGTACCTTATTTGATTCTGGTGCATCGCATAGCTTTATCTCATCTGATCTTGTTGATAGTTTGCACCTTAGTACTAGCTTGGTAGATGATCCCGTCTGTGTCCCAAATCCTATTGGGGGTTCCGCCCATTTGTCTATGATATGTGGGGATTTGAGGATCTCTATACTGAGTGTAGAGTTCTTGTGCAGTGCGTATGTTCTTGGTTTTAGGGGATACGGATTGATATTGGGCATGGATTGGTTGTCCAGATATGGGGCCATCCTTGATTGTGAGCATAGGGTTTTGAGGCTCGTGACTCGCCTTGGAAACAACCTGGAAATTTCTTGTAATCCGAGAGGTCCCGTCATGTTGTGCTATCTTGAATCACTCGACTCGTCAATGGAAACTCTTCAGTCTGTGAGAGTGGTTCGAGAGTATCCGGATGTTTTCGATGAAGTTAGGGGATTGCCCCCTAAGCGAGAGATTGATTTCTGCAATTATCTGGTGGAAAATGCAAAGCCGGTTTCTTTGCCCGTTCGGCACATGGCTCCGCGTGAAAGGCGGGAGTTAAGTAAGCAAGTTAAGGAGTTGCTTGAGAAGAACTTCATTAGATGAAGTATATCTGAATGGGGAGCGCATGTGGTATTTGCTACCAAGGCAGATGGTTCTCTCCGACTTTGTGTTGACTATCGAGAATTGAATAAGCTGACTAAGAAGAATAGACACCCGTTACCGAGGATTGATGATCTCTTTGACCAGTTTGTCGGTGCTTCTGTTTTCTCTCAACTTGATCTTGCTACTGGATTCCATCAGCTCAGGGTAGCTGAGGATAGTATAGACAAGACTGCGTTCAGAACTCCAGATGGATTCTTCGAATGGCTTGTCATGCCGTTAGGCTTGACTAATGCACCCACATATTTCGTGGACTTGATGAGTAGGGTGTTCAGGGAGTTCTTGAACAAGTTTGTCGTGGTCTTCGTAGATGATATTCTGATCTTCTCTAAGGATGAGGAAGAGCACGCAAGGCATCTCGTGGAGGTGATGGATACGCTTAGAGCGCATCAGTTGAAGGCCAAGTTGTCCAAGTGTCACTTTTGGAGAAGGGAAGTTAGATTCCTTGGGCATATAGTATCTAAGCAAGGCTTAGCGGTGGATCCCACTAAGGTGGTTGCAGTTCAGTATTGGAAGACTCCAAGGATTGCAACTGAAGTGAGAAGTTTTCTAGGTCTTGCAGGCTTTTACCGGAAGTTCATCAAGGACTTCGCGAAGATTTCCGCTCCTCTTACTAAATTGACGAAGAAGAATTTAGTTTTTGCTTGGAGCATAGAATGCGAGCTTGCTTTTCAGAAATTCAAGAGAGCTCTCACATCAGCACCTGTTCTAGCTTTAACTGATGGAGGGAAGTTATTTACAGTATACACCGATGCATGTGGCACGGGGTTAGGAGCTGTTCTGATGTAAGAAGGAAGAGTGATATGCTTTGGCGGTAGACAACTCAAAGTGCATGAGAAGAATTATCCCACTCATGACTTAGAGTTGGCAGCAATAGTATATGCACTCAAGGCTTGGCGCCATTATCTTCTGGGAGAAAGATTTGAGCTTTATACCGATCACAAGTCATTGAAGTATCTCTTTTCTTAGAAGGATCTGAATCTGAGGCAACAAAGATGGATGGAATTCTTGGCATCCTATGATTTTGAGATAGCTTATACCCCTGGCAAGGGGAATGTGGTAGCAGATGCATTGAGTAGAAGAAGGTTGACTCTGAGTCCTCTATTCGTTGAGATGAAGAATTTAGAGTATGTGGCAACCTTTGATTTCTCTTTGGCGATTGGGTCGATGACTGGTTCTTTAGCATCTCTGGAACTCAGACCTACCCTTCTTGATCAAGTTGGGGCTTCGCAGAGAGAAGACCCTCAAATAGTTGAGATTATGGATAAGCTGATTCGAGGAGAGGCGTCTAGTCATCTCGCTCGATATTCTATTGATGACAAGGGTTGGCTGAGGAGAGATGGAAGGTTATGTGTTCCAACGGTAGAAGATTTAGTAAGAAAAGTTCTTGAGGAAGCGCATCGCTCTAAGTTGACTATACATCCGGGCGGAGATAAGATGTATAAAGATATGAAGCGTATTTTCTTTTGGCCTGGGATGAAAAAGGATGTGGCAGAGTCTGTCTCTAGATGTATCATTTGCCAGCAAGTTAAGGCCGAGTCGAAGAAGCCCGGTGGGCTATTGCATCCTCTAGGCGTTCCACTGTGGAAGTGGGAGAGTATTTCCCTGGATTTTATCGATGGGCTACCAAGGTCAAGGAAAGGGAATACGAGCATTTGGGTTATTGTGGATAGACTGACGAAGAGTGCTCATTTCATTCCGGTAAAGAGCAAGAGGACCGCATCTTGGCTAGCGTTTGTATATCTTCGTGAGATTGTGAGACTACATGGAGTCCCTTCTAGTATAGTCAGTGACCGTGACCCAATCTTTACAAGTCAGTTCTGGAATAGCTTGCAAGAAGCCATGGGCACGAGGTTGAGTCTAAGTACGGCTTATCACCCACAGACGGACGGTCAAACCGAAAGGGTGAATAGGGTACTCGAAGATCTGTTGAGGCTTTGTATTCTGGATTTTGGTTGTACTTGGGAAGACCATCTTCCCATTGTTGAGTTTGCATATAATAACAGTTATCAGGCAAGCATAGGGATGGCACCATTTGAAGCTTTATATGGGAGGCCGTGCAAGTCGCCTACATGTTGGTGGGAGACTACAGATAAGCTTATACTTGGGCCTGATATGATCAGAGATACATCCGAGAAGATCGAGTTGATTCGGAGACGGATGAAAGCGGCCCAAGACCGACAGAAATCCTATGCTGATAAGTGAAGAACTGATTTGGAGTTTGATGTTGGGGATATGGTTTTCGTGAAGGTTTCTCCTTTGCGGAATGTGGTCCGATTTGGAGCCGTTGGGAAGTTAGCACCGAGGTTTGTTGGACCATTCCCTATTGTAGAGAGGATCGGGCAGATGGCTTATAGAGTGGAGTTGCCCGAGAAGCTTGCCGGAGTACACGATGTTTTTCATGTCTCGCATCTCCGGAAGTGTTTGCATGAATCAGCGGAGGTTGTTGAGCCAAGTGTTTTGAAAGATGTGGAAGTGGAGAAAGAGGCTACCTTGAGGAGAGCTCCGATTCGTATCTTGGGGACGGAGACCAAGAAGCTAAGGAATCGAGAGGTCAAGTTGGTGAAGGTTCAATGGGGTGAAGCCGAAGAAGACGCAACTTGGGAAACCGAGGAGAAGATGCGTGGGCTTTATCCATTCCTTTTTGAGGGTACACTCTCAATCTCTTTTCTTTATAGCATATCTTTCTCTTTGCTATCCATGTTTATCTAGTTTATCGTGTTAATCTTGTCATGAGAACCTTAGGTAGAAACCCTTTGGATGAAACATGTGTTTGAAACATGTTATGCTTGATGGTTGCAAGTGGTTGCAAGTGTTTGCAAGTGGTTACTCGTGGATGCATTATACACGTTAGGCACTAGATCGGCTCACACACTCCTCATATTGCATATGCATGAGTGTTTATGCTTATTCATGGATGAAAATTTTTGGTGTTATCACATGGATGTTGCATATGGATGTATGTTATGTGCATACATATAGATGTTATACATTACGTTAGGAATTGCATACATATGGATTCATTTCACTAACATAATTTGCATTGAGGATATTTGCATTAGATAAGGACATATACACACACCTTTGCATATGTTCATACAACATTTAGAATCTTGTAAGGACAATGATTGCTCGTGGATGATGTTTTGAGTAGATGGATGATTGGATGGTAGGATACGTTCTTCCTAACTTGAAGATTTCCGGGACGAAATCCTTTAAGGAGGGGAGTATGTAACAACCCGTATTATCCATAACCTGTTATAACATAAATCGAGGCAGAATTTAATTTATAAATCTGAATCAAGGTAAACGGGCTATGCCATTGCGTTCGTCTCGGAAAAATACGCGAAATAGAGTCCGAGTTTCCGAAAATCGGAGTCCGTATGACCCGATCAAGGCCCAACGAAGTTTTCAGAAAATTTCAAAGTAAAAACAGATTTCAAATTCAAGTTTGAATTTGGGAATCTAGGGCAGCAAGCGCAGGCGTGAAAATTCCCGCCAAAGTACCCAAGTCGACAGCCCTGTCGACTTGGGAGTCGACTTGGTTGGCCCAAGTCGACAGCCCTGTCGACTTGGCTGTCGACTTGGTCCAGCCGGGCTGTTTAGCCTGGTGCACCATTTTGGGTTTGTGTTGAGTTTGGGGGCCAGATTCGGTTTTGAGGGCTGAGATTGGAACTAGGTTTAATCCTATGGCCTAAAACACTTGCCTAATCTATAAATAAGACCCTAACCTACCCTAAATCATCATTATTCATTCTAGCAACTAAACTATGGCAAAATCAATCCTCTCATGGCCTCCACTCTCTTCATAAAATTTCTAAACAAATTTTTATGAGATTTTCCATGCATACAAGTGTTTTCAAGCTTGTATAAGCATCATTAGCTTGCATTCAAGTCAAGTTTCTATATTTGCATCATAAAGCAAGGGTTTTGATCACTTTGGCTTAAGGGTTTTCTATTAAAGCTTGCATTTTGGGGTCTATTTGATTGCATAAGGGCTTTCTTATATTTGCTATACTCACTTGAGTCCTCATAAGCATTGTAAGCCCTATTCTACTTTCATACTTAAACTCTAAAGTTAAATGTATGATATGCAAGTTTATATGTAAGTTTACTATGCTATGATATGCAAGTTTATCATGTTGTAATATGCAAGTTTATATGTAAGTTTATCATGTTGTAATATGCAAGTTTACATGCAAGTATGCCATGTTATGATATGCAAGTATGTTATGCAAGTTTGGGTTGAACATTTTGTTCATGCTATCATGTTATGCAAGCTTATCTTGGTCTTATGAACATAAAGCTTCAAGCTTTATGCTAAAGGTTGCATTTTGGAAACATGTAAGTTATCATATCCCTTATGATAACTTGCATGTGAGGCTAAATACGAACTTATGGCCATTTTTACATGTCATTATTACCATGTATCACCATTATGATAAGTTTGGTTTTATGCATGCTTTTGAGGCCTAATGCAAGTATATGAACATATGTACATTTCATATGCCACCATGTTAAACTTGTGGCTTCAACACTTTTATGTCATGATTATGCCAAGTTACCTCTTTCTATCCTTTATGCGCTATTGCGATATGTAAGCGATGGGATTGCGTTTGGGGTTGGGTAAACTTAAAAGACATAAAAACATGAGCTTGGGAATTTACCTATTAAGTTAGGTCTACCCATTGGGAATTTACCTATTAAGTTAGGTCTACCCAATTGCTTGAAAACTTGTAATATGTTTTGGAAACATAATGGACATGACACATAGAAAATATAAGTGTGACCAACTCGAGGTTGGGTTGAGTTTGTAGCGCAAACCTACCCGGAACCGATCGGCTTAACTAGTTGCTACAAACAATAGGACCCAATGTGAGAAGTTGGCCATGTTGTACCTTGAACCCGAGGTTAGACCAAGTTGTGGTGTATAGCTACCCGGACCCGCCCGGCTTAACTAGTAACCACAACAAAGTCTAATGTGAGAGGTTAAGGCGCATTAATTAATTAATGCCTCATGATTAGGGTTAAGTCATGGTCCATTTAATACTTAACCAATTTGGGCTTGGTAGATTAATCGGGGTTAAGTCGTGAACTCATCGTTACACTTAACCAAGTTAATCCATGATTAGTAAAGGGATTAAACCGTACTTAACCCACTAGAAAAATCCTAGCAATGGGGGTCCACTCCAGCAGTAATCCCTAGTTTGTATCATCATGACCCTAGGGACTAGGCTAGGGTGGGGGCACGATTACTGGGCTGGAGGTAAGCGACCAATAAACGACGGCCGGGTGGTACGCCGATGTAGTTCCGGACGGACTATGGTCATGCACATAGTCCGTATTTGGAGAAGTCACCCATGGGTACCAGTAGATCGAGACTGTGCACTCATGTTTATGGTGTCCAGGGGTTGGCACCCTAGGGCTTGATACACCCGAAGGGTGGACCCGGCACAGTTCGACTACAATTATTTTTGGGCCGTATTGACACCAACACGTGACGAGTTAGGCTTATAGGGAGCCGATCGACTAGACCATTTGGTTGGACCTTGTGTTAGGGTCACTTCATGTTATTGGACCTCGTATGAGGGTCACTTCATGTTATTGGGCCAAAGTTTGGGCCAAGGGATCAATACTTGTTTATTCAAGTCATGTTAGTTGCTAGTACACCTGTGGTGCAAAACCTTAATCCTGATTATGCGATGACACCTTTATCTACCTTGTTAGTTAATCATCATGCTAGTATGTTGTTATCTTTATGTTCATCCCTGCTGCTCATGCCAGTTAACTTTATCAGTTTACATTGATTGTAGTAGGGCTTACTCAGCCTTTTTGACTGACCTGTTTTCTTTCGCCTCTTTTCTTCCGTTCCCCCCCCCCCCCCAGGTTCTCAGGGAGGGAATATTGGAGTTTAGCTGGATTTCTGATCGCTTGCTTGTGGGATCTTAGCTCATGTACGGTCTTGACATGAAGCTAGCTATGGTTATCATTAATTTTAGGGATAGTACTTATGTATTTTCAGTTTTTCAGTGAGGTGGCTTTTATCTAGACTTGTTTATTTGGAAAGTTGACATTATGTTGTACCAGACTTGTTTTGAAATGGTTTGAAATCTTCCGTTGTTTTATCTATGTTATTTACTCTGTTCACATATATACATATGTTCTTGTTCTGCCTTGATATATCATTATGCATGTTTACCTGATTCAAACGCCCCTCCAAAGTCAGAGTGCTTGCAAGAGTCACCCTGGCGGAGGTGGGGTGTTACAATTTAATTGACATATGTTCTGTCAATTCTCATATTGATATTAATTTATCAAACTTTGTTTCTTTGATTATCTAGATATCATCATACAGCGCAGAATTTTCCTCGGCGTATTTTGTGGACGTATCGAGTCTTCACATTTTACATGTGAATATTGTCGTTATTTCTTATGTGTCATTTTATGTTAATATCTCTGTTTTCTATCTTAGTTTACCATGATGTGTGCAGCTAGACTGATCCGTTTATTGTTTAATTCTTATAAGTAATACTCGGGTCAGACCGAGTATACAAGTGCTACATTGGATTTCTGGCAGGGACCCATTCATGGCTTTTTGCTATCTACATTAGAGTTGTAGATCTTGACTATACATGTATCTTAGATTTTTGTGTATACATATTGTTTTGGCTAGAGCTCGTACCTATTCTTTTGTTGTATAGTGGATCGACTATGACCACTAACATGTATACATATTCTTTTGTTGTATAGTGGATCGACTATTTAATTAAATAACCATATAATTTCTAAACCATTATTTAAATAATTAAATTAGTTAATTATTATACCGTAAAAATACGGGACATTACAGTTGCGATGTTTAGAATGGCGCTGATAATAAGATACTATATTAAGTGATATTTACCGCCATTGGTAGGGCATTGTAACATATCCCCATGTTGGTACAGAATTTTTAGACCTATGAAAGGATTTCCTTCACCACTGCAAAATGCTGGGATGATCATTTGTAACATGTATCCTAGATTACCTACAATAAGCTATCAAGAGTTATTTATTTATCTGTTAGATTTATCTTTCTTTTCTAGAAAATTATTTCTCCTCTTTTATTCTCCAAATCCATCTTCTTTTCTACGGTAAAACTTTCCAGTGCAAATGTTTCCAGCTCTCTTTGGAGACATGATTTAATGTGCTTGCTATTAATGTATTTGAGCCTACCCAACTTTCACAAATTATAATTGATATGAAATTGATCTTGTGTAGTAATATTATGTACCTGCTGTAACGACCCGGAAATTTCGACAACTGAAAAATGGAATTTTATTAACAGGAATAATCAATTTTATATTGATGCAGGGGTTAGAAATAAAAATCGAATATATTGAGTTGAATTGAACTCGATATTTAACGGTTTATTAAATATTTTTGTTGAATATTTGAATTGAATTGGTTGGGCATTTAAATTCGATTTTTTTGAAATTTGACAGAGAAATATAATGGCTGAGTTTAAAATAAATATTATCGACATTAAACGAATTGGAAAATTTTAATTTGTTTGGATGTGTATAATTTTGAATAAAAGGGAATTAAGTTTAACATTTCAAATATTGGAATAAAACGGAATTGTTGAACAACTGGAATAACATCTATGAAATGATAAGTAATTTAAATTTAAAAATAATTTCGTATAAAAACTGAAGTCAGATTACGACCGGTTTAACTGTATTGGGATCCAAACGCGAAAACAGAGAAGTTCATATAAATTTTGTTGCATTTGAAGTTATGTTGATAATACAAATTTAGAGCGTCATGCAATAATTTACGGTAGAATTTATATTTAAATAAACGTAACCTACCCTAATAAAACCTTCACCACTATAATCTATTCCCGTATTTTGCTTTCCTAGACATCGCCTGCCTCAGTTAAAATACACGTTTCTTTGCCTTGGCTTCCACGGCTCCTTCCTTATAAATTGAAACCCTTTTTCCTATTTTCTTCACCGAAAATCGTTTCCTCAATCCAATATTAATGGCCGATTGCTCCTTCTCTCCTCTTCATTCCCTTCCTCAGCAGATAAATCATTTCATTCCCCAAATCCGGAAACCCTTCCTTCCCAAATCTATAGCCGCTGCCATCGGAAACCATCCCTCTAATTTACTCCGGAACCCTAGCCCCTGAAATCGAGTGAATGGTCCTTCGATTGAATGAAATCGGGTATCGAAGCCGTTGCTCCGCCACTTCTGCAAGTTGTTGCCTTTTCAGATCAAAGTCGCTCGTTGCCACGGAAGCGCTTATCCCAAATCGAAGCTGCTACAAACCCTAAAACCTACGTCATCGAGTAAAGGTGAGTTTTGTTAGAAACTCACGATTAATTCTTGTATTCAAGGAAATTAATCTCAATATGCATTAGGAGAAAATGGTATGATTTTGATTGGGATGTGTGAATTCCTGTTGTTATTTGCTTTGGGTTTGGTAACTTGTTTTTATCATTCATGGGAAAAACATTTAGTTACACATGAATTTGCATAGTGGGTAAAATTATTATAAATCCTTATGAATACTTGCTTGTTGTTGTAAGTATAGCCGTCGTAGATTCACCTGTTCTGCTGCCGTTATCTAGCATTTCATTTTGTGTAGCTAAAAGTTATGCATTCCCCTTTATTTTAATATCATGAGTTGTTTGCAGTTTAAAGATACACATATGTACACTGTGTTCGGTTATAATCTGGAACTCTGAACTGTATTTAAGGAAAAAGGAGAAAAAAAGAGGAAAACTAAAACCACATTTGACTGTGGGGGTTTCTTTTGAAATTTTGACCTTAAAACTGTACAATATTAGGTAGGGGTTTCCTTTTGCTATTTGACCTGAACTTGTATAAATCCTGAAAAGTGGAAGCCATATAATAGTATTTAAAAATTGAGGATGCTCCCTTGAGTTGATTATGTTGCATGTTCCCTGAATATGTTTGATGTTTTATTTGCGTGGAGGCCATATACGTGTATCCGTATACACGAGTGTATGTATACCCGTGTTATTGGCATACGTCGAGAGGATTTGGTGTTTCACATTTTGTTATAAAAACCCATTGTAGCTCGGACCAGATTTGTCGTGACCCTATGCTTATGCCCTTATGTTTGTACATCTATGTGTATAAGAATACATGAGTCATGGTTCATATCACTTGGACCAAAATTGTTTGACTGCTGTATATTTTTATCAGTATTCGTATATGGGTGTTCATTACCTTGCTCATGGATACTGTTGTCTTACCGCGTGGTATTTAGAATCTGCACTTATATACTTGAACCCATAAAAATGTATTTTGATACTTAAAAGATGGGTGTATTTATGGAATAAATGTTTGAGCACCTGGTTCATGTTTTCACGCATCATATATGTTGGAAATTCGTACTGAAAGGTATGCTTTAACATTTCTGATATTTTAATAATAAAAATTGGTGGTAAGTTCTTGTTTTCACCCCCTATTCAATAAAAAAAAGTACTTCATATATGTATTTACATACTATATACATTTTCCTTGCACTTTCATTGTGTGGATAACAGTTTGACATGATCTCCTTTAAATGGAATAATTGTTTTGTGTACAAGGAAATGAATCCTGACGTAGTAAGCACTCCATTCATATTAGCATTATATATGTTATTATCCTGTAATAGGCTTTTAAATGCAGACATCCATACCTTGTTAAATTTGATATGTATACTTAAGTTTACATTCGCTTAAGGTTATGTTTGTTCATACTGCCCGAATATTATGTATACTACCTTTAAACTTGACGGGGAACCTATACTTGAATTAATAACCCCCCTGCACGCATGCCTTGTTTGTTTGCCAAGCCCGAATCGCTTCTGAAGTGCTGAAACTGTAGTGGTGCCTTTAATTGACCAAGTTTTCTTATCATGATCACTCATACTGTTAGAAAACTCGAGTCCATGTTTATACACATTTCTGCTTCACTTGGTAACATAAATTTCTTTTTATGTACAGTCGTATTTGAACCCATGTTTGTACATGCTCGTAACACCCTGTTATCACATAAATTTGTGCCATTACATATGCATGTGTGTCCATGCGTTCAAATCATGAAGCTGCACCCGATTATCACGTGATTTGTGCCAGTACTGGACTGAACTTTGCATATAGTAGGTATACAAAAATATATGTTTGAAGTAAACACAAAGACATCCAATATATGTACCTGGTGTAACACCCCACCCCCGTAGGACCCACTTCCGAGGAGGTAGGACCGACGTTGGCGGGGCGTTGGTGGTACAAGAAGTAAGCATGCACAAAGATATCACAAGACAGAACATAATAACATATGTAAGTAAAGCAGCGGTAGCAAATAAAACCCGTCATCATAATCAAAACCAACCGTAGTCAAGTTACATAATCAATTTCCAAAATACCAAGTGTCTAGAAAAACATAAACTGAAATACATAAAAACTGAATATAAGTACTAATCCCAAAAGAACAGTAGTGTCACCATAGCATTGCTCAAAAATATACATGAGCTCTCAAATAAGCAAGCAAAAGATCCACTAGGCAGTAGCGTTCCCTCCCTGAGAACCTGAGGGGGAAAACGAAAGAAAAGAAGCGAAGGAAACAGGTCAGTCAAAAAGACTGGTAAGCCCTAACTACTATTTGTCTGAAAACTAAAAAAGTTAATAGGACATGAGCAACTAAGATGAGACATAAGGTAATAACTAGACTAATAAGGTAACAAGATAAATGAAAAAGTCGGTTGTGTACGACTTGTGCAGGATCTATAATATGGCTATGCGGAATGTATGTGATAACTTAAGCTATTCAATAGTTATGCGAATAATTATTCGCAAACAATATATATATCACAAATAACTATAAATGCTGTAAAGTAAAGTAAAGTAGAGTAACGACACCAGGATTTTTATACTGGTTCGGACCTCCAGTCCTACGTCCAGTCCCGAAGCTTCTCTTCGGCTTTTCACTAAACAACACCCTCGCTTCACCCGGAGGAACAGGTTCACAACTACTTGATTTACGGGCTACAAGTTTACCCACTTGATTTCACGGGCTACAAGCATACCCACTTGATTTACGGGGCACAAGCTTACCCACTTGATTTACGGGCCACAAGCTTACCCACTTGATTTCACGGGCTACAAGCTTACCCACACAGGACAATTACAAGAGTTTGACTTCTGATTGTGTTCTTCTTTCAACACTGATTTGCCAACGATTGAGTACACCCTTCCTATAATCTTATCCTCAAGTATATGATTTGAATGCAAAGATTTAAGGAAGAAAGATTGCTTGTTGAATCAAATGATATAAAACTGATTCAAGGATTCAACAAGTATTGACTATTTGAGAGATCTTTTAGAATGCAAGAGAGTATAGAGTTAAGATCAGAAAATAGAAGAAGATTCGGTGATTTGAAAGTATGATTTCAAGTCTATTTATAGTGTAGAATAGTTGCATTCCTTCATGAAGAGTTTCTATAAAGAGTTGTGTCCATTTCTCTTGAAATTGAATAGAAATCTCTTCACAAAAAGAAGCATCTTTTCAGAAAAATTTACAGCAAGAAAAAAGGTCGACAGGTCGAAATTAACAGGTCGACAGGTATTTGAAAAAAATAGCCGTTATGTGAAAAAAACAGCAGGACCGGTCGACAGGTCCTTTTTGGGCGGTCGACCGTTTTCTTGCTGTGGACCGGAGGGCCTCGGTCCACAGTCTATATCACTCTGCACTCTTTCCCGGTCGAAGCCTGGACCGTTTGGGCTTTTTCTGTGACTTTTCAATTCTTCAAATATACAGATTTCAGCCCCAGCTAATTTCAATTTCTAAATTGTTTTGTGCATTCGTGTTATACTTTGAGGATAGATTTTAACATAAATCTAACACGACTCCAGACCTACACATATATAATCTTAGCTCCATGTCATGATTTCCATTGATCTTCACTACGATCTTCATTGATTTCCACTTTGATAAATATGAATTCAGCTCATCAATGATCTCTATTTCTAAGTTGCCATTAATCAAAATCTTGTGTATCAACATTCTCCCCCTTTTTGATTGATGACAATATCTTGCATATATTTTTGAGATACTGAGTAGCTCCCCCTGAATATATGCTTATATATTTTTATCTCCCTCTGTCTAAAAGCTTTCTGCACATTTTGTTAGTATAATAAAAACTTACTGTTTCCTGTAACAAAATGTTAGTGCATATAAAATGAATATTTATATGATACATGAATATATATATATGCATATTTCTCCCCCTTTGTCATCGATTAAAAAGAATAAACATCATGATAGAACAGTAATCGAACATAAGACATAAATTAAAGTACCTTCGGGAGATATTGGATCATGTGCAATTTGATAAACTGACTTTTGTTTTCAGAGACATTTGGAAAAATCAAAATCGCCTTCCTTTTATTGTGGTGTACCTGCAAAAAAGTAAGATATATATACTTTGGTACCCACTTGCTTTGTTTGGGTCCATGGGTTAGATGGAAGGTAACCATACCCAAGAGGGTTTAACAGAACCTTTAAAGATAAAATTTTGGTTATTAACTACCGAATCAAAATAATCATCGATATATTTTTCTCTGTTTTTCCAACTTACAGGAACCCAAATACTTAAGTAATCTCTATTGATATTCCTTTTCGTACTTCTAGATCTATTATACAGATCTCTAGTCATAGAAGTATTCGAATTTCTATAATAATTGGATCTAGGATGAGCATTAGTACTAGCAGTAATATCTTTATTGTACATGAAAGCATATCTAGTACTATTTCTAAGATTAGTTTTATTATATCCTAAACCACTTTTGTCATGTAAAGGTCGAGATCTAGATAAAATCATATTTAAATCATTTTGACCTTTATTAAATTTTGCGAACTTATTTGCACTTTTATCAAATTTATTTCCAAAGTCGCTATTGACATTTTCAAAAGAAATTTTGTTATTCTTTAAATCATCAATTTCCTTATTTAATTCAGAATTTTTCCTTTTTAAAGTACCATTCTCAGTTTTGAGACCTAAAATTTGAGATTCTGAATTATCTAAAGAAGATTGTAACTTTTCAAAATTTTCTTTTGAGTCAGAAATTTCATTTTGCAAAATATTATTATTCACCTTTAAAAATTCACATTCTTTAGATAGTTCTAAATTCTTTTCAGTTAAAGCTCCATTCTCTTTTTCAAGAGACGAAATTAAAGAACTAGAATTATTTAAAGAATCTTCTAATGATATATTTCTATTTTGCAAAAGATCGATTTCCTTTAAAAGAGCATTGTTTTTATCTTCTAGTTGCTCATTTTCTTTTTGAAGGAAATCTTTTTGAGAAACAAGCTCTTCTAAGGTGTCTTCAAAACATTTGGCTTGTTTTACCAAACGATTGTTTTCTTCTTTTAATTTGGAATTTTCTTCCTTGTACTTTTTTGACATAGCTAAAACAATTTTATGGAGTTTCAATAATTTTTCATGGTCTAACATAAGATCTTTATATAATGAATCTGTACATACCGATTGTGATCTGACTTTAGCCATGAGACATTTGTTTCCTTGCTCTCCTGATTCTGCTTTGTTGCTCTTCCATTTTCTATATCCCTGACTAGATTTCTTTATTGCCATTTGTTCTAAGATGTTGTTATGATCTCTAGAACAACCTTGCTCTGATACCAATTGAAAAAGTCGGTTGTGTACGACTTGTGCAGGATCTATAATATGGCTATGCGGAATGTATGTGATAACTTAAGCTATTCAATAGTTATGCGAATAAATATTCGCAAACAATATATATATCACAAATAACTATAAATGCAGTAAAGTAAAGTAGAGTAGAATAACGACACCAGGATTTTGTTACTGGTTCGGACCTCCAGTCCTATGTCCAGTCCCGAAGCTTCTCTTCGGCTTTTCACTAAACAACACCCTCGCTTCACCCGGAGGAACAGGTTCACAACTACTTGATTTACGGGCTACAAGTTTACCCACTTGATTTCACGGGCTACAAGCTTACCCACTTGATTTACGGGGCACAAGCTTACCCACTTGATTTACGGGCCACAAGCTTACCCACTTGATTTCACGGGCTACAAGCTTACCCACACAGGACAATTACAAGAGTTTGACTTCTGATTGTGTTCTTCTTTCAACACTGATTTGCCAACGATTGAGTACACCCTTCCTATAATCTTATCCTCAAGTATATGATTTGAATGCAAAGATTTAAGGAAGAAAGATTGCTTGTTGAATCAAATGATATAAAACTGATTCAAGGATTCAACAAGTATTGACTATTTGAGAGAGCTTTTAGAATGCAAGAGAGTATAGAGTTAAGATCAGAAAATAGAAGAAGATTCGGTGATTTGAAAGTATGATTTCAAGTCTATTTATAGTGTAGAATAATTGCATTCCTTCATGAAGAGTTTCTATAAAGAGTTGTGTCCATTTCTCTTGAAATTGAATAGAAATCTCTTCACAAAAAGAAGCATCTTTTCAGAAAAATTTACAGCAAGAAAAAAAGTCGACAGGTCGAAATTAACAGGTCGACAGGTATTTGAAAAAAATAGCCGTTATGTGAAAAAAACAGCAGGACCGGTCCACAGTCTATATCACTCTGCACTCTTTCCCGGTCGAAGCCTGGACCGTTTGGGCTTTTTCTGTGACTTTTCAATTCTTCAAATATACAGATTTCAGCCCCAGCTAATTTCAATTTCTAAATTGTTTTGTGCATTCGTGTTATACTTTGAGGATAGATTTTAACATAAATCTAACACGACTCCATACCTACACATATATAATCTTAGCTCCATGTCATGAATTCCATTGATCTTCACTACGATCTTCATTGATTTCCACTTTGATAAATATGAATTCAGCTCATCAATGATCTCTATTTCTAAGTTGTCATTAATCAAAATCTTGTGTATCAACAATAAACATGTGAGGCATCGCATAACCAAGGTTAAGTTTTTGCACCACGAAGTACTAGGTTCCCAACCCGTGTCAAGTATAAATAAGAAGTGATCCCATGGCCCATGTCAAGTGATGTCCCAAATCGGGGCCCAACTACACGCTCTAGTCGATCGGCTCCCTATATGCCTAACTCGTCAAGTGTCGGGTGTCATATACGGCCCAAACGCGAAATGTAGTCAACTGTGTTAGGACCATCCTAGGGTGTATCAAGTCCTAGGGTGCCAACCACTGACACCAAAACAAGCATGCACAGTTCAACCTACCGGTGTCCATGCCTATCTTTTCGACAATGCGGACTAAGTGCACAACCCTTAGCCTGCCGGAACTTTCATGGCACACCAACTCGGCTGTAACAACCCGTATTTCGATAACATGATTAAGATGAGAATCAAGGCAGAATTTAATTTTAAATTCTGAATCAAGTGAAACGGGCTATGCCATTGCGTTCGTCTCGGAAAAATACGCGAAATAGAGTCTGAGTTTTCGAAAATCGGAGTCCGTATGACCAAGATATGGCCTCGCGAAGTTTCACGAAAAATTCCCAAATTAAAGTATACTTAATTAAGTGAAATGGGTTGCGCAGAGAAATATATATATATTGATATATATATATATATATATAATTGAAAATTAAATAAATAAATATGCAAAAATGTTCAAAACAGCGAATTGGGAGAGGGGAATAACTGAACCGGCCGATTTTTGAGGTCGACCCGAGCTCGCTGGGTCGACTAGGGGTTAATCCAGGGTGTTTGGCTGTCAACACGTGGGTCGATTCGCTCAAATGCAGATTTTGCATTTGGATGGTTCTCATGGTTCATTTTTAATCTAAAGGCCCTAGATGGTTCCTACACTTGACTTCTTCCCCAAGACATGCTTTGATGGCTTGGATTGAATCTAGGTTTAATCCTATGGCCTAAAACACTTGCCTAATCTATAAATAAGACCCTAACCTATCCTAAACCCTCATTATTCACTCATGTAACTAAACTATGGCAAAATTTCTACTCTCATGGCCTCCACTCAACTATCCTAGCCTCCACTTCATTTCTATGAGAGGTTTCATGATCATGAGAGTATTAGAGAGTCCCTATGTTAGTATGAGAGCTTCTCAAGTTGATTTCAAGGCAAAAGCTTTGATCTTTGTGCATAAAGATGGTGTTTTTGTTGATTTGGAGCATCCATCTTTGGGTTTTTGGGTGATGGAATGCATAGGCTTCCTCACAAGCTTTAGATTAATCGATTTAGGCTTTCATAGCAATGTAAGCCCTTTCCCTACTCTTAGATATTAACTATGAAGTTAAATGATCATGTTGCAAGTTTGGGTTTGATCATTGAGAATGATACGTGCTATCATGTTATGCAAGTTTATGAAGTCATTATCTTGATCTTATGAGCTAAAAGCTACAACCTTTATGTTGAAATGTTGCATTATGCAACATGAGAACCTTCATAATCATTATGTCAACTTGCATATGAAGTCATAACCCTTATATGATGATATATGCGAGTTTCTAGTCATCATTCCATGTCTTTTGTCACCATGATTCACTTATGTGCCAAGTTTGGGTTTATGCATGTTTTTGAGGCTTAAGAATGTAACATGCAAGCTAATGAACACATTTGTGCCTCATTTGCCACCATGACTAACTTGTGGCTTAATATCCATTTTTGTCATGCCTTTGCCAAGTCTCTTCTTTTAATCCATTACGTTGTTGCGAACGTATATGCGAGTTTAAAAAGCGTTGGGGTCACATTATGGGAAAACATAATGATATGAACATGATTTGGGTAAATGGGTATAAACATGACAACGTGTAACGTTAAATATGACATGTGTTTATACTTGAAAACATGACTTGAAATATAACATGGAAGTGACATGTAAGTATGCATAAAAACATAAGCTTGGGAATTTACCTATTAAGTTAGGTCTACCCATTGGGAATTTACCTATTAAGTTAGGTCTACCCAATTGCTTGAAAACTTAAATATGAACATGACACTAGTCTAAACGTGAAAGTGGCCAACTCGAGGTTGGGTTGAGTTTGCAACATAAAGCTACCCGGAACCGACCGGCCTAACTAGTAGTTGCAAACAATAGGACCCAATGTGAGAAGTTGGTCATGTTGTGCTTGAACCCGAGGTTAGACCAAGTTGTGGTGTAAAGCTACCCGGAACCGACCGGCTTAACTAGTAACCACAAAAAAGTCTAATGTGAGAGGTTGGGGTGCATTAAGTAATTAATGCCACATGATAGGGTTAAGCTAATTTGATTAATGACTCTTAATCAAATATGACATGGACAAACGGGTTAAGTAAATTGATTAGGCTAATGATACTTAACAAAACATGACAAGGTTGGGTAGGTTAAGTAACTCGATTTGCCTAATGACACTTAACCATTTTTATACGACTAGTGGACGGGGATTAAGTTAACCAACACTTAATCAATCCAACATGATAATTTGGTAAGGTTAAGTAAGTTTTCTTAATGACACTTAACCAAAAGATACAGTTAATGGATGGGGTTAAGATTAGACTCAACTAGTCTAAACATGATAATCGGATGGGGTTAAGTTAGCTTAGACTTAATTAATCCCACGTGGTAGTAAAAATGGGGTTAAGTTAAACACTTAACTAATCTAACCCGTTAATTTGATGTGGTTAAGTGACCTATACTTAACCAATCTAACTCGTTGATTTGATGTGGTTAAGTGACCTATACTTAACCAATCTAACTCGTTGATTTGATGTGGTTAAGTGACCTACACTTAACTAATCTAACCCGTTAATTTGATGTGGTTAAGTGATCTATACTTAACCAATCTAACTCGTGAATTTACTGAGGTTAAGTTAACCCGTACTTAACCAATATAACGTGAAAACATGATAAGGCTAAGTCACGAATCGCTTGAATACACTTGACCGGTTTGACTAAGTAATTTGATAGGGTCAAGTTAATATATACTTAACCAACTTGAGCATGGTTTGTAGGGTTAAGTCTTGAACTTGGATACTTAGCCAATTTTGACGTGGTTTGTAGGAGGGTTAAGTTGTGAACTTAAGTGACACTTAAGCCATTAGATAAACCCTAATTCGGAGGATTAGGTAAATAACCATAGTTAACAAGGATTATGGAAATAAGGCTAAGTGGTAAACCTTAGTTAAAAAAACTAAATAATAATTCTTAGCCAAGGAAATTTGGACCACCTCTTAGATAGATGAGTAACCCGATACGGTAGGTCATCGTTTAAGTATACGTGTAGGAGCAGGCTATCTGATTTAGATAAAGGCTGCAGCGAAATGGGTAACGAAGCAGCGGCTTCGGGGAACGTGAGGATATTCTTGGGATCCCTCTGTGAGCTGCCAGGTCATTATACTAGGCTCACGAGAGGTTGAGGTCTGCGGTAGAAGAACCAAGAATATGCCTTGGTTGCTATGCGAGCGACCTAAAGACTGGGGTGGATAGCAGTGAGTCGACGAATACATAAGGTGCCCGAGATAGCAAGTTCGTCGATCATCTACCATCTTGAGTCAAGCGTGTACGTACGGAAAGGCAGGGAACACCCAACAGACCATAATTGTTATCTAATTATGGGTGAGGTAGGCCGTAGGATGTGGGCTGGCCGGAGTGTAGTTCTCATGCAAGATTTTCTCTTGTGTTGCCTTTCACTAGTTGAGGGAGGGGTCTCGTGGCACCATAGCCACGTGTAGAAAAGCAGACCTTAGTATCTGCATCGGCAGATAAATCTAAAGCTCCCGACCGAGTCCTGTATTTCTTGTTTTGCCCTGTGACAGGACTCGGATGGCACGATGTGATACATGTGCATACAGTTAAAGAAAAACGATTCACGATGAATGTGTGGGAAAAAGGGCGCGGTTGACGGTTAGCATAATCCCTAGTGGCCTAGGTGGTTTAACCCAAACCGAAATACGAAAGCGTGCAATAGGTAAGCGTAATCCCTAGTGGTGCTAGGTGGCGTAAGTCCTAGTAGTTCAAACGATGATTCATATGGAAGAGCCTAGCTAGAACAAGGGTGACAGTCCAAACGATTTCAAGGTTAATACGACATGAGGAAGCCCGTACGAGGTACGGCAAAGGACTGAACTTATATACATGGAAAGAAACATACGAGTTGAGTAACCTATATATGCGATATATTAGGTTGACATGGACCATTACACGACTTTGAGTAAGGGACATTCATGGTTAACATATAACAACGTTGGGATACTAGTACGGTAGGTGCAGAGCGGGCATACAGGATAGATACCATGGGGCGTTATACGTAATAGATATCTTGGGGATATTATACTTGATAGAAACCTGACGATGTGATACCTTGTTTTATCTTGACATCGTAATTTATCATGACACCTTAGTTTACCTGAGTTCAGTAGTTCATCCTGTTATTTTGATTTAGCTTATCTATCTTGTTATCATGCTTATGTTCATCTCAGTTCCTCATGACAGTTAACTTTACTAGTTTTTAAACTAATAGTAGATAGGGCTTACTCAGTCTTTTTGACTGACCCGTTTTGTTTCGCCTCTTTTCTTCCGTTTCCCCCCAGGTTACAGGGAGGAAATACTGCTGTTTAGTTCGGACTTCGTCTGTTTGAAGGTCATCATGGATGGCTTGGACTTTTCTTGGCTATGGCTACTTTACTGTTTTTACTTGGGGAATAATTTATGAAAAAGTCTTTATGCTTCTTTACTATTGCAAGACAGGTCTTGATGTACTCTGATGTAAAAGGCTTTTGACCTTATTTACTCATGTTATGAAAGTTTGATTTTACTTCCGCTATTTTATATGTTCTGTCTTGTGATATTTCTGTGCATGTTTACCAATAATGCCCCTCTGAAGCTAGTGCATTCCTTTGCGAGTGACCCTAGCGGAGGCGGGGTGTTACACTTGGTATCAGAGCAGAAGGTTACTAGACTGGGCAAAAGTTTTTAAAGACCTTCTGAAAACTATTTGAAAACCGTTTACAAAGAAGCATTTTTCACGAAAATTTTCTCTTAGAAGAAAAAGGCTATTCCCCAAAGGCCATTAGCATCATCCTTGTTTCCTTGATTTAATCTCTTTTCCTTTCTTTACTCCATCTATAGTCACAGTGGTTTTGACTGCGACTAATCTTTCTAGCTACGTAATTGTTTCCCCTACGATGGAGGTGGTTCTCGAGAGACCATTGCAGAGTTATACAAGAAAGGATAGTGAGAAAGAGGATAAAGGATATGGGCTTATGGGTGAGCAACTTATTGGTATGGTTTAGTCCTCAAAGGAGGGAGAAAGATGAACAATGAAACCCATGACGAGAGAGTACCTTTGGTATGGTGAAACGGGACGGATAGTTAAGTATCATGGGACAGAGACAAGATCATCAGGAGGGCAATAGTATGCTCTCATTTCTAGGGTACCTCAGAGGAAGGGTAACGATCTTGTTAAAGGTTTAGTTTTTTTTCTTCTCTATCATCCCGTCAGGACTTTGTTTTGATCACCGCATCTTTTAAGTCCGCTTCGATAGTTGAGTCTCTGCACCTTAGTACTAGTATAATAGAGGATCCCGTTTTTGTCTCAAGTCCTATTGGAAGATCGGTCCATTTACTCATGGCTTGTTTGGATTTGAGAATGTCTATATCAAGTGTTGAGCTTGGAAATAATGCTTATGTTTATAAGTTGTGGATGGATTCTAGGGATGAAGTGGTTATCCAGTAAGGGGTGCCACTCTCGGTTTTAGAAGGAGGGTAGTTAGACTCTTGGCCTGCTTTGGTAATACCCTTGAAGTATCGCGTAACCTTTTGGGTTCTGTCATGATTAGTTACTTAGAATCCCTAGATGCCTTTGTTGGAAATTAGAAACCCGATCGAATGGTGTTCGCTAATAAGACGGATGGTTTACTTCGATTATGTATGGGTTATGGGAATTACCCTAGTAAGTGCGCATGGCAACCTGTCTACTTTCAAGAGAAAGTTTTTCTACGTGGAATACCTTGTGGTACGAGGTCCAGGATTCACTAATGAAATTTTGGAAAGCTTGCGTGGAATCATGAGTACGCAGTCCTGTTTGCGCCAAGTGTTCTAGAAGAAGAAGAAGTGCAAGTGGAATGGGAGGCGACGAGGGAATGAGTTCCAACCCATGTTATGGAAACGGGAAATCATGAAGTCATGGGACGGTCAAGGCACTATGGAACTAAGCTCAAGGAGATGCGACTCAGAAGACTGAAGACTAGATGCGCGCATGATATCACTTTTTAAGAGTATATCCTCGATCCCTGTTTTCTGTTGAGCTTGCTTGTAGGCTATCTTTTATGGATATCCCCTCGGTCCTATTTCTGTTACAAACCCCGTAAGGAGTTTGTTTTGTTTATCTTCTCGACCCTGTTTCAGGGAATCTTAGGTAGAACCCTATGGATATAAACATGTATTTGAAACATGTTATGGTTGATATGGTTGCAAATGGTTGCAAGTGGTTGCTCGTGGATGCGCGAATACACATTAGATACTTGCTCAACTCGGTTACATTTCATATTGCATATGCATGAGTATTTATACTTGCTTATGGATGAAATTGAATGTGTTATCATGCGGATGTTGCATATGAATGAATGATTGTGCACGCATATAGTATTTACATGACTAGGGCTATTTGCATACATGTTGGATTCATGGCACTAAACATACTTTGCATTAGAAAGATTTTTCAGGCCTGACCATTAGCATTAGCTAAGGAACATGTACACACACGTTTTGCATACATTCGTAAAGCATTAGAAGTCGTCTAAGGACAATGGTTGCTTGTGGATGATGTTTTGAGTAGATGGATGATGGATGGTAGGATATGTTCTTCCTAACTTGGAGATTTCGGGGACGAAATCCTAAAAGGTGGGGAGAATGTAACAACCCGTATTTCGATAACATGATTAAGATGAGAATCAAGGCAGAATTTAATTTTAAATTCTGAATCAAGTGAAACGGGCTATGCCATTGCGTTCGTCTCGGAAAAATACGCGAAATAGAGTCCGAGTTTTCGAAAATCGGAGTCCGTATGACCAAGATATGGCCTCGCGAAGTTTCACGAAAAATTCCCAAATTAAAGTATACTTAATTAAGTGAAATGGGTTGCGCAGAGAAATATATATATATTGATATATATATATATATATATATATATATATATATATATATATATATATATATATATATAAAATTGAAAATTAAATAAATAAATATGCAAAAATGTTCAAAACAGCGAATTGGGAGAGGGGAATAACTGAACCGGCCGATTTTTGAGGTCGACCCGAGCCCGCTGGGTCGACTAGGGGTTAATCCAGGGTGTTTGGCTGTCAACCCGTGGGCCGATTCGCTCAAATGCAGATTTTGCATTTGGATGGTTCTCATGGTTCATCTTTAATCTAAAGGCCCTAGATGGTTCCTACACTTGACTTCTTCCCCAAGACATGCTTTGATGGCTTGGATTGAATCTAGGTTTAATCCTATGGCCTAAAACACTTGCCTAATCTATAAATAAGACCCTAACCTATCCTAAACCCTCATTATTCACTCATGTAACTAAACTATGGCAAAATTGCTACTCTCATGGCCTCCACTCAACTATCCTAGCCTCCACTTCATTTCTATGAGAGGTTTCATGATCATGAGAGTATTAGAGAGTCCCTATGTTAGTATGAGAGCTTCTCAAGTTGATTTCAAGGCAAAAGCTTTGATCTTTGTGCATAAAGATGGTGTTTTTGTTGATTTGGAGCATCCATCTTTGGGTTTTTGGGTGATGGAATGCATAGGCTTCCTCACAAGCTTTAGATTAATCGATTTAGGCTTTCATTGCAATGTAAGCCCTTTCCCTACTCTTAGATATTAACTATGAAGTTAAATGATCATGTTGCAAGTTTGGGTTTGATCATTGAGAATGATACATGCTATCATGTTATGCAAGTTTATGAAGTCATCATCTTGATCTTATGAGCTAAAAGCTACAACCTTTATGTTGAAATGTTGCATTATGCAACATGAGAACCTTCATAATCATTATGTCAACTTGCATATGAAGTCATAACCCTTATATGATGATATATGCGAGTTTCTAGTCATCATTCCATGTCTTTTGTCACCATGATTCGCTTATGTGCCAAGTTTGGGTTTATGCATGTTTTTGAGGCTTAAGAATGTAACATGCAAGCTAATGAACACATTTGTGCCTCATTTGCCACCATGATTAACTTGTGGCTTAATATCCATTTTTGTCATGCCTTTGCCAAGTCTCTTCTTTTAATCCATTACGTTGTTGCGAACGTATATGCGAGTTTAAAAAGCGTTGGGGTCACATTATGGGAAAACATAATGATATGAACATGACTTGGGTAAATGGGTATAAACATGACAACGTGTAACGTTAAATATGACATGTGTTTATACTTGAAAACATGACTTGAAATATAACATGGAAGTGACATGTAAGTATGCATAAAAACATAAGCTTGGGAATTTACCTATTAAGTTAGGTCTACCCATTGGGAATTTACCTATTAAGTTAGGTCTACCCAATTGCTTGAAAACTTAAATATGAACATGACACTAGTCTAAACATGAAAGTGGCCAACTCGAGGTTGGGTTGAGTTTGCAACATAAAGCTACCCGGAACCGACCGGCCTAACTAGTAGTTGCAAACAATAGGACCCAATGTGAGAAGTTGGTCATGTTGTGCTTGAACCCGAGGTTAGACCAAGTTGTGGTGTAAAGCTACCCGGAACCGACCGGCTTAACTAGTAACCACAACAAAGTCTAATGTGAGAGGTTGGGGTGCATTAAGTAATTAATGCCACATGATAGGGTTAAGCTAATTTGATTAATGGCTCTTAATCAAATATGACATGGACAAACGGGTTAAGTAAATTGATTAGGCTAATGATACTTAACAAAACATGACAAGGTTGGGTAGGTTAAGTAACTCGATCTGCCTAATGACACTTAACCATTTTTATACGACTAGTGGACGGGGATTAAGTTAACCAACACTTAATCTATCCAACATGATAATTTGGTAAGGTTAAGTAAGTTTTCTTAATGACACTTAACCAAAAGATACAGTTAATGGATGGGGTTAAGATTAGACTCAACTAGTCTAAACATGATAATCGGATGGGGTTAAGTTAGCTTAGACTTAATTAATCCCACGTGGTAGTAAAAAGGGGGTTAAGTTAAACACTTAACTAATCTAACCCGTTAATTTGATGTGGTTAAGTGACCTATACTTAACCAATCTAACTCGTTGATTTGATGTGGTTAAGTGACCTATACTTAACCAATCTAACTCGTTGATTTGATGTGGTTAAGTGACCTACACTTAACTAATCTAACCCGTTAATTTGATGTGGTTAAGTGATCTATACTTAACCAATCTAACTCGTGAATTTACTGAGGTTAAGTTAACCCGTACTTAACCAATATAACGTGAAAACATGATAAGGCTAAGTCACGAATCGCTTGAATACACTTGACCGGTTTGACTAAGTAATTTGACAGGGTCAAGTTAATATATACTTAACCAACTTGAGCATGGTTTGTAGGGTTAAGTCTTGAACTTGGATACTTAGCCAATTTTGACGTGGTTTGTAGGCGGGTTAAGTTGTGAACTTAAGTGACACTTAACCCATTAGATAAACCCTAATTCGGAGGATTAGGTAAATAACCATAGTTAACAAGGATTATGGAAATTAGGCTAAGTGGTAAACCTTAGTTAAAAAAACTAAGTAATAATTCTTAGCCAAGGAAATTTGGACCACCTCTTAGATAGATGAGTAACCCGATATGGTAGGTCATCGTTTAAGTATACGTGTAGGAGCAGGCTATCTGATTTAGATAAAGGCTCCAGCGAACTGGGTAACGAAGCAGCGGCTTCGGGGAACGTGAGGATATTCTTGGGATCCCTCTGTGAGCTGCCAGGTCATTATACTAGGCTCACGAGAGGTTGAGGTCTGCGGTAGAAGAACCAAGAATATGCCTTGGTTGCTATGCGAGCGACCTAAAGACTGGGGTGGATAGCAGTGAGTGGACGAATACATAAGGTGCCCGAGATAGCAAGTTCGTCGATCATCTACCATCTTGAGTCAAGCGTGTACGTACGAAAAGGCAGGGAACACCCAACAGACCATAATTGCTATCTAATTATGGGTGAGGTAGGCCGTAGGATGTGGGCTGGCCGGAGTGTAGTTCTCATGCAAGATTTTCTCTTGTGTTGCCTTTCACTAGTTGAGGGAGGGGTCTCGTGGGACCATAGCCACGTGTAGAAAAGCAGACCTTAGTATCTGCATCGGCAGATAAATCTAAAGCTCCCGACCGAGTCCTGTATTTCTTGTTTTGCCCTGTGACAGGACTCGGATGGCACGATGTGATACATGTGCATACAGTTATAGAAAAACGATTCACGATGAATGCGTGGGAAAAAGGGCGCGGTTGACGGTTAGCGTAATCCCTAGTGGCCTAGGTGGTTTAACCCAAACCGAAATACGAAACCGTGCAATAGGTAAGCGTAATCTCTAGTGGTGCTAGGTGGCGTAAGTCCTAGTAGTTCAAACGATGATTCATATGGAAGAGCCTAGCTAGAACAAGGGTGACAGTCCAAACGATTTCAAGGTTAATACGACATGAGGAAGCCCGTACGAGGTACGGCAAAGGACTGAACTTATATACATGGAAAGAAACATACGAGTTGAGTAACCTATATATGCGATATATTAGGTTGACATGGACCATTACACGACTTTGAGTAAGGAGCATTCATGGTTAACACATAACAACGTTGGGATACTAGTACGGTAGGTGCAGAGCGGGCATACAGGATAGAAACCATGGGGCGTTATACGTAATAGATATCTTGGGGATATTATACTTGATAGAAACCTGACGATGTGATACCTTGTTTTATCTTGACATCGTAATTTATCATGACACCTTAGTTTACCTGAGTTCAGTAGTTCATCCTGTTATTTTGATTTAGCTTATCTATCTTGTTATCATGCTTATGTTCATCTCAGTTCCTCATGACAGTTAACTTTACTAGTTTTTATACTAATAGTAGATAGGGCTTACTCAGTCTTTTTGACTGACCCGTTTTGTTTCGCCTCTTTTCTTCCGTTTCCCCCCAGGTTACAGGGAGGAAATACTGCTGTTTAGTTCGGACTTCGTCTGTTTGAAGGTCATCATGGATGGCTTGGACTTTTCTTGGCTATGGCTACTTTACTGTTTTTACTTGGGGAATAATTTATGAAAAAGTCTTTATGCTTCTTTACTATTGCAAGACAGGTCTTGATGTACTCTGATGTAAAAGGCTTTAGACCTTATTTACTCATGTTATGAAAGTTTGATTTTACTTCCGCTATTTTATATGTTCTGTCTTGTGATATTTCTGTGCATGTTTACCAATAATGCCCCTCTAAAGCTAGTGCATTCCTTTGCGAGTGACCCTAGCGGAGGCGGGGTGTTACACTTGGTATCAGAGCAGAAGGTTACTAGACTGGGCAAAAGTTTTTAAAGACCTTCTGAAAACTATTTGAAAACCGTTTACAAAGAAGCATTTTTCATGAAAATTTTCTCTTAAAAGAAAAAGGCTATTCCCCAAAGGCCATTAGCATCATCCTTGTTTCCTTGATTTAATCTCTTTTCCTTTCTTTACTCCATCTGTAGTCACAGTGGTTTTGACTGCGACTAATCTTTCTAGCTACGTAAGTGTTTCCCCTACGATGGAGGTGGTTCTCGAGAGACCATTGCAGAGTTATACAAGAAAGGATAGTGAGAAAGAGGATAAAGGATATGGGCTTATGGGTGAGCAACTTGTTGGTATGGTTTAGTCCTCAAAGGAGGGAGAAAGATGAACAATGAAACCCATGACGAGAGAGTACCTTTGGTATGGTGAAACGGGACGGATAGTTAAGTATCATGGGACAGAGACAAGATCATCAGGAGGGCAATAGTATGCTCTCATTTCTAGGGTGCCAACCACTGACACCAAAACAAGCATGCACAGTTTGACCTACAGGTGTCCATGCCTATCTTTTCGACAATGCGGACTAAGTGCACAACCCTTAGCCTGCCGGAACTTTCATGGCACACCAACTCGGCCGTCCGTTTTGGTCACTTACAATCAGCCCAGTAATCGTGCCCTACCCTAGCCTAGTCCCTAGGGTACCGTTTGATACAACAAGGAGGGTTACTGCTGAAAGGGACCCCGCAAACCAGGGTTTTCTGGAGGGTCAAGTGTGTCACCCAAATCCCATAACTTAACCCCATCTAATCAACATGTCAACGTCGGTTAAGTATTTTCAAGGGTACATGACTTAACCTATCCATATGGCATTAATTTAATTAATTAATGCACCCAACCTCTCACATTAGACTTCGTTGTGGTCACTGGATATGCCGGTTGGTTCCGGACAGTATTACACCACAATTTAGTCTAACCTCGGGTCTTATAGTGTGATATGACCAATTACTCATATTGGGTCCTAATTTTTGTAGCTACCGGTATGCCGGTAGGTTCCGGGCAGATTTACGCTACAAACTCAACCCAACCTCGAGTTGGCCATTTCAGGTTTTCTAAGTGTCATGTCCACAATCATTTTTTTCAAGCATAATCATATGCCAACTTTCATGTTATGTTTTCAAATCTTGTTTCATGTCATTTAAGTTTTTGCCTAACTATCCATAACGTAACCCACGTCGCACGTATATTCGCATCACACACATAGATTAAGATGGAACATATAAACATGGCAAAGTGGCAAATTGGTCACAAGTTGATCATGGTGACATGAAGGGTTTACTACATAACTTGCATATGAGATTATGGGTCTTAAAACATGTATGACATTAACTTAGCAACATAGGTGCAACATGGCAAAGTGAACATGAGGGGATAAGCACATAGTTTAGCATCATAGGCATGTTGTCATATTAGTCATGAGAGATTACATGTTGCATTATGCAAAGTCTACAAACAAAGGTCATGTCTTTACACCCCAAGGTTAACATGAATGTTACTAGATTCATGATATGCAACATTTAGGCCCACAAACAAACATAGATGCATTCATTTCAAGTCAAACATACCACAAAGGCCTCATTTCACTTGCAGCATATCATAATTAAATTCATAGTTAACATCTAAGAGTATGAGAGGGCTTACAATGAGCGGTTTTGCGATCTAGATTAATATATATAAAGATTGAGACGAAGGCACAAGCAAAATCCACAAAGAAATAATAAGGTCCTCTTAAACGCCTTGAAACAATAAGAAATAACCCCAAAGAACAAGAAAGATGGCTCTTTTACACAAGAAAGATGGCTCTTTTATAACATAGATTGATTTGAGACACTAATTCTCTCATGAAGGAGGTGGGGGCCATTTTTAATTAACATTTGGGCAGCATTTAGTTGTAGGGTTGATTTGTGTGAGTTTATGAGAGGGTTAGGGGTCTTTTTATAGAGTTAGATCTAATTTTAGCCATAGGATTAACCCTAGTTCTGATCTGAGCCATCAATTCTCGTCATTAGCCCACACAACAGACCCAACATGTAAAAGTGGTGCATCAGGCCAAAGTGGCCGACAAGGGGGGGTCGACCCCTGGGTCGACATCGGTGTCAACCCAATGGGTGGGGGTCGACACTGGTGTCGACCCCTGTGTCGACCCTGCCTGGCGGGAAAATTCCCGCCCAGTTTGTTTTGGCTGAAATTTGAATCTGAATTCAAATTTGAACTGTTTTCGGGCTTGGAATTTTCTGAAAACTTTGACGGGCCATAACTTGGTCATACGGGCTCCGATTTACAAAATTTTGGACTCTATTTCGCGTATTTTTCCGAGACGAACGCAGTGGCATAGCCCATTTCCCTTGATTCAGATTTACAATTTAATTCTGCCCTGTTTTATAACTATAGTGTGTTATAATGTGTTATTAAAATACGGGTTGTTACATTCTCCCCTGCTTAAAGGATTTCGTCCCCAAAATCTTCAAGTTAGGAAAAACATGTCCTACCAACCAACATCCATCTACTCCCAACATCACCCATGAGCAAAACATAGTCCTTAAATGATTTCTAATGCAATATGAACATATGCAAAGTTGTGTGTATATGTACCTATCTAATGCGAAAAATCAGGCGGTTACTGATACTGTAAACCTCCTTAATGCAAAGTATGTTTGTGAAATGCCTCCAATATGTATGCGAATTCCTAACATAACTTGTAATTATACATGAGTGCACATAACATACATCCATATGCAACATCCATGTGATAGCATAACAAGTTTCATCCATAAATAAGCATAAACACTTATGCATATGCGGCATGAAAGTGTGTGAGCCGATCTTAGTGCCTAACGTGTATCATGCATCCACGAGTATTGAAACACCCCACCTCCGTTAGGGTCACTCTCAAGGGAATGCCCTAATTTTGGTGGAGGTTTATAAGTACAAGTCACAGATATACAAGACAGATATAAGAACACATATTTGTAAACAGCGGAAGAACAACAAACTTTATTTCATCAAGTCAAATACGTGTTACAACAACATCCTTTCCAAAAACATAACATAACACTTTCATAATCTGTCTTGAGTACATTATTTTTAAAGAAGCATAAACAAAACATAGATAAACTGCAAAAGCCCCATAGTGGATTGTCCAAAGCCATAGTTCAAAACAGGAAAGTCCAAGCAATACATTTCTCTTCTTCAAGCTGGATGTTGAGGTTGGTCAAGCTGCTGTGTTCCCTCCCTGAGGACCTGGGGGGGGAAACGGAAGAAAGAAGACGAAAGAAAAGTAGAGTCAGACATAAAGCCTGAGTAAGTCTAGTACTACTTTGTCTATGAATAAAGAACTGGGTATGATAAGTATAAACAAGAAGTGGGCAAACACCATAACTTGGTTAAGTTGTCTAGGGTCGAATATACTATCGTACCCCATGTTAATCTCTGAACCCATATAGTAGTTTCCAAATTGCACCCCATAATCAGGGTGATGTGATCCATTCTACGATGATCGGCTCCTACTCGCAAAGTTACATGTGTCTTACGGCCCCCGATGTCTGTAGTTACCTATGCTGGTCCCACCATGGGGTGTATCAAGTCCCATAGTGGCAACCCGACACAACCTTAGAGTGCACAGGTATGCTACTGGTGTCCAGTGCCTTATTTTTCTGCGCCGGAGTGTGTGCACGCCCGCACTCCGTTAGAACCTACACTGCTACACCACCGCCGTCGATTTGACCTCTTACAATCAGCCCAGTAATCGTGCCCCACCCTGCCTAGTTCCAGGGTATCCTGATACACCTTCTAGGGTTACTGCTGAAAAGGGTCCCCCGTTACTAGGTTTTCTATCTCTAGCCAACATGCTAAGTTGGTTAAGTGTTTTCAAACCTAACCCCCACCAGTCCGTTTAGTTTAGCATGTTCCATTTTGATTAAGTCTTTAGTTCACTTAATCCTACCAATCCTGACTCAGCCTTAATTTTCTTATTAAGGCCCTGACCTCTTACATTAGACAGGTATTGTTGTGGCTGCCTGTTGCCGGTTGGTTCCGGGCAGTCTTATGCCACAACTCAGTCTAACCTCGGGTTCTTGCTGGGCTCCATGTTTAACCTCCCACATTGGATAGGTATTGTTGTGACTACTGGACAGTCGGGCGGTTCCGGGCAGGTTTACATCACAACTCAATCCAACCTCGGGTTAAACACATCGTATGTTCTACATTTACATATTTTGTCATTCCTCTTTATTTCTTATATGTAAATATTTGCGGCCCATTATTAAGTTAATGGTGTAAGGGTTACACCAATCATGGGCCCAACTCATACTTGAATTTGGGCCCTTCTATTTATATTTCCATTCATTAATTAATTTTAACCCAATGTTATTTTTCCCCCGTTTTACACGTCCGTTTATATATATTGGGCTTAGCCTTTTAAAGCCCAATTTAGCCATGCGAAAAGGGGAGGCTTAAAGCGTGATTACATACACAAAGAGGGGAAGGTGAGCGCATGAACTTGCATATGACGTTGGAAATACATAATAGAAACTGGTGTACTTGCATAGTGGTAATATAGGTGACATGAATCAAAGCATGTGAACTTGCATAGGTTTAATTACAACATGAACCTATATTCTTTTTTTAGGCATAGTGTCAAACATAAGCATGTCATAAATATTCCTCGCATAAGCATAGCATAATGTCGAACATAAGCATGGCATAAATACTTCTAACACAAACATGGCATAATGTCAAACATAAGCATGGCATAAATACTTCTAGCATGAACATAGCATAGTTCAACTTAATCATGATTTAAGTCTAATCACATAACAATGGTATAAACATACTTATGCATAGATATTCCTAATCATGGTGTTTTCTTTAAACTTGCAAAAAGGGGATTTTTGAGTCTAACCTAGCCATGTCTCACATATGTCATTTAACAATATAGAACTAACATGGATTTCAATTATGCCAAATATCATTCATAGCCTAGCCATAAGTTTGCAAAAGCATGACTTAATACATGGATTATGGTGTCAAAATTCCAACATAGTTTCATATGAACTATAACAACCAACTTGTTTCAATTACTTGCAAAATGATTTATGCACAAAAATATACATCATGATGACATAATAACAAAGCCCCAAACTTGCATGAATTTCAATTAACTACATACATGTAGCTTCAACATAGATTACATAATTTGCGCAATATTCCAAACGTATACTTGCATAGAACTACCGCATGTAGTTCTTTATAACATGAATAACATAATTCATAAATATCCAAACGTATATAATATTTCAAATTGATAAGAACGCACAATTATGAATAGCTTTATTGCCACAATTCAAGCATACAAATCAATACAGTTGATTATTCATACCAAAGTAATACTCTACTTACAATGGTTGCGGCGAATTCTCTAATTAAGAGATATGATTCCTATGTTGAATTGATTGGCTTTAGGTTGCTTGAATTGCTTTAGGCTTTAGAACTTTCTTCCTAATTCTCTCTCTAGTTGGCGGCTACTCTTAGTCGTTTCTCAGCAACATGGCGGCTATGTTCTTAATTTTGAATGAATAGATTAGGGTTTAGTCTAGGGTTGTTTATATAGAGGTTAGGAATTGATTAGGACCATTGATGTTGCTAGGTTAGATCATAGCCATTCATTAGGAAGAGAGACCAATTAGAACCCGCCACCTAGCCCTAATGACAAAGCAGACCACTGAAATTCGACCAAACACAGACCTGGCCAGCCAGGTTGACTGGGCTCGACCAGGTCGACACCCCTGTCGACAGGGCTGTCGACAGCCCTGTCGACATGGGTAGCCCAGGTCGACAGCCCAGTCGACCTGGGTGGCCTAGGCGGGTGTTTATCCGTCCTGGCCCACTGGGCCCGATTTTTAATTATTTTATTCTGTTTGAATTTTAAATTTGATTCAAAACTTCCGAAGGCCATATCTTCTTCATACGGACTCCGTAATTCGAAAACTCGGACTCTATTTCGCGTATTTTTCCGAGACGAACGCAATGGCGTATCCCGTTTCCCTTGGTTCTTTGATTTCAGATTAATTATACTTTAATTTGTTAATTTCACAGTTATAGAATTTTCGGGGTGTTACATTCTCCCCCACTTAAAAGGATTTCGTCCCCGAAATCTTCAAGCTAGGAGGAATGTATATCCTAACATCCAACCATCCATCTACTCATCCATCAAACACGAGCATCCATTGTCCTTAAAAGACTTCTAATGCTTCATGATCATATGCGAAGTGTGTGTGTACATGAACTTATCTAATGCAAAATCAGGCGGTCTACTGATTCAGTTGACCTCCTTAATGCGAATTATGTAAGTGCCATGAATCCATTATGTATGCAATTTTTCCTATTCATGATTCCACATGAGTGCACAGTCATTCAATACAAATGCAACATCCATATGACAACACATTAAAGTTCAACCATATACGAATACAAACATATATGCATATGCAATATGAAGTGACTGAGCCGATCTAAAACCTAGATTGTGTGTGTATATGCAACCACGAGCAACCACTAGCAATCACTTGCAACCACTTGCAACCACCATCCATAACATGTTTCAACTACATGTTTCCATCCAAAGGGTTTCTATCTAAGAGATAAGGTCGAGGAAATATACCTAAAAAGATAGATAAAAGCGCAACTTAAGGAAAATGAAAGATCAAGGATGTACCCTCGAACAGAAAAGGGTAGGCAGTACGGATTCTAGCTTCAGTTTCCCAAGTCGCGTCTGCCTCGGCGTCGCTCCACTGAACTTTGACGAGCTTGACTTCGCGGTTGCGTAGCTTCTTCACTTCCGTTCCTAAGATGCGGGTTGGAACTCTTCTTATGGTTGCTTCGCGTTCAACTTTGGCCTCTTCGAGGATGTTTGGCTCTACCACTTCAGCTGACTCATGCAGACATTTTTCGGAGATGTGAAACATGAAATACGTTGTGGACTCCAGCCAACTTCTCGGGTAGCTCTAATCTATAGGTCATTTTCCAAATTTTCTCAATGATAGGAAATGGTCCTACCTAAAGGTATAGTCGAATGATAGAAGCAAGTAAAAACTTTGTGCCCATTAGGCAATGTCAAAATTGGAAATCTATGCCACATATATATTGATTAGGAGAAAAACTCTCTAAGCATCAGCCCCGAAGACCGAAATCAACATCAGACTGACACCCAAAGAATTACTCAACCCAACCACCATATATGATTCTAGGAAATTAAGCATGATGGACTCCTTTTAGGTCACAAGGGAGTCCCTTCCTAAGACCAATCTGTATCCTATAAAACCCAAAAAGTTTGGTCAATCCAACGAACACCCTCAAGCCCCAACATGTGTTACTAATAGATGAGTCATACTCCCTATGGGGTTTGCGACAGAAATTGGATTGAGAATGGGACCGAGAGGATATACACAAAAGATAGCATGCAAGTAAGCTCTACAGGAAGAGAGGGATCAAGGATATACTCTTAAGGGGAGATATGATGCACGAATCTAGTCTTCGATCTTCTAAGTCGCATTTCCTTGAGCTTAACTCCATTATGCTTTGTCCGTCTTTAACTTCACAATTTCGTAGCTTCTTAATTCTTGTTTCCAAAATATGAGTTGGAACCTTTTCCACTGTTGCCTCTCGTTCCACTTTCACTTACTCTACTTCTAATATACTTGGCTCAAGCCTAACTGCGTACTCATGGTCCCATGCAAGCTCTCCAAAATTCACTAGTGAATCTTGGATCTTGTTAACTTACTAGAAGGTATTCCACAACCCATTCATAAGCGAAATGAACTTTCTGCCTTAGTGGCGAACACTACTGGAGCGCCCCATTCTGAAATGCTCCTCCTAATGAACCCCTTTCTCTAGAGGCTCTTTAATCTGTTTACTGAGCTCTTTCCTTTCCCGTGGAGCCATGTGTCCAACGGGCAACGCAACGGGCTTTGCATTATCTACAAGATATATACAGAAGTCTATTTCCCACTTCGGAGGCAAGCCCTTCACCTCTTCGAAGATATCCGGATATTCCCGGACCACTCTAACCGATTGCAAATTTTTCTAGCGATTCAAGATAACTAAGCATAACCGCATACGAGGGATTACAAGAAATTTCCAAAGTATTACCGAGCTGGGTTAGGAGCCTAACAACCCTTTTCTCACAATCGAGGATGGCCCCATTACTAGATAGCCAATCCATACCCAAAATCAAACCATACCCCGAAAAGCCCAAAACAAAGGCACTACATTGAAATTCAACACTTAGGATAGAAATTTTCAAATCCAGACAGATCATAGACAAATGAGCTAGGCCCCCAATTGGGTTTGAAACAATTAAGGGGTCCTCTACCATACTAGTTTTTAGGTGCAGAGATTCTACTAAAGCAGACGAGATAAAGGAATGTGATGCGCCAGAATCAAACAAAGTGCGAACGGGGTGATCATAAAGATAAACTACACTTTCTACAGAAGTATTGGTACCTCGCTGTTGCAATGGTGGCGCTTCTAGCACATGAACCTGTGCCCCTGGGGTGGATCCAGTGCCCTGCCCCTGTCCTCGTTTCCTTGGGCAGTCCTTAGCCCTATGGCCTGTCTGACCGCACGAAAAGCACCCACCATTCTCCTTGGCCTTCTTTTTCCGGCAGTCCTTTACTAAGTGCCCCACTTTGCCACAGAAATTACACTTCCTCTTCTCTTTGTTGCCTTTCCCGCCCTTCTTAAAGTCTGTCTTCTTAGGCTGCAAACCCTCTTTCTTCCCTTGAGAGCTTTCTGCCTTTGTCTCCTTCTTGCCCTTGTCCTCTTCATTCAGCAATGCCATTTGCACCAATCTTTCATACGTGGCCCCCATGGGTATATGGGTCATGGCCAAACTGTGCAATGGCTCATTTAACCCTTTGACGAAACGGAGAGCCTTCTTGTGCGGGGTGTTGACTAGGTCAAGTCCAAACCTAGCCAGCTCATCAAACTGATTCACATACTCTCTGACTGTCTTGTCCCCTTGCTTAAGAAATAAGAATTTTTCTAACTGCAAACTTCTTTCCGCATCTGAGAAATTTGGTCTCAAACCTTGCCCTAAAGTCCTCCCATGTCTCCACTGGTCTTTTAGCATTAGTGACTTCCCACCAGTAGGAAGCCTCGCCCTTCAATAGCCACACTGCCAACTGTACTTTTTGTCTATCTTCTACCTCAAAGATGATGAATAGGTCCTCCGTTTCTTTCAGCCAATTTCTAGCTGCTACGAAGGACTCAGTTCCATGGAAATCCCTTCCTCCCATAGCTTTAAAATCTTTACATATCTTAGCGAATGCGTTTCCCCGAGGAGGAGGTGGAGGAAAAGGTGCTGCTGCAGCTGGATGATTTCCTTCAGCTGGAGGAGGAGGAACGGTAGGACCTGGCTGAGTGGCCCTTGCTTCTAAGAAACGTCTAAACCAACCAGGTATGGGTACCCCTTCCGGCAAGTTAAGTTCTTGGGACATGCTGAAACAAAAAGGATAGATTCAAAACGAAGGATAAGAGATAGTACCTATGGCTTTGGGGAGTGATCTTTGCCTTTTTAAAATAAAATAATATTTTATCTTCTAAAAATGCTTCTTTAAATTTCCTTTTTGAAAATAATTTTTCAAAACTTTTTATCTTATCTGGTAAACCTATGCTCTGATACCAAGTGAAACACCCCACCTCCGTTAGGGTCACTCTCAAGGGAATGCCCTAATTTTGGTGGAGGTTTATAAGTACAAGTCACAGATATACAAGACAGATATAAGAACACATATTTGTAAACAGCGGAAGAACAACAAACTTTATTTCATCAAGTCAAATACGTGTTACAACAACATCCTTTCCAAAAACATAACATAACACTTTCATAATCTGTCTTGAGTACATTATTTTTAAAGAAGCATAAACAAAACATAGATAAACTGCAAAAGCCCCATAGTGGATTGTCCAAAGCCATAGTTCAAAACAGGAAAGTCCAAGCAATACATTTCTCTTCTTCAAGCTGGATGTTGAGGTTGGTCAAGCTGCTGTGTTCCCTCCCTGAGGACCTGGGGGGGAAAACGGAAGAAAGAAGACGAAAGAAAAGTAGAGTCAGACATAAAGCCTGAGTAAGTCTAGTACTACTTTGTCTATGAATAAAGAACTGGGTATGATAAGTATAAACAAGAAGTGGGCAAACACCATAACTTGGTTAAGTTGTCTAGGGTCGAATATACTATCGTACCCCATGTTAATCTCTGAACCCATATAGTAGTTTCCAAATTGCACCCCATAATCAGGGTGATGTGATCCATTCTACGATGATCGGCTCCTACTCGCAAAGTTACATGTGTCTTACGGCCCCCGATGTCTGTAGTTACCTATGCTGGTCCCACCATGGGGTGTATCAAGTCCCATAGTGGCAACCCGACACAACCTTAGAGTGCACAGGTATGCTACTGGTGTCCAGTGCCTTATTTTTCTGTGCCGGAGTGTGTGCACGCCCGCACTCCGTTAGAACCTACACTGCTACACCACCGCCGTCGATTTGACCTCTTACAATCAGCCCAGTAATCGCGCCCCACCCTGCCTAGTTCCAGGGTATCCTGATACACCTTCTAGGGTTACTGCTGAAAAGGGTCCCCCGTTACTAGGTTTTCTATCTCTAGCCAACATGCTAAGTTGGTTAAGTGTTTTCTAACCTAACCCCCACCAGTCCGTTTAGTTTAGCATGTTCCATTTTGATTAAGTCTTTAGTTCACTTAATCCTACCAATCCTGACTCAGCCTTAATTGTCTTATTAAGGCCCTGACCTCTCACATTAGACAGGTATTGTTGTGGCTGCCTGTTGCCGGTTGGTTCCGGGCAGTCTTACGCCACAACTCAGTCTAACCTCGGGTTCTTGCTGGGCTCCATGTTTAACCTCCCACATTGGATAGGTATTGTTGTGACTACTGGACAGCCGGGCGGTTCCGGGCAGGTTTACATCACAACTCAATCCAACCTCGGGTTAAACACATCGTATGTTCTACATTTACATATTTTGTCATTCCTCTTTATTTCTTATATGTAAATATTTGCGGCCCATTATTAAGTTAATGGTGTAAGGGTTACACCAATCATGGGCCCAACTCATACTTGAATTTGGGCCATTCTATTTATATTTCCATTCATTAATTAATTTTAACCCAACGTTATTTTCCCCCCGTTTTACACGTCCGTTTATATATATTGGGCTTAGCCTTTTAAAGCCCAATTTAGCCATGCGAAAAGGGGAGGCTTAAAGCGTGATTACATACATAAAGAGGGGAAGGTGAGCGCATGAACTTGCATATGACGTTGGAAATACATAATAGAAACTGGTGTACTTGCATAGTGGTAATATAGGTGACATGAATCAAAGCATGTGAACTTGCATAGGTTTAATTACAACATGAACCTATATTCTTTTTTTAGGCATAGTGTCAAACATAAGCATGTCATAAATATTCCTCGCATAAGCATAGCATAATGTCGAACATAAGCATGGCATAAATACTTCTAACACAAACATGGCATAATGTCAAACATAAGCATGGCATAAATACTTCTAGCATGAACATAGCATAGTTCAACTTAATCATGATTTAAGTCTAATCACATAACAATGGTATAAACATACTTATGCATAGATATTCCTAATCATGGTGTTTGCTTTAAACTTGCAAAAAGGGGATTTTTGAGTCTAACCTAGCCATGTCTCACATATGTCATTTAACAATATATAACTAACATGGATTTCAATTATACCAAATATCATTCATAGCCTAGCCATAAGTTTGCAAAAGCATGACTTAATACATGGATTATGGTGTCAAAATTCCAACATAGTTTCATATGAACTATAACAACCAACTTGTTTCAATTACTTGCAAAATGATTTATGCACAAAAATATACATCATGATGACTTAATAACAAAGCCCCAAACTTGCATGAATTTCAATTAACTACATACATGTAGCTTCAACATAGATTACATAATTTGCGCAATATTCCAAACGTATACTTGCATAGAACTACCGCATGTAGTTCTTTATAACATGAATAACATAATTAATAAATATCCAAACGTATATAATATTTCAAATTGATAAGAACGCACAATTATGAATAACTTTATTGCCACAATTCAAGCATACAAATCAATACAGTTGATTATTCATACCAAAGTAATACTCTACTTACAATGGTTGCGGAGAATTCTCTAATTAAGAGATATGATTCCTATGTTGAATTGATTGGCTTTAGGTTGCTTGAATTGCTTTAGGCTTTAGAACTTTCTTCCTAATTCTCTCTCTAGTTGGCGGCTACTCTTAGTCGTTTCTCAGCAACATGGCGGCTATGTTCTTAATTTTGAATGAATAGATTAGGGTTTAGTCTAGGGTTGTTTATATAGAGGTTAGGAATTGATTAGGACCATTGATGTTGCTAGGTTAGATCATAGCCATTCATTAGGAAGAGAGACCAATTAGAACCCGCCACCTAGCCCTAATGACAAAGCAGACCACTGAAATTCGACCAAACACAGACCTGGCCAGCCAGGTTGACTGGGCTCGCCCTGGTCGACACCCCTGTCGACAGGGCTGTCGACAGCCCTGTCGACATGGGTAGCCCAGGTCGACAGCCCAGTCGACCTGGGTGGCCTAGGCGGGTGTTTATCCGTCCTGGCCCACTGGGCCCGATTTTTAATTATTTTATTCTGTTTGAATTTTAAATTTGATTCAAAACTTCCGAAGGCCATATCTTCTTCATACAGACTCCGTAATTCGAAAACTCGGACTCTATTTCACGTATTTTTCCGAGACGAACGCAATGGCGTATCCCGTTTCCCTTGGTTCTTTGATTTCAGATTAATTATACTTTAATTTGTTAATTTCACAGTTATAGAATTTTCGGGGTGTTACAAGTATCCACTTGCAACCACTTGCAAACATCAAGCATAACATGTTTCAAATACATGTTTCAACCAAAGGGTCTCTACCTAGGGTTCTCATGACAAGATATACTAAACAAGATAAACTAGACACACGAAAGATGGGAAAAAGAGATTTAGAAAGTACCCTCAAATAAAAATGGATATAGTCCACGCATCTTCTCCTCTGTTTCCCAAGTCTTAATGGGGTTAGTAGTGGTGGTGCCTACCCACCAATAAGCGGCTTCCTCTTTCAATAGCCATACCGCCAACAGAACTTTCCTGCGGTCTTCTATGTCAAAGATAGCGAAAAGACCTTCAGTTTCCTCCAACCAATTTCTTGCCTCTTCAAAAGTCTCCGTCCCCATGAAGTTCTTGCCACCCGTTGCTTCGAATTCCTTGCAAACCTTCGCGAAATCCATTTGTGGATGCTGAGGAGAAGGGGAGGGAGTACCCGCGGGGCCGGCTTCGGTTGCCCTTACCTCTATGTACCGCCTGAACCAAGCAGGTACGTTACTCCCTCCGAAATGGCGAAATTATCGGCCATACTGAAACGAAAGAAAAAGATAGATTTTAGAACAAGGAAACGAAGGACAGTGCTAATGGCTTTTGGGGAATAGCCTTAAAAATAATCTAGACTTTTCTTTTGGAAAGTACTTGTAATTGGTTTTGAAAATAATTTTTAAAAAGGTTTTAAAACTTCTTTAAAAACTTTTGCTCGTCAAGTAAACCTCGTGCTCTGATACCAAATGTAACACCCCACCCCCGTAGGACCCACTTCCGAGGAGGTAGGACCGACGTTGGCGGGGCGTTGGTGGTATAAGAAGTAAGCATGCATAGAGATATCACAAGACAAAACATAATAACATATGTAAGTAAAGCAGCGGTTGCAAATAAAACCCATCATCATAATCAAAACCAACCGTAGTCAAGTTACATAATCAATTTCCAAAATACCAAGTGTCTAGAAAAACATAAACTGAAATACATAAAAACTGAATATAAGTACTAATCCCCAAAGAACAGTAGTGTCGCCATAGCATAGCTCAAAAACATACATGAGCTCTCAAATAAGCAAGCAAAAGATCCACTAGGCAGTAGCGTTCCCTCCCTGAGAAACTGAGGGGGAAAACGAAAGAAAAGAAGCGAATGAAACGGGTCAGTCAAAAAGACTGGTAAGCCCTAACTACTATTAGTCTGAAAACTAATAAAGTTAATAGGACATGAGCAACTAATATGAAACATAAGGTAATAACTAGACTAATAAGGTAACAAGATAAACATGTGAGGCATCACATAACCAAGGTTAAGTTTTTGCACCACGAAGTACTAGGTTCCCAACCCGTGTCAAGTATAAATAAGAAGTGATCCCATGGCCCATGTCAAGTGATGTCCCAAATCGGGGCCCATCTACACGGTCTAGTCGATCGGCTCCCTATAAGCCTAACTCGTCAAGTGTCAGGTGTCATATACGGCCCAAACGCGAAATGTAGTCAACTGTGCTAGGTCCACCCTAGGGTGTATCAAGTCCTAGGGTGCCAACCACTGACACCAAAACAAGCATGCACAGTTCAACCTACCGGTGTCCATGCCTATCTTTTCGACAATGCGGACTAAGTGCACGACCCTTAGCCCACCGGAACTTTCATGGCACACCAACTCGGCCGTCCGTTTTGGTCACTTACAATCAGCCCAGTAATCGTGCCCTACCATAGACTAGTCCCTAGGGTACCGTTTGATACAACAAGTCGGGTTACTGCTGAAAGGGACCCCGCAAACCAGGGTTTTCTAGAGGGTCAAGTGTGTCACCCAAATCCCATGACTTAACCCCATCTAATCAACATGTCAACGTCGGTTAAGTATTTTCAAGGATACATGACTTAACCTATCCATGTGGCATTAATTTAATTAATTAATGCACCCAACCTCTCACATTAGACTTCGTTGTGGTCACTGGATATGCCGGTTGGTTCCGGACAGTATTACACCACAACTTAGTCTAACTTCGGGTCTTATAGTGCGATATGACCAACTACTCATATTGGGTCCTATTGTTTGTAGCTACCGGTATGCCGGTAGGTTCCGTGCAGATTTACGCTACAAACTCAACCCAACCTCGAGTTGGTCATTTCATGTTTTCTAAGTGTCATGTCCACAATCATTTTTTTCAAGCATAATCATATGCCAACTTTCATGTTATGTTTTCAAATCTTGTTTCATGTCATTTAAGTTTTTGCCTAACTATCCATAACGTAACCCACGTAGCACGTATATTCGCATCACACACATAGATTAAGATGGAACATATAAACATGGCAAACTGGCAAATTAGTCACAAGTTGATCATGGTGACATGAAGGGTTTACTGCATAACTTGCATATGAGATTATGGGTCTTAAAACATGTATGACATTAACTTAGGAACATAGGTGTAACATGGCAAAGTGAACATGAGGTGATAAGCGCATAGTTTAGCATCATAGGCATGTTGTCATATTAGTCATGAGAGATTACATGTTGCATTATGCAAAGTCTACAAACAAAGGTCATGTCTTTACACCCCAAGGTTAACATGAATGTTACTAGATTCATGATATGCAACATTTAGGCCCACAAACAAACATAGATGCATTCATTTCAAGTCAAACATACCACAAAGGCCTCATTTCACTTGCAACATGTCATAATTAAATTCATGGTTAACATCTAAGAGTATGAGAGGGCTTAGAATGAGCAGTTTTGCGATCTAGGTTAATATATATAAAGATTGAGACGAAGCCACAAGCAAAATCCGCAAAGAAATAATAAGCTCCTCTTAAACGCCTTGAAACTAGAAGAAATAACCCCAAAGAACAAGAAAGATGGCTCTTTTACACAAGATAGATGGCTCTTTTATAACATAGAATGATTTGAGACACTAATTCTCTCATGAAGGAGGTTGAGGCCATTTTTAATTAACATTTGGGCAGCACTTAGTTGTAGGGTTGATTTGTGTGAGTTTATGAGAGGGTTAGGGGTCTTTTTATAGAGTTTAGGTCTAATTTTAGCCATAGGATTAACCCTAGTTCCAATCTGAGCCATAAATTCTCGTCATTAGCCCACACAACAGACCCAACATGTCAAAGTGGTGCATTAGGACAAAGTAGCCGACCGGGGGGGGGGGGGTCGACACTGGTGTCGACCCCTGTGTCGACCCTGCCTGGGCGGGAAAATTCCCGCCCAGTCTGTTTTGACTGAAATTTGAATCTGAATTCAAATTTGAACTGTTTTCGGGCTTGGAATTTTCTGAAAAATTTGACGGGCCATAACTTGGTCATACGGGCTCCTATTTACAAAATTTCGGACTCTATTTCGCGTATTTTTCTGAGACGAACGCAATGGCATAGCACGTTTCCCTTGATTCAGAATTTACAATTTAATTCTGCCCTGTTTTATAACTATAGTGTGTTATAACGTGTTATTAAAATACGGTTTGTTACACATGGTATGGAGAATGATCATACCTTGTTATTGCATATGTAGTAGTTTCCATTTGCCATTGTATATAGACTTGTTGTGCGTCATTGCATAAATCCTTTACCACATGGATCCCACTATATATGTACGCATGTAGTGAACTTTGCTTTGTTTTTGGAGGCCTGTAATATGAGCACCTCACATATATCCATCATTTGTCTAGAAAGTGAATATGTATTAGTACTAGTTGCCTTGGTCTTTGAGATTTTCTCTCGTTGTTCATTCAGTTGACTTTAGTTACACTGGTTATGTTCATGCTTGCGGAATGTTGAGGTGGTACACACGTGTACCTATACACGTGTGTACATGCAGACTTCCGCGAGCATTGTCCCTCAAATAGAAAGGTATTTATGCGATACTAAGCAAATGTTACACCAAATATATTCGATGTTAAGATCTAATATTATATTTCAGTTTATAGTTAAGTTAATTTACTTGAACTATGATTTAATCCTGACTCGAGTGTTTTAGGTTTTTGCATGGAACGCTCGGGTCAGACCCAAGCAGTACAGATTTTAAAGATCACAGCTTAGGATTTGAAGACCGTCAAACTAGGGATTTCAAAAGTCGCGCACTCTGATGATTTCAAACCAGTAAATAATTTTCTTGTATTTAAACTGTATTTTATAATCCCGCTGTAAAGAAAGGTTTTGTATTCAAAATTCTGATCAGTATATAAAAGATTATTTTGCTGTTCAATACTGTGTTACTCAGTTATTATGTATTTTTCTGTGTTGATTCTGCGTTTAAACTCTACAAGCTAATAATGATCCGTCGATTTGGACGTTTTAAATTGGTTTAATCACCGGTTTAAAGCGGTCAAAAAGGCGGGACGTTGCAGGTGGTATCAGGGCTTTGGTTCATTCAAAGCATAGCTTATCGGGTTTAAAATAAGAAGAATTGACACTAGAAAAAGCGGATTTTTAAAATAAGAAGATTTTGAAAGATAAATTTTGAAGGTGCAAATAAATTTGAAAATAAAATTTTGAAAGTGAAATTATTTTGGAGATATTATATATTTTGAAGGATAGTATTTTGAAAACGATACAGCGGAAACAAAAAATTTTGATTTTGAAATTTGAAAATTTTGTTTGGAATCCCCAGTCTTCGGAAGTCTTCGAATCCAGGTCTGTGAGAGCCTTTCTTCGATTAAATTTACTTAGATTTTAGTCTTGAATCCATCGTCGAATAATATAAAAAGAAGATAAGTATAAGAAGTCGATGAGTCGATCTCTCTAATTGTGTATTTTTAGCAAATCGAAGATAACTGAAATATATTGAAACTAAGAATTCAAATGGAATTTGAATAAAAAGGAGAAATTTTGAAATCATTTCAAAGATGAAACGTGGAACTTTATTTCGACATTCGAAATGTGAAATAAGGTAATAATTGGAATTCGGTAGTGTCAAACTTTAGTACTAATTTATTTAGATTTTACGGAACGCGGCGTGATAAATTATAATTGGTTTCAAACCAATAAGGTGTAATCCAATATATGAGCTTGTAGTGAGTTATACGAAGGGTAAACGAGAGTTATAAATGAAGCGAATCTTAAATGAGATGAATCAAAATATGAATGGAGATTTTAAAGAGAATTGAACCCATATTTAAATGAAATCAAAGCTGATTTGAGGTGATGATTCCAGTTTGGTATATAAGAATTAATATTTACTTTTTAGAAGTAAATCACACGTGGAAGCCAGAATGGGCAAATGATATTATGATAAAGGAAATGGAGTTGACTAGTACAGGGAGATTTTTCTGAAGTTTAGAATATAAGCCAGATTAGATTTTCCGAAGTTCGGAATATGTTATCAGAAGAGAGATTATCCGAAAGGAAGAAACTCATAAGGGACAATTATGTCAGATTTCAGAAAAAGTACTATTTACTTCCCTTTTTAATTAAAATTTAATATATTATTGATTAATTATTTATATATTAATAATAAAGGATATTTTAAAGTTAAACATTGTGAAGGTGTGCATTATTGTTATAATCAACGATTATTGTAAAGGAAATAAGTTCTTAACTTAAAATCAGAAGTTTTCAGAATAAATGATTTTGCTGTTTAAAGTGGTGAATTTTATTCGTTTCGAAGTTAATAATGTTGTTCAGTTAAGGTCTGAGAGGTAAATATACCCCAACTTGATTGACTGCATTGTTGACTAAAGAATGATTAAGATTCGATAATAAGAGTTGGGCAAGTAAAGTGAGTTAATGGGTGTCAACATTTAAGTGGGAATAACAGTGTTTTATTTAAACATTGGTTTTAATCCAAATAACGAATTTAAAAATGTTGTTCCATGAGAATTAAAGTATGTTTTCTGTAGAAAATAAAGATTGGTGAATAGATGGAAATGCTTTCATTGGTGATAAGGGATTTTCTAAAATTATAGGAAATAAAGGTGATAATTGGAAATGTTTTCCAAAAGATCGTGAGAAGTTAACGGGTGGTAAGAACAGATGAGCAAAGGGCCACACGTCAAGAACAAAAAGACGGCTGAATTTAAGAGAAGGAGATTTGTAAACCAAGTTCAAGAATGGTGAAAGAAATGATTGGATAAGAAATTAAGAATGGAGTTAAGAAATAGACTGGAGATTAGTTAAGTTGAATAATTTCCTGAGGGTTGATCTGATGTTGGTTTCGGCCTTCGGGATTGATACTCAGGGAATTGTTCGCTTGCTAATTGACAGTCAAAGGAGGTGAATTGGGAAGAGAAATTGTGCAGGAATAATAAAATGTGTTATAAAAATGGAAATTCCGAGAAGGCAAGAGCATAAAGATTTGAATTAAGCAATGGTCTTAATAATGTGAAAATTTGGAGGAAAATATGGTTCATAACCAGTAGATTTATAAACTTGTGTTGGAAAGATCTGAATTGATTGAGGGCGAAATTGAAATTATAAATTTTGAATTTTTAATGGAAATTTGAGGATGTTTAATTTTAGATATTGGAAATTGAAGTTTTCGAAACTAAGAGGAAAAATATATATACAAATACAGCGAATTCAAAAACAATAAATTTGGAAGTGATGGATTGAGATAAAATCTTATATAGCAGAATTTATATAAGAACGATAGGTTGAAACATAATTTGAAAATCTTATAGATATAAGAAGGGGATGTTTGCAAACAAGATTTGAAAGGAAATCTTATGAATTGACATAAGTATGATTTTTGAGGAATATGAAATAAAAATACTATATGTATATAGTAGCATATGTTTTCAAAATAAAGATAACGAAAGTGTAACACCCCGAATTTCAGTTAACACTGATATTCACTAATTACAGAATTAATAATCTCAGATGTGAGAATCAGGGGAAACGGGTTACGTCATTGTTTTCGTCTCGGAATAATACGCAAAATAGAGTCCGAAATTTTGTAAATCGGAGTCTGTATGACCCGGTTAAGGCCTAAAGAAGTTTTTGGGAAATTTGAATTTCGAAACATGCAGAAATGGGGGCCAGGCGGGAAAACTCCCGCCGCCCAGCCAAGTCGACTTGGCTGTCGACAGGGCTGTCGACCTGCCTATCGACATGCTTGTCGACTTAGCAGTCGACATGGCTGTCGACTTGCCCTGTCGGCTGATTCTGGCCTGGGTGCACCTGGTTGAGTTTTGGGCTGGGTTGGAGGGCTTGGGACGAAATCTGACGGACCTAAACTAACCTAGGGTTAATCTAAGGGTCTAAAACACAACCTAATCCTATAAATACACCCTAAGACTACCCTAATCCATACTAAAAATTGAATCTATGCCATCATGCCGCCAAAATGCAACTTAGAAGGAGCCTGCACTAATTAGAGAAGAGGATTGCAAGCTAATCAACTACTAATCCACCTCTACTTCAACTCTAGCAACTATCTAAGGAGCTAATCTTGGAGTTTGTGAGTTTCTATCACTTTAATAACCAATTGCTAAACTAAGTAGATGAGATGTGATGAGATCATATGGTTTTGCTTGCGGATCAATGGGTTTTAGGTCATATGTTATGATGCTAGTTTGCTAATCACTATGTTTAACACTTATTCATGATGACACTATGTTTATGCAAGTTAAGTGTTTGGGTTAATGCATGTTAAGTGGTGGGTTTTATGCATGCTAAGTGTTTGGTTTTATGCATGCTAAGTGTTTGGTTTTATGCAAGTTAAATGCTTGGTTTTATGCTAGAATCATGTGTGAAATAAGTGACATGACATGCAAGTTTAACCTATGAGTTTGGATCTATAATATGCATAATCTATGCAAGTTGTTTGGATTAGTGATATGCATAACATATGTGAGTTTACCTTTGTATGTCATACATACATATGCAAGTTCATAAGTAACATGTTATGCAAGTTATGTGTTTGGTTATATGCAAGTTATATGCATGATTATATGCAAGTTCATAAGTAACATGTTATGCAAGTTATGTGTTTGGTTATATGCAAGTTATATGCATGATTATATGCAAGTTCATAAGTAACATGTTATTAAAGTTATGTGTTTGGTTATATGCATGTTATATGCATGATTATATGCAAGTTCATATGTAACATGTTATGCAAGTTATGTGTTTGGTTATATGCAAGTTATGTGCATGATTATATGCAAGTTCATAAGTAACATGTTATGCAAGTTATGTGTTTGGTTATATGCAAGTTAACATGTGACATGCTATGCAAGTTCACACCTTTGTATGACATAAGAATCATATGCAAGTTACCCCCTTTGTGACATATGTGCTTCATGCAAGTTTGGGTTAAATGCTAGTTGGGTTTAATGTATGCTCATATATGCAAGTTGACACCTTTTAAACCCATGATAAAGTTATATGCTATGTTGGTTAAACCCATGGCATTTGTGATGAATCTTCCCTTTATTATGTCAAGTTATGAGAATGAATTACGTGGGGAACGATGGGGTTAATATGCATGTTAATAAAATGGTGTGAAATGGGTATGCTTAAGCATAACATAAAGTGAATGGACATAATTGGGAATTTACCTATTAAGTAAGGTCTACCCATATTATGGAATTGGGAATTTACCTATTGAGTTAGGCCTACCCATATTCTTGAAATTTATAATTAATTAGGGATAATTAATACAAAATTATGGGGGTGATTAATTAGGTGTAATTAATCGACTAACACACGAGGTTGGACCCTTTTGTAGCATAAGACTGCCCGGAACCAACCGGCAAATCCAGCGGCTACAAATGATTGGCCCAAAGTGAGAGGTCTTAGTCATAAACTAAATACGTGACAAGTGTAAAGACACGAGGTTAGACTCTGTTATGGTGTAAGGCTGCCCGGAACCAACCGTCATATCCAGCTGCCATAAAGGACAGTCTAATGTGAGAGGTCTTTACAAAGGTTACGATCTTAATTAATTAAGAAACACTTAACCAAATTAGCTTGTAGTGGGGCATGAGGGGTTAAGTCGGTGCCTTGGGTGGCATGTAGTAACTAGTGGGGGTGCCTTGGGTGGCATGAGGAAACTAGTGGGTTGCCTTGGGTGGCAATAGAAAATACGATCAGAATACTTAACCAAAGTGGAACATGTAATTAAACATGATTAAAGGGTTAAGTAAGTGCCTTGGGTGGCATGTGGGAATCAAGTAAGTGCCTTGGGTGGCATGTGGAAATCTAGTGGGTGCCTTGAGTGGCAATTAAAGTATGATTAAATGACTTAACCAAAACTTATAACATGTAAGTGGACATGGTTAAAGGGTTAAGTGGGATTCACTAGAAATGACAAGCTTAGGTGGGTAGCTCGTGGGGGCCCATTTCAACCAATATCCCAAACGTATCTTTGTGGGCTCGACCCAAGTCGAGGACGGGACACGCATATTGGGCTTGACTGTAAGAGGCCAAAATGGGTTAGCGGTGGCAACGCAAGTCCAACGGGTTTCATATGCGTGTGTGGACCCGGGCTGGTAAGTAAGACGTTGTTGCATCGTGTAGGTATAAGCCGTGCACCGTTGATATTATCAGGTTGCCACTTTGGGGAATGATACACACCACTGTGGGGCCGGCACGGGTATCTACGTTAGGGAGCCGATCGCTTGGGGAGTAGTGGGTACACCTAGTGGAGATAGGAGCAGACGGCACCTATGTAGTCAGCTAGGGGTACACGAAACTACTATTAAAAATTACTAAGTACACTTAGTGGGATCAACCTTTAAGTAGGAATTACCCTTGGGTGGGTAGATCTGGGGTGGTGCAGTGTAGGAATTACCCTTGGGTGGGTATATCTGGGGTGGTGCAGTGTAGTAATTATCCTTGGGTGGGTAGATGCGTCTTTACGGTTATCTTAGTTCATCCTAAGTCTAGTTGGCTGCATAGTGTAGCCATTTATCCCCAATCGTTACCGTATATCAAGCTTATGTCTTACTCTGGTTAGTGATTGTATTGTTAAAGTTATAGGACTCGCTCAGACTTATGTCTGACCCCGTTGTTTTTATCTTTTTCCCAACCTTAGGTTATCAGAGTGGGCCTTGCACTAGTGGGCTTTGATCAGACTGCTTTATCTATCTTTTGGAGCTAGGACCGTGGATGTAAAGCTCAGTTTATCTTTTCTGTTATGGCTATTAAGTTATGTAGTGGGATTATGTACTTTGGTTTTATCAGGATGGATATTATGTACTTGACTCTTGTTTATGGTTTTGGTGTAACCAAACATGTTTTACTTTACGCTGTAATGAAATGATGTTTTAAATTCTCACGTATTACTTATATCTGTCTTGGTGTAATTTTTCTGTTCTATATTCACTTAAAATACTCCACCGATGTTATGGCATTCCCTTAGTGAGTGACTGTAGCGGGTGTGGGGTGTTACAAGTGGTATCAGAGCTTAAGGTTACTAGAACAGATAAAATTTTTAGAAAAACTATTTTCTAAGAATATTTTTGAAAGGAGTATTTTCAAAAACATGTCTTTTAAGAGAAAAGTTTTTGAAAGAAAAGCATAATCCCCGATAGCCATATCTTTATCTTTCGAATTCTCTGTTTTGAATCTCTTCCTCTCTCGTTTTGAGTTTCCCCTCCGTGTATAGATGATCTTTCTAAGATAGATAAGAATGGAAAACCACTTCAAGGGACTTAGACGTTAGTCGGATTAGAAGTTGGTTCAAGAAGGAGGAGGACTGGTAGGCACCTATTGGATAGACGATGGGAGGAAGGCTCAAATAGTTGTTTGGTTAATGAAGAGCGAAACCTCATTTTGATGGGAGGTTACGAGTGGAGAATGGGAAGAAGAGGGCTAGTAGTTTTCCTTTTGGAGGAATAGGACACCTTATTAGGATTGTCCAATTGGGGCAAGGGCAAGGTATGGAATCTTCTGGAGGGTAGTTGTATTCCCTCACGGCTAGTGTACTAGATGGGAATAAGACCGTCTAGGTTGGAATTTGGATTTCTTTATTATCCGGTTCGAATTTTATTTGATTCTGACGCATCGAGTTCGTTCATCTCATCGTTGTTATTTGAGTCACTGCACTTAGACACCAGTTTAGTAGATGATCCCTTAGTTGTTTCAAACCCAATTGGGGGCTCCATGATGTGTTTGGGTTTGAAAGTTTCTATACTTAGCGTTGAGTTTAGATGTGATGCTTTTTGGGCTTCACGGGCTATGGGTTAGTTTTGGGCATGGATTGGTTATCCAGTAGGGGTGCCGTTCTTGATTTTGAAGGGAGAGTTGTTAGGCTTATGACCCGCTTGGGTAACACTCTCGAGACCTCTTGTAATCCCATGGAATCTGTTATGCTAAGTTATCTAGAATCGCTTGACACGTCGGTCGAGAGTTTGTGATCTGTTAGAGTGGTCCGGGAATACTCGGATGTGTTTAAGGAGGTGAAGGGCTTACCTCCGGAGCGGGAGATTGACTTCCGAATATATCTGGTAGACAATGCCAAACCAGTATCTTGGCCAGTGTGCCACATGGCTCCTCGTGAGAGGAGGGAACTCCATAAGCAAGTAGGCGATTTGCTTGAGAAGGGGTTCATAAGACGAAGTATATCGGAGTGGGGTGCTCCATTAGTTTTTGCCACGAAGGCGGATGGGTCCCTCAGACTTTGTGTAGGCTAAAGAGAACTAAATAAACTCACAAAGAAGAATAGACACGCATTGCCGAGGATTGATGATCTCTTTTATCAGTTGGTTGGCGCCTCAGTGTTTTCGTAGTAGGACTTAGCCACGGGGTTTCATCAGTTGAGAGTGGCTGAGGATGGTATGGAGAAGACTACCTTTAGGACTCCGGATGGTTTTTATGAGTGGCTGGTGATGCCATTTGGTTTGACGAACGCCCCCTCATACTTTATTGATTTGATGAGAAGGGTGTTCAGGGAGTACCTAAATAAGTTCGTGATGGTCTTTGTAAATGACATCTTGATCTTTTCTAGAAGCGAAATAAGTTTTCACATGTGCTCAATAGGTTGAGCAAAGCCAGTTATGGGATAAACGGTGGTTTTGGAGCGAGACTGGCGAGGACATCCATAGTTGGACAAGGGCTTAATTATTTAGCCATTTTTACTAGTATCATCTCACGTAGGTCGTCTGAATTCGAAGGAGGTATCCCTTGGGTGTTTGTCTGATATTGGTTTAGGCCTTTGGGGCTTGCATTTGGGGGATGTCGAGTTCGACTAGGGTGGTCTGCGTGAGAGATGGATAGTTGTGACGATTTTGCATGGGAGAATATCCTGATTTTCTCTAGAAGTGGAGAAAAGCTTGCCCTACATCTTAGGGAAGTGTTGGAGGCTCTTTGAGCGCATTGTCTTAAGACAACAAAGGTGGATGGAATTCTTAGCATCCTATGAGTTTGATATAGCGTATACCCCTAGCAAGGGTAACGTGGTGGCAGACGCCTTAAGCAGAAAAAGGCTGTCTTTGAGTCCATTGTTCGTGGAATGGCGAAGCTTGGAGTTTATTTCTATGTTTGACTTTAGACCTTCCGTTGACTTTGTACCCGGTTTGCTAGCCTCCTTGGAGGTTAGGCCTACTCTTTTGGGACGGATTGGCGAGGCAGAGCGAGACGACCCACAGTTGGTTGAGTTAGTAGAGAAGCTCATAAGGGGGGAGTCATCCAGCCAATTGAGTAGGTACACCCTAGATGGTAAGGGGTGGTTGCGTAGAGGCGGTAGACTTTGTGTACCGCAAGACGAGGGTTTGAGGAAGGCTATACTTGATGATGCACATCGGTCGAAGATGACCATTCATCCCGGTGGTGACAAGATGTACCAAGACATGAAGCGAGTTTTCTTTTGGGCCGGTATGAAGAAAGACGCGGCCGAGTATGTCGCTAGATTCTTGGTGTGCCAGCAAGTGAAAGCGGAGCAGAAGAAACCCGGTGGGTTGCTTCACCCATTGGAGGTTCCGCTATGGAAGTGGGATAGTGTCTCGACGGATTACCGAGATCGAGGAAGGGTAATACGGGAATTTGGGTTGTGGTAGACAGACTCACTAATAGCGCCCATTTTATACCCGTGAAGAGTAAGAGAACTGCTCCATGGCTAGCTTCAGTTTACATTCGAGAGAGTATTAGATTGCATGGTGTACCTTCCACTATAGTGAGCGATCGAGATCCTATCTTCACTAGAGGGTTTTGGAAGAGTTTGCAAGAGGCGGTAGGGACTCAGTTGTGTTTGAGTACCGCATATCATCCTCAGACGGACGGCCAGACCGAGAGGGTGAATCGTATTTTAGAAGACCTTTTGAGGCTATGTATCTTGGATTTTGGAGGTACATGGGAAGAGCATCTTCCATTGGTGGAGTTCGCATACAATAACAACTTTCAGTCTAGTATTGGCATGGCTCCTTTCGAAGCTCTTTATGGAAGGCCTTGTCGATCACCTACATGTTGGTGGGAATCTACGGATAAGATCTTACTTGGGCCCGATATGGTTAGAGAGACTTCGGAAAAGATTGATTTGATTCGAAGAAGGATGAAAGCGGCGTAAGACAGATAGAAATCTTATGTGGACAAGAGGAGGACGGATCTTGAGTTTGATGTTGGGGACATGGTCTTTGTCAAAGTATATCCGTTACGGAATGTGGTTCGCTTTGGATCTGTTGGGAAGTTAGCGCCAAGGTTTGTTGGACCGTTTCCTATTAAGGAAAGGATTGGACAGATGGCCTATAGAGTGGAGTTGCCCGACAGACTTAGTGGCGTACATGATGTATTCCATGTGTCACAGTTGAGGAAGTGCCTACATGAGACCGCAGAGGTGGTAGAGCCGAGCTTGCTTAGAGAAGTAGAGATAGAGCGTGATGCGACTATTCGACGAGCTCCTACACGCATCCTTGGGTCAGAGATTAAGAGGTTGAGAAACAGGGAGGTTCAACTAGTCAAAGTGCAATGGGGAGAAGATGAGAGCAACGCTACTTGGGAGACGGAAGCGAAAATGCGTTCATTATACCCATTCCTTTTTGAGGGTATGTCTTTTAACTTCTCCTTTATCGTTTGTCTAGTACTTATCTTATCTTTAGTATGTCCTCTTGTTAGTGCCTTTGACCTTTAGATAGGGTAAACCTATGGTTGAAACATGTGTTTGAGACATGTTATGATTGATGGATGCATGTGGATGCAAGTGTTTGCTAGTGGTTGCTCGTGGATGCATGTGGATGCAAGTGTTTGCTAGTGGTTGCTCGTGGATGCATATACACACACTCTAGATACATGATCGGCTCAATCACTTCATATTGCATATTGCATATAATTGTGTGTAGGTAGCTATATTTATGGATGTATAATGGTTGTGTTATCATATGGATGATGCATTTTGGTGAATGATTGTGCACTCATGTAGATATAGTACGTGTCGATAGAGTTCTTTCGCATACATATTGGATGCATGGCACTATCACGGTTTGCATATGTTCATACATTAGATAGGGAACATATACACACACTTTTTGCATATGCTCATACATCAGTAGAAATTGTTTTAAGGACAATGGATGCTCGTGTCTGATGGATTGAGTAGATGGTTGTTTGGATGGTAGGATATGCATTCTCCTTAACTTGGAGATTTCGGGGATGAAATCCTTTAAGGAGGGGAGAATGTAACACCCCGAATTTCAGTTAACACTGATATTCACTAATTACAGAATTAATAATCTCAGAAGTGAGAATCAGGGGAAACGGGTTACGTCATTGTGTTCGTCTCGGAAAAATACGCAAAATAGAGTCCGAAATTTTGTAAATCGGAGTCCGTATGACCCGGTTAAGGCCCAAAGAAGTTTTCGGGAAATTTGAATTTCGAAACATGCAGAAATGGGGGCCAGGCGGGAAAACTCCCGCCCAGCCAAGTCGACTTGGCTGTCTACAGGGCTGTCGACTTGCCTGTCGACTTGGCAGTCGACAGGGCTGTCGACTTGCCCTGTCGGCTGATTCTGGCCTGGGTGCACCTGGTTGAGTTTTGGGCTGGGTTGAAGGGCTTAGGACGAAATCTGACGGACCTAAACTAACCTAGGGTTAATCTAAGGGTCTAAAACACAACCTAATCCTATAAATACACCCTAAGACTACCCTAATCCATACTAAAAATAGAATCTATGCCGTCATGCCACCAAAATGCAACTTAGAAGGAGCCTCCACTAATTAGAGAAGAGGATTGCAAGCTAATCAACTACTAATCCACCTCTACTTCATCTCTAGCAACTATCTAAGGAGCTAATCTTGGAGTTTGTGAGTTTCTATCACTTTAATAACCAATTGCTAAACTAAGTAGATGAGATGTGATGAGATCATATGGTTTTGCTTGCGGATCAATGGGTTTTAGGTCATATGTTATGATGCTAGTTTGCTAATCACTATGTTTAACACTTATTCATGATGACACTATGTTTATGCAAGTTAAGTGTTTGTGTTTATGCATGTTAAGTGGTGGGTTTTATGCATGCTAAGTGTTTGGTTTTATGCATGCTAAGTGTTTGGTTTTATGCAAGTTAAATGCTTGGTTTTATGCTAGAATCATGTGTGAAATAAGTGACATGACATGCAAGTTTAACCTATGAGTTTGGATCTATAATATGCATAATCTATGCAAGTTGTTTGGATTAGTGATATGCATAACATATGCGAGTTTACCTTTGTATGTCATACATACATATGCAAGTTCATAAGTAACATGTTATGCAAGTTATGTGTTTGGTTATATGCAAGTTATATGCATGATTATATGCAAGTTCATAAGTAACATGTTATGCAAGTTATGTGTTTGGTTATATGCAAGTTATATGCATGATTATATGCAAGTTCATAAGTAACATGTTATGAAAGTTATGTGTTTGGTTATATGCAAGTTATATGCATGATTATATGCAAGTTCATATGTAACATGTTATGCAAGTTATGTGTTTGGTTATATGCAAGTTATGTGCATGATTATATGCAAGTTCATAAGTAACATGTTATGCAAGTTATGTGTTTGGTTATATGCAAGTTAACATGTGACATGCTATGCAAGTTCACACCTTTGTATGACATAAGAATCATATGCAAGTTACCCCCTTTGTGACATATGTGCTTCATGCAAGTTTGGGTTAAATGCTAGTTGGGTTTAATGTATGCTCATATATGCAAGTTGACACCTTTTAAACCCATGATAAAGTTATATGCTATGTTGGTTAAACCCATGGCATTTGTGATGAATCTTCCCTTTATTATGTCATGTTATGAGAACGAATTACGTGGGGAACGATGGGGTTAATATGCATGTTAATAAAATGGTGTGAAATGGGTATGCTTAAGCATAACATAAAGTGAATGGACATAATTGGGAATTTACCTATTAAGTTAGGTCTACCCATATTATGGAATTGGGAATTTACCTATTGAGTTAGGTCTACCCATATTCTTGAAATTTGTAATTAATTAGGGATAATTAATACAAATTATGGGGGTGATTAATTAGGTGTAATTAATCGACTAAGACACGAGGTTGGACCCTTTTGTAGCATAAGACTGCCCGGAACCAACCGGCAAATCCAGCGGCTACAAATGATTGGCCCAATGTGAGAGGTCTTAGTCATAAACTAAATACGTGAAAAGTGTAAAGACACGAGGTTAGACTCTGTTATGGTGTAAGGCTGCCCGGAACCAACCGGCATATCCAGCTGCCATAAAGGACAGTCTAATGTGAGAGGTCTTTACAAAGGTTACGATCTTAATTAATTAAGAAACACTTAACCAAATTAGCATGTAGTGGTGCATGAGGGGTTAAGTGGGTGCCTTGGGTGGCATGTAGTAACTAGTGGGGGTGCCTTGGGTGGCATGAGGAAACTAGTGGGTTGCCTTGGGTGGCAATAGAAAATACGATTAGAATACTTAACCAAAGTGGAACATGTAATTAAACATGATTAAATGGTTAAGTAAGTGCCTTGGGTGGCATGTGGGAATCAAGTAAGTGCCTTGGGTGGCATGTGGAAATCTAGTGGGTGCCTTGAGTGGCAATTAAAGTATGATTAAATGACTTATCCAAAACTTATAACATGTAAGTGGACATGGTTAAAGGGTTAAGTGGGATTCACTAGAAATGACAAGCTTAGGTGGGTAGCTTGTGGGGGCCCATTTGAACCAATATCCCAAACGTATCTTTGTGGGCTCGACCCAAGTCGAGGACGGGACACGCATATTGGGCTTGACTGTAAGAGGCCAAAATGGGTTAGCGGTGGCAACGCAAGTCCAACGGGTTTCATATGCGTGTGTGGACCCGGGCTGGTAAGTAAGATGTTGTTGCATCGTGTAGGTATAAGCCGTGCACCGTTGATATTATCAGGTTGCCACTTTGGGGAATGATACACCCCACTGTGGGGCCAGCACGGGTATCTACGTTAGGGAGTCGATCGCTTGGGGAGTAGTGGGTACACCTAGTGGAGATAGGGGCAGACGGCACCTATGTAGTCAGCTAGGGGTACACGAAACTACTATTAAAAATTACTAAGTACACTTAGTGGGATCAACCTTTAAGTAGGAATTACCCTTCGGTGGGTATATCTGGGGTGGTGCAGTGTAGGAATTACCCTTGGGTGGGTAGATCTGGGGTGGTGCAGTGTAGTAATTATCCTTGGGTGGGTAGATGCGTCTTTACGGTTATCTTAGTTCATCCTAAGTCTAGTTGGCTGCTTAGTGTAGCCATTTATCCCCAGTCGTTACCGTATATCAAGCTTATGTCTTACTCTGGTTACTTTAGTGATTGTATTGTTAAAGTTATAGGACTCGCTCAGACTTATGTCTGACCCCGTTGTTTTTATGTTTTTCCCAACCCTCAGGTTATCAGAGTGGGCCTTGCACTAGTGGGCTTTGATCAGACTGCTTTATCTATCTTTTGGAGCTAGGACCGTGTATGTAAAGCTCAGTTTATCTTTTCTATTATGGCTATTAAGTTATGTAGTGGGATTATGTACTTTTGTTTTATCAGGATGGATATTATGTACTTGACTCTTGTTTATGGTTTTGGTGTAACCAAACATGTTTTACTTTCCGCTGTAATGAAATGATGTTTTAAATTCTCACGTATTACTTATATCTGTCTTGGTGTAATTTTTCTGTTCTATATTCACTTAAAATACTCCACCGATGTTATGGCATTCCCTTAGTGAGTGACTGTAGCGGGTGTGAGGTGTTACAGAAAGTACCGTCTTTCTCTATGAATTTCGAGCTTAGTTGAGATATGCTGGTGGTGGCAGTAGGTTGTCCGGACATAAAACTCATGAGTTTCCATTGAGCACGACTGCTAGCGTAATTCGCCGGGCTGCAGATAGCCTACGGCGGTCGGATGTTTCCTGAAGGAATCAGGCGTAACCATTGTGATCGCTGCGATCTAGAGTCGTTAGGATTCGACCGTGTAGCGAAATTCGCAGGGCTGCAGATAGCCTACGGTAGACGGATGTTTCTTGGGGGAACCAAGCATAACCATTGTGACTGCTGCGATCTACAGTCGAATTATAAGGGCGTAATCCGCAGAGCTGTGAAAGCTTACGGGTATAGTTGTTTCCTGAGGGAATCAGGCGTAACCATTGTGTACCTGCGGTCCCCATGGCATATCTACAAGTGAAAGAGATGTAACCACTAGAGTTACTAAAGGTAGAATAGAGCCATGCAATGTTTGAGATATCTTAGTGATAGTGAGCCACCTGTTTGATGCAGTAGTTAATCTTCATGACCTGTTTGGTCTTCGTGACCTGATTTGTCTTTGGGACTTGTTTTGTTCTCGTGTCTTGAAGTATCCTCATAATTTCATGATTGTTTGGTTACTCTGAAATAGAGCAGTTAACGCTCAATGACCTCAGCTTTCTCTTTTGATTCGTATATATTTTCCGTTGATTTGTTTATGACGAAATTCGCAGGGAAGTGATTTCCTACGGATACAGATGTTTTCTGGGGGATCCAGACGGAACCATTGTGTATCTGCGATTCATGAACAGTCAGCATTATGATATCACATTGGTACTTTCCGTATCTATTTTAAAGAGAATTTTTGAAATATATTTTCACTGGGAGTTGAAGCAAGGACATTTAGTACTTGGAGATCTTAGTCGTGCGCCTGGCCAGCGTATGCCTAACATCTGTGAGAACGGCAATAGACTTGTTAGACTTCGAATTATTAAATATTTTCAAATCAATAAGTTGAAATTAAAATGTACTTAACTGGATAAATTAAGAAAATGATTTCAAAGTATTTTCAACTTTATAACTTTGGAGAAATAACACTAATATGTTTGCACAGATTTCGTGTTATGTATGAAAATTTCGGATTTTGAAAAATTTCCATGTTGATAATTGGTAACTTGAAGACAAAGTGTAATTTACACTCCTCAATGAGTGTTGAGAAAGATTAAATGGGTTGAATGTAATGAAATTGGGTTGAGGGCTGCTTAGCCTGGGCCTATTTCAATCGCAATGATGGATAAGTAAACTTTGACAAATGGGGTCTATAAGGAAATTTGGGATATTTTGAGAGGCGTAAATCCAACTTATGTGAAATTTGAAATTTAAGAAGAGGTTTAGTTATGGAGGGAAATTTAATGATCAGAGTAAATTGAATGTGATGGAAATAAAGAAGATCGATGACTCGAATATCGATATTTAAATCAGTTGTGGAATAATTTCACACAAAGATGAAAATTTGAAGTGTACTGTATAACTCTAACGGTTTCTCCTTTTCGAGGACGAAAAGTTTTAAAGGGGGGAAGAATGTAACGACCCGGAAATTTCGACAGCTGAAAAATGGAATTTTATTAACAGGAATAATCAATTTTATATTGATACAGGGGTTAGAAATCAAAATCGAATATATTGAGTTGAACTGAACTCGATATTTAACAGTTTATTAAATATTTTTGTTGAATATTTGAATTGAATTGGTTGGGCATTTAAATTCTATTTTTTTGAAATTTGACAGAGAAATATAATGGCTGAGTTTAAAATAAATATTATCACGTTAAACGAATTGGAAAATTTTAATTTGTTTGGATGTATATAATTTTATATAAAAGGGAATTAAGTTTAACATTTCAAATATTGGAATAAAACGGAATTGTTGAACAACTGGAATAACATCAGTGAAATGATAAGTAATTTAAATTTAAAAATAATTTCGTATAAAAACTGAAGTCAGATTACGATCGGTTTAATTGTATTGGGATCAGAACGCGAAAACAAAGAAGTTCGTATAAATTTTGTTGCGTTTGAAGTTATGTTGATAGTAAAAATTTAGAGCGTCATGCAATAATTTACGGTAGAATTTATTGGGTTTTTAGGGAGAAGGAAAAACTTAGAGAATAATTTAGTTTCAAGGACAAGAAGTTTGAATTTTAGGCTTAGGGACACTTTCTAGTGTATATCATGGAATTCAGGGGCCGCCATCATTACCTCTTTTACACTAAAGTTTGTCCTTCAGCCTAAAATCCAAACTTGTTGTCCTTCAACCTAAATTTTTCTCTAACTTTTTCCTTTAGCCTATTTTCCTGGAATTATATTTAAATAAACGTAACCTACCCTAATAAAACCAGTATAATCTATTCCCGTATGTTGATTTCCTAGACATCGCCTGCCTCAGTTAAAATATATGTTTGTTTGCCTTGGCTTCCACGACTCCTCCCTTATAAATTGAAACCCTTTTTCCTATTTTCTTCACCGAAAATCGTTTCCTCAATCCAATATTAATGGCTGATTGCTCCTTCTCTCCTCTTCTTTTCCTTCCTCAGCAGATAAATCATTTCATCCCCCAAATCCGGAAACCCGTCCTTCCCAAATCTATTGCCGCTGCCATCGGAAACCATCCCTCTAATTTACTCCGGAACCCTAGCCCCTGAAATCGAGTGAATGGTCCTTCGATTGAATCAAATCGGGTATCGAAGTCGTTGCTCCGCCACTTCCGCAAGTTGTTGCCTTTTCAGATCAAAGCCGCTCGTTGCTACGGAAGCGCTCATCCCAAATCGAAGCTGCTGCAAACCCTAAAACCTACGTCATCGAGTAAAGGTGAGTTTTGTTGGAAACTCACGATTAATTCTTGTATTCAAGGAAATTAATCTCAATATGCATTAGGAGAAAATGGTATGATTTTGATTGGGATGTGTGAATTCCTGTTGTTATTTGCTTTGGGTTTGGTAACTCGTTTTTATCATTCATGGGAAAAACATATAGTTACACATGAATTTGCATAGTGGGTAAAATTATTATAAATCCTTATGAATACTTGCTTGTTGCTGTAAGTATAGCCGTCGTAGATTCACCTGTTCTGCTGCCGTTGTCTAGCATTTCATTTTGTGTGGCCAAAAGTTATGCATTCCCCTTTATTTTAATATCATGAGTTTTTTGCAGTTTGAAGATACACATATGTACACTGTGTTCGGTTATAATCTGGAACTCTGAAGTGTATTTAAGGAAAAAGGAGAAAAAAAAGAGGAAAACTAAAACCACATTTGACTGTGGGGGTTTCTTTTGAAATTTTGACCTTAAAACTGTACAACATTAGGTAGGGGTTTCCTTTTGCAATTTGACCTGAACTTGTATAAATCCTGAAAAGTGGAAGCCACATAATAGTATATAAAAATTGAGGATGCTCCCTTGGGTTGATTATGTCGCATGTTCCCTGAATATGTTTGATGTTTTATTTGCGTGCAGGTCGTATACGTGTATCTGTATACACGAGTGTATGAATACCCGTGTTATTGGCATACGTCGAGAGGATTTGGTGTTTCACATTTTGTTATAAAAACCCGTTGTAGCTCGGATCAGATTTGCCGTGACCCTATGCTTATGCCCTTATGTTTGTACATCTATGTGTATAAGAATACATGAGTCATGGTTCATGTCATTTGAACCAGAATTGTTTGACTGCTGTATATTTTCTATCAGTATTCGTATATGGGTGTTCACTACCTTGCTCATGGATACTGTTGTCTTGCCGCGTGGCATTTAGAGTCTGCACTTATATACTTGAACCCATAAAAATGTATTTTGATACTTAAAAGATGGGTGTATTTATGGAATAAATGTTTGAGCACCTGGTTCATGTTTTCACGCATCATATATGTTGGAAATTCGTTCTGAAAGGTATGCTTTAACATTTCTGATATTTTAGTATAAAAAATTGGTGGTAAGTTCTTGTTTTCACCCTCTGTTTCAATAAAAAAAAAAGTACTTCATATATATATATATATATATATATATATATATATATATATATATATATATATATATTTATATACTGTATACATTTTCCTTGCACTTTCATTGTGTGGATAACAGTTTGACATGATCTCCTTTAAATGGAATAATTGTTTTGTGTACAAGGAAATGAATCCTGACGTAGTAAGAACTCCATTCATATTAGCATTATTTATGTTATTATCCTGTAATAGGTTTTTAAATGCAGACATCCATACCTTGTTAAATTTGATATGTATACTTAAGTTTACATTCGCTTAAGGTTATGTTTGTTCATACTGCCCGAATATTATGTATACTACCTTTAAACTGGACGGGGCACCTATACTTGAATTAATACCCCCCCTGCACGCATGCCTTGTTTGTTTGCCGAGCCCGAATCGTTTCTGAAGTGCTGAACTGTAGTGTTGCCTTTAATTGACCAAGTTTTCTTATCATGATCACTCATACTGTTAGAAAACTCGAGTCCATGTTTATACACATTTCTGCTTCACTTTGAAACATAAATTTTTTTATATGCACAGTCGTATTCGAACCCATGTTTGTACATGCTCGTAACACCCTGTTATCACATAAATTTGTGCCATTACATATGCATGTGTGTCCATGCTTTTAACTCATGAAGCTGCACCCGATTATCACGTGATTTGTGCCAGTACTGGACTGAACTTTGCATAGAGCAGGTATACATAAATATATGTTTGAAGTAAACACAAAGACATCCAATATATGTACCTGGTGTGGAGAATGATCATACCTTGTTATTGCATGTGTAGTAGTTTCCATTTGCCATTGTATATAGACTTGCTGTGCGTCATTGCATAAATCCTTTACCACATGGATCCCCCTATATATGTACGCACGTAGTGAACTTTGCTTTGTTTTTGGAGGCCTGTAATATGAGCATCTCACATATATCTATCATTTGTCTAGAAAGTGAATATGTATTAGTACTATTTGCCTTGGTCTTTGAGATTTTCTCTCGTTGTTCATTCAGTTGACTTTAGTTACACTGGTTATGTTCATGCTTGCGGAATGTTGAGGCGGTACACACGTGTACCTATACACGTGTGTACATGCAGACTTCCGCGAGCATTGTCCCTCAAATAGAAGCGATTGTGCGTAGGTATTTATGTGATACTAAGCAAACGTTACACCAAATATATTCGATGTTAAGATCTAATATTATATTTCAGTTTATAGTTAAGTTAATTTACTTGAACTATGATTTAATCCTGACTCGAGTGTTTTATGTTTTTGCATGGAACGTTCGGGTCAGACCCGAGCAGTACAGATTTTAAAGATCACAGCTTAGGATTTGAAGACTGACAAACTGGGGATTTCAAAAGTCGCGCACTCTGATGATTTTAAACCAGTAAACAATTTTTTTGTATTTAAACTGTATTTTATAATCCCGCTGTAAAGAAAGGTTTTGTATTCAAAATTCTGATCAGTATATAAAAGATTATTTTGCTGTTCAATACTGTGTTACTCATGTATTATGTATTTTCTGTATTGATTCTGCGTTTAAATTCTGTAAGCTAATAACGATCCGTCGATTTGGACGTTTTAAATTGGTTTAATCACTGGTTTAAAGCGGTCAAAAAGGCGAGACGTTACACCTGCAGAGCAGCTCGCAATGACGAGGCCTTCAAGATGTGGTTTCGACTTCAAGATTTTTACTGCGACTCATCCGAGGCTTCTTCCAGCTAAGAATGCTATGCCAATATTGACTGGCGTGAACCACCTTAATATGATAAGGTAACCATCAGTATCTATAAAAATATGTAATATGCATCATTCACATTTAAATTATAGAAAATATAACTGAATAAATACCAAGAAATCAGATCTTGTAATGTTATTGTTTTTGTTAAGCTTCCAAATATAAGAGCTGGACCAAACACAGTAAACACATCTGTTTGCAAATAAAATTGTTCAAATATTCTTAAGGTTCAAATCAAATATATCATTAAACCTTAATAAAATAAACATATGGAGTTCAACATTGTTTAGATCTCTTCTGAAGGTGAGAGTATGTTAATGTTTTTTCGTTGCTAGGATAACTCCAACAAAGCATATAACCAGCATCTGCATAACTGAGGACTTTTAAATGTCTGTTATGTTTTTACAAACATGCTGCAATGGCATACCAAATTGCAAAAAAGTGATACTGCATGCAAAGAAGTCATTTGCATGGTTTTTGGTGACAGATGAAACAAATAACAGAATTGATAAAAGAAAATCAGCAAAAGTGAATGGTGATATGAATCTACCGGTTAGTAATAGGAAATGCAGGAACAAAACAGAGATCCAAGTCAAAGTCGAGGCAGTGGAGACTGGACTGTATCAAATGGCTCTCAAGCAAAAAGTGTCCAAGCACAGTTAATTAAAGATAACACTATCAATTTGGATGAAGGAAAAACCAAAGCAAACCTTAATGTTGTTAGTATTATTAATGGCGTGCAAGAGGAAGGAGAGGTAACTATAATAAAATTAAAAGATATGTCTCAGGGAGTTCTTAATATGCTTGTCCATAAAGCAAGATCAGAAACAACACCTAGTAGGGGTGGGAGTAATCCTCAATTTACTCGTTCAGAGAACCAGCATACGGTGATGAACTGTAAAAGTAGGAACAGAGAAAAATCTTCATGCAATGACAAGGCGAGGAAAGACCAAACTCCGAGGCAGATGAGCATCAAAACAGACTTCTAAGACAATGCAAGGAATTTTTTTCTAGGTACCATGAGATAGAGACAGCGGTGGTCTGTAGGAAATACAAATAGAGCTAGTGAAGCTATCAGGTTGATTAACAAATTTGACTTTTGAATTAGCAACATAAACAGTAAATAACATTATGTAATATAATATGTTCGAAATATCAACAAATGATGTAGACTAATATTATAATTCCAAACAAAATGTAATGTAAATGTATTTACAAATTTAATCAAATGATGTGGCCACTCTACGGGTGGAACAATGTTTTTTGGAAAAGAAAAAAAAACTCTTATACTGTTTTTTCAAAGTTGTAAAAGGCGATTGATTCATGATTTGAAATTACAATCATACCAACTCTATCGATAGACAGTGTAACTCTGAAAGGAATTTGGTTAATATCTATTTGTTATGTCATAATATAATTTCTTTATTACAACGACGTCATTAACTAGATTTCATTTTTCTATGATGGCCTGGTTGATTAGGGTCTCTAATACATTGGAGAATTTTGTATCAAAGCGAGTGCCCTTTGGGAACTTATCTTGTTCTAAGAAGTTGCCAATTTATCAATCACTATAACGAATTTATCTCTAACGCACAATAGATAACTGTTTGGAGTTCAATTAAGCATCCAACTTTGTAAATAATTGTTCTTTAATTTTGTGTCTTGTTTTCAATTGTTGATGGTACCCATACACTTCGGATTAATTTTATTATAATTGTTATGACCCATTAACCTTTTAAGGTTGACGTTGTCCCGATTGAGTACATGAATGAAAACAAAGAACAAAAGATTATTGTTATGCATCGACTAGTTACTGATTATTAAATCAAGCTTTCTATTGGAAGAAATATCAACAGCGAAAAAGTCTAAAATTTAATTTATTATTATTATTAACAAAGGAAATTTTAGGTGATTTATTTTTATAATGTAATTCAATAATTGTTAACAAATATACATTTATTCTTGCATTTTTTATTTTTTTAATTAAAATATTCACAAATATGATATATGTTTTGAGCAGATGTTTGTTTGGTTTTTTCTTTTGTTTTTTAAATTCAATAATAATTTAGAACTATTAAGAAACTCAATATTAAATGTATATTGATGCTTATATGTATGTATGTATATGTGTGTGTGTGTGTGTATATATATACATACATATATATATATATATATATATATATATATATATATATATATATATATATATATATATATAGGAGCCCGAATAACAAAAAGTAAAGATGGTAGCTTATATGCAGGAACCCTGAAAAGAAGCCCAACAACTATGCAGTCCTATCATTTTTGTCTACACAAAGCATGTGGATTGTCCCTCTTGCTTCTCGAATCTTGCTCTATCTACTTTGGCCAAGTTTAGTGTTCGTTGTAGACTAAGATGAATGCATGATGAATTCTGAAGAAAATTATTTCCAACGGCATATATGTGCTCGTGTGCTCACTGGATCGAAAAATCTAGAACCCAGAAAATTGGTCAGGTTCTTTGTTGGAAGTGTCCTAAGTAATCTATGCTTTCGTAGCTTTTCATGATGAAGACAACGTTGGGTTCTTCCAGATCATCAAAAGTTACACCACCTTGTATTTTATGGAAATAATTGCTTAAACAACCGTGGAAAAGAGAATGATGAGCATAAGAAAAATCTGTCAGAGGGAACATAGATACTGTAACTGAAGAAGATAATGTTCAAAACGAAAATCCCACTAAAAAAAAATGTTTCCGTTGAACTCGTCATTCTGAAGAGCAGATTCAAGCCCTTAAAGATTTGTTTAGGGAATGTCCTCGTCCTGATGAAAAACAAAGGATCGAGCTTTATAGGGAAATTTCCTTGGATCAAATGCAAATTAAAATTTTGTTCCAGAATCACTGCTCATGGCTCAAGTGTATAGGTCTACTTACTGTTAGTCCAAAGCCGCCTTTACTGGATCTTGCAATGAAGGCAAAAGAAGATCTTCTTAAAATAATACAAATGGGCGAGTTCTTATGTATTAATGATATTGGCAGCGGGAAATAGAATAAGACTTGCATGCAGTTTTTTCCTTGATTCATTGCAAAAAAGCCCATTAAGTTATGTTTATGAGGTCACTAGAGATACAGACGTATTGACTATCAGTTGCATGAAACTGGTCGAAATTCCCATGAATGCTAAACAATGGGTTGAAATGTTTCAAAGCATGCTCACAAGTGCTAGAGTCATCAACATGGTCACTGGCTGAGCTACTATGCACTTCAGATGTACTATTACATTTGAATATCGTACTCTTTTTAAACGAACGCGGAGTTTCGCGGAGTTTCAAATCCATTAGCCAGTCGTTCCTATTCGTGTTGTTGGCTTTATTAGATATTCCAAGAAGCTTGGAGAAGGAGTTTGGATGGTGGTTGATGTGCCTGTAAATGGAGCATTTCGGTCTGACATCAGCTGTAGGGACTGCCCTGGCGTGTTCTAATTCATAATATGTGTACCGGTTCTTATTCATGATACGTGTACTGGTTACTCCAAGCAAATGATAATTGTGAGATATGATGAAATGCAAAGGAGGTTATAAGGGAAACATCAAGTCTCAAATGTTCAGACTTGTGCTTGCAGCCAAACAGGAAGCTTCTGGTATATTAATTTAGACACCAATCATACAGAATCTTGAAGCCCTTACTGGTTTTCATAAACTTGATTATTATCTCGGTGCATATTTAGAATGTAATGAAACGTTAAATGCAATTATCAACAATGCATTAGCTTTAATATATTTAAAGTTTGGTTATCCGGACAGTTTGTAAATAGAGATTAAGGATGTATCACGTTATCAATAATATTCGGAAATTTTTTGCCTGCAAAAATAAAAATAAAATAAAAATAGATATCTATGTGCTTATGATCGATTCGTATCAATACGTTTATAGCAAATCCTCAGTGTCAAGCTAACTTGCATTTGCAACCCTTAATGTTACTGAATTTGCACTTTTACAATTACTTTAATTTGTTTAGAAACAAGCTAGATAACTTTTTTGATCAAACTCGAAATTAAGAAAGAATAATAATAGAAATAAAATATACTTTTCTCTGTCGTTATGTAACTTAGCGGTCGGTTTTCTCCACCATCGTATGGTAATACTAGCATATTCCAGCTTATTTCAAGTTTGACAAATAAAACCCGTCTTCGACTTAATTGGTCTCAATTGTAGAAAATATCAATTATATTTAATTGGTCTTTTACTCCTTAATTTCACTTGGGTTGACTCGTTTTTTATTTGTTAAATTACCATTTTAATTTTAGTGCATAAAATCAATTTCAAATCAACTTGCTCTTCGCTTGTCCTCCAACAATGTTGATAAAGGAAAATGAGCATTATCATTGAAGCAGGAATGAAATGCATCACCTATTTTTGCACATATTTTTTGTTCTTTTGGATATTTTTTACTTCAAGATATATGACGTCCATTTACATTCCCACCTAATCATGCTTTCAACATGATAGTCATGGAAGCTTATGCAATATCAACAATGAATTAATAGTACAAAAGCAAAACAACTAGAAATCACATACACAAACTAGCAATTCAAAATCACAGTTAAGTTGACCTGACCTCACACAAGCAAAAAATCTGCGAAAATTATAACAAAGTCTCCATAAAAAACAACAGTGAATTTGAGTTTAAAATGATTATCATTACTTATGGTCAGATTAGCTATGATGTTGATTTGCTTGATTCATGAGTATGAGAATTGGCCGGATCGAGTTCAAAGATGCCTGAAAGACCTTGGCCTCTTGCTAGTTGCTCTATCTCATTCATTTTTTGTCGCAGCTCATTCATTTTTTGCTCCACCCATTCCTTTTTTTTATGCATTTCCTATAACACATAATATCACCCAGGATAAAAGGAACAATGAATGATATTGATTACGAAACAGCTCAATTCTTAAGTTGCTAAAGAGAATAATTTCCACAAAAAAGAGAAGTGTATATTTACTGAAGCAATTTTTTTAATATCCAAACTACACAGTTTAATATCACGTCAGTGATTTTCTTTTTAAGATCACTATACAATTACGTAGAAATATAATATAATGAAATACTGATAATTTGCCAAATGAATAGTGGTACTGGAAAAAAATTGCATATGGATCTATATGCAATGGATAAGGACGTATAAAAATGAATAGTGGTACCTTAAAATTTTGTTCAATCATTTCGTTTTTAGCTGCCTTTGATTTTGCTCTTCTTTGCATCATTCGTATTAGCACAACGACAGTAACCTAAGAAAGCCAACAATAGACAATCAGCATGCACTGCAGTCCAAAACCGTGAAAATGGTAGCAACCTTTTCGTATATGGAAGAGATTAACAAAAAAGAAAGATTCAATTATCTAGTAAAAAATAACACACCGAGGAAACAACAAACTGTCCAATTAGTCTAGAACCAGCTTGAGTTGCTTTTTCCTCATTGAGAGGCCGTATCTCTACATCAGTAGTGGTGAATCGATGGTAACCCTGATTTCAAAAGCAATGCAAGAGTCAAGTTGCAATGCAAAAGGCAGAAGGCATTATTTTGTATACCAATTATGAGGTGTATGCTGGGATTTTTAAAGAGAACACGCTGGTAATTACGAGGACGATAGTATTTGTTATTTTTACGCATTAGATATGTTGACTGATACGTTCATAAATGTATAGAACCATAACGGCAAATAAGTCTGTTATGATTCAATTAAATGTATAAAACTTTTAGTTACAGATACAAGAACCACAGGTCATGGCCGTACATTTCTGAAGACCCATCTCAGTCAGCTAGGACCAAACCAAATAATTTTGCATGCATTGTTGGCTAGATTAAATTTATTTATCCATGCTCCTTGCGCTACAACCATGCCATACATTCCCAATACTAGTTATATAATTTGAAATGAAATGAACTCAAATTTATTAGATATGTTCTTATACCATTCACGCCCATCTTCACAAAACTAAGATTATTATGCAATTTCCAGCACCTTCCAAAATGTTAAGTTAATATCAACCAAAACCATTGAATTCAACCATTAACCTGAAGAAGAAAAAATCAATTATTTTTTTATTATAGAATTATCCAAACAAACCAAATTTATATGAAGATATCCCTTTTTTTCAAAATTAAAATAAAATAAAAATAACCTACTCGCCCCAACCACACCCGTATCCCAATATTAGCCGGATTGTTACGGTGGCACTTTTCTATCTTGTGGATTTTGTACTATCATTGCATGCCTCCGCAAATGAAAAAACGCTGAAATGTGGTTGTCAGAAATCGAACCTTCCTCCTATGCTGGGGAGATGAGAGCCCTTGTCGACCTTGCTAGAGCTGCTGACAGACGAAGATTATCTTGAACGATATAAGAACATATTCACAAAGTTTGATTCCATTTTGAGTTGTATCTTTGAAAAGAAGGCAGCGCAAGGGATGTAGTCCCTCTCTTCCCATATGTGTGTTATACGTACATACGCTAACATATGAGCGCACAGGTGCACGCATGCGTGCTTGTGTGCATGTTTAACTATGTACGTCAATACATCTAATATAGCATATTTTGCACCTTGATTTTGTTTCTAGGATTCATATTATTGATTATGTAATGTTGACTGCATCATTAATTCAATGTTAATAGCGACATGCCAACAATGCCAACGTCATTAAACCAATCAATCTCGTAGACCACAATTAGATAGAAATGGGGTGCACAATTTCAAAAAGCCCCTTAATGTGCGGGTACGTGCGCACACACACCCAAATCATCCTTACTAAATTTTGGCAAATTTGAGAAATCCTGACATACTCGAAATAATATTTCAAATCGACTATTAAAATTAATATTTTAACTATTGATTCTGATTTAACATTTCGAACATATTAGATGTTTCAAAACGATACCAATTATTGTGGACACGATGCTCGTAGTGAAGACTGAACATCCTAAAGTTCCAATTAATTTCAAATAGTATAACACTAAAACTTTAGCGGTGCAAAATGTAGTTGCACCTTACCAACATACAAATATGTGTGTGTGCACGCGCGCGTTTGTCCACATACAAACACACACATGCACATGCGCACCACACACGTGTGTGCAGGTATATGGCTCAACTACACCTCTCTCTAATACACCACGATTGTTTTCTAAACTGCACATGTAAGTGTATGGACAATCGTAGTGTAGCACATAAAATAATGGTATGGAATCCAATGCACAAAAATTTGCACTTTACAGGAGTACAAATGGAGTTTACTTGGAACAAATATTTTCTACAATAAAAATTAAAGAGATCCCCCAAATAAGAAACAATGACCAAGAATAAAACATTTTTATCAATAAGGTTATCCCTTTATATGGAGTAACATAAAAAGGGGGAAAGCAATATGATTAATCATTAATGAGAATGTATTTGTCAAATCTCATGTTGCTTGTACGGTTGACTTTAAAAGTATAATGTGCTTGTCTTACCACGTTCGTTAAATCAAGAGACATTTGTATATTTTATTTTAGTAGCATCCCAGCAGAGTGGAGATACTCAAAAATGCAGAAAAGACATTTTTTTCCCACCGCTTTAGCAAAGAGAAATCGAGTGTTGAAATGAGATTTTGTCCCCTTTTCCCCCCAAGCATCAACCTATAAACCGGGAAATGATCCTCGTTTATGGTATAAACAACAAATAAAGTGTTGCTTATAGTATAAACATCAATCTGTTCGGTGTCCATAGTCTTAAAAACAAAACTTATAAACAGTTTTCTAAAATACAAAAAATTGTTTTTAACTCAAATAATGGGAGGAATTTATACTTTTTTCAGTTTCCTCATTCCAAAATCCAGCACCATACTGGAGATGCTCTGATGACTATAATGATAAATGCCAACGGTGGTATTTCCAAAGTCCACATATACACTTTCCCTTGTCCAAATACGACTAAAACAATGGAATGACATGTTTTGTATAATACTGTATTTTTACCTAAGACCACTTGTGGCAGTTCCATGTTTTTGGCAAATGCCAGCTTACGTTTGTAAGTACTTACAAAAATACACCTAACATTTTGAAAACAATTACACATGCTCATTAGTATATCGAAGACCAAAATTTCTCTTATAGTACCTTACTTTCTGATTAGCTAAAACATTGTATTTAGGTTGCTGGCTAAAACTTAAAAAAAGCCTATCGTGTGTTAGTATTGATTTTTTAAGTGAAAAAAAAAACATTCTTTTTTAGTGGTTTTATCAATTTTTTCGTTGAGAATGTATTGCTTTGACCAACTTTATTTGCATCCACCCTAGATATAATTTCTTCATCCTCCCCTAAGTACGTCAAATACAAAGTTAAAGAAGTTTTATTAAACTAAATTGTTCATGAAGCTATCATGTAACATAGAATCTGTTAAGTCATACAAGGTATTAAAGGAGTTATACAGATCCATTTTATTTGACAATAACATAGGTGTGCTACTGATTCTAACAGCAGTTTCATGTTTGATTTGACTTTCCATCAATAGTGTTACACATTGATATTGATGTATAACCCACAAGGACATCACATATGAAACTTTACAAAGTTACGATTACCGATTAACCAGATTATGAGCCTTATCAAGTTAATGATGGAAAGATAATCAACCAAATTGTGAGCCTTATCAAGTTAATTGATGTATAATACTGTATTTTTACGTAAGACCGTGGCGGTTCTATGTTGGGCAAATGCCAGCCTACATTTGTAAGTACTTACAAAAATACACCTAACATTTTAAAAACAACAACACATATGCTCATTAGTATATCGAAGACCAAAATGTCTCTTATAGTACCTTACTTTCTGATTTGCTAAAACATTGTATTTAGGTTGCTGGCTAAAACTTTTAAAAAAAAAGCCTATCGTGTGTTACTATTGATTTTTTAAAAGAAAAAAAAATCATTCTTTTTCAGGAGTTTTATCATTTTTTTCTCGTTGAAAATGTACTGCTTTGATCAACTTTATTTACATCCACCCTCGATATAATTTATTGATCCTCCCGTAAGTACTTCAAATGCAAAGTTAAAGAAGTTTATTAAAATAAATTGTTCATGAAGCTATCATGTAACATAGAATCTGCTCATACAAGGTATTAAGGGAGTTATAAAGATCCATTTTATTTGACAATAACATAGGTGTGCTACTGATTCTAACCGCAGTTGCATATTTGATTTGACTTTCCATCAAAAATGTTACACATTGAGATTGATGTATAACCCACAAGGACATTACGTATGAAAGTTTACAAAGTCGCAATTACCGATTAATCAAATTATGAGCCTTATCAAGTTAATGATGGAAAGATAATCAACCAACTTGTGAGCCTTATCAAGTCAACGATGAAAAGATAATCAACTAAATTATGAGCCTTATTGGGATAATGATGAAAAGATACATGAAGCAATGTCTAAATAAGTTACATGAGAGAAAAATGTCAGGTCAAATTATGATGCATAAATTTTCCATTCCCACTCCACAGTGATGTTTGGATGATTACATCCTAGTTATCAACAAAAATCGAAATACAAATATTTTTCTACTCATTATCTTCTTTGAGCTGATTTGTTAAATATTCGACAATTTTCAACAATTCAGCGTCAAAGATTGAGTTTGTTTACTCAATATCCTAGAACCTTCAAGGTTTTAACAAGTGAGAGATATAGATTTAAATTTCTTGCATACTTTTTCAACTAAATTTTTGGGATTTTTTTTACATAAAACAATACGGAAGAGCGTATTACAAACGACTTGTTTCTGACATCCATCACATAACTTATATGAGAAAATTTTGTGTCTAGCCTGACAATACTCTTCATTGTCATATTGAGTTTTTGGGGATTGATATGTTGAGACCTCCCTTCTGGTGTACCTTCAAACGGGTTGGTTCCTGTGTTCATCTTAATATCTTATAGCTCTTGTAAAAATAGAAGAAATGGATGGCTTATGTAAACAATTCAGGTATCAATGAGCATTCCAGCTACTATCAAAATGCAATTTATGTTTTTATTCTATATCTTAAAGCTTAGCTAGTACTCAAGCAGATTTCAGACTAACAGTCCCATACACTAATATTAATACGCTCTTTCCAGTGAACTATCAGTTTAAACAGTCATCACTATCAAACCCTGAAGCAATCATGCCAACTAATATGTTAAGAACCCGCATGCTTTTTCTGCTTATTGATGAAAGGAAGGCTTATTGCTTACAAGACAAAAAAGTAATTAATCAAACCATAAAATGTAAAGATTGTATTATTGTTTTTCACATCATAATATCAAATCTGTAAAGATCAATCCTGAGAACTGCTGCAGAAAGTTTGCAACATTGATAGAAAATCGGATCTCTGTTTCGAAATTACCTGAAAAATGTTGATTATGAATTGACGAAATCGCGGGTGTCTTCCAGCTTGACTCTTTAGTATCGAGGCGATTGGCTTAGAAGCTGTTTTCAGACCCATTTTTTCTGATTTTTCCAGTTTACTCCCTCCAAAATTAGGGTTTGGTAAGAGAAAATCAGAAAAACTGGACAACTTGGGTCAATTTGTATCCGTAACGTTCTTGTGGAGAAAGAAAAGGATTGGAGAAAGGCCGATGATGACCAAACCGGCCCATGTTTCCTAAAAAAAGTCAAAATTTCTTTAGTCGTAATGGCCCTACAGGTCCGTCAAATTTTGCCACACCCTTTTATCCAACCCGCTTACCATATTATTAAAATGGTCGTGTTTGACCCGTTTTATTTTGTTTTTTTGACCCGATCTGCTTACAACAATCAAATAAAACATTAAAAACCGACCCAACCCGTTTTACCCATCGAACCCTAATTTATTCTTGAATCTGCAAATGATGATAACCCTATTTTACTCGTTCACTAATCACGATCCAGAAAACAGGCGTTTCGTCAGATCTATGACGAAGTCGCTACCCTAGTTCGAATATGTTTCCTCGAATCTACAAAAGGCAATTACCTGCCTTCATTCTCCAGCTTAATATACGTAAGTGTCGTGGTAGATTATTTTGTTTGCAACTGTTTTGAAGATTTAATTTACTATGTTTGTTTTTATAGTGTTTTCATCTTTGCATGTGAAATTTATTGTTATAATTTCCAAAATTCTAGGTTAGACCTTTTCAAGTATTTTCTGTCTTCTTTACTAATGCTAATGAACAAATCCGCTTCTTTTCTGGAATAATTTAATTTGCTCATCTTCTATAAACAATGAAGCATCGTTCATACTTTATAAATGTAAAGAATAATAGTTTATTTCCCTCCAAAATCCAAGATACATAACCTCAAGAGATCTTCAAGAATTCTATTCACCTTTTTCGTCTGTCCATCCGTTTGAGGGTGATAAGCGGTGCTCAAACATAACTGTGTACCTACCACCTCGTGCAAGCTCTTCCAAAACTCGCTAGTGAATTTGGGATCACGATCGCTCACGATACTAGAAGGTATGCTATGACAACCTGCGTATTTAACGATAATATATTTAAATGTTTTATTTAAATATAACGTCGTTAATCGTTAATTGTGTATAGGTTATGTTAGCATAACTTAGCTGAATTTCATGCGTTCATGTTCATTGAATGGAAGTTATAATTAATGTTGTCCATGTGACCTAATTCATATGCTACGAGTGTATTTGGTGATCTTGTGAAGCTACATTGTTGCCTCGACAAACTCCTAAGTCTTCATAAGTCGCTTGAATCACATTCGCATGCTTTGGTTTAGAATTTAGCTCACTTTAGAGTTTATAATCAAAAATCATCGCAATCTCTTGTATATGTGTATGTGCATGTGAATTTTGTGTTATATGTTGTTTCGGCAAGTCTTTGAAGCCTCTTTTGCATGTATATATCATCATAGGCCTTCGAGCATTCGTCGATATCACTTAGAGCTTGTTATCTAGGCAAAATGTGCTCTGGATCAGGATTCAGACGTTTGAATATTTTGGACCAGACGTCTGAACTGCTATGAATAATTATAAAACATGAGTACCATAATTCAGAAGTCTGAAATTTTATCTCAGATGTCTGAGTTGAAATTCAAACGTCTGACCCAAATAATTCAGACGTCTGAATTAGCACTAAAATGAACTAAATTCTTGCTGTTTCTGAAAATTGCAAAGTCAGACGTCTGAATTTTTGGTTCAGACGTCTGAATTCTGTTTTTGGACCGTGGACCAGAGAGACCTCGGTCCACAATTTAGTTATTTTTGAGTTCATTCTCGGCCGGAGTTTCGGCCCATTTCGACTTCGTTTGTGAGTTGTCAGTTTACTCTGGTTCACAGATTTCTACATTTTTATTTCACAAACTTTCGATTCGTTCGTGGTGAACAAAGTTTATAATCGATACTCATGAGATCTAATTTACGTTATTAAAACGTGAATTATTCGTTTGATCGGTATTTCAATCGCTATTGCACGAGATTTTCCACTTTAAGACAATACTAAAAAGGGTTTCAAAATTATTAGTAGATACCAATCTTTTACTAAACGGTTTCAAATTCTACTTCATTATATGAAGTTATTTTCTAAATTGTTTTACTATCTACTAGCATACGATTTCATAAACCTTTTTCTCGTTCGTATGAGAAATCTAATTAAACGCCTTAGTAAAAACAAGGATTATGACCCCTTATTTATACTTTGACGATTAATTCTTGGACCGTTCGATTGAACACCGTGGCAATGATCATTTCGTATTTCTAGTGGAATATACAACTTGTTCGTAAATACTCGAGTAGAGCAAGTGATTATGGAACATGTAGATCAACCCTTATATTTACTAGCTTGGCGTAGTTTACACTAAACTTGTCAATTCTGATCAATCCGACCTTGGGGTCACATTGGCGATCTTCGGATTCGCGATGATCTTTGGATCATCCTGGGGAGCTTCGGCTCATGCGATCTTCGGATTCGCGATGATATTCGGATCATCCTTTAAAACTTCGGTTCATTTATCTTATCGATGATCTTCGGATCATCCTGCGGGGTCCCGACCTGCAGTCTTCGGACCATCATACGAGCTTGGGCTCAACACCATGGCTTATTGCCTTGAGATCGCGTCTCACCTTCGATATTGAGATGGTTGAGTCTTCGGACTCTTATATTGTCTTGATAGAGTCTTCAGACTCATATTTTGGTTTTGATGAGTATTCGGGCTCCCGCCTTAACCTAGGTCTTTCGTTTCCTTGGGAACTTCGAGATTTCTAATTTGTTAATTTCTTCGATCATATTTTAATTGACATATGTTCCATCAATTCGCATATTGATATTAATTTATCAATCTTTGTTTCTTTGATTATTTAGATATCATCATACAGTGCAGAATTTTCCTCGGCGTATTTTATGGAGAGATCGAGTCTTCACATTTTAAATGTGAATATTGTCGTTATTTCTTATGTGTCATTTTCTATTAATATCTTTGTTTTCTATCTTAGTTTACTATGATGAGTACAGCTAGACTGATCCGTTTATTGTTTATTCTTATAAGTAATACTCGGGTCAGACCGAGTATACATGTGCTACATTGGATTTCTAGTAGGGACCCATTCATGGCTTTTTGCTATCTACATTAGAGTTGTAGATCTCGACTATACATGTATCTTAAATTTTCATGTATACATATTCTTTTGGCTAGAGCTTGTACTTATTCTTTTGTTGTATAGTGGATCGACTATGACCATTAACATGTATATATACTCTTGTGTTATATTCATATCTATTTCCGCTTTAGTGATATGAATATCTGTGTCTGACTCCAATTTTATTGTTATGTATTTTATATTGCTTTCCGAATTATACATAGCCACTGTGTAGTAGATTTGGACTTGAATTAGGTATGTCGGATTTCCTCATGATATTTAAAAAGTTAGACCACATATTCCGACATATTTAACACTCGTTCAATGCTAATATATAGTCGGTCATTCCTCAACAGCCTTATTCTTCGGGTTTGTCGACACCGTCGCTTGCGATGGCCTTGGCTAACGCGAGTATAGAGGTGGGGCGTTACATATGCCATGTAGACGAACTATCTCACGGAGATAAACAGATGCCAACCACGTCGTCGTTCTCTTACTCTTAACTGCAGTGAAATGGGTGCTCTTAGTAAGTCTATCTATTACTACCCAAATCCCGGTATTGCCTTTCCTTGACCTAGGCAACCCATCAACGAAATCCATGGAAACGCTTTCCCACTTCCACTATGGAACCTCTAATGTGTGAAGAAAACCACCAGGTTTCTTTTGCTCAGCCTTAACTTGCTGGAAGACTAAGCATCTAGAAACGAACTCCGCCACGTCCTTCTTCATTTCGGCCTAAAAGAAAACTCGCTTCATGTCTCTATACATCTTGTCACCACCGGGGTGTATAGTCATCCTAGAACGATGTGCTTCTTTGAGAATCGTATTTCTCGAACTCTCGACTCGTGGTATGCAAAGCCTCCCATCACGATGTAACCAACCTCTATCATCTATAGAGTATCTACTAAGATGGCCCGAAGACTCCCCTCTTATGAGCTTATCTACTATCTCCACTATCTGTGCGTCATCTCGCTGTGTAGCTCCTATCTAACCCAATAGCGTAGGTCGCACATCTAATGATGCCAACAAACCGGGTACAATCTCGGTAGAAGGTCTAAAATCAAACATCGATATGTACTCCAAACCCCTTCGCTCTACGAACAAAGGACAACCTTTTCCTACTCAAGGCATCTGCAACAACATTACCCTTGCCAGCGTTATAAGCAATATCGATGTCATAAAATGCTAAGAACTCCATCCATCTCTGTTGGCTTATGTTTAAATCCTTCTGAGAGAACAAGTGCTTCAATGACTTATGGTCTATATACAACTCAAACCTCTCTCCAAGCAAATAATGGCGCCAAGACTTAAGCGCAAACACTATGGCAGCTAATTCTAAATCGTGGGTAGGGTAATTCTTCTCGCGGTCCTTCAACTGTCTCCCACCATAATATATCACCCTTCCCTCTTGCATCAAAACCGCACCAAAACATGTCCTGCAAGCATCGGTATATACTGTGAACGGTTTTCTCCCATCCGGCAAAACTAAGACTGGGGCTGTCGTCAAGGCCCTCTTCAAACACTGAAAAGTATCATCATAGTCAACATCCCTAAAAAAGGTTAAATTCTTCTTCGCTAACCGAGTGAGTGGGGCTCATATCTTCGCAAAGTCCTTAATGAACTTCCTATAATAGCCCTCCAAACCAAGAAAGCTTCTTACTTCCGTTGCATTCTTCAGAATCGTCCAATCTTGGATTGTCACTACCTTCGCAGGATCTACTGATATCCCTTCCTTAGCGACCACATGTCCTAAGAACCTTACTTCTTTCCTCCAAAAATGACATTTGGAGAACTTCGCCTTAAACTGATGTACTCGAAGGGTCTCCAAGACATCCCTTAGATGTAAGGCATGCTCTTCCTTGCTTCTCGAGAAAATCAAGATATCGTTCACAAAGACCACCACAAACTTATTTAGAAACTCCCAAAACACCCTACTCATCAGGTCTACAAAATAGGCAGGTGCATTCGTCAAACCAAAAGGCATGACGAGCCACTCAAAGAAACTGTTTGGTGTTCTAAAGGTAGTCTTATCTATACTATCCTCAGCTATCCTCAAGTGATGAAACCCTGTAGCTAAGTCCAACTGAGAGAAAACAGATGCACCAACCAACTGATCAAACAAATCGTCTATCCTCGGAAGTGGGTGCCTATTCTTCTTCGTGAGCTTATTCTGCTCCCTATAATCCACACATAAGCGAAGCGAACCATCATCTTTCGTTGCAAAAACAACCGGAGCATCTCATTCTGTAATGCTTCGCCTAATGAACCCTTTCTCAAGTAGCTCCCCTGCTTTCTTACTATGTTCCCTCCTCTCTCTCGGAGCCATATGGCGCACGTGAAATGCAACAGGCTTAGCATTATCTACCAAGTATTTACGAAAATCCATCTCACGCCTTGGGGGTAAACCCGAACTTTCTCAAACACATCAGCATACTCACAGACTACTCGAACAGATTGTAAATCATCGATAGATGTATCAAGCGATTATAGGTAACTAAGCATCACCGAACCCTTAGGGTCGCACGAAATCTCGAGGGTCCTCCCACGACAAGTCAAGTGTCTGACTACCCTCCTTTCATAATCTAGGATGACACCATACCTAGCTAGCCAATCCATCCCTAGAATCAAACCATAGCCCGTGAAACCAAGTACGTAGGCGTTGCATTCGAACTCAACGCCCAAGATAGAAACTCTCAAATCCCGACAAATCACAGATAAATGAGACGAACCCCCATTACGATTTGAGACAACAACGGGATCCAAAACTATACTAGTATTAAGGTGCAGAGTGTCAACTAACGAAGCAGATATAAAGGAATGTCATGTGCCAGAACCGGAAAGAGTTCTAACATGACGATCGAAAAGGAAAATCAATCTTTCAATAGAAATTTTGCTACCTCTTTCTTCCACATCATCCATGAGAGCATGCACCTGCCCTCCAGAAGAAAATCCTTTACTTTGACCTTGCCCTTGCCTCTTCGGGCAATCCTTGATAAGATGTCCTGCCTCACCACAATGGAAATAACCAGTCTTCTTTTTCTTCCTACAGTCCTTCCTTAGTTGACCGGTAATTCCACAATTGTGACATCTCCTTTTCTCTTGGCCCTTGTCATTTTTTCTGCCTTTCTTTTGTTGTGGCGGTCCTTTCTTAGAGTCCACTTTCTTATTGTGTGGCCCGCCTACATTGGCCCGTTTCTCTTCCTCATGAATCAATGCCATATCAACAAGTTCCTCAATGGTCGCCCCCATAAGATTGTGAGACATAGCCAACCCATGGAGCACCTCATTCAACCCCTCAGCAAACCTCAAAGCCTTCTTATGTGGAGTATTCACCAACTCCAACCCAAACCTCGCCAATCGGTTAAACTTATTAACGTACTCCTTCATCGACATGTTTCCTTCCTTTAACGCCAAAAACTTTCCATATGTAAACTCTCCTCTGCTTGAGAAAGAAATTTCAGTTCGAATCTCCATCCAAGTCTCTACCGGACGTCCCGCATTCGTCACTTCCCACCAATACGCAGCTTCATCCTTCAGCAGCCAAACGGCTAACCGAACCTTCCTTGGATCGTCGACTTCGAAGATACCAAACAAATCCTCTGTTTCTTTGAGCCAATTCCTAGCTTCTACAAACGTCTCAGTCCCACTAAACGGTTTTCCGCCCATTGCACGAAAGTCCTTGCATATCTTAGAAAAAGCATCTACATGCGTGATGGGGGAGGAGCATCTGCTGGGCCTGCGGCAGGAGCCGTAGCCTCTAGATACCTATGGAACCAAGCTGGTATCTGTACGCCCTCAGGAAGATTAGGTTCCCCTGACATGCTGAAAAGAAAAGAAAAGATATTCAAAACAAAGAATCAAAAGATAGAACTTATGGCTTTGGGGAATATGTTTCTTCAGAATAAGCTTTTCCTTGAAAAATATTTCCTTTCTAAAATCATTTTGAAAACGATTTTCAAAATCTATTATCTGATCTAGTAACCTTCAGCTCTGATACCACGTGTGACACCCCATATCCGTTAATGTCACTCACTAGGGGAATGCATTAAGTTTCGTGGAGCGTTATAAGTAAGCAGAACAGAAATTCACAAGACAGATACATAAAACAGTACTTGAAAAATTAAAACTTCATTGCAGTGGAAACAAAAACAAGTTTGGTTGCATCTTCAAACCCATAACACCAAAAAAAAAACCAAGTACAAAAATATCAGTCTTGTACAAAAGCCATCAGATTACATAAATTTTAAAACCATAATCCCCAACAGAAAATGCCATAAATAAGGAGAATCAAAGCCAAGCAATACTTCAAGCACTTCTAGCACTTTAAGTAGAGAGAAATCCGGATCAAGCTTTAGTATTCCCACCATGAGGACCTGGATGGGAAAGGAAAGAAAAGAGGCGAAACAAAAAGGGTCAGACAAAAAGTATGGCGAGTCCAGTGACTTTAACATATAATAAGTAAAAGCAACATGACAAGAGTATAAACAGGATACGAGAGATGACTGTATCATAAGGTAGGTATAACAAGATAAGCATGATAAGCATGATAGAACATCGGTTGCGCTTCTAACCTCTACAAAAGTATTCCTTTGCACCATACTAGTTTCAAAATACAAAATGATCCCCGCTTAACTAAATAGAATAATGGTAGTTTTCCGCGTACTCTAGTGCCATCCATAGGTAGCCAACGTGTTCCTAACCCAACTAGACGTACCCAACTACCCTCCCCATTCGATCGGCTCCCTAACTTGTAGATACCTGTGCTGGCCCCACAGTAGGGTGTATCACTCCCTAAGGTGACAACCCCGATACAACTGAATTGTACAACTTATATCTACCGATGCCACAACGTCTTGTCTCCCAACCCGAAACCATGCACGCACATAACTCCGTTGGACATGCGCTGTCATCGACCTTACTCTTTTGACCTCTTACAATCAATTTAGTAAGCGTGCCCCTTCCTCGACCTAATTTGAGTGCTTCCTAGATACCAACATGGGTTTATTGATTGAAAAGGGTCCACACACATGACACAAGTTACCCTCCTAAGCTTGGTCCCCACTACTAGGATTTCCCACTTAACACCTTTAATTACATCCATGTCTTCCCACATGTGCCATCATGGTTAAGAGTTCTAACCAATTTAAGTTATCCATGCTACCCATGCTACCCATGTTACCCACTTAACCCCTTTATTATATCCATGTCTTTCCACATGTGCCATCTTGGTTAATTGTGCTTATCAATTTATATTATCCATGCTACCCATGTTACCCACTTAACCCCTTCTCTTATTTTATCCATGTCAACCATACATGTGTCGTCGTGGTTAAGTACTCATTATTATTTATTGTATTCGTAAGCGCGCAAGACCTCTCACATTCGATTACCGTTTGCGGTTGTTGGATATGCCGGGCGGTTCCACGCAGACTTCTACCACAATCCGAACCTAATCTCGTGTCTTAGCACCATTACGTGTTCAATTTCCACCCAAGACCTCTCACATTAGATTACCGTTTGCGGTTACTGGATATGTCGGGCGGTTCCTGGCAGACTTCTACCGCAATCCGAATCTAACCTCGTGTCTTAGGCATATATTCATCTTTTCGTTAATTCATGCCCAATTTCAAGTATTGGATTAAAGTGAATGTCAATTACCCATAAATCCCAATCCAATTTATGCCTATAATCTAACACATTAGTTATGCCCAATTATGCCCAAACCACTTTTCCATAATTATCAACAATTTATGCCCAATTACTTTTTATTAAATATTTCCCAAACTTTTCCCAATCATTCCAACGTTATTCGTACGCGTATCTCAACGAGATTGACCTAGGCTCGAAGGTAGCCTAGTCTTAAAAATAAAAAGGGAAAGAGGAAGGGAAGAGAATCAAAACTGACATAAATTAATAAACAAGCATAAGAATGATAAAATAGATCAAATATGCATATGATGATAGCATGAATCTGATGAACAACAAATAACAGATCTGATATGATTCAACTTAATCACAGGCATATACTTAGATCCAATTTACAACCCTATCATAATTACTTATTCGTTAATTACATGTGAAAGTAACATAGACTCACAGAGATTGGATCTAAAAGAAGATAATAAGGCTTTGCTGAAGTAGATCTGAATCTAATCTTGAATTGCTGAAGAAGAAATCTAATTTACTTTGAGTTGAAGTAGCAGCATGGCGTCGCCATTGTTGAAGGTGAGAAAAAGAGTGAAAATGGGTTCCTATTTATAGCCTTGGGTCAATGTATCAGGTCGAAATGGGCGTTTACAAAAGAGCATTTCTGCCCAGAAATAGGGGGTCGACCCCTATGTCGACACCCCTTAAAGGGGGTCGACACCTGGGTCTACACCCTCCACCTACTTTTCCCGCTCAGATATTTCGTTTGAATTTCGAATTAGGTTTAATATTTAATTAATTTAGTTCTGCTTATTCCTTTAAACTTCAAAGCTCCATAACTTCTTCATACAATGTCCGTTTTACGCAAACTCGGACTCTATCCCAAGCAAAATTCTGAGATGAACGCAATGGCGTAGCTCGCTTTACTTAATTACTCTTCTAAAAAATTAAGTATACTTTAATTTATAAATTTAGTATTTTCTTAAAATTACGGGGTGTTACAGAATTCGACTTACTATTTTTTGGAACATGATGCACCATATAAAGACTTTTGGGAGCTCGAAAGCTTTTTTAGCTCCATTTTTTCACATGCCATTTTGTTGGTCAAAAGGGGGTTGGCCATGATCGGAATTCGACTTACTATTTTTAGGAATATGATGCACCATGTTATATTTCTATTTCATCCCCTTAATTTGACTCACTATTTTTTGGAATATGATGCACCATATTATATTACTATTTCATCCCCATAAACGAGTTTTCAAAAGTCATATAGTGCAATTTTAGTTTTTCAAACAGATGTTGCACAACCAGACTTCGTTGTTGCACCCAACAGACGTAGGTTATTCCGTTAAACGTAACTTTTAATCCGTCTAGAGTTACTGGAACTATAACCAGTTAAAACGAAGCTCTCTCATAGGTCTATAGGACTAACAGGTTCCACTCCTCTCATCTTAGTTCAGGAACCAAGAAATTCAAAGTCAATGACTTTTGGGCACATCGAAAGCTTTTTAAGCTCAATTTTTCACCTGCCGTTTTGTTGGTCAAAGGGGGGTTGACCGTGATCCGAATTCGACTTGCTATTTTTCGGAATATGATGCACCTTGTTATATTTATATTTTAGCCCCATAAATGAGTTTTCAAAAGTCATACTGCGCAATTTTGGTATTTCGAATAGATGTCGCACCTCATGACTTCGATGTTACACCCAACAAACGTAGGTTATTCCATCAACCGTAACTTTTTATCTATTTAGAATTACTGGAACCATTACCAGTCAAAACGAAGCTCTCTCATAGATCTATAGGACTAACAGGTTCCATCCTTCTCATCTTAGTTCGGTAACCAAGAAAGTCTATCTTAATGCCTTTTGGGAACAACAAAAGCTTTTCTAGCACAATTTTTCACATGTCGTTTTGCTGGTTAATGGGATGTTGACCGTGGTCAGAATTCGATTTACTATTTTTTGGAATATGATGCACCAAGTTATATTTCTATTTCATCCGCATAAATAAGTTTTAAAAAGTCATACAATGCAATTTTGGTTTTTGAACCAGATGTTGCACCTCCAGACTTCGATGTTGCACCCAACAGACTTAGGTTGTTCCGTCAACCATAACTTTGTATCCATTTAGAGTTACTGGAACCATAACCAATGAAAACGAAGCTCTCTCACAGGTCTAAAGGACTAACAGGTTCCACCCTTCTCATCTTAGTTCAGTAACCAATAAATTCAATCTCAATGACTTTTGGGAACATCGAAAGCCTTTTTAACTCACTTTTTCACGTGTCGTTTTATTGGTCAAAGGGGGTTGACCATGGTTGGAATTCGATTTACTATTTTTTGGAATATGATACACCATGTTATATTTCTGTTTCATCCCCATAAATAATTTTTCAAAAGCCAATCAGTGCAGTTTTGGGTTTTCAACCAGATGTTGCACCTCCAGACTTCGATGTTGCACCTAAAAGACGTAGGTTGTTCCGTCAACCATAACTTTTTATCCATTCAGAGTTATTGAAACCGTAATCAGTCAAAACGAAGTTCTCTCATAGATCTATAAGACTAACATGTTCCACCCTTCTCGTCATAGTTCAGTAACTAAGAAATTCAATCTTAATTACTTTTGGGAACATCGAAAGCTTATTTAGCTCAATTTTTCACATGTCGTTTTGTTGGTCAAAGGGGCTTGACCGTGGTTGGAATTCGATTTACTATTTTTTGGAATATGATGCATCATGTTATATTTCTATTTCATCCCTGTAAATAAGTTTTAAAAAGTCATACAGTGCAATTTTGTTTTTTCAACTAGATGTTGCACCTCCAGACTTCGATGTTGGACCCAACAGACGTAGGTTGTTCCGTCAACCACACTTTTTATCTATTTAGAGTTACTGGAACCATAATCAGCCAAACCGAAGCTCCCCCATAGATCTATAGGACTAACAGGTTCCACCCTTCTCATCTTAGTTCAGTAACCAATAAATTCAATCTCAATGACTTTTTGGAACATCAAAAGCTTTTTTAGCTCAATTTTTCACATGTCGTTTTGCTGGTTAAATGGGGGTTGACCTTGCTCGAAATTCGACTTACTATTTTTTGGAATATGATGCACTATGTTATATTTCTATTTCATCCCCACAAATAAGTTTTAAAAAGTCATACAGTGCAATTTTGGTTTTTAACCAGACGTTGCACCTCCATACTTCAATGTTGCACCCAACTAATGTAGGTTGTTCCGTCGACCTTAACTTTTAATCCATTTAGAGTTACTAGAACCCTAAGAAGCATGGATACGGGTGCGGGGGTGCGGGTGCGTAGTACGGGGATACATAGATTCGACAAATATGAAAATATGAGGATTCGGGTGCGGGGGGATACGACTTGTGTAAAAAATATTTTTTGTATATATATATATATGATAAAATCTACTACGAAAATTAAGAGTTTGATTAAGATTAAGACAAGTAGTCAAATACACTACTTCATCATCCTTAAACCTTAACAGTTAAAAGAAAAAAAATTAAACATTCATTTCACACTTGATATTCATCGTCTTGAATAATCAAGGCTTCCATCACCCGGCTCATCAAGTGAAAGATTCGCTATCTCAAGCTCCTCGGCACCATCAAGTGGATCAAATTGACCGCCTCCAACATCCCACTATTTTGTTTCTCCTTTCAAGTATTGCTCACTCTTCCTAGAAAGGAGTCGAAGATTGTTGTGCACAAAAACCAAGTCTTCTGCTCGAGTTGGTAGTATCTTATTCCTTCGAATTGAGTGAATAAAGGAATACGTACTCCAATTTCTCTCGCAACAAGAAGAAGAACACAACTGTCCCAAAAGTCCCAAAATTTACTTTTCATGCTACCGACGCACCCCAAATCCACACCCTTACCGCACCTCTAGCCCAAATACGGGGACATGCCACATGGTGCACCACGTGCTGCACCGCCGCACCCCAGCCGCACCCTATACGCAGTACGTCACTAAGAAGCCGCATCCCTGCTTCCTAGCTAGAACCATAACCAGTCAAAAGAAAGCTCTCTCATAAATCTATAGGACTAACAGGTTCCACCCTTCTCATCTTAGTTCAATAACCACGAAATTCAATCTCAATGACTTTTGGGAACATAGAAAGCTTTTTTAGCTTAATTTTTCACATGTCATTTTGTTGGTCAAAGTGGGGTTGACCGTGGTCGCAATTCGACTTACTATTTTTTGTAATATGATGAAGCATGTTATATTTCTATTTCATCCCTGTAAATAAGTTTTAAAAAGTCGTACAGTTCAATTTTGGTTTTACAACCAAATGTTGCACCCCCAGACTTTGATGTTGCACCCAACAGACGTAGGATGTAATGTCAACCATAACTTTTTATCCATTTAGAGTTATGGGAACCATAACCAGTCAAAACGAAGCTCTCTCATAAATCTACAGGACTAACAGGTTCCACCATTATCATCTTAGTTCAGTAAGCAAGAATTTCAAACTCAATGACTTTTTGGAACATCGTAAGCTTTTTTAGCTCAATTTTACACTTGTCGTTTCGTTGGTTAAAGGTGGGGTTGACCGTGATCGGAATTCGATTTACTATTTTTTGGAATATGATGCACCATGTTACATTTCTATTTCATTCCCATAAATAAGTATTAAAAAGTCATACTGTTCAATTTTGGTTTTTCAACCTGATGTTCCACCTCTAGACTTCGATGTTGCACCCAACAAACGTAGGTTGTTCCATCAACTATAACTTTTAGTCCATTTAGAGTTACTAGAACCATTACCAGTCAAAACGAAGCTCTCTCATATATCTATAGGACTGATAGGTTCCACCCATCTCATCTTAGTTCAGTCACCAAGAAATTCAATCTCAATGACTTTTGGGAACATTGAAAGCTTTTCTAGCTCAATTTTTCACATGTCGTTTTGTTGGTCAATGGAGGGTGGACCATGGCCGGAATTCGATTTACTATTTTTTGGAATATGATGCACCACATTATATTTCTATTTCATCCCCATAAATAAGTTTTAAAAATTCATACAGTGCAATTTTGTTTTTCCAACTAGATGTTGCACCTAAAGACTTCGATGTTACACCTAATAGACGTAGGTTGTTCCATCAACTATAACTTTTTATCCATTCAGAGTTACTAGAACCATAACCAGTCAAACGAAGCTCTTTCATAGATCCATAGGACTAACAAGTTCCAATCTTCTCATCTTAGTTCAATAACTAAGAAATTCAATCTCAATGACTTTTGGGAACATTGAAAGCTTTTTTAGCTCAATTTTTCACATGCTGTTTTGTTAGTCAAAGGGGGGTTGACCGTGGTCAGAATTCAATTTACTATTTTTTGGAATATGATGCACCATGTTATATTTCAATTTCATCCCTATTAATAAGTTTTAAAAAGTCATACAGTGCAACTTTCGTTTTTCAGCCAGATGTTGCACCTCCAAACTTCAATGTTGCACCCAACAGACGTAGGTTGTTCCATCAACTATAACTTTTTATCCATTTAGAGATACTAGGAACCATGACCAGTAAAAATGAAGCTCTCACATAGATCTATAGGACTAACAGGTTCCACCCTTCTCAACTTAGTTCAGTAACCAAGAAATTAAATCTTAATGACTTTAAGGAACATCGAAAGCTTTTTTGCTCAATTTTTCACATGACGTTTTGTTGGTCAAAGGGGGGTTGACCATGGTCGTAATTCGATTTACTATTTTTTTGAATATGACACACCATGTTATATTTCTATTTCAACCCCATAAATAAGTTTTAAAAAGTCATACAGTGCAATTTTGGATTTTCAACCAGATGTTGCACCTCCAGACTTCAATGTTGCACCCAATAGACATAGGTTGCTCCGTCTACCGCAACTTTTTATCCGTTTACAGTTACTGGAGCCATAACCAGTCGAAATGAAGCTCTCTCATAAATCTATTGGATTAATAGGTTCCGCCCTTCCCATCTCAGTTCAGTAACCAATAAGTTCAATCTCAATGACTTTTGGGGACATCGAAGGCTTTTTAGCTCAAATTTCCATATACCATTTTGTAGCTCAGAAGGGGGTTGAACATGATCGGAATTCGATTTATTATTTTTTGGAATATGGTGCACCATGTTATATTTCTGTTTCATCCCCATAAATATGTTTTAAAAAGTCATATAGTGCAATTTTGATTTTTCGACTACATGTTGCACCTCCAGACTTCGATGTTGCACCCAACAGACGTAGGTTGTTCCGTCAACTGTAACTTTTTTATCCATTTAAATTTACTAGAGCCATAACCATTCAAAACGATGCTCTCTCATAGATCTATGGGACTAACTGGTTCCACTTTTCTCATCTTAGTTTAACCAAGAAATTCAATCTCGATGACTTTTGGGAACATCAAAGATTTTTTAGCTCAATTTTTCACATGTCGTTTCGTTGGTCAAGGGGGGGTTGACTGTGGTCGGAATTCGATTTACTATATTTTGGAATATGAGGAACCATGTAATATTTCAGTTTCATCCCCATAAATAAGTTTTAAAAAGTCATACAGTTCAATTTTGGTTTTTCAACCAGATGTTGCACCTCCAGACTTCGATGTTGCACCCAATAGACGTAGGTTTTTCCGTCAACCATAACTTTTTATCCATTTAGAGTTACTAGAACCATAACCAGTCAAAACGAAGCTCTCTCATAAATCTATAGGACTAACAGGCTCCACCCTTCTCATCTTAGTTCAGTAACAAATTAATTCAATCTCAATGACTTTTGGGAACATCAAAAGCTTTTTTGGCTCAATTTTTCACATGTCGTTTTGTTGGTCAAAAGGGGGTTGACCGTGGTTGGAATTCGATTTACCTTTTTTTTTTGGAATATGATGCACCGTGTAATATTTCTATTTCATCCACATAGATAAGGATTAAAAAGTCATACAGTGCAATTTTGGTTTTTCAACCCGACGTTGCACCTAAAGACTTCGATGTTGCACCCAATAGACGTAGGTTGTTCCGTCAGCCGTAACTTTTTATCCGTTTAGAGTTACTGGAACTATAACTAGTCAAAACAAAGCTCTCTCATAAATCTATTGTGCTAACAGGTTCCATCCTTCTCATATTAGTTTAGTGACCAATAAATTCAATCTCAATGACTTTTGGGAACATCGAAAGCTTTTTAGCTCAATTTTTCACATGCCTTTTTGTTGGTCACAGGAGGGTTGACCGTGGTCGGAATTCGATTTACTGTTTTTTGGAAAATGATGCACCATGTTATATTTCTATTTCATCCCCGTAAATAAGTTATAAAAGTCATACAGTGCAATTTTGCTTTTTCAACCAAACATTGTACCTCCAGATCTCATCTTAGTTCAGTAACCAAGAAATTCAATCTCAATAACTTTTGGGAACATCGAATGCTTTTTTAGCTCAATTTTTCACATGCCGTTTCATTGGTCAAAAGGGGGTTGACCGTAGTCGGAATTCGACTAACTATTTTTTGGAACATGATGCACCATGTTATATTTCTATTTCATCTTCATAAACGAGTTTTCAAATGGATTTTAAAAGTTAAACAGACAATAAGACTAACATGTGCAACATTTGCTTGAAAACAAAAAATTCACTCTATGACTTTTTAAAACTTATTTATGGGGTTGAAATAGAAATATAACATGGTGCATCATATTCCGAAAAATAGTAAATCGAATTCGGATCACGGTCAACCCCCCCTTTGACCAACAAAATGACATGTGAAAAATTGAGCTAAAAAAGCTTTCCATGATCCCAAAAGTCATTGAGATTGAATTTAGTGTTTACTGAACTAAGATGAGAATGTGAAACCTGTTAGTCCTATAGATATATGAGATAGCTTCGTTTTTACTAGTTATGGTTCCAGTAACTCTAAATGGATAAAAAGTAATGGTTGGCGGAACAACCTACGTCTGTTGGGTGCCACATCGAAGTCTGGAGGTGCAACATCTGGTTGAAAAACCAAAATTGCACTATATGAATTTTTAAAACTTATTTATGGGGATGGAATAGAAATATAACATGGGGCATCATATTCCAAAAAATAGTAAATCGAATTCCGACCACGGTCAACCCCCCTTTGGCCAATGAAAAGGCATGCGAAAAATTGAGCTAAAAAGCTTTCGATGTTCCCAAAAGTCATTGAGATTGAACTTATTGGTTACTAAACTAAGAGGAGAAGGATGGAACCTGTTAGTACTATAGATTTATGAGAGAGCTTCATTTTGACTGGCTATAGTTCCAGTAACTCTAAATGGATAAAAAGTTATGGCTGATGGAACAACCTACGTCAGTTGCACCATCGAAGTCTTGAGGTGCAACGTCGGGTGGAAATACCAAAATTGCACTGTAGGAATTTTTAAAACTTATTTACGGGGATGAAATTGAAATATAACATGGTGCATCACATTCCAAAAAAAGGAATCGAATTCCGACCACGGTCAACCCCCTTTTGACCAACATGTGAAAAATTAAGCTAAAAAAGCTTTCGATGTTTCCAAAAGTAATTGAGATTGAATTAATTAGTTAATAAACTAAGTTGAGAATGGTGGAGCCTGTTAGTCCTATAGATTTATGAGAGAGCTTCGTTTTGAGTGGTTATGGTTCTAGTAACTCTAAATGGATAAAAAGTTATTGTTGACGGAAAAACCTACGTCTATTGGGTGCAACATCGAAGTCTGGAGGTGCAACATCTGGTTGAAAAACCAAAATTACACTGTATGACTTTTAAAACTTATTTATAGGGATGAAATAGAAAAATAACATGGCGCATTATATTCCAAAAAATAGTAAATCGAATTCCAACCACGATCAACCCCCCTTTGACCAACGAAACGACATGTGAAAAATTGAGCTAAAAATTCTTACGATGTTCCCAAAAGTGATTGAGATTGAATTTCTTGGTTAAACTAAGATGAGAAAAGTTGAACCAGTTAGTCCCACAGATCTATGAGAGAGCTTCGTTTGACTGGTTATGGTTCTAGGAACTCTAAATGGATAAAAAGTTACAGTTGACGGAACAACCTACGTCTGTTGGGTGCAACATCGTAGTCTGGAGGTGCAACATCTAGTTGAAGAACCAAAATTGCACTGTATGACTTTTTAAAACTTATTTATGAGGATGAAATAGAAATATAACATGGTGAATCATATTCCAAAAAATAGTAAATCGAATTTCGATCATGGTCATTCCCTTTTGACCAACGAAACGGCATGTGAAAAATTGAGCTAAAAAAGCTTCCGATGTTCCCAAAAGTCATTGAGATTGAATTTATTGGTTACTGATCTAAGATGAGAAGGGTTGAAACAATTAGTCCTATTGATTTGTGAGAGAGCTTCGTTTTGACTTGTTATGGTTCTATTAACTCAAAATGGATAAAAAGTTATAGTTGACAGAACAACCTACGTCTGTTGGGTGCAACATCACAGTCTTGAGGTGCAACATCTAGTTGAAAAACCAAAATTGCACTGTATGAATTTTTAAAACTTATTTATGGGGATGAAATGGAAATATAACATGGTGCATCATATTCTAAAAAATAGTAAATCAAATTCCGACCACGGTCAACCCCTCTTTGACCAACAAAATGACATGTGAAAAATTGAGCTAAAAAAGCTTTCGATGTTCCCCAGAGTCATTGAGATTGAATTTATTGGTTACTAAACTAAGAAGAGAAGAGTGGAACCTGTTTGTCCTATAGATTTATGAGATAGCTTCATTTTGACTAGTTATGTTTCTATTAACTCTAAATGAATAAAAAGTTATAGTTGACGAAACAACCTACGTCTTTTAGGTGAACATCGAATGCTTTTTTAGCTCAATTTTTCACATGTCGTTGTATTGGTCAAAAATGGGTTGACCGTGGTCGGAATTCAACTTACTATTTTTTGGAATATAATGCAACGTGTTATGTTTCTATTTCATCTCCGTAGACGTTCCCAAAAGTCACGGAGATTGAATTTATTGGGTACTGAACTAAGATAAGAAGGGTGGAACATGTTAGTCCCATAGATTTATGAGAGAGTTTCGTTTTGACTGGTTATATTTCTAGTAACTCTAAATGGATAAAAAGTTATGGTTGACGGAACAACCAATGTCTGTTGGGTGCAACATCGAAGTCTTGAGGTGCAACATCTGTTTGAAAGACCAAAATTGCACTGTTTGAATTTTGAAACTCATTTATTAGGATGAAATAGAAATATAACATTGTGCATCATATTCCAAAAAAAGTAAATCGAATTCCGACCACGGTCAACCCCCCTTTGACCAACAAAGCGGCATGTGAAAAATTAAGCTAAAAAAGCATTCGATATTCCCAAAAGTCATTGAGATTGATTTTTTTTTGGTTACTGAACTAAGATGAGAAGGGTGGAACCTGTTAGACTTATAGATTTATGAGAGAGCTTCGTTTTTACTGGTTATGGTTCAAGTAACTCTAAATGAACAAGAAGTTAGGGTTGACGGAACAACCTACATCTGTTGGGTGCAACATCGAAGTTTGGAAGTGCAACATTTGGTTGAAATAACAAAATAGCACTGTATGACGTTTTAAAACTTATTTTTTGTGATGAAATAGAAATATAATATGGTGCATCATATTCCAAAAAATAGTAAATCGAACTTCAATCACGGTCAACCCCCCTTTGACCAACAAAACGACATGTGAAAAAATGAGCAAAAAAAGCTTTCGATGTTACCAAAAGTCATTGAGATTTAATTTCTTGGTTGCTGAACAAAGATGAGAAGGGTGGAACCTGTTAGTCCTGTAGATCTATGAGAGAGCTTCGTTTTGACAGGTTATGGTTCTAGTAACTCTAAATGGATAAAATGTTATGGTTGACGGAACAACCTACGTCTGTTGGGTGCAACATCGACGTCTGTTGGGTGCAACATCCGGTTGAAGAAGCAAAATTGCACTGTATGACTTTTTAAAACTTATTTATGGGGATGAAATAGAAATTTAACATGGTGCATCATATTCCAAAGAATAGTAAACGAAATTCCGACCACGGACAACCCCTCTTTAACAAACAAAACGACATGTGAAAAATTGAGCTAAAAAAGCTTTCGATGTTCGTAAAAGTCATTGAGATGGAATTTATTGGTTACTGAACTAAGATGAGAAGGGTGGAACCTGTTAGTCCTGTAGATTATGAGAGCTTCGTTTTGACTGGTTATGGTACTATTAACTCTAAATGGATAAAAAGTTATTGTTGACGGAACTACCTACGTCTATTTGGTGAACATCGAAAGCTTTTTAAGCTCAAATTTTCACATGTCGTTGTGTTGGCCAAAAATGGGTTGACCGTGGTCGGAATTCGACTTATTATTTTTTGGAATATGATGCACCATGTTATATTTCTATTTCATCCCCATAGACGATTCCCCAAAGCCACTGAGATTGAATTTATTGGTTACTGAACTATGATGAGAAGGGTGGAACATGTTAGCCCTATATATTTACGAGAGAGCTTCGTTTTGACTAGTTATGGTTCCCGTAACTCTAAATGGATAAAAAGTTATGATTGACGGAACAACCTACGTTTGTTGGGTGCAACATCGATGTCTTGAGGTGCAACATCTGTTTGAAAAACCAAAATTGCACTATATGAATTTTGAAAACTTATTTGTGGGGATGAAATAGAAATATAACATGGTGCATCATATTCCAAAAAAAAGTAAATCGAATTCCGACCACGGTCGACCCACCTTTGACCAATAAAACGGCATGTGAAAAATTGAGCTAAAAAAGCATTCGATGTTCCCAAAAGTCATTGAGATTGAATTTCTTTGTTACTGAACTAAGTTGAGAAGGGTGGAACCTGTTAGACTTATAGATATGTGAGAGAGCATCGTTTTGACTGGTTATGGTTCAAGTAACTCTAAATGGATAAGAAGTTAGGGTTGACGGAACAACCTACGTCTGTTGGGTGCAACATCGAAGTGTGGAGGTGCAACATCCGGTTGAAAAACCAAAATTGAACTGTATGATGTTTTAAAATTTATTTATGGGGATGAAATAGAAATATAATATGGTGCATCATATTCCAAAAAATTGTAAATCGAACTCCGATCACAGTCAACCCCCCTTTGATCAACAAAACGGCATGTGAAAAATTGAGCTAAAAAAGTTTTCTATGTTCCCAAATGTCATTGAGATCGGATTTCTTGGTTACTGAACAAAGATGAGAAGGGTGGAACCTGTTAGTCCTTCAGATATATGAGAGAGCTTCGTTTTGACTGGTTATGGTTCCAGTGACTCTAAATGGATAAAAAATTATGGTTGACGGAACAACCTACGTCTGTTAGGTGCAACATCGAAGTCTGGAGGTGCAACATCCAGTGGAAAAACCAAAATTGCACTATATGACTATTTAATACTTATTTATGGGGATGAAATAGAAATATAACATGGTTCATCATATTCCAAAAAATAGTAAATCAAATTCTGACCACAGTCATCCCCCCTTTGACCAACAAAACGGCATGTGAAAAATTGAGCTAAAAGAGCTTTCGATGTTCCCAAAAGTTATCATGATTAAATTTCTTGGTTACTGAATTAAGATGAGAAGGGTCGAACTTGTTAGTCCTATAAATCTATGAGAGAGCTTCGTTTTGATTGGTTATGGTTCTAGTAACTCTAAATGGATAAAAAGTTATAGTTGACAGAAGAACCTACGACTGTTAGGTGCAACATCGAAGTCTTGCGGTGAAACATCTGTTTGAAAAACCAAAATTGCACTGTATGACTTTTGAAAACGCGTTTGTGGTGATGAAATAGAAATATAGCGTGTTGCATCATATTCCAAAAAATAGTACGTCGATTTCCGACCACGGTCAATCCCTCTTTCACCAACGAAACGGCATGCGAAAAATTGAGCTAAAAAAGTTTTCGATGCTCCCAAAAGTCATTGAGATTGAATTAATTGGTTAGTGAACGAAGATGAGAAGGGTTGAACTTGTTAGTTCTATATATTTATGAGAGAGCTTCGTTTTGACTAGTTATGGTTCTAGTAACTCTAAATGGATAAAAAGTAATAGTTGACGGAACAATCTACGTCAATTGGGTGCAACATCGAAGTATGGAGGTGCAACATATGGTTGAAAAACTTAAATTGCGCTGTATGACCTTTTAAAACTTATGTATGGGGATGAAAAAGAAATATAACATGGTGCATCATATTCGAAAAAATAGTAAGTCGAATTCAGACCACGATCAACCCCCTTTGACCAACAGAACGACATGTGAAAAATTAAGCTAAAAAACTATCGATGTTCACAAAAGTCATTAAAATTGAATTTCTTGGTTAATTAACTATGATGAGATGGGTGGAACCTGTTAGTCTGAAAGATCTATAAGAGATCTTCATGTGAAAAATTGAGCTAAAAAAGCTTTCGATGTCCCCAAAAGTCATTAAGATTGAATTTCTTGGTTACTGAACTAAGATGAGATGGGTGGAACTTGTTACTCCTATAGATTTATGAGAGAGCTTCATTTTGACTGGTTATGGTTCTAATAACTCTAAATGGATCAAATTTTATAATTGATGGAACAACCTACGTCTATTGGGTGCAACGTCGAAGTCTGGAGGTGCAACATCTGGTTGAAAAACCAAAATTGCACTGTATGACTTTTCAAAACTTATTTATTAGGATGAAATAGAAATATAACATGGTGCATCATATTCCAAAAAATAGTAAGTCGAATTCCGACCACCGTCAACCCCACTTTGGCCAACAAAACGACAAGTGAGAAATTGAGCTAAAAAAGCTTTCGATGTTCCCAAAATTCATTAAGATTGAATTTCTTGGTTACTGAACTAAGATGAGAAGGGTGAAAACCTGTTAGTCCTATAGACCAATGAAAGAGCTTCGTTTTGACTGGTTATGGTTCCAGTAAATCTAAATGGATAAAAAGTTATGGTTGACGGAACAACCTACGTCTGTTTGGTGCAATATCGAAGTCTGGAGGTGCAATATAGTTGACAGAACAACCTACGTCTGTTGCGTGCAAAATTGAAGTCTTGTGGTGCAACATCTGTTTGAAAAACCAAAATTGCACTGTACGACTTTTGAAAACTTGTCTATGGGGATGAAATAGAAATATAACAAGGTGCATCATATTTCAAAAAATAATAAGTCGAATTGAGAAGGGTGGAACCTGTTAGTCCTACAGATATATGAGAGTGCTTCGTTTTGACTGGTTATTGTTTCAGTAACTCTAAATGGATAAAAAGTTATGGTTCACGGAACAACCTATGTCTGTTAGGTGCAACATCGAAGTCTGGAGGTGCAACATCCGGTTGAAAAACCAAAATTGCGCTATATAACTTTTTAATACTTATTTATGGGGATGAAATAGAAATATAACATGGTGCATCATATTCCAAAAAATGCTAAATCGAATTCCGACCACAATCAACCCCCCTTTGACCAACAAAATGGCATGTGAAAAATTGAGCTAAAAAAGCTTTCGATGTTCCCAAAAAACGTTGAGATTGAATTTATTGGTTACTGAACAACGATGAGAAGGGTGGAACCTGTTATTCCTATAGACGAGGTGCAACATTTGTTTGAAAAACCAAAATTGCAGTGTATGACTTTTTAAAATTTATTTATGGGGATGAAATAGAAATATAACATGGTGCATCGCATTCCAAAAACATACACAGGTTGTTCCATTAACCATAACATTTTATCCATTTAGATCAATAGGACTAACAGGTTCCACCAATCTCATCTGAGCTCGGTAACTAAGAAATTGAATCTTAATGACTTTTGGGAAGACTTTTTAGCTCAATTTTTCACATGCCGTTTCCTTTTTCAAAGGGGGGTTGACCGTGGTCGGAATTCGACTTACTATTTTTTGGAATGTGATGCACCACGTTATATTTCTACTTCATACCCGTAAAAAAGTTTTAGAAAGTCATATAGTGCAATTTTGGTTTTTCAACCAGATGTTGCGCCTCCAGACTTCTATGTTGCGCCAAACAGACGTAGGTTGTTCCGTCAACCACAACTTTTTATCCATTTAGAGTTACTGGAACCATAACCAGTAAAAACGAAAGCTCCCATTGATCTATAGGAATAACAGGTTCCACCCTTCTCATTTTAGTTTAGTAACCAAGAAATTCAATCCTAATGACTGTTGGGAACACAGAAGGCTTTTTTAGCTCAATTTTCGCTTGTCGTTTTGTTGGTCAAAGGGAGGTTACCCGTGGTCAGAATTCGATTACCTATTTTTTGGAATATGATGCACCATGTTATATTTCTAATTCATCCCCATAAATAAGTTATAAAAAGTCATATAGTGCAATTTTGGTTTTTCAACTAGATGTTGCACCTCCAGACTTCGATATTGCACCTAACAGACGTAGTTTGTTCCGTCAATCGTTACTTTTTATCCATTTAGAGTTACTAGAACCATAACCAGTCAAATTGAAGATCTCTCATATATATATAGGACTAATAGGTTCCACCCATACATCGTAGTTCGGTAACCAAGAAATTCAATCTTAATGACTTTTGGGAACGTCGAAAGCTTTTTTAGCTCAAATTTTCTCATGTCGTTCTGTTAGTCAAAGGGGGGTTGACCGTGGTCAAAATTCGATTAACTATTTTTTGGAATATGATGCACCACGTTATATTTCTATTTCATACCCATAAATAAGTTTTAAAAATTCATATAGTGCAATTTGTTTTTTTCCCACTATATGTTGCACCTCAAGACTTCAATGTTGCACCCAACAGACATAGGTTGTTCCATCAACCCTAACTTTTTTTCCATTCAGAGTTACTGGAACCATAACCAGTCAAAACGAATCTCTCTCATAAATCTATTGGACAAACAGGTTCCACCCTTCTCATCTTAGTTTAGTAACCAAGAGATTCATGTAAATGACTTCTGGGAAAACCAAAAGCTTTTTTAAGCTCAATTTTTCATATGTTGTTTTGTTGGTCAAATGAGGTTGACCGTTGTCGGAATTCGATTTACTATTTTTTTGAATATGATGCACCATGTTATATTTCTATTTCATCCCCGTATACGAGTTTACAAAAGTTACACAGTACAATTTTGGATTTTGGAATAGGTGTTGCACCTCAAAACTTCGATGTTGCACCCAACAGACATAAGTTATTCTATCAACCATAACTTTTTATCCATTTAGAGTTACTGGAACCATAACCAGTCAAAATGAAGCTCTCTCATAAATCAATAGGACTAATAGGTTCCACCCTTCTCATATTAGTTCAGTAACCAAGAAATTCGATCTCAATGACTTTTGGGAACATCGAAAGCTTTTTTAGCTCAATTTTCCATATATCATTTTGTTGGTCAAAGGGGGTTTGACCGTGGTCGGAATTCGATTTACTATTTTTTGGAATATGATGCACCATGTTATATTTCTATTTCATCCATATAAATAAGTTTTAAAAAGTCGTACAGTGCAATTTTAGTTTTTCAACCAGATGTTGCATCTCCAGACTTCGATGTTGCACCCAACAGACGTAAGTTGTTCGATCAACCATAACTTTTTATCCATTTAGAGTTACAGGAACCATAACCAGTAAAAACGAAGCTCTCACATGGATCTATAGGAATAAAATGTTCCACCCTTATCATCTCGGTTCAGTAACCAAGAAATTCAATCTTAATGACTTTATGGAACATCGAAAGCTTTTTTAGCTCAATTTTTCACATGTCGTTTTGTTGGTCAAAGGGGGTTGACCGTGGCCGTAATTCGATTTACTATTTTTGCGAATATGACGCACCATGTTATATTTCTATTTCAACCCCATGAATAAGTTCTAAAAAGTCATACAGTGCAATTTTGGTTTTTCAACCAGATGTTGCACCTCCAAACTTCGATGTTGCACCCAACAGACATAGGTTGTTCCGTCAACCGTAACTTTTTATCCATTTAGAGTTACAGGAACAATAACCAGTCAAAACGAAGCTCTCTCATTGATCTATAGGACTAACAGTTTCCGATCTTCTCATCTTAGTTCAATAACCAAGAAATTCAATCTTAATGACTTTTGGGAGCATCAAAGGTTTTTTTGCTCAATTTTTCACAAGTCGTTTTGTTGGTTAGAGGCGGGTTAACCGTGGTCAGAATACGATTTACTATTTTTTGGAATATGATGCACCATGTTATATTTCTATTTCATCCCCTTAAAAAAGTTTAAAAAAGTAATACAGTGCAATTTTGGTTTTTCAACCAGATGTTGCACCTAAAGACTTCGATGTTGCACCCAATAGACGTTGGTTGTTCCGTCGAATATAACTTATTATCCATTTAGAGTTACTGGAACCATGACTAGACAAAACGAAGCTCTCTCATAGATCTATAGGACTAACAGGTTCCTCCCTTCTCATCTTAGTTCAGTTACTAATAAATTCAATCTCAATGACTTTGGGAACATCGAAAGATTTTCTAGCTCAATTTTCCACATGCCGTTTTGTTGGTCAAAGGGGGTTGACTATGATCGGAATTCTACTTAATATTTTTTGGAATATGATGCATCACGTTATATTTCTATTTCATCCTCGTAAATACGTTTTAAAAAGTCATACATTGTAATTTTGGTTTTTCAACCAGATGTTGCACCTCAAGACTTCGATGTTGCACCCGACAGATGTAGGCTGTTCCGTCAACCGTAACTTTTTATCCATTTAGAGTTGGTGGAACCATAACCAGTCAAAACGAAGCTCTCTCATAGATTTATAGGACCAATGGGCAACATACGTAGGTTGTTCCGTCAACTGTAACTTTTTATCCATTTAGAGTTACTAGAACCATAACCAGTCAAAACGAAGCTCTCTCATAGATCTATAGTACTAAATGATTCCACCCTTCTCATCTTAGTTCTGTAACCAAGAAATTCAGTCTCAATGACTTCTGATAAAATCGAAAGCTTTTTTAGCTCAATTTTTCACATGTGATATTGTTAGTCAAAGGGGGGTTGACCGAGGTCAAAATTTGATTTACTATTTTTCGGAATTCGATTTACTATTTTGGGAATATGATGCACCAAGTTATATTTCTGTTTCAACCCCATAAACGAGTTTTCAATAGTCATACAGTGAAACATTGTTCTTCAAACAGATGTTGCACCTCATGACTTCGATGTTGCACCCAACAGACATAGGTTGTTTCGTCAACCGTAACATTTTATCCATTTAGAGTTACTAGAACCATAACCTGTCAAAACGAAGTTCTCACATAGGTCTATAGGACTAACAGGTTCCACCTTTCTCATCTTAGTTTAGTAACCAAGAAATTCAATCTTAGTTACTTTTAGGAACATCGAAAGCTAGTTTAGCTCAATTTAATTTGACTTACTACTTTTAAAATATGATGCACCATGCTATATGTCTATTTCATCCCCATTAATAAATTATTAAAATTCCTATAGTGTAATTTTGGTTTTTCAAACAGATATTGCACCTCAAGACTTCGATATTGCACCCAACAGACGTTGATTGTTCTGCCAACTATTTTTTTATCCATTTAGAGTTACTAGAACCATAACCAGTCAAAACGAAGCTCTCTCATAGATCTATAGGACTAACAGGTTCCACCTTTCCCATCCTAGTTCAGTAACCAAGAAATTCAATCTCAATGACTTTCGGGAACATCGAAAGCTTTTTTAGCTTAATTTTTTCACATGCTGTTTTGTTGGTCAAAGGGGGGTTGACCGTGGTCAGAATTCGATTTACTACTTTTTGGAATATAAAGCACCAAGTTATTTTTTTATTTCATCCCCATAAATAAGTTTTAAAAACTCGTACAATGCAATTTTGATTTTTCAACTAGATGTTTCATCTCTAGACATCGATGTTGCACCCAACAGACGTAGGTTGTTCCGTCAAGTATATCTTTTTATCCATTTTGAGTTACTGGAACCATAACCAGTCAAAACGAAGCTCTCTCATGGATCTATAGGACTAACAGGTTCCACCCTCCCATCGTAGTTCAGTAACCAAGAAATTCAATCTCAATGGCCTTTGGCAACATCGAAAGCATTTTTAGCCCAATTTTTTCACATGTTTTGTTGGTCAAAGGGGGGTTGGCCGTGGTCAGAATTCGATTTACTATTTTTTGGAATATGATGCACCATGTTATTTTTCTATTTCATCCCGTAAATAAGTTTTAAAAAGTCACATAGTGCAATTTGGTTTTTTCAACTAGATGTTGCACCTATAGACTTCGATGTTGCACCCAACTGACGTAGGTTGTTCCGTTAACTATAATTTTTTATCCATTTAGAGTTACTGGAACCATGACCAGTCAAAAAGAAGCTCTCTCATAAATATGTAGGATGAACAGGTTCCACCCTTCTCATCTTAGTTCAGTAACCAAGAAATTCAATCTCGATGACTTTTGGGACCATTAAAAGCTTTTTTAGCTCAATTTTTCACATGTCGTTTCGTTGGTCAAAGGGGGGTTGACCGTGGTCAGAATTCGATTTACTATTTTTTGGAATATGGTGCACCATGTTATATTTCTATTTCATCCCCATAAACGAGTTTTCAAAGGCCATACAGTGCAATTTTGGTTTTTTAAATAGGTGATGCACCTTAAGACTTCGATGTTGCACCCAACAGACGTAAGTTGTTCCGTCAAACTATAACTTTTTATCCATTTAGAGTTACCAGGACCATAACCAGTTAAAACGAAGCTCTCTCATAGATCTATAGGATTAACAGTTTCCACCCATATCATCTTAGGTTTGTAACTGATAAACTCAATCTTAATGACGTTTGGGAACATCAAAAGCTTTTTCAGCTCGATTTTTCACATGTCGGTTTGTTGGTCAAAGGGGGGGTTGACCGTGGTCAGAATTCAATTTAGTATTTTTTGTAATATGATGAACCATGTTATATTTCTATTTCATCTCCATAAAAGAGTTTTCAAAAGTCATACAATGAAATTTTGGTTTTTCGACCAGATGTTGCACCTCCAGACTTCGATTTTGCACCCAACAGACGTAGTTTGTTCCGTCAACCATAACTTTTATCCATTTAGAGTCACTAGAAACATAACCAGTCAAAACGAAGCTCTCTCATAAATCTGTAGGACTAATAGGTTCCACCGTTCTCATCTTGTTTAGAAACCAATAAATTCAATATCAATGACTTTTGGGAACATCGAAAGCTTTTTTAACTCAATTTTTCACATTTCGTTTTGTTGGTCAAAGGGGGGTTGACCGTGGTCAGAATTCGATTTACTATTTTTGGAATATGATGCACCATGTTATATTTCTATTTCATGCCCATAAATAAGTTTTCAAATGTTATACAATGGAATTTTGGTTTTTCAACCAGATGTTGCACTTCAGGACTTCAATGTTGCACCCAACAGACATGGGTTATGTCAACCGTAAATTTTTATCCATTTAGAGTTAATCGAACCATAACCAGTCAAAATGAAGCTCTCTCATAGATCTATAAGACTAACAGGTACCACCCTTCTCATCTTAGTTCAGTAACCAAGAAATTCAATCTTAATGACTTTTGGGAACATCGAAAGCTTTTTAACTCAATTTTTCACATGTCGTTTCGTTGGTCAAAGAGGGGATGACCGTGGTCAGAATTCGACTTACCATTTTTTGGAATATGATGCCCCATGTTGCATTTCTATTTCATCCCCATAAATAAGTTTTAAAAAGTCATACAGTGCAATTTTGGTTTTTCAAACGGATGTTGCACCTCAAGACTTCGATGTTGCATCCAACGGACGTAGGTAGTTCCGCAAACTATAATGTTTATCCATTTATAGTTGCTGGAACCATAACCAGTCAAAACGATGCTCCTTTATAGATCTATAGGACTAATAGGTTCCGCGAATCTCATCTTAGTTCTATAACCAAGAAATTCAATCTTAATGACTTTTGGAAACATCGAAAGCTTTTTTAGCTCAATTCTTCACATGTCGTTTTGTTGGTCAAAGGGGGGTTGGCCGTGGTCGGAATTCGATTTACTATTTTTCGGAATATGATGCACCATATTATATTTCTATTTCGCCCAATAAATAAGTTTTAAAAAGTCATAGAGTGCAATTTAGGTTTTTCAACCAGATGTTACACCCCAATTTACTATTTTTTGCAATATGATGCACCATGTTATATTTCTATTTCATCACCATAAACGAGTTTTCAAAAGTCATATAGTGCAATTATGGTTTTTCAACCAGATATTGCACCTCCAGACTTCGATGTTGCAACCAATAGACGTAGGTTGTTCCGTCAATTATAACTTTTTATCCATTTAGGGTTACTAGAACCATAACCAGTTAAAACAAAGCTCTCTCATAAATCTATAGGACTAACAGGTTCGTCCCTTCTCATCTTAGTTCAGCAACCAAGAAATTCAATCTCAATGGCTTTTGGGAACATCGAACGCTTTTTTAGCTCAATTTTTCACATGCCGTTTTGTTGGTTAAATGGGGGTTGACCGTGGTCGGAATTCGATTTACCAATTTTTGGAATAAGATGCACCATGTTTTGTTTCTATTTCATCCCCATAAATAAGTTCTCAAAAGTCAGACAGTGCAATTTTGGTTTTTACAACCAGATGTTGCACCTCAAGACTTCGATGTTGCGCCCAACAGGTGTAGGTTGCTCCGTCAACTATAATTTTATCCATTCAGAGTTACTGGAACCATAACCAGTCACAACGAAGCACTCTCATAAATCTATAGGACTAACAGGTTTCACTCTTCTCATCTTCGTTCAGTAACCAAGAAATTCAATCTCAATGACTTTTGGGAACATCGAAAGCTTTTTTAGCTCAATATTTCACATGCCGTTATATTGGTCAAAAGGGGGTTGACCGTGGTCGGAATTCGATTTACTATTTTTTGGAATATGATGCACCATGTTATATTTCTATTTCATCCCCATAAATAAGTTTCAAGAAGTCATGCAGTGCAATTTTGGTTTTAAACCAGATGTTGCACCTCCAGACTTCGATGTTGCACCCAACAGACGTAGGTTGTTCCGTCAACATAAACTATGGGATCTTGTTGAATTTTAGTTTGAAATATAACTCTAAATATTTCTATAAATTTAGACGTTTGTTCAAAAGTCATACGTAGGTTGTTCCGTCAACTATAACTTTTTATCCATTTAGAGTTACTAGAACCATAACCAGTCAAAACGGAGTTCTCCCATAAATCTATAGGACCAACAAGTTCCACCCTTCTCTTCATAGTTAAGTAACCAATAAATTCATTGTTAATGACTTTTGGGAACATCGAAAGCGTCTTTAGCTCAAATTTTCACATGTCGTTTTGTTGGTCAAACGGGAGGGGGGGTGAGGGGTTGACCGTGATCGGAAGTCAAAACGTAGTTTTCACTAACATTAGATACCATGATTTACAGTGCAATTTTTATGGTTAACGGAATTCGACTTACTATTTCGTGGTTGACTGGTTATGCACCCAACATAACATCGAAGTCTTGAGGTGCAACATCTGTTTTTCTATTAATTTTAAAACTGATCATATTCTATAGGACTAACAAGTTCCACCCATCTCATCTTAGTTCAGTAACATGTCGTTTTGTTAGTCAAAGGGAGGGGGGTTAACCGCGATAGAAATTCGATTTACTGTTTTTTGGAATATGATGCACCACGTTATACTTCTATTTCATCCCCATAAATAAGTTTTAAAAAGTCAAACAGTGCAATTTTGGTCGTTCATCCAGATGTTGCACCTCTAGACTTCGATGTTCCACCCAACAGACGTAGGTTGTTCCGTCAACCGTATCTTTTTATCCATTTAGAGTTACCGGAAGCTCTCTCATTGATCTATAGGATTAATGGTCAACTATTTTATGGGGATGAAATAGAAATACAAACGAATAAAACTAAAAAGTCATTAAGATTTATAAATCTAATAACATCAGTTTGAAAAATTGACCATGGTTAAGGTGCAACATCTGGTCTTAAGATCTTAGTTCAGTAACCTAGTTCAGTAACCAATAAATTCAATCTCAATGACTTTTGGGAACATCAAAAGTTTTTAGCTCAATTTTGCACATGCAGTATCGTTGGTCTTAGGGGGATTGACCGTGGTCGGAATTCAACTTACTATTTTTTGGAATATGATGCACCATGTGATATTTCTATTTCATCCCCTCAAACGAGTTTTCAAAAGCCATACAGTGCACTTTTGGTTTTTCAACCAGATGTTGCAATTCCAGACTTCGATGTTGCACCCAACCGTCATAGGTTGTTCCGTCAACTATAACTTTTTATCCATTTAGAGTTACTAGAACCATAACCAGTCAAAATGAAGCTCTCTCATAAATCTAGAGGACTAACAGGTTCCACCCTTCTCACCTTTGTTCTGTAACCAATAAATTCAATCTCAATGACTTTTGGGAACATCAAAAGCTTTTTTAGCTCAATTTTTCACATGTCATTTTGTTGGTCAAAGAGGGGTTCACCGTGGTTGGAATTCGACTTACTATTTTTTGGAATTTGATGTACCATGTAATATTTCTATTTCATCTCTATAAAAATAAGTTTTAAAAAGTCATACAGTGCAATTATGGTTTTTCAAACACATGTTGCACCTATATAAAAGTTATCTCATCTTAGTTTTGACTTGTCATTCGATTTTCAATTTTTAGGAATAAATGCACCATGTTGTATTTCTATTTCTTCACTGTAAACTAGTTTTCAAAAGTCATACAGTGCAATTATGATTTTTCAAACAGATGTTGCACCTCCAGACTTCGATGTTTCACCCAATAGACGTAGGTTGTTCCGTCAACTATAACTTTTTATCCATTTAGAGTTACTAGAACCACAACCAGTCAAAACGAAGCTCTCTCATAGACTTATAGGACTAACAGGTTCCACCAATATCATCTTAGTTCAATTACCAAGAAATTCAATCTTAATGACATTTGGTAACATCGAAAACTTTTATAGCTTAATTTTTCACATGTCGTTTTGTTGGTCAAAGGGAGGTTGACCGTAGTCGGAATTCGATTTACTATTTTTTAGAATATGATGCACCATGTTATATTTCCATTTCATCCCCATAAATAAGTTTTCCAAAGTCATACAGTGTAGTTTTGGGTTTTCAACCAGATGTTGCACCTCAAGACTTCGATGTTGCACCCTGGTAGCACCTTAAGACTTCGATGTTGCACCCAACATACATGGGTTATGTCAATCGTAACTTTTTATCCGTTTAGAGTAACTAGAACCATAACTATTCAAAACAAAGCTCTCTCATAGATCTATAGGAATAACAGGTCCCAACCTTCTCATCTTACTTCAGTAACCAAGAAATTATATCTTAATGACTTTTGGGAACATCGAAAGCTTTTTTAGCTCAATTTTTCACATGTCGTTTCGGTTGTCAAAGGGGGGTTGACTGTGGTCGGAATTCGAGTTACTATTTTTTGGCATATGATGCACCATGTTATATTTTTACTTTTCCCCATAAGTAAGGTTTAAGGAGTCATACAGCGCAATTTTGGTTTTTCAAAAAGATGTTGCATCTCAAGACTTCGATGTTGCACCCAACAGACGTAGGTTGTTCCGTCAACTATAACTTTTTATCCATTTAGAGTTACTGGAACCACAACCAGTAAAAACAAAGCTCTCTCATAGATCTATTGGACTAACAGGTTCCAAGCATCTCATCTTATTCCAGTAACCAAGAAATTCAATCTTAATGAGTTTTGGGAACATCAAAAGCTTCTTTAGCTTAATTTTTCATAAGTCGTTTTGTTTGTCAAAGGGAAGTTGATTGTGGTAGGAATTCGATTTACCATTTTTTGGAATATGATGCACTATGTTATATTTCTATTTCATCCCCATAAATATGTTTTAAAAAGTCATACAGTGCAATTTTGGTTTTTCAACCAGATGTTCCACCTCGATTTACTATTTTTTAAAATATGATGCACCTATGTTATATTTCTATTTCTTCTCCATAAACGAGTTTTCAAAAGTCATACAGTGCAATTCGATTTTTCGACTAGAAATTGCACCTCCAGACTTCGATGTTGCATCCAACAGACGTAGGTTGTCCCGTCAACTGTAACTTTTTATCAATTCAGAGTTACTAGAACCATAACCAGTCAAAAACGGAGATCTATCATAAATCTATAGGACTAACAGGTTCCACCCTTCATATCTTAGTTCTGTAACCAATAAATTCAATCTCAATGACTTTTCGGAACATCGAAAGCTTTTTTAGCTCAATTTTTCATATGTCGTTTCGTTATTCAAAGGGGGGTTGACCGTGGTCAGAATTCAATTTACTATTTTTTGGAATATGGTGCACCATGTTAGATTTCTATTTAATCCCCATAAACGAGTTTTCAAAAGTCATACAGTGCAATTTTGGTCTTTCAAACAGGTGATGCACCTCAAGACTTCGACGTTGCACCCAACAGACGTAGGTTGTTACGCCAGCTATAACTTTTTATCCATTTGGAGTTATTAGGAACATGACCAGTCAAAACGAAGCTCTCTCGTAAACTTATAGAACTAACAGGTTCCACCCCTCTCATCTTAGTTCAGTGACCAATAAATTCAATCTTAATGACTTTTGGGAACATCAAAGGCTTTTTTAGCTCAATTTCTCACATGCCGTTTCGTTTGTCAAATGTTCGATTTTATTGGTTACCGAACTTAGATGATAAGGATGGAACCTGTTAGTCCTATAGATCTATGAGAGAGCTTCGTTTTGACTGGTTACGGTTCCAGTAACTCTAAATGGATAAAAAGTTATGCACCGCCATAAATAAGTTTTAAAAAGTCATAAAGTGCTATTTTTGTTTTTCAACCAGATTTTGCACCTCCAGTATCTCTCTCATAGATTTAAAGGATTAACAGGTTCCACTCTTCTTTTCCTAGCACAATAACCAAGAAATTCAAACTCATTGACTTTTGGGAACATCGAAAGCTTTTTTAGCACAATTTTCCATATGCCGTTTCGTAGGTCAAAGGGGGGTTGACCGTGGTCAGAATTCGACTTACTATCTTTCGGAATATGATTCATCATGTTATATTTTTATTTCTTCCCCATAAACGAATTTTCAAAAGTCATACAGTGCAATTTCCTTTTGGCAAACAGATGTTGCACCTCAAGACTTCGATGTTGCACACAATAGACGTAGGTTGTTCCATCAACCATAACTTTTTAACCATTAAGAGTTACTAGAACAATAGACAGTCAAAAACACAGCTCTCTCATTGATTTGTAGGACTAACATGTTCCACCGTTCTCATCTTAGTTCAGTAACCAATAAATTCAATCTTAATGACTTTTGGGAACATCGAAAGCTTTTTTAGCTCAATTTTTCAAATGTCATTTTGTTGGTCAAAGGGAAGTTGACTGTGGTCGGAATTCGATTTACTATTTTTTCGAACTTAATGCACCATGTTATGTTTCTATTTCATCCCCATAAATAAGTTTTAAAAAGTCATACAGTGCAATTTTGGTTTTTCAACCAGATGTTGCACCTCGATTTACTATTTTTCGGAATATGATGCACCCATGTTATATTTCTATTTCATCACCATAACGAATTTTCAGAAGTCATACAGTGCAATTCTGGTTTTTCAGCTAGATGTTGCACCTCCAGACTTTGTTGTTGCACCTAATAGACGTAGGTTGTTCCGTCAACTATAACTTTTTACCCATTCAGAGTTACTAGAACCATAACCAGTCAAAATGAAGCTCTCTCATAAATATATAGGACTAACAGGTTCCACCCTTCACATCTTAGTTCAATAACCAATAAATTCAATCTCAGTGACTATTGGGAACATCGAAAGCTTTTTTAGCTCAATTTTTCACATGCTGTTTCATTGGTCAAAGGGAGGTTGACTGTGGCAAGAATTCGATTTACTATTTTTTGGAATATGGTGCACCATGTTATATTTCTATTTCATCCCCACAAACGAGTTCTCATAAGTCATATAGTGCACTTTTGGTTTTTCAAACAGGTGAAGCACCTCAATATTTCGATGTGGCACCCAACAGACGTAGGTTGTTCCGTCAAGTATAACTTTTTATCCATTTAGAGTTACTAGGACCATAACCTGTCAAAACGAAGCTTTCTCGTAAATCTATAGGGCTAACAGATTCCACCCTTCTCATCTTAGTTTAGTAACCAATAAATTCAATCTCAATGACTTTTGGGAACATCGAAAGCTTTTATAAGTCAATTTTTCACATGCCATTTTGTTTGTCAAATGTTCGATTTTATTGGTTACTAATCTTAGACAAGAAGGGTGGAACCTGTTAGTCCTATATATCTATGAGAGAGCTTCGTTTTGACTGGTTATGGTTCTAGTAACTCTAAATGGAAAAAAATTAATGCATCCCCATAAATAAGTTTTAAAAAGTCATACAGTGCAATTTTGGTTTTTCAACCAGATGTTGCACATCCAGAAGCTCTATCATAGATCCATATGACTAACAGGTTCCACCTTTCTTATCTTAGTTTAGTAACCAATAAATTCAATCTCAATGACTTTTGGGAACATCGAAAGCTTTTTTAGCTCAAGTTTTCACCTGCCGTTTTGTTGGTCAAAGGAGGGTTGACCGTGGTCGGAATTCGACTTACTATTTTTTGGAATACGATGCACCATGCTATATTTCTATTTCATCCACATAAGAGTTTTCAAAAGTCATACAGTGCAATTTTAGTTTTTCAAACAGATGTTGCACCTCAAGACTTCGATGTTGCACCCAACAGACGAAGGTTGTTCCGTCAACCATAACTTTTTATCCATTTAGAGTTACTAGAACAATAGACAGTCAAAAGGAAGCTCTCTCATAGACTAATACGTTCCACCCTTCTCATCTTATTTCAGTAACCAATAAATTCAATCTCAATGACTTTTGGAAACAACGAAAGCTTTTTGAGATCAATTTTTCACATGCCGTTTCGTTGGTCAAAGGGAGGTTGATCGTGGTCGTTATTCGACTTACTATTTTTTGGAATATGATGCTCCATGCTATATTTCTATTTCATCCCCATAAATGAGTTTTTAAAATTCATATAGTGCAATTTTTTTCCAACCAGTTGTTGCACCTCCAGACTTCGATGTTGCACACAATAGACGATGGTAGTTCCGTTAACTATAACTTTTTGTCCATTTAGATTTACTAGAACCATAACCAGTCAAAACGAAGCTCTCCCATAAATCTATAGGACTAAAAGGTTCCACTCTTCTCATCTTAGTTCAATAACCAATAAATTTAATCTCAATGACTTTTGGGAACATCGAAAGCTTTTTTAACTCAATTTTTCGCATGTCGTTTCGTTGGTCAAAGGTTCGTTTTTATTGGTTACGAACTCAGATGAGAAGGTGGAACCTTTGGTCCTATAGATCAATGAGAGAGCTTCGTTTTGACCGGTTATGGTTCTAGTAACTCTAAATGGATAAAAAGTTATGCATCCTCATAAATAAATTTAAAAAAGTCATACAGTGCAAATTGGTTCTTCAATAAGTTGTTGCACCTCCAGACGCTCTCTCATATCTATCTGTCTAACAGGTTCCACCCTTCTCATATTAGTTCAGTAACCAAGAAATTCAATATCAACAACTTTTGGGAACATGAAAGCTTTTTTAGCTAAATTTTTCACATGTTGTTTCCTTGGTCACAGGGGGTTGACCATGGTCGGAATTCGACTTACTATTTTTTGGAATATGATGCACCATGTTATATTTCTATTTCAGCCCCACAAACGAGTTTTCAAAAGTGATACAGTGCAAATTTGGTTTTTCAAACAGATGCTGCACCTCAAGACTTCGATGTTGCACCCAACAGACGTTGGTTGTTCCGTCAATCGTAACTTTTTATCCATTTAGAGTTACTGGAACCTCAACAAGTCAAAACGAAGCTCTCTCATAGATCTATAGGACTAACAGGTTCTTGCCATCTCATCTTAGTTCATAACCCAGAAATTATATCTCAATGAATTTTGCGAACATCAAAAGATTTTTTAGCTCAATTTTTCATATGTCGTTTTGTTGGTTAAATGGGGTTGACCATGGTCGGAATTCGATTTACTATTTTCTGGAATATGATGCACCATGTTATATTTCTAGCTCAATTTTTCACATTCCGTTTCGTTGGTCAAAGGGGGGTTGAACATGGTTGGAATACGATTTACTATTTTTTGGAATATGATTCACCATGTTATATTTCTATTTAATCCCCATAAATACGGTTTAAAAAGTCATATAGTGCAATTTTCGTTTTTCTACCAGATGTTGCACCTTCAGACTTCGATGTTGAACCCAGCAGACGTAGGTTGTTCCATCAACCATAACTTTTTATCCATTTTGAGTTACTAGAACCATAACCAGTCAAAACGAAGCTCTCTCATAGGTCTATCGGACTAACAGGTTCCACCCTTCTCATCTTAGTTCAGTAACCAATAAATTCAATCTCAATGTCTTTAGGGAACATCGAAAGATTTTTTAGCCCAATTTTTCACATGTTGTTATGCTGGTCAAAGGGGAGTTGATCGTGGTCCGAATTCTATTTACTATTTTTTGGAATATGATGCACTATGTTATATTTCTATTTCGTCCCCACAAACTAGTTTTCAGAACTCCTACAGTACAAGTTTGGTTTTTCAAAAAGATTTTGCACCTCAAGTCTTCGATGTTCACCCAACAGACGTAGGTTGTTCCAACAACCATAACTTTTTATCCATTTAGAGTTACTGGAACCATAACCAATCAAAACGAAACTCTCTCATAGATCTATAGGACTAACGATCAACTATATTTATGGGGTTGAAATAGAAATATAACCAAATAAAACTAAAAAGTCATTAAGATTTGTAAATCTAATTACATCTGTTTGAAAAATTGACCATGGTTATGGTGCAACATCTGATCTTAAGATCTTAATTCATTAACCTAGTTCAATAACCAAGAAATTCAATCTCAATGACTTTTGGGAACATCGAAAGCTTTTTTAGCTCAATTTTTCACATGTTGTTTCGTTAGACAAAGCGGGGTTGACCGTGGTCGGAATTCGACTTACTATTTTTTGGAATATGATGCACCATGTAATATTTCTACTTCATCCCAATAAACGAGTTTTCAAAAGTCATAAAGTGCAATTTTGTTTTTCAACCATATGTTGAAATTCCACACTTTGGTGCAGTACCAACAGACGTAGGTTGTTCCATCAACTATACCTTTTTATCCATTTAGAGTTACTAGAACCATAACTAGTCAAAACGAAGCTCTCTCATAAATCTATATGAGTAACAGGTTCCAACCACCTCATCTTAGCTCAGTAATGAATAAATTCAATCTCAATGACTTTTGGGAACATTGAGAGCCTTTTTAGCTCAATTTTTCACATGTCGTTTTGTTGGTCAAAGAGGGGTCGACCATGGTCAGAATTCAACTTGCTATTTTTTGGAATATGATGCAACATGTTATATTTCTATTTCATCCCCATAAAAATAAGTTTTAAAAATTCATACAGTGCAATTTTGGTTTTTCAAACAAATGTTGGACTACCATAAAAAGTTATCTCATCTTAGTTTTGACTTGTCATTCTATTTACTATTTTTGAGAATATGATGCACCATGTTACATTTCTATTTCATCACCGTAAACAAGTTTTCAAAAGTCATGCAGTGCAATTTTGATTTTTCGAACATATGTTGCACCACCAGACTTCTATTTTGCACCCAACAGACATAGGTTGTTCCGTCAACTATCTTTTTATCCATTTAGAGTTACTAGAACCATAACCAGTCAAAACAAAGCTTTCTCATAGATCTATAGGACTAACAGGTTCCACCCTTCTCATCTTAGTTCAGTAACCAAGAAATTCATCCTCAATGACTTTTGGGAACATCGAAAGCCTTTTTAGCGCAATTGTTCACAATTTTGGTTTCTCAACCAGATGTCGTACCTCCAGACTTCGATGTTGCACCCATGTCATCTTTGTTTTGAAACCGAGAAATTCAATCTTAAGGACTTTTTGGAGCTCGAAAGCATTTTTAGCTCAATTTTTCACATGCGATTTTGTTAGTCAAAGAGGGGTTGACCGTGGTTGGAATTTGATTCACTGTTTTCTGGAATATGACGCACTATGTTATATTTCTAATTCATCCCCACAAACAAGTTCTAAAAAGTCATATAGTGCAATTTTGGATTTTCAACCAGTTTTTGCACCTTCAGACTTCGATGTTGCACACAACCCCGTGTTGACCAATAAAACGGCATGTGAAAAATTGACCTTAAAAAGTTTTCGATGTTCCCAAAAGTCATTAAGATTGAATTTCTTGGCTACTGAATTAAGATGATAAGGGTGGAACCTATTTGTCCTATAGATCTATGAGAGTGCTTTGTTTTGACTGGTTATGGTTCCAGTAATTCTAAATGGATAAAAAGTTATAGTTGATGGAACAACCTACGTCTGTTGGGTGCAACATCGAAATGTTGAGGTGGAACATCTTTTTGAAAAACCAAAATTGCACTGTATGAGTTTTGAAAACTCGTTTGTGGGGACGAAATAGAAATATAACATGGTGCATCATATTCCCAAAAATAGTAAATCGAATTCCAACCACGGTCAACCCCCCTTTGTCCTGCAAAATGACATGTGAAAAATTAGGCTAAAAAATCTTTCGATGTTCCCTAAAAACATTGAGACTGAATTTAATTGTTATTGAACTAAGATGAGAAGGGTGGAACTTGTTAGTCCTATAGATCTACGAGAGAGCTTCGTTTTGACTGGTTATGGTTCTAGTAACTCTAAATGGATAAAAAGTTATGGTTGACGGAACAACCTACGTCTGTTGGGTGTAAAATCGAAGTTTTAGGTGCAACATCTGGTTGAAAAACGAAAATTGCACTGTATGACTTTTTAAAACTTATTTATGGGGATGAAATAGAAATATAACATGGTGCATCATATTCCAAAAAATAGCAAATCGAATTCCTACCAAGTTCAACCCCTTTGACCAACGAAATGGCATGTGAAAAATTAAGCTAGAAATATAACATGGTGCATCATATTCCAGAAAATAGTAAATCGAATTCCGACCATGGTCAACCACCTTTTGACCAACAAAATGACATCTGAAAAACTGAGTTAAAAAGCTTTCGATGTTCCCAAAAGTCATTGCGATTGAATTTCTTGGTCACTGAACTAAGATGAGATGGGTGGAACCTGTTAGTCCTATAGATCTATGAGATAGCTTCGTTTTGACTGGTTATGGTTCCAATAACTCTAAATGGATAAAAAGTTATGGTTGACGGAACAACCTACGTCTGTAGGGTGCGACATCGAAGTCTTGAGTTGCCACATCTGTTTGAAAAACCGAAATTGCGCTGTATGACTTTAGAAAACTTGTTTTTGGGGCTGAAATAGAAATATAACATGGTGCATCATATTCCCAAAAATAGTAAATCGAATTCCGACCACAGTCAACCCCCCTTTGACCAGCAAAATGACATGTGAAAAATTGAGCTAAAAAAGCTTTCGATGTTTCCAAAAGTCATTAAGATTGAATTTCTTGGATACAGAACTAAGATGAGAAGGGTGGAACTTGTAAGTCCTACAAATTTATGAGGGAGCTTCGTTTTGACTGGTTATGGTTCTAGTAACTCTAAATAGGTAAAAAGTTATGGTTGATGGGACAACCTACGTCTGTTGGGTGCAACATCAAAGTCTGGAGGTGCAACATCAAGTTGAAAAACCAAAATTGCACTGTATGACTTTTTAAAACTTATTTATGTGGATGAAATAGAAATATAACATGGTGCATGTGACACCCCACGTCCGTTAATGTCATTCACTAAGGGAAAGCATTAAGTTTCGTAGAGCGTTATAAGTAAACAAAACAGAATTTCACAAGGCAACCACATAAAATGGTACTTAAAAATATAAAAACTTCATTGCAGCAGAAACATCATCAAAATAAGTTTGGTTATATCATCAAACCGAAATACCAAAACCAAGTACACAGAATATCAATCTTGTACAAAAGCCATCAGAGTACATAAATTTAAAATCATAATCCCCAAAAGAAATCGCCATAAAAAAAGAGAAACAAAGCCAAGCAATAATTCAAACACTTCAAGCAAAGAGAAATCTGGATCAATCTTGTATATTCCTGTAACACCCCGTAATTTTTAAACATGACATAAGGGATAATTAAAGAATACTTAATTTTTATAAGAAGAATTAAGGGAAACGGGTTGCACCATTGCGTTCGTCTCGGAATTCTGCTTAGGATAGAGTCCGAGTTTTCATAAATCAGATACCTTATAACGGAGTAATGAAGCTCAGAAGATTTAAGGATTAAGTAGAATTAAATTAAATAATAATTGATAAATCAAAAACGAATTCAAAAATCAAGATCATCCAAATCTGGGTGAGCGGGAAATCTACCGCTCTAAGGTGTCGACCCCCCGATAGGGGTGTCGACAGGGGTGTCGACCCCCATCGGCCCAGATCTGACCGACGTGTTTTTGTAGCCTAGGGCTGATGTGTCCTTCTGGGATTGGCTGAATGATGTGTTTTTCTGGTTTGGATGGTTCAGATGGTTCCTAACCTAATCTAAAGGTCCTAATACACCTAGTACTCCTACAAATACACCTAGACCTAACCCTAATTTCATTACACTAATCCATGGCGCCTCCATGCTGCTTAAATCTAAATTAACCTAGCCTTTCTTCCTCACGAAAGCAAATCTGAATAGGAGTATTCAAATTGGAGGATAAGAATAAAATTCTACAACAACAGTTTAGCTAATCAAATTCAGAATTCAGAAATTCAGATCTATTCTCTATTCTAAATCCTGTCGATGTGAGTCTACGTCACTTTAACATATAATTGAATTTAAAAAGTAGTAGTGATAGGACTGTGAATTGGATTTAATGAATATGCCTGTGACTGAGATGAATCTTATCAAGTTTGTAAATTATTATCTTTCTGATTCATGCCAATAAATCTGTCATATACCTTTCTGATATGTTTTATCGTTATATGCCTGTTTATGTTCATATGCCTATTCTTATGTCTATGTAAATTTTGATGTTGATTCTCTCCTCCTCTTCTTTCCCCTTTTTTAATGAGATTAGAATAACTTCGAGTCTAACATGTTGCGTTGAGATTTACGTACGAATGACGTTGGGATGATTGGGAAAAATTGGGGAATATGTAACAAAATGAGGTTATTGGCATAAATTGGTTTGGGGCATAATTTTGTATAACTTGTATACATGAGATTTGGCATAAGTTGGTTTGGCCAGAATTGAATATAACTTGTATACTTGAATTTGGCATAAATTGGTTCAGGCCTAATTTGGCATAACTAGTACACATGAGATTATAGGCATAATTTGGATTAAAATTATGAACATAATTTAGGTTGGAAATTATGGTTAATTGGAATATATTTTAATCCAAGAGTTGAAATTGGGACTTGAATCAAGAAAGTGATAATGAATACCTAAGACACGAGGTTAGATTCAAATTGCGATATAAGACTGCCAGGAACCGCCCGGCACATCCAACAGCCGCAATTTGATAATCCAATGTGAGAGGTCACAGGAAGAAATTAAATACCTAATAATGCAAAGACACGAGGTTAGATTCGGATTGCGGTATAAGACTGCCCAGAACCGCCCGGCATATCCAGCAACCGCAAAACGACAATTTTATGTGGGAGGTCTTGCAAGATTACAGTTATAATGAATTAATAAACACTTAACCAAGATAAGAGAAGTAGTAAGACATGGGTATAATAAAAGGGTTAAGTGGGTGACATGGGTGACATGTGTAATATAATCAGAAGCACTTAACCATGGTGAAACATGTAAGAAGACATGGGAATAAGAAGGGGTGAAGTGGGAATTCCTAGTGGGGACCAAGTTTAGGAGGGAAGCTTGTGTCAAGTGGGTGGATCCTTTTCAACCAGTAACCCATTTTAGTATCTATATGAGCTTGAACTAGGTTGAGGACGGGACACGCTAACTTGGTTGATTGTAAGAGGTCAATAAAGAGTTAGCGATGGCAGCTCAAGTCCAACGGAGTCATGTGCATGCGTGGGTCCGGGCTGGTAGGTAAGATGTTGTTGCATCGTGTAGGTATAAGCTGTGCATTTTAGTTGTATCGGGTTGCCACTTTAGGCAGTGATACACCATACTGTGGGACCAACACGGGTATCTATGAGTTAGGGAGCCGACTGAATGGGGAGGGTAGTGGGTACAACTAGTGGAGATAGGAGCAGGCTGCACCTATGACATCAACTAGGAGTACACGAACTACCATTATCATTACTATTATTATGTTTAGTAAGAGGGATCAACTTTCAGTATGGAACTAGTACTGGTGCGGTGTAGGAATTATCTTATAGTGGTTAGAAACGCAATCAACATTATAACTTGTTCATCTTGTCTACCTTGTCATATCTGCTTATGTTACAGTCATCTCTTATATCCAGTTTATGTTCTTATCCTGTTACTTTACTGATTATATTGTTAAAGTTACTGGACTTGCCAGACTTTATGTCGGACCCTTTTTGTTTCGCCTCTTTTCTTTCCTTTCCCCCTGGTTCTCAGGGTGGGACTAGTGGAGCTTGACTTGGATTTCTTTCTTCTTGAAATGCTTGGAGGTGTTGAAAGTAATGCTCAGCATTATCTCTTTTTCATGATTATGGCTTTGTTTTTATGTGCTTTGATAATAATCTTGTTCACGATGGATATTTTGGTACTTGGCTTTAGTATATGGTTTTGATGTTGTAACCAAATATGTTTTGCTTGTCCGCTGCAATGAATAAATTATGAATTTTTAAGCACCATCTTATATATCTGTCTTGTGATATTCTGTTCTATACTCTTATAACGCTCCATGAAAGTTAATGCATTCCCTTAGTGAGTGACATTAATGTGCGTGGGGTGTTACACGTGGTATCAGGGGTGAAGGTTACCAGAACAGATAAAAGATTTTGGAAACCGGTTTCAAAACTATTTTCGAAAAGAACCATTTTCCAAAAACATGTATTAAAGAGGATATTTTCAAAAGAAAGGTTTATTTTGAAAAACATAATCCCAAAAGCCATATATCTATCTTTCGATTCACTATTTTGAATCGCTTCCTTTTTCCTTTCAACATGTCTGGGGAACACGTTATACCCGTGGGCGTATAGATACTAGGCTGGTTCAGAAGGTATATGGAGGCTAGGGCTACTACCGCAGGCCCAACAGACTTTCCTTATCCCCCAGCTGCAGCCGCTCCTCCTCCTCCTTCTCCTCCCTGTGCAGACGCTTTTTCTAAGATATGCAAAGACTTTCGTGCGATGGACAGAAAGCCGTTTTATGGAACTGAGACGTTTGTTGAGGCTCTGAATTGGCTCAAGGAAGTGGAGGACTTGTTTGGTATCTTTGAGATAAATGACGGAAGGAAGGTTCAGCTAGCTGCTTGGTTGATGAAGGACGAAGCCTCATTTTGGTGGTAAGTAACTAATGGAGGACGTGCAGTGGAGACGTGGATGGATTTTAGACAAAGGTTCGAGTTGAAATTCGTTTCACAAGCAGAGGAGTTTTATACATGGAGAGGTTCTTGGGTTTGAAACAAGGGAGTTTTTCTATGAAGGAGTACGTTAACAAGTTTAACCAGTTAGCAAGATTTGATATGGAATTAGTTAATATACAACATAAGAAGGCCTTAAGATTTGCCAAGGGTCTGAATGAACCATTTCACGGGTTGGCTATGTCCCACATTCCTATGGGGGCTACTTTCGAGAAACTTGTTGACATGGCGCTGATGCATGAAGAGGAGAAAGGTGTTGGTGTAGTTAAGGCACAGGATAAGAAAGTGGATCCAAATAAAGCACAACAAAAACAAAAGAAAGGTGGTAAGGATAACAAGGGCCAAGGGAAGAAAAGGTGTTTTAATTGTGGAACACCAGGCCACCTAAGAAAGGACTGTAGGAATAAGAAGAAGCATGGTTGTTTTCATTGCAGTGAGGTAGGGTACACTACTACAAAAGTGGGCATATTAGACACTAATTTGTGTGCGTTGCATAAAAAGTGTGGCGAGAGCTATGATTTCTTTGAGCTTCTGCAACAACATTCAAATGTTGTTGCATTATACGTGCACGCACTGTTGCGGTGGGATATTTAGTGTTCTGATGTGCAACACCAGCTAAAAGCGTAGCATTACATATATATAATCCAGCTCAGCGATCCGCGTTATCAACATATAAAAACCCTAACCGAAGATGAAAGGTTAATCCAACGGTTCAAACCATCTATTTATCTGATGATCTTAATGTTAGCCATCATCCAATCATTGACAGCCACGTCATTGCATTCTTTTGACGAAATTTTGGCGCGATCTTCTCCCTTCATGAAATCATTTTCTTCTCTATCATCTAATCGTTTTCCCCCTTTTTACTATTGACAAAAATTTAAACCTAAATTCACGTCAGTTTCGCTCCTCTCCTCTATAGAATATTCTATTCTGAAAAGGATGAAGCTTTGAAACGCTTTCTAGCTTTGATTTCTTAAGGCGCTGACATCGCCAGTTTTTTCCCTCAGGTTATGTTTGTATAGCACTGTGAATTAGTTGCGCTTATTATAGATTGGATTATGAGTAAATAGTAATTAGTTCATTTGTACATTTTGGAAAACCCATTCTCTTATGAGTAATTAGTTGCGCTTATTATTGATTTGGGATTTAGGATTATGCTGAGGTTTATTCGAAAATTATACCCAGCAATAAATCATGAGAACCGGGCTACTGGCATGAAAAAGACATTGGTTTATTACAGAGGTCGAGCTAGTTAAGGAATGGGGACTGCGGTTGATTTGCACTGCTTGAGGTTCATACCTTACACTACGGTTAATTAGTATGCTTGAGGTTAATTTGCACTCCGGTGTGTTCGCACTGAGATTTTGTGATACACGCAGTGCATACACGCACAAGTATACACGATTTTTTATTATGGACGATGCTTGTTTGCCCGGGTGTAAAGCCGGGTAAAATGTGCGATTCAATGGGAACTGAGGAAATCAGGGGGTATGATGGTAATTTTGTATCTAATAATGGTGGGGACATCCGAATTTTAAGCCTCTTACTACAGATTTTGACAAAATCTGAAGCGGGCACTCAAGCATTTTCGTTTAATTATAATACACATCATACACGCAGTGCATACATGCACAAGTATATACGCACAAGTATACACGCACGCACAAGTATACACGCACAAGTATACACGCTCAAGTATCATAAGTATACATGCACAAGTATACATGCTCAAGTATACACGCACAAGTATCATAAGGCAGCATCTGAAGGCACGTACAAGTATACACGCACAAGTATCATAAGTATACACGCTCAAGTATCATAAGTATCATAAGTATACATGCACAAGTATCATAAGTATACACGCAAAAGTATACACGCACGCACAAGTATACATGCACGCACAAGCATCATAAGGCAGCCATCTGATGGCACACACAAGTATACACACATAAGTATCACAAGTATACATACTCAAGTATCATAAGTATACACACACAAGTATACACGCTCAAGTAGACACGCACAAGTATACACGCACGCACAAGTATCATAAGGCAACCATCTGAAGGAAGTAAAATTTACCTATGATCACAAAAAAAAAATTGGTGCCACCGGTTCCTCCCTATTGCTCACAAACAAAATTTCAGGTCTTGTCCCAGGATGAGCATGTGTGGTGCGCTGAACCCTAATGATGTAAACCTTGTTGTCGAATCGAGCAGCAAAATTATTCTCCAAGCCAATGCCTTCATAAAATTCCATTTTCAGGTATAATGATCTGTGGTCAATTCGAGACCAATGACAGTCGTCAATTTCAAACACATTTCCCATTGGCGTCATTAATTCTTTTATTGCAGGAACATTTGTCTTCAGGAACTCGAGAAAGCCAACAACTCTAGCCCATGATTCTGCCTCGAACGCTGGTTCAGGCTCAAATTCTTCACCAGACCATTGTTGCACATAAAAAGCACCTCCGCATTTTTTAAAAAGTTTCAACTTTAGCGCATGATCACGCTTACTATAAGGTAGGCATGTTATTAGAAAAGAGTTTTTGGGTATAACCCGTATAGGCTTCAGCACATGCCTAAGCGTGAGATGCACAAATTCGTAAGGCCCATGTCCTGAAAGAACAGTGGCAGTGATGCATAGTGAAGAGTCCTCCATTGTTTTTTTAACTTTTGACGATGGAGTTTTGTTTAGGAGTTGAAGATGTAGATGACGATATGCTTCTGAAGCTTGATAGGATATGAAGCGACACACTGTAAGTGGCAGTAATATGCGAACTGAAAACTTTTTGCTCAAAAGACGAAGCATACTGAAATTGCTTATTTGTTGGGCTTGGCTGGCATGAGTGAGCAATCGCCAATGGTTAGTATGTCAATTGTAATAATTATGTTCATTACATTTTATTAAGAAGGCCAATGGCCATTCGATGCCACTATTTATCAAAGAACTTATTATCATTTGATCAGGTACATACACAGGGGCGAATACAGCTTTCTAACTTAGATGGATCAATATTTGAGAGGGGCAGAATATTGTGTATAGTATTGCTAAAATATACATACTCATGCATAATTTCATTAATAGGATACAAAAAATATCAACCACACAATATTTTGAGGGGGGGGGGGGGGGGTCAGCTTGACCACTGTCAGCTTCAAGTAAATTCGCCCCTGTACATACATATATATTTCCTATTGCAATCGGATTGCTGCATATATATGATTCATATATATAAATCATAATACATTTTGCAGGTGTGGACACATGTGTACATGTTCAGAATGCGCTAAAGAATTGGCCAGGAATGGATCAGGATAATGTCCCTTATGCCGTGCACCTATTCTTGAAGTAGTTTGAGCTTACTATATACAATGAAGAAAACGGTGTAGCTGATTTTTGAGTTTTGATATTTGGATAATTAAAACAATTGCATTGGATGAGTTTATTGTACAAAACCTGTATTGCAAATTTTTTGATTAAAGCATTGTATTTTCTATCAAACTAGTGTTGCATTTGCCTTCTTCTACTGTTGCTTTAGCTTTAATTGATATTGCATTTCATGATAATGGTGTTGCAATACATATTATAGTAGTGTTGCATTACATTAAATATAATTGCTTACCCGTCGCACGTGGACCCCACAGCTAATGTGGATAGCTGGTGTGGCATGTGACACGTGGAGTGCTGACATGGAGAGATGACATATCGTGTGACACGAAGACAACTGACGTGGAAAGCTGGTGTGGCCCCACTGGAAGCCAGGCCCTAACTAATTCTTAAGGCAACGCTGAATAGTGTTGCATTACGTGCAAATAGTGTTGCATTGCTGCGGCTATAATGCAACACTTTTTGTCTGCGGCCGTAGATGGGCAAAAGCGTTGCCTTAGATGGCAAATGCAACGGCCGCAGATGCCACGCCCCCTGGTGTTGCCTATTTGAAAAAAGGGCCTACGACAACGCTTTTTTGATCTACGTCCACAACAAATTAGTGTCGAATATGCCCACTTTTGTAGTAGTGATATATGATTAAAGACTGCCTAAGAAGGCAATGACAAGGGAAAGGGCAGAGGACTGGATCTACTTCTGGAGGGCAGGTTCATGCTCTGATGGCGCCTATGCAAGAGAGAGTTAGAAACATTTCTGTTGAAAGTTTGATTTTCCTTTTTGATCACCCTGTTCGAACTTTATTTGATTATGGCGCTTCACATTCGTTTATATCTGCTTCGTTAGTTGAAACACTACACCTAAATACTAGTCTAGTTATGGATCCAATTGTAGTCTCAAATTCTATTAGTGGTACGGCTCATTTTTCTACGATTTGTCGGGATTTGAGAGTGTCTATCTTGGGTGTTAAGTTTGAATGCAACACCTACGTTCTTGGTTTCATGGGCTATGGGTTGATTCTAGGGATGGATTGGCTAGCAAAATATGGTGCCATCCTAGACTGTGAAAGAAGGGTAGTTAGACTGTTGACTCGTTGTGGAAAGACCCTTGATATTTCGTGTGACCCTAAGGGTTCTGTTATGCTTAGCTACGTAGAATCTCTTTACACATCTATTGATGATTTGCAATCTGTTCGAGTAGTCCATGAGTATGCAGATGTCTTTGATGAGGTTAGGGGTTTACTTCCAAAACGTGAGATAAATTTCCGTATATACTTGGTGGACAATGCAAAGCCAGTTGCATTGCCGGTGCACCATATGGCCCCAAGAGAAAGGACGGAGCTTAGTAAACAAGTGAAAGAGTTGCTTGAGAAAGGGTTCATAAGAAGAAGTATCTCGGAGTGGGGTGCTCAAGTTGTTTTTTCTTCGAAAGCTGATGGTTCGCTTAGATTTTTCGTGGACTATAGGGAGCTGATAAGCTCATGAGGAAAAACAGACACCCATTGCCGAGGATAGATGACTTGTTTGATCAGTTTGTTGGTGCTTCAGTTTTCTCTCTGTTGGACTTAGCTACAAGATTTCATCAGTTGAGGGTAGCTGAGGACAGTATTGATAAGACTGCTTTTAGGAATCCCGATGGTTTCTACGAGTGGCTCATCATGCCTTTTGGTTTGACAAATGCACCAGCATATTCCGTAGACTTGATGAGTAGGGTGTTTAGGGAGTTTCTAAACAAGTTCGTGGTAGTCTTCGTAGATGACATCTTGATATTCTCCAGAAGCGAGGAAGAGCATGCCCTACATCTTTGGGAAGTCTTACTGACCCTTCGATCACATCAACTCAAAGCTAAGTTCTCCAAATGTCATTTTTGGAGGAAGGAAGTGATGTTCTTAGGGCATGTGGTCTCTAAGGAAGGGATAGCAGTGGATCCCGCGAAGGTGGTAGCAATCCAAGATTGGAAGGTTCCTAGAAACGCAACGGAAGTAAGAAGTTTCCTTGGTTTGGCGGGCTATTATAGAAATTTCATCAAGGACTTTGCTTAGATATCAGCCCCACTTACTCGGTTAACGAAAAAGAATTTGTCCTTTTCTTGGGATGTTGACTGTGACGATGCTTTTCAACATTTGAAGAGGGCATTGATGACATTTCCAGTTTTAGTTTTTCCTGATAGGAGTAAACCGTTCACAGTGTATACCGATGCTTGTGGGATAGGGCTTGGCGCAGTATTGATGCAAGAGGGATGGGTGATATGCTATGGTGGAAGGCAGTTAAAGGCCCATGAGAAGAATTACCCAACCCACGACTTAAGTCTTGGCGTCGCTATTTGCTTGGAGAGAGGTTTGAGTTATATACAGACCATAAGTCAATAAAATACTTATTCTCTCAAAAAGTTCTAAACTTAAGGCAACAGAGGTAGATGGAGTTCTTAGAATCCTACGATTTTGAGATTGCATATACCCCTGGAAAGGGTAACGTTGTAGTTGACGCCTTGAGTATAAAGAAGTTGACTTTGAGTCCTTTGTTTGTCGAGCGGAAGAGTTTAGAGTATATCTCTACCTTTGACTTTAGACCCTCGACCGATTATGTACCCTTTTTGTTGGCATCGTTAGAGGTGCGACCTATGCTTTTGGGACAGGTAGGGTCGGCACAACGAGATGACCCACAGTTGATAGAGATAGTACACAAGCTCATAAGAGGGGAGTCTTCGAGCCATCTTAGTAGGTATACTATAGATGAAAAAGGTTGGTTGCGTGGGGATAAGAGACTTTGCGTATCTCGAGACGAGCACTTGAGGAAGACAATCCTTGAAGAAGCACATCATTCCAAGATGACCATACATCCCGGTGGTGACAAGATATATAGGGACATGAAGCGAGTTTTCTTTTTGGTCTGAATGAAGAAGGATGTGGCTGAGTTCGTTTCTAGATGCTTAGTGTGCCAGCAAGTCAAGGCTGAGCAAAAGAAACCTAGTGGTTTGCTTCACCCTTTAGAGGTTCCACAGTGGAAATGGGAACGTGTTTCCATGGATTTCATCGACGAGTTGCCGAGATCAAGGAAGGGTAATACAGGTATTTGGGAAGTAGTAGATAGACTTACTAAGAGCGCCCATTTTATTCCCGTTAAAAGTAAAAGAACCGCGACATGGTTAGCATCTGTTTATCTTCGAGAGATAGTTCGTTTACACGGTATACTTCTTACATAGTAAGCGATTGAGATCCCATTTTCACCAGTGAGTTTTGGAAGAGGTTGCAAGTGGCAGTGGGAACGCAATTGTGTTTGAGCACCGCTTATCACCCTCAGACGGACGGCCAAACCGAGAGAGTGAATAGCATCCTAGAAGATCTTTTGAGGTTATGTATCTTGGACTTTGGAGGGACATGGGAGGAACATCTTCCATTAGTAGAGTTCGCTTACAACAACAACTATCAGAATAGCATTGGCATGGCACCTTTTGAAGCTCTATATGGAATACCTTGCTGATCACTTACTTGTTAGTGGGAATCTACGGATAAGATTTTACTTGGGCATGATATGGTTAGAGAAACCTTGGAGAAGATAGATTTGATTCAAAGAAGTTTGAAGACGACACATGACCGACCAAAGTCATATGCTGATAAGAGAAGGACCAATCTTGAGTTCAATATTGGAGACATGGTCTTTATTAAAGTATCACCGTTGAGGAATGTAGTTCGTTTTGGGTCTATAGGGAAATTGGCACCAAGGTTCGTAGGGCCGTTCCCCATTATAGAGCGAATTGGACAGATGGCCTACAGAGTGAAGCTAACCGAGAAGCTTAGTGGTGTTCATGACATATTTCATGTGTCGCATTTACGGAAGTGTTTACATGATACTGCGGAAGTAGTAGAGCCGAGCATGCTTAGGGAAGTGGAAGTGGAGTGAGATGCCACGATTAGACGAGCTCCTACATGCATCCTTGGATCGGAGGTCAAGAAGTTATGCAACCGAGAGGTCAAGTTGGTTAAAGTCCAATGGGGAGAAGATCAAGGAGACGCGACTTGGGAGACTGAAGACAAGATGCGCGCATCGTACCCTTTCCTTTTTGAGGGTATGTTCTTAACTTCTCCTTTTTCTACCGCTTTGTTTATACTTGCTCTATCGTTTAGTGTATCCTCTCGATTATTTCTTCAACCTTTAGGTAGAAAATTCTATCATTGCAATCATGTGTTTGAGACATGTTATGTTTGGTGGATGCAAGTGGATGTAAGTGTTGCTAGTGGTTGCTCGTGGATGCATTTATACACACATTAGGCATTAAATCGTCTCAATCACCTTCATAATTGCATATGAATGAGTGTGCATATTTAAAATTAATGGATGTATATTGAATGTGTTATCATATGGATGCTCATTTGAACGAATGATTGTGCACTCATATAGAAATGATATGTATCATTAGGATTCTTTTGCATACATAATGGACGCATGGCACTATCATGTTTTGCATTAAGGAGGTCAACTGAATCAGTAGACCGCCTGATCTTTGCATTAGATAAGGAACATATACACACACTTTTGCATATGTTCATATAGCATTAGAAATCTCTTAAGGATAATGGACGCTTGCGGAGGATGGATGAGTAGACGGATGATTGGATGGTCGAATACATTCTTCTTAACTTGAAGATTTCGAGGACGAAATCCTTTAAGGAGGGGAGAATGTAACACCCTGTAATTTTAAAACATGACATAAGGGATAATTAAAGAATACTTAATTTTTATAAGAAGAATTAAGGGAAACGGATTGCGCCATTGCGTTCGTCTCGGAAATCTGCTTGGGATAGAGTCCGAGTTTGCATAAATCGGATAATGTATAAAGAAGTTATGAAGCTCGAAAGATTTAAGGATTAAGCAGAATTAAATTAAATAATAATAAATAAATCAAAATGGAATTCGAAAAATCAAAATCAGCCAAATCTGGGTGAGCGGGAAATCTCCCGCTCTAGGGTGTCGACTCCCCTGAAGCCCCCATGGGAGTCGACATAGGTATAGACCCACCCCCCCCATAGGGGTGTCGACCCCCATCGGTCCAAATCTGGCCGACGTGTTTTGGTGGCCCAAGGATGATGTGTCCTTCTGGGATTGGCTGAATGACATGTTCTTCTGGTTTAGATAGTTTAGATGGTTCCTAACCTAATCTAAAGGTCCTCATACACCTAGTACTCCTATAACTACACCTAGATCTAACCCTAATTTCATTACACTAATCCATGGCGCCTCCATGCTGCTCAAATATAAATTAACCTAGCCTTTCTTTTTCACCAAAGAAAATCGGAATAGGAGTATTCAAATTGGAAGATAAGAATCAAATTCGCCAATAACGATTTAGCTAATCAAATTCAGAATTCAGAATTCAGAATTCAGATCTATTCTCTATTCTAAATCGGGTCGCTGTGAGTCTATGTCACTTTCACATATAACTGAATTTAAAAAGTAATTGTGATAGGGTACTGAATTGGATTTAATGAATATGCCTGTGACTGAGATGAATCTTATCAAGTTTGTAAATCATTATCTTTCTGATTAATGCCCAAAAATCAGTCATATACCTTTCTGATCTATTTTATCGTTATATGCCTGTTTATATTCATATGCATGTTCTTATGTTTATGTCAATTTTGATGTTGATTCTCTCCTTCTCTTCTTTCCCTTTTTTTATGAGATTAGACTAACTTCGAGCCTAACATGTTGCATTGAAATTTACGTATGAATGACGTTGGGATGATTTGGAAAAGTTGGGGAATATGTAACAAAATGAGGTTATTAGCATAAATTAATTTGGGGCATAATTATGTATAACTTGTAAACATGATATTTGGCATAAGTTTGTTTGGCCATAATTGAATATAACTTGTATACATGAATTTGGCATAAATTTGTTTGGGCCTAATTTGGCATAACTAGTACACATGAGATTATGGGCGTAATTTGGATTAAAATTATGAACATAATTTAGGTTGGAAATTATGGTTAATTGGAATATATTTTAATCCAAGATTTGAAATTGGGACTTGAATCAAGAAAGTGATAATGAACGCCTAAGACACGAGGTTAGATTCGAATTGTGGTATAAGACTGCCCGGCACCGCCCGACACATCCAACAACCGCAATTTGGTAATCTAATGTGAGAGGTCAAAGGCAGAAATTAGATACGTAATAATGCAAAGACACGAGGTTAGATTCGGATTGCGGTATAAGACTGCCCGCAACCACCCGGCATATCCAACAACCGCAAAACGGTAATCTAATGTGGGAGGTCTTGCAAGATTTCGGTTATAATGAATTAATGAACACTTAACCATGATAAGACATGTAGTAATACATGGGTATAATAAAAGGGTTAGGTGGGTGACATGGGTGACATGTGAAATGTAATTAGAAGCACTTAACCAAGGTGAAACATGTAAGAAGACATGGGAATAAGAAGGGGTGAAGTGGGAATTCCTAGTGGGGACCAAGTTTAGGAGGGAAGCTTGTGTCAAGTGGGTGGATCCTTTTCAACCAGTAACCCATTTTAGTATCTATATGTGCTCGAACTAGGTTGAGGACGGGACACGCTTACTTGGTTGATTGTAAGAGGTCAATAAAGAGTTAGCGATGGCAGCTCAAGTCCAATGGAGTCATGTGCGTGCGTGGGTCCGGGCTGGTAGGTAAGATGTTGTTGCATCGTGTAGGTATAAGCCGTGCATTTTAGTAGTATCGGGTTGCCACTTTAGGGAGTGATACACCGTACTCTTGGGCCAGCACGGGTATCTACGAGTTAGGGAGCCGATCGAATGGGGAGGGTAGTGGGTACAACTAGTGGAGATAGGAGCAAGCGTGTAACGACCCGCATTCTACGTATCGGAAGATCATAGAATATTTATTTGTTTTTCATAGGAAGTCGTTTGGTCATGTACTTTTGGAGAACGACTATTGGGGTCATTTCCCATGTTCATGATTTTTTTCGATTTTTAAATGTCCGTTTTGCCACTGGCTGATCTTGTTTCGGGCAAAACTTTTTGTTGGTAACAAGTTTTGACCTGAAACCACTTCCATTTGATCCGTTTAATGGTTTACCTTTCCGTAGAGTGGTCACATTAGCCAAACGGACTTACCGTTTGGGAGATATGGCTGAATTAAGGTTTAGAAGGTGAAAAACAGCTTAACCGTTCTTAATTGGGTAGTTAACAGCTGGGCCCATTGGGGGATTTCGGGATTAGGGGTATATAGGGGCTGATTAGGGTTAGAAAACATTTTTTTAGACACTTTCACAGCCGCCACTTTCATTCTTGGAACCCTAGTAATGGCCTCCAACATCTAAAATACCTCTAAACCACTTTCTAATTGAAGATTGGGCTAAACTGCATCACATTAAGGAGAAATTGTACCAAAGCAAGGTTAGAGCTGTTGTTAGACATCGGTACTCGTGACGAACATAGAATCATTTCAGATCTGAGTTTTATTTGTGGCCAAGGTGAGTGATTACATTGTTTTTACACTAATTATAGTTAATTAGTGTGATTAGTGTTAATTAACGAAATTATGCAAGATTAAATTCTGGAAAAATGTTTAGAAATTTTGAAATTTTATTTTAGACCTCTGTTAGAAATTTGGATTAATTTGGTTAAGTTTTGCCAATCTTATCATTAGTTGTTGTTAAACATGCTTAAGGGGAAAATATGGGTTTTTGGGTATATTTTATCCATTTTAACATTTCATGTTGTTTTGGTGTTTGTGTTCAATTCTACATGTTGCTATGAATGTATGATATGCTTGATTAGAATAGTTAGAATGGTCGAAAACGCCGTCGACTGGCGTCAAACAGTCGTTGGAAGAGTTGTAGGAAATTATGCAGGAAACCGGATCGGATCGCCCCCCCACATTCTCTGACCCCACCCGTTGGTGAGCATGTGTCACCGAACTGAACCATCGGAATGAGTCCTTGAGCATCATCACGAGCTGCACCGTGGAGCACCATCGAACCAATCCGCCTCTCACGAGCAGGAAGCCACGACCCGAACCGGTGCATTACTTCCGAATCGATCCGATGACGCGCCACGAGCTGGAGGAGGACCAAGAACTAGGAGTTCCGGCGACCTGATGGCACAACCCGAACCAGATGTTCACCACGAACCAGGCTGGAGCATCATGAGGCACGAGCCACATGGAGGACCACGATCCGAACCAGGGGGAAACTGCGAGCCGAACCAAGGAGCTTGAATGCGTGGCGGGTCGTCACACTTGGTATCAGAGCTCTAGGTTGCGTAGTTAACCTAGGGAGGTCATTAGGGAGAGATAGTATACGTATATGAGAGCGCGTATTTGTGATTATTTTGGTTTTCAAAAGCTATATATATACTATTAGTATAGCTAAGGACGAAGTCGCACCACACTGACACCACTATGGAGATGGTTAATCGTTTTCTCTTTACAGATAAGACGATGAGCAGAAACTTGAGGAACACGGGTCCAAGGGCTAATGATAGGAATGCCCCTGATATGAGGGAGATGTTTACTGACCTCATGAGAGAGATGCTTAGGGTTGTTCAGAGAGGGGCTCCTAATGCTGCTAATGGGGGTGGTGCAGCGGTGCAGGCGCCTAGGATCGATTAAGCCAAGCTTAACAAGGATTATACTACTCTTGGTGGGAAGCCGTTCCACGGAACAGAGTCGGTTACAAATGTTCAGGATTGGCTGGATAGCTGTGAGCGTATCTTCGAAGATTTTGGGATCGAGGATGCAATGAAGAGGAAGCTTGCATCCCGTCATCTACAAGGACGGGTAATGAATTGGTGGAATGCCATTAAGGCAGCTACTCCAGAAGATCAAGTTACTTAGTATCAGTTCAAGACTCGCTTTAGTGATAAGTTTATCTCGGCTGCTCAAAAATCAGAGTTGTTTAAAAATTTTTTGGAGCTTAAGCAGAATGGTAGGGCAGTCTCGGAGTATATTGCAGAGTTTGATACTTTATTGAAATATGGGTTATCTCTTATTGACACTGCCGAGAAAAAGAACGAGAAGTTCATAACTGGTTTGGATGGATACTTGGGGGAAAGGCTTATTAACCACATCGATGAGACGTTTGAATCGATTGTGGGGGAAAGCTTTGAGATCGGAGAGTCTTTACCCTAAGCCCAAGACTGAAGTTGCTGTTGAATGTGCAGAAGTGCCAAAACCGTAAGCAGGCAGTGGAGGCAAGAATAACTCATAAAATAAGAGAAAACAAAACAAAGCTAAGGATGGCCAGAAAAAGAGTAAGAAAGACGTTGAGTGCTTCAGCAATGGTAAGAAGGGCCACTATGACAAAGAGTGTCGGGCCAAGCCAGCAGATAGGAAGTGCTTTAACTGTAGCCAAGTGGGACATCACAAGGATAAGTGTCCAAAACCCCCTAAAGAGAAGCAGATCGTGAAAGCATATGCTATGAGTGTTGTTCCTTCTTCGTTGAATGCCGCAACTGCGGCGGAGAAGGGAAAGAATGTTGTTATCCAAGGTATGATTTCTGTTTATGACATTCCTGATAGAGTTTTTTTTGATACCGGAGCTTCTAGTTCTTTCATATCTAGTGACCTGGTAGATAGGTTTGGATTGGAACCCGAGATAGTCGATAGATCTTTAGTTGTGACGAACCCGATTGGTGGTTCGACTAGCCTTAGCATGGTTTTCCGTAATATGGTCTTATCAAGTCATGGATGTATGTTTGTTTGTAATTGTTTTGTTTTGGGATTTACTGGGTTCAGCATTACTTTGGGAGTCGATTGGCTCCAAAGATACGGGGTATTGGTAGACCGTGAGGGCTTTTTGGTGACAGTTAGAGCGGATGATGGGCGGAGGGTACTGTTTGGTGGCCTACCAAATGATGGGGTAATGTCTAGTTTTCTAAATTCCCTCGACATCCCGCATGATGAGTTGTCAGATGTGCCCGTGGTTGGCCAGTATCCGGACGTCTTCGAGGAAGTGACCGAGCTTTCACTACATCGAGAGATTTTGTTCCGTATTGATTTAGTGAAAGATGTCAGACCTATAGTGATGCCACTTCGTCGAATGGCACCAAGGGAGCAGCGAGAGCTCGAAGTGCAAGTCAGCAATCATTTAAAGAATGGATTTATTAGAAGGAGCATTTCTGAGTGGGGAGCACCAGTTGTGTTTGCTACCAAGGCGGATGGTTCCCTTCGATTGTGTGTAGACTACCACGAGTTGAATAAGGTGACGAGGAAGAATAAGTATCCTCTGGTGCGGATAGATGATTTGTTTGATCAGTTGAGTGGAGCGAGAGTGTTCTCCCAGTTGGATCTCGCGACAGGTTTTCATCAGCTTAGAGTGGAAGCTGAAAGTATAGCTAAAACGGCATTTCAGATGCCGCCTGGATTTTACGAGTGGTTGGTTATGCCATTTGGGCTGACCAATGCGCGAGCATATTTTGTGGATCTTATGAATAGAGTATTCAGAGATCAGTTGAATAAGTTTGTTCTTATGTTCGTGGACAACATTTTTGTTTACTCGAGGAACGAGGAAGAACACAAGGAACATTTGAGGACAGTGATGGTGGTGTTGAGCAAACACCAACTAAGAGCAAAGTTTTCTAAGTGTCACTTATAGAGGAGGAAGTGAGGTTCTTGGGCCATGTTGTTTCAGAGAACGATATTGCCATGGATCCTGCGAAAGTGGCTACGATACAAGATTGGTCTACGCCCAAGAATGCAAAAGACGTGAGAAGTTCCTTTTGATTAGCTGGGTAATATCGTAAATTTATCCAAGACTTCTCCAAGATAGCATCACCGTTGACTCAGTTGACAAAGAAGAATCAAGATTTCTTCTGGGATGGAAAGTGCAAGAATGCATTCAAGAGTCTAAAAGAAAAGTTAACAAGTTCACCAGTGTTAGTCATTCCTAAGGGGAGTGAAGAGATGACGGTATATACAGATGCTTGTGGTACCGGACTAGGTGCTGTATTGATGCAAGGTGGTAGGGTTGTAGCTTATGCTAGTCGGTAACTGAAACCGCATAAGAAAAGATATCCTACCCATGATTTGGAATTGGCAGCGACCGTATTCGCATTGAAGGTGTGGAGACATTATCTCTTGGGAGAATGATTTGAGTTGTTTACTGATCATAAATCGTTAAAATATCTTTTCTCTCAGAAGGATTTGAACCGTCGTCAGCAAAGATGGTTAGAGTTCTTGGCTTAATATGATTTTGATATCGCATATACACCCGGAAAAGGCAATGTAGTAGTTGACGCTTTGAGTAGGAGACATGCTAGTTTAGGGGCTATGTTTCTTGAATGGAAGCAACTGGAATGTATCGCAGGGTATGATTTCAAACCAAAGTGCGAATTGGATCCAGTAATGTTAGTAAGCTTGACGACCAGACCCACTTTGATTGAGCGGACCTGCTCCAGTCATAGGGACGATCCTAATCTACTGGAAATCATCTCCAAGATAGAGACGGGTATCGACGGTGAAGAGATGAGCAAGTACGGACTTGATCGGGGTGGATGACTTCGAAAGAATGGAAGGTTAGTTTTACCCAATGTAAATGGATTGAGAGATGAAGTGCTTAGAGAGTGTCATCACTCAAAGCTGACTATATACCCCGATGGTAACAAAATGTATCGAGGCGTGAAGCAGACCTACTGCTGGGAAGGGATGAAAAGAGACGTTGGGAAGTTTATATCTAAGTGCATGAATTGCCAGTTAGTTAAAGCTGAGCAAAAGAAGCCTAGTGGGTTGTTACAACCATTCGAAATTCCCGAATGGAAATGGGAACAAGTCTCAATGGATTTCATCGATGGTTTACCAAGGACAAGATCAGGTCATGATAGTATTTGGGTGATTTTGGATCAATTGACCAAAAGGGCTAGGTTTATACTGGTCATATCGAATAGAACGACAGCTAAATTAGCTGAATTGCATATGAAGTGGGTAGTGAGATTTCATGGAGTACCAAAAGGCATTGTGAGTGACCGAGAACCATTATTTACTAGTGGGTTTTGGTAAAGCTTATAAGAGGCATTAGGATCAGAATTACATCTTAGTACCGCGTATCATCCTCAAACTGACGGTCAGATAGAGTGGGTGAATGGAGTATTAGAAGACCTCTTGAGAGCTTATGTATTGGATTTTGGTGGATCATGGGATGACCATTTACATCTAGTAGAGTTTGCCTATAATAACAGTTATCAATCCAGTATTGGTACGGCTCCATTTGATGCTTTGTATGGAAGACCGTGTAACTCACCATCATGTTGGTTGGAAACCGGTGAGAAATTTGTGCTTGTAACGGATGTAATAAGAGAAACTTCAGACAAGATCATGATTGTTCAACAACGAATGAAGGCCGCTCAAGATAGGCAGAAGAGTAATGCTGATAAGAGACGAAGAGAATTGAGATTCTCCATTGGAGACTTAGTGTTTGTCAAGATATCTCGGTTGAAGAGTGTGATTCGTTTTGGTAGGAAAGGCAAGTTGGAGCCAAGGTTTGTTTGTCCATTTCCAGTTCTCGAGCAAGTTGGAAGTTTAACATATAAGGTTGGATTACCAGATAAGATGGCAGGAGTTCACAACATATTTCACGTTTCCTAGTTAAAGAAGTTTGTGCACGACCCTAATGTGGCTATTTCACCAGATCAGTTGGACGATATCGAGGTTGAACCCGAGGCGGTTGGGAACCGCAGGCCTATGCGTATTGTTGGGAAAGATACGAAGCAGCTTCGAAGGAAGGTGGTGAAACTAGTCAAAGTCCAGTGGGGCGAGAATGAGAAAGACTGTACTTGGGAAATAGAGGAGGACATAAGGAAGAAGTTTCTAAAATTCTTTGCCTGGTAAGGTTTTATGAATCGATATAGTAATCCCTTGTTAGTAAACCGCATGCTAGGATAGGCTTGTTGTGTTGTTTTGTATGCTTTATTGTTTTGTTAATGGCTGGTAGGCATGCGGGATAACATTGTACATTTTGGTTAAGGAATTTCGGGGATGAAATTTATGAAGGGGGGGGGGGGGGGGAGAATGTAACGACCCGCATTCTATGCATCGGAAGATCGTAGAATATTTGTTTCTTTTTCATAGGAAGTTGTATGGTCGTGTACTCTTGGGGAACAGCTATTGGGGTCATTTCCCATGTTCATGATTTTTGTCGATTTTTAAATGACCGCTTTCCCCCTAGTTGATCTTGTTTCAGCCATAACTTTTGGTTGGCAAAGAGTTTTGACCTGAAACCATTTCCATTAGATTCGTTTGATGGTTTACCTTTTCGTAGAGTTGTCAGATAAGCCAAATGGACTTACTGTTTAGGAGATATGGCTGAATTAAGGTTTAGAAGGTGAAAAACAGCTTAACCGGGCTTAATTGGGTAGTTAACAGCTAGGCCCATTGGGGATTTCGGGATTAGGGGTATATAGGGGATGATTAGGGTTAGAAAACATTTCTTTAGACACTTTTACATCCACCACTTTCATTCTTGGAACCCTGGTAATGGCCTCCAACATCTAAAATACTTCGAAACCACTTTCTAATTGAAGATTAGGCTAAACTACATCACATTAAGGAGAAATAGCACCAAAGCAAGGTTAGAGCTGCTGTTAGACATCGGAATTCGTGCCAAATAGAGAATCATTTCAGATCTGAGTTTTATTTGTGGCCAAGGTGAGTTATTAGCATTGTTTTTACACTAATTATAGCTAATTAGGGTCATTAGTGTTAATTAACGAAATTATGCAAGATTAAATTTTGGAAAAATGTTTAGAAATTTCGAAATATTGTTTTAGACCTCTGTTAGAAATTTGGATTAATTTGGTTAAGTTTTACCAATCTTATCATTAGTTGTTGTTAAACATGCGTAAGGGAAAAATATGGGTTTTTGGGTACGTTTGATCCATTTTAACATATCATGTTGTTGTTTTGGTGTTTGTGTTCAATTCTTCATGTTGCTATGACTGTATGGTGTGCTTTGTAATTGATTAGAACAGTTAGAATGGTCAAAAACGCCGTCGTATGGCATAAAACAGTCGCTGGAAGAGTTGCAGGAAATTATGCAGGAAACCGGATAGGATCCCCCTACCTTCTCCGACCCGACCCGTTGCTGAGCATGTGTCACCGAACCGAACCGCCTGAATGTGTCTTTGAGCATCATCACGAGCCGCACCGTAGAGCGCCATCGTACCGATCCGCCTCTCACGAGCAGTAAGCCACGACCCGAACCGGTGCATTACTTCCGAACCAAACTGATGACGCACCACGAGCTGGAGGAGGACCAAGAACCAGGAGCTCTAGCGACCTGATGGCACGACCCGAACCAGATGTTGACCACAAACCAGGCTGGAGCAGCATGAGGCATGAGCCACATGTAGGGGTGAGCATTATTTGGTTAAACCAAATAAACCAACCGAACCAATTTATTTTGGTCGGTTTGGTTTGATTTTGAAATTAAATCGGTTTGTAATCGGTTTGGAAAAATATTTAGTTTGGTTATCGGTTTAACCAAATCAACCTAACTTTTATTATATTTTTAAAATTATCAATATTATAATAAATATTTTAAGTTAGATTAGTTCTCCAATTAAATTTTAAACATCATGCATGTGTCAAAATTACTTTTTGAAAACATAAGAATAATAAATAATAATACTTTAATCATATACTTATGATTTATTTGAAATTATAATCATATTACAATCATAAGGTCTAAAATACTTTTAGTTCGGTTAAATCGGATAACCAACTGAACCAACCAAACTTATTTTGATTGGTTTGGTTTGGTTTTCATTTTTATAGGTTTTAGTTTGGTTTGACAATTATCTTCATCGGATAAACCGAACCAACCAAATGCTCACCCCTAGCCACATAGGGGACCACGATTTGAACAGGGGGAAACTGCGAGCCGAACCAAGGAGCTTGGATGCGGGGCGGGCCGTCACAAGGCGACACCTATGGCAGCAGCTAGCAGTACACAAACTAACATTATCATTACTATTATTACGTTTGGTAAGAGGGACCAATTTTCAGTATGGAACTAGTATTAGTGCGGTGTAGGAATTATCTTATAGTGATTAGAGCGCAATCAACGTTATATCTTGTTCATCTTGTCTACCTTGTCATATCTGCTTATGTTACAGTCATCTCTTATATCCAGTTTATGTTCTTATCCTGTTACTTTACTGATTAAATTGTTAAAGTCACTGGACTCGCCAGACTTTACGTCTGACCTTTTTTGTTTTGCCTCTATTCTTTCCTTTTCCCCCAAGGTTCTCAGGGTGGACTAGTGGAGCTTGACTTGGATTTCTTTCTTCTTGAAGTGCTTGGAGGTGTCGAAAGTAATGCTCAGCTTTATCTCTTTTTCATTATAGCTATTTGGAGTGGGATCATGGTTTTGATTTTATGTGCTCTGATAATAATCTTGTTCAAGATGGATATTTTGGTACTTGGCTTTAGTATATGGTTTTGATGTTGTAACCAAACATGTTTTGCTTTTCCGCTGCAATGAATAAATTTTGAATTTTTTGTACCATCTTATATATCTGTCTTGTGATATTCTTTTCTATACTCTTACAACGCTCCATGAAAGTTAATGCATTCCCTTAGTGAGTGACATTAATGGATGTCGGGTGTTACAATTCCCACCCTAAGGACCTGGGGAGGGTGAAGGAAAGAAAAGAGGCGAAACAAAAATGGTCTGACATAAAGTCTGGCGAGTCCAGTAACTTTAACATCTAATAAGTAAAAGCAACATGACAAGCATATAAACTGGATATAAGAGATGGCTGTATCATAAGGCATGTATAATAAGATAAACAGGTTAAGCATGATAGAACATTGAATGCTTTTCAAATCTCTTACTAAATATTCCTTTGCACCAATACTAGTTTAAGACCCAAAATGATGCCTTCTTAGCTAAATAAAATAATGCTAGTTTTTCATGTTCTTCTAGACAACCATAGGTAGACAACGTGCTCCTAACCAAAATAGATGTACCGAACTACCCTCCCCATTTGATTGGCTCCCTAACTCGTAGATACCTGTGCTGGTCCTCAGTATGGTGTATCACTCCCTAAAGTGGCAACCCGATACAACCAAATTGCACATCTTATACCTACCGATGCCACAACATCTTAATCTCACAACTGGAACCATGCATGCACATGACTCCATCGGACCTGCGCTGCCATCGTCCTTAGTCTTTTGACCTCTTACAATCATTTCAGTAAGTGTGCCCCTTTCTCGACCTAGTTTGAGTGCTTCCTAGATACCAACATGGGTTACTGATTGAAACGGTTTCCACACACATGACACAAGCTACCCTCCTAAGCTTGCGTCCCCACTACTAGGATTTCCCACTTAACCCGTTTATTATTATATCCATGTCTTCCCACATGTGCCATCTTGGTTAAGTGTTTTGGTTCATTCATGTTATTATTTATCCACTTAACTCCTTTTCTTATTAAATCCATGTAATGATACGTGTGCCATCTTAGTTAAGTGTTCATTATTTATTCATATTCGTAAATGCGCAAGACCTCCCACATTAGATTACCCTTTGCGATTGCTGGATATGTCGAGCAGTTCCGGGTATACTTCTACCGCAATCTAAATCTAAACTCGTGTCTTAGCACATTACGTGTCCTATTTCCACCTTCGACCTCTCACATTAGATTACTGTTTGCGGTTACTGGATATGCCGAGCAGTTCCAGGTAGACTTTTACCATAATCCGAATCTAACCTTGTTTCTTAGGCGTATATGTATATTCTTAGCCGCTTGTTCATGTTCAATATGGTTTATACCCAAATTCAAGTCTTGGATTATAGTGAATGTCAATTACCTATAAATCCCAATCCAACTTATGCCTATAATCCCACACATAAGTTATGCCCAATCATATTAAATAAAGATTTTGCCCAAACCACTTTTCATTATTTCTTCAATAAATTATGCCCAATTACTTTTCATAAATTTCCCAAACTTTTCCCCAACCATCCCAACGTTATTCGCACGTACATCTCAATGAGATTGGCCTAGGCTTGAAGGTAGCCTAGACTTATAAAAGTAAAAAGGGAAAGAGGAAGGAAAGAGAATCAGAATAGGCATAAATAAAAAAACAAGCATATGACGATAAAATAGATCAAATTAACAAGGTAGGCATATGAAAATAGCATCTGGGTATGAATCTGATGAACAACAAATAACAGATCTAATGTGATTCAACTTATTCATGGGCATATACTTAGATCCAATTTACAAACCTATCAGGATTACTTATTAGTTAATTACATGTGAAAGTAACATGAACTCATAGAGATCGGATCAAAAATTACAGAATAAGGTGTTGTTGATGTAGACCTGAATCTAATATTTGATTGTTGAAGAAGAAAACTTAAATCAATCTGAGTCGGAGCAACATCATGGCATCGCCATTGTTGAAGGTGAGAATAAGTGTGAAATTGGGGTCTTATTTATAGCCTCAGGCCACGAACGTATTGGTTCAGAAAGCGTGTCTACATACGAATCAGAAAAATTGCCCAGGAATAAGGGTCGACACCTATGTCGACACCCCTTAAGGGGGGTCGGCACCTATGTCGACTCCCCTTAATAGGGGTCGACATATGTGTCATCACTTGCTCGCCTACTTCTTCCGTCTTCTGATTTCGGTTTGAATTTGAATTTTGTTTATTAATTTTATTTATTTAATTCTACATTAACTTGAAATCTTCTAAGCGTCATAACTTCTTCATACGGTGTCCGTTTTACGCAAACTCGGGCTCCTTTTTAAGCAAAATTCCGAGGCGAACACAATGGCGCTGCGCATTTTACTTAATTCCTCTTTCAAAAATTAAGAATTCTTAAATTTTTCATTTTAGTGTTTTCTAAAATTACAGGATGTTAAATTCTCCCCTACTTAAAGGATTTCATCCTTGAAATTTCCAAGTTAAGAAGAATATATATCCTACCATCCACTATCCATCTACTCAACCACTAATCACAGGCATCCATGGTCCTCAAAAGACTCCTAGTACTTTCATGAACATATGCAATGTGTGTTTATATGTCGTTACCCTAATGCAAAATCAGGCGGTCCACAAATTCAGTTGACCTTCTTAATGCAAATCATGTTAGTGACATGAATCCATTATGTATACAAAAAGTAATGTTACATATCATTTCTATATGCGTGCACAACTATTCACCAAAATGCAACATCCATATGATAACACATCCAATTTTCATCCATAAAAAAAAAATATGCATATTCATCCATATGCAATATGAAAGTGATTGAGTCAATCTAGTCTTTAATGTGTGTGTAAATGCATCCACGAGCAACCATTAACAAACACTTGCATCCATCAAACATAACATGTGTCAAACATATGTTTACACCAATGGGGTTTCTACCTAAAGATCGAAGATATGATCAAAAAGATATACTAAACGACAGAAACAAGTATGAATCAATCTTTTAGAAAAAGGAGAAGTTAAAAATATGCCCTCAAAAAGGAAAGGGTATGTCTTGTCTTCAGTCTCCCAAGTCGCATCTCCTTGATCATCACACAATTGAACTTTAACCAACTTGACCTCTCCGTTGCGTAGCTTCTTGATCTCAGATCCAAGAATGCGTGTAGGAACTCGTTTAGCCGTTGCCTCTCGCTATACTTCTACTTCTCTAAGCAAGCTCGACTCCACTACTTCCGCGGTATCATGCAAACACTTCCGCAAATGAGACACGTGGAAAACATCATGAACACCATTAAGTCCCTCCGGCAGCGTCACTCTATAGGCCATCTATCCAATCCTATCTGTTATGGGAAATGGCCCTACAAATCTTGGTGCCAATTTCCATATAGATCCAAAGCTAACCACATTCCTCAATAGTGAAACCTTAATGAAAACCATGTCTCCAACCTCGATATCAAGATCGATCCTTTGTTTATTTGTGTATTTTTTCTATCAATCGTGTGCCATCTTCATGCGTCTTCAAATCAAGTCTATCTCTCTGAGGTTCCCCTAATCATCTCGGGTCCAAGAAAAATCTTATCGGTAGACTCCCACCAACAAGTTGGTGATCGACACGGTCGTCCATATAAAGCTTAGAAATGTGCCATTCCAATACTAGCTTGATAACTGTTGTTGTAGGCAAACTACACCAATGAAAGGTGTTCTTCTCATGTCCCTCCAAAGCCTAGAATACATAGCCTCAAAAGATCTTCAAGAACTCTATTCACCCTTTCTGTCTGTCCATCCGTCTGAGGGTGACAAGCGGTACTCAAACATAACTGCGAACCTGCCGCCTCTTGTAAGATCTTCCAAAACTCACTAGTGAATATGGGATCACGATCGCTCATGATACTAGAAGGTATTCCATTAGACGAACTATCTCATGGAGATAAACGGATGCTAACCACGCCGTCGTTCTCTTAATCTTAACGGGAAAGAAATGAGCACTCTTAGTAAGCCTATCAACTACTACCCAAATCCCGGTATTGCCTGTTCTTGACCTAGGAAATCCGTCAACGAAATCCATGGAAATGGTCTCCCACTTCCACTGCGGAACCTCAAAAGGGTGAAGCACACCACTGGGCTTCTTTTGCTCGGCCTTGACTTGCTGGCAAACTAGACATTGGGAAACTAACTCCGCTATGTCTTTCTTCATCCCAGCCCAAAAGAAAACTCTCTTCATATTTTTGTACATCTTGTCACCACCAAGATGTATAATCATCCTAGAATAACGTGCTTCTTTAAGGATCATCTCCTTCAAACTTCCGACTCGTGGTACACAAAGCCTCCCACCACGACGTAACCAACCTCTATCATCTATAGAGTATCTACTAAGATGGCTCGAAGACTCCCCTCTTATGTGCTTATCTACTATCTCCACTATCCGTGGGTCATCTCGCTGTGAAGCTCGTATCAGACCCAATAGCGTAGGTCGCACCTCTAACGATGCCAATAAAGCCTGTACAATCTCGGTACGGGGTCTAAAATCAAAAGTCGATATATACTTCAAACTCCGTCGCTCTACGAATAGAGGACTCAAGGTCAACCTTTTTCTACTTAAGGCGTCTGCTACCACATTACCCTTGCCCTGGGTATAAGAAATCTCGAAGTCATAGGATGCTAAGAATTCCATCCATCTCTGTTGCCTTTAGTTCAGATCCTCTTCAAAAAACAAGTAATTTAAAGATTTGTGGTCTGTATACAACTCAAAACTCTCTCCAAACAAATAATGACGCCAAGACATAAGCGCAAAAGCTATGGCAGCTAATTCCAAATCGTGGATAGGATAATTCTTCTTATGGACCTTCAACTGCCTTCCACCATAAAATATCATCCTTTCCTCTTGCATCAAAACCGCACTAATCCCTGTCCCACAAGCATCGGTATATACTATGAACGGTTTGCTCCAATCTGGCAAAGTCAAGACTGGGGCTGCCGGCAAAGCCCGCTTCAAACGCTGAAAAGCATCATCATAGTCAACATCCTAAGAAAAGGTCAAATTCTTCTTCATTAACCTAGTGAGTGGGGTCGATATCTTTGCAACGTCCTTAATGAACTTCCTATAAAAGCCCGCGAAACCAAGAAAGCTTCTTACTTCCGTTGCGTTCTTCAGGATCTACCAATCTTGGAATGCTACTACCTTCGCGTGATCCACTGCTATCCCTTCTTTACAGACCACGTGCCCTAAGAATCTTACTTCTTTCCTCCAAAAATGACATTAGGAGAACTTAGCCTTAAGCCGATGTACTTGAAGGGTCTCCAAAACTTCCGTTAGATGTAAGGCATGCTCTTCCTCACTCCTCGAGAAAAACAAGATATCATCAACAAAAACCACCAAAACCTTATCTAAAAACTCCCGAAACACCCTATTCATCATGTCTACAAAATTGGCAGGTGCATTCATCAAGAGAAAAGGCATGACGAGTGTGACGGCCCGCCCCGGACTAGCCGACACTTCTCCAAAATGCACTGTACCGATGTCCAACTAGCACAGGAGGGTCGCTAAAAGAAAAGGAAAGGAAAGAAGAAAAATTCCAAGGAACCTGTAGAATGTCTCACAGCGCATGGTATAAAATATAATAATAACATCGTTTTGACATAAAACAGGCGAGACAATGCACAAGCTGAAAACTAAACAATCATAGCAGTGGAAATCCGAAGTACAGCTTATAATCCAAACCACCATTATTACAAATTTAAAACTGTCCCTAAAGAAAAAGAAAGGAAAGTACACTACTAATGCCGAAGCAGCGACCAACAACAACACAGGGAGAATATCTATATATATCATACGTGGAAGCCTCCTGCTCGTCTTCGGATCAGCTACTCGTGCAACTGGCTAACCTGTCTCTAGTCTGCTCGTGTGAGCACCAAGAGTAATAAGAAGAGACATAAAACTCTGGGTCAGAAAAAAATCTGGTATGAGCGATAAGCAGCAAAACAGAACAAAACAGCAGGTATAACTAAACCATACCTGAACCTGGACCTGCAACCAAATAGTTAGCACAACATACCGTACAATACTCTAAGGTGCCACTAAACATATGGTGTAAAGATACGGGAGAGGGGGTGTGCATGTCATAGTGATGGCAAACAATCAAGCATAGCAATCATCCTCACATCTCTCACTCAGTGCGTCTAAAGTATACGATATCCACCTCCCTGATCACCAAATCCTTGGGGTCATGACATCAACTCTGTACAACTATTGCTACGACCAATTTTGCCCTTGGCTATGACGGCAACTCCGTACAATTATTACACTGCCCCCACTGCACTGGTCCATAGTCAATAAGCCAAATGGGTCAACCAGTCCACACTACCCAGGCTCTGGTTCGTCTACATGCCCCCTCTCCCTACAGCGGTGAACCCAAGTTATGGATACTGATAACCCCTTTGCATACGTCCGGTAGCAAAGTCCAACTCATGAAGTTAATTCGTTGGTTCCCAGCTAGATCCTGACTTCTACTTCCCGTTTGGACTACCTTTGCATCTCGGGTTTTGGTCATTGTCCCGTTCGCGCTTCAGTTTCCATTCAGTTCGTTCGCTGTCCAGACTTGGAGATCAGTTCGTGGTTTACCCTGGTCATCGGTTCATGTCTCTCCCTCGGCTCGTGATGGTACTCCACTTATGACCCATGGCTCGTGACACCTCATTCGGATCGTGGGACCATATGGTTCGTGATAATGGATGTTCCACGGTTCGTGGTTCCCTGCTTGGCTTGGCTCGTGATCTGTTGTTGGTGACCTAGCTCGTGGTCCTGCTCTAAAATCATGGAGGTCAGCTCGTGGTGGCATACTTGGCGCGTGAGGCTGTCTCACGAATGGAGGGGTCGAGTCGTGATGGCTTTCCATGGTCGGGTCGGATCGTGACAAGTGTTCCACGAACGGGCACTGACCAATTTCCTGCAACTCTTCCAGCAAGCAATTTACGCCATACGACGGTGTTTTCGACAAATCTAACTGTCCTAAGCAATCATACATCATACCAAACAGTCATAGTGTAACACCCCACCTCCGCCAGGACCAACCCCAAGGGGATGCACTAGCTTTGGAGGGGAGTTAGTAGGTAAACATGCACAGAAATATTATAAGACAGAACATATATAAAACAGCGGAAGTAAAACCAACTTTCATTTCTTAAATAAATAAGGTCTAAAGCCTTTTACATCAGAATATATCAATACTTGTCTTGCAATAATAAAGAAGCATAATACCTTTTCAAAAATTATTCCCCAAGTAAAACAGAAAAGCAGCCATAGCCAAGAAAAGTCCAGCCAAAGACGATGGCCTTCTAGCAAAAGTAGTCCGAACTAAACAGTATTTCCTCCCTTCAAACCTGGGGGGGGGGGGGGGGGAGGGGAACGGAAGACCAAGAGGCAAAACAAAACGGGGTCAGTCATAAAGACTGGTAAGTCCTATCTACTTCCAGCATAAAAACAGGTAAAGGTAACATGACATGCATAAACTGAAAGTAAACATAAGGGTGATGACAAGATGGATAAACTATACCAAGATAACAGGGTGAACTACGGTATCGAGATAAACTACCGTATCATGATAAACTACGGTGTCAAGATAAACAAGGTATCACATCGTCAGGTTTCTAGCAAGTATAATGTCCAAGTTATCTATCATGTACAACATCCCACAGTGTCATGTGTTAACTATGAGTGTCCCTTGCCCAATTTCATGTAATGGTCCATGTCAACCTAATATATAGCATATGTAGGTTTTCCCAACCCGTATGTTTCTTTAAAGCATAGGTTTAGTCCTTTGCCGTACCTCGTACGGGATTTCTCATGTAAATCTTATACTACTTTAACGTAGCACCATTTTAACCTTGAAATCGTTTGGACTGTCACCCTTGATCTGGCTAGGTTTTCTTATCATGAATTATCGCGTGCCCAACTAGGATTTATGCCACCTAGGACCACTAGGGATTATGCTACCTATTGAACAGTTTCTAGCCCTAAATTAGGATTTATGCGACCTAGGACCACTAGGGATTACGTTACCTAATAAACGATTTCGTTACTTGGTTTGGGTTTTAGCCACCTAGGACCACTAGGGATTATGCTACCCGTCAACTACGCCCTTTTTCCCCACGTATGTATCATGAATCATTTTCCATGTCTAGACGCACATGTGTCTCAATGTGCCATCCGAGTTCCGTGCCAGGGCAAATCAAGAAATGTGGAACTCCGTCGAGAGCTTTAAGTCATCTACCGATGCAGATATCAAGGTTTGTTTTTGTACCGGTGGTTATGGTTCCACGTGACCCCTGCCTCAACTACTGAAAGGCAATCCAAGAAAAATCATGTATGAGAACTACATCTCGGCACCACTATAGCCCCACTTTCCTATTGGCCAACCTCACCCATTACTCGATAGCAAGTATATGGTCTATTGGGAGTTCTCTGCCTTTCCGTACGTACACGATTGACTAAAGGTAGTAGGTAGTCGACGAAGTGCTATCCAGGGAAAAATCAAGTATCGTCGACTCCACGCTAATCCACCCCAGTCTTTAGGTCGCTTGCATAGCAACCAAGGCATACTCTTGATTCTTCTACCACAGACCTTAACCTCTCTGAGCCCAGGAGGATCATCTGCAACCTCACAGAGGGATACCAAGAGTACCCTATGTCCCCCGAAGCTACTGCTTCATCACCCAGTTCGTTGGACCCTTTTATCCAAGTCAGATAATTTGCTCCTCCTCATGTGTTTAAGCGATGACCTACCTTATCGGGTTCCTCATCTAATTATGAACTGGTGCAATTTCCTTGGTAAGAATTATTACTTAGTCACCCGTAACTAAGGTTTACCACTTAGCTTCTCTTCCCGCTATCCTTGTTAACTACGATTTTCTACCTAGTCCCCTGAACTAGGGTTTTTTCTAATGGGTTAAGTGTTGTCATTCAAGTTCATGACTTAACCCGCCTGCGAATCATGTCAAGATTGGCTAAGTATTCAAGTTCAAGACTTAACCCTATAAACCATGTGTCGAGTTGGTTAAGTATATCAAGCGGTTCACAACTTAACCCTATCCACTTATCATTTTAGATTGGTTAAGTATAGAACAACTTAACCCCATCAATTTATCTTGTTAAATCGGTTAAGTGTATTCAGGCAGTTCGTGACATAACATTATCAAGTTACCATGTTAGATTGGTTAAGTATAGGTTAACCTAACCCCATCCAGTTACTTTGATAGATTGGTTAAGTGTAGGTCGACTTAACCCCATCAAATTACCGTGTTTAGATTAGTTAAGTCTAGGTTACTTAACCTCATCAAATTACCATGTTTAGATTGGTTAAGTGTAGGTTACTCAACCTCATGAAATTACCGTGTTTAGATTGGTTAAATGTAGGTTACTTAACCTCATCAAATTACCGTGTTTAGATTGGTTAAGTGTAGGTTACTTAACCCCATCAAATTACTGTGTTTAGATTGGTTAAGTGTAGATTACTTAACCTCATCAAATTACCGTGTTTAGATTGGTTAAGTGTAGATTACTTAACCTCATCAAATTACCGAGTTAGATTGGTTAAGTCTAGGTCAACCTAACCCCATCAAATTACAAAGTCGGATTAGTTAAGTATAGACTAACTTAAACCCATCCCCTAATTGTATTATACGGTTAAGTGTCATTAAGGAATCATGTCCGGTCCCACTTAACCTGCCCATTCATGTCATATCGGTTTAGTGTCATTAGTCAAATTACCATAACCTTATCATGTGGCATCAAGTAAATTAATGCACCCCAACCTCTCACATTAGACTTTGTTGTGGTTACTGGATGTTCCGGGCGGGTCCGGACATCTTTACACCACAACCTAGTCTAACCTCAGGTTTTAAGCTCGATGTGACCAACTACTCACATTGGGTCCTATTGTTTGTAGCCACTGGATTTGCCGGGCGGGTCCGGGCAGATTTATTCTACAAACTCAACCCAACCTCGAGTTGGTCACTTTCATGTTTTCCTACGTGTCATGTTCATGTCAAGTTTAGACCCCTTTTTAAGTCCATCTTTTCATGTAACCCCATGTCAAGTTTTCGTGTTATATTCACGTTTTTCCTAAACTACCCAAATGTATTTCCAACACAAGTGGAAGCGAGTCACATAGTAGAGATACTATGCCAACATATTGGCCTCAAACATGCAAGATATCATAAAGGGTTTGGCCTCAAACATGCATATTATCATAAAGGGGTTTGGCCTCAAACTTGAATAATATCATAAGGGGTTTTGGCCTCAAACATGCATAATGTCATAAGGGGTTTTGGGTTCTTTTACATGCATAAGCCCCAAGTCCAATTTATGCAACTATTTCACAATTCAAAATGGTTCCAAGTGTTCATGCCAACATTCCACATGAAAAGGTTCAATCTTGCATGGCAAACAAAGTCTAATGCAATATGAGTGACATGATTTAGTTGCTGAACATAGCCCAAAGTCATAGATCATAGAAAAGGGGCAAAAATAGGTTCACATAGGCTAGCATACTTGTGTTTTATCCCGTTTTATTCCATATCATATTAAAACTACCGTTTATATCTAGGAGTAGCTAGAACTTACATAGCATGGCTAAGGGATTATGAGCATGAATCGTCTTGTCGTAGAATCGTGATGAAATTTGCGTAGCAACGTTGATCCATTCCCTTGATTTGACGTAGGAAGCTTGCACCTTTTGATTCGGATCTAGTTTGAATGCATAGTCTCTTGGAGTTGGAGATGGAGACCATGATCAATGGAGGTTTGGGCAGCACTTCTTTGCAGGAGTGATTTGTGAGCGTTTAAGCTAGGTCTAGGGATCTTTTATAGAGATTATGAGTAGTTTAGGACATAGGATTAACCCTAGGATAGATCTGAGCCCTTAAAAATCGTCACCAGCCTCCAAAACCGAGCCAAACAGCAAAACCAGGCTGCCTGGGTTCGACCAGGCAGGTCGACCCCCAGGTCAACCCTGAGGTCGACTCTATAGTCGACCTGGTCCCATCTAGGTCGACACCCATGTCGGCCCCCAGGTCGACCTGGTCTGGGCGGGATCTTTCCCGCCTGGCTTGATTTTCTGAAATTTTGAATCTGTTTCGAATTTGAATTTTTTGTGAAATTTTGCGAGGCTATATCTTGGTCATACGGACTCCGATTTACGAAATTTCAGACTCTATTTCACGTATTTTTCCGAGACGAACGCAATGGCGCAACCCGTTTATCCTGATTCAGAATTTAACATATAATTCTGACTTGATTCTTGTCTTAACGCGTTGTTAAAATTCGGGTTGTTACATTCTCCCCTCCTTTAAGAATTTCGTCCTAGAAATCTCCAAGTTAGGAAGATCGTATCCTACCATCCATCATCCATCTACTCAAAACATCATTCACAGGCAACCATTGTCCTTAGATGATTTCCAGTGCCATATGAACATATGTAGAATGTGTGTGTATATGCTCCTTAGCTAATGCTAATGATCAGGCATGAATGATCTTTCTAATGCAAAATATGTTTAGTGCCATGAATCCAACATGTATGCAAATGGTCCTAGTCATATAAACACTATATGTGTGCACAAACATACATTCATATGCAACATCCATATGACAACATATTCAGTTTCATCCATGAACAAGTATAAATACTCGTGCATATGCAACATGAAATGTGACTGAGTCGTTCTAGTGTCTAATGTGTATTCGCGCATCCACGAGCAACCACTTGCAACCACATCAACCATAACATGTTTCAAATACATGTTTACATCCATAGGGTTTCTACTTAAGGTTATCAAGATAGGATCAAGGAGATAAACAAGATAAACTCCTTACGGGGTTTGCAACAGAAACAGGACCGAGGGGATATCCACCAAGCGATAGCATGCTAGTAAGCTCTACAGGAGAACAAGGGATCAAAGATATATTCCTAAAAAGAGATATGATGCGTGCGTCTAAGCCGCATTTCCTTGAGCTTAATTCCATTGTACCTCAACCATCTTTTAACTTCATGATTTCGTAGCTCCTTGATTCCTATTTCCAAGGTATGAGTTGGAACTCATTTCACTGTCGCCTCTCGTTCCACTTTCACCTATTCTTTCCCTAGCATACTTGGCTCAAACATATCTGCGTACTCATGCAAGCTCTCCAAAATTCACTAGTGAATTCTGGACCTCGTTTACCGATGCCAGTCCATGTTTCCAAGTGTACCCACTAGGGTGATTTCTAAGACTCATGCATAAGTGAAATGAACCATTCGCCTCATTGGCGAACGCTACTCGATCGGATCAGAGATTTCCGAAAAATGCATCAAGAGATTCTAGGTAACTAATCATGACAAAACCCAAAAAGGTTACACGAGACTTCGAGGGTATTACCAAGGCAAGTCAAGAGCCTCACTACCCTTTTTCCAAAACCGAAAGTGGCATCCCTTACTGGATAACCGCTTTACCCCTAGAATCCACCCATGGCCCAAGAACATAGGCATTACTTTCAAACTCAGCACTTAGCGTAGACTTTCTCAAATCCAAACAAGTCATGAATAAATGGATAGATCCTTTAACAAGATTTGGGACAAAAATGGGATCCTCTATCATGCTAGTACTAGGTGCAGAGACTCAACTATCGAAGCAGACTTAAATGATGCGATGATCAAAACAAAGTCTAGATGGGATGATAGAAAAGAAACACTACTACAAAAGTGGGCATATTCGACACTAATTTGTGTACGTTGCATGAAAAGTGTGGCGATAGCTATGCATTTTTTGATCTTCTGCAACAACATTCATTTGTTGTTGCATTAGATGTGCACGCAGTGTTGCGGTTTGAATTCTTGTGCTGTGACGTGCAACATCAGGTCAAAGTGTTGCATTACATAAATACATGCCAAGTCAGCGATCTGCGTTATCAGTTTAAACAAATATATAACCGTAGATGTAGATTAATCCAACAGTTCTAGCCGATCCTTGCTACACCAGTTCAAAGTGTTGCATTAGATAAATACATGCCAAGTCAGCGATCCACGTTATCAGTTTAAAAAAATAAAGAACCATAGATGTAGATTAATCCAACGGTTCAAGCCGATCCTTGCTACAGCTTAGTGAAAATTTGGCGCGATAGTTTCCCCATTCACGAAATACTTCCCCCCAAAACAAATTTCTCCCATACTCTTCCTTCGATCCATTTCTCTCTCCACAAAATCCATCCAAGAACACCTCCGATTGCTACTGTAAGTCTGTACCTTCGGTTACAAACTATAAACCTTCGATTGCTCCTATTTTACGAACTTTACACCTCCAATTTGGATCATTTAGGACAATTACAGGTAGTTAGGGCTTCATCATTTAGGTTTTATTTAGTTGATTTCATCTCTAACTTATTTAGATCTGCATTCAAAGTCTCTGGGTGATTTGGGTATACCGATTACCTTAAATTATGGTTTTTATACTTGAAGTGTTGTATTTATATGTTTGCATGTGTTGAAATTGTGCAAGTTCTGTATTATGTTTGCCAAACCATTGATGTATTGGTAAATATTGCCTATTTCCAAAGGTGGAAGCTAAATTTAGAGGACAAAAGAAATCCAATTTGAATGTTCAAATGTCTATTTCTGTTTGTAGTTAAATAATGCCTATATCTCTTCCCACATCGTATGACTACAAAGATTCCCTGGTCATGGGTGATCTAGGACTGTCAAACCCATCATCACCAGAAACTCCTATTGATTCTTATATAGAGATGCAAGAAAGGAACTACGATGATTTGCTTGAGTATGAATTGGAGCAAGAAGAACTCCGAAGACAACAGCAAGAAGAAGAACGACGTAAAGAAAGGGCGATGCGACGGCATAGTCGTTTGCATCGTCAGCATCAAAACAACCAAGTGGTTAACGAACAACATGCTGACTCACCAATCATAATGTGTCATTGTGGGTACGCCGCTGTAGAAGATGTTATTTCGATTGGATTCAACATTGGTCGTCGTTATTTTAGATGTCGGGTTTATCCCACAGGGTGCACCTTTTGGCAGTGGATTGACCAACAGTTTCCAAGTCGAGCCGCTGAGTACGCAAATGAGATACAACATCAACTTACAACGCTGCAAAATCATGTTATTGGTTTTCGAACTGATGTTAGTAGACTTAATGACCAGCTTCAAGGGCTAAACATTAGACGAAAAAATTAAATTATTGCATCGTTCTTTGTATTAATACAACTGTATCGTCTATGTGTCACCTGTATAGTCTTTGTATCTTTACTGTTTTATTTTGGTGCAGTTATGTAATGTTATGCATTTGTGTTCAGTATCCTTAGTTGCTTGTTTTATGTACGTATTCTCCTGATAACTCAGTTCCAAAAGTCAGTGATAATTCATATCAAAACAATCGTCCTTGTATCATCACACCGATTATGTATATTTGTAAATTATAAACTTGTTTTGTTTTTATTTCTAATTTAGTCTAACATTACAGGGGTAGCCCTTGTTCTTGTCTAGAAACTCTTAGTGGTATCAAGTTTAGTCTTACTAAGCCGTGGTTAGATTGTGGCAATGGATAGTGAGTATTACATATGGATAGGACTTCCGAGATCGAGCGCAGAATATGTAAGAGGGGTAACAGCTTTTCTAAGAAATGCATTTCCCATTTATAAAGTAGGTGATCAGATGAAGTGCCCCTGCAAAAAATGTACAGAACGTAATTGGTATTGTGAAAACGTCATATATGATCATCTTATTTTTAATGGCCCTTCTCCATTACATACCGGGTGGATTTGTGAAGTTTCACAGACAAAATTTATAGGTGTTGATGATCATATGGATTGTGTAAAGGAGATGGATTTTGAGGATAATTTAGATGTGATGTTCAAGTGTGCGGGTTACAAATTTGGTCAAAATCCCAAGGACTTTGTAGTAGAACCAAATCTAGAGGCCGAGAAATTTTATCGGCATGTTAAAGAAGGGAAAAAACAGTTATATCCTGGCTGCACTAAATTTTCTCGACTAAGTTTCTTGATCAGGCTTTATCATTTAAAGTGTGCTTATGGAATTAACGAGTCTGCGTTTGGGGAATTACTAAAGCTTATAAAAGAAGCCTTTCCTGATGCCCAGCTGCCTTTGTCTTCCTACACTGCAAAAAATGTCATTAAGGATTTAGGTCTTAATTAACATAAAATACATGCCTGCCCAAATCAGTGCATGTTATATTGGGCAGAGAATAAAGACAAAGAGGCTTGTGAGATTTGCGGTTTTTCGAGTTGGGCTGTAAAAGAAAAGGAAGACATTGTTGATAATAATGATCCACCAAAGTCGATTCCCAAAGTGCCGACAAATGTTATGAGGTACTTTCCTCTAAGACCAAGGTTACAAAGGATGTTTATGTGCAAAGAATTTTCCGAACTTATGAGATGGCACCAAGTGGAATGAAAAGAAGATGGAAAATTAAGACATCCGGCTGATGGTGTAGCATGGAAGATGATGGATGCTCGCTATCCTGATTTTTCATCAGAAAATCGCAATGTTAGATTGGGTCTAGCATCTGATGGATTTAATCCATATCATTCAATGAATTCAAGTTATAGTACATGGCCAATTGTGTTGGTAAACTACAATCTTCCGCCTTGGTTATGTATGAAACAAGAGAATTTGATTCTTTCAACATTAATATCTTGCCCAGATTCTCCAAAGAACAGTATTGACGTATATATGCAGCCTTTAATTGCGGAATTGAAAGCGTTATGGAATGTTGGCGTCGAAACATATGATTCCTTGACTGAAGGGAATTTTAATTTACGTGCAAGCGTCTTATGGACCATTAGAGATTTTCCGGGATATGCCATGTTGTCAGGTTGGAGCACGAAGGGGAAACTAGCTTGTCCAGTATGCCATTATGAAACTTCTTCAAATTATATGAAGCATAGAAAAAAAATGTGTTATATGATCCATAGAAAGTTTCTTGGTCTGACACATAAGTGGAGGCTAGATAAGAGGAGATTTAACGGCGAAACTGAAATGGAGAGCATTCCAGAAATATTATCAGGAACTGATATTGAAGAGTTATTGCGGGGGTTCAAAAATCGGTTTGGAGATAAGACGAAAAAACCTAGGAAAAGTGACGACCCTTTTAAAAAGAGGTCAATACTTTTTGACTTACCATATTGGTGTCATAATCCCCTTCGACATAACCTGGATGCCATGCACATAGAGAAGAACATATGCGACAAAATATTAGGTACTTTGCTTAATATAGGTCGCATGTCGAAGGATCACCTAAATGCTCGTTTGGATTTATAGGAATTGGGCATAAGGAAGGCCCTTCATCCTGTTGAATGTGGTGATGGAAAGCATGTTGAAATTAGAGCAGCAATATTTGATATGACAAGCAAGGAAAAAGAAATCTTTTGCTCTGTATTGAAGAACGCCAAACTGCCCTACGGTTGTTCCTCGAATGTTAGTCGGTACATGCACGTAAAAGAGAGAACGGTTGTGGGATATAAGAGCCATGATGCTCATTTAATACTCTACTATTTGTTACAATTTGCTATGAAGAAAGCGTCAAAACCGGAGGTTGCGTTATCAATGATCAGATTTAGTGCATTGCTTAGAGGACTATGGAGCAAGGTTGTCGAAGTGGATGATATCAAGAGGCTGCAAAAAGAAATTATAGAGATACTTTGTCATTTTGAAATGATTTTTCCACAAGCTTTTTTCGATATAATGGTACACTTGCCTATTCATTTATGCAGAGAAATCGAATACGGCGGGCCTGAACATCTTAAGTGCATGTATCCAATTGAGCGATATATAGGAAAGTTGAAATCTTATGTGCGAAATAGAAACATACCGGAAGGTTCGATTGCAGAAGGTTACTTGGCAGAAGAGTGTGTGACCTTCTGTTCGAGATTTTTAAGCGTTGATGGAGGAACAGAAAACACGTCGATTGATTTTGGAAGATGTCAAACAGATTTGGAATATCATATTGGAACAAAGAAGAATAAAGATGGAAAGATGTTCAATTTGAAAGATGCAGATTGGAAGGCAATGCATCGCTATGTTCTGTTCAATTCCGGTAATAAAGAAATTGAGAGTTTGATCGAGTAAATTCTTAAGTTCCTATATCACTTTCCTTAACTATAAATTAACATATGCATTTCGTAGTTTTTTGACCGTAATTACTATTTAGGGTTCATCGAGCTTTTGTGGATGGTCTCGCAAATAGAAGAAGATACAAGAGGGAACGAGAACATTTCGAAGAGTTTTGGAATTGGCATAAAAAAGAGGTTCTGAAAAAGGACAAGATTTCAACAGATTTAGAGGTGTTTGCATTAAGTCCTAATCGAGTAGCTGGGAAGTTTACCGGTTATATAGTAAATGGATATAGATTCCACACAAAATTTAGAGAGTCTCGATGTACTACACAAAATAGTGGTGTATTTTTGACTGCCAAAACCACCAGCTTTGCAAGTTCGAAAGACCAAAACCCAATAGTGGGTGATGTCAATTACTACGGATCAATCGAAGAAATTTTTGAGCTTGATTATTGGGGAGCTTTCACAGTGGTCCTTTTTAAGTGTTGCTGGTACCCAGAGGAAAAAGATTCATATGGTCTTACTCGAGTTAATTTTAGCAAGTGCCATAAAACTGATCCTTATGTCCTGTCTTCGTATGTGCAACAAGTATTTTATGTGGAAGATGCAGTTGAAAAGAACAGTCATTACGTTATTAAAAAATTGCCGAGAGATTGGTGTGGTACTGAAAATGAGAATGCAATGGAAGAATACATGAGCAATATGCAACCACATGATATGGGCATAGGTGGTGAACTAGAACCAGAAATTGTTGATGGGTGTTGGATTAGGGATGATGTCCCCGTAATACAACTAGAAACAGAACTAGAAGCAGAAGTTCCTGATCCTGTTCCGTCTTGTTAGGACAAAAAATTCCTCTTTCTTATTGCTTTAATTTGGTCTAATTCATGATGTATTTGGCACTTTTTTTTTAGCTGGAAATTATTATCTTTGATGAATGTATTTGGCACTCTTTTCTCATATTGAAATATACAATGTTCGCATGTTTTATGATTTAATGCTATGATCTTTTCTGTCATCTAAATTGGTTATAGACCAAAATGTTATAGTTGTTGTTTTTTGTCCACTTTAACATGCATGTACCTTGTTCTAATGTATTCATTTTGTACAAGATGGATGAACATATTAAAATCCGACTGCATCATGGTGGACAGTTTCGAAAGGCATGTTACGTTGGTGGAGAATCCTTCGTAGTAACAAAATATGATGTAGACCGGTTTTCTTACAATGTGCTTATGGACTTTGTTAAAGAATGTCTCCATTACACTGAAATAGGAGGAGTCTACATCAGAAATGGAACGAGCAGTGGCTGGCAGCTAATACTGAATGACAAGGACGGAAACGAGTACGTACAAGGCTGCAATAAGCAAGAAGACGTGGTTTTTTATATTGACAACACCATTGACAAAGACAGTGAGCCGTTGATTCAATAGCAGCCACATGTAAACATACATCCAAGGAAAAACATAATTCACGGTATATATGTATATGTAATATAGATCCACTCTTATATATATCTCTGTGTGTGTACAGAACTTTGAAGGAGGCCATCGTTATTGTTTTTATTGTTCCAGGTTCTGCTAAGAATCCGGTTGCAAAGCGCAAGTATGCTACTGCACGTAGACTTCAGCAGCAACAAAAAATGATGAAAAACAACCCAACTCAAGTGGGTCAGAACAAACTATCGTTGGAGTCTGATATGGATAATGATGAAGAAGATGTTATTGTGACGGACAAAGGAACCCGGAGGAAATTAAATGTAGAAAATGAAACAGGTAAAGATGATGACACACGAGAGAATGAAGCTGATGTTCAGGTATTTTTCAGTTTTCATTTCAGTTTTATTAATTCAGATGAAATCTTATTCCAACCATGAAGGCTGCAGCTAATTCAAATAACGGTTTGTTCTTTGTGCATGCATTCTGTCAAAATAGCAAGAACTGTTTATACGTCAACTCTATTTGGTTAACTAGCTTAAATTTATCATCGATGGTGAGTAATAATGCCAATCTGCTTGCAGTTCTCACAACCATCAATTTTGACGAAGTATGAACAAGAGCGAATCGCGTGCATGCCGGAAAATGATGCAGTTAGTAGATCACTTGGGGTGCCTTTATTGGTTAGTTGTATGAAAGAGGCTGCCACACGAAATAAGAAAGATAAATGTAAAGATGTTGCTGGAAGTGATGAATACCTCCCAGACAATGCTGGTGAAGACGTCACTGATGATTCATCGGATTCGGAGGTATAAACAAGTTATTTGTTTATTACTTATTGTATTTGCCTTTATGAACATAAAAAGTCTTGAACTTCAACTTAATTGTAGAGAATCAAAATTGTTAAGTCAAAGGATCTTTTACCTGGACCGGGAACTCGTGCGCGAACCAATGCAACCATTGAAATTGAGAAGGAAGCGATGAAGCGCACCCCCCTCCAAAGAAAGCTGGCTCCAACAAGGAGTTGATCCCGACACACACTCCCACTCCAAAGAAACTCAGTAACCGGGAGAAATACGCAGAAACATTAAAGAAATTGACGAACCCTACACCGTCTTTTTCAGAAGTTATAAAACCTACAACGTCTCGGCCATCCATTTTAAAACCTACATGTAGCAAATTGTTCAAACAATCAACCAGTTCATGTGAAGCTGCTGGTTCAGTTGCTGCTTATTTAGCGATGCGGAAACGTCAAAAGCAGAACGTTGAAGTGCCTCTAACAATGGAAAATCTTATCGATCGATTAGAGCAGGAATGGATTGCACAGGAAGATGAAGTAGGTACAGGTATAAATAATAATGTTTCTTTATCTGTGCACTTCACAGCGCTGTTGAGTGTGTCTTTTTTCTATTCACATTTTTGAACCTGGTAGATAAAGTAAAAGGTCCAAAAATCCTAGAGGGAAGTCAAAAATGACCAAGTTGCATGCTAGAACCCCTGATGATAAAGTAGTCATTGAGTTGAATGAGGATGGCCAGCCAGTTTCTGATAATATTACAGAGTTAAGCAATTTTCTTGGTACACTAGCAAAGGATAATGTGTCTCTTACTTACATCAATTGGCATGTTGTTCCTGAAAAATTAAAGCGACAAATGTTGGATTATGCTCTGGTACAATCTAATTTCCTTAACCATATACAGTTCAACTGACTTCCTAAATGTTTGGGTTTACTTAATTAGTTTGTTTCCTGAATTTTGTGATTGTTATATTGTAGGCTAGGTATGTCATAACGGAAGGACACAAGTAAGTCTTGAACACACTTAACGACTCTTGGAGGCAGTACAAGTCTCGCATCAAAGCAAGGTATTATAAAAAATACTCAACTGATGAGGAAAGGCTTGCAAATAGGCCCAGTACAATTCCGTAGGAGGATTTTAAAATGCTCTTGAAGTACTGGGGGGATGAAGCAGTTCAGGTACGGCTTTAATGATATTCACATTTTTATAATGTATATTAGTTCACATTATCTTGTTTAATGCTAATCTTTAGTAGTTCACATTATCCTTGTTTAGTGCTATTTTTTTTGGATTTCTAGGCCCAAGCTGATTCTAATTCCGCGCATCGTAATTCGTTGAATGAGACACATACCATGGGTCCCAAAACTCATGTAGTAGCCAAAGAAAAGATAGTATGTGTTTTTCTGAACTTAAGTTATTTTTTATTGTGATTGAGTTGAATTGACCACATGATAATTCTAATTTGTTATATCATTGAATTATTGGTAATCCTAATACTTGACAGAGAAAGAAGGACCCAGAAAAAATTTCCCCATCTGCTGCCTTGGTTTATCTGGAAACTTATAAACGAGAACCAGGTCGAAGTTACAAGACTAACACGGATGAACTGAAGGCCAAATACGTGAGTACATATATAATTAGATACTGAAATAGCAATACTTATGTCAGTATAATTGGCATATTGTACGTTTGTTGGAGCTGCATATTAAATCGAACACATATATAGTTAGTTTGAAAGAGAACCAGTTCTGTTAATAAATTCATTCTTGCCAGCTGCCTATTTATCTATATGCTTGCCTGGTTTTCATTTTGTAGGCGAAGGTGCAAGCAATGGTGGATGATGGAAACATTACTGAGGCAGATGCACTGGTTTCTGGTGGGAAGAGGCACACGCGTAACTGGCTTGTAGGAAGGCGAGGCAAATTGGCTGAAAAGTGTCCAAATCCTGGTTCTTCGGACAGCTATGTGCAAGAGTTGACAAAAAAATTAAGGCAAGAGCTGGAGGCGGACTTGGAAGAAAAGGTGAATAGAAAAGTGAAAGAGAACGCGTCGTGGGTGTTAAAAAAGCTAGGTGAAGCCAATCCAGATCTAAATTTAGATGTCGGAGACCTTTGTGTCACCACAACAAGTGATGAAGATGCTGACAATTGTACTCCTTCAACCCCGGCAACTGACTGAAGTATTTGGATGGTATGTTTTAGCACTTGTGATATATTCGGATTGTTCTTTTAAATGATGGCACTTGTGGTATGTGTTTGTGATGACAGTACTTGGGGTATGTTTTGGTGATGGCAGTACTTGTGGAATGTGTTGGTGATGATACTTGTGAGTTGGTATATATAATTGGTTGGTCTGACTGTGGTGATGAATGTTTTGGGAGGAATTGTTGTATGAATATTTTGGTATATATGTATGAATGTGGTACAATGTTTTGGATTGAATATATGTACTACAGAATCTGTAATTACAGGGCTGTATTACAGCTGCATTTGATTTTTTCCTGGTGTCGCATTTGATTTCTGTGGTGTTGCGTTAGACTGTGATGTGGTTTTGCATTAGACTGTGCTGTGGTGTTGCATTAGACTGTGCTGTGGTGTTGCATTAAGTTTAACATTATTAATTCGACAATGGTACGACACATGGGCCCCACAGCTTACGTGGCGCCACGTGGATAGCTGACGTGGCAGGTGACACATGTGCAGCTGACGTGGTGTGCTAACGTGGCATGTGCCACGTTGACAGCTGACGTGGAAAGTCAATGCGGACCCCACTATCAAGACCTGGAAGCCAGGCTCTTGCTTATAGTTAAGGCAACGCTATATGTTGTTGCATTACATGGAAATACTGTTGCAATAGGGCCAAAGTTCTACTTAAGGCAATGCTTTCTTTCCGTGGTCGTAGATGGGCAAAAGCGTTGCATTAGATGGCTAATGCAACGACCGTAGATGCCACGCCCCCTGGTGTTGCCTATTTGAAAAAAGGCCTACGACAACGCTTTTTTGATCTACGACCACAGAAGAATAGTGTCGAATATGCCCACTTTTGTAGTAGTGAAACGTTAAGCCTTTAACAGTAACGGTACCATCCCTCTTAGGTACGCTAGGAATGAGAGCATACAATTGCCCTCTCGTTGATCTTGTCCTTATCTTCCCTTGTGGATCAAGCCATGCCAACATGTCGCTTATCCTTAAGCCCGTGTCCTTTATCCTTGCTCTTATTATCCTTTCTTGTAACACGGTAACAGGTCTCTCGAGAACCACCTCCATCGCACGGAAAACACTTCTAGCACGAAAAGATTAGTCGCAGTTAAAACTACTGTGACTACAGATGGAGGAAAGAAAGGAAAAGAGACTCAATCAAGGAAACAAAGATGGTGCTAATGGCTTTTGGGGAATAGCCTTTAAAAACTTTTCTTGAAAAATGCTTCTTTGTAAACGGTTTTTCAAATAGTTTCAGAAGGTTTTAAAAACTTTTGCCCCGCCTAATAACCTTCTGCTCTGATACCAAATGTAACACCCCACCTCCGCCAGGGCCAACCCCAACGGGATGCACTAGCTTTGGAGGGGCGTTAATAGGTAAACATGCACAGAAATATTACAAGATAGAACATATATAAAACAGCGGAAGTAAAACCAACTTTCATTTCTTAAATAAATAAGGTCTAAAGCCTTTTACATCAGAATACATCAAAACTTGTCTTGCAATAATAAAGAAGCATAAAACCTTTTCATAAATTATTTCCCAAGTAAAACAGAAAAGCAGCCATAGCCAAGAAAAGTCCATCCAAATATTATGGCCTTCTAGCAAAAGAAGTCCGAACTAAACAGTATTTCCTCCCTGCAAACCTGGGGGGGGGGGGGGGGGGGAACGGAAGACAAAGAGGCGAAACAAAACGGGGTCAGTCATAAAGACTGGTAAGTCCTATCTACTTCCAGCATAAAAACAGGTAAAGGTAACATGAAATGCATAAACTGAAAGTAAACATAAGGGTGATGACAAGATAGATAAACTATACCAAGATAACATGGTGAACTACGGTATCGAGATAAACTACCGTATCATGATAAACTACGGTGTCAAGATAAACAAGGTATCACATCGTCAGGTTTCTACAAAGTATAATGTCCAAGTATCTATCATGTACAACATCCCACGGTATCTATCATGTATATTTTCTCTACACCTCCCGTACTAGTATCCCAAACCGTGTCACATGTTAACTATGAGTGTCCCTTGCCCAGTGTCGTGTAATGGTCCATGTCAACCTAATATATAGCATATGAAGGTTTTCCCAACTCGTATGTTTCTTTACAAGCATAGGTTCAGTCCTTTGCCGTACCTCGTACGGGCTTTCTCATGTAAATCTTATACTACTTTAACGTAACATCATTTTAACCTTGAAATCGTTTGGACTGTCACCCTTGATCTGGCTACGTTTTCTTATCATGAATTATTGCGTGCCCAGCTTGGACTTATGTCACCTAGGGCCACTAGGGATTATGCTACCTATTGAACAGTTTCTAGCCCTAAATTAGGATTTATGCCACCTAGGACCACTAGGGATTACGCTACCTAATAAACACTTTCGTAACTTGTTTGGGTTTTAGCCACCTAGGACAACTAGGGATTACGCTACCCGTCAACTACGCCCTTTTTACCCACGTATGTATCGTGAATCGTTTTCCATGTCTAGACGCACATGTGTCTCAATTTGCCATCTGAGTTCCGTGCCAGGGCAAATCAAGAAATACGGAACTCGGTCGGGAGCTTTAAGTCATCTGCCGATGCAAATATCAATGTCTGTTTTTGTACCGGTGGTTATGGTCCCACGTGTCCCCTCCCTCAACTACTGAAAGGCAATCCAAGAAAAATCATGTATGAGAACTACATCCTGGCCCCACTATAGCCCCACTTTCCTATTGGCCAACCTCACCCATAACTCGATAGCAAGTATATGGTCTGTTGGGAGTTCTCTGCCTTTCCGTACGTACACGATTGACTAAAGATAGTAGGTAGTCGACGACGTGCTATCCAGGGCAAAATCAAGTATCGTAGACTCCACGCTAATCCATCCCAGACTTTAGGTCGCCCGCATAGCAACCAAGGCATATGAGCCTAGGAGGATCATGTGCAACCTCACAGAGGGATACCAAGAGTTCCCTACGTCCCCCGAAGCTACTGCTTCGTCGCCCAGTTCGTTGGAGTCTTTTATCTAAGTCAGATAATTTGCTCCTCCTCGTGTGTTTAAGCGATGACCTACTGTATCGGGTTCCTCATCTAATTATGAAATGGTCCAATTTCCTTGCTAAGAATTATTACTTAGTCACCCCTAACTAAGGTTTACCACTTAGCTTCTCTTTCCGCTATCCTTGTTAACTACGATTTTCTACCTAGTCCCCTGAACTAGGGTTTTGTCTAATGGGTTAAGTGTTGTCGTTCAAGTTCATGACTTAGCCCGCATGCGAATCATGTCAAGATTGGCTAAGTATTCAAGTTCAGGACTTAACCCTATAAACCATGTGTCGAGTTGGTTAAGTATATCAAGCGGTTCACAACTTAACCCTATCCACTTATCATTTTAGATTGATTAAGTATAGATTAACTTAACCCCATCAATTTATCTAGTTAAACCTGTTAAGTGTATTCAAGCGGTTCGTGACTTAGCCTTATCAAGTTACCATGTTAGATTGGTTAAGTATAGGTTAACCTAACCCTATCCAGTTACCGTGATAGATTGGTTAAGTGTAGGTCCACCTAACCCCATCAAATTACTGTGTTTAGATTAGTCAAGTCTAGGTTACTTAACCTCATCAAATTACCGTGTTTAGATTGGTTAAGTGTAGGTTACTTAACCTCATCAAATTACCGTGTTTAGATTGGTTAAGTGTAGGTTACTGAACCTCATCAAATTACCGTGTTTAGATTGGTTAAGTGTATGTTACTTAACCCCATCAAATTACCGTGTTTAGATTGGTTAAGTGTTGATTACTTAACCTCATCAAATTACCGTATTTAGATTGGTTAAGTGTAGGTTACTTAACCTCATCAAATTACCGAGTTAGATTGGTTAAGTCTAGGTCAACCTAACCCCATCAAATTACCAATTCGGATTAGTTAAGTATAGATTAACTTAACCCCATCCCCTAATTGTATTATACGGTTAAGTGTCATTAAGAAATCAAGTCCGGTCCCACTTAACCTACCCATTCATGTCATATCGGTTAAGTGTCATTAGTCAAATTAACTTAACCTTATCATGTGGCATTAAGTAAGTTAATGCACCCCAACCTCTCACATTAGACTTTGTTGTGGTTACTGGATGTGCCGGGCGGGTCTGGGCAGCTTTACACCACAACCTAGTCTAACCTCGGGTTTTAAGCACAATGTGACCAACTACTGACATTGGGTCCTATTGTTTGTAGCCACTGGATGTGCCAGGCGGGTCTGGGCAGATTATGTAACACCCCACGTCCGCTAAGGTCACTCATACCAGGGGAATGCCTTAGTTTCGGTGAAGTATTTTAAGTGAATATAGAACAGTAAAATTACAGCAAGACAGATATAAGTAATACTTGAAAATTGAAATCATCATTTAATTGCAACGGAAAGTAATACATGTTTGGTTACATCACAAAACCATAAACCAGAGTCAAGTACATAATATCCATCCTGATAAAATAGAAGTACATAATCCCACTACATAGACAATAGCCATAACAGAAAAGATAAATCGAGCTTTACTTCTACGATCCAAGCCCAAAAGATAGATGTAGCTGTCTGATCCAAGCCCACTAGTGCTAGGCCCACTCTGATAACCTGAGGGTTGGGAAAAAAAGATAAAAACAACGGGGTCAGACATACGTCTGAGTGAGTCCTATAACCCTAACAATACAACCATTAAAGTAATTAGGGTATGACATAAATAAGGTACGGTACCTCTGGGGATAATGACTACACTAAGTAGCCAACTAAACACCGGATGTACTACGATAACCGAAAAGACGCATATATCCACCCAAGGATAATTCTTATACCACCCCAGACTTATTTACACTGCACCACACCAGTTCTACCCACCAAGAGTAATTCCTACTTAAAGGTTGATCCCATCCAAAGTTTTAGAAAATATAACAAGTAGTTTCCGGTACTTCTAACTGACCACGTAGGTGCCGTCTGCCCCTACCTCCAATAGGTGTACCTAGTAATCTTACCTAGTAGTTTCGTGTACCCCTACATAGGTGCCGTCTGCCCCTATCTTTACTAGGTGTACCCACTACTCCCAAGCGATCGGCTCCCTAACGTAGATACCCGTGCTGGTCCCACAGTGGGGTGTATCACTCCCCTAAAGTGGGCACCTGTCAATATCTACGGTGCACGGCTTTATATCTACACGATGCAACAACGGCTTATCTACCAGCCCGGGCTCACACACGCATATGAAACCCGTTGGACTTGCGTTGCCACCGCTACCCCGTTTTGGCCTCTTATAATCAAGCCCAATATGCGTGTCCCGTCACTCGACATGGGTCGAGCCCACAAAGATACGTTTTGGGATATTGGTTGAAATGGGCCCCTACAAGCTACTACTTAAGCTTGTCATTTTATCTAGTGCATCCCACTTAACCCCTTTTTATAATCATGCCCCCTTACATGTTAAGGTTTGGTTAAGTCATCCAATTATGTTACAATTGCCACTTAAGGCACCCACTAGATTTCCGCATGCCACCCAAGGCACTTACTTAACCCTTTAATCATGTTTAGTTACATGTTCCACTCTGGTTAAGTGTTCTAATCGTATTTTCTATTGCCACCCAAGGCAACCCACTAGTTTTCTCATGCCACCCAAGGCACCCCCACTAGTTACTACATGCCACCCAAGGCACCCACTTAACCCCTCATGTTCCTCTACATGCTAATATGGTTAAGTGTTTCTTAATTAATTAAGACCGTGATCTCCCATAAAGACCTCCCACATTAGACTGGCTGTTATGACCGCCTGGTTAAGCCGGTAGAGTCCGGGCAGTCTTACGTCATAACAGAGTCTAACCTCGTGTCTTTACCTTAATCACGTATTTAATTTTTGGCTAAGACCTCTCACATTGGGCTGACATTTGTAGCAACTGGTTAAGCCGGTCGGGTCCGGGCAGTTTTACACTACAAATGAGTCCAACCTCGTGTCTTAGTCGATTAATTACACCTAATTAATCACCCCCATATTAATTATCCCTAATTAATATCAAGTTTACCATAACATGGGTAGACCTAACTCAATAGGTAAATTCCCATAGGGTAGACCTAACTCAATAGGTAAATTCCCACTTATGGTAATTTTTTTTTTTTTTACGGTATGCTTAATCATACCCAATCATTCATTTATTAACATATTTAACCACCCCATCGTTCCCCACGTAAATCGTTCTCATTTCATAACATAATAAAAGGGGAAGATCCATCACACATATCATGGGTTTAACCAAATCTTAAAATATAACTTTGTCATGGGTTAAGAGGACGTCAACTTGCATATATGAGCATATATTAACCCAACTATATTTAACCCAAACTTGCATATAAGCATTCACATAACTTGCATAAGCACACCTAACTTGCATGACATGTTGAACTTGCATATAAGCATTCTCACAACTTGCATAACATATCTTGCATATTAACATACATGTAACTTGCATATTAACAAACATGTAACTTGCATAGCATATCTTGCATATTAACATACATGTAACTTGCATATTAACAAACATGTAACTTGCATAACATATCTTGCATATTAACATACATGTAACTTGCATAATAACAAACATGTAACTTGCATAGCATATCTTGCATATTAACATACATGTAACTTGCATATTAACAAACATGTAACTTGCATAGCATATCTTGCATATTAACATACATGTAACTTGCATATTAACAAACATGTAACTTGCATAATAACATATACTTAGCATGCATAGAACCAATTTCTTATTATGCATAAACATACCACTTAACTTGCATAAACCCAAGCACTTAGTATGCATAAAACCCAATACTTAACATGCATACAATCAAATACTTAGCATGCACAACATCAAATACTTAACATGCATAACACCAACTACTTAGCATGCATAAAATCACATGCATAACTTGCATATCATGTTACATATACTTGCATATATTCTCACATATAGTTTTCATAACATGTTACATATGCATAAATAATATTTTACATCATAAAACATGGAAATAAACTTGCATATGGCATAAAACTTGCAATTCACATATCATACAACTTGCATATAACTCACTTATCCACAAACATAACCATGTCTTATCACATCCTACCATAATCAATTTAACAATTGATTATTAAAGCCATAGAAACTCACCAAAACACAATTAGCAAGCTAATGAAGAAGATTAAGATACTTAGAATGGATTAGAGATTGATTAGAGCTTGCTTTCCTCTTCATTGATTTGTGGAGGCCATGACCAAGTTTCATTTTGCCATAGTTTAGTTACTAGGTTTAATTATGAATGAATTAGGGTAGGGTTAGGGTGTTATTTATAGGATTAGGTTGCATTTTAGACGCTTAGATTAACCCTAGACTAATTTAGGACCATCAGATCCAAGAAGCTTCCAGAACCAGCCCTCCAAGCCAGCCCAAGACCCAACCTGGTGCAACCTGGTGCACCCAGGTTCACTGGACGTGCCACCCTGTCGACAGGCAAGTCGACAGGCATGTCGACACCCCTGTCGACAGGCCTGTCGACAGCCCTGTCGACATGGGTTAGGCGGGAACCTTCCCGCCTGACCCCGCCTGGCCCATCCCAAATCTGAATATTTGAATTTATTAAATCTGTTTTAGTTTTGAATTTTCTGCAAACTTCATCGGGCCATAACTGGGCCATACGGACTCCGATTTTCGAAAACTCGGACTCTATTTCGCGTATTTTTCCGAGACGAACGCAACGACGTAGCCCGTTTCCCCCAATCCTCACATCTGAGATTATTTATTCTGTAATTAGTGAATTTTAGTATTAACCCAAAATACGGGGTGTTACATTCTCCCCTCCTTAAAGGATTTCGTCCCCGAAATCTCTAAGCTAAGGAGAATGCATATCCTACCATCCAAACAACCATCTACTCAAACCATCAAACACGAGCATCCATTGTCCTTAAGCAATTTCTAATGATGTATGAGCATATGCGAAAAGTGTGTGTATATGTTCCCTATCTAATATACGAACATATGCAAACCATGATAGTGCCATGCATCCAATATGTATGCGAGATAACCCTATCGACACCTACGGTATCTATATGAGTGCACAATCATTCACCAAAATGCATCATCCATATGATAACACAATCATTATACATCCATAAATATAGCTAACTACACACAATTTTATGCAATATGCAATATGAAGTGATTGAGCCGATCTAGTGCCTAGAGTGTGTATATATGCATCCACGAGCAACCACTAGCAAACACTTGCATCCACTTGCATCCATCAACCATAACATGTCTCAAACACATGTTTCAACCATAGGTTTTCCCTATCTAAAGGTCAAACAGCACTAATCGAGAGGACATACTAAAGATAAGATAAGTACTAGGCAAGCGATAGAGGAGAAGTTAAAAGACATACTCTCAAAAAGAAATGGATACAAAGAACGCATCTTCGCTTCCGTCTCCCAAGTAGCATTGCCTTCGTCATCTCCCTATTGCACTCTAACTAGCTGAACTTCTCTGTTCCTCAACTTCCTAGTCTCTGACCCAATGATGCGAGTAGGAGCTCGTCGAATCGTCTCATCGCGCTCTAACTCTACTTCTTTAAGCAAACTCGGCTCTACCACCTCAGCGGTCTTATGTAAGCACTTCCTCAAAGGGGACACATGAAATACATCCACACATGAAATACATCCGGTACACCACTAAGTCTGTCAGGCAACCCCACTCTATATGCCATCCGTCCAATTCTTTCCTTAATGGGAAATGGCCCTACAAACCTTGGTACTCACTTCCTAACAGATCCAAAGTGAACCACATTCCGTAACGGAGATACCTTGATAAAAAGCATGTCCTAATCTCAAACTCAAGCTCTGTTCTCCCCTTGTCCGCATAAGATCTTGCGTCGCTTTCATCCTTCTTTGAATCAAATCAATATTTTCCCGAAGTCTTTCTAACCTTATCGGCCCAAGCAAGATCTTATCCGTAGATTCCCACCAACATGTAGGTGATCAACAAGGCCTTTCATAAGGAGCTTCGAAAGGAGCCATACCAATACTGGACTGAAAGCTGCTATTACATGCGAACTCCACCAATGGAAGATGCTCTTCCCATGTACCTCCAAAATCCATAATACATAACCTCAAAAGATCTTCTAAGATATGGTTCACCCTCTCGGTCTAACCGTCCGTCTGGGGATGATATGCGGTGCTCAACCACAACTGAGTCCCTACCGCCTCTTGCAAGCTCTTCCAAAACTCACTAGTGAAGATGGGATCTCGATCGCTCACTATGCTGGATGGTACACCATGCAATCTAATAATCTTTCAAAGGTAAACTGAAGCTAGACATGTAATAGTCCTCTTGCCCTTCACGGGTATGAAATGGGTACACTTAGTAAGTCTATCTACCATAAGCCCAATCCCCGTATTACCCTTCCTTGATTTCGGTAATCCAATGAGACACTATCCCACTTCCTATTACGGAACTTCTAACGGGTGAAGCAACCCTCCGGGTTTCTTCTGCTCCGCTTCCACTTGTTAGCACACCAAGCATCTAGCGACATACTTGGCCGCGTCTTTCTTCAGATTGGCCAAAAAGAAAAACTCGCTTTATGTCTTGGTACATCTTGTCCCTACCGGGATGAATGGTTATCTTCGACCGATGTATATCATCAACTATAACCTTCCTCAAACTCTCGTCTTGCGGTACTCAAAGTCTACCGTCTCTACGCAACCACCCCTTACCATCTAGGGTGTACCTACTCAAATGGCTGGACGACTCCCCTCCTTATGAGCTTTTCTACTAACTCAACCAACTATGGGTCGTCACGCTATGTCTCGCCACTCCGTCCCAAAAGAGTAGGCCTAACCTCCAAGGAGGCTAGCAAACCGGGTACAAAGTCAACGGAAGGTATAAAGTCAAACATAGGAATAAACTCTAAACTCTATAGTTCAACGAACAATGAACTCCAGGACAACCTTTTTCTTCCTAAGGCGTCTGCTACCATGTTTCCCTTGTTAGGGATATACACTATCTCAACTCATAAGATGCTAATCCTATCCAAAATCGTCACAACTGTCCATCTCTCACGCAGACCACCCTAGTCAAATTCGACATCCCCCAAATGCAAGCCCCAAAGGCCGAAACCAATATCAGACAAACACCCAAGGGATATCTCCTTCGAGTTCAGGCAACCTACGTGAGATGATACTAAAATAAATAAATAATGGCTAAACAATTAAGCCTTTGACCAACTTTGGATGTCCTCGCCAGTCTCGCTCCAAAACCACCGTTTATCCCATAACTGGCTTTGCTCAACCTATTGAGCATATACGAAACTTATTATGCTCCTTGGAAAGACCGAGATGTCATTTACAAACTTATTTAGGTACTCCCTGAACACCCTTCTCATCCAATCAATCAAAGTATGCGGGGGCGTTCATCAAACCAAATAGCATCACCAGCCACTCATAAAACCATCCGGAGTCCTAAAGGCAATCTTCTCTATACTATCGTCAGCCACTCTCAACTGACGAACCCATGTGGCTTAGTCCAACTGCGAAAATACTGAGGCGCCAACCAACTGATCAAAGAGATCATCAATCTTCGGCAATGGGTGTCTATTCTTCTTTGTGAGTTTATTTAGTTCTCTTTAGCCTACACAAAGTCTGAGGGACCCATCCGCCTTCATGGCAAAAACTACTGGAGCGCCCCACTCCGATATACTTCTTCTTATGAACCCCTTCTTAAGCAATCGCCTACTTACTTATGGAGTTCCCTCCTCTCACGAGGAGCCTTGTGGCACACTGGCCGAGTCACTGGTTTGGCATTGTTTACCAGATATATTCGGAAGTCAATCTCCCGCTCCGGGGGTAAGCCCTTCACCTCCTCAAAACACATCCGAGTATTCCGGACCACTCCAACAGATCGCAAACTCTCGACCGACGTGTCAAGCGATTCTAGATAACTTAGCATAACAGATTCTATGGGATTACAAGAGATCTCGAGAGTGTTACCCAAGCGGGTCATAAGCCTAACAACTCTCCCTTCAGAATCAAGAACGGCACCCCTACTGGATAACCAGTCCATGCCCCAAAACTAACCCATAGCCCGTGAAGCCCAACAAGCATCACATCCAAACCCAACGCTAAGTATAGAAACTTTCAAACCCAAACACATCATAAAGCCCAATTGGGTTTGAAACAACTAAGGGATCATCTACCAACTGGTGTCTCAGTGCAGTGACTCTACTAGTAATGATGAGGTAAACGAACTCAATGCGTCAGAATCAAATAAAGTTCGAATTGGATGATAAAGAAATCCAACCTCTAATCTAGACGGTCTTATCCCCACCTGGTACCCTAGTCGTGAGGGAATACAACTACCCCCCCCCCCCAGAAGATTCCATACCTTGCCCTTGCTTCTTTAGACAATCCTAATAAGGTGTCCTATTCCTCTCAAAAGGATAACCACTTGCCTTCTTCTTCCCTATTCTCCACTCGTAACCTCCCACCAATGAGGTTTCATCCTTCATTAGCCAAACATCTATTTGAGCCTTCCTCCCACCGTCTATCCAATAGATACCTACCCGTCCTCCTCCTTCTTGAACCAACTTCTAATCCGACTAACGTCTAAGTCCCTTGAAGTGGTTCTTCCATCCTTATCTATCTTAGAAAGATCACCTATACGTGGAGGGGAAACTCAAAACGAGAGAAAGGAAGAGATTCAAAATGGAGAATTCGAAAGATATAGATATGGCTATTGGGGATTATGCTTTTCTTTCAAAAACTTTTCTCTTAAAAGACATGTTTTTGAAAATACTCCTTTCCAAAAATATTCTTAGAAAAATAGTCTTTCTATAAATTTTATCTGTTCTGGTAACCTTAAGCTCTGATACCACGTGTAACACCCCACGTCCGCTAAGGTCACTCATACCAGGGGAATGCCTTAGTTTCGGTGAAGTATTTTAAGTGAATATAGAACAGTAAAATTACAGCAAGACAGATATAAGTAATACTTGAAAATTGAAATCATCATTTAATTGCAACGGAAAGTAATACATGTTTGGTTACATCACAAAACCATAAACCAGAGTCAAGTACATAATATCCATCCTGATAAAATAGAAGTACATAATCCCACTACATAGACAATAGCCATAACAGAAAAGATAAATCGAGCTTTACTTCTACGATCCAAGCCCAAAAGATAGATGTAGCGGTCTGATCCAAGCCCACTAGTGCTAGGCCCACTCTGATAACCTGAGGGTTGGGAAAAAAAGATAAAAACAACGGGGTCAGACATACGTCTGAGTGAGTCCTATAACCGTAACAATACAACCATTAAAGTAATTAGGGTATGACATAAATAAGGTACGGTACCTCTGGGGATAATGACTACACTAAGTAGCCAACTAAACACCGGATGTACTACGATAACCGAAAAGACGCATTTATCCACCCAAGGATAATTCTTATACCACCCCAGACTTATTTACACTGCACCACACCAGTTCTACCCACCAAGAGTAATTCCTACTTAAAGGTTGATCCCATCCAAAGTTTTAGAAAATATAACAAGTAGTTTCCGGTACTTCTAACTGACCACGTAGGTGCCGTCTGCCCCTACCTCCAATAGGTGTACCTAGTAATCTTACCTAGTAGTTTCGTGTACCCCTACATAGGTGCCGTCTGCCCCTATCTTTACTAGGTGTACCCACTACTCCCAAGCGATCGGCTCCCTAACGTAGATACCCGTGCTGGTCCCACAGTGGGGTGTATCACTCCCCTAAAGTGGGCACCTGTCAATATCTACGGTGCACGGCTTTATATCTACACGATGCAACAACGGCTTATCTACCAGCCCGGGCTCACACACGCATATGAAACCCGTTGGACTTGCGTTGCCACCGCTACCCCGTTTTGGCCTCTTATAATCAAGCCCAATATGCGTGTCCCGTCACTCGACATGGGTCGAGCCCACAAAGATACGTTTTGGGATATTGGTTGAAATGGGCCCCTACAAGCTACTACTTAAGCTTGTCATTTTATCTAGTGCATCCCACTTAACCCCTTTTTATAATCATGCCCCCTTACATGTTAAGGTTTGGTTAAGTCATCCAATTATGTTACAATTGCCACTTAAGGCACCCACTAGATTTCCGCATGCCACCCAAGGCACTTACTTAACCCTTTAATCATGTTTAGTTACATGTTCCACTCTGGTTAAGTGTTCTAATCGTATTTTCTATTGCCACCCAAGGCAACCCACTAGTTTTCTCATGCCACCCAAGGCACCCCCACTAGTTACTACATGCCACCCAAGGCACCCACTTAACCACTCATGTCCCTCTACATGCTAATATGGTTAAGTGTTTCTTAATTAATTAAGACCGTGATCTCCCATAAAGACCTCCCACATTAGACTGGCTGTTATGACCGCCTGGTTAAGCCGGTAGAGTCCGGGCAGTCTTACGTCATAACAGAGTCCAACCTCGTGTCTTTACCTTAATCACGTATTTAATTTATGGCTAAGACCTCTCACATTGGGCTGACATTTGTAGCAACTGGTTAAGCCGGTCGGGTCCGGGCAGTTTTACACTACAAATGAGTCCAACCTCGTGTCTTAGTCGATTAATTACACCTAATTAATCACCCCCATATTAATTATCCCTAATTAATATCAAGTTTACCATAACATGGGTAGACCTAACTCAATAGGTAAATTCCCATGGGGTAGACCTAACTCAATAGGTAAATTCCCACTTATGGTAATTTTTTTTTTTTTACGGTATGCTTAATCATACCCAATCATTCATTTATTAACATATTTAACCACCCCATCGTTCCCCACGTAAATCGTTCTCATTTCATAACATAATAAAAGGGGAAGATCCATCACACATATCATGGGTTTAACCAAATCTTAAAATATAACTTTGTCATGGGTTAAGAGGACGTCAACTTGCATATATGAGCATATATTAACCCAACTATATTTAACCCAAACTTGCATATAAGCATTCACATAACTTGCATAAGCACACCTAACTTGCATGACATGTTGAACTTGCATATAAGCATTCTCACAACTTGCATAACATATCTTGCATATTAACATACATGTAACTTGCATATTAACAAACATGTAACTTGCATAGCATATCTTGCATATTAACATACATGTAACTTGCATATTAACAAACATGTAACTTGCATAACATATCTTGCATATTAACATACATGTAACTTGCATAATAACAAACATGTAACTTGCATAGCATATCTTGCATATTAACATACATGTAACTTGCATATTAACAAACATGTAACTTGCATAGCATATCTTGCATATTAACATACATGTAACTTGCATATTAACAAACATGTAACTTGCATAATAACATATACTTAGCATGCATAGAACCAATTTCTTATTATGCATAAACATACCACTTAACTTGCATAAACCCAAGCACTTAGTATGCATAAAACCCAATACTTAACATGCATACAATCAAATACTTAGCATGCACAACATCAAATACTTAACATGCATAACACCAACTACTTAGCATGCATAAAATCACATGCATAACTTGCATATCAAGTTACATATACTTGCATATATTCTCACATATAGTTTTCATAACATGTTACATATGCATAAATAATATTTTACATCATAAAACATGGAAATAAACTTGCATATGGCATAAAACTTGCAATTCACATATCATACAACTTGCATATAACTCACTTATCCACAAACATAACCATGTCTTATCACATCCTACCATAATCAATTTAACAATTGATTATTAAAGCCATAGAAACTCACCAAAACACAATTAGCAAGCTAATGAAGAAGATTAAGATACTTAGAATGGATTAGAGATTGATTAGAGCTTGCTTTCCTCTTCATTGATTTGTGGAGGCCATGACCAAGTTTCATTTTGCCATAGTTTAGTTACTAGGTTTAATTATGAATGAATTAGGGTAGGGTTAGGGTGTTATTTATAGGATTAGGTTGCATTATAGACCCTTAGATTAACCCTAGACTAATTTAGGACCATCAGATCCAAGAAGCTTCCAGAACCAGCCCTCCAAGCCAGCCCAAGACCCAACCTGGTGCAACCTGGTGCACCCAGGTTCACTGGACGTGCCACCCTGTCGACAGGCAAGTCGACAGGCATGTCGACACCCCTGTCGACAGGCCTGTCGACAGCCCTGTCGACATGGGTTAGGCGGGAACCTTCCCGCCTGACCCCGCCTGGCCCATCCCAAATCTGAATATTTGAATTTATTAAATCTGTTTTAGTTTTGAATTTTCTGCAAACTTCATCGGGCCATAACTGGGCCATACGGACTCCGATTTTCGAAAACTCGGACTCTATTTCGCGTATTTTTCCGAGACGAACGCAACGACGTAGCCCGTTTCCCCCAATTCTCACATCTGAGATTATTTATTCTGTAATTAGTGAATTTTAGTATTAACCCAAAATACGGGGTGTTACAGATTAATGCTACAAACTCAACCAAACCTCGAGGTAATCACTTTCATGTTTTACTACGTGTCATGTTCATGTCAAGTTTAGACCGCTTTTTAAGTCCATCTTTTCATGTAACCCCATGTCAAGTTTTTGTGTTATATTCACGTTTTTCCTAAACTACCCAAACGTATTTCGAACACAAGTGGAAGCGAGTCACATAGTAGAGATACGATGCCAACATATTGGCCTCAAACATGCAAGATACAATAAAGGGTTTGGCCTCAAACATGCATATTATCATAAAGGGGTTTGGCCACAAACGTGAATAATATCATAAGGGGTTTTGGCCTCAAACATGCATAATGTCATAAGGGGTTTTGGGTTCTTTTACATGCATAAGCCCAAAGTCAAATTTATGCAACTATTTCACAAGTCAAAATGGTTACAAGTGTTCATGCCAACATTCCACATGTAAAGGTTCAATCTTGCATGGCAAACTAAGTCCAATGCAACATGAGTGACATGATTTAGTTGCTAAACATAGCCCAAAGTCATAGATCATAGAAAAGGGGCAAAACTAGGTTCACATAGGCTAGCATACTTGTGTTTAATCCCGTTTTATTCCATGTCATATTAAAACTACCGTTTAGTTCTAGAAGTAGCTAGAACTTACATAGTGTGGCTAAGGGATTATGAGCATGAATGGTCTTGTCGTAGAATCGTGATGAAATTTGCATAGCAACGTTGATCCATTCCCTTGATTTGACGTAGGAAGCTTGCACCTTTTGATTCAGATCTAGTTTGAATGCATAGTCTCTTGGAGTTGGAGATAGAGGCCATGATCAATGGAGATTTGGGCAGCACTTCGTTGCAAGAGTGATTTGTGAGGGTATAAGCTAGGTCTAAGGGTCTTTTTATGGAGATTAGGAGTAGTTTAGGCCATAGGATTAACCCTAGGATAGATCTGAGCCCTTAAAAATCGTCATCAGCCTCTAAAACCGATCCAAATAGCAAAACAGGTGCACCAAGCTGCCTGGGGTCGACCAGGCAGGTCGACCCCCAGGTCGACCCTGGGATCGACTCTATAGTCGACCTGGTCCCACCCAGGTCGACCTGGTCTGGGCGGGATTTTTCCCGCCTGGCTTGATTTTCTGAAATTTTGAATCTGTTTCGAATTTGAATTTTTCGTGAAACTTTGTGAGGCCATATCTCGATCATACAGACTCCGATTTACGAAATTTCAGACACTATTTCACGTATTTTTCCGAGACGAACGCAATGGCGCAACTCGTTTATCCTGATTCAGATTTTAACATGATATCATGCCTTGATTCTTGCCTTAACACGTTGTTAAAATTCGGGTTGTTACACATAGCAACATGTACAATCGACCATAAACACCAAATAACAATTTTAAACATGATAATATGGATCAGACATACCCAAAACACATATTTTCCCCTTAATCCCCTTAAAAATGAATTAAGCATACGATTAGCAAAACATTTCCAAATTAATCCAAATTTTTATCAGAGCCCTAAAATAATATTTTAGAATTTTACAAATTTTTTCCAGATTTTTCTTAGCCATAATTTCGCTAATTATCAGTAATCACCCCTAATTAGCCGTAATTAGTGAAAAACAATGCAAAACACTCACCTTAGCCACCAATAAAATCTAAGATCTGAAACTCCACTGATTGGGTTGAATTCTTATGTGTTCCAACAGCTCTATCTCTGATTTGATGTTGATTAGCCTTGATTTGATGCATTTTAGCCAAATCCCTTATTAAACGGTGATTAAAGGTGTTTTAGATGTTGGAGGCCAATGTTAGGGTTTCTAAGATGTAAGTGGCGGCTGGAAAATGAATAAAAACCGAATTCCCTAACCCTATCAGCCCTTAAATACATCTAATCCCTAAATCCCCCAATGGGCCTAGCTGGTAATTACCCAATTAAGCCCGGTTAAGCTATTTTTCTTGTTCTAAACCTTAATTCAGCCATATCTCCCAAAAGGTAAGTCCGTTTGGCTGTTATGACCACTCTACGAAAAGAGAAACCATCATCCGAAGTCAATGGAAGTGGTATCAGGTAAAAATCCTTATCAATCAAAACTTAAAGGCGAAACAAGATTCGCCAGGGGCAAAATAGTCATTTAAAAATCGGCAAAATCATGAACATCGGAAATGACCCCAATAGTCGTTCCTCGAAGTTACACGACCATACGACTTCATACGAAAAAGAAATAAATATTCTACGATCCTCCGATGCGTAGAATGCAGGTCGTTACATTCTCCCCCCATAAGAAATTTCGCCTCCGAAATTCGTTAACCCAAAACACACAAAGGGTCCCGCATGCATATCAACCATTTGCAACAATTGTAACACCCCACTCCCGCTATGGTCACTCACTAAGGGAATGCCATAGCATCGGTGGAGTATTTTAGTGAATATAGAGCAGAAAAATTACAACAAGACAGATATAAATAGTACTTGAAATTTAAAACATCATCTCATAACAGCGGAAGTAAAACATGTCTGGTTACATCATAAAACCACAATAAAAGTCAAGTACAATATCCATCAAAATAAAGAAGTACATAATCCCACTCTCTTACAATAGCCATGACAAAAGAAAAGATAACTGGGTAACTGGAGCTTTACATAAATCCAAGCTCCTAAAGACTGGAACAACAATCCAATCAAGCTCCACTACTGCTAGGATCCACCGTAGGACCTGAGGGTTGGGAAAAAGATAAAAACAACGGGGTCAGACATAAGTCTGAGCGAGTCCTATAACTTTAATAATACAATCGTTAAAGTAACCAGAGAAGACATAAACAGATATACGGTAACTAATGGGGATGAATGGCTACACTAAGCAGTCAACTAAACTAAGATAAAAGATAAAGACGCATCTACCCTTCCAAAGGTAAATTACTAAATTGCACCACACCAGTCATTCCTAACTTAAAGGTTGATCCCACCCATGGACTTATAAAATTAACTTAATAGTTATCGCGTACCCTAGGTGACTAAGTAGACGCCACGGGGCCCTACAATCCACTAGGTGTACACACTACTCCCCATTCGATCGGCTCCCTAACGTAGATACCCGTGCTGGCCCCACCGTGGAGTGTACCATTCCCCAACGTGGCAACCTGATAAAATTAACGGTGCACGACTTATATCTACACGATGCAACAACGTCTTATTTACCAGCCCGGGTCCACACGCACATATGAAACCCGTTGGTCATGCGTTGCCACCGCTAACCCATTTTGGCCTCTTATAGTCAAACCCAGTATGGGTGTCCCATCCTCGACATGGGTCGAGCCCACTAAGATACGTATGGGTTACTGGTTGAAATGGGCCCCCAGCACAAGCCATCCCCCTAAGCTTGGCCCACACACTAGTGTTTCCCACTTAACCCTTTAATCATGTTTAATTACATGTTTCATCTTGGTTAAGTATTTTATCATATTTTCTATTGGCAACCACTAGTAATTTCCACATACCACCCAAGGTACCCACTTAACCCCCATGCCCCACTACATGCTTATCTGGTTAAGTGTTTCTTAATTGATTAACACCGTAACCGTGTAAAGGACCCCTCACATTGGACCGTCATTTGTAGATGCCTGGTTAAGCCGGTAAGTTCCGGGCAGTCTTACACTACAAACGGGTCCAACCACGTGTCATTTACCCTTGTTACGTATTTAATTTATGATTAAGACCCCTCACATTGGACCGTCATTTGTAGATGTCTGGTTAAGCCGGTAAACTCCAGGCAGTCTTACACTACAAACGGGTCCAACCTCGTGTCTTAATCGATTAATTACTCCTAATTAATCACCCCCATAATTTGTGTTAATTATCATGTTTATTTTAGGAATATGGGTGCACCTAACTTAATAGGCAAATTCCCAACTCCAAAGTGTGGGTACACCTTACTTAATAAGCAAATTCCCAACACATAGTATGGGTACACCTAACTTAATAGGCAAATTCCCATACTATGTTCATTTATTTTATGTTATGCATAATTATATTAATTTCACACAATCTTATTAACATATGCATTTAATTAACCCCATCGTTCCCACGTAATTTCGTTCTCATGACATAACACATATAAAAGGTGTCAACTTGCATATGTATGAACATGTTTCAAAGGTGCCATCTTGCATATTAACAAACACATAACTTGCATATGAACTTGCATAACATGTCACATAACTTGCATATAATCTTGTATAACATGTCACATAACTTGCATATTAACTTGTATAACATGTCACATAACTTGCATATTAACTTGCATAACATGTTACATAAACTTACATATTAACAAATACGTGACTTGCATATGAACTTGCATAATATGTCACATAACTTGCATATGAACTTGCATAACATGTTACATAACTTGCATATGAACTCATAAACTTGCATATGAACTTGCATAACATGTTACATACTTGCATATGAACTCATAAAGTTGCATATGAAGAAACATACAACTTGCATAATTATCATACAAGTAACTTGCATATTATCATACATGTAACTTGCATATTAACATATGATCACAAAGCACAAAACTTGCATAACCCACATACATTAGCAAACTAACATCATGTCATATGACTTAAAACCCATTAATCCACAAACAAAACCATATGATCTCATCATATCTCATCTACTTAGTTTAGCAATTGATCATTAGAGTGATAGAAACTCACTACTAGGCAATTTGCACTCCAAATGAAGAAGATTAAGATGCTTAGAATGGATTAGAGGTTGATTAGAGAGTGATTAGCTTGCAACCCTCTTCATAAATTAGTGGAGGCTCCTTCTAAGATTTAATTTGGCGGCATGTAGCCCTCAATTCTATTTTTAGTATGGATTAGGGTAGGTTTAGGGTGTATTTATAGATTAGGTGAGTGTTTTAGGCCCTTAGATTAACCCTAAATTAGATTAGGACCCTTAGATTTCGGAACCTTCCAGAAACCAGCCCTAAGACCAAGCCCAAACCCCAAACTGGTGCACCCAACCATAGAACTCTCTAGATACTGTGCAGGTTTCCTGTCCCGACATGGGCGCACTTCCCAAGTGCGCCAGTGTATTTTTGTGCTGGCGCACTTCACAAGTGCGCCAGTGCATTTCTGGCCTGTTTCGGGTTTTTCTGCCTAACTTCGTTCGTCCATATCTCTTTCATACGGTACCCGTTTTATGCAAACTCGGACTCTATTTCGCGTATTTTTCCGAGACGAACGCAATGACGCAGCCCGTTTCCCCTGATTCTCACATCTGAGATTAATTATACTTTAATTACTAACCACTAGTGTTAATTGAAATTCAGGGTGTTACATTCTCCTCTACTTAAAGGATTCCGTCCTCGAAATCTCTAAGTCAAGAAGAACGTATCCTACCAACCAAACAACCATCTACTAAACCATCAACCACAAGCAACCATTATCCTTAGAAACTTCTAATGATGTATGAACATATGCAGAAAGTGTGCGTATATGTCCGTATACTAATGCAAAATCAGGCGGTCTACTGATTCAGTCGACCTCCTTAATGCAAACCATGATAGTGCCATGCATCCAATATGTATGCGAAACCCTTTTGACACATACAATTTCTATATGCGTGCACAACCATACACAAAAATGCATCATCCACATGATAACACAGCCATGATACATCCATCAATCTAACTACCACATCCATTTATGCGATATGCAACATGAAGTGACTGAGCCGATCTAGTGCCTAATGTGTGTGTATATGCATCCACGAGCAACCACTAGCAAACAATTGCATCCACATGCATCCATCAACCATAACATGTTTCAAACACATGTTTCAACCATAGGTTTTACCCTATCTAAAGGTCATAGGTACTAGCGAGAGGATATACTAAAGATAAGATAAGTACTAGACAAGCGATAAAGGAGAAGTTAAAAGACATACTCTCAAAAAGAAATGGGTACAAAGAACGCATCTTCGCTTCCGTCTCCCAAGTAGCATTGCTTTCGTCATCTCCCCATTGCACTTTAACTAGCTGAACTTCTCTGTTCCTCAACTTCCTAGTTTCTGACCCAAGGATGCGAGTAGGAGCTCGTCGAATCGTCGCATCACGCTCTACCTCTACATCTCTAAGCAAGCTCGGCTCTACCACCTCTGCGGTCTCATGTAAGAACTTCCTCAAATGTGATACATGGAATACATCATGAACACTACTAAGTCTGTCGGGCAACTCCACCCTATATGCCATCCGTCCAATCCTTTCCTTAATAGGAAATGGCCCAACAAACCTCGGTGCTAACTTCCCAACGGACCCAAAGCGAACAACATTTCTCAACGGAGATACTTTGACAAAAACCATGTCCCCAACCTCAAACTCAAGATTCGTCCTTCTCCGATCCGCATAAGATTTCTGTCTATCTTGCGCTGCCTTCATCCTTCTTCGAATCAAATCAATCTTCTCTGAAGTCTCTCTAACCATATCTGGCCCAAGCAAGATCTTATCCGTAGATTCCCACCAACATGTAGGAGATCGACAAGGCCTTCCATAAAGAGCTTCGAAAGGTGCCATGCCAATACTAGACTGAAAGTTGTTATTGTATGCGAACTCCACCAAAGGAAGATGTTCTTCCCATGTACCTCCAAAATCCAAGATACAAAGCCTCAAGAGATCTTCTAAGATACGGTTCACCCTCTCGGTCTGACCGTCCGTCTGAGGATGATATGCGGTGCTCAAACACAACTGAGTCCCTACCGCCTCTTGCAAACTTCTCCAAAACTCACTAGTGAAGATAGGATCTCGATCACTCACAATGCTGGATGGTACGCCATGCAATCTAACAATCTCTCTAACATAGACTGAAGCAAGCCATGGAGCGGTCCTCTTACTCTTCACGGGTATAAAATGGGCACTCTTGGTAAGTCTGTCTACCACAACCCAAATTCATGTATTGCCCTTCCTCGATCTCGGTAACCCATCGATGAAATCCATCGAGACACTATCCCACTTCCATTGCGGAACTTCCAATGGGTGTAGCAACCCACCGGGTTTCCTTTGCTCCGCTTTAACTTGTTGGCACACTAAGCATCTAGCCACATACTCGGCCACATCTTTCTTCATACCGGCCCAGAAGAAAACTCTCTTCATGTCTTGGTACATTTTGTCTCCACCGGGATGAATAGTCATCCTTGAACGATGTGCATCATCCAAAATAGCCTTCTTCAAACCCTCATCTTGCGGTACACAAAGTCTACCGTCTCTATGCAACCATCCCCTATCATCTATGGTGTATCTACCCAAATGGCTGGACGACTCCCCCCTTATAAGCTTCTCTACCAACTCAACCAACTGTGGGTCGTCTCGCTGAGCCTCGCCAATCCGTCCCAAAAGAGTAGGTCTAACCTCCAAGGATGCTAACAAACCAGGTACAAAGTCAACAGAAGGTCTGAAGTCGAAAAAAGAAAGAAACTCCAAGCTTCGCCGTTCCACGAACAATGGACTCAAAGATAGCCTTTTTCTACTCAAGGCGTCCGCCACCACGTTACCCTTGCCAGGGGTATACGCTATCTCTAAATCATAGGATGCTAAGAACTCCATCCACATTTGCTGTCTTAAGTTTAAATCCTTCTGAGAGAATAAGTACTTCAATGATTTATGGTCAGTGAACAACTCGAATCTCTCACCAAGAAGATAATGGCGCCAAGACTTAAGTGCAAAAACAATCGCGGCCAACTCTAGATCATGGGTAGGGTAATTCTTCTCATGCACTCTCAATTGCCTCCCTCCATAGGCTATTACGCTTCCCTCCTGCATCAAGACTGCGCCTAATCCTGTCCCACAAGCATCGGTATAAACAACAAACGGCTTACTCCCATCTGGAAGCACTAAAACTGGAGCGGTGGTCAAAGCTCTCTTTAACCGTCGGAAAGCATCATCACAATCTACGTCCCATGAGAAAACCAGATTCTTCTTCGTCAAGCGGGTTAATGGGGCTGATATCTTCGCGAAGTCTTTGATGAACTTCCTATAATATCCTGCCAACCCCAAGAAACTTCTTACTTCGGTAGCATTTCTAGGAACTTTCCAATCCTGGATAGATACTATCTTTGCGGGATCCACAACTATCCCTTCCTTAGAGACCACATGCCCTAAGAATCGCACTTCTCTTCTCCAAAAATGACATTTAGAGAATTTAGCTTTTAGACTATGTGCTCGAAGAGTCTCCAACACTTCTCTGAGATGTAAGGCATGCTCTTCTTCACTCTTGGAAAAGACCAAGATGTCATCCACAAAGACCACTTCAAACTTATTCAGATACTCTCTGAACACTCTACTCATCAGATCAACAAAGTATGCAGGGGCGTTTGTCAACCCAAATGGCATCACAAGCCACTCATAAAAACCATCCGGAGTCCGGAAAGCAGTCTTCTCTATACTGTCCTCCGCCACTCTCAACTGATGAAACCCTGTAGCTAAGTCCATCTGCGAAAACACTGAGGCGCCAACTAACTGATCAAAGAGATCATCTATCCTCGGTAATGGGTGTCTATTCTTCTTCGTGAGCTTATTAAGTTCTCTATAATCCACACAAAGTCTGAGGGACCCATCCGCCTTCGTGGCAAACACTACTGGAGCTCCCCACTCCGATATACTTCGCCTTATGAACCCCTTCTCAAGCAACTCCCCTACTTGCTTATGAAGTTCTCTTCTCTCACGAGGAGCCATGTGGCGCACTGGCAAAGACACTGGTTTGGCATTATCCACCAAATAAATTCGGAAATCTATCTCCCGCTTCGGAGGCAAACCCTTCACCTCTTCAAACACATCCGGATATTCCCGGACCACTCTAACAGAACGCAAACTCTCGACCGAAGCATTGAGCGATTCAAGATAACTTAGCAAAACAGATTCCATGAGATTACAAGAGATCTCGAGAGTATTACCCAAGCGGGTCATAAGCCTGACAACTCTCCGTTCACAATCAAGAACGGCACCATTACTGGATAACCAGTCCATGCCCAAAATCAACCCATAGCCCGTGAAGCCCAATACAAAAGCATCACATCCAAACTCAACGCTAAGTATAGAAATCTTCAAACCCAAACATATTATAGACAGATATATGGAGCCCCCAATTGGGTTTGAAACAACCAAGGGAACATCAACTAGACTGGTGTCTAAGTGCAGTGACTCAACTAACGATGATGAGATAAAAGAATGCGATGCGCCAGAGTCAAACAAAGTACGAACTGGATGATCAAACAGAAAAACCAGACTTTCAACGGAAATAGTTCTACCTCTCTGCTGAATCGGTGGAACTGAGAGAGCCTGAACTTGCCCCCCTGCCTGAGCTGGTGCCATAAGAGCTTGCACCTGACCTCCTGAGGTAGACCCCGTCTTCTGCCCCTTCTTTGGGCAGTCCTTCACAAGATGTCCTGCTTCACCACAAAGAAAGCAACCGGTCTTCTTCTTTTTGCGACAATCCTTGCTGAGGTGGCCAGGGGTCCCACAATTGAAGCACGTCTTCTTCTTCTTCCCCTTGTCACCATTGCCTTTTCCACCCTTGCCTTGTTGTTGTTGCGGTTTCTTCTGATCCCCCTTCTTCTTTGGTGCCTTAGAACTCTTATCATCCTCATGCATAAGTGCCATGTAGACAAGCTTCTCAAAGGTGGCCCCCATAGGAATGTGAGTCATAGCTATTCCTTGCAATGGTTCGTTCAAGCCTCTAACGAACCTCAAAGCCTTCTTCTCCGGTGTATTCACCAACTCTATGCCAAACCTTGCTAATTGATTGAATTTGTTGACATATTCTTTCACCGTGAGATTCCCTTGCTTCAAATTCAAGAACTTCTCCCTAAACAGATTCTCTTCCGCCCTTGAGAGAAACTTAGCCCCAAACCTTTGCTTGAAATCTGCCCAAGAGTCAACAGGGCGTTCTCCATTAGTGACCTCCCACCAGAATGAGGCCTCTCCCTTCATTAACCAAGCCGCCAACTTGACTTTCTTTCCCTCTTCCACTTCAAAGATATCTAGCAACTCTTCCACTTCCTTAAGCCAATCTCTAGCCTCTACGAAAGTCTCTGAACCTAGAAAAGGTTTTCCTCCTATAGCCTTGAACTCCTTGCAAATCTTAGCAAAATTATCCACTCTAGGCTGAGGAGGAGGAGCGGTTGCCTCTGGTGTAGTAGCATTGGCTGGACCCGCAGCCGCGGCCCTAGCCTCTTGTAACCTCCTATACCATAGTGGTATAACTAAGCCCTCCGGGATGTTAAGATCTTCAGCCATGCTGAAACGAAAGAGGAAAGATTCAAAAAGGAGATTCCGAAAGATAAAGATATGGCTATTGGGGATTATGCTTTTCTTTTTCAAAAACTTTTCTCTTAAAAGACATGTTTTTGAAAATACTTTTTCCAAAAATAATACCTTTACTATTTTCTAAAAAAAAAAGTATTTTTCTCAAAAATTTATCTGTTCCGGTAACCTTCAACTCTGATACCACGTGTAACACCCCACTCCCGCTATGGTCACTCACTAAGGGAATGCCATAGCATCGGTGGAGTATTTTAGTGAATATAGAACAGAAAAATTACAACAAGACAGATATAAATAGTACTTGAAATTTAAAACATCATCTCATAACAGCGGAAGTAAAACATGTCTGGTTACATCATAAAACCACAATAAAAGTCAAGTACAATATCCATCAAAATAAAGAAGTACATAATCCCACTCTCTTACAATAGCCATGACAAAAGAAAAGATAACTGGGTAACTGGAGCTTTACATAAATCCAAGCTCCTAAAGACTGGAACAACAATCCAATCAAGCTCCACTACTGCTAGGATCCACCGTAGGACCTGAGGGTTGGGAAAAAGAAAAAAACAACGGGGTCAGACATAAGTCTGAGCGAGTCCTATAACTTTAACAATACAATCGTTAAAGTAACCAGAGAAGACATAAACAGATATACGGTAACTAATGGGGATGAATGGCTACACTAAGCAGTCAACTAAACTAAGATAAAAGATAAAGACGCATTTACCCTTCCAAAGGTAAATTACTAAACTGCACCACACTAGTCATTCCTAACTTAAAGGTTTATCCCACCCATGGACTTATAAAATTAACTTAATAGTTCTCGCGTACCCCTAGGTGACTAAGTAGACGCCACGGGGCCCTACAATCCACTAGGTGTACACACTACTCCCCATTCGATCGGCTCCCTAACGTAGATACCCGTGCTGGCCCCACCGTGGGGTGTACCATTCCCCAACGTGGCAACCTGATAAAATTAACGGTGCACGGCTTATATCTACACGATGCAACAACGTCTCATTTACCAGCCCGGGCCCACACACGCATATGAAAACCGTTGGTCATGCGTTGCCACCGCTAACACATTTTGGCCTCTTATAGTCAAACCCAGTATGCGTGTCCTGTCCTCGACATGGGTCGAGCCCACTAAGATACGTATGGGTTACTGGTTGAAATGGGCCCCCAGCATAAGCCATCCCCCTAAGCTTGGCCCACACACTAGTGTTTCCCACTTAACCCTTTAATCATGTTTAATTACATGTTTCATCTTGGTTAAGTATTTTATCATATTTTCTATTGGCAACCACTAGCAATTTCCACATACCACCCAAGGTACCCACTTAACCCCCATGCCCGACTACATGCTTATCTAGTTAAGTGTTTCTTAATTGATTAACACCGTAACCGTGTAAAGGACCCCTCACATTGGACCGTCATTTGTAGATGCCTGGTTAAGCCGGTAAGTTCCGGGCAGTCTTACACTACAAACGGGTCCAACCTCGTGTCATTTACCCTTGTTACGTATTTAATTTATGATTAAGACCCCTCACATTGGACCGTCATTTGTAGATGCCTGGTTAAGCCGGTAAACTACGGGCAGTCTTACACTACAAACGGGTCCAACCTCGTGTCTTAATCGATTAATTACTCCTAATTAATCACCCCCATAATTTTTGTTAATTATCATGTTTATTTTAGGAATATGGGTGCACCTAACTTAATAGGAAAATTCCCAACTCCAAAGTGTGGGTACACCTTACTTAATAGGCAAATTCCCAACACATAGTATGGGTACACCTAACTTAATAGGCAAATTCCCATACTATGTTCATTTATTTTATGTTATGCATAATTATATTAATTTCACACAATCTTATTAACATATGCATTTAATTAACCCCATCGTTCCCACGTAATTTCGTTCTCATGACATAACACATATAAAAGGTGTCAACTTGCATATGTATGAACATGTTTCAAAGGTGCCATCTTGCATATTAACAAACACATAACTTGCATATGAACTTGCATAACATGTCACATAACTTGCATATAATCTTGTATAACATGTCACATAACTTGCATATTAACTTGTATAACATGTCACATAACTTGCATATTAACTTGCATAACATGTTACATAAACTTACATATTAACAAATACATGACTTGCATATGAACTTGCATAATATGTCACATAACTTGCATATGAACTTGCATAACATGTTACATAACTTGCATATGAACTCATAAACTTGCATATGAACTAGCATAACATGTTACATACTTGCATATGAACTCATAAACTTGCATATGAAGAAACATACAACTTGCATAATTATCAAACAAGTGACTTGCATATTATCATACATGTAACTTGCATATTAACATATGATCACAAAGCACTAAACTTGCATAACCCACATACATTAGCAAACTAACATCATGTCATATGACTTAAAACCCATTAATCCACAAACAAAACCATATGATCTCATCATATCTCATCTACTTAGTTTAGCAATTGATCATTAGAGTGATAGAAACTCACTACTAGCCAATTTGCACTCCAAATGAAGAAGATTAAGATGCTTAGAATGGATTAGAGGTTGATTAGAGAGTGATTAGCTTGCAACCCTCTTCATAAATTAGTGGAGGCTCCTTCTAAGATTTAATTTGGCGGCATGTAGCCCTCAATTCTATTTTTAGTATGGATTAGGGTAGGTTTAGGGTGTATTTATAGATTAGGTGAGTGTTTTAGGCCCTTAGATTAACCCTAAATTAGATTAGGACCCTTAGATTTCGGAACCTTCCAGAAACCAGCCCTAAGACCAAGCCCAAACCCCAAACTGGTGCAACCAACCACCGAACTCTCTAGAAACTGTGCAGGTTTCCTGTCCCGACATGGGCGCACTTCCCAAGTGCGCCAGTGTATTTTTGTGCTGGCGCACTTCACAAGTGCGCCAGTGCATTTCTGGCCTGTTTCGGGTTTTTCTGCCTAACTTCGTTCGTCCATATCTCTTTCATACGGTACCCGTTTTACGCAAACTCGGACTCTATTTCGCGTATTTTTCCGAGACGAACGCAATGACGCAGCCCGTTTCCCCTGATTCTCACATCTGAGATTAATTATACTTTAATTACTAACCACTAGTGTTAATTGAAATTCGGGGTGTTACAACAATAAAGCATACAAAACAACACAACAAGCCTATCCTAGCATGTGGTTTACTAACAAGGCAGTACTATATCGATTCATAAAACCTTACTAGGAAAAGAATTCTGGAAACTTCTTCCTTATGTCCTCCTCTATTTCCCAAGTACAGTCTTTCTCATTCTCACCCCGCTGGATTTTGACTAGTTTCACCACCTTCCTTCGAAGCTGCTTCGTATCTTTCCCAACAATACGCATAGGCCTGCGGTTCCCAACCGCCTCGGGTTCAACCTCGATATCGTCCAATTGATCTGGTGAAATAGCCACATTAGGGTCGTGCACAAACTTCCTTAACTGGGAAACGTGAAATATGTTGTGAACTCCTGCCATCTTATCTGGTAATCCAACCCTATAAGCTAAACTTCCAACTTGCTCGAGAACTGGAAATGGACCAACAAACCTTGGTGCCAACTTGCCTTTCCTACCAAAACGGATTACACTCTTCAACGGAGATATCTTGACAAATGCTAAGTCTCCAATGGAGAATTTCAATTCTCTTCGTCTCTTATCAGCATAACTCTTCTGCCTATCTTGAGCAACCTTTATTCTTTGTTGAATGACCTTGATCTTATCTGAAGTTTCTCTTATAACTTCTCGTCCAAGCACAAACTTCTCACTGGTTTCCAACCAACATGATGGTGAGTTGTACGGTCTTCCATACAAAGCTTCAAATGGAGCCATACCAACACTGGATTGATAACTGTTATTATAGGCAAACTCTGCTAGATGCAAATGGTCATCCCATGATCCACAAAAATCCAATACACAAGCTCTCAAGAGGTCCTCTAATACTCGATTCACCCTCTCGGTTTGACCGTCGGTTTGAGGGTCGTACGCGGTACTGAGATGTAGTTCTGATCCTAACGCCTCTTGTAAGCTCTTCCAAAATCCACTAGTAAATAATGGATCTCGGTCACTCACAATTCCCTTTGGTACCTCATGAAATCTCACTACCCACTTCATATACAGTTCTGCTAACTTAGATGTCGTCCTATTTGACTTGACTGGTATAAATCTTGCGCTCTTGGTCAATCGATCTACAATAACCCAAATACTATCATGACTCGATCTAGCCCTCGGTAAACCATCAATGAAATTCATTGAAACTTGCTCCCATTTCCATTCAGCAATTTCCAATGGTTGCAACAAACCACTCGGCTCTTTTGCTCAGCTTTAACTAACTGACTATTCATGCACTTGAATGTAAACTTTCCAACGTCTCTCTTCATCCCTTCCCTGTAGTAGGTCTGCTTCATGTCTTTACACATCTTGTTACCACCGAGATGTATGATTAGTCTCAAATGATGACATTCCCTAAGCACTTCATCCCTCAATCCATTAACATTGGGTACGACTATTCTTTCCTCCTTTCGATGCCATCCTTCTCTATCAGGCCCATACTTGTTCATCTCCTCAACATCGATACCCATTTCTAACTTGGAGATGTTTTCCAATAGGTTAGGATCGTCCCTCCGACTGGGAACAATCCGTTCAATAAAGTCGGCCTGATCGTCAAACTTACTAACATCCGTGGATCCAATTCACACTTTGGTCTGAAATCATATCCTGCGATATATTCCAATTGCTTCCATTCTAAAAACATAGCCCCTAAACTGGCATGTCTCCTACTCTAGGCATCCGCTACTGCATTACCTTTTTCGGGTGTATATGCAATACTAAAATCATATGAAGCCAAGAACTCTAACCATCTTTGCTGACGAAGATTTAAATCTTTTTGAGAGAAAAGATACTTTAATGACTTATGATCAGTAAACAACTTAAATCTTACTCCGAAGAGGTAATGTCTCCACATCTTCAACGTGAGTACGATCACTGCCAATTCCAAATTATGGGTAGGATATCTGTTCTCTTGTGGTTTCAGTTGTCGACTTGCATAAGCTACAACCCTACCACCTTGCATTAACACGGCACCTAGTCCGGTACCACAAGCGTCCGTGTATACTGTCATATCTTCATTCCTCTTAGGAATGACTAACACTGGTGTGAACGTTAACTTTTCCTTTAAACTCTTAAATGCATGTTCGCACCTTTTATCCCAAACAAAATCTTGATTCTTCTTGGTCAACTCAGTTAACGGTGTTGCTATCTTGGAGAAGTCTTGGATAAACTTACGATAATATCCAGCTAATCCCAAGAAACTTCTTACGTCTGTTGCATTCTTGGGCGTAGACCTGTCTTGTACCGTAGCTACCTTCGCAGGATCCACGGCAATACCATTCTCTGAAACAACATGGCCAAAGAATCTCACTTCTCTCCTCCAGAAGTGACACTTAGAAAACTTCGCTTTCAATTGGTGTTTTCTCAACACCTCCATCACTATCCTCAAATGTTCCATGTGTTCTTCCTCTGTCCTCGAGTAAACCAAAATATCATCCACGAACACAAGAACAAACTTATTCAACTGATCTCTGAATACCCTATTCATAAGATCCACAAAATATGCTGGTGCATTGGTCAACCCAAATGGCATAACCAACCACTCATAAAATCCAGACAACGTCCGAAATGTCGTTTTAGCTATACTCTCAGCTGCTACTCGAAGATGATGAAAACCTGTCACGAGATCCAACTAGGACAACACTCTCGCTCACTCAACTGATCAAATAAATTATCTATCCACAGTAGATGATACTAATTCTTCCTGGTCACCTTGTTCAACTCGCGGTAGTCTACACACATTCGAAGGGAACCATCGGCCTTGGTAGCAAACACAACTGGTGCTCCCCACTCATAAACACTTCTTCTGATAAATCACTTATTCAAAAGACCGCTTACTTTCACCCCGAGCTCTCGCTGCTCCCATGGCACCATACGACGAATTGGCATTACTATAGGCCTGGAATCTTTCACTAAATCAATTCGAAACTCAATCTCATGGTGTGGTGGAAGTCCGGTCACTTCCTCGAAGACATCTGGATACTGGCCAGCCACGGGCACATCTGGCAACTCATCATGCCGGATGTCGAGGGAATTTAGAATACTAGCCATTACCCCATCACTAGGTAGACCACCAAACACTACCCTTCGCCCATCATTCGCTCTAACCATCACCAAAAAGCCCTCACAGTCTACCACCACCCCGTACCTTTGGAGCCAATCGACTCCCAAAATAATGCCAAACACAGTAAGGCCCAAAACAAAGCAATCACAAGCAAACATGCATCCATGACTCGATAAGACCACATTACGACAAATCATACTAAGGTTAGTCGAACCACTAATCGGGTTCGTCACAACTAAAGGTCTATCGACTAGCTCGGGTTCCAATTCGAACCTATCTACCAGGTCACTAGATATAAAAGAATTGTATGCTCCGGTATCAAACAAAACTCTAACAGGAACGTCATAAACAGAAAGCATACCTTGAATAATGACATTCTTTCCCTTCTCTACCGCAGTCGGGGCATTCGACGAAGAAGGAACAAACTGATAGCATATTCTTTCATGATCTGTTTCTCTTTAGGAGGTTGTGGACATTTATCCTTGAAATGTCCCGCTTGGCCACAGTTGAAGCACTTCTTTTCCCCTGGCTTAGCTCGACATTCACTAGCATAATGACCCTTCGTGCCACAGCTAAAACACTCAATATCTTTCTTTTTCTTCTTCTTCTGGCCATCCTTGGTCTGGTTCTGTTTCCTCTTATTCTGAGAACCATTCTTGCCTCTACTGCTTACTTGCGGCTTTGGCTCTCTGCAGATGCAACCTCAGTCTTCGACTTAGGGTATAGGCTTTCTGACCTCAAAGCTTTCCTCACAATCGATTCAAACATATCATCAATGTGGTTAATAAGCCTTTCCCCAAGTATCCATCCAAACCAGTTATGAACTTCTCGTTCTTCTTCTCGGCATTATCAATTAGGGATAACCCATACTTCGATAAAGTATCGAACTCAGCAATATAGTCCGAGACAGCTCTACCATTCTGCTTGAGCTCGAAGAACCTCTTAAACAATACTGACTTCTGAGTAGCTGGGATAAACTTGTCACAAAAACGAGTCTTAAACTAATCCCAAGTAACCTGATCCTCTGGAGTAGCTACCTTAATGGCGTTCCACTAATTCATAGCTCGTCCTTGAAGCTGACGGGATGCTAACTTCCTTTTCATTGCGTCCTCGATCCCCAAATCCTCGATGATACACTCACAACTATCAAGACAATCTTGAACATCTGTAGCCGACTCCGTTCGATGGAACAACTTTCCACCAAGGCTAGTATAATCCTTGTTCAGCTTGGCAAAATCGGCCCTAGGCGCCTGCACCGCTGTACCACCACCATTTGCAGCATTAGGAGATGCTCTCTGAACGTCCCTAAGCATCTCTCTCATGAAGTCAGTGAACATCGCCCTCATATCAGGGTCATTCCTATCATTAGCCCTTAGACCCGTATTCCTCAAATTTTGGCTCATCGATCAATTTGTAAAGAGAAAACGATTAACCATCTCCTTAGTGGTGCCAGTGCAGTACGACTTCATCCCTAGATATACTAATAGTATATATATATATATAGCTTTTGAAAACCAAAATATCACAAATACGCGCTTTCATATACGTATGCTATCTCTCCCTGATGTCTTCCCTAGGTTAACTACGCAACCTATAGCTCTGATACCAAGCGTGACGTCCCGCCCCGGACCAGCCGACATTTCTCCGAAATGCGCTGTACCGATGCCCAACTAGCACAGGAGGGTCGCCAAAAGAAAAGGAAAGGAAAGAAGAAAACTTCCAAGGAACCTGTAGAATGTCTCACATCGCATGGGATAAAATATAATAATAACATAGTCATGACATAAAACAGGAGAGATAATGCATAAGCTGAAAACTAAAGCATCATAACCATCATAGCAGCGGAAATCCAAAGTACAGCTTATGATCCAAACCACCATTATTACAACTTTAAAACTCTCTCTAAAGCAAAAAAAAAAAGGAAAGGTACGCTTATAAAGCCCAAGCAGCGACCAACAACAACACAGGGAGAATATATATATATATATATATATATATATATATATATATATCATACGTGGAAGCCTCCTGCTCGTCTCCAGATCAGCTACTCATGCAACCAGATAACCTGTCTCTAGTCTGCTCGTGTGAGCACCCAGGGTAATAAGAAGAGACATAAAACTCTAGGTCAAACAAAAAGTATGGTATGAGCGATAAGAAGCAAAACAGAACAAAACAACAGCTATAACTAAACCATACCTGAACCTGCAACCAAAGAGTTAGCACAACATACCGCACAATACTCTAAAGTGCCACTAAACATATGGTGTAAAGATACGGAGGAGAGGGTGTACATGTCATAGTGATGGAAAACAATCAAGCATAGCAACCATCCTCACATCTCTCACTCAGTGCGTATAGTATACGATATCCACCTCCCTGTTCACCAAATCTTTGGGGTCACGACGTCAACTCAGTACAACTATTGCTACGACCAATTTTGCTCTTTTTGGGGCTATGATGGCTACTGCGTACAACTATTACACTGTCCCCACCGCACTGGTCCATAGTCAATAACCCAAATGGGCCAACCAGTCCACACTTCCCAGGCTCTATTTCGTCTACATGCCCCCCTCTCTTCAACTGTGAAACAAAGTTATGGATATCGATAACCCCTTTGCACACTTCCTGCAACAAAGTCCAACTCATGGATTTAACTCGTTGGTTTCTAGCTAGATCCTGAGTTCTACTTCCCGTTTGGACTACCTTTGCATCTCGGGTTTTGGTCATTGTCCCATTCGCGCTTTAGTTTCCATTCAGTTCATTCGTTGTCCAGACTTGGAGATCGGTTCGTGGTTCACCCTGGTTATCGGTTCGTGCCTCGCGCTCCTGTCCTTGGCTCGTGATGGTACTCCACTCGAGACCCATGGATCGTGACACCTCAGTCAGATCGTGGGACCCTCTGGTTCGTGATAATGATTGTTCCATGGTTTGTGGTTCCCTGCTTGGCTTGGCTCGTGATCTGTTGTTGGTGACCTAGCTCGCGGTCCTGCTCTCAACTCGTGGAGGTCAGCTCGTGGTGGCGTACTTGGCTCGTGAGGCTAAATCACAAATGGAGGGCTCGGGTCGTGATGGCTTTCCACGGTCGGATCGGATCGTGACAAGTGTTCCACGAACGGGCACTAACCAATTTCCTGCAACTCTTCCAACAAGCAATTTACGCCATACGACGGTGTTTTCGACCAATCTAACTGTTCTAAGCAATCATACATAATACCAAAAAATCATAGCAACATGTACAATCGATCATAAACACCAAACAACAATTTTAAACATGATAATATGGATCAAACATACACGAAACACATATTTTTCCCTTAATCCCCTTAATCATGAATTAAGCATACGATTAGCAAAACATATCCAAATTAACCCAAATTTTTATCAGTGCCCTAAAATAATATTTTAGAATTTTACAATTTTTTTCCAGAATTTTTTGAGCCATAATTTCGCTAATTATCACTAATCACCCATAATTAGCCGTAATTAGTGAAAAACAATGCAAATCACTCACCTTAGCCACCAATAAAATCTGAGATCTGAAACTCCACTGATTTGGGTCGAATCCTTATGTGTTCCAGCAGCTCTATCTCTGATTTGGTGTTGATTATCCTTGATTTGATGTATTTTAACCAAATACTTGATTAAACGGTGATTAAAGGTGTTTTAGATGTTGGAGGCCATTGTTAGGGTTTCTAAGACGTAAGTGGCGGCTGGAAAATGAATAAAAATTGAATTCCCTAACCATATTAGCCCTTAAATACCTCTAATCCCGAAATCCCCCAATGAGCCTAGCTGTTAATTACCCAATTAAGCCCGGTTAAACTGTTTTTCACCTTCTAAACCTTAATTCAGCCATATCTCCCAAACGGTAAGTCCATTTGGCTATTATGACCACTCTACGGAAAGAGAAACCATCATCCGAAGTCAATGGAAGTGGTTTCGGATCAAATCTCCTTAGCAATCAAAAGTTATAGGCGAAACAAGATTCGCCAGGTGAAAAACAGTCATTTAAAAATCGGCAAAAATCATGAACATGGGAAATGACCCCAATAGTCGTTCCCCAAAGTTACACGACCATACGACTTCATACGAAAAAGAAATAAATATTCTACGATCCTCCGATGCATAGAATGCAGGTCGTTACAACGACCCACTCAAAGAAACCGTCTGGAGTTCTAAAGACAGACTTATCTATACTATCTTCAGCTACGCTCAACTGATGAAACCCCATAGCTAAGTCTAGCTAAAAGAAAACAAACACACCAAAAAGCTGGTCAAACAAATCGTCTATCCTCGGAAGTGGGTGCCTATTCTTCTTCGTTAGCTTATTCAGCTCCCTATAACCCACACATAAGCGAAGTGAACCATCAGCTTTTGTTGCAAAAACAGCTAGAGCACCCCTTTCCAAAATGCTTCGCCTAATGAACCCCTTCTCAAGTAGCTCCCCTACTTGTTTACTAAGCTCCGTCCTCTCTCTCGGAGCTATGTGGTGCACGGGCAATGCTACTGGCTTTGCATTGTCCACCAAGTATATAGGAAAATCAATCTCGCGCCTTGGGGTAAACCCCTAACATCCTAAAAAACATCAACATACTCACGGACTACTCGAATAGATCGTAAATCATCAATAGATGCATCAAGCGATTCTAGGTAGCTAAGCATCACAGAACCCTTAGGGTTGCACGAAATCTCGAGGGTCTTCCCACGGCAAGTCAAAAGTCTAAATACCCTCCTTTCACGGTCTAGGATGGCACCATACTTGGCTGGCCAACCCATCACTAGAATCAAACTATAGCCCATGAAACCAAGTACGTTGGCGTTGCATTCGAACTCAACGCCCAAGATAGACACTCTCAAATCCTGATAAATCATAGACAAATGAGCCGAATCCCCAATAGGATTTGAGACAACAACGGGATCCAAAACTATAATAGTATTAAGGTACCGAGTCTCAACTAAAGAAGCAGAAATAAATGACTGTGAAGCTCCAGAATCAAAAAGATTTCTAACAGGATGATCGCAAGGGAAAATCAAACTTTCAACAGAAATTTCCCTACCTCTTTCTTGCACATCAGCCATGAGAGCATGCACCTGACCTCCAGAAGAAGATCCTGAAACACCCCACCTCCGTTAAGGTCGCTCAAAAAGGGAATGCCTTAACTTCGATGGAGCGTTTTAGGTAAAAGATGCAGATAAATTACAAGGATGACAAATAAAGCAGCGGAAAATAAAGTCATTTTATAAGCAATGTAGTTCAGTCAAGCTTTTACAACAATTGACTCAATCATACTTAAAAATATTACATAAAACTTCTGTCTTGATTTAAAAACTTCCAAGTATATAAGAAGCATGAAACATAGCAAAGTAGCATAAGTCCCCAAATAAGTGCAAACACAGCCATAGCCAAAGATGAGAGTATCCAAGCGATACATCAAAGAATCTTCAAGCTTGGAAAGAGAAACTGTCCAAACTAAGCTAAGTTATTCCCTCCCTGATTACCTGGTAGGGGGGAACGGAAGAAAAGAAGATGAAAGAAAACAGGTCATACATAAAGCCTGGTAAGTCCAGTGACTTTCAGCATGTAAACAGGTAAAAGTAACATGACATGAATAAACTGAATATAAAACAATACTGTGATAATCGGGATAACAAGATAACATAAGATTAGCACAAAATATGATAAGGCAAGATAAACCGAATGTGCTTCTACTCTTTCTCTGCTTCGCTATTATCCTGTTATTCTGATTTCGATATCTCTGCACCACCTAACTAGTGTCCCAACTAGTAATCTGTAAAAAATGATAATATGATAACGTGATCCCAATCCTCGCAATCGTTGTAGCCTTCAGGTGTACATCTATTATGAGGATCCCACCTCAATCTGCCAAACTGCCATGGATATGTTAGATGTACCCTTACTACCCTATCGATCGGCTCCCTACTTGTATTAATTTTCCTTGTGTTTGTGTCAATCGGCCCTCTCTTGCGTGTAGATACCCTGTGCTGGTCGCACCATAATGTGTATCAATCCCTATGATAGCGACCCGACACGATTCAAGATGCACAGTGTATACCTACTGGTACCTAGTGCCTTCTTTTTCCCACTCCGAAGTACGTGCACGCCCGTAATCCGTCGGAACCTACACTAACGTACCCCCTGCCGCTATTTTGACCACTTAAAATTAGCCCAGTAATCGTGCCCCACCCTGCCTAGTTTAGGGTACTATGATACATCTATGTGGGTTACTGTTGAAATGGTTCCCGTTACTAGGGTTTCATACTGGTTAAGTTTGTGGGCCTATATGTACAAGTATTGCCCACCTACATGAGATATACATAACCCTCTTACTGATTCAAGCATGTTTATTTAATGGTTAAGTTTGTGGGCCTATACATACTAATATTACCCATCTACCCAAGGTTTACTTAACCCTCCCACTTATCAAGTCAATGTGTATTATTGGATAAGCTTGCCTTAACCCTATCCACTTTGTTCATGTAATATTGGTTAAGTGTTATCCATTCATGTTAACTTATCCCACCTACTCATTATGTCATGTTGGTTACGTGTTTCTTATTAACTTAACCCTTCTCATTCATTGTGTTGTATTGGTCAAGTGTTTCCTATTAACTGAACCCTATCATTCATCATGTTATATTGGTTAAGTGTTCCTTATTAACTTCACACTAGTCATTTATCATGTTGTATTGGTTAAGTGTTTCCCATTTACTTAACCCCGTTCGTTCATCATGTTACATTGGTTAAGTGTTTCTTGTTAACTTAACCCCTACTCTTTCATGTTATATTGGTTAAGTGTTGCCTTCTTGTGTTACTTAACCCTACCACACATCATGTTATATTGGTTAAGTGTTTCTTATTAACTTAATCCTACTCATTCATCATGTTATATTGGCTAAGTGTTCCTTATTAACTTAACCCTACTCATTCATCATGTTATATTGGTTAAGTATTTCTTATTAACTTAACCCTATCATTCTTAGCATGTATGTTCATTGGCATTAATTAAATTATTAATGCACCAATCTCTCACATTAGAATTGTTGTTTGCAATTGCTGGATGTGCCAGGCGGTTCCGGGCAGACTTCTACTGCAAACTCACTCTAACCTTGGGTTTTTGGGCATGATACGCTAACCTCTCACATTTGACCTGTTGTTGCGGTTGCTGGATTGTGCCGGGCGGTTGTGGGCAGTCTTACTCCACAACTCAATCTAACCTCGGGTAAGGCATGTTCATCTTTTATCTAATTTAGATATTTATCATATATGTCCAAGTATAAATTTTATATGCTAATTATCCCAAATTAACAAAACTAGTCATGTTTCAATTCTCAAGTTGTGCCCAATAAAGCCAATTGCAAGTTATGGCCCATAAATTCAATTACAAGTTATTGCTCAAAATAGGTTACACTCAATCTTCCCAAATTTGCAATAATAATGTTGCCCCTAAATCACAATATAAATTATGCTTGGCATCCCAACCAATAGTTATGCCCAATCTAGATTTAATATTCCAGTTTATAGTTTACGCCCAAAACTTGGTTTACATGCCAACTTGCAGTTATAATAATAATAATGTCCCAATATTAATTACATGTTATGCCCAACAATTTCACCAAATATGTTATGCCCAATTATTTCACCAAACACACTATACCCAATATTTACCAAAATAGGTTATACCCAAATATTCCCCGTATTCCAGTCGTTAGTATTTCGTGATTTCAGCCTAGGTTCGAATGTAACCCAGGTTCATAAAAGAAAAAGGAAATAGGGGAAGAGAGAGAAGGAGCATAAAATAAGAATAGGCATAAAAATAGGCACGTAACAACAGACCTAATACAGGAAATTTAGATAAAACAAAGATAGATTCTTGAACAAACTGATACAATCATTATTGCAGGCATAAGAATAATATCATGAACCACAAAGGATTATAAACCTGATGTTCAACAAAGATAGGCATGATTGAATCGATATAATAACTTCTTAGGCATGTAAAATCATAGATTCAATAGAAAGATATGGACAAATCTGAAAAGATTGTCTTATCATCAAGCATGAATTTAGATTCATTTTATTACATATCAAGATCACTATTAGGTGTTTAAATATGAAAATAACTTGAACTTACATTGCTAGGATTAAGAAAATATAATTGAATCGTTGTTGCTGCAGAAACTCTAATTTGATGTTTATTTATCTTCAAAGTTGATTGTTGATGAAGAACTTTTAATATGATTTAGGATTTTAGAGGCAGCGGCTAAAACGATTGGGAGTTCTGCAGCGTAGCCGCGTCATAAGGAATTGATATGAATTGGGGTTGTGTTATGAGTGTATATATAGATGTCTAGGATTATTAAGAGCCTTTAGATCAACATAGGATCCATCCAAATCATCCAGTCCAAGAGAATGTGCCATCTGGCCAATCAGAAGTCGCCACGTAGCCCTACGACTTGGAAATTCGTCACTGCCACTTCAACCAGGTACAAAACGAAGTGTTTCGCCCAGATCTAAGGGGTCGACACCAGGGTCGACCCCCCTAAAGTGGGTCGACAGCCTCTTGCGGCAATTTTCCCGCCCAGCCTGTTTTGGCGGATTTCGAAATTCAAACCTATTTTTTATTTTCTGCACCTATTTCTGAAGTACTGAACCCAATATATATATATATATGTATATATGTATATATTCTGCCTGCGCATATACAAACTTCAAACCTTAGTAACTACTTCATAGGTGTCCGATTTATGCAAACTCAGACTCTATCCCAAGCAGAATTACGAGAAGAACGTAATGGCACACCCCATTTCACTTAGTTCTCCTTTTAAAAATTAAGTGTTCTTAAAATTGTTAATTTTAATATCTTAAAGTTACGGGGTGTTACATTCACCCCTCCTTAAAGGATTTCATCCCCGAATTCTCTAAGTTAAGACGAATGTGTCCTACCATCCAATCATCCATCTACTCATCCTTCATCCACAAGCATCCATTGTCCTTAAAAGATTTCTAATGCTTTTCATGATCATATGATAGTGTGTGTATATGCCCTTATCTAATGCAAAAATCAGGCAGTCTACTGATTTAGTTGACCTCCTTATTGCGAACTATGTCAGTGCCATGAGTCCATTATGTATGCAAGTATCCCTAATAGTGTAAATACTCTATGTGTGCATATTCATTCATCCATGTGCAACATCCATATGATAACACCTCAAGTTTCAATTCATATACAAATACATATATGCATATGCAATACGAAAGTGACTGAGCCGATCTAGTGCCTAATGTGTGTGTATATGCATCCCCGAGTAGCCACTAGCATCCAATTGCAACCATTTGCAACCATCAATCATAACATGTTTACACCCATTGGCTTCAACCTAAGGATCAAAGATATGACCTAGAGGATATGCCTAAAAAGATAGGAACAAGTATGCATAAAATTCCTAGAAAAAGAGTCAAGGATATACCCTTAAGAAAAAGGGTATGATGCGCGTGTCTTATCTTCAGTCTCCCACGTCGCGTCTTCTTGAGCTTCACTCCACTGTACCTTAACTGATTTAACTTCACGATTGCGAAGCTTCTTGTCCTCCATTTCCATAACTCACTAGTAAAGATAGGGTCTCGCTCACTTACTATGCTAGAGGGTATCCCATGTAGTCGAACTATCTTTCCAAGATAAAAAGATTTTAACCATGATACCAAGTGCATATACTAAGATGATTAGAGGTCTCACCTCTACTTAGATTATCCATCGTGTCACAAATCTGAGGGTCTTCGTGTTACGTCGCTCCTATCCGATCCAAAAGTGTAGGCCGCTCTTCAAGCGATGTTAACAATCTAGGTACAAACTTGACTAAGGGTCTGGAGCTAAAGGTTGTTATGTACTTCAAACTTTACCTTTCTCAACATTACCCTTGCTAGGGGTATAAGCAATCTCAAAGTCGCATGAGGCAGGAAATTCCATCTATCGTTTTTGCCTCAATTTCAAATCCTTTTGCGAAAGTAACTCTTTCACTTGTTTACTGAGCCCTTCCTTTCCCTTGGAGTCATGTGTTGTACAGGTAATGCAACTGGCTTTGCATTGTCAACTAGATATATGTGGAAGTCTATCTCTCTTTTTAAGGGGGCAAACCCCTAACCTAATCAAAAACATCTGCGTACTCACAGACTACTCTAACGGATCGCAGATCGCCGATAGATGTATCAAGTGATTCTAGGTAGCTTAGCCTAAATGATCCCTTAGGATCGCACGAAATCTCGAGGGTATTCCCGAGGCAAGTCAAAAGTCTAACTACCCACCTTTCACAATTACTAGCTAACCAATCCATGCCTAGAATAAACCCATATCCCATGAAATTAAAAACATAAGCATTACACTTAAACTCAATACTCAATATAGATATTCTCAAATCCTTACTAACCAAAGATAAATGAGCCGAACCACCAATTGGATTTGAGACAATAATGGGATCTTCTACTATACAAGTACTAAGGTGTAGAGACTCAACTATGGAAGTAGATACAAACGAATATGAAGCACTAAAATCAAAAGGAGTACTAACAGGATGATAAAAAAGAAAAACTTTTTCAACATAAACTTTACTACCTCTCTCTCAGGTACGCTGGCGGTGAGAGCATGCACCTGCCCTCCTGAAAATCCTGTCCTTTGATCTTGCCCTTGTCCTTAATTACATGACCCTTATACCATTATAAGACACTTCCTCTTGTCTGAGGTTTTACTATTCTTTCCTCCCTTCTTGTCCTGTGATTCTTTCACTTACACCTCTTTCCTTTTTTACCTCCTTTGTGAACCAAGTCCATATCCCTGAGTTTCTCGTCCTTGGGTTGTGCTCCTTAGCCAAACTTCCTCATTCTCTTCTTTACCATCCTTGTGTGACATGTTGACAAGTCTCTCGAAAGCTGCCACCGTCGCACGAAAAACCCTTCAAAGCTTGAAAGAAAATTAGCCACAGGTGAAACTACTGCGGCAATAGATGGAAGTTGGGCACTTCTTCGCCCTTTGACAGGTGTCGTAGTCTCATCAAGCCTACAGAACCATGTCGTGATGAGGCTACCTCCATGAAATCCAGGAGCCCCGGAGACTCAGGAAAGAAGGAAACAGGGATTCAAACAGAGGATAAAAAGATAGTTCATATGACTTTGGGGAATATTCCTTTAAAACAAAACTTTTCTTTTTGAAAATGCTTCTTTAAAGATCGTTTTGAAAATATTTTTTTAAATCTATTATCTGATCCGGTAACCTTCAGCTCTGATACCAAGTGAAACACCCCACCTCCGTTAAGGTCACTCACAAAGGGAATACCTTAACTTCGGTGGAGCATTTTAGGTAAAAGATGCAGATAAATTACAAGACAGACAAATAAAGCAGCGAAAAATAAAGTTATTTTATAAGCAATGTAGTTCAGTCAAGCTTTTACAACAATTGACTCAATCATACTTAAAAGTATTACATAAAACTTCTGTCTTAATTCAAAAACTTCCAAGTATATAAGAAGCATAAAACTTAGAAAAGTAGCATAAGTTCCCAAATAAATGCAAACATAGCCATAGCCAAAGATGAGAGTATCCATGCGAGACATCAAAGAATCTTCAAGCTTGGAAAGAGAAACGGTCCAAACTAAGCTGAGCTATTCCCTCCCTGACTACCTAGGGAGGGGGGACGGAAGAAAAGAAGACGAAAGAAAATGGGTCAGACATAAAGCCTGGTAAGTTCAGTGACTTTCAGCATGTAAACAGGTAAAAGTAACATGACATGAATAAACTGAATATAAGACAATACTGTGATAACAGGGATAACAAGATAACATAAGATTAGCACAAGATATGATAAGGCAAGATATACCGAATGTGCTTCTACTCTTTCTCTGCTTCACTACTACCCTATTATGCTGATTTCTTTATCTCTGCACCACATAACTAGTGTCCCAACTGGTAATCTGTATAAAATGATAATATGATAACGTGATCCCAATCCCCGCAACTGTGGTCGCCTTCAGGTGTACATCTATTATGAGGATCCCACCTCAATCTGCCTAACTGCCATGGATATGTTAGATATACCCTTACTACCCTATCGATCGGCTCCCTACTTGTATTAATTTTCCTTGTGTCTGTGTCCATCGGCACTCTCTTGCGTGTAGATACCCTGTGCTGGTCCCACCATAAGGTGCATCAATCCCTATGATAGCGACCCGACACGATTCAAGATGCACAGTGTATAACTACCGGTACCCAGTGCTTGCTTTTTCCCACTCCAGAGTACGTGCATGCCCGTAATTGTCGGAACCTACACTGACGTACCCCTGCCGCTATTTTGACCTCTTATAATCAGCCCAGTAATCGTGCCCCACCCTTCCTAGTTCAGGGTACCATGATACATCTATGTGGGTTAATGCTGAAATGGGTCCCCATTACTAGGGTTTCCTACTAGTTAAGTTTGTGGGCATATATATACAAATATTGCCCACCTACACGAGATATACTTAACCCTCTTACTGATTCAAGCATGTTTATTTAACGGTTAAGTTTGTGGGCCTATATTTACTAATATTACCCACCTACCCAATGTTTACTTAACCCTCCCACTTATCAAGTCAATGTGTATTATTGGTTAAGTTTTCCTTAACCCTATCCACTTTGTTCATGTAATATTGATTAAGTGTTATCCATTCATGTTAACTTAACCCACCTACTCATCATGTCATGTTGGTTAAGTGTTTCTTATTAACTTAACCCTTCTCATTCATCGTGTTGTATTAGTTAAGTGTTTCCTATTAACTTAAGCCTGTTCATTCAACACGTTATATTGGTAAAGTGTTCCTTATTAACTTAAGCCTATTTTGGCTGATTTCGAAATTCGAACCCATATTTTACTTTCTGGACCTATTTCTGATGTACTGAACCCAATATATATATATATATATATATATATATATATATATATATATATATATATATATTCTCCTTGCACGTATACAAACTTCAAACCTTAATTACTTCTTCATACGGCGTCCGATTTACGCAAACATGGACTCTATCCCAAGAAGAATTCCGAGACGAATGCAATGGCGCAACCCTTTTCACTTAATTCTCTTTATAAAAATTAAGTGTTCTTAAAATTGTTAATTTTAATATCTTAAAATTACGGGGTGTTACAGATCCTGTCCCCTGACCTTGCCCTTGCCTCTTCGGGCAATCCTTGATAAGATGTCCTGCCTCACCACATTGGAAACAACCAGTCTTCTTCTTCTTCCTACAATCCTCCCTTAGGTGACCAATGATGCCACAATTGTGACATCTCTTTTTCTCTTGTCCTTTGTCATTCTTTACTCCCTTCTTTTGTTGTTGCGGTCATTTCTTAGGGTCCACTTTCTTATTATGTGCCCCATTAACATTGGCCCTCTTTTATTCTATATGAATCAAGGCCATATCAACAAGTTTCTCAAAGGTCAAGCCCATAGGAATGTGAGACATATCTAACACATGGAGTGATTCATTTAATCCCTTAGCAAACCTCAAGGCCTTCTTATGCGGGGTATTCACTAGCTCCAAACCAAATCTTGCCAAATGGTTAAACTTATTAACGTACTCCTTAACAGACATGTTCCATGGCTTTAACGCCAAAAACCTTTCCATATGTAAACTCTCCTCTGCTTGAGAAAGAAATTTCAATTCGAATCTCTATCGGAAATCAAACCTAGTATCCACCGAACGTCCCGCATTCATCACTTCCCACCAAAACGAAGCTTTATCTTTCAGTTGCCAAACGGCTAACTGAATCTTCCCTCGATCGTCGACTTCATAGATATCGAACAAATCCTCCATTTCTTTGAGCCAATTCCTAGCTTCTACAAACGTCTCAGTTCCGTGAAATGGTTTCGCGCCCATCGCACAGAAATCCTTGCATATCTTAGAAAAAGAATTCACACGCTGAGGAAAAGGTGGAACAACGACAACAGCTGGGGGAGGAGCGTCTACTGGGCCTGTGGTAGGAGCCATAGCCTCCAGATACCTACGGAACCAAACCAGTACCTGTACGCCCTTAGGAAGATTAGGTTCACCAAACATGCTGAAAAGAAAAGAAAACAAATTCAAAACAAACAATCGGAAGATATTACATATGGCTTTGGGGAATATGTTTTTCAAAATAAGCATTCCTTTGAAAAATACTTTATTTTGAAAAACTTTTTTTAAAAAAAAACAATTTTCAAAATTTATTATCCAATCCGGTAACCTTCAACTCTGATACCACATGTGACACCCCACGTCCGTTAATGTCACTCACTCAGGAAATGCATTAAGATTCGTGGAGCGTTATAAGTAAAAAGAATAGAATTTCACAAGACAGATACATAAAATGGTACTTGAAAATTTAAAAACTTCATTGCAGCAAAAACATCATCAAAATAAGTTTGGTTACATCATCAAACCAAAATACCAAACCCAAGTACACAAAATATCATTCTTGTACAAAAGCCACCAGAGTACATAAATTTAAAACCAAAATCCCCAAAAGAAATCACAATAAAAAAACAGAAACAAAGCCAAGCAATACTTCAAGCACTTCAAGAAGAGAGAAATCCCGAACAAGTTTGACTATTCCCACCCTAAGGACCTGTGGGGGAGGAGGGGAGGAAAGAAAAGAGGCGAAATAAAAAAGGGTCAGACATAAAGTCTATCGAGTCCAGTAACTTTAACATATAATAAGAAAAAGCAACATGACAAGCATAAAAACTGGATATAAGAGATGACTGTATCATAAGGAAGGTATAACAATATAAACAAGATAAGCATGACAGAGCATCAGCTGCGCTTCAAACCTCTTACTAGATATTCTTCTGCACAATTACTAGTTTAAGACCACAAGATGATTCCTTCTTAGCTAAATAAAATAATGGTAGTTTTTTGTGTACTTCTAGACAACCATAGGTAGCCAACGTGCTCCTAACCAAACTTGATGTACCCAACTACCCCCCTATTCGATCGGCTCCCTAACTCGTAGATACCTGTGCTAGCCCCACAGTAGGGTGTATCACTCACTAAAGTGGCAACCCGATACAACTAAATTGCACAGCTTATACCTACCGATGCCACATCGTCCTAATCTCCCAAGCCTAAACCATGCACACATGACTCTGTCGGACCTGCACTGCCATCGTCCTTACTCGTTTGACCTCTTACAATCAATTTAGTAAGCGTGCCCCTTTCTCGACCTAGTTCAAGTGCTTCCTAGATACCAACTTGGGTTACTAATTGAAAAAGGTCCCACACACATGACACAAGCTACCCTCCTAAGCTTGCATCCCCACTACTAGGATTTGCCACTTAACCCCTTTATTATTATATCCATGTCTTCCCATATGTGAAATCTTGGTTAAGGGTTCTGGTTCATTCACGTTATAATTTATCCGCTTAACTCCTTTTCTTATTAAATCCATGTAACGATACATGTTCCATCTTAGTTAAGTGTTCACTACTTATTCATATCCATTAACACGCAAAACTTTCCACATTAAGTTACCGTTTGCAGTTGCTGGATATGCCGGGCGGTTCCAGGTAGACTTCTACCGCAATATGAATCTAACCTCGTGTCTTAGCACCATTACACGTCTGATTTCCACCTTCGACCTCTCACATTAGATTACCGTTTGCAGTTGCAGGATATGCCGGACGGTTCCGGGCAGACTTCTACCGCAATCCGAATCTAACCTCGTGTCTTAGGCGTATTTGTATATTCTTAGCCACTTGTTCATATTCATTATGGTTTATACCCAAATTCAAGCCTTGGATTATGATGAATCTCAATTACTCATAAATCCCAATCCAATTTGTGCCTGTATTCCCACACATAAGTTATGCCCAATCTTATTAAATAAAGATTATGCCCAAACCACTTTTCATTATTTCATCATTAAATTATGCCCAATTACTTTTCATAAATTTGCCAAACATTTCCCCAATCATCCCAACGTTATTCGCACGTGTATATCAACGAGATTAGCCTAGACTCGAAGGTAGCCTAGACTTATAAAAATTAGAAGGGAAAGAGGAAGGAAAGGGAATCAGAATAGGCATAAATGACAAAATAGGCATATGACGATAAAATAGATCAAATTAACAAGATAGGCATATGATAATAGCATTTGGGTATGAATCTGATGAACAACAAATAACAGTTCTGATGTGATTCAACTTATTCACAGGCATACACTTAGATCCAATTTACAAACCTATCCGGATTACTTATTAGTTAATTACATGTGAAAGTAACATGAACTAACATAGATTGGATCTAAAAGTAGAGAATAAGGCGTTATTGATGTAGATCTGAATCTAATGTTTGATTATTGAAGAAGAAAACTTAAATCAATCTGAGTCGAAGCAGCATCATGGCATCGCCATTGTTGAAAGTAAGAAAAAGAGTGAAAATGGGGTCTTATTTATAGCCTCAAGTCAACGTGTCGGGTCAGAAAGCGTGTCTGCATACGAATCAGAAAATCTGCCCTAAAACAGGGGGGTCAAATCCTATGTCGACACCCCTTAAGGAGGGTCGACACCCATGTCGACACCCCTTAATAGGGGTCGACATATGTGTCGTCACTTGCCCATCTACTTCTCCCACCTTCTTATTTCGGTTTGAATTTGAATTTTATTAATTAATTTTATTTATTTAATTCTGCTTTAACTTGAGATCTTCTAAGCTCCATAACTTCTTTATATGATGTCTGTTTTACGCTAACTCGAATTCTATCTCAAGCTGAATTCTGAGGCGAACAAAATGGCACAGCCTGTTTTACTTAATTCTTGATCTAAAAATTAATTATTCTTAAGTTTGTCATTTTAGCGTTTTCTAAAATTAAGGGGTGTTACAGTGAATCATATTCAGATTCCAAAAATAGTAACGAATTCTGACCACGGTCAAACCCCATTTGAACAACAAAATGACATGTGAAAAATTGACGGAACTTAGATTTTTATTGACCTATGTCTAATAAAAACTAAGCTCTCTCATGGATCTATAAGACTAACAGGTTCCACCCTTCTCATCTTAGTTCAGTAACCAAGAAATTCAATCTCAATGACTTTTGGGAACATCGAAAGCTTTTTTAGCTCTATTTTTCATGTGTCGTTTTGTTGGTCAAAAGGGGGTTGACCGTGGTCGGAATTTGACTTACTATTTTTTGGAATATGATGCATCATGTTATATTTCTATTTCATCCCCATAGATATGTTTTAAAAAGTCATACAGTGCAATTTTGGTTTTCCAACCATATGTAGCACCTCCAGACTTCGATGTTGCACCCAACAGACGTAGGTTGTTCCGTCAACCGTAACTTTTTATCCATTTAGAGTTAAAGGAACCATAACCAGTCAAAACAAAAATATCTCATAGATCTATAGGATTAACAGGTCCCACCCTTCTCATCTTAGTTTGGTAACCAAGAAATTCAATCTCTGTAACAACCCGCATTTTACGTATCGGAGGATCGTAAAATATTTTTATTTTTTTCCCCGAGGGTTGGATCATTCTCATCTTTTGTTATGTTGTTTATGGGGATGTGAGGCATATCCATAAATTTTACCAATTTTCTTTGTGACGGTTTTGCCCCTGTCAGTCTTGTATATGGCATAACTTTTGACTCAGATCGAATCAGGTGATGAGACCTGTGCCATTGGAAAGAAAATGATGATTCTCTTTCCATAGGGTGGTCACACTAAAGTTTTGGTTCAGCCGTTTGAGTGAAATCGCTATTTTAAGGTTTAACAGTTGGCTATTCAGGTTTAGTTTGCTTTAATGGGCTGATTTGGAGAGATCCATTAGTTGGCTGATGGGAGGCTATTAATAGGGGATAGGAGAGGTGGGAAAAGGTTTAATTTTCTCATTTCCTCATTTTAATTCCTCCATTTCCTCCATTCTCTCCACTTCTCCACCATTAAAATCTAGATCTACATAGAAGAATCGAAGGTCTACACCATTTGAGGCTAGATTTACACCATTTCAAGCGAGAGTTTGTCGAGTCAAGGAGTTTGGATCAAGTTCCTTGCTGTCCGGATCTAGATCTACACGTTTTTAAGATGTTTATTGAATTTGGTGAGTGATTTACATCTCTCATTCGGATTCATGCAAGTATATGAGTTTTATGTTGTTAATTTCATCATTTTCATGTTGTTTTCCTTAGATCTACACCATGTTAAGTGTAATTACATGTGAATCATCCTAGGATCGGATCTAGATGGTTTAAAAGGTAAATTCTATGCTACTTCATAAGTTTATGAAAGGTAGATCTATCAATTATGTTCATATGTCCACTTATCATGATTTTAGTGAATTACATGTTAAAATTGACGATTCAAGGTTGATATTGATTGCATAATGTGTTTATGATTGTATTGAATGTATTGGACAAGTTGGTTTTGTCGGAAATATCGTTTGGCGAAGTTTTGGACAAGTTGGGGAAGATTTGGAGCTGTCCATGTTTCTGGTCGGTCTAGGGAGACAAAACTGGGGAGACCAGGTCCAGGGAGTCCAGACCAGGACGACCTGACTAGGGAGACTAGGTGTAGGGAGACCAGACCAGGGAGACGAGTTCCAAGGAGACCAGACTTGGATGACCAGGTCTAGGGAGACCTGACTAGGGAGATCAAGTCCAGGGAGAGAAGACCAGGACGACCAGACTAGGGATACCAGGTCTAGGCAGACTAGACTAGGGAGGCCAGGCCCGGGGAGACCAGAACAAGACGACTAGACTAGTGAGACTTGGTTTAGGGAGACCAGACTAGGGAGACCAGGTCCAGGGAGACCAGTCCGGGAGAATCGGCTGGACAGGATTTGAAGCCAATTCAAGTAGGAAAGTTCGAAGTGTTGAGATGTGTTTATTAATCAATGTAGAACAATGAATGAATGACAACTCTAAAGTGTCTTCAGTTGGGTGATAATGATGGCTCTAAGGTGTTCTGAGCTTGACAACTCTAAAGTTTCATGAGTTCGGATAATCGTTGCTCTAAAGTGCTCTAAGCTTATGAATAAGTCATTGGAGATGATGACTAAAGATGTTGAAGGCTGAGGTATTATCGTTGACATAGGTTCTAGCGGACTCAAAGAAGGGGTACAATAAAGACCAAATTGTATGGTCAAGTAGCTTGGGCATCGTGTATGGCCTAGACACGTGTTGAGTATAACGCGTAACACGTGTTGAGTATAGCGTGCAGAGTTTTGCTAGAACCGGGGATGCCATTAGCCCTTTACATGTGGCAGAAAGCCATCATACAATTAACAATGGTTTCGAGGCAGGATTGGCAGTGATAGCTAGACTCAGTCATGGATGTTTGGTTTCTTTGCATGTACCATCTCACGTGGATTGTCCGACGTCGAGGGAGATGTTTCTTGGGTGCTTGTCTGATATTGGTTTTGGCCTTTGGGGCTTGTACTTGAGGGATGTTAAACTTGATTAGGATGGCTTACGTGAGATATATCTAGTTGCGGTGATTGCTATTGAATGTTGGTTGAGTTGTTGTGCCAGAGATGAATGGTTGTTCTAATTGCCATGAATGAATTGATTTCCTTTGATTGTTTGGATTGTATAGGCTATCACTGTCAGGTGTAGGGAAGACGGTTGTGGGTTCTTCTCCGGATTTTTGGTAGATGGATTTTTTATCTACCATTTCCTCATATTCTTTATTGATGAAGTTTGTTAGCTGTTTTATCGCTCACTAAAACTATTGTTTGACTCAATGTTTTATGTTTCCTCTTATTACATTGGGCTGTTCATCCGACTGTTTGGATGGGCAGACTAAGTAGAAGGTTTCAGGTGATAGTTTGGCGAGACAACGATGCTGATCGATGTCAAGCAGGAGGCTTACGTTTCATATTTATTACTATCTAGTATTGGTTTCCACTGTTTGTTCTGGGTGTTTTAGTGAGGCAGATATGTATAGATATTGTTGTAATCCTGATGCTTGGATGTATACTTTCTTGTTGTTATGAAAGTCTGATGTTTTTCTGCTCGTACATGCTTCACTATTATTACCTATTGTATTTGTTCTATTATATTTTATCCTTGCAATGTGAGTTATATGACAGGTTCGACTTGTGTTTACCTCCCTTCATGATCTTCCATAGCAGCTAGGCACACCTTTTAGTGTATTATTCCTCTTGTTAAGTGTCGGTGTTATGGGCGATCGTAACATTTTGTATCAGAGCTCTGGTTAACAGTTTTAGCCAAAGTTCAAGGACGTAATAGCATATGAGAGACGTACTTGTAGATTTCGATGGATGTATACTATATATTAGGATATATAGTAGAAGTAGCATATGAAATCTTTTAGTAGTTTTTCTTGGAAGTGGCTAATCATTCTAAGTTGCAGATTTAGAATGAGTTGTCGTGCAACAAGACATACTACTAGGGAGGGAGCTGGTTGTGGAGGGTGTAATGACGGTATACCAGACTACCATGCTGTTGGATCTAGATTAACCCTAGAGGGGATGAATAGGGTTTAATACAATAATTCACCGAGTTTAACAAGTACGGGAAATTAAAATAATAAACAGATCACAGAATGCAACAGAAATAAAAGTGCAGAAAGTAAATGACACAAGATATACCCAGCTTCGGCAAAATCCTGCCTACTGCTACATTCCTAAGGTTTCTACTAGGTAAAAGAACAATCCCACATAAAAGACCATGTACATCGCGAAACCCTCGCTCCTATTCTTATCCTACGCTCAAAACCCTAGACTGATCGATATCCCCTCGGCCAGATTTTCCCCTATTACAAACCTGTGACACATAACCCTAGATTTTACAGATTCTAGTAAACTGCCAGTTAACACCCTAACAGGTTTCCCCTAGATTTTTACAGAACTCCAGAAACTGATTCAGAATGAATTACAAAATGAAAATCCAAAACAAAATAAAAACAAATGCTAGAAAACCATAGATTTAAAACAAACTCCCTTAAGCCCAAATTAGAAGTCGGCACATTCTCCTTTTATCCCGATCACTTTGCTCCAAAAAAAATATGGCGGCCGACGATTAGGAAATTCTACGGTTTTTTGATTTCAAACCCCAAATCGATCAATGCTTGATTAAATGACACTGCGATTCCTGGGAATGTTCCACTACTTGGAGTTGCTCTCTCTCTCTATTCATTCGGATGGTCATCCGATTTGGGTTTTCTCTCTAGCTCGATCGAAACAGTAAGTTTTTCTGAAATTTCTTGCATTGAAATGCTTGAATTAATTTTGTGGGTTTCAATTTAATCTGCTGGTGATGATGTTGGTGTTAAATAGGATTTAAAATCCGAAAACTTGCTCTGATTTCGAATATTGATTTGGTCTGATTTGTGTAGCTTTCCCTTTTTGAAATTTCGGGATTGAAATTAATTTGTTGCCTTGAACATTTCGTGAATTAATTTGAACTTCATGCATGTATCTGGACATGCTTGTGGTCCTTTGATTTCGATTAAATAATTCCTGGAAGTAGCCTTGTCCCTTAAGTGAAAATCGATTTGTTGCCTTGCAAGATTCCACTGATTAATTCGGATTTTGTTTCTTGTTTTATTGCTTGATAGATTTGTCTGCAATGAATCTCATTTGCAAAACCGGAAAACAATTTTTGTTTCCCAAAAATGGTTTCTAAAAACAGGAATTTTTTTGATGATTTCCTTGATAAAAAACTGGTCTTTAAAATTGAATACTTTCCTGAAATGAAATTAATTTGTCACAATTGTTGTGTGAACACAAACTGTCTTGTCCCTTGTTTATTCTTGCATGCTGGAAAAAATTGGTTGACCATTTGTCATTCATAAGGGTTCAAAGTCTTGAATATGTTAAACCATTACATGCATGTCGTGTTGCTTTAATTTCTGATGCACTTGAAAAACTTTTCTGCAAATACATCACTGCCTTGCTGTGTCCCTACCTTTGATCACTCTTGATTACTTTGTTACTTGCCATACTAAATTTGAAAACTGCATGAACCTTCTATTGAACTGCAGACATGTATGCTTTACTTGAACTGGTTTTTCCATGAGAGTTGAACTATTTTGATCATTCTTGTCTGAACATGAGTCTACTCATTTGCGTGCACTTGTATTTGCTGAACCAAGACTTGAATGAAATTTGCAACTAGATCATTTCATGTCATTCGCTCGTCCACTTGCATGTGCACAAGTGTACACCTGGTTCCACCTGAGTTATAACATTGATGTAGTTGTGTTCATGCACTTGTGTATCTGATTTTTATGTTAGACTTGAACATTTCTGAAAGTTCCATCATGCTTATGCCACCACTAAACATATTAAAATGTGAAGCTGTGCCTTATTCATGCTTATGTCCCCACTAAACAAGTACGCCATGTTGAAAAGAAATTGTGCACCCATGAAATCTGTTGCTTTGAATTTGACCCACTATGGCTTGTACTTGTATTGTTTACTAGTCTTGTGCTCGACCACTTTCTGTTTTACTCACACTCTTGTATGCTGTTGTGTTGACTTTGAACTTCGACATGCTGTTTGGCTTGCAACTGTTTGTATGTTTGTTTGTCACTTAACCCAGGCACTTGAGATAGACTGCTCAGCCATGTTTTGTCATTTTGAACTTGGCATGTATGTTTCACTAATCTCTCGACCACTCTTGCAATCCTGTGTGCATATATATATATATATATATATATATCACTGCTTGTATTTTCCATGTACTTTTCACTTGAACTTGTTCACTTTTGACTCGAGTCATTTTGATCATTGCTGTGTCCATGCATGAGCACTTGTAGACCATACAGCTTTTCCCTTGATGTGTATGACTTGTCCATATACACTTTGCTCGACTATGTTGCACCTTGTATTTGTTATGCCATGTTGAAAACGCTGACTTACTGAATGTCTTCATTGATGTTTTTGGGTTTCCTCGACCATATTGATTATTGTTGCACTGAGTCGAGATGGTCCACGTGACTGCTCCTCAGTTGCACGCTGATTAACGAGGCAGTGTGCACATGTATATATATGCACGTGTGCACATGCAGCCATCAGATGAGTTTTCTTGTCCCTGCACTATAATATGTTTATATACATACACATGTGTGTGTATACACGTATCGTGCGCGTGCTGTATTCACACATCCGATCAAGTCATGAAAAATGATGAGAAACACAACGAAATTCTGATGCAAATAAAATTTTAAAAATAAATTTTTAAAAATAAAATTTATAATCGCGAGTATTTAGTTTTATTTCTATTGCTATGTACTATATGTGTTTCTGTTTCATGTGACAGGTGAGGATGACTGGACTGACTGACAGTTGTGAAGACAGAAGAAAGAGAACGAATATGAGTTGTAAACTGAGTGAATAACAGTATAATCGAGTGTCTGTAGTGAGGAGCTTTGTATAGAAAGAAATTGATTGTACTGTAATGGATATCAGAGAAATGTACAAATAGCGGAGTTTACAAATTTGTACTGTTTTGACCGTTGAAATAAAATATTATATTTAATAAAATACTGTTGAATATTTGAATTTGTGTATTGTCGTAGTCTATTAAATATAAATATTATATTCCTGTCTATGATGCATATATTGAAACAGTACAATTAAAAACATATTTGAAATAATATATATTTGGTTGTTATCATCAAACAAAAAGCATATAATTGTGTATACAACTACGTTATATACATTACATGCCATGTTTGAAGCCATGATGGAGGCGTTCATATGGAGGGTACCAGCTCCAGAAGCAGCTGCGGTAGTTGTCGTGGTTCAGGTTCAGGTGCTTAGGCCGGTAGATTTTGCAAAGCTGTGCAAGGACTGTACCTCACTCGGAGGGGAGCCGTTCAAAGGGACAGAGCCAACAAAGGAGGTTCAAAGATGGTTAGTTTCTTTTGTCCGTATCTTTGGGGACTTGGGCATGGATGATGCTACAAAGATGAAGCTAGCATCAAGGCAACTACATGGTAGAGCTATGAATTGGTGGAGCTCAGTTACTCTTGAGACTCCAGAAGTTAAGATCACGTGGGATCAGTTCAGAATCAAGTTCGAGACCAAGTTCTTATCCACCGCTGAGAAGTTCGTTCTCTTCAAAAAGTTTGTGGAGTTGATGCAGAATGGGAGGCCAGTTCTGGAGTATGTTTCCGACTTTGAAGCTCTATCTAGGTATGCTCGCTCCTATATTGAAACTCCATACTAAAAGAATGAAAAGTTTGTGCTAGGCTTGGACAAGCATATTGGGAAGCCATTGGTGGATCATCTTGAAGATCCATATGAGAAGATTGTTGAAATGGCTGTTCGACATGGAATCTTGTTTCATAAGGGGGAGGAAGTTGTAGTAGCTGCGACCAAGGAAGCTCCAAAACCACAGCAAGGTGGTAACAACAATAAGAAGAGGAAGCAGCAACAAAAGGGGAAAGATGGCAAGAAGAAGCCTAAGAGTGAGGTAGTTTGCTTTAATTGCTGGCAGAAGGGCCATTTTGCTAGCGAATGCAAGAATCCAAGGACTGAGAAGAAGTGCGTCAAGTGTGGAAAGCCTGGGCATGAGAAGAAGGACTGTCCAAAAGTAGCTAAGGGAAAGAAGGCTGTGAAGGCTTATGCTTTGGAAGTCATGCCGTCTTCTTCGAGGGGTCCTTCTACAAAAAAAGGGAAAGGGTGTCGTCGTCCAAGGTACTCTTTCTGTCAGAGGTGTTTCAGTTCGAGTGTTGTTTGGCATTGGGGCATCGCATTCTTTCTTTTGCAATGAGCTTGTGTGCCGCTTGGGTTTGGAACCCAAAATTTGTGATAGACCGTTGATTGTGACTAATCCACTATGGGGTTCATGCAGTTTGTGCATGTTGTGTCATGGTCTTGTGTTGTCGAGTCATGGTTGCGCTTTTGAGTGTGATTGCTTTTTTCTTAACTTCACTGGGTTCAAAATTATCTTGGGCATGGATTGGCTCAAGAGGTATGCAGCAAGAGTGAATTGCGAGAAGCTAGAGGTGAGAGTCGGGGATGGGTAAGGGCGAAATGTGTTGATTAGATGTAAGACCAAAGACGGATCTTCGTAAGCTATCTATATTCGGTTGTGATTTCACGGGAAGACTTGTCATTTGTGCCGATCGCTTGTGAGTTTGAAGATGTCTTTTACGAGGTCAAAGGGTTGCGGCTGCATCGTGAGATTGAGTTTAGGATTGATTTGGTCGAGGGTGCTAGACCTATCGTTTTACCTCTTAGTAGGATGGCGCCTAAGGAACATCGAGAGTTAGAGGTGTAAGTTCGAGATCTTTTGGAAAGAGGATTCATTCGGAAAAGCGTATCCGAATGGGGTGCATCGGTAGTGTTTGCAATCAAGGCTGGTGGAACTCTGAGGTTGTGTGTTGATTATCGTGAGATGAACAAGGTGACCAAGAAGAACAAGTATCCATTGCCAAGGATTGATGACTTGTTCGATCAGCTTCACGAGGCTAAAGTGTTTTCTCAGATAGATTTGGCAACGGGGTTTCACCAGTTAAGGGTGGCAAAGGATAGTGCGCCAAAGACAGCTTTTAGGGCACCATCTGGTTTCTTCGAATGGTTGGTGATTCCATTCGGTTTGACTAGCATGCCAGTATATTTTGTGGATCTTATGAATAGAGTTTTCAGAGATCAGCTGAATAAGTTCGTACTTGTGTTCATGGATGATATTATGGTTTATTCTCGGAACTTGGAAGAACACAAGACGCACTTTTGAGTTGTTATGGAAGTTTTGCAAAAGCATCAGCTGAAGGCTATGTTTTCAAAGTGTCACTTCTGGAAGGATGAAGTGAGGTTCTTAGGCCATGTTGTTTCTGGAAACGGAGTGGCGGTTGATCCCGCTAAAGTGGCAGCAATCCAGAACTGGGATAGACCTAAGAATACGGCAGACGTGAGAAGTTTTCTTGGGTTAGCAGGATATCACCGACGGTTTATCAAGGATTTCTCTAAGATAGCTGTAACACCCCACCTCCGCCAGGGTGGCTCTTGCAAGCGACTCTGACTTTGGTGGGGCGTTTTTAAATAAGGTAAACATGCATAATGATATAGCAAGGCAGGACATGACATATATATGTAAATAAACAGAGTAAGTAGATAAAACAGTGGAAGATTTTTAATCCATTTCAAAACACAAGTCTGGTACATCAAAATGTCAATTTCCCAAAATTGCAAGTCTAGATAAATACATCATCTGATAAACTGAAATACATAAGTACTATCCCCAAATAAGAGTAATAAACCATAGCGGGCTCAAGTCCAAAGCATACTTGAGCTATCCAAGGAAGCAGCTAAAATCCAAGCTAGGCTCCAGTATTCCCTCCCTGAGAACCTGGGGGGGGGGGGGGGAAACGGAAGAAAAGAGGCGAAAGAAAACAGGTCAGTCAAAAAGACTGAGTAAGCCCTGCTACGATCAGTCTATAAACTAATAAAGTTAACATCATGATGGAAACTGAGATGATCATAGATAACAACATACTGGAATGGTAAATTAACTACAAGATAGATAGAGGTGTCATCGCATAAACAAGGTTAAGTTTTGCACCACGGTGTACTAGCAAACCAACATAACAGGTATTGATCCCTTGGCCCAAGCTTTTAACCCAATAACATGAAGTGACCTTAATATAAGGTCCAGCCCAACGGTCTAGTCGATCGGCTCCCTATAAACCTAACACGTCAAGTGTTGTTGTCCATATGGCCCACATATGGTTGTAGTTAGACTGTGCTGGGTCCACCTTTGGGTGTATCAAGCCCTCGGGTGTCAACCCCGGACACTTAAGCAATAATGCACAGCCCTAATCTACTGGTACCCGTGCCTCGAGTTTGTCCAACACCGGACTACGTGCACGTCCGTAGCCCGCCTGGACCCGCACCGCTGTACCACTCAGCCATCGCCTTTTGGTCGCTTACATCTTCCAGTAATCGTGCCCCGCCCTAGCCTAGCTTCTAGGGTTGTGAATGATACCAAACTGGGATTACTGTTAGAACAGACCACGTTGCTAGGGTTTCCTAAGAGGGTTAAGGGTGATTAACCCTTCACTAATCCTGGATTAAACTAGTTAAGTGTAACCCACAGTTCACCACTCAACCCCATTTCAATCCCTCGAATCCCCAAATTTGTTAAGTATTAGTGGACCCTGACTTAACCCTAATCATGAGGCATTAATTAATTTAATGCACCTTAACCTCCCACATTAGACCTTGTTGTGGTTACTAGTTAGGCCGGGCGGGTCCGGGTAGGTTTACACCACAACTTAGTCTAACCTCGGGTTTTGGCACCACATGACCAACTTCTCACATTGGGTCCTATTGTTTGTAGCCACTAGTTAAGCCGGTCGGTTCCGGGTAGAATTACGCTACAAATTCAACCCAACCTCGAGTTGGCCACACTTATGTTTTCTAAGTGTCATGTCCACTTTATTTCAAAACATAATTACAAGTCAACAAATGCTTGGGTAGACCTAACTTAATAGGTAAATTCCCAAGGGGTAGACCTAACTTAATAGGTAAATTCCCAATCTTATATTTTCATGTATTTTAAGTTTACCCAAACCCCCAACGTCATTCTATCGCTTACATATTCGTAATAACGCATAAAGGATAGGAAGAGGGAACTTGGCACAACATACATGATAAGCTTGCACAACAATCATGCATAACATGTTAGACTTGTACAACTTAGCATAGTGAACTTGCATATTACCATAAACATGCATAACATGTTGAACTCGCATAACTTAGCATAGTGAACTTGCATATTACCATAAACATGCATAACTTGTCAAACATGCGCAACTTGTCATTTCTAAACTTACATAAGCATGCCTAACTTGTCAAACATGCACAACTTGTCATTTTAAACTTGCATAAGCATGCACAACTTGTCAAACATGCACAACTTGTCATTTCAAACTTGCTTAAGCATGCACAACTTGTCAAACATGCACAACTTGTCATTTTAAACTTGCTTAAGCATGCATGCATAACTTGGCATAATGAACTTGCATGAACATGCATAACTCATTTAACTTGCAAATCATGGCATAGTGGACTCGCATAAACATGCATAACTCATTTAACTTGCAAATCATGGCATAGTGGACTTGCATAAACATGCACAACTCATTTAACTTGCAAATCATGGCATAGTGGACTTGCATAAACATGCATAACTCATTTAACTTGCAAATCATGGCTTAGCAAACTTGCATAAACATGCATAACTCAATAAACTTGCAAATCATGGCTTAGCAATCTTGCATAAACATGCATAACTCAATAAACTTGCAAATCATGGCTTAGCAAACTTGCATAAACATGCATAACTCAATAAACTTGCAAATCATGGCTTAGCAAACTTGCATAAACATGCATAACTCAATAAACTTGCAAATCATGGCTTAGCAAACTTGCGTAAACATGCATAACTCAATAAACTTGCAAATCATGGCTTAGCAAACTTGCATAAACATGCATAACTCAATAAACTTACATAAATCCCAACTTGCATCACATATTAACTTTAGAGTTTCTAAAATGAAGGTAAGAGGGCTTACAACTATTATGAAGACACAAATCTCCTAATAAAGATTGAGAAGCCCTTTTTATGCAAGCATAAAACCCCAAAACAAAGCTCCAATAAGAAAACACCCAAAAACACTAGCTTAGCAAATAAAACTTGCAACTTGATGATGTATGCAAGCTAAGGAGGGTCATACAAGCCTAAATATACTTGTATGCATGGAAAATCACTTAGGAATTAATTTAGGAATTGTATGAAGAGGGTGGAGGCCATGAGAGTTTTGATTTTGGCATAGTTTAGTTACTAGATTGAATAATGAGTGATTTAGGGTAGGTTAGGGTCTTATTTATAGATTAGGCTAGTGATTTGGACCATAGGATTAACCCTAGATTCAATTAGGTCCATCAGATCTCGGAACTCTCTAGAAACAAGCCACAAGACCCAACCCCAATCAGAAATGGTGCACCAGGCTAAACAGCCGGGCACCCCCTGTCGACAGGGCTGTCGACAGGGCAGTCGAAATGCCAAGACCCCTGTCGACAGGCCTGTCGACATGGGGTCCTGGGCGGGAATTTTTCCCGCCTGCCCAGTTTGCCATATCCCTAGTTTTTAATTTTAAGATTTAAATCTGTTTTTACTTAGGGATTTTCTGCAAACTTCAATGGGCCTTAACTGGGTCATACGGACTCCGATTTTCGAAAACTCGGACTCTATTTCGCGCATTTTTCCGAGACGAACGCAATGGCATAGCCCGTTTCCCTTGATTCACATTTTATAATTAAATTCTGCCTCAATTTATGTTATAACAGGTTATTGAAAATACGGGTTGTTACATTCTCCCTCCTTAAAGGATTTCGTCCCCGAAATCTTCAAATTAGGAAGAACGTATCCTACCATCCAATCATCCATCTACTCAAAGCATCATCCACGAGCAATCATTTTCCTTAAAAGATTCTAAATGCTGGATGAATATATGCAAAAGTGTGTGTATATGTACTTACCTAATGCAAAAAAAATCAGGCGGTTACTGATACAGTAAACCTCCTTAATGCATATGTATGTAAATCAGGCAGTTACTGATACAGTAAACCTCCTTAATGCATATGTATGTCAGTGAAATGAATCCATATGTATGCAAATTCCTAAATTCATAGTATCTATATGAGTGCACATAACATTCATCCATATGCAACATCCATGTGGTGGCACAACAAGTTTCAATCATGAATAAGCATAAACACTCATGCATATGCAACATGAAGAGTGTGTGAGCCGATCTAGTTCCTAATGTGTATAATGCACCCATGAGTAACCACTTGCAAACATCAAGCATAACATGTTTCAAATACATGTTTCATCCAAAGGGTTTCTACCTAAGGTTCTCATGACAAGATAGACACGATAAAATAGATAAACTAGATAAACTCCTTTTTGGATTACAAGAAATCCATTCAAACTTTGACATATAGTACTAACCGATGAGTCTTAACCCCCTTATGGAGTTTACAACAGAAGTAAGATCGAGAATGGGACCGAGAGGATATATACAAAAGATAACTTGCAAGCAAGCTCCACAGGAAAACAAGGATCAAGGATGCACTCTTAAAAAGAGATATGATGCGCGTATCTAGTCTTCACTCTTCTTAGTCACGTTTCCTTGAGCTTAACTCCACTGTGCTTTGACTATCTTTCACTTCGTGATTCCTTGGCTTCCTAACTCCTATTTCCCAAATTCGAGTTGGAACTCATTTCATTATCGCCTCTCGTCTTTCTTTTCCACTTATTCTTCCTTCTGTATACTTGGCTTAAACATACTATAACCTCATGATTTCATGCAAGCTCTCCAAAATTCACTAGTGAATCCTGGATCTCGTCTTCTTACCATAAGGTATTCCGCGCAGCAGAACTTTTGTTAAAAATACCAATCCACGTTGCCAATTGCCCTTATAAACGTGATTTCCTTAAACTCAGGCTTAATCGACATGAACCATCCGCCTATAGGCCGTACCTAGATTCAGTTGCCTACCCATGGCTTCTTGTAGGTTATTTCAAAACTGGCCAACTTCTTGAGGGTAAACCGTTGCTAACCATGACGCAGTCCTCTCGCTCTTCACCGGACTGAAATGAGCACTCTTCGTGAGTCTATCTATTATGACCCACATACTTGTATTCCCTTTATTTGATCTAGGTAGTCCACCCACATAATCTATCGAGATGTTTTCACACTTCCCTTGCAGAACCTACAATAGAGAAAATGGCCCACTGGGCTTCTATGACTTGGCCTTAGCCTGGTGGCACAACATGTATCCTAAGACCAACTCGGCCACCTCCTCGAGTGATGCGCATCTTCAAGAACCTTCTTTACTAAGTCTTTCACTCGAGGAACACATAATCTCTCATCGTGCCTTAGTCATCCCTTGTCATCTATAGTATATCTAGCGAGGTGACTTAACATCTCGCCTCGAATCGACTGGTCCATGTTCTTGACCAACTGCGGGTCTTCTTCCTGTGAAACCCCCTTCTTGATCCAGAAGAGTAAGTCTAAGCTCCGGGAATGCTAACTAACTAGCCAAACGGAGAAAGCTTCTTACTTCAATTGCCCTCCTCAGAGTTTTCCGGTCTTAAACCGCAACCACTTTAGCGGAATCCACCGCTAAGCCTTACTTAGGAACTATGTGCCCAAGAAATCCAATTTCTTTCCTCCAAAGTGACATTTGGAGAACTTGACCTTCAACTGGTGGCTCTAAGCGTATCCATCTCCTCCTTGAGCTGTATAGCATGTTCTTCCTCGTTCTTTTGAGGAGATCAAAATATCGTCTATGACGACCACGACAAACTTGTTCAAGGACTCCCTAAACACCCTACCCACCAAGTTCACGTAATATGCGGGTGTATTAGTCAAACCAAATAGCATGACTAGCCATTCTAAAACCCATCTAGAGTCCTAAACGCAGTCTTGTCGATTCCATCCTCAGCCATCCTAAGCTGATGGAATCCGGTAGCTAGATCAAAAGAAAACGGATGCTCCTATAAGCTGATCAGACAAATCATCGATCCTTGGTAACGGTTGTCTATTCTTCTCACGATAACCAACACATAAGCGAAGCAAACCGTCCCCATCAGTAACGAATACTACTGGAGCACCCTACTAGAAAATGCTTCGTCTCAGGAAGTTCTTCTCAAGCAACTCCTTGACTTGCTTTCTTAACTCTCATCTCGTGAGGTCATGTGCCTAACGGGCCACGAAACTGGCTTGGTATTACCAACCAGATAATGCGGAAATCTATCCCACGTCTAAGGGTAACCCCTTTACTTTCCCCAAGATATCAGGATATTCTCGGACCACCCTCACAGATTGCAAACTATCGATAGACGAGTTGAGGGATTCAAGAAAACATAACATGACGGGACCCATAGGGTTGCTAGAAATTCCTAGGGTATTACCGAGGCGAGTCATGAGCCTCACGACCCTATATACAAAAACCCAGAATGGCTCCAAAACAGGACAACCCTTCCATGCCCAAAACCAACCCATATCCCCGGAAATCGAGAATATAAACATTCCACGAGAATTCTATACTCAAGATAGAAATTTTCAAATCCACTCAAACAACAGACAATGGGCAGAACCCCCCAACTGGATTTGAAACACATACGGGATCATCAATTAGACTAGTACTTAGGTGCAAACTTTCAACTAGATCAGATGAAATAAAACTATGCGATGTGCCAGAGTCAAACAAAGTACGAACAGGGAGAATCAGAAAATGTAAACCAGATTTTCAACAGAAACACTACCTCTATCATAAGCTGGAAGAACGGTGTTGAGGGGATGAACTCGCCCTCCAGATAGTCCTGCACACTGAGTCTAACCTTGCCCTTGTTTCCTCGGGCAATCCTTGTTGAGATGTCCAAACTCACCACAATGAAAGCATTCGCCCCGCTTTCTCTTCTTCTTCCTACATTCCCTGGCTATATGTCCAACTTTACCACAGAAGTTACATTTCCTATTCTCTCTTGGCTTGTCCTTGCGGTTGTTGTTATTCTCGCCCCGTTTCCCGGAATTTACTCTCTTGCCTTGAGACTCATTCGCCTTGACCTCTTTCTTGTCATTGTTATCCTCTTCTTGAAGTAGGGCCAAATTCACCAAATTCTCGAAAGTCGCCCCCAAGGGTATATGAGACATGGCCAAACCATGTAATGGCTCGTTTAATCCTAGAGCAAGGTGTAGGGCCTTCTTCTGAGCTGTATTAACCAAGTCTAAATCGACCCGAGCCAGTTGATTAAACTTATCTATATATTCCCTAATAGTCATGTCCCCTTGCTTCAGTGATAAGAACCTCAGTCCAAACCTTCCTCTAAAGTCATCCCAAGTCTCTATTGGCCTAGTAGCGGTGGTGACTACCCACCAACGTGCAGCTTCTTCCTCTAGCAACCATACTACCAATAAAACCTTCCTGCGGTCACCTGTATCAATGGTGGCTAAGAGATCTTCGGTCTCTTTCAACCAATTCCTTGCCTCTACAAAAGTCTCGGTTCCAAAGAAATTCTTGCAACCCATCGCCTTAAAATCTTGGCAAATCTCTGCGAAGTCAGTTTGAGGATGCTGAGGGGAAGGAGGAAGAGGAACATCAACTACCGGAGGAGGAGTAATATTTGCGGGACCGGCTTCGGTCGCCCTAGCCTCCAAAAGTCTCCTATACCAAACAGGTACGTGTACTCCCTCCGGAATGGCAAAGTTGTCGGCCATACTGGAAATGAAGAAAAAGATAGATTCATAATGGAGAAAAACGAAGGAACTTTGCTAATGGCTTTTTGGGGAATAGCCTTTTAAAATAAACTAGACTTTTCGTTGGAAAATACTTAATACTTGGTTTTGAAAATAGTTTTTCTTTTCAAAAGTTTTAAAAACCTTTTTATCCATTCTCGTAAACCATATGCTCTGATACCAAATGTAACACCCCACCTCCGCCAGGGTGGCTCTTGCAAGCGACTCTGACTTTGGTGGGGCGTTTTTAAATAAGGTAAACATGCATAATGATATAGCAAGGCAGGACATGACATATATATGTAAATAAACAGAGTAAGTAGATAAAACAGCGGAAGATTTTTAATCCATTTCAAAACACAAGTCTGGTACATCAAAATGTCAATTTCCCAAAATTGCAAGTCTAGATAAATACATCATCTGATAAACTGAAATACATAAGTACTATCCCCAAATAAGAGTGATAAACCATAGCGGGCTCAAGTCCAAAGCATACTTGAGCTATCCAAGGAAGCAGCTAAAATCCAAGCTAGGCTCCAGTATTCCCTCCCTGAGAACCTGGGGGGGGGGGGGAACGGAAGAAAAGAGGCGAAAGAAAACAGGTCAGTCAAAAAGACTGAGTAAGCCCTGCTACGATCAGTCTATAAACTAATAAAGTTAACATCATGATGGAAACTGAGATGATCATAGATAACAACATACTGGCATGGTAAATTAACTACAAGATAGATAGAGGTGTCATCGCATAAACAAGGTTAAGTTTTGCACCACGGTGTACTAGCAAACCAACATAACAGGTATTGATCCCTTGGCCCAAGCTTTTAACCCAATAACATGAAGTGACCTTAATATAAGGTCCAGCCCAACGGTCTAGTCGATCGGCTCCCTATAAACCTAACACGTCAAGTGTTGGTGTCCATATGGCCCACATATGGTTGTAGTTAGACTGTGCTGGGTCCACCTTTGGGTGTATCAAGCCCTCGGGTGTCAACCCCGGACACTTAAGCAATAATGCACAGCCCTAACCTACTGGTACCCGTGCCTCGAGTTTGTCCAACACCGGACTACGTGCACGTCCGTAGCCCGCCTGGACCCGCACCGCTGTACCACTCAGCCATCGCCTTTTGGTCGCTTACATCTTCCAGTAATCGTGCCCCGCCCTAGCCTAGCTTCTAGGGTTGTGAATGATACCAAACTGGGATTACTGTTAGAACAGACCACGTTGCTAGGGTTTCCTAAGAGGGTTAAGGGTGATTAACCCTTCACTAATCCTGGATTAAACTAGTTAAGTGTAACCCACAGTTCACCACTCAACCCCATTTCAATCCCTCGAATCCCCAAATTTGTTAAGTATTAGTGGACCCTGACTTAACCCTAATCATGAGGCATTAATTAATTTAATGCACCTTAACCTCCCACATTAGACCTCGTTGTGGTTACTAGTTAGGCCGGGCGGGTCCGGGTAGGTTTACACCACAACTTAGTCTAACCTCGGGTTTTGGCACCACATGACCAACTTCTCACATTGGGTCCTATTGTTTGTAGCCACTAGTTAAGCCGGTCGGTTCCGGGTAGAATTACGCTACAAACTCAACCCAACCTCGAGTTGGCCACACTTATGTTTTCTAAGTGTCATGTCCACTTTATTTCAAAACATAATTACAAGTCAACAAATGCTTGGGTAGACCTAACTTAATAGGTAAATTCCCAAGGGGTAGACCTAACTTAATAGGTAAATTCCCAATCTTATATTTTCATGTATTTTAAGTTTACCCAAACCCCCAACGTCATTCTATCGCTTACATATTCGTAATAACGCATAAAGGATAGGAAGAGGGAACTTGGCACAACATACATGATAAGCTTGCACAACAATCATGCATAACATGTTAGACTTGTACAACTTAGCCTAGTGAACTTGCATATTACCATAAACATGCATAACATGTTGAACTCGCATAACTTAGCATAGTGAACTTGCATATTACCATAAACATGCATAACTTGTCAAACATGCACAACTTGTCATTTCTAAACTTACATAAGCATGCCTAACTTGTCAAACATGCACAACTTGTCATTTTAAACCTGCATAAGCATGCACAACTTGTCAAACATGCACAACTTGTCATTTTAAACTTGCTTAAGCATGCACAACTTGTCAAACATGCACAACTTGTCATTTTAAACTTGCTTAAGCATGCATGCATAACTTGGCATAATGAACTTTCATGAACATGCATAACTCATTTAACTTGCAAATCATGGCATAGTGGACTCGCATAAACATGCATAACTCATTTAACTTGCAAATCATGGCATAGTGGACTTGCATAAACATGCACAACTCATTTAACTTGCAAATCATGGCATAGTGGACTTGCATAAACATGCATAACTCATTTAACTTGCAAATCATGGCTTAGCAAACTTGCATAAACATGCATAACTCAATAAACTTGCAAATCATGGCTTAGCAATCTTGCATAAACATGCATAACTCAATAAACTTGCAAATCATGGCTTAGCAAACTTGCATAAACATGCATAACTCAATAAACTTGCAAATCATGGCTTAGCAAACTTGCATAAACATGCATAACTCAATAAACTTGCAAATCATGGCTTAGCAAACTTGCATAAACATGCATAACTCAATAAACTTGCAACTCATGGCTTAGCAAACTTGCATAAACATGCATAACTCAATAAACTTACATAAATCCCAACTTGCATCACATATTAACTTTAGAGTTTCTAAAATGAAGGTAAGAGGGCTTACAACTATTATGAAGACACAAATCTCCTAATAAAGATTGAGAAGCCCTTTTTATGCAAGCATAAAACCCCAAAACAAAGCTCCAATAAGAAAACACCCAAAAACACTAGCTTAGCAAATAAAACTTGCAACTTGATGATGTATGCAAGCTAAGGAGGGTCATACAAGCCTAAATATACTTGTATGCATGGAAAATCACTTAGGAATTAATTTAGGAATTGTATGAAGAGGGTGGAGGCCATGAGAGTTTTGATTTTGGCATAGTTTAGTTACTAGATTGAATAATGAGTGATTTAGGGTAGGTTAGGGTCTTATTTATAGATTAGGCTAGTGATTTGGACCATAGGATTAACCCTAGATTCAATTAGGTCCATCAGATCTCGGAACTCTCTAGAAACAAGCCACAAGACCCAACCCCAATCAGAAATGGTGCACCAGGCTAAACAGCCGGGCACCCCCTGTCGACAGGGCTGTCGACAGGGCAGTCGACATGCCAAGACCCCTGTCGACAGGCCTGTCGACATAGGGTCCTGGCGGGAATTTTTCCCGCCTGCCCAGTTTGCCCTATCCCTAGTTTTTAATTTTAAGATTTAAATCTGTTTTTACTTAGGGATTTTCTGCAAACTTCAATGGGCCTTAACTGGGTCATACGGACTCCGATTTTCGAAAACTCGGACTCTATTTCGCGTATTTTTCCGAGACGAACGCAATGGCATAGCCCGTTTCCCTTGATTCTCATTTTATAATTAAATTCTGCCTCAATTTATGTTATAACAGGTTATTGAAAATACAGGTTGTTACAATAGTTGCACCGTCAGGACTAATGAAGAAGAACCAAGTGTTTACTTGGAATGCTATGTGTGAGCAAGCTTTCGAAATCCTGAAAGAGTGATTAACGAGTGCTCCTGTGTTAACCATTCCGAGTGGGAATGAAGAGATGGTGGTACACACCGATGCATGTGGTACTGGACTTGGAGCAGTGCTGATGCAGAAAGATAAGGTTGTGGCCTACGCGAGTCGACAGCTGAAGCCGCATGAAAGGAATTATCCAACTGATGATTTGGAGTTGGCAGCGATAGTGTTTGATTTGAAAATGTGGAGACTTTACCTACTGGGAGTTCGATTCGAGTTGTTTACGGATCCTAAGTCATTGAAGTATCTCTTCTCCCAAAAGGATTTAAATCTTCGGTAGCAAAGGTGGTTAGAGTTTCTAGCATCATATGATTTTGGTATAGCCTACACTCCTAGCGAGGGCAATGCAGTTGCAGATGCATTGTGTCGAAGATATGCAAGGTTAGGTGTTACGTTTTCGTAACGGAAGAGCCTAGAGTTCCTGGCAGGATTTGACTTCAGACCACGGTATGAGATTGAATCTGAAGTATTAACAAGCTTATCAGTAGGGCCTACTCTTATTGAAAGGATTGGTGAGAGCCAGAAGAGAGATGAAAAGCTTGTTGAGTTTGTCCAGAAGCTAGAGATAGAGAATAAGGAGTTCGAGGTCGATCGAGAGGGTTGGCTTCGAAAGCAAGGACGATTGGTTGTTCCCATCATTAACAGACTGAGAGATGAAGTTCTGAGGGAATGTCATCGCTCGAAGTTGACGATTCATCTTGGTGGAAATAAGATGTATCGAGACATGAAGCGAACCTACTACGGGGAAGGGATGAAAAGAGATATTAGAAAGTTCATTTCCAAGTGTATGAACTGTCATTTGGTGAAAGCTGAACAAAAGAAGCCGAGTGGATTGCTTCATCCATTGGAAGTTCCTACGTGGAAATGGGAGCAGGTTTCGATGGATTTTATTGCTGGATTACCTAGGACAAGGATGGGAAATGAAGGGATTTGGGTCATTGTGGATCGCTTGACCAAGAGTGCAAGGTTCATTCCTGTTAGATCAACGAGGACATCATCGAATTTGGCTAAGCTATATACTAAATGGATAGTCAGATTCCATGGTATCCCGAAGAGTATATTTAGTGATCGAGAACCATTGCTCACAAGTGGATTTTCGAAATCTCCAAGAAGCTTTGAGAACCAAGTTGTGTTTGAGTATGGCTTATCATCCCCAAACTGATGGTCAGACCGAGAGAGTCAACCGAGTTTTGGAAGATCTCCTAAGAGCTTGTGTCTTGGATTTTGAGGGATCATGGGAAGACCATCTATATTTAGTAGAGTTTGCCTATAATAACAGTTATAAGTCGAGCATTGGAATGGCACCATATGAGGCGTTGCATGGTAGACGGTGTAATTCTCCAACATGTTGGTTAGAGACTGGAGATAAGTTAGTTCTTGGGCCAGAGATGATAGGAGAAACCTCGAATATTATCGAGATTGTTCGACAACGGATGAAGGCAGCCCAAGATCGCAAGAAGAGCTATGCTGATAAGAGACGAAAGGAGTTGGAAGACTTGGCTCCATGGTTTTTGTGAAGACTTCACTGTTGAAGCATGTGGTTCGATTTGGAAGTAAGGGAAAATTAGCTCCAAGGTTTGTTGGACCATTTCCGATAGTCGAGGGGGTTGGAAAGCTCGCATATGGGCTGGAGCTACATGAGAAGATGTCGAGTATGCATAATGTTCTCCATGTGTCGTTTCTACGGAAGTTTGTGCATGATTCCAACGTGGTGGTTTCTCTAAAGCGGTATGAAGACCTAAAAGTCGAGACCGAGGTTACAAGACCTTTTACGCCGCTTCGTGTTGGGGGGAATGACACGAAACAGCTTAGGAGGAAGACGGTTAGTGTAACAACCCGCATTTTATGTATCGAAGGATCGTTAAATATTTTTATTTTGTTCTATAGGGGTTGGATCGTTCTCTAGTTTTGATATGTTGTTTATGGGGATGTGTGACATGTCCACAATTTTTACCAATTTTCTTTGTGACCGTTTTACTCCTGTCAGGGTTGTACAGGGCATATCTTTTGACTCAGACCGACTCAGGTGCTAAAATTGATCTCATTGGAAAGTAAAGGATGATTCCCATTCTGTAGAGTGGTCACATTAAAGATTTGGTTGAGAGGCTTGGGAGGAATTGCTGTTTTAAGGTTTCACATCTGGCTGTTCAGGTTTTGTGTGTTTTAATGGGCTGATTTGGAGAGGCCCATTAGTGGGCTGATGGGAGGCTATTAATAAGGGATTGGAGAGGTGGGAAAAGGTATGCTTTTCTCATTTCCTCATTTGAATCCTCCATTCCCTCCATTCTCTCCACTTCTCCACCATTAAAATCTAGATCTACATAAAAGAATCGAAGATCTACACCATTCGAGCATCTTTTGAAGCAAATGTTCGTCGAATCAGAGGATTTGGATTGAGTTCTCCACTATCCTTAATCTAATTTCGTCGTTTTTGCTTTGATTCTAAAAAGAGGTGAGTGATTTATATCTCTCATTCGGATTCATGCAAGTATATGGGTTTTAGAATGTTAATTTCATCATTTTCATGATATTTTCCTTAGACCTACACCATGATAAGTTTAAATTACATATGAATCATTCTAGGATCTGATGTAGATAATTTAAACCAGAAATTTCATGTTAATTCATAAGTGTATGCAAGTTAGATCCATATTTGAGTTCATATGTTCATTTATTATGTTTTTGATGAAATTTTATGATTTTGATGGAAATCATCATATTTATGTTGTTGGTGATTTCATAACATGTTTGTCGTCATATTGGATGAATCGGATGAGTTGGTTTCGTCGGATTCACCGTTTGGAGGAGTTTTGGTTGAAATTGTTTTTGGAATATGGCTGTACCGGGGACCGATCGGTAGTGCTAGGGGTGACCGGTCGGTGGGTACGGTTAGGAGGGAGGACCGGTTGTGGAGTGGCTTGGGAAAAAGCCAGGGAAGGACCGATCGGTATGCTCCAAAAGAGGACCGATCGGTAGGTGTACGAAGTGGACTGACCAGTGGAAGGCTAGCAGGTTGTGTTGTATTTTAGGTGACCGACAGGTAGTGTACAGGGTGATCGGTCGGTAGGGTGGCTTGGGATGACCGATCGGTAGGTAGGTTGCTTTGGACCGATCGGTGATGTGTCTTCAGGACCGATCAATGGTTTGTCTTCAAGACCGATCGATGATGTGTTTCCAGAAGTGATCGGTGGCGGGGTCAGGGTAACGATCAGTGGGGTTCTGGGAAGGGATCGGCCGGTCGGTGCTCCAAGATGGTTTTTTTGAAAATTTAATTTTTGGGTTACGGTTCTGAATTAAATAAAAAGGTGTTTTAAAAAAAAAAAATCAGACAGTGCTGTCTGAAACCGTGCTGTCTGAAACCATGCCGCAGTGCTGTAGTGTGTTTTGCTTCGGGGACGATGTAACTTCAAGGTGTTCAAGTAGGAATGATCAAAGTGTTTGAAGGTGTTCGTTGATCGATGAAGGCAATGAATATGGAGGCAACTCAAGGGTGTTTTGAGTTGGATGATAATGGTTACTCATGGGTGTTTTGATCTATAAAGCAGTCATGGATGATAACGACTAGAGATGTTGAAGGCGGAGAGATTATCATTATCGTAGGTTCTAGCGGACTCAAAGAAGGGGTACAATAGAGACGTCTAAAAGACTGGATGTAGGTCGAGTTCCCTAGGTATCGGTGAAAGGCCTAGATATGTACCGATGAAAGGCGTATGGGGTTTTGCTAGAACCGGGGTTATCATTAGCCTTGACATTTGGCAAGGCTGGCCGTCATACGATTACGATGGTTTCGAAGCAGGATTGGCGGTGATAGCCAGAGTCTAACATGTATGCTGGATGTTTTGTTTGTACCATCTCATGTAGGTTATCTAACGTCGGAGGAGATGTTCCTTAGGTGGTTGTCTGATATTGGTTTAGGCCTTTGAGGCTTGTATTTGAGGGATGTTGAATTCCATTAGGATGATTTCCGTGAGACATATATATAATCTGGATGTTATGAATGCTATCGTTGGATGTTTCCGTTTCCTTGAATAAATGATTGTTCTGCTTTCTATGGATTGTAAAGGCTATCATTATTCGATGTGGGGAAGGCGAGGTTGAGTTCTTCTCTGGTGTTGCGGGTTGATTAGTTGTTATTTACCCATTATCATATGCTATATTGTTGATGTTTGACAGCTGTTTTATCGCACACTAAGACTGTTGTCAGACTCAAGGTTTTTTGTTTCCTCTTATTACCTTGGGCTGTTCATCCAGTTGTGGATGGGCAGACTAAGTAGCAGGTGTCAGGTGATAGTTTGATGAGGCAACAATGCTGATTGATGGCAAGCAGGAGGCTTGCGTATCTGTTTCATTACTATCTAGTATTTTTTTTTTTGCTTTTCCACCGTTCCATGAGTGTTGTAGTGAGGCTAGCTTGTAAAGATACTTATGTTAGTGTCCTGGTTATAAGGATATTTTTCTCTAGTTGTTACGAGAATTTAAGTTTCTAATCAAGTATGCTTTGCTATGAATACCCGTTGTATATGTTCTATTATATTTTATCCTTGCGCTGTGAGTTATATGACAGGTTCCGATGGTGTTGCCATACCCTGATGATCGTCCATAGCAGCGTAGCACACCTTTCGGTGTATTATTTCTCTTGTTAAGTGCAGGGGTTATGGGCGGTCATCACATTTGGTATCAGAGCTCTGGTTAACGATATTAGCCAAAGTTAGAGGACGTAATAACGTATGACAGATGTACTTGTCGATTTTGATGGATGTATACGATATATTAGCATATATAATAGTAGCGTATGAACTCCTTTTAATAGTTTTCTGGGAAGTGCCTAATTGTTCGAAATTGCAGATTTAGAATGGATCGACGTACTTCAAGACATACTGCTAGGGAGGGGGCTCTGCCCGGAGGGGGTAATAGAGGTATACCAGATTACCCTACCATGTATGAAGCCATGATGGAGGCATTCATGAGAAGGGTGCCCTCTCAGAGGCAGCCACGGTAGACGTAGGGTTGCAGGTACCTAGAGTTGTGGACTTCGCGAAGTTGTGAAAAGACTTTACATCTTTGAGAGGGAAGCCTTTCAAAGGAACGAAGCCAATGGAAGAGGTCCAGAGATGGCTAGATGCTTGTATCAGAATCTTTGGAGACTTAGGCATTGATGATGCAACAAAGAGGAAGCTTTCATCCAGACAGCTGCATGGTAGAGCCATGGAGTGGTGGAACTCCATTACGCTTGAGACTACATAGGATGAGATTACGTGGGATCAATTCAGAGTGAAGTTTGAGGCCAAGTTTATGTCTACTGCTCAGAAATCCGTTCTCTTCAAGAAGTTTGTGGAGTTGAAGCAGAATGGCAGGCCAGTTCAGGAGTATGTTTCTGCCTTCGAAGCTTCGTCCAAGTATGCTCGCTCGTACATTGATACTCCGTATCAGAAGAATGCAAATTTTGTGTTGGGCTTGGACGAGGACATAGGGAAACCTTTGGTGGATCATCTTTATGATCCATATGAGAAGCTCGTGGAGAAGGCTGTTCGCCATGAAAGTTTGTTCCCTAAGAAATTAAATGTTATCGCTGTAACCAAAGAAGATCAGAAACCACAACAAGTTGGTAACAACAATAAGAAGAGGAAGCAATAACAACAGAAAGGAAAGGATGGCGAGAAGAATCCTAAAAGTGAGGTAGTTTGCTTTAACTGCCATCAGAAAGGTCATTTTGTGATTGAGTGCAAGAATCCCAAGGCTGAAAAGAAGTGTTACAAGCGTGGAAAGCCTGGGCACGAGAAGAAAGATTCTCCAGAGACCGTCAAGGGAAAGCAAATCGCGAAGGCATATGCTTTGGAAGCCATGCCGTCTTCCTCGAGGGGTCCTTCTACTAAGGAAAAAGGAAAGGGTTTCGTTGTCCAAGGTACTCTTTCTTCCAGAGGTGTTTCGGTTCGAGTGTTGTTAGACACTGGAGCATCACATTCTTTCATCTATAATGAGCTGTGCCGCTTTGGTTTAGAATCCGAGATTTGTGATAGACCTTTGATCGTGACTATCCAGTTGGGGATTCATCCGGTTCGTGCATCTTGTGACGTGATCTAGTGTTATCGAGTCATGGTTTCTCTTTTGTGTGTGATTGCTTTGTTCTTAACTTCGCTGGGTTTGGGATTAACTTGGGCATGGATTGGCTCAAGAGGTATGCGGCAAGAGCGAATTGCGAGAAGCTAGAGGTGAGGGTCGGGGATGTGGAAGGGCGAAAGGTGTTGATTAGATGTGAGCCCAAAGATGGGGACTTCGTAAGTTATCTATATTCGCTTGGGATTCCACAAGAAGACTTGTCATATGTGCTAATCGCAAATGAGTTTGAAGATGTCTTTGACGAGGCCAAAGGACTACCACCGCATCGTGAGATTGAGTTTAGGATCGATTTGGTCGACGGTGCTAGAACTACGTTATGCCTCTTAGGCGGATGGCGCCTAAGAAACAACGAGAGTTAGAGGTGCAAGTTTGTGACCTTTAGGGAAAAGGATTCATTCATAGAAGCATATCTGAATGGGGTGCACCAATTGTGTTTGCAACCAAGGAGGATGGCTCGTTGAGATTGTGTGTGGACTATCGTGAGCTGAACAAGGTGACCAAGAAGAACAAGTATCCATTGCCGAGGATTGATGACTTGTTCGATCAACTTCATGAAGCCGAAGTGTTTTCTCAGATGGATTTGGCAAATGGATCTCACAAGTTAAGGGTAGCAAATGATAGTATGCTGAAGACTGCTTTTAGGAAACCATCCAGTTTCTTCGAATGGTTGGTAATGCCATTTGGGTTGACTAACGCGCCAGTGTACTTTGTGAATCTTATGAATATGGTTTTCAGAGATCAGTTGAATAAGTTTGTGCTTGTGTTTGTGGATGATATTCTGGGTTATTCTCGGAATGAGGAAGAACATAAGAAACACTTGAGAGTCGTATTAGAAATCTTGCGAAAGCATCAGCTGAGAGCTAAGTGTTCAAAGTGTCACTTCTGGAAGAGTGAAGTGAGGTTCTTGGGCCATGTTGTTTCTGGAAATGGAATAGCGGTTGACCTTGCTAAGGTGGCAGTAATCCAGGAATGGGATAGAGCTAAGAATGCAACAGACATGAGAAGTTTCCTTGGGTTGGCGGGATATTACCGACGGTTTATCAAGGATTTCTCCAAAATAGATGCACAGTTGATGGGGTTGACAAGGAAGAACCAAGTGTTCGCATGGGATGCAAAGTGTGAGCAAGCTTTTGGAATCATGAAAGAGAGACTGACGAGTGCTCATGTGTTGACCATTTCAAGTGGAAATGAAGAGATGGTTGTATACACCGATGCTTATGGTACTGGGCTTGGAGCAGTGCTAATGCAAAAGGATAAGGTTGTGGCCTACACGAGTTGACAACTAAAGCTGCATGAAAGGAATTATCCAACTCATGATCTAGAGTTGGCAGCGATTGTGTTTGCTCTGAAGATGTGGAGACATTACCTGTTGGGAGTCCGATTCGAGTTGTTCACGGATCATAAGTCATTGAAGTATCTTTTCTCCCAAAAGGATTTGACTCTTCAGCAACAACAATGGTTAGAGTTCCTGGCATCATACGATTTTGGTATAGCCTATACTCTAGGAAAAGTTAACGCAGTTGTAGATACATTGAGTCGAAGACATGCAAGATTAGGAGCCATGTTTTCAAAATGGAAGAGCCTAGAGGTTTTAGCAGGATTTGATTTCAGTCCAAGATGTGGGGTGGAACCGAAAGTGTTGGCAAGCTTATCTGTAAGACCCAATCTCATCGAAAGGATTGGCGAGAGCCAAAAGCGAGATGCAAAGCTTGTCGAGTTTATCCAGAAGATAGAACCAGGAAATAAAGAGTTCGAGGTCGATCGAGAGGGTTGGCTTCAAAAGTAAGGATGACTGGTTGTTCCTGATATTGATGGATTAAGAGATGAGGTTCTAAGGGAATGTCATCAATCGAGGTTAATGATTCATCCTGGTGGTAATAAGATGTATCAGGACATGAAGAGAGTCTACTACTAGGAGGGGATGAAGAGAGATATTGAAAAGTTCATTTCCAAGTGTATGAACTGTCAGTTGGTGAAAGCTGAGCAGAAGAAGCCAAGTGGGCTGCTTCAGCCATTGCAAATTCCTACGTGGAAGTGGGAATAGGTATCGATGGATTTTATCGATGGACTACCTAGGACAAGGGCAGGAAACGAAGGAATTTGGGTTATCGTGGATCGCTTGACTAAAAGTGCAAGGTTTATTCCTGTCAAATCTTCAAGGACGACATCGAAGTTTGCTGAGCTTTATTTAAAATGTATAGTTCGATTCCATGGTATCCCGAAGAGCATAGCGAGTGATCGAGATCCCTTGTTCACGAGTGGTTTTTGGAAGAGTTTGCAAGAAGCTTTGGGAACTGAGTTTTGGATGATCTCCTAAGAGCTTGTGTAATGGATTTTGCGATCATGGGAATACCATCTACATTTAGTAGAGTTAGCCTATAATAATAGTTACAAGTCGAGTATTCAGATGGCACCATACGAGGCGTTGTATAAAAGACCGTGTAATTCCCCGGCATGTTGGTTGGAAACTGGAGATAAGCTAGTTATTGGGCCAGAGATGATAAGAGAAACCTCGGATTGTATCAAGATCCTTCGACGACGTATGATGGCAGCCCAAGATCGTCAAAAGAGTTATGCTGATAACCATGAAAAGGATTTAGAATTCGACGTAGGAGACATGGTTTTTCTGAAGGTTTCTCTATCAAAGCATGTGGTTCGATTCGGGAATAAAGGAAAGTTAGCTCCAAGGTTTGTTGGACCGTTTCCGATAATCGAGCGAATAGAAAAGCTCGCATATAGGTTGGTGTTAACCTAGAAGATGTCGAGTGTGCATAATGCTTTCCATGTGTCGTTTCTACAGAAGTTCGTGCATGATTCGAATGTGGTGGTATCTCTAGAACAGTATGAAGATCTAGAGGTCGAGACAGAAGTTACGAGACCTCGTAAGCTACTTCGTGTTATGGGGAATGACATGAAACAGCTTAGGAGGAAAACGGTTAAGCTAGTTAAGATGCAATGGAGTGAGGATGGCGACGATTGTACATGGGAGACGAAAGAGAGTATGAAGGCGACCCATCCAAAACTCTTCGTCGGTATGACCCATTAGTATCGTGTCATCATTACTACGTTATAGCTTAATGTTTTTTTTTAGAATTATACATTCCAGGATAAGGCTATGGATGCATGGCTTGATGACTGCTAGTGTGGATGATAGAATTGGCTGCTCATGAATGATAGGCACGTAGAATTGTTGTGGTTGCTTAAGTTTTCTTGGAATTTCGGGGGAAAAATTCTTAAGGGGGAAGAATGTAACAACCCGCATTTTACGTATTGGAGGATCGTAAAATATTTTTATTTTTTTCCATAAGGTTTGGATCGTTATCAAGTTTTGATATGTTGTTTACGGGGATGTGACATGTCCATAATTTTTACCAGTTTTCCTTGTGACCGTTTTGCCCATGTCAGTGTTGTACAGGGCATATCTTTTGGCTCGGATCAATTCAGGTGCTGAAATTGATCTCATTGGAAAGGAAATGATGATTCCCATTCCGTAGCGTAGTCACAACAAAGATTCGGTTCAGTGGTTTGGAAGGAATCGATGTTTTAAGGTTTCACAGCTGGCTGTTCAGGTTTTGTGTGCTTTAATGGGCTGGCCCATTAGTGGGCTGATGGGAGGCTATAAATGGGGGATAGGAGAGGTGGGAAAAGGTTTGCTTTTCTCATTTCCTCATTTGAATCCTCCATTCCCTCCATTCTATCCACTTCTCCACCATTAAAATCTAGATCTACATAGAAGAATCGTAGATCTACACCATTCAAGGCTAGATCTATATCGTTTGAAGCAAACATTCGTCGAATCGGAGGATTCAGATTGAGTTCTCCGCTGTTCGGAATCTAATTTCATCGTTTTTGCTTTGATTCAGAAAAGAGGTGAGCGATTTACATCTATCATTCGGATTCATGCAAGTATATGGGTTTTGAAATGTTAATTTCATCATTTTCGTGTTATGTTCCTTAGATCTGCACCATGTTAAGTTTAAATCACATATGAATCATTCTAGGATCTGATCTAGATAACTTAAACCGGAATTTTTATGTTATTTCATAAGTTTATGCAAGTTAGATCCATATTTGAGTTCACATGTTGATTTATTATGTTTTTGATGAAATTTGTATGATTTTGATGGAAATCATCGTATTCATGTTGTAGGTGATTTCATAACATGTTTTTGGTCACATTTGATGAGTCGGATGAGTTGGTTTCATTGGATTCGTCGTTTGGAGGAGTTTTGGTAGAAATTGGATTTGGAATATGGCTGTATAGGTGACCGATCGATAGTGCCCGGGGTGACCGGTCGATGGACATGGTCAGTAGGGAGGACCAGTTGCGAAGTGGTTTGGAAAACAAGTCAGGGAAGGACCGAATGGTATGCTCCAAAAGAGGATTGATCGGTAGGTGTAGGCAGTGGACTGACCAGTGGAAGGCTGGCAAGTTGTGTTGTAATTTGGGTGACCGACCTGTAGTGTACAGGGTGACCGGTCGGTAGGGTGGCTTGGGATGACCGATTGGTAGGTTGGGTGCTATTGGACTGTTCGGTGGTGTGTCTTCAGGACCGATCGGTGGTGTATTTTCTGAAGTGATCGGCGGTGGGGTCAGGGTACCGATCGGTGGGGTTCTGGGAAGGGACGGACCATCGGTGCTCCAGGATGGTTTTTCTGAAAATTTACTTTTTGGGTACGGTTTTGAATTTAATAAAAAGGTGTTTAAAAAAAAATTCGGACAGCGCTGTCCGAAACCGTGCCACAGCGAAGTGGTGTGTTCTGGTTCGGGGATGGTGTAACTTCAAGGTGGTTCAAGTAGGAATGATCGAAGTGTTTGAAGGTGTTCGTTAATCGATGAAAGCAACGAATTTGGAGGCAACTGAAGCGTGTTTTGAGTTGGTTGATAATGGTTACTCAAGGGTGTTTTGAGTTATAAATCAGTCGTGGATGATAACGACTAGAGATGTTGAAGGCGGAGAGATTATCGTTATCGTAGGTTCTAACGGACTGAAAGAAGGGGTAAAATAAAGACTTCTAAAAGACCGGATGTAGGTCGAGTGCTCTGGGTATCGATGAAAGGCCTAAATACGTATCGATGGAAGGCGTATGGGGTTTTGCTAGAACCGAAGTTACCATTAGCCCTTGACATTTGGCAAGGCTGGCCGTCATACGATTACGATGGTTTTGAAGCAAGATTGGCGGAGATAGCCAGAGTCCGTCATCTATGCTCGATGTTTTCTTTGTACTATCTCATGTAGGTTATCCAACGTCGGAGGAGATGTTCCTTAGATGCTTGTCTGATATTGGTTTAGGCCTCTGGGGCTTGTATTTGAGGGATGTTGAATTCGATTAGGATGATTTCCACAAGACATATATATAATCTGGATGTTATGAATGCTATCGTTGGATGTTTTCGTTTCCATGAATAAATGATTGTTCTGCTTTCTATGGATTATAAAGGCTATCATTATCCGATGTTGGGAAGGCGAGTTTGAGTTCTTCTCAAGTATTGTGGGTAGGTTAGTTGTTATTTATCCATTATCGTATACTCTATTGTTGATGTTTGATAGTTGTTTTATCGCTCACTAAGACTGTTGTCTGACTCAAGGTTTTATGTTTCCTCATACTACCTTTGGCTGTTCATCCGGTTCTGAACGGGCAGACTAACTAGCAAGTGACAGGTGATAGTTTGGTGAGGCAACGATGTTGATCGATGTAGAGCAGGAGGCTTACGTATATGTCTCCTTACTCTCTAGTATTTGTTTTGCTTTCCCGCTGTTCCATGAGTGCTGTAGTGAGGCTAGCTAGTAAAGACACTTATGTGAGTATCCTAGTTGTAAGGTTATTTTTATCTAGTTGTTATGAGAATTTAAGTTTCTAATCAAGTTTATTTTGCTATTAATACCTGTTGTATATGTTCTGTTATATTTTATCCTTGCGCTGTGAGTTTTACGACAGGTTCCGATGGTGTTACCATACCCGGATGATCGTCCATAGCAGCCTGGCACACCTTTTAGTGTATTATTTCTCTTGTTAAGTGTAGGGGTTATGGGCGGTCGTCACATTTGGGCTAGTCAAGGTAAAATGGAGTGAGGATGGCGACGATTCTACATGGGAGACGGAAGAAAGCATGAAGGCGACTCATCCAGAGTTATTCGTCGGTATGAGCCATTGACATCGTGTCATCGTTACATTGTAGCTTGTGCTAGAGTAGTTGTTAGATTTCCGCGTGCTAAGTTAGGGCTATGGATGTGTGGCTTGATGGTTGCTAGTTTGGATACTAGAATTGGTTGCTTATGATTGATAGGCATACGAAAATTTGTTTTGGTTGCTTTGTTGTTAGGAATTTCGAGGGCGAAATTCTTAAGGGGGGAAAGGGGGTGGGGGGAGGGAGAATGTAGCAGCCCGCATTTTATGTATCGGAGGATCGTAAAATATTTTTATTTTGTTCCCTGAGGGTTGGATCATTCTCATCTTTTGGTATGTTGTTTATGATGATGTGAGGCATATCCATAAATTTTACCAACTTTCTTTGTGACCGTTTTCCCCTATCAGTCTTATACATGGCATAACTTTTGACTTAGATTGAATCAGGGGATGAGACATGTGCCATCAGGGAGAAAATGATGATTCTCTTTCCATAGAGTGGTCACATTAAAGTTTTGGTTCAACGGTTTGAGAGAAATCGCTGTTTTAAGGTTTAACAATTGGCTGTTTAGGTTTAGTATGCTTCAGTGGGCAGATTTGGAGAGGCCCATTAGTGGGCTGATGGGAGGCTATAAATAGGGGCTAGGAGAGGTGGGAAAAGGTTTACTTTTCTCATTTCCTCATTTTGAAATCTCTATTTCCTCCATTCTCTCCATTTCTCCACCATTAAAATCTAGATCTACATAGAAGAATCGAAGATCTACACCATTTGAGGCTAGGTCTACACCGTTTCAAGCTAGAGTTTGTCGAATCAAGGAGTTTGGATCAAGTTCCTTGCTGTCTGGATCTAGATCTACACGTTTTTATGACGTTTAAAGGATTTGGTGAGTTATTTATGTTGGCTAGCTTTTTGACCAAGCCATTAAGGTTCACACACAAGAAGAAAATATGAGGTTCTATTGCTCTAGTTCACGAAAAGTCAGATCGCAGTCGTTCATCCATCCTCAGCTCGGATCACTCCATTTAGATCGCCCTATCGGTTCACCAAATCCCTACGCGAGACGTTCCACCGGTACCACCACGATCCGATCCAAGCCTAGAAGATATAGCGAAGCCTCAGACTTGGTCCATCATGATCCGAAATGTATGGATCTCGCGACACCTGTCCACAACTGTCATATTGACCAATTCTTCCTCAAGCTACGAACCAGTCCTAGATTCTTGGAATTTGTGCCACGTATGACCGCGATCCGCCTGAAGACATCAACTATAAATAGCCCAGAACTTGGCATTTTTGAGGATCTTTTGGCAATTCAGAGTTCTATCTCCACCATTGTTATGCTTTCAACATTTCCAATCTGAATTATCTCGAAATTACAGAGTGAAATAACATTGTACAAGTGAGATTGAGAGAAGTGTCAATGGTTGTACTCTTATTTCAAGTATAATCATAGATATAAAGTGGACGTAGGCTCGCTAACGCCGAACCACTATAAATCTTGTGTTTTTCCTGCTTTTTCTATTATTTTTCCGATACTGATTTCTAGCTACAATCATAAATTGGGTGTTAGAGTCAATTTTGAGTTTAACATTTTGGTGCTTTCATTGAGAACGAGTTCTCCACGCATTGGATTGTTGTTCCGTTGTTTGGATATTCAAGTCCAAAGAAAACAGTCCAAAACCCTACTGTCTCAACTTTTGAATAGTTCAGAAAAATCGAAATATCATGGCTGGGAAGAAGTCAAAAAATGTGCGAGCATCGCAGGCCGAAGAGACTGCAAATGAGGCGATTGAAGAAAGTATGCATGAGCAGGCCGAGGAAGGGCTCGCAGATCGTGCCACGCAGGGGGCGATCGCGATCGTGGAGGACACCACGAACCAAGATAGTGACACGAACTGAGACGTGGGAGGCGTGACCACCCGATCGCGAGACGCTACCACGATCCGAACCCGTAGGGGCGCAGCGATCGATCACCCAAGAGGACCCGCGATCTGATCCACCAACCAGACTATTACTCGACCTGGCAAGGAAGCTATGCCTTGCTCTGACCATGCTGGAACTTCTGCCCGACAAAGGTCTCAAGTTCTCTGCGTATTAGAGAAGAAATTGATGATCGGTTTGGCCCTTCTGCCCCTGCTACTGAAGGAAACATGTGTCGTCTTATCGGAATGTACGACCGACTCATTGACGAACTAGCTGCTCAGAGGCAAGAGAGTTCAGCAATGCGGCAGAATATGACTTCCATTGACAGGCGACTTAATGACCTTGTAAGGCAAAGGAACTCTCCCCCACCTCGTTCTCCTTCTCCGGAGTACACATCCTCATCGGATGAACCACAGAGAAATCAACGGTGGCCTCCGTTTGAAAGAGCTGAAAACATAGAGCAACTTCGATTTGCGACAATTCCTTCTAGACAAGAAGAGGCGCTCAGTAGGGGAGTGAACAACCGGAACGTAACTGAGCCTGCCTTACCACATAGAAACGGAGGTGCAGTCGGTCCTGTCTAGAATCAACCCGTCCTTCCCCTCGCCGGGTGAATGATCGCGGCAACAGGGGGCAAGGGAGTTCTGCCCAGGTCATGGAAGCTACGGCTCCGCATCAGAGAAATGCCGGAAGGGCTGATAGGGAAAGAAATGCCGACCCTGAGTCCACCCTGACCCATGCGGATGTTGAGGCTATGGTTAGGCGAATGATGGTCGAAAGTCGCAGACATCAAACTGAGGACTGGGGAATAGGCCGCAATCACACACCTTTCAATGATGAAATTTTGGAAGCTCCTTTTCCGAGAAGATTTAATATGCCGCCAATGAACTGCTATGCGGGAAAGGCCGACCCGGTCCAGCATTTGATGAGATATTCAATGTATATGAATGCAGCCGCCAGCTCTGACACTATGAAATGTAATGCATTCCCAATATATCTGGAGGACGCAGCGCTAAGGTGGTTTACTAGTTTGCCCACGCGATCAATCTCTAGTTTCAGGGAATTAAGTGAACAGTTTGTGAACCAGTTCCGACTGCATGCTCAGAGATCTAAGAACGTTACTGAGTTATCCCTCATCAAACAACAACTGGACGAATCATTAATATCCTATCTTGATCGTTTTAATCTGGCAGTCACAGAGGTTAAAGATCCCCATGAATAGTCTGTCTTGATGGCCCTAATCGATGGAGTAGATAAGGATACTGAATTCAGGAGATATCTGACCGGTAAGCCACCGCTGACCAGGGAGGTATTCTATGAGAAGGCTAATATCCATTTGCGTCAAGAGGAAATTTATGTTAATCGGAAACGGAAAGCCATCGATAAGGAAGACATACAAAGCAATGTAGCTATCAAGCAAACAGGGCATAGTTCCGGTAAAGTGGAAGTGAATGTGGGAAATAAAAACCAAGGAAGTGGCCGACAATCTAGAAATGAAAACAAAAGGAGGAATCAGGGAAATAACTCGCAGAGAAGGCCACGATTCAGGACATTCGAGAATTTCACAGCTTTAAATGTTACCTTAGAAAACATATTCATGGAAACCCATGAAGTCCTCCAATATAAGAGACCCCCTCCAAGGGATTCAACAGAAAAGGTGCGAGAGTCTGGGAAATTCTGTATTTTTCACCAGATATATGGTCATTCCACGAATGAATGCCGTCACTTGAGAGATGTAGTTGAAAAGCTGCTCCGGGAGGGAAATCTTGATGAGTACAGGGTAACCCCTAGGGATAGGGGGCAAGCCGTACAAACTCCAAACCGAAACCAGAGTCAAAATCCGAATCAGAACCAACCTGCTGCTAGGCCCACGGCTCAGCAAAAAGGGAAAAACCTTGTTATTAATTCCATAGTCGGAGGGCTTTTCTAGCTGGACATAGCTTCACGGCAATGGACCAGTATATGAATGCAGCGAAACAGCACCTTGAATTTGGAGAATGTAGTAATCTCGGGAGCAGTTCCCTAGTCAAACAACAGAAGACAATGACCGACGACATTGTGTTTCGCGATCGAGAAAACATTGGAATCCGTTCACCGACAGAAGACCCGTTTGTGATCACTGTTGTTATTGGTCCAGCTACGGTTCATAAGGTTCTGGTAGATAATGGAAGCTCGGTCGACATCTTGTTTAAGAAAACGTTCGATCAAATGAAGCTCAAACCGAAAGACCTGAAGCCATGTGAAGGATGGGTACGTGGATTTAACGGATCCACTACCGCTCCAATGGGATATGTTGATTTATCAGTAATGTAACACCCCACCTCTGCCAAGGTCACTCACAAGGGAGTGCACTAGCTTTGGAGGGGCGTTAATAGGTAAACGTGCACAAAAATATTACAAGACAGAACATATAAAATAGGGGAAGTAAAACCAACTTTCATTTCTTTATAAATAAGGTCTAAAGCCTTTTACATTAGAGAATTTCTTACATCAAAACCTGTCTTGCAATAGTAAAGAAGCATAACCATTTCATAAATTATTCCCCAAGTAAAACAGTAAAGCAGCCATAGCCAGGAAAAAGTCCAAGCCATATATGATGACCTTCAAGCAGAAGAGGTCCGATAAAAACAACAGTATTTCCTCCCTGAAAACCTGGGGGGAAACGGAAGACAAAGAGGCGAAACAAACGGGGTCAGTCATAAAGACTGGTAAGTCCTATCTACTTCCAGCATAAAAACAGGTAAAGGTAACATGACATGCATAAACTGAACGTAAACATAAGGATGATGACAAGATAGATGAACTAAACCAAGATAACAGGATGATCCACAGTATCAAGATAAACTGATGTATCATGATAAACTACGGTGTCAAGATAAAAAAAGGTATCACATCGTCAGGTTTCTATAAAGTATAATATCCTAAGGTATCTGTCATGTATAACATCCCACGGTATCTATCGTGTATATTTGCTCTACACCTTCCGTACTAGTATCCCAACCTGTGTCATGTGTTAACTATTAGTGTCCCTTGCCCAATATCATGGAATAGTCCATTTCTAGTATGTCAACCTAATATATCGCATATGTAGGTTTCCGCCAACTCGTATGATTCTTTCCATGTATAAGTTCAGTCCTTTGCCATACCTCGTATGGGCTTTCTCACTACTTCAACGTAGTACCATTTTATCTTTGGAATCGTCTGGACTGCCACTCTTGATCTGGCTAGGTTTTTCTATCATTAATTATCGCGTATTCAACTAGGATTTATGCCACCTAGACCACTAGGGATTATGCTCCCTAATGAATGTTTTCGTAACTTGGTTAGGGTTTGAGCCACCTAGGGCCACTAGGGATTATGCTACCCGTCAACCGCGCCCTTTTTCCCATGTATGTATCGTGAATCGTTTTTCCATATCTAAATGCACACGTATCTTAATGTGCCTTCCGAGTCCCGTGATAGGGCTAATCAAGAAATACGGAACTCGATCGGGGGCTTTAAGTCATCTGCCGATGCAGATATCAAGGTCTGTTTTTGTACCGGTGGTTATGGTCCCACGTGACCCCTCCCTCAACTACTGAAAGGCAATCCAAGAAAAATCATGTATGCGAACTACACTCCGGCCCCCTATGCCCCGCTTTCCTATTGAACAACCTCACCCATAACTAGATAGCAAGTATATGGTCTGTTGGGAGTTCTCTGCCTTTCCGTACGTACACGATTTGAATGAAGATGGTAGGAAGTCGACGACGTGCTATCACAGGGAAAAATCAAGTATCGTCGACTCCACGCTAATCCATCCCAGTCTTTAGGTTGCTCGCACAGCAACCAAGGCATACTCTTGGTTCTTCTACCGCAGACCTTAACCTCTGTGAGCCCAAGCGGATCATCTGCAACCTCACAGAGGGATACCAAGAGTACCCTTACGTCCACCGAAGCCACCGCTTCGTCACCTAGTTCATTGGAGCCTTTATCTAAATCAGATAAACATCCGCTCCTCCTCGTGTGTTTGTTCAAGTGATGACCTACCGTATCAGGTTACTCATCCGTTAATGAACTGGTCTAATTCCCTTAACTAAGAATTATTACTTAGTTATCCTTAACTAAGGTTTATTACTTAGTTTCCTTTCCTATTATCCTTATTAGCTATGATTTTCCACCTAGTCCCCTGAACTAGGGTTTTGTCTAATGGGTTAAGTGTTGTCATTTGAGTTCATGAGTTAACCCGCCTATGAATCATGTCAAAATTGGCAAATCCTGCAAGTTCAAAACTTAGCCCTACAAACCATATGTCAAGTTGGTTAAGTATATTCTAAAGGTGACTTAACCCTATCAAAATATCATGCCAAATTGGTTAAGTATTGGTTAACTTAACCCCCATCAAATTACCGTGTTTGATTGGTTAACCATATACAAGTGATTCATGATTTAACCCCATCAAATTATCGTGTTAGATTGGTTAAGTATGTTCGAGTGATTCATGACTTAACCCCATCAAATTACCGTGTTAGATTGTTTAAGTATGTTCGAGTGATTCATGACTTAGCCCCATCAAATTTCCGTGTTAGATTGGTTAAGTATTGGTCAACTTAACCCCATCAACTTACCGTGTTAGATTGGTTAAGTATTGGTCAACTTAACCCCATCAACTTATCAAGTCGGATTGGTTAAGTGTTGGTTAACTTAACCTCATCAAACTATGTAGTTTAACCCCATCAACTTATCGAGTCAGATTGGTTAAGTGTTGGTAAACTTAAACTCATCAAACTATCAAGTTTAGATTGGTTAAGTGTTGGTTTAACTTAACCTCATCAAGTTATTATGTTAGATTGGTTAAGTGTTGTTTAACTTAACCTCATCAAATTGTCGAGTTGGATCGGTTAAGTGTAGGTTAACTTAACCCTCATCCACTAGTCATATTTATAATGGTTAAGTATTTCCCCTCGTGTGTTTACTTAACCTTACCACGCCTAACGTTATCCCGGTCGGGTGTTATCAACCCATTTGGGTTAAACTAACACATCCACTAATCGTGTTACATGGTGAAGTGTCTTTAAGTAATAAAGTCCGATCTTACTTAACCTACCCATTCATGTCATATCGGTTAAGTGTCACTAGGCAATTTTACTTAACCTTATCATGTAGCATTAAATAAATTAATGCACTCCCAACCTCTCACATTAGAAGTTGTTGTGGTTACTGGTTACGCCGGGCGGGTCCGGCTAGATTTACACCACAACCTAGTCTAACCTCGGGTTTCAAGTGCGATATGACCAACTACTCACATTGGGTCCTATTGTTTGTAGCTACTGGATTTGCCGGGCAAATTTATGCTACAAACTCAACCCAACCTCGAGTTGGCCACTTTCATGTTTTCCTACGTGTCATGTCCACATTTAAGTGTATCAAGAATGTCATAATTTCATGTAACTTCATGCCAAGTTTTCATGTCATATTCCCGTTTGCCTAAACTACCCAAACGTATTTCCAACGCAAGTGAAAGCGAGCCAGCATAGTAGAAATACTATGACAACATATTGGCCTCAAACATGCATGCTAGCATAAAGGGTGACACGGTCTCTAACATGCATGATATCATATTACTAGGATCAACATCATAGGCATGTAAACGGTCATAAGGGATTTAGGTTCTTTTACATGCATAAGCCCCACGTCAAGTTCATGCAAATGTCCCACAAGTCAAATAGTCCCAAGTGTTCATGCCAACATTCCACAAGTCAAGATTCAATCTTGAATGACAAACTCGGTTAAACACAACATGAGTGGCATGATTTAATCACTAAGCAATACCTCAAAGTCATAGGTTCAAGAAAAGGGGCAAGACTAGGTTCACATAGGCTAACATACTTATGTTTTCGTCTCATTTTATTCCATGTCAACATTAGAACTACCGTTTAGATCTACAAATAGCTAGAACTTACAAAGTGAGGATAGAGAATTAGGAGCTTGAATCTTGTCGTAGGATCCATGTTGAGACGATGATCAACACCCTTTATTTGATGTAGAAAGCTTGCTCCTTTGTCTTGAATCAAGTTTGCATGCATAAGCTCTTGAATTTGGGGATGGAGGCCATGATCAAGAGGGATTTGGGCAGCACTTCATTGCAATAATGATTTTGAGTGATTTAGGTTAGGTCTTAAGGTGTTTTTATAGAAGTCAGGACTAGTTTAGGCCCTTAGATTAACCCTAGGATAGATCTGAACCCTCAAAATCCGCCATAGGCCCCCAAAATCAGTCCAAACAGCAGGCAAGTGCACCCAGGTCGACCGGGCTCGACCAGGGAGGTCGACCCCTAGTACGACCCTAGGTTCGGCTCCCTAGTCGACCTGGTCCCCACCAGGTCGACCCCCAGTTCGACCCCCTGGTCGACCTGGTCTAGGCGGGAATTTTCCCGCCTAGCCCGTTTTCTGAATTTTTGAAATCTATTTTCGAATTTGAATTTTTCGTGAAACTTTGCGAGGTCATATCTCGGTCATACGGACTCCGATTTATGAAATTTCGGACTCTATTTTGCGTATTTTTCCGAGATGAACGCAATGGCATAGCCTGTTTCCCCTGATTCAGATTTCAAAATTTAAATCTGCCTTGATTTCCGGTTACTACACGTTATTAAAATTCGGGTTGTTACAAGTAACCCTAGGAGAAGGAGACCGCTAGATAGTAAGGATCTTTTCCTTTGTGGTCCTGGACATACCGACATCATATAATGCATTTTTGGGGCAACCGGCCCTGGCAAAATTCAGAGCCTATCTTGCGCCTTGGTGCTTGCTATTGAAATTCCCAACCGATACTGGTATCGGTATAATCAGAGGAGATCAACTCGCTGCGCGAGCATGCTATGTAGCAGAGTTGAAGTTGCTCCGTAAAGGAGGAGATGTAGAAATGAAGGGACCTTCTTCCCCCTCGAGGAAAGAAGCGTCATATCAATTAATGAAGATAACTTTGAGGGAGCCGCCCAGAGAATTGCCCGAGGACATAGATCCCAGAGAGGACGAAGAGCCTGGGAGCAAAGTGGTAACTCCTAATGAAACAACTGTGGACGTTCCAATCGATGAAAGCGACCCAGAGAAGGTCCTAAAGATTGGGTCACAGTTGGATCCCGTTCGAGCCAGACATCTAACATATTTTTTGAAAGCCAACCTGGATGTATTTGCCTGGACCCATGCAGATATTTGTGGAATATCCCCGACAATAATGAGTCACTCATTGAGTATCAACCCGAAGCATCCTCCCGTCAAATAGAAGAGGCGAATGCTTGGCCCGGAGAGGTCAGCTGCGTTAAAGGAAGAAGTTGAAAAGTTAAGGAACAATGGGTTCATCAGAGATTTGACCTACCCTGATTCGATCTCGAACCCGGTGTTGGTAAAGAAGCCCAGTGGAAAATGGCGTATGTGCATTGATTTCTCAGATCTAAATAAGGCTTGCCCAAAAGACAGTTTCCCATTACCCAGAATAGATCAATTGGTAGATTCGACGACAGGCAACGAGTTCTTTCCTTTATGGATGCCTACTCAGGGTATAATCAAATTCCTATGCATGTCCCGGACCAGGAACACACTAGTTTCATCACGGATGTAGGGCTATACTGTTATGTTGTGATGCCATTCGGCTTGAAGAAAGCTGGAGCTACATATCAGCGATTAGTTAACAGGATGTTTTGTAACCAGATAGGAAAGATAATGGAAGTGTATGTTGACGACATGCTAGTAAAGTCCAGGCAATCAGCCGATCACACGGCCGATCTAGCAGAGATGTTTGAAATTCTTCGGAAATACGGGATGAAGCTAAACCCCTTGAAATGTTCATTTGGGGTCGCCTTGGGAAAGTTCCTAGGATTTATAGTCAGTTCACGAGGTATAGAAATCAATCTGGATCAAACTGCAGTGATTCGGAACATCCGGGAACCAAGGCAGATTAAGGACGTACAAAGCCTCGCTGGAAAGGTAGTCGCACTAAGAAGATTTATTTCCAAGGCCACAAACAGAAGTATCCCATTCTTTGAATTGATCAAGCGAGGGAAACGTCACTTTGAGTGGAACCCTGATTGCATAGAAGCATTCCAAAATCTGTTGAACCACCTGGAAAGTCCCCCTATTTTATCTAAACCTCTTGATCACGAGGATTTGTATGTGTATCTAACGGTTTCATCCCATGCGATCAGTTCAGCTTTAGTGAGAGAGGAAGATAAAGTGTAGAGACCAGTGTATTACGTGAGCCAAAAGTTGGCAGCATCGGAACGAAATTGTCTAAAAATAGAGAAGCTTGATTATAGCCTGTTGATTGCCTCTTGGAAGCTCCGCCATTATTTTCAGGCTCACCCTATCACCATATACACTGATCACCCACTTAAACAGGTGTTACAGAGGCCCGAAGCATCGGGGAGATTACTCAAGTGGAACATTGAACTGAGTAAATTCGATCTGAATTTCCAGCCCCGAAGGTCAATAAGGGGGCAAGCCTTAGCAGATTTCATAGCAGAGTTCACCGCTCCAGAAGATGATGTCATGGATGAGCAAGTCGACCCGCCAAAATTACTTCTTGACCCAAGTGCTTGGAAGTTGTACACCGATGGAGCTTGGAATGGCCGACGATCTGGAGCTGGAATAGTACTTGAAACCCCGGAAAAATGACTAGTCTATTATGCGCTTAGATTGGAGTTTCACGCCACCAACAACGACTCCGAATATGAAGCTTTGATCGCAGGGTTGAAACTCTCTAAGGAATTGGAAATCACAAAGTTGGATATCTTTTGCGATTCTAAGGTAGTCGTAAATCAGGTCACCGGAGAATTCTAGGCCAAAAGTTCAAGAATCATATCGTATCTGAAAAAAGTAAGGGAGTTGTTGAGTTGTTTCGACCATTACAGCATATCCCATATTCCCATAGCGAAAAATCAGAAGGCAGATAAGTTGGCAAAGATGGCTAGTTCTGATAACCCCGAGGACACAGAGTTAGTCCCAATAGAAGCACTATGGTTTCCTTGTACATATCAGACGGAAATTGATCCCGTACTAGAGGTTGAACCCGAGAGGGAGTCTTGGATGACCCCCTTAAAGAAATTCTTGGTGGATGGAATGCTTCCGATAAAGAAGAGTGAGAGGCGTACGGTCATCCGAAAAGCTTCCAGGTACGTTTTGTTAGGAGAAGTCCTCTACAGACAATGCTTCTCAATGCCCCTCCTCCGGTGCATCGCCCACGACGATATCGATCGTGTAATAGGATAAGTTCACGAAGGTGAGTGTGGTGATCACAACGGGGGGAGGGGCAGACTCTGGCAAAGAATATATTGCGCTATGGCTATTTCTGGCCAACGATAAACAAGGATGCAGCCAAGTACGCACGAGGCTGCGACGCATGTCAGAAGTTCTCCCGGATACCCAAGGCACCTCCTAGCCAGTTGAAAATGATGACAGGCCCCTGGCCTTTTGCTATGTGGGGAATAGACATTATCGGAAAGCTTCCCCTAGCGAAAGGCGGAGCGAAGTTCTCCATAGTCGCAATCGATTACTTCACAAAGTGGGTCGAAGCAGAAGCCTTAACGACGATTTCCACCAAGAAAGTGATCAACTTCGTCGTAAGAAATATCATCTGTCGATTCGGGATCCCAAAAACTGTCGTAACTGACAATGGGACCCATTTCGATAGTACAGAATTTCGAGAATTTTTGAGAAATACCATATAGAAAAGAGATACACGTTTGTGGCACATCCTCAATCGAACGGATAGGTTGAAGCAGCAAATAAAGTGATCAAGTCCATTCTGAAGAAGCGCCTAAAACAAGCCAAAGCCATGTGGGTCGATGAATTACCTCTGGCACTGTGGGCCTACAGGACGACTTACAAAGCAGCTACCGGGCATACCCCTTTCTACCTCGCCTTCGGGTCAGAGGCGGTTATCCCGGTAGAGCTGAAGGTACCATCTCATCGGGTCACTTATTACGACCCAATGACTAATAATAAATTGCTACTTGAATCCCTCGATATGGTGGAAGAAAAAGGAGACGAAGCAGATTTGCGTGCCTTGAGGCACAAGCAGCAAGTTGCTCGGTACTATAACAAAAGAGTTCGAGCATGTACCTTTGAACCCGGGGACTTGGTTATGAGGCGGGTTTTTCCGCCCCCAACACATATAGGGCCGAAATTGGAAGGACCCTATGCCATCCAATAGAGGCTTGATAATGGAGCTTTCAAGCTAACGACCATGGACGGAGTTGAAATCCCCAAAGTGTGGAATGCCCAGCATCTGCGGCATTATCTGACGTGAAGACCGTCATTTCTATTCTTTTGTTTGTAGGATTATGTAATAAGGCATGACTAGCCTAGAAGAGTCCAGTATATGAACAAAAGATTATAAAGTGGACGTAGGTCATGATTCGACCGAACCACTATAAAAACTTCGTGTGTCATTTACTCTTGTTGCACTTATATTTATTATCTTGTCATTTACATATGCAGGTAGTTATGGTTCGCCGGCATCGATGATGTTTTCACGAGTTCCAAAGGGAATGCAACACCCTTGGGAATTCCGTCAAGGCAACATTCGACCGCTTGATGACGACTGATGGTTTCTTGACTCCTAACTTTTGGAATGAGACTCGCTTTCGCGAGTCGCTCTTCCAAGAATTCGAATGGATGACACATCGATTAAAATTCCACTTCTCAAGATTTGAGAAGCTCCAGGGACAGGGAACTCGACTGTCTCCGAGACGTGAACGTGCACCGTGATTTTAAAAACCGTCTCGACCAACACTCTACCCCTGGAACTCGACGAGAGAGTATAAAGGTGCTGGAGACTCAGCAGCCCCGAAGAACTCCGACCCTGCTGAAGGATCAGGGAACAGATTGAAAGCTGAGTCCGAACTCCAGAGAGAGTATAAAGGCATTTGTATCACGTGCTGCTTAAGGGCTCCTATCCCGCTGCAGATTCGGGAAAGAGAACAATAGCGTAGCCCGATCCCCTCATTTCTGAGAATGAGGGGGCAATCCAAAACATGACTCTTATCAATCAGCAATAAGCCCTGGCCAGGCAACATAATGATGATTGATTGGGAGCATACACACACGACATTTGCACTTTGAAACGAATACTTTTTTACTAGTTGTACATGAATTATCTCGGAGTATTTTCTCAAAGTCTATCACTCGAAACTTTTATGATTAGTTGTGATTATTTATGATCAGTCATGATTGTTTTTAGATTATGTGATTCAGACTAACGAGTTTCAAAAGTGTGGTGAATTTGTAGGTACTTGAAGATGCAAAATAAACATGTCTTTCATTTCCTGAACTGCATAAGTACAAAATAAAGTTGACTAAAAGGCGAGGGCCACACTCGCAACTACATCACATGGCCAGTGGAAATCCGAAAAGGAAAAAAGGAAAATGCGAACTAGCAACTACGACCTACTTAAGCTTCGGAGATGACTTGGATTTTTTGGAAGTCCTCTCCTTTTTTTTCTTCACCATTTTCTCCTCCCTATCACCGGTGGTTTCATCATGTTTCTTCCTCTTTCCCTTGCCGGAAGGAGAATCTAATGGAAGTGGGGAAGACTGGGATGCAAGCTGCGTAGTAATTGACTTCGAAGAAATTTTAATAATCAGCCCAGTTTTGGGATCAACCTTCGAAAGGGGAATCGCTGCCACTGGCTCAAGCTCTTCCTTCTTTAGGGATAGCTGTTTCTCCTGCCTAGCCTGTCTGTCGGCCAAGGTCTCATCGTCATCACCTTTGCCTTCATCCACGATGACCACATCCTCTTCCTCGTCCTCGTGGCCACCTTCGGTATTTTTCAAGGCATCAATAAGATCCGCATCAGTCAGAATAACGGTACTGGGTATCACGGGTGCTGCGACGACTGCTTCGCTAGCCTTGTCCTCCACTTGTTTTGGAGTCTCAGAAACCTTAACTTCAGAGCTGGCAGGAGCATCATCTTTTCCTTACTCCGTTTTCTCTTTAACACCTCTCTCAACTGGTTTAACACCTGTACTATGAATAACAAATGTTAGCGCATCGGGAGAAGATGTCACCCTGGCAAACTGCGGGGAGAATATGGAGATACCTTCAGCCGACTCCTCCCCCCGATGTGTAATCGAAGCTCCGACAGTCAGAGGAGTTGGAGCCAAGGGAATCAGTGGATCATCGGGATGGTACTCCTCAACTCCAGTGGATGTGGGTTCAATCGCCAAGCTAGAACCCTCGTCAATTTTGTTTTTGCCCTTCAGTTTGGTCTTCTCCTTCTCGGCCTCTTCGCGAAGCAAGCACCTGCCCTCCTCCAGAGCTTAGGGTTCTTCACCCCTAAGGAGAGTCTCCATCAACTTACCTTCATCAAATGCACCGGCTTCCACTCGCGGCTTCTCACCGTCGATAATAGCATCCCATATGTTAGCCAGAGTAACTTCATAATCAGGGATCCATGAGATATCTCGGGTCTCGATAACCTGACCCAAGAAGTCGAATAGCAGCTCATCAAACTTCTCAATCTCTTTCTCTTTTTCGGCAAGTAGATCAGCAGTGTTGGATGCCGACTCTAGAACATTATTAGCATTGCTTTCAGCAAGAACCACCCTCTCCTCGACCACAACGAGTTAGCCATTCAAAGTTTCTTTCTCCTTTTCAACAAGGGCGAGTCTGCTCTTAAGTTCCTCCCTCTCCTTCTCCCAGGCAGCTTTCTCAGTAGCAAAGTGCTCTTGTGTTGTTCTCAGCTCGATGCTAGCAGCCATCAGGTCCTCAACCTCTTTCTTTAAAGCCACTTTTTCCTGGCTGTTCGAATCAAGCTCAATGCGGAAACGCTCCCTGGCCTTCTCAAGTTCTTTTTTATAGTTCTCTGTGTTCCACTGAGCCAATGCCATCTGAGTTTGTGTGCCTTCCAGCTCCTTCTCCATTTTTAGCCTGGCCCTGATTTCGGAATCAACTTTTATCCAGGCCCTGGCCGCGTCCATCTCAAGGCGACGAATTGCATCAGAAAGCACCACGGCATGTTTCTTCATCACTTTGTATTGCTTTGCCAGATGGGCTACTTTTCCCACAACCCCTTCATCCCATTTATCAGGAACTAACTCAAGGTCGGGGACGAACATCATTCTCTCGACGAAGATGCAAGGAAAGTCTCTTCGTATGCATTCCAGTTTAGCCCGATTTTCAGGGATATGGGCAGCATCACGAGCATCAGTAACATCCAAGCTTCGTTGACTAAGGGGAGCAGGAGTCAATTTCTCCTTCTCCACAATCCTACTATCATCTTTGTTTTTCTCCTTCGGCTCAGGTTGCTTCTTAGAAGGTTTGACGTAAGAAGGAGTGCTTTTTGGGGGCGTCAGATCCTTTGGAAGCTGTTTTCCCCCGCTAGGTGGTAACGGACGATTCTGATACTTTCCAGTGCCCTGCCTTGATGGAGACCGGGATCGTGTAGAGTAAGATTTGTGCAAATCGCGAGATCGATGGCTTTCTCTCCCCCGACTATCACCACGACCTTGATCAGAATCCGGATAAAGACTAGGTGTGCCTGCGCGGAGGGAACGATGGGAATAAGTTTGTCTACAAGTCATCTTCCCTGCAAAAAAAACAAGTTTATGTTAGAACAACGAATACTTTACATCACGAGAATGTGGCGATAAAGTGTATATGTGATTCGTGTATCCGGTGTAATCCCCCTAACGGACCAGAGTCCAGAGCCCGACTCGTCTAGATGTTCTCTTTATCCCCGACTGGGAGAACGATTTCATCGGGATCGGGAAACAGCGATTCATCTCCAAAGTCTTCCTGCCTATAGAGCTCATCTGGTAGAGGAAGTTTGTCCAATTCTCTGAACATGTGCTCTTCTAATAATTCCTCATGAGAAGCAAGATTGGTTGGAGGCAAGGCTTTCGGGGAAGATTATCCTTCAGAGTTCGGGACTTTCTCGGGTTCATTTTCCCCGACTTTCCCCCCTTTGGGTGCATTTAAGTCCTCCTCATCTTGGTTGATGTGCGGTGAAGGACTCTTGGGAAGTTCAATCACCTTAGTGGCCCCTGAGGTTCCCTCACTTCTAACCGGGGGCACATACTTATAAGGTTTACCACCTGTTGTAATTCCGAATCTGATGTCCAACAGATGATGCTTATGAAGATTCTCGTCAGTAAGGCTTTTCCTGATCTTCAAGAAATCCGATTCGCTTTTAAGAAGGAGAGATAGTCAATTCTTGTATATCTTGCCCTCCGTCCTTGGGATTTTATGATCTACATACAAAGAAAAGGGAGCGCGTCAGTGCTATGATTATGAAATCAAGTCCCGTATTTGAAAGTTCGAAGCCAACCTGACTTAATCCACCTCCTTGCACACCCAGCCTGCAGTTTTATATAGAACCAATCGGCTTTGGGATCCCCTATGTTGCTGTGGCTATCAGATAAGACCTTCCCATTGACCACTGATTCGAAGAAAGAAAAGTTTGGGGTCACCGCGGACCGACATTTGAAGAGGTAATAGAACTTTAAATCCTTGAAGGTGAGCTCTATGTGCAAAATTTCTGCGTATGCGATACAAAGTGTAAAATGGGCTGCATAAGCATTGGGATGAAGTTGCATGGGGGTAATACGCAACCGTTTCGAAGTTTCTATGACGATTGACGGGAACGGAGGAATAGCACCAAAAGTACACATTAATCTACTAATGGTCATATATCCAGGTGGGGCAAGGTGAGGAAGATCATCCTTGCCCGGAGTTTTGACATCATCCCAAGATATTCCGAGCTTTAAGCATATTCGCCGAAGTTTATCATCGTCTAGTTTAGATGGTTTGCAATCGGTAAACTTTTCGGGGCCCTTCGCACCAGGAATCTCATCAGGAGCTCGTTCATCTAAATCAGACTCCTCGGTCGAGGTACTCTCTGAAGAATCAGACTCCGTTCCTACTTCATACTCAGACCCAGACTTCTGACCCTCTGGATTAGCTGAATGAAGCACATCGGGATTATGATGAGTGGATGCCTCTTGTTCGGTGTTTTTCTCTGGCAATTCAGTCACTTGTTTATCAGACTTAGCTGTGTTGGCGAATAAAAATTAGAATGCAGTTACCCATTCCCCGTGCGTGCAAGTGTGAGTGTGTTCCTGTGCATGCATTAAGGAAAAGCGTAAAGTTAACGAGATAATCAGGATATCAGTAATTGTTCGCAGTCAAGTTAAGTTGTTGTTCTGCCCAGAAATTTCGTCTTAAAGGCTCTAGCCTAACTGTCCATTGGAATATCAGAGTTAAGTTGCATTGAGTGATTTACAATTTCATTGGATCGTTCATCAACCTAGATCGTGCATCAGGGTTCGGATCGTAGAGAATGATTCGTGGATCATGGTTCAGATCGCAGAGAATGGTTAGTGAATCAGGGTTCGGATCGCCGAAAATGGTTCGTGGATCAGGGACCGGATCGCGGAGAATGGATCATGGTGCAAGGGTCGGATCGTGGCATGTATATCACAATCCACATCTCCCTGTCCTCACGAGAACGAGACACCCATTCAATACCGCGACCCAATCCGATTCTCCAAACCCAACTCCTTCCACCAGAATCCACTTCCACGACCCGATCCGTTATCCGATCTTTTGCCTTGACTTTGAGACCCATCCACTTCAACACTTCATCTCCATCCTCATTCCTCCTCATTCACGACCCGAACTGATCTGCTCCTCCTCCTTCTTCTTCTTCCCTCCTCTCCATGTCTGAGCTCGAACAACGAGTTCCATGGTTCCTCATCAGCCCCTAAAGCTTCGAACACCACAAAATTTTATCGTTTTCTCCTAAATTCAAGACAAACAAGGGCAAAATTACATAAAGACATTCTTTTTTATGATTACCTTCCATAAAAGTTGGAAAAACGAACTGATTTTGGAGATTTAAAGGGAAAGCTAGAGTTTTTCCTCGATAGAGCTGATAGCGGCGATGAACGAACGAAGAAGAAAGGGAAAAGAGTGAAGACGTTTCAGGTTTATATAGAGAAAACCACGACCTTAGTATCCCATTTTTTGTTTTATTCGAGCCGTGGAAATAGGCGGGCCGCCAATCAAAGCCCACCACATTCCGAAGCCCGTCGCGCTCCGTGAAGAGGCCCGCATGCTCACTAGAGCTTGAGAGGAGTGACTCATCCACCGGATCGTGATGAAATGGTGCGATCCGCACCATCAGACGATGAACAGAAATCAAAAATCCGAGATATTTACAAAAAGGTTCAGAAATTTACCCGATAATTTGATAATGATGTTTCCAAAGGTTCCAGAAATGAGGATTATCCAATGAACAAGGAAATGATTGAAGACTATACTAATATTTATACCAATCAAGGAATGCAACTTCCTGAATCAAGACCTTTTAGACAGACGCAACCATTGATTTGCATCTCCCTATGAGAGGATGTCTCTATAGTTTCAAAGCATGTTCTATCCTCGATAAAACATACTTCGAGGGGGCAAAATGTTGGCTAGCTTTTTGACCAAGCCATCAAGGTTCACACAAAAGAAGAAGAGGTTCCATTCCTTTAGTTCACGAAAAGTCAGATCGCAGTCGTTCATCCATCCTCAGCTCGGATCACCCCTTTTAGATCGCCCATCGGTTCGCCAAATCCCTATGCGAGACGATCCACCAGTACCACCACGATCCGATCCAAGCCTAGAAGATACAGCGAAGCCTCAGGCTTGGTCCATCACGATCTGAAATGTATGGATCTCGCGACACCTGTCCACAACTGTCATACTGACTAATTCTTCCTTAGGCTACGAACCAGTCCTAGATTCTCAGGATTTGTGCCACGTATGATCGCGATCCGCCTGAAGACATCAGCTATAAATAGCCTAGAACTTGGCATTTTTGATGATCTTTTGGCAATTCAGAGTTCTATCTCCACTATTGTTATGATTTCACCATTTCCAATCTGAATTATCTCGAAATTACTGAGTGAAATAACATTTTATAAGTGAGATTGAGAGAAGTGTCAATGGTTGTACTCTGATTTCAAGTATAATCATAGATATAAAGTGGACATAGTCTCGTTAACGCCAAACCACTATAAATCTTGTGTTTTTCCTGCTTTTTCTGTTATTTTTCTGATACTGATTTTTAGCTACAATCATAAATTCGGTGTTAGAGTCAATTTTGAGTCTAACAACTTACATCTCTCATTTGGATTCATGCAAGTATATGAGTTTTATGTTGTTAATTTCATCGTTTTCATGTCGTTTTCCTTAGATCTACACCGTGTTAAGTGTAATTACACGTGAATCATACTAGAATCTGATCTAGATGATTTAAAAGGTAAATTCTATGCTATTTCATAAGTTTATGCAAGGTAGATCTATCAATTATGATCATATGTCCACTTATCATGATTTTAGTGAATTACATTTTAAAATTGATGATTCAAGGTTGTTATTGATTACATAATGTGTTTATGATTGTATTGAATGTATTGGATGAGTTGGTTTTGTCGAAAACATCGTTTTGCTAAATTTTGGTCAAGTTGGGGATAATTTGGGGCTGTCTGGGTTTTTGGTCGGTCTAGGGAGAACAGACTAGGGAAACCAGGTCCAGGAAGACTAGACCAGGACGACCAGACTAGGGAGACCAGACCAGGGAGACCAAGTCCAGGGATACCAGACCAGGATGACCAGGTCTAGGGAGACCAGACTAGGGAGACCAAGTCCAGGGAGACCAGACCAGGACGGCCAGACTAGGGAGACCAGGTCTAGGGAGACCAAACTAGGGAGACCAGATCCTGGGAGACCAGCCAGGGCAACTAGACTAGGGAGACCAGGTCTAGGGAGACCAGACTAGAAAGACCAGGTCTAGGGAGACCAGACGAGGGGGACCAGTTCGGGAGGATCGGTTGGACAGGATTTGAAGCAAATTCTAGTGGGAAAGTTCGAGGTGTTGAGATGTATTCATTGATCAGTGTAGAACAATGAATGGATGACAACTCTAAAGTGTCCTGAGTTAGGTGATCATGATGGTTCTAAGGTGTTCTGAGCTTGACAACTCTAAAGTGTCCTGAGTTGGGGATAATCGTTGCTCTAAAGTGCTCTAAGCTTATGAATAAGTCGTCGGAGATGATGACTAAATATGTTGAAGGCTGAGATATTATCATTGTTATGGGTTCTAGCGGACTCGAATAAGGGGTACAATAAAGACCAAATTGTATGGTCGAGTACCTTGGGCGTCGTGTATGGTCTAGACACTTGTTGAGTATAGCGTGTAACACATGTTGAGTATAGCATGTAGAGTTTTGCTAGAACCGGGGTTGCCATTAGCCCTTGACATGTGGCAGAAGGCCGTCATACGACTAAGGATGGTTTCGAGGCAGGATTGGCAGTGATAGCGAGAGACGGTTATGGATGTTTGGTTGCTTTTCTTGTACCATCTCACGTAGATTGTACGATGTCGAGGGAGATGTTTCTTGGGTACTTGTCTGATATTGGTTTAGGCCTTTGGGATTTGTACTGAGGGATGTTGAACGTGATTAGGATGGCTTACATGAGATATATCTAGTTGCGGTGATTGCTATTGCATGTTGGTTGAGTTGTATGGCCATGGATGAATGGTTGTTCTAATTGCCGTGAATAAATTGATTTCCTTTGATTGTTTGGATTGTGAAGGCTATCACTGTCAGGTGTGGGGAAGGCGGTTGTGGGTTCTTCTCTGGATTTTTGGTAGATGGATTTTTTATCTACCCTTTCCGCATATTCTTTATTGATGAAGTTTGTTTGCTGTTTTATCGCTCACTAAAACTGTTGTTTAACTCAAGGTTTTATGTTTCCTCTTATTACATTGGGCCGTTCATCCGACTGTTTGGATGGGCAGACTAAGTAGAAGGTTTCAGGTGATAGCTTGGCGAGACGACGATGCTGATCGATGTTGAGCAAGAGGCTTACGTTTCATATTTATTACTATCTAGTATTGGTTTCCACTGTTTGTTCTGGGTGTTGTAGTGAGGCAGATATGTACAGATATTGTTGTAATCCTGATGCTGGATATATGCTTTCTTGTTGTAACGAAAGTCTGAAGTTTTTCTGCTCATACATGCTTCACTATTATTACCTGTTGTATATGTTCTATTATATTTTATCCTTGTAATGTGAGTTATACGACAGGTTCAGTTTGTGTTTACCTACCCTGATGATCGTCCATAGAAGCTGGGCACACTCGTCACAATCTCAATTACTTTTGGGAGCATCGAAAGCTTTTTTACTGCAAATTTTCACATGCCGTTTTGTTGGTCAAAGTGGGGGTGACCGTTGTCGGAATTCGATATTCCCAAAATACATTAGGTTCGAATTCCTTGGTAACTAAACTAAGATGAGATGGGTGGAACCTATTAGTCCTATGGATCGACGAGAGAGCTACGTTTTGACTGGTTATGGTTCTAGTAACTCTAAATGGATAAAAAGGTATAGTTGACGGAACAGCCTACGTCTGTTGGGGGCAACCTCGAAGTATGGAGGTGCAACATCTAATTGAAAAACAAAAATTGCACGGTATGAATTTTTAAAACTTATTTATGGGGATGAAATAGAAATACAACATGGTGCATCATATTCCAAAAAATAGTAAGTCGAATTCCAACCACGGCCAATCCCCCTATGAACAACAAAAAGACATGTCAAAAATTGAGCTAAAAAAGCTTGCGATGTTCCCGAAGGTCATTGAGATTGAATTTCTTGGTTACTAAACTAAGATGAGAATGGTGGAACCTGTTTGTCCTCTAGATTTATGAGAGAGATTCGTTTTGACTGGTGATGGTTCTAGTAAATCTAAATGGATAAAAAGTCAGGGTTGATCGAACAACCTATGTCTGTTGGGTGCAACATCGAACTCTGGAGGCGCAACATCTGTTTGAAAAGCCAGTATTGCACTATATGACTTTTTAAAACTCATTTACGGGGATGAAATGGAAATATAACATGGTGCATGATATTCCAAAAAATAGTAAGTCGAATTCCGATCACGGTCAACCCCCCTTTGACCAACGAAATGGCATGTGAAATTTTTTGACCGCGATCGGAATTCGACTTACTATTTTTGGAATATGATGCACTGTTTTGTATTTCTATTTCGTACACATAAATAACTTTTAAAAAGTCATACAGTGCAATTTTGGTATTTCAACCAGATTTTGCACCTCAAGACTTCGATGCTGCACTGAACAGACGTAGGTTATTCCATCAACCATAACTTATTATCCATTTAGAGTTACTGGAACCATAAACTGTCAAAACGAAGCTCTCTCATAAATCTGCAGGACAAACAGGTTCCACCCTTCTCATCTTAGCTCAATAACCAATAAATTCAATTTCAATGACTTTTGGGAACATCGAAAGCTTTTTTAGCTCAATTTTTCACATGTCGTTTTGTTGGTCAAAGGGTGGTTGACCGTGGTCGGAATTCGATTTACTATTTTTTGGAATATAATGCACCATATTATATTTCTATTTCATCCCCATAAACAAGTTTTCAATATTCATACGACGCAATTTTGGGTTTTCAAAAAAATGTTGCACCTCAAGACTTCGATGTTGCACCCAACAAACGTGGGTTGTTCCGTCAACTATAACTTTTTATCCATTTAGAGTTACTAGAGCCATAACCAGTCAAAACGAAGCTCTCTCATAGATATATAGGACTAACAAGTTCCACCCACCTCATGTTAGTTCAGCTACCAAGAAATTCAATCTTAATGACTTTCGGGAACATCAAAAGCTTTTTTAGCTTAATTTTTCACATGTCATTTAGTTTGTCAAAGGGAGATTGATCGTGGTCGGAATCCGATTTACTATTTTTCGAATATGATGCACTATATTATATATCTATTTCATCCCCATAAATAAGTTTTAAAAAGTCATACTGTGCAATTTTGGGTTTTCAACCTAATGTTGCACCTCTAGACTTCGATATTGCACCCAACAGACGTAGGTTGTTCCGTCAACCGTAACTTTTTATCCATTTAGAGTTACCAAAACGAAACACTCTCATAGATTTAAAGAAATAACAGGGTCCACTCTTCTCATCTTAGTTCACCAATAAATTCAATCTCAATGACTTTTGGGAACATCGAACGCTTTTTTTGCTCAATTTTTCACATGCCGTTTCGTTGGTCAAAGGGGTGTCGACCATGGTCGGAATTCGATTTACTATTTTTTGGAATATGATGCACCATGTTATATTTCTATTTCATCCCCATAAACGAGTTTAAAAAAGTCATACAGTGCAATTTTTGTTTTTCAACTAGATGTTGCACCTCTAGACTTCGATATTGCACCCAACAGGCGTAGGTTGTACCATCAACCCTAACTTTTTATCCATTTATAGTTACTGGAAGCGTAACCAGTCAAAATGATGCTCTCTTATAGATCAATAGGAATAACAGGCTCCACCCTTATCATCTTAGTTCAGTAACCATGAAATTCAATCTCAAGGACTTTTGGGAACATCGAAAGCTTTTTTAGCTCAATTTCTCACATGTCGTTTTGTTGGTCAAAGCGGGGTTGATCGTTGTCGAAATTCGACTATTTTTTGGAATATGATGCACCATGTTATATTTCTATTTCATCCACACAAATAAGTTTTAAAAAGTCATACAGTGCAATTTTTGTTTTTCAACCAGATGTTGCACCTCCAATCTTCGATTTTGCACCCAACAAACGTAGATTGTTCCATCAACCATAACTTTTTATCCATTTTGAGTTAATAGAACCATAACCGGTCAAAACGAAGCTCTCTCATTGATCTATACGAGTAATAGGTTCCACCCTTCTCATCATAGATCAGTAACCAAAAAATTCAATCTCAATGACTTTTGGGAACAACGAAAGCTTTTTATTTCAATTTTTGACATCTTGTTTTGTTGGTCAAATGGGGGATTGACCGTGGTCGGAATTCGATTTACTATTTTTTTGAATATGACGCACCATGTTATATTTCTATTTCATCCTCATAAATAAGTTTTATAAATACATACAGTGCAATTTAGTTTTCAAACAGATGTTGCACCTCAAGACTTTGATGTTGCACCCAAGTGACGTAGGTTGTTTCGTCAACCATAACTTTTTATCCATTTAGAGTTACTGGAACCATAACCAGTCAAAATGAAGCTCTCTCCTTAATCTATGGACTAACAAGTTCCACCCTTCTCATATTAGTTCAATAACCAGTAAATTCAATCTTAATGACTTTGGGGAACATCGAAAGTTATTTTAGCTAAATTTTTCACATGTCATTTTATTTGTCAAAGGGGGGTTGACCTTGGTCGGAATTCGATTTACTATCTTTTGGAATATGATGCACCACGTTATATTTCTATTTCAACCCCATAAGTAAGATTTAAAAAGTCATAGTGTGCAATTTTGGTTTTTCAACCAGATGTTGCACCCCTAGACTATGATGCTGCACCGAACAGATGTAGGTTGTTCCGTCAACTATAACTTTTTATCCATTTAGAGTTACTGGAACCATAACCAGTCAAAACGAAAGATCTATAGGACTAACAAGTTCCACCCATCTATAGGAACATCGAAAGCTTTTTTAGCTCAATTTTCATATGCCGTTTTGTTGGTCAAAGGGAGGTTGACCTTGATCAGAATTCGATTTTCTATTTTTTAGTATATTGTGCACCATGTTATATTTCTATTTCATCCACATAAACGAGTTTTCGAAAGTCATACAGTGCAATTTTGGTTTTTCAAACAGATGTTGCACCTCAAGACTTCGATGTTGCACCCAAAAAACGTAGGTTGTGCCGTTCAACTATAACTTTTCATTCATTTAGAGTTATTAGAACCATAACCAGTCAAAACGAATCTCGCTCTTAGATCCATCTTACTAACAGGTTCCACCCGTCTCATCTTAGTTCAGTAACGAAAAAATTCAATCTTAATGACTTTTGGGAATATCGAAAGCTTTTTTAGCTCAATTTTTAACATGTCATTTTGTCGGTCAAAGGGGGGTTGACCGTGGTCGAAATTTGATTTGCTGTTTTTTGGAATATGATGCACCACGTATATTTCTATTTCATCCCCATAAACGAGTTTTCAAAAGTCATACAGTGCAATTTGGGTTTTTTAGATGTCGCACCTCAAGACTTCGATGTTGCACCCAACTGACGTAGGTTGTTCCGTCAACCCTTACTTTTTATCCATTTAGAATTACTAGAACCACAACCAGTCAAAATGAAGCTTTCTCATATATCTATAGGATTAACAGGTTCTACCCTTCTCGTCTTAGTTCAGTAACCAAGAAATTCAATCACAATGACTTTTTCGAACATCAAAAGCTTTTTCAGCACAATATTTCACATGCCGTTTCGTTGGACAAATGGGGGTTGACTGTGATCGGAATTCGACTTACTATTTTTTGGAATATGATTAACCATGTTATATTTCTATTTCAACCCCATATATAAGTTTTCAAAAGTCATAAAGTGCAATTTTGGTTTTTCAACCAATTGTTGCACCTCCAATCTTTGATGTTGCACCCAACAGACGTAGGTTGTTCCGTCAACTATTACTTTTTAACTGTTTAGAGTTACTAGAACCATAAGCAGTCAAAATGAAGCTCTCTCATAGATCTATAGTAGAACAGGTTCCACCCATCTCATCTTAGTTCAGTAACCATGAAATTCAATCTTAATTACTTTTGGGTTCATCGAAAGCTTTTTAGCTCAATTTTTCACATGTCGTTTTGTTGGTCAAAGGGGGTTGGACCATGGTCGGAATTCGATTTATTATTTTTTGGAATATGATGCACCATTATATTTCTATTTCATTCGCATAAACAAGTTTTCAAAAGTCATATAGTGCAATTTTAGTTTTTCAAACAGATGTTGTACCTCAAGACTTCGATGTTGCACCCAACAGATGTAGGTTGTTCCGTCAACTATAACTTTTTATCCATTTAGAGTTGCGAGAGCCATAACTAGTCAAAAGGAAGCGCTCTCAAAGATCTTTAGGACTAACAGGTTCCACCCATCTCATCTTAGTTCAGTAACCAAGAAATTCAATCTTAATCTTTTCGGTTAGCCCACTTTTGATAAACTCTAAAACCAAAAAGTTATACTATAGATCTATGAGAGAGATCTCATAGTCCTATAGATATATTCCAAAAGATGGGAAGGGGCATTCGTTTTGACTGGTTATGGTTCCAGTGGCTCTAACTGGATAAAATGTTACGGTTGATGGAACAACCTAAGTCTGTTGGGTGCAACATCGAAGTCTGGAGATGCAACATCTGGTTGAAAAACAAAAATTGCACTCTATGACTTTTTAAAACTTATAAATGGGGATGAAATAGAAATATAACATGGATCATACTACAAAAAATAGTAAATCGAATTCTGACCATGGTCAACCCCCCTTTGACCAATGAAACGACTTGTGAAATATTGAGCAAAAAAAGCTTTTGATGTTCCCAAAAGTCATTGTTATTGAATTTCTTGGTTACAGAATTAAGATGAGAAGGGTGGAACCTGTTAGTCCTATAGATCTATGAGAGAGCTTCATTTTGAATGGTTATGGTTCTAGTAATTCTAAATGGATAAAAAGTTAGGGTTGACGGAACAACCTACGTTTGTTGGGTGCAACATCGAGTTAAAAAACCAAAATTGCACTGTATGACTTTTGAAAACTCGTTTCCGGGGATGAAACAGAAATATAACATGGTGTATCATATTCCAAAAAATATTAAGTTGAATTCCGATCACGATCTACCCCTCTTTGACCAACAAAACGGCATGCGAAAAATTGAGCTAAAAAAGCTTTCGATGTTCCCCCAAGTCATTGAGATTGAATTTCTTGGTTACTGAACTAGGATGAGAAGGGTGGAACCTATTAGTACTATAGATCTATGAGAGAGCTTCACTTTACATGGTTATGTTTCCTGTAACTCTAAATGGATAAAATGTTACGGTTGATAGAAGAACCTACGTTTGTAGGTGCAACATCGAAGTCTGGAGTTGCAACATCTTGATGAAAAACCAAAACTGCACTGTATGACTTGTTTAAAATTTATTTATGGGGATAAAATAGAAATATAACATGGTTTATTATATTCCAAAAATTAGTAAATTGGATTCCGACCACGATCAACCCCATTTTACCAACAAAACGACATGTGAAAAATAGAGCTAAAAAAGCTTTCGATGTTCCCAAAAGTCATTAAGATTGAATTTCTTGGTAATTGAACTAAGATAAGATGGGTGGAACCAGTTTGTTCTATATATCTATGAGAGAGCTTCCTTTTGACTGGTTATGGCTCTAATAACTCTAAATGGATAAACCATTATAATTGACAGAATACGTCTGTTGGGTGCAACATCGAAGTCTGGAGGTGCAACATCTTACTGAAAAACTAAAATTGCACTGTATGACTTTTGAAAACTCGTTTTTGGGGATGAAATAGAAATATAACATGGTGCATCATATTCCAAAAAATTGTAAATCGAATTCCGGCCATGATCAACCCCCCTTTGACCGACGAAACGACATGTGAAAAATTAAGCTAAAAAATCTTTCGATGTTCCCAAAACTCACAAGGATCGAATTTATTATTTACTGAACTAAGATGAGATGGGTTGCACTTGTTAGTCCTATAGATCTTTCGTTTTGACTGGTTATGGTTCCAGTAACTCTAAATGAATAAAAGTTATGGTTGACGGAACAACCTACATCTGTTGCGTGCATCATCGAAGTCTGAAGTTGCAACATCTAGTTGAAAAACAAAAATTGTACTGTATGACTTTTTAAAACTTATTTATGGGGATGAAATATAAATATAACACGGTGCATCATATTCCAAAAAGTAGTAAATCGAATTCCGACCACGGTCAACTCCCTTTGACCAACAAAACGACATGTGATAAAATTGAGCCGATAGAGCTTTTGATATTCCCAAAAGTCATTGAGAATAAATTTGTTGGTTACTTAACAATGATGATAAGGGTGGAATCGGTTAGTCCTATAGATTTATGAGAAAGCTTCATTTTGACTGGTTATGTCCAGTAAATCTAAATGGATAATAAGTTATGGTTGACATAACGACCTACGTTTATTGGGTGCACCATCGAAATTTGGAGTGCAACATCTGGTTGAAAAACCAAAATTGCACTGTATGACTTTTTATAACTTATTTATGAGGACGAAATAGTAATATACCGCAGTGCATCCTATTCCAAAAAATAGTAAATCGAATTCCAACCACGGTCAACCCCCCTTTGACCAACGAAACAACATGTGAAAATTTGAGCTAAAAAAGCTTTCGATGTTCCCAAAAGTCATTGTGATTAAATTTCTTGGTTATTGAAATAAGATGAGAACGGAGGAACCTGTTAGTCCTATAGATCTATGAGAGAGCTTCGTTTTGACTGGTTATGGTTCCAGTAATTCTAAATTGATAAAAAGTTACGGTGGAAGGAATAACCTACATTTGTTGGATGCAACATCGAAGTCTTGAGGCGCAACATCTAGTTGAAAAACCAAAATTGCACTGTATGTCTTTTGGAAACTCGTTTATGGGGATGAAATAGAAATATAACATGGTGTATCATATTCCAAAAAATAGTAAGTCGAATTCCTATCACGGTCAGCCCCCCTTTGACGAACAAAACGGCATATGAAAAATTGAGGTGAAAAAGTATTCGATTTTCCAAAAAGTCATTGAGATTGAATTTCTTGGTTACTGAACTAAGATGAGAAGGGCGGAACCTGTTAGTCCTATAGATCTATGAGAGAGTTTGTTTTGACTGGCTATGGTTCCAGTAATTCTAAATGGATAAAAAATTACGGTTGATGGAACAACCTATGTTTGTTAGGTGCAACATCTTGATGAAAAACCAAAATGGTACTGCATGACTTTTTAAAACTTATTTATGGGAATGAAATAGAAATATAACACGGTGCATCATATTCCAAAAAATAGTAAATCGAATTCCGACCACGGTCAACCCCCCTTTGACCAACAGAACAACATGTGAAAAATTGAGCTAAAAAAGCTTTCGATGTTCCCAAAAGTCATTAAGATTAAATTTCTTGGTAACTGAACTAAGATGAGATGGGTGGAACCTGGTAGGCCTATAGATCTATGAGAGAGCTTCGTTTTGACTGGTTATGGTTCTAGTAACTCTTAGTGGACAAAAAGTTATAGTTGACGGAACAACCTACGTCTGTTGGATGCGACATCTTAGTCCGGAGGTGCAACATCTGGTGGAAAAACCAAAAGTGCACTATATGACTTTTTAAAACTTATTTATGGGGATTAAATAGAAATATAGCATGGTGCATCGTATTCCGAAAAATAGAAATTGAATTCCGACCGCGGTCATCCCCCTTTGACCAACAAAACGACATGTGAAAAATTAAGCTAAAAAACTTTTGATGTTCCCAATAGTCATTGAGATTAACTTTATTGATCACTGAACTACGATGAGAAGGGTGGAACCTACTAGTCCGGTAGATCTACGAGAGTGCTTCGTTTTGACTAGTTATGGGTCCAGTAACTCTAAATGGATAAAAAGCTATGGTTGTCGGAACAACCTACGTCTGTTAGGTGCAACATCGAAGCCCTGCGGTTCAATATCTATTTGAAAAAACAAAATTCACTGTATGACTCTTGAAAACTCGTTTGTGGGGATGAAATAGAAATATAACATGGTGCATCATATTCCAAAAAATAGTAAGTCGAATTTTGTTCACGATCAATCCCCCTTTGACCAACAAAACGACATGTGAAAAATTGTGCAGAAAAAGCTTTCGATGTTCCCAAAAGTCATTGAGATTTAATTTCTTGGTCACTGAACTAATTAGAAAGGGTGTAACCTGTTAGTCCTATAGATCTATGAGTGAGATTTGTTTTGACAAGTTACGGTTCCAGTAACTCTAAATGGATAAAAAGTCACGGTTAACGGAACAACCTACGTATGTAAGGTGCAACACCAAGTCTGGAGGTGCAATATCTGTTTGAAAAAACAAAATTTCACTGTATGACATTTTAAAACTTATTTATGGGGACGAAACAAAAATATAACTTGGTGCATCATATTCCAAAAAATAGTAAATCGAATTCCATCCACGGTCAACCCCTATTTGACCAACAAAACGACATGTGATAAATTAAGCTAAAAAAGCTTTCATTGCTCCCAAAAGTCATTGAGATTGAATTTATTGGTTACTGAACTAAGATGAGAAGGGTGGAACCTGTTAGTCCTATAGATCTATGAGAGAGCTTCGTTTTGACTAGTTACGGTTCCAGTAACTCTAAATGGATAAAAAGTTATGGTTGACGGAATAACCTGCGTCTGTTGGGTGCAACATCTGGCTGAGAAAACAAAATTGCACTGTATGACTTTTGAAAACTCGTTTATGAGGATGAAATAGAAATATAACAAGGTGCATCATATTTCAGAAAATAATAAATCGAATTTCGACCACGGTCAACCCCACTTTGACCAACAAAACGACATGTGAAAAATTGAGCTAAAAAAGCTTTCGATGTTCCCAAAAGTCATTGAGATTGAATTTATTGGTTACTGAACTATGGTGTGAAGGGTGGAACCTTTTAGTCCTGTAGATCTATGAGAGAGCTTCATTTTGACTGGTTATGGTTCCATTAACTCTAAATGGATAAAAATTTATGGTTGACGGAGCAAGCTACGTCTGTTGGGTGCAACATCGAAGTCTTGAGGTGCAACATCTGTTTAAAAAACCAAAATTACACTGTATGAATTTTGAAAACTCGTTTATGGGGATGAAATCAAAATTTAACATGGTGCATCCTTGTAATACCTTGTAATTTTAAGGAATGTTAAAATGAAAAATTAAAGAATACTTAATTTTTATATGGGGAATTAAGTAAAACGGGACGTGCCATTGCATTTGTCTCATATTTCTGCTTGAGATAGACTCCGAGTTTGCGTAAAACGGACATCGTATGAAGAAGTTATGGAGTCTAGAAGTTTAAGCATATAAGAAGTATTGATAAATTAAATAATTCAAAATTCAAATTCGAGCCAAATAGCAGAAGAGGGAAGAGTAGGTGGGGGGTGTCGACATAGGTAACGACCCCCCAGATCTTAGTAGATTTCTGTTTTCGTATCTAGACATGCTTTCTGACCCGATATGTTAACCCGAGGCTATAAATAAGACCCCTTTTTCATTCTTTTTCTCACCTTCAACAATGGCGAAGCCATGATGTTGCTCCAACTTAGATTGATTTTGCTTTTCTTCTTCAGCAACTGAAGATTAGACTGTTCAAGGATTTGATCTACATCAACAACGCCTAACTCTCTATTCTCAGATCCAGTCTCTATGAGTTCATGTTACTTTCACATATAACTAACTAAATAGAGAACCTGATATGTTTATAAATTTGATCTAAGTATATGCCTATTAATATGTTGAATTATATCAGATCTATTATTTGTTGTTTATAAGATTCATACCCAAATGCTATCATCATATGCCTATCTTATTAATACGATCTATTTTATCATCATATGCATGTTTTGTTATTTATGCCTATTCTGATTCTCTTCCCTTTCTCTTTTTATTTTTATATGTCTAGGCTACCTTCGAGCCTAGGCCGATCTCGTTGAGATATACGTGCGAATAACGTTGGGATAATTGGGAGAAAGTTTGGGAATAATTAATGAAAAGCGATTTGGGCGTAATCTTTGTTTTGTGAATTCGGGCATAAGTTGTGTGCGGAATTATAGGCATAACTTGAATAGGGATTTATGGTTAATTGGCATACACTATAATCCAAGACTTGAATTTGTACGTGAACTAAAATAAAGGTGAACAAGTGGCTAAGAACTTATACGCCTAAGACACGAGGTTAGATTCGGATTGCGGTGGAAGTCCGCCCGGTGCCGACCGGCATATCCAACAACCGCAAAACGGTAATCTAATGTGAGAGGTCGAAGGCGGAAATCAGACACGTAATAGTGCTAAGACACGAGGTTAGGTCTAGCTTGTGGTAGAAGGCTGCCCGGAACCGCCCGACATATCCAGCGACCACAAGTTGTCGGCCTAATGTGGGAGGTCTTGCGCTTTTACGGATATAATAAGTAAAGACATAAATTGTTAGCTCACTTTGTGAACTGGACAACACAAAGTCAAGATATGAAATATGAAATATTGAAGAACTTGAAAAACTCTGAAGCGGGTCGGATCGGAGCAGGATAGCGGTTCGGATAGGGTAAAGTCTGCTGTTCGGATCGGTGAACTAATACTCTTGGAGTTAAAGAAGCACAGCTATTCGGGTCGGAGGGGAATCTACTTCCAGTCGGATCGGAAAGCCACCCAATTGCTATAGAGATAGGTCGGAGCGGAGCGGAGCAGAATAAAGAGAAGAGAGGGTTGTTTCCAAGTCAATCCGGGTCGGATCGGATATCCCGATCCGAACCCCTTGTACACGTCCCTCCGACCCGAACCCATTTTCCATATCATTCCCCCGCATAAGCGCCTGGATATCCGGATCGGCTATGACCAGTTCCTGCCCACAACGTCCATTACTCTGTTGCGTTGTCAACATAGAAATGCATCCGAACCCGAGGCTGATGGGATGGATGACGCGTGGCTCCGATCCGGATCGGGTTCTGAGCTAATTCACACCTATAAATACCCCGTCTGAAGACAAAGAAAAGGATCTTTTTTCTGGCACTTGGAGAATTCAACCACCTTCATAACCCGAATTCCAGCACTCCCGGAAAATCCAAATCTTCTTTCATTATTTGTTTTTAGTCAATTGAGTGATTGTAAGTGAGTTGTGAGAGAAATCAAGTGAATATTTCATTGTATTTGCAACTGAATGATTGAAAATAGTGAAAGATAAGTGGACGTAGGCATTTCTTCGCCGAACCACTATAAATCCTGTGTGTTCATTTTCATTTTTATCTCATTTCATTTGCTTTTAATCAATTTGGGTGTTAGAACCACTTTTTGGTCTAACATAAATTGACTACAACACTTAACTAAGATAGCACATGTATTGTTTCATGGATATAATTAGAAAGGAGTTAAGTGGAAAAGTTATAACATGAATGAACTAGAACATTTAATTATGATGGCACATGTGTTATGACATGGATGTAAAAAGAAAGGGGTTAAGTGGAAAATCCTAGTAGTGGGGACGCAAGCTTAGGAGGGTAGCTTGTTTCATTTGTGTAGGACCCTATTCAACCAGTAACCCATGTTAGTATTTAGGAAGCACTCAAATAGGTCGAGGATGGGGCACGTGTACCGAGTTGGTTGTATGAGGTCAAAAGAGTAAGGACGATGGCAGCCCAGGTCCGACAGAGTTATCTGCGTGCATGGTTCCGATATGGGAGATTAAGACGTTGTGGCATCAGTAGACATAAGTTGTGCAATTCAGTTGTATCGGGTTTCCACTTTAGGGAGTGATACACCCTACTGTGGGGCCATCATATGTATCTACGAGTTAGGGAGCCGATCGATTGGGAAGGGTAGTTGGGATCATCTAGTTTGGTTAGGAGCACGTTGGCTACCTATGATTGTCACTAGAAGTACACGGAAGACTACCATCTATTTATTTAGCTAAGAGGGGATCATCTAGTTATAAGAAAACTAGTGTTAGTGTAGAGGAATATCATGTGAGATGGTACAGAAGCGCAAAAGATGTTCTATCATGCTTATCCTGTTTACCTTATTTGTCTTTCTACACCTACCTTTTTATACTGTCATCTCTTATATCAAGTTTATATTCCTGTCATGATGGCTTTTACTGATTGTATGTTAAAGTCACTGGACTCGCCGGACATTATGGCTGACCCTTTTTGTTTCGGCTCTTTTCTTTCCTTCCCCCTCAAGTTCTCAGGGTGGGAATACTCAAGCTTGATACAGATTTCCCTCTGCTTGAAATGCTCGAAGTATTGCTTGGCTTTGTGACACCTTTATTGTGCGATTTATTTTGGGGATTATGGTTTTATGTTTATGTACTCTAATGGCTTTTGTGCAAGACATATATTTTGTGTACTTGGTTTTAGTATTTTGTTTTGAAGTTGTAACCAGATTAGTTTCCACGATGTTTCCGCTACAATGAAGTTTTAAATTTTCAGTTATAATTTTGTGTATATGTCCTGCGAAATTCTGTTTTTTTACTTATAACGCTCCACGAAACTTAATGCATTCCCTTAGTGAGTGACATTAACGGAAGTGGGGTGTCACACGTGGCACCAGAGCTGAAGGTTACCAGATTGGATAATAAATTTTGAAAATTGTTTATAAAAAGGTTTTAGAAACGAAGTAGTTTCCAAAGAAAAAGCTTATTTTGAAAAACATATTCCCCAAAGCCATATGTACTATCTTTCGATTCTCTTTTTTGAATTTCTTTTCTTTTCTTTTCAGCACGTTTGGGGAACTTAATCTTCCTGAGGGCGTACAGATACCAGCTTGTTTCTGTAGGTATCCGGAGGCTACGGTTCCTGCCGTAGGCCCAAAAGACGCTCCTCCCCCGGTTGCATCCATTGTTCCACCTTTCCCTCCGCATGTAGGTGCTTTTTCTAAGATATGCATAGATTTCCATGTTGTGGGCAGAAAGCCATTTCGTGGAACTAAGACATTTGTAGAAGCTAGGAATTGGCTTAAAGAAACGGAGGATTTGTTTGATATCTTTGAGGTTGACGATCGAAGGAAGATTCAGTTAGCCATTTGGCAGCTGAAGGATGAAGAATCGTTTTGGTGGGAAATGTGAATGCAAGCCATCCGGTAGAGAATTGGTTTTATTTCCGACAGAGATTCAAATTGAAATTTCTTTCTCAGGCTGAACTGAGTATGCATATGGAAAGGTTTTTTGCACTAAAGCAAGGAAACATAGCTGTTAAGGAGTGTGTCAAAAAGTTCAACCAATTGGCGAGGTTTGGTTTAGAATTAGTGAATACACTACATATGAAGGCTTTGAGGTTTGCTAAAGGATTGATTGAATTGCTCCATGGGTTGGCTATGTCTCACGTACCTATGGCAGCGACCTTTGAGAAACTTGTTGATATGGCGTAGATTCATGAAGAAGAAAAAGGGGATAATGTTGATGGGGCAAAGAATAAGAAAGTGGAGCCTGAGAAAGAAACACAATAATAAAAGAAGGGCAGGAAGAATGACAAAGGCCGAGAGAAAAAGAGATGTCACAATTGTGGAATCATTGGTCACTTATGGAAGGATTGTAGGAAGAAGAAGAAGACTGGTTGTTTCTAATGTAGTGAGGCAGGACATCGTATCATGGATTTCCCGAAGAGGCAAGGGCAAGGTCAAAGGACATGATCTTCTTCTGGAGGGCAGGTGCATGCTCTCATGGCTGGTGTGCAAGAGAGAGGTAGGATAATTTCTGCTGAAAGTTTGATTTTACTTTTCGATCGTCCTGTTAGAACTCTTTTTGATTCTGGCGCTTCGCATTCATTTATATTTGCTTCTTTGGTTGAGATTGTACACCTTAGTACTAGTATAGTTTTGGATCCCGTTGTTGTCTCAAATCCTATGGGCGGCTCAGCTCATTTGTCTATGATTTGTCGTGATTTGAGAATATCTATATTGGGAGTTGAGTTCGAATGCAACGACTATGTACTTGGTTTCATGGGCTTTGGCTTGATTCTAGGGAGGGATTGGCTAGCCAGATATGGTGTTGCCCTAGACTATAAAAGGAGGGTAGTTAGACTTATGACTTGTCGTGGGAGGACCCTCGATATTTCGTGTGAACCTAAGAGTTCTGTTATGCTTAGCTACCTAGAATCGCTTGATACGTCTATCAATGATTTATGATCTGTTCGAGTAGTCCATGAGTTTTCTGATGTTTTCGAGGAGGTTCCTGGTTTACCCCCAAGGCGAAATGAATTTATGTATACACTTGGTGGACAATGCAAAGCCAGTAGCATTGCCCTTGCGCCACATGGCTCCGAGAGAGAGGAGGAAGCTTAGTAAAAAAGTAGGGGAGCTACCTGTGAAAGGGTTCATTAGGCGAATCATTTCAGAATAGGGTGCTTAGGTTGTTTTTGCAACAAAGGCTGATGGTTCGCTTCGCTTATGTGTGGATTACAGAGAGATGAATAAGCTCACTAAGAAAAATAGGCACCTAATTCCAAGGATAGACGATTTGTTTGACCAGCTGGTTGGTGCGTCGGTTTTCTCTCAGTTGGACTTAGCTACGGGGTTTCAACAGTTGAGGGTAGCTGAGGGTAGTATAAAACAAGACTTCTTTTAAGACTCCAGACGGTTTCTTTGAGTGGCTCTTCATGCCTTTTGTTTTGACGAATGCACACGCCTATTTTGTAGACTTGATGAGTAGAGTGTTCCAGGAGTTTCTAGATAAGTTTTTTGTAGTCTTTGTTGACGATATCTTGATTTTCTCAAACAGCGATGAAGAGCATGCCCTACAGCTAAGGGAAGTTTTGGAGACTCTCCGAGTACATCGGCTTAAGGCGAAATGGTTCTTAGGGCACGTGGTCCCTAAAGAAGGGATAGCAGTGGATCCCACAAAGGTGGTTGCAATCCAAGATTGGAAGATTCCTAAGAATACTACGGAAGTAAGAAGTTTTCTTGGTTTGGCGGGCTATTATAGAAATTTCATTAGGTACTTTGCGAAGATATCAGCCCCACTCACTCGGTTAATGAAGAAGAATTTGACATTTTCTTGGGATGTTGATTGTAATGATTTTTTTCAGTGTTTGAAAAGGGCTTTGACGACGATCTCAGTCTTGACTTTGCCGGATGGAAGCAAAATGTTCACAGTATACACCGATGCTTGCGGGACATGGCATGGAGTTGTTTTGTTGCAAGAGGAAAGGGTGATATGTTATGGTGGAAGGCAGTTGAAGGTCCATGAGAAGAATAACCCTACCACGTTTTGGAATTAGCCCCCATATTGTTTGCGCTTAAGTCTTGGCGTCATTATTTGCTTGGAGAGAGGTTTGAGTTGTATACAGACCATAAATCTTTAAAGTACTTGTTCTCTTAGAAGGATCTCAACTTAAGGGAACAAAGATGGGTGGAATTCTTAGCATCTTATGACTTTGAGATTGCTTATACCCCTGGCAAGTGTAATGTGGTAGCAGACGCCTTGAGTAGAAAAAGGTTGACCTTAAGTCCTCGGTTCGTAGAGCGACGGTGCTTGGAGTACATACCAACTTTTGATTTTAGACCCTCTACGGAGATTGTACCCGGTTTGTTGGCATCGTCAGAGGTGCGACCTACACTGTTGGTTCAGATAGGAGCTTCCCAACGATAGGACCCACAAATAATGGAGATAGTAGATAAGCTTAATAAAGGGTAGTCTTCGAGTCATCTCAGTAAATATTCTATAGATGACAGAGGTTGGTTGCGTCGTGATAGGAGGCTTTGTGTACCATGAGTCGGAAGTTTGATAAAGACAATCCTTGAGGAAGCACATCGTTCTAGGATGACTATACATCCCGATGGTGACAAGATGTACAAAGATTTGAAGGGAGTTATCTTTTGGGCTGGGATGAAGAAAACGTAGAAAAGTTTGTTTCCAGATGTCTGTTTTCCCGCAAGTCAAAGCTGACCAAAAGAAGCCCGGTGGTTTACTTCATCCTTTAGAAGCCCACCATGGAAGTGGGATACCGTTTCTATGGATTTCGTTATCGGGTTTCCTAGGTCAAGAATAGACAATATTAGAATTTGGGTGGTACTTGATAGGCTTACCAAGAGCGCTCATTTCATTCCCGTTAAGAGTAAGAGGATGGTGGCATGATTGGCATCCATTTATCTCCATGAGATAGTTCGTCTACATGGCATACCTTCCAGTATCGTGAGAGATCGCGATCCCATATTCACTAGTGAGTTTCGGAAGAGCTTACCAGAGGCGGTAGGTAAGCAGTTATGTTTGAGCACCACTTATCACCCTCAGACAGATGGACAAACAAAAAGGGTGAATAGAGTTCTTGAAGATTTTTGAGGTTATGTATCCTAGATTTTGGAGGGACATAGGAAGAACACCTTCCATTGGTGGAGTTCGCCTACAACAACAGTTATCAAGCTAGTATCAGTATGGCACCTTTCGAGGCTTTATATGGACGACCGTGCCGATCACCAACTTGTTGGTATGAGTCTACAGATAATCTTTTGCTTGGACCCGAGATGATTTGGGAAACCTCAAAAAAGATAGACCTAGTTCGAAGACGCATGAAGACGGCACATGACCGGCAGAAATCATACGCAGATAAGAGAAGGACCGATCTTGAGTTTAAGGTTGGAGACATGGTTTTCATTAAGGTTTCACCGTTAAGGAACGTGGTTCGCTTTGGATCTGCAGGGAAATTGGCACTGATATTTGTAGGGACATTTTCCATAACTGAAAGGATTGGACAGATGGCTTATAGAGTGAAGTTGCTGGAGAGACTGATCGGTGTTCATGATATTTTCCACATCTTATATTTGTGGAAGTGTTTGCATGATACCGCGGAAGTAGTAGAGCAGAGCGTGCTTAGGGAAGTAGAAGTGGAGCGAGAGGCAACGGTTAGACGGATTCCTACACACATTCTTTGGGATACGATCAAGGAGATGCGACTTAAGAGACTGAAGACAACATACGTGCATCGTACCCTTTCCTTTTAGAGAGTATATTCTTAACTTCTCCTTTTTCCAAAAATTTTATTCATGCTTGTTTCTGTCATTTAGTATATCCTCTCGATCATATCTTAGATCTTTAGGTAGAAATCCAATGGATGTCAACATGTGTTTGAGACATGGTATGTTTGGGGGATGCAAGTGTTTGCCAGTGGTTGTTCGTGGATGCATATACTCACACATTAGGCACTAGATCGACTCAATCACTCTCATATTGCATATGGATGTATGTGCATATTTTAATTTATGGACGAAATTGGATGTACCATCTTGTGGATGTTGCATTTCGGTGAATGGTTGTGCACGGATGAAATGAAAATGTATCATTAGGATTCTTTTGCATACATAATGGATACGTGGAACTAACATGATTTGCATTAAGGAGGTCAACTGAATTAGTGAACCACCTGATTTTTGCATTAAGATAAGGACATTTACACACACTTTGCATATTTTCATAAAAGAATTAGAAATCTTTTAGGGACAATGAATGCTTGTGATTGATGGTTAAGTATATGGACGATGGATGTTAGGATATACATTCTTCTTAACTTGGAGATTTCGAGGACAAAATCCGTCAAGTAGGGGAGAATGCAACAACCCGTAATTTTAAAGAACATTAAAATGACAAATTAAAGAATACCTAATTTTTATAAGGGGAGTTATGTAAAACAGGATACACCATTGTGTTCGTCTCAAAATTCTGCTTGAGATAGACTCCGAGTTTGCGTAAAACGGACATCGTATGTAGAAGTTATGGAGTCTATAAGTTTAAGCATATATGTAGAATTAATAAATTAAATAATTCAAAACAAATTCGAACCAAATAGCATAAAAGGGAAAAGTAGGTGGGGGTGTCGACCCCTCTATAGGGGTGTCGACATAGGTGTCGACCACCCTCCCCCAGATCTAAGCGGATTTCTGTTTTCGTATCTAGACATGCTTTTTGACCCGGTATGTTGACCCGAGGCTATAAATAAGACCCCATTTTCATTCTTTTTCTCACCTTCAAATGGCGACGCCATGATGCTGCTCCAACTTAGATTGATTTAGTTTTTCTTCTTCAACAACTGAAGATTACACAGTTCAAGGATTAAATCTACATCAACAACGCCTAATTCTCTATTCTTAGATCAAATCTCTATGAGTTCATGTTACTTTCACATATAATTAATTAAATAGAAAACTTGATATGTTCATAAATTAGATTTAAGTCTATGTCTATTAATATGTTGAATCACATCAGATCTATTATTTTTTGTTCATCCGATTCATGCCCAAATGCTATCATTATATACCTATCTTGTTAATATGATCTATTTTATCGTCATATGCCTGTTTTGTTATTTATGCCTATTCTGATTCTCTTCCCCTCCTCTTTCCCTTTTTATTTTAATAAGTCTAGGCTACCTTTGAGCCTACGCCAACCTCGTTGAGATATACGTGTGTATAACGTTGGGATAATTAGGAAAAAGTTTGGGAATAATTAATGAAACACGACTCAGGCGTAATCTTTGTTTGATGAATTCGGGCAAAACTTATGTGTGGAATTATAGGCATAACTGGAATAGGGATTTATTGGTAACTGGCATACACTATAATCCAAGACTTGAATTTGGGCATGAACTAAAATAAAGATGAACAAGTGGCTAAGAACATATACGCCTAAGACACGAGGTTAGATTAAGATTGTGGTGGAAGTATACCCGAAACCGACCGGCATATCATGCAGTAGCGGTACGGTAATATAATTTGAGAGGTCGAAGGCAGAAATTGTGACAAACAGAAATTCACAAGACAGATACATAAAATAACACTTGTAAATTTAAAACAACATTGCAATGGAAATAGATATAAGTTTGGTTACATGTTCAAACCCATAATACCAAAACCCAAGTACATAAATATCAGTCTAATACAAAAGCCATCAGAGTGCATAATTTAAAATCATAATCCCGAATAGAAAATGCCACAAATAAGGAGAAACAAAGCCAAGAAATACTTCAAGCAGAGAGAAATCCGGATCAAGCTCGATTATTCCCACCCTGAGGACCTGGGGGGGGAGGGAAAGAAAGGAGGCGAAACAAAAAATGGTCATACATAAAGTCTGGCGAGCCCAGTGACTTTGACATATAGTAAGTAAAAGCAACATGACCAAAATACAAACTCGATATAAGAGATGATTGTATCATAAGGATGGTATAACAAGATAAATAATATGAGCATGATCGAACATCTGTTGCTCTTCTAACCTCTAAAAATATTCCTCTGCACCATACTAGTTTCAGACTACAAAATGATCCCCACTTAACTAAATAGAATAATGGTAGCTTTCCGTGTACTACTAGCGCTATCCATAGGTATCCAACGTGCTCCTAACCCAACTAGACGTATCCAAGTACCCTCCCTATTCGATCGGCTCCCTAGCTCGTAGATACCTGTGTTGGCACCACAGTAGGGTGTATCACTCCCTAAAGTGGCAACCCCGATACAACTGAATTGCACAGCTTATATCTACTGATGCCACAACGTCTTACCTCCCATCTCGGAACCATGCACGCACATGGCTGCGTTGGACTTGCGCTGCCATCGTCTTACTCTTTTGACCTCTTAAAATCAATTCAGTAAGTGTGCCCCTTCCGCGACCTAGTTCGAGTGCTTCCTAGATACCAACATCGGTTACTTGATTGAAAAGGGTCCCACACACATGACACAAGCTACCCTCCTAAGCTTGGTCCCCACTACTAGGATTTCCCACTTAAACCCTTTATTATATCCATGTCCTCCCACATGTGTCATCGTGGTTAAGCATTTTAGCCAATTTATATTATCCATGCTACCCACTTAACCCCTTATCTTATTTTATCCATGTCAACCATACATGTGTCGCCTTGGTTAAGTGTTCTAGCCAATTTATGTTATCCATGCTACCCATGTTACCCACTTAATCCTTTTTCTTATTTTATCCATATCAACCATACATGTGTCGCGTTGGGTAAGTGTTCATTATTACTTATTATATCCGTAAACACGCAAGAACTCTTACATTAAATTACCATTTGCGGTTGCTGGATATGCCGGGCGGTTCCGGGCAGACTTCTACCACAATTCAAATCTAACCTCGTGTCTTAGCACCATTATGTGTCTGATTTCTGCCTTCGACCTCTCATATTAGATTACCATTTTGCAGTTGTTGGATATGGCGGGCGGTTCCGGGCAGACTTATACCGCGATTCGAACCTAACCTCATGTCTTAGGCGTATATTCATCTTTTCATTAATTCGTGCCCAATTTCAAGTCTTGGATTATAATGAATGCCAATTACCCATAAATCCCAATCCAATTTATGCCTATAATCCCACACATAAGTTATGCCCAATTATGCCCAAACCACTTTTCGATAATTATCGACAATTTATGCCCAATTACTTTTAATTAAATAATTCCAAAACTTCTCCCAATCATCCCAACGTTATTCGCATTTATATCTCAACGAGATTGGCCTAGACTCAAAGGTAGCCTAGTCTTAAAAATAAAAAGGGAAAGAGGAAGGGAAGAGAATCAAAATAGGCTTAAATAAATAAACAGGCATAAGAACTATAAAATAGATCAAAAAGGCATATGATGATAGCTTGAATCTGATGAACAACAAATAACAGATCGGATACGATTCAACTTAATCACAGGCATGTACTTAGATCCAATTTACAATCCTATCATAATTACTTATTAGTTAATTACATGTGAAAGCAACATAGACTCACAGAGATCGGATCTAATAGAAGATAATAAGGTGTTGTTGATGTAGATCTGAATCTAATCTTGGACTGTTGAAGAATAAATCTAATTTAATTTGAGTTGGAGCAGCAGCATGGCGTCTCCATTGTTGAAGGTGAGGAAAAGAGTGAAAATGGGGTCTTATTTATGGCCTCAGGTCAACGTATCGGGTCAAAATGGGCGTCTACATACAAAAGAGCATTTCTGCCCAAAAATGTGGGGGGGGGGGGGGGGGGGGGCGACACCCCTTTAGGAGGGTCGACCCCTATGTCGACACCCCTAAAGGGGGGTCGACCCTGGTTTCTACACCCTTCACCGAACTTTCCCACCTCCTGATTTCGGGCTTGAATTTCGAATTTGGTTTGATTAATTAATTATTTAATTCTGTTTAATCTTGTAATCTTCCAAACTTCATAACTTCTTCATACAATCTCTGTTTTACGCAAACTCGGACTCTATCCTAATAAGAATTCCAAGACGAACGCAATGGTGAAGCCCGTTTTACTTAATTCCTCTTCTAAAAATTAAGTATTCTTTAATTTATCAATTTAGTATTTTCTTAAAATTACGGGGTGTTACATTCTCCCCTACTTAAAGGATTTCGTCCTATCCTAGCATCCATCATCCATCTACTCATCCACCAATCACAGGCATCCATTATCCTTAAAAGAATTCTAATGCTTTTATGAACATATGCAAGGTGTGTGTATATGTCCTTAGGCTGATACAAAATAAGGCGGTCCATTGATATAGTTGACCTCCTTAATGCAAGTTATGTTAGTGCCATGCATCCACTATGTATGCAAAGAGTCTTAATGATGCATATCATTTCTATATGCATGCATGACCATTCAACAAAATGCAACATCCATATGATGATACATCTAATTTCCATCCATAAAATAAAATACGCACACACATCCATATGCAATATGAAAGTGATTGAGCCGATCTAGTGCCTAATGTGTGTGTAAATGCATCCATTGGCAACCGCTTGCAAATACATCCACTTGCATCCACCAAACATAACATGTCTCAAACACATGTTTACATCCATAGGATTTCTATCTTAATTGAGAGAATATACTAAACGACATAAACAAGTACGAACAAAGCTCGTAGAAAAAGGAGAAGTTAAGAACATACCCTCAAAAAGGAAAGGGTATGATGCAAGTATCTTGTCTTCAATCTCCCAAGTCGCATCTCCTTGATCATCTACCTATTGGACTTTAACCAACTTGACCTCTCGGTTACGTAGCTTCCTGACCTCCGATCCAATAATGCGTGTAGGAACTCGTCTAACCGTTGCCTCTCGCTCTACTTCTCCTTCCCTAAGCACGCTCAGCTCTACTACTTCCGCTGTATTATGAAAACACTTCCGCAAATGAGACATGTAGAAAACGTCATGAACACCAGTCAATCTCTCTGGTAGCTTCACTCTCTATGTCATCTGTCCAATCCTTTCTGTTATGGCCTTGGTGCCAATTTCCCTACAGATCCAAAGAGAACTATGTTCTTCAACAGTGAAAATTAAACGAAAACCATGTCTCCAACCTCAAACTCAAGATCAGTCCTTCTCTTATCGGCGTATGATTTCTATCGGTCCTATGCCATCTTCATGCGTCTTTGAATCAAGTCTATCTTCTCCGAGGTTTCTCTAATCCTCTCGGATCCAAGCAAAATCTTATCCGTAGACTCCCACCAATAAGTTGGTGATCAGCACGGTCGCCGACATAAAGCCTCGAAAGGTACCATGCCAATACTAGCTTGATAAATGTTGTTATAAGCGAACTCCTCCAATGAAAGGTGTTCTACCAGTGCCCCTCCAAAATCTAGGATACATAGTCTCAAGAGATCTTCAAGAACTCTATTCACCCTTTCCGTCTGTCCATCCGTCCGAGGGTGATAAGTGGTGCTCAAACATAACTGTGTACCTACCACCTCTTGCAAGCTCTTCCATAACTCACTAGTGAATATGGGATCACGATCTCTTACGATACTAGAAGGTATGCCATGTAGACGAACTATCTCACGGAGATATACGGATGTCAACCACACCACCATTCTCTTACTCTTAACAGGAATGAAATGGACGCTCTTAGTAAGTCTATCTACTATTACCCAAATCTCGGTATTGCCTTTACTTGATCCACCGGGCTTCTTTTGCTGGAAAGCTAGGCATCTAGAAACAAACTTCGTTATGTCCTTCTTTATTCCGGCTCAAAAGAAAACTCGCTTCTTGTACATCTTGTCACCACCGGGATGTATAGTCATGCTAGAACGATGTACTTCTTCAAGGATCGTATTTCTCAAATTCTCGTTTCGTGGTACACAAAGTCTCCCATAATGACGCAACCAACCTCTATCATCCATAGAGTATCTACTATGATGGCTCAAAGACTCCCCTCTTATGAGCTTATCTACTATATCCACTATCTATGGGTCATCTCGCTGTGCAGCTCCTATCTGACCCGATAGCATAGATCGCACCTCTAACGATGCCAACAAACCGAGTACAATCTCATTATAAGGTCTAAAATCAAATGTCGATATGTACTCCAAACTCCTTCTCTCTACGAGCAGGGGACTAAAGGTCAACCTTTTCCTACTTAAGGCGTCCGCAACAACGTTACCCTTGCCAGGGGTATAAGCAATCTCGAAGTCATAGAATGCTAAGAACTCCATTCCCTTTTGCTTTAAGTTTAGATCGTTATAAGAGAACAAGTACTTCAAAGATTTATGGTCTGTATACAACTCAAACCTCTCTCCAAGCAAATAATGGCACCAAGACTTAAGCGCAAACACTATGTTAGCTAATTCCAAATCGTGGGTAGGATAATTCTTCTCGTGGACCTTCAACTGTCTCCCACCATAACATATCACGCTTCCCTCTTGCATCAAAACCGCACCAAGCCCTGTACCACAAGCATCGGTATATACCGTGAGTGATTTGCCCCCATCCGGCAAAACTAGAACTGGGGTTGTCGTGAAGGCCCTCTTCAAACGTTGAAAGGCATCATCACACTCAACATCCCCGGAAAAGGTCCAATTCTTCTTTATTAACTAAGTGAGTGGGGCTGATATCATCACAAAGAATTTAATGAACTTCCTATAATAGCCCTCCAAACCAAGAAAGCTTCTTACTTCCTTTGCATTCTTCGGAATCTTCCAATTTTGGATTGCCACTACCTTCATAGGATCCACTGCTGTCCCTTCTTTAGAGACCATATGCCCTAAGAACCTTACTTCTTTCCTCCAAAAATGACATTTGGAGAACTTCGCCTTAAGCCAATGTACTCGAAGGATCTCCAAGACTTCCCTTAGAGGTATGGCATGCTCTTCCTCGCTCCTCGAGAAAATCAAGATATCGTCCACAAAGACCACCAAAAACTTATTTAGAAACTCCCGAAACACCCTCCTCATCAAGTCTACAAAATAGGCGGGTGCATTCGTCAAACAAAAAAGCATAACGAGCTAGTCAAAAAACCATTTTGAGTTCTAAAGGCAGTCTTATCTGTACTATCTTCAGCTACCCTCAATTGATGAAACCCCGTAGCTAAGTCCCACAGAGACAAAATGTAATGACCCAGGGTTTTCGACTCCGAAAATCAACACAAAACTGCCATGTTGGCTATTCGAACATCGAAAATACCTGATCATGAATAGAAAGAAGTTAGAGGGTGAGAATAGATAAGATAGAAAATTAGAATAGAAGAAGAAGAACAACACAATCAGAGTAATACGAATCTCACAGCGGAACGAATAAAATATAATATACAACATACTTTGAAACATAAAGATGTAATTGTATATTAGAATACAATACTTACATCACAGCGGAAATAAACAATAGCTATAAAATTCTGAGGCCTCCTGTTCCAAGCTCCTTCTGCTACATCTGTAAATCCTGACTACTTGACTGCCCGTACAAATTGGGGCACCCAAGAATTTAAGGAAAACAAAAAAAAATAAACTCTGGGTCAGTCATGAGACTGGTGTTAGTAAACCCAAATCATCGGTTTAACTTTTAAGAATCCTTTCCAAAAGAAAATATAATTGTAAGACTGATCCACACATAAACACGGATGGTTTTTACCTTACGATAACCCAAAATAGTTTTGGAAATCGATACTTTTCTGATATTATAATAATGTCTAATCACAAGTAATTAGAATCTAGCAGAACGTTTGCATCTCACGTTCCACATATATTGTAAACCAACAAAAACCGTGGACGCTTATTGGAGATTGGTTTCCGACCTTAACAACATATGGGACCACCTGCCGATAGTGTATCTCTAGAGGCGAATACACTGGGTTCAACAAGAACATCTTGCAACCCGGCCCTCACATGACCGACCACTCATTTCGCTTGAGATTATCGAATTTATATCACCAACGGTTGGGAGCTACCCACCGTCTTCCCGAAAAGGGAAAGCATCGAACATAGATAAAGAATGAAATTGATTTTCTCTAGATAGGTGATATACACCCTAATGGGTGCGACCCATATAGCCATGCTGCCTGCCCGATTTCTGTCATTTCCCGGTTGATGAGGCTTGAGGTCATTACGTATCTTTTGAAACACTTGGCCACCATTCACTTTGAATGCCACATCGTCATACCCGTCAAATCACAAATTGATTTCCCCAAAAAAAACACGGGTATAAAGCTAAGAGAAACGAATTTCTCAGCCACCAAACGTAAGTACGTTTGAAGAGATCAACTTACGCGATCCGTTAGATATACTCTGTCAGACATTCGTCCATTCACGTTTGTCCTGGGATTGGATAAACCGAAAGCACTATTCTGTAAATAGGATAGCCCTTGCATAACTCCGCCTTCAATATTTGATCACAACGCTAACGTCCATACAGAGTGGTTTTCAGATAATAAACCTGATTCCGGTCTCTTCGTATTGACGACGGAAAAATGGTCAAAAAATTTGGTCATCCATGATTTAACTATCAAAGAAAAACAGGTGTGCAACCAACTATATTATTTCCTATATTGGTAAACATTTCTGATCCTTATTTGGAAAACATTTCCAAATGTCCTTTACTGGATTTAAGCAGATGTTTAATTAAAACATCGTTCTGCTAACCCAACCCATTACGGTCATTAACTCAATTTACTTAACCAAATTTCACTATCGACCTTATCCACTTCTTAGTTAAAAACTGAAGTCAATCAAGTTGGGGTATAATTAACTCTTAGACCTTAACTAAACGACATTTCTAACCTCGAAATAGACAAGGTTCAAACTTTAAATCCTTAAGAAACTTTTTTGCGAACTCTCGGATTCTATTTACGAATCCACTTCCTTTACAAAATCATTTGATTATAACTATAATGTTATAACTCCATGCTTTCGAAATATATTAACTTAAATATAGATTTTATATCTTAATATGGATAAATGATAAACAACTAATTTATTCACAAATGAGTAAAATTTAATTTTGAAACGAAAAGTAAACATTGCTTCCCTTAATCCGATATAGTCGAATTCCAATGTATAATTCACTCTCGGATAATCAATATCCAATAACTTTCTTTTTCGAATAAACTATATTCGATTCCTCTTGTTCGAATAACTAATATTCGGTAATCCTTTTCTTCGAAAATCTCTCTTCGAATAAACCATATTCGATAATTCTCTCCTTCGAATAACTATATTTGATTTAACGCACTTCGAATGAACTATATTCGATTACTTTTCTCGAATAAACTATATTCGATAACTCTACTTCGAATAAGTGATATTCGATTAATTCCTTTTGAATAACTCCACTTAATTTACTAATACTCGACTAACTCGAACTTGATTAACTCCATTTGAATAACCCTAATTTGATTTAACTCAAATCGATTAATTCTAATTGATTAACTCTAACTGATTAACTATAACTGATTAACTCTAACTGGTTAACTCTAACTGATTAACTCTGACTTGACTAACTCAACTTAATTAACCTTTTTCGATTAACTACTATTTGATTTAACACCATTCGCTTGACTCTAGATTGCAGCGATCACAATGGTTACGCTTGATTCCCTCAAGAAACATCTGATCGCCGTAGGCTATCTGCAGCTCTGCGAGTTACGCTAGCAGTCGTAAGAAATGGTATCTTATTCTGAATAACTATGTTTTGACTAACTCTATCTCCACTAACTATATTTGATCATCTCTAATTGAATAACAGATATGCAATTAAATTCTAATTCGGTTAACTAAATTCAATTTACTCTATCTGGTCAACTCTTAATTCGAATAACTAATATTCGATTAAATCAAATTGAATAACAAATATTCAATTCACTCTATTCGACTAACTCTATTCGATTACAAACAATTCCCTTTCTATTTATCTATACTTATCTCAGATAAATATTTCCTTTATATAACTCTTTTTATTCTTTGAATAAATATTTCTTTTTAATCTACTTGTAAATACTTTACAAATATTCCCCTTTTAATTCTATTGTAAAATGTTTTACAAATATTCGTCTTTCCAATCCTATTGGTACATGTTTGACAAATGTCGCCTTTCTATTTTATTCATAAATGTTCTACAAATAAATTCCTTTTATTCCTTTTTATAAAACACCATGATTTTATAACTTTTTCCAATTCTATAACCACTTCACATTTTCCTTTTATATAAAATCCTTTGATTTTATACCTGTAAATATTTTATTTCAATTTATAGTTGAAATTTTCTTTTCCACACTCCAGCATTTCCTTTGGTATTTAGAGGTACCAAATAACAATGATCAACACACATTATCAACAACAGGTCAAAAATCACATAATATACCACAATATATGAAAAACCGGAAAATAAATGTGAGGAACTCAGTTGGGTCCCTCCGACCTGTTTCCCTGCATCCACAGATATCATTCACCATAAATAACATGAAGGTAAAATATTCTGATAAACAGAATCAATATTTCGATACAATTTATATATATCGTTATCGATATTTTCAATCAATTGACTGTCATTTCAACCAAACAACCAACACATAGCAAGTCAACCAATATTTATCAGTTTAAAAATATGTTATAAAAATATAGGTTGAGCAGAGTTAGTCAGAGTTACTCACATTGGACGGTTATCGTTAAATAACGATAATTGGTCATTGATCTGACTTAGGCGTTAAATTCCACCATAAATCCAAACAAGCTCGAATTCACTCCCGGTCAGTTCTATAGCCACCGTCCCTACGATCCCAACGGACCTTGCTTCACTGAATTCTGATCCCGTATCACAAAGATATACCATTTACAAATTAGTGTACTGATTATTTTAAATTAAACTTTAAACTATAAAAACCCTTTTGGGCCTCAACCTTTATTTTCACAGCCCATTCTCCTTTAGCCCAAGCCTGCCAACCTCTTATTCCCCAAAACACCGTACTCTTGTAAAAACCCACAACCAACTCCATTCAATCCCATACACCTCCCTTATCTCGCTGCAAACTTCGTGAAACCAGGACCGTCTATCCCCTCTTCCCGCACTCGTCAAGCCATAGCCCTTTCATTGCACTCGACCCTCCAAGTACATCATGACATCGAGCAACCGTTGGTGACACACAACAAAAAGGGCGACAGCAATTGATGCCGAAACCCCTGGAAAATCTCCATTCGAAGCTCACCTCCAACGCAAGCCTGAATTCGAACTTCATTCTTCTTATTGACGCCTATAACGTGAATTTATGCTAACCCTGACCGTCGTTACTGTAAAACCCCCAACCTTATTTGACGTCGAACCACAAATCATCCACCTAGAAACGAAGAGCTAAACACCAGGACCTCATACATAATTACCTCATGATTTATAGAAATAAATATGATTTTTTTTAGAAAGGAAATTTTTCTCTGCGTTGAAGAAGAGGAAACGGAGGCCGGTTTCTGGTTTTGGAGAAAGTGGTTTAGGGTTAGTGAGTAGGGTAGTGTATTTATAGGAAGAAAAAATTAATTTTTTATTTGCCTATTATATTTATTTTTAAGCCAACGCTATTTTTATTTGTCCTCTAAAATTCCTATGATCATGTACAATTCCGAAAAATCATGAAATTGGACATGCAGCTAGAGTTTGACATTACGAACCCAACGAAACTGGTTTCGTCGAATTCCGACTCAGTATGCTCACACTGCGTATTTTTAAAGTTAGAAAATTAACTGTTTTTCATTTTAAAATCCTGTACGGCCACACACTGACTTCAAAAATCCTGTACGGCCATACATCTCCACAGGGATTTATAACTCGATATTTTAAAATTTCCAATTATATCGATATTCGATTTATTTTGAAAATCCTTTTATGATATAAAATAAATCGTTATAAATTATAAAGGAATTCCACAACGACTTTTCTAAAATTTGATTTGGACATAAATCCAAATTTGCACGACGAAATCCTGATTTTTCTCTTTCACTAGAAAAATATACTTCACCAGCCCCCAATGTTTCTTGTTCCACAGAAATCCGACTTAAAACGGCTTCTGTATATTCGTTTAAAGTTCAATCGCCAATTTACGAACTGCCGCGCCATTTCAAGCTCGATTTTAATTATAATATAATTATATGTTCAAACTATCATTCAAATAATATATTCAATATTCTAATTCAATTCTAAACTGAATTAAATATCACTGATGATCCAGTTCACACCATATTGTGAATTCCACTATTTCTGACTATTTCAGAAATTAAATATATTATTATATTATTTAATTTAATTAAATATTCAATATTATTTAATTTTGGTCATTTTAAATAACCAAACCATTATCTAAATAATTAAATAAATTAATTATATCGCTGAAAAATGCGGGTCGTTACATTCTTCCCCCCTTAAAATAATTTCGTCCTCGAAATTGCTAAGGTAGAAGACAGACCCTATTAACTAGGGTAAAAATTATTCGTTCACTTTTAACTTCAGTTTCAACTGAATTAATTTCTTTCAATTTAATTATTAATTTATTTCAAATAAATATTAATTAATTCCTACTAACGAAAATTTTCCAAAATTCTGAAAATTTTCCAACACCCTAAATTTTCGAAAAATTTCGCCAGCACCTCCCCTGTACCGGTCAATAGGTCAAACTCTAACTCATCTCTCTAGGCCTTCTCCAACCCAAAAGAAAATCAAACAGCCAAGCGGCTTGCCGATTCGACGCATAAAACCTCATATGGAAATTTAAACATGTACCTTTTTGTCGGGCATATCATTAAATCCTTTCATTGTGCTGCCAATTCAGCATATACCAAAGTCATCCCAATCAATCTCCAATCCTCTGTTCTCAAACCCAATTATCCTATTTCAAACCAATCTCATTCTCATTCTCAATCTCAATTCCCATTACCAATTTCAACTGTTATTTACCCGTCCAATATATTTAAACAAATTCATAACTCTCAATTCAATTTTATTCGATATTGTTCTATTTCAATTCAATTTCTAGATAATTGGTTTCAATTCAATTCATATCTGTTTTCAAATTTTTTTAATTTGTTTTTAATTCATACTATCTTCCTGGGGATTTTAAGCAGCTTAGTTTTTCTAAAATAAATTATTCCCTTTCGGGATTCAAAACAACTTCATTTCCCAAAATAATTCGAAAACAAAATCTTTGGTATTAATCCGTCACTTACAACTCGAAAATGAACACTGATTCCCAACTACTGAAGTGAGTTCAATACTATATCACTTATCAAAACCATATTTAAACACTTTCATTTTGAAATCTTTTTCAAAATATCATTCACGATACTTATAAAACAATTTAAAACCTCCCAGGATCTTAAAATTCTCTCATACGTAACTCAAATCCATTTACGAACACTTTTCCCCCAGCTTCCAGAATTTTAATTCCAATTCTGATTTAATTCAGATTTAATTAATCCTCTTTCACATATTACACTGATACGAATTCTGTTTGGTTATTTATATAACCATTTCAATTGTAATCGACCAACACATCCAATATATGATAATAATTCCAAGATATACCTTTCTTTTATATCAAAATATATTTTGGGTAAAATTATTTCATTTACCCTCTTTCAAAACATACTGCGTCGGTTTATCGTATTCAAGTTTTTGGTAATCCCTGTCGATACAGTGGATCAAACTGATCGACCGGAATTCACAAACAACTCAACCAATAAATCTCTACAATACAAAACGATTTTTTAAAAATCTACCAATACGTTCACTCGTATATATACACTAAACTAAATCTAGGGTATTATTAACCCCATCTCTACCGAGTCACGCCACAGAGTCAAGGTAATCACTTAACCTTCAGCTCTGATACAACTGTAACGACCCAGGGCATTCGACTTCGAAAATCAACACAAAACTGCCATGTTGACTATTCGAACATCGAAAATACCTGATCATTAATAGAAAGAAGTTAGAGGGTGAGAATAGATAAGATAGCAAATTAGAATAGAAGAAGAAGAACAACACAATCAGAGTAATACGAATCTCACAGAGGAACGAATAAAATATAATATACAACATACTTTGAAACATAAAGCTGTAATTGTATATTAGAATACAATACTTACATCACAGCGGAAATAAACAATAGCTATAAAATTCTGAGGCATCCTGCTCCAAGCTCCTTCTGGTACATTTGTAAATCCTGACTACTTGACCTCCTGTTCAAATTTGGGCCCCCAAGAGTTTAGGGAAAACAAAACAAAATAAACTCTGGGTCGGTCATGGGACTGGTGTGAGTAAACTCAACTCATTGGTTTAACTTTTCAAAATCCTTTCCAAAAGAAAAGATAATCGTAAGGCCGATCCACACATAAACACAGACGGTTTTTACCTTACGATAACCCAAAACAGTTTCGGAAATCGATACTTTTCTGATATTATAATAATGTCTAATCACAAGTAATTAGAATCTAGCAGAACGCTTGCATCTCACGTTCCACATATATCGTATACCAACAAAAACCACGGACGCTAATTGGAGATTGGATTCCGAACTTGACAAGGTATGGGACCACCTGCCGATAGTGTATCTCTAGAGGCGAATACACTGGGTTCAACAAGAACATCTTGCAACCCGGCCCTCACATCACCGACCACTCATTTCGCTTGAGAGTATCGAATGTATATCACTAACGGTTGGGAGCTACCCACCGTCTTCCCGAAAAGGGACAGCATTGAACATAGTAAAGAATGAAATGGATTTTCTCTAGATAGGTGATATACACCCTAATGGGTGCGACCCACATAGCTATGCTGCCTGTCCGATTTTTGTCATTTCCCGGTTGATGAGGCTTGAGGTCATTACGTATCTTTTGAAACACTTGGCCACCATTCACTTTGAATGCCACATCGTCATACCCATCAAATCACAAATTGATTTCCCTAAAAATACCACGGGTATACAGCTAAGAGAAACGAATTCCTCAGCCACCAAACATAAGTACGTTTGAAGAGTTCAACTTACGCGATCCGTTAGACATACTCTGTCAGACATTCGTCCATTCACGTTTGTCCTAGGATTGGACAAACCGAAAGCACTATTCTGCAAACAGGATAGCCCTTGCATAAATCCGCTTTCAATATTTGACCGCAACGCTAACGTCCATACAAAGTGGTTTTCAGATAATAAACCTGATCCCGGTCTCTCCGTATTGATGAAGGAAAAATGGCCAACAACATTGATAGTCGGTGATTTAACTATCAAAGAAAAACAGGTGTGCAACCAATGATATTATTTCCTGTATTGGAAAACATTTCTGATCCTTATTTGAAAAACATTTCCACATGTCCTTTACTGGATTTAAGCAGATGTTTAATTAAAACATCATTCTGCTAACCCAACCCATTACGTTCATTAACTCAATTTACTTAACCAACTTTCACTATCAACCTTATCCACTTCTTAGTTAAAAACTGAAGTCAATCAAGTTGGGGTATAATTACCTCTCAGACCTTAACTAAACGACATTTCTAACCTCGAAATAGACAAGGCTCAAACTTTAAATCCTTAAGAAACTTTCTTGCGAACTCTCGGATTCTATTTACGAATCCACTTCCTTTACAAAATCATTTAATTATAACTATAATGTTATAACTCCATGCTTTCAAAATATATTAACATAAATATTGCTTTTATATCTTAATATGGATAAATGATAAACAACTAATTTATTCACAAATGAGTAAAATTTAATTTTGAAACGGAAAGTAAACATTACTTCCCTTAATTCGATATAGTCGAATTCCAATGCATAATCCACTCTCGGATAATCAATATCCGATAACTTTCTTTTTCGAATAAACTATATTCGATTCCTCTTGTTCAAATAACAAATATTCGATAATCCTTTTCTTCGAAAATCTCTCTTCGAATAAACCATATTCGATAATTCTCTCCTTCGATTAACTATATTTGATTTAACGCACTTCGAATGAACTATATTCGATTACTTTTCTCGAATAAACTATATTCGATAACTCTACTTCGAATAAGTGATATATGATTAATTCCTTTTGACTAACTCCACCTAATTTACTAATATTCGACTAACTCGAACTTGATTAACTCCATTTGAATAACGCTAATTCGATTTAACTCAAATCGATTAATTTTAATTGATTAACTCTAACTGATTAACTATAACTGATTAACTCTAACTGGTTAACTCTGACTGATTAACTCTAACTCGACTAATTCAACTTAATTAACCTTTATCGATTAACTACTATTTTATTAACACCATTCGCTTGACTCTAGATTGCAGTGATCACAACGGTTACGCCTGATTCCCTCAGGAAACATCTAACCGCCATAGGCTATCTGCAGCTTTGCGAATTACGCTAGCAGTCGTTCGAAATGGTATCTTATTCTGAATAACTATGTTTTGACTAACTCTATCTCCACTAACTATATTTGATCAACTCTAATTGAATAACAAATATGCAATTAAATTCTAATTCGATTAACTAAATTCAATTTACTCTATCTGGACAACTCTTAATTCGAATAACTAATATTCGATTAATTCAAATGGAATAACAAATGTTCAATTCACTCTATTCGACTAACTATATTCGATTACAAACAATTCCCTTTCTATTTATCTGTAACACCCCGCCTCCGCTAGGGTCACTCGCAAGGGAATGCACTAGCTTTAGAGGGGCATTATTGATAAACATGCACAGAAATATCACAAGACAGAACATATAAAATAGCGGAAGTAAAATCGAACTTTCATAAACATTAATAATTATGGTCTAAAGCCTTTTACATCAGAGTACATCAAAACCTGTCTTGAAATAATAAAGAAGCATAAAGACTTTCTCATAAATTATTCCCCAAGAAAAAGCAGTAAAGTAGCCATAGCCAAGAAAAGTCCAAGCCATCCATGATGACCTTCAAGCAGAAGAAGTCCGAACTAAACAACAGTATTTCCTCCCTGTAACCTGGGGGAAACGGAAGAAAAGAGGCGAAACAAAACGGGCCAGTCAAAAAGACTGAGTAAGCCCTATCTACTATTAGTATAAAAACTAGTAAAGTTAACTGACATGAGAAACTGAGATGAACATAAGCATGATAACAAGATAGATAAGCTAAATCAAAATAACAGGATGAACTACTGAACTCAGGTAAACTAAGGTGTCATGATAAATTACGATGTCAAGGATAAAACAAGGCATCACATCGTCAGGTTTCTATCCAGTATAATATCCCAAGGTATCTATCCCGTATAACATCCCCCGGTTTCTATCATGTATATTTTTCTTGGTTCTAACATGTATATCTGCTCTGCACCTCTCGTACTAGTATCCCAACCCGTGTCATGTATTAACTATGAATGTCCCTTGCCCAATGTCATGTAATGGTCCATGCCAACCTAATATATAGCATACGTAGGTTTTCCCAACTCGTATGTTTCTTTCCATGTATAAGTTCAGTCCTTTGCCGCAGGCCATACGGGCTTTCCCATGTAAACGTTTTATCCTTGAAGTTGTTTTGGACTGCAACCCTTGATCTAGTTATGTTTCCTTACCATGAAATATCGCGCGTTCACTTAGGATTTATGCCACCTAGGACCACTAGGGATTATGCTACCTAATGAACGTTTCCGTGTCTCGGTTTGGGTTCACCACCTAGGGACACTAGGGATTACGCTAACCACCAACCGCGCCCTTTTTCCCCCGCATTCATCGTGAAACGTTTTTCCATGACTGTATGCACATGTATCACATCGTGCCATCCGAGTCCTGTCACAGGGCAGGTCAAGAAATACAGGACTCGGTCGGGAGCTTTCGGTTTATCTGCCGATGCAGATGCTAAGGTCTGTTTTTCTACACGTGGCTATGGTCCCACGCGACCCCTCCCTCAACTAGTGAAAGACAAGACAGGATAAATCCTGTACGAGAACACACTACTGGCCAACCCCCAATCCGAGCCTTACCGCACCCATAATTAGATAGCAATTATGGTCTATTGGGTGTTCTCTGCCTTTCCGTACGTACACGCTTGACCAAAGATGGAAGGTAGCCTGACGAGAAAATGCTATCTAGGGTACGACCGTGTCTCGTCGACTATGCCCTATCCATCCCCGTCTTTAGTTTGCTCGTATAGCAACCAAGGCATACTCTTGGTTCTTCTAACGCAGATCTTAACCTCTCATGAGCCTAATATAATTACCTGGCAGCCCACAGAGGGATCCCAAGAATATCCTCACGTTCCCCGAAGCCGCTGCTTCGTTACCCAGTTCGCTGGAGCCCTTATCTAGATCAGATACTTGCTCCCACTCGTATACTTAAACGATGACCTATCGTATCAGGTTACTCATCTATCTATGAACTGGTCTAAATTTCCTTGACTAAGAATCATTACTTAGTTATCCTTCAACTAAGGTTTACCACTTAGCCTTATTCCCGTTACCCTTGCTAATTACGGTTACCAACCTAATTCTCCGAATTAGGGTTTTAAATAACAGATTAAGTGTCACTTAAGTTCATGACTTAATCCCGTCTACAAATCATGTCAAAATTGGCTAAGTATCCAAGTTCAAGACTTAACCCGTCTACAAATCATGTCAAAATTGGCTAAGTATCCAATGTTCAAGACTAAACCCTACAAACCATGCTCGAGTTGGTTAAGTATATATTAACTTGACCCTAACAAATTTCTTAGTCAAACCGGTCAAGTGTATTCAAGCGATTCGTGACTTAGCCTTATCATGTTTTCACGTTATATTGGTTAAGTATGGGTTAACTTAACCTCAATAAATTCCTGAGTTAGATTGGTTAAGTATAGATCACTTAACCACATCAAATTAACGAGTTAGATTGGTTAAGTTTAGGTCACTTAACCACATCAAATTAACGGGTTAGATTGGTTAAATATAGGTCACTTAACCACATCAAATTAACGAGTTAGATTGGTTAAGTATAGGTCACTTAACCACATCAAATTAACGAGTTAGATTGGTTAAGTGTTTAGCTTAACCCCATTAAACTACCAAGTGGGATTAATTAAGTTTAAGTTAACTTAACCCCATCTGATTACCATGTTTAGACTAATTGAGTCTAATCTTAACCCCATTCATTAACTGTATCTTTCGGTTAAGTGTCATTAAGGAAACTTACTTAACCTTACCAAGTTATCGTGTTGGATTGATTAAGTGTTGATTAACTTAACCCCATCCACTAGTCGTATAAAAATGGTTAAGTGGCACTAGGCAAATCAAGTTACTTAACCTACCCAACCTTGTCATGTTTTGTTAATTATCATTAGCCTAATCAAATTACTTAACCCACTTGTCCATGTCATATTTGGTTAAGAGTCATTAATCAAATTGACTTAACCCTATTATGTGGCATTAATTACTTAATGCACCTTCACCTCTCACATTAGACTTTGTTGTGGTTACTAGTTAAGCCGGTCTGTTCCGGGTAGCTTTACACCACAACTTGGTCTAACCTCGGGTTCAAGCACAACATGACCAACTTCTCACATTGGGTCCTATTGTTTGCAACTACTAGTTAGGCCGGTCGGTTCCGGGTAGTTTTACGTTGCAAACTCAACCCAACCTCGAGTTGGCCACTTTCTTGTTTAGTCTAGTGTCATGTTCAGAGTCAAGTTTTCAAGCAATTGGGTAGACCTAACTTAATAGGTAAATTCCCAATGGGTAGACCTAACTTAATAGGTAAATTCCCAAGCTTATGTTTTTATGCATACTTACATGTCAACTTCCATGTTATATTTCAAGTCATGTTTTCAAGTATAAACACATGTCATATTTAACGTTACATGTTGTCATGTTTATACCCATTTACCCAAATCATATTCATGTCATTATGTTTTCCCCTAATGTGACCCCAACGCTTTTTAAACTCGCATATACGTTCGCAACAACGTAATGGATTAAATGAAGAGACTTGGCAAAGGCATGACAAAAATGGATATTAAGCCACAAGTTAATCATGGTGGCAAATGAGGCACACATGTGTTCATTAACTTGCATGTTACATTCTTAAGCCTCAAAAACATGCATAAACCCAAACTTGGCACATAAACGAATCATGGTGACAAAAGACATGGAATGATGACTAGTAACTCGCATATATCATCATATAAGGGTTATGACTTCATATGCAAGTAGACATAAAGATTATGAAGGTTCTCATGTTGCATAATGCAACATTTCAACATAAAGGTTGTAGCTTTTTGCTCATAAGATCAAGATAATGACTTCATAAACTTGCATGACATGATAGCATATATCATTCTCAATGATCAAACCCAAACTTGCAACATGAACATTTAACTTCATAGTTAATATCTAAGAGTAGGGAAGGGCTTACATTGCTATGAAGGCCTAAATCGATTAAACCAAAGCTTGTGATGAAGCTTATGCATACCATCACCCAAAAACCCAAAGATGGATGCTCCAAATCAACAAAAACACCATCTTTATGAACAAAGATCAAAGCTTTTGCCTTGAAATCAACTTGAGGAGCTCTCATACTAACATAGGGACTCTCTAATACTCTCATGTTCATGAAACCTCTCATAGAAATGAAGTGGAGGCTAGGATAGTTGAGTGGAGGCCATGAGAGTAGAAATTTTGCCATAGTTTAGTTACATGAGTGAATAATGAGGGTTTAGGGGAGGGTTAGGGGCTTATTTATAGAAGATTAGGCTAGTTAGGACCCTTAGATTAACCCTAGGACCAACCTGAACCGTCAGATCTCAAACCAGGCCCAAAAACCTAGCCAAGATAGAAAATAGGTGCACCAGGCAAGACTGCTCGTCTGAGCCAAGTCGACAGGGCTGTCGACTTGGTCAGACCAAGTCGACTCCCAAGTCGACAGGGCTGTCGACTTGAGTACTGTGGCGGGAATTTTTCCCGCCTGGCCCAACTGGCACAATTTTCCAAATTCAAGTTTGAATTTGAAATCTGTTTTTACTTAGGAATTTTCTGAAAACTTCGTTGGGCCTTAATCGTGTCATACGGACTCCGATTTTCGAAAACTCGGACTCTATTTCGCGTATTTTTCCGAGACGAACGCAATGGCATAGCCCGTTTAACATGATTCAGAATTTAAAATTGAATTCTGCCTTGATTCTCGTCTTAATCACGTTATCGAAATACGGGTTGTTACATTCTCCCCACCTTTTAGGATTTCGTCCCCGAAATCTCTAAGTTAGGAAGAACATATCCTACCATCCATCATCCATCTACTCAAAACATCATCCACAAGTGTCCATTGTCCTTAGATGATTTCTAATGCTATATGAATATATGCAAAACGTGTGTGTAAATGTTCCTTAGCTAATGCTAATGATCAGGCCTGAATAATCTTTCTAATGCAAAAATATGTATAGTGCCATGAATCCAACATGTATGCAAATAGTCCTAGTCATATAGATACTATATGCGTGCACAATCATTCATTCATATGCAACAACTGCATGATAACACATTCAATTTCATCCATAAACAAGTATAAATACTCGTGCATATGCAATATGAAATGTGACCGAGTCGAGCTAGCATCTAATGTGTATTCGCGCATCCACGAGCAACCACTTGCAACCATATCAATCATAACATGTTTCAAATACATGTTTACATCCATAGGGTTCTACCTAGGATTCCCTGAAACAGGGTCGAGAAGATAAACAAGACAAACTCCTTACGGGGTTTGTAACAGAAAATAGGACCGAGAGGGTGTCCACAAAAGATAGCCTACAAGTAAGCTCTACAGAAACAGGGATTAAGGAGATACTCCCAAAAAGAGATATCATGCGCGTATCTAGTCTTTGACCATCAAAGCCGTACTTCCTTGAGCTCAATTCCATTGTGCCTTGACCGTCTTTTAACTTCGCGATTTCGTAGCTTCTTATTTCCTATTTCCATAACATGAGCTGGAACTCATTTCTTCGTCGCCTCTCGTTCCACTTGCACTTATCCTTTTTCTAAAATACTTGACGCAAACATGACTGCGTACTCATGATCTCATGCAAGCTTTCCAAAATTCACTAGTGAATCTCGGACCTCATACCATAAGGTATTCCACGTAGAAGAACTTTCTCTTGAAAGTAAACAGATGCCAACCAGGTTATCAAGCGCACTTACTAGGGTGATTTCCATAACCCATGCATAAGTGAAATAAACCATCCGTCTTATCGGCGAACACCACTCGATCGGGCTGCAAATTTCCAGTAAAGGTATCAAGGGATTCTAGGTAACTAATCATGACCGAACCCAAAAGGTTCCACGAGACTTCGAGGGTATTACCAAGGCTAGCCAAGAGTCTAACTACCCTCCTATCAAAACAGAGAGTGGCACCCCTTACTGGATAACCACTTCGTCCCTAGAATCCATCCATAACCGAGGCATGTCATTCTCAAATCCAGAACAAGTCATCTATACATGGACTGACTTTCCAATAGGACTTTGAGACAAAAATTGGGATTCTCTATTACGCTAGTACTTAAGGTGCAGAGACTCCACTATCGAAGAAGACTTAAATGATACGATGATCAAAACAAAGTCCTAACGGGATGATAGAGAAGAAAAGCTAAACTTTTAACAAGATCGTTATCCTCCTTCCGAGGTACTCTAGAAATGAGAGCATACTATTGCCCTCCCGATGATCTTGTCCTTGTCCCATCATACTTAACTATTCGCCCCGTTTTGCCATGCCAAAGATACTCTCTCGTCATGGGTTTCATTGTTCATCTTTCTCACTATCCTTTCTTATAACGCGGCCACTGGTCTCTCGAGAACCACCTCCATCGCATGGAAAGCACTTTCGTAGATAGAAAAGACTAGTCACAGTTAAAACCACTGTGACTACAGATGGAGGAAAGAAAGGAAAAGAGATTCAATCAAGGAATCAAGGATAATGCTAATGGCCTTTGGGGAATAGCCTTTTCTTTTTAAAAGAAAACTTTCTTGAAAAATGCTTCTTTATAAACGATTTTCAAATAGTTTCCAGAAGGTCTTTAAAAACTTTTGCCCAGTCTGGTAACCTTCTGCTCTGATACCAAATGTAACACCCCGCCTCCGCTTGGGTCACTCGCAAGGGAATGCACTAGCTTTAGAGGGGCATTATTGGTAAACATGCACAGAAATATCACAAGACAGAACATATAAAATAGCGGAAGTAAAATCGAACTTTCATAAACATTAATAATTAAGGTCTAAAGCCTTTTACATCAGAGTACATCAAAACCTGTCTTGAAATAATAAAGAAGCATAAAGACTTTTTCATAAATTATTCCCCAAGAAAAAGCAGTAAAGTAGCCATAGCCAAGAAAAGTCCAAGCCATCCATGATGACCTTCAAGCAGAAGAAGTCCGAACTAAACAACAGTATTTCCTCCCTGTAACCTGGGGGGAAACGGAAGAAAAGAGGCGAAACAAAACGGGTCAGTCAAAAAGACTGAGTAAGCCCTATCTACTATTAGTATAAAAACTAGTAAAGTTAACTGACATGAGAAACTGAGATGAAGATAAGCATGATAACAAGATAGATAAGCTAAATCAAAATAACAGGATGAACTACTGAACTCAGGTAAACTAAGGTGTCATGATAAATTACGATGTCAAGAATAAAACAAGGCATCACATCGTCAGGTTTCTATCCAGTATAATATCCCAAGGTATCTATCCCGTATAACATCCCCCGGTTTCTATCATGTATATTTCTCCTGGTTCTAACATGTATATCTGCTCTGCACCTCTCGTACTAGTATCCCAACCCGCGTCATGTGTTAACTATGAATGTCCCTTGCCCAATGTCATGTAATGGTCCATGCCAACCTAATATATAGCATATGTAGGTTTTCCCAACTCGTATGTTTCTTTCCATGTATAAGTTCAGTCCTTTGCCGCAGGCCATACGGGCTTTCCCATGTAAACGTTTTATCCTTGAAGTTGTTTTGGACTGCAACCCTTGATCTAGTTATGTTTCCTTACCACGAACTATCGCGCGTTCACTTAGGATTTATGCCACCTAGGACCACTAGGGATTATGCTACCTAATGAACGTTTCCGTGTCTCGGTTTGGGTTCAGCCACCTAGGGCCACTAGGGATTACGCTAACCACCAACCGCGCCCTTTTTCCCACGCATTCATCGTGAAACGTTTTTCCATGACTGTATGCACATGTATCACATCGTGCCATCAGAGTCCTGTCACAGGGCAGGTCAAGAAATACAGGACTCGGTCGGGAGCTTTCGGTTTATCTGCCGATGCAGATGCTAAGCTCTGTTTTTCTACACGTGGCTATGGTCCCACGCGACCCCTCCCTCAACTAGCAAAAGACAAGACAGGATAAATCCTGTACGAGAACACACTACTGGCCAACCCCCAATCCGAGCCTTACCGCACCCATAATTAGATAGCAATTATGGTCTATTGGGTGTTCTCTGCCTTTCCGTACGTACACGCTTGACCAAAGATGGAAGGTAGCATGACGAGAAAATGCTATCTACGGTACGACCGTGTCTCGTCGACTATGCCCTATCCATCCCGTCCTTAGGTTGCTCGTATAGCAACCAAGGCATACTCTTGGTTCTTCTAACGCAGACCTTAACCTCTCATGAGCCTAGTATAATTACCTGGCAGCCCACAGAGGGATCCCAAGAATATCCTCACGTTCCCCGAAGCCGCTGCTTCGTTACCCAGTTCGCTGGAGCCCTTATCTAGATCAGATACTTGCTCCCACTCGTATACTTAAACGATGACCTATCGTATCAGGTTACTCATCTATCTATGAACTGGTCTAAGTTTCCTTGACTAAGAATCATTACTTAGTAATCCTTCGACTAAGGTTTACCACTTAGCCTTATTCCCGTTACCCTTGCTAATTACGGTTACCCACCTAATTCTCTGAATTAGGGTTTTAAATAACAGATTAAGTGTCACTTAAGTTCATGACTTAATCCCGTCTACAAATCATGTCAAAATTGGCTAAGTATCCAAGTTCAAGACTTAACCCGTCTACAAATCATGTCAAAATTGGCTAAGTATCCAGTGTTCAAGACTTAACCCTACAAACCATGCTCAAGTTGGTTAAGTATATATTAACTTGACCCTATCAAATTTCTTAGTCAAACCGGTCAAGTGTATTCAAGCGATTCGTGACTTAGCCTTATCATATTTTCACGTTATATTGGTTAAGTATGGGTTAACTTAACCTCAATAAATTCCCGAGTTAGATTGGTTAAGTATAGATCACTTAACCACATCAAATTAACGAGTTAGATTGGTTAAGTTTAGGTCACTTAACCACATCAAATTAACGGGTTAGATTGGTTAAGTATAGGTCACTTAACCACATCAAATTATCGAGTTAGATTGGTTAAGTATAGGTCACTTAACCACATCAAATTAACGAATTAGATTGGTTAAGTGTTTAACTTAACCCCATTAAACTACCAAGTGGGATTAATTAAGTTTAAGTTAACTTAACCCCATCTGATTACCATGTTTAGACTAATTGAGTCTAATCTTAACCCCATCCATTAACTGTATCTTTCGGTTAAGTGTCATTAAGGAAACTTACTTAACCTTACCAAGTTATCGTGTTGGATTGATTAAGTGTTGATTAACTTAACCCCGTCCACTAGTCGTATAAAAATGGTTAAGTGTCACTAGGCAAATCAAGTTACTTAACCTACCCAACCTTGTCATGTTTTGTTAAGTATCGTTAGCCTAATCAAATTACTTAACCCACTTGTCCATGTCATATTTGGTTAAGAGTCATTAATCAAATTGACTTAACCCTATTATGTGGCATTAATTACTTAATGCACCTTCACCTCTCACATTAGACTTTGTTGTGGTTACTAGTTAAGCCGGTCGGTTCCGGGTAGCTTTACACCACAACTTGGTCTAACCTCGGGTTCAAGCACAACATGACCAACTTCTCACATTGGGTCCTATTGTTTGCAACTACTAGTTAGGCCGGTCGGTTCCGGGTAGTTTTACGTTGCAAACTCAACCCAACCTCGAGTTGGCCACTTTCTTGTTTAGTCTAGTGTCATGTTCAGAGTCAAGTTTTCAAGCAATTGGGTAGACCTAACTTAATAGGTAAATTCCCTATGGGTAGACCTAACTTAATAGGTAAATTCCCAAGCTTATGTTTTTATGCATACTTACATGTCAACTTCCATGTTATATTTCAAGTCATGTTTTCAAGTATAAACACATGTCATATTTAACGTTACATGTTGTCATGTTTATACCCATTTACCCAAATCATATTCATGTCATTATGTTTTCCCCTAATGTGACCCCAACGCTTTTTAAACTCGCATATACGTTCGCAACAACGTAATGGATTAAAAGAAGAGACTTGGCAAAGGCATGACAAAAATGGATATTAAGCCACAAGTTAATCATGGTGGCAAATGAGGCACACATGTGTTCATTAACTTGCATGTTACATTCTTAAGCCTCAAAAACATGCATAAACCCAAACTTGGCACATAAACGAATCATGGTGACAAAAGACATGGAATGATGGCTAGTAACTCGCATATATCATCATATAAGGGTTATGACTTCATATGCAAGTTGACATAAAGATTATGAAGGTTCTCATGTTGCATAATGCAACATTTCAACATAAAGGTTGTAGCTTTTTGCTCATAAGATCAAGATAATGACTTCATAAACTTGCATGACATGATAGCATATATCATTCTCAATGATCAAACCCAAACTTGCAACATGATCATTTAACTTCATAGTTAATATCTAAGAGTAGGGAAGGGCTTACATTGCTATGAAGGCCTAAATCGATTAAACCAAAGCTTGTGATGGAGCTTATGCATACCATCACCCAAAAACCCAAAGATGGGTGCTCCAAATCAACAAAAACACCATCTTTATGAACAAAGATCAAAGCTTTTGCCTTGAAATCAACTTGAGGAGCTCTCATACTAACATAGGGACTCTCTAATACTCTCATGTTCATGAAACCTCTCATAGAAATGAAGTGGAGGCTAGGATAGTTGAGTGGAGGCCATGAGAGTAGAAATTTTGCCATAGTTTAGTTACATGAGTGAATAATGAGGGTTTAGGGGAGGGTTAGGGGCTTATTTATAGAAGATTATGCTAGTTAGGACCCTTAGATTAACCCTAGGACCAACCTGAACCGTCAGATCTCAAACCAGGCCCAAAAACCTAGCCAAGATAGAAAATAGGTGCACCAGGCAAGACTGCTCGTCTGAGCCAAGTCGACAGCCAAGTCGACAGGGCTGTCGACTTGGTCAGACCAAGTCGACTCCCAAGTCGACAGGGCTGTCGACTTGAGTACTGTGGCAAGAATTTTTCCCGCCTGGCTTAACTGGCCCAATTTTCCAAATTCAAGTTTGAATTTGAAATCTGTTTTTACTTAGGAATTTTCTGAAAACTTCGTTGGGCCTTAATCGGGTCATACGGACTCCGATTTTCGAAAACTCAGACTCTATTTCGCGTATTTTTCCGAGACGAACGCAATGGCTTAGCCCGTTTAACTTGATTCAGAATTTAAAATTAAATTCTGCCTTGATTCTCGTCTTAATCACGTTATCGAAATACGGGTTGTTACATTATCTATATTTATCTCAGATAAATATTTCCTTTATATAACTCCGTTTATTCTCTAAATAAATATTTCTTTTTAATATACTTGTAAATGCTTTACAAATATTCCCCTTTTAATTCTATTGTAAAATGTTTTAAAATATTCGTCTTTCCAATCCTATTGGTACATGTTTGACAAATGTCGCCTTTCTATTTTATTCACAAATGTTTTACAAATAAATTCCTTTTATTCCTTTTTATAAAATACCTTGATTTAATAACTTTTTCCAATACTATAAGCACTTCACATTTTCCATTTATATAAAATCCTTTGATTTTATATCTGTAAATATTTTATTTCAATTTATAGTTGAAATTTCCTTTTCCACACTCCAACGTTTCCTTTGGTATTTAGAGGTACAAAATAACAATGATCAACACACATCATCAACAACAGGTCAAAAATCACATCATATACCACAATATATGAAAAACAGAAAAATAAATGTGAGGAACCCAGTCGGGTCCCTTCGACCGGTTTCCCTACATCCACATATATCAGTCAACATAAATAACATGAAGGTAAAATATTCTGATAAACAGAATAAATATTTCGATACGATTTATATATATCGTTATCGATATTTTCAATCTATTGACTGGCATTTCAACAAACAACCAACACACAGCAAATCAACTAATATTTATCAGTATAAAAATATGTTATAAAAATATAGGTTGAGCAGAGTTAGTGAGAGTTAGTCACATTGGACGGTTATCGTTAAATAACGATAATTGGTCATTGATTTGATTCAAGCGTTAAATTCCACCATAAATCCAAACGAGCTCGAATTCACTCCCAGTCAGTTCCATGGTGTAGCCACCGTCCCTACGATCCCAATGGACCTTGCTTCACTGAATTCTGATCCCGTATCACAAAGATATACCATTTACTAATTAGTGTACTAATTATTTTAAAGTAAACTTTAAACTATAAAAACCTTTTTGGGCCTCAACCTTTATTTTCACAGCCCATTCTCCTTTAGCCCAAGCCTGCCAACTTCTTCTTCCCCAAACACCATACTCTAGTAAAAACCCATAGCCGACTCCATTCAATCCCATACACCTCCCTCATCTCGGTGCGAAACTTCGTGAAACCAGGACCATCTGTCCCCTCTTCCCGCACTCGTCAACCCCATAGCCCTTTCATTGCACTCGGCTCCAAGTACATCACGACATCAAGCAACCGTTGGTGACACACAATAAAAGGGGCGACAACAATTGATTCCAAAACCCCTGGAAAATCTCCATTCGAAGCTCACCTCCAATGCAAACCCGAATCCGAACTTAATTCTTCTCATTGACGCTTATAACGTGAATTTATGCTAACCCTAACCATCGCTACTATAAAACCTCCAACCCTATTTGATGTCGAACCACAAATCATCCACTTAGAAACGAAGAGCTAAACACCAGGACCTCATATATAATTACCTCAAGATTTATAGAAATAAATATGTTTTTTTTAGAAAGGAAATTTTCTCTGCGTTGAAGAAGGGGAAACGAAGGCCAGTTTCTAGTTTTGGAGAAAGCGGTTTAGGGTTAGTGAGTAGGGTAGTGTATTTATAGGAAGAAAAAAATTAATTTTTTATCTGCCTATTGTATTTATTTTTAAGCCAATGCTATTTTTATTTGTCCTCTAAAATTCCTATGATCACGTACAATTCCGAAAAATCACGAAACTTGACGTGCAGCTAGAGTTTGACATTACGAACCAAACGAGACTGGTTTCGTCGAATCCCGACTCAGTATGCTCACACAACGTATTTTTAAAGTCAGAAAATTGACTGTTTTTCACTTTAGAATCCCGTACGGCCACCCACTGACTTCAAAAATCATGGAAATTGAAATCTAACAATAATTTGATATTACAAATCCAACAAAAATAGTTTCGTCGAAATCTGAGGTCGTTTGCAAAAGTGGCTATTTTTAAGGCTCAAAATAAACCATTTAAATATATAAATATATTTAAAAACAATTAAATTTAATAGTTAAAAATAAATATTATCGTATATACTCGCAGTGGAATACCATACAGCTCCATTGGGTTTTATAACTCGATATTTCAAAATTTCCAATTATACCGATATCCGATTTATATTGAAAATACTTTTATAATATAAAATAAATCGTTATAAATTATAAAGGAATTCCACAGTGACTTTTCTAAAATTTGATTTGGACATAAATCAAAATTTACACGACGAAATCCTGATTTTTCTCTTCCACTAGAAAAATATACTTCACCAGCCCATAATGTTTATTGTTTCACAGAAATCTGACTTAAAACGGCTTCTGTATATTCTTTTAAAGTTCGAATCGCCAAATTACGAACTGCCGCGCCATTTCAAGCTCGATTTTAATTATAATATAATTATAAGTTCAAACTGTCATTCAAATAATATATTAATTATTCTAATTCAGTTCTAAACTGAATTAAATATCACAGATGATCCAGTTCACACCATATTGTGAATTCCACTATTTCTGACTATTTCAGAAATTAAATATATTATCATATTATTTATTTTAATTAAATATTCAATATTATTTAACTCTGGTCATTTTAAGTAACCAATTAATTATTTAAATAATTAAATAAATTAATTATATCGCTGAAAAATGCGGGTCGTTACACAAATAGACGCACTAGCCAACTGATCAAACAAATCGTCTATCCTCGAAAGCTGGTGCCTATTCTTCTTCGTGAGCTTATTCTGCTCCCTAATATCCATGCATAAGCGAAGTGAACCGTTAGCTCTCGTTGCAAAAACAACCGGAGCACCCCATTTCGAAATGCTTCGCCTAATGAACACTCTCTCAAGTAGCTCACCTACTTGTTTACTAAGCTCCCTCCTCTCTCTCGGAGCCGTGTGGCACACGGGAAATGCAACTGGCTTTGCTACCAAGTATATACGGAAATCAATCTCGCGCCTTAGGGGTAAATTTAACGACCCGGATTTTCGCGACTTTGGTTATCGTCATAAACACGACGACGACTAACCAAACATCGAAAAATCCCGGTTGTTAATGAAAGAAATTAGAGGGTGAGAATAGATAAGATAGAAATTTAGAATAAAAGAAGAAAAGAAAGAACTTACATCATCAGAGTAACACGAATCTCACAGCGGAACGAATAACATATAACATATAACATAACTTTGAAGCATAACAATTATATATATACAATAGCATTTATCAGAGTACAACACTTACAACACAACGGAAATAACTCTAGCTATATGATCTGGAAGCCTCCTGCTCCATGCTCTCCAAGTATACCTGTAAATCTCGACTACTTGACTGCCCGTACAAATTTAGACACCCAAGAATTTAGGGAAAACAACAAAGTAAACTACGGGTCAGTCATGGGACTGGTGTGAGTAAAATAGTTTAAAACAGGAATAGGGTATCTCATAAGACCACGCCGTGAATACGGAACGGGTTTTTCCTTATGAGTATATGAAAAACTTTGACAAACAATATCATTGTGATATTATAATAATGCCTAAGTACAAATAGGTATCAATCTAGCAGAAACGCTTGCATCTCACGTTCTACATACATAGTATAAAATAATAAACCGCAGGGCGCTTATCGGAGAATGGATTCCAACAGACATGGTATGGGAGTACCTTCTGATCAGTGTACTCTAGAGGGTATACACTGCAGGTTCAACAAGAACGTCTTGCAACCCGGCCACACATGACCGCTCACTCATTTAGCTTGAGTGTCGCGAATATATTGCCACCACGGTTGCAGGCCATCCACCCGTCATCCGAAGATACAGAATCAAAAAGAAGTATAAATATGGATATTCCCTAGATCGGTGACAATACACCCTGCTTGGGAATGACCCAACTAGCCATGCTGCCTAGCCCAACTTTTGTTACTCCCTGGTGTGAGGCTAGAGGCTACGTCTATCTTCAGAACATCTGATCACCATTCACTTTGAATGCCACATCGTCATAACCGCCAAATCACAAATTGACTTATTCAAAAATAACACGGGTATAAAGCTAAGAGAAACGAATTCCTCCGCCACCAAACGTGGATACTTTTGAACAGATCAACTTACGCGATCCATTGGATATACTCTGTCAGACCTTCTTCCATATATGTTGTCCTGGGACTGGAAAAATCGAAGGCACTATTCAGTATATCCATCTTAGTCACTATTATCTAAGACTTATACAACAGCCCTTGCACTTTACTCCGTCTTCAATTATCTTTGGCATAAATGATTCACAACGCTTATGCCAATACAGAGTGGTTCTTTGGATAATAATCCAACCGGTCTCTCCATATTAACAACGTTAAAATGGTCAAAACTTTGATAGTCGGTGAGTTAACTATCAAAGAAAAACAAGTGTGCAAACAACGATATTATTTCCAGATGGAAATTATATCGAACAAACATCATATAACATTTATCTCTTTGGTTCACTTTACATCTCCTATTTCCCTATATTCAACGTTTTGCTGTTTTCTAGATTTAGAAAATATATTTATTAAAACTAGAAAACATTTCCATTCCTTGTTTTCTATATTAGAAAACAATTCTTATTCTTCTTTGGAAAACATTTCCAAAACTCCTACATTTGGATTAAGCAGATGTTTTAGATAAAACATCGCTATACCAACTTAAACTATTTCCCTAAATTACACATTTCACTTAACTCCTTTTTACTGCCAAACCTTAACCATTTCTTAGTTAAAACGAAGCCAATCAAGTTGGGGTAGAACTACCTCTCAGACCTTAACTGAATAACATTTCTATCCTTGAAATAGACAAAGTTTGCTTTAAATTCCTTTAACTAACTTCCTTACTTAACCTTTCTGTCAAATATCTTTATTTGATTTACTCTTTTCGATTAACCCTAGTGGGCTGACCCTATTGGATTAACTCTATTTGCTTAACTCTATTTGATTAACCCTATTCACTTAACTCCTGTCGAATAAACTATATTCGATATCTCCTCCAACACTATTCGAATAAACTACATTCGATTAACTTCTATAACTATATTCGATTGAATTATATTCGATTAACTCTTTTAACTTTACTCGAATAAACCATATTCGATTAACACTTTCTTTCGAATAACTACATTCGATTAACTCTTCGACTAACTCCTTTAGATTAACTAACTTCGAATAACTCCTTTGGATTAACTCTTCGAATAACTCATTTGGATTAACTAACTTCGAATAACTCCTTTGGATTAACTAACTTCGAATAACTCCTTTAGATTAACTCTTCGAATAACTCCTTTGGATTAACTCACTACTACAAAAGTGGGCATATTCGACACTAATTTGTGTGCGTTGCATGAAAAGTGTGGCGAAAGCTATGATTTCTTTGAGCTTCTGCAACAGCATTCATATGTTGTTGCATTATACGTGGATGCACTGTTGCGGTGGGAATTTTAGTGTTCTGATGTGCAACACCAGTTAAAAGCGTAGTATTACGTATATATAATCCAGCTCAGCTATCCGCGTTATCAACATATAAAAACCCCAACCGTAGATGAAAGATTAATCCAACGGTTCAAACCATCTATGGATCTGATGATCTTAATGTTAGCCATCATCCAATCATTGACAGCCACGTCATTTCATTCTTTTGACGAAATTTTGGCGCGATCTTCTCCCTTCATGAAATCGTTTTCTTCTCTATCATCTAATCGTTTTCCCCCTTTTTACTATTGACAAAAATTTAAACCTAAATTCACGTCAGTATCGCTTCTCTCCTCGACAGCAAATTCTATTTCGAAAAGGATGAAGCTTTGAAACGCTTTCTAGTTTTGATTGCTCAGGGCGCTGACATCGCCACTTTTTTCCCTCAGGTTCAGTTTGTATTGCACTGTGAATTAGTTGCGCTTATTATAGATTGGATTATGAGTAATTAGTAATTAGTTCATTTGTTACATTTTGGAAAACCCATTCGCTTATGAGTAATTAGTTGCGCTTATTATTGATTTGGGATTTGGGATTATGCTGAGGTTTATTCGAAAATTATACCCAGCAATAAACCATGAGAACCGGGCTACTGGCATGAAAAAGACATTGGTTTATTATAGAGGTCGAGCTAGTTAAGGAATGGGGACTGCGGTTAATTTGCACTGCTTGAGGTTCATACCTTACACTGCGGTTAATTTGTATGCTTGAGGTTAATTTGCACTGCGGTGTGTATGCACTGCGGTGACATCCGAATTTTAAGCCTCTTACCGCAGATTTTGACAAAATCTGAAGCGGGCACTCAAGCATTTTCGTTTTATTACAATACACATCATACACGCAGTGCATATATAAACTCACAAGTATACACGCACGCACAAGTATACACGCACAAGTATCATAAGTATACACGCACAAGTATACACGCTTAAGTATCACAAGTATACAAGCTCAAGTATCATAAGTACACACGCACAAGTACACACGCTCAAGTATCATAAGTATACACGCACAAGTATACACGCACAAGTATCACAAGTATACAAGCTCAAGTATCATAAGTATACACGCACAATTACACACGCTCAAGTATCATAAGTATACACGCACAAGTATACACGCACAAGTATCACAAGTATACATGCACGCACAAGTATCATAAGGCAGCCATCTGAAGGCACGCACAAGTATACACGCCAAAGTATCATAAGTATACACCAGAGACGTACGCAGAGATTTCAAAAAATCACCAGCATTCACAAACAAAACAACGTACCATTCACAAACATTCAAAAACATTCACCAGCATCCATCATCAGTCATCACCAGTCATCACAAACTTCCACAACCACACAAAGTTTCACAAATATTCACAAATATTCACAAAATTTCAAGCCAAAAATCATTACCAGCAGAATAAAACCAACATCCACAAACATCACCAGTCATCACCAGCATCATCACCAGCATCCACACCAGCATCAGCACCAGCATCCATGTCAGAGTCATTGTCCATGTCAGAGTCATTGTCTATGTTAGAGTGGCTGTTAAGGATAGAGCATAGTCAGCGACCAAACCAGAATTTCTTGTTGTGGAGGGCAAAGTGATCTTTGGATGACCAAACTTCAATAGGTATGTTAATTCTATTTCTGTAAACATTTTGTGATCCACCTAATATATTATATGATCAAACTTCTATTTCTGTAAACATTTTGTGATCCACCTAATATATTATATGATTCAATTCTCAAATAATGTGATCCACCTACGAGTTTATATGCCTTAATTATCAAACAATTTGACATGTAACACACATTAATTATCAAACAATTTGACATGTAACCACATCTGAAGGAAATTCAAGCCATACAATAACAGTGTCTCAAATTCAAGCCACACAACCACATCTATGTACAACTAACAGAGCACCAGTTTGTATTATTATTTCAGAATCTTGGGTGGGGCATTATAACCTTGTATGTATGTATGTATGTGAGTGTGTGCATGTGTGGTTGTGTCTCACTATAAGAAACTGTGGATGGAAGTAAAATTTACCTATGATCACAAAAAAATGGTACCACCGGTTCCTCCCTATTGCGCACAAACAGAATTTCAGGCCTCGTCAAAGGATGAGTATGTGTGGTGCGCTCAACCCTAATGATGTATTTCTTGTTGTTGAATCGAGCAGCAAAAACATTCTCCAAGCCAATGCCTTCATAAAATTCCATTTTCAGGTATAATGATCTATGGTCAATTCGAGACTAATGACAGTCGTCAATTTCACACACATTTCCCATTGGCGTCATTAATTTTTTTGTTGCAGGAACATTTGTCTTCAGGAACTCGGGAAAGCCAACAACTCTGGCCCATGATTCTGTCTCGAACGCTGGTTCAGGCTCAAATTCTTCAGCAGACCATTGTTGCACATAAAAAGCACCTCCAATTTTTGTAAAAAGTTTCAACATTAGCGCATGATCACGCGTACTGTAAGATGGGCATGTTATTAGAAAAGAGTTTTTGGGTATAACCCGTATAGTCCACTCCTCATTAAGCTTCAGCGTATGCCTAAGCATGAGATGCACAAATTCGTAAGTCCAATGTCCTGAAAAAACAGTGGCAGTGATGCATAGTAAAGAGTCCTCCATTGTTTTTTATTAACTTTTGACGATGGAGTTTTGTTTAGCAGTTGGAGATGTAGATGACGATATGCTTCTGAAGCTTGACAGGATATGAAGTGACACACTGTACGTGGCAGTAATATGGGAACTGAAAACTTTTTGCTCAGAAGACGAATGGCCATATGAAATTGCTTATTAGTTGGCTGGCATGACTGACCAATCGCCAATGGTCAGTAAGTCAATTGTAATAATTGTGTTCGTAACATTTTACTAAGAAGGCCAATGGCCATTCGATGCCACCACTTATCAAATAACTTGTTATCATTTGATCAGGTGCATATTTAATTCTGGAAGGCAGAGGGATACATTTTGCAGATGTAACACACATATATACAGTATATTCGATGCCACCCTCTTGTATAGATTCATATATAGGTACATACTAATATACATATATATTTCCTATTGCAATCGGATTGCTGCATATATATGATTCATATATATAAATGAGTAATACATTTTGCAGGTGTGGACACATGTGTACATGTTCAGAATTCCCTAAAGAATTGTCCAGGAATGGATCAGGATAATGTCCCTTATGCCGTGCACCTATTCTTGAAGTAGTTCGAGCTTACTGTATACAATGAACAAAACGGTGTAGCTAATTTTTGAGTTTTGATATTTGGATAATTAAAACAATTGCTTTGGATGAGTTTCTTGTACAAAACCTGTATTGCAAAATATTTAATTAAAGCATTGTATTTCTATCAAATTAGTATCGCATTTTCCTTCTTCTACTGTTGCGTTAGCTTTTATTGATATTACATTTCATTGTAATGGTGTTGCATTACATATTGTAGTGGTGTTGCATTACATTAAATATAATTGCTTACCCGTCGCACGTGGACCCCACAGCTGACGTGGATAGCTGGTGTGGCATGTGACATGTGGAGTGCTGACATGGAGAGATGACGTGTCGTGTGACACGTAGACAGCTGACGTGGAAAGCTGACGTGGCGGCACTGGAAACCAGGCCCTGACTAATGCTTAAGGCAACGCTGAATAGTGTTGCATTACGTGCAAATAGTGTTGCATTATGGTTATAATGCAACACTTTCTTTCCGTGGCCGTAGATGGGCAAAAGTGTTGCCTTAGGTGGCTAATGCAACGGCCACAGATGCCACGCCCCCATGGTGTTGCCTATTTGAAAAAATGGCCTACGGCAACGTTTTTTTGATCTACGGCCACATAAAAATAGTGTCGAATATGCCCACTTTTGTAGTAGTGACTCTTTGACTAACTCCTTCAGATTAACTAACTTCGAATAACTCCTTTGGATTAATTAACTTCGAATAACTCCTTTGGATTAACTAACTTCGAGTAACTCCTCTCAAATGAATAACATTTGATTTTTCCACTCGAATAAACTATATTTGACTACTCTTCCCTCGAGTACACTATATTCGATAACTCTACTTCGAATAAGTGATATTCGATAACTCTAATCGATTAACTCCACTTGGATAACTCTAACCGGTTAACTCAACTTATTATACTTAACTTAACTTGATTAACTCCTATCGAATAACTCTATTCGATTTAACACCATTCGCTTGACTCTAGGTCGCAGCGATCACAATGGTTACGCCTGATTCCCTCAGGAAACAACCGACCGCCGTAGGCTATCTGCAGCCCTGCGAATTACGCTAGCAGTCATGCTAAATGGTACTTATCCTGAGTAACTCGGTTTGACTAACTCTATCTGGTTAACTCTAACTGATCCACTGTAACTGGTCAACTCTAACTGGTCAACTCTAACTGGTCAACTCTAACTGGTCAACTCTAACTGGTCAACTCTAACTGATCATCTTTAACTGTTCAACTTTAACTGATCAACTCTAACTGATCAACTCTAACTGGTTAACTCTAACTTGGTTCAACCTAACTGATTAACTCAAATGGTTTAACCTAAATGATTAACTAAAATTGTTTAACCTAACTGGTTAACTCGTCTCGATTAACTGAACTAATCCACTTAGTTTAACTTAGCTAATTCACGTTGATTAACTCTAACCGATTCACTTAGTTTAACTCAACTAATTCACTTTGATTAACTCTAACCAATTCACTTAGTTTGACTCAACTAATTCACTTCGATTAACCACTTAGTTTAACTTAACTAATTCACTTCGATTAACCACTTAGTTAACTTAACTAATTCACTTCGATTGACTACTTAGTTTAACTTAACTAATTCACATCGATTAATCACTTAGTTCAACTTAACTAATTCACTTCGATTAACCACTTAGTTTAACTTAACTAATTCACTTCGATTAACCACTTAGTTTAACTTAACTAATTCACTTTGATTAACCGCTTAGTTTAACTTAACTAATTCACTTTGGTTAACCTAACCAATTACTTTGATTAACTCGACTAACTTGCTTTGGTTAACCTAACCAAATTACTTTGTTTAACTCGACTAACTTTGCTTTGGTTAACTTTACCAATTACTTTGATTAACTCGACTAACTTTGCTTTGGTTAACTTAACCAAATTACTTTGTTTAACTCGACTAACTTTGCTTTGGTTAACTTAACCAATTACTTTGATTAACTCGACTAACTTTGCTTTGGTTAACTTAACCAAATTACTTTGTTTAACTCTTTTATCACACTCTGGTATTTCTTATGGTTTTTAACACATCATCTAACAACGATGAATATCGTCCAACCACACGTAATCACAACAGATTATATATATCACATTTATATATCACAATACATAAATCACAGTAAAAATAACTGTTGAGCAATCCAGTTGGTTTCCTCCAACCTGTTTCCCTGCACCACAGATGTTAGACAACACCAGTATAATATTCTGATAAACAGAATCGACATATAACTATTTGACGGTTTATATATATATATATATATACATATATATATAATCTCTACTAACTGACTAGTAGTTCAATCAAACAGTCAACACACAATCAAACAGACAATATTTAACAGTCCTAAGAATACACTGTAAAAATAGAACGGTTTAGAGTTGGTGAGTTTTACTCACATTTGGACGATCATCGTCAATGACGATAACCATCACTTGATTCAGACAATTTATTTCGCTATAAATTGTAACGGACTCCAATTGACTCGCGGTCAGTTCCATTGTGGAGTGCTCGTCCACACGATCCCAACGCAACTTACGGTTTGTCAATCTGACACCGTACGACGAAGTTACAACCTATACAAGTTATCATGCATTATAAATAAACTTTAAACTTTAATTAAAATAAAACCCGGGCCTCACCCTAAAAATCCGGCCCAATAACCCTTAATAAAAACCCACCCTTATGCCTCTCCTTCCCAAATTGACATCCTCCCTCCAGTAAACACAACTCCACCCAAATGGCATCGTTGACCGCCGAATCCTCCACCGTCCCTCAGCCGAACAACTCGCCGTTTCCACCATCGTTCACCTCTTCCGACCCCGCTCCCCTCCATACCATCGATGCTCACCTCGCACCATTCACTGAAGTCCGACGAGAACCCTTTTCCAGTCTTCATCGCGTCAGCAACAGGGAACTCCGAGCTAAGGAAGCATCGAACCTCACCAAATCTCACCCTCCAGTTCGCCTCCTCACCCTGATCGAAACTGCGCCCTCAAACTTCCCTTCGGCCTTCACCCTTTGTGTCGCTCTTCAGCCCTAGTCGGAGGCCGTGAAACTCAGCATCCCATAACACTGTCGCACCGCAAACTGCGCACACCAAATCAAAGAGAACCCCTCTTAGAAGCCATATATAAACCTCCTTCGATTTTTAGATTTTATTTTGTATTTCTTTGAATTTATTTTCTCTTGTTTGGTTTGAGGAAGATGATACCGGCTGCTGGAAATCCATTTGACTGTGGAGAGAAAGTGTTTAGGGTTTAGAAAAATATTTGGTCTATTTATAGGATTTTTAATTGATTATTTAAATATAATTTTAAGCAATCGTTATATATTTCTGTCCTTTAAAAATTCCTGTTGTCATATACGATATCCAAAAATCACCAAACTGGACATGCACTTTCAGCTCGACATTACGGTCCCAACGAAACTGGTTTCGTCGAATTCCGACTCTGTACGCTCACACAGCGTATTTTTCACCGTCGAAATACTGACTATTTCTCACTCTAAAAATCCCTACGGTCACACACTGACTCTAAAAATCACGAAACTTGGAATCTAACAACTATTTGACATTGCGGATCCAACAAAACTGGTTTCGCCGAATTCCGACTTCGTATGCAAAAGTGTCTATTTTTAATGCTCTAAATAGCCTATTTAAATATATAAATATATTTAAATATAATTAAATTAATTGTTTAAAATTAATTATTATCGTTTGTATTCACTGTAACGACATGGAAATCTGATCCAATTTAAATTTTTTATTTTGGCTAAGTTAACGAATTTTGAATATTTAAAATGGTTTATTTTATATAATATGGACGAAAAATCTATTTGAATCGAAAATAAAATGTATAATTTATTTTTAATTATATAACGAGCCTGAAATGGCTCGGTAGTTTGAAAATTCGATTTAGAAATTCAATTGAATATATAGAATTCGTTTTAAATCAGAAAGTGGACGACCCAGAAAAATATAACTCTGTTTAACTGTATCTTTCTAACGGATGTGAAAAACTGAGATTTCATAAAATAAATTAGAAGTTATGGCCAGTTGAAGATTTAAAATAGTCGTGATGGAATATATATTTATTTATTTATATAGTTTTAATTATATATATAGCCCTTGAAAATAGAGATTTTGCCAAAGACCTCGGATTTCGACGAAACCACTTTTGTTGGATCCGGAATGTTGATTTATTGCTAGGTGCAAATTTGCAGAATTTTTAGAGTCAATATGTGAGCGTGGCACACGTAAACGCGTTTGACCAGTTTTAGTTGAATTTAATCGACCGGAAATTGGCCATTTTTCAAATGGTCTCTGAATTCGATGAAATTAGTTTTGTTAGGACCGTATCGTCGATACTAAGTTAGAAATAATTTTTCTGTGATTTTAGGGATCCGTATGTGACCCCGGTAAATTGAAATGTACGTTCAATTTCAATATGTACTGATTTATATTTTGAATTTGATGAAAACTAGTCGAAACGATCGAATTGGCTTGCGATACATATCCCATTGTGTTCGGAATAGGGGTAATTAGCTAGGAATGACAGTCAGTGGGCCTGATTCCGAGTCCGTTGTAAAAAGTTTCTTTATGAGGATTTTAAAATAAAATTAAATAAATTAAAATATATAATTCTCCCTTATCCCCCCCTTCAATTTCATTTCCACGCTCAGTTAGATAAAAAAAACCAAAACCCGTTGCTCCTCGAAGTCAACGGCACCGGACATCGCCCCCCCTCCCCCGCCGCCGTCAGAGCCGCCCTCCGCCGATCCCCCCGCCTCTCTCCTCCCTTCGCTCTCCTCCTCCCTCTCCTTTTGTAGTAACCCGGATTTTCGGCGACTTTGGTTATCGACGTAAGCTCGACGTCGATAACCAAAACATCGAAAAATCCCGGTAATTAATGAAAGAAATTAGAAGGTGAGAATAGATAAGATAGAAACTTAGAATAGAAGAAGAAGAAGAACACAACATCAGAGTAACACGAACCTCACAGCAGAACGAATAACATATAATAGATAACATAACTTTGAAATATAACAGTTATGTATACAATAGCACTTATCAGAGTACCAGCAATTACAACACAGCGGAAATAACTATAGCTATATGATCCAGAAGCCTCCTGCTCCAGCTCTTCAAGTATACCTGTAAATCCTGACTACTTGACTGCTCGTACAAATTTAGGCACCCTAGAGTTTAGGGAAAACAAAATAAACGCCGGGTCAGTCATGTGACTGGTGTGAATAAACTCAAATCATTTAAACAGGTATATGATATCTCATAAGACCACGCCGTGAATACGGAACGGGTTTTTCCCTTACGAGAATCCAAATAACTTTTCAAAGCAATATCATTCTGATATTATAATAATGTCTAAGTACAGATAAATATCAATCTAGCAGAAACGCTTGCATCTCACGTTACTACATATATAGTATACAATCAAAATCGCAAGCACGTGTTGGATGATTGGATTTCCAACTATGACAAGGTATGGAACCACCTTCCGATCAGTGTACTCTAGGAACGATACACTAGAGTTCAACAAGAACATCTTGCAACTCAGCCACACATGACCGACCACTCATTTCGCTTGAGTGTATCGAATGTACATCACCAACGGTTGGGATCAGCAACCGTTCCCGTATATATGTGGGACAACATTGATAGATTTAAGAAACAAATGAATATTCTCTAGATAGGTGATTATACACCCTACTTCGGTGCGACCGACTTAGCCATGCTACCTGCACGATTTCTGTCATTTACCGGTTTGATGAGGCTAGAAGCTACGCTTTATCATTACATCAGATTCACTTCGAATGCTACATTGTCAAATCCATCGAAAATCACTATTTGACGTCTACAACAATACATTACGTGTTAGCTAGAAGAAGTTTCCTTCTCCGCTTCCACTCTTGGTACGGTTGAAGAAATCAAGGTACGTGACCTTTCTTGAAAATACTCTGTCAGACATTCATTCATACAAGTCATCCTCATTCACTTAGAATGTCACATCGTCATACCCGCCAAATCACAAATTGACTTATCCAAAAATAACACGGGTATACATCTAAGAGAAACGAATTCCTCCGCCACCAAACGTGAATACGTTTGAACAGATCAACTTACGCTATCCATTGGATATACTCTGTCAGACCTTCGTCCATACAAGTTGTCCTGGGACTGGACAAACCGAAGGCACTATTCTGTAAAAAGGATAGCCCTTGCATTTTACTCCGTCTTCAATTATCTTTGGCATATATGATTCGCGACGCTTATGCCAATACAAAGTGGTTCTTTGGATAATAATCCAACCGGTCTCTCCATATTAACAACGTTAAAATGGTCAAAAACTTCGATAGCCTGTGAGTTAACTATCGAAAAAAACAAGTGTGCAAACAACGATATTATTTCCAGATGGAAATTATATCGAACAAACATCATTTAACATTATTCTCTTTAGTTCATTTATTTACTTATCTCTAGTTTTACCTATATTCTAAATTCTTATTTTCTTTTATCAGAAATCATTTCTGATTCTCGTTTGGAAAACATTTCCAAAACTCCTTTACGATCAAACCTTACCATTTCTTAGTTAAGAAGGAAGTCACTCAAGTTGGGGTATAATTACCTCTCAGACCTTAACTGAACAACGTTATAACTTCAAAATGGTCAAAGTTTATCTTTTAATCTTTAACAACTTCTTTACACCTTTCTCGGATCCAATTTTACTAATCCACATCTATATTTAAAACATTGGTTATAACGATAACGTTATAATCACTACTTTCGAATTATCTAACTTTAATTATAACTTCTATTCTTATTAGTGAATAATTAACCTAACACTTATTTATTTATAAATAAATAAATCTCTATTTAAACACTGGAAAGTATAAATACTTTCCCGAATTCGATATAATCGAATTCACCGATTAGCTCTCTTCGGGAAATCTCTATTTGATTAACTCTTCTTCGAATAACCCATATTCGATTAACTCCTTCTCGAATAAACGATATTCGATAATCTCTCTTCGAATAACTAATATTCGATGACTCTTCCTTTTCAAATATCTCATATTTGAAAATCTCACTTCGATTAAACTATAATCGATAACTCCTTTCGATGAAACTAACATCGATTTATTTAACTCGACGAACTTAACTCGACTAACTCGACTTACTTGGTTCGACCAATTCGATTCGATTAACTAGGCTCGACTAACTTGGTTCGACAAATTCTATTCGATTAACTGGGCTCGACTAACTTGGTCTAACCACCCGATCAACTCAACTTATTTAACTTAACTTATTTCTCAACTCGATCAACTTGATTAACTCCTATCGAATAACTAATATTCGATTAAACTCCATTCGCTTGACTCTAGATCGCAGCGATCACAATGGTTACGCCTGACTCCCTCAGGAAACATCCGACCGCCGTAGGCTATTTACAGCCCTGCGAATTACGCTAGCAGTCGTACGAGATGGCAACTTATCCTGAATACTATGTTTGACTAACTCTGTCTCAAATAACTATATTTGATTAACTCTAGTTCGTTTTAACTCTAATCGATTAACTTTAACTAATTAACTCCTACTGGTTAACTCTAACTGATTAACTCTAACTAGTTAACTTTATTTGACTAACTCGACTTGACTAACCCCTTCGAATACCATATTCGATTAACTAACTTCGAATACCATATTCGATTAACTCCTTTCGAATGTCTATATTCGATTAACTAACTTCGAATACCATATTCGATTAACTCCTTTCGAATGTCTATATTCGATTAACTAACTTCGAATACCATATTCGATTAACTAACTTCGAATACCATATTCGATTTACTAACATCGAATACCATATTTGATTAACTAACTTCGAATACCATATTCGATTTACTAACTTCGAATACCATATTCGATTAACTCTTTTCGAATGTCTATATTCGATTAACTAACTTCGAATACCATATTCGATTAACTAACTTCGAATACCATATTCGATTTACTTTATTCACTTTATAAAGATTTCCTTTTTAACAACGTTTTATTTATTTGAAAAGATTTACTTTTAAATAACGGTTCTACACTTTAAAAATGATTTCCTTTTTATAATGTTCCCTTTCCAATTCTATTTGTAAATGGTTTACAAATATTTCCTTTTCAAATTTATTCTTGAAATATTCTAACTCCTTAAATTCCTGGGAAAATTCGCCATAACCTCCTTTGTATCGGGAGCATCGGGAAAATCCCCAAACCCGCCACACAGGCCTTTCCATTCAAAAAGAAAATGGTTTGAAATTATTTCCTTTTATAATATCTCCTATTTATAAATATTCCAATTTATAAACATTAATTATTTATAAATATTCCACTTTATAAATATCTCTTATTTATAAATATCCCATTTTATAAATATTCTTTTTTCAATATCACTTTGAAAATTCCCTTATCTACATTTCGGTATGTTGTGGTATCCAATCATATCAAATCACGATGTTCAATATCGTTCAAACACATATAATCGCCAACAGATTATATATCACACTATACATCACAATATATAAATCACAGTAAAATAACTGTTGAGAAATCCAGTTGGATTCCTCCAACCTGTTTCCCTACATCACAGATGTTAAACAATATAGATAACATCGATTTCACTTCGATGTGAATTATTCTGATCAACAGAATCAACATATAAATATCCAACTGTTATATATATATATATATATATATATGTATACACATATATATAAAGTTTCCACTAACTGTCTAGCAGTTCAATCAAACAGTCAACACACATCAAACAGACAATATCTAACAGTTCTAAAAATACAACATGAAATTATAAACTGTTCAGAGTTAGTGAGTTTTACTCACCGTTGCGCGTTAACCGTTAAATAATCGGTTTGAATTCTTTGATTCAGTCTGACAATTTATTTCTCCATGAATTCATACGAGCTCGAATCCACTTCCAGTCAGCTTCAGTGTGAAGCTCTCGTCCATACGGTCCCAACGTGACTGACGGTTCGAGATTCTGATTTCATATGAATAAGATATGAAATTTTCAAGTTATATACTTTGATTTGAATTTAAACAAACTAATTTAATCCATCATCCTCCTTACCCCTTCACATATAACCCGGCCCAAACCTTTAAAGCCCAACTTCGTTTAAACCCAAGACCGCCTCATCATCTCCCCCAAATCACGAAATACGCTTGCTCCAGCAAAAACGAATGGCCACCAACGAACATTTGAGCTCCTCTCCCTCCTTCATCTTCACATAGAAATCAAAACCGATAACAACAAAATACCTCTCATCCAAACCTCTACAACACTATACCCCTCTCATCGAACTCGCTCCCACCAACACGAAATCGACGTCGATCCACAACAGTCCAGGTGCGACATGTTTTTCACCGGAATTTCCAAGAAAAATCACAATCCTATCCATTCGATCTTCTGATTACAAACTCGAACTCGATTTCCTGAACCAGTACTTCAATCACCGAAAAATCCCAACCCTAGGAGTTACTGTTAAACTTTCGAACCACCGAGACTTGCATCGCACTTCCCATAATAACCGCTACCAGATCGAAGACAATCTCCACCGCAACCCATTATACATATAAAATGATTTATACTATTTTATTTCACTTTTATTTGATTTTTGAAAGAAATCTGTTTCACTTGGAAAAAATGAAGAACACAACAGCGGCGTGGTTTGTGTTGACCAGAGGACCAAAAAATTAGGTTTAGATTTTTTTTTTAGGTATGGGGTATATATAAGGGATTTAGATATTTTTTAGATATTTTAGAGAATGGAATATTCCAGGTATATTCTCATTTCTATATTCACTTTGCTTTCTAAAAATCCTCGTGATTGCATATGATACCCAAAAATCACGAAACTGGACATGTAGCTACAACTCGACATTACGGTCCCAACGAAACTGGTTTCGTCGAATTCCGACTCCGTTTGCTCACACAGCGTATTTTTAACCGTCAAAATACTGACTGTTTTTCACTCTAAAAATCCGTACGGCCACAAGTGACTCTAAAAATCACGGAAACTGACATCTAGCAATAATTTAACATTGCGGATCCAACAAAATTAGTTTCGTCGAATTCCGACTTCGTTTGCAAAACTGGCTATTTTTGAAGCTCTAAATAGCCTATTTAAATATATAAATATATTTAAATATAGTTAAATTAAATATTTAAAATTAAATATTATCGTATATCTTCACATATGATATCGTACAGCTCTAGAATATCATATCAGAATATACAGTTTGATATTTCAGATTTCAGATTATCTCGATATTCAGTTTATACTGAAAATCCATTCATAACGTATATAAAGCGTCGCAAATTATAAAGGAATTCTACAGCGACTTTTCTGACATTTGATTTGGACGTACAACAAAATCTACACGACGAAATCCCGATTTTTCTCTTCCACTAGAAAGATATACTCCACCAGCTCCACACGTTTCTTGTTTCATAGAAATCCGGCTTAAAACGAATCATGTACATCCAGTTGAAGTTCAAATCGCCAAATCGCGAAATGCAGCGCCATTTCAAGCTCGATTTTAATTATATTATAATTATACATTCAAACTGACGTCGATTGAATATATTCGTCAATATAATTCAACTCTAAGCTGAATTAAATCTAAGGGACGACCCCGTTCACAGAATATTGTGATTCCCAATATTTTGGATTTATTTCGACATTATAATATATTTTATTATATTATAATTATTAATTAAATATTCAATATTATTTAATTCACGTTCTCGATATCGATAAATCGATATTAAATAATTAAATAAATAAATTGTTCAACAGCTAAAAATGCGGGTTACTACAATCTTCCCCCCTTAATAAAATTTCGTCCTCGAAATTGCTAAGCTAGGGGACGACCCTATCTTTTGGGTAAAAATTTATCTGTTTACCTCTTATCTCCGGTTTCAACTGAACCAATTAATATCGACTAAAATATTAATTTATTCTGACTAACTAAATTTTCAAAAATTTTGAAAATTTTCTAACGCCTTAACTTTTGAAAAAAAAATTAGCCAGCACCTCCTTTGTACTGGTCGATATCTCAAACTCCAACTCGCCTCTCTGGGCCATCTCCACCCCAAAAGAAAATCAAACAGCCAAGCGGCTTGCTAATTCGGCTCATAAAATCCAAACTCATATATAATATAAACTGGTACCTTTTTGTCGGGCACATCAACTCTACCACTTCCATATGCTATCAACTCAGCATATACCAGTGTTATCTCAATCAAATTCCAATCAGTTCATATCCTCAAATCCAAATCGAATTTTCATTTGAACCCCAATATCAAATTCCAAATTATTGACTCATCAACCCAATTCCATAACAGATTATTCTCTAATCCAATTCAATTCTATTTAACTATGTTCAAGTTAAATTTCAATTTATTTTTACCATCTCATTTTATTTAAATTCATTAGTTGAATTTTAATTTCTAGAACTTAAATTCCCGGTTTTATTTCAAATCAATTTGAAATCATAATGCCAATTCAAAACCTTTGAATTTTCTAAACAACTTGTTTTCTCAAAACAATTCAAATCAAAATCTCTGGTAGTAATCCACCACTTAGAACTCGAAAATCACACCGATGATACTGCATAGTCATCATCGGAATTATTTTCCAGCGACCCAAGTGATTTTCAATACTATATCATTTTCAAAACCCTTACTAAATACATCCATTTTGAAAACATTTCAAAATCTCCCAGGAAATTAAAATTTCCTTATTTTAATTCCAAATCTGATTTAAATTCATATTTAATTCATCTTATTTCATATTCTTTACTTATATGATTCTGATTGGTTATATATAACCATTTTACTTTATAATCTCATCTGATTATAATTACTAACAACACATCCTATATATGATAATATATCCCATATCCATACTGTGTCGGTCAATCGTATTCAAGTGTTTATTTACTCCTACCGATACAGTGGATCAAACTGATCGACCATAACTCATAAACAACTCAGCCAATGAATCTCCACAATATAAAACCATTTTTATATCAAATACAAATACGCACTCGTATATATACACTCAAACTCAATCTAGGGTATTACTAACCCTATCTCTACCGAGTCACGCCACAGAGCCAAGTAATTCTCAACTTAAGCTCTGATACCAACTGTAGTAACCCGGATTTTCGGCGACCTTGGTTATCGACGTAAGCTCGACGTCGATAACCAAAACATCGAAAAATCCCGGTAATTAATGAAAGAAATTAGAAGGTGAGAATAGATAAGATAGAAACTTAGAATAGAAGAAGAAAAAGAAGAACACAACATCAGAGTAACACGAACCTCACAGCGGAACGAATAACATATAATAGATAACATAACTTTGAAATATAACAGTTATGTATACAATAGCACTTATCAGAGTATAGCACTTACAACACAGCGGAAATAACTATAGCTATATGATCCAGAAGCCTCCTGCTCCAGCTCTTCAAGTATACCTGTAAATCCTGACTACTTGACTGCCCGTACAAATTTAGGAACCCAAGAGTTTAGGGAAAACAAAATAAACTCCGGGTCAGTCATGTGACTGGTGTGAATAAACTCAAATCATTTAAACAGGTATATGATATCTCATAAGACCACGCCGTGAATACGGAACGGTTTTTTCCCTTATGAGAATCCAAATAACTTTTCAAAGCAATATCATTCTGATATTATAATAATGTCTTAGTACAGATAAATATCAATCTAGCAGAAACGCTTGCATCTCACGTTACTACATATATAGTATACAATCAAAATCGCAAGCACCTATTGGATGATTGGATTTCCAACTATGACAAGGTATGGAACCACCTTCCGATCAGTGTACTCTAGGAACGATACACAGGAGTTCAATAAGAACATCTTGCAACTCAGCCACACATGACCGACCACTCATTTCGCTTGAGTGTATCGAATGTACATCACCAACGGTTAGGATCAGCAACCGTTCCCGTATATATATGGGACAGCATTGATAGATTTAAGAAACAAATGAATATTCTCTAGATGGGTGATTATACACACTACTTCGGTGCGACCGACTTAGCCATGCTACCTGCCCGATTTCTGTCATTTACCGGTTTGTTGAGGCTAGAATCTACGCTTTATCATTACATCAGATTCACTTCGAATGCTACATTGTCAAATCCATCGAAAATCACTATTTGACGTCTACAACAATACATTACGTGTTAGCTAGAAGAAGTTTCCTTCTCCGCTTCCACTCTTGGTACGGTTGAAGAAATCAAGGTACGTGACCTTTCTGGAAAATACTCTGTCAGACATTCATTCATACAAGTCATCCTCATTCACTTAGAATGTCACATCGTCATACCCGCCAAATCACAAATTGACTTATCCAAAAATAACACGGGTATACAGCTAAGAGAAACGAATTCCTCCGCCACCAAACGTGAATACGTTTGAACAGATCAACTTATGGAATCCATTGGATATACTCTGTCAGACCTTCGTCCATACAAGCTGTCCTGGGACTGGACAAACTGAAGGCACTATTCTGTAAACAGGATAGCCCTTGCATTTTACTCCGTCTTCAATTATCTTTGGCATATATGATTCGCGACGCTTATGCCAATACAGAGTGGTTCTTTGGATAATAATCTAACCGGTCTCTCCATATTAACAACGTTAAAATGGTCAAAAACTTCGATAGTCTGTGAGTTAACTATCGAAGAAAAACAAGTGTGTAGACAACGATATTATTTCCAGATGGAAATTATATCGAACAAACATCATTTAACATTATTCTCTTTAGTTCATTTATTTACTTATCTCCAGTTTTCCCTATATTCTAAATTCTTATTTTCTTTTATCAGAAAACATTTCTGATTCTCGTTTGGAAAACATTTCCAAAACTCCTTTACGATCAAACCTTACCATTTCTTAGTTAAGAAGGAAGTCACTCAAGTTGGGGTATAATTACCTCTCAGACCTTAACTGAACAACGTTATAACTTCAAAATGGTCAAAGTTTATCTTTTAATCTTTAACAACTTCTTTACACCTTTCTTGGATCCAATTTTACTAATCCACTTCTATATTTAAAACATTGGTTATAACGATAACGTTATAATCCCTACTTTCGAATTATCTAACTTTAATTATAACTTCTATTCTTATTAGTGAATAATTAACCTAACACTTATTTATTTATAAATAAATAAATCTCTATTTAAACACTGGAAAGTATAAATACTTTCCCGAATTCGATATAATCGAATTCGCCGATTAGCTCTCTTCGAGAAATCTCTATTTGGTTAACTCTTCTTCGAATAACCCATATTCGATTAACTCCTTCTCGAATAAACGATATTCGATAATCTCTCTTCGAATAACTAATATTCGATGACTCTTCCTTTTCAAATATCTCATATTTGAAAATCTCACTTCGATTAAACTATAATCGATAACTCCTTTCGATGAAACTAACATCGATTTATTTAACTCGACGAACTTAACTCGACTAACTTAACTTGACTCGACTAACTCGACTTACTTGGTTCGACCAATTCAATTCGATTAACTAGGCTCGACTAACTTGGTTCGACCAATTCGATTCGATTAACTAGGCTCGACTAACTTGGTCGAACCACCCGATCAACTCAACTTATTTAACTTTACTTATTTCTCAACTCGATCAACTCGATTAACTCCTATCGAATAACTAATATTCGATTAAACTCCATTCGCTTGACTCTAGATCGCAGCGATCACAATGGTTACGCCTGACTCCCTCAGGAAACATCCGACCGCCGTAGGCTATTTACAGCCCTGTGAATTACGCTAGCAGTCGTACGAGACGGCAACTTATCCTGAATACTATGTTTGACTAACTCTGTCTCAAATAACTATATTTGATTAACTCTAGTTCGTTTTAACTCTAATCGATTAACTCTAATTAATTAACTCCTACTGGTTAACTCTAACTAGTTAACTTTATTTGACTAACTCGACTTGACTAACCCCTTCAAATACCATATTCGATTAACTAACTTCGAATACCATGTTCGATTAACTCCTTTCGAATGTCTATATTCGATTAACTAACTTCGAATACCATATTCGATTAACTCCTTTCGAATGTCTATATTCGATTAACTAACTTCGAATACCATATTCGATTAACTAACTTTGAATACCATATTCGATTTACTAACTTCGAATACCATATTCGATTAACTAACTTCGAATACCATATTCGATTTACTAACTTCGAATACCATAATCGATTAACTCCTTTCGAATGTCTATATTCGATTAACTAACTTCGAATACCATATTCGATTAACTAACTTCGAATACCATATTCGATTTACTTTATTCACTTTATAAAGATTTCCTTTTTAACAACGTTTTATTTATTTGAAAAGATTTACTTTTAAATAACGGTTCTACACTTTAAAAATGATTTCCTTTTTATAATGTTCCCTTTCCAATTCTATTTGTAAATGGTTTACAAATATTTCCTTTTCAAATTTATTCTTGAAATATTCTAACTCCTTAAATTCCCAGGAAAATTCGCCATAACCTCCTTTGTATCGGGAGCATCGGGAAAATCCCCAAACCCGCCACATAGGCCTTTCCATTCAAAAAGAAAATGGTTTGAAATTATTTCCTTTTATAATATCTCCTATTTATAAATATTCCAATTTATAAACATTACTTATTTATAAATATTCCACTTTATAAATATCTCTTATTTATAAATATCCCATTTTATAAATATTCTATTTTCAATATCACTTTGAAAATTCCCTTATCTACATTCCGGTATGTTATGGTATCCAATCATATCAAATCACGATGTTCAATATCGTTCAAACACATATAATCGCCAACAGATTATATATCACACTATACATCACAATATATAAATCACAGTAAAATAACTGTTGAGGAATCCAGTTGGATTCCTCCAACCTGTTTCCCTACATCACAGATGTTAAACAATATAGATAACATCGATTTCACTTCGATGTGAATTATTCTGATCAACAGAATCAACATATAAATATCCAACTGTTATATATATATGTATACACATATATATAAAGTTTCCACTAACTGTCTAGCAGTTCAATCAAACAGTCAACACACATCAAATAGACAATATCTAACAGTTCTAAAAATACAATATGAAATTATAAACTGTTCAGAGTTGGTGAGTTTTACTCACCGTTGCACGTTAACCGTTAAATAATCGGTTTGCATTCTTTGATTCAGTCTGACAATTTATTTCTCCATGAATTCATACGAGCTCGAATCCACTTCCATTCAGCTTCAGTGTGAAGCTTTCGTCCATAAGGTCCCAACGTGACTGACGGTTCGAGATTCTGATTTCATATGAATAAGATATGAAATTTTCAAGTTATATACTTTGATTTGAATTTAAACAAACTAATTTAATCCATCATCCTCCTTACCCCTTCACATATAACCCGGCCCAAACCTTTAAAGCCCAACTTCGTTTAAACCCAAGACCGCTTCATCATCTCCCCCAAATCACGAAATACGCTTGCTCTAGCAAAAACGAATGGCCACCAACGAACATTTGAGCTCCTCTCCCTCCTTCATCTTCACATAGAAATCAAAACCGATAACACCAAAATACCTCTCATCCAAACCTCTACAACACTATACCCCTCTCATCGAACTCGCTCCCACCAACACGAAACCGACGTCGAGCCACAACAGTTCAGGTGCGACATGTTTTTCACCGGAATTTCCAAGAAAAATCACAATCCGATCCATTTGATCTTCTGATTACAAACTCGAACTCGATTTCCTGAACCAGTACTTCAATCACCGAAAAATCCCAACCCTAGGAGTTACTGTTAAACTTTCGAACCACCGAGACTTGCGTCGCACTTCCCATAACCGCTACCAAATCGAAGACAATCTCCACCGCAACCCATTCATACATATAAAATGATTTATACTATTTTATTTCACTTTTATTTGATTTTTGAAAGAAATCGGTTTCACTTGGAAAAAATGAAGAACACAATGGCGGCTTGGTTTGTGTTGACCAGAGGACCAAAAAATTAGGTTTAGATATTTTTTTTTAGGTATGGGGTATTTATAAGGGATTTAGATATTTTTTAGATATTTTAGAGAATGGAATATTCCCGGTATATTCTCATTTCTATATTCACTTTGCTTTCTAAAAATCCTCGTGATTGCATACGATACCCAAAAATCACGAAACTGGACATGTAGCTACAGCTCTTCATTACAGTCCCAACGAAACTGGTTTCGTCGAATTCCGACTCCGTTTGCTCACACATCGTATTTTTAACCGTCAAAATGCTGACTGTTTTTCACTCTAAAAATCCGTACGGCCACAAGTGACTCTAAAAATCACGGAAACTGACATCTAGCAATAATTTAACATTGCGAATCCAACAAAATTAGTTTCGTCGAATTTCGACTTCGTTTGCAAAACTGGCTATTTTTGAAGCTCTAAATAGCCTATTTAAATATATAAATATATTTAAATATAATTAAATTAAATATTTAAAATTAAATATTATCGTATATCTTCACATATGATATCGCACAGCTCCAGAATATCATATCAGAATATACAGTTTGATATTTCAGATTATCTCGATATTCAGTTTATACTGAAAATCCATTCATAACGTATATAAAGCGTCGCAAATTATGAAGGAATTCTACAGCGACTTTTCTGACATTTGATTTGGACGTACATCAAAATCTACACGACGAAATCCCGATTTTTCTCTTCCACTAGAAAGATATACTCCACCAGCTCCACACGTTTCTTGTTTCACAGAAATCCGGCTTAAAACGAATCATGTACATCCAGTTGAAGTTCAAATCGCCAAATCGCGAACTACAGCGCCATTTCAAGCTCGATTTTATTTATATTATAATTATACATTCAAACTGACGTCGACTGAATATATTCGTCAATATAATTCAACTCTAAGCTGAATTAAATCTAAGGGACGACCCCGTTCACAGAATATTGTGATTCCCAATATTTTTTATTTATTTCGACATTATAATATATTTTATTATATTATAATTATTAATTAAATATTCAATATTATTTAATTCACGTTCTCGATATCGATAAATCGATATTAAATAATTAAATAAATAAATTGTTCAACAGCTAAAAATGCGGGTTACTACACCTTTCTCTCGCGTGGCCTCTTCGAGAACACCCAACGCCCTACCACCGCCGACAGTGGCCAACTGGGCCACCCTCCCGGAGCCCCAGCGCCACCTCCGGCCACTCCACCCTCTCCCCACCCTCGTTTCTCTCTCCTCAACACCTCTCTCTCCCTCCAACTCGTTGAAACAAGAAACCCTAGCCCCGATTCGAGCTCAAATCGAGCGCGCCACCCTGATGAAAGCCGCTGGCCACCCTCCGACGACTGCTGCAACTCCCACCTCGTGCAGCTCAAAAAGCGAAGGGCCACCCTCTGCCTAAATCCAGCAATGTGAGTTTTTATAATAGGAAAAAAATCTAATTTTTTACTTATATAATTTGCGATTTTTATATGTTTAGATCTGAAACAAAAGCACGATTTCTATGTATATTGATTTGAAGTAAAGTTATGATTTCTATTATATGAAAAAGAAATGATCTTTGATTTGAAAAAGACGAGATTTTTATTCGAACAAAGACGAGACTTTTATTCGAACAATCACGGGATGTTTATATGAATAACATAATAAAAATATAATTGTTATTATATGTAGAAGTTAAAAATATAATTGTTACTATATGTAGAAGTTAAAAATATAATTGTTATTATATGTAGAAGTTAAAAATTTAATTTTTATATTATAAAGAGGTTAAAAATATTATTTTTATATGTGTAGTAAAGTAAAAATATAATTTTTAGTGAAGATAAAAATTCGATTTTTATATATTGAATAAGGAGATAAAAATTCGATTTTTATATATTTTGAATAAGGAAATAAAAATTCGATTTTTATATATTGAATAACGAAATAAAAATTCGATTTTTATATATAGAATAACGAAATAAAAATGTGATTTTATTTATATGTGAACAGCGTGACAAAGACTATGTTGGAAGTACGGGCAAATCCAGATGGTCAGAAATTCAGAAATAAAACTGGTGGAGTGGATCCCAAAGTTGAGAACTTCTCACTCTAAATTTTACTTTTCTAGTTATAAATATATACTAGGATGCAGACGGTGTTTAGTAGCACCCGACACCATTGTCCACAGACCATGGACTTGTTTTTTTGGTTGTTTGGTGATTGATTAGAATATTTGTTGAAATTTTGTGGTGTGAATAACGAATTGATAATTTGGTTTGTGGTGTGAAAATCGAATCAATAAATTGGTTAGGATTAGACGTGCGCCGTTATAAGGCGAAGGAGTAAGGCTAGGTTAGACCTTACTCCAAATTTTTTGGTGTGAATAATGAAAGTGATTTGATTGATATGGGTATGGCGTGGGCCATTACTAGACCGGGGATAAGGCTAGGCCTTGTCCCGTTTCTAGTATAGTGCCGTTATGCCGCCGAAATTTTCTAAAATATGTTAGAAAAATAAAAATATCATTTTTATTAGAAATGAATAGAATAAAATATTCATTTACAAATCAAAACGATTTGTTGATGTACACCCATTTGACTGATATGGATTGGGACGATAAATTTTACACATCGCCCAACTGCACAAATAAAATTCATGTTTGATTGATTGAAACCCCACACTGGTGTTGGGATGATATTTGACGTACACTAATCCCAACTGTTTAGTGGTATGTCGATCGATTGATCGACAGACTGTTGTAAGCGTTGAATGTTGGATTTGATGCTTACACAGTTGTGCAGTGCACTTTGGGTGATGGATGATTGTTATACACATGTGTTGTGTGAAATCCATATAATTAACATTATATGGTAATCGTTTGGGCCTCATTCCAATTTGGAAAATATGGAATATTTTGAAATAGAAATGTTGAAAAATATAGAAAATATTTGAAATAGGAATATTTTTGAATAACGAATATTTTTAACTAATATTCTATAAAGAAATAAAGCTGATTTTGATGTCCGATTTTGGATGGACATAAAATGTTGAAATGAATAAAGCCGTGTTGGTTAGTTATTCGCTATTTGAACGTGAACGATATTTATATCGATTTTATTCGTTTTTATAACGAATAGCGAAAAGGAAGTGATTTCAAAATCAAATATTTTGAAAATATAATCATTTGTATATAATGACGTGAAATATTCAATTTTGATTTAAAATTGAAATAGAAATTGGAATCGTTTTGAAAACGAATTTAAAAAATACGTTTTGAACAGAAATATATATATATATATTATATATAATGGCCTGAATAGAACGCGCCGTGCAGCGACCGTTCGCGAATTTCGACCATTGACTTCGTATGGACCTTACGGGAGATCCGACCGTCGGATTCTCCTAAAACCAGAACCGATGGGTTCGTATCGAAAAGAGCTTTCCAACGAATATAACTGATTTGAAATCTAACGGTTGGATTTGGAGTTATGTCCAAATCAAGTTTGGAAAAGGTCGCTATAGATGCAGTTCGATGGCCGTTGTTGGAAATCGACTGTACGGGCCTTGATAAAATTATTAAAAATATCCATAATTTGTGTAAAATCAAAATAAATGATTTGCAAAGAGTTGGGATGAAAAATCCCATAGTTGAAGAGATAAAAATAGATTTTTATCGAAATGAACTAGTTTATAACTAGAATAGAAAATTCAATGATTTTTGATATCGAATTGGATTTTGGGTTCGTCGTGAACGGTGTCTTAAATAACGCTGTTCTTGAACCAAATTGTGAAAAGAATAAATCTTTTAATTAAGATTTAAAGAAGTGAAAATGAGATGTGAATTGGGTTTATCGTGAACTGTGTTTTAAACAACATTCGTTGTTTAACCCAATAAACAGTGAAATGAGATTTGGAATTTATTAATCTTTGTATTGATATTTAATAGAAATTTTCCAAAGTAAAGTTTTCCAATATATAAATTGGAATGGAATGGAATTCGATTCGGTAATAATCGAAGTGAGCTTCTGTGGAAGAAGGCCGTTAATACATATGGAATTTAAAAGGCTTTGCCGTTATTCCAATTATATTATGGGTTGGATATGGAAGTTCATATCGACTATATATATTGATTTGATTTCCGTGAAGATTCCATAATTAATGGAATGGGATTTTGGGTTTACCGTGAACTGTGTTTTAAAGGACGCTAGTTCTTTAACCCAGTTAAAAGCAGAAATTGATTTTGATGATTAATACTGAATTGAAGTTTTAATGAATCTTTAATCAGATTGAAATTATATCCAAAGGAAGATTAAAGAATAAATATAAAAGAATTTATCTTTTATAAAATTAATGGGAACCTTTCCCAAACGATGTGAATATTTGAATAAAAGAATATTCTGAATTGGAATGGGCGTATGTTGTGTTTGTGTAACACTTGTTTATTATAAACGCGAGTTATTCAGAAAGGCCGGTTTGTACCCATTCTGAATAACTGCTTCGGCGATAAGTCGAAGATGAAGACGGTGGTAGAAGACCGAAGGTCTTCACATCGTTTGGATAATTACTAATGATCTTGATTGGGTCGTACACCCAAGAGGAGAGAAACAGTTGGTGATCGTCCAGACGTACTTGGAGATCGACGGATATGCGAGGACCTCACTCCTGTATTGGACATATGGGAGGCGGATTAAGGTGCCTCCGGTTTCGTTCAGACCCAGAACGAACTTGTAAATGAACTGCGTGTCTGACATTGGATATCATTCTGTGTGATTGATAGATATCGGTTGCATGGAATGGTTTGCCTGTGTAGCATGCTAAGATGCAAATGATCAAGGCTTTTTGTTGAAAAGCAGAGCCTTGTGGTTGATGATCAAAGCATAGCTGTGATCGCTAGCTTTGTGTATAACGTGAATTCGCGAGCCTCACACCCCGGTATGAACCAGAAACGGGAGAAATGACTCAGGGGGGACATGCATCTCTTTCTAGTTAGGAGTGGCGTCAGTGCTTGAACTGACTGACGAGTTTGACTCATGTGGTTGTTGGAATGCGAGGCGCCTCGGTTGTGGAGTCATTTGGCTCATTTACGCCCCATAGGGCTGGGAGACGTATTGTTCAGTATTTCGTCTAATTCACATCGGTGGACCGGCCCTGATGATCCAAGGGTCGATGCGTTCTGGCCCTGAGACATGGTAGACTAGATTGTCTCGAATCGGTTGAGGACTATCTTTTACCTCGGTTCACAGAAGGAAATCCAATTTCCAATACGACCTCTTGCGGTTTTGATTGTAGAGCCTAGTATGGCGACAAGATAGATGGTACCCATGCCGCCTATGATTGATACTTATGATTAAAATTGCTTGAAACACTTATGCACTAATAATAATATCAAATGATTTGTTTTATACGTATCAAGCATTCTTTGGCTATTATAACGTAAAACCCTATCCTCCGGCTTGTGTTGCATTGTGTGATGGGAGTTGGGACCTATAATAGCTTCATTTTCTTTATTTTAGCATTGCGCTATTTGTTTTATGCACTGGTATTCTTGCGAGGAAACCCATTCCGTGTTATACGGCGTGGTCCCTTGATTTACTTTGATTTCAAGTAAAGTTTTAAATAACTGTTTTAGTTCTCACACCACTCACATGACTGACCTGGAGTTTATTGTTTTAACCTAAACTCAGGGTGCCCTTATTTTCCGCACGGGCAGCTAGTAGTTTTGGTTTTGCAGATTTATATTCACAGGATCCTAGTTTATAGCTGAAGTGATATTCGGAAAGCTCTGTATCCGTGTATTTCTTTCAGTTATGTTTTATATTATTTTTCCGCTGCAGCAATGTATTTAAATCTCTGATTTTTATGATGTATAATATTTACTCATACTCTGTATATTCTTGTATTCTGATGAAATTGTTGTAATAGCAATGAAATGTTCTTTCGTCTGTGTTCTGATTTTGTCGTGTTCTCAAACAATCAGGGGTTTCGAATGGTCTGAGTCGATTTAGCGATTGATTCGGATCGAGCGAAATTCCTTGTTGTCACATTTGGTATCAGAGCTTTGGTTTACAGAGCTCGGAGAGCAAGACACATTAGAACCTAACGAAAGAATTCATCAGAGATTGGAATTAGTAATATCCAATAAGGATGACTCGTTAGAGATGGGATCAGTAATATCCTAGAATGAGTGTGAAGAGTATATTTTTAAATAAAATGAAAACTAATTTTGTTTTGAAAATTTAAACCTTTTATATGTATTTGAATACTTATTTGTATTGATTTGGACAATCCAGTATATACAGATTTTGCATATACGTCTGATCCACGTGTATACGAAGTTTTAATATACTAGATAGATATAGAATCACACTCTATTCGCCCGGGGATGATTCTGGTGATGTGGCACCACATCATCAGCATCTGTGCTCGAGTTTCGAGAGTAGGATGTCTATATATTTCCATTGACTGATGTGAGAACCAAAACTAAATAGGGCTTATTGTTGTGATTTGGCATCAAAAAGATGATTTTCTCTGCTTATATCAAAGTCATATGTTTGATAAGCTAATCAACTAATTGATTGTTGATTGCTGATTCTGTTGTTTGATTATTCATTTTGCCAATATGTGCATGAATGGTTAATTTAGCTTTAAAAATAAACACGTGTTAAAATAAATATTTGTAGGCTGTAAATATTACTTTTAACATGTATGTGAAGTATTAAAAATAACCGTGAGTTGAGATAAACCTTTGATTATTAGAAATATTATTTTAGCTCAGTTTTGCACATATATATAATATGCTGAACAGGAAAATGGATTGGCTATTGAGTAAAGATTTTATTTGCGTGCTCGATAAATAGGTAAACCTTAATGAGTTGGATGCGCAATTTTATTTTTATATCAACTCCTGTGAATGCCATTGGATGCGGAGTGTTGGTTGTTCTGTGTGTAATTAATAAACGTCGCCATAGGATAGTAACAATAAATTTGGAACTACATTTACATGGCATACTTCTTGAAGATAGCATACTTCATCATATACCACATAAGCACTTGGAGCTATGTGACGAGGTGGAAGATTTACCATACAAGCGAGAGGCTTGTATGGCGATGACTATATATTGCAGGTTGAACCGAAGACTGATTTGGACTATTTAAATTATAACTGTAAAATGCCAAATTAATAAAAAACCCACACGGGTCTGGAGTTGCCAATAAACACGTCTCTCTAGTTGGTAAGGCACAAAAATCTCTTTGTAGGGTGACGAGAATTTATTCTCTGGAGTTTTTAAAACACACTCCCCTATGAACACTAGAATATATGTCACTATAAATATGTGTATGCGTTTTAGGATTTATTGGGTACCTAATACGGCCCAATAAATTTCCATACCCCTCTCCGTACAAAGGAGGTTATGGCGAAATTTTTCAGAAATTTAGGGTATTAGCCAATTTTTTTGAAAAATTTGAAAAGTTCTTAGAAACTGAAAAGTTGAAGAACTTAAGCCATAATGAAAATAAGGAAAGATAAGTTGATTAGTAAACAACTTACAGCTTCGTTCCTTTTCGAGGACGAAAAGATTTTAAGTGGGGGAGATTGTAACGACCCGGAAATCTGAGCCAATTTAATTTTTTTATTTTGGCTAAGTTAACGAATTTTGAATATTTAAAATGGTTTATTTTAAATAATATGGACGAAAAATCTATTTGACTCGAAAATAAAATATATAATTTATTTTTAATTATATAACGAGCCTGAAATGGCACGGTAGTTTGAAAATTCGATTTAGAAATTCAATTGAATATGTAGAATTTGTTTTAAATCAGAAAGTGGACGACCCAGAAAAATATAACTCTGCTTAGCTGTATCTTTCTAACGGATGTGAAAAACTGAGATTTCATAAAATAAATTATATATTTTATTTTCGATTCAAATAGATATTTCGTCCATATTATTTAAAATAAACCATTTTAAATATTCAAAATTCGTTAACTTAGCCAAAATAAAAAATTTAAATTGGCTCAGATTTCCGGGTCGTTACATTCACAGTGGCATACCATACAGCTCCAGAATATCCCTATATGTATTTACAACTCGATATTACCTCGTCAGAGTTATATCGACGCTCGATTTCTATTTAAATCCTTAATTAATATATAATTAAATAGTTATGGTCAGGGCGCTGCATTTCTGATATTTTGATTTGGACGTAACTCAAAATCTACACGACGAAATCCCGATCTCTCTCTTCCACTAGAAAGATATACTCCACCAGCTCCACACGTTTCTTGTTTTACAGAAATCCGATTTAAAACGGACCCTGTACATCCAATTGAAGTCTGAATTGCCAAATAGCGAACTGCCGCGTCGTTACGCTTTCTGTTTTTAATTATAATATAATTATAAGTTCAAACTGTCGTCGATTGAATATATTCGTCAATATAATTCAACTCTAAGATGAATTAAATCTCGGGGACGACCCCATCCACAGAATCTTGTCAACTCACTATTTCTGATTATTCCTGAATTAAATATATTATTTAATTATTCAATATAATTAAATATTCCCAGTTATTTAATTAAACGACGATTTAATCCCCTACCTCACGATATATATAATTAAATAAATTAATTATATCTCTGGAAAATGCGGGAAACTACAGTCTTCCCCACTTAAAATAATTTCGTCCTCGAAATTGCTAAGTTAGAGGACGACCCTATCTATTGGAACTCCTAAGATTTGTTTACCCCTTATTACTAATTCCAACTAAACCAATTAATATCGACTAAATATTAATCCATTCCGACTAACTAAAATTTTCAAAAATTCTGAAAATTTTCTAACACTTTAAATTCTCGGAAAATTTTGCCATAACCTCCTTTGTACAGCCCTATCGGTAAAACCACAACTCGCCTCTCTAGGCCTTCTCCAACCCAAAAGAAAATCAAACAGCCAAGCGGCTTGCCAACTCGGCTCATAAATCTCATGCTTATATCAAATATAAATTTATACCTTTTTGTCGGGCATATCAACTTTATCACTTTCACCTGTTATCAACCCAACATACACCCAAGGTCATCTCAACAAATTCTCCAATCTGTTTTATCCACAAATCCAACCATTCGCTTATACCCAAGTCGAATTCTGTTCAAACTCCCATATCAGATTTCAAACTCTTAACCCATCAACTTAAATCCAAACCAGATTATTCTCTAACCAAATTCCGATTTATTTAATTTGGTTCAAGTTAAATTTTAATTTACTTATTTGTTTTTACCATTTTGATTCATTTAACTTAACAAGTTAAATTTTAAATTTCAAGATTTAAATTTCTGGGTTTTATTTCAAACCAATTTCAAATCCTAACACCAATTCAAAACCTTTGAATTTCTAAACAACTTGTTTTCTCAACACAACTTGAAAACAAAACCTCGGTAGTAATCCGCCACTTAGAAACTCGAAAATCACACCGACGATGTATCGATCCATCCTCGGAATTATTTTCCAGTCACCCAGGTGAGTTAGATAATATATTTATTTCAAATTGAAAAACATTTTCAAAATCTCCCAGGAACTTAAAATTTCCTTATTTTAATTCCAAATTCTGATTTAAATTCAGATTTACTTCATCTTATTTCGTATACTTTACTTATATGAATTCTGGTTGGTTATTTATAACCATTTCACTATATAATCTTACTCGATTATAATAACAACCAATATATCTAATATATTAAAATTTTGATATATATATATATATCTATATCAAAATATACTTTGGGTAAAGTTAAATTCACTTACCCTCTTTCAAAACATATCGTGACGACCCATCGTATTCGAGTGTTTATTTACTCCTACCGATACAGTGGATCAAACTGATCGACCAGAACTCATAAACAACTCAGCCAATGAATCTCCACAATATAAAACAATTTTTATATCAAATACAAATACGCACTCGTATATATACACTCAAACTCAATCTAGGGTATTACTAACCCTATCTCTACCGAGTCACGCCATAGAGCCAAGTAATTCTTAACCTAAGCTCTGATACCAACTGTAACGACCCGGATTTTCGCGACTTTGGTTATCGTCATAAACATGACGATGACTAACCAAAGTCACGAAAATCCGGGTCGTTACAGTAAACCCCGTACTTCCTCAAACACATCAGCATACTCACGGACTGCTCAAACAGATCGTAAATCATCGGTAGATATATCAAGCGATTCTAGGTAACTAAGCATCATCGAACCCTTAGGCTCGCAAGAAATCTCGAGGGTCCTCCTATGGAAAGTCAAGAGTCTAACTACCATCCTTTCATAATCTAGGATGGCTCCGTACCTGGCTAGCCAATCCATCCCTAGAATCAAACCACAGCACATGAAACCAAGTGCGTAGGCGTTACATTCGAACTCAACACCCAAGACAGACACTCTCAAATCCCGACAAATCATCGATAAATGAGACGAACCCCCAATAGGGTTTGAGACAACAATGGAATCCAAAACTATACTAATAATAAGGTGCAGAGTATCAACTAACGAAGCAGATATAAATGAATGTGAAGCGCCAGAATCAAAAAGAGTTCTAACAAGATATCGAAAATGAAAATCAAACATTCAACAGAAATTTTTCCTACCTCTTTCCTGCACATCAGCCATGAGAGCATGCACCTGGCCTCCAAAAGAAGATATTGTCCTTTGACCTTACCCTTGCCTCTTCGGGCAATCCTTGATAAGATGTCCTGCCTCACCACAATGGAAACAACCAGTCTTCTTTTTCTTCATGCAGTCCATCCTTAAGTTACCAATGATTCCACTATTATGACATCTCTTTTTCTCTTGGCCTTTATCATTATTTCCGCCTTTCTTTTGTTGTTGTTATCCTTTCTTAGGGTCCACTTTCTTATTTTGTGTCCCATCAACATTGGTCCCCTTCTCTTCTTCATGAATCAATGCCATATCAACAAGTTTCTCAAAGGCTGCCCCTGTAACAACCCGTATTTCGATAACATGTTAAAACGAGAATCAAGGCAGAATTTAATTTTAAATTCTGAATCAAGTAAAACGGGCTATTCCATTGCGTTCGTCTCGGAAAAATACGCGAAATAGAGTCCGAGTTTTCGAAAATCGGAGTCCGTATGACCAAGATATGGCCTCGCGAAGTATCACGAAAAATTCCCAAATTAAAGTATACTTAATTAAGTGAAATGGGTTGCGCAGAGAAATATATATATATTGATATATATATATATAATTGAAAATTAAATAAATAAATATGCAAAAATGTTCAAAACAGCGAATTGGGAGAGGGGAATAACCGAACCGGCCGATTTTTGAGGTCGACCCAAGCCCGCTGGGTCGACTAGGGGTTAATCCAGGGTGTTTGGCTGTCAACCCGTGGGCCGATTCGCTCAAATGCAGATTTTGCATTTGGATGGTTCTCATGGTTCATCTTTAATCTAAAGGCCCTAGATGGTTCCTACACTTGACTTCTTCCCCAAGACATGCTTTGATGGCTTGGATTGAATCTAGGTTTAATCCTATGGCCTAAAACACTTGCCTAATCTATAAATAAGACCCTAACCTATCCTAAATCCTCATTATTCATTCATGCAACTAAACTATGGCAAAATTTCTACTCTCATGGCCTCCACTCAACTATCCTAGCCTCCACTTCATTTCTATGAAAGGTTTCATGATCATGAGAGTGTTAGAGAGTCCCTATGTTAGTATGAGAGCGTCTCAAGTTGATTTCAAGGCAAAAGCTATGATCTTTGTTCATAAAGATGGTGTTTTTAGTGATTTGGTGCATCCATCTTTGGGTTTTTGGGTGATGGCATGCATAGGCTTCATCATAAGCTTTGGTTTAATTGATTTAGGCCTTCATAGCAAGGTAAGCCCTTCTCCTACTATTAGATATGAACTTTAAACTTAATATGACATGTTGTAAGTGGGTTTAAACATTAGTATGTAGCATGCTATCATCTTATGCAAGCTTATAAAGTCATTACCTTGGTCTTGTGGTCATAAAGCTTTGACCTTTATGTTGAAATGTTGCATTATGCAACATGAGAACCCTTATAACCTTCATGTCAACTTGCATATGAAGCCATAACCCTTATGTGAGGTCATATGCGAGTTACTTGTCATCATTCCATGTTGTTTATCACCATGATTCGCTTATGTGCCAAGTTTGGGTTTATGCATATTTTTGAGGCTTAACAATGGTATATGCAAGCTAATGAACACATTTGTGCCTCATTCGCCACCATGATTAATTTGTGGCTTAATATCCATCTTTGTCATGCTTTTGCCAAGTCTCTTCTTTTAATCCATTACGTTGTTGCGAACGTATATGCGAGTTTAAAAGCGTTGGGTTATGTTATGGGTAATTTCTAATGGCATGAAAATACAACTTGAAAACATGACTTGAAATATAACATGAAAGTTGACATGTAAGTATGCATAAAACATAAGCTTGGGAATTTACCTATTAAGTTAGGTCTACCCTTTGGGAATTTACCTATTAAGTTAGGTCTACCCAAATGCTTGAAAAACTTGTAACATGTTTTGGAAACATGATGAACTTGGATAATATAAGTGTGGCCAACTCGAGGTTGGGTTGAGTTTGCAACGTAAAACTACCCGGAACCGACCGGCCTAACTAGTAGTTGCAAACAATAGGACCCAATGTGAGAAGTTGGTCATGTCGCGCTTAAGACCCGAGGTTAGACTAGGTTGTGGTGTAAAACTACCCGGACCCGCCCGGCTTAACTGGTAACCACAATAAGGTCTAATGTGAGAGGTTAAGAGTGCATTAATTAAATTAATGCCACATGATAAGGTTAAGTAAATTTGACTAATGACACTTAACCAATATGACACGAATGGGTAGGTTAAGTGGGACCGGACTTGATTCCTTAATGACACTTAACCATGCAAGACGATTAGGGGATGGGGTTAAGTAATTTACACTTAACTAATCCGACTGGGTAATTAGATGAGGTTAAGTAATTAAGACTTAACTAACCTAACCACGGTAATTAGATGGGGTTAAGTAATCCACTCTTAACTAATATAAACACGGTAATTCGATGGGGTTAAGTTAGACACTTAACCAATTTAAACTTGGTAATTCAATGAGGTTAAGTAACCAATACTTAACCAACTTAACGTGATAATTTAATGGGGTTAAGCAACTTATACTTAACCAATTATACATGAAGATTTGATGTGGTCAAGTGACCTAAACTTAGCCAATCTAACTCGTTAATTTGATGAGGTTAAGTGAACTAAACTTAACCAATCTAACTCGTTAATTGGATGTGGTTAAGTAACCTATACTTAGCCAATCTAACTCGTGAATTTATGGGGGGGTTAAGTTAACCCATACTTAACCAATCTAACGTGAAAACATGATAAGGCTAAGTCACGAATCACTTGAATACGCTTGACCGATTTGACTTGGTAATTTGACAAGGTCAAGTTAATTTATATAATTAACCAATCTAAAATGATAATTAGACGAGGTCAAGTTATGGATTTCTTAATATACTTAGCCAACTTGACACCTGGTTTGTAGGGTTAAGTCTTGGACTTGGATACTTAGCCAATTTTGACATGGTTTGTAGACGGGCTAAGTTATGAACTTAAGTGACACTTAACCCATTAGATAAACCCTAATTCGGAGGATTAGGTAAATAACCATAGTTAACAAGGATTATGGAAATAAGGCTAAGTGGTAAACCTTAGTTAAGGGAAACTAAGTAATAATTCTTAGTCAAGGAAATTTGGACCATTTCTTAGATAGATTAGTAACCCGATACGTTAGGTCAACGTTTAAGTATGCGTGTAGGAGCAGGCTATCTGATTTAGATAAAGGCTCCAACGAACTGGGTAACGAAGCAGCGGCTTCGGGGAACGTGAGGATATTCTTGGGATCCCTCTGTGAGCTGCCAGGTCATTATACTAGGCTCACGAGAGGTTGAGGTCTGCGGTAGAAGAACCAAGAATATGCCTTGGTTGCTATGCGAGCGACCTAAAGACTGGGGTGGATAGCAGTGAGTCGACGAATACATAAGGTGCCCGAGATAGCAAGTTCGTCGATCATCTACCATCTTAAGTCAAGCGTGTACGTACGGAAAGGCAGGGAACACCCAACAGACCATAATTGCTATCTAATTATGGGTGAGGTAGGCCGTAGGATGTGGGCTGGCCGGAGTGTAGTTCTCATGCAAGATTTTCTCTTGTGTTGCCTTTCACTAGTTGAGGGAGGGGTCTCGTGGGACCATAGCCACGTGTAGAAAAGCAGACCTTAGTATCTGCACGGCAGATAAATCTAAAGCTCCCGACCGAGTCCTGTATTTCTTGTTTTGCCCTGTGACAGGACTCGGATGGCACGATGTGATACATGTGCATACAGTTATAGAAAAACGATTCACGATGATTGCGTGGGAAAAAGGGCACGGTTGAGGGTTAGCGTAATCCCTAGTGGCCTAGGTGGTTTAACCCAAACCAAAATACGAAAGCGTGCAATAGGCAAGCGTAATCCCTAGTGGTGCTAGGTGGCGTAAGTCCTAGTAGTCCAAACGATGATTCATATGGGAGAGCCTAGCTAGAACAAGGGTGACAGTCCAAACGATTTCAAGGATAATACGACATGAGGAAGCCCGTACGAGGTACGGCAAAGGACTGAACTTATATACATGGAAAGAAACATATGATTTGAGTAACCTATATATGCGATATGTTAGGTTGACATGGACCATTACACGATTTTGAGTAAGGGACATTCATGGTTAACACATAACAAGGCTGGGATACTAGTACGGAGGGTGCAGAGCAAATATACATGTTAGAACCAGGAAGAATATACGAAATAGATACCGTGGGATGTTAGACGGGGTAGATACCTTGGGATAGTATACTTGATAGAAGTCTGACGATATGATACCTTGATTTATCATGACACCGTAGTTTATCATGATACCTTAGTTCAGTAGTTATCCTGTTATTCTGATTTAGCTTATCTATCTTGTTATCATGCTTATGTTCATCTCAGTTCCTCATGCCAGTTAACTTTACTAGTTTATATGCTGATAGTAGATAGGGCTTACCAGTCTTTATGACTGACCCCGTTTTCTTTCGCTTCTTGTCTTCCGTTTCCCCCCGGGTTACAGGGAGGAAATACTGTTGTTTAGTTCAGACTTCTTCTGCTTGAAGGTCATCATGGATGGCTTGGACTTTTCTTGGCTATGGCTACTTTACTGTTTTATTTGGGGAATAATTTATGGAAAAGTCTTAATGCTTCTTTATTATTGCAAGACAGGTTTTGATGTACTCTGATGTAAAAGGCTTTAGACCTTAATTATTAATGTTTATGAAAGTTCGATTTTACTTCCGCTATTTTATATGTTCTGTCTTGTGATATTTCTGTGCATGTTTACCAATAATGCCCCTCTAAAGCTAGTGCATTCCTTTGCGAGTGACCCTAGCGGAGGCGGGGGTGTTACATTTGGTATCAGAGCAGAAGGTTACCAGACTGGGCAAAAGTTTTTAAAGACCTTCTGAAAACTATTTGAAAATCGTTTATAAAGAAGCATTTTTCAAGAAAATTTTCTTTTAAAAGAAAAAGGCTATTCCCCAAAGGCCATTAGCACTATCCTTGTTTCCTTGATTGAATCTCTTTTCCTTTCTTTCCTCCATCTGTAGTCACAGTGGTTTTAACTGCGACTAGTCTTTTCTATCTTCGAAAGTGCTTTCCATGCGATGGAGGCTGTTCTCGGGAGACCAGTGGCCGCGTTATAAGAAAGGATAGTGAGAAAGAGGATAAAGGATACGAGTTTAAGGATGAGCAACTTGTTGGTATGTCTCAACTCAGAATGAGAGAGAAAGATGAACAATGAAACCCATGACGAGAGAGTACCTTTGGCATGGTGGAACGGGACGGATAGTTAAGTATCATGGGACAAGGACAAGATCATCGGGAGGCCAGTAGTATGCTCTGATTTCTAGGGTACCTCAGAAGGAGGGTAACGATCTTGTTAAATGTTTAGCTTTTCTTCTCTATCATCCTGTCGGGACTTTGTTTTGATCACCGCATCTTTTAAGTCCGCTTCGATAGTTGAGTCTCTGCACCTTAGTACTAGCATAGTAGAGGATCCCGTTTTTGTCTCAAGTCCTATTGGAAGATCGGTCCATTTACTCATGGCTTGTTTGGATTTGAGAATGTCTATATCAAGTGTTGAGCTTGGAAATAATGCTTATGTTTATAAGTTGCGGATGGATTCTAGGGGTAAAGTGGTTATCCAGTAAGGGATACCATTCTCGGTTTTAGAAAGAGGGTGGTTGGATTCTTGACTTGCCTTGGTGATACCCTTGAAGTCTCGTGAAACCCTTTTTGGGTTCTGTCATGGTTAGTTACCTAGAATCCCGGGATGCATTTGTTGGTAATCCGTTCAAATAGGATTCGCCGCTAAGGCGGATGGTTCGTTTCGATTATGCATGAGTTATGGGAATCACCCTAGTAAGAACTCTTGGCAACATGGATTGGCATCGGAAAACGAGATCCAGAATTCACTGGTGAATTTTGGAGAGCTTGCATGAGTACGCAGATATGTTTGAGCCAAGCATACTAGGGAAAGAATAAGTGAAACGAGAGGCGACAGTGAAATGAGTTCCACTCACACCTTGGAAATAGGAAGCAAGGAACTACGAAATCATGAAGTCAAAGGCGGTCAAGGCACGATGGAATTAAGCTCATGGAAATGCGGCTTGGACGAGCACATCACGTCTCTTTTTAAGAGTATATCTTTGATCCTTGGTTCACCTGTAAAGCTTACTTGCATGCTATCGCTTGGTGGATATCCTCTCGGTCATGTTTCTGTTACAAACCCCGTAAGGAGTTTGTCTTGTTTATCTTCTCGATCTTATTTTGGGAACCTTAGGTAGAACGCTATGGATGTAAACATGTATTTGAGACATGTTATGATTGATATGATTGCAAATGGTTGCAAGTGGTTGCTCGTGGATGCGCGAATACACGTTAGGTACTAGATTGACGCGATCACGTTTCATGTTGCATATGCACGAGCATTTATACTTGTTTATGGATGAAATCGAATGTGTTATCATGCGGTTGTTGCATATGGATGAATGATTGTGCACACATATAGTATCTATATGACTAGGACTATTTGCATACATGTTGGATTCATGGCACTATACATATTTTTGCATTAGAAAGATTATTCAGGCCTGATCATTAGCATTAGCTAAGGAACATGTACACACACGTTTTGCATATATTCATACAGCATTAGAAATCATCTAAGGACAATGGTTGCTTATGTATGATGTTTTGAGTAGATGGATGATGGATGGTAGGATATGTTCTTCCTAACTTAGAGATTTCGGGGACGAAATCCTAAAAGGTAGGGAGAATGTAACAACCCGTATTTCGATAACATGTTAAAACGAGAATCAAGGCAGAATTTAATTTTAAATTCTGAATCAAGTAAAACGGGCTATTCCATTGCGTTCGTCTCGGAAAAATACGCGAAATAGAGTCCGAGTTTTCGAAAATCGGAGTCCGTATGACCAAGATATGGCCTCGCGAAGTATCACGAAAAATTCCCAAATTAAAGTATACTTAATTAAGTGAAATGGGTTGCGCAGAGAAATATTTATATATATTGATATATATATATATATAATTGAAAATTAAATAAATAAATATGCAAAAATGTTCAAAACAGCGAATTGGGAGAGGGGAATAACCGAACCGGCCGATTTTTGAGGTCGACCCAAGCCCGCTGGGTCGACTAGGGGTTAATCCAGGGTGTTTGGCTGTCAACCCGTGGGCCGATTCGCTCAAATGCAGATTTTGCATTTGGATGGTTCTCATGGTTCATCTTTAATCTAAAGGCCCTAGATGGTTCCTACACTTGACTTCTTCCCCAAGACATGCTTTGATGGCTTGGATTGAATCTAGGTTTAATCCTATGGCCTAAAACACTTGCCTAATCTATAAATAAGACCCTAACCTATCCTAAATCCTCATTATTCATTCATGCAACTAAACTATGGCAAAATTTCTACTCTCATGGCCTCCACTCAACTATCCTAGCCTCCACTTCATTTCTATGAAAGGTTTCATGATCATGAGAGTGTTAGAGAGTCCCTATGTTAGTATGAGAGCCTCTCAAGTTGATTTCAAGGAAAAAGCTATGATCTTTGTTCATAAAGATGGTGTTTTTAGTGATTTGGTGCATCCATCTTTGGGTTTTTGGGTGATGGCATGCATAGGCTTCATCATAAGCTTTGGTTTAATCGATTTAGGCCTTCATAGCAAGGTAAGCCCTTCTCCTACTATTAGATATGAACTTTAAACTTAATATGACATGTTGTAAGTGGGTTTAAACATTAGTATGTAGCATGCTATCATCTTATGCAAGCTTATAAAGTCATTACCTTGGTCTTGTGGTCATAAAGCTTTGACCTTTATGTTGAAATGTTGCATTATGCAACATGAGAACCCTTATAACCTTCATGTCAACTTGCATATGAAGCCATAACCCTTATGTGAGGTCATATGCGAGTTACTTGTCATCATTCCATGTTGTTTATCACCATGATTCGCTTATGTGCCATGTTTGGGTTTATGCATTTTTTTGAGGCTTAACAATGGTATATGCAAGCTAATGAACACATTTGTGCCTCATTCGCCACCATGATTAATTTGTGGCTTAATATCCATCTTTGTCATGCTTTTGCCAAGTCTCTTCTTTTAATCCATTACGTTGTTGCGAACGTATATGCGAGTTTAAAAGCGTTGGGTTATGTTATGTGTAATTTCTAATGGCATGAAAATACAACTTGAAAACATGACTTGAAATATAACATGAAAGTTGACATGTAAGTATGCATAAAACATAAGCTTGGGAATTTACCTATTAAGTTAGGTCTACCCTTTGGGAATTTACCTATTAAGTTAGGTCTACCCAAATGCTTGAAAAACTTGTAACATGTTTTGGAAACATGATGAACTTGGATAATATAAGTGTGGCCAACTCGAGGTTGGGTTGAGTTTGCAACGTAAAACTACCCGGAACCGACCGGCCTAACTAGTAGTTGCAAACAATAGGACCCAATGTGAGAAGTTGGTCATGTCGCGCTTAAGACCCGAGGTTAGACTAGGTTGTGGTGTAAAACTACCCGGACCCGCCCGGCTTAACTAGTAACCACAACAAGGTCTAATGTGAGAGGTTAAGAGTGCATTAATTAAATTAATGCCACATGATAAGGTTAAGTAAATTTGACTAATGACACTTAACCAATATGACACGAATGGGTAGGTTAAGTGGGACCGGACTTGATTCCTTAATGACACTTAACCATGCAAGACGATTAGGGGATGGGGTTAAGTAATTTACACTTAACCAATCCGACTGGGTAATTAGATTAGGTTAAGTAATTAAGACTTAACTAACCTAACCACGGTAATTAGATGGGGTTAAGTAATCCACTCTTAACTAATCTAAACACGGTAATTCGATGGGGTTAAGTTAGACACTTAACCAATTTAAACTTGGAAATTCAATGAGGTTAAGTAACCAATACTTAACCAACTTAACGTGATAATTTAATGGGGTTAAGCAACTTATACTTAACCAATTATACATGAAGATTTGATGTGGTTAAGTGACCTAAACTTAGCCAATCTAACTCGTTAATTTGATGAGGTTAAGTGAACTAAACTTAACCAATCTAACTCGTTAATTGGATGTGGTTAAGTAACCTATACTTAGCCAATCTAACTCGTGAATTTATGGGGGGGTTAAGTTAACCCATACTTAACCAATCTAACGCGAAAACATGATAAGGCTAAGTCACGAATCACTTGAATACGCTTGATCGATTTGACTCGGTAATTTGACAAGGTCAAGTTAATTTATATAATTAACCAATCTAAAATGATAATTAGACGAGGTCAAGTTATGGATTTCTTAATATACTTAGCCAACTTGACACCTGGTTTGTAGGGTTAAGTCTTGGACTTGGATACTTAGCCAATTTTGACATGGTTTGTAGACGGGCTAAGTTATGAACTTAAGTGACACTTAACCCATTAGATAAACCCTAATTCGGAGGATTAGGTAAATAACCATAGTTAACAAGGATTATGGAAATAAGGCTAAGTGGTAAACCTTAGTTAAGGGAAACTAAGTAATAATTCTTAGTCAAGGAAATTTGGACCATTTCTTAGATAGATTAGTAACCTGATACGTTAGGTCAACGTTTAAGTATGCGTGTAGGAGCAGGCTATCTGATTTAGATAAAGGCTCCAACGAACTGGGTAACGAAGCAGCGGCTTCGGGGAACGTGAGGATATTCTTGGGATCCCTCTGTGAGCTGCCAGGTCATTATACTAGGCTCACGAGAGGTTGAGGTCTGCGGTAGAAGAACAAAGAATATGCCTTGGTTGCTATGCGAGCGACCTAAAGACTGGGGTGGATAGCAGTGAGTCGACGAATACATAAGGTGCCCGAGATAGCAAGTTCGTCGATCATCTACCATCTTAAGTCAAGCGTGTACGTACGGAAAGGCAGGGAACACCCAACAGACCATAATTGCTATCTAATTATGGGTGAGGTAGGCCGTAGGATGTGGGCTGGCCGGAGTGTAGTTCTCATGCAAGATTTTCTCTTGTGTTGCCTTTCACTAGTTGAGGGAGGGGTCTCGTGGGACCATAGCCACGTGTAGAAAAGCAGACCTTAGTATCTGCATCGGCAGATAAATCTAAAGCTCCCGACCGAGTCCTGTATTTCTTGTTTTGCCCTGTGACAGGACTCGGATGGCACGATGTGATACATGTGCATACAGTTATAGAAAAACGATTCACGATGATTGCGTGGGAAAAAGGGCGCGGTTGAGGGTTAGCGTAATCCCTAGTGGCCTAGGTGGTTTAACCCAAACCAAAATACGAAAGCGTGCAATAGGCAAGCGTAATCCCTAGTGGTGCTAGGTGGCGTAAGTCCTAGTAGTCCAAACGATGATTCATATGGGAGAGCCTAGCTAGAACAAGGGTGACAGTCCAAACGATTTCAAGGATAATACGACATGAGGAAGCCCGTACGAGGTACGGCAAAGGACTGAACTTATATACATGGAAAGAAACATATGATTTGAGTAACCTATATATGCGATATGTAAGGTTGACATGGACCATTACACGATTTTGAGTAAGGGACATTCATGGTTAACACATAACAAGGCTGGGATACTAGTACGGAGGGTGCAGAGCAAATATACATGTTAGAACCAGGAAGAATATACGGAATAGATACCGTGGGATGTTAGACGGGGTAGATACCTTGGGATAGTATACTTGATAGAAGTCTGACGATATGATACCTTGATTTATCATGACACCGTAGTTTATCATGATACCTTAGTTCAGTAGTTATCATGTTATTCTGATTTAGCTTATCTATCTTGTTATCATGCTTATGTTCATCTCAGTTCCTCATGCCAGTTAACTTTACTAGTTTATATGCTGATAGTAGATAGGGCTTACCAGTCTTTATGACTGACCCCGTTTTCTTTCGCTTCTTGTCTTCCGTTTCCCCCCCGGGTTACAGGGAGGAAATACTATTGTTTAGTTCAGACTTCTTCTGCTTGAAGGTCATCATGGATGGCTTGGACTTTTCTTGGCTATGGCTACTTTACTGTTTTATTTGGGGAATAATTTATGGAAAAGTCTTAATGCTTCTTTATTATTGCAAGACAGGTTTTGATGTACTCTGATGTAAAAGGCTTTAGACCTTAATTATTAATGTTTATGAAAGTTCGATTTTACTTCCGTTATTTTATATGTTCTGTCTTGTGATATTTCTGTGCATGTTTACCAATAATGCCCCTCTAAAGCTAGTGCATTCCTTTGCGAGTGACCCTAGCGGAGGCGGGGGTGTTACAGCCCCCATAGGAATATGAGACATAGCCAACCCATGGAGCGGTTCATTCAATCCCTTAGCAAACCTCAAAGCCTTCTTATGCGGAGTATTCACCAAATCCAACCCAAACCTTGCCATTCAGTTAAATTTATTAACGTACCCCTTAACTAACATGTTTCCTTGCTTTAACACCAAAAACCACTCCATATGTAAACTCCCCTATGCTTGAGAAAGGAACTTCAAATCGAATCTCTGTCAGAAATCAATCCAAGTCTCCATCAGACGTCCCGCATTCATCACTTCCCACCAGTACGCAGCTTTATCCTTCAATAGTCAGACGACCAACTGAACCTTCCTTCGATCGTCAACTTCGAAGATACCAAACAAGTCCTCCATTTCTTTAAGCCAATTCCCAGCTTCTACAAACATCTTAGTCCCACTAAACGTTTTTCCGCCCATCGCACGGAAGTGCTAGCATATCTTAGAAAAGCATCTACACGCGGAGGAAAAGACGGAACAATGGCTGTGACTGGGGGAGGAACGTCTGCTGAGCCTGTGGTAGGAGCCGTAGCCTCTAGATACCTACGAAACCAAGCTGGTATCTGTACGTCCTCAGGAAGATTAGGTTACCCAGACAAGCTGAAAAGAACAGAGAAGAGGTTCAAAACAGAGAATCGAAAGATAGAGCTTATGGCTTTGGGGAAGTTTCTTCAAAATAGTCTTCCTTGAAACAATTTTCCTTTCTAAAATCATTTTCAAAAATATTTTGTCGGATCTAGTACCCTTCAGCTCTGATACCACGTGTGACACCTCATGTCAGTTAATGTCACTCACTAAGGAAATGCATTATGTTTTGTGGAGCGTTATAAGTAAACAGAACAGAAAAACACAAGACAAATACATAAAATAGTACTTGAAAATTTAAAACTCCATTGAAGCGGAAACAGAAATAAGTTAGGTTACATTTTCAAACCCATAATACCATAACCCAAGTACACAAATATCAGTCTTGTACAAAAGCGATCAGAGTGCATAATTTTTAAATCATAATTCCCAACAGAAACTGCCATAAATAAGGAGAAAAATTGCCAAGCAATAATTCAAGTACATCTGGCACTTCAAGCAGAGAGAAAACCAGATCAAGCTCGAGTATTCCCACCCTGAGGACCTGGGAGGAAAGGGAAAGAAAAGAGGCGAAACAAAAAGGGTCAGACATGAAGTATGGCGAGTCCTGTGACTTTAACATATAATAAGTAAAAGCAACACGACAAGAGTATAAACTGGAGATTACTGTATCATAAGGCAGGTATAACAAGATAAGCATGATCGAACATCGGTTGCGCTTCTAACCTCTACAAAATATTCCTCTGCACCATACAAGTTTCAGACTACAAAATGATCCCCACTTAACTAAGCAGAATAATGGTAGTTTTCCGTGTACTTCTAGCACTATCCATAGGTAGCCAACGTGCTCCTAACTCAACTAGACGTACCCAACTACCCTCTCCATTCGATCGGTTCCCTAACTCGTAGATACCTGTGTTGGCCCCATAGTAGGGTGTATCACACCCTAAAGTGGCAACCCCGATACATCTGAATTGCACAGCTTATATCTACCGATGGCACAACGTCTTACCTCCCATCCCGGAACCATGCATGCACATGACTCTGTTGTACCTACGCTGCCATCGTTTAACTCTTTTGACCTCTTATAATCAATTCAGTAAGTGGGCCCCTTCCTCGACCTAGTTCGAGTGCTTCCTAGATACCAACATGGGTTTACTGATTGAAAAGGGACCCACACACATGACACAATCTGCCCTCCTAAGCTTGGTCCCCACTACTAGGATTTCCCACTTACCCCTTTATAATATCCATTTCCTCCCACATGTGCCATTGTGGTTAAGCGTTCTAGCCAATTTATCCTATCTGTGCTACCCATGTTACCCTCTTAACCCTTTTTCTTATTTTATCCATGTCAACTATACATGTGTCGCTTTGGTTAAGTGTTCTAGCGAATTTATGTTATCCGTGCTACCCATGTTACCCACTTAACCCTTTTTCTTATTTTATCCATGTCAACCATACATCTGTTTCCTTGGTTAATTGTTCGTTATTATTTATTATATCCATAAACGTGCAGGACCTCTCACATTAAATTTCCATTTGAGGTTGCAAAATTCTACTGCAATCCGAATCTAACCTCATGTGTTAGCACCATTCCATGTCCGATTTCAGCCTTCGACCTCTCACATTAGATTACCGTTTTGTGGTTGCTGGATATGCCGGGTGGTTCTGGGTAGGCTTATACCACAATCCGAACCTAACCTCGTGTCTTAGGCGTATATTCATCTTTTCATTAATTCATGCCCAATTTCAAGTCTTGGATTATAGTGAATGCCAATTACCCATAAATCCAGATCCAATTTATGCCTATAATCCCACACATAAGTTGTGCCCAATTATGCCCAAACCTCTTTTTCATATTTATCAACAATTTATGCCCAATTACTTTTAATTAAATATTTCTCAAACTTTTCCCAATCATTCAAACGTTATTCACACGTATATCTCAACGAGATTGGCCTATGCTCAAAGGTAGCCTAGTCTTAAAAATAAAAAGGGAAAGAGGAAGGGAAGAGAATCAAAACTGGCACAAATTAATAAACAGGCATACGAACGATAAAATAGATCAAATAGGCATATGATGATGGAATGAATCAGATGAACAACAAATAACAGACCTGATATGATTCAACTTAATCACATGAATATAATTAGATCCAATTTACAATCCTACCATAATTACTTATTAGTTAATTACATGTGAAAGTAACATAGACTCACAGAGATTGGATCTAATAGAAGATAATAAGGCATTGCTAATGTAGATTTGGACCTAATCTTGGATTATTGGAGAATAAATCTAATTTAATTTGTGTTAGAGTAGCAGCATGATGTCGCCATTTTTGAAGGTGAGAAAAAGAGTGAAAATGAGGTCTTATTTTAGCCTCAGTTCAACTTATCAGGTCAAAACGGGTGTTTACATACAAAAGAGCATCTCTGACCAAAAATTATGGGGTCGACAACCATGTCAACACCCCTTAAGGGAGGTCGACACTGGTGTCTACACCCTTCACCTCACTTTCCCGCCTCCTTATTTCTGGTTTGAATTTCGAATTTGGTTTAGTTAATTAATTATTTAATTTTGTTTAATCTTGTAATCTTCCAAGCTTCATAGCTTCTTCATACAATGTCCATTTTACGCAAACTCGGACTCTATCCCAAGCAGAATTCTGAGATGAACGCAATTGCGCAACCTGTTTTACTTAATTCCTCTTCTAGAAATTAAGTATTCTTTAATTTATCAATTTATTGTTTTCTTAAAATTACGCGGTGTTACAAAAATAGTACACGTAATAATGATAAGACACGAGGTTAGATCGAGCTTGTGGTTGAAGTCTGCACGGAACTGCCCGGCTTATCTATTAACCACAAGTTTTCAGCCTAATGTGGGGGTCTTGTGCATTTACGGATTTAATGAGTAATGACATAAATTAACTAGAACACTTAACTAAGATAACACATGTATTGTTACATGGATATAATAAGAAAGCAGTTAAGTGGATAAATAATAAAGTGAATGAACTAGAACACTTAACCAAGATGGCTTATGTGTTAGGACATGGATGTAAAAAGAAAGGGGTTAAGTGGAAAATCCTAGTAGTGGGGACGCAGGAGAGTAGATTATGTCATTTGTGTAGGACCATTTTCAACCAGTAACCCATGTTGGTATCTAGGAAGCACTCGAACTAGGACGGGGCACGCGTACTGAGTTGATTGTAAGCGGTCAAATGAGTAAGGATGATGGCAGCGCATGTCCGATGGAGTCATGTGCAGGCATGGTTCCGGTATGGGAGATTAAGACGTTGTGGCATCGGTAGATATAAGCTGTGCAATTCAGTTGTATTGGGTTTCCAATTATGGAGTGATACACCCTACTATGGGGCCAGCATAGGTATCTACGAGTTAGGGAGCCGATCGACTGGGGAGGGTAGTTGGGTACCTCGAGTTTGGTTAGGAGCATGTTGGCTACCTCTGATTGTCACTTGAAGTACATGAAAGACTACCATCTATTTATTTAGCTAAGAGGGGATTATTTAGCTACAACAAAACTAGAGTAGGTGCAGAGTAATATCATGTGAGATGGTATAGAAGCGCAAGAGAAGTTCTATTATGCTTATCCAGTTTACCATATTTATCTTGCCACACCTGCCTTTTTGTACTGTCATCTCTTATATCTAGTTTATATGCCTGTCATGATGCTTTTTTACTTATTGTATGTTAAAGTCACTGGACTCTCCAGACTTAATGTCTGACCCTTTTTGTTTCGACTCTTTTCTTTCCTTTCCCCTCAAGGTTCTCAGGGTGGGAATACTCAAGCTTGATCCGGATTTCTCTCTGCTTGAAGTGCTCGAAGTAGTACTTGGACTTGTTTCTCCTTTATTATGGCGATTTGTTTTGGGATTATGGTTTTATATTTATGTACTCTAATGGACTTTGTACAAGACCGATATTTTGTGTACTTGGTTTTAGTATTTTGGTTTGAATTTGTAATGAGACTTATTTCCACAATGTTTCAGCTGCAATGAAGTCTTAAACTTTCAATTATCATTTTAAGAACATGTCTTCTGAAATTCTACTATGTTTACTTATAACGCTCCACGAAACTTAATGCATTCCCTTAGTGAGTGACACTAACGGACGTAGGGTGTCACAATCATATTCTAATAAACAGCATGCCGAATTCCGATCACGGTCAACTCCCCTCTGACCAACAAAAGGACATGTGAAAAATTGAGCTAATAAACTTTCAATGTTCACAAAAGTCGTTGAGATTGAATTTCTTGGTAATTGAGCTAAGATGAAAAGGGTGGAACCGGTTGGTCCTATAGATCTATGAGATAGCTTCGTTTTGACTGGTTGTGGTTCCAGTAACCCTAAATGGATAAAAAGCTGCGGTTGGCAGAACAACCTACGTCTGTTGGGTGCAACACCGAAGTTTGGAGGTGCGACATCTGGTTGAAAAACCAAAATTGCACCGTATGGCTTTTTAAAACTTATTTGTGGGGAAGAAATAGAAATATACCATGGTGCATCATATTCCAAATAATAGTAAACCGAATTCCGACCACGGTCAACCCTCCTTTGACAAACAAAACGACAAGTGAAAAATTAAGCTAAAAAAGCTTTGGATGTACACATAAGTCATTGAGATTGAATTTATGGGTTACTGAACTAAGATGAGAAGGGTAAAACATGTTAGTCCTATAGATCTATGAGAGAGCTACGTTTTGAGCGGTTAAGGTTCCAGTAACTCTTAATGGATAAAAACTTATGGTCGTTGGAACAACCTACGCCTGTTGGGTGCAACATCGTAGTCTGGAGGTGCAACATCTGGTTGGAAAACCAAAATTACACTGTATGACTTTTTTAAACTCGTTTATAGGGATGAAATAAAAATATAACATGGTGCATCATATTCCAAAAAATAGTAGATCGAATTCCAACCACGGTCAACCCCCCTTTGACCAACAAAACGACATGTGAAAAATTGAGCAAAAAAAGATTTCGATGTTCCCAAAAGTCATTGAGATTGAATTTATTAGTTATTGAAATAAGATGATAAGGGTGGAACCTGTTAGTCCTGTAGATCTATGAGAGAGCTTCGTTTTGACTGGTTATGGTACCAGTAACTCTAAATGGATAAAAAGTTATGGTTGACGGAACAACCTACGTCTGTTGGGTTTAACATCGAAGTCTTGTGGTGCGACATCTGTTTGAAAAACAAAAATTGCACTGTATGACTTTTGAAAACTCGTTTATGGGGATTAAATAGAAATATAACATGGTGCATTATATTCCAAAAAATAGTAAGCCGAATTCTGATCACGATAGACCCCCCATTGACCAACAAAACGACATGTGAACATTTAGACTGCAAGGTTATATCTATAGGGCTAACAAGTTTGATATTTCTGTTAGTCCTATAAATAAAAAAAGACTTCGATGTTACACCAAATAGACGTAGGTTGTTCAGTCAACTATAACTTTATATCCATTTAGAGTTGCTAGAACCATAACCAGTCAAAAAGAAGCTCTCTCATAGATCTATAGGAATAATAGGTTCCACCCTTCTAACCTTAGTTCAGTAACCAAGAAATTCAATCTTAATGACTTTTGGGAACATCAAAAGCTTTTTTAGCTCAATTTTTCACATGTCGTTTTGTCAGTCAAAGGGGGGTTGATCGTGGTCGGAATTCGATTTACTATTTTTTGGAATATGATGCACTATGTTATATTTCTATTTCATCCCCATAAATAAGTTTTAAAAAGTTATACACAATTTTGGTTTTTCAACCAGATGTCGCACTCCAAACGTTGATGTTGCACCCAACTGACGTAGGTTGTTCCATCAACCCTAACTTTTTATCCATTTAGAGTTACTAGAACCATAACAAGCCAAAACAAAGCTCTCTCATATATCTATAGGACTAACAGGTTCCGCTCTTCACATTATACATAACCAGCCAAAACGAAGCTCTCTCATAGATCTATAGGACTAACAGGTTCCACGCTTCACATTATAGTTTAGTAACCAAGAAATTAAATCTCAATGACTTTTGGCAACATCGAAAGCTTTTTTAGCTCAATTTTTTACACGTCGTCTCGTTGGTCAAAGGGGGGGTTGACTTTGATCGCAATTCGACTTACTAGTTTTTGGAATATGATGCACCATGTTATATTTATATTTCATCCCTGTAAATAAGTTTTAAAAAGTCATACAGTGCGATTTGGGTTTTTCAAATATATGTTGCACCTCAATACTTCGATGTTGCACTTAACAGACGTAGGTTGTTCCGTCAACCATAACTTTTTATCCATTTAGAGTTACTAGGATCATAACCAGTCAAAACGAAGCTCTCTAAAATATCTATAGGATTAACAGGTTCCACCCTTCTAATCTTATTTCAATAACTAAGAAATTCAATCTCAATGACTCTTGGAAACATCGAAAGCCTTTTTAGCTCAATTTTTCACATGTCTTTTTGTTGGCCAAAGGTGTGTTGACCGTGGTCGGGATTCGATTTACTATTTTTTGTAATATGATGCACCGTGTTACATTTCTATTTCATCTCCATAAATAGGTTTTAAAAACTCATGCAGTGCAATTTTTGTTTTTCAACCAGATGTTGCACTTCCAGACTTCGATGTACCACCAAGTAGACGTAGGTTGTTCCATCAACCATAACTTTTTATCCATTTCGATGTTACTGGAACCATAACCAGTCAAAAAGAAGCTCTCTCATAGATATATAGGACTAACAGGTTCCACCCATCTCAATTTTGTTCCATAAATAATAAATTCAATTTCAATGACTTTTGGGAACATCGAAAGCTTTTTTAGCTCAATTTTTCACATGTCGTTTTGTTGGTCAGTGGGGGGTTGACCGTGGCAGGAATTTGATTTACCACTTTTGGAATTTGATGCACCGTCTTATATTTCTATTTCATCCCTATAAATGAGTTTTCAAAAGTCATACCGTGCAATTTTTGTTTTTTAAACAGATGTTGCACCTCAAGACTTCTATGTTGCAGCCAATAGTTGTAGGTTGTTCCATCAACTATAACTTTTTATCCATTTAGAGTTGCTAGAACCATAACCAGTCAAAACGAATCTCTCTCATAGATCTATAGGACTAACAAGTTCCACCATTTTCATCTTAGTTCAGTAACCAAGAAATTCAATCTCAATGACTTTTGGGAACTTCAAAGGCTTTTTTAGCTCAATTTTTCACATGTCGTTTCGTTGGTCAAAGGTGGGCTGACCGTGGTCGGAATTTGAATTTTTTTTTGGGAATATGATGCACCTTGTTATATTTCTGTTTCATCCCCACAAATGAGTTTTCAAAATTCATACAGTGCAATTTTGGTTTTTCTACCCGATGTATAAAGATATGAAGAGAGTTTTCTTTTGGGCTGGGATGAAGAAAGACGTAGCGGAGTTTGTTTCTAAATGTCTGGTTTGTCAGCAAGTTAAAGCTAAGAAAAAGAAGCCCGGTGGTTTACTTCATCCTTTAGAAGTCCCACAGTGGAAGTGGGAGAGCGTTTGTATGGATTTCTTTGATGTGTTTCCTAGATCAAGAAAAGGCAATACTAGTGTTTGGTGGTAGTTAATAGGCTTACCAAGAGCGCTCATTTCATTCCAGATAAGAGTAAGAGGACGGCGACATGGTTAGCATCCATTTATCTCCATGAGATAGTTCATCTACATGGCATACGTTCTAGTATCATGAGCGATCATGATCTCATATTCACTAGTGAGTTTTGGAAGAGCTTAAAAGAGGCGGTTGGTACGCAGTTATGTTTGAGCACCATTTATCACCCTCAGGCAGATGGACAGACAAAAAGGATGAATAAAGTTCTTGAAGATCTTTTGAGGCTATGTATCCTAGATTTTAGAGGGACACGGGAAGAACACATTCCATTGGTGAAGTTCGCCTACAGCAACAGTTATCAAGCTAGTATCGGTATGGCACCTTTTGAGGCTTTATATGGACGACCGTGCCAATCACCCACTTGTTGGTATGAGTCTACGGATAAACTTTTGCTTGGACCCGCGATGATTATGGGAACCTTAGAAAAGATTGACCTGATTCGAAGAAGAATGAAGACGGCACAGGACCGACCAAAATCATATGTAGATAAGAGAAGAACCAATCTTTAGTCTGAGGTTGGAGACATGGTTTTCATTAAGATTTCACCGTTAAGGGACATGGTTCGCTTTGGATCTGTAGAGAAATTGGCACCGAGTTTTGTAGAACCATTTCCTATAACTGAAAGGATTGGGAAGATGGCTTATAGAGTGAAGTTGCCGGAGAGACTGACTGGTGTTCATGATGTTTTCCACAGCTCTCATTTGCAAAACAAATTGCATGATACCGTGGAAGTAGTTGACCCGAGCGTGCTTAGGGAAGTAGAAGTGGAGCGAGAGGCAATAATTAGACGGGTTCCTACACGCATTCTTGGATTGGAGATCAAGAAGCTATGCAACCGAGTGGTCAAGTTGGTGAAAGTTCAATGGGGAGATGATCAAGGAGATGCGACTTGGGAGACTAAACACAAGATACATGCGTCGTACCCTTTCCTTTTTGTGGGTATATTCTAAACTTCTCCTTTTTCCATAAATTTTGTTCATGCTTGTTCCTGTCATTTAATATATCATCTCGATCATATCTTCGATCTTTAGGTAGAAATCCAACAGATGTAAACATGTGTTGAGACATGTTATGTTTGGTGGATGCAACTGGATTCAAGTGTTTGATAGTGGTTGCTCGTGGATGCATATACACACATTAGGCATTAGATCGACTCAATCACTCTCATTTTGCATATGGATGTGTGTGCATATTTTATTTTATGGATGAAATTGGATATATCATCTTGTGGATGCTGCATTTTGTTGAATGGTTGTGCACACATATAGAAATGAAAGGTATCATCAGGATTCTTTTGCGTACATAATGTGTAACACCCCGCATTTTTAAGGCAATTAAAAATGTACATGTAAGTGTATGTATGAAAATAAATAAAAATGAATTAATAAATGTATGCAAGAATTTGAATGTAATGTGTCAAATAGAGTAACATATCAGTGCATGTAGAATAAAAAGAAGAAGATAAATTAGAGAAAGTATAATGAGCAATCAATTAATGGATTTAATTGCATGAAAATAAGAAGAGATGTGTGTGTGTGTATATATATACATGGCGATAAAAAGTTGAACAAATGCGATGCATTAAATAGTAGAAAGAGGGTTAAAGCATTAAATTAAGGAAGAAATTTAAAAAGAGGAGTAAAGATTTAATGTGAAAAGCGGTTTAGTTAGAAGTAGTTTAGTGTAAAATGCAGGTTTTATATGAAAGCAGCTTAATTAAGAAGTGTTTAATAGGAAGGATGTTTTAAAAAGGGAAGAGTTGGATATTGATTGATTTGAGAAAATTAAATGTGGAACAAAATAAAGAATAGTTCGCATAGAAAGCTTCTATATACGCATAAGAGTTGAATGCAAATAAACATAATTTAAATGTATAGTTTTCACATATAGAAGGAACGTTTGAAATTTGATTTACGCACAAGAAAATTATGTGTAGTACAAACAAATCAAATTTCAAATATATATATATATATATACACATATATACACGAGGGGGTGTCGACACCCACAAAGGGTGTCAACATAGGTGTCGACATCCATGAAGGGGTGTTGTGACACCCACGTCTATTAATGTCACTCACAAAGGGAATGCATTAACTTCCATGGAGTGTTATAAGTGTATAGAACATAATATCACAAGATAGATATATAAAGCGGTACTTCAAAAACATAAATTTATTTCATTGCAACAGAAAGCAAAACTTGTCTTATTACAACATCAAAATCACATACTAAAACCAAGTACACAAATATCCATCTTGAACATAATTATTGTCAGAGTACATAAAAGCAAAATCATAATCCCACTCCAAAATTCCATATGAAAGAAAAACATAGCCGAGCATTACTTTCAATACTTCCTAGCACTTCTAGAAGAGAGAAAGAAAGAGATCAAAATCAAGCTTCACTAGTCCCACCCTGAGAACCTAGGGGGTGGGTGGAGGGGAAAAGGAAAGAAAAGAGGCAAAACAAAAAGGGTCAGACATAAAGTCTGGCGAGTCCAGTGACTTCAACAATATAATTAGTAAATTAACAGGATAAGAGCATAAACCGGATATAAGAAATGACTGTAACATAAGCAAGTATGACATGGTAAACAAGATGAACAAGATATAATGTTGATTGCGCTTCTAATCACCGCACCGCACCAATACTAGTTTCATACTAAAAGTTGATCCCTCCGAACTAATAATAATAATAATCATAATAATGATAGTTTCGTGTACTCCTAGCTGATGTCATAGGTGCCGCCTGCCCCTATCTCCACTAGTTGTACCCACTACCCTCCCCATTGGACCGGCTCCCTGACTTGTATATACCCGTGCTAGTCCAACACTAGGGTGTATCCCTCCCTAAAGTGGCAACCCGGTACTACTAAAATGCATGGCTTATACCTACATGATGCAACAACGTCTTACCTACCAGCTCGGACCCACGCACGCACATGACTCCGTTGAACTTGCATCGCCACCGCTGTTTTCTCTTTTGACCTCTTACAATCAAACCCAGTAAGCTTGTCCCGTCCTCCACATAGATACTAAAAATGGGTTACTGGTTGTAAAGGGTCCCCCACACTTGACACAACCTTCCCTCCTAAGCTTGGTCCCTACTAAGATTACCCGCTTAACCCCTTCTTATTATTCCCATGTCTTTACATGTTTCACCTTGGTTAAGTGCTTCTAATTATATTTCACATGCTACCCATGTCACCCACTTAACCCCTTTATTACACCCATGTCATAACACATGTCTTACCTTGGTTAAGTGTTCATTAATTCATTTATATGTAATCGTGTGAGACCTCTCACATTAGACTACCATTTATGGTTGCTGGATATGACGGGCGGTTCGGGGCAGACTTCTACCACAAACCTAGTCTAACCTCGTGTCTTATCACTATTACGCCTTTAATTTCTGCCTTTGACCTCTCACATTAGTCTTCCGTTTACGGTTGCTGGATGTGCCGGGAAGTTCCGGGCAGACTTCTACCGCAACCCGTCTAACCTCATGTCTTAGGCGTTTATTATCTATTCTTTTATTCATGCCCAATTTCAAATCTTTAATTAACATATATTCCATTTCACCCATAATTTCCAATTCAAGTTCATGCTTATAATTATAATTCACTTTGATGCCTAATCCCAAGTTATACCTAATTACGCCCACACCAATTTCATAATTACAAATCAATTTATGCCCAATTACATATTATTCAACATTTCCCCAAACTTTTCCACAACGTTCCAACATCATTCGTACGTATAATTCAACTTAATATACTTTGGATCGAAGTTTTCCTAATTTCAAAAAAAATGGAAAAGAGATAGGGAAGAGAATCAAAACTGGAATAAAATTTGGCATATGTAATATGAACTAGCATAGAACAATAAAATAGATACAATAGGCATATGATAACAGAAATTTGGGTATGAATCTGAAAGATAAGAATTTACAAAACTTGATATGATTCATCTTACAGGCATATTCATAAAATCTAATTTACAATCCTATCACAATTACTTTTATTTTAATTATATGTGAAAGTAACATAAACTCATAGTGACAGGATTCTTAGAAAAGAGAATTAGGCGTTGTTGTATGGGTGTGTATTTGTAGGTGTATAGGGTGAACTAGGACCTTTAGATTTGATTAGGAACCATCAGTAACTCTAAAGATACAAAAACACGTCATCAGGAAGTTGTCCAGAATTTTCTGCGTGGATCTGGAAGAGGTCAACACCCCCTAGGGGTGTAGACACCAGTGTCGACACCCCCCCATGGGTGTCGACGCCCATGTCGACACCCTCCCATGGGGGTCGACCCCCCTGGGCGGGATTTTTCCCGCTCACACTTTTTCGGTTGATTTTGAATTTCAAATTACTTATTTAATTATTATTTTAATTCTGCTTTCTATTTAAAACTTCCAAGCTTCATAACTGCTTCAGATTGTGTTCGATTTACGCAAACTCGGACCCTATCCTAAGCAGAATTCCGAGATGAACGCAATGGCGCAACCCATTTTACTTAATTCTTCTTTTAAAAATTAAGAGTTCTTCAATTTGTCAATTTTAATGTTTTAAAATTATGGGGTGTTACATTCTCTCCTACTTAAAAGATTTCATCCCCGAAATCTCCATGTTAAGAAGAATGTATATCCTACCATCCAACATCCATCTACTCAACCGTCAATCACAGGCATCCATTGTCCTTAAAAAGGTTTCTAATGCTTTCATGAACTTATGCAAAGTGTGTGTATATGCCCTTATCTTAATGCAAAATCAGGCGGTCTACTGATTCAGTCGACCACCTTAATGCAATCATGATAGTGCCATGCGTCCATTATGTATGCAAAAGAATCCTATTGATACATATTATTTCTACATGCGTGCACAATCATTCATCCAAGTGCAACATCCATATGATAATACAGTCAATGTACATCCGTTAATTTAAGTATGCACACTTATTAATGTGCAATATGAAAGTGATTGAGCCGATCTAGTGCCTAATGTGTGTGTAAATGCATTCGCGAGCAACCACTAACAAACACTTGCATCCACTGGCATCCACCAAACATAATATGTCTCAAACACATGTTTACAACCATAGGATTTTCCTACCTGAAGATCGGAGATGTAATCGAGAGGATATACTAAACGATAGAACAAGTATAAACAAAGCGATGGAAAAAGGAGAAGTTAAGAACATACCCTAAAAAAGGAAAGGGTACGCCACACGCGACTTGTCTTCCGTCTCCCAAGTCGCGTCTCCTTGATCATCTCCCCATTGGAATTTAACCAACTTGACCTCTCGGTTGCATAACTTCTTGACCTCCAATCCAAGGGTGCATGTAGGAGCTCGTATCGTGGCATCTCCCTCTATTTCCACTTCCCTAAGCATGCTCGGCTCCATTACTACCACGATATCATGTAAACACTTCCGCAAATGCGACACGTGAAATAAGTCATGCACACCACTAAGTCGCTCGGGCAACTTCACTGTGTAGGCCATCTGTCCAATTCGCTCTGTAATGGGGAGTGGCCCTACGAACCTTGGTGCCAATTCCCTACAGATCCAAAGCAAACTACATTCCTCAACGGTGATACTTTAATAAAGACAATGTCTCCAACATCGAACTCAAGATCGGTCCATCTCTTATCAGCGTATGACTTTTGCTAGTCCTGTGCCGTCTTCATTCGTCTTCAAATCAAGTCTATCTTCTCCGAAGTTTCTCTTACCATCTCGGGCCCAAGCAAAATCCTATCCGTAGATTTCCACCAACAAGTAGGTGATCAACAAGGTCGTCCATTAAGAGCCTCAAAAGCTACCATGCTAATACTAGTCGGATAGATGTTGTTGTAGGCGAACTCTACTAATGGTAGATGTTCCTCCCATGTCCTTTCATTGTCCAAAATACATAACCAAAAAAGATCTTCTAGAATCCGATTCACTCCTTCAGTTTGGTCGTCCATCTGAGGGTGATAAGCGGTGCTCAAACACAATTGCGTTCCTACTGCCTCTTGCAGTCTCTTCCAAAATCACTAGTGAAAATGGGATCTCGATCGCTTACTATGCTAGAAGGTATGCCGTGTAAACGAACTATCTCTCGGAGATAAATAATTGCTAACCATGTCGCTATTCTTTTACTTTTAACGGGAATAAATTGGGTGCTCTTAGTACGTGTAACACCCCACGTCCATTAATGTCACTCACAAAGGGAATGCATTAACTTCCATGGAGGTTTTAAGTGAATATAGAACAGTAAAATTACAACAAGACAGATATAAAATAGTACTTGGAAATTCAAAAACTTTATTTCATTGTAGCAGAAGTCAAAACATGTTTGATTACATCATAACACCATATTCAATGTCAAGTGCAATATCTATCTTGATAAAACAAGTACATAATCCCATTACATGAATAGCCATTAAAAAAAAAAAGATAACAAGCTGGACTTTACTTCAGCAGTCCAAGCTTTCCAGAAGATAAGCGATCCAACTAGACTCCACTAGAACTTGGCCCAACCTGCAGACCTGAAGGGAGAAAAAGGATGGAAAAGAGGGGGTCAGACATAAAGTCTTGTGAATATGATAATTCTACAATACTATTACCAAAATAAATGGACTAAGGCATAAGCTGGAAAACAAGAAAATGTCTATGAAGAGCAGATTAAGGACATAGACAATCGCTAAAGGCAACGTTATAGGCGCTCCTAAATACTAAAGGATAAACACTATACTGCACCACACCAGCCACCCTAAAGATTCATCCCACTTAGCTTCACTTAGAAACTTTCCCAATGGCTTTACGTACCCCTAGCTGACTACATAGGTGCCGCCTGCCCCTATCTCCACTAGGTGTACAATACTTCCCATTATTCGATCGGCTCCCTAACTCGTAGATACCCGTGCTGGCCCCACAGTGGGGTGTATCACTCCCCTAAAGTGGCAACCTGATACAACGGACATGCACGACTTATACCTACACGATGCAACAACGTCTTACCTACCAGCCCGGGTCCACACACGCATATGAAACCCGTTGGACTTGCGTTGCCACCGCTCCCTGTTTTGGCCTCTTATAGTCAAACCCAGTATGCGTGTCCCGTCCTCGACTTGGGTCGAGCCCACAAAGATACGTTTTGGGATACTGGTTGAAATGGGCCCCCACTATTTACCACAAGCATTCCACCTAAGCTTGTCCCCATTAGTCCATCCCACTTAACCCAATTAGTCATGTTCATTTACATGTGTGTTTGGTTAAGTCTAATCGTATTTCAAATGCCTCTAAAGGCAACCACCAGATTCCTCTTGCCACCCAAGGCACCTACTTAACCCCCATGTCCCACCTTACATGATTATCTGGTTAAGTATTTCTTAGTTCATTAAGGCCATAACCTCATAAAGACCTCTCACATTAGACTGGCATTTATGGCAGCTGGATTTGCCGGGCGGGTCCGGGCAGTCTTACACCATAAAAGAGTCTAACCTCGTGTCTTTACAACTGTTATGCTTTAGTTTGGGCCTAGGACCTCTCACATTGGGCCGACCTTTGTGACTACTGGATTTGCCGGGCGGGTCCGGGCAGGTTTACATCACAAACGGGTCCAACCTCGTGTCCTAAGCATTGATTATTAATAATAATCCACTTTCCCCCAATTTTAATAATTCCCTACTTGAATTATTAATTACTTCCAATTTTTAACAATGTCCATAATTGACTCAATTATGGACATTCATTCATGGTATGCAACATCTTACAAAATTGGACCCAATTTATTAATTCCTAATATTACCCCTACCCCACGTTTGAACGTTTATTCGCAAAATATATGTTAGACTCGAATAGCCTAACTCATAGCATAAAAGAGATTATCATAATAACAACATGTATATGTGACCAAATGAATCATAATAAGGGGTGAAACTTGCATATGTCCAACTTGCATAGATTATACATGTCATGGACCTAAAGGTGTCAACTTGTTCAAAATTCACCTAATATAATCTCAATCAATTTTCATAAACTTACATATGAACATTTGTGAATCAACATCATCTAATTTTTTAACAACATGGTTTTATATGGGTACACCTAACTCAATAGGCAAATTCCCATAATCAAGTTTTATTTAATTATAGTTTCAAGTTAATGGGTACACCTAACCTAATAGGCAAATTCCCATAAACAAGATCCATTTAAATTAAAAAAAACATAACTTTAAGCATGATCCAACAACATCATGATTTTTCAACATAATATAGCATGATTTATAACATGGCATAGTATGATAGTATAACATAGCTTGACATGATTCTCAACATAGCACAACATAGCATAAGAGAATTTACAACATAGCATGACATAGCATATATAATTTACATCATACGACAACATAATAACATAATAAGAGATCCACAATATATAGAATTTACAATTACAAATCACATCACTTTCTTGTGATCCATTCATAACTGAGTCAAATTAGTTTGTAATAGTCTTGTGAGAATCATCATACTCACCAACAAAAGAAAAGAATTAGAGAAAGAGAGATCTTTTGATTTGATTTGTGTAGATTTAGTTGTAGATGATTAGGCTTCCTCTTCTTAGTTTGTGACGGCTATGCTGAACTCCATGGCAGCAGCATGACGGTAGCTTCTCTAATTTTACAAGTGATTTAGGTCTAGGGTCTACCCACTTATTTATAGATTTTAGAATTCATTTAGGCCATTAGATTTAACCTAGAAATAACTGCAGCCGTTCAGACAAGATGGGGTTTATCTTGTTGACTCAGCAATGAGTCAGAAGTGACTCAGCAAACACTCAGCATATTATTAAACTTCTATTCATGTCATAAATATATATATATTTTCTACAATGTACATATTAGATACATCCCCTTTCTTACACACTTATTATTGTTTTTATATACATATTAGATACATCCCCTCTCTCACACACTTATTAATATTTTTATATTCATATTAGATACATCCCCTCTCTTACACACTTATTAATATTTTTATATTCATATTAGATACATCCCCTCTCTTACACACTTATTAATATTTTTATATTCATATTAGATACATCCCCTCTCTTACACACTTATTAATATTTTAGCAACTTTAGTGTTAATAGAAAATTCGGGGTGTTACATTCTCCCCTCCTTTTAGGATTTCGTCCCCGAAATCTTCAAGTCTGGAAGAATGTATATCCTACCATCCAAACGTCCATCTACTCATCCATCATACACAGGCATCCATTGTCCTTAAAAGACTTCTAATGCTTTATGATCATATGCAAGTGTGTGTACATGTCCTTACCTAATGCGAAATCAGGCGGTCTACTGATTCAGTTGACCTCCTTAATGCAAATCATGTAAGTGTCATGAATCCATTATGTATGCAAAAGATCCTAATTGCTTACATACTACTTCTATATGCGTGCACACCCATTCAACCGAATGCAGCATCCATATGATGGTACAACAATTATACATCCATTATACTAAATACATCCATATATATGCAATATGCAATATGAAGTGACTGAGCCGATCTAGTGCCTAAAGTGTGTGTATATATGCATCCACGAGCAACCACTAGCAAACACTTGCATCCATTTTGCATCCATCATACATAACATGTCTCAAACACATGTTTCAACCATAGGATTATCCTAACTAAAGGTCAAAGATACTAATGAGAGGACATACTAAAGATAAGATAAGATAAGCTAAGCGATAAAGGGGAAATTAAAAGACATACCCTCAAAAAGAAAAGGGTACAACGAACGCATCTTCTCTTCTGTCTCCCAAGTTGCGTTGCTCTCATCATTTCCCCATTGCACTTTAACCAGTCTGACCTCTCGATTCCTCAACTTTTTGATCTCCGACCCAAGAATGCATGTAGGAGCTCGTCTAATTGTTGCATCACGCTCTATTTCCACCTCTTTAAGCAAGCTCGGCTCTACCACCTCCGCGGTCTTGTGCAAACACTTCCTCAAATGTGATACATGGAATACGTCGTGTACTCCACTAAGTTTCTTAGGCAACTCCACCCTATATGCCATCTTCCCAATCCTGTTTTTTACAGGAAACGGCCCTACAAACCTTGGTGCTAATTTCCCCACGGACCCAAAGCGAACAACATTCTGTAACGGAGATACTTTGATAAAAACCATGTCCCCAATGTCAAACTCAAGATCTGTCCTCCTCTTATCAGCATACGATTTTTGCCTATCTTGTGCTGCTTTCATCCTCCTTCGAATCAACTCAATCTTCTCCGAGGTTTCCCTAACCACATCGGGCCCAAGTAGGATTTTATCGGTAGATTCCCACCAACATGTAGGCGAACAGCAAGGCCTTCCATAAAGAGCTTCGAAAGGTGCCATGCCAATACTAGACTGAAAGCTATTATTATATGCGAATTCTACTAATGGAAGGTGCTCTTCCCATGTACCACCAAAGTCTAGGATACAAAGCCTTAAAAGATCCTCTAGAATGCGATTCACCCTCTCGGTCTGGCCGTCTGTCTGAGGATGATATGCGGTGCTCAAACATAGCTGAGTCCCTACCACCTCTTGTAAACTCTTCCAAAATTCGCTAGTAAAGATGGGGTCACGGTCGCTTACTATACTAGAAGGAATACCGTGCAAACGAACTATCACCTTAATGTATACAGAAGCCAACCACGGAGCAGTCCTCTTACTTTTCACGGGAATAAAATGGGCGCTTTTAGTAAGTCTATCTACTATAACCCAAATACCTGTGTTACCCTTCCTTGATCTTGGTAATCCATCCACAAAATCCATTGAGATGCTTTCCCATTTCCATAGTGGAACTTCTAATGGGTGAAGCAACCCACCGGGTTTCTTTTGTTCTGCTTTAACTCGTTGGCACACCAAGCATCTAGCGACGTACTCGGCCACATCCTTTTTCATACCGGCCCAAAAGAAAACCCGCTTCATATCTTTGTACATCTTATCCCCGCCGGGATGAATGGTCATTTTTGAGCGATGAGCATCATCAAGAATGGCCTTCCTTAAGTCTTCGTCTTGTGGTACACAAAGTCTACTATCCCTTCGTAACCAACCCTTATCGTCTAGGGTATACCTACGAAGATGGCTTGACGACTCCCCCCCTTTGAGCTTTTCTACTATCTCAACCAACTGTGGGTCGTCTCACTGTGCCTCACCAACCCGTCCTAGAAGTGTAGGTCTAACCTCCAAGGATGCTAACAGACCGGGTACTAAGTCAACGGAGGGTCTAAAGTCAAACATAGAGATGAATTCTAAGCTTTGTCGTTCAACAAACAACGGACTCAAGGACAACCTTTTCCTACTTAAGGCGTCTGCCACCACGTTACCCTTGCCCGGGGTATATGCTATTTCAAAATCGTAGGAGGCTAAGAATTCCATCCACCGTTGCTGCCTTAAATTCAAATCCTTCTGAGAGAATAAGTATTTTAATGATTTGTGGTCAGTGAACAGTTCGAATTTCTCACCAAGAAGATAGTGACGCCAAGACTTAAGCGCGAAAACAATTGCGGCTAGCTCTAAGTCATGCGTGGGGTAATTCTTTTCATGAACCCTCAACTGCCTTCCACCAAAGGCTATTACTCTTCCCTCTTGCATGAGGACCGCGCCAAGTCCCGTCCCACAAGCATCAGTATAGATGGTAAACGGTTTATTCCCGTCTGGCAGCACTAAGACTGGGGCTGAAGTTAAGGCTCTCTTTAAACGTTGGAACGCATCATCGCAATCTTTGTCCCACGTAAAAACCAGGTTCTTCTTCGTTAACCGTGTTAATGGAGCTGATATTTTTGCGAAGTCTTTGATAAACTTCCTATAATAGCCAGCCAACCCCAAGAAACTTCTTACTTCGGTTGCATTTTTAGGGACCTTCCAATCTTGGATGGCCACCACCTTTGCGGGATCCACTGCTATCCCTTCTTTGGAAACCACGTGCCCTAAGAACCGTACTTCCTTCCTCCAGAAGTGACACTTAGAAAATTTTGCCTTAAGGTTATGCGCTCGAAGGTTTTCCAACACTTCCCTAAGATGTAGGGAGTGCTCTTCTTTATTCTTAGAAAAGACTAAGATGTCATCCACAAAGACTACCACGAATTTGTTAAGGTATTCCCTAAACACCCTACTCATCAAATCAACAAAATATGCAGGGGCGTTTGTCAAACCAAAGGGCATCACTAGCCATTCATAGAATCCGTCAGGAGTCCTAAAAGCAGTCTTATCTATACTATCCTCAGCCACTCTCAGTTGATGAAAGCCAGTGGCTAAGTCCAACTGCGAAAACACTGAGGCGCCAACTAACTGATCAAAGAGATCGTCAATCCTCGGCAGTGGGTGTCGGTTCTTTTTAGTAAGCTTGTTTAGTTCTCTATAGTCCATACAAAGTCTAAGAGACCCATCCGCCTTTGTGGAAAAAACTACTGGAGCACCCCACTCCGATATACTACGTCTTATGAACCCCTTCTCAAGCAACTCCTTTACTTGCTTATTGAGTTCCCTCCTTTCACGAGGAGCCATGTGGCGCACTGGCAAAGATACGGGTTTAGCATTATCCACAAGATAAATTCGAAAGTCTATCTCCCGCTTTGGAGGTAAGCCCTTCACCTCCTCAAACACATCCGGATATTCCCGGACCACTTCTACCGATCGCAGGTTCTCTACAGACGCGTCAAGCGATTCAAGATAACTTAGCATAACGGAATTTATGGGATTACCAAAGATGTCGAGAGCTTTACTAAGGCGAGTCACAAGCCTAACTACTCTCCTTTCACAATCAAGAATGGCCCTATTTCTAGACAACCAATCCATTCCTAAAATTAGCCCATAGCCCGTGAAGCCCAATACATAAGCATCACATCTAAATTCAACGCTAAGTATAGAGATTTTCAAATCCAAACATATCATGGTCAAATGAGCCGAACCCCCAATTGGATTTGAAACGACCAAGGGATCCTCGACTAAACTGGTGTTCAAGTGCAGTGATTCAACTAATGATGTAGAGATAAACGAATGAGATGCGCCAGAATCGAATAAGGTACGGACAGGACGATCAAACAGAAAAACTAAGCTTTCAACAGAAATTGTTCTACCTCTTTCTTGCAGCGGTGGGGCCGCAATAGCCTGAACTTGCCCCCTTGCCTACCCTGGTGCCATAAGAGCCTGCACCTGTCCTCCCGAGGTAGACCCTGCCATCTGCCCCTTCTTTGGACAGTCCTTCACTAAATGTCCCGCATCTCCACAATGAAAACAACCAGTCTTCTTTTTCTTTCTACAATCTTTGCTGAGATGGCCAGGCGTCCCACAATTGAAGCATTTCTTCTTCCCTTTGCCATTATTGTTTTTACCACCCTTCTTATTTTGTTGTTGGGGTTTCTTCTGATCCCCTTTCTTTTCAACTGCCTTATCCTCATGCATAAGTGCCATTTCTACTAGCTTTTCAAAGGTGGCTCCCATAGGGATGTGGGTCATAGCCAACCCTTGCAACGGTTCATTCAAGCCTCTAACGAACCTCAAAGCTTTCTTCTCTGGCGTGTTCACCAACTCCAAGCCAAACCTTGCTAACTGATTAAATTTATTGACATATTCCTTTACTGATGAGCTCCCTTGCTTTAGTGCCAGGAATATTTCCATATTTAAGTTCTCCTCTGCCCTTGAAAGAAACTTTTCTTCAAACCTTCGTCTGAAATCCGCCCATGAATCAACTGGACGTTCCCCGTTAGTGACCTCCCACCAAAACGAAGCCTCTCCCTTCATTAACCAAGCAGCTAAACGGACTTTCCTCCCATCTTCCACTTCAAAGATATCCAACAATTCCTCAGTCTCCTTAAGCCAATCTCTGGCCTCCACAAACGTCTCAGTCCCTTGAAAAGTTTTTCCTCCCATAGCCTTGAATTCCTTGCACGTCTTTGCAAAAGTGTCAACACGAGGAGGAGGAGGAGGAGGAATGGGTGCAACTAGGGGTGGAGGAGTATCCGCTGGGCCTGCAGTGGTGGCCCTAGCCTCCAAGTATCTCCTAAACCACCCTGGAATCGTCACACCTTCTGGGAGATTAAGATCTTCAGCCATGCTGAAACGAAAAAGGAAAGATTCAAAATGGAGAATTCGAAAGATAAAGATAAGGATGTGGCTATTTGGGATTATGTTTTTCATAAAAACTCTCTTTAAATAACATGTTTTTTTTTAAAGCACTTCTTCCAAAAATACTTTAGAAAAAAAAAATTCTAAAAAAAAATTTTATCTGTTCTGGTAACCTTATGCTCTGATACCACGTGTAACACCCCACGTCCATTAATGTCACTCACAAAGGGAATGCATTAACTTCCATGGAGGTTTTAAGTGAATATTGAACAGTAAAATTACAACAAGACAGATATAAAATAGTACTTGGAAATTCAAAAACTTTATTTCATTGTAGCAGAAGTCAAAACATGTTTGATTACATCATAACACCATATTCAATGTCAAGTACAATATCTATCTTGATAAAACAAGTACATAATCCCATTACATGAATAGCCATTAAAAAAAAGATAACAAGCTGGACTTTACTTCAGCAGTCCTTGATTTCCAGAAGATAAGCGATCCAACTAGACTCCACTAGAACTTGGCCCAACCTGCAGACCTGAAGGGAGAAAAAGGATGGAAAAGAGGGGGTCAGACATAAAGTCTGGTGAATATGATAATTCTACAATACTATTACCAAAATAACTGGACTAAGGCATAAGCTGGAAAACAAGAAAATGTCTATGAAGAGCAGATTAAGGACATAGACAATCGATAAAGGCAACGTTATAGGCGCTCCTAAATACTAAAGGATAAACACTATACTGCACCACACCAGTCACCCTAAAGATTCATCCCACTTAGCTTCACTTAGAAACTTTCCCAATAGCTTTACGTACCCCTAGCTGACTACATAGGTGCCGCCTGCCCCTATCTCCACTAGGTGTACCCTACTTCCCATTATTCGATCGGCTCCCTAACTCGTAGATACCCGTGCTGGCCCCACAGTGGGGTTTATCACTCCCCTAAAGTGGCAACCTGATACAACGGACATGCACGGCTTATACCTACACGATGCAACAACGTCTTACCTACCAGCCCGGGTCCACACACGCATGTGAAACCCGTTGGACTTGCGTTGCCACCGCTCCCTGTTTTGGCCTCTTATAGTCAAACCCAGTATGCGTGTCCCGTCCTCGACTTGGGTCGAGCCCACAAAGATACGTTTTGGGATACTGGTTGAAATGGGCCCCCACTATTTACCACAAGCATTCCACCTAAGCTTGTCCCCATTAGTCCATCCCACTTAACCCACTTAGTCATGTTCATTTACATGTGTGTTTGGTTAAGTCTAATCGTATTTCAAATGCCTCTAAAGGCAACCACCAGATTCCTCTTGCCACCCAAGGCACCTACTTAACCCCCATGTCCCACCTTACATGATTATCTGGTTAAGTATTTCTTAGTTCATTAAGGCCATAACCTCATAAAGACCTCTCACATTAGACTGGCATTTATGGCAGCTGGATTTGCCGGGCGGGTCCGGGCAGTCTTACACCATAAAAGAGTCTAACCTCGTGTCTTTACAACTGTTATGCTTTAGTTTGGGCCTAGGACCTCTCACATTGGGCCGACATTTGTGACTACTGGATTTGCCGGGCGGGTCCGGGCAGGTTTACATCACAAACGGGTCCAACATCGTGTCCTAAGCATTGATTATTAATAATAATCCACTTTCCCCCAATTTTAATAATTCCCTACTTGAATTATTAATTACTTCCAATTTTTAACAATGTCCATAATTGACTCAATTATGAACATTCATTCATGGTATGCAACATCTTACAAAATTGCACCCAATTTATTAATTCCTAATATTACCCCTACCCCACGTTTGAACGTTTATTCGCAAAATATATGTTAGACTCGAATAGCCTAACTCATAGCATAAAAGAGATTATCATAATAACAACATGTATATGTGACCAAATGAATCATAATAAGGGGTGAAACTTGCATATGTCCAACTTGCATAGATTATACATGTCATGGACCGAAAGGTGTCAACTTGTTCAAAATTCACCTAATATAATCTCAATCAATTTTCATAAACTTACATATGAACATGTGTGAAGCAACATCATCTAATTTTTTAACAACATGGTTTTATATGGGTACACCTAACTCAATAGGCAAATTCCCATAATCAAGTTTTATTTAATTATAGTTTCAAGTTTATGGGTACACCTAACCTAATAGGCAAATTCCCATAAACAAGATCCATTTAAATTAAAAAAAACATAACTTTAAGCATGATCCAACAACATCATGATTTTTCAACATAATATATCATGATTTATAACATGGCATAGTATGATAGTATAACATAGCTTGACATGATTCTCAACATAGCACGACATAGCATAAGAGAATTTACAACATAGCATGACATAGCATATATAATTTACATCATACGACAACATAATAACATAATAAGAGATCCACAATATATAGAATTTACAATTACAAATCACATCACTTTCTTGTGATCCATTCATAACTGAGTCAAATTAGTTTGTAATAGTCTTGTGAGAATCATCATACTCACCAACAAAAGAAAAGAATTAGAGAAAGAGAGATCTTTTGATTTGATTTGTGTAGATTTAGTTGTAGATGATTAGGCTTCCTCTTCTTAGTTTGTGACGGCTATGCTGAACTCCATGGCAGCAGCATGACGGTAGCTTCTCTAATTTTACAAGTGATTTAGGTCTAGGGTCTACCCACTTATTTATAGATTTTAGAATTCATTTAGGCCATTAGATTTAACCTAGAAATAACCGCAGCCATTCAGACAAGATGGGGTTTATCTTGTTGACTCAGCAATGAGTCAGAAGTGACTCAGCAAACACTCAGCATATTAATAAACTTCTATTCATGTCATAAATATATATATTTTTTCTACAATGTACATATTAGATACATCCTCCTTTACTTATTATTGTTTTTATATACATATTAGATACATCACCTCTCTCACACACTTATTAATATTTTTATATTCATATTAGATACATCCCCTCTCTTACACACTTATTAATATTTTTATATTCATATTAGATACATCCCCTCTCTTACACACTTATTAATATTTTTATATTCATATTAGATACATCCCCTCTCTTACACACTTATTAATATTTTTATATTCATATTAGATACATCCCCTCTCTTACACACTTATTAATATTTTAGCAACTTTAGTGTTAATAGAAAATTCGGGGTGTTACAGTACGCCTATCTATTACTAGCCAAATCCCCATATTACCCTTCCTTGACCTTGGCAACCCGTCGATGAAATCCATGGAAACTCTTTCCCATTTACATAGTGGAACTTCAAAAGGGTGAAGCAAACCACCATGCTTCTTTTGCTCAGCCTTGACTTGCTGGCACACTAAGCATCTAAAAACGAACTCAACCAGGTCCTTCTTCATTCCGGCCCAAAAGAAAGATCGCTTCATGTCTCTATACATTTTGTGACCACTGGGGTGTATTGTCATCTTAGAACAATGTGCTTCTTCAAGGATTGTCTTCCTCAAGCTCTCGTCTCGTGATACGCAAAGTCTCCCATCCTTACGCAACCAACCATTCTCATCTATAGTATACCGACTAAGATGGCTCGAAGACTCCCCTCTTATGAGCTTGTCTACTATCTCAATCAACTGTGGGTCATCTCGTTGTGCCGCTCCCACCTAACCCTAAAGCGTAGGTCGCACCACTAATGATGCCAACAAACCGGGTACATAGTCGATAGAGGGTCTGAAATCAAAGGCAGATATGTACTCCAAACTCTGCCGCTCTGTGCACAAAGGACTCAAAGTTAACCTCTGTCTAATCAAGGCGTCAACTACAATGTTACTCTTGCCAGGGGTATATGCGATTTCAAAATCGTAGGATGCTAAGAACTCCATCCACCTTTGTTGCCTTAAGTTTAAATCTTTCTGAGAGAACAAGTATTTTAGTGGCTTATGGTCCGTATACAACTCAAACCTCTCTCCATGCAAATAATGGCGCAAAGACTTAAGCGCAAAAACTATGGCAGCTAAATCCAAGTCGTGGGTAGGGTAATTCTTCTCATGGACTCTCAACTGTCATCCATCATAACATATCACTCTTCCCTCTTGCATCAAAACTACGCCAAGCCCTGTCCCGCAAGCATCGGTATACACTGTGAACGGTTTACTTCCATCCGGCAAGACTAAAACTAGGGCTGTCGTCAAAGCCCTCTTCAGACATTGGAAAGCATCGTCACAGTCAACCTCCCAAAAAAAGTCAAGTTCTTCTTCGTCAACCGTGTAAGTGGGACTGATATCTTCGTGAAGCCCTTAATGGACTTCCTATAATAGCCCGCCAATCCTAGAAAATTTCTTATTTCCATCGCATTCCTTGGAATCTTCCAATCTTGGATTGCCACCACCTTCGCGGGATCCACTGATATCCCCTCCTTAGAGACCACATGTCATAAGAACCTCACTTCCTTCCTCCAAAAATGGCATTTGGAAAACTTTGCTTTGAGTTGATGTGCTCGAAGGGTCTCTAAGACTTCCCTAAGATGTAGGGCATGCTCTTCCTCGCATCTGGAGAAAATCAAAATGTAATCCACAAAGACTACCACAAACTTGTTTAGAAACTCCCTAAACAACCTACTCATCAAGTCTACAAAATATGCGGGTGCATTCGTCAAACCAAAAGGCATGATGAGCCATTCGAAGAAACCATCAGGAGTCCTAAAAGAAGTCTTGTCTATACTATCCTCAGCTACCCTTAACTGATGAAATCCCGTAGCTAAGTCCAACTGCGAGAAAACTGAAGCACCAACCAACTGATTGAACAAATCATCAGTCCTCGGCAATGGGTGTCTATTTTTCTTCGTGAGTTTATTTTGCTCCATATAGTCCACACACAATCTAAGAGAACCGTCCGCCTTCGTAGCAAAAACAACCAAAGCACCCCATTCTGAAATACTTCTTCTTATGAACCCTTTCTCAATTAGCTCCCCTACTTGCTTACTGAGTTCCTTTCTCTCTCTTGGAGCCATGTGGCGCACTGGTAATGCAACTGGCTTTGCATTATCTACTAAGTATATATGGAAGTCTATCTTGCGTCTCGGGGGTAATCCCCGAACCTCATCAAAGACGTCTTCATATTCACGGACTACACGAACAGATTGCAAATTATTGATGGATGCGTCAAGGGATTCTAGGTAGCTAAGCATCACCGAACCCCTAGGGTCATAATAAATATCAAGGGTCTTTCCACAACGAGTCAACAGTCTAACTACCATTCTTTCACAGTCTAGGATGACACCATATCTGGCTAGCCAATCCATCCCTAGAATCAAACCACAGCCCATGAATCCAAGAACGTAGGCGTTACATTCAAACTTAACGCCCAAGATAGGTACACTCAAATCCCGACAAATCATAGATAAATCAGTAGAACCACCAATAGGATTTGAGACTACAATGGGATCCATAACTAAACTAATATTAAGGTGCAGTGTTTCAACTAACGAAGCAGATATAAACGAATGTGAAACGCCAGAATCAAACAAAGTTCGGAAAAGAGGATCAAAAAGGAAAATCAAACTTTCAACAGAAATGTTTCTACCTCTCTCGTCCCTGGTGCGATGAGAGCATGAACCTGCCCTCCAGAAGTAGATCTTATCCTCTGTCCTTGCCTCCTCGGGCAGTCTTTAATCAGATGTCCTGCCTCTTTGCAATGAAAACAACCTTGCTTCTTCTTCTTCCTACGGTCCTTGCTCAAGTGGCTCGGTGTTCCACAATTGAAACACCTTTTTTTCCCTTGGCCCTTGCTATCCTTACCACCATTCTTTTGTTATTACTGTGCTTTCTTGGGGTCCACTTTCTTATCCTGTGCCCTATACATATTAGCACCTTTCTCCTCTACATGCATCAGCGCCATGTCAACAAGTTTCTCAAAAGTCGCCCCCATATGAATGTGGGACATAGCCAATCTGTGAAGCGGTTCGTTCAAGCCCTTAGAAAATCTCAAGGCTTTCTTATGCGGCATGTTCACCAACTCTAAACCAAATCTCGCCAACTGGTTAAACTTGTTAACATACTCCTTAACAGAAAAGGTTCCTTGTTTCAAAGCCAAGAACCTCTCCATATATAAACTTTCTTATGCTTTTGAAAGAAATTTCAACTCGAACCTTTGTCTGAAATCCATCCATGTCTCCATAGCACGTTCTCCATTCGAGACCTCCCACCAAATGAAGCTTCATCCTTCATTAACCAAGCAGCTAGTTGAACTTTCCATCGATCATCTACCTCAAAAATACCAAATAAGTCCTCCACTTCCTTGAGCCAATTTCTAGCCTCGACAAACGTCTCAGTCCCATGAAAAGGTTTTCCTCCCATCGCACAAAAGTCCCTACATATCTTAGAAAAATCATCCACACGCGGAGGAAGAGGTGGAACGACGGCTGCAGTTGGGGGAGGAGGAACGTTTGCTCGGCCTACGGCAGTAGCCCTAGCCTCTAGATACCTTCTAAACCAGGCTGATATTTTTACACCCTCGGGTATATCGGGTTACCCAGACATGCTGAAAAGAAAAAGGAAGAGATTCAAAACAGAGAATCAAAGAAAGATATATGGACTTTGGGGGTTATGTTTTTCATAATAAACCTTTCTCTTGAAAATACCGGATTTAATACATGTTTTTGAAAATACTTCTGAAAAAAGTTCTTTTGAAAACAGTTTTCAAATTCTTTTATCTGTTCTGGTAACCTTCAGCTCTGATACCACGTGTGACACCCCACGTCCATTAATGTCACTCACAAAGGGAATACATTAACTTCCGTGGAGCATTATAAGTGTGTAGAACAGAATATCACAAGACAAATATATAAAACGGTACTTCAAAAACATAAATTTATTTCATTGCAGTAGAAAGCAAAAAATGTCTGATTACAACATCAAAATCACATACTAAAACAAAGTACACAAATATCCATCCTGAACATAATTATTATCAGAGTACTTAAAAAAAACCATAATCCCACTCCAAATTGCCATATAAAAGAAAAACAGAGCTGAGCATTGCTTTCAACACTTCTAAGCACTTCTGGAAGAGAGAAAGAAAGAGATCCAAATCAAGCTTCACTAGTCCCACACTGAGAACCTGGGGGGAAAAAGGAAAGAAAGGAAGCAAAATAAAAAGGTTCAGACATGTCTGGCGAGTCCAGTGACTTTAACAATATAATTAGTAAAGTAACAGGATAAGAGCATAAACTGGATATAAGAAATGACTGTAACATAAGTAGGTATGACACGGTAAACAAGATGAACAAGATATAATGTGGATTGCGCTTCTAATCACTGCACCACACCAATACTAGTTTCATACTAAAAGTTGATCCCTCCGAATTAATAATATTAATAATAATAATAATGGTAGTTTTGTGTACTCCTAGCTGCTGTCATAGGTGTTGCCTACCCCTATCTCCACTAGTTGTACCCACTACCCTCCCATTCGATCGGCTCCCTAACTCGTAGATACCCGTGTTGGTCCCACATTAGGGTGTATCACTCCCTAAAGTGGCAACCTGATACTACTAAAATACATGGCTTATACCTACACGATGAAACAACGTCTTACCTACCAGCCCGGACCTACGCACGCACATGACTCCGTTAGACTTGCGTTGCCACCACTGTTTACTCGTTTGACATCTTACAATCAAACCTAGTAAGTGTGTCCCGTTCTCTACATAGATACTAAAAATGGGTTACAGGTTGAAAAGGGTCCCTCACACTTGACACAACCGTCCCTCCTAAGCTTGGTCCCCACTAAGATTTCCCATTTAACCCCTTCTTATTATGAAACATGTCTTTACATCTTTCACCTTGGTTAAGTGCTTCTAATTATATTTCACGTGCTACCCATGTCACCCACTTAACCCCTTTATTATCCCCATGTCTTAACACATGTCTTACTTTGGTTAAGTTTTCATTAATTCATTTACCCGTAATCGTGTAAGACCTCTCACATTAGACTACCATTTGTGGTTGCTGGATATGCCGGGCGGTTCCGGGAAGGCTTCTACCGCAAAACTAGTCTAACCTCATGTCTTATCACTATTACGCCTTTAATTTCTGCCTTTGACCTCTCACATTAGGCTGCCGTTTGCGGATGCTGGATATGCCGGGTGGTTCCGTGCAGACTTCTACCGCAAACCCGTCTAACCTCGTGTCTTTGGCGTTTATTATCTCTTCTTTTTTTCATGCCCAATTTCAAGTCTTTAATTAACATTTATTCCATTTTACACATAATTTCTAGTTCAAGTTCATGCTTATGTATAATTCACTTTTATGCCTAATCTCAAGTTATACCTAATTACGCCCACAACAATTTCATAATAACAAATCAATTTACTCCCAATTACATATTGTTCAATATTTCCCCAAACTTTTCTAAAATATTCCCATGCCATTCGTACGTATAATTCATCAAAATATACTTAGGCTCGAAGTTAGCCTAGTTTCAAAAATAAAAAGGAAAAGAGATAGGGAAGAGAATCAAAACATCAAAACTGGCATAAATATCGGCATGTGAAATATGAACAGGCATAGAACAATAAACTAGATCCAATGGGCATATGATAACATAAATTTGGGTATGAATCTGAAAGATAAGAATATACGAAACTTGATATGATTCATCTTATAGGCATATTCATAAAATTCAATTTACAATCCTATCACAATTACTTTTATTTTAATTATATGTGAAAGTAACATAAACTCACAGTAACATGATTCTTAGAAAAGAGAATTAAACGTTGTTGTAGCAATTCTGATCTCGAATAATCTCTATTTGATTGTTGAAGAAGAAGGACTATCTCTAAATCTCTACTTTGATTTTGGTTGGAGAAGAAAGATTAGGTTAATTTAGATTTGAGCAGCATGAAGGCACCATGGATTAGAGTAATGAAATTAGGGTTGGGTTTAGGTGTGTATTTATAGGTGTATAGGGTGAATTAGGACCTTTAGATTGGATTAGGAGCAATCAGAACCACTCAAGATAGAAAATCAGGAAGCTGTCCAGAACTTTCTATGCGGATGGGGTTGACACCCCCTAGGGGCGCCGACACCCCCCATGGGTGTCGACACCCATGTCGGCATCCCCCATGGGGGTCGACACCCCGAGGCGGGATTTTTTCCACTCACTTTTTTTCGGCTGATTTTGAGTTTCGAATTATTTATTTAATTATTATTTTAATTCTTCTTTCTCTTTAAATCTTGCGAGCTTCATAACTTCTTCATACGTTGTCCGATTTACGCAAAGTCGGACTCTATCCCAAGAAGAATTCTGAGACGAACGCAATGGCGCAACCCAATTACTTAATTCTTCTTTTAAAATTAAGTGTTCTTCAATTTTTCAATTTTAATGTTTTAAAATTACGTGGTGTTACAGGTGTCAACCCCTACGCGTGGGTGCAGCCCACCTGGCCCTTTTCCTTGTGCGAACGCTTTATATTAGGCATATGGTTCTGATGGGTTTTTATTTAAATCCAAAAGGTCTTGTTTCTCTGATACACCTATAAATAGGCTAGCAGAGCCTGACCTAAATTTCATATTTTCTGATAAGCCACCTAGGCTATGCAATTCTTCTTCCTTCTCATATTTCTTTAGAAAATAAAATAATTAGATTAGGAAAATTCTAAATCAAGATTTGGAGGAAAAGGCTGAATAGGAATAAAAAGGTGATCGGAGTTCTTATCGTTGAGAGGTAAGTTTTGAACCTGATCTATTTAGTTTTCTTCTTCTTCTTTTCTCTTTCTTTTTGGGGTTAATTTATAGATCCATGGTTATGTAGGTCCAAAATTCAGTTAGGAAACCTTGGAAGAATAGATCTGGATTAGATTCAAGACTTGGAAGGCTTTTAAGTGAGTGGGTTTAAAATGTACTTTTTGAATAATAGTATATCTATCATTTGGCATTCCCCATTAACATGCATAATGAATATATTGGAAGATTTAATTTGATGAAATGAATTATTACGCAAAAATGGATAATATGTTCAATTAGTTAATATGTTGAGATGTACATTCACTTAAATGTTTAAGAAAAATGAATACCGTTGTATAGATCCATTTTATGAACCTCCGAATTGGGATAATTGAGATTTTGGGAAAATGATACATTATTTGAGAACTACATGTTATTTTAAATATAGTTAATTACATGTTGGAAGAGATGCGACATATATTGGGATTTAGGGCATAATTTGTAATTGGATTTTTGGAACATAACATATATTATGTTTTGAGACTTTAATTTTAGGGCGCAATCTGATATGAACATAAATGATTGAATGAAGATGAATTTGCCTAAAACTGAACCGCGCCTGGGCACGAGGTTAGATTACACTTGTGGTATAAGTATGCCCGGAACCGCCCGGCACATCCAGCATCCACAAGTGGTGAATCTAATGTTGGAGGCCTAGTGCGTATATATGAAACGGTACTAAGACACGAGGTTAGATTGCAATTATGGTAGAAGTTTTCCCAGAACCACCTGACATATCTAACATCCACAAGTGGTGAATCTAATGTGAGAGGTCTTGTGCATTAACCGAAAATGATAATTTGTTTAATTGGAATACTTAACCTAATTAAATCTGTAGTGGTGTTACGAACCAGTTGAATTGAGTAGGGGTTAAGTATACTTGTTAAATAAGTGGCAAGGGTTAAGTTAATCTTAATTTATACGAAAAAAGGTGAACGGGTAGTAGACGTGGTAGAACTTAACCTATTTGTTGGAAATAAGTGAAACTGAAGAAAAGTTACAACGGTAAAAGAAATGGAATGAATGGGGTATGATAATAACCTATTATGAATGAACTTGAATAAGAAAAGGAAAGATAATATGTCGGCTTGTCTTAGGGACAAGTCAGAATTATAACGTCGGCTATAATGAACGATGAAGAAAACAGAATAACTTATGGAATAAGATAAGTTGTAATGGTAGCATAAGAAGAAGTTATGATTAAATAAGAAGAATGAAGCAAACTTATGAATTGGAATAAGTTATATTTAATCATAAAGGATAAAAGACATGTGGATAAGAAACATGTGAACTAAGATATACTTGATTATAAATTAAATGGAACATGTTATTGTAACCATAAGATGGACAAGAATAGTGCAAAGCGATTGTAGGATATGAACATTTAACTACATTCTAGAGAATAACATGTTGTAGGCTTATTAACGAACTTAAGAGGATTAAGTTATAATTGAAATTAATAAGCAAGAGAAACTTGGTAACTTGAATAAGAAGTCAAGGAAAATGAGAACAACCAAGTTAATGAGAAATATGACGAAGTACAGAAAGTGCGTAATTAATGATTAGATGCAGGGTCTAATGAAACAATAAACGGGGTTCTTGGAATAGTCCTACGTTTGAGGGTGTATAACCCAACGGGGTAGATCATCACGGTGTCATAGGGCACGAAGGGGAGCGCATGTTCATCTGATTATTTTGGTGGCTCCAACGGACTGGAAGGGGAAGCACGTAGGCTTCCTGCGACGTTAAAGGTGCTTCTGGCAGCCCTCTGTGGTGGTTTTGCTTCGGCCTAGGATAACACTGGTGGGGTCTGCGCGTTACTATAAGGTGGGTGGGCCTTGACTGCAACAGTAGCATGGCAGTCAGAATCCTGTTACGAGGTGACACTAAGGGTGGCTCATCGATTGCGTCACGACGGAAGGTGGAGGGTCAGGACCAAACAAGGATAGTAGGTCATCGAGTGCATGTCATCGACATCCAGCGAGATGCGGAAAGACTAGAGCTAAACCTAAGACGCCATCTACCTTTCACTATAGAGGCATCGTGGTTGAGGGGAAGAAGCCAATTGGTTGTTTATATTGTTTGTTAGGGGATTGTCGCTTAGCACTTGTAGTCTTTACTAGTTAAGGGAGGGGCTGGGGTAGGGCCATAGCCACAATAGAAAATAGACCCTAGGGACATTTGTGTGAAAGGCTCTTAAAGGCGGGCCTACACAGATAAGAGGAAAGCTCCTGACCGAGTTCTGTGTTTCTTGTTTAGCCCTGCCACGCAACTCAGTGTACGCACACAAGATAGGTGTGCGGGTTAGGCATCAAATACATTTGACGATACGTATGTGGTTAAATCTTGATACATGTATGTCTGCTCTTGGTGGTGTATCGTAGACTCTAGGGCATTACTCGACGGAGGAATCTAGCTCGACTGAAAAGTTCGAGGACAATAGTCAGTACGCTTACATAGCACAACAATAGTAGTTCTATGTGGAACGTAGCGTTGATATATACAGAGATTTGCCCTACACTTTCGTGTAGGATGAGGGGCAGCGTATATTATTATGGTGTTACGAAGGAGACCATGCGATTAGGGTACCATGGGGTGTACCTTTGTTTGGGGGTAGCTATATATACACTATATTAGATTAGTCTACTAGGGAGTAGATGGGTGCGACATGTGTGTGTATCCGTGGAGCGCTATTAAGACAAATAACCTAATAAATAAGAAAATGTAACTGAACGGTATATGTAGGATTATCCAGAATGAGTAGTTTTAATTCTATCACCAAAACTTGTGTTCTAACCCCCTCCTCATCACATAATCGCATGTTAGATTTGTTACAGAGATATGATAGCTTTGGATATTGGTTAAGAAGTATTAGTATTAGTATAAAGGTAAAGCTATATTTTGATTACATTATATTTTATCCATTCTGCTGTGAGATGTTTACTGAGCTCTGATATATTTTTATGTCTCTGTCTTTTCTGTAGGATACCAGGGCAAAGCAGCATGAGTTTCGATGGATTAGAATTTTGAAAAAAAATTGGGTCCTTCTTGTTACATTTGGCATCAGAGCTTCAGTTTAGGATCCTTATATAGATAATGAGTGAATGTATTTGTATTTTCAAAAATGCAAATATATTATATATATATAAACCTAGATCCATAAAGGAGCCCACTAAGTTGAAAGAGTAAAATAAGAAAAGAGTTGGGATATCGATTTTGTACACTAAAGGAGTGAACATAGAAATTTTGGACCCTTAGGTGGTTTGGGTGGAAAATGTACAATATGTTTGGTAATGGAAAAAGATGTATCCCATATGATAGTAACTGAAATGTTAAGTATTTCAGGTTAGTGGGTTTGACAGTGAAACCTGTTTAATTCTAAAAAAATGGTTGAAAGGTGGAAGATGGATTAGGAATATATACAGTTGAGAGAATTGACTTCGTGGAAGAGTCTAGGAAAGTCTAGTTGAGTTGGAAACCTACTTTGAGTCTAACCCCATTTTTGAATTTTAAGAACTTGGAAATTTTAAAAGCTTTTGAATATGGTTTATGGTGTTTTCAACTTTTAATCTTAAAAGTATTTTTGATGTGTGAAAAGTGCATACTGGGTTATAAAGTGAAAGGGGGTATTTTTTGGGAAAACTATGATTTCTTGTTTTAAAAGAATTCTCTCACGAAAAGGTGCACGCTATAGAGCATATATAGCTCGCTAGTTTTCATAATATATGAAAGGATTGAAAAGCAAAGTTTAGAAAATGTTGCATTTTGTAAAGAAAGTTTTGAATCTCTATTATTTTGACAATAAATTTTGATTATTGTTTTAAAAAGAAAATTTTGTTGGGTGGACAAAATAAGTGGTAGAAATTAAGAGTAGAGTAGATATTTGCACCTTGTAGTAAGAGATTGAACTGACATTGTAAGTAGAAACAATGTAAACCCGATTGAGGAATAGTTGTTCTTGTCTACTCCAGTTTTGGTGATTTGAAAAAAAAAGTTTTGCATTTGTTTTATGTAGCGACATGTTTTGATGGTTTGGCAAAAGTAATTTTGGTGAAGAAAATAAAATTTTAGCATTTTTAATTTTTGGAAGAAAAATGTTACCAAAAAAAGGAGGCCAAACCATGTTTTGAAACAAAATGGAGTACGTAAGGATTAGTTCCTAGGAAGAACGGGAAAAGTTTGAGGCTATGAAGTAAATAACAAAGATTACCTTAGAATAATAAGAAATTCCCGTAGAATGCATAAGCATTGTGAAGCCTAGGACTGTCGCATTAAAGAAAAAAAGCTAGCACTACACAGCAAGAACTTGTAGTAGCTACTTGGTAGTGAAGGGCAAGAAAGGGTGTAGCTCATGTTGTTTGGACTTGTAATTGTCGGGGGTAACATAGTCCTAATACTCTTGGCCCTTGGTAGTAGTTGTGTAGGATGTTTGTTTTTCCTATTTTAGTTGGAAGATGGAAAGGCTTATTTATAAAATGAACACAGATCATTGGATTAAGTTAAATAAGCTTAAAAAGAAAAATAGCATAACTAAAAAGGAAACAATAAATTGAGTAAAGCAACAAGCATGACTGTTAAGAAAAATGAAAATTTTAAGAAAAGATGAATGGTAATGAAAATTTTCCAAGATAAGTTGAAAAAGAAAAAGAAGTTTTATTATGTGGGTTGTGCTTGGATAGGAAAATAGGGAATATTTATATTAGTTACATAAAATCCAAGTGCAATTAGAAAAGGTACATAAAAGAAAAACAGAAGATGTGAAATTTTCCATTTTATACCTTTTTATGACATAAAAATTCGAATTTAGAAAATTAGATTTTTCTAAATTTCGAAACTTGAAGATGGTTGGTAGGGTTTTGGATGAAAACATTTGATGAACTATGCTCTTATTCTGCAAGAGTGCGGGAAAATTTGGATGAAAAGCTATTTTGATTTTCAAAATTTTGCATTCATGTAGAGCTGCCGGTATATTTAGGATGTGAGCATCGTGTTTTGAAAGAGTTTTTGAAAATTTTGCATGCATATAGGAGGTACCACTTAGGCATACATGCACTACTATGATGTATTTCACTTTGCACATGTGCATTATGTTCACAAAAATTGGATGCACACATGATGAATGTATATTATGCGAGGGATTATTTGATTTTTACCCTCATCGAATTTCGGGGACGAAATTCGATGAGGGTAGGAGAATGTAACTATAACACACCATAATTTTAAGAAAACACTAATTTTATAAATTAAATAATGCTTAATTTTGGGAAGAAGAATTTAGTAAAACGGGTTGCGCCATTGCGTTCGTCTCAGAATTCTGCTTGGGATAATGTCTGAGCTTGCGTAAAACTGACATCGTATGAAGAAGTTATGAAGCTTAGATGACTTTAAGAATAAGAAGAATTAAATTAATAAAATAATAATTAAAATTCGAATTCAAACTCAGAAAAAGAGGCGTGAAAAGTAGGTGGAGTGTGTAGACCCAAGTATCGACCCCCCCCCCTTAAGCGGTATTGACATGGGGATCGCCCCGCTATTTCTGGACAGAAATGATTTTTTTTATGTAGACGCCCGTTTTGACCCGATACGAAGAACTAAGGTTATAAATAAGACCCCATTTTCACCATTTTTCTCACCTTCAATATTGGCGAAGCCATGCTGCTGCTCAACTCAAATTGAAATTAGATTTCTTCTTCAACAATCCAAGATTAGACTCAGATCTACCTCAACAACGCCTTATTATCTTCTTTTAGATCCAATCTCTGTGAGTCTATGTTACTTTCACATGTAATTAACTAATAAGAAATTATGATAGGCTTGTAAATTGGATCTAATTATATGCCTGTGACTAAGTTGAATCATATCCGATCTGTTATTTGTCGTTCATCAGATTCATGCTATCATCATATAACTATTTGATCTATTTTATCGTTCTTATGCCTCTTTATTTATTTATGCCAGTTTTGATTGTCTTCCCTCCGTCTTTCCCTTTTTATTTTTAAGACTAGGATACCTTCAATCCTAGGCCAATCTCGATGAGATATACGTGCGAATAATGGTTGGATGATTGGGAGAAGTTTGGGAAACATTTAATAAAAAGTAATTGGGGATAATAAAAGTGGTTTGGGCATAGCTTATGTGGGAATTGTAGGCACAATTTGGATTAAGATTTATGGGTATTTGACATTCACTATAATCCAAGACTTGAATTGGGCATGAATAAATGAAAAGATGAATATACGCCTATGACACGAGGTTAGATTCGGATTGCGGTATAAGTCTGCTCGGAACCGCCTGGCTTATCCAGCAACCGCAAACGGTAATCTAATGTGAGAGGTCTTGGGTGGAAATCGGACACGTAATGGTGCTAAGACACGAGGTTATATTCAGATGCGGTAGAAGTCTGCCCGGAACCACCCGGCTTATCTAGCAACCGCAAACGGTAATCTAATATGAGAGGTCTTGCACGTTTACGGATATAATAAATAATAATGAACACTTAACCACAACGACACATGTATGCTGACATGGATAAAATAAGAAAAGGGGTTAAGTGGGTAACATGAGTAGCATGGATAATATTAATTGAGTAGAATACTTAACCAAGATGGCACATGTGGAAAGACATGGATATAATAAAGGGGTTAAGTGTGTAACATGGGAAGCATGTGTAACAAGAGTAGCATGGATAATATAAGTTGGTTAGAACGGTTAACCACGATGGCACATGTGGGAAGACATGGATATAATTAAGGGGTTAAGTGGGAAAATCCTAGTAGTGGGGACCAAGCTTAGGTTGGTAGCTTGTTTCGTGTGTGTGGACCCTTTTCAATCAGTAAACCCATGTTGGCATCTAGGAAGCACTCAAACTAGGTCGAGGAAGGGGCACGCTTACTGAATTGATTATAAGAGATCAAAAGAGTAAAGACAATGGCAGCGCAGGTCTAACGGAGTCATGTACGCGCATGGATCCGGGATGAAAGGTAAGACATTGTGGCATTGGTAGATATAAGCTGTGCAATTCAAGTAGTATCGGGGTTGCCACTTTAGGGAGTGATACACCCTACTACGGGGCCAGCATAGGTATCTACGAGTTAGGGAGCCAATCGAATGCGGAGGCTAGTTAGGTACATCTAGTTGGCTTAGGAGCACGTTGGCTACCTATGGATGGCACTAGAAGTACACGGAAAACTACCATTATTCTATTTAGCTAAGCGGGGATCATTATGTCGTCTGAAACTAGTATGGTGCAGAGGAATATTTTGTAGAGGTTAGATGCGCAACCGATGTTCTATCATGCTTATCTTGTTTATCTTGTTATACCTGCCTCATGATACAATCATCTCTTATATCCAGTTTATACCCTTGTCATGTTGCTTTTACTTATTATATGTTAAAGTCACTGGACTCTCCAGACTTTATGTATGAGCCTTTTTGTTTTGCCTCTTTTCTTTCCTTTTCCCCCCAGGTCCTCAAGGTGGAAATACTAGAGCTTGATCCGGATTTCTCTCTGGTTGAAGTGCTTGAAGTATTGCTTAGCTTTGTTTCTCCTTATTTATGGCATTTTCTGTTGGGGATTATGGTTTTAAAATTATGAACTTTGATAGCGTTTGTACAAGACTAATATTTGTGTACTTGGGTTTTTGGTGTTATGGTTTGAAGATGTAACCAAACTTGTTTCTACTGCAATGAGGTTATAAAGTTTTTCAAGTACAATTTTATGTATCTGTCTTCTGAATTTTTGTTCTGTTTACTTCTAACGCTCTACGAAGCTTAATGCATTCCCTTAGTGAGTGACATTAAAGGACGTGCGGTGTCACACGTGGTATCAGAGCTGAAGGTTACTGGATCAGATAATAGATTTTGAAAATTGTTTTCAAAAAGGATTTAGAAAGGAAGTATTTTTCAAAGAGAAGCTTATTTTTGAAAAATTATTTTCCCCAAAAGCCATAAGTTCTATCTTTCGATTCTCTATTTTGAATCTCTTCTTTTTTCTTTTCAGCATGTCTGGGGAACCTAATCTTCCAGAGGGCATACAAATACCAGCTTGGTTCTGTAGGTATGTGGAGGCTACTACTCCTGCCACAGGCTCAGTAGACTCTCCTTCCCCAGTTGCAGCCGTTGTTCCACCTTTTCCTCCACGTGTAGACGCTTTTTTCTGTGATATGCAAGGACTTCCATGCGATGGGCGGAAAACCGTTTAGTGGGACTGAGACGTTTATAGAAGCTAGGAATTAGCACAAAGAAACTGAGGATTTGTTTGGTATCTTCGAAGTTGACGATCGAAGGAAGGTTCTGTTAGCCATTTGGTTGCTGAAGGATGAAGCTGCGTATTGGTGGGAAGTGTCGAATGCCGGATGTCCGGTGGAGACTTGGATTGATTTCTGATAGAGATTCGAATTGAAGTTTCTTCCCCAAGCAGAGGATAGTTTACATATGGAGAGGTTTTTGGCGTTAAATCCAAGAAACATGTCTGTTAAGGAGTACGTTAATAGGTTTGACCAGTTGGTGAGGTTTCGGTTAGAGTTGGTGAATACTCCACATAAGATGGCTTTGAGGTTTGCAAAGGGGGTGAATGAGCCGCTCCATGGGTTGGCTATGTCTCACATTCCTATGGCGGCGACCTTTGAGAAACTTGTTGATATGGCATTGATTCATGAAGAAGAGATGGGGGGCCAATGTAGATGGGCCACAGAATAAGAAAGTGGACCCTAAGAAAGGACAGCAACAACAAAAGAAGGGCGGAAAGAATGATAAAGGCCAAGAGAAAAAGAGGTGTCATAGTTGTGGAATTATTGTCACTTAAGGAAGGACTGTAGGAAGAAACAGAAGATTGGTTGTTTCCATTGTGGTGAGGCAGGACATCTTATCAAGGATTGCCCGAAGAGGCAAGGGCAAGGTCAGAGGATAGGATCTTCTTTTGGTGGGCAGATGCATTCTCTCATGGCTGATGTGCAAGAAAGAGGTGGGAAAATTTCTGTTGAAAGTTTGATTTTCCTTTTTGATCATCCTCTTAGAACTCTTTTTGATTATTGCGCTTCACATTCATTTATATCTGCTTCGTTAGTTCAGACTCTACACCTTAATGCTAGTATAGTTTTGGATCCCTTTGTTGTCTCAAATCCTATTTGGGGTTTGGCTCATTTATCTATGATTTGTCGGGATTTGAGAGTGTCTATCTTGGGCGTTGAGTCCGAATGCAACGCCTACGTGCTTGGTTTCATGGGCTAGGGTTTGATTCTAGGGATGGATTAGCTAGCTAGGTATGGTGTCATCCTAGATTGTGAAAGGAAGGTAGTTAGACCCTTGACTTGCCATGGGAGGACCTCAAGATTTCATGCGATTGATTTCCGTGAGTATGCTAATGTGTTTGAGGAAGTTCGGGGTTTACACCCAAGGTGCGAGACTAATTTCCGTATATATTTGGTAGATAATGCTAAGCCAGTTGCATTGCCCGTGCGCCACATGGCTCCGAGAGAGAGGTAGGAGGGAACTTAGTAAGAAAGTAGGGGAGCTAGTTGACAAAAGGTTCATTAGGCGAAGCATTTCGAAATGGGGTGCTTCAGTTGTTTTTGCGAAGATGGCCGATGATTCGCTTCGCTTATGCTTGGATTATAGGGAGCCGAATAAGCTCATGAAGAAGAATGGGCACCCACCTCCGAGGATAGACGATTTGTTTGATCAGTTGGTTGGTTTGTCTTTTTTCTCTTAGTTGGACTTAGCTATGGGGTTTCATCAGTTGAGGATAGCTGAGGATAGTATAGATAAGACTGCCTTTAGAACTCCAAACGGTTTCTTCAAGTGGCTCGTTATGCCTTTTGGTTTGACATATGCACCCGCCTTTTTCGTAGACTTGATGAGTATGGTGTTTCAGGAGTTTCTAAATAAGTTTGTGGTAGTCTTTGTGGACGATATCATGATTTTCTCGAGAGGCAAGGAAGAGCATGCCTGACATCTAAGGGAAGTCTTGGAAACCCTTCGAGTACATTGGCTTAAGGCGAAGTTCTCCAAATGTCATTTTTGGAGGAATGACGTAAGGTTCTTTGGGCACGTGGTCTCTAAGGAAGAGATAGCAATGGATCCTGCGGACGTAGTGGCAATCCAAGATTGGAAGATTCCGAAGAATGAAACGGAAGTAAGAAGCTTTCTTGGTTTGGCGGGCTATTAGAGGAAGTTCATTAAGGACTTTGCGAAGATATTAGCCCCCCTCACTAAGTTAACGACAAAGAATTTGACCTTTTCTTGGGATGTTGACTGTGACGATGCTCTTCAGCGTTTGAAGAGGGCCTTGAGGACAACCCTGGTCTTAGTTTTGCCAAATGGGAGCAAACCATTCACAGTATATACCGACGCTTGCGGGACAGGGCTTGGTGCTGTTTTGATGCAAGAGGGAAGGGTAATATGTTATGAAGGAGACAGTTGAAGGCCCACTAGATGAATTACCCTACCCACGATTTGGAATTAGCGGCCATAGTGTTTGCACTTTGGTCTTGGTACCATTATTTGCTTAGAGAGAGGTTTGAGTTGTATACAGACCAAAAGTCGCTGAAGTACTTGTTCTCTCAGAAGGATTTGAACTTGAGGCAACAAAGATGGATGGAGTTCTTAGCGTATTATGACTTTGAGATTGCTTATACCCCTGGTAAGGGTAACGTTGTTGCAGACACCTTGAGTAGGAAAAGGTTGACCTTGAGTCCTTTGTTTGTAGAGCGAAGGAGTTTGGAGTACATATCGATGTTTGATTTTAGACCCTCTACCAAGATTGTACCCGGTTTGTTGGCAACGTTAGAGGTTCGACCCACGCTATTGGGTCAGATAGGAGCTGCACACTGAGATGGACCGGAAATAGTGGAGATAGTAGATAAGCTCATAAGAGGAGTCTTCGAGCCATCTTAGTAGATACTCGATAGATGATAGAGGTCGTCGTGATGGAGACTTTGCGTACCACGAGTCGAGAGTTTTAGAAAGACAATCCTCGAAGAAGCACATCGTTCTTGGATGACTATACAACCCAGTGGTGACAAGCGTATAGAGACATGAAGCGAGTTTTCTTTTGGGCTGGAATGAAGAAAGACATAGCGGAGTTCGCTTCTAGATGCCTAGTTTGCCAGCAAGTTAAGGCTGAGCAAAAGAAGACCGGTGGTTTGCTTCACACTTTAGAGGTTCCAAAGTGGAAGTGGGAAAGCGCTTCCATGGATTTCGTTGACGGGTTGCCTAGGTCAAGGAAAGGCAATACTAGGATTTGGGTAGTAGTAGATAGACTTACTAAGAGCACCCATTTAATTCCTGTTAAGATTAAGAGAACAACGGTGTGGTTGGAATATGTTTATCTCCGTGAGATAGTTCATCGACATAGCATACCTTCTAGTATCATGAGCGATCGTGATCCCATATTTACTAGTGAGTTTTGGAAGAGATTGCGAGAGGCGATAGGTATACAGTTACGTTTGAGCACCACTTATCATCTTCAGAAGGATGAACAGACGGAAAGGGTGAATTGGGTTCTTGAGCATCTCTTGAGGCTATGCATCCTAGATTTTGGAGAGACATGGGAAGAACACCTTCCATTGGTGGAGTTCGCTTACAAAAACAGTTATCAAGCTTGTATTGGCGTAGCACTTTTCAAAGCTTTAATTGGACGACCATATCGATCACCAACTTGTTGGTGGGAGTCTACAGATAAGATTTTTCTTGGACCAAAGATGATTAGAGAAACCTCAGAGAAGATATACTTTATTCAAAGATGCTTGAAGATGGCACAGGATCGACAGAAATCATACGCCGATAAGAGAAGGACCGATCTTGAGTTTGAGGTTGGAGACATGGTTTTTAGTAAAGTTTCATCATTGAGGAATGTAGTTCGCTTTGGATCTATAGGGAATTTGGCACCAAGATTTGTGGGGCCCTTTCCCATAACAGAAAGGATTGGGAAGATGGACTATAGAGTGGAGTTACCAGAGAGATAGACTGGTGTTCACTATGTTTTCCCCGTGTCTCATTTGCGGAAGTGTTTTCATGATACCGCGGAAGTAGTAGAGCCGAGTGTGCTTAGGGAAGTAGAAGTGGAGCGAGAGGTAACGATTAGACGAGTTCCTACATGCATTCTTAGATCGGAGGTCAAGAAGATACGCAACCAAGAGGTCAAGCTGGTTAAAGTTCAATGGGGATATGATCAAGCAGATGTGACTTGGGGGACTGAAGACAAGATATGTGAATCGTACCATTTCCTTTTTGAAAGTATGTTCTTAACTTCTCCTTTTTCAACGAGCTTTGTTCATACTTATTTATGTCGTTTAGAATATGCTCTCGATTATATCTTCGATCCTTATATAGAAGTCCTATGGACGTAAACATGTGTAACGTCCCGTATTTTCTGACCATTTATTTGAAATATTTTATTTATTTTAAATATTGATTTCAGTTTAAATAATGGAATTTGACCAATTTGTTTTGAATATTTAAATTATATTAATTATATGATAATATTTTATTTTTGGGATATTTGGAAAAAATGTTGAATTCGCAAAATATTGTGATCGGGAAATTTAAAATGATTCAATATTGTTTTTATTGAAATTTTAGTGGCGATTTCATTTTAAAACGACGATTAAACATTGAATTTATAATTTAAATATAAAACGAGCTGCAGCGGCGCAGCAGTTCGTAAATTGGCGTTTTGAACTTTAAACGGCTGTACAGGGCCCAATATGAGTCGGATTTTCTCGTAACAAGAAACGTCTGAACCTGTTGGATAATATTTTTCTAATGAAAGAGAAAAATCGAGTTTTCAAGTTGTAGATTTTATTTTATGTCCAAATCAAATTTTAAAAAAGTCGCTGTGGAATTCGTTTATAAATTTTATCGTTATTTATATTAAATAAAGGGTTTTTAAATTTTTATTATATCGATTAGGCTTGAAATTCAACCCGGGATATTTTATTGGGGTAGTGTATGAAATTCTAGTCGTATATGGCTAATTTTAATATTTTATTATGATTATATTGAGGTATTTCAAAATTGGTTTATTTTATTTGAATTGTGCAGTTCTAAAGGGGACTTTATTCAAACGACCTTCGTTTTCGACGAAATAAATTTTATTGAGACCGTAATAGCTAATTATTGCAAGATTTCAAGTTGCACGTCAATCGAAGTTATTTTTTGAGCATGGAAAAATGAAATATACATAAAAACGACCACTTGAACTTGAACGAGCGCTATTTGAGCAAACAGACTCGGAATTCGATGAAACAAGTTTCATTAGGACCTTTTTATACTATGCCGTTCATTCGCATCTCGAATGGGGTTTGTATGTGAGCACATGAGCTAATAAATGATGTTCGAAATAGCGATAGGTACGAAATAAAAATCGTTAGTCAACAATGCTTCTCACGTCGACTTAAAATATTAATATTTACAACTATATATACCCCCAAAAATCAGAAATTCCAGCCCAAGACAAATTTTCGTCCTCCATATTTGCAAAAAAGTCCTCCAGCCTAAAACAATTTATTCCTCTCAATCTGTTACGAATTCGTTATGGAAACCTGAAGTAAAGTTGTAGATCGGGTCAGGATCTACCTACAGAGAAAAAATTGGGGCGAACGGTGCACTGTGGTGGTCGGAAATCGCCATAAACCAATAGAAATCATTTTCGTTCTCTACCGATTTAGTGGAGTTGTTATCAACTTCAGAGCACGATGTCTGGGGGATATGAAAGAGGAGGAACAGAGCTTCGATTTGGCACTGGTCTCGGGTCTTACGGCGGCATGTGGTGAGAGAAATCATGGGTTGATCAGAGGGGTGGGTTTTTCCGAAGTTGTGTTCGGTTTGATCGGAAAGGAGTGATTTTCCGACAGCTATAGTCAATATCAGGTGGGGTCTTTGAGGGGAAATGGTTCATGGGTCGGAGGCGGAGCCGTAGGAGGTGGTCCGGTCAGTTACCATGACCTGAGGCGGTCGGATTTTGGGATTGGGTGGCTTTCAGTTATAAGCATTTTCTGGCGGCTAGGGTTCAAATCGGGGAAAGCCGTTACTGATGGTTGGGACGGACGAAAAGGAGGAGAGGACAGCGAGGGTGCAGTGGTTTGATGATCGACGGTGGAGGTGGGGCGTTCGATTGAAGGTGGCGGATGGTTGAAAGACGATGGAGAAGTATGGAAATTGGGCACCAACGGATTTCAGAAGAAGCTACATTAAAAAACGCATCCATGAACAGTGATTCAGCTGATGGGAGCGTATAATAGGTAATTAAGATAAATTATTTAGTTAATTATTAATTTAACTTAAATTAAAACTAGTGTAAACTTTAAACGATCGTAACTAATTCATTCGTTAAGGAAATCTGATGAAACAGAATCCGTTGGGATCTGAGGGACGTGACCTAGACGATGGCACTGACTAGGCACTGATCTGACAAAGTTGAAATTTCAGCAAATTTTAAACGTCCATTTCAAATTAAAAGGAACTAACGCGACCGCCGTCAACTGTAATGAACTTGTGAGTTAATTCTCACATCTTCTGGAATCCTGTGATGTGGTAAATTCATATAAAAAAATAATTTACCGTTAAAAGTATAATTTGGTTGACTGGTTGCTATTGGCTGTTTATTGTTGGTTGTTTGCTGTTATTTATGTTTCATCGTTTTAAAATATTAGATTATTGAAGTTTATTTCATCTATTATTATGAAATGCTATAACAAGCTGTGGTGCAGGGAAGAACAAGCTGGAGGGATCCGACCGGATTCCTCAAATATTATATATGTTGTTTGTTTGTTTTATATTATTGATATATGGACCGATTTAACCCCAGATGGTAGTGAAACCAGTTTGAACATGATGGTTGAATGAACACTCACTTGTGTTGTGTTTAAAATCAATCTACAGTGTCTACTAGGTAATTGGCAGTGAATGGCCTAAAATGTGTTGTTTCAGACGTCGGTTTTACCGTTCGGTGAATTGACGCAGTTTTAAAGTTATAAATTATTTTATAACTGAACTGAAGTTTTTAGTTATTTTATACGAGTAATTAAATTAGAAATATATATATATGTGTGTGTTAATCGTGTTTATACAAGGATCTTTTAAATGGGTTATGTAATGAAATCTTGTGATTTATACAGGCACTAAAAACCATAAAATTTACCTATGTGTTGGTAAAGTGGAATAATTGTTTTTAAAATAATTAAATAGTGTTTTTAAATAACTTAAGTTGTTTAATTAATTTAAAAAGGAGGAAATGACAAATGGAAATCAGTTAATCGCTAACTGATATGTACGGTTGGCAAAATCAACCGTTTTAACCGAAATGGATAATTGAACTAATTTGATATTTGTTAAGTTAACGAATAGTGAAAAGTATTAGTTAATCTTTGATTAACTATAATTTAAAGGAAACTTCTAGTTGTTAGTGTTAAATAATAGTTAATCTCCGATTAACTCTTAATTAAAGAAATTATTGAATTGGTTAGAGTTAATAATATTAATTATCATTTAATAAGTTTTTAGAACAATAATAATCCTATTTTTGATTAACACCGAAGTTAACCATCTCTAATGCGGTAAAAATTAAGTGGAACCTTGGTTTGATCAAGACGAGCTAAGTGTTTATAAAGGGATTTGTAATCCAAGTGTTCAAATGAGATTGGTAAATGGGATTATAAGTGAAATACAAGGATTTGAATAAGATTTTTCTTAATCACTAAATTTAGTAAAATGAACTAAATTGGAATGGCACTTTTAGGAAAAAGGGTTAATCAATTTAAGTATGGTAATAGTTTTAGAATGAGAATCTAAGCTAAGTGGTGAGAAGATGGTAAGCGCATTTGTATAAGTGGTAAGGGAGAAATCCAAGCAAGGTTTAAAAGGGGTTTCAAACCAAAATATGACTTTGTATATTAAAGACTTGAATTGAGCATAAGGTTGTAATAGGAATAAGAATTACAAACAAAAAGGAAATCCATACGATGGTTCGGTATTAGATTTTTGTAAATGTATTCTTGGAACTAAAATTCAAGTTAAAAGGGGTCGTATAGTTAAGAAGTTGGTAAGCGGATTCTTAATCCAAGATAAGGTTATTATAAGAATGCCGAATATAGGGAAGTAGATTATTCGATGTGCGATTTTATTAAAAACACAAAAGTTGTTAGGGTAATAATGCTTTAAGATAAAAGTTATGTTTTTAGTGGATATTTACTTAATTAAAGGAATTAAGTAAAGAGATTATACTGAACGTGGGTTTCAAATGTAAGAAATGGTTTATAAAACCATATTTGAAATCGAGATGGTAAACAAGATTTTTATGAGGGTTTAAGTTACAAACTGGTATTTATTCTTAGATAAGAACGTTGTCGATCAAGGTCTGAGAGGTAAATAAAATACCCCAACTTGAACGGCTTCATTATTATCGAGGAATGGTATTGGTTTGAAACGAGTGAAAGGTGTTGTAATTGGTGTAATATCCTATATGAGAAGTATCAAATTTAAGTGCGAGATTTTTGCAATATGAATAATACCAAAATGTTATTTACAACATAAATAAAAGTAGTTGGTTTTAAAGTATAGTTTGACATTTGCTTTGCCATATCAAAATCGATAATTTGTTTATACCGCGTAGTATAATACATATATATATATATATATATATATCGTGGGATATCTGAAAATAAGAAAAAGGGAAAAAGGGGTTTGAAGAAATATATCGCTATTCCATAGGTAATGGTAAGTTGAGTATACATATATATATATATATATTCTAAAATGTATAAAATAGTTTTGATAAATAAAATTAAGGATAATTAAAATGTTTGGAATATATGGGAAGATTTAGAAGTTTGTTAACCAGTATGTTAAATATATTTTAAACATGCTAAGTCATGCCAAGTATTGAATCAACAAACTCATTTTATTTACACTATTATATTTGATAGTTAAATCACCGACTATCAAATCTGACCAATACGATTGATGGTACGGAGAGACCAGGATCGAATTTATATTTGAAAACCTTTCCGACCAGCAAATACATGAAGAGTTCAATTCAAGACGGAGCAATTGAAGATCGTGGATCTTCATAAGCGGAAGGATTACTTGACGAATATTCTCTATGTTGCAACGCAGAGATATTCACTACAACAAAAACACAATATTACAACTTTAATTTTACAACGGTGGTTAAAGCACCGTTGTAATAAATGTTTTTTACAGCTTTTTTCCAGAAAAGTTGTAATAAATTTATTTTTAACAACTGTGTTATTTTGACATTTGTAATAAAAGCCTATCACAACTTTTATTTTTTTATTGTTGTAATATATGACTATATTTTAATATTAATTATTTTCATTAAATAATTTTTAATAATTAATATTAACAATTAATTAGTAATTATTAATTAATAACCTATATATTAATATTAAATTAAAAATTAAAAATACTTCAATAAATAAATAATTTATGCTAATAATTAGTAATTGACAACCAATTAGTAATAATTAATTAATAATCAATAAATACATATTAAATATTTAATTAATAATACATCAATAAATAAATAATTCCTACTAATAATTACTAATTAACAACCGATTAGTAATTATATAATAATAATCAATATATAAATATTAAATATTTAATTAAAAATAATCATTTATAACTACTTCATTATTAAGCACTAGTAATTAACTAGTAAGTAATAACTAATCAGCGGTTAATAATCAATTAATTAGTAATCAATAAGTAAATAACAATTAATAAATATTTAATTTATAATTAATCATGACTATTAGTAGTAATTAATATTTAGTATATAATGTTTTTTAGTAAGTAATCGTTAATTAAGTAACAATTGTAAGTTAAAAATCAGTAGTAAATAATAATAATAATTTATAATTAACTGAAATAATAATTGAAATTAATGATAAAAACATATATTAAATAAGTAATAGCCCCGCGCTGCAGCTATTTTTAGGGACAGTTTAATAGTTCAATCCAAATTTTAAGCGGAAAACCAAAAAAATTGGCTCCAACTACTTCAAGTTTAAGCGGGAAACCAAAAAATTAGCACCGACCTACTTCGTAATTTTTTTAGTAGTTGCGTCCACCTATTCTTTAACTAAATCAATATCGACCTGCCTCCATCCATTTGTTTCCCCAAATCAAGAACGAAAACGCAATCGAGCTTTCCTGTCCTACAATGGTGACTAGGGTTTCCGCCGCCCCATTCTCTTCCTCAGTTTCCGCTCTTCTGCTCTTCTTTTCCTCGTTGTATCCCTTCCTCTTGTCCCCTCTCTTCTCCATCCTCTAGCCCTAGCTTTCATCGTCATGGGTAGGAGCTCTATCGCCATGTTCCAGTCAATCGTGTTTCTTAACCGTCATCCCTTAGCTCGCCTGTCTTGCTCTATCTCTACTTAATCGGTCGCCTCCTTTTTGGTTTTCTCCTCTTCGTCGATCTTCTGACTACGTGTCCCTTGTGTTCGCTTTGCCTAATTTTACCCTCAGATCCTCTTTTTGACAGCATATTCTTTACTCACCTTTCTTTTCTTTCCCTCGATCTATTTCCTGATGGATCCTCCTCTTCTTAACTAGTCTATCTTTTGTCCTATGGCCTGCCTATTTACAGCTAGCTTCGGTTGAAAGCGTGCTGAATACGGTAAGTTTTGGATTTTCTTGGATCTGTTTTGTGGATTTATATTCTGTTGGTTCTAGCTCTTGGGTGTTGTGAGTATTTGATATCTATTGTGTGTGTCGTCTTGTTTTTCTGGGTAGTGGATGTGTGTTGGGTGATACTGTTGGTTGATATCTGTTTCTTGATCCTTTGAGAGTTTATTGTCTGGTGCTGTTTTCGTGGGAGTTTCAGGGTGCTGGTGTGGATTCTTTGGTCTATCTTTTTCTTTGGGGTTTTTTGTGGTTATCGCATGTTGCTGGATCTGGCTAGAAGCCAAGTCCTCTGTGTTGTTTATTTTCAGGTTGCTAACAGTGTATTTTTATAAAGGAAAAGGACTTTACGCTTTACAGCTATCTTCTGTGTTGCACCATAAAATAAAATACGAGAACCATCTCTTTCTGTTTTGGAGTTCAATGGTTGTAGGGTAGTAAAGTTTTTTTTAAAGGAGAACTAGTTGTTGGATAAACATAGTGTTTGTATGAGATGATTGCTGAATAGTAATATAATCTTTACCAGTAGTTAAATTTTGCAATGGACAATGTAAAGGTTAAAATAGGAGATCTTGGAGAAGCAGCAGTAGTAGAAAGGAACCATGCAGCACACACAATGACCGGAACGCCCGAATACATGGTACTTGATATGTAGAGAACTACACAGAGCAAGTCGATATTCACTCATTCGGGATGTGCCTGATCGAAATTGTCATTCTCGAAATACCAACAGTGAATGTGAAAGTGTCATTCAAATCTACAAAAAAGTCACGGCCGGTTCATTGTCCGTTGCCATGGATAAAGTTAAGGGCCTAGAAATCAAGGCCTTCATAGAACGATGCATTCCTAAGCCTAGAGCTAGACCGTCTTCCTCAGATTTGTTGAGCGATCAGTTTTTAGTGAGGAACGTATGTATTATTATGATTGTATTATGTAAAAGTGAGTTGTACGATAGTGGATCACAAAGTTGTACTAATTCAAATATTGAAATAAAATATTTAATTGATTATTTCAGTTCAGTGTAGTATCATTTTATTCAATATAAATATTTATTTTTATATGAAATGTAATGTATAACGAAACAAAAATCATATTGTTATAATTAATTGTAGTAGGAATTACTACAACGGTGAAAAAAGTTGTAATATGTATTACTACAATAGTGCACAAATGTTGTAATATGTATTACTACAACGGTGGAAAACAGTAGTAAAATATACATTTAACAACGGTGTATAAATGTTGTAAAAGATTTCAGTTTATTACAATTTCTTAATAGACGACGGTGGCTCCACCATTGTAAAAAGTCTTTTACAACTGTTTTCCACCATTGTAATAGGGTCATTTTGTTGTAGTGATTCTGAAGTGATTCGGTCATGGTTGAGATTTTACGGATTGCAAGGACTACTCGCTACTGATCCTTGGGGTGATTCCTATATAAGGATGCGGTAGGAGGGTGCCTTCGGTTCATCCTGTTCCTGGATGACTTGTATGGACGAGTGTCTGACAGAGTATGTCCAAATGGATCACGCAAATCGATTACTTCAAACGTACCATAGTTGGTGGTGGAGGACGACGGTCCTCTTAGCTTAACAATTAGAGTATTTTTGTGTGTGGCATTCAAAGTGAATGATGACTAGATGTTCTAAAGGAATTCTGACATCAAGCCTCATCAACCGGGAAATGACAAAAATCAGGCAGGCAGCATGGCTATGTGTGTCGCTCCCAATAGGGTGTATAATCACCTATCTAGAAAAATTCCATTTACTTCTTTAATCCATATTTCGATGCTGTCCCTTTTCGGGAAACGGTTGCTGATCCCAACCGTTGGTGATATAAATTCGATACACTCAAGCGAAATGAGTGGTCGGTCATGTGAGGGCCAGGTTGCAAGACGTTCTTGTTGAACCCAGTGTATTCGCCTCTAGAGATACACTATCGGCAAGTGGTCCCATACCTTGTCATAGTTGGAATCCAATATCCAATAAGCGCCTGTGATTTTGATTGTACACTATATATTTGGAGCGTGAGATGCAAGCATTTCGCTAGATTGATATTTATTTGTATTTAGATACTGCTATAATATCAGAATAAGTTATGATTTCAAAAACGTTTTGGGTTATAGTAAGGTAAAAACCGTTAGTGTTTTTGTGTGGGCTGGTCTTACTATTATCCTTTGATTTCATAAAGGATTTTCCGAAGTTAAACAAGTTGTTTGTGTTGTGAATTTATCACTGAAAGTATTCCAGACTGACCCGGTGTATTTTGCTTTGCTTCAAATGTGCTCGGGTCAGACCGAGTATATTTCCAGGTCAGGTTTTCGCTTAGAGTTCAGGAGTTGGAAGCAGGCGGCTTCACCGCTAGTTATATAAAGTTATTTTTCCACTATGTCTGATATATGTTGTACTCTAATGATTGGTATGTATATATAGTTCTTTTGTATAAAGAGATTTGATATTATATTTTATTCGTTTCGCTGTGAGATTCTGATGTGTTTTTATTCTTTCTTCTATTCTAATATTTCTTTCTTTCTATTTCTCATCCTCTAACTTCTTTCTAATAACAATCTGGGATTCGATACTTGGATTTTTGGCAAGTAACACGGGTTTATGTATTGTTGTCGAAAATTCGATCGTCGAATTTTTCCCCGAGTCGTTACAACATGTGTTTGAGACATGTTATATTTGGTGGATGCAAGTGTTTGCTAGTGGTTGCTCGTGGATGCATTTACACACACATAAGCACTAGATCGGCTCAATCACTTCCATATTGCATATGGATGTGTGTGCATATTTTATTTTAGGGATGAAAATTGGATGTATCATCATATAGATGTTGCATTTTGGTGGATGGTTGTGCACGCATACAGAATTGATATGCATCATTAGGATTCTTTTGCATACATAGTGGATGCATGGCACTAACATGATTTGCATTAAGAGGTCAACTAAATCAGTAAAATGCCTTATTTTGCATTATCTTAAGGACATAAACACACACATTTGCATATGTTCATAAAAGCATTAGAAGTCTTTTAAGGACAATGGACACCTGTGTTTGGTGGATGAGTAGATGGATAATGGATAGTAGGATATACATTCTTCTTAACTTGGAGATTTCGTGAACGAAATCCTTTAAGTAGGGGAGAATGTAACACCCCGTAATTTTAAGAAAACACTAATTAGATAAGTTAAAGAATACTTAATTTTTAGAAGAAGAATTAAGTAAAACGGGCTGCGCCATTGCGTTCATCTCGGAATTTTGCTTGTGATTTAGTCCGAATTTGCGTAAAACAGACATCATGTGAAGAAGTTATGAAGCTTAGAAGATTTGAAGAATAAGTAGAATTAAATCAATAAAATAATAATTAAAATTCGAATTCAAACTTAGAAAAGGAGGCGGGAAAAGTAGGTGTAAAGTGTAGACCCAGGTGTCGTCTCCCCTTAAGGGGTGTCGACATAGGGGTCGACCCCCCATATTTCTGGGCAGAAATGAGTTTTTGTATGTAGATGCCGTTTTCACCCGATACGATGACCTGAGGTTATAAATTAGACCCCAATTTCACCCTTTTTCTCACCTTCAACAATGGCGATGCCATGCTGCTGCTCCAACTCAAATTAGAATTAGATTTCTTGTTTAACAATCCAATATTAGATTTAGATCTACATCAACAACGCCTTATTATCTTATTTGAGATCCAATCTCTGTGAGCCTATGTTACGTTCACATGTAATTAACTAATAAGTAATTATGATAAGGTTGTAAATTGGATCTAAGTATATGCCTCTGATTGAGTTAAATCATATCAGATCTATTATATGTTTTTCTTCAGATTCATGATATCATCATATGCCTATTTGATCTATTTTATCGTTCTTATATCTGTTTATTTATTTATGCCAGTTTTGGTTCTCTTCCCATCCTCTTTCCCTTTTTAATTTTAAGACTAGGCTACCTTCGAGCCTAGGCCAATCTCGATGAGATATACGTGCGAATAACATTGAGATGATTGGAAGAAGTTTGGGAAATATTTAATAAAAAGTAATTGGGCATAAATTGTTGATAATTATGGAAAATTGGTTTGAGCATAACTTATGTGTGGGATTATAAGCATAAATTGGATTGGGATTTAGGGGTAATTGTCATTCACTATAATCCAGTATTTGAATTAGGCATGAATAAATGAAAAGATTAATATATGCCTATGACACGAGTTTAGATTCGGATTGCGGTAGAAGTGTAGCACCCCACGTCCGTTAATGTCAATCACTAAGGGAATGCATTAACTTTCATGGAGTATTATAAGAGTATAGAACAGAACATTACAAGACAGATATATAAAATGGTTCTTAAAATTTAAACTTTATTCATTGCAGTGGAAAAACAAAACATGTCAGGTTACAACATCAAAACCATATACTAAATCCAAGTACACAAATATGCATCTTGAACAAAAGTATTATCAGAGTACATAAAAGTAAAACCATAATCCCACTTCAAATATCCATAATGGAAAAGAGATAAAGTTGAGCGTTACTTTCAACACTTCCAAGCACATCAAGAAGAAAGAAATCCAAGTTAAGCTCCACTAATCCCACCCTGAGGACCTTTGGGGGGAGGAAAGGAAAGAAACGAGGCGAAACAAAAGAGTCGTACATAATGTCTAGCGAGTCCAGTAACTTTAACAATATAATCATTAAAGTAATAGGATAAGGACATAAACTGGATATAAGAGATGACTGTAACATAAGCAGATATGATAGGGTGAACAATATGAACAAGATATAACTTTGATTTCGTTTATAATCTGTTGACACACTTTTTGGTAAAAGCTGTCACACTGAGTATCTGGATAGCATTGCGCTCGGGTATGGAGAACATCGTCAGAAGACAGGCAGCAATTTGGTCAAAATCGCTTCACGAGCAAAGAAAGGACTGAAACTCCTATCAGATGACCTCTTTTGGGCCCAAAAACAGCAATTACGGTGCTAAGCACCGTAACTCTTGTAGATATCTGAATTAGCTTCAGTTTGAGCTTTGGTTCGGCTCAATCGGACTTACGGTTTGAAAGTTATGCTCGTTTCCGTGAATGGATGTAATCTGGCAATCATTTTGACGAAGCAACACCTCCTGGACCGTATCGCCCCCTGGTTTGTGAGCACCAGATCGACTCGCTTCCCATCAGTTCGCCCCCTTCAGATCGTGGAGCACCCTCAGGCCACGACCCGACCGTGGACACCAACTGCATCACTCCATCTCACGACCAGATCTCGGATCGTGAAGCACTCATCGCGACCCAACCCCATGGTCACGATCCGACCTCCGAACCTGCATATATACGCGCTGTTTTGACCTGTTCTCAAGCCTATTCATGCTCCTACTTTTCCGGATCGACTGCCACGTGCCCTGTCACGAACCGGTCCTCCTAGAAGCTCTCCTACATCTATAAATACACCATTTGAAGGCATTTTCAAGGACTTTTGGACATTCTTCTTCATAGCTTCCACCATTACTGAAGTGCAAGGACTTTGCACCTTCTTACATCTAATTTCTCCTCCTGCAATCTCACTTAAACACACGGATTGTGTGCTTGCATGTAACTGATTCTTGTAATCTGTCAGTATAACAATAAGACTAAAAATTGGACGTAGGCTACATCTACAGCCGAAATACTATAAAAATCTCGTGTGTTCCCTGTTTTTACTATTTTCTGCATTCTATGATCTGTGATATGCATTTTCTTGTTAGTGCCAATTTTTGGTCTAACATAATCACTATAAGATAATTCCTACACCGCACCAATACTAGTTACATACTGAAAGTGTATCTCTCTTACTACTAATAATAATAATAATAATAGTAGTTTCGTGTACTCCTAGCTGCTGTCATAGGTGCTGCCTGCTCCTATCTCCACTGGTTGTACCCACTACCTTTCCCATTCGATCGGCTCCCTAACTCGTAAATATCCGTGTTGGTCTCACAATATGGTGTATCATTCCCTAAAGTGGCAACCCAATACTACTAAAATGCACGGCTTATACCAACACGATGCAACAGCGTCTTACCTACCAGCCCGGACCTACGCACGCACATGACTCTGTTAGACTTGCACTTCCATCGCTAACTCTTTTATTGACCTCTTACAATCAAAACCAGTAAGTGTGTCCCATCCTCAACATAGTTCGAGCTCATAAGGATACTAAAATGGGTAACTGGTTGAAAAGGGTCCCCACACTTGACACAAGCTTCCCGTCTGTGCTTAGTCCTCACTAGGATTTCCCACTTAACCGCTTCTTATTCCCAGGTCTTCTTACATGTTTCACCTTGGTTAAGTGCTTTTAAATATATTTCACATGTCACCCATGTCACCCACTTAACCCTTTTTTTTATACCCATGTCTTACTACATGTCTTATCTTGGTTAAGTGTTCTTTAATTCATTATAACTGTAATTTTGCAAGACCTCCCACATTAGATTACCGTTTTGCGGTTGCTGGATTTGCCGGGCGGTTCCGGGTAGGCTTATACCGCAATCCGAATCTAACCTCATGTATTTACATTATTACGCATCTAGTTTCTGCCTTTGACCTCTCACATTAGATTACCAAATTGCGGTTGCTGGATGTGCCAGGCGGTTTCGGGCAGTCTTATACCGCAATTCGAATCTAAACTTGTGTCTTATCACTTTCTTGATTCAAGTCCCAATTTCAATCTTAGATTAAAATATATTCCAATTACCCATAATTTCCAATCTAAATTATGTTTATAATTTTAATCCAAATTAGGCCTATAATCTTATGTATACATGCTATGCCAAATTACACGCAAATTAATTTTCATTCATTGTTATTAACAATTTATGCCAAACCTCATGTCTACAAATTATATCCAATTATGCCCAATCCAACTTATGCCAAATCTCATGTATATGATTTATACACAATTATGTCCAAATTGATTTATGCCAATAATCTCATTTTACTACAAATTTCCCCAAACTTTTCCCAATCGTTCAAATGTTATTCGTACGCAAATCTCAACGCAATATGTTAGGCTCGAAGTTAGCCTAATCTCATAAAGAAAAGGAAAAGAAGAGGAGAAGAGAATCAACAACAAAATTGGCATAACATAAGAACATGCATATGAAACATAAACATGCATATAACAATAAACTGGACCAGAAAGACATATGGCAGATCTATGGGTTTGAACTTAAAAGATAATGATTTACAAACTTGATAAGATTCGTCTCAGTCACAGGCATATACATTAGATCCAATTTGCAATCCTATCACAATTACTTTTTAATTTAATTATATGTGAAAGTGACATACACTCACAGCGATACGATTTTTAGAAAAGTGAATAGATCTGAATTCTGATTTTTGAATTTGATTAGCTAAACCGTTGTTGTAACAACTTTGATCTAGAATAATCTTTATTTGATAGTTGAAGAAGAAAACCTCTCTAAATCTATACTTTGATTTAGGTTGGAGAAGAAAGGCTAGACTAATTTAGATTTGAGCAGCATGGAAGCACCATGAATTAGTGTAATGAAATTAGGTTTAGGTCTAGGCATTTATTTATAGGAGTACTAGGTATATTAGGATCTTTAGATATGATTAGGAACCATCCGAACCATCCAAAATAGAAAAACACATCACCCAGCCAATCAGAAAAACCCATGTACACAAAATTCATCATCGGCCAGATCTGGGCTGAGGGGGTCAACTCCTTATGGGGGGTCGACTACAATGTCGACACCCCTATAGGGAGGTCGACACCTATGTCGACACGCCCTAGGGGGGTCGACATCCATGAGCAGGAAATTTCCCGCTCAGCCATTTCGGGTTGATTTTTGAACTGGCTTTGTTATTTCATTATTATTTAATTAAATTTTGCTTTAAACTAAGATCGTCTAAGCTTCATAACTTCTTTATACGATATCCGATTTACGCAAACTCAGACTCTATCCCAAGCAGAATTCCGAGACAAATGCAATAGCCCAACCCGTGTCCCTTAATTCTTCTTCTAAAAATTAGGTATTTTTTAATTTGTCAATTTTAATATTTTAAAATTACGGGATGTTACATTCTCCCCTCCTAAAAGGATTTCATTACCAAAATCTCCAAGTTTAGAAGAATGTATATTCTACCATCCAATCATTCATCTACTCATCCATCATCCACAAGCATACATTGTCCTTAAAAGATTTCTAATGCTATATGAACATATGCAAAAGTGTGTGTATATATTCCTTATCTAATGCAAAGATTAGGCGGTCTACTAATTCTGTTGACCTCCTTAATGTAAATCATGATAGTGCTATGCGTCCGTAATGTATGCAAAAGAATCCTAATGATACATATTGTTTCTACATACGTGCACAATCATTCATCCAAATGCAACATCTATATGATAATACTTTCAATATACATCCATTAATTTAAGTATGCACACTTATCAATATGCAATATGAAAGTGGTTGAGCCGATCTAGTGCCTAATGTGTGTGTAAATGCATCCACTAGCAACCACTGGCAAACACTTACATCCACTTGCATCGACCAAACATAACATGTCTCAAACACATGTTTACAACCATAGGATTTTCCTACCTAAAGATCAAAGTTATAATCGAGAGGATGCACTATACGATAGAGCAAGTATACACAAAGCGGTAGAAAAAGGGGAAGTTAAGAACATACCCTCAAAAAGAAAAGGGTACGACGCGCACATCTTGTCTTCCGTCTCCCAAGTCGCGTCACCTTGATCATCTCCCTATTGTACTTTAAACAACTTAAACTCTCGGTTGCGTAACTTCTTGACCTCCGATCCAAGGATGCATGTAGGAGCTCGTGTAATCATGGCATTTCGCTCCACTTCCACTTCTCTAAGCATGCTCGGCTCTACTACTTCCGCGGTATCATGTAAACATTTCCACAAATGAGACACATGAAATACGTCATGAACACCACTAAGCTTTTCAGGCAGCTTCACTCTGTAGGCCATCTTTCCAATTCGCTCTATAATGGGGAATGGCCCTACGAACCATGGTGCCAATTTCCCTATAGACCCAAAACGAACTACATTCCTCAACGGTGATACTTTAATAAATACCATGTCTCCAACATTGAACTCAAGATCGGTCCTTCTCTTATCAGCATATGACTTTTGCCGGTCCTACGCTGTCTTCATACGCCTTTGAATCGAATCTATCTTCTCCGAAGTTTCTCTAACCATCTCGGGCCCAAGCAAAATCTTATCCGTAAACTCCCACCAACAAGTCGTTGATCGGCAAGATCGTCTATATAGAGCTTCAAAAGGTGCCATGCCAATACTAGTCTGATAGTTGTTTTTGTAGGCGAACTCTACTAATGGAAGATGTTCCTCCCATGTCCCTCCAAAGTCCAAGATGCATAATCACAAAAGATCTTCTAGAATCCGGTTCACTCTTTCTGTTTGGCCATCGGTCTGTGGGTGATTAGCGGTGCTCAAGCACAATTGCATTCCTACCACCACTTGCAAGCTCTTCCAAAACTCACTAGTGAAAATGGGATCTCGATCGCTCACGATACTAGAAGGTATGCCGTGTAGACGAACTATCTCTCGATGATAAGCAGATGCTAACCATGCTGCTGTTCTTTTACTCTTGACGGTAATGAAATGGGCGCTCTAGGTAAGTCTATCTACTACTACCCGAATCCCCGTATTACCCTTCCTTGATCTGTGCAACCCATCGATAAAATCCATGGAAAACACTTTCCCGTTTCCATAGCGGAACTTTTAAAGGATGAAGCAAACCACCAGGCTTCTTTTTCTCAGCCTTGACTTGCTGGCATATTAAACATCTAGAAACAAACTCAACCACATCTTTCTTCATTCCGTTCCAAATGAAATCTCTCTTCATTTCCCTATACATCTGGTCACCACCGGGATGTATGGTCATCTTCGAACGATGTGCGTCTTCAAGGATTGTCCTTCTCAAACTCTCGTCTCGTGATACGCAAAGTCTCCCATTCCTACGCAACCAACCTTTGTCATTTATGGTATATCTACTAAGATGGCTCGAAGACTCCCCTCTTATGAGCTTGCCTACTATCTCAACCAACTGTGGGTCATCTTGCTATGCCTCTCCAACCCGACCTAAAAGCGTCGGTCACACCTCTAGTGATGCCAACAAACCGGGTACATAATCGACAGAGGGTCTAAAGTCAAAAGTATATATGAACTCTAAACTTTGCCGCTCAACAACCAAAGGACTCAAATCAACCTCTTTTTACTCAAGGCATCAGCCACATCGTTACCCATGCCAGGGGTATATGCAATCTCAAAATCGTAGGATGCTAAAACTCCATTCACCTCTGTTGCCTTGAGTTTAGATCTTTTTGAGAGAACAAGTACTTTACTGAATTATGGTCTGTATACAATTCAATCTTCTCGCCAAGGAGATAATGGCACCAAGATTTAAGTGCAAAAACTATAGCGGCTAACTCTAAGTCATGGGTAGGATAATTCTTCTCATGGACCCTCAATTGTCTTCCACCATAGCATATCACCCTTCCCTCTTGCATCAAAACTGCGCAAAGCCCTGTCCCGCAAGGAACGGTATAAACTATGAATGGGTTACTCCCATCCAACAAAACTAAAACTGGAGTTGTCGTTAAAGCCCTCTTCAATCATTGGAAAGCATCGTCATAGTCAACATCCCAAGAAAAGATCAAATTCTTTTTTGTCAACCGAGTAAGTGGGTCTGATATCTTCGCGAATTTATTAATGAACTTCCTATAATAGCCCGCCAACCCTAGAAAACTTCTTACCTCCGTTGCATTTCTAGGACTTTTCCAATCTTGGATTGCCACCACCTTCACGGGATATACAGCTATCCTTTCCTTAGAGACCACATACCCTAATACCCTCACTTCCTTCCTCCAAAAATGACATTTGGAGAACATAGCATTGAGTTGATGTGCTCAAAGGCTCTCTAAGACTTCCCTAAGAGTAAGGCATGTTCTTCCTCGCTTCTAGATAATATCTAGATATCATCCACCAAGACTACCACTAACTTGTTTAGAAACTCACTAAACGCCCTACTCATCAAGTTTACGAAATATGCGGGTGCATTTGTCAAACCAAAAGGCATGACGAGCCACTCGAAGAAACTGTCCGGAGTTATAAATGCAGTCTTATCTATGTTGTCGTTAGCCACCCTTAGCTGATGAAATCCTGTAGCTAAATCCAACTGTGAGAAAACTGAAGCACCAACCAACTGATCGAAAAAATCATCTATCCTTGGCAATGGGTGTCTTTTCTTCTTTGTGAGCTTATTCAGCTCCCTATATTCCACGCACAATCTAAGTGAACCATCATCCTTCGTGGCAAAAACAATTGGAGCACCCCACTCCGAGATACTTCTTCTTGTGAACCCTTTTTCAAGCAACTCTTTCTTCTTTACTAAGCTCCCTCCTTTCTCTTGGAGCAATGTGGCGCACAGGCAATGCAACTGGCTTTGCATTATCTTCTAAATATATACGAAAGTCTATCTTGCGTTTTGGAGGTAAGCCCCTAACCTCCTCAAAGACATCTACATACTCACAGACTACTCGAACAGATTGCAAATCATCAATAGATGTGCCAAGAGATTCTAAGTAGCTAAGCATAACAGAACCCTTAGTGTCATAAGAAATATCGAGAGTATTACCCAAACTAGTCAACAGTCTAACTACCCTCTTTTCACAGTCAAGAATGGCACCATACCTGGCTAGCCAATCCATTCCTAGAATCACCCCATAGCTCGTGAAACCAAGAACATAAGCATTGCATTCGAACTCTACGCCATACAAATATATCCTCAAATCCCGACATAACATAGAAAGATGAGCCATACACCCAATATGATTTGAGACTACAATGGAATCCATAACTGGACTAGTATTTAGGTCTAGTGTTTCAACTAACGAAGCAGATATAAACGAATGTGAAGCACAAGAATCAAACAAAGTTCGAACAGGATGATCAAAAAGGAAAATCAAACTTTCAACAGAAACGTTTCTACCTCTCTCCTGTCCTGGTCCCACAAGAGCATGAACCTACCCTCTAGAAGTAGATCATGTCCTCTGTCCTTGCCCTTGTCCTTGCCCTTGTCCTTGCCTCCTTGGGCAGTCTTTAATCATATGTCCTGTCTCACCACATTGGAAGCATACAGTCTTCTTCTTATTCCTACATTCCTTGCTTAGGCAGCCCGGTGTTCCACAATTAAAACACCTTTTCTTCCCTTGGCCCTTTTTATCCTTACCACCTTCATTTTGTTGTTGTTGCACTTTCTTTGGATCCACTTTCTTATCCTGTGCCTTATTAACATTAGCACCTTTCTCCTCTTCATATATCAATGCCATGTCAACCAGTTTCTCGAAGGTATCCCAATAGGAATGTGGGACATAGGCAATCCATGTAGCGACTCATTCAAACCCTTAGTAAATCTAAGGGCCTTCTTGTGTAGTGTATTCACCAATAAGTTTGTAAATCAAACAAAATTGTCCGTTGTCCATCCGTGTCCAACCCGAAATTTTGTTCAACCGTTTGCCCGTCCGAATAAGCAACAGTCAAAATTAGGACATCATTCCCTGTCTGCCCGAAAATTTCAGTTCGAGCCCGAACTTGAGGAGTCCGGACCGAATGACCGAAAAATGTCCGTTAAAACATGTTTGCGTTACTGCGTTAGCATTATAACATTACAAATCTTAAGAAACCTTTCCCAATTATAACGTTATATCAATATTCTCTGATAAATATATCTTTGGAAATCTTTCCCAATTATTTCTTTCCTTCCCAAGATGGCTGCTTCATCTCTTCCCCATGCTTCCTTTCATCCATATCGTACCAGATCTAGATGTTTCAAAATTGAAATCACTCCTAAATCCCTAACTCAAATCAAATTTATAAGAGGATCCCAAACCCTAATAAAAATCAATCAAAGGGAATCAGACCAAATTTTAATTTTATCGTTGCTATTCATGGCTTCTGCTTCGCAGCCTATAAGTAAGTACTAAGTAGTAAGTTTTACACGTTCTTCACTTTCTCAAATTCTAGAGTAATTTTTTTATCTGTAAGATGATGCATCTTTGTTGATCTAGAAATTCCGTAGTTTCCTCTAGTTCGTTCCAATATCCGAATATTTTCTAAGCGAGAAACCATCGAATTTTGTCAATTCGGCCATGTCTATTTAAAGAGCATCATCAATTGTTGTCAATTCCGCCTTTGCCATAAAGTTTATTTCAATTTTGTATAGATATAGTTAAAAGCTTAGTTTGCTTGACCTAAGTTCATAGTTAGGTTTACTGTTAATTTCAAAAATTTATAGGCTTGGTTGTGCTCATTGAATTAGTCAATTTTGTTAACATTCTATGTTTGTAAATTTTGCAGTTTTCTTCTTCTGATGTTTGCTGACTTGTGAAGTATATTGCAATTATATATGGAAAAAATATAGGTTAAATCTGGAGCATATTTGGCTCCATATTGCCTTCTATTTTAGCTGCCATTTTAGTGTTTTTTTGCTTTGTTTTATACGATCTGATTGGCTGGTCCATTACAAATTATGGCTGTTTTCAATGTTGGAGTATACAAACATATATGGCTTTGTTTTCTACTATATTTTGAGATATTAAATTGTTAGCATGAGGCAACTTTAAATGCTTAGAAATATTATTTTGTAAACTTAGTAAATCCCTTTGTCAATGATACATATTTTCACACTTCCAGAATGGTTTGTTTAAGAAATATATATCTTTAACTTATTTAATATTAATATCTCCAATTGAATTCAAAAAGAGATTTTGTATAAAGGCATATATAAGGTTCAGAATTTACCAAATATCCTAAAACTCTCAAATGAAAATGAGAATGATTGCTTGCTCATGTTTTTGTAGATGCACATAGCTTACTAATAAATATTTAGACTTATGTAAATTTACATGTTTGATACCATTTTTCTCTTGAAATGGTTGTTTGATCTTTGCACTATATTTTCATTTATGCTAGTATATGTCCATTTACAATAATTTGCAAATTGCAATTTGTGTAGACAAAATTGCCATCAATTGTGTTGTTGCATGAAATATTAAATTTTGTTTCAGCATTTATCTTTTTTTAACATATATATTCATGTTTTCACACTTACATAATGGTTTTTCTAAGATATATATATCTTTAACTTGTTATAAATATATACAGTATTGATTTTCTTCCTGACTTGTGAAGTATATTGCAATGATATATGGAAAAAAATATAGGTTAAATTTTGCTGATTGGTTTATATAGCCTTCCATTTTAGCAGCCATTTTAGTGTTTTGTTGCTCTATACAATCTGATTGGTTGGTCTATTACAAATTATGACTGTTTGCAATGTACACACATATTTTTGTCACTTATCTTTGTTTCTACATTTAGAAAATCAAGTAAAGTTAAACTATTTTTGTCAGTTATCTTTGTATCAACATTTAGAAAACTTAGTAAAGTTATACTGTTTGCTCTTGTTGTGGCCTTTAGAATGAATTTTAAAACTTCTTTAACCCAACTTCCTATCAATATTTTTTTTTTTTAATATTTAATTTTTGCATTTTTTTAGGTGATGCTGATATGAGTAACAAGCAGTCTCAAGAAGAAATTATTAGCGATGATGGCAACAAAGTTATGAAAGATGGAGATGACGAACAAAAAAATAATGAAGACAAGGATGTTGTCAATGACATCGAACAGAAAACAAGAAAAAGGAAATCAGAAGTTTGGCTCGAGTTCAAAAGACATACAGAAGAAACTAAAGATGGCGAAATTAAAAGGTATGGAATGTGTATCCATTGTAAGCAAAAGCTAACTATTACAAAAGATGGATGTACAACTACGTTCAAAAGGTATTTAAGTAAATGTCGTATTCGCATTGCTAGATAAAAGCGGCAACAAATTTTAGGAAAAGAAATTTTGAAAGAAAAAACTTCATAGGATAGTGATTTGATTGGAAAATTAGCTTTTCATAAATATGACAAGGAAAAAATAAGAGAAATAATTGTTACAATGATAATTGTGCACGAATACCCATTTAGAATGGTTGAACATGAATTTTTTATCTTGTATTCTCAAATGTTGAATCCTGAATTTGAGAAAGTTTCACGGTTAACTATTAAAAGTGAATGCATGAAATTATATGAAAATGAGAAGAAAAAATTGATGAGGCACTTAGGGGTGTGGGAAGAGTTAGTTTAACAACCGATTTGTGGACGTCAAATCAAACAATAGGATATATGTGTCTTACATGTCATTTTCTGGACTCAAGTTGGAAGCTACAAAAACGTATTCTAAATTTTTGCAGTCTAGCACCACCACATACCGGCCTTGCTATTGCCGATGCTATGTTTACATACCTTGTAGATTGGGGATAGAGAATAAAGTATTTTCAATCACATTAGACAATGCATCATTTAATGATTTAGCTGTGAGGACATTAAAAGAAAACTTTGCATTAAAGGATAGACTTTATTTTAAAGGGAAGATCTTCCATGTTAGATGTTGTGCCCATATTTTGAATCTAATGGTGCAAGATGGATTGAGTGAAAAATAAGGTGTATTACAAAATATCCGTGAAAGTGTGAAGTATTTTAAAATGTCTCCCCAACAACTTAACAAGTTTGTAGATATAGTTAAGCAGCTACAACTTCTGATCTCTAAACGTTTAGTCCTTGATGTCCCTGCTCGTTGGAACTCAACACATGAAATGCTAGAGTGCGCAATTCAATTTAAGAAGGTATTTTTTATGTATCAAGAGAGAGATCCCTGTTACACTTGGCTTCCTCTACAATGGATTGGGCGAAAGACGAATCGGTATGTGAAATTCTAGAGATCTTTAGTGAAGCTTCCCATGTTTTTTCGGGCACGTCGTATCCAACTTCAAATTTATTTCTTCCTGAACTTTGGAAGATTAAACAAATAATGAATGATAAGACGGTGGAATTTTAACAGTGTTTTTGCATGAGTGAAATGATGAATAAGACGAAGGTAAAGTTTGATAAATATTGGGGTGAATGCAACCTTTTAATGTCAATTGCTGCTGTCCTAGACCCAAGATACAAAATGAAACTACTTGAGTTTTGCTTTCCAAAAATATATTCTGCGGCTGAATTAGACTGAAACATGAAATATATCACTTCTTCTTTACAAGATCTATATTCTGAGTATGTTTTGAATACGCCACCAAATAATAATTCTAGCAGAAAAAGCAATAACAGCGGTGATTCTAAAGGTAGATCATTGACAAAGGGTAGATCTGAATTTGAAATATGGGATGAAGAGTCTGATATTATAGAACCGTCGGAATCAGAGTTGGATGTGTATTTGAAAGAAACCCGTTATAAGTATAATGGGTCGGAGGATAAATTCAATATCTTGGACTGGTGGAAATTCAATGCGTCGAAATACGAAATATTATCAAGAATGTCTTGCGATATACTTTCCATTCCAATAAGCAGTGTTGCTTCTGAATCTGCGTTTAGTGCCGGTGGTAGGGATCTTGATTAGTTTAGAAGTTCTTTAAAATCTGAAATGGTTGAAGCTTTAATATGTTGTGGTGATTGGCTGCGATCCAACTATGCATTGAAATAGGTAAATTATATTTACTTCTTCTGTAGTATCATCACATCCATAAATTTCTTGCTTATTGAATTATAATCGTTATATTGCTTTTTCATAATATTCTTCATTGTTTGACAACATGATGCTGTGCATTTTTTTTAAGATAACAATCAGATATCCCTTATTTACTGAAATTTCCTGTACTGTTTTTGTAATAACATGTTGTATTTTTTCTTTGGCAAGGTGCAACACGAAGAAGAAGACACACAATACATCAAATTTGACTAAATTGGATTGGAAACAAGATCATAGGTAATCAAACTTTTTCTTCTTTCTTATGATTGTACAGGCTAGTTGCTAAGTGCAATGTCTGTATATGCTTGAATCATTCAGATTTGAACTAGAATTGGATAATGATGGGCTTGCCCATGAATATAAGAAAACAGTAGAATTATGCGTAGTTGCAAGTAAATAGGGTATAAATGAATGGTTGTGTCATAATTCATGTTTATTATTTGTTGATTTCTTACATTATGTTGGTCTGGATATGAAGTATCGTTGTTTAGATATGAAGTCTGCATTATGCAAGTAAATAGGGTATAAATGTAGTATCGTGGTTTGGATGTGAAATCTACATTATGCAAGTAAAATAGGGTATAAATGTAATTGGATAAGAAGTCTGCATTGTCTCACATTATGTAACACCCCACCTCCGCCGGGGTCACTCTAAGCAAGTGCATCGGCTTTAGAGGGGTGTTGGTCAAGAGGTAAACATGCACAGAGATATCACAAGGAAGAACATCTGTAAATAAAACAGAGTAAGTAAAGCAGTGGTAGGATAAAAAACAACTCCATCATTTCAAAACATAGTCAGGTACAACAAAATACTAGATCGTCATTTTCCAAAATACAACAAGTCTAGAAACGTGGAATCAAAATAAATAAAACAAAACATAAAGTAATAATCCCCAAAGAAACAGTAGTGTCACCAAAAGCATAGCTCAAACCATACATGAGCTGTCAGATGAACCAAGCAAAGATCCGTGCTAAATGCTAATGTTCCCTCCCTGAGAACCTGAGGGGGTAAAAGGAAAGAAAAGAGGCGAAGGAAAACGGGTCAGTCAAAAAGACTGGTAAGCCCTAACTACTATTAGTATAAAAACTAATAAAGTTAACAGGACATGAGTAACTGAAATGAAACATGAGGGTAATGACTGGACAGGCATGATAACATGATAAACAGGTGTGGCATTGCATAAACAAGGCTAAGTTGCACCACGTGTACTAGTTTTCTAAATCATGTCAAGTGTAAACAAGAATTGATCCCTTGGCCCAATAACATGTGATGACCCAAGTCGGGGTCTAACCAAACTGTCTAATCGATCGGCTCCCTACAAGCCTAACTCGTCATGTGTCGGTGTCTTATGGCCCAACCGCGAAATGTAGTCAACTGTGCAAGGTCCACCCTAGGGTGTATCCGGGCCCTAGGGTGCCAACCACTGACACCAAAACAAGCACGCACAGTCCAACAGACTAGTGCCCATGTATGTCTTTCATCTCCGGACTACGTGCACGACCATAGTCTGCCGGAATCTACAATGGCGCACCTACCTAGCCGTTCGTTTTGGTCACTTACAATCAGCCTAGTATCGTGCCCCACCCCTAGCCTAGTCCCTTGGGTATCCCGATACTCTCTGATGGGTTACTGCTGAAAAGGGCCCCGTAACTAGGGTTTCAAACGGGTTAAATGTGGTTAACCCTATCCAAACCATGTATCAGGTTTAGTTAAGTGTACCCAAGTGGTTCACGACTTAACCCCAACAATCCATCGTGTTCAATTGGCTAAGTATTCAAGTGGTCCATGACTTAACCCTACCATGTGGCATTAATTAACTTAATGCACCCCAACCTCTCACATTAGACCATGTTGTGGTTACCGGTTAGGCCGGGCGGGTCCGGGCAGTTATACACCACAACCTAGTCTAACCTTGGGTTTTAAGCTCGACATGACCAACTACTCATATTGGGTCCTTTTGTTTGCAATTACTAGTTAAGTCGGGCGGTTCCGGGTAGTTTTATATTGCAAACTCAACCCAACCTCGAGTTGGCCAATTTCATGTTTTCTAAGTGTCATGTCCATAATCATGTTTCCAAGCATAATCACATGTTAACTTTTATGTCAAGTTTTCAAGTCAAGTTTCATGTCATTTAAGTTTGCCAAGCTACCCATAATGTATTCCCCTCGCACGCATATTCGCATCAACACAAATAGATCAAAAGGGAACAAATATGACAAAGTGGGCATAAGGTGGCAAATTAGTCACAAGTTGAACATAGTGACATTAAAGGTTTACTACACAACTTGCATATGAGATTATTGGCCTAAAAACATGTATGACATCAAACTTAGCACATAGGGTGATAACTTGGCAATAGTGAACATAGGGTGATAGATTTATGACTAGCATATTAGGCAAGTTAACATAAAAGTTATGAGGGTTCTATGTTGCATTTATGCACAATCACCACATAAAGTTCATAGCTTTCTACCCCAAAAGTCAACATGAATGGTACTAGGTTCGTGATAGGTCAACATTAGGTCCACAAGCATAGATCAAAAGGTCATGAATGGATCTATGCATACAATCCAAGACAAGCATACCACAAAAGTCTCATTTCAACTTGCTACATGTCATATTAAGTTCATAGTTTAAATCTAAGAGTAGAATGGGGCTTACAATTCGTGTCTATGAGATCTAGAATATAATAAAATAAGATTGAGACGAAGCCACACTAGCAATCCGCAAATAAAGATAATAAGCTCCACTTCAAGCCTTGATACAAGAAGAAATAGCTCCTATGACGAAGAAAGATGGCTCCTTTAATTAAGAAAGATGGCTCCTTTGGTTAAGACTTGGTTTAGAACTCTCAAGCTCTCATGATGAAGATGGAGGCAATGATTAATGAGCATTTTGGAAGCACTTAGTTGTAGCATTGATTTGTGTGTGTTTAGGCTAGGTCTAAGGGTCTTTTTATAGATGTTAGGATTAGTTTTAGCCAAAGGATTAACCCTAAATCGAATCTGAGCCATCAAATCACGTAACTAGCCAACAAAACAAGACCCAACAACCAAAACAGGTGCACCAGGTCAATCTGGCCGACCGGGGCGGTCGACCCCCAGGTCGACTCCCAAGTCGACCTGGTTGGGGCAGGTTGACACCCAGGTCGACCCCCCAATCGACCAGGGCTGGGCGGGAATTTTTCCCGACCAGGGCTGGGCGGGAGTTTTTCCCACCCAGTCTGTTTTGAATTCTGAATTTTCTGAAAACTTCGTCGGGCATTATCTAGGTCATACGGACTCCGATTTACGAAATTTCGGATTCTATTTCGCTTATTTTTTTCGAGACGAACGCAATGGCGCAGTCCGTTTCCCCTGATTCAGATTTTACAATTTAATTTTGCCTTGATTTATGATTAAAGCATGTTATAAAATTCGGGTTGTTACATTCTCCCCTCCTTAAAGGATTTCATCCTCGAAATCTTTAGGTTTGGAAGAACGTATCCTACTAAACATCATCCATCTACTCAAAACATCATCCTTAAAGGATTCTAAATGTTGTACGAACATATGCAAAAATTGTGTGTCTATGTACCTATCTAATGCGAAAAATTAGGCGGTTACTAATTCAGTAAACCTCCTTAATGCAAAGTATGTTAGTGAAATGAATCTATATGTATGCAAATTCCTAACATAATATAATGTCTATATGAGTGCACATAACATTTATCCATATGCAACATCCATGTGATAAAACAACAATTTTTCATCCATGAATAAGCATAAACACCTATGTGTATGCAACATGAGAGTGTGTGAGCCGATCTTAGTGCCTAACATGTATCATGCATCCACGAGTGACCACTTGCAAACACTTGCAACCACCTGCAAACATCAAGCATAACATGTTTCAAATACATGTTTCATCCAAAGGGTTTCTACCTAAGGTTCTCATGACAAGATTAACAAGGTAAACAGGATAAACAAGATAAACATGGATAACAACAGAAAGATATGCTCAAAAGAGATCGAGAATGTACCATCAAAAAGGAATGGATAAAGCCTACGCATCTTCTCCTCGGTTTCCCAAGTTGCGTCCTCTTCGGCTTCACTCCACTGAACCTTGACTAACTTGACTTCTCGGTTCCTAAGCTTCCTGATCTCCGTTCCCAAGATACGAATCGGAGCTTTCCTCAAGGTTGCCTCTTTCTCTACCTCCATGTCTTCAAGAATGCTAGGCTGAACTAACTCGGCTGATCTATGTAGGCACTTCCGGAGATGCGAGACATGAAAAACATTATGCACTCCGGCCAGCTTTTCGGGAAAATCCACCTTATAAGCCATCTGCCTGATCCTCTCTATGATAGGAAATGGTCCTACAAACCTCGGTGTTAGCTTCCCAACTGCTCCAAAACGAACTACATTCTGCAAAGGAGAGACTTTCACAAAAACCATGTCTCCAACTTCGAATTCTAAGTCCGTCCTTCGCTTGTTTGCATAGGATTTCTGTTTGTCTTGGGCTGCTTTCATCCGTCTCTGAATCAACTCAACCTTCTCGGATGTGTCCCATATCATATCGGGCCCAAGTATAAGGTTATCAGTGGTCTCCCACCAACAAGTTGGTGCCTTGCACGGTCTCCCATATAAAGTTTCGAATGGTGTCATCCCTATGCTTGCTTGATAGCTGTTATTATAAGCAAACTCCGTAAGAGGAAGGTGGTCTTCCCAAGTACCACCAAAGTCAAGAATGCAAAGCCTCAACAGATCTTCTATTACCCTATTCACCCTTTTGGTCTGACCATCCGTCTGTGGGTGATAGGCCGTACTTGGATTCAATCACGTACCCATCGCTTCTTGCAAACTACTCCAGAACTAGCTAGTGAAGATTGGGTCACGATCGCTGACTATGCTAGAAGGAACCCCATGCAATCGCACTATCTCTCGAAGATAAACAGATGCTAGCCATGATGCGGTCCTCTTGCTCTTCACCAGAACGAAATTAGCACTCTTCGTGAGTCTATCAACAATGACCCATATGCTAGTGTTCCCCTTCCTTGATCTAGGCAATCCATTCACAAAGTCCGTGGAGATACTTTCCCACTTCCATTGCGGGACCTCTAATGGATGTAATAGCCCACCGGGCTTCTTCGACTCGGCCTTCACTTGTTGGCACACCATGCATCTAAAAACAAAATCTGCCACGTCCTTCTTTATCCCATCCCAAAAGAAAATGCGCTTCATATCCCGATACATCTTATCTCCTCCGGGATGAATGGTCATCTTTGAATGATGCGCCTCTTCAAGAACTTTATGCACCAAGTCTCCCACTCGAGGAACACATAATCTCCCATCGCGTCTTAGCCACCCCTTGTCATCAATAGCATATCTAGCGAGGTGACTAGACGTCTCACCTTGAATCAACTTACCCATGATCTCAACTATCAGTGGGTCCTCCTTCTTTGAAGTCCCAACTTGATCAAGAAGTGTAGGTCTATGCTCAAGAGATGCTAATGAACTCGTCGATGACTCCATAGTAGGTGTAAAATCAAAGGTTGCTAAGAACTCTAGATTCTTCATCTCAATGAATAAAGGGTTGAAAGTCAACCTCTTCCTACTTAGTGTGTCTGCCACTACATTACCCTTGCCAGGGGTATAAGCTATGTCGAAGTCGTATGATGCCAAGAATTCCATCCACCTTTGCTGCCTTAGATTCAAATCCTTTTGCAAGAAGAGATACTTGAGCGACTTGTGGTCGGTATACAACTCGAACCTTTTGCCCAGAAGATAATGGCGCCATCATTTAAGTGCAAAGACAATCTCTGCCAACTCCAAATCATGTGTGGGGTAGTTCCTCTCATGAGCTTTAAGTTGCCTACCCCTATAACATATAACTCTCCCTTCTTGCATCAAGACCGCGCCTAACCCCGTTCCACATGCATCGGTGTACACTGTAAACATCTTACCGCCATCGGGTAATGCTAAAACTGGAGCCATGGTAAGAGTTCCCTTGAGCCTTTTAAAAGAAAGCTCACACTCTAAGTCCCATGAAAGACTAGGTTCTTTTTCGTCAACCTAGTGAGAGGGGCTGAAATCTTAGCTAAGTCCTTGATGAACTTCCTATAAAAGCTCGCCAGACCGAGAAAGCTTCTTACTTTGGTTGCATTCCTAGGGGCTTTCCAGTCTTGAACCGCCACCACTTTCGCGGGATCCACAGCTATGCCTTGCTTAGAAACTATGTGCCCTAGAAACCGAACTTCTTTCCTCCAAAAATGGCATTTGGAGAACTTGGCTTTCAACTCGTGGGCTCTAAGCATATCCATCACCTCCTTGAGATGTCTAGCATGCTCTTGCTCGTCGTTAGAGAAGACCAAGATATCATCCACAAAGACGACCACAAACTTGTTCAGGAACTCCCGAAACACCCTACTCATCAAGTCAACGAAGTAGGCGGGTGCATTAGTCAAACCGAACGGCATGACAAGCCATTCAAAGAATCCATCTGGGGTCCTAAACGCAGTTTTGTCGATACTATCCTCAGCCACTCTGAGCTGATGAAATACGGTGGCTAGATCGAGCTGAGAGAAAACAGAAGCACCAACAAGCTTGTCAAAAAGATAATCAATTCTCGGTAACGGGTGCCTATTCTTCTTAGTCAGCTTGTTTAACTCATGATAATCAACACATAGACGAAGCGGACCATTTGCCTTAGTAGCGAATACCACCGGAGCACCCCACTCAGAAATGCTTGTTCTAATAAAATTATTTTCAAGCAACTCCTTGACTTGCTTACTAAGCACTCTTCTTTCACGCGGGGCCATGTGCCTAACGGGCAAAGAAACTGGCTTGGCATTATCAACCAAATAAATGCGGAAATCTATCTCGCATTTAGGGGGTAACCCCTTAACCTCATTAAAAACAATAGGATATTCTCGGACCACCCTAACAGATTGAAGATTATCAATAGACGAGTCGAGGGATTCAAGATAACATAACATGATGGGACCCATCGGGTTATAAGAAATTTCTAGGGAATTACCGAGGCGAGTCATGAGCCTCACCACCCTATTCTCACAATCCAGAATGGCTCCATAACTGGACAACCAATCCATGCCCAAATCAACCCGTATCCCATGAACCCGAGAACATAAGCATTACACATGAATTCTACGGTCAAGATAGAAATCCTCAAATCCATACAAATCATAGATAAATGGGCGGAACCCCCAACTGGATTTGAAACACAAACGAGATCCTCAACTAAACTAGTACTAAGGTGCAAACTTTCAACAATTTCAGAAGAAATAAAACTATGCGATGCGCGAGAATCAAATAAAGTTTGAACAGGAAAGCCAAAAATATAAACGAGGCTTTCAACAGAAACACTACCTCGGTCTAGAACTGGAGCGGCGTTGAGAGCATGCACTTGCCCTCCAGAAGGTCCTGGTCTCTGAGTCGGTTCTTGCCCTTGCTTCTTCGGGCAATCCTTGCTATAGTGCCCAGACTCTCCACAATGGAAGCATTCTCCCAACTTACTCTTCTTCTCCCTACAATCTTTGGCAATGTGTCCAACGATCCCAGAGAAGTTGCACTTCCTCATCTCCTTTGCTTTGTTGTTGTTTCCCTTGTTGCCCTTCTTGTTGTTCTTGTTGTTCTGATTGCTCTGGTTGCCTCCCCACTTGGAGTCTGTCTTCTTTCCTTGGTTCTCTTGGGGCTTAACCTCTTTCTTGGCATCCTTATCATCTACTTGAAGCAATGCCATCTCCACTAAGCTCTCAAAAGTGGCCCCCATGGGTATGTGAGTTATGGCCAAACCTTGCAATGGCTCATTCAACCCTCTAGCAAAGCGTAGAGCCTTCTTCGAAGTTGTGCTAACCATGTCTAAACCAAACCGAGCAAGTTGTTTAAACTTATTCACATACTCTTTAACAGACCTATCCCCTTGCTTCAATACTATGAACCTTTCCATCTGAAGGTTCTCTTCCGCCGATGATAGAAACTTCAGCACAAATCTTCCACTAAAGTCCTCCCAAGTCTCAACGGGCCTAGTAGCATTGGTGACTTCCCACCAATAAGCGGCTTCTTCTTTCAATAGCCATACCGCCAACAGAACTTTCCTACGGTCTTCAACATCAAAAGATAGCGAAAAGATCTTCGGTCTCTTTCAACCAATTCCTTGCCTCAACAAAAGTCTCCGTCCCCACAAAATTCTTGCCACCCATCGCCTTAAAGTCCTTGCAAGTCTTCGCGAAATCCACTTGCGGGTGCTGAGGAGGAGGAGGAGGAACTTCAGCTATGGAAGGAGGAGGAATATTAGCCATGGGAGGAGGAGGAGTATCCGCGGGGCCGGCTTCAATCGCCCTTGCCTCCATGTACCTCCTAAACCAGATAGGTACTTGTACTCCCTCCGGAACGGTAAAGTTTTCGGCCATACTGAAACGAAGAAAAAGATAGATTCAAAATGGGGAAACAAAGGATAGTGCTAACGACTTTTGGGGAATAGCCTTTTAAAATATAAACTAGACTTTTCTTGGAAAATACTTCTTAGTAATTGGTTTTGAAAATAATTTTAGAAGGTTTTTAATACTTTTCTTTAAAACTTTTGCTCAATCTTGTAAACCTTATGCTCTGATACAAAATGTAACACCCCACCTCCGCCGGGGTCACTCTAAGCAAGTGCACCGGCTTCGAAGGGGTGTTGGTCAAGAGGTAAACATGCATAGAGATATCACAAGGAAGAACATATGTAAATAAAACAGGGTAAGTAAAGCAACGGTAGGATAAAAACCAACTTCATCATTTCAAAACATAGTCAGGTACAACAAAATACTAGATCATCATTTTCCAAAATACAACAAGTCTAGAAACATGGAATCAAAATACATAAAACAAAACATAAAGTACTAATCCCCAAAGAAACAGTAGTGTCGCCAAAAGCATAGCTCAAACCATACATGAGCTGTCAGATGAACCAAGCAAAGATCCGTGCTAAGTGCTAATGTTCCCTCCCTGAGAATCTGAGTGGGGAAAAGGAAAGAAAAGAGGCGAAGGAAAACAGGTCAGTCAAAAAGACTGGTAAGCTCTAACTACTATTAGTATAAAAACTAATAAAGTTAACAAGACATGAGTAACTGAAATGAAACATGAAGGTAATGACTAGAAATGCATGATAACATGATAAACAGGTATAGCATCACACAAACAAGGCTAAGTTGCACCGCGTGTACTAGTTTTCTAAATCATGTCAAGTGTAAACAAGAATTGATCCCTTGGCCCAATAACATGTGATGACCCAAGTCGGGGTCTAACCAAACTGTCTAATCGATCGGCTCCCTACAAGCCTAACTCGTCATGTGTCAGTGTCTTACGGCCCAACCGCGAAATGTAGTCAACTGTGCAAGGTCCACCCTAGGGTGTATCCGGGCCCTAGGGTGCCAACCACTGACACCAAAACAAGCACGCACAGTCCAACCTACTAGTGCCCATGTTTGTCTTTCACCCCCGGACTACGTGCACGACCATAGTCCGCCGGAATCTACAATGGCGCACTTACCTAGCCGTTCGTTTTGGTCACTTACAATCAGCTCGGTAATCGTGCCCCACCCATAGCCTAGTCCCTAGGGTATCCCGATACTCTCTAATGGGTTACAGCTGAAAAGGGCCCCATAACTAGGGTTTCAAACGGGTTAAATGTGGTTAACCCTATCCAAACCATGTATCAAGTTAGTTAAGTGTACCCAAGTGGTTCACGAATTAACCCCAACTATCCATCGTGTTCAATTGGTTAAGTATTCAAGTGGTCCATGACTTAACCCTACCATGTGGCATTAATTAACTTAATTCACACTAACCTCTCACATTAGACCTTGTTGTGGTTACTGGTTAAGCCGGGCGGGTCCGGGCAGTTTTACACCCCAACCTAGTCTAACCTCGGTTTTAAGCGCGACATGACCAACTACTCACATTGAGTCTTTTTGTTTGCAATTACTAGTTAAGTCGGGAGGTTCTAGGTAGTTTTATATTGCAAACTCAACCCAACCTCGAGTTGGCCAATTTCATGTTTTCTAAGTGTCATCTCCATAATCATGTTCCCAAGCATAATCACATGTTAACTTTTATGTCTAGTTTTCAAGTCAAGTTTTATGTCATTTAAGTTTGCCTAACTACCCATAATGTATTCCCCTCGCACGCATATTCGCATCAACACAAATAGATCAAAAGGGAACAAATATGACAAAGTGGGCATAAGGTGGAAAATTAATCACAAGTTGAACATGGTGAGATTAAAGGTTTACTACACAACTTGCATATGAGATTATTGGCCTAAATACGTGTATGACATCAAACTTAGCACATAGGGTGATAACTTGGGAATAGTGAATATAGGGTGATAGATTTATGACTAGCATATTAGGCAAGTTAACATCAAAGTCATGAGGGTTCTATGTTGCATTTATGCACAATCACCACATAAAGCTCATAGCTTTCCATCCCAAAAGTCAACATGAACGGTACTAGGTTCATGATAGGTCAACATTAGGTCCACAAACATAGATCAAATGGTCATGAATGGATCTATGCATACAATCCAAGACAAGCATACCACAAAAGTCTCAATTCAACTTGCTACATGTCATATTAAGTTCATAGTTTAAATCTAAGAGTAGAGTGGGGCTTATAATTCGTGGCTATGAGAACTAGAATATAATACAATAAGATTGAGACAAAGCCACACTAGCAATCCGCAAATAAAGATAATAAGCTCCACTCCAAGCCTTGAAACAAGAAAAAATAGATCCTATGACGAAGAAAGATGGCTCCATTAATTAAGAAAGATGGCTCCTTTGGTTAATACCTAGTTTAGAACTCTCAAGCTCTCATGATGAAGATGGAGGCCATGGTTGATGAGCATTTTGGCAGCACTAAGTTGTAGGATTGATTTGTGTGTGTTTAGGCTAGGTCTAAGGGTCTTTTTATAGATGTTAGGATTAGTTTTAGCCATAGGATTAACCCTAAATAGAATCTGAGCCATCAAATCACGCCACTAGCCAACAAAACAAGACCCAACAGCCAAAACAGGTGCACCAGGTCAATCTGGCCGACCGGGGAGGTCGACCCCCAGGTCGACTCCCAAGTCGACCTGGTTGGGGCAGGTCGACACCCAGGTCGACCCCCCAGTCGACCTGGGTTGGGCGGGAATTTTTCCCGCCCAGTCTGTTTTGAATTCTGAATTTTCTGAAAACTTCGTCGGGCCTTATCTTGGTCATACGGACTCCGATTTACGAAATTCCGGAATCTATTTCGCGTATTTTTCCGAGACGAATGCAATGGCATAACCCATTTCACCTGATTCAGATTTTACAATTTAATTCTGCCTTGATTTATGATTATAGCATGTTATAAAATTCGGGTTGTTACACATTATGCTAGTGTTTCATCTTTTCCGAGTCCATGTCGACCAATAATAAACATGAATTATGGCACAACCATAATTATTGTGTATATTATGAAATAGTTACCTGCATCAGGTTTACTAATATTACTATGATTTGTATAGGATTCATGGTTATGTACACAAGATGCAGGTAAACCTCATGCATCATAATTCATGTTTACAAATAATATTGCATAGGGTATTAATGTACACAAGATTTTCTAAAATGGTAAAGTCTTGATTGAATATAAGCTCCAGTTCTCCAAACATACAAGCTTCATGCAGTCATGTATGTACATTAGTTTCAAGTATGTACAAAATCGGTCCTGCATGGTCTTTGGATGCATAAATTTAGTTCCAAATTAGTTTTCAAGTATGTTCCAAAATCTGTCTGTCATACATTAGTTCTCCAAACATTAGTTCCGAATTTATTATGTACATGGTCTTCAGATGCATAATTTTTGTGTTTGATTTTCACATGTACATTAGCTTTGGAACGAAAATCTCATTTGTTCAATTTTACATATTTTTATGAATGTTTCTAACATTTTTTTTAGATGGAGGAAATTTTTACATGCTATATTGACACCTTTTTGCTGCTGGGAGCCTGGAAAGCTAAAAATGGTTGCTGCCTTGAATGTTTTTTTTATTTGTGCAACTACATTTGATTATTCTGAATTGTATGCAACTTTATGAACTTATGGCTTATGGCTTTATTTGATATCTTTATTTCCATTTATATGTTCTAAATTTTAAGTCTATGGTCTCTGTATTTATGATGTGCATTTAGTCCACCTGAGTAAATTTTACATATTCTCTGTATTCTACATTTCATGCACGGAATGATGTGCTAGCCAAAGAATAGATTTTATATATTTATATTGTTGTCACTGTGTTTGTACTGAAAGGATTGCTTGGTTAAAACATGAAGCATTGAAATTTTTGGGATCCTGTAAAACTTGGAGATATGCAGGTTACTGCACTTGATGAGTCTTAGTCCACCTGAGTATGATTCCACTTGAGTACGTCCGAGTTCGTCCGCGTTTGAATGAGTTAAATGGGTCGGACACGGTCAGTAAATATTTTTATTAGTCCGAGCATGTACGTAACAAGTGCAGTCCGTATTTTGTCGAGTCGGACAGTTGTCCATCCGAGCTTCTAGTTCGGTCCGAGTTCGAACATTGTGTTGTCTGGTCCGACTCGTCTGTTTTATAGCCCTATTCACTAACTCTAAGCCAAACCTCGCTAATTGGTTAAACTTGTTAACGTACTCCTTCACAGATAAATTCCCCTGTTTTAAAGCCAAGAACCTCTCCATATATAAACTCTCCTCTGTTTGTGAAAGAAACTTCAACTCGAACCATTGTCTAAAATCCATCCACGTCTCCACTGCACATCCTCCATTAGTTACTTCATACTAAAATGAAGCTTCATCCTTCGTCAACCAAGCAGCTAGCTGCCTTCCATCGGCTATCTGAAAGATACCAAAAAGTCCCCCACTTCCTTGAGCCAATTTCTAGCTTCGACAAACGTTTCAGTCGCATGAAACTGTTTTCCTCCAATCGCATGAAAGTCTTTGCATATCTTAGAAAAAGCGTCTACACGGGGAGGGGGAGGAGAAACGGCTGCTACTGGGGGAGGAGGAACGTCTGCTGGGCCTACGGCAGTATGCCTGCAGATACCTTCTGAACCAGCCTGGCATTTGTACGCCCTCGGGTATAACGGGTTCCCCGGACATGCTGAAAGGAAAAAGGGAGAGATTCAAAACAGAGAATCGAAAGATAGGTATCTGCCTTTTGGGAATTATGTTTTACATAATAAACCTTTCTCTTGAAAGTACTCTCTTTAAAACATGTTTTTGAAAATACTTCTTTTAATAATGCTTTTGAAAACAGTTTTTCAAAATCTTTTATCTGTTCTGGTAACCTTTAGCTCTGATACCACGTGTAACACCCCATGTCCATTAATGTCACTCACTAAGGGAATACACTAACTTTCATGGAGTGTTATAAAAGTATTGAACATAACATTACGAGGCAGATATATAAAATAGTACTTAAAATTTAAACTTTATTCATTGCAGCGGAAAAACAAAACATGTCTGGTTACAACATCAAAACCATATACTAAAGCCAAGTACACAAGTATCCATCTTGAACAAAAGTATTATCAGAGTACATAAAAGTAAAACCATAACCCTACTTCAAATAGCCATAATGGAAAAGAGATAAAGCTGAGCGTTACTTTCAACACTTCCAAGCACTTCAACAAGAAAGAAATCCATGTTAACTCCACTAATCCCACCCTGAGGACCTGAGGGGGGAAAGGAAAGAAAAGAGGCAAAACAAAAGAGTCAGACATAAAGTCTGGCGAGTCCAGTAACATTAACAATATAATCTGTGAAGTAACAGGATAAGAACAAAAATTGGATATAAGAGATGACTGTAACATAAGCATATATGATAGGGTAAACAAGATGAACAAAATATAATTTTGATTTCGCTTCTAATCGCTATAAGATAATTCCTCCACCGCACCAATACTAGTTAAATACCGAAAGTTGATCTCTCTTACTACTACTAATAATAATAATAGTAGTGGTAATAGTAGTAGTTTCGTGTACTCCTAGCTGCTGTCATAGGTGCCGCCTACTCCTATCTCCACTAGTTGTACCCACTACCTTCCCCATTCGATCGGCTCCCTAACTCGTGGATACCCATGCTGGTCCCACAAATGGGTGTACCACTCCCTAAAGTGGCAACCTGTTACTACTAAAATGCACGACTTATACCTACACGATGCAACATCTTACCTACCAGCCCAGATCCACGCACGCACATGACTCCGTTGGACTTGCACTGTCATCGCTAACTCTTTTATTGACCACTTACAATCAAACCCAGTAAGCGTGTCCCGTCCTCGACCTAATTCGAGCTCACAAAGATACTAAAATAAGTTACTGGTTGAAAAGGATCCCCGCACTTGACACAAGCTTTATGCTTGGTCCCCACTAGGATTTCCCACTTAACCCCTTCTTATTCCCATGTCTTCTTACATGTTTCACCTTGATTAAGTGCTTATAAATATATTTCACATGTCACCCACTTAACCCTTTTTTTATGCCCATGTCTTACTACAGGTCTTATCTTGGTTAAGTGTTCTTTAATTCATTATAACCGTAATCTTGCAAGACCTCCCACATTAGATTACCGTTTTGCGATTGCTGGAATTGCCGGGCGGTTACGAGCAGGCTTATACCGCAATCCAAATCTAACCTCGGGTCTTTTCATTATTACGAATCTAGTTTCTTACTTCGACCTATCATTTAGATTACCAAATTGCGGTTGCTGGATGTGCCGGGCGGTTCCGGGCAGTCTTATACTGCAATTCGAATCTAACCTCCTGTCTTAGGCGTTCATTATCACTTTCTTGATTCAAGTCCCAATTACAATCTGGGATTAAAATATATTCCAATTACCCACAATTTCCAATCAAAATATGTTTATAATTTTAATCCAAATTATGCCCAAATTAAATTACGTTCATTGTTATTAACAATTTATGCCAAACCTCATGTATACAAACTATATCCAATTATGCCCAATCCAACTTATGCCAAATCTCATGTATACAATTTATACACAATCATGCCCAAATTGATTTATGCCAATAATCTTATTTTATTACAAATTTCCCCAAACTTTTCCCAATCGTTCAAATGTTATTCGTACGCAAATCTCAACGCAATATGTTAGGCTCGAAGTTAGCCTAATCTTGTAAAGAAAAGGAAAAGAAGATGAGAAGAGAATCAACATCAAAATTGGCGTAAACATAAGAATAGGCATCTAACAACAAATTGGATCAGAAAGGCATATGGCAGATCTATGGGTATGAACTTAAAAGATAATGATTTACAAACTTGATAAGATTCATCTCAGTCATAGGCATATACATTACATCCAATTTACAATCCTATCAAAATTACTTTTTAATTTAATTATATGTGAAAGTGACATAGACTCACAACGATACAATTTTTGGAAAAGAGAATAGATCTGAATTTTGATTTCTGAATTTGATTAGCTAAACCGTTGTTGTAGCAACTCTAATCTTGAATAATCTTTATTTGATTATTGAAGAATAAAAGCTCTCTAAATCGCTACTTTGATTTAGGTTAGAGAAGAAAGGCTAGACTAATTTAGATTTGAGCAGCATGGAGGCACCATGAAGTAGTGTAAGGTGTAAGTGTTTATTTATAGGAGTACTAGGTGTATTAGGACCTTTAGATCTAATTAGGAACAATCTGAACTATCTAGACCAGAAAAACACATCGCCCAGCCAATCAGAAAAACCTGCGTACACAAAATTCGTCATCGGCCAGATCTGGGCCGAGGGGGTCGACTCCCTATAAGGGGGTCGACACCTATGTCGACAACCTTATAGCGGGTCGACACCAATGTCGACACCCCCTGAAGGGTCGACACCCATGAGTGAGAAATTTTCCGCTCAGCCATTTCGGGTTGATTTTTGAACTGGTTTTGTTATTGAATTATTATTTAATTAAATTCTCCTTTAAACTGAAATTTTCTACGCTTTATAACTTCTTCATACGATATCTGATTTACGCAAACTCGGACTCCATCCCAAGCAGAATTCCGAGATGAACGCAAGGGCTTAACCCGTTTACCTTAATTCTTCTTCTAAAAATTAAGTATTTTTTAATTTGCCAATTTCAATATTTTAAAATTACGGGGTATTACAAGAAGTCTGCCCGGAATCGCCCATCATATCCAACAACCGCAAACGGTAATCTAATGTGGGAGGTCTTCGGTGGAAATAAGACATGTAATGGTGCAAAGACACGAGGTTAGATTCGGATGCGGTAGAAGTCTGCTCGGAACCACCCGACATATCCAGAAACCACAAATGGTAATCTATTGAGAGAGGTCTTGCGCGATTACGGGTATAATAAATAATAATGAACACTTAACCACGATGACAAATGTATGGCTGACATGGACAAAATAAGAAATGGGGTTAACTGGGTAACATGGGTAGCATGAATAATATAAATTGATTAGAACACTTAAACAAGATGGTACATGTGGAAAGACATGGATATAATAAAGGGGTTAAGTGGGTAACATGGGTAGCATGGATAACGTAAATTGATTAGAACACTTAACCAAGTTGGCACATGTGGAAAGACATGGATATAATAAAGGGGTTAAGTGGGTGACATGGGTGGCATGGGTAACATGAGTAGCATGGATAATATAAATTGGTTAGAACACTTAACCACGATGGCACATGTGGGAAGACATGGATGTAATTAAGGGTTAAGTGGGAAATCCTAGTAGTGGGGACCAAGCTTAGATGGGTAGCTTATGTCATGTGTGTGGATCCTTTTCAATCAGTAAACCCATGTCGGTATCTAGGAAGCACTCAAACTAGGTCGAAGAAGGGGAACACTTACTGAATTGGAGTAAAGACGATGGCAGCACAGGTCCAACGGAGTCATGTGTGTGCATATATCCGGGCTGGGAGGTAAGACGCTGTGGCATCGGTAGATATAATAAGCTTTGCAATTCAGTAGTATCAGGGTTGCCATTGCCACTTTAGTGATTGATACACCCTACTGTGGGGCCAGCACAGGTATCAACGAGTTAGGGAGCCGATCGAATGTGGAGGGTAGTTGGGTACGTCTAGTTAGGTTAGAAGCACGTTAGCTACGTATGGATGGCACTAGAAGTATACAAAAATCTACCATTATTCTGTTTAGTTAAGCGGGGATCATTATGTAGTCTGAAAATAGTATGGTGTAGAAGAATATTTTGTAGAGGTTAGAAGTGCAACCGATGTTCTATCATGCTTATCTTGTTATACCTAGCTCATGATACAGTCGTCTCTTATATCCAGTTTATATCTTGTTGTGTTGCTTTTACTTATAATATGTTAAAGTTGCTGGACTCGCCAGACTTTATGTCAAACCCTTTTTGTTTTGCCTCTTTTCTTTCCTGCACCCCCTGGGTCCTCAGGGTGGGAATACTAGAGCTTGATCCAGATTTCTCTCTGCTTGAAGTACTAGAAGTGCTTGAAGTATTGCTTGGCTTTGTTTCTCCTTATTTATGGCATTTTCTGTTGGAGATTATGGTTTTAAAATTATTGTTACTCTGATGGCTTTTGTACAATAATGATATTCATGTACTTGGGTTTTTGGTATTATGGTTTGAAGATGTAGCCAAACTTATTTCCGTTTCCGCTGCAATGAGTTTATGAAAGTTTTCAAGTACTATTTTATGTATTTATCTTGTGAATTTCAGTTCTGTTTACTTATAACGCTCCACGAAACTTAATGCATTCCCTTAATGAGTGACATTAACAGACGTGGGGTGTCACAGTAACACCCTACATTTTTAATGCAATTAAAAATGTACATGTAAGTGTATGCATGAAAATAAATAAAAAATGAATTAATAAATGCTTGCAATAATTTGAATGTAATGTGTTAAATGAAACATATCAGTGCAAGTAGAACAAGAAGAAGATAAATTAGAGAAAGTATAATGACCAATCAATTAATGGAATTAATTTCATGAAAATAAAAGACATGTGTGTGTGTGTGTGTATATATATATATATACATGGCAATAAAAAGTTGAACAAATGCGATCCATTGAATAGTAGAAAGAAGGTTAATGCATTAAATTAAGGAAGATGTTTAAAGAGATGTAACACCCCACCTCCGCCAGGGTGGCTCTTGCAAGCAACTCTGACTTTAGTGGGGCGTTTTAAAACAAGGTAAACATGCATAATGATATAGCAAGGCAGGACATGACATATATATATTTTTAAATAAACAGAGTAAGTAGATAAAACAGCGGAAGATTTTTAAACCATTTCAAAACACAAGTCTGGTACATCAAAATGTCAATTTCCCAAAATTACAAGTCTAGATAAAAACATCATCTGATAAACTGAAATACATAAGTACTATCCCCAAATAAGAGTGATAAACCATAGCGGGCTCAATATCCAAACGTACATGAGCTAATCCAGCAAGCAAGCTAAGCGATCCAAGCTAAGCACCAATGTTCCCACCTTGAGAACCTGGGGGGGGGGGGGGGGGGGACGGAAGAAAAGAAGCGAAAAGAAAACGGGTCAGTCATAAAGACTGGTAAGCCCTGCTACGATCAGTCTATAAACTAATAAAGTTAACATCATGATGGAAACTGAGATGATCATAGATAACAACATACTGGCATGATAAATTAACTACAAGATAGATAGAGGTGTCATCGCATAAACAAGGTTAAGTTTTGCACCACGGTGTACTAGCGAACCAACATAACAGGTATTGATCCCTTGGCCCAAGCTTTGACCCAATAACATGAAGTGACCTTAATATAAGGTCCAACCAAACGGTCTAGTCGATCGGCTCCCTATAAGCCTAACACGTCAAGTGTTGGTGTCCATACGGCCCACATATGGATGTAGTCAGACTGTGCTGGGTCCACCTTCGGGTGTATCAAGCCCTCGGGTGTCAACCCCAGACACTTAAGCAATAATGCACAGTCTAAACCTACTGGTACCCGTGCCTCGAGTTTGTCCAATACCGGACTACGTGGACGTCCGTAGCCCGCCTGGACCCGCACCGCTGTACCACTCGGCCATCGCTTTGGTCGCTTACATCAGTCCAGTAATCGTGCCCCGCCCTAGCCTAGCCTCTAGGGTTGTGATGATACCAAACTGGGATTACTGCTGGAACAGACCCCGTTGCTAGGGTTTCCTAAGAGGGTCAAGTGCGATTTAACCCTTCACTAATCATGGATTAAATTGGTTAAGTGTAACCGACGGTTCACAACTTAACCCCATTTCAATCCCTCGAACCCCCAAATGGATTAAATTGGTTAAGTGTAACCGACAGTTCACAACTTAACCCCATTTCAATCCCTCGAACCCCCAAATGGATTAAATTGGTTAAGTGTAACCGACAGTTCACAACTTAACCCCATTTCAATCCCTCGAATCGCCAAATTGGTTAAGTATTAGTGGACCCTGACTTAACCCTAATCATGAGGCATTAATTAATTTAGTGCACCTTAACCTCTCACATTAGACTTTGTTGTGGTTACCTAGTTAAGCCGGTGGGTTCCGGGTAGATTTACACCACAACTTGGTCTAACCTCGGGTCTTGGCACCACATGACCAACTTCTCACATTGGGTCCTATTGTTTGTAGCCACTAGTTAAGCCGGTAGGTTCCGGGTAGAATTATGCTACAAACTCAACCCAACCTCGAGTTGGCCACACTTATGTTTTCTAAGTGTCATGTCCACTTTATTTCAAAACATAATTACAAGTCAACAAATACTTGGGTAGACCTAACTTAATAGGTAAATTCCCAAGGGGTAGACCTAACTTAATAGGTAAATTCCCAATCTTATATTTTCATGTATTTTAAGTTTACCCAAACCCCCCAACGTCACTCTATCGCTTACATATTCGTAATAACGCATAAAGGATAGGAAGAGGGAACTTGGCACAACATACATGATGAACTTGCATATCACAACAAACATGCATAACACGTTAGACTTGCATAACTTAGCATAGTGAACTTGCATATTACCATAAACGTGCATAACATGTTAAACTTGCCTAACATGGCATAGGGAACTTGCATAAACATGCATAACTTGTCAAACATGCACAACATGTCATTGTGAACTTGCATAAGCATGCATAACTTATTAAACATGCATAACATGGCATAGTGAACTTGCATAAACATGCATAACTCAATAAACTTGCAAATCATGGCATAGTGAACTTGCACAAACATGCATAACTCAATAAACTTGCAAATCATGACTTGGTGAACTTGCATAAACATGCATAACTCAATAAACTTGCAAATCATGGCATAGTGAACTTGCATAAACATGCATAACTCAATAAACTTGCAAATCATGGCTTAGTGAATTTGCATAAACATGCATAACTCAATAAACTTGCAAATCATGGCTTAGTGAACTTGCGTAAACATGCATAACTCAATAAACTTGCAAATCATGGCTTAGTGAACATGCATAACTCAATAAGCTTGCAAATCATGGCATAGTGAACATGCATAAACATGCATAACTAAATAAACTTGCAAAAATCCCAACTTTCATCACATATTAACTTTAGAGTTTCTAAAATGAAGGTAAGAGGGCTTACAATGCTTATGCGGACTCAAATGAGTATAGCAAATGTAAGAAACCCCTTATGCAACTAATTAAAACCCAAAAATGCAAGCAAACTTGATCAAGACTCCTCCTTTATGATGCCAATAGAGAAACAAGCCTTTAATGCAAGCTAAAGAGGATCATACAAGCCTAAATATACTTGTATGCATGGAAAATCACTTAGGAATTAATTTAGGAATTGTATGAAGAGAGTGGAGGCCATGAGAGGTTTGATTTTGCCATAGTTTAGTTGCTAGAATGAATAATGAATGATTTAGGATAGGTTAGGGTCTTATTTATAGATTAGGCTAGTGACTTAGACCATAGGATTAAACCCTAGTTGAATTAGGTCCATCAGATTTTGGAATTCTCTAGAACCAAGCTACACAACCAAGCCCAGACCAGAAATGGTGCGCCAGGCAAAACTGCCCGGCCACCCCGTGTCGACAGGGCAGTCGACACCCTTAGACCCCTGTCGACATGCCTGTCGACATGGGGGTCTTGGCGGAAGTTTTCCCGCCTGACGCCAGTTAGCCCTAATCCTTGTTTTTAATTTAAAATTTAAATTTGTTTTTAACATGGAAATTTCTGAAAACTTCAATGGGCCTTAACTGGGTCATACGGACTCCGATTTTCGAAAACTCGGACTCTATTTCGCGTATTTTTCCGAGACGAACGCAATGGCATAGCCCGTTTCCATTGATTCACATTTTATAATTAAATTCTGCCTCGATTTATGTTATAACAGGTTATTGAAAATACGGGTTGTTACATTCTCCCCTCCTTAAAGGATTTCGTCCCCGAAAACTTCAAGTTAGGAAGAACGTATCCTACCATCCAGTCGTCCATCTACTCAAAGCATCATCCACGAGCAACCATTGTCCTTACAAGATTCTAAATGCTGGATGAACATATGCAGAGGTGTGTGTATATGTACTTATCTAATGCAAATATCATCAGTGCGAATTATGTTAGTGAAATGAATCCATATGTATGCAATTCCTAACATAATGTATATCATCTATATGTGTGCACATAACAAACACCCATATGCAACATCCATGTGATAACACACAATTTTCATCCATGAATAAGCATAAACACTCATGCATATGCAATATGAGGAGTGTGCGAGCCGATCTAGTGCCTAATCGTGTATAATGCATCCACGAGTAACCACTTGCAAACACTTGCAACCACCAAGCATAACATGTTTCAAACACGTGTTTCATCCAAAGGGTTTCTACCTAAGGTTCTCATGACAAGATAAACACGATAAAATAGATAAACATGGACAGAGAGATATGCTAAAAAGAGATCTTAGAAGATAAGCAAGATAAACTCCTTTTTGGATTACAAGAAATCCATTCAAACTTTGACATATAGTACTAACCGATGAGTCATAACCCCCTTATGGAGTTTACAACAGAAATAAGATCGAGAATGGGACCGAGAGGATATATATACAAAAGATAACTTGCAAGCAAGCTCCACAGGAAAACAAGGATCAAGGATGCACTCTTAAAAAGAGATATGATGCGTGTATCTAGTCTTCACTCTTCTTAGTCACGTTTCCTTGAGCTTAACTCCACTGTGCTTTGACCGTCTTTTACTTCATGATTTCTTGGCTTCCTAACTCCTATTTCCCAAATTCGAGTTGGAACTCATTTCATTATCGCCTCTCGTCTTCCTTTTCCACTTATTCTTCTTTCTGTATACTTGGCTTAAACCTAACTGTAACCTCATGATTTCATGCAAGCTCTCCAAAATTCACTAGTGAATCCTGGATCTCGTCTACTTACTATATAGTATTCCACGCAGCAGAACTTTTCTTGAAAATACCAATTCACGTTGCCAATTGCCCTTATAAACGTGATTTTCTATAACTCATGCTTAATCGAAATGAACCATCCGCCTATGAGTGATAGGCCATACCTAGATTCAGTTGCCTACTCATGGCTTCCTGTAGGCTATTTCAAAACTGGCCAACTTCTTGAGGGTAAACCGTTGCTAACCATGACGCAGTCCTCTCGCTCTTCACCGGACTGAAATGAGCACTCTTCGTGAGTCTACCTATTATGACCCACATACCCGTATTCCCTTTCTTTGATCTAGGTAGTCCATCCACATAATCTATCGAGATGTTTTCACACTTCCCTTGCGGAACCTCCAATGGAGGTAATGGCCCGCCAGGCTTCTATGACTTGGCCTTAACCTGGTGGCACAACATGCATCCGGAGACCAACTCGGCCACCTCCTCGAGTGATCCGCATCTTCAAGATCCTTCTTTACCAAGTCTTTCACTCGAGGAACACATAATCTCTCATCGCGCCTTAGTCATCCCTTGTCATCTATAATATATCTAGCGAGGTGACTTAACATCTCGCCTCGAATCGACTGGTCCATGTTCTTGACTAACTGCGGGTCTCCTTCCTGTGAAACCCCCTTCTTGATCCAGAAGAGTAAGTCTAAGCTCAGGGAATGCTAGCCAAACGGAGAAAGCTTCTTACTTCAATTGCCCTCCTCAGAGTTTTCCGGTCTTAAACCGCAACCACTTTAGCGGAATCCACCGCTAAGCCTTACTTAGGAACTATGTGCCCAAGAAATCCAATTTCTTTCCTCCAAAGTGACATTTGGAGAACTTGACCTTCAACTGGTGGCTCTAAGCGTATCCATCACCTCCTTGAGATGTCTAGCATGCTCTTCCTCGTTCTTTTAAGGAGATCAGAATATCGTCTACGACAACCACGACAAACTTGTTCAAGGACTCCCTAAACACCCTACCCATCAAGTTCACGTAATATGCGGGTGCATTAGTCAAACCAAATAGCATGACTAGCCATTCTAAAAATCCATCTTGAGTCCTAAACGCAGTCTTGTCAATTCCATCCTCAGCCATCCTAAGCTGATGGAATCCGGTAGCTAGATCAAAAGAAAACAGATGCCCCTACAAGCTGATCAAACAAATCATCGATCCTTGGTAACGGTTGTCTGTTCTTCTCACGATAATCAACACATAAGCGAAGCAAACTGTCCACATTAGTAACGAATACTACTGGAGCACCCTACTCGAAAATGCTTCGTCTTAGGAAGTTCTTCTAAAGCAACTCCTTGACTTGCTTTCTTAACTCTCATCTCGTGAGGTCATGTGCCTAACCGGCCACGAAACTGGCTTGGTATTACCAACCAGATAATGCGGAAATCTATCCCACGTCTAGGGGTAACCCCTTTACTTTCCCCCAAGATATCAGGATATTCTCGGACCACCCTCACAGATTGCAAACTATCGATAGACGAGTTGAGGGATTCAAGATAACATAACATGACGGGACCCATAGGGTTGCTAGAAATTTCTAGGGTATTACCGAGGCGAGTCATGAGCCTCACAACCCTATATACAAAAACCAAGAATGGCTCCAAAACAGGACAACCATTCCATGCCCATAACCAACCCATATCCCCTGAAACCGAGAATATAAACATCCCACGAAATACTCAAGATAGAAATTTTCAAATCCACTCAGACCACAGACAAACGGGCAGAACCCCCCCAATTGGACTTGAAACACATACGGGATCATCAACTAGACTAGTACTTAGGTGCAAACTTTCAACTAGATCAGATGAAATAAAACTATGCGATGTGCCAGAATCAAACAAAGTACGCATAAGGAAAATCAGAAAATGTAAACAAGACTTTCAACAGAAATACTACCTCTATCATGAGCTGGAAGAACGGTGTTGAGGGGATGAACTCGCCCTCCAGATAGTCCTGCACACTGAGTCTGACCTTGCCCTTGTTTCCTCGGGCAATCCTTGCTGAGATGTCCAAACTCACCACAATGAAAGCATTCGCCCTGCTTTCTCTTCTTTTTCCTACATTCCCTGGATATATGTCCAACTTTACCACAGAAGTTGCATTTCCTATTCTCTCTTGGCTTGTACTTGTAGTTGTTGATATTCTTGCCTTGTTTCCCGGAATTTACCCTCTTGCCTTGAGACTCATTCGCCTTGACCTCTTTCTTGTCATTGTTATCTTCTTCTTGAAGTAGGGCCATATTCACCAAATTCTCGAAAGTCTCCCCCAAGGGTATATGAGACATGGCCAAACCATGTAATGGCTCGTTTAATCCTAGAGCAAAGTGTAGGGCCTTCTTCTGAGCTGTATTTACCAAGTCTAAATCGACCCGAGCCAGTTGATTAAACTTATCTATGTATTCCCTAATAGTCATGTCCCCTTGCTTCAGTGATAAGAACCTCAGTCCAAACCTTCCTCTAAAGTCATCCCAAGTCTCAATTGGCTTAGTAGCGGTGGTGACTGCCCACCAACGTGCAGCTTCTTCCTTTAGCAACCATACTGCTAATAAAACCTTCCTGCGGTCACCTATATCAAAGGTGGCTAAAAGATCTTCGGTCTCTTTCAACCAATTCCTTGCCTCTACAAAAGTCTCCGTTCCACTAAAATTCTTGCCACCCATCAACTTAAAGTTCTTACAAGTTTCCGCAAAATCCGCTTGTGGAGGCTGAGTGAGAAGAGGTACGGAAGGGGGAGGAGGAACAGCGGCCTTGACTGGAAAGACAACATTAGAGACACCCGGGGCCGGTGCCGTAACTCCCAAGTACCGACGAAACCAATCGGGTATTGTTACTCCTTCGGGACAGATGAGATTATCAGACATGCTGGAAACGAAAAGAGAAGAGTTCAAACGAGGGGTCTAAGGATAGTGCTAATGGCTTTTGGGGAATAGAATTTAAAAATAACTAGACTTTTCTTTGGAAAATACTTTATACTTGGTTTTGAAAATAGTTTTTCAAAAGTTTTTTAAAAACCTTTTTATCCCTTCTCGTAAACCATATGCTCTGATACCAAATGTAACACCCCACCTCCGCCAGGGTGGCTCTTGCAAGCAACTCTGACTTTAGTGGGGCGTTTTAAAACAAGGTAAACATGCATAATGATATAGCAAGGCAGGACATGACATATATATATGTAAATAAACAGAGTAAGTAGATAAAACAGCGGAAGATTTTTAAACCATTTCAAAACACAAGTCTGGTACATCAAAATGTCAATTTCCCAAAATTACAAGTCTAGATAAAAACATCATCTGATAAACTGAAATACATAAGTACTATCCCCAAATAAGAGTGATAAACCATAGCGGGCTCAATATCCAAACGTACATGAGCTAATCCAGCAAGCAAGCTAAGCGATCCAAGCTAAGCACCAATGTTCCCACCTTGAGAACCTGGGGGGGTGGGGGAACGGAAGAAAAGAAGCGAAAAGAAAACGGGTCAGTCATAAAGACTGGTAAGCCCTGCTACGATCAGTCTATAAACTAATAAAGTTAACATCATGATGGAAACTGAGATGATCATAGATAACAACATACTGGCATGATAAATTAACTACAAGATAGATAGAGGTGTCATCGCATAAACAAGGTTAAGTTTTGCACCACGATGTACTAGCGAACCAACATAACAGGTATTGATCCCTTGGCCCAAGCTTTGACCCAATAACATGAAGTGACCTTAATATAAGGTCCAACCAAACGGTCTAGTCGATCGGCTCCCTATAAGCCTAACACGTCAAGTGTTGGTGTCCATACGGCCCACATATGGATGTAGTCAGACTGTGCTGGGTCCACCTTCGGGTGTATCAAGCCCTCGGGTGTCAACCCCAGACACTTAAGCAATAATGCACAGTCTAAACCTACTGGTGCCCATGCCTCGAGTTTGTCCAATACCGGACTACGTGCACGTCCGTAGCCCACCTGGACCCGCACCGCTGTACCACTCGGCCATCGCTTTGGTCGCTTACATCAGTCCAGTAATCGTGCCCCGCCCTAGCCTAGCCTCTAGGGTTGTGATGATACCAAACTGGGATTACTGCTGGAACAGACCCCGTTGCTAGGGTTTCCTAAGAGGGTTAAGTGCGATTTAACCCTTCACTAATCATGGATTAAATTGGTTAAGTGTAACCGACAGTTCACAACTTAACCCCATTTCAATCCCTCGAACCCCCAAATGGATTAAATTGGTTAAGTGTAACCGACAGTTCACAACTTAACCCCATTTCAATCCCTCGAACCCCCAAATGGATTAAATTGGTTAAGTGTAACCGACAGTTCACAACTTAACCCCATTTCAATCCCTCGAATCCCCAAATTGGTTAAGTATTAGTGGACCCTGACTTAACCCTAATCATGAGGCATTAATTAATTTAATGCACCTTAACCTCTCACATTAGACTTTGTTGTGGTTACCTAGTTAAGCCGGTGGGTTCCGGGTAGATTTACACCACAACTTGGTCTAACCTCGGGTCTTGGCACCACATGACCAACTTCTCACATTGGGTCCTATTGTTTGAAGCCACTAGTTAAGCCGGTAGGTTCCGGGAAGAATTACGCTACAAACTCAACCCAACCTCGAGTTGGCCACACTTATGTTTTCTAAGTGTCATGTCCACTTTATTTCAAAACATAATTACAAGTCAACAAATACTTGGGTAGACCTAACTTAATAGGTAAATTCCCAAGGGGTTGACCTAACTTAATAGGTAAATTCCCAATCTTATATTTTCATGTATTTTAAGTTTACCCAAACCCCCCAACGTCACTCTATCGCTTACATATTCGTAATAACGCATAAAGGATAGGAAGAGGGAACTTGGCACAACATACATGATGAACTTGCATATCACAACAAACATGCATAACACGTTAGACTTGCATAACTTAGCATAGTGAACTTGCATATTACCATAAACGTGCATAACATGTTAAACTTGCCTAACATGGCATAGGGAACTTGCATAAACATGCATAACTTGTCAAACACCCACAACATGTCATTGTGAACTTGCATAAGCATGCATAACTTATTAAACATGCATAACATGGCATAGTGAACATGCATAAACATGCATAACTCAATAAACTTGCAAATCATGGCATAGTGAACTTGCACAAACATGCATAACTCAATAAACATGCAAATCATGACTTGGTGAACTTGCATAAACATGCATAACTCAATAAACTTGCAAATCATGGCATAGTGAACTTGCATAAACATGCATAACTCAATAAACTTGCAAATCATGGCTTAGTGAACTTGCATAAACATGCATAACTCAATAAACTTGCAAATCATGGCTTAGTGAACTTGCATAAACATGCATAACTCAATAAACTTGCAAATCATGGCTTAGTGAACATGCATAACTCAATAAACTTGCAAATCATGGCATAGTGAACATGCATAAACATGCATAACTAAATAAACTTGCAAAAATCCCAACTTTCATCACATATTAGCTTTAGAGTTTCTAAAATGAAGGTAAGAGGGCTTACAATGCTTATGCGGACTCAAATGAGTATAGCAAATGTAAGAAACCCCTTATGCAACTAATTAAAACCCAAAAATGCAAGCAAACTTGATCAAGACTCCTCCTTTATGATGCCAATAGAGAAACAAGCCTTTAATGCAAGCTAAAGAGGATCATACAAGCCTAAATATACTTGTATGCATGGAAAATCACTTAGGAATTAATTTAGGAATTGTATGAAGAGAGTGGAGGCCATGAGAGGTTTGATTTTGCCATAGTTTAGTTGCTAGAATGAATAATGAATGATTTAGGATAGGTTAGGGTCTTATTTATAGATTAGGCTAGTGATTTAGACCATAGGATTAAACCCTAGTTGAATTAGGTCCATCAGATTTCGGAATTCTCTAGAACCAAGCCACACAACCAAGCCCAGACCAGAAATGGTGCGCCAGGCAAAACTGCCCGGCCACCCCGTGTCGACAGGGCTGTCGACAGGGCAGTCGACACCCTTAGACCCCTGTCGACATGCCTGTCGACATGGGGGTCTTGGTGGGAGTTTTCCCGCCTGACGCCAGTTAGCCCTAATCCTTGTTTTTAATTTAAAATTTAAATTTGTTTTTAACATGGAAATTTCTGAAAACTTCAATGGGCCTTAACTGGGTCATACGGACTCCGATTTTCGAAAACTCGGACTCTATTTCGCGTATTTTTCCGAGTCGAACGCAATGGCATAGCCCGTTTCCCTTGATTCACATTTTATAATTAAATTCTGCCTCGATTTATGTTATAACAGGTTATTGAAAATACGGGTTGTTACAAAAGAGGAGTAAAGATTTAATGTAAAAAGCGATTTAATTAGAAGAGGTTTAGTGTGAAAGCAGGTTTTATATGAAAGCAGCTTAATTAGGAAGAGTTTAGAAGGAAGGATGTTTTAAAAAGGGAAGAGTGGGATATTAGTTGATTTGAGAAAATTAAATGTGGAACAAAATAAAGAATAGTTCGCATAGAAAGGTTTTATATACGCATAAGAGTTGAATGTGAATAAACATAATTTAAATGTATATTTCGCGCATATAGAAGGAATGTTTGAAATTTGATTTACACGCAAGAAAACTATATGTAGTATAATAAATCAAATTTCAAATCAAGAATATATATATATATATATACAGGGGAGGGGGTCGCCGAAACCAGTGTCGACACCCACATTGGGTGGGGGGATCGACATAGGTGTCGACACCCATGTAGGGGTGTCGACCCTGCGCGTGGGTGCAGTCCACCTGGCCTTTTTCTTGGTGCGAACGTTTTAAATTAGGTGTATGGTTCTAATGGTTTTATATTTAAATCCGAAGGGCCTAGTTTCTCTGATACACGCATAAATAGGCTATCAATGCCTAACCTAAATCTCATATTTTCTAAGATGCCGCCTAGGCTCTGCCATTCTTCTTCCCCCTCATATTTCTTCAGAAAATGAAATAATTAGATTAGGAAAATTCTGAATCAAGATTTGGGGGAAAAGGGTGAATAGGAATAAAAAGGTGTTCATAGTTCTTATCGTTGAGAGGAAAGTTTTGAATCTGATCTATTTAGTTTTCTTCTTCTTCTTTTCTCTTTCTTTTTGGGTTAATTTATAGATCCATGGTTATTTTGGTCCTAAATTAAGTTAAGGAAACCATGAAAGAATAGATTTGGATCAGATTCAATATTTGGAAGGCTTTTAGGTGAGTGGGTTTAAAATATACTTTTTGAATAATAGTATATCTATCATTTGGTATTCCCCATTAACATGCATAATGAACATATTGGAAGATTTACTTTGATGAAATGAATTATTGCGCAAAAAGTGTAATATGTTCAATCAGTTAATATGTTGAGATGTACATTCACTTGAATATTTAAGAAAAATGAATACCATTGTATACATCCATTTTATGAAACTATGAATTGGGTAATTGAGATTTTGTGTAAATGATACATTATTTGAGAACTACATGTTATTTTAAATAGAGTTAATTACATGTAGGAAGACATGCGACACATATTGGGATTTGCAGCATAATTTGTAATGGGATTTTTGGAACATAACATATATTATGCTTTGAGACTTTAATTTGGGGGTGCAATCTGATATGAACTTAAATGATTGAATGAACATGAATATGCCTAAAACTGAACTGCGCCTAGGCGTGAGGTTAGATTACACTTGTGGTAGAAGTCTGCCCGGAACGGCCTGACACATCCATTATCCACAAGTGGTGAATCTAATGTGGGAGGCCTAGTGCGTATATGTGAAACGGTACTAAGACACGAGGTTAGATTGCACTTGTGGTAGAAGTCTTCTCAGAACCGCCCGTCACATCAAGCATCCACAAGTGGTAAATCTAATGTGAGAGATCTTGTGCATTAATCGAAAATGATAATTTGTTAAACTGGAATACTTAACCAAATTAAATCTGCAGTGGTGTTACGAACCAGTTGAATTGATTAGAGGTTAAGTAAACTTGTTAAATAAGTGGGAAGGGTTAAGTTAATCATAATTTATACGAAAAAGGGGAATGGGTAGTAGACCTGGCAGAACATAACCTATTTGTTGGAAATAAGCGAAACTAAAGAAAAGTTACAATGGTAAAAGAAATGGAATGAATGAGGAATGATAATAACCTATTATGAATGAACATGAATAAGAAAAGGGAAGAAATTAGGTAGGCTTGTCCTAGGGACAAGTGAGAATTATAATGTAGGTTATAATGAATGATGAAGAAATCAGAATAACTTATGGAATAAGATAAGTTATAATAGCAGCATAAGATGAAGTTATGATTAAACAAGAAGAATGAATCAAACTTATGAATTGTATTAAGTTATATTTAATCATAAGGGATGAAAGACATGTAGATAAGAAACATGTGAACTAAGATATACTTAATTATAAATTAAGTGGAACATGTTACTGTATCCATAAGATGGGATAACGAGCAGTGCAAAGAGATTGTAGGATATGAATATTTATCTACAATCTAGAGAATAACATGTTGTAGGTTTATTATTGAACTTAAGAGGATTAAGTTATAAATGAAATTAATAAGCAAAAGAAACTTGGTAACTTGAATAAGAATTCAAGGAAAATGAGAACAACCAAGTTAACGAGAAATCTAACGAGGTAAAGCAAGCGCGTAATTATTGATTAGACGTAGGGTCTAATGAAACAATAAACCGAGGCACTTGGAACAGTCCATATGTTTGAGGGTGAATAACTCAGTGGGTTAGATCATCGCGGTGTCATAGGGCATGAGGGGTAGCGCACGTTCATCTGATTGTTTTGGCAGCACCAACGGACTGGAAGGGGAAGCACGCAGGCTTCCTGAGATGTTTAAGGTGCTCCTGGTAGTCCTCTATGGTGGCTTAGCTTCGGGCTAGGATTACATAGGTTGGGTCTGCGCGTTACTATAAGGTGGGTGGGCCTTGACTGCCACAGTAGCATGGCAGTCAGAATGAAGTTACGAGGTGACACTAAGGGTGGCTCGGCGATTGCCCCACGACGGGAGGCGGAGGGTCAGGACCAAACAAGGATAGTAGGTCGTCGAGTGCTTGTCATCTGCAGCCAACGAGATGCGGAACGACTAGAGCTAGAGCCAAAATGCCATTAACCTTTCACTATCGAGGCATGGTGGTTGAGGGGAAGACGCCAATTGGATGTTTAGATTGTTTGTTAGGGGCCTGCCGCTCAGCTCTTATAGCCTTTACTAGTTAAGGGAGGGGATGAGGTGGGGTCATAGCCATCGTAGAGAACATACCCTAGGGACATTTATGTGAGATTCTCTTAAAGGCGGGACTGCACAGATATGAGGAAAGGTCCCGATCGAGATCCGTGTTTCTTGTTTAGCCCTGCCGCGGAACTCGGTGTATGCACATACGATAGGTGTGCATGCTAGGCATCGAATACGTTTGACGATACGCATGTGGGAAACTCTAGATACATGCATGTCTGCTCTGGGGGGTATATCATAGACTCTAGGGCATTACGCGACCGAGGAATCTAACTCGATTGAAAAGCTCGGGGACAGCAGTTAATATGCTTACGTAGCACAACGATAGTGGTTCTATGCGGAACGTAGCGTCGTTATACACAGATATTTGCACTACACTTTGGTTTAGGATTGGTGACTGCATATATTAATGTGGTGTTACGAAGGAGACCATGCGAGTGGGGTACCATGGGGTGTAACTTAGTTAGGGGGTAGTTACATGTACACTATATTAGCTTAATCTACTAGGGAGTAGATGAGTGCGACGTGTGCGTGTAAGCGTGGAGCGCTATTAACACAAACCTAATAAATAATAAAATGTAATTGAACGGTATATGTAGGATTATCCAAAATGTGTAGTTTAAATTCAGTCACTAGAACTTGTGTTCTGACCACCTCCTCATAACATACTCATAAGTTAAATTTGTAAAAGAGATATGATAGCTTTGGATACTGGTTAAGCAATATTAGTATAAATGTAAAGCTATATTTTGATTACATTATATTTTATCCATTAAGCTGTGAGATGTTTACTGAGCTCTAATATATTTTTATGTCTCTGTCTTTTCTACAGGATACCAGAGCAAAGCAACATGAGTTTTGATGGATTAGAATAAAAAAAAAAGAAATCGGTCCGTCGGAATTCGGGTTGTTACATAATGGATACATGACACTAACATGTTTTGCATTAAGGAGGTCAAGTAAATCAGTGGACCGCCTGATTTTTGCATTAGGATAAGGACATGTACACACACTTTGCATATGTTCATAAAAGCATTAGAAATCTTTTAAGGACAATGGATGCCTATGATTGATGGTTGAGTAGATGGATGATGGATGTTAGGATATACATTCTTCTTAACTTGGAGATTTTGAGGACGAAATCCTTTAAGTAAGGGAGAATGTAACACCCCGTAATTTTAAAGAACATTAAAATGACAAATTAAAGAATAATTAATTTTTATAAGGGTAATTAAGTAAAAAGGGCTATGCTATTGCGTTCATCTCGGAATTCCGCTTGAGATAGACTACGAGTTTGCGTAAAACAGACATCTTATAAATAATTCAAAATTGAAATTTAAACCAAATAGTAGAAGTGGGAAAAGTACGTCGGGGGTGTCGACCCCTCTATAGGGATATTGACATAGGTGTTGACCCCCTCCCCCCAGATCTGAGCAGATTTCTGTTTTCATATGTAGACATGCTTTCTTACCCAATACGTTGACCAGAGGCTATAAATAAGGCACCATTTTCTTTCTTTTTCTCACCTTCCACTACACCATAATGACCATTTGGAAACTCTTATTTTTTTCAACTGCTAACACTTATATGTGTTATAGGCTAGTGACACTAATATGTGTTGCTATAGTAAAAATGTGTCACCAAAAATGTGCCAACACTTATTTGTGTTGATATGCTTGGTCAACCCTTATATTCCGAGGGCAAAATGGTAAGTTCTCAGCCATAACCTAATCACTACCTCAATCCTCTCTCCCTCGATGCTTATCCTCTGAAGGCCGCCTCATGCACAATTAAAAATAAAATTAACTTCGAATAATAGATATCAGCAATCCCTCTCTCTAATCGATGTCAATATCGGTGATACTAAGGACTCAAATTCTCTCTCCACCCGTTTCTCAATCATCGACTTCAAATTGGGGCTTCACTCAAGGGGTGGCTCTTCGGCTTCACAAATTAGGGGCAATCGACTTCGTCTTTCTGTGAATTACGGTTTCAAGGAAACACGGCTTCTAGGAACTACGATAATAGGTAAAAAAATAGATTTCACTTTTGTTGGGTTTGGACTATAGATATGAAATTTTGATGTATATTTCTAAAATAAAATAGATGTAGCCTTACTGAATGTACAATAAACATATTATGAAAATGTATATATCAGATCTGAAGTCAACCGGCCCGTCATTACATATTGCGGTCGTGTGTTTCATTATCCTCTTTACAGTTTGGTTGATTTGATGTTTAATTCAGTATATAGTTAATTTTTTATGCTGCTTGTGTAATGCCTTGCATCAAGTCCACTTTCATGACAAATGCACATTATATCCTACAGTTTATCTTGTGTTATGAAATATAACATAAGAATTTTTTCTTAATAGATATGAAACATCCAGCCATTTCAAATTATTAATCTATTTATGTGCTTAATCTTTGACATTTTTATCATTATCCATGTCCCTAAAAGTTGTACAATTACTAGTTTGCCACCATCATCAGTTTTTGGTCTTTGTCTTTCCAGAACGTTACTTTTGGGGATGTAATAGTTCATTATTTTCATAGCTTTTTGTTTCATGAACATATTTATGTGATATTAATTTGATAAAAGAGTCTATATTTGTGTACATATACTATTGTTTTTCTTGATGTTTAATTGTAATGTTTAGATCGGAGTGATTGCATCCCATGGATGTGTATATAAAAAGTTTAAAGTTGTCCATAAACCTTTTTTGTAAATAAAATTCTATTTTTTTTATTTACTTTTTTTGGGATTTAAGATTTCTTGAAAACATTTTTGAATTGAGCGAAGGTTCCTTGGTGAATTCTTACCTTCAGTTTGCGTGTGCTTCGTCTGTTAGTAATTTAGGTTCCATTTAAAACTCCATATGGTGCATTGGCTTTTACAAGTATCCGACGACCTTTTGTGTTAGCGCAAAATCATTTTCGCCATCTTTTTTTTCTCACCATACTTCTGCAAGATTAACTAATTAAGGTAGTTGACGCCATTATTTTAATATTGCTACTTTTCAAATCTTTAAGTTTTAAGCACGGATGATGGTCTTGACGGGTCTCAGCACTCAGGAATAGTCATAGAATGTTTAGACCATATTCGATTAGTTGAGTACAATCATCTGTTATCAGATGCTACTAATTCAAAACTCAGAGAATCAATTCCACTATCTCACGGTGTTGAAGGTAGAGTTGGAAGACCAAAGAATTTTTATCGTGGTCATATCAGACCATCCCCTCCTGGCTATGTATTCAGCAACTCCGACTTAGTTTATGGTTTATGTGTTGATGCTTTGATCGATGATGCATGGTGGGAAGGAGTGATATTGGATAAAGATACATATTTAAATCAGAGATTGATATTTTTCCAAGATCAAGGCAATCAACATATTGTTGGTGTAAAGAAACTGCCCATTACTCTAGTATGGAATGAATTTTATGCATGTTGGAGAAAACGTGGGGAATGGGCCCTGCTTCAAGAGATTCAACAATTGGAGAAGGAAGAAGATTTGCCTGTTCCGTTAGGGAAATTTGGTTTGATTTAAGGATTACTGAGTAATTTTCAGATAAGATTGGAGACTGGACTTTGGGATCGTTATCTTCATGGAGTGGAATTGTTTCCAAAGTGATTGTAGAGCTGAATTTGGTTGTAAATGGTTCGACCATTTTGAATAACTTGATTGAGTTTTCGGATAAGGAATTTGGGTCAGATAAGGGTATAGGTTTAGATGATTCTACTTACATAGCTTCAGCCTGTGATGTCCCGCATTTTTTGACCGTTTATTTGAAATATTTTATTTATTTAAAATATTTATTTGAGTTTAAATAAGGGGATTTGACCATTTTATTTAAAATATTTAAATTATAATATATTTTATTTTTGGGATCATTTATATATTATAACGATTCATTTAATTAAATAAAATGAATTCTAATATTTTGAATACCGTTTAACTTGGATTTTTAATATAAATTCTTACCTGGAATTTTGATATAGACATTTTCTGAATGTTTTATCCATTATTGAAATATAATGGGAAGAGGGAAGAAGAAATTAATACACAGGAAGTGCCTAATCATGGCTTTAATAAACATAAGTAGATGGGTTGTATTAAGGGTATATTACTTTATATTGTGAGCTTGTTAGGCCTACATTCATCTTTGTGTCTACCCGGAAATAGTTGTGCCGAATTTATGTTTTAACATAAACAGTTTTAAATGTAGTATAACTGTTATAGGAACACTTACATTATCACCATAAATCTTATTCAGAAGGTATTTGGAAGATATAATGATTTTTGTAATATGGTTCATCTTATTTTATGTTCTTAAAACATGAACCGAATTGTGGTTTAACATGGACAGTTTTTTTTTAAAAACCCAAAGACAATACCTTGCATACCAACTAATATATATGGAGCTGAAGATCTCCAACAAGAATATACAAAACATAAACAGAGCATCAGATGTTTGCACAGACAAGTAACAGTTAAATATCTTATACAGTCTGAAATCTCATGTTTGATATACAAGATAAATTTCCAATTCGAAAGTCCTCAATGTGATAAAGCAAACAAATCTAATCCACACTCTAAATCTAAAATAAAATCTTCCCACAGCATCAGTCTTCATCACCACCTGATCAACCTGAAGAAAGAAAAGAGAAAAGCTATTAATAGCCAACAAGAATATATATAGATATATTTATGAAAGATTTTGAATAAGGAAAGTACCACAGGGGATCAGATGAATGGCACAACTCGACCAAAAAAAAATAATAATAATAACCAAATCAATAGCTAACAGTGACATGAAACAGATCAGTGAACCATTTTTTCTACATAAAATCCGCAAGATCAAACAGAGGGGACAACATCTATATACACCTACCATAAAATTAACAGCATCAAAGTAGGTACGTATATGTATATTCATACATCAATGAATATATAAGAGAAATAAAATCTTTAGACTAAATCTGTACCGCATTGAAACAACAAATCAAAATAGCTAAGACCAATGCAAATCAGAAATAGGAACAACTACCGGAAACCTTAGACATGTGCATCAGCAAATCCTAGACAAGTAAAACAGGGAAGAATTATGTCATCAAATCTTTAAACAATCGAGAAGGATAATATTTTTTTTCCAGGAAAAACTCATATAAAGGCTGTCGGCTATAGGCACATGGCAGAATCAGCTAAGAAGTAGCTATACAAGTAAATATATATAGCCCCATGCCTCAAATCTATAAAACTGAACAAAGAATTTCAAACAAGAAAGAAATCTGAAATATTAATAACTGAATTGAACATACACAGTTCATCCAAATCTATGTACAAACAGTTCAAGGATCTAAGCAAACAAGTACATGCAATCCAATCAAAAGTCCACATCTTCACTGTCGAAGATCCAAGCAAACCAAGTCCATCACAAATAAGTTCGATCTTACGGCATAGCTAAAACAAGAAGGACAGCACCTACGACCTAAGCACTGTAAAGTCTAAATAGGACGTAACAATTCATGGATCACTGCAATACCTAGTATAAATACACGGTAGGTTAAATCACAAAACCAAATCAAATTCAGTTCGATATGAACAAAAAACTCGAGACTAAAGAGAAATCAAAACAGAAAATAATTAGGGAAAATTACTTAGATTTTGATGGAGAATCGGTCTCGTTCTTCACGAGTGGCGGAGCTTCGGTCTCGTCCTAGATGTGGAGGAGTAGTTGAAGGTGAGGCCGAGGCAGTGGGAGTGAAGCGATGGGCTTTGTTTTCGGTCGTGGAGGGTATTTCCTTTTCACCATTTTTGTTGCGGCGGAGGTTTGTAGAAAGGTCTGAGGGTTTGAAAGAAAATGAAGGGGATCGGTTGTTTTAGGGTTTAAAAGGGATGAAGAGGGTGCGGGTTTGGGCTAAATCGGGTTGGGCTGGACGAGTTTAAACAAGTGAGGCCCATTTTATTTTAAATTTTTGTTTAAAGTCTTAGTTTAAATATTTATTAAACTTCAAATACTGATTTCGAACGCTCACGAAATCAGATTCAGACAAAATGAAAAACACCGTGACCTGAAGATGAGTACGACACGATGGATAAGGACTGAGCAAGGAAGGCAACAGCTGGATTTTTTTTAATGAATTAAACACAGTTTAATTCGACTGAAATGGGCTGATCTATCGACGAACCAATCCAGGTGAGTTAAACTCACTCAGATCTATCCACTTATATTTTATATAAGTTTGTTTTATCTTGTGTTATGGTTGTTCATGGTTGTTTGTGTTTGTTTGCTTATATATGCTTATATATATACATATTTATAAATGGATTTAATTCCTGAAATAAAACGTTGGTTAAATTCAATAAACCAAACTGTTATTTGGATCACTGGTCCAAAGTATTGGCCAGGTTATAAAGTAAGCCCTATTGAATGGATTGTGTGAATTGTCGTGGTAGTGTGAGATAATTTGATTGACATTGAATCATCAGTCTGGATTATTATGAGGCAATTGCCCATTTGAATTGAGTTGATTTGTTTGGATGGTAGAATGTTGATTTGAAATTCACAATTTGCTTGGTTGAAACAAATGGGCACCGTGGGTGGAGTAATTGACAATACAGGGCCTATATCGATCTACCGTCGGGTAAATCGACAAGTTAAAGTTATAAAAATTTGTTTTATAACTAAAATGAATTTTTAAATCTATTATTTTGAATTAGAATTTGTAAAAAGAAAAATATTTTTTATTTATTTATCGAACTTATAAATTGGTTTTATAAAGGAAAGTCTGAGATTTATCAGATTTATAAGCGAGCAAGTAGAAATTAACTTAATGATATAAATTTGAATAGTCATTTGGGAGATAATGTAAAAGAGATTATTTAAGTTAATTATATCATTAATTAATTATTTGGAGTTTGTTAATATGATAGTCATGATTGGGTTGACAAAAATCCGAGCAACAAATATATTATTTAAAGAAGAAAAGGAGACGGAATATTTAAATTCATTATCAATGGATTTAGAAATATTATTGAGAATAAGAATGCCAAAGGAAAGAAGTGTATAAAGTAAAATTTATGGTTAAATGAGGCATGTCTGACGTTAGAACAAAATGTCGAGTGTTGAATTACAACTGATGTCTACCTAACGGTAGGAACGTTGTCGATCAAGATCTGAGAGGTAATTAAATACCCCAACTTGAACGACATCGGGATTATCTGAGGGTGATATTAGTTCGTAATGAGAAGGTGAAGATAATCTAGTTCCGTACGAGAAAGTATAACGAAATGTAAGAAAAAGGGTTGAGAATTTATAAGCAGACGACCCAGGAAATGGAGGAGGGAAAATGTTGAGACTTACTATATAAATTGTATTTCCTAAGGGAAATAAAAACAGAATATATGAAATGGTATTTTCAAGATAAAAGGAAATTTGAAACGCTAAGTTTTACAAATGGTTTATACTAAGATAGTTGGTTATTATACCAAGGTGATAAAATAAAGAGGATTTCATAACTTGTTCACTTGAAAAAGAGGTGTTATTTTCCAATATGATAAATGAGGAATAAAATAGTAAAAGGGTTTTGAAACAATAAGAAAATAAAGGATTTTGATTTGATATGAAAGTGAAATAACTTTGAAAGTTTGAAATCGTATATATCAAATGAGTAACATTTAAAATGATGAAATAAGAGTTTGAGATTAAATATCGTTAATCAGTTTGAAAGGGCCCTGTAGTGTTAGTACTGCTTTTGGTAAACTCATGTTATTCACACAGTTATTTATTTGATAGTTAAAACACCGACTATCAAAGTTGACCCATACGAACGTTGGTACGGAAAGACCGGAATCGAATTTATATTCGAAAACCATTCCGACCAGCGTATACGTGGAAGAAGATCATTGAAGATAGAGCAGTTGAAGACCATTGATCTTCATGAGCGGAGGAACTACTGATTGGATTTCTCCGGTTTAGCGGCTGGAGATATCTCAACAGTGATTCTGTCGTGATTAAAATCTACGGATTCGCAAGGACTTCTCGCTACTGATCTGTAGGGTGATTCCTAGGATGCAATAGGAGAGTGCCTTTGGTTCATCCTGTTCTTGGATGACATGTATGGACGAGTGTTTGACAGAGTATATCCAAAGGAATTACATGTGTTGATTTCTCCAAACGTACCATAGTTTATGGCGGAGAAATGGTTATTCTCTAGCTTTATAAACTAAAGCATTTTTGTGGACGTCAATCAGTGTGATATCTGGCGGATCTGACGATGTGGCATTCAAAGTGAATGGTGGCCAAGTGCTGTAAAGGAAATTCTGACCTCAAGCCTCATCAACCGGGAGTTGACAAAAATCGGGCAGGCAGCATGGCTTTGTGGGTCGCTCCAATTAGGGTGTATAATCACCTATCTAGAGGAATTCCATTTGTTTCTTTAATCTATATTCGATGCTGTCCCTTGTCGGGAGCCGGTTGCTGATCCCAACCTTCGGTGATATACATTCGATACACTCAAGCGAAATTAGTGGTCGGTCATGTGTGGGCTGGGTTGCAAGACGTTCTTGTTGAACCCAGTGTATTCGTCTCTAGAGATACACGATCGGCAGGTGGTCCCATACCTTGTCTGTAACATCCCAGAAATTTAGACAACTGGATATGGGAATAATGAGAGAATTAATTATTCATAATTAATTTGTGTACTGATACTTTGATAAAAAAATCAAATATAGGCTTGCGTGTATGAATTGAATTCAAATTCAGAATGATGGGTAGATGATCAAATATTTGTTGTTGGATATTTGAATAGTTTTTAAATTTTGATTGAAGGATATAAATGATTGATTTTGAAAATAAACGGTAAATGAATTGGATATTTCATTTGTTAAAAATATATAAAGGAATGGCTTGGATATTCGACTATTCGTGTATATGTATACATAAAATTAAATGTACCATTTCAAATTTGAAAGATAACGGATTTATAAGTGGACAAACGAAATTAAATCAGTAGACAGATAAATAAGTGGAAGTAAATTAACATCGTATACGAACGGAGTCCGACTACGACCAGTCTAATTTTATTAGATGCAGACTGTCAAAGCGTGACGGTACGTAGATTTCCATCATGATTGGGATTCATTTATAGCGGTTCAAAAAAAAACGTTAATAGAATTTATGGTAGAAAATCCAAGGAACAGTAAACGAGTAAATAAAATATCACGTCCAGTTCCTTCCAACACACAACCTTTGCCTTGGCTCCACGAAAACGTGTTACCCATGGTTTTCGCATCTATAAAAGAATCCATCCCTCGTTTCTTTTTTTACCAGCTAATCCCTAAATCGAATTCACGTTGGGTGCGTCTATTAACACCCTGTTAATTACTCTTCACCCCCCACTAACTAGAAAATAAAATATGCACCCCATCATTTGCTCTTCACACCCCGTTTAATCCAAAAATGCCCTTGTTGCATACTATTTCAACGTCGATTTATTTGAACAATAGCATCTATATTAATGATTTATTTATTTACTGTTTAGATTTTTGCAATTTCCGTATACTGCTAAAATACTCGATCTCAAAATGCATAATGATACACATCGTTGATAGTACAATTTTTAAATTTTTAATAATTGTTTGATTTTTTTAATCAATATTTGTAATTTTTATCTTTTTTTTTACAAAGATCATGTACAATGTTGATTTTAAATTAAATTTTAGTTTGTAATTTAGCACCGAACACCCATATATATAGTCGGAATTATTATTTTTTAATCATTTTGCAACATCAAACAAACTATCTAATTGGCTGTTAAAGGGCAAACTTGAAAATGAAATTTTAAAATTTTATTCGGGGGGTGAACAACAAATAATGGAGTGCGAATAGCCAAACCCATTCACGTTCCCCTTTTTAATTTTAATGGCAGCCGAGATTTACTTTCCCAAATCACAACCGAAACCGCTGCTGTCTCTCCATTTCCTCCACCGTCACCTAAATCGATTCGCCTTTTTCCCAAAATCAAAACCCTTCCTTTAAGAATCGGAACCACTGCGCGATGAGACCTGAAATCGAGTCCGCTTTCTGCTCTAAATCGATCGCGCCTGCTCAACAATGCTGCAGCTCGAACCCTTGCCGTGAGCTTCAGATCTAGCTTTCACTGTGCGTCTCCGTTATGCTGTTTAAGGTGAGTTACAACTCACAATTGATTAATGTTGTTTCAAGTAATTTAATTTCAGTTAAAACTGAATAAAATAGTTTAGGCCTGACTGTTTAATCTTCCTGTTTGGGTTCGTTAATGCTCTTGTATCTCTGTTATTTTGTTGGATTTTTGCCATTTACTACCACCGCCATTTGGGGTGTTTGCTGCGCTCGCTGTCTTGGGTTCCCTGTGACTTCCTGTAAAATGTTTTACCGATATTTTTCATATATATGTCAGTGCTAAAACACATGTGCTGCTATTGTTTGGTTAAGTTTTGGCAACATGATTCATTTAAGAAATTGATGACCCTGTATACATATCTGCCTATGTCCATTACTTGTATTCAGTGCTTGAACTCAGTAGAACATTTCTTCACCCTGTTTTAAAAGCCTGAACACTGGTCCGTCTTGTGAAAACATGAATACATGTTTGCCCTGGGTTGTATAAGAGTGCCTGAATTTTCGATTGCTTACGCAGTTTTCCCCAGTTGAACTTGAGGGCCACACAGCTTCATTGGGGTGATTGCATGTTGGGTTAGGGTCAACATATGTATGTACATATTTATATGTACATACATGTGTGACCAGTGTATACTTAAATATGCTTACTTAACACAGATGTTCGGTTTGATTCATATATCTTGTTAACTGAAAAATACACACTCCTGGCAACATTTATATTTGCAGAACTCATGAGATTTATAATGAGAATGACTGTAACCAGTTTCCAACTTGTTGTTTCTCATATACATGACTGAAACCAGTTTTCAACTTGTTGTGCTTATATATATAAGTCTGTAACCTTATGGTCTTTGTCCAATTGTGAGCACTCGATAGATTAAAACTGTAAATACATGATATATTTATATATATCATGGTTGTTAATATAGCCACTGTGGATACACATATATATTATAACTCGGAGATAACATGCTGTTGGACACATATATGTATTTTTATAAGTACGGCTTGGCTCTTAAAAACAGTCACGCTCTGTTTGTATATTCGGCTAAATAAATGTACCTATATTGGTCCACCTATGTAAATGTCTATTTACATATATTGGGGTGCAACTGTTCGCATTGGACCATTTAGTTACATTCAGACTGCACTGTTTTGGCACTTTGAAACCCATCCATTATGTTGTTGTTGCTTCCTTGCTTTATATTTGGATCCCTATTGAGCTTTCTTACTTAAAATGTAGACAAATGACCACTTATAGAATGGTTGAAATGTAGACAAATGCTATTCTAACCTATGAATACTGGACGTATTAACATATATTTAATGTTTTGGGAAGACTGAAAATAAGTTGATATCATATCTTCAGTGGCCTGTTTTGGAACATATCCTTATTCTTGATTTGTTTCCTTACTTAAGTATGTGCCAACCTGCTATGCCATTCACTAAACTTTTGTATGAGAATAAAATAGGCTACCATGTCGCCACTTTGGACTAGTTGTACCTACAGCTAATTTCTACTTATAGTATTGATGTGATTTTATCTTTACTCAATTAATTTCAACATGCTGTTCAGCTATATTCTTAGAAACCTGAATATTTAACATTGATGAATATATATATATATACACACACACACACTGATATAGATACTTCCCTTTTACTGTGGTGCTGAACCACTGATTTTGTACCACTTGTGTTACCGTACCAAACCACTTGTGTTCGTTCCCTTTTGCATGTGATAGTCCATTTGCGGTGTAGGTCCTGCTTTACGTGATGTTTGACGTAGTTCACTGTCTTGATTTTTCTTTCATAATTCTCCTCACATACGTGCTCGTCCCCGGGATGCTGAGGCAGTGCACACGTGTACACGTACACATGTGTACGTGCAGGCCTCCGGGACCGTTCGTCCCTGACATATGGAGTTAATAAATCATTAGAATTAACTATCATATTCCAGTTACAATTGAAATTAATTTACTTGAACTATGATTAATCCTAACTCGAGTATTTTTATGTTTTGCATGGGATGCTCGAGTCAGACCCTGAGCATTCCAGATTTAAAGATTTCAGCTTCGGATCCGAAGATTGGCAAAGCCGGGGATTCCCAAGACTGCGCGCTCTGAAGTTTTAAACTAGTAAATATTTTTCAGCATTCACATTTTATTTTCAGTTCTGCTGTATATAAAGTATTGTATTCAAAATTCTGATTAATAAATTAAGATTTATTATGATGTTCAATACTGTGTTATTTCTTTATGTTTATCTGTGCTGGTTCTAGTTTAAACTCTGCAAGCTAATAACGATCTGTCGATTTGAATGTCTTAAGTTGGTTTACTTACCAAGTTGAGACGGTCAAAAAGGCGGGACGTTACAAGTGGTATCAGAGCTTTGGTTTATTCAAAGCTGGCTTATCGAGTTTAAATAAATAGGATCAACACTAGAAAAGTTGATTTTGAAAATAAAGGATTTCAAAATATAATTATTTTTGAAAAGTAAATGATTTTGAAAGTGTTTTGAAAGATAAATTATTTTGGGAATATTATGTATTTTGAAACTAATACAGCGGAAATGAAAATTTTGTTTTGAGATTTAAAATTATTTCTGGAATCCCCGGTCTTTGGAAGTCCTCGAATCCAGAATTTGCCAGAGCTAGTATTCGATAAGTCCCCTTAGATTTGAATCTTGAATCCTCCGTCGAATGGCATGATAGAAAGATTAATATAAGAGGATGAACAAGTAAATTTCTTTACTTGTGTATTTTAGCAATTAAAGATAATTGAAAATTTATTGGAACAAGGACTCAGATGAGAATTTGTGTGAAGCAGGAAGATTTAAAATCGTTTTAAAGATAAGACGATGAATTTTATTTCGATATTCGAAATATAGGTTAATGAAAATAAAATTGGAAAGGTTATTTGACTATGTCAAATTATATTACTAATGTATTTGCATTATTCAGAACCTACAAAATAAAGTATAATTGGTTTTAAACCCAATAAGGTATAATCGAATATATATGAATTCGATAGTAAGATATAAACTTGTTAATTAACAAGTGAATTGTAAACAAGAGTTATAAATGAAGTGAACCGTGAATGAAATTAAGCGAAGTATGAATGAAGATTTTAAAAGAGATTTGAATGAAATCAAAGATAATTTGGTGTGGTGAGTCGAGACTCTTATAAAAAGGATTAATATTCACTTTTTAAGTGAACGACGTTGAAAGCAAAAATTATGGCAAATGAAATTGGGATAAAGGGAATGGAGTTGGACCATAAGGGTGATAATATTCTGAAGTTCAGAAAATAAGTCAAATGAGATCTTCCGAAGTTGGAATCTGGTAGCTGATTATTCAAAAGAAAGTTATTTAGGGGAGACAACTATGTCGAATTTCAGGAAAGTACTATTTGCTTTCCGTTTTTAATCAAAACCTAATTTATTATTAATTAATTGTTTATGAATTCAGATTAACAAATAAAGTGTATTTTCAAGTTAAATATTTTGTAAACATAAATTGTTGTATAATGAGCAATTTTCGTAAAAGAAGCAAATGCTTAACTTGAATTCGAAGATTACAAGAACAAATGTCTGATTGGTATTCGAAGTAGTGAACTTATCTATTTCAAAGTTGATGATGTTGTTCATTTAAGGTCTGAGAGGTAAATGCACCCCAACTTGATTGACTTTATTTTTCGCTAAGAAATGGGTAGGATTTGATATCAAGAGTGGTTAAGTGAAATAAGTAAATGAGTGCCAGCAGTTAAGTGAAAATAGCAGAGTTTTATTTATTATCCAGTTAATACAAATAATGAATTTGGAAATGTTTTCCATGAAGGTAAAGAATATTTTCTGTAGAAAATAAGATATGCGAATATATGGAAATGCTTTCTGATAAGTGTTATAGAAAATAAAGATGATAATTGGAAATGTTTTCAAAATATCGCAAACGGCTAACAGGTTTTTGTTAAATCAGAATGATAAGGACTGAAAAAGACAAAAAAAAGCCGTACGTCAAGAACAAAGGATGGCAGAACGTAAGAGAAATGAATTCGCCAACTGAAAGTTGAAATTGCGTAAGTAATGATTTGATAAGAATTAGGAAATGAAGTTAAAGAATTTAAAAACTGACTGGAAATTTGTTAAGCTAAATAAATTCCTGAGTATTGATCTGATGTTGGTTTCGGCCTTCGGGATTGATGCTTAGGGAGTTGTTCGCTTGCTAATTTACGGTTGAGATATGTGAATGTGAAGGGGTGATAATGCATGAAGAAGAAATTTGCGTTAAGAAGAGGAATTCTGAAATTTTGAGGGTATAAGGATTTGAATTGAGTAAAGAATTGGATAAATTGAAAATTGGTGAATAATTGGAGATTTAGAAGAAAGTTTGGTTTATAACCAACAGAGTGTAAATTTGAGTTTGAAAGGATATCAACTATCTAATTAATTGAGAGATGAAAACTGAAATTTTGAAATTGAAATTGAGGATGTTTGATTTTGAATATTGGATATAGAAATTTCCGGAACTCGTATGGGAAATATATATAAGAATACAGCGAATTTAGAGACCATTGATTTGGAAGGTAGTCGAGTTGAAATGGAATCTTATATAACGTAATTTATATAAGAAGGAGATGTTTTGCAAACAAGGTTTGAAAGGAAATCTTATGAATTGACATAAGTATGATTTTTGAGGAATATGAAATAAAATACTATATGTATATAGTATCGTATGTTTTCAAAATAAAGATAAGGAAAGTACCTTCCTCTATGAATTTCGAGCTTAGTTGAGATATGCTGCTGGTGGTGGTAGGTTGTCCGGACATAAAACTCATGAGTTGCCGTTGAGCACGACTGCTAGCGTAATTCGCAGGGCTGCAGATAGCCCACGGCGGTCGGATGTTTCCTGAGGGAATCAGGCATAACCATTGTGATCGCTGCGATCTAAAGTCGTTGGAATTCGACTGTGTAGCGAAATTTGCAGGGCTGCAGATAGCCTACGGCAGACGGATGTTTCTTGGGGGAACCAAGCGTAACCATTGTGACTACTGCGATCTACAGTCAAATAAAAAGGGCATAATCCGCAGAGTTGTGAAAGCTTATGGGTATGGATGCTTCCTGAGGGAATCAGGCATAACCATTGTGTACCTGCGGTCCACATGGCATATCTACAAATGAAAGAGATGTAACCACTAGAGTTACTAAAGGCAGGATGGAGCCATGAAAAGATGAGATATCTTAGTGATTGTCAGCCACCTGTTTGGTGCAGCAGTTAGCCTTCGTGACTTGATTGGTCTTCATGACCTGATGTGTCTTTGTGACTTGTTTGTCCTCGTGACTTGAAATACCTTCATAATTTCATGATTTGATTTCGTGACTCTGAGCAACCAACGCTCAATGACCTTAGGAATTCTTTTGATTCTCAAAATGTCTTTCGTTGATCTATCTAAGACGAAATTCGCAGGGAAGTGATTTCCTACGGATACGGATGTTTTCTGGGGGATCCAGACGGAACCATTGTGTATCTGCGATTCATGAACAATCAACATATCAATATCACATTGGTACTTTCCGTATCTGTTTTAGAAAGAATTTTTGAAATATATTTTCACTGGTAGTTGAAACAAGAATATGTAGTACTTGGAGATTTTAGTCATGCGCCTGGCCACCGTATGCCTAACATTTGTAAGGACGACAATAGACTTGTCAAACTTCGAGTTATCAAATATTTTGAGATTTATAATTTAAAATTAAATTATACATAACTTATAAATTAAGGAGGATGATTTCGAACTAGCTTTGTAATAATAATGCAAATATTTTTGCTCGAATTTTGTATAACAGTTGTAAAGGACTTTGAATTCTGGAAATTCTCAAGTCGACAATTTGTGACTTGAAGAATGTCACTGACACTCTTCAATGAGTGTTTGGAAATGTTAAATAAATTAAATGAAAAAGGTGGGTTGAATTGGGTTGTGAGGAATAAGCGGAATGATAAATAGTAAATATTGATAGATGGGGTTATAAAGAAACTTGGAGAAATTAGAGAGGCATAAATCTAATTTATGCAGAAATGGAAATTTACGAAGAGATTGATTTTGGATGAAATTATATGATTTTGAATCCTTTTGAAGATTAGATAATAAATGGGAAGATATCTCAAGAGAAAAAAAAAATGGTCTAGGAAATTTAATATAGTAAAGGGACATGAAATTGGAAAGATAAAGAAAAATTTATCTCCAACTATAAGAGTTAATTGGATATGGTGGATGTATAAAGAGGATCGATGACTTAAAAGTTGATGTTTAAACTAGTTGGTGGAAATTTTCACACAAATATGAAATTGAAGTATATATTGGTATAACTCTAACAATCTCTCCTTTTCGAGGACGAAAAGTTTTAAAGGGGGGAAGATTATAACATCCCAGAAATTTAGACAACTGGGATATGGGAATAATGAGAGAATTAATTATTTATAATTAATTTGTGTACTGATACTTTGATAAAAAAATCAAATATAGGGTTGCATGTATGAATTGAATTCAAATTCAGAATGATGGGTAGATGATCAAATATTTATTGTTGGATATTTGAATAGTTTTTAAATTTTGATTGAAGGATATAAATGATTGATTTTGAAAATAAACGGTAAATGAATTGGATATTTCATTTGTTAAAAATATATAAAGGAATGGCTTGGATATTCGACTATTCGTATATATGTATACATAAAATTAAATGTAACATTTCAAATTTGAAAGCTAACGGATTTATAAGAGGACAAACGAAATTAGATCAGTAGACAGATAAATAAGTTGGAAGTAAATTAACATCGTATACGAACGGAGTCCGACTACGGCCAGTCTAATTTTATTAGTGCAGAGTGTCGAAGCGTGATGGTACGTAGATTTCCATCATGATTGGGATTCGCTTATAGCGGTTCAAAAAAAAAACGTTAACAGAATTTATGGTAGAAAATCCAAGGAACAGTAAACGAGTAAATAAAATATCACGTCCAGTTCCTTCCAACACACAACCTTTACCATGGCCCCCACGGAAACGTGTTACCCACGGTTTTCGCATATATAAAAGAATCCATCCCTCGTTTCTTTTTTCCAGCTAATCCCTAAATCGAAATTCACGTTCCCCTTTTCAATTTTAATGGCAGCCGAGATTTACTTACCCAAATCACAAATTAAAATCCAAATAATAGCCGAAACCGCTGCTGTCTCTCCATTTCCTCCACCGTCACCAAAATCGATTCGCCTTTTTCCCAAAATCAAAACCCTTCCATTAAGAATCGGAACCACTGCGCGATGAGACCTGAAATCGAGTCCGCTTTTTGCTCTAAGTCGATCGCGCTTGCTCAACAATGCTGCAGCTCAAACCCTTGTCGTGAGGATCAGATCTAGCTTTCACTGTGCGTCTCCGTTATGCTGTTTAAGGTGAGTTACGACTCCCAATTGATTAATCTTGTTTCAAGTAATTTAATTTCAGTTAAAACTGAATAAAATAGTTTAGGCCTGACTGTTTAATCTTCCTGTTTGGGTTCGTTAATGCTCATTTATCTCTGTTATTTTGTTGGATTTTTGCCATTTACTACCACCGCCATTTGGGGTGTTTGCTGCCCTCGCTGTCTTCGGTTCCCCGTTACTTCCTGTAAAATGTTTTACCGATATTTTTCATATATATGTCAGTGCTAAAACACATGTGTTGATATTATTTGGTTAAGTTTTGGCAACATGATTCATTTCAGAAATTGATGACCCTGTATACATATCTGCCTATGTCCATTACTTGTATTCAGTGCTTGAACTCAGTAGAACTTTTCTTCACCTTGTTTTAAAAGCCTGAACACTAGTCCGTCTTGTGAAAACATGAATACATGTTTGCCCTGGGTTGTATAAGAGGGCCTGAATTTTCGATTGCTTACGCAGTTTTCCCCAGTTGAACTTGAGGGCCACACAGCTTCATTAGGATGATTGCATGTTGGGTTAGGGTCAAAGTATGTATGTACATATTTATATGTACATACATGTGTGACCAGTGTATACTTAAATATGCTTACTTAACACAGTTGTTCAGTTTGATTCATATATCTTGTTAACTGAAAAATACACACTCCTGGCTACATTTATATTTGCAAAACTCATGAGATTTATAATGAGAATGACTGTAACCAGTTTCCAACTTGTTGTTTCTCATATACATGACTGTGACCAGTTTTCAACTTGTTGTGCTTATATATATAAGTCTGTAACCTTATAGTTTTTGTCCAATTGCGAGCACTCGATAGATTAAAACTGTAAATACATGACATATTTAATATATCATGGTTGTTAATATAGCCACTATGGATACACATATATTTTTATAACTCTTAGATAACTTGCTGTTGGACACATATATGTATTTTTATAAGTACGGCTTGGCTCTTAAAAACAGTCACGCTCTGTTTGTATATTCGGCTAAATAAATGTACCCATATTGGTCCACCTATGTAAATGGCTGTTTACATATATTGGGGTGCAACTGTTCGCATTGGACCATTTAGTTACATTCAGACTGCACTGTTTTGGCACTTTGAAACCCATCCAGTATGTTGTTGTTGCTTCCTTGCTTTATATTTGGTTCCCTATTGAGCTTTCTTACTTAAAATGTAGACAAATGACCACTTATAGAATGGTTGAAATGTAGACAAATGCTATTTTGACCTATGAATACTGGACGTATTAACATATATTCAATGTTTTGGGAAGACTGAAAATAAGTTGATATCATATCTTAAGTGGCCTGTTTTGGAACTTATCCTCATTCTTGATTTGTTTCCTTACTTAAGTATTTGCCACCCTGCTATGCCATTCACTACACTTTTGTATGAGATTAAAATAGGCTACCATGTCGCCACTTTGGACTAGTTGTACCTACAGCTAATTTCTACTTATAGTATTGATGTGATTTTATCTTTACTCAATTAATTTCAACATGCTGTTCAGCTATATTCTTAGAAACCTGAATATTTAACATTGATGAATATATATATACACACACTGATATAGATATTTCCCTTTGACTGTGGTGCTGAACCACTGATTTTGTACCACTTGTGTTACTGTGCCGAACCATTTGTGTTCGTTCCCTTTTGCATGTGGTAGACCATTTGTGGTGTAGGTCCTGCTTTATGTGATGTTTGACGTAGTTCACTGTCTTGATTTTTCTTTCATAATTCTCCTCACATACGTGCTCGTCCCAGGGATGCTGAGGCAGTGCACACGTGTACACATACACATGTGTACGTGCAGGCTTCCAGGACCGTCCGTCCCTGACATATGGAGTTAATAAATCGTTAGAATTAACTATCATATTCCAGTTACTATTGAAATTAATTAACTTGAACTATGATTAATCCTAACTCGATTATTTTTATGTTTTGCATGGGATGCTCGAGTCAGACCCTGAGCATTCCAGATTTAAAGATTTCAGCTTAGGATCCGAAGATTGGCAAAGCCGGGGATTCCCAAGACTGCGCGCTTTGAAGTTTTAAACTAGTAAATATTTTTCAGCATTCACATTTTATTTTCAGTTCCGCTATATATAAAGTATTGTATTCAAAATTCTGATTAGTAAATAAAGATTTATTATGATGTTCAATACTGTGTTATTTCTTTATGTTTTTCTGTGTTGGTTCTAGTTTAAACTCTGTAAGCTAATAACGATCCGTCGATTTGAATGTCTTAAGTTGGTTTACTTACCAAGTTGAGACGGTCAAAAAGGCGGGACGTTACATTGTCAGAGTTGGAATCCAATCTCCAATAAGCGCCTACGGTTTTGATTGTATACTATATATGTGGAGCGTGAGATGCAAGCGTTCCACTAGATTATTATAATATCGGCAAAGATACTGGTTTCAAACCGTTTTGGGTTATCGTAGATAAAAACCGTCCGTGTTTATGTGTGGATTCGGTCTTACGATTATCCTTTTCTTTTGAAAGGATTTCGAACTTTAAAATCATGATTGGATGATTTACCCTTTATATTGTGCGAGTTTATCTCACTTTGGTTCACCAGATTGACCCGGTGTTTTGTAAATGCGCGGGTTAGCCCGAAGTGTACGGGTTCAGGTTCGAAAGCTGTGAAGAGACGGGCTGAAAGAGTCCAGACATATGATATTATTCCGCTGTGTTGTATATAATGGCAGAGTATTAGAACTGTCAAGTGATGATGATGATGTACTCTGATATTGTTAGTTTTATTCAAAACTCTCAATAAAGATTTATTTCTATATTATATTTTGTTCAGCTACGATGTGAGACTCCGTGTTGTGTCCTTCTTCTTCTTCTATTCTTATATTTCTTTCTTTCTTATCTCACCCTCTAAATTCTTTCTTTAACAATCCGGTGTTCTCGGTGTTTGAAAGGTCGGCATGAGATACAGTAAAGGTATTTATGTCGTTTTTCGGGGCCGAAAACCCTGGGTCGTTACAGTTGTATCAGAGCTATTGGTTTAGTGATAACCATGGCTCTGTTGCGTAACTCGATAGAGATGGGGTTAGTAACACCTTAGATTGAGTTTGAGTGTATATATATATGAGAGCGTATTTGTGAATTTTATCTATACAAATGTTTTGTATTGTGTTGTGGGTCGGTTCAAGTGTTGAAAAGCGTTCAACTGGTAAGGAACACAATATTGTTTTGAAAAGTGGGGTAAATGAGATAATTTTACTCGAAATTTATATTTGTATAGAAAAGAAATAATTTTATGAAATTATTGAAATATCGTGTGTTGATTGATTTGAATGAAATTCAAATTTTTAATTAAAACTTAACTAGGTTAAGTGAAATCGAATTAATTATATTGGAATTAAATTAAGAAATGGTGTTGAAATTAAATAGATTTGAATAGAAATTGGAAATTTCATGAATAAAAATCAGGGTGCGTTTTTTACAGGTCCCTATTAACTTTTTAAATTAGGGTCGCATCCGGTCATAAACTTATTGTAAATTTAGTCCTTACTTTTCAAAAATCAACAAAAAAATAAAATATCACGTAAATTCATAATTAAGTAAAAAAAATTCAAATAAAAAAAACATCAAAACCAATGTCAAAATCGAAATTTACACAAAAACAACGAAATGCAGTAAAATGCATCAAAATATGCATATAATTCAATTAGTTGCATACATGTATGCATCTATTTCAATTCTGCGTCAAAACTGCAGTATAAACGCATACATGTATGCACATATTGTGAATACATACAACTTTTCATGCATTTATTTAACAACTACATACATACGTGCAATTTGTTCAATTTTGCATAGTTTTTGATATACATGCACACATGTATGCAGTTATACAAAAAAACTGCATATATGTTTGAAGTTATTCAAGAAGCATGCATAAATATGTGCATGTGTATTCAAATAGTTGCATATATGTATGAATTTATTTGCAATATTTGCATACATATATGCAACTATTTTTTTTTCTTTGCATGGACTTCTGGGATTATTAACAGATTTTTGATTTTTTTTAGTTCGAAGCGCAATTTTTTTGGTTGAAATACGTAGAAGGCGGAATGTTTGAAGTGGCAAGCGGAAGTTTCATGCGGCAGCTAAAAATAGGGGCGGGATTGAAAAGTAAACATAAGGGGGATGTGGCGTGTATTTCAATAAGTTTTAGGGACCAGGGCCTTATTTTCACTAAAAATTAAATAGAAATCAATCGAATATTAATTGATTGATATTTGGATATGTTGAATTAAATTAATTAGTATTGAATGTGAATTCAGTTGATTGATTGAGTTGTTGTGCCTTGATTGTTGATTGATTGGTGTCTGTTTGTTAGATTGGCTGAATAGAAATTATCCATGATTTAACGAAGGGTTAAGTAAACTGAAACCCAGAGGAAAAAAAATGAAGTGTTATTTAAATATATATTTTTAAAAAAAAAAAATTCTAGAATTTACATCATTTTTCTTACCTTAGCAATTTCGAGGAGGAAATTATTTTAAGGGGGAAGAATGTGATGTCCCGCATTTTCTGACCGTTTATTTAAAATATTTTATTTATTTAAAATATTTATTTGAGTTTAAATAAGGGGATTTGACCATTTTAATTAAAATATTTAAATTATAATATATTTTATTTTTGGGATCATTTATATATTATTACGATTCATTTAATTAAATCAAATGAATTCTAATATTTTGAATACCGTTTAATTTGGATTTTTAATATAAATTCTTACTTGGAATTTTGATATAGATATTTTCTGAATGTTTTATCCGTTGTTGAAATATACAGTAAGTGCCTAATCATGGCTTTAATAAACATAAGTAGATGGGTTGTATTAAGGGTATATTACTTTATATAGTGAGCTTGCTAGGCCTACATTCATCTTTGTGTCTACCCGGAAATAGTTGTGCCGAATTTATGTTTTAACATAAACAGTTTTAAATGTAGTATAACTGTTATAGGAACACTTACATTATCACCATAAATCTTATTCAGAAGGTATTTGGAAGACAAAATGATTTTTATGATATGGTTCATCTTATTTTATGTTCTTAAAACATGAACCGAATTGTGGTTTAAGATGGATAGTTTTTTTTTAAAATCCAAAGACAATATCTTGGATACCAACTAATATATATGGAGCTAAAGATCTCCAACAAGAATATACAAAACATAAACAGAGCACCAGATGTTTGCACAGACAAGTAACAGTTAAATATCTTATACAGTCCAAAATCTCATCTTTGATATACAAGATACATTTCCAATTCAAAAATCCTCAATGTGTTAAAGCAAACAAATCTAATTCACAGTCTAAATCTAAAATAAAATCTCCCCACAACATCAGTCTTCATCACCACCTGATCAACCTGAAGAAAGAAAAGAGAAAAGCTATTAATAGCTAATAAGAATATATATAGATATATATATATGAAAGATTTTGAATAAAGAAAGTACCACAGGGGATCACATGAATGACACAACTCGACCAAACAAAAATAATAATAATAACCAAATCAATAGCTAACAGTGACATGAAACAGATCAGTGAACCATTTTTTCTACATAAAATCCGCAAGATCAAACAAAGGGGACAGCATCTATATATACCTACCATAAAATTTACAGCATCAAAGTAGGTACGTATATGTATATTTATACATCTATGAATATATAAGAGAAATAAAATCTTTAGACTAAATCTGTACTGCATTGAAACAACAAATCAAAATAGCTAAGAACAATGCAAATCGGAAATAGGAACAGCTACCGGAAGCCTTATACGTGTGCATCACCAAATCCTAAATATGTAAAACAGGGAAGAATTATGTCATCAAATCTTTAAACAATCGAGAAGGATAATATTTTTTTTTCAGGAAAAACTCATATAAAGGTTGTCGCCTATAGGAACATGGCCTAATCAGCTAAGAAGTAGCTATACAGCTAAATATATATAGCCCCATCCCTCAAATCTATAAAACCGAACAAAGAATTTCAAACAAGATAGAAATCTGAAAAATTAATAACTGAATTGACTATACACAGTTCATCCAAATCTATGTATAAACAGTTCAAGGATCTAAGCAAACAAGTACATGCAATCCAATATAAAGTCCAAATCTTCACTGTCGAAGATCACAAGCAAACCAAGTCCATCACAAACAAGTTCGGTCTTACGGAATATCTAAAACAAGAAGGACAGCACCTACGACCTAAGCACTGTAAAGTCTAAATAGGACGTAGCAATTCATGGATCACTGCAATACCTTCTAGTATAAATACATGGTAGGTTAAATCACAAAACCAAATCAAACTCAGTTCGATATGAACAAAAAACTCGAGACTAAAGAGAAATCTAAACAGAAAATAATTAGGGAAAATTACTTAGCTTTTGATGGATAATCGGTCTCGTTCTTCACGAGTGGCGGAGCTTCGGTCTCGTCCTAGAGGTGGCGGAGAAGTTGAAGGTGGGGCCGAGGAAGTGGGAGTGAAGCGATGGGCTTCGGTTTCGGTCGTTGAGGGTATTTCCTTTCCTCCATTTTTTTGGCGGCGGAGGTTTGTAGAAAGGTCTGATGGTTTGAAAGAAAATGAAGGTGATCGGTTGTTTTAGGGTTTAAAAGGGATGAAGAGGGTGCGGGGTTGGGCTGGACGAGTTTAAACAAGTGAGGCCCATTTTATTTTAAATTTTTATTTAAAGTCTTAGTTTAAATATTTATAAAACTTCAAATACTGATTTCGAAAGCTCACAAAATCTGATTCAGACGAAACGAAAAACACCGTGACCCTGAAGACGAGTACGACACGATGGATAAGGACTGAGCAGGGCAGGCACCATCTGGATTTTTTTTAATGAATTAAACGCAGTTTAATTCGACTGAAATGGGCTGATCTATCGACGAACCAATCCAGGTGAGTTAAACTCACTTAGATCTATCCACTTATATTTTATATAAGTTGGTTTTATCTTGTGTTATGGTTGTTCATGGTTGTTTGTGTTTGTTTGCTTATATATGTGTATATATATATACATATATATAAATGGATTTAATTCCTAAAATAAAACGTTGGTTAAATGCAATAAACCAAATTGTTATTTGGATCACTGGTCCAAAGTATTGGCCAGGTTATAAAGTAAGCCCTATTGAATGGATTGTGTGAATTGTCGTGGTAGTGTGAGATAATATGATTGACATTGAATCATCAGTCTAGATTGTTATGAGGCCATTACCCATTTGAATTGAATTGATTTGTCTGGATGGTAGAATATTGATTTGAAATTCACTATTTGTTTGGTTAAAACAAATGGGCACCGTGGGTGGAGTAATTGACAATACAGGGCCTATATCGATCTGCCGTCGGGTAAATCGACAAGCTGAAGTTATAAAAATTTGTTTTATAACTAAAATGGATTTTTAAATCTATTATTTTGAATTAGAATTGGTAAAAAGAAAAATATTTATTATTTATTTATCGAACTTATAAATTGGTTTTATAAAGGAAAATCTGAGATTTATCAGATTTATAAGCGAGCAAGTAGAAATTAACTTAATGATATAAATTTGAATAGTCGTTTGGGAGATAATGTAGTAGAGATTATTTAAGTTAATTATATCGTTAATTAATTATTTGGAGTTTGTTAATATGATAGTCATGATTGGGTTGACAAAAATCCGAGCAATAAATATATTATTTAAAGAAGAAAAGGAGACGGAATATTTAAATTCATTATCAAGGGATTTAGAAATATTATTGAGAATAAGAATGCGCAAGGTAAGAAGTGTATGAAGTAAAATTTATGGTTAAATGAGGCATGTCTGAAGTTAGAACAAAATGTCGAGTGTTGAATTACAACTTATGTCTACTTAACGGTAGGTACGTTGTCGATCAAGGTCTGAGAGGTAATTAAATATCCCAACTTGAACGACTTCAGGATTATCTGAGGGTGATATTTGTTCGTAATGAGAAGGTGAAGATAATCTGGTTCCGTACGAGAAAGGATAACGGAATGTGAGAAAAAGGGTTGAGAATTTACAAGTGGACGACCCAAGAAATGGAGGAGGGAAAATGTCCGAGACTTACTATATAAATTGTATTTCCTAAGGGAAATAAAAAGAGAATATATGAAATGGTATTTTCAAGATAAAAGGAAATTTGAAACGCTAAGTTTTACAAATGGTTTATACTAAGATAATTGGTTATTATACCAAGGTGGTAAAATAAGGAGGATTTCATAACGTTGTTCACTTGAAAAAGAGGAGTCATTTTCCAATATGCTAAATGAGGAATAAAATAGTAAAAGGGTTTTGAAACGATAAGAAAATAAAGGATTTTGATTTGATATGAAAGTGAAATAACTTTGAAAGTTTGAAATCGTATATATCAAATGAGTTACATTTAAGATGATGAAATAAGAGTTTGAGATTAAATATCGTTAATCGGTTTGAAAGGGCCCTGTAGTGTTAGTACTGCACTGGTAAACTCATGTTATTCAGACAATTATTTATTTGATAGTTAGAACACCGACTATCAATGTTTACCAATACGATCGTTGGTACAGAAAGACCGGGATCGAATTTATATTCGAAAACCATTCCGACCAGCGTATACGTGGAATAAGATCATTGAAGATAGAGCAGTTGAAGACCGTTGATCTTCATGAGCGGAGGAACTACTGATTGGATTTCTCTGGTTTAGCGGCTGGAGATATCTCAATTGTGATTCTGTCGTGATTGAAATCTACGGATTTGTAAGGACTTCTCGCTACTGATCTGTAGGGTGATTCCTAGGATGCAGTAGGAGAGTGCCTTGGGTTCATCCTGTTCCTGGATGACTTGTTTGGACGAGTGTCTAACAGAGTATTTCCAAAGGAATTACATGTGTTGATTTCTCCAAACGTTCCATAGTCGATGGCGGAGAAATGGTTATTATCTAGCTAGATAAACTAGAGTATTTTTGTGGACGTCAATCAGTGTGATATCTGGCGGATCTAACGATGTGGCATTCAAAGTGAATGGTGGCCAAGTGATGTAAAAGAAATTCTGACCTCAAGCCTCATCAACTGGGAGTTGACAAAAATCGGGCAGGCAGCATGGCTATGTGGGTCGCTCCCATTAGGTTGTATAATCACCTATCTAGAGGAATTCCATTTGTTTCTTTAATCTATATTTGATGCTATCCTTTGTCGGGAGGCGGTTGCTGATCCCAACCGTCGGTGATATACATTCGATACACTCAAGCGAATTGCGTGGTCGGTCATATGTGGGCCAGGTTGCAAGACGTTCTTGTTGAACCCATTGTATTCATCTCTAGAGATACACGATCGGTAGGTGGTCCCATACCTTGTCAGAGTTGGAATCCAATCTCCAATAAGCACCTGCGGTTTTGATTGTATACTATATATGTGGAGCGTGAGATGCAAGCGTTCCACTAGATTGTTATTTACTTGTATTTAGACATTATTATAACATCGACAAAGGTACTGGTTTCAAACTGTTTTGGGTTATCGTAAGGTAAAAATCGTCCGTGTTTATGTGTGGATTCGGTCTTACGATTATCCTTTTCTTTTGAAAGGATTTCGAACTTTAAAATCATGATTGGATGATTTACCCTTAATACTATGCGAGTTTATCTCACTCTGGTTCACCAGAATGACCCGCTGTTTTGTAAATGCTCGGGTTAGCCCGGAGTGTACAGGTTCAGGTTCGAAAGCTGTGAAGAGGCGGTGTAACAACCCGGAATTTTGGGGCCAATTTAAAATTTTTAATTTAAAGAATTTTAAAGGGAATAGTAGATTTGAAAATTTTTATTTTAAATAATAATGGCTAAAAATTTATTTTTAATCAAAAATAAAACAAATAAATTTAATTAATTGTGTAGGGAGATTAATATAGCACTGTAGTTTGAAATTTTGATTTTTAAACTTTAATTAAATATATATATTTTATTTTTAAAGTAGAATGGGGACGATCCATAAAAATTTAACTCTGTTTAACTCGGTTTTCGACGAAACCACTTTTTTTGGAACCGAAATGTCAATTTATTGTTAAGTTTAATTTTCCAGAAATTTTAAAGTTAATATGTGAGCGTGGCGAGAGAAACTGTGTTTTGACAATTACAGTTAAATTTAAACGACTTAAAAATAGTCATTTTTCAAACAGTCTCAGAATTCGACGAAATTAGTCTCGTTAGAACCGTATCGTCAAAACATAGCCAAATATAATTTTTCTGTAATTTTTAGAGGTCGTATGTGGCCCCGGTAATTTCAAATGTACGTTTGAATTAAATATAAAATGATTTATAATTAAATTTAAAGAAAAACATATCGTTACAGCCGAACTCGGTTACAAAACGTATTCCATTGTGTCCGGGATGGGGGTTATTAGCTGCGGGCGACACTCGTTGGGTTTGGTTTGGAGCACGTGGCATTAAAATAATAATTTTCGAATTAAAGGAATTTAAAATACACTATTAATACTGTATAAATACGCTATATGCATACTCTCCCAGAAACCCTAATACCCGTATACTGTGAAAAGTCGATTGTGTACGACTTGTGCAGGATCTATAATATGGCTATGCGGAATGTATGTGGTAACTTAAGCTATTCAATAGTTATGCGAATAAATATTCGCAAACAATATATATATCACAAATAACTATAAATGCAGTAAAGTAAAGTAGAGTAACGACACCAGGATTTTTATACTGGTTCGGACCTCCAGTCCTACGTCCAGTCCCGAAGCTTCTCTTCGGCTTTTCACTAAACAACACCCTCGCTTCACCCGGAGGAACAGGTTCACAACTACTTGATTTACGGGCTACAAGTTTACCCACTTGATTTCACGGGCTACAAGCTTACCCACTTGATTTACGGGCCACAAGCTTACCCACTTGATTTACGGGCCACAAGCTTACCCACTTGATTTCACGGGCTACAAGCTTACCCACACAGGACAATTACAAGAGTTTGACTTCTGATTGTGTTCTTCTTTCAACACTGATTTGCCAACGATTGAGTACACCCTTCCTATAATCTTATCCTCAAGTATATGATTTGAATGCAAAGATTTAAGGAAGAAAGATTGCTTGTTGAATCAAATGATATAAAACTGATTCAAGGATTCAACAAGTATTGAATATTTGAGAGAGCTTTTAGAATGCAAGAGAGTATAGAGTTAAGATCAGAAAATAGTAGAAAATTCGGTTATTTGGATGATTGTAAAATCATGTATTTATAGAGATCGAGAGGTTGCAAATGTTGGTGAAAAGATGCATCTAAATGGAGTGATTATTCATGAAGAAAAATGGATGCAACTCTTGAAGAAAGAAGATGACTTTTCAACATAACGGTCAAAATTCAAAAACCCGTTGACCTATAGAATTTTGTAGGTCGACCTATTTTTGACCGTTACAATTTAAAAACCTGTTGACCTATAAAAAATTATAGGTCGACCTCTTTTCGACCGTTATATTTTGAAAACCTGTTGACCTATAAAAAAGTGTAGGTCGACATGTTTTTGATGATATGCATAAAAAAAGGTCTTATAAGTAATTTTTGAAAGTCAAAATGAAGTATGATTATTTGAGGATAGATTTTAACATTTATGACTCTAAATAATCATCTTCTAACCTATGAAGGCATCTCGTCTTCTTTTGGTCGATGTAGAAGCTTCTTCTTGTCATAAATCAAAATAATCTGTGAAGCTTTGACTCAACATTCTCCCCCTTTTTGATTGATGACAATGTGGCTTAAAATAGCTATCTCTCCTTGTATATATGCTCCCCCTTTATACAAGCTCTCCCTGAATCATATATATAATCTATGATGGCATCTCGTCTTCTTTTTGTCGATGTAGAAGCTTCTTCTTGTCATAAATCAAAATAATCCGTGAAGCTTTGACTCAACATTCTCCCCCTTTTTGATTGATGACAATGTGGCTTAAAATAGCTATCTCTCCTTGTATATATGCTCCCCCTTTATACAAGCTCTCCCTGAATCATATATATAATCTGCATAACAATCGTTAGTAATATTTCTCCCCCTTTGTCATCGACAAAAAGGGTATATAGTATTGCAAAAATGATAGTAAATTTTGAATTGGACCGGTCGACAGGAAATAAAGGGGCGGTCGACCGTTAAAAGTTCTGTTTGAAAAGGAATGTAAATTTTTAAATGTAGCGGTCGACAGGTGTATATTGGCATGTCGACAGGTCAAAGTTCTGGAAGATTTTCGAATGTATTTTCTAGCCCAACCGGTCGACAAGACTTAATTGAGCGGTCGACCGTTTAAAGTTCTGGTCGGAATTGTAGTTACTAGTTTGCCTTGACCGGTCGACAGGAGCATTATTGGGCGGTCGACAGCTTAACTTTCTGATTTAAAATTAAATAACAAAAAAGCCTTGACCGGTCGACAGCTTAGTATCTGGCAGTCGACAGGTTCTGAACACTTTTGCATTTTCTGGCTTCTCTTGAACATTTTCACACTCTTCGGGAGATCATGTGCAATTTGATAAACTGAAATTTGTATTCAAAGATATTTGGAGATATCGAAATTTTCTTCTTTTTGTTGTGGTGTACCTGCAAAGAATATGATGTATATACATTTGGTACCCACTTGCTTTGTTTGGGTCCATGGGTTAGATGGAAGGTAACCAAACCCAAGAGGGTTTAATGGAACCTTTAAAGATAAAATTTTCATTATTAACTACTGAATCAAAATAATCATCAATATATTTTTCTCTGTTTTTCCAACTTACAGGAACTTAAATACTTAAGTAATCTCTATTGATATTCCTTTTCATACTTCTAGATCTATTATACAGATCTCTAGTCATAGAAGTATTCGAATTTCTATAATAATTGGATCTAGGATGAGCATTAGTACTAGCAGTAATATTTTTATTGTACATGAAAGCATATCTAGTACTATTTCTAAGATTAGCTTTATTATATCCTAAACCACTTTTGTCATGTAAAGGTCGAGACCTAGATAAAATCATATTTAAATCATTTTGACCTTTACTAAATTTTGCGAACTTATTTGCACATTTATCAAATTTATTTCCAAAGTCGCTATTGACATTTTCAAAAGAAATTTTGTTATTCTTTAAGTCATCAATTTCCTTATTTAATTCAGAATTTTTCCTTTTTAAAGTACCATTCTCAGTTTTGAGACCTAAAATTTGAGATTCTGAATTATCTAAAGAAGATTGTAACTTTTCAAAATTTTCTTTTGAGTCAGAAATTTCATTTTGCAAAATATTATTATTCACCTTTAAAAACTCACATTCTTTAGATAGTTCTAAATTCTTTTCAGTTAAAGCTCCATTCTCTTTTTCAAGAGACGAAATTAAAGAACTAGAATTATTTAAAGAATCTTCTAATGATATATTTCTATTTTGCAAAAGATCGATTTCCTTTAAAAGAACATTGTTTTTATCTTCTAGTTGCTCATTTTCTTTTTGAAGGAAATCTTTTTGAGAAACAAGCTCTTCTAAGGTATTTTCAAAACATTTGGCTTGTTTTACCAAACGATTGTTTTCTTCTTTTAATTTGGAATTTTCTTCCTTGTACTTTTTTGACATAGCTAAAATGACTGTATGGAGTTTCAATAATTTTTCATGGTCTAACAAAAGATCTTTAAATAATGAATCTACACATACCGATTGTGATCTGACTTTAGCCATGAGACATTTGCTTCCTTGCTCTCTTGATTCCGCTTTGTTGCTCTTCCATTTTCTAAATCCTTGACTAGATTTCTTTATCGCCATTTGTTCTAGGATGTTGTTACGATCTCTAGAAAACCAGCTCTGATACCAATTGAAAAGTCGATTGTGTACGACTTGTGCAGGATCTATAATATGGCTATGCGGAATGTATGTGGTAACTTAAGCTATTCAATAGTTATGCGAATAAATATTCGCAAACAATATATATATCACAAATAACTATAAATGCAGTAAAGTAAAGTAAAGTAGAGTAACGACACCAGGATTTTTATACTGGTTTGGACCTCCAGTCCTACGTCCAGTCCCGAAGCTTCTCTTCGGCTTTTCACTAAACAACACCCTCGCTTCACCCGGAGGAACAGGTTCACAACTACTTGATTTACGGGCTACAAGTTTACCCACTTGATTTCACGGGCTACAAGCTTACCCACTTGATTTACGGGCCACAAGCTTACCCACTTGATTTACGGGCCACAAGCTTACCCACTTGATTTCACGGGCTACAAGCTTACCCACACAGGACAATTACAAGAGTTTGACTTCTGATTGTGTTCTTCTTTCAACACTGATTTGCCAACGATTGAGTACACCCTTCCTATAATCTTATCCTCAAGTATATGATTTGAATGCAAAGATTTAAGGAAGAAAGATTGCTTGTTGAATCAAATGATATAAAACTGATTCAAGGATTCAACAAGTATTGAATATTTGAGAGAGCTTTTAGAATGCAAGAGAGTATAGAGTTAAGATCAGAAAATAGAAGAAAATTCGGTTATTTGGATGATTGTAAAATCATGTATTTATAGAGATCGAGAGGTTGCAAATGTTGGTGAAAAGATGCATCTAAAAGGAGTGATTATTCATGAAGAAAAATGGATGCAACTCTTGAAGAAAGAAGATGACTTTTCAACATAACGGTCAAAATTCAAAAACCTGTTGACCTATAGAATTTTGTAGGTCGACCTATTTTTGACCGTTACAATTTAAAAACCTGTTGACCTATAAAAAATTATAGGTCGACCTCTTTTCGACCGTTATATTTTGAAAACCTGTTGACCTATAAAAAAGTGTAGGTCAACATGTTTTTGATGATATGCATAAAAAAAGGTCTTATAAGTAATTTTTGAAAGTCAAAAAGAAGTATGATTATTTGAGGATAGATTTTAACATTTATGACTCTAAATAATCAACTTCTAAATTATGAAGGCATCTCGTCTTCTTTTTGTCGATGTAGAAGCTTCTTCTTGTCATAAATCAAAATAATCCGTGAAGCTTTGACTCAACATTCTCCCCCTTTTTGATTGATGACAATGTGGCTTAAAATAGCTATCTCTCCTTGTATATATGCTCCCCCTTTATACAAGCTCTCCCTGAATCATATATATAATCTATGAAGGCATCTCGTCTTCTTTTTGTCGATGTAGAAGCTTCTTCTTGTCATAAATCAAAATAATCCGTGAAGCTTTGACTCAACATACTGCAGCCGCCACTTGTAATGGACGCACCAAACCATCCCTTTTCCATGCGATTTTCCGTTTAATCCATCAAGTAATTTCAGATGTTTATCGAACAAAAATAGAAGTACAACGTGAGATCTTTGAGAGGGTACGGTAGAGATCGAATTTTGGGTTCCGGGAAGGCCGGATTTCGCGCGGGAAGGCTGGCAATTGGGGACGGTTTCGGGTGCCTGTGGTGGTGCGAGTTCGCCTGAACTCCTGGCGTGGGTGGCTCTCACGAGCGGCGTCGAGGTGGCGCCGGTTGATCGACGACCAGAGCTGAGTCTTGGCGGCGATGGGCTGAAGATGTGATCGACGTGATGGGTTCTTTGTTCAGCAACGAGCAGTACAGAGAAGGATGGTATAAATTAAACTAATTATAATATTAATTACTTAAAGGAGGCTATTAAATCTTTAGACGATCATATCTCATTCGATATTCGACAGAATTTGATGATTTCGGAAGCGTTGGATTCGTATTTCCGAGCACTTCACGATGGAACTGACAAGAGCGTCAACCGAGCTCTTTGAAAATTCAAAGCAAATTCAAATCTGATATGAACAGAAATAAAACTATCGGTGAGATTTCTCCTTTTTATATAATTAATCAGTTATTTAATTTATTTCTGATGTGACGATTATGTGTGTATGTCTGAGATCTGTTGTGTGATGATATTGTGGGTAATTTATTTGTTTGTGGGTGATGTATAAACACAGATTGGTATGTGTTCGATAAAAATAAATTATATTGTTGTGTTATTGATTTGGGATAAAATTTCCCTTTTTAAATAGAAATAAATTATTTTGAACCATTCCTATTGAATTGAAATAGATCAAACTAAATTATTATGTTTAGTGAATTGAAACAGATCAAGCAAAATTTACATTTTGTTGATTTGAAATAGTTGAAACAAATTCGATCATTTTGTTGAAAGAAATTATCAGATATGATTATTTTGGTCAAACATAAAAGAATTAAACAAAAATGTACTTTTTGTTCATTTATAAAAGGGTAATAAGAATATACATTTTTGTGTTAAAATTTGTTAGTGAAGAAAAACAATATTTTTAGTATAAACATATTATGATAATAAAAACAACATTTCTATTTGAAATGTATTTTGCCTATAAAAATGACATTTTTGATTTGAAACTTGTTATAAAAATAAAAATTAACATTTTATTTGAAATATATTATGTAAATCAAAATCACATTTTTATTAGAAGTTTGGCACTTAAAATTGAAGAAATGTTAATGAGATTAAAAAGGACATATTAAAATGTTAAGTAAGATTTAAAGGTTTTTTTTATATACAAATTGTGTTTACAAAATAAATGACCAAGTTTTTACTTTGACCTTTATTCACATTTTATTTTCTTAAATAAAAATTAAAACATTTATTCTTGCTTTGTTTATCTTGTTTACAAGTAAAATAAAAGATTAAAAAGATGGAACATGAAAATATCATTTTTGATTGTCCATTGTTTTCAGTAAAAAAAATTCACACTAATTTTTTTAAATGTAGTTTAGATTTCCTTAAAAAAGATAAAAAAAAACGGAAATACCATTTTTATTTTCAAATGCATACCTTAGAATTCGTATGCGAGTCTAGGAGTCATTTTTATTTTAATCGCATACACTTGAATTTGTAGGTGAAATTAAAGCATCATTTTTATTACATGAAATGTTAGTAGAATAAAAACATCACTTTTTGTTAGTAATGTTCGTTTAGAATAAAAACACCATTTTTATTAGAAATGTTTATTTAGATTAAAAAGGTCAATTTTGCTAAACATGCTTAATTAGAATAAAGATGTCAACTTTGTTAAAAATGTTTATTTAGAATAAACATGTCATTTTGTTAGCAAAGTTTACATTAGTATTAAAAGGCCATTTTGTTAGCAAAGTTTACATTAGTATTAAAATGCCATTTTGTTAGCAAAGTTTACGTTAGTATTAAAATGCCATTTTGTTAGCAAAGTTTACATTAGTATTAAAACGCCATTGTGTTAGCAAAGTTTACATTAGAATAAAAATCACATTTTTGTTATAAAATGTTTAGTTGGACCAAATATATCATTGTGGTTATAAAATGCTATGTTAAGGTAAAGATATCACTTTGTTAAAATTGCCTAAATAGAAAATGGCATTTTGGTCAAACAGAATTAAAGTGCATCTTAGTATAAAAATGTTGCATATGAAAACATTAACATTTTAGTCAAGAATGTTACATTAGAAAAATAATAACAATTTTAGTCAAAATGTCGCATTAGAATAAAATCACATATAAATTGTCACTTTTGTAAATTCAGTATCAACATATAAATTTGTCCTTTTGGTAAAATTAGTATTGACTTATAAAATTGGCATTTTGAATGCGGTAGAAATAGAATTGTTGATGTTGACTATTTTATCGTCATTTTGAATGCGATGAAAATAGAATGGTTAAGGTTGTCATTTTTATCGACATTTTTGATGCGATAAAAATAGACAATGTTAGTGATTCATTTTTATCGACATTTTTGATGCGATAAAAATAGACAATGTTAGTGATTCATTTTTATCGACATTTTTGATGCGATAAAAATAGACAATGTTAGTGATTCATTTTTATCGACATTTTTGATGCGATAAAAATGGACAATTTTAGTGATTTATTTTATCGACATTTTAGATGCGATAAAAAAAAGAATATATTTTGTGTAACATTTTATTGTCTTTCTAAAGACAATAAAAAGAATAAATTAAAATGTCACATTGGTATGGTCATGTTAGGCTATAATATCGTTGTTATTATAAAATGTTATGTCAATTTAAAAATATAATATTTTATTTGAATCATGCCATGTTAATATATAGACATCATTTCCTTTAGATGAAATGTTGATGGTTGAAAACCCCACACGGGTGTTGGGACGATATTTGATACACACGAGTCCCAATATTTAATTTACTGTCAATCGATGGATTGACAGTCTGTGATGAGCGTTATTGGTTTATTTAATGCTCACACAGTTATAAACATCACTCTGGATGTAATTGGACTGTTAAATGCTTGTTATCATGATTGTTGATATATACATGCGATGTATGAAATCCATATAATGGAAATTATATGGTAATTGATTTAGTCACATTCCGACTTAGAATATAAACAATATTTTGGGATAAAAGATTTCCTTTTATAATAAGACTATTTTAAACAATTATCCAACGTAGAATAAAATATAAAAATATGGAGTCGCGTTAAGTAGAAACGCCATTTTTAACCCAAACGGGTTTATTGATCGTTTTATTCATTTGGGCACATTAAAATAAAGAAGTGATTTCAAATTATAATATCTTGAAAAATATTAAAGTTATAATATGATTAAATATAGAATATTAAATTTTGACTTAAAGTTGAAAACAAAGTTGAAATCATTTTAAATGAAATTATAATTATTTTATAGAATACGTTTTAAAAAGGAAATCGATGATATATTATATATATATTTATATAATGGCCTGAATAGAACGCGCCGCGCAGCGACCGTTCGCGAATTTCGACCATTAACTTTAAATTGGCGTAATGGAAGATCCGACCATCGGATTCTTCTAAAACCAGAACCGTTGGGTTCGTATCGAAAAGATCTTTCCAATGAATATAAGTGTTTTCAAATCTAACAGTTAGATTTGGAATTATGTCCAAGTCAAACTTGAAAGAGGTCGCTGTAAGTGCAGTTCGGTGACCGTTATTGGAAACCGACTGTACGAGCGATAATAAAGTTACTAATAATATGAATAAATTATGTAAAATCATAATTAATGATTTAGAAATATTTTGGATAAAAATTTCCATATTTGAAAGATAAAAATCTATTTTTTATCAAAACGAACTAGTTATTAACTAGAATAAAAATCCGATTATTTTAGAAATAATAAATTGTATTTCTAATGGTTTCATTATAATTAAATTTTCCAATATATGAATTAAGGTGAAATTGGAACTAAATTAAATAATTCGGATTTTGGGTTTGTCGCGAACAATGTTTTAAACGACATTTGTTCTTCAGCCCAATCGTGGAAAAGAATAAACCTTTTAATTAAGATTATTACAGTTTTCACTTATATTTAATAATTGAAATGAATTGAAATGTGAATAGGGTTTATCGAGAACAATGTTTTAAACGACATTTGATCTTTAACTCAATTAACAGTGAAAAGATAATTTGGAATTTATAAATCTTTTATTAAGATTTAATAGAGAAATTTTCCAAAAGTAAAGTTTTCCAGTTTAGTATATTAAATTGGAATTGAATGGAATTTGATTCATTAATAATCGAGATGAAATTCTGTAGAAGAAGACCGTTACTATATATGGAATTTAAAAGGCTTTGCCGTTATTCCATTTATATTATTGGTTCGATACAGAGATTTATATCGATTGTTCATTGAGTTGGCTTCTGTGAAATCCCATATTTAATGGAAGATGACTTTGGTTTTATCATGAACAATGTTTTTAAAATGACATTAGTTCTTTAACTCGATTAAAGTTAAGATTAATTTCTTAAATTTGAATAATCATTATGTAATGATTTATGTGATTAAAACCAGACTTGAGTTTTAATGAATTCCTAATTAGATTGAAACGGAATGAGATAATGAAATGATTTAAAGGATAATTTAAAGAATTTATCTTTGATAAAATTAATGGGAACCTTTCCCTAATAATGTGGATATTTTATCAAAAGAATATTCTGAGTTGGGATGTGGCGTATGATGTGTTTTTATAGCACTTGATTTTTAATTATAAAATACGCGAGTTATCCAAAAAGACCGGGTTTAACCCATTTTGAATAATTACAATGACAATCAAGAGTCGAAGATGAAAACGGTGGTTGAAGACCGGCGATCTTGACATCGAATGGATAAGGACTACTAATGCACTGGACTGATTCATGCCCAGGACAGGGTTGAAGTGGTAGTTGTCCGGTCGTATTGTTGATTGTACGGATTTGGCTTTCGCTCAGACCCAGAGCATAAGCTTATAAATGGATGCATGTCTGACGTTGAATTTCATTTTATGTAAATTGATTTCTATTAATATACAACCGTTGGTGGCGGAGAATTCATTCTCTTGCTAAACACCCTTAGAGGTTGTGTGTTAATAGTTATGAATTGCATGGCGTGAAATGTCAACGTGGCACGCCAAGATGCAAATGATCAAGGCTTTGTTGAAAAGCATGCCTTGTGGTTGATGATCAAAGCACGGCCTGTTTAGGCGTAGCTTTGTGTAACTTGACTTCACGAGCCTCACACCCCGGTATGAGTCTAAAACGGGAGAAGGGACTGCAGGGAGTGCACATGTTATCTTTCTAGCTAGAGTAATGTCAGGGACCTACCAGCGCTGACATTTTACTTATGTGGATGTTGGATTTTTGAGGCGCCTCGGATTTTTATAGGCCGATAGTGGTCATACTATAGGTCCAAAGGGACCGGGAAGCGTGTGTTCAGGCATAACTAATCCATACACATATGTGTGGACCGGCCCTGAAGATCCAAGGGTTCACTGCGGGGGATCCTGAGGTATCTGCTAGAGTGCCTCGAATCGGTAAGGAGCTCCTCTCTAGCCTTGACTCGTGATGGAATCCAAATCTCCAATACGACCTTGCGGTTTTGATTGTAGAACTAGTATTGGCGACATAGTAGGATGGGGTACTATGCCGTCTAGGATTGATACTTATGATTGAAATGTTTTAATTAAAACATATACACACTAATATTAAATTCGTTTTTATCGTATCAAGCATCTTTTGACCATTATAAGGTAAATCCTCTGGTGTGCGTTGCATTGTGTGATGGGACCTGGGTCTTATAATGGTTTCATTTTTCCAAAAATCATTGCGTTGTTTAACGATTTACTTTAATTTATGCACCGACAATCCATTGGAATAAAACCCGTTCCGCATTTGCGGCGTGGTCCTTGGATTTGCCTTATTAGTTAAATTAGTTTAGAATTCTCACACCAGTCCCGTGACTGACCCGTTGTTTGTTTCCACCTTTTTCAAACTCGGGTGCCCTCTTTTCCACACAGGCAGTCGAGTAGTTTGTCTGCAGGTTCTTACCTCGAGCAGGATTCTGGATTGAAGCTTAAAGCTGTGTCCAGAGCTAAGTTATTTCATTTCCGCTGTGCATTGTATTTAATTACTGGTAATTTAATCTCTCTCTGTAATATAATTCGATGTACTCTGATACTTTGTACTCTGATGTAACATTTATTATTGATGTTATAAAAGTCTTTGTTATTTGTTCTGATGTTGTTGTATTCCCAAAGTTAAAGTATTCGAAGATTTCCAACCTTTGGGTCGGACCTATGTGGTTTATGGTCGATTCAAAGAGCGGGAATTTCCGGGTCTTTACAGTTGGTATCAGGGCTCTGGTTAGCTCAAATCTTTGCGGTACAACTCGTTAGAACTGAACAGAAGACTCATCAGAGATTGGAATAGAAATATCTAATAAGAATTCTCATTAGAGATTGGATCAGCAGTATCCTAGAATGAGAAAACTCATTAGAGATGGGGTTAGTAATGCCCTAGAATGAGTTCAGAGTGATAAGCTTATAGTTAACGTATTTTGATTACATATATAATCCTATTTCAGAAAGTAAGATTTTTAAATATATAAAAGTATATATAATTGATAAGTTAGTCAACAAATAAAATTAATAAAAGTAAAATTAAAATTTAGTTAGTAAATTGAACTACTTTTAGCTTAGTTCCTTTTCGAGGACGAAAAGATTTTAAGTGGGGGCGATTGTAACAACCCATAATTTTGGGGCCAATTTAAAATTTTTAATTTAAAGAATTTTAAAGGGAATAGTAGATTTAAAATAATTAATTTAAAATAATAATGGCTAAAAATTTATTTTTAATCAAAAATAAAACAACTAAATTTATTTAATTGTATAGGGAGATTAATATAGCACTGTAGTTTGAAATTTTGATTTTTAAACTTTAATTAAATATATATTTTATTTTTAAAGTAGAATGGGGACGACCCATAAAAATTTAACTCTGTTTAACTCGGTTTTCGACGAAACCACTTTTGTTGGAACCGGAATGTCAATTTATTGTTAAGTTTAATTTTCCAGAATTTTTAAAGTTAATATGTGAGCGTGGCGAGAGAAACTGTGTTTTGACAATTACAGTTAAATTTAAACGACTTAAAAATAGTCATTTTTCAAACAGTCTCAGAATTCGACGAAATTAGTCTCGTTAGAACCGTATCGTCAAAACATAGCCAAATATAATTTTTCTGTAATTTTTAGAGGTCGTATGTGGCCCCGGTAATTTCAAATGTACGTTTGAATTAAACATAAAATGATTTATAATTAAATTTAAAGAAAAACATATCGTAACAGCCGAACTGGGTTACGAAACGTATTCCATTGTGTCCGGGATGGGGGTTATTAGCTAGGGGCGACACTCGGTTGGTTTGGTTTGGAGCACGTGGCATTAAAATAATAATTTTCGAATTAAAGGAATTTAAAATACACTATTAATACCGTATAAATACGCTATATGCGTACTCTCCCAGAAACCCTAATACCCGTATACTGCAGCCGCCACTTGTAATGGACGCACCAAACCATCCCATTTTCCATGCGATTTTCCATTTAATCCATCAAGTAATTTCAGATGTTTATCGAACAAAAATAGAAGTACAACGTGAGATCTTCGAGAGGGTACGGTAGAGATCGAATTTTGGGTTCTGGGAAGGCCGGATTTCGCGCGGGAAGGCTGGCATTTGGGGGCGGTTTCGGGTGCCTGTGGTGGTGCAAGTTCGCCTGAACTCCTGGCGTGGGTGGCTCTCACGAGCGGCGTCGAGGTGGCGCCGGTTGATCGACGACCAGAGCTGAGTCTTGGCGGCGATGGGCTGAAGATGTGATCGACGTGATGGGTTCTTTTTCAGCAACGAGCAGTATAGAGAAGGTTGGTATAAATTAAACTAATTATAATATTAATTACTTAAAGGAGGCTATTAAATCTTTAGACGATCATATCTCATTCGATATTCGACAGAATTTGATGATTTCGGAAGCGTTGGATTCATATTTCCGAGCACTTCACGATGGAGCTGACTAGAGCGTCAACCAAGCTCTTTGAAAATTCAAAGCAAATTCAAATTTGATCTGAACAGAAATAAAACTATCGGTGAGATTTCTCCTTTTTATATAATTAATCAGTTATTTAATTTATTTCTGATGTGACGATTATGTGTGTATGTCTGAGATCTGTTGTGTGATGATATTGGGGGTAATTTATCTGTTTGTGGGTGATGTATAAACACAGATTGGTATGCGTTCGATAAAAATAAATTATATTGTTGTGTTATTGATTTGGGATAAAATTTCCCTTTCTAAATAGAAATAAATTATTTTGAACCATTCCTATTGTATTGAAATAGATCAAACTAAATTATTATGTTTAGTGAATTGAAACAGATCAAACAAAATTTACATTTTGTTGATTTGAAATAGTTGAAACAAATTGGATCATTTTGTTGAAAGAAATTATCAGATATGATTATTTTGGTCAAACATAAAAGAATTAAACAAAAATGTACTTTTTGTTCATTTATAAAAGGGTAATAAAAATATACATTTTTGTGTTAAAATTTGTTAGTGAAGAAAAACAATATTTTTAGTATAAACATATTATGATAATAAAAACAACATTTCTATTTGAAATGTATTTTGCCTATACAAATGACATTTTTGATTTGAAACTTGTTATAAAAATAAAAATTAACATTTTATTTGAAATATATTATGTAAATCAAAATCACATTTTTATTAGAAGTTTGGCACTTGAAATTGAAGAAATGTTAATGAGATTAAAAAGGACATATTAAAATGTTAAGTAAGATTTAAAGGTTTTTTTTATATACAAATTGTGTTTACAAAATAAATGACCAAGTTTTTACTTTGACCATTATTCTCATTTTATTTTCTTAAATAAAAATTAAAACATTTATTCTTGCTTTGTTTATCTTGTTTACAAGTAAAATAAAAGATTAAAAAGATGGAACATGAAAATATCATTTTTGATTGTCCATTGTTTTCAGTAAAAAAATTTCACACTAATTTTTTTTAATGTAGTTTAGATTTCCTTAAAAAGATAAAAAAAGGGAAATACCATTTTTATTTTCAAATGCATACCTTAGAATTCGTATGCGAGTCTAGGAGTCATTTTTATTTTAATCGCATACACTAGAATTTGTAGGTGAAATTAAAGCATCATTTTTATTACATGAAATGTTAGTAGAATAAAAACATCACTTTTTGTTTGTAATGTTCATTTAGAATAAAAACACCATTTTTATTAGAAATGTTTATTTAGATTAAACAGGTCAATTTTGCTAAACCTGCTTAATTAGAATAAAGATGTCAACTTTGTTAAAAATGTTTATTTAGAATAAACATGTCATTTTGTTAGCAAAGTTTACATTAGTATTGAAAGGCCATTTTGTTAGCAAAGTTTACATTAGTACTAAAATGCCATTTTTTTAGCAAAGTTTACGTTAGTATTAAAATGCCATTTTGTTAGCAAATTTACATTAGTATTAAAACGCCATTGTGTTAGCAAAGTTTACATTAGAATAAAAGTCACATTTTTGTTATAAAATGTTTAGTTGGACCAAATATATCACTGTGGTTATAAAATGCTATGTTAAGGTAAAGATATCACTTTATTAAAATTGCCTAAATAGAAAATGGCATTTTGGTCAAATAGAATTAAAGTGCATCTTAGTATAAAAATGTTGCATATGAAAACATTAACATTTTAGTCAAGAATGTTACATTAGAAAAATAATAACAATTTTAGTCAAAATGTCGCATTAGAATAAAATCACATATAAATTGTCACTTTTGTAAATTCAGTATCAACATATAAATTTGTCCTTTTGGTAAAATTAGTATTGACTTATATAATTGGCATTTTGAATGCGGTAGGAATAGAATTGTTGATGTTGAATATTTTATCGTCATTTTGAATGCGATGAAAATAGAATGGTTAAGGTTGTCATTTTTATCGACATTTTCGATGCGATAAAAATTGACAATGTTAGTGATTCATTTTTATCGACATTTTTGATGCGATAAAAATAGACAATGTTAGTGATTCATTTTTATCGACATTTTTGATGCGATAAAAATGGACAATTTCAGTGATTTATTTTATCGACATTTTAGATGCGATTAAAAAAAAAAGAATATATTTTGTGTAACATTTTATTGTCTTTCTAAAGACAATAAAAAGAATAGATTAAAATGTCACATTGGTATGGTCATGTTAGGCTATAATATCGTTGTTATTATAAAATGTTATGTCAATTTAAAAATATAATATTTTATTTGAATCATGCCATGTTAATATATAGACATCATTTCCTATAGATGAAATGTTGATGGTTGAAAACCCCACACGGTTGTTGGGACGATATTTGATACACACGAGTCCCAATATTTAATTTACTGTCAATCGATGGATTGACAGTCTGTGATGAGCGTTATTGGTTTATTTAATGCTCACACAGTTATAAACATCACTCTGGATGTAATTGGACTGTTAAATGTTTGTTATCATGATTGTTGATATATACATGCGATGTATGAAATCCATATAATGGAAATTATATGGTAATTGATTTAGTCACATTCCGACTTAGAATATATACAATATTTTGGGATAAAAGATTTCCTTTTATAATAAGACTATTTTAAACAATTATCCAACGTAGAATAAAATATAAAAATATGGAGTCGCGTTAAGTAGAAACGCCATTTTTAACCCAAACGGGTTTATTGATCGTTTTATTCATTTGGGAACATTAAAATAAAGAAGTGATTTCAAATTATAATATCTTGAAAAATATTAAAATTATAATATGATTAAATATATAATATTAAATTTTGAATTAAAGTTGAAAACAAAGTTGAAATCATTTTAAATGAATTTATAATTATTTTATAGAATACGTTTTAAAAAGGAAATCGACGATATATTATATATATATTTATATAATGGCCTGAATAGAACGCGCCGCGCAGCGACCGTTCGCGAATTTCGACCATTAACTTTATATTGGCGTAATGGAAGATCCGACCGTCGGATTCTTCTAAAACCAGAACCGTTGGGTTCGTATCGAAAAGATCTTTCCAATGAATATAAGAGTTTTGAAATCTAACGGTTAGATTTGGAATTATGTCCAAGTCAAACTTGAAAGAGGTCGCTGTAAGTGCAGTTCGGTGACCGTTATTGGAAACCGACTGTACGAGCGATAATAAAGTTATTAAAAATATGAATAAATTATGTAAAATCATAATTAATGATTTAGAAATATTTTGGATAAAAATTTCCATGTTTGAAAGATAAAAATCTATTTTTATCAAAACGAACTAGTTATTAACTAGAATAAAAATCCGATTATTTTAGAAATAATAAATTGGATTTCTAATGGTTTCATTATAATTAAATTTTCCAATATATGAATTAAGGTGAAATTGGAACTAAATTAAATAATTTGGATTTTGGGTTTGTCGCGAACAATGTTTTAAACGACATTTGTTCTTCAGCCCAATCGTGGAAAAGAATAAATCTTTAATTAAGATTATTACAGTTTTCATTTATATTTAATAATTGAAATGAAATGAAATGTGAATTGGGTTTATCGTGAACAATGTTTTAATCGACATTTGATCTTTAACTCAATTAACAGTGAAAAGATAATTTGAAATTTATAAATCTTTTATTAAGATTTAATAGAGAAATTTTCCAAAAGTAAAGTTTTCCAATTTAATATATTAAATTGGAATTGAATGGAATTTGATTCATTAATAATCGAGATGAAATTCTGTAGAAGAAGACCGTTACTATATATGGAATTTAAAAGGCTTTGCCGTTATTCCATTTAAATTATTGGTTGGATACAGAGATTTATATCGATTGTTCATTGAGTTGACTTCTGTGAAATCCCATATTTAATGGAAGATGACTTTGGTTTTATCGTAAACAATGTTTTTAAAATGACATTAGTTCTTTAACTCGATTAAAGTTAAGATTAATTTCTTAAATTTGAATAATCATTATGTAATGATTTATGTGATTAAAACCAGACTTGAGTTTTAATGAATTCCTAATTAGATTGAAACGGAATGAGATAATGAAATGATTTAAGTGAAAATAAGGCTCAGGTCCCTAAAAGCAAACTTAATTAGGCTCACATCCTTCCCTTTTGAAATATATAAATCTCATCCCTATTTTCAAAACACAGCTTCTATTTTTCCGGAAATGCCCTCGTTCTGTTTTAACGGTGTGTTTTTCACTATATGTTACATATTAGGTTTTTACTTTTTTGCTGAAACCTAATTTTCTAATCCATGGCGGCTGGATCCAAAACTTAAACCGCCGCTCGTCGCTCAAGCACCAGGATCCGCTCTTCGCTCCAACTCCCGCTCCAGCACCACGATCCGCTCGTCGCTCCAGTTCCAGCACCAGGATCCGCTCGTCGCTCCAGATCCAGCACCAGGACCAGGCCCAAATCACGATCCCCAAATCGTAGTTCAAAGAGTGAGAATTCCAAGCTTTCGTTTTGTAAGAGGTTCGATTCGAAATCATATCAACAAAGTGGCGTCCATATCAAGAGCCGATCTGTAAACCCAATAGAGGTATTTTTTTAATTTTCCAAAGACTTTTCCTACCATTTTTATGTAACAAAACCCATCCAATTTTTACTGTAGTTTATAAGAATAAGTGATTGCTTTGGCATAATTCGTGTATTAGATTCAGCTCAATTTTCATTTGCATTTGGGGCTGAAGATAGCGCCCTGCCATATAAACAGTATATGGTTGCGGCATCTATCAGTGTAGCCAGGAAAAGATTTTTTTTTGTATAGCAGAGTTGTTTTAAAAAGCTTTTACGACATGAAATTTCTGGAGTGGATATGGCAAGTGTACTCAGCATGTATGCATGCCATTTTTGATACACAGAAGAATTTTGTACTGAAATATTCATGAGCATTCAAAACTGATATACTTATGGTCTAAAACTCTTTGATACCTAGATTTCTATTATACGAACAAAGTGTATTTGCTAGAAAAGATGTTATATGTAGGAAAATACAAACAGGAAAACATTCAAAATCGCGATCTGTAAAATGGAGGAAAATATCTTTGATTTTTGTTGAACTTCTGATAAAAAGTTGCGGACAAATATGCATTTATTCCTATTATATGCATATATGTATGCAATTTTTTATCAAACAAACAGAAAAACATATTTTTTTACAAATATATTCATATTTCTATGCATATATCTGGAATACTTGCATATAAATATTCAGAAATTATTATTTTTTGCTGAATTCTACGCATGTATTTATATTGTAATTGCCGAGTGTATATGACTTTGATGAGGTATACTTTTGCCCATCAATGGGTTGAACGATCAATATGTGAACTGGTCAATTGCGTTGGAATGAGCATGAGTTTTATTTCTGAACTCAGTTGTGCTTCTTGGAATGTTGACTTAACTGTTCTCCTAACCTTCGTGGATTTTTGCTGAACTTCTGATAAAAAGTTGCGGACAAATATGCATTTATTCCTAATATATGCATATATGTATGCAATTTTTTATCAAACAAACAGAAAAACATATTATTTTACAAATATATTCATATTTCTGTGCATATATCTGGAATACTTGCATATAAATATTCAGAAATTATTGTTTTTTTGTTGAATTCTACGCATGTATTTATATTATTCTGAAGCAGTTTTTGTACCGCACATTAAGCTTATTAATGTTGATTTTCTTTTTTTGATAACAGTGTTCTGGCGGATATTGGTGTAGTGGTGTTGTTGAAGCTTGGTCCTCCATCCATTTCCAAATGATTGAAATCTGCAGTTGTTTCTACAGAGACTACTAAATGTTATAAATTTTTTGATGTAATACATGTTAGTGTGGTCTGTACTTATTTTTTGATGTAGTACATGTAAATGTTATGAAAATTTTCATGTACGTATGCACATATTTCTGTTATTTGCATATATATATGTATCTTGTTATAATCATTTGTATTTAATTTTTTGTCATTTCTTTTTTTTCAGCAATTATGCAGTTCAGTTCTGTATATGTATGCAATTATTTCACTTTTTTGCATAAATGTATGCAATTTTACGTAATATATGTATATAATTGTCTAGTTTTTCGTAAAAATCAAAAAAATTAATAAAAAAATCGCTGTTGGATTGATCGACGGTTTTCCAGAATTGTAGGATTAGGTTTGAGCGAGATAATACGAGCGATAGACTGAGTAAATGAGGAAAAACATTTGTTGGATAGTTTTTTAGGTGTGTAAGGGTAGATCTGGAATTTTTTTAGCGGAAATTCAAAAATAGGGATGTATTCTATATTAATTTTATCACCGGGTTTTTTTTATATTTTGAAACTTAACAGGGACCTGTAAAAAACGCACCCATGATTTAAAGGATAATTTAAAGAATTTATCTTTGATAAAATTAATGGGAACCTTTCCCTAATAATGTGGATATTTTATCAAAAGAATATTCTGTGTTGGGATGTGGCATATGATGTGTTTTTATAGCACTTGATTTTTAATTATAAAATACGCGAGTTATTCAAAAAGACCGGGTTTAACCCATTTTGAATAATTACTACGACAATCAAGAGTCGAAGATGAAAACGGTGGTTGAAGACCGGCGATCTTCACATCGAATGGATAAGGACTACTAATGCACTGGACTGATTCATGCCCAGGACAGGGTTGAAGTGGTAGTTGTCCGGACGTATTGTTGATTGTACGGATTTGGCTTTCGCTCAGACCCAGAGCATAAGCTTATAAATGGATGCATGTCTGACGTTGAATTTCATTTTATGTAAATTGATTTCTATTAATATACAACCGTTGGTGGCGGAGAATTCATTCTCTTGCTAAACACCCTTAGAGGTTGTGTGTTAATAGTTATGAATTGCATGGTGTGAAATGTCAACGTGGCACGCCAAGATGCAAATGATCAAGGATTTGTTGAAAAGCAGGCCTTGTGGTTGATGATCAAAGCACGGCCTGTTTAGGCGTAGCTTTGTGTAACTTGACTTCGCGAGCCTCACACCCCGGTATGAGTCTAAAACGGGAGAAGGGACTGCAGGGAGTGCACACGTTGTCTTTCTAGCTAGAGTAATGTCAGGGACCTAACAGCGCTGACATTTTACTTATGTGGATTTTGTATTTTTGAGGCGCCTCGGATTTTTATAGCCCGATAGTGGTCATACTATAGGTCCAAAGGGACTGGGAAGCGTGTGTTCAGGCATAACTAATCCATACACATATGTGTGGACCGACCCTGAAGATCCAAGGGTTCACTGCGGGGGATCCTGAGGTATCTGCTAGAGTGCCTCGAATCGGTTAGGAGCTCCTCCCAAGCCTTGACTCATGATGGAATCCAAATCTCCAATACGACCTTGCGGTTTTGATTGTAGAACTAGTATTGGCGACATAGTAGGATGGGGTACTATGCCGTCTAGGATTGATACTTATGATTGAAATGTTTTAATTAAAACATATACACACAAATATTAAATTCGTTTTTATCGTATCAAGCATCTTTTGACCATTATAAGGTAAAACCATATCCTCTGGTGTGCGCTGCATTGTGTGATGGGTCCTGGGTCTTATAATGGTTTCATTTTTCCAAAAATCATTGCGTTGTTTAACGATTTACTTTAATTTATGCACCGGCAATCCATTGGAATAAAATCCGTTCCGCATTAGCGGCGTGGTCCTTGGATTTGCCTTACTATTTAAATTAGTTTAGAATTCTCACACCAGTCCCATGACTGACCCGTTGTTTGTTTCCACATTTTTCAAACTCGGGTGCCCTCTTTTCCACACGGGCAGTCGAGTAGTTTGTCTGCAGGTTCTTATCTTGAGCAGGATTCTGGATTGAAGCTTAAAGCTGTGAACAGAGCTTAGTTATTTCATTTCCGTTGTGCATTGTATTTAATTCTTTGTAATTTAATCTCCCGCTGTAATATAATTCGATGTACTCTGATACTTTGTACTCTGATGTAACATTTATTATTGATGTTATAAAAGTCTTTGTTATTTGTTCTGATGCTGTTGTATTCCCAAAGTTAGTATTCGAAGATTTCCAACTTTTGGGTCGGACCTGTGTGGTTTATGGTCGATTCAAAGAGCGGGAATTTCCGGGTCTTTACAGGCGGGCTGAAAGAGTCTAAACGTATGATATTATTTTGCTGTGTTGTATATAAGGGCAGAGTATTAGAACCGTCCAGTGATGATGACGATGTACTCTGATATTGTAAGTTTTATTCATAGCTCTCAATAAAGATTTATTTCTATATTATATTTTGTTCCGCTGCGATGTGAGACTCTGTGTTGTGTTCTTCTTCTTCTTCTTCTTCTATTCTTATACTTCTTTCCCTCGTATCTCACCCTCTAAATTCTTTTATTAACAATCCGGTGTTCTCGGTGTTTGAAAGGTCGGCATGAGATACAGTAAAGGTATTTATGTCGATTTTCGAGGCCGAAAACCCTGGGTCGTTACACAGCCACTTTGCTAGATCCAATCAGTGTCTCCTATTTATTCCCACATTATGTCAAGAAACAAGCATATATTTTGGATCTTCCTGATGAGTGATATTATTATTGGGTAAATTGCCGAATTTGGAAGAATGTAGCACGAAGCTGAAACACACGGAAAAAAGGAATGGTACATAAAGTCATCCTTTCAGATAATGATGAAGGCAAAATTTTTGATGTAGTTACCCTCAGACAGGTATACTTATAATATTTGCTTCGAATATAATTTTGACTATTTGGTATTTCATTAGTTATAATTTTTTTAGTCCATAAATCAGGCACATATACAAATGAGTCAACATATAACTTTTTCCCTTTTGGGTGATAACCTATGCAACTCATGGCTATCTTTGCAATATTTTGACAAAATTTATATGTAATTTTTCTTATAATATCCAGAGAATGTGCTTTAGTTTCACAGCCAGCTTCCGTTCTATTGAGAATTCATAATTCTATAAGATAACATAATTTTAACGACAAATAAAAGCATTATTCATAATTCTATAAGGTAACGTAAATGGAAAGCTTCAATCGGCACATTTAATATTATAGGACAGAATGGCACCTGCGGATATAAGCAACCCAAGCTTGCATATATCTAATTTAATGATATCATCATTGGCCTTTTATATTAAACACCAAAGTTATCATTTTCCATGAAAAAAATTCTTTGAAAAAAAAAACTTTTGTGAAGCATATGCCTTATTAAGATTCAAGATATGTTTGTTGAAATCATAGACTGTTGCATACTATTCAGCATGATCTGAAAAAAAGGTTGTAAATAATAAAAATGCATAATTGCTGCGTCTGAACTTTAGTATGCCTTATGTATGTGCCTTAATGACGCTGCTTCTTTCACCACTATTTTTTTTATTTTAGGTTTTCATTAATGTTTATTTCGTTTTTTCATCATCCTTGTCTTTCTTCCAAATGACCGCGGTTGACCTCATAAAAACTTTTTTTTTCCATGGCTTTATGTTTGTAGATAAATCTATGTTTTTCTGTTAAATTGTTGTCCATACTTATTTCTCGTGTTAATATAACAATTTTATGCTAATAAAATTTTAAGTGTCGTATAAGAAAAACCATTTTATGTTTAATTGTCTTTCCCCCATGCTCTGCCATAGATGGACAACAATCGGCTGCTGCGTTAGCTTTTCAGGCAAAATGGTAATCGAGTTTCCAATAGGAGAAACCGGCATATCAAAATTTGTTTGTTAGGTGATTGATTATTCATGTAATTATAGTTGATGCTCTTTCCTATTTCTATGATGTATAGATAGTTTGCTAATGCTAATAAACTTTTAAACTTAAAAAAAGAAGAAAAATAAAATTTATATTATTAAGGACTGAAATCTTTTATAAAAATTTTTTAATCTATGAATCTTTTTAGTTTTTACTTCTGCCGAATTTTATTATCAGCGTAACAGGGTTAAATACATAGAATGTCATGACTGGGATTTTTTGTGAGAGTATTTGTGGGAACCATGCAAGGGTCTCAAATTGATGTCGCCTTGTATCTCAGCCCGCTGCTAGATGCATGGATCCGCCCCCCAATACCTGATGTTACAACAGCCTTAACACTTCCTATTTAATTCAGGTATCATATACTATAATTCTTATGCTTATTATTCCACCGTTGATTGAAAAAAATACTGGAAATAATAACTATCTTTGATAATTTGGTTTATGATTTAGTCTAATTGCAAGAATTATGATATTATAACTCTATGATTATGATAATTGGATATCTAATTGATTTATACTATTCAATATATTTTAGGTGCAACTTCAAACTTTAAAATTGAATTCATTTCGTTTAGAAAGCTTTTGAGCATCATAATTTGAAATCGAGTTTAATTAAATAACCTTGCTAATCAGTTTAATAAAGTAATTGAGTTTAGAATTGTAAAGTTATTTTGTACAAAATAAAATCAGATTTCCTTTTCATCAAGCTTAAAATTATATTAAATTGATAATAAAATTATCAGATAATGGCTTTTGCAATAATTTTTATTAAACTGATTACCAGGATCAAACAAAAGAAACATCTTGTAAAAAATGAGTAAAATGCAAATTATTCTTATCACCGATGCCTTTTATTTTGGGTCAAGTCATTAATTGACCAAGTTCTTACATACACACATTTATATGACATTGTTATTAATGTACAATTCTTTTCATTTCAAATTTACCATTCGGTGTTTCCCAGGTTGATATACCACTACAACAAAGTTATCTATGGTATGGTGGTAGCGGTGGCGATGAAATGAATTCGTAGGTTAACACATTATGTGCTTAGAGTTAAATCAATATTTTATTCTTGGACACACTATTATATGTATGCTTGATAAGTTGTAACACAACATATATTTACCGTGTTTAATGATTTTGAAGGTATCTGGTGCCTATATATTCCGCCCCGATGGAGCTCCTTCTACAGTTGTTTCTAGATTGGTGACTATCTGAATTGTCATTTACTTCAACAGACTGTGGCAAGCTTCAATTTTTTTTCTTCCTAACGTGGGAAAACCATTATAATTTTACTTTAGGTACATATGAAGATAATCAAGGGTCCATTGGTTGATGAAGTACACCAACAATTTGGTTCATGGATAAATCAGGTAAGTGAACTATGAATTATAAATATTATATAAACATATGTGGCTTGTTTTTCACTTGAATTAACATAACACCTAGCCGCTAGAAATTGATTGTGACATAGTAGCACATGGTCACTTTATTTCTTGCTAAAAAAGCACACCGCTTCATCTGTTGCTTAATAATACTTTGAATAATAAGCGAACATGTCAAGACCGCATCATCTCATTTTCTTTATCAATCTTTTTGGGTGGAATAATATCTGAAATGTTTATTACATTCTAATAAAAATACATACGTCAAACAGCGTTTTGTTTTTCGGTTAAGCATTTTGTTTTCTGTACTTGTTTCCAGAGCCTTCTATCAGTTCTAATGTATACACAATTGTAGGTGATTAGATTGTACGAGGGCAAGGAGCATGCTGAAATGTAGTATACTGTGAGTAAAATCTTATTTTTGTAACTAATGTTATTGCCTGTATCCGTAATTAAGATCAAACTATGAACATATACGTTCTTTTTTGTAGATTGGCCCGATCCCTACTGATGATGCTGTTGGGAAGGAGGTTATTACACGATTGACAGCAAATACGCCTACAAACAGAACATCTAATTCAGATTCAAATGGGAGAGACTTTCTTAAGCGGGTACCTAGTTATATATGAATATCTCATCAATTAGGAAAAAATAACATCCAGTTGTCTATAATTACAGTTTCTCCAAATTCTGGTAATAGTATATAATTCAATTAGATTAATTTTGCTATAAAGTATATTTGACACTTTTACCATGTATTTTGTACACGGTACAACAAGCTAATGAACATGATTTCAGCAATGATATATACTCTTGCAGTTGTCTAGTGTTTGCTAGATGCTGATAGCCTTTCTTATATTCACTAGGATAGGACATAATATTTGGCAAGTGATTATACCGGAGTAATAAAATAAAACTTATATAAGAAAACTCAATATAGCTTTCATATATGAATTCAGTTTAATGAAGTGATCTTGGTCAGACATGAACTGTTATATTATAGTTCACATATAAGGAATTTTTAAAAGTGCTTATTTATTTACCGAAGTTTAATAAAATGACTTTTTAGCATTAGAAAATGTAGGTAAGAAATTACTGATTTTTAAGATGAAACAGAATCGACAGAAACATACATAAGTATTGACATTACTTCAGAAGATTTTTTTACAAAAAGATCTCATTCAAAGAGAAAATGAATATTTGGTAAAGGAAAGTAGATCTTTCAAAGAATATTGGTTGTTCAAAACATTGAAAACTTTTCTTTGAAAATTCTTTAAATAATTCTAAACCTGGAAACTTAGTTCATGCTAATTCTTTCTCGTTCAAGTTCTCATACATAAGTTCTAAGTTGCTAAGCTGATAAACAAAATTCAACTTGCACAGTATGCATAGAATGTCTTATATAGAAATCCTGTAAAATGTACTTCTTAAATAAGCAGCAAGTCCAATAGTCGTTGATCCCGGTAATAGAGTTAGAATAAGGAAGTCCATGATTTCAAGTGAGCTATTTCCAAGGATAATAATGTAAACTGAATAAATAAATTGATTTTCTACGATTTAGCGTTGTTTGTTTTATAGATTGGCCTTTAACTGTGAATTTATATCTTTATAGGTATATTGCAATTTTGTACATTATCAGTTGACTAATTTTAGTGAGTCATTTACATGATTTTGGTTTGCATCATTGCCCTATATACTTATCAGATGATATACCAGTCTGTTTCTATATTTTTCCTTTTCGGTTTTATTTATTTATTTTCATATGAAGTTAACTGATGATAGAATGCGATCTTCAAGAGTCATCCTCGAATATCGATTCTAAACTTATCATGTTCTTGTTTTCTCGGTATATATTGATAACGTTAGCTGTTGCACATCTACAGTCTATTTCCTAGAATTTAACTTTATTAATTATGCACATACTTGTTGATGTTTGTATTATAGATCGTAACTAAGAAGACTGAATTTCTATGGTTTTATACCATGCTTCTAGAAAAAGGAGATGACCTAATATCGGTGGCATCTTTCAGGTATTTAGCTGTTGCATTTTGTTATATCTTTTATACTTGCATTGTGTATTATTTCTTTAGACCATCTAAATTTATTTATTTCGATACTTATCGGTATTCTCTACTTGTTTCTCTGGGTCAATGGAAACAAAGGTGCTGAGTTACCTCTTGTAAGCACACGTTTGAATTATAGACACCAAGGAATGTGCCTCCTTCTCGTGAATGAATTTGAAAAGATTATATTGTAAAATTAATTTATAGTAGTTTAATGTGGGAAATGGTAGCAAATATATACGAGGAAATCTTTATAGCATGTTTCTATACACACATACATACATACGTACACACATACACACATACACACACACACACACACACACACACACACATATATATATATATATATATATATATACATACATACACTCATACATACGCCAAAACCGAGCCTCGACTCAGTTTTGCAATTCACTTATTATTTGTCAGTTTTGGAATGGTAACCTGTTATTTATCAGTTTTGCAAATACACTTGTTATTTATCAGTTTTGCAATTTGTTATTTCTATAAAAATGAGTGCGTTTATATTTTGTAGGCACTTGTGGAGGAGAAAAAAAAAATCAGAATTTGGAATGTAACGGCAACGGAAAAACAAATATGTTTGATCTTCGTAGTATCTAAAATTTTATGTATCTTTAGTAAAACTTTGTATCGTTTTTTGTAATTTGAACTTGATATTATGGTATTTTGAAATTGGAAGCATTATGCAAAAGTGACATTGTTGAAATTGAAATATGGAAGTGTACCAAATATTTTATGTGAATTGATATGTTGAATTATATACGTGATTGAAAATCATAAAGACATGATATATATTCTCATTTATAAGTGTTTGCAATTTATGTTTGCCAACATTTCCAAGTGTTGGTAGGATTATGATACTGACATTTATAAATGTTACCATATTTTGTAGCTCTAACATTTCTAAGAGTTAGCAATGAATATGTTTGTAACTCTTATTAGTGTTACCATCTCTTATGGTTCCAACATATATAAGTGTTAGAAATGAATATGTTTGTAAGTCTAATAAGTGTTACCATATCTTATGGTTCCAACATTTATAAGTGTTAGCAATGAATATGTTTGTAACACATATAAGTGTTACCATATCTTCTGGTTCCAACATTTATAAGTGTTAGAAATTACTCTGTTTGTAGCACTTATAAGGGTTACAAATATGGCTGGGCAATTCCTCACACGCCGTTGGTAACACTTAAAAGTGTTACAAAAATTATTTGTAACACATATACTTGTTGGGAATCCCCTGCTTTGGTGTAGTGTTCAACAATGGTGACGCCATGATGCTGCTCCAACTTAGATTGATTTATCTTTTCTTCTTCAACAAGCGAAGATTAGGTTATTCAAGTATTAGATCTACATCAACAACGCCTAATTCTCTATTCTTAGATCCAATCTTTGTGAGTTCATGTAACTTTCACATATAATTAACTAAACAACAAACCTGATATGTTTATAAATTGGATCTTAGTCTATGCCTACTAATATGTTGAATCATATCTGATCTATTATTTGTTGTTCATCAGATTCATATCCTAATGCTATCATTATATGCCTATCTTGTTAATATGATCTGTTTTATCGTCATATGCCTATTTTGTTCTTTATGTCTATTGTGTTTCTTTTCTCTTCCTCTTTTCCTTTTTATTTTTGTAAGTCTAGGCTACCTTCGAGCCTAGGAAAATCTCGTTGAGATATACATGAGAATAACGTTGGGATAATTGGGAAAAGTTTTGGGAATAATTAATAAAAATCGATTTGGCATAATCTTCGTTTGGTCAATTCGGGAATAACTTGTGTGTGGAATTATAGGCATGACTTGGATAGGGATTTATGGGTAATTGGCATACATTATAATCCAAGACTTGAATTTTGGCATGAACTAAAACAAAGATGAACAAGTGGCTAAGAACATATACGCCTAAGACACGAGGTTAGATTTAGATTGCGGTGGAAGTCTGCCCGGAACCGACTGGCATATCCAGCCACCACAAAACGATAATCTAATGTGAGATTTCGAATGAGGAAATCAGATACATAATAGTGCTAAGATACGAGGTTGGGTCTAGCTTATGTTAGATGTCTGCCCGGAACCGTCCGACATATCCAACAACCACAAGTTGTCGGCCTAATGCGGGAGGTCTTTCGCGTTTACGGATATAATAAGTAATGACATAAATTGACTAGAATATTTAACTAAGATAGCACATTTATTGTTACATGGATATAATAAGAAAGGAGTTAAGTGGATAAGTAATAACGTGAATGAACCAGAACACTTAACCATGATCGCACATGTGTTAGGACATGGATGTAAAAAGAAAGGGGTTAAGTTGAAAATTCTGGTAGTGGGGACGCAAGCTTAGGAGGGTAGCTTGTGTCATTTTTGTGGGGCCCTTTTCAACCAGTAACCCATGTTCGTATGTCGGAAGCACTCGAACTAGGTCGAGAACTGGGCACACGTATTGAGTTGATTGTAAGAAGTCAAAAGAGTAAGGACGATGGCAGCGCAGGTCCAACGGAGTCATATGCGTGCATGATCCCGACATGGGAGATTAAGATGTTGCGGCATCAGTAGATATAAGCTGTGCAATTCAGTTGTATCGGGTTACCACTTTAGGGAGTGATACACCCTACTATGGGGCCAGCACATGTATCTATGAGTTAGGGAGCGATCGACTAGGGAGGGTAGTTGGGTACATCTTGTTTGGTTAGGAGGGTAGTTGGGTGCATCCACTTTACAAAAGACTACCATCTATTTATTTAGCTAGGAGGGGATCATCTAGTTATAAGAAAACTAGTGTTGGTGCATAGGAATATCATGTGAGATGGTACAGAAGCACAAGAGATGTTCTATCATGCTTATCCTGTTTACCTTATTTTATCTTGCTACTCCTACCTTTTTATACTATCATCTCTTATATCCAGTTTATATGCCTGTCATAATGCTTTTTACCTATTGTATGTTAAAATTACTTGTCTCGCAAGACTTTATGTCTGACCCGTTTTGTTTCGCCTCTTTTCTTTCCTTAACCACTCAGGTTCTCAGGGTGGGAATACTCAAGCTTGATCCGGATTTATCTCTGCTTGAAGTGCTCGAAGTATTGCTTGGTTTTATTTCTCCTTTATTATGGAGATTTATTTTAGGGATTATGGTTTAATGTTTATGTACTCTGATGGATTTTGTACAAGACTGATATTTTGTATACTTGGTTTTAGTATTTTGGTTTGAAGTTGTAACCAGACTTATTTCCACAATATTTCTACTGCAATGAAGTTTTAAATTTTCAGTTATCATTTTATGTACCTATTTGTGAAATTATGTTCTGTTTACTTATAACGCTCCACGAAACTTAATGCATTCCCTTAGTAAGTGACATTAATGGACGTGGGGTGTCACAATCATATTCCAAAAAATAGTAAGTCGAATTCTGATCACGGTCAACCCCCCTTTGACCAACAAAACGACATGTGAAAAATTGAGCTTAAAAAGCTGTCGATGTTCCCAAAAGACATTGAGATTGAATTTACTGGTTACTAAACTAAGATAAGCAGGGTGGAACATGTTAATCTTATAGATCTATGAGAGAGCTTCATTTTGACTAGTTATGTTTCCAGTATCTCTAAATAGATAAAAAGATAGGTGCAACACCGAAGTCTGTTGGGTGCAACACCGAAGTCTGGAGGTGGCACATCCAGTTGAAAAAACAAAATTGCACTGTATGACTTTTTAAAAATTATTTATGGGGATGAAATAGAAATATAACATGGTGCATCATATTCCAAAAAATAGTAAATTGAATTCCGACCACGGTCAACCCCCTTTTAACCAACAAAATGACATAAGAAAAATTGAGCTAAAAAAGATTTCGATGTTCCCAAAAGTCATTGAGATTGAATTTATTGGTTACTGAACTAAGATGAGATGGGCGGAGCCTGTTAATCCTATATATCTATGAGGGAGCTTCATTTTGACTGGTTACGGTTCTAGTAACTCTAAATGGATAAAAAGTTATGGTTGACGGAACAACCTACGTCTGTTTGGTGCAACATCGAAGTCCGGAGGTGCAACATCTGGTTGAGAAACCGAAATTGCACTGTACGACTCTTGAAAACTCGTTCATGGGGATGAAATAGAAATATAACATGGTTCATCATATGCCAAAAAATAGTAAGTCGAATTCCGATCATGGTCAACTCCCCTTTGACCAACAAAACAACATGTGAAAACTTGAGCTAAAAAGGCTTTTAAAGTTCCAAAAAGTCATTAAGATTGAATTTCTTGGTAACTGATCTAAGTTGAGATAGGTGGAACCTGTTAGTCTTAAAGATCTATTAGAGAGCTTCGTTTTGACCGGCTATGTTTATAGGAACTCTAAGTGGATAAAAAGTTATCGTTGACAGAACAACCTACGTCTGTTGGGTGCAACATCGAAGTCCTGAGGTGCAACATCTGTTTAAAAAACCAAAATTGCATTGTATTACTTTTGAAAACTCGTTTATGGGGATGAAATAGAAATATAACATGGTGCATCATATTCTAAAAAATAGAAATTCGAATTCTGACTACGGTTAACCCCCCTTCGACAAATAAAACGACATGTGAAAAATTGAGCTAAAAATGCTTTCTGTAACACCCTATAATTTTGGAAAACAATAAAATGACAAATTAAAGGATACTTAATTTTTAGAAGAGGAATTAAGTAAAACAGGCTTTGCCATTTCGTTCATCTCGGAATTCTGCTTGAGATAGAGTCCGAGTTTATATAAAACGGACATCGCATGAAGAAGTTATGAAGCTTAGAGGATTTCAAGATTAAGTAGAATTAAATAATTACAATTAATTAACAAAATTCAAACCAGATTTCAGAAGCGGGAAAAGTTGATGGCCATGTGTAGACATTTATGTTGACCCCCATTAAGGGGTGTCGACATAGGGGTCGACCCCCCTTAAGGGCGTCGACATAGGTGTCAACCCCCCTGTTTCTGGGCAGAAATACTGATTCGTATGTTGACACCCATTTTGACCCGATAGTCGACCTGAGGCTATAAATAAGACCCCATTTTCACTCTTTTTCTCACCTTCAACAATGGCGACGCCATGCTGCTGCTCTGACTCATATTAATTTAAGTTTTCTTCCCCAACAATCCGAGATTAGATTCAGATCTACATCAGCAACGCCTTATTCTCTTCTTTTAGATCCAATCTCTGTGAGTTTATGTTACTTTCACATGTAATTAACTAATAAGTAATCTTGATAGGGTTGTAAATTGGATCATATCAGATATGTTATTTGTTATTCATCAAATTCATACCCAAATGCTATTATCATATGCCTATCTTAGTCTATTTTATCGTCATATGCCTGTTCATTTATTGTGCCAGTTTTGATTCACTTCCCTTCCTCTTTCCCTTTTTTTTTTATTAGACTAGACTACCTTCGAGCCTAGGGCAATCTCATTGAGATATACATGCGAATACCATTGGGATGATTTTGAAAAAGTTTGGGAAATATTTAATTAAAAGTAATTGGGCATAAATTGTTGATAATTATGGAAAAGTGGTTTGGGCATAATTGGGCATAACTTATGTGTTGGATTGTAGGAATAAATTGGATTGGTACTTATAGGTAATTGGCATTCACTATAATCCAAGACTTGTATTTGGGTATAAACCATGTTAACGTGAACAAGGGGCTAAGAATGAACGTATATGCCTAAGACATGAGATTAGATTCGGATTGCGGTAGAAGTCTACCTGGAACCGCCCGGCATGTCCTACAACTGCAAAACGGTAATCTAATTTAAGAGGTCGAAGGTGGAAATCAGACACGTAATGGTGCTGAGACACGAGGTTAGATTCGGATTGTAGCAGAAGTCTGGCCTGAACCGCCCGGCATATCCATCAACCGAAAATGGTAATCTAATGTGGGAGGTCTTGCGCATTTATGGATATAATAAATAATGAACACTTAACCAAGACGACACATGTATGGTTGACATGGATATAATAAGGAAAGGGGTTAAGTGGGTAACATGGATAACATAAATTGACTAGAACATTTAACAACGATGGAACATGTGGGAAGACATGGATATAATTAAGGGGCTAAGTGGGAAAACCTAGTAGAGGGGACCAAGCTTAGGACAGTTCCATGTGTCATATGTGTGGACTTTTTTCAATCACTAAACCCATATTAGCATCTAGAAGGCTCTCGAACTTGGTCGAGGAAGGGGAATGCTTACTGAAATGATTGTAAGAGGTCAAAAGAATAAGAATGACGGCAGCGCAGGTCCAACGGAGTCATGTGCGTGCATGGCTCCGGGATGGGAGGTAAGACGTTGTGGCATCGGTAGGTATAAGTTGTACAATTCAGTAGTATCGGGTTGCCACTTTAGGGAGTGATACACCCTACTATAGGGCCAACATAGGTATCTACGAGTTAGGAAGCCGGTTGAATGGGGAGGGTAGTAGGTACATCTAGTTGGGTTAGGAGCACGTTGGCTACCTATGGTTGGCAGTAGAAGTACACGATAAACTACCATTATTTTATTTATCTAAGAGGGGATCATCTCGTAGTCTGAAACTAGTATGGTGTAGAGGAATATATTTGTAAGAGGTTTGAAGCGCAATCGATGTTCTATCGTGCTTGTCCAGTTTATCTTGTTGTACCTGCCTTATGATACAGTCATCTCTTATATCCAGTTTGTATTCTTGTCATGTTGCTGTTGCTTATTATATGTTAACGTCACTAGACTCGCCACACTTTATGTCTGACCCTTTTTGTTTCACCTCTTTTCTTTCCTTTTCCCCCCAGGTCCTCAGGGTGGGAATACTCAAGCGTGATCCGGATTTCTCTCTGCCTGAAGTTCTTGAAGGGCTTGAAGTATTGCTTGACTTTGTATCTCCTTTATTATGGTGATTCCTTTTAGGGATTATCGTTTTACATTTTTGTACTTTGATGGCTTTTGTACAAGACTGGTATTATGTGTACTTGTTTTTGGTATTTCGGTTTGATAATGTAACTAAACATATTTTGTTCACGTTTTTGCTGCAATGAAGTTTATAAAATATTCACGTATTATATTTATGTATTTGTCTTGTAAAATTCTGTTCTGTTTACTTATAACGCTCCACGAAACATACTGCATTCCCATAGTGAGTGACATTAACGGACGTGCGGTGTCACACGTGGTATCAGAGCTAAAGGTTACTAGATCAGATAAAACCTTTTTGAAAATAATTTTTATAAAGGAAATATTTTTCAAAGAAAAGCATATTTTGAAAAATATATTCCCCAAAGCCATATGTACTATCTTTCGATTCTCTATTTTGAATCTCTTCTCCTTTCTTATAAGCATGTCTGGGGAACCTAATCTTCATGAGGGCGTACAGATACTAGCTTGGTTCCATAGGTATCTGGAGGCTACGGCTCATGCTGCAGGCCCAACAGACGCTCCTCCCCAGCTGCAGCCGTTGTTCCACCTTTTCCTCCGCGTGCAGATGCTTTTTCTAATATATGCAAGGACTTCCGTGCAATGGGCGGGAAATCGTTTAGTGGAACTAAGACGTTTCTAAAAGCTAGGAATTGGCTCAAAGAAATGGAGGATCTGTTCGGTATCTTTGAAGTTGACGCTCGAAGGAAGATTCAGTTAGCCGTTTGGTAGTTGAAGGATGAAGCTTCGTATTGGTCGGAAGTTACAAATGTAAGACGTCCATTGGAGACTTGGATTGATTTCTGATAGAGATTCGAATTGAAAATTCTTTCTCAAGCAGAGGAGAGTTTGCATATGGAAATGTTTTTGACGTTAAAGCAAGGAAACATGTCTGTTAAAGAGCACGTTAATAAGTTTAACCAATTGGTGAGGTTTGGAGTTAGTGAATACCCCGCATAAGAAGGCTTTGAGGTATGTTAAGGGGTTGAATGAACCGCTCCATGGGTTGGCTATGTCTCACATTCCTATGGGGGCGAAATTTGAGAAACTTGATGATATGGAGTTGATTCATGAAGCAGAGAAGGGGGCTAATGTTGACGGGACACAGAATAAGAAAGTGGATCATAAGAAAGGACCGCTACAGCAAAAGAAAGGCGGAAAGAAGGGCCAAGAGAAAAGAAGATGTCACAATTGTGGAATCATTGGTAACCTAAGGAAGGATTGTAGGAGACTGGTTGTTTCCAATGAGGTGAGACTGGACATTTTATCATCGATTGCCCGAAGAGGCAAGGACAAGATCAAAGGATAGGATCTTCTTTTGGAGGGCAGGTGCATGCTCTCATGGCTGATGCGGAAGAAAAGGTTGGAAAATTTCTGTTGAAAGTTTGATTTTCCTTTTCGATCATCCTATTAGAACTCTTTTTGATTCTAGTGCTTCACATTCATTTATATCTTCTTCGTTAGTTTAAACTCTGCAGCTTAATGCTAGTATAGTTATGGATCCCATTGTTGTCTCAAATCCTATGGGGGGTTCGGCTCATTTGTCTATGATTTGTCGGGATTTGAGAGTGTTTATCTTGCGTAATGAGTTCGAATGCAATGCCTACGTACTTGGTTTCATGGGCTATGGTTTGATTCTGGGGATGGATTGGCTAGCCATGTATGGTGCAATCCTAGATTGTAAAAGGAGGGTAGTTAGACTTTTGACTTGCCGTGGGAGGACCCTCGAGATTTCGAGTGACCCTAAGGGTTCTGTGATGCCTAGTTACCTAGAATCACTTGATGCATCCGTTGATGATTTTTGATCTGTTCGAGTAGTCCATGAGTATGGTGATGTGTTTTAGTAGGTTCGGGGGTTTACCCCCAAGGCGCGAGATTGATTTTCATGTATACTTGGTAGATAATGCAAAGCTAGTCGCATTGCACGTGCGCCATATGGCTCTGAGAGAGAGGAAGGAGCTTAGTAAGCAAGTAAGGGAGCTACTTGAGAAAGGGTTCATTAGGCAAAGCATTTCGGAATGGGGAGCTCTGGTTGTTTTTGCAACGAAGGACGATGGTTCACTTCACTTATGTGTGGATTATAGGGTGCTGAATAAGCTCATGAAGAAGAGTAGGCACCCACTTCCGAGGATAGATGATTTGTTTAATCAGCTTGTTGGTGCGTCTGTTCTCTCTCAGTTGGACTTAGCTACGGGGTTTCATCAGATGAGGGTAGTTGAGGATAGTATAGATAAGACTTCCTTAAGAACTCCAGACGGTTTCTTTAAACTACTCGTCATGCCTTTTGGTTTGACGAATGCACCCGGGTATTTCGTGGACTTATTCAGTAGTTTGTTTTGGGAGTTACTAAATAATTTTGTGGTTGTCCTTGTGGATGATATCTTTATTTTCTCGAGGAGTGAGGAAGAGCGTGTCTTACATCTAAGGAAGTTTTGGTGACCCTTATAGTACATCAGCTTATGGCAAAGTTCTCCAAATGTCATTTTTGGAGAAAAGAAGTAAGGTTCTTAGAGCATGTGGTCACTAAAGAAGGGATAGTAGTGGATCCCGCGAAGGTAGTGGCAATCCAAGATTGGAAGATTCCGAAGAATGCAACAAAAGTAAGAAGCTTTCTTGGTTTTGCAGGCTAATATAGGAAGTTCATTAAGGACTTTGCGAAGATATCAGCCCCACTCACTCGGTTAACAAAGAAGAATTTGATTTTTTCTTGGGATGTTGACGGTGATGATGTTTTTCAGCGCTTGAAGAGGGCTTTGACGACAACCCCAGTTTTGACTTTGCCGGATGGGAGCAAACCATTCGTAGTATATACCGATGCTTGCTGGACAGGGCTTGGTGCGGTTTTTGTGCAAGACCGAAGGGTGATATGTTATGGTGGAAGGCAGTTGAAGTTCCATGAGAAGAATTGCCCCACTCACAACCTGGAATTAGCTTCCATAGTGTTTGCGCTTAAGTCTTAGCACTATTATTTTCCTGGAGAGAGGTCTAAGTTGTATACAGACAATGAATCTTAACTTAAGGCAACAGAGACGGACGTAATTTTTAGAATCCTATGACTCCGAGATCGCTTATACCCCTGGCAAGGGTAACGTTGTTTCTGATGCCTTGAGTAGAAAAAGGTAGACCTTGACTCCTTTGTTTGTAGAGAGATGGAGTTCGGAGTACATATAGACTTTTGACTTTAGACCTTCTACCGAGATTGTACCTGGTTTGTTGGTATCGTTAGAGGTGTGACCTACGATATTGGGTCAGATAGTAGCTGCACAGCAAGACGACCCACAAATAGTGGAGATAGTAGATAAGCTCATAAGAGGGTGTCTTCGAGCCATATTAGTGGATACTCTATAGATGATATAGGTTGGTTGCACCGTGATGGGAGACTTTGTTTACCATGAGTCGAGAGTTTGAGAAAGACGATCCTTGAAGAAGCACATCGTTCTAGGATGACTATACATCCCATTGGTGATAAGATGTACAAAGATATGAAGCGAGTTTTCTTTTGGGCCAGAATGAAGAAAGACATAGCGGAGTTTGTTTCTAGATGTCTAGTTTTCCAGCAAGTTATGGCTGAGCAAAAGAAGCCTGGTGGTTTTCTTCACCCTATAGAAGTTCCGCAGTGGATGTGGGAAAGCGTTTCGATGGATTTCGTTGACAAATTGCCTAGATCAAGGAAAGGTAATATCAGGATTTGGGTAGTAGTTGATAGCCTTATTAAGAGCGCCCATTTCATTCCCGTTAAGAGTAAGAGAAGGCGGCACGGTTAGCATCCGTTTATCTCCATGAGATAGTTCGTCTACATGGCATACCTTCTTGTATAGTGAGAGATCGTGATCCCAAATTCACGAGTGAATTTTGGAAGAGCTTACAGGACGTGATAGGTACGCAGTTATGTTTGAGCACTGCCTATCACCCTCAGACGGACGGACAAACGGAAAGGGCGAGTAGAGTTCTTGAAGAAATTTTGTGGCTATATATCCTAGATTTTGTTGGGACATGGGAAGAACACCTTCCGTTGGTGGAGTTTGCTTACAACAACAGTTATCAAGCAAGTATCGGCATGGCATCTTTCGAGGCTTTATATGGACGACCGTGTCGATCACCAACTTGTTGGTGGGAGTCTTAGGATAAGATTTTGCTTGGACCCATGATGATTAGGGAAACCTCGGAAAAGATAGACTTGATTCGAAGATGCATGAAGACGGCACAAGACCGACAGAAATCATTTGCCGATAAGATAAGAACTGATTTTGAGTTCGATGTTGGAGACATGGTTTTTATTAAGGTTTCACCGTTAAGGAACGTAGTTCGCTTTGGATCTATAGGGAAATTGGCACCAAGATTCGTAGGGCCATTTCCCATAATAGAAAGGATTGGACAGATGGCCTATAGAGTAAATATGCCGGAGAGACTTAATGGTGTTCATGAGATTTTTCATGTATCTCATTTGCGGAAATGTTTGCAAGATACCGCGGAAGTTGAAGAGCTGTGCATGCTTAGGGAAGTAGAAGTGGAACGAGAGGTGACGGTTATACGAGTTCTACATGCATTCTTGGAACGGAGATCAAGAAGCTACGAAACCGAGACGTCAAGTTGGTTAAAGTTCAATGGGGAGATAATCAAGGAGATGCAACTTGGGAGACTGAAGACAAGATACGTGCATCGTACCCTTTCCTATTTGAGGGTATATTCTTAACTTCTCCTTTTTCCAAAGTTTTATACTTGTTTCTATCATTTAGTATATCCTCTCGATTATATCTTCGTTCTTTAGGTAGAAATCCTACGGATGAAACATGTGTTTAAGCATGTTATGTTTGGTGGATGCAAGTGGATGCACGTGTTTGCTAGTGGTTGCTCGTGGATGCATTTACACACACATTAGGCACTAGATCGGCTCAATCACTTTCATATTGCATATGGATGAGTGTGCATATTCATTTTATTTTATGGATGGAAATTGATGTATCATCTTGTGCATGTTGCATTTTGGTGAATGGTTGTGTACGCATATAGAAATGATATGTATCATTTGGATTCTTTTGCATACATAATGGATGCATGGCAGTAACATGATTTGCATTAAGGAGGTCAATTGAATCAGTGGATCGCCTGATTTTGCATTTGGATAAGGACATATACACACGCTTTGCATATGTTCATCAAAGGCATTAGAAATCTTTTAAGGACAATGGATGCCTATGATTGATGGATGAGTAGATGGATGATGGATGGTATGATATATGTTCTTCTTAACTTGGAGATTTTGAGGTCGAAATCCGTTAAGTAGGGGAGAATGTAACATCCCGTAATTTTAGAAAACACTAAAATGACAAATTAAAGTATAGCTAATTTTTAGAAGAGGAAATAAGTAGAACGGGCCGCGCTGTTGTGTTCGTCTGGAAATTCTGCTTGAGATAGAGTCCGAGTTTGCGTAAAACAGACATCGTATGAAGAAGTTATGAAGCTTTGCAGATTTCAAGATTAAGCAGAACTAAATAATTTAAATTAATTAACCAAATTCAAATTCAAACCAGATTTTAGAGGTGGGAGAAGTAGGTGGCCGGGTGACATAGTTTGTCTACATGGCATACCTTCTTGTATTGTGAGCGATCGCGATCCCATATTCACGAGTGAGTTTCCAAAGAGCTTACAAGGGGCAGTAGGTACGTAGTTATGTTTAAGCACCACCTATCACCCTCATACGGATGGACAAACGGAAAGGGTGAATAGAGTTCTTGAAGATCTTTTGAGGTTATGTATCCTAGATTTTGTAGGGACATGGGAAGAACACCTTCCATTGGTGGAGTTCGCTTACAATAACAGTTATCGAGCTAGTATCGACATGGAACCTATCGAGGCTTTATATGGCCGACCGTGCCGATCACCAACTTATTGGTGGGAGTCTACGGATAAGATTTTGCTTGGACCCGAGTTAATTAGGCAAACCTCGGATAATATAGACATGACTCGAAGACGCATGAAGACGGCACAAGACCGACAGAAATCGTATGCCGATATGAGAAGGACTGATCTTAAGTTCGAGTTTGGAGACATGGTTTTTATTAAGGTTTCACCATTAAGTAACGTAGTTCTCTTTGGATCTATAGGGTAATTGGCACCAAGATTTGTAGGGACATTTCCCATAACAGAAAGGATTGGAAAGATGGCCTATAGAGTAAAGCTGTCGAAGAGACTTAATGGTGTTCATGATGTTTTTGATGTATCTCATTTGCGGAAGTGTTTGCATGATACCGCGGAAGTAGTAGAGCCGAGCGTGCTTCGGGAAGTAGAAGTGGAACGAGAGGCAATGGTTAGACGAGTTCCTATATGCATTCTTGGATCGGAGATCAAGAAGTTATGCAATCGAGAGGTCAAGTTGGTCAAAGTTCAATGGGGAGATGATCAAGGAGATGCAACTTGGGAGACTGAAGGCAAGATACAAGCATCTTACCTTTTTAGGGTATATTCTAAACTTCTCTTTTTTAAAGTTATATACTTGTTTCTTTCGTTTATTATATCCTCTCGATTATATCTTCGATCTTTAGGTAGAAATCCTATGAGTGTAAATATGTTTTTGAGACATGTTATGTTTGGTGGATGCAAGTGGATGTAAGTGGTTGCTCGTGGATGCATTTACACACACATTAGCCACTAGATCGGCTCAACCACTTTCATATTGCATATGGATGAGTGTGCATATTCATTTTATTTTATGGATGGAAATTGGATGTATCATCTTGTGGATGTTGCATTTCGGTGAATGGTTGTGCATGCATATAGAAATGTTATGTATCATTAGGAATCTTCTGCATACATAATAGATGCATGGCACTATTATGATTTGCATTAAGGAGTTCAACTGAATTAGTGGACCACCTAATTTTGCATTAGGGTAAGGACATATACACACACTTTGCATATGTTCATCAAAGGCATTTGAAATATTTTAAGGACAATGGATGTCTGTGATTGATGGATGAGAAGATGGATGATGTATTGTGGGATATACCTTCTTCTTAACTTAGAGATTTCGAGGACGAAATCAAGTAGGGGAGAATATTACATCCCGTAATTTTACAAAACACAAAAATTAATAATTAAAGGATACTTAATTTTTATAAGAGGAATCAAGTAAAATAGTAATCTGATTGCGATAGAAGTCTGCCCATAACCGCCCGACATATCCAGCAACCGCAAAATGGTAATCTAATGTGAGAGGTCGAAGGAGGAAATCAGACATGTAATGGTGCTTAGACACAAGGTTTGATTCATATTATGGTAGAAGTCTGCTCAGAACTGCCATGCATATCCAGCAACTGCAAACAGTAGTCTAATGTGGGAGGTCTTGCGTGTTTACGGATATAATAAATAATGAACACATAACCAAGACGACACATATATGGTTGACATGGATATAATAAGGAAAGGGGTTAAGTGGGTAACATGGGCAACATGGATAAACTAATTTGGCTAGAACACTTAACCACAATGCCACATGTGGATAACATGGATATAATTGAGGGCTTAAGTGGGAAATCCTCTTAGAGGGGACTAATCTTAGGAGAGTAGCTTGTGCCATATGTGTAGACCCTTTTCAATCAGTAAACCCATATTAGTAACTAAAAGGCACTTGAACTAGGTCGAGGAAGGGGCACGCTTACTGAATTTATTGTACGAGGTCAAAAGAGTAAGAGCGATGGTAGCGCAGGTCCAATGGAGTCATGTGCGTGCATGGTTCCGGGATGCGATGCCAGACACTGTGGCATTGGTAGGTATAAGCTGTGCAATTCAGCAGTATCGGGTTGCCACTTTAGGGAATGATACGCCCTACTGTAGCCAGTGTGTATCTACGAGTTAGGGAGCCAATCGAATTGGGAGGGTAGTAGGTACATCTAGTTGGGTTAGGAGCCTATTGGCTACCTGTGGCTGGCACTAGAAGTACACGAGAAACTACCATTATTTTATTTAGGTAAGAGGGGATCATCTTGTAGTCTGAAGCTAGTATGGTGCAGAGGAATATATTTGTAATAGGTTTGAAGTGCAACCGATGTTCTATCGTGCTTATCCAGTTTATCTTGTTATACCTTCCTTATGATACAGTCATCTCTTATATCCAGTTTATATTCTTGTCATGTTGCTGTTACTTATTATATGTTAAAGTCACTGAACTCGCCAGTTTTTTATCTGGACCTTTTTGTTTCGCCGCTTTTCTTTCCTTCCCTCCCCCGGTCCTCAAGGTAGGAATACTCAAGCGTGATCCGGATTTCTCTCTGGTTGAAGTGCTTGAAGTATTGCTTGGCTTTGTTCCTCCTTTATTACGGTGATTTCTTTTGGGGATTATGGTTTTACATTTTTGTAATCTGATGGCTTTTGTACAAGACTGACATTAAGTGTACTTGGTTTTGGCATTTTGGTTTGATGATGTAACTAAACTTACTTTGATGACGTTTCTACTGCAATGAAGTTTTTAAAATATTCAAGTATTATTTTTATGTATCTGTCTTGTGAAATTATGTTCTGTTTACTTATAACGCTCTACGAAACTTAATGCATTCCCTTAGTGAGTAGCACTAACGGCCATGTGGTGTCACACTTTTGAAGTTCCCAAATGACATTGAGATTAAATTTATTGGTTACTGAACTAATATCAGAAGGTTAGAGCCTGTTTGTCCTATAAATCTATGAGAGAGCTTCGTTTTGACTGGTTATGGTTCCAGTAACTCTAAATGGATAAATAGTTATGGTTGACGGAACAACCTACGTTTGTTGGGTGCAACATCAAAGTTTTGAGGTGCAACATCTGTTTGAAAAACCAAAATGCACTATATGACTTTTGAAAACTCATTTATGGGGATGAAAAATAAATATAACATGGTGCGTCATATTCCAAAAAAATATTTAGTCGAATTCCGATCACGGTCAACCCCCTTTTGACAAACAAAATGACATGCGAACATTTAGATTGCAATGTTATATTTATAGAACTAATAGGTTCGATATTTCTGTTAGTTCCATAAATAAAACAAAATTTTCGATGTCGCACCCAACAGACGTAGGTTGTTCGGTCAACTATAACTTTTTATCCATTTAGAGTTACTAGAACCATAACCATTCAAAACGAAGCACTCTCATAGATCTATAGGATTAACAGATTCCACCCTTCTCATCTTAGTTCATTATCCAAGAAATTCAATCTTAATAACTTTTGGGAACATCGAAAGTTTTTTTAGCTCAATTTTTCACATTTTGTTTTTTCGGTCAAAGGGGGTTGATCGTGGTCGGAATTCGATTAACAATTTTTATTGAATATGATGCACCATGTTATATTTCTATTTCATCCCCACAAATAAGTTTTGAAAAGTCATACAATGCAATTTTGGTTTTTCAAACAGATGTTGCACCTCAAGACTTTGGTGTTGCGCTCAACAGACGTAGGTTGTTCTGTCAACTATAACTTTTTATCCATTTAGAGTTATCGGAACTATAACCTGTCAGAATGAAGCTCTTTCATTGATCAATAGGACTAACAGGTTCCACCCCTCTCATATTAGTTCAGTAACCAATAAATTCTATCTCAATGACTTTTTGGAACATCGAAAGCTTTTTTTAGCCCAAGTTTCACATGCCGTTTCGTTGGTCAAAGGGGAGTTGACCGTTGTCGGAATTCGACTTACTATTTTTTGGAATATGATGCACCACGTTATATGTCTATTTCGGCCCCATTAATAAGTTTGAAAAAGTCATACAGTTCAATTTTGTTTTTTCAAACAGATGTTGCACCTCAAGACTTCGATGTTGCACCCAACAGACGTAGGTGGTTCCGTTAACCATAACCTTTTATCCATTTAGAGTTACTAGAACCATAACCAGTCAAAACGAAGCTCTCTCATAGATCTATAGGACTAACAGGTTCCACCCATCTCATCATAGTTCAGTAACCAAGAAATTCAATCTCAATGACTTTTAGGAACATCGAAAGCTTTTTTAGCTCAATTTTTCACACGTCGTTTTGTTGGTCAAAGGGTTGTTAATTGGTTGACCATGGTCGGAATTCGATTTACTATTTTATGGAATATGATGCATCATGTTATATTTATATTCCATCCCCATAAATAAGTTTTAAAAAGTCATACAATGCAATTTGTTTTTTCAACCAGATGTTGCACCTCCAGACTTCGATGTTGCACCGAACAGACGTTGGTTGTTCTATCAACCATAACTTTTCATACATTTCGATGTTACTATAACCATAACTAGTCAAAACGAAGCTCTCTCATAGATTTATAGGACTAATAGGTTCCACCCATCTCATTTTAGTTCAGTAAACAATAAATTCAATCTTAATGACTTTTGGGAACATCGAAAGCTTTTTTAGCTTAATTTTTCACATGTCGTTTTGTTGGTCAAAGGGTGGTTGACCGAGGTCGGAATTCGATTTACTATTTTTTAGAATATGATGCACCATGTTATATTTCTATTTCGTCCCCATAAACCAGTTTTCAGAAGTCATGCAGTGCAATTTTGGTTTTTCAAACAGACGTTGCACCTCAAGACTTCGACTTTACACCCAATAGACGTAGGTCGTTCCGTCAACTATAATTTTTATTCATTTAGAGCTGCTAGAACCATAACAAGAACGAAGCTCTCTCATAGATCTATAGGAATAACAGGTTCCACCCTTCTCATCTTAGTCCAGTAACCAAGAAATTCAATCTCATTGACTTTTGGGAACATCGAAAGCTTTTTTAGCTCAATTTTTCATATGCCATTTCGTTGGTCACAGGGGGTTGACTGTGGTCTTAATTTGATTTACTATTTTTTGGAATATGACGCACCATGTTGTATTTCTGTTTAATCCCCATAAACATGTTTTCAAAAGTCATACAGTGCAATTTTGGTTTTTGAACCAGATGTTGCACCTCAAAACTTCGATGTTGCACCCAATAGACGTAGGTTGTTTCATATACCATAACTTTTTTTCCATTTGGAGTTATAGGAACCATAACCATTCAAAACGAAGCTCTCTCATAAGTCAATAGGATTAACAGGTTCCAGCCTTCTCATTTTAGTTCGGTAACCAATAAATTCAATCTCTACGACTTTTGTGAATGTTAGATTAACATGTTTTATTATTAAAAACGACATTTTAACATGTTATTTAGAATAAAATGATTACATGTAAATATATGTTTGTAGGGTAAATATGCCTCTTTTAACATATATGTAAAGGGTATAAAATTTACATGTCTTGAAATTATTTTTTTCATTAAAAATAAAATGTTGACATGAATAAGAAGTGTATACAAATTAACATGTAATAGAATTGATGGTGTTGAAATCGTTTAATGCTTTATATTTATATTTATATTTATATAAATTAAAAATAAACGAATTGCACGTGGTAGTTCGCGTTTCGGAATCGTTACTTTAAACGATTATACCAAAAGATCCGGCTGTTTTATTTTTTCAAAACTGGAACAGTTAGGTTCGTTCTGGAAATGTCTTTTCATCGATATTAAAATTGTTAACATCCACCGGTTAGATTTCGAGAAATGTGAAATTCAAATATGAATGAAAACAACGCCAGGCCTCTTAATAACCTGAAACGTCGTTTGAATCGAATAGGTTATTTTTATATAAATAAAATAGCGATAAATCGTTATAAAATAATGTTAATGATATGAAATGATTTTAATTATATATATTCGAGAATTATTTGAAAAGACCGAGTTCAATCTCATTTCGAATAATCATACGACGATTAAAAATCAAAGATATTGAAGACGGTGGTTGAAGGCCGGCGATCTTCGTATCGAATGGTTGACTACTGATGCCTTGGATTGGGTCGCTCCTAAGAAAGGGTTAAAGTGGTAGTTATCAGGACGTACTTGTTGATTGTCCGGATAAGCGAGAGCATCTCTTCCGTATTAGACATACGGGAGGAGGAATAAGGTGTCTCCGGTTTCGTTCAGACCCAGAACAGACATGTAAATGGATGCTCGTCTGACATTGGATTTCATTCTATGTTAATTGATTTCTATTAAATATATATCTGTTTGATGGTGGGGAATTTATTCTCTTTTCACCCTTCTCTGAGACATACGAGCTTAGAGGTTATATATTGATAGACATCAGTTACATAACGTGAATTGTCAGTGTGGTATGCCAAGATTAAATTTATCAAGACATTTTGTTGAAAAGCAGAGCCTCGTGGTTTAAGACCAATGTAACAACTCGAAAAATGAGAACCAATTTAAAATTTTTAATTTGGCAATTTTAACGAATTTTGAATATTTAAAATGATTTATTTTCAGTAATAACAACTAGAAATTTATTTTGAATAAAATTAGAACGTATAAATTTATTTAAATCGAAGTTAGAAAATAAATATTTATTTTAATTATAAAAGGATGAAATTGGCACGGTAGTTTGAAAATTCGATTTCAAAATTCAATTGAATGTACAGGATTCAAAATAAACCAAATTTTGGTAAAACAAAAAATATTTGAATCTGTTGGAAAATATCTTTCTAGCGAATGGGAAAAATCCAGATTTCATAACGGGAATAAAAAAGTTATATCTAGTTGAAAATTCAGAATAGTAGCTATGGAATTTATATAATATATAGCCCTTAAAAATAGCGATTTTGCAAACGACCTCTGTTTTCGACGTGTAACATCCCGTATTTTCTATGAACATAAAAATAACAAATCAAGGTGTAATTAATTTTTAGAAAAAGAATTAGGTGAAACGGTTGCGCCATTGCGTTCGTCTCGGAATTCTGCTTGAGATAAAGTCCTAGTTTGCGTAAATTGGACTCCGTATGAAAAAGATATCTTTAAATTAATTATTGCAGCAAAACATGAAAAGGAGGAATAAGAAAAGAATAATGTTTAGCAATGTTCTAAGGTTTGTAAGCAAAAGACTTAATATCTTATTTGGTTGGAACACGTGACTTGCATACAAGAGGTACAGAGTTCGATCTTTGCCAGCGCCATATTTTTGTTTTAGGGGAATGACTTAAAAGTGGCTTAGTGTGAACGTAGTATAAAAAGTGGCTTAGTGTGAAAAATGAGTAATTGGGAAGACAGATAAAAAAAGAAATAAATAAATAAATATGTATATAAAATATATATATACATACATATATATATGACGTGTACGTATCATGTGGCGTACGTAGTGCATTTTTGTTTGTCAATGATCGTTTTTTTTTAAATGGCCTTCTCTGATTGGCTTTTGTGACAAATTTAGTAAAAATGTGTGGGTGCATGTAGTGAAAAGAATGATTTATGCATATATAAATAGATATATATATATATATATGGGTAATTAATGTATAGAGTAAAGGAAGAATATGTAAACATGTAATTGACCTTATGTGTTTGTGCTAATTTATCATCCGTGTTAATTGATATTAAATAAAGAATAAAAGATGTACATTTGGTACATTAACGTCAAAATAGAAGGTTATTAATATATTAAATACATCTGCTGAGTCATTAGAGCATAGGTGGCTATTTCTAGATAAATCTAAAGGGCTTAGATGGTCTTGATTAACTCTAGGATGATCTAACAGGTCTTATTAACTTGAAATCCTATAAAAAAGACCCCTAATCCTCAACCCTGAATCACACTAGTTCATTCCAAGAGCCGTCATGCCGCCATACTCAACTTAGGATAGCCACCATTCTCTTTCAACCAGAAAGAAAACTAGAAAGCTACGAAGTGAATCAAATCTAAATTATAAAGAGAGACTAATCTACATCAAAGGAAAGTTATTCAGCTTTAGAAAACAGATTTCAAAAAAACAAGATTTGCCTATATTTTGTAAGTACAGTTATATTTCCGATTTAAAATTTAATTAGAATTCATGACTTGTAAGAAACTGATATTATAATGGTGCCTATTTGTTTATCTATGTGCGGTTCATGTTTATTCATGAGATTTTCTTATGTTATATTCTTGTGTTGAAACTACTAGATGATGCTTATATATTTACCTGAAAATATCATGTTTTGTAATTTCCCTATGTCATACTCTTGTGATGAAACAAATTGGGATTGATGTTCTCATGTAGTATGTTTGTGGTTTTTATATGTTTACATGAAGTCATCATGTTTGTTGGCTTTCCCAAGTTATTCCATATGCAAGTTCATGAGGCTAAGCTATGTTCACATAATCCTATATGTCTAAATTCACATGACTTTATGATTAGATCTATATATGTTAATTTAAAACATGTTTATGTGATAAATCCAAGTTAGATATATATATGTATATATGCCAATTTAAACATGTTTATGTGATAGATCCAAGTTAGATCTATATATGTTAATTTAAACATGTTTATATGTTGGATCCAAGTTAGATCAATATATGTTAATTTAATGTAAGTTACATGTTTTTATGTTAGATCCAATTTAAATCTACATATGTTCATGGGTATGCAATTTAGATCTATATATGTTCATGGGTATGTAATTTGGATCTATGCTAGTTCTCGCAATTGTGATTAGTAGATCTAATTTATTCACACTTACATGCCACGTCAAGTTCATACATACATTTATATGTCCAGATTATATTTATATTGTAGACTAAAACTTATGCAAGTTGTGTGACATGATTTCAAAAAATTTATAAGGACATATCATGTTGTGAATTAATCTATTATGATTAGAAACTTGGTGATTCCCTTATGCTATATTGCATACAATTTGTTAGGCTAAATAATGTTCATACAACCTTATATGTTTAGAGCTAAAATTTTACATGTTTAGATCTACAACCTTACATGTTTAGATCTATGTTAAGTAGATCCAATTCCATGCAAGTTCACCCATACATGCCAAGTCTAGTTTGTGTAGATCTATGTAAAGTTCATATGCTTATGATTCATGCAAGTTTATTATCATATGCCAAATTTATATGTCGCATTTTTTTTATGCTGTTGGAATATTACATGCTCTATGCTTTTCCCATTTTTATGAGTTAGGATTAATATCGAGCCTAACACTATGTCTAATTTTGCGAACATACAACGGGGGTAACATTGGGGAAAACATGAAAATTGAATGTAATTGGCATGTTTGTCACATAAGCATGTAAATGAATAGTGGCATGAAAATGGTATAATTTATATACCAAAAATTATGTATATGATTTAGAAGGAAAGTGGGCTATGACAATAAATTGTTGACAATTTACATATAAATATAAAAAGGATAAATATGTAAATTTAGAGAAGACGAATATGCCTAACCCGACGTTTGATTGAGTTACGGAATAAGACTGCCCGTAACCGCCCGGCAAATCCAGCAACCGTAACATTACCTATCTAATGTGGGTGGTTAGTGCATTGAGCCCAGAAAGGACCCGAGGTTAGACTGAATTGCAGTGTAAAGCTGCCCGGAACCAACCGACACATCCAGTGACCGCAACAATACATGTCTAATGTGAGTGGTTGGTGCTTTAATGAATGAACAAGTGCGCACCCGTGCTTCGCACACGGGTGTTGAAATAATAATGTAGGTTCATTGGTATTTACATTTGGATTTGAAAAAACGTACTATATGAATACGAAATATCAAATTGATGAAAGATTGCTTAGAAGTGTTTGGTTTTTTGTGGTAAAAGAAAATAGAAATGTAGAGGGAAATTTTGAAAAATTAGAATATTAAAATAAATAAGGGGGTAAAAAAGAGAGGATGGCACATAATGTCAATTAGTGCAGAGACATTCAATGAGGTGATATGGTGGAATAATAAATGGGTGGTATGACACTATAATAGCCATGTCAAATGCACAACTATTTAGAGCTTGTGGAGTATTTTCAAGTAACAACACACAAAAAATAGAGCATATACTTTATTGCGACAAATTTGTATTCATGTGTATAAATGGCGATTCATTTGTTTGCTAAGAGAAGAAGTATAATAATGTTACAAACATTCATTATTTACATCAACGTTTAACACACCAGCTGAACTAATTAAAAGTCTCTAACATAATTGCCTGTTTCTCCTCATATTCTGTAAACGATATGTTTCTAATGTAGTGTATATTGATTTGGAAACATATATAGCATCTGTATTGATATTTTCAAATATGAATACATTAGTTCTTGCTTTATCTAAAACCATTACCAGATATAATCATCAACGAACTGAGATCCAGACACTCAGTGTATGTGTAATGTTACATCCAAAATTTTGAAAAAGGATTAAAAAAGTTAGTTCAACTGTAACAAAACTAATCGTGTGAAAAAAAGAATAAAATACATCGTAAAAGTAATAATATGTATACAATTTAGTGTGTACTTTGCAGTTTATGAGTTTCACATTCATAGACATTACCTTATTGCATTGAAACTAAATACAAAACATACATGTAAGGAATTAGAATAAAAAAGGCAGCAAAACAAAAAAAAGGCCTGACTATAATATATATTTGCAACTGTTGTATACAATTGAACCACATCGTGCTACCGTGTTCCCTTGATCCTGCAGCTGATCAACTTAGATTGTAAAGTTATAAAAGAAAAAAAATATGCAAATGCTAATTTACTTAGCTAGTAGATTTCTCATTTCAGTACAAAACAAACTAAACAAAGTAAGAAAAGTGCAATGTTCATTTAGTAGCTAAGTTTAAATAAGAAAACAAATAGTTTATAATTTCAGTAACAAAATCGACATGCAGATTACAATAAAGAATTTTAGTGGAAGTGGCTCTATCTCAGTCAATGGTATTTATAGCATTCCACAAACCTAAAATGAAGGTGTGCTTAATGAATGTCGATATTTCATGGTGCATTTCTGCAGCTTCATGTTTCCTAGATTGGAAACCAGGTTAACTTTAGAAAACCACACAAAAGAGCCAAATAGACCTAGTATAGTATGTACTAAAAACTGATTAGGATGCCACATGGCTATGACCAATCATCAAAAATTTCAAGATACATTGAAACCGATGAGAACCATTTTGATTTCAATAACTTGATATCTTAAAAACTCATCGGGATGCATTTCCTTTGGTGTATTGTGATGAACTGTTAGGTAAGATTGTAACTAAAACCAACAGAATCAGAAGCGGATAAAAGAAGTGAAACATAAAACCGCCTTTTATAGATGGGCTGTTATGAAAGAAAATGGCATATTTAATATGATCAAATTATGTGTAGTTACATCGACCGTTGAGTAAGATGACAATTGTCACAATACATATATTAATTTTGAGCAATAAACAACGTGTACCATGTTAATAACCTGAAATCTACTACATCTAAATCTCTATGTTCTTTACCTAGATGTTTCCACTTGACGCCATCGAGCAAATTACAGAAACAACATAAATTTGCGTAAATAGAAAATGGCATGGCAGACATGAGTTTGCATCATGCAACTATTCCAAAGAAGCAAAATATTGATATAAATCGTGCAATATTTAATGTACTATATGCATTTACTATTAATACTCTTTAATTATCTTATATGAAAGCATCTAAGGACCACAACACATACATAACCAAATGAAAGAAGAACATCAACAAAAACAATGGATGTTATACATATTATAACACAAGACCTTGATTACAAATGCATAAAACTATTATGAAATTCGTATATATAAGTGTTTTCACCGTAAAAAAAGTGCACAAAATCTAAACATGTATTTAAGCAATTCAAAAAATATTTAAATTTGATACTTATGACAGCCAAGTTTAAGTTACATGTGTAACCATTGGCAATGTATTGTATAAAAAAAATCAAAAAGTTAAAATAATAACATGAACTAAATGGAAGAAAAATAGGACAATAAAATGGTTATCAAAATGGAGTGAAAAGTTGAAACAGAAGCACATTATTCCATAAAAACCAATTTTTTTTGGAGAGAAAAGTCAGCAGAATACCATATCTGTCATTGTGAACACGTATTATTGTATGGGTTTTACTTTCCATAGAAATAATGCATGAGTAGTGCCTTAGAAACTGTCTAAACAGTGCAGAGAAGACTAAGACAACAACAGTGTATAATGAAAATCGAACGATAACATACATATGTTCACAAGTCAATGGTTGTAGAGTACCGTCGTCGAAGAAAGGTCCGTTGTTGAACTTGTATGAGCTAAGAATGTGGAGTGAACTTGCAGTGTGAATACCTACACAACCAATTGAACCGTTAAGTCGTAGCGTTACCTATTGATGACCAAGAGTAAGGGACTGTATATGTATATTGTTTTCACTGCTTTTTCGATGACCGTGTATACCTTGTTTACGTGAATCCATCCTTGACGTTCACGGGATGAAATTTAGTTTTATAACCTTTGATTATCCGATACAATTCTATTTGCATGTTGGCTTATTTCCATATTAGATGGGAAAACGCTGGCAGTTAGTATGTGATACGTTGGAAATGATGTAAAGGGGCTAACAACGTTTGGTGTAACTCACCCTTTCTGTGCGTGTCCTTCATTCAAGCATTTGAAGGAAACATTTTTCCCATTCGAATATACTGCAATGCAGCATGCAACTCCCTTGGCTCCTGTAGGTAAAACGTATGCAAAAAAAATTAGTGGATCAAGTAATACAATTGTGCTTTATTGGTTCCAGTTTAATGTGGTTGATTATGGTACCAATAGGGGTGAAATATGTACGTGTGTTCCTCGTAATTACAATATAGATTGCATCCCCTTAATGTTTTCATCTACTTACATTTGCATTCGTCAGAGAGAACTAATGTAAATGTAGCGTCCTCTAGGCATAGGATAATGGATATTTGTATTTCTTATATCGTCATGACATAAATTTGTTCAGAATGCATCACATATTTTAAGTTCTTACATTCTACCCTAATCGGAATGGTTTTTCCCATACAATGATTTAGCTCAATGTTCCTCAAGGCAATGATTTTATTTCAACCAATACTTTTCCACCAATTTATAAATCATAATGGATCAACTTCAAAAAATATGAATACATAACTGGTGAATATGCAGAATATCTCCTTAAGAACACATTTTCTTGTTCCTCTTGATGCATTTATACAGAGAACCACTATATTTGTAGATGTGCATTTAAAATAATATTGTGTAGGTTATAAATTTAAATGTGTTTTTTGGTTTGAAGGTGGCTATTTTTGTGTAGAATTATGTTGTAAGTTTATTGCGTATGCGATCGCTGATTTCTTTTAGCATAGCGGTAGTGTGTTTACTATTAATTTTTGTAAGATATGTTGTACTATTTGGTGCTTCGGGTGAGGAACATAATTAATACATCCACATTTCAGACGAAACCGTGATTTGCAGTTGTTTGCCCGTATGTATATTCATTATGACAGCCAGAATAAGGGATAAATGGAATAATTGCTAATGCATATTGATAATAATTTGGTATGGTTTTCGAAATTAGCCCACCCTATAAAATGACAATATGAGTACATAAAAATGCAAAGCATTTTTAAAAAAAAATGCAAGAAACACAACATCAGCAATAAGCTCTTCATGTGGTGCACAGTAATGAAATTCTTCGTAGAAAAAAAAGAAAGGAAAATTAACATTGTAACATGATTATAACTTCAAATAACCTTTCAAAATATAAACACGAATTTCACTATCAATAGATAAGTATTTATCAACTATTTTCCTAAAACTTACCCTTAGCACTTATACCCAGTCAGTTACTCTAATAACATGAGCTGGCATGTGGGCGAGGCAAAATAAGAAATATCCCTTCGATCACATTTTCATTCTGCAGTAATCAACTAATAATAAATGTTATTTCTAGGTGCACATTAATTACTAAAATATGAAAAATATCAACATCTGCTTAAATTTGAAGCAAGAGCACAACAGTTTAGCCTAAAAAATCGAAATTTTCACCTTAAAACAACCATATCGACAGCTGTCTTAATGAACAATAAACGAAATAACCATTTATAGATTTAACTAATTAGCATCAAAATATTCAACAATAAATTCATTGAGAGGTTGATGCATAATGTAAACGCACCTAAGCAATAAGCAAATAGTAGATACTTGCAATAATACTATACAAATTCAACAAAATAAAAGAAAATCTCTCGATTTTGTAAATAAAATCGCAGTTATAGTTCAGAATAATATTCCTAATCCCACTTATACATGCTCAAATGACATTAGGAAATAAGCACAACTCCTTTAAAGATGCAAAATCGAAGGTAAAAATATGTTTTATAGTTATAAGCCTAACCTTTTGGACATTTGGGAAAAGGGAGAGAGAAAAGTAATGATAGTGCACGTTTGTTAGGTAAAAACAAATGGGTGATATTACAAAACAACAAATTAAGTAATTTAAGTTCAATAGACTACTTCATATTACATAAGACCTTTAGCAATCCTAATTTAATCGATATACATGTGTGAACCCGTGCTCCGCACACGGTTATACATTGAGAGGTTAATCCATAATGTAAACGTGCAAAGAAATAAGCATATAGAGCAATAAGAAAATAGTGGATACTGTTAAATTTAGGTGATACAAAATCACAAATAGATGGAAAGTAAATATTTGGTTAATATGCAAATGTATGAATTAATTGATTGCATTTGCATGAGATGGAAAGAAATAAATGCAGGCATTAATTTCTTCCATCTATGCTAAAGAAACAGATTGATTTACTTCCCATGTTTGCACAATTGTTGCTATGGTAATTTACCTCCATTATTTTATTACCATATGTTGGTAATTTGATTGATGACTCACATACATTTCATTGGCTATATATTAAGGGGTAGTCTTTAGTGTAAACCCATCCTGGCCTGGAGCCAGTGATCCCCAATGGTGTCTCTTCTTGTTAAACCTGATTGAGGTTTGGATATGTAAACTCTTATTTTGTAATCTCTTGTAATTCTCTCATGTGGAATAAAATCTCTCTTTGTTGGGCTGGACGTACACTATCTCGAGGATAGTGGAACCAGTATAAATATTGTGTCTCTTTGTTTCTCTGTTATAGTTATTTACTATTTTGTTGATGTAATAGAATAATTGCTATCAGATTAGATTGGTGTTCAATTGGCAAATCTAGATCCTGCTTATTGTTCTTCCGCATATGCTCAATTTTGCATAACAGAGTGTTATCAGAGCAAGGCGATTTGTTTTAAATTGTGCATCAATAATTTCTACAAAGGTTGTAGATTCAGTGGTGCTTATTCTATTACAATTTTGGGAGAAAAGGAAGACTTTGGTGGAGGAGATTATGTTGAGAGTGAAGAGCATTCCAATCTGGGAACTTTGACGTGATAAAGAGTTTAGTGTGTTGAAGAGACCATTGGATTTGGAAATTATATCTGATGTAGCTGATTTTGGTGACGGATTTGACGCCGCTGAGGCTTATCAACTTATGATGCCGTCTTGGAGAGTTCAATTCATAGAGCTGATTTTGGCGAATTTGTGCCATCGTCGATTTTGTGATGCCGTCTTAAAAGAGGTGCTACATGCAGATATGTGGAAGGAGAGAGAATTTTGTTGCATGCAGAGATTTGGATTTTGGCTCTGTTTTTTTGAATTGGTGATTGAGAGAATTATTTTTTGCCTTGGCGGTGTTGAGATTACTTTGGTGTCTGCCTTCTTTTTTATTTTGGATATTTGCAACATTTTTTTGGCGGGCTGGGACGTAGTCTGAGCTCGTTAACAATTGTGTGATGGGGGTGGCTTTGCTGGAACCCATTTGGTAAATATTCATTTTTGGTGTACCTCATTATGAGATTTTGATTGAAGGTGGAGTTCTTTTGAAGAGTTTTTTGATGTGAAGAGAATTTAATTCGAGATGGGGTGTTGCAGATATGTGATTTTGCATCAAGGTGGAGATGTTAAATTTGGGTGATACAAAATCACATTTAGATGGAACGAATATGCAAAATGGGAAAGTAAATATATTCAATATGGAATGCATAAATGCATTGATTGCATTTGCATGAGATGAATGCATGGATTATTTTCTTCCATATTTGCTATTGAGTCATTCGTTGCCATTGTAATTTGCCTCCATAATTTATTACCATATGATGGTGATTTGATTGATGACTCACATACATTTCACTGGCTATATATTGAGGGGTAGACTTCTTAGTAAACCCATCCTGGCATGGAGCCAGTGATCCCCAATGGTATCTCTTCTTGTTATGCCTATTTGAGGTTATATGTAAACTCTTTTTGTGTAATCTCTTGTAATTCTCTCTATTATGTGAAATAAAATCTCTCTCTTTTGAACTGGACGTACACTATCTCGATGATAGTGGAACCAGTATAAATATTGTCTCTTTTCTTCTTTATAGTTATTTACTATTTCTTTGTAGTAATAGAATAATTGCTATCCGATTAGTTTGATGTACAATTGGCAAATCTAGATCCTGCTTATTGTTCTTCCGCAATGGCGCAATTTCCCCAACAGATACTTACAATTATAGTATACGAATTCAACAAAATTAAAGAGAAGTTCTCGATTTTGTAAAAAAATCACAGTTATAATTCATAATCATATTCCTCATCGCACTAATACATGTTTATCTGACATTAGGAAATTAGCACAACTATTTTAAAGATGCAAAATTGAAGGTAAAAAAATATTTAATAGTTTTAAGCCTAACCTTTTGGATATTTGGGGAAAAAGAGACAGGAAAATAATAATAGTGCATGTTTGTTAGGTAAAAACAAATGGGTGATATTACAAAACAACAAATTAAGTAATTTAGGCTCAATAGATTACTTCACATTACATAAGACTTTTAGTATTAAGTGTAGCGTTTATCCCCTTGATGGCGATGATGTATGTAACAAAACACATGGTAACTACATTTGAATTTATACATAAACAACAAAATTTACTCGATCACTGCTAATTCAATACTTAAAACTTTTCTTTATGTGATTGGTAATTTTAGATTGCCTGTTAAAGTAGCATTTATTGGTCTGATTTACGCACATTTTTTTTGTGCAATATATTTACTCACGATATAAAAGAAGTCTAGTCTAGCAGTAAGTAAATATTTTAATGTGCAATTTTATCTGATTGTTTGGTCTGCTAGAAGAATTTATACAAATAATAAAAAAGTATACCCTACTTTAAAACTGAATATGAAAACAACAATAATTTTTAAAATGCATTTGAAACCCAAACTTGCATCTGCTTTTGTGAGATATACACTTGCTTGTTATGCTATTAATGAAGATACCTTTTTTGTAATGGCATTTTGTTTGTCAATGTGCAGGAAATTGAGTACCTTGTAGAATAAAGTGCAATAAACGTTGGATGAATTGCATATTTCTATTCGAATATATAGTGCATCTTGATTTATTAATTATTATTTAACCAATGTTTTAATTGATTCTGATAAAGTTACATGTCTAGCGCGATAATTAATTACAATTTTTTATGATCTTCAATTTCCATCATCAAAGAAGACATGTTGAATCCTTAAACTATTTGACTTCTATGAATCCTAAGACAGTCATGTGCATATAATTTTACACACTGGACTTGTATATCGTAATTTAATACAGCTTCCATTATTTAAAGGTCATGTAACATGATTTCATTGATGGTTTGAACAACAGTGTAAACATAAGCTCCAGCTCAATAGAATGCCAGTAGTATAGCAAAAATAATTGATACCACTGTGACATCATTAAATTAGCATCATAGAGACACTACTTATCTTTTACTCACAGTAACATTAAACATTTTTAATTAGATTAGCAAATGCATGACGATGCCAAAAGTCCATTGCAGAGTGACATGTTTGTAGTAGCGTACGAATCAATCTCGCATTGAAATTTTAATTCTAACTTACAAAAATGAAAAAAGAAAGCTATTCCACTTGATAGTTTTATTAACATAAACGTAAAGCAATGGCATATATGTGTCAAATTGATCCGATGATTGTTGTTAAACATATAATGAAAATTAAGTGAAATAATAATGCTAAATTATGGATATTTAATTTGTTTAGCTGAAATTCTAAATGCAACGTGCAGTTATACATAAAATAAAGTGGCATATATCTATGCTAAATAATCTATATAGTTATATAATTTTATAATCTAATTTTAAAAAATTTGTTAAAACAAAACCATCTGAGACTAAAAATTACATGCAATCCATCCACTATGTTAAAAATTATGAAAGTTGAAAATAAGAAAAATTATACAAATAAAAGAATGAATATCACAAAATGAAAGTCGCGATTGCATAATAATAGAGTGTATATCATAGGAACAGAATTTCTAACTAACGATAGAACAATCATTAAAACTTCCCCTTTAGTAACTTCATATATGAATGAAAAATATGAAGTGCATAATTAGTTGTAGAAATTATTCTCATAAAGAAGTCAGAATAAAATACTTAGATAAAACTAATTAATGAAGCTAAAATTCAAAAAAGTTGAAATTTATAATACTTTAAGTCTTCTTGGTGAAATTGCCAAGTTGTAGAAACATTAACATTAATAAAATTTAAAATGACTATCATAAAGAAATTTGATCTTTTGCTTTTAAGTATTAATAATATATGTCAGTTTCATAGCTAATTTTTCTCTTCAATGCTTTCAATTATTAACAAACTGGATAAGTGCACAGTTCGAAAAATAGGAAGCATGATACATGCGTACATGTGGGATGAAAGAACCATAAGCAATGAAGTAAAATTACACCTAAACATAACAAGCTTAATCAAAATATTCGTACATGAAATCAAAATAGTATGTATGAATAAAATAAAAACAGCTTGCATGAGAAAAACAAACAAATTTTTGCACGGATAGGAAAACAATGGCCAAAAATCTTAAGCATTACCGTCTACAGTTCCTTACTTTTTCCGTTGCAGATTTGAACGTAAAAGAGGAAAAGTATAAAAAATGACAAAAATATGTAGAAAAAAGGAAGTCAAAGCATATCCTTTTAGTGTAGCATTATAGATTAAACCAAATCAATATTGGACAATGGGAAGCGCAAATACACAATAGATTTACACCTTCAACTATGTTAATGTGTTTCAACAACCCATTAGCAACAGGTGCGCCTATTTACATTCTACTCCGACATTATCGAAACAACTGAGCAAAGTACCATGCAGTAAAAACAAAGCAAGTAGTAGAGATCAAAGCTGCACAAACAACCAGTTGATGTCAGAGCAAACAATTATATTGCTGTTGCCAAATACAAAAAACCTACAGACGAACAACAAACCCTAATCGAAAGGCACGGCAAGAATTCAAAATCCTAACCTTAGAGAAACCAAAAAAATCAGGGAAACCTAGAGACAACGAACATAAACCAAAAGGTAACCCTTAACCCTAATCGAGAGGAATACAGAAGAGCGAATAAAATAGCCAACATATGAAGGATGTCACTGGGACCAAACATGCAATAACACAGAAGGCACAAAAAATACAGCTGTTGCATTGGTTTGATAAACAGAAAAACATGCCGATCTAAGCACATACCTTGGAGACGGGACACGGAGGATATAAGCCCTAAATGCATCTAGGGTTGGAAGATGCGTGCGGAGAAAAAAGAGTGAACCGGGGAATAATGTGGGAGAAGGATTCAGAAGGAAACTGGGAAGTGAGTTGCGGAGGTAATATTTTCCTCCCCTTTTCTGATTGGAACGAAGAGCAGCGAAATGAGGCAGAGGAAAGTGCATAGAAATATGAGAGACGTTTCGTATCTAATTTTGCATTGTGAACCTCATGGGGGCTTGTACTCCCTTGGAATCAAACCCTGCAATAATACAGTAGTATAGATTAGAGCTAAGGAAGAATGGTAGGGTTAAGTTAATGAGAAAAAATTAACCAATATAACATGAATACTAGGGTCAAGTTAATAAGAAACACTTAACCAATATAACTTGATTTGTGGTAAGGTTAAGTAAAAACAAGAGGATAACACTTAACCCATATTACAAGATCTGTGGAAAGGTTAAGTTAACACAAGAAGGCAACACTTAACCAATGTAACACGACTAGTAGGTGGGTTAAGTTAACTTGAATTAATTGATGACACTTAACCAATACAACAGCACCAAAGCAAGTAAAAATAGGAAAGTTATGACTTAAGATATAACGTAAGACTAGAAATGTAGGAAACATGGGTGGTACAACTTATAATATGAAATAAGTTAGTCTAAGCAGGAAATGTGGGAAAACACCCGTACGCTATCAATTGATAAAGATGACTTAAGTCATGCTTGAATTCATAGGTAAACCTTAGTTAAAGAGAACTAAGTGATGGAAACTAAGTATCAAACCTTCGTTAAGAGAACCAAGTAATAAACTTTAGTTAAGAAGACTAAGTTATAAACCTTAGTTAAGAAAACGAAAGATTCAGGAAGATAAGTAATAAACCTTAGTTAAGAGAACTAAGTAGTAAACCTTAGTCAAGAAAACCAAGTAGAACACGAGAAGGAGAAAACGTTCGTCCGATCATAAAGAAGGCTCCAACGATCTGGGTAACGACGCACGCGGCTTCGAGGGGACGTGAGGGTACTATTGGTTTCCCTCTATGAGGTTGCAGATGATTCTCCTGGACTCACAGAGGTTAAGGTCTACGTTAGAAGAACCAAGAGTATAATTTGGTTGCAATATAAGGCAACCTAAAGACTAGAATGGACCAGTGTGAGGCGGTGATATCTGGATTAGCCCTGTGATAGCACATCGTCGTCTACCTACCATCTTGAGTCTATCGTGATACGCAAGCGGAAAGGCGGAGAACTCCAAAAGACCATATACTTTGCTATCTAGTTATGGGTGAGGTTGGCCAGCAGGTTTGTGGGGGCATAGAGGGCCTGCGTACAGTTCTCATTCTTGATTTTCTTGGGTGCCTTTCATTTGTTAGTTGAGGGAGGGGTCCAGTGGGACCACAGCCACTGTAAAAGCATACCTTAGCATCTGCAATCGGTAGATATTTGATACCTCCCGACCGAGTTCCGTGTTTCTTGATTAGCCCTGCCACGGGACTCGGGTCGCACATATAGAGGACATGTGCATCTAGACATCAATATCGATTCACGACTCATATGTGGGGAAAGTCTAGGAACATATACCGCTCTAGGTAGTGTGTCCTAGACTAGGGGCATCGTTCGATAGGTAGCATAATCCCTAGTTGGACCTAGGTCGTGTAAACCCTGAATCCAAGAAGCGTTCAATAGGTAGCATAAACCCTAGTGGCATTGGGTTGCGTAAACCCTGGTTGAATCTGGGAGGCGTTCGATAAGAAAACCCTAGTTGGATCTAGGTAACACTCGATGGATAAGGGACTGCATACACATAAAAAGGGGATCATTTTAACATGAACACACGATGCTAGTTGAAACAGTCCTTGGTGGGTGCAGAGAAATAGAAGTGGGTGCGATATCCAATTCCGTTAGTCTTACCTTGTCTTGTTTTAGGATTATCTTATCGCTATGGTATGGTTCTAAGTTCAGTTTGTTCATGTCATAGTCCTTTTCTTGTTTACATGCTGAAGTATAACTGGACTTACCAGATTATGTCTGACCTAGTTTGTTTTTGCCACTTTTTTTCCGTTCCCCCCAAGGTAGTCAGGGGGGGGGGGAATAGCTCAGCTCATTTTTGACCGTTACTCTTTCCAAGCTTGAAGACTCTTTGATGTATTGCTTTGGACTCTCTTTTCCACTACTATGGCTGGCTAATGCTTTATTGGGGAATATTATTGTATATTTACGCTTGTTAAACAAGATAGATACTTTGGTATTGGGAAACAATCTTTGTACAAGCTGTTTTATCAATGAAATAAAGTTTTATTTATTTACTGCTGCTTTAATTATCTGTCTTGTAATTTATCTGCATCTTTTACCTATAACTCTCCGTCGAAGTTAAGGCATTCCCTTTGTGAGTGACCTTAACGGAGGTAGGGTGTTTCACTTGGTATCAGAGCTGAAGGTTACCGGATCAGATAGAAGATTTGAAAAACTATTTTCAGAACGGTTTTAAAAGAAGCATTTTCAAAAGAAAAGTTTTGTTTTAAAGGCATATTCCCCAAAGCCATACGCACTATCTTTTGATCCTCTGTTTGAATCCTTGTTTCCTTCTTTCCTGAAACTCCGGGGCTCCTGCCTTTATGGGAGGAAACCTCATCGCAACATGGTTTCGTAGGCTTGAAGAGACTACAACGTTGGTTAAAGGGCGAAGAAGTTCCCAACCTCCATCTATAGCCACAGTAATTTCACCTGTGACTAATTTTCTTCCAAGCTTTGTAGGGTTCTTCGTGCGATGGAGGTAGCTTTCGAGAGACTTGTCAACATGTTACACAAGGATGGTAAAGGAGAGAGATGAATAGTTGTGGCAGGTGCCCTAGGTTGGAAAAAGACAGACCTTAAGAGAGGTAAAAAGTACATAGCGACCTTTAGCTTTAGACCCTCAGATTTGTAACATGATGGATAAGCCAAGTGGAGGAGAGACCTCTAATCATCTTAGTATATACACTTGGTATCAAGGTTAACATCTGTTTATCTTGGAAAGATAGTTCGACTACACTGGATACCCTCTAGCATAGTAAGTGATCTATGTCCTATCTTTACTAGTCAGTTTTGGAAATGGAGGTCAAGAAGCTTCGCAATCGTGAAGATTAATTAGTTAAGGTACAGTGGAGTGAAGCTCAAGAAGACGCAACGTGGGAGGCTGAAGATAAGACACGCACATCATGCCTTTTTCTTGAGGGTATATCCTTGATCTCTTTTTCTAGGAACTTTATGCATACTTGTTTCCATTTTTTTTAGGTATATCTTCTATGTCATATCTTCAATCCTTAGGTAGAAGCCAATGGATGTAAGCATGTATTTGAAACATTTTATGATTGATGGTTGCAAGTGGTTGCTTGTGGATGCATATACACACATTAAGCACTAGATCGGCTCAGTCGCTTTCATATTGCATTTGCATATATGTATTTTCTTATGAATTGAACTTGATGTGTTATCAAATGGACATTGCATTTGAGTGAATGGTTGTGCACTCATATAGAAATGATATGTATCATTAGGATTGCTTACATATTGGACGCATGGCACTGACATAATTCGCATTAAGGAGGTCAACTGAATCAGTAGACCGCCTGATTTTGCATTAGATAAGGACATATACACACACTATGCATATGAACATGAAAGCATTAGAAATCTTTTTTTTAGGACAATGAATGCCTATGATTGAATGGTTGAGAAGACGGATGATTGAATGGTACGACACATTCTTCCAACTTGAAGATTTCGGGGACGAAATCCTTTAAGGAGGGGAGAATGTAACACCCCGTATTTTCTATAAACATAAAAATAACAAATCAAGGTGTAATTAATTTTTAGAAAAAGAATTAGGTGTAATGGGTTGCGCCATTGCATTCATCTTGGAATTTTTCTTGAAATAGAGTCCGAGTTTGCGTAAATTGGACTACGTATGAAAAAAATATCTTTAAATTAAATATTGCAGCAAAACATGAAAAAGTGGAATGAGAAAAGAATACTGTTTAGCATTGTTCTAAGGTTTATAAGAAAAAGACTTAGTAGCTCATTTGTTTGGAACACATGACTTGCATATAAGAGGTACAGAGTTCGATCCTTGCCAGCGCCATATTTTTGTTTTAGGGGAATGGCTTAAAAGTGGCTTAGTGTGAACGTAGTTCAAAAAGTGGCTAAGTGTGAAAAATGGGTAATTGGGAAGACAGATTAAAAAAGGAAAAATAAACAAATATATATAGAAATATATATATATACATACATACATACATACATATATGTATGACGTGTACGTATCATGTGGTATACGTGGGGCATTTTTGTTTGCCAATGATTGTTTTTTTATATGGCCTTCTATGATTGGCTTTTGTGACAAATTTAATAAAAATATGTGGATGCATGCAGTGAAAAGAAAGATTTATGCATATATAAATAGATATTTATATATATGGGTAGTTAATATATACAGTAAAGAAAGAATATGTAAACATGTAATTGACCTTATGAGTTTGTGCTAATTTGTCATCCATGTTAATTGATATTAAATAAAGAATAAAAGATGTACATTTGGTACATTAACGTTAAAATAGAAGGTTATTATATTAAATACATTTGCTGAGTCATTAGGGCATAGGTGGCTGTTTCTGGATAACTCTAAAGGGCTTAGATGGTCTTGATTAACTCTAAGATGATCTAACGGCTCTTATTAACTTGAAATCCTATAAAAAATACCCCTAATCCTCAACTTTAAATCACACTAATTCATTCCAAGAGCCGTCATGCCCCCATACTCAGCCTAGGATAGCCACTATTCTCTTTCAACTAAAAAGAAAACTAGAAAGCTACAAAGTGAATCAAATCTAAATTAAAAAGAGCGACTAATCTACATCAAAGGAAAGCTATTCAGCTTCAGAAAACAGATTTCAGAAAAACAAGACTTGCCTATATTTTGTAAGTACCGTTATATTTCCGATTTAAACTTTAATTGGAATTCATGACTTGTAAGAAACTGATATTAGAACGGTGCCTATTTGTTTATCGATGTCGGTTCATGTTTATTCATGAGATTTTCCTATGTTATATTCTTGTGTTGAAACTACTAGATGATGCTTATATATTTACATGAAATTATCATATTTTGTAATTTCCATATGTCATATTCTTGTGATGAAACTAATTTGGATTTATGTTCTCATGTAGTATGTTCGTGGTTTTTATATGTTTACATGAAGCCATCATGTTTGTTGATTTTCCTAAGTTTTGTCATATGCAAGTTCATGAGGCTAAGCTATGTTCACATAATCCTATATGTCTAAATTCACATGACTTTATGATTAGATCTATATATGTTAATTTAAAACATGTTTATGTGATAAATCCAAGTTAGGTATATATATGTTAATTTCAACATGTTTATGTGATGGATCCAAGTTAGATCTATATATGTTAATTTAAACATGTTTATATGTTAGATCCAAGTTAGATCTATCTTTGTTAATTTAATGTAAGTTACATGTTTTTATGTTAGATCCAATTTAGATCTACATATGATCATGGGTACGCAATTTAGATCTATATATGTTCATGGGTATGTAATTTGGATCTATGCTAGTTCTCGCAATCGTGATTAGTATATCTAATTTATTCACACTTACATGCCACGTCAAGTTCATACATATATTTATATGTCAAGATTATATTTATATTGTAGACTAAAACTTATGCAAGTTGTATGACTTGATTTAACAAAATTTATAAGGACCTATCATGTTGTGAATTAATCTACCATGATTAGAAACTTGGTGATTCCCTGATGCTATGTTGCACACAAGTTGATAGGCTAAATAATGTTCATACAACCTTATATGTTTAGATCTACAAATTTACATGTTTAGATCTACAACCTTACATGTTTAGATCTATATTAAGTAGATCCAATTCCATGCAAGTTCACCCATACATGCCAAGTCTAGTTTGTGTAAATCTATTTAAAGTTCACATGCTTATGATTCATGCAAATTTATTATCATATGCCAAATTTATATGTCGCACTTTTTTATGCCATTGAAATATTATATCCTCTATGCTTTTCCCATTTGTATGAGTTAGGTTAAATATCAAGCCTAGCACTATGTGTAATTTTGCGAACATACAACGGGGGTAACGTTGGGGAAAACATGAAAATTAAATGTAATTGGCCATGACAATAAATTGTTGACAATTTACATATAAATGAATAGTGGCATGAAAATGGTATTATTTATATACCAAAAATTATGTATATATGATTTAAAAGGAAAGTGGGCCATGACAATAAATCGTTGACAATTTACATATAAATATAAAAGGATAAATATGTAAATTTAGAAAAGACGAATATGCCTAGCCCGAGGTTAGATGAGTTATGGTATAAGACTACACGGAACTGCCTGGCAAATCCAGCAACTGTAACAATACCTATCTAATGTGGGTGGTTAGTGCATTGAGCCCAAAAAGGACCCGAGGCTAGACTGAGTTGCGGTGTAAAGATGCCCGGAACCGACCGGCACATCCAGTGACCGCAACAATACCTTTCTAATGTGAGGGGTTGGTGCTTTAATGAATGAATTAGAGCTAATCAAGAATGGTAGGGTTAAGTTAATGAGAAAAACTTAAACAATATAACATGAATACTAGGGTCAAGTTAAGAAGAAACACTTAACCAATATAACTTGATTTGTGGTAACGTTAAGTAAAAACAAGAGGATAACACTTAACCTTTATAACATGATCTATACAAAGGTTAAGTTAACACAAGAAGGCAACACTTAACCAATGTAACACGACTAGTAGGTGGGTTAAGTTAACTTGAATTGATTGATGACACTTAACCAATACAACAACACTGAAGTGAGGAAAAATGGGGAAGTTTTGACTTAAGATGTAGCGTAACGCTAGAAATGTGGGAAACATGGGTGGTACAACTTATAATATGAAATAAGATAATCTAAGAAGGAAATGTGGGAAAACACTCATATGCTATCAATTGATAAAGAGGACTTAAGTCATGCTTGAATTCATAGGTAAACCTTAGTTAAAGATAACTAAGTAACGGAAACTAAGTACCAAACCTTGGTTAAGAGAACCAAGTACTAAACCTTAGTTAAGAAGACTAAGTTATAAAACTTAGTTAAGAAAATAAACTGTTAGATCAAAATTTGGACCTAACACCCAAATTGTTCTGTAGCTTATAGAATTTTAACAGAAGAATGAGAAAAAGAAAGATAACACACAGAATTTATAGTGGTTCGGCGTTAATGAGCCTACGTCCACTTTATATATTATTGATTATTCTTTGAAAGCTAATACAATCAAGGATTTCTCTCAATATTTCAGTAGTTTGACAATAATGGCGGATTCAGTACTCAATATTGCAAAAAAGATCCCAAAAAATGCCAAGCTCTGGGCTATTTATAGCTGATTTTGTCAGGCGGGTCGTGGTAACACGTGGCACGAATCCCGAGAACATCGGATCGGATCGCCACCGTTGAGGAAATAGTCAAATTAGCCGTTGCGGACAGGTGTCGCAATCTACTTGAAAATCGGATCGTGCAAATGGAGAGAATCGGTCCAAATGACGGTTAGGGACACGTGTCGTTAGATCCGTGCGATTCGGATCGCTGAAAACTAGCTCGCACTTGAACGGGTCAGAGGGTTCGCCATGCACCAGGGGATCGTATCGGTTCACTCTGGACAACAACATAAGTTCGGATCGAGTCGCATGGCGGATTCGTTCTGCTGATGGAATGGGCGAGTCGATAGTGTGCGATCCGACGGTGGGAGAGACGATTGTGCGCGATCCGATATCAGTCGAGACGATTGTGCGATCCATTCCTTCAAGTCTTTAGAAAATGCGGTTTCGTGCTTTCTTCTTATGAATGATCCTGGGTGGCTTGGTCAAAAAGCGAGCCAACATTTTGCCCCCTCGAAGTATGTTTTATCAATGATGGAACATGCTTCGAAGCTATAAAATTGTATCTTCCCATCGAATCGCGGGTCACAAAACTCTTCTCTTTCTGCAATTTTCTCAGAATCCTTATTTCTGAATTTATCGATTCGTATCGCGGATTCGAGTCGCAATCTGTCAGCGAGACGTTCGTCCCGTACTTGGGTGTGCACTTGGTCCTCGGAACAGAGCGGCCCCCCTCGAGTCGTGGTGGGCTTTTGGTTCGTGGCCCATTGGTCTTTCGTGGATCGAACAGGACAAAGAAGGGGAGACAAACGGTCGCCCCCTTTGCCTATATAAGCCGACCCTCCCCTCTTCACTTTCCTTCTTCTTTCCCTCTTCCGTATCGTTTCGCCTGCACCATCGAAAAATGAACCCAACTTTTTCAAACTTTCGAAAATTCAAGCATTTTCTCAGTTTTTAGAAAGGTAACTCCATAGAAAGCATTCTCATTTGTAAACGTAGCTCCTTCCTGAACTTTTACGACTGATTCGAGGGTGAAACGGTGGGAATCTGTAATTTTCCGAAGAAATCACCAAGTGGCCATGGCTATCGGGCGTAGAGCTCGGAGTTCGAGGATGGGAAGGAGAGGAGGAAAACGAAGGAGGAAGGAGGAGAAGGAAAGCCGGCTCGGATCGTGGTCAAGGAGAGAAGGCGAAGGCGAGACGAAAGATCGTGGTGGCAGCAAAAGCGCGTATCGCGGGGATGGAAACGATTTGCGAAGGAGCGATCCCTCTGCTCTGCGATTCGATGGGGGGCGATCCCTTTGCCTTGCGATCCGAAAGGGGCGATCCCTCTGCCTAGCGATCCGAAAGGGGCGATCCCTCTGCCTAGCGATCCGAATCATAGTTAATGATACGAAGAAATTTCAAATTTTTATCGACGCCTAGTTACCATAAAATTCTGAACAGTTAGGCTAGGGCCCTGATATTGAACTTTCTGGACCAAATGACTGCATAATTCGGCTGCATATGACGACCAACATTTTGATGATCTCGATTACTTTCATACCTTATTTTCAATGCACACACATAAGTACACACACCGGCACTTGCACACACGGGGGTCGGGTAGTATCAATCTCATTGGTCATGTTTTCTCGTCCTAGCAGCAATGTCGAATGATCACTCTTCTTCAAGATCCGCAACAGAAGTGGAATCCGAGATTCCTGAGCAATACAACCCGGAAATTCCTCCCACTAATCCTAGAGGTGAAGATACTGGATCTGAGTACGAGGCCACGGAGTCAGATCCGTCCGAAAGTACTTCATCTACCGAAGAGTCCGAGATAGACGAACGAGCTCCCGACGAGATTCTCGGCACGCTCGGAATAGATAAATTCTCTGATTCTCTAGCATCTAAGCTCGACGATATAAAGCTTAAGAGAATCTGCTTGAGACACGGAATTCCTTGGGACGACGTCTTGACACCTGGAAGCGAAGATAGACCTCACCTAGCTCCGGAAGGATATATGGCAATTAGCCGGACCATGTGCTTGGTAGGAGCTATTCCTCCACTTCCTCCAATTGCCATTGAAACTTTATGAAGACGGGGTATTGCCCGGATGCAACTTCATCCAATCGCCTACACATCTTTATACACCCTATACGTTGCATACGCAGAGATCCTACACGCCGAACTTAAATTCAGAGATTTGACATCCTTCTTTCTTTTCAAGCACCGTTCTTCGGCAACTCCAAATTTTTCTTTCTTTGAATCAGTGGCGAATAGGAAGGTTCTGTACGATGGTATAGCAACATAGGGGACCCTAAATATGATTGGTTTTATATAAGGAGACAGACCGGATGATCACGAAGATGGTTCAAATCAAGTAAACTTTAAGCTTCTAATCGAATATCTTGTTCAAGAAGTCTAGGTGTTAACATTCCTCCTCTTTTTTCTTTGTCTTTAACAGATCATGTCTTCCCGAAAACAGAGGGTCCGCTATACAACAACCAGTTGTCCATTCTTTTACAAAGCAGATCCGACTTTCTAAGGATCAAAAAATGCATTACGGACGACAATCTTCATAAGCATCGTCTTCTGGATAGAAGATTTGGACTTGGTACTGGCGGCAGACCTTATAAGTATGTGCCCCCAACAGAGGGAGAGGGAACGTCGCAAGCAATAGAAACGACTAAATTCCGTAAGAGTCCTTCTCCAATAGTCATCCAAGACGATGAGGACATGAACATATACAGAGGGGACGAGGTCCGCGGTGACATGTCCAAGGAAATTCCTATATCTGCTCCAACTGAAACCGTTGCTCTCAGTGATTTGACAGAAGAGCAGCTATTTGACGAGCTAAATAAAATCCCTCTACCCGATGATGTATATACGGAGAAGGACTTCGGAGAGGGGCCTTTCTTCCCTGCTTCTGAAGAGGCGATCACTCCAACTTGAGGACGAGAAACCGGTGAGATGAGCCTGTCCTCAGGCCCGGGTCTGTTAGGGGGAATTATATGGGATGCACACATCACACACACTATCTAACCCTGCACTCTTATATCGTGGGTATTCAAAGTTTTAATATGCTCTTTTCTTCTCTTTTTTGCAGGAACGATGTCCCGCAGAAAGTCTTATCGTATCGTTCTCTTCGCGAGGGCACACCCAGCCTTCGTCCGGATACTGAGTGCTCTCGTGGTCCTTCTCATAGGCCGAGTCCCTCGCAACCTCGATCTCCACCAAAGTCAACCTCTACCAGGCCTTCAAGTCATCCGACAATTCCGACAGGGGGAAAGAAACTTCCAAAAGAATTAACTCCTTCAAAGAGTGCACCTTCCCACAGCCGGTCGTCCAAAAGGCATCACAAATATAAAGATAGGGGCAAAGATTCATCCAAAGATACTGAGAAAGAGAAAAGTGATATTGTCCCCACCAGCCAACCAGAGCTAGCTGCCCCTGGGTCACGGGATTACGTCCATGGTCCCGAGATCCAAGGTAGGCTGGGAAAGCTGCGGGAACAATTCCCAGACATATTCTTCGACAGGATGGTGTTTTTTCCTGCCTTGGAGCCGGTTCCTAAAAATTGGGATAATGAAGTTATCGGGCACATCCGCCATGCGGCCAAGCAATATGAGATGATGAAAAAGCACGCAGTTAACCTCTCAGAAGTCATCCGAACACTCGAAATAGAAGCGCACCGATCTAAAGCAAAACTTGAAAATAACGAAAGGGCTAGGACAAAATTGGAGAAGGACCTGGAAGATGCTCAGTCCCAGCTCGCTTTAGCACGGAGGAATGCTGAAAATTATAAGACTGAATTAGAGAATGCCAAGCAGCGCTTTCATTCAAAACTGGACTCCAATAGCCAAGAAAAAATGGCCTTAAAGAAGGAGGTTGAAGACCTCAAAATGGCCAACATCGAGTTGAAAATAGCACAAGGCCATTTTGAAACTAAGAAGGCTGCTTGGGAGGCAGAAAAAGCGAGTTTAAAAGAGAGTTTGGCTCTGGCTAAAGCAGAAAAGGTGATTTTAAATGAACAGGTCTCGGATGCGGAAAGAAGGGCAGCCCTTGCCGAAAAGAACGTTGAAAGTGCCATTGAATTGGCCACTGCTTCTAACCACAAGCTCCTCGAAAGAGAGAAATAGATCGAGGGGTTTGAAGAGATGATTTTCGATTTCCTTGGCCAGGTTCTCAAAACTCGCAACATTTCGTGGATCCCGGATTACCATGATCCTTTGGCCAATTTATGGGATGCCATTGTGGAGGGTGAAAAACACAGACTGGGGGTCGAAGAGATCGATGAGGATGAATTGATGAAGAGCATCCTAAGAGACAATGAGCCTGAGGATCTGGCAGAGGGTCGTCGCCTAATTCTGGCGGAAATGGAAAAGGAGAGGGCCCTGGCTAAGGGTAAAGGCAAAGCCGATGAGGGCTCGAGCTCGGCTGTGGAGCCCAAGACCTCCGGGGTTGAGGAATACCATCCCGACGATCCATTAATCCCTTTGGGTCGAACTCCCATGGTCATTGGAGGCTCTACAACTACTCACGAAGAAGCATCTGCTGAAGGTATTTCTCTCTCTTCCCCACAATTCGTCAAAGCAATTGTGAATTATCGTCGTCTGGCAGAACAACCAATTGAATTAGTAATGTGTTTTCCTTGTAATACAGGTGGCGAGCCCGTCGACAAGGGTGCTGAAAAAGAGAAAGGAGTGGAGAAGGAGGCTGTCCTGCCAGGTGCTGGTATTGATGTATCAAAGCGAGCCGAGGTCACGACAGCAGAAAGAAGCATCTCGGCACCTAGCGCCGATGTACCAAAAGATGCTGAGACTATCGAAGCTTTGAAAGATATGGATGGTCGCCACGTAGATGATGAAGAGGACATTATCGGCACCTAAAAGGCCGACGATGATGACGAGGAAACCTTAGCCAGCCGAAAAGCCAGACAAGAGAAAGAGTTGGCTTCGAAGAAGGTGGGAGATGAGGATTTGGACGTGGTACCTCTTGCAGAATTTGATCCCAAAACTGGGATGATTGTGAAAATCCAGCGCAAATCCATCAGCCGACAGCTTCACTTTGCAAACCCCGATGACTTCCCGGCTTCCCTCTCTGGTAGAAGCAAGAGAAAAGAGGTGGAAGAGGAGACTTCAGAGGAGTCGGACGTTCCTCTCATAGACAAGCGGAAGAGGAAGAAAGGGGATCCATCTGAAACCGACAAGGAGAGGCTGGAGAGGCAGAAGCAAGAGAAGAGGCCAAAGCGTAAATAGGATGTTTGTTGTTTGTTGATATTTTGTCTTTAGGTTTTTCACTGGCCAGGAAGTGTAATTGTGAGACTGGCCCTCACTCTCTTTTCTAGGTTATTTTTCACTTTGTTGATTCTCAGTACATAAATAAAAGTTTATCTCTTTTTGCATCCTTGCGTACCTGTATTCAAATAAACTTTCCATGTTTAGTTATAGGCCATCTAATAATAATTACAAATCAGTCAAACAACAGATAGCCAAGGAAAATTTTTCATGCTGCACTGCTATTTTAAAGCTCAGTATAGGTATATGAGTATATGTACTCCCAATCAGCTGCTATCATAGCACCTGACGGGGGTTTACTTAAAATTGGTTAGCCTTGTCGGCAGGTTGCCCCTTATTTCTGAATATGGGGGACTTAGAAAATTTCATAGGATAATTGTTCTTGTGGCACCGAATTCCTGACACCTTTCTCAGTGCTTAATTATAGACTTCTTTGTACTCTCCTGACGGTTGTCAAGGTTAGAGTTTGGATTCAGTAGTTCAGTTGGTCCCCGATCCTTCAGCGGGGAAGGAGATCTTTCTCAGCGCTCAATTGGAGATGCTTTTATACTCTCTCTCTCTCTGGAGAGTTAGAGTTCGAGCTCAGTGATTCATTCGCTCTCCGATCCTTCAGCGGGGAAGGAGCTCTTTCTCAGCACTCAATCGGAGACGCTTTTATACTCTCTCTCTCTGGAGAGTTAGAGTTGGAGCTCAGCGATTCATTCGCTCCCCGATCCTTCAGCGGGGAAGGAGCTCTTTCTCAGCGCTCAATCGGAGACGCTTTTATACTCTCTCTCTCTGGAGAGTTAGAGTTCGAGCTCAGCGATTCATTCGCTCCCCGATCCTTCAGCGGGGAAGGAGCTCTTTCTCAGCGCTCAATCGGAGACGCTTTTATACTCTCTCTCTCTCTGGAGAGTTAGAGTTCGAGCTCAACGGTCTGCAATTATGTATGTTCATCAAACTCGTCCTGGGTGTATGCTTTAATCCAAGCTCCGAGGATTGAAACCAGTTGGACAAGCAGTTGGAGCTCTTGCCAAGGCTTCGAGTTCCCCCAAACAGTCTACGAGAGGAACGGTTGGCAACAGACTTCAGGTACCTGCGTCATTCTTTTGATTTTCACAAAAATAAATAGGCAAATAAGCAAAGATGCAATAAAGGTAAATGACACACAATATTTTATAGTGGTTCGGTCGAATCATGACCTATTCCACTTTATAATTTTTTGCTTTAAGGAATCAGACTATTCTAGGCAAGTCATGCCTTGTACATGGTTTTCTAACAAAGCAAAAGAATAAATTTGAAACTTTCATGTTAAATATGGCCGTAAATGTTGGGCATTCCACACTCTGGGGATTTCCTTTCCATCTACGGTTGCCAGCTTGAAGGTTCCATTATCAAGCTTGCTCAGAATGGAGTACGGTCCTTCCCACTTCGCTCCCATATGAGTTGGGGGTGGAAAGACACGTTTAAGAACCAAGTCTCCAGGTTCCCAAGTTCGGACTCGAACCTTTTTGTTGTAATATCGGGCGACCTGTTGTTTGCATCTCAAGGCACGCAGGTCTGCTTCATCCCTTTTTTCTTCGATCATATCCAGGGACTCAAGAAGCAATTCATTATTGGTCATTGGATCATAATAAGTCACCCGATGAGAAGGTACCTTTATCTCAATCGGGATGACTGCTTCCGTTCCAAAAGCAAGGGAGAACGGGGTATGCCCTGTTGCCGATTTATATGTTGTCCTGTAGGCCCATAGTGCCAAGGGCAATTCATCAGCCCACATGGCTCTAGCCCGCTTCATTCTTCTTTTCAGAATGGACTTAATTACTTTATTTGCCGCTTCGACTTGCCCGTTCGATTGCGGGTGCGCCACAGAGGTGTACCGATTCTCAATGTGGTATTTTTGGCAGAAGTTTCTGAATTCGGCACTATCGAACTGAGTTCCGTTATCTGTTATTACAATCTTTGGAATCCCAAATCGACAGATAATGTTTCTCACGATAAAGTTGATCACTCGTTTGGTCGTGATTGTAGTTAGTGGTTCAGCCTCTACCCATTTAGTGAAATAATCTACGGCCACAATAGCGAACTTTGCTCCGCCCCTTGCTATGGGGAGGCTTCCAATGATATCAATTCCCCACATAGCGAAAGGCCACAGACTCATCATCGTTTTTAACTGATTAGGAGGCGCTCTAGGTATCTTTGAAAATCTCTGGCACGAATCACACCGTCGTGCGTATCTTGTTGCATCCTTGTTTATGGTAGGCCAGAAATAACCATGCCGCAACACCTTTTTTGCCAGAGTTTGCCCTCCAGTGTGGTCGCCACATTCGCCTTCGTGGACTTCTTGTAGCACACGTTTGATGTCATCGTGGGCTACACACCGAAGGAGGGGCATTGAAAACCCTTGTCTGTAAAGAACTCCACCTTGCAGAACGTATCGGGCGGCTTTACGAATTACTTGACGCCTCTCGCTTTTCTTGGTTGGAAGCGTTCCGTTCATCAGGAAATTCTTTAGAGAGTTCATCCAGGACTCCCTTTCTGGTTCCGTTTCCAGTACTAGGTCGATTTCCATTTGATCTATGCTAGGGGACCGAAGTACTTCAACGGGGGCTAGCCCAGTAATTTCAGGATCGCCGGAACTAACCATCTTTGCCAACTTGTCTGCTTGCTGATTCTCTGACCGCGGAATATGAGATATGTGGTAGTGATCAAAATCGTTTAACAATTCTTTCACTTTCTTTAAGTATAGAATCAATCTTGCACTTTTGGCCTGGAATTTTCCAGTGACTTGGTTCACAACCAAATTGGAGTTGCAAAAGATGTTCAGCTTTGTGACTTCTAGTTCCATTGCAATCTTTAATCCGGCTATCAGAGCTACATATTCGAAATCGTTGTTAGTGGCATGAAACTCCATTCGGATTGCATAGGTTATCAATCGTTTCTCGGGAGTTTCAAGCACTATTCCAGCGCCGAATCTTTCGTCGTTCCTAGCGCCGTCAGTATACAATCTACAGACATTGGGATCGAAAAGTAACTTTGAAGGATCAACTTCCTCATTTGCTATATCTTCCTCAGGGACAGTGAACTCTGCTATGAAGTCGGCTATCACTTGCCCCCGAATTGACCGTCTGGGCTGAAAGTTCAAATCAAATTGACTTAGCTCAATATTCCACTTGAGTAACCTTCCAGATGCCTCTGGTCTCTGTAGAACTTGCTTGAGTGGATGATCGGTGTATATGGTGATAGGATGTCCCTGAAAATAATGCCGAAGTTTTCTATAGGCGATCAGTAAACTATACGCCAACTTCTCTATCCGTGGATAATTACGCTCTACTACTGTCAATTTTTTGCTCACATAATACACAGGTCTTTGGACCTTATCCTCTTCCCTTACCAACGCTGAGCTGATCGCATGGGATGACACTGCCAGATACACGAATAAGTCCTCATGATCTATTGGCTTAGATAATATCGGAGGTTTCTCCAGGTGCCTGAGCAAATTCTGAAACGCCTCTCCGCAGTCAAGTGTCCATTTAAAATTGTGTTTTCCTCGCTTTATTAATTCGAAGAATGGGATGCACTTATCCGTAGCCCTGGAGATAAATCTGCTTAGTGCGGCCACTTTTCCGGCAAGGCTTTGCACATCCCTAATCTGCCTAGGTTCCTGAATGTCTCTGATTGCCGCGATCTGGTCTGGATTAATCTCAATACCACTGGAACTGACGATGAATCCCAAGAAATTTCCAGAGGGAACACTGAACGAACATTTGGTTGGATTGAGTTTCATTCTGTACTTTCGAAGAATGCCGAACATCTCTGCCAAGTCAGTAGTGTGTTGAGAAGATTTCTTTGACTTAACCAACATATCGTCGACGTATACTTCCATTGTTCTCCCGACCTGGTTATAAAACATTCTGTTGACTAAGCGTTGATATGTAGCGCCTGCATTCTTCAAGCCAAAGTGCATCACCACATAATAATATAATCCCAGATCATTGATGAAACTAGTGTGCTCTTGATCTGTAACATGCATCAAAATCTAGTTATATCCTGAATAAGCATCCATAAATGAGAGAAGCTCATGACCGGCTGTTGAGTCTACCAGCTGGTCAATCCGGGGCAACGGGAAACTATCCTTTGGACAGGCTTTATTCAAATATGAGAAGTCGATACACGTTCGCCGCTTCCCGTTGGCCTTCTTTACCAGGACTGGATTCGAAATCTAGTCTGGGTAGGTCGAGTCTCTGATAAATCCATTACTCTTTAGCTTTCCAACTTCTTCTTTCAAGGCAGCGGACCTCTCTGGGCCCAGCATTCGCCTTTTTTGCTTTACTGGAGGATGTTTAGGGTCAATGCTCAAGGACTGGCTCATGATTGACGGGGATATCCCACACATGTCCGCGTGGGTCCAAGCAAATACATCCAAATTGTTTTTTAAGAAATCCGTCAATTCTTTAGCAAGATTCGGACTTAACTGGGATCCAATCTTAAGGACCTTCTCCGGGTCACTGTCATCGATCGGTACATCCACAGTTGTCTCGTTAGGAGTCGCCATTCTGCCCCCGGGTTCTTGATCCTCTCTGGGGTCTATATCCTCGGGCATCTCTCTGCGCGACTCTCCAATGACTATCCTCTTTGGTTGCTATAAGGTCTCCGCCCCCGAAGGGGAAGAGGTGCCTTTAGTTTCGATATCCCCTCCATTACGAAGTAACTTCAGTTCGGCAACATAACATGCTTGCGCAACAACTTAATCCCCTCTGACGATACCAATGCCAGCTTCCGTGGGGAATTTCAATAACAAGCACCAGGGGGCTATACAGGCTCTGAACTTTGCGAGGGCCGGTCGGCCCAAGAAGGCATTGTAAGGCGATTCAACATCCAAAATCACAAAGGGAAGGATTCTCACTCTCTGGCGTTCTCCTTCCCCAAGTGTAACTGGTAAATCTACATAACCCATTGGAGCGGTGGATGCTCCGTTGAATCCACGGATCCATCCTTGGCAGGGCTTCAGATCTTTTATTTCGAGATTCATCTGGTCAAAGGTCTTTTTGAAGAGAATATTGACGGAACTCCCGTTGTCCACTAAAACCTTATGGACAGTGGCTGGATCAATAGATACTGTAATTACAAGTGGATCTTCAGTTGGAGCATGGACTCCGATGCTTTCTCGTTCTCGGAAAACAACATCATCGGTCATCATCTTCCGCTGCTTCACCGGGGTACTGTCCTCGGGGTTACTACATTCCCCTACCTCGAGGTGTTGTTTGGCTGCATTGACGTATTGATCTAATGCTTTGGAACTGTGCCCGACGAGATAAAGTCCTCCGATCACGGTATAATAACAATATTCTTTCCTTTTTGCTGGGCAGTCTGCCTAGCAGCAAGTTGATTCTGGTTCTGATTCGGGGCCTGCGCTGCTTGCCCCCTGTCCCTGGGCGTTACTCTGTATTCATCTAACTTTCCTTCTCGAAGAAGCCTTTCGACTACATCCCTTAGGTGATGACATTCATTCATCGAATGGCCGTGAATCTGATGAAAGAGACAAAACTTCCCTGTTTTACGCTCTTTCTCGGTCGACTCTCTGGGAGGCGGCCTCTTATTCTGGAGGACTTCATACGCATCCATGAAGATATTCTCCAGAGTATCACTTATTGGTGTATAACTTTCAAAGGCCCTGGGACGAGTCCTTCTCTGGGAGTCGTTCCCTCGGTTCCTCTTCCGGTTGTTGCCATTACCATTATTATTGTGGTTACCTGGCTGACGACCACCCTGATTCTGATTTCCGACGTTAATTTCAACTTTCCCCGAGCTGTCTCCCGTCTGTTTGATGGCGACATTGCTCTGGATTTCCTCCTTATCAGTTGTTTTAGCCTTTCGATTAGCATATACCTCCTCCCGGCGTAAATGTACGTTGGCTTTTTCGTAGAATAACTCTCTAGTGTGGGGCGGTTTGCCTGCCAGGTACCTCCCAAATTCAATGTCCTTATCTACTCCGTCAATCAGTGCTGCGACAACGGTCGGTCCATGGGGATCTTTAACCTCAGTAGCGGCCAAATTGAAATGATCCAGGTATACCCTTAAACTCTCTCCTGGTCGCTGCTTGACAAGGAACAAATCGATCACACTTTTTGTCTTCTATGCGTAGATACGGAATTGCTCCATGAACTTCTCACTCAACTCCCTGAAGCTAGAAATCGATCTTGCCAGCAAACGAGTAAACCATAACAAAGCCACATCTTCCAGGAATATGGGAAACGCTTTGCACTTAACAGCGTCAGAGGCCGCGGCAGCGGTCATTGACCAAGAGTATCTCATCAGATGCTAGACAGGATCAGACCTACCCGCATATCGGTTCATTTGTGGCATGTTGAAACGCCTCGGAAAAGTTGCATCCAAAATATCATCAGTGAAAGGGGTGTGACTGCGGTCAAACCCCCAATCTTCATTTTGTTGTCCACGGCTATCTGCTAGAATCTGGTGGACCATGGCTGTGACATTTGCACTGGTCAAAGGAGGTTCAGGGTCAGTGCCTCTGGCTCGGCGGGGTTCTCTGATCTCTCTTCGGGGAGCGGTCACAAAATCCGGGGCTCGAATTGGGCTTCGTTGCCCCTTATTATTATGAGTATGTGTGCGGCGACGGGGCTGAGGTTGTCTGTTATGCACAGGACTGTTCACATCTCGAGTCCTGAGAGCTGTAGCTTGATCATTCACATTACGGTTTGAGGGCCCCGCCCCCAGCGCTTCTTCTTCCTGTGATGGCAGGGTTCCGAACCGAAGCTGTTCTATGTTTTGGGCTCTCTCATACGGTCGTCGCCGAGGTCTCGGCGACTCTTCAGACGAAGAAGAATATACTCGGGTGGGTGAGCGAATCGGCGGCCTTCTTTGCCGTGCGAGTTCGTCAAGCCTTCTATCCATAGCCGTTAAATTTTTCCGCAGGATGGAACTTTCCTGCCTTTGGGCAGCCAACTCATCAAACAATCTATCCCACATTTCGGCGAAGCGAGAGAGATCCCCCTCAGTGACAGGAGCAGCAGGATCATATTGGTCATCATCACTCTCTCTTATGCGCAAAGAGCTCGAGCCGGGTTGAGCAGAGGGGCCAGGACGATAGGAGCGGGTCATAGGTTCCTTTCCAGGTCGAGTTGTAGTCTAATCATCAATTCGGACAGCCGCGGTTCGTGGATGGCGACTCGCTGCGCCCCCCTGTGGTCGACTCGTGGTCGTGGTGCCCAGAGGCTGCGAGGCGTTACCTCGAGATCGAGTAACAACCCCTTCAGCGGCCCAGATCGTCTCGTTCTCATCGACTCAGAGCGTGGTGTCTTCATCGGATCGGTTCGCCCCCTGCGCTCCGCGATCCAGAGTTTCTTCATTGCCCAGCTCGGGTGCACTCTCTTCAATCGTTTCGTTGGTCTGCGAAGCTTTAGATCTTTTTCCAGCCATGATATCTGAATCGCTGGAATCTTCAAAGAACTGAATAGTGAAACTTTAGGACTGAGCTCTCAACGAAAGCACCAGAATGTTAGATCAAAATTTGGACCTAACACCCAAATTGTTCTGTAGCTTATAGAATTTTAACAGAAGAATGAGAAAAAGAAAGATAACACACAGAATTTATAGTGGTTCGGCGTTAATGAGCCTACGTCCACTTTATATATTATTGATTATTCTTTGAAAGCTAATACAATCAAGGATTTCTCTCAATATTTCAGTAGTTTGACAATAATGGCGGATTCAGTACTCAATATTGCCAAAATGATCCCAAAAAATGCCAAGCTCTGGGCTATTTATAGCTGATTTTGTCAGGCTGGTCGTGGTAACACGTGGCACGAATCCCGAGAACATCGGATCGGATCGCCACCGTTGAGGAAATAGTCAAATTAGCCGTTGCGGACAGGTGTCGCAATCTACTTGAAAATCGGATCGTGCAAATGGAGAGAATCGGTCCAAATGACGGTTAGGGACACGTGTCGTTAGATCCGTGCGATTCGGATCGCTGAAAACTAGCTCGCACTTGAACGGGTCAGAGGGTTCGCCATGCACCAGGGGATTGGATCGGTTCGCTCTGGACAACAACATAAGTTCGGATCGAGTCGCATGGCGGATTCGTTCTGCTGATGGAATGGGCGAGTCGATAGTGTGCGATCCGACGGTGGGCGAGACGACGGTGCGCGATCCGATATCAGTCGAGACGATTGTGCGATCCATTCCTTCAAGTCTTTAGAGAATGCGGTTTCGTGCTTTCTTCTTATGAATGATCCTGGGTGGCTAGGTCAAAAAGCGAGCCAACATAAACAATTCAGGAAGCTAAGTAATAAACCTTAGTTAAGAGAACTAAGTAGTAAACCTTAGTCAAGAAAATCAAGTAGAACACGAGAAGGAGCAAACGTTCGTCTGACCTTAGAGAATGCTCCAACGGTCTGGGTTACGAACCATGCGGCTTCGAGGGGACGTGAGGGTACTCTTGGTATCCCTCTATGAGGTTGCAGATGATCCTCCTGGGCTCACAGAGGTTAAGGTCTGCGTTAAAGGAACCAAGAGTATGCCTTGGTTGCAATATAAGGCAACCTAAAGACTAGGATGGACCAGCGTGAGGCGACGATATGTAGATTAGCCCTATGATAGCACATCGTCTTCTACCTACCATCTTGAGTCAATCGTGATACGCAAGCGGAAAGGCGGAGAACTCCGAAAGACCATATACTTTGCTATCTAGTTATGGATGAGGTTGGCCAATAGGTTTGTGGGGGAATAGAGGGTCTGCGTACAGTTCTCATTCTTAATTTTCTTGGGTGTCTTTCATTTGCTAGTTGAGGGAGGGGTCTAGTGGGACCATAGCCATTGTAAAAGCATACCTTAGCATCTGCAATCGGCAGATATTTGAAACCTCCCGATCGAGTTCCGTGTTTCTTGTTTAGCCCTGCCATGGGACTCGGGTCGCACATATAGAGGACATGTGCATCTAGACATCGATAACGATTTACGACACATAAGTGGGGAAAGTCTAGGAAATTTACCGCTCTAGGTAGTGTGTCCTAGAATAGGGGGCATCGTTCGATAGGTATCGTAATCCCTAGTTGGACCTAGGTCGCGTAAACCACTGAATCCAATAAGCGTTCAATAGATAGCATAAACCCCAGTGGCCCTGGGTAGCGTAAACCCTGGTTGAATCTGGGAGGCATTCGATAAGAAAACCCTAGTTGGATCTAGGTAACACTCGATGGATAAGGGACTGCATACACATAAAAAGGGGATCAGTTTATCATGAACACACGATGCTAGTTGAAAAAAAAATCCTTGGTGGGTGCAGAGAAACAGAAGTGGGTGCGATAGCCAATTCCGTTAATCTTACCTTACCTTGTTTTAGGATTATCTTATCGCCATGGTATGGTTCTAAGTTCAGTTTGTTCATGTCATAGTCCTTTTCTTGTTTACATGCTGAAGTATAACTAGCCTCTTTTCTTCCGTTTTCCCCCCAGATAGTCAGGGAGGGAATAACTCAACTCGTTTTGGACCGTTACTCTTTCCAAGCTTGAAGACTCTTTGACGCATTGCTTTGGACTCTCTTTTCCATTTCTATGGATGGTTAATGCTTTATTGGGGAATATCATTGTATATTTATGCTTCTTAATTTTGTTAAACAAGATAGATACTTTGGTATTGGAAAACAAACTTTGTACAAACTGTTTTATCAATGAAATAAAGTTTTATTTATTTACCGCTGTTTAATTATCCGTCTTGTAATTTATCTGCATCTTTTACCTATAACTCTCCACCGAAGTTAAGGCATTCCCTTTGTGAGTCACCTTAACGGAGGTGGGGTGTTTCACGACGAGACCACTTTTGTTGGATCCATAATGTCAAATAATTGCTAGATTCCAATTTTCATAATTTTTGGAATTAATATGTGAGCGTGGTGAATTTAATTGTGTTTTGTCAATTCAGTTTGAATTTAATCGACTGGAAAATGACCGTTTTTCAAACGGTCTCCAAATTCGACGAAATTAGTTTTATTAGGACCGTATCGTCAAAACATAGCTAGATTTATTTTTCTGGAATTTTTGGAGTCCGTATGTGGCCCCGGTAAATTAAAATGTGCGTTTGAATTTAAAATATAATGATTTATATTTAAAATTTAGCGGAAACTGATCGTAACAGCTGAATTGGGTTACGAAACATATCCCATTGTGTTTAGAACGGGGGCATTTAGTTAGGGGCGTCAGTCGTTGGGTCTCATTTGGAGGTCGAATAAAAAAATTGACTTTTGGGGAAAAAGAGAAAATTAAAATAATTATTTTTATAAATATATGTCCCCCCTCCATCGTTTCACTCTCTCCACGATATTTAAAATAAAAAAGAAGAAAATCTGCCGCCCCAAATCGCTTCAGCCCCCCTCGCGATCCACCACTGCCGCCGCAGCCACGCTCGACGCACCACCACCCCCTTCGCCGCTGGCCCCCTCCAACACACCCTCTCTCCTCTATCTTCCTGTAAAACCAGCGGGCCACCCTAAAACCCGCCTCCTGACACCCCAACTCAGCTGCCGACAACCACAACCCAACCACCAGAAGACCCCCGACCACCTGCGCTCCTCCTCCCTCCCCGGTGAATCACTGTAAGTTTTTTTTGATTTATTAACCATATAAAAATTTGATTTTTATTTTATAAATCACCATATAAAAATTTTATTTTTATTTTATAAATATCCAAATAAAAATTTGATTTTTCATATATGAATAGCTATATAAAAATTTGATTTTTATGTATGTGAACATCGAATAAAAGAATTGATTTTTATAGTTGAAAAGAATTGATTTTTTACTAACATATAAAATTATGATTTTTAACTTAGAAAGGATATGATTTTTACATTAGAAAAGTTATGATTTTTGAATTAGAAAAGACGAGATTTTTAAATTGAAAAAGTTATGATTTTTAAATATGAAAAATATGATTTTATTTATAAAGTAGCAAAAGAAAAATATGATCTTTTATATGTATGTAACGACATGAAGATTTGGTTTATATTTATATGAATAACATATAAAGTTGTGATTTATATATATATATATATATATATATATATATATATATATACACACACACACACACACACACACACAACAACGATATAAAAATGTGTTTTTTATTTTAAAAGTACCGGTTTAAAAATATGATTTTTATTATGAAGTTAGCGAAATAAAATTGTGATTTTTATTTAAATAACTTCATTTTAAAAATGTGATTTTTATCCATTTAGCATTGTTATAAAAGTATGATTTTTATCTACATGTAGCGTTTAAAATAAAAATATGATTTTTATTATGTATGTAGCGTCATAAAAATATGATTTTTATAATGTAAACATCATATAAAAAATGTGATTTTTACTATTAACAACGTGAAAAGACTGCATTGGAATTTCGGGAAAATCCAAATCCAAGCCGTTCAGAAATAAAGAATGGAGGAGTGGATCCTAAAGGTGAGAACTTCTAACTAAAATTTCCTGTAAGGTTATTTATTTCATAACTGCACATATGAACTGCTCCATGTCGTCCACAGACCAAGGGCGACTTGTTTGATTGCATTGTGTTATGGAAATTGATTGTGATTGTTATGTGAAACGGAAAATGAATTATTTATGTGTTGAAATAAATATTATATAGTTAAAAATATAATTTTAACATGTATATGAATAAAATAAATATTCATTTACAATTCGGACGATTTTTGTATGTGCACTCATTTAACTGATATTGATTGGTACGATATATTTTACACATCGCCCAACTGCACAAATAATAATATGTGTTTGTTGATTGAAACCACACATGGGTATTGGGAAGATATTTGTTGTACACTAATCCCAAATGTTTAGTTGTATGTCAATCGATTAGTTGACCGACTTCGTAAGCGTTATTTATTTATATTTAATGCTTATGTAGTTGTATAATGAACTCTGGATGATGGATGATTGTTTATCATTGTAATTATATACATGTGTTGTATGGAATCCATGCAATTAACATTATATGGTAATTGATTGGGTCTCATTCCAATTTGAAAAAAAATACGAATATTTTAAAATAATATTCAGAAAAGGATTGAAATATTCATGGGTTGAATAAAATGAAATATTAATGTATTGAATAAAATAAAATATTCATGTGTTGAATAAGATATTCATGTGTTGAATAAGATATTCATGTGTTGAATAAAAGCTGTTTCGATTAGTTATGCGCCATTTGGATGTGAACGATATTTATATCGATTTTATTCATTTTTATAATGAATATTAGAAAGGAAATGATTTCAAAATCTAATGTTTTGAAAATATTATCATTTATATATTAATGATATGGAATATTCAATTTTGATTTAAAATTGAATATGAAGTTGAAATCGTTTTTAAAACAAATATATAACGATTTATAAAATACTTTTTAAATGGAAATCGACGAAAGATATATAACATATATATTATATATATTAAATGGCCTGAATAGAACGCGTCGCGCCGCTGTAGTTCGTGAATTTCGACCACTGACTTCGAATTGACATTACGGGAGATCCGACCGTCGGATTTTCCTAAAACAAGAACCGTTGGGTTCGTATCCAAAAGAGCTTTCCACCGAATATAAGAGGTTTGAAATCTAACGGTTGGATTTGGAATTATGTCCAAATCAAATTTGAAAAAGGTCGTTGTAAGTGCAGTTCGATGACCAATTATGGAAATCAACTGTAAGGGCCTTGATAAAATTATTAAAAATATTAATAATTTGTGTAAAAGCATAATAAATGATTTGGAAAAAACTTAGGATGAAAAATTTAATATTTGAGAAGAAAAAAAAATATTTTTGTCGAAATGAACAAGTAATTAACTAGAACGGATAATCTAATATTTTTAAATAAACAAATTGGATTGGAATGTTTTTAATATAACCAGAATATTCCAATGTAAGAATTGGAATGAATCTGAATAGAAATAATCTCCGGAATATTTCAGTATTGGATTCCATAATTATACAGATATTGTTATGGGAATTTGGAAGATACAGATATCGTTATTTCCAATACGATATCCGTTGGTTTCAGAATTTGATATTGAATATAAGCCGATATAATTTCTATTCAGAGCCTTGCATTTGATATCGAATTGGATTTTCGGTTTGTTGTGAACTGGTTTTTAAATGACGTTGTTCTTAAACCCAGTTGAGAAAAGAATAAATCTTTTAATTAAGAATTAGTGAAGTTTTCCAATTAATTAATATTTAATTGGAATTGAATAAAATAGTTGGATTTTGGGGTTGTCGTAATTAACACCGTTTTTAAACCCCGTGTGAAAAGAATAAATCTTTTAATTAAGATTTAAAGAAGAATTCCTAATAAATTAACATTTAATTGGAATTGAAAATGGAATGTGAATTGGGATTATTGTGAACTGTGTTTTAACAACTTTCGCTCTTTAACCCGATTTGCAGTGAAATGTTATTTGGAATATATAAATCTTTTATTAAGATTAAATGTGATTTCCAAAGAAAAGTTTTCAAATTTAATATATTAAATTGGAATTGAATGGATTTTGATTTGTCAATAATCGAAATGAGCTTCTGTAACGTCCTAGAATATTCGACAACTAGAGTATGAAATTAATTGAAGATTTAATTATTAATGATCATTTTTATATTGATACTGGAGTTAGAAATTTAAAATCAAATATATTGTTGTGTACGAATTGAATTTAATATTTAATTCAGAATGGTTGGGGAAAATCAAATATTTATTGTTCAATATTTGAATTGAATTTTGTTGAGTATTTGAATTGGATTTGGAATTTAATTGGGAAAATATGAACGGTTGAATTTAAAGCTAAACGCAGTTAAACGAATTGGAAATTTTATTTAATAAAATATATGGAAATTGACTTGGATATATGTGTATTTATATATATAAAGAAATTTAAGTTTAACGGTTCAAATTTGGAATCAAACCAAGTCGTTATTGTACAAAAGGAATAAAATCGGTAAAACGATAAATGATTTAAAAATAAAATAACATTAGGCAAATGAATCGGAGTTTGATCAAACAAATTTTATTGAATTCAGAACGTAAATATGTAGCAGCGTGTACAATTTCATCTCGATCGGAGTCCGTTTGTGGTAGTATAAACATTAACGTAAATTGCGGTGGAATTAAATTACATTGGTTTCACCGTTTCTTAAGCAGAAACCACCAGCCTTGTTTCAGCCTACTTCAATTCTTTTCTACCTAAGTTTACGATGTACAACAGATCCCATCACCTACGTTTGAAACATACCACCCTACCTGTACCCGTTGATGGATGTGCTTCTTATCCATGGCAAATTTTCTGCTTTAAAAATCACATAGCTAGGTTACCAGCTATGGCCACCATACCATGTTTTCCTTGCACGCCACGGTTTTTCTATCTATAAAACTCATGCCTTTTAACTAAATGCTTCAGAAAAAAAGAGTAGTGTTTCTCTTTTCTAATCTTTAATGGCTGAAAGCAGTTCCCCTCAAATCAAAATTCAAAATTTATGGCCATCGAGCCGAATCAAAATCAGTTCTTTTCCCCTTCGCACCATCAAAGCAAGCGGCTTGGAATTCTTTCACCTCCTCCCTCTTCGAATTGAAACCCTAACACACTTCGGAAATCAAAGCTGCCTGAAAAATCAAACTTCAACGCTGCACCTCGGCTCTCAAAGTCTTCAGGCTTGACAGCGCCGTTTTCAGCGCACCAGCAAACCATGTAGCCGTCTTTCACTTTTTCAGTCACTACTTCGTCGATTTAAGGTGATAATTCACTCACGATTAATCATCGATTCTAGTTTTTAACTTCATTTAAACAGAAATATAATAGTTGCTGGTTTAGTTGATTTATAGCGACCTGAACATCCCCGGTCCCCGAAGAAAAGGGAAAGAATGGATTGAATTGAGAACAGGACACATCGGAACGCAAACAGAAGAACATTTCATTGTTATTACAACAATTTACATCCGAGTACAAGAATATATTAGAGTATTAATAAATATTATATATTTGATAAATATCAGAGATTTAATTTATAAAGTAGCGGAAAAATAATACATAACACGACTGAAAGGAATACACAGATACAGAGCTTTCCGAGTATAGTTCTAGCTGTTAATCCAGGATCCTGTGAATATAAATCTGCGAAACCAAAACTACTAGCTGCCCGTGTGGAAAATAAGGGCACCCAGAGTTTAGGTTAAAACAATAAACTCCAGGCCAATCATGTGACTGGTGTGAGAACTAAAACAGTTATTTAAAACTTTACTTTATAAATAGAGTAAATCAAGGGACCACGCCGTATAACACGGAATGGGTTTCCTCCCAAGAATACCAGAGCATAAAACGAACAGCGCAATGCTAAATAAAAAACAATGGAGCTATTATAAGACCCAGGTCCCGTCACACTATGCAACGCAAGACGGAGGATAGGGTTTTACCTTATAATAGCCAAATAACGCTTGACACGCGAAATTTAATCTTTTATTATTACTATAACTGAAGAAATCAACTTCAAATATAAATGTAACAATCATAGACGGCATAGCATCCCATGCTACTATGTCGCCATACTAGTTTTACAACTAAAAACTGAAATGTCACGTATTGGAAGTTGGATTCCGTCATGAGTCGAGGCAAGGGATAAGCTCCTCTCCGATTCGAGACACTCTAGCAAAGGCCTCAGGATCTCCCGCAGTAGACCCTTGGAACCTCCAAGACCGGTCCACACTTACGTTAGTGGATTAGTATTCCTGAACATTCGTTTCCCGGTCCTATAGGACTATAACCATCAACTCCGGCTGTAACAGATATAACTGAGGCGCCTCGCATCCCAACAACCACAAAGGTAAAAATAATATAAATGTCAGGACTTGCTAAACGCTGACAGCACCCATATCTAGAAAGAAACGTCATGTTCTTTTTAGGTCCTTATCCCGTTTTTGACTCATACCGAGGTTTGAGGCTCGCGAATTAATGCTACACAAAGCTATGCCATACAAGTCGTGCTTTGATCATCAACCACAAGACTTCTCTTTTCAACAAAATCCTTGATCCATGCATCTCAGCATGCCACATTGTCAGTCCATACTGTACCAACTGAGTTCCACCAATATATAACCTCTAAACTCAAACGTCTCAGAGAAGGGTGTTAAGCAAGAGAATAATTTCTCCGCCACCAAACAGATATATATTTAGCAGAGATCAACTAATAAAGTATAAAGGAATACAATGTCAGACACACTATACATCTACAAGTCCGTTCTGGGTCTGAACAAAACCGGAGGCACATTATTCCTCATCCCATATGCTTAATACAGGAGAGAGGCCCTCGCATATCCAGTCGATCTCCAAGTACGTCTGGACAATCACCAATTATTAACTCATCTTGGGTCTATAGCCCAATCAAGACATCAGTATTCATCCAAACGATGTGAAGACCTCCGGTCTTCAACCACCGTCTTCATCATCGACTTATCGTCGAAACAGTTATTCAGAATGGGTTTAAACCCGGTCTTTCCGAATAACTCGCGTATATTATAAAAAAGTGCTACAAAAACACAACATACGCCTCATTCTAATCTAGAATATTCTTTTACTCAAATATTCACATTATCAGGGAAAGGTTCCCATTAATTTTATCAAAGATAAATTCTTTAAAATTTATTCTTTAATCTTCCTTTGGATATCAAATCAAACCATTTTAAGGTTTATCCAAACTAGTCGGGATTAGCGAACCAAACCAAAGTAATTATTTATTTTATTTTCCAATCCAAACCTATTCATGCCATAGAGCCAAACAGGTGATACTCTATATCTAACACCATGGTGTTATCTGTAAATATTAATTACCATTTCACGTTCAAATCTAATTAAAGATTTAACTATCGCTTGGAGCAAAACTGGTGATACTCCATTCTCGATCATTTCAATCTAATTAAAGATTCATTAAAACTCCACTTAGTTTTAATCTTCCCAAAAATCAATGTTATTATTATATAACTTGGGAAATCATATCCTGTTTTTAACTGGGTTAAAGAACCAATGTCATTTAAGACACGGTTCACGATAAACCCAAAATCACATTCCATTCTATCAGTCTCTAATCGTAAATTAGTAAGAGAACAATTCCCCAAATATTAATCTCGAAGGCCGAAACCAACATCAGATCAATACCCAGGAAACCATTCAACTTAACTGATTTCCAGTTAGTTTCTAATTTTCTTAACTCCATTGGGTTTAAGAACAGTATTATTAAAGATACCATTCACAATAACCAAAAATCTGATTCCATTGTTAATCGGGTTAAAGAACAGGTGTTACTTAAAACACCATTCCATCAGTCCCTAAATGTAAATTAGTAAGAGAACAATTCCCTAAGTATTAATCTCGAAGGCCGAAACCAACATCAGATCAATACCCAGGAAACCACTCATCTTAGCTAATTTCCAGCTAGCTTCTAAATTTCACACGAGGTTGAAGAACAATGTTATTTAAGACGCCATTCACGACAAACCCAAAATCCCATTTCAATTCAATTCCAATTAAATATAAATTAATTGGTAAACTTCTTTAAATCTTAATTAAAAGATTTATTCTTTTTTCTGTTGGGTTTAAGAACAGTGTTAATAAAGACACCATTCACGAAAAAACAAAATCTAATTTGATATTAAATACAAGGCTCTGAATAGTAATCCCGAAAGCCCTTTTCGATGCGAACCTAACGGTTCCGGTTTTAGGAGAATCCGACGGTCGGATCTCCCGTAACGTCAACTCGAAGTAAATGGTCGAAATTCGCAAATGGTCGCGGCGCGGCACGTTCTATTGTGGCCATTTAATATATATAATATATATTATATATATTTTGTCTATTTCCATTTAAAATGTATTTTATAAATCGTTTTAAATTCGTTTTAAAAACGATTTAAACTTCGTATTCAATTTTAAATCAAAATTGAATAATTCATATCGTTAATATATAAATGATAATATTTTCAAAACTCTAGATTTTGAAAAAATTTCCTTTTCAATATTCATTATAAAAATGAATAAAATCAATATAAATATCATTCACATCGAAATGGCGCATATCTAATCAACCCGGCTTTATATATTTCAATAATTTCGTGTCCATCCCAAATCAGACATTAAAATCATATTTTAATCCTTTTCTGAATATTATTTTAAAATATTCCTTATTTTAAAATATTCGTTATTTTAAAATATTCTTTACTTCTGAATTGGAATCAGACCCAATAAATTAACATATAACATGATTTATATGGATTTCATACAACACATGTATATAACCGCAACGACAAATAACCAACCATGATGCAGAGTGCACTACACGACTACATAAGCATTAATTATAAATAATTAACGCTAACAGAAGTCAGCGAACCCATCGTGACATACACGTAATTATTAGGATTAGTGTACGTCAAATATCATCACAATACCCGTGTGGGGCTTCAAATCAACAAACACATATTTTATTTGTGCAGTTGGGCGACGTGTAAAATTTATCGTCCCAATCCATATCAGTAAAATGGGTGTACATAAACAAATCGTTCGATTTGTAAATGAATATTTTATTTTCCATATACACGTTAATAATTATATCTTTGACTTCAAATTATTTATTTCAACACATGAATATTTTATTTCCATTCCACACCACAATCACAATCAATATCAACCGCACAATATACAACTAAACAAGTCGTCCATGGTTTGCGGACGACGGGTGTCGGGTGCTGCTAAGCACCGTCTGCATCCTAGTATATATTAAACTAGAAAATAAAATTTAAAGTGAGAAGTTCGCACCGAGAAGCTAAACCAAACGCCGCGACACTTCGTATGTAGAAAATCTTCGCCGTGTTTCCAACGAGATCTGTTTCACGCGGTATATGATAAAAATCAAAATTTTATAATACCACTTCATGTGTAAAAATTAGAATTTTATATTATCACTTCATGTATAAAAATTATATTCTTGTAATGCTAATATATATATATATATAATAACTTTTATAACGCTCCTTATGAAATAAAAATCATATTTTTACATCGCTTCCGTATACTTGAAGATCATATTTTCATTGCTCTTCATAAATAAAAATCATATTTTTATTACACTACATAAATAAAAATCATATTTTTATTACATGTTATCTAATAAAAATTCAGATCTAAACTTTACAAATTAAAAAAATATAAACTTTATGTGCTAAAAACCCTAACTTGATGTATATATACAAATCATGGCTTTTTATATTTAAATAAAACCAGAAAAGATGAAAATAAAATAAAAAAAACTTAATGTTATTGTCTTCAAAGGGGGGAGAGGATTGTCTACGCGTTGGAGAGGAGGCGCACCATCGTGTGAGGTCTGAGGGGGTCAGCGGCCGGTGGTGGTGCGGCAAAGGAGGATCTCGGTGGGTCTATGCGCGGGTTCGAGGCTGGAAAGCACGAATTGGAGAGGGGAAGGAGAGGCGGACGTGGAGGATGGCCTGGGGGTGGTGCCGTCGTGCACAGTGGCGGGGAGCGGAGATCGCGACGAGCGATTTCAGTTGTAGGTTTTTTTTTCATTTTATAAAAATCTGACGGGGAAAGAGAATAGAGGGAGGGCTGTTATATAATTATTTAATTTATTTTAATTTTCCAAAAAGGTTGACTTTTATTTGAACTCCAAAAACACCCAACGACTATCGCCCCTAGCTCAATACCCCTATTCCGAACACAATGTGGTATGTTCCGTAAGCCAATTTTATCGTTTCGATCAGTTTTCGTTTTATATTAAAAATATAATTCAATACATATTGAACTTGAACGCACCTTTTAATTTACCAGGGCCACATACTGACCCAAAAAATTCCAAACAAATAAATCTAGCTATGTTTGGATGATACGGTCCTAACGAAGCTAATTTCGTCGAATTTGGAGACCGTTTGGGCCATTTTCTAGTCGATTAAATTCAACTAAAACTGGTCAAACGCGTTTTGGTGTGCCTCACATATTGATTCCAAAATTTTTGAAAATTGGAATCTAGCAATAATTCGACATCACGGATCCAACAAAAGTGGTTTCATAAAAAATGGAGGTCGTATGCAAAATATCTATTGTCAAGGTCTTCCTTCTTATTTAAAAATGGAATTTTTTAAATTCTGACGTATTTTCTACCAAAATTACTCAAAATAAATTTTTTAAATTAATTCTGATTTTCTAGATTGTTACATGATTTGTTGGTTTTTTTTGGCTAAGTCGTTACTACTTGTGTTGTTATTACACTTATGTGCTTGTTGCAGCCTGTTAGTTTTAGCAAAACTGAACCCCCATGCTTTGTCGAGACCTTAAATGAATGTGTACTATTCTTAAATGGACTGTGTTACTGTTTTTATGAGCCGAACGTATAGATTGCCTTATGTTTATGGGTTTCGATTGGAATTCAGTTAAAGAACTTTGATCTGAAAAGTTATATTTCCTGTTTGATAAATTAGAAAAAAAGGGACATTATGTATTGCTTCGTTTTATTTTGTTTCATGATAAATTGGTGGCTTTTAGAAGTAACCTGCATAAGTAGTCACTAGTTTTAATGTACCATTCCACATATATAATTTCTTTTTTTAAGTGTGATATCTTACTCAAAGAAAAACTCGGATTTCAGCTCTCAACAGCTATTCATTTCTGTTTTATCTTTAACCAGTCTCTTGACTCGTACCAGTCTTTATTTACTCTGTTATCAAATATATATATAAGAAGAAGGAAAAAACTTTTAATGTTATTGCGTTTCCTGAATTACACCAGATCTTTGAAGAGTATTAAGATGGTTGCTTCGTATAGGCTTCTGTGTGTTGTTCGGTTATTTACCTCTATTAACGAGTTATCGGTCGAAACTAGAGATTAACTTAGCTTGTTTAATTCTCTGTTTTGATTTAATCTCCTGCGTGTAATGATCTGGGCTGAAACATGAACTCAACATGGCACTTAAACTAGCTACTAGTTACCATCTTTGATGGACACCGTAGGCAAATTAGAATGGAGGATGATAAGCCAGTCATTTAAAAGTGTAGAGGACGATCATGTAAAGCCTTGGAAAAACCATTTACTGACGTTAGATGGTCCATTAATCATCTATGTATTTAATGACTAAGCTTAGCCTATAAATTATTGAATGATTTTTGAAACAGTAAATTATTAAGATTTAACGACCCGAACTTCCTCGGTCTCCGAAGATGAGAGAAAGAACGGATTGTTTGAGAACAAGACTACTCAGAACAAAACCAAAGAGCTTCCCATTGTTCTTACAACAATTTATATCAAAGCACAAGAATATAACAGAGTATAAATGAATAATACGCAGTTGATAAATGTTAGAGATTTAATTCATAAAGCAGCGTAAAAATAATACATAACACAAATGAGAGAAATAAACGGATACAAAGCTTTCCAAGTATAGTTCTAGCTATAAATCTCGGATCCTGTGAATATAATATCTACAAAAGCAAAACTGCTAGCTGCCCATATGGAAAATAAGGGCACCCAGAGTTTAGGTTAAAACAATAAACTCCTGGTCAGTCATGTGACTGGTGTGAGAACTAAAACAGTTATTTAAAACTTTACTTTAGAAATAAAGTAAATCAAGGGACCACGCCGTATAACACGTAACGGGTTTACTCCCAAGAATACCAGTGCATAAAAACAAACAATGCAATGCTAAATAAAGAACAATGAAGCTATTATAATACTCAGGTCCCATCACACAATGCAACGCAAGCCGTAGGATAGAGTTTTCCCTTGTAATAGCCAAATATTCTTGGTACGTTTAAAACAAATAGTTTTGATATTATTACAAGTGTATAGTGTCAAAATCACTTCAAATATAAATGTATCAATCATAGACGACATGAGTACCATATATCATGCCGCCATACTAGTTCTACAATTAAAACCGCAAAATGTCGTATTGGAAGTTGGATTCCGTCTGTGGACCAAGGAAAGGGATCGTCCTTACTGCTTCGAGACTCTCTAGCCCGAGCCTTAGGAACAGCTGCAATTGCACCTTGGATCTTCAGGGCTGGTCCTCCCTTACTTTTAAGGATTATAACTCCTGAACATGCAATTCCCCGCCCTATGGGGCGTAAATCCATAGGCTCCATAGTAACCGATATATCTGAGGCGCCTCGCTTGCCAACAACCACATAGGTAAAAATAATATAAATGTCAGGGCTTGTAAAACGCTGACACCTCCTCTAGCTAAAGAGAAACGCATGTCCTCCCTGTTGTCCTTCCCGTTTCTGGTTCACACCGGGGTGTGGGGCTCGCGAATTAACGCTACACAAAGCGGCGCTATACTAAAGCTATGCTTTGATCATCAACCACAGGACTTTGATTTTCAATAGAAGCCTTGATCCATGCAACTCAGCATGCCACACAGCCAATCCATACCGTACCACTAATTTCTGCCAATATGTAACCTCTAAGCTTGTACGTCTCAGAGAAGGGTGTTTACCACCAAACAGATATAAATTTAGTAGAGATCAATGAATACAGTACAAAGGAACACAATGTCAGACACACAGTCCATTTACAAGTTCATTCTGGGTTTGAATGAAACCAGAGGCACCTTATACCTCGTCCCATATGCCAAATATATGAGAGATGCCCTCACATATCTGGTCAATCTCCAAGTACGTCTGTACAATCTCCACTTATTACCTTATCTTGGGTGTACAGCCCAATCAAGGCATCAGTAATCATCTAAACGATGTGAAGACCTCCGGTCTTCAACCAACGTCTACATCTTTGACATACCGTCGAGTCAGTTATACAGAATGGGCATAAACCTGGCCTTTTCGAATAACCTGCGTATATTATAAACAAGTGATATAAATACACAACATACGCCTCATTCCAATCTAGAATATTATTTTATTCAAATATTCGCATCCTTAGGGAAAGGTTCCCATTAATTTTATCAAAGATAAATCCTTCAAAATTTATTCTTTAATCGGCCTTTGAATATCAATTCGACCAAATTAAGGTTTATCCAAACTAGTATGGATTAGCGAACCTTACTGAAGTAATCAATTAATTTATTTCCTAATCCCAACCTATTCATCCCATGGAGCAAAACTGGTAGTACTCCATATCTAACACCACCGTGTTATCAGTAAATATTAATTACCATTTCACATTAAAATCTAATTAAAGATTTAACTATCGCTTTGAGCAAAACTGGTGATGCTCCATTCTCGATCATTTCATGAATTCGGTAATTTAAATTATCTTATTCTCTTTTCAATCTAATTAAAGATTCATTAAAACTCCACTTAGTTTTAATCTTCCCAAAATTCTATATTAATGATTGTTCATGTTTCTGGAAATAAATCATATCTATAACTGGGTTAAAGAACGAATGTATTTTAAAATACAGTTCATGATAAACCCAGAATCAACTTCCATTTCCAATTAAAAATTAATTAATTGGTAACTTTCTCTAAATCTTAATTAAAAGATTTATTCTTTTCAAACGGGGTTTAAGAACGGTGTTATTTAAGACACTATTCCATCAGTCCCTAACCGTAAATTAGTAAGAGAACAGTTCCCTAAGTATTAATCCCGAAGGCCGAAACCAACATCAGATCAATACCCCGAAAACCATTCATCTTAGCTAATCTCCAGTTAGTTTCTAAATTTCACACGGGGTTTAAGAACAGTGTTATTTAAGACACCATTCAAGACAAACCCAAAATCTCGTTTCATTATTAATCGGGTTAAAGAACGAGTATTATTTAAAACACCGCTTACGATAAACTCAAAAACCAATTCGATATTAAATACAAGGCTACGAATAAAAATTATATCGGCTTATATTCAATATAGAATTCTGAAACTAACGGATATCGTATTGGAAATAACGATAACTATATCTTCCAAATTCCCATAACAATATCCGTATAATCATGGAATCCAATACTGAAATATTCCGAAGATTAATTCCATTCCAAACCATTCCAATTCATATATTGGAAATTCTGGTTATATTAAAAATCATTCTCAATCAATTTTTTTATTTAAAATAAATGGACTATAATTCTAGTTAATAACTAGTTCATTTCGATAATTTTTTTCCACCTTTTCAAATATGGAATTTTTCATCCCAATTCTTTCCAAATAATTTATTATGATTTTACACAAATTATTATTATTTTTAATATTTTATCATGGCCCTTACTGTCGATTTCCATATGCGGTCATCGAACTGCACTTATAACGACCTTTTCCAAATTTTATTTGGACATAATTCCAAATCCAACCGTTAGATTTTAAATTTCTTATATTCGTTGGAAAGCTCTTTTCGATACGAAGCCAATGGTTCTGGTTTTAGGAGAATACGATGGTCGGATCTCCCGTAACGTCAATTCCAAGTCAATGGTCGAAATTCGCAAACGGTCGCTGTGCGGCGCGTTCTATTCAGGCCATTTAATATATATATAATATATATTATATATATTTCATCGCAACCCATTTAAAATGTATTTTATAATCGTTTCAAGTTCGTTTTAAAACGATTTCAACTTCGTATTCAATTTCAAAATCAAAATTGAATATTCCATATTATTAATATGTAAATGATAGTATTTCAAAACATTAGATTTAGAAATCTTTTCCCTTTGGATATTCATTATAAAATGAATAAAAAATGATATAAATATCGTTCGCGTCAAAATGGCGTATATCTTATAAACACGGCTTTATATATTTCAATAATTTCATGTCCATCCAAAATCGTACATTAAAATCAGATTTTAATCCTAACTGAATATTATTTCAAGATATTCTTTATTTTAAAATATTCCTATTTCCGAACTGGAATCAGACACAGTAAATTACCATATAATGTTATTTATATGGATTTCATACAACGCATGCATATAACAACAGTGATAAATAATCAACCATCATCCAAAGTGCACCACACACCGTCTGTCAACCTATCGCTTGACATACAACTAAACAATTGGGATTAGTGTACGTCAAATATCATCCCAATACCCGTGTGGGGTTTCAAACAACAAACACATATTTTATTTGTGCAGTTGGGCGACGTGTAAAATTTATCGTCCCAATCAACATCCGATAAATAGGTGCATATAAAAAAATCGTCCGATTTGTAAGTGAACATTCATTTTATTCATATACACGTTAAAAATTATATTTTAAACTGTAAAATATTTATTTCAACACATGAATATTTTATTTTCATTCCACATCACAATCACAAACGATTTTCGTTACACAATACAAACAAGTCATCCATGGTCTGTGGACGACGGTGTCGGGTGCTGCTAAGCACCGTATGCATCCTAGTATATATATTTAACTAGAAAATAAAACTAAAGTGAGAAGTTCTCACATAGAAGCTAAACCAAACGCCGCGACTCTTCATATGTAGAAAATCTCTGTCGTGTTTCCGACGAGTTCTGTTTCACGCGGTAAATGTTAAAAATCACATTTTTATATCGCTACTCCATATGTAAAAATCATATTTTTATAACCATGTTTATATAATAGAAATCATATTTTTATAATACCCTATTCATAATAAAAATCATATTTTTATTTCAAATCTCTATGCATAAAAATCTTATTGTTATTTCGCTATTCCTATTATAAAAATCACATTTTTATGTTGTTAAAAATCACATATTTATGTTGTTAAAAATCACGTCTTTATATTCACAAAAATTGTGTCTTTTAATACTGCTATAATATATATATCAAAAAATCCAATTTTTATCGTGGTCCTACATAAAAAAAAAACCGATTTTTAAATTACTAATTATAAAAAAAACTGTTTTTTATATTGCTAAACCTAATTACTTTAAATTAAGATCAAAGTAAAAACTTACAGATGGAAATGGGGAATGGGAATGGTGGCGTAGAAGCTTGTAGGTGGCCGTGGAAGCACGGCCAGGCGGTGCTAAGGCTCGGGTTTGATTGAGCTTCGATTTGGGGGGCTTGGATTGGGGATTCATGGCTGTAGGGGGAGAATAGAGGGGGCGACTGTGGGAAGGAATAGAGGGAGGGTGCGGCGCCGCTTGGAGGAAGGTCGGAGGCGTCAGCGGCGGCTGCGTGGGCGAGGGGCGGCGCGGTTTTCCCCCGTCGTTGTTTCCCTTTTTTTATTATACTTTCAACTGTCAGGTTTGACTTAGAGGAGAGAATGGAGGGAAAGGTTAGAGTATATAATAAAATATATATTTATTTATCTCCATAATGTAACTTTTTCATTCGATCTCTAAACGAGACCCAACGACTGTCGCCCCTAGCTAGTTACCACCTTTCTGAACACAATGGAATATGTTTCGCAAGCCAGTTCGACTGTTTTGATTAGTTTTCATTTAAACTAAAATATAAATCGGTGTATATTATTTTTGAACGTACATTTTAATTTACCGGGGTCACATACTGACTTCAAAAATTCCAGAAAAATAAATCTGGCTATGATTTGATGATATGGTCCTAACAAAACTAATTTCATCGAATTTGAAGACCGTTTGAAAAGCAGTCATTTTCCCGTCGATTAAATTCAAACTGAAAGGGCCAAACATGTTTAAATGTGCCACACTCACATATCAATTCCAAAAATTATGAAATTTGGAATGTAGCAATAATTTGACATTATGGATCCAACAAAAGTGGTTTCGTTGGAAACGGAGGTCGTTTTCAAAATGGCTGTTTTTAAGGGCTATATGTTATATTAAAATAAATATAAATTCCACAACGACTATTCTGAATTTTAAACTGGACATAAATTATCATTTATAAAGTGAAACCTCGGTTTCTCAACTTTGTTAGAAAGATATAGTTAATCAGATTCAAATATTTCTTGTTTTGTCCAATTGTGACTTATATTGAATTCTATATGTTCTTTTGAAATTTGAAATCGAATTTTCAAATTACCGCGCCATTTCAGGCTCGTTTTATAATTATTCATTATTATTTAAAATAAATCATTTTAAATATTCAAAATCCGTTAAAATGGCCAAAATAAATTTTTTAAATTGGTTCTGATTTTCCGGGTTGTTACAATCTCCCCCACGTAAAATCTTTTCATCCTCGAAAAGGAATGAAGCTGAAAGTTGTTTAACTAAACAACTCAACTTTCATTATTTTCATTACGGCTTAAGTTATTCAACTTTTCAGTTTCTAAGAACTTTTCAAATTTTTAAAAATTTGGCTAACACCGTAAATTTTCGAAAAATTTCGCCATAACCTCCTTTGTACGGGGAGCATCATGAAAATCCCCAAACCGCCACACAGTCCCTCTCATCTCAAAAAGAAAAAGAAAAAGGAAAAGCGTCTAGCCAATGGGCTCATAAAATCATGAAACCCCAAGAAATACAACAAACATGTAACTATTTGTGGGGCATACAATTTTATTCCTCTTCTCTAGCCTTCTTGCTATGACCTGTTCAATGTATATACATGAATATGCATTCAAATTCATGCAATTTCCAATTCAGTTCAATATTTGATCCAATTTGGCTAAATTAACTTTCATGTACATATGGGTTTTATTAGTTAACTAATAATCATACAACACAACCAGCAATCAATTAGTTGATTAGCTTTTCGAATATATAACTTTTATGCATATTCAAAAATCATATTTTTAGTGCAAATCACAACAATATATCCTATCTATTTATGGTTCTCACACTAGTCCAATGGAAATATATAGATTACACACTTTCCAAACTCGAACATAAACTACTGATGCCGTACGTCATCAATAGAATCATCCTCGGGCGACTAGAGTGTGATTCTATATCTATCCAGTATATTTTAGGATTCGTATATACGTTTATGACGCGTACATGCAAAATCTTTATATACTCGATGTAACAACCCAGAAAATCTGAGTCAGTTTAAAATTTTTATTTTGGCGATTTTAATGAATTTTAGTTATTTAAAATAGTTTATTTTAAATAATAACGACGGAATATTTATTTTCGACGAAGTTAAAATGAATAAATTTATTTTAATTATATAACGAGCCTGAAAGGGCGCTGTAGTTCGAAAATTCGATTTCGAATTTCAAATGAATATACCGAATTCGTTTTAAGTCGGAATCGGGCGAAACTAGAAATATTTGAATCTGCTCAACTATATCTTTCTAACAAAGTTAACGAATCGAGATTTCACTTTAGAAAGAGAGAGATATGTCCAGTTTAAAATTCAGAAAAGTCGCTATGGAATTTATATATATTTTAATATATATAAATCCCTTAAAAATGGAAATTTTGCAAACAACCTCTATTTTCGATGAAACTACTTTTGTTGGATCCGGGATGTCAAATTATTGCTAGGTTTCAAAATTCATAATTTTCTGAATTAATATTTGAGCATGGTGAAGTTAAACGCGTTTGACTAGTTTCAGTTGAATTTAATCAACTAGAAATTGGCCATTTTTCAAACGGTCTCAGAATTTGACGAAACAAGTTCTAATAGGACCGTATCGTCAATACGAAGCTAGAAAATATTTTTCGGGAATTTTTAGAGTCCGTATGTAACCCCGGTAAATTGAAATATACATTCAAAATGAATATATATAGATTTATATTTTAAATTCAACGGATGCTGATCGTAACGATAAAATTGGCTCATAATACATATCCCATTGTGTTCAGAATGGGGGTAATTAGCTGGGGACAACAGGCGGTGGGTCTCGTTTCGAGTTCGAATAAAAAGTCAACTTTTTGGTTGAAAATTAAAAATATAATAAACTAATTAAATAAATGGCCCACACCCCCTTTACCTCTACATCCCAGTCAAACCGCTCAGCCCCCTCCTTTACGTTCATTATGAAATCGATTTCCAGGATAATATAAAAAAAAGAAGCAACAAATCGAAGATCGATCTCCAGCTCCCACCGCCGCCAGGCACGACCGCGCTCCACCACCAACGCCGTTGGCCTCGCGCACCTCCCCCTCGTTCACCAGCACCCCCTCCTCCGTCCGAACCTACAGCTACCCCTAAACCCTAAACCTCGCGCCCTAAATCAGCCACGCTGTCACCCCATTCCGCCACCGCCGACCACCGGGCGATCCACCACCACCCTCCGCCTATCTCCGATGTCAAAATCCCCCTTCTCCTATTTTCAAACCGTAAGTTTTTTTTCCTTCTCTATTTTTATTCAATAATTTAAAAATTAGTTTTATACCATACGTAGAGATATGAAAATGAGATTATTAGTAATAAAAAGAGTAATTATTATTTTGCATAACGAAATAAAAGGATTTGATTTTTAATATAGAAAAGGTCGGATTTTTAATATAGAAAAGGTCGGATTTTTAATATAGAAAAGGTCGGATTTTTAATATAGAAAAGGTCGGAATTTTTACATAGATAAAGATTCGATCTTTAGCGTGATGAAATGGTGATTTTTAAAGTGGTTAAGATTATATTTTTAACAATGAAAAGTTAGATTTTTCATAATAGAAAAATACGATTTTTGTTGATACAAAAATATATTTTTTACCTATGTTGAGTAGCGAGAAAAGTATGATTTTCATATATTCATTAAAAGTACGATTTTTATATATTCATTAACGATGTAAAAATACGATTTTTATATATTCATTAGCGAAGTAAAAATACGATTTTTATATATTCATTAGAGAAGTAAAAATACGATTTTTATATATTCATTAGCGAAGTGAAATACGATTTTTGTATATTCATTAGTAGAGAAAAAAATACGATTTTTATATATATGATGTAGGGATAAAAATTCGATTTATATATATATGAAGTAGCGATAAAAATTCGATTTTTATATATATGAAGTAGCGATAAAAATTCGATTTTTATATACAAGAAGTAGCTTGTTAAAAATATAATTTTTAACATAAACGGTGTTGAACAGAACTCGTTGGAAACAAAGCGAAAATTTTCTATATAAGAAGAGTCGCATCAAATTAGTTTAGCTCTTGGTGAGAACTCCTCACATTAACTCTCCTTTTCTAGTTATAAATATATACTGTAACAACCCAAATTCTAATAACACGTTATATTCATAAATCAAAGCAGAATTAAATTTAAAAATCTGAATCAGGGGAAACGGGCTGCGTCTTTGCGTTCGTCTCGTAAAAATACGCGAAATGGAGTCTGAAATTTCGTAAATCGGAGTCCGTATGACCAAGTTATGGCCCGTCAAAGTTTTCAGAAAACTTTCAAAAATTCAGCCCGAAATTCAAATTCAGCCCAAATAGACTGGGCGGGAAAATTTCCCGCCCAGCCCAGGTCGACTGGGGAGTCGACCTGGGGGTCGACCTGCCCCAGACCAGGTCGACCTGGGAGTCGACCTGGGGGTCGACCTCCCCGGTCGGCCTGGTGCACCTGTTTGGCTCTCTGGTCCTGTTTTGTTGGCTTATGACGAGATTCGAGGGTTCAAATTCGTTTTAGGGTTCATCCTACGGCTTAAACTAATCCTAACTTCTTTTTAAGCACCCTAAGACCTAGCCTAAACCCACACAAATCACTCCTACAACTAAGTGCTGCCAAAATGCTCCTTAATCATGGCCTCCATCTTCATCTTAAGGGCTTGAGAGTTCTAAACAAAATCTAAGTCAAAGGAGCCATCTTTCTTCATTCAAGGAGCCATCTTTCTTCATCAAAGGAGCTACTTCTTCTTATTTCTCAAGGCTTTAAGTGGAGCTTATCTTCTTTATTTGGGGATTTCTAGTGTGGCTTCATCTCTATCTTGTTCTATTTTATTCTAGATCTTATAGACACGATTTGTAAGCCCCATTCTACTCCTGGATTTAAGCTATGAACTTAATATGACATGTAGCAAGTTGAAATGAGACTTTTGTGCAATGCTTGCCTTAGACCTATCATTGTATGCATAGATCTATTCATGACTCTTTTGATCTATGATTGTGGGACTATCATGAACCTAGTACCGTTCACTTTGACTTTTGGGTAGAAAGTTATGAGCTTTATTTGGGGATTATGCATTATGCAACATAGAACCCCTCATGACCTTGATGTTAACTTGCCTATGATGTTGAACTATATGCTAATCACAAGTATCACCCTATGTCAACTATTACCATGCTATCACCCTATTTGCTAAGTTTGATGTCATATATATTTTGAGGCCAATAATCCTATATGCTAGTTGTGATGAACACCTTTGTCTCAAAATGTCACCATGTTTAACTTGTGACAAACTTTGCCACTTATGCCCACCTTGTCATATGGATATGTTCCCTCTTTGATCTATTTGTGTTGATGTGAATTTACGTGCGATGGGAATATGCTATGGGTAGTTAGGCAAACTTAAATGACATGAAACATGACTTGAAAATATGACATGAAAGTTGACATGTAATTATGCTTGAAAACATGAATATGGACATGATACGTAGAAAATCATGAAAGTGGCCAACTCGAGGTTGGGTTGAGTTTGTAGCATAAATCTACCTGGAACAGCCCGGAAAATCTAGTAGCTACAAACGATAGGACCCAATGTGAGTAGTTGGTCATGTCGCCCTTAAAACCCGAGGTTAGACTAGGTTGTGGTATAAAACTGCCCGGACCCGACCGGCTTAACCAGTAACAACAACAAGGTCTAATGTGAGAGGTTGGGGTGCATTAAGTTAATTAATGCCACATGATAGGGTTAAGTCATGGATCACTTGAATATACTTAACCAGTTGAACATGATGTATTGATAGGTTTAAGTCATGAACTTCTTGGATACACTTAACCAACTTGATACACGGTTCAGATAGGGTTAACCATATTTAACCCATTTGAAAGCCTAGTTACGTGGTCCTTTTCAACAGTAACCCACTAGGGAGTATCTGGATACTCTGGGACTAGGTTAGGGTGGGGCACGATTACTGGGCTGATCGTAAGAGACCAAAAGAGATGGCTGAATAGGTGCGCCAGTATAAGTTCAGGCGGACCATGATCGTGCACATGAGTCCGGGGTTGAACATGGGCACTAATAGGTTTAGACTGTGCGTGCTTGTTTTGTGTCAGTGGTTGGCACCCTAGGGCTGGATACACCCTAGGGTGGACCTTGCACAGTTAACTACATTCCATGATTAAGCCGTATGACACTGACACATGACGAGTTAGGCTTGCAGGGAGCCGATCGATTAGACCGTTTGGTTAGACCCTGATTTGGGTCATCTCATGATATTGGGCCAAGGGATCATATTCTTGTCTATACTTGACATGGGTTAGAATACTAGTACACTTGGTGCAACTTAACCTTGTTTATGCGATGCCACACTTGACCTATCTTGTTAACTATTTACCATGATTAGTTTAGTTACCATCCTTATGTTTCATCTTAGTTTCTTATGTCCAGTTAACTTTATTAGTTTTTATACTGATAATAGTTAGGGCTTACCAGTCTTTATGACTGACCCATTTTCTTTTGCTTCTTTTCTTCTGTTTTCCCCCAGGTTCTCAGGGAGGGAACACCAGCACCTAGCCCGGATCTTTGCTTGGTTTATCTGACGTCTCATGTATGGTTTGAGCTATGCTTTTGGCGACACTACTGTTATCTTTGGGGAATAATGTTTAATTTTTTGTTTTAAGTATTTCTTTTATCATGAAACATGTTGTATGGAAAAATGACTTAGAATTTTGATGTAAGTTGACTTTGGTTTTGAAATGGTTAAGCTTGATTTTCCGCTTCTTTACTTACTCAGTTTTGCTTACTTATGTTCTGTCTTGTGACATCTCTATGCTTGTTTACCTCGAGTCAACACCCCTCCAAAGTTGGTGTACTTGCTTAGAGTGACCCCGGCGGAGGTGGGGTGTTACATTTGGTATCAGAGCATAAGGTTTACGAGATTGAGCAAAAGTTTTAAAAACCTTTTGAAAAACTATTTTCAAAACCGATTATAAGGAAGTATTTTTCCAAAAGTCTAGTTTATTTTAAAAGGCTATTCCCCAAAAGCCATTAGCACTATCCTTTGTTTCCTCGTTCTGAATCTATGTTTTTCTTCGTTTCAGTATGGCCGATAATTTTGCCATTCCGGAGGGCGTACCGGTACCTGCTTGGTTCAGGAGGTACATGGAGGCTAGGGCAACTGAAGCCGGCCCCGCGGACACTACTCCTCCTCCTCCCGTGGCTAATATTCCTCCTCCTCCCGTAGCTGAGGTTCCTCCTCCTCCTCCTCAGCATTCACAAGTGGATTTCGCGAAGATTTGCAAGGACTTTAAGGTGATGGGTGGCAAAAATTTTGTCGGGACGGAGACTTTTGTTGAGGAAAGAAATTGGTTGAAGGAAACTGAAGATCTTTTTGCTATCTTTGATGTAGAAGACCGTAGGAAAGTTCTGTTGGCGGTATGGCTATTGAAAGAAGAAGCCGCTTATTGGTGGGAAGTCACCAACGCTACTAGGCCTATAGAGACTTGGGCCGACTTTAGGTTGAGGTTTGGGCTTAAGTTTCTATCATCTGCTGAAGAAAATCGGCAAATGGAGAGGTTTATATCTTTGAGGCAAGGGGACATGACTGTTAAGGAGTATGTGAATAAGTTCAACCAACTTGCTCGATTCAGTTTAGACATGGTTAACACGACTCAGAGGAAGGCTTTACGCTTTGCTAGAGGATTGAATGAGCCATTGCAAGGTTTGGCCATGTCTCATATACCCATGGGGGCCACTTTTGAGAGCTTAGTGGATATGGCCTTGCTTCAAGGAGATGAAAAGAGTGAGAAGAAAGAAGTTAAGCCCCAAGAGAACCAAGGAAAGAAGACTGACTCTAAGTGGGGAGGCAATCAGAGCAACCAGAACAACAAGAACAACAAGAAGGGTAACAAGGGCAACAACAACAATAAGGCAAGGGAGACAAGGAAGTGCAACTTCTGTGGGATCACTGGGCACATAGCTAAAGATTGTAGGAAGAAGAAGAGGAAGATGGGAGAATGCTTTCATCGTGGAGAGTCTGTACACTATAGCAAGGATTGCCCGAAGAAGCAAGGACAAGGACAAGGATAGACTCAGCGAGCAGGACCTTCTGGAGGGCAAGTGCATGCTCTCAACACCGCTCTAGTTCTTGATCGAGGTAGTATTTCTGTAAAAAGCCTTGTTTACATTTCTGATTTTCCTGTTTGCACATTATTCGATTCTGGCGCATCACATAGTTTTATTTTTTCCGATCTTGTTGAAAGTTTACACCTATGTACTAGTCTAGCTGAGGATCCCGTTATTGTTTCAAATCCAATTGGGGGTTCCGCCCATCTATCTATGATTTGTATGGATTTGAAGATTTCTATCTTGACCGTAGAATTCATGTGTAATGCCTATGTTCTTGGGTTTATGGGATACGGGTTGATTTTGGGCATGGATTGGTTGTCCAGTTATGGAGCCATTCTTGATTGTGAACATAGGGTAGTGAGGCTCATGACTCACCTCGGTAATACCCTAGAAATTTCTTATCACCCGATAGGTCCCGTCATGTTATGTTATCTTGAATCCCTCGACTCGTCCATTGATAATCTTCAATCTGTGATGGTTGTCCGAGAATATCCTGATGTTTTTGATGAGGTGAAGGGGTTACCCCCTATACGCGAGATAGATTTCCGCATTTATCTGGTTGATAATGCCAAGCCAATTTCATTACCCGTTAGGCACATGGCCCCACGTTAAAGAAGAGAGTTTAGTAAGCAAGTCAAGGAGTTGCTTGAGAAGAAGTTTATTAGGCAAAGCATTTTTGAATGGGGTTCTCCAGTGGTATTTGCTATGAAGGCGGATGGTTCTCTTCGTCTATGTGTTGATTATCGTGAGTTAAACAAGCTGACAAAGAAGAATAGGCACTCGCTACCGAGAATCGATGATCTTTTTGACCAGCTTGTAGGTGCTTCTGTTTTCTCTCAACTCGATCTAGCCACCGGTTTCCATCAGCTTAGAGTAGCTGAGGATAGTATTGACAATACTGCGTTTGGGACTCCAGATGGATTCTTTGAATGGCTCGTCATACCATTCGGTTTGACTAATGCACCCGCCTACTTCGTTGATTTGATGAGTAGGGTGTTTAGGGAGTTCCTGAACAAGTTTTTGGTCGTTTTCGTGGATGATATTTTGATCTTCTCTAAGGACGAGGAAGATTATGCTAGACATCTCAAGGAAGTTATGGATACGCTTAGAGCCCACGAGTTGAAAGCCAAGTTCTCCAAATGCTATTTTTGGAGGAAAGAAGTTTGGTTTCTTAGGCATATAGTTTCTAAGCAAGGCATAGCTGTGGATCCCGCGAAAGTGGTTGTGGTTCAAGACTGGATAGCTCCTAAGAATGCAACTGAAGTAAGAAGCTTTCTCGGTCTAGCAGGCTTTTATAGGAAGTTCATTAAGGACTTCGCTAAGATTTCAGCCCCTCTTACTAAGTTAACGAGTAAGAACTTAGTCTTCGCATGGGACTTAGAGTGTGAGCTTGCTTTTCAAAGGCTTAAAAGAACCCTTACCACAACTCCAGTTCTAGCATTACCCGATGGGGGTAAGATGTTTACCGTGTACACCGATGCTTGTGGCACGGGATTGGGTGCTGTCCTGATGCAAGAAGGAAGAGTGATATGTTATGGGGGTAGGCAACTTAAAGTTCATGAGAAGAACTATCCCACTCATGATTTGGAGTTGGCGGCGATCGTCTTTGCACTCAAATCTTGGCGCCATTATCTTCTAGGCGAAAGGTTCGAGTTGTATACCGATCACAAGTCGCTCAAGTATCTCTTCTCGCAAAAGGATTTGAATCTAAGGCAACAGAGGTGGATGGAATTCTTGGCATCTTATGATTTCGGTATAGCTTATACCCTGGCAAGGGTAATGTTGTGGCGGATGCGCTAAGTAGGAAAATGTTGACTTTGAGCCCTTTTTTTGTTGAAGAATCTAGAGTTCTTAGCAACCTTTGATTTCATACCTGCTGTTGAGTCGATGACTGGTTTGTTAGCATCTCTTGAGTTTTGACCTACACTTCTTGATCAAGTAGGGAATTCATAGAAGGAAGACCCGTAAATAGTAGAGATCATGGATAAGTTGATACGTGGTGAGACGTCTAGTTACCTCGCTAGATATACTATTGATGACAAGGGGTGGCTAAGGCGTGATGGAAGACTATGTGTCCCACTGGTGGGAGACTTAGTTCATAAAGTTCTTGAAGAGGCGCATCACTCGAAGATGACTATACATCCTGGAGGGGATAAGATGTATAGGGATATGAAGCGCATTTTCTTTTGGGATGGTATGAAGAAGGACGTGGCGGAAGTTGTTTCGAAATGCATGGTGTGCCAACAAGTGAAGGCCAAGTCAAAGAAACCCGGTGGGCTATTACATCCATTGGAGGTCCCACAATGGAAGTGGGAAAGTATCTCGATGGACTTTGTGGATGGATTGCCTAGATCAAGGAAGGGGAATACAAGCATATGGTTCATAGTTGATAGACTCACGAAGAGTGCTCACTTCATTCCGGTGAAGAGCAAGAGGACCGCATCATGGCTAGCATTTTTTATCTTCGAGAGATAGTACGATTGCATGGAGTTCCTTATAGCATAATCAGCGATCGTGACCCAATCTTCACTAGCCAATTTTGGAATAGCTTGCAAGAAGCGATGGATATGCGATTGAATCTAAGTACGGCCTATCACCCACAGATAGATGGTCAGACCGAAAGGGTGAATAGGGTATTAGAAGATCTGTTGAGGCTATGCATTCTTGACTTTGGTGGTACTTGGGAAGACCATCTTCCCCTTATGGAGTTTGCTTATAATAACAGCTATCAGGCAAGCATAGGGATGGCACCATTTGAAGCATTATATGGGAGACCGTGCAAGTCACTAACTTGTTGATGGGAGACCACGTATAAGCTTATACTTGGGCCCGATATGATACGGGACACATCCGAGAAGGTTGAGTTGATTCAGAGACGGATGAAAGCGGCCCAAGATAGACAGAAATCCTATGCAGACAAGCGAAGGACAGACTTGGAATTTGAAGTTGGAGATATGGTCTTTGTGAAAGTCTCTCCTTTGCGGAATGTAGTTCTTTTTCGAGCAGTTGGGAAGCTAGCACCGAGGTTCGTAGGACCCTTCCCTATCATAGAGAGGATTGGGCAAATGGCTTATAAGGTGGAGTTGCCCCAGAAGCTGGCCGGAGTGCACAATGTCCTTCATGTCTCGCATCTCCGAAAGTGCCTACATGAGTCAGTCAAGGTAGTTGAGCCTAGCATTCTTGAAGACGTGGAGGTAGAGAAAGAGGCAACCCTGAGGCGAGCTCCGATTCATATCTTGGGAACGGAGATCAAGAAGCTTAGGAAACGAGAAGTCAAGTTAGTCAAGTTAGTCAAGGTTCATGTTTATCTTGTTATTTTGTTAATCTTGTCATGAGAACCTTAGGTAGAGAAATCCTTTGGATGAAACATGTATTTGAAACATGTTATGCTTGATGTTTGCAAGTGGTTGTAAGTGTTTGCAAGTGGTTACTCGTGGATGCATGATACACGTTAGGCACTAAGATCGGCTCACACACTTTCATGTTGCATATGCATGAGTGCTTTTACTTATTTCGTGGATGAAACTTGTTATGCTATCACATGGATATTGCATATAAATGAATGTTATGTGCACTCATGTAGAGATTATAAATTATGTTAGGAATTTGCATACATATGGACTCATTTCACTAACATACTTTGCATTAAGGAGGTTTACTGAATCAGTAACCGCCTGATTTTTCGCATTAGATAAGTACATATACACACACCTTTTGCATATGTTCATACAGCATTCGAAATCTTATAAGGACAATGACTACTCGTGGATGATGTTTTGAGTAGTTGAATGATGGTTGGTAGGATACGTTCTTCCTAACTTGAAGATTTCGGGGACGAAATCCTTTAAGTGGTGGAGAATGTAACAACCCAAATTCTAATAACATTTTATAAACATAAATCAAGGAAGAATTAAATTTTAAAATCAGAATCAGGGGAAACGGGAAGCACCATTGCGTTCGTCTTGGAAAAATACGTGAAATAGAGTCCAAAATTTCATAAATCGGAGTCCGTATGACCAAGTTCTGGCCCGTCAAATTTTTCAGAAAACTTTCAAAAATTCAGCCCGAAATAAAAATTCAACTCAAAAAGACTGGGCAGGAAAATTTCCCGCCTAGCCCAGGTCGACAGGGGGGTCGACCTAGGGGTCGACCATGCCCCAGTCCAGGTCGACCTGGGAGTCGACCTGGGGGTCGACCTGGGGGTCGACCTCCCCGGTCGGCCTGGTGCACCTGTTTGGTTCTCTGGTCCTGTTTTGTTGGCTTACGACGAGATTTGAGGGTTCATATTCGTTTTAGGGTTAATCCTATGGCTTAAACTAATCCCAACTTCTATATAAGCACCCTAAGACCTAGCCTAAACCCACACATATCACTTCTACAACTAAGTGCTGCCAAAATGCTCCTTAATCATGGCCTCCATCTTCATCTTGAGAGCTTGAGAGTTCTAAACAAAATCTAAGTCAAAGGAGCCATCTTTCTTCATTCAAGGAGCCATCTTTCTTCATCAAAGGAGCTACTTCTTCTTATTTCTCAAGGCTTTAAGTGGAGCTTATTATCTTTATTTAGGGATTTCTAGTGTGGCTTCATCTTTATCTTGTTCTATTTTATTCTAGATCTCATAGCCACGATTTGTAAGCCCCATTCTACTCTTGTATTTAAACTATGAACTTAATATGACACGTAGCAAGTTGAAATGAGACTTTTGTGTAATGCTTGCCTTAGACCTATCATTTTATGCATAGATCTATTCATGACTCTTTTGATCTATGATTGTGGGTCTATCATGAACCTAGTACCGTTCACTTTGACTTTTGGGTAGAAAGCTATGAGCTTTATTTGGGGATTATGCATTATGCAACATAGAACCCCTCATGACCTTGATGTTAACTTGCCTATGATGTTGAACTATATGCTAATCACAAGTATCACCCTATGTCAAATATTACCATGCTATCACCCTATTTGCTAAGTTTAATGTCATACATGTTTTGAGGCCAATAATCCTATATGCTAGTTGTGATGAACACCTTTGTCTCAAAATGTCACCATGTTTAACTTGTGACAAACTTTGCCACCTTATGCCTACCTTGTCATATGGATATGTTCCCTCTTTGATCTATTTATGTTGATGCGAATTTACGTGCGATGGGAATACGCTATGGGTAGTTAGGCAAACTTAAATGACATCAAACATGACTTGAAAATATGACATGAAAGTTGACATGTAATTATGCTTGAAAACATGAATATGGACATGACACGTAGAAAATCATGAAAGTGGCCAACTCGAGGTTGGGTTGAGTTTGTAGCATAAATCTACCCGGAACCGCCCGACAAATCTAGTAGCCACAAACGATAGGACCCAATGTGAGTAGTTGGTCATGTCGCGCTTAAAACCCGAGGTTAGCCTAGGTTGTGGTACAAAACTGCCCGGACCCGACCGGCTTAACCGGTAACCACAACAAGGTCTAATGTGAGAGGTTGGGGTGCATTAAGTTAATTAATGCCACATGATAGGTTAAATCATGGATCACTTGAATATACTTAACCAGTTGAGCATGATGTATTGATAGGGTTAAGTCATGAACTTCTTGGATACACTTAACCAACTTGATACATGGTTTGGATAGGGTTAACCACATATAACCCATTAGAAACCCTAGTTACATGGTCCTTTTCAGCAGTAACCCACTAGGGAGTATCGGGATACCCTGGGACTAGGCTAGGGTGGGGCACGATTACTGGGATGATCTTAAGGGACAAAAAGAGACGGCTGAATAGGTGCGCCAGTATAAGTTCAGGCAGACCATGATCGTGCACATGAGTTCGGGGTTGAACATGGGCACTAGTAGGTTTAGACTGTGTGTGCTTGTTTTGTGTCAGTGGTTAGCACCCTAGGGCTGGATACACCCTAGGGTGGACTTTGCACAGTTAACTACATTCCATGATTAAGCCGTATGACACTGACACATGACGAGTTAGGCTTGTAGGGAGCCAATCGATTAGACCGTGTGGTTAGACCCTGATTTGGGTCATCTCATGATATTGGACCAAGGGATCAAATTCTTGTCTATACTTGACATGGGTTAGAATACTAGTACACTTGGTGCAACTTAACCTTGTTTATGCGATGCCACACCTGACCTATCTAGTTAAATATTTACCATGATCAGTTTTTTTACCATCCTTATGTTTCATCTCAGTTTCTCATGTCCAGTTAACTTTATTAGTTTTTATACTGATAGTAGTTAGGGCTTAGCAGTCTTTATGACTGACCCGTTTTCTTTCGATTCTTTTCTTCCGTTTCCCCCCCAGGTTCTCAGGGAGGGAACACCAGCACCTAGCCCGGATCTTTGCTTGGTTTATATGACAGCTCATGTATGGTTTGAGCTATGGTTTTGGTGACACTACTGTTATCTTTGGGGAATAATGCTTTATGTTTTGTTTTAAGTATTTCTTTTATCGTGAACATGTTGTATGGAAAAATGACTTAGTGTTTTGATGTAAGTTGACTTTGGTTTTGAAATGGTTAAGCTTGATTTTCTGCTGCTTTACTTACTCTGTTTTTCTTACCAATGTTCTGTCTTGTGACATCTCTATGCTTGTTTACCTCGAGTCAACACCCCTCCAAAGCTGGTGTACTTGCTTAGAGTGACCCCGGCGGAGGTGGGGTGTTACATATACTAGGATGCAGACGATGTTTAGTAGCATCCGACACCATCGTCCACAGACCATGGACTTGTTTGTTTGGTTGTGTAGTTTGTTAGATTATTTGATTTGAATTTGATTGTTTGGTGAAATGAAATTGATTTGATTGATATGTGTATGGTGTGGGCCATTATTAGACTGGGGACAAGGCTAGGCCTTATATAGTTTCTAGTATAGTGTCGTTACGCCGCCAAAATTTTCTAAAATAAGCTAGAAAAATAAAAAGAGCATTTTATTGAATAAATGAACTGAAATATATTCATGTGTTGAAATCAAATATTTTATCGTTAAAAATATCAATTTTAACGTGTATGTGAATAAAATAAAATATTCATTTACAAACCAGACGATTTCTTTATGTACACCCATTTGACTGATCTGGATTGGGACGTTAAATTTTACACATTGCCCAACTGCACAAATAATATTCAGTGTTTGGGGATTGAAACCCCACACGGGTATTGGGATTATGTTTAATGTACACTAGTCCCAATTGTATAGTTGTTTGTCGATCGATTGGTTGACAGACAGTTGTGTTGTGCACTTTGGATGATGGTTGATGATTTCTCGTGGCTATTATATACATGTGTTGTGTGGAATGCATATAATTAACATTATATGGTAATTGATTGGGCCTCATTCCAATTTGGAAAATAAAGAATATTATAAAATAAATTCATGTGTTGAATATATAAAATATTCATGTGTTGAAAGTACTCATGTGTTGATAATATTCATGTGTTGAAAGTACTCATGTGTTGAGAATATTCATGTGTTGAATGTATATAAAATTAGAAACTGACTGGAAATTAGTTAAGATGAGTGGTTTCTTGGGTATTGATCTGATGTTGGTTTCGGCCTTCGGGGTTAATTCTTAGGGAATCGTTCTCTTGCTAATTTACATTTGTAGTTTGATTTAGAATTAAAATGATTTAAAACACAATTTTATCATATATATTAAATAAACAAAGTACTCTTGTGTTGAGAATATTCATGTGTTGAAAATATTCATGTGTTGAGTAGAATAAATATTCATGTGTTAAGAAAAATATATATACTCATGTGTTAAAGAAAATATTCATTTGTTGAATAGAATAACGAAATTATAAAAATATATTTAAAGCCGTGTTGATTAGAGTTGCGCCATTTTGACGCGAACGATATTTTATATTGATTTTATTTGAATATCGAAAAAGAAGTGGTTTCAAAATATAACGTTTTGAAAACATTATCATTTATATATATGTGGATGATATGGAATATTCAATTTTGATTAGAAATTGAATATGAAGTTGAAACCGTTTTGAAAACGAATTGAAACCGATTTATAAAATACGTTTTGAAAAGTAATCGACGAAGAATATATAATATATATATTATATATATTAAATGGCCTGAATAGAATGCATCGCGCCGCGGAAGTTCGTGAATTTTGACCATTGACTTCGAATAGACGTTACGGGAGATCCAACCGTCGGGTTCTCCTGAAACCGAAACCGTTGGGTTCGTATCGAAAAGAGATTTCCGATGAATATTAGAAATTTGAAATCTAACGGTTGGATTTGGAGATACGTCCAAATCAAATTTAGAAAAGGTCGCTGCAAGTGCAGTTCGACGACCGTTATTGGAAATCGACTGTATGGGTCTTGATAAAATTATTAAAAATATCTATAAATTGTCTAAAATCATAATTAGTGAATTGGGAAGAACTGGGATGAAAAATTCCACATTTGTAATGATAAAAATATATTTTTATCGAAATGAACTAGTTTATAACTGGAAAACAGTTAAGAAGAATGGTTTCCTTGGTACTGATCTGATGTTGGTTTCGGCCTTTAGGGTTAATATTTGGGGAATTATTCTCTGACTAATTAACGGTTAGAGACGGGTAAAATGGAATGTGATTTTGGGTTTATCGTGAACTGTGTTTTAAATGAAACTGTTCTTTAGCCCGGTTAAAGATTCAAACTGAAGTGGAGTTTTAATGAATCTTTAATTAGATTGAAAGGATCGATAATGGAGCATCACCTGTTTAGCTCCAAGCGATAGTTAAATCTTTAACTAGATTTGAACGTGAAATGGTAATTAATTTTACCGATAACACCGTGGTGTTAGATATGGAGTATTACCAGTTTTGCTCCATGGGATGAATAGGTTGGGATTGGGAATTAAAATAAATAATTACATCGGTGTGGTTCGCTAATCTCGACTAGTTTGAAGTGATATTCAAAGTAAGATTAAAGAATAAATTTCAAAAAATTTATCTTTGATAGAATTAGTGGGAACTTTTCCCTCAGTATGTGAAATTTAGAAACTAATTGTAGATTAGTTGAGAAGAATGGTTTCCTGGGTATTGATCTGATGTTGTTTCGACCTTCGGGGTTAATATTTGGGGAATTGTTCTCTTACTAATTTACGGTTAGTGACTGATGAATTGGAATGAGGCGTGCATGGTGTTTGTGTAACATTTGTGTATTATATACGCGGGTTATTTGGAAAGACCGAGTTTATATTCATTCTGAATAACCGATTCGATGATAAGTCGAAGGTGAAGACGGTGGTTGAAGACCGAGGGTCTTCACATCGTTTGGGTGATTACTGATGATCTTGATTGAGATGTACACCCAAGAGGAAGGAATCAGTTGGTGATCGTCCTGACGTACTTGGAGATCGACGGATTTGCGAGGAAAGTGCCTTCTGTTTCGTTCAGACCCAGAACGAACTTGTAAATGACTGTGTGTCCGACATTGGATTTTGTTCCGTGCTGATTGATCTCTATTAGATATATATCTGTTTAGCAGCAGAGAATTTATTTTCTTGCCTAACGCCCTTCTCTGAGACGTACGAGCCCAGAGGTTATAGATCGATAGAAATCAGTCGCATGGATGGGATTTCCTGTGTGGCACGCCTAAGTGGCAATTGATCAAGCCTTCTGTTGAAAAGCAAAGTCTTGTGGTTGATGATCAAAGCACGACATACGTGGCCAAGCTTTGTTTATAGCATGGATTCGCGAAGCTCACACCTCAGTATGAGTCAAAAACGGGATACAGACTGCAGGGATAGCACGACGCTTCTTTCTAGCTATAGGTGGTGTCAGTGCTTAAACCGGCTGACATTTATATACTTTTCACCTGTGTGATTTTTGGAATGAGGCGCCTCGATTTTATGTCTGTTAGGAATGGGAAACGTGTGCTCAGGAATGCTAATCCTCAAACGTAAGAGAGGACAGGCCCTGAAGATCCAAGTGGTTTCCTAGAGAGAGTAGCCCTGAGAAATTTGCTAGATTGTCTCGAATCGGAGAGGAGTTCCCCTTGCCTCGACCCATGATGGAATCCAATTTCCAATACGTGATATTTCGGCTTTATTTGTAGAGCCTAGTATGGCGACATAGTGGTATGGGGCACTTATGCCGTCTATGATTGATATTTATGATTGAATATAAAATCAGAAACTAACTGTAAACGAGACAAGACGAGTGGTTTCCTGGGTATTGGTCTGATGTTGGTTTCGGCCTTCGGGGTTAATACTTAGGGAATCGTTCTCTAACTAATTTACGGTTGGAGTCTGATTTAGAAAAATAAAAGATTAAATTACGCGTATCAAGCATTCTTTGGCGTTATAAGTTAAAACCTTATCCTCCGGCTTGCATTGCATTATGTGATGGGACTTGGGTCTTATAACAGCTTCATTGTTCTTTATTTAGCATTGCGCTGTTTGTTTATGCACTGGTATTCTTGGGATAAAAACCCGTTCCGTGTTATACGGCGTGGTCCCTTGATTTACCGAATTTTAAAATGAAGATATTGACTGTTTTAGTTCTCACACCAGTCACTTGATTGATCTGGAGTTTATTGTTTTAACCTAAACTCTGGGTGCCCTTATTTTCTGCACGGGCAGCTAGTAGTTTCAGTTTTGCAGATTTATATTCATAGGGCCCGGTTTATAGCTGAAGTGATATTCGGAAAGCTCTGTATCCGTGTATTCCTTTCAGTTATGTTTTGTATTATTTTTCCGCTGCAGTAATGTATTTAAATCTCTGATATTCTCTGTTGTATAATATTTATTCATACTCTGTGATATTCTTGTATTCTGATGGAATTTTTGAAATTAACAGTGAAATGTTCTTCCGTTTGTCTTCTGATTTGTCTTGTCCTCAGATAATTCGTTATTTCTCTTCTCTTCGGAGACCGGGGAAGTTACGGGTTATCACAGTTGGTATCAGAGCTTTGGTTTACAAAGCTCGAGAACAAGACACATTAGAACCGAACGAAAGAGTTCAACGGAGATTGGATTAGTAATATCCAATAAGAATAACTCGTTAGAGATGGGATCAATAGTATCCTAGAACGAGTGTGAAGAGTATGTTTTTCAAATAAAATTGAAAACAAGTTTTGTTTTGAAAATTTAATTCAATTAAACGTATTTGAATATTTTATTTGTATTGATATGGACAATCAAGTATATGAAGATTTTGCATACACGCCTTGCAAACATATATTCGAAGTTTTAATATACTTGATAGATATAGTATCGCACTCTAGTCGCTCGGAGATGATTCTGATGATCGCTATAGCGATCGCATCATTAGAATTTATGTTCGAGTCTCGAAAGTGTGATTTCTATATATTTCCATTAGACTGGTGTGAGAACCAAAACTAGAATAGGATTACTGTTGTGAATTGGCATCAAAAACATGATTTTCTCTATTTACATCAAAATTATGTGTTTGAAATGATAATCCACTAATTGATTGTTTATTGTGTTGTTTGATTATTAGTTTCATTTATTAAAATTTTGAACCATTAAGCCAAATTGAACCGAATATTAAACTGTTTTGAGAATTGTATACATGTATATCTATTGAACAGGTCATAGCAAGGAGGCTAGAGCAGCGGAATAGAATTGTATGCCCGACAAATAGGTACATGTTTACCACATTTACTGTTCTGTTTTGGTGATGATAATTTTATGAGCCGATTGGCTTTTCCTTTTTCTTTTTATACCACCATTGATTGGTGAGGGCCATGGGAGGCTATTTGAAATATCCTGAAGCTCCTGGGTGCAGGGGAGGTTATGGCGAAATTTTTCAAAAATTTAGGGTGTTAGCCAAATTTTTTGAAAAATTAGAAAGTTCTTAGAAACTGAAAAGTTGAAGAACTTAAGCCGTAAAGAAAATAATGGAAGTTGAATTGATTAGTAAACAACTTTCAGCTTCGTTCCTTTTCGAGGATGAAAAGATTTTAAGTTGGGGAGATTGTAACAACCCGGAAAATCTGAGCCAGTTCAAAATTTTTATTTTGGCGATTTTAATCAAATTTAGTTATTTAAAATAATCTATTTTAAAAAATAACGACGTAAAAATTATTTTCGACGAAGTTAAAACGAATAAATTTATTTAATTATATAACGAGCCCGAAACGGCGCTGCAGTTCGAAAATTCTTCCGACTTAAAACGAATTCGGTATATTCATTTGAAATTCGATTTCGAATTTCAAATGAATATACCGAATTCGTTTTAAGTCGGAATTGGGCGAAACGAGAAATATTTGAATCTGCTCAACTATATCTTTCTAACAAAGTTAACGAATCGAGATTTCACTTTATAAAGTGAAAGATATGTCCAGTTTAAAATTCAGACAAGTCATTGTGGAATTTATATATATTTTAATATATATAAAGCCCTTAAAAATGGAAATTTTGCAAACGACCTCTGTTTTCGATGAAACCACATTTGTTGGATTCAGGATGACAAATTATTGCTAGGTTTCAAAATTCATAGTTTTATGAATTAATATGTGAGCATGGTGAAGTTAAACGCGTTTGACCAGTTTCAATTGAATTTAATCGACTAGAAATTGGCCATTTTCCAAACGGTCTTAGAATTTGATGAAATTAGTTTTGTTAGGACCATATCATCAATACGAAGCTAGAAAATATTTTTCGGGAATTTTTAGAGTTTGTATGTAACCCCGGTAAATTGAAATGTACGTTCAAATTGAATATATATAGATTTATATTTTAAATTCAATGAAAACCGATCGTAACGATCAAATTGGCTCATGAAACATATCCCATTGTGTTCGGAATGAGGGTAATTAGCTAGGAACGACAGGCGGTGGGTCTCGTTTCGAGTTCGAATAAAAGGTCAACTTTTTGGTTGAAAATTAAAAATATAATAAACTAATTAAATAAATGGCCCACACCCCCTTTACCTCTACATCCCGGTCAAACCGCTCAGCCCCCTCGTTTACTTTCATTACGAAATCAATTTCCAGGATAATAATAAAAAAAGAGCAACAAATCGAAGATCGATCTCCAGCTCCCACCGCCGCTAGGCACGACCGCGCTCCTCCACCAACGCCGTTGGCCTCGCGCGCGCCCCCCTTGTTCGCCAGCACCCCCTCCTCCATCCGAACCAGCAGCTACCCCAAAACCCTAAACCTCGCACCCGAAATCCACCTCGCCATCACCCCATTCTCCCACCGCCGACCACCGGGCGATCAACCACCACCACGCTCCGCCCGTCTCTAACGTCAACAGCTCCCTTCTCCTTTTTTCAAACCATAACTTTTTTCCCTTCTCTATATTTTTTCAATAATTTAAAAATCAGTTTTATACCATACGTTGAGATATGAAAATGAGATTCTTAGTAATAAAAAGAGTGATTTTTATTTTGCATAACGAAATAAAAAGATTTGATTTTTAATATAGAAAAGGTCGGATTTTTAATACAGAAAAGGTCAGAATTTTTACATAGATAAAGATTTGATCTTTAGCTTGATGAAGTAGCGATTTTTAAAGTGGTAAAGATTATATTTTTAATAATGAAAGGTTAGATTTTTCATAATAGAAAAATACGATTTTTGTTGATATAAAAATATAATTTTTACCTATGTTGAGTAGCGAGAAAAGTATGATTTTTATATATTCATTAGCGAAGTAAAAATACGATTTTTATATAGTCATTAGAGAAGTAAAAATATGATTTTTATATATTCATTAGCGAAGTAAAAATACGATTTTTATATATTAATTAGCGAAGTAAAAATACGATTTTTATACATTCATTAGCGAAGTGAAAATATGATTTTTATATATTCATTAGCGAAGTAAAAATACGATTTTTATATATTCATTAGCGAAGTAAAAATACGATTTTTATATATTCATTAGTAGCGATAAAAATTCGATTTTTATATATATGAAGTAGCGATAAAAATTCGATTTTTTTGTATATGAAGTAGCGATAAAAATTCGATTTTTATATATATGAAGTAGCGATAAAATTCGATTTTTATATACAAGAAGTAGTGTTGTTAAAAATATAATTTTTAACATAAACGGTGTTGAACAGTTCTCGTTGGAAGTGCGGCGAAGATTTTCTTAGAAGAGTCGAGGTGAATTGATTTAGCTCCAGGTGAGAACTCCTCACTTTAACTCTCCTCTTCTAGTTATAAATATATACTAGGATGCAAACGGTGTTAGTAGCACCCGACACCATCATCCACAGACCATGGACTTGTTTGTTTGGTTGTGTAGTTGGTTAGATTATTTGATTTGAATTTGATTGTTTGGTGAAATGAAATTGATTTGTTTGATATGTGTATGGCGTGGGCCATTATTAGACCGGGGACAAGGCTAAGCCTTATCCCGTTTCTAGTATAGTGCCGTTATGCCGCCGAAATTTTCTAAAATAAGCTAGAAAAATAAAAAAAGCATTTTATTGAATAAATGAATTGAAATATATTCATGTGTTGAAATAAAATATTTTATCTTTAAAAATATAAATTTTAACGTGTATGTGAATAAAATAAAATATTCATTTACGAACCAGACGGTTTGTTTATGTATACCCATTTGACTGATCTGGATTAGGACGATAAATTTTACACATCGCCCAACTGCACAAATAATATTCAGTGTTTGTGGATTGAAACCCCACACGGGTATTGGGATGATATTTAACGTACACTAGTCCCAATTGTATAGTTGTTTGTCGATCGATAGGTTGACAGACAGTTGTGTGTGCACTTTAGATGATGGTTGATGATTTATCGTGGCTATTATATACATGTGTTGTGTGGAATCCATATAATTAACATTATATGGTATTGATTGGGCCTCATTCCAATTTGGAAAATAAAGAATATTATAAAATAAATTCATGTGTTGAATAAATAAAATATTCATGTATTGAAAGTACTCATGTGTTGAGAATATTCATGTGTTGAAATTATTCATGTGTTGAATGTATATAAAATTAGAAACTGACTAGAAACTTGTTAAGATGAGTGGATTCTTGGGTATTGATCTGTTGTTGGTTTCGGCCTTCGGGGTTAATGCTTAGGAATCGTTCTCTTGCTAATTTACAGTAGGAGTCTGATTTAAAATTATAACGATTTAAAACACAATTTTATCATATATATTAAGTAAACAAAGCACTCATGTGTTGAGAATATTCATGTGTTGAAAATATTCATGTGTTGAGCAGAATTAATATTCATGTGTTGAGAAAAATATATATACTCATGTGTTGAAGAAAATATTCATTTGTTGAATAGAATAACGAAATTATAAAAAAAATTATAAAGCCGTGTTGATTAGAGTTGCGCCATTTTGATGCGAATGGTATTGTATATCGATTTTATTCGAATATCAAAAAAGAAGTGGTTTCAAAATATAACGTTTTGAAAAAGAATATATATAATATATATATATATATATATTATATTAAATGGCCTGAATAGAACGCGCCGCGCCGCGGAAGTTCGCGAATTTCGACTATTGACTTCGAATAGACGTTACGGGAGATCCGACCGTCGGGTTCTCCTGAAACCGGAACCGTTGGGTTCGTATCGAAATGATCTTTCCAATGAATATTAGAAATTTGAAATCTAATGGTTGGATTTGGAGATACGTCCAAATCAAATTTATAAAAGGTCGCTGTAAGTGCAGTTCGACGACCGTTATTGGAAATCGACTGTACGGGCGTTGATAAAATTATTAAAAATTTGAAAAAATTGTCTAAAATCATAATAAGTGAATTGGAAAGAACTGGGATGAAAAATTACACATTTCTAATGATCAAAATATATTTTTATCGAAATGAACTAGTTTATAACTGGAAAACAGTTAAGAAGAATGGTTTCCTTGGTATTGATCTGATGTTGGTTTCGATCTTCGGGGTTAATATTTGGGGAATTATTCTCTGACTAATTGACGGTTAGAGACGGGCAAAATGGAATGTGATTTTGGGTTTATCGTGAACCGTGTTTTAAAAGAAACTGTTCTTTAGCCCGGTTAAAGATTAAAACTGAAGTGGAGTTTTAATGAATCTTTAATTAGATTAAAAGGATCGATAATGGAACATCACAAGTTTAGCTCCAAGCGATAGTTAAATCTTTAACTAGGTTTGAACGTGAAATGGTAATTCATTTTACCGATAACACCGTGGTGTTAGATATGGAGTATTACCAGTTGTGCTTCGTCTGATGAATAGGTTGGGATTAGGCATTAAAATAAATAATAACTTCGGTGTGGTTCGCTAATCTCGGCTAGTGTGAAGTGATATTCAAAGGAAGATTAAAGAATAAATTTCAAAGAATTTATCTTTGATAAAATTAATGGGAACGTTTCCCTAAGAATGTGAAATTTAGAAACAAATTGTAGATTAGTTGAGAAGAATGGTTTCCTGGGTATTGATCTGATGTTGATTTCGACCTTCGGGGTTAATATTTGGGGAATTGTTCTCTTACTAATTTACGGTTAGTGACTGATGAATTGGAATGAGGCGTGCGTGGTGTTTGTGTAACATTTGTGTATTATATACGCGGGTTATTCGGAAAGACCGAGTTTATATCCATTTTGAATAACCGATTCGACGATAAGTCGAAGGTGAAGACGGTGGTTGAAGACCGAGGGTCTTCACATTGTTTGGGTGATTACTGATGATCTTGATTGAGATGTACACCCAAGAGGAAGGAATCAGTTGGTGATCATCCTGACGTACTTGGAGATCGACGGATTTGCGAGGAAAGTGCCTCCTGTTTCGTTCAGACCCAGAACAAACTTGTAAATGACTGTGTGTCTGACATTGGATTTTGTTCCGTGTTGATTGATCTCTATTAAATATATATCTGTTTTGCAGCAGAGAATTTATTTTCTTGCCTAACGCCCTTCTCTGAGACGTACGAGCCCAGAGGTTATATATCGATAGAAATGAGTCGCATGGATGGGATTGCCTGTGTGGCACGCCTAAGTGGAAATTGATCAAGCCTTCTGTTGAAAAGCAAAGTCTTGTGGTTGATGATCAAAGCACGAAATATGTGGCCAAGCTTTGTTTATAGTGTGGATTCCGAGCCTTACACCTCGGTATAAGTCAAAAATGGGATACAGACTGCAGGGAGAGCACGAGGTTTCTTTCTACCTATGGGTGGTGTCACTGCTTAAACTGGCTGACATTTATATACTTTTCACCTGTGTAGTTGTTGGAATGAGGCGCCTCGATTTTAGGTCTATTAGGACCGGGAAACTTGTGCTCAGGAATACTAATCCTCAAACGTAAGAGAGGACCGGCCCTGAAGATCCAAGTGGTTGCCCAGAGAGAGTAGCCCTGAGACATTTGCTAGAGTGTCTCGAATCGGAGAGGAGCTTGCCCCTTGCCTCGACTCATGATGGAATCCAATTTCCAATACGTGATATTTCAACTTTATTTGTAGAGCCTAGTATGGCGACATAGTGGTATGGGGCACTTATGCCGCCTATGATTGATATTTATGATTGTATATAAAATCAGAGACTAACTATAAACGAGCCAAGATGAGTGGTTTCCTGGGTATTGGTCTGATGTTGGTTTCGGCCTTCGGGGTTAATACTTAGAGAATCGTTCTCTAACTAATTTTCGGTTGGAGTCTGATTTAGAAAAATAAAAGATTAAATTACGCGTATCAAGCATTCTTTGGCTGTTATAAGATAAAACCCTATCCTCCGGCTTGCATTGTTTGATGGGACCAGGGTCTTATAACAGCTTCATTGTTCTTTATTTAGCATTGTGCTGTTTGTTTATGCACTTGTATTCTTGGGGTAAAAACCCATTCCGTGTTATACGACGTGGTCCCTTGATTTATTGAATTTTAAAATAAAGATATTAACTGTTTTAGTTCTCACACAAGTCACATGACTGACCTAGAGTTTATTGTTTTAACCTAAACTCTGGGTGCCCTTATTTTCCGCACGGGTAGCTAGTAGTTTCGGTTTTGCAGATTTATATTCATAGGGCCTGGTTTATAGCTGAAGTGATATTCAGAAAGCTCTGTATCCGTGTATTCCCTTCAATTACATTTTGTATTATTTTTCCGCTGCAGTAATGTATTTAAAATGTCTAATATTCTCTGTTGTATAATATTTGTTCATACTCTGTGATATTCTTGTATTCTGATGGAATTGTTGAAATTAACATTTAAATGTTCTTCCTTTTGTCTTCTGATTTGTCTTGTCCTCAGATAATTCGTTCTTTCTCTTCTCTTCGAAGACCAGGAAAGTTACGGGTTATCACACTCGATTGTGAAAATAAATATAAAATAATATTCATATACGTATGATTTGATTTAATTTACAAAGAAAAATTTGTTTTCACTTTTGTTTTAAAAATAACACTCTTTCGGCTCATTCTAGGATACTACTGATCCAATCTCTAACGAGCCATTCTTATTGGATATTACTAGTCCAATCTCTGATGAATTCTTTCGTTTGGTTCTAATGTGTCTTGTTCTCAAGCTCTGTAAACCACAGCTCTGATACCAACTTTAACGACTCGAACTTCCCCAGTCTCCGAAGAGGAGAAAGAACGGATTGTTTGAGAACAAGACTACTCAGAACACAAACAGAAGAACTTTTCATTGTTATTACAACAATTTACATCGGAGTACAACAATATAACAGGGTATAAATGAATAATACACATTTGATAAATATCAGAGATTTAATTCATAAAGCGGTGGAAAAATAATACATAATACGACTGAAAGAAATACACGGATATAGAGCATTCCGATATAGTTCCAGCTGTAAATTTAAGATCCTGTGAATACAATATCTACAAAACTAAAACTGCTAGCTGCCCGTCGGGAAAATAAGGTCACCCAGAGTTTAGCTTAAAACAATAAACTCTAGGCCAGTCATGTGATTGGTGTGAGAACTAAAACTGTTATTTAAAACTTTACTTTAGAAATAAAGTAAATCAAGGGAGGACGCCGTATAACACGGAACGGGTTTACTCCCAAGAAAACCAGTGCATAAAAATAAACAGCGCAATGCTAAATAAAGAACAATGAAGCTATTATAAGACTCAGGTCCCATCACACAATGCAACGCAAGCCGGAGAATAGAGTTTTCCCTTGTAATAGCCAAATATGCTTGGTACGTTTAAAACAAATAGTTGTGATATTATTATAAGTGTATAGTGTCAAAATCACTTCAAATATAAATGTATCAATCATAGACGGCATGAGTACCATATGTCATGTCGCCATGCTAGTTCTACAATTAAAACCGCAAAATGTCACATTGGAAGTTGGATTCCATCAGTGAACCGAGGCAAGGGATCATCCTTACCGCTTCGAGACTCTCTAACCTTAGCCTCAGGAACAGCCGCAGCTGCACCTTGGATCTTCAGGGCTGGTCCTCCCTTACTTTTGAGGATTATAACTCATGAACATGTGTTTCCCCACCCTATGCGGCGTAAATCCATCGGCTCCGTAGTAACCGATATATTCGAGGCGCCTTGCATTCCAACATACACATAGGTAAAAATAATATAAATGTAAGGGTTTGTAAAACACTGACACCTCCTCTAGCTAGAAAGCAACACTATCCTCCCTGCTGTCCTTCCCATTTCAGGTTCACACCGGGGTGTGAGGCTCAAGAATTAACGCTACACAAAGTGGCGTTATATTAAAGCTATGCTTTGATCATCAACCACAAGACTTTGCTTTTCAACAGAAGCATTGATCCATGCAACTCAGCATGCCACACAGTCAATCCATACCGTACAACTGATTTCTGCCAATATATAACCTTTAAGCTCGACGTCTCAGAGAAGGGTGTTAACCACCAAACAGATATATATTTAGCAGAGATCAACGAATACAACATAAAGGAACACAATGTCAGACACACAGTCCATTTACAAGTTCGTTCTGGGTCTAAACTAAACCGGAGGCACCTTATTCCTCGTTCCATATGTCCAATACAGGAGAGAGGCCCTCACATATCCGGTCAATCTCCACGTACGTCTTGACAATCTCCACTTATTACCTTATCTTGGGTGTACAACCCAATCCAGACATCAGTAATCATCCAAACGATGAGAAAACCTTCGGTCTTCAACCACCGTCTTCATCTTTGACATACCGTCGAGTCAGTTATTCAGAATGGGCATAAACCCGACCTTTCCCTATAACCTGCGTATATTATAAACAAGTGATATAAATACACAACATACGCCTCATTCCAATCCAAAATATTCTTTTACTCAAACATTCACATTCTTAGGGAAACTTTATCAAAGATAAATCCTTCTAAATTTATTCTTTAATCTCCCTTTGAATATCAATTCAACCAAATTAAGGTTTATCCAAACTAGTCTGGATTAGTGAATCTTACAGAAGTAATCAATTAATTTATTTCCTAATCCCAACCTATTCATCCCATGGAGCAAAACTGGTAGCACTCCATATCTAACACCACAGTGTTATCGGTAAATATTAATTACCATTTCACGTTAAAATCTTATTAAAGATTTAACTATCGCTTTGAGCAAAACTAGTGATACTCCATTCTCGATCATTTCATGAATTCAATAATTTAAATTATCTAATTCGTTTTTCAATCTAATTAAAGATTCATTAAAACTCCATTTAGTTTTAATCTTCCTAAAAATCAATATTAATGATTATTCTTGTTTCTGGAAATAAATCATGTTTTTAACTGGGTAAAAGAACGAATGTCTTTTAAAACACAGTTCACGATAAACCGAGAATCAACTTCCATTTCCAATTAAATTTTAATTAATTGGTAACTTTCTCTAAATCTTAATTTAAAGATTTATTCTTTTCACATAGGGTTTAAGAACGGTGTTATTTAAGACACCATTCCATCAGTCCCTAACCGGAAATTCGTAAGAGAACAATTCCCTAAGTATTAATCCCGAAGGCCAAAACCAACACCAGATCAATACCCCGGAAACCATTCATCCTAGCGATCTCCAGTTAGTTTCTAAATTTCAAATGGGGTTTAAGAACAGTGTTATTTAAGACAAAATTCACGACAAACCCAAAAACTCAATTCATTGTTAATCGGGTTAAAGAACAAGTGTTATTTAAAACACCGCTCACGATAAACCCAAAAACCAATTCGTTATTAAATAGAATGCTCCGAATAGAAATTATATCGGCTTATTCAATATCAAATTCTGAAACTAACGGATATCTTATTGGGAATAATGATATCTGTATCTTCCAAATTCCCATAACAATATCCGTATAATCACGTAATCCAATACCGAAATATTCCGAAGATTATTTCCATTCCAAACCATTCCAATTCATACATTGGAAATTCTGGTTATATTAAAACCCATTCTCAATCCAATTTGTTTATTTAAAATAAATGGATTATAATTCTAGATAATAACTAGTTCATTTTGATAAAAATATATTTTTATCTTTTCAAATATGGAAGTTTTCATCCTAATCCTTTACAAATCATTTATTATGATTTTACACAAATTATTATTATTTTTAATAATTTTATCAAGGCACGTACAGTCGATTTCCATATGCGGTCGTCGAACTGCAATAACAGCAACCATTTCCAAATTTGATTTGGACATAATTCCAAATCCGACCATTAGATTTTTAGTATCTTATACTCGTTGGAAAGCTCTTTTCGATACAAACCCAATGGTTCTGGTTTTAGGAGAATCCGATGGTTTGATCTCCCGTAACGTCAATTCGAAGTGAATGGTCGAAATTCACAAGCGGTCGCTGTGCGGCGCGTCCTATTCAGGCCATTTAATGTATATAATATATATTATATATATTTCGTCGCTTCCCATTTAAAACGTATTTTATAATCATTTTAAACTCATTTTAAAAAAGATTTCAACTTCATATTCAATTTTTAAATCAAATTTGAATATTCTGTATCATTAATATATAAATGAAAATATTTCAAAACATTAGATTTTGAAATCTTTTCCTTTTCAATATTCATTATAAAAATGAATAAAAAAACGATATAAATATCGTTCGCGTCAAAATGGCACATATCTAATCAACACGGCTTTATATATTTCAATAATTTTGTGTCCATCCAAAATCGGACATTAAAATCAGATTTTAATACTAATATTATTTTAAAATATTTTTTAAAATATTCTTGATTTTAAAATATACCTGTTTCCGAATTAGAACCAGACACAGTAAATTACCATATAATGTTATTTATATGGATTTCATACAACACATGTATATAACAGCAGTGATAAATAATCAACCATCATCCAAAGTGCACCACACACTGTCTGTCAACCTATCCATTGACATACAACTAAAGAATTGGGATTAGTGTATGACAAAAATCATCCCAATACCCATGTGGGGTTTCAAACAGCAAACACAGATTTTATTTGTGCAGTTGGGCGACGTGTAAAATTTATCGTTCCAATCAATATCTGATAAGTTAGTGTACATAAACAAATCATCCGATTTGTAAATGAATATTTATTTTATTCATATACACGTTAAAAACTATATTTTTAACTGTAAAATATTTATTTCAACACATGAATATTTTATTTTCATTCCACATCACAATCACAAACAATTTTCACAACACAATACAAACAAGTCGCCTATGATCTATGGACGATGGTGTCGGGTGCTGCTACGCACCTTCTGCATCCTAATATAGATTTAACTAGAAAATAAAATTAAAGTAAGAAGTTCTAACCTAGAAGCTAAACCAAATGCCGTAACTTTTCATATGTAGAAAATCATCGTCATGTTTCCAACGAGATCTGTTTCACGCGGTAAATGTTAAAAATCACATTTTTATATAGCTACTCCATATGTAAAAATCATATTTTTATAACGATGCTTATCTAATAAAAAACATATTTTTATAACGCACTCTTCATAATAAAAATCATATTTTTATTTCAAATCTCTATACATAAAAATCGTATTGTTATTTCTCTATTCCTATCACAAAAATCACATTTTGATGTTGATAAAAATCACATCTTTATGGTGTTAAAAATCACGTCTTTATATTCAAAAAAACCGCGTCTTCTAAATTTTGCTATAATATATATCAAAAAAACCCAATTTTTATCGTGCTCCTACATTCAAAAACAGATTTTTAAATTGCTAATCGTAAAAAAAAAAAACTGATTTTATATTGCTAAACCTAAGTACTTTAAATTAAAATCAAAGTAAAATCTTACAAATGGAAATAGGGAATGCGGATGGTGGCGTCGGGGCTTGCAGGTGGCGGTGGAAGCACAGTTAGCCGATGGTGAGGCTAGGGTTTGATGGAGCTTCGATTCCGGGGGGCTTGGATTGGGGATTCACGGCTGTAGGGGGTAGAAGAGAGGGAGCGACTGTGGGGAGGAGAAGAGGGAGGGTGCGGCAGCGCCTGGGGGAGGGCAGAGGCGTCCACAGCGGCTGCATGGGCCAGGGGTGTCGCGGTTTCCCCCTTCATTGTTTTCCTTTTTTTTATACTTTCAATTGTCGGGTTTGACTTTGAGGAGAGAGAGGAGGGAAAGGTGAGAGTATATAATAAAAAATATATATTTATATGTCTCCATAAAGTAATTTTTTTATTCAATCTCTAAACGAGACCCAATGACTATCGCCCCTAGCTAATTACCCCCTTTTCGAACACAACGGAATATGTTTTGCAAGCCAATTCGATTGATTCAATCAGTTTTCATTTAAATTAAAATATAAATCAATATATATTGAATTTGAATGTACATTTTAATTTACCGGGGTCACATACTGACTCCAAAAATTCCAGAAAAATAAATCTGGCTAAGTTTGGACGATACGGTCCTAACAAAACTTATTTCGTCGAATTTGGAGATCGTTTGAAAAACTGTCATTTTCCAGTCGATTAAATTCAAACTAAAAGGACCAAACACATTTAAATGCGCCACGCTCACATATTAATTCCAATTTTTTTGAAAATTGGAATCTAGCAATAATTTGACATTCCGGATCTAACAAAAGTGGTTTCATCAAAAAAGGAGGTTGATTGCAAAATGCCTATTATTAAGGGCTATATATTATATTAAAATATATATAAATTCCATAGCGACTATTCTGAATTTTAAACCGGACATAACTTATCATTTATAAAGTGAAATCTCGGTTTCTCAACTTTGTTAGAAAGATATAGTTAATCAAATTCAAATATTTCTTGTTTCGTCCAATTATGACTTATATTGCATTATGCATGCCTATTTGACATTAGAAGTCGAATTTTCAAACAACCGCTCCATTTTAGGTTCGTTTTAAAGTAAAATAAATTTATTCGTTCTAGCTTCGTCGAAAATAATTTTTTTAGTCATTATTATTTAAAATAAATCATTTTAAATATTCAACCAGAAATTTGCAAATTCTTAAGCAGTGTTGTGATTATCCATTGTTCCAATGTCGAGTGTGTTTAAAACATTATTTTCTAATTTATTGGATTGAGGTTGAAATTAGATGAAGGGATACAGTGGTGAGTTCCTTAAGGGTTGAAAGACAATGGTTGCATTAATAGTTGATGTCCCGCATTAAGCTGACTATAGCAATTTGTCCACTCTGTCCACACCGCTCAGTTCTGCACATGCAATAACAACAACTATTTTGAGCACATATATTTTGAGCGCACACATATGTTGAGCGCAACAGTAGCTATATTAAACACATATTGATTTAAGCTGAACAAAGTAATATTGTTTGACACCTCTTATATTTTAGTTGTTGTTAAACTTTTGGTGTTGATTAACCATTGAAATTATGTGTTGATTAAAGAATATGTTCCGTAAATAATTTGGGCTTTAGACTGTTAACAAAAGTGGTCTTTTGCCAGCTACCATGATATTGAGTTGTTTTAACCATGGATCAGTCTATTGTCCTGAGTTATCAGTCCTTACTACAGGCATTTGAGATCCATTGAGGTTTAAATTGTCATTTCATTTTGAAATAGATATGTATCGGTTTTAATTGAGTTAACTCCAAATTTTTATGAAGAAAAATAAGGTACTGCTATTTCTAAAAATTGTAATTGCTCTAATTGATATCGATATGCTACTTTCTTAGTTTACTCTAACTAGTTATAGGTTCAAACATGTCTTATTGTGTTCTCTGTCCTTGTACATTGCATGTTTTAACTGAATATGGACTACATTGTAATTACTTCAACTACTTGGCTACATATTGATTACTGCAATGTATATAATAGGCCATATATCATTTATTTCTATCACCTAGTCACATTTTATAACTGCATATGTTGACCACTAGCCACATCCTATTTACTACAATCTCATGATCACTTGGTCACTTTTGTTTAACCTGCATGAATTACGATACCATTAAAAACTTGGGATAAACCTGTTCGTGGTCCATATGTCTTGCATGAAATTAACTTTGCTCTTCATAAAAGTGCTTTACTGTTACTGAAGTATACATATTATCCCTTTGTCACATTTGACATTTTCTTCATTTGGTTTGCTAGAAAGTTGATACCCTGTAAGAACCCGGGTTTCAGAACCAATTTAATTTTTTTTAATTCAGCTATTTTAATGGATTTTGAATATTTAAAATGATTTATTTTAAATAATAACGACTAAAAAATAATTTTTAACGAAGTTAGAACGAATAAATTTATTTTAATTATAAAACGAGCTTAAAATGGGGCGGTAGTTTGAAAATTCGATTTCTAATTTCAATTTAATACATAGAATTCAATATAAGGTAGAATTGGACGAAACAAGAAATATTTGAATCTGATTAACAATATCTTTCTAGCGGATGTAAGAAACTGAAATGTCACTTTATAAATAAAAAGATACATTCTGTTTAAAATTTAGAATAGTCGCTATGGAATCTATATATATTTTATATAACATATAGCCCTTAAAAATAGCCATTTTGCAACACCCTCCGTTTTCAACGAAACACCTCTTGTTGGATCCGAAATGTCAAATGATTGCTAGATTCCAATTTTCATAATTTTTGGAATTAATATGTGAGCGTGGTGAATTTAAACGTGTTTAGCACTTTCAGTTTGAATTAGATCGACCAGAAATTGGCCATTTGTCAAACAGTCTCCAAATTCGATGAAATTAGCTTTGTTAGGACCGTATCGTCAAAACATAGCTAGATTTATTTTTCTGGAATTTTTGAAGTCAGCATGTAGCCCCGGTAAATTAAAATGTATGTTTAAATCGCAATTATACTGATTTATATTTTAATTTAAAAGAAAACTGGTCAAAACAATAGAATTGGATTTCGGGACATACCCCATTGTGTCAGAAATTGGGGTATTTAGCTAGGGGAGACAGTCGTTGGTTTGATTTGGAGTTCGAGATTTTAAACTTCAAAATAATAAAACAAAAAGGTTATAAGCAACCCTCTTTCTTCCAAACCCAAGGCTCCCTTCAGAATCCGCCGTCTTCTTAAAATCGAGGGCCACCGTTGCTCCAATCTTCTTTCCTAGTTCTTGTCCAATCCGTTGAATAACTTCAAAAACTTCCAACGAGAAAAGGGTAGAACTAAGTGTGCTCTTGGACTTCAATAGATGTGATTGGGTTCCATTAAGCAATTTGTTCGAAATTACGCCTCAAAGGGGCTGCGTTCGATGTCGGATTTGTGGAGATTGGGGGTTGCGCGCGTGATGCTTTTTATGGCGGTGGGGGAGAAGGAGATGGCCAATGAAGTGGCAGGGATGGATCACGGTCTCGGTATCTTGGGTGTCGTGCGTTTCTACAGGCAGGGCTCGTTTCTTTCAGCGTGTTCAGTCAAGGGAATTACGTGGAAAGGAAGATAATTAGGCATGGGATTTGTGGTTATGCAAGCGATTAAGGAAATGTAAATAAATATTAAATTATTATTTTCATTTATGTGATCAAATGTATAATATGCGATATCTACTTCATACGAGGTGCAAATCGCGCGAAACAAGATCCGTTGCGATCGAGGAACCGAGGGCTTCACAATAAAACTGACCAGGTCCAATTTGGAGCTAGTTACAAATTTAGGTAAATTCAGACCCGAACTGTTCAGAAATTCAGACATAAACACTGACGGAGTGGAAACCAAAGTGAGAACTTCTCACTTTAAATTCTATTTTCTAGTTAAATATATACTAGGATGTAGACGGTGCTTAGCAGCACCCGACACCCATTGTCCACAAACCATGGATGACTTGTTTGATTTTGTTGTGAAAATTGATTGTGATGTGGAATGGAATAAATTAAATATTCATTTGTTGGAATAAATATTTTATAGTTAAAAATATAATTTTAACGTGTATATAAATAAAATAAATATTCATTTACAAATCGGATGATTTGTTTATGTACACTCATTTGACTGATATGGATTGGGACAACAAATTTTACACGTCGCCCAACTTCACAAATAAAATATGTGTTTGTTTTGAAACCCTACACGGGTATTAGGATGATATTTGACGTACACTAACCCAATTGTTTAGTTGTATGTTGATCGATAGGTTGACAGACTATGTAAGCGTTAATTATTTATAATTAATGCTTATACTGTGTAGAATGCACTGTAGATGATGGTTGACTGTTTATCATGGCTGTTATATACATTTGTTGTATGAAATCCATATAAATAACATTATATGGTAATTTATTGTGTCTAATTATAATTCAAAAATAAAAAGGAATATTTTAAAATAACAAATATTTTAAAATAAGGAATATTTTAAAATAATATTCAGTAAAGGATTAAAATCTGATTTTAATGTCCCATTTTGGATGGACACGAGATTATTGATATAAAGTCGTGTTGATTAGATATGCACCATTTTAATGTGAACGATATTTATATCGGTTGTATTCATTTTTATAATGAATATCGAAAATAGAAGTGATTGAAATCAAATGTTTGAAAATATTATCATTTATATATTAATGATATAAAATATTACATTTTGATTAAAAACATAATATGAAGTTGAAATCATCTTTAATACAAAGTTAAAACGAATTATAAAATACGTTTTAAATGGAAATCGACGAAATATATATTATATATACATTATATATAATATAATGGCTTGAATAGAACGCGCCGCGCCACGACCATTCGCAAATTTTGACCATTGACTTCGAATTGACGTTACGGGAGATCCGACCGTCGGATTCTCCTAAAACCAGAACCATTGGGTTCTTATCGAAAAGATCTTTCAAACAAATATAAAGGATTTGAAATCTAACAGTTGGATTTGGAGTTAGGTCCAGATCAAATTTGGAAAAGGTCGATGTAAGTGCCGTTCGACGACCGTTTATGGAAATCGACTGTATGGGCCTAGATAAAATTATTAAAAATATTAATAATTTGTGTAAATTAATAATAAATGATTTAGAAAGAATTGGGATGAAAAATTCCATATTTGAAAAGATAAAATATATATTTTTATCAAAATGAACTAGTTATTTACTAGATTTGAAATCCAATAATTTTTAAGTAAAACAAATTAGGTTTGTGAGTTGTATTGATATAACCAGAAATTTCCAACAAATAAATTGGAATGGTTTGGAATGAAAAGAATCTTCGGAATATTTCCACATGGGATTCCGTGATTATACGGATATTGTTATGAGAATTTGGAAGATACAAATATCGTTACTCCCAATACGATATCCGTTAGTTTCAGAATTTGATATTGAATATAAGCCGATATAATTTCTATTCAGAGCCTTGTATTTAATATTGAATTGGATTTTGGGTTGGTCGTGAATGTGTCTTTATTAACACTGTTCTTAAACCCAGTAGAGAAAAGATTAAATCTTTTTATTAAGATTAAATGGAGTTTACCAATTAATTAATATTTAATTGGAATTGAATTGAAATTAGTTTTTGGGTTTATCGCGAACGGTGATTTAAATAACAATTGTTCTTTAACCCGATTAACAATGAAATGAGATTTTGGGTTTGTCGTGAATGGTGTGTTAAATAACACATTTCTTAAACCCAGTTGAGAAGAGAATAAATCTTTTAATTAAGATTTAGTGAATATTTCCAATTAATTAACATTTAGTTGGAATTGAATAAAAGAAGTTGATTTTGGGTTTGTCGTGAACTGTGGTTTAAACAACATTAGTTCTTTAACTCAAATTAATAGTGTAATGTGATTTGGAATTTATATATCTTTTAATTAAGATTAAGGGAATTTTCCAAAGTAAAGTTTTCAATTTAACAAAATAAATTGGAATGGAATGGAATTCGTTTGGTAAAAATCGAAGTGAGCTTCTGGGGAGGAAGACCGTTACTATATATGGAATTTAAAAGGCTTTGCCGTTATTTCATTTATATTATTGGTTGGATATGGAAGTTTATATTGATTATATATATTGATCTGTTTTCCGTGAATATTCCATAATTAATGGAATATGGTTTTGGGTTTATCATGAACTGTGTTTTAAATGACATTCGTTCTTTAACCCAGTTAAAGGCAGAATTTATTTCCAAAAACTTGAATAATCATTCATATTGATTTTTGGGAAGATTAAAACTAAGTTCAGTTTTAATGAATTTTTAATTAGATTGAAGTATGAAATTGATAATTTAAATTATCAAATTTGGAAAATGATCGAGGATGGAGTATCACCAGTTTTGCTCCAAGCGATAGTTAAATCTATAATTAGATTTAAACGAGAAATGGTAATTAATATTTACCGGTAACATCGTGGGTGTTAGATATGGAGTATTACTAGTTTTGCTCCATGGGATGAATAGGTTGGGATTGGAAAATATAATAAATGATTACTTCGGTAAGGTTCGCTAATCCCGACTAGTTTGGATAAACCTTAATATGGTTTAAATTGTGAAAAGAATATTTGAATAAAAGAGTATTCTGGATTGGAATGAGGCGTATGTTGTGTTTGTGTAACACTTGTTTATAAAATACGCGAGTTATTCGGAAAGGCCGTGTTTATACCTGTTCTGAATAACTGATACAACGATATGTCGAAGATGAAGACGGTGGTTGAAGCACGGAGGTCTCCACATCGTTTGGATGATTACTGATGTCTTGATTGGGCTGTACACCCAAGACAAGGAAATAAGTGGTGATCGTCCATACGTACTTGGAGATCGACGGATATGCGAGGGCCTTTCTCCTGTATTGGACATATGGGACGAGGAATAAGGTTCTTCCGGTTTCTTCAGACCCAGAACGAACTTGTAAATGGACGGTGTGTCTTACATGGGATTTTGTATGTGTTGATTGATCTCTATCTAATATACATCTGCCTGGTGAAGGGTAATTTATTTCTTTACTTCACCCCTCTTTGAGAGGTTGTATATCGATAGACATCAGTCGCATGGTGTAAATTACCTGTGTAGCATGCCTAAGTGGCAAATGATCAAGGATTCTGTTGAAAAGCAGAGTCTTGTGGTTGAAATTAAAGCATAGCTTTAATATAGTGCAGCTTTGTGTATAGCGTTAATTCGCAAGCCTCACTCCCCGGTGTTAACCGGAAACGGGAGAGGACCTCAGGGAGGACATTCGTTTCTTTCTAGCTAGAGGTGGTGTCAGCGTTTTGCAAGACCTGACATTTATATTATTTTTACCTATGTGGTTGTTGGAATGCGAGGCTCCTCGCATATATCGGTTACTATGGAGATGATGGATTTACGACCCATAGGGCGGGGAAACGTATTATTCAGGGGATTATAAATCAACTAAAGTATGTATGGACCGGCCCTGACGCTCCAAGGTGCAGTTGCGGATGTATCCTAAGACATGGGCTAGATTGTCTCGAATTCGATAAGGACGATCCCTTGCCTTGGTTGACAGATGGAAATCCAACTTCCAATATGACATATTGCGGTTTTAATTATAGAACTAGCATGGCGACATAGTGGTATAGGGTACTTATGCCGTCTATGATTGATATATTTATATTTGAAGTTGATTTCTTCACTTATAGTAAAAAATAAAAGATTAAATTTCACATATCAAGCATTATTTGGCTATTATAGGGTAAAAACCCTATCCTTCGGCTAGCGTTGCATTGTGTGATAGGACCTGAGTCTTATAATAGCTTCATTATTCTTTATTTAGCATTGTGCTATTTGTTTTATGCACTGGTATTCTTGGGAGTAAACCCTTTCCGTGTTATACGGCGTGGTCCATTGATTTACTTATTTTAAAGTAAAGTTTTAAATAACTGTTTTAGTTCTCACACCACTCACATGACTGACCTGGAGTTTATTGTTTTAACTTAAACTCTGAGTGCCCTCATTTTCAACATGGAAGCTAGTAGTTTTGGTTTTGCAGATTTATTCTTACAAGATCCTGGATTTACAGCTGTGGTTATATTAGGAAAGCTTTGTATCCATGTATTTCTTCAAGTTGTGTTATGTATTAATTTTCCGTTGCATTATAATTTATATCTCTAATATTTATCAAATGTGTAATACGTATTCTTACTCTGTTATATTCTTGCACTCTGATGTAATTGTTGTAATAAGCAATGAAATATTCTTCTGTTTGTGTTCCGATTAGTCTTGTCCTCAATTCAATCCGGGCTTTCCTTCAAGGGGAAGTTTGGGTCGTCTCAGTTGATATCTGAGCTTTGGTTTACAGAGCTCGAGAACAAGGCACATTAGAACCAAACAAAAGAAATCATCAGAGATTGGATTAATAATATCCAATAATAATGACTCGTTAGAGATAAGATCAGTAGCATCCTAGAATGAGTCCGAAGTGTGTTATTTATAAAATAAAAATGAAAACAAATTTAGTTTTAAAAAATATATCTAATTATACATATTTGAATATTTTATTTGTATTGAATTTGGACAATCGAGTATATGATTATTTTGCATATACGCCTAGCTAGCGTGTATTCAAAGTCTCAATTATACTGAATAGATGTAGAATCACACTCTGGTCACCTGGAGATGGTTCTGATGAATTCTATAGCACGTACTTCATCAGATTTATGTTCGAGTTTCGAAAGTGTGATTCAATATATTTCTAATTGACTGGTGTGAGAACCAGAACTAGATAGAATATACTGTTGTGAATTCGCATCAAAAATGCGATTTTTGACTATATAAAATTATGAATTTGAAAATCTAACCAATTAATTAATTGCTGATTGTGTTGGGTGATTATTGGTTTGATTAGTTAAAATTTTGAACAGTAAAGCCAAATAAAATTTAATGGTGGAATTAAATTGAATATTGATTGGATTCATTTACATATATAGATAGACGTATATATATTTGTTAAACAGGTTATGGATTAGCTATTGAGTAAAGTATTTATTTGCATGCCCGACAAATAGGTAAGCCTTAATGAGTTAGCTGCGCAATTTTATTATTATATAAACTCCTGTGAATGCCATTGGATGCGGTTTGCTGGTTTTTCCGTGTGATATTATAAACGTCACCATAGAATAGTAACAGTTAATTTTGAACTACATCATATGGCATACTACTTGAAAACAAAATACTCTATCATATACCACACAAGCACTTAGAGCTTATGTGACGAGGTTGGAAGTACCATACAAGCGAGATGCTTGTATGGCGATGACTATATTTCAGGTTGAACCGAAGACTGATATAGACTATGTAAAAATGTAACGGTAAATTGCCAGATTAATAAAAACCCCACACGGGTCTGGAGTTGACAATAATCACGTCTCTCTAGTCATTAAGGCACAAAAATAATTTATAGGGTGAAGAGAATTTATTCTCTGGAGTTATGATCTATACACACTCCCCTGTGGACATAAAGTTATATAACTAAAAATATGTGTATGCTTTTTAGGATTTATTGGGTACCTAATATAGCCCAATAAATTTCCAAACTCCTTCACGTACAAAGGAGGTTAAGGAGAAATTTTTCGAAAATTTAGGGTGTTAGCCAAATTGTAACAACCCGGAAATTCTGAGGCAATTTAATTTTTTTTTATTTTGGCATTTTAACGGATTTTGAATATTTAAAATGATTTATTTTAAATAATAACGACTAAAATTTTTATTCCAACGAAGTCAAAACGAATAAATTTATTTTAATTATATAACGAGCCTGAAATGACGCGACAGTTCGAAAATTCGATTTCTAATTTCAAATGAATCTACAGAATTCAATATAAGTCAGAATTAGACAAAACAAGAAATAATTGAATCTGATTAAGAATATCTCTCTAACGAAGTTAAGAAACTAAGATTTCACCTTTGAAATGATAATTTACGTCCAGTTTAAAATTCAGGATAGTCGATGTAGAATTTATATATATTTTAATATAATATATAGCCCTTAAAAGTAGCCGTTTTGCAAACGACCCCCGTTTCCAATGGAACCAGTTTTGTTGGAACTGGAATTTCAAATTATTGCTAGATTCCAATTTTCATAATTTTTGAAATCAATATGTGAGCATGGCACACTTAAACAAGTTTGACCAATTTCAGTTGATTTTAATCGACTGGAAAATGGCCATTTTTCAAACGGTCTCAGAATTCGACAGAATTAGTTTTGTTAGGACCGTATCGTCAATACAAAGCTAGAAGTAATTTTTCTGGATTTTTTAGAGTAAGTATGTGGCCCCAATAAATTAGAATGTACGTTCAAATTCAATATATACTGATTTATATTTTGAATTTGATAAAAACTGATCGGAACAGTCGAGTTGGCCTACGAAACATATCCCATTGTGTTTGGAATAGGGGTAATTAGCTAAGGGGGACAGTCGGTGGGTTGGAATTGGGGTTAAATGAATAAGTAACTTTATGGAGATTAATTAATTAAATATATATTTATTTATAAACCCTTTCCCCTTTCATACCCAAAGTCAACACCCCCCTTCCCCGTCAGTTTTCCAAATCAGAAAAAAAAGAAACCGCAGATCGATCTCGCCTCCCCCACGTCGACCGCCACCGCGCCAATGCTGTTGGGCCACCAGCCATCGCCCCTTCCATCTCCTTCGCCTCCCCCTTCTTCCGTTCCAGAGAACCCGCACCCCCCTCTTCCAAACACTGATGCCGTTGACCCTAGAGCCGCCGCCCTGAACCCACCACGGGACCGCGACCAAGCCTCCGCCACCGCCAGCAGCACCCAGCTCCACCACCCCTTCTGCCTAGCTCCGACCAACGGGCTCCTCCCCTTTGAAAATCCGGTTTTTACACGTTTGCACCTTTGCAAATGACACCCCGACGTAGCCCGAGCCCCTGCTCCACCTCGACAGCGCCTCCACCAGCCCCTTCGATCCACCTTCAGCCACCGGTGAGCGTTTATCTGATTTTTCTTTTATTTATTTATGTACGATGATAAAAATATGATTTTTATATAAACCTCTTTGAAATGAAATTGTGATTTCTCGTTATATGAAACACAAGATTTTATCTTTATTAGGTAAAGATTATATTTTTAAAAGTAGAAAGATTAGATTTTTAAAAGTAGAAAGGTAAGATTTTCAAAAGCGAGAAGATTTGATTTTTAACAATATGAAGTTATGGTTTTTATTGATATAAAAATATGAACTTTATAATCTATGGAGCGATATATAAATATAAATTTTATTTTATATGTAGCATGATAAAAATTCGATCTTTATAATATATGAAGCAAAGTAAAAATTAGATTTTTATTATATGAGTAGCGAAATAAAAATAAGATTTTTATTTAAATAACTTCGTTCTAAATGTGATTTTTAACATATACCACGTGAAACAGTTCTCGTAGGAAACAGACGAAGATTTTCGGCATATGAAGAGTCTCGGTGTTTGGTTTAGCTAATCGGTGAGAACTTCTCACTTTAGTTTATTTTCTAGTTAAAAATATATACTAGGATGCAGAAGGTGCTTAGCGGCACCCGACACTGTCGTCCACAGACCATGGACGGCTTGTATGTTTGGTTGATTTGATTGATTTGGTTGAATTTGGTTTGATGCGTGATTTGCGTAGATTAGATTTGGTTTGTGTATGACGTGCGCCATTATGACGCGAGGGTTAAGGCTAGACCTTATCCTGGTTCTAGTATCGCGTCGTTATGCCGCCGAAATTTTCTAAAATATGTTAGAAAAATAAATGTATCATTTTTATTAGATAAATGAATAAAATAATATTCATTTACAAATCAGACGATTTTTATATGTACACCCATTTGACTGACATGGATTGGGACGATAAATTTTACACATCGCCCAACTGCACAAATAATATTCAGTATTTGTTGGTTGAAACCCCACATGGGTGTTGGGATGATATTTGACGTACACTAATCCCAATTGTTTAGCTGTATGTCGATCAATTGGTTGACAGGCTGTTGTAAGCATTAATTATTTATAATTAATGCTTATGCAGTTGTGTGGTGCACTTTGGATGATGGTTGATTATTTGTCATTGTTGTGATATACATGTGTTGTATGAAATCCATATAAATCACTTTATGTGGTAATTGGATATGTCAGATTCCAATTCAGAACTGAAGAATATTTCAGAATAACGAATATTTTAAAATAATATTCTATGAATGATTAAAATCTGATTTTTTTGTCCGATTTTGGATGGACACAAATTATTGAAATATATATAAAGCCGTGTTGATTAGATATGCGCCATTTTAATGCGAACGATGTTTATATCGATTATATTCGTTTTTATAATGAGTATAGAAAAAGAAGTGATTTCAAAATCTAATATTTTGAAAATATTATCATTTATATATTAATGATATAGAATATTTAATTTTGATTTAAAATTGAAAATGAAGATGGAATCATTATTAAAACGAAGTTAAAACGATTTATAAAATATGTTTTGAATTGAAATCAAAAAATATATATAATATATATATTATATATATTAAATGGCCTGAATAGAACGTGCCATACAGCGACAGTTCGCGAATTTCGAACATCGACTTCGAATTGTGATTACGGGAGATCCGACCATCGGATTCTCCTGAAATCAGAACCGTTGGGTTTGTAACGAAAAGAGCTTTCCAACGTATTTAAGATATTTAAAATCTAACGGTTGGATTTGGAATTATGTCCAAATCAAGTTTGGAAAAGGTCGCTGTAAGTGAAGTTCGACGACCGTTTATGGAAATCGAGTGTACGGGCCTTGATAAAATTATTAAAATTATTAATAATTTGTGTAAAATAATAATAAGTGATTTGAGAAGAATTGGGATAAAAAATTCCACATTTATAGTGACAAAAATATTTTTTTTATCGAAATGAACTAGTTTATAACAAGGAAAATAATCCAATGTTTTAAAATAAAATAAATGGGATATGTGAATGGTTTTGATATAACCGGAATTTCCAGTATATATATTGGAATAGATTTGAATCGAAATTATCTTCGGAATGTTTCGATATTGTATTCCGTGATTATATGGATATTATGGAGGAATTTGAAAGATATATATAAATATAAATCGTTATTCCAAAACGATATTTGTTGGTTTCAGAATTTGGTATTGAATATAAGCCGATATATTTTCTATTTAGAGCCTTGTATTTAATATCAAATTGAATTTTGGGTTGTCGTGAACGGTGTCTTCATTAACACTGTTCTTAAACCCAAGTGTGAAAAGAATAAATCTTTTTATTAATATTTAAAGAAAAATTACCAATTAATCAACATTTAATTGGAATTGAAATGGAATGTGAATTGGGTTTATTATAAACTGTGTTTTAAACGACATTCATTCTTTAACTCGATTAACAGTGAAATGTGATTTGGAATTTATAAATCTTTTTATTGAGATTTAATGGAAATTTTCCAAAGTAATGTTTTCCGATATATAAATTGGAATGGAATGGAATTCGATTTGGTAATAATCGAAGTGAGCTTCTGTGGAGGAAGACCGTTACTATAAATGGAATTTAAAAGGCTTCGTCGTTATTCCATTTATATTATTGGTTGAATAAGGCAGTTTATATCGATTACATATATATTGATCTGTTTTCCGTGAAGATTCCATAATTAATGGAATAAGGTTTTGGGTTTGTCGTGAATGGTATCTTTAATAATACTTTTCTAAAACCCAATGGAGTTAAGAAAATTAGAAAGTAACTGTAGATTTGCTAAGTTGAATGGTTTCCTGGGTATTGATCTGATGTTGGTTTCGGCCTTCGGGGTTAATGCTTAGGGAATCGTTCTCTTACAAATTTACGGTTAGAGACTAATGAATGAAATGTGATTTTGGGTTTATCGTGAACCATGTTTTAAATGATATTGGTTTTTTAACCCAGTTAAAGACATGTTATCTAAAGGAAGATTAAAGAATAAATTTAAAAGAATTTATCTTTGATAAAATTAATGGGAACCTTTCCCTAATGATGTGAATATTTAAATAAAAGAATATTCTGAATTGGAATGAGGCGTATGTTGTGTTTGTGTAGCACTTGTTTATTATACACGCGAGTTATTCGGAAAGACCTAGTTTATCCCATTTTGAATAACTGATACAACGATATGTCGAAGATAAAGACGGTGGTTGAATACCGGAGGTCTTCACATCGTTTGGATGATTCCTGATGATCTTGATTGGGCCGTGCACCCAAGAGGAGGGAATAAGTTGGTGATCATCCAGACGTACTTGGAGATGGATGGATATGCGAGGTACAAGGTGCCTCCGGTTTCGTTCAGATCCAGAACGAACTTGTAAATGGACTGTGTGTCTGACATTGGATTTCATTCTATGTGATTGATATACATCGGTTGCGTAGCGTGAAATGTCTGTGTGGCATGCTGAGATGCAAATGAACAAGGCTTCTGTTTAAAAGCAGAGTCTTATGGTTGATGATCAAAGCACGACCTTCGTGGCATCGCATTGTGTAGCGTTAATTCGCGAGCCTCACACCCCGGTGTGAACAAAAAACTGGAGAGGACATCAGGGAGGGCATGTGTTTCTTTCTAGCTAGGAGTAGCGTCAGCGTTTGCAAGCCCTGACGAGTTTGACTCATGTGGCTGTTGGATTTTGAGGTGCCTCGGTTGTATCGGTCGATCCGAGACGGATGGAGTCATTTGTCTCATTTATGCCCCATAGGGCGGGGAAACCCAGTGTCCAGGGTTTAAGTTTAATCCACATCGGTGGACCAGCCTTGACGATCCAAGGGGCAGTTGCGGCTGTTCCTGAGACTCGGGCTAGACTGTCTCAAAGCGTTGAGGACTATCTTTTGTTAAACACCCCACCTCCGTTAAGGTCACTCACAAAGGGAATGCCTTAACTTTGGTGGAGCGTTATAGGTAAAAGACACAGATAATTTACAAGACAGATATATATATAAGCAGCAGAAAACAAACATTTATTTCATACGTGGTTCAATACAAAAACATTACAGCTAATTGTCTTAAAATAACTTCCAAAACATTACATCATAATCTCTGTCTTGATTAAAACATAAAGAAGAATAGAACTAAAACAAAACAGCACAAATCCCCATAGAGTGTGTCCAAAAGCCATAGCCAATTAAAGATAGTCCAAACAATACATCTTCTTTCTTGAAGCTTGCAAAGAGTCTGACTAAGCTGGAGTATTTCCTCCCTGTGGACCTTGGGGGGGAGGGGGGAACGGAAGAAAAGAAGACGAAAGAAAAATGGGTCAGACATAAGTCTGAGTAAGTCTAGTGAGTTTTCAGTGTGTGAACAAGAAAAAGGTCATGATAGGAATAAACATAAAATAGGACTGTACCAAAATAACAAACTAACATGAAACTAGATAAGGCCGGATAAACCGAATATACATCGCACCCATGTCCATAACTCTGCACCTATTTATGTGTGTTCCAACTGGCACCCAATATTTGGGGTGAAGTGATCCCCTTTTTAAATGATCGGCTCCTACTCGCATGCATTTATCACGTGTGTCGTACGGCCCCCGCTTGATTGTTGATACCTGTGCTGGTCCTACCATGGGGTGTATCAACTCCCATGGTGGCAATCCTGACACGATTCAAGATGCACAGTGTATAACCACTGATGCCTAGTGCATGCTTTTTCCGCTCCGGAGTGCGTGCACGCCCGCACTCCGTTAGAACCACACTGATGCACCACCGGCCGTCGTCTTGACCGCTTATAATCAACCCAATAATCGTGCCCCACACAGCCTAGTTTCAGGGTACTATGATACATCTATGTGGGTTACTGCTGAAATGGGTCCTCGTTACTAGGGTTTTCTAATTAACATGTTAAATTGGTTAAGTGTCCAAATTTACCTAACCCCACCCATCAGTTTATTAAACATGTTGAATTGGTTAAGTGTTATCTTAATTTACTTAACCCTACCAATCTTGACTTAGCTATAATTCATTCATTAAAGCACCAACCACTCACATTAGATAGGTATTGTTGCGGTCACTGGATGTGACGGTTGGTTCCGGGCATCTTTACACTGCAACTCAGTCTAACCCCGGGTCCTTTTTGGGCTTAATGCACTAAGCACCCACATTAGATAGGTATTACGTTTGCTGGATTTGTCGGGTGGTTCCGGGCAGTCTTGTACCGTAACTCAATCTAACCTCGGGTTAGGCATATTCGTCATTTCTGAATTTACATATTTATCCTTTTATGTTTATATGTAAATTTGTCAACAATTTATTGTCATGGCCCACTTTCCCTCTGAATAGAGTTCATAGTTTTTGGTATATAAAAATTATACCATTTTAATGTCACTCATCATTGGCATGTGCCAAACATGCCAATCACATATAATTTCATGTCTACCCAACGATGTCCCCGTTGTACATTTGCAAAATCGCGTAGAATGTTGGGCTCAGTATTTTAGCCCAACTTATAAAAAGCAAAGGACACGAAATATTCTAACAGCATAAAACACGTGACATAAAACTTTGGCACAGGATAGTGAACTTGTAACATGAATCATAAGCATATGAATCTACATATAACTACGCAATTTTAAATTGGCATAAAAGGGGGACTTGCATTTTTAGATCCAACTATCATGACATAAGAGTATTACATAGAACTATCCAAACTTAAACATGTAGTGGTGAACTTGCATAGGGGTGGAATCAAACTAACATGGATCTAACATAAAGGCATATGGTTCTAACACGTAAAGTTGTAGATCTAACATATAAGTTTACATATTCATGTTTTTGCCCATAGTCTAGCATGTGTTATAATCATGATAACATCACCTAACTTGCATAAGCATGACAAAATTCCCAAATTGACATACAACATAAGTGTCATCACTGAATTATACCACATGATATGTCATCGCCCAATTCACATATAACTCATAGGCTCATTGCCAAACTTTTAACAGTGGTAGTTTTATCATCAAGTTACATACAACGTGATTGCAAAATTAACATGATAAACCACAATAGTCCTTAGGAAAACATGATAGAATGGATATGAACAACATGAATCACATATAACTTGATTCCAATTCTATTTTCCAATTTATTACAAATCAAGTCTTCAATTTATTCACATCTGAAAGGTAACTATACTTACAAACAAAAAGGAAAATCTGGATTTCTGGAATCTGTATTCTGAAAATGAATTGCTCACGTTTGATGTAGATCGTTGAATAAACTTAATTAGATTTGTTTTTAATTTGATTTTTATGTAGCTTTCATCTTGTCTTTGAGTTGAAAGAGATGACGGCTATTCTAGGTTTCCCATTGACGGCATGACGGCTCTAGGAATATTTTTGTGTGGCTTAAGGTTTATATTTAGGTTGCTTATATAGAATTTTGATTTAATAACAGCCGTTCGATGAACCTAGAAGCGATCCAGACCATCCAGCCAAGAAAGAATTGCCAATTCAGCCCTAATGACTCAGCAAGGAGTCAAATCTGTTAGTTTTCCAGATCTGCCCGTGGGGGACAGGTCGACCATAGGTCGACACTAAGGTCAACCTATTTAGGGGCAGGTCGACCTCCAGGCTGACCTGGCCTTGGGCGGGAATTTTCCCGCTTAGCCCGCTTCTGCTTCTGAACTTTGAATTTTGAATTCTCTTGTGAGTTGTTTTATATATTTAATTAAACTTCTAAAGGCCATAACTCCTTCATACGAAATCTGATTCGCGTAATATCGGACTCTATCTCAAGCAGAATTCTGAGACGAATGCAACGGCGTAACCCATTTCCCACATTTGGAATTTAGTATACTTTAATTCAAAACATTAACGTTTACCGAAAATACGGGGTGTTACATTCTCCCCTCCTTAAAGGATTTCGTCCCCGAAATCTTCAAGTTAGGAAGAACGCATGTCCTACCATCCAATCGTACATCTACTCAACCATCAAAACAGGCGTCCATTGTCCTTAAAAAGACTTCTAATGCTTCCTGATCATATGCATAGTGTGTGTACATGTCCTTCTCTAATGCAAAAATCAGGCAGTCTATTGATTCAGGTCACCTCCTTAATGCGAATTATGTCTGTGCTATGAGTCCATGATGTATGCAATTTTCCTGCTCATAATTCTACATGAGTGCACAATCATACATACAAATGCAATGTCCATATGGTAACACATCAAGTTTAAACCATATACAATACAAATACAAATATGCATATGCAATATGAAAGTGACCGAGTCGATCTAACACCTAATGTGTGTGTATATGCATCCACGAGCAATCATTAGCAACCACTTGCAACCACTTGCAATCATCAATCTTAACATGTTTCAAATACATGTTTACATCCGTTGGTTTCTACATAAGGGTAAAGAATACGGACCGAGGAGGTATACTACAAACGTAGATACAAGCATAAACTTATGGAAAAAGAGGTCAAAGATGCACCTTCAAAAAGAAAAGGGTAGGATGTGCGTATTTTGTCCTCCGTTTCCCAAGTTGCATCTCCCTCGGTTTCGCTCCATTGAACTTTGACGAGCTTGACTTCACGGTTGCGTAGCTTTTTGACTTCTGTTCCTAAGGTACGAGTCGGAACTCTCCTCACAGTCGCTTCTCGTTCTACTTAAACTTCTTCTAGAATGCTTAGTTCCACCACTTCCGCAGACTCATGTAAGCACTTCTGTAGGTGAGAAACGTGAAAGAAATTATGAACTCCAGATAATCTTTCGGGCAGCTCTAATCTATAGGTCATCTTCCCAATCTTCTCGATGATAGGAAACGGCCCTACAAACTTGGCGCTAACTTTCTTGTGGATCCAAAGCGAATGACGTTCCTTAAGGGAGATACCTTAAGGAAAACCCTGTCTCCAACCTCAAACTCAAGGTTGGTTCGTCTTTTGTCTGCGTAGGACTTTTGTCTATCTTGGCCAGTCTTCATTCTTCTTCGTATCAAGTCCACTTTCTCCGAAGTCTCTCTAATCATGTATGGTCCAAGTATGAGCATGTTTGCAGACTCACACCAACAAGTTGGTGATCGGCATGGTCTTCCATACAAAGCTTCAAAGGGTGCCATGCCTATGGTGGCTTGGTAGCTGTTGTTGTAGGCGAATTCCACCAAAGGAAGATGATCCTCCCATGTTCCTCCAACGTCAAGAATGCACAGTCTCAAGAGGTCTTCTAAAACTCTGTTCACCCTTTCTATCTGATAATCAATTTAGGGGTGATAGGCCGTACTTAAGCATAACTGTGTGCCTACAGCTTCTTGAAACTCCGCCAAAACTCACTCGTAAAAATAGGATCTCGGTCACTCACTATGCTGGAGGGTATCCAATGGAGTCGAACTATTTCCTTGAGATAAAGAGATTCTAAAGTTGATGCAGTCCTTCTACTTTTGACAGGTATAAAGAGAGCACGTTTTGTGAGCCTGTCCACTATTACCCAAATACTAGTGTTGCCCCTTCTTGACCTAGGCAATCCATCAATGAAGTCCATCGAGATGCTACCCCATTTCCACTATGGGACCTCTAAAGGATGAAGCAGACCACCAGGCTTCTTCTGGTCCGCCTTGATTTGTTGGCATATCATGCACTTAGAGACGAATTCTGCTACGTCCTTCTTCACGCGGCTCCAAAAGAAAACTCTCTTTATGTCCTTGTACATCATGTCTCCACCTGGGTGTATAGTCAACTTAGAATGGTGTGCCTCCTTGAGAACCTTCTTCACCAAATCCCTTTGTAACGACCCAGATTTTTTAACAGTTTATTTTAAATATTTAGTATGGTTTCAATTATTTATTCGAATATAAATGGATTTTTATTATGGAATTTATCGGGTTAATAATCGATATACGATTTAATATCGAATATATTGAATTGCCATAATACTAGAACGATAAATAAATTGACGGTGAGTTAAAACTGAATTGAGACAATTCAATCGATTAATATAAATTCTATTGAATTAGAACGATAATATTAATTTATTTTCAACTGCTTGGAATTGAATTATATTTTTAAATCGAATCTAGTTTAAACCATTAATTTAAATTAAATATCTCCTGCAGACAATAAAATAAAATTCTAGATACTACTCCATTTAGACCAGGATAACGTTATAATCTGGTATCGTCGGTCGTCACGGTTGAATAGTGATTCGGGATTACTAGTTAAGAACCGCGAGATATTTTAATTATTTAATTAAAATAAAATCAATATATAAAAAAAAAATCATAAGCCGACCTATGTTCAAACATTTCGCAGACCTATACCCTTCTCGAGCTGTAGAAAATGTCTCTCCCTTTCAGGATCAAGCAGACAACATTTCAATGTCACGTACTATTTGTTTCTCCTCCCTTTATAAATCGTGATGCCCCTCTCTCTTTTCAATTCATTCTTCTGAAAAGGGAAAAGAAAACCAAGCCGTCCTATTCTAATCCATTTCAAACAAAGATAAAAATCAAATGAAAATCGGATTTCTCCTTTTAAGCCATCTTCGATCCTTTGAAATCATTCAACCCAAATCGAGTTCATACTTAGATCGATACTCCTTTTATTCTTCCAAATCGACGGTTCGAGCAAAGGGGTTCGAAGGCTCTGGGAAGCGCTCGCATTTGCAGGAGAGGACGGAAGTGTAGTCGTGGGTACTGAGTGGCTAAAGCTGTTGCTGGAATCGCGATTTGGGTTTCAGAGAGCTCGACAGTTTTTACTCGAACAAGGGTCTCGAGTTCGGGTAGCTAGAAGAAGGGGATCGGAGTACAGTTCGTGGTCAGTTCCTTGGTAACAGTCGGATGGTGAATGCTGTAATGATGTCGGCAAGGGTCAGTCTTTCGATCCAAGTGTTTTTAATGATGACAGTAACAGGATTTCCAATTACAGAAAGGAAGAGAGGATTAAAATGAAATTAAGGTAATTAATTCTAAGTTTAATTAGTTAATAATGTAATTAGGATTTTTTTTTCTAGTTAAATAAGTTATATAAAACTATGTATAACCATACATAAAATAAATGGTAAGTTAGAAAGATTGTGAGTAGCCAAAATTCCTTTATCATGTCCTGTTGGTTATTTTATTTATTTATTTAAATAATGAAGTGAAATAAAACTGAAATTTGATTTCTAAATTTATTTAGCAAGCTGTTTAAAATAAATAGAAATTAGCGATTTAATTAGTTAACTAAGGTATAATCAGGTAATTAAAAGTTATCATCTTGTTATACAAGGTTTATTTATGAGATTATCCGAGTTGGGTTCGTAGCTGGGATTCTAGAAGTTGTTCGGAATTTGTCAGAGCCAACTGTGAATTCATGAAAATCTAGACTTTGAATATTCGGCAAAAAAGGAAATCCTGGTGAGTAAATCTCACTCACCATTAGAATTATTTTTATTTCATTAAAAATAATTGTTGTTGCTTGTGTGAATGTTTTCTGGTTGCTTTATATATATTAGTTATTTAGGCTATTATATATATATATTGGGTTGATTGGTTGGTTGGATTCCCGCAGTCTCATTAGCGGATGCCCGCAGTTTCATAGCGGATGATTACCCTATATACGCCCCACGCTATGATTAGTGGATGACCTTCTATACCGCGATATTCTGCCACGAAGCAGAATGGGTATTATTTATGTGCTAACATCTGTGGATGCAGGAAACCAGGTTGGAGGAATCCAACTGGATTCCTCAAAAATATATTATCTGTTTGTTATTTGTTTGCATATATATTTTTATATATGATGTGTTAGAAAAATAAATAAATGGTTGCTTGTGTGTTTTATCACTAGGCTTAAGTAATGATATTTAAAATATCGTGGAAGGATATTTGAGATTTAAAAAGGGGAAATTCTATTTTTAAATAAAAAAATTTGAATTTTAAATGGAAATAAAAATATAAACTTGTTTTTGAAAAAAAATAAAACAAGTAGTTTCTTTTTAAACGAAGTTTATAAATAGTTCTTTTATAACGAAGTTATAAATGAAGTGAAAAGAATTATCAATTTGATAATTCAGAAATAGAAATACAAGTGCGAAATTGGAGTTTGAAATGAAATTTCAAATAGGATGTGAAATGAAAATTTTAAATATATAACTCAAATGAAATTTGAGTATAACATTTGAATTTTTAAAAGAGTTTAAATATTTGAATTTTAAAAGGGGATTGAATATTAGAAATTCAAATAGAAGTTCAAATAAAATTTGAATAGACGAAATTAGAATGAAAAATAGAATTTGAATTCAAGGAATTAAAGTAAAATTTGAATTCAAAGGAATTCGAATAAAGAAATTCAAATAGAGATTTGAATGTAGAATTTCAAAATAGAATTTGAAATATAGAATTTCAAAGAAGAATTGAATAGAATTTGAGATATAGTATTTCAAAGAAGAATTCAAATGTGAAATTTGAATAGAGATTTGAATGGAATTTAAATATGAAGTTTAGAAAATAGATTTGAATATAGAAATTCAAAAGAAGTTTTGAAAATAGATTTGAATATAGAAATTCAAATGAAGTTTTGGAAATAGATTTGGATATAGAAATTCAAAGGAAGTTTGAAAATAGATTTGGATATAGAAATTAAATGAAGTTTTGAAACTAGATTTGAAATAGGATTCAAATAAGAGGATTTGAATGATAAAATTAAAAAGGGGTTGAATATTTGAAATTTCAAAATAGAATTGAATCGGAGTTTGGATATTTGAAATTCAAATAGAGTAAATATAGAATTTGAATTCGAAGAGAATTTGAATATAGGGAATTTGAATGTAGAATTCAAAAAGGAATTCAAATGGAATTTAAATTTTAGAATTTGAATATGAAATTCAAATGGAATTTTAAACTATGGAATTTTAAATGTAGAATTTGAAAGGAGTTTGAATATTTGAATTTCAATAGAATTCAAATATAGAAATTAGAATATAGAAGTTCCAAGGGAATTTAAATATAGAGTTTGAATAAAAGAATTCAAATGAATTCAAGTATTGAATTTGGATATAGGGAATTCAAATAGAAATTTAAGTATTGAATTTGAATATCAAATAGAAAAGGGATTGAAATTTGAATATGGAATTCAAAGTGAGATTGGAATTTGAATCAAGGAATTCAAATAGAATTAAATAAAGTTGAATTCATTTTTTAGAAGTTTAAAAAGTTTATATATATATATATATATATAATTAAAACGAACTCGCCGCAGCGCTGCAGTTCGTAAATTGGCGATTCGAACTTCAATTGAATATACAGGACTCAAATTAAGTCGGAATTCTTCGAAACAAGAAACGTCAGGACCGATTTGATAATAGTTTTCTAATGAAGGAGAAAAATCTGGATTTCGTCGTATATATTTTGAGTTATATCAAAATCAAATTTTCAGAAAAGCAGCGCCAGAATCGTTTTAAAACCATAATGGTTTATTTGATGTTATAAAAGGATTTTAAGCGGAAAAAAATCCGAAGTTTCTATTTAGAGAATTTCAGAGTTGAGTTGTAAAATATATGCGAATTCAAGTTGTGTAAATGAATATGATTTTGGAAACAGGAACCAGATTTTGATTTATTGAATAGAATTAACTAAATTGAATAGAAATTAGTTAATGAGTTTTCGAATGGATATTGGGGTTTGAATAAGTAAATTCGATTTGATAATTTATATTCGACATCAAAAAGGAAACTAGAATTGAAATTGAAATTCAATTTGATTATGAACGAGTTAAATATTTTGTGAGAACATGTTATGTTCAATAAAGAAGTGAAATAGGCAAAAAGGCTAATTATAGAATAATTGAGCGAAACTGAATTCAAACGATTCAAAATTGAATTCAAACGAATGGATTGAGTTGAATTGAATTGGAAACAGGTGAACAGGTGTTAAACAGATATGGGATGGAGTATATGAAGATTTAAATTTATGTGCTCGACAAAAAGGTACATGTTTAATTCATATATGAGATTTTATGCGCCGTATCGGCAAGCCGCTTGGCTTTTCCTTTTTCTTTTCGATTGGAGAAGATACCGGGAAGCTATTTGAAATTTCCCGATGCTCCCGATATAGGGGAGGTTATGGCGAAATTTTTCGGAAATTTAAGGAGTTAGAATATTTGTAAGATATTTTGATAATTGGAAATCATTGTATCAACGTATTGAATTCGATAGGAAAGTGAATATAAAAATCGAATATTTTAAACAAAAGGGATAGAGATAAGTAATTGGAATTGTTTCCAATTGCAATTAGAGATTTTCTAATATATAGAAAATAAAAGAAGTGGATATGGGGAAATGTTTTTCCAAATAGCGTAACGGGCCAATATGGTTATTGGAAATATTTGGTTAATAAATATTGATAGAGAAAATGGAGAAGTGATTTAATTAATGAAATATTAATTAAAGAGCCCAGTGATTTGTTTGATATGTTTGGATGAACACTTGTTTTTATTCGATAGTTAAATCACAGACTATCGAAGTTTTGACCATCGTTGTCAATATGGAGAGACCGGTTGGATTATTATCCGAAGAACCACTCCATATCGGCATAAGCGTTGCGAACCAAGTATGCTGAATATATTGAAGACGGAGTAAAGTGCAAGGGCTTTTCTAGTAATGGAAATAGTGCCTTCGGTTTCGTTCAATCCCAGAACGAACGTAAATGGATGAATGTCTGACAGAGTATTTCCAATGATCAAATGGGTTGGTCTGTATGAATATATATGGTTGCAACGGATTTATCCCTTAGCATAATATCCAGAATATTTGTGCAAATTCAACTAGTGATTAACGGATCTGACGATGTGGCATTCAAAGTGATTGTGTTATCAAGGAATGGTAAGTAATCGTAGCCTCAGGCCTCAACAACCGGGAAAGGACAAAAATCGGGCAGGCAGCATGGCTATGTGGGTCGCACCCATTAGGGTGTATAATCACCTATCTAGGGAAATTCCTTTTGTTTCTAAATCTATCGATTCTGCCCATTCGGGAAACGGTGGTTTGAGTCCAACCGTTGGTGATATACATTCGATACACTCAAGCGAAATGAGTGGTCGGTCATGTGTGGGCCGGGTTGCAAGACGTTCTTGTTGAACCCAGGTGCATTCGCCTCTAGAGATACATCATCGGAAGGTGGTTCCATACCTTGTCATGTTGGAAATCCAATCTCCAATAAGCGCCATGCGGTTTTTGATTTTACACTATATATGTAGAGCGTGAGATGCAAGCGTTCTGCTATTTGGTTATTTATTTGATGTAGACATTATTATAATATCATTGGATTTGATATCAAAGTGTTTTGGGTTATAGTAAGGTAAAAACCGTCCGTGTTTATGTGTGGGCTGGTCTTACTATTATCTTTTCTTTTGAAAGGGTTTTGAAAGTTAAACAAGTGGTTGGAGTTTACTCACACCAGTCCCATGACTGACCCAGAGTTTATTTTGTTTTGTTCTTCCCTAAACTCTTGGGTGCCCAAATTTGTACGGGCAGTCAAGTGTTTCAGGCTTTTACAGATACACTTGGAGAAGCTTGAAGCAGGAGGCTTCAACGTTAGTTATCTAGAGTTACTTCCGCTGGATCAAATGTTATGTGTACTCTGATGATGGTATGTATATATGTACCAAACAGATTTGTATTTCAAAGCTTATGTTATATAATATATTTTATTCGTTCCGCTGTGAGTTTGTGATCTTCGTTTTTCTTCTATTCTAATATTTCTTTCTTTCTATTTCTCATCCTCTAACTTCTTTCTAATAATGAGTCGTATTTCTGTGCAATTTGAGTTGGACGTGTGGTGTTTTTAGTCAACTCAGATAGCACGGATTTGCGGGCCTTTACAGTTGGTATCAGAGCTTAGGTTGAGCGAACACCTAGGCTTGTGTGGCATGTGCTCATTAGAGATAGGGTCAGTAGTACCTAGAATGAGTTGAGTGTATATATGAGAGAGCGTATTTGTAAGTTGATATAAAATTTGTTTTATATTGTGTTGGCTTGTCTGTTGAGTGGTTTATGAGTTCTGGTCGAATCGTGGGACGCCACGAAGTCGATAGGGATTTCTAAACGCTTGAACAGAAGATTGAACATGATATTGTTTTCAAGTGGGTAGATGAAATAATTTTACCCAAAATTTCTATTTTGATATAGAAAGAATAATTTTCTAGAATTATTATTATATGGATGTGTTGGATGTTGATTTTATAATCAAATGAGATTATGAAATTAGAATGGTTATTTAGAACCAAATAAAATTTGTATATGAAATTAAATATACAAATGAGATGAATTAGAATTAAATTCAAACCAGAATTAAGAATTCAAAATCCTGAGAAGTTGAAAAATATTTTTCAAAGTAATATAGTTTTAATTTGAAAGGGTTTTTGCATGAAAATCATTTTGATGATAAAGCACTGAACTCACTTCAGTCGCTGGGAAATAATTCTGATGATGACTGCAGCTTCATCAGTATTCATTTTCGAGTTCTAAGTGACGAATGGCTACCTTAGAAAAGTTTTGATGAAAATTTGTTTTGAAAGTAAACAAGTAGGTTGAAAATTCAAATGTTTTGAATTGAGATGAAAATAAATATAAGTATACATTTATGTATTTCAAAGGATTTGAAATAAAAACCCTGGGATTTGGATTCTGGAATTAAAATTTAACTGAAGCAAGTTAAATGGTTCGAGGTGAGTAAATTGACTAGAATCAATTTGAAATAAATTGAAATGAATATGAATTAGAATGCATATGAATGGAAACCAAAAGTTTTGATGGAACTAAATTTGTTGAAATGTGAAGAGATGAGTTTCAACATAAAGAAGTTTTGAAAAGTAATGAATTTGTATCATTTTTCCTACCTTAGCAATTTCAAGGACGAAATTATTTTAAGGGGGGGGAAGAATGTAACGACCCAGATTTTTTAACAGTTTATTTTAAATATTTAGTATGGTTTTAATTATTTATTCGAATATAAATGGATTTTTATTAGGGAATTTATCGGGTTAATAATCGATATACGATTTAATATCGAATATAATTAATTGCCATAATACTAGAACGATAAATAAATTGACGTTGAGTTAAAACTGAATTGAGACAATTCAATCTATTAATATAAATTCTATTGAATTAGAACGATAATATTAATTTATTTTCAACTGCTTGGAATTGAATTATATTTTTAAATCGAATCTAGTTTAAACCATTAATTAAATTAAATATCTCCTGCAGACAATAAAATAAAATTCTAGATACTACTCCATTTAGACCAGGATAACGTTATAATCTGGTATCGTCGGTCGTCACGGTTGAATAGTGATTCGGGATTACTAGTTAAGAACCGCGAGATATTTTAATTATTTAATTAAAATAAAATCAATAAAAAAAAAAAGAATCATAAGCCGACCTATGTTCAAACATTTCGCAGACCTATACCCTTCTCGAGCTGTAGAAAATGTCTCTCCCTTTCAGGATCAAGCAGACAACATTTCAATGTCACGTACTATTTGTTTCTCCTCCCTTTATAAATCGCGATGCCCCTCTCTCTTTTCAATTCATTCTTCTGAAAAGGGAAAAGAAAACCAAGCCGTCCTATTCTAATCCATTTCAAACAAAGATAAAAATCAAATGAAAATCGGATTTCTCCTTTTAAGCCATCTTCGATCCTTTGAAATCATTCAACCCAAATCGAGTTCATACTTAGATCGATACTCCTTTTATTCTTCCAAATCGACGGTTCGAGCAAAGGGGTTCGAAGGCTCTGGGAAGCGCTCGCATTTGCAGGAGAGGACGGAAGTGTTGTCGTGGGTACTGAGTGGCTAAAGGTGTTGCTGGAATCGCGATTTGGGTTTCAGAGAGCTCGACAGTTTTTACTCGAACAAGGGTCTCGAGTTCGGGTAGCTAGAAGAAGGGGATCGGAGTACAGTTCGTGGTCAGTTCCTTGGTAACAGTCGGATGGTGAATGATGTAATGATGTCGGCAAGGGTCAGTCTTTCGGTCCAAGTGTTTTTAATGATGACAGTAACAGGATTTCCTATTACAGAAAGGAAGAGAGGATTAAAATGAAATTAAGGTAATTAATTCTAAGTTTAATTAGTTAATAATGTAATTAGGATTATTTTTTCTAGTTAAATAAGTTATATAAAACTATGTATAACCATACATAAAATAAATGGTAAGTTAGAAAGATTGTGAGTAGCCAAAATTCCTTTATCATGTCCTGTTGGTTATTTTATTTATTTATTTAAATAATGAAGTGAAATAAAACTGAAATTTGATTTCAAAATTTATTTAGCAAGCTGTTTAAAATAAATAGAAATTAGCGATTTAATTAGTTAACTAAGGTATAATCAGGTAATTAAAATTTATCATCTTGTTATACAAGGTTTATTTATGAGATTATCCGAGTTGGGTTCGTAGCTGGGATTCTAGAAGTTGTTTGGAATTTGTCAGAGCCAACTGTGAATTCATGAAAATCTAGACTTTGAATATTCGGCAAAAAAGGAAATCCTGGTGAGTAAATCTCACTCACCTTTAGAATTATTTTTATTTCATTAAAAATAATTGTTGTTGCTTGTGTGAATGTTTTCTGGTTGCTTTATATATATTAGTTATTTAGGCTATTATATATATATTGGGTTGATTGGTTGGTTGGATTCCCGCAGTCTCATTAGCGGATGCCCGCAGTTTCATAGCGGATGATTACCCTATATACGCCCCACGCTATGATTAGTGGATGACCTTCTATACCGCGATATTCTGCCACGAAGCAGAATGGGTATTATTTATGTGCTAACATCTGTGGATGCAGGAAAACAGGTTGGAGGAATCCAACTGGATTCCTCAAAAATATATTATCTGTTTGTTATTTGTTTGCATATATATTTTTATATATGATGTGTTAGAAAAATAAATAAATGGTTGCTTGTGTGTTTTATCACTGGGCTTAAGTAATGATATTTAAAATATCGTGGAAGGATATTTGATATTTAAAAAGGGGAAATTCTATTTTTAAATAAAAAAATTTGAATTTTAAATGGAAATAAAAATATAAACTTGTTTTTGAAAAAAAATAAAACAAGTAGTTTCTTTTTAAACGAAGTTTATAAATAGTTCTTTTATAACGAAGTTATAAATGAAGTGAAAAGAATTATCAATTTGATAATTCAGAAATAGAAATACAAGTGCGAAATTGGAGTTTGAAATGAAATTTCAAATAGGATGTGAAATGAAAATTTTAAATATATAACTCAAATGAAATTTGAGTATAACATTTGAATTTTTAAAAGAGTTTAAATATTTGAATTTTAAAAGGGGATTGAATATTAGAAATTCAAATAGAAGTTCAAATAAAATTTGAATAGACGAAATTAGAATGAAAAATAGAATTTGAATTCAAGGAATTAAAGTAAAATTTGAATTCAAAGGAATTCGAATAAAGAAATTCAAATAGAGATTTGAATGTAGAATTTCAAAATAGAATTTGAAATATAGAATTTCAAAGAAGAATTGAATAGAATTTGAGATATAGTATTTCAAAGAAGAATTCAAATGTGAAATTTGAATAGAGATTTGAATGGAATTTAAATATGAAGTTTAGAAAATAGATTTGAATATAGAAATTCAAAAGAAGTTTTGAAAATAGATTTGAATATAGAAATTCAAATGAAGTTTTGGAAATAGATTTGGATATAGAAATTCAAAGGAAGTTTGAAAATAGATTTGGATATAGAAATTAAATGAAGTTTTGAAACTAGATTTGAAATAGGATTCAAATAAGAGGATTTGAATGATAAAATTAAAAAGGGGTTGAATATTTGAAATTTCAAAATAGAATTGAATCGGAGTTTGGATATTTGAAATTCAAATAGAGTAAATATAGAATTTGAATTCGAAGAGAATTTGAATATAGGGAATTTGAATGTAGAATTCAAAAAGGAATTCAAATGGAATTTAAATTTTAGAATTTGAATATGAAATTCAAATGGAATTTTAAACTATGGAATTTTGAATGTAGAATTTGAAAGGAGTTTGAATATTTGAATTTCAATAGAATTCAAATATAGAAATTGGAATATAGAAGTTCCAAGGGAATTTAAATATAGAGTTTGAATAAAAGAATTCAAATGAATTCAAGTATTGAATTTGGATATAGGGAATTCAAATAGAAATTTAAGTATTGAATTTGAATATCAAATAGAAAAGGGATTGAAATTTGAATATGGAATTCAAAGTGAGATTGGAATTTGAATCAAGGAATTCAAATAGAATTAAATAAAGTTGAATTCATTTTTTAGAAGTTTAAAAAGTTTATATATATATATATATAATTAAAACGAACTCGCCGCAGCGCTGCAGTTCGTAAATTGGCGATTCGAACTTCAATTGAATATACAGAACTCAAATTAAGCCGGAATTCTTCGAAACAAGAAACGTCAGGACCGATTTGATAATAGTTTTCTAATGAAGGAGAAAAATCTGGATTTCGTCGTATATATTTTGAGTTATATCAAAATCAAATTTTCAGAAAAGCAGCGCCAGAATCGTTTTAAAACCATAATGGTTTATTTGATGTTATAAAAGGATTTTAAGCGGAAAAAAATCCGAAGTTTCTATTTAGAGAATTTCAGAGTTGAGTTGTAAAATATATGCGAATTCAAGTTGTGTAAATGAATATGATTTTGGAAACAGGAACCAAATTTTGATTTATTGAATAGAATTAACTAAATTGAATAGAAATTAGTTAATGAGTTTTCGAATGGATATTGGGGTTTGAATAAATAAATTCGATTTGATAATTTATATTCGACATCAAAAAGGAAACTAGAATTGAAATTGAAATTCAATTTGATTATGAACGAGTTAAATATTTTGTGAGAACATGTTATGTTCAATAAAGAAGTGAAATAGGCAAAAAGGCTAATTAAAGAATAATTGAGTGAAACTGAATTCAAACGATTCAAAATTGAATTCAAACGAATGGATTGAGTTGAATTGAATTGGAAACAGGTGAACAGGTGTTAAACAGATATGGGATGGAGTATATGAAGATTTAAATTTATGTGCTCGACAAAAAGGTACATGTTTAATTCATATATGAGATTTTATGCGCCGTATCGGCAAGCCTCTTGGCTTTTCCTTTTTCTTTTCGATTGGAGAAGATACCGGGAAGCTATTTGAAATTTCCCGATGCTCCCGATATAGGGGAGGTTATGGCGAAATTTTTCGGAAATTTAAGGAGTTAGAATATTTTTAAGATATTTTGATAATTGGAAATCATTGTATCAACGTATTGAATTCGATAGGAAAGTGAATATAAAAATCGAATATTTTAAACAAAAGGGATAGAGATAAGTAATTGGAATTGTTTCCAATTGCAATTAGAGATTTTCTAATATATAGAAAATAAAAGAAGTGGATATGGGGAAATGTTTTTCCAAATAGCGTAACGGGCCAATATGGTTATTGGAAATATTTGGTTAATAAATATTGATAGAGAAAATGGAGAAGTGATTTAATTAATGAAATATTAATTAAAGAGCCCAGTGATTTGTTTGATATGTTTGGATGAACACTTGTTTTTATTCGATAGTTAAATCACAGACTATCGAAGTTTTGACCATCGTTGTCAATATGGAGAGACCGGTTGGATTATTATCCGAAGAAACACTCCGTATCGGCATAAGCGTTGCGAACCAAGTATGCTGAATATATTGAAGACGGAGTAAAGTGCAAGGGCTTTTCTAGTAATGGAAATAGTGCCTTCGGTTTCGTTCAATCCCATAACGAACGTAAATGGACGAATGTCTGACAGAGTATTTCCAATGATCAAATGGGTTGGTCTGTATGAATATATATGGTTGCAACGGATTTATCCCTTAGCATAATATCCAGAATATTTGTGCAAATTCAACTAGTGATTAACGGATCTGATGATGTGGCATTCAAAGTGATTGTGTTATCAAGGAATGGTAAGTAATCGTAGCCTCAGGCCTCAACAACCGGGAAAGGACAAAAATCGGGCAGGCAGCATGGCTATGTGGGTCGCACCCATTAGGGTGTATAATCACCTATCTAGGGAAATTCCTTTTGTTTCTAAATCTATCGATTCTGCCCATTCGGGAAACGGTGGTTTGAGTCCAACCGTTGGTGATATACATTCGATACACTCAAGCGAAATGAGTGGTCGGTCATGTGTGGGCCGGGTTGCAAGACGTTCTTGTTGAACCCAGGTGTATTCGCCTCTAGAGATACATCATCGGAAGGTGGTTCCATACCTTGTCATGTTGGAAATCCAATCTCCAATAAGCGCCATGCGGTTTTTGATTTTACACTATATATGTAGAGCGTGAGATGCAAGCGTTCTGCTATTTGGTTATTTATTTGATGTAGACATTATTATAATATCATTGGATTTGATATCAAAGTGTTTTGGGTTATAGTAAGGTAAAAACCGTCCGTGTTTATGTGTGGGCTGGTCTTACTATTATCTTTTCTTTTGAAAGGGTTTTGAAAGTTAAACAAGTGGTTGGAGTTTACTCACACCAGTCCCATGACTGACCCAGAGTTTATTTTGTTTTGTTCTTCCCTAAACTCTTGGGTGCCCAAATTTGTACGGGCAGTCAAGTGTTTCAGGCTTTTACAGATACACTTGGAGAAGCTTGAAGCAGGAGGCTTCAACGTTAGTTATCTAGAGTTACTTCCGCTGGATCAAATGTTATGTGTACTCTGATGATGGTATGTATATATGTACCAAACAGATTTGTATTTCAAAGCTTATGTTATATAATATATTTTATTCGTTCCGCTGTGAGTTTGTGATCTTCGTTTTTCTTCTATTCTAATATTTCTTTCTTTCTATTTCTCATCCTCTAACTTCTTTCTAATAATGAGTCGTATTTCTGTGCAATTTGAGTTGGACGTGTGGTGTTTTTAGTCAACTCAGATAGCACGGATTTGCGGGCCTTTACACCCTTGCTTGAGGGACGGATAGTCTCCCATCTCGCCTCAACCAACCCTTATCATCGATGGAGTATCTATTGAGGTGACTGGAAGTCTCACCCCTAATTAGCTTATCTATCACTTCAACTAGCTGGGAGTCTTCATGTTGTGCGGTCCTTATTGAGTTCAAAAGTGTAGGCCGCACTTCTAGCGTTGCTAACAAGCCGGGTACAAATTCTGGGGAGGGTCTAAAGTCAAAGTTGGCTATGTACTCCAAGCTTTGCCTTTCTGCAAAGAGAGGGCTTAAGGTCAGCTTCTTTCTACTCAAGGCGTCAGTTACTACATTACCCTTGCCAGGGGTATAGGAAATCTCAAAATCATATGAGGAAAGAAACTCCATCCATCTTTGTTGCCTCAAGTTAAGAACTTTCTACGAGAAAAGATACTTCAACGATTTATGGTCAGTAGATAATTCAAACATCTCACCTACGAGATAATGGCACCAAGACTTAAGCGCAAATACGATGGCTGCCAACTTTAGATCGTGGGATGGGTAGTTTTTCTCATGTACATTCAATTGTCTCCCTCCATAAGCTACAACCTTTCCTTCTTGCATCAAGACAGCGCCTAGTCCCGTATCGCATGCATCCGTGTATACTGTAAACATCTTGCAACCATCAGGCAATGTCAGAACTAGGGCTGTTGTTAGAGCCCGATTCAAATGTTGGAAAGCAAACTCACAATCCGAATCCCAAGCGAAAGTCAGGTTCTTCTTCGTCAACCTTGTAAGTGGAGCTGAGATTTTCGCAAAGTCTTTGATGAATTTCGGTAAAAGCCTGCTAGCCCGAGAAAAATTTGGACTTCGGTTGCATTCCGCGGAGCCTTCCAATCTTGCACCGCAACTTCTTTTGCGGGGAGCACAGCTAACCCTTCTTTGGACACAACATGTCCAAGAAACCTCACTTCTTCTCTCCAAAAATAGCATTTGGAGAATTTGGGTTTAAGCCGATGTGCTTGAAGGGTCTCCATGATCTCCTTTAGATGCTGAGCATGCTCTTCCTCACTCTTTGAGAAGGTCAAAATGTCGTCCACGAAGACCACCACAAACTTGTTGAAGAACTCCCAAAGCAGTTGCTCATCAAGTCAATGAAATAAGCCGGTGCGTTTGTCAAACCGAAAGGCATGACAAGTCACTCGAAGAAACTATCTGGGGTCCTGAACGCGGTCTTATCAAGGCTCTCTTCAGCCACTCTTAGCTGAAGAAACCCGGTAGCCAAATCTAGTTGGGAGAAAACCGATGCACCTACAAGCTGATCGAACAAGTCGTCTATTCTGGGAAGCGGGTGCCTATTCTTCATGGTCAGCTTGTTTAGCTCCCTATAATCAATGCATAGGCAAAGCGAACCGTCCGCTTTAGTTGCGAACACTACTGGAGCACCCCATTCCGAAATGCTCCGTCTTATGAACCCCTTCTCGAGAAGCTCTTTAACTTGCTTGCTGAGCTCTTTTCTCTCCCTAGGAGCCATGTTTCTAACGGGTAAAGCAACGGGTTTTGCATTATCAACAAGGTATATGCGGAAGTCTATCTCCTGCCTTAGAGATAAGCCCTTCACCTCTTCAAACACATCCGAGTATTCACGGGCTACTCTAACAGAATGCAAGTTCTCAACAGACGCATCAAGAGATTCTAGATAACTAAGCATAACAGAGTTCATGGGATTACAAGAGATTTCTAGAGTATTACCAGGGCGAGTCATGAATCTGACCACTCTCTTTTCACAATCGAGGACAGGGCCATTACTGGATAGCCAGTCCATGCCTAGAATCAACCCATAGCCCGTAAAGCCCAAAACAAAGGCATTACATCTAAACCCAATGCTTAGAATAGAAATATCCAAATCCAAATAGACCATTGACAAATAAGCTTAGCCCCCAATTGGATTTGATACAACCAAGGGATCTTCAACTATAATGGTGTCTAGGTGCAGAGATTCAACTAAAGCAGTAGATATAAAAGAGTGCGATGCGCCAGAATCAAAGAATGTACGAACAGGATGATCAAAAAGATAAACTAAACACTCTACAGAAATATTTCTACCTCGTTCCTATGGAGGTGCAATGAGAGCATGAACCTGCCCTCCAGAAGTGGATCTAGCTCTCTGTCCTTACCCCTGCTTCTTTGGACAGTCCTTAGCCATGTGTCATGTCTCGCCGCAATGGAAACAACCACCCATCTTCCTCTTCTTCTTTCTATAGTCTTTAGCCAGATGTCCAAGAATGCCACAGAAATTACACTTCCTCTTCTCACGGGATTTGTTGTTCTTCCCACCCTTCTTGAAATCCGTTTTCTTGTCATGTGATCCCTTCGCTTTCTTTTATTGAGGCACTTCCACCTTTGCCTCTTTCTTGCCCTTGTCTTCCTCGTGTAACAAGGCCATGTCCACCAACCTCTCATAAGTCGCCCCCATGGGTACATGGGTATAGCCAGGATGTGAAGTGGCTCATTCAACCCTTTATCGAAGCGAAGAGCCTTCTTATGTGGCGTGTTGACTAAATCCAGTCCGAATCTGGCCAGCTAGTTGAATTGGTTGACGTATTCCTTGACCGTCATGCTTCCTTGCTTAAGATGTAAGAACTTCTCCACCTGTAGGCTTCGCTTAGCTTGTGAGAGGAATTTCATATCAAATCTCATCTTGAACTCCTCCCAAGTTTCAACGTCTCTCTCAGCATGAGTAACCTCCCACTAATAAGAAGCTTCGTCTTTGAGCAACCACACTGCCAAATGTATCTTTTGTCTATCGTCTACCACGAAGATAACATACAAATCCTCAGTTTCTTTGAGTTAGTTTCTCGCTTCCACGAATGACTCAGTCCCTTTGAAGTCCTTTCCACCCATAGCTCGAAAGTCTCTACACGTCTTCTAGAAAGCATTTCCGCGAGGAGGAGGAGGAGGAACCGCTGCAACTGGGGGAGGAGGGATGTCTGTTGGGCTTGCGTCATTGGCCCTAGCCTCTAGGTACCTTCTGAACCAACTAGGTACCTGTACACCCTTTGGAAGGTTAAGATCCCCAGACATGCTGAAATGAAAAGGGAAAGATTCAAAACAAAGGATAGAAAGATAGTCAATATGGCTTTGGGGTATTATGCCTTTTAAATCTTAAACAACACTTTTTCTTGAAAAATGCTTCATTAAACTTCTTTTAGAAAATAGTTTCACAAACTTTTATCTGATCAGGGAAATCTTTGCTCTGATACCAAGGGAAACACCCCACATCCGTTAAGGTCACTCACAAAGGGAATGCCTTAACTTTGGTGTAGCATTATAGGTAAAAGACACAGATAATTTACAAGATAGATATATATAATCAGCGGAAAACAAACATTTATTTCATATGTGGTTCAATACAAAAACATTACAGCTAATTGTCCCAAAATAACTTCCAAAACATTACATCATAATCCTTGTCTTGAATAAAACATGAAGAAGCATAGAACTAAAACAAAACAACATAAATCCCCATAGAGTGTGTCCAAAAGCCATAGCCAAGGAAAGAGAGTCCAAACCATGCATCTGCTTTCTTGAAGCTTGCAAAGAGTCTGACTAAGCTGGAGTATTCCCTCCCTGTGGACCTGGGGGGAACGGAAGAAAAGAAGACGAAAGAAAAATGGGTCAGACATAAGTCTGAGTAAGTATAGTTACTTTTCAGTGTGTGAACAAGAAAAAGGTCATGATAGGAATAAACAGAAAATAGGACTGTACCAAAATAACAAACTAACATGAAACTAGATAAGGCAGGATAAACCAAATATACATCGTACCCATGTCTATAACTCTGCACCTATTTATACTTGTTCCAACTGGCACCCCATATTCAGGGTGAAGTGATCCCCTTTTTAAATGATCGGCTCTTACTCGCATGCATTTATCACGTGCGTCATACGGCCCCCGCTTGATTGTTGATACCTGTGGTGGTCCCACCATGGGGTGTATCAAGTCCCATGGTGGCAATCCTGACATGATTCAAGATGCACAGTGTATAACCACTAATGCCTAGTGCCTTCTTTTTCCGCTCCGGAGTGCGTGCACGCCCGCACTCCGTTAGAAACTACGCTGACGCACCACCAGCCGTTGTTTTGACCGCTTATAATCAACCGAATAATCGTGCCCCACCCAGCCTAGTTTCAGGGTACCATGATACATCTATGTGGGTTACTTCTGAAATGGGTCCTCGTTACTAGGGTTTTCTAATAACCATGTTAAATTGGTTAAGTGTCCAAATTTACCTAACCCCACCCATCAGTTTAGTAAACATGTTGAATTGGTTAAGTGTTATCTTAATTTACTTAACCCTACCAATCTTGACTTAGCTCTAATTCATTCATTAAAGCACCAACCACTAATTAGACAGGTATTGTTTTGGTCACTGGATGTGCCGGTCGGTTCCGGATAGCTTTACACCGCAACTCAGTCTAGCCTTGGGTCCTTTTTGGGCTTAATGCACTAACCACCCACATTAGATAGGTATTGTTATGGTTGCTGGATTTGCCGGGCATTTCTGGGCAGTCTTATACCGTAACGCAATCTAACCTCGGGTTAGGCATATTTGTCTTTTCTAAATTTACATATTTATCCTTTTATGTTTATATGTAAATTTGTCAACAATTTATTGTCATGGCCCACTTTCCCTCTAAATCAAGTTCATAGTTTTTAGTATATTAAAATTATACCATTTTAATGTCATTAATCATTAACGTGTGCCAAACATGCCAATTACATATAATTTCATGTTTACCCAACAATATCCTCCGTTGTATGTTTTCAAAATCGCATAGTATGTTGGGCTCAATATTTTAGTCCAACTTATAAAAAGCAAAGGACGTGAAATATTCTAACAGCATAAAACACGTGACATAAAACTTTGGCATAGGATAGTGAACTTGTAACATGAATCATAAGCATATGAATCTACATATAACTACGCAAGTTTAACTTGGCATAAAAGAGGGACTTGCATTTTTAGATCCAACTATCATAACATAAGAGTTTTACATAGAACTATCCAAACTTAAATATGTAGTGGTGAACTTGCATAGGGGTGGAATCAAACTAACATGGATCCAACATGTTAGACCAAAATTTGGCTCTAACACCCAAATTGTGTGATATGCAGAGAATTACGTCTAAAAACTGAAGAAAAAGCAGAAGACACACAAGATTTATAGTGGTTTTGCGTTAACGAGCCTGCTACACTTTATATACTATTGATTATACGTTGAAGGCTAGTACAATCAATAATTTCACTCAATCTCACTTTTACAATTATGATTTCTTTCAGTAATTTCGAGATAGAACTGATAAGAAATAATGATAAGACAGTAATGGTGGAAACAATACTCAGAATTGCCAAAAGATCCTAAAAAATGCCATATGTGGCACAAATCTCGAGAATTTCGGACTTGTTCGTAGCTTGATGGAGAAATGGTCAATATAGCGGTTATGGACAGGTTTCGCCATCTCCTTGAACTCTGGATCGTGATAGACTAGGTCTCTGTCTCTCATCTTCTGGGGTCAGATCGGGTCGTGGTAACAGCTCAGGCTTGCATGGATCGGATCGCACAAGGGCGCCATGAGCTGATGGAGATGTCACGAACCAATGTAGGAGGGCGATCACGATCGAGTCTTTATGGATTAAAGTTATGAAGCTTCAAATTCTCTTCGTGTGTGAACCTTGGTGGCTTGGTCAAAAAGCTAGCCAACATTTTGCCCCCTTGAAGTATGTTTTATCGAAGATGGAACATGCTTCGAAATTACTGATCTATCTTTTCACGAAACGATGTGAATCCGTGGTTGCATCTGTCTGAAATGTCATATTGCTTCAAAAAGTTGCGTCCTTTGATTGGTATAAATATCGAATTAGATCACCAATCATTTCTTTGCTCATAGGGTAATTTCCATCTTTTTGGTTCCCGAAGATATTGCTATCAAATTGCCAAGTAAGTCTCACAACTTATTGTGAAAAAAAAGCACTTTATGACTTTTGTATTTCTGCAAATTTGGAATTCCATCCTTCCGATTTACTATTCACGCTGGGGCTCGAATTGCCACATTACACCGTGGACCGTGGTGAACTATGGAACACGCACGGGTGGGATCTCCTAATGTGCCACGGACCGTTATCCAAAAAAGTCCATATTTGGACCTCAGGGGGCTCCTTAGGCGCTCCGTGGCCCATCACGGCCAGCGGATTGAATGGGACAAAAAAGGGGATACGAATGGCCACCGCTTTGCCTATATAAGTCGGGCCTTCTTCTCCACTCCCTTCCTTCTTCTTTTTACAACCGCCGTACATTACTTTAACTGAAAACCCTAATTCCAATTTTTACCAGAAATTAAGAATTACCTGTGACTAAAAAAGGTAATGGCATAGAGCTCCTTTCCTATTTTACTTGGTTTTTCCTTACGCGCTTTCTTATCTGCCTTAAAATTTCACCAATGGCGCGATGGAGATAGTGAAGGCGCTGTATTTAACGATGGTTGTGGAAGGGTTCGGTTCCATGGATTCACAAATAGAGTGGAGAAACAAGAGAGGAGGAATAGCAGGCCAGGATGGATCGTAAGTGAGGTTTGGGTTCGGGTCGCGATTGTAGCGAGATGAAGGGAAGCGAGATGAAGCTGGCGTTTAATGCAGCAACGGATCGGGTCGTAGTATATTGGGGGAGTACTGGCTGATGGAGACATGGAGTGGATCAGATCGGGGGTACCTTTCACGGTCAGATAGGATAAGGGAGAGTTATCAATGATGGGATCGTGGTGCGATCCGTAGCCTACATCATGAGGTGATGCTGCCTGTCTAGCATAACTTGTCAGCGATCCGACGTCCATGACCCGATCCTAGTTCCATATATTGGCATTTATACCGTGATCCGATCCCCAAGACTTCAGCTAACCATCTTTATTGACGATCCCGGATACATATTAACTTAAGTAACGCATAGCAATTACAACATATTAGACAGTTAGGTTAGAGCCTTCAAGATGGACATTCTGAACTGATCAGTAGCATAACTTAACAGCATGCAACATACAATGTCCATTATCTACTTATCTGATTAGCTTCATGCTTTGCTTATTGTATGCACATGCACACACTTGCACTTTCGCACACAGGGAATGGGTAACTGCATTCTAATTTCTTGTACTTACTCGCTAACACAACCATGTCTGATAAACAACCAACTGAAGTGCCAGAGAAAGATACAGATAAGAGACATCAAAGCATGATGATCCCAAAGTGCTTCCCTCGGACTCGGATTGGGATAATTCTTACTCTGATTACGAGACCGATACTGACGTAGAATCGACTGCTTCAGATATTACATCTCTTGAAGACGAGGAGGAGCGAGTTCCTGATGAGATTCCGGGTGTGAAGGAAGCAGATCCAAAGAAATTAAGTGATTCTAAGTGTTCCACATTGGACAAACCGAAGTTTAAAAAAATATGTCTGAGGCACGGGATTCCCTGGGATGATGTGAAAGTTCCAGAAGGGGAAGATAGACCTCACTTAGCCCTCGAAGGGTACATGGCTATCAGCCGACTTATGTGTTGGGTAGGTGCTATTCCTCCGTTTCCTCCAATTTTTGTCCATCTCCTCAAACAGTATCAGATTGCCCCCATGCAACTTCATCCCAATGCTTACGCGGCTTTGTATACTCTGTATGTTGCGTACGCGGAGGTTCTAAAGATCGAGCTTACCCTTAAAGATCTGAAATTTAATTACCATTTAAAGCACTGTTCTTCGACAACTCCCAATTTTTCTTTCCTTGAATCAGTTGCCAACAGAAAATTCGTAACGGATAGTCATAGCAATATAGGAGATGTCAAATCTGATTTGTTTTACATAAGGCATCAAGCCGGATGTGCTAGGAAGTGGCTACAAGCGAGTATGCTTTCGACTTCTCAGCGTACACTTTGAATACGTAGTTCCAGTGCTAATGTATTGTTTTGTTCCATGCAGATCACAACTTTACAGGAACTAAAGGTTCAATATATGAGGATCGACTATCCCGTCTTCTCAAAAGTAAATCAGATTTCTTAAGAGTCAAGATGCGCCTTACCGACGAGAACCTTCATAGGCACCATCTTCTTGATGTGAGATTCAGACTTGGCACGGGTTGAAAACCTTACAAATATGTGCCCCTGGCTAAGGGAGAAGGAACCTCCGAGACCGTGAAAACAACTGAATTCCATAAAAGTCCCTCACCAATGGTCAACCAGGATGATGAGGATTTGAATGTATATAAAGGGGACGAGGCCTGAGATGATGAGACAAAGGAAGTCCTGGCTTCTAAAGGGCAGTCTCCTTTGAGGACTTCACCACCGGCCTAGTTTGCTTCCCACGATGAATTAACAAAGGAACAAATATTCAGGGAATTAAACAAGATTCCTTTACCAGACGGTATCTATACGCAAGAAGACGTTGGAGGGGAACCGTTCTTTCCTACCTCTGAGGAAACGAATGCCTCGGTCGAAGAAAAAGAAGTTACAATGACGAGCCTATCTCTGGGCCCTGGTCCGTTAGTGGGAATTATACGGGATGCACAGATCACATGCACCACTTATCACAACAATCTCACACCATTAGTATTTATGACTCTAATATTCGTTTATTTCATTCGCATGAAGGATGACTCGCCTAAGGTCTTATTCTTATCGTTCCCTTCGTGAGGGCATCCCAAGTCTTATTTCCAACCCTGAGCTTGCCCGCAGAGATAGCTGGGGGAGAGACAGTCATCGGCCCCGAGACCCTCATCAATCTTATTCCACACGATCTCGGTCTCCGTCAAAACAGGACCCTGGAAAGCCCCCAGTCATCACTTACCACCAGCAGCTTCCCAAGGACTTAACTCCTCCGAAAAGCACGCCTTCTCATAGTAGGTCTTCTTAGAAACATCACGAGCCAAGGGACAAAAACAAGGATCCAAGCAAGGATTTAGAGAAGGAGAACACATATGTTGTCCCTTCTGGTCAGCTCAATCTAGACACCCCCGCTGCAAGAGACGTCGTCCATGGACCTAACAATCAGGCTAAGCTGGAGCGCTTATGAAAGAAATTTCCTGATATTTTCTTTGAAAGGATGACGCTCATCCCAAATCTTGAACCGGTCCCCAAGGATTGGGATAATGAGGTCATATGATATGTGTGCCATGTGGCCAAACAATATGAGGTGATGAAGAAGCACGCTGTTCACCTTTCAGATGCTGTCCGTAAACTAGAAATAGAAGCAGCCAGATCCAAAGTGAAAATAGACAGTTGTGGTAGGGCCAGAATAAAAATGGAAAAGGAACTGGAGGATGCACAGTCCCAACTTGCTTTGGCTAAACGAGATGCTGAAAATTACAAAACAGAGCTGGATAATGCCAGGAAGCATTTTCATAGTGAACTGGACTCCAATAGCCAAGAACGGGTGGCTATGAAGAAAGAAGCTGACGATCTTAGAATGATCAACACTGACTTAAAGACGGGACATGACCGTTTTGATGCTGAGAAAGCCGCTCGGGAGAAAGAAAAAGCGAGTTTGAAAGAGAGTCTAGCTCTTGCCGAGAAATAGAAAGCGATTCTAAACGACCTACTTGTTCGTGCTGAGAAACGTGTGTCCCTCGCCGAAATTTATGCTGATAGTGCTATCAAATCAGCCATTGCTATCGTCGATATGCTTGCTGAGAAAGAAAAGGAGATAGCTGGTTTTAAGGAACTGTTGTTCGACTTTCTGGGCCAAATCATCAAGACTCGAGACATCTCTACGATTCCAGACTATCATGTTACTCTGGCTAATATCTAGGATGCGATTGTTGAAGGCGAGAAGAAGCGGTTTAAAATCGATGAAATTGATGAGGACCAGCTGATGCAGACCATTCTCAAAGGTAAAGAACCTGAAGCTTTGGATAAAGGAAGAGGCCTAATCCGAGAGGAAATCGAGGGGGAGAAAGTCAAGGTCAAGGGAAAGGATAAAATTGATGGGGGCTCGAGTTCAACGACGAAGCCCAAGACCTCTGAAGTTGAGGAATACAACCCCAATGATCCATTGATTCCCTTGGTTCCCACTCCTCCAGCTGTTGGGGCTGCTGCTGTAAACTTGGATGAAGAGTCGGCTGAAGCCATATTCTCTTCGCAATTTGTGAAAGCAATTATGACTTGTCGTCGTCTTGCAGAGCAACTTACTGAAATGACTACGTTCTGTCCTTAATTAATAACATGTGCTTCTCATAATACATGTAGTGAGCCTGCCGAGAAGGATATTGAAGAGAAAACAGGGGTGGAGAAGGTTGAGGTCCCTTCAGGTGCTAGTACTGGGGCCTCCGATGTTTCAAAAAAGACTGACGGCATGGCAAGTGACAAGACCGTTGCAGCACCTGGCACTAACGCTCCTGCTGATGCTGAAGTCATTGAGGCTTTACATGACACCAACGGTGGTCACGGTGATGATGAAGAGGAGGTCATCATTATTGGAGAAGTTAGAAATGATGATGATGAGACCTTTGTTGACAGGATGGCTAAACAAGAGAAACAGTTGGCCTTAATGAAAGAGGAGAAGGGGCCTCTGAATGTGCCCCCAATTTCAGAGCTCGACCCCAAAACTGGGCTAATTTTAAAATTCTCTTCCAAATCAATCACTTCACAGCTTGCATCCCAGTCTTCTGACACTCCGTTGGATCCTCCTTCTGACAAGAGGAAGAGGAAGAAGGGTGATCGCTCTGATGTCGACAAAGAGGATTTGGAGAAACAGAAGAAGGAGAAGAAATCAAAGTCATCTCCCTAGCGCAAATAGGATGCACACGTTGATCCATATTTTGGTTTTTAGGCTTTCCACTATCCAAGAATGTATTTGTGTGAATGGCCCTCACATTGGTTTAGCTTCTTGTCTTGTAGGCTTGCATTCAGTAAATTAAAACTTGTTTCTTTTGCAATATTGTGTACTTGCAAGTTCAACTTTCTGCAATTAACCACAAACAGTTAAGTCATAACTATAGTTAAATCATGGTTTGATCTAGCAGCAAAAATTTTAAAATTTCGGTACCGCATAAAATAGGTGTATTTACATGATGCCTGGCCAGGGATTATTGAAGATTGATTACAGTCATATGTGTGTGCTGTCCCCCATTCTCAAAGATGAGGGGAAAAGAATTCTTTTAGCGCTAAGTCTATAGAACCTTTCTACTCTCTCGATCCTTCAACGGGTTAGAGTTCGAGCTCGGTTCATAGTCTGCTCACCGACACTTCAGTGGGGCAGGATTTCTGGGGTACTAACTCCCTAGCGCCTTTATACTCTCCCGATCCTTCAGCGGGTTAGAGTGTTGCCAAGGCGGTCTTATCATGGTGCACCTTCACGCCTTGTGGACGTCATCTTCGCGCCTTTATACTCTCTCTCGAATCTTGAGAGTTAGATTGTGGATGGTGGTGTGATTTACTTTGCTGCGCCTTCAGGACTTTAGTCGTTGTTCGCCTTCCAGTCTAATAGACGGCGCTTTGAATCAGGGGTTTTGAGATTGTTAGATAATTTATAGCAAAGTTCATAACAGCAACGATTCATAAAAATAAAAAAAAGCAGATAAATAACGGTGCAGTAAAGGTAAATAACACACGATGTTTTTATAGTGGTTCGGTCGAATCATGACCTACGTCCACTTTATAATCTTTTGCCCAAGTAACCAGACCATTCTAGGCAAGTCTCGCCTTTTTACATGGTCCTAGAAAACAAAAGAATAAAACGGACAACTTTATGTCAGATAGCGCCGCAAATGCTGGGCGTTCCACACTCTGGGGATTTCCTCTCCATCCATGGTTGCTAGCTTGCAGGTTCCATTATCAAGACCCCGTAGAATGGAAAAGGGTCCTTCCCATTTCAGACCCATATGCACTGAGTATGGGAAGACACGTTTTAGAACCAAGTCTCCGGGTTTAAAGGTTCGAGCTCAGAATTTTTTGTTGTAGTACCGAGCCACCTACTATTTGTGCCTCAAGGCACGTAAGTCGGCTTCATCTCTCTTTTCTTCAATCATGTTGAAAGATTCAAGGAGCAGCTCATTGTTGGTCATCGGGTCATAATAAGTGACTCGGTGAGATGGTACTTCTAACTCAACCAGGATGACCGCTTCAGCTCCGAATGCGAGGAAAAAGGGTGTATGGTCCATTGCCGACTTGTACGTTGTTTTATATGCCCATAATGCTAAGGGTAATTCATCGTCCCACATGGCTTTGGCCCACATCAATCTTTTCTTTAGGATGGATTTAATCACCTTATTTTCTGCTTCAATCTGTCCGTTTGCTTGTGGATGGGCCACAGAGGTGTATCTCTTCTCAATGTGGTATTTCTAGAAAAAATTTCTGAACTCAGTGTTATCGAGCTGGGTTCCATTGTCTGTTATGACGACTTTTGGAATCCCAAAACGGCATATGATGTTCCTAACGACGAAATTGATCAATCGCTTTGTTGTGATCGTGGTCAATGGCTCTGCTTCGACCCATATAGTAAAGTAATCCACGGCCATAATAGCGAACTTTGCTCCGCCTCTCGCTATGCGGAGGCTTCCAATAATATCAATCCCCCACATACCAAAAGGCCACGGGCTTGTCATTGTTTTCAACTGGCTTGGCGATGCCCGACGAATCTTAGAAAATCTCTTACAGGCGTCACATCGTCGTGCGTATTTGGCTGCATCCTTATTTACGGTGGGCCAGAAATAACCATATTGTAATATTTTCTTCACCAGCATTTGTCCTTCCGTGTGATCTCCACATTCGCCTTTATGTACCTCCTGCAATACACGCTTGATATCATCGTGGGCGATACACCAGAGGAGTGGCATCGAAAATCCCTGTCTGTATAGGACTTTGCCCTGCAAAACATACCGGGAAGCCTTCCGAATAACTGCACGCCTCTCACTTTTATTTGTAGGAAGCGTTTCATCCATCAGAAAATTCTTTAGAGGAGTTATCCACGACTTCCTCTCAGGTTCAATCTCTAGCACTGGATCAACTTCCATCTGATCTATACTAGGAGATTGTAGCACTTCAATCAGAACTAGCACTGCGTCTTCAGGATTACCAGAACTAGCCATTTTCGCTAACTTGTCTGCCTTTTGATTCTACGCTCGAGGAATATGAGATATGCTATGGTGATCAAAACCAACTAGCAGCTCTTTCGCTTTTTCCAAATACGAAATCAATCTCGTACTTTTGGCCTGAAATTCTCCAGTGACCTGGTTCACAACAATCTTGGAATCACAAAAGATGTCAAGCTTCGTAATCTCCAACTCCTTTGCGAGCTTCAGCCCAGCAATTGTAGCTTCATACTCGGAGTCGTTATTAGTGGCGTGGAACTCCAATCTAAGAGCATAGTATATTAGTGACGCAGCTTTCTAGATGCAATTAACATGCTGTACGCCAACTTTTCTATCCTTGGGTAGTTTCGTTCGGCTGCTGCCAATTTCTTTCTTACATAGTACACTGGTCTCTGAACCTTATCTTCCTCTCTCACCAGAGCTGAGCTGATCGCATGGGGTGACACTGCTAAGTACACAAACAAATCTTCATAATCCACTGGCTTAGACAGAATCAGGGGTCTTTGCAAATGATCCAAAAGATTCTGGAACGCTTCAACACAATCAGGGGTCCATTCAAAGTTGTGTTTTCCTCGCTTTATTAATATAAAGAATGGAATGCATTTGTCCGTAGCTTTAGAGATGAATCTGCTCACTGCGGCTACTTTTCCTGCGAGGCTTTGCACATCCTTGATTTGTCTTAGTTTCTGGATATCTCTGATTGCTGCAATTTGATCCAGATTAATCTCGATCCCACGAGAACTAACAATAAATCCTAGGAATTTCCCAGATGCCACCCCGAATGAACATTTCAAAGGATTTAATTTCATCCCATATTTCCGGAGAATCTCAAACATCTCTGCTAAATCGGTAGTATGATCAGATGATCGTCTGGACTTTACCAGACGTATACCTCCATCGTTTTTCCGATATGGTTGTAGAACATTCTGTTCACCAATCGCTGATATGTGGCACCGGCATTCTTCAAGCCAAAAGGCATCACTACGTAACAATATAATCCCAAGTTCGTTATTTAGCTAGTGTGTACCTGGTCCGGGACAAGCATGGGGATTTGATTGTACCCCGAGTAAGCATCCATGAAATAAAGAAGTTCGTGACCTGCCGTCTAATCCACCAGTTGATCAATTCTGGGTAGCGAAAAACTGTCTTTTGGGCAGGCTTTGTTCAGGTCTGAGAAGACAATGCATGTATGCCACTTTCCATTGGCCTTCTTTACCAAAACTGGATTTTAAATCCACTCAGGGTTGGTTGAATCTCTGATGAATCCATTGCTTCTCAGTTTTTCGACTTCTTCCTTTAAGGCAGCAAACCTCTCTGGGCCAACCATTCGCCTTTTCTAATTTAACTGGAGGATGCTTCGGGTTGACACTTAGTTAATGACTCAAGATCGACGGGGATATTCAACACATGTCAGCATGAGTCCAGGCGAATACATCCAAGTTAGCTTTCGAAAAATCCGTTAACTCTCTGGTTTGAAGAGGGTCCAACTGGGATCCAATCTTCAGGACCTTATCTGGGTCACTATCACTGATTGGTACATCCACAGTTGTTTCATTGGGAACTGCCATTCTGCCCCGAGGCTCTTCATCCTCTCTAGGATCTATGTCCTCGGGAAGTTCTCCGGGCGACTCTCCTGCAGTTATTCTCTTTAGTTGCTACGACGTTTCCTCCCTTGCAGGTGAGGGAGCGCCTTTGGTCTCGACATCCCTTCCTTTGCGGAGCAGCTTTAGTTTTGCAATATAGCCTGCTCGCGTGACCACTTGTTCTCCCCTAACTACGCCAATACTGGCATCCGTCAAGAACTTCAGTAACAAACACCAAGGGGCTATACAAGCCCTGAATTTTCCTTGGGCCGGTCGTCCCGGAAAGGCATTGTACGGCGGCTCAACATGCGAAACCACAAATGGAAGGATTCTCACTCCCTGGCGTTCTCCTTCCCTAAGGGTTACTGACAGTTGTACGTATCCCATCAGAGCTGTTGAGGTTCCATTGAATCCACGTATCCACCCTTCGCCCGGTTTTAAATCTTCGGCTCGAGCTTCATTTGGTCAAATGTTTTCTTAAACAAAATGTTAAATAAACATCTGTTATCCACTAAGACCTTGTGAGCTATGGCCGGACCAATGGAGATTGTGATTACTAATGGGTCTTCAGTTGGGGAATGAACGCCGATGTGATCTCTGTCGTGGAATATAATGTCATCAGTCATCGTTTTTTATTGCTTAATTGGAGCAATTTCTTCAGGGTTGTTACATTCCGCTACATCGAGGGGTTGTTTAGCTGCATTCATATACAGTTCCATAGCCCTGAAGCTATGCCCGGCCAGATGAAGCCCTCCGACTATGGTGTTGATGAAGAGGTTCTTCCCTTTCTACTGAGTCGTTGGCCTGGCAGTAGGTTAGTTTTGGTTCTGGTTTTGATTGAGGTTTGGAGCCTGTACGGCTTGCCCCCGTACCTAGGAGTTACCTTATACTCAACCAGCTTTCCTTCTCGGAGTAGCCTCTCGACCACATCTCTCAGATGACGACATTCATTTGTTGAGTGACCATGACTCTGATGGAAAAGACAGAATTTCCCAGTCTTACGCTCCTTTTCTGCCGAATCTCTCGGGGGAGGCCTTTCATACGGAAGGACATTATAAGTATCCATGAAGATGTTTTCCAATGTGTCATTTAATGGCATAAAGTTGTCAAATGGACTGGGCTGAGATGTTCTCTGAGCATCATTCCCTCGATTTCTCTTTCGATTATTGTTATTATTATTCCCTGATGGGCGCTCATTGCCTTGATTCCTGTTTCCGACATTTACTTCAATCTTTCCTGAGCTATCTCCTTTCTGCTTGATGGCTACATTACTTTGGATGTCTTCCTTATCAGCGGCCTTCTTTTTCCAATTTGCGTATATCTCCTCCTACCACAAGCGAACATTGGTTTTCATAAAATACTTCTCCGGTCGGGGGTGGCTTGCCGACAAGATATATTCCAAACTCAGAATCTTTGTCTACCCCATCAATCAGGGCCATCAAAACAGTTTGCTTGTGTGGGTCCTTGACTTCTGTAACAGCTAGGTTGAAACGATCCACATACGACCTCAAGCTCTCATTAGGTCATTGTTTGATAAGAGATAGCTCAATCACATTCTTGGTCCTTTGAGCATGAAGCCGAAACTGATTATCGAATTTTTCACTCAACTCCCTGAAACTGGATATCGATCGTGCTGGCAATCGGGTGAACCACAATAATGCCACATCCTCTAGGAATATCGGGAATGCTTTACACTTGACCGCGTTAGAAGCTGCAGCGGCAGTCATGGACCAAGAATACCACATTAAGTGGTGGACTGGATCGGACCTTCCCGTGAATCAGTTCATGGTTGGCATATTGAAGCGCCTCGGGAATGTGGCGTCCAAGGTATCATCGGTAAATGGAGTATGGCTACGGTCAATACCCCAGTCTTCATTCCTCTGTCCACGGCTATCTGCCATGATTTGCCTGACCATAGATGCTTGGGTTGCACTGGTAACTGTAGATTCAGGGTCAGCACTCCTCGCCCTGTGGGGTCCTCCATTATTTCTCTGGGCGACCGGGGCGAGATTTGCAGCCCGGGAAGAACTTCCTTGCCCCCTGTTACCGCGGTCATTCACGCGACAAAAGGGTTGAGGTGGTCGATTCTCAACAGGATTGTCAATTACATGCACTCTGGGTAGCGTTAGGGGATTATTCAGATTACGGTAGGCAGGCCCCAAGTTAAGTGCCGCTTCTTCACGCAAAGGGTGAGATCAAAATCGAAGCTGTTCTATGTTTTCAGGCCTCTCCAATGGTCGTTGTGGAGGTCTTGGCGATCCCCCTGACGAAGAGGAGTATTCTGGGTAGAGAGGATGAGTTGGCGGAGGCATCCATTGCCTTATAAGATCATCGAGCCTCCTATCCATAGCGGTCAGATATTGTCGCAACACTGAACTCTCTTGCCTTTGAGCGGCTAATTCATCATAGATTTTATGCCACATTTCAATAAGGCAAGAGAGACCTCCTTCAGTAGCTGGGGCAGAAGGATTGAACTGATCGTCAACATTTTCTCTTATACGTAAAGAACTCGAGTCAGGCCGAGAAGACACACCAGGGTGAGAGGAATGAGCCATAACCTCCTTTCCAGGTCGAGTTGTTGTCTGACTATCACTTCGAATCGCGGTACTCTATTGTCGGTGGCTCGTGGTGGCCCCTGGGTTCGGATTGTGGGAGCATTGGAAGGGAGGATGGTGGCGTTGTCCTGCGATCGAGTCGTTATGCCCTCAGTTGCTCGGGTCGTAATATCCCCTTCGGGTCGTGTCGCCCTCTTCTCCGCGATCTGATAGCACTTCCTCAACCTGCTCATGCACACTTTCTTCAATTGCTTCATTCGTAGCTTCATTTACTTGCGAAGCTCGTACTTGCTTAGAATTCTTTCCAGCCATAATATATGGGTATCGCTGAAATCTTCAAAAGTCGAAACAGTGGAGTTTTGGACTGTTTTCTTCGGACTTGAATATCCAAACAATGGAGCAACAATCCAATATGCTGAGAATTCTTTCTCAGTGAAAGGACCAAAGTGTTAGACCAAAATTTGGCTCTAACACCCAAATTGTATGATATGCAGAGAATTACGTCTAAAAACTGAAGAAAAATTAGAAAACACACAAGATTTATAGTGGTTTGGCATTAACGAGCCTATGTCCACTTTATATGCTATTGATTATACGTTGAAGGCTAGTACAATCAATGATTTCACTTAATCTCACCTTTACAATTATAATTTCTCTCAGTAATTTCGAGATAGAACTGATAAGAAATAATGATAAGACAGTAATGGTGGAAACAATACTCAGAACTGCTAAAAGATCCTGAAAAATGCCAAGTCTGGAGCTATTTATAGCTGATTTCTTCAGGCGGATCACGGTCATACGTGGCCCAAATCTCGATAATTTCGGACTGGTTCGTAGCTTGATGGAGAAATGGTCAGTATAGCAGTTATGGGCAGGTGTCGCCATCTCCTTGAACTCCGGATCGTGATAGACTAGGTCTTTAACTCTTATCTTCTGGGGTCAGATCGGGTCATGGTAACAGCTCAGGCTTGGATGGATCAGATCGCACAAGGGCTCCACGAGCTGGGAGAGATGTCACGAACCGATGTAGGAGGGGCGGTCACGATCGAGTCTTCATGGATTAAAGGTATGAAGCTTCATATTCTCTTCGTGTGTGAACCTTGGTGGCTTGGTCAAAAAACTAGCCAACATAACATAAAGGCATATGGTTCTACCATGTAAATTTGTAGATCTAACATATAAGTTCACATAATCATGTTTTTGCCCATAGACTAGCATGTGTTATAATCATAATAGCATCACCTAGCTTGCATATGCATGGAAAAATTCCCAAATTCACATACAACATAAGTGTCATCACTGAATTATACCACATGATATGTCATTGCCTAATTCACGTATAACTCATAGGCTCATTTCCAAATGTTTAACAATGGTAGTTTTATCGTCAAGTTATATACAACATGATTGCAAAATTAACATGACAAACCACAATAGTCCTTAGGTAAACATGATAGAATAGATATGAATAACATGAATCACATACAACTTGATTCCATTTCTATTTTCCAATTTATTACAAATCAAGTATTTAATTTATTCACATCCAATAACTATACTTACAAACAAAAAGGAAAATATTGATTTCTGGAATCTATATTCTGAAACTGAATTGCTCGCCTTTGATGTAGATCGTTGAATAAACTTAATTAGATTTGTTTTTAACTTGATTTTGACATAGCTTTTATCTTGTCTTTGAGTTAAAAGAGATGACGGCTATTCTAGGTTTCCCATTGACGGCATGACGTCTCTTAGGAATATTTTTGTGTGGCTTAAGGTTTAGACTTAGGTTGCTTATATAGAATTTTGATTTAATAAGAGCCGTTCGATGAGCCTAGAAGTGATCAAGACCATCCAGCCAAGATAGAATTGCCAATTCAGTCCTAATGACTCAACAAGGAGTCAAATCTGTTAGTTTTCCAGATCTACCTGAGGGGGACTGGTCGACCCCCAGGTCGACACTAAGGTCGACCTGTTTGGGCGGAGGTCGACCTGGCCTTGGGCGGGAATTTTCCCACCCAGCCCGCTTCTACTTCTGAACTTTGAATTTTGAATTTTGAATTCTCTTATAAGCTGTTTTAAATTTTTAATTAAACTTCTGAAGGCCATAACTCCTTCATACGAAATCAGACTCACGTAAACTCGGACTCTAACTCCAGCAGAATTCCGAGAAGAACGTAAAGGCGTAACTCGTTTCCCTTAATTCCCACATTTAGAATTAAGTATACTTTAATTCATTACATTGAGGTTTACCAAAAATACGAGGTGTTACATTTTGCCTCGGTTCACAGATGGAAATCCAACTTCCAATACGACATCTTCCGGTTTTATTTGTAAAGCCTAGTATGGCGACATGATATATGGTACCCATGTCGTCGATGATTGATACATTTGTATTTGAAGTTGTTTTCTTCACTTAATAATTAACGATTAAATTTCGCGTATCAAGCATTCTTTGGCTATTATAAGGGAAAATCCTATCCTCCGGCTTGAGTTGCATTGTGTGGTGGGACCTGGGTCTTATAATAGCTTCATTTTTCTTTATTTAGCATTGTGCTGTTTGTTTTATGCACTGGTATTCTTGGGAGGAAACTCGTTCCATTTTATACGGCGTGGTCCCTTTATTTACCTAACTTTAAAATAAAGATTAATAACTGTTTTAGTTCTCACACCAGTCACATGACTGACCTGGAGTTTATTGTTTTAACCTGAACTCTGGGTGCCCACATTTTCCGCACAGGCAGCTAGTAGTTTTGGTTATGCAAATTTATATTCACAGTATCCTGGTTTATAGCTGATGTGATATTTGGAAAGCTCTGTATCCGTGTATTTCTTTCAGTTATGCTTTGTATTATTTTTCCGATGCATTGTAATTATTTAATCCCTGGTAATTATCAGCTATGTGATATTTATTCATACTCTGTATATTCTTGTATTCTGATGGAATTGTTGTAATAAGCAATGAAAAGTTCTTCTGTTTGTCTTCTGATTTGACTTGTCCTCAAAGCAATCCATGCTTTCCTTCACGGGGAAGTTCGGGTTTCTTACACAAATTTTTTAAGAATTTGAAAATTCTTAGAAATTTCAAAGTTGAAGAATGAAAGCCAAAATTAAAATTGAGTTGGTGAGTAAAACAACTTTCAGCTCCATTCCTTATCGAAGAAGAAATGATTTTAAGTGGAGGAGATTGTACCAACCCAGATTTTCAGAACCAATTTTTTTTTTTAATTTAGCTATTTTAATGGATTTTGTATATTTAAAGTGATTTATTTTAAATAATAACGACTAAAAATTAATTTTAAATGAAGTTAGATAGAATAAATTTATTTTAATTATAAAACGAGCTTGAAATGGCGTGGTAGTTTTAAAATTCGATTTCTAATTTCAATTTAATAAATAGAATTCAATATAAGTCAGAATTTGACGAAACAAGAAATATTTGAATCTGATTAACAATATCTTTCGAGCGAATGTAAGAAATTGAAATTTTACTTTATAAATTAAAAGATACGTCCAGTTTAAATTTTAGAATAGTCGCTATAGAATTTATATATATTTTATATTATATATAGCCCTTAAAAAAGCCATTTTGCAAACGACATCCATTTTCGATGAAACCACTTTTGTTGGATCTGGAATGTCAAATTATTGGTAGATTCCAATTTTCATAATTTTTGGAATTAACATGTGAGCATGGTGAATTTAAACGTGTTTGGCACTTTCAGTTCGAATTGGATCGGCCAGAAAACGGCCATTTTTCAAACGGTCTCCAAATTCATCGAATTTAGTTTTGTTAGGACCATATCGTCAAAACATAGCCAGGTTTATTTTTCTGGAACTTTTGAAGTTAGTATGTGGCCCCGGTTAATTAAAATGTATGTTCAAATAAAAATTATACTGATTTATATTTTAATTTAAAAAAAACGGGTTGAAACGATAGAATTGGCTTTCTGGACATATCCCATTATGTCCGTAATGGGGGTATTTAGCTAGGGTTGATAGTCGTTGGGCTCGATTTGGGGTTCGGGATTTTAAACTTCAAAAATTGGAAATGATTGAATTAAATAATAGAACAAAAAGGGTATAAGTAACCCTCTTTCTTCCATACCCTAGGCTCCCTTCAGAATCCGCCATCTTCTTAAAACCGAGGGCCACTGCTGCTCCAATCTTCTTTCCTAGTTCTTGTCCAATCCGTTCAACAACTTCAAAAACTTCCAAGGAGAAAAGGGTAGAGCTAAGTGTGCTCTTCCACTTCAACAGATATGATTGGGTTCCATTGAGCAATTTGTTCGAAATCTTGCCTCAAAGTGGCTGCGTCCGAAGTCAAATTTGTGGAGATAGGGGTTGCACGCGTGATGCTATTAATGGCAGTGGGGGAGAAGGAGATGGCCGATGAAGTGGCGAGGTTGGATGATGGTCTCGGTCTCTTGGGTGTGGTGCGTTTCTACAGGGAGGGCTCGTTTCTTTCAGCGTGTTCGGTGCAGGGAATTATGGCGAAAGGAAGATAATTAGGCAGGGGATTATTGGTTAAGCAAGGGATTAAGGAAATGTAAATAAATATTCAATTATTATTTTCATTTATGTGATCAAATGTATAATACGCAATATCTTATTCATATGAGGTCCAACTCGCGCGAAACTGGATCCATTGCGATCGTGGAACCGAGGGCTCCGCAATAAAACTGGCCGGGCCTAATTTGGAGCTAGTTACAAATTTAGGCAAATTCAGACCCGAACTGTTCAGTAATTATGAAATAAACATAGACGGAGTGGGAACCAAAGTGAGAACTTCTGACTTAAAATTCTATTTTCGAGTTAAATATATACTAGGATGCCGACGATGCTTAGCAGCACCCGACACCCGTTGTCCACAGACCATGGACGACTTTTTTGATTGTGTTGTGAAAACTGATTGTGATGTGGAATGGGATAAATTAAATATTCATGTGTTGGAATAAATATTTTATAGTTAAAAATATAATTTTTAACGTGTATATGAATAAAATAAATATTCATTTACAAATCGGATGATTTGTTTATGTACACCCATTTGACTGATATGGATTGGGATGACAAATTTTACATGTCGCCCAACTGCACAAATATGTGTTTGTTGATTTGAAACCCCACACGGGTATTGGGATGATATTTGACGTACACTAATCCCAGTTGTTTAGTTATATGTCGATCGATAGGTTGACAGACTATGTAAGCGTTAATTATTTATAATTAATGCTTATACATTGTAGAATACACTCTGGATGATGGTTAATTATTTATCATGGCTGTTATATACATGTGTTGTAAGAAATCCATATAAATAACATTATATGGTAATTTACTGTGTCTGATTCCAATTCAGAAATAAAAAGGAATATTTTAAAATAAGGAATATTTTAAAATAAGGAATATTTTAAAATAATATTCAGTAAAGGATTAAAATATGATTTTGATGTCTGATTTTGGATGGACACGAGATTATTGAAATATATAAAGTCGTGTTGATTAGATATGCGCCATTTTGACGTGAACGATATTTATATCGATTGTATTCATTTTTATAATGAATATCGAAAACAGAAGTGATTTCAAATCTAATGTTAGAAAATATTATCATTTATATATTAATGACATATAATATTCAATTTTGATTTAAAATTGAATATGAAGTTGAAATCGTCTTTAAAACAAAGTTAAAACGAATTATAAAATATGTTTTAAATGGAAATCGATGAAATATATATTATATCTTTACATATATAATATAATGGCCTGAATAAAATGCACCACGCCGTGACCATTCGCGAATTACGACCATTGACTTCGAATTGACGTTACGGGACATCCGACCATCGGATTCTCCAAAAACCGGAACCGTTGGGTTCGTATCTAAAAGTGCTTTCCAACGAATATATGAGATTTGAAATCTAACGGTTGGATTTGGAATTATGTCCCAATCAAATTTGGAAAAGGTCATTGTAAGTGTAGTTCGACGACCGTTTATGGAAATCAACTGTACGGGCCTTGATAAAATTATTAAAAATATTAATAATTTGTGTAAAATCATAATAAATGATTTAGAAAGAATTAGGACAAAAAATTCCATACTTGAAAAGATAATATATATATGTTTATCAAAATGAACTAGTTATTAACTAGATTTGAAATCCAATAATTTTTAAGTAAAATAAATTGGATTTGTGAATGGCTTTGATATAACCAGAAATTTCCAACGAATAAATTGGAATGGTTTGGAATGGAAATATTCTTCAGAATATTTCGGCATTGGATTCCGTGATTATACGGATATTGTTACAGGAATTTGGAAGATACATATATCGTTATTCCCAATACGATATCCCTTAGTTTCAGAATTTGATATGGAATATAAGCCGATATAATTTCTATTCAGAGCCTTGTATTTAATATAGAATTGGATTTTGGGTTGGTCGTGAATGGTGTCTTTATTAACACTGTTCTTAAACCCAGTAGAGAAAAGATTAAATCTTTTTATTAAGACTTAATGGAGTTTACCAATTAATTAATATTTAATTGGAATTGAACTGAAATTGGTTTTGGGTTTATCGTGAACGGTGTTTTAAATAACAGTTTTTCTTTAACCCGATTAATAATGAAATGAGATTTTGGGTTTGTCATGAATGGTGTCTAAAATAACACTGTTCTTAAACCCTGTTGAGAAGAGAATTGTAATAACCCGGAAATCTGGGCCAATTAAAAATTTTTATTTTGGCTAATTTAACGTATTTTGGCTATTTAAAATAGGATATTTCAAATAAATACGGTAGAAAATTCATTTTTCGACGGAGTTAAGACGAGTAAATTTATTCTAAATAGATAACACGCTTGAAACAGCGCGGTAGTTTGAGAATTTGATTTTAAACTTCGATTAAATATATATAATTTAATTTAAAGTAGAAAGGGGACGACCCTAGAAAATTTAACTCTGTTTAACCAAATCTTTCAAACGGAAGTGGAGAACAGGACCGTCACAGTGTAGAGTAAATGTTAGGGCTTGGCCGACATTTTAAAATAGTCACAGGGTTGTTTATTCAAGGCTGTGTACATTTAAAGGTAGTTTTAAATATATATTTGGCCCTTAAAAATAACCATTTTGCAAACGACCTCGGAATTCGACGAAACCACTTTTGTTGGGTCCGGGATGTCAAATTATTGCTAGGTTTCAAATTCCATAATTTTTGGAGTTAATATGTGAGCATGGCGCAGTTAAATGCGTTTGACCAAATTCAGTTGATTTTAATCGACTGGAAATTGGCCATTTTTCAAACGGTCTCAGAATTCGACGAAATTAGTTTTGTTAGGACCGTATCGTCGATACGAAGTTAGAAAATATTTTTCTAGAATTTTTAGAGTTCGTATGTGACCCCGGTAAATTGAAATGTACGTTAAAATTAAATATATATTGATTTATATTTTAATTTCAACAAAAACTTATCGAAACGGCCGATTTGGCTTGCACGGCAAATCCCATTATGTCCAGAATGGGGATAATACGCTAGGGGCGACACTTGTTGGGTTTGGTTTGGATTTCGGGCCGATAAACAATTAAGTTTCGCATTAAATAAAAATATAAATAAATATATAGGGCTAAACCCTAAATTCTGATTGGCCCATTTCATTTCCGCAGCCAACCCCAAAGGACCCCCCCCCCTCGTTGTGAACGATCCACGAGCTACAACCTTCCATCCCTTCGATCTCCTCCATCCCTCAACGGAATCCGAAAATCCCAAAGCCAAATTGCTCAGCTCGATGAGCTCCTCCTTCTCAACGGCCGTGATGTGTTTTCAGGCCCTGAATCGATCAGAATCTCACCCCAAAGAGGCGACGCTCGCCCTCGTTTCCACCGCCGTATGGCCCTGCGAGTCGAATGTTGTGGGTAGCTGGAGGGAACCCTCGCGAAGACCGATGGAGTGGTGATGGTTGATAGGACTCCGGCGCTTGGATGGTGGCGTGGGCTGAAGCCCTAATGGTGGAGGGTGGGTTCGGGGGCGTGCGTTGCTTCCAGATGAAGATGATGAGGGTAACTACCCTCAATTGATTTAATTTATTTATGCTTAGGTTAATATTTAAAAGGTATATGGAAAATGTTATTATTATTATTATTATTTTTATAACAAATGTTGTAGGAAATAAAAGAGGATTGTTTTAAAAATAAATAACAATGGATTTTTTTTAAAATAGAAAATAACTTTGTTTTAAAATAGGAAAATTAACATTGTTTTAAAATAAAAATGGTGTTTTAATTAAAAATAAGCATTTGTCTTTAAAGTAAAATATAATTAACCTTGTTTTTAAAAATATAATCTTTTATATATAAATAGGGGTTTAAAAATATAATCTATTATATATAAATAGGGGTTTACAAATATAATCTTTATATTCAAAAAAGGCGTGGTAAAAATATAATATTTATATTCAAAAAGGCGTGTTAAAAATATAATCTTTATATTCAAAAAGGCGTGTTAAAAATATAATCTTTATATTATATATCGCCTGGTAAAAATATAATCTTTTTTGTACAAACAACAAGGTAAAAATATAATCTTTATATTCAAAAAGGCGTGGTAAAAATATAATCTTTATATTCAAAAAGGCGTGTTAAAAATATAAACTTTATATTCAAAAAGGCGTGTTAAAAATATAATCTTTATATTAAATATCGCCTGGTAAAAATATAATCTTTTTGGTACAAACAGTAAGGTAAAAATATAATCTTTTTTGTGTAAGTAGCGTGTTAAAAATAAAACTTTTATATACGTGTCGCGATGTTAAAATTGTGATTTTTAACACATACCGTGTGTAACAGATCAAGTGGAAAGCACGGCGAAGATGTTCTACATCAGAAGAGTCGTGGCGTGTGGTTTATCAATTGGTGAGAATTTCTCACTTTATTTTATTTCTTAGTAAGAAAATATATACTAGGATGTTTGACGGTGTTTAGTAGCACCTGACACCCGTCGTCCACAAACCATGGATGGCTTGTTTGCTTGGTTGATTAGTTTGTTAGGTTGATTGTGATATTGGTTTGGACATGGTTCGTGATGTGAAAAACGAATCGATAAAATTGGTTAGGACTAGACGTGCGCCGTTATAAGGCAAAGGGTGTAAGGCTAGGTTAGACATTACCCCAATTTGTGGTGTGAAAATTGAATCGATACGAATTGGTTAGAATTAGACGTGCGCCGAGACAAGGCGAGGGTGTAAGCCTAGGTTAAACCTTACCCCAATTTTGGTATAGCACCGTTGTGCTGCCGAAATTTTCTAGAAAGTGTTAGAAAAAATTGACTAGTGAAATTAAATATCCATATTCAAACCAGACGGTTTGTCTATGTACACCTATTTGATTGACGTTGATTTGGGATGATAAATTTTACATGTCGCCCAACTGCACGAATAAAAGTGTGTGTTTGTTGGTTGAAACCCCACACGGGTGTTGGGATGAAATTGACGTACACTAATCCCAATTGTTTAGTTGTATGTTAATCGATTGGTTGACAGGCTGTTGTAAGCGTTGATTAGTGATATTTAATACTTATGCAGTTGTGTAGTGCACTTTGGATGATGGTTGACTATATACATGTGTTGTATGTGAATCCATATAAGTGAAATTATATGGTATGTGTTTGGGCCTCATTCCGATTCGGTGAAATCAAAAATATTTGAAATAGAATATTTAAAGTGAAAATATTTGAAATAGAATATTTAAAGTGAAAATACTTAAAACAAAATATTTTAAGTGTAAATATTTGAAATAGAATATTTAAAGCAGAAATATTTGAAAGAGAATATTTAAAGTGAATATATTTGAAATAAAATATATTAAGCCGTGTTGATTAGATTTGCGCCATTTGGACGTGGATGATATTTATATCGATTTTATTCGTTTTAAAATAATTATCGACTAGGGAATTATTTCAAATTCAAATATTTCGGAAATAATATCGTTTATAGCATAACGATGTAGAATAGTCAATTTTGGTTAAAAATTAAAAGTGAAGTGGGAATCAATTTTCAAACGATTAATAAAATACGTTTAGAGTTAAAATCGACGAAATATATATAATATATACTATAATATATTAATGGCCTGAATAGAACGCGCCGCGGCAGTTCGCGAATTTCGACCATTAAACTTCGTGTGGGCGTTGAGGGATATCCGACCGTCGGATTCTCCTAAAACTGGAACCATTGGGTTCGTGTCGGGAAGAGCTTTCCAACGAATATAAGAAATTTGAAATCTAATGGTTGGATTTGGAATTATGTCCAAATCAAATTTGGAAAAGGTCGCTATGGATGCAGTTCGATAGCCGTTAGTGGAAATCGACTGTACGGGCCTTGATAAAATTATTAAACATAGTAATAATTTGTGTAAAATCAAAATAAGTGATTTGGAAAGAGTTGGGGTGAAAAACTCCATATTTACAAGGATAAAAGTGTATTTTTATCGAATTGAACTAGTTTTGACTAGAATTAAAATCTATTTATTTTTAAATAGATAAATTGGTTTGAAATGGTTTTAAAAATAACCATAATTTCTAACATGTGAATTGGAATGTGATTGTGGGTTCGTTGTGAACGGTCTCTTAAATAACACTGTTCTTGGATCCAGTTTAGAAAAGAATAAATCTTTTAACTTAGATTTGGTGAAATTTTCCAGTTATTTAGAATATTTAATTGGAATAGAATTCCAATTGGGATTTGGGTTTATCATGAGTAGTGTTTTAAATAACACTTGCTCTTTAACCCGATTAACAATTGGATGTGATTTAGGGTTTATCGTGGATCGTGTTTTAAATGACACCGGTTCTTTAACCCAGATAAAGATTAAAACTAAGTGGAGTTTTAAAGAATCTTTAATTAGATTGAAGTGATATCCAAAGGAAGATTAAAGAATAAATTTAAGAGAATTTATCTTTGATAAAATTAATGGGAACCTTTTCCTAAGAATGTGAAATTTAGAAACTAACTGTCAGTTAGTTAAGAAGAATGGTTTCCTGGGTATTGATCTGATGTTGGTTTCGGCCTTCGGGGTTAATATTTGGGGAATTGTTCTCTTACTAATTTACGGTTAGTGACATCTGAATTGGAATGAGGCGTATGTTGTGTTTGTGTAACACATTTTTATAATATATGCGGGTTATTCAGAAAGGCCGGGTTTATACACATTTTGAATAACCGGTTCGACGATATGTTGAAGGTGAAGACGATGGTTGAAGACCGAGGGTCTTCACATCATTTGGATAATTACTGACCATCTTGATTGGGCTGTACACCCAAGAGGAGAGAATCAGTTTGTGATCGTTCAGACGTGCCTGGAGATCGACGGATATGCGAGGAAAGTGCCTCCGGTTTCGTTCAGACCTAGAACGGACTTGTAAATGGTCGGTGTGTCTGACATTGGATTTGGCGCTGTGTTGATTGGTCTTTATTAAATATACATCTGCCTGGAGAAGAAGAATTTATTCTCTTACTTCACCCCTCTCTGAGTCGCTCGGATCAGAGGTTGTATATCGATAGACATCAGTCGCATGGAGCGGAGTGCCAATGTGGCATGCCTAAATGGCAATTGATCAAGGCTTCTGTTGAAAAGCAAAGTCTTGTTGTGGTGATCAAAGCACGGCCTGCATGGCGTAACTTTGTGTATAGCGTGGATTCGCGAGTTTCACATCCCTGGTGAACCAAAAACGGGAGACGGACCTCAGGGAGGGCATGCATTTTCTTCTAGTTAGAAGTGGTGTCAGTGCTTGAACTGGCTGGCAATGCTTATGTGGATGTGGGATTTGAGGCGCCTCAGTTAGATCGGACGATCCAGGTCCGATGGAGTCAGTGGACTCATTTACGCCCCATAGGGCGGGGAAACACAGTGTTCAGGCATAATAATCCATATCGGTGGACCGGCCCTGACGATCCAAGGGGCAGTTGCGGCAGTTCCTGAGACTCGGACTAGACAGTCTCGAATCGGTGGAGGACTATCTTTAGCCTCAGTTCACAGACGGAAATCCAATTTCCAATACGTGACATTTCAGTTTTAAATTGTATAGCCTAGTATTGGCGACATAGTGGCATGGGACGCTAACGTCGTCTAGGATTGATACATTTATATTTGAAGTTGTTTTGACACTATGCACTTATTATAGTATTAAATAACTTGTTTCTAAACGTATCAAGCATGCTTTGGCTATTATAAGGTAAAACCCTATCCCCCGGTTTGTGCTGCATTGTGTGATGGGACCTGGGTCTTATAATAGCTTCATTGTTCTTTATTTAGCATTGCGCTGTTTGTTTTATGAAGTGGTATTCTTGGGGTGAAGCCCGTTCCGTGTTAGCGGCGTGGTCCCTTGATTTACCTAACTTTAAGAATAAAGAATAATAAATGTTTTAGTTCTCACACCAGTCACATGACTGATCTGGAGTTTATTGTTTTAACCTAAACTCTGGGTGCCCCTACTTTCCGCACGGGCAGCTAATAGTTTTGGTTTTGCAGATTTCTATTCACAGGATCCTGGTTTACAGCTGGAACTATACTCGGAAAGCTTTGTATCCGTGTATTCTTTTCAGTTGTGTTTTGTATTATCTTCCGCTGTATTGTAATGTATTTAAATCTCTGATATTTGTGTAATGTTTATTATTTGAATTATACTCTGTATATTCTTGTACTCTAATGTAATTGTTGTAATAAGCAGTGAAATGTTCTTCCGTTTGGGTTATATTGTGTCGTGTTCTCAACTCTATCTGCGCTTTCCTTTGCTGGGAAGTTCGGGTCGTTACAAGAATAAATCTTTTAATTAAGATTTAGTGAAGATTTCCAATTAATTAATATTTAGTTGGAGTTGAATAAAAGAAGTTGATTTTGGATTTATCGTGAACTGTGGTTTAAACGACATTCATTCTTTAACTCAAATTAACATTGAAATGTGATTTGGAATTTATAAATATTTTAATTAAGATTAAGGAAATTTTACAAATTAAAGTTTTCCAATTTAATAAAATAAATTGGAATGGAGTGGAATTCGATTGGTAATAATCGAAGTGAACTTCTATGGAGGAAGACCGTTACTATATATGAAATTTTTTAAGGCTTTGCCGTTATTTCAATTATATTATTGGTTCAATATGGAAGTTTATATCGATTATATATATTGATCTGTTTTCCATAAAGATTCCATAATTAAGGGAATATGGTTTTGGGTTTATCGTGAACTGTGTTTTAAATGACATTAGTTCTTTAACCCGGTTAAAGGCAGGATTTATTTCCAAAAACTTGAATAATCATAAATATTGATTTTTGGGAAGATTAAAACTAAGTGGAGTTTTAATGAATCTTTAATTAGATTGAAGTGTGAAGGTGATAATTTAAATTTTCAAATTTGGAAAATGATCGAGGATGGAGTATCACCAGTTTTGCTCCAAGCGATAGTTAAATCTTTAATTAGATTTGAATAAGAAATGGTAATTAATATTTACCGACAACACCGTGGGTGTTAGATATGGAGTATTACCAGTTTTTCTCCATGGGATGAATAGGTTGGGATTGGGAAATATAAAAAATGATTACTTCGGTAAGGTTCGCTAATCCCGACTTATTTGGATAAACCTTAATATGGTTTAAATTGTGAAAAGAATATTTGAATAAAAGAATATTCTGGACTGGAATGAGGCATATGTTGTGTTTTTGTTACACTTGTTTATAAAATACACGAGTTATTCGAAAAGGTCGGGTTTGTACCCATTGTGAATAAATGATACGACGACATGTCGAAGATGAAGAAGGTGGTTGAAGACGGTGGTTGAAGACCGGAGGTCTTCACATCGTTTGGATGATTACCGATATCTTGATTGGGCTGTACACCCAAGACAAGGTTATAAGTGGTGATCGTCCAGACGTACTGGGAGATCGAAGGATATGCGAGGGCCTCTCTCCTGCATTGGACATATGGCACGAGGAATAAGGTGACTCCGGTTTCGTTCAGACCCAGAACAAAATTTTAAATAGACTGTGTGTCTGACATGGGATTTTTTTCTGTGTTGATTGATCTTTATCTAATATACATCTGCCTGGTGAAGAAGAATTTATTCCTTTACTTCACCCCTCTTTGATACATACGAGCTTAGAGGTTGTATATCAATAGACATCAGTCGCATGGTGTGAGTTGCCTGTGTGGCGTGCCTAAGTGGAAAATGATCAAGCCCTCTGTTGAAAAGCAGAGTCTTGTGGTTGATGATCAAATCATGGCTTAAATATAGCGTCGCTTTGTGTATAGCATTAATTCGAGAGCCTCACACGCCGGTTTGAACCAGAAAAGGGAGAGGACCTCAGGGTAGACATGCGTTTCTTTCTAGCTAGCGGTGGTGTCAGTGTTTTGCAAGCCCTGACATTTATATTATTTTTACCAATGTGGTTGTTTGAATGTGAGGCGCCTAGGATATATCGGTTACTACGGAGCCGATGGATTTACGCCCCATAGGGCGGGGAAACGTATTGTTTAGGGGATTATAAATCCACTAAAGTATGTGGACCGGCCCTGATGCTCCAAGGTGCAGTTGCGGCTGTATCCTAAGACATGGGCTAGATTGTCTCAAATTCGGTAAGGACGATCCCTTGCCTTGGTTCATAGATGGAAATCCAACTTCTAATACGACATATTGCGGTTTCAATTGTAGAACGAGTATGGCGACATAGTGGTATGGGGCACTTACGCAGTCTATGATTGATATATTTATATTTGAAGTTGATTTCATTACTTATAGTGATAATAAAAGATTAAATTTCACGTAGCAAGCATTATTTGGATATTATAAGGTAAAAACCATATCCTCCGGCTTGCATTGCATTGTGGGATGGACATGGGTCTTATAATAGCTTCATTGTTCTTTATTTAGCATTGCGCTATTGGTTTTATGCATTAGTATTCTTGGGAGTAAGCTCGTTCCGTGTTATATGGCGTGGTTCTTTGATTTACCATATTTTAAAATAAAGTTTTAAATAACTTATTTAGTTCTCACACCAGTCACATGACTGACCTGGAGTTTATTAATTTAACCTAAACTCTAAGTGCCCTTATTTTCCACATCGGCAGCTAGTAGTTTTGGTTTTGCAGATTTATTCTTACAGGATCCTAGATTTACAGCTGGGGTTATATTCAGAAAGCTCTGTATTAGTGTATTTCTTCATGTTGTGTTATGTTTTAATTTTCCGCTGCATTATAAATTATATCTCTAATATATATCAAATGCGTAATATTTATTCTTACTCTGTTATATTCTTGTACTCTGATGTAATTATTGTAATATGCAATGAAATGTTCTTCTGTTTGTGTTTCGAGTAGTCTTGTCCTCAATTCAATCTAGGCCTTCCTTTACGGGGAAGTTCGGGTTGTCTCATACCCCATTTGTTCTTCTAAAAGCTAATGCTCCATTTGTTTTGCCGAAATCTAGAATACATGTTTGAGAAATGCGTACACACCTCACCCGTATTGCTTCGTGTTATACCTTGTTCATGATATATTTGTTTACACCCATGAACTTCCTCGCACCTGTTATTTTGGTTACAGGGCGCTGGGGTAGTGCATACGTGTACTTGTACCCATGTGTATATGCATGCTCTCGTGACTATTTGTCCCTGAAATAAATACAAATATAGCACAAACACTTGAGCGTTGTATTGGGCATATGATTGATGTGAGGATTAACTATTATATCTCAGTTTATATTGAAGTTAATTTACTTGAACAAATGACTAATCCTGACTTGAGTGTTTTATGTTTTTCTTGCATGGAACGCTCGGGTCAGATCCAAGCAATACGGATTTAAAGATTACCATGAAGGATTCGAATATTAGCGAAGCTGGAGATTCCAAAGAAAGCGCGCTTTGAAGTTTCAAATAGTAAAGATTTTTCTGTATTCAGATTATATTTTCACTCCACTGTATAGATAATGTTGTATAAAAATTTTTGATTCATAGAAGTCTATTTTGGTGTTCAATATTGCGTTATTCTTTTATCCTGTGTTTTCTGTGTTGATTTTATTTTTTTAAACTCTGTAAGCTTAAAAACGATCCGTCGATTTGGTTCTTTTAAATTGGTTTAATTACTGGTTTAAAGCGGTTAAAAAGGCAGGACGTTACAAGTGGTATCAAAGCTTTGGTTTACTCAAAGCATAGCTTACCGAGTTTAAATGAATAGGATCGACACTAAATGAATAGCACAATTTTGGAATGGAAAATTATTTTGGAAGAAAAAAAATATTATATATAATTTGAAGATTAATATTTTGAACTAGTGCATCGGAAAATTTATTTTGAAAATAATTTTTGTGGGAATCCCCAGTCGTTGGGTACAGGCTTGCGAGAGCTAATCTTCGGTAAGGTCCTCTTAGATTTGGAGCTCGAATACATCATCAAACGACATTAAAGTAAGATAAGCATAGGAGAATCAATTGTGTAATTTAGAAATCAAGGATAACAGAAATTTATTGGAATAAGAATTCAAATGAGAATTTGGATGAAAGGAAGAAATTTGAAAATCATTTCAGAGATGAAAACGATAAATTTAATTTTGATAATCGGAATATAAATGAAATGGAATAGTATAATTGGAAATCGATTTTGTCAAATTGTGTTATTAACTTAGATTATTCAGAATATGGCAAGATAATTTATAATTGGTTCCAAACAAATAATGCACAATCGAATATATGAAATTGATGGTAGGTTATAAGCTTGTAAATGAGAATTATAAATGGAGTAAATTGTAAATAAGATGAAGAGAAATATGAATGATGATTTCAAGGAGACATTAACCTATATCTAAAAAAAATCAAAACCAATTTGATGTGACGTGTCCAGTTTCCTATAAAAAGGAATAATATTTACTTTTCAGAAGCAAACAACATGTGAAAGCAAAAATGTCGTAACAACCCGGAAAATCTGAGCCAGTTTAAATTTTTTTATTTTGAATAATTTGGTTAGAAATTGAGTCAGAATTTAAAAATTCCATTTTTAAATAATATAATAGCCCTTGAAAATAGTGATTTTGCAAACGACCTCTGTTTTCGACGTAACCACTTTGGTTGGAACCGGAATGTCGATTTATTGCTAAGTTTCATTTTCCATAATTTTTCAAATCAATATTTTAGCGTGGCAAAGAAAAACGCGTTTGATCGGTTTAAGTTGAATTGGATCGACCAGAAAATGGCCATTTTTCAAACGGTCTCATAATTCAACGAAATCAGTTTTGTTAGGACTGTATCGTCGATACGAAGCTAGAATTAATTTTTCTGGAATTTTCTGAAGCAGTATGTGGCCCTGACAAATTAAAATGTATGTTCAAAACAGAATTTGAATGTTTTATATTTTAATTTGAGGAATAACTGATTCTAACAGTCGAACTGGCCGACGAAACATATCCCATTGTGTTCAGAATGGGGGTATTTAGCTAGGGATGACAGTCGTTGAGTTTGGATTGGAGTTCGTATGTGACAAGGGGTATTTTCGGATTTTTGAAATTTAATATATATAAAAAAGGGGCGGCCAATCATAATTTTCCTTTTATTTTCTCTCTCCCCGATCATCAGCTCGCGACGGCGAAAAACAACACCGAACTTCTCTCTTCAAATTCTCTGCATCCACTTAACGAAATTGAGCGCGGTTCGATCCATTTTAAAGCTCTCTCCTCCCTTTTCAAATCCATATAAGGATTGTATTTTTTCGTGGCCTGTGGAGTTCGAATCGAGACCGCGAAGATCCGTACTTCAAGCCGACACTGCGCCGTGAGTTCGCCGTCGTTCTAGGACGGACCACCATCGATCCGCTTGCCCTCCTCCCCCTTCGACACTGTATCCTCTGATCGGTGCAACACTTCACCGTTTGATCGCAAAAATCAAACCCTAGTTCGAACCATATAATAAAAGGTACGGTTTTATTTTTTGAACTGTTTTCAACTTCTAAAAGCGTCGCAAAGTGGGTTAATCTTTGAAAAATCGTAATTTTTTCATATGTGGTCGAAATCCAGTGAAACAAGAGACACCAAGACCGTGGCGACGTCCTCAACATTCTAGAGAAGACCGCGGATTTTTCTGAGCTCGCTACGATATTTGGCAAAGCGAAAATCAATGTGAGATTTCTAAATTCAAAAGCGGTTGTACATGTGATGTATAAGTTATATAAGTGAAGTATGAGTTGTATACGCGTTGTACACCTCACGTACATGTGTTGTATGAGTTATATGAGCGATGTATAAATTATACATGTGATGAATATATCATATATGCGATGGAATGGAAATAAAATATACTATTATATATGTATATATACGCCCCTCGTCCACAAACCTTTGACGGTATTTATTGATTGTGATTGTGTGAAATTTGGTGTGAAATTTGGTTGAGAATGCGAATGGTTGAAAATACGAATGGTTGTTTGTGGCTGAAAAATACCCATGTGAGGTTGAGAGTGAATATTTTGGGTTGATACCACATAGGATTAGTTTTTGGTTGAGAGGGAATATTTTGGTTGAAACCACATAGGATTAGTTAGTGGAAATGAAATGAAATGAAAATTAAACATGCCGCCTGCGTGCAAACTAGATGCAATGAATCCCCATTGTCAAAAACTGCAATGCTTTAAGGTAGAGCGAGGAGCCGTGGAAGAACGGTGCCGGTTTTACTACCCTGCTGTTATGCTGCCGAAATTTCTTGAAATATTCATGCGTTTGATTTTATTCCTGTGTTTGATTTTTTTCATGTATTGAAATATATCCATGTGTTGAGAATATATTCATTATCCTCATAAACTGTTTAGAAATTAAAATTCAAATTTTTATCACTAGAATGAAGTATATAAAATAACCCAGTGTTGAATAAAATATAAAACCGATAAAAATGACATTTTTATCACTTGTATGAAATATATAAAATACACATATGTTGAATAAAATATAATAACGATAAGAACCACATTTTTATCACTTGAATGAAGTTAAAAAAATACTCATGTGTTGAATAAATGGCTAGGAAGATAAGAATCACATTTTATCGTATAAGTGAAGTTAGAAAATATTTATATATCGAATAAAGGACTAGAAAGATAAAAATCACATTTTTATTAAATTTGTGAAGTGTTAAAAATATTCATGTGTGAAGATCAAGATTTGTTGATTAAAAAATATTATTTTTAACACGTATATGAACTGAAACTGGTTTATAAATCGATGAATGAATTTAATTTATATATATATATATATATATATATATAAATTTAATAAAACGAATCGAGCCCCTTCAGTTCGCGTTTTGAAATCTTAATTTTAAATGATTATACCGAGAGATCCGACCGTCGGATTTTCTCGAAACTGGACCCGTTGGATCCGCCTTGAAAAGATCTTCCCAACAAGATAATGTTCGTAAAGATACAACAACTAGATTTTCAGATAAGTGTAAATCAAATCTGAAGAAAAACAGCGCCAGGGCCGCGTTAAGGCCTGATGCGTCGTTTATATAAAATGGCCTATTTTAAAATAAATAAAAATAGCGAAAAATAGTTATATAATATTACTAACGATATGGAATGGAAATAAACCGAATTTTCTCGGTTTGTTGGATATTCTGATGGCTGAATGTGTTTGGCGTGAAATTTACATTAACGAACGAAACCTGAATATGTTTTGAATTAAGATTCAAAGGGAGATTAAAGAATAAATTTAAAAGAATTTATCTTTGGTAAAATTAATGGGAACCCTTCCCTAAGAATGTGAAATCTAGAAACTAACTGACAATTTTTGAGATGGATTGGGTCCTGGGTATTGATCTGATGTTGGTTTCGACCTCCGGGATTAATATTTGGGGAATCGTACGCTTACTAATTTACGGTTAGGGACTGATGAATTGACACTTGTTTAATATATACGCGAGTTATTCAGAAAGACCAGGTTTATACTCATTCTGAATAACTGATATGACGATAAGAAGTCGATGATGAAGACGGTGGTTGAAGACCGGAGAGCTTCACGTCGTTTGGATGGTTACTGACGTCTTGATTGGGAGGCATCACAAAATATAGATATTAAGTGGTGATCGTTTAGACGTACTTGGAAATCGACTGGATTGCGAAGTACTAGGTGCCTCCGGTTTCGTTCAGACCCAGAACGGACTTGTAAATGGATGAGTCTGACGTTGTAGATGACAGCGTGGCATGCAGAGATGCAGTGATCAAGGCTTCTGTTGAAAAGCAACGACTTGTGGTTGATGGTCAAAGCACCGCTTGTGTGGCATAGCTTTGTGTATAACATTGATTCGCGAGCCTCACACCCCGGTATGAACCACAAACTGGAGAGGACCTCAGGGAGGACATGCGTTTCTTTCTAGCTAGAGGTGGTGTTAGTGCTTAAAACTGGCTGACATTTATATTATTTTCACCTATGTGGTTGTTGCTGTTGCGAGGCGCCTCGGTTATATTGATCGATCCGGGACCGATGGAGTCATTCGTTGGCTCACTTACGCCCCATAGGGCGGGGAAACGCAGTGTTTAGGAATTTTAATCCACATTGGTGGACCGGCCCTGACGATCCAAAGGTCACTCAATCTCTTACCTGAGACATGGGCCAGATTATCTCAAATCGGATGAGGACTATCTTTTGCCTTGGATCATAGATGGAAATCCAATTTCCAAATACGACATCATGCGGTTTTGATTGTGGACCTATATTTGGCAACATAGTGGCATGGGACGCTCATGTCGTCTATGATTGATATTTATGATTGTATATAAAATTAGAAACTAACTGGAAACGAGTTAAGATGGGTGGTTTCCTGGGTATTGTTCTGAAGTTGGTTTCGGCCTTCGAGGTTAATACTTAGGGAATCGTCCTATTGCTAATTTATAGTGGGAGTCTGATTTAGAATTAAAAGATAAAATACACATTATAAGCGATCTTGATTTACACGTATTAAGCATATCTTGGTCGATATAAGGTAAAACTCTGTCCTTCGGTTTGCGTTGCATTGTGTGATGGGACTTGAGTCTTATATCGGCTTCATTCTTTCTAAAAATCATTTTGTTGTTTAAAAAGATTTACTTTGTTACCTGCACTGGCAATCACTGGAGTAAACACGTTCCGCGAAAGTGACGTGGTCCTATGATTTGCTGCATTATTATTGTTTAACCAGTTAAGTAGATTTCTCATACCAGTCCCACGACTGACTCGATGTTTGTTTCAATTTGCAAACTCGGGTGCCCTTATTTTCACACGGGAGGCCTTGTATTCAATTTTTAGCAGACTCGTTTTGGATAGCTATGGAGCTGGAGCTGGTTCTTTACCATTTCTATTTACTGTTACAGTATTACCATGTATATTATGTTTGTTTCCGCTGTGGACATTTTATATTCCTCTGGAACTGTATTTTGTACTAATTAAGATCCTGTTATACTGTGTAACTCTGATGATGATTATTGTATCCAGTGAATTTTGCTGTTCATTATCTGGTGTATTTCTCTATTTCTGTTCCGTTGTTATTTGTTTATGTGTCATATTCCAAAGATTACCCTTGCCACCGTCGTACGGGGTTTGGGGTCGTCACTCGTGGTATCAGAGCTTTGGTTAAGCATAGTTCTGGAATATAACATATTAATGAACTCGCCAAAAATAGTACTAGTAATGTTCTAGGATGAATAACTCATTACAGATAGGATTAGTAATATCCTAGTATGAGTAAAGCAGAACGAAATACACCCCAGTGGACACATTTACATTCAAGTATTTGTCTCTATGCTATATAATATCTTTGTTGTTGACCTGACACTTGGTCTGCTATTTGCAGAAGTACTAGAAAATGAGTGTCAGAAACAGAAGAAGGAATACAAACCCAGATATTGAAGCTCTATTAAAGAAATATCGAAATATGGGTGGAATATCATTCTTGGGCGAAGAATCTATTATGAAAACACAAGCTTGGATTCGTTCTGCCGAGGAAATCTTTGAGGGTTTAAAGCTGAGAGATGATCGGAAAAGATTACTGGCATCTTGGGCACTCAAAGACGAAGCTTTGTTCTGGTGGGATTCAATTATTAAGGATAATCCAGAAGGTAATATTACCTGGGATAGATTTACTCCTCTAGAAGCAATTATGCGGTTATGTGATGAATTCTATTATCTGATATAAGGAGATATGACCATTCCAGAATATCACAAGAAATTCAATGAACTTGCTCATTTTTCCCCGCATCTGATTCAAGATCCAAAGAGTAAGAATTTGAGGTTTATTTATGGTCTTCGAAGAAGATACTAGAATAGTGTAATGGGACATGTGAAGCTTCCTTTTTCTGAAATGATATACATGGCTTACCAGCATGAAGATCTCGACAAGAAAGGTATGTTGCGCTTCGAGGAGGAAGTCAGTTCTAGCAATAAAGGGGAGTCAAAAACTGATAATCCTTAGTCCAGTACGATGTCAGAGGTCAGTAAGGAGCCCAAAGTCAATCGAAAAAGGGCCAGATCTGGGAAAGAACTAATAATGATTGCCATATGCAATAACTGCAAGAAGCAAGGGCATTTGTAGGGAAATTGCAAATGCTCGAAGAAACGAATAAATGATGGATCTAAATCCAAGAACAAGTTTCAAGAGAATAGAGAATGCAGTAAATGCCATCAGATTGGTCATCTTTCAAAGTGTTGCCCGCTATCAAAGAACTATAAAATCGTACATGTAAAAGACGTGGTAGAAACTCCAGTACCCTCAGCCAGTCAGGGAAGGTCGGATGTTTTGGAAGGAACAGTTAATGTCAAGGATATCCCAGTTAAAGTGCTGTTTGATACGGGTCCGTCACGAAGCTTTATAGCAAAGAATGCGGTTAATAAATTGGGTTTGACATTGAAGAAGCTCAAAGAACCCATCACTGTCCAAAATCCGGTTGGTGGTTCCTTCAATATTAGTTGGGTTTGTGGAGTGCCTGTCTCTTTTTCTTGTTATCGATTCCCTACCATCGCGATCATCATGAATTTTACTGAATTCAATCTTATTTTGGGATTGGATTGGTTAACCAAGTATGAAGCTGAGGTTAGATGCACCGACAGAGATGTTAGGGCAAAGATTAAATCAGGAGATTATATAACCATACCATGTGAAGTTCTGAATTCAGATAGAAAAGACTTTTGGTTGGCTCTTAATGTTTCTCCTGCTCAAGTAGAAAATATTCCTGTCGTCAAAGAGGATACACAGGCCGTCATAAAAGATATTCCTATTGTCAAGAATTATGCAGATGTTTTCGAAGAAGTGGTTAGCTTACCTCCGTAGAGAGAGATTGATTTCAAGATCGCTTTAATCCCGAATGCAAGGACAGTAGTGCACGCCATTCGGAGAATGTCTCTAAAGGAGAAAGAAGAACTAGACAATCAAACTCGATAGCTTGTATGGAAAGGTCTGATCAGTCCTAGTTTCTCTGATTGGGGCGCAGCAGTGGTATTTGTCCCAAAATCTGACGGTACTCTCTGACTCTGTGTGGATTATCGTGACATGAACAAACAGACATTAAAGAACAAATATCCATTGTCGCGAATAGATGATTTGTTGGATCGACTAAATGGCGCACAAGTATTTTCAAGGATGGACCTGGCTAAAGGCTTCCATCAGCTTCATATTGCCAAAGAGTGTGTTCCAATGACAGCATTCAGAGGTCCCGATTTATTCTACGAATGGTTAGTAATGCCGTTCGGCCTTTATAACGCTCCTGCATACTTAGTCGATTTAATGAATAAAGTGTTCAGAGGAGTCCTGAATAAGTTTGTTCTGGTTTTTATTGACGATATTCTAATATTCTCTAAGTCAAAAGCCGAACATGAAAAACATTTGGAAGAGGTTCTAGAAATTCTGAGAAGGAATGTTTTGAAGGCCAAACTGTCCAAATGTATATTCTGGCAAGATGAAGTAAAGTTTCTTGGCCACGTCGTATCAAAGGAGGGAATTGCTGTGGATCTAATTAAAATCACTGCTATTCAAAATTGGAAGCAACCAAGTACTCCTACAGAAGTTCGAAGTTTTCTTGGATTGGCTAGTTATTATCGGAAGTTCATTAAAGATTTTTCGAAGATATCTAGTCATCTAACAAAGCTTACAAAAAAGCATGCAAAATTCAAGTGGACTTCAGAATGTGAGGAGGCTTTTCAGAAATTGAAAGTAAAATTAATGACTGCTCCAGTGTTAACAATCATCGATGGCAATCAAGACTTGAAAGTTTGGATAGACGCATCTAGAGAACGTCTGGGTGCAGTATTAATGCAAAGAGGCCAAGTTTTTGCTTATGCTAGCCGTCAGCTGAAGCCGCATGAAAAGAATTATGTTACTCATGATCTTGAGTTGTTGGCTATCGTATTTGCTTTAAAAATCTGGAGACACTATCTTTTGGGTGAGAAGTTCGAATTGTATACGGATCATCAGTCACTAAAGTATCTGTTCACCCAGAAAGACTTGAATCTGAGATAGCAGCGTTGGCTAGAATTTCTGGCAGCATACGATTTTGAGATTTTGTACCCTCCAGGGAAAGCCAATGTTGTGGCTGATGCGCTCAGTAGAAAGAATGAAATCATCACCAGTTTTATAATTGCGACTTTATTGATTGATAAGATCTCTACTCTCCAAAGATACGACAAATTTATTAAAGGAATGAGCCAGCGAATTCGTAAAGGCAATGCTTCAGATTTCCAGCTTGATAACGAAGGGATTCTGAGGTTACAAGGACGAGTTTGTGTACCAAAAGTTCCTGAACTCAGAAGAGAGGTACTTGATGAATGCCACAAGTCTAAGCTCAGTACCCATCCGGGTGTGAGTAAAATGTATAATGATATCAAGCGAACATTCTGGTGGAAATCTTTGAAAAGAGACATCTCTATATTTGTTAAAAGGTGCCCTACTTGCCAGCTAGTCCAAAGCGATCAACAGAATCTGGCTGGATTATTACAACCATTGGACATTCCAGGATGGAAGTGGGAACACATTTCTATGGATTTCATCAATGGCTTACCAAGAACCAGGAAAGCAAACCACAGTATATAGGTGATCGAAGAGCGTCTTACGAAGACCACCCATTTCATACTTGTCAAGTCATCTAGAATGGCTCAGAGTTTAGCACAAATTTGTTTCAAGGAAATTGTAGGATACATGGAGTGCCACTCGGCATAGTTAGTGATAGGGATCCACTATTTACTAGAAAATTCTGGGAAGCATTCCAGATGGAATTGGGAACAAAATTGAATCTGTGCACCGCTTACCACCCTAAGATAGACGGCCAGACTGAGAGGGTAAACCGTATACTTGAAGATTTATTGCGGCCTTGCATTATTGGTTTGGGCGGATCATAGGAAGACCACTTGCATTTTGCTGAATTATCGTACAACAACAGTTATCAAGCAAGCTTGAAAATGTCACCGTTCGAAGCCTTGTACAATAGACCTTGCAGATCTCCTGCTTGTTGGGTAGAATCTGGCAATAGACTTGTATTGGGGCCAGATATGTTTCGTAAAGCCCCAGATAAAGTCGATCTCATTAACAAACGATTACTAACGGCTCAAAGCCGACAGAAAAGCTATACGGATGCAAAGAGAAGAGATGTAACATTTGCTGTTGGTGACTATGTGTATTTGAAAGTTTCTCCAATGAAGGGAGTAACCAGATTTGGTAAAGGTGGAAAGTTGGCACCCAGATTTATTGGTCCATTTCCTATACTTGAACGGATTGGAACCCTTGCTTATAAAATTCAATTACCTGACTGGTTTCCTGGAGTACATGATGTATTTCACATGTCTCAATTAAGAAAGCATGTGCACGATCCAGATCTGATTGAGGATTAATTGAATCAACAAGTCATGGACATTACACCATAATTCGCCGTGAGAAGAGAGGCGATAAAGATTATTGGCAAAGTAACCAAAGAGCTGAGGAACAAGAAGGTTCACTTAGTTAAAGTGCAGTGGAGTAGTGATCCTAGAGACTATACTTGGGAGACTGAGGAGAAAATCAAACAAGCTTATCCCAAATGAAGAGTGGATCTTTCTGACTTACTCCGGTACAAGGCATATTTACCATATTTTACATTTCCGTATTGAATTTCACTTACTGTTGATTCCACACTTTAATGTTGTTTTTCACTTTGCTATTGTTTGCTCACCTCACGACTGTTTTCACAATTCACTATTGTTTTCTTTTATGGAAAAAACTTTTAATTATATGTATAACCTGATTTCTTGAAAATATGACTTTTAAGTATATAAAGTTTCATTTATATATATGAAAAGTTAAATAACGAATTGATTGATGATTGAGTTGTGTGATTATTATTTAGAATAATCAAAATATTCGAATGAGAATTAACCTAACCAATATGAGAATAAGTGGTAAATTCATGCAAATTTTATCCGAAATTGAAACTGTGTTGAAAATGGATTGTAATGCATACATGTACATTATATATGTGTGAACAGGTCATAGCAGGTACGCAAAGAAGTGGAATAAAATTATGTGCCCGACAAATAGGTATACGTTTATCGTATTTACTGGGAGTTGATGAATTTATGAGCCGATTGGCTAGCCGCTTGGATTCTTCTTTTCCTTTTGGATTGGTGAGGGCTATGGGAGGCTATTTGAAATATACCGAATCTCCCCATACAAAGGAGGTTATGGAGAAATTTTTCGAAAATTTAGGGTGTTAGCCAAATTTTTGAAGAATTAGAAATTCTTAGAAACTGAAAAGTTGAAGAATGAACGCCATAACGAAAGTTGAGTTGGTTGGTTAAACAACTTCCTACTCCATTCCTTTTCGAGGACGAAAAGATTTTAAGTGGGGGAGAATGTAACAACCCGGAAAATCTGAGCTAGTTTAAAATTTCTTATTTTGAATAATTTGGCCAGAAATTGAGTCAGAATTTAAAAATTCCATTTTTAAATAATATAATAGCCCTTGAAAATAGTGATTTTGCAAACGACCTCTGTTTTCGACGAAACCACTTTGGTTGGAACCGGAATGTCGATTTATTACTAAGTTTAATTTTCCATAATTTTTCAAATCAATATGTGAGCGTGGCAAAGGAAAACGCGTTTGACCAGTTTTAGTTGAATTGGATCGACCAGAAAATGGCCATTTTTCAAACGGTCTCAGAATTCAACGAAATCAGGTTTTTTAGGACCCTATCGTCGATACGAAGCTAGAAATAATTTTTCTAGAATTTTCTAAAGCTGTATGTGGCCCCGAGTAATTGAAATCTACGTTCAAAACAGAATTTGAATGTTTTATATTTTAATTTTAGGAATGACTGACTCTAACAGTCGAATTGGCTTACGGGACATATCCCATTGTGTTCGGAATGGGGGTATTTAGCTAGGGACGACCGTCGTTGAGTTTGGATTGGAGTTTGAATGTGACAAGGGGTATTTTCGGATTTTTGAAATTAAATATACATAAAAAACGGGTGGCCAATCATAATTTTCCTTTTATTTTCTCTCACCCCGGTCATCAACTCGCGACGGCGGAAAAAAACACCGAACTTCCCTCTTCAAATTCTCTACATCCACAAAACGAAATCGAGCACGGTTGGATCCATTTTGAAGCTCTCTCCTCCCTCTTCAAACCCTTATAAGGATTGTATTTTTTCGTGGCCTGTGTAGTTCGAATCGAGCCGGGGAAGATCCAGACTTCAAGCCGCCGCTGCGCCGTGAGTTCGCCGCCGTTCAGGGCCGGACCGCCATCGATCTGCACGCCCTCCGCCCCGTTCGATGCTGCAACCTCTGATCGGCGCAACACTTCACCGTTTGATCGCAAAGATCAAAACCTAGTTCAAACCATATAATAAAAGGTACGGTTTTATTTTCTGAACTGTTTTCAACTTCTAAAACCGTCGCAAAGTGGGTTAATCTTTGAAAAATCGTAACTTTTTCATATGTGGTCGAAATCCAGTGAAACAAGAGACACCGAGACCGTGGCGACGTCCTCTACGTTCTAGAGAAGGCCACAGATTTTTTTGCGCTCGCTACGATTTTTGGCAACACGAAAATCAATGTGGGATTTCTAAATTCAAAAGTGATTGTACATGTGATGTATAAGTTATATAAGCGAAGTATGAGTTGCATTCGCGTTGTACACCTTATGTACATGTGTTGTATGAGTTATATGAGCGATGTATAAATTATACATGTGATGAATAAATCATATATGCGATGGAATGGAAATAATATATACTATTATATATATATATATACGCCCCTCGTCCACAAACCATGGACGGTATTTATTGATTGTGATTGTGTGAAATTTGGTGTGAAATTTGGTTGAGAATGCGAATGGTTGAAAATACGAATGGTTGTTTATGGCTGAAAAATAACCATGTGAGGTTGAGAGTGAATATTTTGGGTTGATACCACATTGGATTAGTTTTTGGTTAAGAGTGAATATTTTGGTTGAAACCACATAGGATTAGTTTGTGGAAATGAAATGAAATGAAAATTAAACATGCCACCTGCGTACGAACTAGATGCATGAATCCCCATTGTCAAAAGCTGCAATGCTTTAAGGTAGAGCGAGGAGCCGTGGTAGAACGGTGCCGGTTTTACTACCCTGCTGTTTTGCTGCCGAAATTTCTTGAAATATTCATGTGTTTGGTTTTATTCCTGTGTTCGATTTTATTCATGTATTGAAATATATCCATGTGTTGAGAATATATTCATTATCCTCATAAACTATTTAGAAAATAAAAATCACATTTTTACAACTAGAATGAAGTATATAAAATAACCAAGTGTTGAATAAAATATAAAAACGATAAAAATCACATTTTTATCACTTGTATGAAATATATAAAATACACATATTTTGAATAAAATATAATAACGATAAGAATCACATTTTTATCACTTGAATGAAGTTTGAAAAATATTCATGTGTTGAATAAGTGGCTAGGACGATAAGAATCACAATTTATCGAATATGTGAAGTTAGAAAATATTTATATATCGAATAAAGGACAAGAAAGATTAAAAATCACATTTTTATCAAATTTGTGAAGTGTTAAAAATATTCATGTGTGAAGATCAAGATTTGTTGGTAAAAAAATATTATTTTTAACGCATATGTGAACTGAAACTGGTTTAGAAATCGATGAAAGAATTTAATATGTATATATATATAAATATAAATTAAATAAAACGAATCGAGCCCCTGCAGTTCGCGTTTTGAAATCTTAACTTTAAACGATTATACCGAGAGATCCGACCGTCGGATTTTCTCGAAACTGGACCCGTTGGATCCACCTTGAAAAGATCTTCCCAATAAGATAAAGTTCGTAAAGATCCAACGGTTGGATTTTCAGATAAGTGTAAATCAAATCTAAAGAAAAACAGCGCCAGGGCCGCCTTAAGGCCTGAAGCGTCGTTTATATAAAATGGCCTGTTTTTAAATAAATAAAAATAGAAAAAAATCATTATAAAATATTATTAACGATATGGAATGGAAATAAACCGAATTTTCTCGATTTGTTGGATATTCTGATGGCTGAATGTGTTTGCCGTGAAATTTACATTAACGAACTGAACTTGAATATGTTTTGAATTAAGATTCAAAGGGAGATTAAAGAATAAATTTAAAAGAATTTATCTTTGATAAAATTAATGGGAACCCTTCCCAAAGAATGTGAAATCTAGAAACTTACTGAAAATTGTTGAGATGGATGGTTTCCTGGGTATTGATCTGATCTTGTTTTCGGCCTACAGGATTAATATTTGAGGAATCGTTCGCTTACTAATTTACGGTTAGGGACTGATGAATTGAACTTGTTTAATATATACGCGAGTTATTCGGAAAGACCGGGTTTATACTCATTTTGAATAACTGATACGACGATAAGAAGTCAATGATGAAGATGGTGGTCGAAGACCGGAGAGCTTCACGTCGTTTGGATGGTTACTGATGCCTTCATGGGGAGGCTTCCCAAAATATAGATAATAAGTGGTGATCGTTCAGACCTGCATGGAAATCGACCGGATTGCGAGGTACTAGGTGCCTCCGATTTCGTTCAGACACAGAACGAACTTGTAAATGGATGTGTGTCTGACGTTGTAGATGACAGCGTGGCATGCAGAGATGCAGTGATCAGGGCTTCTGTTGAAAAGCCTTGTGTTTGATGAGCAAAGCACCGCCTGTGTGGTATAGCTTTGTGTATAACGTTGACTCGCGAGCCTCACACCCCGGTATGAACCAAAAACTAGAGAGGACCTCAGGGAGGACATGCGTTTCTTTCTAGCTAGAGGTGGTTTCAGTGCTTAAAACTGGCTGACATTTATATTATTTTCACCTATGTGGTTGTTGCTGTTGCGAGGCGCCTCGGTTATATCGGTCGATCCGGGACCGATGGAGTCATTCGTCGGCTCACTTACTCCCCATAGGGCGGGGAAACACAATGCTTAGGAATTTTAATCCACATCTGTGGACCGACCCTGACGATCCAAAGGTCACTCGAGCTCTGACCTGAGATATGGGCTAGATTATCTCGAATCAGATGAGGACTAACTTTTGCCTCTGTTCAAAGATGGAAATCCAATTTCCAAATACGACATCGTGCGGTTTTGATTGTAAACCTATATTTGGCGACATAGTGGCATGGGACGCTCATGTCGTCTATGATTGATATTTGTGATTGTATATAAAATTAGAAACTAACTGGAAACGAGTTAAGATGGGTGGTTTCCTGGGTATTGGTCTGATGTTGGTTTCGGCCTTCGGGGTTAATACTTAGGGAATCTTCCTCTTACTAATTTACAGTTGGAGTCTGATTTAGAATTAAATGATAAAATACACATTATAAGCGATCTTGCTTTACATGTATTAAGCATATCTTGGTTGATCTAAGGTAAAACTCTATCCTCTGGTTTGTGTTGCATTGTGTGATGGGATTGAGTCTTATATCGGCTTCATTCTTTCTAAAATTCATTTCGTTGTTTAAAAAGATTTACTTTGTTACCTGCACTGGCAATCACTGGAGTGAACCCGTTACGCGAAAGTGGCGTGGTCCTATGATTTGCCACATTATTATTGTTTAACCAGTTAAGTAGATTTCTCATAGCAATCCCACGACTGACTCAATGTTTGTTTCACTTTGCAAACTTGGGTGCCCTTATTTCCACGCAGGCAGCCCTGTATTTAGGTTTTAACAGACTCGTTTTGGACAGCTATGGAGCTGGAGCTGGTTCTTTACCATTTCTATTTTCTGTTTCAGTATTACCATGTATATTATGTTTGTTTCCTCTGCGGACATTTTATATTCCTCTGGAACTGTATTTTGTACTAAGTATGATACTATTACACTGTGCAACTCTGATGATGATTATTGTATCCAGTGATTTTGTTGTTCATTATCTGGTGTATTTCTCTATTTCTGTTCTGCTGTTATTTGTTTATCTGTTATATTCCAAAGATTACCCTTGCCACCGTCGTATGGGGTTTGGGGTCATCACAAATGTTGCGAACGGAATTGGAGTAAAGGAAATGGAGTTGACCAGAATGGTGAGATTATTCTGAAGTTCAGGATATAAATGAGATTTTCCGAAGTTCGGAGTATATTACCGAATAAGGGATTATTCAAAAGAACGTTATGCGTGAAGTCAATTATGTCGAATTTCAGGAGAATACTATTTACTTTCCATTTAAAAAAAATTAATATTAATTAAATGCTTATGTATTCAGATAAATGAATAATGTATAATTTTTAAAATTAAATATTTTGAAGGCGTAAATTTTTGTCAACAATTTTTGTAAAAGAAGTGAATTTTTAACTTGAATTCGAAAGTTACGAGCATAAATGGCTGCTGGTATTATAAGTTGAGAACTTGATCTATTTCGAAGTTAATGATGTTTTCCAGTTAAGGTCTGAGAGGTAATTATACCCCAACTTGATTAACTTCATTGTTGACGAAGAAATGGTTAAGTTTCGGCAACAAGGATTGGTTAAGTGAAGGAAGTTATTGAGTGACAATAGTTGAGTGGGGATAACAGTATTATATTTAACATATGTTTAATCCAAATAACTACTTTCAAAATGTTTCTCAGGACGAATAAAATATATTTTCTATGGAGAATAAAGATGTGTGAATATATGAAAATGTTTTCCAGCGGTAATAAGCGATTTTCTAGAATTATAAAAATAAACGTGATAAATGGGAAATATTTTTTTAAAAAAGATCTTGAGAGGCTAACGAGTTCTGTTAAATCCCAACGTCGAAAGTGAAGGGCGACAGAACAGAAAAAGAAGTGGATTTGTAAATTGAATATGAGAATAGCGTAAGAAATGATTTGACAAGAATTTAAGGAATGGAAAGGAATTTGGAAATTGACTGGAAATTAGTTAAGTTGAATGACTTTTTGAGTGTTGATCTGATGTTGGTTTCGGCCTTTGGGATTGATACTTAGGGAGTTGTTCAATCGCTAATCTACAGTTGAAGGATGTGAATATTGAAGAATAATAACGCACGAATGAGAAATTTGTTTAAGGATGAAAATTTTGAAATTTAGGAGAGCATGAAGATTTGAATAAAGTGATGGATTTAATAATTGGAAAGTTGGAGGAAAATTCGGGTTATAACCAATAGATTCATAAATTTGAGATTGGAAAGATGTTATATATCTGAATTAATAAAGACATCAAAACTATAGTTTTGAAATTTGAATGGAAATTTGAGGATATTTGATTTTAGATATTGAATATAGAAGTTTCCGAAATTTATACGAATATTTTTTTTTTTGAAAATTGGTTCACTTTATTTCAATAGAAAGAACATACAAAGGAAGAGGTTAGCATACTAACCTTAAACACAACAAAATATAAAAGAAAAACTGAAATTACAAGTAACTAAATCCTAAATTATGATAACTGTCCCATGAAGAGCCATCTTCCTGCTTCCGTGCACTTTCTGCACCTCTCCAACATGCAAACCCTCACCACCTCACATGCTAAAAGCTCCACTTATACAAGATCCCACAACAACAGCAATATCATCGAAGTCTAGCATATTATTCTTCAAAACCTGAGATTGAAAGCGAAACTGCGGATTCTCTTTGCCACTTTTGTGATGAACTGAGCAATCTTAAAAACCCATGACAAATGATTTCTAAAACTAACTAATTCCATTGATCCATATCCTCATATATCTTTACTTACTACTCTTTCCACAGCAAACAAAAGAGAAAGGATAATCTTTTGAGCAAAACAGATTTGAAATCCCAAAATATAATATACAAATCCACAACAATAGGTCTGGTTGATGATTCACAGACTCCTGTGAATCAATCCTCTTGCTAGGATTAACACTTCAGTATATGGATTTCAAAACTAGAAGCAATATTGTTAATGATAGCTGCCCATTATTGTTAACTGTGAAACACCAGGTTATTGAGGCTAGATATGGATACACAATCTCTGTAGTAATCACTCATCCATTTGAGAAAACAGATCATCAAAACATTTTAAGATTTCAACTCAAACTTGGTTTCAATAACTCCAGTATTCACAGTTCGTGAAATTTTTAAATTGAAATCCGAAACCAGTACTATGAAAACTGATTTCAGAGCGTTGCAATGGTAGGCTATACATAACAGCGACGAGACCTCAACAATTTGGGGGAAAATGATGAAGAAGCCTATAAACTCTATCCCTCGACGTACCAAAATCCTTGGAACCGTAAACCAAAACATAGAAACACAAACCAGATCTCGAACATGACGAAAGAATTACAGAAACGGTTGTGAAGAATCAGAAGTGATTTAACACTTGCGTCGACCATGTCAAATCCCAATTCCCCGGATGTCTTGTTCTCCAGCTTTTCGCCATCTTCAAATCGATTGTGGATCAGCTTCTATGCATATTTAGGAAGGCGGATGTGGATCTGGAAATAGAAATCGTCATATGGATGGAAATCGAAACCTAAATAAGGGTTAAAAAATCGTTGTAAAATTTTTAGATCTGAAAATAAAAGTGGAAAGTGGATGGAAAACCGAAGTATTATCGGTGGAAAAACATATGGAAAACAGACGTCTTATCAACGAGAAATCCTCATCGAAGATTACAGATAGAAAAGTGAGTTGAAGAAATTAAAAGATGATAGAAGTTAGGAATCGCTCACGTGTGGTGAAATCAGGTGAAAGAATTCTCCTGTCGCCATTAACAAGTGATTCCTAACATATATTTATACGAATATATATATATATATATATATATATATATATATATATATAAAAAAATATAGCGAATTAGAGACTATTGATTTGGAAGGTAATCGAGTTGAAATGAAATCTTATATAACAGAATTTATATAAGAAGTAGATGTTTGCAAACATGATTTCGAAAGAAAATCTTATGAATTGGAATAAGTATGATTATTTCTGAATATGAAATAAAATAATAAATGTTTTCAAGTCAAGATAAGGGAAGTACCATCCTCCTTTGAGTTTCGAGCTTAGCTGAGATATTCTGCTAGCGTAATTCGCAGGGTTGCAGATAGCCTACGACGAACAGATGTTTCCTGAGGGAATCAGGCGTAACCATTGTGATCGCTGCGATCTAGAGTCGTTGGAATTTGACCGTTTAGCGAAATTCGCAGGGCTGCAGATAGCCTATGGCGGACAGATGTTTCTTGGGGGAATCAAGCGTAACCATTGTGACTGTTGCGATCTATAGTCGAATTATAAGGGCGTAATCCGTAGAGCTGTGAAAGCTTACAAGTATGGATGTTTCCTGGGGGACCCAGGCGTAACCGTTGTGTACTTGCGGTCCACGTGGTAAATTGTCTACTGGTGAAAGAGATGTAACCACTAGAGTTACCAAGGGTAGTATGATGAGCCGTGCAAGTATTTGAGATATATTAGTGATAGTGAGCCATCTGTTAATGCAGCAGTCTGTCTTCATGACTTAAGTTCGTCCTCATGACTTGAGTAAATTTCTTTTGATGATTTGATTCAGTTATCCTGAGATAGAGAAACCAATGCACAATGACTTCAGATTGTCTTTTGACCCTCACATATTTTCTTTTGATTTGTTCATGACGAAATTCGCAGGGAAGTGATTTCTTACGAATACGGATGTTTTTGTGGGATCCAGAAGAAACCATTGTGTATCTGTGATTCATGAACAATTAACATATCAATATCACATTGGTAATTTCCATATCTGTTTTAAAAAGAATTTTTTAAATGTTTTTCACCGGGAGTTGAAACAAGAATATTCAGTACTTGTAGATTTTAGTCGTGTGTCTGGCCAGCGTATGCCTAACATCTGTGAGAACGACAATAGACTTGTCAAACTTCGAGTTATTAAATATTTTCGAATAAATAATTTGAAATTAAAATATACCTAACTATGTAAGTTAAGAAAGAGAATATCGGAATAATAATACAAATATTTCATGTATAAAAGATTGGAAAGGATTTCAGATTTTAGAAATTTACAAGTCGACGATTTGTAACTTGAAAAGAAGAATGTATTTACAATCTTCAATGAGTGTTGAGAAGTGTTAAATAGATTGAATGTAAAAAGATTGGGTTAATGGTTGTTAAGCCGAGACCCATTACAATAGCAACGATGGATAAGTAACGTTGACAGACGATGGTTATAAAGAAATCTGGTATAAATTGAGATGCATAAATCCAACTTATGCAAGATTGGAATTTAAAACAAGATTGGTTTTATAAAGAAACTATATGATTTTGGATCCTTTAGAAGATTGGATAAATGAAAAATTGGGATATATCTCAAATAATTTGAGATAGAGATTGGTCTTAGGAATTTGAATATAGTTTAAAATGCATGGGAACAAATATGACCCGATTCGAAAGATGAAGAAATTCGTGTTTGATCAAAATTGATCTCTAACTAGAAAGGAAATTTAATTTTCTGAGTTAATTGAATACGATGGATAAACAAAGTAGATCGATGTCTTAAATATCGATGTATAAACTAGTTGGGGGAAAATTGTACAAAAGTAAAATTAGAAGTATACATTGGTATAACCCCAACGATCTTTCCTTTTCGGGGACGAAAAGTTTTAAAGGGGTTGGATCATAATGTCCCTAGAAAATTCAACAACTAGAGTGTGAAATTAATTGAAGATTTAATTATTAATGGTCATTTTTATATTGATACTGGAGTCAGAAATTTAAAATCAAATATATTGTTGTGTATGAATTGAATTTATTATTTAATTCAGAATGGTTGGGGAAAATCAAATAATTATTATTGAATATTTGAATTGAATTTTGTGGAGTATTTGAATTGGATTTGGAAATTAATTAGGAAAATATGAAGGGTTGAGTTTAAAGATAAACATAGTTAAACGAATTGGAAATTTTATTTAATAAAATATATGGAAATTGACTTGGATATATGTGTATTTATATATATATATATATATATATATATATATATATATAAAGATATTTAAGCTTAACAGTTCAAATTTAAAATCAAACAATTCGTTACAGGACAAACGGAATAAAATCGGTAAACCGATAAATGATTTAAAAATAAAATAACATCATGCAAATGAAACGGAGTTTGATCAAACAAATTTTATTGAATTCAAGACGTAAAGATGTAGCAGCGTGTACAATTTCATCTCAATCGGAGTCCGTTTATGGTGGTATAAACATTAACGTACATTGCGGTGGAATTAAATTACATGGGGTTCACCTTTTCGTAAGCATAAACCACCCACCTCGTTTCAGCCTACTTCAAATCCTTTCTCCCCAAGTTTACGACATACAACAGACCCTATCACCTACGTCTGAAACATACAACCCTACCTGTACCCATAGATGGACGTTCTTCTTATCCATTGCCATTTTTCTGCTTTAAAAATCACGTAGCAAGGTTACCAGCTATGGCCACCCTACCATATTTTCGTTGCACGGCACGATTTTTCTATCTATAAAACACATGCCTTTTCCCCATATGCTTCAGACAAAAAGAATATGTCTCTCTTTTCCAATCTTTAATGGCTGAAAACAGTTTCCCTCAAACCAAAATTCAAAATTAACGGCCGTCGAGCCGAATCAAAATCAGTACTTTTTCCCTTCGCACCATCAAAGCAAGCGGCTTGGAAGTCTTTCACCTCCTCTCTCGTCGAATTGAAACCCTAACCCACTTTGGAAATCAAAGCTGCCTGAAAAATCGAACTTCAACACTACACCTTGGTGCTCCGAGTCTTCAGGCTCGACATCGCCGTTTTCAGCTCAACGGCAAGTCGTGTAGCCGTCTTTCACTTTTTCAGTCACTACTTCGTCAATTTAAGGTGAGAATTCACTCACGATTAATCAACAATTCAAGTTTTTAACTTCATTTAAATAGAAATATCATAGTTGTTGGTTTTGTTGATTTGTTGAGTTTGGTTGGCTAAGTTTTTACTATTGGTGTTGTTATTACACTTGTGTGCTTGGTGCAGCCTATTATTTTTAGCAAAACTGAACCCCCATGCTTCGTCGAGACCTTGAATGAATGTGTACTATTCTTAAATGGACTGTGTTACTGTTTTTACGAGCCGAACATATAGATTGCCTTTAGTTTATGGGTTTCGATTGGAATTCAGTTAAAGAACTTTGATCTGGAAAGTTATATTTCCTGTTTCGATAAATAAAAAAGGGACATTATGTATTACTTCGTTTTATTTTGTTTCATGATAATGTACGCATCAGTAGTTGGCATCTTGCATGGATCATTGGTGGCTTTTAGAAGTAACCTGCGCAAGAAGTCAGTAGTTTTAGTGTACTATTCCATATATATAATATATTTTTTCTAAGTGTGATATCTTACTCAAAGAAAAACTCGGATTTCAGCTCTCAACAGTTATTCATTTCTATTTTATCTTTAACTAGTCTCTTGACTCGTACTAGTCTTTATTTACTCTGCTATCAAATATATATATAAAAAGAAGAAAAAAAACGTTTAATGTTATTGTGTTTCCTAAATTACACCAGATCTTTGAAGAGTATTAAGATGGTTGCTTCGTATAGGCTTCTGGATGTTGTTCAGTTATTTACCTCTGTTAATGAGTTATTGGTTGAAACTGGAGCTTAACTTAGCTTGTTTAATTCCCTGTTTTGATTTAGTCGCATGCGTGTAATGATCTGGGCCGAAACATTAACTTAACATGGCACTTAAACTAGCTACTTGTTACCATCTTTGATGTACACCGTAGGTAAATTTGAATGGAGGATGATAAGCCAGTCATTTTGAAGTGTTGAGGACAGTCATGTAAAGCCTTGGAAAAACCATTTACTGACGTTAGATGGTCCCTTAATCATCTATGTATTTAATGACTAAGCTAATGCCTATAAATTATTGAATGATTTTTGAAATAGTAAATGAGTTAAGACCAACCAGAAACTTGCAAATTCTTAAGCAGTGTTGTGATTGTCCATTGTTCCAATGTCGAGTGTGTTTACAACATTACTAATTTATTGGATTGAGGTAGAAATTAGATGAAGAGATACCGTGGTGAGTTCCTTGAGGGTTGAAAGACACTAGTTGCACTGATAGTTGATGTCCAGCGTTAAGCTTACTGGGGCAATTTGTCCAGTCTGTCCATGCCACTCAGTTCTGCACATGCAATAACAATAGCTATTTTGAGCACATATATTTTGAGCGCACATATATTTTGAGCGCAACAGTAGCTATATTAAACACATATTGATTTAAGCTGAACAAGGTAATAATGTTTGACACCTCTTATATTTTAGTTGCTGTTGAAATTTTGGTGTTGATTATCCATTGAAATTATGTGTTGATTAAAGAATATGTTCCGTAGATAATTTGGGCTTTAGACTGTTAACTAAAATGGTCTGTTTCCAAATACCATAATATTGAGTTGTGTTAACCATAGATCGGTCTATGGTCCTGAGTTATCAGTCCTTAGTACAGGCATTTGAGATCCATTGAGGTTTAAACTGTCATTTCATTTTGAAATAGACATGTATCAATTTTAATTGAGTTAACTCCAAATTTTTAAGAAGCAAAATAGGGTACTGCTGTTCCTAAAAATTGTAATTGCTCTAGTTGATATTGATATGCTACTTTCTTAGTTTACTCTAACTAGTTATAGGTTCAAACATGTCTTGTTGTGTTCTCTGTCCTTGTATATTGCATGTTTTAATTGAATATTGAATACATTGTAATTACTTCAACCAGTTGGCCACATATTTATTACTGCAATGTATATAATCGGCCCCATATTGTTTATTTCTATCACCTAGTCACATTTTATAACTGCATATGTTGACCACTAGCCACATCCTATTTACTGCAATCTCATGGTCACTTGGCAACTTTTGTTTAACCTGCATCAATTATGATACCATCAAAAACCTGGGATAAACCTGTTCGTAGTCCATATGTCTTGCATGAAATTAACTTTTCTCTTCATTCAAGTGCTTTACTATTGCTGAAGTATACATATTATCCCTTTGTCACATTTGACATTTTCTTCATTTGGCTTGCTAAAAATTTGATGCCCCATTTGTTTTGCTAAAAGCTAATGCTCCATTTGTTTTTTCGAAACCTAGAATACATGTTTAAGAACTGGGTACACACCTCACACGTACTACTTTGTGTTATACCTGGTTCACGAAATATTTGCGTACACCCATGAATTTTCTCGCATCGGTTATTTTGGTTGCGGGACGCTAGGGCAGTGCACATAAGTACTTGTACCCGTGTGTATATTCAGGATCTCGTGACTATTTGTCCCTGAAATAAAAACCGATATAGCACAAAAAGTACACCGTTTTATTGGGCATATAACTGATGTGAGGATTAACTATTATATTTCTCTTTATATTGAAATTAGTTTACTTGAACAAATGATTATTCCTGACTCGAATATTTTATGTTTTTTTTTGCATGAAACTCTCGGGTAAGATCCGAGAAATACATATTTAAAGATCACCACGAAGGATTCGGAAGATTAGCGAAGATTGGGATTCCAAAGACGGCGCACTCTGAAGTTTCAAATAGTAAAGATTTTTCTGTATTCAAATTATATTTTCATTCCGCTGTATAGAAAATGTTGTGTCCAAAATTTTGATTTATAAAAGTCTATTTTGCTGTTAAATATTGCGTTATTCTTTTATCCTGTGTTTTCTATGTTGATTTTATTTTTTTAAACACTATAAGTTAAATAACTATCCGTCGATTTGGACGTTTTAAATTGGTTTTATTACTGGTTTAAAGCGGTTAAAAAGGTAGGACGTTACAGCTTCTGTGGAGGAAGACTATTAATATATATGAAATTTAAAAGATTTGTCGTTATTCCATTTGTATTATTAGTCGGATACTGAAATTGATATCGAGTATATATTGATTTGTTTTCCGTGAAGATTCCATTTTTTGGAAGAGGATTTGGGTTTATCGTGAACCGTGTTTTAAATGACATTGGTTCTTTAACCCAATCAAAGACAGGATGTGATTTCCCAAAGTTAAATAATTATTAATATTGATTGTTGGGGAAGATTAAAACTAAGTGGAGTTTTATTGAATCTTTAATTAGCTTGAAATTTGAATGTGATAGTTTAAATTATCAAATTCAGGAAATGATCGAGGATGGAGTATCACCAGTTTTTCTCCAAGCGATAGTTAAATTTTTAATTAGATTTGAACATAAGATGGTAGATAATTTTTACCGATTATACCATGGTGTTAGATATGGAGTATTACATGGGATGAATAGGTTGGGACTGGGAAATAAAATAAATGATTAGTTCGGTGTGGTTCGCTAATCCCGACTAGTTTGGATGAAACTTAATTTGGTTTAAAATGATATCCAAAGGAGGATTAAAGAATAAAATTAAAGAATTTATCTTTGATAAAATTAATGGGAACCTTTCACAAATGATAAGAATATTTGAATAAAATAATATTCTGGTTTGGAATGAGGCGTATGTTTTGTTTTTACCACACTTGTTAATTATATACGCGGGTTATTTTGAAAGGACGGGTTTATCCCTATTCTGAATAACTGACTCGACGATAAGTCGACGATGAAGATGGTTGTTGAAGATCGGAGGACTTCACATCGTTTGGATGATTACTGATGTCTTGATTGGGCTGTACACCCAAGACAAAGTAATAAGTGGTGATCGTCTAGACGTACTTGGAGATCGACGGATATGCGAGGACCTCTCTCTTGTATTGGACATATGGGACGAGTAGTAAGGTGCCTTCGGTTTCATTCATACCCAGAACGAACTTGTAAACGGATTGTGTGTCAGACATTGGATTTTATTCCATGTTGATTGATCTCTATAAAATAAATATCTGTTTGGTGGTGGAATAAATTCTCTTGCTTAACGCCCTTCTCTGAGACATACAGCTCAGAGGTTATATATCGATAGACATCAATCGCATGGCATGAATTGCCTATATGGCACGCTGAGTGCATGGATTAAGGATTCTATTGAAAAGAAGAGTCTTGTGGTTGATGATCAAAGCACAGCCTGTGTGGCGTAGCTTTGTGTATAGCATTAATTCGCGAGCCTCACACCTCGGTACGAGTCAAAAACGAGATAAGGGACCCAAGGAGGACATGACGTTTCTTTCTAGCTATGGGTGGTGTCAGGGTTTTGCAAGCCCTGGCATTTTTATATTTTTACCTATGTGGTTGTTGGAATGCGAGGCACCTCGGATATATCGGTCTCTACGGAGCCGACGGATAGGTCCTACAGGACCGGGAAACGTCTGTTCAGGTATTGCCAATCCACTATGTGTGGACTGGCCTTGGAGGATCGAAGGGATCGTTGTGTGTGACCCTGAGGCATTTGCTAGAGTGTCTCGAAGCTGGTGAGGAGCACATCGCTTGCCTCGACTCGTGATAGAAATCCAATTTCCAATACGTGACATTTCGATTTTAATTGTAATCCTACATATGGCGACATAGTGGGATGGGGCGCTTATGATGTCTATGATTGATACATTTATATTTGAAGTCGATTTCTTCACTTATAGTAATAATAAAAGATTAAATTTCGCGTGTCAAGCCGTATTTGGCTATTATAAGGGAAAACCATATCCTCCGGCTTGCGTTGCATTGTACGATGGGACCTGGGTCTTACAATAGCTTCATTGTTCCAAAAAGAATTGCATTGTTTATTCTATGCACTTGTATTCTTGCGAGGAAACCCAATCCGTGTTATACGGCGTGGTCCCTTGATTTACTCTCATTTAAAGTAAAGTTTTAAATAACTGTTTTTGTTCTTACACCATTCACATGACCGACCTGGAGTTTATTGTTTTAACCTAAACTCTGGGTGCCCCTATTTTCAACACGGGCAGCTAGTACTTTTGGTTTTGCAGATATTATGATCATAGGATCCTGGTTTACAACTGGAGCTATATTCAGAACGCTCTGTATCCGTGTATCTCTTTCAATTGTGTTTTGTATTATTTTCCACTGCATTGTAATTTGTAAATATCTGATATATTTTTTCTGATGTATAATATTTGTTCATACTCTCTATATATTCTTGTACTCTGATGTAAATGGTTGTAATAAGCAATGAAATGTTCTTCTTTTTGTGTTCTGATTTGTCGTGTTCTCAGACAATCCGTTTTTCTCTTCTCATCGGAGACCGGGGAAGTTCGGGTTGTCATAGTGGTATCAGAGCCTTGGTTTACAGAGCTCGAGAACAAGACAGATAGGAACCAAACGAAAGAATTCATCAGAGATTGGACTAGTAATATCCAATAAGAATTGCTCGTTAGAGATAGGATCAGTATTATCCTCGAATGAGTTGAAAGAATGTTATTTTTAAAACAAAATCGAAAACAAATTATGTTTTGAAAATTTAATCTAATTATTCGTATTTGAGTATATTGTTTTATTTTATTTTGGACAATCGAGTATATGCGATTTTGCATATACGCGTCATGAACGTATATTCGATGTCTCAAGTATACTGGATAGATATAGAGTTACACTCTAGTCGCTCAGGGATAATTCTAGTGATGTCCGGGCATCATCAATATTTGTGTTCGAGTTTCGAAAGTGAGGTTTCTATATATTTCTAATTGACTGGTGTGAGAACCAAAACTAGATAGGGTCTATTGTGTGACTTGGCATAAAAATGCATTTATATATATATATATATATTATGATTTTGAAAAAAAATCAACTAATTGATTGCTGGTAGTGTTGCTTGATTAATTAAATTTTTTAGCCATTAAGCCAAATTGAATTAAAGGTTGAACTGACTTGAAAATTGTTTGGGAATGCATCCATGTACATATATATGTGTGAGCAGGTCATAGCAGGGAAGCTAAGAAGAGGAATCAAATTGTATGCCCGATAAATAGGTACATGTTTACTAATTTATTGGGTTTAGTGATTTTATGAGACGACTGGCTAGCCTCTTGGCTTTTTCATTTTCTTTTTGGATGGTGAGGGCCCTGCGTGGCAAGTTGCGGTTTTAAATGTCTCCCCATACAAAGGAGGATATAGCGAAATTTTCCAAAAATTTAGGGCGTTAGCCAAATTTTTGAAGAATTGGAAAATTCTTAGAAACTGAAAAGTTGAAGAATGAAAGCCAAACTTAAAGTTGAGTTTATTTGTAAAATAACTTTCAACTCCATTCCATTTCGAGGACCAAAAGATTTTAAGTGGTGGAGACTGTAACAACCCGAAAAATCAGAACCAATTTAAATTTTTTATTATGGCAATTTTAAGGAATTTTGAATATTTAAAATGATATATTTCAAATAATAACGACTAGAAATTTATTTTCAATAGAATTAGAAAGTATAAATTTATTTTAATCGAAGTTAGAATATAAATATTTATTTTAATTGTAAGAGGAATTGAAATTGGCGCGGTAGTTTGAATATTCGATTTCAAAATTCAATTGAATGCATAGGATTCAAAATAAACCGGATTTCGGTAAAACCAGAAATATTTGAATCTGTTGGAAAGTATCTTTCCAACAAATGGGAAAATTTTAGATTTCATAATGGGAATAAAAAGTTATGTCCATTTAAAAATTCAGAATAGTCGTTATGGAATTTATATAATATATAACCCTTAAAAATAGCGATTTTGCAAACAACCTCAGTTTTCGACGAGACCACTTTTGTGGGATCCAGAATGTCAAATTGCTTGATTCTAATTTTCATAATTTTTGGAATCAGTATGTCAGCGTGGTGAATTTAAACATGTTTGGTCAATTCAGTTTGAATTTAATCGACTGGAAAATGACCGTTTTTCAAATAGTCTCCAAATTCGACGAAATTAGTTTTGTTTGGACCGTATCGTCAAAACATAGCTAGATTTAATTTTCTGGAATTTTCGGAGTACGTATGTGGCCCCGGTAAATTAAAATATGCATTTGAATTTAAAATATAATGATTTATATTTTAAATTTGTGGAAACTGATCATAACAGCCGAATTGGGTTACAAAACATATCCTATTGTGTTCGGAATGGGAGTATTTAGTTAGGAGCGTCAGTCGTTGGGTCTCGTTTGGAGGTCGAATAAAAAAGTCGACTTTTTGGGAAAAAGAAAAAATTAATATAATTATTTCTATAAATATATCTCCCCCCTCCATCGTTTCTCTCTATTCGATATTTAAAATAAATAAAAAAGAAGAAAATCCGCCGCCCCAAATCGCTTCAGCCTCCCTCGCGATCCAACACTGTCGCCGCCGCGCTTGACACGCCACCACCCCCTTCGCCGCTGCCTCTCTCCTTTGTCTTCCCCTAAAACCCGCGAGCCACCCAAAAACCTGCCGCTTGACACCCCAACTCAACCTCCAACCACCAGAAGACCCCCGACCACCTGCGCTCCTCCTCAGTCCCTGGGGAATCACAGTAAGTTTTTTCTGATTTATTAAGCATATAAAAATTTGATTTTTATTTTATAAATCACCATATAAAATTTTGATTTTGATTTTATAAATAGCCAAATAAAAATTTGATTTTTAATATATGAATAGCTATATGAAAATTTGATTTTTATATATGTGAACATCGAATAAAAGAACTGATTTTTATAGTTGAAAAGAATTGATTTTTATAGTTGAAAAGAATTGATTTTTATTAACATATAAAATTATGATTTTTAACTTAGAAAAGAATTTATTTTTACATTAGAAAAGTTATGATTTTTGAGTTAGAAACATGAGATTTTTAAACTGAAAAAGTTATGATTTTTAAACATGAAAAATATGATTTTATTTATAAAGTAGCAAAAGAAAACTATGATCTTTTATACGTATGTAACGGCATGAAGATTTGGTTTTTATTTATATGAATAACATATAAAGTTGTGATTTTTATATATATAACAAAGATATAAAAATGTGATTTTTATTTTAAAAGTAGCGGTTTAAAAATATGATTTTTATTATGAATTTAGAGAAATAAAAATGTGATTTTTATTTAAATAACTTCATTTTAAAAATGTGATTTTTATCAATTTAGTATTGTTATAAAAATATGATTTTTATGTACATGTAGCGTTGAAAATAAAAATATGATTTTTATTATGCATGTAGCATCATAAAAATATGATTTTTATAGTGTAATCATCATATTAAAAATGTGATTTTTACTATGACCAGCATGAATAGATTGCGTCAGAATTTCGGGCAAATCCAAATCCATACTGCTCAGAAATAAAGAATGGAGGAGTGGATCCCAAAGGTGAGAACTTATCACTAAAATTTCTTGCACAGTTATTTATTTCATAACTGCATATATGAACTGCTCCCCATCGTCCACAGACCATGGACGACTTGTTTGGTTGTATTGTGTTATGGAAATTGATTGTGACTGTTATGTGAAATGGAAAATGAATTATTCATGCGTTGAAATAAATATTTTATAGTTAAAAATATTATTTTTTAACGTGTATATGAATAAAATATATATTCATTTACAAATCGGACGATTTGTTTATGTGCACTCATTTAACTGATATTGATTGGGACAATATATTTTACACATCGCCCAATTGCACAAATAATTATATGTGTTTGTTGATTGAAACCCCACACGGGGATTGGAATGATATTTGACATATACTAATCCCAATTGTTTAGTGGTATGTCTATCGATTGGTTGACAGACTATGTAAGTTTTAATTATTTATATTTAATGCTTATGCAGTTGTGTAATGCACTTTTGATGATGGATGATTGTTTATCATTGTAATTATATACATATGTTGTATGGAATCTAGTAATTAACATTATATGGTAATTGATTGGGTCTCATTCCAATTTGAAAAAAATACGAATATTTTAAAATAATATTCAGAAAAGGATTAAAAATATATTCATGTGTTGAATAAAATGAATTATTCATGTGTTGAATAAAATAAATTATTCATGTGTTGTATAAGATATTCATGTGTTGAATAAAATCCGTTTCGATTAGTTATAGGCCATTTGGACGCGAACGATATTTATATCGATTTTACTCATTTTTATAATGAATATCGGAAACGAAATGTTTTCAAAATCTAATGTTTTGAAAATATTATCATTTATATATTAATGATATAGAATATTCAATTTTGATTTAAAATTCAATAAGAAGTTGAAATCATTTTTAAAACGAATTTAAAACGATTCATAAAATACGTTTTAAATGGAAATCGACGAAATATACAATATATATATAAATACATATATTATATATTAAATGGCCTGAATAGAACGCGCCGAGCCGCGGTAGTTCGCGAATTTCGACCACTGACTTCAAATTGACATTACGAGAGATCCGACCATCGGATTCTCCTAAAACCGGAACCATTAGGTTCGTATCGAAAAGAGATTTCCAACGAGTATAAGAGATATGAAATATAACGGTTGGATTTGGAATTATGTCCAAATCAAATTTGGAAAAGGTCGATGTAAGTGCAGTTCGATGACCATTTGTGGAAATCGACTGTAAGGGTCTTGATAAAATTATTAAAAATATTAATAATTTGTGTAAAATCATGATAAATGATTTGGAAAGAATTGGGACTAAAAATTCCATATTTGAGAAGATAAAAATATATTTTTATCGAAATGAACTAGTTATTAACTAGAAAGGATAATCCAATATTTTGAAATAAATAAATTGGATCCAAATGGTTTTAATATAACCAGAATATTTGAATGTATGAATTGGAATGAATTTGAATAGAAATAATCTTTGGAATATTTCAGTATTGGACTCCGTAATTATACGGATATTGTTATCGGAATTTGGAAGATACAGATACTGTTATTTCCAATACGACATCCGTTGGTTTCAGAAGTTGATATTGAATATAAGCCGATATAATTTTTATTCGGAGCCTTATATTTGATTTCAAATTGGATTTTGGGTTTGTCATGAACGGTGTTTTAATTGACACTATTCTTAAACCCAATTGAGAAAAGAATAAATCATTTAATTAAGATTTAGTGAATTTTTCCAATTAATTGGAATTGAATAAAAAAATTGGATTTTAGGTTTGTCATGAATGGTGTTTTTATTAACACCATTCTTAAACCCCGTGTGAAAAGAATAAATCTTTTAATTAAGATTTAAAGAAGAATTCCTAATTAATTAACATTTAATTGGAATTGATAATGGAACGTGAATTGGGCTTATTGTGAACTGTGTTTAACGACATTCGTTCTTTAACCCGATTTGCCATGAAATGCGATTTGGAATATATAAATCTTTTTTAAGATTAAATGGGATTTCCAAAGGAAAGTTTTCCAGCTTAATATATTAAATTGGAATTGAATGGAATTCGATTTGGTAATAATCGTAATGAGCTTGTATGGAGGAAGAATGTTAATATATATGGAATTTAAAAAGCTTTGTCGTTATTCCATTTATATTATTATTCGGATACGGAAATTGATATCGATTATATATTGATTTGTTTTCCATGAAGAATCCATTTTTATGGAAGAGGATTTGGGTTTATCATGAACTGTGTTTTAAATGACATTGGTTCTTTAACCCAGTCAAAGACAGGATATGATTTCCCAAAGTTAAATAATCATTAATATTGATTTTTGGGGGACGATTAAAATTAAGTGGAGTTTTAATGAATCTTCAATTAGACTGAAATTTGAATGTGATAATTTAAATTATCAACTTCAGGAAATGATCGAGGACGGAGTATCACCAGTTTTTATCCAAGCGATAGTTAAATGTTTAATTAGATTTGAACGTAAGACGGTAATTAATTTTTACCGATAACACTGGGGGTGTTAGATATGGAGTATTACCAGTTTCGCTCCATGGGATGAATAGGTTGGGATTGGGAAATAATAAATGATTAGTTCAGTGTGGTTCGCTAATCCCGACTAGTTTGGATGAACCTTAATTTGGTTTAAAATGATATCCGAAGGAAGATTAAAGAATATTAAAGAATTTATCTTTGATAAAATTAATGGGAACCTTTCCCAAATGACAAGAATGTTTGAATAAAGGAATATTATGGATTGGAATGAGGCGTATGTTGTGTTTTTTATCACACTTGTTTATTATATATGTGGGTTATTCGTAATGGCCGGGTTCATACCCATGCTGAATAACTGACTCGACGATAAGTCGACGATGAAGACTGTGGTTGAGGACCGGAGGACTTCACATCGTTTGGATGATTACTGATGTTTGATTGGGTTGTACACCCGAGACGAAGTAATAAGTGGTGATTGTCCAGACGTACTTGGGGATCGATGGATATGCGAGGAACTCCCTCCTGTATTGGACATACGACACGAGTAATAAGGTGCCTCCGGTTTCGTTCATACCCAGAACAAACTTGTAAATGGATTGTGTGTCAGGCATTGGATTTTATTCCATGTTGATTGATCTCTATTAAATATATATCTGTTTGGCGATGGAGAATTTATTCTCTTGCTTAACGCCCTTCTGTGAGACATACGAGCTCAGAGGTTATATATCGATAGACATCAGTCGCATGGCGTGAGTTGCCTGTGTGGCAAGCTTTGCGCATGGATCAAGGCTTTTGTTGAAAAGCAGTCTTGTTGTTGATGATCAAAGCACGGCCAGTATAGAATAGCTTTGTGTATAGCGTTAAGTCGCGAGCCTCACTCCTCGGTATGAGTCAAAAACGGGATAAGGGACCCAAGGAGGATATGACGTTTCTTTCTAGCTATGGGTGGTGTCAAGGTTTAGCAAGCCCATACATTTTTATATTTTTACCAATGTGGTTGTTGGAATGCGAGGCGCCTCAGATATATCGGTCTCTACGGAGCCGATGGATAGGTCCTATAGGACTGAGAAACGTGTGTTCGGGTATTGCCAATCCGTAATGTATGGACTGGCCTTGGAGGATCCAAGGGATGGCTGTCTGTGACCCTGAGGCATTTGCTAGAGTGTCTCAAAGCCGGCGAGGAGTACATCCCTTGCCTCGACTCATGACAGAAATCCAATTTCCAATACGTGACATTTTGATTTTAGTTGTAATCCTATTTATGGCAACACAGTGGTATATGGCGCTTATGCCGTCTATGATTGATACATTTATATTTGATGTTGATTTCCTCACTTATAGTAATAATAAAAGATTAAATTTCGTGTATCAAGCATTATTTGGTTATTATAATGGAAAACCCTATCCTTCGGCTTGCATTGCATTGTGTGATGGGACCTAGGTCTTATAATGCTTCTTTTTTCCAAAAAGCATTGCGTTGTTTATTCTATACACAAGTATTCTTGGGAGGAAACCCGTTCCATGTTTTACGGCATGGTCCGTTGGTTTACTCTCTTTTAAAGTAAAGTTTTAAATAACTGTTTTGATTCTCACACTAGTAAAATGACTGACTTGGAGTTTATTGTTTTAACCTAAACTCTGGGTGCCCCTATTTTCCACATGGGCAGCTAGTAGTTTTGGTGTTGCAGATATTATATTTGCAGGCTCCTGGTTGACCGCTGGAGCAATGTTCAGAACGCTTTGTATCCGTGTATCTCCTTTAGTTGTGTTTTGTATTATTTTCCGCTGCATTGTAAATTTGTAAATCTCTCATTTTTTTTTGATGTATAAATTTATTCATACTCTGTATATTCTTGTACTCTGATGTAAATTGTTTTAATAAGCAATGAAATGTTCTTCTTTTTGTGTTCTAATTTGTCGTGTTCTCAGACAATCCGATCTTTCTCTTCTCTTCGGAGACCGGGGAAGTTCGGGTCGTCATAACCAAAGCACAGCTTTAATTAGCATAGCTTTGTGTATAGTGTAACTTGGTGAGCCTCACACACTGGTATGAGTCAAAAACGGGATAAGGACCATAGGGAGAATTTGCGTTTCTTTCTATCTAGAAGTGGTGTCATGGTATGGAGCCCGGTAATTTTTTACTTATGTGGATGATGGATTTTGAGGCGCCTCGGATATTGGTCGTTACTGGCCATTTGATATGTTCGGTAGGACTGGGAAACGTATAATTCATGAATAATTAATCCATAAATGTTAAGAGTGGACCGGCCCTGCCGCATCCAAGGGTCCACTACGGGGGATCACGGGACATTTTCTACAGAGTCTCGAATCGGGAGGAGTCATCCCTAGCCTCGACTCACGGTGGAAACCCAATTTCCAATACGACATTAAGAATTTTATTGTAAACCTATATATGGCGACATAGTATATGGTAGATATGCTGTCTAGGATTGATACATTTACTTTAAAAGTATTTTTAACTGATTAAATACTAATAATAATATTAAATAATTATTGTTTTATATGTATCAAGCATCTTTGATCATTATAAGGTAAAACTCTATCTTCTGATCTGCATTGCATTGTGTGATGCGACTTGAGTCTTATAATGGTTTCATTTTTCCAAAAAGCATTGCGTTATTTTTAAAATATTTATTTATTTTGCACACGGGCAATCAAATGGAGTAAACCCTTTCCACGTTAGCGGCGTGGTGCTGTGATTAGCCTTATTATTAGGTAAGTTAGGTAAGATTTCTCATACCAGTCCCATGACTGACTCATAGTTTGTTTTCTCTTGCAAACTCGGGTGCCCTTATTTTTACACGGGCAGCCAAGTAAACAGGTATAAAGCTTATTTTGGATATACAACATAGTATGGTGTGCTCTTGTGAAAGAAGAAGAAGACTATCTCTATCTTTTATCTTTAGACGTTTAGACATCTCTTTGTCTATGTTGTACCTGAGGATGTTTTAGACTTATTTTCTTTTCGCTGGAACCTTTTATATACTAAGTAGTATGCTGTGCCTGGGAAACTCTGATGTTGATGACATTTATGATTCCGCTGCTATGATGATGATATTATTCTCTATTTCCATGTGTTATACTGTTTTTCTGTAATCTGTTGTTGCGATAAATGTGTTGTATTCCAAAGATTATCCTTGCTTTCATGTCATGGAAGATTGGGGTTATCACAGTTGGTATCAGAGCCTAGGTTAACCTTAGCTCTGGAGTATAACATATTTAAAACAATGTTTAAAAAGAGAATCAGTAATATTCTAAGTTGAGAAGCTCATTAGAGATAGGATTAGTAATGTACTAGGATGAGCACAGCAGAATAGCTCAAAAACATCAGTCATTGCATCATCATTTTTCAATATATCCTTCTACTTTTACCATTCCTTAAAAGTATCATTTTACTTGGTCTGACTATTTCCTTGATGGTACATAACTGACTGAGATGAGTACAAGGCCAAGAACTAGAGCTAGAGGTAGAGGTGGAGCATGCAGAGGCCAAGGAAGGGGTGAAATACCCGCTGCTCAGTACCAACCTAATCAATAAGCTTAAGTGCCACCACCACCACCCCCGCAACCTTTTGATCTAGATAAAGTGGCTAAGAAGTTCAAGAATTTGGGAGGCGTGCGATTCACTAGACGTGAGACAGTGACTGAGGCTCAGGCTTGGCAAAGAACATGCGAGAAGATTTTTGCGAGATTGGATTTGGAGGACCATAGAAAGCGATTCATGGCATCGTGGCTACTTAAGGATGAGGCTTTAATTCGGTGAGAGACAGCTACGATTGGAGATATTGATGCTGACATGTCTTAGGAAAAGTTTAAGGAGCTATTTAATGAGAAGTTTATCCCTCGGCAAGTAGTTGAGTGCCTTCATGCTGAATCTGCTAATCTCGAACATGGGGATAAAACTATTTCAGAGTATGTAAGGAAATTCGAGGAGCTTTCCCCATATGCACCCGAATTGATTCAGGACCAGCTCCAGAAAAAAAAAAGGTTCATTAATGGTCTATCGAGGAAGTATCACAGCAGGGTGATGACACACATTGAGCTCCCATTTGCCAAGGTGATTGAGATGGCTTGTAGATATAAAGAGATTGACAAGAAGAATTCTCAGTAGGACCATGAGAAAAATCAAGCTAATAACAAGAGGAAGCTAGAGGAAAGCAACACTGCAACCGCTAAGCCTTAAGAGAATAAAAAGGCCAAGGTCAAATGCTTCAATTGCAAAAAATCCGGACACTATAGTTGTGAATGCAAAGCTCCAAAGAAGCCAAGGACAAGTCAATCAGGCCCAAGCCAGAATTCTCATGATCAGAGAGAGAGAGAGAGTGCTTCAATTGCCATAGGAAGGGGCACATCAAGCCAAGCCACCCATTGCTGAAGAATGCCCAAGTGGCTCATGTTTATGATGGGGCAAGTGCGCCAGCTTCTTCTGAAGGAGCAGGTAAACCGGATGTTTTAAGAGGCACCCTTACTATTAATAGCATTCCTGTTACAGTATTGTTTGACACTGGTTCATCACGAAGTTTCATTTCAAGTAACACGGTTAAGAAGTTAAACTTAAAACAAAGAGATCTAAAAGAATCAATTAGTGTCCATAACCCAATAGGAGGTTCTCTTATACTCAGTTTATATTGTAGAGTACCTGTTTCCTTTTCTCGTTACCAGTTTTTTATTAACTTGATCATCATGAATTTTTCTGAGTTCGATGTTATTCTTGGGCTAGATTGGTTAACGAGACACGAGGCCGAGGTTAGATGTGCAAAAAGAATCGTTAAGGTTAAAACAAAGCTAGGAGAAATATTTATACCATGCCACAGCTCAGAAACTGATAGAAAAGAATTTTGGTCTTCTCTGGAAGTTACTCCTACTTCTATCGAGAATATTCAAATAGTTAAAAATTATGCGGATGTGTTTAAAGAATTTGATAGCTTACCTCCGCGAAGAGAAATTGACTTCAGGATAGATTTAATCCTGAATGCAAGATCAGATGTGCATGCTCACTACAACAGAACTGGTCTTTTATCGCGGCCTACAGCCGCTATGAATAAGAAGTATAGTGGCTCCGTAACTGCTGTATATGAACATGTTATAAAAAACTGCTAAATATTTATAACACTTTATTTGCCGCTATAAAAGAGCATGGTTTTATGGCACAAATTTGCAGTTATGTTACTTAAAGACAATAGCTCATGCTCACCGCTATTAAACATCTGAATCTCAATGAAAGTGAGAATCTTTATAACACATTATAGCCACTGTAACAACCCGTATTTTCAATAACCTGTAATAACATAAATCGAGGCAGAATTTAATTCTAAAATGGGAATCAAGGGAAACGGGCTATGCCATTGTGTTCGTCTCGGAAAAATACGCGAAATAGAGTCCGAGTTTTCGAAAATCGGAGTCCGTATGACCAAGATATGGCCTCGCGAAGTTTCACGAAAATTCCCAAATTAAAGTATACTTAATTAAGTGAAATGGGTTGTGTAGATATATATATATATATATATTGATATATATATATATATAATTGAAAATTTAATAAATAAATATGCAAAAATGCTCAAAACAGCGAATTGGGAGAGGGGAATAACCGAACCGGCCGATTTTTGAAGTCGACCCAAGCCCGCTGGGTCGACTAGGGGTTAATCCAGGGTGTTTGGCTGTCAACCCGTGGGCCGATTCGCTCAAGTGCAGATTTTGCATTTGAATGGTTCTCATGGTCCATCTTTAATCTAAAGGCCCTAGATGGTTCCTACACTTGACTTCTTCTCCAAGACATGCTTTGATGGCTTGGATTGAATCTAGGGTTAATCCTATGGCCTAAAACACTTGCCTAATCTATAAATAAGACCCTAACCTACCCTAATTCATTCATAATTAAACCTAGTGACTAAACTATGGCAAAATGCTAGCTCTCATGGCCTCCACTAATTTTATGAAGAGGGTTGCATACTAATCACTCTCTAATCAACTTCTAATCCCTTCTTAGCATCTTAATCTTCTTCATTTGGTGTTCAAAGTTGCTAGTTGTGAGTTTCTATCACTTTGATGATCTTTTGGTAAACTAATTAGATGAGATGTGATGAGATTTATGGTTTTGTATGTGGGTTAATGAGCTTTGAATCATATGATATGATGTTAGCATTAATCTTATGTTTATGCATGTTGAGTATGTAAGCTTATGCAAGTTTAATATGATGTATGTTATGTTTGCATGATGCTAAATATGCAAGTTGTGGGCTATGTAATCATATGCATGTTATGCAAGTTCATGGTAATATGCTATGCAAGTTACATGTTTGTTAATATGCAAGTTACATGTTTGTTAATATGCAAGTTACATGTATGTAAATATGCAAGTTACATGTTTGTTAATATGCAAGTTACATGTTTGTTAATATGCAAGTTACATGTATGTAAATATGCAAGTTACATGTTTCTTTATATGCAAGTTACATGTTTGTTAATATGCGAGTTACATGTATGTAAATATGCAAGTTACATGTTTATTAATACGCAAGTTCATGATGACACATTATGCAAGTCTATAAGCTAATATGCAAGTTTGTTATGCAAAATGAATATGTAAGTTATGTGACATATTATATGCAAGTTATGTGACATGTTATGCAAGTTCATATGCAAGTTATGTGTTTGTTAATATGCAAGATGGCACCTTTGAAACATGTTCATTCATATGCAAGTTGACACCTTTTATATGTGTTATATCATGAACGAAATTACGTGGGAACGATGGGGTAATTAAATGCATAAGTTAATAAGATTGTGTGAAATTAATATAATTATGCATAACACAAAATAAATAAACATAGTATGGGAATTTGCCTATTTGGTTAGGTGTACCCATACTATGTGTTGGGAATTTACCTATTGAGTTAGGTCTACCCCATGGGAATTTACCTATTAAGTTAGGTCTACCCATGTTAAGAAAACTTGATTAATTAGGGATAATTAATATAAAATTATGAGGGTGATTAATTAGGTGTAATTAATTGACTAAGACACGAGGTTGGACTCAGTTGTAGCGTAAAACTGCCCGGACCCAACCGGCTTAACCAGTTGCTACAAATGTTAGCCCAATGTGAGAGGTCTTAGGCACAAACTAAATACGTAATTAATGTAAAGACACGAGGTTAGACTCTGTTATGACATAAGGCTGCCCGGACCCAACCGGCTTAACCAGCGGTCATAAAAGACAGTCTAATGTGAGAGGTCTTTACAAAGGTTACGTTCTTAATTAATTAATTAAGAAACACTTAACCACATTAGCATGTAGAGGGACATGAGGGGTTAAGTGGGTGCCTCGGGTGGCATGAGAAAATCTAGTGGTTGCCTTGGGTGGCAATAGAAAATACGATTAGAATACTTAACCAAAATAGAACATGTAATTAAAACATGATTAAAGGGTTAAGTGGGATATACTAGAAAAAGGGACAAGCTTAGGTGGGTAGCTTGTGGAGGCCCATTTCAACCAGTAACCCATACGTATCTTTGTGGGCTCGACCCATGTCGAGGACGGGACACGCATACTGGGCTTGACTGTAAGAGGCAAACGGGTTAGCGGTGGCAACGCAAGTCCAACGGGCTTCATATGCGTGAGTGGGCCCGGGCTGGTAGGTAAGCCGTTGTTGCATCGAGTAGATATAAGCCGTGCACCTTTAGTTTCATCAGGTTGCCACATTGGGGAATGATACATCCCACGGTGGGGCCAGCACGGGTATCTACGTTAGGGAGCCGATCGAATGGGAAGTAGTGTGTACACCTAGTGGATTGTAGGGCCCCGTGGCGCCTACTTGGTCACCTAGGGGTACGCAGGTACTAATTAGTAAATTTTATAAGTCCTTGGGTGGGATCAACCTTTAAGTTAGGAACGACTGGTGTGGTGCAGTTTAGTAATTTACCTTAGGGAGGGTAGATGCGTCTTTATCCTTTATCTTCGTTTAGTTGACTGCTTAGGGTAGCCATACATCCCTATATGTTACCGTATATCAGTTTATGTCTTCTCTGGTTACTTTAACGATTGTATTGTTAAAGTTATAGGACTCGCTCAGACTTATGTCTGACCCTGTTGTTTTTATCTTTTTCCCAACCCTCAGGTCCTACGGTGGATCCTAGCAGTAGTGGAGCTTGATCGGATTGCTGTTCCAGTCTTTAGGAGCTTGGATAGATGTAAAGCTCCAGTTATCCAGTTATCTTTTCTTTTGTTTGGCTATTGTATGAGAGTGGGATTATGTACTTCTTTATTTTGATGGATATTGTACTTGACCTTTATTGTGGTTTTATGATGTAACCAGACATGTTTTACTTCCGCTGTTATGAGATGATGTTTTAAAATTTCAAGTACTATTTATATCTGTCTTGTTGTAATTTTTCTGTTCTATATTCACTAAAATACTCCACCGATGCTATGGCATTCCCTTAGTGAGTGATCATAGCGGGAGTGGGGTGTTACACGTGGTATCAGAGCGAGGTTACCAGAACAGATAAAATTTTTGAGAAAAACTACTTTCTAAGAGTATTTTCGAAGAAAGTATTTTTAAAAGCATGTCTTCTAAGAGAAAAAGTTTTTGAAAAAGAAAAGCATAATCCCCAATAGCCATATCTTTATCTTTCGGAATCTCCTTTTTGAATCTTTCCTCTTTCGTTTCAGCATGGCTGAAGATCTTAACATCCCGGAGGGTTTAGTTATACCACTATGGTATAGGAGGTTGCAAGAGGCTAGGGCCGCGGCTGCGGGTCCGGCCAATGCTACTACACCAGAGACAACCGCTCCTCCTCCTCAGCCTAGAGTGGATAATTTTGCTAAGGTTTGCAAGGAGTTCAAGGCTATAGGAGGAAAACCTTTTCTTGGTTCAGAGACTTTCGTAGAGGCTAGAGATTGGCTTAAGGAAGTGGAAGAGTTGCTAGATATCTTTGAAGTGGAAGAGGGAAAGAAAGTCAAGTTGGCGGCTTGGTTAATGAAGGGAGAGGCCTCATTCTGGTGGGAGGTCACTAATGGAGAACGCCCTGTTGACTCTTGGGCAGATTTTAAGCAAAGGTTTGGGGCTAAGTTTCTCTCAAGGGCGGAAGAGAATCTGTTTATGGAGAAGTTCTTGAATTTGAAGCAAGGGAATCTCACGGTGAAAGAATATGTCAACAAATTCAATCAATTAGCAAGGTTTGGCATAGAGTTGGTGAATACACCGGAGAAGAAGGCTTTGAGGTTCGTTAGAGGCTTGAACGAACCATTGCAAGGAATAGCTATGACTCACATTCCTATGGGGGCCACTTTTGAGAAGCTTGTCTACATGGCACTTATGCATGAGGATGATAAGAATTCTAAGGCACCAGAGAAAAAGGGGGATCAGAAGAAACCGCAACAGCAACAACAAGGCAAGGGCGGAAAAGGCAATGGTGACAAAAAGAAGACGAAGAAGAAGTGCTTCAATTGTGGAACACCAGGACACCTCAGTAAGGATTGTCGCAAAAAGAAGAAGACCGGTTGCTTTCATTGTGGTGAAGCAGGGCATCTTGTGAAAAACTGCCCAAAGAAGGGGCAGAAGACGGGGTCTACCTCAGGAGGCCAGGTGCAAGCTCTTATAGCACCACCTCAGTCAGGGGGGCAAGTTCAGGTTCTCTCAGTTCCACCGATTCAGCAGAGAGGTAGAATTATTTCCGTTGAAAGTCTGGTTTTTCTGTTTGATCATCCAGTTCGTACTTTGTTTGACTCTGGCGCATCGCATTCTTTTATCTCATCATCGTTAGTTGAGTCACTGCACTTAGACACCAGTCTAGTTGATGATCCCTTGGTTGTCTCAAACCCAATTGGGGGCTCCATATATCTGTCTATGATATGTTTGGGTTTGAAGATTTCTATACTTAGCGTTGAGTTTAGATGTGATGCTTTTGTATTGGGCTTCACGGGCTATGGGTTGATCTTGGGCATGGACTGGTTATCCAGTAATGGTGCCGTTCTTGATTGCGAAAGGAGAGTTGTCAGGCTCATGACCCGCTTGGGTAACACTCTCGAGATCTCTTGCAATCCCATGGAATCTGTTTTGCTAAGTTATCTTGAATCGCTCGATGCTTCGGTCGAAAGTTTGTGTTCTGTCAGAGTAGTCCGGGAATATCCGGATGTGTTTGAAGAAGTAAAGGGTTTGCCTCCGAAGCGGGAGATAGATTTCCGAATTTATTTGGTGGATAATGCCAAACCAGTGTCTTTGCCAGTACGCCACATGGCTCCTCGTGAGAGAAGAGAACTTCATAAGCAAGTAGGGGAGTTGCTTGAGAAGGGGTTCATAAGGCGAAGTATATCGGAGTGGGGAGCTCCAGTAGTGTTTGCCACGAAGGCGGATGGGTCCCTCAGACTTTGTGTGGATTATAGGGAACTTAATAAGCTCACGAAGAAGAATAGACACCCATTACCGAGGATAGATGATCTCTTTGATCAGTTGGTTGGCGCGTCAGTATTTTCGCAGATGGACTTAGCTACAGGGTTTCATCAGTTAAGAGTGGCGGAGGACAGTATAGAGAAGACTGCTTTACGGACTCCGGATGGTTTTTATGAGTGGCTAGTGATGCCATTTGGGTTGACAAACGCCCCCGCATACTTTGTTGATCTCATGAGTAGAGTGTTCAGAGAGTATCTGAATAAGTTTGTAGTAGTTTTTGTGGATGACATCTTGGTCTTTTCCAAGAATGAAGAAGAGCATGCCTTACATCTCAAGGAAGTGTTGGAGACTCTTCGAGCGCATAGTCTTAAAGCTAAATTCTCTAAATGCCATTTTTGGAGAAGAGAAGTGCGATTCTTAGGGCATGTGGTCTCTAAGGAAGGGATAGCTGTGGATCCCGCAAAGATAGTATCTATCCAGGATTGGAAAGTTCCTAGAAATGCTACCGAGGTAAGAAGTTTCTTGGGGTTGGCAGGATATTATAGGAAGTTCATCAAAGACTTCGCGAAGATATCAGCCCCATTAACCCGCTTGACGAAGAAGAATCTGGTTTTCTCATGGGATGTAGATTGTGATGATGCTTTCCGACGGTTAAAGAGAGCTTTGACCACCGCTCCAGTTTTAGTGCTTCCAGATGGGAGTAAGCCGTTTGTTGTTTATACCGATGCTTGTGGAACAGGATTAGGCGCAGTCTTGATGCAGGAGGGAAGGGTAATAGCCTATGGAGGGAGACAATTGAGAGTGCATGAGAAGAATTACCCTACCCATGATCTAGAGTTGGCCGCGATTGTTTTCGCACTTAAGTCTTGGCGCCATTATCTTCTTGGTGAGAGATTCGAGTTGTTCACCGACCATAAATCATTGAAGTACTTATTCTCTCAGAAGGATTTAAACTTAAGACAGCAAAGGTGGATGGAGTTCTTAGCATCCTATGATTTCGAGATAGCGTATACCCCTGGTAAGGGTAACGTGGTGGCAGACGCCTTAAGTAGAAAAAGGCTATCTTTGAGTCCATTGTTCGTGGAACGACGAAGCTTGGAGTTTCTTTCTTTGTTTGACTTCAGACCTTCTGTTGATTTTGTACCTGGTTTGTTGGCATCCTTGGAGGTTAGACCTACTCTTTTGAGACGGATTGGCGAGGCTCAGCGAGACGACCCACAGTTGGTTGTGTTGGTAGAGAAGCTTATAAGAGGGGAGTCGTCCAGCCATTTGGGTAGATACACCATAGATGATAAGGGATGGTTGCATAGAGACGGTAGACTTTGTGTACCGCAAGATGAGGGTTTGAAGAAGGCTATTTTGGATGATGCACATCGTTCAAGAATGACTATTCATCCCGGTGGAGACAAAATGTACCAAGACATGAAGAGAGTTTTCTTTTGGGCCGGTATGAAGAAAGATGTGGCCGAGTATGTGGCTAGATGCTTAGTGTGCCAACAAGTTAAAGTGGAGCAAAGGAAACCCGGTGGGTTGCTACACCCATTGGAAGTTCCACAGTGGAAGTGGGATAGTGTCTCGATGGATTTCATCGACGGGTTACCGAGATCGAGGAAGGGCAATACGGGAATTTGGGTTGTGGTAGACAGACTTACCAAGAGTGCCCATTTTATACCCGTAAAGAGTAAGAGGACCGCTCCATGGCTTGCTTCAGTCTATGTTAGGGAGATTGTTAGATTGCATGGCGTACCATCCAGCATTGTGAGTGATCGAGATCCTATCTTCACTAGTGAGTTTTGGAGAAGTTTGCAAGAGGCGGTAGGGACTCAGTTGTGTTTGAGCACCGCATATCATCCTCAGACGGACGGTCAGACCGAGAGGGTGAACCGTATCTTAGAAGATCTTTTGAGGCTTTGTATCTTGGATTTTGGAGGTACATGGGAAGAACATCTTCCTTTGGTGGAGTTCGCATATAATAACAGCTTTCAGTCCAGTATTGGTATGGCTCCTTTCGAAGCTCTTTATGGAAGGCCTTGTCGATCTCCTACATGTTGGTGGGAATCTACGGATAAGATCTTGCTTGGGCCGGATATGGTTAGAGAGACTTCAGAGAAGATTGATTTAATTCGAAAAAGGATGAAAGCAGCGCAAGATAGACAGAAATCTTATGCGGATCGGAGAAGGACGGATCTTGAGTTTGAGGTTGGGGACATGGTTTTTGTCAAAGTATCTCCATTGAGAAATGTTGTTCGCTTTGGGTCCGTAGGGAAGTTAGCACCGAGATTTGTTGGGCCGTTTCCTATTAAGGAAAGGATTGGACGGATGGCATATAGGGTGGAGTTGCCCGACAGACTTAGTGGTGTTCATGATGTATTCCATGTATCACATTTGAGGAAGTGCTTACATGAGACCGCGGAGGTGGTAGAGCCGAGCTTGCTTAGAGATGTAGAGGTAGAGCGTGATGCGACGATTCGACGAGCTCCTACTCGCATCCTTGGGTCAGAAACTAGGAAGTTAAGGAACAGAGAAGTTCAGCTAGTTAAAGTGCAATGGGGAGATGACGAAAGCAATGCTACTTGGGAGACGGAAGCAAAGATGCGTTCTTTGTATCCATTTCTTTTTGAGAGTATGTCTTTTAACTTCTCCTTTATTGCTTGTCTAGTACTTATCTTATCTTTAGTATATCCTCTCGCTAATACCTATGACCTTTAGATAGGGTAAAACCTATGGTTGAAACATGTGTTTGAAACATGTTATGGTTGATGGATGCATATGGATGCAATTGTTTGCTAGTGGTTGCTCGTGGATGCATATACACACACATTAGGCACTAGATCGGCTCAGTCACTTCATGTTGCATATTGCATAAATGGATGTGGTAGTTAGATTGATGGATGTATCATGGCTGTGTTATCATATGGATGATGCATTTTTGTGTATGGTTGTGCACGCATGTAGAAATTTGTATGTGTCAATAGGGTTTCGCATACATATTGGATGCATGGCACTATCATGGTTTGCATTAAGGAGGTTTACTGTATCAGTAACCGCCTGATTTTCGCATTAGGTAAGTACATATACACACACTTTTGCATATATCCATCCAGCATTTAGAATCTTGTAAGGACAATGATTGCTCGTGGATGATGCTTTGAGTAGATGGATGATTGGATGGTAGGATACGTTCTTCCTAACTTGAAGATTTCGGGGACGAAATCCTTTAAGGAGGGGAGAATGTAACAACCCGTATTTTCAATAACCTGTAATAACATAAATCGAGGCAGAATTTAATTCTAAAATGGGAATCAAGGGAAACGGGCTATGCCATTGTGTTCGTCTCGGAAAAATACGCGAAATAGAGTCCGAGTTTTCGAAAATCGGAGTCCGTATGACCAAGATATGGCCTCGCGAAGTTTCACGAAAATTCCCAAATTAAAGTATACTTAATTAAGTGAAATGGGTTGTGTAGATATATATATATATATATATATTGATATATATATATATATATAATTGAAAATTTAATAAATAAATATGCAAAAATGCTCAAAACAGCGAATTGGGAGAGGGGAATAACCGAACCGGCCGATTTTTGAAGTCGACCCGAGCCCGCTGGGTCGACTAGGGGTTAATCCAGGGTGTTTGGCTGTCAACCCGTGGGCCGATTCGCTCAAGTGCAGATTTTGCATTTGAATGGTTCTCATGGTCCATCTTTAATCTAAAGGCCCTAGATGGTTCCTACACTTGACTTCTTCTCCAAGACATGCTTTGATGGCTTGGATTGAATCTAGGGTTAATCCTATGGCCTAAAACACTTGCCTAATCTATAAATAAGACCCTAACCTACCCTAATTCATTCATAATTAAACCTAGTGACTAAACTATGGCAAAATGCTAGCTCTCATGGCCTCCACTAATTTTATGAAGAGGGTTGCATACTAATCACTCTCTAATCAACTTCTAATCCCTTCTTAGCATCTTAATCTTCTTCATTTGGTGTTCAAAGTTGCTAGTTGTGAGTTTCTATCACTTTGATGATCTTTTGGTAAACTAATTAGATGAGATGTGATGAGATTTATGGTTTTGTATGTGGGTTAATGAGCTTTGAATCATATGATATGATGTTAGCATTAATCTTATGTTTATGCATGTTGAGTATGTAAGCTTATGCAAGTTTAATATGATGTATGTTATGTTTGCATGATGCTAAATATGCAAGTTGTGGGCTATGTAATCATATGCATGTTATGCAAGTTCATGGTAATATGCTATGCAAGTTACATGTTTGTTAATATGCAAGTTACATGTTTGTTAATATGCAAGTTACATGTATGTAAATATGCAAGTTACATGTTTGTTAATATGCAAGTTACATGTTTGTTAATATGCAAGTTACATGTATGTAAATATGCAAGTTACATGTTTCTTTATATGCAAGTTACATGTTTGTTAATATGCGAGTTACATGTATGTAAATATGCAAGTTACATGTTTATTAATACGCAAGTTCATGATGACACATTATGCAAGTCTATAAGCTAATATGCAAGTTTGTTATGCAAAATGAATATGTAAGTTATGTGACATATTATATGCAAGTTATGTGACATGTTATGCAAGTTCATATGCAAGTTATGTGTTTGTTAATATGCAAGATGGCACCTTTGAAACATGTTCATTCATATGCAAGTTGACACCTTTTATATGTGTTATATCATGAACGAAATTACGTGGGAACGATGGGGTAATTAAATGCATAAGTTAATAAGATTGTGTGAAATTAATATAATTATGCATAACACAAAATAAATAAACATAGTATGGGAATTTGCCTATTTGGTTAGGTGTACCCATACTATGTGTTGGGAATTTACCTATTGAGTTAGGTCTACCCCATGGGAATTTACCTATTAAGTTAGGTCTACCCATGTTAAGAAAACTTGATTAATTAGGGATAATTAATATAAAATTATGAGGGTGATTAATTAGGTGTAATTAATTGACTAAGACACGAGGTTGGACTCAGTTGTAGCGTAAAACTGCCCGGACCCAACCGGCTTAACCAGTTGCTACAAATGTTAGCCCAATGTGAGAGGTCTTAGGCACAAACTAAATACGTAATTAATGTAAAGACACGAGGTTAGACTCTGTTATGACATAAGGCTGCCCGGACCCAACCGGCTTAACCAGCGGTCATAAAAGACAGTCTAATGTGAGAGGTCTTTACAAAGGTTACGTTCTTAATTAATTAATTAAGAAACACTTAACCACATTAGCATGTAGAGGGACATGAGGGGTTAAGTGGGTGCCTCGGGTGGCATGAGAAAATCTAGTGGTTGCCTTGGGTGGCAATAGAAAATACGATTAGAATACTTAACCAAAATAGAACATGTAATTAAAACATGATTAAAGGGTTAAGTGGGATATACTAGAAAAAGGGACAAGCTTAGGTGGGTAGCTTGTGGAGGCCCATTTCAACCAGTAACCCATACGTATCTTTGTGGGCTCGACCCATGTCGAGGACGGGACACGCATACTGGGCTTGACTGTAAGAGGCAAACGGGTTAGCGGTGGCAACGCAAGTCCAACGGGCTTCATATGCGTGAGTGGGCCCGGGCTGGTAGGTAAGCCGTTGTTGCATCGAGTAGATATAAGCCGTGCACCTTTAGTTTCATCAGGTTGCCACATTGGGGAATGATACATCCCACGGTGGGGCCAGCACGGGTATCTACGTTAGGGAGCCGATCGAATGGGAAGTAGTGTGTACACCTAGTGGATTGTAGGGCCCCGTGGCGCCTACTTGGTCACCTAGGGGTACGCAGGTACTAATTAGTAAATTTTATAAGTCCTTGGGTGGGATCAACCTTTAAGTTAGGAACGACTGGTGTGGTGCAGTTTAGTAATTTACCTTAGGGAGGGTAGATGCGTCTTTATCCTTTATCTTCGTTTAGTTGACTGCTTAGGGTAGCCATACATCCCTATATGTTACCGTATATCAGTTTATGTCTTCTCTGGTTACTTTAACGATTGTATTGTTAAAGTTATAGGACTCGCTCAGACTTATGTCTGACCCTGTTGTTTTTATCTTTTTCCCAACCCTCAGGTCCTACGGTGGATCCTAGCAGTAGTGGAGCTTGATCGGATTGCTGTTCCAGTCTTTAGGAGCTTGGATAGATGTAAAGCTCCAGTTATCCAGTTATCTTTTCTTTTGTTTGGCTATTGTATGAGAGTGGGATTATGTACTTCTTTATTTTGATGGATATTGTACTTGACCTTTATTGTGGTTTTATGATGTAACCAGACATGTTTTACTTCCGCTGTTATGAGATGATGTTTTAAAATTTCAAGTACTATTTATATCTGTCTTGTTGTAATTTTTCTGTTCTATATTCACTAAAATACTCCACCGATGCTATGGCATTCCCTTAGTGAGTGATCATAGCGGGAGTGGGGTGTTACAGCCACTATAGCATATTAATTTAATAGCGGCTATATGAGCTATTAAATTATCATGTTATAGTATTGCTAAAACCTTTTACAGCTCATATATGCCATTATAAAATTCCTAGATCTATGCATATATATTACATTTTAATAATAGAAATCAAATAAATCTTCATAACAATTTAAAGAGCAATGTAAGAATAGAAAAAAAAATCAACAAATATAATGCATATTCATGATAACAAAATAAAGTATCAACTAACAAAAAATAATTTCAATACATGAGTTACCAAATTCAATACATGTTTTCAATTTCATATTGATGTCAAATCAAGTACACAAAAGACAAAACATAATTCATATTTAAAGTTTACAAGTACCAAATGCATCATTAAGAACGTCAACTGCTCAAAGCCTTTCGGAAAAATTTGTCTCTCATGTAAAGTAATAGATATTGGCTTGAACTCAGTAGCATTAAATCTGTCTCTTGCCATTCGGAAAAATTTGGCAAGCTCGTTGCATTCGTTAAACATGACAATTAGATTTTTAACAATGTCTTCGTCAAGTGTGTAACTTGTAGTAGCAGAGAAGGCCTTTTTCCTGTTATGTACTTCATTATTTGTGTTGTAGAAGTAGAGTTGAGCGAACTTTGTGTAACACCCCGTATTTTTGTTAACACTAAAGATGCTAATTAAAGAATAATCAATGTTTAATATAAGAATTAAGTATAATGGGTTTCGCTATTATGTTCATCTCAAAATTTTGGGTCAAGATAGACATTTGGTATGCACAAAACAGATGCTTTATGAAGATGTTATTAAGCCTTGAAGTTTGTATGCATATGAGAGAATTATATATATAGATATATATAAGAAAATAAAAAAATTAAATAAATAAATATGCAAAAAAGTTCAAAACAACAAATTGGGAGGGGGAATAACCGAAGCAGGCCATTTTGGGGTGGATCCGAGCCCCGCTGGGTCGACTATGGTTTAATCCAGGGTGTTTGGCTGTCAACCCGTGGGCCGATTCGCTCAAATATAGATTTTGCATCTGATTGGTTCTCATAGTTCAGGGTTAATCTAATGGTCCTAGATGACTTCCTACACCTATAAATATGTGATTAACCTAACCCTAAACCTCGTTAAAATTGGAACCAAGGCCGTCATGCTATCGCTTTGCAACCTAGAAGTAGCCGCCAAGAATTAGAGGAAGATTAAAGCAAATCACCTCAACCTAATTCAACTCTATTCAAGTCTAGAGCTTCAACAACGAATCGAATAACATCGCTACAACAATTATGCGTCAAGTTTGATCAATTGTTCATAGTTCTTTAATCCACGAAAGGAAAGTTCGATTTCTTTAATAAGATAATTAACAATTTAATTGGATTAAGATATGATTTGGGTTTTATGGTTATGCTTGTGAATCATTGGAAAATATGATAATTTGTGATTATGTGTTAATGATGCAAGTTATATGCTAGTTTTGTTAACCTATGCCCAAATCACCTACGTTCAACATGATCATTTTGTGACATTATTTTATATGTGAATATGGATGTAAAGTTATATGTGGATTGTCTACATGAGAATCAAGTAAAATGACTATATGCAAGTTTAGGAAGAAATTCACATATGCAAGTCTATACCTTTAGGCTTAGATCTATGACATACACCGTTTATGCAAGTTTTGTGATGAAAACCTTATTCATAACATGCAAGTTCACACCCTTTTTGGTCTATGTTCAGATCTATGATTTTATGCAAGTTGTGTTGTAAATTCTCATGTCCAAGATTAGGCCTATTTTGTATGCTATGTAGATATGTGGTGTTTTTCCCTTTTTCTTGTGTTAGACTATTTCTTAGTGTATCATATATTTTATGCGAACGAACGCCGCTGGGATTATGGGGAAATATTGATTTTACACCTGAATATGAATTGGCATGTTATGGCCTAAAAAGGCGTATGTGAAATTGGAAACATTAATTGGTAAGATTAATGTGATTTATGGATATTAATATTTGACACAATGAAATTGGTGTAAAATTGCCTTAAAGGCATAGAATTAAATTAAGGCATTAATTAGTAATTAATGTGCATTAAAAGAGGCATATACGTAAATTGAGATATTAATTGGCAAAGCGATATATGGACATAATTAATGTGAATTATGGTCCCAAAGATAATTGGAATTTATTAACATATTTTATTAGGGATAATTAATCCAAATATGGGACTAAAATATTATGTTAATAAATGTGAATTGGCATGTAAATGAGGCATATATGTAAACTGAGATAAAATGCCTTTAATGGCATATAATAAATTTGTGATGAAATTGGTATGATTTTGCATACCGTAAATGGATGGACATAATTGAGTCAATTATGGACATCGTTAAATTTGGAATCAATTAATAATTTGAATAGGGCAATTAATTCAAATTGGGGGAGGACTAATTAGGTGTAATTAATTGTAACAACCCGAATTTTTACAACACGCTAAATCAAGAATCAAGACAGAATTAAATTATAAATTCTGAATCAAGTGAAACGGTCTGTGCCATTGTGTTTGTCTCGGAAAAATACGCGAAATAGAGTCCGAGTTTTCGAGAATCGGAGTCCGTATGACCCGTTAAAGGCCCAAAGAAGATTTCTGAAAATTTGAACTTCGGAAATAGCTTTGAAAATCAGATCTGGGGCTAGGCGGGAAGTTTCCCGCTTAGGCCACGTCGACAGTGCTGTCGACAGGCCTGTCGACTTGGGCCCAGACCAAGTCGACAGCCTTGTCGACTTGCCTGTCGACAGGGGGTGGCCGGGGCAAGTTGCCTGGCGCACCTGTTTGTCTCACCTGGTCTTGCTCTTGGGCTGGTTCTGGAAGCTTCCGAGATCTGATGGTCCTGATCTATCCTAGGGTTAATCTAAGGGCCTAAAACTATCCTAATCTCTATAAAAAGACCCTAAACCTAACCTAAATCCCTAAAAATCAAACCTAGCAACTAAGTGCTGCCAAAATCAATTTTGATCATGGCCTCCATCTCCAATCCCTAGAGCCTATGCATTCAAATCGGGTTCAAATCAAAAGGTGCAAGCTTGCTACACCAAATAGAGGCCAAATCAACATTGCTATGCGAGTTTCATGAAGGTTCTTCTTCAAAGGAGCAACCTTCCTTCGTCAAGATGATGCATGACCCCTTTTCTAAGCCTTGTCTAGGTAAGTTCTAGCTACTTTTGGATCAAAATGGTATTTTTAATGTTGACATGGGATAAAATGAGATAAAGCATAAGTATGCATGTATGTGAACCTAACTTTGTCCCTTTTCTATGATCTATGACCTTAGACTAAGATGTAGCAACTTAATCGTGTCACTCATGTTATGTTTAGCCTAGTTTATCTTGCAAGTTTGGATCTTTGTCTATGGAAGATTTGCATGAACCTTTGGGAACCATTTGACTTGTGAAACATAGGCAAATACTTGACCTTGGGGCTTATGCATGCATATGAACACAAACCCCTTATGTTTCATGCATGATTGTGGCAAAACCTCCTTATGATATTATGCAAGTTTGTGGCCAAATCCTATATGATAGTATGCATGCTTATGGTCAATCCCTATATGACTCTATCATGCATGTTTTAAGGCCAAAACCCCTTATGACGGCATGCATGTTTGGAGCCAATCCCTTTTGTGGCATCGTGCATGTTTTGGGGGTCTACATGTAGCCATAGTATACCTACTATGTTGACTCGCTTCGCTTGCGTTGGGAAAACACGATTTTGGGTAGTTAGATAAACATGAACATGTCGCGAAATCTTAACTTGAATATGACGTGTGTTTATACTTGAAAATATGGCTTGAAAAATAACATGGAAGTTGACATGTAAGTATGCATAAAAACATGAGCTTGGGAATTTACCTATTAAGTTAGGTCTACCCTTTGGGAATTTACCTATTAAGTTAGGTCTACCCAAATGCTTGAAAAACTTGTAACATGTTTTGGAAACATGATGAACATAGATAATATAAGTGTGGCCAACTCGAGGTTGGGTTGAGTTTGCAACGTAAAACTACCCCGAACCGACCGGCCTAACTAGTAGTTGCAAACAATAGGACCCAATGTGAGAAGTTGGTCATGTCGCGCTTAAGACCCGAGGTTAGACTAGGTTGTGGTGTAAATCTACCCGGACCCGGCCGGCTTAACTAGTAACCACAACAAGGTCTAATGTGAGAGGTTAAGAGTGCATTAATTAAATTAATGCCACATGATAAGGTTAAGTAAATTTGACTAATGACACTTAACCGATATGACACGAATGGGTAGGTTAAGTGGGACTGGGCTTGATTTCCTTAATGACACTTAACCATGCAAGATGATTAGGGGATGGGGTTAAGTAATTTACACTTAACTAATCCGACTGGGTAATTAGATGAGGTTAAGTAATTAAGACTTAACTAACCTAACCACGGTAACTAGATGGGGTGAAAATTAGGCTTAACTAATCTAAACATGGTAATCGGATGGGGTTAAGTTAGCCTAGACTTAATTAATCCAACTTGGTAATTTAATGGGGTTAAGTTAAACACTTAACTAATTTAACACGATGATTTGATGAGGTTAAGTGACCTATACTTAACCAATCTAACTCGTTAATTTGATGAGGTTAAGTTAACCTATACTTAAACAATCTAACGTGAAAACATGATAAGGCTAAGTCACGAATCGTTTGAATGCGCTTGACCAATATGACTCAGTAATTAGATAAGGTCAAGTTAATACATATACTGAACCAACCTAAGATGATAATTAGATAAGGTTAAGCCATGAATTGCATGATATACTTAACCAACTTGACACATGGTTTGTAGGGTTAAGTTTTGGACTTGGATACTTAGCCAATTTTGACGTGGTTTGTAGACGGGTTAAGTTGGGAACTTAAGTGACACTTAACCCATTAGATAAACTCTAATTCGGAGGATTAGGTAAATAACCATAGTTAACAAGGATTATGGAAATAAGGCTAAGTGGTAAACCATAGTTAAAAGAAACTAAGTAATAATTCTTAGTCAAGGAAATTTGGACCACCTCTTAGATAGATGAGTAACCCGATACGGTAGGTCATCGTTTAAGTATACGTGTAGGAGCAGGCTATCTGATTTAGATAAAGGCTCCAACGAACTGGGTAACGAAGCAGCGGCTTCGGGGAACGTGAGGATATTCTTGGTATCCCTCTGTGAGCTGCCAGGTCATTATACTAGGCTCACGAGAGGTTGAGGTCTGCGTTAGAAGAACCAAGAGTATGCCTTGGTTGTTATGCGAGCGACCTAAAGACTGGGATGGATAACAGTGAGTCGACGAATACATAATGGTGCCCGAGATAGCAAGTTCGTTGATCGTCTACCATCTTAAGTCAAGCATGTACGTACGGAAAGGCAGGGAACACCCAACAGACCATAATTGCTATCTAATTATGGGTGAGGTAGGCCATAGGATGTGGGCTGGCCGGAGTGTAGTTCTCATGCAAGACTGTCTCTTGTGTTGCCTTTCACTAGTTGAGGTAGGGGTCTCGTGGGACCGTAGCCACGTGTAGAAAAGCAGACCTTAGTATCTGCATCGGCAGATAAAGCTAAAGCTCCCGACCGAGTCCTGTATTTCTTGTTTTGCCCTGTGACAGGACTCGGATGGCACGATGTGATACATGTGCATACAGTTATAGAAAAACGATTCACGATGAATACGTGGGAAAAAGGGCGCGGTTGACGGTTAGCGTAATCCCTAGTGACCTAGGTGGTTTAACCCAAACCGAAATACGAAAGCGTGCAATAGGTAAGCGTAATCCCTAGTGGTGCTAGGTGGCGTAAGTCCTAGTAGTTCAAACGATGATTCATATGGAAGAGCCTAGCTAGAACAAGGGTGACAGTCCAAACGGTTTCAAGGATAATACGACATGAGGAAGCCCGTACGACGTACGGCAAAGGACTGAACTCATGGGAAGAAACATATGAGTGGGAAAACCTACATATGCTATATATTAGGTTGACATGGACCATTACATGACACTGGGCAAGGGACATTCATGGTTAACACGTGACGCGGGTTGGGATACTAGTACGAGAGGTGCAGAGCAAATATACATATTAGAACTAGGAAGAATATACATAATAGATACCGTGGGATGTTAGACGGGGCAGATACCTTAGGATAATGTACTCGATAGAAATCTGACGATGTGATACCTTGACTTATCATAACACCGTAGTTTATCATGATACCTTAGTTTACCTTGCCACAGTAGTTCAACCGGCTACCCTGGTTTAGTTTATCTATCTTGTAGTTATCCTTATGTTTACTTTCAGTTTATGCATGTCATGTTACCTTTGCCTGTTTTTATACTGGGAGTAGATAGGACTTACTCAGTCTTTTTGACTGACCCATTTTGTTTCGCCTCTTTTCTTCCGTTCCCCCCCAGGTTACAGGGAGGAAACAATGCTGTTTAGTTCGGACTCCTTCGGCTTGAAGGTCATCTTGGATGGCTTGGACTTTCCTTGGCTATGGCTACTTTACTGTTTTAATTGGGGAATAATTTATGAAAAAGGTTTCATGCTTCTTTATTTCAGCAAGACAGGTTTTGATGTACTCTGATGTGAAAAGGCTTTTGACCTCATTTATTAATGTTATGAAAGTTTGTTTTTACTTCCGTTATTTTTTTATATGTTCTGTCTTGTGATATTTCTGTGCACGTTTACCAATAATGCCCCTCTAAAGCTAGTGCATTCCCTTGCGAGTGAACCTAGTGGAGGCGGGGTGTTACATTAATCGTCTAAGACACGAGGTAGGCTCTTTTGTGGTGTAAGGCTGCCCGGACCCGCCCGGCGAATCCAGCTGCCACAAATGCCAGTCTAATGTGGGATGTCTTAGGCATAAACTAAATGTGTAACAGTTGTAAAGACACGAGGTTAGACTCTTTTATGGTGTAAGACTGCCCGGACCCGCCAGGCGAATCCAACTACCATAAATGTCAGTCTAATGTGAGAGGTCTTTATAAGGTTACGACCTTAATGAATAAAGAAACACTTAACCAGATAAACATGTAGTGGGATATGAGGGTGTTAAGTGGGTGCCTTTTGTGGCATGAGGAATCTAGTGGGTTCCTTGGGTGGCATTTGAAATACGATTAGAAACACTTAACCAAATCTGATCCATAGGGATTGTATGAACTTAAGTTTAAGTTGGGGGTTAAGTAAACTGGGTTATACGGAAGGAGTGGGTTATGTAAATTTTAGGTAGGTGGGTAATATTAGCATATATAGGCCCACAAGCTTAACCATAAATTAAATATGCTTGAACCGGTGAGAGGGTTAAGTAAATCTTGTGTAGGTGGGTAATATTAGCATATATAGGCCCACAAACTTAACCGTAAATTAAACATGCTTGGGTCAGTGGGAGGTTAAGTACATCACGGGTAGGTGGGTAAGATTTATGTATATAACCTCACAGACTTAACCAATACAACCTGTTAACAAAATTCATATATGTAAGTAGACATGGGGTTAAGTGGGAAAATCAAGAGGGGACCAAGCATAGGTGGCAAGCTTGAGTCAAGTATGGGGGCCCTTTTCAGACCAGTAGCCCATTTCGTATCTTTGTGAGCTCGACCCAAGTCGAGGACGGGACACGCCTACTGGTCCTGATTGTTAGAGACAAAAACGGGTTAGCGGTGGCAACGCAAGTCCAACGGGGTCATGTGCGTGCGCAGGCCCGGGCTGGTAGGTAAGACGTTGTTGCATCGTGTAGGTATAAGCCATGCATTCCTTGCGTAGTATAAGGTTGCCATATTAGGGAGTGATACACCCCAATGTGGGACCCTCACGGGTATCTACGAGTTAGGGAGACGATCGAATGGGGCAGGTGGTGGGTACAACTGGTGGAGAAAGGAGCAGACGGCACCTATGTAGTCAGTTAGGGGTACACGAAGCTACCATTATTAATTAATTATTAAGGGGATACACCTGGTGGAGATAGGAGCAGACGGCACCTATGTAGTCAGCTAGGGGTACACGAAGCTACCATTATTAATTAATTATTAAGGGGATACACCTAGTGGAGATAGGAGCAAACGACACCTATGACGTCCGCTAGGAGTACGTGGAATTACCATTATCAAGGGGGTACGTCTAGTGGGGATAGGTACACTATGGGTACCTATGATGGCAACTAGAGATATACAGTCAAACATGGAGGATAGTGGGTACATCTAGTAGTACATGAAGCTATCATCATTCTATTTAGCCAAGAGGGATCAAATTTCTAGAGTGACTAGTGGTGGTGCGGTGCAACTAGTAATGATATGGTGTTACTAGCAGTGGTGCAATGTAGTAATTATCTGTTAGTGTGTAGGAGCGCCTCTAGTGTTATCTATGTTCATCCTGTTTACTTTGTATGCTTGGTCTAACCATTTATTCACAGTCATTTCCTTATTTCCCAACTAATGCCTTAGCCTAATTACTTTTGTAATTATATTGTTAAAGTTATCGGATCTTGCCAGACTTTATGTCTGACCCCCTTTGTTTCCACCTCTTTTCTTCCTTTTCCCCCCCAGGTTCTCAGGGTGGGCTTAGTACTAGTGGAGCTTGACTTGGATCCCTTTTGGGGGCACTTGATTTAGATTGCTGAAGTAAAGTTCAACCCATCATTTTTCTTTATGGCTATTGGTAGTAGTGAGATTATGTCTTTACTTTATGTACTCTGATTTTATTAAGATGGATATTATGTACTTGACTCTAGTTATGGTTTTGATGATGTACTCATAGTATTTACCTTCCGCTGAAATAAATGAAGTTTTTAATTTTCAAGTACTACTTTATATCTGTGTTGTTGTGATTTTCTGTTCTATATTCACTCAAAATACTCCATGGAAGTTAATGCATTCCATTCGTGAGTGACATTAATGGAAGTGGGGTGTTACACTTTGGTTTACCATCTGTAGGTAAACGATTTACTTGTCTTCCAATATCAGTCTCCTATTTATGAAATAATCACTATCTATTCATTATAAAAACAGGCAACAGTTTGCGAAATATAACAGTGTTACCCTCAAGGCTCTAAGTGCGAGTTCCATTTCTATCAGACTCTGCAAATGGCTTACAACATCCTCATCTGAATGCTAGCGTACAGTAAAATTTTGTTCATTTAAATCCTTAATTAAAAATTGTCAACCCAGTTTAAATTGGTCAATTTAAATACAAAAAAAACTTAAAATTGTTGGAAAATAATGTTCTAACTTGCTCTTGATCTTCCAAGATTCTTTATATATAAATCTTCCTCTCCTGATCAATCAAATCATAGCCGCCGTTGTCTTCTTCTTGATCCGCATCAACTCAGCAATTCGATTGCAATAATGCAATGGTGATGCTTTCAGAAATAATGCAATCTTGAGTACTTAATTGTTGAGAGGAAAAAAAAATGTAAACTTGTAGTTGGGCTTAATACTTGCGGCCCATATACAAAAGGTAATATACCAGAATACTTGTTACACTGGAAAAATGGTTCTCTTTACAGGCTTTTCACATATTAGTAGATGATCAGGGGCATAGCAATAACATTGGCAGTTTTCTTTTAAAACCCTAGTATTAACTTGATAATAATCATTAGGAAAATCTTTTTCTTATGCACTCCAATATTTAGCAGATGAAAATACCAGTGCATCTAACAATGAAAATTAGATTTCCTAAAAATATGAAAGTGTTTCCATGCATTGCGCTAAAGAAAAGGGACTGCACGTTTTGAAACTCTAATAAACTACTTTGGACATCTTGTTTGATCATGATAGTACGGAATTAGTTATCTAACGTTTTCAAGATATACTTACAACAAATATATTGTCTACCACTGAATTAAATTCACAAGAAGGCATGCCTTTGCCAAGTCATTTCCTTGCATTCTGCAAAGCTTGCTCAAAAACTTCGATCACAGATATGAGTGGCAACCGATCATAGTCTGGTGTCAAAGTTAGCATTAGCATGTGCTATTGAATCGAATGGATTTGAACATCGAAACAAACATATTTAGATTCACATCATACTTTAATCATAATGTAGTATTGTCAGAAAGATGTACACAAGCTACCCTTCTTGCATCCCTATACTCCCTAATCAACTAGTGCAGTCCAACACAGTTCAAAACCCATTCGATTAAAACACTGTTAGGAGACAAAGGAATGACAACGTGTCATTGAATTGAAAGATCCTTTTCTCCAGTTTTTCTTCAGATTTCTAGAAGTGTATTTACCAGCCGAATAGCCGGGAAAGAAACATCATTGTTAGTTTATGTATTAAAAGCTATTGGCTCCTGTACTTGCTTCATTGCAAATAAAATTTTCTTAAAACATGAAAAATACTTTCTATTTTTGTAAATAGATGTATTTTAATTGTGGAAATAAATTCTAGAAAACTCAATGTTGGCACAAAGTAAAATGCTTGCATCTGATTTTATTAAAGTCGACCAGGATTCGATTTCTACAGGTTTAAATGATGAACTAGGAAATTCAAATAGGTAAATGAGATTGTAAAACATTATAACACGTATATAACGACTCCATCATATGCTAGAATAACTGCAGAACTTAAAAACCTGCAGCATATGTAGAAAAAGAGTAATCAGACAGACTTAGGAGAAGGAGCACTCCTATAGGAAAACTACCTGCACGCGTCATTAGTAATATTGCAATCATAGTTACATTAATAAAAACACTGCATATAAAGAAAAGAGATGTCAGTGCTTGATTCTGATGGAGCAACACAAGGCAATATGAGGATTCAAGACTTAATTTTAACATTATAGTATATACATGTGTAGCCTTCATGTGCCAGATGTGTTTAATAGGGAAGGTCTAGATATAGTTCTCATCAAAATTCATCCAAAATGTAGATGAGCTCAAAAGTTATGAATCTGAACTCCTTAGTGTTAAAGATATAATCCGAAACGGCCAAGCATGATGGAAAATGGAGACACATTACATAACTATTGCATATTTTGATAAATGAATTTAATGATCTATATTATTATACAAATTGAGATGTGATTATACTTGAGAACCTTTTACAAATGCTACTTAATTAATCATTGTCCTACCCTGAACAAAATATGCTTCGATCGTTCAATTTTTTTTTTTTTTTTTTTTTTTTTTTTTGCAGATTTAGTTTTGTATTAAGAGATCGACCAGATGCAATGACAACTATTAGTTTCACCACGAAGTTTATCTTTCTGAAAGATGTAGGTATCGATCATGAATTTTTCCCCTCCCTCTCTTTGTCATCAACTTTCTTAGCTCAATAAGTTTCGTAGTGGAAACTATGCTGATATGGAGTAATTCTTAATCAAGCGTATTAGAATTCACTATAGCTAGCTAAAAAAAATTAATTTAAAAAAATAGCAAAGGTAGTGGAAAATAATTCAATTACATATAAAAAATAGTTGGTAAGTTGAAGAAAAAACACTGCAAAAGCAGCAACTCATAGTACTATACGCAACTAGTAGCAGGACGGGAGGGCAGGGCTTGAAAATTTTGAGTAATACAAATGCTTGATACTAACCAGCAAACGATTATAAGGACGGCAGTACAATAGGTGTCAGAAGTTCATTTAGTTGGTTTATTATGCACAAAACATTCATAAATGTACATTTACCCATGATTTGTTCTAATGCTTTTTAATTGAGTTACAAATATATGATCTCAAAAATGTCACATATAAGTAGAAGTTAATATGCATACTTTGAAATTTACCTTTTGATTGCCCCATTACTATGACTACCAACCCACCAACATGTCAGCATGGTGCTTCTCTACTGCTTCACAAAGGACATTTCTAGTGTTTCCTTCAATTACTTCAAGCAGTACATCGTGCATCTGGAACAAAAGTTTATATGAGTCAACAGGTAAAATGAAGTGTTAGTTATGATATTGCCCATTTGGCGCAAATATACAGATGAAGTTCATAAAATTGCAAAGAGAAGCATGTAGACTTAAATTTCAGTTGTTTATGTCTGCTATCAATTATTCTAATAAGTAATTTCAATCCATACAGATCTAACTTATGAACTCAAATATGAAATCCAATTCTCTTATTTTCATGTTTTTCTTTGAACGACATGTTGTGCATAATAGTTTGGAAATCCTTTTAACGACAAAGAAAATAACATGCATGATAGTTGTGCATAATAGTTAGGAAATCCTTTTAACGACACAAAAAATAACATGCATGATAGTTGTGCATAATAGTTAGGAAATCCTTTTAACGACACAGAAAATAACATGCATGATAGTTGCAGTGCATAATGGTCAAAAAAATCATTTACAAAAAAAATAACATTGTAAATAATATGCAGAGCAACAACTTGACATTGAGAGATTACAACTCGAGCGGGAATATGAAAAAAAACTATTATAAAGCAGAAATGTCTGGTAATAATGATTACACTTCACTGCTAGAACCGCTAGTCACTATAACTAACAACTGAAAGAAATATGAACTTCTATTGAAATATAGGATGCAATTTGTCAGTTAAAATTTTCACTTGACTTCAATCAATTATATTTTCTTCTGTACTTAATTCTAAGCAAATAATATTGAACCTTTGGACTATGAATACAAAACAAACTTGAAAGCTTGGAGATCAGCAATGAGATAACCCATAATATCCGCGGTTTGCTTTATCACTGTACTCGAGCCCCAAGTGTATAAATCACTGTCTCCCATCTCATCATGCTTAGAACTTGAACCATTAAAGTCTAGATCACAATCACATCCACATCACGTCAACAGTTCAAATTGCCCGTGCACTTATCATAAGCATCATCATCACCATGTACTCCACGCACATATACAACTCACCAACCCGCCTCAAACAATTTTGACCAATTAAATAATAGAAATACTCTAATATTTCCAGACAATTTACAAAGAAAATGTCCGAATGTACGTTCATTACTCGTAAGACATAGTAGCCAAACGACTTAACTTCAATTCTTTTTTTTACTTAGAAGTTACTATTTGAAACTCATAGTAAACTGATTGATAACAATGTGATTAACTAGACTTACGGAGGAGGACAGATAATGAACTTCACATAATGAACATGAGTACAAAATATGATAACCATCATATATATGTATGCTAACCTCGGCAAGCAAAAGTGGATCCCCCACTTCCCTCAAACGAACAAGAACTATAAATAAACTTCATTTACCATACACGTAGTAATTAGTGACAGTAACATGTGGTAGAAAAGCAGATGCTATTTTTCCGTGGCTTGTAAAAAACGAAGGAGAAACTATAAATATAGCTAAACAACAAATTCGAAATTCGGCATTCAAATTCTGTCATTACATTCAATAATAACCGTCCTTTCTAGATATCCAAGTATTGTTCTTCGCAATAGTTTGAGCGCAGCTGTTCCTATTCATTTACTTTAAAGGATGGTGTCATTTCAAATTTTAATTGATAAAATTATACAACCATTAGCTAACTATGAATACATACACAGTATTACACTACGCAGTTTGCATGAATATTCAGTTAACTATGGATATAAAAATCATACCAGAATCACTGAAAAACTACAGATTAAAAGAATCATACGTGCTCCATGCGCATATAACTTAACTAAGTGAAAAGCGACTGCACAAAATAGATCAAAGAAAAATGCAAAAATAAGACCATATATATTACACAGCAATCCATAAAACTTAAGTAATATTTAATGCATAAGCAACGATGAATGATAGTTTAAACTTTAAAGTTTAAACTGAAAAGCTATATGTACATACAGCTTTCTACATATCTTATTATGAACTTGCTAATGGAACTTCAAATTTGATCTACACAATTATCAGACAATATGCACAACTCAATGGTTGCAGAACTTCCCATTTCCTAATTTAGTTGATCTTGTTTAACTAGTAAAAAGCATGTATATTAGTAGTTACAAATTCTAGTCCATATGGTAGTGGTTTACATGGTTTAAACTGCAATGTTCAGTCTGAGGTCATTAAAGTAGTCTAATATAATTATCGTAAATCATCATATATCCCATGTAAATGTTTCAAACATAACTAACATACTGTATGTTTTTCAAGAGGAAATAGAAATATTGCTAGTATCTCATTTTAAAACTTATAAATCTACATAACAAGAAATGATAAGTTTGATTAAGTGGATCCATGGATTGAGTGTGGATAGAAAATGATGTCGATATCAGCTCATATATTCACAAACACATTGATTGTGTGAATCATATGGTAGTGATAGAGTGACTATAGTAGAAAGGGATGAATGAATTTGATTTTTCTTGGGAAAAAAATGTTTAATTGAATGATAATTTTGAAGATATGAAAGTGCATTGCGAATACCGATAAGGAATCAAAAGAAAATGGACGTGATAATATGGAAGATTTCGATGAAAAATACAATGAAAGAACTAATAAACAGAAATTACTCTAATTTATCTTTAAATAATAGGTTAGCTACACAGCCAATAATTGGCCCTACTTCCATTTCAACAATTCTGATGCGGTGCAAATGGTAAAATTGAACAAATGAAGAAAAGAAACACCACTTTCAGTAGTTCACACATTTTCTTTTTTCATCTTCCATTAGAGAAATTTCGTTTTTAGTATTATTGATCTTTTCTGAATTTGCAGCTCCATTCTGATCTAATGCACAGGCTTCCTTGGAAAATTCTTTTTTGTCTAATTGATCTAACGGTGTATGCTGCAGAAAAAGGAAAATGAAACTAATAAAGTAACATGTGAATACAACGATTAATGACTAAAATGAGAGCTAAAGGGTAGTACAACAATACTACAAAATAGCAACATAATAGGATGACGACACAGGCCAATATACGAATTGAAATTATCAAAGTAATACCATCTCAAAATATGCATGGTTACACTACATGATCTAAGAAAATTAAATCCACAAATCATAGCATACTAAAATTATGTCTAATAAGTAGAAAACGGTACATAAAAGAAGGGTTATAAACAGGCAAGTCTCCACGGATCATGTGGTTATCTCTGCATATCTTATCTAAACTAACCCACATGTTGCTTTGTCCTCTTATAGGGAAAGAAAAGGAAGGGACCAAGTTTGGTAAATGAATTGTATCACTAGTGTATATTGTACACTAATTATTCATTTTAGTTGTAATCAGCACGACCTATGACGTTCATTTAATCTATGGACTTTAATCTATATGTAATGAGTTGCACATTGAGGTGCAACAACCTGATGCCAAATATAACAGTCACACTAAGTGTACTTAACATCCGATAAACATCCCTAGTTGTTAGCTACCTAACTAATTTATCGAGTGCCGAGTGGACATAGCAACACTCTAAAATTCCTAGGCCAACTACCAAATATAGCATCTCGTTAAAGTTAGTTCTCATAGGCATAGCAACAGGCATACGCACAAACACAATATGTAACACCCCACCTCCACTAGGATCACTCACAAAGGGAATACACTAGTTTTGGTGAAGCATTATTAAGGTAAGCATAGACAGAAATATTACAAGACAGAACATATAAAAATAGCGGAAGAAGAAAAAATTTCATTTCTTTATAAAATATCAAGATCTAAAGCCTTTCACATCAAAATGCCACTATTACTTCGAAACCTGTCTTGCAACAGTAAAGAAGCATAAAACCATAGTCATAAAATATTCCCTAAGGAAAACGGTAAAGAAGCCATAGCCAAGAAAAGTCCAAGCCATGCATGATGACCTTGAAGCAGAAGAAGTCCAAACTAAGTAACATTGTTTCCTCCCTGAGAACCTGGGGGGGAGGGGGGGGCAACGTAAGACAAAGAGGCGAGAGAAAACGGGGTCAGTCATAAAGATTGGTAAGTCCTATCTACTTCCAGCATAAAAACAGGTAAAGGTAACATGACATGCATAAACTGAAAGTAAACATAAGGATGATGACCAGATAAGCGAGCTAATACTGAGATAACAAGATGAACTACGGTATTAAGATAAACTAAGGTATCAAGATAAACTAAGGTATCAAGATAAACTACGGGCACTATGAATCAAGTATAACATCCCAAGGAATCTATCATGTACAATATCCATGGTTTCTATGAAGTCAATTTGCTCTGCACCTCGCGTACTAGTATCCCTACCCGTGTCATGTGTTAATTAGGAAATGTCCCTTGTCCAATGTCATTAAATGGTCCATTTATTACTATGTCAAACTAATATATCACATATGTAGGTTTTCCCCAACTCGTATGATTCTTTCCATGTATATGTTCAGTCCTTTGCCGTAAATCGTACGGGCTTTTCCACGTAATTCTATACTACTTCAACGTAGTGCCATTTATCCTTGAAATCGTTTGGACTGCCACCCTTGATCTGGCTATGTTTTCTTATCATAAACTCTCGAGTGTTCAACTAGGATTTATTCCACCTAGGACCCCTAGGGATTATGCAACCTACTGAACGTTTACGTAACTCGGTTTGGGTCTAAGCCACCTAGGAACACTAGGGATTATGCTACCCATCAACAACTCCCTTTTTCCCACTTATGTATCGTGAATCGTTTTCAATGTCTAGTTGCACATGTACCTTTTATATGCCATCCGAGTCCCGTGACAAGGATAATCAAGAAATACAGGACTCGGTCGGGAGCTTTAGGTTATCTGCCGATGCAGATATCAAGGTCTGTTTTTCTACCGGTGGTTATGGTCCCACGTGACCCCTCCCTCAACTACTGAAAGGCAATCCAAGAAAAATCATGCACGATAACTATACTCCTGCCATCTATGCCCCATATTACTATTACCCAACCTTACCCATAACTAGATAGCAAGTATATGGTCTGTTGGGAGTTTTTTGCCTTTCCGTATACGTACACGATTGACTAAAGATGGTAGGTAGTCGACGACGTGCTATCACAGGGCTAAACTATGTATCGCCGACTCCATGCTAATCCACCCCAGTCTTTAAGTTGCTCGCACAGTAACCAAGGCATACCCTTGGTTCTTCTACCGCAGACCTTATCCTCTGTGAGCCCAGGCGGATCGTCTACAACCTCACAGAGGGATACCAAGAGTACACTCTCGTCCCCCGAAGCTACTGCTTCGTCACCCAGTTCGCTGGAGCCTTTATCTAAGTCAGATAAACATTTGCTCCTCCTCGTGGTTTTGTTTAAGCGATGACCTACCGTATCGGGTTACTTATCTGTTTATGAACTGGTCCAATTTCCTTGACTAAGAATTACTACTTAGTTATTCTTAACTAAGGTTTATCACTTAGTTTATATCCTTGTTGACTACGTTTTTCCACTTAGTCCCCTGAAGTAGGGTTTTGTCTAATGGGTTAAGTGTTGTCATTCAAGTACATGACTTAACCCACCTACGAATCATGTCAAAATTTGCTAAGCATTCAAGTTCAAGACTTAGCCCTACAAACCATGTGTCAAGTTGGTTAAGTATATCAAGCAGTTCATGACTTAACCCTATCAAATCATCATGTCAAATTGGTTAAGTATATTCAAGCGGGTCGTGACTTAACCTTATCAAATTATAGAGTAAAATTGGTTAAGTGTAGGTTAACTTATCCCCATTAAGTCATCGTGTAAAATTGGTTAAGTATAGGTTAACTTAACCCCATTAATTATCACGTCAGATTGGTTAAGTGTAGGTTAACTTATCCCTATTAAATTATCGAGTAAAATTAGTTAAGTGTAAGTTAACTTAACCCCATTAAATTATCAAGTCAAATTGGTTAAGTGTAGGTTAACTTAACCCCATTAAATTACCGAGTCGGATTAGTTAAGTGTAGGTTAACTTAACCCCATCCACTAGTCGTATTATACTGGTTAAGTATTACCCTCGTGAGTTTACTTAACCTTACCACGCATCGCGTTATCCCAATCCGGTGTTATCGACCCATTTAGGTTAAACAAACCCATCCGCGAATCGTGTTACATGGTTAAGTGTCATTAAGTAATCAAGTCTTGTTTTACTTAACCAACCCATTCATGTCATATCGGTTAAGTGTCATTAGGTAATCAAGTCCGGTTTCACTTAACCTACCCATTCATGTCATATCGGTTAAGTTTCATTAGTCAAGTTAACTTAACCTTATCATGTGGCATTAAATAAATTAATGCAACACAACCTCTCACATTAGACTGTGCTGTGGTTACTGGATGTGCCGGGCGAGTCCGGGCAGCTTTACACCACAACCTAGTCTAACCTCGGGTTTTAAGAGCGATATGACCAACTACTCACATAGGGCCCTATTGTTTGTAGTTACTGGATTTGCCGGGCGGTTCCGGGCAGATTTGTACTACAAACTCAACCCAACCTCGAGTTGGCAATTTTCATGTTTTTCTAAGTGTCATGTTCATGTCAAATTTAGGCCACGACAAAAGTCCATGTTTTCCACCTTTGCCTATTGTCCCATTTCTTAATTCATGTCAAGTTTCCTAGCCAACTTCAAGTTTGCCTAAACTACCCAAAACATATTCCCAACGCAAGTGAAAGCAAATCAACATAGTTGGAATAATATGACAAAGGTGGGTATAAGGCGACAAAGGTGAATCACAAGTCAAACATGGTGAAATTTGATGCAAAGGTGTTAAACAACTTGCATATAGCATATTGGCCTCAAACATGTATGATAACATAAAGGGTGAATTGGCCTCAACATCATAGGCATGCTAGTGGTCATGAGGAGTTTAGGTTCCCTAACATGCATAAGCCCTAAATCAAGTTCATATCAATGTAACACAAGTCAAGATAATGGTTCTAACGGTTCATGTCAACATTCCACAAGTCAAGATCCAAGAGTTCATGTTACTAATCTTGCATGATAAACTAGGTCAACACAACATGAGTGGCATGATTTAGTCAATAAGTAATAGCCCAAAGTCATAGGTTCAATAAAGGGGCAAGACTAGATTCACATAGATAATCATACTTAGGTTTCATCTCTTTTTATTCCATGTCCATATTAGAACTACCGTTTAGATCTAAAAGTAGCCAGAACTTACATATCGTGGCTAGAGGATTATGAGCAAGAATTTGTCGTAGAACGGCATAGGAATGTTGCTCTACTCCCTTGATTTGATGTAGAAAGCTTGCTACTTTGACATAGATCTAGATTGAATGCCCAAGCCCTTGAAGTTGGAGGTGGAGGCCATGATCAAGAAACATTTGGGCAGCACTTCGTTGTTAGAATGAATTGTAGTGGATGAGGCAAGGTCTTAGGGTGCTTCTATAGAAGTTAGGACTAGTTTAGGCCGTAGGATAAACCCTAGAACAGATCTGAACCGTCAAAAAATGTCACAGGCCCCCAAAACAGAGCCAAAAGACCATGCAGGTGCACCCAGGCTGACCGGGCTCGACCAGGGAGGTCGTACCCCAGGTCGACTATAAGGTCGACACCCAAGTCGACCTGGTCCACCCTGGTCGACACCCAGGTCGACCCCCGTGTCAACCTAGTCTCTGGGTGGGAATTTTCCCGCCCAGCCTGCTTCTGGGTTTTTGAATCTGTTTTCGTTTTCTGATTTTTCGTGAAACTTCTAGAGACCATAACTTGGTCATACGGACTCCGTTTTTCGAAAAATCGGACTCGTTTCCAACCAGAATTCCGAGACAAACGCAATGTAGCAACATGTTTCTCTTGATTCTTATTTTATAACTTAACTCTGCCTTGATTTCTTGTTTTAACATGTTATTAAAATTCGGGTTGTTACATTTTCCCCTTCTTAAAGGATTTCGCCCCCGAAATCTCTAAGCCAGGAAGAACGTATCCTACCATTCGGGTTGTCCTTAAAAGATTTCTAATGCTTTATGAGCATATGCAGAAAGTGTGTGTATATGTTCCTTATCTAATGCAAATGATCAGGCCTGATTTATCGTTCTAATGAAAAATATGTTTTGCGCCATGAGTCCAACATGTATGCTAGTAGTCCTAGTTATATAAATACTATATGTTTGCACAAACATTCATTCATTTGCAACATCGACATGATAACACATTCAATTTCATCTATAAATAAGCACAAACACTTATACATATGCAATATGGAATGTGACTGAGCCGATCTAGTGTCTAATGTGTGTTCAAGCATCCATGAGCAACCACTTGCAACCACTTGCAACCATTCGCAAACATCAATCATAACATGTTTCAAATACATGTTTACATCCATAGGGTTCTACCAAAGACCCTCAAAATAGAATCGAGAAGATAAGAAAGATAAACTCCTTTTTGGATTACAAGAAATCTCTTCCCAAACCCAACCTATATCTTATAAAGTCCAAATAGTTTAGTCAACCTAACCGACACCTTCAAACCCCAACTTAAAGATCACAAACAGAGTCATACTCCTTATGCGGTTTGCAACAGAAATAAGGTTGAGAATAGGACCGAGAGGATATCCCTAAAAGATAGCATATAAGTAAGCTCTACAGAAAAACAGGGATCAAGGATATACTCCTAAAAAGAGATATGATGCGCATATCTGGTCTTCCATCTTCTAAGTCACATTTCCTTGAGCTTAATCCCATTATGCTTTAACAGTCTTTAACTTTATGATTTCGCAGCCTCTTAATTCTTTTTTCCAAAACATGAGTTGGAACTCATTTCATTATCGCCTCTCGTTCCACTTTCACTTATTCTTTTTCTAGAATACTTGGCTCAATCATAACTGCGTACTCATGATTTCATGCAAGCTCTCAAAATTCACTAGTGAATCCTGGATCTCGTTTACATACTATAAGGTATTCCACGCAGAAGAACTATCTCTTGAAAACAACAAATGCAAACCATGTTACCAAGTGTACTTACTCAGGTGATTTCTATAACTCATGCATAAGCAAAATGAACCATCCGCCGTATTGGCGAACACTACTCAATCGAATTAAAAATTTCCAATAAATGTGTCCTCAGATTCTAGGTAACTAATCATGGCAGAACCCAAAAGGTTACATGAGACTTCGACGGTATTACCAAGGCAAGTCAAGAGTCTAACTACTCTCCTTTCAAAACTAAGAATGGCACTCTTACTGGATGACCACTCCATCCGTAGAATCAATCCATAGCTCATAAACATAAGCATTATTTCCAAAATCAACACTTAGCATAGACATTCTCAAATCCAAACAAGTCATGAATAAATGGACCGATTCTCCAACAAGATTTGAGAAAAAAATGGGATCCTCTACTATGCTAGTACTAAGGTGTAGAGACTCACCTATCGAAGCAGAATTAAATGATGCGGTGATCCAAACAAAGTCCTGACGGGATGATAGAAAAGAAAGTCTAAACCTTTAACAGAAACGTTACCATCCTTCTTAGGTACGCTAACAGTGAGAGCATACATTTGCCCTCTCGATGATCTTGTCCTCGTCCCATAATACTTAACTATCTTTTCCTTTTTACCATACTAGAGATACTCTCTCTTGTCATGGATGTTATTATTATTCGCCATTTCCTCCTTTGTGGATTAAGCCATACCAACAAGTTGCTTATCCTTAGGCTTGTATCCTTTATCCTTGTTCTTACTATCCTTTCTTATAGGTCGGTAACAGGTCTCCCAAGAACCACCTCCATCGCATGGAAAACACTTACGTAGCTAGAAAAGGATTAGTCACAGTTAAAACTACTGTGACTATAGATGGAGGAAAGAAAGAAAAAGGGATTCAATCAAGGAAACAAAGGATAGTGCTAATGGCCTTTGGGGAATAGCCTTTTAAAAATAAATCTTTTCTTGAAAAATGCTTCTTTGTAAATGGTTTGTAAAATAGTTTCAGAAGGTTTTAAAAACTTTTGCCTAGTCTGGTAACCTTCTGCTCTGATACCAAATGTAACACCCCACCTCCGCTAAGGTCACTCACAAAGGGAATGCACTAGTTTTGGTGAAGCATTATTAAGGTAAGCATAGACATAAATATTACAAGACATAACATATAAAAACAACGGAAGAAGAAGAAATTTCATTTCTTTATAAAATATCAGGGTCTAAAGCCTTTTACATCAAAACGCCACTATTACTTCGAAACCTGTCTTGCAATAGTAAAGAAGCATAAAACCATAGTCGTAAAATATTCCCTAAATTAAACGGTAAAGCAGCCATAGCCAAGAAAAGTCCAAGCCATGCATGATGACCTTGAAGCAGAAGAAGTCCAAACTAAGTAACTGTGTTTCCTCCCTGAGAACCTAGGGGAAACGGAAGACAAAGATGCGAGAGAAAATGGGGTTAGTCATAAAGACTGTTATGTCCTAACTACTTCCAGCATAAAAACAGGTAAAGGTAACATGACATGCATAAACTGAAAGTAAACATATGGATGATGACCAGATAGGTGAGCTAATACTAAGATAACAAGATGAACTACGGTATCAAGATAAACTAAGGTATCAAGATAAACTAAGGTATTAAGATAAACTACGGGCACTATGAATCAGGTATAACATCCCAAGGTATCTATCATGTATAATATCCATGGTTTCTATCAAGTCAATTTGCTCTGCACCTCCCGTACTAGTATCCCAACCGGTATCATGTGTTAACTATGAAATGTCCCTTGCCCAATGTCATGAAATGGTCCATTTATTAGTTTGTCAACCTAATATATCGCATATGTAGGTTTTCCCCAACTCGTATGATTCTTTCTATGTATATGTTCATTCTTTTGCCGTAAATCGTACGGGCTTTTCCACGTAATTCTATACTACTTCAGCGTAGTGCCATTTATCCTTGAAATCGTTTGGATTGCCACCCTTGATCTGGCTATGTTTTCTTATCTTGAACTCTCGAGTGATCAACTAGGATTTATGCCACCTAGGACACCTAGGGATTATGCAACCTACTGAACATTTACGTAACTCGGTTTGTGTCTAAGCCACCTAGGACCACTAGGGATTACGCTACTCGTCAACTGCGCCCTTTTTCCCATGTATGTATCGTGAATCGTTTTCAATGTCTAGATGCACATGTACATTTTATGTGCCATCCGAGTCCCGTGACAGGAATAATCAAGAAATAAAGGACTCGGTCGGGAGCTTTAGGTTATCTGCCGATGCAGATATCAAGGTCTGTTTTTCTACCAGTGGTTATGGTCCCAAGTGACCCCTCCCTCAACTACTGAAAGGCAATCCAAGAAAAATCATGCACGAGAACTATACTCCTGCCACCTATGCCCCACTTTACTATTGGCCAACCTCACCCATAACTAGATAGCAAGTATACGGTCTGTTGGGAGTTCTCTGCCTTTCCGTATACGTACACGATTGACTAAAGGTGTAGGTAGTCGACGACGTGATATCACATGACTAAACTAAGTATCGCCGACTCCACGCTAATCCACCCCAGTCGTTAGGGTGCTCGCAGAGCAACCAAGGCATAACCTTGGTTCTTCTACCGCAGACCTTAACCTCTTTGAGCCCAGACGGATCGTCGGCAACCTCACTGAGGGATACCAAGAGTACCCTCTTGTCCCCCGAAGCTACTGCTTCGTCACCCAGTTCGCTGGAGCCTTTATCTAAGTCAGATAAACATTTGCTCCTCCTCATGTGTTTGTTCAAGCGATGAACTACCGTATCGGGTTACTTATCAGTTTATGAACTGGTCCAATTTTTTTGACTAAGAATTACTACTTAGTTACTCTTAACTAAGGTTTATCACTTAGTTTCCTTTCCCGTTATCCTTGTTAACTACGATTTTCCACTTAATCCGCTGAACTAGGATTTTGTCTAATGGGTTAAGTGTTGTCATTCAAGTTCATGACTTAACCCACCTACAAATCATGTCAAAATTGGCTAAGTATTCAAGTTCAAGACTTAGCCCTACAAACCATGTGTCAAGTTGGTTAAGTATATCAAGCAGTTCATGACTTAACCCTATCAAATCATCATGTCAAATTGGTTAAGTATATTCAAGCGGTTCGTGACTTAACCTTATCGAATTATCGAGTAAAATTGGTTAAGTGTAGGTTAACTTAACCCTATTAAGTCGTCGTGTAAAATTGGTTAAGTATAGGTTAACTTAATCCCATTAATTATCAAGTCAGATTGGTTAAGTGAAGGTTAACTTATCCCCATTAAATTATCGAGCAAAATTGGTTAAGTGTAGGTTAACTTAACCCCATTAAATTACCGAGTCGGATTATTTAAGTGTAGGCTGACTTAACCCTATCCACTAGTCGTATTATACTGCTTAAGTAGTATCCTCGTGAGTTTACTTAACCTTACCACGCATCGCGTTATCCCAGTCGGGTGTTATCGACCCATTTAGGTTAAACTAACCCATCCGCTAATCGTGTTACATGGTTAAGTGTCATTAAGTAATCAAGTCCGGTTTTACTTAACCTACCCATTCATGTCATATCGGTTAAGTGTCATTAGGTAATCAAGTCCAGTTTTACTTAACCTACCCATTCATGTCATATCGGTTAAGTGTCATTAGTCAGGTTAACTTAACCTTATCATGTGGCATTAAGTAAATTAATGCACCCCAACCTCTCACATTAGACTTTGTTGTGGTTACTGGATGTGCCGGGCGAGTCCGGGCAGCTTTACACCACAACCTAGTCTAACCTCGGGTTTTAAGCGCGATATGACCAACTACTCACATTGGGTCCTATTGTTTGTAGTTACTGGATTTGTCGGGCGGTTCCGGGCAGATTAATACTGCAAACTCAACCCAACCTCGAGTTGGCCATTTTCATGTTTTTCTAAGTGTCATGTTCATGTCAAATTTAGGCCTCGACAAAGTCCATGTTTTCCACTTATGCCTATTGTTCCATTTCTTAATTCATGTCAAGTTTCCTAGCCAATTTCAAGTTTTCCTAAACTACACAAAACGTATTCCCAATGCAAGTGAAAGCGAATCAACATAGTAGGAATAATATGACAAAGATGGGTATAAGGCGGCAAAGGTAAATCACAAGTCAAACATGGTGAAATTTGAGGCAAAGGTGTACAACAACTTGAATATAGCATATTGGCCTCAAACTTGTATGATAGCATAAATGGTGAATTGGCCTCAACAACATAGGCATGCTAGTGGTCATGAGGGGTTTAGGTTCCCTAACATGCATAAGCCCCAAATCAAGTTCATATCAATGTACCACAAGTCAAGAGAATGGTTCTAAGGGTTCACGTCAGCATTCCACAAGTCCTGATCCAAGAGTTCATGTTACAAATCTTGCATGATAAACTAGGTCACACAACATGAGTGGCATGATTTAAGTCATAGGTTCAAGAAAGGGGCAAGACTAGATTCACATAGATAATCATACTTAGGTTTCATCTCTTTTATTCCATGTGCATATTAGTACTACCGTTTAGATCTTAAAAGTAGCTAGAACTTACATATCATGGCTAGAGGATTATGAGCAAGAATTTGTCGTAGAACGATGTAGTTATATTGCTCTACTCCCTTGATTTGATGTAGAAAGCTTGCTCATTTGACATAGATCTAGTTTGAATGCTCAGGCCTTTGAAGTTGGAGGTGGAGCCCATGATCAAGAAACGTTTGGGCAGCACTTCGTTGTTAGAATGAATTGTAGTGGATTAGGCTAGGTCTTAGGGTGTTTTTATAGAAGTTAGGACTAGTTTAGGCCGTAGGATAAACCCTAGAACAGATATGAACCGTCAAAAAACATCACAGGCCCCCAAAACAGAGCCAAAAGACCATGCAGGTGCACCCAGGCCGAAGGGCTCGACCAGAGAGGTCGACCCCCAGGTCGATTATAGGGTCGACACCCAAGTCGACCTGGCCCACCCAGGTCGATCCCTTGGTCGACCTGGTCTCTGGGCGGGAATTTTCTCACCCAGCCTGCTTCTGGGTTTTTGAATCTGTTTTCGTTTTCTGATTTTTCGTGAAACTTCTAGAGACCATAACTTGGTCATACGGACTCCGCTTTTCGAAAACTCGGACTCCGCTTTTCGAAAACTCGGACTCGTTTCCAACCAGAATTCTGAGACGAACGCAACGGCACAACCTGTTTCTCTTGATTCTTATTTTATTATTTAATTCTGCCTTGATTTCTTGCTTTAACATGTTATTAAAATTTGGGTTGTTACACAATATCTAGGCCCAATTGCCAAAAACCATTATGTAACCTCTCACTAATGCCTGATATCCTATTTTTATGCATTGCATTGGGATACACATAATTACTACGCCCATTTGCACCAAATAATTGAATAAACCCTCGTTAGTGGTTAATATTATGAAGAGCATCACTATATTCTTTTTCACTAAAATGTAGTGTACCTTTTACTAATGCTTAATTTTCTCTGGTTTCTTGAAACTTACAGGTCTTGCTGTAATCTATATTCACTCTGTCTAGAGCTTTCCCTATCTCTTTGTCAAGTTGTGCTATAAAGCCGCGACAGGGGGCCTTCTGAGTTAAATATTCATCTCCCTCCGTCAATTTTACTTTATAGTTTCCTTCGGCCTTTATCTACCCTCTGTCATATAAGAATTTCACTTTTCTTGTCCTTGGTGCACTTATTCTTCTCTTTCACTTTGTATTTCTCATCATTCTTCATCCTATCTGCTTGTGCTACTTAATCACCATAGTTATCACACCTATCTCACAGTTTATAGTGGTATGCCCCGATGACTTACAGGAACAGCAGCATATTTTTGATTTTCACAAGCATCTAACAATTTTCTTTTGCTTACTTCCATTAACCAGCTTCACAAAGAAATTGTCCACTAAGTCCCTATCTAGTTTCACCTCTATGAAGCATTTATCATACTGAGACCTATCTAACATGCATATCATTCCATCTATTCACAACAATCTTACAATTATACTTGCCAACCAGTTTTTACCTAGGTGAGACAAGCGAGGTGTCTAAACTAAAAGAAATACAAACAAAGCTCAAAACAACTAAAAGCTCAAGTAAGAAATCACCTCCCTGGTTACTGAGTGACTCATACTTACGAAGACTTGCTCAATTCGTCAACGTTAGTCTTCCTCCTCAAAAAATATGGCCACCTTTATAAAAATCGATTTCCCTTTTTTGTTCGATAATTAAATCAGCTCCAATCTTAATCTTTCTGGTATTCGATTCGCTAACATCAAGTATGAGCGCCCACGATTTAGATTTACTTTGACTACATCGTAGCCTGAAAGAGAAGTACCTAGAGCGTTGCCTCGTTGCCTTTTATCGAAGTCCTCGTGTATAATGAATCTGATTGTTTGGATAGCTAATATTTTTGGAGGGAGACGAAATGGTTATCCAGATTGAAAATTGAAGAATAATTATATTTTAGGAGGGAGACCAATTAGGTTTTAGGAGGGAGACCAATTTTTTTTGGAAGGAGGCAGAGAAGGAATTTGTGGTTTTGGAGGGAGATGAGTTTTTATTACAAGTTCAGCATTACGTTACGCGTAATTGTGAAAACATGTAAACAATTAATAGTTAATAATAACACTTTGGAATAAGCCATTATTAAATAGTGTTATTAATGACATATTTTGTTGCAGTGGCTATTCGAAGAATGACGTTGAACGAGAAAGAAGAATTGAGCAATCGAACCAAACAGCTTTTGTGGAAAGGTCTAATCAGGCCTAGCTTTTCAGAATGGGGTGCAGCAGTAGTGTTTGTTCCAAAGTCAGACAGTACTCTCAGACTATGTGTGGACTACCGTGACCTTAATAAGTAGACACTAAAGAACAAATATCCATTGCCACGCATTGATGATTTATTAGGTCGCTTGAATACAGCGCAAGTGTTTTCAAGAATGGACATAGCCACAGGTTTCCATCAACTGCGCATTGTCGAAGAGTGTGTTCCTTTGACAGCTTTCAGAGGACTAGACTTATTCTATGAGTGGTTCGTAATGCCATTCGCCTTATGTAACGCTCCTGCTTACTTTGTCGATTAAATAGACATAGTATTCCGCGATGTCTTGAATAAATTTGTACTGGTTTTCATTGACGATATTTTAATTTTCTCTAAATCCACTAATGAGCATGCAAAGCATTTGGAAGAAGTTTTGGAAATTCTGGGAAGGAATGTTTTAAAAGCCAAATTTTCTAAATGCATATTCTGACAAGAAGAAGTAAAATTCCTCGGTCACGTCATATCAAAGAAAGGAATTTTAGTGGACCCAGGCAAAATCACAACCATTTGAGATTGGAAGCAGCCTAGCACGCCCACAAAGGTCAGAAGTTTTCTAGGATTGGCTGGCTATTATTGGACATTCATGAAAGATTTTTCAAAGCTATCTTGTCCATTAACAAAGCTTACAAAGAAGCATACAAAGTTTAATTAGACACCGAAATGTGAACTAGCTTTCCAAGAGCTAAAATTAAGGTTGACCATTGCTCCAGTGTTGACCATTATTGATGGCAATCAAGATTTGATCGTCTATACAGATGCTTCTCTTGAAGGTGTTGGGGCTGTATTAAGGCAAAGAGGCAAAGTAGTTGCTTATGGTAGCCATTAGTTGAAGCCGCATGAGAAGAGATATACTACTTATGATCTGGAGTTATTAGCCGTTGTGTTTTCCTTGAAAATATGGAGGCACTAACTTTTGGGTGAGAGGTTCGAATTATATATATACCATAAATCATTGAAGTATAAGTTCACTTAGAAGGACTTGAATTTGAGGCAGCAACATTGGTTAGAATTTCTTACGGCATATGATCTGGATATCTTGTATACGCCAGGGAAAGCAAATGTTGTGGCAGATGCACTCAGCGGAAAAAATGCGATAATCGCCAATCTAATTATCACGCCTACATTGATTGACAAAATCTCTGCTCTTCAGAAGGATGATGAATTTATTTAAAGGATTAGTAAAAAAAGTTCGAGAAGGCGAATCCTCGAGTTTCTAGATTGATAATAAGGGAGTTCTGAGGCTATCAGGCCGAATTTGTGTTCCGAACATTCCCGAGCTCATAAGGGAAGTGATGGATGAATGTCACAATTCTAAGCTTAGTATTCATCCAGGGGTAAGTTAGATGTATCAATACCTCAAGCGCACCATCTGGTGGAGATTTATGAAGAGAGACATTTCCATATACGTTAGCAGGTGTTCTACTTGCCAATAAGTCAAAAGCGATCAACAGAAGCTCGCAGCATTGTTGAAACCATTGGAGGTTCCAGATTAGAAGTGGGATCAAATTTCCATGGATTTCATAGATGGTTTGCCCCGAACTAGGAAAGGTAATGACAGTATCTGGGTGATCGTAGATCGTTTCACGAAGACCGCCCATTTTATTCCTGTCAAATCAACTAGAACAACTCAAAGTCTGGCGTAGATTTATTTCAGAGAAATTATCAGACTACTTGGAGTTCCCAATAGCATTGTTAGTGATCGTGATCGGATATTCGCTAGAAAATTCTGGGAAGTATTCCAAGAGGAGCTGGGGACATAGTTAAATCTGAGCACCGATTATCTTCCTTAGATTGATGGCCAGACTGAGAGGGTGAACCGTATACTAGAAGGCTTTTTGCGATTTTGGCGGGTCATGGGAAGATCACTTTCATTTGGTGGAGTTTTCATATAATAAAAGTTACCAAGCAAGCTTGAAAATGTCGCCATTCGAAGCATTGTATGGCAGACCATGTAGATCTCCCGCATGTTGGGTAGAACCAGGCAATCAAATAGTGCTGGGTCCCGACATGATTCGAGAACCTTCAGAAAGAGTTGACTTCATTAAAAAGCGATTGCTAGCAGCTCAGAGTAGACAGAAGAGTTATGCAGATTCTAAAAGAAGAGACCTAACCTTTTCTGTTGCAGATTATGTTTACAGGGTTTAGTTGCCAGAATGGTTGCAAGGGGTGCATGATGTGTTTCACGTATCTCAACTTCGAAAGCATGTTCATGATCTAGACTTGATTGTGGAGGAAGCAGCATAACAAAATTTGGAGATTACCCCAAGCTTAACAGTATGAAGAGAGCCACGAAAAATTATTGGCAAAGAAACTAGAGTTCTAAGAAATAAGAGGATCCATTTAGTCAAAGTGCAGTGGAGCGGAGATCCTAGAGACTGTACATGGGAGACAGAGGATAGCATTAAACATGCTTATCCCAAGTGTAGAGTGGACATCTCTGATTAGCTCTTTTGTAGAGGTACGCTTACAATAATTTGCATTTACCATTTTGTTTCCTACTTTATTATTGTTTCCTTTTCGGGGACAAAAAGTTTTTAAGTCGGGGAGACTGTAACAACCCGGAAAATTAGAAACAATTTAATAATTTTATGTTTATAAATTTTAACAGAAAATGTGTCAGAATTTATTTCATTTTTAAATAAAAACAAAGCTATTAAAAATAGCCATTTTGCAAATGACCTCCGTTTTCAACGAAACCATTTTTATCAGATCTGGAATGTCAAATTATTGTTAATTTTAAATTTCCATAATTTTTGGAATTAATATGTGAGCGCAATAAATTAAAACGCGTTTGGTAATTTCTGTTGAATTCGTTCGACCATTAAAAGACCATTTTTCAAATGGTCTCCAAATTCGACGAAATTAATTTTCTTAGGACCATATCGTCAAAACATAGCTAAATTTATTTTTTGGGAATTTTTGGAGTCAGTATGTGGTCCCGGCAAATTTAAATGTAAGTTAAAATTTAACATAAAATGTTGATATTTTAATTTAAAGAAAAATAGGCTGAAATACTCAAATGGGCTTATGAAACATAGTCCATTGAGTCCGGAATAGCGTATTTCGCTAGGGGCGGAAGTCGCTGGGCTTAATTTGGAGTTAGTATCAAAACGGGCCTTTTTGGGTTAAGAAATTTAATAATATTATATTACAAATAAACCTAATATTATGAAACCCTAATCTATTCGTATCGGCTACCATATTCTTTTTCGTGAATGGCCATTAATGCTCTGTTTACACCAAAAATGGTCTAAACACCCTAGTTACTAAGACGTACTTCACCAATTTGGTAAGAAATAAATGGAGCCATATTCAATCAGTAATTCGAAACGGAAAATGCATAGAAAGTAAAATAAAGACGAGGTTTAGAGTGGTTCAGCCGTTAACGAGGCCTACGTCCACTGTGAAGGTGATCTCTAATCTCATGACGCGAATTAAAAAGTACATCAATTCTATCTTTTCACACATCTCTGTTCTCGCTCAATATATTCTAGCTTATATACTTCAATCTAGGAAATCATACAAGAAGATAGTTGAATTTGAGGAGGAGGAGGATGAATAGATGATTGAGAATGAGGATGTCTTCACTTTCCCTAAATCATGAGATTGAGCTTGATGCCATGGCTAGATCTGAGGTTCTGCCCTCAGTTTGGCAGCACTTCGTGGTCTACAAGATTAGATCCTTTTTCCGTTGGTAGCCATGGTGTATTTATAGGTAAGTCATTTGGAGAATGGTTTGAAATCTCTTTGTCCCTGCTGTGGATCCCTAATTCCGTTAATTACAATCAGGCTATTTGACAGCCGTAGCCAGCTGTCCTGAGCTGTCCTAGGTTGTTATGCGCAAAAAAATCTTTTTGGAGCGGGCGCCTTAAATAGTTGAGCGGGTGTCTATGTTGGGAGCTTTGCAAGAGCGGGACTCAAGGCCTGGACTGGTTCTCCGTTGCCCTTTGCACGACCGATCACTTTGGTTCTACGATGCTCGCCCTTTTAACGCTTCTGCAGGATGCAGTCTGTCTTTGCGGCTATTCGGTGTGGTCGTTTCAGCCCATGTTGGATGAGAAACTAGTTTTATGTTGATGCTTGGTGCGGCCTAGTCTTTCCATGGATGACTGGTCTTAGCCTCCGCACCTGATTTGTGATTCGAACCCAAGTTTTGGGTCATGCTCCTCATAATACACTACAACATACGGTTTGGTCGTTCTGGTCGACCTGATCTGTTCTGGGTCTGATGTTTAATTCTTGCCCTTGTGACCATTCTTATCCGTCATGAAATATTTAAGTGCCTTAGTAGCCTATCGTGCGAACGACCCTGATGATGTCAGCGACGTATCCCTTACTTAATGTGCGTATGGATTTTTTTGGATTAACACTTTCCCCTCGACGTCTGCGATTTTGTGAGGAATTGCTGGCTTCGGCATTTTGATCGCACATTGTTGAGTAGGCTTGTCCTGACTTGCTGAGAGGTCGTTCTTGCGATAAACTAAGATTTCTTTATTACCGCTGATTTCCGCTACTAAAAGGCCTGGTGTAGGCCCAGATAGCTTTTATTTTCGAAATTTGGACATTTCAACAACTGCTTGTTTTCAGATATTTGGCGGGACGTTTCCCGGGTATGCTATACCGGATCACCAAATCATAATTGATCTGTCGCATCATTAAAAAGAGGGGCTTCTAGTTTTTCTCAAATATTGCCTCTTCATTTTCCCGCTTTTGTATTTTTCCTGATATACCTACTTTAGTGGAGATTTCACCATAAAATACTTTATCGTTGCTTCACGAAGCTTCAATCTTCTTCCGTCTTTCGCTTCTTTCTCTGGTTATCTTGCCAAATCCTTCTTTAATCGACGGCTTTCCTCTCAGCTTTATCTTTAGTTGCAACGTTCCTTCCTTCGAGATGAACTTTACTTGTAAGCAAATTTTCCTTTTTCGTCTGTGATTTGGGTCTAATTCTTTTGGTTTTGTAAAAGAAGGTTTTCAATTGGTGATATCGACAGATTAGAATATCCGGTTATGACATCTGAGGAACATTGGTTTGATCTGGTATGCATTCAGATTTGGCGTAGAATCCTTCGGCGATTCTGACTTATGTGATAAACTTTAGCTTTGGTTGTGCTGGCAAGTTATTTATCAAAATGTCAGTGAGGCGATATTCCCTAATTCATCATACCCTAGTCGTGTATTTAATGGATTAGCTATATCGTAGAGACATTCTTGTTCTTCCCTTCCTAACATTCTTTTGGGAGGGATGATTTACGAGTCATGACTGACTGTATCTGGACCTGAGTTTCTCATTCTCTTGAATTCTCAACCCTCCTTTTTTTATGTGATTATGTTGTCAGTAAATCCTCTTTACTGGATATGGTTGATGACCTGATTTGAAAGATGTATCTATTCAGAGCTGTTCTCTTTAACCTTTTAGCGATTCATTTTGTAGCTTCCTTTTGAGTATACCAATCCATGCTGTCATGCGATTAACGGCTTATTCATTTCAATTCCAGGCATCTCATCATGTCGGGAGAACGAGAAGGTCTAGATCAGGTGATGGAGGATGCCCCAGCTATCGGTTCTGATTTGGTGGCTGACCATGCTCATCCTCAACCATGCTTCTTCAATAGGGTGGCGACTGGTTATCGCATATCGACGCTTCCTTTTGACCAATATCTAAAAATTTGTAATCGCTTTGGATTTTGAAAGAACGAGGTCAGGTTTCCCAAAAAGGGAGAGATGGCTGATTGTCTGCCCTCAGGGTATGTAGCGGTCAATTATCAAATGCTGTCTAGCGCGGCAATTACCCCCTTCAATCCTTACCTAGAGTCTATTTTGAGGCATCTGGCAATTGCCCCGTATCAGCTCCATCCTAGTGGACACCAGGTCCTTCTTGGTCCGTACAGCCTTTTTATGAAAGTTCGGCAGCAGGCGCCTACATTTGCAGACATTTGCTCTTTATATAGCTTTAAGAGAAGGGAGGTAGGTGGTCCCTCTTTCTTTTTTCTAGACAACATGCATGATAGAATTATCACGGGCCTAACGGAAGGTACTAAGGTGTTCCCAGATCAGTATTTCTTCGTCAGGCGTCCTAGCGGATTTTACGGGCAATGGGCAGAAGGAGGTAATTATACCTTTGCTCTTAGAGTTTTTAAATCTTTTCTCCTTCTGATCTGGCATTCCCTCTGATTCTTGTAGTGATTCCTCCCGTTGTGGGTCTCGCTTTAGACCAGGCTCTCTTGAATTCTTTAATTTCGATTGACCAAAAAGAAAGGAGCGGAGAGGTGTTGCTGACGGAAGAGAACCTTCGTAAATACCAGCTGATTGGTACTTCGTGATCTCTTGGTAAGACTTCAGTTCATCCTCAACGTTCTATTGGTAAGCTTGTTAAGAGGAGAAGATCAATCCCTGAAGTAGGCGGTAAGTCTTCGTTGCTAATTATTGAAGGGAGTGTCAGAGGAGTTAGTGAGCATGCATATGGATCGAGGGCCGATGTAACCTCTGGGACGACCATTAAAGGTCCTGCTCGCTCCGTATCACAGGTGGAAAGTTCCCCAGGAACCTTTGGAGACTTGCGGGACCTGGATTCTGCCCAATATTTGAACCAGGTTGATACTATGGTGTCCGATCCCATTGTGTCTGACATGGGAAAAATCCAAAGCCCTGCTAAGTTCTCTGAGAAAGCTTCTTTCGAAACTCGCCCTGGAACCGGTTTTGATATTGTTTTTACTTGTGGCATGATTTCTTGTGAATCCAATAACTATTGAATGCTTGCTAAATTCATGCTTTATCTACTTTCCAGGTGTGGATGTGGACTACTCATTATCAGATAACTTCTTGCAGCAGGCCGATCTCATTGATCCAAGAAGCCTCCTACAGTCCCATCTTTCCTACTATTTGAAACATTCCTAGTCGTCCTCCAGTTCCCAGGCCCAACATATCACTGAACTTCCCATGGCTGATCCTTTAAAACGTGGGGAGTTTGTTCAAGCTCAGGGGCCCGAACCGATTGACCCTTCAACGAGATTTGTTGCCCTGACCCCTACTCAAGATCAAATAATACGTGATCGTCCTCCTTATGGAGTTCCTCCTGAAAATCCAATGTTCAAGGGTCGCTTCTGCGGCTGGGACTTAAGGGGAGTGCCATTGGCTCCAGATTTAGATCCCAATGACAGGCAAGACACTGTGAGAAGCCTGGATACTATATAGAATAGCATGGCTAACCATCTTGGCATTGTCAAAAATCAGCTTGATACACAACTGAATCTAGTCATGAAGGATGTGGATAAACATTTGGAGGAATAGTCAAAGTTTGGATACGAATTTCAGAAATTGAACGTTCGACATCTCAACCACATTGAGGTCTTGGAAAACGACAAAGCTAGTCTGATTCACTTGATTGAATCCTGATATTCTGAGATTACTTCTTCGAAAAGTGGAAGCATTAGAGTAAATAACTTAGAGTCCGAAAACGCCGAGCTCAGGAAGGGTTGGAGGGTGTGCGAGCGCGGCTTTTAGAATCTCAGTCTGCTCGAAAGTTTGTTGAGCGTCGCTTGACCTTAGAAAAGCAGGCCTTGATTTCCTTAGAATAGGAGAACATGGCACTCGAAGGCCAACTTGCTTCATAGAATGAAATCCTTAGGGCGTCCGAGGAAGAGAAAACCAGATTGCAAGAAGATCTTGCCAAGGCCATAGTCGAGGCTGACAACAATCTGTTTCACTTCTATGTCTGCAGTGTCATGAGCCGAGGAAGTTTGAGTTATCTGAACAAAGATTTCCCGCGAACTTTGGCTCTTGTTTGGGAGAATATACTTTCATATCCAATGATTTTGATGATGAATTTCTTCAAGAACGACTTTTAGAAGGAAAAGATCGTAAAGCTCTAGTTATTGGTAGGCGGATACTGATGAACGAGCGAGCTTCATCATTTAGGAAGGAATGTTCGGGTGTTACCATCCCTTGTGCTCTTCCTAGTTCTGCTGAAATTGACACTTCGAGCTCCAGCATTCTTGCCACAGATCGGTCTGCCTCAGATGTTGTTAGAGTCCATCCCTGGACTGAGCGCCCAAACCAAGAAAATGCCATTACACAGTGTGCGAGCTATGATAACACTTCTTTAAGCATGAACGAACAGGTGGTTGGCTTCGTATATCCAGTAGCTTCATGTAAAACCGATATCTATCAATCTGTCTTGGATTTGGATTTCCTCATTTCTTCACCCGAGACTGTTGAGCTTAGTGCTGGTTATCAATTTGCATCAGATGTGCTTTCGTCGCCTTCTTTGGCTGCTTGTGACTCCACTACTCAACCTGTTGCTGCTGATTCTGTCTTAATATCCACCAGCATGAGTCCTCCAATCCCACCTTCAACAGATGATGCACCTTTGCCAAATGTGCCCGACTTGGATGATGAGGATGAGATTTCGAACACTGAGGTTGTACCCACTTTGAAATGCAAGCGGAAGTTGGCTGACTGATAAACAAAGATCATAAGCATTTTCCTCCTTATGGCTCTTCTGGGTAGATGGACCAGCAAGTGCCTGGACAATTTGCTCTTCCTACTCTGCATGAGGAAAGGAATTTGTAATCTTTATGGTCTAATTTTGGTTTACTCCTTCTAACCTGCCACGTACTTAGACCGGTTGTTTATGCGAGTGTCGGCCCTCGCTTAGCATTTTTCGTTTTACGTACTTACGCTTGTATCGTTTAGGGGCTATTATGATTTTATTATTTTCATTTTTGTGGGTGATCGTACCTTAAGTTTATTGTTCGTACGAATTTTATCAATCGAGCAGTTCTCGCAAAGAATCTTTAACTAGCCAGTGGTATGTTTTGAATGGGCATTGGTAATTTTTACACAATGGTGATGTCCCCATACCAAGGCTTTTTTTTTATTTCACGAATTTCTTTGAGCTATATTATGATTTCATTTGGTCAACTCATGATGATTTTTTTATGGCAGCACGTGGTTATTATGCGTTTTCTTTTGGGTGCCCCCATGGGAGGTCTTGCTTTCCAATTTCGACCCAATTTCGGCCTTGTTAGTCCTGATTTTTCTAGGACTGAAAGGACCTTGTTGGATTCCACCAAATGGATAGGATTTCTGATTTACCCCCTTTTGGCTGGGATTTCTGCTGTAATCCAATCCTGGCTTTGTTTGACTTGGTTAACAACAAAGAACAGGATCAGACACCTGCTTTCGGTAAGGGTTTTTACGAACCACGTCGGTTCTTGCCGACTTTGCATCTTGCCCTGGGAAACAGACACTGGCTCACTTCGTTGAAAAAATTACAAAATTTGTCCAAGTCGGATAACCCGCATCCAGCACCTAAGAAGCTGTTTCTTTGGTGGGCTTAGCGATTTTATCCGCAGGAACTTTTTTTGTTTCCCTTGTGCTTTTTTGAAGCATGATGCTAATTTCTTTGGCAAATGCTTGTTGGGGGAAGTTCCACCTTTCGGCTTGTTGTTTGCTTTTGAATAGCATGTCTTGTTGAAGTGATGCTTGCACATCTAATTTGGTTTGCATGCTTTGATGGTGCTTTCAAGTCGCTTTGCTCGAGATATGCTTTAAGAACCTTCCCTTTGCAATTAGAATGGGTATGACTAACCACTTTTACCAGGCCTACATTTGAAAAGTTGGTGTTAGTATGAAGCAATGAGTATTGTACATAGTGAGCATATAATAATTTTTCCTATACCTGGTGCTTGCAAGTAGTTCGTTGCTTAACACGAATATAGCAGGTAGGAAAACAAAGTAAAACAGCTACTATTTCTTAAGTAAACAGGACAAAAACGGAGTAATAAACCGGTGTCATAGGAATCTCAATTCGAAATTCCATGATCAGAACGCCAATTGCTGATTCTGGCCATGCATTAGTCTCAAGCTAGTTTAGGCCTTCTCTTTGGAGAATCTGTTGCCCCATGTTTGTAGAGAAACGGGACGATGCCTTTGCACATATTGTTGCAGATAGTTCTTCCTGACCAGTCCCTCCATTAACGATCCTAGGTGTCTACACTCATTAGTATTGTGGCCTGGTTGATCATGGAATTGACATAACTTTCCTGATTTCATGGCAGCATCCTTGACTTGCATCCGCTCCGGGACTGGGTATTTTATAATGCCCTTGGTTGCCATTAAGATATTTTCTATGGTGTCGTTGAGGGGAGTGAACTCAGAATTCTTGAAAAATCCCGGTCTTCTTTTGCCCTGCTTGGCTCCTCTTCTCGCACTTGAGACATACCTCCGCTTTTCAATCTGTTCCATGGAACGAACGTCTCCCTTCTTGCCGGGTCTTTGCCGGGGCCCATAATCACAATAGGTAGTTTTCGGAGTGGGACTTTCTTGTTCAGCATAAGAATTCATTTCGCCTGCACGACTTGTTTGTATGGATGAAAGGTCAGCGATACCTGGCGTGGCTTCTACGACAAAGGCCTGAGTAGCGAACATTGACTCGATTTTCTCTACCAAAGCGTTGTTCGCAACAGTTATCTGGCATGTTATCCCTGTCATCGCTTCCTCCAACTCCCTCCTAGTTATGGCCGCCTCGACTTTTTGCGGTTCCCTTTTTTCGGAACGGATGGTGGGCGACGTGTCAGTGATAGAGACACCATCGAGTCTGTCAGCAGCAACTTCTCTCGGTATGCTCATGATTTCAAGTACAGCATTTTTTTATAGATCTGAATAGGGGGAAAATGAACACGGCCCCACGGTGGGTGCCAAAAATGTTTACACAAAAAATGGTCTAAACACCCTAGGTACTAGGACGTACTTCACCAATTTGGTAAGAAATAAATGGAGCTGTATTCAATCAGTAATTCGAAACGGAAAATGCAGAGAAAGTAAAATAAGACGAGGTTTAGAGTGTTCAGCCGTTAACGAGGCCTACGTCCACTGCGAAGGTGATCTCTAATCTCATGACATGAATTACAAAGTACATCAAATCTATTTTTCCCACAAATTTATTCTCACTCAATATATTCTAGCTTATATACTTCAATCTAGGAAATCATACAAGAAAATAGTTGAATTTGAGGAGGAGGAGGATGAATAGATGATTGAGAATGAGGATGTCTTCGCTTTACCTAAATCATGAGATTGAGCTTGACGCCATGGCTAGATCTGAGGTTCTGCCCTCAGTTTGGCAGCACTTCATGGTCTCAAAGATTGGATCCTTTTTCTGTTGGTAGCCATGGTGTATTTATAGGTGAATCCCCTGGAGAATGGTTTGAAATCTCATTATCCCTGTTGTGGATCACTAATCCCGTTAATTACAATCACGCCATTGGACAGTTGTAGCCAGCTGTCCTGAGCTGTCCTAGGTTGTTATGCGCAGATAACCTTTTTGGAGCGGGCGCCTTAAATAGTTGAGCGGGTGACTATGTTGGGAGCTTTGCAAGAGCGGGACGCAAGGCCGGAACTGGTTCTTCGTTGCCCCTTGCGCGACCGATCACTTTGGTTCAAGGGTGCTCGCCCTTTTGATGCTTCTGCAGGAGGTAGTCTGTCTTTGCGGCTGTTCTGTGTGGTCGTTCCAGCCCATGTTGGATGAGCAACTTTCTTTATGTTAATGCTTGGTGCGGCCTTGTCTTTCCATGGATGACCGGTCTTAGCCTCCGCACCTAAATCATAATTCGAACCCAAGTTTTGTGTCGCGCTCCTCATAATACACTACAACATACTGTTTGGTTATTCTGGTCAACCTGATCTGTTCGCGGTTTGATGTATAGTTCTTTCTCTTGTGACCGTTCTTATACGTCATGAAATATTTAAGTGTCGTAGTAGCTTCTCGTGCGAACGACCCTGATGATGTCAGCGACGTATCCTTTACTTAATGTGCGTATGGATTTTTAGGGATTAACACGCTCAATCCTTTTTCCCCAAATAACTCTCCATTCTTTCAAGGAAATTCAAAGCTTCTTAAGGCAATTTTGCAGAGAATTCCTCCACCTTCAAGCACATATATATTTCGGAATTTATAGTTGCGAATTGAAGGAGTTCCTGCCCCTCAAAGTGTCGTCGCGTTGAGCCCCCTAGCTCCGCCATGCCGTCGTCGAACTGGTCACCGTCGCTGGAGCGTCTCTCGGAGATCTCCAGCGTGGTGTAATCGGATCGGCATTAAACTGCAAGGATTGATCGAAAATTGGAAACCTAATATTGAACTAAACATGAAAACATCGGCCGACTACTGGAGGTAATTAATTTAATTATTTCTAACTTCTAAAAGCGTTGCAAATCATGATTTAATTATAAAAATCATATCTTGTTGATACGATGTCGAAATCCGATGAAATAGGAACCATCGTGATCGTGACAACGTGTTCTCCGATCTGGAAAAGACTAGAACATATTTGGAACTTGCTAGAAATTTAGACAAATTCAAATCAAGGTGAGATCACTTATTTAAAATTAAAAATTAATTTCAATTGCGATGTGAAATCTTTCTATGTAAGTTTTCAAAATTCACATGTGTGTTGCATGAGATTGGATTGGATTGATTTTTGATTTCAATAATCTACTAGATTGAATTAATTGTTTGGAGTTGCGATGAAAGGCTAGAATGAATCATTTATGTTAGAGAAATGTTCATGTTAGTTAAAATATGTTTATACAATAAAATCATATTTTTAATATATATATGAAACATAATATTCATTGTTTATGAATAAAGATCATATTTTTATTGTCATTTAGTTTCAATAAAAAGATTAGATTAAAAAGATCATATTTTTATTGAAGTTTGTTTTCAATAAAAAGATTAGATTAAAAATATACTTATGTTGAATTTGTTTTCAATAAAAAGATTAGATTAAAAAGATCATATTTTTATTGAAGTTTGTTTTCAATAAAAAGATTAGAAAATAAAGATCATATTTTATTATCATTTAGTTTCAATAAAAAGATTAGAAAATAAAGATCATATTTTTATTGTCATTTATATTCAATAAAAAGTTTAGAATATAAAGATCATATTTTTATTGTCATTTAGTTTCAATAGAAAGATTAGAAAATAAAGATCATATGTTTATTGTCATTTAGTTTCAATAAAAAGATTAGAAAATAAAGATCATTTTTTTATTGTCATTTATTTTCAATAAAAAGATTAGAAAATAAAGATCATATTTTTATTGTCATTTGGTTTCAATAAAAAGATTAGATTAAAAAGATCATATTTTTATTGAAACTTGTTTTCAATAAAAAGATTAGAATTAAAAGATTACATTTTATTTGTCGTTTGTTTTCAATAAGAAGATTAGATAAGAAAGATTACATTTTTAATGTAGTTTATATCATTAAAAAGATTAGAAATTAAAAATGCCATTTTTATTGTAGATTGTTTCCATTAAAAATATTAAACAATAAAAATTTCATTTTTATTGTAGGTCGTTTCCATTAAAAAGATTAAACAATAAAAACTTCATTTTTATTGTAAGTTCTTTTCATCATAAAGATTTAACAATGAAAATTATATTTTCATTCTATGATTGTTGCATTAAAAAGAACTAGACATTAAAATATGATTTGTCATGGAATCTTCACTTTTATCATGAATGTTAGATAAAAAGAATTGGATATTAAAATATGATTGGTCATGAAATTGTCATATTTTGTTATGCGATAAATATCACCTTATTATTGTCACATGGAAACACTAAAATTGTCATACTTTGTTATGCGATAAATATCACCTTTTTATTGTCATAAGGAAACACTAAAATTATCAAATTTTGATTAGCGTTAAAGATTATTCTTTTTATTTACATTTAGGAGCATGTAAATTGACACGAAGTTGTTGACGCTAAAAAAATTAGTCTTTTATTATCACATTGGAACATGTAAATTGACATGAAGTTGTTAACGCTAAAAAATTAGTCTTTTATTGTCATATAGGAACATGTAAATTGAAATGAAGTTGTTGACGCTAAAATATTAGTCTTTTATTATCATGTACATGAAATAGGACATAGATTCGTTGACGCTAAAAATTAGTCTTTTATTATCATGCAGAAACCTGAAATATGTCAAAAATTTGTTGATGCTGAAAATTCATATTTTTATTCTCATGTAGAAACATAAAATTTGTTATATTTTGATTGACAATACAAATTATCTTTTTATTGTCAAATAGGAACATAGAATTTTCATATTTTGATTTGCAAATAAAAAATGTTCTTTTTATTATTACGAAGAAACGTAAACATGGTCATAATTTGATTTGTGATTAAAATAAAAATTTTATTGTCATGTAGGAATATGAAATTATTTATAATAAAAATTCATATTTTATTGTAATGTAGAAACAGGAAAAGGATTTACAATAAAAAAATCTTTTTATTCTTAAATTAACATGTTTATTATTAATTGTTCATACATTAAAAATGACATGTTTAGTATATTTTAGATTAACATGTTTTATTATTGAAATGACATTTTAACATGTTAGTTAGAATAAAATGATTACATGTAAATATATGTTTGTAGGGTAAATATGCCTCTTTCAACACAAATGTTAAGGGTATAAAATTTACATGTCTTGAAATTTATTTTTGTTCGTTAAAAACAAAATGTTGATGTAATAACCCGCACTGTCAGGGGTATTATAATTAGTTGATTTAATTAAATAAACAGGGATTTAGGGATTTAAATCATCATTTAATTAAATAAAGTGAATATTTAATTAATTTAAATAATAAAATAATATATTTAATTCAGGAATAACCAGAAATATAGAATTTACAATATAATGTGAACAGGGTCATCACCAAGATTTAATTCAACTTAGAGTTGAATTATAGTGACGAATATATTCAATCGACGACAGTTTGAACGTATAATTATAATATAATTAAAATAGAGCGCGTAACAACGCGGCAGTTCGCAATTTGGCGATTTAGACTTCAAGTGGATATATAGGGTTCGTTTTAAATCGGATTTCTGTGAAACAAGAAACGTGTGGAGCTGGTGGAGTATATCTTTATAGTGGAAGAGAAAAATCGGGATTTCGTTGTGTAGATTTTGGGTTACGTCCAAATCAAATTATCAGAAATGTAGCGCCCTGACCATAACGTTTTAATTATATATTATTTAAGGATTTAATTAGAAATCAAACATCAATATAACTCTGACGATGTAATATCGAGTTATAAATACATACAGGAATATTCTAGAGCTGTATAGTATGCCACTGTGAATATAGACGATAATAATTAATTTTAAATATTAAATTTAATTATATTTAAAAATATATATATATTTAAATAGGTTGTTTAGAGCGTTAAAAATAGCCACTTTTGCAAACAAAGTCGGAATTCGACGAAACAAGTTTTATTGGATCCGCAATGTCAAATAGTTGTTAGATTCCATGTTTCGCGATTTTTAGAGTCAGTGTGTGACCGTAGGGATTTTTAGAGTGAAAAATAGTCAGTATTTCGACGGTTAAAAATACGCTGTGTGAGCATACGGAGTCGGAATTCGACGAAACCAGTTTCGTTGGGACCGTAATGTCGAACTCTAGGTGCATGTCCAGTTTGGTGATTTTTGGATATCGTATGTGGTCGCAGGGATTTTTAAGGACCAGGAACGAGTAGAAAATCATTAAAATAAAATAGAAAATTAATAAATAAAAATATCCTAAGTGTTGTATGATGTAGATCAGTCCACACAGTCATCAATTTCTGCCACAATTCCTACCTACCACAAACCAGGGCTATTAATACCCGTATAAACCAAACGTAGAAGAAAAATCCAAAAAAAAAAATCAAAGAGAAAATCAAATCAATTCCCATGAATTACATGAGTGTTATACTTGAATTCACTGAGTAATCTTCTTCATTTTCACGCCTTCAGAATTTGGTGCGATACATCCTTCGCTGTTCGAATGCGAACAACGGTGAGATTAGGGTTAAACCTTTCGGGAATTTGAAGAAGTTATAGATCAAATTGAGATTGTTGTTGGATTGAGGAGTTCGTTAAGCACCTCTTCTGAGTTTTTGGTCATGTTCTGAGCAAAAAGGGGTCGGTGGATTCACAGAAGGCGCGAGTTTTGGGAGGATGACGGTTTTGGCAGGGTGGCGACGAGCTACACTTGATGGATATGGGATGATGCAGAATTCGAAGAGATGATTTGTTGGGATTTTTGTTGGATTTTAAAGTGGTTGGAGAAGGAGGATTTGAAGGGGGAATTCGGCCATGGTTTGGAGTATAACAGCGACGGCTTTACTGAGGTTTGGGAAGAAGAGGAATAAGGTGGGTTGGGTTTTTTAGTGGAGTAGTTGGGCCGGGTTATGAAGGTCAAGCCCATTTCTTTTTAAATTGAGTTAATTTAATTTTAGAAATGTGTACAATCTTGTAAATCGAATAACTGTGTCATACGATATGTAACACCCCGCCTCCGCTAGGGTCACTCGCAAGGGAATGCACTAGCTTTAGAGGGGCATTATTGGTAAACATGCACAGAAATATCACAAGACAGAACACATAAAATAGCGGAAGTAAAATCAATCTTTCATAACATGAATACATAAGGTCCAAAGCCTTTTACATCAGAGTACATCAAAACCTGACTTGCAATAGTAAAGAAGCATAAAGACTTTTTCATAAATTATTCCCCAAGTAAAAACAGTAAAGTAGCCATAGCCAAGAGAAGTCCAAGCCATCCATGATGACCTTCAAGCAGAAGAAGTCCGAACTAAACAGCATTGTTTCCTCCCTGTAACCTGGGGGGGGGAAACGGAAGAAAAGAGGCGAAACAAAACGGGTCAGTCAAAAAGACTGAGTAAGTCCTATCTACTTCCAGTATAAAAACAGGTAAAGGTAACATGACATGCATAAACTGAAAGTAAACATAAGGATAACTACAAGATTGATAAACCAGGGTAGCCGGTTGAACTACTGCGGCAAGGTAAACTAAGGTATCATGATAAACTACGGTGTTATGATAAGTCGAGGTATCACATCATCAGATTTCTATCGAGTACATTATCCCAAGGTATCTACCCCGTCTAACATCCCACGGTATCTGTTATGTATATTCTTCCTAGTTCTAACATGTATATTTTCTCTGCACCTCTCGTACTAGTATCCCTACCCGCGTCATGTGTTAATCATGAATGTCCCTTGTCCAAAGTCGTGTAATGGTCCATGTCAACCTAATATACCGCATATATAGGTTACTCAAGGTCATATGTTTCTTTCCATGTATATAAGTTCAGTCCTTTGCCGTACCTCGTACGGGCTTCCTCATGTCGTATTTTCCTTGAAATCGTTTGGACTGTCACCCTTGTTCTAGCTAGGCTCTTCCATATGAATCATCATTTGAACTACTAGGACTTACGCCACCTAGCACCACTAGGGATTACGCTTACCTATTGCACGCTTTCATATTTCGGTTTGGGTTAAACCACCTAGGCCACTATGGATTATGCTAACCCTCAACCGCGCCCTTTTTCCCACGCAGTCATCGTGAATCGTTTTTCTATAACTGTATGCACATGTATCACATCGTGCCATCCGAGTCCTGTCATAGGGCAAAACAAGACATACAGGACTCGGTCGGGAGCTTTAGATTTATCTACCGATGCAGATACTAAGGTCTGCTTTTCTACACGTGGCTATGGTCCCACGAGACCCCTCCCTCAACTAGTGAAAGGCAACACAAGAGAAAATCTTGCATGAGAACTACACTCCGGCCAGCCCACATCCTACGGCCTACCTCACCCATAATTAGATAGCAATTATGGTCTGTTGGATGTTCCCTGCCTTTCCGTACGTACACGCTTGACTCAAGGTGGTAGATGATCGACGAACTTGCTATCTCGGGCACCTTATGTATTCGTCGACTCACTGCTATCCACCCCAGTCATTAGGTCGCTCGCATAGCAACCAAGGCATACTCTTGGTTCTTCTACCGCAAACCTCAACCTCTCGTGAGCCTAGTATAATGACCTGTCAGCTCACAGAGGGATCCCAAGAATATCCTCACGCTCCCTGAAGCCGCTGCTTCGTTACCCAGTTCGTTGGAGCCTTTATCTAAATCAGATAGCCTGCTCCTACACGCATACTTAAACGTTGACCTAACGTATCGGGTTACTAATCTATCTAAGAAATGGTCCAAATTTCCTTGACTAAGAATTATTACTCAGTTTCCCTTAACTAAGGTTTACCACTTAGCCTTATTTCCATAATCCTTGTTAACAATGGTTATTAACCTAATCCTCCGAATTAGGGTTTATCTAATGGGTTAAGTGTCACTTAAGTTCATAACTTAGCCCGTCTACAAACCATGTCAAAATTGGCTAAGTATACAAGTCCAAGACTTAACCCTACAAACCATGTGTCAAGTTGGTTAAGTATATCAAGGAATTCATGACTTAACCTCGTCTAATTGTCATTTTAGATTGGTTAATTATATAATTTAACTTGACCTTGTCATCAAATCGGTCAAGCGTATTCAAGTGATTCGTGACTTAGCCTTATCATGTTTTCACGTTAGATTGGTTAAGTATAGATCAACTTAACCTCATCAAATTAACGAGTTAGATTGGTTAAGTATAGGTCACTTAACCTCATCAAATCATCGTGTTAAATTAGTTAAGTGTTTGACTTAACCCCATTAAATTACCAAGTTGGATTAATTAAGTCTAGGCTAACTTAACCCCATCCGATTACCATGTTTAGATTAGTTAAGCCTAATCTTAACGCCATCCATTAACTGTATTATACGGTTAAGTGACATTAAGAAAATTTACTTAACCTTATCACGTTATCGTGTTGGATTGATTAAGTGTTGGTTAACTTAATCCCGTCCACTAGTCGTATAAAAATGGTCAAGTGTCATTAGGCAAATCAAGTTACTTAACCCACCCAAGCCTATCATGTTTTGTTAAGTATCATTAGCCTAATCAAATTACTTAACCCATTTGTCCATATCATATTTGGTTAAGCCTCATTAATCAAATTAACTTAACCCTATTATGTGGCATTAATTTAATTAATGCACCCTCAACCTCTCACATTAGACCTTGTTGTGGTTACTAGTTAGGCCGGACGGGTCCGGGTAGATTTACACCACAACCTAGTCTAACCTCGGGTCTTAAGCGCGACATGACCAACTTCTCACATTTAGTCCTATTGTTTGCAACTACTTGTCAGGCCGGTCGGTTCCGGGTAGTTTTACGTTGCAAACTCAACCCAACCTCGAGTTGGCCATACTTATATTATCTAAGTTCATCATGTTTCCAAAACATGTTACAAGTTTTCAAGCATTTGGGTAGACCTAACTTAATAGGTAAATTCCCAAGCTCATGTTTTTATGCATACTTACATGCCAACTTCCATGTTATCTTTCAAGTCATATTTTCAAGTATAAACACATGTCATATTCAAGTTAAGATTTTGCGACATGTTCATGTTTATCTAACTACCCAAAATCGTGTTTTCCCAAAGCAAGCAAAGCGAGTCAACATAGTAAGGATACTATGTCACATATTGGTCTCAAAACATGCATGATGCCAAAAAGGGCTTGGCTTCCACATGCATAACATCATAAAGGGATTGGCCATAAACATGCGTAGTATCATAAGGTAATTTGGCCACAAACATGCATAGCGTCATAAGGTAATTTGGCCACAAACTTGCATAATATCATAAGGAGGTTTTTCCACAAACATGCATGAAACATAAGGGGTTTGTGTTCATATGCATGCATAAGCCCCAAGGTCAAGTATTTGCCTATGTTTCACAAGTCAAATGGTTCCCAAAGGTTCATGCTAGCATTTCATGCATAAAGATCCAAACTTGCAAGTTAAACTAGGTTATGCATAGCATGAGAGGCTTGATTAAGTCACTCACATGGCCTAAAATCATAAACATGAACACAAGAGGCAAGGTAAGGTTCATATAGGTTCGCATAATCATGTTTAGCCTCATTTTATCCCATGTCATTATCAAAACTACCGTTTCCATCTAAAAATAGCTAGAACTTACATAGTTAGGCCTAGGGAAAGAAGCATGAATCATCTTGGCTAAGAAAGGTGCCTCCTTTGTTGAAGAACCTTCATGAAACTCGCATAGCAATGTTGATTTGGCCTCTATTTGGTGTAGCAAGCTTGCACCTTTTGATTTGAGCCCGATTTGAATGCATAGGCTTTAGGAGAGGGGGATGGAGGCCATGATCACTTTGCATTTGGGCAGCTCTTCGTGGAGAGGGTGTGTTATGAGGGTTTAGGGGGGACTTAGGGGTGTTTTTATAGAGATTAGGATAGTTTTAGGCCCTTAGATTAACCCTAGGATAGATTAGGACCATCAGATCTCGGAAGCTTCCAGAACCAGCCCAAGAACAAGACCAGGTGAGACAAGCAGGTGCGCCAGGCAGCTTGCCCCGGCCACCCCCTGTCGACAGGCAAGTCGACAGGGCTGTCGACTGGGTCTGGACCCAGTCGACCGGCCTGTCGACAACCTTGTCGACATGGCCTAGGCGGGGAAACTTCCCGCCCAGCCCCAGATCTGATTTCCAAAACTGTTTCCGAAATTCAAATTCCCAGAAATCTTCTTTGGGCCTTTAACGGGTCATACGGACTCCGATTCTCGAAAACTCGGACTCTATTTCGCGTATTTTTCCGAGACGAACGCAATTGCATAGCCCGTTTCACTTGATTCAGAATTTAAAATTAAATTCTGCCTTGATTCTCGTCTTTAATCATGTTATCGAAATACGGGTTGTTACATTCTCCCCACCTTTTAGGATTTCGTCCTCGAAATCTCCAAGTTGGGAAGAACATATCCTACCATCCATCATCCATCTACTCAAAACATCATCCACAAGCGACCATTGTCCTTAGATGATTTCTAATGCTGTATGGATATATGCAAAACGTGTGTGTATATGCTCCTTAGCTAATGCTAATGATCAGGCCTGAATGATCTTTCTAATGCAAGATATGTTAAGTGCCATGAATCCAACATGTATGCAAATAGTCCTAGTCATATAAGTACTATATGCGTGCACAAACATTCATTCATATGCAACAACCGCATGATAATACATTCGATTTCATCCATAAACAAGTATAAATACTCGTGCATATGCAATATGAAATGTGACCGAGTCGAGCTAATATCTAATGTAAATTCGCGCATCCACGAGCAACCACTTGCAACCATTTGCAACCATATCAACCATAACATGTTTCAAATACATGTTTACATCCATAGGGTTCTACCTAAGATTCCCTGAAGCAGGGTCGAGAAGATAAACAAAACAAACTCCGTACGGGGTTTGTAACAGAGACAGGACCGAGAGGATATCCATAAAAGATAGCCTACAAGCAAGCTCAACAGAAAAACAGGGATCAAGGATATATTCCCAAAAGAGATATCATGCACGTATTTAGTCTTCAGTCTCCTGAGTCGCATTACCTTGAGCTTAGTTCCATCGTGCCTTGACCGCCCCTTTTACTTCACGATTTCGCAGCTTCTTATTTCCTGTTTCCATAACTTGAGTTGGAACTCATTTCCTCGTTGCCTCTCGTTCCTCTTGCACTTATCCTTTTCCTAGAATACTTGACGCAAACATGATTGCGTACCCATGATCTCATGCAAGCTTTCCAAAATTCACTAGTGAATCTCGGACCTCGTACCATAAGGTATTCCACATAGAAGAACTTTCTCTTGGAAGTAAACAGATGCAAACCAGGTTATCAAGCGCACTTACTAGGGTGATTTCTATAACCCATGCATAAGTGAAATAAACCATCCGTCTTATCGGCGAACACCACTCGATCGGGCTTCAAATTTCCAATAGAGGTATCCAGGGATTCTAGGTAACTAATCATGACCAAACCCAAAAGGTTCCATGAGACTTCGAGGGTATTACCAAGGCTAGTCAAGAGTCTAACTACCCTCCTATCAAAACCGAGAGTGGCACCCCTTACTGGATAACCACTTCATCCCTAGAATCCATCCACAACTTATAAACATAAGCATTATTTCCAAGCTCAACACTTGATATAGACATTCTCAAATCCAAACAAGCCATGAGTAAATGGACCGATCTTCCAATAGGACTTGAGACAAAAACGGGATCCTCTACTACGCTAGTACTAAGGTGCAGAGACTCAACTATCGAAGCGGACTTAAAAGATGCGGTGATCAAAACAAAGTCCCGACAGGATGATAGAGAAGAAAAGCTAAACCTTTAACAAGATCGTTACCCTCCTTCTGAGGTACCCTAGAAATGAGAGCATACTATTGCCCTCCGAATGATCTTGTCCCTGTTCCATGATACTTAACTATCCGTCCCGTTTCACCATGCCAAAGGTACTCTCTCATCATGGGTTTCATTGTTCATCTTTCTCCCTCCTTTTAGGACTCAGCCATACCAACAAGTTGCTTGTCCCTGAGCTCGTATCCTTTATCCTTGTTCTTACTATCCTTTCATGCATAACTCTGCAACGGTCTCTCGAGAACCACCTCCATCGTACGGGAAACACTTACGCAGCTAGAGAGACTAGTCGCAGTCAAAACCACTGTGACTACAGATGGAGGAAAGAAAGGAAAAGAGATTCGATCAAGGAAACAAGGATAATGCTAATGGCCTTTGGGGAATAGCCTTTTTCTTTTCAAAAGAAAATTTTCTTGAAAAATGCTTCTTTGTAAACGGTTTTTCAAACAATTTTCAGAAGGTCTTTAAAAACTTTTGCCCAGTCTAGTAACCTTCTGCTCTGATACCAAATGTAACACCCCTCCTCCGCTAGGGTCACTCGCAAGGGAATGCACTAGCTTTAGAGGGGCATTATTGGTAAACATGCACAGAAATATCACAAGACAGAACACACAAAATAGCGGAAGTAAAATCAATCTTTCATAACATGAATACATAAGGTCTAAAGCCTTTTACATCAGAGTACATCAAAACCTGTCTTGCAATAGTAAAGAAGCATAAAGACTTTTTCATAAATTATTCCCCAAGTAAAAACAGTAAAGTAGCCATAGCCAAGAGAAGTCCAAGCCATCCATGATGACCTTCAAGCAGAAGAAGTCAGAACAAACAGCATTGTTTCCTCCCTGTAACCTGGGGGGGGGGGGAAACGGAAGAAAAGAGGCGAAACAAAACGGGTCAGTCAAAAAGACTGAGTAAGTCCTATATACTTCCAGTATAAAAACAGGTAAAGGTAACATGACATGCATAAACTGAAAGTAAACATAAGGATAACTACAAGATAGATAAACCAGGGTAGCCGACTACTGCGGCAAGGTAAACTAAGGTATCATGATAAACTACGGTGTTATGATAAGTCAAGGTATCACATCGTCAGATTTCTATCGAGTACATTATCCCAAGGTATCTACCCCGTCTAACATCCCACGGTATCTGTTATGTATTATCTTCCTAGTTCTAACATGTATATTTGCTCTGCACCTCTCGTACTAGTATCCCTACCCGCGTCATGTGTTAACCATGAATGTCCCTTGCCCAAAGTCGTGTAATGGTCCATGTCAACCTAATATACCGCATATATAGGTTACTCAAGGTCATATGTTTCTTTCCATGTATATAAGTTCAGTCCTTTGCCGTACCTCGTACGGGCTTCCTCATGTCGTATTTTCCTTGAAATCGTTTGGACTGTCACCCTTGTTCTAGCTAGGCTCTTCCATATGAATCATCATTTGAACTACTAGGACTTACGCCACCTAGCACCACTAGGGATTACGCTTACCTATTGCACGCTTTCGTATTTCGGTTTGGGTTAAACCACCTAGGCCACTAGGGATTATGCTAACCCTCAACCGCGCCCTTTTTCCCACGCATTCATCGTGAATCGTTTTTCTATAACTGTATGCACATGTATCACATCGTGCCATCCGAGTCCTGTCATAGGGCAAAACAAGACATACAGGACTCGGTCGGGAGCTTTAGATTTATCTGCCGATGCAGATACTAAGGTCTGCTTTTCTACACGTGGCTATGGTCCCACGAGACCCCTCCCTCAACTAGTGAAAGGCAACACAAGAGAAAATCTTGCATGAGAACTACACTCCGGCCAGCCCACATCCTACGGCCTACCTCACCCATAATTAGATAGCAATTATGGTCTGTTGGGTGTTCCCTGCCTTTCCGTACGTACACGCTTGACTCAAGGTGGTAGATGTTCGACGAACTTGCTATCTCGAGCACATTATGTATTCGTCGACTCACTGCTATCCACCCCAGTCTTTAGGTCGCTCGCATAGCAACAAAGGCATACTCTTGGTTCTTCTACCGCAGACCTCAACCTCTCGTGAGCCTAGTATAATGACCTGTCAGCTCACAGAGGGATCCCAAGAATATCCTCACGTTCCCTGAAGCCGCTGCTTCGTTACCCAGTTCGTTGGAGCCTTTATCTAAATCAGATAGCCTGCTCCTACACGCATACTTAAACGTTGACCTAACGTATCGGGTTACTAATCTATCTAAGAAATGGTCCAAATTTCCTTGACTAAGAATTATTACTTAGTTTCCCTTAACTAAGGTTTACCACTTAGCCTTATTTCCATAATCCTTATTAACTATGGTTATTTACCTAATCCTCCGAATTAGGGTTTATCTAATGGGTTAAGTGTCACTTAAGTTCATAACTTAGCCCGTCTACAAACCATGTCAAAATTGGCTAAGTATACAAGTCCAAGACTTAACCCTACAAACCATGTGTCAAGTTGGTTAAGTATATCAAGGAATCCATGACTTAACCTCGTCTAATTATCATTTTAGATTGGTTAATTATATAATTTAACTTGACCTTGTCATCAAATCGGTCAAGCGTATTCAAGTGATTCGTGACTTAGCCTTATCATGTTTTCACGTTAGATTGGTTAAGTATAGATCAACTTAACCTCATCAAATTAACGAGTTAGATTGGTTAAGTATAGGTCACTTAACCTCATCAAATCATCGTGTTAAATTAGTTAAGTGTTTAACTTAACCCCATTAAATTACCAAGTTGGATTAATTAAGTCTAGGCTAACTTAACCCCATCCGATTACCATGTTTAGATTAGTTAAGCCTAATCTTAACCCCATCCATTAACTGTATTATACGGTTAAGTGTCAATAAGAAAATTTACTTAACCTTATCACGTTATCGTGTTGGATTGATTAAGTGTTGGTTAACTTAATCCCGTCCACTAGTCGTATAAAAATGGTCAAGTGTCATTAGGCAAATCAAGTTACTTAACCCACCCAAGCCTATCATGTTTTGTTAAGTATCATTAGCCTAATCAAATTACTTAACCCATTTGTCCATATCATATTTGGTTAAGCCTCATTAATCAAATTAACTTAACCCTATTATGTGGCATTAATTTAATTAATGCACCCTCAACCTCTCACATTAGACCTTGTTGTGGTTACTAGTTAAGCCGGGCGTGTCCGGGTAGATTTACACCACAACCTAGTCTAACCTCGGGTCTTAAGCGCGACATGACCAACTTCTCACATTGGGTCCTATTGTTTGCAACTACTAGTCAGGCCGGTCGGTTCCGGGTAGTTTTACGTTGCAAACTCAACCCAACCTCGAGTTGGCTATACTTATATTATCTAAGTTCATCATGTTTCCAAAACATGTTACAAGTTTTCAAGCATTTGGGTAGACCTAACTTAATAGGTAAATTCCCAAGCTCATGTTTTTATGCATACTTACATGCCAACTTCCATGTTATCTTTCAAGTCATATTTTCAAGTATAAACACATGTCATATTCAAGTTAAGATTTTGCGACATGTTCATGTTTATCTAACTACCCAAAATCGTGTTTTCCCAACGCAAGCAAAGCGAGTCAACATAGTAAGGATACTATGTCACATATTGGTCTCAAAACATGCATGATGCCAAAAAGGGCTTGGCTTCCACATGCATAACATCATAAAGGGATTGGCCATAAACATGCGTAGTATCATAAGGTAATTTGGCCACAAACATGCATAGCGTCATAAGGTAATTTGGCCACAAACTTGCATAATATCATAAGGAGGTTTTTCCACAAACATGCATGAAACATAAGGGGTTTGTGTTCATATGCATGCATAAGCCCCAAGGTCAAGTATTTGCCTATGTTTCACAAGTCAAATGGTTCCCAAAGGTTCATGCTAGCATTTCATGCATAAAGATCCAAACTTGCAAGTTAAACTAGGTTATGCATAGCATGAGAGGCTTGATTAAGTCACTCACATGGCCTAAAATCATAAACATGAACACAAGAGGCAAGGTAAGGTTCATATAGGTTCGCATAATCATGTTTAGCCTCATTTTATCCCATGTCATTATCAAAACTACCGTTTCCATCTAAAAATAGCTAGAACTTACATAGTTAGGCCTAGGGAAAGAAGCATGAATCATCTTGGCTAAGAAAGGTGCCTCCTTTGTTGAAGAACCTTCATGAAACTCGCATAGCAATGTTGATTTGGCCTCTATTTGGTGTAGCAAGCTTGCACCTTTTGATTTGAGCCCGATTTGAATGCATAGGCTTTAGGAGAGGGGGATGGAGGCCATGATCACTTTGCATTTGGGCAGCTCTTCGTGGAGAGGGTGTGTTATGAGGGTTTAGGGGGGACTTAGGGGTGTTTTTATAGAGATTAGGATAGTTTTAGGCCCTTAGATTAACCCTAGGATAGATTAGGACCATCAGATCTCGGAAGCTTCCAGAACCAGCCCAAGAACAAGACCAGGTGAGACAAGCAGGTGCGCCAGGCAGCTTGCCCCGGCCACCCCCTGTCGACAGGCAAGTCGACAGGGCTGTCGACTGGGTCTGGACCCAGTCGACCGGCCTGTCGACAGCCTTGTCGACATGGCCTAGGCGGGGAAACTTCCCGCCCAGCCCCAGATCTGATTTCCAAAACTGTTTCCGAAATTCAAATTCCCAGAAATCTTCTTTGGGCCTTTAACGGGTCATACGGACTCCGATTCTCGAAAACTCGGACTCTATTTCGCGTATTTTTCCGAGACGAACGCAATTGCATAGCCCGTTTCACTTGATTCAGAATTTAAAATTAAATTCTGCCTTGATTCTCGTCTTTAATCATGTTATCGAAATACGGGTTGTTACACGATATCAGTTTCACAAACCGTAAGTTGCATTGGGATCGTATGGACGAGCACTACGCGCTGGAACTGACCGTGAGTCGATAGGAGTCCATTACAATTTATAGCAAAATAAATTGTCTGAATCAAGCGATGGTTATCGTCATTGACGATGATCGTCCAATGTGAGTAAAACTCGCCAACTCTATATAGTTCTATTTTTACAACATATTCTTAGGACTGTTAATTATTGTCTGTTGAATGTTTGATTGAACTGCTAGTCAGTTAGTCGAAATTATATATATATATATCTGTATATATATAAACTGTTAATTATTTATATGTTGATTCTGCTTAACAGAATATTATACTGGTGTTGTCTAACATCTGTGGTGCAGAGAAACAGGTTGGAGGAATCCAACTGGATTCCTCAAGAGTTATATTACTGTGATTTATATATTGTGATATATAATGTGATATATATAATCTATTGTGATTATGTGTGTTTGGACGATAGTTATCGTTGTTATATGGTGTGTTAAATACCATGAGAAATACCAGAATGTAGAAAAGGGAATTTCAAAGAATATTTTGAAAATAATTTATTATTATAAAATCAATGCCTTTTATATTATAAAAGAAAAAGGTTTTTGAATAAAAGAATTATATTTGTAATTAAAATATAAAGGAATTATATTTGTAATACAAATATAAAGGGATTATATTTGTAAATCAAACATAAGGGAATTTATTTATTAAACACATATAAATGGATTTATTTATAAATCAAATATAAAGGAAATATATTTGACAGCAAATATAAAGGAATATATTTGAAAGAGGTAAAAGGATATATTTATTTAGGAAAAAAAATCAAAGTAAAAGGAATATTTATTTATTAGAATGGATAGAATTAAAAGGAGATATTCGTTTTCTAAATAAATAAAATAAAAGGACAAATTTATTTGTTAAATAAATAGGATTAAATCGAGGGATATTTATTTGATAAATAAATAGAATTAAACCAAAGTGAATTAGTTAAGTTAATCAAAGTGAACTAGTTAAGTTAAACCAAAGTGAATTAGTTATGTTAAACAAAGTGAATTGGTCGAGTGAATCAAAATGATTAGCTCAGTTAATCGAGATAAGTAAAATCAAGTGAGGTTAATCGAATTGAATTAGTCAGTCGAGTTAATCAATTGAGTTAGTCAAACCAAGTAAAACCAGTTATGGTTGACCAGTCAAAGTTAACCAGTTATGGTTGACCAGTCAAAGTTAACCAGTTAGAGTTAACCAGTTAGAGTAAAACCAGTTAGGGTTGACCTGTTAGAGTTAGAGTTTACTAATTAGAGTTATTCAAATAGAGTTAGAGGAGTTAGTCAGATATAGTTTATTCGAATAGTGTTGAAAGTGTTAATCGAATATAGTTTATTCGAATAGTGTTGAAAGAGTTAATCGAATATAGTTTATTCGAATAGTGTTGGAGGAGTTAATCGAATATAGTTTATTCGAATAGTGTTGGAAGAGTTAATCGAATATAGTTTATTCGAATAGTGTTGGAAGAGTTAATCGAATATAGTTTATTCGAATAGTTTGGAGGAGTTAATCGAATATAGTTTATTCGAATAGTGTTGAAAGAGTTAATCGAATATAGTTTATTCGAATAGTGTTGAATGAGTTAATCGAATATAGTTTATTCGAATAGTGTTGGAGAAGTTAATCGAATATAGTTTATTCGAATAGAGTTAGAGAAGTTAATCGAATATAGTTTATTTGAATAGAGTTAGAGAAGTTAATCGAATATAGTTTATTCGAATAGAGTTAGAGGAGTTATCAGATATAGTTTATTCGACAAGAGTTAAGTAAATAGAGTTAATCAAATATAGTAAGTCGATTATAGTTAATCAAATAGAGTTAATCCAATAGGGTCAGTCCACTAGAGTTAATTGAAAAGAGTAAATCGAATATAGTTATTCAAAAGAAAGGTTAAGTAAGGAAGTTAGTTAAAGCAATTTAAAGTGAACTTTGCCTATTTCAAGGTTAGAAACGTTGTTCAGTTAAGGTCTGAGATTTAGTTCTACCCCAACTTGATTGGTTTCGTTTTTAACTAAGAAATGGGTATGGTTCGGCAGTAAAGGATGGTTAAGTGAATGTAGTAATTAAAGGAAATGGTTTGAGTTGGCATAGCGATGTTTTATCTAAACATCGGCTTAATCCAAACGTAGGAGTTTTGGGAATGTTTTCCCAACAATAAATGGAAATGTTTTCCAGTGTAATAACATCTATTTTCTAACTCTAGAAAATAAGCAAATGTTGAATATAGGGAAACAGGAGATGAAATTTGAACTAAAGAGATTAATGTTAAATAATGTTTGTTCGATATAATTTCCATCTGGAAATAATATCGTTGTTTGCACACTTGTTTTCCTTTGATAGTTAACTCACAGACTATCAAAGTTTTGACCATTTTAACGTTGTTAATATGGAGAGACAGGTTGGATTATTATCCAAAGAACCACTCCGTATTGGCATAAGCATTGCAAATCATTTGTGCCAAAGATAATTGAAGACGGAGTAAAGTGCAAGGGCTGTTGTATAAGTCTTAGATAACAGTGACTAAGATGGATATACTAAACAGTATCTTTGGTTTGTCCAGTCCCAGGACAACGTATATGGAAGAAGGTCTGACAGAGTATATCCAATGGATCGCGTAAGTTGATCTGTTCAAACGTATTCACGTTTGGTGGTGGAGGAATTCGTTTCTCTTAGCTGCATACCCTGGTTATGTTTGGATAAGTCAATTTGTGATTTGGCGGGTATGACGATGTGATATTCTAAGTGTGTGGATGAATGTCTGACGGAGTATTTCCAGAAAGGTCATGTACATTGATTTCTTCAACCGTACCAAGAGTGGAAGCGGAGAAGGAAACTTCTTTTAGCTGACACATAATGTATGGTTGTAGACGTCAAATTAGTGATTTCGATGGATCTGACAATGTGGCATTCAAAGTGAATCTGATGTGATGATAAAGCGTAGCTTCAAGCCTCATCAACCGGTAAATGACAGAAATCAGGCAGGTAGCATGGCTATGTAGGTCGCACCTATTAGGTTGTATAATCACCTGATCTAGAGTTTCATTTATTTCTAAAAATCTATTATTGATGCTGTCCCAATCGGGAAACGGTTGCTGATCCCAACCATTGGTGATATACATTCGATACACTCAGAGAAATGAGTAGTCGGTCACGTGTGGCCGGGTTGTAAGATGTTCTTGTTGAACCCAGTGTATTCCTCTCTAGAGGTACACTAGCAGAATGTGGTTCCATACCTTGTCATAGTTGGAAACCCATTATCTAATACGTGCTTGCGATTTTGATTGTATACCATATATGTAGAACGTGAGATGAAAGCGTTCTGCTAGCTTGATATCTATTTGTATATAGACACTATTATAATATCAAAATGATATAGCTTGTTAAAGTTGTTCAGATTCTCATAAGGGAAAAACCCGTTCCGTATTCACGGCGTGGTCTTATGAGATATCATATATCTGTTATACCTGTTTTAACTGTTATACTCATACCAGTCCCATGACTGACCCGGAGTTTACTTTGTTGTTTTCCCTAAACTCTTGGGTTCCTAAATTTGTACGGGCAGTCAAGCAGTCGGGATTTACAGATATACTTGGAGAGCTTAGAGTAGGAGGCTTTAGGATTTTATAGCTATAGTTATTTCTACTGTGTTGTAAGTGCTGTACTCTGATAAGTGCTATTGTATACGTAACTGTTATGTTTCAAAGTTATGTTATATATTATATGTAATTCATTCCGCTGTGAGATTCGTGTGACTCTGATGATGTAAGTTCTTCTTTTCTTCTTATATTCTAAGTTTCTATCTTATCTATTCTCACCCTCTAATTTCTTTCACTTACAATTCGGGACTTTTCGATGTTTTGGTTATCGACATCGCGTTTATGTCGATAACCAAAGTCGCCAAAAATCCAGGTCGTTACAGTTGGTATCAGAGCCAGGGTTAAGAATTACTTGGCTTTGTAGCGTGACTCGGTAGAGATAGGGTTAGTAACACCCTAGAATGAGTTTGATTGTATATATACGTGTGCATATTTGTATTTGACATAAAAAAGGTTTTATATTGTGGAGATTCATTGGCTGAGTTGTTTATGTGGTCTAATCGATCAGTTTGATCCACTGTATCGGTAGGAGTTTGTAAACACTCGAATACGATGGGTCGACACGATATGTTTTGTAAAGAGGGTAAATTAAAATAAGTTTACCCAGAGTATATTCTGATATAGAGGAAATATATATTAGATATATTGGTTGTAATTATAATCGAGTAAGATTATAAAGTGGAATGGTTATGTATAACCAACCAGAATTCATATAAGTGAAATGCGTGAAATCAGATGAGATAAATCTGAAATTTAAATCAGAATTGTAATTAAAATCCCAGAAATTGGAAAAGTGTTTATAAATAAATCTGGATTAAGTATAAGAGAATTTTAAAATCCTGGGAGATTTTAAATTGGTTTAAAGCCTTATGAATGGTATTTGAAATATTTTCCAAAGTGGAAGTGTTTGAGAAATGGTTTTGGAAGGTGATATAGTATTGAAATCATTTTATTCGCTGGAAAATAAACTCTGATGATGAATGCAGCATCATCAGTATTCATCTTCGAGTGGTAAGTGACGGATTACTACCAAAGAGATTGTTTTTGAGTTGTTTCCAGAAAATAAGCTGTTCAAGAAATTCAAATGTTTTGAATTGTTACTATGATTTCAAAATGGAGTTGAAATAGAACCCAGGAATTTAAATCTTGAAATTACAATTTAACTTGTTAAGTTAAATAAATCGAGATGGTAAAAACGAATAAGTAAATTAAAATTTAACTTGAACCAAGTTAAATAAATCTGGATTTGCTTAGAAAATAATCTGGAATGGAGTTGATGAGTTAAGAATTTGAAAATCGAAAATAGAACTTTGATGAGAAATCGAATTTGGCTTGGATATAACGCGAATGGTTGTGTTGAGGATAAATTGATCAGAGTTTGATTGGAAATACATTGGTATATGTTGGGTTGATAACAGGTGAAAGTTATAAGGTTAATATGCCGAAAAAAGGTACAAGTTTATATTTGATGTAAGCATGAGATTTATGAGCCGTATCGGCAAGCCGCTTGGCTTTTCTTTTTCTTTTGGGATTGGTAAGGGCCATGGGAGGCTATGTGAAATATCCCGATGCTCTAGATACAAAGGAGGTTATGGTGAATTTTTCCGAAAATTTAAGGAGTTAGAATATTTTTAAGAAAATATGATAAGCAGAATTCTATATATCAGTATATATAGAGAAGTCGATAAGGAAACGAACTAAAAAAAGAGAAAGAATATACGTGTTTAAAAGTGAATAATAGTTGTTTGGTATTGATTATTTGAGTAAGTAGTCTTATCTATTTTGACGTTATAAATGTTATTCAGTCAAGGTCTGAGAGGTAGTTATACCCCAACTTGATTGGTTTCATTGTTAACAAACAAATAGTAAGATTTGAGGGTCGAAGATCATTGTTGGATAAGAGTTGTTGAATATAGTATTTGGGTTGTCGTAACGATGTTTTACACAACATCCGTTTTAACACAAATAAGCGTAAGCTAGGAAATAGTTTGATTTTCTTTTGGGTGGGAGATGGCCCAGAGAGGCGAGTTGTGGTTTTACCGATAGGGCTGTACAAAGGAGGTTATGGAAAAATTTTCCGAAAATTTAAAGTATTAGAATTTTTTTTGAATTTTTGAAAATTTTAGTTAGTCGGAATGAATAAATATTTTAGTCGATATTAATTGGTTTAGTTGAAATCAGAAATAAGGGGTAAACAAATCTTAGGAGTTCCAATATATAGGGTCGTCCTCTAACTTAGCAATTTCGAGGACGAAATTATTTTTAAGTAGGGAAGAATGTAATGACCCGCACTGTCAGGGGTATTATAATTAATTGATTTAATTATATAAATAGGGATTTAGGGAATTAAATCGTCGTTTAATTAAATAAAGTGAATATTTAATTAATTTAATTAATAAAATAATATATTTAATTCAAGAATAACCAGAAATAGAGAATTTACAACATAATGTGAACAAGGTCGTCCCCAAGATTTAATTCAACTTAGAGTTGAATTATAGTGACGAATGTATTCAATCGACGACAGTTTGAACGTATAATTAAAATATAATTAAAATAGAGCGCGTAACGACGCGGCAGTTCACAATTTGGCGATTTAGACTTCAACTGGATATACAGGGTTCGTTTTAAATTGGATTTCTGTGAAACAAGAAATGTGTCGAGCTGGTGGAGTATATCTTTCTAGTGGAAGACAAAAATCGGGATTTCATCGTGTAGATTTTGAGTTACGTCCAAATCAATTTATCAAAATTGCAGCACCGTGACCATAACGATTTAATTATATATTATTTAAGGATTTAATTAGAAATCGAAAATCGGTATAACTCTGACGATGTAATATCGAGTTGTAAATACATACAGGAATATTCTAAAGCTATATAGTATGCCACTGTGAATATAGACGATAATAATTTATTTTAGATATTAAATTTAATTATATCTAAATATATTTATATATTTAAATAGGTTGTTTAGAGCGTTAAAAATACCCACTATTGCAAACAAAGTCGGAATTCGACGAAACCAGTTTTATTGGATCCGCAATGTCAAATGGTTGTTAGATTCCAAGTTTCGTGATTATTAGAGTCAATGTGCGACCATAGGGATTTTTAGAGTGAAAAATAGTCAGTATTTCGACGGTTAAAAATACGCTGTGTGAGCATATAGAGTCGGAATTCGACGAAACCAATTTCGTTAGGACCGTAATGTCGAACTGTAGGTGCATGTCCAGTTTGGTGATTTTTGGATATCGTATGTGGTCGCAGGGATTTTTAAGGACCAGGAACGAGTACAAAATCATTAAAATAAAATAGAAAATTAATAATTAAAAATATCCTAAGTGTTGTATGATGTAGATCAGTCCACGCAGTCATCAATTTCAGCCACAATTCCTACCTACCACAAACCAGGGCTATTAATACCCGTATAAACCAAACACAGAAGAAAAATCCAAAAAAAATCAAAGAGAAAATCAAATCAATTCCCATGAATTACATTAGTGTTATACTTGAATTCACTGAGTAATCTTCTTCATTTTCATGCCTTCATAATTTGGTGTGATGCATCCTTCGCTGTTCGAATGCGAACAACGGTGAGATTAGGCTTAAACCTTTCGGGAATTTGAAGAAGTTATAGATCAAATTGAGATTTTTGTTGGATTGAGGAGTTCGTTAAGCACCTCTTCTGAGTTTTTGGTCTTGTTCTGAGCAAGAAGTGGTCGGTGGATTCACAGGAGGCGCGAGTTTTGGGAGGGCGTCGGTTTGGGTAGGGTGGCGACGAGCTATACTTGATTGACATGGGATGATGCAGAATTCGAAGAGATGATTTGTTGGGATTTTTGTTGGATTTTAAAGTGGTTGGAGAAGGAGGATTTGAAGGGGGAAGTCGGCCATGGTTTGGAGTATAACAACAACAGGTTTACTGAGGTTTGGGAAGAAGAGGAATAAGGCGGGTTGGGTTTTCTAGTGGAGGAGTTGGGCCGGGTTATGAAGGTCAAGCCCATTTCTTTTTAAATTGAGTTAATTTAATTTTAGAAATGTGTACAATCTTGTATATCAAATAACTGTGTCATACGGTATCAGTTTCACAAACCGTAAGTTGCGTTGGCATCGTATGGACGAGCATTACACGTTGGAACTGACCGCGAGTCGATTGGAGTTCGTTACAATTTATAGCAAAATAAATTGTCTGGATCGAGCGATGGTTATCGTCATTGACAATGAGTGTCCAATGTGAGTAAAACTCACCAACTCTGTACAGTTCTATTTTTTACAATGTATTCTTAGTACTGTTAATTATTGTCTGTTGACTGTGTGTTGACTGTTTGATTGAATTACTAGTCAGTTAGTCGAAATTGTATATATATATATATCTGTATATATATATAAACTGTTAATTATTTATATGTTGATTCTGCTTAAGAGAATATTATACTGGTGTTGTCTAACATCTGTGGTGCAGGGAAACAGGTTGGAGGAATCCAACAGGATTCCTCAACAGTTATATTACTGTGATTTATATATTGTGATATATAATGTGATTTATATAATCTATTGTGATTATGTGTGTTTGGACAATAGTTATCGTTGTTATATGGTGTGTTAAATACCATGAGAAATACCAGAATGTAGAAAAGGGAATTTCAAAGAATATTCTGAAAATAATTTATTATTATAAAATCAATGGATTTTATATTATAAAAGAAAAAGGTTTTTGAATAAAAGAATTATATTTGTAATTCAAATATAAAGGAATTATATTTGTAATACAAATATAAAGGGATTATATTTGTAAATCAAACATAAGGGAATTTATTTATTAAACACATATAAATGGTTTTATTTATAAATCAAATATAAAGGAAATATATTTGACAGCAAATATAAAGGAATATATTTGAAAGAGGTAAAAGGATATATTTATTTAGGAAATAAATCAAAGTAAAAGGAATATTTATTCGTTAGAATAGATAGAATTAAAAGGAGATATTCATTTGCTAAATAAATAGAATAAAAGGACATATTTATTTGTTAAATAAATAGGATTAAATCGAAGGATACTTATTTGATAAATAAATAGAATTAAACCAAAGTGAATTAGTTAAGTTAATCAAAGTGAACTAGTTAAGTTTAACCAAAGTGAATTAGTTATGTTAAACAAAGTGAATTGGTCGAGTCAATCAAAATGATTAGCTCAGTTAATTGAGATAAGTAAAATCAAGTGAGGTTAATCGAATTGAATTAGTCAGTCGAGTTAATCAATTGAGTTAGTCAAACCAAGTAAAACCAGTTAGGGTTGACCAGTCAGAGTTAACCAGTTAGAGTTAACAAATTAGAGTAAAACCAGTTAGTCTTGACCAGTTAGAGTTAGAGTTAAGTAATTAGAGTTATTCAAATAGAGTTAAAGGAGTTAATCGGATATAGTTTATTCGAATAGTGTTGAAAGAGTTAATCGAATATAGTTTATTCGAAAAGTGTTGAAAGAGTTAATCGAATATAGTTTATTCGAATAGTTTTGGAGGAGTTAATCGAATATTGTTTATTCGAATAGTGTTGGAAGAGTTAATCGAATATAGTTTATTCGAGTAGTGTTAAAAGAGTTAATCGAGTATAGTTTATTCGAATAGTGTTGGAGGACTTAATCGAATATAGTTTATTCGAATAGTGTTGAAAGAGTTAATCGAATATAGTTTATTCGAATAGTGTTGAAAGAGTTAATCGAATGTAGTTTATTCGAATAGTCTTGGAGAAGTTAATCGAATATAGTTTATTCAAATAGATTTAGAGAAGTTTATCGAATATAGTTTATTCGAATAGAGTTAGAGGGGTTATCGAATATAGTTTATTCAACAAGAGTTAGAGGGGTTATTGAATATAGTTTATTCGACAAGAGTTAAGTAAATAGAGTTAATCAAATATAGTAAGTCGATTAGAGTTAATCAAATAGAGTTAATCCAATAGGGTCAGTCCACTAGAGTGAATCGAAAAGTGTAAATCGAATATAGTTATTCGAAAGAAAGGTTAAGTAAGGAAATTAGTTAAAGCAATTTAAAGTGAACTTTGCCTATTTCAAGGTTAGAAATGTTGTTCAGTTAAGGTCTGAGAGGTAGTTCTACCCCAACTTGATTGGCTTCGTTTTTAACTAAGAAATGGGTATGGTTCGGCAGTAAAGGATGGTTAAGTGAATGTAGTAATTAAAGGAAATGGTTTGAGTTGGCATAGCGATGTTTTATCTAAACATCGGCTTAATCCAAACGTAGGAGTTTTGGGAATGTTTTCCCAACAAGAAATGAAAATGTTTTCCAGTGGAATAACATCTATTTTCTAAATCTAGAAAATAAGAAAATGTTGAATATAAGGAAACAGGAGATGAAATTTGAACTAAAGAGATTAATGTTAAATGATGTTTGTTCGATATAATTTCCATCTAGAAATAATATCGTTGTTTGCACACTTGTTTTCCTTTGATAGTTAACTCACAGACTATCAAAGTTTTGACCATTTTAACGTTGTTAATATGGAGAGACAGGTTGGATTATTATCCAAAGAACCACTCCGTATTGGCATAAGTGTTGTGAATCATTTATGCCAAAGATAATTGAAGACGAAGTAAAGTGCAAGGGTTGTTGTATAAGTCTTACATAACAGTGACTAAGATGGATATACTGAACAGTACCTTCGGTTTGTCCAGTCCCAGGACAACGTATATGGAAGAAGGTCTGACAGAGTATATCCAATGGATCACGTAAGTTGATCTGTTCAAACGTATTCACGTTTGGTGGCGGAGGAATTCGTTTCTCTTAGCTGTATACCCGGGTTATGTTTGGATAAGTCAATTTGTGATTTGGCGGGTATGACGATGTGATATTCTAAGTGCATGGATGAATGTCTGACAGAGTATTTCCAGAAAGGTCACGTACATTGATTTCTTCAACCGTACCAAGAGTGGAAGCGGAGAAGGAAACTTCTTTTAGCTGACACATAATGTATGGTTTTAGACGTCATATTAGTGATTTCGGTGGATCTGACAATGTGGCATTCCAAGTGAATCTGATGTGATGATAAAGCGTAGCTTTAAGCCTCATCAACTGGTAAATGATAGAAATCGGGCAGGTAGCATGGCTATGCAGGTCGCACCTAATATGGTGTATAATTACCTGATCTAGAGTTTCATTTATTTCTAAAAATCTGTTGTTAATGTTGTCCCAATTGGGAAACGGTTGCTGATCCCAACCGTTGGTGATATACATTTGATACGCTCAGAGAAATGAGTGGTCGGTCATGTGTTGTCGGGTTGCAAGATGTTCTTGTTGAACCTAGTGTATTCCTCTCTAGAGGTACACTAGCAGAAGGTGGTTCCATACCTTGTCATAGTTGGAAACCCATTATCCAATACGTGCTTGCGATTTTGATTGTATACCATATATGTAGAACGTGAGATGAAAGCGTTCTGCTAGCTTGATATCTATTGGTATATAAACACTATTATAATATCAAAATGATATAGCTTGTTAAAGTTGTTCAGATTCTCATAAGGGAAAAACCCGTTCCGTATTCACGGCGTGGTCTAATGAGATATCATATATCTGTTATACCTGTTTTAACTGTTATACTCATACCAGTCCAATGACTGACCCGGAGTTTACTTTGTAGTTTTCCCTAAACTCTTGGGTGCCTAAATTTGTACGGGCAGTCAAGTAGTCGGGATTTACAGATATACTTGGAGAGCTTGGAGCACGAGGCTTCAGGATTTTATAACTATAGTTATTTCTACTGTGTTATAAGTGATGTACTATGATAAGTGCTATTGTATACGTAACTGTTATGTTTCAAAGTTATGTCATGTATTATATGTTATTCGTTCCGCTGTGAGATTCGTGTTACTCTGATGATGTAAGTTCTTTTATTCTTCTATTCTAAGTTTCTATCTTATCTATTCTCACCCTCTAATTTCTTTCAATAACTATTCGGGATTTTTCGATGTTTTGGTTATCGATATCGTGTTTATGTCGATAACCAAAGTTGACAAAAATCCGGGTCGTTACAGTTGACATGATCATGAAGTGTATAAAAATTTACATGTGATAGAATTTATGGTTTTGAAATCGTTGAACGATTTATATGTATATGTATATATATATATATATATATGTATATATATACACATAAATTAAATTAAACTAATCGCGCGCGGTAGTTCGCGTTTCGGAATCGTAACTTTAAACGATTATACCAAAAGATTCGACCATCGGATTTTTCCAGGACTGGAACCGTTAGGTTCATTTTGGAAAGGTCTTCCCATCGATATTAAAATTGTTAAGATCCAACGGATAGATTTAGAAAAAATGTTAAATTCAAATCTGAATGAAAACAGCGTCAAGCCTCGTAATGACCTGTAACGTCGTTCGAATTGAATAGGCTATTTTTTTATAAATAAAATAGTGACAAATCATTATAAAATAATATTAACGATATGAAATGATTTGAATTATATATATTCTAGAATTATTTAAAAAGACCGAGTCCAATCTCATTTCGAATAATCATACGATGATTAAAAATCAAAGACGTTGAAGATGGTGGTTGAAGACCGGTGATCTTCATATCAAATGGATGGATACCGATGCCTTGGATTTGGTCGCTCCTAAGAAAGGGTTAAAGTGGTAGTTGTCCAGACGTACTTGTTGTTTGTCCGAATAAGCAAGAGCCTCTCTTCCGTATTCGACACACCGGACGAGGAATAAGGTGTCTCCGGTTTTGTTCAGACCCAGAACGGACTTGTAAATTGATGTGTGTGTGACATTGGATTTCGTTCTGTGTTAATTGATTTCTATTAAATATATATCAGCTTGGCGGTAGGGAATTTATTCTCTTTTCCCACTTCTCTGAGACATACGAGCTTAGAGGTTATATATTGACATACATCAGTTACATGGCGTGAATTATCAATATGGCATGCGAGGATTAAATTGATCACGGCTTTTTGTTGAAAAGCAGAGCGTTATGGTTGATGACCAAAGCACAGCTTTAATTAGCATAGCTTTGTGTATAGCGTAAGTTCGTGGGCCTCACACGCCGGTATGAGTCAAAAAGGGATAAGGACCGTAGGGAGAATTTACATTTCTTTCTAGCTAGAAGTGGTTTCAAGGTATGGAGCCCAGACATTTTTACTTATGTGGATGATGGATTTTGGGGCGCCTCGGATATTGGTCGCTACTGGCCAAGTGATAGGTTCGATAGGACCGGGAAACGTATAATTCAGGAATAAATAATCTACAAAGGTTAAGAGTGGACCGGCCCTACCGCATACAAGGGTCCACTGCGGGGGATCCTGAGACATTTGCTAGAGTGTCTTGAATCAGGAGGAGCTATCCCTAACCTCGACTCATGATGGAAACCCAACTTCCAATATGACATTGCGAATTTGATTGTAAACCTATAAATGGCGACATAGTATATGGTAACTATACTGTCTAGGATTGATACATTTACCTTGAAAGTATTTTGAACTAATTAAACATTAATAATTATATTAAATAATTATTGTTTTATGCGTATCAAGCTTGTCTGATCATTATAAGGTAAAAATCTATGCTCCGGTTTGCGTTGCATTATGTGATGGGACTTGAGTCTTATAATGGTTTCATTTTTATTAAAAGCATTGCGGTTATTTTGAAATATTTATTTGTTTTATGCACTAGCAATCAAATGGAGTAAACACATTCCGCGTTAGCGGCATGGTCCTGTGATTAGCCTTATTATTAGGTAAGTTAGGTAAGATTTCTCATACCAGTCCCACGACTGACTCGTAGTTTATTTTCACTTGCTAATTCGGGTGCCCTTACTATCTCTATCTTTTATCTTTAGACATTTAGACATCTCTTTATCTATGTTGTACCTGAGGATGTTTTAGACTTATTTTCTTTTTGCTGGAACCTTTTATGTACTAAGTAGTATCCTGTGTCTGTGCCACTCTGATGTTGATGACATTTATGATTCTGCTGCTATGATGATGATATTATTCTCTATTTCCACATGTTATACTGTTTTTCTGTAATCTGCTGTTGTGATCAATGTGTTGTATTCCAATGATTATCCTTGCTTTCGTGTCATGGAAGTTTGGGTTATCACAGGATACAATCAAAAACCGCGGGCTCTTATTGGAGAATGGATTTTCCTGGCAGGGTATGGGACCACCTACCGACAATGTACCTCTGGAGATGAATACATTGGGGATTCAACAAGAAAAACTTGCAACCCCGGCTAAACATGACCGGCCCCACATTTCGCTTCAGAGTACCGAATATATCATTACCACGGTTGGGGGCCAGCCAACCGAGCCGATAGCATGCGAAAATAAAAAGGGACAACCGAAGGCATTTAATTTCTCTAGATCAGGTAATGATATTATAATAACCCGGAAATCTAGGCCAATTTAAAAATTTTAGTTTGGCTATTTAAGCGAATTTTGGCTATTTAAAATAGGATATTTTAAATAAATACGACAGAAATTTATTTTTGGCAAAGTTAAGATGAGTAAATTTATTCTAAATAGATAACACGCTTGGAATAGCGCGGTAGTTCGAGAAATTCGGCTTTAAACTTCGATTAAATATATATAATTCAATTTAAAGTACAAAAGGGACGACCCTAGAAAATTTAACTCTGTTTAACCAAATCTCTCAAACAGATGTCGAGAACAGGACTGGCACAGAGTAAATAAAATGTTAGGGCTTGGCCGACATTTTAAAATAGTCGCAGGGCTGTTTTTACAAGGCTGTGTACATTTAAAGGTATTTTAAATATATATTTGGCCCTTAAAAATAGCCATTTGTAAACGACCTCGGAATTCGACGAAACCACTTTTGTTGGATCCGGGATGTCAAATTATTGCTAGATTCCAAATTTCAGAATTTTTAGAGCAAATATGTGAGCGTGGCGCAGTTAAACGTGTTTGACCAAATTCAGTTGATTTTAATCGACTGGAAATGGACCATTTTCCAAACAGTCTCAAAATTCGACGAAATTAATTTTGTTAGGACCGTATCGTCGATACAATGCTAGAAAATATTTTTCTGGAATTTTTAGAGTTAGTATGTAACCCGGTAATTTAAAATGTGCGTTAAAATTAAATATATACAGATTTATGTTTTAATTTTGATAAAAACCTATCGTAACGGCCGAATTGGCTTACGGTACATATCCCATTGTGTCCGGGATGGGGGTAATACGCTAGGGACGGTAGTCGTTGGGTTCGATTTGGGATTTGGACGAAAAACTTACTTTTTGGAGAATTAAATTAATAAATAATTGAATATAATAGCTTAGTCAACCCTCCCTTTAGATCTCTCTCTACTCAAACATACCTCCCCCGTCGTTCTTCCTTTCAGATCCAAATAAAAAAAAATTAGAGACGACGGAAACCATGCCCGCCATACACCAGCGTTCGCCGGAGCCCCTCCTCGCCGCCCTCTCCACGCCCCACCTCCGATCTGCCCCCCGCCTTTTGCTCCTCCCTCCTCTCCGCGTTAAAACCCTCCCCCAACTCGCAATCGTGATGCGCCACCCCTGTAGGACCGCCGCCGCCGCCATGCGACCCCACCGCTGCGCCTAGGACTGCAGCACCCCCTGAGCTCTGACCCTAACCCTCCTCCAAGTTGATTGAAGACCCCGGTGCCCTAAACCCTCTCAAACCGAGCCCCTAGCCTCCCCATCTCCGCCCGACACCTCTCCGACCTGCAACGCCGCCCCGGGCCATTCGATACCGATCAGCAAACTACCACCATCACCCTCCTCCGATTGAAGTGAGTTTTTGTTTAATTTTAATTTCAATTTTCATATGTGAAAGGCATGCTTTTTAATAACATAAAGGTGTGATTTTTAACACCTTAAAGGCGAGACTTTTAATAACATAAAGGTGTGACTTTTAACACCTTAAAGGCAAGATTTTTAATAACATAAAGGTGTGATTTTTAACACCTTAAAGGCAAGATTTTTTTATAACATAAAGGTGTGATTTTTAGCTACTTAAAGACGAGATAGAGTGGTAAAAATATAATCTTTTACATGTAGATAGCATGGTAAAAATATAATCTTTTACATGTAGATAGCGTGTTAAAAATATAATCTTTTACATGTAAATAGCGTGTTAAAAGTATAATCTTTTACATGTAAATAGCGTGTTAAAAATATAATCTTTTACATGTAAATAGCGTGTTAAAAATATAATCTTTTTGGTCAAAATAGCGTGTTAAAAATATAATCTTTATCTTCAAAATAGCGTATTAAAAATATAATCTTTATATTCAAAATAGCGTGTTAAAAATATAATCTTTATATTCAAAATAGCGTGTTAAAAATATAATCTTTATATTCAAAATAGCGTGTTAAAAATATAATCTTTATATTCAAAATAGTGTTTTAAAAATGTAATCTTTATATTCAAAATAGCGTGTTAAAAATATAATCTTTTATATACGTGTAGCGATGTCAAAAATGTGATTTTTATCATATGCGGTGTTGAACAGATCTCGTCAGGAGCACGATGAAGATGTTCTACATAAGAAGAGTCGTGGCGTTGGTTTAGCAATTGGTGAGAACTTCTCACTCTATTTTTATTTTCTAGTTAGAAAATATATGCTAGGATGTTTGACGGTGTTTAGTAGCACCTGACACCCGTCATCCACATACCATGGATGGCTTGTTTGCTTGGTTGATTTGGTTGTTGGGTTTATTGTGAATATTTGCTTGAATTGGAATTGTGGTGTGAAATAACGAATCGAAAAATTGGTTAGGATTAGACGTGGGCCGAGATAAGGCGAAGGAGTAAGGCTAGGTTAGACCTTACTCCAATTTTTGTTTAGCGCCGTTGTGCTGCCGAAATTTTCTAAAAAGTGTTAGGAAAATTTAACCAAGTGAAAATAAATATCCATATTCAAACCAGACGGTTTGTATATTTACACCTATTTGACTAAGATAGTTGGGACGATATATTTTACACATTGCCCAACTACATGAATAAAAATGTGTGTTTGCTGGTTGAAACCCCACACGCGTGTTGGGATGAAATTGACGTACACTAATCCCAATTGTTTAGTTGTATGTCAATCGATTGGCTGACAGGCTGTTGTAAGCGTTGATTAGTGATATCTAATGCTTACGCAGTTTTGTAGTGCACTTTGGATGATGGCTGATTATATATACATGTGTTGTATGTGAATCCATATAAGTGAAATTATATGGTATGTGTTTGGGCCTCATTCCAATTTGGCGAAATCAAAAATATTTGAAATAGAATATTTAATGCTGAAATATTTGAAATAAAATATTTGAAGTGTAAATATTTTAAATAGAATATTTAAAGCAGAAATATTTGAATGAGAATATTTAAAGTGAATATATTTAAAATAATATATATTAAGCCGTGTTGATTAGATTTGCACCATTTGGATGCGGACGATATTTATATCGATTTTATTCGCTTTAAAATAAATACCGATTAGTGAATTTATTCAAATCCAAATATTTTGGTAATAATATCGTTTATAGTACAACGATGTAGAATGTAACACCCCGAAAATTCTATAACTGTGGAATTAACAAATTAAAGTATAATTAATTTGAAATCAAAGAACTAAGGGAAACGGGATACGCCATTGCGTTCGTCTCGGAAAAATACGCGAAATAGAGTCCGAGTTTTCGAAAAACGGAGTCCGTATGAAGAAGATATGGCATGCGGAAGTTTTGAATTAAATTTAAAATTCAAACAGAATAAAATAATAATTTAAAATCGGGCCCATTAGGCCAGGGTGGAAGAACACCTGCCTGGGCAACCCAGGTCGACTGGGCTGTCGACCTGGGCTACCCATGTCGACAGGGCTGTCGACAGCCCTGTCGACAGGGGTATCGACCTGGTCGAGCCCAGTCAACTTGGCTGGCCAGGTCGGTGTGTGGTCGAAATTCTATGGTCTGCTTTGTCATTAGGGCTAGGTGGCGGGTTTTAATTGGTCTCTCTTCCTAATGAATGGCTATGATCAATCCTAGCAACATCAATGGTCCTAATCAATTCCTAACCTCTATATAAACAACCCTAGACTAAACCCTAATCTATTCATTCAAATTAAGAACATAGCCGCCATGTTGCTGAGGAACGACAAAGAATAGCCGCCAACTAAAAAGAGGATTAGGGAGAAAGTTCTAAGGCCTAAAGCAATTCAAGCAACCTAAAGCTAATCAATTCAACAAAGGAATCATATCTCTTAATTAGAGAATTCGCCGCAACCATTGTAAGTAGAGTATTACTTTGGTATAAATAAACAACTGTGTTGATGTGTATGCTTGAATTGTGGTAATGGAAGTAATTCATATTTGTGCAAAATTATGTTATTCATTATAAAGAACTACATGCGTTAGTTCTATGCAAATATACGTTTGGAATATTGCGCAAATTGTGTAATCTATGTTGAAGCTACACGTATGTAGTTAATTGAAATTCATGCAAGTTTGGGGCTTTGATATTATGCCATCATGATGTATATTTTTGTGCATAAATCATTTTGCAAGTAATTGAAACAAGTTTGGTTGTTATAGTTCATATGAAACTATGTTGGAATTTTGACACCATAATCCATGTATTAAGTCATGCTTTTGCAAATTTATGGCTAGGCTATGAATGATATTTGGCATAATTGAAATCTATGTTAGTTCTATATTGTTAAATGACATATGTGAAACATGGCTAGGTTGGACTCAAAAATCCCCTTTTTGCAAGTTTAAAGCAAACACCATGATTAGGAATATTTATGCATAAGGATGTTTATACCATTGTTATGTAATTAGACTTAAATCATGATTAAGTTGAACTATGCCTTTTGTGTTAGTAACAAAGTATCCCTTTGTAAACATGTAGAAACCTTATGAACATGACTTGTTTATGTTTACGCTAGAAATATTTATGCCATGCTTATGTTTGACATTATGCCATGTTTATGCTAGCAGTATTTATGCCATGCTTATGTTTGACATTATGCCATGTTTATGCTAGCAGTATTTATGCCATGCTTATGTTTGACATTATGCCTAAATAAGAATATAGGTTCATGTTGTAGTTAAACCTATGCAAGTTCACATGCTTTGATTCATGTCACCTGTGTTACCACTATGCAAGTACACCAATTTCTATTATGTATTTTCCAACGTCATATGCAAGTTCATGCGCTCACTTTCCCCTCTTTGTGTATACGCCATAAGCCTCCCCTTTTCGCATGGCTAAATTGGGCTTTAAAAGGCTAAGCCCAATATATATAAACGGACGTGTAAAACGGGGGAAAATAACGTTGGGTTAAAAATAATTAATGAATGAAAATATATAATAGAAGGGCCCAAAGTCAAGTAAGGGTTGGGCCCATGATTGGTGTAACCTTTACACCATTAATTTAATAATGGGCCGCAAATATTTACATATAAGAAATAAAGAAGAATGACAAAATATGTAAATGTAGAAAAAGACGATGTGTTTAACCCGAGGTTGGATTGAGTTGTGATGTAAACCTGCCCGGAACCGCCCGGCTGTCCAGTAGTCACAACAATACCTATCCAATGTGGGAGGTTAAACATGGAGCCCAGCAAGGACCCGAGGTTAGACTGAGTTGTGGCGTAAGACTGCCCGGAACCAACCGGCAACAGGCAGCCACAACAATACCTGTCTAATGTGAGAGGTCAGGGCCTTAATAAGACAATTAAGGTTGAGTCAGGATTGATAGGATTAAGTGGACTAAAGACTTAATCAAAATGGAACATGCTAAACTAAACGGACTGGTGGGGTTAGGTTAGGAAACACTTAACCAACTTAGCATGTTGGCTAGAGATAGAAAACCTAGTAACGGGGGACCCTTTTCAGCAGTAACCCTAAAAGGTGTATCAGGATACCCTGAAACTAGGCAGGGTGGGGCACGATTACTGGGCTGATTGTAAGAGGTCAAATCGACGGCGGTGGTGTAGCAGTGTAGGTTCTAACGGAGTGCGGGCGTGCACACACTCCGGCGCAGAAAAATAAGGCACTGGACACCAGTAGCATACCTGTGCACTCTAAGGTTGTGTCGGGTTGCCACTATGGGACTTGATACACCCCATGGTGGGACCAGGATAGGTAACTACAGACATCGGGGGCCGTAAGACACATGTAACTATGCGAGTAGGAGCCGATCATCGTAGAATGGATCACATCACCCTGATTATGGGGTGCAATTTGGAAATTAGTATATGGGTTCAGAGATTAACATGGGGTACGATAGTATATTCGACCCTAGACAACTTAACCAAGTTTATAGTGCATGCCCACTTCTTGTTTATACTTATCATACCCAGTTCTTTATTCGTAGACAAAGTAGTACTAGACTTACTCAGGCTTTATGTCTGACTCTATTTTTCTTTCGTCTTCTTTCTTCCGTTTCCCCCCCCCCCCCCAGGTCCTCAGGGAGGGAACACATCAGCTTGACCAACCTCAGCATCCAGCTTGAAGAAGAGAAATGTATTGCTTGGACTTTCCTGTTTTGAACTATGGCTTTGGACAATCCACTATGGGGCTTTTGCAGTTTATCTATGTTTTATTTATGCTTCTTTAAAAATAATGTACTCAAGACAGATTATGAAAGTGTTATGTTATGTTTTGGAAAGGATGTTGTTGTAACACGTATTTGACTTTATGAAATAAAGTTTGTTGTTCTTCCGCTGTTTACAAATATGTGTTATTATATCTGTCTTGTATATCTGTGACTTGTACTTATAAACCTCCACCAAAATTAGGGCATTCCCTTAGAGAGTGACCCTAACGGAGGTGGGGTGTTTCACTTGGTATCAGAGCATAGGTTTACCAGACAAGATAAAAAGTTTTGAAAAATTATTTTCAAAAAGGAAATTTAAAGAAGCATTTTTAAAAGAAAAATGTTATTTTATTTTAAAAAGCAAAGTCCACCCCCCAAAGCCATAGGTATTATCTCTTATCCTTCGTTTTGTATCTATCCTTTTTGTTTCAGCATGTCCCAAGAACTGAACTTACCGGAAGGGGTGCCCATACCTGGTTGGTTTAGACGTTTCTTAGAAGCGCCACCTTTGCAACAGCGAGGTATAAATACTTCTGTAGAAAGTGTAGTTTATCTTTATGATCACCCCGTTCGCACTTTATTTGATTCTGGCGCATCACACTCCTTTATCTCGTCTGCTTTAGTAGAATCTATGCACCTAAAAACTAGTATGGTAGAGCACCCCTTAATTGTTTCAAACCCAATTGGGGGCCCAGCTCATTTGTCTATGATCTGTCTGGATTTGAAAATTTCTATCCTAAGTGTTGAATTTCTATGTAGTGCCTTTGTTTTGGGCTTTTCGGGGTATGGTTTGATTTTGGGTATGGATTGGCTATCCAGTAATGGGGCCATCCTTGATTGTGAGAAAAGGGTTGTTAGGCTCCTAACCCAACTCGGTAATACTTTGGAAATTTCTTGTAATCCCTCGTATGCGGTTATGCTTAGTTATCTTGAATCGCTAGATGCCTCTGTTGAAAACTTGCAATCAGTTAGAGTGGTCCGGGAATATCCGGATGTCTTTGAAGAGGTGAAGGGCTTGCCTCCGAAGCGGGAAATAGACTTCCGCATATATCTTGTAGATAATGCAAAGCCCGTTGCATTGCCCGTTAGACATATGGCTCCACGAGAAAGGAAAGAGCTCAGTAAACAGATTAAAGAGCTTCTAGAAAAGGGGTTCATTAGGAGGAGCATTTCAGAATGGGGCGCTCCAGTCGTGTTCGCTACAAAGGCGGATGGTTCACTCCGTCTATGTATTGACTATAGGGAGCTCAACAAGCTAACGAAAAAGAATAGGCACCCTCTCCCTAGAATTGACGATTGATTTGATCAGCTTGTAGGAGCGTCTGTTTTCTCCCAACTCGATTTAGCAACCGGTTTTCATCAGCTAAGGGTGGCTGAAGACAGCATCGATAAAACGGCTTTCAGAACCCCAGACGGCTTCTTTGAATGGCTTGTCATGCCTTTCGGCTTGACAAATGCACCTGCGTACTTCGTGGACCTGATGAGTAGGGTATTTAGAGATTTCCTCAACAAATTCGTAGTGGTCTTCGTAGATGATATCCTTATCTTCTCAAAGAGTGAAGAGGAACATGCTCAACACTTAAGGGCAATCATGGAAACTTTGCGAGTCCATCAACTAAAAGCCAAATTCTCCAAATGCCACTTTTGGAGAGAAGAGGTGAGGTTCCTTGGGCACATAGTATCCAAACAAGGGTTAGCAGTGGACCCCGCTAAGGTAGTGGCGGTACAGGATTGGAAGACACCAAGGAATGCAACTGAGGTCCGAAGCTTTCTAGGACTAGCAGGTTTCTATCGAAAGTTTATAAGGGATTTTGCGAAAATTTCAGCTCCGCTCACGAAATTGACCAAGAAGAATCTAGTGTTTAATTGGGACTTAGATTGCGAGTTTGCTTTCCAACGACTGAAAAGGGCTCTCACAACAGCCCCAGTTTTGACGCTGCCGGACGGGAGCAAGATGTTCACTGTTTATACGGATGCATGTGGGACAGGGCTAGGCGCCGTCTTAATGCAAGAAGGAAGGGTAGTAGCTTATGGCGGGAGGCAATTGAAGGTGCACGAAAAGAACTACCCAACCCACGATCTTGAGTTAGCCGCCATCGTCTTTGCACTCAAGTCTTGGCGACACTATCTCCTAGGTGAGAAGTTCGAACTTTACACTGACCATAAATCGTTGAAATATCTTTTCTCGCAGAAGGATCTTAACTTGAGGCAACAAATATGGATGGAGTTTCTTGCCTCGTACGATTTCGAAATCTCCTACACTCCGGGCAAAGGCAACGTAGTGGCAGACGCGTTGAGCCGAAAGAAATTGACCCTAAGCCCGTTGTTTGTTGAAAGACAAAGCCTAGAGTTTATAGCCAGTTTCGACTTTAGGCCTTCCTCCGATTTCGTACCAGGCTTGCTTGCATCTCTCGAAGTGCGCCCAACTTTAGTGGATTCAGTAGGGGCAGCACAACGCGAAGACCCTCAGCTTGTGGAAACAATTGATAGGCTAATTAGGGGTGAGACTTCAAGTCACCTCAACAGATACTCCATCGACGATAAGGGTGTACTAAGGCGAGATGGAAGACTATGCGTCCCACAGACGAACGATTTAATAAAGAAGGTTCTCGAGGAAGCACATCACTCCAAGATGACGATACACCCAGGCGGAGATAAAATGTATAAAGACATAAAGAGGACTTTCTTCTGGAACGGCATGAAAAAGGACGTGGTAGAGTTCGTTTCTAAGTGTATGGTGTGCCAACAGGTTAAGGCGGAACAGAAAAAGCCTGGCGGACTGCTACATCCTCTGGAGGTCCCGCAGTGGAAGTGGGATAGCATCTCAATGGACTTCATCGATGGGCTGCCTAGGTCTAGGAGAGGCAACACTAGCATTTGGGTAATAGTGGATAGGCTTACTAAAAGCGCCCACTTTTTACCGGTCAAAAGTAAAAGAAATGCCTCATCCCTAGCATCACTTTACCTCAAGGAAATCGTGCGACTCCATGGAATACCATCTAGCATTGTTAGTGACCGAGACCCCATCTTCACCAGCGAGTTTTGGCGGAGTCTGCAAGAAGCAGTAGGAACGCAGTTATGCTTGAGCACGGCCTATCATCCCCAAACCGACGGCCAAACAGAGAGAGTGAACAGAGTTTTGGAAGACCTCTTATGGCTATGCGTCCTTGACTTCGGAGGGACATGGGAAGACCACCTTCCTTTGGTGGAATTTGCCTACAACAACAGCTATCAAGCAACCATCGGAATGGCGCCCTTCGAAGCTTTATACGGAAGACCGTGCTGATCGCCCACTTGTTGGTGGGAGTCCACGGATAAGCTCATACTTGGACCAGACATGATCCGAGAGACCTCAGAGAAAGTAGACTTAATACGAAGAAGGATGAAGATGGCCCAAGACAGACAAAAGTCCTATGCCGACAAGAGAAGGACCGACCTTGAATTCGAGGTTGGAGACAGAGTTTTTCTCAAGGTATCACCGCTAAGAAACGTTGTTCGTTTTGGAACCACAGGAAAGCTAGCGCCAAGATTCGTAGGGCCATTCCCTATTATCGAGAAGATTGGGAAAATGGCTTATAGATTAGAGCTACCCGAGAAGTTGGCCGGAGTCCACAACGTTTTTCACGTTTCACATCTCCGAAAATGTCTGCATGAGTCAGCTGAAGTGGTAGAGCCAAATATCCTCGAAGAGGCCGAAGTGGAACGCGAAGCAACCATAAGAAGAGTTCCAACCCACATCTTAGGAACGGAAGTGAAGAAGCTACGCAACCGCGAAGTCAAGCTCGTCAAAGTTCAGTGGAGCGACGCCGAGGGAGACGCGACTTGGGAAACTGAAGCTAGAATCCGTACTGCCTACCCTTTTCTGTTCGAGTGTACATCCTTGATCTTTCTTTTTCCTTAAGTTGCGCTTTTATCTATCTTTTTAGGTGTATTTCCTCGACCTTATCTTTTAGGAAGAAACCCTTTGGATGTAAACATGTAGTTGAAACATGTTATGTATGATGGTTGCAAGTGGTTGCAAGTGATTGCTAGTGGTTGCTCGTGGTTGCATATACACACACAATCTAGGTTTTAGATCGGCTCAGTCACTTCATATTGCATATGCATATATGTTTGTATTCGTATATGGTTGAACTTTAATGTGTTGTCATATGGATGTTGCATTTGTATTGAATGATTGTGCACTCATGTAGAATCAAAATAGGAAAAAAAAATTGCATACATGATGGATTCATGGCACTTACATAATTCGCATTAAGGAGGTCAACTGAATCAGTAGACCGCCTGATTTTGCATTAGATAAGTTCATGTACACACACACTTCGCATATGATCATGAAGCATTAGAAGTCCTTTAAGGACAATGGATGCTCGTGTTTGATGGATGAGTATATGGATGATTGGATGTTAGGATATACATTCCTCCTAACTTGAAGATTTCGGGGACGAAATCCTTTTAAGTGGGGGAGAATGTAACACCCCGGAAATTCTATAACTGTGGAATTAACAAATTAAAGTATAATTAATTTGAAATCAAAGAACTAAGGGAAACGGGATACGCCATTGCGTTCGTCTCGGAAAAATACGCGAAATAGAGTCCGAGTTTTCGAAAAACGGAGTCCGTATGAAGAAGATATGGCATGCGGAAGTTTTGAATTAAATTTAAAATTCAAAAAGAATAAAATAATAATTTAAAATCGGGCCCATTGGGCCAGGGTGGAAGAACACCCGCCTGGGCAACCCAGGTCGACTGGGCTGTCGACCTGGGCTACCCATGTCGACAGGGCTGTCGACAGCCCTGTCGACAGGGGTATCGACCTTGTCGAGCCCAGTCAACCTGGCTGGCCAGGTCAGTGTGGTCGAAATTCTGTGGTCTGCTTTGTCATTAGGGCTAGGTGGCGGGTTTTAATTGGTCTCTCTTCCTAATGAATGGCTATGATCAATCCTAGCAACATCAATGGTCCTAATCAATTCCTAACCTCTATATAAACAACCCTAGACTAAACCCTAATCTATTCATTCAAATTAAGAACATAGCCGCCATGTTGCTGAGGAACGACAAAGAATAGCCGCCAACTAAAGAGAGGATTAGGGTGAAAGTTCTAAGGCCTAAAGCAATTCAAGCAACCTAAAGCTAATCAATTCAACAAAGGAATCATATCTCTTAATTAGAGAATTCGCCGCAACCATTGTAAGTAGAGTATTACTTTGGTATAAATAAACAACTGTGTTGATGTGTATGCTTGAATTGTGGCAATGGAAGTAATTCATATTTGTGCAAAATTATGTTATTCATTATAAAGAACTACATGCGGTAGTTCTATGCAAATATACGTTTGGAATATTGCGCAAATTGTGTAATCTATGTTGAAGCTACACGTATGTAGTTAATTGAAATTCATGCAAGTTTGGGGCTTTGATATTATGCCATCATGATGTATATTTTTGTGCATAAATCATTTTGCAAGTAATTGAAACAAGTATGGTTGTTATAGTTCATATGAAACTATGTTGGAATTTTGACACCATAATCCATGTATTAAGTCATGCTTTTGCAAATTTATGGCTAGGCTATGAATGATATTTGGCATAATTGAAATCTATGTTAGTTCTATATTGTTAAATGACATATGTGAAACATGGCTAGGTTGGACTCAAAAATCCCCTTTTTGCAAGTTTAAAGCAAACACCATGATTAGGAATATTTATGCATAAGGATGTTTATACCATTGTTATGTAATTAGACTTAAATCATGATTAAGTTGAACTATGCCTTTTGTGTTAGTAACAAAGTATCCCTTTGTAAACATGTAGAAACCTTATGAACATGACTTGTTTATGTTTATGCTAGAAATATTTATGCCATGCTTATGTTTGACATTATGCCATGTTTATGCTAGCAGTATTTATGCCATGCTTATGTTTGACATTATGCCATGTTTATGCTAGCAGTATTTATGCCATGCTTATGTTTGACATTATGCCTAAATAAGAATATAGGTTCATGTTGTAGTTAAACCTATGCAAGTTCACATGCTTTGATTCATGTCACCTATGTTACCACTATGCAAGTACACCAATTTCTATTATGTATTTTCCAACGTCATATGCAAGTTCATGCGCTCACTTTCCCCTCTTTGTGTATACGCCATAAGCCTCCCCTTTTCGCATGGCTAAATTGGGCTTTAAAAGGAAAGCCCAATATATATAAACGGACGTGTAAAACGGGGGAAAATAACGTTAGGTTAAAAATACTTAATGAATGAAAATATAAAATAGAAGGGCCCAAAGTCAAGTATGGGTTGGGCCCATGATTGGTGTAACCTTTACACCATTAATTTAATAATGGGCCGCAAATATTTACATATAAGAAATAAAGAAGAATGACAAAATATGTAAATGTAGAAAAAGACGATGTGTTTAACCCGAGGTTGGATTGAGTTGTGATGTAAACCTGCCCGGAACCGCCCGGCTGTCCAGTAGTCACAACAATACCTATCCAATGTGGGAGGTTAAACATGGAGCCCAGCAAGGACCCGAGGTTAGACTGAGTTGTGGCGTAAGACTGCCGGGAACCAACCGGCAACAGGCAGCCACAACAATACCTGTCTAATGTGAGAGGTCAGGGCCTTAATAAGACAATTAAGGCTGAGTCAGGATTGATAGGATTAAGTGGACTAAAGACTTAATCAAAATGGAACATGCTAAACTAAACGGACTGGTGGGGTTAGGTTAGGAAACACTTAACCAACTTAGCATGTTGGCTAGAGATAGAAAACCTAGTAACGGGGGACCCTTTTCAGCAGTAACCCTAAAAGGTGTATCAGGATACCCTGAAACTAGGCAGGGTGGGGCACGATTACTGGGCTGATTGTAAGAGGTCAAATCGACGGCGGTGGTGTAGCAGTGTAGGTTCTAACGGAGTGCGGGCGTGCACACACTCCGGCGCAGAAAAATAAGGCACTGGACACCAGTAGCATACCTGTGCACTCTAAGGTTGTGTCGGGTTGCCACTATGGGACTTGATACACCCCATGGTGGGACCAGCATAGGTAACTACAGACATCGGGGGCCGTAAGACACATGTAACTATGCGAGTAGGAGCCGATCATCGTAGAATGGATCACATCACCCTGATTATGGGGTGCAATTTGGAAATTAGTATATGGGTTCAGAGATTAACATGGGGTACGATAGTATATTCGACCCTAGACAACTTAACCAAGTTTATAGTGCATGCCCACTTCTTGTTTATACTTATCATACCCAGTTCTTTATTCATAGACAAAGTAGTACTAGACTTACTCAGGCTTTATGTCTGACTCTATTTTTCTTTCGTCTTCTTTCTTCCGTTTCCCCCCCAGGTCCTCAGGGAGGGAACACAGCAGCTTGACCAACCTCAGCATCCAGCTTGAAGAAGAGAAATGTATTGCTTGGACTTTCCTGTTTTGAACTATGGCTTTGGACAATCTACTATGGGGCTTTTGCAGTTTATCTATGTTTTATTTATGCTTCTTTAAAAATAATGTACTCAAGACAGATTATGAAAGTGTTATGTTATGTTTTGGAAAGGATGTTGTTGTAACACGTATTTGACTTTATGAAATAAAGTTTGTTGTTCTTCCGCTGTTTACAAATATGTGTTATTATATCTGTCTTGTATATCTGTGACTTGTACTTATAAACCTCCACCAAAATTAGGGCATTCCCTTTGAGAGTGACCCTAACGGAGGTGGGGTGTTTCATAGAATATTTAATTTTGGCTAAAAATTAAAGGTGAAGTGGAAATCGATTTTTTTTAAACGATTAATAAAATACATTTAGAGTTAAAATCGATGAAATATATATAATATATATTATATATATATATTAATGGCCTGAATAGAATGCGCCGCGCCGCGGCAGTTCGCGAATTTCGACAATTAAACTTCGTGTGGACGTTGCGGGAGATCCGACCGTCGGATTCTCCTAAAACCGGAACCGTTGGGTTCGTGTCGAAAAGAGCTTTCCAAAGAATATGAGAAATTTGAAATCTAACAGTTGGATTTGGAATTATGTCCAAATCAAATTTGAAAAAGGTCGCTATGGATGCAGTTCGATGGCCGTTAGTGGAAATCGACTATACGGGCGTTGATAAAATTATTAAAAATAATGATAATTTGTGTAAAATCAAAATAAGTGATTTGGGAAGAGTTGGGGTGAAAAACTCCATATTTGTAAAGATAAAAAAAAATGTGTTTTTATCGAATTGAACTAGTTTTGACTAGAGTTAAAATCTATTTATTTTTAAATAGATAAACTGGTTTTGAAATGGTTTTAAAAATAACCAGAATTTCTAATACGTGAATTGGAATGAGATTTTGGGTTCGTCGTGAATGGTGTCTTAAATAACATTGTTCTTAAATCCAGTTTAGAAAAGAATAAATCTTTTAACTAATATTTAGTGAAATTGTACAGTTATTTAGAATATTCAATTGGAATATAATTCCAATTGGTTTTTGGGTTTATCGTTAACAGTGTTTTAAATAACGCTTGTTCTTTAACTCGATTAACAATTGGATGTGGTTTGGGGTTTATCGTGAATAATGTTTTAAATGACATCGATTCTTTAACCCAGTTAAAGATTAAAACTAAGTGAAGTTTTAATGAATCTTTAATTAGATTAAAGTGATATCCAAAGAAAGATTAAAGAATAAATTTAAAAGAATTTATCTTTGATAAAATTAATGGGAACCTTTCCCTAAGAATGTGAAGATTTGAATAAAAGAATATTCTAAATTGGAATGAAGCGTATGTTGTGTTAGTGTAACACTTGTGTTTAAAATATACGCAGATTATTTAGAAAGGTCGGGTTATACCCATTCTGAATAACCGATTCGACTATATGTTGAAGGTGAAGACGATGGTTGAAGACCGAGGGTCTTCACATCGTTTGGATAATTACTGACCATCTTGATTGTGGGCACCCAAGAGGAGAGAATCAGTTGGTGATCGTCCAGACGTGCCTGGAGATCGACGGATATGCGAGGAAAGTGCCTCCGGTTTCGTTCAGACCCAGAACGGACTTGTAAATGGTCGGTGTGTCTGACATTGGATTTTGGCTCTGTGTTGATTGGTTTCTATTAAATATACATCTGCCTGGAGAAAGAGAATTTATTCTCCTACTTCACCCCTCTCTGAGTCACGCGGATCAGAGGTTGTATATCGATAGACGTCAGTCGCATGGAGCGGATTGCCTGTGTGGCATGCTTAAGTGGCAATTGATCAAGGCTTCTGTTGAAAAGCAAAGTCTTGTGGTGATGATCAAAGCACGACCTGTGTGGCGTAGCTTTGTGTATTAGCGTTGACTCGCGAGTTTCACACCTGTAACGTCCCGGATTTTCGCAACTTTGGTTATCGCCATAAACACGACGATGACTAAACAAACATCGAAAAATCCCGGTTGTTAATGAAAGAAACTAGAGGGTGAGGATAGATAAGATAGAAATTTAGAATAGAAGAAGAAAAGAAGAACTTACATCATCAGAGTAACACGAAATATCACAGCGGAACGAATAACATATAATATATAACATAACTTTGAAGCATAACAGTTATATATATACAATAGCACTTATCAGAGTACAACACTTACAACACAGCGGAAATAACTATAGCTATTTGATCTTGAAGCCTCCTGCTCCAAGCTCTCCAAGTATATCTGTAAATCCCAACTACTTGACTGCCCGTACATATTAGGCACCCAAGAGTTTAGGGAAAACAACAAAATAAACTCCGGGTCAGTCATGGGACTGGTATGAGTAAAATAGTTTAAAACAGGTATAGGGTATCTCATAAGACCACGCCGTGAATACGGAACGGGTTTTTCCTTATGAGTATCTAAACAACTTTGACGAGCAATATCATTCTGATATTATAATAATGTCTAAGTACAAATAGGTATCAATCTAGCAGAAACGCTTGCATCTCGCGTTCTACATACATAGTATAAAATCATAAACCGTAGGGTGCTTATCGGAGAATGGATTCCAACAGACAAGGTATAGGAGCACCTTCTAATCAGTGTACTCTAGAGGTGATGCACTGCAGGTTCGACAAGTACGTCTTGCAACCCAGCCACACACGACCGCTCACTCATTTAGCTTGAGTGTCGCGAATATATTGCCACCCCGGTCGTAGGCCATCCAACCGTCATTCGAAGATACATAATCAAAAAGAAGTATAAATATGAATATTCCCTAGATCGGTGACAATACACCCTGCTTGGGAATGACCCAACTAGCCATGCTGCCTAGCCCAACTTTTGTTACTTCCTGGTGTGAGGCTAGAAGCTACGTCTATCTTCAGAACATCTGATCACCATTCACTTTGAATGCCACATCGTCATACCCGCCAAATCACAAATTGACTTATCCAAAAATAACACGGGTATACAGCTAAGAGAAACGAATTCCTCCGCCACCAAACTTGGATACGTTTGAACAGATCAACTTACGCGATCCATTGGATATACTCTGTTAGACCTTCTTCCATAGACGTTGTCCTGGGACTGGACAAACCGAAGGCACTATTCAGTATATCCATCTTAGTCACTGTTATCTAAGACTTATACAACAGCACTTGCACTTTACTCCGTCTTCACTTATCTTTGGCATAGATGGTTCACAACGCTTATGCCAATACAGAGTGGTTCTTTGGATAATAATCCAACCGGTCTCTCCATGTTAATAACGTTAAAATGGTCAAAAACTTCGATAGTCTGTGAGTTAACTATCAAAGAAAACAAGTGTGCAAACAACGATATTATTTCCAGATGGAAATTATATCGAACAAACATCTTTTAACATATATCTCTTTGGTTCATTTCACATCTCCTGTTTACCTATATTCGACATTTGCTATTTTCTAATGTTTAGAAAATATATTTATTAACACTGGAAAACATTTCCATTCCTTGTTTTCTATATTAGAAAACAATTCTTATTCTTCTTTGGAAAACATTTCCAAAACTCCTACCTTTGGATTAAGCAGATGTTTAGATAAAACATCGCTATACCAACTTGAACATTTCCCTAAATTACACATTTCACTTAACTCCTCTTTATTGCCAAACTTTAACCATTCCTTAGTTAAAACGAAGCCAATCAAGTTGGGGTAGAACTACCTCTCAGACCTTAACTGAACAACACTTCTAACCTTGAAAATAGGCAAAGTTCGCTTTAAATTCCTTTAACTAACTTCCTTACTTAACCTTTCTGTCGAATAACTATATTCGATTTACTCTTTTCAATTAACCCTAGTGGACTGACCCTATGGGATTAACTCTATTTGCTTAACTTTATTTAATTAACCCTATTCACTTAACTTCTGTCGAATAAACTATATTCGATATCTCCTCCATCACTATTCGAATAAACTATATTCGATTAACTTCTCTAACTCTATTCGAATAATTTATATTCGATTAACTCTTTTAACTTTACTCGAATAAACTATATTCGATTAACACTTTCTTTCGAATAACTATATTCGATTAACTCCTTCCACTTACTCCTTTGGATTTACTAACTTCGAATAACTCCTTTGGGTTAACTCTTCGACTAACTCCTTCGGATTAACTAACTTCGAATAACTCCTCTGGATTAACTCTTCGACTAACTCCTTCGGATTAACTAACTTCGAATAACTCCTTTGGATTAACTAACTTCGAATAACTCCTTTGGGTTAACTCTTTGACTAGCTCCTTCGGATTAACTAACTTCGAATAACTCCTTTGGATTAACTCTTCGACTAACACCTTCGGATTAACTAACTTCGAATAACTCCTTTGGATTAACTAACTTCGAATAACTAATATTCGATAACTCTTCTTCGAAAAAATAATATTCGATAACTCTTCTCAAATGAATAATATTTGATTTCTCCACACGAATAAACTATATTCGATATACTCTTCCGTCGAATACACTATATTCGATAACTCAACTTCGAATAAGTGATATTCGACAACTCTACTCGATAAACTCCACTTGGATAACTCTAACCGGTTAACTCAACTTATTCTACTTAACTTACCTTGATTAACTCCTATCGAATAACTCTATTCGATTTAACACCATCCGCTTGACTCTAGGTCGCAGCGATCATAATGGTTACGCCTGATTCCCTCAGGAAACATCCGACCGCCGTAGGTTATCTGCAGCCCTGCGAATTACGCTAGCAGTCGTGCTAAATGGCAACTTATCCTGAGTAACTCTGTTTGACTAACTCTATCTGGTTAATTCTAACTGGTCCACTCTAACTGGTCAACTCTAACTATTTATCTTCAACTGGTAAACTTTAACTGGTAATCTGTAACTGGTTAACCCTAATGGTTTAACCTAACTGGTTAACTCAAACGGTTTAACCTAACTGGTTTACTTGTCTTGATTAACTAAACTAATCCACTTAGTTTAAATTAGCTAATTCACTTTGGTTAACCCTAACCGATTCACTTAGTTTGACTCAACTAATTCACTTTGATTAACTCTAACCAATTCACTTAGTTTGACTCAACTAATTCACTTTGATTAACTCTAACCAATTCACTTAGTTTAACTTAACTAGTTCACTTCGATAAACCACTTAGTTTAACTTAAATAATTCACTTCGATTAACCACTCAGTTTAACTTAACTAATTCACTTCGATTAACCACTTAGTTTACTTAACTAATTCACTTCGATTAACCACTTAGTTTACTTAACTAATTCACTTCGATTAACCACTTAGTTTACTTAACTAATTCACTTCGATTAACCACTTAGTTTACTTAACTAATTCACTTCGATTTACTCGACTAACTCACTTTGGTTAACTTAACCAATTACATTGATTAACTCGACTAACTCACTTTGGTTAACTTAACCAATTACTTTGATTAACTCGACTAACTAACTTTGGTTAACTTAACCAATTACTTTGGTTAACTCGACCAACTCACTTTGGTTAACTTAACCAATTACTTTGATTAACTCAACTAACTCACTTTGGTTAACTTAACCAATTACTTTGATTAACTTGACTAACTCACTTTGGTTAACTTAACCAATTACTTTGATTAACTCGACTAACTCACTTTGGTTAACTTAACCAATTACTTTGTAAAATCCTTTTATCACACTCTGGTATTTCTTATGGTTTTTAACACATCATCTAACAACGATGAATATCGCCCAACCACACGTAAGCACAACAGATTATATATATCACATTTATATATCACAATACATAAATCACAGTAAAATAACTATTGAGGAATCCAGTTGGATTCCTTCAACCTGTTTCCCTGCATCCACAAATGTTAGACAACACCAGCATAATATTCTGATAAACAGAATCACTATAAATATTTAACGGTTTATATATATATATAATTTCCACTAACTGACTAGCAGTTCAATCAAACAGTCAACACACACTCAAACAACAGATACTTAGCAGTTCTAAAAACACGATGTAAAAATAGAACTATTCAGAGTTGGTGAGTATTACTCACATTTGGACGGTCATCATCAATGACGATAACCATCACTTGATTCAGACAATTTATTTTGCTATAAATTGTAACGGACTCCAATTGACTCGCTGTCAGATCCAGTGTGTTGCTCCCGTCCATACGATTTCACTGTGACCAGTTTCGTAAATTTCTGATCGCATATGACAATGATTTTCATTTTAAAAGTTAACACATATTTATATAAATTAAATTAAAATGATTTAGATAGATTGGGCCTCACTCTTTTATTTACCCAGCCCAACCACCATCAAAAACCCACAACTGTTCACTCCTTAATTCCCAGCGAATCCATCTTCCCCGTTTAACAAATCACGCTGCTCCTCCTTCAAGCAATTACGACACTTTCAAGCCCTCAAACCTCCTTCTCCGATTTACTTTCCAACAAACCAACCACACAAAAGTTCTCCACTTCCATCCCTCCTTCTACTCCCCTCGACATCCTTAAGCTCACACCCATAAGGCCACTCGCGACCTCCATCTTCCTTCTGCGAGTACACAGTAAGATGCGACACCTTCTTAGTCGAAATCACTCAAAACTCCCACATCCGATGCGGCTCACCATGCTAATCACAAAAACAAGGACCATCTTCAATTTCGTTGCTTACACAGAGCGTAAACCTAAACCCTAGGTTACTGTCGTAAATTTCCAGCGTGAAAAAGGGGGATCGATCTCAGCAAAAGTGGTACAAGGATGGAGAGAAGGTCAACAGGGGTTCAATAACATATGTATTAGGATTTTAGGATATTGTTTTGCGTTTCTTTTGAATTTCTGAAGATCGATCCTTTGCTCTAAGAGAGAAACGCTGCGGCGCAATTTTTTTGTTTGGTTGACTTTGAGAATTAGGGTTAGGAGAACTTAGAGAGGGTATTTATAGGATGGATAAATATCTTAGATATTTTTTTATATTAATTTTATATTCGATTTTTGAGCATACGCTATGTATTTTTGTCTTTAAAAATTCCTGTTGTCGTATACGATATCCAAAAAACACCAAACTGGACATGCACCTTTAGCTCGACATTACGGTCCCAACGAAACTGGTTTCGTCGAATTCTGACTCCGTATGCTCGCACAGCGTATTTTTAACTGTCCAAATACTGACTGTTTTACACTCTAAAAATCCGTACGGTCACACACTGACTCTAAAAATCACGAAACTTGGAATTTGACAACTATTTGACATTGTGGATCCAACAAAACTGGTTTCGTCGAATTCCGACTTCGTATGCAATGGTTAAAGTGGCTATTTTTAACGCTCTAAATAGCCTATTTAAATATATAAATATATATAAATATTATTAAATTAATTATTTAAAATTAATTATTATCGTTTATATTCACAGTGTAATACCGTACAGCTCCAGAATATTCCTATATTTATTTATACCTCGATATTACATCATCAGAGTTATATCGACGCTCGATTTCTATTTAAATCCTTATATTAAATATAATTAAATCGTTATGGTCAGGGCGCTGCATCTTTGAGAATTTGATTTGGATGTAACTCAAAATCTGCATGACGAAATCCCGATCTCTCTCTTCCACTAGAAAGATATACTCCACCAGCTCCACACGTTTCTTGTTTCACAGAAATCCGATTTAAAACGGACCCTGTATACTCAGTTGAAGTCTAAATCGCCAAATAGCGAACTGCCGCGTCGTTACGCGCTCTATTTTAATTATAATATAATTATACGTTCAAACCGTCGTCGATTTAATATATTTGTCAATATATTTTCAACTCTAAGCTAAACTAAATCTCGGGGACGACCCTGTCCACAGAATCTTGTCAACTCACTATTTCTGATTATTCCTGAATTAAATATATTATTTAATTATTTAAGTTAATTAAATATTCCAAGTTATTTAATTAAACGACGATTTAATCCCCTACCTCACGATATATATAATCAAATAAATTAATTATACCTCTGGAAAATGCGGGACATTACAGTCTTCCCCACTTAAAATAATTTCGTCCTCGAAATTGCTGAGTTAGAGGACGACCCTATCTATTGGAACTCCTAAGATTTGTTTACCCCTTATTACTGATTCCAACTGAACCAATTAATATCGACTAAATATTAATCCATTTTGACTAACTAAAATTTTCAAAAATTCTGAAAATTTTCTAACACTTCAAATTTTCGGAAAATTTCGCCATAACCTCCTTTGTACCGCCCTATCGGTGAAACCACAACTCGCCTCTCTGGGCCATCTCCAACCCAAAAGAAAATCAAACAGCCAAGCGGCTTGCCAATTCGGCTCATAAATCTCATGCTTATATCAAATATAAACTTGTACCTTTTTGTCGGGCATATTAACTCTATCACTTTCACCTATTATCAATACAACATATACCCAAGGCCATCTCAACAAATTTTCCAATCTGTTTTATCCACAGATCCAACCATTCGCTTATACCCAAGTCGAATTCTATTAAAACTCCAATATCAGATTTCAAACTCTTAACCCATCAACTCAATTCCAATCCATATTATCTTCAAATCCAATTCAGTTTTACTTAACTCCACAAGTTACATTTAAATTTTAGAATTTAAATTCCGGGGTATATTTCAAATCAATTTCAAATCCCAACTCCAATTCAAAACCTTTGAATTTCTAAACAACTTGTTTTCTCAACACAATCAAAAAACAAAACCCTTGGTAGTAATCCGCCACTTAGAAACTCGAAAATCACACCGATGATGTATCGATCCATCCCCGGAATTATTTTCCAGTCATCCAGGTGAATCAGAAACTATATTTATTTAAATTTGAAAAGCATTTTCAAAATCTCCCAGAAACTTAAAATTTCTTATTTTAAATTCCAAATTTTGATTTAAATTCAGATTAAATCCCTCTGATTTCACTTATATGAATTCTGTTTGGTTATGTATAACCATTTCACTATATAATCTTACTCGATTATAATTACAACCAATATATCTAATATATTATAATTTTGATATATATACATATACCTTTATATCAAAATATACTTTGGGTAAAGTTAAATTCAGTTACCCTCATTCAAAACATATCGTGTCGACCCATCGTATTTAAGTGTTTATTTACTCCTACCGATATAGTGGATCAAACTGATCGACCAGAACTCATAAACAACTCAGCCAATGAATCTCCACAATATAAAACCATTTTTATATCAAATAACAAATACGCACTCGTATATATACACTCAAACTCAATCTAGGGTGTTACTAACCCTATCTCTACCGAGTCACGCCACAGAGCCAAGAAATTCCTAACTTAAGCTCTGATACGAACTGTAACGTCCTGGATTTTCGCGACTTTGGTTATCGCCATAAACACGATGACGACTAACCAAACATCGAAAAATCCCGGTTGTTAATGAAAGAAATTAGAGGGTGAGGATAGATAAGATAGAAACTTAGAACAGAAGAAGAAAAGAAGAACTTACATCATCAGAGTAACACGAAATCTCACAGCGGAACGAATAACATATAATATATAACATAACTTTGAAGCATAACAGTTATATATATACAATAGCACTTATCAGAGTACAACACTTACAACACAGCGGAAATAACTGTAGTTGTTTGATCTTGAAGCCTCCTGCTCCAAGCTCTCCAAGTATATCTGTAAATCCCGACTACTTGACTGCCCGTACAAATTAGGCACCCAAGAGTTTAGGGAAAACAGAAAAGTAAACTCCGGGTCCGTCATCGGACTGGTATGAGTAAAATAGTTTAAAACAGGTATAGGGTATCTCATAAGACCATGCCGTGAATACGAAACGGGTTTTTCCTTATGAGTATCTAAACAATTTTGACAAGCAATATCATTCTGATATTATAATAATCTTTAAGTACAAATAGGTATCAATCTAGAAGAAACGCTTGCATCTCACGTTCTACATACATAGTATAAAATCATAAACCGCAGGGTGCTTATCGGAGAATGGATTCCAACAGACAAGGTATGGGAGCACCTTCTGATCAGTGTACCCTAGAGGGGATACACTGCAGGTTCAACAAGAACGTCTTGCAACCCGGCCACACATGATCGCTCACTCATTTTGCTTGAGTGTCGCGAATATATTTCCACCCCGGTTGTAGGCCATCCAACCGTCATCCGAAGATACAAAATCAAAAAGTAGTATAAATATGAATATTACCTAGATCGGTGAGAATACACCCTGCTTGGGAATGACCTAACTAGCCATGCTGCCTCGCCCAACTTTTGTTACTTCCTGGTGTAAGGCTAGAAGCTACGTCTATCTTCAGAACATCTGATCACCATTCACTTTGAACGCCACATCGTCATACCCGCCAAATCACAAATTGACTTGTCCGAAAATAACACGGGTATACAACTAAGAGAAACGAATTCCTCCGCCACCAAACGTGGATACGTTTGAACAGATCAACTTACGCGATCCATTGGATATACTCTGTCAGACCTTCTTCCATATACGTTGTCCTGGGACTGGATAAATCGAAGGCACTATTCAGTATATCCATCTTAGTCACTGTTATCTAAGACTTATACAACAGCCCTTGTTCTTTACTTCGTCTTCACTTATCTTTGGCATAGATGGTTCACAACGCTTATGCCAATACAGAGCGGTTCTTTGGATAATAATCCAACCGGTCTCTCCATATTAACAACGTTAAAATGGTCAAAAACTTCGATAGTCTGTGAGTTAATTATCAAAGAAAACAAGTGTGCAAACAACGATATTATTTCCAGATGGAAATTATATCGAACAAACATCTTTTAACATATATCTCTTTGGTTCATTTCACATCTCCTGTTTACCTATATTCGACATTTGGTATTTTCTAATGTTTAGAAAATATATTTATTAACACTGGAAAACATTTCCATTCCTTGTTTTCTATATTAGAAAACAATTCTTATTCTTCTTTGGAAAACATTTCCAAAACTCCTACATTTGGATTAAGCAGATGTTTAGATAAAACATCGCTATACCAACTTGAACCATTTCCATAAATTACACATTGCACTTGACTCCTCTTTACTGCCAAACTTTAACCATTCCTTAGTTAAAACGAAGCCAATCAAGTTAGGGTAGAACTACCTCTCAGACCTTAGCTGAACAACACTTCTAACCTTGAAAATAGGCAAAGTTCGCTTTAAATTCCTTTAACTAACTTCCTTACATAACCTTTCTGTCGAATAACTATATTCGATTTACTCTTTTCAATTAACCCTAGTGGACTGACCCTATGGGATTAACTCTATTTGCTTAACTTTATTTGATTAACCCTATTCACTTAACTCCTGTCGAATAAACTATATTCGATATCTCCTCCAACACTATTCGAATAAACTATATTCGATTAACTTCTCTAACTCTATTCGAATAATTTATATTCGATTAACTCTTTTAACTTTACTCGAATAAACTATATTCGATTAACACTTTCTTTCGAATAACTATATTCGATTAACTCCTTCCACTTACTCCTTTGGATTAACTAGCTTCGAATAACTCCTTTGGGTTAACTCTTCGACTAACTCCTTCGGATTTACTAACTTCGAATAACTCCTTTGGATTAAATCTTCGACTAACTCCTTCGGATTAACTAACTTCGAATAACTCCTTTGGATTAACTAACTTCGAATAACTCCTTTGGGTTAACTCTTCGACTAACTCCTTCGGATTAACTAACTTCGAATAACTCCTTTGGCATAACTCTTCGACTAACTCCTTCGGATTAACTAACTTTGAATAACTCCATTGGATTAACTAACTTCGAATAACTCCTTTGGATTAACTAACTTCGAATAACTAATATTCGATAACTCTTCTTCGAATAAATAATATTCGATAACTCTTCTCAAATGAATAATATTTGATTTCTCCACTCGAATAAACTATATTCGATATACTCTTCCCTCGAATACACTATATTCGATAACTCTACTTCGAATAAGTGATATTCGACAACTCTACTCGATTAACTCCACTTGGATAACTCTAACTGGTTAACTCAACTTATTCTACTTAACTTACCTTGATTAACTCCTATCGAATAAATCTATTCGATTTAACACCATTCGCTTTACTCTAGGTCGCAGCGATCACAATGGCTACGCCTGATTCCCTCAGGAAACATCCGACCGCCGTCGGCTATCTGCAGCCCTGCGAATTACGCTAGCAGTCGTGCTAAATGGAAACTTATCCTGAGTAACTCTGTTTGACTAACTCTATCTGGTTAACTCTAACTGATCCACTCTAACTAGTCAACTATAACTGTTTATCTTCAACTGGTAAACTTTAACTGGTAATCTCTAACTGGTTAACCCTAATGGTTTAACCTAACTGGTTAACTCAAATGGTTTAACCTAACTGGTTTACTTGTCTCGATTATCTGAACTATTCCACTTAGTTTAACTTAGCTAATTCACTATGATTAACTCTAACCGATTCAATTAGTTTGACTCAACTAATTCACTTTGATTAACTCTAACCATTTCACTTAGTTTGACTCAACTAATTCACTTTGATTAACTCTAACCAATTCACTTAGTTTAACTTAACTAATTCACTTCGATTAACCACTTAGTTTAACTTAACTAATTCACTTCGATTAACCACTTAGTTTAACTTAAATAATTCACTTCGATTAACCACTTAGTTTACTTAACTAATTCACTTCGATTAACCACTTAGTTTACTTAACTAATTCACTTCGATTAACCACTTAGTTTACTTAACTAGTTCACTTCGATTTACTCGACTAACTCACTTTGGTTAACTTAACCAATTACTTTGATTAACTCGACTAACTCACTTTGGTTAACTTAACCAATTTCTTTGATTAACTCGACTAACTCACTTTGGTTAACTTAACCAATTACTTTGATTAACTCGACTAACTCACTTTGGTTAACTTAACCAATTACTTTGATTAACTCGACTAACTCACTTTGGTTAACTTAACCAATTACTTTGATTAACTCGACTAACTCACTTTGGTTAACTTAACCAATTACTTTGATTAACTCGACTAACTCACTTTGGTTAACTTAACCAATTACTTTGATTAACTCGACCAACGCACTTTGGTTAACTTAACCAATTACTTTGATTAACTCGACCAACTCACTTTGGTTAACTTAACCAATTACATTGATTAACTCGACTAACTCACTTTGGTTAACTTAACCAATTACTTTGTAAAATCCTTTTATCACACTCTGGTATTTCTTATGGTTTTTAACACATCATCTAACAACGATGAATATCGCCCAACCACAAGTAATCACAACAGATTATATATATCACATTTATATTTCACAATTCATAAATCCTAGTAAAATAACTGTTGAGGAATCCAGTTGGATTCCTCCAACCTATTTCCTTGGATCCACAGATGTTAGACAACACCAGCATAATATTCTGATAAACAGAATCACTATAAATATTTAATGGTTTATATATATACATATATATATATATATATAATTTCCACTAACCGACTAGCAGTTCAATCAAACAGTCATCACACAGTCAAACAACATATACATAGCAGTTCTAAAAATACGATGAAAAAATAGAACTATTCAGAGTTGGTGAGTTTTACTCACATTTGGACGATCATCGTCAATGACGATAACCATCACTTGATTCAGACAATTTATTTTGCTATAAATTGTAACGGACTCCAATTGGCTCGCGGTCAGATCCAGTGTGTTGCTCCCGTCCATACGATTTCACTGTAACCAGTTTCGTAAATTTCTGATCGCATATGACAATGATTTTCATTTTAGAAGTTAACATATATTTATATAAATTAAATTAAAATGATTTAGATAGATTGGGCCTCACCTTTTTATTTACTCGGCCCAACCACCATCAAAAACCCCCACCCGTTCACTCCTTAATACCGAGCGAATCCATCTTCCCCGTTTAACAAATCATGCTGCTCCTCCTTCAAGCCATTACGGCACTTTCAAGCCCTCAAACCTCCCTCTCCGATTTACTTTCCAACAAACCAACCGCACTAAAGTTCTCCACTTCCATCCCTCCTTCTACTCCCCTCGACATCCTTCAGCTCGTGAAACACCCCACCTCCGTTAGGGTCACTCTCAAAGGGAATGCCCTAATTTTGGTGGAGGTTTATAAGTATAAGTCACAGATATACAAGACAGATATAAGAACACATATTTGTAAACAGCGGAAAAACAACAACTTTTATTTCATAAAAGCAAATACGTGTTACAGCAACATCACCATGATTGTCTTACATCCTTTCCAAAAAGATAACATAACTCTTTCATAATTTGTCTTGATTACATTATTTAAAGAAGCATAAAGAAAACATAAGTAAACTGCAAAAGCCCCATAGTGGTTGTCCAAAGCCATAGTTCAAAACGAAAAGGTCCAAGCAATACATTTTTCCTCTTCAAGCTGGATATGAAGGCTGGTCAAGCTGCAGTGTTCCCTCCCTGTGGACCTGGGGGGGGGGGGAACGGAAGAAAAGAAGACGAAAGAAAAGTAGAGTCAGACATAAAGCCTGAGTAAGTCTAGGACTATTCTGTCTATGAATAAAGAACTGGGTATGATAAGTATAAACAAGAAGTGGGAAAGCACTATAAACTTAGTTAAGTTGTCTAGGGTCGAATATACTGTCGTACCCCATGTTAATCTCTGAACCCATATAAACTAGTTCCCAACTGGCACCCCATAATCAGGGTGAAGTGATCCATTCTATGATGATCGGCTCCTACTCGCAAAGTTACATGTGTCTTACGGCCCCCGATGTTGTAGTTACCTATGCTGGTCCCACGATGGGGTGTATCAAGTCCCATGGCAGCGGCCCGACACAACCTTAGAATGCACAGGTATGCTACTGGTGCCCAGTGCTTTATTTTTCTGCGCCGGAGTGTGTGCACGCCCGCACCCCGTTAGAACCTACACTGCTACACCACCGCCGTCGATTTGACCTCTTACAATCAGCCCAGTAATCGTGCCCCACCCTGCCTAGTTTCAGGTATCATGATACAGCTTATAGGGTTACTGCTGAAAAGGGTCCCCCGTTACTAGGTTTTCTATCTCTAGCATACATGCTAAGTTGGTTAAGTATTTTCTAACCTAACCCCCAATCGGTCTGTTTAGTTTAGCATGTTCCATTTTGATTAAGTCTTTAGTCCACTTAATCCTAACAATCCTGACTCAGCCTTAATTGTCTTATTAAAGCCTTGACCTCTCACATTAGACAGGTATTGTTGTGGCTGCCTGTTGCCGGTTGGTTCCGGGCAGTCTTACGCCACAACTCAGTCTAACCTCGGGTCCTTATTGGGCTCCATGTTTAACCACCCACATTAGATAGGTATTGTTGTGACTACTGGACAGCCGGGCGGTTCCGGGCAGGTTTACATCACAACTCAATCCAACCTCGGGTTAAACACATCGTATGTTCTACATTTACATATTTTGTCTTTCTTCTTTATTTTCTTATATGTAAATATTTGCGGCCCATTATTAAGCTAATGGTGTAAAGATTTACACCAATCATGGGCCCAACCCATACTTGAATTTGGGCCCCTTTTACTTTATATTTTCATTTATTAATTAATTTGGCCCAACGTTATTTACCCCCGTTTAATACGCTCGTTTATTATATATGTTGGGCTTAGGCTTTTAAGCCCAACTTAGCCATGAGAAAAAGGGGAGGCTTAAAACGTTCATACACTAAAGGGGAATGTGAACGCATGAACTTGCAACATAACGTTGGAACTACAAATCAGAAACTGTTGTACTTGCATAGTAGTAATGTATACTTTGGTCATAAAGCATAAGTGACATGAATCAAAGCATGTAAACTTGTAGTTAAGTTAAGAATCTAAATTGGATATCATTATTGACACATAGTCTTAACTACAACATAGACCTATGTTCTTATTTAGGCATAATGTCAAACATAAGCAAATCATGTTCATAAGGTTCCTACATGTTTACAATGGGGCTTACTTTTGTTACTAATACAAAAGCATAGTTCAACTTGAATTATTCCAACTTAAATCATGACTTTAAATCTATTCACATAACCATGGCAGGCATAAATATTTCTAACATGAAATCATGATTTTTACTTTAGTCATGCAAACTTGCAAATGGGATTTTGAATCTAACATAGCTATGTACCACATATGTCATCATATAATTCTTGTTAACAATATAGACCTAACATGGTTTTCAATTATGTAAAATATCAATCATAGCCTAGTCATATTCATAAGTTTGCAAATAGGTTTTCTAGTACAAAAGCATGGCTTAATGATAGTTTCATATGAATTATAATAACCCAAATTTGTTCCAATTACGCACAAAATGATTTTTGTACAAAAATACACGTTATGATGGCATAGTAGCAAAACCCCAAACTTGCATGAATTTCAATTAAACAACTACATACATGTAGCTTCAACATGAATTACATATTTCGCGAATATCCAAACGTCATACTTGCATAAAACTACCGCAAACATGTAGTTTTTATAATGAATAACATAATTTGAGAATATCCAAACGTATATAATATTCCAAATCGATAAGAATCATAGTAACGCACAAATATGAATTTCTTTATCGCCACAAATCAAGTATACAAACCAACACAATTATTTGTTCATACCAAAATAATATTCTACTTACAATTATGTGGCGAATTCTCCAATTTAGGGATTTGGAGATGCGATTCCTTGTTGATTTGATTTGTTTAAGTTGCTTTATGCTTTAGAATTTTCCTCCTAGTCTTCTCCCAAATTGGTGGCTACTCCTAGTCGTTCCTCAGCAGCATGATGGCTTTGTTCTTATTTTTGAATGAATAGATTAGGTTGAGTCTAGGGTCATTTTTATAGAGTTTATGAACTGATTAGGACCATCGATGTTGCTTGGATTGATCGTAGCCATTCATTCGAAAGAGAGACCAATTAGAGCCTGCCACCTAGCCCTAATGACAAAGCATGCTTCTGAAAATCGACCAACATAGAGTAGGCTAGCCAGGGTGGACTGGGTTCGACCTGGGTCTGGACCAGGTCGACAGCCCTGTCGACAGCCCTGTCGACCTGGCTAGACCAGGTCGACAGCCCAGTCGACCTGGCTGCATTAGGCAGGAGATTTCCCGCCCTGGCCAATTGGGCCCGATTTTTAAATTTTAAACTTGTTTTTCTGAGCTGTTCGAATTTTAAACTTAATTCAGAAACTTCCGGAGGCTATAACTTCTTCCTACGGACTCCGTTTTTCGAAAACTCGGACTCTATTTCGCGTATTTTTCCGAGACGAACGCAATGGCGTAACCCGTTTACCTTAGTTCTTTGATTTGAAATTAATTATACTTTAATTTGTGAATTTCACAGTTATAGAATTCACGGGGTGTTACATTCTCCCCCACTTAAAAGGATTTCGTCCCCGAATTCTTCAAGTTAGGAGGAATGCATATCCTATCGTCCAATCATCCATCTACTCATCCATCAAACACGAGCATCCATTGTCCTAAAAGACTTCTAATGCTTCATGATCATATGCGAAGTGTGTGTGTACATGAACTTATCTAATGCAAAATCAGGCGGTCTACTGATTCAGTTGACCTCCTTAATGTGAATTATGTAAGTGCCATGAATCCATTATGTATGCAAATTTTTCCTATTCATGATTCTACATGAGTGCACAATCATTCATACAAATGCAACATCCATATGACAACACATTAAAGTTCAACCATATACGAATGCAAACATATATGCATATGCAATATGAAGTGACTGAGCCGATCTAAAACCTAGATTGTGTGTGTATATGCAACCACTAGCAATCACTTGCAACCACTTGCAACCATCATCCATAACATGTTTCAATTACATCTTTCATCCAAAAAGGTTTCTACCTAAAAGATAAGGTCGAGGAAATATACCTAAAAAGATAGATAAAAGCGCAACTTAAGGAAAAAGAAAGATCAAGGATGTACCCTCGAAAAGAAAAGGGTAGGCTGTGCGTATTCTAGCTTCAGTTTCCCAAGTCGCGTCTCCCTCGGCGTCGCTCCATTGAACTTTGACGAGTTTGACTTCGCGGTTGCGTAGCTTCTTCACTTCCGTTCCTAATATGCGGGTTGGAACTTTTCTTATGGTTGCTTCGCGTTCCACTTCGGCCTCTTCGAGGATATTTGGCTCTACCACTTCAGCAGACTCATGTAGACATTTTCGAAGATGTGAAACGTGAAAAACGTTGTGAACTCCAGCCAATTTTTCGGGTAGCTCCAATCTATAGGCCATTTTCCTTATTTTCTCGATGACAGGGAATGGCCCTACAAACCTTGGTGCTAGCTTTCCTGTGGTCCCAAAACGAACAACGTTTCTTAGTGGAGATACCTTGAGAAAAACTCTGTCTCCAACCTCAAATTCAAGGTCAGTTCTCCTCTTGTCGACGTAGGACTTTTGTCTGTCTTGGGCCGTCTTCATCCTTCTTCGTATTAAGTCTACTTTCTCTGAAGTCTCTCGGATCATATCTGGTCCAAGTATGAGCTTATCAGTAGACTCCCACCAACAAGTGGGCGATCGGCACGGTCTTCCATATAAAGCTCGAAAGGCGCCATTCCGATGGTTGCTTGATAGCTGTTGTTGTAGGCAAATTCCACCAAAGGAAGGTGGTCTTACCATGTCCCTCCGAAGTCAAGGACGCATAGTCTTAAAAGGTCCTCCAAAACTCTGTTCACTCTCTCTGTTTGGCCGTCGGTTTAGGGATAGTAGGCTGTGCTCAAGCATAACTGCGTTCCTACTGCTTCTTGCAGACTCCGCCAAAACTCGCTGGTGAAGATGGGGTCTCGGTCACAAACAATGCTAGATGGTATTCCATGGAGTCGAACGATTTCCTTGAGGTAAAGCGATGTTAGGGATGAGGCAGTTCTTTTACTTTTAACAGGTAAAAAGTGGGCGCTTTTAGTAAGCCTATCCACTATTACCCAAATGCTTGTGTTGCCTCTCCTAGACCTAGGCAGCCCATCGATGAAGTCCATTGAGATGCTATCCCACTTCCACTGCGGGACCTCCAGAGGATGTAGCAGTCCGCCAGGCTTTTTCTGTTCTGCCTTAACCTGTTAGCATACCATACACTTAGAAACGAATTCTGCCACGTCCTTTTTCATGACGTTCCAGAAGAAAGTCCTTTTTATATCTTTGTACATTTTATCTCCGCCTGGGTGTATCGTCATCTTGGAGTGATGTGCTTCCTCGAGAACCTTCTTTACTAAATCTTTTGTCTGTGGGACGCATAGTCTTCCGTCTCGCCTTAGCAAATCCTTATCGTCGATGGAGTATCTGTTGAGGTGACTTGAAGTCTCACCCCTAATTAGCCTATCAATTATTTCCACAAGCTGAGGGTCTTCTCGCTGTGCTATCCCTACTGAATCCACTAAAGTTGGGCGCACTTCGAGATATGCTAGCAAGCCTGGTACAAAATCGGAGGATGGCCTAAAGTCGAAGCTGGCTATAAACTCTAGGCTTTGTCTTTCAACAAACAACGGGCTTAGGGTCAATTTCTTTCGGCTCAACGCGTCTGCCACTACGTTGCCTTTGCCCGGAGTGTAGGAGATTTCGAAATCGTACGAGGCAAGAAACTCCATCCATCTCTGTTGCCTCAAGTTAAGATCCTTCTGCGAGAAAAGATATTTCAATGATTTATGGTCAGTGTAAAGTTCGAACTTCTCACCTAGGAGATAGTGTCGCCAAGACTTGAGTGCAAAGACGATGGCGGCTAACTCAAGATCGTGGGTCGGGTAGTTCTTTTCGTGCACCTTCAACTGCCTCCCGCCATAAGCTACTACCCTTCCTTCTTGCATTAAGACGGCGCCTAGCCCTGTCCCACATGCATCCGTATAAACAGTGAACATCTTGCTCCCATCTGGCAGCGTCAAAACTGGGGCTGTTGTGAGAGCCCTTTTCAGTCGTTGGAAAGCAAACTCGCAATCCAAGTCCCAATTGAACACTAGACTCTTCTTGGTCAATTTCGTGAGCGGAGCTGAGATTTTCGCAAAATCACTTATGAACTTTCGGTAGAAACCTGCTAGTCCTAGAAAACTTCGGACCTCAGTTGCATTCCTTGGTGTCTTCCAATCCTGTACCGCCACTACCTTAGCAGGGTCCACAGCTAACCCTTGTTTGGATACTATGTGCCCAAGGAACCTCACCTCTTCTCTCCAAAAGTGGCATTTGGAGAATTTGGCTTTTAGTTGATGGACTCGCAAAGTTTCCATGATTGCCCTTAAGTGTTGAGCATGTTCCTCTTCACTCTTTGAGAAGATAAGGATATCATCTACGAAGACCACACGAATTTGTTGAGGAAATCTCTGAATACCCTACTCATCAGGTCCACGAAGTAAGCGGGTGCATTTGTCAAGCCGAAAGGCATGACAAGCCATTCAAAGAAGCCGTCTGGGGTACTGAACGCCGTTTTATCGATGCTATCTTTAGCCACCCTAAGCTGATGAAAACCGGTTGCTAAATCGAGTTGGGAGAAAACAGACGCTCCTACAAGATGATCAAACAAATCGTCAATTCTAGGGAGAGGGTGCCTATTCTTTTTCGTTATCTTGTTAAGCTCCCTATAGTCAACACATAGACGGAGTGAACCATCCGCCTTTGTAGCGAACACTACTGGAGCGCCCCATTCTGAAATGCTCCTCCTAATGAACCCCTTCTCTAGAAGCTCTTTAATCTGTTTACTGAGTTCCTTCCTTTCTCGTGGAGCCATGTTTCTAACGGGCAATGCAACGGGCTTTGCAATATCTACAAGATATATGCGGAAGTCTATTTCCCGCTTCGGAGGCAAACGCTTCACCTCTTCGAAGACATCCGGATATTCCCGGACCACTCTAACTGATTGCAAATTTTCAACAGAGGCATCTAACGATTCAAGATAACTAAGCATAACCGCATACGAGGGATTACAAGAAATTTCCAAAGTATTACCGAGCTGGGTTAGGAGCCTAACAACCCTTTTCTCACAATCAAGGATGGCCCCATTACTGGATAGCCAATCCATACCCAAAATCAAACCATAACCCGAAAAGCCCAAAACAAAGGCACTACATTGGAATTCTACGCTTAGAATAGAAATTTTCAATCCCAAACAGATCATAGACAAATGAGTTGGGCCCCCAATTGGGTTTGAAACAATTAAGGGGTCCTCTACCATACTAGTTTTTAGGTGCAGAGATTCTACTAAAGCAGACGAGATAAAGGAGTGTGATGCGCCAGAATCAAATAAAGTGCGAACGGGGTGATCATAAAGATAAACTACACTTTCTACATAAGTATTTATACCTCGCTGTTGCAAAGGTGGCGCTTCTAGCACATGAACCTGTGCCCCTGAGGTGGATCCAGCCCTCTGCCCCTGTCCTCGTTTCTTTGGGCAGTCCTTAGCCCTGTGGCCTGTCTCACCACAAGAAAAACACCCACCATTCTCCTCGGCCTTCTTTTTCCGGCAGTCCTTTACTAAGTGCCCCACTTTGCCACAGAAATTGCACTTCCTCTTCTCTTTGTTGCCTTTCCCGCCTTTCTTAAAGTCCGTCTTCTTAGGCTGCAAACCCTCTTTCTTCCCTTGAGAGCTTTCTGCCTTTGACTCCTTCTTGCCCTTATCCTCTTCGTTCGGCAATGCCATTTGCACCAATCTTTCATACGTGGCTCCCATGGGTATATGGGTCATGGCCAAACTGTGTAATGGCTCATTCAACCCTTTGACGAAACGGAGAGCCTTCTTGTGCGGGGTGTTGACTAGGTCCAGCCCAAACCTAGCCAGCTCATCGAACTGATTCACATACTCTCTGACTGTCTTGTCCCCTTGCTTAAGAAATAAGAATTTTTCCAACTGAAAGCTCCTTTCCGCATCTGAGAGAAATTTAGTCTCAAACCTTACCCTAAAGTCCTCCCATGTCTCCACTGGTCTTTCTGCATTAGTGACTTCCCACCAGTAGGAAGCCTCGCCCTTTAATAGCCACACTGCCAATTGTACTTTCTGTCTATCTTCTACCTCAAAGATGATGAATAGGTCCTCAGTTTCTTTCAGCCAATTTCGAGCTGCCACGAAAGTTCCATGGAAATCCGCTCCTCCCATGGCTTTAAAACCTTTACATATCTTAGCAAACGTGTTTCCCCGTGGAGGAGGTGGAGGAAGAGGCGCTGCTACAGCTGGATGATTTCCTGCAGCTGGGGGAGGAGGAACGGTAGGACCTGGCTGAGTGGCCCTTGCTTCTAAGAACCGTCTAAACCAACCAGGTATTGGTACCCCTTCCGGCAAGTTAAGTTCTTCGGACATGCTGAAACAAAAAGGATAGATTCAAAACGAAGGATAAGAGATAGTACCTATGGCTTTGGGGAGTGGACTTTGCCTTTTAAAATAAAATAATATTTTTATCTTAAAAAATGCTTCTTTAAATTTCATTTTTTGAAAATAAATTTTCAAAACTTTTTATCTTATATGGTAAACCTATGCTCTGATACCAAGTGAAACACCCCACCTCCGTTAGGGTAACTCTCAAAGGGAATGCCCTAATTTTGGTGGAGGTTTATAAGTATAAGTCACAGATATACAAGACAAATATAAGAACACATGTTTGTAAACAGTGGAAAAACAACAACTTTTATTTCACAAAAGCAAATACGTGTTACAGCAACATCACCATGATTGTCTTACATCCTTTCCAAAAAGATAACATAACTCTTTCATAATCTGTCTTGATTACATTATTTAAAGAAGCATAAAGAAAACATAAGTAAACTGCAAAAGCCCCATAGTGGTTGTCCAAAGCCATAGTTCAAAACGAAAAGGTCCAAGCAATACATTTTTCCTCTTCAAGCTGGATATGAAGGCTGGTCAAGCTGCAGTGTTCCCTCCCTGTGGACCTGGGGGGGGGGGAAACGGAAGAAAAGAAGACGAAAGAAAAGTAGAGTCAGACATAAAGCCTGAGTAAGTCTAGGACTATTCTGTCTATGAATAAAGAACTGGGTGTGATAAGTATAAACAAGAAGTGGGAAAGCACTATAAACTTAGTTAAGTTGTCTAGGGTCGAATATACTGTCGTACCCCATGTTAATCTCTGAACCCATATAAACTAGTTCCCAACTGGCACCCCATAATCAGGGTGAAGTGATCCATTCTATGATGATCGGCTCCTACTCGCATAGTTACATGTGTCTTACGGCCCCCGATGTTGTAGTTACCTATGCTGGTCCCACCATGGGGTGTATCAAGTCCCATGGCAGCGGCCCGACACAACCTTAGAATGCACAGGTATGCTACTGGTGCCCAGTGCTTTATTTTTCTGCGCCGGAGTGTGTGCACGCCCGCACCCCGTTAGAACCTACACTGCTACACCACCGCCGTCGATTTGACCTCTTACAATCAGCCCAGTAATCGTGCCCCACCCTGCCTAGTTTCAGGGTATCATGATACACCTTATAGGGTTACTGCTGAAAAGGGTCCCCCGTTACTAGGTTTTCTATCTCTAGCCAACATGCTAAGTTGGTTAAGTGTTTTCTAACCTAACCCCCAATCAGTCTGTTTAGTTTAGCATGTTCCATTTTGATTTAGTCTTTAGTCCACTTAATCCTAACAATCCTGACTCAGCCTTAATTGTCTTATTAAAGCCTTGACCTCTCACATTAGACAGGTATTGTTGTGGCTGCCTGTTGCCGGTTGGTTCCGGGCAGTCTTACGCCACAACTCAGTCTAACCTCGGGTCCTTATTGGGCTCCATGTTTAACCACCCACATTGGATAGGTATTGTTGTGACTACTGGACAGCCGGGCGGTTCCGGGCAGGTTTACATCACAACTCAATCCAACCTCGGGTTAAACACATCGTATGTTCTACATTTACATATTTTGTCTTTCTTCTTTATTTTCTTATATGTAAATATTTGCGGCCCATTATTAAGCTAATGGTGTAAAGATTTACACCAATCATGGGCCCAACCCATACTTGAATTTGGGCCCCTTTTACTTTATATTTTCATTTATTAATTAATTTGGCCCAACGTTATTTACCCCCGTTTAATACGCTCGTTTATTATATATGTTGGGCTTAGGCTTTTAAGCCCAACTTAGCCATGAGAAAAAGGGGAGGCTTAAAACGTTCATACACTAAAGGGGAATGTGAACGCATGAACTTGCAACATAACGTTGGAACTACAAATTAGAAACTGGTGTACTTGCATAGTAGTAATGTATACTTTGGTCATAAAGCATAAGTGACATGAATCAAAGCATGTAAACTTGTAGTTAAGTTAAGAATCTAAATTGGATATCATTATTGACACATAGTCTTAACTACAACATAGACCTATGTTCTTATTTATGCATAATGTCAAACATAAGCAAATCATGTTCATAAGGATCCTACATGTTTACAAAGGGGCTTACTTTTGTTACTAATACAAAAGCATAGTTCAACTTGAATTATTCCAACTTAAATCATGACTTTAAATCTATTCACATAACCATGGCAGGCATAAATATTTCTAACATGAAATCATGATTTTTACTTTAGTCATGCAAACTTGCAAATGGGATTTTGAATCTAACATAGCTATGTACCACATATGTCATCATATAATTCTTGTTAACAATATAGACCAAACATGGTTTTCAATTATGTAAAATATCAATCATAGCCTAGTCATATTCATAAGTTTGCAAATAGGTTTTCTAGTACAAAAGCATGGCTTAATGATAGTTTCATATGAATTATAATAACCCAAATTTGTTCCAATTACGCACAAAATGATTTTTGTACAAAAATACACGTTATGATGGCATAGTAGCAAAACCCCAAACTTGCATGAATTTCAATTAAACAACTACATACATGTAGCTTCAACATGAATTACATATTTCGCGAATATCCAAACGTCATACTTGCATAAAACTACCGCAAACATGTAGTTTTTATAATGAATAACATAATTTGAGAATATCCAAACGTATACAATATTCCAAATCGATAAGAATCATAGTAACGCACAAATATGAATTTCTTTATCGCCACAAATCAAGTATACAAACCAACACAATTATTTGTTCATACCAAAATAATACTCTACTTACAATTACGTGGCGAATTCTCCAATTTAGGGATTTGGAGATGCGATTCCTTGTTGATTTGATTTGTTTAAGTTGCTTTATGCTTTAGAATTTTCCTCCTAGTCTTCTCCCAAATTGGTGGCTACTCCTAGTCGTTCCTCAGCAGCATGATGGCTTTGTTCTTATTTTTGAATGAATAGATTAGGTTGAGTCTAGGGTCATTTTTATAGAGTTTATGAACTGATTAGGACCATCGATGTTGCTTGGATTGATCGTAGCCATTCATTCGAAAGAGAGACCAATTAGAGCCTGCCACCTAGCCCTAATGACAAAGGATGCTTCTGAAAATCGACCAACATAGACTAGGCCAGCAAGGGTGGACTGGGTTCGACCTGGGTCTGGACCAGGTCGACAGCCCTGTCGACAGCCCTGTCGACCTGGCTAGACCAGGTCGACAGCCCAGTCGACCTGGGTGCATTTGGCGGGAGATTTCCCGCCCTGGCCAATTGGGCCCGATTTTTAAATTTTAAACTTGTTTTTCTGAGCTGTTCGAATTTTAAACTTAATTCAGAAACTTCCGGAGGCTATATCTTCTTCCTACGGACTCCGTTTTTCGAAAACTCGGACTCTATTTCGCGTATTTTTCCGAGACGAACGCAATGGCGTATCCCGTTTCCCTTAGTTATTTGATTTGAAATTAATTATACTTTAATTTGTGAATTTCACAGTTATAGAATTCACGGGGTGTTACAGCTCACACCAATAAGGCCACTCACGACCTCCATCTTCCTTCCGCTAGTACACAGTAAGGTGTGACACCTTCTTAGTCGAAATCACTCAAAACTCCCACATCGATGCGGCTCACCATGCTAATCACAAAAACAAGGACCATCTTCCATTTCGTTGCTTACACAGAGCGTAAACCTAAACCCTAGGTTACTGTCGTAAATTTCCAGCGTGAAAAAGGGGGATCGATCTCAGCAAAAGTGGTACAAGGATGGATAGAAGGTCGACAGGGGTTCAATAACATATGTATTAGGATTTTAGGATATTGTTTTGCATTTCTTTTGAATTTCTGAAGATCGATCCTTTGCTATAAGAGAGAAAGGCTACGACGCAATTTCTTTGTTTGGTTGACTTTGAGAATTAGGGTAGGAGAACTTAGAGAGGGTATTTATAGGATGGATAAATATCTTAGATATTTTTTTATATTAATTTTATATTCGATTTTTGAGCATACGCTATGTATTTTTGTCTTTAAAAATTCCTGTTGTCATATACGATATCCAAAAAACATCGAACTGGACATGCACCTTCAGCTCGACATTACGGTCCCAACGAAACTGGTTTCATCGAATTCCGACTCCGTATGCTCACACAGCGTATTTTTAACTTTCCAAATACTGACTGTTTTACACTCTAAAAATCCGTACGGTCACACACTGACTCTAAAATTCACGAAACTTGGAATCTGACAACTATTTGACATTGCGGATCCAAAAAAACTGGTTTCTCAAATTCCGACTTCGTATGCAAAAGTGGCTATTTTTAACGCTCTAAATAGCCTATTTAAATATATAAATATATTTAAATATTAATAAATTAATTATTTAAAATTAATTATTATCGTTTATATTCACAGTGTAATTCCGTACAGCTCCAGAATATTCCTATATTTATTTACACCTCGATATTACATCGTCAGAGTTATATTAACGCTCGATTTCTATTTAAATCCTTATATTAAATATAATTAAATCGTTATGGTCAGGGCGCTGCATCTCTGAGAATTTGATTTGGACGTAACTCAAAATCTGCACGACCAAATCCCGATCTCTCTCTTCCACTAGAAAGATATACTCCACCAGCTCCATACGTTTCTTGTTTCACAGAAATCCGATTTAAAACGGACCCTGTATACTCAGTTGAAGTCTAAATCGCCAAATAGCGAAATGTCTCATCGTTACGCGCTCTATTTTAATTATAATATAATTATACGTTCAAACTGTCATCGATTTAATATATTTATCAGTATATTTTCAACTCTAAGCTTAACTAAATCTCAGGGACGACCCCGTCCACAGAATCTTGTCAACTCACTATTTCTGATTATTCCTGAATTAAATATATTATTTAATTATTTAATTTAATTAAATATTCCAAGTTATTTAATTAAACGACGATTTAATCCCCTACCTCACGATATATATAATCAAATAAATTAATTATACCTCTGGAAAATGCGGGACATTACAACACCCCGGGTGGACCAAAAACGGGAGACGGACTTCAGGGAGGGAATGCGTTTCTTTCTTGTTAGAAGTGGTTTCCGTGCTGGAACTGGCTGGCATTGCATATGTGGATGATGGATTTTGAGGCGCCTCATGTGCATCGGTCGTTCTCGAACCGATGGAGTTAGTGGACTCATTTGCGCCCCATAGGGTGGGGAAACGCATTGTCCAGGGTTTAAGTTTAATCCACAACGGTGGACCGGCCCTGACGATCCAAGTGTCACTCGAGCTCTGATCCTGAGACTTGGGCTAGAGAGTCTCGAATTCGGTGAGGACTATCTTTTGCCTCGGTTCACAGACGGAAATCCAATTTCCAATACGTGATATTGCGGTTTCGATTGTATAGCCTAGTATTGGCGACATGTCATATGGTACCCATGTCGTCTAGGATTGATACATTTATATTTGATGTTGTTTTTACACTATCCACTTATTATAGAATAAAATAACTTGTTTTAAACGTACCAAGCATGCTTTGGCTATTATAAGGTAAAACCCTATCCTCCGGTTTGTGTTGCATTGTGTGATGGGACCTGGGTCTTATAATAGCTTCATTGTTCTTTATTTAGCATTGCGCTGTTTATTTTATGCACTGGTATTCTTGGGGTGAAGCCCGTTCTGCGTTATCGGCGTGGTCCCATGATTTACCTAACTTTAAGAATAAAGAATAATAACTGTTTTAGTTCTCACACCAGTCACATGACTGACCTGGAGTTTATTGTTTTAACCTAAACTCTGGGTGCACTTATTTTCCACACGGGCAGCTAGTAGTTTTGGTTTTGCAGATTTATATTCACAGGTTCCTGGTTTACAGCTGGAACTATACTCGGAAAGCTTTGTACCCGCGTATTCTTTTCAGTTGTGTTTTGTATTATCTTCCGCTGTATTGTAATGTATTTTAATCTCTGATACTTGTGTAATGTGTATTATTTGAATTATACTCTGTATATTCTTGTACTCTGATGTAACTGTTGTAATAAGCAATGAAATGTTCTTCTGTTTGTGTTCTATTCTGTATTGTTCTCAAAGCAATTCGGGTTTTGATCTATCTTGGCCGGTTTTAGCCATCGATTGAGTCCGGGCGAAATCCGACTTGCCACAGTTGGTATCAGAGCTTTGGTTTACAAAGCTCGAAAACTATAACACCCCACCTCATCCGGTGCCGCTCTATGCAAGCAACACCGGCTTCGGAGGGGTGTTTAAACAAGACAAGAGGTATATACAGTGCACAGATGTATCACAAGGCAGAACATGTATAGTAAAACAGAGTAAGTAAACAGCGGTAGAAAATAAAACCAACTTCATCATTTCAAAACCATAGTCAAGTACATCATGATACTAAAACATCATTTTCCAAAATACACAAAGAGTCTAGAAAACGTGGAATGAAAATACATAAAGTAAAACATAAAGTACTAATCCCCAAGATAATAGTAGTTTCACCATAGCATAGCTCACAAACATACATGAGCTCTCTGATCAAGCAAGAAAAAGATCCAAGCTAAGTACTGGTGTTTCCTCCCTGTGAAACTGAGGGGGGAAAAGGAAAGAAAAGAGGCGGAAGAAAATAGATCAGTCATAAAGACTGGTAAGCCCAAACTATTATTAGTATAAAAACCAATAAAGTTAACAGGACATAAGAAACCGATATGAGACATAAGGGTAAAACTGGTCAAGCATGATAACAAGGTGAATCGAGTGTGGCATCGCATATACAAGGTTATGTTTTGCACCATGTGTACTAGTGTTTCCAACCCATGTCAAGTGTAAACAAGAAATGATCCTTTGGCCCAATAACAGGTGATAGCCCACATCTCGGGGCCCAACTACGCGGTTTAGTCGATCGGCTCCCTATAAGCCTAACTCGTCAAGTGTCGGTGTCCATACGTCCTAGCCTTATGATGTAGTCGACTGTGCGGGGTCCATCCTAGGGTGTATCCGGGCCCTAGGGTGCCAACCCTCTCTGACACCATAAACAAGCATGGACAGTCCAGCCTACAGGTGCCCATGTTTGTCTTTCATCCCGGACTACGTGCACGCTCATAGTCCCGTCAGAATCTACGAATGGCGCACCTACCTAACCGTCCGTTTTTGTCTCTTACAATCAGCCCAGTAATCGTGCTCCCACCCTAGCCTAGTCCCTAAGGTATCTCGATACTCCCTGGTGGGTTACTACTGAAAGGGGGCCCCAACTAGGGTTTTCTAGTGGGTTAAGTGTGTTCAACCCTCATCCAAAGTTGGTTAAGTGTAACCCAAAAAGTTTCACGACTTAACCCTATCAATCCATCGTGTTCAATTGGTTAAGTATCAAGTGGTCCATGACTTAACCTATCCATGTGGCATTAATCTAATTAATTAATGCACCCAACCTCTCACATTAGACTTTGTTGTGGTCACTAAATATGCCGGTTGGTTTCGGGCAGAATTACACCACAACTTAGTCTAACCTGGAGTCTTATAGTGCGACATGACCAACTACTCACATTGGGTCCTATTGTTTGTAGCTACCGGTATGCCGGTCGGTTCCGGGCAGATTTACGCTACAAACTCAACCCAACCTCGAGTTGGCCATTTCGTGTTTTCTAAATGTCATGTCCATAATCATGTTTTCAAACATAATCACATGTCAACTTACATGTCGTATTTTCAAGTCATGTTTCATGTCATTTTAGTTTTCCTAATCTACCCATAACGTATTCCCCTCGCACGTACATTCGCATCAACACAAATAGATCAAATGGGGAAATATCAACATGACAAAGTGGGTGCAAAGTAGCATGTTTGAGTCACAAGTTAAACATGGTGTCATTTAGGAAAGGGTTTACTACATAATTTGCATATATGGTTATTGGCCTCAAAAACATGTATGACATTAACTTAGCAGATAGGGTGACTTGACCTCCAACATGAAACTAGCATAAAGGTGATTTGGCCATAAACATGAGACTAGCATAAAGGCAATTTGTATAGGGTTTAGCATCTTAGGCAAGTTGTCACATAGGTCACAAGAGGTTACATGTTGCATTATGCAAAGTCCACAAACAAAGGTCATGTCTTTATACCCCAAAACTCAACATGAATGTCACTAGATTCATGATACGCAACATTTAGGTTAACATCAAGGTCATGAGGGTTCTATGTTGCATTTATGCGCAATCACCACATAAAGGTCATGGCTTTATACCTAAAAGTTAACGTGAACGGTTCTAGGTTCATGATAGGCAACATTTAGGTTCACAAACATAGATCATAAGGTCAAAAATGGATCTATGCATTCATTTCAAATCAAACACACCACAAAAGTCTCATTTCACTTGCAACATGTCATAATTAAATTCATAGTTAACATCTAAGAGTATGAGAGGACTTACAATGAGCGGTTAAGCGAACTAGATTAATATTATTAAAGATTGAGACGAAGCCACAAGCAAAAATCCGCAAAGAAATAATAAGCTCCTCTTAAACGCCTTGAAAACTAGAAGAAATAACTCTAAAGAACTAGAAAGATGGCTCTTTTACACAAGAAACTAGCTTAGAACACTTAAGCTTTCATGAGGTGGAAGATGGAGGCCATGACATGAGAGTGGAGGCCATAATGAGTAAGCATTTTGGCATAGTTTGGTTGTAGGATTGATTTGTTTGAGTTTATGAGAGGGTTAGGGGTCTTTTTATAGAGTTTAGGAATGTTTTTAGCCATAGGATTAACACTAATTTCAATCTGAGCCATCAAATCCCGTCACTAGCCAACAAAACTGAACCAAAACCACAAGTAGGTGCACCAGGCCATCTGGGCCGACCAACCAGGTCGACACCTGTGTCGACTGGGCAGTCGACACCCCCTGGGTGTGTCGACACCCCCCTGGGTGTGTCGACACCCCAGTCGACACCCCAGTCGACCTGGGGGCTTGGGAGGGAATTTTTCCCGCCTAATCTGTTTGGCTCCAGATTTGAATTTTGAGCTGTTTTCGGGCTTGGAATTTTCTGAAAACTTTGACGGGTCTTAACTTGGTCATACGAGCTCCGATTTACAAAATTTCAGACTCTATTTCGTGTATTTTTCCGAGACGAATGCAATGGAATAGGCCGTTTCCCTTGATTCAGATATTACAATTTAATTCTGGCTTGATTATTGATTATAGCTTAATATAACTTGTTGTTAAAATCCGGGGTGTTACATTCTCCCCTCCTTAAAGGATTTCGTCCCCGAAATCTTCAAGTTAGGAAGAACGTATCCTACCAACCATCATCCATCTACTCACACATCACCCACATGCAAAACACCGTCCTTGGAATATTTCTAATGTTGTATGAACATATGCAAAAGTGTGTGTATATGTACTTATCTAATGCGAAAAATAAGGAGGTTACTGATTCAGTAAACCTCCTTAGTGCAAAGTATGTTAGTGAAATGCGTCCAATATGTATGCGAATTCCTAACATAACTTATAGTTCTACATGAGTGCACATAACATACATCCATATGCAACATCCATGTGATAGCATAACAAATTTCATCCATGAATAAGCATAAACACTCATGCATATGCGGTATGAAAGTGTGTGAGCCGATCTCAGTGCCTAACGTGTATCATGCATCCACGAGTATCCACTTGCAAACACTTGCAACTACTTGCAAACATCAAGCATAACATGTTTCAAGTACATGTTTCAACCAAAAGGCTTCTACCTAAGGTTCTCATGAAAAGATAAACAAGATAAACTAGACAAACGAAATATGGGGAAAAGAGATTGAGAATGTAGCATACAAGTAAGTTCTACGAAAAAAAACAGGGATCAAGGATATACTCCTAAAAAGATATATGATGCACGCATCTAGTCTTTAATCTTCTAAGCCGCATTTCCTTGAACTTAATTCCATTGTGCTTTGACCGTTTTTTAACCTTTCAATTTCGTAGCTACTTAATTCCTATTTCCGAAATGTGAGTTGGGACTCATTGCACTGTTGCTTCTCGTTTCACTTTCACTTATTCTTTTCTAGTATACTTGGTTCTCAAACTAACCGTGTACTCATGATTTCCTGCAAGCTTTCCAACATTTACTATAAGGTGTTCCACGTAGAAGAACTTTTCCTTGAAAATGAATAAATACCAATTCATGTTGCCAAATGTACTTACTAACGTGATTTCTATGACTCATGCTAAATCGAAATGAACCATCCGCCTTATTGGTGAACACTAATCGAATAGATCATTAATTTCCAATTAATGGGTCAAAAGATTCTAGGTAACTAATCATGCCAGAACCCTAAAGGTTACACAAGATATCGGGAGGATTACCAAGACAAGTCAAGAGTCTAACTATCCTCCCTTCAAAACCGAGGATGATACCTTTACCAGATAACCACTTCATCCCTAGGATCAACCTAAAGTCCAAAACATAAGCTTTTACTTCCAAACTTAACCCTAGCATAGACATTCTTAAATCCTTGTGCGAGAAGAGATACTTGAATGACTTGTATATGACTTGAATCTCTCGTCCAGAAGATAATGGTGCCACGATTTAAGCGCAAAGACAATCGCCGCCAACTTCCAAATCATGAGCGGGATAGTTCTTCCCATGGACCTTGAGTTGCCTACTCTTCCCCCTTGCATCAGAACCGCGCCTAATCCCGTGCCACATACATCGGTGTACACAGTGAACAACTTACCCCCATCAGGTAATGCTAGAACTGGAGTGATGGTAAGGGCTCCTCTTGAACCTTAACTACCTTAGCGGGATCTACTGCTAAGCCTTGCTTAGAAACTATGTGCCCAAGAAACCGAACTTCTTCCCTCCAAAAATGACACTTGGAGAACTTGGCTTTTAACTCGTGGGCTCTAACCGTATCCATAATTTCCTTGAACTGCCTAGCATGCTCTTCCTCGTTCTTTGAGAAGATCAGAATATCGTCCACGAAGACGACCACAAACTTGTTCAGGAACTTCCTAAACACCCTACTCATCGAAGAGATCAGGGCATTTACGAACCACCCTCTCAGATTACAAACGATCGATGGATGAGTCGAGGGATTCAAGATAACACAACATGGCGGGACACATAGGGTTATAACAAATCTCTAAGGTATTACCGAGGCGAGTCATAAGCCTCACCACCCTATTCTCGAAATCGAGGATGGCTCCATAACCGGACAACTCATCCATGCCCAAAATCAACTCGTATCCCCTGAACCCGAGAACATACACATTAAACATGAATCCTATACTCAAGATAGAAATCTTCAAATCCATACAAATCATAGACAAATGGGCGGAGGCCCCAATTGGATTTGAAACACAGACGGGATCCTCAACTAGTACCAAGGTGCAAACTTTCAACAATATCAGAAGAGATAAAATAATGCGATGCGCCAATTCGAACAGAAAAAAACAAAAATGTAAACAAGATGTTCTATAGAAACACTACCTCGACCAAGAGCTGAAAGAGCGAGGAGAGCCTGCAACCGCCCTCCAGAGAGTCCTGCTTGCTGAGTTTGCCCTTTTTCTTGGGGCAATCCTCGCTGGTATGTCCAATATCTCCGCAACTAAAGCATGCTCCTTTCTTCATCTTCTTCTTCCTACAGCCTTTAGCTACGTGCCCAGTGATCCTACAGAAGTTACACTTCCTCTTCTTCCTTGACTTGTTGTCATTCTTGTTGTTGTTGTTCTTGCCTCCTTTTCCGGAGTCTACCTTCTTGCCTCGACACTTATTTGCCTTGACCTTATCCTTGCCACTCTTATCTTCTCCTTGAAGCAGGGCCATATTTATCAAACTCTCGAAGGTCGCCCCTATGGATATACGAGACATGGCCAAACCGTGTAATGGCTCGTTCAATCCTCGAGCGAAGTGTAGGGCCTTCTTCTGAGCTGTGTCAACCAAGTCTAGACCGAACTGAGCAAGTTGATTAAACTTATCCACATATTCCCTAACGGTCATGTCCCCTTGCTTCAGAAATAGGGACTTTTCCATCTGGAAGTTCTCTTCAGCCGATGATAGAAACCTTAGTTCAAACCTTCTCCTAAAGTCATCCCAAGTCTTAATTGGCCTAGTAGTGATGGTGACCACCCACCAATAAGCAGCTTCCTCTTTCAATAGCCATACCGCCAGCAAAACTTTCCTACGGTCTTCTACATCAAGGATAGCAAAGAGATCTTCATTTTCCTTCAACCAATCCCTTTCCTCTTCAAAAGTCTCAGTCCCTACAAAATTCTTGCCACCCACCGCCTTAAAGTCCTTGCAAATCTTCGCGAAATCCACTTATGGATGCTGAGGATGAGGAGGATTGTTAGCTACAGGAGGATGGGGAAGAGGAATGTTTGCGGGGCCGGCTTCGGTCGCCCTAGCCTCCATGTACCTTCTGAACCTAACAGGTACCGGTACGCCTTCAAGAATGGCAAAAATTTCGGCCATACTTAAACGAAAAGAAAAGATAGATTGAGAATGAGGAAATGAAGGATAGTGCTAATGGCTATTGGGGAATATCCTTTTCAAATAAACTAGACTTTTCTTGGAAAATACTTCTTGAAAATAGTTTTAGAAGGTTTTTAAACTTTTCTTCAAAAACTTTTGCCCAGTCTCGTAAACCTCAGGCTCTGATACCAAATGTAACACCCCACCTCGTCTGGTGCCGCTCTATGCAAGCAACACCGGCTTAGGAGGGGTGTTTAAACAAGACAAGAGGTATATACAGTGCACAGAGGTATCACAAGTGTAACACCCCGAATTTCAGTTAACACTGATATTCACTAATTACAGAATTAATAATCTCAGATGTGAGAATCAGGGGAAACGGGTTACGTCATTGTGTTCGTCTCGGAAAAATACGCGAAATAGAGTCCGAAATTTTGTAAATCGGAGTTCGTATGACCCGGTTAAGGCCCAAAGAAGTTTTCGGGAAATTTGAATTTCGAAAGATGCAGAAATGGGGGCCAGGCGGGAAAACTCCCGCCCAGCCAAGTCGACTTGGCTGTCGACAGGGCTGCCGACTTGCCTGTCGACATGCCTATCGACTTGGCAGTCGACAGGGCTGTCGACTTGCCCTGTCGGCTGATTCTGGCCTGGGTGCACCTGGTTGAGTTTTGGGCTGGGTTGGAGGGCTTGGGACAAAATCTGACAGACCTAAACTAACCTAGGGTTAATCTAAGGGTCTAAAACACATCCTAATCCTATAAATAAGACCCTAAGCTAGCCCTAAATGATCATAATCCTATCCTCTAACTAAACTATGCCAAAATTTTCTACGATCATAGCCTCCACTCAAAACCCTAGCCTCCATCCTCTTTCTAAACTATTTCTATGAAGGCTTTCATGTTCATACAAGCATTTTTAAGTTGTATGAGTGATCATTAGCTTGCATTCATCATCAAGTTGCAAGCTTTATTTTCAAGGCTAGAGTTTTTGGGTGATTTTTGGAAAGGGTTTGCTTATTGGAGTTTAGTGGTGAGTTTCTATAGCCTTAATAATCAATTGTTAAATTGATTATGATAGGATATGATAAGATATGGCTATGTTTGTGGATCAATGTGTTTATGCAAGTTTAGTATAGTGTATATTGTGTGTTTTGCAAGTTTTATGCTATATGTTATGCAAGTTTAATGCTATGTTTTATGATGCTCATTATGCAAAACACTAGGTTGAACATTGATTCATATGTAACATGTTATGCAAGCTATATGTGAGATTATATGCAAGTTCATATGTAACATGTTATGCAAGCTATATGTGAGATTATATGCAAGTTCATATGTAAAATGTTATGCAAGCTATATGTGAGATTATATGCAAGTTCATATGTAACATGTTATGCAAGCTATATGTGAGATTATATGCAAGTTCATATGTAACATGTAATGCAAGTTATGTGCATGACTATATGCAAGTTCATATGTAACATGTTATGCAAGTTATGTGTTTGGTTATATGCAAGTTATGTGCATGATTATATGCAAGTTCATATGTAAAATGTTATGCAAGCTATATGTGAGATTATATGCAAGTTCATATGTAACATGTTATGCAAGCTATATGTGAGATTATATGCAAGTTCATATGTAACATGTAATGCAAGTTATGTGCATGACTATATGCAAGTTCATATGTAACATGTTATGCAAGTTATGTCTTTGGTTATATGCAAGTTATGTGCATGATTATATGCAAGTTCATTTGTAGCATGTTATGCAAGTTATGTGTTTGGTTATATGGAAGTTATGTGCATGATTATATGCAAGTTCATATGTAACATGTTATGCAAGTTATGTGTTTGGTTATATGCAAGTTAACATGTGACATGCTATGCAAGTTCACACCTTTGTATGACATAAGAATCATATGCAAGTTACCCCCTTTGTGACATATGTGCTTCATGCAAGTTTGGGTTAAATGCTAGTTGGGTTTAATGCATGCTCATATATGCAAGTTGACACCTTTTAAACCCATGATAAAGTTATATGCTATGTTGGGTAAACCCATGGCATTTGTGATGAATCTTCCCTTTATTATGTCATGTTATGAGAACGAATTACGAGGGGAATGATGGGGTTAATATGCATGTTAATAAAATGGTGTGAAATGGGTATGCAGCATAACATAAAGTGAGTGGACATAATTGGGAATTTACCTATTAAGTTATGTCTACCCATATTATGGAATTGGGAATTTACCTATTAAGTTAGGTCTACCCATATTATGGAATTGGGAATTTACCTATTGAGTTAGGTCTACCCATATTCTTGAAATTGGTAATTAATTAGGGATAATTAATACAAATTATGGGGGTGATTAATTAGGTGTAATTAATCGACTAAGACACGAGGTTGGACCCTTTTGTAGTATAAGACTGCCCGGAACCAACCCACAAATCCAGCGGCTACAAATGATTGGCCCAATGTGAGAGGTCTTAGTCATAAACTAAATACGTGACAAGTGTAAAGACACGAGGTTAGACTCTGTTATGGTGTAAGGCTGCCCGGAACCAACCGGCATATCCAGCTGCCATAAAAGACAGTCTAATGTGAGAGGTCTTTACAAAGGTTACGATCTTAATTAATTAAGAAACACTTAACCAAATTAGCATGTAGTGGGGCATGAGGGGTTAAGTGGGTGCCTTGGGTGGCATGTAGTAACTAGTGGGGGTGCCTTGGGTGGCATGAGGAGACTAGTGGGGTGCCTTGGGTGGCAATAGAAAATACGATTAGAATACTTAACCAAAGTGGAACATGTAATTAAACATGATTAAAGGGTTAAGTAAGTGCCTTGGGTGGCATGTGGGAATCAAGTAAGTGCCTTGGGTGGCATGTGGAAATCTAGTGGGTGCCTTGAGTGGCAATTAAAATATGATTAAAAGACTTAACCAAAATTTATAACATGTAAGTTGACATGGTTAATGGGTTAAGTGGGATTCACTAGAAATGACAAGCTTAGGTGGGTAGCTTGTGGGGCCCATTTCAACCAATATCCCAAACGTATCTTTGTGGGCTCGACCCAAGTCGAGGACGGGACACGCATATTGGGCTTGACTGTAAGAGGCCAAAACGGGTTAGCGGTGGCAACGCAAGTCCAACGGGTTTCATATGCGTGTGTGGACCCGGGCTGGTAAGTAAGACGTTGTTGCATCGTGTAGGTATAAGCCGTGCACCGTTGATATTATCAGGTTGCCACTTTGGGGAATGATACACCCCACTGTGGGGCCAGCACGGGTATCTACGTTAGGGGGCCGATCGCTTGGGGAGTAGTGGGTACACCTAGTGGAGATAGGGGCAGATGGCACCTATGTAGTCAGCTAGGGATACACAAAACTACTATTAAAAATTACTAAGTACACTTAGTGGGATCAACCTTTAAGTAGGAATTACCCTTGGGTGGGTAGAACTGGTGTGGTGCAGTGTAGGAATTACCCTTGGGTGGGTAGATCTGGTGTGGTAAAGTGTAGGAATTACCCTTGGTGGGTAGATCTGGTGTGGTGCAGTGTAGGAATTACCCTTGGGTGGGTAGAACTGGTGTGGTGCAGTGTAGGAATTACCCTTGGGTGGGTAGATCTGGGGTGGTGCAGTGTAGTCATTATCCTTCGGTGGGTAAATGCGTCTTTTTGGTTATCTTAGTACATCCTGTGTTTAGTTGGCTACTTAGTGTAGTCATTATCCCCAGAGGTACCATACCTTGTTTATATCATACCCTAATTACTTTAATGATTGTATTGTTAAGGTTATAGGACTCGCTCAGGCTTATGTCTGACCCCATTGTTTTTTTATACTTTTCCCGACCCTCAGGTTTTCAGAGTGGGCCTAGCACTAGTGGGCTTTGATCAGACTGCTTTATCTATCTTTTGGAGCTTGGACCGTGGATGTAAAGCTCAGTTTATCTTTTCTATTATGGCTATTAAGTTATGTAGTGGGATTATGTACTTTTGTTTTATCAGGATGGATATTATGTACTTGACTCTTGTTTATGGTTTTGGTGTAACCAAACATGTTTTACTTTCCGCTGTAATGAAATGATGTTTTAAATTCTCAAGTATTACTTATATATGTCTTTTTGTAATTTTTCTGTTCTATATTCACTTAAAATACTCCACCGATGTTATGGCATTCCCTTAGTGATTGTCCGTAGCGGGTGTGGGGTGTTACACGTGGTATCAGAGCTTAAGGTTACCAGAACAGATAAATTTTTTAGAAAAACTATTTTCTAAGAATATTTTTGAAAGGAGTATTTTCAAAAACATGTCTTTTAAGAGAAAAGTTTTTGAAAGAAAAGCATAATCCCCGATAGCCATATCTTTATCTTTCGAATTCTCCGTTTTGAATCTCTTCCTCTCTCATTTCGAGTTTCCCCTCCGTGTATAGATGATCTTTCTAAGATAGATAAGAATGGAAAACCACTTCAAGGGACTTAGACGTTAGTCGGATTAGAAGTTGGTTCAAGAAGGAGGAGGACTGGTAGGTACCTATTGGATAGACGATGGGAGGAAGGCTCAAATAGTTGTTTGGTTAATGAAGGATGAAACCTCATTGGTGGGAGGTTACGAGTGGAGAATGGGAAGAAGAAGGCGAGTAGTTATCCTTTTGGGAGGAATAGGACACCTTATTAGGGTTGTCCAAAGGGGCAAGGGCAAGGTATGGAATCTTCCGGAGGATAGTTGTATTCCCTCACGGCTAGTGTACCAGATGGGGATAAGACCGTCTAGGTTGGAATTTGGATTTCTTTATTATCCGGTTCGAACTTTATTTGATTCTGACGCATCGAGTTCGTTTATCTCATCGTTGTTACTTGAGTCACTGCACTTAGACACCAGTTTAGTAGATGATCCATTAGTTGTTTCAAACCCAATTGGGGGCTCCATGATGTGTTTGGGTTTGAAAGTTTCTATACTTAGCGTTGAGTTTAGATGTGATGCTTCTTGGGCTTCACGGGCTGTGGGTTAGTTTTGGGCATGGACTGGTTATCCAGTAATGGTGCCGTTCTTGTTTGTGGAAGGAGGGTTGTTAGGCCTACGACCCGCTTGGGTAACACTCTCGAGATCTCTTGTAATCCCATGGAATCTGTTATGCTAAGTTATCTAGAATTACTCGACACGTCGGTCTAGTGTTTGCGATCTGTTAGAGTGGTTCGGGAATACTCAGATGTGTTTGAGGAGGTGAAGGGCTTACCTCCGGAGCGGGAGATTGACTTCCGAATATATCCGGTAGACAATGCCAAACCAGTATCTTGGCCAGTGTGCCACATGGCTCCTCATGAGAGGAGGGAACTCCACAAGCAAGTAGGCGATTTGCTTGAGAAGGGGTTTAGAAGACGAAGTATATCGGAGTGGGGTGCTCCAGTAGTTTTTGCTATGAAGGCGGATCGGTCCCTCAGACTTTGTGTAGATTATAGGGAGTTTAACAAGATAACAAAGAAGAATAGACACCCATTGCCGAGGATTGATGGTCTCTTTGATCAGTTGGTTGGCGCCTCAGTGTTTTCGTAGTAGGACTTAGCCACGGGGTTTCATCAGTTGAGAGTGGCTGAGGATAGTATAGAGAAGACTACCTTTAGGACTCCGGATGGTTTTTATGAGTGGCTGGTGATGCCATTTGGTTTGACGAACGCCCCCGCATATTTGTTGATTTGATGGGAAGGGTGTTCAGGGAGTACCTAAATAAGTTCGTGATGGTCTTTGTAAATGACATCTTGGGCTCAATAGGTTGAACAAAGCCAGTTATAGGATAAACGGTGGTTTTGGAGCGAGACTGGCGAGGACATCCAGAGTTGGACAAGGGCTTAATTATTTAGCCGTTTTTACTAGTATCATCTCACGTAGGTCGTCTGAATTCGAAGGAGGTATCCCTTGAGTGTTTGTCTGATATTGGTTTAGGCCTTTGGGGCTTGCATTTGGGGGATGTCGAGTTCGACTAGGGTGGTCTGCGTGAGAGATGGACAGTTGTGATGATTTTGGATGGGGTAATATCCTGGTTTTCTCTAAAAGTGGAGAAGAGCATGCCCTACATCTTAGGGAAGTGTTGGAGACTCTTCGAGCGCATAGTCTTAGGACAGCAAAAGTGGATGGGATTCTTAGCATCCTATGAGTTTGAGATAGCGTATACCCATGGCAAGGGTAACGTGGTAGCGGACGCCTTAAGTAGAAAAAGGTTGTCCTTGAGTTCATTGTTCGTTGAACGACGAAGCTTAGAGTTTATTTCTATGTTTGACTTTAGACCTTCCGTTGACTTTGTACCTGGTTTGCTAGCCTCCTTGGAGGTTAGGCCTACTCTTTTGGGGCGGATTGGCGGAGCGCAGCGAGACGACCCACAGTTGGTTGAGTTAGTAGAGAAGCTCATGAGGAGGGGGAGTTGTCCAGCCATTTGAGTAGGTACACCCTAGATGGTAAGGGGTGGTTGCGTAGAGACGGTAGACTTTGTGCATCGCAAGACGAGGGTTTGAGGAAGGCTATACTTGATGATGCACATCGTTCGAAGATGACCATTCATCCCGGTAGGGACAAGATGTACCAAGACATGAAGCGGGTTTTCTTTTGGGCCGGTATGAAGAAAGACGCGGCCGAGTATGTCGCTAGATGCTTGGTGTGCCAACAAGTAAAAGCGGAACAAAAGAAACCCGGTGGGTTGCTTCACCCATTGGAGGTTCCGCTATGGAAGTGGGATAGTGTCTCAATGGATTTCGTCAATGGATTACCAAGATCGAGGAAGGGTAATAAGGGAATTTGGGTTGGGGTAGACAAACTTACTAAGAGTGCCCATTTTATACCCGTGAAGAGTAAGAGGATTGCTCAATGGCTAGCTTCAATCTACATTCGTGAGATTGTTAGATTGCATGGTGTACCTTCCAGCATAGTGAGTGATCGAGATCCTATCTTCACTTGCGAGTTTTGGAAGAGTTTGAAAGAGGCGGTAGGGACTCAGCTGTGTTTGAGCACCGCAAATCATCCTCAGACGGATGGCCAGACCAGGAGGGTGAATCGCATTTTAGAAGACCTTTTGAGGCTATGTATCTAAGATTTTGGAGGTACATGAGAAGAGCATCTTCCATTGGTGGAGTTCGCATATAATAACAGCTTTCAGTCTAGTATTGGCATGGCTCCTTTCGAAGCTTTTTATGGAAGGCCTTGTCGATCACCTACATGTTGGTGGGAATCTACGGATAAGATCTTGCTTGGGCCCGATATGGTTAAGAAGACTTCGGAAAAGATTGATTTGATTCGAAGAAGGATGAAAGCGGCGCAAGACAGACAGAAATCTTATGCGGACAAGAGGAGAACAGAGCTTGAGTTTGATGTTGGGGACATGGTCTTTGTCAAAGTATCTCCGTTACGGAATGTGGTTCGCTTTGGATCTGTTGGGAAGTTAGCACCAAGGTTTGTTGGACCGTTTCCTATTAAGGAAAGGGTTGGACAGATGGCCTATAGAGTGGAGTTGCCCGACAGACTTAGTGGTGTACATGATGTATTCCATGTGTCACATTTGAGGAAGTGCCTACATGAGACCGCAGAGGTGGTAGAGCCGAGCTTGCTTAGAGAAGTAGAGAAAGAGCGTGATGCGACTATTCGACGAGCTCCTACACGCATCCTTCGGTCAGAGATTAAGAGGTTGAGAAACAGGGAGGTTCAACTATTCAAAGTGCAATGGGGAGAAGATTAGAGCAACGCTACTTAGGAGACGGAAGCGAAAATGCGTTCATTATACCCATTCCTTTTTGAGGGTATGTCTTTTAACTTCTCCTTTATCGTTTGTCTAGTACTTATCTTATCTTTAGTATGTCCTCTTGTTAGTGCCTTTGACCTTTAGATAGGGTAAACCTATGGTTGAAACATGTGTTTGAGACATGTTATGATTGATGGATGCATGTGGATGCAAGTGTTTGCTAGTGGTTGCTCGTGGATGCATATACACACACTCTAGACACTAGATCGGCTCAGTCACTTCATATTGCATATTGCATATAATTGTGTGTAGGTAGCTATATTTATGGATGTATAATGGTTGTGTTATCATATGGATGATGCATTTTGGTGAATGCTTGTGCACTCATGTAGATATAGTATGTGTTGATAGGGTTCTTTCGCATACATATTGGATGCATGGCACTATCACGGTTTGCATATGTTCATACATTAGATAGGGAACATATACACACACTTTTTGCATATGCTCATACATCAGTAGAAATTGTTTTAAGGACAATGGATGCCCGTGTTTGATGGATTGAGTAGATGGTTGTTTGGATGGTAGGATATGCATTCTCCTTAACTTGGAGATTTCGGGGACGAAATCCTTTAAGGAGGGGAGAATGTAACACCCCGAATTTCAGTTAACACTGATATTCACTAATTACAGAATTAATAATCTCAGATGTGAGAATCAGGGGAAAGGGGTTACGTCATTGTGTTCGTCTCGGAAAAATACGCGAAATAGAGTCCGAAATTCTGTAAATCGGAGTCCGTATGACCCGGTTGAGGCCCAAAGAAGTTTTCGGGAAATTTGAATTTCGAAACATGCAGAAATGGGGGCCAGGCGGGAAAACTCCCGCCCAGCCAAGTCGACTTGGCTGTCGACAGTGCTGTCGACTTGCCTGTCGACATGCCTGTCGACTTGGTAGTCGACAGGGCTGTCGACTTGCCCTGTCGGCTGATTCTGGCCTGGGTGCACCTGGTTGAGTTTTGGGCTGGGTTGGAGGGCTTGGGACGAAATCTGACGGACTTAAACTAACCTAGGGTTAATCTAAGGGTCTAAAACACCTCCTAATCCTATAAATAAGACCCTAAGCTAGCCCTAAATGATCATAATCCTATCCTCTAACTAAACTATGCCAAAATTTTCTATGATCATGGCCTCCACTCAAAACCCTAGCCTCCATCCTCTTTCTAAACTATTTCTATAAAGGCTTTCATGTTCATACAAGCATTTTTAAGTTGTATGAGTGATCATTAGCTTGCATTCATCATCAAGTTGCAAGCTTTATTTTCAAGGCTAGAGTTTTTGGGTGATTTTTGGCAAGGGTTTGCTTATTGGAGTTTAGTGGTGAGTTTCTATAGCCTTAATAATCAATTGTTAAATTGATTATGATAGGATATGATAAGATATGGCTATGTTTGTGGATCAATGTGTTTATGCAAGTTTAGTATAGTGTACGTTGTGTGTTTTGCAAGTTTTATGCTGTATGTTATGCAAGTTTAATGCTACGTTTTATGATGCTCATTATGCAAAACACTAGGTTGAACATTGATTCATATGTAACATGTTATGCAAGCTATATGTGAGATTATATGCAAGTTCATATGTAACATGTTTTGCAAGCTATATGTGAGATTATATGCAAGTTCATATGTAAAATGTTATGCAAGCTATATGTGAGATTATATGCAAGTTCATATGTAACATGTTATGCAAGCTATATGTGAGATTATATGCAAGTTCATATGTAACATGTAATGCAAGTTATGTGCATGACTATATGCAAGTTCATATGTAACATGTTATGCAAGTTATGTGTTTGGTTATATGCAGGTTATGTGCATTATTATATGCAAGTTCATATGTAAAATGTTATGCAAGCTATATGTGAGATTATATGCAAGTTCATATGTAACATGTTATGCAAGCTATATGTGAGATTATATGCAAGTTCATATGTAACATGTAATGCAAGTTATGTGCATGACTATATGCAAGTTCATATGTAACATGTTATACAAGTTATGTGTTTGGTTATATGCAAGTTATGTGCATGATTATATGCAAGTTCATATGTAGCATGTTATGCAAGTTATGTGTTTGGTTATATGCAAGTTATGTGCATGATTATATGCAAGTTCATATGTAACATGTTATGCAAGTTATGTGTTTGGTTATATGCAAGTTAACATGTGACATGCTATGCAAGTTCACACCTTTGTATGACATAAGAATCATATGCAAGTTACCCCCTTTGTGACATATGTGCTTCATGCAAGTTTGAGTTAAATGCTAGTTGGGTTTAATGCATGCTCATATATGCAAGTTGACACCTTTTAAACCCATGATAAAGTTATATGCTATGTTGGGTAAACCCATGGCATTTGTGATGAATCTTCCCTTTATTATGTCATGTTATGAGAACGAATTACGTGGGGAACGATGGGGTTAATATGCATGTTAATAAAATGGTGTGAAATGGGTATGCTTAAGCATAACATAAAGTGAGTGGACATAATTGGGAATTTACCTACTAAGTTAGGTCTACCCATATTATGGAATTGGGAATTTACCTATTAAGTTAGGTCTACCCATATTATGGAATTGGGAATTTACCTATTGAGTTAGGTCTACCCATATTCTTGAAATTGGTAATTAATTAGGGATAATTAATACAAATTATGGGGGTGATTAATTAGGTGTAATTAATCGACTAAGACAAGAGGTTGGACCCTTTTGTAGCATAAGACTGCCCGGAACCAACCGGCAAATCCAGCGGCTACAAATGATTTGCCCAATGTGAGAGGTCTTAGTCATAAACTAAATACGTGACAAGTGTAAAGACACGAGGTTAGACTCTGTTATGGTGTAAGGCTGCCCGGAACCAACCGGCATATCCAGCTGCCATAAAAGACAGTCTAATGTGAGAGGTCTTTACAAAGGTTACGATCTTAATTAATTAAGAAACACTTAACCAAATTAGCATGTAGTGGGGCATGAGGGGTTAAGTGGGTGCCTTGGGTGGCATGTAGTAACTAGTGGGGGTGCCTTGGGTGGCATGAGGAGACTAGTGGGGTGCCTTGGGTCGCAATAGAAAATACGATTAGAATACTTAACCAAAGTGGAACATGTAATTAAACATGATTAAAGGGTTAAGTAAGTGCCTTGGGTGGCATGTGGGAATCAAGTAAGTGCCTTGGGTGGCATGTGGAAATCTAGTGGGTGCCTTGAGTGGCAATTAAAATATGATTAAAAGACTTAACCAAAATTTATAACATGTAAGTGGACATGGTTAAAGGGTTAAGTGGGATTCACTAGAAATGACAAGCTTAGGTGGGTAGCTTGTGGGGGCCCATATCAACCAATATCCCAAACGTATCTTTGTGGGCTCGACCCAAGTCGAGGACGGGACACGCATATTGGGCTTGACTGTAAGAGGCCAAAACAGGTTAGCGGTGGCAACGCAAGTCCAACGGGTTTCATATGCGTGTGTGGACCCGGGCTAGTAAGTAAGACGTTGTTGCATCGTGTAGGTATAAGCCGTGCACCGTTGATATTATCAGGTTGCCACTTTGGGGAATGATACACCCCACTGTGGGGCCAGCACGGGTATCTACGTTAGGGAGCCGATCGCTTGGGGAGTAGTGGGTACACCTAGTGGAGATAGGGGCAGACGGCACCTATGTAGTCAGCTAGGGTTACACGAAACTACTATTAAAAATTACTAAGTACACTTAGTGGGATCAACCTTTAAGTAGGAATTACCCTTGGGTGGGTAGAACTGGTGTGGTGCAGTGTAGGAATTACCCTTGGGTGGGTAGATCTGGTGTGGTGCAGTGTAGGAATTACCCTTGGGTGGGTAGATCTGGTGTGGTGCAGTGTTGGAATTACCCTTGGGTGGGTAGAACTGGTGTGGTGCAGTGTAGGAATTACCCTTGGGTGGGTAGATCTGGGGTGGTGCAGTGTAGTCATTATCCTTGGGTGGGTAAATGCGTCTTTTCGGTTATCTTAGTACATCCTGTGTTTAGTTGGCTACTTAGTGTAGTCATTATCACCAGAGGTACCGTACGTTGTTTATATCATACCCTAATTACTTTATTGATTGTATTGTTAAGGTTATAGGACTCGCTCAGGCTTATGTCTGACCCCGTTGTTTTTTTATCTTTTTCCCAACCCTCAGGTTTTCACAGTGGGCCTAGCGCTAGTGGGCTTTGATCAGACTGCTTTATCTATCTTTTGGAGCTTGGACCGTGGATGTAAAGCTCAGTTTATCTTTTCTATTATGGCTATTAAGTTATGTAGTGGGATTATGTACTTTTGTTTTATCAGGATGGATATTATGTACTTGACTCTTGTTTATGGTTTTGGTGTAACCAAACATGTTTTACTTTCCGCTGCAATGAAATGATGTTTTAAATTCTCAAGTATTACTTATATCTGTCTTGTTGTAATTTTTCTGTTCTATATTCACTTAAAATACTCCACCGATGTTATGGCATTCCCTTAGTGAGTGTCCGTAGCGGGTGTGGGGTGTTACAACAAGGCAGAACATGTATAGTAAAACAGAGTAAGTAAACAGCGGTAGAAAATAAAACCAACTTCATCATTTCAAAAGCATAGTCAAGTACATCATGATACTAAAACATCATTTTCCAAAATACGCAAAGAGTCTAGAAAACGTGGAATGAAAATACATAAAGTAAAACATAAAGTACTAATCCCCAAGATAACAGTAGTGTCGCCATAGCATAACTCACAAACATACATGAGCTCTCTGATCAAGCAAGAAAAAGATCCAAGCTAAGTACTGGTGTTTCCACCCTGAGAACCTGATGGGGGAAAAGGAAAGAAAAGAGGCGAAAGAAAACAGGTCAGTCATAAAGACTGGTAATCCCTAACTACTATTAGTATAAAAACCAATAAAGTTAACAGGACATGAGAAAACGATATGAGACATAAGGGTAAAACTGGTCAAGCATGATAACAAGGTGAATCGAGTGTGGCATCGCATATCTAAGGTTAAGTTTTGCACCACGTGTACTAGTGTTTCCAACCCATGTTAAGTGTAAACAAGAAATGATCCCTTGGCCCAATAACATGTGATGGCCCAAATCTCGGGGCCCAACTACGCGGTTTAGTCGATCGGCTCCCTATAAGCCTAACTCGTCAAGTTTCGGTGTCCATACGTCCTAGCCTTGAGATGTAGTCGACTGTGCGGGGTCCACCCTAGGGTGTATCCAGGCCCTAGGGTGCCAACCCTCTCTGACAACATAAACAAGCATGCACAATCCAGCCTACAGGTGCCCATGTCTGTCTTTCATCTCGGACAACGTGCATGCTCATAGTCCCGCCGGAATCTACGAATGGCGCACCTACATAACCGTCCGTTTTTGTCTTTCACAATCAGCCTAGTATTCGTGCTCCCACCCTAGCCTAGTCCCTAGGGTATCTCGATACTCCCTGGTGGGTTACTGCTGAAAGGGGCCCCACAACTAGGGTTTTCTAGTGGGTTAAGTGTGTTTAACCCTCATCCAAAGTTGGTTAAGTGTAACCCAAAAAGGTTCACGACTTAACCCTATCAATCCATCGTGTTCAGTTGGTTAAGTATCAAGTGGTCCATGACTTATCCTATCCATGTGGCATTAATTTAATTAATTAATGCACCCAACCTCTCACATTAGACTTTGTTGTGGTCACTGGATATGCCGGTTGGTTCCGGACAGAATTACACCACAACTTAGTCTAACCTCGGGTCTTATAGTGCGACATCACCAACTACTCACATTGGGTCCTATTGTTTGTAGCTACCGGTATGCCGGTCGGTTCCGGGCAGATTTACGCTACAAACTCAACCCAACCTCGAGTTGTCCTTTTCGTATTTTCTAAATGTCATGTCCATAATCATGTTTTCAAACATAATCGCATGTCAACTTACATGTCATATTTTCAAGTCATGTTTCATCTCATTTTAGTTTTCCTAATCTACCCATAACGTATTCCCCTCGCATGTACATTCACATCAACACAAATAGATCAAATGGGGAAATATCAACATGACAAAGTGGGTGCAAAGTAGCATGTTTGAGTCACAAGTTAAACATGGTGTCATTTAGGCACGGGTTTACTACATAACTTGCATATATGGTTATTGGCCTCAAAAACATGTATGACATTAACTTAGCAAATAGGGTGACGTGAACTCCAACATGAAACTAGCATAAAGGTGATTTGGCCATAAACATGAGACTAGCATAAAGGTGATTTGGCCATAAACATGAGACTAGCATAAAGGTGATTTGGCCACAAACATGAGACTAGCATAAAGGCGATTTGTATAGGGTTTAGCATCTTAGGCAAGTTGTCACATCGGTCACAAGAGGTTACATGTTGCATTGTGCAAAGTCCACAAACAAAGGTCATGTCTTTATACCCCAAAAGTCAACATGAATGTCACTAGATTCATCATAGGCAACGTTTAGGTTAACATCAAGGTCATGAGGGTTCTATGTTGCATTTATGCACAATCACCACATAAAGGTCATGGCTTTATACCCAAAAGTTAACATGAACGGTTCTAGGTTCATGATAGGCAACATTTAGGTTCACAAACATAGATCATAAGGTCAAAAATGGATCTATGCATTCATTTCAAATCAAACATACCACAAAAGTCTCATTTCACTTGCAACATGTCATAATTAAATTCATAGTTAACATCTAAGAGTATGAGAGGGCTTACAATGAGCGGTTAAGCGAACTAGATTAATATTATTAAAGATTGAGACGAAGCCACAAGAAAAAATCCACAAAGAAATAATAAGCTCCTCTTAAACGCCTTGAAAACTAGAAGAAATAAATCCAAAGAACTAGAAAGATGGCTCTTTTACACGAGAAACTAGCTTAGAACACTTAAGCTTTCATGAGGTGGAAGATGGAGGCCATGACATGAGAGTGGAGGCCATAATGAGTAAGCATTTTGGCATAGTTTAGTTGTAGGATTGATTTGTGTGAGTTTATGAGAGGGTTAGGGGTCTTTTTATAGAGTTTAGGAATGTTTTTAGCCATAGGATTAACCCTAATTTCAATCTGAGCCATCAAATCCCGTCACTAGCCAACAAAACTGAACCAAAACCACAAGCAGGTGCACCAGGCAATTTGGGCCGACCACCCAGGTCGACACCTGTGTCGACTGGGCAGTCGACACCTCCTGGGTGTGTCGACACCCCAGTCGACCTGGGGGCTTGGGCGGGTATTTTTCCCGCCCAATCTGTTTGCCTCCAGATTTGAATTTTGAGCTGTTTTCGGGCTTGGAATTTTCTCAAAACTTTGGCGGGTCATAACCTGGTCATACGGGCTCCGATTTACAAAATTTCGGACTCTATTTCGCGTATTTTTCCGAGACGAACGCAATGGCATAGCCTGTTTCCCTTGATTCAGAAATTACAATTTAATTCTAGCTTGATTATTGATTATAGCTTAATATAACGTGTTGTTAAAAGCCGGGGTGTTACAAGAACAAGACACTTTAGAACCAAACGTAAGAATACATCAGAGATTGGATTAGTAATATCCAATGAGGATGACTCATTAGAGATGGGATCAGTAGTGTCCTAGAATGAGTGTGAAGAGTGTTGTTTTTGAAAATAAAAGTGAAAACCAACTTTGTTTTGGAAATTCAAATCTTAAGTATTCGTATTTGAATAGTTTATTTAAATTGAATTTGGTCAATCTAATATATAAAGATTTTGCATATAAGCTTAGTGGCTTGTATTTGAAGTTTTAATATACTTGATAGATATAGAATTACACTCTTGATGCTGGAGGCGATTCTGATGATGAGAACCAAAACTAGATAGGGCTTATTTGTTGTGATTTGGCATCAAAAATGTGATTTTTGACTATATATCAACATTATGCATTTCGAACACTTTAATCAACTAATAGATTGCTGATTGTGTTGTGGGATTGGTTGTTTGAACTTATATGTGCTTGCAAGGCAAATTTAGCCGAGTAGACTAAAATTTGAACTAACGTGAAAATTTCTTGTATTTGGATATATGTGCATGGTTGTATAACTTGAACAGGTCATAGCAGGGATGCTAAGCGAAGGAATAAAATTGTTTTGCCCTACAAATAGGTACATGTTTACCATATTTTACTGTTCTATTTGGGTGATGATGATTTTATGAGCCGTATCGGCTAGCCGCTTGGGATTTTCTTTTTCTTTTTGAGATCTGAGGGCCATGGGAGGCTGTTTGAAATATCTCGTAGCTCCCGGTGCAGGGGAGGTTATGGCGAAATTTTTCAAAAATTTAGGGTGCTCGCCAAATTTTTGAGAAATTTGAAGAGTTTTCAGAAACTGAAAAGTTGGAAAGCTTAGGCAATGATTAAAATAGAGAAAGCTGAGTTGATTAGAAAACAACTTTCGGCTTCGTTCCTTTTCGAGGACGAAAAGTTTTTAAGTGGGGGAGATTGTAATAACCCGGAAATCTGGGCCAATTTAAAAATTTTAATTTGGCTATTTAAGCGAATTTTAGCTATTTAAAATAGGATATTTTAAATAAATACGACAGAAAATTTATTTTCGGCAAAGTTAAGACGAGTAAATTTATTCTAAATAGATAACATGCTTTGAATAGCGCGGTAGTTTGAGAAATTCGGCTTTAAACTTCGATTAAATATATATAATTCAATTTAAAGTACAAAGGGGACGACCCTAGAAAGTTTAACTCTGTTCAACCAAATCTCTCAAATAGATGTTGAGAACAGGACTGGCACAGAGTAAATAAAATGTTAGGGTTTGGCCGACATTTTAAAATAGTCGCAGGGCTGTTTATACAAGGCTGCGTACGTTTAAAGGTATTTTAAATATATATATTTGGCCCTTAAAAATAGCTATTTTGCAAATGACCTTGGAATTCGACGAAACCACTTTTGTTGGATCCGGGATGTCAAATTATTGCTAGGTTCCAAATTTCAGAATTTTTGGAGCCAATATATGAGCGTGGCGCAGTTAAACGTGTTTAACGAAATTCAGTTGATTTTAATCGACTGGAAATGGACCATTTTTCAAACGGTCTCAGAATTCAACGAATTTAGTTTTGTTAGGACCGTATCGTCGATACGATGCTAGAAAATATTTTTATGGAATTTTTAGAGTTAGTATGTAACCCGGTAATTTAAAATGTGCGTTAAAATTAAATATATACAGATTTATGTTTTAATTTTGATAAAAACCTATCGTAACGGCCGAATTGGCTTACGGTACATATCCCAATGTGTTTGGGATGGGGGTAATACGCTAGTGACGACAGTCGTTGGGTTCGATTTGGGATTCGGACGAAAAACGTACTTTTTGGAGAATTAAATTAAAAAATAATTGAATATAATAGCTTAGTCAACCCTCCCTTTAGCTCTCTCTCTCCTCAAACATACCTCCCCCGTCGTTCTTCCTTTCAGATCCAAATAAAGAAAAAACAAAATAGAGACGACGGAAACCACGCCCGCCGTCCACCAGCTTTCGCCGGAGCCCCTCCTCGCCGCCCTCTCCACGCCCCACCTCCGATCTGCCCCCTCCTTCTGCTCCTCCCACCTCTCCGCGTTAAAACCCTCCCCCAACTCTCAATCGTGCTGCATCACCCCTGTAGGACCAACGCCGCCGCCATGCGACCCCACCGCCGCGCCTAGGACTGCAGCACCCCCCGAGCTCTGACCCTAACCCTACTCCACGTTGATTGAAGACCCCGGTGCCCCAAACCCTCTCAAACCGAGCCCCTAGCCTCCCCATCTCCGCCTGACACCTCTCCGACCTACAATGCTGCCCCGGGCTATCTGATACCGATCAGCAAACTACCACCATCACCCTCCTCCGATTGAAGTGAGTTTTTATTTTATTTTAATTTCGATTTTCATATGTGAAAGTCGTGCTTTTTAATAACATAAAGGTGTGATTTTTAACACCTTAAAGGCGAGATTTTTAATAACATAAAGGTGTGATTTTTAACACCTTAAAGCCGAGATTTTTAATAACATAAAGGTGTGATTTTTAACACCTTAAATGCGAGATTTTTGATAACATAAAGGTGTAATTTTTAGCTACTTAAAGACGAGATAGAGTGGTAAAAATATAATCTTTTACGTGTAGATAGCGTGGTAAAAATATAATCTTTTATAGGTAGATAGCGTGTTAAAAATATAATCTTTTACATGTAAATAACGTGTTAAAAATACAATCTTTTACATGTAAATAGCGTGTTAAAAATATAATCTTTTACATGTAAATAGCGTGTTAAAAATATAATCTTTTTGGCCAAAATAGCGTCTTAAAAATATAATCTTTATATTCAAAATAGCGTGTTAAAAATATAATCTTTATATTCAAAATAGCGTGTTAAAAATATAATCTTTATATTCAAAATAGCGTGTTAAAAATATAATCTTTTATATACATGTATCGATGTCGAAAATGTGATTTTTAACATATGCGGTGTTGAACAGATCTCGTCAGGAGCACGATGAAGATGTTCTACATAAGAAGAGTCGTGCCATTGGTTTAGCAATTGGTGAAAACTTCTCACTCTATTTTTATTTTCTAGTTAGAAAATATATGCTAGGATGTTTGACGGTGTTTAGTAGCACCTGACACCCGTCGTCCACATACCATGGATGGCTTGTTTGCTTGGTTGATTTGGTTGTTCGGTTTATTGTGAATATTTGTTTGAATTGGAATTGTGGTTTGAAATAACGAATCGAAAAATTGGTTAGGATTAGACGTGCGCCGAGATAAGGCGAAGGAGTAAGGCTAGGTTAGACCTTACTCCAATTTTGGTATAGCGCCGTTGTACTGCCGAAATTTTCTAAAAAGTGTTAGAAAAATTTAACCAAGTGAAAATAAATATCCATATTCAAACCAGACGGTTTGTATATGTACACCTATTTGACTAAGATAGTTGGGACGGTATATTTTAAAGATCGCCGAATTACACGAATAAAAATGTGTATTTGCTGGTTAAAACCCCACACGGGTGTTGGGATGAAATTAACGTACACTAATCCCAATTGTTTAGTTGTATGTCAATCGATTGGTTGACAAGCTGTTGTAAGCATTAATTAGTGATATCTAATGCTTACGCAGTTGTGTAGTGCACTTTGGATGATGGTTGATTACATATACATGTGTTGTATGTGAATCCATATAAGTGAAATTATATGGTATGTGTTTGGGCCTCATTCCAATTTGGTGAAATCAAAAATATTTGAAATAGAACATTTAAAGCTGAAATATTTGAAATAAAATACTTGAAGTGTAAATATTTGAAATAGAATATTTATATTTAGAGCAGAAATATTTGAAAAATAATAATTAAAGTGAATATATTTAAAATAATATATATTAAGCCGTGTTGATTAGATTTGCGCCATTTGGATGCGGACGATATTTATATCGATTTTATTCGCTTTAAAATAAATATCAATTAGTGAATTATTTCAAATCCAAATATTTTGGAAATAATATCGTTTATAGTACAACGATGTAGAATATTTAATTTTGGCTAAAAATTAAAGGTGTAGTGGAAATCGATTTTTTTTAAATGATTAATAAAATACGTTTAGAGTTAAAATCGACGAAATATATATAGTATATATTATATATATATTAATGGCCTGACTAGAACGCGTCGCGCCGCGGCAGTTCACGAATTTCGACCATTAAACTTCGTGTGGACGTTGCGGGAGATACGACCGTCGGATTCTCCTAAAACCGGAACCGTTGGGTTCGTGTCGAAAAGAGCTTTCCAACGAATATAAGAAATTTGAAATCTAACGGTTGGATTTGGAATTATGTCCAAATAAAATTTGAAAAAGGTCGCTATGGATGCAGTTCGATGGCCGTTAGTGGAAATCGACTGTACGGGCCTTGATAAAATTATTAAAAATAGTGATAGTTCGTGTAAAATCAAAATAAGTGATTTGGGAAGAGTTGGGGTGAAAAACTACATATTTGTAAAGATAAAAAAAATGTGTTTTTATCGAATTGAACTAGTTTTGACTAGAGTTATACTCTATTTTTTTTTAAATAGATAAACTGGTTTTGAAATGGTTTTAAAAATAACCAAAATTTCTAATACGTGAATCGGAATGAGATTTTGGGTTCGTCGTGAATGGTGTCTTAAATAACACTGTTCTTGAATCCAGTTTAGAAAAGAATAAATCTTTTAACTAAGATTTGGTGAAATTGTCCAGTTATTTAGAATAATCAATTAGAATAAAATTCCAATTGGTTTTTGGGTTTATCGTGAACAGTGTTTTAAATAACGCTTGTTCTTTAAGTCGATTACCAATTGGATGTGATTTGGGGTTTATCGTGAATCGTGTTTTAAATGACATCGATTCTTTAACCCAGTTAAAGATTAAAACTAAGTGAAGTTTTAATGAATCTTTAATTAGGTTAAAGTGATATCCAAAGAAAGATTAAAGAATAAATTTAAAAGAATTTATCTTTGATAAAATTAATGGGAACCTTTCCCTAAGAATGTGAAGATTGAATAAAAGAATATTCTAAATTGGAATGAAGCGTATGTTGTGTTTGTGTAACACTTGTGTTTAAAATATAAGCGGATTATTCAGAAAGGCCGGGTTATACCCATTCTGAATAACCGATTCGACTATATGTTGAAGGTGAAGACGATGGTTGAAGACCGAGGGTCTTCATGTCGTTTGGATAATTACTGACCATCTTGATTGGGGGCACCCAAGAGGAGAGAATCAGTTGGTGATCATCCATACGTGCCTGGAGATCGACAGATATGCGAGGAAAGTGCCTCCGGTTTCGTTCAGACCCAGAACGGACTTGTAAATGGTCGGTGTGTCTGACATTGGATTTTGGCACTGTGTTGAATGGTTTCTATTAAACATACATTTTCCTGGAGAAAGAGAATTTATTCTCCTACTTCACCCCTCTCTGAGTCGCGCGGATCAGAGGTTGTATATCGATAGACATCAGTCGCATGGAGCGGATTGCCTGTGTGGCATGCCTAAGTGGCAATTGATCAAGTCTTTTGCTGAAAAGCAAAGTCTTGTGGTGATGATCAAAGCACGGCCTGTGTGGCGTAGCTTTGTGTATTAGCGTTGACTCGCGAGTTTCACACCCCGGGTGGAGCAAAAACGGGAGACGGACTTCAGGGAGGGCATGCATTTCTTTCTAGTTAGAAGTGGTGCCAGTGCTTGAACTGGCTGGCATTGCTTATGTGGATGATGGATTTTGAGGCGCCTCGTGTGCATCGGTCATTCTCGAACCGATGGAGTCAGTGGACTCATTTACGCCCCATAGGGTAAGGAAACGCACTGTTCAGGGTTTAAGTTTAATCCACATCGGTGGACCGGCCTTGACGATCCAAGGGTCACTCGAGCTCTGATCCTGAGACTTGGGCTAGAGAGTCTCGAATTCGGTGAGGACTATCTTTTGCCTCGGTTCACAGACGGAAATCCAATTTCCAATACGTAATATTGCGGTTTTGATTTTATAGCCTAGTATTGGCGACATGTCATATGGTACCCATGTCGTCTAGGATTGATACATTTATATTTGAAGTTGTTTGGACACTATCCACTTACTATAGTATAAAATAACTTGTTTTAAACGTACCAAGCATGCTTTGGCAATTATAAGGTAAAACCCTATCCTTCGGTTTGTGTTGCATTGTGTGATGGGACCTGGGTCTTATAATAGCTTCATTGTTCTTTATTTAGCATTGCGCTGTTTGTTTTATGCACTGGTATCCTTGGGGTGAAGCACGTTCTGCGTTAGCGGCGTGGTCCCTTGATTTACCTAACTTTAAGAATAAAGAATAATAACTGTTTTAGTTCTCACACCAGTCACATGACTGACCTGGAGTTTATTGTTTTAACCTAAACTCTGGGTGCCCTTATTTTCCGCACGGGCAGCTAGTAGTTTTGGTTTTGCAGATTTATATTCACAGGATCCTGGTTTACAGCCGGAACTATACTCGGAAAGCTTTGTACCCGCGTATTCTTTCCAGTTGTGTTTTGTATTATCTTCCGTTGTATTGTAATGTATTTTAATATCTGATACTTGTGTAATGTGTATTATTCAAATTATACTTTGTATATTATTGTACTATGATGTAACCGTTGTACTAAGCAATGAAATGTTCTTCTGTTTGCGTTCTATTCTGTGTTGTTCTCAAAGCAATTCGGGTTTTGATCGGTCTTGGTCGGTTTTAGCAATCGATTGAGTCCAGGCGAAATCCGACTTGTCACAGATATACCCTTTTTGATGGTTATGACCCACATAACCATGCGACCTACCCGATTTTCTACCATTCCCGGTTGATGAGGCTTAAGGTCAAGATTAATTAATTAATTAATGTATCACTATTATATTATTATTTAATTCTTCTGAACATCAGGACACTATTCACTTTGAATGTCACATCGTCAGATCCACCAGATATCGCTAAATATTTATCTCCACAGAAATACTTTGAGGGTTAAGCTAAAAGAAGGTGTCCAGTCTTTTCCGCCACCAGCAGAAATATGTTTGTAGAAATTCAATATCCGTGGTCCCTTTGGAAATACTTTGTCAGACACTCATCCGTACAAGTCATCTAGGAACAGGATGAACCGAAGGCATCCGCCTACCATGTCCTATATAGGTATAACACCTAGGATCAGTAGCGAGTAATCCTTGCAATCCGAAGATTCCAACCACGACAGAATCACAGTTTATCTCTGGGAGCTAACCAGAGATTATTTGTAATCCTTCCGCTTATGAAGCTCCACGGTCTTCAATGCTCCATCTTCAATCTTCATTTCAACGTAGTTTCTGGTCGGAATGGTTTCCGAATATTGATTTAATCCCGGTCTTTCCGTACCAACAATTGTATTGGCCAGAATTGATAGTTGGTTATTTAACTATCAAATAAATAATTATGTGAATAAATTGAGTTTATTAGTTTAGTACTCAGCATCACTTGGCCTTTTTAATTAAAAACTAATTAACTTTTTAATTTTTCGATATTTTAAAGTACTATATTTAGCTCTTAGCTTAATACACTAATGTTCTTAAAACCATTTTATTATAATTCTTAGAAAAATATCTTATAACCATATTCAGTTTCCTTTTAATCCTCTTTTCAAACCATTTACAACTTCTTTCTTCATTATGTATAATTGGGAAATCGATCCAACTCATTACTCATAAAACAGCTTTACAAATTCTCTCTTGTTTCATTTTTTGAAAACAATACCAAATGCTTATTTTTATAGAATAAACCAATTTAAAAACCCAATTCCCCATTTCCCTTTTTACTTGAAAATATCGTTATATTTTCATGCGATCCCCTCTTATTTTTTCTTTTCTTTAGAAATCCTATTTACATATATATTCGAGTTCTTTTGTCCCTTTTACTTTGGAAATCATATTATGTAACAGCGCGATTTTCGATACCTCGAAAGTCGTGTCAGTATTGAAAGAATTAAGGAGATAAGATAGAAAAGATAAAACTAATAGAATAGAAGAGTAAGGAAATATCAGAATCTTGCAGCGGAATTTCAAAAATAAATAATATATTACAATACTGGGTCTGCTACATCATAGTACATCATCATAGTACATTATCATAGTACAACAACAAAATTATACATCATGACTACAATAATACAGATAACTGAACTACATACATAGATATACTACTTGTATTGACTTGAACTTCATCGGTTCCACTTGCCTTCCTGGACTACTTGTCTACTCATAACAAATATTATGAGTACCCAAGAGTTCAGGAAACACAAAAAATAAACTCTGGGTCAGTCAGGGGACTGGTGTGAGTAAACACAGTTAAAAGATGTAAATAGGGAAGTAGGAAATAAGGTTTTCTAGATTCATTTACTTTAGAAATCTTTGGACCAATCCATAACTAATATATGGATAATGACCCAAGTACTTTATATCAAAACGTTTAATATTACGATTGTTTTTATCAAATAAATAATCATCTAGTGAAACGCTTGCAACTCACGTTCACGTATACAGTATAAAATCAAAAATCGCAGAGCGCTTATTGGAGATTGGATTCCAACAGACAAGGTATGGGAGCACCTGCCGATCAATGTACTCTATAGAGGATACACTGGGGCTCAACAAGAACGTCTTGCAACCCGGCCACACATGACCGTCCACTCATTTAGCTTGAGTGTAACGAATATATTACCACCTCTACGCCTGCCACTAACATAACCGTTCCCGGGAGATATAGAATTGAAAAGAAGTAACAAATATGAATATTATCTAGATGGTGATAATATGCCCTGCTTGGGTATGACCCAACTAGCCATGCTACCAAGCCCAACTTTTGTTACTTTCTAGTTGTGAGGTTTTGAGGTCACGTTTATTTTTCTGACAGATTCATTTCTTCAATTACTTTGAATGCCACATCGTCATATCCGTCAGAAACAATCATTCGATTAAGCAAATATGTTGCGGGCAATAAAGCTTAGAGAAATGAATTTCTCCGCCACCAACGTAATATACTTATGTAAATTTGATGCGTAGAATCTAAACTGATGTACGTTGTCAGACACTCGTCCATTTGGGTTTTTCCTGGGACTGAACATACCAAAGGTACTATTTCAAATATTCCTTGAATATCTCCGTCTTCAATATTTCTGACATGCGTCGTATACTTCGAGTCGAAGTGGAATATTTATTTCGAACTCTTCGAAACGATGTACGAAATGTCTTTTGTAGTCGATAAATAATTATCGGCTTAATCATGATTATTATTCAGTTTACACATTAATTATCATTACACAAACAATATATGTTTATCTTGTTCATATCTGGATATCAGTATTGTCTCTTAAAAAGGACAGTTAAATGTGTGCGTTGCATACGGTATTCTATTCAGTTTTGCTAATTACGTAGAAATGGATAAATGAAGCACGTGCTTTGCATACGGTATTTGCTTCGTTCATCGTCGATGTTTAGACGATGTTCAATACTCCATTTCTTCTGGTAAGTTATTTTATTACTTCTAATTTATCATAAATAAGTTAATTTAATAATTTATTTAAATTATTTCCTTTGTATTTTAAAGTTTCAAACTCGCTGAACTTCTTCGATCAACTTCGTTACTCGATCTTCTTGCCTTTTTCCTCTTTCCGCTTTCCTATGTCAAATTAAATAAAAATTCTATTTTTATTTAATTATTTATTTATTCTTTAATTTTATTTATTTTTCCAAAGTTCCAGCTTCAAAACGCCATGATTTCGCTTCAGATCCTAAGGTTGCGCATCTGTTTACCAAAGTACCACCTGGTACTTTGCCAAATACCAAAGTGCCAGGCCTCCAGTCACCATCCATTCCTTCATATTTTCCTTGCCACGACCGTATTTTCCAAAGTACCACCTGGTACTTGGCAAAGTGCCAAAATACCAAAGTACCAGTTAACTGTCACCGTGCGTTCCTTCATATTTTCCTTGCCACGACCATGTTTTCCTGTTGTCCCAAAGTACCACCCTTATACTCGCCAAAATACCAGGTACCATACCTTACCACGACCGTGCTGATCACCGCCAATCGATTACCACGACCATGATTTCTTCAAAAGCCAAAGTACCACCTTGGTACTTGCCAAATTCCACTTTCATTCTTCTTGCCAAGTACCACATCAGACTCAACTCACTAAAGCAGTGCAAATGCAGTTATGTTCACTCCCCCTGTACATGTGTAACTGTGCACCTGCAAAGATATTCCGATGCTCGAACAGTGGTCGCGCCAACCCTTACGTGCCACATTCCCCCTTGCAAACCCGTCGACATACCCAGATCCCTAATCACCCTTAACCGGGCCAATGTCCCTACCTATCCACCTCATACCTAAACTAAAGCCATGTTGTGAAATAGATTAAATATACAGCCTGAATTTGCTAAGATTTATCATTATACCTTTGTTAAAGCACATGCAAACTTAATGAATTCAACGCATAGGGATTAACAGTAACGTTATGTGTAAAGCACCCAACTAATGTTAGATTTTGAGCCTTGGGTCTTTTTACCATGTTTTTATTTATTTGTTTTTATTTTTGTAGATGGAGTTAATTAACTCATCTAAGACCCTCATCGTCCAGCTCAGGTGCACAATAACAAAATATAAATCATATCCAACAACAACCATGTAACACTGTGTCGGAAGTTTATTAGAAACGCAGACTGTAAGCTATATGGTGCACTGTTAAAATAGTAATGGTTGGGAAGCTCTATGTATCCAGCTGATAATAAATATCATTCAAATATTCACTGACATACATGGCAAAGTAATATATCGTGGAGGTTTCAAGATTCAAGATATATCTATCATATTTCATTTCCTATCTTCTACTTCTACAATCGTCCAATTCCTTTATTGCTTCTTATTATATTTTTCCTTTTGTATTTAATTCTTCTATGGCAAAAAGAACAGGTCCAAGCACCCACTTTGATTCATTAGAACCCCTGCTACTACTCTTTCTGTTCCATCGAACACCTTTTCATGTATACCCCCTTCATTCCTTTGTTTAATCTTTACTTCAACCCCATATCCCTTAAAACACGCACGGCCTCCCTTCCTTACCTTTCCATGTTTCTTCAGTTGGTCCATTTTTCTCTTTCTCCTTTCATCACTTGTTATGTACACTCATGTGCATGGTGTAAGTGCACAAGTCCACCCTTCGGTACAACCTTATTCCGATCATCTCTGCATACCGCGATTTCATGCCTAAACCTATTCCTATCGTTGAGTTTTTCTCCAACTCCCTGTCTCAATTTTTCGTTCTTCAACCCAGGCTTCATCGCAAGCACTCTTCTCTTGAACAGCTCGCCACGCCACCTCCTCAATCCGATCATCCCCCAACTCCACTAATGTAATGACAACTTAAGGAGTGTTCTATTACCCTAAATGTAGTAACACTCGACGTGGTCATCGAGGTGTACTTCACCCTCAAAGTCTACCCTTCAAACTGATCCCAAAGACCGTACTGTATGTCTACCCAGATCTGTATATATACCATATTATTTGAGTGGCAAATATTTCAAGCTACACTACAGATTTGTGTAAGCAATATACTCTGGTAATTTTTGAATCCAATATCTCCCTAAAATCCAATGTTATGGATTTCTAAAAGTAATAAAGATGTAGACGTTCACCGGTTTAAATATTCTGATATAGTTTAAAGGTTACATAGCCTTAAATCCATCATACACTCATAGCATGTACAATTTATATGTATATATAGCATTAAAATAGTAACACATCATATAAGTTAGAAGTTGTACTCATTATATGCACTATTTTTAGGGGCTTTTAATTTCCAGATGTTAATTCCAATACTTAATTCATATCTATGTTTGGTGTTTAGATCAATACAGATCATTCCAAGCATCATAATCTACATATAATCAAATACATTTTTAATCGATAAAAATGAAGTTTTAATCACAATGTTTGCTTTCCTTTCCTGCTGCTAGATCAACTTAGCGTTTTGGTGTAGTGAAATGTATGGGTTCAAGGGTATATGTAGCCATGTTTCTAAAATAAACAATTCTTTTGTTTTGTTAAAATAATATTTCTTACATTTTAAGCTATAGGATTCAAATCCTCTCTTAGGTTATACTTACCCCTTTCACTACTCTACTAATCCTATACCATTTGTTTAGTAAGACTTATGCATGAAGGAAATGATTTTTTCGATGAGATATTTATCAATTTCCTTGTCTTTTGTTCTACCTTCTAGAAACAAAATCATTCCAATGCCATACTTCATATATTTTGTTGTCGAATTGTAATTCATTTTCAGTTTTGGTTTCCAATATAATATGGTTTTTACTTTCTTGATATTTTGCGGATGAGAGTATTTATATTTGCAAGTTGCTATTGCTAGTTTCTAGGTGATGACTTGCGCTTATATTAGCATACTATTACTTGCTAAATGTCACTAATGATCTTGACTTTATATTTCTTACTTTTGTTTTGTTTCTACATGCACTCCCTTTTGATACTTCTCTTTGTCATTTTACAGAATATGTTATGTGCGGGTTCTTTTTATATGTTATTGTATTTGTTTTGGCCGAATTGATTTTCCGGCCTATGTTTACTTTGTTGTCCCCTTTTTGTTTCAATGTCCTTATATTTTTAAAGTGACAAAAATGTCTTCTTTTCATATGTATATTGAGTTATCAATTCTATTTGAATAATTTTCCATATATCTGTATGAATTTATGCTACGATTTAGATCTTTAAATGTTTATGTTTTCAAAAACATGACTAAAATTCACCCTTATATAATTCACATATATTTATGATGGTTTTTAGTTTGTTTAATAAACATATTTCATGATTTAATTACCCATTAAATAAACAGTTATTGTTAACAAAGACAAGCTAAAAACCGGGACATTACAGTCCACCCCTCTTAAAAGAATTTCGTCACCGAAATTAAAGGGTCATGCGTTGCTTTCTGTTTTAACTAAAGTCAAACACATTCATAACTATCCACCATACCTTCCGTATAGGCTTCTGATTTAATTTGTATTTTAGTTAATTATTTCTAAAATCCAAAATTCTGATTTTATTTACAAAATCAGTGACTTAACTCACATGGGTCTATATCAGCTAATAACTCAAGTCTGGTCTTTATTATCGGGAAGTACCACTTTTATTTACTCGATATTTCTCTAAATTTAGTTCAATGTTATTGAACTTATCCCGGACCCTAATCAATTAACTCGTTCCATTGGTTGTGGTGGTTGTCCTACTTGCTCGGCCTTGTCTTCCTTAAGAACTCATTTTCAACTTTCTGAGTATACGGTTTGATAATTAATACTCGATTGGAAGATAGTCTTAGGAATAATCTTATGTCAGTAACTAAGGTTGTCCTATACTAAAATAGTTTTTTTAGTAAAAATACGCTCTCTTAACACTAATCCAAAGCCTAGGTTTTCGAAAAATTTAAGCTCTGATACCAACTGTAATGGCGCTATTTTCGATACCTCGAAAGTCGTGTCATTATTGAAAGAATTTAGAAGATGAGATAGAAAGATAGAACTAATAGAATAGAAGAGTAAGGAAATATCAGAATCTCACAGCAAATTTCAAAAATACATAATATATTACTATACTGGGTCTGCTACATCATACTATATCATCATAATACATTATCATAGTTCAACAGCATAATTATACATCATGACTAAGATAATACAGATAACTGAACTGGATACATAGATATAGATATACAACTGGTCTTGACATGAACTTCATAGGTTCCACTTGCCTACCTGGACTGCTTGTCCACTCACAACAAATATTATGAGTACCCAAGAGTTTAGGAAACACAAAAAATAAACATGGGATCAGTCAGGGGACTAATGTGAGTAAATACATTTAAAAGATGTAAACAGGGAAGTAGGAAACAAGGTTTTCCAGATTCATTCAATTTAGAAATCTTTGGACCAATCCATAACTAATATATGGATAATGACCCAAGTACTTTATATTAAAACGTTTGATATTACGATAGTTTTTATCAAATAAATAATCATTTAGTGAAACGCTCGCATCTCACGTTCACGTATATAGTATAAAATCAAAAATCGCAGAGTGCTTATTGGAGATTGGATTCCAACAAACAAGGTATGGGAGCACCTGCCGATCAGTGTACTCTAGAGAGGATACACTGGGGTTCAACAAGAACGTTTTGTAACACGACCACACATGACCTTCCACTCATTTAGCTAGAGTGTAACGAATATATTACCACCTCTACGGTTGGTACCAACATAACTGTTCCCGGGAGATACAGAATTGAAAAGAAGTAACAAATATGAATATTCTCTAGATGATGATAACCCTGCTTGGGTATGACCCAACTAGCCATGCTGCCTAGCCCAACTTTTGTTACTTCCTAGTTGTGAGGTTTTGAGGTAACGTTTTCTTCTGACATATTCATTTCTTCAATTACTTTGAATGCAACATCGTCATATTCGTCAGAAACACTCATTCGATTACCCAAATATATTGTGGGAAATAAAGCTAAGAGAAACGAATTTCTCTGCCACCAACATAATATACTTACGTAAATTCGATGTGTAGAATCTAATTGATGTATGTTGTCAGACACTCGTCCATTCGGGTTTGTCCTGGGACTGAACAGACCGAAGGTACTATTTAAAATAGTCCTTGCATATCTCCGTCTTCAATATTTCTGACACATGTCGTATACTTTGAGTCGAAGTGGAATATTTATTCCAGACTCTTCAAAACGACGTACGAAATGTCTTTTATATTCCATAAATAATTATCGGCTTAATCATGATTATTATTCAGTTTACACATTAATTATCATCACACAAACAATATATGTTTATCTTGTTCATATCTGGATATTAGTGTTGTCCTTTAAAAATGAACACTTAAAGTGTATGCGTTGCACACAGTATTCTATTCAGTTTTGCTCATTACTTATAAACGGATAAATAAAGCATGTGCTTCGCATATGGTATTTTCTTTGTTCATCGTTATGTTTAAACGATGTTCAATACTCCATTTCTTCTAGTAAGTTATTTTATTGCTTCTAATTTATCAAAAATAAGTTAATTTAATAATTTATTTAAATTATTTCCTTTGTATTTTAAAGTTTCAAACTCGCTGAACTTCTTTGATCAACTTCTGTACTCGATCTTCTTGCCTTTTTCCTCTTTCCACTTTCCTATGTCAAATTAAATAAAAATTCTATTTTTATTATTTATTTATTTATTCTTTAATTTTATTTATTTTTCATTTTAATTAAAATAAATTTTAATTAAAAACTTCGTTTAGACACTCGTTTTCAAGCGTATTGACAAAGTACTAGTTTGCCAAAGTACGAGCTTCAGAACGCCATGATTTCGCTTCAGATGCTAAGGCTACGCATCCATTTGCCAAGGTACCACCTGGTACTTTGCCAAATACCAAAGTGCCAAATTGTTAGGCCTCCAGTCACCGTCCGTTCCTTCAAATTTTCCTTGCCATGACCGTATTTTTCAAACTACCACCTGGTACTTGGAAAAGTGCTGAAATACCAAAGTACCAGTTGCCAATCACCGTGCGTTCCTTCAAATTTTCCTTGCCACGACCGCGTTTTCCTATTGTGCCAAAGTACCCCCCTGATACTTGCCAAAATACCAGGTACCATACCCTGCCACGACCGTGCTAATCACCTCCAATCGCTTGCCACGACCATGATTTCTTCAAAAGCCAAAGTACCACCCTGGTACTTGGCAAATTCCACATTCGTTCTTCTTGCCAAGTACCAGATCAGACTCAACTCACTAAAGCAATGCAAATGCAGTTATGTTCACTATCCCTGTACATGTGTAACCGTGCACCTGCAAAGATATTCCGATGCTCGAACAGTGGTCGCGCCAACCCTTACGTGCCACATTCCCCCTTGCAAACGCGTCGACATACCCAGATCCCTAATCACCCATAAAAAGGCCAATGTTCCTACCTATCCACCTCATACCTAAACTAAAGTCATGTTGTGAAATAGATTAAATATACAGCCTGAATTTGCTAAGATTCATCATTATACCTTTGTTAAAGCTCATGCAAACTTAATGAATTCAACGCATAGGGATTAACAGTAACGTTATGTGTAAAGCAACCAACTAATGCTAGATTTTGAGCCTTGGGTCTTTTTACCATGTTTTTATTTATTTGTTTTTATTTTTGTAGATGGAGTTTATAAACTCATCTAAAACCCTCATCGTCCAGCTAAGGTGCACACTGACAAAATATAAATCATATCCAACAACAACCATGTAACACTGTATCGGAAGTTTTTAGAAACGCAGACTGTAAGCTATATGGTGCACTGTTAAAATGGTAATGGTGGTGAAGCTTTATGTATGCAGCTGATAAAAAATATCATTCAAATATTCACTGACACACATGGCAGAGTAATATATCGTGGGGGTTTCAAGATTCAAGATCTATCTATCATATTTTATTTCCTATCTTCTACTTCTATAGTCGTCCAATTCCTTTCTTGCTTCTTATTATATTTTTTCCCTTTGTATTTAATTCTTCTATGGCGAAAAGAACAGGTCCAAGCACCCACTTTGATTCATTAGAACCCCTGCTACTACTCTTTCTATTCCACTGAACCCCTTATCATGTATACCCCCTTCATTCCTTTGTTTAATCTTTACTTCAGCCCCATATCCCTTAAAACACGCACGACCTCCCTTCCTTACCTTTCCCTGTTTCTTCAGTTGGTCCGTTTTTCTCTTTCTCCTTTCATCACTTGTTATGTACACTCGCGTGCATGGTGTAAGTGCACAAGTCCACCCTTCAGCACATTCTTGCCCCATCATCTCCGCATACCGCGATTTCATGCCTAAACCTATTTCCATCGTTGAGTTTTTCTCCAACACCCTGTATCAATTTTTCATGCTTCAACCCAGGCTTCATCTCAAACACCCTTCGCTTGAACAGCTCGCCACGCCACCTCCTCAATCCGATCGTCCCCCAACTCCACTAATGTAATGACAACTTAAGGCCCGTTTTATTACCCTAAATGTAGTAATACTCGAGGTGGTCATCGAGGTGTACTTCGCCCTTAAAGCCTACCCCTCAAACTGATACCAAAGACCCTACTGTATGTCTAACCAGATGTGTATATATACCTTATTCTTTGAGTGGAAAATATTTCAAGCTACACTACAAATTTGTGTAAGCAATATACTCTGGTAATTTTTGAACCCAATTTCTCCCTAAAATCCAATGTTATGGATTTCTAAAAGTAAAAACGATGTAGACGTTCACCGGTTTTAAATATTCTGATATGGTTTAAAGGTCACAGTGCCTTAAATCCATCATACACTCATAGCATGTACAATTTATATGTATATATATATATATATATATATATATATCATTAAAATAGTAACACAACATATAAGTTAGTAGTTGTACTCAACATATGCATTATTTTTAGGTGCTTCTAATTTCTAGATGTTAATTCCAATACTTAATTCATATCTATGCTTGGATTTAGAAACATACAGATCATTCCAAGCATCATAATCGACATACAATCAAAGAGAGTTTTAATTGATAAAAATGAAGTTTTACTCATAATGTTTGCTTTCCTTTCCTGCTGCTAGATCAACTCAGGGTTTTGGTGTGGAGAAATGTATGGGTTTAAGGGTATATATACCATGTTTCTAAAATAAACAATTCTTTTGTTTTGTTAAAATAATATTGCTTACATTTTAATCTATAGGATTCAAATTCTCTCTTAGGTTAGACTTACCCCTTTCACTACTCTACTAATCCTATACCATTTGTTTAGTAAGACTTATGCATGAAGGAAATGATTTGTTTATTGAGATATTTATCAATTTCCTTGTCTTTTGTTCTACCTTCTAGAAACAAAATCATTCCAATGCCATACTTCATATATTTTGTTACTGAACTGTCATTCATTTTCAGATTTGTTTTCCAATATTATATGGTTTTTACTTTCTTGATATTTTGCCGATGAGAGTATTTATATTTGCATGTTGCTATTGCTAGTTTCTAGGTGATGACTTGCGCCTGTATTAGCATACTATTACTTGTTAAATGTCATAAATGATCTTGACTTTATATTTCTTACATTTGTTTTGTTTCTACATGTATTCCCTTTTGATACTTCTCCTTGCCATTTTACAGAATATGTTATGTGCGGGTTCTTTTTATATGTTAATGTATTTGTTATGGCCGAATTGATTTTCCTGCCTATGTTTACTTTGTTGTCCCCTTTTTGTTTCAAAGTCCTTATATTTTTAAAGTGACAAAAATGTCCTCTTTTCATATGTATATTGAGTTATCAATTTCTATGTGAATACTTTGCCATTTTCTATACGAATTTATGCTACGATTCAGATCTTTAAATGTTTATGTTTTCAAAAACATAACCAATATTCACCCTTATATATTTCACATATATTTATGATTGTTTTTATTTTGTTTAATAAACAAATTTCATGATTTAATTACCCATTAAATTAATACTTCTCGTTAACAAATACTAGCTAAAAACCAGGACATTACATATTATATATTCTCAAATCTTTTATTTTCGTTACTTCAACACTCGTTAGTTCCTGACCGTAAATTGGTAAGTGAATAATTCCTCCAAGTATTAACCCCGAAGACCAAAATCAACATCAGATCAACACTCATAAAATCACTCAACTCAACCAATCTCCAGTTAGGTTCCAATTCTTATCTTAACTCATTATCAACCCATTCTATTCCATTTATAATTCATTCGACCATTTCAACTTTGAAAATCTCATTTCAATTTCATTTCTTTTACTTAATTCATTATTAATTATCGCCAACTCAAAATCAACACTTCGACTTCACATTTCCTCTATAAACCTTGTTATGAATCAAAGGTTTTAATACAAAACCCCTTTTTAACCTTACTTCTTTTACTTAATTCAAATGTTAAGTACATGTTTATTTTAAGCTATCATGTTTGCTTAAAATCCCTTTTAACCTAATTCACAAACTCGGGTTTTAATATAAAACCTGTTCATAACATCCTTTAACAATTTGACTATACTTCATTTCAAACTTGATTATTTCCAAGAAGACATTTCACTTAAAAAGTGATCTCTTAAATGATTATTAATTAGAATAATAATAAATTTATCATTAACTACTATAGAAGCAGTTAAATTCTTTATTAACTAAATTAAATAGTAAATTCCTTTTAAAAAATTTAATTAACATAAAACAAATATCAATTAAACCATTTCGTTCCGTTAGTGACGACAACCCAATTTAATAATCAATCCCAGTTGAAACGGACAACTGGTCAACTCCAAACACGATCATTTCTTTAATCAATTCCAACTAATTCCTCTTTTAAATTAATTAATAATAATATAATTAATTTAAATGACTTCATTTAATAGTTATTTACATAAGAATTTGCATTATAAAACCCTTTTATAATTATTTATAAACTTAAATAATTAATCAATAAATATATATCTTTTCTTTTATAACTTTCCATTCAAAATAATTGATTAAAACATATCTTCAATTATAAAGTAATTTTATAACTTCCTTTCGTTGATTTTTCTGACAGTAAATCAATATCTATAAAATGATTGATTTTATAGGGCACATTTTGCCAATTACTCAACCAATATTGCCCATTGGTTCATATCATGACAACCGTTGAATTGCGGTTCAATAATCAATAACCAAGTCGATCATCTAATCAGGTTAGTCAAACAGTTCATATAATTGTAATATGAAAATAAATAATAAATTTTGAGGAATCCAGTTAGATCCCTCCAACCTGTTATCGCTGCATATTAAGTCACATAAAAAAATTCATTTCATATGATAATATATCATTTGCAATAACAGACATCAATAACCAATTCAACTGATAATATTCAATAAACAACAATATAATCATTCAATTCAATACTTTTATATTATTATAAACGTAACCAAGAAGGTAAGTTACCTCGTTTGGAAATAATCGTTAAAAATAACTATTCGACTTTATTTAAAATAAACGAACGTTTAATTTAAATCATTGATATAAAAATATTCAGTATATAGGCAAACAATCATCAAATCATTTAACAGCTAACAAACATAGCACACAAATAATAAACCCGACTTATATAAAATATAAGTTGTAAAACTGAGTTAGTTGAACTCACCTTGATTTTCCACTTGTCGTCAAAACAGTCCAAATCCAAATCTGCCTAATCCCACTTCAAAATGTTATGTCCACCGGTACAGTTCCAACGCTCACTGTTTGATCCGGTTCTGTGCACATATGAGAATGTTATATTTATTGCACGCATACGTTTTTCACAAAATAAATTAATACCTAAATAAATTATAAATTTAATTGTTGTTGGTAGCTTTTTGACCAAGCCACCAAGGTTCACATACAAGAAGAAAATGTGGAGATCCATTCCTTTAATTCGTGAAAAGTTCGGTGATGGCCAATCTACCCTCATCGGATCGCAGTACCCCTCGGATCGCCAGTATAGATCGCGACCCGACCCGTTCATGGGAGCACGACTCTGTTCACACCTACGCCACCACCTTGCTCTGATTCGAGTCCCGAAGGCGTGGCGAAGCTCCAGACCAGGTCAATCATGATCTGAGATGCGTGGATCTCGCGACACATGTCCACAACTGTCACATTGACCAATTCTTTATCAAGCCTCGATCCGATCCAATATTCTCGGGATTTGCGCCACGTGTGACCGCGATCCGCCTGACAAATCCAGCTATAAATAGCCCAGAACTTGGCATTTTTTTGGATCTTTTGGCAATTCAAAGCTCCAGTTCCACCATTGCGATACTTTCACCATTTCTAATCTGAATTATCTCGAAATTACTGAGTGAAATAACATTGTACAAGTGAGATAGAGAGAAATGTTAATGGTTGTACTCTGGTTTCAAGTATAATCATAGATATAAAGTGGACGTAGGCTCGTTAATGTCGGACCACTATAAATCTTGTGTTTTTCCTGCTTTTTTATTATTTTTCTGATACCGATCTTTAGTTATAATCATAAATTTGGTTTTAGAGCCAATGTTGGATCTAACATTTTGGTGCTTTCACTGAGAGGGGATTCTCCAGGCTTTGGATTGTTGTTCCGTTGTTTGGACACTCAAGTCCGAAGAAAACATTTCAAAACCTCACTGTTTCAACTTTTGAAAAGTTCAGAAAACTCGAATTATCATGGCTGGTAAGAAATCAAAAGATGTACGATCATCAGAGGCTGAAGAAACTGCGAACGAAGCGATTGAAGAAAGTGTACATGAGCAGGCCGAGGAAGGGCTCGCGGATTGCGTCACGCAGGGGGCGATCGTGGAGGATGTAGCGAACCAGGAGGGCGACGCGAACCAAGACGTGGGGGGCGTGACCACTCGATCGTGAGATGCAGCCACGATCCGGCCCCAGGGGGCGCAGCGACCGATCGCCCTAGGTGGACCGCGATCCGATCCCACAAACAGACCACAACCCGACCCGGTAAGGAAACCATGCCTCGTTCTGACCGCACTGGAACCTCTGCCTGGCCTGGTCCAAGTTCCCTGCGCATTAGAGAAGAAATTGATGATCAGATTGACCCTTCTGTCCCTGCAACTGAAGGAAACATGTCTCGTCTTATCGAAATGTACGACTGGGTCATTGATGAATTAGCCGCTCAGAGGCAAGAAAGTTCGGTAATACGCCAGAATATGACTGCCATTGACAAGCGACTTAATGATCTTTTATGGCAGAGGAACTCTCCCCCTCCTCGTTCTCCTTCCCCAGAATACACATCCTCGTCGGAAGAATTACGGAAAATCAGCGGTGCCTCCGTTTGAAAGAGTTGAAAACATAGAGCAACTTCGCTTTGGGACAATGCCTTCTAGACAAGAAGAGGCGCTCAGTCAATTGAGCCTGCCATACCGCCTTGAAACGGAGAAGCTGTTGGTCCTACCCAGAACCAACCAGTCCTTCCCTCTCGCCGCATGAATGACCGCGACAATAGGGGACAAGGAATTTCTGCCCAGGTTATGGATGCTGCGGTTCTGCAACAGAGAAATGTCGGAAGGGCCGATAAGGCAAGTAGTGCTGACCCTGAATCTACCCGAACCCATACACAAGTTGAGGCTATGGTTAGACGAATGATGGTCGAAAGTCACGGACAACAAAATGAGGACTGGCGAATAGGCCGCAGTCACACACCTTTCAGTGATGAGATTTTGGAAGCTCCTTTTCCAATAAGATTTAATATGCCACCTATAAACCGTATGCGGGAAAGGCAGACCCGGTCCAGCATTTGATGAGATATTCATGGTATATAAATGCAACTGCTCCTTCTGACACCATGAAATGTAACGCATTCCTGATATATCTGGAAGACGCAACGCAAAGGTGGTTCACTAGTTTGCCCACGCGATCAATTTCCAGTTGCAGGGAATTAAGTGAACAGTTTGTGAACCAGTTCCGACTGCACGCTCAGATATCTAAGAACGTTATCGAGTTTTCCCTCAACAAACAACAACCGGATGAATCATTAAGATCCTATCTTGATCGTTTTAATTTGGCAGTCACAGAGGTTAAAGATCCCCATGAATAGTCTATCTTGATGGCCCTGATCGACAGAGTAGATAAGGACACTGAATTTGGGAGGTATCTGGCCGGTAAACAACCGCTAACCAGGGAGGTTTTCTATCAAAAGGCCAACATCGGTTTGCGTCAAGAGGAGGTTTATGCTAACCGAAAACGAAAGGCCACCGATAAGGAAGACATACAAAGCAATGTAGCTATCAAGCAAACCGGGGATAGTTCCGGTAAGGTGGAAGTAAATGTGGGGAATAAAAACCAAGGAAGTGGCCGAAAATCTGGAAATGAAAACAAAAGGAGGAATCAGGGAAATAACTCGCAGAGAAGGCCGCGATTCAGGCCATTCGAGAATTTCACACCTCTAAATGATACCTTAGAAAACATATTCATGGAAACCCATGAAGTTCTCCAGTATAAGAGACCCCCTCCAAGGGATTCAACAGAAAAAGAGCGAGAGTTTGGAAAGGTCTGCATTTTTCACTAGATATATGGTCATTCCACGAATGAGTGCCGTCATTTGGGAGATATAATTGAAAAACTGATCCGGGAAGGAAAGCTTGATGAGTGCAGGGTAACCCCTAGTGATAAGGGGCAAGCCGTACAAGCCCCAAACTGGAACCAGAATCAAAATCAGAACCAGAACCAACCTACTGTTAGGCCCACGGCTCAGTAAAAAGGGAAAAATCTTGTTATTAATTCCATATTCGGAGGACTTCATTTAGCTGGACATAGCTTCATGGCAATGGACCAGTATGTAAACGCAGCAAAGAAACCGCTTGAAGTTGGAGGGTGTAGTAATCCCGGGTGCAGTTCCCCGATCAAACAACAGAAGACAATGACCGACGACATTGTGTTTCGCGATCGAGAGAACATTGGAATACATTCCCCGACAGAAGATCCATTTGTAATCACTGCCGTTATTGGTCCAGCTATGGTTCATAAGATTCTGGTAGTTAACGGAAGCTCGGTCAACATTTTTTTTAAGAAAACATTCGACCAAATGAAGCTCGACCGGAAAGACCTGAAGCCGTGTCAAGGATGGGTACGTGGATTTAACGGATCCACTACAACACCAATGGGATATGTGGATTTATCAGTAACCTTGGGAGAGGGAGATCGCCATAGAGTGAGAATCATTTCCTTTGTGGTTCTTGATGTACCAACATCATACAATGCATTTCTGGGGCGACCGGCCCTGGCTAAATTCAGAGCCTATCTTGTGCCTTGGTGCTTATTATTGAAATTCCCAACCGATGCTGGTATCGGTATAAGCAGGGGAGATCAACGCGTCGCCCGCGCATGCTATGTAGCAGAGTTGAAGTTGCTCCGTAAACGAGGAGATGTAGAAACGAAGGGACCTTCTCCCCCCTCGGGGGAAGAAGCGTCATAGCAATTAATGAAGATAACTTTGAAGGAGTCGCCCAGAGAATTGCCCGATGATATAGATCCCAGAGAGGACGAAGAGCCAAGGGGCAAAGCGGAAACTCCTAATGAAACAACAGTGGACGTTCCACTCGATGAAAGTGACCCAGAGAAGGTCCTAAAGATTGGGTCATAGTTGGATCCCGTTCGAACCAGACAGCTAACAGATTTTTTGAAGGCCAACCTGGATGTATTCGCCTGGACCCGTGCTGATATATATGGGATATCCCCAGCAATTATGAGTCACTCGTTGAGTATCAACCCGAAACACCCTCCTGTTAAACAGAAGAGGCGGATGCTTGGCCCGGAGAAGTCATCTGCGTTAAAGGAAGAAGTGGAAAAGTTAAGGAACAATGGGTTCATCAGAGATTCAACATACCCTGATTGGATCTCGAACCCGGTGTTGTTAGAGATGTCCAATGGAAAATGGCGTACGTGCATTGATTTTTCAGATTTAAATAAGGCTTGCCCAAAAGACAGTTTTCCATTACCCAGAATTGATCAACTGGTAGATTCGACTGCAGGCCACGAGCTCCTATCCTTTATGGATGACTACTCGGGGTATAATCAAATTCCTATGCACGTCCCGGACCAGGAACACACTAGTTTTATCACAGATCTAGGACTATACTGTTATGTTGTGAAGCCATTTGGCCTGAAGAATGCTGGGGCTACGTACCAGCGGTTGGTTAACAGGATGTTTTATAACCAGATTGGAAAGACGATGGAGGTGTATGTTGATGACATGCTCGTGAAGTCCAAAAGATCATCCGATCACACTACCGATTTAGTAGAGATGTTCGAGATCCTTAGAAGATACGGAATGAAGTTAAACCCCTTGAAATGTTCATTTGGAGTCGCCTCAGGAAAATTCCTAGGATTTATAGTCAGTTCACGTGGTATCGAAATTAATCCAGATCAAATTGCAGTGATTCAAAATATTCAGGAGCCAAGGCAGATTAAGGACGTGCAGAGCCTCGCCCGAAAAGTAGCCGCGTTAAGTAGATTTATTTCTAGAGCTACGGACAAATGCATCCCCTTCTTTGAATTGATCAAGCGAGTAAGCGTCACTTCAAATGGACCCCAGACTGCGTAGAAGCATTCCGAAACCTACTGCATCATTTGGACAGTCCCCCTATACTGTCTAAACCTGCGGATCATGAGGATTTGTATGTGTACCTAGTAGTATCAACCCATGCAATCAGTTCAGCTCTAATAAGAGAGGAAGATAAAGTGCAGAGACCAGTGTAGTACGTGAGCAAAAAGTTGGCAGCATCGGAACGAAATTACCCAAAAATAGAGAAGCTTGCATATAGCCTGTTGATCGCTTCCCGGAAGCTCCGCCATTATTTTCAGGCTCACCCTATCACCATGTATACTGATCACCCACTCAAACATGTGTTACAGAGACCCGAAGCATCGGGGAGATTACTCAAGTGGAGCATTGAACTAAGCCAATTCGATCTAAATTTCCAGCCCGGAGGTCGATAAGGGGGCAAGCTTTAGCCGATTTCATAGCAGAGTTCACCACTCCAGAAGATGACGTCGAGGATGGATAAGTGGATCAGCCAAAATTACTCCTCGACCCAAATGCTTGGAAGTTATACACCGATGGTGCTTGGAACGATCGACGATCTGGAGCTGGAATAGTACTCGAAACTCCAGAAAAGCGACAAATTTATTACGCCCTCGGTTGGAGTTTCATGCCACTAATAACGATTCCGAATATGAGGCTTTAATAGCCGGATTGAAACTAGCTAAGGAGTTGGAGATTATGAAAGTGGACATTTTCTGCGATTCAAAAATAGTCGTCAACCAGGTCACGGGAGATTTCCAGGCCAAAAGTTTGAGAATGATATCGTTTCCGACAAAAGTAAGGGAGTTATTAGATTGTTTCGACCATTGCAGCATATCTCATATTCCCAAAGCAGAAATCAGAAGGCGGATAAGTTAGCAAAGATGGCTAGCTCTGATATCCCCGAGGACACGAAGTTGGTCCCGATAAAAGTATTGCGGTTTCCTAGTACAGATCATATGGAAATTGATCCCGTACTAGAGGTAGAATCCGAGAGGGAGTCTTGGATGACCCCTTTAAAGAAATTCTTGGTGAATGGAACACTTCTGACAAAGAAGAGTGAGAGGCGTGCAATCATCCGAAAGGATTCCAGATATGTTTTGTTAGGAGAAGTCCTCTACAGACAGGGCTTCTCAATGCCCCTCCTCAGGTGCATCACCCACGACGACATCGATCGAATACTAACAGAAGTTCACGAAGTCCAATGAGGCGATCACACCGGGGGGGCAAACCCAGGCAAAGAAGATATTGCGCTATGGCTACTTCTGGCCAACCATAAACATGGATGCAGCCAAGTATGCACAGGGCTGTGACGCATCTCAGAAATTTTCTAGGATACCCAGGGCACCTCCTAACCAGTTGAAAACAATGACCGGCCCATGGCCCTTAGCTATGTAGGGAATAGATATTATTAGAAAGCTTCCCCTAGCAAAGGGTGGAGCGAAGTACGCTATAGTCGCAATCGATTATTTCACAAAATGGGTCGAAGCAGAAGCATTGACAACAATTTCCACCAAGAAAGTGATCAACTTCATCGTAAGAAATATCATCTGTTGATTCGGGTCCCGAAGATTGTCGTAACCGACAATGGGACCCAATTCGATAGTACGAGTTTCGAGGATTTTGTGAGAAATACCATATCGAGAAGAGATACACGTCTGTGGCACATCCTCGGTCGAACGGACTGGTTGAAGCAGCGAATAAAGTGATCAAGTCCATTCTCAAGAAGCGCGTAAAACAAGCCAAAGCCATGTGGGTCGATGAACTACCACTGGCACGGTGGGCCTATAGGACAACTTACAAATCAGCTACTGGGCATACCCCTTTTTCCCTCGACTTTGGGTCGGAGGTGGTTATCCCGGTAGAGCAAAAGGTACCATCTCATCGGGTCACTTATTACGACCCAATGACCAACAATAAATTGCTACTCGAATCCCTCGATATAGTGGAAGAAAAGAGAGACGAAGCAGATCTGCGCGCCTTGAGGCGCAAGCAACAAGTTGCTCGATACTATAACAAAAAGGTCCGAGCACGTAACTTTGAACCCGGAGACTTGGTTCTGAAACGGTTCTTTCCACCCCCAACTCATATGGGGTAGAAATGGGAAGGACCCTACGCCATCCAACGGAGGCTTGATAATGGAGCTTTCAAGCTAAGGACCATGGATGGAGACGAAATCCCCAGAGTGTGGAATGCCCAGCATCTGCGGCATTATCTGACGTGAAGACCGTCATTTCTATTCTTTTATTTGTAGGATTATGTAATAAGGCTTGACTAGCCTAGAATGGTCCAATATATGAACAAAGGATTATAAAGTGGACGTAGGTCATGATTCGACCGAACAACTATTAAAAATGTCGTGTGTCATTTACTCTCATTGCACTTTTATTTATTATCTTGTCACTCACATATGCAGGTGGTTGCAGTTCGTTGGCATCGATGATGTTTTCACAAGTTCCAACCTTATAAGACTCGCTTTAGCGAGTCACTCTTCCAAGAATCCAAATAGATGACGCACCAACTAAAAATTCCACTTCTCAAGATTTGAGAAGCCCTAGGGACAGGGAACTGAACTGTCTCCAAGACGTGAAGGTGCACCATGATTTTAAAGACCGTCTCGACTAGCACTCTACCCTTGGAATTCGACGGGAGAGTATAAAGGTGCTGGAGACTCACCACCCACTCCTACCCTGCTCAAGGATCGGGGAACAGACTGAAAGCTGAGTTCGAACTCCAGAGAGAGTATAAAGGCACTCGAACTACGTGCCACATAAGGGTTCCTACCCAACTGCAGAATTGGGAATAAGAATAATAGATGAGCCCGACACCCCCCCCCCATTTCCAGGAATGGGGGGCAATGCAAAACACGACTCTAATCAATCAACAATAAGCCCTGGGCAGGCAATATAATGATGATTGGTTAAGAGCACACACACACGACATCCGCACTTTCAAATGAATGCTCTTTATTAGTCGTTTATGAATCATCTCCAAGTATTCTCTCAAAATTTACCACTTGCAACTTTTATGATTAGTTGTTGTTCGTTATAATTAGTCGTGATTAATTTTAAATTATGTGATTGAATAATAATGAATTAATACAGATGTGGTGAATTTGCAGATACTAGAAGATGCAAAATAAACACATTTTCATTGAACTAATACACAGAAGTGCAAAACGGAGCTAATTGAAAGGCGAGGGCCAAACTCGCAACTACAACACATGGCCCGCGGGAATCCTAAAAGAAAAAAGGAAAATGCAAATTAACAACAACGGCCTACTTATGCTTCGGAGATGATCTGGGCTTCTTGGGGGTCTTTGCCTTCTTTTTCTTCACCACTTTCTCCTCCTTATCGCCGATGGTCCCGTCATGTTTCTTCCTCCTTCCCCTGCCGGAAGAAGGAGATTGGGATGCAAGCTGTGTAGTAATTGACTTCGACGAAAGTTTAATAATCAGCCCAGTTTTGGAATCAACCTCCGAGAGGGGAACCGCTGCCACTGGCTCAAGCTCTTCCTTTTTTAGGGCTAGTTGTTTCTCCTTCCTAGCCTATCTATAGACCAAGGTCTCATTGTCGTCACCTTTGGTTTCATCCACGATGACCACGTCATCTTCCTCGTCCTCGTGGTCACTTTCAGTGTTTTTCAAGGCATCGATAATGTCAGCATCAGTAAGAATGGCAATACTGGGTGCCACAGGTGCTATGACGACTGCTTCGCTAGCTTTGCCGTCCACTCACTTCGGACCCTAAACTTTAGAACCAGCAGGATCATCAGCTTGTCCTGCCTCCGTTTTTCCTTCAACACCTTTCTCAATTAAGCAATCCCTGCCTGTATTATTAATAACAAATGTTAGTGCATCGGGAGAAGATATCACCCTGGCGAATTGCGGGGAGAATATGGATATACCTTCTGCCAATTCCTCCCCCCGGTGTGTAATCGAAGCTCCGACAGTCAAGGGAGTTGGAGCCAAAGGAATCAGTGGATCATCGGGGTGGTACTCCTCAACTCCAGTGGATATGGGCTCAGTTGCCGAGCTAGAACCCTCGTCAATTTTGCCTTTGCCCTTCAGTTGGACCTTCTCCCACTCATCTTACTCACAAAGCAAACGTCTGCCCTCCTGCAGAGACTAGGGTTCATCACCCCTGAGGAAGGTTTCCATCAACTTACTCTCGTCAATCTCCTCAACCCCCAGTCGCTCCTTCTTGCCTTCAACAATAGCATCCCGTACGTTGGCTAAGGTGACGTGATAATTTGGGATCCAGGAAATGTCCCGAGTCTTAATAATATTACCAAAGAAGTCGAACAGCAACTCGTCGAACTTTTCAATCTCTATTTCTTTTTCGGCAAGTCACTCAGCGGCGGTGGAAGCCGACTCGAGAATATTGTTAGCATTCCCCTCAGCAAGAACTGCACGCTCTTCGGCTTTGATAAGTTGACTAGTAAGCGTCTACTTCTCTTTCTCAACAAGGGCAAGTCTGCCCGCGAGTTCCTCTCTCTTTCTCCTAGGCAGCCTTCTCAGCAGCAAAGTGCTCCTATGCTGATTTCAGCTCAATATTGACCGCCCTCAAGTCCTCAACCTCTTTCTTTAAAGCCACTTTTTCTTGGCTGTTCGAATCAAGCTCAATGCGGAAACGCTCCCTGGCCTTCTTAAGTTCTGTTTTATAGTTCTCTGCGTTCCGCAGAGTCAATGCCGTCTGAGTCTGAGCACCTTCCAACTCCTTTTCCATTTTTAGCCTGGCCCTAACTTCGGTATCAATTTTTACCTGACTCCTAGTCGCGTCCGTCTCAAGACGACGAATGGCATCAGAAAGCGCCACGGCGTATTTTTCATCACTCTATATTGCTTGGCCACGTGGGCTACCCTTCCCTTAACCTCTTCGTCCCAGTTATCAGGAACTAACTCAAGATCGGGAATGAACATCATTCTCTCGACAAAGATGTGGGGAAAATCTCTTCGTATGCGTGCCAGTCTAGCCTGATTTTTAGGACTTTTGGTAGCATCATGAGCATCAGGCACATCTAAGCTTCGTTGAATAAGGGCGGCCGAATCCAATTTCTCCTTCTCTACGATCCTACTCTCATCCTTGTTTTTCTCCTTTGGCTCAGGCTGCTTCTTAGAAGGCTTTGTTTAAGAAGGAGTGCTTTTCGGGGGGGTCAGGTCCTTTGGAAGTTGCTTTCCCCCACTTGGCGGTAATGGACGATCCTGATACTTTCCGGTGCCCTGCCTTGACGGAGATCGGGATCGTGTAGAGTAAGATTTGTGCGAATCGCGAGGTCGATCACCGTCTCTTCCCCTACTATCGCCGCGACCCTGATCAGGATTCGAATAGAGACTTGGCGTGCCTTCACGAAGAGTACGCCACGAATAAGATTGTCAGCGAGGCATACTACCTGCAAAAGAAGTAAGTGTGCGTTAGAATAATGAAAACTTGTGGCGCGAGTGTGTTGAGTGTGTGTGTGATTGGTGTATCCCGTGCAATTCCCCGCTAACGGACCAGAGTCCAGAGCTTGACTCGTCTAAGGGTTCTCATTTTCCCCGGTTGGAATGGTAACCCCTTCGGGGTCAGGAAACAATGGTTCATTTCCAAAATCTTCATGCTTATAAACCTCGTCTGGTAATGGGACTTTATTCAACTCCTCAAAAACCTGCTCATCTGTTAACTCCTTATAAGCAGCATGCTCGGTCGAAGGCAGCACCGTCGAGGAAGATTGTTCCCAAGAAGCTGGAACTTTCTAGGGCTCATTGGCTTGGGCTTTGCCTCCTTTGGGCGCATACATGACCTCCTTATCTTGGTCAATATGCGGTGAAGGAATCTTGGGGATTTCGATCACCTTAGTGGCCCCTGAAGTCCCCTCACCTCCAATTGGGGGCACATACTTATAAGGTTTACCACCTGATGCAATTCCGAATCTGATGCTCAACAAATGATGCTCATGAATGTTCTCGTCAGTAAGGCTTTTCCTGATCTTCAAGAAGTCCGATTCGCTTTTTAAGAAGGCGAGATAATCGATTTTTGTATATCTTGCCCTCCGTCCTTGAGATTTTGTGATCAACATACAAAGAAAGGGGAATGTGTCAGTGCTATGGTCATGAAATCAAGTCCCGTATTCGAAAGTTCGAAGCCTACCTGACTTAATCCACCTCCTTGCACACACAGCCTGTAGTTTTATATAGAACCAATCGGCTTTAGGATCCCCTATGTTGCTGTGGCTATCAGAGAGGACCTTCCTATTAACCACTGATTCAAAGAAAGAAAAGTTTGGGGTCACTGCGGATCGGCGTTTGAAAAGGTAATAGAACTTTAGATCCTTAAAGGTGAGCTCGGTGTGTAGAATTTCCGCATATGCGATACAGAGTGTGAAAAGAGCTACATAAGCATTGGGATGAAGTTGCTCGGGGGCAATACGCAACCGTTTCAAAGTTTCTATTACAATTGGCAGGAACGGAGGAATAGCCCCGACGGTGCACATCAGTCTACTAATGGTCATATATCCAGGTGGGGCAAGGTGAGAAGGATTATCCTTGCCCAGGGTTTTGACGTCGTCCCAAGATATTCCGTGCTTTAAGCATATTCGCCGAAGTTTTTCGTCGTCTAGTTTAGATGGTTTGCAATCGGTAAACTTTTCGGGGCCCTTCGCACCAGGGACTTCATCAGGAGCTCGTTCATCTAAATCAGACTCCTCGGTCGAGGTACTCTCTGAAGAATCAGACTCCATCTCTGCTTCATATTCAGACCCAGATTTTTGACCCTTTGGATTAGCCAAAGGATGTATATCGGGACTATGAGAAGTAGATGTCTCTGGTTCGATGTCTTTCTTGGGTTGCTGGATGTCCCCGGTTCGGTGTTTTTCTCTGGCATCTCGGTCACTTGTTTATCAGACATAGCTGTGTTGGCGAATATAAATTAGAACACAGTTACCCTTACCCCCGTGTGTGCAAGTGCCAGTGTGTGCTTATGCATACATTAAAGAAAAGTGCAAAGGCCGATGAGATCATCGAAGTACTGGTCATTCTATGCTGCTAAATAATGCATTTTTGTTCAGTCCAGGAAGTTCGCCTCAAAGGTTCTAGCCTAACTGTCCATTGGTATGTTAGAATTAAGTTGCATTGAGTGATTAATGAGTTCGTTGGATCGCTCATCCATTCGGATCGTGGATTGGGGTTCGGATCGCAGAGTATGGATCCCGGAATAGGGACCGGATCGCAGAAAATGTATCGTGGGACACTGTTCGGTTCGTGGTATGATTATCGCGACCCACATCTTCTCGTCCTCACTTAAGCTAATGCCCCATTCAAGGCTGCGACCCGATCCACCACCTCACCATTTCCCCGATCCGATCTGCTCCCTTGCCATTTCCACGACCCAGTGCCTTGCCATCCTCTTTCATTTACCTCCTCTTCCCTTCTCACCTCCGAGACCGAACCTCACCACGACCTGACCTGGTCAGTCCCCTCTCACTCTCCTTCTTCTCCTTCCTCCCTTCTTCTCCATCGATGAACGCAAGTAACTAAACCCATCAGCCATGGCGTCCTGCCATCTTCCAAAACCACGAACATCACGAAATTTCGTCGTCTCTCCCCTTAAATCAACAAATAACTCAAGAGAAAAGGAAATAGGGGTGTAAGAGTACATATCTAACTTGATTACCTTTCAGAAAATGACGAAAAACAATTGGACAATTAAAAGGGCTAGGGTTTTGTTTCAGAGGATTGGCGACGAAAGAAGAAGGAAGGGAGGAGATGGGTTCGATTTGTATAGACTGGGGGGCGACCGTTAAAATTCCAATTCTTGTCCTATTCGACCCGATGAAATAGGCAGGCCGTGGATGGAAGCCCATAACGCTTGGAAGCCCTCTTTGACCCACGGATCGTCTCGTGACAAAAGTTGGCCCACCGTACATAAAACCTACATGAAATTAGGAACGAGACGAGCACCTTGCATCGCTGGACCGTAACAAAGGACGCACCCACGAAGCGTGGCACGCGGGAGCGATCCGAACTGACGAATGAAGGCACAAAAATACTTGAGAAAACTCAAAAAAATTACCTTGGACACTCGACAATGAGGTCTCCAAAGATTCCAGAGATGGAAATTATCCGATAAACAGAGAAATGATTGAAGACCGTACAGATATTTATAGCAATCAAAGAGACACAACTTTCCGGAAATGATACGACATTTCAGATAGACGCTACCATTGACTTGCATCGTTTTGTAGAAAGATATCTCTGTAGCTTCGAAACATGTTCCATCCTCGATAAAACATAATTCGAGGGAGCAAAATGTTTGCTAGCTTTTTGACCAAGCCACCAAGGTTCACATACAAGAAGAAAATGTGGAGATACGTTCCTTTAATTCGTGAAAAGTTCGGTTGTGGCCAAGCGACCCTCATCGGATCGCAATACCCCTCGGATCGCTAGTATAGATCGCGACCCGACCCGTTCATGGGAGCACAACTCGATCCACACCAACGCCACCACCTCGCTCCGATCCGAGTCCCGAAGGCGTGGCGAAGCTCCAGACCAGGTCCATCACGATCCGAGAGGCATGGATCTCGCGACACCTGTCCACAACTGTCACATTGACTAATTCTTCATCAAGCCTCGATCTGATCCGATATTCTCGGGATTTGCGCCACGTGTGACCGCGATCCGCCTGACAGAATCAGCTATAAATAGCCCAGAACTTGGCATTTCTGGGGATCTTTTGGCAATTCAAAGCTCCAGTTCCACCATCGTGATACTTTCACCATTTCTAATCTGAATTATCTCGAAATTACTGAGTGAAATAACATTGTACAAGTGAGATTGAGAGAAATGTTAATGGTTGTACTCTGATTTCAAGTATAATCATAGATATAAAGTGGACGTAGGCTCGTTAATGCCGAACCAGTATAAATCTTGTGTTTTTCCTGCTTTTTTGTTATTTTTCTGATTCCGATCTTAAGTTATAATCATAAATTGGGTGTTAGAGCCAATTTTGGATCTAACAATTGTTGTTTAAGTTTAATACCTTAATTTATCTTGATTAGGCGTGCTTTTAAAAATGGGTTGGGTATATTCAAAAGTTACCATGTACCATCAATTTTGATGAATACGCATCCAGACCACCGTTAATATGTATAATATATACATTATTATTTTTAACTTTACATACGTGAGTTTTAAATAGGATTGGACATGGGTAAGCATTATTAGTACATTTAACCTTTGGTCACGTTAAACATATATGGTAAGAAAATTATAAAAATCACTCCCAGGCAATGTTATCAACTTTACACATATATGCATTGTATAACCTGCTATCCTTTCATCACTGTTAGGTATATTATAAATTAGTTTGTGCACATATATAAATGTACTGTAATTCGATTAGGCTTAATCTAATCAAGGTTGGGTATTTTATAATTACCATGCGCGCACTGTTCAACTTCATTCCTACTTGCTATTACATGCCGCGAGCATCATCCTACCTAATGAAATCCTTCCTCCCATCACCACCATACTCTCCAACGGTCACCACCATAACTTCTCACCAGCGACCCTGCACGCCTTGCTTGATATCGCCCGGACGATCCTCACCGACCACCCTTCCCTCGTCTCGGAAACTCATACCACTCTATACTGTTTAAACACAGTTCCCCACTGCACATCATCTCCACTCCCACGTTCAGGAGCCACCGCCGACCTCCTCCAGTCGATGACTGTCAGTCCATCGTGCCAACACCTCCATTCATCTAAGCTCTGCACTGTTCACATGATACTCGCCTGCGCTTCCTTCTTTCTGCACACAAACAAAAACAGTCCCCAGCAAAAGAATGAGCATACATGCTATCTACCACCAAGCTGTTGTAACTCCTCGTTGACCACCCTTCCTGACTCCGACCTCCAGTCGCGCGTCAAGCAACCTCCACTTCTTCTCCACCTCGAACACAAGTGATTAAATCCACGTCCACAACCAGTTTTCACGTTTCAGATCCATCCTAATCCAGCTCGACCCCAACTCCCGCTTGCTGACAGTTTAAACGCGTCCAGCTCCTCTATACGCTGGTAAAAACCCCACTTCCTGACACTAGCACGAGCACCACCGCGAGTGTTCTCTACTCCGGCCATGCTTCTTCTTCAACCGATCTCCAAAGTGTCCAAAGCTCTTCGGCATCGGCTCGCACCTCCTCATTGTGAAGCTCCGACCTCCCCATGACTACGCATTTTTTCCTCCCAGTTCAATTGCCCTACCAGAAGTCTTCAACTAGAATAGTTTAGGCCAACAAAATGTTTGAGGCATTAAAATGGGTTCATGGAAATATGTGTTTTGTTTTTTGTTTGAAGAGAGAGTTCGGTTTTGAAGAGACCCAAACTTCCCCGTAAAGGAAAGCCCGGATTGAGTTAAGGACATGACAAATCAAAACACAAACAGAAGAACAATTCATTGCTTATTACATCAATTACATCAGAGTACAAGAATATTACAGAGTATGAATAAATATTACACATCATAAAATATCAGAGATTAAATAATTTACATAGCAGCGGAAAAATAATACAAAACACAACTGAAAGAAATGCACGGATACAGAGCATTCCGAGTATTGCTCCAGTTGTAAACCAGGATCCTATGGAAATAAATCCGCAAAACCAAAACTACAAGCTGCCCATGCGGAAAATTAGGGCACCTAGAGTTTAGGTTAAAACAATAAACTCCAGGTCAGTCATTGGACTGGTGTGAGGACTAAAACATTTATTTAAAACATTATTTTTAAAGTTAGGTAAATCAAATATTAGAAATAGCACGGTAAAAAAAGGGAGCTCGAGCTACAGTAATGGCGTCTCTGTTTAGTAGCGTTCTTGATTTTGCGTCTAACTTCGTCAATCTTGATCAATCTTCCCTTCCTAATCCAGTTCCGATTAATCCTCCTAATCAATCTCCTCTTAATTCATCACACGAGCCATCATTCAAGGATATTTTATTAAAGAGTAAAGGCCCTGTTATCGAGGAGAAGATCAAATCAGCTCCAAATGTTGCCGTTTCGTATTCTGACTTTCTGCAACAAGTCAAATCGCGTAAACGTTGCTTTCGATGTGGCGATCTTAGCCATTGGATCAAAGAATGCAGGATTCCGATCGTCTGTTTTAATTGCAGAAAAGTAGGTCATAAGGGATTTCAATGTCCTAATAATCGGCATAAGGTAATTCCTCCAAAAAGAAAAATGGTGGTGGGTAATGAAGTTCATATTTCTCAATTTTCTCGTGATGAAGATCTTGACAGGCTTAATTCTTGGGCAACGATTTCTATTGTGAAGGGGGAGTATTCGATCAATCTAATGGAGCAGCTGTTGAAGCAAAGTTTTCATTATCTGCATGGATGGATTTGGAATGTAAAGCGCTTTAATAATGATTTCGTTGTCAAATTTCCTATAAATATCTTGGATAGGGAGCATTTCTTGAGTAATGATCGGGGTTCTCTTTGCATTCGACCATGGTCGTTGCGATTTAACTCTGTTAAGCCCAGAGAATTGAAGACAATTTGGATTACACTCAAGAATTTGCCCCTTATTTTCCGAACTCACTGGATGGTAAGTCTAATTTTGTTGAAAGTAGGCGAAGTTAAGAGAATCCAAAATAAAAATTAGAGTGCGATGGATTTATCTTTTCTTCGAGTAGAAGTGGAAGTACCTACTCCAATCTGCCTACCATCGGTGTTAAGGCTTTTTTCAAGAAACTCTTATCATGAGGTGGGAGTTAGCAGATTCTTCGGGGATCCAAATGCAGAGAGGGTATATCCTGATTTTAACAATCTTTTCTTCAAGAAAGATGCTAATGGAGTTCTTAAGACATGGAGGATTAAAAAAGATGGTCAGAGGCAAGAAGTGTTTACAAAGATGGATGAAGGGGGAACATCGAGCTCTATAGATAATGAAAATGTGGATGTTGATGTCGAAGAGAAGCATGCAGCTGATGTTGATGTTGTTGTGTATGTTGAAGATCAGGATACTGTTGTTGAAAATGTGCACATTCATACAACTGATAATGTACATGTAGCTGTGAGTGTAGCAGAGGAAGTTCTGGCTTCTGATGATTTGCATGCAGCTAGAGATGTAAGCTCTGCTTCTGGAACATCTGGTTGGACTAGAACTTAGTTTGTTTCAAGGAAAGGCAAGCAAATTGCTGGATTCACTTTGCTCAGGAGAAGTGCTAGGCGACATCAGGACATGGAACACCCTTGTGAAGGTAGTGTTTTTGTTCCCTCTGTTTTGAATAGCCTATCTAATGATCAATTGTATGATTTAGCTGTTAAATCTGGTTTCTCATTGAGTAATTTTGATGCTAATATTGCTGAGTTTAGGAAAAAAGAATTAGAGAGGGTAGAATCGATTAAATGATAATAATTTCTTGGAATGTGCATGGTTTAGGCAAACCCAAAAAATGCCTTAGGGTTAAGAATTGTTTGCTTTCTTTGAACCCTGACATTGTTTTCATACAAGAATCTAAAATTGCTTGTGGTGATAACTTCTGTTTCATGTCCTTGGGAGGCTCATTATTGGACGGTTGGAGTTTTCTGAATGCTAATGGCCGTTTAGGTGGTCTAATGATTGGTTGGAACACTAATAAATGGGAGTTGAGACAAGAGAACAAGGGCATTCATTGTTTGCATGTTTCCCTTTGTCATTAAAGCACAAAGGTAATATACTTTTTCACGAATGTATATGGACCCCAAACGAGAGAAGAACGAAGGATTCTATGGGATGAGGACTTGTCTTTCATGAGTTCTATCCAAGGCACTTGGCTTATCAGAGGAGACTTCAATGTTACAAGATTTCAATATGAGAGAAATAAAAGGATGGAGAACTATGGTGAAGACATGGATGATTTTGGAAATTTTGTACAAAGCTGTAATCTCATCGATCTTCCTTTGAACAATAGAAGATTCACTTGGAGCAATGGTAGAGAAGATCCTACTTTGGTGAAGCTGGATAGATTCTTTTTTAATCCAGAATTTGAAGAATTACATCGATTATCTTCGCAAAAAGTTCTTGCATCAATAATTTCTGATCATTGCCCGATTGCACTGGATTCTTGTGATGGATCTATGAGGAAATCTTTTTTTCGTTTTGAGAAGATGTGGTTTCTAGAGCATGGCTTTGATGAAGTGGTGAGAAACAAGTGGTTTGAGCTTTCAGGCCCAAATGATGCTACGAGTTCAATTAGCAAGAAGCTGAAGCTTTTAAGGAAGTTTCTGAAAAGATGGAATAAAGAAATTTTTGGGTCTGTTCGAATGAAAAAAGAAAGTTTTGAAGATGATATTCTTAAAATCAACATTATCGCTGAACAAAGAGTTTTGTCTGATGGTGAACGAGCTTTGCTGAAGAGTAAAGAAGCTGAACTATTAAAAGTGATAGATCAAGAGGAGTTATATTGGAAGCAGAGATCAAGGGATCAGTGGGTCAAAGAAGGAGATAAAAACACTAGCTATTTTCATAGAGTTGCAAATGGTAGAAGCATATCAAACATGATTTGCAGTATCGATCATAATGGAGAGGAGGTGAGTAATCAAGAGGACTTAAATAAAGTGTTCACTGATTATTACAGCAAAATCTTTGGCTCGTGTGGGGTCAGCAGGGCTGATGTGGATTGGAAAGTTTTGTATCCAAATAAGTTGCATCTCTCCAGCTTGGATGCTAGTTTTTTAGAGGATGAAATCTTTGCTGCCTTGAATGAAATGCCTAATGATAAGGCTCCAAGTCCAGATGGCTTTCCCAATTTCTTATTTAAGAGGTACTGGAGTTGGATCAAAACTGACATCATTAAATAGTTTAAAGACTTGAAAAGAGGTACACTAAATCTGGAGATGATAAGCTATGCTAGTGTCGTGCTTATCCCTAAAAAAGAAGGTTATTTGGCACCATCAGATCTTAGACCTATTAGTCTATTAAATAGTACTTACAAGTTGATTACTAAAGTACTTGCTAATAGACTAAAATTGGTCATGGATAAACTAGTTGACAAGTCTCAAACAACATTTATCAAGGGCAGACAAATTCTTGAAGGAGCGGCTATGGTGCAAGAGGTTGTTTCTTTCTGTTCTAGTAATTCTATTCCTTGTGCTATTTTGAAGCTTGACTTTGCAAAAGCATTTGAAACTGTGGATTGGGAGTTCATGTTAGATATGCTTGATGCAAGGGGTTTTGGGCAAACTTGGATGGGTGGATGAGAAGGACTTTCTTGGCTTGTAAGGCAAATATTTTGGTCAATGGAGTTGCAGGCAAAACTATAAGTTCGAAGAGAGGATTAAGGCAAGGGGATCCTTTATCACCATTATTATTTGACTTGGCAGCTGATGTTTTCACTCAAATTTTGTGAGTTAGCTGTGAAAATGGTGTCTTAAAAGCTTTGGGGATGAATATGTTATGGGTGGAATCACTTCATTACACTATGCTGATGACACCATCATTTTCAACAAGCCGGATTGCAAATACATTACGGCTCTGAAGTTCATCCTCTATGCCTTTGAAAATCAATCTGGGTTGCGGATCAATTTTCATAAAAGCTCTGTTCTGGTGATTGGAGGTACTCCTGGAGTTGAACATGATATTACAGCTATGCTAAACTACAGGGTGGGTGAATTTCCACTGAATTATCTTGGTTTGTGCATTAGACCAGGCAGGCTTCATAAGGATGATTGGTTTTCTCTCATTAATAAGGTAGATATGAGACTATCAAGATGGAAAGGAAATTCATTATCTAAAGCTGGACGACTCATTCTTATTAATTCGGTCTGGTCTGCTGCTCCTTTATAATGGTTGTCATTCTTTGAATTCCCTGAGTGGGTGATCATAAAGATTGATGTTGTTAGAAGAAGTTTTCTATGTGTTGGCAAGAGTGAAGTTAGTGCAGCATCTTGTCTGGTTTCTTGGAATCAAGTATGCAATTATAAAGAACAAGGAGGCTTAGGCATACTTAATCCTTTTGACATGAACAAAGCATTGTTATGTCATTGGTTGTGGCATATCTCAGCTCATAAAGATACATTATGGTGTGAATGGGTCTCCAACACTTATTATAATGGTGTTTTTTTCACTTTATAATAGTGTTAGTCATCCCTCTTGATTCTGGAAAGGCATTATGGATACATCTCATATTTTTAAAGTGCAATACAGTATAAAGATGAATAATGGCAGATTGTGCTACTTCTGGATGGATAAGTGGCTTCTTCCAATTCCTTTGGCTTTGGAATTTGGCTGCTTGTTTGAGATTTCTGGTGATAAGTTTGCAAGTGTCTTTGATATGTTTGATCCTTTGGCTATTGGATTTAAATGGAAATTGACATTTAATAGGATCATTGAGGGTAGAGCACTTATGCAGTTGCTGGAGCTTTTTAAACTTCTGGAGAATGTTCAAGTGGTTGAGAATGATGATGAATGCTTTTGGAGAAACAAGACAAAATTTTCAGTAAAGCATTGCTATGAGATGATTAATTTCTCTGGTAGAAGGTTGCTTGGATTCGAGTATATGTGGAGTTTTGTAGATGTTCCATTGAAGGTTCGCATGTTTATGTGGACTTAATGCATGGAAAAGTAAACACTATGAGTCTTCTTAGAAGAAAGAATATTAATGTTGATGAAGCTTGTGTTCTATGTAGTTCTGACGTTGAAGACTGCATGCATTTGTTCTGTAATTGTGATCTGGCATTTTACGTATGGACTAAATGCATGGTGAATGTAGATATTAATCTTGCCTGGAGGGACTTGATTCGTGATCAAGTACAATTTTGGAATCATGCCACTTCTAGAAACTTTGCAATTCTTAATTTTGCTTTTTGTTGGGTGCTTTGGAATGAGAGAAATAGTAGATGCTTTAAAAATATTGCTAAATCTGCGACTGCTATAGTCTTTTTAGTTTTAAAGTATTTCTACAAGTGGGTTGGCATTGATGATTGGGTTTTCATTGATTTTGTTACAGATGGCAGGGGAGCTGGACACTGATTGGCTCCTACTGCTTTGGAGATGCACGACACTGATATGTAGCAAAACTTTTTTGTAGTTGTCGCTCTATGTGGCTCTTGTGAGGGCAATTACTATATGTGTTGTGATGTTGTAGTATTTTTTTGGCTCCTGCGTGAGCGCTTTATGTTTCTTTTGGCGGTGCTGTTGTATCTTCAGACTTTATATTCGCTTCAGTATTTATATATGGCGTGGCACTCTATAGAGTTGCCACTACCTTGCTCCTCAAAAAAAATTTAGGTAAATCAAGGGACCACACCGTATAATACGGAACGAGTTTCCTCCCAAGAATACCAGTGCATAAAACAAATAGCGCAATGCTAAATAAAGAAAATGAAGCTATTATAAAACTCAGGTCCCATCACACAATGCAACGCAAGCCGAGGATAGAGTTTTTACCTTAAATAGCCAAATAATGCTTGGTACGTGAAATTTAATATTTTATTATTACTATAAGTCAAGAAATCAACTTCAATTTTAAATGTATCAATCATAGACGGCATAAGCGCCCCATCCCACTATTTCGCCATATATAGGATTACAACTAAAAACAGAAATGTCACATATTGGAAATTGGATTTCCGTCATGAGTCGAGGCAAGGGATGTACTCCTCACCGATTTCGAGACACTTTAGCAAATGCCTCGGGGTCACACATAGCGATCTCTTAGATCCTCTAAGGCTGGTCCACACATAGCAGATTGGTAATACCTGAACACACATTCCCCGGTCCTATAGGACCTATCCATCAGCTCTGTAGTAACTGATATATCCGATGCACCTTGCATTCCAACAACCACATAGGTAAAAATAATATAAATGTTAGGGCTTCTAAAACGCTGACACCGCCCATAGCTAGAAAGAAACATCATGCCCTCCTTGGGTCCCCTTATCCCATTTTTGACTCATACCAAGGAGTGAGGCTCGCGAATTAATGCTATACACGAAGCGGTGCTATATTAAAGCTATGCTTGATCATCAACAATAAGACTTCGCTTTTCAACAGAAGCGTTGATCATTGCCACATAGGCATGCCACATAGGCAATTCACATCATGCGACTGATGTCCATCGATATACAACCTCTAAGCTCGTATGTCTCAGAGAAGGGTGTTAAGCAATAGAATAATGTAACAACCCGGAAAATCAGAACTAATTTAAAAATTTTAATTTAGCAATTTTAATGGATTTATAATATTTAAAATGATTTATTTTAAATAATAACGACTAAAAATTTATTTTCAACAAAGTTAAAATGGATAAATTTATTTTAAATATAAAACGAGCCTGAAATGGCTTGGTAGTTTGAAAGTTCGATTTCTAATGTCAAATGAATATACAGAATTCAATACAAGTCAGAATTGGAGGAAACAAGAAATATATGAATCTGATTAACAATATCGTTCAAACAAAGTTAAGGAACTGATATTTCACTTTAGAAATTAAAACATATGTCCAGTTTAAAATTTAGAAAAGTCGTTGTGGAATTTATATAAATTTTCAACAATATATGGCCCATAAAAATAAACATTTTGCAAACGACCTCCGTTTTTGAAGAAACCACTTTTGTTGGAACCGGAAAGTTAAATTATTGCTAGAATCCAATTTTCTTAATTTTTAGAATCAATATGTGAGTGTGGCACATTTAAACGCGTTTGACCAATTTCAGTTTGAATTTAATCGATTGGAAAATGACTGTTTTCTAAACGAACTTAGAATTCGACGAAATTAGTTTCGTTTGGACTGTATCATCAAAACATATCTAGATTTATTTTTCTGTAATTTTCAGAGTCCGTCTGTAGCCCGGTAAATTTAAATTTACATTTAAATTTAAAATATATTGATTTATATTTTAAATTTAACGAATACTGGTCGAGACGATAGAACTAGCTAACGAAACATATCGCATTGTGTTCGGAATGGGGGTAATTAGCTACGGGCGACACTCATTGGGTTTGAATTGGAGTTCGTATAGAGAAACCCTAATTTTTGAATAATACATATATCGGCCAATCTTTAAATTTCCTTCATAATTTAGTTTTATAAAAAAAATCAGAAAACCCGATAAAACCCTCTCGTCGATGGCGGCTTTGTGTTCCATCCTTCCCGGCCAGATTCCGGCGAATCCGTTCAGAATTATCACTTGCCCCAGTTAAGTTTTTTGTAGATCTCTCCTTACTCTTCAAATACATACCCACTAGGTCCTCCCTCGTCGTGTGTATAAAGAGAGCAACCCCCACAAAGTTCAGCCGCATCGGCGCGATTTGTGCTTGCCACGTCAGCTCGAGTTGGGCCCCAACACCCCCCGCGATGCGTCACTCCTTCCTCTCCATCGTGGTGAAGTCTAATTGCCTCATTGTGATTCGGATTTGCAGAAAAATACAACCCTAATTTTGAACGGTTGGTGAAGGTAACGTCCTGAATATATATAAAAGGTTGTAACAATTTTAAGTGTTGCGATTTATGATTTTGGTATAAAAATCATATCTTTAACATATGTTGTCGAAATCCAGTGAAACTGGAGACTGGGGAAGTTCGGGTCGCTTCAGTTGGTATCAGAGCTTTGGTTTACAAAGCTCGTGAATAAGACACATTAGAACCGAACAAAAGAATTCATTAGAGATTGGATTAGTAATATTCAATGGGAATGACTCGTTAGAGAGGGGATCAGGAGTATCCTAGAACGAGTGTGAAGAGTGTATTTTTAAAATAAAATTGAAAACAAATATTGTTTCGAAAATTTAAAACTTATTATACGTATTTGAATATTTATTTTTGTATTGATTTGGACAATCAAGTATATAAAGATTTTGCATATATGCATCATGAACGTATAATCTAAGTCTCAAATACACTAGATTGATATAGAATCACACTCTAGTCGCCCGGAGATGATTCTGATGATTGACTAGTCGTCATCAGAGTTTGTGTTCGAGTTTCGAAAGTGGGATATCTAAATGATTCCAATTGACTGGTGTGAGAACCAAAACTAGATAGGGCTATTGTTGTGAATTGGCATCAAAACATGATTTTTGAGTATATAAAAATTATGAATTTGAAACATTATTTCACAAATTGATTGATGGTTGTGTTGTATGATTATTGTTATTTAATAAAACCATTATGTGAAAGAATGGTACGTTTTGCCAAATCGAATCAAATATTGAACTGAATTGAAACTTGGTTACAAATGCATGCATATACATGTATATACATTAAGCAGGTCATAGCAAGGAGGCTAAAGCAGAGGAATAAAATTGTACGCCCGAATAATAGACACATATTTATTGTTTTGTTTTGGTTTGGATGATTTATGTGCTGAATGGCTAGCCGCTTGGCGTTTTCTTTTTCTTTTTGAGATGAGAGGACCTGTGTGGCGGTTGGGGGATTTTCCCGGTAACCCCGTACAAAGGAGGTTATGGCAAAAAGATTCGAAAATCTAGGGTGTTAGCCAAATTTTTGAAAAATTAGAAAGTTCTTAGAAACTGAAAAGTTGAAGAACTTAAGCCGTAATGAAAATAGTGAAAGTTGAGTTGATTAGTTAATCAACTTTAAGCTCCGTTCCTATTCGAGGACGAAAAGATTTTAAGTGGGGGAGATTGTAATAACCTGGAAAATCAAAACCAATTTTTAATTTTTAATTTAGCAATTTTAATGGATTTAGAATATTTAAAATTATTTATTTTAAATAATAACAACTAAAAATTTATTTTCGACGAAGTTAGCATGAATAAATTTATTTTATGTTATCCACCAGAAAATCATTTAGAAGACTTGGAGGTGCGATAGTTCAAAAAAGGCACTGTTCGACCAGCAAGATGAAGAGTCGGTCGGGGCTAGAAGGTTTTATCCAAGCCAGCATAATGCAATAGATCTTAATACAAGAAGAGACACCAGTCGGTCAACATATAAGTACCGTCACCGGTCGGTAGTAAACCCTGGGAGATAGCAGCTTATCGATCAACTAGGATTCTAGGATACAGACCGATCATTTATAACATGAAGATCAGAGGCAAAGCACGCTGGTCGGTCGCTTCTGGAACGGAGCATAGAATTCAGACATTTTCACACTGGTCGGTCTAGAAGATATACGACCGATCGGCCGTAATGCAAAGCCCACAATAAATCACACGTGCAAAGGAGAATAGGGAAAGTAATATCGACCGTTCGGTTCTGCTTATGACCAGTCGATCTTCTGGCAGCTAATTGACAATTGGCTTTTGAACAACTGTTGACAGGCTGGACGGTGGCATTTCCATAAACAAATACCGACCGACCGGTATCCCTGAAGGCTATATCACACCATTTCTCCACTCATATAAATAGAGCTCCAATCCAACTTTAATGGGGATCGAATTCTTTGACCCCGGAGGGCTGCTAAACTCGATTTTCAACAATTACTTGGTGTTTTCATTATCTACAATCATCTTAAACTGAAGATCCAACTCCAAATTCACTATCAATATGCAGGATTTCATCGAAGCTTATGTGAAAGTCTAGATTTCATCCATCACTTGCTATGCTTGAAGGATCTAATTAGTTTTCTCCAATAATTTCCATCAAGGTTCTAAGCAAGTGCAATGATGAATGTAATGAGAGAATTTGCTTATTTTGTAATCTAGAATACTATAATGGAATTGTTATTCAAAGTGGATGTAGATCACACTTGATCGAACCACTATAAAAACATTGTGTCTCTTTATTTGCATTTCCTAGGTTGATTGGCTCGAAATTCATATTTTCCAAGTATTAGTGAAAGTACTCCTTGTACTCTTGGTGTTGATCCCATTTTTGGAATCAACATTTGGCGCCTACCGTGGGGTTCGAACCCACGACCACAAGGTTAAGAGCCTTGCATTAAAAACTGAAGTTTGTCTCATTATAGTCTGATTCAAGTCCTTGCTTGAAAGCTATGAGTAAACCAGGTTGACCACCTAAGAAGATCACTAGTCAGAGTATCGAAGATAAAGATAATGTCATCGATAATGAAGCTACTCCTCCCACCAACCGATTTGAGGAAGGAGAAGTGGTGGCAAGGGGGGAGCTAGATGAAGTGGTGACAGGTTTAGCAAACCAAATGAACATTGCAAACACAACTATGATGCAGAAGCTTGAAACAGTGTTTGCCCTGCAATCTGCTATGACAAAAGTTGCCATGGAATCCACCCATGCTATGTCTATTCAAACCCGCATACAGAAAACATGTGTTCCTCTTCTTCTAGTCCAAGTCAGGAGAGTTCTATTCGGGAGATGACAAATTCTAACCGCGAGGAAGCCAAACCGTCCACCCAAAACGATTCCAAGATGGAAACTTCTCAACAAGCGTTTGGTTCCGCCAAAGGAGCACTTCCTCAAGTGGGGTGTCCAGGTTCCCGAAATCCAAACCGTGATCGTCTGCCAAGGCAAACATCCGGTAAGGATGACGGCGTCTGCCCCGCGGTCCATCAAAATGAGGAGGAGATTATATCGGAAATGATTCATAGAATCATGGAGAAAAGTTTGAAGAAGCAGGATGATGAAAAAGAATGGGGGTTTGCTCCCACAAAAACCCCACTCACAGAAAGAATTAAAATGGCTCCTTATCCAAATAAGTTCAAGCCTCCGGTATTGCAAGCCTACGACGGAACAACTGATCCCAATGTGTTCCTGTTCAAGTATGACCAACACATGGATGGAGCTCGAGCCACTGATGAGTCAAAATATTTGTATTTTCCGACCTACCTTGAGGGAGTAGCTTCACTTTGGTTCACGAAGTTGCCACCTAGGTCGGTGGACGATTTTGCCACTTTGACAAAGTTATTCCGTGAACAATTCCAACTCCAAACCACAAAGGTACGAAATGTTATGGAGTTAAATGAGCCCGAGCAAAGGTCGGGGGAGCCCATCAGAGCTTTTCATACTCGCTTAAATACCGCTGGTACCAAAGTTGGGAATTATGATCCTTGTTTGGCTCTAATGGCATTGAAGGGAGGAATAAGTAAGAAAACCAGGCTTGGGCGGTGGATTAAAAAGAAGAAGCCTAGTACACTTGAATAATTATTTGATAAGGCCGAAGAATACATCGGAATAGATGAGGATCCTGCCTATGCCATGCATATTCCAGAAAGCAACATACAACCTGAAAAGAAGAGTAATGATGCAGAAAGCAGCCAGAAGAACTTTGGAGTTCAGAAACGGAATAATGATGGAAAAGGTAACCGAGCCAATAAGAAGTTCCGCTTCTTCGAAAACTCGGAATTGACTCCCTTAAATGATACTGTGGAGAATATTTTCATGGCTACCAAAGAATCTGAGGACTACCCGACGCCGAAGCAAATAAAAGTTAGTGATACTGGGGTAAAATCCGGAAGATTCAGTTGATTTCATAACCAGCCAAGGCATAGGACAAATGAGTGTAGGCACCTTAAGAGCCTAATTGAAGAGCTGATAAGGAAGAAAAGACTTCAACAGTTCACGAAGAAATCACAAGACACTCAAGTTCCTCAAGGCCTAGGAACGTCCACCGGACAACTAAGGCGAACCAAGAATGCTGCAAACGCTGTGATACCAAGGATGATGGTTAACACCATTTCGGGAGGTCCACAACCAGTTGGAAGAAGTTGGGGGGACATCGTGAAATATGCTAATGAAATGAAGGACCTCCCAAAGGGGGAGAACTCATGATTATGGATAAAGCTTTTCTAGCAAAGATACCAAGGTTTTCCTGGGATGACGTTGTACTCAAAGAACAAGACTCGGAAGGATTGATAACTCCGACTAAAGATCTGACGATGATAACCATAGGCTTGGGTCCTGCCATCGTCAGAAGGGTTTTAGTCGACAACCGAGCATCCGTCAATATCCTGTTCATCAATGCCTTTTACAAGATGAAACTCTCTATGGAAGATGTAAAAGCTTGCCATAATAAAGGTCATGGGTTCATTGGACAAGCTGTTCAGCTAATCGGAAACATCAATCTGCTTGATGAACTTGGAGAGGAAGAGCGGAAAGTTGCACAAAAACATGACGTTGTTATACTTGATGAGCTCTCTTCTTATAACGCTTTCTTGGGACTGCCAACACTTGCAACATTCCGGATTACAATGGCCCCATGTTGCCTAACAATGAAGTTTCCCACAGAAAACGGGAGCGGCGTGATAAAAGGCGACCAATAGTCAGAAAGGGAGTGCTATCTAGCTGAGCTTTCTGAGGCAAAAAAGAAAGAAGAGGGGAATAGCTTGCCATTTCAACACTAAAGTTAAGAAGAAAACCTTCCAAGTTGGGGATATTCAGACCAAACTTGGAGGGACCATGTATAATAAGCCAGGAATTTCAAGGTGGCACATTTGAATTAAAAGCAACAATTGGAGTTCCACACCCAGGAGAATGGAATGCTATACATCCTCGTCGCTACTCCGCTTAATTTTTCTTTTATATGATTCAAAAACTTGTAAATAACATGCGTTGTAGAAACCCTGCAGCACTATTACAAACTTTGTAAATATAAAAAAAGGAAATTGCATTACATGTCTAATGATGCATTTGCAAATGTCTTGCTAAAGTTTAATTCTAATTACAGGGCATGCAAAAGAAACACTCTCATCATTGGGACTTAACAAATCTTGACGTCCATCATACCGTATCCCGATTAGGGTGTCCCAAAGGTTCACTACTTAGCGCCTGAAACATCTTTCACAATCAATTCGAAGATGTTGGAGCATAACAGTGCAAAGATGAAATATCAAGGATTACTCTTCAAATTGATTCAGCACATAAGTACTAAACAGAGCTGCATGTTTCACCAAAGGGGCACCTTCTCAATCAAAAGCTCCCTGGCCTTAGCTCTAACAAATCGCGGAAAAACCCGATAAATGAACTAACGTCCGCCCCATGAAAGAAAGCGATCTTAAACTGAAGTCCTCCCCGAGGGGCACCCAATTGATCGCCAACGCCATTTACGCATGGCCGGATTGGGACAGACACTGGGCTCATAAACCAAAGACCTCCCAGAGGGGCACCCAGTCGATCGTCACCATCATTAATACATGACTCGAATATGACAAACCCTGGGGTTCAAAAACCTCTTCGGCGGTGTCCAGTCATATGGTGGGTCTTCCATATCCAGTTAGTGGCGGATTGAAAAGCATCTTCGGGGGTGTCCGATCATATGGTGGGTCTTCCAAATCCAGTTAATGACGGATTTAAAAACCTCTTCCGATGTGTCCGATCATATGTTGGGTCTTCCAAATCCAGTTAGTGGCGGATTCAAAAACCTCTTCGGGGGTGTCCGGTCATATGCGGGGGCTTTCAAATCTAGTTAGTGACGGATTTGAAAAACCTCTTCGGAGGTGTCCGATCATATGCTGGGTCTTCCAAATCCAGTTAGTGGCGGATTAAAAAACCTCTTCGGGGGTGTCCGGTCATATGCTAGGTCTTCCCAATCCAGTTAATAATGGATTTAAAAACCTCTTCGGAGGTGTTCGATCATATGCTGGGTCTTCCAAATCCAATTAGTGGCAGATTCAAAAACCTCTTCGGGGGTGTCCGGTCATATGTTGGGTCTTCCAAATCCAGTTAGTGATGGATTTAAAAACCTCTTCGGAGGTGTCCAATCATATGTCTGGTCTTCCAAATTCGGTTAGTGACGGACCCAAAGACCTTTTAGGAAGCGCCCTACAAATTCTACAAGTGGCTGAGTCATTCTGTCACAACAAATAAAGGGTTTCCAAATACCTCTTTGGAAGAACAAAATATGAGACCTCTCAAGTAGGGGCACAAGAATGAGGATCCGTCCCCACCAAAAGGTAAAATTAGATCAACTAAAAACATCTAGCCTATGTGATGCTATGAAACTCAACCATGTTCAAAGCATATAACTAAAGGACCCCAAATAAAGTCGATCACGAAGTATTGTACCTAATTTCTAGGAGATTGCGACAAAATTTTGGTATGAGGGCATTACCGTTGAGTTAAAGAGATTTAACAATACTCACTCAACATACAATGAATTTGTCACAATCTTGGATTAAAGATTTCCTTAACCAATAAAGTTGAACATTGAAATGGTCATAGCAAACTCAAAACTTAAATACCATGATAAGCACAGAGATGTCCGGTCGCGAAGAAGGAAATTCAAAATTGCTGCGACCAAAATCGAGAGGGCTCGATAGTAAAATTGGTTAGATAAGTCTGACAAGCAATGATTCATGGCTACGGTAAAAATCTAGTTTACCAAAAGTACCATGAAATCGTTACAAAAATCAAACGACTCGTGATATAAAACAGGTGATGCAAGCACAAGAAGAAAACAAGTGTGGAGTGCGAAGAAAAAGGTACAACGAAGCTAAAGGTAAAACTTGAGAAAATGCGAAACAAAACTTCGTTTCAGCGTCACATAATTATGAAAAGCAAAGTTACAAAGTCGTAGAGTCAGACGTCCAGCACAAAAGTATCAAACACATAGAAACATAAAGTAGTAAGCTGGGACCGACACCTGCATATACAACCGATCTGAACACAGTATGTAAAAGGAAGTGACAAAAAGTAAAAGAAGCTAAGCATAAACACTAATTCTTCTTTCCATTCATCGGATCGTCGGACCTCAAGCCTGATCTATCACCTTTAGAAAGAGGAGATGGGCTAGTTGATTGATTCTTATCCTTTGGCAACAGTCCACTGGGACTTTCTTGGGAAGATATACTAATAACCTTTTCCTTCCTCCTCTTCCTCTTAATCATCTTTTTTCCTTTGCTACCTGATGATTTTCCTCATTTCCCTTGAAGCAAAGCGTCTTGCCCTAGGGTTTCTCCGGTCTATTCAGATTCTTCCTCACTTGGAAGGTAATCTTCATTATTATCCAGGTCAGCAATCGCGCTAATCTTAGTACCTTGCGATCCTGGAGTCGTAACATTGAGCAAGGTGTCGTCCCCAAGAGGAGGAGTTGATCTGGGGGAGGAGTTATTGATACTAGAATCAAATCACTGGTCATGGCTTCAGTTATCGTAGCAGTAAACCCCTCGGAAGGAAATGTGGGTGAAACCAGACCTAATGAAGTAAAACAATGAGCTAAGTATGAGGTTGTACCGGGGGAAGGGAACACACGGTCTAAGTTTGATAAGAGTCGAGCAAACCCAGAGTTAACTGCAGCACTAAGATTAGCCTCAATATTCCTATGTGCCTTGACCTCAAATCCACTTGCATCAAGGGGACCATCGCCATCATTGTCATCTTGGTCTTTATCCTTTAAAAGATCAGGGGCACCAACAGGGGTTCGAGAGCTAGAAGCATCAACATTTCCAACGACTGTGTGAGCCTCAACATTTGTGTCCTGGCCTGCTGTAAGTTCGACCCGATCATCTAGGAATCCTCTTGCTCATGCTAATTGAACCTTCCCCGCGATTAAGGCTTCGCGAGATTCCATGGCTAAAAGATCCTCAATGAGTTCATCCTCGCCGTGCTCACCCGCGCTAATCTCTAAAATTCATTCCCAAACAAGAGCGAGCATGAATGCAAATTTTCCCTCCAAGAAGCACAAGTTTCCTTTGTTCAAAGTGTTGTAAACATAATAGTTAAACAAGGAAGTGTCGGCATTCAAGCGAGCCTCCTCAAGATCAGCAGTAGCTTTGAGTTTAGCCTCCTCTAGAGATTGTTGAGCTGTGGAAAGATTTGTATTTTAAGGAAGAAAGCCTCTCGCGGAGAATGGAATTTTCTTGTTGATGGGTAACAGAGGTGTTTCTCTCCATAGTTAGCTGCGATTCAACAAGTTCTCGGGCAGCTTGAGTATCCTAAAGTTGTACTTTCAGCGCCTTTTCATTCTGCTTCACAGCTGCAAGCTCATTTTTAAGTCTCTTGTTTTCAGATTCTAAATCCAGTAACTCTGTATCCTTTTGGGTATGAGATGCGATGATCCATTCTTGTGACCTTATGAACCTGATCATCTCAGCCTTATCACTTTCTAGAGTAGCAATGCAATCAATATGAACTCCATTAGCTCTTGAAAGTTCATTGGCAAAATTTCACCATAAATCCAATTGTTTATCAGCTTGGCTCTTGATCTTACTAAGTTTAACATCGAACTGGCTTTTGGTTATTTCCATGTGATTTTGAGCCACATCAAACTGCGAGGACATACTACCCCTCAAGTCATCAAACGCTTCAAGGACATCCCTTTTATCCAGAGGATAGAGGTCTATATTGAAGCATGTTCCTTTCAAGTTCCAGCCTGGAAACCGATCGCAAAGAGCAAAGTCAGCAGCACTAGGGATGAAGCAAGGCATGCTTATGATTGTTTCGATATCAGTAGATTTGGGATTGACTGGTGGAGGATACTTTCCCGATAGCATGAGTATCTGGTGGGCGAAAATCATTCGACTTATGGCGCTTTCGAGAGTCACTTTGACCCTGAGTGTCGATGTCTTTCGCCTATTAAGATTTTCTTTTCTTTGGTTCCTTCCCTTTCCTTTCCTGTTTCTTTGCCCGATCCTCATGATCCTTCCTCCCTCGTCTCTGTTCATCAGTCTCAGGAAGCACTGGGAGAAGTTGAGAATCGTGAGGAAGTTGTGAATGCTGAGGAGAATCAGGTCGTTGGGAATATCGTGAAGGACGAGATTTGTTAAGAAAACGCTTTGGATCTTGACGACTCATCACGTCATTAAAATTAGTCATAAATGATGGCTTCGGCATACCCTTTGTACCTAAAAAGAAAAAAGAAATAAGATCCCGATTTTCTCCTTAAAGTCAGGGGAAAGCTTAAAGTAACAAAAAACGTAAAGCGATAAAAATGAATAGAAGCAAACACATGATCGCATGTGTCTAACAACGAACCAGTTTTCGAAGATTGTTTTACAGTCAATTGGGCAATCGGTAATCCAACTTTATTTCCTGGTCTTGTAGTTGGAGGTTTAGGAGGCTGAATGACGATTTCACCTTTGACAATATCCTAGGCCGAGCTAAGTTCACAAAGATATCTGAAAAACTCTAACCTTGAGTTGCTTGGACAACAAGATTTTTATCAGCTTTATCTGTAGTGTCCTTAAAAGGAGACTCATTGTTTCCAGTCTGTATGGCCTACGGATTTGGAGGATTTATTGCTAAGTTCTTTTCCATTTCAATATGCTTTGTCTCCTTTTCAGTTTGCTTATTGTTATCCTCATCTTGATAAGGTTCATCCGCCCCAATGATGGATAACCTAGACTTGGGGGGTGTTTTACTACTGCTCGCCGTAACCGAGCACTTCTTTAACGAAGCCTTCGGAACATGTGACTTAGTGGTAGTTTTTCCTGTAGACATCTGGTCTAGGTCGAGATTACGAGAGGAGTCAAGTAGATGGTATCTATGAAGAAATATCTCTGTGATTAGAAACCTCGTGCTCCTCTCTTTTTCTTCAACATTCCTTAGGGCGCCTAATAGGCCCTCCTCCATAACAAAGTCTGGGTTAACAGTTAGAATTTATGTATGATAAATAAGAAGCATAAGAATCAATGTTTGAGTACAAGAAAGAATGGAGAAATTATAAACAAGTGAATCTTTACCTCCTTCCATCCATCTGTCGTAGAATTTGTCGGGGCATCTGACGAAGAAATAATTCTCTTTGAATCCTTTGATACTATCCTGCAGTTCAGTAATAATTTTGGATTTCCTCGCTTCGATAAACAGAATTCTACCCGAACCCTTCTTAAAGGAGTAGAGAAAACAGATTTCTTGGAAGGTAGGCAAGCGTTGCTTAACTCTCATAAAGAGCACACATAGACCAATTAAGATGGCATGGCCATTCGGGTGTAACTGCACTAGGGCAATGGCATGGCCATTCCGGTGTAACTGCACTGGGGCAATGGCTAAGTGTTTGAGAATCGTCTCCAGGAAAGGATTAAAAGGTGGAATGGCTCCCGAATTTTACATTGGATGGTTAACTGTAACAAAACCTAGAGGTGGAGAATCAGCAAATTTATTTTCTCCCAGGTGTTTGGCCTCATCCTTCGAAATATTGAATTTGGCGCACAAGCTTTCATAAGCCCGCTAAGTGAGTGTTATTGCTTTCCTCTTATTAGGCGGTAAAGTAATGTTCTGGGTTCAGGAAATTCGGCAACAATCCCAGTTCCACGGGCATTAGCCATTATGATCTGACTGGGAATTCCGGCTTGGGTAAGTTTGGATGTTCCTCCAGTTTTGTTGTGCAACTGTTTTTGATTTATCATTCTACACAAATAAATATGCTTTTCTTAAAATATGAAGTGTTACGTGCAGCAGCATGAAAACAAAGCTTGAAATCTATAAAAAAATAAATCATGTTCATAGTGAGATGATTTATTTGTGAAAGAAGTGTAAGTTTAAATTAAAATAACCTTTGAAGACACTTCGACGCAAATATACCGACCAAACACAAGTGTAGGTTAAAAAATCCTATGTGCAAAAAGTCTAGTTAACTTGCTATTGACATGGGCAGTGACTAGCAGAGTATAGTCGCCTGAAACATTTGAATGTATTGCAGGAATTTTTGGCTTAAGGTTCGTAATCAAAGTGCATTATTGAATCAACCAAGTATAAGCTAAACTGGTCGGTCGGTCTCAGATAAATCTGACCGGTCGATATCTAATGTGTACAACCGGTCGGTGCAACATAAATCCAAACGATCAGTGTAAGAAGGTTCAGCATGTGGCTGGTCGGTCGGCACTAGGCTTTATCTAACAGACTGGTATGAACCTAGTTTATACTGATTGGTATGGATTGTTCATAACAAACCAAGTACCAGCCAACCGGTGCATCTGATCACTAACGGATATTGCAATTCCATTCAAAACAAAAGTGCGAGCACAACCAATTTCACAATTAGATAACAAGGATAAGAGTAAGTGAAAAGTGGTGGCTCATGATCAAGGCTCATGTCTAAAAGAAAATATTCAAGGGGCAAGGTTAGCGAGTCCATATCCAACCGATCGGTACCACTTCACACAACACCGAACGGTACCACGACAAATCCCACCGAACGGTGCCATATCAATCCTGACCGACAGGTGGTTTCCTGGAAATTACCCCCTGTGAGTAACGAGAAAACAACACACACTCTTATTAATGCAAGGATGCTAAATCCAACGTATTACTCCATGGATATCGATCAAGCAGCCAAATGCGCACGATGTCAAAAATAGGGCCAATATCAACATTGAGCAGTGTGAAAGCAACAAGATCAAAAAAATTCTGGTTAAGCATTTCGACAAACACTACATACACATGAAACCAGAATAGGGTTCGAAGAAAATCAATGCAATTTTTAGAACTGGATTTAAACAAGTCTAATCTCATTAAAAATTCGACACTGATTCAAACCTGTTGAGCACAAAACAAAGAATCCAATTCACAACATCCTAATATTGGACATCAAGACCTCATAAACCCGAAGATTTTTTAACTCAAATTTATCACAAAGCAAACCCAATCCTCTTCGAATTTTTGGAATCTACGCATGCGAATGGAGTTTTGATGTAATACTTGGGTTTAGTTCGGAATTGTTAGAACAAATCGTGTTGGGGTTGGAAGTTATCTGACCAACCATAAATCACGTCGATGAACTTGAAGATGAAAGCCTCTCAATTGGTTTTGAATCACGGTGGTTGAACAGGAATTTGAATCAGTATTGATAACGAGAGCTACCGCCAAGATTTTTAGTCGGTTTGAAGAAAAAGTGAAATGAAGGGGAAGATTAAAAGCCAAGAATCCAATATATAGCCAAACGTCAGGTAGGCCGATCGGCCCACAAAAGCCCACTCCATCAGACCGACCAATCGCCTACTATGCAGACCAAACCCACTGATCGATCGTACGCATAACCACTGCAAATGGATACATCGGGCAACAAGATGCAATGCCCGTCTGGATGATCCATCAATTGTGTGATAAAGGAGTTCATTTCGGAGTCTACAATTCCCATAGAAATTGTAAACCTCGAGGGGCAAAAGTTATCCACCAGAAAATCATTCAGAACACTTGGAGGCGCGATAGTTCAATAAAGGCACCATTCAGCCAGTAAGATAAGGAGTCGGTTGGTGCTAAAAGGTTTTATACAAGCCAGTATAACACAACAGATCTTAATACGAGAAGAGATACTGGTCGGTCAACATATAAGTACCTTTACCGGTCGGTGGTAAATCCCAGGAGATGGCAGCCTATCAATCAGCCCGGATTCCAGGATACAAACCATTCTGTTATAACTTGAAGATCAAAGAAAAGCACGCCGGTCGGTCATTTCTAGAACAGGGCACAAAATTCGGACATTTTCACACCGGTCGGTCTAGAAGATATATGACCGACCGACCGTAATGCAAAGCCTACACTAAATCACACGTGCAAAGGAGAATAGGGAAAGTCATATCGACTGGTCGGTTTTGCTTATGACCGGTCGGTCTTCAGGCAGCTAATTCACAACCTGGCTTCTGAACAACTGTTGATAGGCTGGTCGGTGGCATTTCAGTGAATAGATACTGACCGACCGGTATCCCTGAAGGCTATATCACTCCATTTCTCCACTCCTATAAATAAAGCTCCAATGCCACTTTAATGGGGATCGAATCCTTGGACCTCGATGGGCTGCTAAAATCGATTTTCAATGATTACTTGGTGGTTTAATCATCTACAATCATCTTAAAGTGAAGATCCAGCTCCAAATTCACTATGAATATGCGGGAATTAATCGAATCTTATGTGAAAGTCTGGATTCCATCCATCACTTGCTATGCTTGATGGATCTAATTAGTTTCTCCAATAATTTCCGTCATGGTTCTAAGAAAGTGCAATGATGAATGTAACAAGGGAATTTGCTTATTTTGTAATCTCGAATACTTAAATGGAATTGCTATTCAAATTGGAGGTAGATCACATTTGATCGAACAACGATAAAAACATTGTGTCTCTTTATTTCCATTTCCTTGGTTGATTGGCTCCAAATTTCATATTTTCAAAGTATTAGTGAAAGTACTCCATGTACTCTTGGTGTTGATCCCATTTTTAGAATAAACATTTTAAATATAAAATGAGCCTGAAATGGCTTGGCATTTTGAAAATTTGATTTCTAATTTCAAATGAATATACAAAAGTCAATACAAGTTCGAATTGGACGAAACAAGAAATATATGAATCTGATTAACAATATCTTTCTAATGAAGCTAAGAAACTGATATTTCACTTTAGAAATTAAAAGATATGTCCAGTTTAAAATTAAGAAAAGTCGTTGTGGAATTTATATATATTTTAAATAATATATGGCCCTTAAAAATAGCCATTTTGCAAATTACCTCCGTTTTCGATGAAACCACTTTTGTTGGAACCGAAAAGTCAGATTATTGCAAGATTCCAATTTTCACAATTTTTAGAATCAATATTTGAGCGTGGCGCATTTAAACGCATTTGACCAATTTTAGTTTGAATTTTATCGACTGGAAAATGAGCACATCTCAAACAGACTCAGAATTCGACGAAATTAGTTTCGTTAGGACCATACCATAACAACATAGCTAGATTTATTTTTCTATAATTTGCAGAGTCCGTATGTTACCCCGGTAAATTTAAATGTACATTTGAATTTAAAATATATTGATTTATGTTTTAAGTTTAATGAAAGCTGTTCGAGATGATAGAATTGGCTAACGAAAGATATCCCATTGTGTTCTGAATGGGGGTAATTAGCCTTGGGCGACACTCCTAGGGTTTGAATTGGAGTTTGTATGGAGAAACCCTAATTTTTCAATAATTTATATATCAGCCAATCATTAAATTTCCTTCATAATTTAATTTTATAAAAAAACAGAAAACACGGTAAAACCCACTTATCAACGACGGCTTTGTAATCCATCCTTGTAACACCCCGAATTTCAATGAATACTAATGGTTAAGAAATTAAAGTATAATTAATCTCAGATGTGAGAACCAGGGGAAACGGGCTGCGTCATTGCGTTCGTCTCGGAAAAATACGCGAAATGGAGTCCGAGTTTTCGAGAATCGGAGTCCGTATGGCCCGGTTATGGCCCAAAGAAGTTTTAGGAAACTTAAATTTAAATTTCAGATTTGAAAAACAAGTTTGGAGCCAAAAGAGGAAAGGGGGGAAAAATTCCCGCCTAGCCCCATGTCGACAGCCATGTCGACAGGGGTGTCGACAGGGGTGTCGACAGCCCTGTCGACAGGGGTGTCGACACAGGGTGTCGGCCCTGCTGGTCTGGGTGCACCAGGTTGGTTCTTGGCTGAGTCTAGGGCTATGTTCTAGAGGGTTCCTAAATCTAAGGGTCCTAATCTAATCTAGGGTTAATCTAAGGGCCTAAAACACTTTCTAATCCTATAAATAAGACCCCAACCCTACCCTAATTCATTCATAATTAAACCTAGTAATTAAACTATGGCAAAATGCAACTTGATCATGGCCTCCACAAATCAATGAAGAGGGTTGCATGCTAATCACTCTCTAATCAACCTCTAATCTCTTCTTAGCATCTTAATCTTCTTCATTTGGTGTGCAAAATTGCTAGTTGTGAGTTTCTATCACTTTGATGATCTTTTGGTAAACTAATTAGATGAGATGTGATGAGATTTATGGTTTTGTATGTGGGTTAATGAGCTTTGAATCATATGATATGATGTTAGCCTTAATCTTATGTTTATGCATGTTGAGTATGTATGTTTATGCATAATGAGTATGTAAGTTTATGCAAGTTTAATATGATGTATGTTATGTTTGCATGATGCTAAATATGCAAGTTGTGGGCTATGTAATCATATGCATGTTATGCAAGTTCATGGTGATATGCTATGCAAGTTACATGTATGTAAATATGCAAGTTACATGTTTGTTAATATGCAAGTTACATGTTTGTAAATATGCAAGTTACATGTTTGTTAATATGCAAGTTACATGTTTGTAAATATGCAAGTTACATGTTTGTTAATATGCAAGTTACATGTTTGTAAATATGCAAGTTACATGTTTGTTAATATGCAAGTTACATGTAAGTAAATATGCAAGTTACATGTTTGTTAATATGCAAGATTCATGTTTGTTAATATGCAAGTCACATGTAAGTAAATATGCAAGTTACATGTTTGTAAATATGCAAGTTACATGTTTGTTAATATGCAAGTTACATGTTTGTTAATATGCAAGTTACAAGTATGTAAATATGCAAGTTAATTGTTTGTTAATATGCAAGTTCATGATGACACATTATGCAAGTCTATGAGTTAATATGCAAGTTTGTTATGCAAGTGAATATGTAAGTTATGTGACATATTATATGCAAGTTATGTGACATGTTATGCAAGTGCATGTGCAAGTTATGTGTTTGTTAATATGCAAGATGGCACCTTCGAAACATGTTTATTCATATGCAAGTTGACACCTTTTATATAGGTGTTATATCATGAGAACGAAATTACGTGGGAACGATGGGATAATTAAATGCATAAGTTAATAAGATTGTGTGAAATTAATATAATTATGCTTAACATAAAATAAAGGAACATAGTGTGGGAATTTGCCTATTAAGTTAGGTGTACCCATACTATGTGTTGGGAATTTACCTATTGAGTTAGGTCTACCCCATGGGAATTTACCTATTGAGTTAGGTCTACCCATGTTATGAAAAGTTTGACATTAATTAGGGATAATTAATACGGGGGTGATTAATTAGGTGTAATTAATCGACTAAGACACGAGGTTGGACTCATTTGTAGTGTAAAACTGCCCGGACCCGACCGGCTTAACCAGTTGCTACAAATGTCAGCCCAATGTGAGAGGTCTTGGCCATAAATTAAATACGTGATTAAGGTAAAGACACGAGGTTAGACTCTGTTATGACGTAAGACTGCCCGGATTCTACCGGCTTAACCAGGCGGTCATAACAGCCAGTCTAATGTGGGAGGTCTTTACGGGAGATCACGGTCTTAATTAATTAAGAAACACTTAACCATAATAGCATGTAGTGGGACATGAGGGGTTAAGTGGGTGCCTTGGGGTGGCATGTGGAATCTAGTGGGTTGCCTTGGGTGGCAATAGAAAATACGATTAGAATACTTAACCAAGAGAAACATGTAATTAAACATGATTAAAGGGTTAAGTGGGATACACTAGATATTTGACAAGCTTAAGTGGGTAGCTTGTGGGGGCCCATTTCAACCAATATCCCAAACGTATCTTTGTGGGCTCGACCCATGTCGAGTGACGGGACACGCATATTGGGCTTGATTATAAGAGGCCAAACGGGTTAGCGGTGGCAACGCAAGTCCAACGGGCTTCATATGCGTGAGTGGGCCCGGGCTGGTAGATAAGCCGTTGTTGCATCGTGTAGATATAAGCCGTGCACCGTTAATTATATCGGGTTGCCACGTTGGGGGAATGGTACACCCCATGGTGGGGCCAGCACGGGTATCTACGTTAGGGAGCCGATCGAATGGGGAGTAGTGTGTACACCTGGTGGATAGTAGGGCCCCGTGGCGCTTACTTGGACACCTAGGGGTACGCAAGTACTATTAAAGCAATTTTATAAGCCCTTAGGTGGGATCAACCTTTAAGTTAGGAACGACTGGTGTGGTGCAGTTTAGTAATTTACCTTAGGAAGGGTAGATGCGTCTTTATCTTTTATCTTAGTTTAGTTGACTGCTTAGTATAGCCGTTCATCCCTATATGTTACCGTATATCAATTTATGTCTTCTCTGGTTACTTTAACGATTGTATTGTTAAAGTTATAGGACTCGCTCAGACTTATGTCTGACCCCGTTGTTTTTATCCTTTTCCCAACCCTCAGGTCCTACGGTGGATCCTAGCAGTAGCGGAGCTTGATCGGATTGCTGTTCCAGTCTTTAGGAACTTGGATAGATGTAAAGCTCCAGTTATCCAGTTATCTTTTCTTTTGTTTTGGCTATTGTATGAGAGTGGGATTATGTACTTCTTTATTTTGATGGATATTGTACTTGACTTTTATTTTGGTTTTATGATGTAACCAGACATGTTTTACTTCCGCTGTTATGAGATGATGTTTTAAATTTTCAAGTACTGTTTATATCTGTCTTGTTGTAATTTTTCTGTTCTATATTTACTAAAATACTCCACCGATGCTATGGCATTCCCTTAGTGAGTGACCATAGCGGGAGTGGGGTGTTACACGTGGTATCAGAGCTTAAGGTTACCAGAACAGATAAATTTTTTTTTAGAAAAACTATTTTCTAAGAGTAATTTTCGAAGAAAGTATTTTCAAAAACATGTCTTTTAAAAGAAAAGTTTTTGAAAAAGAAAAGCATAATCCCCAATAGCCATATCGTTATCTTTCGGAATCTCCTTTCTGAATCTTTCCTCTTTAGTTTCAGCATGGCTGAAGATCTTAACATCCCGGAGGGTTTAGTTATACCACTATGGTATAGGAGGTTGCAAGAGGCTAGGGCCGCGGCTGCGGGTCCAGCCAATGCTACTACACCAGAGACAACCGCTCCTCCTCCTCAGCCTAGAGTGGATAATTTTGCTAAGGTTTGCAAGGAGTTCAAGGCTATAGGAGGAAAACCTTTTCTAGGTTCAGAGACTTTCGTAGAGGCTAGAGATTGGCTTAAGGAAGTGGAAGAGTTGCTAGATATCTTTGAAGTGGAAGAGGGAAAGAAAGTCAAGTTGGCGGCTTGGTTGATGAAGGGAGAGGCCTCATTCTGGTGGGAGGTCACTAACGGAGAACGCCCTGTTGACTCTTGGGCAGATTTCAAGCAAAGGTTTGGGTCTAAGTTTCTCTCAAGGGCGGAAGAGAATCTGTTTATGGAGAAGTTCTTGAATTTGAAGCAAGGGAATCTCACGGTGAAAGAATATGTCAACAAATTCAATCAATTAGCAAGGTTTGGCATAGAGTTGGTGAATACACCGGAGAAGAAGGCTTTGAGGTTCGTTAGAGGCTTGAACGAACCATTGCAAGGAATAGCTATGACTCACATTCCTATGGGGGCCACCTTTGAGAAGCTTGTCTACATGGCACTTATGCATGAGGATGATAAGAACTCTAAGGCACCAGAGAAAAAGGGGGATCAGAAGAAACCGCAACAACAACAACAAGGCAAGGGTGGAAAAGGCAATGGTGACAAGAAGAAGACGAAGAAGAAGTGCTTCAATTGTGGAACACCAGGCCACCTCAGTAAGGATTGTCGCAAAAAGAAGAAGACCGGTTGCTTTCATTGTGGTGAAGCAGGGCATCTTGTGAAAAACTGCCCAAAGAAGGGGCAGAAGACGGGGTCTACCTCAGGAGGTCAGGTGCAAGCTCTTATAGCACCACCTCAGTCAGGGGGGCAAGTTCAGGTTCTCTCAGTTCCACCAATCCAGCAGAGAGGTAGAACTATTTCCGTTGAAAGTCTGGTTTTTCTGTGTGATCATCCAGTTCGTACTTTGTTTGACTCTGGCGCATCGCATTCTTTTATCTCATCATCGTTAGTTGAGTCACTGCACTTAGACACCAGTCTAGTGGATGATCCCTTGGTTGTTTCAAACCCAATTGGGGGCTCCATATATCTGTCTATGATATGTTTGGGTTTGAAAATTTCTATACTTAGCGTTGAGTTTAGATGTGATGCTTTTGTATTGGGCTTCACGGGCTATGGGTTGATTTTGGGCATGGACTGGTTATCCAGTAATGGTGCCGTTCTTGATTGTGAAAGGAGAGTTGTCAGGCTTATGACCCGCTTGGGTAATACTCTCGAGATCTCTTGTAATCCCATGGAATCTGTTTTGCTAAGTTATCTTGAATCGCTCGATGCTTCGGTCGAGAGTTTGCGTTCTGTCAGAGTGGTCCGGGAATATCCGGATGTGTTTGAAGAAGTGAAGGGTTTGCCTCCGAAGCGGGAGATAGATTTCCGAATTTATTTGGTGGATAATGCCAAACCAGTGTCTTTGCCAGTGCGCCACATGGCTCCTCGTGAGAGAAGAGAACTTCATAAGCAAGTAGGGGAGTTGCTTGAGAAGGGGTTCATAAGGCGGAGTATATCGGAGTGGGGAGCTCCAGTGGTATTTGCCACAAAGGCGGATGGGTCCCTCAGACTTTGTGTGGATTATAGAGAACTTAATAAGCTCACGAAGAAGAATAGACACCCATTGCCGAGGATAGATGATCTCTTTGATCAGTTAGTTGGCGCCTCAGTGTTTTCGCAAATGGACTTAGCTACAGGGTTTCATCAGTTGAGAGTGGCGGAGGACAGTATAGAGAAGACGGCTTTCCGGACTCCGGATGGTTTTTATGAGTGGCTAGTGATGCCATTTGGGTTGACAAACGCCCCTGCATACTTTGTTGATCTCATGAGTAGAGTGTTCAGAGAGTATCTGAATAAGTCTGTAGTAGTTTTTGTGGATGACATCTTGGTCTTTTCCAAGAGTGAAGAAGAGCATGCCTTACATCTCAAGGAAGTGTTGGAGACTCTTCGAGCACATAGTCTTAAAGCTAAATTCTCTAAATGTCATTTTTGGAGAAGAGAGGTGCGATTCTTAGGGCATGTGGTCTCTAAGGAAGGGATAGCTGTGGATCCCGCAAAGATAGTATCTATCCAGGATTGGAAAGTTCCTAAAAATGCTACCGAGGTAAGAAGTTTCTTGGGGTTGGCAGGATATTATAGGAAGTTCATCAAAGACTTCGCGAAGATATCAGCCCCATTAACCCGCTTGACGAAGAAGAATCTGGTTATCTCATGGGACGTAGATTGTGATGATGCTTTCCGACGGTTAAAGAGAGCTTTGACCACCGCTCCAGTTTTAGTGCTTCCAGATGGGAGTAAGCCGTTTGTTGTTTATACCGATGCTTGTGGGACAGGATTGGGCGCAGTCTTGATGCAGGAGGGAAGGGTAATAGCCTATGGAGGGAGGCAATTGAGAATGCATGAGAAGAATTACCCTACCCATGATCTAGAGTTGGCCGCGATTGTTTTCGCACTTAAGTCTTGGCGCCATTATCTTCTTGGTGAGAGATTCGAGTTGTTCACTGACCATAAATCATTGAAGTACTTATTCTCTCAGAAGGATTTAAACTTAAGGCAGCAAAGGTGGATGGAGTTCTTAGCATCCTATGATTTCGAGATAGCATATAATCCTGGCAAGGGTAATGTGGTGGCGGACGCCTTGAGTAGAAAAAGGCTATCTTTGAGTCCATTGTTCGTGGAACGGCGAAGCTTGGAGTTTCTTTCTTTGTTTGACTTCAGACCTTCTGTTGATTTTGTACCTGGTTTGTTGGCATCCTTGGAGGTTAGACCTACTCTTTTGAGACGGATTGGCGAGGCTCAGCGAGACGACCCACAGTTGGACGAGTTGGTAGGGAAGCTTATGAGGGGGGAGTCGTCCAGCCATTTGGGTAGATACACCATAGATGATAGGGGATGGTTGCATAGGGACGGTAGACTTTGTGTACCGCAAGATGAGGGTTTGAAGAAGGCTATTTTGGATGATGCACATCGTTCAAGAATGACTATTCATCCCGGAGGAGACAAAATGTACCAAGACATGAAGAGAGTTTTCTTCTGGGCCGGTATGAAGAAAGATGTGGCCGAGTATGTGGCTAGATGCTTAGTGTGCCAACAAGTTAAAGCGGAGCAAAGGAAACCTGGTGGGTTGCTACACCCATTGGAAGTCCCGCAATGGAAGTGGGATAGTGTCTCGATGGATTTCATCGTTGGGTTACCGAGATCGAGGAAGGGCAATACGGGAATTTGGGTTGTGGTAGACAGACTTACCAAGAGTGCCCATTTTATACCCGTGAAAAGTAAGAGGACCGCTCCATGGCTTGCTTCAGTCTATGTTAGAGAGATTGTTAGATTGCATGGCGTACCATCCAGCATTGTGAGTGATCGAGATCCTATCTTCACTAGTGAGTTTTGGAGAAGTTTGCAAGAGGCGGTAGGGACTCAGTTGTGTTTGAGCACCGCATATCATCCTCAGACAGACGGTCAGACCGAGAGGGTGAACCATATCTTAGAAGATCTCTTGAGGCTTTGTATCTTGGATTTTGGAGGTACATGGGAAGAACATCTTCCTTTGGTGGAGTTCGCATATAATAACAGCTTTCAGTCCAGTATTGGTATGGCTCCTTTTGAAGCTCTTTATGGAAGGCCTTGTCGATCTCCTACATGTTGGTGGGAATCTACGGATAAGATCTTGCTTGGGCCAGATATGGTTAGAGAGACTTCAGAGAAGATTGACTTAATTCGTAGAAGGATGAAGGCAGCGCAAGATAGACAGAAATCTTATGCGGATCGGAGGAGGACGGATCTTGAGTTTAAGGTTGGGGATATGGTTTTTGTCAAAGTATCTCCATTAAGAAATGTTGTTCGCTTTGGGTCCGTTGGGAAGTTAGCACCAAGGTTTGTCGGGCCGTTTCCTATTAAGGAAAGGATCGGACGGATGGCATATAGGGTGGGGTTACCCGACAGACTTAGTAGTGTTCATGATGTATTCCATGTATCACATTTGAGGAAGTGCTTACATGAGACCGCAGAGGTGGTAGAGCCGAGCTTGCTTAGAGATGTAGAGGTAGAGCGTAATGCGACGATTCGACGAGCTCCTACTCGCATCCTTGGGTCAGAAACTAGGAAGTTGAGGAACAGAGAAGTTCAGCTAGTTAAAGTGCAATGGGGAGATGACGAAAGCAATGCTACTTGGGAGACGGAAGCGAAGATGCGTTCTTTGTATCCATTTCTTTTTGAGAGTATGTCTTTTAACTTCTCCTTTATTGCTTGTCTAGTACTTATCTTATCTTTAGTATATCCTCTCGCTAGTACCTATGACCTTTAGATAGGGTAAAACCTATGGTTGAAACATGTGTTTGAAACATGTTATGGTTGATGGATGCATGTGGATGCAATTGATTGCTAGTGGTTGCTCGTGGATGCATATACACACACATTAGGCACTAGATCGGCTCAGACACTTCATGTTGCATATTGCATAAATGGATGTGGTAGATAGAATTGGTGGTTGTATCATGGCTGTGTTATCATATGGATGATGCATTTTTGTGTATGGTTGTGCACGCATGTAGAAATTTGTATGTGTCAATAGGGTTTCGCATACATATTGGATGCATGGCACTATCATGGTTTGCATTAAGGAGGTCGACTGAATCAGTAGACCGCCTGATTTTGCATTAGTATACGGACATATACACACACTTTCTGCATATGTTCATACATCATTAGAAGTTTCTAAGGATAATGGTTGCTTGTGGTTGATGGTTTAGTAGATGGTTGTTTGGTTGGTAGGATACGTTCTTCTTAACTTAGAGATTTCGAGGGCGAAATCCTTTAAGTAGGGGAGAATGTAACACCCCGAATTTCAATGAATACTAATGGTTAAGAAATTAAAGTATAATTAATCTCAGATGTGAGAACCAGGGGAAACGGGCTGCGTCATTGCGTTCGTCTCGGAAAAATACGCGAAATGGAGTCCGAGTTTTCGAGAATCGGAGTCCGTATTGCCCGGTTATGGCCCAAAGAAGTTTTAGGAAACTTAAATTTAAATTTCAGATTTGAAAAACAAGTTTGGAGCCAAAAGAGGAAAGGGGGGAAAAATTCCCGCCTAGCCCCATGTCGACAGCCATGTCGACAGGGGTGTCGACAGGGGTGTCGACAGCCCTGTCGACAGGGGTGTCGACACAGGGTGTCGGCCCTGCTGGTCTGGGTGCACCAGGTTGGTTCTTGGCTGAGTCTAGGGCTATGTTCTAGAGGGTTCCTAAATCTAAGGGTCCTAATCTAATCTAGGGTTAATCTAAGGGCCTAAAACACTTTCTAATCCTATAAATAAGACCCCAACCCTACCCTAATTCATTCATAATTAAACCTAGTAATTAAACTATGGCAAAATGCAACTTGATCATGGCCTCCACAAATCAATGAAGAGGGTTGCATGCTAATCACTCTCTAATCAACCTCTAATCTCTTCTTAGCATCTTAATCTTCTTCATTTGGTGTGCAAAATTGCTAGTTGTGAGTTTCTATCACTTTGATGATCTTTTGGTAAACTAATTAGATGAGATGTGATGAGATTTATGGTTTTGTATGTGGGTTAATGAGCTTTGAATCATATGATATGATGTTAGCCTTAATCTTATGTTTATGCATGTTGAGTATGTATGTTTATGCATAATGAGTATGTAAGTGTATGCAAGTTTAATATGATGTATGTTATGTTTGCATGATGCTAAATATGCAAGTTGTGGGCTATGTAATCATATGCATGTTATGCAAGTTCATGGTGATATGCTATGCAAGTTACATGTATGTAAATATGCAAGTTACATGTTTGTTAATATGCAAGTTACATGTTTGTAAATATGCAAGTTACATGTTTGTTAATATGCAAGTTACATGTTTGTAAATATGCAAGTTACATGTTTGTTAATATGCAAGTTACATGTTTGTAAATATGCAAGTTACATGTTTGTTAATATGCAAGTTACATGTAAGTAAATATGCAAGTTACATGTTTGTTAATATGCAAGATTCATGTTTGTTAATATGCAAGTCACATGTAAGTAAATATGCAAGTTACATGTTTGTAAATATGCAAGTTACATGTTTGTTAATATGCAAGTTACATGTTTGTTAATATGCAAGTTACAAGTATGTAAATATGCAAGTTAAATGTTTGTTAATATGCAAGTTCATGATGACACATTATGCAAGTCTATGAGTTAATATGCAAGTTTGTTATGCAAGTGAATATGTAAGTTATGTGACATATTATATGCAAGTTATGTGACATGTTATGCAAGTGCATGTGCAAGTTATGTGTTTGTTAATATGCAAGATGGCACCTTCGAAACATGTTTATTCATATGCAAGTTGACACCTTTTATATAGGTGTTATATCATGAGAACGAAATTACGTGGGAACGATGGGATAATTAAATGCATAAGTTAATAAGATTGTGTGAAATTAATATAATTATGCTTAACATAAAATAAAGGAACATAGTGTGGGAATTTTCCTATTAAGTTAGGTGTACCCATACTATGTGTTGGGAATTTACCTATTGAGTTAGGTCTACCCCATGGGAATTTACCTATTGAGTTAGGTCTACCCATGTTATGAAAAGTTTGACATTAATTAGGGATAATTAATACGGGGGTGATTAATTAGGTGTAATTAATCGACTAAGACACGAGGTTGGACTCATTTGTAGTGTAAAACTGCCCGGACCCGACCGGCTTAACCAGTTGCTACAAATGTCAGCCCAATGTGAGAGGTCTTGGCCATAAATTAAATACGTGATTAAGGTAAAGACACGAGGTTAGACTCTGTTATGACGTAAGACTGCCCGGATTCTACCGGCTTAACCAGGCGGTCATAACAGCCAGTCTAATGTGGGAGGTCTTTATGGGAGATCACGGTCTTAATTAATTAAGAAACACTTAACCATAATAGCATGTAGTGGGACATGAGGGGTTAAGTGGGTGCCTTGGGGTGGCATGTGGAATCTAGTGGGTTGCCTTGGGTGGCAATAGAAAATACGATTAGAATACTTAACCAAGAGAAACATGTAATTAAACATGATTAAAGGGTTAAGTGGGATACACTAGATATTTGACAAGCTTAAGTGGGTAGCTTGTGGGGGCCCATTTCAACCAATATCCCAAACGTATCTTTGTGGGCTCGACCCATGTCGAGTGACGGGACACGCATATTGGGCTTGATTATAAGAGGCCAAACGGGTTAGCGGTGGCAACGCAAGTCCAACGGGCTTCATATGCGTGAGTGGGCCCGGGCTGGTAGATAAGCCGTTGTTGCATCGTGTAGATATAAGCCGTGCACCGTTAATTATATCGGGTTGCCACGTTGGGGGAATGGTACACCCCATGGTGGGGCCAGCACGGGTATCTACGTTAGGGAGCCGATCGAATGGGGAGTAGTGTGTACACCTGGTGGATAGTAGGGCCCCGTGGCGCTTACTTGGACACCTAGGGGTACGCAAGTACTATTAAAGCAATTTTATAAGCCCTTAGGTGGGATCAACCTTTAAGTTAGGAACGACTGGTGTGGTGCAGTTTAGTAATTTACCTTAGGAAGGGTAGATGCGTCTTTATCTTTTATCTTAGTTTAGTTGACTGCTTAGTATAGCCGTTCATCCCTATATGTTACCGTATATCAATTTATGTCTTCTCTGGTTACTTTAACGATTGTATTGTTAAAGTTATAGGACTCGCTCAGACTTATGTCTGACCCCGTTGTTTTTATCCTTTTCCCAACCCTCAGGTCCTACGGTGGATCCTAGCAGTAGCGGAGCTTGATCGGATTGCTGTTCCAGTCTTTAGGAGCTTGGATAGATGTAAAGCTCCAGTTATCCAGTTATCTTTTCTTTTGTTTTGGCTATTGTATGAGAGTGGGATTATGTACTTCTTTATTTTGATGGATATTGTACTTGACTTTTATTTTGGTTTTATGATGTAACCAGACATGTTTTACTTCCGCTGTTATGAGATGATGTTTTAAATTTTCAAGTACTGTTTAAATCTGTCTTGTTGTAATTTTTCTGTTCTATATTCACTAAAATACTCCACCGATGCTATGGCATTCCCTTAGTGAGTGACCATAGCGGGAGTGGGGTGTTACAATCCTTCCCGGCCAGATTCCAGCGAAACCGTTCAGAATCAGCACTTGCCCCAGTTAAACTATTTAGATCTCTCCTTACTCTTCAAATCCATACCCACTAGGCCCTCTCTCGTCGTGTGTATCGAGAGAACCACTTCCACGAAGTTCATCTGTGTCAGCGCGATTTGTGCTCGCCGCGTCAGGTCTAGCTGGGCCACACCACCTTCCAGCGATGCGCCTTTCCTTCCTCTCCATCGTGGTGAAGTCCGATTGCCTCATCGTGCATCGGATTTGCAGAAAAATACAACCCTAGTTTTGAATGGTTGGTGAAGGTAACGGCCCGAATATATATAAAAGGCTATAACACTTTTAAGCGTTGCGATTTATGATTTTGGTATAAAAATCATACCTTTAACATATGTTGTCGAAATCCAGTGAAACTGGAGACCGGGGAAGTTTGGGTCGCTTCAAATAAATTCTCCTCCATCAAACAGATGTATATTAGATAGGGATCAATCAGCATAGAATAAAATCCAATTTTAGACAGACGGTCCAATCACAGGTTCGTTTTGGGTCTGAACGAAACATGAGGCACCTTATTCCTCGTCCCATATGTACAATACAGGAGAGTGGCCCTCGTATATCCATCGATCACCAAGTACGTCTAGACGATCACCACTTATTACCTTGTCTTGGGTGTACTTCCCAATCAATACATCAATAATAATCCAAACGATGTGAAAACCTCCGGTCCTCAACAACGTCTTCATCTTCGACATATCGTCGGATTAGTTATTTAGAATGGGTATAAACCTGGCCTTTCCGAGCAACCCGCGTATATAATAAACAAGTGTTACACAAACACACCATACGCCTCATTCCAATTTAGAATATTCTTTTATTCAAATATTCACATCATTAGGGAATAGGTTCCCATTAATTTTATCAAAGATAAATTCATTTAAATTTATTCTTTAATCTTCCTTTGGATATCAAACCATATTAAGGTTTTCCAAACTAGTCGGGACTAGCGAACCTTACCGAAGTAATCATTTATTATATTTCCCAATCCCAACCTGTGACAAGTGGGATTTCGCCCGGACTTAATCGATCGCTAAAACCAACCAAGACCGATCAAAACCCGAATTGCTTTGAGAACAACACATAATAGAATGCAAGCGGAAGAACATTTCATTGCTATTACAACAATTTACATCAGAGTAAAAGAATATACAGAGTATTCACAAATAATATACATTCACAAATATCAGAGGTTAAAATACATTACAATACAGTGGAAGATATTACAAAACACAACTGAAAAGAATACGCAGGTACAAAGCTTCCCGAGTATAGTTCCAGCTGTAAACCAGGATCCCGTGAATATAAATCTGCAAAACCGAAACTACTAGTTGCCCGTGCGGAAAATAAGGGCACCCAGAGTTTAGGTTAAAACAATAAACTCCAGGTCAGTCATGTGACCGGTGTGAGAACTAAAACAGTTATTATTCTTTATTCTTAAAGTTAGGTAAATCAAGGGACCACGCCGCTAACGCGGAACGGGCATCACCCCAAGAATACCAGTGCATAAAACAAACAGCGCAATGCTAAATAAAGAACAATGAAGCTATTATAAGACCCAGGTCCCATCACACAATGCAACACAAACCGGAGGATAGGGTTTTACATTATAATAGCCAAAGCATGCATGGTACGTTTAAAACAAGTTATTTAATACTATAATAAGTGTATAGTGTCAAAACAACTTCAAATATAAATGTATCAATCCTAGGCGACATGGGTACCATATGACATGTCGCAAATACTAGGCTATACAATCAAAACCGCAATATCACGTATTGGAAATTGGATTTCCGCCTGTGAACCGAGGCAAAAGATAGTCCTCAACCGCTTCGAGCCTCTCTAGCCCAAGACTCAGGCAAGCGCGCAGGCAAGCCTTGGATCGTCAGGGCCGGTCCACCGATGTGGATTAAACATAGACCCTGGACACTACGTCTCCCCGCGCTATGGGGCGTAAATGAGTCCACTGACTCTATCGGTTCGAGAACGACCGATATATCCGAGGCGCCTCGCAATAGCAACAACCACATAAGCAATGCCAGCCAGTTCAAGCACTGACACCACTTCTAACTAGAAAGAAACGCATGCCCTCCCTGATGTCCGTCTCCAGTTTTTGGTTCACCCGAGTTGTGAAACTCGTGAATCCAGCGTTATACAAAGCTACGCCACACAGGCCGTGCTTTGATCGTCACCACAAGACTTTGCTTTTCAACAGAAGCCTTGATCAATTGCCACTTAGGCATGCCACACAGGCAATCCGCTCCATGCGACTGATGTCTATCGATATACAACCTCTGATCCGAGCGACTCAGATAGGGGTGGAGTAAGAGAATAAATTCTCTTTCTCCAGGCAGAAGTATATTTAATAGAAACCAATCAACACAGCGCCAAAATCCAATGTCAGACACACCGACCATTTACAAGTCCATTCTGGGTCTGAACGAAACCGGAGGCACTTTCCTCGCATATCCGTCGATCTCCAGCCACGTCTGGACGACCACCAATTGATTCTCTCCTCTTGGGTGTGCACCCCAATCAAGATGGTCAGTAATTATCCAAACGACGTGAAGACCCTCGACCTTCAACCATCGTCTTCACCTTCAACATATAGTCGAATCGGTTATTCAGAATGGGTATAACCCGGCCTTTCTGAATAACCCGCGTATATTTTAAACACAAGTGTTACACAAACACAACATACGCCTCATTCCAATTTAGAATATTATTTTATTCTAATATTCACATTCTTAGGGAAAGGTTCCCATTAATTTTATCAAAGATAAATTCTTTTAAATTTATTCTTTAATCCTCCTTTGAATATCGCTTCAAACTAATTAAAGATTTATTAAAACTCCACTTAGTTTTAATCTTTAACCGGGTTAAAGAATCGATGTCATTTAAAACACGATTCACGATAAACCCTAGATCACATCACATTTCAATCAATCACCAACCGTGAATTAGTAAGAGAATAGTTCCCTGAATATTAACCCCGAAGGCCGAAACCAACATCAGATCAATATCCAACAAACCATTCAACTTAACTGATCTCCAGTTAGTTCCTAATTCTTTTAACTCAATTTGGGTTCAAGAACAGTATTATTAAAGATACCGCTCATGACAAACCCCAAATCACATTCCAATTGTTAATCGGGTAAAAGAGCAAGTGTTGTTTAAAACACTGCTCACGATAAGCCCAAATTCCCATTCAAATTTTATTTCAGTTAAATATTAATTAACTGGACACTTTCACAAAATCCTAATTAAAAGATTTATTCTTTTCTAAACTGGGTTCAAGCACAGTGTTATTTAAGGCACCGTTCACGACGAACCCAAAATCCCATTCTAATACACGTATTAGAAATTCTGGTTATTTTTAAAACCATTTCAAACCCAATTTACCTATTTAAAAATAAATAGATTTTAACTCTAGTTAAATACGATAAAAACACATTTTTATCTTTTAAAATGTGGAGTTTTTCACCCCAACTCTTCCCAAATCACTTATTTTGATTTTACACAAATTATCACTATTTTTAATAATTTTATCAAGGCCTGTACAGTCGATTTCCACTAACGGTCATCGAACTGCATCCATATCGACCTTTTTCAAATTTGATTTGGACATAATTCCAAATCCAACCGTTAGATTCCAAATTTCTTATATTCGTTGGAAAGCTCTTTTCGACACGAACCCAACGGTTCCGGTTTGAGGAGAATCCGACGGTCGGATCTGCCGAAACGTCCACGCGAAGTTTAATGGTCGAAATTCGCGAATTGCCGCGGCGCAGTGCGTTCTATTCAGGCCATTAATATATATAAAATATATTATATATATTTTGTCGATTTTAATTCAAACATATTTTACACCCCGTTTAAAAATCGATTCCAACTTCACTTTTAATTATTAGTCAAAACTGAATATTCTACATCGTTATACTATAAACGATATTATTTTTAAAATATTTGAATTTGAAATAATTCCCTAATCGATATTTATTTTAAAACGAATAAAATTGATATAAATATCGCTTGCGTCCGAGTGGCGCAACTCTAATCAACACGGCTTAATATATTTGATTTCAAGTATTTTCACTTCAAATATTCTATTTCAACTATTTCTGCTCTAAATATTCTATTTCAAATACTTAAACTTCAAATATTTTATTTCAAATACTTCCCCTTTAAATATTCTATTTCAAATATTTTTGATTTCACCAAATTGGAATGAGGCCCAAACACATACCATATAATTTCACTTATATGGATTCACATACAACACATGTATATATAATCAACCATCATCCAAAGTGCACTACACAACTGCATAAGCGTTAAATATCACTGATCAACGCTTACAACAGCCTGTCAACCAATCAATTGACATACAACTAAACAATTGGGATTAGTGTACGTCAATTTCATCCCAACACCCGTGTGGGGTTTCAACCAGCAAACAAATATTTTATTCGTGCAGTTGGGCGATGTGTAAAATATATCGACCCAAATCAACGTCAATCAAATAGGTGTACATAGTCAAACCGTCTGGTTTGAATATGGATATTTAATTTCACTAGTCAAAATTTTTCTAACACTTTTTAGAAAATTTCGGTAGCACAACGGCGCTATACCAAAATTGGGGTAAGATCTAACCTAGCCTTACTCCTTCGCCTTATCACGGCGCACGTCTAATCCTAACAAATTTTTCGATTCATTATTCAAACCACAAACTGGGGTAAGGTCTAACCTAGCCTTACACCCTTGCCTTATTTCGGCGCACGTCTAATCCTAACCAATTATCGATTCGATTCCAAACCACAAACCACATTCAAACCAATATCTAAATCAATTCAACAAATATAGCAACCAAGCAAACAAGCCATCCAGTATGTGGACGACGGGTGCCAGATGCTACTAAGCACCGTCAAACATCCTAGTATATATTTTAACTAGAAATTAAAATAGAGTGAGAAATTCTCACAAATTGCTAGACCAAACACCACGACTCTTCTTATGTAGAACCTCGTCGTCGTGCTTCTAATCGGTCCCATCGCACTCTGTTTCACACGATACATGTTAAAAATCACATTTTTAACATCGCTAAATGTATAGTAAAGATTATATTTTTAAACCGTAATTTTTAATATAAAGATTATATTTTTACAACTTATTTATAAAAATCTAGTTTTTATCCTGCCTTCAAATAAATAAATAAAATTACCCTTTTTACTTTTAAAAATATCGTCTTTACCAATTAGAAATCTCATCTTTGCTGAACTAAAAATATAGTTTTCTGTTTAACTCAAAATATAGTTTTCTGCTTAACTAAAAATATAGTTTTCTGCTTAAATAAAAATATAGTTTTCTGCTTAACTAAAAATATAGTTTTCTGCTTTATACTTACATAAAAACCAATTTTTCTTAGATAAAAATCCATTTTTTCTTCATGAAAATCTAATTTCTGCCTAATAAAAGTTAATCTCAGGTTTAATATAAATAAATAGATAAAAGAAATCAGATTTTATATAAAATAACAAGTAAAAATAAATAAAGCTTACTGTTGCTTTCGGAGGAGGGAGAAGAACGCAGCAGGGGGGTGTGGTTCGTCAGGGCGTCGACGTACGGTATGGGGGGTGGCGTGGATATGGGCGGCGGATCTCAGCCCCTGGGGCTCGCGACTGGCAGGTAGGGCGAGGAAGGGGAGAGTGGGTCGCTCGACGGAGGTGGAGGGGAGGCCTTGGCCGGCAGTTGGCGCGAGAGGATGGCGCGATGTCGAGGTAAAGGGCCGGCGACGAGGGAGGCGGGGCGGAGACGTGCGACGCGATTCAATTTTCCCTTTTTTTATTTCTTTAAACTGTCGTTGACCTATAGGAAGAAAAGGGAGGGTAGGGGTTTTTATATAATTTACTTAATTTATTAATTAATTCCCCAAATTGTTTCGTTTTCTTTCGAACCCCAAATCAAACCCAACGACTGTCGTCACTAGCGTTTTACCCCATTCCGAACACAATGGGATATGCCACGCAAGCCAATTCGGCTGTTTCGATAGGTTTTCATCAAAAATAAAATATAATTTTGTATATATTTAATCTTAACGCACATTTCAAATTATCAGGGCCACATACGCACTCTAAAAATTTCAGAAAAAATAATTTCTAGCATCGTGTCGACGATACGGTCCTAAAAAAACTAATTTCGTCAAATTCTGAGACCGTTTGAAAAATGGCCAAATTCCAGTCGATTAAATTCAACTGAAATGGTTCAAACGCGTTTAACTGCGCCACGCTCACATATTAGCTCCAAAAATTCTGAAACTTGGAACCTAGCAATAATTTGACGTCCCGGATCCAACAAAAGTGGTTTCGTCGAATTCCGAGGTCGTTTGCAAAAAGGCTATTTTTAAGGGCCAAATATATATTTAAAATAACTTTAAATGTACACAGCCTTGTATTAACAGCCCTGCGACTATTTTAAAATGCCGACCAAGCCCTAACATTTACTCTACTCTGTGACAGTCCTGTTCTCAGCATCTGTTTGAGAGATTTTGTCAAACAGAGTTAAATTTTCTAGGGTCGTCCCCTATACACTTTAAATTGAAGTAAATATATTTAATCGAAGTTTAAAGTCAAATTCTCAAACTACCGCGCAATTTCAAACTAGCAATATATTTAGAATAACTTTATTCGATTTAACTTAGTCGAAAATAAATTTTCTGTCTTATTTATTTAAAATATCCTATTTTAAATAGCCAAAATACGTTAAATTAGCCAAAATAAAAATTTTAAATTGGCCGGGATTTCCGGGGTACTACAATCTCCACCACTTAAAAACTTTTCGTCCTCGAAAAGGAACGAAGCCGAAAGTTGTTTTCTAATCAACTCAACTTTCTCTATTTTAATTATGGCTTAAGTTTTCCAACTTTTCAGTTTCTGAAAACTTTTCAAATTCTCAAAAATTTGGCTAACACCCTAAATTTTTGAAAAATTTCGCCATAACCTCCCCTGCACCAGGAGCTTCGGGATATTTCAAACAGCCTCCCATGGCCCTCACCAATTAATGGTGGAATAAAAAGGAAAAAGAAATCCAAGCGGCTAGCCGATACGGCTCATAAAATCATCATCACCCAAACAAAACAGTAAATGTAGTAAACATGTACCTATTTGTAGGGCAAACAATTTTATTCCTTTGCTTAGCATCCCTGCTATGACCTGTTCAAGTTATACAAGCACACACATATATGCAATTCAAGAAATTTTCACGTTAGTTCAAATTTTAATCAATTTGGCCAAATTTGCCTCACAAGCACATATTAGTTCAAACAACCAATCACACAACACAATCAGCAACCAATTAGTTGATTAAAGTTTTCAAATGCATACAAGGTTGATATATAGTCAAAAATCACGTTTTTGATGCTAAATCACAACAAATAAGCCCTATCTAGTTTTGGTTCTCACACCAGTCTGATGGAAATATATAGATAACCCACTCTCGACACTTGAATTCAATCACTGATGACCATCAGAATCGCCTCCAGCATCAGGAGTGTAATGCTATATTTATCAAGTATATTAAAACTTCGAATATAAGCCGCTAAGCGTCTATGCAAAACCTTTATATACTTGATTGCCCAAATTTAATTTAAATAAACTATTCAAATACGAATACTTAAGATAAAATTTTCATAACAAAGTTGGTTTTCACTTTTATTTTCAAAAACAACACTCTTCACACTCGTTCTAGGATACTACTGAACCCATCTCCAACGAGTCAATCTTATTGGATATTACTAATCCAATCTCTGATGTATTCCTTCGTTTGGTTCTAAAGTGTCTTGTTATCGAGCTTTGTAAACCAAAGCTCTGATACCAATTGTGACAAGTTGGATTTCGCTCGGACATAATCGATCGCTAAAACCGACCAAGACCGATCAAAACCCGAATTGCTTTGAGAACAACACATAATAGAACGCAAACGGAAGAACATTTCATTGTTATTACAACAATTTACATCAGAGTACAAGAATATACAGAGTATTCATAAATAATATACATTCACAAATATCAGAGATTAAAATACATTACAATACAGCAGAAGATAATACAAAACACAACTGAAAAGAATACGCGTGTAAAAAGCTTCCCGAGTATAGTTACTGCTGTAAACCAGGATCCCGTGAATATAAATCTGCAAAACCGAAACTACTAGCTGCCCGTGCGGAAAATAAGGGCACCCAGAGTTTAGGTTAAAACAATAAACTCCAGGTCAGTCATGTGACTGGTGTGAGAACTAAAACAGTTATTATTCTTTATTCTTAAAGTTAGGTAAATCAAGGGACCAAGCCGCTAACGCGGAACGGGCTTCACCCCAAGAATACCAGTGCATAAAACAAACAACGCAACGCTAAATAAAGAACAATGAAGATATTATAAGACCCAGGTCCCATCACACAATGCAACACAAACCAGAGGATAGGGTTTTACCTTATAATAGCCAAAGCATTCTTGGTACGTTTAAAACAAGTTATTTAATACTATAATAAGTGTATAGTGTCAAAACACTTCAAATATAAATGTATCAATCCTAGGCGACATGGGTACCATATGACATGTCGCCAATACTAGGCTATACATTCAAAACCACAATATCACGTATTGGAAATTGGATTTCCACCTGTGAACCGAGGCAAAAGATAGTCCTCAACCGCTTCGAGCCTCTCTAGCCCAAGACTCAGGCAAGCGCGCAGGCAAGCCTTGTATCGTCAGGGCCGGTCCACCGATGTGGATTAAACATAGACCCTGGACACTACGTCTCCCCGCCCTATGGGGCGTAAATGAGTCCACTGACTTTGTCGGTTCGAGAACGACCGGTATATCCGAGGCGCCTCGCAACAGCAACAACCACATAAGCAATGCCAGCCAGTTCAAGCACTGACACCACTTCAAACTAGAAAGAAACGCATGCCCTCCCTGATGTCCGTCTCCAGTTTTTGGTTCACCCGGGGTGTGAAACTCGTGAATCCAGCGTTACACAAAGCTACGCCACATAGGCCATTCTTTGATCATCGCCACAAGACTTTGCTTTTCAACAGAAGCCTTGATCAATTGCCACTTAGGCATGCCACACAGGCAATCCGCTCCATGCGACTGATGTCTATCGATATACAACCTCTGATCCGAGCAACTCAGAGAGGGGTGGAGTTAGAGAATAAATTCTCTTTCTCCAGGCAGAAGTATATTTAACAGAAACCAATCAACACAGCGCCAAAATCCAATGTCAGACACAATGACCATTTACAAGTCCGTTCTAGGTCTGAACAAAACCGGAGGCACTTTCCTCGCATATCCGTTGATCTCCAGCCACGTCTGGACGACCACCAACTGATTCTCTCCTCTTGGGTGTGCACCCAAATCAAGATGGTTAGTAATTTTCCAAACGATGTGAAGACCCTCGGCCTTCAACCATCGTCTTCACCTTCAACATATAGTCAAATCGGTTATTCATAATGGGTACAACCCGGCCTTTCTGAATAACCCGCGTATATTTTAAACACAAGTGTTACACAAACACAACATACGCCTCATTCCAATTTAGAATATTCTTTTATTCTAATATTCACATTCTTAGGGAAAGGTTCCCATTAATTTTATCAAAGATAAATTCTTTTAAATTTATTCTTTAATCCTCCTTTGAATATCACTTCAAACTAATTAAAGATTTATTAAAACTCCACTTAGTTTTAATCTTTAACCGGGTTAAAGAATCGATGTCATTTAAAATACGATTCACGATAAACCCTAAATCACATCACATTTCAATCAGTCACCAACCGTGAAGTAGTAAGAGAACAGTACCCTGAATATTAACCCCGAAGGCCGAAACCAACATCAGATCAATATCCAAGAAACCATTCAACTTAACTGATCCCCAGTTAGTTCCTAATTCTTTTAACTCAATTTGGGTTCAAGAACAGTATTATTAAAGATACCACTCATGACAAACCCCAAAATCACATTCCAATTGTTAATCGGGTTAAAGAGTGTAACACCCCACACCCGCTATGGTCACTCTCTAAGGGAATGCCATAACATCGGTGGAGTATTTTAAGTGAATATAGAACAGAGAAATTACAGCAAGACAGATATAAGTAATACTTGAAAATTCTAAAACATCATTGCATTACAGCGGAAAGTAAAACATGTTTGGTTACATCACAAAAACCATAATAAGAGTCAAGTACAAAATATCCATCCTGATAAATGAAAATATATAATCCCAATACATGAACTGATAGCCATAAAAGGAAAGGGTAAGCTGAGCTCTACATCTAGGGTCCAAGCTCCAAGAGAGTAATAAAAGCAGCCTGATCAAAGCCCACTCGTACTGGGCCCACTCTGAGAACCTGAGGGTTGGGAAAAAGATAAAAACAACGTGGTCAGACATAAGTCTGAGCGAGTCCTATAACTTTAACAATACAATCATTAAAGTAACCAGAGAAGACATAAACTTGATATACGGTAATGTATGGGGATGAATGGCTACACTAAGCAGCTTGGTAGACTTAGGATAAACTAAGATAACCGTAAAGACGCATTTAACCACCCAAGGATAATTACTACACTGCACCACACCAGTCATTCCTACTTAAAGGTTGATCCCTCCCAAGGACTTAGAAAATTTACCCAGTAGTTTCGTGTACCCCTAGCTGACCACATAGGTGCCGTCTGCCCCTATCTCCACTAGGTGTACCCACTACTCCCAAGTGATCGGCTCCCTACCGTAGATACCCTTGCCGGCCCCACAGTGGGGTGTATCACTCCCCAAAGTGGCAACCCGATATAATTAACGGTGCACGGCTTATATCTACACGATGCAACAACGTCTTACCTACCAGCCCGGGTCCACACACGCATATGAAACCCGTTGGACTTGCGTTGCCACCGCTAACCCGTTTTGGCCTCTTATAGTCAAGCCCAGTACGCGTGTCCCGTCCTCGACATGGGTCGAGCCCAATAAGATACATATGGGTTACTGGTTGAAATGGGCCCCCACAAGCTACCCACCTAAGCTTGTCCCTTTTTCTAGTGCATCCCACTTAACCCTTTAATCATGTTTAATTACATGTTTCCACTTGGTTAAGTATTCTAATCGTATTTTCTATTGCCACCCAAGGCAACCACTAGATTTCCACATGCCACCCAAGGCACCCACTTAACCCCTCATGCCCCACTACATGCTTATCTGGTTAAGTGTTTCTTAATTGATTAAGAACGTAACCCTTGTAAAGACCTCTCACATTAGACCGTCTTTTATGGCAGCTGGATTTGCCGGTCGGTTCCGGGCAGCCTTACACCATAACAGGGTCTAACCTCGTGTCTTTACACTTGTCATGTATTTAGTTTATGCCTAAGACCTCTCACATTGGGCCAACCATTTGTAGCCGCTGGATTTGCCGGGCGGTTCCGGGCAGTCTTATGCTACAAAAGGGTCCAAACTCGTGTCTTAGTCGATTAATTACACCTAATTAATCACCCTCATAATTTATATTAATTATCCCTAATTAATTACACAATTTTAAGAATATGGGTAGACCTAACTGAATAGGTAAAATCCCATTTCCATAGTATGGGTAGACCTAACTAAATAGGTAAATTCCCAACTCCATAATATGGGTAGACCTAACTTAATAGGTAAATTCCCAATTATGTCCATTCATTTTATGTTATACACATTTCTATTAACATGCATATTAACCCCATCGTTTCCCATGTAATCCGTTTTCATAACATGTCATATAAATGGGAAGATTCACTATTAATGTAACGGGTTCAATCTTAGCACAACGTTGGCTTTTACATGGGTTTAAAAGGTGTCATCTTGCATCATGATATTAAACCCAACTAGCATCACTAAATAACCCAACTTGCATGTGTACACATATGTCATATAAAGGTAACTAGCATAAGTGTTCATAGGTTACACAAAGGGTGAACTTGCATATGTGACTTGCATCATAAAATAGGGTAAACATGCATATGTATGCATAGCATACAAAGGTATCATCTTGCATATGTATGCATCTTATTTAAAAAGGGTAAACTTACATGTCATAAGGTATGCATAAAACCATCCACTTAGCATGCATGAAATCAAGTACTTAGCATGCATAAACCCAAACACTTAGCATGCATAAAATCAAATACTTAGCATGCATAAAATCAAATACTTAGCATGCATAAAACCCACCACTTAACTTGCATCAACCCACATACTTAACTTGCATAAGCCCACATATTTAACTTGCATAAACCCACATATTTAACTTGCATAAACATAGGGTTAACACTAAACATAGATTAGCAAACTAACATCATATCATATGACTTAAAACCCACTAATCCGCATACAAAACCGCATGATCTCATCATATCTCATCTACTTAATTTAGCAATTGGCTATTAAAGTGATAGAAACTCAACAAAACCAAGATTAGCAAACTTATGAAGTAGAACTAGTTGCTATATTTGAAGATGGTGATGATTAGAGGTTGATTAGCTTGCAACTTTCTTCATAAACTAGTGGAGGCTCCTCTTAAGTATGATTTTGGCGGCATGATGGCATCATTTCTATTTTTAGTATGGATTAGGCTTGCATTAGGGTGTATTTATAGGATTAGGGTGTGTTTTAGACCATAGGATTAACCCTAGGTTAGATTAGGTCCGTCAGATTTAGGAAGCTTCTAGAGAACAGCCTAAATCTCAGCCAAACCCTAAAATGGTGCACCAGGTTAAACCTGCCGAGCACCCCCTGTCGACACCCAAGTCGACAGGGCTGTCGACCTGGTCCTACCCAGTCGACTGCCCAGTCGACAGGGCTGTCGACTCGGGTAGCTAGGCGGGAGTTTTTCCCTCCAACGCCCAATGGCCCCAATTTTGAATTTTAAACCTGAATTTTAAATCTGTTTTGAACTTTTAATTTTCTGCAAACTTCATTGGGCCTTAACTGGGCCATACGGACTCCGATTTACAAAATTTCGGACTCTATTCTGCGTATTTTTCCGAGACAAACAAAATGACGCAGCCCGTTTCCCCCAATTCTCACATCTGAGATTATTTATTCTGCAATTAGTGAATTTTAGCATTAACTGAAATTCGGGGTGTTACATTCTCCCCTCCTTAAAGGATTTCGTCCCTGAAATCTTTAAGCTAACGAGAATGCATATCCTACCATCCAAACAACCATCTACTCAATCCATCAAACAAGGGCATCCATTGTCCTTAAAACAATTTCTAATGATGTATGTGCATATGCAAAGAGTGTGTGTATATGTTCCCTGTCTAATGTATGAACATATGCAAACCATGATAGTGCCATGCATCCATTATGTATGCGAGAGAACCCTATCGACACATACAATATCTACATGAGTGCACAATCATTCACCAAAATGCATCATCCATATGATAACACAATCATTATACATCCATAAATATAGCTTCCTACACACCATTTTATGCAATATGCAATATGAAGTGATTGAGCCGATCTAGTGCCTAGAGTGTGTGTATATGCATCCACGAGCAACCGCTAGCAAACACTTGCATCCACTTGCATCCATCAACCATAACATGTCTCAAACACATGTTTCAACCATAGGTTTACCCTATCTAAAGGTCAAACAGTACTAACGAGAGGACATACTAAAGATAAGATAAGTACTAGACAACGATAGAGGAGAAATTAAAAAGACATACCCTCAAAAAGAAATGGATACAATGAACGCATCTTCGCTTCCGTCTCCCAAGTTGCGTTGCTCTCATCTTCTCCCCATTGCACTTTGACTAGTTGAACCTCTCTGTTTCTCAACTTCCTAGTCTCTGACCCAAGGATGCGAGTAGGAGCTCGTCGAATCGTTGCATCACGCTCTACTTCCACTTCTCTAAGCAAGCTCGGCTCTACCACCTCTGCGGTCTCATGTAAGCACTTCCTCAAATGTGACACATGGAATACATCATGTACACCACTAAGTCTGTCGGGCAACTCCACTCTATATGCCATCCGTCCAATCCTTTCCTTAATAGGAAACGGCCCTACGAACCTTGGTGCTAACTTCCCAACAGATCCAAAGCGAACCACATTTCGTAACGGAGACACTTTGACAAAGACCATGTCCCCAACTTCAAACTCAAGATCCGTCCTTCTCTTGTCCGCATAAGATTTTTGCCTATCCTGCGCTGCTTTCATCCTCCTTCGAATCAAGTCAATCTTCTCAGAAGTCTCCCTAACCATATCAGGCCCAAGCAAGATCTTATCCGTAGAATCCCACCAACATGTAGGTGATCGACAAGGACTTCCATAAAGAGCTTCGAAAGGAGCCATACCAATACTGGACTGAAAGCCGTTATTATATGCGAACTCCACCAATGGAAGATGCTCTTCCCATGTACCTCCAAAATCTAAGATACAAAGCCTCAAAAGGTCTTCTAGGACACGATTCACCCTCTCAGTCTGGCCGTCCGTCTGAGGATGATATGCAGTGCTCAGACACAATTGAGTCCCCACTGCTTCTTGCAAACTTTTCCAGAACTCGCTAGTGAAGATAGGATCTCAATCACTCACTATGCTAGAGGGTACCCCATGCAATCGAACTATCTCTCGAAGATATACTGAAGCTAGCCATGGAGCAGTCCTCTTGCTCTTCACAGGTATGAAATGGGCGCTCTTACTAAGTCTGTCTACCACAACCCAAATTCCCGTATTACCCTTTCTCGATCTGGGTAATCCGTCAATAAAATCCAGCGAGACGCTATCCCACTTCCATTGCGGAACTTCCAATGGGTGAAGCAACCCACCTGGTTTCTTTTGCTCCGCTTTTACCTGTTGGCATACCAAGCATCGAGCGACATATTCGGCCACATCTTTCTTCATACCGGCCCAGAAGAAAACCCGCTTCATATCTTGGTACATCTTGTCCCCAACGGGATGAATGGTCATCCTAGAACGGTGTGCATCATCAAGAATAGCCTTCCTCAAACCCTCGTCTTGCGGTACACAAAGTCTACCGTCTCTACGCAAGCACCCCCTATCGTCCAGGGTGTACCTACTCAAATGGCTGGACGACTCCCCCCTTATGAGCTTCTCTACCAACTCAACCAACTGTGGGTCGTCCCTCTGTGCTTCTCCAATTCGCCCCAAAAGAGTAGGCCTGACCTCCAAGGATGCTAGCAAACCGGGTATATAGTCAATGGAAGGTCTGAAATCAAACATCGAGATAAATTCCAAGCTTCGTTGTTCCACGAACAATGGACTCAAGTACAACCTTTTTCTGCTCAAGGAATCCGCCACCACGTTACACTTGCCAGGGGTATACGCTATCTCGAAATCATAGGATGCCAGGAACTCCATCCACCTTTGCTGTCTCAAATTCAAATCCTTCTGAGAAAACAAGTACATCAATGATTTGTGGTCAGTGAACAATTCGAATCTCTCGCCAAGAAGATAATGGCGCCAAATCTTAAGCGCAAAAACAATAGCGGCCAACTCTAAATCATGGGTAGGGTAATTTTTCTCATGTGCCCTCAACTGCCTTCCACCATAGGCTATCACCCTTCCCTCTTGCATTAAGACTGCGCTCAGCCCTGTCCCACAAGCATCGGTATAGACAACAAATGGCTTACTCCCATCTGGCAACACTAAAACTGGAGCTGTGGTTAAAGCTCTCTTTAACCGTCGGAACGCATCATCACAATCTACGTCCCATGTGAAAACAAGATTCTTCTTCGTTAAGCGGGTTAATGGGGCTGATATCTTCGCGAAGTCTTTGATAAACTTCCTATAATAACCCGCCAACCCCAAGAAACTTCTTAATTCGGTAGCATTTCTAGGAATCCTCCAATCTTGAATTGCTACTACCTTCGCGGGATCCACAGCTATCCCTTCCTTGGAGACCACGTGCCCCAAGAACCGCACTTCCTTCCTCCAGAAGTGACATTTAGAGAATTTAGCCTTAAGGCTATGTGCTCGAAGAGTCTTCAACACCTCCCCAAGATGTAGGGCATGCTCTTCTTCACTCTTAGAAAATACTAAGATATCATCCACAAAGACCACCACGAACTTATTAAGGAACTCCCTGAACACCCTACTCATCAAATCAACAAAGTATGCAGGGGCGTTCGTCAACCCAAATGGCATCACCAGCCACTCATAGAAACCATCCGGAGTCCTAAAGGCAGTCTTGTTTATGCTATCCTCAGCCACCCTCAACTGATGAAACCCCGTGGCTAAGTCCAACTGAGAAAATACAGAAGCGCCAACCAACTGATCGAAAAGATCATCAATCCTCGGCAATGGGTGTCTATTCTTCTTTGTGAGCTTGTTGAGTTCTCTATAGTCTACACAAAGTTTGAGGGACCCATCCGCCTTCGTAGCAAATACTACTGGAGCACCCCACTCCGATATACTTCGTCTTATAAACCCCTTCTCAAGCAACTCCCCTACTTGCTTATGGAGTTCCCTCCTCTCACGAGGAGCCATGTGGCGCACTGGTAAAGATACAGGTTTAGCATTATCCACCAGATATATTCGGAAGTCAATCTCCCGCTTCGGAGGTAAGCCCTTCACCTCCTCAAAAACATCCGAGTATTCCCGGACCACTCTAACAGATTGCAAACTCCCGACCGAAGCGTCAAGCGATTCAAGATAACTTAGCATAATAGAATCCATGGGATTACAAGAGATCTCGAGAGTGTTACCCAAGCGGGTCATGAGCCTAACAACTCTCCTTTCGCAATCAAGAACAACACCATTACTGGATAACCAGTCCATGCCCAAAATCAACCCATAGCCCGTGAAGCCCAACACAAAAGCATCATATCTAAACTCAATGCTAAGTATAGAAATCTTCAAACCCAAACATATCATGGACAAGTAAGTGGAGCCCCCAATTCGGTTTGAAACAACCAAGGGATCATCTACCAGACTGGTGTCTAAGTGCAGTGACTCAACTAATGATGATGAGATAAACGAATGCGATGCACCAGAATCAAACAATGTTCGGACAGGATGATCAAATAGAAAAACCAGACTTTCAACGGAAATAGTTCTACCTCTTTCCTAAATGGGTGGAACCGCGAGAGCCTGTACTTGCCCCCTAGCCTGACCCGGTGCCATAAGAGCTTGCACCTGTCCTCCTGAGGTAGACCCCGTCTGTAACACCCCACCTCCGCCAGGGTGGCTCTTGCAAGCAACTCTGACTTTAGTGGGGCGTTTTAAAACAAGGTAAACATGCATAATGATATAGCAAGGTAGGACATGACATATGTATATGTAAATAAACAGAGTAAGTAGATAAAACAGCGGAAGATTTTTAAACCATTTCAAAACACAAGTCTGGTACATCAAAATGTCAATTTCCCAAAATTACAAGTCTAGATAGAAACATCTTCTGATAAACTGGAATACATAAGTACTATCCCCAAATAAGAGTGATAAACCATAGCGGGCTCAAGATCCAAACGTGCATGAGCTAATCCAGCAAGCAAGCTAAGCGATCCAAGCTAAGCACCAATGTTCCCACCCTGAGAACCTGGGGGGGAAACTGAAGAAAAGAGGCGAAAAGAAAACGGGTCAGTCATAAAGACTGGTAAGCCCTACTACGATCAGTCTATAAACTAATAAAGTTAACAGCATGATGGAAACTGAGATGATCATAGATAACAACATACTGGCATGATAAATTAACTACAAGATAGATAGAGGTGTCATCGCATAAACAAGGTTAATTTTTTGCACCACGGAGTACTAGCAAACCAACATAACAGGTATTGATCCCTTGGCCCAAGCTTTGACCCAATAACATGAAGTGACCTTAATATAAGGTCCAACCAAACGGTCTAGTCGATCGGCTCCCTATAAGCCTAACACGTCAAGTGTTGGTGTCCATACGGCCCACATATGGATGTAGTCAGACTGTGCTGGGTCCACCTTCGGGTGTATGAAGCCCTCGGGTGTCAACCCCAGACACTTAAGCAATAGTGCACAGTCTAAACCTACTAGTACCCGTGCCTCGAGTTTGTCCAATACCGGACTACGTGCACGTCCGTAGCCCGCCTGGACCCGCACCGCTGTACCACTCGGCCATCGCTTTGGTCGCTTACATCCGTCCAGTAATCGTGCCCCGCCCTAGCCTAGCCTCTAGGTTTGTGATGATACCAAACTAGGATTACTGCTGGAACAGACCCTGTTGCTAGGGTTTCCTAAGAGGGTTAAGTGCGATTTAACCCTTCACTAATCATGGATTAAATTGGTTAAGTGTAACCGACAGTTCACAACTTAACCCCATTTCAATCCCTCGAACCCCCAAATGGATTAAATTGGTTAAGTGTAACCAACAGTTCACCACTTAACCCCATTTCAATCCCTCGAACCCCCAAATGGATTAAATTAGTTAAGTGTAACCAACAGTTCACAACTTAACCCCATTTCAATCCCTCGAATCCCCAAATTGGTTAAGTATTAGTGGACCCTGACTTAACCCTAATCATGAGGCATTAATTAATTTAATGCACCTTAACCTCTCACATTAGACTTTGTTGTGGTTACCTAGTTAAGCCGGTGGGTTCCGGGTAGATTTACACCACAACTTGGTCTAACCTCGGGTCTTGGCTCCACATGACCAACTTCTCACATTGGGTCCTATTGTTTGTAGCCACTAGTTAAGCCGGTAGGTTCCGGGTAGAATTACGCTACAAACTCAACCCAACCTCGAGTTGGCCACACTTATGTTTTCTAAGTGTCATGTCCACTTTATTTCAAAACATAATTACAAGTGAACAAATACTTGGGTAGACCTAACTTAATAGGTAAATTCCCAAGGGGTAGACCTAACTTAATAGGTAAATTCCCAATCTTATATTTTCATGTATTTTAAGTTTACCCAAACCCCCCAACGTCATTCTATCGCTTACATATTCGTAATAACGCATAAAGGATAGGAAGAGGGAACTTGGCACAACATACATGATGAACTTGCATATCACGACAAACATGCATAACATGTTAGACTTGCATAACTTAGCATAGTGAACTTGCATATTAACATAAACGTGCATAACATGTTAAACTTGCCTAACATGGCATAGGGAACTTGCATAAACATGCATAACTTGTCAAACATGCACAACATGTCATTGTGAACTTGCATAAGCATGCATCACTTATTAAACATGCATAACATGGCATGGTGAACTTGCATAAACATGCATAACTCAATAAACTTGCAAACCATGGCATAGTGAACTTGCACAAACATGCATAACTCAATAAACTTGCAAATCATGGCTTGGTGAACTTGCATAAACATCCATAACGCAATAAACTTGCAAATCATGGCTTAGTGAACTTGCATAAACATGCATAACTCAATAAATTTGCAAATCATGGCATAGTGAACTTGCATAAACATGCATAACTCAATAAACTTGCAAAAATCCCAACTTTCATCACATATTAACTTTAGAGTTTCTAAAATGAAGGTAAGAGGGCTTACAAGTATTATGAAGACACAAATCTACTAATAAAGATTGAGAAGCCCTTTATGCAAGCATATAAAAACCAAAAACAAAGCTCCAATTAACAAAAATCCCAAAAACTCTAGCTTAGCAAATAAAGCTTGCTACTTGATGATGTATGCAAGCTAATGATCATTCATACAACTTAGAAATGCTTGTATGAACATCAAAATCTTCATAGGAATTATTTTTGAAGAGGGTGGAGGCTAGGGTTTTTAGGTGGAGGCCATTTGAGAATCAAATAGTTTGGTTGCTAGAATGAATAATGGGATTTTAGGGTAGGATTAGGGGCTTATTTATAGAAGATTAGAGTGTTTTTAGCCCTAGGATTAACCCTAGGTTAGTTTAGGTCCGTCAGATTTCGGAACTCTCTAGAACCAAGCCACAAGACCAAGCCCAAATCAAAATGGTGCGCCAGGCAAAACTGCCCGGCCACCCCCTGTCGACAGGGCTGTCGACACCCTGGGGACCCTGTCGACAGGCCTGTCGACATGCGGGTCCTGGGCGGGAATTTTCCCGCCTGCGCCAGTTTGCCCTAACCCATGTTTTTTATTTTAAAATTTAAATCTGTTTTTACTTAGGAATTTTCTGAAAACTTCAATGGGCCTTAACTGGGTCATACGGACTCCGATTTTCGAAAACTCGGACTCTATTTCGCGTATTTTTCCGAGACGAACGCAATGACATAGCCCGTTTCCCCTGATTCAGATTTTAGAATTAAATTCTGCCTCAATTTATGTTATAACAGGTTATTGAAAATACGGGTTGTTACATTCTCCCCTCCTTAAAGGATTTCGTCCCCGAAATCTTCAAGTTAGGAAGAACGTATCCTACCATCCAGTCATCCATCTACTCAAACCATCACCCACGAGCAACCATTGTCCTTACAAGATTCTAAATGCTGGATGGACATATGCACAGGTGTGTGTATATGTACTTATCTAATGCAAATATCATCAATGCGAATTATGTTAGTGAAATGAATCCATAAGTATGCAATTCCTAACATAATGTATATCATCTATATGTGTGCACATAACATACACCCATATGCAACATCCATGTGATAACACACAATTTTCATCCATGAATAAGCATAAACACTCATGCATATGCAATATGAGGAGTGTGCGAGCCGATCTAGTGCCTAATCGTGTATAATGCATCCACGAGCAACCACTTGCAAACACTTGCAACCACTTGCAACCACCAAGCATAACATGTTTCAAACACATTTTTCATCCAAAGGGTTTCTACCTAAAGTTCTCATGACAAGATAAACACGATAAACTAGATAAACTAGATAAACATGGACAGAGAGATATGCTAGAAAGAGATCATAGATGATAAGCAAGATAAACTCCTTTTTGGATTACAAGAAATCCATTCAAACTCTGACATATAGTACTAACCGACGAGTCATAACCCCCTTATGGAGTTTACAACGGAAATAAGATCGAAAATGGGACCGAGAGGATATATACAAAAGATAACTTGCAAGCAAGCTCCACAGGAAAACAAGGATCAACGATGCACTCTTAAAAAGAGATATGATGCGCGTGTCTAGTCTTCACTCTTCTTAGTCACGTTTCCTTGAGCTTAACTCCACTGTGCTTTGACCGTCTTTTACTTCATGATTTCTTGGCTTCCTAACTCCTATTTCCCAAATTCGAGTTGGAACTCGTCGCCTCTCGTCTTCATTTTCCACTTATTCTTCTTTCTGTATACTTGGCTTAAACATAGCTGTAACCTCATGATTTCATGCAAGCTCTCCAAAATTCACTAGTGAATCCTGGATCTCGTCTACTTAATATAAAGTATTCCACGCAGCAGAACTTTTCTTGAAAATACCAATCCACGTTGCCAATTGCCCTTATAAACGTGATTTTCTATAACTCAGGCTTAATCGAAATGAACCACCCGCCTATAGGCCATACTTAGATTCAGTTGCCTACCCATGGCTTCCTGTAGGTTATTTCAAAACTGGCCAACTTCTTGAGGGTAAACCGTTGCTAACCATGACGCAGTCCTCTCGCTCTTCACCGGACTGTAATGAGCACTCTTCGTGAGTCTACCTATTATGACCCACATACCCGTATTCCCTTTCTTTGATCTAGGTAGTCCATCCACATAATCTATCGAGATGTTTTCACACTTCCCTTGCGGAACCTCCAATGGAGGTAATGGCCCACTGGGCTTCTATGACTTGGCCTTAACCTGGTGGCACAACATGCATCCTGAGACCAACTCGGCCACCTCCTCGAGTGATGCGCATCTTCAAGAACCTTCTTTACCAAGTCTTTCACTCAAGGAACACATAATCTCTCATCGCGCCTTAGTCATCCCTTGTCATCTGTAATATATCTAGCGAGGTGACTTAACATCTCGCCTCGAATCGACTGGTCCATGTTCTTGACCAACTGCGGGTCTTCTTCCTGTGAAACCCCCTTCTTGATCCAGAAGAGTAAGTCTAAGCTCCGGGAATGCTAACTAACTAGCCAAACGGAGAAAGCTTCTTACTTCAATTGCCCTCCTCAGAGTTTTCCGGTCTTCAACCGCAACCACTTTAGCGGAATCCACCGCTAAGCCTTACTTAGGAACTATGTGCCCAAGAAATCCAACTTCTTTCCTCCAAAGTGACATTTGGAGAACTTGACCTTCAACTGGTGGCTCTAAGCGTATCGATCACCTCCTTGAGATGTCTAACATGCTCTTCCTCGTTCTTTTAAGGAGATCAGAATATCGTCTACGACGACCACGACAAACTTGTTAAAGGACTCCCTAAACACCCTACCCATCAGGTTCACGTAATATGCGGGTGCATTAGTCAAACCAAATAGCATGACTAGCCATTCTAAAATCCATCTAGAGTCCTAAACGCAGTCTTGTCAATCCCATCCTCAACCATCCTAAGCTGATGGAATCCGGTAGCTAGATCAAAAGAAAACAGATGCTCCTACAAGCTGATCAAACAAATCATAGATCCTTGGTAACGGTTATTTATTCTTCTCACGATAATCAACACATAAGCGAAGCAAACTGTCCACATCAGTAACGAATACTACTGGAGCACCCTACTCGAAAATGCTTCGTCTCAGGAAGTTCTTCTCAAGCAACTCCTTGACTTGCTCCCTTAACTCTCATCTCGTGAGGTCATGTGCCTAACCGGCCACGAAACTGGCTTGGTATCACCAACCCGATAATGCGGAAATCTATCTCACGTCTAGGGGTAACCCCTTTACTTTCCCCCAAGATATCAGGATATTCTCGGACCACCCTCACAGATTGCAAACTATCGATAGACGAGTTGAGGGATTCAAGATAACATAACATGACGGGACCCATAGGGTTGCTAGAAATTTCTAGGGTATTACCGAGGCGAGTCATGAGCCTCACAACCCTATATACAAAAACCAAGAATGGCTCCAAAACAGGACAACCATTCCATGCCCAAAACCAACCCATATCCCCTGAAACCGAGAATATAAACATCCCACGAGAATTCTATACTCAAGATAGAAATTTTTCAAATCCACTCAGACCACAGACAAACGGGCAGAACCCCCCAATTGGATTTGAAACACATACGGGATCATCAACTAGACTAGTACTTAGGTGCAAACTTTCAACTAGATTATATGAAATAAAACTATGCAATGTGCCAGAGTCAAACAAAGTACGCATAGGGAAAATCAGAAAATGTAAACAAGACTTTCAACAGAAACACTACCTCTATCATGAGCTGGAAGAACGATGTTGAGGGGATGAACTCGCCCTCCAGATAGTCCTGTACACTGAGTCTGACCTTGCCCTTGTTTCCTCGGGCAATCCTTGCTGGGATGTCCAAACTCACCACAATGAAAGCATTCGCCCCGCTTTCTCTTCTTCTTCCTACATTCCCTGGATATATGTCCAACTTTACCACAGAAGTTGCATTTCCCATTCTCTCTTGGCTTGTCCTTGCGGTTGTTGTTATGCTTGCCTCGTTTCCCCGAATTTACCCTCTTGCCTTGAGACTCATTCGCCATGACCTCTTTCTTGTCATTGTTATCTTCTTCTTGAAGTAGGGCCATATTCACCAAATTCTCGAAAGTCGCCCCCAAGGGTATATGAGACATGGCCAAACCATGTAATGGCTCATTTAATCCTAGAGCAAAGTGTAGGGGCTTCTTCTGAGCTGTATTAACCAAGTCTAAATCGACCCGAGCCAGTTGATTAAACTTATCTATGTATTCCGTAATAGTCATGTCCCCTTGCTTCAGTGATAAGAACCTCAGTCCAAACCTTCCTCTAAAGTCATCCCAAGTCTCGATTGGCCTAGTAGCGGTGGTGACTACCCACCAACGTGCAGCTTCTTCCTCTAGCAACCATACTGCTAATAAAACCTTCCTGCGGTCACCTATATCAAAGGTGGCTAAAAGATCTTCGGTCTCTTTCAACCAATTCCTTGCCTCTACAAGAGTCTCTGTTCCACTAAAATTCTTGCCACCCATCATCTTAAAGTTCTTACAAGTTTCCGCAAAATCCACTTGTGGAGACTGAGGGAGAAGAGGTATGGAAGGGGAGGAGGAACAGCGGCCTTGACTGGAAAGACAACATTAGAGACACCCGGGACCGGTGCCGTGACTTCCAAGTACCGACGAAACCAATCGGGTATTATTACTCCTTCGGGCAAGATGAGATTATCAGACATGCTGGAAACGAAAAGAGAAGAGTTCAAACGAGGGGTCAAAGGATAGTGCTAATGGCTTTTGGGGAATAGCCTTTAAAAATAACTAGGCTTTTCTTTGGAAAATACTTTATACTTGTTTTTGAAAGTAGTTTTTCAAAAGTTTTAAAAACCTTTTTATCCCTTCTCGTAAACCATATGCTCTGATACCAAATGTAACACCCCACCTCCGCCAGGGTGGCTCTTGCAAGCAACTCTGACTTTAGTGGGGCATTTTAAAACAAGGTAAACATGCATAATGATATAGCAAGGCAGGACATGACATATATATATATATATGTAAATAAACAGAGTAAGTAGATAAAACAGCGGAAGATTTTTAAACCATTTCAAAACACAAGTCTGGTACATAAAAATGTCAATTTCCCAAAATTACAAGTCTAGATAGAAACATCATCTGATAAACTGAAATACATAAGTACTATCCCCAAATAAGAGTGATAAACCATAGCGGGCTCAAGATCCAAACGTGCATGAGCTAATCCAGCAAGCAAGCTAAGCGATCCAAGCTAAGCACCAATGTTCCCACCCTGAGAACCTGGGGCGGGGGGAAACGGAACAAAAGAGGCGAAAAGAAAACGGGTCAGTCATAAAGACTGGTAAGCCCTGCTACGATCAGTCTATAAACTAATAAAGTTAACAGCATGATGGAAACTGAGATGATCATAGATAACAACATACTGGCATGATAAATTAACTACAAGATAGATAGAGGTGTCATCGCAAAAACAAGGTTAAGTTTTTGCACCACGGTGTACTAGCAAACCAACATAACATGTATTGATCCCTTGGCCCAAGCTTTGACCCAATAACATGAAGTGACCTTAATATAAGGTCCAACCAAACGGTCTAGTCGATCGGCTCCCTATAAGCCTAACACGTCAAGTGTTAGTGTCCATACGGCCCACATATGGATGTAGTCAGACTGTGCTGGGTCCACCTTCGGGTGTATCAAGCCCTCGGGTGTCAACCCCAGACACTTAAGCAATAGTGCACAGTCTAAACCTACTGGTACCCGTGCCTCGAGTTTGTCCAATACCGGACTACGTGCACGTCCGTAGCCCGCCTGGACCCGCACCGCTGTACCACTCGGCCATCGCTTTGGTCGCTTACATCCGTCCAGTAATCGTGCCCCGCCCTAGCCTAGCCTCTAGGGTTGTGATGATACCAAACTGGGAATACTGCTGGAACAGACCCCGTTGCTAGGGTTTCCTAAGGGGGTTAAGTGCGATTTAACCCTTCACTAATCATGGATTAAATTGGTTAAGTGTAACCGACATTTCACAACTTAACCCCATTTCAATCCCTCGAACCCCCAAATGGATTAAATTGGTTAAGTGTAACCAACAGTTCACCACTTAACCCCATTTCAATCCCTCGAACCCCCAAATGGATTAAATTGGTTAAGTGTAACCAACAGTTCACAACTTAACCCCATTTCAATCCCTCGAATCCCCAAATTGGTTAAGTATTAGTGGACCCTGACTTAACCCTAATCATGAGGCATTAATTAATTTAATGCACCTTAACCTCTCACATTAGACTTTGTTGTGGTTACCTAGTTAAGCCGGTGGGTTCCGGGTAGATTTACACCACAACTTGGTCTAACCTCGGGTCTTGGCACCAAATGACCAACTTCTCACATTGGGTCCTATTGTTTGTAGCCACTAGTTAAGCCGGTAGGTTCCGGGTAGAATTACGCTGCAAACTCAACCCAACCTCGAGTTGGCCACACTTATGTTTTCTAAGTGTCATGTCCACTTTATTTCAAAACATAATTACAAGTCAACAAATACTTGGGTAGACCTAACTTAATAGGTAAATTCCCAAGGGGTAGACCTAACTTAATAGGTAAATTCCCAATCTTATATTTTCATGTATTTTAAGTTTACCCAAACCCCCCAACGTCATTCTATCGCTTACATATTCGTAATAACGCATAAAGGATAGGAAGAGGGAACTTGGCACAACATACATGATGAACTTGCATATCACAACAAACATGCATAACATGTTAGACTTGCATAACTTAGCATAGTGAACTTGCATATTACCATAAACGTGCATAACATGTTAAACTTGCCTAACATGGCATAGGGAACTTGCATAAACATGCATAACTTGTCAAACATGCACAACATGTCATTGTGAACTTGCATAAGCATGCATAACTTATTAAACATGCTTAACATGGCATGGTGAACTTGCATAAACATGCATAACTCAATAAACTTGCAAATCATGGCATAGTGAACTTGCACAAACATGCATAACTCAATAAACTTGCAAATCATGGCTTGGTGAACTTGCATAAACATGAATAACTCAATAAACTTGCAAATCATGGCTTCGTGAACTTGCATAAACATGCATAACTCAATAAACTTGCAAATCATGGCATAGTGAACTTGCATAAACATGCATAACTCAGTAAACTTGCAAAAATCCCAACTTTTATCACATATTAACTTTAGAGTTTCTAAAATGAAGGTAAGAGGGCTTACAAGTATTATGAAGACACAAATCTACTAATAAAGATTGAGAAGGCCTTTATGCAAGCATATAAAAACCCAAAACAAAGCTCCAATTAACAAAAATCCCAAAAACTCTAGCTTAGCAAATAAAGCTTGCAACTTGATGATGTATGAAAGCTAATGATCATTCATACAACTTAGAAATGCTTGTATGAACATCAAAATCTTCATAGGAATTATTTTTGAAGAGGGCGGAGGCTAGGGTTTTTAGGTGGAGGCCATTTGAGAATTCAATTTGACATAGTTTGGTTGCTAAAATGAATAATGGGGTTTTAGGGTAGGATTAGGGGCTTATTTATAGAAGATTAGAGTGTTTTTAGCCCTAGGATTAACCCTAGGTTAGTTTAGGTCCGTCAGATTTCGGAACTCTCTAGAACCAAGCCACAAGACCAAGCCCAAATCAAAATGGTGCGCCAGGCAAAACTGCCCGGCCACCCCCTGTCGACAGGGCTGTCGACACCCTGGGGACCCTGTCGACAGGCCTGTCGACATGCGGGTCCTGGGCGGGAATTTTCCCGCCTGCGCCAGTTTGCCCTAACCCTTGTTTTTAATTTTAAAATTTAAATCTGTTTTTACTTAGGAATTTTCTGAAAACTTCAATGGGCATTAACTGGGTCATACGGACTCCGACTTTCGAAAACTCGAACTCTATTTCGCGTATTTTTCCGAGACGAACGCAATGGCATAGCCCGTTTCCCCTGATTCAGATTTTAGAATTAAATTCTGCCTCAATTTATGTTATAATAGGTTATTGAAAATACGGGTTGTTACACCGTCCTTTGCCCTTTCTTAGGACAGTCTTTCACTAGATGCCCTGCTTCGCCACAGTGGAAGCAGCCAGTCTTCTTCTTCTTGCGACAATCCTTGCTTAGGTGGCCAGGTGTCCCACAATTGAAACACTTCTTCTTCTTTCCCTTGCCACCGTTGCCTTTCCCACCTTTGTTTTGCTGTTGTTGCTGAGGTCTCTTTTGATCTACCTTCTTCTCGGGTGCCTTATTAGCATTGGGACCCTTCTCTTCTTCATGCATGAGTGCCATGTCAACTAGCTTCTCGAAGGTGGCTCCCATAGGGATATGAGTCATAGCCAACCCATGCATCGGTTCATTCAAGCCTTTCACGAACCTCAAAGCCTTCTTTTCCGGTGTATTTACCATGTCTAGGCCAAACCTTGCCAATTGATTAAACTTGTTGACATATTCCTTCACTGAGAGATTTCCTTGCTTTAGAGTCAAGAATCTTTCCATATACAAGTTTTCCTCCGCCCTTGAGAGAAACTTTGCCACAAATCTTTGCCTAAAATCCACCCAAGAGTCAACGGGGCGTTCTCCATTAGTGACCTCCCACCAGAATGAGGCCTCTCCCTTCATTAACCAAGCAGCTAACCTGACTTTCTTTCCTTCTTCCATCTCAAAGATATCTATCAACTCTTCCACCTCCTTAAGCCAATCTCTAGCCTCCACAAAAGTTTAAGATCCTTGAAAAGGTTTCCCTCCCATAGCTTTAAATTCCTTGCAAGTCTTAGCAAAAGTATCCGTGCGAGGAGGAGGGGGAGGAGGAAGATCGGGTGCTACGGTTGGTGGAGGAACATTTGCTGGACCCGCAGTGGTGGCCCTAGCCTCCATCAATCTCCTATACCATACTGGTACCGTCACACCTTCCGGAAAGTTAAGATCCTCAGCCATGCTGAAACGAAAAAGGAAAGATTCAAAATGGAGAATTCGAAAGATAAAATATGGCTATTGGGGATTATGCTTTTCTTTCAAAAACTTTTCTCTTTAAAGACATGTTTTTGAAAATATCTCTTCCAAAAATGTTTTTAGAAAAATAGTTTTCTAAAAATTTTATCTGTTCCGGTAACCTTTGCTCTGGTACCACGTGTAACACCCCACACCCGCTATGGTCACTCTCTAAGGGAATGTCATAACATCGGTGGAGTATTTTAAGTGAATATAGAACAGAGAAATTACAGCAAGACAGATATAAGTAATACTTGAAAATTCAAAAACATCATTGCATTACAGCGGAAAGTAAAACATGTTTGGTTACATCACAAAAACCATAATAAGAGTCAAGTACAAAATATCCATCCTGATAAATGAAACTACATAATCCCAATACATGAACTGATAGCCATAAAAGGAAAGGGTAAGCTGAGCTCTACATCTAGGGTCCAACCTCCAAGAGAGTAATAAAAGCAGCCTGATCAAAGCCCACTCGTACTGGGCCCACTCTGAGAACCTGAGGGTTGGGAAAAAGATAAAAACAACCGGGTCAGACATAAGTCTGAGCGAGTCCTATAACTTTAACAATACAATCATTAAAGTAACCAGAGAAGACATAAACTTGATATACGGTAATGTCTGGGGATGAATGGCTACACTAAGCAGCTTGGTAGACTTAGGATAAACTAAGATAACCGTAAAGACGCATTTACCCACCCAAGGATAATTACTACACTGCACCACACCAGTCATTCCTACTTAAAGGTTGATCCCTCCCAAGGACTTAGAAAATTTACCCAGTAGTTTCGTGTACCCCTAGCTGACCACATAGGTGCCGTCTGCCCCTATCTCCACTAGGTGTACCCACTACTCCCAAGTGATCGGCTCCCTACCGTAGATACCCGTGCCGGCCCCACAGTGGGGTGTATCACTCCCCAAAGTGGCAACCCGATATAATTAACGGTGCACGGCTTATATCTACACGATGCAACAACGTCTTACCTACCAGCCCGGGTCCACACACGCATATGAAACCCGTTGGACTTGCGTTGCCACCGCTAACCCGTTTTGGCCTCTTATAGTCAAGCCCGGTACGCGTGTCCCGTCCTCGACATGGGTCGAGCCCAATAAGATACATATGGGTTACTGTTTGAAATGGGCCCCCACAAGCTACCCACCTAAGCTTGTCCCTTTTTCTAGTGCATCCCACTTAACCCATTAATCATGTTTAATTACATGTTTCCACTTGGTTAAGTATTCTAATCGTATTTTCTATTGCCACCCAAGGCAACCACAAGATTTCCACATGCCACCCAAGGCACCCACTTAACCCCTCATGCCCCACTACATGCTTATCTAGTTAAGTGTTGGCTCGCTTTTTGACCAAGCCATCCAGGATCATTCGTAAGAGGAAAGCAGGAAACCACATTATCTAAGAACATGAAGGAATGGATCGCGCACCATCGTTTCGCCCAAGATCGATTCGCGTACCATCGTCTCGCCCAAGATCGATTCGCGTACCATCGTCTCGCCCAAGATCGATTCGCGTACCGTCGTCTCGCCCAATATCGGATCGCCCCTTCTCATTAGCAAACGATACAACCGGACGATCCGATCCAAACTCACGTTGTTATCCCAAGCGAACCGATCCGATCTCCTGATGCATGGCGAACCCCCTGACCTTTTCAAGCACGAGCTAGTCTTTAGCGATCCGAATCACACGGATCTGGCGACGCGTGTCTCTAACCGTCACTTGGACCGATTCTCCCCCATTTGCACGATCCGATGTTCAAGCAAATCACGACACCTGTCCACAACGGGTAATTTGACCATTTCTCCAACGGCGGCGATCCGACCCGAGGTTCTCGGGATTCGTGCCACGTGTCCGCGATCCGCCTAACAAAATCATCTATAAATAGCCCAGAGCTTGGCATTTTTCGGGATCCTTTTGGCAATATTGAGGACTGAACCCACCATTGTTGTTAAACTACTGAAATATTGAGAGAAATCTTTGTTGTACTAGCTTAAAAAGGATAATCAATAATATTTAAAGTGGACGTAGGCTCGTTAACGCCGAACCACTATAAATTCTGAGTGTTCTTTTCTTTTTCTTGTTCTTAACTTAAAATTCTCTACTGTTCATCACAATTTGGGTGTTAGGTCCAAATTTCGATCTAACATTTTTGGTGCTTTCACTGAGAAACTCAGTCTTAAAGTTTCACTATTCGCTTCTTTGAGGATTCCAGCGATTCAGATATCATGGCTGGAAAAAGATCTAAAGCTTCGCAGACCAACGAAACGATTGAGGAGAGTGTACACGAACTGGGCAACGAAGAAATTCTGGGTCGCGGAGCGCAGGGGGCGATCCGATCCGACGAAGACACCTCGTTCCGAGTCGATGGGAACGAGACGATCCGTGCCACTGAAGGGGTTGTCACTCGATCCCAAGGCAACACCTCGCAGCCTCCACGTACCACGACCACGAGTCGATCTCAGGAGGGGCGCAGCGAATCGCCCTCCACGAACCGCAGCTATCCGAACTGATGGTCAGACTACAACACGACCTGGAAAAGAACCTATGACCCATTCCTATCGTCTCGGAGCCTCCGCTCGACCCGGTTCAAGCTCTTTGCGTATAAGAGAGAGTGATGATGACCATTATGATCCTGCTGCTCCTGTCACTGAGGGGGATCTCTCTCGCTTCGCCGAAATGTGGGATAGGTTGTTTGATGAGTTGGCAGCCCAAAGGCAGGAAAGTTCCATCCTGCGGCAGAATTTGACGGCTATGGATAGAAGACTTGACGAACTAGCAAGGCAAAGGGCATCACCGGTTCGTCCACTCACCCCAGTATATTCTTCTTCGTCTGAAGAATCGCTGAGACCTCCGCGGCGACCATATGAGAGGGCCGAAAACATAGAACAGCTTCGGTTCGGAACCCTGCCCTCACAAGAAGAGGAACTAGGGGTGGGATCCCCAGACCGTAATGTGAATAGTCCTGTGCATAACAGACCACCTCAGCCCCGTCGCCGCATGCATACTCATGATAACAGGGGGCAGCGAAGCCCTGTCCGAGCCCCGGATTTTGTGGCTGCTTCCCGAAGAGAGATCAGAGAACCTCGTCGGGCAAGAGGCACTGACCCTGAGCCTCCTTTGACCAGCGCAAATGTTGCAGCCATGGTTCATCAGATTCTCGCCGACAGCCGCGGACAGCGGAACGAAGATTGGGGGATTGACCGCAGCCATACTCCTTTTACCGACGACATTTTGGATGCGACTTTTCCAAGGCGCTTCAACATGCCACAAATGAATCGATATGCGGGAAGATCTGATCATGTTCAACACCTGATGAGATACTCTTGGTCGATGACCGCTACCGCCGCTTCTGACGCGGTTAAGTGTAAAGCGTTTCCCATATTCCTGGAAGACGTGGCTTTGCTATGGTTCACTCGCCTGCCGGCAAGATCGATTTCTAGCTTCAGGGAACTGAGCGAGAAGTTCGTAGAACAATTCCGTATCTATGCACAGAATACAAAAAGCGTGATCGATTTATTCCTTGTTAAACAGCGACCAGGCGAGAGCCTAAAGACGTACCTGGATCGTTTCAATTTGGCCGCCACTGAGGTCAAAGATCCTCATGAACCAACCATCGTCGCAGCACTGATTGACGGAGTGGATAAGGACACTGAATTCGGGAGGTACTTGGCAGGCAAACCACCCCACACCAGAGAGTTATTCTATGAGAAAGCCAACGTACATCTGCGCCGAGAAGAGGTATACGCAAATCGAAAGGTTAAAACAACTGATAAGGAGGAAATTCAGAGCAATGTCGCCATAAAACAGACTGGAGACAGCTCGGGGAAAGTTGAAGTTAACGTCGGAAATCAGAATCAGGGTGGTCGTCAGCCGGGTAACAACAATAACAATGGTAACGGCAACAACCGGAAGAGGGGCCGAGGGAACGATTCCCAGAGAAGGACTCGTCCCAGAGCCTTTGAAAGTTATACACCCATCAATGATACTTTGGAGAATATTTTCATGGATGCGTACGAAGTCCTCCAAAATAAGAGGCCACCTCCTAGAGAATCGACAGAAAAAGAGCGTGAGACAGGAAAGTTTTGTCTCTTTCATCAAACTCACGGCCATTCGACGAATGAATGCCGTCACCTGAGGGACGTGGTCGAAAGGCTGCTTCGAGAAGGAAAGCTAGATGAATACAGAGTAGCGCCTAGGGACAGGGGGCAAGCAGTGCAGGCCCCGAATCAGAATCAAAATCAACTTGCTGCTAGGCCGACTGCTCAACAAAAAGGAAAGAATATTGTTATCAATACCGTGATTCGTGGACTTCATCTTGCTGGGCACGGTTCCAAAGCATTAGATCAATACTTTAATGCAGCCAAACAGCACCTCGAGGTGGGGGAATGTAGCAACCCCGAGGACAGTACCCCGGTGAAGCAGCAGAAGATGATGACTGATGATGTTGTTTTCCGAGAACGAGAAAGCATCGGAGTCCATGCTCCAACTGAAGATCCACTTGTAATTACGATACCCATTGGGCCAGCCACTGTTCATAAGGTTCTGGTGGACAACGGGAGTTCCGTCAATATTCTCTTCAAAAAGGCCTTTGACCAGATGAATCTTGAAATAAAAGACTTGAAGCCCTGCCAAGGATGGATCCGTGGATTCAACGGAGCATCCACCGCTCCGATGGGTTATGTAGAGTTGCCAGTTACACTTGGGGAAGGAGAAAGCCAGAGAGTGAGAATCCTTCCCTTTGTGGTTTTGGATGTTGAATCGCCATACAATGCCTTCTTGGGCCGACCGGCCCTCGCAAAGTTCAGAGCCTGTATAGCTCCTTGGTGCTTGTTATTGAAATTCACCACAGAAGCTGGCATTGGTATCGTCAGAGGGGATCAAGTTGCTGCGCGAGCATGTTATGTTGCCGAACTAAAGTTACTTCGCAATGGAGGGGATATCGAATCTAAAGGCACTTCTCCCCCTTTGGGGGCGGAGACCTTATAGCAACCAAGGAGGACAATCGTTGGAGAGTTGCCCAGAGGGATGCCCGAGGACATAGATCCCAGAGAGGATCAAGAGCCCGGGGGCAGAATGGCGACTCCCAACGAGGCAACTGTGGATGTACCAATCTATGATAGTGACTCGGAGAAGGTCCTTAAGATTGGATCCCAGTTAAGCCCGGATCTTGCTAAAGAATTGACGAATTTCTTAAAGAATAACTTGGATGTATTTTCTTGGACCCACGCGGACATGTGTGGGATATCCCCATCGATCATGAGCCATTCCTTGAGTATTGACCCTAAACATCCTCCAGTGAAGCAAAAAAGGAGAATGCTGGGCCCAGAGAGGTCCGCTGCCTTGAAAGAAGAGGTTGGAAAGCTAAAGAGTAATGGGTTTATCAGAGATTCAACCTACCCAGACTGGATTTCGAACCCAGTCCTGGTAAAGAAGGCCAACGGGAAGTGGCGAACGTGTATCGACTTTTCGGATTTGAACAAAGCTTGTCCAAAGGATAGTTTCCCATTACCTCGAATTGACCAGTTGGTAGACTCGATGGCAGGTCACCAGCTTCTCTCATTTATGGATGCTTATTCGGGATACAACCAAATTCCGATGCATGTTCCAGATCAAGAGCACACTAGTTTTATTACCGATCTGGGGTTATATTGTTATATGGTAATGCCCTTCGGTCTGAAGAATGTGGGCGCTACATATCAGCGTTTGGTCAACAGGATGTTCTATAACCAGATCGGGAAAACGATGGAAGTATACGTTGACGGTATGTTGGTTAAGTCCAAACAATCTTCTCAGCACACTGCTGATTTGGCAGAGATGTTCGACATTCTTCGAAAGTATGGAATGAAACTCAATCCGACCAAATGTTCGTTCGGTGTTGCTTCTGGAAAATTCCTGGGATTCATTGTCAGTTCCCGCGGTATCGAGATTAATCCAGACCAAATCGCGGCAATCAGAAACATTCAGGAACCTAGGCAGATTAGGGATGTGCAAAGTCTTGCTGGAAAGGTGGCCGCACTAAGTAGATTTATCTCCAGGGCTACGGATAAGTGCATCCCATTCTTTGAATTAATAAAGCGAGGAAAACGCCACTTTAAATGGACACCTGACTGCGTAGAAGCTTTTCAGAATTTGCTCAGGCACTTGGAGAAACCTCCGATTCTATCCAAACCAGTAGATCACGAGGATTTATTCGTGTATTTGGCAGTGTCGTCCCATGCGATCAGCTCAGCGTTGGTAAGGGAAGAGGATAAGGTCCAAAGACCTGTGTATTATGTGAGCAAGAAATTGACAGCAGCAGAGCGTAATTATCCACGGATAGAGAAGCTGGCTTATAGTTTACTGATTGCCTCCCGAAAACTTCGGCACTACTTTCAGGCACATCCTATCACCATATACACTGATCATCCACTCAAGCAAGTTTTGCAGAGACCGGAGGCATCTGGAAGGTTACTCAAGTGGAATATTGAGTTAAGTCAATTTGACTTGAACTTTCAGCCCAGACGGTCAATTCGAGGGCAAGTGATAGCCGACTTCATAGCAGAGTTCACTGTTCCTGAAGAAGATATAGCAGACGAAGAAGTGGAACCTTCGAAGTTACTTTTCGATCCTAATGCCTGGAGATTGTATACTGATGGCGCTAGAAACGACGAAAGATCCAGCGCTGGAATAGTGCTTGAAACCCCCGAGAAACGATTGATAACCTATGCCATCCGAATGGAGTTTCAGGCCACTAACAACGATTCCGAATATGAAGCTCTGATAGCCGGATTGAAGATTGCAAAGGAACTAGAAGTCACAAAGCTGAACATTTTCTGCGACTCCAAGTTAGTTGTGAATCAAGTCACTGGAAGATTCCAAGCTAAAAGTGCAAGATTGGTTCTATACTTAAAGAAAGTCAAAGAACTGTTGAATGATTTTGATCACTACAGTATATCTCATATTCCGCGGACAGAGAACCAGCAGGCAGACAAGTTGGCAAAGATGGCTAGTTCTAACGATCCTAAAGTAACTGGGTTGGCCCCCGTTGAAGTACTTTGGTCTCCTAGCATAGATCAGATGGAAGTCGACCTAGTACTAGAGACGAAGCCAGAAAGGGAGTCCTGGATGACCCCTATAAAGAATTTCCTAATGGATGGAACGCTTCCGACCAAGAAAAGCGAGAGGCGTAAAGTGATTCGTAAAGCCACCCGGTACGTTCTGCAAGGCGGAGTTCTTTATAGACAAGGATTTTCAATGCCCCTCCTTCGGTGTATAGCACACGATGACATCAAACGTGTGCTGCAAGAAGTCCACGAAGGCGAATGTGGCGACCACACTGGAGGGCAAAATCTGGCAAAAAAGGTGTTGCGGCATGGTTATTTCTGGCCTACCATAAACAAGGATGTAGTGAGATATGCACGACGATGTGATGCGTGCCAGAGATTCTCAAAGATACCCAGAGCGCCTCCGAGTCAGTTAAAAACAATGATGAGTCCGTGGCCTTTTGCTATGTGGGGAATTGATATCATAGGAAGCCTCCCCATAGCAAGAGGTGGAGCAAAGTTCGCTATTGTGGCCGTAGATTATTTCACTAAGTGGGTCAAGGCAGAACCACTAACTACAATCACAACTAAACGAGTGATCAACTTCATCGTGAGAAACATCATCTGTCGATTTGGGATTCCAAAGATTGTGATAACAGACAACGGAACTCAATTCGATAGTGCTGAATTCAGAAATTTCTGCCAAAGATACCACATCGAGAATCGGTATACCTCCGTGGCGCACCCGCAATCGAACGGGCAAGTCGAAGCGGCAAATAAAGTAATTAAGTCCATTCTGAAAAGTAGAATGAAGCGGGCCAGAGCCATGTGGGCTGATGAATTGCCCTTGGCACTATGGGCTTACAGGACAACATATAAATCGGCAACGGGACATACCCCGTTCCCCCTTGCTTTTGGAACAGAGGCAGTCATCCCGGTTGAGATAAAGGTACCTTCTCATCGGGTGACTTATTATGATCCGATGACCAATAATGAATTGCTCCTTGAGTCCCTAGATATGATCGAAGAAAAGAGGGATGAAGCAGGCCTGCGTGCCCTGAGATGCAAACAACAGGTCGCCCGATATTACAACAGAAAGGTCCGAGTCCGAACCTGGGAACCCGGAGACTTGGTTCTGAAACGTGTCTTCCCACCCCCAGCTCATATGGGAGCGAAGTGGGAAGGACCGTACTCTATATTAAGCAAGCTTGATAATGGAACCTTCAAGCTTGCAACCGTAGATGGAAGGGAAATCCCCAGAGTGTGGAATGCCCAACATTTACGGCCATATTTGACATGAGAGTTCTAAATCTATTCTTTTGCTTTGTTAAAAAACTATGTACAGGGCATGACTTGCCTAGAATAGTCTGATTCCTTAAAGCAAGAGATTATAAAGTGGACGTAGGTCATGATTCGACCGAACCGCTATAAAAATACCGTGTGTTATTTACCTTTATTTGCATCTTTATTTATTTGTCTATTTGTTTTTATGAAAATCAATGTGAATAATCCAGGTATCCGAAGTCTGATACCAACCGTTTCTCCCGTAGACTAATCAGAAAAACCCAAAGCTTTGGCAAAAGCTCCGACCGCTTGTCCGACTAGCTTTAATCCACGGAGTATGGGTTAAAATATGCCCCAAGGATGAGTTTGATGAGAATGCATGATTGCAGGCTGCTGAGCTCGAACTCTAACTCTCCAGAGAGAGAGAGTATAAAAGCGTCTCCGATTGAGCCCTGAGAAAGAGCTCCTTTCCCGCTGAAGGATCGGGAAGCGAGTGAATCGCTGAGCTCGAACTCTAACTCTCCAGAGAGAGAGAGTATAAAAGCGTCTCCGATTGAGCGCTGAGAAAGAGCTCCTTTCCCGCTGAAGGATCGGGAAGCGAGTGAATCGCTGAGCTCGAACTCTAACTCTCCAGAGAGAGAGAGTATAAAAGCGTCTCCGATTGAGCGCTAAGAAAGAGCTCCTTTCCCGCTGAAGGATCGGGAAGCGAGTGAATCGCTGAGCTCGAACTCTAACTCTCCAGAGAGAGAGAGAGAGAGTATAAGAGCATCTCCGATTGAGCGCTGAGAAAGAGCTCCTTTCCCGCTGAAGGATCGGGAAGCGAGTGAATCGCTGAGCTCGAACTCTAACTCTCCAGAGAGAGGGAGAGTATAAAGGCGTTTCCGGTTAAGCATTGATCAAGGTATTAGGAATTTGGTGCCAAACAACTATCTTATGAAATCTTCTAAGTCCCCCATATTCAGAAATAGGGGGCAACCTACCAATAAGGCTATCCGATTCCTAGTAAACCCCCGTCAGACGTCATGATAACAACTGATTGGGGGCACATATGCTCGCATGCAAATACGGAATTTTAATACAGCAACGCAATATGAAAATTCTCCTTTGGCTATCTGTTATTTGATTACTTTGTAATTATTATTAGTTAGCTAATGATTAAACATAGAAAGTTTATCTGAATACAGGTACACAATGATGCAAGGAGAGAAAAACCGTTGTTCATGTACTGCGAATCAACAAAATGAAAGAACAACCTAGAAACAAAAAGTGAGGACCAGTCTCACAATTACACTTCCTGGCCAGTGGAAAACATAAAGGCAAAATATCAACAAACATCAACAAACATCCTATTTACGCTTAGCCCTCTTCTCCTGTTTCTGCCTCTCCAGTCTCTCCTTGTCGGCTTCAGATGGGTCCCCTTTCTTCCTCTTCCTCTTATCTACGAGGGGAACATCCGATTTTTCTGAAGTTTCCTCTTCCACCTCTTTTCTCTTGCTTCTACTGGAAAAGGAAGCCGGGAAGTCATCGGGGTTTGCGAAGTGAAGCTGTCGGCTGATGGACTTGGACTGGATTTTCATGATCATCCCAGTTTTGGGATCGAACTCTGCAAGAGGGACCACGTCCAAAGCCTCATCTCCCACCTTCTTTGAAGCCAACTCTTTCTCTTGTCTGGCTCTTCGGCTGGCCAGGGGTTCCTCATCATCATCATCATCGGCCTTTTTGGGGCCGGTAATGTTCTCTTCGTCATCCACATGGCGACCATCCATGTCTTTTAAAGCTTCGATGGTCTCGGCATCCTTGGGAACATCGGTGCTAGCTGCCGGGATGCCTCCTTCTACTGTTGTGACCTCGACTCGCTCTGAGACATCGGTACCAGCACCCGGCAGGACAGCCTCCTTCTCCGCTTCTCTCTCTTTTTCAGCAACCTTATCAACGGGCTCACCACCTGCATTATGAGAGACACACATTACTAACTCAATTGGTTGTCCTTCCAGACGACGACAATTCATAATTGCTTTAACAAATTGCGGGGAAAAGAGAGAGATACCTTCAGCAGATCCTCCCTCTTGAGTAGTTCTGGATGCTCCAACAACCACGAGAGTTAGGCCCAAAGGGATTAGCGGATCATCAGGATGGTACTCCTCGACTCCGGAAGTTTTATGTTTCGCGGCGGAACTGGAACCTTCATCAACTTTGCTTTTACCTTTGGCCAAGGTTCTCTCCTTTTCCATTTCCGCCAGGATTAGGCGACGACCCTCCGCCAGGTCCTCAGGCTCGTTGTCTCTTAGGATGCTCTTCATCAATTCATCCTCATTGATCTCTTCGACCCCCAGTCTATGTTTTTCGCCTTCCACAATGGCATCCCATGAATTGGCCAAAGTAACATGATAATCCGGGATCCATGAGATATTGCGAGTTTTGAGAACCTGGCCAAGGAAATCAAAAATCATCTCCTCAAACTCCTCGATTTCTTTCTCTCTTTCGAGGAGCTTGTTGTTAGAAGCAGTGGCCAATTCGAAGGCACTTTCGACGTTCTTTTCGGCTAGGGCTGCCCTCCTTTCCGCATCTGAAACCTGGTCGTTCAAAATCACCGTTTCTTCTTTTGCCAGGGCCAAACTTTCTTTCAAGCTCGCTTTTTCCGCCTCCCAAGCAGCCTTCTCAGCTTCGAAATGATCTCGTGCTGTTTTCAACTCGATATTGGCCATCTTGAGATCTTCAACCTCCTTTTTTAAAGCCATCTTTTCTTGGCTATTGGAATCCAGTTCTGAATGAAAGCGCTGCTTGGCATTTTCCAATCCAGTCTTATAATTTGCAGCGTCCCTCCGTGCTAGAGCAAGCTGGGCCTGAGCGTCTTCCAGATCCTTATTCAATTTCGTCCTAGCCCTTTCATTATTTTCGAGTTGTGCTTTGGATCTGTGCGCTTCTATTTCAAGTGTCCGGATGACTTCCGAAAGGTTAACGGCATGCTTTTTCATCATCTCGTACTGCTTGGCCACATGACGAATGTGCCCAATAACTTCGCTATCCCAGTTTTTAGGAACCGGTTTCAAGGCAGGAACAAAGACCATCCTATCAAAGAATATGCCTGGAAATTGTTCCCGTAGCTTCTCCAGCCTACCTTGGATCTCGGGACCATGGACGTAATCCCGTGAACCGGGGGCAGCTAACTCTGGTTGGCTGGTGGGGACAATGTCACTTCTTTCTTGCTCAGTTTCTTTCGATAAATCTCTGTCCCTATCTTTGGATTCGTGACGCCTTTTGGACGACCGACTGTGGGATGGCGCACTCTTTGGAGGAGTCAACTCTTTCGGAAGTGTCTTTCCCCGGGTCGGAATTGTCGGATGACTCGAAGGCCTGGTAGAGGTAGATTTGGGTGGAGATCGAGGTTGTGAGGAGCTCGGCCTATGAGGAGGACCACGAGGGCGCTCAGTATCCGGGCGGAGGCTAGGTGTGCCCTCACGAAGAGAGCGATATGAGTAAGATTTCCTGCGGGACATGGCTCCTGTAAAAAGAAAAGAAGAGCGTATTATAACTTTGAATATCCATGATATGATAGTGCAAGGTCAGGCAGTGTGTGTGAGGTGTGCATCCCATATAATTCCCCCTAACAGACCCGGGCCTGGAGACAGGCTCATCTGACCCGTTTCTCGTCCCCTTGTTGAAGCGGTCGCCTCTTCGGGAGCAGAAAAGAAAGGCTCCTCGCTGAAGTCTTTTTCTGTATATTCGATATCGGGTAGAGGGATTTTATTCAGCTCGTCAAATAACTGTTCTTCTGTCAAGTCGTCATCACCAACAGTTTCCATTGGAGCAGAGGTAGGGATTTCTTTCGACACATCACCACGGGACTCGTCCCCTCTGTATATATTCAAGTCTTCGTCGTCTTGGATGACTATCGGAGAAGGACTTTTGCGAAATTTAGTTGTCTCTACCGCTTGTGAAGTTCCCTCTCCCTCTGCTGGGGGCAAGTACTTATAGGGTTTGCCGCCGGTGCCAAGTCCAAATCTTCTGTCTAGTAGGCGATGCTTATGGAGATTGTCGTCAGTAATGCATTTTTTAATCCTTAAAAAGTCGGATCTGCTTTGTGAAAGAATGGCTAACCGATTGCTGTACAGAGGACCCTCCGTTTTCGGGAAGACATGATCTGTTCGAAACAAAGGAAAAAGCGGAAGAATATTAGTACTTAGACTCCTCGAGCAAGATATTCGATTATATGATCGGAGCTTACTTGATTTAAGCCATCTTCGTGAGCATCCGGCCTGTCTCTTGATATAAAACCAGTCTGATTTGGGATCCCCTATATTGCTGTACCCATCGTATAAAACCTTCCTATTCGCCACCGACTCAAAGAAGGAGAAGTTTGGAGTTGCCGAAGAACGGTGCTTGAATAGAAAGAAGAATGTCAAATCTTTAAATTTAAGTTCGGCATGTAAGATCTCCGCATATGCAATGTACAAAGTGTACAACGATGCGTAGGCGTTTGGATGGAGCTGCATCGGAGCGATGCCTAGTCGTCTTAAAGTTTCGATAGCAATCGGAGGGAACGGAGGGATAGCTCCTACTAGACACATTGTTCGACTAATCGCCATATACCCTTCCGGTGCTAGATGGGGTCTATCTTCGCTTCCGGGTGTCAGGACATCGTCCCAAGGAATGCCGTGTCTTAAGTAGATTCTCCTGAGTTTTATCTCGTCAAACTTGGACGCTAAAGAATCAGAGAATTTATCTATCCCAACTGCGCCGGGGATTTCGTCCGGAGCTCGCTCGTCAGACTCAGAGTTGTTGCTGGATGAAGTACTTTCTGTCGGATCTGATTCTGTGGCTTCATACTCAGATCCAGAATCTTCACCTCCCGGGTTGATTGGAGGAATTTGAGGATTATACTGTTCAGGAGTCGAGGATTCCGCTTCTGCTACGGATCTTGAGGAAGAGTGATCGTTCGACATTGCTGCTAGGACAAGAAAATATGAACAATAAGATTAACACTACCCGTCCCCCGTGTGTGCAAGTGCCGGTGTATGTGCTTGTGTGTGCGCAATATTAAAAATAGTAATAAAGCATGAAAGCAGTCAAGGTTATCAGAAGTCGTTAGTCGTCATATGCAGTCGAATCATGAGGTCATTTAGTCCAGAAAGTCCAACGTCGCGGTTCTAGCCTAACTGTTCAAAGTTTTATGGTGACAGGACATTGATTAAAGTCTGAAATTTCTTTGTATCGTTAGCTGTAGGACGGATCGCAAAGCATAGGGATCGCCCCCCCCTCTTCGACTCACGGAATATAGGAATCGCCCCCCATCGAATCGCCGGATGAAGGGATCGCCCCTTCATGAACCGTTGCGACTCCCACGATCCGTCCCTTCGTGGCCACCTCGATCTGTCGTCTCGCCACTCGCGTTCGTCTTCCATCTTTGACCACGAACCGAAACGGCCTTCGGTCTTCTTCTTCTTCCTCCTCCGTTTTCCTCCTCTCCTTTCCTTCTTCGAACCCCGAGCTCTACATCACTTGGCCATGGCACTTTGATGATCTCGTCAGAAAAGCACGGATTCTCACCGTTTCCTGTCAAGAAAATTCGAGGAAGAGCGGCGTTCGCAAATAAGAATACTTTTAGTGGAGTTACCTTTTCAAGGTTTGAAAGAATGCTTGGATTTTCAAAGGGTCAAAAGATTTGGGTTCGCTCCTGGATAATGTAGGCGAAACGATTCGGTTGAAAAGAAAGAAGAAGGAGAATGAAGGGGAGGGGGTCGGCATATATAGGCAAAGAAGGTGACCGTTTGTCTCCCCTTCTTTGTCTTATTCGGTCCACGAAGCACCATGCAGGCCACGATCCGAAGATGGAATTGCATAGAAGCCCACGGACCGCTTTGAAACGACGGCCCACAAAACTCAAAGCCCGACACGGCTCGAAGGAAAATACGCCCCGTTTCGTACGAAGGTTTAGGTACTCGGCATGAGACGAGCAGATGACCAAATCAGACCGTGTCGCCCTATGGCGATCCGATTCATACATGTGTCGATTTGAACCAATGCGACTGTTGATTTATGTCCTTTCAGGAGAAGGTAAATGAGAATTTTCGAAGCATGTTCCATCATCGATAAAACATACTTCGAGGGGGCAAAATGTTGGCTCGCTTTTTGACCAAGCCATCCAGGATCATTCGTAAGAGGAAAGCAGGAAACCACATTATCTAAGAACATGAAGGAATGGATCGCGCACCATCGTTTCGCCCAAGATCGATTCGCGTACCATCGTCTCGCCCAAGATCGATTCGCGTACCATCGTCTCGCCCAAGATCGATTCGCGTACCGTCGTCTCGCCCAATATCGGATCGCCCCTTCTCATTAGCAAACGATACAACCGGACGATCCAATCCAAACTCACGTTGTTATCCCAAGCGAACCGATCCGATCTCCTCATGCATGGCGAACCCCCTGACCTTTTCAAGCACGAGCTAGTCTTCAGCGATCCGAATCGCACGGATCTGGCGACGCGTGTCTCTAACCGTCACTTGGACCGATTCTCCCCCATTTGCACGATCCGATGTTCAAGCAAATCACGACACCTGTCCATAACGGCTAATTTGACCATTTCTCCAACGGCGGCGATCCGACCCGAGGTTCTCGGGATTCGTGCCACATGTCCGCGATCCGCCTGACAAAATCAGCTATAAATAGCCCAGAGCTTGGCATTTTTCGGGATCCTTTTGGCAATATTGAGGACTGAACCCCCTATTGTTGTCAAACTACTGAAATATTGAGAGAAATCGTTGTTGTACTAGCTTAAAAAAGGATAATCAATAATATATAAAGTGGACGTAGGCTCGTTAACGCCGAACCACTATAAATTCTGAGTGTTCTTTTCTTTTTCTTGTTCTTCACTTAAAAATCTCTACTGTTCATCACAAATTGGGTGTTAGGTCCAAATTTCGATCTAACATTAAGTGTTTCTTAATTGATTAAGAACGTAACCCTTGTAAAGACCTCTCACATTAGACCGTCTTTTATGGCAGCTGGATTTGCCGGTCGGTTCCGGGCAGCCTTACACCATAACAGGGTCTAACCTCGTGTCTTTACACTTGTCACGTATTTAGTTTATGCCTAGGACCTCTCACATTGGGCCAACCATTTGTAGCCGTTGGATTTGCCGGCGGTTCCGGGCAGTCTTATGCTACAAAAGGGTCCAACGTCGTGTCTTAGTCGATTAATTACACCTAATTAATCACCCCCATAATTTATATTAATTATCCCTAATTAATTACACAATTTGAAGAATATGGGTAGACCTAACTCAATAGGTAAATTCCCAATTCCATAGTATGGGTAGACCTAACTTAATAGGTAAATTCCCAACTCCATAATATGGGTAGACCTAACTTAATAGGTAAATTCCCAATTATGTCCATTCATTTTATGTTATACACATTTCTATTAACATGCATATTAACCCCATCGTTTCCCACGTAATCCGTTTTCATAACATGTCATATAAATGGGAAGATTCACTATAAATGTAACGGGTTCAATCTTAGCACAACATTGGCTTTTACATGGGTTTAAAAGGTGTCATCTTGCATCATGATATTAAACCCAACTAGCATCACTAAATAACCCAACTTGCATGTGTACACATATGTCATATAAAGGTAACTTGCATAAGTGTTCATAGGCTACACAAAGGGTGAACTTGCATATGTGACTTGCATCATAAAATAGGGTAAACATGCATATGTATGCATAGCATACAAAGGTATCATCTTGCATATGTATGCATCTTATTTAAAAAGGGTAAACTTGCATGTCATAAGGTATGCATAAAACCAACCACTTAGCATGCATGAAATCAAGTACTTAGCATGCATAAACCCAAACACTTAGCATGCATAAAACCAAATACTTAGCATGCATAAAATCAAATACTTAGCATGCATAAAATCAAATACTTAGCATGCATAAAATCAAATACTTAGCATGCATAAAATCAAATACTTAGCTTGCATAAAATCAAATACTTAGCATGCATAAAACCCACCACTTAACTTGCATCAACCCACATACTTAACTTGCATAAACCCACATATTTAACTTGCATAAACCCACATATTTAACTTGCATAAACATAAGGTTAACATTAAACATAGATTAGCAAACTAACATCATATCATATGACTTAAAACCCACTAATCCGCATACAAAACCGCATGATCTCATCATATCTCATCTACTTAATTTAGCAATTGGCTATTAAAGTGATAGAAACTCACCAAAACCAAGATTAGCAAACTTATGAAGTAGAACTAGTTGCTATATTTGAAGCTGGTGATGATTAGAGGTTGATTAGCTTGCAACTTTCTTCATAAACTAGTGGAGGCTCCTCTTAAGTTTGATTTTGGCGGCATGATGGCATCATTTATATTTTTAGTATGGATTAGGCTTGCATTAGGGTGTATTTATAGGATTAGGGTGTGTTTTAGACCATAGGATTAACCCTAGGTTAGATTAGGTCCGTCAGATTTAGGAAGCTTCTAGAGAATAGCCTAAATCTCAGCCAAACCCTAAAATGGTGCACCAGGTTAAACCTGCCGAGCACCCCCTGTCGACACCCAAGTCGACAGGGCTGTCGACCTGGTCCTACCCAGTCGACTGCCCAGTCGACAGGGCTGTCGACTCGGGTAGCTAGGCGGGAGTTTTTCCCTCCAACGCCCAATGGCCCCAATTTTGAATTTTAAACCTGAATTTTAAATCTGTTTTGAACTTTTAATTTTCTGCAAACTTCATTGGGCCTTAACTGGGCTCTACGGACTCCGATTTACAAAATTTCGGACTCTATTCTGCGTATTTTTCCGAGACGAACAAAATAACGCAGCCCGTTTCCTCCAATTCTCAAATCTGAGATTATTTATTCTGCAATTAGTGAATTTTAGCATTAACAGAAATTCGGGGTGTTACAAAGAGCAAGTTTTGTTTAAAACACTGCTCACGATAAGCCCAAATTCCCATTCAAATTTTATTTCAGTTAAATATTAATTAACTGGACACTTTCACCAAATCCTAATTAAAAGATTTATTCTTTTCTAAACTGGATTCAAGCACAGTGTTATTTAAGGCACCGTTCACGACGAACCCAAAATCCCATTCTAATTCACGTATTAGAAATTTTGGTTATTTTTAAAACCATTTCAAACCCAATTTACCTATCTAAAAATCAATAGATTTTAACTCTAGTTAAATTCGATAAAAACACATTTTTATCTTTTCAAATATGGACTTTTTCAACCCAACTCTTCCCAAATCACTTATTTTGATTTTACACAAATTATCACTATTTTTAATAATTTTATCAAGGCCTGTACAGTCGATTTCCACTAACGGTCATCGAACTGCATCCATAGCGACCTTTTTCAAATTTGATTTGGACATAATTCCAAATCCAGCCGTTAGATTTCAAATTTCTTATATTCGTTGGAAAGCTCTTTTCGACACGAACCTAATGTTTCCGGTTTTAGGAGAATCCGACGGTCGGATCTCCCGCAACGTCCACACGAAGTTTAATGGTCGAAATTCGCGAATTGCCGCGGCGTGGCGCGTTCTATTCAGGCCATTAATATATATATATATATATATATATATATATATATATATATATATATATATTTCGTTGATTTTATCTCAAACGTATTTTACACCCCGTTTAAAAATCGATTCCAACTTCACTTTTAATTATTAGTCAAAACTGAATATTCTACATCGTCATACTATAAACGATATTATTTTCAAAATATTTGAATTTGAAATAATTCCCTAATCGATATTTATTTTAAAACGAATAAAATCGATATAAATATCGCTTACGTCCGAATGGCGCAACTCTAATCAACACGGCTTAATATATTTGATTTCAAATATTTTCACTTCAAATATTCTATTTCAACTGTTTCTGCTCTAAATATTCTATTTCAAATACTTACACTTCAAATATTTTATTTCAAAAATTTCCCATTTAAATATTCTGTAATACCCCGAATTTCAGTTAATACTAATATTCACTAATGGCAGAATAATTAATCTCAGGCGTGAGAATTAAGGGAAACGGGCTGCGTCGTTGTGTTCATCTTGGAAAAATACGCGAAATAGAGTCCGAAATTTTGTAAATCGGAGTCCGTATGACCAAGAAAAGGCCCAATGAAGTTTTCAGAAAATTCAGCTCGGAATTCAGAAGAGGCGGGGAAATTCCCGCCAGACTCAGGGAGTCGACACCAGGGTCGACATGGGTGTCGACCCCCTGCCTAGTGGTTGACCCTAGGGTCGACATGTGTGTCGACCCCCTGCCTAGGGGTCGACCCCTGGGTCGACCCCCTGGTTCGGCCAGTTTGGCCTGGGTGCGTTGTTTTGTATGTTGGGCTGTTTTCTGGAAGCTTCCGACGAAATCTGATGGTCCTAATCTAACCTAGGGTTAATCTAAGGGCCTAAAACACTTTCCTAATCTATAAATACACCCTAAGACTGCCCTAATCAATACTAAAATTGGATACAACGTCATCATGCCGTCAAATTGCAACTTAGAGAGAGCCTCCACAAATTAGAAGAGGAAGATAGCAAGCTAATCAACTCTTAATCAACTTCTAACAACTTAATCTTCTTCTTAGGAGGGATAATCAACTAGTTGTGAGTTTCTATAGCCTTAATGACCAATTGTTAAAATGATTATGATAGGATATAATGAGGTTATGGCTATGAATGTGGATTAATGCAAGTCATGTTATCATATGCTATGTGTTATGATGTTAGTTATGCAAGTTTTATGCTTTATGTGTTATGATGCTAGTTATGCAAGTTAGATGTTATATGTTCATGATGCTAGTTATGCAAGTTAGGTGTAATCTACGCTATGTGTTCATGATGCTAAACATTAATCCACTATGACACCATGTTATGCAAGTTTGGTGTTTGATTCTATGCATGTTAACATATGACATGTTATGCAAGCTTGTTGTTTGATTCTAGGCATGTTAACATATGACATGTTATGCATGTTTGGTGTTTGATTCTATGCATGTTAACATATGACATGTTATGCAAGTTATGTGTTTGATTATATGCAAGTTCACCTATGACATGTTATGCAAGTTTACCCCTTTGTATGTCATACATACATATGCAAGTTTACCCCCTTGTATGACATACATACATATGCAAGTTACCCTCTTTATGACATATGTGATTCAAGCAAGTTTTGGTTAATTTTTTATCCTAGTTGGGTTTAATATTATGATGCAAGTTGACACCTTTTAAACCCATGTTAATGCTAATGTTATGGTAAGTTGAACCCATTATATTTATGATGAATCTTCCCATTTATATGTCATGTTATGAGAACGAATTACGTGGGAACCATGGGGTTAATCATATGAACATGTTATGATAAATTGTGTGAAGTAGGTATGATTATACATACCATAAAGTGGATGGACATAATTGAGTCAATTATGTACATCATTAAATTTGTAATTAATTAGGGATAATTAATACAAATTATGGGGGTGACTAATTAGGTGTAATTAATTGTCTAAGACACGAGGTTGGACTCATTTGTAGCATAAGACTGCCCGGACCCAACCGGCTTAACCAGCTACTACAAGTGTTAGCCCAATGTGAGAGGTCTTAGGCACAAACTAAATACGTGATTAAAGTAAAGACACGAGGTTAGGCTCTTTTATGACGTAAGGCTGCCCGGACCCAACCGGCATATTCAGCGGTCATAAAAGATAGTCTAATGTGAGAGGTCTTTATGAGGTCACGGTCTTAATTAATTAAGAAACACTTAACCATATTAGCATGTAGAGGGACATGAGGGGTTAAGTGGGTGCCTTGGGTGGCATGTGGAAATCTATTGGTTGCCTTGGGTGGCAATAGAGAATATGATTAGAATACTTAACCAAAGTGGACACATGTAATTAAACATGATTAAAGGATTAAGTGGAATACACTAGAAAAAGGGACAAGCTTAGGTGGGTAGATTGTGGGGGCCCATTTCAACCAGTAACCCATACGTATCTTTGTAGGCTCGACCCATGTCGTGGACGGGACATGCATACTGGGCTTGACTATAAGAGGCAAAACGGGTTAGCGGTGGCAACGCAAGTCCAACGGGTTTCATATGCGTGTGTGGACCCGGGCTGGTAAGTAAGCCGTTGTTGCATCGTGTAGGTATAAGCCGTGCACCGTTGATAGTATCGGGTTGCCACTTTGGGGAATGATACACCCCACTGTGGGGCTAGCACGGGTATCTACGTTAGGGAGCCGATCACATGGGGGGTAGTGGGTACACCTAGTGGAGATAGGGGCAGACGGCACCTATGTAGTCAGCTAGGGGTACACGAAACTACTGTTAAGATTACTAAGTACACTTAGTGGGATCAACCTTTAAGTCAGGAATGACTGGTGTGGTGCAGTGTAGTAATTATCCTTGGGTGGGTAGATGCGTCTTTACCGTTATCTTAGTTCATCCTATGTCCAGTTGGCTGCTTTGTGTAGTCATTTATCCCCAGTCGTACCAGACCAAGTTTATATCATACCCTAATTACTTTAATAATTGTATTGTTAAAGTTATAGGACTCGCTCAGACTTATGTCTGACCCCGTTGTTTTTATCTTTTTCCCAACCCTTTGGATCTCAGAGTGGGCCTAGCACTAGTGGGCTTTGATCGGATTGCTTTATCTATCTTTTGGAGCTTGGACCGTTGATGTAAAGCTCAGCTTATCTTTTCTATTATGGCTATTAGTTATGTAATGGGATTATGTACTTTTATTTTATCAGGATGGATATTATGTACTTGACTCTTGTTTATGGTTTTGTGATGTAACCAATCATGTTTTAATTTCCACTGCAATGAAATGATGTTTTAAATTTTCAATTATTACTTATATCTGTCTTGTTGTAATTTTTCTGTTCTATATTCACTTAAAATACTCCATCGAAACTAAGGCATTCCCTTATTGAGTGACCTTAGCGGGTGTGGGGTGTTACACGTGGTATCAGAGCTGATGGTTACCAGAACAGATAAATTTTTTAGAAATACTATTTTTCTAAAACATTTTTGGAAGAAGAATCTTCAAAAACATGTCTTTTAAGAGAAAAGTTTTTGAAAGAAAAACATAATTCCCAATAGCCATATCCTTATCTTTCGAATTCTTCGTTTTGAATCTTTCCTCTTTCGTTTCAGCATGGCTGAAGATCTTAACTTTCCGGAGGGTGTGACGATACCAGTATGGTATAAGAGATTGATGGAGGCTAGGGCCGTCGCTGCAGGTCCAGCCAATGTTCCTCCACCACCAGTTGTACCCGATCATCCTCCTCCTCCTCCTCGCGTGGATACTTTTGCTAAGACTTGCAAGGAATTTAAGGCTATGGGAGGGAAAGCTTTTTCAGGGATGAGAAACTTTTGTGGAAGATAAGGATTGGGTTAAGGAAACAGAAGAGTTGATAGACATCTTTGAAGTGGAAGAAGGAAAGAAAGTCAAGTTAGCTGCTTGGTTAATGAAGGGAGAGGCCTCGTTCTGGTGGGAGGTCACTAATGGAGAACGCCATGTTGACTCTTGGACGGATTTCAAGCAAAGTTTTGAGGCGAAGTTTCTCTCAAGAGCGGAAGGAAATCTGTACATGGAAAGGTTCTTGACTCTAAAGCAAGGAAACTTATCGGTGATGGAATATGTCAACAAGTTTAATCAGTTAGCAAGTTTGGCATAGACATGGTGAATACACCGGAAAAGAAAGCTTTGAGGTTCGTTAAAGGCTTGAATGAACCGATGCATGGATTGGCTATGACTCACATCCCTATGGGGGCCACCTTTGAGAAGCTAGTAGACATGGCACTTATGCATGAGGAAAAGAAGGGTCCCAATGCTAATAAGGCACCCGAGAAGAAAGGAGATCAGAAGAAACCTCAACAGCAACAGCAAAACAAGGGTGGGAAAGGCAACGGCGGCAAGGGAAAGAAGTGCTTCAATTGCGGGACACCAGGCCACCTAAGCAAAGATTGTCGGAAGAAAAAGAAGATTGGCTGCTTCCACTGTGGCGAAGCAGGGCATCTAGTGAAGGACTGCCCTAAGAAGGGGCAGAGGACGGGATCTACCTCAGGAGGACAGGTGCAAGCTCTTATGGCACCGGGTCAGGCAGGGGGGCAAGTTCAGGCTCTCGCAGTTCCACCGATTCAGGAAAGAGGTAGAACTATTTCCGTTGAAAGTCTAGTTTTTCTGTTTGATCATCCTGTCCGTACTTTATTTGACTCTGGCGCAACGCATTCGTTTATCTCATCATCATTAGTTGAGTCACTGCACTTAGACACCAGTCTAGTAGATGATCCCTTGGTTGTTTCAAACCCAATTGGGGGATCCACTTATTTGTCCATGATATGTTTGGGTTTGAAGATTTCTATACTTAGCGTTGAGTTTAGATGTGATGCTTTTGTTTTGGGCTTCACGGGCTATGGGTTGATTTTGGGCACGGACTGGTTATCCAGTAATGGTGCCGTTCTTGATTGTGAAAGGAGTGTTGTTAGGCTTATAACCCACTTGGGTAACACTCTCGAGATCTCTTGTAATCCCATGGATTCTGTTATGCTAAGTTATCTTGAATCGCTTGATGCTTCGGTCGAGAGTTTGCGATCTGTTAGAGTGGTCCGGGAGTACTCGGAAGTGTTTGAAGAGCTGAAGGGCATACCTCCGAAGCGGGAGATCGACTTCCGAATATATCTGGTAGACAATGCTGAACTAGTATCTTTGCTAGTGCGCCACATTGCTCCTCGTGAGAGGAGGGAACTCAATAAGCAAGTAAGGGAGTTGCTTGAGAAGGGGTTCATAAGACGAAGTATATCGGAGTGGGGTGCTCCAGTAGTTTTTGCCATGAAGGAGGATGGGTCTCTCAGACTTTGTGTAGACTATAGAGAACTCAACAAGCTTACATGGAAGAATAGACACCCATTGCCAAGGATAGATGATCTCTTTGATCAGTTGGTTGGTGCCTCAGTGTTTTCGCAGTTGGACTTAGCCATGGGGTTTCATCAGTTGAGAGTGGCTGAGGATAGTATAGAGAAGACTGCCTTTATGACTCCGGATGGTTTCTATGAGTGGCTGGTGATGCCCTTTGGTTTGACGAACGCCCCGGCATACTTTGTTGATTTGATGAGTAGGGTGTTCAGGGAGTACCTTAATAAGTTCGTGGTGATCTTTGTGGATGACATCTTGGTCTTTTCTAAGAGTGAAGAAGAGCATGCCCTACATCTTAGGGAAGTGTTAGAGACTCTTCGAGCGCATAGCCTTAAGGCTAAATTCTCTAAATGTCACTTTTGGAGGAAGGAAGTGCGGTTCTTAAGGCACGTGGTCTCCAAGGAAGGGATAGCTGTGGATCCCGCAAAGGTAGTGTCCATCCAAGATTGGAAGGTTCCGAAGAATGCTACCGAGGTGAGGAGTTTCTTGGGGTTGGCTGGCTACTATAGGAAGTTTATCAAGGACTTCGTGAAGATATCCGCCCCATTAACTCGCTTGACGAAGAAGAATCTAGTTTTCACATGGGACGTAGATTGTGATGATGCATTCCGACGGTTAAAGAGAGCTTTAACCACAGCTCCAGTCTTAGTGCTACCAGATGGGAGTAAGCCATTTGTTGTTTATAGCGATGCTTGTGGGACAGGACTAGGCGCAGTCTTAATGCAAGAAGGAAGGGTAATAGCCAACAGGGGAAGGCAGTTGAGAGTGCATGAGAAAAATTACCCTGTACATGATCTAGAGTTGGCCGCTATTGTTTTTGCACTTAAGTCTTGGCGCCATTATCTTCTTGGCGAAAGGTTCGAATTGTTCACTGACCACAAATCTTTGAAGTACTTGTTTTCTCAAAAGGATTTGAACTTAAGACAGCAAAGGTGGATGGAGCTCTTAGCGTCCTATGATTTTGAGATAGCGTATACCCCTGGCAAGGGTAACGTGGTGGCAGACGCCTTAAGCAGAAAAACGTTATCTTTGAGTCTGATATTCGTTGAACGACGAAGCTTGGAATTTATCTCAATGTTTGACTTCATACCTTCCGTTAATTTTGTACCTGGTTTGCTAGCATCCTTAGAGGTCAGACCTACTCTTTTGGGACGGATTGGCGAGGCACAGCGGGACGATCCACAGTTGGTTGAGTTAGTAGAGAAGCTCATAAGGGGGGAGTCGTCCAGCCATTTGAGTAGGTACACCCTAGATGATAAGGGGTGGTTGCGTAGAGACGGTAGACTATGTGTACCGCAAGATGAGGGTTTGAAGAAGGCTGTTCTTGAGGATGCACATCGTTCGAAGATGACCATTCATCCTGGTGGGGACAAGATGTACCAAGACATGAAGCGAGTTTTCTTTTGGGCCGGTATGAAGAAAGATGTGGCCGAGTATGTCGCTAGATGCTTGGTGTGCCAACGAGTGAAAGCGGAGCAAAAGAAACCCGGTGGGTTGCTTCACCCATTGGAGGTTCCGCAATGGAAGTGGGATAGCGTCTCGATGGATTTTATCGATGGGTTACCGAGATCGAGGAAGGGTATTATGGGAATTTGGGTTGAGGTAGACAGACTTACTAAGAGCGCCCATTTCATACCCGTAAAGAGTAAGAGGACTGCTCCATGGCTAGCTTCAGTTTACCTTCGAGAGATAGTTCGGTTGCATAGTGTACCTTCTAGCATTGTGAGTGATCAAGATTCCATCTTCACTAGTGAGTTTTGGAGAAGTTTGCAAGAGGCGGTAGGGACTCGGTTGTGTTTGAGCACCGCATATCATCCCCAGACGGACGGCCAGACCGAGAGGGTGAATCGTATTCTTGAAGACCTTTTGAGGCTATGTATCTTAGATTTTGGAGGTACATGGGAAGAGCATCTTCCATTGGTGGAGTTCGCGTATAATAACAGCTTTCAGTCTAGTATTGGCATGGCTCCTTTCGAAGCTCTTTATGGAAGGCCTTGTCGATCACCTACATGTTGGTGGGAATCTACGGATGAGATCTTACTTGGGCCCGATATGGTTAGAGAGACTTCAGAAAAGATTGATTTGATTCGAAGAAGGATGAAAGCGGCGCAAGACAGACAGAAATCGTACACGGATAAGAGGAGAACGGATCTTGAGTTTGATGTTGGGGACATGGTTTTTGTCAAAGTATCTCCGTTACGGAATGTTGTTCGCTTTGGGTCCGTTGGGAAGTTAGCACCAAGGTTTGTTGGACCGTTTCCTATTAAGGAAAAGATTTTAAAGATGGCATATAGAGTAGAGTTGCCCTACAGACTTAGTGGTGTACATGATGTATTCCATGTGTCACATTTGAGGAAGTGCCTACATGAGACCGCAGAAGTGGTAGAGCCGAGCTTGCTTAGAGAAGTGGAGGTAGAGCGTGATGCAACGATTCATCGAGCTCCTACTCGCATCCTTGGGTCAGAGATTCGGAAGTTGAGAAACAGAGAGGTTCAACTAGTCAAAGTGCAATGGGGAGAAGATGAGAACAACGCTACTTGGGAGACGGAAGCAAAGATGCATTCTATGTACCCATTCCTTTTTGAGGGTATGTCTTTTAACTTCTCCTTTATCGTTTGTCTAGTACTTATCTTATCTTTAGTATGTCCTCTCGTTAGTACCTTTGACCTTTAGATAGGGCAAACCTATGGTTGAAACATGTGTTTTAGAAATGTTATGATTGATGGATGCATGTGGATGCAAGTGTTTGCTAGTGGTTGCTCGTGGATGCATATACACACACTTTAGACACTAGATCCACTCAGTCACTTCATATTGCATATTGCATATGACTGTGTGTAAGTAGCTATATTTATGGATGTATAATGGTTGTATTATCATATGGATGGTGCATATTGGTGTATGATTGTGCACACATGTGGAAATAGTATGTGTCGATAGGGTTCTTTCGCCTACATATTGGATGCATGGCACTATCATGGTATGCAATAAGGAGGTCAACTGAATCAGTGGACCGCTTGATTTTTCATTAGATAGGGAACATATACACACACTTCTTGCATATGTTCATACAGCATTAGAAATTTTAAGGACAATGGACGCTAGTGTTTGATGGTTTAGTAGATGGTTATTTGGATGGTAGGATATGCATTCTCCTTGTCTTAGAGATTTCGGGGACGAAATCCTTTAAGGAGGGGAGAATGTAACACCCCGAATTTTAGTTAATACTAATATTCACTAATGGCAGAATAATTAATCTCAGGCGTGAGAATTAAGGGAAACGAGCTTCTTCATTGTGTTCGTCTCGGAAAAATACGCTAAAAAGAGTCCGAAATTTTGTAAATCGGAGTCCGTATGACCAAGAAAAGGCCCAACGAAGTTTTCAAAAAATTCAGCCCGGAATTCAGAAGAGGCGGGAAAATTCCCGCCAGACTCAGGGAGTCGACACCAGGGTCGACATGGGTGTCGACCCCCGCCTAGGGGTCGACCCTAGGGTCGACATGGGTGTCGACCCTCTGCCTAGGGGTCGACCCCTGTGTCGACCCCCTGGTTCGGCCAGTTTGGCCTGGGTGCATTGTTTTGGCTGTTGGGCTGTTTTCTGGAAGCTTCCGACGAAATCTGATGGTCCTAATCTAACCTAGGGTTAATCTAAGGGCCTTAAACACTTACCTAATCTATAAATACACCCTAAGACTAACCTAATCCATACTAAAACTGGATACAACGTCGTCATGCCGTCAAATTGCAACTTAGAGAGAGCCTCCACAAATTAGAAGAGGAAGATAGCAAGCTAATCAACACCTAATCAACTCTTAATCAACTTCCAGCAACTTAGTCTTCTTCTTAGGAGGGCTAATCAACTAGTTGTGAGTTTCTATAGCCTTAATGACCAATTGTTGAAATGATTATGATAGGATATAATGAGGTTATGGCTATGAATGTGGATTAATGCAAGTTATGTTATCATATGCTATGTGTTATGATGTTATTTATGCAAGTTTTATGCTTTATGTGTTATGATGCTAGTTATGCAAGTTAGATGTTATATGTTCATGATGCTAGTTATGCAAGTTAGGTGTAATCTATGCTATGTGTTCATGATGCTAAACATTAATCCACGTTGACACCATGTTATGCAAGTTTGGTGTTTGATTCTATGCATGTTAACATATGACATGTTATGCAAGTTTGGTGTTTGATTCTATGCATGTTAACATATGACATGTTATGCAAGTTTGGTGTTTGATTCTATGCATGTTAACATATGACATGTTATGCAAGTTATGTGTTTGATTATATGCAAGTTCACCTATGACATGCTACGCAAGTTTACCCCTTTGTATGTCATACATACATATGCAAGTTTACCCCTTTGTATGACATACATACATATGCAAGTTACCCTCTTTATGACATATGTGATTCATGCAAGTTTGGGTTAATTATTTATGCTAGTTGGGTTTAATGTTATGATGCAAGTTGACACCTTTTAAACTGTAACACCCCACCTCCGCTAGGGTCACTCACAAAGGGAATGCACTAGGTTTGGAGGAGTATTATTGGTAAACATGCACAGAAATATTACAAGACAGAACATATATAAAATAGCGGAAGTAAAATCAAACTTTCATAACATGAATAAATAAGGTCTAAAGCCTTTTACATCAGAGTACATCAAAACCTGTCTTGCAATAATAAAGAAGCATAAAGACTTTTTCATAAATTATTCCCCAAGAAAAAGCAGTAAAGTAGCCATAGCCAAGAAAAATCCAAGCCATCCATGATGACCTTCAAGCAGAAGAAGTCCGAACTAACAACAGTATCTCCTCCCTGTAACTGGGGGGGGGGGGGGAACGGAAGAAAAGAGGCGAAACAAAACGGGTCAGTCAAAAAGACTGAGTAAGCCCTATCTACTATTAGTATAAAAACTAGTAAAGTTAACTGTCATGAGAAACTGAGATGAACATAGGCATGATACAAGATAGGTCAATTAAATCAAAATAACAGGATGAACTACTGAACTCAGATAAACTAGGGTGTCGTGATAAACTACGATGTCAAGATAAAACAAGGTATCACATTGTCAGGTTTCGATCAAGTATAATATCCCAAGATATCTATCGCGTATAACGTCCCATGGCATCTATCCTGTATATCCGCTCTGCACCTACCGTACTAGTATCCCAACTGTATTACGTGTTATCCGTGAATGACCCTTACTCAAAAGTCGTGTAATGGTCCATGTCAACCTAATATGCCGCATATATAGGTTACTCAACTCATATGTTTCTTTCCATGTATAAGTTCAGTCCTTTGCCGTAGGCTGTACGGGCTTTCCCATGTAAACGGTTTATCCTTGAAGTTGTTTTGGACTGCAACCCTTGATCTAGTTGTGTTTCCTTACCATGAACTATCGCGCGTCCACTTAGGATTTATGCCACCTAGGACTGCTAGGGATTATGCTACCTAATGAACGTTTCCGTGTCTCGGTTTGGGTTTTGGCCACCTAGGACCACTAGGGATTACGCCACCCGTCAACCGCGCCCTTGATCCCACGTATGTATCGTGAATCGTTTTCCATGTCTAGATGCACATGTTCCCCAATGTGCCATCCGAGTTCCGTGCCAGGGCAAATCAAGAAATACGGAACTCGATCGGGAGCTTTAAATCGTCTGCCGATGCAGATATCAAGGTCTGTTTTTGCACCCGTGGCTATGGTCCCACGTGACCCCTCCATCAACTACTGAAAGGCAACCCAAGAAAAATCATGTATAAGAACCACTCCACGGCCCCACTATAGCCCACTTTCCTACGGGCCAACCTCACCCATGACTCGATAGCAAGCACATGGTCTGTTGGGGGTTCCCTGCCTTTCCGCACGTACACGATTGACTAAAGATGGTAGGTAGTCGGCGATGTGCTATCCAGGGCAAAAACCAAGAATCGTCGACTCCACGCTAATCCATCCCAGTCTTTAGGTCGCTCGCATAGCAACCAAGGCAAACTCTTGGTCCTTCTAACGCAGACCTTAACCTCTCATGGGCCTAGTATAATTACCTGGAAGCCCACAGAGGGATCCCAAGAATATCCTCACGTCCCCCGAAGCTTCCACTTCGGCACCCAGTGCGCTGGAGCTTTTATCCAAGTCAGATAACTTGCTCCCCCTCGTATACTAAGCGATGACCTACCGTATCAGGTTACTCATCGTTTTGTGAATTAGTCCTATGTCCTTAGCTAAGAATTATTACTTAGTTACCCTTAACTAAGGTTTACCACTTAGCTTCCTTTCCCGTTATCCTTGATTACCCATGATTTTCTACCTAGTTCTTCTAGCTAGGGTTTGTCTATTGGGTTAAGTGTTATCATTCAAGTCCATGACTTAACCCGCCCACGATTCACGTCAAAGATTGGCTAAGTATTTAAGTTGAAGACTTAGTCCCACAAGTTGGTTAAGTGTACCTAGAGGCTCATGACTTAACCCTATCAAGTCAAATTGGTCAAGTACTAGCTTACCTTAATCCTATCGGATTATCTTGCTAGATCGATTAAGCATAGATTATCTTAATCCCATCAAATTATCGAGTCGGATGGGTTAAGTATAGGTTGGCTTGACCCCATCCTCTAATCGTACTACAATGGTTAAGTATATTCTAAAAAGGTCTTGTGACTTAACCTTATCAGGTCCGCGTATTAGATTGGTTAAGTGTAGGTTACTTAACCCCATCAAGTCATCATGTATAATTGGTTAAGTATAAGTTGCTTAACCCCACTAAATTATCACGTTAAGTTGGTTAAGTATTGGTTACTTAACCTTATTGAATTACCAAGTTTAAATTGGTTAAGTGTTTAACTTAACCCCATCGAATTACCGTGTTTAGATTAGTTAAGTGTGGATTACTTAACCCCATCTAATTACCGTGTTTAGATTAGATAAGTGTGGATTACTTAACCCCATCTAATTACCGTGGTTAGATTAGTTAAGCCTTAATTACTTAACCCCATCTAATTACCAAGTCGGATTAGCTAAGTGTAAATTACTTAACCCCATCCCCTAATCATCTTGCATGGTTAAGTGTCATTAAGAAATCAAACCCGATCCCACTTAACCTTGTCAAGTTATCATGTTGGATTGATTAAGTATTGGTTAACTTAATCCCCGTCCACTAGTCGTATAAAAATGGTTAAGTGTCATTAGGCAAATCAAATCACTTAACCTACCCAACCTTGTCATGTTTTGTTAAGTATCATTAGCCTAATCATTTTACTTAACCCCTTTATCCATGTCATATTCGGTTAAGAGTCATTAATCAAATTAACTTAACCCTATCATGTGACATTAATTACTTAATGCACCCCAACCTCTCACATTAGACTTTGTTGTGGTTACTAGTTAAGCCGGTCGGTTCCGGGTAGCTTTACACCACAACTTGGTCTAACCTCGGGTTCAAGCACAACATGACCAACTTCTCACATTGGGTCCTATTGTTTGCAACTACTAGTTAGGCCGGTCGGTTCCGGGTAGTTTTATGTTGCAAACTCAACCCCAACCTCGAGTTGGCCACACTTATATTATCTAAGTGTCATGTTCATCATGTTTCCAAAACATGTTACAAGTTTTTCAAGCATTTGGGTAGACCTAACTTAATAGGTAAATTCCCAAAGGTTAGACCTAACTTAATAGGTAAATTCCCAAGCTTATGTTTTTATGCATACTTACATGTGAACTTCCATGTTATATTTCAAGCCATGTTTTCAAGTTGTATTTTCATGTCATCAGAAATTACACATAACATAACCCAACGCTTTTAAACTCGCATATACGTTCGCAACAACGCAATGGATTAAAAGAAGAGACTTGGCAAAGGAATGACAAAAATGGGTATTAAGCCACAAGTTAATCATGGTGGCAAATGAGGCACAAATGTGTTCATTAGCTTGCATGTTACATTCTTAAGCCTCAAAAACATGCATGAACCCAAACTTGGCACATAAGCGAATCATGGTGACAAAAGACATGGAATGATGGCTAGAAATTCGCATATATCATCATATACGGATTATGACTTCATATGCAAGTTGACATAATGATTATGAAGATTCTCATGTTGCATAATGCAACATTTCAACATAAAGGTTGTGGCTTTTAGCTCATAAGATCAAGATAATGACTTCATAAACTTGCATAACATGATAGCATGCATCATTCTAATAAATCAAACCTAAACTTTCAACATGATCATTTAACTTCATAGTTAATATCTAAGAGTAGGGAAGGGCTTACATTGCTATGAAGGCCTAAATCGATTAAACTAAAGCTTGTGATGAAGCCTATGCATGCCATCACCCAAAAACCCAAAGATGAACCCTCCGAATCAAAAAAAACACTATCTTTATGAACAAAGATCAAAGCTTTTGCCTTGAAATCAACTTGAGAAGCTCTCATACTCACATAGGGACTCTCTAATACTCTCATGATCATGAAACCTCTCATAGGAATGAAGTGGAGGCTAGGATAGTTGAGTGGAGGCCATGAGAGTAGGAATTTTGCCATTGTTTAGTTACATGAGTGAATAATGAGGGTTTAGGGGGTTTAGGGGCTTATTTATAGAAGATTAGGCTAGTTAGGACCCTTAGATTAACCCTAGGACCAACCTGAACCGTCAGATTTCAAACCAGGCCCAAAAACCTAGCCAAGATAGAAAATAGGTGCACCAGGCCAGAATCAGCCGACAGGGCAAGTCGACAGCCCTGTCGACATGCCTGTCGACATGCCTGTCGATTTGCAAGTCGACAGCCCTGTCGACAGCCAAGTCAACTTGTCTGCGCGGGAATTTTCCCGCCTGGCCCCATCTCTGCATGTTTCGAAATTCAAATTTCCCGAAAACTTCTTTGGGCCTTAACCGGGTCATACAGACTCCGATTTACAAAATTTCGGACTCTATTTCGCGTATTTTTCCGAGACGAACGCAATGGCATAGCCTGTTTTACTTGTTTCCGAATTTAAAATTAAATTCTGCCTTGATTCTCGTTTTAACATGTTATCGAAATACGAGTTGTTACATTCTCCCCACCTTTTAGTATTTCGTCCCCGAAATCTCCAAGTTGGGAAGAACATATCCTACCATCCATCATCCATCTACTCAAAACATCATCCACAAGCAATCATTGTCCTTAGATGATTTCTAATGCTATATGAATATATGCAAAACGTGTGTGTACATGTTCCTTAGCTAATTCTAATGATCAGGCCTGAATGATCTTTCTAATGCCAGATATGTTAAGTGCCATGAATCCAACATGTATGCAAATAGTCCTAGTCATATAGATACTATATGCGTGCACAATCATTCATTCATATGCAACAACCGCATGATAACACATTCGATTTCATCCATAAACAAGTATAAATACTCGTGCATATGCAATATGAAATGTGACCGAGTCGAGCTAGTATCTAATGTGTATTCGCGCATCCACGAGCAACCACTTGCAACCATATCAATCATAACATGTTTCAAATACATGTTTACATCCATAGGGTTCTACCTAGGATTCCCTGAACCAGGGTCGGGAAGATAAACAAGACAAACTCCTTACGGGGTTTGTAACAGAAAATAGGACCGAGAGGGTGTCCACAAAAGATAGCCTACAAGTAAGCTCTACAGAAAACAGGGATCAAGGATACACTCCCAAAAAGAGATATCATGCACGTATCTAGTCTTTGACCATCAAAGTCGTACTCCCTTGAGCTCAATTCCATTGTGCCTTGACCGTCTTTGCGATTTCGTAGCTTCTTATTTCCTGTTTCCATAACATGAGCTGGAACTCATTTCTTCGTCGCCTCTCGTTCCACTTGCACTTATCCTCTTTCTAGAATACTTGACGCAAACATGACTGCGTACTCATGATCTCATGCAAGCTTCCCCAAAATTCACTAGTGAATCTCGGACCTCGTACCATAAGGTATTCCACGTAGAATAACTTTCTCTCGAAAGTAAGCAGATGTCAACCAGGTTATCAAGCGCACTTACTAGGGTGACTTCTATAACCCATGCATAAGTGAAATAAACCATCCGTCTCATCGGCGAACACCACTCGATCGGGCTTCAATATTTCCAATAAAGGTATCAAGGGATTCTAGGTAACTAATCATGACCGAACCCAAAAGGTTCCACGAGACTTCGAGGGTATTACCAAGGCTAGCCAAGAGTCTAACTACCCTCCTATCAAAACCGAGAGCGGCACCCCTTACTGGATAACCACTTCGTCCCTAGAATCCATCCATAACCGAGGCATGTCATTCTCAAATCCAAAACAAGTCATGAATAAATGGACCGATTCTCCACAGGACTTGAGACAAAAATGGGATTCTCTATTACGCTAGTACTTAAGGTGCAGAGACTCCACTATCGAAGAAGACTTAAATGATACGATGATCAAAACAAAGTCCTAACGGGATGATAGAGAAGAAAAGCTAAACCTTTAACAAGATCGTTACCCTCATTCCGAGGTACCCTAGAGATGAGAGCATACTACTGCCCTCCCGATGATCTTGTCCTTGTCCCATGATACTTAACTATCCACCCCGTTTTACCGTGCCAAAGGTACTCTCTCGTCATGGGTTTCATTGTTCATCTTTCTTTCTCATTCTGGGTTGAGCCATACCAACAAGTTGCTCATCCTTAAGCTCGTATCCTTTATCCTCTTTCTCACAATCCTTTCTTATAATACGACAATGGGTCTCTCGAGAACCATCTCCATCGAACGGGAGACACCTACGTGGCTAGACAAAGATTAGTCACAGTTAGAACTACTATGACCACAGATGGAGGAAAGAAAGGAAACGAGATTCAATCAAGGAATCAAAGGATGGTGCTAATGGCTTTTGGGGAATAGCCTTTTTTTAAAACAAACTTTTCTTGAAAAATGCTTCTTTGTAACCGGTTTTTTTTCAAATAGTTTTCAGAAGGTTTTTAAAAACTTTTGCCCAGTCTGGTAACCTTCTGCTCTGATACCAAATGTAACACCCCACCTCCGCTAGGGTCACTCACAAAGGGAATGCACTAGGTTTGGAGGAGTATTATTGGTAAACATGGACAGAAATATTACAAGACAGAACATATATAAAATAGCGGAAGTAAAATCAAACTTTCATAACATGAATAAATAAGGTCTAAAGCCTTTTACATCAGAGTACATCAAAACCTGTCTTGCAATAATAAAGAAGCATAAAGACTTTTTCATAAATTATTCCCCAAGAAAAAGCAGTAAAGTAGCCATAGCCAAGAAAAATCCAAGCCATCCATGATGACCTTCAAGCAGAAGAAGTCCGAACTAACAACATTATCTCCTCCCTGTAACCTTGGGGGGGGGGGGAAACGGAAGAAAAGAGGCGAAACAAAACGGGTCAGTCAAAAAGACTGAGTAAGCCCTATCTACTATTAGTATAAAAACTAGTAAAGTTAACTGTCATGAGAAACTGAGATGAACATAGGCATGATACAAGATAGGTCAATTAAATCAAAATAACATGATGAACTACTGAACTCAGATAAACTAGGGTGTCGTGATAAACTACGATGTCAAGATAAAACAAGGTATCACATTGTCAGGTTTCGATCAAGTATAATATCCCAAGATATCTATCGCGTATAACGTCCCATGGCATCTATCCTGTATATCCGCTCTGCACTACCGTACTAGTATCCCAACTGTATTACGTGCTATCCGTGAATGACCCTTACTCAAAAGTCGTGTAATGGTTCATGTCAACCTAATATGCCACATATATAGGTTACTCAACTCATATGTTTCTTTCCATGTATAAGTTCAGTCCTTTGCCGTAGGCTGTACGGGCTTTCCCATGTAAACGGTTTATCCTTGAAGTTGTTTTGGACTGCAACCCTTGATCTAGTTGTGTTTCCTTACCATGAACTATCGCGCGTCCACTTAGGATTTATGCCACCCAGGACCGCTAGGGATTATGCTACCTAATGAACGTTTCCGTGTCTCGGTTTGGGTTTTGGCCACCTAGGACCACTAGGGATTACGCCACCCGTCAACCGCGCCCTTGATCCCATGTATGTATCGTGAATCGTTTTCCATGTCTAGATGCACATGCTCCCCAATGTGCCATCCGAGTTCCGTGCCAGGGCAAATCAAGAAATACGGAACTCGGTCGGGAGCTTTAAATCGTCTGCCGATGCAGATATCAAGGTCTATTTTTGTAACCGTGGCTATGGTCCCACGTGACCCCTCCCTCAACTACTGAAAGGAAATCCAAGAAAAATCATGTATAAGAACCACTCCACGGTCCCACTATAGCCCACTTTCCTACGGGCCAACCTCACCCATGACTTGATAGCAAGCACATGGTCTGTTGGGGGTTCCCTGCCTTTCCGCACGTACACGATTGACTAAAGATGGTAGGTAGTCGGCGATGTGCTATCCAGGGCAAAAACCAAGAATCTTCGACTCCACTCTAATCCATCCAAGTCTTTAGGTCGCTCGCATAGCAACCAAGGCTTACTCTTGGTCCTTCTAACGCAGACCTTAACCTCTCATGGGCCCAGTATAATTACCTGGCAGCCCACAGAGGGATCCCAAGAATATCCTCACGTCCCCCGAAGCTTCCACTTCGGCACCCAGTGCGCTGGAGCTTTTATCCAAGTCAGATAACTTGCTTCCCTTCGTATACTAAGCGATGACCTACAGTATCAGGTTACTCATTGTTTTGTGAATTAGTCCTATGTCCTTAGCTAAGAATTATTACTTAGTTACCCTTAACTAAGGTTTACCCCTTAGCTTCGTTTCTCGTTATCCTTGATTACCCACGATTTTCTACCTAGTTCTTCTAGCTAGGGTTTGTCTATTGGGTTAAGTGTTATCATTCAAGTCCATGTCTTAACCCGCCCACGATTCACGTCAAAGATTGGCTAAGTATTTAAGTTCAAGACTTAGTCCCACAAGTTGGTTAAGTGTACCCAGAGGCTCATGACTTAACCCTATCAAGTCAAATTGGTCAAGTACTAGCTTACCTTAATCCTATCGGATTATCTTGCTAGATCGATTAAGCATAGATTATCTTAATCCCATCAAATTATCGAGTCGGATTGGTTAAGTATAGGTTGGCTTGACCCCATCCTCTAATCGTACTACAATGGTTAAGTATATTCTAAAAAGGTCTTGTGACTTAACCTTATCAGGTCCGCGTATTAGATTGGTTAAGTGTAGGTTACTTAACCCCATCAAGTCATCATGTATAATTGGTTAAGTATAAGTTGCTTAACCCCATTAAATTATCACGTTAAGTTGGTTAAGTATTGGTTACTTAACCTTATTGAATTACCAAGTTTAAATTGGTTAAGTGTTTAACTTAACCCCATCGAATTACCGTGTTTAGATTAGTTAAGTGTGGATTACTTAACCCCATCTAATTACCGTGTTTAGATTAGATAAGTGTGGATTACTTAACCCCATCTAATTACCGTGGTTAGATTACTTAAGCCTTAATTAATTAACCCCATCTAATTACCAAGTCGGATTAGTTAAGTGTAAATTACTTAACCCCATCCCCTAATCATCTTGCATGGTTAAGTGTCATTAAGAAATCAAACCCGATCCCACTTAACCTTATCAAGTTATCATGTTGGATTGATTAAGTATTGGTTAACTTAATCCCCGTCCACTAGTCGTATAAAAATGGTTAAGTGTCATTAGGCAAATCAAATCACTTAACCTACCCGACCTTGTCATGTTTTGTTAAGTATCATTAGCCTAATCAATTTACTTAACCCCTTTATCCATGTCATATTTGGTTAAGAGTCATTAATCAAATTAACTTAACCCTATCATGTGACATTAATTACTTAATGCACCCCAACCTCTCACATTAGACTTTGTTGTGGTTACTAGTTAAGCCGGTCGGTTCCGGGTAGCTTTACACCACAACTTGGTCTAACCTCGGGTTCAAGCACAACATGACCAACTTCTCACATTGGGTCCTATTGTTTGCAACTACTAGTTAGGCCAGTCGGTTCCGGGTAGTTTTACGTTGCAAACTCAACCCAACCTCGAGTTGGCCACACTTATATTATCTAAGTGTCATGTTCATCATGTTTCCAAAACATGTTACAAGTTTTTCAAGCATTTGGGTAGACCTAACTTAATAGGTAAATTCCCAAAGGGTAGACCTAACTTAATAGGTAAATTCCCAAGCTTATGTTTTTATGCATACTTACATGTCAACTTCCCTGTTATATTTCAAGCAATGTTTTCAGGTTGTATTTTCATGTCATTAGAAATTACCCATAACATAACCCAACGCTTTTAAACTCGCATATACATTCGCGACAACGCAATGGATTAAAAGAAGAGACTTGGCAAAGGAATGACAAAAATGGGTATTAAGCCACAAGTTAATCATGGTGGCAAATGAGGCACAAATGTGTTCATTAGCTTGCATGTTACATTCTTAAGCCTCAAAAACATGCATAAACCCAAACTTGGCACATAAACGAATCATGGTGACAAAAGACATGGAATGATGGCTAGAAATTCGCATATATCATCATATACGGATTATGACTTCATATGCAAGTTGAAATAATGATTATGAAGATTCTCATGTTGCATAATGCAACATTTCAACATAAAGGTTGTGGCTTTTAGCTCATAAGATCAAGATAATGACTTCATAAACTTGCATAACATGATAGCATGCATCATTCTAATAAATCAAACCCAAACTTTCAACATGAACATTTAACTTCATAGTTAATATCTAAGAGTAGGGAAGGGCTTACATTGCTATGAAGGCCTAAATCGATTTAACTAAAGCTTGTGATGAAGCCTATGCATGCCATCACCCAAAAACCCAAAGATGAACCCTCCAAATCAACAAAAACACTATCTTTATGAACAAAGATCAAAGCTTTTGCCTTGAAATCAACTTGAGAAGCTCTCATACTCACATAGGGACTCTCTAATACTCTCATGATCATGAAACCTCTCATAGGAATGAAGTGGAGGCTAGGATAGTTGAGTGGAGGCCATGAGAGTAGGAATTTTGCCATAGTTTAGTTACATGAGTGAATAATGAGGGTTTAGGGGGGTTTAGGGGCTTATTTATAGAAGATTAGGCTAGTTAGGACCCTTAGATTAACCCTAGGACCAACCTGAACCGTCAGATTTCAAACCAGGCCCAAAAACCTAGCCAAGATAGAAAATAGGTGCACCAGGCCAGAATCAGCCGACAGGGCAAGTCGACAGCCCTGTCGACATGCCTGTCGACATGCCTGTCGACTTGCAAGTCGACAGCCCTGTCGACAGCCAAGTCAACTTGTCTGGGCGGGAATTTTCCCGCCAGGCCCCATCTCTGCATGTTTCGAAATTCAAATTTCCCGAAAACTTCTTTGGGCCTTAACCGAGTCATACGGACTCCGATTTACAAAATTTCAGACTCTATTTCGCGTATTTTTCCGAGACGAACGCAATGGCATAGCCCGTTTTACTTGATTCAGAATTTAAAATTAAATTCTGCCCTGATTCTCGTTTTAACATGTTATCGAAATACGAGTTGTTACATAAACCCATGTTAATGCTAATGTTATGCTAAGTTGAACCCATTATATTTATGATGAATCTTCCCATTTATATGTCATGTTATGAGAACGAATTACGTGGGAACGATGGGGTTAATCATATGAACATGTTATGATAAATTGTGTGAAGTAGGTATGATTATACATACCATAAAGTGGATGGACATAATTGAGTCAATTATGTACATCATTAAATTTGTAATTAATTAGTGATAATTAATACAAATTATAGGGGTGATTAATTAGGTGGAATTAATCGACTAAGACACGAGGTTGGACTCATTGGTAGCATAAGACTTCCCGGACCCAACCGGCTTAACCAGCTACTACAAATGTTAGCCCAATGTGAGAGGTCTTAGGCCCAAACTAAATACGTGATTAAAGTAAAGACACGAGGTTAGGCTCTTTTATGACGTAAGGCTGCCCGGACCCAACCGACACATCTAGCGGTCATAAAAGATAGTCTAATGTGAGAGGTCTTTATGAGGTCATGGTCTTAATTAATTAAGAAACACTTAACCATATTAGCATGTAGAGGGACATGAGGGGTTAAGTGGGTGCCTTGGGTGGCATGTGGAAATCTAGTGGTTGCCTTGGGTGGCAATAGAGAATACGATTAGAATAATTAACCAAAGTGGACACATGTAATTTAACATGATTAAAGGGTTAACTGGAATACACTAGAAAAAGGGACAAGCTTAGGTGGGTAGCTTGTGGGGGCCCATTTCAACCAGTAACCCATACGTATCTTTGTGGGCTCGACCCATGTCGAGGACGGGACACGCATACTGGGCTTGACTATAAGAGGCAAAACGGGTTAGCGGTGGCAACGCAAGTCCAACGGGTTTCATATGCGTGTGTGGACCCGGGCTAGTAAGTAAGCCGTTGTTGCATCGTTTAGGTATAAGCCGTGCACCGTTGATAGTATAGGGTTGCAACTTTGGGGAACGATACACCCCACTGTGGGGCCAGCACGGGTATCTACGTTAGGGAGCCGATCACATTGGGGGGTAGTGGGTACACCTATTGGAGATAGGGGCAGACGGCACATATGTAGTCAGCTAGGGGTACACGAAACTACTGTTAAGATTACTAAGTATACTTAGTGGGATCAACCTTTAAGTTAGGAATGACTGGTGTGGTGCAATGCAGTAGTTATCCTTGGGTGGGTAGATGCGTCTTTACAGTTATCTTAGTTCATCCTAAGTCTAGTTGGCTGCTTTGTGTAGTCATTTATCCCCAGTCGTACCGTACCAAGTTTATATCATACCCTAATTACTTTAATAATTGTATTGTTAAAGTTATAGGACTCGCTCAGACTTATGTCTGACCCCATTGTTTTTATCTTTTTACATACCCTCAGGTTCTCAGAGTGGGCCTAGCACTAGTGGGCTTTGATCGGATTGCTTTATCTATCTTTTGGAGCTTGGACCGTTGATGTAAAGCTCAGCTTATCTTTTCTATTATGGCTATTAGTTATGTAGTGGGATTATGTACTTTTATTTTATCAGGATGGATATTATGTACTTGACTCTTGTTTATGGTTTTGTGATGTGACCAAACATGTTTTAATTTCCGCTGCAATGAAATGATGTTTTAAATTTTCAAGTATTACTAATATCTGTCTTGTTGTAATTTTTCTATTCTATATTCACTTCAAATACTCCACCGAAACTAAGGCATTCCCTTAGTCAGTGACCTTAAGATTAGGCTAGTTAGGACCCTTAGATTAACCCTAGGACCAACCTGAACCGTCAGATTTCAAACCAGGCCCAAAAACCTAGCCAAGATAGAAAATAGGTGCACCAGGCCAGAATCAGCCGACAGGGCAAGTCGACAGCCCTGTCGACATGCCTGTCGACATGCCTGTCGACTTGCAAGTCGACAGCCCTGTCAACAGCCAAGTCAACTTGTCTGGGCGGGAATTTTCCCGCCTGGCCCCATCTCTGCATGTTTCGAAATTCAAATTTCCCGAAAACTTCTTTGGGCCTTAACCGGGTCATACGGACTCCGATTTACAAAATTTCGGACTCTATTTCGCGTATTTTTCCGAGACGAATGCAATGGCATAGCCTGTTTTACTTGATTCAGAATTTAAAATTAAATTCTGCCTTGATTCTCGTTTTAACATGTTATCGAAATACGAGTTGTTACATTCTCCCCACCTTTTAGGATTTCGTCCCCGAAATCTCCAAGTTGGGAAGAACATATCCTACCATCCATCATCCATCTACTCAAAACATCATCCACAAGCAATCATTGTCCTTAGATGATTTCTAATGCTATATGAATATATGCAAAACGTGTGTGTACATGTTCCTTAGCTAATTCTAATGATCAGGCCTGAATGATCTTTCTAATGCCAGATATGTTAAGTGCCATGAATCCAACATGTATGCAAATAGTCCTAGTCATATAGATACTATATGCGTGCACAATCATTCATTCATATGCAACAACCGCATGATAACACATTCGATTTCATCCATAAACAAGTATAAATACTTGTGCATATGCAATATGAAATGTGACCTAGTCGAGCTAGTATCTAATGTGTATTCGCGCATCCACGAGCAACCACTTGCAACCATATCAATCATAACATGTTTCAAATACATGTTTACATCCATAGGGTTCTACCTAGGATTCCCTGAACCAGGGTCGGGAAGATAAACAAGACAAACTCCTTACGGGGTTTGTAACAGAAAATAGGACCGAGAGGGTGTCCACAAAAGATAGCCTACAAGTAAGCTCTACAGAAAACAGGGATCAAGGATACACTCCCAAAAAGAGATATCATGCGCGTATCTAGTCTTTGACCATCAAAGTCGTACTTCCTTGAGCTCAATTCCACTGTGCCTTGACCGTCTTTGCGATTTCGTAGCTTCTTATTTCCTGTTTCCATAACATGAGCTGGAACTCATTTCTTCGTCGCCTCTCGTTCCACTTGCACTTATCCTCTTTCTAGAATACTTGACGCAAACATGACTGCGTACTCATGATCTCATGCAAGCTTCCCCAAAATTCACTAGTGAATCTCGGACCTCGTACCATAAGGTATTCCACGTAGAATAACTTTCTCTCGAAAGTAAGCAGATGTCAACCAGGTTATCAAGCGCACTTACTAGGGTGACTTCTATAACCCATGCATAAGTGAAATAAACCATCCGTCTCATCGGCGAACACCACTCGATCGGGCTTCAATATTTCCAATAAAGGTATCAAGGGATTCTAGGTAACTAATCATGACCGAACCCAAAAGGTTCCACGAGACTTCGAGGGTATTACCAAGGCTGGCCAAGAGTCTAACTACCCTCCTATCAAAACCGAGAGCGGCACCCCTTACTGGATAACCACTTCGTCCCTAGAATCCATCCATAACCGAGGCATATCATTCTCAAATCCAAAACAAGTCATGAATAAATGGACCGATTCTCCACAGGACTTGAGACAAAAATGGGATTCTCTATTACGCTAGTACTTAAGGTGCAGAGACTCCACTATCGAAGAAGACTTAAATGATACGATGATCAAAACAAAGTCCTAACGGGATGATAGAGAAGAAAAGCTAAACCTTTAACAAGATCGTTACCCTCATTCCGAGGTACCCTAGAGATGAGAGCACACTACTGCCCTCCCGATGATCTTGTCCTTGTCCCATGATACTTAACTATCCACCCCGTTTTACCGTGCCAAAGGTACTCTCTCGTCATGGGTTTCATTGTTCATCTTTCTTTCTCATTCTGGGTTGAGCCATACCAACAAGTTGCTCATCCTTAAGCTCGTATCCTTTATCCCCTTTCTCACAATCCTTTCTTATAATACGACAATGGGTCTCTCGAGAACCATCTCCATCGTACGGGAGACACCTACGTGGCTAGACAAAGATTAGTCACAGTTAGAACTACTGTGACCACAGATGGAGGAAAGAAAGGAAACGAGATTCAATCAAGGAATCAAAGGATGGTGCTAATGGCTTTTGGGGAATAGCCTTTTTTTAAAACAAACTTTTCTTGAAAAATGCTTCTTTGTAACCGGTTTTTTTTCAAATAGTTTTCAGAAGGTTTTTAAAAACTTTTGCCCAGTCTGGTAACCTTCTGCTCTGATACCAAATGTAACACCCCACCTCCGCTAGGGTCACTCACAAAGGGAATGCACTAGGTTTGGAGGAGTATTATTGGTAAACATGGACAGAAATATTACAAGACAGAACATATATAAAATAGCGGAAGTAAAATCAAACTTTCATAACATGAATAAATAAGGTCTAAAGCCTTTTACATCAGAGTACATCAAAACCTGTCTTGCAATAATAAAGAAGCATAAAGACTTTTTCATAAATTATTCCCCAAGAAAAAGCAGTAAAGTAGCCATAGCCAAGAAAAATCCAAGCCATCCATGATGACCTTCAAGCAGAAGAAGTCCGAACTAACAACATTATCTCCTCCCTGTAACCTTGGGGGGGGGGGGGGAAACGGAAGAAAAGAGGCGAAACAAAACGGGTCAGTCAAAAAGACTGAGTAAGCCCTATCTACTATTAGTATAAAAACTAGTAAAGTTAACTGTCATGAGAAACTGAGATGAACATAGGCATGATACAAGATAGGTCAATTAAATCAAAATAACAGGATGAACTACTGAACTCAGATAAACTAGGGTGTCGTGATAAACTACGATGTCAAGATAAAACAAGGTATCACATTGTCAGGTTTCGATCAAGTATAATATCCCAAGATATCTATCGCGTATAACGTACCATGGCATCTATCCTGTATATCCGCTCTGCACTACCGTACTAGTATCCCAACTGTATTACGTGTTATCCGTGAATGACCCTTACTCAAAAGTCGTGTAATGGTTCATGTCAACCTAATATGCCACATATATAGGTTACTCAACTCATATGTTTCTTTCCATGTATAAGTTCAGTCCTTTGCCGTAGGCTGTACGGGCTTTCCCATGTAAACGGTTTATCCTTGAAGTTGTTTTGGACTGCAACCCTTGATCTAGTTGTGTTTCCTTACCATGAACTATCGCGCGTCCACTTAGGATTTATGCCACCTAGGACCGCTAGGGATTATGCTACCTAATGAACGTTTCCGTGTCTCGGTTTGGGTTTTGGCCACCTAGGACCACTAGGGATTACGCCACCCGTCAACCGCGCCCTTGATCCCATGTATGTATCGTGAATCGTTTTCCATGTCTAGATGCACATGTTCCCCAATGTGCCATCCGAGTTCCGTCCCAGGGCAAATCAAGAAATACGGAACTCGGTCGGGAGCTTTAAATCGTCTACCGATGCAGATATCAAGGTCTATTTTTGTAACCGTGGCTATGGTCCCACGTGACCCTCCCTCAACTACTGAAAGGCAATCCAAGAAAAATCATGTATAAGAACCACTCCACGGTCCCACTATAGCCCACTTTCCTACGGGCCAACCTCACCCATGACTTGATAGCAAGCACATGGTCTGTTGGGGGTTCCCTGCCTTTCCGCACGTACACGATTGACTAAAGATGGTAGGTAGTCGGTGATGTGCTATCCAGGGCAAAAACCAAGAATCTTCGACTCCACGCTAATCCATCCCAGTCTTTAGGTCGCTCGCATAGCAACCAAGGCTTACTCTTGGTCCTTCTAACGCAGACCTTAACCTCTCATGGGCCCAGTATAATTACCTGGCAGCCCACAGAGGGATCCCAAGAATATCCTCACGTCCCCCGAAGCTTCCACTTCGGCACCCAGTGCGCTGGAGCTTTTATCCAAGTCAGATAACTTTCTCCCCTTCGTATACTAAGCGATGACCTACAGTATCAGGTTACTCATTGTTTTGTGAATTAGTCCTATGTCCTTAGCTAAGAATTATTACTTAGTTACCCTTAACTAAGGTTTACCCCTTAGCTTCGTTTCCCGTTATCCTTGATTACCCACGATTTTCTACCTACTTCTTCTAGCTAGGGTTTGTCTATTGGGTTAAGTGTTATCATTCAAGTCCATGTCTTAACCCGCCCACGATTCACGTCAAAGATTGGCTAAGTATTTAAGTTCAAGACTTAGTCCCACAAGTTGGTTAAGTGTACCCAGAGGCTCATGACTTAACCCTATCAAGTCAAATTGGTCAAGTACTAGCTTACCTTAATCCTATCGGATTATCTTGCTAGATCGATTAAGCATAGATTATCTTAATCCCATCAAATTATCGAGTCGGATTGGTTAAGTATAGGTTGGCTTGACCCCATCCTCTAATCGTACTACAATGGTTAAGTATATTCTAAAAAGGTCTTGTGACTTAACCTTATCAGGTCCGCGTATTAGATTTGTTAAGTGTAGGTTACTTAACCCCATCAAGTCATCATGTATAATTGGTTAAGTATAAGTTGCTTAACCCCATTAAATTATCACGTTAAGTTGGTTAAGTATTGGTTACTTAACCTTATTGAATTACCAAGTTTAAATTGGTTAAGTGTTTAACTTAACCCCATCGAATTACCGTGTTTAGATTAGTTAAGTGTGGATTACTTAACCCCATCTAATTACCGTGTTTAGATTAGATAAGTGTGGATTACTTAACCCCATCTAATTACCGTGGTTAGATTACTTAAGCCTTAATTACTTAACCCCATCTAATTACCAAGTCGGATTAGTTAAGTGTAAATTACTTAACCCCATCCCCTAATCATCTTGCATGGTTAAGTGTCATTAAGAAATCGAACCCGATCCCGCTTAACCTTATCAAGTTATCATGTTGGATTGATTAAGTATTGGTTAACTTAATCCCCGTCCACTAGTCGTATAAAAATGGTTAAGTGTCATTAGGCAAATCAAATCACTTAACCTACCCGACCTTGTCATGTTTTGTTAAGTATCATTAGCCTAATCAATTTACTTAACCCCTTTATCCATGTCATATTTGGTTAAGAGTCATTAATCAAATTAACTTAACCCTATCATGTGACATTAATTACTTAATGCACCCCAACCTCTCACATTAGACTTTGTTGTGGTTACTAGTTAAGCCGGTCGGTTCCGGGTAGCTTTACACCACAACTTGGTCTAACCTCGGGTTCAAGCACAACATGACCAACTTCTCACATTGGGTCCTATTGTTTGCAACTACTAGTTAGGCCAGTCGGTTCCGGGTAGTTTTACGTTGCAAACTCAACACAACCTCGAGTTGGCCACACTTATATTATCTAAGTGTCATGTTCATCATGTTTCCAAAACATGTTACAAGTTTTTCAAGCATTTGGGTAGACCTAACTTAATAGGTAAATTCCCAAAGGGTAGACCTAACTTAATAGGTAAATTCCCAAGCTTATGTTTTTATGCATACTTACATGTCAACTTCCCTGTTATATTTCAAGCCATGTTTTCAGGTTGTATTTTCATGTCATTAGAAATTACCCATAACATAACCCAACGCTTTTAAACTCGCATATACATTCGCAACAACGCAATGGATTAAAAGAAGAGACTTGGCAAAGGAATGACAAAAATGGGTATTAAGCCACAAGTTAATCATGGTGGCAAATGAGGCACAAATGCGTTCATTAGCTTGCATGTTACATTCTTAAGCCTCAAAAACATGCATAAACCCAAACTTGGCACATAAGCGAATCATGGTGACAAAAGACATGGAATGATGGCTAGAAATTCGCATATATCATCATATACGGATTATGACTTCATATGCAAGTTGACATAATGATTATGAAGATTCTCATGTTGCATAATGCAACATTTCAACATAAAGGTTGTGGCTTTTAGCTCATAAGATCAAGATAATGACTTCATAAACTTGCATAACATGATAGCATGCATCATTCTAATAAATCAAACCCAAACTTTCAACATGAACATTTAACTTCATAGTTAATATCTAAGAGTAGGGAAGGGCTTACATTGCTATGAAGGCCTAAATCGATTAAACTAAAGCTTGTGATGAAGCCTATGCATGCCATCACCCAAAAACCCAAAGATGAACCCTCCAAATCAACAAAAACACTATCTTTATGAACAAAGATCAAAGCTTTTGCCTTGAAATCAACTTGAGAAGCTCTCATACTCACATAGGGACTCTCTAATACTCTCATGATCATGAAACCTCTCATAGGAATGAAGTGGAGGCTAGGATAGTTGAGTGGAGGCCATGAGAGTAGGAATTTTGCCATAGTTTAGTTACATGAGTGAATAATGAGGGTTTAGGGGGGTTTAGGGGCTTATTTATAGAAGATTAGGCTAGTTAGGACCCTTAGATTAACCCTAGGACCAACCTGAACCGTCAGATTTCAAACCAGGCCCAAAAACCTAGCCAAGATAGAAAATAGGTGCACCAGGCCAGAATCAGCCGACAGGGCAAGTCGACAGCCCTGTTGACAAGCCTGTCGACATGCCTGTCGACTTGCAAGTCGACAGCCCTGTCGACAGCCAAGTCAACTTGTCTGGGCGGGAATTTTCCCGCCTGGCCCCATCTCTGCATGTTTCGAAATTCAAATTTCCCGAAAACTTCTTTGGGCCTTAACCGGGTCATACGGACTCCGATTTACAAAATTTCAGACTCTATTTCGCGTATTTTTCCGAGACGAATGCAATGGAATAGTCCGTTTTACTTGATTCAGAATTTAAAATTAAATTCTGCCCTGATTCTCGTTTTAACATGTTATCGAAATACGAGTTGTTACATAAACCCATGTTAATGCTAATGTTATGCTAAGTTGAACCCATTATATTTATGATGAATCTTCCCATTTATATGTCATGTTATGAGAACGAATTACGTGGGAACGATGGGGTTAATCATATGAACATGTTATGATAAATTGTGTGAAGTAGGTATGATTATACATACCATAAAGTGGATGGACATAATTGAGTCAATTATGTACATCATTAAATTTGTAATTAATTAGTGATAATTAATACAAATTATAGGGGTGATTAATTAGGTGGAATTAATCGACTAAGACACGAGGTTGGACTCATTGGTAGCATAAGACTGCCCGGACCCAACCGGCTTAACCAGCTACTACAAATGTTAGCCCAATGTGAGAGGTCTTAGGCCCAAACTAAATACGTGATTAAAGTAAAGACACGAGGTTAGACTCTTTTATGACGTAAGGCTGCCCGGACCCAACCGACACATCCAGCGGTCATAAAAGATAGTCTAATGTTAGAGGTCTTTATGAGGTCATGGTCTTAATTAATTAAGAAACACTTAACCATATTAGCATGTAGAGGGACATGAGGGGTTAAGTGGGTGCCTTGGGTGGCATGTGGAAATCTAGTGGTTGCCTTGGGTGGCAATAGAGAATACGATTAGAATAATTAACCAAAGTGGACACATGTAATTTAACATGATTAAAGGGTTAACTGGAATACACTAGAAAAAGGGATAAGCTTAGGTGGGTAGCTTGTGGGGGCCCATTTCAACCAGTAACCCATACGTATCTTTGTGGGCTCGACCCATGTCGAGGACGGGACACGCATACTGGGCTTGACTATAAGAGGCAAAACGGGTTAGCGGTGGCAACGCAAGTCCAACGGGTTTCATATGCGTGTGTGGACCCGGGCTAGTAAGTAAGCCGTTGTTGCATCGTTTAGGTATAAGCCGTGCACCGTTGATAGTATAGGGTTGCAACTTTGGTGAACGATACACCCCACTGTGGGGCCAGCACGGGTATCTACGTTAGGGAGCCGATCACATTGGGGGGTAGTGGGTACACCTATTGGAGATAGGGGCAGACGGCACATATGTAGTCAGCTAGGGGTACACGAAACTACTGTTAAGATTACTAAGTATACTTAGTGGGATCAACCTTTAAGTTAGGAATGACTGGTGTGGTGCAGTGCAGTAGTTATCCTTGGGTGGGTAGATGCGTCTTTACAGTTATCTTAGTTCATCCTAAGTCTAGTTGGCTGCTTTGTGTAGTCATTTATCCCCAGTCGTACCGTACCAAGTTTATATCATACCCTAGTTACTTTAATAATTGTATTGTTAAAGTTATAGGACTCGCTCAGACTTATGTCTGACCCCATTGTTTTTATCTTTTTACATACCCTCAGGTTCTCAGAGTGGGCCTAGCACTAGTGGGCTTTGATCGGATTGCTTTATCTATCTTTTGGAGCTTGGACCGTTGATGTAAAGCTCAGCTTATCTTTTCTATTATGGCTATTAGTTATGTAGTGGGATTATGTACTTTTATTTTATCAGGATGGATATTATGTACTTGACTCTTGTTTATGGTTTTGTGATGTGACCAAACATGTTTTAATTTCCGCTGCAATGAAATGATGTTTTAAATTTTCAAGTATTACTAATATCTGTCTTGTTGTAATTTTTCTATTCTATATTCACTTCAAATACTCCACCGAAACTAAGGCATTCCCTTAGTGAGTGACCTTAGCGGGTGTAGGGTGTTACATATCCTATTTCAAATATTTTTGATTTCACCAAATTGGAATGAGGCCCAAACACATACCATATAATTTCACTTATATGGATTCACATACAACACATGTATATATAATCAACCATCATCCAAAGTGCACTACACAACTGCATAAGCGTTAAATATCACTGATCAACGCTTACAACAGCCTGTCAACCAATCGATTGACATACAACTAAACAATTGGGATTAGTGTACGTCAATTTCATCCCAACACCCATGTGGGGTTTCAACCAGCAAACACACATTTTATTCGTGTAGTTGGGCGATGTGTAAAATATATCGACCCAAATCAACGTCAATCAAATAGGTGTACATAGACCAACCGTCTGGTTTGAATATGGATATTTAATTTCACTAGTCAAAATTTTTCTAACACTTTTTAGAAAATTTTGGTAGCACAACGGCGCTATACCAAAATTGGAGCAAGATCTAACCTAGCATTACTCCTTCGCCTTATCACGGCGCACGTCTAATCCTAACAAATTTTTCGATTCGTTATTCAAACCACAAACTGGGATAAGGTCTAACCTAGCCTTACACCCTCGCCTTATTTCAGCGCACGTCTAATCCTAACCAATTATCGATTCGATTTCAAACCACAAACCACATTCAAACCAATATCTAAATCAATTCAACAAATATATCAACCAAGCAAACAAGCCATCCATGGTATGTGGACGACGGGTGTCAGGTGCTACTAAACACCGTCAAATATCCTAGTATATATTTTAACTAGAAATTAAAATAGAGCGAGAAATTCTCACAAATTGCTAGACCAAACACCACGACTCTTCTTATGTAGAACCTCATCGTCGTGCTTCTAATCGGTCCCATCGCACTCTGTTTCACACGATACATGTTAAAAATCATATTTTTAACATCGCTAAATGTGTAGTAAAGATTATATTTTTAAACCGCTATTTTTAATATAAAGATTATATTTTTACAACTTATTTATAAAAATCAAGTTTTTATCCTGCCTTCAAATAAATAAAAAAATTACCCTTTTTACTATTAAAAATATCTTCTTTACCAATTAGAAATCTCATATTTGCTTAACTAAAAATATAGTTTTCTGCTTAACTAAAAATATGGTTTTCTGCTTAACTAAAAATATAGTTTTCTTCTTAACTAAAAATATAGTTTTCTGCTTAACTAAAAATATAGAAAAACATAGTTTTCTGCTTTACTAAAAATATAGTTTTCTGCTTAACTAAAAATATAGTTTTCTGCTTAACTAAAAATATAGTTTTCTGCTTAACTAAAAATATAGTTTTCTGCTTTATACTTACATAAAAACCAATTTTTGTTAGATAAAAATCCATTTTTTCTTCATGAAAATCTAATTTCTACCTAATAAAAGTTAATCTCAGGTTTAATATAAATAAATAGATAAAAGAAATCAGATTTTATATAAAATAACAAGTAAAAATAAATAAAGCTTACTGTTGCTTTCGGAGGAGGGAGAAGAACGCAGCAGGGGGGTGTGGTTCGTCAGGGCGTCGGCGTACGGTAGGCGGCGGATCTCAGCCCCTGGGGCTCGCGACTGGCGGGTAGGGCGAGGAAGGGGAGAGTGGGTCGCTCAACGGAGGTGGAGGGGAGGCCTTGGCCGGCAGCTGGCGCGAGAGGAGGGCGCGATGTCGAGGTGAAGGGCCGGCGACGAGGGAGGCGGGGCGGAGGCGTGCCACGCGATTCAATTTTCCCTTTTTTTTATTTCTTTAAACTTTCGTTGACCTGTAGGAAGAAAAGGGAGGGTAGGGGTTTTTATATAATTTACTTACTTAATTAATTAATTCCCCAAATTGTCTCGTTTTCTTTCGAACCCCAAATCAAACACAACGACTGTCGTCCCTAGCGTTTTACCCCCATTTCAAACACAATGGGATATGCCATGCAAGCCAATTCGGCTGTTTCGATAGGTTTTTATCAAAAATAAAATATAATTCTGCATATATTTAATCTTAACGCACATTTCAAATTATCAGGGCCGCATACGCACTCTAAAAATTTCAGAAAAAATATTTTCTAGCATCGTGTCGACGATACGGTCCTAAAAAAACTAATTTCGTCAAATTCTAAGACCGTTTGAAAAATGGCCAAATTCCAGTCGATTAAATTCAACTGAAATGGTTTAAACGCGTTTAACTGCGCCACGCTCACATATTAGCTCCAAAAATTCTGAAACTTGGAACCTAGCAATAATTTGACGTCCCGGATCCAACAAAAGTGGTTTCGTCGAATTCCGAGGTCGTCTGCAAAAAGATTATTTTTAAGGGCCAAATATATAATTAAAATACCTTTAAATGTACACAGCCTTGTATTAACAGCCCTGCGACTATTTTAAAATGCCGGCCAAGCCCTAACATTTACTCTACTCTGTGACAGTCCTGTTCTCAACATCTGTTTGAGAGATTTTGTCAAACAGAGTTAAATTTTCTAAGGTCATCCCCTATACACTTTAAATTGAATTAAATATATTTAATCGAAGTTTAAAGTCAAATTCTCAAACTACCGCGCAATTTCAAACTCGCAATATATTTAGAATAACTTTATTCGATTTAACTTAGTCGAAAATAAATTTTCTGTCTTATTTATTTAAAATATCCTATTTTAAATAGCCAAAATACGTTAAATTAGCCAAAATAAAAATTTTAAATTGGCCCCGATTTCCGGGTTATTACACAACCTATTCATCCCTTGGAGCAAAACTAGTAAAATTCATATCTAACACCACGGTGTTATCGGTAAATATTAATTACCATTTCTCGTTCAAATCTAATTAAAGATTTAACTATCGCCTGGAGCAAAACTGGTGGTACTCCATTATCAATCATTTTCTCAAATTTGATAATTTAAATCATCACATTCACATTTAAATCTAATTAAAGATTCATTAAAACTCCACTTAGTTCTAATCTTCCCTAAACTCAATATTAATGATAATTTAACTTGGGAAACCAAACATGTCGCATCGATAATCCACACCGTACTATTGATTTCTGCGGATATATATCCTCTAAGCTCGTACGTCTCAGAAAAGTGTGTTAAGCAGGAGAATAAATTCTCCGCCACCAAACAGATATATATTTAGCAGAGACCAACCATACAGTTCAAAATACAATGCTACACATGTAATCCTGTCTTTACCTGGGTCAAAGAACCAATGTCATTTAAAACACAGTTCACGGTAAACCCAAAAATCATATTCCATTAAATATGGAATCTTCACAGAAAACATATCGATATATAATCGATGTCAATTTCTGTATCCGGGTAATAACATAAATGGAATAACGACAAAGCATTTTAAATTCCATATATATTAACAGTCTTCCTCCATATAAGCTCACTTCGATTATTATTGAATCGAATTCCAGTCAATTCCAATTAAATATTAATTAATTGGAAAACTTTACTTTGGAAATTTTCTGTTAAATCTTAATAAAAAGATTTATAAATTCCAAATCACATTTCATTGTAAATCGTGTTAAAGAACGAATGTAATTTAAAAACACTGTTCACGATAAACCCAATTCACATTCCATTTCAATTCCAGGTAAATGTTAATTAATTGGAAATTCTTCTTTAAATCGAAATTAAAAGATTTATTTTTTTCACATGGGGTTTAAGAACAGTGTTATTTAAGACAACGGTCAGGACAAAACCAAAATCATGTTCCATTTCAATTCAATTAAATGTTAATTAATTGTTAAACTCCTTTAGATCTTATTTAAAAGATTTATTCTTTTCTCATTTGGGTTTAAGAATAGTGTTAATGAAGACACCGTTCACGACAAACTCAAAATCCAATTTGATATTAAATACAAGGCTCTGAATAGAAAAAATATCGGCTTATATTCAATATCAAACTCTGAAACCAAAAAATATCGTATTGGAATAACGATATATATATCTTCCAAATTCCTCCACAATATGTGTATAATCACGGAATCCAATATCGAAATATTCTGAGGATAATTTCGATTCAAATCCATTCCAATTCTTATATTTGAAATTTCTGGTCATATTAAAACCATTCTCAATTCCATTTATTTATTTGAAAATATTGGATTATTATTCTAGTTACAAACTAGTTCATTTCGATAAAAATATATTTTATCTATACAAACATGAAATTTCCCATTCCAATTCTTTTCAAATCATTTATTATGATTTTACACAAATTATTAATATTTTTAATAAATTTATCAAGGCTCGTACAGTCGATTTCCATATCCAGTAACCTTTTCCAAATTTATCGAACTGCACTTACGGCAACCTTTTCCAAATTTGATTTGGACATAATTCCAAATCCAACCCTTAGATTTCAAATCTCTTATATTCGTTGAAAAGCTCTTTTCGACACGAACCGCAACGGTTCTGGTTTTAGGAGAATCCGACGGTCGGATATCCCGTAACGTCAATTCGAAGTCAATGGTCGAAATTCACGACTGCTCGTAGCGCGGCACGTTCTATTCAGGCCATTATATATATAATTTATATATTATATATATTTCTTTGATTTCCATTTAAAACATATTTTATAAATCGTTTTAAATTTGTTTTAAAAATGATTCCAACTTCATTTTCAATTTTAAACCAAAATTGAATATTCCATATACTTATCATATAAATAATAATCTTTTCAAAATATTATATTTTGAAATCATTTCCTTTTCGATATTCATTATAAAAATGAATAAAATCGATATAAATATCGTTTGAAATGGCGCATATCTAATCAACACGGCTTCAAATATTTTAATATTTCCGTGTCCATCAAAAATCGGACATCAAAATCACATTTTGATCCTCTACTGAATATTATTTTAAAATATTTGTTATTTTAAAATATTTGTTATTTTAAAGTATTTTTCAGTTCTGAATTGGAATCAAACACAATCAATTACCATATAATGTTGTTTATATGAATTTCATACAACACATATATATAACAGAAATTATAAACAATCAACCATCATCCAAAGTGCAATTTGCAACTGTATAAGTGTTAAAAATAAATAATTAACGCTCATCACAGCTTCTCAACTCATCGTTTGACATACGCCTAAATATTGGGATTAGTGTATGTCTAATATCATCCCAATACCCGTGTGGGGTTTTCAAACAACAAACACTGAATATTATCTATGCAGTTAGGCGATGTGTAAAATTTATCGTCCCAATCAATATCAGTCAAACGTGTGTACATAAAAAAATCGTTCGATTTGTAAATGAGTATTTATTTTATTCATATACACGTTAAAAATTATATTTTTAATGATAAAATATTTCCATTCAACACATAAATATTTAATTCAGTTCATTTCAATAAAAATGATATTTTTATTGTTCTAACATAGTTTAGAAAATTTCGGCGGTATAACGGCGCGATACTAGAACCGGGATAAGTCTAGCCTTATCCCTCGCCTAATAATGGCGCACGTCATACACAAACCTAATTATCTCAGTTCGTTTCACACCACAAACCAATATTCAAACAAATACATCAATCAACATAAACAACCAAACAAGTCGTCCATGGTCTGTGGATACGGGGAACAGTTCATATATGCAATTACGAAATAAATAACTGTACTAGTAATTTGGGTGAGGAGTTCTCATCTATAAGCTTAACTAAACACCGCGACTCTTCATATGTAGAAAAATCTTCACAGTGTTTCCAACGAGATCTGTTTCACACGGTATATGTTAAAAATCACATTTTAACATCACTATTATAATTAAAGATCACATTTTTATATCGCTGTATATATAAAAATCATATTTTTGTTCTAAAACCATATACATAAAAATCATATTTTTATGACGCTACATACATAATAAGAATCACATCTTTAATCCGCTACTTCATATATAAAAATCAAACTTTTATTTCGCTACTTCATATATAAAAATCGAATCTTTATATTTGCTACTTCATTATAAAAATAACATTTTTATGTACAAAGATTTCTCTATAAAAATCATACTTCTTCATGAACTAAAAATTATATTTTTATTTTCTTCATGAACAAAAAATAATATTTTTATTTTCTTCATGAACTAATAATTATATTTTTAACAACATAAAAATCACATCTTTATGTAATTTAAATCATGGCTTTATGTAGCTAAAAATCCTAACTTTCCTATGTTAAAAATCCAATCTTTTTCTATGTAAAAATCAAATCTTTCTCTTGTTAAAAAATGAAATCTTTCTCTTGTTAAAGATGAATTCTTTTTATTTTTAAAAATCATGTCTTTTTATATATAAAAATCTATTCTTTTCCTATTATAAAAAAATCTCAAAAAAACTAATTACATTAAATAATAAAAATAATAAAATAAAAGAAAAAAATAACTTACAGGTTTTTTAGCAAAGAAAAAAGGGGGGCCTACCAGCATTCGCCGGAGGCAAGAGGAGGTGGCGGACTGGCATTCGAGATCGCGGACGTTGGAGGGTGGAGCGGTGGAAGGATGCCTCACGGTGATGTCTCGATTCTCGCGCAGGAGGAGGTTGTCGTCGTGACTGGAGGGGAGACCTCGCCAGAGGCGGTGGTGACAAGGTGGTGGTGGCTGCAGCCAATCAGAGGGCGACGCGGGAGAGAGGGAGGGGCCGCGATGGGCAGCGTCGACATCTGGGTAGGGCAGTAGGAAAAAAGAAAAGGGGGATCGAGTTTTAATTTTGACCGAGGAGAGATAATAATGGTTGACCTAGCATAGGAGTATATATATTTAAACTTTTTATTATTTTATTTCTCCAAAAAGTATCTTTTTAATACGAACTCCAAACGAGACCCAACATCTGTCGCCTTAAAATAATTACCCCCATTTCAAACACAATAGGATATGTTTGGTAAGCTAATTCGACTGTTACGATCAGTCTTCGTTAAAATTACAATATAAATATAAATTCCACAACGACTTTTCTGAATTTTAAACTGGACGTAACTTATCATTTATAAAGTTAAATATCAGTTTCTAAACTTCGTTAGAAAGATATTGTAAATCAGATTCAAATATTTCTGGTTTCGTCCAATTCTGACTTAAATTGAATTCTGTATATTCATTTGAAATTTCAAAACGAATTTTCAAATTGCCGGGCCATTTCAGGCTCGTTTTATAATTAAAATAAATTTATACGTTCTAACTTCATCGAAAATAAATTTTTAGTCCTTATTATTTAAAATAAATCATTTTAAATATTCAAAATCCATTGAAATCGCTAAGTATGCTAATATGTGAACAAATGTTGTATATTTATATGTTTATTTATATGTGAACAAATGTTCAATAACTACAACGTCCTATCGCATGTGTAGCAGGGTTTGTAGGTTTGCAGAAGTCTATAGAATAGGCGTTGAAGTTCCTTTTTACTTTGAGCTTAAGTATGCTAATATAAAATAGGATGGTATGAAAGGCTGGTACAGAAAATGGTTTCCAATTCAAATATAACCTCTGTGTGTCATGTAATTTAAGTTGATGAGATAGGGTAGGTTAAGGCTTATTTAAAATTTGAGGGTAGGTCTCATTCTATTTTCATTTCAGATAACTCTTGCATGTCCTTTATTTAAATTCGGTATTAAATCCCACTACCAATCGTTGCCTATATAATATCGATGAAACATATTTAAATCCAAATCAATTCTATTTAAATAATAATAAATTATTATTATCATAAATCTCCAACTGGAATATCATAGAGCTTCAAAATAAACCAATATGTGTTTTAAACTCAATATAAAAATCTTCAGGTTAACAATATTCAAAACAATATTTAAGAATCCTTTATACTTATAAAATAAACGTTATCGTTTGTTATCGATTTCCATAGCGACTATTCGAAAATTTGAATTGGACACAACTTACAATTTATAAACTGAAATTTCCGTTTTTCTCTTCCATTAGAAAATCATAATCAACAAGATTCCAATGTTTCTTGTTTCACCGAAATCCGACTTAAAACGGATCATGTATATTCAATTAAAGTTCGAAACCCAATATTACAAACTATCGCGCCATTACGAGCTTGATTTAAAAAGTAAATAAACTTAACGTTTAAACTTTGTTTTAACAAACGAATTAAATATAAAAATCAATTAATATTCCAAATATAATATTTAAAATAATAAACTAAATCAAAAATTTGAGTACTAAAAATACGGGACATTATAGGCTCTCTCGTAGGCGCATCGTTTGGCACCTTATTATCTGACTCCGGCGAACTGCAGTGTGGTGTGCTGGCGTTTTCTTCTTCCGAGCTCAAGTCAAATGGTTTCCAGAGAGAACGAGGGTAATTAAGGTGGATTAGAGAGGATTGATCAAATTAATTACATTTTAATTGTTTAACTTGTAATTGATGTATAATTGGCCATATCTTTTTCAAACGAACAAAGAATGGCGCGAAATAAGTTGCGTTGCACTCGTGAAGACGAGCACTACATTTCAGAACTGACCATAATAGAAACAGAAGCCATTGCAGTTTTTGATAAAATTAAACATCCAGTTTAATTTTGTAACGACCCGGAAAAAGTTGATCTTGGTTATCCGATATACAACACATATCGAACATCCAAGGATCGAAAATAACTGAATAGTTAATGAAAGAAGTTAGAGGGTGAGAATAGATAAGATAGAACTAATAGAATAGAAGAAGAAGAAGAACATCATCATCAGAGTAAACACGAATCTCATAGCAGAACGAATAAAATATAACATAACTTTCTGAAATAAAATAGTTATGTATACATTAGCACTTATCAGAGTACAACACTTGCAACAACAGCGGAAAAACAATAGCTATAAAATCTTGAAGCCTCCTGCTCCAGCTCTTCAAGTATCTGTAAATCCCGACCACTTGACTGCCCGTACAAAATTGGGCACCCAAGAGTTTAGGGAAAACAAAACAAAATAAACTCCGGGTCAGTCATTGGACTGGTATGAGTAAAACAGTTTAAAACAGTTTGAATAAGTAAACGATATCTCATAAGACCACGCCGTATAACGGAACGGATTTTTCCCTTATGAGAGTCCAAATATCTTTATATCAAAAACCTTTTTGATATTATAGTAATGTCTATCAACTACAATATAATAATCATCTAGCAGAAACGCTTTGATCTAACGTTCTACATATACAGTATACATTCAAAACCGCAAGCACGTATTGGGTAATGGATTTCCAACTATGACAATGTATGGAACCACCTTTCGATCAGTGTACTCTAGGAACGATACACTGAAGTTCAATAAGAACATCTTGCAACTCAGCCACACATAACCGACCACTCATTTCGCTTGAGTGTATCGAATGTATATCACCAACGGTTGGGATCAGCAACCGTTCCCGTATATATATGGGACAACATTGATGGATTTAAGAAGAAAATGAATATTCTCTAGATAGGTGATTATACACCCTACTTTGGAGCGACCGACTTAGCCATGCTGCCTGCTCGATTTCTGTCATTTACCGGATGTAAGGCTAGAAGCTGCGCTAATCTTTTTATATATTATATCTTCATTTACTTGGAATACCACATCGTCATACCCGACAAATCATTTTCGATTTCCCTAACGGTATCACGGGTATGAAGCTAAGAGAAACGAATTCCTCCGCCACCAAACGTAATACATTTGAAGAGATCAACATATATGATTCGTTAGGAATACTCTGTCAGACATTCGTCCATACAAGTTGTCCTGGGACTGGACAAACCGAAGGAACTATTCAGTATATCCGTCTTAGGCACTGTTATCTAAGATTTATACAACAGCCCTAGCACTTTACTCTGTCTTCAATTATCTTTGGCATATATGATTCGCAACGCTTATGCCAATACAGAGTGGTCCTTCGGATAACAATCCAACCGGTTTCTCCATATTAACAATGTTAAAATGGTCAAAACTTTGATAGTCTGTGATTTAACCATCAAAGAAAAACAGGCGTGCAAACAACGATATTATTTCCAAATTGAAAATATATCGATCAATCATCATTCAACATTTATCTCTTTAGTTCATTAATTTACTTATCTCCTGTTTCCATTTATTCAACATTTCTTATTTTCTATTATCAGAAACATTTCTGATTCATATTTGGAAAACATTTCGAACCGCTTCACAGCCACCTTACCATTCCTTAGTTAAGAAGGAAGTCAATCAAGTTGGGGTATAATTACCTCTCAGACCTTAACTGAACAACGATTTAACTTCGAAATAGTCAAAGTTTATATTTCAAACCTTTAACAAACTTCCTTACGAAACTCTCGGATTCTATTTACGAATCCACTTCTTTATTGAAAACAATGATTATAATGTTAACGTTATAAACCCTACTTTCGAAATATCTAACTTAACATCTACTTTTATTTATTACTTTGAATAATTGACCTACTCTCATTTATTTATAAATAAATAAATCGATTTAAACACCGGAAAGTAAATAATACTTTCCCAAATTCGATACGATCGAATTTGCCGATTAACTCCCTTCGAGTAATCTCTATTTGATTAACTCTTCTTCGAATAACCTATATTCGATTATCTCTCTTCGAATAACTTAATTCGATTAACTCCTTTTGATTAAACTATAATCGATAACTCCTTTCTTTCGAATACGGTATATTCGATAATCTCCTTTTGAATAACTATATTCGATACTCCTTTAACTTGATTCAAATAACTAATATTCGATAACTCCTTTTAACTTGATTCGAATAACTAATATTCGATAACTCCTTTCGATTAAACTAATCGATACACTTTCCTTTTACTCTACTCGAATAAACTATACTCGATACTCCTTTAACTCTATACGAATAACTGAATTCGATTAACTCGACTCGACTAACTCGACTAACTTTGTTCGACCCACTCGATTAACTAGGCTCGACTAACTTGGTTCGACCCACTCGATTCGACTAACTTGGTTTGACTAACCATACTCTATTAACTCAAATTGTCTAACTTAACTTATTTAACTCAACTTGATTAACTCCTATTGAATAACTAATATTCGATTTAACTCCATTCGCTTGACTCTAGATCGTAGTGATCACAATGGTTACGCCTGATTCCCTCAGGAAACATCCGACCGCCTTAGGCTATCTACAGCCCTGCGAATTTCCCTAGCAGTCGTGCTAAATGGCATCTCATTTGGATTAACTCTAATTGATTAACTCTAACTGATTAACTCTAACTGGTTCACTCTAACCGATTATGTAACGACCCGGAAATTCTGAGCCAATTTAAAATTTTTAATTTGGCAATTTTAATGAATTTTGAATATTTAAAATGATTTATTTTGAATAAAAAGGACAGAAAATTTATTTTCGACGAAGTTAAATCGAATAATTTTATTATAATTATATAACGAGCCTGAAATGGCCCTGTAGTTTGAAAATTCGATCTCGAATTTCAATTGAACATACAGAATTCAATATAAGTCGGGATTGAGCAAAACGAGAAATATTTGAATCTGTTTGACGATATCTTTCCAACGGATGTGAGAAACTGAGATTTCACTTTATAGAGTGTAAGATATGTCTAGTTTAAAATTCAGAAAAGTCGCTGTGGAATTTATATATATTTTATTATATATATAAAGGCATTGAAAATAGCCGTTTTGCAAACAACCTCGGTTTTCGATGAAACCACTTTTATTGTATCCGGGATGTCAAATTATTGCAAGGTTTCAAAATTCATAATTTTCTGAATCAATAAGTGAGCATGGCAAGCTTAAACGTGTTTTGTCAGTTTCAGTCAATTCGGGACGACCGAAAATGGCCATTTTTCAAAAGATCTCAGAATTTGACGAAATTAGTTTTATTAGGACCGTATCGTCAATACAAATCTCGAAATAATTTTTCTACAATTTTCTGAATTAGTATGTGGCCCCGGTAATTTAAAATGTACGTTCAAATTGAATATGTACTGATTTGTATTTTGATTTTTACGAAAACTGATTGTAACGGCCGAATTGGCTTACGAAACATAGCCCATTGTGTTCGAAATGGGTGTATTTAGCTAGGGACGACAGACTTTGGGTCTTGTTTCGAGGTCGAAATTAAAAGTTACTTTTTATGGATAATTAAAAAAATAAAATAATTAAATATATCTTCTATAACATAACCCCCTACCGTTACTTTCCCCTTTCAAAAATACATCGAGCCCTTTTCACAGGAAAACCCACCCGTTGACTCTCGCCCCTCCCGTCGATGGCGACGCTACCCGCGCCACCGCTCAGCCTCCAGCGCCCCCCTCTCTCGCGCCTCACTCCCTCTCCATCTCTCTCTCCTCCCCTAAATAGAACGCCCGAAACCCCCCAAGCCACCTGAAAGCAAACAACGCCCCACCTAAACCCGGGCACCCACCTCCAGCGATGGCCATAGCTCCTCCCCGACTGCCGCGTGCCAACAAAACCCTCTCTCTCCGTCAGCTCTCCACCACCTCCAGTGAGTTTCCCCTTTCTTTTTATTTTGTTTTATTTTATTTACTATGAGATCTACTTGATTTTTAAACTGAAATTATCATGATTTTTAAGTTGAAATTTATTCATATATTTTTGTGACAAAAATCTAAAATTAATATATATAGTTTTGATTTAAAAAGGTAGTATTTAAATGAAAGAACTTCGTTTTAAAAATGTTGATTTTTGAAAATAAATATCATTGGAAAAGCAAGAAGATTTGATTTTTACAAGTAAAAAGGTTCGATTTTTGTTTATATAGAAAGAATAGATTTTTATCAATACAAAGAATAGATTTTTATAAACGAAAAGGTGATTTTCATTTGTAAACACGAGGTATAAAAATAGGATCTTTATTTATAAAAGAGCGAGATAAAAATATGATCATTATTTATAAAAGAGCGAGAAAAAGTAATGATTTTTATTTATTCATTTGCAAGAGAAAGTAATGGTTTTTATTTATTCATTAGCAATAGAAAAACAAGATTTTTTCCTATATGGGTCTGAAACAAGAATACGATTTTTACTATGTATAAGGAAAAATTAAAATGTGATTTTTAATATGAACAGCGTAGAGAAGACTGCGTTGGCATGGCATACAAATCTGAACCGTTCAGAATAGAATGGAGGAGTGGAACCCCTCGGTGAGGACTTCTCACTTTAAAATTTCTTTTCTAGTTATAAATGTATACTAGGATGTAGACGGTGTTTAGTAGCACCCGACACCATCGTCCACAAACCATGGACTTATTTGTTTGGTTGTGTAGTTGGTTAGATCATTTGATTTGAATTTGATTGTTTGGTGAAATGGATTTGGTTTGATTGATATGTGTATGGCGTGGGCCATTACTAGATCGGAGTTAAGGCTAGACCTTGTCCCGTTTCTAGTATCACGCCGTTATACCGCCGAAATTTTATAAAATAAGTTAGAAAAATAAAAATAACATTTTATTGTGTAAATAAACTGAATAGAAATTCATGTGTTGAAATAAATATTTTATCGTTAAAAATATAATTTTTTAACGTGTGTGAATAAAATAAAATATTCATTTACAAACCAGACGGTTTGTTTATGTACACTAATTTGACTGATATTGATTGGGACGATAAATTTTACACATCGCCCAACTGCACAAATAATATTCAGTGTTTGTTGATGTGAAACCCCACAAGGGTATTGGGATGATATTTGACATACACTAGTCCCAATAATTAGTTGTGCGTCGATCGATAGGTTGACAGACGGTTGTGTTGTGCACTTTGGATGATGGTTGATTATTTATTGTTGCTGTTATATACATATGTTGTGTGGAATCCATATAATTAACATTATATGGTAGTTGAGTGGGCCTCATTCCAATTTAGAAAATAAAGAATATTTTAAAATATATATTCATGTGTTGAAATAAAATATATACTCATGTGTTGAAATAAAATATATATTCATGTGTTGAAATAAAATATATATTCATGTGTTGAAATAAAATATACATTCATGTGTTGAAAAAAATATTCATTTGTTGAATAAAATAAAGAAGTTATTGAAATATATAAAGCCGTGTTGATTAGATATGCGCCATTTTGACGCGAACGATATTTATATCGACTTTATTCGATTATCGAAATAGAAGTGATTTCAAGATATAACGTTTTGAAAATATTATCATTTATATATATATCGACGATATGGAATATTCAATTTTGTTTGGAAATTGAATATGAATTTGAAATCGTTTTGAAAACGAATTTAAAACGATTTATAAAATACGTTTAGAATTGAAATCGATGAAATATATATAATAAATATATTATATATATTCAATGGCCTGAATAGAACGCACCGCGCCGTGGTAGTTCGTGAATTTCTACAATTGACTTCAAATTGACGTTACGGGAGATCCGACCGTCGGATCCTCCTGAAACGGGGACCGTTGAGTTCGTATCGAAAAGAGCTTTTCAATGAATATTAGAAATTTGAAATCTAACAGTTGGATTTGAAGATACGTCCAAATCAAATTTAGAAAAGGTCGCTGTAAGTGCAGTTCGACGACCGTTATTGGAAATCGACTGTGCGGGCCTTGATAAAATTATTAAAAATATCAATAATTTGTGTAAAATTATAATAAATAATTTAGAAAGAATTGGGATGAAAAATCCCTTATTTGAAAGGAAAAAAAATGTGTTTTTATCGAAATGAACTAGTTATGAACTAGAATTAAATTCCGATATTTTTAAAATAAATAAATTGGATTTGAAGTGGTTTTAAAAATAACCAGAATTTAAAATATACATCTTGGAATGGATTTGAATCGAAATTATGTTCGAAACATTTCGATGTTGGATTTCATGATTATACAGATATGGTTGTGGAAATTTGAAAGATATATTCATATCGTTATTTCCAATACGATATCTGTTGGTTTCAGAATTTGATATTGAATATAAGCCGATATATTTTCTATTCAGAGCCTTGTATTAAATATCGAATGTGATTTGGGTTTGTTGTGAATGGTGTCTTCATTAACACTATTCTTGAACCCAGATAAGAAAAGATTAAATCTTTTTATTTAGATTTAATGAAGTAAACCAATTAACTTATATTTAATTGGAATTGAAGTGAAATTGATTTTTGGGTTTATCGTGAACAGTGCATTAAATAACACTTGTTCTTTCCCCCGATTAACAATGGAATGATATTTTGGGTTGTCATGAATGGTATCTTTAATAATACTGTTCTTTGACCCAATGGAGTTAAGGAAATTAGAAAACTAGCTGGGGATTAGTTAAGTTGAATGGTTTCCTTGGTATTGATCTGATTTTGGTTTCGGCCTTCGGGGTTAATATTTGGGAAATTATTCTCTTACTAATTTACGATTAGTGACTGATGAATTGGAATGAGGCGTATGTTGTGTTTGTGTAACATTTGTTTATTATATACGCGAGTTATTCGGAAAGACTGGGTTTATCCCATTCTGAATAACTGATACGACGATAGGTCGAAGATGAAGACGGTGGTCGAAGACCGGAGGTCTTCACATCGTTTGGATGATTTCCGATGATCTTGATTGGGCTGTACACCCAAGAGGAGGGAATCAGTTGGTGATCGTCCAGACGTATTTGGAGACCGATGGATATGAAAGGTACAAGGTGCCTCCGGTTTCGATCAGACCCAGAACAGACTTGTAAATGGACTATGTGTATGACATTGGATTTCATTCTGTGTAACTGATATCGGTTGCATGGAGTGGTTTGCCTGTGTGGCATGCTAAGATGCAGTCATCATGGCTTTTGTTGAAAAGCAAAGTCTTGTGGTTGATGATCAAAGCACCGCCTACGTGGCATCGCTTTGTGTAACGTTAAATTCACGAGAATCACATCCCGGTGTGAACCAAAAACTGGAGAGGACATCAGGCAGGGCATGCGTTTCTTTCTAGCTAGAAGTGGCGTCTGTGCTTGAACTGGCTGACGAGTTTGACTCATGTGGTTGTTGGAATTGGAGGAGCCTCGAATATATCGGTCGTTCTCGAACCAATAGAGTCCGTGGACTCATTTACGCCCCATAGGGCGGGGAAACGCATGTTCAGGCATTTTAATCCACTCCGTGTGGACCGGCCTTGCCAAGGGCCCACCTGAGTCTAGGCCCTAAGACATGGTAGGCAAGACTGTCTCGAATCATTAGAGGACTATCTTTTGCCTCGGTTCACAGATGGAAATCCAATTTCCAATACAAGTTTAGCGGTTTTAATTGTAGAACCTAGTATGGCGATATGATATATGGTACCCATGCCGTCTATAATTGATATTTATGATTGTATTTAAAAATCAGAAACTGACAGGAAACGAGCTAAGATGGATGGTTTCCTGAGTATTGGTCTGATGTTGGTTTCGGCCTTCAGGGTTAATACTTAGGGAATCGTTCCCTTACTAATTTACAGTTGGAGTCTGGTTAGTAATAATGAAGGATAAAATTTCGCGTATCAAGCATTCTTTGGCTGTTATATGGTAAAACCCTATCCTCCGGCTTGCGTTGCATTGTGTGATGGGACATGGGTCTTATACCAGCTTCATTGTTCTTTATTTTGCATTGCGCTGTTTGTTTTATGCACTGGTATTCTTGGGAGCAAACCCGATCCATGTTATACGGCGTGGTCCCTTGATTTACCTAACTTTAAAAATAAAGAATAATAACTGTTTTAGTTCTCACACCAGTCACATGACTGAACTGGAGTTTATTGTTTTAACCTAAACTCTGGGTGCCCTTATTTTGACACGGGCAGCTAGTAGTTGGGTTTTGCACATTCATATTCACAGGTTCCTGATTTATAGCTGAAGTGATATTCAGAAAGCTCTGTATCCGTGTATTTCTTTCAGTTATGTTTTGTATTATTTTTCCACTGCAGTAATGTATTTAATTCTCTAATGTTTTAAAGTGTGTAATTTTCATTCATACTCTGTAATATTCTTGTATTCTGATGGAATTGTTGTAATAAACAATGAAATGTTCTTCTGTTTGCGTTCTGATTTCTCGTGTTCTCAACTCAATCCGTGCTTTCCTTACCGAGGAAGTTCGGGTCGTGTCAGCTTAGTATCAGAGCTATGGTTTACAGAGCTCGAGAACAAGACACATTAGAACCGAACGAAAGAATTCATCAGAAATTGGATCAGTAATATCCAATGAGAGTTACTCGTTAGAGATAGGATCAGCAGTATCCTAGAATGAGTGTGAAGAATATGTTTTTCAAATAAAGTTGGAAACAAATTTTGTTTCAAAAATTCAAACCGTTTAATGCGTATTTGAATATTTATTTTATATTGATTTCGACGATTCAGAATATAGAGATTTCTCATATACGCGTCATGAACATATATTCAAAGTTTTAATATACTGGATAGATGTAGAATCACACTCTAGTCGCCCGGACATGATTCTAATGATGGCGCGCTATCAGCAGTATTTATTTTCGAGTTTCGAAAGTGAGATATCTATATATTTCCATTAGACTGGTGTGAGAAACAAAACTAGATAGGGCTATGGTTGTAAATTGGCATCAAAAACATGATTTTCTGTATATATATCAAAATTATGAATTTGAAACGTTAATTAAATAATTGATTGATGGTTGTGTTGCTTGATTATTGTTTTGAAATTTTGAACCATTATGCCAAATTGAACCGAATATTGAACTGTATGGGAAAATGACTACAATTGCATGCATATACATATCTATGTGCGAACAGGTCATAGGAAGGAGGCCAGAGCAGAGGAATAAAATTGTTTGCCCGACAAATAGGTACATGTTTATTGTATTTCTTTGGGTGATGATGATTTTATGAGCCGATTGGCTAGCCGCTTGGCTTTTTCTTTTTGAGATGAGAGGGCCTGCATGGCAGTTGGGGGATTTTCCCGATGCTCCCGGTGCAGGGAGGTAATGGCGAAATTTTTGAAAATTTAGTGTGTTAGCCATATTTTTGAAATGTTTGAAAGTTTTTAGAAACTGAAAAGTTGAAAAACTTACGCCGTAATGAAAATAATTGGAGTTTAGTTGATTAATAAACAACTTCCAACTTCGTTCCTTTTCGAGGACGAAAAGATTTTAAGTGGGGGAGGTTGTAACGACCCGGAAATTCTGAGCCAATCTAAAATTTTTAGTTTGGCAATTTTAATGAATTTTTGAATATTTAAAATGAATTATTTTAAATAAAAACGAAGGAAACTTTATTTTTGACAAAGTTAAATCGAATAATTTTATTTTAATTATATAACAAGCCTGAAATGGCCCTATGGTTCGAAAATTCGATTTCGAATTTCAAATGAATATACAGAATTCAATATAAGTCGGAATTGAACGAAACGAGAAATATTTGAATCTTTTTGACGATATCTTTCCAACAGATGTGAGAAACTGAGATTTCACTTTATAGAGTGTAAGATATGTCCAGTTTAAAATTTAGAAAAGTCGTTGTGGAATTTATATATATTTTAATATATATAAAGGCATTGAAAATAGCCGTTTTGCAAACAACCTCGATTTTCGACGAAACCACTTTTGTTGGATCCGGGATGTCAAATTATTTCTAGGTTTCAAAATTCATAATATTCTGAATCAATATGTGAGCGTGGCACACTTAAACGTGTTTTGTCAGTTTCAGTCAATTCGGGTCGACCAGAAAATGGCCATTTTTCAAACGATCTCAGAATTTTACGAAATTAGTTTTATTAGGACCGTATCGTCTATATGAATCTCGAAATAATTTTTCGGGAATTTTCTGAATTAGTATGTGGCCCCGGTAATTTAAAATGTACGTTCAAATTGAATATATACTGATTTATATTTTGATTTTGACGAAAACTGATCGTAACGGCCGAATTGGCTTACGAAACATAGCCTATTGTGTTCAGAATAGGGGCAATTATCTAGGGACGACAGACGTTGGGTCTTGTTTCGAGGTCGAAATTAAAAGTTACTTTTTATGAATAATTAATAAAATAAAATAAATAAATAAATCTTCTATAACATAACCCCCCCAACCGTTACTTTCCACTTTCAAAAATACATTGAGCCCTTTTCATAGAAAAACCCACCCGTTGACCCTCGCCGCTCCCGTCGATGGCGAAGCTACCCGCGACACCGCTCAGCCTCCAGCGCCCCCCTCTCTCGCGCCTCACTCCCTCTCCATCTATCTCTCCTCCCCTAAATAGAACGACGCCCGAAACCCCCCAAGCCAGCTGAAAGCGAACGATGCCCCACCTGAACCCGGGCACCCATCTTCGGCGATGGCCATAGCTCCACCCCGACTGCCGCGCGCCAACAAAACACCTCCCTCCGTTAGCTCTCCACCACCTCCAGTGAGTTTCCCCTTTCTTTTTATTTTGTTTTATTTTATTTACTATGGGATCTACTTGATTTTTAAACTGGAATTATCATGATTTTTAAACTGAAATTTATTCATATATTTTTGTGATAAAAATATGAAATTAATATATATAGTTTTGATTTGAAAAGGTAGTATTTAAATTAAAGAACTTTGTTTTAAAAATATTGATTTTTGAAAATAAATATCATTGGAAAAGCAAGAAGATTTGATTTTTACAAGTAAAAAGCTTCGATTTTTGTTTATATAGAAAGAATAGATTTTTATCAATATAAAGAATGGATTTTTATAAACGAAAAGGAGATTTTCATTTGTGAACACGAGGTATAAAAATAGGATCTTTATTTATAAAAGAGCAAGATAAAAATATGATCTTTATTTATAAAAGAGCGAGAATAAGTAATGATTTTTATTTATTCATTTGCAGGAGAAAGTAATGGTTTTTATTTATTCATTAGCAATAGAAAAACACGATTTTTACCTATATGGGTTTGAAACAAGAATACGATTTTTACTATGTAGAAGGAAAAATAAAAATGTGATTTTTAATATGAACAGCGTAGAGAAGACTGCTTTGGCATGGCAAACAAATCTGCACTGTTCAGAATAGAATGGAGGAGTGGAACACCTCGGTGAGAACTTCTTACTTTAAAATTTCTTTTCTAGTTATAAATATATACTGGGATGTAGACGGTGTTTAGTAGCACACGACACCATCGTCCATAGACCATGGACTTGTTTGTTTGGTTGTGTAGTTGGTTAGATTGTCATTTGATTTGAATTTGATTGTTTGGTGAAATGGATTTGGTTTGACTGATATGTGTATGGCGTGGGCCGTTACTAGACCGGGGATAAGGCTAGGCCTTGTCCCGTTTCTAGTATCGCGCCGTTGTGCCGCTGAAATTTTCTAAAATAAGTTAGAAAAATAAAAAATATCATTTTATTGTGTAAATAAACTAAATAGAAATTCATGTGTTGAAATAAATATTTTATCGTTAAAAATTTAATATTTTAATGTGTGTGAATAAAATTAAATATTCATTTACAAACCAGACGGTTAGTTTATGTACACTTATTTGACTGGTATTGATTGGGACGATAAATTTTACACATCGCCCAGCTGCACAAATAATATTCAGTGTTTGTCGATGTGAAACCCCACACGGGGTATTGGGATGATATTTGATGTACACTAGTCCCAATAATTAGTTGTGTGTCGATCGATAGGTTGACAGACAGTTGTGTTGTGCACTTTGGATAATGGTTGATTATTTATTGTTGCTGTTATATACATGTGTTGTGTGGAATCCATATAGTTAACATTATATGGTAATTGAGTGGGCCTCATTCCAATTTATAAAATTAAGAATATTTTAAAATATATATTCATGTGTTGAAATAAAATATATATTCATGTGTTGAGATAAAATATATATTCATGTGTTGAAACAAAATATACATTCATGTGTTGAAAAAAATATTCATTTGTTGAATAAAATAACGAAGTTATTGAAATATATAAAGCCGTGTTGATTAGATAGGCGCTATTTTGATGCGAACGATATTTATATCGATTTTATTCGATTATCGAAAAGAAGTGATTTCAAAATATAACGTTTTGAAAATATTATCATTTATATATATATCGACGATATGGAATATTCAATTTTGTTTGGAAATTGAATATGAAGTTGAAATCGTTTTGAAAACGAATTTAAAACGATTTATAAAATACGTTCAGAATTGAAATCGATAAAATATATATAATAAATATATTATATATATTCAATGGCCTGAATAGAACGCGCCGCGCCGTGGTAGTTCGTGAATTTCGACCATTGACTTCAAATTGACGTTACGGGAGATCCGACCGTCGGATCCTCCTGAAACCAGGACCGTTGGGTTCGTATCGAAAAGAGCTTTCCCATGAATATTAGAAATTTGAAATCTAACGGTTGGATTTGGAGATACGTCCAAATCAAATTTAGAAAAGGTCGTTGTAAGTGCAGTTCGACGACCGTTATTGGAAATCGACTGTACGGGCCTTTATAAAATTATTAAAAATATCAATAATTTGTGTAAAATCATAATAAATGATTTAGAAAGAACTATGATGAAAAATCCCTTGTTTGAAAGGAAAAAAACGTGTTTTTATCAAAATGAACTAGTTATGAACTAGAATTAAATTCCGATATTTTTAAAATAAATAAATTGGATTTGAAGTGGTTTTAAAAATAACTAGAATTTCCAATATATGTATTGGAATGGATTTGAATCGAAATTATCTTTGGAACATTTCGATGTTGGATGTCGTGATTATACAGATATGTTTGTGGAAATTTGGAAGATATATTCATATCGTTATTTCCAATACGATATATGTTGGTTTCAGAATTTGATATTGAATATGAGCCGATATATTTTCTATTCAGAGCCCTGTATTTAATATCGAATCTGATTTGGGTTTGTCTTGAATGGTGTGAAGACCCGTAACTTCCCCGTAAATGAAAGCGTCGGATAGTTCGAGAACAAACCACAACAGAACGCATACAGAAGAACATTTCATTGTATATTACAACAATGCATCAGATTACAAGAATATACAGAGTATAAATGAATATACACAGAAATATCAGAGATTTAAATTACATTTAAATACATAGCAGCGGAAAAATAATACAATACACAACTAGAAGAGATATACGGATACAAAGCTTTCCGGATATCGTTCCAGCTGTAAACCAGGATCCTGTGAATATAAATCTGCAAAACCAAAACTACTAGCTGCCCGTGTCAAAATAAGGGCACCCAGAGTTTAGGTTAAAACAATAAACTCCAGGTCAGTCATGTGACTGGTGTGAGAACTAAAACAGTTATTAATCTTTATTTTTAAAGCTAGGTAAATCAAGGGACCACGCCGTATAACACGGAACGGGTTTCCTTCCAAGAATACCGGTGCATAAATAAACAGCGCAATGCTAAATAAAGAAAGATGAAGCTGTTATAAGACCCAGGTCCCATCACACAATGCAACGCAGCCGAGGATAGGGTTTTCCCTTATAACAGCCAAAGAATGCTTGATACGGTTAAAACAAATCGTTTGATACTATTATAAGTGCATAGTGTATAAAACAACTTCAAATCATAAGTATCAATCATAGGCGGCATAAGCGCCCCATCCCACTATGTCGCCATATATAGGATTACAATTAAAACCGCAAATGTCACGTATTTGGAAATTGGATTTCCGTCTATGAACCGAGGCAAAAGATAGTCCTCAACCGATTCGAGACAATCTAGCCTACCATGTCTCAGGATCAGAGCTCGAGTGACCCTTGGATCGTCAGGGCCGGTCCACCGATGTGGATTAAAATGCCTGAACACTACGTTTCCCCGCCCTTTGGGGCGCAAACGAGCCAACGAATGACTCCATCGGTTCGAGAACGACCGATCAATCCGAGGCGCCTCGCAACAGCAACAACCACATAAGTCAAACTCGTCAGGGCGTGTAAAACCACTGACGCCACTTCTAGCTAGAAAGAAACGCAAGTCCTCCCTGAGGTCCGTCTCCCGTTTTTGGTTCATACCGGGTGTGAAACACGCGAGGTAAATGTTACACAAAGCTACGCCACAAAGGCCGTGCTTTGATCATCACCACAAGACTTTGCTTTTCAACAGAAGCCTTGATCATTTGCATCTTAGCATGCCACACAGGCAAACCATCCTATGCAACCGATATCAGTCACACAGAATGAAATCCGATGTCAGACACACAGTCCATTTACAAGTCCGTCCTGGGTCTGAACGAAACCGGAGGCACCTAGTACCCCGCATATCCATCGATCTCCAAGTACGTCTGGACGATCACTAACTGTTTCCATCTTCTTGGGTGTACAGCCCAATCAAGATCATCAGTTATCACCCAAACGACGTGAAGACCTCCGGTCTTCGACCATCGTCTTCATCTTCGACTTATCGTCGTATCAGTTACTCAGAATGGGATAAACCCGGTCTTTCCGAATAACTCGCGTATATTTTAAATAAGTGTTACACAAACACAACATACGCCTCATTCCAATTCATTAGTCACTAACCATAAATTAATCAAGAGAATAATTCCCCAAATATTAACCCCGAAGGCCGAAACCAACATCAGATCAATATCCAGAAAACCATTCTGCTTGGCTAACCGCCAGTTAGTTTCTAAATTTCACATTCAAATCTAATTAAAGATTTAACTATCGCCTGGAGCAAAACTGGTGATACTCCATTCTCGATCTTTTCAATCTAATTAAAGATTCATTAAAACTCCACTTAGTTTTAATCTGTGACTGGGTTAAAGAATCAGTGTCATTTAAAACACGGTTCACGATAAACCCAAAGTCACATCCCATTAATTATCGGGTTAAAGAACAAGTGTTATTTAAAACACTGTTCACGATAAACCCAAAAATCAATATCCATTCAATTCCAATTATATATCATTTAATTGGTACACTTCATTAAATCTAAATCAAAAGTTTTAATCTTTTCTCAGCTGGGTTCAAGAACAGTGTTAGTGAAGACACCATTCACGACAAACCCAAATCACATTCATTAATTATCGGGTTAAAGAACAAGTGTTATTTAAAACACTGTTCACGATAAACCCAAAAATCAATATCAATTCAATTCCAATTAAATATCATTTAATTGGTACACTTCATTAAATCTAAATAAAAAGATTTAATCTTTTCTCAGCTGGATTCAAGAACAGTGTTAGTGAAGACACCATTCACGACAAACCCAAATCACATTCATTAATTATCGGGTTAAAGAACAAGTGTTATTTAAAACACTGTTCACGATAAACCCAAAAATCAATATCAATTCAATTCCAATTAAATATCATTTAATTGGTACACTTCATTAAATCTAAATAAAAAGATTTAATCTTTTCTCAGCTGGGTTCAAGAACAGTGTTAGTGAAGACACCATTCACGACAAACCCAAATCACATTCATTAATTATCGGGTTAAAGAACAAGTGTTATTTAAAACACTGTTCACGATAAACCCAAAAATCAATATCAATTCAATTCCAATTAAATATCATTTAATTGGTACACTTCATTAAATCTAAATAAAAAGATTTAATCTTTTCTCAACTGGGTTCAAGAACAGTGTTAGTGAAGACACCATTCACGACAAACCCAAATCACATTCGATATTCAATACAAGGCTCTGAATAGAAAATATATCGGCTTATATTCAATATCGAATTCTACGACTAACAAATGTCGTATTGGAAATGACGATACAAATATATATCTTTCAAATTTCCATAACAACACCTGTAATATCACGAATTCCAACATCGAAATATTCCGAAGACAATTTCGATTCAAATCCACTCCAATGCAATCATTGGAAATTTTGGTTATTTTCAAAACCATTTCAAATTCAATTTATTTATTTAAAAATAAATAGAATTATAATTCTAGTTCAAACTAGTTCATTTCGATAAAAATCTATTTTTATCTTTTCAAATATGGAGTTTTTCATCCCAAATCTTCACAAATCATTTCTTATGATTTTACACAAATTATTACTATTTTTAATAATTTTATCAAGGCCCGTACAGCCGATTTCCAACAACGGTCATCGAACTGCACTTACAGCGACCTTTTTCGAATTTGATTTGGACATAATTCCAAATCCAACCGTTAGATTTCAAATTTCTAACATTCTCTAGAAAGCCCTTTTCGATACGAACCCAACGGTTCCGGTTTTAGGAGAATCCGACGGTTGGATCTCCCGTAATGTCCGTTTGAAATAAATGGTCGAAATTCACGAACTGCCGCGGCGCGGCGCGTCCTATTCAGGCCATTATATTATATATAATATATATATAATATATTTCGTCGATTACTATTCAAAACGAATTATATAAATAGTTTTAAAATCGTTTCAAAACCTATTTCAACTTCCATTTCAATTCAAAGCAAAATTGAATTCTTCTTTATAAATTCGTTTCAAAATTCATTTCTATTCAATTCGAATTTCAATTCAATTTGAATTCATTTCAATTCGCTTTCAATTCCATTTGAATTCGTTTTCAATTCAATTCATTTCGAAATCGTTTTCAATTCAATTCATTTCGAAATCATTTTCAATTCATTTTGAATTCAATTCATTTCGAAATCGTTTTCAAATCGATATAAATATCGTTCACGTCAAAATGGCGTCCATACACGGCTTCATAAATTTCTATTTTCAAATATTCTATTTCAAATATTTCTTTTTCAAAATAGTTGTTATTATCAAAATATTTCGTTCAACACATGACCAATCTCCATGAATGAGTACTGTCAACACATGAACTTTTATTTTATAATATTCTTTATTTTTCAAATTGGAATGAGGCCCAATCAATTACCATATAAAATTAATTATATGGATTTCCATACAACACATGTATATAATAGCATTGAAAAATAATCAACCATCAACCAAAGTGCACTACACTGTATAAGCATCAAATATAGATATTCAACGCTTATAACAGCCTGTCAATCCATCGATCGACATATTTAATCAATCAGGATGAGTGAAATTCATATTTCATCCCAACACCCGTGTGGGGTTTCAAACAAACAAACACAGATTTTATTTGTGCAGTTGGGCGATGTGTAAAATTTATCGTCCCAATCAATGTCATTCAAATAAGTGTACATAAACAAACCGTCTGGTTTGTAAATGAATATTTATTTATTCACATTCACGTTAAAAATTATATTTTTAACGATAAAACATTTTATTTCAACCTATGAATTTCTATTCAATTCATTTACACAATAAAATGATATTTTTATTTTCTAACATATTTTAGAAAATTTCGGCGGCATAACGGCACGATACTAGAAACGGGACAAGGCCTAGCCTTATCCCCGGTCTAGTGAAGGCCCACGCCATTCACACATCAATCAAATCAATTTCATCTCACCAAACAATTCAAACAAATAATCCAACTAATCTATGAAACCAAACAAACAAGTCCATGGTCTGTGGACGGGTGTCGGGTGCTACTAAGCACCGTCTGCATCCTAGTATATATATATATATATATAACTAGAAAAATAAATTGAAAGGTGAGAAATTCTCACCGATAGCTATCCTAGCTCCACGGCACTTCATTGATAGAAATCTTCATCGTTATTGCTTCTTCGTCATCTTCGTTGCTCGTAGCCACTACATATATAAAAATCATATTTTTACATCGATATTCTATATATATAAAAATCGAATTTTTAGTTCGTTATTCAATATATAAAAATCGAATTTTTAGTTCGCTATTCAATATATAAAAATCGAATTTTTAGTTCGCTAGTCAATATATAAAAATCGAATTTTTAGTTCGCTACTCAATATATAAAAATCGAATTTTTAGTTCGCTATTCAATATATAAAAATCGAATTTTTAGTTCGCTATTCAATATATAAAAATCGAATTTTTAGTTCGCTATTCAATATATTAAAAATCGAATTTTTAGTTCGCTATTCAATATATAAAAATCGAATTTTATTTCGAAGTTCAATAAAAAAAAAAATCCCATTTTTCTGTCGAAGTTCAATATATTTAAAAACAAAACTTTATACGATTTTCATTTCAAAACAATGATATTTATTTTCATTTCATATATAAAGCTAATTTTATATTTTTATTAAAAATTACATTTTTATTACTAATATATATATATATATATATATATATATATATATATATATATATATTACATTTTAAAATAATGCTATTATTATCAAATATGAAAATAAAATTCAGTGTCTTACATTTTTGAAAACTGATTTTCAAACAATGCATTTATAATTTTAAACTGAATTTTAAACTATGCATTTGAAAATAAAAAAAAAATAAAAAAAAAAACAAACAAGAGAGCTTACTTTTCTTCTTCCTGGACTGCTCGAACCACTCCTCCACATTGCTTCAGGCTTCATTGAAAATCAGAGCACCCACTTCGTCCAGACCCTCCTCCCCTGACGCACGCCAAACGAGGCGCCCTGGAGTCGATCGCCGGCCACCATGAGGTGCGCCTTCGCACCTACTGCCGCCGCCATGACTGGCGTCCACTTCGGTGGTTTCCTCCGACCTGGAGGTGCGTGCGAAGCTGGCGACTTCGATTCGTTGGTTGGAAATTTTGAATAACATTGCGGATTAGAAGATGATGGAGGAAGAAATTTCGTAGAAAAGGGGGCCTTCGATTTCAGAAGGAGGCGGCTCAATTTCTGTTGACCGCGAGAGGGAGTTATGAGGGTTTGACTCCCCGTTTGACCATACCCCTATATTTATATTTTTATTTAATTCTCAAATGACTTCTTTATTGGTACGAATCTCAAATCAAAGCCAACGACTGTCGCCTCTAGCCAAATACCCCTATTCCGGAGACAATGGTATATGTTTCGTAAGCCAATTCGATCGTTTCGATCAGTTTTCGTTAAATTTAAAATATAACTCATTACATTAAATTTTAAACGTACATTTCAAATTACCGGGGTCACATACTAACTAGAAAAATTCCTGAAAAATATTTTCTAACTTCGTATTGACGATACGGTCCTAACAAAACTAGTTTCGTCGAATTCTGAGACCGTTTGAAAAATGGCCAATTTCCAGTCGATTAAAATCAACTGAAACTGGTCAAACGCGCTTTCCTTTGCCACGCTCACATATTGAATCGAAAAATCATGAAATTTGAAACCTAGCAATAACTTTACATCACGGACCCAACAAAACTGGTTTCGTCGAAATCCGAGGTCGTTTGCAAAATGTCCATTTTTAAGGGCCTGAATTCCGTAGCGACTATTCAGAATTTTCAACTGGACATATCTTTTGATTCCCGCTACGAACTTTGGATTTTTCGGATTCGTTGGAAAGATATTATCAATTAGATCCCATTATTTTTGGTTTCACTAAAATCCGGATTGTTTTGCACCCGGTACATTCAATTGAAGTTTGAAATTGAATTATCGAACTACCGCGCCATTTTCAATTCTATTTATAATTATATACAAATATTATTTTCTAACGACGACGCGTATATAATATATACGTCGAATTATATTAAAAATAAATTTTCTCGTCGATATTATTTAAAATAATTCATTTTAAATAATCAAAATTCGCTAAAACGGCCAAAATAAAAATTTTAAACTGGCCCAGATTTTACGGGTTGTTACAATCTCCCCCACTTAAAACTTTTCGTCCCCGAAAAGGAACAAAGTCGAAAGTGGTTTGATTATTCAGCTCTACGCTCGATCTGGCTTCCATTCTCCAACTCTTTGGTTTCTGAGAATTTTCAAACTTTCAAAAATTTGGCTAACACCCTAAATTTTCGAATAATTTCGCCATAACCTCCCCTGCACTGGGAGCATCGGGGAATTTCAAATAGCTTCCCCGGTCCTTCAGATCTCAAAAAGAAAAAGAAAAAGCCAAGCGGCTAGCCAATAGGCTCACAAAATCATCATCACCCAAACAAAACAGGAAATTATGTAGTAAACATGTACCTATTTGTCGGGCAAACAAATTTTATTCTCTGCTCTAGCCTCCTTGCTATGACCTGTTCAATGTAAGTATATGTATATGCAAACAAATGCAACCAATTTTCAATATAATTCAATATGTGATTCAATTAGGCTAATTGGTTCAAAATTATCAAACAATTAAACAAACAACACAATCATCAATCAATTAGTGAATTAGAGTTTCGAATTTCATAATTTTGATACATATACAAAAATCATGTTTTTGATGCCAAATCACAACAATGTGTTCTAACTATATTAGTTTTGGTTCTCACACCAGTCTAATGGAAACATATAGAAATCACACCTTCGAAACACGAAAATAAATACTGGTGATGGCGCGCCATCATCAAAATCATGTCCGGGCGACTAGAGTGTGACTCTATATCTATCCAGTATATTAAAATTTCGAATACACGCGGATCAGACGTATACGCAAAATCTATATATACTGGATTGTCCACATCAATCTAAATAGATAATCAAATACGAATAATTGATTTAAATCTTTAAAACAAAAGTTTGTTTTCACTTGAAAAATATACTCTTCACACTCGTTCTAGGATACTACTGATCCTATCTCTAACGAGTCATTCTAATTGGATATTACTAATCCAATATCTGATGAATTCTTTCGTATGGTTCTAATGTGCCTTGTTCTCTGAGCTTTGTAAACCAAAGCTCTGATACCAACTGTGAAGACCCGTAACTTCCCCGTAAAGGAAAGCGTCGGATAGTTCGAGAACAAACCACAACAGAACGCATACAGAAGAACATTTCATTGTATATTATAACAATGCATCAGATTACAAGAATATACAGAGTATAAATGAATATACACAGAAATATCAGAGATTTAAATTACATTTAAATACATAGCAGCGGAAAAATAATACAATACACAACTAGAAGAGATATACGGATACAAAGCTTTCCGGATATCGTTCCAGCTGTAAACCAGGATCCTGTGAATATAAATCTGCAAAACCAAAACTACTAGCTGCCCGTGTCAAAATAAGGGCACCCAGAGTTTAGGTTAAAACAATAAACTCCAGGTCAGTCATGTGACTGGTGTGAGAACTAAAACAGTTATTAATCTTTATTTTTAAAGCTAGGTAAATCAAGGGACCACGCCGTATAACACGGAACGGGTTTCCTCCCAAGAATACCGGTGCATAAATAAACAGCGCAATGCTAAATAAAGAAAGATGAAGCTGTTATAAGACCCAGGTCCCATCACACAATGCAACGCAGCCGAGGATAGGGTTTTCCCTTATAACAGCCAAAGAATGCTTGATATGGTTAAAACAAATCGTTTGATACTATTATAAGTGCATAGTGTATAAAACAACTTCAAATCATAAGTATCAATCATAGGCGGCATAAGCGCCCCATCCCACTATGTCGCCATATATAGGATTACAATTAAAACCGCAAATGTCACGTATTTGGAAATTGGATTTCCGTCTATGAACCGAGGCAAAAGATAGTCCTCAACCGATTCGAGACAATCTAGCCTACCATGTCTCAGGATCAGAGCTCGAGTGACCCTTGGATCGTCAGGGCCGGTCCACCGATGTGGATTAAAATGCCTGAACACTACGTTTCCCCGCCCTTTGGGGCGCAAACGAGCCAACGAATGACTCCATCGGTTCGAGAACGACCGATCAATCCGAGGCGCCTCGCAACAGCAACAACCACATAAGTCAAACTCGTCAGGGCGTGTAAAACCACTGACGCCACTTCTAGCTAGAAAGAAACGCAAGTCCTCCCTGAGGTCCGTCTCCCGTTTTTGGTTCATACCGGGTGTGAAACACGCGAGGTAAACGTTACACAAAGCTACGCCACAAAGGCCGTGCTTTGATCATCACCACAAGACTTTGCTTTTCAACAGAAGCCTTGATCATTTGCATCTTAGCATGCCACACAGGCAAACCATCCTATGCAACCGATATCAGTCACACAGAATGAAATCCGATGTCAGACACACAGTCCATTTACAAGTCCGTCCTGGGTCTGAACGAAACCGGAGGCACCTAGTACCCCGCATATCCATCGATCTCCAAGTACGTCTGGACGATCACTAACTGTTTCCATCTTCTTGGGTGTACAGCCCAATCAAGATCATCAGTTATCACCCAAATGACGTGAAGACCTCCGGTCTTCGACCATCGTCTTCATCTTCGACTTATCGTCGTATCAGTTACTCAGAATGGGATAAACCCGGTCTTTCCGAATAACTCGCGTATATTTTAAATAAGTGTTACACAAACACAACATACGCCTCATTCCAATTCATTAGTCACTAACCGTAAATTAATCAAGAGAATAATTCCCCAAATATTAACCCCGAAGGCCGAAACCAACATCAGATCAATATCCAGAAAACCATTCTGCTTGGCTAACCGCCAGTTAGTTTCTAAATTTCACATTCAAATCTAATTAAAGATTTAACTATCGCCTGGAGCAAAACTGGTGATACTCCATTCTCGATCTTTTCAATCTAATTAAAGATTCATTAAAACTCCACTTAGTTTTAATCTGTGACTGGGTTAAAGAATCAGTGTCATTTAAAACACGGTTCACGATAAACCCAAAGTCATATCCCATTAATTATCGGGTTAAAGAACAAGTGTTATTTAAAACACTGTTCACGATAAACCCAAAAATCAATATCCATTCAATTCCAATTAAATATCATTTAATTGTTACACTTCATTAAATCTAAATCAAAAGATTTAATCTTTTCTCAGCTGGGTTCAAGAACAGTGTTAGTGAAGACACCATTCACGACAAACCCAAATCACATTCATTAATTATCGGGTTAAAGAACAAGTGTTATTTAAAACACTGTTCACGATAAACCCAAAAATCAATATCAATTCAATTCCAATTAAATATCATTTAATTGGTACACTTCATTAAATCTAAATAAAAAGATTTAATCTTTTCTCAGCTGGGTTCAAGAACAGTGTTAGTGAAGACACCATTCACGACAAACCCAAATCACATTCATTAATTATCGGGTTAAAGAACAAGTGTTATTTAAAACACTGTTCACGATAAACCCAAAAATCAATATCAATTCAATTCCAATTAAATATCATTTAATTGGTACACTTCATTAAATCTAAATAAAAAGATTTAATCTTTTCTCAGCTGGGTTCAAGAACAGTGTTAGTGAAGACACCATTCACGACAAACCCAAATCACATTCATTAATTATCGGGTTAAATAACAAGTGAATTTAAAACACTGTTCACGATAAACCCAAAAATCAATATCAATTCAATTCCAATTAAATATCATTTAATTGGTACACTTCATTAAATCTAAATAAAAAGATTTAATCTTTTCTCAGCTGGGTTCAAGAACAGTGTTAGTGAAGACACCATTCACGACAAACCCAAATCACATTCATTAATTATCGGGTTAAAGAACAAGTGTTATTTAAAACACTGTTCACGATAAACCCAAAAATCAATATCAATTCAATTCCAATTAAATATCATTTAATTGGTACACTTCATTAAATCTAAATAAAAAGATTTAATCTTTTCTCAACTGGGTTCAAGAACAGTGTTAGTGAAGACACCATTCACGACAAACCCAAATCACATTCGATATTCAATACAAGGCTCTGAATAGAAAATATATCGGCTTATATTCAATATCGAATTCTACGACTAACAAATGTCGTATTGGAAATAACGATACAAATATATATCTTTCAAATTTCCATAACAACACCTGTAATATCATGAATTCCAACATCGAAATATTCCGAAGACAATTTCGATTCAAATCCACTCCAATGCAATCATTGGAAATTTTGGTTATTTTCAAAACCATTTCAAATTCAATTTATTTATTTAAAAATAAATAGAATTATAATTCTAGTTCAAACTAGTTCATTTCGATAAAAATCTATTTTTATCTTTTCAAATATGGAGTTTTTCATCCCAAATCTTCACAAATCATTTCTTATGATTTTACACAAATTATTACTATTTTTAATAATTTTATCAAGGCCCGTACAGCCGATTTCCAACAACGGTCATCGAACTGCACTTACAGCGACCTTTTTCGAATTTGATTTGGACATAATTCAAAATCCAACCGTTAGATTTCAAATTTCTAACATTCGCTAGAAAGCTCTTTTCGATACGAACCCAACGGTTCCGGTTTTAGGAGAATCCGACGGTTGGATCTCCCGTAATGTCCGTTTGAAATAAATGGTCGAAATTCACGAACTGCCGCGGCGCGGCGCGTCCTATTCAGGCCATTATATTATATATAATATATATATAATATATTTCGTCGATTACTATTCAAAACGAATTATATAAATAGTTTTAAAATCGTTTCAAAACCTATTTCAACTTCCATTTCAATTCAAAGCAAAATTGAATTCTTCTTTATAAATTCGTTTCAAAATTCATTTCTATTCAATTCGAATTTCAATTCAATTTGAATTCATTTCAATTCGCTTTCAATTCCATTTGAATTCGTTTTCAATTCAATTCATTTCGAAATCGTTTTCAATTCAATTCATTTCGAAATCGTTTTCAATTCATTTTGAATTCAATTCATTTCGAAATCGTTTTCAATTCATTTTGAATTCAATTCATTTTGAAATCGTTTTCAAATCGATATAAATATCGTTCACGTCAAAATGGCGTCCATACACGGCTTCATAAATTTCTATTTTCAAATATTCTATTTCAAATATTTCTTTTTCAAAATAGTTGTTATTATCAAAATATTTCGTTCAACACATGACCAATCTCCATGAATGAGTACTGTCAACACATGAACTTTTATTTTATAATATTCTTTATTTTTCAAATTGGAATGAGGCCCAATCAATTACCATATAAAATTAATTATATGGATTTCCATACAACACATGTATATAATAGCATTGAAAAATAATCAACCATCAACCAAAGTGCACTACACTGTATAAGCATCAAATATAGATATTCAACGCTTATAACAGCCTGTCAATCCATCGATCGACATATTTAATCAATCAGGATGAGTGAAATTCATATTTCATCCCAACACCCGTGTGGGGTTTCAAACAAACAAACACAGATTTTATTTGTGCAGTTGGGCGATGTGTAAAATTTATCGTCCCAATCAATGTCATTCAAATAAGTGTACATAAACAAACCGTCTGGTTTGTAAATGAATATTTATTTATTCACATTCACGTTAAAAATTATATTTTTAACGATAAAACATTTTATTTCAACCTATGAATTTCTATTCAATTCATTTACACAATAAAATGATATTTTTATTTTCTAACATATTTTAGAAAATTTCGGCGGCATAACGGCACGATACTAGAAACGGGACAAGGCCTAGCCTTATCCCCGGTCTAGTGAAGGCCCACGCCATTCACACATCAATCAAATCAATTTCATCTCACCAAACAATTCAAACAAATAATCCAACTAATCTATGAAACCAAACAAACAAGTCCATGGTCTGTGGACGGGTGTCGGGTGCTACTAAGCACCGTCTGCATCCTAGTATATATATATATATATAAATATATATATATATATATATATATAACTAGAAAAATAAATTGAAAGGTGAGAAATTCTCACCGATAGCTATCCTAGCTCCACGGCACTTCATTGATAGAAATCTTCATCGTTATTGCTTCTTCGTCATCTTCGTTGCTCGTAGCCACTACATATATAAAAATCATATTTTTACATCGATATTCTATATATATAAAAATCGAATTTTTAGTTCGTTATTCAATATATAAAAATCGAATTTTTAGTTCGCTATTCAATATATAAAAATCGAATTTTTAGTTCGCTATTCAATATATAAAAATCGAATTTTTAGTTCGCTATTCAATATATAAAAATCGAATTTTTAGTTCGCTATTCAATATATAAAAATCGAATTTTTAGTTCGCTATTCAATATATAAAAATCGAATTTTTAGTTCGCTATTCAATATATTAAAAATCGAATTTTTAGTTCGCTATTCAATATATAAAAATCGAATTTTATTTCGAAGTTCAATAAAAAAAAAAATCCCATTTTTCTGTCGAAGTTCAATATATTTAAAAACAAAACTTTATACGATTTTCATTTCAAAACAATGATATTTATTTTCATTTCATATATAAAGCTAATTTTATATTTTTATTAAAAATTACATTTTTATTACTAATATATATATATATATATATATATATATATTACATTTTAAAATAATGCTATTATTATCAAATATGAAAATAAAATTCAGTGTCTTACATTTTTGAAAACTGATTTTCAAACAATGCATTTATAATTTTAAACTGAATTTTAAACTATGCATTTGGAAAAAAAAAAAAAAAAAAAAAAAAACAAACAAGAGAGCTTACTTTTCTTCTTCCTGGACTGCTCGAACCACTCCTCCACATTGCTTCAGGCTTCATTGAAAATCAGAGCACCCACTTCGTCCAGACCCTCCTCCCCTGACGCACGCCAAACGAGGCGCCCTGGAGTCGATCGCCGGCCACCATGAGGTGCGCCTTCGCACCTACTGCCGCCGCCATGACTGGCGTCCACTTCGGTGGTTTCCTCCGACCTGGAGGTGCGTGCGAAGCTGGCGACTTCGATTCGTTGGTTGGAAATTTTGAATAACATTGCGGATTAGAAGATGATGGAGGAAGAAATTTCGTAGAAAAGGGGGCCTTCGATTTCAGAAGGAGGAGGCTCAATTTCTGTTGACCGCGAGAGGGAGTTATGAGGGTTTGACTCCCCGTTTGACCATACCCCTATATTTATATTTTTATTTAATTCTCAAATGACTTCTTTATCGGTACGAATCTCAAATCAAAGCCAACGACTGTCGCCTCTAGCCAAATAACCCTATTCCGGAGACAATGGTATATGTTTCGTAAGCCAATTCGATCGTTTCGATCAGTTTTCGTTAAATTTAAAATATAACTCATTACATTGAATTTTAAACGTACATTTCAAATTACCGGGGTCACATACTAACTAGAAAAATTCCCGAAAAATATTTTCTAACTTCGTATTGACGATACGGTCCTAACAAAACTAGTTTCGTCGAATTCTGAGACCGTTTGAAAAATGGCCAATTTCCAGTCGATTAAAATCAACTGAAACTGGTCAAACGCGCTTTCCTTTGCCACGCTCACATATTGATTCGAAAAATCATGAAATTTGAAACCTAGCAATAACTTTACATCACGGACCCAACAAAACTGGTTTCGTCGAAATCCGAGGTCGTTTGCAAAATGTCCATTTTTAAGGGCCTGAATTCCATAGCGACTATTCAGAATTTTCAACTGGACATATCTTTTGATTCCCGCTACGAACTTTGGATTTTTCGGATTCGTTGGAAAGATATTATCAATTAGATCCCATTATTTTTGGTTTCACTAAAATCCGGATTGTATTGCACCCGGTACATTCAATTGAAGTTTGAAATTGAATTATCGAACTACCGCGCCATTTTCAATTCTATTTATAATTATATATAAATATTATTTTCTAACGACGACGCGTATATAATATATACGTCGAATTATATTAAAAATAAATTTTCTCGTCGATATTATTTAAAATAATTCATTTTAAATAATCAAAATTCGCTAAAACGGCCAAAATAAAAATTTTAAACTGGCCCAGATTTTACGGGTTGTTACAAATGGTCTCTTCATTAACACTGTACTTGAACCTAGTTGAGAAAAGATTAAATCTTTTTATTTAGATTTAATGAAGTAAACAAATTAATTTATATTTAATTGGAATTGAAGTGAAATTGATTTTTGGGTTTATCGTGAACAGTGTTTTAAATAACACTTGTTCTTTAACCCGATTAACAATGGAATGAGATTTTGGGTTGTCGCGAATGGTATCTTTAATAATACTGTTCTTTGACCCAATGGAGTTAAGAAAATTAGAAAACTAGCTGGGGATTAGTTAAATTGAATGGTTTCCTGGTTATTGATATGATGTTGGTTTCGGCCTTCGGTGTTATTATTTGGTAATTATTCTCTTACTAATTTACGGTTAGTGACTGATGAATTGGAATGAGGCGTATGTTGTGTCTGTGTAACATTTGTTTATTATATACGCAAGTTATTTAGAAAGACCGGGTTTATCCCATTCTGAATTACTGATATGATGATAGGTCGAAGATGAAGACGGTGGTCGAAAACCCGAGGCCTTCGCATTGTTTGAATGATTTCTGATGATCTTGATTGGGCTGTACACCCAAGAGGAGGGAATCAGTTGGTGATCGTCCAGACGTATATGGAGATCGATGGATATGCGAGGTACAAGGTGCCTCCTGTTTCATTCAGACCCAGAACGGACTTGTAAATGGACTGTGTGTCTGACATTGGATTTCATTCTGTGTGACTGATATCGGTTGCATGGAGTGGTTTGCCTGTGTGGCATGCTAAGATGCAGTGATCAAGGCTTTTGTTGAAAAGCAAAGTCTTGTGGTTGATGATCAAAGCACCGCCTACGTGGCATCGCTTTGTGTAACATTAAATTCACGAGCCTCACATCCCGTTGTAAACCAAAAACTGGAGAGGACATAAGGGAGGGCATGCGTTTCTTTCTAGCTAGGAGTGGCGCCAGTGCTTGAACTGGCTGACGAGTTTGACTCATGTGGTTGTTGGAATTGGGGGCGCCTCGGATATATCGTTCGTACTCGAACCGATAGAGTTAGTGGACTCATTTATGCCCCATAGGGCGGGGAAACGCATGTTCAGGCATTTTAATCCACTCCGTGCGGACCGGCCCTGACGATCCAAGGGCCCACCTGAGTCTTGGCCCTAAGAAATGGTAGGCTAGATTGTCTCGAATCGGTAGAGGACTATCTTTTGCCTCGGTTCACAGAAGGAAACCCAATTTCCAATACGAGTTTTGCGGTTTTAATTGTAGAACCTTGTATGACGATATGATATATGGTACACATGCCGTCTATGTTTGATATTTATGATTGTATATAAAATCAGAAACTTCCTGGAAACGAGCTAAGATGGATGGTTTCCTGAGTATTGGTCTGATGTTGGTTTCGAATTTCGGGATAAACACTTAGGGAATCGTTCCCTTACTAATTTACAGTTGGAGTCTGGTTAGTAATAATAATAAAAAAAAATCGCGTATCAAGCATTCTTTGGCTGTTATAAGGTAAAACCCTATCCTCCGGCTTGCATTGCATTGTGTGATGGGACTGGGTCTTATAACAGCTTCATTGTTCTTTATTTAGCACCACGCTATTTGTTTTATGCACTGGTATTCATGGGAGGAAACCCATTCCGTGTTATACGGCGTGGTCCCTTGATTTACTTAACTTTAAAAATAAAGAATAATAATTGTTTTAGTTCTCACACCAGTCACATAACTGACCTGGAGTTTATTGTTTTAACCTAAACTCTGGGGGCCCTTATTTTGACATGGGCAGCTAGTAGTTGGGTTTTGCAGATTTATATTCACAGGATCCTGATTTACAGCTGAAGTGTTATTCGGAAAGCTCTGTATCCGTGTATTTCTTTGAGTTATGTTTTATATTATTTTTCCGCTGCAGTAATGTATTTAATTTTCTGATGTTTTAGAATGTGTAATTTTTATTCATACTCTGTAATATTCTTGTATTCTGATGGAATTGTTGTAATAAACAATGAAATGTTCTTTTGTTTGCGTTCTGATTTGTCGTGTTCTCAACTCAATCCGTGCTTTCCTTACCGGGGAAGTTCGGGTCGTGTCAGATTAACTCAAACTGATTAACTCTAACTGGTAGACTCTAACTGGTTAGCTCTAACTGATTAACTTTAACTGGTTAACTGTAACTAATTAACTCTAACTTACTTAACTTAACTGGTTAACTTGACTTACTTAACCCAACGGGTTAACTTAACTTACTTAACCCAACTGGTTAACTTGACCCACTTAACCCAACTGGACTTACTTGACCCAACTGGTTAACCTGACTTACTTAACCCAACTGGTTAACTTGACTTACTTAACCCAACTGGTTAACTTGAGTTACTTAACCCAACGGGTTAACCTTAACTCTAATCGATTAACTCTTCTAACTAATTTTGATTAACACATTTTGATTACTCCTTTGATTAACTCCTTTTTATTTAATAAATAAACATCCCTTTCATTTCTATTTATTTAAACAATAAATATTTCCTTTTTATCTTTCTATTTTTTTCTAAAAATAAATGATCCTTTTTTTTTCTTTTTTTATTCCCTAATTAAATAAATCCTTTTACTTTTATTTATTCCCTAAATAAATAAATAATCCCATTTAATCCGTTTCTAACTATTTTACAAATATTCCCTTTTCAAATTTATTCTTAAAAATATTATAACTCCTTTATTTCCTAGAAAAATTCGCCATAACCTCCTTTGTACCAGGAGGATCGGGAAAATCCCCAAATCGCCACACGGCCCTTTCCATTCAAAATGAAAATGGTTTGAAATTATTTCCTTTCTAAATATCTCCTATTTATAAATATTCCAATTTATAAATATTTCTTATTTATAAATATTCCAATTTATAAATATCTCTTATTTATAAATATTCCATTTATAAATATTTTATTCTCAATATCACTTCGAAAATTACTTTACCAACATTCCTGTATGTTATGTTATTCAACATATCAAATCACGATGACCCATATCGTCCAAATACACAAAATCAACAACAGAATATATACCACATCATATATTACAATATATGAACAGAACAGTATTATAAATATTGAGGAACCCAGTTGGGTCCCTCCAACCTGTTTCCTTGCATCACAAATGTTAAACAATAAAATCAACATCGCTTTCAGTTCGATAGGAAATATTCTGATAGAAAAATCAATATATAAATATTTAATGGTTTATATATATATATATAATTATATATATATATTTATATATATATATATATATATATATATATGTAATTTCCACTAACTGGCTAGCAGTTCAATCAATCAACCAACACACAGCAATCCACAGAAAATTATCAGTTCTAAGAATACGTTATAAAAATATAACTATTCAGAGTTGGTCAGTTTTACTCACATTGGACCATCATCGTTAATAACGATAATCATCGCTTGATTTAGATGGACAATTTATTTTGCTATAAATTGTAACGAGCTCCTCTTCACTTCCAACCAGTTTCAGATGTAGTACTTTCCGATACGATTCCAACGTTACTGACCATTCGAAATTCTGATACAGTATGACACAGATAGGTCATTAACAAGATTGTATACTATTTAATGTCAGTTAAACTAAATTTTCTTTCTACTTTTATTTGGGCTTTTCCTCAAAATATTCTGACTCCCCAAAACGATTAACACCACACCAGTATTTTACCTTCTTCCCTTTTGATTTCAGAAACCCGCCAATGTCCTGTATGCTATCCCAAATGGTTTTCACCAAAATCCCTCAATAGCTCTCCTCCTTCCACTACCCAAAAATACAACTCCATCTACCCCGTGACCAGGCCGATATTCCCCTCCTAACTCCTTCCAGATTTCTAACTCATGGTTTTATTCATCTAATCACACAACTATACCTTAATCCCCAAATAAAGCTGATCCTTTACTTCAGGGAAAAATCCAGATTTTACCTCCTTTTAATTTACTTCCAGATGCAAAAGATAAATACCCAACTTCTGAACAACACCACCGATTTCCCTCTATTGTTTCTCCTCTCACGGTCCATGATTCAACAACTAACATCTCCAACACTTCATTTTCAAAGTAAAACACATAACCTGCTCTGCCATTTCAAAAACACTCACGCACACACAGTCCTTTAGCTCAACAGTAATGCACCAAACATTTCGTGCATGCTCCCATCCAAATAACAAACTCCAGCATACCCTCTGACTCACGTTTTGAAGCCTCCCATACATGCATATCACCTCCATCCCAAACGCCAGACTTGAACTCCAGCAAAGCTCACACCTCACGCTGTTTCCATTCACCTTAGCACCAACGTAGTTTGTTCGAACCCCTCCTTCACATTCGGTGAACACCCAGTACCTCACCCCTAAAGCATCGCATCCCACCAACTTATCCCAGATGCGCGCCTCTCCCCCAAAATCATCACGTCGCCCTTTGGTTCTGCTTCCAGCCTCCTCGTCGAAGACCTAGCTCAAACCCTATTCGCTGCTGCAGAAAACCCGAGGATCGAACTCATTAAAAATCACATCACGACGACGAGCTTCACCCCAGGATCTCCGATTTATATGTATTGGGTTTTTAGAGAATTTATTTGATTTGTTTGAGAAATTTGAAGGCCACGATATGATGCTGGAAGAAGAAAAGTGGTGACTTGAACTTTCGTTGAAAAGAAGAAGTAATGAATTAGGTTTAGAAACTTAAGGGTAGTGTATTTATAGAAAGAAGACGGCATATTCTCGGTATATTCTTATTTCTATATTCATTTTTCTTTCTAAAAATCCTCGTGATTACATATGATACCCAAAAATCATGAAACCAGGCATGTAGCTAGAGTTCGACATTACGGTCCCAACGAAACTAGTTTCGTCCAATTCCGACTCCGTTTGCTCACATAGCATATTTTTAATCTTCAAAATACTAACTGTTTCTCCAATTAAAAATCCGTACGGCCACATACTAACTCTAAAAATAACGAAACTTGACATCTAACAATAGTTTAACATTGCAGATCCAACAAAATTAGTTTCGTCGAATTCTGAGGTCGTTTGCAAAAGTGGCTACTTTTAAAGCTCTAAATAGCCCATTTAAATATATAGATATATTTAAATATAATTAAATTATATTTAAATAAATATATATCATTGTATATATTTACAATAGAATAACATACGGCTCCAGGGTTATTATTTATTCGACATTCCAAGTCCAGGTTGAATCGAATTTCAATTTATATTGAAATATTTTATAATGTATATAAAGCATTGCAAATTATAAAGGAATTTCACAGCGACTTTTCTGAAATTTGACTTGGACGTAAATTAAAATCTACACAACGAAATCTAGATTTTTCTCTTTCATTAGAAAAACATACTCCACCAGCTCAACACGTTTCTTGTTTCATAGAAAACCGCGGCATTTCGAGCTCGATTATAATTATAATATGAATTATACGCTCGACCATCGTTAATTAAATATATTCGGTGATATAATTGAACTCTAAACTGAATTATATATTTTGAATTGCCCAATTCACACCATATCGCCATTTCAGCCAATTCTGATTATTTCATAATTAAATATATTATTTCATAATTATTTTAATTAAATATTCACTATTTATTAATTAAACAATCATTTAAATCACTTAATCACTTTGTAAATAATTAAATAAATTAATTATTACACCATGAAAAATAAGGGTCATTACATTCTTCCCCCCTTAAAATAATTTCGTCTTCGAAATTGCTAAGGTAGAAAACAAACTCTATTGACTGGTTAGAACTTATTTGTTCACTTCTTAACTTTAGTTTCAACTGAACCAAAGTTTTTTATTTAAATACTAATTAATTCTTACCAATGCCAATTTTCAAAAATCCTGAAAATTTACTAACACCTTAACTTTTCGAAAAAATTTCGCCAGTACCTCCTTTGTACTGGTCAATAACTCAAACTCCAACTCGCCTCTCTAGGCCTTCTCCAACCCAAAAGAAAACCAAACAGCCAAGCGGCTTGCCAATTCGGCTCATAAATCTTATATCCAATAGAAATATAAACTTGTAACTTTGGTCGGCATATCATTATATCCTTTCCACCTGTTATCAATTCAGCAGATACATGGGTCATCCCAATCAAATTCCAATATGTTTTTGTCCACAAATCCAACCATTCGCTTATATCTAAGTCGAATTCAATTTAAATCTCAAGTATCATTCTTGATTTTCAATTTCTTAATTTCATTAGTTAAATTTTAATTCCAAAACTTAAATTCCTGGGTTTATTTCAAATCAATTTGAAATCATAATGCCAATTCAAAACCTTTGAATTTCTAAACAACCCGTTTTCTCAAAAAATTCAAAACAAAACCTTGGTAGTAATCCATCACTAAGAACTCGAAAATGAACACCGATGATGCACCGTCGAAATTTATTTTCCAGCGATCGAAGTGAGTTCAATACTATATCACTTTCAGATTGAAAAACATTTTCAAAATCTCCCAGGAACTTAAAATTTCCTTACTCTTAATTCCAATTTTGATTTAAATTCAGATTTTTCTTCATCTTATTTCATATACTTTACTTATATGAATCCTCATTAGTTATTTACAACCAATTCACCTTTTATAATCTTATTCGATTGTATTAACAACCAACACAACCAACTATACAATGTTAATTTCAAAACATATCAAGTTGGTTCATCGTATTCAAGTGTTTAGTAACCCCTATCGATATAGTGGATCAAACTAATCGACCAGGATTCATAAGCCATTCAATCAATAAATCTCCACAATATAAATTTTTTTATATCAAATAACAAATACGTACACTCGTATATATACACTCAAACTCAATCTAGGTTATTACTAACCCCATCTTTACTGACTCACGCTACAGAGCCAAGGTAATCACTTAACCTTATGCTCTGATACCAACTGTAACGACTAGGAAAAAGTCGATCTTAGTTATCCGATATACAACACATAACGAACATCCAAGGATCGAAAATAACCGAATAGTTAATGAAAGAAGTTAGAGGGTGAGAACATATAAGATAGAACTAATAGAATAGAAGAAGAAGAAGAACATCATCATCAGAGTAAACAGAATCTCACAGCGGAACGAATAAAATATAACATAAATTTTTGAAATAAAACAGGTATGTATACAATAGCACTTATCTGAGTACAACACTTACAACAACAGCGGAAAAGCAATAGCTATAAAATCTTGAAGCCACCTGCTCTAGCTCTTCAAGTATCTGTAAATCCCGACTACTTGACTACCCGTACAAAATTGGGCACCCAAGAGTTTAGGAAAACCAAAAAATATAAACTCCGGGTCAGTCATGGGACTGGTGTGAGTAAAACAGTTTAAAAATAGTTTGAACAAGTAAACGATATCTCATAAGACCACGCTGTATAAAGGAACGGGTTTTTCCCTTATGAGAATCCAAATATCTTTACATCAAAAACCTTTTTAATATTATAGTAATGTCTATCAACCACAATATAATAATCATCTAGCAGAAACGCTTTCATCTCACGTTCTACATATATAATATACAATCATAACCGCAAGCACGTATTGGGTAACGGATTTCCAACTATGACAAGGTATGGAACCACCTTCCGATCAGTGTACTCTAGGAACGATACACTGGAGTTCAACAAGAACATCTTCCAACTCAGCCATACATGACGAACCACTCATTTCGCTTGATTGTATCGAATGTATATCACCAACAGTTGGGATCAGCAACCGTTCCAGTATATGTATATGGGACAACATTGACAGATTTAAGAAGCAAATGAATATTCTCTAGATAGGTGATTATACACCTTACTTCGGAGCGACCGACTTAGCCATGCTGCCTGCCCGATTTCTGTCATTTACCGGATATGAGGCTAGAAGCTACGCTTATCTTTTTATATATCATATCTTCATGTACTTGGAATACCACATCGTCATACCCGACAATTCATTTTCGATTTCCCTAACGGTATCGCGGGTATGAAGCTAAGAGAAATGAATTCCTCCGCCACCAAACGTAATACATTTAAAGAGATCAACATATATGATTCGTTAGGAATACTCTGTCAGACATTCGTCCATACAAGTTGTCCTGGGACTGGACAAACCGATGGCACTATTCGGTATATCTATCTTAGGCACTGTTATCAAAGATTTATACAACAGCCCTTGCACTTTACTCCTTCTTCAATTATCTTTGGCATATATGATTCGCAACTCTTATGCCAATATAGAGTGGTTCTTCGGATAATAATCCAACCGGTCTCCCCATATTAACAACGTTAAAATGGCCAAAACTCTGATAGTCCGTGATTTAACCATCAAAGAAAAACAGTTGTGCAAACAACGATATTATTTCCAGATGGGAAATATATCGATCAATCATCATTCAACATTTATCTCTTTAGTTCATTAATTTACTTATCTCCTGTTTCCATATATTCAACATTCTTATTTTCTATTATCAGAAAACATTGCTGATTCTTATTTGGAAAACATTTCCAACTCCTTCACTGCCACCTTACCATTACTTAGTTAAGAAGGAAGTCAATCAAGTTGGGGTATAATTACCTCTCAGACCTTAACTGAACAACGTTTTAACTTCGAAATAGTCAAAGTTTGTATTTCAAACCTTTAATAAACTTCTTTACGAAACTCTCGGATTCTGTTTACGAATCCACTTCTTTATTGAAAACATTGATTATAACGTTAACGTTATAAACCCTACTTTCGAAATATCTAACTTAACATCTACTTTTATTTCTTATTTTGAATAATTAACCTACTCTCATTTATTTATAAATAAATAAATCGATTTAAACATCGGAAAGTAAATAATACTTTCCCAAAATTGATATAATCGAATTCGCCAATTAACTCTCTTTGAGTGATCTCTATTTGATTAACTCTTCTTCGAATAACCTATATTTGATTATCTCTCTTCGAATAATTTAATTCGATTAACTCCTTTCGATTAAACTATAATCGATAACTCCTTTCTTTCGAATACAGTATATTCGATAATCTCCTTTCGAATAACTATATTCGATACTCCTTTAACTTGATTCGAATAACTAATATTCGATAACTCCTTTTAACTTGATTCGAATAACTAATATTCGATAACTCCTTTCGATTAAACTAATCGATGCACTTTCCTTTAACTCTACCCGAATAAACTATATTCGATACTCCTTTAACTCTATTCGAATAACTAAATTCGATTAACTCCACTTGGCTAACTCGACTAACTTGGTTCGACCCACTCGATTCGATTAACTGTGCTCGACTAACTTGGTTCGACCCACTTGATTCGACTAACTTGGATTGACTAACCATACTCGATTAACTCAACTTGGCTAACTTAACTTATTTAACTCAACTTGATTAACTCCTATCCAATAACTAATATTCAATTTAACTCCATTTGCTTGACTCTAGATCGCAGCGATTACAATGGTTACGCCTGATTCCCTCAGGAAACATCCGACCGCCTTAGGCTATCTGCAGCCCTGCGAATTTCGCTAGTAGTCGTGCTAAATGGCATCTCATTTGAATTAACTCTAATTGATTAACTCTAACTGATTAACTCTAGCTGGTTAACTCTAGCCGATTAACTCAAACTGATTAACTCTAACTGGTTAACTCTAACTGGTTAACTCTAACTGATTAACTCTAACTGGTTAACTCTAACTGATTAACTCTAACTTACTTAACTCAACTGGTTAACTTGACTTACTTAACCCAACGGGTTAACTTCACTTACTTAACCCAACTGGTTAACTTGACTTACTTAACCCAACTGGTTAACTTGACTTACTTGACCCAACTGGTTAACTTGACTTACTTAACCCAAATGGTTAACTTGACTTACTTAACCCAGCTGGTTAACTTGACTTACTTAACCCAACTGGTTAACTTGACTTACTTAACCCAACTGGTTAACCTTAACTCTAATCGATTAACTCTTCTAACTCATTTTGATTACCACATTTTGATTACTCCTTTGATTAACTCCTTTTTATTTAATAAATAAATGTCCCTTTCAATTCTATTTATTTAACCAATAAATATTTCCTTTTTATCTTTCTATTTACTTTCTAAAAATAAATGATCCCTTTTTTCTTTTATTTATTCCCTAATTAAATAAATCCTTTCACTTTTATTTATTCCCTAAATAAATAAATAATCCCATTTAATCTATTCGTAACTGTTTTACAAATATTCCCTTTTCAAATTTATTCTTAAAAATATTCTAACTTCTTTAATTCCCGAAAAAATTCGCCATAACGTCCTTTGTACCGGAAGCATCGGGAAAATCCCCAAACCGCCACATGGCCCTTTCCATTCAAAAAGAAAATGGTTCGAAATTATTTCCTTTCTAAATATCTCCTAATTATAAATATTCCAATTTATAAATATTTCTTATTTATAAATATTCCAATTGATAAATATCTCTTATTTATAAATATTCCATTTATAAATATTTTATTCCCAATATCACTTTGAAAATTCCTTTACCAACATTCCGGTATGTTATGGTATTCAACATATCAAATCACGATGACCCATATCGTCCAAAAACACAAAATCGACAACAAAATATATACCACATCATATATTACAATATATGAACAGAACGGTGTTATAAATATTGAGAAACCCAGTTGGGTCCCTTCAACCTATTTCCCTTCATCACAGATGTTAAACAATAAAATCAACATCACTTTCAGTTCGATAGGAAATATTCTGATAGCATAATCAATATATAAATATTTAACAGTTTATATATATATATATATATAATTTCCACTAACTGACTAACAGTTCAATCAATCAACCAACACACAACAATCCATAGAAAATTTTCAGTTCTAAGAATATGTTATAAAAATATAACTGTTCAGAGTTGGTGAGTTTTACTCACATTGGACGATCATCGTTAATAACGATAACCATCACTTGATTCAGATGGACAATTTATTTTGCTATAAATTGTAACGAGCTCCTCTTCGATTCCAACCAGTTTCAGACTGTATTACTTTCCGATACGATTCCAACGTTACTGACCGTTCGAAATTCTGATACAGTACGACATAGATAGGTCATTAAAAAGATTGTATACTATTTAATGTCAATTAAACTAAATTTTCTTTCTATTTTTATTTAGGCTTTTCCTAAAAATATTCTAACGCCCCAAAACGATTAACACCGCATCAGTATTTTACCTTCTTCCCTTTTGATTTCATAAACCCGCCAATGTCCTGTATGCTATCCCAAACGGTTTTCACCAAAATTAGTCAACAGCTCTCCTCCTTCCACTACCCAAAAATACAACTCCATCTACCCCGTGACCAGGCCGATATTCCCATCCAAACTCCTTCCATATTTCTAACTCATGAATTTATTCATGTAATCACACAACTATGCCTTAATCCCCAAATAAAGCTGATCCTTTACTTCAGGGAAAAATCCATATTTTACCTCCTTTAAATTTACTTCCAGATGCAAAAGATAAATATCCAACTTCTGTACAACACCACCGACTTCCCTCTATTTTTGCTCCTCTCACAGTCCATGATTCAACAACTAACATCTCCAACACTTCATTTTCAAAGTAAAACACAGAACCAGCTCTGCCATTTCAAAAATACTCACGCACACACAGTCCTTCAGCTCAACAGTAACGCACCAAACATTTCGTTCATGCTCCCATCCAAATAAAAAACTCCAGCATACCCTCTGACCCACGTTTTGAAGCCTCCCATACACTCATATCACCTCCATCCCAAAATGCCAGACACGAACTCCAGCAAAGCTCACTTCTCACGCTGTTTCCTGTCACCATAGCACCAACGTAGTTTGTTCGAACCCCTCCTTCACAATCGGTGAACACCCAGTACCTCACCCCTAAAGCATCGCACCCCACCAACTTATCCAAGATGCGCGCCTCTCCCCCCAAAATCATCACGTCGCCCTTTGATTCTGCTTCCAGCCTCCTCATCGAAGACCTAGCTCAAACCCTAGTCGCTGCTGCAGAAAATCCAAGGATCGAACTCATTAAAAAACACATCATGACGACGAGCTTCACCCCAGGATCTCCGATTTATATGTATTAGGTTTTTAGAGAATTTATTTGATTTGTTTGAGAATTTTGAAGGCCACGATATGATGCTGGAAGAAGAAAAGGGCGACTTGAACTTTCGTTGACCACAAGAAGTAATGAACTAAGTTTTGGAAACTTAAGGGTAGTGTATCTATAGAAAGAAGATGGCATATTCTCGGTATATTCTTACTTCTATATTCATTTTTCTTTCTAAAAATCCATGTGATTACATATGATACCCAAAAATCATGAAACTAGGCATGTAGATAGAGTTCGACATTACGGTCCCAGCGAAACTGGTTTCATCGAATTCCGACTCCATTTGCTCACACAGCATATTTTTAATCGTCAAAATACTAATTGTTTCTCCCATTAAAAATCCGTATGGCCACATACTAACTCTAAAAATCACGAAACTTGACATCTAATAGTAGTTTAACATTGCTGATCCAACAAAATTAGTTTCGACGAATTCTGAGGTCGTTTGCAAAAGTGGCTATTTTTAAAGCTCTAAATAGCCCATTTAAATATATAGATATATTTAAATATAATTAAATTAAATTTAAATAAATAAATATCATCGTATATATTTACATTAGAATAACGTACGACTCTAGGGTAATTATTTATTCGATTTTCCTAGTCCAGGTTGAATCGAATTTCAATTTATATTGAAATTCCCTTTTATAACATATATAAAGCATTGCAAATTATAAAGGAATTTCACACCGATTTTTCTGAAATTTGGTTTGGACGTAAATCAAAATCTACACGACGAAATCCTGATTTTTCTCTTTCATTAGAAAACTATACTCCACCAGCTGCACACGTTTCTTGTTTCAAAGAAATCCGACTTAAAACGGCTTCTGTATATTCAGTTGAATTCAAATCGCAAAATAGCGAACTGCCACGCCATTTCGAGCCCGATTATGATTTTAATATAAATTATACGCTCGACCATTGTTAATTAAATATATTCGGTGATATAATTCAACTCTAAACTGAATTATATATTTTGAATTGCCCAATTCACACCATATCGCCATTTCAGCCAATTCTGATTATTTCGGAATTTAATGTATTATTTAATTATTATTTTAATTAAATATTCATATTAATTAATTAAACAACCATTTAAATCACTTAATCACTTTGTAAATAATTAAACAAATTAATTATTACACCATGAAAAATACGGGTCATTACAAATTTTATTAAAATTGTACCAACTCATGAATTCACAATGAATTAAAAATTATTTTTAATATAATTTTATCATAAATTACGTCAAAATTTAAAAAAATCGATTTATAAATCATAACATAGCCCTTAAAAATGGAGATTTTGCAAACGACCTCCGAGTTCGACACAACTACATTATATTATTCTGGAATGTCTAATTATTGTTAAGTTTCAATTTTTATATTTTTGGAACTAATATGTAACGGCTATGGATTTTGCCCGGACCTTAATCGATCGGAAGATCGACCAAGACCATTCAAATCCCACATACGTTAACTTTGGGAATACAATACATTAAAACAACAACAGAAGACTTTTATTACATCATATTAATGTAACATCAGAGTACAGAATATCAAAGTACATTGAAATAAAATACAGCGGAAGATAATTACAATACTTTTAATTCAATACGCAGTGGAAGACTTTCTATGCTTTGGACACAGCTTTAGGCTTCGATCCAGGATCCTGCTAAAGAGATAAATATCTGGAAAAAGCTACTCGACTACCCTTGTGGAATAGAGGGCACCCGAGTTTGCCAGTGAAACAAACTACAGGTTAGTCATGGGACTGGTATGAGAAATCTACCTAACTTATCTAATAATAAGGCTAATCACAGGACCACCCCGCTAACGCGGAACGGGTTTACTCCATTGGATTGCCAGTGCATATAATAAAGTAAATCGTTAAATAATGCAATGCTTTTTAGAAAAATGAAACCATTATAAGACCCCAGTCCCATCACACAATGCAACGCAAACCGGAGGATAGGGTTTTACCTTATAATGGTCAAAAGATGCTTGATACGATAAAGCGAATATTATTATTAGTGTGTATACGTTTTCAAAAACATTTTCAAAGTAAATGTATCAATCCTAGACGGCATGGGTACCATATATCATGTCGCCATACTAGTTCTACAATCAAAACCGCATGGTGTCGTATTGGAAGTTGGATTTCCATCATGAACCGAGGCAAGAGATAGTCCTCTACCGATTCGAGACATTCTAGCCCATGCTTCAGGACTCAGACTCAGGTGAGCCCTTAGATCTTCAGGGCTGGTCCGCCAATAATGGTTGGATTAATTATGCCTGAACAATACGTTTCCCCGCCCTTTGGGGCATAAATAGAGCCACTAGGGACTCAAATAACCGAGGCGCCTCAAAATCCATCATCCGCATGAGCCAAACTCATCAGCCAGTTTAAGCATTGACGCCATTCCTAGCTAGAAAGAAACGTAAGTCCTCCCTGCAGTCCTTACTCCCGTTTCTAGTTCATACCGGGGTGTGAGGCTCGCGAAGTAACGCTATACAAAGCTATGCTATATAATGTTGTGCTCTGACCTTCAACCACAAGGCTCTACTTTTCAAGAAAAGCCTTGATCCATGCATCTTGGCATGCCACATTGTCAATCCATACTATACCATTGATTTCTGTAGATATATAACCTCTAAGCACGTACGTCTTAGAGAAGGGTGTTAACCACCAAACAGATATATATTTAGCAGAGACCAACGAATATAATATAAAGGAATATAACGTCAGACATACAATCCATTTACAAGTCCATTCTGGGTCTGAACGAAACCGGAGGCACCTTATACCTCGCATATCCGGACAATCAACAATACGTCCGGACAACTACCACTTCAAACCTGTCCTGGGCATGAATCAGTCCAGTGCATCAGTAGTCCTTATCCATTCGATGTGAAGATCGCCGGTCTTCAACCACCGTCTTCATCTTCGAATCTTGATCGTCGTAGTAATTTTTCAGAATGGGTTAAACCCGGTCTTTCTGAATCAAAAACAAGTGCTATAAAAACACATCATACGCCACATTCCAATCCAGAATATTCTTTTAATAAAATATTCACATTATTCTATCAAGGATATTTTTTTTTATTCTTGAAATCATTTCACTATCTCATTCCATTTCAATCTAATTACGAATTCATTAAAACTCAAGTTTGGTTTTAATCACATAAATCATTACATAATGATTATTCAAATTTAAGAAATTAATCTTGACTTTAACTGGGTTAAAGAACTAATGTCATTTAAAACATAATTCACGATATACCCAATATCATCTTCCATTAAATATGGAATTTCACAGAAATCAACTGAATAAACATCGATATAAATTTCTGTATCCAACCAATAATATAAATGGAATAATGGCAAGGCCTCTTAAATTCCATATATAGTAGCGGCCTTCTTCTACATAATCTCAAATCGATTATTATTAAATCGAATTCCATTCAATTCCAATTTAATATACTAAATTGGAAATGTTTACTTTGGAAAATTTTCTATTAAATCTGAATAAAAGATTTATAAATTCCAAATTATATTCTCATTGTAAATTGAGTTAAAGAACAGATGTCGTTAAAAAACCGTTCACGATAAGTTCAATTCACATTTCATTTAACTTCAATTATTATATATTATTGAAAACTCTAATAATCTTAAATAAAAGATTAATTCTTTTCTCAACTGTGTTTAAGAACAGTGTTATTTAAGACACCGTTCATGACAAACCCAAGAATCCAATTTATCTTATTTGATTCCAGTTAAATACGAATTAAATGGAAAACTTCATTAAATCTTAATTCAAAGATTTATTCTAGTTCATAACTAGTTCATTTTGATAAAAAAATATTTTTATCTTCTCAAATATGGAATTTTTCATCCAAGAACCTTCTAAATCATTTATTATGATTCTAAATAATTTATTCATATTTTTAATAATTTTATTATCGCTCGTACAGTCGATTTCCCATAACGGCCACCGAACTGCACTTACAACGACCTTTTCTAAAATTGATTTGGACATAATTCCAAATCCAACCGTTAGATTTCAAAACACTTATATTCGTTGGAAAGCTCTTTTCGATACGAACCCAACGGTTCTAGTTTCAGAAGAATCCGACGGTCGTAACTTCCGTTACGCCAATTTAAAGTTAATGGTCGAAATTCGCGAACGGTCGCTGCGCGGCGTGTTCTATTCAGGCCATTAAATAAATATATAATATATATTATATATATCGTCGATTTATATTTAAAACGTATTTTATAAAATATTTATAAATTCATTTTAACATGATTTTAACTTCATTTTCAATTTTAAATAAAAATTGAATATTCTATATTTTTATCATATTAAAATATAATATTTCAAAATATAAGATTTTGAAATCACTTCTTTTTTTATATTCATTGTAAAATGAATAAAAATCGATCGATAACCCATTTGGGTTAAAATTGCGTTTCTACATAACGTGGCTTCATATTTTTTATATTTTATCCTTTACTGAATATTATTTTAAAACATTAATTATTTTAAAATATACTTTGTATAAAAATATTCTGAATCGGAATGCGACTCAACCAATTACCATACAATTTCAATTGTATGGATTTCATACATCGCATATATATAATGATAATGAACCAAACAACGATCCATTCACAACCAGAGTGAGATTTATAATTGTGTGAGTGTTAAAATAAATAAATAAATAATGCTCAACACAGACTGTCAATCCATCGATTGACATACAGTTAAATATTGGGACTAGTGTATGTCATCCCAACACCCGTGTGGGGTTTTCAAAGAACAACAGTTCATCTACTTAAATCATTGGTTAATGAATTAACCAATTTTCACTGTTCAAATTATAAATAAATATTTATAATTTAATTTTAACAACCATATTAATATTAACATTATAATAATAATGTTTTAACATGATCCATTTTTATATGTAAATGACATTCTCTATGTAAATGATATTTTCTATGTAAATGACATTTTCCATGTAAATGACATTCTTTTTTATTTTGTATAACATTTCAAATCAAAAATGACATTTTTGTTCTATATACATTTCGAATAAAAAAATGGTATTTTAATCTAAATGAACATTTCTAAGCAAAAATGGTATTTTAATATCCTTTTCTATGGTAACACATATATGAAAATGTTATTCTTTTCTAACATTAATAATGTCTTTTTATTGGTAAACCTGTTTAACATGATTTCTTGCATTTTCTAATCTAATCATAAAAAGTATAACTTTTTATGCTAAACATGTATTAACATGTATTTTTTTTATTTCCATTCAAATCATAAAAAAATAACTTTTTATGTTAAAACATGTATTAACATGTTTTCTATTATTTCTAATGCAACATCTTTATAACAAAACGATGTTTTATTTCTAATGCAACCTTATAACAAAATGGAATCTTTATTCAAATTAAATCATTTCTAACACATAGGGACATTTTCATTCTAAACAAGATTCCTACATCAAAATGGCATTTTAATCTAATGACATTTCTAATTATAATGACACTCTAATATGATGACATTTTTTATGTAACATTTTATAACAAAATGTCATTTTTATTTCTAATCTAGCATTTTTGAAAAAAATGATACTTCTATTTACCACATACGATTCTAACTAAATGTCATGTTTTATTTACCAAAATATGATTATAACTAAATATCATATTTTATTCACAACATATGATTTTAACTAAATATCATGTTTTATTCACAACATATGACTATAACTAAATATCATATTTGATTTACAAAATATATTTCAAATGTGATCATACTTCTCATGTAATCATATTCCTCATGTAAACATTTTCTAAGATAATCACATTTCTAATAAAAATGGTTCTTTTATTCTAAGTAGGCATCTCTAATAAAAGTGATGTTTTAATTAACGTGACATTTCAAACAAGAATGGTATTTTTGTACTAATGACCTTCCTAAAATAATGACATTTATATAATGACATTTATTTTTGACCATTCCAAATCAACAAGCGAACAAGAATGATAATCTAACCTTGTTGACGTAAATGGCATTTTTTTCTAACAAGTTCAAATGTTTTTAATCTAATTAAACATTTTATACAAAAAGTCAATTCTAGTCTAATTAAACATTTTAACTAAAATGTCATTTCTAATCTAATTAAACATTTTATCTAAAATGAAAATTTTAAATTAACAAGAATAAATAATTCACAGATTATCACAATCCACCATCAATCATTCAATATAAATTTCTATGCAGCGCATATCTATGTTTCATATAGCGTGTACATATATGTAACAGCACAATCACGTTCTATTTAAATAAATAAATAAATAAATTTATTTTAAAATTTTAAAACTAAGAAATCTCACCATGAATTTTGTTTGAATTTCAATGTGTTTATTTTTCAGATCTGGTCAGTCCCATTATGTAGATCTCCTCAGCATTATTCCAGCGGATCTGAAATCTTTCAATTCCGTTCTGATTTGAAGAAGTTATCGTTATTCAAAAAATTAATCTTTAAATAAATTATTAACAATAATAATTAATTAAAATTTTCACTTAACATCGTTTCCATCTTCCTTGTTCACATCGGCTTCAGGATTTGCAGAACCCATGTCTTCATCGCTAGGGCTTCACGCCGAACCACCACTAGGCCACCGGAAAATGATCCGAGCAGTCCACCTCGTGCGCTTATGCGCGTTCTCCCTACACCGGGCGCCTCGAAGAACTCGTTGCCTCCGCAAGCCCTAAAACTGCGTGCAAAATTCGTGACTTCGAAGCAGAAATTCTCCTAACACACAACATGAAAACCGATATGATCCGTACCATATTGAAGCTGAGGAGAAGTACTTTGATTTGGTGTGGATTTCATGGATTAATTCGCACTAGGTTTTGAGAAATTAAGGATGGAATTTCGGAGCTTTAAGGCCCTCGATTTCCATAGAACGGCGGCTGATAGGATACGTATTAAGGTTCGTTATACGTACCGTATTTATACTGTATTTTATTATTTTATTTTAATTATTTAATTCCTTTAACTTGAAAAATAATGGTGTGTTGCTATCAACTCCAAATCGAACCCAACGAGTTTCTCCCCTAGCTAATAACCCCCATCCCGGACACAATGGAATATGTTTCGTAACCCAATTCTTCTGTTATGATATGTTTTTCTTTAAATTTAAATATAAATCAATTATTATTAAATTCAAACGTGCATTTTAAATTATCGGGGCCACATACGGAGTCTAAAAATTACAGAAAATTTATTTCTAATTATATTTTGATGATACGGTCCTAACAATAGTAATTTCGTCGAATTCTGTGGCTGTTTGAAAAATGGCTATTTTCAACTCGATTAAATTTGACTAAGACTGACAAAACACGTTTTCCTTTGCCACACTCACATATTAAATCGAAAAATTATGAAAATTGAAACCTAGCATTAATTTGACATTCCGGTTCCAACAAAAGTGGTTTCATCGAAAACCGAGGTCGTTTGCAAAATGACTATTTTTAAGTGCTATATATTATATTAAAAAAAATCTACAGCGACTATTCTAAATTTTAAACTGGACATAACTTTTTATTCATAAAGTGAAATCTCAGTTTTTTAGATTCGTTAGAAAGATATGATTAAACAGATTTAAATATTTCTACTTTCGCTCAATTCTGATTTATTTTGAATCTTGTACAATCAGTTAAAGTTTAAAATCAAATTTTCTAACTGCCGCGCTATTTCTAACTCCTTTTATATTTTAATTAAATTTATTCGTTCAAACTTCGATCAAAATAAATTTTTAGCCGTTCTTATTTAAAATAAATTATTTTAAACATTCAAAATTCATTAAAATTTCTTGAAATAAAAATTTTAAATTGGCCCCAAAATTCCGGGTTGTTACAGTCTCCCCCACTTAAAATCTTTTCGTCCTCGAAAAGGAACGAAGCTAAAGTTGTTTAGTTAATTAACTCAATTTCAATTTTTTTTATTTTTTTATTTTAATAATTTTATTAGTTGATTAACTTATCAAATATATATAACTTTTATATAATCAAAAATTATATTTTCTAAGATCAGATTATATATATACAATCAAAAATACGCTACTTATAAACTTGGCACTCTCAACTCATTCTAGGGCATTACTAACCCTATCTCTAATGAGTTTTCTCATTCTAGCATACTACTGATCCTATCTCTAATGAGTATTCTCATTGTATATTACGAATCCGATCTCTGATGAGTCTTTTGTTCTGTTCTAACGAGTTATACCCCAAAGATTTGAGCTAACCAGAGCTCTGATACCAACTGTAACGGCTACGAATTTTGCCAGGACCTAAATCAATCGTAAGATCGACCAAGACCGTTCAAATCCCGCATTCGTTAACTTTGGGAATACAATACATTAAAACAACAATAGAAGACTTTTATTACATCATAATAACGTAACATCAGAGTACAGAATATCAGAGTACATTGAAATAAAATACAGCGGAAGATAATTACAATACTTTTAATTCAATACACAGCGGAAGACTTTCTATGCTCTGGACACAGCTTTAGGCTTCTATCCAGGATCCTACTAAAGAGATAAATATCTGCAAAAAGCTACTCGACTGCCCATGTGGAAAAAAGGGCACCCGAGTTTGCCAGTGAAACAAACTACAGGTCAGTCATGGGACTGGTATGAGAAATCTACCTAACTTATATAATAATAAGGCTAATCACAGGACCACGTCACTAACGCAGAACGGGTTTACTCCATTGGATTGCCAGTGAATATAATAAAGTAAATCGTTAAATAACGCAATGCTTTTTAGAAAAATGAAACCATTATAAGACCCAAGTCCCATCACACAATGCAACGGAAAACGGAGGATAGGGTTTTACCTTATAATGGTCAAAAGATGCTTGATACGATAAAGCAGATATTATTATTAGTGTGCATACGTTTTCAAAAACATTTTCAAAGTAAATGTATCAATCCTACAAGGCATGGGTACCATATATCACGTCGCCATACTAGTTCTACAATCAAAACCGCATGGTGTCGTATTGGAAGTTGGATTTCCATCATGAACCTAGGCAAGAGATAGTCCTCTACCGATTCGAGACAATCTAGCCCATGTCTCAGGACTAAGACTTAGGTGAGCCCTTGGATCTTCAAGGCCGGTCCACCAATAATGGTTGGATTAATTATGCCTGAACAATACGTTTCCCCGCCCTTTGGGGCGTAAATAGAGCCACTATGGACTCAAATAACCGAGGCGCCTCAAAATCCATCATCCACATGAGTCAAACTCGTCAGCCAGTTTAAGCACTGACGCCGCTCCTAGCTAGAAAGAAACATATGTCCTCCCTGCAGTCCTTACTCCCGTTTCTGGTTCATACCGGGGTGTAAGGCTCGCGAAGTAACGCTATACAAAGCTATGCTACATAAAGCTGTGCTCTGACCTTCAACCACAAGGTTCTTCTTTTCAACAAAAGCCTTGATCGATGCATCTTGGCACGCCACATTGTCAATCCATACCATACCATTGATTTCTGTAGATATATAAACTCTAAGCACGTACGTCTTAGAAAAGGGTGTTAACCACCAAATAGATATATATTTAGCAGAGACCAACGAATACAATATAAAGGAATACAACGTCAGACATACAATCCATTTACAAGTCCGTTTGGGTCTGAACGAAACCGGAGGCACCTTATACCTCGCATATCCGGACAATCAACAATACGTCCGGACAACTACCACCTGAACCCTGTCCTAGGCATGAATCAGTCCAGTGCATAAGTAGTCCTTATCCATTCGATGTGAAGATCGCCGGTCTTCAACCGCCGTCTTCATCTTCGACTCTTGATCGTCGTAATAATTATTCAGAATGGGTTAAACCCGGTCTTTCTGAATAACTCGCGCATTTATAATCAAAATATTCTTTTAATAAGATATTCACATTATTCTATCAAGGATAAATTCTTTTTATTCTTGAAATCATTTCATTATCTCATTCCATTTTAATCTAACTTGGAATTCATTAAAACTCAAGTCTGGTTTTAATCACATAAATCATTACATAATGATTATTCGAATTTAAGAAATTAATCTTGACTTTAACTGGGTTAAAGAACTAATGTCATTTAAAACACAGTTCACGATAAACCCAATATCATCTTCCATTAAATATAGAATTTCACAGAAATCAACTGAATAAACAGTCGGTATAAATTTCTTTATCCAACCAATAATATAAATGGAATAACGGCAAGGCCTCTTAAATTCCATATATAGTAATGGTCTCCTTCTATAGAATCTCATGTCGATTATTATTAAATCGAATTCCATTCAATTCCAATTTAATATATTAAATTGGAAATCATTACTTTGTAAAATTTTCTATTAAATCTTAATAAAAGATTCATAAATTCCAAATTATATTCTCACTGTAAATTGAGTTAAAGAACAAATGTCGTTAAAAACACCGTTCACGATAAATTCAATTCACATTTCATTTAACTTCAATTGTTATATATAATTGAAAACTCTAATAATCTTAATTAAAAGATTAATTCTTTTCTCAACTGGGTTTAAGATCAGTGTTATTTAAGACACCGTTCACGACAAACCCAAGAATCCAATTTATCTTATTTGATTCCAATTAAATATGAATTAAATGGAAAACTTCATTAAATCTTAATTCAAAGATTTATTCTAGTTCATAACTAATTCATTTTGATAAAAATATATTTTTATCTTTTCAAATAAGGAATTTTTCATTCAAGAACATTCTAAATCATTTACTATGATTTTACATTATTTATTCATATTTTTAATAATTTTATTATTGCTCGTACAGTCGGTTTCCAATAACGGCCACAAAACTGCACTTATACCGACCTTTTCTAGAACTGATTTGGACATAATTCCAAATCCAGCCGTTAGATTTCAAAACACTTATATTCATTGGAAAGCTCTTTTCGATACGAACCCAAAGGTTCCGGTTTTAGAAGAATCCGAAGGTCGGATCTTCCGTTACGCCAATTTAAAGTTAATGGTCGAAATTCGTGAATGGTCGCTGCACGGCGCATTCTATTCAGGCCATTAAATAAATATATAATATATATTATATATTTCGTCGATTTATATTTAAAACGTATTTTATAAAATATTTATAAATTCATTTTAACATGATTTTAACTTCATTTTCAATTTTAAATAAAAATTGAATATTCTATATTTTTTTCATATTAAAATATAATAATTCAAAATATAAGATTTTGAAATCACTTCTTTTTTTATATTCATTGTAAAATGAATAAAAATCGAACGATAACCCATTCGGGTTAAAATGGCGTTTCTACATAATGCGACTTCATATTTTTTATATTTTATCCTTCACTGAATATTATTTGAAAACATTAATTATTTTAAAATATACTTTATATAATAATATTCTGAATCGGAATGCGACTCAACTAATTACCATACAATTTCAGTTGTATGGATTTCATACATCGCATATATATAATGATAATGATAATGAATCAAACAACAATCCATTCACAACCAGAGTGAGATTTATAATTGTGTGAGTGTTAAAATAAATAAATAAATAAATAAATAAATAACGCTCAACACAGACCGTCAATCCACCGATTGACATACAGTTAAATATTGGGACTAGTGTATGTCATCCCAACACCCGTGTGGGCTTTTCAAACAACAACAACAGTTCATCTACTTAAATCATTGGTTAATGAATTAACAAATTTTCACTGTTTAAATTATATATAAATATTTATAATTTAATTTTAACAACCATATTAATATTAACATTATAATAATAATGTTTTAACATGATCCATTTTTATATGTAAATGACGTTCTCTACGTAAATGACATTTTCTATGTAAATGACATTTTCTATGTAAATGACATTTATTTTTATTCTGTATAACATTTCAAATCAAAAATGACATTTTTATTCTATAGACATTTCTAATAAAAAAATGGTATTTTTAATCTAAATGAACATTTCTAAGAAAAAATGGTATTTTAATATTCTTTTCTATGGTAACATTTATATGAAAATGTTATTCTTTTCTAACATTAATAATGTCTTTTTAATGGTAAACGTTTTAACATGATTTCTTGCATTTTCTAATCTAATCATAAAAGTATAACTTTTTATGCTAAACATGTATTAACATGTGTTTCTTTTATTTCTAATCAAATCATAAAAAAATAACTTTTTATGTTAAAACATGTATTAACATGTTTTCTCTTATTTCTAATGCAATATCTTTATAACAAAACGATGTTTTATTTCTAATGCAACCTTACAACAAAATGGAATATTTATTCAAATTAAATCATTTCTAACACAAAGGGAAATTTTTATTCTAATCAACATTCTTACATCAAAATGGCATTTTAATCTAATGACATTTCTAATTATAATGACACTCTAATATGATGCATTTTTTATGTAACATTTTATAACAAAATGTCATTTTTATTTCTAATCTAGCATTTTTGAAAAAAAATGAAACTTCTATTTACAACTTACGATTCTAACTAAATGTCATGTTTTATTTACCAAAATATGATTATAACTAAATATCATATTTTATTCTAAACATATGATTTTAACTAAATATCATGTTTTGTTCACAACATATGACTATAACTAAATATCATATTTGATTTACAAAATATACTTCAAATGTGATCATACTTCTCATGTAATCATATTCCTCATGTAAACATTTTCTAAGATAATCACATTTCTAATAAAAATTGTTCTTTTATTCTAAGTAGGGATCTCTAATAAAAGTGATGTTTTAATTAACATGACATTTCAAACAAGAATGGTATTTTTATACTAATGACCTTCCTAAAATAATGACATTTATATAATGACATTTATTTTTGACCATTCCAAATCAACAAGCGAACAAGAATGATAATCTAACCTTGTTGACGTAAATGGCATTTTTTTCTAACAAGTTCAAATGTTTTTAATCTAATTAAACATTTTATACAAAATGTCAATTCTAATCTAATTAAACATTTTATCTAAAATGCCATTCCTAATCTAATTAAACATTTTATCTAAAATGAAAATTTTAAATTAACAAGAATAGATAATTCACAGATTATCACAATCCACCATCAATCATTCAATCTAAATTTCTATACAGCGCATATATGTGTTTCATATGGCGTGTGTGTATATATATATATAACATCACAATCACGATCTATTTAAATAAATAAATAAATAAATTTATTTTAAATTTTTAAAATTGAGAAATCTCACCATGAATTTTTTCTGAATTTCAACTTGTTTCTTTTCAGATCTAGTCGGTCCCATCATGTAGATCTCCTCAGCACGATTCCAGCGGATCTGAAATCGTTCAATTCCGTTCCGATTTGACGAAGTTATCGTTATTCAAAAATTTAATCTTTAAATAAATTATTAACATTAATAATTAATTAAAATTTTCACTTAACATCGTTTCCATCTTCCTTGTTCACGTCGGCTTCAGGATTTGCAGAACCCATCTCTTCATCGCTAAGGCTTCACGCCGAACCACCACTAGGCCGCCGGAAAATGATCCGATCAGTCCACCTCGTTCTCCTATGCGCTTCCTCCCTACACCGGGTGCCTTGAAAAACTCGTTGCCCCTACAAGCCCTAAAACTGCGTGCAAAATTCGTGACTTCGAAGGAGAAATTCTCCTAACACACAACATGAAAACTGATATGATCCGTATCATACTGAAGCTGTGGAGAAGTACTTTGATTTGGTGTGGATTTCATGGATTAATTCGCAATAGGTTTTGAGAAGTTAAGGATGGAATTTCGGAGCTTTAAGGCCCTCGATTTCCATAGTACGACGGCTGATAGGATACGTATTAGGGTTCGGTATACATACCGTATTTATAATGTATTTTATTATTTTATTTTAATTACTAAATTCCTTTAACTTGAAAAATAATGGTGTGTTGCTATCAACTCCAAATCGAACCCAACGAGTGTCGTCCCCAGCTAATAACCCCCATTCTGGACACAATGGAATATGCTTTGTAACCCAATTCGGCTGTTACGATATGTTTTTCATTAAATTTAAATATAAATAAATTATTAATAAATTCAAACGTACATTTTAAATCACCGGGGCCACATACGAAGTCTAAAAATTACAGAAAAAATATTTCTAATTATGTTTTGACGATACAGTCCTAACAAAACTAATTTCACCAAATTCCGAGACTGTTTGAAAAATGGCTATTTTCAAATCGATTAAATTTGACTGAAACTGACAGAACACGTTTTCCATTGCCACGCTCACATATTAATTCGAAAAATTATGAAAATTATAACCTAGCAATAATTTGACATTCCGGTTCCAACAAAAGTAGTTTCATCGAAAACCGAGGTCGTTTGCAAAATGACTATTTTTAAGTGCTATATATTATATTAAAAATAAATTCTACAGCGACTATTCTAAATTTTAAACTGGACATAACTTTTTATTCGTAAAGTGAAATCTTAGTTTTTCAGATTCGTTAGAAAGATATGATTAAACAGATTTAAATATTTCTGGTTTCGCTCACTTCTGATTTATTTTGAATCTTGTACAATCAGTTAAAGTTTAAAATCAAATTTTCAAACTGTCGCGCTATCTCTAACTCCTTTTATATTTAAATTAAATTTATTCGTTCTAACTTCGATTAAAATAAATTTTTAGTCATTATTATTTAAAATAAATTATTTTAAACATTCAAAATTCATTAAAATTTCTTAAAATAAAAATTTTAAATTGGCCCCGAAATTCCGGGTTGTTACATAATATGTGAGCATGGCACATTTAAAGGCACCTTCAGTTTCAGTTGTAAATTTAATCGACTAGAAAAAAGCCATTTTGCAAATGGACTAAAAATTTGACGAAACCATTTCATATAGGACAGTATCATCATAACATAGAGAGAATCCAAAATTCGTAATTTTTAGAGTTAGTATGTGGCCCCAGTAAATTAAAATGTACGTAGAAATCAATATGTAGCATATATTAATTTAAATTTAAATTTTGATAGAAACCTATCGAAACAGCCGAATTGACTTACGAAACTATCCCATTGCGTTGGGAATGGGGGTATTTAGCTAGGGGTGAAAGTAGTTGGGTTTGATTTGGATTTTGGATGCAAAACCCCAATTTTGGAATTAAAATAATATAATAAAATATATATAAATTAAGCTAGAAACATTCATTCTCCAATCTGGAAAAAACCCACTGTTCTTTTATTTCAATGGCTGAAAAGCTCCACCGATCTCCTCCACCATACTCCTAGTCCACGCTTCGATACAGGAAACCCACAACTAAAAATTACTGCCCTCGACGAGAGCTACTGAATGAACGCTGGAGATGGGTCTTTATGGCCTAAATTTCTCGATTCGTGAGCCTAAAGTTCCAGCGTTCACAACCGCTGCCATGGCAAAAGGAGGACATCGAGTCTCCCCCAAAGGCAAGCGCAGGCAGGCGACACGTAAGCCAAGGGGGCGGTGCCTTCAGATCGTGGTCCGGTCCTCTTGATTGACGTACAACGGCGGATTTCCATGTTAGACAATGGGTTGCGGTTTTCACAGAAGAAACAAAGAAGACGATTAACAGAAAGGTAATTACGGTAATGATTAAGGTTAATTAAATTAATTTAGTTAATTATTTAATTAAATTGTGAAATGTATAAAAATCTGTATCTTTTACATACGTTGTCCGAAAATTGCAAATCCAAGTCCGTCGGAATCGTGGCGACGAACTCTACATCATGGAATTGACCGGAACATAAATGGAGCTAGCTACAAATTTAGGAGGAGTGGAATCCAAGGTGAGCAATTCTAAACTCATAATACAAAGGGTCTATAAAATTATAAAATCATATTTCTGCGATGTATAAAAATTGTTTATGCGAAGTAGAAATATCATAATGATATGAAATAATTATTGGTGAGTTTAAAATATGATTTTAACTTATGAATGTAATCAATAAAATTGTCATAAAATGAAATATTCATTAGTTGGATAAAAATATGATTTTTAGATTATATATGGATATACAAAATCACCATGAAAATGAAATACCCATTACTTGTATAAAAATATTATTTATAAATTATATATGGATATATAAAACCGCCATGAAATGAAATATTCATTAGTTGGATAAAAATATGATTTTTAGATTATATACGCGATATATGAAATACTCATGTTATGAAATAATTATTCGATAGCTAAAAATGTGATTTTTAGCTTATGTATGTCACATATAAAATAGCCGTGCGATAGAAAAATTATTTGTTAGTTAAAAATATTATTTTTGGCTTATGTATGCTATATGGAAAAATAAATAAATAAATAAATAAATAAATAAATATAGATGCTGTAACGACCTGGATTTTTGCGACTTTGGTTATCGCCATAAACGCAACGACGACTAACCAAACATCGAAAAATCCTGGTAATTAGTGAAAGAAATTAGAGGGTGAGAATAGATAAGATAGAAAATTAGAATAGAAGAAGGAAAGAAGGACTTACATCATCAGAGTAACACGAATCTCACAGCGGAACGAATAACATATAATATACAACATAACTTGAAATATAACAGTTATGTATACAATAGCACTTATCAGAGTACAACACTTACAACACAGCGGGAATAACTATAGCTATAGAATCTCGAAGCCTCCTGCTCCAAGCTCTCCAAGTATATCTGTAAAGCCTGACTACTTGACTGCCCGTACAAATTTAGGCACCCAAGAGTTTAGGGAAAACAACAAAGTAAACTCCGGGTCAGTCATGGGACTGTTATGAGTAAAACAGTTTAAAACAGGTAAACAGATATATGATATCTCATAAGACCACACCGTGAATACGGAACGGGTTTTTCCTTATGAGTATCTGAACAACTTTGACAAGCAATATCATTGTGATATAATAATAATGCCTATATACAAATAGATATCAATCTAGCAGAAACGCTTTCATCTCACGTTCTACATATATAGTATACAATCAAAATCGCAAGCACGTATTGGATATTTGGTTTTCCAACTATGACAAGGTATGGAACCACCTTCTACTAGTGTACCTCTAGAGAGGAATACACCAGGTTCAACAAGAACATCTTGCAACCCCGGCCACACATGACCGACTACTCATTTCGCTTGAGTGTATCGAATGTATATCACCAACGGTTGGGATCAGCAACCGTTTCCCGAATGGGACAGCATCAACAATAGATTTTTAGAAATAAATGAAACTCTAGATCAGGTGATTATACACCCTAATAGGTGCTACCTACATAGCCATGCTACCTGCCCGATTTCTGTCATTTACCGGTTGATGAGGCTAGAAGCTACACTTTATCATCACATCAGATTCACTCTGAATGCCACATTGTCAGATCAACCCAAATCACTAACTTGACGTCTACAACTATACATTATGTGTCAGCTGAAAGAAGTTTCCTTCTCCGCTTCCACTCTTGGTACGGTTGAAGAAATCAATGTAAACGACCTCTTTGGAAATACTCTGTCAGACATTCATCCATACACTTAGAATATCACATCGTCATACCCGCCAAATCACAAATTGACTTATCCAAACATAACCCGGGTATACAGCTCAGAGAAACGAATTCCTCCACCACTAACGTGAATACGTTCGAACAGATCAACTTACGCGATCCCTTGGATATACTCTGTCAGACCTTCTTCCATATACGTTGTCCTGGGACTGGACAAACCGAAGGCACTATTCAGTATATCCATCTTAGTCGCTGTTATCTAAGACTTATACAACAGCCCTTGCACTTTACTCCGTCTTCAATTATCTTTGGCATATATGATTCGCAACACGTATGCCCATACGGAGTGGTTCTTTGGATAATAATCCAACCGGTCTCTCCGTATTAACAACGTTAAAATGGTCAAAACTTTGATAGTCTATGAGTTAACTATCAAAGAAAAACAAGTGTGAAACAACGATATTATTTCCAGATTGAAATTATATCGATCAAACTTCAAACATTTATCTCTTTAATTCAACAATTTACTTATCTCCTGTTTCCCTATATTCAACGTTTTGCTATTTTCTAGATTTAGAAAATATATTAATTAACACTGGAAAACATTTCCATTCCTTACTAGATTTACTTAACCATCCTTTACTGCCGAACCATACCCATTTCTTAGTTAAAACAAAGCCAATCAAGTTGGGGTAGAGCTGCCTCTCAGACCTTAACTGAACAACATTTCTAACCTTGAAATCGACAAAGTTCACTTTAATTCCTTTAACTACTTCCGTACTTAACTTTTCCCTTTTGAATAACTATATTCAATTATCTCTTTTCACTTACATTTATGGGACTGACCCTATTGGATTAACTCTATTTGCTTAACTCTATTTGATTCACCCTATTCACTTAACTCATGTCGAATAAACTATATTCGATAACTCCTCTAACACTATTCAAATAAACTATATTCGATTAATTCCTCCAAATCTATTCAAATAAACTATATTCAATTATCTCCACTAACACTATTCAAATGAACTATATTCGATTATCTCCTCCAACACTATTCGAATAAACTACATTCGATTAATTCCTACAACACAATTCGAATAAACTATATTCGATTAACTCATTCGACTAACTCTATTGGATTAACTCCTCGACTAACTCCTCGGATTTAACTCCTTCTCGACTACTCTTATGTGTTAACTCCTCGACTAACTCCTCGGATTTAACTCCTTGGATTAACTCCTTCCCGACTACTCTTATGGGTTAACTCCTTCTCGACTACTCTTATGGGTTAACTCCTTCTCGACTACTCTTACGGTTTAACTTTGACTAACCCTTTGGATTAACTCCTCGACTAACCCTTGTTGGATCTAGATTAACCCTAGAGGTAGGCTGAATAGGGTTTATCACAGTTTATAAATAAATTAAAAATCTAACGAGATATGTAATAATACACAAATCACAGAATATAGCAGAAACAGAAATGCAGAAAACAAATCACACACAGATATACCCAGCTTCGACAGACTCTGCCTACTGCTGCATTCACTAAGGTTTCTACTAGGTGTTAATAACAGATCCCGCTTACAGACTCTGTAAACTCGCACTCCCTGCTCCTGTACTAACCCTACGCTCAAATCCCTAGACTGACCGATATCCACTCGATCAGATTTTCCATGATTACGAACCTGTAAACAGTAAACCAGATTTTACAGACTCTGAAACTGACAGTCAACACCCTGACCGATTCACTCTAGTTTATACAGACACTAGAAAACTGTTCAGATAGATTTTACAAAGCAAATTAAGATACAATACAAAATAAATAAATAAAAAACTTGAAACCCTAGTAGATAAAGGAGTTAAAAAAGGGTCATCCCCTTTTAATCTTGGTCGGCCATATTCATTTAGGTTCCACCCTTGTTATTTTCTTTGGCCCGATCCCTTTTCTTATGGAATTAGAAATGGCGGCTAGGGTTTCTGATTTGAATCCCAAATCGATTGCGATGTTGATCTGAAAAGATTCCTCTTTGTTGCTCAAATCCGTGTGACTCTCTGACGCTTCGAGTTGGGATACTGATGATCGAAAACCATAAAAGAATTTGGCGAGTTCCTCTGAAATTTCTTTATCAATTTTTTGCTTTGGAATGCTTGAATTGATTTGTGGGTTTTTCGATCTATATATGCCTATGATGATATGGTGTTATCTATAGGGTTTTCAGACCCGAAAACATCTCTGATTTCAATGTTTATGGCCTGGCCTGATTTTTCTTGTTTCCCCCTTTTGATTGTCACGGCTTTGAATGCTTGCTGTGAATTAATTTGTGGCCCCCTTGATTTAAATCATGCCCTGAATTTCTGGAATAAATTTTTGCCTTGAATGAATGAATTCTGGAACTATATTTGCCCCTTGTTTACTTGTTTCTAGAAACATCAAAAGTATGCCAAAGCTAGATCATTTGAATGATTTTCCTGCTTCACAGAATACTGGAATTTATTGCCTTCAGAAACAATTTATCTTGACTTGATTTCGAATTGTTGATTGAGAAGGAACTTGCCAAACATAAATTTGCTGAATTTCTGGAAACATTCAAATGCTTTCCATTTGTTCCTCTGGAAGTTTTCTCTGCTGTCCCCCTTTTAAAAAATATTGCGTTGATTTTATTCTAGATATATTCGAATGATACTTGCCAAAAATGATTTCACAAGTTTCTTCTTTTGGATTCCTGTTTTGATAAAACTAGAAAAACATTTTGCTCCTCTGATATTTTTTAGGAAAGTATTGATTTGCACAACACATATTTGCCTTAGTTTATTTGCCATGAATTCGACTTGGTCATTTCTGGAAAGCACTGATTTTGGCTCTGTCTTAAATATGTGGAATAAAAACAACTTTACCAAAAAAAACTGATTTCATGTGTATCCTGTATTTGCACCATGAACATGCTGACCAATGCTTTGCTCCGATTTCTTTGCTGCACCATGACTTGCTTTAAACAGATTTAATTCATGTCCATGCATTCAACTTTGTACACTCATGTATGACTTGTGTTTTGTTGCTCCATCACCATCCAGTTTTTTTTTTTTTTTTTTTTTTTTTTTTTTTTTTTTTTTTAATTGCTCCTTGGTTTAGAATCATGCATATGGCATATATACCATGCTAAAATGTGTTGGCTAATATTCATGTACTTGTTGTTCCATCTGGAATGGATTATTCGGCCTTGCTACTTGCATATATAAGTACATGTATTTGCCATATACAACTCCACTTCCATATGAACTTGTGTATCCAGTTTTGTTCTTTGAATTCTGCTTTGGTTACTTGTCTACATGCTTGTGACTTGTGCATATAAGTATGTATACATGTAATTGAATATCTTGCTAACATTGAACCTTTCCTGAGCCTTAACCTAGCTTCACAAAAGAAACTGTGCACACAAATATGTGCTGCAGCCTTGTGCACATCCTTCCTGAATATGCCACATTACTATTTTTCTTGAACCATGTATAATTGCTGTATTGTTGGCACCATACATGTAACTGCCATATGTAAATAGCTGCTGCCACCTGCACACTTGAATCATCATGCTTCATTCATCTAATCATACATATTGGCACCATGTTTTGTGCCATGCTGTTTAATGCCTCGGCACTTCCTTGTTGCTGTGTGTATTGAAACTTGCACTTCAAATTTGCTCGGCCATGTTTGAGCAGTCTGACTTGAACTTTGTATACTTCACCATGTTTGAGCTTGTGCATGTCTTGCGAGTGGCCATTCTTGTCTGCACCACGGTCATGTGTGTTCGACAACTTTCTGTTTTGCTAATATATGCTGTTTTGATCACTTTGGCTGTTCACTTTTGATTTACTCATGCTCTTGACTGCATTGTTCTTGAGCCATGACTGCTGTGTGGACTTTTGTACTATCTTGACACTATTGTCTTGATTTTATGCTGCTTCATATGTATATACATATATTCATATATGTGTATATATATATATATAAGAATGACTTTGCATTTTCTTGATTTGATCTTTGACTTTTTTATTGCTGGCTTGACTGTGAGTTGTGCACTGAGTCGAGCAGGTCCACGTGGCTACTCCTCAGCTGCACACTGGATTGGCGAGGCAGTGCACATGTGTATATATATACACGTGTGTATATGCAGCCATTCAGTATTATTTTCCCTGTCCCTGTATATTAGAACAAGTCTAGAAAAATGATGAGAAACACACCGAAATCTAAGGCAAATAAAATTTTAAAAATAAAATTTATATTTCCATATAGTCAGTATTATTTCTATTGCAGTATACTGTGTGTTTCTGTTTCATGTGTGACAGGTAAGTGGGGATGACTGGACTGACACTGAGCAGTGAAGACTGAAGATAAAAACAGTGAATGAAGCAGTGTCAGTAAAAAAAATGTCTGTATATGAAAATGTATGTAGAGTGATGGAATGTAATACAAAATTGTATATCAGTGAATATATACAAATAGTGGAGTTTATAAATTTGTACTGTTTTGATAGTGAAATAAAATATTTATATTTAAATAAAATACAGTGTGAATATTTATATTTCTGTACAGTCGTATTTTATTTGAATATAAATATTATATTCCAGTCTGTGATGTATATTACCAGTACAATATCAAACACATTAAAATAATATATATTTGGTTTTTATCATCAAACAAAAATCATATAATTGTGTATACAACACCGTTATATACAACAATCTCCCCCTTTTGATGATGACAAACAAATAAAAGATTTTGTATACAATAGATGTGTTTGACAGTGAATATTGAACTCCCCCTATTTATAGCTCCCCGTACAACAGACAACTCCCCCTATAACTTACATGAGTGAAATGTATGAATAATAATAAATTCTCAAAATTAAAAATATTTATAAAATATTCACTCATAAATCAAAATCTAATCCATTCTCCCCCTTTTGTTATCATCATAAGGTTTCAGATTTTGAAATACAGATGGAAAATGACAAAAAAAAAATCAGCTTAAGAGGAAGAAGGATCATCATAAATCTCAATCAGTCAAACAAAAATCATAATAAACTGAGAACAGGTTGCATATTTCACATTGTAGAGAATGACAGATTTACGATGAATTTTATATAAAATGGGGAGAGTAAAAAAAAATGTATTCCAATTATTTTTCCAAAGAATTTTTGTAAAAATGAGGCACAAAAACAGTGATGGATTTGGACTATAATTATAAATTCAACTTAAGTGACAAAATCGAATAATCTCAAATCCCAATAACAATCAATCAACAAATCATAATACGTCATAAAATTTCAACACATTTCACAGATTAGAAAGTGAATTGATAGGCTGGTTATTATACACCAAGGAGAATTTCATAAAAAAAAAATTATTTACTGCAAATTATTTTCTTTTCTTTTTCTTTTGATTTAAGAGCACCCAGACCACGCATAACCAGAACTTGGATTTTTAAATGAAGTCAGTCGCAGCTTAAATTATAAGTTGTCTCTTAACCATGCATGACCAGAACTTGGATTTTTAAACGAGGTTAGTGACACACTTATATATTAATTAAATATTTATCGTTTTCAGCTCTAAATAGAAAAACTCCTTGGTATATACAACCAATATGAATGACAGAAATGTGGTAAGTACAGAAATGGACTGTGAAATAAATTTCTAAATTAATAATATTATGAAATATGACCAAATGTACCGGGATTATTGAAAATTTTCAAATGACACTAATTCTGAAATAATAACATAACCACAATTCCATCACAAATATTTTCACTGTTTATTCAAGATGATTTTATAAAATATTAACTCTCCACATTAATATAAAGTCACGATGATGGAAGAATGATGATAGATAAAGGAGACGGTCGTGAAATAATTGCCGGTTCAAAGATATTATAATAGCTGTTCAGCCATCATGAAAATATAAATAAAATCTCCTCTTGTTGTGAAATATATTGCAGTCATAATTCATCACAATTTCAAATTCTGATATATTTTGATGAATTATAAATACAGAACAATTTGGATATTGATTTCAATTTGTGAATGAATAAATAATAAATAATTTTAAAATTGAAAATCAATTACAAGAGGAATACGAAGAGCTATACACAGCAGAAAAGGGATAAGAAAAATATATACATGATGAGAATAAGAAAAAACAAAATTTCAGCACTTCCTAATCTGATACCACTTGTAGTCTCTATTAATGAGGATTTTTAAAATAACACTGGTGGCTAAACAAGGGTACCTCAGTCAACAGAAAAGACTTAATTACAAAGCAAGCAGCTCAAGCATACAAATTTCATTTATCAGAGCACGATAAACCTTTGATATCAAATCAAGCAGTCCTCAAAAAATATTTACAAATCAATTTCTTATAATCAGAGCAGCATGATTCCAAAACAAACATTTTTCAAAAACAGTATCAGAGCAGCACAGAAGAATCAATATCACAACAGACTTGTCAGACGATGTTTCTGAAGTTCACAAAAAACAATATATTCCATGATCCATGACTATAAAATACCGTTTATTTTAAATCATTTGAAGAAAAATGAAAATATCAGGATTTAATAAATCAATCACACCAATTTATAAATTTTTGATTCGAGATATGTGTGAGATTTAATAAATCAATAATTTCAAATGATTTTAAACAAATAAATATTTAAATCAAATAACCATGAAATAACAGAGAAATTCAAGAACATATTTTCCAATAAATTTTCACAAGTATTTCTGACAATCCCATAAAAAAAATCAGATCGTTTACATCAGGTTTGATAGATATTCATGATCCAAAATAATTTACTTGAAATCACTTGAATCAATGTAAAGTTTTGAAATATATTGAATCAGTCACACAAGATTGATACTTTCCAATTTAGGAGGTGTGTGATTATTCAAAATATTAATAATTTTAGATGATCTCAAACAAACAAATTCTAACCATGATGATCATGAATAACGACGATTTTCAAGATGTATCACTGAGATTTTAGACAATTTAAAATTTCCAAGCTAATCTGAAAAATAATGAAAATATCACTACTGATAAATAATAGAGTGCTGTAATGAGTGTAATATTTCAAGCTTTTCTAAAATGAATTCGAAGAATCTCAACACAGCAATGATGTGTGAATTTCCATTAAACTTTCAGATCTTCAAAAAATTTAGAATTCAAATTAACAGTGTTCAAGATATGACAAGAATACATCAACACTGTTATGAATTCAGAAATCAGAAAAATAAACCTCGAAACAAATGCAGATATTTACAAGATTAAATTCAGGATATGGGAATGATTAACACACGATGATTATATACAAATAAAGCATATTTCCAGAAAATTATGAATTCTACAACTGGAAGTTTAAGAAGTACAGACAAAGAAGAATATGGCAGTGTCAAATCAAAAAAGAAAAAAAAAACAGAAGGAGATAAAGGTAGGGAAAAAAACAGAAAATAAAACAAACAAAGAGAATATACATGGTGAGTTTAGAGATCATACCAGAATCCAATGTAAAGCAGAATCTCTAACTCAACCAATCTTGGCCAAGGAACTGTAAAGAATACAAACAAAATGACAGCCTGAAATTAATCTCTTTTCAGCACAGCAGTTCCCCAGCCTTCTTCGGTACCTAACAGTTGAGAGGATCGAGCGGTCTAACAAAATTTGTGAAACCACTCACAGTTTTGTTCAAATCTTTTGGTACCCAAACCTGTTTATATAGAAAACCATTCGAATCAACCTTTGTACCTTTCGGGACCCAAATCTGTTTGAATTTAGTTGAAGTCGTTTTATTTTTATTTGGGATCCAAGATTGTTTAAATGGTTTGTTATAAAACAAATTCACATCATGTTTTTGATTCAAAAATCCTTTGGATTATCAAAGTTTTAGTTTTCAAAAAGATTTTTTTCAAAGCATTTTGAAGGATTTTTCAAATCATTTGAATTTTGTTTTCCAAAAACATTATTTTTCCTGAAGCCAAGACCAGATTTATTTCCAATAGAAACTTGGTTTTGTAACAGCATATTCAACGATTTTTCCCCATTAGAAAATTTATCCAAAGTTGATTCTAATCGTTGAATTTTGGATTTTAGATTGCTATTTTCTTTTAATAAATTTGAGCAATTATTTATAGCGATCTTCTGTTCAGCATTGGACTGTTTCAAAACCAAATTCTCATTTTCAAGCAATTTAATTTTGGCTTGGGATTCATCAATTTCAGATTCAAAGAGTTTTTGTTTTTCAAACTCAAATTTCTTGGATTTCTCAATCTCATTTTCCAGCTCTTTTAAAATCAAATCGGATTTCAACAAATTCTCCTTTTCAGCAATTTCAAATTTGGAATATATATCATTCTTAAAAATTTCAAATTCCTTTTGTAAAAAATTATTCAAACTTGATAACTCAATCTTTTTTTCTTTTAAGATCAAAATTTCTTTTTCAAACTTTTGAATATTTTTATTGAGATGAACAAGATTGGTTTTCAGTTTCAAACAATTTTTGCAATCAGAATTTGAAGAATTTTTGAAATATTCAAGCTGTGATTCCAAATCATCAATTTTGCCGGTCAACTCAGAATTTTTAGATTTTAGACTTTTATTTTTAGATTGTAGTTTATCGACAGACTTTGTTAGATCAGCACACATATAAATTAAATCTTCGTAAGAGAAATTTTCTGTTTCACCATCTGTTGATTCTCCATCGTTTGATCTATCTGTTTCTCCTTTCAAGCGTTGATCTGAATCTGAGTTGATATTTCGGGATTTTGAGTAGTTGTCGTCAATTTGCCCATACTCCGTATTGAGAGCTATCCAAATTTCCTGCGCAGTTAAACAATGGGAAATCAGACTGTACTGATTATCATCAAGATGAGAATAAAGAATATGTGTAGCACGAGAATTAAAAACTTTATCTACCATATCGTACCCATTGATAACAACATCCCAACATTTAATATTAACAGATTTTAAATAAAATTCCATTTTGGATTTCCAGTTTAAAAAATCTGTTCCAGTGAAAATAGTTGGAGATGAACTGGACTGACTCTCGCTAGACAGACAACTAGGGTTACCCATGACTCTAGAGTTAAAAAAAATACCTGCTCTGATACCACTTGTTGGATCTAGATTAACCCTAGAGGGGGGGTGAATAGGGTTTATCATAGTTTATAACTAAATTAAAAATCTAACGAGATATGTAATAATACACAAATCACAGAATATAGCAGAAACAGAAATGCAGAAAATAAATCACACACAGATATACCCAGCTTCGGCAGACTCTGCCTACTGCTACATTCACTAAGGTTTCTACTAGGTGTTAATAACAGATCCCGCTTACAGACTCTGTAAACTCGCACTCCCTGCTCCTGTACTAACCCTACGCTCAAATCCCTAGACTGACCGATATCCACTCGATCAGATTTTCCCTGATTACGAACCTGTAAACAGTAAACCAGATTTTACAGACTCTGAAACTGACAGTCAACACCCTGACCGATTCACTCTAGTTTATACAGACACTAGAAAACTGTTTAGATGGTTTTTACAAAGCAAATTAAGATACAATACAAAATTAAAAAAAAAACTTGAAACCCTAGTAGATAAAGGAGTTAAAAAAGGGTCATCCCCTTTTAATCTTGGCCGGCCATATTCATTTAGGTTCCACCCTTGTTATTTTCTTTGGCCCGATCCCTTTTCTTATGGAATTAGAAATGGCGGCTAGGGTTTCTGATTTGAATCCCAAATCGATTGCGATGTTGATCTGAAAAGATTCCTCTTTGTTGCTCAAATCCGTGCGACTCTCTGACGCTTTGAGTTGGGATACTGATGATCGAAAACCATAAAAGAATTTGGTGAGTACCTCTGAAATTTCTTTATCAATTTTTTGCTTTGGAATGCTTGAATTGATTTGTGGGTTTTTCGATCTATATATGCCTGTGATGATATGGTGTTATCTATAGGGTTTTCAAACCCGAAAACATCTCTGATTTCAATGTTTATGGCCTGGCCTGATTTTTCTTGTTTCCCCCTTTTGATTGTCACGGCTTTGAATGCTTGCTGTGAATTAATTTGTGGCCCCCTTGATTTAAATCATGCCCTGAATTTCTGGAATAAATTGTTGCCTTGAATGAATGAATTCTGGAACTATATTTGCCCCTTGTTTACTTGTTTCTGGAAACATCAAAAGTATACAAAGCTAGATCATTTGAATGATTTTCCTGCTTCACAGAATACTGGAATTTATTGCCTTCAGAAACAATTTATCTTGACTTGATTTCGAATTGTTGATTGAGAAGGAACTTGCCAAACATAAATTTGCTGAATTTCTGGAAACATTCAAATGCTTTCCATTTGTTCCTCTGGAAGTTTTCTCTGCTGTCCCCCTTTTAAAAAATATTGCCTTGATTTTATTCTGGAGATATTCGAATGATACTTGCCAAAAATGATTTCACAAGTTTCTTCTTTTGGATTCCTGTTTTGATAAAACTAGAAAAACATTTTGCTCCTCTGATAATTTTTAGGAAAGTATTGATTTGCACAACACATATTTGCCTTAGTTTATTTGCCATGAATTCGACTTGGTCATTTCTGGAAAGCACTGATTTTGGCTCTGTCTTAAATATGTGGAATAAAAACAACTTTACCAAAAAAAACTGATTTCATGTGTATCCTGTATTTGCACCATGAACATGCTGACCAATGCTTTGCTCCGATTTCTTTGCTGCACCATGACTTGCTTTAAACAGATTTAATACATGTCCATGCATTCAACTTTGTACACTCATGTATGAGTTGTGTTTTTTTGCTCCATCACCATCCATTTTTTTTTTTTTTAATTGCTCCTTGGTTTAGAATCATGCATATGACATATATACCATGCTAAAATGTGTTGGCTAATATTCATGTACTTGCTGTTCCATCTGGAATGGATTATTCGGCCTTGCTACTTGCATATATAAGTACATGTATTTGCCATATACAACTCCACTTCCATATGGACTTGTGTATCCAGTTTTGTTCTTTGAATTCTGCTTTGGTTACTTGTCTACATGCTTGTGACTTGTGCATATAAGTATGTATACATGTAGTTGAATATCTTGCTAACATGGAACCTTGCCTGAGCCTTAACCTAGCTTCACAAAAGAAACTGTGCACACAAATATGTGCTGCAGCCTTGTGCACATCCTTCCTGAATATGCCACATTACTATTTTTCTTGAACCATGTATAATTGCTGTATTGTTGGCACCATACATGTAACTGCCATATGTAAATAACTGTTGCCACCTGCACACTTGAATCGTCATGCTTCATTCATCTAATCATACATATTGGCACCATGTTTTGTGCCATGCTGTTTAATGCCTTGGCACTTCCTTGTTGCTGTGTGTATTGAAACTTGCACTTCAAATTTGCTCGGCCATGTTTGAGCAGTCTGACTTGAACTTTGTATACTTCACCATGTTTGAGCTTGTGCGTGTCTTGCGAGTGGTCATTCTTGTCTGCACCACGGTCATGTGTGTTCGACAACTTTCTGTTTTGCTAATATATGTTGTTTTGATCACTTTGGCTGTTCACTTTTGATTTACTCATGCTCTTGACTGCATTGTTCTTGAGCCATGACTGCTGTGTGGACTTTTGTACAGTCTTGACACTATTGTCTTGATTTTATGCTGCTTCATATGTATATACATATATTCATATATGTGTATATATATATATAAGAATGACTTTGCATTTTCTTGATTTGATCTTTGACTTTTTTATTGCTGGCTTGACTATGAGCTGTGCACTGAGTCGAGCAGGTCCACGTGGCTACTCCTCAGCTGCACACTGGATTGGCGAGGCAGTGCACATGTGTATATATATACATATGTGTATATGCAGCCATTCAGTATTATTTTCCCTGTCCCTGTATATCAGACCAAGCCTAGAAAAATGATGAGAAACACACCGAAATCTGAGGAAAATAAAATTTTAAAAATAAAATTTATATTTGCATATATTCAGTATTATTTCTATTGCAGTATACAGTGTGTTTCTGTTTCATGTGTGACAGGTAAGCGGGGATGACTGGACTGACACTGAGCAGTGAAGACTGAAGATAAAAACAGTGAATGAAGCAGTGTCTGTAAAAAAAAATGTCTGTATATGAAAATGTATGTAGAGTGATGGAATGTAATACAAAATTGTATATCAGTGAATATATACAAATAGTGGAGTTTATAAATTTGTACTGTTTTGATAGTGAAATAAAATATTTATATCTAAATAAAATACTGTGTGAATATTTATATTTCTGTACAGTCGTATTTTATTTGAATATAAATATTATATTCCAGTCTGTGATGTATAATACCAGTACAATATCAAACACATTAAAATAATATATATTTGGTTGTTATCTTCAAACAAAAATCATATAATTGTGTATACAACACCGTTATATACAACAACCCTTTGGTTTTAACCTCGACTAACCCTTTGGATTAACTTCGACTAACTCATTTGGATTAACTAACTTCGCTTAACTCCTTTGAATCAACTTCGGCTGACTCCTTTGGATTAACTTCGACTAACTCCTTTGGATTAACTTCAGCTAATCCACTTTAGACTAACTCGACCAATTTATTTAGACTAACTTAACCAATTCACTTTAGACTAACTTAACCAATTTATTTAGACTAACTTAACCAATTTATTTAGACTAACTTAACCAATTTACTTTAGACTAACTTAACCAATTCACTTTAGACTAACTCGACCATAAATATTCCTTTTGTTCAACTATATTTACTTAACAAATAAATATCTCCCTTTTTAATCTATTCGTAAATGGTTTACGAATATTTCTCTTTCTACTTTATTTGTAGATGGTTTATAAATATCCCTCTTTCTATTTATTTGACAAATATTTTCCTTTATATTTAAATTACAAATATATCTCCTTGTATTTGAATTTCAATTATATCTCCTTGTATTTGAATTACAAATATATCTACTTGTATTTGAATTACAAATATCTCCTTGGTATTTGAATTACAAGTATATCTCCTTGTATTTGAATTTCAAATATAATTCCTTTATATTTGAATTACAAATATCTCCTTGGTATTTGAATTACAAATATATCTCCTTGTATTTGAATTACAAATATATCTACTTGTATTTGAATTACAAATATCTCCTTGGTATTTGAATTACAAGTATATCTCCTTCGTATTTGAATTACAAATATATCTCCTTGTATTTGAATTTCAAATATAATTCCTTTATATTTGAATTACAAATATCTCCTTGTTATTTGAATTACAAATATAATTCCTTTATATTTGAATTAGAAATATATCTCCTTTATCAAAAGCCCTTTTCCTTATATATATATATATATATATATATATATATATATATATATATATATAGAATCTAGCGATTTTATATAACTAAGTTATATTCAAATTATACTTTAAAAATCCCTTTTTACACATTCTGGTATCTCTTATTGTATTTAACACATCACATAACAATGATGAATATCGTCCCAACACACATAATCACACAAATTATATACATCACATTATATATCACAATATATAAATCACAGTAAAATAAATGTTGAGGAATCCAGTTGGATTCCTCCAACCTGTTTCCCTGCATCACAGATGTTGACAACACGATTAACATCGATTATACTTTGATATGAGTTATTCTGATAGCAGAATCACACATAAACACTTAACAGTTTATATATATATATACACACACATATATATATATATATTTATATATATATATATATATATAATTTCTACTAACTGACTAACAGTTCAATCAAACAGCCAACACACAGTCAAACAACAGATAGTTAACAGTTCTAAGAACACGTTGTAAAAATAGAACTGTACAGAGTTGGTGAGTTTTACTCACATTTGGACGATCATCGTCAATGACGATAACCATCGCTCTATTCAAACAATTTATTTTGCTATAAATTGTGACGTGATCCAATTGACTTGCTGTTAGTTCTGTTGCGTAGCCACCGTCCATACGATCCCAACGCAACTTGTTTCGCTAAATTCCGACCACGTATGACCAAAATACAAAGGTTACAAGTCATTACTTTTTAAAATAGAAATAAAAACTTGGATTTATAATATGTGGGCCAACCTTTTTCAACACCCTTGGCCCATCCACTAATTCGAAAACTGAAACGACCCGTAACTTCCCCGTAAAGGAAAGTGTCGGATAGTTCGAGAACAAGCCACAACAGAACACATGCAGAAGAACGTTTCATTGTATATTACAACAATGCATCAGATTACAAGAATATACAGAGTATAAAAGAATATTACACAGAAATAACAGAGATTTAAATTACATTTAAATACATAGCAGCGGAAAATAATACAATACACAACTAGAATGAGATATACGGATACAGAGCTTTCCGGATATCGTTCCAGCTGTAAACCAGGATCCTGTGAATATAAATCTGCAAAACCAAACTACTAGCTGCCCGTGTCAAAATAGGGGCACCCAGAGTTTAGGTTAAAACAATAAACTCCGGGTCAGTCATGTGACTGGTGTGAGAACTAAAACAGTTAATCTTTATTTTAAAGTCAGGTAAATCAAGGGACCACGCCGTATAACACGGAACGGGTTTCCTCCCAAGAATACCAGTGCATAAAACAAACAGCGCAATGCTAAATAAAGAAAATGAAGCTGTTATAAGACCCAGGTCCCATCACACAATGCAATGCAGCCGAGGATAGGGTTTTCCCTTATAACAGCCAAAGAATGCTTGATACGTTTAAAACAAATTGTTTGGTACTATTATAAGTGCATAGTGTATAAAACAACTTCAAATCATAAGTATCAATCATAGGCGGCATGGGTACCATATATCATGTCGCCATACTAGTTCTACAATTAAAACCGCAAAATCACGTATTTGGAAATTGGATTTCCGTCTATGAACTGAGGCAAAAGATAGTCCTCACCGACTTCGAGACTCTCTAGCCCGAGCCTCAGGGTCAGAGCGCATCGACCCTTGGATCCTCATAGCCAGTCCACCGATGTGGATTAAACTTAAACCCTGAACATGCGTCTCCCCACCCTATGGGGTGTAAGTCTGGTCCGTCTGCCGACCAGAATGCATCAGCCGAAACCGATATAACCGAGGCGCCTCGCAACAGCAACAACCACATAAGTCAAACTCGTCAGGGCGTGTAAAACCACTGACGCCACTTCTAGCTAGAATGAAACGCATGCCCTCCCTGACGTCCTCTCCCGTTTTTGGTCCACTACCGGGGTGCGAGGCTCGCGAATTCACGTTACACAAAGCTGTGCCATACAGGCCGTGCTTTGATCATCACCACAGACTTTGCTTTTCAACAGAAGCCTCGATCAATTGCCACTTAGGCATGCCACACAGGCAATTCACCCCATGCGTTTGATATCCATCAATATATAACCCCTAAGCTCGTACGTCTCAGAGAAGGGAGTTAAGCAAGAGAATAAATTCTCCGCCGCCAAACAGATATATATTTAATAGAGATCAATCGCACGGACTAAAATCCAATGTCAGACACACAGTCCATTTACAAGTCCGTTCTGGGTCTGAACGAAACCGGAGGCACCTAGTACCTCGCATATCCATCGATCTCCAAGTACGTCTGGACGATCACAAACTGTTTCCATCTTCTTGGGTGTACATCCCAATCAAGATCATCAGTAATCACCCAAACGACGTGAAGACTTCCGGTCTTCGACCACCGTCTTCATCTTCGACACCACGTCGAATCAGTTATTCAGAATGGGATAAACCCTGTCTTTCTGAATAACTCACGTATATATTATAAAAGTGTTACACAAACACAACATACGCCTCATTCCACTTCAGAATATTCTTTTATTCAAATATTCCCATACTTTGGGAAAAGTTCCCATTAATTTTATCCAAGATAAATTCTTTAAATTTATTCTTTAATCTCCTTTGAATATCAATTCAAACTAGTCGGGATTAGCGAACCACACCGAAGTAATCATTTATTTTATTTCCCAATCCCAACCTATTCATCCCATGAAGTAAAACTGGTAGTACTTCATATCTAACACCACAGTGTTATCGGTAATTCAATTACCATTTCACGTTCAAATCTAATTAAAGATTTAACTATCGCTTGGAGTAAAACTGGTGATACTCCATTCTCGATCTTTTCAATCTATTTAAAGATTCATTAAAACTCCCCTTAGTTTTAATCTTTAACTGGGTTAAAGAATCAGTGTCATTTAAAACACGGTTCACGATAAACCCAAAATCACATTCATTAATTATCGGGTTAAAGAACGAGTGTTATTTAAAACACTGTTCACGATAAACCCAAAAATCAATATCAATTCAATTCCAATTAAATATCATTTAAATGGGTACACTTCATTAAATCTAAATAAAAAGATTTAATCTTTTCTCAACTGGGTTCAAGAACAGTGTTAGTGAAGACACCATTCACGACAAACCCAAATCACATTCGATATTCAATACAAGGCTCTGAATAGAAAATATATCGGCTTATATTCAATATCGAATTCTACGACTAACAAATGTCGTATTGGAAATAACGATATAAATATATATCTTTCAAATTTCCCTAACAACACCTTTATAATCACGAATTCCAACATCGAAATATTCCGAAGACAATTTCGATTCAAATCCACTCCAATGCAATCATTGGAAATTTTGGTTATTTTCAAAACCATTTCAAATTCAATTTATTTATTTAAAAATAAATAGAATTTTAATTCTAGTTCAAAACTAGTTCATTTCGATAAAAATCTATTTTTATCTTTTCAAATATGGAGTTTTTCATCCCAATTCTTCACAAATCATTTCTTATGATTTTACACAAATTATTACTATTTTTAATAATTTTATCAAGGCCCGTACAGTCGATTTCCAACAACGGCCATCGAACTGCACTTACAGCGACCTTTTTCAAATTTGATTTGGACATAATTCCAAATCCAACCGTTAGATTTCAAATTTCTAATATTCGTTAGAAAGCTCTTTTCGATACGAACCCAACGGTTCCGGTTTTAGGAGAATCCGACGGTCGGATCTCCCGTAATGTCCGTTTGAAATCAATGGTCGAAATTCGCGAACTGCCGCGGCGCGGCGCGTTCTATTCAGGCCATTATTTTATATATATAATATATATATATTATATACTTCGTCGATTTCTATTTAAAATGAATTATATAAACAGTTTTAAATTCGTTTCAAAAGCAATTTCAACTTCCATTTCAATTCAAATCAAAATTGAATTTCTTCTTTATAAATTCGTTTTAAAATTCATTTCCATTCAATTCGAATTTCAATTCAATTTGAATTCGTTTTCAATTCAATTCATTTCGAAATCGTTTTATATTCAATTCATTTCGAAATCGTTTCAATTCAATTCATTTCGAAATCGTTTTCAATTCAATTCATTTCGAAATCGTTTTCAATTCAATTCATTTCGAAATCGTTTTCAATTCAATTCATTTCGAAATCGTTTCAATTCAATTCATTTCGAAATCGTTTTCAATTCAATTTATTTCGAAATCGTTTTCAATTCAATTTATTTCGAAATCGTTTTCAATTCAATTCATTTCGAAATCGTTTTCAATTCAATTTATTTCAAAATGAATAGAACCGATATAAATCGTTTACGTCAAAATGGCGTCGATCTAATCAACACGGCTTCATAAATTTCTATTTTCAAATATTCTATTTCAAATATTTCTTTTTCAAAATAGTTGTTATTATCAAAATATTTCGTTCAACACATGACCAATCTCAATGGATGAGTACTGTCAACACATGAACCTTTATTTTATAATATTCATTATTTTTCGAATTGGAATGAGGCCCAATCAATTACCATATAAAGTTAATTATATGGATTTTCATACAACACATGTATATAATAGCATTGAAAAATAATCAACCATCAACCAAAGTGCACTACACTGTATAAGCATCAAATATAGATATCTAATGCTTATAACAGCATGTCAATCAATCGATCGACATATTTAATCAATCAGGATGAGTGAACTTCATATTTCATCCCAACACCCGTGTGGGGTTTCAAACAATCAAACAAATATTTTATTCGTGCAGTTGGGCAATGTGTAAAATTTATCGACCCAATCAATATCCTTCAAATAGGTGTACATAAACAAACCGTCTGGTTTGCAAATGAATATTTTATTTATTCACATTCACGTTAAAAATTATATTTTTAACGATAAAACATTTTATTCCAACATATGAATTTCTATTCAGTTCATTCTTTAAATAAAATGCTATTTTTATTTTTCTAACATATTTTAGAAAATTTCGGCGGCATAACGGCACGATACTAGAAACGGGACAAGGCCTAGCCTTATCCCCGGTCTAGTGAAGGCCCACGCCATTCACACATCAATCAAACCATTCAATTTCACCAAACAATTCAAATTCAAATCAAATCATATAACTAATCTACGCAACCAAACAAACAAGTCCATGGTCTGTGGACGATAGTGTCGGGTGCTACTAAGCACCGTCTGCATCCTAGTATATATATATAACTAGAAAATTAAATTGAAAGGTGAGAAGTTCTCACATATAGCTATCCTAGCTCCACGGCACTTCATTGATAGAAATCTTCATCGCTATCGCATCTCCGTCATCTTCGTTGCTGTAGCCACTACATATGTAAAAGTCGAATTTTTACTTCAATGTTCAATATATAAAAATCGCATTTTTACTTCAATGTTCAATATATAAAAATCACCTTTTTTTTATTTCAACGTTCAATATATAAAAATCACCTTTTTTATTTCAACGTTCAATATATAAAAATCATATTTTTTTTATTTCAACGTTCAATATATAAAAATCACCTTTTTTATTTCAACGTTCAATATATAAAAATCATATTTTTATTTCACTACACATATAAAGGTGATATTTTTAATTCTCTATATGAACAAAAAATCATATTTTTACCACTTCTATATAGTAAAGATTATATTTTTAATACTTTAAAGATATAAAAATCATATTTTGGCTTCGCTATTCAATATATAAAGATTATATTTTTAATATTCCTATGATGTAAAAATTATATTTTTATTGCTTTTAAAAATATAAAAATCATATCTTACATCTTTTACTTAATAAAAATTCCGTATTTTCTATTTTAAAGATCAAATCTTTTTCTTTTTTTTAAAGTTTAAACCTTTTTCTTTTTAAAGTTAAAACCTTTTTCTTTTTAAAGTTAAAACCTTTTTCTTTTTAAAGATTCAAATCTTCTTCCCTTTTTAAAATCTTAGAATAAAATAAAATCAGTTTTATTTCTTTACAAAAATCAGTTTTATTTCTTTTAAAAAAACAGTTTTAACCCTTTTTTTTAAAAAAAAAAACCAGTTTTTAAATCCAAAAAAAAAGTATTCTTTCTTTTTAAATTATAACCAAAATACAGTTTTTAAATCATTTTAAAATCGGTATTAAATTATTTAAAAATCAGTTTTCTTTTCTGTTTTAAATAAAAATAAAAATAAAATAAATAAATTAAAAACTTACAGGGGGGGGGCGCTTTCCACCGTTGAACTTCGAAGGGGGGGGAAAGGGTATCGCAGTGGAGGTCGGCGGAGGTGGGGGCTTCGCGGTGCTCAATGGCGCTGGGGGGGGGGGGGGGGTTCGCCGTCGATGCGAAGGGAGGGGAGGGGGTTTGCGTCGCGGCGCCTTGGGGGAAGGAGGAGAGCAGGAAGAAGGAGGCGGGGAGAGAGGGTGCGAGGCAGGGTGGAGGGCGGTGGCGGCAGGTGGCTCGGCTTGGATGCGCGATGGGAGCTCGGCGGTGCTCCGCCTGGAAGCGGCGGCTTCGATTTGTTGAGGAGAGTTTTTTTTTCTTTTGATTTTGGATTTGAACTGATACGGGGGGGGGGGGGGGGGCAGAGGGAAATAAGGGGGAGAAAGGAAATTTTTTTTTATTTTTTTTATTATTTAATTATTTAATTCAACCTAAAGTTGACTTTTTCATACGACCTCGAAACGAGGCCCACCGCCTGTGGTCCATAGCGTTTTACCCCCATTCCGAACACAATGGGATATGTTTCGTAGGTTGATTCGATCATTTGAATCAGTTTCCGTTAAATTTTCATTTAACTCTATATATTGAATTTTAAACGTACCTTTCAAATTACCGGGGCCACATACGAACACGAAAAATTCCAGAAAAATATTTTCTAGTTTCGTATTGACGATACGGTCCTAATAAAACTAGTTTCGTCGAATTTCGAGACCGTTTGAAAAATGGCCAATTTCCAGTCGATTAAAATCAACTGAAAATGGTCAATCGCGTTTTCCTTTGCCACGCTCACATATTGATTCGGAAAATTATGAAATTTGAAACCTAGCAATAACTTGATACTGTGGATCCAACAAAACTGGTTTCGACGAAATCCGAGGTCGTTTGCAAAATGTCCATTTTTAAGGGCCTGAATTCCATAGCGACTATTCAGAATTTTCAACTGGACATATCTTTTGATTCCCGATATGAAATCTTGATTTTTCGGATTCGTTGGAAAGATATTCACAATTAGATCCCATTATTTTTGGTTTCACTAAAATCCGGATTGTTTTGCACCCGGTACATTCAATTGAAGTTTGAAATCGAATTATCGAACTACCGCGCCATTTTCAATTCTATTTATAATTATATATAATTATTTATATTCTAACGACGACGTATATAATATATACATCGAATTCTATTCAAAATAAATTTCTCGTCGATATTATTTAAAATAATTCATTTTAAATATTCAAAATTCGCTATAATTGCCAAAATAAAAATTTTAAACTGGCCCAGAATTTACGGGTTATTACAAAAGCCCACTCCGTGAACTCTTCTCCCCCACAACACCATTTCCTCCAGTAAATCAAAGCACTCCAGTAACCCAATTCGACCTCCATTTTCATCACTTCGATCCCCTCTTTCTCAACCACCACTTCACCGAATCAACCAAGATAACCACCGTCGAACCCTCCTTCTTGAACTCTATCCCGTCATATCATCTTATCCAGCTCGCGTACACACTGGAAGGAGACGTCGGCCCCACCTCGATGTCAGGTGCGACACCAAATGGCGCCGAATCCTCCGAACTTTGCACACTAGGTGCGGTTTTCAGTGGTTAACCCAAATCCAACATCAAAATCTCGAATTGTTGCATCTATCGTCAAACTTATGGAACCCTAGATTTAGGAAACCAATGTTGTACAAAAACTGCTTCGACAAAAATGATGTCGAGCTTAAAACGAACCCCACTGCATTGAAGAGCAGCTCACCAGCAACTCGAACATTTGTATACTAGGATTTAAGGATTTATATTGGATTTTCATTTGATTTTCTTTCTATGAAACGAGAATGAACTGGCGGCTACAATTTGATGCGTTGACTAGAGGATTAGGTTAGGTCTTAACGATGGTGGAGGGGTATTTATAAGGGATAAAATATCTAGATATTTTATTTTGCATTATTTTATTCTTTTTTTTAAGCCAATGCTATTTTTATCTGTCCTTTAAAATTCCTGTGGTCACATGCAATACCCAAAAATCACCAGACTGGACATGTAACTACAGCTTGACATTACGGTCCCAACGAAACTGGTTTCGTCAAATTCCGACTCCGTATGCTCACACAGCGTATTTTTAACTATCGAAATACTGATTATTTTTCACTCTAAAAATCCCTACGGTCACACAGTGACTCTAAAAATCACGAAACTTGGAATCTAACAACTATTGGACATTGCGGATCCAATAAAACTGGTTTCGTCGAATTCCGACTTCGTATGCAAAAGTGGCTATTTTTAACGCTCTAAATAGCCTATTTAAATATATAAATATATTTAAATATTATTAAATTAATTGTTTAAAATTAATTATTATCGTCTGTATTCGCAGTGGCATACCATATAGCTCCAGAATATTCCTGTATGTATTTAGAACTCGATATCACCTCATTAGAGTTATATTGCTGTTCGATTTCTATTTAAATTCTTATTTAAAATATAATTAAATCATTATGGTCAGGGCGCTGCATTTCTGATTATTTGATTTGGACATAACTCAAAATCTGCACGACGAAATCCCGATCTCTCTCTTCCACTAGAAAGATATACTCCACCACTCCACACGTTTCTTGTTTCACAGAAATCCGATTTAAAACGGACGCTGTATATCCAGTTGAAGTCTAAATCGCCAAATAGTGAACTACCGCGTCGTTACGCGCTCTATTTTAATTATAGTATAAATGTACGTTCAAACTGTCGTCGATTGAATATATTCATCAATATTATTAAACTCTAAGCTGAACTAAATCTCGGGGATGACCCCGTCTATATTATATCGTCAATTCACTATTTCTGGTTATCTCTGAATTAAATATATTATTTTGTTATTTAATTTAATTAAATATTCACTTTTATTTAATTAAACGACGATTTAATTCCCTAAATCCCTATTTATATAATTAAATAAATTTAATTATACCCTTGGAAAATGCGGGTCATTACAGATGCGTTGTATGAATCTATATACATGCATAGTTCATAATTATATAAACGTTATAGGATAATATATAACCATAGTATGAAAATATATATAAGCGTTGTATGAAAAAAAAATACAAGCACAGAATGAAAATATATATAAGCGTAGTGTAAAAATATATATAAGCGCTGTATGAAAATATATGTATTTACAAGCATGGTATAAAAGCGTTGTGGAATAATAATAACCATTTATTATTATTCAAGTAAGCGATTAATGATATAATAAACCTTATTATTAATCGTTATATAAGCATATATTGACTTGAATGTAAAACAAGAATTGGTAAAATGATGAAGTAAATTAAATTTGACTTGTAGTGGGTGATTGAAAATATATAATCATGCTTATTGATATTCACATGCAATGAAATGATCATTAGTTAGTTAGTTAAAATGTTATTTTTAACTAAAGCATGGAATGAAAGGAAAAATTAAGCCGAATCGAATCAAATATTAAACAAGGTTGAAAATCGATTGAATTTGCATACATGTACATGCATATAAACTGAACAAATCATAACAAGGAGGCTAAAGAAGAGGAATAAAATTGTATGCTCGACAAATAGGTATATATTTACTATTTTGTTTGGGTTTTGATGATTTTATAAGCCGATTGGCTAGCCGCTTGGCTTTTTCGTTTCCTTTTTGATTGATGAGGGCCCTACCTGGCAAGTTGTGGTTTTTCCGATGACCTCGTACAAAGGAGGTTATGGCGAATTTTTTCATAAATTTAGGGTGTTAGCGAAATTTTTGAAAAATTAGATAGTTCTTAGAAACTGAAAAGTTAAGGAACTTGAGCCAGAATAGAAATTGGAATCGTTTTTAAAACAAAATTATAAACATTTTATAAAATAGGTTTTGAATGGAAATCGATGAATTATATTATATATATTCGAATGGATCGAATAGAATGCGTCGCGCAGAGACCGTTCGCGAATTTCGACCATTGACTTTGAATGGACGTAACAGGAGATCCAATTGTCGGATTCTTCTGAAACCGGAACCTAGGGGTTCGTACTGAAAAGAGCTTTCGAATGAGTACTTGAGATTTGACATCTAACGGCTAGATTTTGATAAATATTAAATTCAAATGTGAACGAAAACCGCGCCAGTGCGGCTAAATGAGCTTAAACGTCATTTAACTGAAAAGGTCTATGTTTAAATGAATAAAAATAGAGAAAACTTATGTAAAATTAGAATAAATGATTAGAAAAGATTTTTGGATGAAAAATTCCAAATTTACGAAGATAAAAGATATTTTTATCAGAATAAGTTGCTTGTCGACTTTTATAAGAATTAAAAGAATTAGAAATGGTTTTAATATAATCAGAATTTTCCAACATATAAATTGGAATGGATTTGAATGGAATTATCTTTGGAATATTTCGATATTGGATTCCGTGATTATACGGATATTATGATGGGAATTTGAATGATATCGATATCGTTATTCCCGATATGATATCTGTTGGTTTCAGAATTTGGTATTGAATATAAGTCGACGCTACATCCATTCAAAGCCTTGTATTTAATAACAAATTGGATTTTGGATTTTTCATAAGATAGGATTAATATTCCTAGAATTGAATAATCATTAAATAATGATTTTTAGATATTAAAATTAAGAAGAGTTTAAATAAATCTTTCATTAGATTTGAATGAATAGATGGTGATTAAACTTACCAAAACACCAAATATACTTGGTTGTTGATATGTTATGGTTGATTGATTGAATGGCTTGCGCTTGATCAGTTTATGAGCAAGATATGCTTTTACATTTAGCATTGGGTTGGGTAGAAATATTTATATGCTAACATTTTGTGAAACACTTCACGATTTGACTATGAGATGTTTAGCGATGTATGTCGAGTTCATTTCAGAGTTAATGAATGATTGTGAAATAATATTTTCTTAAGCGAAAAGAAGTGTTATTCCCGATTTTGGACAGGGAATGTTTTATAAAATAGAAAGGATTTCAAGGGCTAAACTCGATGATTTCGAAATGATTTGGAAGTGGAATCTATATAGATTTGAGCATAATTGTGATTATTATGTGGTGAAATGATTTTCCCTACATCGGGATATGAAATGATTTAGTATGTGGCTAAAGATTCAGGTAACCCTAAGGACTAAAAGTATGGGAGATCCAGGGCCTTAAATGGCATTTGGTCACAGTGTAGCCTGCTCCTAGATGGGAGGTGCACATATATATATATATATATATATATATATATATATATATATATATATATATATATATATATCGAGTGACTAAGGAAAGAGACCCTTTTCCTTATCGATGGGAAATCCGATATTTGGTTGCATATTTGTTTGTATGCATTGTTATTCTTTGAAATTCATATTTCCAAATGATTTTGGTTTGAGATCCTGAAGTGAAATCTACTTTGATATAAAAACTAGATATGTAATTCAAATGAATTGAATTTCGAAAAATCTAAGTTTGGGGATTAGGCCTAAACGGGTAGATTGAGGAATTGCATGTTGAGTGATGCATTATACATCCACGAGTTTATTTATGGTAGTTGTTTGTGCACCGGCACTCATGGGGGTAAACCCGTTCCGTGACATACGGCATGGTCCTGTGATATGCCTTACACTTGAGTAAGGTAATTTAACTGTTAGAGTTTCTCTCACCAGTCCCATGACTGACTCGAAGTTTGTTTTTCCCTTGCAAACTCAGGTGCCCTTATTTTCCTCATGGGCAGTCGAGTAGTTTATTTTGCAATTATATTGAGCAGGATTCAAGATCGAAGCTTAAAGTTATGTCCAGAGCATTGATAGTCTTCCGCTGTGTTAGTTTTGTTTGTTTTCGTTGTGCATTGTACTACATTTATTGTAATTTATCTTCCGCTGTATTATATTCGATATACTCTGATATTCTGTACTCTGATGTAACAACCCAAAAATTCATAATGAATTTTTTTTAATATAATTTTATCAGAAATTACGCCAGAATTTTAAAATTCGATTAGTAAATCATTACATAACCCTTAAAAATTGAAATTTTGCAAACGACTTCTGAATTCGACAAAGCCACTTTCTATGGATCTGGAATGTCAAATTATTGTTAAGTTTCAAAATTCATATTTTTTGGAATTAATATGCGAGCGTGGCACACTTAAAGGCACCTTCACTTTCAGTTGTAAATTTAATCGATTGGAAAAATGACATTTGGAAAACGGGCTCGGAATTCGATGAAATCAGTTCCTAGGGGATCGTATCGTAAAAACATAGAGAAATTCCAAAATTCGTAATTTTTGGAGTTAGTATGTGGCCCCGGAAAATTAAAATGTGCATCGAATTCAATTTGAAAGTTAAATTGATTTAAATTCTAATTTTTATAAAAAAATAATCGAAAAAACTAAATTGTTTGACGAAACGTATCCCATTGTGTTCGGAATGGGGGTATTTAGCTGGGGGCGACAGACGTTGGGTTTGATTTGGAGTTCGTGACGATTATAAGTCTAAAAATGAATTAAATAATATTATTATAAAGTATAAGGTCCCTAAGTCAAACCATATCTTTTTCATTTTTGTGGTCAACCAAAAAAACCGTAGCCTCCTTTATTTTTGATGATCCTCATCACTTAGTAATTTATGCCCAAAATTCTACTGATCTAAGCTTTGATTTGAAAAAGTTTAAACATGAAAAATGTCGACATTGCTGAGATCTACACTGCCAAAGGTGATGATCTGGAATGGCAGCGCGAGCTAACCAATTTAGCGCCTCAAATGGGTCCGGTATGGCCTCGATTTTCATGCGCAGGGGAGCATCAAACTCCATGCCCTTCCCCATGCTGGTAGAGGCAAGGTGGCGCTCTGACGTGCCACATAAGATCTTATTCCGGTGCCTTGGATTTCGTGCGTAGAGGAGGATTGATGATGGAGCAACTGGGTTTCTCTGTTCGAGCGATGCCTGTAAGAGGATGGATTAGCAGAAGATCGCGATATGATTAGGAAATTAATTAGGTTATTTAATTTGTTAATTATTTTAGAAATGGAATTAATGTTTATAATACCATATCTTGCTCAAACCAAAATGGAATTGGACAAACTTGAGTCCGTCGGAATCGCGTCGTCGAGCACTACATTTTGAAACTGACTTAGACGAAATTGGAGCCAACTACAAATTTAGACGAAATAAAAATCAAGGTGAGAATTCTAACTCACTTTTAAAAAGGGTTTATAAAATTATAAAACCATGCTTATGCGATGTATAAAATTGTTTATGCAAAGTAGAAAAATCGATATGATATGAAAATATTTTTAGTAAGTTAAAAATGTGATTTTCAACTAGTACATGGTATGCAAATATTTTTATTAAGTTAAAAATATGATTTTTAACTAGGGTATGACATGTGATTATTTTTAGTTCGATAAAAATATGATTTTATCGTATGTATGTCATAAATAAAATGATCATACAAAGGAATAATTTTTGTTCGATAAAAATATGATTTTTATCGTATGTATGTTGTTTATAAAATTGTCATGTTATGGAATAAATATTAGGTTAAACATATGATTTTCAACGTATGATGTTATTTATAAAATAGTCATACAAAGGAAAATTTGTTTGTTAGATAAAAATATGATTTTTATCGTATATATGCAACTTATAAAATAGTCAAGCTAAGAAATAATTGTTCGATCATTACAAATATGTTTTTAACATATGTATGCTATATAGAAAATATATATGCATTGTACAAATTATATAAAAGTTATATGAGAATTTATAAGTGTTGTATGAATATATACATAAGCGTTGTATAAAAATATATATATAAGCATTGCTTGAAAATATAAGTATACATTGTATGAATATATATATATATGTATGTAGCATGAAAATTAAAATATATATGTGATGGATGGAAATATATATATAAACGTGATATGAATATATATATATATATATGCAATGTAGAAAGTAGTCATGAGGTGAAATACTCATTAGTTATTAAAAAATTTATTTTTAACTTATGTATGCGACATATAAAATTCACATGCAATGAAATAATTATTAGTTAGCAAATATGTGATTTTTAAACTTACTGCGACGAAAATAAGGGATGTGACATGTAAACAAAACCGAATTGAAAATCGATCGGAATTGCACACATGTACGTGCATACATATAAACAGGGTCATAGCAAGGAGGCTAGAGAAGAGGAATAAAATTGTATGCCCGACAAATAGGTACATATTTAGTGTTTTGTTTGGGATTTGATGATTTTATGAGCCGATTGGCTAGCCGCTTGGCCTTTTCTTTTTCTTTTGGATTGGTGAGGGCCCTGCGTTGCAAGTTGTGGTTTTTCCCAGCCTCCCCGTACAAAGGAGGTTATGCCCAAATTTTTCAGAAATTTAGGGTGTTAGCCAAATTACTGAAAAATTAGAAAGTTCTTAGAAACTGAAAAGTTGAAGAACTTGAGCCAGAATAGGAAATGGAATCGTTTTCAAAACGAAATTATAAACGTTTATATAAAAATACGTATTGAATGAAAATCAACGAAATATATATTATATATATAAATGGCTCGAATAGAACGTTCCGCGCAGCGACCATTCACGAATTTCGACCATTGGCTTTGAGTTGACGCTACGGAAGATCCGACCGTCGAATTCTTCTGAATCTGGAACCTACAGGTTCGTTTTGAATAGAGATTTCAAATTAGTATATTAGATTTGAAATCCAACGGTTAGATTTTGAGAAATGTCATATTCAAATTTGAATAAGAACAGCGCTAGTGTCGTTAAATGACCTGAAACGTCGTTTAACTGAAAAGACCTATTTTTAAATAAATAAAAATAGGGAAAAATTATGTAAAATCATAATAAATGATTTGAAAGCGGTTTGGATGAAAAATTCCAAGTTTATAAAGATAAAAGATATTTTTATTAGAATAAGTTATTTATTAACTTTTATTAAGAACTAAAAGTATTATAAATGGTTTATATATATATAAGCAGAAATTTCCAATGAGTATATTGGAATGGATTTGAATGGAAATAGATTTCGGAATATTCTGATATTGGATTCCGCGATTATACGGATATTGTTATAGGAATTTTGAAGATATCGATATCGTTATTCCAGATATGATATCTGTTTGTTTCAGAATTTGATATTGAATATAGGTCGATACTACTTCTGTTCAGAGCCTTGTATTTAATATCAAATTGGATTTAGTATATGAATATTAAAACTAAGAAGAGTATTAATAAATCTTTAATTAGATTTAAGTGGATAAAAAGGTAATTAGTAATTTACCGAAACACGAGGTAAACAAAATATACTTGGCTGTTGATATTCATTGATATTGATGGATTGATTTTGTGGATTGTGCTCGACTAGTTTATGAGCAAAATATGCTTTTACATTTAGCATTGGGATGGGTAGAAATATTTGTATGCTAACATCTTGTGAAACACTTCACGTTTTGACTATGAGATGTTTAGTGATGTTGTTCAGTCCATTTCAAACTTAATGAATGACTTTGAAATGATATATTTTCTTAAATGAAAAGAAATGTATTCCCGATTTTGGATAGGGAATGTTTTATAAAAATGTTTTATAAAACAGAAAGGATTTCGAGGGCTAGCTCGATGATTTCAAAATTATTTCAAAATATATTATGTGTTGGACATTGTAGATCATTATAAAGTTTATTAGTTGCTATTGATGATGTATCAGTGTGGTGGCGGAGAATTTATTCTTTTCCTAACACCCTTCTTTGAGACATACGAGCTCAAAGGTTATATGATTATTAGTGACTGATCATATATGTGAATTACTGATATGAAGCACTATAGTTTGAAAGTACTTGTGATTATTATGTTGTGAAATGATTTTTCCCTACTTCGGGATATGAAATGATTTAGTATGTAGCTAAAGATGCGGGTGACCCGATAGAGACTAAAAGTGGAAGGGTAGTGCATTGCGAGATGGATTGTCAGTGTAGCCTACTCCAGAATGGGAGGTGCACATATATATCGAGTTGGTTTAGGCGCCCACAGCCTTGTTTGAGGGAAGATTCCCGATATTTGGTTGCATATTATTTGTATGCATTTGTTTTGGAATTCATATTTCCAAGTGTTTTGTTTTGAGATCCCGAAGTGAAATCTACTTTGATATAAAGTTAGATATGTATTTCATATGATTTGAAATAAGAATTCGGGAAGTAATGTCCAAAGGAATTATTTCTGTAAAAAGAGAATTGGATTTTGCGTTTGTCGTGAATGGTATCTTTACTAATACTATTCTTGAACCCATTTGAGAAGAGAATAAATCTTATAACTAAGATTTAAAGAAGTTTTCCAATTTAATACATTAAATTGGAATTGAGTGGAATTCGATATAATAAATCGAAATAAGCTTCTATGAAGGAATACAATTACTATTTATGGAATTTAAAAGGCTTGGCCGTTATTCCACTTATATTATTGGTTTGACATGGAAATTTATATCGATTACGATAAAGCTGATTTCCGCGAAAATTCAATAAGGGAATATGATTTTGGGTTTATAACGAACTGTGTTTTAAACGAAATTAGTTCTTTAATCCAATTAACGATCAAATTATGATTTGGGATTTAGTAATCTTTTAACTAAGACATAATTAGATTTTCCAAAGTAATGTTTTCCAATTTAATACATTACGTTGGAATTGAGTGGAATTCGATTTGGTAATAATCGAAATGAGATTCTGTGAAGGAAGACCATTAAATATATATGTAGTATAAAAGGCTTTTCTATTATTCCACTTAAATTATTATTCTGGTATGAAAATTCATATTGATTATGATTGATTATATTTCCATGACGATTCCATTTGATGGAATATGGTTTTGGGTTTATCGTGAATGGTGTTTTAAACGACACTGGTTCTTTAACCCAAGTAAAGGCAGGATTAATTTTCCTAAGTTGAATAATCATTAAGTAATGATTTTTGAGATTAAACTAAATTAAGTTTTAATGAATCTTTCATTAGATAGAAATGTAAATAAGGTAATTAAACTTATCAATTCAAAAAGTTCTTTCCATATGATAGCTAATTCTTTAATTAGATTTGAACATGGAATGGTAACTAAATTTACCAATAACACATTGGGTGTTAGATATGGAGTACTACAACTTTTGCTCCATGGGATGAATAGGTTGGGATTGGATTAATAAAATAAATGATGACTTCGGTAAGGCGTTAATCCCAGCTAGTTTGGATAAACCTTAAATTGGTTAAATGGTTTAAAAGATATATAAAATCTTTTGAAATGATTTCCAAGGAAGAATAAAGATTAAATTTAAAAGAATTTATCTTTGATAAAATTAATGGGAACCTCTCCCAAAGGATAAAAATATTTTAATGAAAGAATATTCTTGATTGGAATGAGATGTAGGTTGCGTTTTTATAGCACTTGATTATAAGATACACGAATTATTCAAAAAGACTAGATTTAACCCATTCTGAATAATTCATATGACGACTGAAGATTGGTGATGAAGACGGTGGTTGAAGACCGGCGATCAACACATCGAATGGATTACGACTGATGCCTTGGATTGGGTAGCTCCCACGAAAGGGTACAGTGGTGGTGGTAAGGACGTACTTGTTAATTGTCCGGATATGCGAGAGCCTCTCTCCCATATTGGACATACGGGACGAGGAATGAGGTGCCTCCGGTTTCGTTCAGACCCAGAACGGACTTGTAAATGGATGGTATATCTGACAACGTATTCCACTATAGCTGTATTTGTTGATCTCTACTAAATGTATATTTGTTGGGTGGTGGAGAATTTATTCTTGTGCTTAACACCTCTTTCTATGAGACATACGATGCCTGGTAATAGGATGCAACATGATGGGGGGTTCTCGCTTCGCGGTTTGGTGGCGAACGGGAGACTCTTACCCTCACATGTCCCTTTTTGTGGTTGGTTCGGCTGTAGCCGGGAGGCTCAAAAGCGTCGTCGTAAAACAAGGTGTCTGGAGTACCACTGTAAGCCACGGTGTGTATTACCTGCTATAATTGGTGATGAAGGGATGGTTGCAACGCCAACCAGATTTTGTTGTATCGTTACACGTGGTATCAGAGCTTTGGTTAAACTCAAATATTTGGGGTACAACTCGTTAGAACAAAAAGTAAGACCCATCAGAGGTTGGATTAATAATATCCTATAAAAGAAAACTCATTATAGATAGGATTAGTAGAATCCTAGAATGAGAATACTCATTAGAGATGGGGTTAGTAAAGCCCTAGAATGAGTTGAGATTATTACATATACGAGAGAGCATAATCGTGATATAGAATACGAACTTGCCATCTTTTTTTCTTAGCTTCTTCCTTTTCGGGGACAGAAAGTTTTAAGTGAAGGAGATTATAACAACCCGAAAATTCACAACGAATTTAAAAATTATTTTTAATATAATTTTTGTTTGCGTCAAAATGACTCAAACACCAAGAGTACTAAAAGTACTTAATGAATTGCTTGGAAAAATAAAATGTAGATTCAATCAATCAAAAGAAAAGAAAATAAGAGAGAGACAAAGTTTATAGTGGTTCGATCAAATGTGATCTACATCCACTTTGAATGATGATTCCATTATCGCACATTGAGTTACAAGGCAATCATAATCTCTCATTACATTCACAGTTACACTATCTTGGAATTTGGCCAAGAAGGATCTATGAGACTCTTCAAGTATAGTGAATGATAGAACGGATTTAGATTCCCGTATGAGTTTTGGTGAATTCTCGCACATTCATCATGGATTGTGAGTTGGGTCTTCACTTTAAGATGGTAGAAGATGAAGAAATCGCTAAGTGCAAGTTGAAGATTGAGTTTAACCGCACTTCGGGGTCCAAGGATTCGATCCCCGTTAGAGAGGGATCAGACCTCTATTTATAGAGGTGGCGAAATGGGGAGATATAACCTTCAGGAGCACCAGTCGGTTGGAAAACTATTTACGGAAATGCCACCGGCCAGCCTGGTAATAGTTGTTCAAGTGCCAGCCTGTCATTTGCTGTCTAATAGACCGGTTGGTCAGGTATAGGGCCGAACAGCTGGCGTTGTTCCTCTTTTCTTCGCGCGATTGATCTAATGTGGGCTTTGCGTTATGACCGGTCGGTTATCTGCCCTTCAGACCGACCGGTACGAAACACTCTGAGTTCCGCGGCTTGTTCTAGGAATAACCGGTCGGTGTGCCTTACCTCTAGCCGACCAGTGTGCTTCCTTCTTTTCACCTGAGACCATTCTGCAGTGGAGCTTTGGCCGACAGGCTGTCATTTCCAGAATTGGACCGACCGGTATGGCGTTCGAGCTGCATTTCTCTTCACATGCTAGATTTGTCAATGTGTGTGAAATATTTTTGGAATAAATATTTGTCCCTCGGAGTTCGCCACTTTTGCTTGGAAAAATTGTGATCTTCGATATGATGTTCTCACCGCACACTTGGCAGATCATTCACACAAGCACCGTGTCTGAACAGCTTATGTGAATACATGCAGTAGTTAACAATATGACCGATAGGCAGATTTTTCTTGGTTAGTAAACGACCGGTCGGTTTGATGGGATGGGCTCATTTAAGCCTGGCCGATCGGTGCAAAGCTGTCGAACTCAGAAGATCTTACACAACACTGAGACGATGTGACGCTTTCTCTTTCATGTCGATTGGGCTTCCCCATGCACTTTTTAAAACAGCGTGTCCCCCTTCAAAGGTCACTTCTCCATCATTTTATTTCCCTTCTCAAGAGAAACTAATGGTGGACAATTTCTAACTACCAAAAAACGGAGCTTTCACTTTTGTTCAAATTTCCTACCAACCCGTCTCTTTCCTTTGAATTCCGAATCGACTTCTCCGCTGCTAGGTTCTTTTTTATGTTTACTTATTTTCCATCGATTTACCTTGAGATGTTTTACTGCCTTGAATTGATAACACTCGATTAAGTGACTATAACACCGACATTTAGGGGTGAAACCAGGCCTTGGTGAAATGATTTGATAGTATTACTTATAACGTACTTTGATTTGCCTTCGTATTTTCATTTTATCATCGTTCATTTCTTTTATGTTCGAGAGCGATGAAGTTTGGGGCTGAGCTGAAATGGTGACGGTTTGGTGAGTTTGAACCCGTAGTCTAACCATTTTTGGTGTTGAATGATTTTGAAATTGTGTTGAATATAGTTGTTGCAGCCTTGAGAAATTTGATGTGAAATCCGTTTTTCATAATTCTAGCCTCGTTTAATGTTGCCATGGTGTTCGACGAAATGCCTAGGCTAAAATGTATTAGGCGTGCATGCTTTGTATCATTTTCATGTTGATTATGAAAGGATTCTTCAGAAACTCGCAGGTCGGTCTTCTTTATGGGAAGACAATCGCATTGGCTGGTCGGCCATGGGTACTGGTTGGTCCTGGTTAAATTCCTGAAGGAGTGGAGGAACCGGTCGGTGCATATGGAACACCGACCGGTTAGTTCTATTCTTCTGGGAAGTCAGTAATACCGACCGGTTTGTCCCCATGTGCCGATCAGTTATACGATTCCTTGGTATACGATTGGTACAGACTGACCGGTTTTTCGTGTCTTTCTAGGCAATTTCTTGAAAATTCCGGTCGGTCTGGACTGGAGTCGATACCGGCCGGTTGCTCCTTGAGGCTGCCCAGTTGCCTTTTCATCCTTGCTCGCTTTAGTTTTTGGTTATCTTTTGCAGGATGGAGCCATCTTCTAGGTAACTTAGGTCTAAGAGGTTTTTTGACCTCGATAGTCAAACAACTGGTCAACCTTCGGTCAATTCTCCTCCACTCGTCAGCCCTACTTACCCGGAGCTTCAGACAATTGTGAACAGGCCTCATCATTCTCTAGGAGCGTACAATGCCAAGCTTGCCACGCAACTCCCCGGTTGGGACTTGCGGGGGGTTTCCTTCAATTTGGATGTGTCTAATTCCGACTGGTAGGTGACGTCCAGTGACTTGGTGGTTGCTAAGTCTAGGTTACTTAGCTGCATGGAGGATACTCTGCAGCAGTTTGAAAGGCACATGGACATGCTAAAAGATCCAACTGCACGAAAGCTTCAGGATTGGCATACGCTAGCTGGGGATTTGCAAAGGCTCCATCAAGAGAATCTCGAGCGCATTGCAGTCTTAGAGGATGACAAGAAAAACTTGATTCATGCCTTAAGAGATCGGGATGCTGTTATTGCTGCCTTTCCCAAGGGAGACGTTGAGTTGGTGGGTTCATCTGGGAAGAGGCCAGCTTTTGGTGCTTCTCCATTGGGTTCTACCGCGATGAAGAGGAAGGTGGGAAGGCCCCGGAAGAATCGGAATGTGTACCTGTGACCCCCTAGTACTTGACTTCCCTTAGCTTTATGAACTTTATTTGCAGACCGGTTGTATTTAAGCGAGTTCCGGTCCTTGCCTCTAACTTTTGAACTGGTTTATGTTGTTGAACTGTGATTGCTGTAGCTGTGTTTGCCAACTCATTTTTTTGGTGGTAGGTGTCGATGAATGGTCAGGTTGTTAGGTTACTTGATTCGCAACTCTTTTCCTTTTGTATGTTTTTACTTGAAATGCCTTGTAACTTGAAATCAGCTTGTTGCCATTCGTGAACCAACCAACCTGTAGACAGGGATAATGACCGATCAGTTTTTGACCGAACGGTTGTTGGACATAGTGGTCGACCAGTTGTTTTCTACCTGAAACCGACCGGTGTTACTATCGATGAGCAACGTATCGATACCACTCTTGTATGATGACAGTTTGACTCTATGGTTTTGTCATTTGACACTGTGAAGCTGGAACAAAACTGTCTTAGGCTTACTGTACTTGAACTTTGTTGTATTTTGCAGTTTCGCATTTGACATTTGTTTGCATAACTTCCGTACTACAGTTTATTTGTTTGGCAAACCTACTTGACCAACTTTAATGGACTTCTTTGATTTGGACTAGGGCGTTTTTTTATTATTATTGATTTTTCCTATGTCATTTCAAAGTTCCACTTTATTGGCCAAATTATCCTTAAAGTCATGATGAGTTTGTGGTATGTTTTAAAGAAGTAAGCATCGTTGAATTCTTTTTATGTGATGGTGGTGATGCCCCTATACCGAAATTCGTCATGACTTCAAGGATCGAAAATGGCATTTCATTCCTGCTTTGGTTGGAATCCTACGACCAAGTGCTTTTTCCGTTGTTGAATTTCTTGGCATAACTATGATCAGAGACTTCCAACTCAGTCAGTCTTAACTATGTCCTTTATAGAAATGGACTTTTATCTTTGTTCCCCTGTTTGAGAGGCCTTCTGTCTTATACATCCCATCCTAACTCTTGCTAGCCTGGCAATCCGGGCCCTTCGGAGGTTTAGTTTGGGATATATGCTTCCGGAGAGGTTTTGTATTCTGTCCTTCCAAGGAAGTATTTGTAAACAAATTACTAGTCATGACCGAATGGTTCAGTCATTTGTAGAACTTGTTGGGTGCCTTTAAGAAGGTCTTTAGGTCCGTCTCTAACCGAATTTTGGAGACCCGATAAATGATCGGATGCCCCGGTAGGGGTCTTTATAATCCGTCAGTAATTGGATTTGGAAGACCCAAAATTGATAGTTGGATTTGATTGACCCAATATTTGAGCGGATGCCCCTGAAAAGGTCTTTTTGAAACCCAGTGTCTGTGTCGCTATCCAGCCTTGTAATAATGGCATCGTCAATTAACTGAGTGCCCCACGGGGAGGTCTTTGGTTTAGAAACCTAATGCTTGTGTCGAAATCCAGCCATGTTGTAACAACCCGTAAAATCTGATCCAATTTAAAAAATTTAATTTGGCTAATTTGGTAAATTTTGACTATTTAAAATAATTAACTTTAAATAATATCGAGTAAAAATGCATTTAATTGAAGACAGGACGAATAAATATATTTTAAAAATATAACGCGCTTGAAAGGGCGCAGTAGTTTGAAAATTTGATTTAAACTTCGATTAAATATATATAATTCAATTTAAAAGTAGAAAGGGGACGACCCTAGAAAATTTAACTCTTTTTAACAAAATCTTTGAAACGGATATTGCGAACAGGACCGTCGTAGAGTAAATTAAATGTTAGGGCTTGGCTGGCATTTTAAAATAGTCGCAGGGCTGTTTATATAAGGCTGCATACATATATATGTATTTTAAATATATATATATATATATATATATATATATATATATATATATTAGCCCTCATAAATAGCCGTTTTGCAAACGACCTCGGAATTCGACGAAACCACTTTTGTTGGGTCCGGAGCGTCAAATAATTGCTAGGTTCCAAGTTCCAGAATTTTTGGAGTTAATATGTGAGCGTGACAAAAGATAACGTGTTTTGTTGAATTACAATTAAATTGGATCGACCCAAAAATCGACATTTTTCAAACGGTCTCAGAATTCGACGAAATCAGTTTTGTTCGGACCGTATCAACAAAACATAGACAGAAATATATTTTTTGGAATTTTTAGAATCAGTATGTGGCCTCGACAAATTGAAATGTACGTTTAAATTCAAATTTGAACGTTTTATATTTTAATTTGTAGAAAAACTGACTGAAACAGTCGAATTGGCCTACGAAACATATTACATTATGTCCAGGATGGGGGTAAAACGCTAGGGACGACATTCGTTGGGTTTGAATTGGTGTTCGTGTGGAGAAAGAGGTATTTTTGAATTTAAAAATTTAATGAATAAAAAAAAGGAAGGGGGCCAATCATAATCCTCCGTTCCAATTCTCTCTCCCCAACCCTCATCTGCTCTCGACGGAAAGCATTTTCCACCGTTCCAGGCCATTTTCCGGCTGCCTCCTTCACCGTTGACCCCCGCCCCTGTGTAGTTTTTCGAAGTCCATCGCCTGAGCTTCAAATCCATCCCACCCTCGACCTCCATCGTGCCTCCATCGCGAAGATCTCCTCCTCGAAAGTCGGAACATTTCCGCCGCCGTAGCACGTGCCAGCCGCCGTCAAGCTGGACAATGTGGGGCCCACCTGGCGCGCCTCTCGAAGCTGAGAAGGGTGGTGCTGGCCGATCGTCTCAACGCGCAACGGATTTCATGAATTTCCAAAACCAAAATTCGAACAGTCAAAGAAAGGTGCGCTCTTTTATTTTTGAACTAATTTTTAGCACCTTAAAGTGTCGCGAACTTGTAAAAATAACATCTTTTTGCTATGTGGTCGGATTTCAGTGAAACAAGAGACACCGGGACCGTGAGGACGTGCTCTACCTTCTGAAGAGACCGCATATTTTTCTGAGCTTGCTACAGTCGTTGGCAACGCGAAAAGCAAAGTGAGAACTCTAAATTCAAACTCGATTAGAATGGCGATGTACAAGTTGTACAAGCGAAATATAAAGTGTATATGCTTTGTACACCACATGTATAAGCGTTGTATAAGTTATATTAGCGATGCACAAATTGTATATGCGTTTTATGAACCACATACTACGATGTGGTCGTGAAATGGCAATATATACGTTACATATATATATATATATATATATATATATATATATATATATATATATATATATATATATATATAGCTCCCCTTGTCCACATACCATGGGCAATATATGTTGATTGTGATTGTTTGGATTGTGGTTGAAAAATACCCATTTGTGGTTGTGATTATTTGGATTGTGGTTGAAAAATACCCAATGTGGTTGAAAAATACCCTCTTGTGGTTGAGTGAAATTGAGTGTAGGTAGAGTGAGGAAATAAACAAAATACATGCCGCCTGCGTGCGAGTTAGATGCATGAAACAATTGTACAAGCTGAGAGGCTTTAAGGTAGCGCGAGGAGCCATAGTACAAAGCGGCCCCGGTTTGCCTTACCCTGCCATTATGCTGCCGAAATTTCCTGAAATATTTGTGTGTTTACCTTTTATTCCCACATTTATATATGTTCATGTGTTGATAATTTATACATGTTTGAAATAAATAGTTTAGGCAATAAAAATCGCATTTTTACTACATGTATACACCGCTAAAAATATACATGCTTGAAATAAATTACTTTGACCATAAAAATCACCTTTTTACTATATATACGTACTTTATAAAATATACGTGTTTTAAATAAATTATTTTCACAATAAAAATTATATTTTTATCATATATGTAAACTGCTAAGAACATGTAGATGTTGGAATAATAACGTGTGTGTTAAAAATATTATTTTTAATACGTGTATAAGCTTTAAAACGGATTTAAAATCATCATTTGAACTATATCTATATATAAATATATAAATATAAATTAAATTAAATTGAATAACGACGATGCAGTTCGCGTTTTGAAGTCCCAACTTCAAACTGATATTGTGGGAGATCCGACCGTCGGATTCTCTCGAAACTACAACCGTTGGATCCGCCTTGGAGAGACCTTTCCAATGGAGTAAAATTATGCAAGATCCAAAGGCTGGATTTTCATATAAGTGTAAATCAAATCTAAAGAAAAACAGCGCCCATGCTGCGTTATGGCGCGTATCGTCGTTTAATTAAAACATGCTATTTTTAAATAATTAACAATAGTGAAAAATCGTTATAAAATATATATAGCGACATGGAATAAAGATAAACGGTTTCACGGGTTTTGTCATATATTTTGATAGTTGGCTGTGTTTGACGTGTAAATTAGATTAAAAACAATTGTTTTAAACTCTATATATGCGTGAATTATTTGAAAGGGCCGAGTTCACTATTGTTTCAAATAATTGATTGACCATGAGAAGTCGAAGACAGAAGACGGTGCAAGACCGATAATCTTCTCGTCGGAAGGATGGATTGCTTCTGTTGCCCATGATGGGAGTTGCTGCCTTGAAGGGGTTACTGTGGTGGTCGTTTGGACGTACGTGTTGATTGTACGGATATGCGAGGAAGTGGATTCCTCCGGTTTCGTTCAGACCCAGAACGGAGTTGTAAATGGACGGTGCGTTTGACATTGGATTTTGCTCTATGTTGACTGGTCTCTATTAAATACCAATCTGCTTGGAGAAGGAGAATTTATTCTCTTGCTTTACCGCTCTCTAAGATGCGGGGATCAGAGGTTGTATATCGATAGACATCAGTCGCATGGATCGGACTGCCTGTGAGGCATGCCTAAGTAGCAAGTGATCAAGGCTTTTGTTGAAAAGCAGAGTCTTGTGGTTAACGTTGTTTCGCGAGCCTCACACCCCGGTATGGACCAAAACGGGAGATGAACATCAGGGAGGACATGCGTTTCCTTCTAGTTAGAAGTTGTGTCAGTGCTTAAAACTGGCTGGCATTGCTTATGTGGATGTTGGATATTGAGGCGCCTCGTAATATCGGTTTCGGCCGATGCTTCTAGTCAGCAGACGGGCCAGGCTTGCGCCCCATAGGGCGGGAAAACATAGTGTCCAGGGTTTCAGTTTAATCCACATCGGTGGACCATCCCTGACCATCCAAGGGTCACTCGAGCTCTGACCCTGAGACATGGTAGACTAGATTGTCTCGAAGACGGTGAGGATCTTGCCCCTAGCCGCAGTTCATGATAGAAATCCAAACTTCCAAATACGTGATGATTCGGTTTTGATTGTAAACCTATACTTGGCGACATAGTGGCATGGGACGCTCATGTCATCTATAATTGATACTTATGACGGAACTTTGTTTTTGAAACGTATATGCACTAGTAATAATATCAAAAGATTTTTTTTACTCGTATTAAGCATGTTTGGCCGTTATAAGGTAAAACTCTATCCTTCGGTTTGTGTTGCATTGTGTGATGGGACCTGAGTCTTATAATGGCTTCACTTTTGTAAAAAAGCATTGCGTTGTTTAAAGATTTACTTTAAAATGTGAAATGGAAATCCAGTGGAGTAAACCCGTTCCGCGAAAGTGGCGTGGTCCAGTTATTATCCTATGTGTTAAATGTGTTAAGTAGATTTCTCATACCAATACCATGACTGACTCGTAGTTTGTTTCACCTTTCAAACTCAGGTGCCCTCTTTTGACATGGGCAGCCTTGTTTTCAGGTTATAGCTGGCTCTCTCTGGATAGCTGTGGAGCTGGAGCTGGACTTTATCTATCTATTTTGCTATTTCAGTCACTGTTATGTATATTATGTTTGTTTCCGCTATAGACATTTATATAAGCTGAAACTGTATTTTGTACTATGTGTGATCCTTTACTGTGTACTCTGATGATTATATATATGCTGTATATTATGTTGTTCTTTATCTGGTGTAATTCTATATTTCTGTTCTGTTATTACTGTTTATGTGTTATATTCCGAAGACAGCACTTTTTGGGTCGTCACACATGGACTAATGGCGTCGGCAACCAACTGGGTACCCCTCGAAGAGGTCTTTGTTTTTTTTAACCTTGTGTGGTTTCTCGGGGCAAATCGCGACATTGTTTGAAATTCGGGCGCCACATCATTTGACATTCCTTTCTCTGGAATTCCGTTTTGGCATCCTTGCACTTTAGCATTTTGTACAAATGATTAGGATGCGTTGCGATGGTCACCAGGGTAATTAAATTGTAATGGTGTTAGCATCTCTTTTAGATGACTTGCAATCAGAATAAAAACTTTAGCAAAAGATTTACGAATGTATGATTTAGGCAGGAAATACAGTCCTCTTTCATGTATATTTACAAAGTTTGTAGTAATACTGCATGGTATGTACAACGTGTGATATTCACAACTTTGGAAAGCATATGAAAGAGACATTAGGTGAAGTAGAGATGGAGATGAATAGCATTCCATGCCATTGGAAGTTGAATTCCGTTCATTGTCTTCAGCTCAAATGTACCATCCGAGAGTTTCTGGCTTACGATATATGGTCCTTCCCATTTAGGTCCTAGTACCCCAGTTCCAGTCATGATTTTCTTAAGAACGAGGTCCCCGACTTGGAAGGTCCTCTGTTTTACTTTAGCATTAAAGCGACGAGCTATTCTTCTCTCATGTGCCAGAACTCTGATTTCTGATTCTCCTCTTCTTTCCTCGAGTAAGTCTAGTGCCTCGAGCTGGAGTTTCTCATTCTCTGCTTGGTTGAAGTTGATCCTTCTATGTCTTGGGACTTCTAACTCCACGGGGATCATTGCTTCAGATCCAAACACAAGCGAGAATGGAGTGTGCCCTGTCACAGTTTTGTGGGTGGTACGTTATGCCGATAGTTCAAGCGGAAGCTCATCCACCCAACCACCCTTGGCTTTTTCTAGCCGCTTCTTGATGGTTGACTTCAAGATCTTATTAATTGCTTTAACTTGCCCGTTGGCCTGCGCGTAAGCAACAGTTGAAAAATTCTTTTTAATCTTGTACTTGGCACAAAAGTTTAGGAACTCGTCACTTTCAAACTGGGTCCCATTGTCGGTGATTATTTTCTGTGGTACAACGAATCTGCAGATGATGCTCTCCAAGACGAAATTGATCACCTTTTTTGAAGTAATGGTGGCTAGCGGTTCTGCTTCAGCCCATTTGGTGAAATAGTCGACTGCCACTATCGCATAGTTCATATTGGATTTGGCCGTGGGCAATGCCCCGATTAAGTCTATGCCCCAGACCGCAAATGGCCATGGGCTAACCATTTGGGTCAATTCGGTAGGAGGTTCTCTCGGAATCATTGCAAAACTTTTGCATCTATCACATTTCTTGGCATAGGTCATTGCATCCAGATTCACATCAGTCCAAAAGTAGCTGTATCGCAGAATTTTCTTAGCTATTGTCTAGCCGCCTATGTGACCTCCGCAATCTCCCTCATGCAACTCTGCCAGGATTGCTTTCGACTCCTCCTTAGACACACATCGCAGTAAAGGCATAGAAAATCCCCGTCTATACAACCTTCCGTCCTGGATAAGATATAACGGAGGCTTGCATAGTATCTTTCTTCGCATTTTTTGGATCTTCCGTTAGTGTTCCATGGAGGATATACTCGTTGATCGGTGTCATCCATGATATAGGCTCCTCAACTGGCTACATGATCCAGTCAGCATCCGCCTCTTCAATGGCCGAGGACAAGAGGATTTCAACAGGTATTATTCCTAGTAGTTGTGCATCCGAGGAACTGGCATACTTAGCAAGAAAATCTGCCTTTGAATTTTCGTCCCTAGGATGTGGGAAATAGTATAATGGTCGAGGCTGTTGAGAAGTTCCATAGTCTTGATAATGTAAGGCTGAAGGTTTCCAAGCTTATCCTGAAATTCTTCAAGGACTTAACATACCACTAGTTGAGAGTCACTGAAGATGTGTAGGGTTTTCAGATTCAGTTCTTTTGCTAGTTTTAGTCCGTTTATCAATACTTCATATTCGGCCTCATTATTTGTTGAAGGAAGCTCCAGTCCTATAGCGTAGCACAAAGAATGACATTCTGGGGTTTCTAGAACAATCCCAGCTCCTGAACAATACTCATTTCTTGACCCATCGATGAACTTCCAGCTAGCCACCGCTTCTATTTGTTCTTCGACCTCCTCTCCTCTGTTTGTAAACTCTGCAATTAAATCCGCTAAGGCTTGCCCATTGATAGGTCTTCGAGGATGATAAGTGATGTCATATTGACTAAGTTCAATGTTCCACTTTAGTAGCCTTCCCGAAGTTTTTGGGCGGAAGACTACTTGCCTTAGTCGTTGGTCAGTAAGAACTCTTATCGGATGAGACTGGAAATATGGTCTTAACTTCTATGAAGCAATGAGTAGACTGTATTCAAGTTTCTCGAGCTTCGGGTAATTCAACTCTGCCCCAGTACGCCTCTTACTTATGTAGTAGACCGGCCGTTGAACTTTAGCATCTTCTCGTATGAGTGCGGCACTTAATACGTGTGATGAAACGGCTAGATATAAGAAAAGATCCGCTCCATCTTTGGGCTTGGACAGCATCGGTGGGGACTCCTCATGCTTTATCAAATCCTTGAAGGCTGCTTTGCATTCTGAGGTCCATTGGAATTCTGTCCTTCCTTTTTTCAAAGCATCAAAAACTGGAATGCACCGATCCGTTGCCTTGGAGATGAAGCGATTAAGTGCTGCCACCTTTCCATTCAAGCTTTGGAGTTCTTTTTTGGTTCTAGGGGCCCGCATTTCTCGTAGAGCTGTGACCTGAGAAGGATTTGCTTCGATGCCCCTAGAATTAACGATGAATCCCAGGAATTTTCCTAATGAAACCCCAAATGAGCATTTGAGCGGGTTCAGCTTCATGCCATATTTCCTTAAAATATGGAACATTTCCGCCAAGTCTTCCAAGTGATCTTCACCCTTCTTGGATTTAACCAGCATGTCGTCTACGTATACTTTCATTGTGTCCCCAATCTGGGATTTGAACATGGAGTTTACAAGGAGCTGAAACGTCGCTCCTACATTCTTTAGTCCGAACAGCATAACCTTATAACAGTATAAGCCTCGATCGGTTATAAAACTGGTGTTTTTTTCGTCTAGTTCATGCATCATAATTTGGTTATATCCAGAATATGCATCCATGAAAGATAACAGTGCGTGTCCCACAATTGCATCGACATGCTGGTTAATTCTAGGCAAAGGGAAACTGTCCTTGGGACACGCTTTGTTAAGATCTGAGTAGTCTATGCATACCCTCCACTTGCCATTAGACTTCTTGACAAGAACTGGATTTAAGACTCAATCGGGATACGCAGATGCTATAATAAATTTATTCTTGAAAAGTCTATCAACTTCTTCTTGTAGTGCTGCCAATCTCTAAGGTCCCTGAGTTCGTTGCTTTTGCTTTACAGGAGCCAAAGTGGGAGTAATATTCAGTTTATGTATAATCACATCAGTAGATATCCCACACATGTATGAATGCGTCCAAGCAAAGACATACAAGTTTGCTTTTAGAAACAATATCAGATCCCTTTGTAGCTTTTGACCCTGCTGAGAACCTATCTTTAGAACTCGGTCAGGATCTTTATCATGTACTGGAATGGAAATGGTATCTTCAGCCAGTGCCGCCCTGTCTTCCCCCATACTGGCTTTTCTCGAATCGATCTCTTTCTGAGCTCCACTATGCTAGCCAGTATGATGGCGCCGCCTTAATTGCTATAAAAGGGATTCGTGAATGTGAAGTGGAGGCTCCGCATCCTTCTTTGCTTTTTCTTCCTTACCTCGGCAAGTTCCATCAGGTAGCACTCCATTGCGGCCTGTTGATCACCTCTGACCATACCTGTCGCATTTTCAGTAGGAAACTTCATTGTAAGGCACCACGAGGCCATATTAATTCGGAATGCCACAAGAGTTGGTCTCCCCAGGAAGGCATTGTAAGCAGAGAGTTCGTCAATTACAACAAAGTCTTGCGTTTGCGCGGCTTTTTGCTCTCCTTCCCCAAGCTCAACCAGCAAGCTGATAACCCCAACTAGTTGAAGCGCCTGCCCGGTGAACCCGTGGATATTATTCTGACAAGCTTTTACAACTACCATATAGATCTTCATTCTATGGAAGGCGTTGATTAAAAGGACATTGACGGACGCTCCACTGTCCACCAGAACCCTTCTGACAATGGCTGGGCCCAAGCCTATGGTTATCACCATTGGATCTTCAGTTGGTGTTATAAACCCTTCTGTGTCCCATTCTTTGAACACTATGCCATCCCATGAAAACCTCGGTATATTCGTTGGAAAGACTTCATCCATGATCATGAGCTTGTTTCCCTTTGGGAGATCCCTTACCTCATTAACATATTTTACGATATCTCCCCAGCTTCTTCCGTCTGGGTGTGGACCTCCTGATATGGTATTAATAATCAGCCTTGACATCAGCACATTTGCAGCATTCTCAGGTTGCTTTGGTTGTCCTGTGGATGTTTCCTGGCCTTGAGAAGCTTGAGCATTTTGCGGATTTTTGGTGTACGGCTGAAGTCTATTCTTCCTTATCAGCTCCTGGATCAGGCTCTTCAAATGTTTACACTCGTTCATGTTATGTCCAAGCTGGTTATCGAATCTTCAAAATCTCCTAGATTTTATAGCTGCTTCGCTAACCCTTATTTGCTTAGGCTCTGGGTACTCTTCAGTTTCCTTGGTGGCCATGAAAATATTTTCCTTCGTCTCGTTTAATGGAGTTAACTCTGATTTTTTGAATAAACGGAACCTCTTGTTGGCACGATTGTCTCCGCCATTGTTGCCCTGTTTCTGACCTCTGGAGTTCTTCTGATTTCCTTCGGCTTCATCATTCTTCTTCTCAGGCTGTATATTGCTTTCTGGAACATCCATGGTATATGATGGATCCTCATCCATGCCTAACAATTATTCGTCCTTATCAAACAACCCCTCTAGAGTACTCGGCTTCTTCTTTTTAATCTACCGCCCGAGCTTAGTTTTCTTACTTACAGCCCCTTTTAAGGCCATCAAAGCCATGCGGGGCTCATAGTATCCTACCTCAGCTGCGGCAGTGTTAAAGCGGGTTAGGAAGGCCTTGAGGGGTTCCCCGGATCTCTGTTCGAGTTCGTTTAACTCCATAACGTCTCGTACTTTTGCGGCTTGGAGCCTGAACTACTCCCTGAATAATTAGGCCAAAGTAAGAAAATCGTCCGTCGACCTTGGTGGCAACTTGGTAAACCAGAGTGATGCAACTCCCTCAAGGTAAGTTGGAAAATACAAGCACTTCTACTTGTCTGTGGCTTGGGCCCCGTCCATGTGTTGATCATATTTGAACATAAACACGTTTGGAATGGTTGTCCCATTATATGCTTGCGTTGTAGGAGGCTTGAATTTATTTGGATATGGAGCCATTTTGATCCTCTCAGTAAGCTGAGTTTTTGTGGGAGCGAACCCCCATTCTTTCTCAGCATTCTATTTCTTTTGATTCTTTTCCATGATTCTATGGATCATTTCCGAGATCCGATCCATCTCATTGTGTTGGTCCACAGGGCGGACGTGGACCTCCCTACCGGATGTTTGCTTAGGCAGACGGTCACGGTTTGGATTTCGGGGCCCTAGACCTCCCTTTTGGGGAAGTTCCCCTTTGGTGGAATGAAGCACTTGTTGAGGTGCCTTTTCAGAATGATTATGAACGGGTAGCTTCGTCTCCTTAAGGTTTGGATTTGTCACCTCTTGAATAGAATTTTCTCGGTTTGCGCTCGAGGAAGAGGAACTTGCATTTTCCTTATGCGGAGTTTGAACGGTTTTAGGACGAGCGGATCTCATAGTGACTTTGGTCGCAGCAGCATGCACATCGAACATTGCCTCAAGTTTCTTCATCATAGCTTTACTTGTTATGTCCATTTGATTTTCCATACTTGCTGCCATTTCATTTAGCTCCCTCCTCATTACCGCTTCTCCGGCCTTAGAGGTCGCTCCATCCTCAAATCGGTTGGTGGGAGGAGTAGCTTCATGATTGATGGCATCACCTCCATTCTCGATGTTCTGACTAGCGACCTTCTTTGATGGTCTTCCCGGTTTACCCATTGTCTTAGATAAGGAGTTTGAGCCGTAGTGAAATGGACGCCAATTCGGAGCGCAAGGTCTTGAACCTTGTAGGAGAGCGTGAGAGAGAAGAAGATTGAATCGGCCCCACGGTGGGCGCCAAATGTTTGCGTCAAAAACGACTCAAACACCAAGAGCTAAAAGTACTAAATGAGTTGTCTGGAAAAATAAAATGTAGGGCCAATCAATCAAAAGAAAAGCAAATAAGATAGACGCAAAGTTTATAGTGTTTCGATCAAATGTTATCTACATCCACTTTGAATGGTGAATCCATTAACGCACATTGAGTTACAAGGCAATCATAATCTCTCGTTACATTCATAGTTACACTCTCTTGGAATTTAGCTAAGAAGGATCTATGCGACTCTTCAAGTATAGTGAAAGATAGAATGGATTTAGATTCCCGTATGAGTTTTGGTGGATTCTCGCACATTCGTCATGGATTATGAGTTGGATCTTCAGTTTAAGATGATAGAAGATGAAGAAATCACTAACTAGAAGTTGAAGATTGAGTTTAGCATCCCTTCGGGGTCCAAGGATTCGATCCCCATTAAAGAGGACCTCTATTTATAGGAGTGGCGAAATTGGGAGATATAACCTCAGGAGCACCTATCGGTCGGAAAACTATTTACGGAAATGCCATCGGCCAGCCTGGCAATAGTTGTTCAAGTGCCAGCCTGTCATTTGCTGTTTGGCAGACCGGTCGGTCGGGTATAGAGCCGAGCAGCTGCGCTGTTCCTCTTTTCTTGGCGCGATTGATCTGATGCGGGTTTTGCGTCATGACCGGTCGGTTATCTTCCCTTCAGACCGATCGGCACGAAACACTATGAGTTCCGCGGCTCGTTCCAAGAATAACCGGTCGATGTGCCTTTCCTCTGGCCGACCGATAGGTGCGTGTTTCCTTCTTTTCACCTGAGACCGTTTTGCTGTGGAGCTTTCGCCGATCGGCTGGCATATCCAGAATTAGATCGACCGGTATGACCTTCGAGCTGGACTTCTTTTCACATGCTAGATTTGTGAATGTGCATGAAATATTTTTGGAGTAAACAATTTTATTAGAAATTACGTCAGAATTTAAAAATTCGATTTTTAGATCATTACATAAAGTGAAATTTTGCAAACGACTTTCGAATTCATCGAAACCCTTTTCTCTGGATCCGGAATGTCAAATTATTGTTAAGTTTCAAATTTCATAAATTTTGGAGTTGATATGTGAGTGTGGCACACTTAATGGCACCTTCCCTTTCAGTTATAAATTTAATCAACTGGAAAAATGCCATTTTGCAAACGGGCTCGGAATTCGACGAAAACAACTCTTATGGAACCGTATCATAGAAATATAGCAAGATTTTGAAATTCGTAATTTTTGGAGCCAGTATGTGGCCCCGGCAAATTAAAATGTACATTGAATTCAATTTGAAAGTTAAATAAATTTAAATTCTAATTTTACTTATCGAAACAGCCGAGTTAGCTTGCCAAACTTATCCATTGTGTCCAGAATGGGGGTATTTAGCTAGGGGCGATAGTCATTGGGTTTGATTTGGAGTTCGTGACGATTCTAAGCTTCAAAATGAATTATATATTATTATTATAAAGTCTAAGGTCCCTAAGTCAAACCTTATCTTTTTCATTTCTGTAGTCAACCAAAAAACAGCCATCTCCTTTAATTTTGACGATCCTCATCACTCAATCCTTCTTGCCTAAAATTCTCCTGATCTAAGCTTCGATTTGAAAAAGTTTAAACATGAAAAATGTTGACGTTACTAAGAGCTACACTACCAACGGTGATGATCTGGAATGGCAGCGCGAGCTCACCAATTTAGCGCCTCAAAGGGCTTCGGTATGCCCTCGATTTCCATGCATTGGGGAGAATAGAACTCCACGCCCTTTCCGACGCTAGTAGAGGCAAGGTGGCGCTCCTACGTGGCACCATCAGATCCTATTCCGGTGCCTTGGATTTCTTCGCAGAGAAGGATTGATGATGGAGCAATAGGGATTTCTGTTCAAGCGATGCCGGTAAGAGAATGGATTAGCAGAAGATAATGAGGTGATTAGGAAATTAATTAAGATATTTAATTTGTTAATTATTTTAGAAATTTAATTAATGTTTATAATAACATATCTTGCTCAAACCAGAATGAAATTGGACAAACTTGAGTCCGTTGGAATCGCGTCGTCGAGCACTACATTTTGGAACTGGCTAGGACGAAATTGGAGCTAGCTACAAATTTAGGCGAAATAAAACTCAAGGTGAGAATTCTAACTCACTTTTAAAAAGGGTTTAAAAAATTATTAAGTCATGTTTATGCGATGTATAAAATTGCTTATGCAAAGTAGAAAAATCATTATGATATGAAAATATTTTTAGTAAGATAAAAATGTGATTTTTAACTAGTACATGATATGCAAATAGTTTTAGTAGGTCAAAAATATGATTTTTAACTAGGGTATGACATGTGATTATTTCTAGTTCGATAAAAATATGTTTTTTATCGTATGTATGTCAAAAATAAAACGATCATACAAAGGAATAATTTTTAGTTCGATAAAAATATGATTTTTAACGCGTGTATGTTATTTACAAAATTGTCTAATGAATAATTATTAGGTTAAAAATATGATTTTTAACGTATGTATGTTATTTATAAAATAGTCATACAAAGGAAAATTTGATTGCTAGATGAAAATATGATTTTTAACATATGTATGCCACTTATAAAATAGTCAAGTAAAGAAATAATTATTCGATCATTAAAATACGATTTTTAATGTATGTATGCTATATAGAAAATATGTATGCGTTGTTTAAATTATATAAACGTTATATGAGAATTTATAAGCATTGTATGAATATATACATAAGCGTTGTATAAAAATATGTATATGTGTTGCTTGAAAATATAAATATACGTTGTATGAATATATATATATATATATATATATATATATGTATGTATGTATGTATGTATATATGTAGTAGGAAAATGAAAAAATATATGTGTTGAATGGAAGTACATATATAAACGTGATATGAAAATATGTATATGCAATGTACAAAATAGTCATGAAATGAAATATTCATTAGTTAGTCAAAAATATGATTTTTAACTTATGTATACGACGTATAAAATTCACATGCAATGAAATAATTATTAGTTAGTTAAAATGTTGTTTTTATCTTAAGCATGCAACGAAAATAAGGAATGTGACATGCAAACAAAACCAAATTGAAAATCGATTGGAATTGCACACATGTACATGCATACATATGAACAGGTCATAGCCAGAAGGCTAGAGAAGAGGAATAAAATTTTATGCCAAACAAATATGTACATATTTACTGTTTGTTTGGGATTTGATGATTTTATGAGCGGATTGGCTAGCCGCTTAGCTTTTTCTTTTTCTTTTGGATTGGTGCGGGCCCTACGTTGCAAGTTGCGGTTTTTTCCGGCCTCCCCGTACCAAGGAGGTTATGACGAAATTTTTCGGAAATTTAGGGGATTAGCCAAATTTCTGAAAAATTAGAAAGTCCTTAGAAACTGAAAAGTTGATGAACTTGAGCCAGAATGGGAAATGGAATCGTTTTCTAAACAAAATTATAAACGTTTATATAAAAATGCATTTTGAATGTAAATAAACGAAATATATATTATATATATAAATGGCTCGAATAGAACGTTTCGCGCAGCTACCGTTCGTGAATTTCGACCATTGGCTTCGAGTTGATGCTACGAAGACCCGACCATTGGATTCTTCTGGAAACCGGAACCTATGGGTTCGTATTGAAAACAGCTTTCAAATAAGTATATGAGATTTGAAATCCTAAGGTTAGATTTTGAGAAATTTCAAATTCAAATTTGAATAAAAATAGCGCTAGTTCCATCAAATGACCTAAATTGTCGTTTAACTGAAAAGGCCCATTTTTAAATAAATAAAAATAGGGAAAAATTATGTAAAATCATAATAAATGATTTGAAAATGGTTTGGATGAAAAATTCCAAGTTTATAAAGATAAAAGATATTTTTATCAGAATATTAACTTTTATAAAGAAAGAAAAGTATTAGTAATGGTTTTTATATATAACTAGAAATTTCCAATGAATATATTGGAGTGCATTTGAATGGAAATAGATTTCAGAAAATACCGATATTGGATTCTGTGATTATACGGATATTGTTATGGGAATTTGGAAGATATCGATATCGTTATCCCCAATATGATATCTGTTGGTTTCAGAATTTGATATTGAACATAAGTCGATACTAATTTTATTCAGAGCCTTGTATTTAATATCAAATTGGATTTAGTATATGAATATTAAAACTTAGAAGAGTTTCAATAAATCTTTAAATAGATTTGAGTGGATAAAATGGTAATTAATAATTTACCGAAACATGAGATAAACCAAATATACTTGGTTGTTGATATTCGTTGATATTGATGAATTAATTATGTGGATTGTGCTCGACCAGTTTAAGAGCAAAATATGCTTTCACAATTATCATTGGGTTGGGTAGAAATATTTGTATGCTAACATCTTGTGAAACACCTCACGATTTGGCTACGAGATGTTTAGCGATGTTGTTGAGTTCATTTCAAACTTAATGAATGATTTTGAAGTGATATATTTTCCTAAATGAAAAGAAATGTATTCCTGATTTTGGACAGGCAATGTAATGTCCCGTATTTTTGGCAATCTTATATTTAATATATTTTATTATTTTAAATATTGAATTAGAATTTATTTCTGGATTTTAATATTGAATTCAGTTATAAAACAAAGTTTAAACGTTAAGTTTATATATAATATAAATCGAGCTCGTAAATGGCGCGGTAGTTCGTAATTTTTGATTTGAATTTTGATTAATTATACCGTATCCGATATAAGTTGGATTTCCATGAAACAAGAAACGTTAGGATCGAATTGATTGTAATTTTCATATGAAAGAGAAAAATCAAGATTTTATGTTGTAGATTGTAAGTTAGATCAAATTCAAATTTTAAGAAAAACGCAGTGGAATTATAAGTTATAATTTAAATTGCTTTGAAGAGGAATTTGAGCGTAACTCGAGATAACGATCGAATTAAGTCATGAAACGAATTCCATTGAATTCATATTGACGTTTAGATTCAGGAAATATATGATTTGTTACTTTTGGAGACCAGGAATTTTGATGTCCAAAATTGCGTTGTTTGGGGTATAAAATAACGTACTAGAAAATAGTCTCACAATGAGACAAAACTTTTGTTGGTTGATTCGTATTAATTTATTGTTGTAAGAAAAATCAAATTTCGCGGCAAACCGATATCGTATATGACTTCGGTGGCCAAAAACGCCTTTGTATCTATTTAATTACTTGCGTTACTTAGACATGGGCAACTTTTGTTGAATAGATGACTGGCCAAATAAACTCCAAATTTAACGAAACAAGATTCATTGGATCCGTTAGGAAAAGGTCTAGTAAAATGTAAGGCCTCAGAATTTTTAGATTTTTCTGTAATTACAGGAATTTTTAACGCTTGATTTTTCATCGATAATTTGAACTGACTTTTCACAAACCACCTCGGAATTTGACAAAACCTATCCCATTGGGTCCGTAATATTTTTTTATGTTAGGATTACATATTTGTGTCAAAAACAGAGGTTGTATGTACGTGGTTTGAGGTGTTACTTCACGGTGAAGTTTCGGTTAATAAAATAAAAGTAAAATCCTTCCCACTCTTTATATATATATAGTACGTTAACCTAATGTTTGGGTCAAAGTTCATTCGTGGTCATAATCCTTCCGCCTCCACCAAAATAAAACCGACGGCCTGAATTTCCAAATCTTCCACCTCGTTTTTCTTTAAATCCACAAAATAAAATCAAAACCATTCCTCTACAAAATTCTCGAGCTACACGAGATCGTTATTCTGGTCGGTCATGATCAGGTTTAAGGTGCTATGGTGGCCAGAATGCCAGCTAGAAGGTGCGCTGGTTCGAGTGAATTCGCCGGCGACTGGATTGACCGCGTGTGATGGAATTCTGGTCGATGGATGAGGAGGGATAGGCGCAGGCATCGATACCTTCCGATGGTGGTCTGGTGGAGGAACCAAGGCGCAGCGGTGGGGAATGTCATGCAAGTTTGGTGACGGGTTACAATTCGAAGCCATAGAAAAAGAAAGGGTATTGCGTTGGTATGGAAAGCAGTGGTTCAAAGGAGAATGGGGAAGTATTGTTTACGTGAAGCATGGAGTAACATTTGTTGAAGGACGAAGAAGCCTGGAGTTTTTATGAAGAGAAAACAAAAACTGTCGATTTAATTAGGGACTTCGAACAAGGAGCGACTGTAAACAATAAGGAGTTTAGTTCGATGTGGGCAGAAGTAAATGAAGGCAGTAGGGAAGATTAAGGAAGTTAGACCCGAAATTCTTATGTAATTGGTGATTAAATGGTAATTTAAGTTAATGAAACCAAATTAGGAGGTAAATTATTTAATTACAACCCCAAACTAATGCGAAAATTTGATGCAGACCTGCTATAGAAACGTGAAGTGAACGGGTTATTTGGAACTAAGTACGGAAATAAAAGAGTTGGAGAGATAGTTGGCAGCATAATATTATACCAGACCTGCTAATCGAGTTTACAAAGTAATATGTCGGACTGAAATCAGGAAGCGATTAATGTTAATTATATTTTAATTAGGAAATTTAATTAATTTAATTCATAACCGTATATTATAACGTGTATAACTTTCTATTGTATTAACAGAATTCGATAAAACAAGTTGCACTGAAATCGTATGGTCGGACACAACATTTTGGGATGAATTTGGACGCGTTTGGATGTAGTCGGATTTTTCAGCTAAATTAAACACGTGTTTAATTTAACTGAAATCAAGTTGTTTTCTCGACGACAGAAATCAAAGATGAGTTAAACTCACTCAGTTTTTCTTCCCACTTATATTTTATATAAGACGGGTTTTTATTGTGTGTTATGAATGTTAATTGCTTGTTGTTTGTTGAATGTTTACATATATGTTATATGAATTGGTTGAATTACATGTTAGTTAAATTCAGATAAAAACCAATCGTTTTTACGATTATATTCCCAAACGAGGTTACTTACCTTGTTGGTCACGGTTATAAAATAACCGTGATTAATTTAATGAATTATTTGGATTGTTTGAATTGTTTGATAATTTTAAGTAAATTGGTTGATATTAGATTGTTGTTATTTTACTGTTTTAGAATTAAATCAGTAAAATTGAATTGAATGATGTTATTTGAATTAACCCATTTGGATGTAGAAAAGAACAGGTTGGAGGGATCCAACTGGATTACTCAAACACATTAGATTTTATTTATTTTCATATAATCAATATATGAACTATTCGGATTTGGTGATTGATTTGATTGCTGACCATTAACCTAAAATTCGACAATTGTTTTTATTTTAACCAATGTGTAGTATTGGTTGAGTAATTAGCAGCAGTTGGCTTGAAAATCAATCGTTTTGTAAATATGGATTTACCATCAGGTAAATCGACATAAACGAAGTTATCAAATTTATTTTATAACTGAATATAGATTTATAAATATATTATTTAAAATATAGTTTCTAGAAAGGGAAATCAGCCGTGTGCGAAGCACGAGTCTTGTCTTAATTCTTAAATAGTTTTATAAATCAAATTCTGATGTTAATATGATTTCTAAACAGATAAGTGACATTAACCTAACGGTTAAGATTTGGATAATAGTTTTTAGAAAAAATTAAATGAAATTATTCAAAGTAATTATATTATTAATTAATTTAAAAGGAAGGACTAATTGGAATCGGTTAACGAAATGACCATGTTTAAAGTTGACTAAGTCAACCATCTTAACTACAATTGATTATGAAATTAATTTGATTTGAATTAATCTAGTGAAATTGTTTGACAAATATTTGTTTTTATTTTAAATAAGAATTTAAAAAGAAATTATTTATTTCTTTAGTAAATAACGAAGTCGTCTAATGATATGGTAGTTAACGGTGAAATAAATTATTATTTTAATTAATAATAATCTAAGTATAGTTGAAATGAAATCAAGTTGAATTGTAGAAGAAGCTTATGAGCTGTTTTATATTAAAACCCAAGTTCTTGTAATTAAGTATAAAAGGAATTTTTAAGCGAATGTGATCGCTTAAATCAAATATGTACTTAATATTTGAAGTTAGAAAAAAGGAAATTTGAAGTTGGAACATGGTATGAAATGTTTAACGAAGTGAGAATTTTTCGTGGTTCGGAATGTGATATTCCGAAGTTCGAAATGCCAAAAATAGTTGAAATTATTCCAAGGTTCAGAATGTTATGTTTCGAAGTTCGGAACATTAATCGAAAGCGAGAGCATAAGCGAAGTAAAAGATTTTCGAAATGGCAACGAATTTAAGTTGTTGTAGATAATTTACAAACGATTTTGTAAATGGAACTAAGAGTTTAAAAAAGTAATCGAAATGTTAGTTGTCGGTAATAATTTACAAAGGAATTTGTAAATGAAGTAAGAGTTTGAAAAATGAATTTATAACAATTGTTAAAAACAAATATACTATTATTATTGCAAGCAAGTTGGAAAATGTTTATAAAGAGATATTTTATAAAGGAATCTATTCAAAATGGAATCGAAACTCGAGAAGAATAGTATTAAGGATTATTTAAGATAAATGGAGAAGTATAAATAATAGTTTACTTGATAATAAACTAAAAAAAGGTTGTTGGGATTTAAATAAGGTTTCCGAAGGAAACCGTGTGGTTAATAAACTTCTATCTATTCTGAAGATATGAATGTTGTTGGTCAAGGTCTGAGAGGTAAATAAATACCCCAACTTGAACGACTTCAGGATTATCTGAAGGTGATATATGTTGTAATGGGAAAGGGGTTAAGAACAATTTATTATTTCCGTACGAGAAATAATAACGCAATTTAAATGGAGATGGTTGATAATATAAAATATGATTTCCAAATTAATGGGAATAAAAAGATTCGAGAATATAGAATGTGATTTCCAAAGTAACGAAAATGGAAAACATCTGATTATATATGTATATAAAATGAATTCTCGAAATAAAGGAGACTGCGTGAAAATATAACGATATTTTCAAATTAAAAGGAAATAAAAACTAAAGTGTTGAAATGAGTTTATTCCAAAAGAATAAGCATTAAGTTTTCAAATAATGAAACAAAAGAGATTCATAACATTATTTACGAATGTTAAAATGAATTGATTTTCCTAATTATAGGTAAGAAGGAATGATATAGGAAATGTTTTGAAATGATAACCGATTAGAAAATTGGTTATGATGATAAAATATTTTCCTAAGTATTAAAATAAAATAGTATAAGAATAATCTTATGTTGAAATGAGAATTGAAAAGCGATATTCGTAATCTTGAAATATTTTAAAGAGTTTTCAATTAACCTAGTGTAATGTCCCGTATTTTTACGGTGTTATAATTAATTTATTTAATTATTTAAATAGTGATTCAGAGAATTCAGTGGTCGTTTAATTAAATAACTTTGAATATATAATTAATATAAATAATAGAATAATATATTTAATTCTTAAATAATCAGAATTAGTAAAATTCACAATACTATGTGGATTGGATTATTTATAACATTTAATTCAGTTTAGAATCGAATTTGAATAACGAATATATTATTTAAACGATGTTTGAACGTAGAATTTTAATATAATTATAATCGAGCTTGAAATGGCGTGGAAGTTCGTAATTTGGTGATTCGGACTTTAAACGAAGATACATAAGCCGTTTTAAGTCGGATTTCTTTAAAACAAGAAACGTTCAGGGCTGATGAAGTATATTTTTCTAATGGAAGAGAAAAATTGAGATTTCATCGTGTAGTTTTTGATTTATGTCCAAATCAAATTTTAGAAAAGTCGCAATGGAGTTCCTTTGAAATTTATAAATATATATTTATATTATATAAGAATTTTTAATATAAATCGAATATCTATATAACTGGGAATTTTGAAATATCGAGTTATAAATCCAATAGGAGCTGTATGGTATTCCAGTGTGAATATATACGATAATGTTTATTTTTAAATATTAAATTTAATTGTTTTTAAATATATTTATATATTTAAAGGGTTATTTAGAGCTTTAAAAATAGCCAGTTTTGCAAATGACCTCGGAAATCGACGAAACTAATTTTGTTGGATTCATAATGTTAAATTATTGCTAGATTTCAGTTTTCGTTATTTTCGAAGTCAGTATGCGGTCGTTCGAGATTTTAATGTGGAATACAGTCGATATTTTGACTTTTAAAAATACGTTGTGTGGGCAAACGAAGTCGGAATTCGACGAAACCAGTTTTGTTGGGACCATAATGTCGAACTGTAGCTACATGTCCATTTTCGTGATTTTGGGGTAACGTATATGGTCACAGGAATTTTTAAGGACCAATACCAGCAGTGGTTCATTAAAAATAGATATAATAATCGAATTTAAAAATATTTAAAAATCTCTATAAATATCCTCAATAATCTTTAACCCTTAAACGTGGCATTCGGTAGTCAACAATTTCCGCCGTCTTTAACTTTTTCTTCCAGTAAACAATTCTCATCTTCAAAATTTCTAATCAATTCAAATAAAATTCTACAATTCGAAGCGTATGTATATTTGAACTCATATTAACATATGCTTCGGTCTGGTGTGGTTTTCCCTAAGTTCAAATGAAGTTTTCGTCGTTGTCTTATGTACAGCGTAGATTAGGGTTGGGGAGTTTAGGCAATTCAAGTTATAATGACGGTTTTTGTTGTTGTTTTTGGGTTAGGAAGTAGACTAGCACATTGCGCTCAACTTGCGGGTGATTCCGTGTTGATTTGCGTCGATTACATACTGTACTCGTGGAAAAAAATACTGGAGATGCAATTTAAATTTCCAGTCCGAGTTGAATATGATGGGTATGGGGGAGTGCGGCTTTGGATGAGAGGAATATTGGTAATTTTTTTGGGATTTTTAGCGAAGGAGGAAGTGTGAACGTGGAAGTCAAAAGTTCGGTCATGGTGTTGGAGGCGCCGCGTACACCTTGAGTGGAGAAGAAAGGTAAAAGTGCGGGTCTAATTTTCTAAGGACGAGATGGCCATTTAATTTCAAGTGAGGCCCAAGTCAATAAAAATTAGTTCAATTTAATTTAAATTAATATACCAAACTTGTTAACCTCATAAATTGTCCGGAATTCAGCAAAATAAGATCCGTTGGGATCGTATGGGCGGTGGCTACCCAATGGAACTGACTGGGAGTGAATCGGGGCTCTTTACAATTTATGGCGAAATAAATTGTCCGTATGAATCAACAGACGCAAATCGTTATTTAACGGTTAACGCAAAATGTGAGTAAAAACTCAACAACTCTGAACAGTTATATGTTTTATAAGGTATTCTTAGAACTGATAATTATCTGTTGATTGTTGTGTGTTAACTGTTTGGTTGAATTTCTTATGTATTGGTTGAAATTATAGATAACTATATATATATATATAAATAAATCGTTAATCAAATATTGACTCTGTTCAGCATAATATTTCATATTGAAATGAAATCGATGTAAATTATATTGTTTAACATCAGTGATGCGGGGAAACAGGTTGGAGGGGTCCAACTGGACTCCTCAATATTTATAATACTGTTCTGTTCATATATTGTAATATATGATGTGATATAAAATCTGTTGTGGATTCTGTGTGTTGAATGATATCGATCACTGTTAATTGGTATTTTAAATACCGTAAGAAATACTTGGATGTAGAAAAAGGGATTTGCAATGTATATTTTGAAAATAAATTATTATATAAAATCAATGGATTTTATATATAAAAGGAAAAGGATTTTATAAAAGGAAATAATTATAAAAATCAAAGAGTTGAAAAGGAAAATATTTGTAAAACAAATATATAGGAAATTATTTGTAAAACAAATATAAAGGAAAATATTTGTAAAACAAATGTAAAAGGAATAATTATTTGATAAATAAATAGAATTGAAAGCGAATATTTATTTAAGAAATAAATAGAAGTACAAAGGGATTATTTATTTGGGAAATAAATAAGAGTTATAAAGGAAAATATTTGTGAAATAAATAGAAAAGGAAAATATTTATTTGTTAAATAAATAGAAAGATGAAAAGGAAATATTTGTAAAACATTTACAAATAAATTAGAAAGAGAAATATTTGTAAAATATTAACAAATAGAATTGAAAAAAAATTAATTATTTATAAAATAAATAAAGATAAAAGTGGAATTTATTTGAGAAAATAAATAGAATTATATAAAGGAAATATTTATATGAAATAAATATAGACAAATAGGAAAGGAGGTAATTGTAATCGAATAGAGTTAGCCGATTAGAGTTAACCAATTAGAATTAATCAGTTAGAGTTAACCAGATAGAGTTAATTGAACATGGCTATTCAGGATGAGTTGCCATTTCGTACGACTGCTAGCGTAATTCGCAGGGATGCAGATAGCCTATGGCGGTCGGATGTTGCCTGAGGGAATCAGGCATAACCATTGTGATCGCTACGATCTAGAGTCAAGCGAATGGAGTTAAATCGAATATTAGTTATTTGATTGGAGTTAGTCAAGTTGAGTTAAATAAGTCGAGTTAATCAAGTTGAGTTAAATAAGTTAAGTTAATCAAGTTGAGTTAAATAAGTTAAGTTAGTCAAGTTGAGTTAATCGATTATGGTTTACTCGAAAGGAGTAAATCGATGTTAGTTTAATCGAAAGGAGTTAATCGATGTTAGTTTAATCGAAAGGAGTTAATCGATCATGGTTTAATCGAAAGGAGTAAATCGATGTTGGTTTAATTGAAAGGAGTTAATCGATTATGGTTTAACCGAAAGGAGTAAATCGATGTTAGTTTAATCGAAAGGAGTTAATCGATTATGGTTTAATCGAAAGGCGTAAATCGATGTTAGTTTAATCGAAAGGAGTTAATCGATTATGGTTTAATCGAAAGGAGTAAATCGATGTTAGTTTAATCGAAAGGATTTAATCAATTATGGTTTAACCGAAAGGAGTAAATCGTTGTTAGTTTAATCGAAAGGAGTTAATCGATGTTGGTTTAATCAAAGGAGTTATCGATTATAGTTTAATCGAAAGGATTTAATCGAATTTAGTTATTCGAAAGTGAGATTATCGAATATAGTTATTCGAAAGGAGATTATCGAATATAGCGTATTCGAAAGAAAGAGATCGAATATAGTTTATTCGAAAGAGTGAGTTAATCGAATATAAGTTATTCGAAGTGAGTTAATCGAATATAAGTTATTCGAAGTGAGTTAATCGAATATAAGTTATTCGAGGAGAGATAATCGAACATATGTTGTTCGAAGAAGAGTTAATCAAATAGAGATTACTTGAAGAGAGTTAATCGGCGAATTCAATTATATCGAATTCCGGAAAGTACTTGTACTTTCCGGGGTTTAAATCAAGATATATTTATTTATAAATTAGGTATTTATTTATTTATTCACATTAAAGAATAAAAGTTATAATTGAAGTTAGATATTTCGAAAGTAGGGATTATAATTTTATCATTATAACCAAATATTTCAATAAAGAAGTGGATAGGAAAATAGAATCCGAGAGTAACGTAAGGAAGTTTGTTAGAGGTTTAAAAGATAAACTTTGTCTATTCCGAAGTTAAAACGTTGTTCAATTAAGGACTGAGAGGTAATTATACCCCAACTTGATTGACTTCCTTCTTAACTAAGGAATGGTGAGGTTTGATAGTGAATTATGGTTAAGTGAATTTAGTAAATGGCTTGAGTTGGCACAGCGATGTTTTATTTAAATATCTGTTTAAATCCAATAAAGGAGTTTGGAAATGTTTTCCAAATCAGAATCAAAAATGTTTTCTAATAATAGAAAACAAGAAATGGGAGAGATATGGAAATGTTTTCCAGTGATTAATAATGTATATTTTCTAAACTTAGAAAATAAGAATTTACGAATATATGAAAGTAGGAAATAAGGAAAGGAATAAGGTAATGTTAAATTAATTTAAAGGGGTTAAATGTTAAATGATGATTGATGGATATAATTTCCATATGGAAATAATGTCGTTGTTTGCACACGTGTTTTTCTTTGATAGTTAAATCACAGACTATCAAAGTTTTGACCATTTATCGTTGTTAATATGGAGAGACCGGTTGGATTATTATCCGAAGAACCACTTCGTATTGGCATAAGCGTTGCAAATCATATATGCAAAGATAACTGAAGACGGAGTGAAGTGCAAGGGATGTTGTATAAATCTTAGGTAAAGATTGCCTAAGATGGATGTACTGAATAGTGCCTTCGGTTTGTCCGGTCCCAGGACGACCTGTATGGAAGAATGTCTGACAGAGTATATGTAATAGTTCGCGTAAGTTGGTCTCTTCAAACGTATATACGTTTGGTGGAGGAGGAATTCGTTTCTCTTAGCTTTATACCCATGGTATTTTTGGGGAAATCAATTTGTGATGGACAAATTTTCAAAATAGCCATGTTTTTAAAACTAATAGTGGATTTAGGCTAGTTTTGAAACTATTTGCAGAAATAGGCTTGTTTTGTCCACATCAGCGCTGAGGTGGTCAATTGTTTAAAAAAAGTACACGTGAGCGCACTTTTGAAGTGCGCCCCTTGTAAAAATATAAGGGACAAATTTTCGAAATAGGCTTGTTTTTAAAACTAATATCAGATTTAGGCTAGTTTTGAAACTATTTGCAGAAGTAGGCTTGTTTTTGAACAACTATTCCAAAAAACAAGCCTATTTCCGCAAATAGTTTCAAAACTAGCCTATATCTGCTATTAGTTATAAAAACAAGTCTATTTTGAAAATTTGTCCATTTGTGATTTGGCGGGTATGACGATGTGACTTTCACAGTGAATAAATGTGTGATTTGTCACGGATAAGCGTGGCCTCTAGCCTCACAACCGGGAAATGACAAAAATGGGCAGGCAGCATGGCTATGTGGGTTGCTACCATTAGGGTGTATAATCACCTATCTATAGATATTCATTTCATTCTTTAAAATATTCGATGTTGCCCCATTCAGGAAACGGTTGCTGATCCCAACCATTAGTGATATACATTCGATACACTCAAGCAAAATGAGTGGTCAGTCATGTGTGGTCGGGTTGCAAGATGTTCTTGTTGAACGCAGTGTATTCCTCTCTAGAAGTACACTAGCGAAAGGTGGTTCCATACCTTGTCATAGTTGGTAATCCATTATCCAATAAGTGCTCGCGGTTTTGATTGTATACTATGTATATGGAACGTGAGATGAATGCGTTTCTGCTAGATGATTATTATATTGTGGTTGATATACATTATTATAATATCAAAGGGATTTGATAAAGATTATTTTGATTTCTCATAGGGGAAAAACCCGTTCCGTTATACGGCGTGGTCATATGAGATATCGTTTTATTGCTCAAACTGTTTTAAATGGTTTTACTCACACTAGTCCCATGACTGACTCGGAGTTTATCTTGTTTTGTTTTCCCTAAACTCTTGGTTGCCCAATTTTGTACGAGAAGTCAAGTAGTCAGGTTTTACAGATATACTTGAAGAGCCTGGAGCAGGAGGCTTCAGGATTATATAGCTATAGTTATTTCCGTTTTGTTGTAAGTGTTGTACTCTGATAATGTTACTGTTTACATATACTGATTTTATTTCAAAGATATGTATCTATTATATATTGTTCGTTCCGCTGTGAGATTCGTGTTTACTCTGATGTTGTAGGTTCTTCTTCTTCTTCTATTCTAAGTTTCTATCTTACCTATTCTCACCGTCTGTTTTCTTTCTATTAGTTTTTTGATTTCCAGTGTAATGTGGGTTGGACTGGTGTTATTTAGTCAGCTCAAATTGGACCGGAATTTCGGGACACTACACCTTCGTTAACTGTTTTTAATTAAAAAGGCCAAGTAATGTCGAGTACTAAATCAGTAAACTCATTTTATTTTATTTTAGTTATTTGATTTGTAAATAACCGACAATCAAATATGAACATACGGTTGTTGGTATGGAAAGATTGCGATAGAATTTATATTTGAAAACCATTTGGAACCAACAAATACGTGAAGCTGAAGATTAAAGATGGAGTATTAAGGACCGTGGATCTTCATATGCAGAAGGATTACTCCTAATCTCTGGTTTAGTGGCCAGAGATAAAATGTGATTATGTCATGGTTGGAATCTACGGATTTCAAGGACTACTCGCTACTGATCCCTGCGGTGATACCGATATTGGATGTGGTAGGAGGGTTCCTTCGGTTCATCCTTTTCCTGGATGACTTGTATGGACGAGTGTGTGACGGAGTATTTCCAAAGGAATCACGTATATTTATCATCTATAAACTTATTTCTATTGGTGGCGGAGTAGGCTGATCCCTTTCTCTTAGCTTAACGCTCAGAGTATTTTTGTGGAAATAAATATTTAGTGATATCTAGAGGATTTGACGATGTGGCATTCAATGTGGACGGAGATGAAGGATAAGCTTAACCTCTAGCCTCATCAACCGGGAATGGTAGAAAATCGGGTAGGCCGCATGGCTATGTGGGTCGCACCCATCAAAAGGGTATATCATTACCTGATCTGGAGAATTTAAATTCCTTCGGTTGTCTCTTTTTATTTTTGTATGCTATTGGTTCGGTTGGCTGGCCCCCAACCGTGGTAATGATATATTCGGTACTCCCAAGTGAAGTGAAGGGCCGGTCATGTTTAGTCGGGGTTTCAAGACGTTCTTCTTGAATCCCCAACGTATTCATCTCCAGATGTACATTGTCGATAGGTGGTCCCATACCTTGCCAGGAAAACCCATTCTCCAATAAGAGCCCTTAGTTTTGATTGTATACTATGTATGTAGAGCGTGAGATGCAAGCGTTCTTCTAGATTGATATTTGCTTGATTTACATCACTACTATAATATCAGAAGATATATTTATTTCAAAAATATTTTGGGTTATCGTAAGGTAAAAACTATCCGTATTTATGTGTGGATTTGGTCTTATGGTTATCCTTTCCTTCGAAAGATTTTGACGTTAAAATCAAGTTGGATGTTACCTATGAACTTAGTGTATTTTTCTCACATCTGGTTCACCAGACTGATCTGTGCGCTTGTAATGCTCGAGTTAGACCGGGTAATATAAGTTCAGGTTATCGGATGCAGAGAGGAGACGTGCTGAAGAAGTTCAGACGTATGATGTATAGTTATTTCCGCTATGTGTTGTATATGAGGGCAGATTATTATAACTGTCCAGATGTGTTGATGTACTCTGATGATTATAAGTATTATCTAGCTCTCAATGAAGATTTATTTCTACATTACATTTTGTTCCTCTGCGATGAAAGACTCTGTGTTGTGTTCTTTTACTTCTTCTTCTATTCTAATATTTCATCCTTTCTGACCTCACCCTCTAATTTCTTTCATTAACTATTTGGTGTTGTTCGATACTTGAGTTTTGGCACGTAATATGGGTTTTATGTATTATTGTCGGAATTCGGGCGATGAATCCCTTCGTCGGGTCGTTACAGTGGTATCAGAGCTATTGGTTTAGTAATAACCTTGGCTCTGAGCTGTAACTCGATAGAGATACAGTTAGTAATACCATAGATTGGGTTGAGTGTATAAATATGAGAGCATATTTATAGATTTTATATACAAATATTTTGTATTGTGTTGTTTGATTAGTTCAAGTGTTGAGAAGCATTGAACTAACAATGTATACAGTATTGTTATGTAAAGAGGGTAAATGAAATAATTTTGCCCAAAATATATTTTTGTATGGAAAAGAAATAATTTATCAAATTATTTAGGTTTGGGTTCGTTTGTTTTATTGATTTGAAAAAAAATAAAAATTTGATTAAAAATTTGAAATGATAATATAACTAGAAGAAATTTCACATATTGAATTTGTGAACAAGAATTAATAAGTGAAATTTAATGAATCAGAAATTAACTTAGAAATAAGTTAAATAAGAACAGAATAGATAATTTTTGATATAAATTCAGAACTGCAATTTTGAAATGAAATTTCATTAGTTATTTCAATTTGGAACTTAATTTGCTTAACTGAAATTTAATTGAGGATGATATTGAAATTAATTTATGTTGATTTCGAATTTGAGAACCGAATGGATAATAATTGAATCGAAAACAATCGAATATTAGTCAATTGACTATTAAAGTATGTTAAATCCAAATGAATGTTATTCATGTAAATATTATTACTGAATGTAAAATCAACTAATTTGATTGAGTTGGTTGTGTGTTAGTTGTTGATTGTTTGCCATACTGGATGAATAATTAAATTTGTCGACAATTAAATGAATTGAAACTAAGTAATGACTTCTAACACAAGGAATTTGAATGACATGGAATATGAAATGAAATCAAATGATTTAGACCTGTATTTGTTATTAGCATTATATATTGAGTTAGTGCATGTTGGAAAAGAATGGACTGTTAGTGCTTTGCTTGGTGATTTGAGTTTGATTGCCCGACAAATAGGTAAACCTATACTGTATTGATTGGGATATTGATTTTATACCCCTGAGTTGGGTAGGCACTTGGTTTTTATTTTCTTTTGATCGATGTGAGGCCCAGAGTGGCATTTGTAGTTGTACCGATCAGCCCGTACAAAGGAGACACTGGCGAAATTTTTTTAAAATTTAAAATGTTAGAAAATTTTTGATATTTTTGTAATTTTGGTTTACCATAAAGAATTGGTTTTCAATTTTAATATAAATTGGATTTTAGAAAAGTAATCGGTTCGTAATATTTTTCCTACCTTAGTAATTTCGGGGACAAAATTCTGTTAAGGTGGGAAGAATGTAATGTCCCGTATTTTTGGAGATCATATATTTAATATATTTTATTATTAATTTTTTTTGGAAAAGCCGACTGGTTTTTATAGCGATCCGTAACACTTTTTATTAAAGAATTAAAAATACAATGATTACAGGTGATATACAACGCGTATATCAGCTAATATCATCCACGCATGGTAATGATAACAAATACATTCAAAATACATCTTTCAATTCATGACTAAATTCATAGCTCACGTACGTGTAGCCTCATAATGAAGGCTCATTATGAGTACCATGGTTTCGAAGGATTAGTTCTATCCATTTTCCTGCAAATTCCTCAACATCTTTTTTTCATACAACGGGTGATAGGGGTCTTCGTTTCCACTTTGTTGCCCGGGTTCGTTTGTTCTTGATCAGGGGTGTCAGGGGTATCAGGGTGCCTTGGCTTATATCCCGGTGGAGGTTTAATGTTCGCATATGGTTGTTCTTTTTCACTGTTTAAGTCCAGCCGAGGAGCAGCTGCTTCAGGCCATTTTTGGAGATCACGTATGTTCATGTCCATAATTCGAGTAATGTCTTTGATCTACTCCCTTTTTAATTCTCCACTGACCAAACCAGGCATTATTTTCTTGACTTCAGCAAGCCTCTTTTGTAAATCATCTTTCCTTTCTGGACTGCAATTACCATCAGCGAGCTTCTTATTAAACATAACAGCAACTTCTGTGACTAGTGTATTCAGCTCCTCAAGTTCATTTTCAGCTTCAGCTCGTTCATCTACATCATCGAGATCAGTTCTCGTTTCAGACCACCCAGTCTGCTCATTATTCTGCTGCAGGAATTCATCAACCGGTAGATGCACAACACTCACCATAGTTGTTACCTCCACTGGGGCGACATCCTAATCCTCGAAAATTTCATCAGATTGAGAAGTACTAGTTGTTCCATTAGGACCACAGCCAGTAGTATCCTGTCGTTGTGTACTTACACCCTTCTCTTCTTCATTGATCTTTTGCTTCCCATATCTTTGAACATCCTGTAACAACTGACTGAATGTAACCACATTATTTTCTTTACAAGTAGTGTTTTCATGTAGTCTATCATCTCCTGTTTGGGGCTTCCCTTCTGTTGAATTGATGATCGTTGCCTTACCCATAAGGTTGTGCACATCAATACCAGACTGTACTTGAACATGCCTAGTTACAACATCAGTGAAAACTGGCATCGGAATTTCTAGAAAACCACCATGTTCCACTGTTTCAACAAACTCCCCTTCTTCAAGGTCCACTGTAATATTTGCTCCATCAACTTCAACTTCCAATTGCCTGTCATCCATAGTATCACATTCATTACCATTCAATGCCTCAAATTTGTTGCCAGTAACAACTGCGGGCTTGCACAAATCATTTCCTCCATGCTCAACAGAGATGTGATCAACTTTATTCCATCTCTTTTGGAATCTAGAGGGTAGCACCCTTACCCTATGGCTGCTCCTATGTGGTATGTACTTAGCTTGCCTTTTTGTTGCTTCTGAGTTATGGCTTTGTTTTTCAAGTTCTTGCACACTGTGATTTACATTTCTGGTTTCAGCTACTTCCACAGTATTTTCTCTCTTTTTGGCCTTCTCCGTAGCATCAGCTTTGCTTGTTTTGAGTGGGCAACTATTGTAGTTATGACCAAACGTAGCACAAGATTGACATATATCAGGTAACCGGTCATAATTTACCTTAACAACATGTTCGGTTCCATCTTTTAGGCGCACAGGTATCGTTTCTGGTAATTCGCTATTGGGGGTTATCTCCACCATTACTTTAGCATACCCAAGCCAGTCAAGGCTCTCAGCTGCCTTGTCCATACATAAATATCTACCAATAAGTGATGCAAGCCATGCTATACTAGTTTGAGACGACGCAATCATCGGCAGATTGGTCATTCTAATCCAAACAGGGACGTATTTGATTCCCTTACCAGAGTAACCCAAATTAACATCCCATTTCTGGATAATGAAAACTTTGTTCCTTATTATAATTGGATCAGCCACCAGAATTCTCTTTTTGTCTTCAGAATCGTTGAGTAGAAAGAAAAACATTGTTCCTGTCGATTTCACTTTAATTGCCCCTCGAGGTTTCCATAGATTCTTTAAATGAGTTGTAACAACAGTGTAAGATAATGGAGTATCAAGGAAGTACCCCACAATGTAGTCTTTCCATACTTCTATGCTCGTCGACTCGATGAGTTAGAATGACGCTTTTACCAGCGAATTATTGAGTGAAGGGTGGTGGCGTGAAGACTTCAGCACTTCGTGGCTTGGTTGCGAAGAGGGACGTCCATCTAACGTTGGGTTGAGGACACTTCAGCGGAGGTTGGGGAGGCGAAGCTGCGGTAGGGGGTGGATCAGAAAGTGGCGGAGCTTGGGCTGGCGGCGGATCAGTCATAGGGAGGGGACGAGGCAGGTTTGGGGAAAGGGTTTTTGAGGGGTTCGAGGAAAGAGACACAGGTGACGCCATTTTTATTTTTTTATGTTTGATCTCTTTCTGTTAAAATTATTGATAACCCATATATTTTATTATTTTAAATATTGATTTATAATTTATTTATGGATTTTAATAACGAATTCGGTTATAAAACGAAGTTTAAACGTTAAGTTTATATATAATATAAATCGAGCTCATAAATGGAGCACTAGTTTGTAATTTTCAATTTGAATTTTGGCTAAGTATACTGGATCCGATATAAGTCGAATTCCCGTGAAACAAGAAACGTTAGGATCGAATTGATAATATTTTTCATATAAAAGAGAAAAATCGAGATTTTATGTTATAGATTGTAAGTAAAACACCCCACCTCCGTTAAGGTCACTCACAAAGGGAATGCCTTAACTTCGGGGGAGTGTTATAACTAAAAGATGCAGACAAATTACAAGACAGACCAATAAAGCAACGGAAAATAAAGTCATTTTATAAACAACGTAGTTTGGTCAAGCTTTTACAATAATTGACTCAATCATACTTAAAAGTATTACATAAAACTTCTGTCTTGATTCAAAAACTTTCAAGTATATAAGAAGCATAAAACAAAGAAAAGTAGCATAAATCCCCAATGAAAGTGTAACCACAGCCATAGCCCAAGAAAAGAAAATCCAAGCAATACATCTACTCTCTTCAAGCTGGAAAAAGGTCTAAACTAAGCTAAAGTATTCCCTCCCTGCGGACCTAGGGGGAACGGAAGAAAAGAAGATGAAAGAAAACATGTCAGACAATAATTCTAGTAGGCTCAGTGATTACTAGCATGTAAACAAGATAAAGGATCATGACATGAGCAAACTGAATATAGGACAATATACTAGTAACAAGATAACATAAGACAAGATAAACTGAATGCGCTTCTACTCTTTCTCTGCTTCGCTACTACTCTATTATTCTGATTTCTATATCTCTGCACCGCCTAACTAGTGTCCCAACTAGTAATCTGTATAAAATGATAATATTACAACGTGATCCCAATCCCCACAATTGTGGAAACCTTCAGGTGTACATCTATTATCAGGATTCCACCTCAGTCTGCCCAATTGCCATGTGTATGTTAGATGTACCCTTACTACCCTATTGATCGACTCCCTACTTGTATTACTTTTTCTTGTGTTCGTGACAATCGGCCATCTCTTTCATGTAGATACTCTGTGCTGGTCCCACCATAATGTGTATCAATCCTTGTGATAGCAACCCGACACGATTCAAGATGCACAGTGTATAACTACTGGTACCCAGTGCCTGCTTTTCTCACTCCGGAGCACGTGCACGCCCGTAATCCTTCGGAACCTACACTGACGTAACCCCTGCTGCTATTTTGACCACTTATTATCAGTCCAGTAATCGTGCCCCACCCTGCCTAGTTCAGGGTACCGTGATACATCTATGTGGGTTACTGCTGAAATGGGTCCTCGTTACTAGGGTTTTCTAATGATTAATTTTGTGGGCCTATATAGTTATTACCCATTAACCCGACATGTACTTAACCCTCCCACTGATTCAAGCACGTTTTTTTAACGGTTAAGTTTGTGGGTCTATATTTACTAATATTACCCACCAACCCGACATGTACTTAACCCTCCCACTGATTCAAGCATGTTTATTTAACGGTTAAGTTTTATCCATTCATTCAAGTTAACTTAACCCACCCTCTCATCATGTCATGTTGGTTAAGTGTTTCTTATTAACTTAACCCTTCTCATTCATTAGGTTATAATGGTTAAGTGTTTCCTATTAACTTAACCCTTTTCATTCATCATGTTGTATTGGTTAAGTGTTTCCTATTAACTTAACCCTACTCATTCATCATGATGTATTGGTTAAGTGTCATCAACCCAGTCGAGTTAACTTAACCCACCCGCTTGTTATGTCACATTGGTTAAGTGTTGCCTTCTAGTGTTACTTAACCTTACCATACGTCATGTTCTATATTGGTTAAGTGTTTCTTACTATCTTAACCTTACCCATTGATCATGTTATATCGGTTAAGTGTTGCCTTAGTTAGCTTAACCCTACCGTCCTTAGCATGTCTTGTTAATTAGCATTAATTGATTTATTAATGCACCAACCTCTCACATTAGATCTGTGTTGTTGCGGTTACTGGATGTGACGGGCGGTTCCGGGCAATTTTACACCACAACTCAATCTAACCTCGGGTTTTTCTAGGGCATGATGCACTAACCTCTCACATTAGATAGGTGTTGTTGCGGTTACTGGATGTGCCGGGCGGTTCTGGGCAGTTTTACACCACAACTCAATCTAACCTCGGGTTAGGCATGTTCATCATTTATCTAATTTGCATATTTACTATACATGTCTAAGTCTAGATTTAATATGCTAAATATCCCAAATTCACAAAACTAGTCAGGTTCCAATTCTCAAGTTATGCCCTACTAAGCCAATCACAAGTTATTAATCAAAATAGGTTACACCTAATCTTCTCAAATTTGCGATAGTCGTCATGCTCCAAATTTATGTAAACTACCCACAAGTGTTGTCATGTCACATTTACTATTTAAATTACGTTCATAATTAATGGTATACAAATTATACCATTTCATGCTACTAATCATTTACATGATTATGAGCCAATCTATGCGAATAACATGTAATTTAAAATATATTTTTCCGAACGTTACCCCGTTATAAGTTCACATAATTCACATAGAATGCTAGGCTCGCAATTTAGCCTAACTTATAAACAAAAGGGAAAAGAAATGAATAAGTAACATTCCAACAGGCAATAATTAATATGGATCTAACTAAACATGTGTAATATGAAGTTGGCATGGAACAACATAAACATAATTAATAATATGCATGTGGACTTGCATGTAAGATAGATTCAATTAACATGCGAACTAGCATAGATCTAAAAACATGTACATCTAGACGTATAAACATATATGAATGTGACTTAGCATTCAAACTTTAGATCTAAAAACATGTAGATCTTGGCATATAAACATATATGAATGTGACTTAGCATTCAAACTTTAGATCTAAAAACATGTAGATCTAGGCGTATAAACATATATAAACACAACTTAGCATTTCAAACTTGCACATATAAAAGAATCACCAAATTAACATATATAACATGGTAGGTTTAGTTGTATCAATCACAACATAATAGGTTTCATTGTTTCAATCACAACATGAATCATAAGCATACATGATTCAGATTTGGCAAAAGGATAAACACGAATCAGAATTGATTATTTGACAACTAACACTGTTCTATATTCATTTTCTTACAAGTCATGACTTTTATATGTTTAAATCTAAATAACAACTGAACTTACAGTGAGTAAATTAGAAATAATAGAAATGTTCAACGTTGCAGTGATTCCAATCTTCCTTTATTGATTGAAACAGAAATCCTTCACTTTGTAAAAAAGAACTTTTCTCTATCTTGAAGCTTTCTAATTAGATTTTTAACTAGCAGAAAAAAGAAGGTGGCTAGACAAGATTTGAAATGGACAACATGGTGCTACACACAATGTGGTTATGATAAGGTTATAGGTGTTTTTATAGGTGTATGAGATTATTCAGAGCCCTCAGATCAACTTAGAGTCCATCCTAGCCATTCAGTCCAAGGAAAATCGTCACTAGACCGATCGGAAGTCACCACGCAGCCCTTCAACTCAGAAATTCGTCATTTGGACAAAACAGTCCAAATCTGACCGAGGGGGTCGACCACTACAAAGGGGGGTCGACAACTATGTCTACCCCATTGTGTCTGGGTCGACACTGGTGTCGACCTAGATGGTGTAACAACCCGTATTTTAATAACACGTTATAACACACTATAGTTATAAAACATGGCAGAATTAAATTGTTAAGTCTGAATCTGGGGAAACAAGCTGTGCCATTTCGTTCGTCTCGGAAAAATATGCGAAATAGAGTCCGAAATTTTGTAAATCGGAGCCCGTATGACCAAGTTATGGCCCGTCAAAGTTTTCAGAAAATTCCAAGCCCGAAAACAGCTCAAAATTCAAATCTGGAGCCAAACAGATTGGGCGGGAAAAATTCCCGCCCAAGCCCCCATGTAACAACCCGTATTTTAATAGCGCGTATAAAACACTATAACGTAAGAATTTAAGAAGAATTAAATTATAAAATTTGAATTAGGGGAAACGGGTTATGCCATTGTGTTCGTCTCGGAAAAATACGCGAAATAGATTCCAAAATTTTGTAAATCGGAGCCCGTATGACTAAGTTATGGCCTGTCAAAGTTTTCAGAAATTATAAGGCCCGAAAATAGTTTAAATTTGAATTCAGATTCAAATTCGAGCAGAAATAAGTAGGCGGGAAAATTCCCGCCCAGGATGGGTCGACACCTGGGTCGACACCAGTGTCGACCCCCCCAATGGGTCGACACCCATGTCGACCCAGGGGTCGACCCCTCACCGAATTGGCCAAGTGTACTGGTGCGCCTGCTTGAGTTTTGGGTCAGGTTTAGGGGCTAATGACGGGATTTGATGGCCTGGATTGGATCTAGGGTTAATCCTATGGCTAAGGTTAGTCCTAAACTCTATAAAAAGACCCCTAACCATCTCATAATCTCACACAATTCATTCCTACAACTAAACTATGTCAAAATGGTTACTAATCATGGCCTCCACCCTATTCATGAGAGTTTGAGTGTCTCTAATCAAATTATGTCATAAAGAAGCCACCTTTCCTAATTAAAAGAGTCACCTTTCTCTATATTTGGGGTTATTACTTCTTGATTCAAGGCTTTTTAGAGAGGAGCTATTTATTTCTTTGCGGATTTGGGCTTGTGGCTTCGTCTCAATCTTTATATTTTGTTTAAATCTAGTCTTCATAGCATTGTAAGCCCTCTTATACTCTTAGATGTTAACTATAAATTTAACTATGACATGTTGCAAGTGAAATGAGGCTTTTGTGGTATGTTTGACTTGATATGAATGCATTTATGCTAGTTTGTGGATAAAATTGTTGTATATCATGAATCTAGTCACATTCATGATTAACTTGGAGGTGTAAATATATGACCTTTGTTTGTGGTTTGTGTATGAAGCAACATGAAACACCTCATTAACTATGCTTATGGTCCTAAACTATGCTAGTCACCTACATGTTGCTAAACTATGCTAGTCACCTACATGTTGCTAAACTATGCTAGTCACCTACATGTTGCTAAACTATGCTAGTCACTACATGTTGCTAAGTTAATTTCACTACATGCTCACTATTACTATGCTATGCAACTATCAATATGTTATCACCCAAGTTTGCAAAGTTAAATGTTAGCATGTTATGAGGCTAAAACCCTATATGCAAGTTATGTGAATCTACGCCTCTAAGCCACCATGTTTAACTTGTGGCAAACCTATGACACCATATACCCCTTTAACATGATATCAAGCCCCCCCCCTTTGATCTATTTTATGTTAATGCGAATATGCGTGCGATGGGAATACGTTATGGGTAGTTAGGCAAACTTAGTGATAGGTGACATGGATATGACACTAGAAAATACGAATGGCCAACTCGAGGTTGGGTTGAGTTTGTAGCGTAAATCTGCCCGGACCCTGCCGGCTTAACCAGGTAGCTACAAACAACAAGACCCAATGTGAGAAGTTGGTCATGTCGCACTAGAAAACCCGAGGTTAAACTAAGTTGTGGTGTAATTCTGCCCGGACCCTACCGGCTTAACCAGGTGACCACAACAAAGTCTAATGTGAGAGGTTGGGTGCATTAATAAATTAATTAATGCCACATGGATAGGTTAAGTCATGGACATTTGAAAACACTTAACCTACGATGACATGTTGATTGGATGGGGTTAGGTCATGGACTTGGGTGACACACTTAACCCTCTAGGAAACCCTAGTCCGCGGGTCCTTTTCAGCAGTAACCCTACATGCCGTATCAAACCGTCCCCTAGAGACTAGGCTAGGGTGGGGCACGATTACTGGGCTGATTGTAAGTGACCAAAACGACGGTGGAATAGGTGCGCTGGTGCGGGTCCAGACAGACTATGGGTCGTGCACATAGTCCGGCGTTGGAAAATACAAGCACGGGCACCTGTATATTCGAGCTGTGCCCTCTTGGTTTTGGTGTCCGTGGTTGACACCTTAGGGCCTGATACACCCTAAGGTGGACCGAGCACAGTTGGACTACACTTATGGCCGTAATGACACCCGACACTTGACGAGTAGGCTAATAGGGAGTCGGTCGACTAGAACGTGTAGTTGGGCCCCGAGACTTGGGCCATCACATGATATTGGGCCATGGATCACATCTTGACTATACTTGACATGGATCATGAACCTAGTACTTTGGGGTGCAAAAACTTAACCTTGGTTATGCGATGACTCACATGTTTATCCTGTTTATCTTATGTCTCATCTTAGTTACACATGTCCTATTAACTTTATTAGTTTTCAGGCTAATAGTAGTTAGGGTTACTAGTCTTTTTGACTGACCCGTTTTCCTTCGCTTCTTTTCTTTCTTCCCCCCCCCCCCTCAGGTTCTCAGGGAGGGAACGCATCTGCTTAGTGGATCTTTAGCTTGCTTGTTGGATAGCTCATGTACGGACTTGAGCTTGTTGTGGCTTATCACTTTATTTGGGGATTAGTACTTTATGATTTACTTTATGTATTTTCATTCCACGTACCTAGACTTGTGGTTTATTTTGGATCATGATGTTTTAGTATTGTGTACTTGACTATGATGGTTTTGATATGATGATGGGTTTTATTTGCTACCGCTGCTTTACTTATATATTTTTAAATATGTTCTGTCTTGTGATATCTCTGTGCATGTTTACTTCTTGTACATACGCCCCGCCAACGCTAGTCTATTTCCCCTCGGGATTTACCCTAGCGGGGGTGGGGTGTTACATTTGGTATCAGAGCGCAAGGTTAACAAGATTGAGCAAAAGCTTTTTAAGAAAAGTTTTAAAACCTTTTTGAAAAACTATTTTCAAAACCAATTAAGTATTTTCCGAAATAAAGTCTAGATTATTTTAAGGCTATTCCCCAAAAAGCCAATAGCACTATCCTTCGTTCTCTTGTTCTAAATTTATCTTATCTTGCATTTCAGTATGGCTGATAATTTCGCCATCTCGGAAGGAGTGAATGTGTCTGTCTGGTTCCGAAGATATATAGAGGCTAGGGCGACCGAAGCCGGTCCCGCAGCTACCCCTACTCCTCCACCTCTAGTAGTAGAGGTTCCTCTTCCCCCTCCTCATGTCGCTGAGGTTCCTCCTCCTCCTCCTCCAGTAGTCGAGGTTCCTCCTCCCCCTCCTCCAGTAGTAGAAGCTCCTCATCCTCCTCGTGTGGACCCTCTACCCAAGGTGTGCAAAGACTTTAAAGCTATGGGTGGAAAGAACTTCCTTGGGACAGAGACGTTCGTGGAAGCAAGGAATTGGCTAAAAGAGACCGAGGATCTCTTCGCTATCTTTGATGTTGAGGACCATAGGAAGGTCCAGATGGCAGCATGGCTTATGAAGGAAGAAGCCGCTTTTTGGTGGGAAGTTACCGTTGGCACGAGGCCCATAGAAAATTGGACCGATTTCAGAGAAAGGTTTGGGCTTAAGTTCCTCTCATCAGCCGAGGAAAACTTGCAGTTGGAGAAATTTATCTCGTTGAGGTATGGAGAAATGACCGTAAGAGAGTACGTCAACAAGTTCAACCAGTTGGCTCGCTTTGGGTTGGATCTTGTGAATATGGTCCAGAAGAAGTCTCTCCGATTTGCACGGAGTTTGAATGAGCCCTTACATAGCTTGGCCATGTCCCACATTCCCATGGGGGCCACATTTGAGAGCTTAGTGGATATGGCCCTCTTAAATGAGGAAGATAGTGGACGGAAGAAAGAAGTCAAGCCCCTGGAGAAGAAGGGCGAAGCTAAGTGGCAAGGCAATCAAGGAAATCAAGGCAATCAAAACAAGAACAAGAGCAAGGGCAACAACAACAACAACGGCAAAGGCAAGGACAAAAGGAAGTGCAATTTCTGTGGGACAGCTGGACACATTGCTAAGGATTGCAGAAAGAGGAAAAGGAAGAGTGGAGAGTGTTTTCATTGTGGGGAATCTGGACACTTTAGCAAAGAATGCCCGAAGAAGCAAGGGCAAGTCCAGATTCAGAGAGCTGGACCATCTGGGGGTCAAGTGCACGCTCTCAACACCGCTCTTCCAGCATTAGATCGAGGTAGTGTTTCTGTCGAAAGTCTAGTATACATCTCTGGTTTTCCTGTACGTACTTTGTTTGATTCAGGAGAATAGCATACATTTATCTCATCTGACATTGTAGATAGTTTGAACCTTAGTACTAGTCTTATTGATGATCCCGTGTGTGTCTCAAATCCGATTGGGGGTTCCGCCCATCTGTCTATGATCTGTATGGATTTGAGGATCTCTATTCTGACAGTAGAGTTCATTTGTGATGCATATGATCTCGGATTCATGGGATATGGGTTGATATTAGGCATGGATTGGTTGTCCAGACATGGAGCCATCCTCGATTGCGAGCATAGGGTGGTGAGGCTTGTGACAAGCCTGGGCAACACCCTACAGATTTCTTGCAACCCAAGGGGTCCCGTCATGTTATGTTATCTTGAGTCCCTCGATTCTTCTATTGATGATCTTCAATCAGTGAGGGTAGTCCGAGAGTATCCAGATGTGTTTGATGAGGTTAGGGGATTGCCCCCTAAGTGCGAAATAGATTTTCGCATCTATCTTGTTGATAATGCTAAGCCAGTTTCTTTACCGGTTCGGCACATGGCCCCGCGTGAAAGAAAGGAGCTTAGCAAGCAAATCAAGGAGTTGCTAGATAATAACTTTATTAGACGAAGCATTTCAGAATGGGGTGCTCCAGTGGTATACGCCACGAAGGTGGATGGATCGCTTCGTCTATGCGTGGACTATCGAGAGTTGAACAAGTTAACTAAGAAGAATAGGCACCCGTTATCGAGGATCGATGATCTCTTTGATCAGCTTGTTGGTGCCTCTGTCTTCTGTCAACTCGATCTGGCCACTGGATTTCATTAGCTTAGAGTAGCTGAAGACAGCATTGATAAAACTGCGTTCAGAACTCCGGATGAATTCTTTGAGTGATTAGTCATGCCATTCGGTCTGACTAATGCACCTGCCTACTTCATGGACTTGATGAGTAGAGTATTCCGGGAGTTTCTGAACAAGTTCGTGGTTGTTTTTATTCTTTTCGAAAGATGAAGAAGAGCATGGTAGACACCTCAAGGAGGTGATGGATACGCTTAGAGCCCATCAGTTAAAGGCTAAGTTCTCCATATGTCATTTTTGGAGAAGGGAAGTTAGATTTCTTGGGCACATTGTCTCTAAGCAAGGTCTAGTAGTGGACCCAGCAAAGGTTGTAGCGGTCCAAGACTGGAAAGCTCCGAAGAATGCGACGGAAGTAAGAAGCTTTCTAGGTCTTGCGGGGTTTTATAGGAAGTTCATCAAGGACTTCGCTAAGATCTCAGCCCCACTCACGAGGTTGACAAAGAAGAACTTGGTGTTTGCTTGGGATATCGAGTGTGAGCTTGCGCTTCAGAGGCTCAAGAGAGCTCTCACTACCGCTCCTGTTTTAGCTTTGCCCGATGGAGGAAAGTTATTCATCGTGTACAATGATGCCTGTGGCACGGGGTTGGGAGCCGTTCTGATGAAAGAAGGAAGAGTTATCTGCTATGGAGGAAGGCAACTCAAGGTGCATGAGAAGAACTATCCCACTCATGACCTGGAGTTAGCGGCGATTGTCTTTGCACTCAAAGCTTGGCGCCATTATCTTTTGGGCGAAAGATTTGAGTTGTACACTGATCATAAGTCTTTGAAGTACCTCTTTTCACAGACGGATCTGAATTTGAGGCAACAAAGATTGATGGAGTTCTTGGCATCCTATGATTTTGAGATAGCATATACCCCTGGCAAAGGGAATGTTGTGGCAGATGCTTTGAGTAGGAAGAAGTTAGCCTTGAGCCCTCTATTTGTTGAGATGAAGAGTTTGGAATTCTTAGCTACCTTTGGTCTTACTCCATCTTTTGAGGCATCAACCGGTTCTTTAGCATCTCTGGAGCTTAGACCGGCCTTTCTTGATCATGTGGGTGCTTCTCTGAAAGAACACCCGCAAATAGTTGAGACTTTGGACAAGCTGATTCATGGGGCGACGTCCAGTCATCTCGCCAGATACACCATTGATGATAAAGGGTGGCTAAGGCGTGATGGAAGATTATGTGTTCCTCGAGTTGGAGACTTGGTGCATAAAGTCCTTGAAGAGGCGCACCACTCCAAGATGACTATCCATCCCGGGGGTGATAAGATGTACCGGGACATGAAGAGGATTTTCTTTTGGGACGGCATGAAGAGAGATGTTGCTGAGTTTGTCTCGAGGTGCTTGGTTTGTCAGCAAGTAAAAGCAGAATCCAAGAAGCCCGGTGGGCTATTGCATCCATTAGAGGTCCCGCTATGGAAGTGGGAAAGCATCTCTATGGACTTTGTGGATGGATTGCTGAGATCTAGAAGAGGGAATACGAGCATTTGGGTTATCGTAGATAGACTTACGAAAAGTGCTCACTTTATCCCAGTGAAGAGCAAGAGGACCGCATCTTGGTTAGCATTCGTATATATTCGAGAGATAGTGCGGTTGAATGGAGTTCCTTCTAGTATCGTTAGCGACCGTGATCCCATCTTTACTAGTCAGTTCTGGAGTAGCTTGCAGGAAGCCATGGGAACACAGGTGAATCTGAGTACGGCCTATCACCCGCAGACGGATGGTCAGACCGAAAGGGTGAATAGAGTCTTGGAGGATCTTTTGAGGCTATGTGTTCTCGACTTCGGTGGTACTTGGGAAGACCACCTTCCTCTAGTAGAGTTTGCGTATAACAACAGCCATCAGGCCAGCATAGGGATGGCACCATTTGAAGCTCTATATGCGAGGCCGTGCAAGTCTCCATCTTGTTGGTGGGAGACAACGGATAGGCTTATACTTGGGCCCGATATGATTCGGGATACATCCGAGAAAGTCGATTTGGTTAGAAGACGGATGAAGATAGCCCAAGACAGACAGAAATCCTATGCTGATAAGCGAAGGACAGATCTAGAGTTTGAAGTGGGAGACATGGTGTTTGTGAAAGTCTCTCCTTTGCATCATGTGGTGCGGTATGGAGCTAGTGGGAAGTTGGCACCGAGATTTGTAGGGCCCTTCCCTATTCTTGAGAGGATTGGGGAAATGGCATATAAGGTGCAATTGCCCAAGAAGTTGGCCGGAGTGCATAATGTCTTCCATATTTCACATCTTCGAAAGTGTTTGCATAGATCCGCCGAAGTGGTTGAGCCAAGTATTCTTCAAGATATGGAGGTAGAGAAGGAGGCAACCATGAGGCAAGCTCCAATTCGTATCCTTGGAACGGAGACGAAGAAGCTTAGGAGCAAAAAAGTTAAGCTTGTCAAAGTGCAATGGAGCGAAACAGAGGAAGATGCAACCTGGGAAACGGAGGAAAAGATGAGTGGACTGTATCCATTCTTATTTGAGGGTACGTTCTCAATCTCATTTCCTAGTCTATCTTTCTTTTGCTATCCGTGTTTATTTAGTTTATCTAGTTTATCTTGTTTAGAATATCTTGTCATGAGAACCTTTAGGTAAATACCCTTTTGGTTGAAACATGTACTTGAAACATGTTATGCTTGATGGTTGCAAGTGGTTGCAAGTGTTTTCAAATGGATACTCGTGGATGCATGATACACGTTAGGCACTAAGATCGGCTCACACACTTTCATACCGCATATGCATGAGTGTTTATGCTTATTCATGGACGGAATTTGGTTGTTATCACATGGATGTTGCTTATGGATGTATATTATGTGCACTCATATAGACATTATATGCTAGGGATTTGCATACATATGGATTCATTTCACTAACATACTTGCATCGATCTTTTGCATTAGATAAGTACATATACACACACTTTTTGCATATGTTCATACAACATTTAAAATCAATTAAGGACAATGTTTTGCTTGTGGGTGATGTTGTGAGTAGATGGATGATGGTTGGTAGGATATATTCTTCCTAACTTGAAGATTTCGGGGTCGAAATCCTTTAAGGAGGGGAGAATGTAACAACCCGTATTTTAATAGCGCGTATAAAACACTATAACGTAAGAATTTAAGAAGAATTAAATTATAAAATTTGAATTAGGGGAAACGGGCTATGCCATTGTGTTCGTCTCGGAAAAATACGCGAAATAGATTCCAAAATTTTGTAAATCGGAGCCCGTATGACTAAGTTATGGCCTGTCAAAGTTTTCAGAAATTATAAGGCCCGAAAATAGTTTAAATTTGAATTCAGATTCAAATTCGAGCAGAAATAGGTAGGCGGGAAAATTCCCGCCCAGGATGGGTCGACACCTGGGTCGACACCAGTGTCGACCCCCCCAATGGGTCGACACCCATGTCGACCCAGGGGTCGACCCCTCCCCGAATTGGCCAAGTGTACTGGTGCGCCTGCTTGAGTTTTAGGTCAGGTTTAGGGGCTAATGACGGGATTTGATGGCCTGGATTGGATCTAGGGTTAATCCTATGGCTAAGGTTAGTCCTAAACTCTATAAAAAGACCCCTAACCATCTCATAATCTCACACAATTCATTCCTACAACTAAACTATGTCAAAATGGTTACTAATCATGGACTCCACCCTATTCATGAGAGTTTGAGTGTCTCTAATCAAATTATGTCATAAAGAAGCCACCTTTCCTAATTAAAAGAGTCACCTTTCTCTATATTTGGGGTTATTACTTCTTGATTCAAGGCTTTTTAGAGAGGAGCTATTTATTTCTTTGCGGATTTGGGCTTGTGGCTTCGTCTCAATCTTTATATTTTGTTTAAATCTAGTCTTCATAGCATTGTAAGCCCTCTTATACTCTTAGATGTTAACTATAAATTTATCTATGACATGTTGCAAGTGTAATGAGGCTTTTGTAGTATGTTTGACTTGATATGAATGCATTTATGCAAGTTTGTGGACCTAATTGCTGTATATCATGAATCTAGTCACATTCATTATTAACTTTGAGGTGTAAAGATATGACCTTTGTTTGTGGTTTGTGTATGAAGCAACATGAAACACCTCATTAACTATGCTTATGATCCTAAACTATGCTAGTCACCTACATGTTGCTAAACTATGCTAGTCACCTACATGTTGCTAAACTATGCTAGTCACCTACATGTTGCTAAACTATGCTAGTCACTACATGTTGCTAAGTTATTGTCACTACATGCTCACTACTATTACTATGCTATGCAACTATCATTATTGTTAGACCAAAAAGTGGTTCAAACACCCAAATTGATTAAAAGCAAAATGAAACGAGATCAAAAATATAAATGAACACAAAGGATTTATAATGGTTCGGCGAAGAAATGCCTACATCCACTTGTCTTTCACTATATTCAATAACTCAGTTGTAAATACAATGAAATATTCACTTGACTTCTCTCACAACTCACTTACAATCACTCAATTGACTAAAACAAACAATGAAAGAAGATTTGGATTCTCCGGGCGTGCTGGAATTCGGGTTATGAAGGTGGTTGAATTCTCAAAGTGCCAAAAAAAAAGATCCTTCTCTTTGTCTCCAGACGGGGTATTTATAGGTGTGAATTTGCTCAGAACCCAATCCGGATCGGAGCCACGTGTCATCCATCCCATCAGCCTCAGGTTCGGATGGATTTCTATGTTGACAACGCATCAGAGTAATGGACGTTGTGGGCAGGAACTGGTCATAGCCGATCCGGATATCCAGGCGCTCATGCAGGGGAGTGATGTGGAAAATGGGTTCGGATCGGAAGAGTAGGCTCCAGGGATTCGGATCGGTACCTCCGATCCGAACATGATTAAGTGAGGGCCAATTCTCTCTTCTTTTTACTCTGCTCCGCTCTGCTCCGACCTATCTCTACAGCAATTGGGTGGCTTTCCGATCCGACTGGGAGTAGATTCCCCTCCGACCCGAATAGCTGTGCTTCTATAATTCCATGAGTAATAGTTCACCGATCCGAACAGCAGACTTTAACCTATCCGAACCGCTATCCAGCTCCGATCCGACCCACTTCAGAGTTTTTCAAGTTCTTCAATATTTCATATCTTGACTTTGTGTTGCCCAGTACACAAAGTGGGCTAACATTTTGCCCCCTCAAAGAGTGCTTCTGCTGGAGACGGAGCATGCTTTGACCATCAATGCATAGCGCTCTTCGAGGTAATTTCCCTTTTGATTTTCCTTGCGTTTTTATCTTTTTCTTCAAATTTCAATTCAGTTCGTTGTTGAGCTAAAGGACTCGGTTTGGTTCGGATTCTGTTCCGAACAGACACCTTCTCCCTTCTATTTTCCACTGGACTATTGGGCCAAGCTTTTCTTCTGGACTGCCTATCGGATCCGAACGGGAGTTCTGCTATTGGGCTGCCGATCTGAATGGGGAGACGAATAGTCACATTCTTCTTCTATATAAACACTGCCTCCTTCCTTCATTCACTTTTACTATTTTACCGCTCGAGCTCTACAAAACGAGAAAAATTTAATTTGTGAACCTTCAAAATTCTTCTTAATTCTCGAAGTAATCACACCGGCAGGTTATAAAACTTCGATCGATTCCTTCTTTAATCGTTTTCGAGTCGGATTCGTGAGCGATTAGGATAATCTAACTATGAAACTCGGATGACCTTGCCGCCGTGACCCTCCCACTCGTCATTGTTGTCAATAGACTCGTCGCCGTCTTGAGGTTGAAACGAAGGGAACGAGGATCCGTAGTTGAATGCACCAGCAAGTAATTGCTTGGTTTTGACTTGAGGGACTGGCACGAGATTGGCCTTGGGGTCGGATAGGGAAGAAAGAGGTTGAAGGAGAAGAAGAAGATAATGGAGAATCGGTTCGGTTCGGGGAGACATGGAAGTTGAAAAAATGAATGGAAGAAGAAGGGAATTCAGGAAATCGGACCGGGTCGGGCACGCAAAAAAGAAAAAAGAAAAGAAAAGAAATTCAGGAGATCAGATCGGGTCGGAGCAAATATTTGAAAAAGGGAAAAAGGAGCTTACCTAAGCGGATCGGGTCGGATCGTAAAATGACAGAGGAGAAGTATAACTACGTTATCTGATCCGAACCGTTAGGGGACTTTGCCTCCGATCCGATCCGTCTTTGACTTCTGAGTTTCAATGTAATATTCAAGCCCAATGCCATGCCCCCGATCCGATCCCAATGAATGGATCCGATCCGAACCGAAACACAGTCTATCTTAACGCATAAAAACTCGTCTAACTGGCCCAATAACTTTTGGCATGATCTTCAATTTGATGGACAGTTAGGATAGTGCCTTGTGAACATGACTGGACATCAAGAATTACTTCAATTCTTTATATCTTGCCAAACTTTTTCGTCGCACTTTTAAACATTTACTTTGCACTTTTCGTATACACTATTTACACTTTAGTTTGCACACACGCACGGGGGGATACGGGCTAATTTTCTCTAATGTGTGCTATTGCTTCTTCAATAGTTTTATGACCATGAGACCCAGACGTTCTTCCAGATTAGCCGAGAGGAAAGAAGCTCCGGAAACCTCTAACAAGATTACTCTCGAGGACATATCTTCTCCGTCGGATCCAGAATGGGATAATGAGGGTTCGGACTACGACGTCGGAAATCGTAAAAGTGACGAAGCGTCTTCAGAGAATGAAGTTTCTTTAGGGTTTGAAGAAGAAGGAGGGGTTGGCGACGACCATGCTCCTGATGAGTTTGAATCGGCTATCATACTGGAATCACCTCCAGATTCCGTTGAATTAACAATTGACAACGATCGACTTATCCGAATTTGCTTAAAGTACGGGATAATGAAAAGGGACACTCTAGTGCCTTCAAGCTCTGACCGTCCCAACAACCCTCCAGAAGGATATATGGAGGTCACTCGGTTGATATGTATGGTCGGCGCTATCCCTCCATTCTCTCCTTTCATCGTTGACTTTTTAAGACAAATGCGGATTGCCCCCATGCAGCTGCATCCCAACTCATATGCCTACTTGTATACTTTATACATAGCATACCGTGAGATCTTAGGCATAGAGCTCACGTTCGACGACGTTCATTTTTTCTATAACTTCAAGCATCGGACTCGAGAGACTCCATCTTTCTGCTATTTTGAGTCTGTTCCAAAAAGGAAGATAATCTCGGCACCATTCAGCAGTAAAGCTTGAGATTCCAGACTAGAATGGTTCTAAGTGAAGCGACTGCCTGGATGTGCCAGGAGGTGGAAAAAAATCAAGTAAAGCGCTGATTTTCTAAATCCGGGCTCTATACACTTGAATCATCACCTTAACTTGTTTTCCTTTTTTGTTTGCAGTCGACAATCCCAAACAAATATCAGATCAGGGGTTCTTTGACCGGATGCACCAACTTCTTAATGGAGATTAGAAATTCTTGACTATCGATGAAGTCCTTAAAGACGAATATCTTCACTTTCATGGGCTGTTATCCGTTTTTCGTAGCATCGGTCATGGGACGGCTCCCTACGTATATATTCCTCCAGTGGAGGTAGTCCCAGGGATAGGAGAAGGCTCAGGAGCTCCTACAGTGCCTCTTCAAACTTCACCTTCTCCATCTTCTACTCAGGATGAGGAATTGGCTAACCTGGCCGAAAAGCATCGTGAAGGATATATTGCCCCCGAGGAGGCTACTTCTCTGGAAAAGTCAACGTCCTCCCAAGAGTCACCACTTAATGCTTCCAAGGGAGATGTCCCTAGTACCGATGATCCAATATTTCAGGGTTTGGGGGATCTCCCCTTACCTGAAACTATATACACTTCAGAGGATTTTAGGAAGGATCCTTTTGTCTTCACCTCTTCTGAAGAGACCACTCCTGCTAAGGCCAAAGAGCCTGCCCGTACTAGTCTAGCTTCAGACTCGGGTTGGTTGGGGGGAACACACCACTTAGGACACACTTTATACAACAGCATTAGCATTCATTGTACCTCTTTCTCCGTGAATCCATTGATTCTAAATTTCGTTTGTCTTATTGTGCAGGTACGATGTCTCGATCCTACTATGATATCAGGAAGCTTCGCCGTAGCATGTCTAATCCACCTCAGGATATCGAGTATGATCGTCGTGATGATCATGGTAGGGAGGAGAGAAGGCCTTATGATCCCTATCGTTCTCGACCCTCACGTTCTGGCTCTCCTGTTCGGTCGGATCAAGAGAAGTACAAAGGTTATCAAAGCGGTAGGGAAGAGGACAGGCCACAATCGAAAGACTCCACCTCTTCCAATGAAAAACGCAGTAGAGAGGGAAGTCCTCCAAAGGATACTGAGTCTCGAAGTAAGCGCAAGATCCCTGCTACTAAACGACCTAGGACAGACAAAGAAACTATTGAATCCTCCTCACACAAGGACACCAAATTGACAATCCCCGCTCCTCCCCCACTAGATGCGGAAACTGCAATAAAGCGGGCATATTTGGAGGAGCAATTTCCCAAACACTACTTCGAGACTTTGACTTTTTTACCTGCCCTTGAACCTATTTCTTCTAAGTGGGCAGATGAGGCCAAAGCAAAGATAGATGCGGTGGAAAAACAGTATTCTGAGATGTTTAAATATTCACGCAACCTTTCCAGAATCATCCGTACTCTAATCACAAATACCAACTCAATGCAAAAGACCGTGGAGGAGGATGCCAAGGCTTTAAAAGCTCTAGGAAAAGATTTGGAAGATGCTCAAGCTCAGCTAGTTGTCGCTCAAAGGGACGCTTCTAACTTCAAACAACAATTTGAGGACATGCAAAAACATTATCATGACTTGCTTGAATCTCACACTCAAGAGCGTTCTGAGTTAAAAAAGCAATCTGATGAGGCTAAGTCAGAAGCTGCTAAGACACGCCTTGCTTATATTGACCTCGAACGGAAAAATGCCGAGTTATCAAAGAGGAATGCTGAACTAGAAAAGAAGAATGCTGACTTGGATTCAAAACTATTGGAGGCAGAGAACAGAGCTGCCCTGGCTGAGGGCAATGTGGAGTGTGCTATCAAATTGCGGAGGAAGCCCGCAAACAACTGTCGGAGGCGGAGGCTGATATTCAGGGTTTTGGCGAATTAATGATTGAATTCTTCGCACATATCATCCGTCGCCGAAACATTTCTTGGATCGAAGATTACCCATCCACTCTAGTTCAAGTATGGAATCAGATCGTTGAGTGGGAGAAGGAGGAGCTTAAGGTCGATTCCATCGACGAAGATAAGGTAATGGAGAAATACTTGAGGGACGATGAGCCGGAACGCCTAGCTGAAGGGCGCCGCCTCATTGTTGAGGCCATGGAAAAAGAGAGACGGAAGTCTAAACAGAAGAATGTTCTCGAAGCTGGTTCCTCTTCTGCTGCCCCTGCCACTTCTGAAGTAGAGGTGTATGATCCTGAAAATCCGGGAATCCCCCGAACAACTTTACTATCCCCTATTCCCGAAACAACATCAGAAGCAGTAGTTACCCCTGTCGAGAAGTCTTCGGGAGGTATCCCTACCTTTTCTCCTCAATTTGTCAAGGCTATTTCTACCTTTCGCCACGTGATTGAGCAATCGATGAAAAGCCTATTATTTTCGCCTGAGTTGATAACTGTTGCTTCTCATTCTATAGGTATTGAACCATCCGAAAAGACAGATGTGACTCAAGGAGCCACCACCGGGGCAGAACCTACAGAAAAGGCAAAAGGAGGGGAGGACAAGGCTGCTTCTATAGACTTGGGAGAAGGAAGTGTGCCGACTAAGGCCGCCACTCCCCATGATGAAGAAATGATACCAGCTTTAAAGGATGATGGCGGTGACGAAGGTCATGAGGAGGAACCAGAAGTTGCAATAGTCGGGGAGTCAAAAAATGCTGATGATGTTACTTTGGCTGCAGTGAAAGCGGATCAAGACAAACGCTTGCAATTGAAAGCCGAAGAACTAGACCCTGAAGCCCTCAAGCCCCTCGCAGTTGTGGATGCGGGATCAAGGTTAGTTGTTAAGCTCTCAACTAGGTCTATTACAGAGGAACTCGCTAAAAAATCTTCTCTTGATTCCAGCGCTCCGCCCTCCGGGAAGAAGTCTACCGGTTCCAGCACCGCATCTTTAGGAAAGAAGAAATCAAAACGAATCTTGACTGAGGCCGAGAAAGAAGCAAAGGATGCAGAGAAGGCTGCCAAGAAGTCCAAGGCTCACCCAAAATCTAAATAGTGGATTGCCTTGTGTCGTTTTAGCATTTGGTGAACCAACAATTGCTACTACAAGAGCGGCTCTTGCACCTTCTTTTTTAGCTACTTTCCTGTAAAATTCATTCATTTGTAAATAAATAATAAAAAATAATTCATTTTCTGCAATGTCTGTTTATCAGTAGTTCTGCACTTATGTAAAAATGCATGTCTTGCTATAGTTATAAAGTGAAGTTACAGAGGGAGGAAATATGCGTAAACATATATGCCCCCAGTCAATTTTCACAAATTATTTAATGCTTAATCAAGCAATCTGAACGCTCCCGATTTTCTGACGAGATAGCATTTCCTGCATCGTCAATGCCTGTCGCTTTTTCTGGCATTTCTTTTATACTCCCTCTCTCACTCGAGAGTTAGAGTTCGAGCTCAGCAATCTATTCCTTCCTCGGTCTTTCGGCGGGGAAAGATCTCTTTCTCAGCGCTCAGTCGGAGACGCTTTTATACTCTCTCTCTCTCTGGAGAGTTAGAGTTAGGGGAAGGATTTCTTTTTCAGCGCTCAGTCGGAGACGCTTTTATACTCTCTCTCTCTAGAGAGTTAGAGTTAGGAATGTCGCTTTCTCATTCTTTTATGTCTTGTCACACAAATAGTCGTTGTGCTTTTTCTTATGTTTAAACTGTCTTCAACCTTTTCAGGTTTTGAATCATCCTGTGTTCTATAATCACAACAGAACAATCGATAAAGGTATATATATAATGCATAAAAGTAAATAACACACAATATTTTTATAGTGGTTCGGCTAAGTCGTAGCCTACATCCACTTTATAGTCCTTTATTCATATCGTCAGATTTTCCCGAGGCAATTCGTGCCTTTTTACAGAGTTCATAAGAAAAATAACAGAGAGTACAACATTTCTAATCCAAATATCGCATCAAGTGTTGGGCATTCCATGCTCTAGGAACTTCTTCGCCATCTACGGTCGTTAACTTGAAGGTTCCATTTTCAAGTTTCCGTTGGATGACAAAGGGTCCTTCCCACTTTGGACCGAGGTGAGGAAGGGATGGAAAGACTCTCTTTAGCACCAAATCTCTTGGTTCAAAAGTCCTAAGGCAAACTTTTTTGTCGTAATAGCGTGCCATCTAACGTCGATGTCTTGCCGCACGCAAATCTGCTTCGTCCCTTTTTTCTTCGACTTCATCAAGAGACTCAAGTAAGAGTGCCCGATTCATCATCGGGTCGTAATACGTTACCCTGTGGGAAGGAACTTCCAGCTCAACTGGAATTACTGCTTCTGAGCCAAAGGAGAGGGAGAAAGGGGTGTGACCAGTAGCCGTCTTAAATGTTGTACGATATGCCCACAAAGCCAGGGGCAATTCATCAACCCTTTTTTCCTTTGCACGCTCTAACCGTTTCTTGAGGATGGATTTTATTACTTTGTTTATTGCCTCTACTTGCCCGTTCGACTGCGGATAGGCAACTGCAGTGTATCGCTTGTCAATCTTATACTTCTGGCAGAAATTTCTGAATTTAGTGCTATCAAACTGGGTTCCGTTGTCAGTTATAATTATCCTTGGGACCCCGAATCGGCATATAATATTTCTGACCACGAAACTTATCACCTTTCTTGTCGTGATCTTGGTCAAGGGCTCAGCTTCCACCCGCTTCATAAAATGGTCCACGGCCACTATTGCATATTTCGCTCCTCCTTTAGCAATCGATAGAATTCCAATGATATCAATTCCCCATGTGGCAAATGGCCAAGGGCTCACCATTGATTTAAGTTGGGTCGACGGTGCTCTGGGGATCTTGGCGAATCTCTGGCACTTATCGCAGCGTCATGAATAATCAGCTGCATCTTTATTAATTGTGGGCCAGAAGTATCCGTATCGCAATATCTTTTTTGCTAAAGTCTGTCCTCCTGTATGATCTCCACACTCACCTTCGTGAACTTCTCTTAGTACACGTTTGATGTCGTCGTGTGCAATACATCGTAACAGGGGCATGGAAAATCCCTGCCTATAAAGAATATCATCTTGTATTACATATCTAGTAGCCTTGCGAACTATAGCCCTTCTCTCACTCTTCTTTGACGGGAGTGTTCCATCCTTAAGGAAGTTCTTAATTGGGGTCATCCACGACTCCTTCTCCGGTTCCGCTTCAAAACCAAACTCAATTTCCATTGACTCAAAGCTTGGCGATTCCAACGTTTCAATTGGAATTATTTCAGTCTCTTCTGGATTGTCGGAACTAGCCAGCTTTGCCAGCCTATCCGCCTTCTGGTTTTCAGCTCTTGGGATATGTGTTATGTTGTACCGCTCCAAGCTACTCAATAGCTCTCTCACTTTCCTGAGGTAGGCGATAAGTCGAGGTCCCCGAGCCACAAATTCCTCTCGCACTTGCAAGCAACGATTTTAGAGTCACCGAATATGTCCAACGTTTTTATTCCGAGGTCTTTAGCAAGCTTCAGCCCGGCAATTAGGGCTTCATATTCAGAGTCATTGTTAGTCGCCAAAAATTCTAATCGTAGAGCGTAATATAACGACCGTCCTTCAGGAGTGACTAAGACGATTCAAGCTCCGGACCTTCGGTCGTTCTTGGCTCCATCTGTGTATAGCTTCCACGGATCTATATTTAACTCATCCTCGGACTTAACCACTCTGTCATCGATTACTTCCTCCTCTGGGATGGTGAACTCCGCAATAAAGTCTGCCAGAGCTTGCCCCCTGATCGACTTTCGTGGTTGAAAATTCAAATCAAATTGGCTTAATTCTATATTCCATTTCATCAACCTCCCCGATGTTTTGGGCCTCTGTAACACCTGCCTCAAGGGCTGGTCGGTGTATATGGTTATGTGATGAGCTTGGAAATAGTGACGAAGCTTTCGGGATGCAATTAGGAGGCTGTAAGCGAGCTTCTCAATCTTTGGGTAGTTGCGCTCTACCGCTACTAATTTCTTGCTTACATAATATACAGGCCTTTGTACTTTGTCTTCTTCTCGAACCAGAGCTGTGCTAACGGCGTGAGCTGAGACTGCCAAGTAAACAAACAATTCTTCGTGATCCACTGGCTTTGACAAAATCGGCGGTTTCTCTAGCAGTTCCAATAAATTTCGAAAGGCCTCAACACAGTCCGGAGTCCACTCAAAGTTCTTCTTCCCCTTTTAATCAAATCAAAAAACGGAACGCACTTGTCTGTAGCTTTGGAGATGAATCTACTCAACGCGACTACTTTCCCTGCAAGACTTTGGACATCTTTAATTCTCCTCGGCTCTTCAATGTTTCTAATCGCTGCTATTTGGCTAGGATTGATTTCAATTCCTCGGGAGCGGAAAACGAAGCCTAGGAACTTTCCCGATGCCACTCCAAATGAGCATTTCAGAGGATTCAACTTCATCCGGTACTTTCGCAGGATACTAAACATTTCCGCCAAGTCTTGCGTATGGCTGGAGGACTGTTTCGATTTGACAAGCATATCATCCACATAAACTTCCATAGTCTTCCCTATTTGATTATAAAACATTCCGTTCACCAAGCGCTGATAAGTGGCTCCGGCGTTTTTCAATCCGAATGGCATTACGACATAACAATATAATCCCAAATTCGTAATGAAGCTCGTATGTTCTTGGTCTGGCACGTGCATTGGAATTTGATTATATCCGGAATATGCGTCCATGAAAGAGAGAAGTTCATGACCTGCTGTCAAATCTACAAGCTGGTCAATCCTGGGAAGTGGGAAACTATCTTTTGGGCAAGCTTTGTTCAAATCTGAAAAATCGATGCAAGTCCGCCACTTTCCATTTGGTTTCTTTACCAAGACGGGATTCGATATCCAGTCGGGATAGGTCGAATCTCGAATAAATCCATTCTGCTTCAGCTTCTCCACTTCCTCTTTGAGAGCAGCCGACCTCTCTGGGCCCAGCATGCGTCTCTTTTGCTTTACAGGCGGATGCTTCGGGTTTACATTCAATTTGTGACTTATAATGGATGGCGATATCCCACACATGTCAGCGTGGGTCAAGGCTGAAACACCCCACCTCCGTTAGGGTCACTCTCAAAGGGAATGCCCTAATTTTGGTGGAGGTTTATAAGTATAAGTAACAGATATACAAGACAGATATAAGAACACATATTTGTAAACAACGGAAAAACAAACAACTTTTATTTCATAAAAGCAAATACGTGCTACAACAACATTACCATAATTGTCTTACATCTTTTCCAAAAACATAACATAACACTTTCATAATCTGTCTTGATTACATTATTTAAAGAAGCATAAAGAAAACATAGATAAACTGCAAAAGCCCCATAGTGGTTGTCCAAAGCCATAGTTCAAAACGAAAAGGTCCAAGCAATACATTTCTCCTCTTCAAGCTGGATGTTAAGGCCGGTCAAGCTGTAGTGTTCCCTCCCTGTGGACCTGGGGGGGGGGAAACGGAAGAAAAGAAGATGAAAGAAAAGTAGAGTCAGACATAAAGCCTGAGTAAGTCTAGGACTATTCTGTCTATGAATAAAGAACTGGGTATGATAAGTATAAACAAGAAGTGGGAAAGCACTATAAACTTGGTTAAGTTGTCTAGGGTCGAATATACTATCGTACCCCATATTAATCTCTGAACCCATATAAACTAGTTCCCAACTGGCACCCCATTATCTGGGTGAAGTGATCCATTTTATGATGATCGGCTCCTACTCGCATAGTTACATGTGTCTTACGGCCCCCGATGTTGTAGTTACCTGTGCTGGTCCCACCATGGGGTGTATCAAGTCCCATGGTGGCGGCCCGACACAATCCTACAATGCACAGGTATGCTACTGGTGCCCAGTGCCTTATTTTTCTGCGCCGGAGTGTGTGCACGCCTGCACCCCGTTAGAACCTACACTGCTGCACCACCGCCGTCGATTTGACCTCTTACAATCAGCCCAGTAATAGTGCCCCACCCTGCCTAGTTTCAGGGTATCATGATACCTTGTAGGGTTACTGCGAAAAGGGTCCTCCGCTACTAGGTTTTCTATTTCTAGCCAACATGCTAAGTTGGTTAAGTGTTTTATAAACCTAACCCCCCAAATCAGTCTGTTCAGTTTAGCATGTTCCATTTTGATTAAGTCTTTAGTCCACTTAATCCTAACAATCCTGACTCAGCTTTAATTGTCTTATTAAAGCCTTGACCTCTCATATTAGACAGGTATTGTTGTGGCTGCCTGTTGCCGGTTGGTTCCGGGCAGTCTTACGCCACAACTCAGTCTAACCTCGGGTCCTTATTGGGCTCCATGTTTAACCACCCACATTGGATAGATATTGTTGTGACTACTGAACAGCCGGGCGGTTACGGGCAGGTTTACATCACAACTCAATCCAACCTCGGGTTAAACACATCGTATTTTCTACATTTACATATTTTTGTCTTTCTTCTTTATTTTTCTTATATGTAAATATTTGCGGCCCATTAAAAATCAATGGTGTGAAGGTTACACCAATCATGGGCCCAACCCATTCTTGAATTTGGGCCCCTCTACTTTATCTTTTCATTTATTAATAAATTTAACCCAACGTTATTTTCCCCTGTTTAATACGTTCATTCATTATATATATGTTGGGCTTAACCTTTTTAAGCCCAACTTAGCCATGCGAAAGAGGGGAGGCTTAAAGCGTGATTACATACACAAAAAGGGGAATGTGAACGCATGAACTTGCAACATAACGTTGGAATTACAAATTAGAAACTGGTGTACTTGCATAGAAGTAATGAATACTTTGGTCATAAAGCATAAGTGACATGAATCAAAGCATGTAAACTTGTAGTTAAGTTAAGAATCTAAATTGGATATCATTATTGGCACATAGTCTTAACTACAATATAAACCTATATTTTCATTTAGGCATAATGTCAAACATAAGCCAATCATGTTCACAAGATTACTACATGTTTACGAAGGGGCTACTTTTGTTACTAATACAAAAGTGTAGTTCAACTAGGATTATTCCAACTTAATCATGATTTTAAATCTATTCTCATAACCATGGCACACATATACTTATGGCATAAATATTTCTAACATGAAATCATGATTTTTACTTTAGTCATACAAACTTGCAAATGGGATTTTGAATCTAACCTAGCTATGTACCACATATGTCATCATATAATTCTTGTTAACAATATAGACCTAACATGGTTTTCAATTATGTAAAATATCAATCATAGCCTAGTCATATTCATAAGTTTGCAAATAGGTTTTCTAGTACAAAAGCATGGCTTAATACATAGATCATGATGCCAAATTTTCATCATAGTTTCATATGAATTATAATAACCCAAATTTGTTCCAATTACGCATAAAATGATTTTTGTACAAAAATACACATTATGATGGCATAGTAGCAAAACCCCAAACTTGCATGAATTTCAATTAAACAACTACATACATGTGGCTTCAACATGAATTACATATTTTGAGAATATCCAAACGTATACTTGCATAAAACTACCGCAACATGTAGTTTTTATAATGAATAACATAATTTGAGAATATCCAAACGTATACTTGCATAAAACTACCGCAAACATGTAGTTTTTATAATGAATAACATGCTTTGAGAATATCCAAACATATACTTGCATAAAACTACCGCAAACATGTAGTTTTTATATTGAATAACATGCTTTGAGAATATCCAAACGTATACTTGCATAAAACTACCGCAAACATGTAGTTTTTATAATGAATAACATACTTTGAGAATATCCAATCGCTATACAATATTCCAAATCGATAAGAATCATCGAAACGCACAAATATGAATTGTTTATCACCACAAATCAAGTATACATACCAACATAGTTATTTGTTCATACCAAAATAATACTCTACTTACAATCGTGTGGCGAATTCTCTAATTCAGGAATTTAGAGATGCGACTCGTAGGTGCTGATTTGATTTGTTTATGTTGCTTTATGCTTTAGAATTTGCCTCCTAATCTTCTCTCCAATTTGGTGGCTACCCCTAGACGTTCCTCAGCAGCATGGTGGCTTTGTTCTTATTTTTGAATGAATAGATTAGGTGGAGTCTAGGGCCTTTTTTATAGAGTTTACGAACTGATTAGGACCATCGATGTTGCTAGGATTGATCGTAGCCATTCATTCGAAAGAGAGACCAATTAGAGCCTGCCACCTAGCCCTAATGACAAAGCAAGCTTCAGAAAATCGGCCAAACACAGACCTGGCCAGCCAGGACCTGACCAGACCTGACCAGCAGGTCATTTTTGACCTGGGCGCAATTGGCAGGTGCGCCAGGTCAAAAATGTACTGGCGCACTTCACAGGTGCGCCAGTGCATTTTTGTTCTGGCGCACTTCCCAAGTGCGCCAGTGCATTCTGACCCGTTTTCCGGTTTTTCGCCCAACTTCGTTCGTCCATAACTTCTTCATACGATATCCGTTTTACGCAAACTCAGACTCTATCTCAAGCAGAATTTCGAGACGAACGCAATGGCGTATCCCGTTTCCCTTAATTCTTTGATTTAAAATTAGTTATAGTTTAATTTATGAATTTCACAGTTATAATTTATACGGGGTGTTACATTCTCCCCTACTTAAAAGGATTTCGTCCCCGAAATCTTCAAGTTAGGAGGAATGTATGTCCTAACATCCAGTCATCCATCTACTCATCCATCAAACACGAGCATCCATTGTCCTTAAAAGACTTCTAATGCTTCATGATCATATGCGAAGTGTGTGTGTACATGTTCTTATCTAATGCAAAATCAGGCGGTCTACTGATTCAGTTGACCTCCTTAATGCGAATTATGTAAGTGCTATGAATCCATTATTTATGCAAATTTTCTTATTTATGAATCTACATGAGTGCACAATCATTCATACACATGCAGCATCCATACGACAACACATTAAAGCTCAACCATATACGAATGCAAACATATATGCATATGCAATATGAAGTGACTGAGCCGATCTAAAACCTAGATTGTGTGTGTATATGCAACCACGAGCAACCACTAGCAATCACTTGCAACCACTTGCAACAATCATCCATAACATGTTTCAATTACATGTTTTCATCCAAAAGGTTTCTACCTAAAAGATAAGGTCGAGGAAATATACCTAAAAAGATAGATAAAAGCGCAACTCAAGGAAAAAGAAAGATCAAGGATGTACCCTCGAAAAGAAAAGGGTAGGCAGTGCGTATTCTAGCTTCAGTTTCCCAAGTCGCGTCTCCCTCGGCGTCGCTCCACTAAACTTTGACGAGCCTGACTTCGCGGTTGCGTAGCTTCTTCACTTCCGTTCCTAGTATGCGGGTTGGAACCTTTCTTATGGTTGCTTCGCGTTCCACTTCGGCCTCTTCGAGGATTTTTGGCTCTACCACTTCAGCAGACTCATGTAGACATTTTCGGAGATGTGAAACGTGAAAAACGTTGTGGACTCCAGCCAACTTCTCGGGTAGCTCTAATCTATAGGCCATTTTCCCAATTTTCTCGATGGTAGGAAATGGTCCTACCTAAAGGTATAGTCGAATGATAGAAGCAAGTAAAAACTTTGTGCCCATTAGGCAATGTCAAAACTGGAAATCTATGCCACATATATATTGATTAGGAGAAGAACTCTCTAAGCATCAGCCCCGAAGACCGAAATCAACATCAGACTGACACCCAAAGAATTACTCAACCCAACCACCATATATGATTCTAGGAAACTAAGCATGATGGACTCCTTTTAGGTTACAAGGGAGTCCCTTCCTAAGACCAACCCGTATCTTATTAAACCCCAAAAGTTTGGTCAATCCAACGAACACCCTCAAGCCCCAACATGTGTTACTAACAGATGAGTCATACTCCCTATGGGGTTTGCAATAGAAATTGGATTGAGAATGGGACCGAGAGGATATACAGAAAAGATAGCATGCAATTAAGCTCTACAGGAAGAGAGGGATCAAGGATATACTCTTAAGAAGAGATATGATGCACGAATCTAGTCTTCAATCTTCTAAGTCGCATCTCCATTATGCTTTATCCGTCTTTAACTTCACAATTTCGTAGCTCCTTAATTCTTGTTTCCAAAATATGAGTTGGAACCTATTTCACTGTTGCCTCTCGTTCCTCTTTCACTTACTCTACTTCTAGTTTACTCGGCTCAAGCATGACGGCGTACCCATGGTTCCATGCAAGCTCTCCAAAATTCACTAGTGAATTTTAGATCTCGTCCACTTACTATTAGGTATTCCACGTAGCAGAACTATCTCTTGGAAATAAATGCTAGTCATGTTGCCAAATGTACTTACTAAAGTGATTCTCCACAACTCATTCCTAAGCGAAATGAACCTTCTGTCTTAGTGACGAACACTACTAGAGCGCCCCATTCTGAAATGTTCCTTCTAATGAACCCTTTTTCTAGAAGCTCTTTAATCTGTTTACTGAGCCCTTTCCTTTCCCGGGCAACGCAACGGGCTTTGCATTATCTACAAGATATATATGGAAGTATATCTCCTGGTTCGGAGGCAAGCCCTTCACCCCTTCGAAGACATCCGGATATTCCCGCACCATTCTAACCGATTGCAAATTTTTCTAACGATTCAAGATAACTAAGCATAACTGCATACGAGGGATTACAAGAAATTTCCAAAGTATTACCGAGCTGGGTTAGGAGCCTAACAACCCTTTTCTCACAATCAAGGATGGCCCCATTACTGGATAGCCAATCCATGCCCAAAATTAAACCATAACCCGAAAAGCCCAAAACAAAGGCACTACATTGAAATTCTACGCTTAGAATAGAAATTTTCAATCCCAAACAGATCATAGACAAATGAGCTGGGCCCCCAATTGGGTTTGAAACAATTAAGGGGTCCTCTACCATACTAGTTTTTAGGTGCAGAGACTCTACTAAAGCAGACGAGATAAAGGAGTGTGACGCGCCGGAATCAAATAAAGTGCGAACGGGGTGATCATACTACACTTTCTACAGAAGTATTTATACCTCGTTTCTTTGGGCAGTCCTTAGCCATGTGGCCTGTCTCACCGCAAGAAAAGCACCCACCATTCATCTTGGCCTTCTTTTTCCGGCAATCTTTCACTAAGTGCCCCACTTTGCCACAGAATTTACACTTCCTCTTCTCTCGGGACTTGTTGTCTTTCCCGCCATTCTCAAAGTCTGTCTTCTCAGGGCAGTCTTTGCTGATGTGTCCAGTCTCCCCAAAATGAAAACATTCTCCTTGCTTTCTTTTCCTCTTTCTACAATCCTTGGCTATGTGCCCCTTCGTACCACAAAAATTGCATTTCCTTTTTTCTCGTTTCTTATTATTACTGTTACGATCCTTTCTTGTTTGACTATTATTCGTCTTCCTACTCTGGGACTCTTCCGCTTGTTGGTTCACGTGGAGGAGGAGGAGTGAAAGCGTCAGCAGCTGGGGAGTAAGGTCTCCAGACATGCTGAAACAGAAAGGATAGATTCAAAACGAAGGATAGAAGATAGTACCAATGGCTTTGGGGGAACTTTGCCTTTTTAAAATAAAATAATATTTTTTTCTTTTTAAAAATGCTTCTTTAAATTTCCTTTTTGAAAATAAATTTTCAAAACTTTTTATCTTATCTGGTAAACCTATGCTCTGATACCAAGTGAAACACCCCACCTCCGTTAGGGTCACTCTCAAAGGGAATGCCCTAATTTTGGTGGAGGTTTATAAGTATAAGTCACAGATATACAAGACAGATATAAGAACACATATTTGTAAACAGCGGAAAAACAAACAACTTTTATTTCATAAAAGCAAATACGTGCTACAACAACATTACCATAATTGTCTTACATCTTTTCCAAAAACATAACATAACACTTTCATAATCTGTCTTGATTACATTATTTAAAGAAGCATAAAGAAAACATAGATAAACTGCAAAAGCCCCATAGTGGTTGTCCAAAGCCATAGTTCAAAACGAAAAGGTCCAAGCAATACATTTCTCCTCTTCAAGCTGGATGTTAAGGCCGGTCAAGCTGCAGTGTTCCCTCCCTGTGGACCTGGGTGGGGGGGGGAACGGAAGAAAAGAAGACGAAAGAAAAGTAGAGTCAGACATAAAGCCTGAGTAAGTCTAGGACTATTCTGTCTATGAATAAAGAACTGGGTATGATAAGTATAAACAAGAAGTGGGAAAGCACTATAAACTTGGTTAAGTTGTCTAGGGTCGAATATACTATCGTACCCCATATTAATCTTTGAACCCATATAAACTAGTTCCCAACTGGCACCCCATAATCTGGGTGAAGTGATCCATTTTATGATGATCGGCTCCTACTCGCATAGTTACATGTGTCTTACGGCCCCCGATGTTGTAGTTACCTGTGCTGGTCCCACCATGGGGTGTATCAAGTCCCATGGTGGCGGCCCGACACAATCCTAGAATGCACAGGTATGCTACTGGTGCCCAGTGCCTTATTTTTCTGCGCCGGAGTGTGTGCACGCCCGCACCCCGTTAGAACCTACACTGCTGCACCACCGCCGTCGATTTGACCTCTTACAATCAGCCCAGTAATCGTGCCCCACCCTGCCTAGTTTCAGGGTATCATGATACCTTGTAGGGTTACTGCGAAAAGGGTCCTCCGCTGCTAGGTTTTCTATTTCTAGCCAACATGCTAAGTTGGTTAAGTGTTTTATAAACCAAACCCCCCAAATCAGTCTGTTCAGTTTAGCATGTTCCATTTTGATTAAGTCTTTAGTCCACTTAATCCTAACAATCCTGACTCAGCTTTAATTGTATTATTAAAGCCTTGACCTCTCACATTAGACAGGTATTGTTGTGGCTGCCTGTTGCCGGTTGGTTCCGGGCAGTCTTACGCCACAACTTAGTCTAACCTCGGGTCCTTATTGGGCTCCATGTTTAACCACCCACATTGGATAGGTATTGTTGTGACTACTGGACAACCAGGCGGTTCCGGGCAGGTTTACATCACAACTCAATCCAACCTCGGGTTAAACACATCGTATTTTCTACATTTACATATTTTTGTCTTTCTTCTTTATTTTTCTTATATGTAAATATTTGCGGCCCATTAAAAATCAATGGTGTGAAGGTTACACCAATCATGGGCCCAACCCATTCTTGAATTTGGGCCCCTCTACTTTATCTTTTCATTTATTAATAAATTTAACCCAACGTTATTTTCCCCCGTTTAATACGTTCGTTCATTATATATATGTTGGGCTTAACCTTTTTAAGCCCAACTTAGCCATGAGAAAGAGGGGAGGCTTAAAGCGTGATTACATACACAAAAAGGGGAATGTGAACGCATGAACTTGCAACATAACGTTGGAATTACAAATTAGAAACTGGTGTACTTGCATAGAAGTAATGTATACTTTGGTCATAAAGCATAAGTGACATGAATCAAAGCATGTAAACTTGTAGTTAAGTTAAGAATCTAAATTGGATATCATTATTGGCACATAGTCTTAACTACAATATAAACCTATATTTTCATTTAGGCATAATGTCAAACATAAGCCAATCATGTTCACAAGATTACTACATGTTTACGAAGGGGCTACTTTTGTTACTAATACAAAAGTGTAGTTCAACTAGGATTATTCCAACTTAATCATGATTTTAAATCTATTCTCATAACCATGACACACATATACTTATGGCATAAATATTTCTAACATGAAATCATGATTTTTACTTTAGTCATACAAACTTGCAAATGGGATTTTGAATCTAACCTAGCTATGTACCACATATGTCATCATATAATTCTTGTTAACAATATAGACCTAACATGATTTTCAATTATGTAAAATATCAATCATAGCCTAGTCATATTCATAAGTTTGCAAATAGGTTTTCTAGTACAAAAGCATGGCTTAATACATAGATCATGATGCCAAATTTTCATCATAGTTTCATATGAATTATAATAACCCAAATTTGTTCCAATTACGCATAAAATGATTTTTGTACAAAAATACACATTATGATGGCATAGTAGCAAAACCCCAAACTTGCATGAATTTCAATTAAACAACTACATACATGTGGCTTCAACATGAATTACATATTTTGAGAATATCCAAACGTATACTTGCATAAAACTACCGCAACATGTAGTTTTTATAATGAATAACATAATTTGAGAATATCCAAACGTATACTTGCATAAAACTACCGCAAACATGTAGTTTTTATAATGAATAACATGCTTTGAGAATATCCAAACGTATACTTGCATAAAACTACCGCAAACATGAAGTTTTTATATTGAATAACATGCTTTGAGAATATTCAAACATATACTTGCATAAAACTACCGCAAACATGTAGTTTTTATAATGAATAACATACTTTGAGAATATCCAATCGCTATACAATATTCCAAATCGATAAGAATCATCGTAACGCACAAATATGAATTGTTTATCACCACAAATCAAGTATACATACCAACACAGTTATTTGTTCATACCAAAATAATACTCTACTTACAATCGTGTGGCGAATTCTCTAATTCAGGAATTTAGAGATGCGACTCGTAGGTGCTGATTTGATTTGTTTATGTTGCTTTATGCTTTAGAATTTGCCTCCTAATCTTCTCTCCAATTTGGTGGCTACCCCTAGACGTTCCTCAGCAGCATGGTGGCTTTGTTCTTATTTTTGAATGAATAGATTAGGTGGAGTCTAGGGCCATTTTTATAGAGTTTACGAACTGATTAAGACCATCGATGTTGCTAGGATTGATCGTAGCCATTCATTCGAAAGAGAGACCAATTAGAGCCTGCCACCTAGCCCTAATGACAAAGCAAGCTTCTGAAAATCGGCCAAACACAGACCTGGCCAGCCAGGACCTGACCAGACCTGACCAGCAGGTCATTTTTGACCTGGGCGCACTTGGCAGGTGCGCCAGGTCAAAAATGTAATGGCGCACTTCACAGGTGCGCCAGTGCATTTTTGTTCTGGCGCACTATCCAAGTGCGCCAGTGCATTCTGACCCGTTTTCCGGTTTTTCGCCCAACTTCGTTCGTCCATAACTTCTTCATACGATATCCGTTTTACGCAAACTCAGACTCTATCTCCAGCAGAATTTCGAGACGAACGCAATGGCGTATCCCGTTTCCCTTAATTCTTTGATTTAAAATTAGTTATAGTTTAATTTATGAATTTCACAGTTATAAAATATACGGGGTGTTACACAGGCAAACACGTCCAAGTTTGCCTTCAAGAAGTCCGTTAGTTCTTTGGCTCGACGTGGATCCAATTGAGAACCGATCTTTAAAACTTTTGCCGGATCAGCTTCATCAATGGGAATTTCCACTGTCGCTTCATTAGGAGTTCCATTCCTAGCCTCTGGTTCCTCGTCTTTTCTGGGATCCAGGTCTTCAGGCGTTCCCTTAGGCAACTACTTCGGGGTCAATTTCTCTAATTGCTATGCCGAGCCTTCCTTTGAGGGAGATGAGGCATCTTTACTCTCGATGTTAAGTCCTTTCATTAACATCTTTAGTTCGGCAACATAGCAGGCCCGCCTGGAAACTTGATCCCCTATCATTACTCCAGTTCTGGCTTCGGTTGGGAACTTAAGCAATAAACACCAAGGGACGATACAAGCTCTGAATTCAGCAAGTGCAGGCCTTCCCAAAAATGCGTTATAAGGCGAATCTACATCCAATACTACGAACTTAAGCATCCGCACTCTTCTGCGTTCTCCTTGCCCCAAGGTCACGGGCAATTCTATATATCCCATGGGAGCTGTTGACGCCCCGTTGAAGCCTCTGATCCATCCTTCACATGGCTTCCAATCTTCAGATTCCAGCTTCATCTGATCAAATGACCTTTTAAACAAAATATTGACGGAACTTCCGTTGTCTACTAATACCTTATGAACCAAGGCCGGCCCAATGGTGGTAGTAATAACCAACGGATCATCAGTGGGTGATTGGATCCCAGGATTATCTCGGCTGCGGAACACCACGTCGTCAAACATGGTCTTCTGTTGTTTTATGGGGGTAATATCTTCCAGATCATCACCTTCATTCACATCTATATGGTTGGCAGCATTCACATATTGATCCATTGCTCTAAAGCTACGGATTGCTGGGTGAGGTCCGCCCACTATGGAGTTGATAACAATTCCCTTGCCTTTCTGCTGCACTGTAGGCTTAGGAGCAGGTAGAATCTGTTTTGGAGCTTGCTCTCCTTGCCCCCTGTCCCTCTGGGCAACCTTGTATTCATCCAGTTTCCCTTCGCGCAGCAGCTTCTCAATCACATCTCTCAAATGCCGACATTCATTGGTTGAATGTCCATGAGTTCCATGGAACAAACAAAACTTCCCAGTTGCCATTTCTTTCTCGGTCGAATCACGAGGTGGCGGTCTTTTATACTGCAAAACGTTGTACGTATCCAGGTAAATATTCTCCAGGGTGTCGTTCAATGGTGTATAATTCTCGTAGGTCTGGAATCGGGGTCTTTTGTTAGGATCACTTCCCCTATTTCTATTTTTTCTGTTACCGTTCGTATTACGGTTATTGTTGTTGCCCCCGTTTACAGCATTGTTGTTTCCACCCTTGTTTCCCACATTTACTTCAACTTTTCCGGAACTTTCCCCAGACTGCTTCACGGCGTCGTTACTCTGCACATTTTCTTTTGAAGCCGCTTCAGACTTTCTCTTTCGGTTTGCCCTGGCCTCCTCTCGCCTTAAATAAATATCGGCTTTTTCATAGAATATCTCTCTTGTAGAGGGTGTCTTCCCAGAAAGGTAATCCCCGAACTTGGATTCAGGATCGACTCCTTCTTTCAAAGCCATCAGAATGGTTGGCTCATGCGGGTCACTAACTTCAGTCACAGCTAAGTTAAAACGGTCAAGATATGACCTCAAAGACCATCCTGGTGCCTGCTTAATTCTTGACAATTCAATAACACTTTTGGACTTTCAGGCATGGAGTTGGAACTGATTCATAAAACGTTCGCTCAGTTCCCTGTAATTCGAAATCGAACGAGGGGGAAGTCGGGTAAACCAGAACAGCGCCACATCTTCTAGATAGATTGGGAATGCTTTACACTTCACTTCATCAGGGACAACAGCAGCATTCATGAGCCACGAGTATCGCATCAAATGCTGTCCCGGATCAGTCCTTCCGTTGTACTTGTCCATCTGTGGCAGGTTAAAACGCCGGGGAAACTGGAAGTCTAGGATATCGTCGGTGAAAGGAGTATGGCTTCGCTCAATGCCATAATCTTCATTTGTATAGTTCCGGCTCTCGGACATGATCTGGCGCACCATTGCCTGTACATCAGCATTAGTTAGGGGCCGTTCAGGTTCCCTGGCCCTAGTATCTGGATTCCTTCTGGGCTCTTGTTTAGGAGATGCCCTTCTTCTTCGAGTTGCTTCTGCTCTATTCCGTTCCCTACGCTCCCGGTCGATCTCGGGAGGAGGGGACTGGAGCCTTTGCCCCCGGGCGGGGTCATTGTTTCCTAGTGCTCGTGCAATATCCTCACGAGACCCCAAAGATCCGAATGTCAGCTGCTCCACATTCTGAGGTCGTTCGAGTGGCCTTCGTTCACGGTGCCGCTCTTCCTCGAAATATGAAGACTGATCCACTGGTGTGTGACGAACTAGTGATGGGGTTCTCTGTCGACGGAGCTCGCAGATCTCCCTACTCATGAGCCTCATATTTTCTTGCATCATGAGGTTGGTGCGCTCATGGACTTTCATAGCCTCCCTAGTACTTTCAAGCATATCAAGTAGGCGCGAGGAATCTCCTTGAGTAATGGGCGCAGATGGATTGACCTGATCACTGACCCTGGCGGCTGGAATCGGAGCATTTGCAGGGACTCGAGTAGAGGTTCCAACATCACCAAGAGTCGGATCGGATCGGAGATGGGTGGTAGGGTCGATTCGGAGCTGGGGAGTCCGGTCGGGTCGGTACATGGCAAGCTGCTCGAGTCGGTTCAGATTGGGGGATTGCACTGCTTCAGAATCTCCGACCCGGATCGGATCGGAGCTCTCCCCCTGAAAACGGTTCCGATTTCCTGCATTGGTTCGTCCTACTGCTGAACTCTGCCCACGAGACCTTGTTACAACCGCATTTTGCTGATCTTCGCCAGCTCCATTTCCTCAACCAGATTGAACTTCTTTGCCTTTTCCTTTGGCCATGACTCTTCGACAATCATTCAACAAATATCCAAGGGCATTGAAACTTGAGGACTAACTTCTTTGAACTCAACGGTTCAAAAAGTAGAACGATAATCCCGAAAAACAAAGAATTCGGATGAGTTCTCAGTGAAAGCACCAAAATGTTAGACCAAAAAGTGGTTCTAACACCCAAATTGATTAAAAGCAAAATGAAACGAGATCAAAAATATAAATGAACACACAGGATTTATAGTGGTTCGGCGAAGAAATGCCTACGTCCACTTGTCTTTCGCTATATTCAATAACTCAGTTGCAAATACAATGAAATATTCACTTGACTTCTCTCACAACTCACTTACCATCACTCAATTGACTAAAACAAATAATGAAAGAAGATTTGGATTCTCCGGGAGTGCTGGAATTCGGGTTATGAAAGTGGTTGAATTCTCAAAGTGCAAAAAAAAAAGATCCTTCTCTTTGTCTCCAGACGGGGTATTTATAGGTGTGAATTTTCTCAGAACCCGATCCGGATCGGAGCCACGTGTCATCCATCCCATCAGCCTCGGGTTCGGATGGATTTCTATATTGACAACGCATCAGAGTAATGGACGTTGTGGGCAGGAACTGGTCATAGCCGATCCGGATATACAGGCTCTCATGCAGGGGAGTGATGTGGAAAATGGGTTCGGATCGGAAGAGTAGGCTCCAGGGATTCGGATCGGTACCTCCGATCCGAACAGGATTAAGTGAGGGCCAATTCTCTCTTCTTTTTACTCTGCTCCGCTCCGCTCCGACCTATCTCTGTAGCAATTGGGTGGCTTTCCGATCCGACTGGGAGTAGATTCCCCTCCGACCCGAATAGCTGTGCTTCTTTAATTCCAAGAGTAATAGTTCACCGATCCAACAGCAGACTTTACCCTATCCGAACCGCTATCCTGCTCCGATCCGACCCACTTTAGAGTTTTTCAAGTTCTTCAATATTTCACATCTTGACTTTGTGTTGCCCAGTTCACAAAGTGGGCTAACAATTATGTTATCACCCAAGTTTGCAAAGTTAAATGTTAGCATGTTATGAGGCTAAAACCCTATATGCAAGTTATGTGAACCTACGCCTCTAAGCCACCATGTTTAACTTGTGGCAAACCTATGACACCATATACCCCTTTAGCATGATATCAAGTCCCCCCCTCTTGATCTATTTTATGTTAATGCGAATATGCATGCGATGGGGATACGTTATGGGTAGTTAGGCAAACTTAGTGATAGGTGACATGGACATGACACTAGAAAATACGAATGGCAAACTCGAGGTTGGGTTGAGTTTGTAGCGTAAATCTGCACGGACCCTACCGGCTTAACCAGGTAGCTACAAACAACAAGACCCAATGTGAGTAGTTGGTCATGTCACACTAGAAAACCCGAGGTTAGACTAAGTTGTGGTGTAATTCTGGCCGGACCCTACCGGCTTAACCAGGTGACGACAACAAAGTGTAATGTGAGAGGTTGGGTGCATTAATAAATTAATTAATGCCACATGGATAGGTTAAGTCATGGACATTTGAAAACACTTAACCTACGATGACATGTTGATTGGATGGGGTTAGGTCATGGACTTGGGTGACACACTTAACCCTCTAGGAAACCCTAGTCCGCGGGTCCTTTTCAGCAGTAACCCTACATGCCGTATCAAACCGTCCCCTAGAGACTAGGCTAGGGTGGGGCACGATTACGGGGCTGATTGTAAGCGACCAAAACGACGGTGGAATAGGTGCGCTAGTGCGGGTCTAGACGGACTATGGGTCGTGCACATAGTTCGGCGTTGGAAAATACAAGCACGGGCACCTGTATATTCGAGCTGTGCCCTCTTGGTTTTGGTGTCTGTGGTTGACACCTTAGGGCCTGATACACCCTAAGGTGGACCGAGCACAGTTGGACTACACTTATGGCCGTAATGACACCCGACACTTGACGAGTAGGCTAATAGGGAGTCGGTCGACTAGAACGTGTAGTTGGGCCCCGAGACTTGGGCCATCACATGATATTGGGCCATGGATCACATCTTGACTATACTTGACATGGATCATGAACCTAGTACTTTGGGGTGCAAAAACTTAACCTCGGTTATGCGATGACTCACATGTTTATCCTATTTACCTTATGTCTCATCTTAGTTACACATGTCCTATTAACTTTATTAGTTTTCAGGCTAATAGTAGTTGGGGCTTACCAGTCTTTTTGACTGACCCGTTTTCCTTCGCTTCTTTTCTTTCTTCCCCCCCCCCCCCAGGTTCTCAGGGAGGGAACGCATCTGCTTAGTGGATATTTAGCTTGCTTGTTGGATAGCTCATGTACGGACTTGAGCTTGCTGTGGCTTACCACTTTATTTGGGGATTAGTACTTTATGATTTACTTTATGTATTTTCATTCCACGTACCTAGACTTGTGGTTTATTTTGGATCATGATGATTTAGTATTATGTACTTGACTATGATGGTTTTAATATGATGATGGGTTTTATTTGCTACCGCTGCTTTACTTATATATTTTTAAATGTGTTCTGTCTTGTGATATCTCTGTGCATGTTTACTTCTTGTACATACGCCCCGCCAACACTAGTCTATTTCCCCTCGGGATTTACCCTAGCGGGGGTAGGGTGTTACACCCCAGGTCGAATGGGGTGTCGACACACCCAGGGGGTGTCGACAGCCCAGTCGACACAGGTGTCGACCTGGGTGGTCGGCCCAAATGGCCTGGTGCACCTGCTTGTGGTTTTGGTTCAGTTTTGTTGGCTAGTGACGGGATTTGATGGCTTTTTTCTGTCTAGGGTTAATCCTAAGGCTAAAAACATTCCTAAACTCTATAAAAAGACCCCTAACCCTCTTATAAACTCACATAAATCAACCCTACAACTAAGTGCTGCCCAAACGTTAATTAAAAATGGCCTCCACCTTCTTCATGAGAGAAATAGTGTCTCAAATTAATCTATGTCATAAAGAAGCCATCTTTCTTTCATAAAAGAGCCATCTTTCTTGTTCTTTGGGGTTATTTCTTCTAGTTTTCAAGGCGTTTAAGAGGAGCTTATTATTTCTTTGCGGATTTTGCTTGTGGCTTCGTCTCAATCTTTAATTATATTAATCTAGTTTGCATAACCGCTCATTGTAAGCCCTCTCATACTCTTAGATGTTAACTATGAACTTAATTATGACATGTTGCAAATGGAATGAGGCTTTTGTGGTATGTTTGACTTGAAGTGAATGCACCTATGTTTGTTTGTGGGCCTAAATGTTGCATATCATGGATCTAGTAACATCCATGTTAACTTTGGGGTGTAAAGACATGACCTTTCATGACTAATTTGACAACATGCCTATGATGTTAAACTATGTGTTTAATCCCTTCATGTTCACTTTGCCATGTTACACCTATGTTGCTTAATTAATGTCATACATGTTTAAGACCTATAATCTCATATGCAAGTTATGTAGTAGACCCTTCATGTCACCATGATAACCTTGTGACTAAATTGCCACTTTATACTCACTTTTCCATGTTTATATGTTCCATCTTAATCTATGTGTGTGATGCGAATATACGTGCGACGTGGGTTACGTTATGGGTAGTTAGGCAAAACTTGAATGACATGAAAACATGATATGAAACATAACATGAAAGTTAGCATATGATTATGCTTGAAAAACATGATTATGGAGATGACACTTAGAAAACATGAAATGGCCAACTCGAGGTTGGGTTGAGTTTGTAGCGTAAATCTGCCCGTAACCTACCGGCGTACCGATAGCTACAAACAATAGGACCCAATGTGAGTAGTTGGTCATATCGCACTATAAGACCCGAGGTTAGACTAAGTTGTGGTGTAATTCTGTCTAGAACCAACCGGCATATCCAGTGACCACAACGAAGTCTAATGTGAGAGGTTGGGTGCATTAATTAATTAAATTAATGCCACATGGATAGGTTAAGTCATGTACCCTTGAAAATACTTAACCAACGTTGACATGTTGTTTGGGGTTAAGTCATGGGATTTGGGTGATACACTTGACCCTCTAGAATACCCTAGTTTGCGGGTTCCTTTTCAGTAGTAACCCTCCCTGTTGTATCAAACGGTACCCTAGGGACTAGGCTAGGGTGGGGTACAAGTACTGGGCTGATTGTAAGCGACCAAAACGGACGGCCGAGTTGGTGTGCCATGAAAGTTCCAGTGGGCTAAGGTCGTGCACTTAGTCCGCATTGTTGAAAAGATAGGCATGGACACCCGTAGGTTGAACTGTGCATGCTTGTTTTGGTGTCAGTAGTTGGAACCCTAGGACTTTATACACCCTGGGGTGGACCTAGCACAGTTGACTACATTTCGTGTTTAGGCCGTATATGACACCGACACTTGACGAGTTAGACTTATAGGGAGCCGATCGACTAGACCGTGTAGTTGGGCCCCGAGATTTGGGCCATCACATGATATTCAGCCAAGGGATCAATTCTCGTTTACACTTGACTTGGGTTTGGAAACTAGTACACTTGGTGCAAACTTAGCCTTGGTTATGCGATGTCTCACATGTTTATCCTGTTATCTTTTTGGCCTAGTTATTTACCTTATGTTTCATCTTAGTTGCTCATGTCCCATTAACATTATTAGTTTTCAGACAAATAGTAGTTAGGGCTTACCAGTCTTTTTGACCGACCCGTTTCCTTCGCTTCTTTTCTTTCGTTTTCCCCCTCAGGTTCTCAGGGAGGGAACGCTACTGCTTAGTGGATCTTTTGCTTGCTTGTTTGACAGCTCATGTATGGACTTGAGCTCGCTATGGATTATCACTTTATCTTGGGGATAGTTTACTTATGTTTTGTTTATGTATTTCAGTTTATACTTTTCTAGACTCGTGATATTTTGGAAAATGATTATGTACGTGACTATGGTTGGTTTTTATATATGATAATGGGTTTTATCTGCTACCGCTGCTTTACTTATAATTATGTTCTGTCTTGTGATATCTCTGTGCATGTTTTACTTCTTGTACCACCAATGTTCCGCCAACGCCGGTCTCACCTCCTTGGAAGTGGGCCCGACGGGGTGGGGTGTTACATTTGGTATCAGGGCACGAGGTTTACTTGACAAGCATAAGTTTTTAAAGAAATTTTGAAAACCCTTTTGAAAAATTATTTTCAAAACCAATTATAAGCAATAAAAGTCTAGATTATTTTAAAAGGCTATTCCCCAAAAGCCATTAGAACTATCGTTCGTTTCCTTGTTCTTAATCTATCTTTTCTTTCGTTTCAGTATGGCCGATAATTTCGCCATCCCGGAGGGAGTAAACGTACTTGTCTGGTTCCGTAGATATATGGAGGCTAGGGCGACCGAAGCCGGCCCCAAGAGACTCCTCCTCCTCCACCTCCCGTAGTTGATTTACCTCCTCCTCGTGTAGCAGAGGTTCCTCCTCCCCCTCCTCCAGTAGTTGAGGCTCCACATCCACCTCGTATGGACACGTTGCCCAAGGTGTGCAAAGACTTCAAAGCAATGGGTGGAAAGAACTTCCTTGGGACAGAGACCTTCGTGGAAGCAAGGAATTGGCTAAAAGTGACCGAGGATCTCTTCGCTATCTTTGATGTTGAGGACCATAGGAAGGTCCAGATGGCAGTGTGGCTCATGAAGGAAGAAGCCGCATTCTGGTGGGAGGTTACAAATGGCACAAGGCCCATAGAGAATTGGGCCGACTTCAGAGAAAGATTTGGGCTTAAGTTCCTCTCATCAGCTGAGAAAAATTTGCAGATGGAGAAGTTTATCTCGTTGAGGCAAGGAGATATGACTGTGAGAGAGTATGTCAACAAGTTCAACCAGCTAGCTCGTTTTGGGTTGGATCTTGTCATCACAGTCCAGAAGAAGTCTCTCCGATTTGCATGGGGTTTGAATGAGCCCTTACATAGCTTGGCCATGTCCCACATTCCCATGGGGGCCATGTTTGAGAGCTTGGTAGATATGGCCCTCTTAAATGAGGAAGATAGTGGAGGAAAGAAAGAAGTCAAGCCCCAGGAGAAGAAGACCGAGGGCAAGTGGGGAGGCAATCAAGGCAATCAAGGCAACCAGAACAAGAACAAGAACAAGGGCAACAACAACGACAAAGGAAAGGAGAAAAGAAAGTGCAACTTCTGTGGAAATCCTGGACACTTGGCGAAAGACTGTAGGAAGAAGAAAAGGAAGCTTGGAGAGTGTTTTCATTGCGGAGAATCAGGACACTTTAGCAAGGATTGCCCGAAGAAGCAGGGCCAAGGGCAAGGACAGATTCAGAGAGCTGGACCATCTGGAGGTCAACTGCATGCTCTCAACACCGCTCTTCCAGCACTTGATCGAGGTAGTGTTTCTGTTGAAAGTCTAGTATACATATCTGGTTTTCCTGTTCGTACTTTGTTTGATTCTGGCGCATCACATACATTTATCTCATCTGATATTGTTGATAGTTTGCACCTTAGTACTAGTCTTGTGTATGATCCCGTTTGTGTCTCAAATCCGATTGGGGGGTCCGCCCATCTGTCTATGATCTGTATGGATTTGAGAATCTCTATCTTGACCGTAGAGTTCACTTATGATGCATATGTTCTCGGATTCATGGGATACGGGTTGATATTAGGCATGGATTGGTTGTGCAGAAATGGAGCCATCCTTGATTGCGAGCATAGGGTGGTGATGCTTGTGACACGCCTGGGCAACACCCTAGAGATTTCTTATAACCCGAGGGGCCCCGTCGTGTTGTGCTATCTTGAATCCCTCGACTCTTCTATCGATGATCTTCTATCGGTGAGGGTAGTCCGAGAGTATCCTGATGTGTTTGATGAGGTTAAGGGATTGCCCCCTAAACGCGAAATAGATTTTCGCATTTATCTAGTTGATAAAGCTAAGCCAGTTTCCTTACCGGTTCGGCACATGGCCCCACGTGAAAGGCAAGAGCTTAGTAAGCAAATCAAGGAGTTGTTAGAGAAGAACTTTACTAGATGAAGCATTTCAGAATGGGTTGCTCCAGTGGTATTTGCTACTAAGGCGGATGGATCGCTTCGTCTATGCGTGGATTATTGAGAGTTGAACAAGTTGACTAAGAAGAATAGGCACCCGTTACCGAGGATTGATGATCTCTTTGACCAGCTTGTTGGTGCCTCTGTCTTCTCTCAGCTCGATCTAGCCACTGGATTTCATCAGCTTAGAGTGGCTGAGGATAGTATCGATAAAACTGCATTCAGAACTCCGGATGGATTCTTTGAGTGGTTAGTCATGCCATTCAGTCTGACTAATGCACCCACCTACTTCGTGGACTTGATGAGTAGAGTATTCCGAGAGTTCCTGAACAAGTTCGTGGTTGTCTTCGTTGATTTTATTCTTATATTTTCCAAAGATGAAGAAGAGCATGCTAGACACCTCAAGGAGGTGATGGATACGCTTAGAGCCCATCATTTGAAGGCTAAGTTCTCCAAGTGTCACTTTTAGAGAAAGGAAGTTAGATTCCTTGGGCACATTGTTTTTAAGCAAGGTCTAGCGGTGGACCCAGCAAAGGTTATAGCGGTTCAAGACTGGAAAGCTCCGAAGAATGCAACGGAAGTAAGAAGCTTTCTAGGTGTTGCGGTGTAACAGCCCGCATTTTACGTATCGGAAGATCATAAAATAATTTTATTTTATTCCCTGAGGGTTGGATCATTCTCATCTTTTAGTAAGTTGCTTATGGAGATGTGAGACATGTCCACAAATTTTACCGATTTTGTTTGTGACCATTTTGCCCCTGTCAGTCTTGTACAGGGCATAACTTTTGACTCAGGTCGAATCAGAGGGTGAGACCTGTGCCATTGGAAAGGAATTGATGATTCTCTTTCCGTAGAGTGGTTACATTAAGGATTTGGTTCAGCGGTTTGGGAGAAATCGTTGTTTTAAGGTTTTTTTAAGTTGGATGTTTACTATATATATTGTATATATAGTAGTAGCGGTTGTATCTCTTTAGCAGTTTTCTTGGAAGTGGCTAATTATTCTAAATTGCAGATTTAGAATGAGTAGACAACCATCAAGACACGCTGCTAGGGGAGCTAATACTGGAGGGGAAATGGTGGTGAACCAGATTACCCGGCCATGTTTGAAGCCATGGCAGAAGCATTTATGTGAAGGGTACCCGCTCCAGTGGAGGCTACGGTAGATGTAGGTGTGCGAGTTCCTAGGGTAGATTTTGCAAAGATGTGCAAGGACTTTACATCTCTAGGAGGGAAACCATTCAAGGGAACTGAGCCAGCTGAAGAGGTTCAGAGGTGGATGGATTCATGTGTTCGAATCTTTGGAGACTTGGGTATTGAGGATGCAATGAAGAGAAAGCTTGCATCAAGGCAGCTGCAGAGCAGGGCCATGGAATGGTGGAATTCTGTTATACTCGAAACTCCAGAAGAGGAGATTTCATGGGCGCAATTCCAAGCTAAGTTTGAAGCAAAGTTTATCTCCACTGCTCAAAAGTCCGTTCTCTTCAAGAAGTTCGTAGAGTTGAAGCAGAATGGCAGATCAGTTCTTGACTACGTTTCTGATTTTGAGGCTTTGTCTAGATATGCTCGTTCATACATTGATACACCCTATCAGAAGAACGAGAAGTTTGTCTTGGGTTTGGATGCTCATATTGGAAAGCCGCTTGTGGACCACCTTGATGATTCATTTGAAAAGATTGTGGAAAAGGCTATTCGTCATGAGAGCTTGTTTCCCAAGGAAGCAAATGTTGTTGCTGCAGCCAAGGAGGTTCAGAAACCACAGCAGGGTGGTAATAATAAAAAGAGGAAGCCGCAACAACAGAAAGGAAAGGATGGCCAAAAGAAACCCAAGAGTGAGGTGCTTTGCTTTAACTGCCAATAGAAGGGTCATTATTCAAATGAGTGCAAGAATCCCAAAGCTGGGAAGAAGTGCTTCAAGTGTGGAAAGCCTGGGCATGAGAAGAAAGATTGTCCAGAATCAGCTAAGGGCAAGCAGATTGTGAAGGCATATGCTTTGGACGCTGTGCCATCTTCTTCAAGAGCTCCTACTGCGGAAGAGAAGGGAAAGGGTGTCGTGGTGCAAGGTACTTTTTCCGTTAATGGTGTTTCAGTTCGAGTTTTGTTTGATACTGGAGCATCACATTCATTCATCTGCAATGAGCTTGTTTGTCGCTTGGGTTTGGAACCCGAGATTTGTGATAGGCCATTGATCGTGACAAATCCAGTTGGGGGTTCGTCCAGTTTATGCATGATTTGCCGTGGTCTAGTATTATCGAGTCATGGTTGCTCTTTTATGTGTGATTGCTTTGTTCTTAACTTCGCTGGCTATGGGATCATCTTGGGCATGGATTGGCTCAAGAGATATGCGGCAAGGGTGAATTGCGAGAAGCTAGAGGTGAGGGTTGGGGATCTGGAAGGGCGAAAGGTGTTGATTAGATGTAAGCGTGAAGATGGGGTCTTCGTGAGTTATCTATATTCGATTGGGATTCCACAGGAAGACCTATCATCAGTGCTGATCGCTAATGAGTATGTGGATGCCTTTGACGAGGTCAAAGGGTTGCCGCCGCATCGTGAGATCGAGTTTAGGATCGATTTGGTCAAAGGTGCTAGACCAATTGTTATGCCCCTTAGGCGGATGGCGCCTAGGGAACAGCGAGAGTTAGAGGTGCAAGTTTGTGACCTTTTGGGTAAAGGATTCATTCGGAGGAGTGTTTCCGAGCGGGGTGCACCAGTCGTGTTTGCAACTAAGGCAGATGGCTCGTTAAGGTTGTGTGTGGACTATCGTGAGCTGAGCAAGGTGACTAAGAAGAACAAGTATCCGTTGCCAAGGATTGATGACTTGTTCGATCAGCTTCACGAAGCCAAAGTGTTTTCTCAGATGGATTTGGCAACGGGATTTCACCAGTTGAGAGTAGCTAAGGATAGTGTGCCAAAGACTTCTTTTAGGACACCGTCCGGATTTTTCGAGTGGTTAGTGATGCCATTCGGGTTGACTAACGCGCCAGCGTATTTTGTTGATCTTATGAATAGAGTGTTCAGAGATCAGTTGAATAAGTTCGTGCTTGTGTTCGTGGATGATATACTGGTTTACTCCAGAAATGTGGAAGAACATAAGACGCATTTGAGAGTTGTGTTAGAGATCTTGCGAAAGCATCAGCTTAAGGCTAAGTTCTCAAAGTGTCACTTTTGGAAAGATGAAGTAAGGTTCTTGGGTCATGTTGTTTCTGGGAAAGGTATAGCGGTTGACCCCGCTAAAGTGGCAGCAATCCAGGACTGGGATAGACCTAAGAATGCGACGGATGTTCGGAGTTTCCTTGGGTTGGCAGGTTATTACCGAAGGTTTATCAAGGATTTCTCCAAGATAGCTGCACCGTTAACAGGATTGGCGAAGAAGAACCAAGTGTTCACATGGGATGCAAAGTGTGAACAAGCGTTCGAAATCTTGAAGGAGAGATTGACGAGTGCACCTGTGTTGACCATTCCAGGTGGGAATGAAGAGATGGTGGTGTATACTGATGCATGTGGTACTGGACTTGGAGCAGTGCTCATGCAGAAGGATAAAGTTGTGGCCTACGCGAGTCGACAGCTAATGCCGCATGAGAAGAACTATCCAACTCATGATTTGGAATTGGCAGCGATTGTGTTTGCTCTAAAGATGTGGAGACATTACCTGTTGAGTGTACGATTCGAGTTGTTTACGGATCACAAGTCGTTGAAGTATCTTTTCTCCTAAATGGATTTGAATCTTTGGCAGCAACGATGGTTAGAGTTTCTGGCATCGTATGATTTTGGTATAGCCTATACTCCTGGCAAAGGCAATGCAGTTGCAGATGCATTGAGTCGAAGACACGCAAGTTTGGGAGCGATGTTTTCAGAATGGAAGGGCCTCGAGTACTTGGCAAGGTTCGATTTCAGGCCAAGGTGTGAGTTGGAACCTGAAATGTTGGCAAGCTTGTCGATAAGACCTACTCTTATCGAAAGGATTGGCGAGAGCCAAAGGAAAGATGCGAAGCTTGTCGAATTCATTCAGAAACTGGAACCGGAGGATAAAGAGTTCGAGGTCGATCGAGAAGGTTGGCTTCGAAAGCAAGGACGGTTAGTTGTTCCTGATATTGACGGATTGAGGGATGAGGTTCTAAGAGAATGTCATCACTCGAAGCTAACGATTCATCCTGGTGGTAATAAAATGTATCAGGACATGAAGCGAGCCTACTACTGGGAAGGGATGAAAAGAGATATTGGAAAATTCATTTCCAAGTGTATGAACTGTCAGTTGGTGAAAGCTGAACAGAAGAAGCCGAGTGGTTTACTTCAGTCATTAGAAGTTCCTACATGGAAGTGGGAGCAGATATAGATGGATTTTATCGATGGACTACCTAGAACTAGGGCATGAAATGAAGGGATTTGGGTCATTGTGGATCGTTTGACCAAAAGTGCGAGATTTATTCCTGTCAAGTCGACTAGGACAGCATCAAAATTGGCTGAGCTTTATGTGAAATGGATAGTTCGATTCCATGGTGTCCCAAAGAGTATAGTAAGTGACCGGGATCCATTGTTCCCGAGTGGATTTTGGAAAAGTTTGCAAGAAGCTTTGGGAACCGAGTTGTGCTTAAGTACGGCATACCATCCCCAAACTGATGGTCAGACCGAGAGAGTCAACCGAGTTATAGAAGATCTCCTGAGGGCTTGTGTGTTAGACTTCGGAGGATCATGGGAGGACCATCTACATTTAGTCGAATTTGCATATAATAATAGCTACCAGTCGAGTATTGGGATGGCACCATATGAGGCGTTGTATGGAAGGCCGTGCAATTCTCCAGCTTGTTGGTTAGAAACTGGAGATAAGTTGATACTTGGGCCTGAGATGATAAGAAAAACCTCGGATTGTATCGAGAGAATTCGGCAACGAATGAAGGCGGCCCAAGATCGTCAGAAAAGTTACGCCGATAAGCGTCGTAAGGATTTGGAGTTCGACGTAGGTGATATGGTTTTCATAAAGATTTCACCGTTGAAGCAAGTGGTTCGATTCGGAAGTAAAGGAAAGTTGGCTCCTAGGTTTGTTGGACCATTTCCGATAGTCGAGCGAATAGGAAAGCTCGCATATAGGTTGGAGTTACCCGAGAAGATGTCGAGTGTGCATAATGTTTTCCATGTGTCATTTCTACGAAAGTATGTGCATGACTCGAATGTGGTGGTATCTCCAGAACAATATGAGGACTTGGAAGTAGAGACCGCAGTTGCGAAACCTCGTAAGCCACTTCGTGTTGTGGGGAATGACACGAAACAGCTTAGGAGGAAGACGGTTAAGTTAGTCAAGGTACAATGGAGTGAAGATGGCGACGATTGTGCATGGGAGACGGAAGAGAGCATGAGGGCGACTCATCCAGAACTCTTCGTCGGTAGGACCCTTTGATTGTATCATCGTTATATCGTTGTATCTTGTTGTTGTTTAATAGAATTCCGCGTGCTAGGATAAGGCTATGGATGCATGGTTTGATGGTTGCTAGTTTGGATGATAGAATTGGCTTCTCATGGATGTTAGGCATGCGGAATTGTTGTGGTTGCTTGGAATTTTGGGGGCGAAATTCTTAAGGGGGGAGAATGTAACAGCCCGCATTTTATGTATCGTAAGATCATTAAATAATTTTATTTTATTACCTGAGGGTTGGATCATTCTCATCTTTTAGTAAGTTGCTTATGGAGATGTGAGACATGTCCATAAATTTTACCGATTTTGTTTGTGACCATTTTGCCCCTGTCAGTCTTGTATAGGGCATAACTTTTGACTCAGGTCGAATCAGAGGGTGAGACGTGTGCCATTGGAAAGGAATTGATGATTCTCTTTCCGTAGAGTGGTTACACTAAGGATTTGGTTCAGCGGTTTGGGAGAAATCGCTGTTTTAAGGTTTTTTTAAGTTGGCTGTTCAGGTTTTGGAAGGCTAATGGGCTGATTTGGAGAAGGCCCATTAGAGGGTGGGTGGAGACTATAAATAGGGGGTAAGGGGTATGGAGAAAGGTTGGCATTTTCCATTCTCTTATGGGGAGGCTTTGATCTCCTTCTTCCTCTAACATCTTTCCACCATTAAAATTCCAAAATCCAAGGAGGGAAATCGAAGATCTACACCATAAGAGGCTAGATCTACATCGTCTCAAGGGCGAATTCATCGGATTGAAGAGTTTGATTCGAAGTGTTCGCTGTCCGGATTGCGTTTTCATTGCTTTTGCTTAGATTTGGATAATTGGTGAGTGATTTACATCTCTCATTCGGATTCATGCAAGTATATGGGTTTTAGGATGTTAATTTCATCATTTCCATGTTATTTTCCTCAGATCCACACCATGCTAAGTCCATTTTATATATGGATCTCCTTAGGATCTGATCTAGATAATTTAAATGGTTAATTTTATGTTTTTTCTCAAGATTATGCAAGTTAGATCCGTTTTTATGTTCATATGATTCACTTATCATGTTTTGGGAAATTTATGTGTTTTGATGGAAATTGTTAGATTGATGATATTGTTGGTTGCATAACATGTTTGTGATTGCGTTTGGATGAATCGAATAAGCTGGTTTCGTCGGATTCGTCGTTTGGCGAAGTTTTGGTCGAAATCGTAGTCGAATTGGAGATGTGCAGGTTTCTGGTCGTCCTGGAGTTGGTCGGGTCGGTCTGGAATGAGGTGGTCGGTCATAGTATGGCTTGGGAAGCAAGTCAGGGAGCTGGTCGGTTTAAGCTGGTCGGTCCAGAAGGAGCAGAAGTGTTTCTGTTCGGTTTCAGATGGTGGCATTCTGGTCGGTTTCAGATGGTGGCATTCTGGTTGGTTTTTACTGGAAGCAAATCCTGGTCGCTCTGAAGGAGCTGGTCGGTCAGGTGGAGCAAAATCTGGTCGGTCTTGACGGGGTCGATCCAAATCTGGTCGGTCCCAAGGAGGTCGAGTCGATCCAGAGCTGCAAGGAGGTCGAGTCGATCCAAAGCTGCATGGAGGCGGGTCGTTCTGGAGCAAGGCTGGTCGGTTTTTGGCGGGTCGTTCTGGAGCAAGGTTGGTCTGTTTTTGGCTGGTCATTCTGGAGCAAGGTTCTGGTCGGTTTTGGCAGGGTTGTTTCTGAAAAAGTACGTTTTCGGGTACGACTCGGGTACGAACCAAAAAGGTCTGAAAAAAATATTTTTCGGGGGTGATGCGTTTTGGTTTGGTGATGGCGTGACTTCGAGGTGATTCAAGTAGGAAGACTCGAAGTGATGAATGTGTTCGTTGATCAAGGTGGAACAACGAATGCCGAGACAACTCAAAGGTCGTGAGTTGGTGGATAATGGCTACTCGAGAAGGTTGCTTGAGCTATGAAACATCGTCAAGGTTGGATGATTAGAGATGCGAAGGCCGAGAAGTCATCGTTGTCGTAAGTTCTAGCAGGCTCAAAGCAGGGGTACGATAGGTATCGTTGAAAGGCCCAAAAGACCAGTTGTTGGTCGAGTACCCTGGGTCTTTCTGGTTGGGGAAAGGCCTAGTGTCAAGGTTGGACATTGCCAAGGTTGGGCATATGGAGTTCATGCTAGAACTGGGGTTCTCACTAGCCCTTGACATATGGCAAGGTTGGCCGTCATACGATAATGATAGTTTCGAAGCAGGATTGGCGGTGATAGCCAGAGTCGGTTATGGATGATTGTTTGTTCTGTTTGTACTATCTCACATAGATTATCCAAAGTCGAGGGAGATGTTCTTTGAGTGCTTAAGTGATATTGGTTTAGGCCTCTGGCGAGGGTACTTGAGGAATGTTAAACTCGATTAGGGTTTTTTGTGTGAGACTTATATAATCTGGATGTTATGTGTGTTCTCTATGATTGAATGGGTGTTCTGGTTTTTATGGATGAATGGTTGAAATGATTGGTGTAAAGGCTATCACTGTCCGATGTGGGGAAGATAAGGTTGAGTTCTTCTCTGGTGATGTGGGTAGATAAGTTGTTCATTTACCCATTCTCATATGCTTTCTTGTCGAAGTTTGTTAGCTGTATTATCGCTCACTAAGACTATTGTCTGACTCAAGGTTTTATGTCTCCTCTTATTACCTTGGGCTGTTCATCCGGTTGTGGATGGGCAGACTAAGCAGCAGGTTACAGGTAATGGAGCTTAGTGATACGAGGAAGCTGAGCGATGACGACCAGGAGGCTGGCGTACCAGTTTTATTCTATCTAGTATTTCTGTTTCCGCTGTTTGAGTTGCTTGAGAGTTGTAGTGAGGCCTTATGTATAAACTTGGATATCAGTTGGATAATCTTTCTGGATGTTGAAAGAGTTTCAAAAGTTTGCTATATGATACCTCATTACTATCACCTGTTGTATATGTTCTATTATATTTTGTCCTTGCGCTGTGAGTTCTACGACAGGTTTCGATGTGTTCACTTACTATGATGATCGTCCATAGCAGCCTGGTACGCCTTTCATCGCATTATTCCTCTTGTTTAGTGCGGGGGTTATGGGCGGTCGTCACATGCGGGGTTTTATAGGAAGTTCATCAAGGACTTCGCTAAGATTTCTGCTCCACTCACGAGGTTGACAAAGAAGAACTTAGTGTTTTCTTGGGATATAGAGTGTGAGCTCGCGTTTCAGGGACTCAAGAGAGCCCTTACTACTGCTCCTGTTTTAGCTCTTCCCGATGGAGGGAAGTTGTTCACCGTGTACACCGACGCTTGTGGCACGGGGTTAGGAGCCGTTCTGATGCAAGAAGGGAGAGTTATCTGCTATGGGGGTAGACAACTCAAGGTGCATGAGAAGAACTATCCCACTCATGACCTGAAGTTAGCGGCCATCGTTTTTGCACTCAAAGCTTGGTGCCATTATCTTTTGGGCGAAAGATTTGTGTAACACCCCGCCTCCGCTAGGGTCACTCACAAAGGAATGCACTAGCTTTAGAGGGGCATTATTGGTAAACATGCACAGAAATATCACAAGACAGAACATATAAAATAGCGGAAGTAAAATCGAACTTTCATAAACATTTATAATTAAGGTCTAAAGCCTTTTACATTAGAGTACATCAAAACCTGTCTTGCGATAGTAAAGAAGCATAAAGACTTTTTCATAAATTATTCCCCAAATAAAGACAGTAAAGTAGCCATAGCCAAGAAAAGTCCAAGCCATCCATGATGACCTTCAAGCAGAAGAAGTCCAAACTAAACAGCAGTATTTCCTCCCTGTAACCTGGGGGGAAACGGAAGAAAAAGGCGAAACAAAACGGGTCAGTCAAAAAGACTGAGTAAGCGCTATCTACTATTAGTATAAAAACTAGTAAAGTTAACTGACATGAGAAACTGAGATGAACATAAGCATGATACAAGATAGGTCAATTAAATCAAAATAACAGGATGATCTACTGAACTCAGATAAACTAGGGTGTCGTGATAAACTATGATGTCAAGATAAAACAAGGTATCACATTGCCAAGTTTCTATCAAGTATAATATCCCAAGATATGTATCGCGTATAACGTCCCATGGCATCTATCCTGTATATCCGCTCTGCACCTACCGTACTAGTATCCCCACTGTATTACGTGTTATCCGTGAATGACCCTTACTCAAAAGTCGTATAATGGTCCATGTCAACCTAATATATCGCATATATAGGTTACTCAACTCGTATGTTTCTTTCCATGTATATAAGTTCAGTCCTTTGCCGTACATCGTACGAGCTTCCTCATGTCGTATTATCCTTGAAATCGTTTGGACTGTCACCCTTGTTCTAGCTAGGCTCTTCCATATGAATCATCGTTTGAACTACTAGGACTTACGCCACCTAGCACCACTAGGGATTACGCTTACCTATTGCACGCTTTCGTATTTTGGTTTGGGTTAAACCACCTAGGCCACTAGGGATTACGCTAACCGTCAACCGCGCCCTTTTTCCCACGCATTCATCGTGAATCGTTTTTCTATAACTGTATGCACATGTATCACATCGTGCCATCCGAGTCCTGTCACAGGGCAAAACAAGAAATACAGGACTCGGTCGGGAGCTTTAGATTTATCTGCCGATGCAGATACTAAGGTCTGCTTTTCTACACGTGGCTATGGTCCCACGAGACCCCTCCCTCAACTAGTGAAAGGCAACACAAGAGACAATCTTGCATGAGAACTACACTCCGGCCAGCCCACATCCTACGGCCTACCTCACCCATAATTAGATAGCAATTATGGTCTGTTGGGTGTTTCCTGCCTTTCCGTACGTACACGCTTGACTTAAGATGGTAGATGATCGACGAACTTGCTATCTCGGGCACCTTATGTATTCGTCGACTCACTGCTATCCACCCCAGTCTTTAGGTCGCTCGCATAGCAACCAAGGCATATTCTTGGTTCTTCTACCGTAGACCTCAACCTCTCGTGAGCCTAGTATAATGACCTGTCAGCTCACAAAGGGATCCCAAGAATATCCTCACGTTCCCCGAAGCCGCTGCTTCGTTACCCAGTTCGCTGGAGCCTTTATCTAAATCAGATAGCCTGCTCCTACACGTATACTTAAACGATGACCTACCGTACCAGGTTACTCATTGCTTTGTGAATTAGTCCTATGTCCTTAGCTAAGAATTATTACTTAGTTACCCTTAACTAAGGTTTACCACTTAGCTTCCTTTCCCCGTTATCCTTGATTAACCACGATTTCCTACCTAGTTCCTCTAACTAGGGTTTGTCTTATTGGGTTAAGTGTTATCATTCAAGTCCATGCCTTAACCCGCCCACGAATCACGTCAAAGATTGGCTAAGTATTTAAGTTCAAGACATAGTCCTACAAGTTGGTTAAGTGTACCCAGAGGCTCATGACTTAACCCTATCAAGTCAAATTGGTCAAGTACTAGCTTACCTTAATCCTATTGGATTATCTTGCTAGATCGATTAAGCATAGATTATCTTAATCCCATCAAATTATCAAGTCGGATTGGTTAAGTATAGGTTGGCTTAACCCCATTAAATCATCATGTATAATTGGTTAAGTATAAGTTGCTTAACCCCATTAAATTATCACGTTAAGTTGGTTAAGTATTGGTTACTTAACCCCATTGAATTACCAAGTTTATATTGGTTAAGTGTTTAACTTAACCCCATCGAGTTACTGTGTTTAGATTAGTTAAGTGTGGATTACTAAACCCCATCTAATTACCGTGGTTAGATTAGTTAAGTGTCAATTACTTAACCCCATCTAATTACCGTGTTTAGATTAGTTATGTCCTAATTACTTAACCCCATCTAATTACCTTGTTTAGATTAGTTAAGTCTTAATCACTTAACCCCATCCATTAACTGTATCTTTTGGTTAAGTGTCATTAAGAAAACTTACTTAACCTTGCCAATTTATCATGTTGGATTGATTAAGTGTTGGTTAACTTAATCCCCGTCCACTAGTCGTATAAAAATGGTTAAGTGTCATTAAGCAAATCAAATCACTTAACCTACCCAACCTTGTCATGTTTTGTTAAGTATCATTAGCCTAATCAATTTACTTAACCCATTTGTCCATGTCATATTTGGTTAAGAGTCATTAATCAAATTAACTTAACCCTATCATGTGACATTAATTACTTAATGCACCCCAACCTCTCACATTAGACTTTGTTGTGGTTACTAGTTAATCCGGTCGGTTCCGGGTAGCTTTACACCACAACTTGGTCTAACCTCGGGTTCAAGCACAACATGACCAACTTCTCACATTGAGTCCTATTGTTTGCAACTACTAGTTAGGCCGGTCGGTTCCGGGTAGTTTTATGTTGCAAACTCAACACAACCTCGAGTTGGCCACTTTCATGTTTAGTCTAGTGTCATGTTCATAGTCAAGTTTTCAAGCAATTGGGTAGACCTAACTTAATAGGTAAATTCCCAATGGGTAGACCTAACTTAATAGGTAAATTCCCAAGCTTATGTTTTTATGCATACTTACATGTCAACTTCCATGTTATATTTCAAGCCATGTTTTCAAGTTGTATTTTCATGCCATTAGAAATTACCCATAACATAACACAACGCTTTTAAACTCGCATACACGTTCGCAACAACGTAATGGACTAAAAAAAAAGAAACTTGGCAAGGACGAGACAAAAAAGGGTATAAGGCCACAAGTTAATCATGGTGGCAAATGAGGCACAAATGTGTTCATTAACTTGCATATACCATTGTTAAGCCTCAAAAACATGCATAAACCCAAACTTGGCACATAAGCGAATCATGGTGATGAACAACATGGAATGATGACAAGTAACTCGCATATGACCTCACATAAGGGTTATGGCTTCATATGCAAGTTGACATGAAGGTTATAAGGGTTCTCATGTTGCATAATGCAACATTTTAACATAAAGGTCAAAGCTTTATGACCACAAGACCAAGGTAATGACTTTATAAGCTTGCATAAGATGATAGCATGCTACATACTAATGTTTAAACCCACTTACAACATGTCATATTAAGTTTAAAGTTCATATCTAATAGTAGGAGAAGGGCTTACCTTGCTTTGAGGGCACAAATCAACATATGGTAGAAAGATTGAGACAAAGCCTCTCATGCTAACACCAAAAATCCCAAGATCAAGATAAACTCCAAAAGCCCTAGAGGAAAAACCCTTAAAAACCCAACCTTTGATGAAGCTTTGCCTTGAAATCATATTGAGAAGCTCTCATATGAAGGTAGAAGCTCTCATACACTCATAAAACATGAAATCCCTCTTAGAAATGAAGATAAGATTTTATGACAAGAGGGTGGAGGCTAGGGTTTGAGTGGAGGCCATGATCACTTGAAATTTTGGCATAGTTTAGTTGCATGAGTGAATAATGAGGGTTTAGGGGTAGGTTTAGGGTCTTTTTATAGAGATTAGGATAATTTTAGGCCCTTAGATTAACCCTAGGATAGATCCAAGCCCTCAAAAATCGTCACAAGCCTCCAAAACAAGACCAAGGGCCAAAACAGGTGCACCAGGCCAGCCAGGGTCAAGCCAGAAGGTTGTGCAGGTTTCTGGCTCGACACGGGCGCACTTCCCAAGTGCGCCAGTGTATTTTTGTGCTGGCGCACTTCACAAGTGCGCCAGTGCATTCTGGCTTGTTTTCGGTTTTTCTGCCTAACTTCGTTCGTCCATATCTTCTTCATACGGACTCCGATTTACGAAATTTCGGACTCTATTTCGCGTATTTTTCCGAGACGAACGCAATGGCGCAAACCGTTTATCCTGATTCAGATTTTATAATTTAATTCTGCCTTGATTCTTGTCTTTACATGTTATCGAAATACGGGTTGTTACAATTTGAGTTGTATACCGATCATAAGTCTTTGAAGTATCTCTTCTCGCAGAAGGATCTGAATCTGAGGCAGCAAAGATGGATGGAGTTCTTGGCGTCTTATGATTTCGAGATAGCTTATACCCCTGGCAAGGGGAATGTTGTGGCGGACGCTTTGAGTAGGAAGAAGTTAGCTTTGAGCCTTCTATTTGTGGAGATGAAGAATTTAGAGTTCTTAGCTACCTTTGGTCTTACTCCAGCTTTTGAAGCATCGACCGGTTCTTTAGCATCTCTTGAACTTAGACCGACACTTATGGATCATGTGGGTGCTTCACAGAAGGAAGACCCGCAAATAGTAGAAGTTATGGACAAGCTAATTCGTGAGGAGACGTCCAATCATCTCGCCAGATACGCCATTGATGATAAAGGATGGCTAAGGCGTGATGGGAGGCTATGTGTTCCTCGAGTAGGAGACATAGTACATAAAGTCCTTGAGGAGGCACACCATTCCAAGATGACTATTCATCCCGGAGGTGATAAGATGTACTGGGACATGAAGCGGATTTTCTTTTGGGATGGCATGAAGAAAGATGTTGCTGAGTTTGTTTCTAGGTGCATGGTTTGTCAGCAAGTGAATGCGGTATCGAAGAAGCCCGGTGGGCTATTGCATCCATTAGAAGTCCCGCAATGGAAGTGGGAAAGTATCTCTATGGACTTTGTGGATGGATTACCGAGGTCTAGATGGGGGAATACGAGCATTTGGGTTATCGTAGATAGACTCACGAAGAGTGCTCACTTTATTCCAGTAAAGAGCAAGAGAACCACATCTTGGTTGGCATCAGTATATCTTCGAGAGATAGTGCGGCTGCATGGAGTTCCTTATAGTATCGTTAGCGACCGTGATCCCATCTTTACTAGCCAGCTCTGGAGTAGCTTGCAGGAAGCCATGGGAACACAATTGAATTTGAGTACGACCTATCACCCGCAGACGGATGGTCAGACTGAGAGGGTGAATAGAGTCCTGGAGGATCTATTGAGGCTTTGTGTTCTTGACTTTGGTGGTACTTGGGAAGACCACCTTCCTCTTGTGGAGTTTGCTTATAACAACAGTTATCAGGCCAGCATAGGGATGGCACCATTTGAAGCTCTATATGGGAGGCCGTGCAAGTCTCCATCTTGTTGGTGGGAGACAACAGATAAGCTTATACTTGGGCCCGATATGATACGGGACACATCCGAGAAAGTTGACTTGGTGAGAAGACGGATGAAGACGGCCCAAGATCGACGAAAATCCTATGCGGACAAGCGAAGGATGGACTTAGAGTTTGAAGTAGGAGATATGGTCTTTGTGAAGGTTTCTCCTTTGCGACATGTGGTACGGTTTGGAGCAGCTGGGAAGTTGGCACCGAGATTCGTAGGGCCCTTCCCTATCATAGAGAGAATTGGGCAAATGGCATATAGAGTGGAATTGCCCGAGAAACTAGCTGGAGTGCATAATGTTTTTCATGTCTCGCATCTCCGAAAGTGTTTACACAGATCCACCGAAGTGGTTGAGCCAAATATTCTTCACGATGTGGAAGTGGAAAGAGAAGCAACCCTGAGGCGAGCTCCGATTCGTATCATGGGAACAGAGACAAAGAAACTTAGGAGAAAAGAAGTTAAGCTTGTCAAAGTGCAATGGAGTGAAGCAGAGGAAGATACAACTTGGGAAACAGTGGAGAAGATGCGTGGACTAGCCGCAGCGCAGTGATGTGTTTTGGTTCGGTGATGGCGTGACTTCGAGGTGATTCAAGTAGGAAGACTCGAAGTGATGAATGTGTTCGTTGATCAAGGTGGAACAACGAATGCGGAGACAACTCAAAGGTCGTGAGTTGGTGGATAATGGCTACTCGAGAAGGTTGCTTGAGCTATGAAACATCGTCAAGGTTGGACGATTAGAGATGCGAAGGCCAAGAAGTCATCGTTGTCGTAAGTTCTAGCAGGCTCAAAGCAGGGGTACGATGGGTATCGTTGAAAGGCCCAAAAGACCGGTTGTTGGTCGTGTACCCTGGGTCTTTCTGGTTGGGGAAAGGCCTAGTGTCAAGGTTGGACATTGCCAAGGTTGGGCATATGGAGTTCATGCTAGAACTGGGGTTATCATTAGCCCTTGACATATGGCAAGGTTGGCCGTCATACGATAATGATAGTTTCGAAGCAGGATTGGCGGTGATAGCCAGAGTCGGTTATGGATGATTGTTTGTTCTGTTTGTACTATCTCACATAGATTATCCAAAGTCGAGGGAGATGTTCTTTGAGCTAGCAAGGCAGGTATATAAGGTCGCTCCTGAAAGTGGATTTCAGACCGTGAAATGATTTGGAGACTAATCTGAAGCAATTTTAGATTGTTGTAAGCTGTATAAAGGATAAGGGGGCCTCCTGTTGTGAGCTATGCCGTGATCACTATACAACACGATAGCATATTAACAATGCATGAAAAAGATATAAGAGTAGGAGCTAGCTGTGAATAAAGTACACGTAGCTATACAAGTTATCAAGCTTATTCAAGCATGAATGCGTACACAAGAATATATAAGCCGTCAGCTCAGGTAACTAACCAGGAAAACGTGTGGCATACAAAGGAAGCACACAAGAACTCGTCAGCATCAAGACATTAGGAATGGCTACCACAACATCTCTTAGGTCGTTGTTAGACCAACAGTTAAGACGTTGGATTGTTCTGGCGTCGTACCATTGTTTAGTGCTTAGCTCATTCTAGTGTTAGTTTCTTAAGTTGTCAACGTGAATTTGGAGAAGGTCAACTCGTCAGTCCAAATGTTTAGGCCATACACATTGTGGAGGAGTGCCAGGTCATTTCCGCTCCAATAGGATGACGCGCAGTAGGTTCTAAAATGGGAATTTGGTATAACCCGTTTGGAGCAGGTCGGTTCAATTTCTGAACATTGGGTCGTGATGCCATGTTAGGTCGCGCTTGCATATGTAAATTGCTATCAGCCGAAGCTTTTACAGCTTTAATGACATGACAAGAAAGGGTTACAACAGTGATGGGAACACGTGTCAATGCATTTGGCATTCTAAGAAGTACAATTGGTTTTAAGTCATGGCTTGAATTCAGTCCGCCACTTGTAGATTGTCCGTATGCTTTTAGACTGCATCACTTTAGGAGGTTCCACCCTTAGATCCTTGTACAGCTCTACCAATTAAGGGCGCACCATATAATTACGACTTCACCAATTGGTCTAAGGACCAACTATAAATACCGCTCTTCTAGATCATTGAGGGGGGAACACTGAATTTCATTCCTGAAAGGAGGTACCGCCAAATTCAAAGCTCACCTACAACTTCTCTAATGGCCTATATGGAACCAAAAACACTTCTCCAACTTCAAGTGGATCAAATCCATTTCAATGTTGGTTAAAGATCTCTCCAATTAAATCCAAGCACCTTGAATCTCATCCAAGATACATGATAAGTCACTCTAATGCAATTTCATTTCTTCCTCAATCCTCTCCGAATCAAGATCTAACACAAAACTCCTATCAAAATATGGAAAAGGATCAATGCACTTAAGCGATTGAAGATCCATATTTCTACCATCACAAAGCTAAATATCTCGATGTCATGCTCAGTTCATTACATACACTGAAGTTTAGATGAGCGCAATCCATGTCATCAGATTAGAATTAATGCATGTTGGAATATTTCGACAATTGGGTCACTTATGTAAAATAAAATGTGTTGTGCTATTTTGGTGTAAAGCCTAATTGAAGTGGTCTAATTTTAGATTAGAATTAATAGGCTTAAAGTTTAAGTTATCATGGGTCTAATGTGTAGATACCGGGGCATTTTATAAATTGTTGAAGGGCCGAATTACAAAATGCCAACTCTATAAATAAGGGGTTATGGTCCCCGAATTACACAAGCCTTAGCATCTCTCTAACCTCTTCTACGGAGAGCTGATTTAAAATCTAGGGTTTGTGTCAATTCGGAAGATCAAACCAAATTCTATCTTCTTCTTAGCAACCAAATATGGATTCAGGTATTGTCATGATTAAATACGGATTCAGGTACGCTTCCACTAATTTATTTCTGATTTGTTCTCAATTAAATCAATATGGGTTACATATTTGGATTTAGGGTTTCATGTCTGTCTGCTGATTAATATATATTGAAATCCTAACAAGTGGTATCAGAGCAGGCCATACTTGATTTATTTGAGAAATCATTGATGTAGATTTATATCAGGATCTGGAAGTTTATTTCTTCTACTTGGATGAATATATATAATAAGCAGTCTTTGTCATAGGGCATATATCACGTTGCATTTATTTTATCATTATTATTGTGGTGAGAAACTAAAAAAACATGAATTACATATATCTACATATTGCTGCTGCATAGTATGTTTTTTCCATATGGCTTTAGAACACATTATAGTGCACAACTGCATTAAATTATGAGGTTTATGCACTTTCATAAATGTCTGTATACTGCTGAAATAAATTGCTAAATGAATTAGCGATTAACGTTAACCAACGTTAATGAAGTTGATTGAAAAAAAAAGGGAATTAGCCTCCCTTGATTATCTCCCTTCTTTTGATTCTCCTATTCTACCAAAAATCAAGCAAAGTGAATAGTTCCCTTCAGCAATATTTCGGTTTCATGCGTTAAAATAGTGGAATCGGTACTTGCATTAAAATAGGATGTTGACAACTTCATAGTTTCATGCATTAATATTATATTGTTATCATTCTTTTTATTTTGCTAACCATGAAACAATTCAGGACGTTCACTCACCATTTCAATGTTTGAGTACTTTTTTTTCTTCTTTCTTTTAGTAGAAATGGTGCTCAATCTATATAGAGCTAACTTTGAACTCAATTATGGGACCGCATGATGATATATCACATGCATTAACGTAGGATGATAGATCACTTCATTATTCCAGTTCCATGCTTTAATATATTTTTGTTATGCTGGAGTAGTTGAATTCGATCCACGCATTACATGAAGTTTTGTATCCAGCCTATTAAGTGTTGTATGAAAGGTTAAGAAAAAATGGGAATTTTGAATTCGGAAACTATAGCTTTCAGCTTCTCATCGTTTTAGTTTATCCAGGCCATCATATTCAGAATTTTTTTAAGGACAATTCAAATATCAATAAACATGAATTTATGTTATACAGTAACGTGCTTACTGTCCTTATGAATTGTGAATGAGCTAAAGGTAAAGTGACACAGTGGCATTCTGTAGCTATATTAAGGATTGTATATGTTTATCATAGCAGTTAATTCATTCATTTTATTCAGTGCATCAATTATATCGTTTGTAAGTACATTTTTCTTTTATGTGACACTTAATTCTGATATTCATTTATGACATTTATTATGTGATATATTTATGATATCTTATATCATATTTATCTAAGGAATGTCATGAATGTAACTACACATCTAAAGAAAAGAATTATTATAGGTATGATTAAATCATATTGTGACATTGGTTACAATTTTCAAGTGTCATATAAGCTAAAATATTTTGAAGAGTGTTTTGTAGCACTCACAATATATTACATAAAGAAACAAATTCCAAATTTTTTTTGTTTCTCTTTACAGTTGTAAATATTATACATTAGTAGTGAATTAACTTCAAAATAATATGTCACCAAAGTGACCTCTATATTTTGGTGGTTCATGAAAATGTTTGATATTTGTGTGTAGTTATTCATGCGAATATTAGTCGGCCCAAAGGAAGGCTAATGTTTTGCCGAATCACTTACACATGTGTGATGATAAATACGTGACAATTATAAGGATTTAAGAGTGAATAATTAATCGGCCCAAAGGAAGGTTGTTATTCGACTTTTATTTATTGTCAATATTTGATCGTTGCAACAAGAGTATCACTTGCAATTAATATTACTGTCCAAAGACTTGATATTAATGTGTACTAGGTATCTTGTAAAAGAGTTCTACCAATTATTTGAATTTACTATGGTTTATATTTGGCTATGAGCATATTCGGTCAATCTTGATTTTATTTTGTTCATTTTTCAGTTAATTTGGCTAAAGTGTCTGCCAAACTTTAGAATATTCTCATCTTATTTTGGGATAAATATAAAGATTTGTAAAAAGGCATGTTATTTTTTCTTGACTTTGTAGATTTAACTCTTGTAAGTAGGAGGGTTACAGCCAATCCTACTACGGTTGGATATTCTTATAATGTTATAAAGAATATTGAAAGGTAGTATAAATTAAGAATGCAAGAGTTAAAGAATCATTAAGCAAACATTTCAGAAGTTTTTCAAGGATGGACTATATGTAACTGTACCTATTTTTGATAGGTTATCTACTGAGAATTAAATCGATTATATGAAAACAATAAGGGGAAACTAGCATTTTTTGTGGTGCTTGATTCCATAAATTCAAAGAAAAAGAAATCTAAGTGTGTACTATACGGAAAAAGATATTGCTTCAAAAGCTAAAGATGCTCAAGTTATTGTTATTTCTGGTGTTATCTTCAGTATATTCATATAAAGATTACAATTATTTTAAGAATAAGATGTCATCTTATTGGGCTAATTTAGCGTTTTGGTAAATAAAGCAGAGATTGAAGCTTATAAGACTGAAATTACTCATTTGATATACATTAAATGTATGAATAAGGATTAATAAGTCGCTAAGGATCTACAAGAAAAGAAATAACATACAGATATGTTTATAGTTTTTTCTTTAATAAGATATACATTCATATAAAGTAAAGTATACTAGATGTTTCAAAGTCACATTAAGTTATCAGTTATACTGTTTGAATTTATTTGATAAATTTTTTTAATGTTGTCATTTAGACATATTTCGGTTTTATATTTCTAATATGAACATATTAGGTTAATATTATTCATCTAAAAATAGTAATGTTGATTTATGAATAAATTCAAAATCTTATGTAATTGAAGCTCTTAATGTCTGATATATATGTTATGACTACTTATGCTAAGTAGCTTGTATAATGATATCTCAAATCTTGTTTTGGTGACTAATATAATTATTTGTTTCAGTTTACTAAGGAATTATAGATTGAGATATCATAAAGATATAGAAAATACATTATTGATATTCTAAGTGATTTAAAATTTATATCTATTTATGAACCCACACTAAGGAAAATTTTAACATGGGAAATGCAATAGATTTTGAGGAAGTTGAGTTTGGGGGGAGAAATAAAGTATAATCATTGTCTTTAGAGAGAATCATAATTTTTGATTCAACTACGGTTGCTTCTTCAGCTAAAGTTTAGGATTTGTTTTATTTCATTAGAAGAAGCAAATTAAGAACCATAATAAGACAATGTTAAAGAAAATCTTCCTTTAAGATAAGATTACTACTTCAAGAAAAACAAACTCAACAATCTCAAAATGCAAGATCACTAAGAAAATCCACCTAAATGGGAAGAAATGCTATTTCAGATGATTGTGTGGTATTTCTTCAGAAAGATAAATAATGGATTGATAAAGATGATGCTATGGACTTACATCAATCCATGTAAGGTTCTAATTTAGAATGTGGATTTAAGAAATGAACATATAGTAAAAATCTATATGGATAATAAAGTTTGAAGTTTCCCTCTAATTAAGTTAATAAGATCATTTGTTATGAATAACTATTCAAAGCCAAAAGGGATCAAGTGAGTGATATTGAATTTTATAAGGCATTTTCATTGAAATCACTATTATTAAAAGGAAATTTCATTTTCTTTAGAAGTGTGTTTCATTTTGGACTTACTAAACAATTCTTTAGAATTGATCACTTTGGAACTTACTACATTTTATACTTTGGGCATTATCTGATGAAGATTAAAGTTACATTTCTCAGTGGAGACATTGTGAAACTACTTAAGAAGCCCATTTATGGATTAGTCTTTTGTATTTGGGATTCAAATACACCATTATTGTTCATGAGAGTGATATTTGGATTATTACAAAAGAATTAGGAAGATGAATGCTTAAAAAAGTTTGGTACGTAAACAGCGATTCAATTGATTTTATTTTACCAAAACAGATAAATGCTACCATCCTTGAGACTAAAGAAATGCAAAAGATTTCTCATGCATTTGCAGTGTGAATTCTAATGCATACTAATGTATATACACATATGGATATGCGTGTATTATTTGGCAGATACTTTACTGATATTAAAAGTGGATCAATGATTTAGTAGCCAAAATAGTTATGATATATATGATATCTTTAAAAGACAAAATAAAAGATTATATGCTCATAGATAAAAGATCGAATCGGGTGGAGATCATGAAGAATTACGATCCGAATATTTTGGATGTCACTACTGTAAAAGATCCACTTCTAGCAATGATAATATATTTCATGGGTGAAATTATATATGGGAAAAGTGTCATTTAGGCACTTGTAGTTTTCACCACTCTGAAAATATCATCTTTGGTTTTATAAGACATCCAAATATGGAAAATAATAATGAAATTTTGTCACAGGACTCCAGTTATATCTAAAGAATTGAAAGACCAAGTAATATTGTGACAGTAAAGAATATATTATTTTCCAATAAGGGAAGAATGCAAAATATATTGTAATTCATAGAGAATATTAAGAAAACTGCATTATGGCGGATCCGCTTACCAAAAGTTTATCACCTAAGGTCTTTCATGAGCATATAGCTCAATTAGTGTGACTTTTATGTAAGGGTATTTTGGTTCAGGGGAGTTTGTATTTGGTATTATCGTATGACTCATTGCTCTATGTTTCAGTTACAGTTATATGTATATCAAGTTTTTTTTTTGATTAGAAATAAAGTAATGAATTCTTTCTTTGCACTCAGGTTGTTTAAATATTAAACATTTGATCTCACTGAAGAAGGACCAGTTGGAAATAGACATGTATAGATCACATTTCATGTAATTTCCATGCTACGCATCCATGATTGATCTATGTCGTTTGATTGTATTGATATATGTGACCATTGATGGGTTTAGTTACGATAAATGTAACGAATGCCGCTTTGATCCTTTGTCAACCCAATTAATGGACAAGATTGTTTCAGATACACCATATGTTATAAATAGCAAATTTTGGAGCTCATAAAGTTAAACACATTTTAAGGTTATTTCATATGTGACCCAGGGGGAGATTGTTGGAATATTTCGACAATTGGGTCACATATGTAAAATAAAATGTATTGTGCTATTTTGGTGTAAAGCCTAATTGAAGTGGTCCAATTTTAGATTAGAATTAATAGGCTTAAAGTTTAAGTTATCATGGGCCTAATGTGTAGATACCGGGGCATTTTATAATTTGTTGAAGGGCCGAATTACAAAATGCCAACTCTATAAATAAGGGGTTATGGTCCCCGAATTACACAAGCCTTAGCATCTCTCTAACCTCTTCTACGGAGAGTTGATTTAAAATCTAGGGTTTGTGTCAATTTGGAAGACCAAACCAAATTCTATCTTCTTCTTAGCAACCAAATATGGATTCAGGTATTGTCATGATTAACTACGGATTCAGGTACGCTTCCGCTAATCTATTTCTGATTTGTTCTCAATTAAATCAATATGGGTTACATATTTGGATCTAGGGTTTCATGTCTGTCTGCTGATTAATATATATTGAAATCCTAACATCTCCATGTCATGCTCAGCTCATTACATACACTGAAGTTTAGATGAGCGCAATCCATGTCATCAGATAGCGATATAAGTCAAGTCATCTCCCATGACATGCATGATGTCGTTGTTCAAAGCACAACGTAGAGTGGATATAGTTGCGACATGGCACAGAGTTGTTAAGACAACATGGATCAAATTTTGCTATAGAATGATAAGATTTAAATGCAGGAGTAAAACATGCACTTTGCGGTGTTGACATGATATAACTCAAGGATGGGTATGAACGTTGTGCACATATTGAATGTGTCGCGTCGGTCCTTGCCTCAACCATCATTCAGATCACAGAGCAGACTTAGGTCGTGGAGGACCAAAACACGAGGACGAACAAACCATTCATATTGTCAAGGAATCACCAAGTCGCGGCCTCATATGAGGGCATCCATGTCATCCGTCTCATGCCCCATAATTCATGACGTTCATGTCGTTAACAAAGGATATTGCATTAGATCGTGGAGTCTGCGTCTCTACTTAAACCTCTTATACCCATATTATATTACAATGTGATCGCAAGCCGTCACCACCTAAGCTTGTATGTGTATATAGAAATGATCCATTGGACACATGGACTTTTCCAAGTCTTTCGCAATAATATCATGATCCATAGTTTTATTGTTTCAACTTATATTTACCATGGAGAACAAACCGCCGTATACTATTTTCATACGAACAAAAGGCATGCTTTCAAAAAGGCTGCGACAACATCTCGAGGATGAAACGACAAAGCTAAATCACCATCGTTTGACATGAAAATGAAGAATACATTATTCTGCAATTCAGTCCAATATCATTTGTATTTTCAAGCATAACCAGGAACTAAGACCTCGTGGCATAGTGTCATGGTTCAAATATGATTCAAAGTTGAAAGGGATTCACTTTAGCTTATCATTCTCTCAATCCGGCATCATCATTATTGGCATTCTACGGGTATGCAGGGTAAGGCGTCACCACCTCCATGCACTTGCAGCTCAGCTTCGTCCAAAACCGATCCCATTTTGAATGTAATTGTTGGACAAAACTGACAAGCAAGAAACTGTAAAAAGGGAATCACACTCGCATGGGAATCAGCTCTCAAAGATTAACCGATCCAATATCAACTTTTGAAGAACTTCGATTACTTTAAACTTCGAACAACATTGTAATACTTACTGCCGTCGCACCACAATGATTTAGCTCGTTTAGGCCAGAGCCAAGTTTGTATCGGGTCCATGCTTCTACTACAGCATGCAATTTAGCCGAGATCATCAAATTTTTACCACATCTGGCTGCAACAGAACGAGCTAATCTCTATTCAAAGTCTTGAATAATAACCATTCATATCAACTCTTTGATGAGAACATTCCTCATCCCAAGGATAAATCCGCCATGACTGGGGCATTGTATCCGGAAATTTATTATCTTCGTTATCGAGGAAACTTGTATTCAATCAAATTTTACAGTTCCCTGCAAAGTTCTATTGCTAGCTTAAAACTGCATGGTTCTAAAATTGATTTAGTATTGCAGGAAATAAAAGGAATGTTCACTTCCTTGTAGTTTAGCCAGCCGGAGTGATACTCACAACACGCATCAACGATGATATTTCAAGTGTCAGGTGGAACAAGCATCATTTTGCATGTAAAGCAAAGATGTAATGCACCATCTTGAAAATCAAAAAGGGGAGTGCACTCATCAAGATCACCAAAGCCAAATTTACCTCAGCTGATTGAAAAAAATGACGCCTGACGAGCATTTGTTCTGTTGAAAATCGACGATACTTCATGAACCCCAACAGCACTAGTCCAAGTGTCGAATATACTCAAATTTAAAGATGAAAAACACTGCCTCGAAAAGTGATTGGGAGAAGTCATGAAGGGTCAAATAATGAGCAAGTGCCTCAGCAAACGAACTAAAAAACTATAAGCTCCACCAAAAGGGCAATTCTTCGAGAAAAGGTTCCATGGCTAACATACTACATTAGCAAAAAAAAAACTTACCAAGGCAAAACTGAACTATCCTATGTCGGAAAAGTTAGCACATTGTCTGCTCCTCGCCTCAGTGAAGCTAAGGACATACTTCCAAGCCCACTCTATTAAAAATTTTATCCGTCGGTCGCTAAAGCAAGTTATCTTCAGCCCATAAGCTTCAGGGGGATTATTAAAGTGGAATATTGAGCTTAGCCAATATGACATCACTTACCATCCTCAAAGAGGTATAAATGGGCAGGCTTTAGCCAATTTTATCGCTGAGTTCACCAATAAAGGGGGAAGGAAGGAAGAACCAGTTGAAGCAATTGTCTTCTAAAAGAACGTTAATGCATCTGTAACCTAGCAGAGCCTGGTGACCATTAAAGTGCATCCCAACTGGGATAGCTCAAGCGCCCATCGCTCAATGCTCAAAATGTCTTTCGCAACAAATACGAGAGTATGGAGCACAACCTGACAAATAAGGAAAACCAGGAGCTGAATGGCCAAATGATGTAGTGTTTGAATTACAAAAAAAGTTGTAAGTTTCACCAAAGGGGAACCTTCTTAATTGCAAGGTCCCTGGCCCATGTTCTAGCAAATCGTGGTAAATCCTGATAAATGAACTAGCGTCTTCCCCGTGAAACGATGCAATATTAAACCAAAGACCTCCCAGAGGGGCAACTAGTCAATCGCCGACGTCATTAATACATAACCGGATTGCGACACACAATTGGCTTATAAACCAAAGACCTCCACGAGGGGCACCCAGTCGTTCGTCAGATCCATGATTACATAGCTCGATTACGAAAACAACTGGGCTATAAACCCAAGACCCCACGGAGGGGCATCCAGTCGATGGTCAGTGCCACTAATACATAGTCCGATTACGAGAAACCCTAGACTTCAAAAGTCCTGTTCGGGCGAATCCGATCGGATGTTGGGTCTTCCAAATCCAACTATTGTTTCTGGGTCTCCCAAATCCAGTTACTGACGGACTTTAAAGACCCATTTTGGGGCATCCAGTCATAAGTCGGGTCTTCCAAATTCGGTAAGTGATGGACCCAAACACCTTCTCGGAAGCGCCCTACAGATTCTACAAGTGGTTGAGTCATCCCGTCACAACGAATAACGGGTTTACAAATACTTCTTAAGAATAACAAAAAGTAAGACCTCTCCGGGGGCATATGTTCAAATCAAATCTCCGAAGGGCCAGGATTGCCAAGCTAGTGAGAAAATGATTGAATATACAAAATAAATCCCTCCCATAGCAGAGGCAAGTCCCTCCATAGAAAGGGAAAATTTCGTCCTTCCATAGCAGAGGTGAAATCAAAAATCTTGTCCTCCCATAACAGAGGCAAGTCCCACCATAGCAAGGGAACATTTTGTCCTCCCATAGCAGAGGAAAAATCAAAAATCTTGTCCTCCCATAACAGAGGCAAGTCCCTCCATAGCAAGGGAAAATTTCGTCCCTCAATAGCAGAGGCGAAATCAAAAAACCTTGTCCTCTCATAATAAAGGCAAGTCCATCCATAGCGAGGGAAAATTTCGTCCCTCAATAACAGAGGCGAAATCAAAAATCTTGTCCTCTCATAAAAGAGGCAAGTCCCTCCATAGCAAGGGAAAATTTGGTCCCTCAATAACAGAGGCAAAATCAAAAATCTTGTCCTCCCATAGCGGAGGCGAGTTCACCCAAAAGGTTCACTGAAATTCGTAGCGTGAAGCAATGCAACCTCATTTAAACACCGTTGGAGTTCGCACTGCGAAATGATACGACAGCTAAGAATCATTTCCGTAGAGAAAGCAATTCCTGCACAGAAAAATCAGCAACACTCAATGAATTCTATCATGTTGACTCAGTCGACAAAGGAAGACAAAACGTTGGATTGAAACAACCTCTTTAAAACAGAGGACATCCAACAGAGTCTCCAACATCAACAATGATCAATAAAAGAAAAAGAAGTATTGAGCAGTAAAATTCTTTCCATAATGATGATCGGTGACGATCTCCTAAACCGGGGTGGGAATAATCGGAACTTCTCCAAAGGGAGGCAGAGAATATATTGCTGATACATATTTAACAAATGAGAAATATCGTATACCGTCATATAAGTTATAAGACGATAATATTTGAAACCGGCAGTCGTCTCTAGTCGATTAGTTGATTTTGAGTATTTAATGCAAAGTCAGATTCGAATGTCGTATTTGTACAGACAATATTCAATGATTTATAAATCATTGAGTAGAACAATTATGTACAGACACTTTATTCAATCCGGAATAAATTCGCTATAATTCATTTTTTGGTGATGAACTAATCCACTATCGATATAGACAGTCAATGGTGAGTATAAGTTCGAAATTGCTGAAGTGTTCGTTGTTGTTATAAGACAGGAGATAGGGCATGAGATGCTTATTTCTCAAGATATGCGTGGATTTTCAAGTTCTGGAGTGCTCAAATATGACATACTTCAAAATAGGCTTCAAGTATCAAATAAGTCCCCCAAAGACTTAACGATTACGTTTCTCCACACCTTAAAGCCCAGATCTCTCAACTACCTATAGGGGTTGCGTCGTTCAACAACTTAAAAGCTTTGACCACTCAAAGGAGAGATCGCTCAACGGCCTAAGGGCTTAGGACGTTGCGACATTTTAAGCGCATTGGTCGTTCAGTCACCTCAAAGCCACATTTCGTGGTCCGTGCAAGGGGCTCGAATCACTCAAAGGCTTGGTTTGCACCATGGTTTAGAAGTTTGGGTCATCCCGCGGTTCAAAATATTTGGGTTATCTTAATGATGCATAAACTTAAATCATCCTGACCATCATAAATTGCAAGTTTTGTGCTCCTAGGATTTAGGTCATATCGGCAAGATGGAGCTTCAAGGCACTAATGACTTAGAGCGAACGACGCGACCTTGACCTAAAAAAAATTAACCTCAGGATCCAATAACGACCAAAAATTCGTGTATGTTTTAACAACATAATAGCCCAGACTTTTCAGCGATCTAAGGCTCAATATCGCAGCAGCGATCTAAAGTCTTCGGCTGTTTAGCGACTAAGATCCAAGCTTGCAGTCACGATCTAAAGCCTAATATGGTTTCTACGACCTTAAAGCTTGAGGTGCTTCCGAATGTAATGGCGTAAGTCATTCAACAATGAAATGGACTCATGGAGTTTCAAGTTAAAGCACTGAATCTACTGAGTAATCTTTGACCAACGGAAAATTTTCCACATTGAAGACTAGCGACAACCTCTTAGGCGGGGCATGAATACCCAGAGCTTCTCAAAGAAGAAGAAAAAGATTGTAGTAGTGGAAACCAGCCCGACTGAAAACAGGGGAAATCAAGCCCAGGCACAAAGTTGTCAAACAACAGACTCTGAAATTCAAAGTTGAAGCATTTGTATGCTAGTGCAACATCAACAAATAGCAGATGCAAATCTCATATCAGATTAAATGAGCCAAAATACATCAATGCCAAAATTTGTTTCGAAGCTCGCATTTTCCACAAATAGAAAATTCAAGCTTCGAGGGGCAAATGTTAACCCCGTTGTAAAAACGCAGTTCAAAATAATGAAGTGTGTATGAACGTTGGCATGCGATTTCATTTAGTTCGCGATTTCGGTTAGCACATGTTCCAGTTTGGTTCGCAGCTACCATTAGCCCGTGCATTTGGTTAACTCGCTCATCTCATTAGTCCGCTAGCCCGCTCACATGTTTCATCTCGCGTTCATCTCTTAGCTCATGTTCACCGTTTAGCTCGTGTTCATCATTCTAGCTCGTCGCATTGCATAAAGCTCATCAGCCCGTCATTGGATTTAGCTTTTTTCTCCGGTGGAAAGAAATGTGTTTAGAACGTTTCCATGCATACGTGCTGACAGGTCCCTCACGTCCATATGTTAGGATGCGATAGCATAAAATGGAGAAGTGTGGCTTGTTTACAAATGCATACAAAACTTGTGTGACGCATAAGATGGAAGGAAAGGACTGGTTCAAATGATAGTACGTTGGATCATTTACATGTGAAGGCCGTACACAGGACGATCACAAAAGGAATGGTGCAAGATTTTATTTCAACTTTGGAATGGCACAGCATGAATTATAAGTCGCCACATTGGCATGGTGGTACAGCTGTTGACAATGTCCTTAGGTCGTGATGACCATTCCTAGGTCGTCGTACATGACAATGGTGCATATAGTAGCGGGTTAATGCCGTGTGCCAGCTATGGAATGTAAACTGTCATTTGTACTCAGGTCATTGTTGTATAAAGATTTTAGACCCTTCAACATATATGTATTTAGCTCATTGGGATGACACAAGACATTTAGCTCCTTCCGTGTTTTGTCAAAGTGTGGCGTGGCATAAGATACTATAAAAGATGGCATTAAGGAGTCAGCAACTTATGAGCTGAGGTGAGTACAACATGCATATGAGCATTAGGTCGTCACCACCAAACTTGCTTAGCTCATTAATGGTGTTATTCTGGTATATCTCATGGAACCACCTTTAGACCATCAACATGTTTTAGGTAGTTGCTTACTCTTCTGGGGATCAGGACACGAACAGTTTCCATAATCAAGTTGTTTATCTCGTTATGTATGGATAGCGCAGACTTACAAAAGTGTATGTTATATGCGTGTATCAGGAAATGCACGTTAGTAATAATACGATTACTTTCAGATGGTTCTATGGAGCCTCTAATAAAGCAGGTCATCACCATCATTTGCCCTTGGACCGTTTGATGTCAATCAATTCGTTGACACCAATATACACATTTAGATCGTTTCTTGGTAGAAAGGCATGTTAAGCACGTGATAGCTTATTGGACTTAGTTCAAATATAAAGATTGTGGAAAATCAATGCTCTGTTTCGTAGAATGTATCATATAAAGCCATGTGGCAATAAAGGCACCGGTGGCAAAGTTGTAGATAGTGATCACTGTTTTTACAGTAAACGTGTAAAGTGAAATAAGGAAACTGGCACCCTTTTAGATCGCGAGATCCATGCATTTTAGATCGCTCCCCCATATTTTAGATCACAAGGAATGTATACAGGGTCGCTCCTGAAAGTGGATTTTAGAACGTGAAATGATTTGGAGACCAATCAGAAGCACTTTTAGATCGTTGTAAGCTATATAAAGGAGAAGGGGGCCACATGTTGTGAGTTGTTCCACGGACACTATACAACACGGTAGCATATTAACAATGCATGGAGATGATATAAGAGTAGGAGCTAGCTGTGAATGAAGTACACGTGGCTATACAAGTTCTCAAGCACGAATGCGTACACAAGAATATATAAGCCGTAAGCTAAGGTAAATATCCAGGAAAACGTGTGGCATACAATGGAAGAACACATGAACTCGTCATCATCAAGACATTAGGAACGACCACTACAGTAGCTCTTATGTCGTTGTTAGACCAACAGTTAAGACGTTGGATGGTTCTTGTGTCGTGCCATTGTTGGGTGCTTAGCTCGTTCTAGTGTTCGTTTCTTAAGTTGTCAACGTGAATTTGGAGAAGGTCAACTTGTCAGTCCAAATGATTAGGCCATACACATTGTGAAGGAGTGCCAGGTCATTTCCGCGCTAATAGGACGACGGGTAGTAGGTTCTAAAATGGGAATTTGGTTTAACCGGTTGGAAGCTGGTCGGTTTCATTTCTTAACATTAGGTCATGATGCCATGTTAGGTCGCACTTGCATATGTAAATTGCTATCAGTCGAAGCTTTGACAGTTGTAATCACAGGAGAAGAAAGGGTCACAGCAGTGATGGGAACACGTGTTAAAGCATTTGGAGTTCTTGGAAGTTCAATTGGTTTTAAGTAATGGCTTGAATTCAGTACGTTCCACCCTTAGATCGTTGTACAACTGTACCAATTCAGGGCACACCACATAATTACGACTCCGCCACTCGGTCTAAGTACCAACTATAAATACCCCTCTTCTCCATCATTGAGGGGGACGTGGAAATTCATTCCTGCAAGGAGGTGCCACCAAATTCAATGCTCACCTACAACTTCTCTAATGGCTTCTAAGGATCCAACAACACTTCTCCAACTTCAAGTGGATCAAATCCATTTCAGTGATGGTTAAAGCTCTCTCCAATTAAAGCCAAGAACCTTGAATCTCATCCAGGTTACATGATAAGTCACTATAAAGAAATTTCATTTCTTCCTCTATCCTCTCCGAATCCGGATCTAACACAAAACTCCTATCAAATTATGGAAAAGGATCCAAGCACTTAAGAGATTGAAGATCCATACTTCTACCATCACAAAGTTAGAGATCCTATCAATTCCTTGTCAAATTCAAGTGAATTAGATCATGAAGAGAGTGAAAAGAGAGAAATGAAGGTAATGAGGGGAAATTCATGTGTTGTAAACTCAAATTTAATAATGAGAATTAGTTAAAAGTGGACGTAGATTCATATTGAATCGAACCACAACAAAAAGCTCCTTATCTTCATTTTTATAGTCCTATTTTGTGATTAAGGCCTCGTATTCTAATTCAAAACATAATTGGTGAAGTGCACATTTGCATCCTTGGTGTTGTGAACCATTTTCGTTTTCAACACCGGCTCTAGCTTCCCAACGACGGAAATTGCTCCAACCGATTTTCCCCTTTTTCTCGAAATCAAAACAATAAAATTCAAAATGTGTAAAAGCAAAATTAAAGAGGGATGCAAGGGCTTCAAGATAATGCGGCTATGATCGATTTTAGTTATGTGTATTGGGTGGAATCAAGCTCGAATGCTTTGAGTTTTGTGAGGGTTTTTCGGGCTGGGGAGGGCGTCGAGCTTCATGGGGTGACTGGGGTTGGACGGCGACGTTGAGGTGGTTGAGGGGATGGCCGGCGATGAGGGTCTGGTGCGGCGGTGGAGGCGCGACGGCAAGCCATAATGGCCGAGGGTTGGGTTCGGTTTTTGTATAGAAGAGGGAAACGGTGGTGACAATGTAATTAGTGTTTAATTATTTATTTAACTATATTAATTATGTAATTAATACAAATAATAACATATCTTTTCCATATGAGGTCGGAAAATTGCAAACTCAGTCACGCTGGGATCGTGGCGACGAACTCGAAACTGACCGCGTCTAATTTGGAGCAAGTTAAATTTTCAGCCAATTTTGAATTGAAACCATCCAATAAAGATTGACGGAGTGGAAACCAATGTGAGAATTTATTCTCACTCAACCTATATTATGTAAAATATATCCTAGGTTGCAGACGGGGCTTAGTAGCCCCCTACACTACTTTCTGTACAGACCATGGATGATATTTGTGATTTGATTGTATTGATTGAATGTAGATTGTGAATTGTTTGATGTACTAGAAAAATAATTATAAAATCATTGTGATGAGTAAAATGGACAAAAATTATTCATTTATTTATATTGAACAGTGAAAATTGTCTAGTTAGAAAAATAATTCAAACCCAATTAGAATTGGTTAAATTATTAACCAATAATTTACTGTTTAGCTAGTTAAGTAACCGAATTAGAACTAGTTAAATTTATTAACCAGTGATTTTTTTAAATTGACTATTGTTGGCTGAAAATCCCACACGGGTCATGGGATGCTATTTGCTTACACGTCTCCCTGGTATTTTTATTCGTATGTTAATCGACCGGTTAACAGACGAGATAGGCGTCAGAAATTTATCTGAAGCTTATGTAGATATAAAATGCACATTGGATGTCATTTCGGATGTTGTGTAACGACCCGCATTCTACGTATTGAAGGATCGTAGAATATTTATTTCTTTCTTGTACGGAGTCGTATAGTCGTGCAACTTTGGAAGCGACTATTAGGGTCATTTCCAATGTTCATGACTTTTGCTGATTTTTAAATGACCGTTTTGCCCCCTAGCTGATCTTTTTTCGTCCTTAACTTTGGATTTGTAAGGAGTTTTGACCTGAAACCAAATCTGTTGCATCCGAATGATGGTTTACCTTTCCGTAGAGTGGTCACATTAGTCAAACGGGCTCACCGTTTGGGAGATATGGCCGAAACTAGGTCTAGAAGGTGAAAAACAGCTTAATCGGGCCTAATTAGCGTGATTAGCAAGAGGGCCCATATCCCATTTCGGGATAAGGTTATAGGGAGGCTGAGAAAAGTTAGGAAACGAATTTTATCTCATTTTCCAGCCGCCTAAAACATTTCTCTAACCCTAGCCATGTCCTCCACCTTCTAATTTCATCCTAGATCGCTCCTAATCGCTTTCTAATCGAAGATTAAGCAATGCTACATCTAATCAAGGGAAATTAGCACCAAATCAGTGTTGGAGCTGCTGTGTTGCCTTATAGTTCGACCCCAACAGTAGAGTTATCAGATCTAGTATTTTATTTGTGGCTAAGGTGACTGATTTGCACCGTTTTCCCTAATTATGGCTAATTAGGGATGATCAGTGTTAATTAGCGAAATTATACAAATTAAATTCTTGAAAAATGTTTAGAAATTCTTAAATATTATTTTAAACCTCTATTAGAAATTTTGGTAAATTTTGATATGTTTTGCTAATCCTATCATTAGTTATGCTTAAGTATGATTAAGGGGAAAAACATGGGTTTTGGGTATGTTTGATCCATATTGACATGATTATTTGTTGTTTTGGTGTTTATGCTTGATTATACACGTTACTATGACTGTTTGGAATGTTTTTTGGTTGTTTAGAACAATTAAAATGGTCGAAAACGTCGTCGTATGGCGTAAATAGCTTGATGGAAAGAGTTGTAGGAAATTGGTCATACCCGTTCGTGAAGCTCCCCAGATCACGAACCCTTATACCCCGATCGTGAGGAAGATCACGAACCCACATACCCTGACCGTGAGGAAGATCACGAACCCTCATACCCAGATCGTGAGGAAGATCACGAACCCTTTTACCGGGACCGTAAGGAAGATCACAAACCCTCATACCCCGACCGTGAGGAAGATCATAAACCCTCATACCCTGACCATGAGGAAGATGGAGAACCCTCACACCCCGACCGTGAGGAATAGGACGTACCACCTAGATGTTGCACGAGTCGAACCGGTCACCACGAGATGGAGGAGGCAGACCATGAACCAAGAACCGACCGTTGGTCACGAGCAGGAGCCGAGAACCGATGTTGGAGCATGATGTAACGAGCCACGAGCTGAAGGAGGGGCCACGAGCCGATGGCCAGGGGAAAATCACAATCCAATCTTTGAGTCTGGACAACGAACGAACCGAACTGAAGAATCATGAATGGAGATGATGACCAAAAACCCGAGATGCAAAGGTAGTGCAAATGAGAAGTTTGTACTCAGGATCCAGACAGGAACCAACGAGTTAACTTCATGATTGAACTTTGCTGCGGGACGCATGCTGATGAGTTATCAACGTCCATACTTTGATTCACCACCGAGGGATGGATGTTAGGCTATGGATCAGTTTAGTGGGGTAGTCATTACTCCATGGGGCAGAGTGATCGTAGCATGGCTATGAGCCAGTGCAGTGGAGTTGTCATGACTTCATGGGGTAGGGTGGATATAGCAAAGGATTAGTGTCTATGGATCAGTGCAGTGAAGTCATCAGGACACCAAGGGGCAGAGTGATCATAGCAAAGGATTTGGGTGGTCAAAGCATTGGATATATTATGCTTTATGCCCTGAGTGAGAGATGTGAGGATGGTTACTATGCTTGACTGTTTGGTATTACTAGGACATACACACCCCCTCCCCCGTACTTCACCATATGTTTGTGTTACCTTAGAGTATTGTACATCTTGTGGTGTTGACTCTTTGGTTGCAGGTCCATGTTTAGGTATGGTTTAGTTATACCTGTTATTGTTCTGTTTTGCTGCTTATCACTCATACCAGACTTTTGTCTGACCCAAAGTTTTATGTCTCTTCTTATTACTCTGGGTGCTCTGAAACGGGCAGACTAGAGACATGTTAGCTGGTTGTGCACGAGTAGCTGTCCGGAGACGAGCAGGAGGCTTACACGTACTATTATATATGTATATATTCTCCCTGTGTCGTAGCTAGTGACTACTTTGGGCACTAGTAGTGTACCTTCCTTATTTTTCATTAGAGACAGTTTTCAAAAGTTGTAATAATGATGGTGTGGAACATAAGTTGTATTTGGATTTCCGCTGATATGATTATCTAGTTTTCGGCTGATGCGCTGTCTCGCCTGTATTACGTCAATATATGTTACTATTATATTTTATTCCATGCGCTATGAGATATACAACAGGTTCTTTGTTAGTTTATTGCCTCAAATTCCTTTTCCTTCGACGATCGTCATGTGCTGGTTGGACATCGGTGCGACGCATTTTATGGAAAATGTCGGCTGGTGCGGGGCGGGCCATCACATTTGGTATCACAGCTCTAGGTTGCATATTTAACCTAGAGGAAGACACCGGGGAGGGATAGTATACGTATATGAGAGCGTGTATTTGTGATATTTTGGTTTTTAAAAGCTATATATATATATACTATTAGTATATTAAGGATGAAGACGCACTGCACTAGCACCATTATAGAGATGGTGAATTATTTTCCCTTCACAGATAAGACGATGAGTCGAAACTTGAGGAACACGGAGACAAGGGATAACGATTGGAATGCCCTTGATATGAGGACGATATTCACTGACTTCATGAGAGAGATGCTTAGGGATGTGCAAAGGGCAGCTCCTAATGCTGCTAATGGTGGTGGTGCAGCGGTGCAGGCACCTGCCGATTTCGCCAAGCTCTGTAAGGATTACACTAGTCTTGGTGGGAAGCCATTCCACGGAACGGAGTCGGCTACAGAATTTAAAGATTGGTTGGATAGCTGTGTGCGTATCTTCGAAGACTTGGGTATCGAGGATGCTGTGAAAAGGAAGCTAGCATCCCGTCAGCTGCAAGGACGGGCTATGAATTAGTGGAATGCTATTAAGGAAGCTACTCCTGAGGATCAGATTACTTGGGAACAATTTAAGACTCACTTTAGCGACAAGTTTATTCCGGCTGCTCAGAAGTCAGTATTGTTTAAGAGGTTCTTGGAGCTAAAACAGAATGGTAGTGTTGTCTCGGAGTATATTGCTGAGTTCGATACTTTATCGAAATACGGATTATCCCCAATTGATACTGCCGAGAAGAAGAACGTGAAGTTCATAAATGGTTTGGATGGATAATTGGGGGAAAGGCTTATTAACCACATCGATGAGACGTTTGAATCGATTGTGAGGAAAGCATTGAGGTCAGAGTGTCTTTACCCTAAGTCGAAGACTGAGGTTGCATCTGCATAAGAGCCAAAACTGCAAGCAAGCGGTGGAGGCAAGAATGGTTCTCATAATAAGAGGAAGCATAATTAGATTAAGGATGGCCAGAAGAAGAAGAATAAGAAAGATGTGGAGTGCTTAGCTGTGGCAAGAAGGTAGATTATGCTAAAGAATGTCGAGCAAAGCCAGCAGACAGGAAGTGCTTCAATTGTGGCCAAGTTGAACATCAAAAGGATAAGTGTCCACAACCTCCGAAAGAGAAGCAAATTGTGAAAGCATATGCTATCAATGATGTTCCTTCTTCGTAGAATGCCTCAACTGGGGTGGAGAAAGGAAAGAACGTCTTTATTCAAGGTATGCTTTCAATTTATGATGTTTTTGTTCGGGTAATGTTTGATACCGGGACTTCCCATTCCTTCATATCTAGTAACCTGGTAGATAGGTTGGGATTGGAACCCGAGATAGTCGATAGACTTTTAGCTATGATGAGCACAATTGGTGGTTCGACAAACCTTGGTATGATTTGTCGTGATCTGGTCTTATCGAGTTATGGATGTATGTTTGCTTGTGGTTGCTTTGTTTTCGGCTTTACTGGGTATGGCATTATTTTTGGGAGTCGATTGGCTCCAAAGGTATGGGGTGGCGACGGACTGTGAGGGGTCTTCGGTGACCATTAGAGCGGATGATGGGCGAAGGGTATTGCTTGGTTGCCTACCTAGTGATGGGGTGATGGCTATTTTTCTAAATTCCCTTGACATCCCACATGATGAGTTGATGGAGATGCCTATTGCTAGCGAGTATCCAGACATCTTGGTGGAAGTGACTGGACTTCCACCACACCGAGAGATCGAGTTTCGTATTGATTTAGTGAAAGATGCCAAGCCTATAGTGATGCCACTTCGTCGTATGGCGCCAAAGAAGCAGCGAGAGCTCAATTTGCAAGTAAGTTATCTTTTGAAGAAGGGATTTATTCGAAGAAGTGTTTCCGAGTACGGAGCACCACCTGTGTTTGCTACTAAGGCAGATGGTTCCCTTCGACTGTGTGTAGACTATCGCGAGTTGAATAAGGTGACAAGGAAGAATAAGTATCCTCTCCCACGGATAGATTATTTGTTTGATCAGTTGAGTGGAGCAAGAGTGTTCTCCTAGTTGGATCTCGCGACAGGATTTCATTAGCTCGGAGTAGTAGTTGGGAGTATAGCTAAAACGAGTTTTCAAACGCCGTCTGGATTTTATGAGTGGTTGGTCATGGCATTCGGGTTGACCAATGCACCAGCATATTTTGTGGATCTTATGAATAGGGTATTCAGGGATCAATTGAATAAGTTTGTTCTTTTTTTCATAGACGATATCTTGGTTTACTCGAGGACAGAAAAACACAAGGAACATTTGAGGACTGTGATGGAGGTGTTGAGAAAACACCAATTGAAAGCAAAATTTCCTAGTGTCACTTCTGAAGAAGGGAAGTGGGATTCTTGGGCCACCTTGTTTCAGAGAATGGTATTGTCGTGGATACTGCGAAGGTGGCTACGATAAAAGATTGGTCTACGCCCAAGAATGCAACAGATGCAAGAAGTTTCTTGAGGTTAGCTGGAAATTATCACAAGTTTATCCACGACTTCTCAAAAATAGAGGCACCGTTAACACAGTTGACCAAGAAAAATCAAGCTTTCGTCTAGGGCGAAAAGTGTGAGAATGCATTTAAGGGTCTAGAGGAGAAGTTGATGTGTGTGCCAGTGTTAGTCATTCCTAAGGGGAACGAAGAGATAATGGTATACACGGATGCTTGTGGTACCGGACTAGGTGGTGTATTGATGCAAGGAGGTACGGTTGTAGCTTATGCTAGTTTTCAATTGAAACCGCACGAGAAAAGATATCCTACCCATGATTTAAAATTGGCAGCGATTGTGTTCGCCTTGAAGATGTGGAGACATTATCTCTTGGGAGAAAGATTCGAGTTGTTTACTGATCATAAGTCACTAAAGTATCTTTTCTCTTAGAAGGATCTAAATCTCCGTCAGCAGAGATGGTTGGAATTCTTCGCTTCGTATGATTTCGATATTGCATATACGCCAGGAAAGGGCAATGCGGTAGCTGATGCATTGAGTAGAAGACATGTCAGTTTAGGGGCTATGTTTCTAGAATGGAAGCAACTAGACTATATCGTTGGATTTGATTTCAGACCTAAGTGTGAATTGGAACCAGAGATGTTAGCTAGCTTGACGATCAGACCGACTTTGATTGAGAGGATTGGTTCCAATCAGAGGGACGATCCTAATCTATTAGAAATCATCTCTAGGTTAGAGATGTGTATCAGCAATGAGGAGATGAACAAGTATGGGCGTGATCGAGAAAGATGGCTTCGAAAGAATGGAAGATTGTTGTACCTGATGTCAATGGCTTGAAAGATGAAGTGCTCAGAGGATGTCATCACTCAAAACTGACTATATACCCCGGTGGTAATAAGATGTATCGAGACATGAAGCAGACTTACTACTGGAAAGGGATGAAGAGAGACGTTGGGAAGCTTATATCTAAGTGCATGAACTACCAGTTAGTTAAAGAAGAACAGAGGAAGGCTAGTGGTTTGTTACAACCATTGGAAATTCCTGGATGGAAACGGGAGCAAGTTTCGATGGAATTCATCGACGGGTTGCACAGGACTAGATCGGGTCATGATAGTATTTGGGTGATTGTGGATCGATTGACCAAAAGTGCAAGGTTCATACCGATCAAATCTAATAAAATGGCAGCTAAGTTAGCAGAGCTGTATATGAAGTGGGTGGTAAGATTTCATGGAGTACCTAAAAGCATTGTGAGTGACAGGGATCCATTGTTTACGAGCAGGATTTGGAAGAGGTTACAAGAGGCGTAGGATAAGAATTATACCCTAGCACCGCGTACCATCCTAAGACCGATGGTCAAACAGAGAGAGTGAACCGTATAATAGAAGATCTCTTGAGAGCTTGTATATTGGGATTTGGTGGATCATGGGATGACCAATTGCATCTGGTTGAGTTTGCTTGCAATAATAGTTATCAACCCAGTATTGGTATGTGTCCGTTTGAAGCTTTGTACGGAAGACCGTGCAACTCACCATCGTGTTGGTTAGAGACTGGGAGAAGTTTGTGCTTGGACCAGATTTGATAAGAGAGACTTCAGACAAGATCAAGACTATTCAACAACGAATGAAGGCTGCCCAAGATAGGCAGAAGAGCTATGTTGATAGAAGGAGAAGAGACTTGAAATTCTCCATTGGAGACTTAGTACTTGTCAAGGTTTCTCCACTAAAGAATATGATTCTATCCGGTAGGGGAGGCAAATTGGCACCAAGATTTGTTGGTCAATTCTCAGTTCTCGAGCAAGTTGGGAATCTAGCTTATAAAGCTGAATTAACAGAGAAGACGACAGGAGTTCATAACATATTTCATGTTTCCCAATTAAGGAAATTCGTACACGACTCCGATATGGCTATTTCACCTGAACAGTTGGATTATATTGAAGTAGAACCTGAGGCGGTTGGGAACCACAAGCCGATTCGTATTGTCGAGCATGATATGAAGCAATTTCGAAGGAAAGCGGCGAATCTAGTCAAGGTTTAGTGGGGTGAGAATGAGAATGACTGTACTTGTGAGACAGAGGAGAACATTAGGAAGACGTATCAAGAACTCTTTGCCCGATAACGTTTTAATTACGATTTAGTTGTTCCGAATGCTAGGATAGGCTTGTTTTGCTTGTTATGCATGTTTGATTGTTTGTAAATGGTTGATAGTCATGCGAGACCCGTTGTTGTTTTCTTAGTTAAGGAATTTTGGGGGCGAAATTTCTTAAGGGGGGAGAATGTAACGACCTGCATTCTACGTATAGAAGGATCAAAGAATATTGATTTCTTTCTTATACGGAGTCGTACGGTCGTGTAACTTTGGGAAGCGACTTTTGGGGTGATTTCCCATGTTCATGATTTTTGCCGAATTTTAAATGACCGTTTTGCCCCTAGCTGATTTTGTTTCATCCATAACTTTTGATTGGTAAGGAGTTCTGAACAGAAACCACTTTCATTCAATTCGAATGATGGTTTACCTTTCCGTAGAGTGGTCAATTAGCCAAATGGACACACCGTTTGGGAGATATGGTTGAAACAAGGTCTAGAAAGTGAAAACAGTTTAATCGGGCCTAATTAGGGTGATTAGCAAGAGGGCCCATAACCCATTTCAGGGTTAGGATTATGGGGAGGTTGAGAACAGTTTGGAAATGAATTTTATCTCATTTTTCAACCGCCTAAAATATTTCTCTAACTCTAGGCGTGGCCTCCACCTTCTAATTTCATCCCAAATCACTCCTAATCACTTTCTAAACGAAGATTAAGCCAAGCTACATCAAATCAAGGGTGATTAGAACCAAATCAGAGTTGGAGAAGTTGTGTTGCCTTTGAATTCGACCCAAACAGTGTAGTTTTTAGATTTAGTATTTTATTTGTGGCTAAGGTGAGTGATTTGCACCATTTTTCACTAATTACGGCAAATTAGGGATGATTAGTGTTAATTAGCGAAATTATACATGATTAAATTCAAGAAGAATGTTTAGAAATTCTTAAATATTATTTTAAACCTCTGTTAGAAATTTGGGTTAATTTGGATATGTTTTGCTAATCCTATCATTAGTCATGCTTAAGTATGATTAAGGCGAAAACATGGGTTTTGGGTATGTTTGATCCATATTGACATGATTATTTGTTTTTTTGATGTTTATTGTTGATTATACATGTTTCTATGACTGTTTGGAATGTTTTGTGGTTGTTAAGAACAGTTAGAATGGTTGAAAACGCCGCCGTATGGCGTAAATTGCTTGCTGGAAAGAGTTGCAGGAAATTGGTCATGCCCGTTCGTGAAGCACCGCCAGACCACGAACCCTCATACCCCAATCATGAGGAAGATCACGAACCCTCATACCAAGACCGTGAGGAAGATCACGAATCCTCATACCCTGACCGCGAGGAAGATGGCGAACCCTCACACGCCGACCGTGAGGAATAGGACGAACCACCTAGATGTTGCACGAGTCGAACCGATTACCACGAGCTGGAGAAGGCAGAGCATGAATCACGAATCGACCATCGGTCACGAGCAGGAGGTGAGAACCGATGTTGGAGCATGATGTCACGAGCCACAAGTTGAAGGAGGGGCCACGAGCCGACGACCAGAGGGGAAATCGCGATCCAATCTTTGAGTCTGGACAGCGAACGAAACAAACTGAAGAATCACGAATGGAGATGATGACCAAAAACCCGAGATGCCAAGGTAGTCCAAATGGGAAGTTTGTACTCAGAATCCAGATTTCAACCAATGAGTTAACTTCATGATTGGACTTTGTTGCGGGATGCGTGCTAAGGAGTTATCAACGTCCATAACTTTGATTCACCACCGAGGTACGGATGTTAGGCTACGAATCATTGCAGGGGTAGTCATTACTCCATGGGGCAGAGTGATTGTAGCATGGCTATGAGCTAGTGTAGTGGCATTGTCATGACTTCATGGGGCAGAGTGGACATAGCAAAGGATTAGTGGCTATGGATCAGTGCGGTAGAGTCATCATGACACTATGGGGTAGAGTGATCATAGCAAAGGATTTGGGTGGTCAAAGCGGTGGATATCGTATGCTTTATGCACTGAGTGAGAGATGTGAGGATGGTTTCTATGCTTGACTGTTTGCTATCACTATGACACAAACACTCCCTCCCCTGTACTTCACCATATGTTTGTGATACCTTAGAGTATTGTACATCTTATGGTGCTGACACTTTGGTTACAGGTCCAGGTTCAGGTGTGGTTCTGTTTTACCTATTATTGCTCTGTTTTGCGGCTAATCGCTCATACCAGACTTTTGTCTGACCCAGAGTTTTATATCTCTTCTTATTACTCTGGATTCTCTTAAACGGGTAGACTGGAGACAGGTTAGCTGGTTTTGCATGAGTAGTTGTCCGGAGATCATCAGGAGGCTTATACGTACTATTATATATATATATATATATATATATATATATATATATATATTCTCCCTGTGTCGCAGCTGGTCACTACTTTGGGCATTAGTAGTGTACCTTCCTTATTTTCCTTTAGAGACAGTTTTCAAAAGTTGTAATAATGATGATGTGAAACATAAGCTGTATTTGGATTTTGGCTGCTATGATGATCTAGTTTTCTGCTGATGCTCTGTCTCTCCTATTTTATGTCAAGATATGTTACTATTATATTTTATTCCATGCGCTATGAGATATACTACAGGATCTTTGTTAGTTCATTGCCTCAAATTCCTTTTCCTTTGACGACCGTCCTGTTTTGGTTGGTCATCGGTGCGACGCATTTTATGGAAAATGTCGGCTGGTGCGGGGCGGGCTGTCACATGTTGATAGTTGTTCACAACTACCGTTGGATGTTTATGATGTATGTGATCCATATAAATTTATTTATATGGATATAGGTTGTGATTTTATTCCAATCCGGAATTAATACGAATATTTTTACAAAATAATATTCAAAGGAAATTTATAACTGATTTTGATATCCGATTTTGGATGGACACAAAATATAAGTATTTGAAGCCGAGTTGGTTAGAAATCGCTATTTTGATATTAAAACAGATTTTTAAATCGATTTTATTCATCTTATAATGAATATTGAAAAGAAATGGATTTCAAAATAAGACATTTTGAAATAATTATCATTTTAATATTTTAATGATAAAGAACGTTCAATTTGGATTTATTTTTGCAATGAAATGGAAATCGTTTCAAAACTAACTTAATAATGATTTTATAAAATACGATTTGAATGGAAATAGAAAATATATATATTATATATAATTAAATGGCTTGAATAGAACGTGTCGCGCCACGACCATTCGCGAATTTCAACCATTGACTTCAAATGGACGTAACGGGAGATCTGACCGTCGGATTCTCTGGAAACCGAAACCGTTGGGTTCGTACCGAAAAGATCTTTCAATATATATAAGAGATTTTAAATCTAACGGATATATTATTAAATATGTCCAAATAAGTTTTGGAAAAGGTCGCCATGGATGCAGTTCGATTACCATATACGGAAATCGATTGAATTAGCGATATTAAAATTATTAAAAATATTAATAATTTTTGTAAAATCATAATAAATGATTTGGAAAGGATTTGGATGAAAAATTCCACATTTGAAAAGATAAAATATATTTTTATCAGAATGAACTAGTAAGAATCATAATCCAATATTTTTAAATAAATAAATTGGATTTGTGAATGGTTTTTAATAACCAGAATTTTCCAATATATAAATTGGAATGGATTTGAATGAAAATTATCTTCGGATATTTCGATATTGGATTCCATGATTATACGAATATTGTTTTGGGAATTTGCAAGATATATTTGTATATATATATCGTTATTCCCAATACGATATGTATTGGTTTCAGTATTCGATATTGAATATAAGCCGATATAGTCTCTATTCTAAGAATATCGATTTGGATTTTGGGTTTGTCGTGAATGGTGTTTTAAATAACATCGTTCTTAAACCCAGTTGAAAAAGGAATGAATCTTTTAATTAAGATTAATGAAGTTTTCCAGTTTATAATTATAAATTGGATTTAAATGGAAGTTAATTGTGGGTTGATCGTGAACAATGTTTTAAACAACACTATTTCTAAAAACCCGAATAACAGTGAAAAGATAATTTGGAATTTATAAATCTTTTATTGAGATTTAATGGAAAATTTCCAAAGTAACGTTTTTCGATTTAATATATTAAATTGGAATTGAATGGAATTTGATTTTATAATCGAGATAAGCTTCTGTAAAGGAAGACCACTAATATATATGGAATTTAAAAAGGCTTTGCCGTTATTCCATTTATAATACTAGTCCGATACCGAAATTTATATCAATTATTTACTGATCTGATTTCAATGATGATTCCATAGAAAATGGAATATGATTTTGGATTTATCGTGAACGGTGTTTTAAGTGGCATTCGTTCTTTAATCGAATTAAAGGTAGGATTAATTTCCGAAAATTGAATAATCATTAAGTAATGATTTTTTATATTAAAACTGAATTGGAGTTTTAATGAATCTTTAATTAGATTGAAATAGGAAAGTGATAATTTAAATTATCAAATATGTGGAATAATCGAGAATACCAGTTTCGCTCCAAACGATAGTTAAATCTTTAATTAGATTTGAAACGAGGAACGATAATTAAATTTACCGATAACACAGTGGTGTTAGATATGGAATACTACCAGTTTGTCTCCATGGAATGAATTGGTTGTGATTGGATTAATAAAATAAATGATTACTTTGGTAAGGCTAGATAATCCCGACTAGTTTGACAAACCTTTATTGGTTTGAAATTGTGAACAGATAAGAGGAAATCTTTTGAAATAATATTAAAACGAAGGTTAAACAAGTTGTTGAAATGATTTTATCTTTGATAAAATTAACGGGAACCTTTCCCGAATGATATGAATATTTTAATTAGAAAATATTTAGGATTGGAATGAGATGTGTGGTTGTTATCTTTATTTAATACATGATTATAAAGATGGGCCAGTTATTCGGAAAGACCGGATTTATGCACATTCTGAATAACAGATTCGACGATTGAAAGTCGAAGATATTGAAGACGGTGCAAGACCGGCATTCTTCACATCGAATGGATTACTACATATGCCTTGATTCGAGTTGCTGCCTTGAGGGGTTACAGTGGTAGTAGTCCGTACGTAGTTGTTGATTGTTCGGATATGCGAGGATCTCTCTCATGTATTGGACATATGGGATGAGGAATAAGGTGCCTCCGGTTTCGTCAAGACCTAGAACAGACTTATATATGGATTGTATGTCTAACATTGGATTCCTTTATGCTGTATTCCTTGATCTCTGCTAAATATATATCTGTTTGGTTTTGAAGAATTTATTCCTCGCTTAACACCCTTCTCTGAGACGTACGAGCTTAGAGGTTATATGTTGGTGGATGATCGATGATATGGTATGGATTGACAGTGTGGCATGCTAAGTTGCATGGATCAAGGCTTTTGTTGAAAAGCAAAGTCTTGTGGTTGATGATCTAAGCACGGCTTTAAGTAGCACAGCTTCGTGTTGTAGCATTAATTCGCGAGCCTCACACCTCGGTATGAGTCAAAAACGGGTTGAAGGACCTCTGGGAGGACATGTCGTTTCTTTCTAGCTAGAAGTGGTGTAATGGTATGGATCCCAAATGTTTTTACTTATGTGGATGACGCGAGGCGTCTCGGATATCGAGTCCCTAGTGACTCAGACATAGGTCTGATAGGACTGGGAGATGGGTGTTTAGGAATAATAAATCCTCTAACATATGTGAGGACCGGCCTTGACGCTCCTAGGGTCCATTGCGGGGGAATCCTGAGACATGTGCTAGAATGTCTCGAATCAATAGGGATGATCCCTAGCCTTGACTCATGATGGAATCCAATTTCCAATATGTGACTTTCGGTTTTAGTTGTAGAGCGTAGTATGGCGACATGATATATGGTACCCATGCCGTCTATGATTGATACATTTATATTTGAAGCTGATTTCTTCACTTATAGTAAAAATATCAAAATGATTTGTTTTAAACGTACCAAACATATTTGGCCGTTATAAGGTAAAACTTTTCCTCTGGTTTGTATTTGCGTTGTGTGATAGGACCTTAGTCTTATAATGGCTTCATTTTTCTAAAAGCATCGTGTTGTTTATAAATTGTTTTACGGTACCCTTAAAAGGAAATCCGTTCTGTGTTATACAGCGTGGTCCCTTGATTTACCCAATTATTAAAAATCAAGTTTAATAACTGGATTAGTTCTCACACCGGTCACATGACTGACTCGGAATTTATTGTTTTAACCTAAACTCTAGGTGCCCCTTTTTCTGCATGGACAACTAGTAGTTTTGGTTTTGCAGATTTACATTTCACAAGATCCTGGTTTACAGCTAGAGCTATATTCAGGAAGCTTTGTACCCGTGTATTATTTTCGGTTGTGTCAGTTGCTATATTTTCCGCTACACACTGTATTTATACATTCTTATTTCTGCTGCTATGTATTTTAATCTCTGATATTTTCTTTAACAACCCGGAATTTTGGGGCCAATTTAAAATTTTTAATTTAGAAATTTTAAAGGAAATTGGATATTTAAAATAATCTATTTTAAATAATAATGGCTAAGAATTTATTTTTAATCAAAAATAAACAAATAAATTTATTTAATTATATAGGGAGGTTAATATAGCACTGTAGTTTGAAATCTTGATTTCTAAACTTTAATTAAATATATATAATTCACTTTAAAAGCAGATCGGGAATGACCCATGAAAATCGAACTCTGTTTAACTCGGTTTTCGACGAAACCACTTTTGTTGGAACCGGAATGTCGAGTAATTGCTAAGTTTAATTTTCCAGAATTTTTAAAATTAATATGTGAGTGTGGCGAGAGAAACTGTGTTTTGTCAATTACAGATAAATTTAATCGACTTAAAAATAGCCATTTTTCAAACGGTCTCAGAATTCGACGAAATTAGTCTTGTTAGAACCGTATCGTCAAAACATAACCAGAAATAATTTTTCTGGAATTTTTAGAGTTCGTATGTGGCCCCGGTAATTTAAAATGTACGTTCAAATTAAATATAAATTGATTTATATATTAAATTATGGATAAACATATCATATCATCTGAATTAGGTTACGAAACATGTTCCATTGTGTCCGGGATGGGGGTTATTAGCTAGGGGCGACACTTGTTGTGTTTGAATCGGAGTTCATATGAACGAGTGAGCCGTATTTGAATTAAATAGAATTAAATAAATAAATAAATAAAATACTAGTATAAATACACGTATTCCTGCGCAACCCTAATACACAGTTAGACCAGCCGACACTGCCTGCGATCGAAGGCCAGAAAACACGGAATTTGATTCAACAAAATCTCCCAATCCCTTTGATGATTTTCAACAATTCAAAGCAAAAATCAAACTATGTTCTGAGCTCTTCAATTTAGTACGGATTTGATGGGGGTATCGTGGAGTACGGAGATCGTATTTTGGCCAGAAAGGCACCGGCTTTGGGCACGGTTTTCACCGCAGGGGGGCCACCGAGTTCGCCCAACCTCTAGGCGTTGGAGGAGGATGGCATGGCGCTCCGATCGCCGACATTGGATGGATGTCCGGTCAGAAGTTTGGGCGGCACGACGAAGACCTAGGCGGCGGCTCTGTGAAGGATCAATGAACGAAGAAGAAGGAGTAGACAAGAGGAAAGGCAGCGTTATCTAAGTGTTATTAAATATAATTAATTTTAATAAATTATTTAATTAGTTATTAATCTTTAAATTGATGTAACTTTTTCAAACAGCATCAGAATTTCGCGAAATCAGTCGCATTGGATTCGTATCAGAAAACACTACCTTATGGCACTGACTAGAGATGAAACCGGACACTTGGAAATTTAGCCAAATCTGAACACGAACAATTTCTGAAAACAAATCAAAGTGAGATTTCTTCTTTTTAATAATTAATTAATTTATTTAATTATTTGCTATGTGATGATTGGATGTGTATAATTCAGAATCTGCTTTGAGATGATATTGTGGGTGATTGTCTGTTTGTTTGTGATGTACGAACATAGATTTGTTCGTTAAAATATAAATCTGTATGCGTTGGTTAGAATAAATCATGTTTGTTCATATTTTGTTCAAATATATATATTAATCCAAACATATTTTTGTCATATTTATTGAATTGAATTATATTATCAATTCAACAAAAGAATATTATTTTGGTCATTTTTGTTGGATTGAATTATATTATCAATTCAATAAAAGAATATTATTTTGGTCATTTTTGTTGAATTGAATTATATTATCAATTCAATATCACATATTGTTTTGTCATTTCATTGGATTGAAATAGGTTTGTCAATTAAATATGAAACATGATAAAAATCACATCCTTATTAGAACTTGAATATATGAATAAAATGTACAATTTTGGTTAAACTTGATTATTAAATAAGAGTAACCTTGTTGTTGAATTGAAATAGATAAAACAAAATTCACCTTGTTGTTGAATTGAATGAGACAAAACAAGATTAACATTTTTGTTGAATTAAAATAGATCAAACAAAATATTAACTTTTTGTTAAATTGAAATCATCATTTTTTTTGTTTAAATGAAATCAAGAAGGAAAGATTACACTTTTGTGAAATGTAAGCAAAGAACAAAGCTTCATTTTTGTTTGCATTGAATAGCATAAACAAAATTAGCATTTTTGTTTGCATTGAATAGCATAAACAAAATTAGCATTTTTGTTTGTTTGCATTGAATAGCATAAACAAAATTAGCATTTTTGTTTGCATTGAATTGAATAAACAAAATTAGCATTTTGTTTGCATTGAGAAAAATTAGACAAAATATACATTTTGTGTATTAAAAGTGAATTAGACAAAATATATATTTTTGTATATTAAAAGTGAATTGGACAACGTGGACATTTTGTATATTAAGAGTGAATTAGCTAAATGATTATACTTTCACAATGCAAATATGACATTAGAATAAAAATACCATTTATGTTATAATAATGTCATGTCATGTGAATAAAAATACTTATTTTTATTCTGATATTAGTATTGTTAAACATGTCATTTAGTTAATCATGTTATGCTAATATAAACATGTTATTTTAGTTAAAGGTGTTGTGATAAATGAAAATGTCAATTACATAGGATTTGTGCATGATAAATAGAAATGTCGCTTTTTACCTTTAGAATTGACCTATTTATCAAACTATGATAGTGGGATTAAAATTGACATTTTTGCCAAATTATAGTAGTTGAATTAGAATTGACATATTTGTCAAATTATGATAGTTGGATTAAAGTTAACAATTTTGTCAATATAAATTAGTAGCGTTAAAAATATACTATTTGTCAATATAAATTAGTTGCGACAAAAATTCACATGTTTATCAATATAAATTAGTAGCGTCAAAACTCGCATTTTTGTTTAAAGTAGATAAAAGGATAAAAACAAAATAAACATTTTGTTAAGAAGAAATAATAAGAAGGATTAAGTATTTACATTTTTCAATGTAAAAGAGAAGGGATTAAGCATTTACATTTCTTATGTAAATACTTAAGATGAAGTAATTGAAACATTTATTTACGTTTAGGTAAATAAATAAGGTAAAGTAATTTAGACATTCATTTATAAATAGGTAAATAAATGAGAAAAGAAAATAAAAAGGATAAAAACATTTATTTCATTTTTCTTAATATGAATTAGTATACTTAAGCCGAGGTTGGATTGAGTTGTGATGTAAACCTGCCCGGACCCGCCCGGCTGTCCAGTGATCACAACAATACCTATCCAATGTGGGAGTTTAAAGCATATGTAAACTATTTAGTGTAAATAAAATAAAACATAGAAAAAGTAAGACGTTCATTTACATTAGATAAATAAAAGATTAAATAAAATTATACTTTTATATAATTAAAGAACATGTTTTTACATTGTAAATAAAATTACATTTCTATGTAATTAAGATTATAAGATTAAACATGTGAACTAGAATTTATTTACATTTTCTTATGTAAATAAAAAAAAAGAGGAATAAAAAGAACCAAAATGTGGATGGTAATTATTTACATTTTCTTATGTAAATAAAAATAATAAAAAGAAATGTTAGAAAAGAATTAACATAAGATATTCTTTTTATGTTAAAAAGAAATATTAGAAAAGAATTAAAGAAATGCATTTATTTACATTTACTATGTAAATAGGATTGGCAAGGAAATTGAAACTATTTATTTACAAATAGCTTAAATAAATATGAATAAGAAATTAGATACATTTATTTACGATTAATGTAAATAAATATAGCAAAAGTAAAAGTAAAACATTTATTTATAAATAGTGTAAATAAATAAGATAAAAGACAAGTAAAAACATTTATTTACAAATAGTGTAAATAATTAAGAAAAATTAGAAGTAGAAAAACCATTTATTTACATTTGGGTAAAGAAATAAGAAAAGGAAAATGAAAACATTTATTTATGTCTAGGTAAATAAATAAATGGTAAGAAAGAATATTTATTTACATTTAGAGTAAATAAATCAAAAGATAGAAAAAGATTATTTAATTATTTATTTACATTTAGTGTAAATAAACCAAAGATAGAAAAGGAATATCTATTTATATTTGGTGTAAATAAAGCATGAATTAAAGTGAATTTAAAAAGCACATTTTATTTACATTTTAAATGTAAATAAAAACAGAGTAAAATAAAAGTGATATTTTTATCGTCATTTTAAATGCGATAAAAGAATAGACGTTAATAGTTAAAATCGCCAAATGATTTATATTTATATATATATAAATATAAATTATAAACTTAATGACACGCATGCGACAGTTCGCGTATCGACAATCGTAACTTTAAATAGTTATACCGAAAGATCAGACCGTCGGATTTTCCCAAAACTGGAACCGTTAGGACCGCTTTGGGAAGATCTTTCCAACGATATACACTTCGTTAAAATCCAACGGTTAGATTTCGAGATAAGTGTAAATCAAATTTGGTTGAAAACAGCGCCAGGGTCGCCCATTGACCTGAAGCGTCTTTATATTAATTTAAGCTATTTTTATTTAAATAAAAATAGAAATAGGTCGTTATTAAATACCAATAACGATATGAAATGATTTCAAGTTATATATATGTGCGAGAATCATTTGAAAAGTCCGAGTTCAATCTCATTTCAAATGATTATACGACGATCTAAGTCGAAGAGTTGAAGACGGTGATTGAAGACTAACGATCTTCACATCGAATGGGTGTGTTGCTACTGAGACCCATGAGAAGAGTAGCTACCTTGATAGGGCTTCAGTGGTAGCCATTCGGACGTAGTGTTGATTTGTATGGATTTGACTTTCGCACAGACCCAGAGCATAAGTTTATAAATGGAATGTATGTCTGACGTTGTAGTCCTTTATAATAAATTCGTTGATCTCTGTTAATATATATCTGATTGGTGGTTAACACCCTTCTCTGAGACATATGAGCTTAGAGGTTATATATTGGCAGAAATCAATGGTATAGTATGGACTGACAATGTGGCATGCCAAAATGCATAGATCAAGGCTTTTGTTGAAAAGCAGGCCTTGTGGTTGATGATCAAAGCACGGCCTGTTTAGGCGTAGCTTTGTGTAACTTAACTTCGCGAGCCTCACACCCCGGTATGAGTCAAAAATGGGATACGGAACGTAGGGAGTGCACACGTTTCTTTCTAGCTAGAGTGTTGTCAGGGACCTACCAGCACTGACATTTAACTTATGTGGATGATGAATTTTGAGGTACATCGTGTTTTTATAGGCCGTTGGTTGTCATACTATAGGTCCAAAGGGACCGGGAAACGTGTGTTCAGGCATAACCAATCCACTGCCCATAGGCGGGGACCGACCCTACCGCTTCCAAGGGTTCACTGCGGGGGATCCTGAGGCATTTGCTAGAGTGTCTCGAATCGGAGAGGAGCTTGCCCCTAGCCTCGACTCATGATGGAATCCAAATCTCCAATATGACCTTGCGGTTTTGATTGTAGAACTAGTATCGGCGACATAATAGGATGGGATACTATGCCGTCTAGGATTAATACTTATGATTGAAATGTTTTCATTAAAACATATACACACTAGTAGTAATCCGTTTTACGTATTTATCATCTTTTGACCATTATAATGTAAAACCCTATCCTCTGGTGTGCGTTGCATTGTGTGATGGGACTTGGGTCTTATAATGGTTTCATTTTTCCAAAAAGACATTGCGTTATTTCTCGATTTACTTTCTGGCAATCCATAGGAGTAAACCCGTTCCGTGAAAGTGGCGTGGTCCTGTGATTAGCCTTCTTATTAGTTATATTAGTTTAGAATTCTCACACCAGTCCCCTGACTGACTCGTAGTTTGTTTCATTTTGCAAACTCGGGTGCCCTCTTTTCCACACTGGCAGTCGAGTAGCTTTTGCAGATGTCTATCTCTTTAGCAGGATTCTGGATCGAAGCCTAAAGCTGTGTCCAGGGCATAGAAGTCTTCCGCTGTTCAATGTATTAAACCTATTGGAATTTATCTTCCACTGTAGTTTACTTTATTTGTACTCTGATATTCTGTACTCTGATGTAACATTATTGTAATGTAATAAAAGTCTGTTGTTATTGTTCTAATGTATTGTATTCCCAAAGTTAAATTATTCGAAGATTTCCAACCTTTGGGTCAGACCTGTGTGGTTTATGGTCGATTCAAAGGGTGGGATTTTTCGGGTCTTTACAGTTGGTACCAGAGCTCTGGTTAGCTCAAATCTTTGTGGTACAACTCGTTAGAACTGAACAAAAGACTCATCAGAGATTGGATTAGTAATATCCAATAAGAATACTCATTAGAGATAGGATCAGCAGTATCCTAGAATGAGAAAACTCATTAGAGATGGGGTTAGTAGTGCCCTAGAATGAGTTAAGAGTAATAAGTATATAATTAACGTATGTTGAATATATAATCCGATCTTAGAAAATATGATTTTTAAATAAATAAAAGTATATATATTCGATAAGTTAGCCAACAAATTAAATTAATAGAAGTAAAATTAAAATTTAGTTAATTAATTAAACAACTTTTAGCCTAGTTCCTTTTCGAGGACGAAAAGATTTTAAGTGGGGGCGATTGTAACAACCCGGAATTTTGGGGCCAATTTAAAATTTTTAATTTAGAAATTTTAAAGGAAATTGGATATTTAAATTAATTTATTTTAAATAATAATGGCTAAGAATTTATTTTTAATCAAAAATAAACAAATAAATTTATTTAATTATATAGGGAGGTTAATATAGCACTGTAGTTTGAAATCTTGATTTCTAAACTTTAATTAAATATATATAATTCACTTTAAAAGCAGATCGGGAATGACCCATGAAAGTCTAACTCTGTTTAACTCGGTTTTCGACGAAACCACTTTCATTGGAACAGGAATGTCGAGTAATTGCTAAGTTTAATTTTCCAGAATTTTTAAAATTAATATGTGAGCGTGGCGAGAGAAACTGTGTTTTGTCAATTACAGATAAATTTAATCGACTTAAAAATAGCCATTTTTCAAATGGTCTCAGAATTTTACTAAATTGGTCTTGTTAGAACCGTATCGTCAAAACATAACCAGAAATAATTTTTCTGGAATTTTTAGAGTTCGTATGTGGCCCCGGTAATTTAAAATGTACGTTCAAATTAAATATAAATTGATTTATATATTAAATTATGGAAAAACATATCATAACATCCGAATTAGGTTACGAAACATGTTCCATTGTGTCCGGGATGGGGGTATTAGCTAGGGACGACACTTGTTGGGTTTGAATCGGAGTTCGTATGAACGAATGAGCCTTATTTGAATTAAATAGAATTAATTAATTAAATAAATAAAATACTAGTATAAATACACGTATTCCTGCTCAACCCTAATACACAGTTAGACCAGCCGCCACTGCCTGCGATCGAAGGCTAGAAAACACCGAATTTGATTCAACAAAATCTCCCAATCCCTTTGATGATTTTCAACAATTCAAAGCTAAAATCAAACTATGTTCTGAGCTTTTCAACTTAGTACGGATTTGATGGGGTATCGTGGAGTACGGAGATCGTATTTTGGCTAGAAAGGCACCGGCTTTGGGCACGGTTTTCACCGCAGGGGGCCCACCGAGTTCGCCCAACATCCAGGCGTTGGAGGAGGATGGCATGGCGCTCCGATCGCCGACATTGGATGGATGTCCGGTCAGAAGTTTGGGCGGCGCGACGAAGACCTAGGCGGCGGCTCTGTGAAGGATCAATGAACGAAGAAGAAGGAGTAGACAAGAGGAAAGGCAGCGTTATCTAAGTGTTATTAAATATAATTAATTTTAATAAATTATTTATTTAGTTATTAATCTTTAAATTGATGTAACTTTTTCAAACAGCGTCGGAATTTCGCGAAATCAGTCGCGTTGGATTCGTATCAGAAAACACTACCTTATGGCACTGACTAGAGATGAAACCGGACACTTGGAAATTCAGCCAAATCTGAACACGAACGATTTCTGAAAACAAATCAAAGTGAGATTTCTTCTTTTTAATAATTAATTAATTTATTTAATTATTTGCTATGTGACGATTGGATGTGTATAATTCAGAATCTGGTTTGAGATGATATTGTGGGTGATTGTCTGTTTGTTTGTGATGTACGAACATAGATTTGTTCGTTAAAATATAAATATGTATGCGTTGGTTAGAATAAATCATGTTTGTTCATATTTTGTTCAAATATATATATTAAACCAAAAATATTTTTGTCATATTTATTGAATTGAATTATATTATCAATTCAATAAAAGAATATTATTTTGGTCATTTTTGTTGGACTGAATTATATTATCAATTCAATAAAAGAATATTATTTTGGTCATTTTTGTTGAATTGAATTATATTATCAATTCAATATCACATATTGTTTTGTCATTTCATTGGATTGAAATAGTTGTGTCAATTAAATATGAAACATGATAAAAATCACATCCTTATTAGAACTTGAATATATGAATAAAATGTACCATTTTGGTTAAACTTGATTATTAAATAAGAGTAACCTTGTTGTTGAATTGAAATAGATAAAACATAATTCACCTTGTTGTTGAATTGAATGAGACAAAACAAGATTCACATTTTTGTTGAATTAAAATAGAACAAACAAAATATTACCTTTTTGTTAAATTGAAATCATTATTTTTTTGTTTAAATGAAATCAAGAAGGAAAGATTACATTTTTGTGAAATGTAAGCAAAGAACAAAGCTTCATTTTTGTTTGCATTGAACAGCATAAACAAAATTAGCATTTTTGTTTGCATTGAATAGCATAAACAAAATTAGCATTTTTGTTTGCATTGAATAGCATAAACAAAATTAGCATTTTTGTTTGCACTGAGAAGAATTAGACAAAATATACAATTTTTTTGTATTAAAAGTGAATTAGACAAAATATACATTTTTGTATATTAAAAGTGAATTAGACAACGTGGACATTTTGTATATTAAGAGTGAATTAGCGAAATGATTATACTTTCACAATGCAAATATGACATTAGAATAAAAATACCATTTATGTTATAATAATGTCATGTCATGTGAATAAAAATACTTATTTTTATTCTGATATTAGTATTGTTAAACATGTCATTTAGTTAATCATGTTATGTTAATATAAACATGTCATTTTAGTTAAAGGTGTTGTGATAAATAAAAATGTCAATTACATAGGATTTGTGCATGATAAATAGAAATGTCGCTTTTTACCTTTAGAATTGACCTATTTATCAAACTATGATAGTGGGATTAAATTTGACATTTTTGCCAAATTATAGTAGTTGAATTAGAATTGACATATTTGTCAAATTATGATAGTTGGATTAAAGTTAACAATTTTGTCAATATAAATTAGTAGCGTTAAAAATATACTATTTGTCAATATAAATTAGTTGCAACAAAAATTCACATGTTTATCAATATAAATTAGTAGCGTCAAAACTCGCATTTTTGTTTAAAGTAGATAAAAGGATAAAAACAAAATAAACATTTTTTCAAGAAGAAATAATAAAAAGGATTAAGTATTTACATTTTTCAATGTAAAAGAATAGGGATTAAGCATTTACATTTCTTATGTAAATACTTAAGATGAAGTAATTGAAACATTTATTTACGTTTAGGTAAATAAATAAGGTAAAGTAATTTAGACATTCATTTACAAATAGGTAAATAAATGAGAAAAGAAAATAAAAAGGATAAAAACATTTATTCCATTTTTCTTAATATGAATTAGTATGCTTAACCCGAGGTTGGATTGAGTTGTGATGTAAACCTACCCGGACCCGCCCGGCTGTCCAGTGATCACAACAATACCTATCCAATGTGGGAGGTTAAAGCATATGTAAACTATTTAGTGTAATTAAAATAAAACATAGAAAAAATAAGACATTTATTTACATTAGATAAATAAAAGATTAAATAAAATTATACTTTTATATAATTAAAGAACATGTTTTTACATTGTAAATAAAATTACATTTTTATGTAATTAAGATTATAAGATTAAAAATGTGAATTAGAATTTATTTACATTTTCTTATGTAAATGAAAAAAAGAGGAATAAAAAGAACCAAAATGTGGATGGTAATTATTTACATTTTCTTATGTAAATAAAAATAATAAAAAGAAATGTTAGAAAAGAATTAACATAAGATATTCTTTTTATGTTAAAAAGAAATATTAGAAAAGAATTAAAGAAATACATTTATTTACATTTACTATGTAAATAGGATTGGCAAGGAAATTGTAACCATTTATTTACAAATAGCGTAAATAAATATGAATAAGAAATTAGATACATTTATTTACGATTAATGTAAATAAATATAGCAAAAGTAAAAGTAAAACATTTATTTATAAATGGTCTAGATAAATAAGATAAAAGAAAAGTAAAAACATTTATTTACAAATAGTGTAAATAAATAAGAAAAAGTAGAAGTAGAAAAAATCATTTATTTACATTTGGGTAAAGAAATAAGAAAAGGAAAATGAAAACATTTATTTATATCTAGGTAAATAAATAAATGGTAAGAAAGAATATTTATTTACATTTAGAGTAAATAAATCAAAAGATAGAAAAAGATTATATATTACATTTAGTGTAAATAAACCAAAGATAGAAAAAGAATATCTATTTATATTTGGTGTAAATAAAGCATGAATTAAAGTGAATTTAAAAAGCACATTTTATTTACATTTTAAATGTAAATAAAAACAGAGTAAAATAAAAGTGATATTTTTATCGTCGTTTTAAATGCGATAAAAGAATAGACGTTAATATTTAAAATCGCCAAATGATTTATATTTATATATATATATATAAATATAAATTATAAACTTAATGACACGCGCGACAATACGCGTATCGACAATCGTAACTTTAAATAGTTATACCGAAAGATCAAACCGTCGGATTTTCCCAAAACTGGAACCGTTAGGACCGCTTTGGGAAGATCTTTCCAACGATATAGACTTCGTCAAAATCCAACGGTTAGATTTCGAGATAAGTGTAAATCAAATTTGGTTGAAAACAGCGCCAAGGTCGCCCATTGACCTGAAGCGTCGTTATATTAATTTAAGCTATTTTTATTTAAATAAAAATAGAAATAGGTCGTTATTAAATACCAATAACGATATGAAATGATTTCAAGTTATATATATGCGAGAATCATTTGAAAAGTCCGAGTTCAATCTCATTTCAAATGATTATACGACGATCTAAGTCGAAGAGTTGAAGACGGTGATTGAAGACCGACGATCTTCACATCGAATGTGTGTGTTGCTACTGAGACCCATGAGAGGAGTAGCTACCTTGATAGGGCTTCAGTGGTAGCCATTCGACGTAGTGTTGATTTGTACGGATTTGACTTTCGCTCAGACCCAGAGCATAAGTTTATAAATGGAATGTATGTCTGACATTGTAGTCCTTTATACTACATTTGTTGATCTCTGTTAATATATATCTGTTTGGTGGTTAACACCCTTCTCTGAGACATACGAGCTTAGAGGTTATATATTGGCAGAAATCAATGGTATAGTATGGACTGACAATGTGGCATGCCAAGATGCATAGATCAAGGCTTTTGTTGAAAAGCAGGCCTTGTGGTTGATGATCAAAGCACGGCATGTTTAGGCGTAGCTTTGTGTAACTTGACTTCGCGAGCCTCACACCGCGGTATGAGTCAAAAACGGGATACGGACCGTAGGGAGTGCACACGTTTCTTTCTAGCTAGAGTGTTGTCAAGGACCTACCAGCGCTGACATTTTACTTATGTGGATGATGGATTTTGAGGTACCTCCTGTTTTTATAGGCCGTTGGTGGTCATACTATAGGTCCAAAGGGACCGGGAAACGTGTGTTCAGGCATAACCAATCTACTGCCCATAGGCGGGGACCGACCCTACCGCTTCCAAGGGTTCACTGCGGGGGATCCTGAGGCATTTGCTAGAGTGTCTCGAATCGGAGAGGAGCTTACCCCTAGCCTCGACTCATGATGGAATCCAAATCTCCAATACGACCTTGCGATTTTGATTGTAGAACTAGTATCGGCGACATAGTAGGATGGGGTACTATGCCGTCTAGGATTAATACTTATGATTGAAATGTTTTCATTAAAACATATACACTGTAATAACCCGCAAAATCTGGGCCAGTTTAAAATTTTTATTTTGGCAATTTTAGCGAATTTTGATTATTTAAAATGAATTATTTTAAATAATATCGACGAAAAATTTATTTTGAATATAATTCGAACGTATATATTATACGCGTCGTCGATAGAATATAAAATATTTATATATAATTATAAATAGAATTGAAAATGGCGCGGTAGTTCGATAATTCGATTTCAAACTTCAATTAAATGTACCGGGTGCAAAATAACCCGGATTTTAGTGAAGCCAAAAACATTAGGATCTATTAGTGAATATCTTTCCAACGAATCCGAAAGATCAAAATTTCATGGCGGGAATCAAAAGATATGTCCAGTTGAAAATTCTGAATAGTCGCTATGGAATTCAGGCCCTTAAAAATGGACATTTTGCAAACGACCTCGGATTTCGACGAAACCAGTTTTGTTGGGTCCGCAGTGTCAAATTATTGCTAGATTCCAAATTTCATAATTTTTCGAATCAATATGTGATCGTGGCAAAGGAAAACGTGTTTTGACCATTTCAGTTGATTTTAATCGACTGGAAATTGGCCATTTTTCTAACGGTCTCAGAATTCGGCGAAACTAGTTTTGTTAGGACCGTATCGTCAATACGAAGCTAGAAAATATTTTTCTGGAATTTTTCTAGTTAGTATGTGACCCCGGTAATTTGAAATGTACGTTTAAAATTCAATTTAGTGATTTAAATGTAAATTCAACGAAAACTGATTCAAACAGTCGAATCAGCTTGCGATGCATATCCCATTGTGTTCGGAATAGGGGTAATTAGCTAGGGGCGACAGTCGGTGGGCTTGATTTCGAGTTAAAACAGAAAGTCAACTTTAAATTGGATTAAATAATTAAATTAAAAAAAAAACCCTCCCTCCTTATCAGCCGACCCCCCCCTTATTCTCATTTCAGAAATTAAAAAAAAAAAAAAAGAAAAATGCTCTTCAAAATCCGTCGCCCACCCACATCGAGACACGCCGCCTTCGACTCCTCTTCCCCCTCCTCCGCCTGCGCACCTCCGCCACCCATCTCCCCCGTCGTCGGCCATCCCCCTCCCCCTTCCCGTTCTCTCTCATCTCACCTCTCCTCCCCTTTCTCACCGAAAGCCCAAAGGACCCCCCCCCATCCCTGAAACGCGCCGCACTTCCACTCCTGGCACCCCAGGCGACCGACGACCCTCCACCGCCCCTCCGGCCGTCCATCGTCGCAGCGGACCCCCCCCTCTCGAAGCCGCTGTAAGCCTTCAGTTTTTTTTTTTTTTTCTGTTATTTTATTTTGTTTATTTGAAGTATTTGGATTGGGGTAAATATAAAAATCAGATTTTATATGAAGTACGATTTATAAAAATTTGATTTTTAGTATGAAAATAACGAAGTAAAGAATATTATTTTTATAGTTCAATGGTAATATAAAGATTATATTTTCCATAACAAAAAGGTTATATTTTTATTATAAAAAAAATGGAAAAGGCGGAATTTTTATTGAGTAGAAGAAGTAAAAATATAGTTTTTATATTTTTAAAGAATTAAAAATATAGTCTTTACTATATAGTAATATTAAAAATATGATTTTTATATTTTTAAAGTATTAAAAATATAATCTTTATAGGATAGAGAATATAAAAATATCATCTTTGTATATGTAGCGAAATAAAAATCTGATTTTTATTACGTTGAGATAAAGTGGTAATTTTTATAAAGGCGAAAACTTTATTTTTATAAAGGCGAAAACTTTATTTTTGAAAAGGCTAAATCTTTATTTTAAAAAAAAAAGGCGAAATCTTTATGTGGAAAATAGCGTGATAAAAATATAATTTTTATCTATTTGAACTTCGATAGAAAAATATAATTTTTATCTATTTGAACTTCGATAGAAAAATAGAATTTTTATATATTGAACTTCGATAGAAAAATAGAATTTTTATATATTGAACTTCGATAGAAAAATAGAATTTTTATATATTGAACTTCGATAGAAAAATAGAATTTTTATATATTGAACTTCGATAGAAAAATAGAATTTTTATATATTGAACTTCGATAGAAAAATAGAATTTTTATATATTGAACTTCGATAGAAAAATGGATTTTTATTTATTGAATAGCATAGTAAAAATGAGATTTTTATATATTGAACATCGAAGTGAAAATTCGATTTTTAAATATATGAAGTGATTATAGAAATATGACTTTTTAAATTGAAAGAGAATAAATAAAAATGTGATTTTTATTTTAAGGTCATCAAAATATAAAAATGTAATTTTTATATATATAGTGACTACGGACGACGAAGCTGACGAAGATGCGAAAACAATGAAGATTTCTATCAAAGAAGAGTCAAGATGTTTGGATAGCTATAAGTGAGAACTTCTCACCTTTCAATTTAATTTTTCTAGTTATATATATACTAGGATGCAGACGGTGCTTAGTAGCACCCGACACAATCGTCCACAGACCATGGACTTGTTTGTTTGACTGTTTGGTGATTGATTGCGATATTGGTTTGAATGTGGTTTGTGGTGTGAAAAATCGAATCGATAAATTGATTAGGATTAGACGTGCGCCGTTATAAGGCGAGAGAGTAAGGCTAGGTTAGACCCTTACTCCAAATTTTGTGGTTTGCATAACGAAAGTGAATTTGATTGATGTGTGAATGGCGTGGGCCTTCACTAGACCGGGGATAAGGCTGAGCCTCGTCCCGTTTCTAGTATCGTGCCGTTATGCCGCCGAAATTTTCTAAAATATGTTAGAAAAATAAAAATATCATTTTATTTAAAGAATGAACTGAATAGAAATTCATATGTCGAAATAAAATGTTTTACCGTTAAAAATATAATTTTTAACGTGAATGCGAATAAATAAATATTCATTTACAAACCGAACGGTTTGTTTATGTACACCTATTTGAGTGACATTGATTGGGTCGATAAATTTTACACGTCGCCCAGCTGCACGAATAAAATCTGTGTTTGATTGTTTGAAACCCTACACGGGTGTTGGGATGAAATTTAAAGTTCACTCATCCTGATTGATTAAATATGTCGATCGATTGATTGACAGGCTGTTATAAGCGTTAGATATTTATATTTGATGCTTATACAGTGTAGTGCACTTTGGTTGATGGTTGATTATTTTTCAATGCTATTATATACATGTGATGTATGAAAATCCATATAATTAACATTATATGGTAATTGATTGGGCCTCATTTCAATTTGAAAAATAAAGAATATTATAAAATAAAGGTTCATGTGTTGACTATATTCATCCGTTGATATTAGTCATGTGTTGAACGAAATATTTTTTATAATAAAATTTATATCTTTATCAATATAAAATAAAGGTTCATGTGTTGACTATATTCATCTGTTGATATTAGTCATGAGTTGAACGAAATATTTTTATAATAGAAATATATGAAGCCGTGTCGATTAGATTGACGCCATTTTGACGTGAACGATTTATATCGATTTTATTCATTTAAAAATGAATATTTAAAAACGATTTCGAAATGAATTGAATATATAACGATTTCGAAATGAATTGAATATATAACGATTTCGAAATGAATTGAATATAAAACGATTTCGATATGAATTGAATATAAAACGATTTCGAAATGAATTGAATATATAACGATTTCGATTTGAGTTGAATATAAAACGATTTCGAATTGAATGGGATAGAAAACCAATTTGATTTCAAATTGAATATATATTGAACTTGATTCAAATAGAAAACGAAACGAATTCAATTTGAATAGAAAATGAATTTGAATCGAATAGAAAACCAATTTGAATTGAATAGAATTGAGTTGAGAAACGAATTCGAATTGAATTTAAAATGAAGAGAAATGAATTCAAATTGAATTGAAATTTGAATTGAATAGAAATGAATTTTAAAACGAATTCATAAAGAAGAATTCAATTTTGATTTGAATTGAAATGGAAGTTGAATTTGTTTTTGAAACGAATTTAAAACTATTTATATAATTCGTTTTAAATGGAAATCGACGAAATATATATTATATATATAATATAATGGCCTGAATAGAACGCGCCGCGCCGCGGTAGTTCGTAAATTTCGACCATTTATTTCAAACGGACATTACGGGAGATCCGACCGTCGGATTCTCCTAAAACCGGAACCGTTGGGTTCGTATCGAAAAGAGCTTTCTAACGAATATTAGAAATTCAAAATCTAACGGTTGGATTTGGAGATACGTCCAAATCAAATTCGAAAAAGGTCGCTGTAAGTGCTGTTCGATGGCCATTGTTGGAAATCGACTGTACGGGCCTTGATAAAATTATTAAAAATATCAATAATTTGTGTAAAATCATAAGAAATGATTTGAGAAAAATTGGGGTGAAAAACTCCATATTTGAAAAGATAAAAATAGATTTTTATCGAAATGAACTAGTTTTGAACTAAATTTAAAACCCAATCATTTTTAAATAAATGAATTAGATTTAAAAAGGGGTTTTAAATAATCGAATTTCTAATATATTTGATTAAATTTGAAATGGGTTTATCGTGAACAGTGTTTTAAATAACACTAGTTCTTTAACCTGATAACAAATAGAATGTGATTTGGGTTTGTCGTGAACTGTGTTTTAAATAACACCTAGTTCTTTAACCCAGTAAAAGGAGTTTTATTGAATCTGCAATTAGATTGAAATTCGAATTGATAATCTAAATTACCAAATTTAGAAGATGAGCGGGAATGGAGTATCACCAGTTTTGCTCCAAAGCGATAGTTAAATCTTTAACTAGATTTGAACGTGAAATGGTAATTAATTTTACCGATAACACCACGGTGTTAGATATGGAGTATTACCAGTTTTGCTTCATGGGATGAATAGGTTGGGATTGGGAAATAAAATAAATAATTACTTCGTTGTGCTTCGCTAATCTCGACTAGGTGGAAAAACCATAATTTGGTTTTAAATGTCATCCAGAGGAAGATTTCAGGATAAATTTTAAAGAATTTATCTTGGATAAAATTAATGGGAATCTTTCCCTAAGAATAAGAAATTTAGAAACTAGCTGTAGGTTGGCTAAGAAGAATGGTTTCCTGGGTATTGATCTGATGTTGGTTTCGGCCTTCGGGGTTAATGTTTGGGAAATTATTCTCTTGCTAATCTGCGGTTAGTGACTAATGAATTGGAATGAGGCGTATGTTGTGCTTGTGTAACATTTGTTTTAATATACGCGGGTTGTTCGGAAAGTCCGGGTTTATACCCATTCTGAATAACCGATTCGACGATAAGTCGAAGATGAAGACGGTGGTCGAAGACCGGAAGTTTTCACATCGTTAGGATAATTACTGACGATCCTGATTGGACAGTACACCCAAGAGGATGGAAATAGTTGGTGGTCGTCCAGACGTACTTGGAGATGGATGGATATGCGAGGAAAGTGCCTCCGGTTTCGTTCAGACCCAGAACGGACTTGTAAATGGATTGTGTGTCTGACATTGGATTTTATTCTGTGTTGATTGATTTCTATTAAATATATATCTGCTTGGCGGCGGAGAATTTATTCTCTTGCTTAACGCCCTTCTCTGAGACGTACGAGCTTAGAGGTTATATATCGATAGATATCAATCGCATGGCATGAATTGCCTGTGTGGCATGCTGAGTTGCATGGATCAAGGCTTCTGTTGAAAAGCAAAGTCTTGTGGTTGATGATCAAAGCACAACCTACGTGGTAGCTTTGTGTATAGCGTGTATTCGCGAGCCTCACACCTCGGTATGAGTTAAAAACGGGATACGGACCGCTGGGAGAGCACGACGTTTCTTTCTAGCTTTGGTGGTGTCAGTGACTTACCAGCCCTGACATATATATACTTTTCACCTTTGTGGTTGTTGGAATGAGGCGCCTCGATTATAGGTCTGTAAGGACCGGGAAACGCGTGTTCAGGCATAATTAATCCTCTAACGTAAGTGAGGACCGGCCCAGCCGCATCCAAGGGTTACCCAGTGTGCGTAGTCCTGAGCATTTGCTAGAGTGTCTCGAACGCGGAGAGGAGCTTGCCCCTTGCCTCGACTCATGACGGAATCCAATTTCCAATACGTGCATTTCGGCTTTATTTGTAGAGCCTAGTATGGCGACATAGTAGCATGGGATACTATGCCGTCTATGATTTATATTTATGATTGAAATTGTTTTGACACTATACACTTATTATAGTATCAAATGATTTGTTTTAAACGTATCAAGCATGTTTGGCTATTATAAGGTAAAACCCTATCCTCCGGCTTGCGTTGCATTGTGTGATGGGACCTGGGTCTTATAATAGCTTCATTTTTTGAAAAAGCATTGCGTTGTTTATTCTATGCACTGGTATTCTTGGGAGGAAACCCGTTCCGTGTTATACGGCGTGGTCCCTTGAATTACTCTCTTTTGAAGTAAAGCTTTAAATAACTGTTTTAGTTCTCACACCAGTCACATGACTGACCTGGAGTTTATTGTTTTAACCTAAACTCTGGGTGCCCCTATTTTCCGCACGGGCAGCTAGTAGTTTTGGTTTTGCAGATTTATATTCACAGGATCCTGGTTTACAGCTGGAATGATATCCGGAAAGCTCTGTATCCATATATCACCTTCAGTTGTGCTTTATATTATTTTTCCGCTGCTATGTAATTTATTGTAATCTCTGATATTTCTGTGTAATATTTATTCATTTATACTCTGTATATTCTTGTAATCTGATGCATTGTTGTAATATACAATGAAATGTTCTTCTGTTTGTGTTCTGATTAGTCATGTTCTCAACAGTCAGGGGTTTCGAACGGTCTAGATCGGTTTAACGACTGATTCGGATCGAGCGAAATTCCAGGCCGTCACATTTGGTATCAGAGCTTTGGTTTACAGAGCTCGAGAACAAGACACATTAGAACCATATGAAAGAATTCATCAGATATTGGATTAGTAATATCCAATTAGAATGACTCGTTAGAGATAGGATCAGTAGTATCCTAGAACGAGTGTGAAGAGTATATTTTTCAAATGAAAACAATTTTGTTTTGAAAATTTAAACCATTTTATACGTATTTGAATATTTATTTTGAATATGGACAATCGAGTATATAAAGGTTTTGTATATACGCGTCATGAACGTATATTCGAAGTTTTAATATACTGGATAGATATAGAATCATACTCTAGTCGCCCGGACCTGATTCTGATGATTGACGCGTCATCATTAGTAATTAGTTTCGTGTTACGAAGGTGTGATATCTATATATTTCCATTAGACTGGTGTGAGAACCAAAACTAATATAGATAGAACACTTTGTTGTGAATTGGCATCAAAAACAAGATTTTCTGTATATATATCAAATTTTATGGATTTGAAAACTCTAATTCACTAATTGATTGATGTTTGGGTTGTTTGTTTATTTGTTTGCTAATTTTAACCATTTATGCCTAAGTAAACTAATAATTGAATTATATTGAAATTGGTCGCATTTGCTTGCATATACGTATACTTATATTGAACAGGTCATAGCAAGGAGGCTAGAGCCAGAGAATAAAATTTGTTTGCCCGACAAATAGGTACATGTTTACTACATAATTTCCTGTTTTGTTTGGGTGATGATGATTTTTTGAGCCTATTGGCTAGCCGCTTGGCTTTTTCTTTTTCTTTTTGAGATCTGAAGGACCGGGGAAGCTATTTGAAATTCCCCGATGCTCCCGGTGCAGGGGAGGTTATGGCGAAATTTTTCGAAAATTTAGAGTGTTAGCCAAATTTTTGAAATTTTTGAAAATTCTCAGAAACTGAAAGGTTAGAGAATGGAAGCCAGATCGAACATAGAGTTGAATAATCAAACCACTTTCGACTTTGTTCCTTTTCGGGGACGAAAAGTTTTAAGTGGGGGAGATTGTAATAACCCGCAAAATCTGGGCCAGTTTAAAATTTTTATTTTGGCAATTTTAGCGAATTTTGATTATTTAAAATGAATTATTTTAAATAATATCGACGAAAAATTTATTTTGAATATAATTCGAACGTATATATTATGCGCGTCGTCGATAGAATATAAAATATTTATATATAATTATAAATAGAATTGAAAATGGCGCGGTAGTTCGATAATTCGATTTCAAACTTCAATTAAATGTACCGGGTGCAAAATAACCCGGATTTTAGTGAAGCCAAAAACATTAGGATCTATTAGTGAATATCTTTCCAACGAATCCGAAAGATCAAAATTTCATGGTGGGAATCAAAAGATATGTCCAGTTGAAAATTCTGAATAGTCGTTATGGAATTCAGGCCCTTAAAAATGGACATTTTGCAAACGACCTCGGATTTCGACGAAACCAGTTTTGTTGGGTCTGCAGTGTCAAATTATTGCTAGATTCCAAATTTCATAATTTTTCGAATCAATATGTGAGCGTGGCAAAGGAAAACGTGTTTTGACCATTTCAGTTGATTTTAATCGACTGGAAATTGGCCATTTTTCTAACGGTCTCAGAATTCGGCGAAACTAGTTTTGTTAGGACCGTATCGTCAATACGAAGCTAGAAAATATTTTTCTGGAATTTTTCTAGTTAGTATGTGACCCCGGTAATTTGAAATGTACGTTTAAAATTCAATTTAGTGATTTAAATGTAAATTCAACGAAAACTGATTCAAACAGTCGAATCAGCTTGCGATGCATATCCCATTGTGTTCGGAATAGGGGTAATTAGCTAGGGGCGACAGTCGGTGGGCTTGATTTCGAGTTAAAACAGAAAGTCAACTTTAAATTGGATTAAATAATTAAATTAAAATAAAAAAAAAATAAAACCCTCCCTCCTTATCAGCCGACCCCCCCCCCTTATTCTCATTTCAGAAATTAAAAAAAAGAAAAAGAAAAATGCTCTTCAAAATCCGTCGCCCACCCACATCGAGACACGCCGCCTTCGACTCCTCTTCCCCCTCCTCCGCCTGCGCACCTCCGCCACCCATCTCCCCCGTCGTCGGCCATCCCCCTCCCCCTTCCCGTTCTCTCTCATCTCACCTCTCCTCCCCTTTCTCACCGAAACCCCAAAGGACCCCCCCCCCATCCCTGAAACGCGCCGCACTTCCACTCCTGGCACCCCAGGCGACCGACGACCCTCCCCCGCCCCTCCGGCCGTCCATCGTCGCAGCGGACCCCCCCCCCCTCTCGAAGCCGCTGTAAGCCTTCAGTTTATTTTTTTTTCTGTTATTTTATTTTGTTTATTTGAAGTATTTGGAATGGGGTAAATATAAAAATCAGATTTTATATGAAGTACGATTTATAAAAATTTGATTTTTAGTATGAAAATAACGAAGTAAAGAATATTATTTTTATAGTTCAATGGTAATATAAAGATTATATTTTCCATAACAAAAAGGTTAGATTTTTATTATAAAAAAAATGGAAAAGGCGGAATTTTTATTGAGTAGAAGAAGTAAAAATATAGTTTTTATATTTTTAAAGAATTAAAAATATAGTCTTTACTATATAGTAATATTAAAAATATGATTTTTATATTTTTAAAGTATTAAAAATATAATCTTTATAGGATAGAGAATATAAAAATATCATCTTTGTATATGTAGCGAAATAAAAATCTGATTTTTATTACGTTGAGATAAAGTGGTAATTTTTATAAAGGCGAAAACTTTATTTTTATAAAGGCGAAAACTTTATTTTTGAAAAGGCTAAATCTTTATTTTAAAAAAAAAAGGCGAAATCTTTATGTGGAAAATAGCGTGATAAAAATATAATTTTTATCTATTTGAACTTCGATAGAAAAATATAATTTTTATCTATTTGAACTTCGATAGAAAAATAGAATTTTTATATATTGAACTTCGATAGAAAAATAGAATTTTTATATATTGAACTTCGATAGAAAAATAGAATTTTTATATATTGAACTTCGATAGAAAAATAGAATTTTTATATATTGAACTTCGATAGAAAAATAGAATTTTTATATATTGAACTTCGATAGAAAAATGGATTTTTATTTATTGAATAGCATAGTAAAAATGAGATTTTTATATATTGAACATCGAAGTGAAAATTCGATTTTTAAATATATGAAGTGATTATAGAAATATGACTTTTTAAATTGAAAGAGAATAAATAAAAATGTGATTTTTATTTTAAGGTCATCAAAATATAAAAATGTAATTTTTATATATATAGTGACTACGGACGACGAAGCTGACGAAGATGCGAAAACAATGAAGATTTCTATCAAAGAAGAGTCAAGATGTTTGGATAGCTATAAGTGAGAACTTCTCACCTTTCAATTTAATTTTTCTAGTTATATATATACTAGGATGCAGACGGTGCTTAGTAGCACCCGACACAATCGTCCACAGACCATGGACTTGTTTGTTTGACTGTTTGGTGATTGATTGCGATATTGGTTTGAATGTGGTTTGTGGTGTGAAAAATCGAATCGATAAATTGATTAGGATTAGACGTGCGCCGTTATAAGGCGAGAGAGTAAGGCTAGGTTAGACCCTTACTCCAAATTTTGTGGTTTGCATAACGAAAGTGAATTTGATTGATGTGTGAATGGCGTGGGCCTTCACTAGACCGGGGATAAGGCTGAGCCTCGTCCCGTTTCTAGTATCGTGCCGTTATGCCGCCGAAATTTTCTAAAATATGTTAGAAAAATAAAAATATCATTTTATTTAAAGAATGAACTGAATAGAAATTCATATGTCGAAATAAAATGTTTTACCGTTAAAAATATAATTTTTAACGTGAATGTGAATAAATAAATATTCATTTACAAACCGAACGGTTTGTTTATGTACACCTATTTGAGTGACATTGATTGGGTCGATAAATTTTACACGTCGCCCAGCTGCACGAATAAAATCTGTGTTTGATTGTTTGAAACCCTACACGGGTGTTGGGATGAAATTTAAAGTTCACTCATCCTGATTGATTAAATATGTCGATCGATTGATTGACAGGCTGTTATAAGCGTTAGATATTTATATTTGATGCTTATACAGTGTAGTGCACTTTGGTTGATGGTTGATTATTTTTCAATGCTATTATATACATGTGATGTATGAAAATCCATATAATTAACATTATATGGTAATTGATTGGGCCTCATTTCAATTTGAAAAATAAAGAATATTATAAAATAAAGGTTCATGTGTTGACTATATTCATCCGTTGATATTAGTCATGTGTTGAACGAAATATTTTTTATAATAAAATTTATATCTTTATCAATATAAAATAAAGGTTCATGTGTTGACTATATTCATCCGTTGATATTAGTCATGTGTTGAACGAAATATTTTTATAATAGAAATATATGAAGCCGTGTCGATTAGATTGACGCCATTTTGACGTGAACGATTTATATCGATTTTATTCATTTAAAAATGAATATTTAAAAACGATTTCGAAATGAATTGAATATATAACGATTTCGAAATGAATTGAATATATAACGATTTCGAAATGAATTGAATATAAAACGATTTCGATATGAATTGAATATAAAACGATTTCGAAATGAATTGAATATATAACGATTTCGATTTGAGTTGAATATAAAACGATTTCGAATTGAATGGGATAGAAAACCAATTTGATTTCAAATTGAATATATAATGAACTTGATTCAAATAGAAAACGAAACGAATTTAATTTGAATAGAAAATGAATTTGAATCGAATAGAAAACCAATTTGAATTGAATAGAATTGAGTTGAAAAACGAATTCGAATTGAATTTAAAATGAAGAGAAATGAATTCAAATTGAATTGAAATTTGAATTGAATAGAAATGAATTTTAAAACGAATTCATAAAGAAGAATTCAATTTTGATTTGAATTGAAATGGAAGTTGAATTTGTTTTTGAAACGAATTTAAAACTATTTATATAATTCGTTTTAAATGGAAATCGACGAAATATATATTATATATATTATATATATAATATAATGGCCTGAATAGAATGCGCCGCGCCGCGGCAGTTCGTAAATTTCGACCATTTATTTCAAACGGACATTACGGGAGATCCGACCGTCGGATTCTCCTAAAACCAGAACCGTTGGGTTCGTATCGTAAAGAGCTTTCTAACGAATATTAGAAATTCAAAATCTAACGGTTGGATTTGGAGATACGTCCAAATCAAATTTGAAAAAGGTCGCTGTAAGTGCAGTTCGATGGCCATTGTTGGAAATCGACTGTACGGGCCTTGATAAAATTATTAAAAATATCAATAATTTGTGTAAAATCATAAGAAATGATTTGAGAAAAATTGGGGTGAAAAACTCCATATTTGAAAAGATAAAAATAGATTTTTATCGAAATGAACTAGTTTTGAACTAAATTTAAAACCCAATCATTTTTAAATAAATGAATTAGATTTAAAAAGGGGTTTTAAATAATCGAATTTCTAATATATTTGATTAAATTTGAAATGGGGTTATCGTGAACAGTGTTTTAAATAACACTAGTTCTTTAACCTGATAACAAATAGAATGTGATTTGGGTTTGTCGTGAACTGTGTTTTAAATAACACCTAGTTCTTTAACCCAGTAAAAGGAGTTTTATTGAATCTGCAATTAGATTGAAATTCGAATTGATAATCTAAATTACCAAATTTAGAAGATGAGCGGGAATGGAGTATCACCAGTTTTGCTCCAAAGCGATAGTTAAATCTTTAACTAGATTTGAACGTGAAATGGTAATTAATTTTACCGATAACACCACGGTGTTAGATATGGAGTATTACCAGTTTTGCTTCATGGGATGAATAGGTTGGGATTGGGAAATAAAATAAATAATTACTTCGTTGTGGTTCGCTAATCTCGACTAGGTGGAAAAACCATAATTTGGTTTTAAATGTCATCCAAAGGAAGATTTCAGGATAAATTTTAAAGAATTTATCTTGGATAAAATTAATGGGAATCTTTCCCTAAGAATATGAAATTTAGAAACTAGCTGTAGGTTGGCTAAGAAGAATGGTTTCCTGGGTATTGATCTGATGTTGGTTTCGGCCTTCGGGGTTAATGTTTGGGAAATTATTCTCTTGCTAATCTGCGGTTAGTGACTAATGAATTGGAATGAGGCGTATGTTGTGCTTGTGTAACATTTGTTTTAATATACGCGGGTTGTTCGGAAAGTCCGGGTTTATACCCATTCTGAATAACCGATTCGACGATAAGTCGAAGATGAAGACGGTGGTCGGAGACCGGAAGTTTTCACATCGTTTGGATAATTACTGACGATCCTGATTGGACAGTACACCCAAGAGGATGGAAATAGTTGGTGGTCGTCCAGACGTACTTGGAGATGGATGGATATGCGAGGAAAGTGCCTCCGGTTTCGTTCAGACCCAGAACGGACTTGTAAATGGATTGTGTGTCTGACATTGGATTTTATTCTGTGTTGATTGATTTCTATTAAATATATATCTGCTTGGCGGCGGAGAATTTATTCTCTTGCTTAACGCCCTTCTCTGAGACGTACGAGCTTAGAGGTTATATATCGATAGATATCAATTGCATGGCATGAATTGCCTGTGTGGCATGCTGAGTTGCATGGATCAAGGCTTCTGTTGAAAAGCAAAGTCTTGTGGTTGATGATCAAAGCACAGCCTACGTGGTAGCTTTGTGTATAGCGTGTATTCGCGAGCCTCACACCTCGGTATGAGTTAAAAACGGGATACGGACCGCTGGGAGAGCACGACGTTTCTTTCTAGCTTTGGTGGTGTCAGTGACTTACCAGCCCTGACATATATATACTTTTCACCTTTGTGGTTGTTGGAATGAGGCGCCTCGATTATAGGTCTGTAAGGACCGGGAAACGCGTGTTCAGGCATAATTAATCCTCTAACGTAAGTGAGGACCGGCCCAGCCGCATCCAAGGGTTACCCAGTGTGCGTAGTCCTGAGCATTTGCTAGAGTGTCTCGAACGCGGAGAGGAGCTTGCCCCTTGCCTCGACTCATGACGGAATCCAATTTCCAATACGTGCATTTCGGCTTTATTTGTAGAGCCTAGTATGGCGACATAGTAGCATGGGATACTATGCCGTCTATGATTTATATTTATGATTGAAATTGTTTTGACACTATACACTTATTATAGTATCAAATGATTTGTTTTAAACGTATCAAGCATGTTTGGCTATTATAAGGTAAAACCCTATCCTCCGGCTTGCGTTGCATTGTGTGATGGGACCTGGGTCTTATAATAGCTTCATTTTTTGAAAAAGCATTGCGTTGTTTATTCTATGCACTGGTATTCTTGGGAGGAAACCCGTTCCGTGTTATACGGCGTGGTCCCTTGAATTACTCTCTTTTGAAGTAAAGCTTTAAATAACTGTTTTAGTTCTCACACCAGTCACATGACTGACCTGGAGTTTATTGTTTTAACCTAAACTCTGGGTGCCCCTATTTTCCGCACGGGCAGCTAGTAGTTTTGGTTTTGCAGATTTATATTCACAGGATCCTGGTTTACAGCTGGAATGATATCCGGAAAGCTCTGTATCCGTATATCACCTTCAGTTGTGCTTTATATTATTTTTCCGCTGCTATGTAATTTATTGTAATCTCTGATATTTCTGTGTAATATTTATTCATTTATACTCTGTATATTCTTGTAATCTGATGCATTGTTGTAATATACAATGAAATGTTCTTCTGTTTGTGTTTTGATTTGTCATGTTCTCAACAGTCAGGGGTTTCGAACGGTCTAGATCGGTTTAACGACTGATTCGGATCGAGCGAAATTCCAGGCCGTCACATACACACTAGTAGTAATCCGTTTTACGTATTTATCATCTTTTGACCATTATAAGGTAAAACCCTATCCTCTGGTGTGCGTTGCATTGTGTGATGGGACTTGGGTCTTATAATGGTTTCATTTTTCCAAAAAGACATTGCGTTATTTCTCGATTTACTTTAGTTTATGCACTGGCAATCCATAGGAGTAAACCCGTTCCGCGTAAGTGGCGTGGTCCTGTGATTAGCCTTCTTATTAGTTATATTAGTTTAGAATTCTCACACCAGTCCCATGACTGACTCGTAGTTTATTTCACTTTGCAAACTCGGGTGCCCTCTTTTTCACACGGGCAGTCGAGTAGCTTTTGGAGATGTCTATCTCTTTAGCAGGATTCTGGATCGAAGCCTAAAGCTGTGTCCAGAGCATTGAAGTCTTCCGCTGTTTAATGTATTAAATCTATTGTAATTTATCTTCCGCTGTAGTTTACTTTATTTGTACTCTGATATTCTGTACTCTGATGTAACATTATTGTAATGTAATAAAAGTCTGCTGTTATTGTTCTAATGTATTGTATTCCCAAAGTTAAATTATTCGAAGATTTCCATCCTTTGGGTCAGACCTGTGTGGTTTATGGTCGATACAAAGGGCGGGAATTTTTGGGTCTTTACATTTTCTTATGTATATTATTTATTTATTTATACTCTGATACTCTTGTACTCTAATGTAAATTGTTGTAATAGCAATGAAATGTTCTTCTGTTTGTGTTCTAGTGCATCGTGCTCTCAACTCAATCCGCCATTTTCCATCTCTTCGGGGATCGGGGAAGTGTGGATCGTTAAAGTTGGTATCGGAGCTTTGGTTTACAGAGCTCGGAAAACAAGGCACATTAGAATCGAACGAAAGAATTCATCAGAGAGAGGATTGGTAACATCCTATAAGAATGACTCGTTAGAGATAGGATTAGTAATACCCTAGAATGAGTTTGAAGAGTGTTTTTAATTAAAACAAATTTAGTTTTGAAATTTAAATCATATTATACGTATTTGAGTATTTTATTTTAAATGATTTGGACTATCGAGTATTAGTAGATTTTGCATATATATGCCTAGCTAGCATGTATACGAAGCCTCAATATACTAGATAGGTACACAATCACACTCTAGTCGCCCGGGGATGATTCTATTGATGACTACGTAGCATTAGTAGTTTATTTTCGAGTAATCGAAAGTGGGATATCTATATATTTCCAACTGACTAGTGTGAGAACCAAACTTAATTAAAATTTATTGTTTGTGATTTGAAATTGGATCTTTGAGTTTATATATATATATATATAAGCTATGTATTTAGAAATTTAATCAACTAATTGATTGATGATTGTGTTGTGTGATTATTAGTCTAACTAATAAACATATTGAAATAATAGAACCAGTATAAGCATGAAAGGAAAATTAAGCCAAATCAAGTCAAATTTGCACTGAATTGAAAATTGTTTGTCGTTGCATACATATACATGTATATATGTGAACAGTTCATAGCAAGGAGGCTATAGAACAGGAATAAAATTGTATGCCCAACAAATAGGTACATATTTACTGTATTTCTTGGGTTTGGTGATTTTATGAGCCGATTGGCTAGCCACTAGGCTTTTTCTTTTTCTTATCGATTGATGAGGGCCCTGTGAGGCAAGTTGTGGTTTTAAATATCAACCTGTACAAATGAGGTTATGGCGAAATATTTCAAAAATTTAAGGTGTTAGCCAAATTTTTGAAAAATTAGAAAGTCCTTAGAAACTGAAAAGTTGGAGAACTTGAGCCAGAATGAAAGTTGAGTTAGTTAGTTAAACAACTTTCAGCTCCATTCCTTTTCGAGGGCGAAAAGATTTTAAGTGGGGGAGATTGTAACAACCCGGAATTTTGGAGCCAATTTAAAAATTTTATTTTAGATATTTTAATGCATTTTGAATAATTAAAATGATTTATTTTAAATAATAACGACTAAAAATTTATTTTAATCGTAGCTCAAAATTATATATTTATAATGTAATTAAAAAGAATCCAAAACGGCGCTATAGTTCGAAAATTCGATTTTAAACTTTGAATTGATATACAAAATTCAATATAAATCAGAATTGAATGAAACCAGAAATATTAGAATTGGATTAATCATATCTTTCTAACGAATGTAAGAAACTCAGATTTCACATTATAAATGATAAGTTATGACTAGTTAAAAATTCAGAATAGTCGCTATGGAATTTATATTATTTTAATTAATATATAAGCCCATAAAATTTGAGATTTTGGAAACGACCTCCGAATCCAATGAAACAACTTTTTTGGATTTGGAATGTCAATTTATTGTTAGGTTTCAAATTTCATAATTTTTGGAGTTAATATGTGAGCGTGGCAGATTTAAACGGGTTTGGAAATTCAGTTTGAATTTAATCGACTGAAAAAGGTCCATTTTTCAAACGGCCTCCAAATTCGACGAAATTAGTTTTATTAGGACTGTATCATCAAAACATAGCTAGATTTATTTTTCTGCAATTTTTGGAGTCAGTAGGTGGCCCCGGTAAATTAAAATGTTCGTTGAATTCCAATTTGAACGTTATATTAATTTATATTTTAGTTTTGATAAAAACTGATCGAAACAGTCGAATTGGCTTATGAAACATATCCCATTATGGCATGTTAAGTTGCACGGATCAAGGCTTTTTTTGAAAAGCAAAGTCTTGTGGTTGATGATCGAAGCACGACTTTAAGTAGCATAGCTTCGTGTTGTAGCGTTAATTCGCAAGTCTCACACCTTGGTATAATTCAAAAACATGTTGAGGGACGTCAGGGAGAACATGCTGTTTCTTTCTAGCTAGAAGTGGTGTCATGGTATGGAGCCCAAACATTTTTACTTATGTGGATGATGCGAGGTGCCTCGGATATCGAGTCCCTAGTGACTCAGACATAGGTCAGATAGGACCGACAAACGGGTGTTCAGGAATAATTAATCCTCTAACATATGTAAGGACCGGCCTTGACGCTCCAAGGGTTCACTACGGGGGAATCCTGAGACATGTGCTAGAATGTCTCGAATCAATAGGGATGATCCCTAGCCTTGACTCACGATGGAATCGAATTTCCAATACGCATCTTTCGATTTTAGTTGTAGAGCCTAGTATGGCGACACGATATATGGATTCTATACCATCTATGATTGATACATTTATATTTGAAGCTGATTTCTTCACTTATAGTAATAATATCAAAATGATTTGTTTTAAATGTACCAAGCATATTTGGCCATTATAAGGTAAAACTCTATCCTCTGGTTTGTGCTTGCATTGTGTGATACGACCTGAGTCTTATAATGGCTTCATTTTTTGAAAAGCATCGCGTTGTTTATGAATTGTTTTACGGTATCCTTGGGAGGAAACACGTTCCGTGTTATAAGGCGTAGTCCCTTGATTTACCCAATTATTAAAAATCCAGTTTAAAAACTGTTTTTGTTCTCACACCAGTCACATGACTGACTCAGAGTTTATTGTTTTAACCTAAACTCTGGGGGATCCTATTTTCCGCACGGACAGCTAGTAGTTTCGGTTTTACTGATTTATATTTCACAGGATCCTGGTTTATAGCTGGAGCTACATACGGGAAAATTTGTACCCATGTACTATTTTCAGTTGTGTCAGTTGCTATATTTTCCGCTACGCGCTGTATTTATACATTCTTATTTCCGCTGTTTCGTATTTTAATCTCTGATATTTTCTGATGTATATTATTTATTCATTTATACTCTGATATTCTTGTACTCAAATGTAAATTGTTGTAATAGCAATGAATTGTTTTTCTGTTTGTGTTCTAGTGCGTCGTGTTCTCAACTCAATCCGCCATTTTCTGTCTGTTCGGGGATCGGGAAAGTGTGGATCGTTAAAAATATATAACCTCTAAGCTCGTATGTGAAACGACCCGAAATTCCCGGTTAAGGAAAGCGCGGATAGAGTTGAGAACACGACACGATATAACGCAAACGGAAGAACATTTCATTGCTTATTACAACAATTACATCAGAGTACAAGGATGTACAGAGTATAATTCAAATAATATACATTACACAAATATCAGAGATTTAAATACATTACATAACAGCGGTAGATAATACAAGGCACAACTGAAAAGAATACGCGGATACAAAGCTTTCCGAGTATAGTTCCTGCTGTAAACCGGGATCCTGTGAATATAATTTGCAAAACCAAAACTACTAGCTGCCCGTGCAGAAAATAAGGGCACCCAGAGTTTAGGTTAAAACAATAAACTCCAGGTCAGTCATGTGACTGGTGTGAGAACTAAAACAGTTATTATTCTTTATTCTTAAAGTTAGGTAAATCAAGGGACCACGCCGCTAATGCGGAACGGGCTTCACCCCAAGAATACCAGTGCATAAAACAAACAGCGCAATGCTAAATAAAGAACAATGAAGCTATTATAAGACCCAGGTCCCATCACACAATGCAACATAAACCGGAGGATAGGGTTTTACCTTATAATAGCCAAAGCATGCTTGATACGTTTAAAACAAGTTATTTTATACTATAATAAGTGTATAGTGTCAGAACAGCTTCAAATATATATGTATCAATCCTAGACGGCATAAATGCCCCATCCCACTATGTCGCCAATACTAGGCTATACAATCGAAAGCGCAATTGTCACGTATTGGAAGATGGATTTCCGTCTGTGAACCGTGGAAAAAGATATTCCTCCACCGCTTCGAGACGATCTAGTCTAGAATGTCTCAGGCAAGCGCGCATGCAAGCCTTGGATCATCAGGGCCGGTCCACCGATGTGGATTAAACTTAAACCCTCGACCACTACGTTTTCCTGCCCTAAGGGGTGAAATGAGTCCATTGACTCTATCGGTTCGAGAACGACCGATATATCCGAGGCGCCTCGCAACAGCAACAATAAGCAGTGCCGGCCAGTTCAAGCACTGACACCACTTCTAACTAGAAGAAAACGCATGCCCTCCCTGATGTCCGTCTCCAGTTTTTGGTCCACCGGGGGTGTGAAACTCGCGAGTCAATGCTAATACACAAAGCTACGCCACGCAGGCCGTTCTTGGATCATCACCACAAGACTTTGCTTTTTAACAGAAGCCTTGATCAATTGCCACTTAGGCACGCCATACAGGCAATCCGCTCCATGCGACTGATGTCTAACAATATACAACATCTGATCCGAGCGACTTAGAGAGGGGTGAAGTAAGAGAATAAATTCCCTTTCTCCAGGAAAATGTATATTTAATAAAGACCAATCAACACAGCGCCAAAATCCAATGTCAGACACACCGACCATTTACAAGTCCATTCTGGGTCTGAACGAAACCGGGGGAACTTTCCTCGCATATCCGTCGATCTCCAGGCACATCTGGACGATCACCAACTGATTCTCTCCTCTTGGGTGTACAGCCCAATCAAGATGGTCAGTAATTATTCAAACGATGTGAAGACCCTCGGTCTTCAACCATCTTCTTCACCTTTAGCATATAGTCGAATCGGTTATCCAGAATGGGTATAAACCCGGCCTTTCTGAATAACCCGCGTATATTATAAATTAGTGTTACACAAACACAACATACGTGATTGACACTGAAAAGTGTTTATTTTATTACTCTTATGCTTTATCTTTTGTAAATAAATAAATGATACTTTGGTTACTTTTGTATGTTTTTACAGGATCTCAAGAAATGCCTCCCTCAATTCAAATCAAAGGCCAACTACAAGAAAGAACTACTTCCTCACATCAAATTCATTTCAATTGCAAAAGAAGTAGTAGCTCACTGGTAAAGGCATAGGAATTGGTGCTGAGAGACCTGAGTTCGAACCCCGTCAAGCTCACTTTTTGCCAAAGAAACGGAGCGCGTTCACACTGGCCCCTTTGCTTTAAGGAGTATTTGGATTAGTGTTATGTTATATATGTACATACACATATTCATGTGTATGTATTTATGATATGCACCAATTAACATTTCAGCAATAGCCATATTCTTATCATGGAATTAAATGCAAATCATTCAATTTCAATTAGAAGAATTTCTGATTGAATTGCTGCCAAGAAAAGATCCATTGTGAAGATTTTATCCTTTGGAGTCTAATAAGCATCCTTGTTTGGAAGAATTAATTATATGCAATCTTTATCAATCAATTAGCCACATGAGAGAATTGAGAGATATGGAAAATATTTACCATGATATGCCCAGATTTTCTCCAATCAAGCTGAGTCAAGGAAGGCAAGAGATATTCATGCATGAGGAGGCCCATTTATTCATAGACCTAATTAGGGTTTTCCCATTCTCATCTATAAATATGTGATTGTAACCATTGTAAAAATTATTCATTCTTCTGTACTCTCTTTCAGTCTTAATAAATTTTTTTTTCTTTAGTTTCTGCATTTTATTTTCATGGCATATTGTGTTGTCTAGTCAATTAGATTTGCTAGAACACAATTTGCTATTGCTTCAATTTTTTTTACTAGTGATTGACCGTCTGATTAGATTCAGCGGTAATCCTAGTTTTTAATTTTCAGTTGTTGACTTCTTTTCTGCAATTTTATTTCCAGTGTTCTATTTTATTTAATCATTGAATTTATTACAGATCCGATTAGATTCGAATCTGTAGTGAATTTAATTGCATCTTTTATTCGTAGTTTCAGTTTTTATTTTGCTTTGCGAAAAAAATCAACCTCCAGCTTCGTCTAACATGCCCAAGAAAAAATAATAAATAATAATTTTTAATTAAACCTCCCTGTGTTCGACCTGTATGCTACACGCCTGTATGCTTGCAGAATTTATTACAAATGTCGCGCTTTTCTAATTCATAGACTAGCGTCGATCAAGTTTTTGGCGCCGTTGCCGGGGAGGCAACATTTAAATTTTATTGTTTATTTAATTTCTGATTCGTGTTAGTTTTGTTCTATTTTATTTTTAGTCATTTTGTTTAAAAAAAAAATCTCGTTTACTATTTTTCCTTTCTTTCTTTATTTCCTACCAAATTCTTACATGCTTTCTTCCTTTACAAACTTCACAAAATAAAAAATAAAAATATCTTCTGGAATTTCCTTTTTCCTTCTACCACTATCATCTCAAACTACACCGTCCAAGTCACGTACACAACACTAACTCCCTTTCCTCATCACAACAGTGCTGTTCAACATCTCCTTCTGACCACCCTCCTCTTTTAACCCTTCAGTTCTGATCACATCATACCTACCACCAGCCACACACCTCCTACAACATCATATCGCAGCCACTTCGCAACCCTTCTGCCCACTGTCGAAAAACTCTCACAACATCCACATTGCCAAAAATTGATTACACTACTCCACCACACATCCATCTCTCCCCCATCAGATCAGTTCTACCCGCATCCATCTTCAACATACCACCGTACCCCCACCTCCAGACCGCACCAAAATCATTGCCTAACCTTCAGCAAAGCCTTATGCCATCCTCTCAACGTCCACTTCCTTGAACAGCAAATCAACCTTCACGTTCTTTTAAAAAAAAATTCCGCACCTTCCCATCCAACTACAGCCAAACCAAACAACACTGCCACGTTCTGACCAAACAATTCTCACCACAACCCCTACTTCTTCCAGCACTCTCTAATCCCGTAACTACTGCGGCCTCAACGCAATATCTCCTAGCCGAAACAGTCACCCAAAGTCAACCGCAGCAATCAACAATCCTCACACACCACGTCCCTCCGAATCCCCTCAGTAGTTCATCTATTTGGGAAACCTACATCAAGGTCTGAATACCCAAATCGACAACATCCCAAACCCAATTCGCATCACCAAAATCCGATTCTCGAACCCTTTCTCCAATCAGCATTCAAAAAACCAAATCGCACCCAAAACCCGAGTCGCAATTCGTGAAAACCCAAGGAAATTCGGAAACACTAAGGAATTATTTTATAGAAATAGGAACTTTCGATTTGTTTCTAAAATATAGAAGGGAGGTGCAGTTATTTTGGGGAAACAGACAATAAAAAGGGGCAAGTTGATTGGGGCGTTGAAAGATTTATTTGTTGAGAGGTATTGTGATTCGTGGCCCTTACTTTGGCTTGTGTGCGATCCATTTCAGGTGGAGTTGATTGCACTGTTATTTTTAATCTTGTAGCACTTAGATTTAATTGTCAAATAAGTTGTCTTCGAGTCAATTTTTGTTCTCTCTTATTTTCGATTTTGCTCTCCATTTGTTTTTGTTTTGATTGCTTTTCTTTTATCCCCCCCCCCCCAAAAAAAAAAGGAGAATTTTTCAAAAACAGGTACAGCTGAAATTTAAAAAGTGTGTTAAAAAAAAATTCGGGCTCCGAGCCCAAACCCGTGCCGCAGCGCAGTCAAGCAATTAATAGAAGGGGACAACAACAGAAAGCAGCGGACGATTCATATGGGTTGGAGCGGTTGCACACCAAGTGGGGTGTGAACGCGCTAGCGCTTCCCAAATTCACTGGAGGACTGCCGATCAAGGTGAGAAATTTTTAAAACACTACAGGTGCTCTGCTGCAAAGAAAAAAATATATATCGACAATTGTTGTAAAAAAATTCTGCAGGGGCAGCGGCTTTGAATGTACAATTTTTAATTTTTGCAATTATTTTGTGTGATTGTTGTTATTTCTGCATTTTTATTCATTCTGTTAAGGGCAATACCCCAATTCACATAAGGTGAGGGATTACATCACCCTTTCCTTAGCCCACAAATTGCATTTCATCGTATAATCTGACTAATAATAACGGTTAGTCATTGGACTTAAGGGAGTCACTGGATCATCTAGGGCTTAATTATATTGTGATAATTGATTCATTTGGAACGAATTATTTCTTGGTGTCTAGACTACGGCAGAGAAGTAACCGTTTATAAATATTACGGTGATTCGTAAATATTATATCGGTTGTTACTCTGAAGGTACTTAAACCTTCGGCTGCATCGCTAGGGTGATTCCTGGAGCACCGATAACTCCTGTCCGTTAACTGGCTGAGAAATCTTTTGATCTAAGTAATCAAACGCATCACTTTATAATTTTGGGTTAGGAGCCAATAAGGACAGAAAACTTCATTGTAGCTAATTTCTGTGCTTGCATTTAACAACAATGAGTGAAAAAAGTGTTAGCCAACAAAATTCTCCTAGAGGTTCTCGAATCAACCAAAATTTTCCAACCGAATTGGATCAAAATCGAGTGAATCAAAACCTTCCAAACTTTGGGGATCAAAACCAAATAAATCAAAATTTCCAAAACCTCAATATCCAAATGGAGAGACCCTTGTCTCTTCGTGATCGATGTTATCCTACTAGGACCGTTCAACCATCTGTCATTGTGTTCCCACCAGCTGAAGGAAACAATTTTGAGCTAAAACATTCTTTTATCCAAGGGGTACCAAAATTTACTGGGTCTGAAAATGCTTATGAATTTCTGAGTGAATTTGAATTGTATGCGTCCACAACAAAAATGCAACAACTATCTGAAGAATCGATCAAGCTAAGGCTAATTCCATTTGCACTACTTGAAAGCGCTAAAAGATGGCTAAATTCTCTTCCACGACATTCCATAAGAAGTTGGGATGAATTTGTCACTGCATTCTTGAAAAAGTTTTTCCCTTTCCATAAAACTCTAAAAATCTGAACCGAGATAAATCAATTTTGCCAAAACGAGGGAGAAACCTTTTCAAAATACTTTGAGAGATTCAACCAGCTACTGTATAGTTGTCCTCATCATGGAATTCTAAAAGATCACTTATGTCAAATTGCATATGAAGGGCTAAACTATCAGACTAGAACTCAACTAGAATCAATGTGTGGAGGAGACTTTATGTCTAAAACAGCCGATGAAGCTTGGCGGTTTTTAGAAGATTATTCTGAAAAGGACATGCAGTGGGAATCGATTCGTGTGCCCATTCGTACTACTACTAGAGGAGTGCATGTCGTGGACCCAAGTCAAATTCCCTTAGAAAATCAAACTCCTCAAACCGGAGAAGGGTTACCCCACTATTACTCTCAAGACCAAGCCAATGCCATAGCTCAAAATAATCCTTACTCATCCATGTACAACCCTGGTTGGAGGAACCACCCAAATTTTTCTTGGTCGAACACCAATAATTCGGCTAACCCATCTCACGTGCAACCCTTTATTCCCAATCCGAATTACCAAGGTCCACCCCCCAATTCTCAAACCTCTCAAGCTACACCTCAATCCAAACAACCTTATAGGCACCCCAATTTTCAATCATCAAACCAATCATCTCAATCTCCTTAACCATCACAAGATATTGGGCGTCTAGAAAAACAGATGAACTCTTACGAAGCTAAAATAAACTCGCAAGATGCTAAAATGGACCAAATGTTTAATATGATGAAGGAATTTATGAAAACTCATGAGAAGGGAAAATTGCCTAGTCAACCCGAGGTGAATCCAAAGTATAACTCTCGTGCTGTAAATTCTTGTGAGGACGAAAACCATAATCCCGTCAACGCTATTACAACTCTTCGATCTGGAAAGAGGATTGATAATAACGTGGACGACCCTGACGAACCTTCTAACTCGACCCCAACCCCTAATCTTGATGATCACCCATTGGCTTCGAATGCCAATTCTTCTAAACCTCAAGTTTCCTTAAATGTTGGCAGTCCCAACAGCTCTTCTCCCAGTGTCGGCAAACCTGACCCACCTTCGAAAATTAATGTTGGCAATACCAACATACCATCTTCTACAACCTTACCACCTTCTCCTCCCTTGGATAAACCTTCTTCTTCGAATGACGAAACTCATCACAGAGTCAAAGAACCAGTAGCTCCTTTTCCTCATAGACTCAATAATAGGAAGAAAGCTCCAAATTTTGATAAAATTCTGGAAATTTTCAAACAAGTCCGTGTGAACATTCCTCTTTTAGACACCATTGAACAAATTCCTCAATATGCTAAATGTCTTAAGGAATTGTGCACACAAAAACGTGCAACCAATGTCCCAAAAACCGCTTTTCTAACTGCAAATACAAGCTCTGTTCTTTCGAATCTTGCCCCAGTCAAGTATAAAAACCCTGGCTGCCCTACGATTGATTGTAAAATAGGAAACACTCACATCTCTCGTGCTCTACTTGATCTTGGTGCCAGTGTCAACCTTCTCCCTTATACTCTCTATCGTCAACTTGGACTAGGGGAGATTAAACCAGCAAACATCACACTTCAACTAGCCGATCGATCTGTCAAAAAGCCATTGGGAATTATCGAAGACGTCTTGATACAGATCGAACAGTTTTACTTCCCTGTCGATTTCATAGTTTTAGAAACAGAGCCTGTCTCAAATCCCAAAGTTCAAATACCATTGATCTTAGGACGTCCTTTCTTAGCAACCTCTAATGCTGTCATTAATTGTAGGAATGGTCAGCTTCGACTTTCCTTCGGGCACCTAACCATTGAGCTAAACATCTTTAATATCAACAAGCAACCTAGGGATTTTGAGATCGATGAAATTGACATGATCCAAACCGCAGTTGATGAAACCTCTAGTGACACTTCTGAAGCCTTGAAAATGTGTCTTGACTATTTCGACTCTGATTTCGACGAACTCGAATACATTTCTGAACTAAACAAAATTCTTGATTCCGACACTTCGTCACCTGACTATAACCAAGGAATGTTGACCAATGTTGATACACAAGAACCTCCTAAGTTAGACCTCAAACCCTTGCCACCAGACCATAAGTATGCCTACCTAGACTCCTCAGAAACTTTCCCCGTAATCTTGGCCTCTGATCTTACCGAAGACCAAGAGGAAAAAGTTTTGGAAACTTTACGGGAAAATAAGGACGCCTTGGGGTGGGAAATTAGCGATATAAAAGGAATTAGCCCATCAATTGTGGAACATCGCATACATTTAGTTGATGAGGCTAAACCCACCCATGAGGCTCAAAGGCGATTAAACCCGAACATGAGAGAAGTGGTCAAGGAGGAGATAATCAAATGTCTAGACAATAACATCATCTATCCCATCTCTGATAGTACTTGGGTGAGTCCGGTACAAGTTGTACCAAAGAAGTCAGGAGTCACAGTGATCAAAAACGACAGTAATGAACTCGTCCCAACAAAAATCAAAACCAAATGGCGTGTGTGCATCGACTATCGAAAGCTTAACTCAGCCACACGAAAAGACCATTTTCCCTTGCCTTTTATTGACCAAATGCTCGAACGCTTAGCGGGACATGAGTACTACTGTTTTCTCGATGGATACTCTGGCTATAACCAAATTCCTGTTGCTTTAGAAGATCAACATAAGACCACCTTTACTTGTCCCTTTGGAACCTTTGCTTATCGTCGCATGCCTTTTGGTCTTTGTAATGCCCCCGCCACTTTCCAAAGGTATATAATGAGTATTTTCTCTGATATGGTGGAAGAATTCTTGGAAATATTCATGGACGATTTTTCAATATATGGATCATCTTTTTCCCAATGTCTCACTCATCTAGAACTTGTCCTCAAACGTTGTAAGGAGAAATCACTCGTGCTTAATTGGGAAAAATGTCACTTTATGGTAAAAAGGGGGATAGTTCTAGGTCATGTCGTCTCCAAAGATGGCCTAGAAGTCGATAAATCAAAAATCGATTTGATTGCTAATTTACCTCCTCCCAAGTCTGTCAAAGATGTTCGTTCATTTCTTGGCCATGCGGGATTCTATAGAAGATTCATTAAGGATTTCTCAAAGATTTCAAAACCTCTCTCGAATTTACTTGCCAAAGACGTAAAGTTTGAATTTTCCAATGATTGCAAAACATCTTTTGAAACTCTTAAGTCAATCTTGACCACAACTCCCATCATTCAACCTCCTGATTGGACTCAACCCTTTGAACTTATGTGCGACTCTTCTGACTTTGCAATTGGAGCCATCTTGGGTCAGCGAATTGATAAACTCCCTCGAGTCATTTACTACGCTAGCATAACCTTAAACGAGGCCTAATTGAATTACTCAACTACTGAAAAGGAATTTTTGGCAGTTGTCTTCGCTCTTGAGAAATTCAAACCATATCTCATAGGATCCAAAGTCATAGTTTACACTGACCATGTTGCCCTACGATATTTGCTTTCTAAGAAGGATCCAAGGCCTTCTTGATCCGTTGGATCCTTCTTCTTCAAGAGTTTGACATAGAAATACGAGATAAAAAGGGTTCTGAAAATGTCGTAGCTGATCATCTCTCTCGAATTGTGCACGAAAATGATAACGACACTCAAATCGATGACTATTTTCCTGACGAACAACTCCTTTCGATTTCTAACACCCCTTGGTATGCTGACATTGTGAATTATCTTGTCACACAACAAATGCCCGCTGAATGGTCGAAACAAGACAAACAAAAATTTCTCTCGAAAGTTCGAAACTTCTATTGGGACAACCCATATCTTTTCAAATACTGTCCAGACCAAATCATTCGAAGGTGTGTGCCCGATCATGAACACCAAAGTATTCTCTCCTTCTCACATAACCATGCTTGTGGCGGTCATTTTGGAGCAAGAAAAACTGCTGCAAAAGTTTTGCAAAGCGGTTTTTATTGGCCCACACTCTTCCGTGACGCTTTCGAATTTTGCTCTAAATGTGAGCGATGTCAAAGAACGGGTCGAATCTCTAAGCGAAACATGATGCCTCTCAACCCCATTTTAGTGATTGAGTTATTCGATGTTTGGGGCATCGACTTCATGGGACTATTCCCCAATTCATTTGGGAATCTTTACATCTTGCTTGCAGTAGATTATGACTCAAAATGGGTTGAAGCCATTCCGACCAAAACCAACGACAACAAGGTTGTTGTCAAATTCCTCAAAGAAAACATCTTTTCACGCTTTGGCACACCTCGAGCTATCATTAGCGATAATGGCACTCACTTCTGTAATCGTGCTTTTGAGTCCTTGCTCAAGAAATACTCAATCACACACAAGCTGTCGACCCCCTACCATCCACAAACGAGTGGGCAAGTAGAAGTCTCCAATAGACAAATCAAACAAATTCTTGAGAAAACCGTGAATTCCAATAGAAAAGATTGGTCCGTAAAATTGATTGATGCACTTTGGGCTTTTCGCACTGCTTATAAAACCAATCTAGGGATGTCACCATATCGATTAGTCTTTGGAAAGGCCTGTCACTTACCTCTTGAATTAGAGCATCGCGCTCTTTGGGCCATAAAATTTTTGAACTTTGACTTAGAAAAAGCCGTCTCATACAGGAAGTTACAAATTTCTGAATTAGAGGAATTAAGAAATGAGGCGTATGAAAATGCGAAAATCTACAAAGAAAGAACCAAAGCCCAACACGACAAAAACATACTTCGTAAGGAATTCAACGTAGGTCAAAAAGTTCTTTTATACGACTCTAGACTTCACTTGTTTCCAGGAAAACTCAGATCTCGATGGACTGGACCTTATGTCGTGAAAACAGTATACCCTCATGGAGCGGTTGAAATTGAAAATCCTAGGGATGGAAAAGCCTTCAAAGTAAACGGTCAACGACTGAAACCATTTTTGGAATTCGAGCAATACGACGAAGATGACTCTATCGATCTGCATGATCATCCACCATGAAATCAGGTGGTACACGTTCTTTTTCTTTTTCATTTTTTTTATTTTATTTTTGTTTTTCTGCCTTAGACAGTTGGGACACTGTCTCAATCAAGTGTGGGGGGGAGTCTGCATTTCATCCATTTTCATTTTTCTTTGTTTTTATTTCTTTTTATTTTCAGCCATTTTAGATTGCAGTGACATACCATAATTTTTTTTTTTTTTTGAAATACGACTCATTTTCAATTGATACAGCAAAATAAGTTTACAATTTGTTCAATTGATACAGCAAAATAAGTTTACAGTTTGTAGCCAGTTGATAGTATTTTTCTCTCTCAACTTAGATCGAATAGGAAATATAATGAAAAGTTTAATTTTGAGGGATAATAGTGTAACCGGTACATAGGGAGATTCTTAGGTGATGGCCATGAAATTTATTCTATATTGTAGACTTTGTTTAAATAAGTGGAGGACTTAAAATACTTATATTGGCTTTTCAAATCTTTAAAACTAAGTCGTGTTAAGTTGAATTCGCGTTACTCTCTTTTGTGCTTATATTTTCGATAATAATAATAATAGCATTCCAAGGGTATCCAACATTGCTTGTATATCGAGCGTTGGTGTGCAAACCCGCCAAGCTCTATCCGACACGTTGTTGACGAAGTCAAAGTTGGAATATCTTGGTCTCATTTTATGAGATTGGACACCTAAGGATTACCGACACGTTGTTGACAAAGTCAAAGTCGGCCTGCACAATCCGCCAAGCTCTTTACCTACTCTCCGTTAGTCAGCGAGGCAGTGCATGGGTGGTAAACCTGGGTCTTTTTAGTTAGGTGTATGTACTTAATGATAAATCTTAAAATTTTATAGAATAAAGAATAAGCGATGATACCCAAACACTTCTTGACCTTATTGATTTGACTAGCCATACATGAGAAAATTAGAATACCACTTTGCAAACTGTGCCAAGCAAACTAAGATTTTATTTCATGGCTGCACTATGTTATCGACCGAACTAACTGGCCAAACTGGAATTTAACATTTGAAAATTTGATTTATATTGAAAATTTGTGACAAGTTGAGGTATCTAAAATAAAATCAACTGATTAGAAATTGTTAACTTAATTTGTTGTACCACTTTCCTGAAACAAGTCGTGTTTTCATTTTTTTCATTTTTATTTGCATATGTCCATTGCATTCATGTAGTTTCATTAAAATCATAGCATACTGCATTTGGATTTTGTGGGTAGTATCCGCTAAAAACCCTCACGAGACACCACTCGTCCTACTAGGGACACCTAGAGGTTTAACAGCTTGTTGCATACGCTCAATGCAATCGTGTTTCCTACGAAAGTGCGACCTATCTAGTTAGTTTTTCATTTTTTGTTTTACTCGAGGACGAGTAAAAGATAAGTGTGGGGGTATTTGATTGACACTGAAAAGTGTTTATTTTATTACTCTTATGCTTTATCTTTTGTAAATAAATAAATGATACTTTGGTTACTTTTGTATGTTTTTACAGGATGTCAAGAAATGCCTCCCTCAATTCAAATCAAAGGCCAACTACAAGAAAGAACTACTTCCTCACATCAAATTCATTTCAATTGCAAAAGAAGTAGTAGCTCACTGGTAAAGGCATAGGAATTGGTGCTGAGAGACCTGAGTTCGAACCCCGTCAAGCTCACTTTTTGCCAAAGAAACGGAGCGCGTTCACACTGGCCCCTTTGCTTTGAGGAGTATTTGGATTAGTGTTATGTTATATATGTACATACACATATTCATGTGTATGTATTTATGATATGCACCAATTAACATTTCAGCAATAGCCATATTCTTATCATGGAATTAAATGCAAATCATTCAATTTCAATTAGAAGAATTTCTGATTGAATTGCTGCCAAGAAAAGATCCATTGTGAAGATTTTATCCTTTGGAGTCTAATAAGCATCCTTGTTTGGAAGAATTAATTATATGCAATCTTTATCAATAAATTAGCCACATGAGAGAATTGAGAGATATGGAAAATATTTACCATGATATGCCCAGATTTTCTCCAATCAAGCTGAGTCAAGGAAGGCAAGAGATATTCATGCATGAGGAGGCCCATTTATTCATAGACCTAATTAGGGTTTTCCCATTCTCATCTATAAATATGTGATTGTAACCATTGTAAAAATTATTCATTCTTCTGTACTCTCTTTCAGTCTTAATAAAGTTTTTTTTTCTTTAGTTTCTGCATTTTATTTTCATGGCATATTGTGTTGTCTAGTCAATTAGATTTGCTAGAACACAATTTGCTATTGCTTCTATTTTTCTTACTAGTGATTGACCGTCTGATTAGATTCAGCGGTAATCCTAGTTTTTAATTTTCAGTTGTTGACTTCTTTTCTGCAATTTTATTTCCAGTGTTCTATTTTATTTAATCATTGAATTTATTACAGATCCGATTAGATTCGAATCTGTAGTGAATTTAATTGCATCTTTTATTCGTAGTTTCAGTTTTTATTTTGCTTTGCGAAAAAAATCAACCTCCAGCTTCGTCTAACATGCCCAAGAAAAAATAATAAATAATAATTTTTAATTAAACCTCCCTGTTTTCGACCTGTATGCTACACGCCTGTATGCTTGCAGAATTTATTACAAATGTCGCACTTTTCTAATTCATAGACTAGCGTCGATCAATACGCCTCATTCCAATTTAGAATATTCTTTTATTCAAATATTCACATTCTCAGGGAAAGGTTCCCATTAATTTTTATCAAAGATAAATTCTTCTAAATTTATACTTTAATCTTCCTTTGGATATCACTTCAATCTAATTAAAGATTCATTAAAACTCCACTTAGTTTTAATCTTTAACTGGGTTAAAGAATCGATGTCCATTAAAATACGATTCACGATAAACCCCAAATCACATCCAATTGTTAATCGGGTTAAAGAGCAAGTGTTATTTAAAACACTGCACGATAAACCCAAATTCCAATTCAAATTCTATTCCAGTTAAATATTAATTAACTGAACACTTTCACCAAATCTTAATTAAAAGATTTATTCTTTTCTAAACTGGATTCAAGAACAGCGTTATTTAAGACACCATTCACGACGAATCCAAAATCACTTTCTAATTTACACATTAGAAATTATGGTTATTTTTAAAACCATTTCCAAACCAGTTTATTTATTTGAAAATAACTAGACTTTAATTCTAGTTAAAACTAGTTCAATTTGATAAAACACATTTTTATCTTCACAAGTATGGATTTTTTCACCCCAGCTCTTCCGAAATCACTTATTTTGATTTTACACAAATTATCACTATTTTTAATAATTTTATCAAGGCCCGTACAGTCGATTTCCACTAACGGTCATCGAACTGCATCCATAGCGACCTTTTTCAAATTTGATTTGTACATAATTCCAAATCCAACCGTTATATTTCAAATTTCTTATATTCGTTAGAAAACTCTTTTCGACACGAACCCAACGGTTCCGGTTTTAGGAGAATCCGACGGCCGGATCTCCCGCAACGTCCACACGAAGTTTAATGGTCGAAATTCGCGAACTACCGCGGCGCGGCGCGTTCTACTCAGGCCATTAAGTATATATATAATATATATTATATATATATTTTGTCGATTTTAAGACTAAGAATATTTTATACACAGTTTAAAAATCGATTTCCACTTCACTTTTAATTTTTAGCCAAAAATTAAATATTCTACATCATTGTGCTATAAACGATATTATTTCCAAAATATTTGAATTTGAAATAATTCCCTACTCGATATATATTTTTAAATGAATAAAATCGATTCAAATATCGCTCGCGTCCAAGTGGCGCAACACTAATCAACACGGCTTAATATATTTTATTTCAAATATATTCACTTTGAATATTCTATTTCAAATATTTCTGCTCTAAATATTCTATTTCAAATATTTACACTTCAAACATTTTATTTCAAATATTTCTACTTTAAATATTCTATTTCAAATATTTCTGCTCTAAATATTCTTTTTTAAATATTTTTGATTTCACCAAATAGGAATGAGGCCCAAACACATACCATATTATTTCACTTATACGGATTCACATACAACCCATGTATATAATCAACCATCATCCAAAGTGCACTACACAACTGCATAAGCATTAGATATCACTAAGCAACGCTTACAATAGCCTGTCCATAAATCAATTGACATACAACTAAACAATTGGGATTAGTGTACGTCAATTTCATCCCAACACCCGTGTGGGGTTTCAACCAGCAAACACACATTTTCACTCGTGCAATTGGACGACGTGTAACATATATCGACCCAAATCAACGTCAATCAAATAGGTGTGCATAGACAAACCGTCTGGTTTGAATATGGATATTTAATTTCACTAGTCAAATTTTTCTAACACTTTTTAGAAAATTTCGGCAGCACAACGGCACTGTACCAAAATTGGAGTAAGATCTAACCTAGCCTTGCTCCTTCGCCTTATCACGGCGTAGTCTAATCCTAACAAAATTTTCGATTCGTTATTCAAACCACAAACTGGGGTAAGGTCTAACCTAGCCCCACACCCTTGCCTTATCTCGGCGCACGTCTAATCCAAACCAAATATATCGATTCGCTTTTCACATCACAAACCAAATTCAAATAATTATTCTCACAACCACAAATATAGCAACCAAGCAAACAAGTCGTCCATGGTTTGTGGACGACGGGTGTGAGGTGCTACTAAACACCGTCAAACATCCTAGTATATATTTTAACTAGAAATTAAAATAGAGCGAGAATTCTCACCAATAGCTAAACCACACACCACGACTCTTCTGATGTAGAACATCTTCGTCGTGCTTCCAACGAGATCTGTTCAACACCGTTTGTTAAAAATTATATTTTTAACAATGCTACTATTATATAAGAGATTATATTTTTATAACGCTATTTTTACATAAAAGAAAATACTTTTAATACGCCCTTTTTATTTTTAAAAAATCTTATCTTTTTGCTTTTAAAAATCTTATCTTTTTACTAACAAAAATCTTAACTTTTTACTAATAAAAATCTTAAATTTATACTAACAAAAATCTTAACTTTTTACTAACAAAAATCTTAACTTTTAACTAACAAAAATCTTAACTTTTAACTAACAAAAATTCGATCTTTAACCAATTAAAAATCCCATCTTTTATTCATGAAAATCTAGACTTTTAGCATCGTAAAAATCTCGCCTTTCTTGCGTTAAAAATACCACCTTTTCTTGCTATAAAAATTCTAACTTTGCTTGTTGTTTATACTTAAACTGAAAATCAAAATAAATGTTAATAAAAACTTACTTTTTCTTTGAAGAAAGTCGCATTACTGTTGGAGAATTGAAGGAGGTGGGGAGCTACGTCGTTCCCTGGAGGTGGTAGGAGGATTCACGGCGGCTTCAAGCAGGAGGTGGCGAATCTGAGGTGAGGTGGGCTCAAACCGAATGGCGGTGGTGGGTTAAGAGGTGTTTGCGGGTTGGAGGTTTAAGGAGGAGGAGAGAAGAGGGGTAGGGGCGTCTGAGCTCGCGGGAGGAGGGGGGCCTCTGCGGTGGTCAACGCGGTTCGTGGGTGGCGCAGCTAGGGTTGCGAAGGAGGCTGGGGTGATTTCGTTCGGATTGGGGGAGGAAAGAGAAGGGGAAAGGGGGGAGGATGTAGAAGAGGGTCTGGCGAGCTGGAGGGGGAAGGGCGGAGCGAGCGACGGCGGCCTTGGCCTGGGCGGCGGCGTTGTAGGCGGGCGACCGGGAGCAGGGATCGATCGGGGGTTTTTTTTTTCCTCTTCTGATTTGTCAATGGGAGGGTGAGAGAAAATTGGGGGAGGGGCCTATATATATATATATATATATATATATATATATTATTTTAATTAAATTTTGGAAAAGGTACTTTTTAATTCGAAGTACAAATTGAACCCAACGACTGTTGCGCCTAGCGTAATACCCCCATCCCGGTCACAATGGGATATGTATCGTAGGCCAATTTGGTTGTTTCGATAGGTTATGCTCAAAATCAAATTATAAATCAATATATATTTAATTTTAACGCACATTTTAAATTACCGGGGTCACATACGAATTCTAAAAATTTCATAAAAATATTTTCTAGCATCGTGTCGACGATACGGTCCTAACAAAACTAATTTCGTCGAATTCTGAGACCGTTTGAAAAATGGCCAATTTCCAGCCGATTAAAATCAACTGAATTTGGTCAAACATGTTTAACTGCGCCACGCTCACATATTAAGTCCAAAAATTACGAAACTTGAAACCTAGCAATAATTTGACGTCCCGGATCCAACATATGTGGTTTCGTCGAATTCCGAGGTCGTTTGCAAAATGGCTATTTTTAAGGGCCAAATATATATTTAAAATACCTTTAAATGTATACAGCCTTGTATGGACAGCCCTGCGACAATTTTAAACTGTCGGCCAAGCCTAACATTTTCTCTACACTGTGACGGTTCAGTTCTCCACGTCCGTTTGAGAGATTTGGTTAAACAGAGTTAAATTTTCTTGGGTCGTCCCCTTTACACTTTAAATTCAATTAAATATATTTAATCGAAGTTTAAAACCGAATTCTCAAACTACCGCGCCATTTCAGGCTCGTAATTTATTTAAAATAAATTTGTTCGTTTTATCTTCATCGAAAATAAATTTTCTGTCATATTTATTTAAAATATCCTATTTTAAATAGCCAAAATACGTTAAAATAGCCAAATTAAAAATTTTAAATTGGCCCAGATTTCTGGGTTATTACAGTATGTCTCAGTGAAGGGTGAAAAGAGATTAAATTCCCCACCACCAAACAGATATATATTTAATAGAAATCAATTAACACTGAACGAAATCCAATGTTAGACACACATCCATTTACAAGTCTGTTCTGGGTCGGAACAAAATCGAAGACACCTTATTCCTCGTCCCGTATGCCCAATACGGAAGTGAGTTTCTCGCATATCCGGACAATCAACAAATACGTCCGGACAACTACCACTTTAACCCTTTCTTGGGAGCTACCCAATCCAAGGCATCAGCAGTCATCCATTCGATGTGAAGATCGTCAGTCTTCAACCACCGTCATCAACGTATTCTGTTTTATTCGAAACGAGAATGAACTCGGTCTTTTCAAATAATTCTTGAATATATATAATTCAAACCATTTCATATCGTTAATATTATTTATAATGATTTATCTCTATTTTATTTATATAAAAATACCCTTTTTAATTCGAATGACGTTTCAGGTCATTACGAGGCCTGGCGCTGTTTTCATTCAGATCTGAATTTAACATTTCTCGAAATCTAGTTGTTGGATCTTAACAAAATTAATATCGATGAAAGGATCTTTCCAAAACGAACCTAATGGTTCCAGTTTTGGAAGTATCCGACAGTCGGATCTTTTCGGTATAATCGTTTAAAGTTACGATTTCGAAACGCGAACTACCGTGCGTGATTCGTTTAATTTAAATATATATATATATATATATATATAAATCGTTAAACGATTTCGACACCATCAATTTCATTACATGTAAATTTTTATACACTTCATGTACATGTCAACATTTTATTTTTAATGAACAAAAATATATTTTAAGACATGTAAATTTTATACACTTCACATACATGTTAAAAGTGGCATTTTTATCCTACAATATATATCTACATGTAATCATTTTATTCTAACTAACAAGTTAAAATGTCATTTTAATAATAAAACATGTTAATCTAACGTACCCTAAACATATTATTTTAAATGTATAAACAATTTATAATAAACATATTAATTTAAGAATAAAAAGATTATTTTTTTATTATAAATCCTGTTCATGGTTCTACATGACAATGAAAATAAGAATTTTTATTATAAATCATTTCATGTTCCAACATGACAATAAAAATATGAATTTTTATTACAAATCATTTTCATCTTCCTAAATGACAATAAAAATACGAATTTTTAGCATCAACAACTCTATGTCATGTTTCATGTTCATACATGATAATAAAAATTTAATTTTGACATATTTCATGTTCATATATGATAACAAAAATATAATTTTTAGCATCAACAACTCTATGTCATATTTCATGTTCATACATGATAATAAAAGACTAAATTTTAGCGTCAACAACTCTATGTCATATTTCCTATTCATACATGATAATAAAAATATAAATTTTAGCGTCAACAACTCTATGTCATATTTCATGTTCATACATGATAATAAAAACATAAATTTTTATTACAAATCCTTTCCATATTCTCATATGAAAATAAAAATATAAATTTTTATTGTAATTCCAAAATATGACATTTTCAGTGTTTCTACATGTAAATAAAAAGATAACTTTCATCGCATATAAAAATATGTCATTTCAGTGTTTCTACATGTAAATAAAAAGAATTTTCATTGCATATCAAAATATGTCATTTGCATGTTCCTTAATGTAAATAAAAGATAATTTTTTTAACGTTAATCAACATATGTTCATTTACATGTCCCTAAATGTAAATAAAAGATAAATTTTAACGCTAATCAACATATGTTCATTTACATGTTCCTAAATTTAAATAAAAGATAAAAAATTTAACGCTAATCAACATATGTTCATTTACATGCTCCTAAATGTAAATAAAAGATAAATTTTAACGCTAATCAACACATGTTCATTTACATGTTTCTAAATGTAAATAAAAGATAAATTTTAACTGTAATGAACATATGTTCGTTTACATGTTCCTAAATGTAAATGAAAGATAATTTTTCAGTGTTTCCATATGACAATAAAAAGGTGATATTTATCGCATAAAAAATATGACAAATTCACGTCGAATCACATTTTAATATCTAATTTTTTTATTAACATACATGATAAAAGTGACGAGTCCATGACAAATCATATTTTAATGTCTACTTCTTTTTAATGCAACAATCATACAATGAAAATATAATTTTCATTGTTAAATCTTTTTGATGAAAAGAACTTACAATAAAAATGAAGTTTTTATTGTTTAATCTTTTTAATGGAAAACAACCTACAATAAAAACGACATTTTTAATTTCTAATCTTCTTATTGAAACTAAATGACAATAAAAATATGATCTTTATTTTCTAATCTTTTTATTGAAACTAAATGACAATAAAAATGTGATCCTTATTTTCTATTCTTTTTATTGAAAATAAATGACAATAAAAATATGATCTTTATTTTCTAACCCTTTTATTGAAACTAAATGACAACAAAAATATGATCTTTATTGTCTAATCTTTTTATTGAAACTAATTGACAATAAAAATATGATCTTTATTTTCTAATCTTTTTGTTGAAACTAAATGACAATAAAAATATGATCTTTATTTTCTAATCTTTTTATTGAAACTAAATGACAACAAAAATATGATCTTTATTTTCTAATCTTTTTATTGAAACTAAATGACAATAAAAATATGATCTTTATTTTCTAATATTTTTATTGAAACTAAATGACAATAAAAATATATTCTTTCTATTCTCATGTTTTTATTGAAACAAAGTGACAATAGAAATATGTTCTTTCTATTCTAATCTTTTTATTGACCTATCTAATGTTCCTTATTACAATAAACAAAATATTTTATTATAAACCAAATCATAACCTTTCACATGTTTCTAAATTCAATAAAAAAGAATATTTTTATTGTAACATCCCATAATTTTCAGTATATTTAAATTTCAAGTTAAAATAAATAAAATGGAATATATTGGGGAAAATCAAATTTTGTTAATTTTTAATGATGGTGATTGTTTGAATTGAGTATAAATAGATTTTTCAAATGTAGTTTTATTAGAAAGGCTGTAATTAGAATTTAATATGTAAATAATTATATTAATTTGAGTGGGTTAATTTAAAAGTGAAGTTCAAAATTTTAAATTGGAAATTTTGGAATTTTGGATTTGATATTAAATAACTTGAGATAAAAGTGAATTCATTTATTTGGATTTGCAGTTCAGATTTTTATTTAAGAAATAATCAAGATCAGGGCACATAAAAAATTGCGGAGCAAATTTATTTAAGCTGTGTTTGAATTAAAGGAGAATTCAAAGTTGATTTGTTAAACGATGGGATTTAAGTTGTTTAAGTTAAACTTGAAATTTCAATTCAAATTTGTAAAAAATCAAATTAAGAAGAAAACGAAATGTGTGTGAAATTTAGTTATAGAATTGATCTAAGTGATAATTTGATTTAATTTGAATTTAATGAATATTTAATTTGAATTAAAACAGTTGTTGAATTTTGAATATTTTATTTAATTAATTAACTGTGAAATTTAACTGTTTTGGCGACTATCTCGGAATTCAACGAAACTGGTGCCATCGGAACTGGAACGGTGAATTATGGTAGGATTCCAATTTGCGATACGATCCGACTTACCGTTTGATCGTACGTGAGGAAATGTGAAAGAAGTCAGTGTAATATGGTAATTTGTTGTCTCTAGTGTTTGGGCCTCCCATTTATATAAATAAAAATCCCTTCCTTCACTTATCAGCCAATTCTCTATTACGTATACTTTTCTCCACCAAAACTTCATCGTTAATGGCAGAAACAATATTTTCAAAACCCTAGAAATAGAAATCCAAGCTTTTAAATTCAAATTTCTTCAAACCATAGCAAATTATACATCAATTTGAAGCTCTCGATGATACGAAGGTTATGGCATGGTTTATTTCGACATGCAATGGCCGTAGTCGCCAGAAATTGACAGTCAAAGTTGCTGTTTTCGAAACCCATAAGCCAAAATTGGGGGTTCACAATCCGGCAACCAATCGAGGAAAGCGAGACTTGCGTTTTGAAGAGGAGGCTGATAGGAGTTGAATGGAGGTGGTCATAGGAAGTATTTTGGTCGAAGGTGAGAGAATTGTGGGTTTAAAGGTCAGAAATGGCGGTTTTAGGGTTGGATGGCGCGGCCAATTGGTTGCGTCGGAGTTGATGCCGCGGCCACGGTTGTGTGCCTCTCGGTGTGAGCTTTCGTTTGGTGGTGGTCTCATGCTTTCAGGTGGTCGAAACTGAGAGCTATCGGTGGTCAAAGTTTCTGATGATGGGTTCTTTTGGGCGTTGGTTATTGTAGCATTTCATAGGAGGAGCGGGAAGAACGGGTAATGGGGGGTTGACGTATCAAGGGGAGATTGGGTGAGAAATTAGTTGACTTATTTTTTATATATTTCAAATTCAAATAGAAAAATGCTGATAACTTTTGCTTTTTAACTCGGATTTGAGCGCGGTTTGTTGCATTGGGATCGTGGTGAGATTACGGACGTTTTGGCAGAGGTTTCATTGCATTCCAAGACTATGAAATTTTGGGCTTCTTTTGGACGTCCGATCCAATTTAGACCCAAAGGTGAGTGATTCTTCGCTCATGAAATACTGAATAATTCCAATAAAATTAAAGTGTGAAATAATTTTGGTTGCATGGTTGTGTATGATTGATGGTGTATTGACTTAAAACCGACATGCAAGTATGGTAATCTGAAATATTTAGGCCAATAATCTGTTAATAAATTAAATTTATTACTTGTGGAAATTCAGATCCTTGCAAACCCGTGAACAGTTCAATACTGATTAATTTGATGAAATGTTTGTGATGGACGTTTGGTTGAATTTATTACTGAATTGATGTTGACACTGCTAATGCTCCATACTCAGTATATTGTATTGCATGTTGATTTTGATGATGAATCCCAATTTTACCCTTGATGTTACGGGCATCTAATAAACCGGGATTTATCGATTAAAATAAATTAAGAACACAAATTGAAATGATAAATATCCGTGACCCTGATTTGGATTGAAATGATAGATTCATCGCTGAATATCGAGAAATTAAAATTAAAATCACTTGGCCATAGGGTAGCAAATTATATATGGACATCGGTTGGTTAAATAGTTTTAATATTCGAAATTCTATTTGATGAAAAGTTGATTTAAAGGAAATATGTAGATTCTCGATAAATTTTATTCTTCCTTTAAAGATTGGGATTTTTGAATGTTATTTGAATTGGTTAAGAAATTTTCCATAACAATTTGGAAGTTTGAATTAGAATTTAATATGATTTGGAATAACACCAATAATTGGGTTGAATCGAATTAAATAAATTCTTATTGAATTTAATTTTGGAATGTGAATAATCAAGAATATTCGGAGTTGTTTAAAACTTAATACAAGTAGGGTTGTAATTTTTTAAATTGAAAGATGGGTTTGAAATGGTGTTCGGAATAAGATATTGAGCCATGTAAACTCCATTAAGACTGGAGTTTAAATCCAAGTATTTGAAGTTCGGAAGAAAGGAACGATTATAGTTAAAGAATTTTATTATATATATTTTTACACTGTTTGATTTCAAATAATTATTCCTTCCTAAAAATTTATTTCTTAAAACTATTTAGTATAACTTTTGATATACAATGTTTTAAACTATCCTATTTTATTTTATTTTTATATTGTATTGTTATTTTATTTATATAAAGGTTTTCTTATAAGTGTCTATTCTTCATAATTATATTTTTATTTTATGAATTGAAGATTTCTTCCGAGTGAAAGTGTTTGGATTTTGACCGTTGGTTCAACGGAGTTAGAATAAAGTTATATGAATGTGAGTTGATTTTTAAACCGATTTAAAACGGAATATAAATTATATTATACTTGAATATAAATGGATCTCCAAAATGAGTTGAATGAGCTGAAACGAACTTGTACATTCTATTTGAACATGAATTGGTTTTGGACATAAATCGTTTGAAATAATTATAACCTTGGATAAAATATATTCGACTTGAATATAAGTTGATTTGTGAAAATATTATATAGTTATAATATATTGATATGGAAATATATATATTTTAGTTTAGAATATAATCAGTTTGGAATGATTATAATATTTGATACGAGATTACATTCTATTTGTGTATAAAATTTGGTTCAAAACAAATATGATATTCTGATATGAAACGAACCTTTGAGAATGTAAAAGAACCAACCGATGTGAAATTTGTGAGCGTTGGTTGTTAAAGAGACCGGAGTCGACATAAGGCACACTCTCAGTCAGTGTTGATACCACTTTGACAACTGTGAACGTTATGACGTATCCAGAATGAGTATAATGACTTAGAGGCGATTATTGGATCGAAGGAGATGACCGATGACGAACTAGCCCTGATCTTCAGGTCAGAATTGAAATGACTAAAACAGGAGCTATACCGTGACTAATAGATCGGACACACTTCTTCTATACTATTTCTATGACTATGATGATGATGATGATTTGGGCCCATTTATGATTTTTGGGAGTGTGTTCCGAGGTGGGCAGTAGTGGTTGCTATGCATTACCACCTGTCCGGGAGTGCTATAATGTCCCGTATTTTTTCTGACCATTTATTTGAAATATTTTATTTATTTAAATTATTGATTTGAATTTTAATAATGGGTTTGACCATTTTTTAAGACATATATATATATACATATAAAATACAACAGTGATTCAACGACTTAAGGGACAATAGGGTGCACAGTTTTATATTTCTTTTCAACCTTCTTCTGTTCTTAATTTCAGTTGTTCATGATCATATTTTATTAAGTTCCTGAATTCCTGCCATGCTAGTTTCTAGTGGAAAACTCAAATTATATGGTATTATTTCTGACAACAAAAAGCTGTACAAATTCACATTGTCCTACGCGTGTGGTCAAAACGAGTGTGGGGTCGGTATCGCCGAGTTTTGATTGGTCTTGTTCATACTTTGTGCTATCCGCACTTTGATTTTTTCTTTTTTTCTTTTTTTACGTCAAGAGACATGTCTGTAATTGCACCTCTAGACCATTTTTTTCCTTTCCTTCTCCACTTGATTCCATGATTTATTTATGTTCAGCGTTTGAATGATTACGTTGTGCGTTTCTTTGGAACATAAGGTTTGGTGGTGGTGTTGGTTGTTTGACTAAAATTTATTGAAAGTTTAAAACATGTTCAATTGGCATTTCATCGAAAGTGCAACGTTTTACTCGAGGGTAATAATAATATAGGCATGTTTTTTTTATATACATTAGTGAACAACTAGAAGTGGTACACAGACGGCTAAAGAAGCTAAAAGGAGTGAATTCAACAAAAGAAAAATCAGTGGTAGGAAATAATTAAGGTAAACAAATGAATATATCTATACCATCGAATTGAAATAGCGAATATACATTAAAATCAGAAAATCTTATATACAAAATCATGTCTGTCTTATATACATACATCAGTGCAAATCTTCAAATGAATACACAAAACAAATTGATAACATGAATAAACAAATTAAAAGATTTGTGTACACAGACCACTTGAATAAGAAATCTCGAACAGATCATGTGAATAAAGGATACATGAATCCAACCAAATCTTCACTATTTGTTGCGCAGCCGTCGCCATCTCCATTGTCCATCAGAAAACCAACCTAAAGAAAATGAGGAACAGCTATAAATAGCTAGTAGTATATGTATATAAATATATATAGATTTTGTAAGAGGAAAATACCACATGAAAACAGGTAAGAACAGTAATATAACAGCTAAGCAAAACAGTAAAATGAACATATTTTACACCATCCAATCCATGAAGACAATTCGAACAGTAAGGAAAACATATAACATGTACCACCAAATCTTTATACTATCAGAACTGATAATATATTTATATATATATAGTCAGAAAATCATATCCTAATACAGATCTGAAACCAAATTAAAACAATAGCTAACAAGACCATGGGAATAAAACATATCAATAGTTGTATATGCATAAGGCAAGACCATACGAGCAGAAAATCTGCTGAGGTTCAATATGAATTGACAATCCGAAATGAACCATTAAATGGTTGATGTACACAGAACATGTGAAACACAAATGGACATTACAACCAAATCTTCCTAGGATTTCACGTGGAAACCAACCACAAATCCGCACCATTTCTATGATAAACATCATTTCTATCACCACACAGTTCGACTACACAACGCAGCTTAAAGGAAAGGAAATAGCTCCTAAGAACTAGTATCAAATCTAAGATTTTACAACTCAAGTAATGACATTTGACCTTAGCTAGAACCAATTCAACTATAAATAGGTAACCACGCACCACAGATCAACACAGCAAGGGGAAAAACCCGAATTCAACCCAAGAAAGAAAAAAATCTGAAACAAAATACCTCAAATTAAAATTTGATAAAAAAAATACTTATCTGATTTGTGTTTGTTCGACGCTGAACATTTGGGTTCGGGGATCCACTCTGGTTTGGGGTTACATGAGGGTTATTAGAAGGGATTGGGGAGTTAGAGGAGCGGAGCGGCAGAAGCTAGAAGACAAGGGGTGATTGGAAGTGGTTGCACAGTAGTTCGTCATGAATGCCTTCGATTTGGTAGAGCGACGGAAGGTGGATCAACAGGGTTGTGGTGACATAAGTTGCGGAATTGAATCGAGAGGGTGGGTGGAACTTACGGTCACTGGTTGGAGGCAAAGGAGGGTCGGATTTGGAGCCTGGATGGCGGCGTCGCTAGTGAAGTCGGGGATGTGGGGTCCAGCGTAGTAGATGGCGGTGGCAAGGGCATAAAGGAGATGGAGGGTTTCGTTTTCTTTGGAAACTGGTGGCGGCGCGTAATTTTTGAAGAGGGTTTGATGGAAGAAAAAAAAATGAATCCGATGGTTTTGATTTAAGGACGGATGGGTGTGGGCTATCGTGTATTGGGCCGAACAGGTTCTAGGGTAAGCCTATGTTTTTTTTGTTTTTCTTTATTTTTAAGCCCAAGTTTTTAATTAAAAGTTTACTCAATATAAATGGCTTGCCTAAAGTTCAAAATGAGGTTAGAGCAAATGGAAATTGTAATGTTCTAGGTAGTAACAGAACCGAGTATATATTAGTTTAGTTTATGTTAAAAGGGAAGGTTTAATTTAGTACATTATTTGATTAATTAACTGATTTTTATTAACATTAGTTAATCTACTTGTTGGGATTTAAAAACATTTCATACCATTGGTTGGTTATCCCAAATGAGTCATGTTACTTACGTTAATCAATTTTAAAACATAATTAGTTATTTGTTTAATATAATTTAGTTATTAACAGAAGTGATTAGGGTTTATCGTTTTAATTGACGTAATTAATTTAATTAAAGTATAGGGATTAAAGGAGATTAATTAGGATATGTATAATAAGGTGATTACTTTAAATAGATAGAATTAGTTTATTTAATTTATAACTAAGGATTAAATTAATTTAACAAAGGCGTTAGTATTCAAATAATTATAACTCGTTCATATATGGGTAGAGATGGGGAAAACGAGTTGTGTTATGATCGTGACTACAAGCAGAACAAAACCAGGATAAAGCTGGAGACAGTGAGAATCAAAGGTGAGTTAAACTCACTTAGTTATTCCCGCTTATACGTTATAAGTTGGGTTTTTATTTTTGTGTGTTATGATTGCAAGTGTTTGACTGGTTGTATATATATATATATATATATATATATATATATATATATATATTCATATATTGGTGCACTGATGAAATTAAACGTCGTTTAATTTTAATGAAATATAAAATCGTTATTTTTAACGATTAAAATCAAATAAAGGATGATTTCCCTTATTTATCACCTCGATAAAATAAACGTGTTTTGAAATGGGTTGGATTGTTTGGGTGATATGCTTGTTGACTGATGGTTGTCATGTATTATCAGATAAATAGCACAGTTCTGATTTGATAGCTGAGTTAATCGATAAATCTTGGAATTAAAATTCAAACTTGATTTGTTTTAACAAATGACAATATTGGTTGAGGAATTTGGTATCACTTTATCAGAGAATCATGGATTTTAAATCAAGTGGATCGACCCTTATGATATTATAATTTATTTTATAATTAAAATAAGTTTAAGTATATTATTTTGAATAGGGCAATTTTAAAGAGAAATAAGAATTATTATTATCCAGTTAATCGAGTTAGGCTTTAAACTGGATATTGGATATTTGTTTGAATTGATCGAATATAGTTATTCGAGACCAAGTTAGTCAAACATAGTTATTCAAGATGAGAACCATTGCGTAAGACTGCTAGCGTAATTCGCAGGGCTTCAGATAGCCTGCGGCGGTCGAATGTTTCCTGAGCGAATCAGGCGTAACCATTGTGATCGCTGCGATCTAGAGTCAAGCGAATGGTGTTAAATCAAATAGTAGCAAGTCAAAGTAAGTTAATTAAGTCGAGTTAGTCAAAGTAAGTTAATTAAGTCAAGTTAGTCGAAGTGAGTTAATCAAGTCAAGTAGGCCAAATTAAGTTAACCAGTTAGAGTTGACCAGCTAGAGTTGACTAGTTAGAATTGACCAGTTAAAGTTGATCAGTTAGAATTCGTCAGTTAAAGTTAACCAGTTAATGTTGATCAGTTAGAGTTGACCGGTTAGAGTTAATCAGTTAGAGTAACCAGTTAGTGTAAATCAGGTGGAGTTAGTCAGGTAGAATTAACCAGTTATGGTTAATCAATTAAAGTAAGTTAATTGGAATTAAATTGAACTGGAGTTATTCATTTGGAGTTAATCGGGTTTGAGTTAATCGAGTAGTAGTAAATTGAACAGAGTTAGTAAAAAGAGGAATTAATCGAATATCACTTATTCGGAGTAGAGTTATCAAATATAGTTTATTCTAGAAGTGAGTTAAATCGAATACAAGTTATTCGAAGAGATAGTTAACTGGATGTAGTTATTTGCAAGAGAAATTGTCGAATATAGTTGTATTTGATAGAAGGGTAATCGAATATGGTTATTGGAAAGGAAGTGGTTAAAGATTTCAAGAATGAACTTTGTCTATTTAGAGGTTGGAAATGTTGTTAAGTTAAGGTCTGAGAGGTAATTATACCCCAACTTGATTGGCTTCGTTTTTAACTAAGGGATGGGCATAGTTCATTGGTGAAGATTGGCCAAGTAAATCGAGCCAATGAGTGAAAGGAGTTGAATTGGCTGAGTGATGTTTTATTTAAACATCGGATTAAATCAAATAAAGAAGTAGAGAAACGTTTTCCAAATAATGATCAGAAGTATTTTCATATATATAGAAAAATAAGCAAAGGAGTAAATTCCGGGAATGTCCCAATGTAATAAAGTATATATTTCTAAATGTAGGAAATAAGAATTTATGTATATGTATATAAACGGGCAGATGTTTAAGTCAAGGATAATTTAATCTAAAGAGAAATAAACATTGGATGATGTTTGGTCGATAGGATTCCCATCTGGAAATAATATCATTGTTTGCACACCCGTTTTTATTTGATAGTTAAATCACCGACTATCAAACCCGACCATACGATCGTTGGTACGGAAAGACCGGGATCGAATTCATATTCGAAAGCTATTCTGACCATCGAATACGTGGAAGAAGATTCTCCAAGATGGAGAAATGGAAGAACGTTGATCTTCGTGAGCGGAAGGGCTACTGTTTGTATTTCTCTGGTTTAGCGGCCAGAGATATTCCAACAGTGATTCTATCGTGATCGGAATCTATGGATTGCAAGGGCTTCTCGCTACTGATCTGTAGGGTGATTCCTAGGATGTAATAGGAGGGAACCTTCGGTTCATCCTATTCCTGGATGACTTGTATGGACGAAGGTCTGACAAAGTATTTCCGAAGGAATTACGTACGTTGATTTCTTCAAATGTACCATAGATGTACGGAGGACACGGTTATCTGAACTATTAGGGTATTTTTGTGGACGTCAATTAGTGATATCCGACGGATCTAACGATGTGGCATTCAAAGTGAATAGTGGCCAGGTGCTGTAAAAGAATTTTGACCTCAAGCCTCACAACCGGTAGATGACAGAAATCGGACAGGCAGCATGGCTATGTGGGTTGCTCCCATTAGGATGTATGATCACTTATCTAGAGAAATTCCTATTGCTTCTTTAATCTATGTCGATGCTGTCCCTTTTTGGGAGGCGGTTGCTGATCCCAACCGTCGGTGATATACATTCGATACACTCAAGCGAAATGAGTGGTCGGTCATGTATGGGCCGGGTTGTAAGACGTTTTTGTTGAACCCAGTGTATTCGTCTCTAGATATACACGATCCGCCGGTGGTCCCATACCTTGTCAGAGTTGGAAATCCAATCTCCAATAAGCGTCTGCGGTTTTGATTATATACTATATATATTGAACGTGAGATGCAAGCATTCCGCTAGTTTGATATTCACTTGTATTTAGACATTATTATAATATCAGGAAAGATATTGGTTTTTCGAACTATTTTTGGGTGATCGTAAGATAAAAACTGTCCGTGGTTATGTGTGGATTTGGTCTTACGATATAGCCTTTTCTTTGAAAGGATTTCGAACTTTAAATTCATGATTGGACGATTTACCCTTAATGTTGTGCGAGTTTATCTCACTTTGGTTCACCAGACTGACCCGGTATTTTATAAATGCTCGGGTTAGCCCGGGTTTGCAGGTTCTATTGGACAGGTATGCTGGAGAAGACCAGTCATAATTAGAGTTATTCCGCTGTGTTGTATATAAGGGCAGATAGTTATAACTGTCCAGGTGTGACTATGTACTCTGATATTGTAAGTGTTTTCCAAAGCTCTCAACAAGGATTTATTTCTATATTATATTTTGTTCCGCTGCGATGTGAGACTCTGTGATGTGATGATTCTACATCTTCTTCTACGCTAATATTTCTTTCTCTCTTATCTCACCCTCTAACTTCTTTCTTTAAAACGTTCCAGTGTTCTCGGTGTTTGGAGTATCGGCATAAGTTATGTTGATGGTATTTATGTCGATTTTCGGGGCCGAAAACCTTGGGTCGTTATAGTGGTATCAGAGCTATTGGTTTAGTGATAACCTTGGCTCTATGACGTAACTCGATAGAGATGGAGTTAGTAACACCCTAGATCGAGTTTGAGTGTGTGCGTGTGTGTATATATATATATATATATATATATGAGAGCATATTTGTAATTTTTATATACAAATGTTTTGTATTGTGTTGTGGGTCGCTTCAAGTGTTGAAAAACATTAAATTGGTACGGAGCACAATATTGTTTTGTAAAGAGGATAAATGAAATAACTTTACCCAAAATTTATTTTGTATACAGAAGAAATAATTTTCTCAAAGTATTTAGATTTGGTGTGTTAGTTGATTTTGAATAAATTCAAATGGGGTTAAGAATTTGAATTGGAATTTAACCAGGTTAAGTGAAATCAAATTCAATCCTTAATAATTAATTTGGAATTAATTAAGAAATAATGTTGAATTAAAATAAAGTTTATTTGAGTTTGGAATTTAAAGAATAATCAAATAGAGATAAATCAAATACAAATCGGTTGGTGTTCAAATATGTGGAATTAAATTAAATGGTAAAAATGGAGTGTGATCCGATTAAGTTGTGGTGCCATTGTTGATTGTTTAGTAGATAAATCCATGGGTTGATAAAGAGTTAAATAAGCAGAAATCCAAAAAAAATGTGGTTTTGAGTTTTGTTTTTCGACCATGAGGGTCGATATTCTTTGTTTCTGCGATATCTAAGAACTTCGTCCGTGCAGGGGAGACACTACTAAATTTTTTCTAAGAATTAATGTATTAAATATTTTTGATAATTTTTGAAAATTTTGTTTTATCAAAATAAATTAGTTTTGCTTTGAAATATAGTTTCAAAGTTAATAGGGTTTGCAACATCTTTCTTACCTTAGTAATTTCGAGGACGAAATTATTTTAAGGGGGAAGGAATGTAATGTCCCGTATTTTTTCTGACCATTTATTTAAAATATTTTATTTATTTAAATTATTGATTTGAATTTTATTAATGGGGTTGACCACTTTATAAGACGTATATATATATAATACAACAGTGATTCAACGACTCAAGGGACAATAGGGTGCACAGTTTTATATTTCTTTTCAACCTTCTTCTGTTCTTAATTTCAGTTGTTCATGATCATATTTTATTAAGTTCCTGAATTCCTACCATGTTAGTTTCTAGTGGAAAACTCAAATTATATGGTATTATTTATGACCACAAAAACCTGTACAAATTCACATTGTCCTACGCGTGTGGTCAAAACGAGTGTGGGGTCGGTATCGCCGAGTTTTGATTGGTCTTGTTCATACTTTGTGCTATCCGCACTTTGAATTATTTTTTTACGTCAAGAGACATGTTTGTATTTGCACCTCTAGGTCGTTTTCTTTCCTTTCCTTCTCCACTTGATTCCATGATTTATTTGTGTTCAACGTTTGAATGATGACGTGGTGCGTTTCTTTGGAACATAAGGTTTGGTGGTGGTGTTGGTTGTTTGACTAAAATTTATTGAAAGTTTAAAACATGTTCAATTGGCATTTCATCGAAAGTGCAACATTTTACTCGAGGGTAATAATAATATAGGCATGTTTTTTTTATATACATTAGTGTACAACTAGAAGTGGTACACAGACGACTAAAGAAGCTAAAAAGAGTGAATTCAACAAAAGAAAAATCATTGACAGGAAACAATTGAAGTAAACAAATGAATATATCTATAACATCGAATTGAAACAGCGAATATACATTAAAATCAGAAAATCTTATGTACAAAATCATGTCTGTCTTATATACATACATCAGTGCAAATCTTCAAATGAATACACAAAACAAATTGATAATATGAATAAACAAAATAAAAGATTTGTGTACACAGACCACTTGAACAAGAAATCTCGAACAGATCGTGTGAATAAAGGATACTTGAATCCAACCAAATCTTCACTATTTGTTGCGCAGCCATCGCCATCTCCACTGTCCATCAGAAAATCAACCTAAGGAAAATGAGGAACAGCTATGAATAGCTAGTAGTATATGTACATAAATATATATAGATTTTGAAAAAGGAAAATACCACATGAAAACAGGTAAGAACAATAACATAACAGCTATGCAAAATAGTAAAATGAACATATTTTACACCATCCAATCCATGAAGACAATTCGAACAACAAGGAAAACATATAACATGTACCACCAAATCTTTATGCTATCAGAACGGATAATATATGTATATATATATATAGTCATAAAATCACATCCTATTACAGATCTGAAACCAGATCAAAATAATAGCAGACAAGACCATGTGAACAAACCATATCAATAGCTGTATATGCATAAGGCAAGACCATACGAGCAGAAAATCTGCTGAGGTTCAATATGAATTGACAATCCGAAATGAACCATTCAATGGTTAATGTACACAGAACATGTGAAACACAAATGGACATTACAACCAAATCTTCTTGGGATTTCACATGGAAACCAACCACAAATCCGCACCATTTCACTGATAAACATCATTTCTATCACCACACAGTTCGACCACACAACGCAGCTGGAAGGAAAGGAAATAGCACCTAAGAACTAGTATCAAATCTAAGATTTTACAACTCAAGTAGTGACATTTGATCTTAGCTAGAACCAATTCAACTATAAATAGGTAACCACGCACCACAGATCAACACAGCAAGGGGGAAAACCCGAATTCAACCCAAGAAAGAAAAAAAAATTCTGAAACAAAATACCTCAAATTAAAATTTGATAAAAAAATACTTATCTGATTTGTGCTTGTTCGACGCTGAACATTTGGGTTCGGGGATCCACTCGGGTTTGGGGTTACACGAGGGTTATTGGAAGGGATCAAGGAGTTAGAGGTGCGAAGCGGCAGAAGCTAGAAGACAAGGGGTGACTGGAAGTGGTTGCGCAGAAGTTCGACACGGATGCCTTCGATTTGGCAGAGCGACGGAAGTTGGATCAACAGGGTTGTGGTGACATGAGTTATGGAAGTAAATCGAGAGAGTGGGTGGAACTTACGGTCACTGGTTGGAGGCAAAGGAGGGTCGGATTTGGAGCCTGGATGGCGACGTCGCAGGTGAAGTCAGGGATGTAGGGTGCGGCGATAGTAGATGTCGGCGACAAGGGAATAAAGGAGATGGAGGGTTCCGTTTTCTCTGGAAACTGGTGGCGGAGTGTAATTTTTGAAGAGGATTTGATGGAGGAAAAAAAATGAATCCGATGGTTTTGATTGAAGGAGGGATGGGTGTGGGCTATCGTGTATTGGGCCGAATGGGTTCTAGGGTAAGCCTAAGTTTTTGTTTTGGTTTCCTTTATTTTTAAGCCCAAGTTTTTAATTAAAAGTTTACTCAATATAAATGGCTTGCCTAAAGTTCAAAATAAGGTAAGAGCAAATGGAAATTGAAATGTTCAAGGTAGTAACAGAACTGGGTATATATTAGTTTAGTTTAAGTTAAAAGGGAAGGTTTAATTTAGTACATTATTTGATTAATTAACGGATTTTTATTAACATTAGTTAATCTACTTGTTGGGATTTAAAAACATTTCATACCATTAGTTGGTTATCCCAAATGGGTCGTGTTACTTACGTTAATCAATTTTACAACATAATTAGCTATTTGTTTAATATAATTTAATTATTAACAGATGTGATTAGGGTTTATCGTTTTAATTGATGTAATTAATTTAATTAAAGTATAGGGATCAAAGGAGATTAATTAGGATATGTATAAAAAGGTGATTAGTTTAAATAGATAGAATTATTTTATTTAATTTATAACTAAGGATTACATTAATTTAACAAAGGCGTTAATATTCAAATAATTGTAACTCGTTCATATATGGGCAGAGATCGGGCAAAACGACTCGTGTTATGATCGTGACTACAAGCAGAACAAAACCAGGATAAAGCTGGAGACAGTGAGAATCAAAGGTGAGTTAAACTCACTCAGTTATTCCCGCTTATATGTTATAAGTTGGGTTTTTATTTTTGTGTGTTATGATTGCTAGTGTTTGACTCGTTGTTAATATATATGTATTCATATATTGGTGCACTGATGAAATTAAACTTCATTTAATTTCAGTGAAATATAAAATCGTTATTTTTAACGATTAAAATCAAATAAAGGGTGATTTCCTTTATTTATCACCTCGATAAAATAAATGTGTTTTGAAATGGGTTGGATTGTTTGGATGATAGGTTTGTTGAAATAGCACAGTTCTGATTTGACAGATGAGTTAATCGATAAATGTTGGAATTAAAATTCAAACTTGATTTGTTTTAACCAATGACAATATTGGTTGAGGAATTTGGTCTCACTTTATCATAGAATCATGGATTTAAAATCAAGTGGGTCGACCCTTATGATATTATAATTTATTTTATAATTAAAATAAGTTTAAGTATATTATTTTGAATATGGCAATTTTAAAGAGAAATAAGAATTATTATTATCCAGTTAATCGAGTTAGGCTTTAAATTGGATATTGGATATTTGTTTGAATTGACCGAATATAGTTATCCGAGACCAAGTTAGTCAAACATAGTTATTCAAGATGAGTAGCATTACGTAATACTGCTAGCGTAATTCGCAGGGCTGCAGATAGCCTACGGCGGTCGGATGTTTCCTGAGGGAATCAGGCGTAACCATTGTGATCGCTGCGATCTAGAGTCAAGCGAATGGTGTTAAATCAAATAGTAGCAAGTCAAATTAAGTTATTTAAGTCAACTTAGTCAAAGTAAGTTAATTAAGTCAAGTTAGTCGAAGTGAGTTAATCAAGTCAAGTTGGCCAAATTAAGTTAACCAGTTAGAGTTAACCATTTAGAGTTGACCAGCTAGAGTTAACTAGTTATAATTGACCAGTTAGAGTTCACCAGTTAGAATTCATCAGTTAAAGTTGACCAGTTAAAGTTGATCAGTTAGAGTTGACTGGTTAGAGTAAATCAGTTAGAGTAACCAGTTAGTGTAAATCAGGTGGAGTTAGTCAGGTAGAATTAACCAGTTATGGTTAATCGATTAAAGTAAGTCAATTGGAATTAAATTGAATTGGAGTTATTCATTTGGGGTTAATCAGGTTTGAGTTAATCGAGTAGTAGTAAACTGAACAGAGTTAGTAAAAAGGGGAATTAATCGAATATCACTTATTCGGAGTAGAGTTATCAAATATAGTTTATTCTAGAATGAGTTAAATTGAATACAAGTTATTCGAAGAGATAGTTAACTGGATGTAGTTATTCGCAAGAGAAATTGTCGAATATAGTTGTATTCGATAGAAGGGTAATCGAATATGGTTATTCGAAAGGAAGTGGTTAAAGATTTCGAGAATAAGCTTTGTCTATTTCGAGGATGGAAATGTTGTTCAGTTAAGGTCTGAGAGGTAATTATACCCCAACTTGATTCGCTTCGTTTTTAACTAAGGGATGGGCAAAGTTCGATGGTGAAGATTGGCCAAGTAAATCGAGCCAATGAGTGAAAGGAGTTGAATTGGCTGAGTGATGTTTTATTTAAACATCAGATTAAATCAAATAAAGAAGTAGAGAAATGTTTTCCAAATAAAGATCAGAAGTGTTTTAATATATATAGAGAAATAAGCAAAGGAGTAAATTTTGGGAATGTCCCAATGTAATAAAGTATATATTTCTAAATGTAGGAAATAAGAATTTACGTATATGTATATAAATGGGTAGATGTCTAAGTCAAGGATAATTTAATCTAAAGAGAAATAAACATTGGATGATGTTTGGTCGATAGGATTCCCATCTGGAAATAATATCATTGTTTGCGCACCTGTTTTTATTTGATAGTTAAATCACCGACTATCAAACCCGACCATATGATCATTGGTACGGAAAGACAGGGATCGAATTCATATTCGAAAACTATTAGGACCATCGAATATGTGGAAGAAGATTCTCGAAGATGGAGAAATGGAAGACCGTTGATCTTCGTGAGCGGAAGGGCTACTGTTTGAATTTCTCTGGTTTAGCGGCCGGAGATATTTCAACAGTGATTCTGTCGTGATCGGAATCTACGGATTGCAAGGGCTTCTCGCTAATGATCTGTAGGGTGATTCCTAGGATGTAGTAGGAGGGAACCTTCGGTTCATCCTATTCCTCGATGACTTGTATGGATGAAGGTCTGACAAAGTATTTTCGAAGGAATTACGTACGTTGATTTCTTCAAATGTACCATGGATGTATGGAGGACGACGGTTCTCTGAACTACTAGGGTATTTTTGTGGATGTCAGTTAGTGATATATGACTGATCTGACGATGTGGCATTCAAAGTGAATAGTGGCCAGGTGCTGTAAAAGAATTTTGACCTCAAGCCTCACGACCGGTAGATGACAGAAATCGGGCAGGCAGCATGGCTATGTGGGTCGCTCCCATTAGGATGTATGATCACCTATCTAGAGAAATTCGTATTGCTTCTTTAATCTATGTCGATGCTGTCCCTTTTCGGGAGGCGGTTGCTGATCCCAACTGTCGGTGATATACATTTGCTACACTCGCAAAATGAGTGGTCGGCCATGTGTGGGCATGGTTGTAAGACGTTCTTGTTGAACCCAGTGTATTCGTCTCTAGAGATACGCGATCAGCCGGTGGTCCCATACCTTGTCAGAGTTGGAAATCCAATCTCCAATAAGCGTCTGCGGTTTTGATTATATGCTATATACGTGGAACGTGAGATGCAAGCGTTCCGCTAGTTTGATATTTACTTGTATTTAGACATTATTATAATATCAGGAAAGATATTGGTTTTTCAAATTGTTTTTGGGTAATCGTAAGGTAAAAACCATCCGTGGTTATGTGTGGATTTGGTCTTACGATAAAGCCTTTTCTTTGAAAGGATTTCGAACTTTAAATTCATGATTGGATGATTTACCCTTAATAATGTGCGAGTTTATCTCACTCTGGTTCACCAGACCGACCCGGTATTTTGTAAATGCTCAGGTTAGCCCGGGTTTGCAGGTTCTATTGGATAGGTATGCTGGAGAAGACCAGTCATAATTAGAGTTATTCCGCTGTGTTTTATATAAGGGCAGATAATTATAACTGTCCAGGTGTGACTATGTACTCTGATATTGTAAGTGTTCTCCAAAGCTCTCAACAAGGATTTATTTCTATATTATATTTTGTTCCGCTGCGATGTGAGACTCTGTGATGTGATGATTCTTCTTCTTCTTTTATGCTGATATTTCTTTCTCTCTTATCTCACCCTCTAACTTCTTTCTTTAAAACGTTCCAATGTTCTCACTGTTTGGAGGATCGGCATAAGTTACGGTGATGGTATTTATTTCGATTTTCGGGGCCGAAAACCTTGGGTCGTTACAAGTGCAATTTGTAGAATCCTACCCTGGGCATTGCCTCGAGTGCCTTGTCATATTATCCTTATAGAACCCCGTAAGATTTTGATTTGTATCGTACCTATGAAGTGCCCGCTGATGCCATTGTTTATGGTGGGTTTATGGTACTATAAAGATTACGGTATTACAAGCGGTGTAAGGGTAAAAATGTAATCCCGCTTATGCTATTTTCAGTATTTATACTTTACTGAGTAGACACTATCGTAATAGCGTATTATATTATCTATGTATTAGTTTAACGGCTCCTTGAGAGATGGAAAAATCCCGTAACATCTCTTCAGTTACTACACCCATGAAACTGATCTTATTTCGTATTTTGATTTGACTAATATGAGAATGATTTAGTGCTGATCCGAGTGTTTGTTGTGTTTTCTTTTATGCGATACGCTCGGGTCAGCAGATGATTGCAGTTAGAGAAGATTCCTTTACCTCGGAGAGCAAAGACGAAGATTTGGTATACATCTATTATGTATAAATATTTTCCGCTGCTTTGTTTGAAATATGTATATGTGTAACTCTGATAACCATTGATGTCATAACCTCTTACATGTACCTTTCAAATTACTAAACTGCTATTTAATTATTATTTATAGTCCTTCCGCTTCGAGGTTCTGTTATTGTTTTCCTCTTGTTTCTTTCTTTTCTTCTTTTTTCCAATAACTACCTGTATTTGCGATTTGTTTGGGTCGACATCTGTGGTTTATCGTCGATTTTAAACGGTCAAAAAATATGGGTCGTTACATTTGGTATCGGAGCGATGGTTAGCGATAACCTTGGCTCTGTTTGGGAATAAACTCATTAGAGATAGTGTTAGTAATGCCCTTGAATGAGTTTGAAGGTATATACGAGAGAGCGTACTTGTATTTTGATATAATGTGATTTATGTTGTGTTGACCTATTCTGTTGAATATTTATGGGTTCTGGTCGATATATGGGACGCCATAGAATCGATAGGAATTCCTAAATAATCGAATGGAATGAAATGACATATTATGGTTTTTGATTATATATATATATATATTATTATTGGTTTTAAGTATATAAGCATTGGTCCTTGGTTGGTAATAATATTAAGTTAATACCTACTACGGTTGGTTCGATAATAAATTTAATAAGGAAAATTTAAATGGTCTAAGTAATTTGAAAATGAAATGATACCATTAAGTATAATTGGGTGAGAAAGATATGTGATTGAAATAGAAAGGGACTTGAAACTGATCCTGGTGTACTTTTGAAATAGTTTTTTCAGATTTGAAATAATATCGTATTATAAGTATTTTCGAAAGAAATGGTTTGAAGGATTTTTAAAGAAATAAGTGTGTAATCCCTTCCCGGACATCAGAAATGGCTTCGGTAATAAGTGCACGCATTATCGACGTTTATTCTGAAGCGTCTGAGTGGGGGAGACCACTCCGTACTTTCATAACTTGTTTGGAAAAGGAGTTTGGATTTAATTTCCAATGATATGTAAGGTTGAGTTTAAGATTTAACCATAACTGAAATTTCTATGTTCTGTGTTAATTAAGATTTGAATTTAAAATTTTATGACATGAATTTTTCTATAAAATAGTGTAAGTATATATATACATATATATATATATGTTATTTTAAACTTGGTTATAAACCCAGAATCAGGCATTTAAGTTCATTTTACTGAAAATATTGATTTAGGTACTAAGGTAACTCGATTTATTGGAGTTTTAGATTTTGGAACGAGGAAATGGACATAAGAATTAAGAGAAAAGGAATGGTCGTAGAAATGCTTGGACAAGAGGGATAATAAAGTTTTAAAACCAATTCAAATTTTGGTCGACAAAGGTGTTGGATAAAAATTGAAATCAACAGCAAAATGAAATTCAACTGAAATCAACTTAAATAATTGGAAGATTATGATGGGTTATGTGAGTGACAGCTCTCGACTTGGGAAAAATTTATAAGTTAGTGCGAGGAGGAGTTAAGAGGAAATTTGTGTTGCGAAAAATATAACTTGAGTTGGAGAAATGGGTTAAATTGAAGAAAATAAATTTATGGAGTTTAATAAGTTGATTTAGAATTCATGTTGACTACTAGATTTAGTAAGTAAAATTTGATTCGTACTATTGATTAATGTAATGACCCGCATTTTCCAGGGGTATAATTAATTTATTTAATTATATATATAGTGAGATAGTGAATTAAATTGTCGTTTAATTAAATAACTTGGAATATTTAATTAAATTAAATAATAAAATAATATATTTAATTGAGGAATAACCAAAAATAGTAAATTGGCAATATAAGGTGAACGGGGTTGTCCCCGAGATTTTAGTTCAGCTTAGACTTGAATTATATTGACGAATATATTTAATCGACATCAGTTTGAAGCGTAGAATTATAATATAATTAAAATAGAGCGCGTAACGACATGGCAGTTCGCTATTTGGCGATTTAGACTTCAACTGAGTATACAGGATCCGTTTTAAATCGGATTTCTGTGAAATAAGAAATATGTGGAGCTGGTGGAGCATATCTTTCTAGTGGAAGAGAAATATCGAGATTTCGTCGCGTAGATTTTGAGTTACGTCCAAATCAAATTCTCAAGAATGCAGCGCCCTAACCATAATGATTTAATTATATTTTAAATAAGGATTTAAATAGAAATCGAGCGTCGATATAACTTTGACGATGCAATATCGAGTTGTAAATACATACAAGAATATTCAGGGGCTGTATGGTATGCCACTGTGTATATATACGATAATATTTAATTTTAAATAATTTATTCAATTATATTTAAATATATTTATATATTTAAATAGACTATTTAGAGCGTTAAAATGGCCACTTTTGCATATGAAGTCGGAATTCGACGAAACCAATTTTCTTGGATCCGCAATATCAAATAGTTGTTAGATTCCAAGTTTCGTGATTTTTAGAGTCAGTGTGTGACCGTATGGATTTTTAGAGTGAAAAATAGTCGGTATTTAGATGGTCAAAAATACGCTGTGTGAACATACGGACTCGGAATTCGACGAAACCAGTTTCATTGGGACCGTAATGTCGAGCTCTAGCTACATGTCCAGCTTGGTGATTTTTGGGTACCGTATGCGATCGTACGGATTTTTAGACGGGGAAAACGAAAAAAATAAAATAATAAAGAAAGAAAATATATAGATATTTTGAATATCTATAAATACCCACCTTCCTACCTAATTCCCACCAAAGTCAACGTTTCTTCAGCCGCCACTTTCTCATGTTTGTTCACAGTAAAAACTTGGAGAGGGAAAATCAAAATCAAATCATAGAAATTCCTATAAATTCCAAAAGTTTTGTAGGTAGAATCAACGGGTAAAGAGCTTCAATTCGATGTCCTCATTCATGGGTGCGATTCCCATTTGCCGAGCTCCATATTTTTTCAGCGATCGTCTAGGGTTTAGCTTCAAGGCTTTTGTGGTGATCGATGGTGAAATTGGAGTTCATATTTGAGATCAGGAAACTACATGGCATCTGCACAGGGTCTTTTTGGGTTTTCCGGTGGTCATCTAGGTTGTGCGACGTCACTGTGATTACTGGGAGGAGCGAAAGTGCGGTATACATGGTGGGTGCGAGTGTTTCCTTTCAGTGATGAAGATGAAGAGATTTCGGAGGGGAGTCTAATGCTTTTGTCGGTTTGTACAATCGTGAGAAAACAAGTGTGGAGTGGAGTTTGAGTTTTTGAATATGGTTCATTTTTACTGGAGTCGCGTGTATGTGGAGGAGGAAGAAGGAGAATACGGGTTTTGGGCGGTGATGGCAATGGGCTAGTTAAAAGTGTGGTGAGGCCCGTTTAACACAAATTCTTAGTTTAAATTTGTTTTAAATACGTATAAACTTCGTAATGCTATAACTTGGTCATACGTAGACGGAATTCAGCGAAACAAGATCCGACAGGATCGTATCGACGAGCACTTCACAATGGAACTGACCGCGAGTCAATTGGAGTCCGTCACAATTTATAGCAAAATAAATAGTCTGAATCAAGCGATGGTTATCGTCATTGACGATGATCGTCCAAATGTGAGTAAAACTCACCAACTCTGTACAGTTCTATTTTTACAACGTATTCTTAGGACTGTTAAATATTGTCTGTTTGACTGTGTGTTGACTGTTTGATTGAACTGCTAGTCAGTTAGTAGAAATTATATATATATATATGTGTATATATATATAAACTTTTAAATGTTTATATGTGATTCTGCTATCAGAATAACTCATATCAAAGTATAATCGATGTTAATCGTGTTGTCTAACATCTGTGGTGCAGGGAAACAGGTTGGAGGAATCCAACTGGATTCCTCAACAGTTATTTAACTGTGATTTATGTATTGTGATATATAATCTGATGCTGATTATGTGTGGTTGGACGATATTCATCGTTGTTGGATGATGTGTTAAATACCATAAGAAATACCAGAATGTAGAAAGAGGATTCTCAAAGTATTTATTTGAAAATAAATTAATTATATAAAATCATTGGATTTTATATACATAAGAAAAAGGGTTTAAATATAAAGGAGACATATTTATAATCCAAAAATAAAGGAGATATATTTGTAATTCAAATATAAAGGAGATATATTTGTAATTCAAATATAAAGGAGATATATTTGGAATTCAAATATAAAGGAGATATACTTGCAATTCAAATAAAAGGAGATATATTTGTAACTCAAATATAAAGGAGATATATTTGTAATTCAAATATAAAGGAGATATATTCGCAATTCAAATAAAAGGAGATATATTTGGAATTCAAATATAAAGGAGATATATTTGCAATTCAAATAAAAGGAGATATATTTGTAATTCAAATATAAAGGAGATATATTTGTAATTCAAATATAAAGGAGATATATTTGCAATTCAAATAAAAGGAGATATATTTGTAATTCGAATACCAAGGAGATATATTTGTAATTCGAATACCAAGGAGATATATTTGTAATTCGAATACCAAGGAGATATATTTGTAATTCAAATACAAGGAGATATACTTGAAATTCAAATACAAGGAGATATATTTGTAAAGCAAATATAAAGGAACTTATTTGTCAAAACAAATAAAAAGAGGAATGTTCGTAGAACATGATGAATAAGATGAGAAAAGGGATATTTATTAGTAAAATAATTAAAGATGAAAGGATTTATTTAGAAAATAAATAAAAGTATAAAGGACTTATTTATTTAGTAAAATAAATGAGATTACAGGGTATTTATTTAGGAAATAAATAGGATACCCAAAGGAGATATTTATTGGTTAAATAAATAAAATAAAAGGGATTATTTATTTGTTAAATAGAAGTAAAGGAGTTAATCGATTTGAATTAGTCAAATGGGTTAATCAGACCAAGTTGATGGAGATAGTCAAACCAAGTCAATGGAGTTGGTCAAACCAAGTTGATCAAGTTAGTTAAACCAGATTAACCATATAGGCTAAGTTAGTCGAGTTAACCAAATAGGTTAAGTTAGCCAAAGCGAGTTAACCCAAGTGAGTTCGTCAAGTCGAGTTAGCCAAAGCGAGTTAATCAAAGTGGATGGCGTGAGTTAATCAAAGAGATTTGGTTGAGTTAATCAAAGCGATTTGGTTGAGTTAATCAAAGTGGATGACATGAGTTAATCAAAGTGATTTGGTTGAGTTAATCAAAGTGGATGGCGTGAGTTAATCAAAGTGATTCGGTTGAGTTAATCAAATAAAGTAAGTCGATTAAAGTTAATCAAATAGAGTTAATCCATTAGGGTCAGTCCACTAGAGTTAAATGGAAAAGAGTTAATCGAATATATTTTATATTTGAAGGAGTTAATCGATATTAGTTAGTCGAAGTAGTTAACCGAAAGGAATTAGTCGTAGTAAATCAAAAGGAGTTAGTCGTAGTTAATTCCAAAGGAGATGGTCGAAGTTTGCTTATCCGAAGGAGTTAGTCGAAGTTATTCCAAGAGTTAGTCGAAATGTTAAACCAAAGGGTTAGTCGAAGTTAAACCAAAGGGTTAGTCGAAGTTAAACCAAGGAGTTAGTCGAAGAGTTAATCCAGGAGTTAGTCGAAGAGTTAATCCAATAGAGTTAGTCGAATGAGTTAATCGAATATAGTTTATTCGAATAGTGTTGGAGGAGTTAATCGAATATAGTTTATTCGAATAGTGTTAGAGGAGTTATCGAATATAGTTTATTCGATAGGAGTTAAGTGGATAAGGTTAATCAAATAGAGTTAAGAAAATAGAGTTAATCCAATAGGGTCAGTCCAATAATGTTAAGTGAAATAGATAATCGAATATAGTTATTCGAAAGGGAAAAGCTAAGTACAGAGGTAGTTAAAGGAATGTAAAGTGAGCTTTGCCTATTTCAAGGTTAGAAATGTTGTTCAGTTAAGGTCCGAGAGGTAATTCTACCCAAACTTGACTGGCTTCGTTTTTAACTAAGAAATGGGTATGGTTCGGTAGTAAAGGATGGTTAAGTGAATTTAGTTAATAAAGGAGATGGTTTGATTTGGCATCGCGATGGTTTGTTTGAACATCTGTCTAAGTCCAATGTAGGAGTTTTGGAAATGTTTTCCAGCCAAGAAATCAGAAATGTTTTCTAATCTAGAAAACAAGTAAATGGAAATGTTTTCCACTGTTAATAACGTATATTTTCTAAATCTAGAAAATATCAAAAGTTAGATATAGGGAAACAGGAAATGAGTAAATTAATATACCAATGAGATAAATGGTAAATAATGTTTGATCGATGTTATTTCCAATTGGAAATAATATCGTTGTTTGCACACTTTTTTCTTCGATAGTTAACTCACAAACTATCGAAGTTTTGCCATTTTAACGTTGTAAATATGGGGAGACCAGTTGGATTATTATCCAAAGAACCACTCTGTATTGGCATAAGCGTTGCGAATCATATGTGCCAAAGATAATTGAAGATGGAGTGAAGTGCAAGGGCTGTTGTATAAGTCTTAGATAACAGTGACTAAGATGGATATACTGAACAGTGCCTTCGGTTTGTCCAGTCCCAGGACAACGTATATGGAAGAATGTCTGACAGAGTTTATCCAATGGATCGCGTAAGTTGATCTGTTGAAACGTATTCATGTTGGTGGCGGAGGAATTCGTTTCTCTTAGTTGTATACCCGGGTTATGTTTGGATAAGTCAATTTGTGATTTGGCGGGTTGGATGATGTGATATTCTAAGTGTATGGATGAATGTCTGACAGAGTATTTCCAGAAAGGTCACGTACCTTGATTTCTTCAACCGCACCAAGAGTGGAAGCGGAGAAGGAAACTTCTTTTAGCTGACACATAATGTATGGTTGTGGATGTCAAATAAGTGATTTCGATGGATCTGACAATGTGGCATTCGAAGTGAATCTGATGTGATGATAAAGCGTAGCTTCTAGCCTCATCAACCAGTAAATGACAGAAATCGGGCAGGTAGCATGGCTATGTTGGTCGCACCTATTAGGGTGTATAATCACCTGATCTAGAGTTTCGTTTATTTCTTTAATCTATTGTTGATGCTGTCCCATTCAGGAAACGGTTGCTGATCCCAACCATTGGTGATATACATTCGATACACTCAAGCGAAATGAGTGGTCGGTCATGTGTGGCCGAGTTGCAAGATATTCTTGTTGAAACCAGTGTATTCCTCTCTAGAGGTACACTAGCGAAGGTGGTTCCATACCTTGTCATAGTTGGAAACCCAATACCCAATATGTGCTTGCGTTTTTGATTGTATATATGTAGAACGAGAGATGAAAGCGTTTCTGCTAGATTGATATCTATGTGTATATAGACATTATTATAATATCACAATGATATTGCTTGTCAAAGTTGTTCAAATACTCATAAGGGAAAACCCGTTCCGTATTCACGACGTGGTCTTATGAGATATCATATATCTGTTTTTATCTGTTTTACTCATACCAGTTCTATGACTGACCCGGAGTTTATTTTGTTGTTTTCCCTAAACTCTTGGGTGCCTAATTTGTACGGGCAGTCAAGTAGTCGGGATTTACAGATACTTGGAGAGCTTGGAGCAGAAGGCTTCAGAATCATATAGCTATAGTTTATTTCCGTTGTGTTGTAAGTGCTATACTCTGATAAAGTGCTATTGTATATATAACTGTTTACTTCAAAGTTATGTTATATATTGTATGTTATTCGTTCCGCTATGAGATTCGTGTTACTCTGATGATGTAAGTTCTTCTTTTCTTCTTCTATTCTAAATTTCTATCTTATCTATTCTCACCCTCTAATTTCTTTCACTAATTACCAGGATTTTTCGATGTTTTGGTTATCGACATCGTGTTTATGTCGATAACCAAAGTCGCCAAAAATATGGGTCGTTATAGTTGGTATCATAGCTTAAGTCAAGAATTACTTGGCTCTATGGCGTGACTCGGTAGAGATAGGGTTAGTAACACCCTAGATTGAGTTTGAGTGTATATATACGAGTGCGTATTCGTATTTGATATAAAATGGTTTTATATTATGGAGATTCATTGGTTGAGTTGTTGATGAGTTCTAGTCGATCAGTTTGATCCAATATATCGGTAGGAGTTTAAAAACACTCGAATACGATGGGCCATCACGATTTGTTTTGAAAGAGGGTAAGTGAAAATAGGTTTATCCAAAGTATATTTGATATAGAGAATATATATATATATATATATATCAGAATTATAATATATTGGATATATTGGTTTTTGTTATAATCGAGTAAGATTATAAATTAAATGTTATATATATATAAAAAATCAGAATTTCTATAAGTAAAATACGTGGAATCAGATGATTTAAATCTGAAATTTAAATCAGAATTAGGATTAAAATCCCAGAATTGGAAAAGTGGTTGTAAATAAATCTGGATTTTAGTATAAGAGGATTTTAAAATCCTGGGAGATTTTAAATTGTTTAAAGCGTTTCAAATAATATTTGAAATATATTTCAAAGTGGAAATGTTAAGAGATGGGTTTGAAAATAAATTTAGTATTGAACTCACGTTGATCGATGGGAAATAATTCTGATGATGGTGTACACATCATCAGTGTGATTTTCGAGTTATAAGTGACGGATTACTACCAAGAGTTTGTTTTTAAATTGTTTGCGAAAATAAGGTGTTCAGGAATTCAAAAGTTTTGAATTGCTATTATGATTTCAAGTTGATTTAAAAGAAAACCCAGGAATTTAAATTCTAAAATTTAAATGTAACTTGTGGAGTTAAGTAAAACTGAATAGGATTTGAAGATAATATGGATTGGAATTGAGTCGATGGGTTAAGAGTTTGAAATCTAATTTTGGAGTTTGAATAGAATTCGACTTAGGTATAAGCGAATGGTTGGATTTGTGGATAAAACTGATTGAAAATTTGTTAAGATGACCTTGGGTATATGTTGGATTGATAACAGGTGAAAGTATAAAGTTGATATGCCGACAAAAGGTACAAGTTTATATTTGATATGAGCATGAGATTTATAAGCCGTATCGGCTAGCCGCTTGGCTTTTCTTTTTCTTTTGGGATTGGTAAGGGCCATGGGAGGCTATTTGAAAAATCCCGATGCACCTGGTACAAAGGAGGTTATGGCGAATTTTTCCAGGAATTTAAGGAGTTAGATTATTTGTGAGAAAATCTGATAAGTAGAATTCTATATATCAGTATATATAGACAAGTCGATATGGAAACGGACTTAAAAAGAGAAAGAGTATACGTGTTTAATAGTGAATAATTAGTTGTTGGGTATTGATTATTTGAGTAAGTAGAATTATCTGTTTTGACGTTATAAACGTTATTCAGTCAAGGTCTGAGAGGTAGTTATACCCCTACTTGATTGATTTCATTATTAACAGATAAATAGTAAGATTTCAGGCTCGAAGATCAATGTTGGATAAGAGTTAGTTGAATATAGTATTTGGGTTGTCGTAACGAATTTTACACAACATTCGTTTTAATCCAAATAAGCGTAAGCTGGGAAACAGTTTGATTTTCTTTTGGGTTGGAGATGACCTAGAGAGGCGAGTTGTGGTTTTACCGATAGGGTTGTACAAAGGAGATTGTGGCGAAATTTTCTAAAAATATAAAGTGTTAGAAAATTTTCAGAATTTTTGAAATGTTAGTTAGTCAAAATGAATTAATATGTTAGTCGATATTAATGGTTTCAGTTGAAATCAGAAATAAGGGGTAAACAAATCTTAGGAGTTCCAATATATCGGGTCGTCCTCTAACTTTGCAATTTCGAGGACAAAATTATTTTAAGTGGGGAAGAATGTAATGACCCGCATTTTCTAGGGGTATAATTAATTTATTTAATTATATATATAGTGAGATAGTGAATTAAATCGTTGTTTAATTAAATAACTTGGAATATTTAATTAAATTAAATAATAAAATAATATATTTAATTGAGGAATAACCAAAAATAGTGAATTGGCAATATAAGGTGAACGGGGTCGTCCCCGGGATTTTAGTTCAGCTTAGACTTGAATTATATTGACGAATATATTCAATCGACATCAGTTTGAAGCGTAGAATTATAATATAATTAAAATAGAGCGCGTCGCGGCAGTTCACTATTTGGCGATTTACACTTCAACTGAGTATACAGGGTCCGTTTTAAATTGGATTTCTATGAAATAAGAAACGTGTGGAACTGGTGGAGTAAATCTTTCTAGTGGAAGAGAAATATCGGGATTCGTCGTGTAGATTTTGAGTTACGTCCAAATAAAATTCTCAAGAATGCAGCGCCCTGACCATAACGATTTAATTATATTTTAAATAAGGATTTAAATAGAAATCGAGCGTCGATATAACTCTGACGATGTAATATCGAGTTGTAAATACATACAAGAATATTCTGGGGTTGTATGGTATGCCACTGTGAATATATACGATAATATTTAATTTTAAATAATTTATTTAATTATATTAAAATATATTTATGTATTTAATTAGACTATTTAGAGCGTTAAAAATAGCCACTTTTGCATACGAAGTCGGAATTCGACGAAACCAGTTTTGTTGGATCCGCAATATCTAATAGTTGTTAGATTTCAAGTTTCGTGATATTTAGAGTCAGTGTGTGACCCTAGGGATTTTTAGAGTGAAAAATAGTCAGTATTTAGACGGTTAAAAATACGCTGTTTGAGCATACGGACTCGGAACTCGACGAAACCATTTTCGTTGGACCGTAATGCCGAGCTCTAGCTACAAGTCCAGTTTGGTGATTTTTGGGTACCGTATGTGGTCGTACGGATTTTTATAATGGGAAAACGAAAAAAATAAAATAATAAAGAAAGAAAATATCTAGATATTTTGAATATCTATAAATACCCACCCTCCTAACCTAATTCCCACAGAAGTCAACGTTTCTTCAGCCGCCACTTTCTCATGTTTGTTCACAGTAAAAACTTTTGAGAGGGAAAATCAGAATCAAATCATAGAAATTCCTATAAATTCCAAAAGTTTTGTAGGTAGAATCATTGGGTAAAGAGCTTCAATTCGGTGTCCTCATTCATGGGTGCGATTCCCATTTGTCGAGCTCCACACTTTTTCAGCGATCGTCTAGGGTTTAGCTTCAAGGCTTTTGTGGTGATCGATGGTGAAATTGGAGTTCATATTTGAGATTAGGAAACTACATGGCATCTGCGTAGGGTCTTTTTGGGTTTTACGGTGGTCATCTAGGTTGTACGACGTCATTGTGTTTACTGGGAGGAGCGAAAGTCGTGATATACATGATGGGTGCGAGTGTGTCCTTTCAATGATGAAGATGAAGAGATTTCGGAGGGGAGTCTCATGCTTTTGTCCGTTTGTATAATCGTGAGAAAACAAGGGTGGGAGTAGAGTTTGGGTTTTTGAAGATGGTTCGTTTTTACTGGAGTCGCGTGTATGTGGAGGAGGAAGAAGGAGAATACAGGTTTTGGGCTGTGATGATGATGGGCCGGTTAAAAGTGTGGTGAGGCCCGTTTAACACAAATTCTTAGTTTAAATTTGTTTTAAATACGTATAAACTTCGTAATGCTATAACTTGGTCATACATAGATGGAATTCAGTGAAACAAGATCCGACAGGATCGTATGGACGAGCACTTCACAATGGAATTGACCGCGAGTCAATTGGAGTCCGTCACAATTTATAGCAAAATAAATTGTCTGAATCAAGCGATGGTTATCATCAATGATGATGATCGTCCAAATGTGAGTAAAACTCCCCAACTCTGTACAGTTCTATTTTTACAACGTATTCTTAGGACTGTTAAATATTGTCTGCTTGACTGTGTGTTGACTGTTTGATTGAACTGCTAGTCAGTTAGTAGAAATTATATATATATATATATCTGTGTATATATATATAAATTGTTAAATGTTTATATGTGATTCTACTATCAGAATAACTCATATCAAAGTATAATCGATGTTAATCGTGTTGTCTAACATTTATGGTGCAGGGAAACAGGTTGGAGGAATCCAACTGGATTCCTCAACAGTTATTTAACTGTGATTTATATATTGTGATATATAAATGTGATATATAATCTGATGTTGATTATGTGTGGTTGGACGATATTCATCGTTGTTAGATGATGTGTTAAATACCATAAGAAATACCAGAATGTAGAAAGAGGATTCTCAAAGTATTTATTTGAAAATAAATTAATTATATAAAATCATTGGATTTTATATACATAAGAAAAAGGGTTTAAATATAAAGGAGATATATTTGTAATTCAAATATAAATGAGATATATTTGTAATTCAAATATAAAGGAGATATATTTGCAATTCAAATAAAAGGAGATATATTTGTAATTCAAATATAAAGTAGATATATTTGTAATTCAAATATAAAGGAGATATATTTGCAATTCAAATAAAAGGAGATATATTTGTAATTCAAATATAAAGGAGATATATTTGCAATTCAAATAAAAGGAGATATATTTGTAATTCAAATATAAAGGAGATATATTTGTAATTCAAATATAAAGGAGATATATTTGCAATTCAAATAAAAGGAGATATATTTGTAGTTCGAATACCAAGGAGATATATTTGTAATTCAAATACCAAGGAGATATATTTGTAATTCGAATACCAAGGAGATATATTTGTAATTCAAATACCAAGGAGATATAATTGAAATTCAAATACAAGGAGATATATTTGTAAAGCAAATATAAAGGAACTTATTTGTCAAAACAAATAAAAAGAGGAATGTTCGTAGAACATGATGAATAAGATGAGAAAAGGGATACTTATTAGTAAAATAAATAAAGATGAAAGGATTTATTTAGAAAATAAATAAAAGTATAAAGGACTTATTTATTTAGTAAAATAAATAAGACTACAAGGTATTTATTTAGGAAATAAATAGGATATCCAAAGGAGATATTTATTTGTTAAATAAATAAAATAAAAGGGATTATTTATTTGTTAAATAGAAGTAAAGGAGTTAATCGATTTGAATTAGTCAAATGGGTTAATCAAACTAAGTTGATTGAGCTAGTCAAACCAAGTCAATGGAGTTGATCAAACCAAGTTGATCAAGTTAGTTAAACCAGATTAACCATATATGCTAAGTTAGTCGAGTTAACCAAATAGGTTAAGTTAGCCAAAGCGAGTTAACCCAAGTGAGTTCGTCAAGTCGAGTTAGCCAAAGCGAGTTAATCAAAGTGGATGGCGTGAGTTAATCAAAGAGATTTGGTTGAGTTAATCAAAGTGATTTGGTTGAGTTAATCAAAGTGGATGGCGTGAGTTAATCAAAGTGATTTGGTTGAGTTAATCAAAGTGGATGGCGTGAGTTAATCAAAGTGATTTGGTTGAGTTAATCAAATAAAGTAAGTCGATTAAAGTTAATCAAATAGAGTTAATCCAGTAGGGTCAGTCCACTAGAGTTAAATGGAAAAGAGTTAATCGAATATAGTTTATATTCGAAGGAGTTAATCGATATTAGTTAGTCGAAGTAGTTAACCCAAAGGAGTTAGTCGTAGTACATCAAAAGGAGTTAGTCGTAGTAAATCAAAAGGAGTTAGTCGTAGTTAATTCCAAAGGAGATGGTCGAAGTTAGGTTATCCGAAGGAGTTAGTCGAAGTTAATCCAAGAGTTAGTCGAAAAGTTAAACCAAAGGGTTAGTCGAAGTTAAACCAAAGGGTTAGTCGAAGTTAAACCAAAGGGTTAGTCGAAGTTAAACCAAGGAGTTAATCGAAGTGTTAATCCAAGGAGTTAGTCGAAGAGTTAATCCAATAGAGTTAGTCGAATGAGTTAGTCGAATATAGTTTATTCGAATGGTGTTGGAGGAGTTAATCGAATATAGTTTATTCGAATAGTGTTAGAGGAGTTATCGAATATAGTTTATTCGACAGGAGTTAAGTGAATAAGGTTAATCAAATAGAGTTAGGCAAATAGAGTTAATCCAATAGGGTCAGCCCAATAATGTTAAGTGAAATAGATAATCGAATAAAGTTATTCAAAAGGGAAAAGCTAAGTACGGAGGTAGTTAAAGGAATGCAAAGTCAGCTTTGCCTATTTCAAGGATAGAAATGTCGTTCAGTTAAGGTCTGAGAGGTAATTCTACCCCAACTTGACAGGCTTCGTTTTTAACTTAGAAATGGGTATGGTTCGGTAGTAAAGGATGGTTAAGTGAATTTAGTTAATAAAGGAGATGGTTTGAGTTGGCATCGCGATGGTTTGTTTAAACATCTGTCTAAGTCCAATGCAGGAGTATTGGAAATGTTTTCCAACCAAGAAATCAGAAATGTTTTCTAATCTAGAAAACAAGTAAATGGAAATGTTTTCCATTGTTAATAACGTATATTTTCTAAATCTAGAAAATAGCAAAAGTTAGATATAGGGAAACAGGAGATGAGTAAATTAATTTACCAAGGAGATAAATGGTAAATAATGTTTGATCGATGTTATTTCCAATTGGAAATAATATCGTTGTTTGCACACTTGTTTTCTTCGGTAGTCAACTCACAGACTATCAAAGTTTTGACCATTTTAACGTTGTTAATATGGAGAGACCGGTTGGATTATTATCCAAAGAACCACTCTGTATTGGCATAAGCATTGCAAATCATGTATGCCAAAGATAATTGAAGACAGAGTGAAGTGCAAGGGCTATTGTATAAGTCTTAGACAATAGTGACTAAGATGGATATACTGAATAGTGCCTTCGGTTTGTCCAGTCCCAGGACAATGTATATGGAAGAAAGTCTGACAGAGTATATCCAATGGATTGCGTAAGTTGATCTGTTCAAACATATTCACGTTGGTGGCGGAGGAATTCGTTTCTCTTATCTGTATACCCGGGTTATGTTTGGATACGTCAATTTGCGATTTGGCGGGTAGGATGATGTGGTATTCTAAGTGTATGGATGAATGTCTAACAGAGTATATCCAGAAAGGTCTCGTAGCTTGATTTCTTCAACCGTACCAAGAGTAGAAGCGGAGAAGGAAACTTCTTTTAGCTGACACATAGTGTATGGTTGTAGACATCAAATAAGTGATTTCGATGGATCTGACGACAATGTGGCATTGGAAGTGAATCCGATGTGATAATAAAGCGTAGCTTCTAGCCTCATCAACGGTAAATGACAGAAATCGGGCAGGTAGAATGGCTATGCAGGTCGCACCTTTTAGGGTGTATAATCACCTGATCTAGAGTTTCATTTATTTCTATAATCTATTGTTGATGCTGTCCCATTCGGGAAACGGTTGCTGATCCCAACCGTTGGTGATATACATTCGATACACTCAAGCGAAATGAGTGGTCGGTCATGTGTGGCCGGGTTGCAAAATGTTCTTGTTGAACCCAGTGTATTCCTCTCTAGAGGTACACTAGCGAAGGTGGTTCCATACCTTGTCATAGTTGGAAACCCATTACCCAATACGTGCTTGCGTTTTTGATTGTATACTAAATAAGTAGAACATGAGATGAAAGCGTTTCTGCTAGATTGATATCTATGTGTATATAGACATTATTATAATATCACAATGATATTGCTTGTCAAAGTTGTTCAGATACTCATAAGGGAAAACCCGTTCCGTATTCACGGCGTGGTCTTATGAGATATCATGTATCTGTTTTTAACTGTTTTACTCATATCAGTCCCATGACTGACCCGGAGTTTATTTTGTTGTTTTCCCTAAACACTTGGGTGCCTAATTTGTACGGGCAGTCAAGTAGTCGGGATTTACAGATACTTGGAGAGCTTGGAGCAGAAGGCTTCAGAATCATATAGCTATAGTTTATTTCCGCTGTGTTGTAGGTGCTTTACTCTGATAAAGTGCTATTGTATATATAACTGTTTACTTCAAATTTATGTTATATATTATATGTTATTCGTTCCGCTGTGAGATTCGTGTTACTTTGATGATGTAAGTTCTTTTTTTCTTCTTCTATTCTAAATTTCTATCTTATCTACGCTCACCCTCTAATTTCTTTCACTAATTACCAGGATTTTTCGATGTTTTGGTTATCGACATCGTGTTTATGTCGATAACCAAAGTCACCAAAAATTCGGGTCGTTATAATTAATGTTATGTAACTAAGTTAAGGGGTTAAATGAATGAATGGGAATGCCAAAACTAGAAGGAAGAAGGAAAACGTAAAGTAAATATAGAAATTTGCTTATTCAAAATGAGATAATGGAGAAAAATGAATTCTAATTTGAGAAGTGGAAATATTGAAAAGAGATATAAGAATAAAAATTAACCTCGTTTGAATGGATTTGATGAAATGAAATCAATTGAAAAGGAGTACATAAGCCGATATAGAATTTATATATTGGTGGATTAGGCAAGTAAAACGAAATTTCGAAAACGAGAGAAATAGAAAGTTGTATGAACCATAACTGATCTTAACCCTTGATTTTTGCATTTTAAGTTAACTAAATGGAATGACGCTCAGGTCATGTGGATGGAGTAATAAGAGTAGTAATGAAAATTTTGATGGGTTGACCCATGTTAATGGGATAATGATTTAGGATAATCAAGTTAGTAAGAAGATTTAAAATGAACCTAAGTCTTAACCAAGATTTAATGCTCGACATGAAATGAAAACTTAATAGGAAGAATATCGGAATAGATTGAACAAACAAATGTGAATCCGCTTGTCGAGTAAGGAAGTGATAACAATTTTAGAGTGTTGAAGAAATACCAAAATTTTGGAATCGAAAGAATTGAAACTTCAAATAAAAGAAATCGATGTTATGCGGAATCGAAAATATTAGATAAGCTGAAGTAAAATTGCCATAACTTTTGAATGGCTGATCGGAATTCGACAACTCCAGACTTTTTAGAAACCTCGGAAACAGAACTAAAACTTTTGTTAATGGAGCCCTGTCTGATTTTCATGTTTATTAGGTTACAAACCCCAGGGCTCTTATTGGATATTGGATTTCCAACGTGACAAGGTATGGGACCACCTGCCGATTGGGTATCTCTAGAGACGAATACACTGGGTTCAACAAGAACGTCTTGCAACCCGGCCCTCACGTGACCGACCACTCATTTCTCTTGAGTGTATCGAATGTATATCACCAACGGTTGGGATCAGCAACCGTTTCCCGAAAGGGACAGCATCGACAGATTAAGAACAAATGGAATTTCTCTAGATAGGTGATTATACATCCTAATGGGTGTGACCCACATAGCCATGCTGCCTGCCCGATTTTTGTCAATTTCTGGTTTGTGAGGCTTGAGGTTTGAATTATCTTCCAGAACATCTGGCCACCATTCACTTTGAATGCCACATCGTCAGATCCATCGGAAATCACTAATTGATTCCCACAAAAATACTCAGACTGTTAGGCTAAAGAAGTTTCCCTTCTATGCCACCAACTTCGTACGTTTGAAGGAATCAACGTACGTAATCCCTTTGGAAATACTCTGTCAGACACTCATCCATACAAGTTGCCCTTGGTCTGGACAAACCGAAGGCACTATCCCGTAAACAGGATAGCCCTTGCATAACTCCGTCTTCAATTATTTTCACCATAAGATGATTCATAACGCTTATACCAATACAGAGTGGTTTTCACATATTAAATCTGATCCAGGTCTCTCCATACTGACAACGGAGGTATAAAATAAATCAAAACTTTGATAGTCGGTGATTTAACTATCAAAGAAAACATCCATACAATCAACGGTCCTATTTCCAATTGGAAATCCTACTGATCAAGCAACAAACAACACCGGGCCCTCTTTTGACTTAATTTCTTATTAAATTATTATTTCTAATTCCTGTCTCTTAATTCCTCGTTGACCAATTTATTTCATTTTCTATTTGGGCAAAATATTTCAAAATCCTTTAAACAAACGCGATGTTTTAAAACATCGTTATTATAAATCAAACCATTATTCTTTCGCTATCTAATGGTATTACTAACCAATTCTTGCCACCGAACCTTTACCATTTCTCCGTCCATCATGTCGTCAGTCAAGTTGGGGTATAATTACCTCTCAGACCTTAACTAAACAACATTCTTAACTTTGAAACAGTCAAAGCTCACAACTTTAAACACACCATCGCTTACGCGACTCTTGGATTAAATCTGAGAGCACACTTCCTTTACCGAAAATTATTGATTATAACGGTAGCGTTATAATCTCTGTTTCCCAAATATTTGATTTATAAAACATTTCTTTTAGCAACAGCACTACAATCGCTGTCCAGAGTTATAGAATATCTATTATAGCAATAGCATTAAAATGGCTATTTAGATTTTCAAAACATTTATTATAACGACAATGTTAAAAATCGCTGTTTACATTTACCAAAAACATTTATTATAACGACAGCGTTAAAATCACTGTTTTCAAATATTTGACTTATATTCTGAACTTTACCATTCCAGGTAAGTTCAAATTCCAAATTCACATCTGAATCTGTCTTTTTCAAATCCTTGCCCAATTCTTTTATAACCATTTTGGTTTACCAAAACGCTATTACCATTTATTTTAAATTCCAGATGTTGGGATAAAACTCATCGTTTTATTTTAAAACAATGATCCGTTTCCCTTTCTCATTCGCGTTCCAAATTGGATTCGTATTTCAAACCCAAATTCCCTCGACAGATATTTTATTTGCTAATATTTACTTTAAATCCTTGTTTACTTTAATTATGAATATATATTTCCTTTATATACCGTCCTTTGATTTTATTCTTATAAATATACTTTTAAACTCAAATTTGTGTTTAAAACTTCTATTCAGAATTTTCACGCAAATCTCTTTTATTCAAGTAATTGAAAATCTCGTTTATGATTTCCTTTAAAAATTTACTAAGTTCATCTCAAATCTTGCTTTAACATTTGATTTCCATCTTTCCATATAAATCCAAAATTTGAATTTATATTGTGATTTCATCCAATGTTAAATAATCCATTTAATTTATAAACACGTTTAAAACCAATCCCCTGTTTTAATCAACAAGTTTCAACCTTTTAACTCTCTTCGAAAATTACATTTTTATTTTTGGAAAAATATATTTCCTTTTAAATCTCAAATTCATTTCTTATATTTCAGAATATTTACGGTATTTAAATACCAAAATTATAGGGCCAGTTGATGACAAAATCAATCATAGAACACATATCACATCGTATAACGCAACTATATGCAAAAAATAATATAAATGTTGAGGAACCCAGTTGGGCCCCTCCAACCTGTTTTCCTGCATCCACAGATGTTAATCAACATCAATAATATTATTCCACATCAATATGAAATATCCGAATTAATAATCGATCAACGATGTGAGCATATCAACCAATTTTATCAACTATTCAACCAAGCAACCATCACCCAGTATATAAAAAAAAATTAAAACTCGTCTATATAAAAATATAAACGAGGGAGAGTTAGTGAGTTTACTGACCTTGTTTTGCAGTCGATGATTCTGCTTCTGTTTTGTATAAAACCAAACAGGCCTCTAATCTTATCACGAAATTTCAGTAGTAGCATTCTCGATCACATTAGCTCCGTTGCATAGGTTTTGTCGTTACGATCCAACGCTTCATATTTTTTCCACATTCTGTTATCGAACGGACAAGTTATCGCTATTATAATGAATTAAAAATATTTGTAGTGCTAATGATTGTCATTACCTTTAACTAAATTAAAGATTAACCTCAATTTATCTGTCATTAAATCACGCAATTGCCAGTTATAGACGGTCATCTCCTCCATTACCATATCTTTTGTCTACTCTACTTCATTCAAGAGTTCCTTTGAAATTGCCTGATGAGCAGTACATTAATGATTTTACCGTCAATAATGATTTGGATGAGTCGTCTAATCAGGAGGATGAAACTGAATAAGATGATTTGCCACCATTAGAACTCAAAGCAAGTCTCAACTTGATAAGTTAAGCAAACTTCTTTGTTTGATTCCGAAAATCCTACTCATCGTTATCGTTATCTAGCACAAAACCGCCACCTTCTATTTTCTTTAACCGCTGGCAACTACAAAATCAGCACCACCCTTTCCTGCGTCAAAATCTTCATCTCCCACAACCATCACCTTTGAATTGGACCCCCCTTTCATCGTTGCGACATCAACATGAAACTGCTCTAGTTGATAAACCACCCAGTAAATCCACCTATACGAATTCACTCCCCAATAAACACCAAACCACTACAAATGTTGACCCTGCTTCTCAAATACCCTTCACTTTCCCTACAAAATTCATGTGACAATTCTGGACACCAAACCCAATGAAACCGCAACTCCATCATATCATCACTTCACCCGCCACCATCACCAGCTTCGGCCACCTTTGGCACCTCTTCGCCCTCAAGTATGCTTTCCAAAACTCACCTGTTCCATCTCTAGTTAATCGAACTCCATCCATCACAGTGTATTGCACCATCCTCCATTCAACAGATCAAATTTGCACTTAACAACAACTTCGACTGCTCCCAAATGCCTTCCATTTACCTAAATCGCGAGTATGTCCACCACAAAATTCACGAGTTTAGGTCCTTGCCTCCAATTGAATCACCAATCGCGACCTCCTACAGGCTCCGACTTCGCTGATTAAACCCAATACCGCACTACCAAATCACGTTGCACCCCTCACGCTACTCTACCAGGTCGAAGCCCCTATCCCTAATCGTGCGCCACCATTCAGTTCGAGCTTTAGGAGTTCTCGATATATTCTAAATCGCGATTCTCTTTTCACCATTTTTTTATTATTATAGGAGGAATAAATTCATTAATTAAGAGGAAAAAGAACGAATGAATTGAACTGGTTTGTGAAGAATGGTGAGATACTCGAAGGTGTTGGCTATGAGGAGGAAAGGATCGGCCTTTTCACTGTGAATGACCGAAAGAAGGTGGATAGAACGATGTAGGAAAAAGAATAAGCTGAGAAGCAAAAATGAAGGTTGAAGTGAAAGTGAGGGAGTCTCGTTATTTATAAACAAAGAAGGGGGACAGATTGTACGTGCCCCATTAATTTTCTGCTTGCTTGATACGGGAATGGAGGACATATTTAACAGCTCAAGAAACATGTTTTGCGTGATAAATGTTTAAGGGTGGCAAAAAGTCGGCTTGATGAGAAATGTATATATTTTATTTAAATTTTGTTTTTAATTAAAACTAGAATATCTCGTGCCCCTTAATTCGTAATCACGAACCGTAACGCCCGACGTTCACAACTTTATTCGTTATTTCGGACTCAATAGAACGGTTTTCTAAAATTAAATTCGATTGTAGGGAAGAGATAACAAATCAAATTAACAATTTAAATTAAATTCGATTTAAAATATAACCGATTTCAAACAATTAAATTTATCCATAATAATCTATTATTATCGTTCTGATTCAATATAGAATTTATACTAATTGATAGATTAATCTCGATTCAGTTTTAACTCTGAATTCAGTTGTTTACTGGTCCCATTTCAGTATATTCGAAATTAAATCGTATATCGATTATTAAATCGACAAATTAAATAAAAATTTCATTTATTATACCAATTCAACATTTAAAAATAAATTTAAATGTTCAAGTAAATCGGCTAAAAATCCAGGACGTTACACAAATGCTACAACTTTTGCCTAGTGTGCCTTGGTAAAATTCCATCATCTAAGGGGTGATAACCCTCAATTTGTTCGCTGGCATGTCTCGGGTATCATGGTTTTGTTGTTGAAATGTTTATGTATGTTATGTAATTTGTGTACATTTGCTACTTTTCATATATATGTTCAATTACTACGGGTGTTTGAGTTTGTAGCAGGTGTAAGGAAGTCGCGCCACGCCTTGGAGCTCGCTTGCGCTAAATATTAAAGTGCTAAGGTAAATAAATCCGCGAATAAATGCTAAAAGAGGTACGTATTCGAGTTATATAATTGTATGGCCACATATATATGGTGTTTTCCCCTTTTTTTTGGGATGCCTCATCGAATGATGAGATGTATATTTGAATTTTATATATGATGTGATTTCCGGACCTCTCCGTACAAAGGAGATGCTGCCAAAAATTTTCGTGATTTCGGAAGTTAGAAAATTTATGAGGTTTTGTAACTATATACTTATTTTATAAATGTTATTTTATAAGTATGGATTTGGATGTATGACTTGTTTAATAACCCTATCTTGTTCCCTTTTCGAGGACAAAAAGATTTTAAGTGGGGGAGAATGTAACATCCCATAATTTTCAGTATATTTAAAATTCAAGTTAAAATAAATAAAATGGAGTATAATGGGGAAAATCAAATTTTGTTAATTTTTAATGATGGTGATTGTTTGAATTGAGTATAAATAGATTTTTCAAATGCAGTTTTATTAGAAAGGCAGTAATTTGAATTTAATATGTAAATAATTAAATTAATTTTGAGTGGGTTAATTTAAAAGTGAAGTTTAAAATTTTAAATTCGAAATTTTGGAATTTTGGATTTGATATTAAATAACTCAAGATAAAAGCGAATTCATTTATTTGGATTTGCAGTTCAGATTTTTATTTAAGAAATAATCAAGATCCGGGAACTTAAAAAATTTGTGAAACAAATTTATTTAAGCTGTGTTTGAATTAAAGGAGAATTCAAAGTAGATTTGTTAAACGATGGGATTTAAGCTGTTTAAGTTAAACTTGAAATTTCAATTCAAATTTGTAAACAATCAAATTAAGAAGAAAAAGAAATGTGTGTGAAATTTAGTTATAGAATTAATCTAAGTTATAATTTGATTTAATTTGAATTTAATGAATATTTAATTTGAATTAAAACAGTTAATTGAATTTTGAATATTTTATTTATTTAATTAACTATGAAATTTAACTATTTTGGCGACTCTCGGAATTCGACGAAACTGGCGCCATCGGAACCGGAACGGTGAATTATGGTAGGATTCTAATTTGCGTTACGATCCGACTTACCGTTTGATCGTACATGAGTAAATGTGAAAGAAGTTAGTGTAATATGATAATTTGTTGTTTCTAGTGTTTGGGCCTCCCATTTATATAAATAAAAATCCCTTCCTTCACTTATCAGCCTATTCTCTATTATGTATACTTTTCTCTGCCAAAACTTCATCGTTAATGGCAGAAACAATATTTTGAAAATCCTAGAAATAAAAATCCAAGCTTTGAAATTCAAATCTCTTCAAACCATAGAAAATTATATATCAATTTGAAGCTCTCGATGATACGAAGGTTCTGGTATGGTTTATTTCGAGATGCATTGGCTGGAGTCGCCGGAAATTGACAGTCAAAGTTGCGGTTTTCGAAACCCATAAGCCAAAATTGGGGGTTTACAATCCGGCAATCAATCGAGGAAATCGAGACCTGGGTTTTGAAGAGGAGGCTGATAGGAGTTGAATGGAGGTGGTCGCAGGAAGTATTTTGGTCGAAGGTGAGAGAATTTGGGGTTTAAAGGTCAGAAATGGCGGTTTTAGGGTTAGATGGCATGCCAATTGGGTGCACCGGAGTTGATGCTGCGGCCACGGTTGGGTGCCTCTTGGTGTGAGCTTTCGTTTGGTGGTGGTCTCATGCTTTCAGGTAGTCGGAATTGAGAGCTATCATGGTCAAAGTTTTCGGTGATGGGTTCTTTTGGGCGTTGTTACTGTAGCATTTCATAGGAGGAGCGGGAAGAACAGGTTATGGGGGGCTGACGTGTCAAGGGGAGATTGGGTGAGAAATTAGTTAACTTATTTTTTACATATTTCAAATTCAAATAGAAAAACGATGATAACTTTTGCGTTTTAACTCGGATTTGAGGGCGGTTTTATGCGTTGGATCGTGGTGAGATTGCGGACGTTTTGGCATAGGTTTCACTGCATTCAAAGACTGTGAAATTTTGGGCTTCTTTTGGACGTCCGATCCAATTTAGACCCAAAGGTGAGTGATTCCTCACTCATGAAATACTGAATTATTCCTATATTTATTAAATTAAAGTGTGAAATAAGTTTGGTTGCATGGTTGTGTATGATTGATGATGTGTTGACTTAAAGCCGACATGCAAGTATGGTAATCTGAAATATTTAGGCCAATAATCCGTTATTAAATTAAATTTATTACTAGTCGAAATTCTGATCCTTCCTAACCCATGAACAGTTCAATACTGGTTAATTTGATGAAATGGTTGTGATGGACGTTTGGTTGAATTTATTACTGAATTAATGTTGACATTGCTAATGCTCCATACTCAATATATTGTATTGCTTGTTGATTTTGACGATGAATCCCAATTTTACCCTTGATGTTACAGGAATGTAATAAACCGGGATTTATTGATTAAAAGAACACAGATTGAAATGATAAATATCTATGACCCTATTTTGGATTGAAATGATAGATTCATCCCCGAATATCGAGAAATTTAATTTAAAATCACTTGGCCATAGGGTAGCAAATTATATATGGACATCGGTTGGTTAAATGGTTTAAATATTCGAAATTCTATTTGATGAAAAGTTGATTTAAAGGAAATATGTTGATTCTCAATAAATTTTATTCTTCCTTTAAAGATTGGGATTTTTGAATGTTATTTGAATTGGTTAAGAAATTTTCCATAACAATTTGAAAGTTTGAATTAGAATTTAATATGATTTGGAATTACTCCAATAATTGGGTTGAATCGAATTAAATAAATTCTTATTGAATTTAATCTTGGAATATGAATAATCGAGAATATTCGGAGTTGTTTAAAACTTAATACGAGTAGGGTTGGAATTCTTTAAATTGAAAGCTGGGTTTGAAATGGGGTTCGAAATATGATATTGAGCCATGTAAACTCCATTAAGACTGGAGTTTAGATCCAAGTATTTGAAGTTCGGAAGAAAGGAACGATTATAGTTAAAGGATTTTATTATATATGTTTTTACACCGTTTGATTTCAAATAATTATTCCTTCCTAAAAATTTATTTCTTAAAACTATTTAGTTAAACTTTTGATATATAATGTTTTAAACTATCTTATTTTATTTTACTTTTATATTGTATTTTAATTTTATTTATATAAAGATTTTCTTATAAGCGTCTTTTCTTCATAATTATATTTTTATTTTATGAATTGTAGATTTCTTCCAAATGAAAGTGTTTAGATTTAGACCGTTGGTTCAACGGATTTGGAATAAAGTTATATGAATGTGAGTTGATTTTTAAACCGATTTAAAACGGAATGTAAATTATATTCTACTTGAATATAAATGGATCTCCAAAATGAGTTGAATGAGCTGAAACGAACTTGTGCATTCTATTTGAACATGAATGGATTTTGGACATAAATCGTTTGAAATAATTATAAACTTGGATAAAATATATTCGACTTGAATATAAGTTGAATTTTGAAAATATTATATGGTTATAATATATTGATATGGAAATATATATTTTAGTTTAGAATATAATCAGTTTGGAAAGATTATGATATTTGATTCGAGATTACATTCTATTTGAATATAAAATTTGGTTCAAAACAAATATGATATTCTGATATGAAACGAACCTTTGTGAATGTAAAAGAACCAACCGATGTGAAATTTGTGAGCGTTGGTTGTTAAAGAGACTGGAGTCGACATAAGGCATACTCTCTGTTAGTGTCGATACCACTTTGACAACTGTGAACGTTATGACGTATCCAGAATGAGTATAATGACTTCGAGGCGATTATTGGATCGAAGGAGATGATCGATTACAAAATAGCCCTGACCATTGGGTCAGAATTGAAATGACTAAAGCAGGAGCTATACCGTGACTAATTGAGGTAGCTGATTGACATAGAAATATGTTAATTTATGCTCTTATATTTTATCTTTTTGTATATAAATAAATATTACTTGGGTATTGTTTTGTTACTTTTACAGATATACCAACCCAGCCCGCATGCAACCAGAAATGTAGAGAAATAGAGATCAATTTGCTGTGTATTTGCATTTTGAAGAATTGTAGATGAAGATCTCACATCTGGCTGTTATTGGACAAGAAAAGGATTGATAAAAAGGCTTTGCACATCACAAATCAATGAAGAAATATCAAGGAAGCAAGAGGAAAAAGAGAAAAGGCCCAAATTTGCTTTATTTATCTAAGGCCCATTTATGTTTCTCATTGTAAACAATTTAGTGGTGTAATGACCAGGCCCATTTACCATTAGGATTAGGGTTAGGGTTGGGCTATCTACCCTATATATACCCTTGTAATGGCATTGTAGCCACCATCCTATCATATATCTCATAATTCTGTACTGCCATTAGTTTAATAAAATTTTCTTGTTCTAGTTATTTACTTTTCTTTTAAAACAATTTGTGTATCTACACGATTAGATTCGGTAGAACACATATTGTTATTGTCTTTGTTACTGCATACTAGTGTTGACTGTTTGATTAGTTTCAACAGCAACTCTATTTTTAATTCTCTGTTATTGTTCCAGTTATTATTTACTTTTGTTGTTTTTGCTAGTACTTGTTATTTTCTTTCCTGTTGTTGAATTTGATATACGTCTGATTAGATTCAGATTTGTAGCAGTTTCAATAACATTATTTCAACAACATTGAAAACAACCCCCAAAGTTCTGTCTAACTCGCCTAAGAATAAATAGGTAATAATTTTTAATTAAACCTCCCTGTGTTCGACCTGTTTGCTACACGAACTGTACGCTTGCAGAATTTTATTTTAAAAAAAATCGCGCTTTTCTAGTTCTTAGATTAGCGTCGATCAAGTTTTTGGCGCCGTTGCCGGGGAGGTAACGATTGAATTTTATTATTTATTTAATTTTCGATTCGTGTTAGTTTTATTTTATTTTGTATATATTTTTGTTTCTTGTACATATAGAAAAAAATCTCAATTAGTGATGTGGCGTATTAATTACATTGATACTGTCATGAACTAAGCAAGAGAAAAAAATAATTTCTTGCCTTTATTTTCTTTCAATTTCTTTTCCTATTTTCAATTATTCCTTTCCATTTTTCAATCCTCCATCCTACTTTTATATTCATTTCATTTTTCAATCCTCCTTCCTACTTTTATATTCATTTCTTCATTTACAATCTTTCAAAAAAAAAAAAACTTGCTTTTTTTCCTTTTAATTTTCCTTCTTTTTTCATTTATTTCTTTCCTTTTTTTTATTTTGCATTTCTTCCAATCTAATTCCTTCAAGAAGAAAAAAAAATATACAAAAAAAAAAAGAAAAAAAAAAGAAAGTTGCTAATTTTTCTTCAATTTCTTTCCATCTTTCTACCACCTTGCTGATTTTCACATTTTTCTTTTCTCTTTCCTTTTCTTTTTATTTGTTTCCATCTTTTGTCTACAACTTTCTAAAAAAAAAAAAAAAAAAAATTTGCAATTTCTTCTCTGCCTACTTTGATTTCTTTCTTGTTTTTGTCTGCTTTTATTTCTTTCCTCAATTTCTTCTACCCTTCCTCTCTACTCAAAAAACCTTGCTTTTTTCTCTTATTTCCTTCCTCTTTTATTATTTTTTTTCCATTTTTGTTTTGCTTTTTCCCATTCATTTCTTTCCCTTTCTTCTTGTTCAAATTTTCATAAAAAAAAACTTGCATTTTTTTTTTAATTTCTTTCCAATTGCATTTCTCATTAACCTTTTACAATCTCTCTTTCCATTTTTTCATTTATTTCTTTCCTACTCTCTCCTTCATTAAAAAAAAAAACAACTATCAATTTTCCTTTATTCTTTCCATCTTTCCACTTTCTATCCAATTGTCTTTTTCTTTTTGCAAATTTCAAAAAAAAAAAAAAACGATTCCTCTTTTGCAACTTTTTTTTCCTTTCTTCTTTTGTCTTTCTTGTTCTCAATACATTGATTTCTTTTCTTCTCTTACAAATTTCCTTTCTTTTCAAAAAAAAAAAAAATCCTCTTTTGATTTCTTTCCTCTTTATTCCTCCTTTCCAATTTTCTATATAATTACTTCTCATTCTTCTTTTACAAGTTCAAAAAAAAAAAAAAAAAATCTTGCCATTTTTCTTTTAATTCTTCCCTATTTTCAACTTCTTTCTCCTTCCTTTCATTTGTTTCTCCTCTTACTAATATCTCACATCCTTTCTTCTTTTACAATTTGCTGAAGAAAAAAAAATCCTTTTATAAATTTCTCTTCTCTGCCTTGTAATTAATTTTCTTTCTTTCTCCATTTATTTCTTTCCCTTTTCAAGTTTTTCCTTTCTCATTTTTTCTCTCTCTTCTAATTTTACAACAATAAACAAAAGAAAAAATTCTTTCTGTTTTTGTCTTCTCTTTTATTGCTTTCCCTTCTCAATTTCTTTTCCAAATCTTTTACAATTACTTTCCTTTCTTCCTTTACAATTCTCTTTCTTTTCTGAAATCTCTCTTCCCATTTTTTTTTTTTTTGTCATTTGTTTCTTTCCTATTTGTCCGCTTTTCAACACTAATAAAAAAAGGGCAAGGACATAATTTTTTTTTCCATTATTCTTCCCTGCTTCATTTTTTCCCCTCTGATCAAATACCCCTCTCTCTCACACAATCTCATTTCACCACATTTTTTTTTCAATCTACACTTCAGCACCATCTTCTTCATTCCCTCCTTCCCACCACACTTCTGCCACAACGCACAAACCAACCCCATCCACAAGCATTCTCTCAAAAAAAAATTCCAAACATTTTTTAACCTACCACAGCCTCACATTTTCTTGTGCTTTTTTTTTGTTATTTACTTCATTAAAAAAAAACCAAAAATAAAAAAAAAGAGTTTCAAACCAAGGACAAGGTGACTGGAGTTCAAGCAACAAATCAAGATTTCAGAAATCAAAAGAAATTGCAAATAGTGAGATTTCAATCATTCAAACTGCTCAGATTTTCTGGATGGACTGCCATACCCCACTGTAAAATTCTCTGAACTCTACAGGTGCTGAAGTTGCTTTGAAAATATAGAAATTGTTGTAAAAATTTTCTGCAGGGGCAGCGGCTTTGAATGTACAATTTTTTTGCAATTATTTTGCGTGATTGTTGTTATTTCTGCATCTTTATTCATTCTGTTAAGGGCAATACCCCAATTCACATAAGGTGAGGGATTTCATCACCCTTTCCTTAGCCCACAAATTGCATTTCATCATAGAATCTGACTAATAATAACGGTTAGACGTTGGACTTAAGGGAGTCACGGGCTCATATAGGGCTTAATTATATTGTGATAGTTGATTCATTTGGAACAAATTATTTCTCGGTGTCTAGACTACGGCAGAGAAATAACCGTTTATAAATATTACGGTGATTCGTAAATATTATACCGGTTGTTACTCTGAAGGTACTTAAACCTTCGGCTGCATTGCTAGGGTGATTCCTGGTGCACCGATAACTCCTGTCCGTTAACTGGCTGAGAAATCTTTTGATCTAAGTAACCAAACGTGTCACTTTATAATTTTGGGTTAGGAGCCAATAAGGACAGAAAACTTCATTGTAGCTAATTTCTGTGCTTGCATTCAACAACAATGAGTGAAAAAAGTGTTAGCCAACAAAATTCTCCTAGGGGTTCTCGAATCAACCAAAATTTTCCAACCGAATTGGATCAAAATCGAGTGAATCAAAACTTTCCAAACTTTGGGGATCAAAACCAAATAAATCAAAATTTTCAGAACCTCAATATCCAAATGGATAGACCCCTGTCTCTTCGTGAACGATGTTATCCAACTAGGACTGTCCAACCCTCTATCATCGTTTTTCCACCAGCTGAAGGAAACAATTTTGAGTTGAAACATTCCTTTATTCAAGGGGTACCAAAATTTACTGGGTCTGAAAATGCTTATGAATTTCTGAGTGAATTTGAATTGTATGCGTCCACAACAAAAATGCAACAATTGTCTAACGAATCGATCAAGCTAAGGCTAATCCCATTTACACTACTTGAAAGCGCAAAAAGATGGCTAAATTCTCTTCCAAAACATTCCATAAGAAGTTGGGATGAATTTGTCACTACATTTTTGAAAAAGTTTTTCCCTTTCCATAAAACTCTCAAAATCCGAACTGAGATAAATCAATTTTGTCAAAATGAGGGGGAAACTTTTTCAAAATATTTTGAGAGATTCAACCAACTACTGTATAGTTGTCCTCATCATGGAATTCTAAAAGACAACTTGTGTCAAATTGTATATGAAGGGCTTAACTATCAGTCTAAAACTCAACTAGAATCAATGTGTGGAGGAGATTTTATGTCTAAAACAGCCGATGAAGCTTGGCGGTTCTTAGAAGATTATTCTGAAAAGGACATGCAATGGGAATCAATTCGCGTTCCCAATCGTACTTCTACTAGAGGAGTGCATGTCGTGGACCCAAATCAAATTCTCGTAGAAAATCAAACTCCTCAAGCCGGAGAAGGGTTACCCCACTACTACTCTCAGGACCAAGCCAATGCGATAGCTCAAAATAACCCTTACTCAGCCACGTACAATCCTGGTTGGAGGAACCACCCAAACTTTTCTTGGTCAAACCCCAATAATTCGGCAAACCCATCTCACATGCAACCCTTTATTCCCAATCCGAATTACCAAGCTCCACCCCCCAATTCTCAAACCTCTCAAACTACACCTCAATCCAAACAACCTTATAGGCACCCCAATTTTCAATCATCAAACCAATCATCTCAATCTTCTCAACCATCACAAGATATTGTTCGATTAGAAAAACAAATAAATAATCAAGACGCTAAAATCGACCAACTAATGCATATGATAAAGGAAATGGCGAAAAATAATGAGAAAGGAAAGTTGCCTAGTCAACCTGAGGTGAATCCAAAATATAACTCTCGTACTGTAAATTCTTGTGAGGACGAAAACCATAATCCAGTCAACGCTATTACAACCCTTCGATCTGGAAAGAGGATTGATAATAACGTGGGCAACCCTGGCGAACCTTCTAACTCGACCCCAATCCCTAATCTTGATGATCATCCATTGGCTTCGAATGCCAATTCTTCTGAACCTCAAATTCCCTTAAATGTTGGCAATCCCAACAGTTCTTCTCCTTGTGTCGGCAAACCCGACCCACCTTTGACAACCAATGTTGGCAATCCCAACATTTCATCTTCTACACCCCTACCACCTTCTTCTTCGAATGATGAAACTGATCGTAGAGTCGAAAAACCAGTTGCTCCTTTTCCCCATAGACTCAATAATAAGAAGAAAGCAGCAAATTTCGATAAAATTCTGGAAATTTTCAAACAAGTCCGTGTGAACATTCCTCTTTTAGACACCATTGAACAAATTCCTCAATATGCTAAATGTCTTAAGGAATTGTGTACACAAAAACGTGCGACCAATGTCCCAAAAACCGCCTTTCTAACAGCGAATACAAGCTCTGTTCTTTCGAATCTTGCCCCAGTCAAGTATAAAGACCCTGGCTGCCCTACGATTGATTGTAAAATAGGAAACACCCACATCTCTCGTGCTCTACTCGACCTTGGTGCCAGTGTCAACCTTCTCCCTTATACTGTCTATCGTCAACTTGCACTAGGGGAGATTAAACCAACAAACATCACACTTCAACTAGCCGATCGATCTGTCAAAAAGCCATTGGGAATTATCGAAGACGTCTTGATACAGATCGAGCAGTTTTACTTCCCTGTCGATTTTATAGTTCTAGAAACAGAGCCTGTCTCAAATCCCAACGTTCAAATACCATTGATCTTAGGACGCCCTTTCTTAGCAACCTCTAATGCTGTTATTAATTGTAGGAATGGTCAGCTTCGACTCTCCTTCGGGCACCTAACCATCGAGCTAAACATCTTTAATCTCAACAAACAACCTAGGGATTTTGAGATCGATGAAATTGACATGATTCAAACCACAGTTGATGAAACCGCAAGTGACACTTCTGAAGCCCTGAAAATGTGTCTTGACCATTTCAACCCTGATTTCGACGAACTCGAATACATTTCTGAACTAAACAAAATTCTTGACTCCGACACTTCGCCACCTGAATCTAACCAAGGAATGTTGACCAATGTTGATACACAAGAACTTCCTAAGTTAGACCTCAAACCCTTGCCACCAGACCTTAAGTATGCCTACCTAGACTCTTCAAAAACTTTTCCCGTAATCTTGGCCTCCGATCTTACCGAAGACCAAGGAGAAAAAGTTTTGGAAGTTTTGCGGGAAAATAAAGACGCCTTAGGGTGGGAAATTAGCGATATAAAAGGAGTTAGCCCATCAATTGTGGAACATCGCATACATTTAGTTGATGAGGCTAAACCCACCCGTGAGGCTCAAAGGCGATTAAACCCAAACATGAGAGAAGTGGTCAAGGAGGAGATAATCAAATGTCTAGACAATAACATCATCTATCCCATCTCTGACAGTACTTGGGTGAGTCCGGTACAAGTTGTACAAAAGAAGTCGGGAGTCACAGTGATCAAAAACGACAGTAATGAACTCGTCCCAACAAAAATCAAAACCAAATGGCGTGTGTGCATCGACTATCGAAAGCTTAACTCAGCCACACGAAAAGACCATTTTCCCTTGCCTTTTATTGACCAAATGCTCGAACGCTTAGCGGGACATGAGCACTACTGTTTTCTCGATGGATACTCTGGCTATAACCAAATCCCTGTTGCTTTAGAGGATCAACATAAGACCACCTTTACTTGTCCCTTTGGAACCTTTGCTTATCGTCGCATGCCTTTTGGTCTTTGTAATGCCCCCGCGACTTTCCAAAGGTGTATGATGAGTATTTTCTCTGATATGGTGGAAGAATTCTTGGAAATATTCATGGACGATTTTTCAATATATGGATCATCTTTTTCCCAATGTCTCACTCATCTAGAACTCGTCCTTAAGCGTTGTAAGGAGAAATCACTCGTGCTTAATTGGGAGAAATGCCACTTTATGGTAAAAAGGGGGATAGTTCTAGGTCATGTCGTCTCCAAAGATGGCCTAGAAGTCGATAAATCCAAAATCGATTTGATTGCTAATTTACCTCCTCCTAAATCTGTCAAAGATGTTCGCTCATTTATTGGCCATGCGGGATTCTATAGAAGATTCATAAAGGATTTCTCAAAAATTTCAAAACCTCTCTCGAATTTACTTGCTAAAGACGTAAAGTTTGAATTTTCCACTGATTGCCAAACATCTTTTGAAACTCTTAAATCACTCTTGACCACAACTCCCATCATTCAACCTCCTGATTGGACTCAACCCTTCGAACTTATGTGTGACGCTTCTGATTTTGCTATTGGAGCCATCTTGGGTCAGCGTATCGATAAACTCCCTCGGGTCATTTATTACGCAAGCAAAACTTTAAACGAGGCCCAACTAAATTACTCAACTACTGAAAAGGAATTTTTGGCCGTTGTCTTCGCTCTTGAGAAATTCAGACCATATCTCATAGGATCCAAAGTCATAGTTTACACTGACCATGCTGCCCTACGATATTTGCTTTCCAAAAAGGATGCCAAGGCCCGCTTGATTCGTTGGATACTTCTTCTTCAAGAATTCGATATAGAAATACGAGATAAAAAGGGTTCTGAAAATGTCGTAGCCGATCATCTCTCTCGAATTGTGCACGAAAATGATAACGACACTCAAATCGATGACTATTTTCCTGACGAACAACTCCTTTCGATCTCTAACACCCCTTGGTACGCTGACATTGTGAATTATCTTGTCACACAACAAATGCCTGCTGAATGGTCGAAACAAGATAAACAAAAATTTCTCTCGAAAGTTCGAAACTTCTATTGGGATGACCCATATCTTTTCAAATACTGTCCAGACCAAATCATTCGAAGGTGTGTGCCCGATCATGAACACCAAAGTATTCTCTCTTTCTCACATGACCATGCTTGTGGCGGTCATTTTGGTGCAAGAAAAACTGCTGCAAAGGTTTTGCAAAGCGGTTTTTATTGGCCCACACTCTTCCGTGACGCTTTCGAATTTTGCTCTAAATGCGAGCGATGTCAAAGAACGGGTCGAATCTCTAAGCGAAACATGATGCCTCTCAACCCCATTTTAGTGATTGAGTTATTCGATGTTTGGGGCATCGACTTCATGGGACCATTCCCCAATTCATTTGGGAATCTTTACATCTTGCTGGCAGTAGATTATGTCTCAAAATGGGTTGAAGCCATTCCGACCAAAACCAATGACAACAAGGTCGTTGTCAAATTCCTCAAAGAAAACATCTTTTCACGCTTTGGCACACCTCGAGCTATCATTAGCGACAATGGCACTCATTTATGTAATCGTGCTTTTGAGTCCTTACTCAAGAAATACTCAATCACACACAAGCTGTCGACCCCCTACCATCCACAAACGAGTGGGCAAGTAGAAGTTTCCAATAGACAAATCAATCAAATTCTTGAGAAAACCGTGAATTCCAATAGAAAGGATTGGTCTGTAAAACTGATTGATGCACTTTGGGCTTTTCGCACTGCTTATAAAACCAATCTAGGGATGTCACCATATCGATTAGTCTTTGGAAAGGCCTGTCACTTACCTCTTGAATTAGAGCATCGTGCTCTTTGGGCCATAAAATTTTTGAACTTTGACTTAGAAAAGGCCGGCTCACATAGGAAGTTACAAATTTCTGAATTGGAGGAATTAAGAAATGAGGCGTATGAAAATGCGAAAATCTACAAAGAAAGAACCAAAGCCCAACACGACAAAAACATACTTCGCAAGGAATTCAACATAGGTCAAAAAGTTCTTTTATACGACTCTAGACTTCACTTGTTTCCAGGGAAACTCAGATCTCGATGGACTGGACCTTATGTCGTGAAAACAGTATACCCTCATGGAGCGGTTGAAATTGAAAATCCTAGAGATGGAAAAGTCTTCAAAGTAAACGGTCAACGACTGAAACCATTTTTGGAATTCGAGCAATATGACGAAGACGACTCTATCGATCTGCATGATCATCCACCATGAAATCAGGTGGTACACGTTCTTTTTCTTTTATTTTTCATTTTTTTTTTTGTTTTTCTGCCTTAGACAGTTGGGACACTGTCTGAATCAAGTGTGGGGGGGGGGAGTCTGCATTTCATCCATTTTCATTTTATTTCTTTTTATTTTCAGCCATTTAAGTAGGACCATTATGCATTTTAGACTGTAGTAACATGCCATTTTTTTTTTTTTTGGAAAATACGACTCATTTTCAATTGATACAACAAAATAAGTTTACAATTTTTAGCCAGTTGATAGTATTTTTCTCTCTCAGCTAAATTCGAATTTGAAATATAATGAAAAGTTTAATTTTGAGGGATAATAGTGTAACCGGTACATAGGGAGATTCTTAGGTGATGGCCATGAAATCTATTCTACATTGTAGACTTTGTTTAAATAAGTGGAGGACTTAAAATACTTATATTGGCTTTTCAAATCTTTAAAACTAAGTTGTGTCAAGTTGAATTCGCGTAACTCTCTTTTGTGCTTACATTTTCGATAATAATAATAATAGTATTCCAAGGGTATCCAACATTGCTTGTATATCGAGCGTTGGTGTGTAAACCCGCCAAGCTCTATCCGACACGTTGTTGACAAAGTCAAAGTTGGAATATCTTGGTCTCATTTTATGAGATTGGACACCTAAGGATTACCGACACGTTGTTGACAAAGTCAAAGTCGGCCTGCACAATCCGCCAAGCTCTTTACCTACTCTCCGTTAGTCCGCGAGGCAGTGCATGGGTGGTAAACCTTGGTCTTTTTAGTTAGGTGTATGTACTTAATCATAAATCTTAAAATTTTATAGAATAAAGAATAAGCGATGATACCCAAACACTTCTTGACCTTATTGATTTGACTAGCCATACATGAGAAAATTAGAATACCACTTCGCAAACTGTGCCAAGCAAACGAAGAATTTATTTCATGGCTGCACTATGTTATCAACCGAACCAACTGGCCAAACTGGAATTTAACGTTTGAAAACTTGATTTGTATTGAAAATTTGTGACAAGTTGAGGTATCTAAAATAAAATCAACTGATTAGAAATTGTTAACTTAATTTGTTGTACCACTTTCCTGAAATAAGTCATGTTGTCATTTTTCGTTTTTATTTTTGCATATGTCCATTGCATCCATGTAGTTTCATTAGAATCATAGCATATTACATTTGGATTTTGTGGGTAGTATCCGCTGAAAACCCTCACGAGACACCACTCGTCCTACTAGGGACACCTAGAGGTTTAACGGCTTGTTGCATACGCTCAATGCAATCGTGTTTCCTACGAAAGTGTGACCTATCTAGTTAGTTTTTCATTTCTTGTTTTACTCGAGGACGAGTAAAAGATAAGTGTGGGGGTATTTGATTGACATAGAAATATGTTAATTTATGCTCTTATATTTTATCTTTTTGTATATAAATAAATATTACTTGGGTATTGTTTTGTTACTTTTACAGATATACCAACCCAGCCCGCATGCAACCAGAAATGTAGAGAAATAGAGATCAATTTGCTGTGTATTTGCATTTTGAAGAATTGTAGATGAAGATCTCACATCTGGCTGTTATTGGACAAGAAAAGGATTGATAAAAAGGCTTTGCACATCACAAATCAATGAAGAAATATCAAGGAAGCAAGAGGAAAAAGAGAAAAGGCCCAAATTTGCTTTATTTATCTAAGGCCCATTTATGTTTCTCATTGTAAACAATTTAGTGGTGTAATGACCAGGCCCATTTACCATTAGGATTAGGGTTAGGGTTGGGCTATCTACCCTATATATACCCTTGTAATGGCATTGTAGCCACCATCCTATCATATATCTCATAATTCTGTACTGCCATTAGTTTAATAAAATTTTCTTGTTCTAGTTATTTACTTTTCTTTTAAAACAATTTGTGTATCTACACGATTAGATTCGGTAGAACACATATTGTTATTGTCTTTGTTACTGCATACTAGTGTTGACTGTTTGATTAGTTTCAACAGCAACTCTATTTTTAATTCTCTGTTATTGTTCCAGTTATTATTTACTTTTGTTGTTTTTGCTAGTACTTGTTATTTTCTTTCCTGTTGTTGAATTTGATATACGTCTGATTAGATTCAGATTTGTAGCAGTTTAATAACATTATTTCAACAACATTGAAAACAGCCCCCAAAGTTCTGTCTAACTCGCCTAAGAATAAATAGGTAATAATTTTTAATTAAACCTCCCTGTGTTCGACCTGTTTGCTACACGAACTGTACGCTTGCAGAATTTTATTTTAAAAAAAATCGCGCTTTTCTAGTTCTTAGATTAGCGTCGATCAGTAGCACCATTGGTCGGACACACTTCTTCGATACTATTTCTATGACTATGATGATGATGATGATTTTGGCCCATTTATGATTTTTGGGAGAGTATTTCGAGGTGGGCGGTAGTGGCTGCTATGTGTTACAACCAGTCCAGGAGTGCAATTGGTAGAATCCTACACTAGGCATTGCATCGAGTGCCTTGTCATATTTTCCTTATCGAGCCCCATACGATTTTGATTTGTATCGTACCTATCGAGTGCCCTCTAATGCCATCGTTTACGGTGGGTTTACGGTAATGTATAGATTACGGTATTACAAATGGTGTAAGGGTAAAAATGTAATCCCGCTTACACTATTTTCAGTGTTTATACTTTACTGAGTAGACGCTATCGTAATAGCGTATTATATTATCTATGTATTACTTTAACGGCTCCTTGAGAGATGGAAAAATCTCATAACATCTCTTGAGTTGCTGCACACATGACACTGATATTATTTCGTATTTTGATTTGACTGATATGAGAACGATTTAGTGCTGATCCGAGTGTTTGTTGTGTTTTCTTTTATGCAATACGCTCGGGTCAGCAGATGCTTGCAGTTAGAGAAGATTCCTTTACCTTGGAGAGCGAAGACGAAGATTCGGTATACATCTAGTATTTGTAAATATTTTCCGCTGCTTTTTTTGAAATCTGTATATGTGTAACTCTGATAACCATTGATGTAATAACCTATTATATATACCTTTCAACTGATTAAACTTCTATTTAATTATTATATATGGTCCTTCCGCTGTGAGGTTCTGTGATTGTTTTCCTCTTCTTTCTTTCTTTTCTTCTTTTTCCCAGTAACTACATGTATTTTCGATTTGTTTGGGTCGACATGTGTGGTTTATTGCCGATTTTAAACGGTCAAAAAAATATGGGTCGTTACATTTATTGTCTACCAATTTTGACGAAATCTTATGTTTATGTTTCTAAATTCAATATAAAGAATATTTTTATTGAAAACAAATTCCTATATTTATATATTCAATAAAAAGAATATTTTTATTTTAAAACCAAATTTAAACAAAAATCATATTTCATGTAAACAATAAAAATGAGATTTTTATAGTAAAGCTAAATCTAATGTTCATCGATTCGATAAAGATAAGATTTTTATTTCAAAAAAAAAAATTGAAGTTCATGGATCTAAATAAAAGAAGAATCTTTATTGTAAAAACAAACCAACGTTAATGGATTTAATAAAAATAAGTTTTTTATCATAAAAATCAAACCAAAGTTCATGGATCTAAATAAAAATGATATTTTTATTGTAAAAGCAAAATCAAAGTTCGCGGACTCAAACAAAAGAAGAACCTTTATTATAAAATCAGATCTACGAAAAAATGAATTATTTTTCAGGTATACAACTAAAATAAATGATTCTTATTATATGACCAACTTCTAGTAAACATGAATATCACAATCCAATCCATACATTCATCGAAATCAATAATCAACCAATTCTAATCTCATACATCTCAGATATAATTATTAAAAACATACATACATAAATTGCACATAGCGATAAATAATTAAAGTTTAATTTTAAAAATAGAGATCTCACCTTGATTTGATTTTTGTCTAATTTTCTACCAAGTTCCAAATATGTTCTAGTCTTTTCTAGTTCGTAGAAGACGTTGTTACGGTCACAATGGATCTTGTTTCACGTGTTTTCGACATCAAATCAAAAAGATATGATTTTTATAATTAAATCAAAATTTGCAACGCTTTTAGATGTTGAATTTTTTTAAATTATACCTTCTTAATTCAGCCGTATGTTTTCTAATTGGTTCAAAACTTCAATACAATCTTTCACAAAATTTGAAGCACAAGGTGGAAATCAGGATATTTCACGTCGTAGAGCACGGAGAGGCGCTCTAGGTGGGGTCCACGTTGGCCAGCTCGATGACGCAGGGGTGTCAGGCGGCGGTTCGAACGGGGTAGGTTGAAGGGCGATTCGGGTATGGATGTGTAAATCTCGGAGAATACTACAAAATCTTCAAAAGGATGGAGTTCTAATTCTTTGTGTTGGAGGAGAAGTCAGAGGAGGAAGATTCCATCTTTTAGGACATTCAAAACGTAAACGATGGCGGCTGGTTCAATAGGATTTGGGTTTATGTTAATCTCCTATTAATAATATTATTTAATTCATTAATCACTTAAAAGGCCCGTTTTGATACTAACTCCAAATCAAGCCCTACGACTGTCGCCCCAAGGCAAATAGCCCCATTCCAGACATAATGGACTATGTATCGTGAGCCCATTTTACTGTTTCAGCCTACTTTTCTTTAAATTAAAATATAAAACATTTAATATTAAATTTGAACTTACATTTAAATTTACCGGGACCACATACTAACTCCAAAATTCCTGAAAAATAAATTTACCTATGTTTTGACGGTATGGTCCTAAGAAAATTAATTTCGTCGAATTTGGAGACCGTTTGAAAAATGGTCTTTTTAATGGTCGAACGAATTCAACAGAAATTACCAAACGCGTTTTAATTTACCGCGCTCACATAAAAATTCCAAAAATTATGAAAATTTAAACTAAGCAATAATTTGACATTCCAGATCCAACAAAAATAGTTTCGTCGAAAACGGAGGTTGTTTTGCTATTTGTAATAGCTTTGTTTTTATTTAAAAATAAATTTTTTTAAACTCCGACACATTTTCTAACAAAACTTATAAAAATAAAATTATTAATTGGTTCTGATTTTCCGGGTTATTACAATTCCCCCCACTTAAAATCTTTTCGTCCTCGAAAAAGTACTGAGCTGAAAGTTGTTTTAAGTAACCAATCAAACTTTCATTCTTTTATTGGTTTCAATAATTTTATTAGTTGAGCTAATATTCAAGTAACACAGTCATTAATCAATTAGGTTATTAGCTTTTCAAATATATATATATATATATATATATATATATATATATCTTTTATATATTCAAAAATCATATTTTCTAGGATCGGATTATATATATAATCACAAATACGTTAAATATAACCTCGTCACTTTCAACTCATTCTAGGGCATTACTAACCCTATCTCTAACGAGTTTTCTCATTTTAGGATACTACTGATCCTATCTCTAGTTAGTATTCTTTTATAGGATATTTCTAATCCTACCTCTGACGAGTCTTGTATTTTGTTCTAACGAGTTATACCCCAAAGATTTGAGTTAACCAGAGCTCCGATACCACATGTAATGACCCGAAAATCCCCCTGGCGGGAAATCCTCAGATGCACTAATCTTGAGTATACAACACATTAGAACAACAACAGAAGACTTTTATAAACATCATAATAATGTTACATCAGAGTACAGAACATCAGAGTACATTGAAATAATAATACAGCGGAAGATAATTTTACAATAAATGTGATACAATGCACAGTGGAAAACTATGAATGCGCTGGACACAGCTTTAAGCTTTAACCCAGGATCCTGCTCAATCTATCTGCAAAATAAACTACTCGACTGCCTGTGTGAAAAATAATGTGCACCCGAGTTTGTAAGGGAAAAACAAACTACAAGTCAGTCATGGGACTGATATGAGAAACCTTATTGTTACTTACCTAAAAGTAAAGCTAATCAGGGGACCACGCCGCTAACGCGGAATGGGTTTACTCCATTTGATTGCTAGTGTATAAAATAAATAAATATTTTAAAAATAACGCAATGCTTTTAGAAATATGAAACCATTATAAGACTAATGTCCCATCACACAATGAAACACAAACCGGAGGATAGAGTTTTACCTTATAATGATCAAACATGCTTGATACATATAAAACTATAATAATTTTATATTATTATTAGTGTCTAATCATTTTAAAATACTTAAAAAGTAAATGTATCAATCCTAGACAGCATAGTACCCCATCCTACTATGTAGCCGTATATAGGTTTACAATCAAATCTGTAATGTCGTATTGGAAGTTGGGTTTCGATCATGAGTCAAGTCTAGGAATGATCTCCTTACCGGTTCGAGACACTCTAGCAAATGTCTCAGGATTACACACTATGGGCAACCCTTGGATACAGTAAGGCCGGTCCATACCTACATTGTGAATTAGTTATTCCTGAACACACATTTCCTAGTCCTATAGAACCTATAAAATGACCACTAGGGACCAATATCCGAGGCGCCTCATTCCATCATCCACATAAGTGAAAATATCTGGGCTCCATGACACTATTTCTAGCTAGAAAGAAACATGCTGCTCTCTCTGCGTTCCCTTATCCCGTTTTGACTCATACTAGTGTGTGAGGCTTGCGAAGTTACATTATACCCAAAGCTATGCTAATTAATGCTGTGCTTTGGTCTTCAACCACAAGACTCTGCTTTTCAACAAAAAAGCCTTGATCAATTTAATCTTGGTTTGCCACATTGACAATCCACGCCATGTAACTGATGTCTATCAATATATAACCTATTAGCTCGTATGTCCCAGAGAAGGGTGAAAAGAGAATAAATTTCCCACCACCAAACAGATTTATATTCAATAGAAGTCAATTAACACAGAATGAAATCCAATGTCAGACACACATCCATTTACAAGTCCGTTCTGGGTCTGAACAAAACCAGAGACACCTTATTCCTCGTCCCGTATGTCCAATACGGAAGAGAGGTTCTTGCATATCCGGACAATAACCAAATACGTCTGGACAACTACCACTGTAAACCTTTCTTGGGAGCTACCGAATCAAAGGAACCAATAGTCATCCATTCGAAGTGAATATTGCCGGTCTTCAACAACCGTCTTCAACGTCTTCTGTTTTAATAATTGTATGATTATTCGAAATGAGATTGAACTTGGCTTTTCAAATAGTTCTCGAATACATATAATTTATATCATTAATATTATTTATAACGATTTATCTCTATTTTATTTATATAAAAATAGCCTATTAAATTCGAACAACATTTCAGGTCATTACGAGGTCTGGTGTAACAACCAGCAAATTGTAAACAAATTTAAAAAAATTTATTCTAGAAAATTTTAATGAATTTCGAGAATATAAAATAATTTATATAAATAATAACGACTAAAAATTTATTTTAAAACAAATTAATTTAATTATAAAAGGAGTTTAAAACAGCGCTGTAGTTTGAAATTTTGAATTTGAACTTTAACTGAATGTACAGGATTCAAAATAAATCGAATTTCAGTAAAACCAAAAATATTTAAATCTGCTAATTCATATTTTTCTAACGAATCTAAAAAACTGAAATTTCACTTTATAAATCACAAGTTATGTCCAGTTCAAAATTTAGAAAAGTCGTTGTAGAATTTATATATATTTTAAAAATAGTCATTTTTCATACGACCTCTGTTTTCGACGAAACCACTTTCGTTCGAACCTGAATGTCGAATTATTGTTAAGTTAAATTTTCCAGAATTTTTCGAATTAATATGTGAGTGTGGCACAAGAAATTGTGTTTTGACCATTTAAGTTAAATTTTATCGGCTTGAAAATAGCCATTTTTCAAATAGTCTCAGAATTCGACGAAATTAATTTCGTTAGGACCGTATCCTCATAACAAAGCCAAATATATTTTTCTGTACTTTTTAGAGGTCATATGTGGCCCCGGTGAATTTAAATGTAGGATTGAATTGATTAAATAAATGAATTATATTTAAAATTGAGAAACGGGGGCCAAGACGACCAATTGGGCCTGCGGGACATATTCAGATGAGTCTGGAATAGGGGTAAATAGGTAGGATAGACAGTCGTTGGGCTGATAAAGAAGGAGTGGGCTAATCGGGCTTAATTTGGGCTTAATTAGAAATTAAATAATTAAATAACCCTAAAATACACTAGTATAAAATACGGTGAATAGTACCATCATCTTCCCGGATTCATTTCAGCGCCTCCACCTTCAAAACTTCTCTCCTCAATTCCTCCCAAACCACATCAAATTAAATCCCACTCTTTAACAAATATCGAAGAGGCTTCTCCACTCTTCATTTCCATACCCGAACCAAATCTCCTCGTGGCCCAGTTTCAGAGAATCACGCACCCAAAACCCGGGCGCTTCAGCCGCCGCCGACCCCACCTGGTGTATCCGCATACCCCCCAACGCCCGGCGCACGTGCCCCTCTTCGAGCCCGACGACGTCCAACTAACGGCTCCTCGTTTCGTGCCTTCAAACTCATGAAAATCGAAAGGGAAGTTACAAAAAGGAAAAACAACGTCCTTGTTATCTGAAGGAGGAAGAGAGGTTAATTCCTTAATGAATTAATTAATTAGTTAATCTAATTTGTTTTATAACTTGTTTTGATCATAACTAATTCGTTTCAACTCGGAATTCGATGATTTCAGCGACGTTGTGATCGTATTGAAAAGATCTACGCCTTTGGACTAAAACGAGACGATTCTGGATTGCTGAAATTTTGGGCTAATCGCGAACGACTGTGAGATTCTTTAATTAAATTTATTAATTAATTAAATTATTTAATTTGCGATGTAAATTTAATATGATTACGATTCTGATCTGTTTGTTTGGTCATATTCGGTGATGATTGTTCTATGTTTGCATAGTTCGTATAGATCCATACGATTATCATTTTTATATTATCCTATGTCATCACTTTGGTTAAATTTGAACTGATCTAATTATCAATTCAAAATAAAAGGAAATACGATGGTCAGCATTCATATGTTATCGCTTGTGTTAGAACTGGATTGATCTAATTTATCAATTCAAAACAAAAGGAATTTGATTGTCACCATTTATATGTAATCGCTTATGTTAGATTACATTGATCTAATTTATAGATTCAAAATAAATTAAATTTGATCATCACCTTTTATGTTAACACTTTTGGTTTTATTTGAATGGATCTAACATATCCATTCATAATAAAAGAAACATGGCTTGTTATTCATATGTTATCGCTTTTGTCTTTTATTTATCTATGTTATCGATTCAACATAGAGATAAAAAGTTTTTTTTTTTAATCTGAATTGATCTATGTAATCAATTCAACATAGAAATAAAGATTTTGTCTTTTTATTTGAATTGATCTAGGTAAACAATTCAACATGGAAATAAAAATTCTTTTCTTTCTATTTGAATTGATCTAATATTATCAATTCAACATACAAAATGAAAGAAAGATAAAAAATGTCTTTATTTGAATTGATGTAAATTACAAATTCAACATTGAGAACAAAACTTACTTTTTTTTTGCATTTTATAATGCAAATACAACATGAAAACAAGACTTACTTTTTATTTGCATTTTAACTTGTAAATATAACTTGGAAATAAAACTTACTTTTCTTATTTGCATTTTATAATGCGAATATAACATGAAAATAAAACTTACCTTTTTATTTGCATTTTATAATACAAATACAATATGAGAATAAAACTTACTTTTTTATATGCAATTCACAATGTAAACTGAGATGAAAATAAAAAGGTTACTTTTCTGTTTGTACTTTACAATGCAGATATTATATTGAAAATAAAATTTACATTTTTCTTTGCATTCCACAATGCAAACCAAACAATAAAATAAAATTTACATTCTTTTGTTCGCATTCACAATGCGAATAAAACATTAAAAATAAGATTTACATTTTTGTTCGCATTCACAATGCAAACAAAACATATAAAAATAAAATTTACATTTTTGTTCGTATTCACAATGCGAGCAAAAACATTAGAAATAAAATTTGCATTTTTTTATTTGCATTCCAAAATGCAAATGAAAAATAGAAACTAAAGGAACATCTTTGCATTCCATAATGCACACGAAACATAAATATGAAGTGTACATTTTGCTCACATTTTTCAATATAACATAGAAATATGTTCATTCCTTAAGTTTAATTTAACTATAACATGTGTTAGAAATAGCGCTATAGTTTGAAAATTTGATTTTAAACTTTAATTTAATATATATAATTCATTTAAAGTAGCACGGGGATGACCCATAAGTATTTAACTCTGTTTAACTCGGTTTTCGACGAAACCACTTGTGTTGGAACCGGAATGCCAAATTATTGTTAAATTTAAATTTTCCAGAATTTTTAAAGTTAATATGTGAGCGTGGCAAACGAGAGTGTGTTTTGTCAATTTCAGTTAAATCTAATCGGCTTAAAAATAGCCATTTTTCAAACAACCTCAGAATTCAACGAAATTAATTTTGTTAGGACCGTATCGTCAAAACATAGCAAGAAATATTTTTTCTGCAATTTTTAGAGGTCGTATGTGGTCCCGACGTATTTGAATGTAAAATAGAAATTAAATTATTAATTTAATATTGTAATTTTAATAAAACATGCAACAGACTTCAGAATTGGGCCACGAGGCATAGCCCATCGCGTTCAGAAGGCGTCAAAACCTAAAGTTTGACACTAACTGGGCCTGAATTGTAGTCAGTATGAGTAACGGGCTTTTTAGTGAATTAATAAATTTAATAATAATATAAATAATAGTTTAAAATCTAGTAAACCTTAATCTCAAAACCCAATGAACTAGCCGTCGCCTCTTATAATGGACGCCCCAAATCATCCTGAAATAAATCCTTAATCTCTCTCTCAATTTAAAACGAATTAATCCATGAATTCCAAACAAAAACCGTAGAGAAAAGGATGATCTTCAAATCTATATGGACAAGATCGTTTTCTGTTCCTCGAGTTGATCAAAATCAGTGCTCGAAGCCTCTTCGTTCAAACTCGTTTTCTATGGAGAAGGGTGCACCGAGTCCTCCTGGACGACGAACGTAGGGAGGTGCCACGTAGGGCGAGGTGGTGGAGGACTCTGATCGCTAGCTGGCCGTCCACGGCGGCGGCAAACTAACGCCCTAGTGAGAATCCCTGATTTTTAAAATTTAATTAATTTGATTAATTGTTCTGTCGTTGTTAAATAATTATATGTATGTTATTTATTCAGACTGTGCTTTGATGAATTTGCTTGTGTTTTGGTGAATTGTACTGCATTGTAATGTTTAGATCTGTTATCATACGATCTAGATCTTTATAAATCCGGTAAAAATCATCGTGTTCTGTAAATTAGGTTAAATTAAAATATTATATAGACTGTGTTTATTTAGGGACATTAAACTGTTTATTTTATTTTTATTTACATTTCCATGTGTAGATAAAAAGGAAAAATTGTTTTAGGTATTCTGATTTACACTCAACATATAAATAAAAGAAACAAGTTTGGAAACACATTTTTTTTATTAACATTTTATTTGTTAATAGAAAGGTCAAGAATACAAACACATGTTCACTATTATTTTGGTTAGGTATAAAAAGGACATTTTCACTATTATTTTGGTTAGACATAAAAAGGACATTTTCACTATTATTTTGGTTAGACATAAAAAAAAGACATTTGCACTATTATTTTGGTTAGACATAAAAAGGACATTTTCACTATTATTTTGGTTAGACATGAAAAAGGACATTTTCGCTATTATTTTAGTTAGAAATAAAAAGAATATTTTTATTGTCAAATTCTTTTTTTTTTTTGAATAAAAAGAACATTTTTATTATCAAATTCCTTTTAGAATTAAAAAGAACACTTTCATTGATAATTTCTTTTTAGAGTAAAAAGAAACATATTTATTCTCATTTCCTTTTTAGCATAAAGGAAGCAACATATTTATTGTCATTTCTTTTTAAAATAAAAAGAAACATATTTTATTGTCAATAACTTTTCAGACAAAAAGTAATCCTTTAGTTTGCATTCTTTGATGCAAATATACATTGAAATAAAAAGTTAAATTTTTATTTGCATTCTTTGATGCAAATAAAACAGTGAATAAAAAGGTTGAATTAAAAGTTGCGTTTTTACTTGCATTTCTTGATGCAAATAAAACAATGAATAAAAAGGTTGAATTAAGAGTTGCTTTTTTATTTGCATTTCTTGATGCAAATTAAACATGAATTTAAATGTTACATTTTTATTTACATATTAGATGTAAATAAAAACATAGAAGTAAAAGTACATTTCTATTTACATCGTAAAAGTAAATAAAACCATAGAATAAAAAGGGACATGTTTATTTACATTATAGATGTAAATAAAAGCTTAAATAGAAAAGTTACATTTTAGTTGGAAATGTTGTATTAGAATAAAAATAGCATCTTTACTAGAAAATGTCATTATTCAGAATTATGTTACGCTAGAATAATAATATACTTTCTGATTGAAAGCGTCATCGTTTAGAAAATGTTATGTTACATAAAATATGCCATTTACTTGGAAATGCTTATTAGGTTAAATAACATTTTTGTTATAAATTGTCGTGTTAAATAAAAATATACCTTTTGTTAGAAAAGTTATGTTAGAGTAGAAACGTCAGCTTGTTAGAAATATTATGTTAAGTATGAAAGTGTCAATTTGTCAAACAATATTAGGCTAGCATAAAAATGTCAATTTGTTAGATAACATTATTGGTAATGACATTATATTAGAAATGTCATGTTAAATTATGTAAATGATAAAATCTACATTTATATAGTGCACGTAGACATGATTTGTGCTAGATAAAAAAACATTATCATAATAATGTTAATATTAATATGCTTGGTTGAAATTAAATTATAAATATTTATTTATAAGTAAAAACAGTGAAAACTGGTTCAATTTATTAACCAATAATCCATTTAGATGAACTGCTGTTGTTTGAAAACCCCACACGGGTGTTGGGACGACATTGGGCATACACTAGTCCCAATATTTATTTAATTGTCAATCGGTGGATTGACAGTCTGCGATGAGCATTATTTTTTTATTTTAATGCTCACACAGTTATACATCTCACTTTGGATGTGAATGCATGGTTTGATGATTGTTTATCTTTACCATTGAGTATAGGCAATGTATGAAATCCATATAACTTAAATTTATATGGTAATTGATTGAGTCACATCCCGATTCAGAATAATTTTTATAAAATAATATTTTAAAAAACAAAGAACGACTTTATATAAAGAATATTTTGAAGCGAAGAATATTTTAAAATAAATGATATTTTAAAATAAATGATATTTTAAAATAAAGAATATTTTAAAATAATATTCAGTGTAAATAAAACTATGATTTTTTATGTCCCTTTGGATGAATATAAAAATATAAAATGCAAAGCCGAATTAAGTAGCAAACGTTATTTCAACCCAAATGGGTTTAACGGTCGATTTTATTTATTTTAAAATAAATATAAAAAGAAATAATTTATAAATATAATATTTTGGAAATATAAATATTTTAATATGATTAAAATATAGAATATTTAATTTTGCTTTGAAATTGAAATAAACATAAAATCATTTTAAAATAAATTTATAAATATTTTATAAATTATGTTTTAATAGAAATCGACGATATATATAATATATTTATTTAATGGCATGAATAGTACGCGCAGCGCCGCGGCCGTTTCCGAATTTCGACCATTAACTTCTGATCGACGCTAATCTATGAATTAGAAAAGCGCGACATTTGTAATAAATTCTGCAAGCATACAGGCGTGTAGCATACAGGTCGAACACAGGGAGGTTTAATTAAAATTAAATTATTTATCTAATCCCTTGGGCGAGTTAGACGAAGCTGGAGGTTGATTTTTTTTCGCAAAGTAAAATAAAAACTTGCAACTACGAATAAAAGATGCAATTAAATTCACTACAGATTCGAATCTAATCGGATCTGTAATAAATTCAATGATTAAAATAAAATAGAACACTTGAAATAAAATTGCAGAACAGAATTAAACGAACAGAAAATAACAATTAGGATTACTGCTGAATCTAATCAGACGGCCAATCGCTAATGAAAAGAAATGCAAAAGACAAATAGTGTTCTACCGAATCTAATCGTGTAGACAACACTAATTGCTAAGAAAAATAGAAAATTGCATAAAAAGAAAAATGAGTTTTATTGATGAAGAAGAGAATAGACTGAAATCTATGATAGGATGGTGGCTACAATGCCATTACAAGGGTATATATAGGGTAGATAGCCAAACCCTAACCCTAACCCTAATGGTAAATGGGCCTGGTCATTACACCACTAATTTGTTTACAATGAGAAACATAAATGGGCCTTAGCAAAATTGGGCCTTTTCTCTTTTTCCTCTTGCTTCCTTGATATTTCTTCATTGATTTGTGATGTGCAAAGCCTTTTTATCACTCCTTTTCTTGTCCAACAGCAACTAGATGTGATATCTTCATATACAATTCTTCAAAATGCAAATACACAGCAAATTGAACTCTATTTCTCTACATTTCTGGTTGCATGCGGCTGGGTTGGACTATCTGTAAAAGTAACAAAACAATACCCAAGTAATACTTATTTATATACAAAAGACGAGATATTAGAGCATAAAATAAACACATTTCTATGTCAATCAAATACCCCCACATTTATCTTTTACTCGTCCTCGAGTAAAAAGAAAATGAAAAACTAACTAGATAGGTCGCACTTTCGTAGGAAACACGATTGCATTGAGCGCATGCAACAAGCCGTTAAACCTCTAGGTGTCCCTAGTAGGACGAGTGGTGTCTCGTGAGGGTTTTCAGCGGATACTACCCACAAAATCCAATTGCAGTATGCTATGATTCTAATGAAACTACATGAATGCAATGGACATATGCAAAAATAAAAACGAAAAATGACAACACGACTTATTTCAGGAAAGTGGTACAACAAATTAAGTTAATAATTTCTAACCAGTTGATTTTATTTTAGATACCTCGACTTGTCACAAATTTTCAATATAAATCAAGTTTTCAAATGTTAAATTCCAGTTTGGCCAGTTAGTTCGGTCGATAACATAGTGCAGCCATGAAATAAATTCTTAGTTTGCTTGGCACAGTTTGCAAAGTGGTATTCTAATTTTCTCATGTATGGCTAGTCAAATTAATAAGGTCAAGAAGTGTTTGGGTATCATCGCTTATTCTTTATTCTATAAAATTTTAAGATTTATGATTAAGTACATACACCTAAAAAGACCAAGGTTTACCACCCATGCACTGCCTTGCGGACTAACGGAGAGTGGGTAAAGAGCTTGGCGGATTGTGCAGGCCGACTTTGACTTTGTCAACAACGTGTCGGTAATCCTTAGGTGTCCAATCCCATAAAATGAGACCAAGATATTCCAACTTTGACTTTGTCAACAACGTGTCGGATAGAGCTTGGCGGGTTTGCACACCAACGCTCGATATACAAGCAATGTTGGATACCCTTGGAATACTATTATTATTATTATCGAAAATATAAGCACAAAAGAGAGTTACGCGAATTCAACTTAACACAACTTAGTTTTAAAGATTTGAAAAGCCAATATAAGTATTTTGAGTCCTCCACTTATTTAAACAAAGTCTACAATATAGAATATATTTCATGGCCATCACCTAAGAATCTCCCTATGTACCGGTTACACTATTATCCCTCAAAATTAAACTTTTCATTATATTTCCTATTCGATCTAAGTTGAGAGAGAAAAATACTATCAACTGACTAAAAATTGTAAACCTTTTTTGTTGTATCAATCGAAAATGAGTCGTAAATTCCAAAAAAAAAAAAATTATGGTATGTTACTACAGTCTAAAATGTATGATGGTCCTATTTGAATGATGAAAATAAAAGAAATAAAAATAAAGAAAAATGAAAATGGATGAAATGCAGACTCCCCCCCACACTTGAACTAAACAGTGCCCCAACTGTCTAAGGCAGAAAAACAGAAATAAAATTAAAAAAAATGAAAAAGAAAAATAAAAGAAGAAGAACGTGTACCACCTGATTTCATGGTGGATGATCATGCAGATCAATAGAGTCGTCTTCGTCATATTGCTCGAATTCCAAAAATGGTTTCAGTCGTTGACCGTTTACTTTGAAGACTTTTCCATCCCTAGGATTTTCAATTTCAACCGCTCCATGAGGGTATACTGTTTTCACGACATAAGGTCCAGTCCATCGAGATCTGAGTTTCCCTGGAAACAAGTGAAGTCTAGAGTCGTATAAAAGAACTTTTTGACCTATGTTGAATTCCTTACGAAGTATGTTTTTGTCGTGTTGGGCTTTGGTTCTTTCTTTGTAGATTTTCGCATTTTCATACGCCTCATTTCTTAATTCCTCTAGTTCAGAAATTTGTAACTTCCTGTGTGAGCCGGCTTTTTCTAAGTCAAAGTTCAAAAATTTTATGGCCCAAAGAGCGCGATGCTCTAATTCAAGAGGTAAGTGACAGGCCTTTCCAAAGACTAATCGATATGGTGACATCCCTAGATTGGTTTTATAAGCAGTGCGGAAAGCCCAGAGTGCATCAATCAGTTTTAAAGACCAATCTTTTCTATTGGAATTCACGGTTTTCTCAAGAATTTGTTTGATTTGTCTATTGGAAACTTCTACTTGTCCACTAGTTTGTGGATGGTAAGGTGTCGACAGCTTGTGTGTGATTGAGTATTTCTTGAGCAAGGACTCAAAAGCACGATTACAGAAGTGAGTGCCATTATCGCTAATGATAGCTCGAGGTGTGCCAAAGCGTGAAAAGATGTTTTCTTTGATAAATTTGAGAACAACCTTGTTGTCGTTGGTTTTGGTCGGAATAGCTTCAACCCATTTTGAGACATAATCTACCGCAAGTAAGATGTAAAGATTCCCAAATGAATTAGGGAATGGTCCCATGAAATCGATGCCCCAAACGTCGAATAACTCAATCACCAAAATGGGGTTGAGGGGCATCATGTTTCGCTTAGAGATTCGACCCGTTCTTTGACATCGCTCACATTTAGAGCAAAATTCGAAAGCGTCACGGAAGAGTGTGGGCCAATAAAAACCACTTTGCAAAACCTTTGCAGCAGTTTTTCTTGCACCAAAATGACCGCCACAAGCATGGTCATGTGAGAAAGAGAGAATACTTTGGTGTTCATGATCAGGCACACACCTTCGAATGATTTGGTCGGGACAGTATTTGAAAAGATATGGGTCGTCCCAATAGAAGTTTCGAACTTTCGAGAGAAATTTTTGTTTATCTTGTTTCGACCATTCAGCGGGCATTTGCTGTGTGACAAGATAATTCACAATGTCAGCGTACCAAGGGGTGTTAGAGATCGAAAGGAGTTGTTCGTCAGGAAAATAGTCATCGATTTGGGTATCGTTATCATTTTCGTGCACAATTCGAGAGAGATGATCAGCTACTACATTTTCAGAACCCTTTTTATCTCGTATTTCTATGTCGAATTCTTGAAGAAGAAGGATCCAACGGATCAAGCGGGCCTTGGCATCCTTCTTAGAAAGCAAATATCGTAAGGCAGCATGGTCAGTGTAAACTATGACTTTGGATCCTATGAGATATGGTCTGAATTTCTCAAGAGCGAAGACAACTGCCAAAAATTCCTTTTCAGTAGTTGAGTAATTAAGTTGGGCCTCGTTTAAGGTTTTGCTGGCGTAATAAATGACTCGAGGGAGTTTATCAATACGCTGACCCAAGATGGCTCCAATTGCAAAGTCAGAAGCGTCGCACATAAGTTCAAAGGGTTGAGTCCAATCAGGAGGTTGAATGATGGGAGTTGTGGTCAAGAGTGATTTGAGAGTTTCAAAAGATGTTTTGCAATCATTGGAAAATTCAAACTTTACGTCTTTGGCAAGTAAATTCGAGAGAGGTTTTGAAATTTTTGAGAAATCCTTAATGAATCTTCTATAGAATCCTGCATGGCCAAGAAATGAACGAACATCTTTGACAGACTTAGGAGGAGGTAAATTAGCAATCAAATCGATTTTGGATTTATCGACTTCTAGGCCATCTTTGGAGATGACATGACCTAGAACTATCCCCCTTTTTACCATAAAGTGGCATTTCTCCCAATTAAGCACGAGTGATTTCTCCTTACAACGCTTAAGGACGAGTTCTAAATGAGTGAGACATTGGGAAAAAGATGATCCATATATTGAAAAATCGTCCATGAATATTTCCAAGAATTCTTCCACCATATCAGAGAAAATACTCATCATACACCTTTGGAAAGTCGCGGGGGCATTACAAAGACCGAAAGGCATGCGACGATAAGCAAAGGTTCCAAAGGGACAAGTAAAGGTGGTCTTATGTTGATCCTCTAAAGCAACAGGGATTTGGTTATAGCCAGAGTATCCATCGAGAAAACAGTAGTACTCATGTCCCGCTAAGCGTTCGAGCATTTGGTCAATAAAAGGCAAGGGAAAATGGTCTTTTCGTGTGGCTGAGTTAAGCTTCCGATAATCGATACACACACGCCATTTGGTTTTGATTTTTGTTGGGACGAGTTCATTACTGTCGTTTTTGATCACTGTGACTCCCGACTTCTTTGGTACAACTTGTACCGGACTCACCCAAGTGCTGTCAGAGATGGGATAGATGATGTTATTGTCTAGACATTTGATTATCTCCTCCTTGACCACTTCTCTCATGTTTGGGTTTAATCGCCTTTGAGCCTCACGGGTGGGTTTAGCCTCATCAACTAAATGTATGCGATGTTCCACAATTGATGGGCTAATTCCTTTTATATCGCTAATTTCCCACCCCAAGGCGTCCTTATTTTCCCGCAAGGTATCCAAAAGTTTTTCTTCTTGGTCCTCGGTAAGATCGGAGGCCAAGATTACGGGAAAAGTGTTTGAAGGATCTAGGTAGGCATACTTAAGGTCTGGTGGCAAGGGTTTAAGGTCAAACTTAGGAAGTTCTTGTGTATCAACATTGGTCAACATTCCTTGGTTAGATTTAGATGACGAAGTGTCGGAGTCAAGAATTTTGTTCAGTTCAGAAATGTATTCGAGTTCGTCGAAATCAGAGTCGAAAAGGTCAAGACACATTTTCAAGGCTTCAGAAGTGTCACTAGAGGTTTCATCAACTGTGGTTTGAATCATGTCAATTTCATCGATCTCAAAATCCCTAGGTTGTTTGTTGAGATTAAAGATGTTTAGCTCGATGGTTAGGTGCCCGAAGGAGAGTCGAAGCTGACCATTTCTACAATTAATGACAGCATTAGAGGTTGCTAAGAAAGGGCGTCCTAAGATCAGTGGTATTTGAACGTTGGGATTTGAGACAGGCTCTGTTTCTAGAACTATAAAATCGACAGGGAAGTAGAACTGTTCGATCTGTATCAAGACGTCTTCGATAATTCCCAATGGTTTTTTGACAGATCGATCGGCAAGTTGAAGTGTGATGTTTGTTGGTTTAATCTCCCCAAGTCCAAGTTGACGATAGACAGTATAAGGGAGAAGGTTGACACTGGCACCAAGGTCGAGTAGGGCACGAGAGATGTGAGTGTTTCCTATTTTACAATCAATCGTAGGGCAGCCAGGGTCTTTATACTTGACTGGGGCAAGATTCGAAAGAACAGAGCTTGTATTCGCAGTTAGAAAAGCAGTTTTTGGGACATTGGTCGCCCATTTTTGTGTACACAATTCCTTAAGACATTTAGCATATTGAGGGATTTGTTCAATGGTGTCTAAAAGAGGAATGTTCACACGGACTTGTTTGAAAATTTCCAAGATTTTATCGAAGTTTGCAGCTTTCTTCTTATTATTGAGTCTATGGGGAAAAGGAGCAACTGGTTTTTCGACTCTACGATCAGTTTCATCATTCGAAGAAGAAGGTGGTAGGGGTGTAGAAGATGAAATGTTGGGATTGCCAACATTGGTTGTCAAAGGTGGGTCGGGTTTGCCGACACAAGGAGAAGAACTGTTGGGATTGCCAACATTTAAGGGAATTTGAGGTTCAGAAGAATTGGCATTCGAAGCCAATGGATGATCATCAAGATTAGGGATTGGGGTCGAGTTAGAAGGTTCGCCAGGGTTGCCCACGTTATTATCAATCCTCTTTCCAGATCGAAGGGTTGTAATAGCGTTGACTGGATTATGGTTTTCGTCCTCACAACAATTTACAGTACGAGAGTTATATTTTGGATTCACCTCAGGTTGACTAGGCAACTTTCCTTTCTCATTATTTTTCGCCATTTCCTTTATCATATGCATTAGTTGGTCGATTTTAGCGTCTTGATTATTTATTTGTTTTTCTAATCGAACAATATCTTGTGATGGTTGAGAAGATTGAGAGGATTGGTTCGATGATTGAAAATTGGGGTGCCTATACGGTTGTTTGGATTGAGGTGCAGCTTGAGAGGTTTGAGAATTGGGGGGTGGAGCTTGGTAATTCGGATTGGGAATAAAGGGTTGCATGTGAGATGGGTTTGCCGAATTATTGGGGTTTGACCAAGAAAAGTTTGGGTGGTTCCTCCAACCAGGATTGTACGTGGCTGAGTAAGGGTTATTTTGAGCTATAGCATTGGCTTGGTCCTGAGAGTAGTAGTGGGGTAACCCTTCTCCGGCTTGAGGAGTTTGATTTTCTACGGGAATTTGATTTGGGTCCACGACATGCACTCCTCTAGTAGAAGTACGATTGGGAACGCGAATTGATTCCCATTGCATGTCCTTTTCAGAATAATCTTCTAAGAACCGCCAAGCTTCATCGGCTGTTTTAGACATAAAATCTCCTCCACACATTGATTCTAGTTGAGTTTTAGACTGATAGTTAAGCCCTTCATATACAATTTGACACAAGTTGTCTTTTAGAATTCCATGATGAGGACAACTATACAGTAGTTGGTTGAATCTCTCAAAATATTTTGAAAAAGTTTCCCCCTCATTTTGACAAAATTGATTTATCTCAGTTCGGATTTTGAGAGTTTTATGGAAAGGGAAAAACTTTTTCAAAAATGCAGTGACAAATTCATCCCAACTTCTTATGGAATGTTTTGGAAGAGAATTTAGCCATCTTTTAGCGCTTTCAAGTAGTGCAAATGGGATTAGCCTTAGCTTGATCGATTCGTTAGATAATTGTTGCATTTTTGTTGTGGACGCATATAATTCAAATTCACTTAGAAATTCATAAGCATTTTCAGACCCAGTAAATTTTGGTACCCCTTGAATAAAAGAATGTTTCAACTCAAAATTGTTTCCTTCAGCTGGTGGAAAAATGATGACAGGGGGTTGGACGGTCCTAGTTGGATAACATCGTTCACGAAGAGACAGGGGTCTATCCATTTGGATATTGAGGTTCTGAAAATTTTGATTTATTTGGTTTTGATCCCCAAAGTTTGGAAAGTTTTGATTCACTCGATTTTGATCCAATTCGGTTGGAAAATTTTGGTTGATTCGAGAACCCCTAGGAGAATTTTGTTGGCTAACACTTTTTTCACTCATTGTTGTTGAATGCAAGCACAGAAATTAGCTACAATGAAGTTTTCTGTCCTTATTGGCTCTTAACCCAAAATTATAAAGTGACACGTTTGATTACTTAGATCAAAAGATTTCTCAGCCAGTTAACGGACAGGAGTTATCGGTGCACCAGGAATCACCCTAGCAATGCAGCCGAAGGTTTAAGTACCTTCAGAGTAACAACCGATATAATATTTACGAATCACCGTAATATTTATAAACGGTTATTTCTCTGCCGTAGTCTAGACACCAAGAAATAATTCGTTCCAAATGAATCAACTATCACAATATGATTAAGCCCTAGATGAGCCCGTGACTCCCTTAAGTCTAACGTCTAACCGTTATTTTTAGTCAGATTCTACGATGAAATGCAATTTGTGGGCTAAGGAAAGGGTGATGAAATCCCTTACCTTATGTGAATTGGGGTATTGCCCTTAACAGAATGAATAAAAAAAAAAAAAAAAAAACACAGATAATTGCAAAAATTAAAGATTGTACATTCAAAGCCGCTGCCCCTGCAGAATTTTTTTTACAACAATTGTCTATATATATTTTTTTGCGGAAGAGCACCTGTAGAGTTCAGAAAATTTTACTGTGAGGTATGGCTGTCCGTCCAGAGAATTTGAGTAGCTTCGTCGATTATAATCCCAGTGTTCGCAATTGTTTGACTTCTGTATTCCCTATTCGATTGCTCGAAATTCCTTTCTTCTCTCTGGTCTTTAATTTGATTATGAGATTTCACCTCTTTTTTTTTCTTTTTTTTTTTTTTTTTAAGAAATAAAAAAAAAACTAAGCTTATCACAGAACAAGTTCACACGCACTCCGAATAAAATCAACCCAAAATCTTGCCTCAAATATGCTGTAAAACCCAAATCTCGCCCCTTATTTTTTTTCGAACAGATCGTGCCAAAAAAATTTGGAAACAAATCGATTTATATGCACACAAATAAACAGGGTCACGCACAAAACAATCTTCAGAGATAAAGGAAATAATCAACACAGAAGATAAATCACCCTCTTTTTGTTTATAAAATACCCTAAAAGTCAGTAAATCACGCAATCACAGCTCCCCCTTTTTATCTTCTGAGAACCAGGAAAATTACGCACCCTTCTTTTATTTATTTTCTCAAATACAGTCAAGATTCAACCGAGCAAAAGATATTACCCAACAAATCAAAAGAATTGAACCGAAACTCAAACCTCTTCCAACTTTTTTTTCTTTTTTTGAAGATTCAAATCGGACGTTGGGCTTTGGGATTTGTTTGAGCAGGGTTGCGTGAAAACAATTCGGCTTTTGGGGATGGATTGGAGTACGGTTTGGCTTGGTGATGATCGGGAGTTTTTGTTTGCGACTTCTGGGTGGCTCCGATTGGGTCTGCGTGATGGGTTCAATGAGAGGACGATGGATTGACAGGGCTTGGCAGACGGGTTCAGATCCGTGAAGGGTACGGGGGGGTTGAGGTGATCTATTTGAGGAATCGCGAATGGTGACTGAGAGTAGGTTTTCGGTTATCGAATTGCAGTTGGGTTCCGGATCTGGCGTTGGGGTTTGATGGTTTCGGGGTATTTGTTTGTCGTGAGAAGGAAATGGTGTTATTCGGATTTGTGGAGAGGCGTTTTGGCAGATCTGTGGTGGAAAAGTTTGTGATGATATACGGTGAGATATTGTGAACGAGAGTGGATGTGTGACGTGGTGATGACGTGAGTTGTAGGGGCAGCCTTTCTGGTGGGTGTTGTTGCCTGGCGGTACGTCTGGGCAGGAGGGTTAAACTGTGGTGAACTGAAACTTGAGGATGTGATGATTTGTAGGTGGAGTTCCGTGAACAGAAATGGGCGTTGGAGGATTGGTCTGTGGCGGATTTACTTTGTGGAAGAGAGGAGAGGTGCGTGGACAGTTGTATGCTATGAAGCGTGGTGTTGGTGAATGAGGCAGAAGTGGTTGTTGATATGTGGGTTTTTGTTGTGACAGGGGGAGTTACCGCTATTGTTGGTGGAAAATGATGAATTTTGAGTTTCCGATTTGCTGTTTATGGAAGATGAGGCTGTTGTGATGGCCGCAGGGGGTTTTGTGGGTAGTATGAATTGTGGTGTGACAACGGTTTGCTGTAGTGGTGTACGTGGTCTGGATTTGGGTTGTGATGGCATGTGATGAGGAAAGCTGATGGTGGAAGAAACAGTAAACCCAGAAAGAAATTTGTTGTTTGTTTTTTCTTTTAGAATTTTGTAAAATGGTGGTAGAAAAAAGATTTGCGACAGAAAAAGAATACAAAGAAAGAAAGAAGGATTTTTTTTTTCTTTTTTTTTTAATGAGAAGGACAGAGCGATTGAAAGAGATGTAATTTGGGAAGAAATAAAAAAAAATGGAAGGATTTTTTTTTTTTTTTTTTTTTTTTTTTTTGAAAGACTTGGATGAGAAGAAATGTAAGAAATCAGAAAGGGAATTGAAAAAGGGAAGGAAATCGAAGAAAAATTGGCAAGATTTTTTTTCTCTTGTATAGCAGATTATAGTATCAATGAGAAACACCAAATCAGCTACTCAAGAATTTTTTTCTATATATACACGAAAACAAAAAGAAAATATAAACAAAAATTAACGCGAATCGGAAATTAAATAAATAATAAAATTTAATCGTTACCTCCCCGGCAACGGCGCCAAAAACTTGATCGACGCTAATCTATGAATTAGAAAAGCGCGACATTTGTAATAAATTCTGCAAGCATACAGGCGTGTAGCATACAGGTCGAACACAGGGAGGTTTAATTAAAATTAAATTATTTATCTAATCCCTTGGGCGAGTTAGACGAAGCTGGAGGTTGATTTTTTTTCGCAAAGTAAAATAAAAACTTGCAACTACGAATAAAAGATGCAATTAAATTCACTACAGATTCGAATCTAATCGGATCTGTAATAAATTCAATGATTAAAATAAAATAGAACACTTGAAATAAAATTGCAGAACAGAATTAAACGAACAGAAAATAACAATTAGGATTACCGCTGAATCTAATCAGACGGCCAATCGCTAATGAAAAGAAATGCAAAAGAGAAATAGTGTTCTACCGAATCTAATCGTGTAGACAACACTAATTGCTAAGAAAAATAGAAAATTGCATAAAAAGAAAAATGAGTTTTATTGATGAAGAAGAGAATAGACTGAAATCTATGATAGGATGGTGGCTACAATGCCATTACAAGGGTATATATAGGGTAGATAGCCAAACCCTAACCCTAACCCTAATGGTAAATGGGCCTGGTCATTACACCACTAATTTGTTTACAATGAGAAACATAAATGGGCCTTAGCAAAATTGGGCCTTTTCTCTTTTTCCTCTTGCTTCCTTGATATTTCTTCATTGATTTGTGATGTGCAAAGCCTTTTTATCACTCCTTTTCTTGTCCAACAGCAACTAGATGTGATATCTTCATATACAATTCTTCAAAATGCAAATACACAGCAAATTGAACTCTATTTCTCTACATTTCTGGTTGCATGCGGCTGGGTTGGACTATCTGTAAAAGTAACAAAACAATACCCAAGTAATACTTATTTATATACAAAAGACGAGATATTAGAGCATAAAATAAACACATTTCTATGTCAATCAACTTCAAATCGATGTAACGGGAGATCCGACCGTCGGATTCTCCTAAAATCGGAACCGTTGGGTTCATATCGAAAAGAGATTTCCAATTAAGATTTCCAATTAATATAAGAGTTTTGAAATCCAACAGTTAGATTTGGAGATATTCCCAAATCAATTTCAGAAAAGGTCGCTATGGATGCAGTTCGATGACCGTTATTGGAAATCGACTGTAACGACCTAAATAAAATTATTAAAAATATAGAAAAATTATGTAAAATCATAATAAATAATTTAAAAGGGTTTTTGATGAAAAACTCCAATTTTGTAAGATAAATTATGTTTTTATCAAAATAAACTAGTTATTAACTAGAGTGAAAGTCCAATATTTTTGAATTAAATAAATTGGAATATGGTTTATTGTGAATGCTGTCTTAAATAACACTATTCTTAAAACACCATGTAAAAGAATAAATCTTTTAATTAAGACTTATGGAGTTTTTCAAATTATATTTAATAATTGGAATAAAATGAAATGTTAATTGGGTTTATCGTGAACCATGTTTTAAACGACATTGTTCTTTAACCGAATTAACAACGAAAACATAATTTGGAATTTATAAATCTTTTATTTAGATTAAATATGAAATTTTCCAAAATAAAGTTTTCCAATTTAATACATTAAATTGGAATTGATTGGAATTCGATTCGGTAATAATCGAGATGAACTCCTGTGAATGAAGTCTGATAGTATATATGGAATTTAAAAGGCTTTGCCGTTATTCCATTTACATTATTAGTCTGATACGGGATTTTATATCAATTATACACCGTTATGATTTCTGTGTAGATTCCATTTTAATGGATGATGATTTTGGGTTTATAGTTAACAATGTTTTTGAAAGACATTAGTCCTTTAACCTAATTAAAGGTAAGATTAATTTTCTTAAATTTGAATAATATTTAAGTGATGATTTTAAAGATTAAAAAGTATAACTTTAATGGGACTTATCTTTGATAAAATTAATGGGAACTTTTCCCTAAAAATTGCGAATATTTTTAAAAGAATATTCTGAATTGGAATGAGACGTTGATGTGTTTTATATCACTTGATTTAAACTATATATGTACGATGATCATTTGAAAAGACCGAGTTAAATCTCATTCCAGATGATTACACGACGATTTTAATTGAAGAGTCGAAGACCGACGATCTTCAAGGCTGATGGTTGTATTGCTATTGTTGGCCTTGATGGGAGTAGCTACCTTGATGGGTTGATGGTAGCGATCGTCCGGACGTACTTATTGATTGTTCGGATTTGCGAGTATCTTTATTTCCCCTGAAATAAGATGACTCCGGTTTCGTTCAAACCCAGAACGGACTTGTAAATGGATGGTATGTCTGACGTTGTATTCCATTACACTTTATTCGTTGATTTGTGCTAATATATATCTGTTTGGTGTTATCACCCTTCTCTAAGACGTAAGGGCTTAGAGGTTATATATTGGCAGAAATCAATGGTAGGGATTGACAACGTGGCATGCTAAGATGCATGGATCAAGGCTTTTGTTGAAAAGCAGATCCTTGTGGTTGATGATCATAGCATAGCTTTAATTAGCATAGCTTTGTGTAACGTGACTTCACGAGCTTCACACCCCGGTATGATGGTGAACTGATGGTCTGATTCAGTATGCTTTAGATATTTGTATGGTTTCGGTCGACTGGGATGAGCTGGGTGTGGTCGCTCCACGCTCAGAGGGATAGGGCTTAAACTCCTGATTCCCATATAGAGGGATAGAGTAAGCGGTGTTTTCTCTCGCTGAGACGTAAGCCGCGGTGTTACTTGATTTCCCAAAAGTTCGGATGTGCATATTGCACTACGTGTTAGATCTTTCGAATCAGAAGCCATCATGATGGAAATCCAACTTTCCAATACGAGCTTTGCGGTTTTGATTGTATAAGTAGTATGGTGACATAATAGGATGGGGTACTATGCCGTCTAGGATTGATACATTATGATTCAAATTGTTTTAAAACATATATATATATACACACACTAATAGTATCAATTCCGTTTTCATTGTTTCAAGCATCTTTTGACCATTATAAGGTAAAACCCTATCCTCTGGTGTGCATTGCATTGTGTGATGGGACCTGGGTCTTATAATGGTTTCATTTTTCTAAAAAGCATTGCGTTGATTAACGATTTACCTTATTTTATGCACTGGCAATCCAATCGAGTAAACCCGCTCCGCGTTAGCGGCGTGGTCCTGTGATTCGCCATATTATATATTAATTAAGTTATATTTCTCATACCAGTCCCACGACTGACCTGTAGTTTGTTTCCCTTGCAAACTAAGGTACCCTATTTTCCACACGGGAAGTCGAGTAGCTTGTTTTGCAGATATTCTTTCTAAGCAGGATTCTGGATCGAAGCCTAAAGCTGTGTCCAGAGTTGATAGTATTCCGCTGTATATTATAATTTATTATAATTTAATCTTCCGATGTTTTATATCTAATGTACTCTGATATATATTCTGTACTCTGATGTTATATCATCATGATGTAATAAAAGTCCTTTGTTATCTGTTCTGATGTATTGTATTCCCAAAGTTAGCGCATTCGGGTTTTGAATGGTCTTGGTCGATTTTGCGATCGATTAGGTCCAGGCAAAATGCGTGTCGTTACAGTTGGTATCAGAGCTCTGGTTAGCTCAAATCTTTGGGGTACAACTCGTTAGAACTGAACAAAAGACTCATCAGAGGTAGGATTAGTAATATCCTATAAAAGAATGACTCGTTAGAGATGAGGTCAGTAGTATCCTAGAACGAGTGTAAAGAGTATTATTTAAAAAAAAAATATAAATAAAAACAAAAAAATTTAGTTTTAAAATTTTTATCTTAAAATACGTATTTGTAATATTAATATATTTTAATTTGGACAATTGAGTATATAGAGATTTTAATATATGTCTGGCCCACGTGTATACGAAGTCTCAAATAAACTTGATAGATATAGAATCTCACCCTTGTCACCCGGAGATGATTATGGTGATATGTATACCATCATCAGTATTTATGTTCGAGTGTGGAAAGTGGAATATCTATATATTTCCAATCGACTGGTATGAGAATCAAAATTTGATTAGGGTACATTGTTGTGATTGGCACTAAAATATGATTTTAGACTATATAAAAGTTATATATATATAATTTTATTAAAAAAGTTAATCATCTAATTGATTGTTGGTTGTGATGTTTGATTAATGGATCAACTAAAAAAAAATATTGAAACCAAAAGAAAAATAATGAGAATAAAAATTATAGTTAAGTTAGTTAATTAAACAACTTTTAGCTACGTTCCTTTTCGAGGACAAAAAGATTTTAAGTGGGGAAGATTGTAACAACCCGGAATTTTGGGGCCAATTTAAAAATTTTATTTTAGAAATTTTAATGGATTTTAAATGTTTAAAATAATTTCTTTTAAATAATAACGACGAGAAAATTTATTTTTAATTGTAGTTAAAACAAATAAATTTAATTTAACAATAACAGGAGTTAGAAATAGCGGTGTAGTTTGAAAATTTGATTTTAAACTTTAATTTAATATATATAATTCATTTTAAAGCGGCACGGGGACGACCCATAAATATTTAACTTTGTTTAACTCGGTTTTCGACGAAACCACTTTTGTTGGAACCGGAATGCCAAATTTTTGTTAAGTTTAATTTTCCAGAATTTTTAAAGTTAATATGTGAGCGTGGCAAACGAGAGAGTGTTTTGTCAATTTCAGTTAAATCTAATCGACTTAAAAATAGCCATTTTCAAACAGCCTCAGAATTCGACGAAATTAGTTTTGTTAGGACCGTATCGTCAAAACATAACTAGAAATAATTTTTCTGCAATTTTTTGAGGTCGTATGTGGCCCCGGCGTATTTAAATGTACAGTGGAAATTAAATTATTAATTTAATATTGTAATTTTAATAAAACACTCAACAGACTTCAGAATTGGGCCATGAGGCATTGCCCATCGCGTTCAGAAGGCGTCAAAACCTTAAGTTTGACACTAATTGGGCCTGAATTGAAGTCAGTATGAATAGGGCTTTTTAGTGAATTAATAAATTAAATAATAATATAAATAATAGTTTAAAATCTAGTAAACCCTAATCTCAAAACCAAATGAACCAGCCGCCGCCTCTTATAATGAATGCCCCAAATCATCCTGAAATAAATCCTTAATCTCTCTCAATTTAAAACGAATTAATCCATGAATTCCAAACAAAAACCGTAGTGAAAAGGATGATCTTCAAAACCATATGGACAAGATTGTTTTCTGTTCCTCGAGTTGATCAAAATCAGTGCTCGAAGTCTCTTCGTTCGAGCTCGTTTTCTGTGGAGAGGGGTGCACCGAGTCCTCCTGGACGACGACCATAGGGAGGCGCTACATAGGGCGAGGTGGTCGAGGACTCCGATCGCCAGCTGGCCGTCCACGGCGGTGGCAAACTAACGCCCTAGTGGCGTATGTTGGGTTCAAGGAATTCCAGAACGTAACGGGTAGAAGAAGGTGGTTAATTTCTTAATAATGGTTAAAATAATTAATTATTGAATTAATTACTAAAGTGATTAAAGTATAATGTAGATAACTCAATCACCTGTGGTCAGAATTTCGCAAAGCAAAGTTCGTTGAACTCGTATTGACAAGGGCTTCGCTATGAAATTGACCAAGTCTGGAATAGGACACTGTGAAAACTCAGCCAAATCTGAACACGAACGATTTCTGAAAACCGACCAAGTGAGAATCTCTTATTTTTAAAATTTAATTAATATAATTAATTTTTCTATCTTTGTTAAATAGTTATTCCTATGTTATTTATTCAGACTGTGCTGTGATGAATTTGCTTGTGTTTTGGTGAATTGTATTGCATTGTAATGTTTAGATCTGTTATCTTACGATCTAGATCTTTATGAATCCGATAAAAATTATCGTGTTCTATAAATTAGGTTAAATTAAAATATTATATAGACTTTGTTTATTTAGGGACATTAAACTATTTATTTTATTTTTATTTACATTTCCATGTGTAGATAAAAAGGCAAAATTGTTTTAGGTATTCTGATTTACACTCCATATATAAACAAAAGAAACAAGTTTGGAAACACATTTTTTTATTAACATTTTATTTGTAAATAGAAAGGTCAAGAATACAAACACATTTTCACTATTATTTTGGTTAGGTATAAAAATGACATTTTCACTATTATTTTGGTTAGACATAAAAAGGACATTTTCACTATTATTTTGGTTAGACATAAAAAAAAGACATTTGCACTATTATTTTGGTTAGACATAAAAAGGACATTTTCACTATTATTTTGGTTAGACATGAAAAAGGACATTTTCACTATTATTTTAGTTAGAAATAAAAAGAGTATTTTTAGTGTCAAATTCTTTTTTTTTTTTGAATAAAACGAACATTTTTATTATCAAATTCCTTTTAGAATTAAAAAGAACACTTTCATTGATAATTTCATTTTAGAGTAAAAAGAAACATATTTATTCTCATTTCCTTTTTAGTATTAAGGAAGCAACATATTTATTATCATTTCTTTTTAAAATAAAAAGAAACATATTTTATTGTCAATTTCTTTTCAGACAAAAAGTAATCCTTTTATTTGCATTCTTTGATGCAAATATACATTGAAATAAAAAGTTAAATTTTTATTTGCATTCTTTGATGCAAATAAAATAGTGAATAAAAAGGTTGAATTAAAAGTTGCATTTTTATTTGCATTTCTTGATGCAAATAAAACAATGAACAAAAAGGTTGAATTAAAAGTTGAATTTTTATTTGCATTTCTTGAAGCAAATAAAACATGAATTTAAATGTTACATTTTTATTTACATATTAGATGTAAATAAAAACATAGAAGTAAAATACATTTCTATTTACATTGTAAAAGTAAATAAAATCATAGAATAAAAAGGGACATGTTTAATTACATCATAGATGTAAATAAAAGCTTAAATAGAAAAGTTACATTTTAATTGGAAATGTTGTATTAGAATAAAAATAGCATCTTTACTAGAAAATGTCATTATTCAGAATTATGTTATGCTAGAATAATAATATACTTTCTGATAGAAAGTGTCATCGTTTAGAAAATGTTATGTTACATAAATATTTCCATTTACTTGGAAATGCTTATTAGATTAAATAACATTTTTGTTATAAATTGTCATGTTAAATAAATATATCACTTTTGTTAGAAAAGTTATGTTAGAGTAGAAACGTCAGTTTGTTAGAAATATTATGTTAAGTATGAAAGTGTCAATTTGTCAAACAATATTATGCTAGCATAAAAATGTCAATTTGTTAGATAACATTAATAGTAATGACATTATATTAGAAACGTCATGTTAAATTATGTAAATGATAAAATCTACTTTTATATAGTGCACGTAGACATGATTTGTGCTAGATAAAAAAAACATTATCATAATAATGTTAATATTAATATGCTTGGTTGAAATTAATTTATAAATATTTATTTATAAGTTAAAATAGTGAAAACTGGTTAAATTTATTAACCAATAATCCATTTAGATGAACTGCTATTGTTTGGAAACCCCACACGGGTGTTGGGACGACATTGGGCACACACTAGTCCCAATATTTATTTAATTGTCAATCGGTGGATTGACAGTCTGCGATGAGCGTTATTTTTCTATTTTAATACTCACACAGTTATACATCTCACTTTGGATGTGAATGCATGGTTTGATGATTGTTTATCTTTACCATTGAGTATAGGCAATGTATGAAATCCATATAACTTAAATTTAGATGGTAAATGATTGAGTCACATCCCGATTCAGAATAATTTTTATAAAATAATATTTCAAAAAACAAAGAACATCTTTATATGAAGAATATTTTGAAGCGAAGAATATTTTAAAATAAAGGATATTTTAAAATAAAGAATATTTTAAAATAATATTCAGTGTAAATAAAACTATGATTTTTTATGTCCCTTTGGACGAATATAAAAATATAAAATGCAAAGCTGAATTAAGTAGCAAACGTTATTTCAACCCAAATGGGTTTATCGGTCGACTTTATTTATTTTAAAATAAATATAAAAAGAAATAATTTATAAATATAATATTTTGGAAATATAAATATTTTAATATGATTAAAATATAGAATATTTAATTTTGCTTTGAAATTGAAATAAAGATAAAATCATTTTAAAATAAATTTATAAATATTTTATAAACTGTGTTTTAATAGAAATCGACGATATATATAATATATTTATTTAATGGCCTGAATAGAACGCGCAGCGCAGCGGCCGTTCGCGAATTTTGACCATTAACTTCAAATTGATGTAACGGGAGATCCGACCGTCGGATTCTCCTAAAACCGGAACCGCTGGGTTCGTATCGAAAAGAGCTTTCCAATGAATATAAGAGTTTTGAAATTCAACGGTTAGATTTGGAGATATGTCCAAATCAATTTCAGAAAAGGTCGCTATGGATGCAGTTCGATGACCGTTAATGGAAATCGACTGTAGCGGCCTAAATAAAATTATTAAAAATATAGAAAAATTACGTGAAATCATAATAAATGATTTAAAAGGGTTTTTGACGAAAAACTCCAATATTGTAAGATAAATTATATTTTTATCAAAATAAACTAGTTATTAACTAGAGTGAAAGTCCAATATTTTTGAATTAAATAAATTGGAATTTGGGTTATCGTGAATGTTGTCTTAAATAACACTATTCTTAAAACCCCATGTAAAAGAATAAATATTTTAATTAAGATTTATGGAGTTTTTCAAATTATATTTAATAATTGGAATAAAATGAAATGTGAATTGGGTTTATCGTGAACCGTGTTTTAAACGACATTGTTCTTTAACCCAATTAACAGTGAAAACATAATTTGGAATTTATAAATCTTTTATTTAGATTAAATATGAAATTTTACAAAATAAAGCTTTCCAATTTAATACATTAAATTGGAATTGATTGGAATTCGATTCGGTAATAATCGAGATGAACTCCTGTGAATGAAGGCCGATACTATATAAGGAATTTAAAAGGCTTTGCCGTTATTCCATTTATATTATTAGTCTGATACGGGATTTTATATCAATTATACACCGTTATGATTTCCGTGTAGATTCCATTTTAATGGATGATGATTTTTGGGTTTATAGTTAACAATGTTTTTGAAAGACATTAGTTCTTTAACCTAATTAAAGGTAAGATTAATTTTCTTAAATTTGAATAATATTTAAGTGATGATTTTAAAGATTAAAAATTATAAATTTAATGGGACTTATCTTTGATAAAATTAAAGGGAAATTTTCCCTAAAAATTGCGAATATTTTTAAAAGAATATTCTGAATTTGAATGAGACGTTGATGTGTTTTATATCACTTGATTTAAACTATATATATATATATACGATGATCATTTGAAAAGACCGAGTTAAATATCATTTCAAATGATTACACGACGATTTTAATTGAAGAGTCGAAGACCGACGATCTTCAAGGCGGATGGTTGTATTGCTATTGTTGGCCTTGATGGGAGTAGCTACCTTGATGGGTTGGTGGTAGTGATCGTCCGGACGTACTTGTTGATTTTTCGGATTTGCAAGTGTCTTTATTTCCCCCGAAATAAGATGACTTCGGTTTCGTTCAAACCCAGAACGGACTTGTAAATGGATGGTATGTCTGACGTTGTATTCCATTACACTATATTTGTTGATTTGTGCTAATATATATCTGTTTGGTGTTATCACCCTTCTCTGAGACGTACGAGCTTAGAGGTTATATATTGGCAGAAATCAATGGTAGGGATTGACAACGTGGCATGCTAAGATGCATGGATCAAGGCTTTTGTTGAAAAGTAGAGCCTTGTGGTTGATGATCAAAGCATAGCGTTAATTAGCATAGCTTTGTGTAACGTGACTTCGCGAGCCTCACACACCGGTATGATGGTGAACTGATGGTCAGATTCAGTATGCTTTAGATATTTGTATGGATTCGGTCGACCGGGATGAGCTGGGTGTGGTCGCTCCCCGCTCAGAGGGATAGGGCTTAAACTCCTGATTCCCATATAGAGGGATAGAGTAAGCGATGTTTTCTCTCGCTGGGACGTAAGCCGCGGTGTTACTTGATTTCCCAAAAGTGCGGATGTGCATATTGCACTACGTTATAGATCTTTCGAATCAAAAGCCATCATGATGGAAATCCAACTTTCCAATACGAGCTTTGCGGTTTTGATTGTATAACTAATATGGCAACATAATAGGATGGGGTACTATGCCGTCTAGGATTGATAAGTTATGATTCAAATTGTTTTAAAGCATATATATACACACTAATAGTATCAAATCCGTTTTCATCGTATCAAGCATCTTTTGACCATTATAAGGTAAAACCCTATCCTCTGGTGTGCGTTGCATTGTGTGATGGGACCCGGGTCTTATAATGGTTTCATTTTTCTAAAAAGCATTGCGTTGAACAATGATTTACCTTATTTTATGCACTGGCTATCCAATGGAGTAAACCCGTTACGCGTTAGCAGCGTGGTCCTGTGATTCGCCATATTATAAATTAGTTAAATTAAATTTCTCATACCAGTCCCACGACTGACCTGTAGTTTGTTTCACTTGCAAATTCGGGTGCCCTCTTTTCCACACGGGTAGTCGAGTAGCTTGTTTTGCAGATATTCTTTCTAAGTAGGATTCTGGATCGAAGCCTAAAGCTGTGTCTAGAGTTGATAGTCTTCCGCTGTATATCGTAATTTATTATAATTTAATCTTCCGCTGTTTTATATCTAATGTACTCTGATGTTATATCATCCTGATGTAATAAAAGCCTTTTGTTATCTGCTCTGATGTATTGTATTCCCAAAGTTAGCGCATTCGGGTTTTGAACGGTCGTGGTCGATTTTGCGATCGTTTAGGTCCGGGAAAAATGCGAGTCGTTACAGTATTTTTCAATCAAAATATAACATAGAAATTAAGTTCATCTTTTTATTTGTATTTCTCAATACAAATATGACATGGAAGTAAAGGATTATCTTTTTATTTGTGTTTCCAACACAAATATTAACATAGAAATTGAATTACCTTTTTGTTTGCGATTTCAACACAAATATAAACATAGAAAAAGAAATGACCTTTTTATTTGTGTTCTTAACACAAATATAAACTAGTGAAATGAAATGCCCTTTTTTTCTCTTAACACAAATAGGACATATAAAATAATCACATCTTTTATTTGTGTCCTCTAACACAAATATAAGCTAGAAAATAATCACATCTTTTATTTGTGTTCTTTAACCCAAATATGACATAAAAATAAAGTGCATCTTTTATTTGTACTCTCTTATGTAAATAAACCTTAGAAATAAAAGTTTATCTTTGTATTTGCATTTCTCCAATGCAAATATAGTATAGAAAAGTAAGTCCATCTTTTAGTTATGTTCTTTATTTCAAGTGAAACTTAGAAATAAAAATTACATATTTTTATTTACATCCCTCAATGTAAATAAACATGAAAGAAAAGTACAATTTTTATTTGCATTCCACACCGCAAATAAAACTAGAAAATAATATATGAAATCAAGAGTTACATTTCTATGATCATTAAAAACACATTTTTAAGGTTAATATTTGAAAGATTAGAAAATATTCATATTTCACTACGAAATATGTTTCACATTAAAAACACATTTTTTAATGCTAATATCTGAAAGATTAGAAATGTATAGGGAAACTATTTGAGTAAAATATATTTTGCTCGACATTAGGATTATAATAACATGTTATTTCATTATCATCAATATGTTAGTAGAATTAAACTGGTTAAATTCTTTAACCAATCATTTATTTATATGAATTGTTGTTGGCTGAAAATCCCACATGGGTGTTGGGATGAAAATTGACATACACTAGTCCCGTTATTTAGTTGTATGTCGATAGATAAATTGACAGGCTGCGGTGAGTGTTATTATTTCATTTTAATACTCACACAGTTATAAACTTCACTCTGTTTGCGAATGGATGTCTGATGATTATTTATGTTATTGTCATATACATACGATGTGTGAAATCCATATACCCAAAGCTATATGGTAATTGATTGAGTCACATTCCAGTTCAGGATTTCTATAAATAAAGAATATCATTTTAAAATGAGGAATATTTGGAATAAAGAACATTGTAAAATAATATCCTTTAAAATAAAGAATATTGTACTATAAAGGACATTTTATATAAATAATCTTTTTATAAAGAATAATTTTAAGGTAACAAATATTTTAAAATAATATTTAATAAAGAATAAAACGATGATTTCTATGTCCGTTCTTGGATGGACAAAGGAATAGAAAATATATTTCTATTGAAGTAAACTAGTTTTTAACTAAAAATTAAATCTCCTAATTAAGATTTTTAGAGTTTCAATTATATTTTGTAATTGAAATAAAATGTTATGTGGATTGGGTTTACAGTGAACTGTGTTTTAAACGACATTTGTTCTTTAATCCAATTACAGTGAAAATATGATTTAGAAATTATAAATCTTTTATTAATATTTAAAAGAAATTTTCTAAAGTAATGTTTTCCAATTTAATATATATTAAATTGGAATTGAGTGGAAATTCGGTTTGATAATAATCAAGATAGGCTTCTGTAAAAGAAGAATGATACCATATATGGAATTTAAAAAGGCTTTGCCGTTATTCCATTTATATTATTGGTCCGATACAGAAATTTATATCTATTATATTTCGACTCAATTTCTATGAAAATTCCATATATAATGGAAGATGACATTGGGTTTATCGTGGACAATGTTTTTAAATGACATTGATTCTTTAACCCAATTAAAGACAAGGTGAATTCCTTAAGAATTGAATAATCATTTAATAATGATTTTTGATATTAAAATCTAGTTGGAGTTGTAATGAATGTTTTTAAAAGAATAAATTTATAAGAATTTATCTTTGATTTAATTTATGGGAATCTTTTCCTTTAATATGAATATTCTATTAAAAGAATATTCTGAATTGGAATGACACGTTGGATGTGTTTTATAACACTTGATTTTCAATTATAAAATATGCAAGTTATTTGGATAGACCGGGTTAACCCATTTCGAATAAATATTCTGACGATGAAGAGTCGAAGATGAAGACGGTGGTCGAAGACCGACGATCTTCACATCGAATGGATGTGTTGCTACTGAGGCCCATGATTGGAGTAGCTACCTTGAAGGGGAGTCAGGGGTAGCCTTCCGGACGTACTGTTGATTTGTACGGAATTGGCTTTCACTCAGACCCAGAGCATAAGCTTATAAATGGATGCATGTCTGACGTTGGATTTGATTTTATGTAAATTAATTTCTATTAGTATACAACCGTTGGTGGAGGAGAATTTATTCTCTTGCTAAACACTCTTAGAGGTTGTGTATTAATAGTTATGAATTGCATGGCGTGAAATGTCAACGTGGCTCGCCAAGATGCAAATGATCAAGGCTTTTGTTGCAAAGTAGGCCTTGTGGGATGATCAAAGCATATCCTATTTTGGCATAGCTTTGTGTAGCGTGAATTCGCGAGCCTCACACACCGATAGAGTCTAAAACGGAGCAAGGGAACGCAGTGAGTGCACACGTTTCTTTCTAGCTTATAGTGGTGTCAAGGAGCTAACAACGCTGACGTTTTACTGATGTGGATGATGGAATTTTCGAGTACTCGGTTTATTTTTGCGGTCGCCAATGGCCGTATTATAGGTTCAATAGGATCGGGAAGCGTGTGTTAAGGAATTGCCAATCCACTAAAGTATTTGTGGACCGGCCCTGCTGTATCCAAGGGTTCGCCAGCGTCCGAATACTGAGGCATTGCTAGAGTGTCTCGAGTCGGTCAGGAGATCGTTCCTAGCCTTGACTCATGATGGAAACCCAATTTCCAATACGCCCATGCAGTTTGATTGTATAACTAGCATGGCGACATGATATATGGTACCCGTGCCGTCTAGGATTGATACATTTACTTTGAAATATTTTCATTAAAACATATACACACTAATATAATATCGTTCTTACGTATTTATCATCTTATGACCATTATAAGGTAAAATCCTATCCTCCGGTTTGCGTTGCATTGTGTGATGGTACTTGGGTCTTATAATGGTTTCATTTTTATAAAAAGCATTGCGTTATTTGACGATTTACTTATTTTATTTCACTGGAAATCCAATGGAGTAAACCCGTTCCGCGTTAGCGGCGTGGTCCTGTGATTAGCCTTCTTATTAGTTAAGATAGTCAGATTTCTCATACCAGTCTCATGACTGACGCGTAGTTTGTTTCACTTTGCGAACTCAGGTGCCCTCTTTCCACACGGGCAGTCGAGTAGCTTTTTGCAGATATCTTTTTAGCAGGATCCTGGATCGAAGCTTAAAGCTGTGTCCAGAGCATTGAAGTCTTCCGCTGTGTATTGTATTAATTAATGTAATTTTACCTTTCGGTGTATTATGTAATGTACTCTGATCTATTCTGTACTCTGATGTAACAGTTATTATTGATGTTATAAAAGTCTTTGTTATTTGTTCTGATGTCGTTGTATGCCCAAAGTTAACGTACGAGAGATTTGAACGGTCTTGGTTGATTTTGCGGTCGATCGGGTCGGGCAAATCCGGATCGTTACAGTTGGCATCAGAGCTTTGGTTAGCTCAAATCTTTAGGAACAAAAGACTCATCGGAGATTGGATTAGTAATATCCAATAAGAATTCTCATTAGAGATAGGACCAGCAGTATCCTAGAATAAGAAAACTCATTAGAGATAGGGTTAGCAATGCCCTAGAATGAGTTCAGAGTGAAAAGTTTATAATTAACGTATTTGTAATTATATATATAATTCGATTTTTGAAAATATAATTTTTTTTTAAAGTATATAAAAGCTATATATATTTGAAAATTTAATCAACTAATTAATTGATGATTGTGTTGTATGAATATTAATTCAACAAATAAAATATTGAAAACAATAAAAGAATGAAAATTAAATTAGTTAAATAAACAACTTTCATCTCATTTCCTTTTCGAGGACGAAAAGATTTTAAGTGGGGGAGAATGTAACAACCCGCAAATTCTGAACCAATTTAAAAAAATTTATTTTAGAAAATTTTATTGAATTTCGAGAATATAAAATAATTTATACATATAATAATGACTAAAAATTTATTTTAAAACAAATAAATTTAATTTAATTATAAAAGGAGTTTATAACAGTGCTGCAGTTTGAAAATTTGAATTTGAACTTTAATTGAATGTACAGGATTCAAAATAAATCGAATTTCAGTAAAACCAAAATATTTAAATCTGTTAAATCATATCTTTCTAACGAATCTAAAAAACTGAAATTTCACTTTATAAATCACAAGTTATGTCCCGTTCAAAATTTAGAAAAGTCGCTGTAGAATTTATATATATTTTAATTAAATATATTGGCCTTAAAAATAGTCATTTTTCAAACGACCTCTGTTTTCGACGAAACCACTTTTGTTGGAACCAGAATGTCGAATTATTGTTAAGTTTAATTTTCCAGAATTTTTTGAATTAATATGTGAGCGTGGCACAAGAAACTGTGTTTAGACCATTTCAGTTAAATTTAAGCGAATATTAGGCTCACATCCCTATTTTGAAACTTAATTAGGCTCACATCCGGTCATAAACTTAATATAAATTAGGTCCCTGTTTTCAAAACTTATCAAATAATAATTAAAAAAAATAAAAAATTTCGTAAATTAGTAATGAAATAAATTATGCATTATACAAAAAATTCAGTTAAAAAACAACAAAAATAATGTTAGAAAGAAGAAAACAGCAAAAAAAACAGAAAAAACTGCAGTTAAATGCATAATATTATGCACGTTTTTTATTTCATTGCATACATATGTGCAATTATTGCAGGTCTTCCAGTGCATAGATTTAACTTAATATTTCAGTTCATTTTTATTTGCATCCAAATGTGCAAATTTCTCTGAAAAAATGCACATATGTGTGCAACATTTTTATAGGATAACACACTAGCTAAAAGTAGGAACCTAATTTATAAAAAAAAGAAAAAGATTGGAAAATTTTAAACCCGCCCCCTATTTTAATAATTCCGCCTTTTATTATTATTTTAAAAAATGAGCTTTCCTTCGTAAAAAAAAAAAAAAAAAAAAAAAAAAAAAAAAAACTCTAAAATATGGAAATAATTTCAGGATTCTACGGAAATAAAAAAAAATAGCTGCATACATTTATGCAAATATTACTGATAATTGCATATATGTGTGCAAATTTTCCGTATGCCGTGTTCGGATTAAGATGAATGTAGTGAAAAATAAGCATGGATGTATGCACAAAAATGATATATGTGCATATTATTATGCATTTAACTGGAAATTTCGTTTTTTTTATGTTTTCTTGATTTTTGACGCCTTGTTTGATGATTTTTTGTTCTGAATTTTTTAGTGTTTACATGATTTATTTAAATACGAATTTACATGATTTTTTTATTTTTTAATATTTTTTTGATGAATTTTCAGAAAATAGGGACCTAATTTACAATAAGTTTATGACCGGGTTTTTTTTCTATTTTGAAACGTTAAAAGGGACCTGTAAAAAATGCACCCTAAATTTAATCGACTTGAAAATGGCCATTTTTCAAACAGTCTCAGAATTCGACGAAATTAGTTTCGTTAGGACCGTATCATCATAACAAAGCCAAATATATTTTTTCTGTAATTTTTAGAGGTTGTATGTGGCCCCGGTGAATTTAAATGTAAGATTGAATTAATTAAATAAATGAATTATATTTAAAATTGAGAAACGGTGGCCAATACGACCAATTGGGCCTGCGGGACATATTCAGATGAGTCCGGAATAGGGGTAAATAGGTAGGATAGATAGTCGTTGGGCCGATAAAGAAGGAGTTGGCTAATCGGGCTTAATTTGGGTTTAATTAGAAATTAAATAATTAAATAACCCTAAAATACACTAGTATAAAATACGGTGAACAGTACCATCGTCTTCCCCAATTCATTTCAGCGCCTCCACCTTCAAAACTTCTCTCCTCAATTCCTCCAAAACCACAGCAAATTAAATCCAACCCTTTAGCAAATATCGAAGAGGCTTCTCCACTCTTCATTTCCATACCCGAACCAAATCTCCTTGTGCCCTGGTTCCAGAGAATCACGCACCCAAAACCCGGGCGTTTCAGCCGCCGCCGGCCCCACCTGGTGCAGTCGCACACCCCCCAACGCCCGGCGCACGTGCCCCTCTCCGTGCCGACGACGTCCAACTGACGGCTCCTCGTTTCGTGCCTTCAAGCTCCTGAAAACGAAAGGGAAGTTTCGAACAAAAAGGTAAAACAACGGCCTTGTTATCTAAAGGAGGAAGAGAGGTTAATTCCTTAATGAATTAATTGATTAGTTAATCTAATTTTTTTATAACTTGTTTTGATCGTAACTAATTCATTTCAACTCGGAATTCGATGATTTCAACGGCGTTGTGATCGTATTGAAAAGATCTACGCCCCTGGACTGAAACGAGACGATTCTGGACTGCTGAAATTTTGGATTAATCACGAACAACTGTGAGATTCTTTAATTAAATTTATTAATTAATTAAATTATTTATTTTGCGATGTAAATATAATATGATTACGATTCAGATCTGTTTGTTTGGTCATATTTGGTGATGATTGTTCTATGTTTGCATAGTTCGTATAGATCCATATGATTATCATTTTTATATTATCCTATGTCATCACTTTGGTTAAATTTGAATTGATCTAATTATCAATTCAAAATAAAAGGAAATACGATGGTCACCATTCATATGTTATCGCTTGTGTTAGAATTGGATTGATCTAATTTATCAATTCAAAACAAAAGGAATTTGATTGTCACCATTTATATGTAATCTCTTATGTTAGATTGAATTGATCTATTTTATAGATTCAAAATAAATTAAATTTGATCATCACCTTTTATGTTAACACTTTTGGTTTGATTTGAATGGATCTAACATATCCATTCATAATAAAAGAAACATGGCTTGTTATTCGTATGTTATCGCTTTTGTCTTTTATTTATCTATGTTATCAATTCAACATAGAGATAAAAAGTTTTTTTTTTTTTAAATCTGAATTGATCTATGTAATCAATTCAACATAGAAATAAAGATTTTGTCTTTTTATTTGAATTGATCTAGGTAATCAATTCAACATAGAAATAAAAAAATTTGTCTTTCTATTTGAATTGATCTAAAATTATCAATTCAACATAGAAAATGAAAGAAAGAAAAAAATGTCTTTTATTTGAATTGATGTAAATTATCTATTCAACATTGAGAACAAAACTTACTTTTTTTTGCATTTTATAATGCAAATACAACATGAAAACAAGAATTACTTTTTATTTGCATTTTAACATGTAAATATAACTTGGAAATAAAACTTACTTTTCTTATTTGCATTTTATAATGCAAATATAACATGAAAATAAAACTTACGTTTTTATTTGCATTTTATAATACAAATACAACATGAGAATAAAACTTACTTTTTTATATGCAATTCACAATGTAAACTGGCATGAAAATAAAAAGGTTACTTTTCTGTTTGTACTTTACAATGCAAATATAATATTGAAAATAAAATTCACATTTTTCGTTGCATTCCACAATGTAAACAAAACAATAAAATAAAATTTACATTTTTTGTTCGCATTCACAATGTGAATAAAACATTAAAAATAAGATTTACATTTTTGGTCGCATTCACAATACAAACAAAACATATAAAAATAAAATTTACATTTTTGTTCGTATTCACAATGCGAGCAAAAACGTTAGAAATAAAATTTGCATTTTTTTTATTTACATTCCAAAATGCAAACGAAAAATAGAAAATAAAGGAACATCTTTGCATTCCATAATGAACACGAAACATAAACATGAAGTTTATATTTTGTTCACGTTTTTCAATATAACATAGAAATAAGTTCATTCCTTTATTTGTATTTTTCAATACAAATATAACACAAGAATAAAAGTTCATCTTTTTATTTGTATTTTCCAATAAAAATATAACATAAAAATTAAGTTCATCTTTTTATTTGTATTTCTCAATACAAATATGACATAGAAGTAAAGGATTATCTTTTTATTTGTGTTTCCAACACAAATATTAACATAGAGATTGAATTAGCTTTTTATTTGTGATTTCAACACAAATATAAACATAGAAAAAGAAATGACCTTTTTATTTGTGTTCTTAACACAAATATAAACTAGTGAAATGAAATGTTCTTTTTTTCGCTTAACACAAATAGGACATAGAAAATAATCACATCTTTTATTTGTGTCCTCTAACACAAATATAAGCTAGAAATTAATCACATCTTTTATTTGTGTTCTTTAACCCAAATATGACATAGAAATAAAGTGCATCTTTTATTTGTACTCTCTTATGTAAATAAACCTTAGAAATAAAAGTTTATCTTTGTATTTGCATTTCTCCAATGCAAATATAGTATAGAAAAATAAGTCCATCTTTTAGTTATGTTCTTTATTTCAAGTGAAGCTTAGAAATAAAAGTTACATATTTTTATTTACATCCCTCAATGTAAATAAACATGAAAGAAAAGTACAATTTTTATTTGCATTCCACACCGCAAATAAAACTAGAAAATAAAATATGAAATTAAGAGTTACATTTCTATGATCATTAAAAACACATTTTTAATGTTAATATTTGAAAGATTAGAAAATATACATATTTCACTACGAAATATGTTTCACATTAAAAACACATTTTTTAATGCTAATATCTGAAAGATTAGAAATGTATAGGGAAACTATTTGAGTAAAATATATTTTGCTCGACATTAGGATTATAATAACATGTTATTTCATTGTCATCAATATGTTAGTAGAATTAAATTGGTTAAATTCTTTAACCAATCATTTATTTATATGAATTGTTGTAGGCTGAAAACCCCACACGGGTGTTGGAATGAAAATTGACATACACTAGTCCCGATATTTAGTTGTATGTCGATCGATATATTGACAGGCTGCGGTGCGTGTTATTATTTCATTTTAATACTAAAACAGTTATGAATTTCACTCTGGTTGCAAATGGATGTCTAATGATTATTGTCATATACATACGATGTGCGAAATCCATATACCCAAAGCTATATGGTAATTGATTGAGTCACATTCCAGTTCATCATTTCTTTAAATAAAAAATATCCTTTTAAAATAAGGAATATTTGGAATAAAGAACATTGTAAAATAATATCATTTAAAATAAAGAATATTGTACTATAAAGGACATTTTATATAAAGAATCTTTTTATAAAGAATAATTTTAAGATAATAAATATTTTAAAATAATATTTAACAAAGAATAAAATGATGATTTCTATGTCCGTTCTTGGATGGACAAAGGAATAGAAAATATATTTCTATTGAAGTAAACTAGTTTTTAACTAAAAACTAAATCTCTTAATTAAGATTTTTAGAGTTTCAATTATATTTTGTAATTGAAATAAAATGTTATGTGGATTGGGTTTACAGTGAACTGTGTTTTAAACGACATTTATTCTTTAACCCAATTTACAGTGAAAATATGATTTAGAAATTATAAATCTTTTATTAAGATTTAAAAGAAATTTTCTAAAGTAAAGTTTTCCAATTTAATATATATTAAATTGGAATTGAGTGGAAATTCGGTTTGATAATAATCAAGATAGGCTTCTGTAAAAGAAGACTGATACTATATATGGAATTTAAAAAGGCTTTGCCGTTATTCCATTTATATTATTGCTCCGATACAAAAATTTATATCGATTATATTTCGACTCAATTTCTATGAAAATTCCATATATAATGAAAGATGACATTGGGTTTATCGTGAACAATGTTTTTAAATGACATTGATTCTTTAACCCAATTAAAGACAAGGTTAATTCCTTAAGAATTGAATAATCATTTAATAATGATTTTTGATATTAAAATCAAGTTGGGGTTGTAATGAATGTTTTAAAAAGAATAAATTTATTAGAATTTATCTTTGATTTAGTTTATGGGAATCTTTTCCTTTAATATGAATATTCTATTAAAAGAATATTCTGAATTGGAATGAGACGTTGGATGTGTTTTATAACACTTGATTTTCAATTATAAAATATGCAAGTTATTCGGAAAGATCGGGTTAACCCATTTCGAATAAATATTCCGACGATGAAGAGTCGAAGATGAAGACGGTGGTCGAAGACCGGCGATCTTCACATCGAATGGATGTGTTGCTATTGAGGCCCATGATTGGAGTAGCTACCTTAAAGGGGAGTCAGGGGTAGCCGTCTGGACGTAGTATTGATTTGTACGGAATTGGCTTTCGCTCAGATCCAGAGCATAAGCTTATAAATGGATGCATGTCTGACGTTGGATTTCATTTTATGTAAACTGGTTTCTTTTAATATAGAACCGTTGGTGGCGGAGAATTTATTCTCTTGCTAAACACCCTTAGAGGTTGTGTGTAACAACCAGGATTTTTTGGGCCAATTTAAAATTTTTATTTTAGAAATTTTGAAGGAAATAGTAGATTTAAAACAATTTATTTTAAATAATAATGGCTAAAAAATATATTTTAATCAAAAAAAATTATTCAATTATAAGGAGTTTAGAAATAGCAAGGCATCTTGAAATTTTAATTTTAAAGTTTAATTTAACACATAGAATTCATTTTAAAGCAGAATGGGGACGACCCATAAAAATTTAACTCGGTTTTCGACGAAACTACTTTTGTTGGAACCGAAATGCCAAATTATTGCTAAGTTTAATTTTCCAGAATTTTTAAAGCTAATATGTGAGCATGGCGAGAGAAATTGTGTTTTTTTCAATTTCAGGTTAATTTAAACGACCTAAAAATAGCCATTTTACAAACAGTCTCAGAATTCGACGAAATTATTCTTGTTAGAAACATATCGTCAAAACATAGCCAAATATAATTTTTCTATAATTTTTAGAGTCAGTATGTGGCCCCGATAATTTAAAATGTACGTTTTAATTTAATATATATTAATTTATATTTTAAAATTAAAGAAAAACATATCGTAACAGCCGAATTGGGTTGCGTGGCATATTCAATTTTGTCTGGGATGGGAATATTTAGCTAGGGGCGACACTCGTTGGGTTTGATTGGGAGTTCGGTACGATACATGAGTTATATTGGATTTAAATGGATTAAATAAATAAAAACAAAATAGTAATACATAGTATAAACAGGAAAATACTTTGAAGGACAAAATGAACAAAAATTTATTCCATAAGGACAAGGGGGTAAAATTTTGTCTATAAGGACAAATATTAGTGCAAAGAGAGGAATTATAGTGGGCCCCTGAATTCCTTCCTTTACACTAAATTTTGTCCTTGAGGATAAAAATTTGCCCTCTTGTCCTTATGGAACAATTATTTGTTCCTTTTGTCCTCGACGGTAAGAACCCCTAGTATAAATACGTATACAATACAGTAACCCTAATACGAGGTTCAAGCCGCCGTTCGTTCTCCTTGAATGGCCGATATGCTCCAATATGAATCCCACAAATTCTCCTAATCGACTAAACAATTTTCGAAAACCCCAATACCAAATCAAAGAGAATCTCGAGCTCCCCATTTTCATACGATGATGATCGTGTTTAAGTCCTTGGGTTTGTCGGATTTTGGGCGCGAAGTACCGAAGTTCAGCGCTGATTTCGAGGCGGGAAAAAGGTGCGAGATGGCCAGGGTTCGGGGCGCAGGATGGCGGCAGAGAGTGCTTCGAGGTGAGCTGGTCCGATGCGGTTCCGACGATCGGAAGAAGGTGCGGTGTCCGGCTTTCCAATTCGACGAAGTGGGTTTCGTGAATTTTCCTGTAACGATGAATACAGAATGTAGGAAGAAGGATAAAAGAGGTTTAAGAAAATAATTAAAGAAATTATATATTTAATTTTCATAGTTATGTCATTAACACTTAAAACATGATATGTTGTTCACATTAGATAGAAATTCGACGATTCAAAGTCCATTAGAATCGTGAAGGAGAACACTACAACACGGAATCAATCTAGATCAGAACTGAGATGTTGGAATTTCCGATAAGACCGATGGTGAGATTTCTATTTTAAAATTTAAAATTAATTATTTATTTTGATGCGAAATGTGTATTTATCTCATATTGATGTTGTATGTATATTGTTGCAATGACTGATTTGTTTTGTGATTGGATGGATCTCTGATTTAAATTGTGTGAATTCATGTTTGTTAAAATAAGGTAGTTGAAAATAAAATTATCATTTTTCTTGTTAGATTGTCAAAATTTCCATGGAATTATTCACAAATAAAAACATCGATTTTTATTTGCCAAATTTAACATCGGACTGTTCACAAATAAAATAGTCATTTTTATTTGTTATATGAAGGATAAATATTTGTATGTAAATATATTTACATTTTTAATTTGTCATTTTCGACAAATTTAAGTAGCTGAATTTCGATAGTCATTTCTGACAAAATTGAATAGAAAAAATATATCAACATTTTTGTTTATAAATGATACATTAGAAAAATCAACATTTTTGTCACCTTTTTTATAATAAAATAAAAAGAGAATTTTTGTCACTTTTTAAAGAATGAAATAAAAGGACAACATTTTTGGTCAAAATTTGATTAGTGAAAAAGAATTACATTTTTATTAAAACATGATTAGTGAATAAAAAGATCACATTTGTATTAGAACGTGTTAGTTGCAATAAGATTAACAATTGTGTTAAACCATGTTTGTGAAACAAAAATATAGATTTTTGTCATCTAATTAGAAGTAGACAAACATATTCATTTTTGTCAGACTTGAAAGAATGTATTTTGTCATTTGAAAATAAAAGACAAGTTTTTTACTTTATTTTGTTTACAAATAAAACACCAATTTTTACCTTTATTTTGTTTATAAAATTAAAAGCAAGTTTTAATCTTTTATTTTGTTTACAAAATAAAATGCCAATTTTAATCTTTAATTATGTTTACAAAATAAAATACAAGTTTTACCTTTATTTTGTTTACGAAATAAAAGACAATTTTTTTTTTCTTTCCTTTATTTTGTTTATATAATAAAATGCAAGTTTAATCTTTATTTTTATTCATAAAATAAAATGTAAGTTTTAATCTTTATTTTCATTTACAAAATAAAATAAAGATGAGACCATTAATTGGGATTCTTCAAAATTATACACCCCCATGTTGTGTTGTATGTGTGACATTGAAATTACGTCGTTGGGTGAATAGAAAGGGTTAGACAAAAAACCCATATTATCACATCCTTGATATTAAAGTTACGTTGTTGGGTAAATAAAATGGTTAGACAAAAACCATCATTTTGGTTATCACAATTGACACCAAATTGACATGAAAAAATTTGTGATAAACCTTATTTATATTCTACTTGGTTAAATAACACATTTTTGTGTGATAACTATTAGTTGGTTAAATAACACATTTTTATGTGATAACTACTAGTTGGTTTAGTAACAAATTTTTATGTGATAACAATTAGCAAGTTAAATAACACATTTCATGTGATGAAAATAAATTAATTAATAGCAAACTTATACGTGATAAGAGTAAACTAATTAACAAGTACATTTTTGGGTATTAAGGACAAATTTGTTAAAATTTACATTTTATGTAATAAAACTTTTATTAAGTAAAGTGGACATTTGTATGTACAAAAATGCAATAAGTTAAAAAGAACTTTTTTATGTTATAAGATTAGGTTAAGTAAAAGATACGTTTTTATGTATAAAAGGGCAATTAAAGTAAAATACACATTTTTATGCATAAAAGAATAAAAGATAAAATAAACATTTTGTTAAATAAGAAAAAGGGTGCTTAAAACGAGGTTGGATTGAGTTGTGATGTAAACCTGCCTGGACCCGCCCGGCTGTCCAGTAATCACAACAATACCTATCCAATGTGGGAGGTTAAGGCATATTCATTTTTACTAAATTTACATTTTATATATGTAAATCATTACAAATATTTAGTGTAAATAAATTAACCATAGAAATAGAAAAAGAATAAATATTTGCGTTTAGTGTAAATAAACATAGAAATAGAAAAAATATGTATGTTTTACATTATAAATAAAATTACATTTCTATATAATTAAGATTATAAGAATAAGATTACATTTTTCATTTGTATTTTTAGATGCAAATGGAATTAGAATAAAGATTTTGTTTTATTTGTATTTTTAGTGCAAATAAAACATGGAATAAAAATAACACCTTTATTTACATTTTCCTATGTAAATAAAAAGAATAAAAGAACAAAATTTAGTGATAAACTTTATTTACAATTTTCTATGTAAATAAAAGAACAAAATTTTTAAATTTTGTTAATTTAAAGAGAAAAGAACAGAATTTTCACATTTTGTTAATTTAAAAAGGGATTAAACAAAATATACATTTTGTTAAATAGAAAAGAGTGAAAAACAAAGTGTACATTTTGCTAAAGAGAAATGATAGAAAAGATTTAACATAAAACATTCTTTTATGTTAAAATAAAAGGTTATGAAAGATTAAACATAAATTATTCTATTTATGTTAGGATAAAATGTTAGCAAGGATTTAACATAAAATATGTGAATAAGAATTATTTACACTTTCTTATGTAAATAATACGATCCAATTTTGTGAATAGAATTGGTTTACATTTTCTTATGTAAATAAAAAGACTAAAGTAAAATAACATTTTAGTGATAAAGTGTTAAGATGAATTAAAATAACCGTTTAGGGATAAATGTTAACATAAATAAGAAAAGAAATTAAAATATTTATTTACAAATAGTGTAAATAAATAAGAATAAGAAAAGAAAAACATTTATTTACATTTAGGTAAATAAATAAGAAGATGAAAGGAAAACATTTATTTACATTTAGGTAAATAAATAAGAAAAAGATAAGAATATATTTATTTACATTTAGGTAAATAAATAGGAAAAGAAAAAGATTACAATTTATTTACAATTAGTGTATATAAATTAAAAGATAGATAAGCTATAATTTATTTACATTTAGTGTAAATAAAACAAAGATATTAAAAGTGTTATTTTTATCGTTATTTTAAATGCGATAAAAGAATAGACGATAATAGTTGAAATCGCCGAACGATTTATATATATATATATATAAAGCATATATTTAAACGAAACGCGCGCTGCAGTTCACGTATCGGCAATCGTAACTTTAAACGGTTATACCGAGAGATCCGACCGTCGGATTTTCCCAAAACTGGAACCGTTAGGTCCGCTTTGGGAAGATCTTTCCAATGACATAAATTTCGTCAAAATCCAACGGTTAGACTTCAAGATATGTGTAAATCAAATTTGGTTCAAAACAGCGCCAGGGTCGCCCATTGACTCGAAGCGTCGTTTAAATTAATTTAGGCTATTTTTATATAAATAAAAATAGCGATAGATCGTTATCAAATATTAATAACGATATGAAATGTTTTCAAATTATATATATATATTTATATATATGCGAGAATCATTTGAGAAGACCGAGATCAATCTCATTTCAAATGATTATATGACGTTCTAAATCTAAGAGTTGAAGATGGTGATTGAAGACCGACGATCTTCACATCGAATGGATGTGTTGCTACTGAGACCCATGAGAGGAGTAGCTACCTTGAAAGGGCTTCAGTGGTGGTCGTTCAGAAGTAGTGTTGATTTGTACGGATTTGACTTTTGCTCAGACCCAGAGCATAAGTTTATAAGTGGATTGTATGTCCGACGTTGCATTCCTTTATATACTGTATTCGTTGATCTCTATTTAGTATATATATGTTTGGCGGTTAACACCCTTCTCTGAGACATACGAGCTTAGAGGTTATATATTGGCAGAAATCAATGGTATGGTATGGACTGACAATGTGGCATGCCAAGATGCATGGATCAAGGCTTTTGTTGAAAAGCAGGCCTTGTGGTTGATGATCAAAGCATGGCCTGTTTAGGCGTAGCTTTGTGTATAGCGTGACTTCGCGAACCTCACACCCCGGTATGAGTCAAAAACGGGATACGGACTGCAGGGAGTGCACACATTTCTTTCTAGCTAGAGTGATGTCAGGGACTTACCAGCGCTGACATTTTACTTATGGGGGTGATGGATTTTGAGGCGCCTCGTGTTTTATAGGCCGTTGGTGGTCATATTATAGGTCCAAAAGGACAGGGAAGCGTGTGTTCAGGTATTGCTAATCCACTGCCAATAGGCGGGGACCGGCCCTGAAGATCCAAGGGTTCACTACGGGGGATCCTGAGGCATTTGCTAGAGTGTCTCGAATCGGAGAGGAGCTTGCCCCTAGCCTCGACTCATGATGGAAATCCATTGTAACAACCCGAAAATATGGGCCAGTTTAAAATTTTTATTTTTGCTAATTTAATCAATTTTGGATATTTAAAATAGATTATTTGAAATAATAACGACAATAAATTTATTTTCGACGAAGTTAAAACGAATAAATTTATTTTAATTATATTACGAGCCTGAAATGGCGCGGTAGTTTTAAAATTCGATTTCAAACTTTGACTAAGCGCACGGGATTCCAAATAAATCGGATTTTGGCGAAACAAGAAATATTTAAATCTGTTGTACTATATCTTTCTGACGGATGTGAGAAACTGAGATTTCACATTAGCAGTTGAGAAATATGTCCCATTTAAAATCCAAAATAGTCGCTGTGGAATTATATATATAGGGCCAAAAAGTCACATTTTGCATACGGTTGAATTTGGACTCGAAACCACTTCCATTGAGTTCAAAATGCCGGTTGCGACTCCGAAAAGTATAAGCTTCGATATATTTCGAGGTTCAGAGTTGTGGCTATAGGCTGGGGTCATCGGTTGGAAAATAAAGGCCCTTAAAAATAGAGATTTTGCAAATGACCTCTGTTTTCGACGAAACCACTTTTGTTGGATCCAGGGCGTCAAATTATTGCTAGATTCCAAGTGGCGTAATTTTCTGAATCAATATGGGACTGTGGCACAAGAAAATGTGTTTGGTCAATTCGGGTCGACCAGAAATTGAACAATTTTCAAACGGTCTCCAAATTTGACGAAATTAGTTTTGTTAGGACCGTATCGTCGATACGATGCTAGAAAATATTTTTCTGGAATTTTTAGAGTTCGATGTGGCCCCGGTAATTTGAAATGTGCGTTAAAATTAAATATACACTGTTTTATAATTTGATTTTGATAAAAAGCTATCAAAACAGTCGAATTGGCTTACGTGGCATATCCCATTGTGTTCGGAATGGGGGTAATACGCTAGGGATGATAGTCGGTGGGTCCGATTCCGAGTCCGAGATTTTAAGTTGCTTTTTGCAGATAATTAAATAAATAAATAAATATATATATATATATTTTCAGAAAACCCCCCCTTCTTTTATTTTCTCCTCCGTTGATCACCCCTTAGAAATCAGAAATTAAAAAAAAACCTAGCTAGGAGAACCCGTCGCCCCCATCGTGGATCGCCACAGCTGTAACACCCCACACCCGCTACGGTCACTCACTAAGGAATGCCATAGCTTCGGTGGAGTATTTTAAGTGAATATAGAACAGAAAAATCACAACAAGACAGATATGAATAATACTTGAAATTTAAAACATCATTTCATAGCAGCGGAAAGTAAAACATGTTTGGTTACATCATAAAACCATAAATAAGAGTCAAGTACATCATATCCATCATGATAAAAAGTACATAATCCCACTCATATCTAATACCCATAAAAGAAAAGATAACTGAGCTTTACATCAAAGGTCCAAGCTCCAAAAGACTGATAAAGCGATTTGATCAATGTCCTCTATGCACTAGGCCCACTTTGAGAACCTGAGGGTTGGGAAAAAGATAAGAACAACGGGGTCAGACATAAGTCTGAGCGAGTCCTATAACTTCAACAATACAATTATTAAAGTAATTAGGGTATGACATAAACTTGGAACGGTATGAGCGGGGATAAATGACTACACTAAGCAGCCAACTAGACTTAGGATTAACTAAGATAACGGTAAAGACGCATCTACCCACCCAAGGGTAATTACTAACTGCACCACACCAGTCATTCCTAACTTAAAGTTTGATCCCACCCAAGGACTTAGAAGTTTAACTAGTAGTTTCGTGTACCCCTAGCTGACCACGTAGGTGTCGTCTTCCCCTACCTCCACTAGGTGTACCCACTACTCCCCAAGCGATCGGCTCCCTAACGTAGATACCCGTGTTGGCCCCACAGTGGAGTGTATCATTCCCATAGTGGCAACCCAATACCATCTATGATGCATGGCTTATACCTACACGATGCAACGTCTTACCTACCAGCCCGGGCCCACACACGCATATGAACCCGTTGGACTTGCGTTGCCACCGCTAAACCGTTTTGGCCTCTTATAGTCAAGCCCAGTACGCGTGTCCCGTCCTCGACATGGGTCGAGCCCATAAAGATACGTATGGGTTACTGGTTGAAATGGCCCCCATTACTTAGCACAAGCTATCCACCTAAGCTTGGCCCACACACTAGTGTATCCCACTTAACCCTTTAATCATGTTTAATTACATGTTTCATCTTGGTTAAGTTTTCTAATCGTATTTTCTATTGCCATACAAGGCAACAACTATATTTTCCACATGCCACCCAAGGCACCCACTTAACCCCCATGTCCCACTACATGCTTATTTGGTTAAGTGTTTCTTAATTGATTAATACCGTAACCGTGTAAAGACCTCTCACATTGGACCGTCATTTGTAGCCGCTGGTTATGCCGGTAGGTTCCGGGCAGTCTTCCGCTATAAAAGGGTCTAACCTCGTGTCTTTACCCTTGTTACGTATTTAATTTATGACCAAGACCTCTCACATTGGACCGTCATTTGTAGCTGCCTGGTTAGGCCGGTAGGTTTCGGGCAGTCGTCCGCTACAAAAGGGTCCAACCTCGTGTCTTAATCGATTAATTACTCCTAATTAATCACCCTCATAATTTGTATTAATTACCCCTAATTAATTACAAATTTAACGATGTACATAATTGACTCAATTATGTCCATCCACTTTATGGTATGTATAATCATACCAACTTTACACATTTTACCATAACATGTTCATATGATTAACCCCAACGTTCCCACGTAGTTCGTTCTCATGTCATGACATATATAAGGGAAGATTCACTACAATCCCAATGGGTTTATCTAACACAACCTTAGCATTATCATGGGTTTAAAAGGTGTCAACTTGTATATGTCAAACCCAACTAGCATAAGAAATTAACCCAAACTTGCATGAATCACATATGTCATAAAGGGGTAACTTGCATATGTCACTTATGTCATACAAAGGTGTAAACTTGCATATGTATGAACATCACACAAAGAGGTTAACTTGCACATGTATGAACATCATACAAAGGGGTAAACTTGCATATGTATGAACATTATACAAAGAGGTTAACTTGCACATCATATCATATGTGAACTTGGATAAAATCAAACACCAAACTTGCATATCATGTCATAGGTGAACTTGCATATTATTAAACACCAAACTTGCATAACATGTCATAGGTGAACTTGCATATAGTCAAACACAAAACTTGCATAACATGTCACATATGAACTTGCATAACATGGTGTCATAATGGATCAATGTTTATCATAGTGATTGCATAAATAGCATTATGAACACATAACATTAAACTTGCATAACTAGCATCATAAACACATAGCATATGATAACATAACTTGCATTGATCCACATACATAACCATATCCGCATTATATCCTATCATAATTAGTTTAGCAATTGCTTGCTAAAGGCATAGAATCTCACAACTAGTTGATTAGCACTCCTATGAAGAAGATTAAGTTGCTAAAGATTGATTTGAGAAGCTATTTTCCTCTCTTAATTGGTGGAGGCTCCTTCTAGTTGCATTTTGACGGCATGACGACGTTGTATCTATTTTTAGTATGAATTAGGGTAGTCTTAGGGTGTATTTATAGAATTAGGAACTAATTTAGGCCTTTAGATTAACCCTAATTTAGTTTAGAGCCGTCAGATTTCGTCACCAGCCTTCAAACCCAGCCCAAATCCAAAATTGGTGCATCAGATTTTCTGGCCGACCAGGGGGGTCGACAGCCATGTCGACACCAGGGTCGACCCCTAGGAAGGGGGTCGACACCCATGTCGACCTAGGGGTCGACTTCCTGAGTATGGCGCGAATTTTCCCGCCCTTTCTGAAATTCTGAAATTTGAATTTTAAATCTGTTTTTGAATTTTCTGAAAACTTCGTTGGGCCATAACTTGGTCATACGGACTCCGATTTACAAAATTTCGGACTCTATTTCGCGTATTTTTCTGAGACGAACCCAATGGCGCAACCCGTTTCCCTTAATTCTCACGTCTAAGATTAATTATACTTTAATTACTTCACATTAGTATTAAGTGAAATACGGGGTGTTACATTCTCCCCTACTTAAAGGATTTCGTCCCCGAAATCTCTAAGTCAAGAAGAACGTATCCTACCAACCAAACAACCATCTACTAAACCATCAACCATAAGCAACCATTGTCCTTAGAAACTTCAAATGATGTATGAACATATGCAAAAAGTGTGTGTATATGTCCGTATACTAATGCAAAATCAGGCAGTCTACTGATTCAGTCGACCTCCTTAATGCAAACCATGATAGTGCCATGCATCCAATATGTATGTGAAAGAACCCTATCGAAACATACTATTTCTACATGCGTGCACAACCATACACCAAAATGCATCATCCATATGATAACACAACCATTATACATCCATCAAATTAACTACCTACACACATTTATATGCAATATGCAATATGAAGTGACTGAGCCGATCTAGTGCCTAAAGTGTGTGTATATGCATCCACGAGCAACCACTAGCAAACACTTGCATCCACATGCATCCATCAATCATAACATGTCTCAAACACATGTTTCAACCATAGGTTTTACCCTATCTAAAGGTCATAGGTACTAACGAGAGGACATACTAAAGATAAGATAAGTACTAGATAAGCAATAAAGGAGAAGTTAAAAGACATACCCTCAAAAAGGAAAGGGTAGAAAGAACGCATCTTTGCTTCCATCTCCCAAGTAGCGTTGCTTTCATCATCTCCCCATTGCACTTTGACTAGATGAACCTCTCTGTTCCTCAACTTCCTAATCTCTGACCCAAGGATGCGAGTAGGAGCTCGTCGAATCGTCGCATCACGCTCTACCTCCACATCTCTAAGCAAGCTCGGCTCTACCACCTCCGCGGTCTCATGTAGGCAATTCCTCTAATGTGACACATGGAACACATCATGTACACCACTTATTCTGTCGGGCAACTCCACTCTATAGGCCATCCACCCAATTCTATCCTTAATAGGAAACGGTCCAACAAATCTTGGTGCTAACTTCCCAACGGACCCAAAGCGAACAACATTCCGTAATGGAGATACTTTGACAAAGACCATGTCCCCAACATCGAACTCAAGATCCGTCCTTCTCTGATCCGCGTAAAATTTCTTCCTATCTTGCGCTGCCTTCATCCTTCTTCGAATCAAATCAATCTTCTCCGAAGTCTCTCTAACCATATCGGGCCCAAGTAAGATCTTCTCCGTAGATTCCCACCTACATGTAGGAGATCGACAAGGCCTTCCATAAAGAGCTTCGAAAGGTGCCATGCCAATACTAGACTGAAAGCTGTTATTATATGCGAACTCCACCAACGGAAGATGCTCTTCCCATGTACCTCCAAAATCCAAGATACAAAGTCTCAAGAGATCTTCTAAAATACGGTTCACCCTCTCGGTCTGGCCATCCGTCTGAGAATGATATGCGGTGCTCAAACACAACTGAGTTCCTACCACCTCTTGCAAACTTCTCCAAAACTCACTAGTGAAGATAGGATCTCGATCACTCACAATGCTGGATGGTACGCCATGCAATCTAACAATCTCTCGAATGTAGACAGAAGTAAGCCATGGAGCAGTCCTCTTACTCTTCACGGGTATGAAATGGGCACTCTTAGTAAGTCTGTCTACCATAACCCAAATTCCCGTATTACCCTTCCTCGATCTCGGTAACCCATCGATGAAATCCATCGAGACACTATCCCACTTCCATTGCGGAACTTCCAATGGGTGAAGCAACCCACCGGGTTTCTTTTGCTCCGCTTTTACCTGTTGGCACACCAAGCATCTAGCAACATACTCGGCCACATCCTTCTTCATACCGGCCCAGAAGAAAACTCTCTTCATGTCTTGGTACATTTTGTCCCCACCGGGATGAATAGTCATCCCCGAATGATGTGCATCATCCAAAATAGCTTTCCTCAAACCCTCGTCCTGCGGTACACAAAGTCTACCATCTCTATGTAACCACCCCTTATCATCTAGGGTGTATCTACTCAAATGGCTGGACGACTCCCCCCTTATGAGCTTCTCTACCAACTCAACCAACTGTGGGTCGTCTCGTTGTGCCTCGCCAATCCGTCCCAAAAGAGTAGGCCTGACCTCCAAGGATGCTAACAAACCAGGTACAAGGTCAACAGAAGGTCTGAAGTCAAACATAGAAATAAAATCCAAGCTTCGCCATTCCACAAACAATGGACTCAAGGACAGGCTTTTTCTGCTTAAGGCGTCTGCCACCACGTTACCCTTGCCAGGGGTATACGCTATCTCGAAATCATAGGATGCTAAGAACTCCATCCACCTTTGCTGCCTCAAGTTCAAGTCCTTCTGAGAGAACAAGTACTTCAATGATTTATGGTCAGTGAACAACTCAAATCTCTTACCAAGAAGATAATGGCGCCAAGACTTAAGCAAGAAAACAATAGCGGCCAACTCTAGCTCATGGGTAGGGTAGTTTTTCTCATGCACTCTCAACTGCCTTCCCCCATAGGCTATTACCCTTCCCTCCTACATCAAGACTGCGCCTAGTCCTGTCCCACAAGCATCGGTATAAACCACAAATTGCATACTCCCATATGGAAGCACTAAAACTGGAGCGGTGGTTAAAGCTCTCTTTAACCGTCGGAACGCATCATCACAATCTACGTCCCATAAGAAAACCAGATTCTTCTTCGTCAAACGGGTTAATGGGGCTGATATCTTCACGAAGTCTTTGATAAACTTCCTATAATATCCCTCCAACCCTAAGAAAATCCTCACTTCGGTAGCATTTCTAGGAACCTTCCAATCTTGGATAGACACTACCTTCGCAGGATCAACAGTTATCCCTTCTTGGGAGACCACGTGCCCTAAGAATCGCACTTCCCTTCTCCAAAAGTGACATTTAGAGAATTTATCCTCAAGGCTATGCGCTCGAAGAGTCTCCAACACTTCCCTAAGATGTAGGGGATGCTCTTCTTCACTCTTGGAAAAGACTAAGATGTCATCCACAAAGACCACCACAAACTTATTTAGGTACTCCTTGAACACCCTACTCATCAGATCCACAAAGTATGCAGGGGCGTTCGTCAAACCAAATGGCATCACAAGCCACTCATAGAAACCATTAGGAGTCCTAAAGGCAGTCTTCTCTATACTATCCTCAGCCACTCTCAACTGATGAAACCCCGTGGCTAAGTCCAACTGCGAAAACACTGAGGCGCCAACCAACTGATCAAAGAGATCAACGATCCTCGGCAATGGGTGTCTATTCTTCTTTGTGAGCTTATTAAGCTCTCTATAGTCTACACAAAGTCTGAGGGACCCATCCGCCTTCGTAGCAAACACTGCTAGAGCACCCCACTCCGATATACTTCGCCTTATGAACCCCTTCTCAAGCAACTCCCCTACTTGCTTATGGAATTCCCTCCTCTCACGAGGAGCCGTGTGGCGCACTGGCAAAGATACTGGTTTGGCATTATCCACCAAATAGATTCGGAAGTCTATCTCCCGCTTCGGAGGCAAACCCTTCACCTCCTCAAACACATCCGAGTATTCCCGGACCACTCTAACAGATCGCAAGTTCTCGACCAACGCGTTTAGAGACTCAAGATAACTTAGCATAACAGATTCCATGGGATTACAAGAGATTTCGAGAGTATTACCCAAGCGGGTCATGAGCCTAACAACTCTCCTTTCACAATCAAGAACGACACCATTACTGGATAACCAGTCCATGCCCAGAATTAACCCATAGCCCGTGAAGCCCAACACAAAAGCATCACATCTAAACTCAACGCTAAGTATAGAAATCTTCAAACCCAAACACATCATGGACAAATATGTGGAGCCCCCAATTGGGTTTGAAACAACCAAGTGATCATCTACTAGACTGGTGTCTAAGTGCAGTGACTCAACTAATGATGATGAGATAAATGAATGCGATGCGCTAGAGTCGGATAAAGTACGAACTGGATGATCAAATAGAAAAACCAGACTTTCAACTGAAATTGTTCTACCTCTTTCCTGAATTGGTGGAACTGCGAGAGCCTGAACTTGCCCCCTTGCCTGAACTGGTGCCATAAGAGCTTGCACCTGACCTCCTGAGGTAGACCCCGTCCTCTGCCCCTTCTTTGGGCAGTCCTTCACTAGATGCCCTGCTTCACCACAATGGAAGCAACCGGTCTTCTTCTTTTTCCTACAATCTTTGCTGAGGTGGCCTGGTGTCCCACAACTGAAGCACTTCTTCTTTCCCTTGCCACTGTTGCCTTTCCCACTCTTGCCTTGCTATTGCTGTTGAGGTTTCTTCTGATCCCCCTTCTTCTCAGATGCCTTGGAGCTTTTATCATCCTCATGCATGAGTGCCATGTATACAAGCTTCTCAAAGGTGGCCCCCATAGGGATGTGGGTCATAGCCACACCTTGCAATGGTTCATTCAAGCCTCGAACGAACCTCAAAGCCTTCTTCTCCGGTGTATTCACCAACTCTAAGCCAAACCCTGCTAGTTGGTTGAATTTGTTGACATACTCTTTCACCGAGAGATTCGCTTGCTTCAAATTCAAAAACTTCTCCATAAACAGATTCTCTTCGGCCCTAGAGAGAAACTTAGCCTCAAACCTTTGCTTGAAGTCCGCCCAAGAGTCAACAGGGCGTTCTCCATTAGTGACCTCCCACCAGAACGAGGCCTCTCCCTTCATTGACCAAGCCGCTAACTTGACTGTCTTCCCTTCTTCCACTTCAAAGATCTCAAGCAGCTCTCCCACCTCCTTAAGCCAATCTCTGGCCTCCACAAAAGTCTTTGAACCTTGAAAAGGTTTCCCTCCTATAGCCTTGAACTCCTTGCAAGTCTTAGCAAAAGTGTCCGCCCGAGGAGGGGAAGGAGGAGGAGGAGCGGTTGCCTCTGGTGTAGGAACATTGGCCGTACCCGCAACGGCGGCCCTAGCCTCTTATAATCTCCTATACCATGTTGGTATCACTACACCCTCCGGAATACCAAAATCTTCAGCCATGCTGGAACGAAAGAGGAAAGATTCAAAATGGAGAATTCGAAAGATAAAGATATGGCTATTGGGGATTATGATTTTCTTCAAAAACTTTTCTCTTAAAAGACATGTTTATGAAAATACTCCTTCCAAAAATATTTCTAGAAAATAGTTTTTCTTAAAAAAAAAAAATTATCTGTTCCGGTAACCTTCAGCTCTGATACCACGTGTAACACCCCACACCCGCTACGGTCACTCACTAAGGGAATGCCATAGCTTTGGTGGAGTATTTTAAGTGAATATAGAACAGAAAAATCACAACAAGACAGATATGAATAATACTTGAAATTTAAAACATCATTTCATAGCGGCGGAAAGTAAAACATGTTTGGTTACATCGTAAAACCATAAATAAGAGTCAAGTACATCATATCCATCATGACAAAAAGTACATAATCCCACTCATATCTAATAGCCATAAAAGAAAAGATAACTGAGCTTTACATCAAAGGTCCAAGCACCAAAAGACTGATAAAGCGATCTGATCAAGGTCCTCTATGCACTAGGCCCATTCTGAGAACCCGAGGGTTGGGAAAAAGATAAAAACAACGGGGTCAGACATAAGTCTGAGCGAGTCCTATAACTTTAACAATTCAATTATTAAAGTAATTAGGGCATGACATAAACTTGGAACGGTATGAGCGGGGATAAATGACTACACTATGCAGCCAACTAGACTTAGGATTAACTAAGATAACGGTAAAGACGCATCTACCCACCCAAGGGTAATTACTAACTGCACCACACCAGTCATTCCTAACTTAAAGGTTGATCCCACCCAAGGACTTAGAAGTTTAACTAGTAGTTTCGTGTACCCCTAGCTGACCACGTAGGTGTCGTCTGCCCCTACCTCCACTAGGTGTACCCACTACTCCCCAAGCGATCGGCTCCCTAACGTAGATACCCGTGCTGGCCCTACAGTGGAGTGTATCATTCCCCATAGTGGCAACCCGATACCATCTATGATGCACGGCTTATTCCTACACAATGCAACACCGTCTTACCTACCAGCCCGGGCCCACACACGCATATGAAACCGTTGTACTTGCGTTGCCACCGCAAACCTGTTTTGGCCTCTTATAGTCAAGCCCAGTACGCGTGTCCCATCCTCGACATGGGTCGAGCCCACAAAGATACATATGGATTACTGGTTTGAAATGGGCCCCCATTACTTAGCACAAGCTATCCACCTAAGCTTGGCCCACACACTAGTGTATCCCAGATAACCCTTTAATCATGTTTAATTACATGTTTCATCTTGGTTAAGTTTTCTAATCGTATTTTCTATTGCCACACAAGGCAACCACTATATTTTCCACATGCCACCCAAGGCACCCACTTAACCCCCATGTCCCACTACATGCTTATTGGGTTAAGTGTTTCTTAATTGATTAATATTGTAACCGTGTAAAGGCCTCTCACATTGGACCGTCATTTGTAGCCGCTGGTTAAGCCGGTAGGTTCCGGGCAGTCTTCCGCTACAAAAGGGTCTAACCTCGTGTCTTTACCCTTGTTACGTATTTAATTTATGACTAGGACCTCTCACATTGGACTGTCATTTGTTGCTGCCTGGTTAGGCTGGTAGGTTCCGGGCAGTCTTCCACTACAAAAGGGTCCAACCTCGTGTCTTAATCGATTAATTACTCCTAATTAATCACCCCTATAATTTATATTAATTATCCCTAATTAATTACAAATTTAACGATGTACATAATTGACTCAATTATGTCCATCAACTTTATGGTATGTATAATCATACCAACTTTACACATTTTACCATAACATGTTCATATGATTAACCCCAACGTTCCCACGTAGTTCGTTCTCATGTCATGACATATATAAGGGAAGATTCACTACAATCCCAATGGGTTAATCTATCACAACCTTAGCATTATCATGGGTTTAAAAGGTGTCAACTTGTACATGTCAAACCCAACTAGCATAAGAAATTAACCCAAACTTGCATGAATCACATATGTCATAAAGGGGTAACTTGCATATGTCACTTATGTCATACAAAGGTGTAAACTTGCATATGTATGAACATCACACAAAGAGGTTAACTTGCACATGTATGAACATCATACAAACGGGTAAACTTGCATATGTATGAACATTATACAAAGAGGTTAACTTGCACATCATATCATATGTGAACTTGCATAAAATTAAACACCAAACTTGCATATCATGTCATAGGTGAACTTGCATATTATCAAACACCAAACTTGCATAACATGTCATAGGTGAACTTGCATATAGTCAAACACCAAACTTGCATAACATGTCACATATGAACTTGCATAACATGGTGTCATAATGGATCAATGTTTATCATAGTGATTGCATAACTAGCATTATGAACACATAACATTAAACTTGCATAACTAGCATCATAAACACATAGCATATGATAACATATCTTGCATTGATCCACATACATAACCATATCCTCATTATATCCTATCATAATTAGTTTAGCAATTGCTTGCTAAAGGCATAGAAACTCACAACTAGTTGATTAGCACTCCTATGAAGAAGATTAAGTTGCTAAAGATTGATTTTAGAAGCTATCTTCCTCTCTTAATTGGTGGAGGCTCCTTCTAGTTGCATTTTGACGACATGACGACGTTGTATCTATTTTTAGTATGAATTAGGGTAGTCTTAGGGTGTATTTATAGAATTAGGAACTAATTTAGGCCTTTAGATTAACTCTAATTTAGTTTAGAGCCATCAGATTTCGTCAGCAGCCTTCAAACCCAACCCAAACCCAAAATTGGTGCATCAGTTTTTCTGGTCGACCAAGGGGGGTCGACATAGGGGTCGACCCCTATGCAGGGGGTCGACACCCATGTCGACACCAGGGTCGACCCCTAGGCAGGGGGTCGGCACCCATGTCGACCCAGGGGTTGACTCCCTGAGTCTGGCGGGAATTTTCCCGCCCTTTCTGAAATTCTGAAATTTGAATTTTAAATCTATTTTTGAATTTTCTGAAAACTTCGTTGGGCGATAACTTGGTCATACGGACTCTGATTTACAAAATTTCAGACTCTATTTCGCGTATTTTTCCGAGACCAACCCAATGGCGCAACCCGTTTCCCTTAATTCACACGTCTGAGATGAATTATACTTTAATTACTTTACATTAGTATTAAGTGAAATTCGGGGTGTTACAACAGCCCTCCCCCTCGTTGCAGATCGTCAGAGACCTCGGCCCCTTCGCCTCCGACGTCGTCCATCGAAAACCCCCTTCTCAATCTCCGACACCTCCTCTCACACCCGTTCCCCTCTATAAACCCCATCCCGATGCCAACCGCGCCACCTCAACAGCCTCCGACCAAACTCCCAACAGCTGCCGCTCGCCCTCATTTGTGCCCCCATAGACCCCGTCGAGTTCAGGAAAAAGGGGTGGCTCGTGAAGCCCTCTCGGAGGCGCACCTCGTGGAGCCGGTGGATCGACGTCCAGCGCCACCAATCTCGAGCTAGGTGGAACCCTAGGTGTCGGCAGTTAATTTTTTTTTTTTTGGGTTGCAGAACATTTAACAGTAAGTTTTTTCCCAGTTTTATTCTTTTATTTTAAGTAATTAGTTAGATTTATAATGGAATTGTAAATCTAATTGGTTATATACTTTTTTTTTCTTTTTCTTTTTTCTGAAATTTATTTAAAATACATTGTTTTAAAATTTGAATATTTAAATGTAGAATTTGTTTTGGAAATATATGATGGTTTTAAAAACAAAATTAAAATTAGCATAGGGTTTTTAGAAAAGAAAATATACTTAGAAAATAAAAATATATACTTTGTTTGGAAAAATAAAATACTTTGTTCAAATATATATTTTTGATAGGCTAAAGTTGAGATTTTTATAATAGTAAAGTCGAGATTTTTAAAATAGTAAAGTCGAGATTTTTAAGATAGTAAAGTCGAGTTTTTTTGTTAATAATAGAAAATGTGATTTTTACCTATATAGTTTAAAATAAAATAGCGATGTAAAAATATAATCTTTTCTATTTAAATAGCGATGTTAAAAATATAATCTTTAACACAAACTGTGTGAAACAGATCTCGTTGGCCACACGACGAAGATGTTCTACATAAGAAGAGTCGTGGCGTTGGTTTAGCAATCGGTGAGAACTTCTCACTTTAAATTTCTTTTCTAGTTAAAATATATACTAGGATGCTTGATGGTGTTTAGTAGCACCTGACACCCGTCGTCCACAAACCATTGACGACTTGTTTGCTTGGTTGCTATATTTGTGGTTGTGTGAATATTGGTGAATTTGGTTTGTGACATGAAAAACGAATCGATATAATTGGTTAGGATTAGACGTGCGCCGTTATAAAGCGAGGGTGTAAGGCTAGGTTAGACCTTACCCCAGTTTGTGGTTTGAATAACGAATCGAAAAATTTGTTAGGATTAGATGTGCGCCGTGATAAGGCGAAGGAGTAAGGCTAGGTTAGACCTTACTCCAATTTTGGTATAGTGCCGTTATGCTGCCGAAATTTTCTAAAAAGTGTTAGAAAAATTAAACCAGTGAAAGTGAATGTCCATATACAAATCAGACGATTTGTATATGTACACCTATTTGGCTGATATTATTGGGTCGATATATTTTACACATCACCCAACTGCACGAATAAAATGGGTGTTTGTTGTTTGAAACCCCGCACGGGTGTTGGGATGAGAATTAACGTACACTAATCCCAGTTGTTAGTTGTATGTCGTTCGGTTGATTGACAGGCTGTGTAAGCGTTAATTACTTATATTTAATGCTTATGCAGTTGTGTAGTGCACTTTGGATGATAGATGGTTATGTCGTTGTTGTTATACACATGTGTTGTGTAGAATCCATATAATCTATATTATATGGTAATTGGTTGAGCCTCATTCAAATTTGGGAAAAATAAAATATATTTTAAGAATATATTAAGGTGTTGAAAAATATTTAAATACTCATGTGTTGAATAAATTATAAGATTCATGTGTTGAATAGAATAAATACTCTTATGTTGACGGTACTCATTCGTTGAGATTAGTCAAGTGTGGAATAAAATATTTTAAATAACCAAAATGCTTTTGTGTTGACAGTACTCAGTGGTTGAGATTAGTCAAGTGTAGAAATATATTAAATAAATAAATACTTTTTTGTTGACGGTACTCATTCTTTGAGATTAGTCAAGTGTTGAAATAGAATATATTAAGCCGTGTTGGTTAGATTTGCGCCATTTGGACGTAGACGATATTTATATCGATTTTAGTTGTTTTAGAATTAAAATCGACGAAATATATATATATATATATATATATATTAATGGCCTGAATAGAACGCGCCGCGCCGCAGCAGTTCGCGAATTTCGACCATTGACTTCGCGTGGACATTACGGGAGATCCGACCATCGGATTCTCCTAAAACTGGAACCGTTGGGTTCGTGTCGAAAAGAGCTTTCTAGTGGATATTAGAAATTCGAAATCTAACGGTTGGTTTTGGAGATACGTCCAAATCAAATTTAGAAAAGGTCGCTGTAAGTGCAGTTCGACGACCGTTTTTGGAAATCGACTGAACGGGCCTTGATAAAATTATTAAAAATAACGATAATTTGTGTAAAATCAAAATAAGTGAGTTAGAAGAAGTTGGAGTGAAAAACTCCACGTTTGTGAAGATAAAAATGTGTTTTTATCAAATTGTACTAATTTTAACTGGAATTAAAAATCTATCTATTTTTAAATAAATAAATTGGATTTGAAAAGGCTTTAAAAATAACCAGAAATTCTAGTATGTGAATTGGAATGGGATTTTGGGTTCGTCGTGAATGGTGTCTTAAATAACACTGTTCTTGGACTCAGTTTAGAGAAGAATAAATCTTTTAATTAAGATTTAGTGAAATTGTCCAGTTAACTAATTATTTAATTGGAATAGAATTTGAATCGGTCTTTGGGTTTATCGTGAACAGTGTTTTTAAATAACACTTGTTCTTTAACCTGATAACCGATGGGATGTGATTTAGGGTTGTCGTGAATTGTGTTTTAAATGACATCGGTTCTATAACCCAGCTAAAGATTAAAACTAAGTGAAGTTTTAAATAAATATTTAATTAGATTTGAATGGTCGATGATGGTGTATCACCAGTTTTTCTCCAGGTGGTAGCTAAATCTTTAATTAGATTTGAACGTGAAATGGTAATTAATTTTACCGACAACACCGTGGTGTTATATATGGGATATATAAGTTGGGATTGGGAAATAAAATAAATAATTACTTCGGTGTGGTTCGCTAATCCCGACTAGTTTGGAAAACCTTAACGTGAAGTGAAGTGATATCCAAAACAGGACTAAAGAATAAATTTAGAAGAATTTATCTTTGATAAAATTAATGGGAACCTTTCCCTAAGAATGTGAATATTTGAATAAAAGAATATCCTGAATTTGAATGAGGCGTATGTTGTGTTTGTGTAACACGTGTTTATTATTTACGTGGGTTATTCAGAAAGGCCGGGTTATACTCGTTCTGAATAACCGATTCGGCGATATGTCGAAGGTGAAGACGGTGGTTGAAGACCGAGGGTCTTCACATCGTTTGGATGATTCCTGACCATCTTGATTGGGCTGTACACCCAAGAGGAGAGAATAAGTTGGTGATCGTCCATACGTACTTAGAGATTGACGGATATGCGAGGAAAGTTCCTCCGGTTTCGTTCAGACCCAGAACGGTCTTGTAAGTGGACTGTGTGTCTGACATTGGATTTTATTCTGTGCTGATTGATTTCTGTTAAATATATATCTGTTTGGCGGCGGAGAATTTATTCTCTTGGTTAACGCCCTTCTCTGAGACGTACGAGCTTAGAGGTTATATATCGATAAGAATCAGTCGCATAGCGTGAATTGCCTGTGTGGCATGCGTAAGTGGCAATGATCAAGGCTTTTGTTGCAATGCAAAGTCTTGTGGTGATGATCAAAGCACGGCCTGTGTGGCGTAGCTTTGTGTATAACGTGAATTCGCGAGCCTCACACCTCGGTATGAGTCAAAAACGGGATACGGACTGTAGGGAGAGCACGACGTTTCTTTCTAGCCATAGGTGGTGTTGATGCTTAAACTGGCCGACATTTATATACTTTTCACCTGTGTGGTTGTTGGAATGATGCGCCTCGATTTTAGGTCTTTTAGGACCGGGACACGTGCGTTCAGGAATAACCAATCCTCAAACGTAAGGGAGGACCGGCCCTGAAGATCCAGGGGTAACCCAGAGTGTGTAGTCCCGAGGCATTTGCTAGAGTGTCTCGAAGCGGAGAGGAGTTTGCCCCTAGCCTAGACTCATGACGAAATCCAATTTCCAATACATGATACTGCAGTTTTATTTGTAGAGCCTAGTATTGGCGACATAGTGGCATGGGACGCACATGTCGCCTATGATTTATAGTTATGATTGAAATTGTTTTGAAACACTTATGCAGTTATAGTATTATCAAAACAATCTGTGTTTAAATGTATCAAGCATGCTTTGGCTGTTATAAGGGAAAACCCTATCCTCTGGCTTGCGTTGCATTGTGTGATGGGACCTGGGTCTTATAATAGCTTCATTGTTCTTTATTTAGCATTGCGCTGTTTTGTGATATGCACTGGTATCCTTGGTGTAAAAGCCCGTTCCGTGTTATACGGCGTGGTCCCTTGTTTTACCTAACTTTAAAATAAAGTTTTATAACTGTTTTAGTTCTCACACCAGTCACATGACTGGCCTGGAGTTTATTGTTTTAATCTAAACTCTGGGTGCCCTTATTTTCCGCATGGGCAGCTAGTAGTTTTGGTTTTGCAGATTTATCCTTACAGGACCTTGGGTTTACAGCTGGAACTATACTCGAAAAGCTCTGTATCCGTGTATTCTTCTCAGTTGTGTTTTGTACTATTTTTCCGCTGCATTGTAATGTATTTAAATCTCTGATATTGCCAAATGTATATTATATGTTTATACTCTGTACATATTGTTGTATTCTGATGGAATTGTTGTAATAAGCAATGAAATGTTCTTCTGTTTGGCTTCTATTTTGTGTTGTTCTCAGAGAATCCATTCTTTCTCCTCTCTTCGGAGACCAGGGAAGTTGCGGGTCCTCACAGTTTGTATCAGAGCTCTGGTTTACAGAGCTCGAGAACAAGACACTTTAGAACCAAACGAAAGAATTCATCAGAAATTGGATTAGTAATGTCCAATGAGAATAACTCGTTAGAGATGGGATCAGTAGTATCCTAGAACGAGTGTGAAGGGTATATTTTTAAAATAAATTTGAAAACCATCTTTGTTTTGAAAATTTAAATTCAAGTATACGTATTTGAATAGTTTACTTTAAATTGATTTGGACAATCCAGTATATGAGATTTTGCATATACGCGTCATGAACGTATATTCGAAGTTTTAATATATTGGATAGATATAGACTCACATTCTAGTCGCCCGGAGATGATACTGATGGTTGAGATCTCATCATCAGAATTTATGTTCGTGTGTCGAAGGTGTGATATCTATATATTTACACTAGACTGGTGTGAGAACCAAAACTAGAATAGGCTTATTTGTTGTGACTTGTCATCAAAAATGTGATTTTTGACTATATATCTAAATTAAGTGTTTGAAACTCTAACCAACTAATTGACTGCTGGTTGTGCTGTTTGGTTATTTGTTGACTAATTATAACTAATATGTGCTTGTAAGGCCAATTTTGCCAAACTGATCAAAATTGAATTGAATTGGAAATTTATCACATTCGCATATATGTACTTGTGTGTATACATTGAACAGGTCATAGTAAGGATGCTAAGCAAAGGAATAAAATTGTTATGCCCGTCAAATAGGTACATGTTTACCATATTTTACTGTATTTCTTGGGTGATGATGATTTTATGAGCCGTATCGGCTAGCCGCTTGGATTTTTCTTTTTCTTTTTATTCCACCATTGATTGGTGAGGGCCATGGGAGGCTATTTGAAATATCCCGAAGCTCCCGGTGCAGGGGAGGTTATGGCGAATTTTTTCAAAATTTAGGGTGTTAGCCAAATTTTTGAGAAATTTGAAAAGTTTTCAAAGACTAAAAAGTTGGAGAACTTAAGCCGTTACCAAAATAAAGTGAGTTGAGTTGATTAGAAAACAACTTCCACCTCTGTTCCTTTTCGAGGATGAAAAGATATAAGTGGGGAGGATTGTGACAACCCAAAAATCTGGGCCAGTTTAAAATTTATATTTTTGCTAATTTAATCAATTTTGGATATTTAAAATAGATTATTTGAAATAATAACGACGATAAATTTATTTTCGACGAAGTTAAAACGAATAAATTTATTTTAATTATATTACGAGCCTGAAATGGCGCGGTAGTTTTAAAATTCGATTTCAAACTTTGACTGAAAGCACAGGATTCAAAATAAATTGGATTTTGGCGAAACAAAAAATATTTAAATCTGTTGAACTATATCTTTCTAACGGATGTGAGAAACTGAGATTTCACATTAGCAGTTGAGAGATATGTCCGGTTTGAAATCCAGAATAGTCGCTGTGGAATTATATATATAGGGCCAAAAAGTCACATTTTGCATACGGTTGAATTTGGACTCGAAACCACTTCCATTGAGTTCAAAATGCCGGTTGCGACCCCGAAAAGTATAAGCTTCGATATATTTCGAGGTTCAGAGTTGTGGCTATAGGCTGGGGTTATCGGCTGGAAAATAAAGGCCCTTAAAAATAGAGATTCTGCAAACGACCTCTGTTTTCGGCGAAACCACTTTTGTTGGATCCAGGGTGTCAAATTATTGCTAGATTCCAAGTGGCGTAATTTTCTGAATCAATATGAGACCATGGCACAAGAAAATGTGTTTGGTCAATTCGGGTCGACCAGAAATTAATCAATTTTCGAACGGTCTCCAAATTTGACGAAATTAGTTTTGTTAGGACCGTATCATCGATACGATGCTAGAAAATATTTTTTTTGGAATTTTTAGAGTTCGTATGTGGCCCCAGTAATTTGAAATGGGCGTTAATAAAAACCTATCGAAACTGTCGAATTGGCTTGCGTGGCATATCCCATTGTGTTCGGAATGTGGGTAATACGCTAGGGACGACAGTCGTTGGGTCCGATTCCGAGTCCGAGATTTTAAGTTGCTTTTTGGAGACAATAAATAAATTAATATATATATATATTTTCAGAAAACCCCCCTTCTTTTATTTTCTCCTCCGTTGACCACCCCTTAGAAATCAGAAATTAAAAAAAAACCCTAGCTAGGAGAACCCGTCGCCCCCATCGTGGATCGCCACAGCCCTCCCCCTCGTCGCAGATCGTCTGAGACCTCAGCCCCTTCGCCTCCGACGCCGTCCATCGAAAACCCCCTCCTCAATCTCCGACACCTCCTCTCACTCTCGTTCCCCTCTACAAACCCCATCCCGATGCAAACCGCGCCACCTCAACAGCCTCCGACCAACCTCCCAACAGCTACCGCTCGCCCTCATTTTTGCCCACATAGACGTCGTCGAGTTCAGGAAAAAGGGGTGGCTCGTGAAGCCCACTCGGAGGCGCACCTCGTGGAGCCGGTGGATCGACGTCCAGCGCCACCAATCTCGAGCTAGGTGGAACCCTAGGTGTCGGCAGTTATTTTTTTTTTTGGGTTGCAGAACATTTAACAGTAAGTTTTTCCCATTTTTATTTTTTAATTTTAAGTAATTAGTTTGATTTATAATGGCATTGTAAATCTAATTGGTTATATACTTTTTTTTCTTTTTCTTTTTTTCTGAAATTTATTAAAAATACATTGTTTTAAAATTTGAATATTTAAATATAGAATTTGTTTTGGAAATATATGATGGTTTTAAAAATAAAATTTAAATTAGCATAGGGTTTTTAGAAAAGAAAATATACTTAGAAAATAAAAATATATACTTTGTTTGGAAAAATAAAATACTTAGTTTAAATATATATTTTTGATAGGCTAAAGTCGAGATTTTTAAAATAGTAAAGTCGATATTTTTAAGATAGTAAAGTCGTGTTTTTTTTTAATAATAGAAAATGTGATTTTTACCAATATAGTTTAAAATAAAATAGCGTTGTAAAAATATAATCTTTTCTATTTAAATAGCGATGTTAAAAATATAATCTTTAACACAAACTGTGTGAAACAGATCTCGTTGGCCACGCGACGAAGATGTTCTACATAAGAAGAGTTGTGGCGTTGGTTTAGAAATCGGTGAGAACTTCTCACTTTAAATTTCTTTTCTAGTTAAACTATATACTAGGATGCTTGAAGGTGTTTAGTAGCACCTGACACCCGTCGTCCACAAACCATGGACGACTTGTTTGCTTGGTTGCTATATTTGTGGTTGTGTGAATATTGGTGTATTTGGTTTGTGATGTGAAAAACGAATCGATATAATTGGTTAGGATTAGACGTGCGCCGTTATAAGGCAAGGGTGTAAGGCTAGGTTAGACCTTACCCCAGTTTGTGGTTTGAATAACGAATCGAAAAATTTGTTAGGATTAGACGTGCGCCGTGATAAGGCTAAGGAGTAATGCTAGGTTATACCTTACTCCAATTTTGGTATAGTGCCGTTGTGCTGCCGAAATTTTCTAAAAAGTGTTAGAAAAATTAAACTAGTGAAAGTGAATATCCATATACGAATCAGACGATTTTTATATGTACACCTATTTGGCTGATATTATTGGGTCGATATATTTTACACATCACCCAACTGCACGAATAAAATGGGTGTTTGTTTTTGAAACCCCGCACGGGTGTTGGGATGAGAATTGACGTACACTAATCCCAATTGTTAGTTGTATGTCAATCGGTAGATTGACAGGCTGTGTAAGCGTTAATTACTTATATTTAATGCTTATGCAGTTGTGTAGTGCACTTTGGATGATGGTTGATTATATGTCGTTATTGTTATACACATGTGTTGTGTGGAATCCATATAATCTATATTATATATGGTAATTGGTTGAGCCTCATTCAAATTTGGGAAAAATAAAATATATTTTAAGAATATATTAAGGTGTTGAAAAATATTTAAATACTCATGTGTTGAATAAATTATAAGATTCATGTGTTGAATAGAATAAATGCTCTTGTGTGGACGGTACTCATTCGTTGAGATTAGTCAAGTGTGAAAAAAATATTTAAAATAACCAAAATGCTTTTGTGTTGACAGTACTCAGTGGTTGAGATTAGTCAAGTGTAGAAATATATTAAATAAATAAATACTTTTGTGTTGACAGTACTCATTCATTGAGATTAGTCAAGTGTTGAAATAGAATATATTAAGCCGTGTTGGTTAGATTTGCGCCATTTGGATGTAGATGATATTTATATCGATTTTAGTTGTTTTAGAATTAAAATCGACGAAATATATATAATATTATATATATATATATATATATATTAATGGCCTGAATAGAACGCGCCGTGCCGCGGCAGTTTGCGAGTTTCGACAGTTGACTTCGCTTGGACATTACGGGAGATCCGACCGTCGGATTCTCCTAAAACCGGAACCGTTGGGTTCGTGTCGAAAAGAGCTTTCTATGGATATTAGAAATTTGAAATCTAACGGTTGTATTTGGAGATACGTCCAAATCAAATTTAGAAAAGGTCGCTGTAAGTGCAGTTCGACGACCGTTTTTGGAAATCGACTGAACGGGCCTTGATAGAATTATTAAAAATAACGATAATTTGTGTAAAATCAAAATAAGTGAGTTAGAAGAAGTTGGGGTGAAAAACTCCACGTTTGTGAAGATAAAAATGTGTTTTTATCAAATTGTACTAGTTTTAACTAGAATTAAAAATCTATCTATTTTTAAATAAATAAATTGGATTTGAAAAGGCTTTAAAAATAACCAGAAATTCTAGTATGTGAATTGGAATGGGATTTTGGGTTCGTCGCGAATGGTGTCTTAAATAACACTGTTCTTGAACTCAGTTTAGAGAAGAATAAATCTTTTAATTAAGATTTAGTGAAATTGTCCAGTTAACTAATTGTTTAATTGGAATAGAATTTGAATCGGTCTTTGGGTTTATCGTGAACAGTGTTTTTAAATAACACTTGTTCTTTAACCTGATAACCGATAGGAAGTGATTTAGGGTTGTCGTGAATCGTGTTTTAAATGACATCGGTTCTTTAACCCAGCTAAATATTAAAACTAAGTGAAGTTTTAAATAAATCTTTAATTAGATTTGAATGGTCGATGATGGAGTATCACCAGTTTTGCTCCAGGAGGTAGTTAAATCTTTAATTAGATTTGAACGTGAAATGGTAATTAATTTTACCGACAACACCGTGGTGTTAGATATGGGATATATAGGTTGGGATTGGGAAATAAAATAAATAATTACTTCGGTGTGGTTCGCTAATCCCGACTAGTTTGGAAAACCTTAACGTGAAGTGAAGTGATATCCAAAACAGGATTAAACAATAAATTTAGAAGAATTTATCTTTGATAAAATTAATGGGAACCTTTCCCTAAGAATGTGAATATTTGAATAAATGAATATCCTGAATTTGAATGATGCGTATGTTGTGTTTGTGTAACACATGTTTATTATTTACGTGGGTTATTCAGAAAGGCCGGGTTATACCCATTCTGAATAACCGATTCGGTAATATGCCGAAGGTGAAGACGGTGGTTGAAGACCGAGGGTCTTCACATCGTTTGGATGATTCCTGACCATCTTGATTGGGCTGTACACCCAAGAGGAGAGAATCAGTTGGTGATCGTCCATACGTACTTGGAGATTGACGGATATGCGAGGAAAGTGCCTCCGGTTTCGTTCAGACCCAGAACGGACTTGTAAATGGACTGTGTGTCTGACATGGGATTTTATTCTGTGCTGATTGATTTCTGTTAAATATATATTTGTTTGGCGGCGGAGAATTTATTCCCTTGCTTAACGCCCTTCTCTGAGACGTATGAGTTCAGAGGTTATATATCGATAGGAATCAGTCGCATAGCGTGAATTGCCTTTATGGCATGCGTAAGTGGCAATGATCAAGGCTTTTGTTGCAAAGCAAAGTCTTGTGGTGATGATCAAAGCACAGCCTGTGTGGCGTAGCTTTGTGTATAACGTGAATTCGCGAGCCTCACACCTCGGTATGAGTCAAAAAGGGATACGGACTGCAGGGAGAGGACGACGTTTCTTTCTAGCTATAGGTGGTGGCGGTGCTTAAACTGGCCGGCATTTATATACTTTTCACATGTGTGGTTGTTGGAATGAGGCGCCTCGATTTTAGGTCTGTTAGGACCGGGAAACGTGTGTTCAGGAATAACCAATCCTCAAACGTAAGAGAGGACCGGCCCTGAAGATCTAGGGGTTACCCAGAGTGTGTAGTCCCGAGGCATTTGCTAGAGTGTCTCGAAGCGGAGAGGAGCTTGCCCCTAGCCTCGACTCATGACGGAATCCAATTTCCAATACGTGATATTGTAGTTTTATTTTTAGAGCCTAGTATTGGCGACATAGTGGCATGGGACGCTCATGTCGCCTATGATTTATAGTTATGATTGAAATTGTTTTGAAACACTTATGCACTTATAGTAATATCAAAACAATCTGTGTTTAAACGCATCAAGCATACTTTGGCTGTTATAAGGGAAAATCCTATCCTCTGGCTTGCGTTGCATTGTGTGATGGGACCTGGGTCTTATAACAGCTTCATTGTTCTTTATTTAGCATTGTGCTATTTTGTGATATGCACTGGTATCCGTGGGGTAAAAGCCCGTTCCGTGTTATACGGCGTGGTCCCTTGTTTTACCTAACTTTAAAATAAAGATTTATAACTGTTTTAGTTCTCACACCAGTCACATGACTGACCTGGAGTTTATTGTTTTAACCTAAACTCTGGGTGCCCTTATTTTCCGCACGGGCAGCTAGTAGTTTTGGTTTTGCAGATTTATCCTTACAGGACCTTGGGTTTACAGCTGGAACTATACTCGAAAAGCTCTGTATCCGTGTATTCTTCTCAGTTGTGTTTTGTTCTATTTTTCTGCTGCATTGTAATGTATTTAAATCTCTGATATTGTCAAATGTATATTATTTGTTTATACTCTGTACATATTCTTGTATTCTGATGGAATTGTTGTAATAAGCAATGAAATGTTCTTCTGTTTGGCTTCTATTTTGCGTTGTTCTCAGAGAATCCGTTCTTTCTCCTCTCTTCGAAGACCGGGGAAGTTGCGGGTCCTCACATCCAATTTCCAATACGACCTTGCGGTTTTGATTGTAGAACTAGTATTGGCAACATGATATATGGTACCCATGCCGTCTAGGATTTATACATTATGATTGAAATGTTTTTATTTAAAACATATACACACCAATAATAATATCAAATCCGTTTTATACGTATCAAGCATCTTCTGACCATTATAAGGTAAAACCCTATCCTCTGTTGTGCGTTGCTTTGTGTGATGGGACCTGGGTCTTATAATGGTTTCATTTTTTCAAAAAGCATTGCGTTGTTTAACGATTTACTTTAATTTATGCACCGGTAATCCATTGGAATAAAACCCGTTCCGCATTAGTGGCGTGTTCCTTGGATTTGTCTTATTAGTTAAATTAGTTTAGAATTCTCACACCAGTCCCATGGCAGACTCGCAGTTTTTTCACTTTGCAAACTCGGGTGCCCTCTTTTCCACACGGGCAGTCGAGTAGCTTTTTGCAGATATCTATCTCTTTAGCAGGATTCTGGATCGAAGCCTAAAGCTGTGTCCAGAGCGTTAGGAAGTCTTTCGCTGTGTTAAGTTTATTTTTCTTCCGCTACAGTGTATTAAATCTGTTGTAATTTATCTTCCGCTGTAATTTAATTTTGATGTACTCTGATATTCTGTACTCTGATGTAACATTATATGTAATGTTTATAAAAGTCTGTTGTTGTTGTTGTTCTAATGTATTGTATTCCCAACGTTAAAGTATTCGAAGATTTCCAACCTTTGGGTCAGACCTGTGTAGTTTATGGTCGATTCAAAGAGCGGGAATTTTCGGGTCTTTACATTGTGTATTAATAGTTATGAATTGCACGGCGTGAAATGTCAACGTGGCACGCCAAGATGCAAATGATCAAGGATTTGGTTGCAAAGAAGGCCTTGTGGGATGATCAAAGCATAGCCTATTTTGGCATAGCTTTGTGTAGCGTGACTTCGCGAGCCTCACACACCGGTAGAGTCTAAAACGGAGAAAGGGAACGCAGGGAGTGCACACGTTTCTTTCTAACTTATAGTGGTGTCAGGGACCTACCAGCGCTGACATTTTACTTATGTGGATGATGGAATTTTCGAGTACTCGGTTTATTTTTGCGGTCGCCAATAGCCGTATTATAGGTTCAATAGGACCGGGAACCGTGTGTTCAGGAATTGACAATCTACTAAAGCATTTGTGGACCGGCCTTGCTGTATCCAAGGGTTCGCCAGCGTCCGAATCCTGAGGCATTGCTAGTGTGTCTCGAATCGGTCAAGAGATCGTTCCTAGCGTTGACTCATGATGGAAACCCAATTTCCAATACGCCCATGCGGTTTTGATTGTAGAACTAGCATGGCGACATGATATATGGTACCTGTGCCGTCTAGGATTGATACATTTACTTTGAAATATTTACATTAAAACATATACAGGCTAATATAATATCGTTCTTACGTATTTATCATCTTTTGACCATTATAAGGTAAAACCCTATCCTCCGGTTTGCGTTGCATTGTGTGATGGGACTTGGGTCTTATAATGTTTTCATTTTTCTAAAAAGCATTGCGTTATTTGACGATTTACTTATTTTATTGCACTGGAAATCCAATGGAGTAAACTCGTTCCGCGTTAGCGGCGTGGTCCTGTGATTAGCCTTCTAATTAGTTAAGATAGTTAGATTTCTCATACCAGTCCCATGACTGACCCGTAGTTTGTTTCACTTTGCGAACTCGGGTGCCCACTTTCCACACGGGCAGTCAAATAGCTTTTTGCAGATATCTTTTTAGGAAGATCCTGGATCGAAGCTTAAAGCTGCGTCCAGAGCATTGAAGTCTTTTGCTTTGTATTGTATTAATTGTTGTAATTTTACCTTCTGCTGTATTATATGTAATATACTCTGATATATTCTCTACTCTGATGTAACATTTATTATTGATGTTATAAAAGTCTTTTGTTATTTGTTCTGATGTCGTTGTATGCCCAAAGTTAACGTACGCGGGATTTGAACGGTCTTGGTCGATTTTGCGTTTGATCGAGTCGGGCAAAATCTGGGTCGTTACATCTGGCGTTGTTTCCATTCAGATTCGAATTCAACATTTCTCGAAATCTAGTTGTTGGATCTTAACCAAATTAATATCAATGAAAAGATCTTTCCAAAACGAAACTAACGGTTCTAGTTTTAAATAATCTGATGGTCGGATCTTTTGGGTATAATCGTTAAATTTTACGATTTTGAAAAGCGAACTACCGTGCGCGATTCGTTTAAACTTAATTTATATTTATATATATATAAATAAAAATCGTTCAATGATTTCAACACCACCAATTCTATTACATGTAAATTTTTATAAACTCCATGTTCATGTCAACTTTTTATTTTTAATGAACAAAAATATATTTTAAGACATGTAAATTTTATACACTTCACATACATGTTAAAAGTGGCATTTTACCCTACAACATATATCTACATGTAATCATTTTATTCTAACTAACATGTTAAAATGTCGTTTTAAAAACAAAACATTTTAATCTAACATATACTAAACATATCATTTTTAATGTATAAACTATTTATGATAAACATGTTAATTTTTTTGATTTACGTGTGGAACCTAAGACTTCACTCAGGCCATTGCTTGTCGGTCTCAGTAAACCCCACGGGTAGTGATATACCCCGATTTTTCAACGCCTTCACACTACCTAGGTAGTCACCCCTAGAAATTGGCAGAGGTGGCCCTCGAACCTGAGACCTATGTCTCATCCAAATTCGCCCACCTCGGACCAACTGAGCTAGGAGTGCCGGGTATAAACATGTTAATTTAAGAATAAAAAGATTATTTTTTTATTATAAATCCTGTTCATGTTTCTACATGACAATAAAGATATGAATTTTTATTATAAATCATTTCATGTTCCAGCATGACAATAAAAATATGAATTTTTATTACAAATCATTTTCATGTTCCTACATGACAATAAAAATATGAATTTTTAGCGTCAACAAATCTATGTCATATTTCATGTTCATACATGATAATAAAAAAACAAGAAAAAATTGTGAAGGACAAAAAAAGAAAAAAATTTGCTCAAAAGGACAAGAGGCCAAAAATTTGTCCAAAAGGACAATTTGTAGTGCAAAGTGGGAAAACATGGGCCCCCCCTGAATTTCACCATTTGCACTAAATGTTGTCCTTTTGGGATAATTTTTTGTTGACCGTCCTTTTGGGCAAATTTTTAGTTGACTTTGTCCTTGTGGCAAAAAACCCCATAATAAAAATATAATTTTTAGTGTTTTCATGTTCGCACATGGTAATAAAAATATAATTGCTAGCATCAACAACTCTATGTCATATTTCATGTTCATACATGATAATAAAAGACTAAATTTTAGCGTCAACAACTCTGTGTCATATTTCATGTTCATACATGATAATACAAATATAATTGTTAGCGTCAACAACTCTATGTCATATTTCCTGTTCATAAATGATAATAAAAATACAAATTTTTATTACAAATCCTTTCCATGATCCTATATGAAAATAAAAATATAAATTTTTATTGTAATTCCAAAATATGACATTTTTTGTGTTTTTACATGTAAATAAAAATATAACTTTCATCGCATATCAAAATATGTCATTTCAGTTTTTCTACATGTAAATAAAAAGATAATTTTCATCGCATATCAAAATATGTCATTTACATGTTCCTAAATGTAAATCAAAGATAATTTTTTTTAAAGCTTATCAACATATGTTCATTTACATGTTCCTAAATGTAAATAAAAGATAAATTTTAATGCTAATCAACATATGTTCATTTATATGTTTCTAATGTAAATAAAAGATAATATTTTTAAATCTAATCAACATATGTTCATTTACATGTTCCTAAATGTAAATAAAAGATAAATTTTAACGCTAACCAACATATGTTCATTTACATGTTCCTTAATGTAAATAAAAGATAATTTTTCATTGTAATCAAAGTATGATAATTTCAGTGTTTCCATATGACAATAAAAAGGTGATATTCATCGCATAACAAAATATGACAATTTCACATCCAATCATATTTTAATATTTTTTTTTTCTAACATACATGATAAAAGTGATGATTCCACGACAAATCATATTTAAATGTCTACTTCTTTTTAATGCAACAATCATACAATGAAAAATTAATTTTCATTGTTAAATCTTTTTGATGAAAACAACTTACAATAAAAATGAAGTTTTTATTGTTTAATCATTTTAGTGGACAACAACCTACAATAAAAACGACATTTTTAATTTCTAATATTCTCTTTGAAAATTAATGACAATAAAAATACGATCTTTATTTTCTAATCTTTTTATTGAAACTAAATGACAGTAAAGATATGATCTTTATTTTCTAATCTTTTTATTGAAACTAAATGACAATAAAAATATGATCTTTATTTTCTAATCCTTTTATTGAAACTAAATGACAATAAAAATATGATCTTTATTTTCTAATCCTTTTATTGAAACTAGATGACAATAAAAATATGATCTTTATTTTCTAATCTTTTTATTGAAACTAAATGACAATCAAAATATGACCTTTATTTTCTAATCTTTTTATTGAAACTAAATAACAATAAAAATATATTCTTTCTATTCTCATCTCTTTATTGAAACAAAGTGACAATAAAAATATGTTCATTCTATTCTAATCTTTTTATTGACATTTCTAATGTTCCTTATTACGATAAACAGAATATTTTATTATAAATAAAATCATAGCCTTTACATGTTTCTAAATTGAATAAAAAGGAACATTTTTATTGTCTACCAATTTGGACAAAATCTTATGCTTATGTTTCTAAATTCAATAAAAAGAATATTTTTGTTGAAAAAAAATTCCTATGTATATGTATTCAATAAAAAGAATATTTTTTATTGTAAAACCAAATTTAAAAAAAAAACATGTTTTATGTAAACAATAAAAATGAGATTTTTATTGTAAAGCTAAATCAAATGTTCATAGATTCGATAAAGATAAGACTTTTGTTTCAAAAAAAAAAAAACAAATCGAAGTTCATGGATCTAAATGAAAGAAGAATCTTTATAGTAAAAACAAACCAATGTTAATGGATTTAATAAAATTAAAATTTTTATTATAAAAATCAAATCAAAGTTCAAGGATCTAAATAAAAATGATATTTTTATTGTAAAAAACAAAATCAAAGTTCACGAACTCAAATAAAAGAAGAATCTTTATTATAAAATCAGATCTACGAATAAATTAATAATTTTTCAGGTATACAATTAAAATAATTAATTTTTATCGTATGACCGACATCTAACAAACATGAATATCACAATCCAATCCATACATTCATCGAAATCAATAATCAACCAATTCTAATCTCATACATCTCTGATATAATTATTAAAAACAATAAATTTCACATAGAAATAAATAATTAAAGTTTAATTTTAAAAATAGAGATCTCACCTTGATTTGATTTTTGTCTAATTTTCTAGCAAGTTCCAAATATGTTCCAGTCTTTTCTAGATCGTAGAAGACGTTGCTACGGTCACAATAGATCCTATTTTACATGTTTTTGACATCGTATCAAAAAGATATGATTTTTATAATTAAATCAAAATTTGCAACGCTTTTAGATGTTGAAAATTCTTAAATTATACCTTCTGAATTCAGCCGTATGTTTTTCTAATTGGTTCAAAACTTCAATCCAATCTGTCACAAAATTTGAAGCACAAGGTGGAAATCGGGATATTTCACGTCCTAGAGCACGAAGAGGCACTCCAGGTGGGGTCCACGTTGGCCAGCTCGACGACGCAGGGGTGTCAGGGTGGCGGTTCGAACGGGGAAGGTTGGAGGGCTCGGATCTCGAGATTCGTGCCATTAGGGAGGCCGATTCGGGTATGGATTGTAAATCTCGGAGAATACTACAAAATCTTCAAAAGGATGGAGGTATAATTCTTTGTGTGGGAGGAGAAGTCAGAGGAGGAAGATTCGAGCTTTTAGGACATTCAAAACGTAAACGATGGAGGCTGGTTCAATAAGATTAGGGTTTATGTTAATCTCCTATTAGTAATATTATTTAATTCATTAATCACTTAAAAGGCCTGTTTTGATTCTAGCTCCAAATCAAGCCCTACGACTGTCGCCCCTAGCCAAATACCCTCATTCCAGACACAATGGACTATGTTTCTGGGCCCATTTGACTGTTTCACCCTACTTTTCTTTAAATTAAAATATAAAACATTTAATATTAAATTTGAACGTACATTTAAATTTACCGGGACCACATACTAACTCCAAAATTCCCGAAAAATAAATTTAGCTATGTTTTGACGGTATGGTCCTAAGAAAATTAATTTCGTCGAATTTAGAGACCGTTTGAAAAATGGTCTTTTTAATGCTCAAACGAATTCAATAGAAATGTTTAAACTAAGCAATAATTTGACATTCCGGATCCAACAAAAATAGTTTCGTCGAAAATGGAGGTTGTTTGTAAAATGGCTATTTGTAATTGCTTTGTTTTTATTTAAAAATAATTTTTTTGAACTCTGAAACATTTTCTAACAAAAATTATAAAAATAAAATGATTAATTGGTTCTGATTTTCGGGGTTGTTACAATCTCCCCCACTTAAAATCTTTTCGTCCTCGAAAAAGAACGAAACTGAAAGTTGTTTTAAGTAACCAACCCAACTTTCATTCTTTTATTGGTTTCAATAATTTTATTAGTTGAACTAATATTCAAACAACACAGTCATCAATCAATTAGGTTATTAGCTTTTCAAATATATATATATATATATATATATATATATCTTTTATATATTCAAAAATCATATTTTCTAGGATCGGGTTATACATATAATCACAAATACGTTAATTATAACCTCGTCACTCTCAACTCATTCTAGGGCATAACTAACCCCATCTCTAACGAGTTTTCTCATTCTGGGATAATACTGATCTTATCTCTAGTCAATATTCTTTTATAGGATATTTCTAATCCTACCTCTGATGCGTCTTGTATTTTGTTCTAACGAGGTGTACCCCAGAGATTTGAGTTAACCAGAGCTCTGTTACCACATGTAATGACCCGAAAACCCCCCTTGCAGGAAATCCTCAGATGACTAACTTTGAGTATACAACACATTAGAACAACAACAAAAGACTTTTATAAACATCATAATAATGTTACATCAGAGTACAGAATATCAGAGTACATTGAAATAATAATACAATGGAAGATAATTTTACAATAAATGTGATACAATGCACAGCGGAAAACTTTGAATGTGCTGGACACAGCTTTAAGTGTAATAACCCGGAAATCTGGGCCAATTTAAAATTTTTAAATTAGCTAATTTAACGTATTTTGCATAATTAAAATAGGATATTTCGAATAAATACGACAGAAAATTTATTTTCGACGAAGTTAAAACGAATAAATTTATTTTATATAAAATACGAGCTTGGAATAGCGCGGTAGTTTGAAAATTTGGTTTTAAACATCGAATAAATATATATAATTCAATCTAAAGTGTAAAGGGGACGACCCTAGAAAATTTAACTCTGTTTGACGAAATCTCTCAAACAGATGTTGAGAACAGGACCATCACAGCGTAGAGTAAATGTTAGGGCTTGGTCGACATTTTAAAATAGTCGCAGGGCTGTTTATACAAGGCTATGTACATTTAAAGGTATTTTAAATCTATATTTGGCCCTTCAAAATAGCCATTTTGCAAACGACCTCGGAATTCGACGAAACCACTTTTGTTGGATCCGGGACGTCAAATTATTGCTAGGTTCCAAGTTTGATAATTTTTGGAGTTAATATGTGAGCGTGGCGCAGTTAAACGCATTTGGACAGATGTAGTTGATTTTAATCGACTGGGAATTGGCCATTTTTCAAACGGCCTCGGAATTCGATGAAATTAGTTTTGTTAGGACCGTATCATCGATACGATGCCAGAAAATATTTTTTTGGAATTTTTAGAGTTCGTATGTGACCCCGGTAATTTGAAATGTGCGTTAAAATTAAATATACACTGATTTATAATTTGATTTTGAGAAAAACCTATCGAAATGGCCGAATTGGCTTACAGGATATCCCATTGTGTTCGGAATGGGGGTAAAACGCTAGGGACGACAGTCGTTGGATTCGATTTGGAGTTCGAATTAAAAAGTTGCTTTTTAGAATTAAAATTAAATAAATAAATATATTATTATAAAAGTCAACCTCTCCTACTTATCTCCCTCATCGTTTAGATCTGAACGAGAATAAAGTAATATAAAAACTGCCCCTTTTCTTTGAAACCCGTCATTCAATCAACCGCTCCCCGTTCCTCCATCGATGAACGCGGCGCCTCCTCTCCGTCCCCGCCGCCTTCGTCGAAGTCCGCCCCACCTGAGCGCGAGCCCCACCTCTCGATGACCCCCTCGTTCCTCCACCAGCTCGCCCAATCGACCCCCTCCTTCGAGACCGCGACACCCAAAATTGACGCAGCCGCCACCCAGCTTCAGGGCCGCCTCACCTGAGCTCGACCGCACTCTCGCTGATTGCCAGAGCTTCTCCTCCCCCTCCGATTTAAAGAACCCAATTCCCCCTTTCCAACAGCACCCCCTCCTCTGAAAAACTGAAAAACTGTGAGTTGTTTTTATTTTTTTATTTTATTTTCGCTTATTAATTTTCTGTTTTAACATATTATTAGGGTGTGTAAAAAAATGACTTTATTATATGTAGACGTGAATATATATATATATATATAATTTTAATTTATATATTAATAAGACAAAAATGTTGGTTTTATGTGGATTGCCTTAGTAGAAATAAATGATTTTTTTTATCGACATAAGAAATGATTTTTAATTATATAAAAATACATTTTTATATGAGGTGTAGCCATATAAAATATACGATTTTTATCCATGAAGAGAGATATTAAAAATATTGATAAGAGAATTGTATAAAGCCAGATAAAAATATAATCTTTATATTATATAAAGCGAGATAAAAATATAATCTTTATATTATATAAAGCGAGATAAAAATATACTTTGTTTTTAACGTGAACTGTGTGAAACAGAGTGCAAGGGAACCAATTGGAAGCACGGCAAAGATGTTCTACATAAGAAGAGTTGTGGCGTGTGGTTTAGCAATTGGTGAGAATTTCTCACTCTATTTTTATTTTCTAGTTAGAAAATATATACTAGGTTGCTTGACGCTGTTTAGTAGCACCTGACACCCGTCGTCCACAAACTATGGACGACTTGTTTGCTTGGTTGCTATATTTTTGGTTGTGTGAATATTGGTTTGAATTGGGTTTGTGATGTGAAAAACGAATCGATATAATTGGTTAGGATTAGACGTGCACCGAGATAAGGCGAGGGTGTAAGGCTAGGTTAGACCTTACCCTAATCTGTGGTTTGAATAACGAATCGGAAAATTTGTTAGGACTAGACATGCGCCGAGATAAGGCGAGGGTGTAAGGCTAGGTTAGTCCTTACCCCAATTTTGGTATAGCGCCGTTGTGCTGCCAAAATTTTCCAAAAAGTGTTAGAAAAATTTTGAATAGTGAAATTAAATATCCATATTCAAACCAGACGGTCTGTCTATGTACATCTATTTGATTGACGTTGATTTGGGACGATATATTTTACACATCGCCCAACTGCACGAATAAAAATATGTGTTTGCTGGTTGAAACCCCACACGGGTGTTGGGATGAAATTGACGTACACTAATCCCAATTGTTTAGTTGTATGACAATCGATTGGTTGACAGGCTGTTGTAAGCGTTGATTAGTGATATCTAATGCTTATGCAGTTGTGTAGTGCACTTTGGATGATGGTTGATTATATACATGTGTTGTATGTGAATCCATATAAGTGAAATTATATGGTATGTGTTTGGGCCTCATTCCAATTTGGTGAAATCAGAAATATTTGAAATAGAATATTTCAAGTGTAAATATTTGAAATAGAATATTTAAATCAGAAAAATTTGAAATAAAATATTTGAAGTGTAAATATTTGAAATAGAATATTTAAAGCAGAAATATTTGAAAGAGAATATTTAAAGTGAATATATTTGAAATAAAATATATTAAGCCGTGTTGATTAGATTTGCGCCATTTGGACACGGACGATATTTATATCCATTTTATTCGTTTTAAAATAAATATCGATTAGGGAATTATTTCAAATTCAAATATTCTGGAAATAATATCGTTTATAGCATAACGATGTAGAATAGTCAATTTTGGTTAAAAATTAAAAGTGAAGTGGGAATCGATTTTTAAACGATTAGTAAAATACGTTTAGAGTTAAAATCGATGAAATATATATAATATATATTATATATATATATATTAATGGCCTGAATAGAACGCGCCGCGCCGTGGCAGTTCGCGAATTTCGACCATTAAACTTCGTGTGGGCGTTGCGGGAGATCCGACTGTCGGATTCTCCTAAACCGGAACCGTTGGGTTCGTGTCGGAAAGATCTTTCTAATAAATATAAGAAATTTGATATCTAACAGTTGGATTTAGAATTATGTCCAAATCAAACTTGAAAAAGGTCGCTATGGATGCAGTTCGATGACCGTTAGTGGAAATCGACTGTACGGCCTTGATAAAATTATTAAAAATAGCGATAATTTGTGTAAAATCAAAATAAGTGATTTGGAAATAGCTGGGGTGTAAAACTCCATATTTGTAAAGATAAAAATGTGTTCTTATCGAATTGAACTAGTTTTGACTAGAATTAAAAATCTATTTATTTTTTAATAGATAAATTGGTTTGAAATGGTTTTAAAAATAACCAGAATTTCTAATCTGTGAATTGGAATGTGATTTTGGGTTCGTCGTGAACGGTGTCTTAAATAACACTATTCTTGAATCCAGTTTAGAAAAGAATAAATCTTTTAACTAAGATTTAGTGGAATTGTCCAGTTAATTGATATTTAATTAGAATAGAATTCAAATTGGTTTTTGGGTCTTATCGTGAACAGTGTTTTAAATAAGACTTGTTCTTTAACCCGATTAACAAAGTGATGTGATTTAGGGTTTATCGTGAATCGTGTTTTAAATGACATCGGTTCTTTAACCCAGTTAAATATTAAAACTAATTGGAGTTTTAATGAATCTTTAATTAGATTAAAGTGATATCCAAAGGAAGATTAAAGTATAAGTTTAAAAGAATTTATCTTTGATAAAATTAATGGGAACCTTTCCCTAAAAATGTGAATATTTGAATAAAAGAATATTCTAAATTGGAATGAGGCGTATGTTGTGTTTGTGTAACACTTGTGTTTAAAATATACGCGGGTTATTCAGAAAGGCCGGGTTATACCCATTCTGAATAACCGGTTCGACTATATGTTAAAGGCAAAGACGTTGGTTGAAGACTGAGGGTCATCACGTCGTTTGGATAATTACTGACCATCTTGATTGGGGTGCACACCCAAGAGGAGAGAATCAGTTGGTGATCGTCCAGACGTGCTTGGAGATCAACGGATATGCGAGGAAAGTGGCCTCCGGTTTCGTTCAGACCCAGAACGGACTTGTAAAGGGTCGGTGTGTCTGACATTGGATTTTGGCGCCGTGTTGATTGGTTTCTATTAAATATACATCTGCCTGGAGAAAGAGAATTTATTCTCTAACTTCACCCCTCTCTGAGTCGCTCGAATCAGAGGTTGTATATCGATAGACATCAGTCGCATGGAGCGGATTGCCTGTGTGGCATGCCTAAGTGGCAATTGATCAAGGCTTCTGTTGAAAAGCAAAGTCTTGTGGTGATGATCAAAGCACGGCCTGGCGTAGCTTTGTGTATTAGCAATGACTCGTGAGTTTCACACCCCGGGTGAACCAAAAACGGGAGACGGACTTCAGGGAGGGCATGCGTTTTCTTCTAGTTAGAAGTGGTGTCAGTGCTTGAACTTGCTGGCATTGCTTATGTGGACGTGGGATTTGAGGCGCCACGGTTAGATCGGACGATCCGGGTCGGATGGAGTCAGTGGACTCATTTACGCCCCATAGGTCGGGGAAACGTAGTGTTCAGGGTTTAAGTTTAATCCACATCGGTGGACCGGCCCTGTTGCTCGAAGGCTTGACTGAGTACTTGCCTGAGACATGGGCTAGATTGTCTCGAATTCGGTGGAGGACTATCTTTAGCCTTGGTTCACAGACGGAAATCCGATTTCCCATACGTGACATTTCGTTTTTTGATTGTATAGCCTAGTATTGGCGACATGTCATATGGTACCCATGCCGTCTAGGATTGATTCATTTATATTTGAAGTTGTTTTGATACTATACACTAATTATAGTATAAAATAACTTGTTTTAAACGTATCAAGCATGCTTTGGCTATTATAAGGTAAAACCCTATCCTCCGGTTTGTGTTGCATTGTGTGATGGGACCTGGGTCTTATAATAGCTTCATTGTTCTTTATTTAGCATTGCGCTGTTTGTTTTATGCACCGATATTCTTGGGGTGAAGCCCGTTCCTCGTTAGCGGCGTGGTCCCTTGATTTACCTAACTTTAAGAATAAAGAATAATAACTGTTTTAGTTCTCACACCAGTCACATGACTGACCTGGAGTTTATTGTTTTAACCTAAACTCTGGGTGCCCTTATTTTCTGCACGGGCAGCTAGTAGTTTTGGTTTTGCAGATTTATATTCACAAGATCCTTGGTTTACAGCTGGAACTATACTCGGGAAGCTTTGTATCCGCATATTTCTTTCAGTTGTGTTTTGTATTATCTTCCGCTGTTATGTAATGTATTTTAAACACTGATTTTTGTGTAATGTATATTATTTGTGAATACTCTGTATATTCTTGTACTCTGATGTAAATTATTGTAATAGCAATGAAATGTTCTTCGGTTTGCGTTCTATTCTGTGTTGTTCTCAACTCTATCCACGCTTTCCTTTGTGGGGAAGTTCGGGTCGTTTCAGCGTGGTATCAGAGCTTTGGTTTACAAAGCTCGAGAACAAGACACTTTAGAACCAAACGAAAGAATACATCAGAGGTTGGATTAGTAATATCCAATGAGGATGACTCATTAGAGACGGGGTCAGTAGTTTCCTAGAACGAGTGTAAAGAGTATTGTTTTTGAAAATAAACGTGAAGACCAACATTGTTTTGAAAAATTCAGATTTTAAGTGTTCGTATTTGAATAGTTTATATTAAATTGACTTGGACAATCGAGTATATAAAGGTTTTGCGTATATGTCTTGCAAACGTGTATTCGAAGTTTTAATATGCTTGATAGATATAGAATCACTCTAGTCGCTGGAGGTGATTCTGATGATGAGGCATCGTCATCAGTAATTGAGTCCAAGTGTCGAGAGTGGGTCATCTATATATTTCCGTCAGATTGGTGTGAGAACCAAAACTTAGATAGGGCTTATTTGTTGTGATTTGGCATCAAAAATGTGAGTTTTGACTAAATATCAACCTTATGTGCTTGAAAACATTAATCAACTAATTGATTGCTGATTGTGTTGTGTGATTGTTCTTTTAATTAATATGTGCATGTAAGGCAAAATTTAGCCAAATAGACCAAAATTTGAACTAACGTGAAAATTTCTTGAATTTACATATATGTGCATGCTTGTATAACTTGAACAGGTCATAGCAAGGATGCTAAGCAAAGGAATAAAATTGTTTTGCCCTACAAATAGGTACATGTTTACCATATTTACTCTTTTTGTTTGGGTGATGATGATCCGTATCAGCTAGCCGCTTGGCTTTTTTTTTTTCATTTTGAGATCTGTGGGCCATGGGGGGCTATTTGAAATATCCCGAGTCTCCCGGTGCAGGGGAGGTTATGGCGAAATTTTTCAAAAATTTAGGGTGTTAGCCAAATTTTTTGAAGATTTTGAAAAGTTTTCAGAAACTGTTAAGTTGGAAAACTTAAGCCATAAGTAAAATAGCGAAAGTTGAGTTGATTAGAAAACAACTTTCGGCTTCGTTCCTTTTCGACGACGAAAAGTTTTAAGTGGGGGAGATTGTAATAACCCGGAAATCTGGGCCAATTTAAAAATTTTAAATTGGCTAATTTAACGTATTTTGTATAATTAAAATAGGATATTTTGAATAAATACGACAGAAAAATTATTTTCGATGAAGTTAAAACGAATAAATTTATTTTGAATAAAATACGAGCCTAGAATAGCGCGGTAGTTTGAAAATTTGGTCTTAAACTTCAAATAAATATATGTAATTCAATTTAAAGTGTAAAGGGGACGACCCTAGAAATTTAACTCTATTTGACGAAATCTCTCAAATAGATGTTGAGAACAGGACCGTCACAGTGTAGAGTAAATGTTAGGGCTTGGCCGACATTTTAAAATAGTCGCAGGGCTGTTTATACAAGGCTATGTACATTTAAAGGTATTTTAAATATATATTTGGCCCTTAAAAATAGCCATTTTGCAAACGACCTCGGAATTCGACGATACCACTTTTGTTGGATCCGGGACACAAATTATTGCTAGGTTCCAAGTTTCGTAATTTTTGGAGTTAATATGTGAGCGTGGCGCAGTTAAACGCGTTTGGACAGATTAAGTTGATTTTAATCGACTGGGAATTGGCCATTTTTCAAACGGCCTCGGAATTCGACGAAATTAGTTTTGTTAGGACCGTATCGTAGATACGATGCCAGAAAATATTTTTCTGGAATTTTTAGAGTTCGTATGTGACCCCGGTAATTTGAAATGTGCGTTAAAATTAAATGTACACTGATTTATAATTTGATTTTGAGAAAAACCTATCGAAACGGCTGAATTGGCTTACGGGACATATCCCATTATGTTCGGAATGGGGGTAAAACGCTAGGGACGACAGTCGTTGGATTCGATTTGGTGTTCGAATTAAAAAGTCGCTTTTTAGAATTAAAATTAAATAAATAAATATATTATTATAAAAGTCAACCTCTCCTTCTTATCTCCCTCATCGTTCAGATCTGAACGAGAATAAAGGAAAATAAAAACTGCCCCTTTTCTTTGAAACCCGTCATTCAATCAACCGCTCCCCGTTCCTCCATCGATTAACGTGCCGCCTCCTCTCCGTCCCCGCCGCCTTCGTCGAAGTCCACCCTACCTGAGCGCGCACCCCACCTCTCGATGACCCCTCATTCCTCCACCAGCTCGCCCAATCGACCCCCTCCTTCGAGACCGCGACACCCAAAATCGACGCAGCCGCCACCCAGCTTCAGGGCCGCCTCACCTGAGCTCGACCGCACTCCCGCTGATTGCCAGAGCTTCTCCTCCCCCTCCGATTTTGAGAACCCGGTTCCCACTTTTCAACAGCACCCCTCCTCTGAAAAACTGAAAAACTGTGAGCTGTTTTTTTTTTTCGCTTATTAATTTTCAGTTTGAACATATTATTAGGGTGTGTAAAAAAATGACTTCATTACATGTAGACATGAAAATATATATATATATATATATATAATTTTTATTTATATATTAACAAGAGAAAAATGTTGGTTTTATGTGGATTGCCTTAGTATAAAGAAATGATTTTTTTTACCGACATAAGAAATGATTTTTAATTATATAAAAATACGTTTTTATATAAGGTGTAGCCATATAAAATATACGATTTTTATCCATGAAGAGAGATAGTAAAAATATCGATAAGAGAATTATATAAAGCGAGATAAAAATATAATCTTTATATTATATAAAGCGAGATAAAAATATAATCTTTATATTATATAAAGCGAGATAAAAATATAAAAATATAATCTTTATATTATATAAAGCGAGATAAAAATATAATCTTTATATTATATAAAGAGAGATAAAAATATAATCTTTATATTATATAAAGTGAGATAAAGATATAATCTTTATATTATATAAAGCGAGATAAAAATATACTTTGTTTTTAACGTGAACTGTGTGAAACAGAGTGCAAGGGAACCAATTGGAAGCACGGCAAAGATGTTCTACATAAGAAGAGTCATGGCGTGTGGTTTAGCAATTGGTGAGAATTTCTCGCTCTATTTTTATTTTCTAGTTAGAAAATATATACTAGGTTGCTTGACGGTGTTTAGTAGCACCTGACACCCATCGTCCACAAACCATGGACGACTTGTTTGCTTGGTTGCTATATTTGTGGTTGTGTGAATATTGGTTTGAATTGGGTTTGTGATGAGAAAAAGGAATCGATATAATTGGTTAGGATTAGACGTGCGCCGAGATAAGGCGAGGGTGTAAGGCAAGGTTAGACCTTACCCCAATTTGTGGTTTGAATAACGAATCGGAAAATTTGTTAGGATTAGACGTGCGCTGAGATAAGGCGAGGGTGTAAGGCTAGGTTAGTCCTTACCCCAATTTTGGTATAGCGCCGTTGTGCTGCCAAAATTATCTAAAAAGTGTTAGAAAATTTTTGACTAGTGAAATTAAATATCCATATTCAAACCAGACGGTTTGTCTATGTACACCTATTTGATTGACGTTGATTTGGGACGATATATTTCACACATTGCCCAACTGCACGAATAAAAATATGTGTTTGCTGGTTGAAACCCCACACGGGTGTTGGGATGAAATTGACGTACACTAATCCCAATTGTTTAGTTGTATGTCAATCTATTGGTTGACAGGCTGTTGTAAGCGTTGATAAGTGATATCTAATGCTTATGCAGTTGTGTAGTGCACTTTGGATGATGGTTGATTATATACATGTGTTGTATGTGAACCCATATAAGTGAAATTATATGGTATGTGTTTGGACCTCATTCCAATTTGGTGAAATCATAAATATTTTAAATAGAATATTTGAAGTGTAAATATTTGAAATAGAATATTTAAATCAGAAATTTTGAAATAAAATATTTGAAGTGTAAATATTTGAAATAGAATATTTAAAGCAGAAATATTTGAAATAGAATATTTAAAGTGAATATATTTGAAATAAAATATATTAAGCCGTGTTGATTAGATTTGCTCCATTTGGACGCGGACGATATTTATATCGATTTTATTCGTTTTAAAATAAATATCGATTATGGAATTATTTCAAATTCAAATATTTCGGAAATAATATCGTTTATAGCATAACGATGTAGAATAGTCAATTTTGGTTAAAAATTAAAAGTGAAGTGGGAATCGATTTTTAAACGATGAGTAAAATACGTTTAGAGTTAAAATCGACGAGATATATATAATATATATTATATATATTAATGGCCTGAATAGAACGCGCCGCGCCGCGGCAGTTCGCGAATTTCGACCATTAAACTTCGTGTGGGCGTTGTGGGAGATCCGACCGTCGGATTCTCCTAAAACCGGAACCATTGGGTTCGTGTCGGAAAGAGCTTTCCAACGAATATAAGAAATTTGAAATCTAACGGTTGGATTTGGAATTATGTCCAAATCAAACTTGAAAAAGGTCGGTATGGATGCAGTTCGATGACCGTTAGTGAAAATCGACTATGGGCCTTGATAAAATTATTAAAAATAGCGATAACTTGTGTAAAATCAAAATAAGTGATTTGGAAAGAGCTGGGGGTGTAAAACTCCATATTTGTAAAGATAAAAATGTGTTTTTATCGAATTGAACTAGTTTTGACTAGAATTAAAAATCTATTTATTTTTAAATAGATAAATTGGTTTGAAATGGTTTTAAAAATAACCAGAATTTCTAATGTGTGAATTGGAATGTGATTTTGGGTTCGTCATGAACGGTGTCTTAAATAACACATTTCTTGAATCCAGTTTAGAAAAGAATAAATCTTTTAACTAAGATTTAGTGGAAATGTCTGGTTAATTAATATTTAATTGTAGTAGAATTCAAATTGGTTTTTGAGGTTTATCGTGAACAGTGTTTTAAATATCACTTGTTCTTTAACCCGATTAACAAAGTGATGTGATTTAGGATTTATCGTGAATCGTGTTTTAAATGACATCGGTTCTTTAACCTAGTTAAAGATTAAAACTAAGTGGAGTTTTAATGAATCTTTAATTAGTTTAAAGTGATATCCAAAGGAAGATTAAAGTATAAATTTAAAAGAATTTATCTTTGATAAAATTAATGGGAACCTTTCCCTAAAAATGTGAATATTTGAATAAAAGAATATTCTAAATTGGAATGAGGCGTATGTTGTGTTTGTGTAACACTTGTGTTTAAAATATACGCGGGTTATTCAGAAAGGCCGGGTTATACCCATTCTGAATAACCGGTTCGACTATATGTTGAAGGTGAAGACGATTGTTGAAGACCGAGGGTCTTCACGTCGTTTGGATAACTACTGACCATCTTGATTGGGATGCACACCCAAGAGGAGAGAATCAGTTGGTGATCGTCCGGATGTGCTTGGAGATCAATGGATATGCGAGGAAAGTGGCCTCTGGTTTCGTTCAGACCCAGAACGGACTTGTAAACGGTCGGTGTGTCTGACATTGGATTTTGGCGCTATGTTAATTTGTTTCTATTAAATATACATTTGCCTGGAGAAAGAGAATTTATTCTCTTACTTCACACCTCTCTGAGTCGCTCGGATCAGAGGTTGTATATCGATAGACATCAGTCGCATGGAGCGGATTGCCTGTGTGGCATGCCTAAGTGGAAATTGATCAAGGCTTCTGTTGAAAAGCAAAGTCTTGTGGTGATGATCAAAGCACGGCCTGTGTGGCGTAGCTTTGTGTATTAGCGTTGACTCACGAGTTTCACACCCCAGGTGAACCATAAACGGGAGATGGACTTCGGGGAGGGCATGCGTTTTCTTCTAGTTAGAAGTGGTGTCAGTGCTTGAACTGGCTGACATTGCTTATGTGGACGTGGGATTTGAGGCGCCTCGGTTAGATCGGACGATCCGGGTACGATGGAGTCAGTGGACTAATTTACGCCCCATAGGGTGGGGAAACGTAGTGTTCAGGCTTTAAGTTTAATCCACATCGGTGGACCGGCCCTGTTGCTCCAAGGCTTGACTGAGTACTTTCCTGAGACATGGGCTAGATTGTCTCGAATTCGGTGGAGGACTATCTTTAGCCTCGGTTCACAGACAGAAATCCAATTTTCCATACGTGACATTTCGGTTTTTGATTGTATAGCCTAGTATTGGCGACATGTCATATGGTACCCATGCCGTCTAGGATTGATACATTTATATTTGAAGTTGTTTTGACACTATACACTTATTATAGTATAAAATAACTTGTTTTCAACGTATCAAGCATGCTTTGGCTACTATAAGGTAAAATCCTATCCTCCGGTTTGTGTTGCATTGTGTGATGGGACCTGGGTCTTATAATAGCTTCATTGTTCTTTATTTAGCATTGCGCTGTTTGTTTTATGCACTGGTATTCTTGGGGTGAAGCCCGTTCCGCGTTAGCGGCGTGGTCCCTTGATTTACCTAACTTTAAGAATAAAGAATAATAACTGTTTTAGTTCTCACACCAGTCACATGACTGACCTGGAGTTTATTGTTTTAACCTAAACTCTGGGTGCCCTTATTTTCCGCACGGGCAGCTAGTAGTTTTGGTTTTGCAGATTTATATTCACAGGATCCTTGGTTTACAGCTGGAACTATACTCGGGAAGCTTTGTATCCGCGTATCTCTTTCAGTTGTGTTTTGTAATATTTTCCGCTGTTATGTAATGTATTTTAAACTCTGATTTTGGTGTAATGCATATTATTTGTGAATACTCTGTATATTCTTGTACTCTGATGTAAATCGTTGTAATAGCAATGAAATGTTCTTCGGTTTGCGTTCTATTCTTTGTTGTTCTCAACTCTATCCGCGCTTTCCTTTGCGGGGAAGTTCGGTTCTTTTCATTAAGCTTCAATCTGGGATCCTACTCAATATATCTGCAAAATAAACTACTCGACTTCCTGTGTGGAAAATTATGTGTACCCGAGTTTGCAAGGGAAAAACAAACTACGAGTCAGTCATGGGATCGATATGAGAAATCTTATTGTTACTTACCAAATAGTAAAGCTAATCATAGGACCACGCCGCTAACGCGGAATTGGTTTACTCTGCCAGTGCATAAAATAAATAAATATTTTAAAAACAACGCAATGCTTTTAGAAAAATGAAACCATTATAAGACTAAAGTCCCATCACACAATGAAACACAAACCGGAGGATAGAGTTTTACCTTATAATGATCAAACATGCTTGATACGTATAAAACTATAATCATTTTATATTATTATTAGTTTCTAATCATTTTAAAATACTTAAAAATAAATGTATCAATCCTAGACGGCATAGTACCCCATCCTACCATGTAGCCGTATATAGGTTTACAATCAAATCCGTAATGTCGTATTGGAAGTTGGGTTTCCATCATGAGTCAAGGCTAAGAATGATCTCCTTACCGGTTCGAGACACTCCAGCAAATGTCTCAGGATTACATACTCTGGGCAACCCTTAGATACAACAAAGCCGGTCCACACGTACATTTGTGAATTAGTTATTCCTGAACACACATTTCCCGATCCTATAGAACCTATAAAATGACCATTAGGGACCAATATCCGAGGCGCCTCATTCCATCATCCACATAAATAAAAATATCTGGGCTCCATGACAATACTTCAAGCTAGAAAGAAACGAGCTGCTCTCCCTGCGTTCCTTTGTCCCGTTTTTGACTCATACTAGTGTGCGAGGCTCGCGAAGTTACGTTATACACAAAGCTATGCTAATTAAAGCTGTGCTTTGGTCTTCAACCACAAGGCTCTGCTTTTCAACCAAAAAGCCTTGATCAATTTAATCTTGGTTTTCCACATTGACAATCCACGCCATGTAACTTGTAATAACCCGTAAAATGCGAGCCAGTTTGAAATTTTTATTTTGGCAATTTTAGCGAATTTTGAACATTTAAAATGAACTATTTTAAATATAATCGACGGTAAATTTATTTTGAATAGAATTAGAACGTATATATTATATACGTCGTCGTTAGAATATAAATATTTATATATAATTATAAATAGAATTGAAAATGGCGCGGTAGTTCGATAATTCGATTTCAAACTTCAATTGAACGTACTGGGTGCAAAACAATCCGGATTTTAGTGAAACCAAAAACATTAGGATCTAATTGATAATATCTTTCCAACGAATCCGACAAATCGAAATTTCATAGCGGGAATCAAAAGATATGTCCAGTTGAAAATTCTGAATAGTCGCTATGGAATTCAGGCCCTTAAAAAATGGACATTTTGCAAATGACCCCGGATTTCGACGAAACCAGTTGGGTTGGATCCGCAGTGTCGAATTATTGCTAGGTTTCAAATTTCATAATTTTTCGAATCAATATGTGAGTGTGGCAAAGGAAAACGCGTTTGACCAGTTTCAGTTGATTTTAATCGACTGGAAATTGGCCATTTTTCTAACGGTCTCAGAATTCGACGAAATTAGTTTTGTTAGGACCGTATCGTCAAAACGAAGCTAGAAATAATTTTTCTGGAATTTTCTGAATCAGTATGTGGTCCCGGTAATTTATAATGTACGTTCAAATTCAATATATACTGATTTATATTTTGAATTTGATGAAAACTGATCGAAACAGCTGAATTGGCTTGTAATATATATCCCATTGTGTTCGGAATGGGGGTAATTAGCTATGGACGACGGTCGGTGGGCTGGATTTCGAGTTTGAAATGAGAAGTTACTTTTTAGTGGATAAAATTAAATAAAATATTAAAATATAATGTTCTCCCTCCTTATCTCCTTTATCCTAGTCAACGCCCCCTGTAGCTTTTCAAACCCGACAGATAATGTAAAAGGAAAATGGCGACTGGCGATCTCCACCGCCGCGCCCTGCTCCAGCCCATCGCCGCACCTCCGTCCAACTCCTGCCCTCACGAATTCGCACCTCCTTCTCCTCGTCCAACTCGCGAAGACCTCCAACGCGCTGAAGCCCCAAATCGAGAGGAACGACGCCGATACCCACCTGACCGACCAACCGCCACCTCCTGCCACTTCCAATACCCTCTGCACCCCTCCGCCTCGACCACAGCCACCCGCGCCCAAACTCCCCCTGCCATCACCCGCGAGCAACTCAGTGAGCACCCCCTCCCTTCTTCCAGTGACGCAGCAGCCCTGAAACCTCGCAGCAGCCTCCGTTCCCACCTCCAGTCGCGCCATTTCATCGGAGCAGCCACCAGGCTCCGACCGTGACTTTCCCCCGGCTTCCTCCCCCTTCGATTCAAGGTAAATTTTATAACCTTTAGGTTATGTTAAAACTGATTTTATATGGATTTTTAAAACTGATTTTATATGGATTTTTAAAACTGATTTTACATGATTTTTAAAACTGATTTTACATGATTTTTAAAACTGAAAATTATTTGATTTTAAAACCGAGAAAGACGGGATTTTTAAGTAGAGAAAGGTCGGATTTTTATAATGTAAAGATAATTAAAATAGGATTTTTATAATGAAGGAAGAATAAAAAATATAATTTTTATTGAAGGTAAAGAATAATGATATAATTTTTATTGAATGTAAAGGATAAAAATATAATTTTTATAATATAGAAAGATTGAAAATATAATTTTTATACTAGTGGCATATTAAAAATATGATTTTCATATGCTAGAGAATATAAAAGGAAATAAAAATTCGATTTTTATATATTGAATAACGAAATAAAAATTCGATTTTTAAAGGTATGAAGCGATTATAAAAATATGATTTTTAAAGTGAAAGTGAATAAATAAAAATGTGATTTTTATTTTAAAGACATCAAAATATAAAAATGTGTGATTTTTATATATGTAGTGGCTACGGGCAACGAAGATGACGAAGATGCGATAGCGATGAAGATTTCTATCAATGAAGTGCCGTGGAGCTAGGATAGCTATCTGTGAGAACTTCTCACTCTTCAAATTTCATTTCTATTTATATATATATACTAGGATGCAGACGGTGCTTAGTAGCACCCGACACAATCGTCCACAGACCATGGACTTGTTTGTTTGGTTGCATAGATTAGTTAGATGGTTTGATTTGAAATTGAATTGTTTGGTGAAATGAATGGATTTGATTGATGTGTGAATGGCGTGGGCCTTCACTAGACCGAGGATAAGGCTAGGCCTCGTCCCGTTTCTAGTATCGTGTCGTTATGCCGCCGAAATTTTCTAAAATATGTTAGAAAAATAAAAATATCATTTTATTTAAGGAATGAACTGAATAGATATTCATATGTTAAAATAAAATGTTTTATCGTTAAAAATATGATTTTTAACGTGAGTGTGAATAAATAAAATATTCATTTACAAACCGGACGGTTTGTTTATGTACACCTATTTGAAGGACATTGATTGGGTCGATAAATTTTACACATCGCCCAACTGCACAAATAAATCTGTGTTTGATTGTTTGAAACCCCACACGGGTGTTGGGATGAAATTTGAAGTTCACTCATCCTGATTGATTAAATATGTCGATCGATTGATTGACAGGCTGTTATAAGCGTTAGATATCTATATTTGATGCTTATACAGTGTAGTGCACTTTGGTTGATGTTTGATTAATTTTCAATGCTATTATATACATGTGTTGTATGAAAATCCATATAATTAACTTTATATGGTAATTGATTGGGCCTCATTCCAATTCAGAAATTAAAGAATATTATAAAATATAGGTTCATGTGTTGACTGTACTCATCCGTTGAGATTAGTCATGTGTTGAACGAATATTTTAATAACAAAATTTACATCTTTATCAATATAAAATAAAGGTTCATGTGTTGACTGTACTCATCCGTTGAGATTAGTCATGTGTTGAACGAATATTTTAATAACAAAATTTACATCTTTATCAATATAAAATAAAGGTTCATGTGTTGACTGTACTCATCCGTTGAGATTAGTCATGTGTTGAACGAATATTTTAATAACAAAATTTACATCTTTATCAATATAAAATAAAGGTTCATGTGTTGACTGTACTCATCCGTTGAGATCAGTCATGTGTTGAACGAATTATTTTTATAATAAAATTTACATCTTTATCAATATAAAGTAAAGGTTCATGTGTTGACTGTACTCATCCGTTGAGATTAGTCATGTGTTGAACGAAGTATTTTAACAAAAATAGTCACACATGGACGGTACTCATTCGTTGAGATTAGTCGTGTGTTGACAAAAAGAAATATTTGAAATAGAATATATAAAGCCGTGTTGAATAGTGATGCGCCATTTTGACGCGAACGATATTTATAACGATTTCGAAATGAATTGAATATAAAACGATTTCGAAATGAATTGAATATAAAACGATTTCGAAATGAATTGAATATATAACGATTTCGAAATGAATTGAATATATAACGATTTCGAAATGAATTGAATATATAACGATTTCGAAATGAATTGAATATATAACGATTTCGATTTGAATTGAATATAAAACGATTTCGAATTGAATGAAATAGAAAACCAATTTGATTTCAATTGAATATATAATGAATTGGATTCAAATAGAAAACGAAACGAATTTGATTTTAATAGAAAATGAATTTGAATCGAATAGAAAACCAATTTGAATTGAATCGAATAGAAAATGACTTTGAAATTGGATTGAATTGAAAACGAATTCAAATTGAATCGAAAGCAAAGTGAAATGAATTCAAATTGAATTGAAATTTGAATTGAATAGAAATGAATTTTAAAACGAATTTATAAAGAAGAATTCAATTTTGATTTGAATCGAAATGGAAGTTGAAATTGCTTTTGAAACGAATTTAAAACTATTTATATAATTCGTTTTAAATAGAAATCGACGAAATATATATTATATATATTATATATATAATATAATGGCCTGAATAGAACGCGCCGCGCCGCGGCAGTTCGTGAATTTCGACCATTTATTTCAAACGGTCATTACGGGAGATCCGACCGTCGGATTCTCCTAAAACCGGAACCGTTGGGTTCGTATCGAAAAGGGATTTCTAACGAATATTAGAAATTTGAAATCTAACGGTTGGATTTGGAGATACGTCCAAATCAAATTCGAAAAAGGTCGTTGTAAGTGCAGTTCGATGGCCATTGTTGGAAATCGATTGTACGGGCCTTAATAAAATTATTAAAAATATCAATAATTTGTGTAAAATCATAAGAAATGATTTGGGAAAAATTAGGATGAAAAACTCCATATTTGAAAGGATAAAAATGGGTTTTTATCGAAATGAACTAGTTTTGAACTAAATTTAAAACCCAATTATTTTTAAATAAATGAATTAGATTTAAAAAGGGGTTTTAAATAATCGAATTTCTAATATATTTGATTAAATTTGAAATGGGTTTATCGTGAACAGTGTTTTAAATAACACTAGTTCTTTAACCCGATAACAAATAGAATGTGATTTGGGTTTGTCGTGAACTGTGTTTTAAATAACACCTAGTTCTTTAACCCAGTAAAAGGAGTTCTAACGAATCGCAATTAGATTGAAGTGTGAATTTGTAATCTAAATTATCAAATTTAGAAATGAGCGAGAATGGAGTATCGCCAGTTTTGCTCCAAAGCGATAGTTAAATCTTTAATTAGATTTGAACGTGAAATGGTAATTAATTTTACCGATGACACCACGGTGTTAGATATGGAGTATTACCAGTTTTGCTTCATGGGATGAATATGTTGGGATTGGGAAATAAAATAAATAATTACTTCGTTACGGTTCGCTAATCTCGACTAGTTGGAAAAACCATAATTTGGTTTTAAATGACATCCAAAGGAAGATTTCAGGATAAATTTTAAAGAATTTATCTTGGATAAAATTAATGGGAATCTTTCCCTAAGAATGTGAAATTTAGAAACTAGCTGTAGGATTGGCTAAGAAGAATGGTTTCCTGGGTATTGATCTGATGTTGGTTTCGGCCTTCGGGGTTAATGTTTGGGAAATTGTTCTCTTGCTAATTTGCGGTTAGTGGCTAATGAGTTGGAATGAGGCGTATGTTGTGTTTGTGTAAAATTTGTTTTTAATATACGCGGGTTGTTCGGAAAGTCCGTGTTTACACCCATTCTGAATAACCGATTCGACGATATGTCGAAGATGAAGACGGTGGTCGAAGACCGGAAGTCTTCACATCATTTGGATAATTACTGACGATCCTGATTGGGCTGTACACCCAAGAGGATGGAAATAGTTGGTGGTCGTCTAGACGTACCTGGAGATGGATGGATATGCGAGGAAAGTGCCTCCGGTTTCGTTCAGACCCAAAACGGACTAGTAAATGGATTTTGTGTCTGACATTGGATTTTATTCTGTGTTGATTGATTTCTATTAAATATACATCTGTTTGGCGGCGGAGAATTTATTCTTTCGCTTAACGCCCTTCTCTGAGACGTACGAGCTCAGAGGTTGTATATTGATGGACATCAGTCGCATGGCATGAATTGCCTGTGTGGCACGCTGAGATGCAATGATCAAGGCTTATGTTGAAAAGCAAAGTCTTTTGGTTGATGATCAAAGCATGGCCTTTGTGGCGTAGCTTTGTGTATAGCGTGAATTCGCGAGCCTCACACCTCGGTATGAGTTAAAAACGGGATACGGACTGCAGGAAGAGCACGACGTTTCTTTCTAGCTTTGGTGGTGTCAGTGACTTACCAGCCCTGACATATATATACTTTTCACCTATGTGGTTGTTGGATGAGGCGCCTCGATTTTAGGTCTGTAAGGACCGGGAAACGTGTGTTCAGGCATAATTAATCCTCTAACGTAAGTGAGGACCGGCCCTGAAGATCCAGGGGTTGCCCAGTGTGCGTAACCCTGAGGCATTTGCTAGAGTGTCTCGAACGCGGAGAGGAGCTTGCCCCTTGCCTCGACTCATGATGGAAATCCAATTTCCAATACGTGTATTTCGGCTTTATTTGTAGAGCCTAGTATGGCGACATAGTGGGATGGGGCACTCATGCCGTCTATGATTTATATTTATGATTGAAATTGTTTTGACACTATACATTTATTATAGTATCAAATGATTTGTTTTAAACGTATCAAGCATGTTTGGCTATTATAAGGGAAAACCCTATCCTCCGGCTTGCGTTGCATTGTGTGATGGGACCTGGGTCTTATAATAGCTTCATTTTTCGAAAAAGCATTGCGCTGTTTATTCTATGCACTGGTATTCTTGGGAGGAAACCCGTTCCGTGTTATACGGCGTGGTCCCTCGAATTACTCTCTTTTAAAGTAAAGTTTAAATAACTGTTTTAGTTCTCACACCAGTCACATGACTGACCTGGAGTTTATTGTTTTAACCTAAACTCTGGGTGCCCCTATTTTCCGCACGGGCAGCTAGTAGTTTTGGTTTTGCAGATTTATATTCACAGGATCCTGGTTTACTGCTGGAATGATATCCGGAAAGCTCTGTATCCGTATATCACCTTCAGTTGTGTTTTGTATTATTTTCCGCTGCTATGTAATTTATTGTAATCTCTGATATTTATCGAATGTAATTTATTCATTTATACTCTGTATATTCTTGTATCTGATGGAATTGTTGTAATAGCAATGAAATGTTCTTCTGTTTGTGTTCTGATTTGTCCTGTTCTCAAACGATCAGGGGTTTCGAACGGTCCAGATCGGTTTAACGACTGATTCAGATCGAGCGAAATTCTAGGCCGTCACATTTGGTATCAGAGCTTTGGTTTACAGAGCTCGAGAACAAGACACATTAGAACCATACGAAAGAATTCATCAGATATTGGATTAGTAATATCCAATTAGAATGACTCGTTAGAGATAGGATCAGTAGTATCCTAGAACGAGTGTGAAGAGTATATTTTTCAAATGAAAACAACTTTGTTTTGAAAATTTAAACCATTTTATACGTATTTGATTATTTATTTATTTTGAATATGGACAACCGAGTATATAAAGGTTTTGCATATGCGCGTCATGAACGTATATTCGAAGCTATAATTACTGGATAGATATAGAATCATACTCTAGTGGCCCGAAGATGATTCTGATGATTGACTAGTTGTCATTAGTATTCATGTTCGAGTAACGAAGGTGTGATTTCTATATATTTCCATTAGACTGGTGTGAGAACCAAAACTAATATAGTTAGAACACATTGTTGTGAATTGGCATCAAAAACATGATTTTTGTATATATATCAAATTATGAATTTGAAACTCTAATCCACTAATTGATTGATGTTTGTGTTGTTTGCCTATTTGTTTGCTAATTTTGAACCCTTTTGCCTAATTGAACCAAATATTGAATTATGTTGAAAATTGGTCGCATTTGCTTGCATATACATATACTTACATTGAACAGGTCATAGCAAGGAGGCTAGAAAAGAGAATAAAATTTGTTTGCCCGACAAATAGGTACATGTTTACTACATAATTTACTGTTTTGTTTGGGTGATGATGATTTTATGAGCCTATTGGCTAGCCGCTTGGCTTTTTCTTTTTCTTTTTGAGATCTGAAGGACCGGGGAAGCTATTTGAAATTCCCCGATGCTCCCGGTGCAGGGGAGGTTATGGCGAAATTTTTCGAAAATTTAGGGTGTTAGCCAAATTTTTGAAATTTTGAAAATTCTCAGAAACTGAAAAGTTGGAGAATGGAAGCCAGATCGAATGTAAAGCTAATTAATCAAACCATTTTCGACTTTGTTCCTTTTCGGGGACGAAAAGTTTTAAGTGGGGGAGATTGTAATAACCCGTAAAATGCGAGCCAGTTTGAAATTTTTATTTTGGCAATTTTAGCGAATTTTGAACATTTAAAATGAATTGTTTTAAATATAATCGACGGTAAATTTATTTTGAATAGAATTAGAACGTATATATTATATACGTCGTCGTTAGAATATAAATATTTATATATAATTATAAATAGAATTGAAAATGGCGCGGTAGTTCGATAATTCGATTTCAAACTTCAATTGAACGTACTGGGTGCAAAACAATCCGGATTTTAGTGAAACCAAAAAAATTAGGATCTAATTGATAATATCTTTCCAACGAATCCGACAAATCGAAATTTCATAGCGGGAATCAAAAGATATGTCCAGTTGAAAATTCTGAATAGTCGCTATGGAATTCAGGCCCTTAAAAAATGGACATTTTGCAAATGACCCCGGATTTCGACGAAACCAGTTGGGTTGGATCCGCAGTGTCGAATTATTGCTAGGTTTCAAATTTCATAATTTTTCGAATCAATATGTGAGTGTGGCAAAGGAAAACGCGTTTGACCAGTTTTAGTTGATTTTAATCGACTGGAAATTGGCCATTTTTCTAACGGTCTCAGAATTCGACGAAATTAGTTTTGTTAGGACCGTATCGTCAATACGAAGCTAGAAATAATTTTTCTGGAATTTTCTGAATCAGTATGTGGTCCCGGTAATTTATAATGTACGTTCAAATTCAATATATACTGATTTATATTTTGAATTTGATGAAAACTGATCGAAACAGCTGAATTGGCTTGTAATATATATCCCATTGTGTTCGGAATGGGGGTAATTAGCTATGGACGACAGTCGGTGGGCTGGATTTCGAGTTTGAAATGAGAAGTTACTTTTTAGTGGATAAAATTAAATAAAATATTAAAATATAATGTTCTCCCTCCTTATCTCCTTTATCCTAGTCAACGCCCCCTGTAGCTTTTCAAACCCGACAGATAATGTAAAAGGAAAATGGCGACTGCCGATCTCCACCGCCGCGCCCTGCTCCAGCCCATCGCCGCACCTCCGTCCAACTCCTGCCCTCACGAATTCGCACCTCCTTCTCCTCGTCCAACTCGCGAAGACCTCCAACGCGCTGAAGCCCCAAATCGAGAGGAACGACGCCGATACCCACCTGACCGACCAACCGCCACCTCCTGCCACTTCCAAGACCCTCTGCACCCCTCCGCCTCGACCACAGCCACCCGCGCCCAAACTCCCCCTGCCATCACCCGCGAGCAACTCAGTGAGCACCCCCTCCCTTCTTCCAGTAACGCAGCAGCCCTGAAACCTCGCAGCAGCCTCCGTTCCCACCTCCAGTCGCGCCATTTCATCGGAGCAGCCACCAGGCTCCGACCGTGACTTCCCCCGGCTTCCTCCCCCTTCGATTCAAGGTAAATTTTATAACCTTTAGGTTATGTTAAAACTGATTTTATATGGATTTTTAAAACTGATTTTATATGGATTTTTAATACTGATTTTACATGATTTTTAAAACTGATTTTACATGATTTTTAAAACTGAAAATTATTTGATTTTAAAACCGAGAAAGACGGGATTTTTAAGTAGAGAAAGGTCGGATTTTTATAATGTAAAGATAATTAAAATAGGATTTTTATAATGAAGGAAGAATAAAAAATATAATTTTTATTGAAGGTAAAGAATAAAGATATAATTTTTATTGAATGTAAAGGATAAAAATATAATTTTTATAATATAGAAAGAATGAAAATATAATTTTTATACTAGTGGCATATTAAAAATATGATTTTCATATGCTAGAGAATATAAAAGTAAATAAAAATTCGATTTTTATATATTGAATAACGAAATAAAAATTCGATTTTTAAAGTTATGAAGCGATTATAAAAATATGATTTTTAAAGTGAAAGTGAATAAATAAAAATGTGATTTTTATTTTAAAGACATCAAAATATGAAAATGTGTGATTTTTATATATGTAGTGGCTACGGGCAACGAAGATGACGAAGATGCGATAGCGATGAAGATTTCTATCAATGAAGTGCCGTGGAGCTAGGATAGCTATCTGTGAGAACTTCTCACTCTTCAAATTTCATTTCTATTTATATATATATATACTAGGATGCAGACGGTGCTTAGTAGCACCCGACACAATCGTCCACAGACCATGGACTTGTTTGTTTGGTTGCATAGATTAGTTAGATGATTTGATTTGAAATTAAATTGTTTGGTGAAATGAATGGATTTGATTGATGTGTGAATGGCGTGGGCCTTCACTAGACCGGGGATAAGGCTAGGCCTCGTCCCGTTTCTAGTATCGTGCCGTTATGCCGCCGAAATTTTCTAAAATATGTTAGAAAAATAAAAATATCATTTTATTTAAGGAATGAACTGAATAGATATTCATATGTTAAAATAAAATGTTTTATCGTTAAAAATATAATTTTTAACGTGAGTGTGAATAAATAAAATATTCATTTACAAACCGGACGGTTTGTTTATGTACACCTATTTGAAGGACATTGATTGGGTCGATAAATTTTACACATCGCCCAACTGCACAAATAAATCTATGTTTGATTGTTTGAAACCCCACACGGGTGTTGGGATGAAATTTGAAGTTCACTCATCCTGATTGATTAAATATGTCGATCGATTGATTGACAGGCTGTTATAAGCGTTAGATATCTATATTTGATGCTTATACAGTGTAGTGCACTTTGGTTGATGTTTGATTATTTTTCAATGCTATTATATACATGTGTTGTATGAAAATCCATATAATTAACTTTATATGGTAATTGATTGGGCCTCATTCCAATTCAGAAAATAAAGAATATTATAAAATAATGGTTCATGTGTTGACTGTACTCATCCGTTGAGATTAGTCATGTGTTGAATGAATATTTTAATAACAAAATTTACATCTTTATCAATATAAAATAAAGGTTCATGTGTTGACTGTACTCATCCGTTGAGATTAGTCATGTGTTGAACGAATATTTTAATAACAAAATTTACATCTTTATCAATATAAAATAAAGGTTCATGTGTTGACTGTACTCATCCGTTGAGATTAGTCATGTGTTGAACGAATATTTTAATAACAAAATTTACATCTTTATCAATATAAAATAAAGGTTCATGTGTTGACTGTACTCATCCGTTGAGATCAGTCATGTGTTGAACGAATTATTTTTATAATAAAATTTACATCTTTATCAATATAAAGTAAAGGTTCATGTGTTGACTGTACTCATCCATTGAGATTAGTCATGTGTTGAACGAAGTATTTTAACAAAAATAGTCACACATGGACGGTACTCATTCGTTGAGATTAGTCGTGTGTTGACAAAAAGAAATATTTGAAATAGAATATATAAAGCCGTGTTGAATAGTGATGCGCCATTTTGACGCGAACGATATTTATAACGATTTCGAAATGAATTGAATATAAAACGATTTCGAAATGAATTGAATATATAACGATTTCAAAATGAATTGAATATATAACGATTTCGAAATGAATTGAATATATAACGATTTCGAAATGAATTGAATATATAACGATTTCGAAATGAATTGAATATATAACGATTTCGAAATGAATTGAATATATAACGATTTCGATTTGAATTGAATATAAAACGATTTCGAATTGAATGAAATAGAAAACCAATTTGATTTCAATTGAATATATAATGAATTGGATTCAAATAGAAAACGAAACGAATTTGATTTGAATAGAAAATGAATTTGAATCGAATAGAAAACGAATTTGAATTGAATCGAATAGAAAACGACTTTGAAATTGGACTGAATTGAAAACGAATTCAAATTGAATCGAAAGCAAAGTGAAGTGAATTCAAATTGAATTGAAATTTGAATTGAATAGAAATGAATTTTAAAACGAATTTATAAAGAAGAATTCAATTTTGATTTGAATTGAAATGGAAGTTGAAATTGCTTTTGAAACGAATTTAAAACTATTTATATAATTCGTTTTAAATAGAAATCGACGAAATATATATTATATATATTATATATATAATATAATGGCCTGAATAGAACGCGCCGCGCCGCGGCAGTTCGTGAATTTCGACCATTTATTTCAAACGGACATTACAGGAGATCCGACCGTCAGATTCTCCTAAAACCGGAACCGTTGGGTTCGTTTCGAAAAGGGATTTCTAACGAATATTAGAAATTTGAAATCTAACGGTTGGATTTGGAGATACGTCCAAATCAAATTCGAAAAAGGTCGCTGTAAGTGCAGTTCGATGGCCATTGTTGGAAATCGATTGTACGGGCCTTAATAAAATTATTAAAAATATCAATAATTTGTGTAAAATCATAAGAAATGATTTGGGAAAAATTGGGATGAAAAACTCCATATTTGAAAGGATAAAAATGGGTTTTTATCGAAATGAACTAGTTTTGAACTAAATTTAAAACCCAATTATTTTTAAATAAATGAATTAGATTTAAAAAGGGGTTTTAAATAATCGAATTTCTAATATATTTGATTAAATTTGAAATGGGTTTATCGTGAAAAGTGTTTTAAATAACACTAGTTCTTTAACCCGATAACAAATAGAATGTGATTTGGGTTTGTCGTGAAATGTGTTTTAAATAACACCTAGTTCTTTAACCCAGTAAAAGGAGTTCTAACGAATCTGCAATTAGATTGAAGTGTGAATTTGTAATCTAAATTATCAAATTTAGAAATGAGCGAGAATGGAGTATCGCCAGTTTTGCTCCAAAGCGATAGTTAAATCTTTAATTAGATTTGAACGTGAAATGGTAATTAATTTTACCGATGACACCACGGTGTTAGATATGGAGTATTACCAGTTTTGCTTCATGGGATGAATAGGTTGGGATTGGGAAATAAAATAAATAATTACTTCGTTACGGTTCACTAATCTCGACTAGTTGGAAAAACCATAATTTGGTTTTAAACGACATCCAAAGGAAGATTTCAGGATAAATTTTAAAGAATTTATCTTGGATAAAATTAATGGGAATCTTTCCCTAAGAATGTGAAATTTAGAAACTAGCTGTAGGATTGGCTAAGAAGAATGGTTTCCTGGGTATTGATCTGATGTTGGTTTCGGCCTTCGGGGTTAATGTTTGGGAAATTGTTCTCTTGCTAATTTGCGGTTAGTGGCTAATGAGTTGGAATGAGGCGTATGTTGTGTTTGTGTAACATTTGTTTTTAATATACGCGGGTTGTTCGGAAAGTCCAGGTTTACACCCATTCTGAATAACCGATTCGACGATATGTCGAAGATGAAGACGGTGGTCGAAGACCGGAAGTCTTCACATCATTTGGATAATTACTGACGATCCTGATTGGGCTGTACACCCAAGAGGATGGAAATAGTTGGTGGTCGTCCAGACGTACCTGGAGATGGATGGATATGCGAGGAAAGTGCCTCCTGTTTCGTTCAGACCCAGAACGGACTTGTAAATGGATTGTGTGTCTGACATTGGATTTTATTTTGTGTTGATTGATTTCTATTAAATATACATCTGTTTGGCGGCGGAGAATTTATTCTTTCGCTTAACGCCCTTCTCTGAGACGTACGAGCTCAGAGGTTGTATATTGATGGACATCAGTCGCATGGCATGAATTGCCTGTGTGGCACGCTGAGATGCAATGATCAAGGCTTATGTTGAAAAGCAAAGTCTTGTGGTTGATTATCAAAGCATGGCCTTTGTGGCGTAGCTTTGTGTATAGCGTGAATTCGCGAGCCTCACACCTCGGTATGAGTTAAAAACGGGATACGGACTGCAGGGAGAGCACGACGTTTCTTTCTAGCTTTGGTGGTGTCAGTGACTTACCAGCCCTGACATATATATACTTTTCACCTATGTGGTTGTTGGATGAGGCGCCTCGATTTTAGGTCTGTAAGGACCGGGAAACGTGTGTTCAGGCATAATTAATCCTCTAACGTAAGTGAGGACCGGCCCTGAAGATCCAGGGGTTGCCCAGTGTGCGTAACCCAGAGGCATTTGCTAGAGTGTCTCGAACGCGGAGAGGAGCTTGCCCCTTGCCTCGACTCATGACGGAAATCCAATTTCCAATACGTGTATTTCGGCTTTATTTATAGAGCCTAGTATGGCGACATAGTGGGATGGGGCACTCATGCCGTCTATGATTTATATTTATGATTGAAATTGTTTTGACACTATACATTTATTATAGTATCAAATGATTTGTTTTAAACGTATCAAGCATGTTTGGCTATTATAAGGGAAAACCCTATCCTCCGGCTTGCGTTGCATTGTGTGATGGGACCTGGGTCTTATAATAGCTTCATTTTTCGAAAAAGCATTGCGCTGTTTATTCTATGCACTGGTATTGTTGGGAGGAAACCCGTTCCGTGTTATACGGCGTGGTCCCTTGAATTACTCTCTTTTAAAGTAAAGTTTAAATAACTGTTTTAGTTCTCACACCAGTCACATGACTGACCTGGAGTTTATTGTTTTAACCTAAACTCTGGGTGCCCCTATTTTCCGCACGGGCAGCTAGTAGTTTTGGTTTTGCAGATTTATATTCACAGGATCCTGGTTTACAGCTGGAATGATATCCGGAAAGCTCTGTATCCGTATATCACCTTCAGTTGTGTTTTGTATTATTTTCCGCTGCTATGTAATTTATTGTAATCTCTGATATTTATCGAATGTAATTTATTCATTTATACTCTGTATATTCTTGTATCTGATGGAATTGTTGTAATAGCAATGAAATGTTCTTCTGTTTGTGTTCTGATTTGTCCTGTTCTCCAACGATCAGGGGTTTCGAACGGTCCAGATCGGTTTAACGACTGATTCAGATCGAGCGAAATTCTAGGCCGTCACATAACTGATGTCTATCAATATATAACCTCTTAGCTCATATGTCCTAGAGAAGGGTGAAAAGATAATAAATTCCCCACCAACAAACAGATATATATATTTAATAGAAATCAATTAACACGGAATGAAATTCAATGTCAGACACACATCCATTTACAAGTCCGTTCTGGGTCTTAACGAAACCGCAGACACCTTATTCCTCGTCCCATATGTCCAATACGGAAGAGAGGTTCTCGCATATCCGGACAATCAACAAATATGTTCGGATAACTACCACTGTAACCCTTTCTTGGGAGCTACCCAATCCAAGGCACCAGTAGTCATCCATTCGATGTGAAGATCGCTGGTCTTCAACCACGGTCTTCAACGTCTTATGTTTTAATCATTATATGATTGTTCGAAATGAGATTGAACTCGGTCTTTTCAAATAATTCTCGAATACATATAATTTATATCGTTTGTATTATTTATAACGGTTTATCTCTTTTTTTTTTATATAAAAATGGCCTATTAAATTTGAATGACGTTTCAGGTCATTATGAGGTCTGGAGCTGTTTTCATTCAGATTTGAATCTAACATTTCTCGAAATCTAGATGTTAGATCTTAACAAAATTAATATCGATGAAAAGATCTTTCCAAAACGAACCTAACGGTTCCAGTTTTGGAATAATCCGACGGTCATATCTTTTGGGTATAATCGTTTAATGTTATGATTTCGAAACGCGAACTACCGTGCTCGATTCGTTTAATTTTAATTTATACTTATGTATATAAATATAAATCGTTCAATGATTTCAACACCATCAATTCTATTACATGTAATTTTTTATAAACTACATGTTCATGTCAACATTTTATTTTTAATGAAAAAAAATATATTTTAAGACATCCAAATTTTGTACACTTCACATACATGTTAAAAGTGGCATTTTACCCTACAATATATATCTACATGTAATCATTTTATTCTAACTAACATGTTAAAATGTCGTTTTAATAATAAAACATGTTAATCTAACATATACTAAACATATCATTTTTAATGTATAAACAATTTATGATAAACATGTTAATTTAAGAATAAAAAGATTATTTTTTATTATAAATCTTGTTCATGTTTCTACATGACAATAAAAATATGAATTTTTATTATAAATCATTTCATGATCCAGCATGACAATAAAAATATGAATTTTAATTACAAATTATTTTCATGTTCCTACATGACAATAAAACTATGAATTTTTAGCTTCAACAACTCTATGTCACATTTCATGTTCATACATGATAAGAAAAGACTAAATTTTAGCGTCAACAACTCTATGTCATATTTCATGTTCATACATGATAATACAAATATAATTGTTAGCGTCAACAACTCTGTGTCATATTTCTTGTTCATACATGATAATAAAAATACAAATTTTTATTGCTAATCCTTTCCATGTTCTTATATGAAAATATAAATATAAATTTTTATTGTAATTCCAAAATATGACATTTTCAGTGTTTTTACATGTAAATAAAAAGATAACTTTCATCCATGAAAATAAAAAGATAATTTTCATCGCATATCAAAATATGTCACTTACATGTTCCTAAATGTAAATCAAAGATAATTTTTTTTAAAGCTAATCAACATATGTTCATTTACATGTTCCTAAATGTAAATAAAAGATAAATTTTAATGCTAATCAACAAATGCTCATTTACATGTTCCTAATGTAAATAAAAGATAATTTTTTTAACGCTAATCAACATATGTTCATTTACATGTTCCTAAATGTAAATAAAAGATAAATTTTAACGCTAACCAACATATGTTCATTTACATGTTCCTAAATGTAAATAAAAGATAATTTTTCATTGTAATCAGAATATGATAATTTCAGTGTTTCCATATGATAATAAAAAGGTGATATTTATCGCATAACAAAATATGACAATTTAACATCCAATCATATTTTAATATTTAAATTTTTTTTATCTAACATACATGATAAAAGTGAAGATTCCACGACAAATCATATTTTAATGACTACTTCTTTTTAATGCAACAATCATTCAATGAAAATATAATTTTCATTGTTAAATCTTTTTGATGAAAAAAACTTACAATAAAAATGAAGTTTTTATTGTTTAATCTTTTTAATGGACAACAACCTACAATAAAAACGACATTTTTAATTTCTAATATTCTCTTTGAAACTAAATGACAATAAAAATACGATCTTTATTTTCTAATCTTTTTATTGAAACTAAATGACAATAAAGATATGATATTTATTTTCTAATCTTTTTATTGAAACTAAATGACAATAAAAATATGATCTTTATTTTCTATCCCTTTTATTGAAACTAAAGGACAATAAAAATATGATCTTTATTTTCTAATCCTTTTATTGAAACTAAATGACAATAAAAATATGATCTTTATTTTCTAATCTTTTTATTGAAACCAAATGACAATAAAAATATGACCTTTATTTTCTAGTCTTTTTATTGAAATTAAATAACAATATAAATATATTCTTTCTATTCTCATCCCTTTATTGAAACAAAGTGACAATAAAAATATGTTGTTTCTATTCTAATCTTTTTATTGACCTTTCTAATGTTCCTTATTACGATAAACAGAATATTTTATTATAAATAAAATCATAACCTTTTACATGTTTCTAAATTGAATAAAAAGGAACATTTTTATTGTCTACCAATTTTGAAAAAATCTTATGTTTATGTTTCTAAATTCAATAAAAAGAATATTTTTATTGAAAACAAATTCTATGTATATGTATTCAATAAAAAGAATATATTTATTGTAAAACCAAATTTAAAAAAAAAATATGTTTCATGTAAACAATAAAAATGAGATTTTTTATTGTAAAGCTAAATCTAATGTTCATAGATTCGATAAAGATAAGATTTTTATTTCAAAAAAAAACAAATCAAAGTTCATGGATCTAAACGAAAGAAGAATCTATATTGTAAAAACAAACCAATGTTAATGGATTTAATAAAATTAAGATTTTTATTATAAAAATCAAATCAAAGTTCATGGATATAAATAAAAATGGTATTTTTATTGTAAAAACAAAATCAAAGTTCACGGACTCAAATAAAAGAAGAACCTTTATTATAAAATCAGATCTACGAATAAATGAATAATTTTTCAGGTATACAATTAAAATAATTGACTTTTATTGTATGACCAACATCTAACAAACATGAATATCACAATCCAATCCATACATTCATCCAAATCAATAATCAACCAATTCTAATCTCATACATCTCAGATATAATTATTAAAAACATACATACATAAATTTTACATAGAAATAAATAATTAAAGTTTAATTTTAAAAATAGAGATCTCACCTTGATTTGATTTTTGTCTAATTTTCTAGCAAGTTCCAAATATGTTCGAGTCTTTTCTAGATCGTAGAAGACGTTGTTACGGTCACAATGGATACTGTTTCACGTGTTTTCGACATCATATCAAAAAGATATGATTTTTGTAATTAAATCAAAATGTTCAACGCTTTTAGATGTTGAAAATTTTTAAATCATACCTTCTGAATTCAGTTGTATGTTTTTCTAATTGCCTCAAAACTTCAATACAATCTTTCGCAAAAATTTGAAGCACGAGGTGGAAATCGGGATATTCCACGTCGAAGAGCACGGAGAGGAGCTCCAGGTGGGGTCCATGTCAGCAAGCTCGACGGCGTAGGGGGGTCAGGGCTGCGGTTCGAACGGGGCAGGTTGGAGGGCTCTGATCTCGAGATTCGTGTCACTAGGGAGGCCGACTCGGGTATGGATGTGTAGATCTCGGAGAATACTACAAAATCTTCAAAAGGATGAAGGTCTAATTCTTTGTGTGGGAGGAGAAGTCGGAGAAGGAAGATTCGAGCTTTTAGGACATTCAAACGTACACGATGGCGGCTGGTTCAATAGGATTAGTGTTTATGTTAATCTCCTATTAATAATATTATTTAATTCATTAATCACTTAAAAGGCCCGTTTTGAAACTAACTCCAAATCAAGCCCAACGACTGTCGCCCCTAGCCAAATACCCCCATTCCAGACACAATGGACAATGTTTCGTGAGCCCATTTGACTGTTTCAGCCTACTTTTCTTTAAATTAAAGTATAAAACATTTAATATTAAATTTGAACGTACATTTAAATTTACATGGACCACATACTAACTCCAAAAATTCCTGAAAAATAAATTTAGCAATGTTTTGATGATACGGTCCTAAGAAAATTAATTTCATCGAATTTGGAGACCATTTGAAAAATGGCCTTTTTAATGGTCGAACGAATTCAACAAAAATTACCAAACGCGTTTTAATTTACCGCGCTCACATAAAAATTCCAAAAATTATGAAAATTTAAACTAAGCAATAATTTGACATTTCGAATCCAACAAAAATGGTTTCGTTTGAAATAGAGATCGTTTGTAAAATGGATATTTTTACTAGCTTTGTTTTTATTTAAAGATAAAAGTTTTAATTTCTGACATATTTTCTAACAAAATTTATATAAAAAAAAATTTAATAGATGACTTGCCAAACAAACTCCAAATTTAACGAAACAAGATTCTTTGGATCCGTTAGGAAATGGTCTAGTAAAATGTCAAGGTCTCAGAATTTTCAGATTTTTTCTGTAATTACAGGAATTTTTTACGCTTGATTTTACAATGATAATTTGAACTGACTTTTCACAAACGACCTCGGAATTCGACGAAACCTATCCCATTTGGTCCGGAATATTTTTTTATGTTAGGGTTACATATTTTTGTAAAAAACAGAGGTTGTATGTACGTGGTTTGAGGTGTTACTTCATGGTGAAGTTTCGGTTAATAAAATAATAATAAAATCATTCCCACTCTTTATATATATACATTATGTTAAACTAATGTTTGGGTCAAAGTTCGTTCGTGGTCAACATCCTTTTGCCTCCACCAAAATAAAACCGATGGTCTGAACTTCCGAATCTTCCACCTCGTTTTTCTTCAAATCCATAAAATAAAATCAAAATCATTCTTCTACAAAAATCTCGAGCTACATGAGATCGTTATTCTGGTCGGTCATGATCGGGTTTAAGGTGTTAGGCTAGACAGTATGTCAGCTAGAAGGTGCGCTGGTTCGAGTGAGTTCGTCGGCGACTGGATTGACCGCGTGTGATGAAATTCTAGTCGATGGATGATGAGAGATAGGCGCAGGCATCAATACCTTCTGATGGTGGTCTAGCTGAGGAACCAAGGCGCAGCGGTAGGGAATGTCATTTCTATTATATAAAAAAAAATTCTTTAATTCAAACCAAATAGTTTGTGAATCAATTCCATATATAAAAAAAATTCAATTCTTTCTCAGTAAATTTATAATCGAATTCATATATTCATATCAATTATAAATTCAAATTCCAATTAATTACGCAGTTCACGTTCATTTCCTACACAGTTCAATATTCAAGTCAATTCAAAATTGCATTTAGTTGATTTAAAATCAAATTCATTGAATCAAATATCGTTATATAAATTTAAATCTTTAAACCTCGAATTTAAATCGAAAAATCAAAACTTATCCACCTTTTGAGTTTATTATTAATGTTTATAAAATATATATATAATAAGTATTGAAAATATTATTTATAAGTTATAAATTTATATAGAAAATAGCTTTATAAACATAAATAGCTTTAAAGTAATTTAGAAATAGGTTTAAAAAGAATAATTTATTATAATATATTAATTTGAAGTTAAAAATACATATATGATTAAATTATATAGTTTAAAATAAATAAATTATAAGTAAAATCTTAAATAAGCATTTAAATACATTTTTACTCATAAAATCATTTTAAAACATATAATTTACAAAATTGAAGTATAAATCTTTAAAATATAAATTTAAAATATAAGATCTTAAATTAATATTATTAGATCAAATTTTCCAAATCATTTCAATTCGAAAACATTATCAACGATGTCTGTATATAGTTTTCTACCATATGGTCAAGTGATACGGATATTTGTCATTTCAATCCTCAATTTATAAAATTCTACGGGTTTATCATTTCAACCCGTAATCCCAAATTCAATAAAATCGTTCAGGTCTATCATCTCAACACATAACGATTTTTCCCTAATCTAAGGTTCGTTCGGGTATGTATCATTTCAATCTTTAGTGATTTTTCCTAAACTAGGGGTATCTACAACATAAAAAATCGTCACATATCACCAATCACATCATATTCATATGTAACCAGTGTACATACATGTCATATGAATATCGTGTCACATATGAAAGTTTATGTTTTAAACAAACAATTTCTACTGACAATCTTATACATTTCAAAACAGTTCATTTAAATGATCTAACATCTATGAAGTAATGTGAGTCAGGTGTGAGATAAACTGACCTTCCATGGCACAGATTGAAGACAACAGATGAATGCAAAATTGAAACGACGGTATCCAGGCACGACGGAATGGTTTCAGCTCGATGACCACTTAATATTAAATTAATTTTTGTAAGAGAAAGCAGAGAAATGCATTGGATCAGTATGGTTATTTGGGTTTTGGAATGTTATGGCTATTGGGTTTGGACAGTACAATATTGGGTTTTGGAACAATTTCGGAACACCAAATTGAATTCCAACAAAATAAACAAAAAATTTCTTTATATAAATATATTTTCTGTATACCAAAAAACCAAAATAAATGTATATACGTATATATATTTAAAAATTTATGCACATCAAAACTATTTTATATATTATAAATTATATAACATCAAAATTATATTATACAATTATACACATCATATATGAGAAAACACACATGAACAATACATCAAAATCAATTGAATATATATAGGGATTGTTAAAAGGACTCCACATTTGGTTAAGGGAAGAACCAATTTTTATTTATTGTATAATTGTTATAGGGAGGACAAAATAAATCAGCCTCCCCATAAACATACAAATTAAAATTCCAATATTAACCCCATATAATCCTCATTAAAGTAAACCATGAAACTTAAACCTTAATTAATGTTAACAATTTAATGATGCACATAAAAATAAAAAATAGATATAATTAATGTAATGGAGACACAAGAAAGCTTCATGGGTGATCAGAAGGCATTAGATTAGGTAGTTAATTTTAATTTCATATTAGAATTGGTATGGTTAATTGAAAATAAATGCAAAAACATAATTTTCAATCTAATATGTTGTATCTAATTTGAGTAATTGAGATGTTTAGTAATTCCCAAATTTGTTATTTGCGTTGAATTTAGTATGTTAGAGTTTAACATAAGTGACAAGCCTTGGGTAGTTTGGTCTCCATTTCTTTTCTTTTTCAAATAAACCAGAATGCCCTTAACAACAAAAAATTAAGCTAGAGTCACCTTAAAATTATCCTCCCCTTAACCAAATGTGGAGTCCCTTCAACAATCCCCTATGTATATACCTTCGCAAACTATCTTTTATATACATATAAACAAGCGTTAAAATATATATACATACATATTAATAATGAAATAAAATTCAAACAAAATATGTATTAACTCACACTCAAGCAAAATGGGACACACACAAAATATAACTCAACACACAAGCATACAAGCACACAAGCACACTACACAACTAACATACTAACTCAGTAAAATACTACACATACCAATATATTCACACACAGCAAACTCACACAAAATAATGACTCAACATTTTATGTACATAACCGTACACATCACATGATTGAAGACACCACACAAAATCAAGTAATCGTGTATATATGTATAATTATACACAGTTATATACCAACATACTCACATGCTAACATACCAAACTAAAACTCATTCCAACACAAAAAGCAACACAAATCCAAAACTGGAACTACACGATGGAATTTGGTCGGAGAAGTCTTGTTTGTCAGCTGCGAGACAGGCTATAGGAGGAGGAAGTGAGGCGTCATGGACCTGGTTGGATCTACGGGTGGAGGAGTTGGGTGTGAAAGGAGGATCAAGTGGTTGGGGTGTTGGTTCATTGCAAATCGGGTTTCGGGTTCTCGGGTTTTAGGGATAGGGCACTGGAGGAGGATGGTCGTAGGGCTTTCTCAGGAGGGTATAGTGTCTTTCTGGTCTGGGTGCCATGGCTTTTCAGGGAAGGCACGGTCGGAGGATGGCTGAAGGGGTGAGCTCAGGGTTTTGACAGTGGGTCATCCGATTTAGAGAGGCTCGGCGCGGCTTGGTGAAGATCGGAGGAGATTGGCGTGGTTCGATGGAGGGGCTTGGGAGGAGGAACTTGGCATAGGGAAAGGAAAACAGGAGGAAAGAATAAACGTGGAGAGAAATTAGGGAAGAGTAATGTACAAGAATAGTTGCTTTAAAATGTTGAGAGGGGTAACGTATGGGAGAGAGAAGGGGTAGGGCCGATGGTAGAAAATGAGGTGGGTTAGGAAAAGCTACATTAAATCTTGGGAAGGAACAGTATTAAAAAAACAGCTGCCTTTAATACTTGATAAATATAACGCCTGGCCTTGGAAAAGAACAAGGCTTAACATAATATCAGGAAAACAAATGGATTTATAGAGGGAATTAAATATATTTTTCGCAAAAATCAGGGGAACAAAAGGAAATAACTAAAAGAAAATAAATGGTTTAAATTTCAAAAACAAACAATTAAGAATGGAAATCAAAAGAATTAGAGTCAAAATTGGCAATGAATTATTTCACAAGGCATTAATATATATATATATATATATATATATATATATATATATATTTACACTAAATGAATCAGAGGAGATGAACAGATAAATTTTGAAAATAATGGACATGCAAGAAAAGAAATTATACTACTAAATGGATGTTGAACTTTAAACAAATAAACATTGTTCGCAAATAAAAGGAAACACTATAAAAAAATAAAGAAAATCCATGGGATGGAATAATGAATGCATGCATGAATCTGCAAGAAATAAGTGACGGGAAAGAAATAAATGGTTGCTAATGGAAATCAATAAATAAAGGAATGTGGTAAAAATAAATGAAGAGTCGTATGTGGAGAAACACTAATGGCTTGAATGGATATTTGATGAAAGAAAAGAATGGTTTAAATTTTGAAAATAATGAACATGTAAGGAAAACATTAATACTAAGAAACGTACGTTGAACATTAGAAGGTAATCAATGTTTGCACCAACAAAATCAATACGCATTAAAATTAAATTAAAATATAATTACATATTGAAAACGAAGGGAATAATTAAAAAAATTAAATATTTATATAAAAATTCAAGAATGAATGCAAAAAAATAAAATAAATAAACCAAAATTTTAAATTAAATCAGCAATTAAAATACTCTAAAAATTGAGGTTGTTACATGTTTTACAATTAAAATAAATTTATTCGCTCTAACTTCAATTTAAATATATTTTCGTCGTTATTATTTAAATAAATTATTTTAAATCTTAAAATTCATTAAAATTTCTAAAATAAAAATTTTAAATTGATTCTGAAAATCCGAGTTGTTACAATCTCCCCCACTTAAAATCTTTTCGTCCTCGAAAAGGAACGGAGCTGAAAGTTGTTTAACTAATCAACTCAACTTTCCATTCTAATAAATTTTCAATTCAGTTCAATATTAATTTGATTTAGCTAAATTTATCGTTCTTTCTCATATTGGTTAAATTAATTATCATTCCAATATTTTAATTAGTTAAACTAATTATCAAACATCACAACCAACAATCAATTAGGTGATTAATTTTTTTGAATATATATAACTTTTATATATAGTCAAAAATCATATTTTTAGTGCAAATCACAGCAATGAATTTTATCTAAGTTTTGGTTCTCACACTAGTCAATTGGAAATATATATATCATACTTTCGAAACTCGAACATAAATACTGTTAATACTGCAGCATTATCAGAATTTTCCCTGGGCGACTAGAGTGTGATTTTATATCTATCCAGTATATTAAAACTTCGAATATCCATTAATTACTTGTATATTCAAAATCTTTATATACTATTGCCCAAATTAAAATAAAATAATATACTCAAATACGTATATTAATATTAAATTTTCAAAACTAAATTTGTTTTCGTTTTATTTTAAAATTAGCACTCTTCACACTCGTTCTAGGATACTACTGATCCCATCTCTAACGAGTCATTCTTATTGGATATTAATAATCCAATCTCTGATGACTTCTTTCGTTCGGTTAATGTGTCTTGTTCTCTAGCTCTGATACCAAATGAAACAACCCAAAGTTCCCCTTACGGGAAAGCCCGGATTGAATTGAGAACACGACAAATCGGAACACAAATCGAAGAACATTTCATTGCTTATTACAACAACTACATCAGAGTACAAGAATATAGCAGAGTATGAATAAATAATATACATTGGAAACACAATATCGGAGATTTGAATTACATTTAAACTGCAGTGAAAAGAATAGTACAAAACACAACTGAAAGAAATACACGGATGCATAGCTTTCCAAATATCGCTTCAGCTTTAAATCTAAGATCATATGAATATAATATCTGCAAAACCAAAAACTACTAGCTGCCCGTGTGGAAAATAGGGGCACCCAGAGTATAGGTTAACACAATAAACTCTAGGTGAGTCCTGGGACTGGTGTGAGAACTAAAACAGTTATTAATATTTAATTTAAAAGTGGGGAAATCATGGGACTACGCCGTATAACACAGAGCGGGTTTACTCCACATGAATCTTAGTCTTTAGAAAAAAAACCATGCAATACTTTTTGGAAAAATGAAGCTATTATAAAACTAAGGTCCCATCACACAATGCAACGCTAGCCAAAGGATAGAGTTTTCCCTTATAATAGCCAAATAGGCTTGATACGTATAAAAAAAATATTTTGATATTACTATAAGTGCATAGTGCATAAAACAACTCCAAATATAAATGTATCAATCATAGACTGCATAGTACCCTATCCTACTATGTCTCCATACTAGTTCTACAATTAAATCCATAATGTCGTATTGGAATTTAGATTTCCATCATGAGTCAAGGCTAGGAATGATTTCCTTACCGATTTGAGACACTCTAGCAAATGTCTCAGGATTCGGACGTTGGCGAACCCTTGGATCCTGTAGGGCCGGTCCACAAATACTTTAGTGGATTGACGATTCTTGAACACATGTTTCCCGGTCCTATTGGACCTATCAATCGGTCACTATCGACCAATATAACTGAGGCCTCGTAATCCATCATCCACATAAGTAAAAAATGTCAGGGCTTGCAAACCCTGTCACCACTTCTAGCTAGAAAGAAACGAGTGCACTCCCTACGTTCCCTTATCCCGTTTCTGACCCTTACCAGGGTGTGAGGCTCACGAAGCGCTATACACAAAGTTATGCCTAAATAAGCCGTGCTTTGATCATTAACCACAAGGCTTTGCTTTTCAACAAAAGTCTTGATCCATGCAACTCGGCATGCCACACTTTCAATTCATACCGTACTACTGATTTCTGCCGATATATAACCTCTAAGCTCGTACGTCTCAGAGAAGGGAGTTAGCCACTAAACAGATATATATTTAGCAGAGATCAACGAATACAGTATAAAGCAATACAATGTCAGACACCATCCATTTACAAGTCCGTTCTGGGTCTGAACGAAACCGGAGACACCTTATTCCTCATCCCATATGTCCAATACAGGAGAGAGGTCCTCGCATATCTGTCGATCTCAAAGTACGTCTGGACGATTACCACTTATTACCTTGTCTTGGGTGTACGGCCCAATCAAGACATTAGTAATCATCCAAACGATGTGAAGAACTCTGGTCTTCAACTACGTCTTCATCGTCGAATTTTAGTCGTCGTATTAATTATTCAGAATGGGTTAAACCTGGTCTTTCCGAATGACTCGCGTATTTTATAATCAAGTGCTATAAAAACACATCAAACGCCTCATTCCAATTCAGAATATTCTTTTAATAAAATATTCACATTATTAGGGAAAGGTTCCCATTAATTTTATCAAAGATAAATTCTTTAATCTTATTCTTTAATCTTCCTTTTGATATTATTTCAAAAGATTTGATTTATCCTTTATCCATTCTAAACTGAATTAAGGTTTATCAACTAGTCGAGATTAGCGAACATTACCGAAGTAATCATTTAATTATTAATCCCAATCCCAACCTATTCATCCCATGGAGCAAAACTGGTAATACTCCATATCTAACACCCACGGTGTTATCGGTAAATTTAATTACCATTTCACGTTCAAATCTAATTAAAGATTTAACTATCGCCTGGAGTAAAAATGGTGGTACTCCATTCTCGATCATTTCATGAATTCAATAAATTTAATTATCTTTTTCACACTTTAATCTAATTAAAGTTTCGTTAAAACTATAGTTTTGGTTTTAATCTCAAAAATCATTACTTAATGATTATTCAAATTTAAGAAATTAATCTTATCTTTAACTGGGTAAAGAACAAATGTTATTTAAAACACTGTTCACGATATACCCAAAATCATCTACCATTAAATATGGAATCTTCACAGAAATCAGATCAATATATAATCAATATAAATTTCCGTATCAGATTAATAATAGGAATGGAATAACGACAAAGCCTTTTAAATTCCATATATAGTTACAGTCTTCATCCATAGAAGTTCATCTCGATTATTAACCAATTGAATTCCATTCAATCCCAATTTTAATATATTAAATTGGAAATCTTTACTTAGGAAAATTTCTATTTAAATCGTAATAAAAAAATTATAAATTCCAAATTATGTTTTCACTGTTATTAGGGTTAAAGAACGAATGTTGTTAAAAACACAGTTCACAATAAACCCAATTCGCATTCCAATTTATTCCAATTACTAAATATAATTGGAATCTCTGATAATCTAAATTAAAATATTTATTCTTTTCTCAATTGGGTTTAAGAAACAGTGTTATTTAAGACATCGTTCACGACAAACCCAAAATCCAATTCTTTTATTTAATTAATTAAAAACATTGAATTATTATTCTAGTTAATATCTAGTTCATTTTGATAAAAGTATATTTTTATCTTTACAAAATTGGAAATTTTCATCTAAATTCTTTCCAAGTCATTTATTATAATTTTACATAATTTTGACATATTTTTGATAATTTTATTAGGGCCCTTACAGTCGGTTTCCAATAATGACCACCGAACTTCATTTACCACGACCTTTTCCAAATTTTATTCAGACATATTTCCAAATCCAACCATTAGACTTTAAATCTCTTATATTCGTTGGAAAGCTTTTTTCGATAAGAACCCAACGGTTCTGATTTTAGGGGAATCCAACGGTCAGATCTCCTGTTACGCCAAAATAAAGTTAATGCCCAAAATTCGCAAATGTTCGCTGCGCAGCGCGTTCTATACAGGCAATTAAATGTATATAATATATATATTATATACATTTCATCAATTTTCATTTGAAATGTACTTTATAATATATCTGTAAATTCGTTTTAAAACGATTCCAACTTCCTTTTCAATTTTTAATCAAAATTGAATATTCTATATCTTTATCATATTAAAATAATAATATTTTAAAAATATTGGATTTTTAAATCACTTCTTTTTTATATTCATTATAAAAGTAATAAAATCGATCGATAAACCTGTTCGGGTTAAAATGGCATTTGCTACTTAAATCAGCTTCACATTTTTATGTTTTTGTGTCCATCCAAAATCAGACATCATAATCATAATTTTATTTTTCACTGAATATTATTTTAGAATATTCGTTATAAAATATCCTTTAATTTAAAAGATTCTTTATTTTAAAATATTCTTTATTTTAAAATGTGCTTTATAATAATAATGTCTTTTGTAATAAAAATATCTTTGATAATAAAATGTCTTTGATAATAAAAATGTCTTTTATTTCTAAATCAGAATGCGACTCAATCAATTTCAATATAATTCTAGTTATATGGATTTCATACACTGCATGTATTCAACAATAATGATAAATAATCATTAAACAGTCCATTCACATCCAAAGTGAAATTCACAACTGTGTGAGCATTAAAATAAATAAATAACGCTCATCACAGCCTATCAATCCATCGGTTGACATATAATTAAACATTGGGAATAGTGTATGTCTAATATCATCCCTATACCCGTCCGGGGTTTTCAAACAACAATAGTTTATTTATTTGTGCAATTGGGCGATATGTAAAATTTATCGTCCCAAACCATATTCGATAAATGGAGGTACATAAACAAATCATCAGATTTGTAAATGAATATTTATTTTTATTTCAAGAGAATTTTATGCCGTTCATATATAAATACGTTAAAAATTAATTTTTTAATGATAGATTATTTTATTTAACACATGAATATTTATATAGATCATCTATACAATAAAAATGTTGTTTTTACTGTGCTAACATTTTATACCATAAAAATGATATTTTTGTTATGCTAACATTTTATACCACAAAAATGATATTTTATGATATTTTTGTTATGTTGTTTGCGAACAAATTAGACAATTGTAAACAACTGTAAAATTCGTTCGTCTTTCCTAAACAACAAGGATTGTTGTAGAGGGTGTCGAACTCTGGGACCAAATTATTTTATTAATAAATACAATCAAGTTATCCCCAACTTTTGATTGGTGGAAAACAAAGAAAATAGCAGAAATTAATTATAAGAGAGTTTTAACAATAAGTGAAAGCAATTAGGGGATAATGACATAGATCAGATTCATAATCATCAATAGCCAAAAGATTAACCAGATCTAATACATGTTTCTGTCACAAACATGAATCAACGATAATAGGTTTTTAGAAACAAATATGTAAATAACGACAAGCATAGCCTATGCAGGAGCTCAGCTCTACAACCATGGACTATCAGGACAGATTTACTAATTAATTTCTAAAAACCCTAAAATTAGATCTAGATCTGATAAACGTTAGATCGAACACGAATATACCCTGTGAAGGAGCATAGCTCTTAAACGACACAGGATATTAAGGTTCAGATCTAACCCTTATATACATGAATTCCTCATCCTTTGGCTATGTGATTCATATTGAATCATACTATCAGCGTCATCACCCCCTAATCAAAGGGGATTAGCTAGACATAGCTAAAGAAGAAGAGAAAAAGAAAATAAATAACATGAACATAAATAAAATAAACAAAAAGTAAAAAGAAAAGGAGAAAATGGTTTTATTCCAAGAAGAGAATTACAGAATAAAACCTAATGTGTTTTACAATGAATGAGATACAAGGTATTTATAGCTGATATGACAAAGGCTAGCTAGCTAATTACATAATGTGGGACTAAAGAAATAACCCAAATAACACATAAGCCAGTGTGAATGCAGCTTTAGAGTGAGTGGTTTAGCAAATAGGCTAGTGTGAACGCAACATGAGTAAGAGGCCTTCCTAACGAGCTAATGTGAATGCGGTTTGAGTCCAAATCTTCTTAACTGAAATATAATTGCAACCGTTCTTCAAGCTTCAGACTCTTCAAGCTTTAGCAATTTTAAACTTCACTCTTTTTACGCAAATTCTTCATGCTTTATCCATCAAATGCTCTAAACCATGCTTCTTGTCAACAAATCTGAAAATACAACTATAAATACAAAGTATCAATTATTTTAAAGGGAAAATAAGATAAATAAGCGGATAAAATATACACATTTACGTGTATATCAAATACCCCCACACTTATCTTTTTATTCGTCCTCGAATAAACTAAACTAAGATATGTCACACTTTCGTAGGAAACACGATTGCATTTAGCGTATGCAACAAGCTGTTAAACCTCTGCGTGTCCCCAGTAGGACGAGTGTTGTCTCGTGAGGGTTTTCAGCGGATACTACCCACAAAATCCAAAGCGTCTTATGTACGCAGATTAATCAAACAATATATTTAAAGTCTTTCACATTCCAAGGATCTCACCTAACTTCAATAATAACGGTTTAGCCCCAAATTGTCCATCCCATTATTAGCGCAAAAATGAACAAAAAATTTCAAGCTGAATCGTAATTCCTTGATAACACTGTAATTGTCTTGAAGGTTAAGAGCGTGGTGTCAACCAAAGTTCTACACATCGACAATATGCACCCAATCATTTCTTTCTTTCTTTTTTTTTTTTGAAGAATTTTGCACCAATGTAACTGTAATGTATTGGATATGAGTTATGCATAGATGAAGGAAAATTTTTGTAAGTTCTAAAAATGTTATAGATAAGAGGGCAAGTGTATTAGTTGAACTTCAAATTACAAAAGATAAATTAATACTAAGGCACATATGGACGTTTTGTTTCCTTTCATCTCCTCTACTACAATCCTTGCTTCCAAGTACGGTACGATGGATGTGGATGGAATGGAAATGAATGCTTTATAGTCAAGAGTGATGAATGACTATCTTATTCTGAGAGAATCCCTCTTTTTTCATATATTTTTTTTTCTTTTTTTTTTCTTTTTTTTCTACATTTTTTTTTCATATTTGCATAATGAATGATGAGTGGAAATGGAATGGAATGACACCGTATTTTATTTCATTTGATTCCTCCTCTACTAAACGAATCATAACCAACACTTCATGAAAGGAAAGTTTTGTGCCCTAGTTACTCTATTTCTATAACCATCGTTCAACACACAAGTCTGGATTGATGTTATATGAAAAGCTGAAAGGAAAGATAAACAAAGTTTCATAAGATAGATAACCCATATAAAATAATTTGTGGTATATGGTTATCCTACCTTAAAACAAGTACGGAATGGGTAGTGTAATATTGGTATAAAAAGTGACGTTTTTTTGACCTTTAAACTAAGGTTCTTGAGTATACCAATATAAGATAAACTTGTCGAAACATGGATGTAAATCGACTAAAAACTTGGGTTTGAATAATGTGGGGTATCGAAGAAGAACGCTACAATGAGTCATTTCTCCTTAATTGGGCCAAGTGGATTTTAGAACTTACAATTTTGAAAATTTGAGTGAAAAGAAAATATTATGCATGAAAACGAACTCAGAAAATCCAACAAATGTAGGTGCAAAATCATTTTTATTTCTTGATTTTTTTTTTTTTTTTTTTGATTTTTTTTACTTGCACATTCTAACATGTAAACAAAGGTTGACACGCTTACTCCAGAACACGACTAACGTCTGCACAGTCTCAAGCTAGCATCTTAAAAAGACACATTACGATTCAATGAATAAATAATGTTCATTCCCATCACCCAACAATTCAACTTATCAAACAAGAACCAAGGTGATATTTATGAATTTAAGTTAATCCTTGTTCAATGAATTACCTACTTCATAAAATTTGATTGCTGATGTAATGTAAATTCCCCCCACACTTGAGTGTGACTGTGTCCTCACAGTCTTAATCAGACATATCTCAGTGAAAGGGAAAACAAATAAGAGAATATTTACATATGTACAAAAGAGGGTTAGTGCGTCTTACCGGATGTAATGTGGCTCATGGAGGACCATGAGCTCTTCCTCTTGGTTGGGTATCGGTTCCAAGTAAGGTTTAAGGCGTTGACCATTGACCTTAAAGGATGATCCATCAGTTGGATTCTCAATTTCTACCGCACCATATGGAAAAACAGTCCGTACAGTGTAAGGTCCTGTCCATCTAGATTTTAGCTTACCCGGAAATAGATGCAGTTTTGAGTCATACAACAGAACTTTTTGACCTGGCATGAAAGTTTTACGTAAAATTGATTTATCATGAAAAACTTTTGTTCTGTCCTTGTAAATTCATTCATTTTCATAGGCATCATTTCGAATTTCATCAAGTTCATTAAGTTGAAGCTTCCTACGTTCACCTGCTTGCTCTAAATCAAGATTTAAAGTTTTTATTGCCCATAACGCCGTATGTTCTAGTTCAACTGGCAAGTGACATGGTTTACCAAAAATCAACCGATAAGGGGACATACCCAAGTTTGTTTTGAAAGCGGTGCGGTAAGCCCAAAGAGCGTCGGTTAACTTTTGGGACCAATCTTTACGATTTCGATTCACAGTTTTCTCAAGAATTTCTTTAATCTGCCTATTCGATACTTCAACCTGCCCCCAAGTTTGAGGATAGTAAGGAGTGGATAACTTATGGGTTATCGAATACTTTCTCATGAGAGCTTCAAAAGAACGATTACAGAAGTGTGTACCATTATCACGGATTATTGTGCGAGGTGTGCCAAACCTAGAAAAGATGTTTTCTTTCAAGAAGCGCACAACAACCTTGTTATCGTTTGTTTTGCATGGTACAGCTTCGACCCATTTGGAAACATAATCAACAGCTAAGAGAATGTAAAGGTTCCCAAAAGAATTAGGGAAGGGTCCCATGAAGTCTATACCCCACACATCAAAAATTTCGACCTCTAGAATGGGGTTTAGGGGCATCATATTCCGTTTAGAAATTTTCCCTAAGAATTGACATCGATCACAAGTTTTGCAAAATTCGTACGCGTCTTTGAAAAGGGTGGGCCAGTAGAAACCCGATTGGAGAACCTTTTCGGCTGTCTTTTTAGGACCGAAGTGACCACCGCATGCTTGGTCATGACAGAAAGAGAGGACACTGTGAATTTCAGTGTCAGGAACACATCTTCGAATGATTTGGTCGGGACAATACTTGAAAAGATAGGGGTCGTCCCTATAAAAATGTTTCACTTGAGAAAAGAATTTGTGTTTATCCTGCTTAGACCAAAAAGAAGGGGTCTGCTTGGTGACTAAGTAGTTGACAATGTCAGCGAACCAAGGATCAGTGGATAGAGAAAACAACTGTTCATCAGGGAAATTCTCGTTGATCGGAAGAGAAGAAGACGGGGCATTTGGAAGATGAGACAAGTGGTCCGCAATAACGTTGTCAGATCCTTTTTTATCCTTAATGGTAAGGTCAAATTCTTGAAGTAGAAGGATCCAACGAATGAGACGAGCCTTAGCATCCTTTTTAGAGAAAAGGTACCTAAGTGCGGAATGATCGGTATAAACCGTGATGTGTGAGCCAACTAGATAAGGTCTGAATTTTTCTAAAGCGAAAACGACTGCCAAGAGTTCCTTTTCAGTGGTCGTATAATTGATTAGAGCGTCGTTCAGAGTCTTACTCGCGTAGTAAATGACATGAAGAACTTTATCGATACGTTGTCCTAAGACAGCGCCAACAGCGAAATTCGAGGCATCGCACATGATTTCAAAAGGCAGCTTCCAGTTGGGAGAGCAAATGATCGGGGCAGAGACAAGTTCATTTTTAAGACGCTCAAAAGATGAAATGCAATCAGAATTGAAGTCGAAAGGAACATCCTTACCAAGAAGGTTAGTCAGAGGTCGAGTAATTTTGCTGAAATCCTTTATAAAGCGACGACAGAAGCCAGCATGACCTAAAAAGGATCGGATGTCCTTAACTGATTTGGGAATGGGAAGATTTGAAATAACTTCGATTTTGGCTTTGTCTACTTCAATTCCTTTGTTAGAGATGACATGTCCCAAAACAATGCCATGTTTAACCATGAAGTGACACTTTTCCCAATTAAGCGTTAAGTGTTTCTCTTTACAGTGATTAAGAACAAGATCGAGATGATGTAAACACTCAGAGTAAGAATCACCAAATATGGAAAAATCATCCATGAACACTTCCAAAAATCGCTCGATCATATCAGAAAAAATGCTAATCATGCACCTCTGAAAGGTTGCAGGTGCATTACAGAGACCAAAAGGCATACGTCGGTACGCAAATGTACCAAACGGACAAGTGAAAGTGGTTTTCTCTTGGTCCTCAGGAGCGATAGGGATTTGATTATAGCCCGAGTACCCATCAAGGAAACAGTAGTACTCATGACCCGCTAGTCGTTCTAACATTTGATCGATAAATGGCAGAGGGAAATGATCCTTACGTGTTGCAGGGTTAAGTTTCCTATAGTCAATGAAAACACGCCAACCAGTCTGGGTGCGGGTTGGGATAAGCTCGTTAGCTTCAGTTTGGATCACGGTAATCCCTGATTTCTTAAGTACAACATGAATCGGAATAACCCATTGACTATCAGAAATTGGGTAGATGATTCCATTGTCTAGACATTTAAGGATTTCAGCACGAACTGCTTCTTTCATGAGAGGGTTTAGTCGACGCTGGGGATCCCGAGTGGGTTTGGCATCATCTATAAGGTGGATTCGATGTTGGACAATCGAAGGACTAATCCCCTTAATATCAGCCATGGACCAACCAATTGCCTCCTTATTTTTCTTAAGAATGTGAAGGAGCAATTGTTCCTGCTCTAAAGTAAGGTCAGAAGCGATGATGACAGGAAAAGTTTCATTGTCTCCTAAGTAAGTGTACTTAAGATGACTGGGCAACACTTTGAGTTCAGATTTTGGGGGCGACTCAACCGAAGAAATGGGTTGAGGGATAGACTCAGTTGTGAGAGGCTCGACAGGAATCGAATCAGAGACATTTTCGGGAATATCTTGAAATAAGGTTTCGTAATTCGATTCAACTTCGTTATTCAGATGGTCGAGCTCAGATTCATTATCGTGGACAGCATGGATTTCAGAAAAGTGGTCCACATAAGAGTTAGGAGAGTTTTCAGTTCTGAAGATGTTTAGCTCGACAGTCATATTACCAAAAGAAAGTTCCATAGACCCATTTCTACAGTTGATGAGAGCATTAGAGGTTGCTAAGAAGGGTCGTCCTAGAATCAAAGGAATTTGGTATGCAGGATTGCTAACCTGTTGAGTTTCTAAGACAATAAAATCAACTGGAAAGATGAATTCGCCAATTTTGATCAACACATCCTCGATTTCGCCCACAGGTTTCTTAATTGAACGGTCAGCAAGCTGAAGGGTAACCTTGGTGGGTTTCAATTCTCCTAGCCCTAATTGGCGATAGACAGAATATGGAAGCAAGTTAACACTAGCACCTAAGTCTAGCAGGCATCTATCGATTTTCTTGTCCCCAATAGTACATGATATTGTGGGGCAGCCAGGATCTTTGTATTTCACTGGCATAGATTGGGACAAGACTTCGCTTAGAGTCGCTGCTAGAAACACTTTCTTAGGTACATGTGTATGACGTTTCTGGGTGCACATATCTTTTAGAAATTTAGCGTACTGTGGAACTTGTTGTATAATATCTAAAAGAGGAATGTTCACTTTAACTTGCTTAAATATTTCAAGGATTTTTTCTAGCTGATCCGTCTTTTTCCTAGGTCGGAGTCTATGAGGAAATGGAGCAGACAACTCAGTAGGTTGGGCTACTTGAGTTTGAGGATGGTCCTTGTCAGAAATTGGCTTAATGTTTTGATCTGAGTTGGTTGAATTTTCGATAGGGTTTGGAAGATCGTCCGGTAAAGCATTTGGGTTGACCACATGGTTGTCAATCTTTTTGCCGGATCTAAGAGTCGTGACCGCATTCAAGTGACTCACGTTTGAATCTTAAATGATGTGAATTTGGTTGGAGTTAGGATTTTGACGGTTGGGGTTTGAAATGGGTTGACTCGGGAAAGTGCCTCTTTCCCGTTCGCTTACGGAAGTGGCTAACTGACTCATTTGCATTTCAAGTTTAGCAATCGATTGACTCGTGTTTTGCATGTGCGAAGTCAATAAATTTTGAAGATTGGTATTTGATTGGATATTCTGAGTCGTCGCTTTAGTCAATTCTTCGAGAGTTTTCTCCAGTGATGTCAATCGTTTATCGTCTTGGGGAACAAAAGATTGTTGTGCTTGGTTTTGAAAAGGTGGCGCAGGATGTTGGAATTGAGTTTGTTGAAAGGGAGGTTTCGAAGGATTATTCGAAAATGACTGAAAAGGTGGTCGAACCGCATTCAAATTTGCATTGTTTTGGGTCCACGAGAAGTTAGGATGGTTTCTCCAACCTGGATTGTACGTTGGGGAGAATGGGTCATTCCTAGCTTTGTTAAATGCGTTGAGTTGTTCCAATGAATGTGGGCATTGATCAGCTATGTGGTTAGGATCGTTACATTTGTAACATGATGTCTGAAACGCTTGAGCTTGATTTATTTGCGTTGATGAAAGGACATTATCGAATTTGGATATCATCGCGTCTATTTTTGCTTCTAAGGCAACTGATGATCCTACCGAATGAGCGTTAAATCGGGAATAAATCGATTTCTCGTTAGATCTTTCCCATTGAGCTGATTTTTCGGCCAAATTTTCGAGAAACTGCCAAGCGGCATTGTGATCTTGGGCTAGAAAATTTCCTTGGCACATTGATTCGAGCATGGTTCGAGAGTTATTTTCAAGTCCATCGTACAAAATTTGACAAAGAGTCCATTTTTCGAAATTATGATGTGGACATTTGACTAGAAGCTCTTCAAATCTTTCAAAATATTTTGCAAAGGATTCACACCCAAATTGACGAAAATTTACGATTTCATTTCGAATTTTAGATGTTTTTTCCAGAGGGTAAAATTTCTTTAGAAAAATGTTTACAAATTCACCCCAAGTTCCAATCGTATTTGAAGGCAAGCTATACAACCATTTCTCAGCATAATCGGTAAGTGCAAATGGAATTAACCTAAGTTTGATTCCATCGTCACTTAATTGTTGAAATTTCATGGTTGCACAAACTTGTTCAAATTTGGTCAAGAAGATATAAGGATCATCACATTCTAAATTGCCGAACTTTGGAAGAGTATTTATGTGATTCGAATGAATTTCAAAGTGGTTACCCGTTGGGGCGGGCAATATGATGCAAGAAGGAATAGAAACCCGATCGGGGAAGTATCTATCCATAAGAGATCGAGGGGGATTTTCTTCGGCCATGGTTAAAGAACTGTTTGTTCGAACTAGACGATTATCTGAAGGATCACGAGTCCAATGACGCATGCACTAGCGAGAAGAATAAGGGAAGACGAGAAAAACAAATTTTAGACGCGATTTTTTTTTTTTTACAAAACGAGGATTATTTTGAATTTTTTTTTTTTTAAAGAAAAAGAATTAGACACAAAAGTTTTTTTTTTTTAAATGAACCTAATGCGATTTACAATTTCTAGAATTATATAATGACGGTTTGATTTATTTCAACAAAAGACTTCTCAACCAGTTAACGGACAGGAGTTATCGGTGCACCAGGAATCACCCTAGCAATGCAGCCGAAGGTTTAAGTACCTTCAGAGGAACAACCGATATAATATTTACGAATCACCGTAATATTTATAAACAGTTATTACTCTACCGTAGTCTAGACACCGAGAAATAATCCGTTTGAACTAAACCAAATTGTCAAAATATAATGAAGTCCTTAGAAAGTAAAAACAAAACTACGATGAATGCGGATTTTTTTTTTTTAATCAGTCACAGAACAGTCAATTGCAATGATAAATAAAAAAAACAAAATATTTTTACAAGCAAGCCGATTCCCTGCAGAAGAGTTTTACAAGCAATGTCTATATTTTTTTTATTTGCAGCAGCGGTCCCTGTAGAGATAGAAAATACTCACCTTGATCGGCAGTCCGTCCAGCGCAATTGAATTGCGCTAGCGCGTTCACACCCCACTTGGTGTGCAACCGCTCGAACACTGAATAGTCCGCTGCTTTTTATTGCTGTTGCCTCCTATTATTTGCTTGACTGCGCTGCGGCACAAAATTTTCACTGTACCTGTTTTTGAAAAAAAAAATCACCTTTCTTTTTTTTTTGAACAGAGAAGAATATGAAAAATTAAACTACAGGACAAACTAAGAAGAAATTGAAATTAACCGGAGTCATTCAACGGAAAATGAAAGCTCAAAACCTTCTCCTTTTTTTTATTACTACAAAAAAAAATATGAAACAAACAAAGGAGGTAGATTAAAAAAACAATTAGGCCCACAAACCCATTCGAAACAACTCACGCCCGATTGGAATCCCGCAAACCCAATAAGCCCCAAACAACAAAACCTACTAAATCCACTAAACAGAATATGTAACAACCCGTATTTTCAATAACCTGTTATAACATAAATTGAGGCAGAATTTAATTCAAAAATCTGAAACAAGGGAAACGGGCTATGCCATTGCGTTGGTCTCGGAAAAATACGCGAAATAGAGTCCGAGTTTTCGAAAATCGGAGTCCGTATGACCCAGTTAAGGCCCATTGAAGTTTGCAGAAAATTCCTAAGTAAAAACAGATTTAAATTTTAAAATTAAAAACAAGGGTTAGGGCAAACTGGCGCAGGCGGGAAAATTCCCGCCCAGGACCCGCATGTCGACAGGCCTGTCGACAGGGTCCTCAGGGTGTCGACAGCCCTGTCGACAGGGGGTGGCCGGGCAGTATTGCCTGGTGCACCATTTCTGATTTGGGCTTGATTGGGGGGCTTGGTTCTAGAGAGTTCCGAAATCTGATGGACCTAATTCAATCTAGGGTTAATCCTATGGTCTAAATCACTAGCCTAATCTATAAATAAGACCCTAACCTACCCTAAATCACTCATTATTCATTCTAGCAACCAAATTATGTCAAATTGAATTCTCAAATGGCCTCCACCTAAAAACCCTAGCCTCCACCCTCTTCAATTGTAATTCCTATGAAGATTTTGATGTTCATACAAGCATTTCTAAGTTGTATGAATGATCATTAGCTTGCATACATCATCAAGTTGCAAGCTTTATTTGCTAAGCTAGAGTTTTTGGGATTTTTGTTAATTGGAGCTTTGTTTTGGGGTTTTATATGCTTGCATAAAGGGCTTCTCAATCTTTATTAGTAGATTTGTGTCTTCATAATACTTGTAAGCCCTCTTACCTTCATTTTAGAAACTCTAAAGTTAAAATGTGATGAAAGTTGGGATTTTTGCAAGTTCATTGAGTTATGCATGTTCACTATGCCATGATTTGCAAGTTCATTGAGTTATGCATGTTCACTATGCCATGGTTTGCAAGTTTATTGAGTTATGCATGTTTATGCAAGTTCACCAAGCCATGATTTGCAAGTTTATTGAGTTATGCATGTTTATGCAAGTTCACCAAGCCATGATTTGCAAGTTTATTGAGTTATGCATGTGTATGCAAGTTCACTATGCCATGTTATGCATGTTTAATAAGTTATGCATGCTTATGCAAGTTTAAAATGACAAGTTGTGCATGTTTGACAAGTTATGCATGTTTATGCAAGTTCTTTATGCCATGTTAGGCAAGTTTAACATGTTATGCATGTTTATGGTAATATGCAAGTTCACTATGCTAAGTTATGCAAGTTTAACATGTTATGCATGTTTATGGTAATATGCAAGTTCACTATGCTAAGTTATGCAAGTCTAACATGTTATGCATGTTTGTTGTGATATGCAAGTTCATCATGTATGTTGTGCCAAGTTCCCTCTTACTATCCTTTATGCGTTATTACGAATATGTAAGCGATAGAATGACGTTGGGGGGTTTGGTTAAACTTAAAAATACATGAAGATATAAGATTGGGAATTTACCTATTAAGTTAGGTCTACACCTTGGGAATTTACCTATTAAGTTAGGTCTACCCAAGTATTTGTTGACTTGTAATTATGTTTTGAAATAAAGTGGACATGACACTTAGAAAACATAAGTGTGGCCAACTCGAGGTTGGGTTGAGTTTGTAGCGTAATTCTACCCGGAACCTACCGGCTTAACTAGTGGCTACAAACAATAGGACCCAATGTGAGAAGTTTGTCATGTGGTGCCAAGACCCGAGGTTAGACAAAGTTGTGGTGTAAAGCTACCCGGACCCGCCCGGCTTAACTAGTAACCGCAACAAAGTCTAATGTGAGAGGTTAAGGTGCATTAAATTAATTAATGCCTCATGATTAGGGTTAAGTCAGGGTCCACTAATACTTAACCAATTTGGGGGTTCGAGGGATTGGAATGTGGTTAAGTTGTGAACTGTTGGTTACACTTAACTAATTTAATCCATTTGGGGATTAGAGGGATTGAAATGGGGTTAAGTGTGAACTGTTGGTTACACTTAACCAATTTAATCCACTTGGGGGTTCGAGGGATTGAAATGAGGTTAAGCTACACTTAACCAATTTAATCCATGATTAGTGAAGGGTTAAATCGCACTTAACCCTCTTAGGAAACCCTAGCAACGGGTCTGTTCCAGCAGTAATCCCAGTTTGGTATCATCACAACCCTAGAGGCTAGGCTAGGGCGGGGCACGATTACTGGACGGATGTAAGCGACCAAAGAGATGGCCGAGTGGTACAGCGATGCGGGTCCAGGCGGGCTACGGACGTGCACGTTGTCCGGTGTTGGACAAACTCGAGGCACGGGTACCAGTAGATTTAGATTGTGCATTATTGCTTAAGTGTCTGGGGTTGACACCCGAGGGCTTGATACACCCGAAGGTGGACCCAGCACAGTCTGACTACATCCATATATGGGCCGTATGGACACCAACACTTGACATGTTAGGCTTATAGGGAGCCGATCGACTAGACCGTTGGGTTGGACCTTATATTAAGGTCACTTCATGTTATTGGGTCAAAGTTTGGGCCAAGGGATCAATACCTGTTATGTTGGTTTGCTAGTACACCGTGGTGCAAAACTTAACCTTGTTTATGCGATGACACCTCTATCTATCTTGTAGTTGATTTACCATGCCAGTATGTTGTTATCTATGATCATCTCAGTTTCCATCATGATGTTAACTTTATTAGTTTATAGACTGATCGTAGCAGGGCTTACTCAGTCTTTTTGACTGACCTGTTTTCTTTCGCCTCTTTTCTTGCGTTCCCCCCCCCCCCCCAGGTTCTCAGGGAGGGAATACTGGAGCCTAGCTTGGATTTTAGCTGCTTCCTTGGATAGCTCATGTATGCTCTGGACTTGAGCCCGCTATGGTTTATCACTCTTATTTGGGGATAGTACTTATGTATTTTCAGTTTATCAGATGATGTTTTTATCTAGACTTGTAATTTTGGGAAATTGACATTTTGATGTGCCAGACTTGTGTTTTGAAATGGTATAAAAATCTTCCGCTGTTTTATCTACTTACTCTGTTTATTTACATATATATGTCATGTCCTGCCTTGCTATATCATTATGCATGTTTACCTTATTTTAAAACGCCCCACCAAAGTCAGAGTTGCTTGAAAGAGCCACCCTGGCGGAGGTGGGGTGTTACATTTGGTATCAGAGCATATGGTTTACGAGAAGGGATAAAAAGGTTTTTAAAACTTTTGAAAAACTATTTTCAAAACCAAGTATAAAGTATTTTCCAAAGAAAAGTCTAGTTATTTTTAAAGGCTATTCCCCAAAAGCCATTGGCACTATCCTTTGACCCCTCGTTTGAACTCCTCTCTTTTCGTTTCTAGCATGTCTGATAATCTCATCTTGCCCGAAGGAGTAACAGTACCCGATTGGTTTCGTCGGTACTTGGAAGTCACGGTACCGGTCTCGGGTGTCTCTAATGTTGTCTTTCCAGTCAAGGCCGCTGTTCCTCCTCCCCCTTCAGTACCTCTTCTCCCTCAGCCTCCACAAGCGGATTTTGCGGAAACTTGTAGGAACTTTAAGATGATGGGTGGCAAGAATTTTAGTGGAACAGAGACTCTTGTAGAGGCAAGGAATTGGTTGAAAGAGACCGAAGATCTTTTAGCCACCTTTGATATAGGTGATCGCAGGAGGGTTTTATTAGTAGTATGGTTGCTAAAGGAAGAAGCTGCACGTTGGTGGGTAGTCACCACCGCTACTATGCCAATTGAGACTTGGGATGACTATTAGGGAATACATAGATAAGTTTAATCAACTGGCTCGGGTCGATTTAGACTTGGTTAATACAGCTCAGAAGAAGGCCCTACACTTTACTCTAGGATTAAACGAGCCATTACATGGTTTGGCCATGTCTCATATACCCTTGGGGGCGACTTTCGAGAATTTGGTGAATATGACCCTACTTCAAGAAGAAGATAACAATGACAAGAAAGAGGTCAAGGCGAATGAGTCTCAAGGCAAGAGGGTAAATTCCGGGAAACGAGGCAAGAATAACAACAACCGCAAGGACAAGCCAAGAGAGAATAGGAAATGCAACTTCTGTGGTAAAGTTGGACATATATCCAGGGAATGTAGGAAGAAGAAGAGAAAGCGGGGCGAATGCTTTCATTGTGGTGAGTTTGGACATCTGAGCAAGGATTGCCCGAGGAAACAAGGGCAAGGTCAGACTCAGTGTGCAGGACTATCTGGAGGGCTAGTTTATCCCCTCAACACCGTTCTTCCAACTCATGATAGAGGTAGTGTTTCTGTTGAAAGTCTTTTTCTGATTTTCTCTATGCGTACTTTGTTTGATTCTGGCACATCGCATAGTTTTATTTCATCGGATCTAGTTGAAAGTTTGCACCTAAGTACTAGTCTAGTTTATGATCCCGTATGTGTTTCAAATCCAATTGGGGGGGGGGGGGGTTCTGCCCGTTTGTCTGTGGTCTGAGTGGATTTGAAAATTTCTATATTGAGTATAGAATTCTCGTGGGATGTTTATGTTCTCGGTTTCGGGGGATATGGGTTGGTTTTGGGCATGGAATGGTTGTCCTGTCTTGGAGCCATTCTTGGTTTTTGTATATAGGGTGGTGAGGCTCATGACTCGCCTCGGTAATACCCTAGAAATTTCTAGCAACCCTATGGGTCCCGTCATGTTATGTTATCTTGAATCCCTCAACTCGTCTATCGATAGTTTGCAATCTGTGAGGGTGGTCCGAGAATATCCTGATATCTTGCAAAGTAAAGGGGTTACCCCTAGACGTGGGATAGATTTCCGCATTATCTGGTTGGTAATACCAAGCCAGTTTCGTGGCCGATTAGGCACATGACCTCACGAGGTGAGAGTTAAGAAAGCAAGTCAAGGAGTTGCTTGAGAAGAACTTCCTGAGACGAAGCATTTTCGGTAGGGTGCTCCAGTAGTATTCGTTACTGATGTGGACAGTTTGCTTCGCTTATGTGTTGATTATCGTGAGAAGAATAGATAACCGTTACCAAGGATCAATGATTTGTTTGATCAGCTTGTAAGAGCATCTGTTTTCTTTTGATCTAGCTACCGGATTCCATCAGCTTAGGGTGGCTGAGGATGGAATTGACAAGACTGCGTTTAAGACTCTAGATGGATTTTAGAATAGCTAGTCATGCTATTTGGTTTGACTAATGCACCCGCATATTACGTGAACTTGATGGGTAGGGTGTTTAGGGAGTCCTTGAACAAGTCTGTCGTGGTCGTCGTTGACGATATTCTGATCTCCTTAAGAGCATGTTAGACATCTCAAGGAGGTGATGGATACGCTTAGAGCCACCAGTTGAAGGTCAAGTTCTCCAAATGTCACTTTGGAGGAAAGAAATTGGATTTCTTGGGCACATAGTTCCTAAGCAAGGCTTAGCGGTGGATTCCGCTAAAGTGGTTGCGGTTTAAGACCGGAAAACTCTGAGGAGGGCAATTGAAGTAAGAAGCTTTCTCCGTTTGGCTAGTTAGTTAGCATTCCCGGAGCTTAGACTTACTCTCCTGGATCAATAAGGGGGTTTCACAGGAAGAAGACCCGCAGTTGGTCAAGAACATGGACCAGTTGATTCGAGGCGAGATGTTAAGTCACCTCGCTAGATATATTATAGATGACAAGGGATGACTAAGGCGCGATGAGAGATTATGTGTTCCTCGAGTGAAAGACTTGGTAAAGAAGGTTCTTGAAAGTGCGCATCACTCGAGGAGGTGGCCGAGTTGGTCTCAGGATGCATGTTGTGCCACCAGGTTAAGGCCAAGTCATAAAAGCCCAGTGGGCCATTACCTCCATTGGAGGTTCCGCAAGGGAAGTGTGAAAACATCTCGATAGATTATGTGGATGGACTACCTAGATCAAAGAAAGGGAATACGGGTATGTGGGTCATAATAGGTAGACTCACGAAGAGTGCTCATTTCGGTCCAGTGAAGAGCGAGAGGACTGCGTCATGGTTAGCAACGGTTTACCCTCAAGAAGTTGGCCAGTTTTGAAATAGCCTACAGGAAGCCATGGGTAGGCAACTGAATCTAGGTATGGCCTATAGGCGGATGGTTCATTTCGATTAAGCCTGAGTTATAGAAAATCACGTTTATAGGGCAATTGGCAACGTGGATTGGTATTTTCAAGAAAAGTTCTGCTGTGCGGAATACTTTATAGTAAGTAGACGAGATCCAGGATTCACTAGTGAATTTTGGAGAGCTTGCATGAAATCATGAGGTTACAGTTAGGTTTAACCCAGGTAGGCAGAAAGAAGAATAAGTGGAAAAGGGAGACGAGAGGCGATGAGTTCCAACTCGAATTTGGGAAATAGGAGTTAGGAAGCCAAGAAATCATGAAGTAAAAGACGGTCAAAGCACAGTGGAGTTAAGCTCAAGGAAACATGACTAAAAAGGAGTGAAGACTGGACACGCGCATCATATCACTTTTTAAGAGTGCATCCTTGATCCTTGTTTTCCTGTGGATCTTGCTTGCAAGTCATCTTTTGTATATATCCTCTCGGTCCCATTCTCGATCTTATTTCTGTTGTAAACTCCATCAGGGGGTATGACTCATCGGTTAGTACTATATGTCAGAGTTTGAATGGATTTCTTGTAATCCAAAAAGGACTTTATCTTGCTTATCTTCTAAGATCTCTTGTTAGCATATTTCTCTGTCCATGTTTATCTAGTTTATCTAGTTTATCTTGTCATGAGATCCTTAGGTAGAGACCCTTTGGATGAAACATGTGTTTGAAACATGTTATGTTTGATGGTTGCAAGTGGTTGCAAGTGTTTGCAAGTGGTTGCTCGTGGATGCATTATACACGATTAGGCACTAGATCGGCTCGCACACTCCTCATATTGCATATGAATGAGTGTTTATGCTTATTCATGGATGAAAATTGTGTGTTATCACATGGATGTTGCATATGGGTGTATGTTATGTGCACACATATAGATGATATACATTATGTTAGGAATTGCATACATATGGATTCATTTCACTAACATAATTCGCATTGATGATATTTGCATTAGATAAGTACATATACACACACCTCTGCATATGTTCATCCAACATTTAGAATCTTGTAAGGACAATGATTGCTCGTGGATGATGCTTTGAGTAGATGGATGATTGGATGGTAGGGTACGTTCTTCCTAACTTGAAGATTTCGGGGACGAAATCCTTTAAGGAGGGGAGAATGTAACAACCCGTATTTTCAATAACCTGTTATAACATAAATCGAGGCAGAATTTAATTCAAAAATCTGAATCAAGGGAAACGGGCTATGCCATTGCGTTCGTCTCGGAAAAATACGCGAAATAGAGTCCGAGTTTTCGAAAATCGGAGTCCGTATGACCCAGTTAAGGCCCATTGAAGTTTGCAGAAAATTCCTAAGTAAAAACAGATTTAAATTTTAAAATTAAAAACAAGGGTTAGGACAAACTGGCGCAGGCGGGAAAATTCCCGCCCAGGACCCGCATGTCGACAGGCCTGTCGACAGGGTCCCCAGGGTGTCGACAGCCCTGTCGACAGCCCTGTCGACAGGGGGTGGCCGGGCAGTATTGCCTGGTGCACCATTTCTGATTTGGGCTTGATTGGGGGGCTTGGTTCTAGAGAGTTCCGAAATCTGATGGACCTAATTCAATCTAGGGTTAATCCTATGGTCTAAATCACTAGCCTAATCTATAAATAAGACCCTAACCTACCCTAAATCACTCATTATTCATTCTAGCAACCAAACTATGTCAAATTGAATTCTCAAATGGCCTCCACCTAAAAACCCTAGCCTCCACCCTCTTCAATTGTAATTCCTATGAAGATTTTGATGTTCATACAAGCATTTCTAAGTTGTATGAATGATCATTAGCTTGCATACATCATCAAGTTGCAAGCTTTATTTGCTAAGCTAGAGTTTTTGGGATTTTTGTTAATTGGAGCTTTGTTTTGGGGTTTTATATGCTTGCATAAAGGGCTTCTCAATCTTTATTAGTAGATTTGTGTCTTCATAATACTTGTAAGCCCTCTTACCTTCATTTTAGAAACTCTAAAGTTAAAATGTGATGAAAGTTGGGATTTTTGCAAGTTCATTGAGTTATGCATGTTCACTATGCCATGATTTGCAAGTTCATTGAGTTATGCATGTTCACTATGCCATGATTTGCAAGTTCATTGAGTTATGCATGTTCACTATGCCATGGTTTGCAAGTTTATTGAGTTATGCATGTTTATGCAAGTTCACCAAGCCATGATTTGCAAGTTTATTGAGTTATGCATGTTTATGCAAGTTCACCAAGCCATGATTTGCAAGTTTATTGAGTTATGCATGTGTATGCAAGTTCACTATGCCATGTTATGCATGTTTAATAAGTTATGCATGCTTATGCAAGTTTAAAATGACAAGTTGTGCATGTTTGACAAGTTATGCATGTTTATGCAAGTTCCCTATGCCATGTTAGGCAAGTTTAACATGTTATGCATGTTTATGGTAATATGCAAGTTCACTATGCTAAGTTATGCAAGTTTAACATGTTATGCATGTTTATGGTAATATGCAAGTTCACTATGCTAAGTTATGCAAGTCTAACATGTTATGCATGTTTGTTGTGATATGCAAGTTCATCATGTATGTTGTGCCAAGTTCCCTCTTCCTATCCTTTATGCGTTATTACGAATATGTAAGCGATAGAATGACGTTGGGGGGTTTGGGTAAACTTAAAAATACATGAAAATATAAGATTGGGAATTTACCTATTAAGTTAGGTCTACCCCTTGGGAATTTACCTATTAAGTTAGGTCTACCCAAGTATTTGTTGACTTGTAATTATGTTTTGAAATAAAGTGGACATGACACTTAGAAAACATAAGTGTGGCCAACTCGAGGTTGGGTTGAGTTTGTAGCGTAATTCTACCCGGAACCTACCGGCTTAACTAGTGGCTACAAACAATAGGACCCAATGTGAGAAGTTGGTCATGTGGTGCCAAGACCCGAGGTTAGACCAAGTTGTGGTGTAAAGCTACCCGGACCCGCCCGGCTTAACTAGTAACCGCAACAAAGTCTAATGTGAGAGGTTAAGGTGCATTAAATTAATAAATGCCTCATGATTAGGGTTAAGTCAGGGTCCACTAATACTTAACCAATTTGGGGATTCGAGGGATTGGAATGTGGTTAAGTTGTGAACTGTTGGTTACACTTAACTAATTTAATCCATTTGGGGATTAGAGGGATTGAAATGGGGTTAAGTGTGAACTGTTGGTTACACTTAACCAATTTAATCCACTTGGGGGTTCGAGGGATTGAAATGAGGTTAAGCTACACTTAACCAATTTAATCCATGATTAGTGAAGGGTTAAATCGCACTTAACCCTCTTAGGAAACCCTAGCAACGGGTCTGTTCCAGCAGTAATCCCAGTTTGGTATCATCACAACCCTAGAGGCTAGGCTAGGCCGGGGCACGATTACTGGACGGATGTAAGCGACCAAAGCGATGGCCGAGTGGTACAGCGATGCGGGTCCAGGCGGGCTATGGACGTGCACGTAGTCCGGTGTTGGACAAACTCGAGGCACGGGTACCAGTAGATTTAGACTGTGCATTATTGCTTAAGTGTCTGGGGTTGACACCCGAGGGCTTGATACACCCGAAGGTGGACCCAGCACAGTCTGACTACATCCATATGTGGGCCGTATGGACACCAACACTTGACGTGTTAGGCTTATAGGGAGCCGATCGACTAGACCGTTGGGTTGGACCTTATATTAAGGTCACTTCATGTTATTGGGTCAAAGTTTGGGCCAAGGGATCAATACCTGTTATGTTGGTTTGCTAGTACACCGTGGTGCAAAACTTAACCTTGTTTATGCGATGACACCTCTATCTATCTTGTAGTTGATTTACCATGCCAGTATGTTGTTATCTATGATCATCTCAGTTTCCATCATGATGTTAACTTTATTAGTTTATAGACTGATCGTAGCAGGGCTTACTCAGTCTTTTTGACTGACCTGTTTTCTTTCGCCTCTTTTCTTCCGTTCCCCCCCCCCCCCAGGTTCTCAGGGAGGGAATACTGGAGCCTAGCTTGGATTTTAGCTGCTTCCTTGGATAGCTCATGTATGCTCTGGACTTGAGCCCGCTATGGTTTATCACTCTTATTTGGGGATAGTACTTATGTATTTTCAGTTTATCAGATGATGTTTTTATCTAGACTTGTAATTTTGGGAAATTGACATTTTGATGTACCAGACTTGTGTTTTGAAATGGTATAAAAATCTTCCGCTGTTTTATCTACTTACTCTGTTTATTTACATATATATGTCATGTCCTGCCTTGCTATATCATTATGCATGTTTACCTTATTTTAAAACGCCCCACCAAAGTCAGAGTTGCTTGAAAGAGCCACCCTGGCGGAGGTGGGGTGTTACAGAATAATTCCCTTTTCCTTGGAACATAAAACAAAATTATTCGGGAGAAAAAAAATAGAAAGGGGCAAGGAGCGAGATCAGAATGAATTCCAAGTCGGTCTTTGGCTCGTGTCTTCAATTCGAATAGCGGTGGCTTCAATTCAAAGCACGCGTTTTACCGTAGTGATTGTTTTCGCGGTTTCTGGGTATTGTTGAAGATGAAGGCAGAGATAAGAGGGGAAAGTGGCTGCTGTCAGAATTAGTGAAAAGTAGATGATTAAGGGGTGAAGGAGTATGGTAGCTGGAATTTCAGTTGTGAATGGGATTGCAGTAGGGTTGTTTTATCACAGCAGATGGTGCTGCAAATTGGTGATTATGCTGTGCGTGGGTGAGTGTTCGATCAGGGCATTGCGATGGGAGTTTAAAGGGGGACTTTGCCGGATTGACTTGGGAAGATGAGGGTTTGAAATTATTTGTGGTGAATTTCGAATTCACAGAAGGGCTTGGTGTTCGCAGTAAGGTGGAGTTAGCTGTGTTGTGGAGGGTGGTATGTTTGTGATGGTAGGGAATCGGTGGTTCGTGATGAACGATTTGGGTTTTGTGAAATCAGATCTGTGGTTTTGGCTTCTGGAGTTGTAGGGCTGCGGATTTGGGAATGATGGTGAGGGGACTGAGTGGTTCACGCTGAGGGCAGGGGAGAAGTTGTTTTTGTACTGATGAGGGGTTTGCTGATGGTTCGTTTGAGGTAGGGTTTTTGATGTATGCTGGTGGGTTCAGGTGAATTGGGTTGCGGTAACGGCAAACTTTGGTGGATCTGATGACTTTTTGGTGGATTGGCAGAACTCTGTTGGATGATTTGGATGGTACAAAATATGGTCTGGTGGTATGATGTTTTGGGTGATGTTTGAGAGGGAGAGCGTGGTAGAGAAGCGTACAAGGATTGGAGATGGGGACGTTGGTGTTTGTTGATGTATGGCAAACGTGGATTATGGTTGTTGGAAAGGGTCTTGCTGTCGGAATAGAGGGGTGATTTTTGCTGAACGCCAAAATTTGTTTGCTGAAGGGATACTGACAGTTTCTTGGTGAACTTGCTTGTTGTGGTGAGGTATTGTCAGAGGATGATAGAAGAAGGATATTGCCTTGGACGAGGGATGTGTTGTATTTGTATGGTTTGTGCGTTGATTGTGGTATAGAAATAAGGCAGAAAAGGGAAGAAAATATCACAGACAAGTAAAAGGGAAGCTATTTTTTTTTGTTATTTGTTAAAAAAAAGGAAAGAAATTTGTAGAGAGTTGGAAAGAAATGAATGAAAGAAAGGGGAAGGAAATTGTAGAGAAAACAGGAATGAGATTGAGTAGAAAAATTACAATCTATTTTTTTTTTGTAGAAAAAGAAATATAAAGATGGGAAAAGGAATAAGAAAGGAAACAAATCAAACAAAAATTGCAAAAAAATTTTTTTTTTTCTCTTGGTAGGAAGATTACAGTATCATTGATTAACACCAAATCAAACCAATCAAGATTTTTTTTTCTATCTATGCTAGAAAGCAAAAGGGAACAAAAAACAAAATTTTTTTAATGAAAGAAAACTACAGAGAAATAAAATAAAAAAAATAAAATTAAATTTAACCCGAAGGATTATTAATAAAAATTATTTTGTTCCCCGGCAACGGCGCCAAAATTTGTTTGCGAACAAATTAGACAATTGTAAACAACTGTAAAATTCGTTCGTCTTTCCTAAACAACAAGGATTGTTGTAGAGGGTGTCGAACTCTGGGACCAAATTATTTTATTAATAAATTCAATCAAGTTATCCCTAACTTTTGATTGGTGGAAAACAAAGAAAATAGCAGAAATTAATTATAAGAGAGTTTTAACAATAAGTGAAAGCAATCAGGGGATAATGACATAGATCAGATTCATAATCATCAATAACCAAAAGATTAACCAGATCTAATACATGTTTCTGTCACAAACATGAATCAACGATAATAGGTTTTTAGAAACAAATATGTAAATAACGACAAGCATAGCCTATGCAGGAGCTCAGCTCTACAACCATAGACTATCAGGACAGATTTACTAATTAATTTCTAAAAACCCTAAAATTAGATCTAGATCTGATAAACGTTAGATCGAACACGAATATACCCTGTGAAGGAGCATAGCTCTTAAACGACACAGGATATTAAGGTTCAGATCTAACCCTTATATACATGAATTCCTCATCCTTTGGCTATGTGATTCATATTGAATCATACTATCAGCGTCATCACCCCCTAATCAAAGGGGATTAGCTAGACATAGCTAAAGAAGAAGAGAAAAAGAAAATAAATAACATGAACATAAATAAAATAAACAAAAAGTAAAAAGAAAAGGAGAAAATGGTTTTATTCCAAGAAGAGAATTACAGAATAAAACCTAATGTGTTTTACAATGAATGAGATACAAGGTATTTATAGCTGATATGACAAAGGCTAGCTAGCTAATTACATAATGTGGGACTAAAGAAATAACCCAAATAACACATAAGCCTGTGTGAATGCAGCTTTAGAGTGAGTGGTTTAGCAAATAGGCTAGTGTGAACGCAACATGAGTAAGAGGCCTTCCTAACGAGCTAATGTGAATGCGGTTTGAGTCCAAATCTTCTTAACTGAAATATAATTGCAACCGTTCTTCAAGCTTCAGACTCTTCAAGCTTTAGCAATTTTAAACTTCACTCTTTTTACGCAAATTCTTCATGCTTTATCCATCAAATGCTCTAAACCATGCTTCTTGTCTACAAATCTGAAAATACAGCTATAAATACAAAGTATCAATTATTTTAAAGGGAAAATAAGGTAAATAAGCGGATAAAATATACACATTTACGTGTATATCATATGTTAACATTTCATACAATAAAAATGAAGTTTTTATTACGTTAACATTTCATACAATAAAAATGAAGTTTTTATTATGTTATCATTTCATACAATAAAAATGAAGTTTTTATTATGTTTACATTTCATACAATAAAAATGCAGTGTTTATTATGTTAACATATCTTACAATAAAAATGATGTTTTTATTATGTTAACATTTCATGCAATAAAAATGAAGATTTTATCATGTTAACATTTCATACAATAAAATTGAAGTTTTTATTATGTTAACATTTCATACAATAAAAATGAAGTTTTTATTATGCTAACATTTCATACAATAAAAATGAAGTTTTTATTATGTTAACAAGTTTTTATTATGTTAACATTTCATACAATAAAACAATACAACCAATTTAAATCGTCCATGGTTTATGGACAAGGAAAGTGGTCTAACATGCAACGTATACAGTTTATAATGATTAAACTGATAGAAATTTACATTGGCAATTTTATATATATTTTTCAGTTATAAAAATAAATAAATAACTATGTAGATATTTTTGGTGAGGAGTTCTCACCTTTGTTTCCACGCCGTCAGTCTTTAACTGATGGGTCTGGTACCGTTTGGGTTTTAATTTGCCCCAAAATCCAACTTGCTCCAAATTGGACCTAGTTAGTGTCGTTACGAAGCTCTCGACTTCACGATCCCGAGGATCCTATTTCACGTGATTTCGTTTTTGTATGGACAAGTTATTATCGTACGAACATTGTATTTGAAAATTTAAAATTAAAATTTGGATTTTTTAGACCTTCACCTTCACTCGCCGTTGACCATCGCCTGTAGCCGCCAATTCCGACCACCTGATGCCAGACTGCCACCACGACGTCGTAGCTCCTTCATCCACGCACCTCCACCTCTAGTCGCTGGACCCAAGGCTTCTCCGTTTGCCTGAAATCGAGGTTCCCCCAATTGTGCTTCGACCAGAATTCCGTCCCGCTCCGTCCATGGCATGATCGCGGACCCTCTCGGATCGACACGCCAGGTCACGGCGCTCCGACCATCTTCAAGCCCCACCACCTATCATCACCTCCTGCGCCGCCAATTTACCAAAAACTGACCGTGACACACTCCGGAACGTTCGCGACGTTCGTGCTTGATTTCCCGTCGCCACAAACCGATTCAGACCAAACATCATGAAGCAAACTTGTTCGCCTATCTCCCCTCTACAATTTCTTCAACTGGGTCATCACCTAATTCTTCACGGTTTGCGTGTAGTTCACCAAAATTCAAAAGTCATTTTCTGACTTTGACCATTGATTCCGACGAATCCATGTGACGATAGGCTATGGAATTTTTGTGGTAGGTAGAGACATGATGATCTACAATCCCAGAAACCGTTTTGGTTAATTATGTATGGGTTGAGAGATATAAACTATTTTGTTTCCAGGGGCTTATTTGCAAAATTTTGAGAGAGAGAGAGGGTGCTGCTGTCAATTTTTGAGGAAGAAGAATAATGAGGGTTAGGGAAGGGGGAAAAGATATTATATTGCAATGGGTTAAGATTTATTATTTAATTATTAATTCTTTAGTTCACGCTATCCCCAGTTGACAGTTATCGATGCCAAGGTCACATGCTGCTATGTGATGACGATACGGTTCCAACAAAACTGGTTTTGTCGAATTCCGAGTCTGTTTGCTCAAAAAGCCCTGTTTTTGCCCTTATATGGCTGATCGATTCACAATTAATTACCCACGGCCACATACAAGCTCCAAAAATTACAGAAAAATTATTTCTAGCTTTATTTTGACCAAATGGTCCAAACAAAACTAATTTCGTCGAATTTGGAGACTGTAATAACCCGTAAATTCTGAACTAATTTAAAATTTTTATTTTAGCTATTTTAATGGGTTTTGGATATTTAAAATGATTTATTTTAAATATAACGACTAAAAATTTATTTTCGATGAAGTTAGAACGTATAAATTTATTTTAATTATAAAAGGGGCCAAAAATGGCGCGGTAGTTTGAAAATTTGATTTTAAACTTCACTTGAATATGTTGAATTCAATGTAAGTCAGAACTAGACGAAACAAGAAATATTTGAATTTGATTAACTATATCTTTCTAACGAAGTTAAAAACTAAGATTTCACTTTATAAATGGTAAGTTATGTCCAGTTTAAAATTTGAAATAGTCGCTATGGAATTTATATATATTCTATATAATATATTGCCCTTAAAAATAGCCATTTTGCGAACGACCTCTATTTTCGATGAAAGCACTTTTGTTGGACGTGGAATGTCAAATTATTGCTAGATTCCAAATTTCATAACTTTTGGAACTAATATGTGAGTGTGGCGCATTTAAACGTGTTTGACTAGTTTCAGTTGAAGTTAATCGACTAGAAAATGGCCATTTTTCAAACGGTCTCCAAATTCGATGAAATAAGTTTTGTTAGGACCGTATCATCAAAATATAGCCAGATTTATTTTTCTGGAATTTTTGGAGTCATTATGTGGCTCCGATAAATTAAAATGTATGTTTAAATCAATATTGACGTTCTATTTATTTATATTTTAATTTTGATGGAAACTGATCGAAAATATCGAATTAGCTTCCGAGACATATCCCATTTTGTTTGGAATGGGGGTAATTAGCTAGGGACGACAGTCAGTGGGTTCGATTTGGAGCTCAAATGAATATTCAACGTTTTGGAGAATTAAATTAATTAAATATATAATTATATATTAGGGTTAAAACCATAATCCCTCTCCACTATAAATCAGCCACCACTTTTAAGATAGAAACAAAAAAGGGAAAAACACTCAAACCCCCCCCCCCCCACGATCGATTCCCGTCGCCTCCATCCACAGCCCACGCCGCCGCTTCTAGAGGCCGCTGTCGCCTCACGGAGCTCCAGTGCACCCCCTTTACCTCCGCCCTTCTCCATTACCCCAAACCCGAACCCAAAGGCGCTAACCCCATATTAAAGGAAATCGCGCCGCTAGAGCCTAATCCCACCACCTGCGGCCAGGGCGCACCCACCAGCAGCCTTCCTGACCATCTGTGCCTCCACCACAGCCCAAGGACGACATGAACCCCCCTCCCCAAAATTCAGACTATAAGTTTTTCTAATTTGATTTTTATCTTTCTAAAAATATAATCTTTAGCCATATAAAAATATAGGTTTAATTCTCATAAAGTTTAGATTTTTATACGAAGAAAGTTTAGATTTATATACGAAGAAAATTTAGATTTTTATACGAAGAAAGTTTAGAGTTTTATACGAAGAAAGTTTAGATTTTTATATGAAGAAAGTTTAGAGTTTTATACGAAGAAAGTTATGATTTTTCTTTAGAGAAGAGATTAGATTTTTAACATTGAAAAGATTTGGCTTTTTTGATAGTAAAGATACGATTTTTATGATGGTAAAAATATGATCTTTATTATATAAGTAGCATTATAAAAATATGATCTTTATTATATAAGTAGCGGTATAAAGAAGTGAGTTTTTTTATAATATGATTAACATGAAAAAATACGATTTTTATAGAGTTAGCGAAATAAAGATATGAATTTTAGATTAAATAAAAATGTGATTTTTGTCCATATAGCGTAGAAATAAAATTTTCATTTTTATGCGGATAGAACAATAATAAAAATGTGATTTTTACTATGAACATCGTGAAAAAGACTGCATTGGAATTTCAGGCAAGTCCAAAACTGTTTAGAAATTCAGAAATAGAACTGGCGGAATGGATCCCAAAGGTGAGAACTTCTCACTCTAAATTTATTTTCTAGTTAATATATACTAGGATGCATACGGTGCTTAGTAGCACCCGTGTGAAGACCCGTAACTTCCCCGTAAAGGAAAGCGCCGGATAGTTCAAGAACAAGCCACAACAGAACGCATACAGAAGAACATTTCATTGTATATTACAACAATGCATCAGATTACAAGAATATACAGAGTATAAATGAATATTACACAGAAATATCAGAGATTTAAATTACATTTAACTACATAGCAGCGGAAAATATTACAATACACAACTAGAAGCAGATATACGGATACAAAGCTTTCCGGATATCGTTCCAGCTGTAAACCAGGATCCTGTGAATATAAATCTGCAAAACCAAAACTACTAGCTGCCCGTGTCGAAAATAGGGGCACCCAGAGTTTAGGTTAAAACAATAAACTCCAGGTCAGTCATGTGACTGGTGTGAGAACTAAAACAGTTATTAATCTTTATTTTTAAATCATTAGGTAAATCAAGGGACCACGCCGTATAACACGGAACGGGTTTCCTCCCAAGAATACCAGTGCATAAAACAAACAGCGCAATGCTAAATAAAGAAAAATGAAGTTGTTATAAGACCCAGGTCCCATCACACAATGCAACGCAGTCGAGGATAGGGTTTTCCCTTATAACAGCCAAAGGATGCTTGATACGTTTTAAAACAAATCATTTGATACTATTATAAGTGCATAGTGTATAAAACACTTCAAATCATAAGTATCAATCATAGGCGGCATGGGTACCATATATCATGTCGCCATATATAGGTTTACAAATAAAACCGCAAATGTCACGTATTTGGAAATTGGATTTCCGTCTATGAACCGAGGCAAAAGATAGTCCTCAACCGATTCGAGACAATCTAGCCTACCATGTCTCAGGATCAGAGCTCGAGTGACCCTAGGAGCGACAGGGCCGGTCCACCGATGTGGATTAAAATGCCTGAACACTACGTTTCCCCGCCCTTTGGGGCGCAAACGAGCCAACGAATGACTCCATCGGTTCGAGAACGACCGATCAATCTGAGGCGCCTCGCAACAGCAACAACCACATAAGTCAAACTCGTCAGGGCGTGTAAAACCACTGACGCCACTTCTAGCTAGAAAGAAACGCAAGTCCTCCCTGAGGTCCGTCTCCCGTTTTTGGTTCATACCGGGTGTGAAACACGCGAGGTAAACGTTACACAAAGCTACGCCACAAAGGCCGTGCTTTGATCATCACCACAAGACTTTGCTTTTCAACAGAAGACTTGATCATTTGCATCTTAGCATGCCACACAGGCAAACCATCCTATGCAACCGATATCAGTCACACAGAATGAAATCCGATGTCAGACACACAGTCCATTTACAAGTCCGTCCTGGGTCTGAACGAAACCGGAGGCACCTAGTACCCCGCATATCCATCGATCTCCAAGTACGTCTGGACGATCACTAACTGTTTCCATCCTCTTGGGTGTACAGCCCAATCAAGATCATCAGTTATCACCCAAACGACGTGAAGACCTCCGGTCTTCGACCATCGTCTTCATCTTCGACTTATCGTCGTATCAGTTATTCAAAATGGGATAAACCCGGTCTTTTCGAATAACTCGCGTATATTTTAAATAAGTGTTACACAAACACAACATACGCCGCATTCCAATTCATTAGTCACTAACCGTAAATTAATCAAGAGAATAATTCCCCAAATATTAACCCCGAAGGCCGAAACCAACATCAGATCAATATCCAGAAAACCATTCTGCTTGGCTAACCGCCAGTTAGTTTCTAAATTTCACATTCAAATCTAATTAAAGATTTAACTATCGCCTGGAGCAAAACTGGTGATACTCCATTCTCGATCTTTTCAATCTAATTAAAGATTCATTAAAACTCCACTTAGTTTTAATCTGTGACTGGGTTAAAGAATCAGTGTCATTTAAAACACGGTTCACGATAAACCCAAAGTCACATCCCATTAATTATCGGGTTAAAGAACAAGTGTTATTTAAAACACTGTTCACGATAAACCCAAAAATCAATATCCATTCAATTCCAATTAAATATTATTTAATTGGTACACTTCATTAAATCTAAATCAAAAGATTTAATCTTTTCTCAGCTGGGTTCAAGAACAGTGTTAGTGAAGACACCATTCACGACAAACCCAAATCACATTCATTAATTATCGGGTTAAAGAACAAGTGTTATTTAAAACACTGTTCACGATAAACCCAAAAATCAATATCAATTCAATTCCAATTAAATATTATTTAATTGGTACACTTCATTAAATCTAAATAAAAAGATTTAATCTTTTCTCAACTGGGTTCAAGAACAGTGTTAGTAAAGACACCATTCACGACAAACCCAAATCACATTCGATATTCAATACAAGGCTCTGAATAGAAAATATATCGGCTTATATTCAATATCAAATTCTACGACTAACAAATGTCGTATTGGAAATAACGATATAAATATATATATATCTTTCAAATTTCCATAACAACACCTGTATAATCACGAATTCCAACATCGAAATATTCCGAAGACAATTTCGATTCAAATCCACTCCAATGCAATCATTGGAAATTTTGGTTATTTTTTTTAAAACCCTTTTTAAATTCAATTTATTTATTTAAAAATAAATAGAATTATATTTCTAGTTCAAAACTAGTTCATTTCGATAAAAATCTATTTTTATCTTTTCAAATATGGAGTCTTTCACCCCAAATCTTTCTAAACCATTTCTTATGATTTTACACAAATTATTGCTATTTTTAATAATTTTATCAAGGCCCGTACAGTCGATTTCCATCAACGGCCATCGAACTGCACTTACAGCGACCTTTTTCGAATTTGATTTGGACATAATTCCAAATCCAACCGTTAGATTTCAAATTTCTAATATTCGTTAGAAAGCTCTTTTCGATACGAACCCAACGGTTCCGGTTTTAGGAGAATCCGACGGTCGGATCTCCCGTAATGTCCGTTTGAAATAAATGGTCGAAATTCGCGAACTGCCGCGGCGCGGCGCGTTCTATTCAGGCCATTATATTATATATATAATATATATAATATATACTTCGTCGATTTCTATTTAAAACGAATTATATAAATAGTTTTAAAATTCGTTTCAAAATCTATTTCAACTTCCATCTCAATTCAAAGCAAAATTGAATTCTTCTTTATAAATTCGTTTTAAAATTCATTTCTATTCAATTCGAATTTCAATTCAATTTGAATTCATTTCGATTTGTTTTCAATTCAATTTGAATTCGTTTTCAATTCATTTCGAAATCGTTTTCAATTCATTTCATTTCGAAATCGTTTCCAATTCATTTCATTTCGAAATCACTTTCAATTCAATTCATTTTGAATTCGTTTTCAATTCAATTCATTTCGAAATCGTTTTCAATTCATTTCATTTCGAAATCGTTTTCAATTCATTTCATTTCGAAATCACTTTCAATTCAATTCATTTTGAATTCGTTTTCAATTCAATTCATTTCGAAATCGTTATCAATTCAATTCATTTTGAATTCGTTTTCAATTCAATTCATTTCGAAATGAATAAAATCGATATAAATATCGTTTATGTCAAAATGGCGTCAATCTAATCAACACGGCTTCATATATTCCTTTATTTTCAAATATTCTATTTCAAATATTTCTTTTTCAAAATAGTTGTTATTATCAAAATATTTCGTTCAACACATGACCAATCTCAATGAATGAGTACTGTCAACACATGAACTTTTATTTTATAATATTCTTTATTTTTCAAATTGGAATGAGGCCCAATCAATTACCATATAAAGTTAATTATATGGATTTTCATACAACACATGTATATAATAGCATTGAAAAATAATCAACCATCAACCAAAGTGCACTACACTGTATAAGCATCAAATATAGATATTCAACGCTTATAACAACCTGTCAATCAATCGATCGACATATTTAATCCATTAGGATGAGTGAACTTCAAATTTCATCCCAACACCCGTGTGGGGTTTCAAACAATCAAACACCTATTTTATTTGTGCTGTTGGGCGATGTGTAAAATTTATCGTCCCAATCAATGTCATTCAAATAGGTGTACATAAACAAACCGTCCGGTTTATAAATGAATATTTTATTTTATTCACTTCACGTTAAAAATTATATTTTTAACGATAAAACATTTTATTTCAACCTATGAATTTCTATTCAATTCATTTATCCAATAAAATGATATTTTTATTTTTCTAACTCATTTTAGAAAATTTCGGCGGCATAACGGCACGATACTAGAAACGGGACGAGGCCTAGCCTTATCCCCAGTCTAGTGAAGGCCCACGCCATTCACACATCAATCAAATCATTCATTTTCACTCAAACAATTCAATTCAATCACATAATCAAACTAATCTATGCAACCAAACAAACAAGTCCATGGTTTGTGGACGGTTGTGTCGGGTGCTACTAAGCACCGTCTGCATCCTAGTATATATATATATATAACTAGAAAATAAATTGAAGAGTGAGAAATTCTCACCTATAGCTATCCTAGCTCCCCGGCACTTCATTTGCAGAAGTCTTCGTCGTTTCGCCTTTTTGTCACCTTCGTTGTCCGCTTTCACTACATATGTAAAAATCGAGTTTTTAGTTCGCTATTCAATATATAAAAATCGAATTTTTACTTTGCTATTCAATATATAAAAATCGAATTTTTACTTTGCTATTCAATATATAAAAATCGAATTTTTAGTTCAAAGTTCAATATATAAAAATCGAATTTTTAGTTCAAAGTTCAATATATAAAAATCGAATTTTTAGTTCAAAGTTCAATATATAAAAATCGAATTTTTATTTCTAAGTTCAATATATAAAAATCGAATTTTTATTTCTAAGTTCAATATATAAAAATCGAATTTTTAGTTCAAAGTTCAATATATAAAAATCGAATTTTTAGTTCGCTATTCAATATATAAAAATCCTATTTTTCTATCGAAGTTCAATATATAAAAATTCTATTTTTCTATCGAAGTTCAATATATAAAAATTCTATTTTTCTATCTTAAAGTTCAAACCATTTTCTTTTTAAAGTTAAAACCATTTTCTTTTTAAAGTTAAAACCATTTTCTTTTTAAAGTTCAAACCATTTTCGTTTTAAAGTTAAAACCTTTTTCGTTTTAAAGTTAAAACCTTTTTCAATTTAAAGTTAAAACCTTTTTCAATTTAAAGTTAAAACCTTTAGAAATCAGTTTTAAAAACTTAAATAAAAATCAGTTTTAAGAACTTAAATAAAAATCAGTTTTAAGAACTTAAATAAAAATCAGTTTTAAGAACTTAAATAAAAATCAGTTTTAAGAACTTAAATAAAAATCAGTTTTATGAACTTAAATAAAAATCAGTTTTATTTTCCTTTTTAAAACAAAAAAACAGTTTTAACTCCTAAAACCAAAATCAGTTTTTATTTTTTTTCTTTCAAACATTTTCTGTTTTAAATTCTGTTTTATAAAAATAAAAAAAATAAAAAAAAAAATTAAAAATAACTTACAGGGGGGGCCTGAGGCGGCGCTGTGGCCATCGGGGGGGGGGGGGGGGGGTTCTCCGTTCATCGCGATAGGAAAGGGGGGGGTGTGCGGTCTTTGGCTAGAGGAGGGGAGGGGCAGGCGGGGAAGAAGGAGCGGGAGGAGAAGATGGAGGGGGCGCGGTCTTCGAACGGTGGGTGCGCCGCCTTGGCGGCGGTGGGGCTCCAATCGCGCTAGGGCGCGCGCCCTCGATTTTTTTTTTTTCTCTCTGTAATAAATTAGAACGGGGGGGGGGGGGCAGAGGGTAATGAAGGGGAAGAGAAAAATGTTTTTTTTTTATTTAATTTAATTATTTAATTTCTAAAAAGGGACTTTTACATACGACCTCTAAACGAGGTCCACCGCCTGTCGTCCATAGCGTTTCACCCCCATTCCGAACACAATGGGATATGTATCGCAAGCTGATTCGACTGTTTGAATCAGTTTCCGTTTAATTTACATTTAAATTGCTATATTGAATTTTAAACGTACATTTCAAATTACCGGGGTCACATACTAACTAGAAAAATTCCATAAAAATATTTTCTAGCTTCGTATTGACGATACGGTCCTAACAAAACTAGTTTCGTCGAATTCTGAGACCGTTAGAAAAATGGCCAATTTCCAGTCGATTAAAATCAACTGAAACTGGTCAAAAGCGTTTTCTTTTGCCACGCTCACATATTGATTCTAAAAATTATGAAATTTGGAATCTAGCAATAACTTCACATCCCGGACCCAACCAAACTGGTTTCGTCGAAATCCGAGGTCGTTTGCAAAATGTCCATTTTTAAGGGCCTGAATTCCATAGCGACTATTCAGAATTTTCAACTGGACATATCTTTTGATTCCCGATATGAAATCTTGATTTTTCGCATTCGTTGGAAAGATATTATCAATTAGATTCCATTATTTTTGGTTTCACTAAAATCCGGATTGTTTTGCACCCGGTACATTCAATTGAAGTTTGAAATCGAATTATCGAACAACCGCGCCATTTTCAATTCTATTTATAATTATATATAAATATTTATATTCTAACGACGACGCGTATAATATATACGTTCGAATTATATTCAAAATAAATTTTCTCGTCGATATTATTTAAAATAATTCATTTTAAATAATCAAAACTCGCTAAAATTGCCAATTTAAAAATTTTAAACTGGCCCAGATTTTCGGGTTGTTACAATCTCCCCCACTTAAAACTTTTCATCCCCGAAAAGGAACAAAGTCGAAAGTGGTTTGATTATTCAGCTCTGCGCTCAATCTGGCTTCTCTTCTCCAACTCTTTAGTTTCTGAGAATTTGCAAAATTTCAAAAATTTGGCTAACACCCTAAATTTTTGAAAAAATTCGCCATAACCTCCCCTGCAATGGGAGCATCGGGGAATTTCAAATAGCTTCCCCGGTCCTTCAGATCTCAAAAAGAAAAAGAAAAAGCCAAGCGGCTAGCCAATAGGCTCACAAAATCATCATCACCCAAACAAAACAGTAAATTATGTAGTAAACATGTACCTATTTGTCGGGCAAACAAATTTTATTCTCTGCTCTAGCCTCCTTGCTATGACCTGTTCAATATAAGTATATGCAAGCGAATGCGACCAATTTTCAATACAATTCAATATGTGATTCAATTAGGCTAAATGGCTAAAAATTAGCAAACAAATAAACAAACAACACAAACATCAATCAATTAGTTGATTAGAGTTTGAAATTCATAATTTTGATACATATACAAAAATCATGTTTTTGATGCCAATTCACAACAATGTATTCTAGCTATATATAAGTTTTGGTTCTCACACCAGCCTAATGGAAATATATAGAAAATCACACCTTCGAAACACGAACATAAATGTTGATGATGCGATCGCTATCATCAATAATATCTCCGGGCGACTAGAGTGTGATGCTATATCTATCCAATATATTAAAACTTCGAATATACGTTCATGACGCGTATACGCGAAATCTATATATACTCGATTGTCCACATCCATATAAATAATCAAATACGAATAATTGATTTAAATTTTCAAAACAAAATTTGTTTTCACTTTAAAAATATACTCTTCACACTCGTTCTAGGATACTACTGATCCTATCTCTAACGAGTCATTCTAATTGGATATTACTAATCCAATATCTGATGAATTCTTTCGTATGTTTCTAATGTGCCTTGTTCTCTGAGCTTTGTAAACCAAAGCTCTGATACGAAATGTGAAGACCCGTAACTTCCCCGTAAAGGAAAGCGCCGGATAGTTCAAGAACAAGCCACAACAGAACGCATACAGAAGAACATTTCATTGTATATTACAACAATGCATTAGATTACAAGAATATACAGAGTATAAATGAATATTACACAGAAATATCAGAGATTTAAATTACATTTAACTACATAGCAGCGGAAAATATTACAATACACAACTAGAAGCAGATATACGGATACAAAGCTTTCCGGATATCGTTCCAGCTGTAAACCAGGATCCTGTGAATATAAATCTGCAAAACCAAAACTACTAGCTGCCCGTGTCGAAAATAGGGGCACCCAGAGTTTAGGTTAAAACAATAAACTCCAGGTCAGTCATGTGACTGGTGTGAGAACTAAAACAGTTATTAATCTTTATTTTTAAATCATTAGGTAAATCAAGGGACCACGCCGTATAACACGGAACGGGTTTCCTCCCAAGAATACCAGTGCATAAAACAAACAGCGCAATGCTAAATAAAGAAAAATGAAGTTGTTATAAGACCCAGGTCCCATCACACAATGCAACGCAGTCGAGGATAGGGTTTTCCCTTATAACAGCCAAAGGATGCTTGATACGTTTTAAAACAAATCATTTGATACTATTATAAGTGCATAGTGTATAAAACACTTCAAATCATAAGTATCAATCATAGGCGGCATGGGTACCATATATCATGTCGCCATATATAGGTTTACAAATAAAACCGCAAATGTCACGTATTTGGAAATTGGATTTCCGTCTATGAACCGAGGCAAAAGATAGTCCTCAACCGATTCGAGACAATCTAGCCTACCATGTCTCAGGATCAGAGCTCGAGTGACCCTAGGAGCGACAGGGCCGGTCCACCGATGTGGATTAAAATGCCTGAACACTACGTTTCCCCGCCCTTTGGGGCGCAAACGAGCCAACGAATGACTCCATCGGTTCGAGAACGACCGATCAATCTGAGGCGCCTCGCAACAGCAACAACCACATAAGTCAAACTCGTCAGGGCGTGTAAAACCACTGACGCCACTTCTAGCTAGAAAGAAACGCAAGTCCTCCCTGAGGTCCGTCTCCCGTTTTTGGTTCATACCGGGTGTGAAACACGCGAGGTAAACGTTACACAAAGCTACGCCACAAAGGCCGTGCTTTGATCATCACCACAAGACTTTGCTTTTCAACAGAAGCCTTGATCATTTGCATCTTAGCATGCCACACAGGCAAACCATCCTATGCAACCGATATCAGTCACACAGAATGAAATCCGATGTCAGACACACAGTCCATTTACAAGTCCGTCCTGGGTCTAAACGAAACCGGAGGCACCTAGTACCCCGCATATCCATCGATCTCCAAGTACGTCTAGACGATCACTAACTGTTTCCATCCTCTTGGGTGTACAGCCCAATCAAGATCATCAGTTATCACCCAAACGACGTGAAGACCTCCGGTCTTCGACCATCGTCTTCATCTTCGACTTATCGTCGTATCAGTTATTCAAAATGGGATAAACCCGGTCTTTTCGAATAACTCGCGTATATTTTAAATAAGTGTTACACAAACACAACATACGCCTCATTCCAATTCATTAGTCACTAACCGTAAATTAATCAAGAGAATAATTCCCCAAATATTAACCCCGAAGGCCGAAACCAACATCAGATCAATATCCAGAAAACCATTCTGCTTGGCTAACCGCCAGTTAGTTTCTAAATTTCACATTCAAATCTAATTAAAGATTTAACTATCGCCTGGAGCAAAACTGGTGATACTCCATTCTCGATCTTTTCAATCTAATTAAAGATTCATTAAAACTCCACTTAGTTTTAATCTGTGACTGGGTTAAAGAATCAGTGTCATTTAAAACACGGTTCACGATAAACCCAAAGTCACATCCCATTAATTATCGGGTTAAAGAACAAGTGTTATTTAAAACACTGTTCACGATAAACCCAAAAATCAATATCCATTCAATTCCAATTAAATATTATTTAATTGGTACACTTCATTAAATCTAAATCAAAAGATTTAATCTTTTCTCAGCTGGGTTCAAGAACAGTGTTAGTGAAGACACCATTCACGACAAACCCAAATCACATTCATTAATTATCGGGTTAAAGAACAAGTGTTATTTAAAACACTGTTCACGATAAACCCAAAAATCAATATCAATTCAATTCCAATTAAATATTATTTAATTGGTACACTTCATTAAATCTAAATAAAAAGATTTAATCTTTTCTCAACTGGGTTCAAGAACAGTGTTAGTAAAGACACCATTCACGACAAACCCAAATCACATTCGATATTCAATACAAGGCTCTGAATAGAAAATATATCGGCTTATATTCAATATCAAATTCTACGACTAACAAATGTCGTATTGGAAATAACGATATAAATATATATATATATCTTTCAAATTTCCATAACAACACCTGTATAATCACGAATTCCAACATCGAAATATTCCGAAGACAATTTCGATTCAAATCCACTCCAATGCAATCATTGGAAATTTTGGTTATTTTTTTTTAAAACCCTTTTTAAATTCAATTTATTTATTTAAAAATAAATAGAATTATATTTCTAGTTCAAAACTAGTTCATTTCGATAAAAATCTATTTTTATCTTTTCAAATATGGAGTCTTTCACCCCAAATCTTTCTAAACCATTTCTTATGATTTTACACAAATTATTGCTATTTTTAATAATTTTATCAAGGCCCGTACAGTCGATTTCCATCAACGGCCATCGAACTGCACTTACAGCGACCTTTTTCGAATTTGATTTGGACATAATTCCAAATCCAACCGTTAGATTTCAAATTTCTAATATTCGTTAGGAAGCTCTTTTCGATACGAACCCAACGGTTCCACTTTTAGGAGAATCCGACGGTCGGATCTCCCTTAATGTCCGTTTGAAATAAATGGTCGAAATTCGCGAACTGCCGCAGCGCGGCGCGTTCTATTCAGGCCATTATATTATATATATAATATATATAATATATACTTCGTCGATTTCTATTTAAAACGAATTATATAAATAGTTTTAAAATTCGTTTCAAAATCTATTTCAACTTCCATCTCAATTCAAAGCAAAATTGAATTCTTCTTTATAAATTCGTTTTAAAATTCATTTCTATTCAATTCGAATTTCAATTCAATTTGAATTCATTTCGATTTGTTTTCAATTCAATTTGAATTCGTTTTCAATTCATTTCGAAATCGTTTTCAATTCATTTCATTTCGAAATCGTTTCCAATTCATTTCATTTCGAAATCACTTTCAATTCAATTCATTTCGAAATCGTTTTCAATTCAATTCATTTCGAAATCGTTTTCAATTCATTTCATTTCGAAATCGTTTTCAATTCATTTCATTTCGAAATCACTTTCAATTCAATTCATTTTGAATTCGTTTTCAATTCAATTCATTTCGAAATCGTTATCAATTCAATTCATTTTGAATTCGTTTTCAATTCAATTCATTTCGAAATGAATAAAATCGATATAAATATCGTTTACGTCAAAATGGCGTCAATCTAATCAACACGGCTTCATATATTCCTTTATTTTCAAATATTCTATTTCAAATATTTCTTTTTCAAAATAGTTGTTATTATCAAAATATTTCGTTCAACACATGACCAATCTCAATGAATGAGTACTGTCAACACATGAACTTTTATTTTATAATATTCTTTATTTTTCAAATTGGAATGAGGCCCAATCAATTACCATATAAAGTTAATTATATGGATTTTCATACAACACATGTATATAATAGCATTGAAAAATAATCAACCATCAACCAAAGTGCACTACACTGTATAAGCATCAAATATAGATATTCAACGCTTATAACAGCCTGTCAATCAATCGATCGACATATTTAATCCATCAGGATGAGTGAACTTCAAATTTCATCCCAACACCCGTGTGGGGTTTCAAACAATCAAACACCTATTTTTTTTGTGCTGTTGGGCGATGTGTAAAATTTATCGTCCCAATCAATGTCATTCAAATAGGTGTACATAAACAAACCGTCCGGTTTATAAATGAATATTTTATTTTATTCACTTCACGTTAAAAATTATATTTTTAACGATAAGACATTTTATTTCAACCTATGAATTTCTATTCAATTCATTTATCCAATAAAATGATATTTTTATTTTTCTAACTCATTTTAGAAAATTTCGGCGGCATAACGGCACGATACTAGAAACGGGACGAGGCCTAGCCTTATCCCCAGTCTAGTGAAGGCCCACGCCATTCACACATCAATCAAATCATTCAATTTCACTCAAACAATTCAATTCAATCACATAATCAAACTAATCTATGCAACCAAACAAACAAGTCCATGGTTTGTGGACGGTTGTGTCGGGTGCTACTAAGCACCGTCTGCATCCTAGTATATATATATATATAACTAGAAAATAAATTGAAGAGTGAGAAATTCTCACCTATAGCTATCCTAGCTCCCCGGCACTTCATTTGCAGAAGTCTTCGTCGTTTCGCCTTTTTGTCACCTTCGTTGTCCGCTTTCACTACATATGTAAAAATTGAGTTTTTAGTTCGCTATTCAATATATAAAAATCGAATTTTTACTTTGCTATTCAATATATAAAAATCGAATTTTTACTTTGCTATTCAATATATAAAAATCGAATTTTTAGTTCAAAGTTCAATATATAAAAATCGAATTTTTAGTTCAAAGTTCAATATATAAAAATCGAATTTTTAGTTCAAAGTTCAATATATAAAAATCGAATTTTTATTTCTAAGTTCAATATATAAAAATCGAATTTTTATTTCTAAGTTCAATATATAAAAATCGAATTTTTAGTTCAAAGTTCAATATATAAAAATCGAATTTTTAGTTCGCTATTCAATATATAAAAATCCTATTTTTCTATCGAAGTTCAATATATAAAAATTCTATTTTTCTATCGAAGTTCAATATATAAAAATCCTATTTTTCTATCGAAGTTCAATATATAAAAATTCTATTTTTCTATCGAAGTTCAATATATAAAAATTCTATTTTTCTATCTTAAAGTTCAAACCATTTTCTTTTTAAAGTTAAAACCATTTTCTTTTTAAAGTTAAAACCATTTTCTTTTTAAAGTTAAAACCATTTTCTTTTTAAAGTTCAAACCATTTTCGTTTTAAAGTTAAAACCTTTTTCATTTTAAAGTTAAAACCTTTTTCAATTTAAAGTTAAAACCTTTTTCAATTTAAAGTTAAAACCTTTAGAAATCAGTTTTAAAAACTTAAATAAAAATCAGTTTTAAGAACTTAAATAAAAATCAGTTTTAAGAACTTAAATAAAAATCAGTTTTAAGAACTTAAATAAAAATCAGTTTTAAGAACTTAAATAAAAATCAGTTTTATGAACTTAAATAAAAATCAGTTTTATTTTCCTTTTTAAAACAAAAAAACAGTTTTAACTTCTAAAACCAAAATCAGTTTTTATTTTTTTTTCTTTCAAACATTTTCTGTTTTAAATTCTGTTTTATAAAAATAAAAAAAATAAAAAAAATAAATTAAAAATAACTTACAGGGGGGGGGGGGCCTGAGGCGGCGCTGTGGCCATCGGGGGGGGTTCTCCGTTCATCGCGATAGGAAAGGGGGGGTGTGCGGTCTTTGGCCAGAGGAGGGGAGGGGCAGGCGGGGAAGAAGGAGCGGGAGGAGAAGATGGAGGGGGCGCGGTCTTCGAACGGTGGGTGCGCCGCCTTGGCGGCGATGGGGCTCCAATCGCGCTAGGGCGCGCGCCCTCGATTCTTTTTTTTTTCTCTCTTAAATAAATTAGAACGGGGGGGGGGGGGGGGGTGGGGGGCAGAGGGTAATGAAGGGGAAGAGAAAAATGTTTTTTTTTTATTTTATTTAATTTCTAAAAAGGGACTTTTACATACGACCTCTAAACGAGGTCCACCGCCTGTCGTCCATAGCGTTTCACCCCCATTCCGAACACAATGGGATATGTATCGCAAGCTGATTCGACTGTTTGAATCAGTTTCCGTTTAATTTACATTTAAATTGCTATATTGAATTTTAAACGTACATTTCAAATTACCGGGGTCACATACTAACTAGAAAAATTCCATAAAAATATTTTCTAGCTTCGTATTGACGATACGGTCCTAACAAAACTAGTTTCGTCGAATTCTGAGACCGTTAGAAAAATGGCCAATTTCCAGTCGATTAAAATCAACTGAAACTGGTCAAACGCGTTTTCTTTTGCCACGCTCACATATTGATTCTAAAAATTATGAAATTTGGAATCTAGCAATAACTTCACATCCCGGACCCAACCAAACTAGTTTCGTCGAAATCCGAGGTCGTTTGCAAAATGTCCATTTTTAAGGGCCTGAATTCCATAGCGACTATTCAGAATTTTCAACTGGACATATCTTTTGATTCCCGATATGAAATCTTGATTTTTCGCATTCGTTGGAAAGATATTATCAATTAGATTCCATTATTTTTGGTTTCACTAAAATCCGGATTGTTTTGCACCCGGTACATTCAATTGAAGTTTGAAATCGAATTATCGAACTACCGCGCCATTTTCAATTCTATTTATAATTATATATAAATATTTATATTCTAACGACGACGCGTATAATATATACGTTCGAATTATATTCAAAATAAATTTTCTCGTCGATATTATTTAAAATAATTCATTTTAAATAATCAAAACTCGCTAAAATTGCCAATTTAAAAATTTTAAACTGGCCCAGATTTTCGGGTTGTTACAACCCGACACCCGTCGTCCACAAACCATGGACGACTTATTTGATGTATTGTGTTGTGAAAATTGTGTGTGATTGTAATATGGAATGAAAAATAAAATATTCATGTGTTGAAATATGTTATCGTTAAAAATATAATTTTTAACGTGTATCTGAATAAAATAAATATTTATTTACAAATCAGACGATTTTTTTATGTACACCTATTTATCTGATATGGATTAGGACGATAAATTTTACACGTCGCCCAACTGCACAAATAAAATATGTGTTTGTTGATTTGAAACCCCACATGGGTATTGGGATGATATTTGACGTACACTAATCCCAATAATTAGTGGTATGTCAATCGATAGGTTGACAGGCTGTGATGAGCGTTAATTATTTATTTTTTACGCTTATACAGTTGTAAAGTGCACTATGGAAGATGGTTGAATATTTATAATTGCTGTTATATACATGTTCTGTATGAAATCCATATAAATCACATTATCTGGTAATTTACTGTGTCTGATTCCAGTTCAGAAATAGAAGAATATATTAGAGTACAAATATTTTAAAATAAGAAATATTTTAAAATAATATTCAGTAAAGGATTAAAATCTGATTTTAATGTCCGGTTTTGGATGGACACGAAATTATTGAAATAAAGCCGTGTTGATTAGAAATGCGCCATTTAGACGCGAACGATATTTATATCAATTTTATTCGTTTTTAAAATGAATATCGAAAAGGAATTTTTTTCAAAATCTGATATTTTGAAAATAATGTCATTTATATGTGATAATGAAAAAAAGTGTTCAATTTTGATTTAAAATTGAAAATGAAATGTGAATCATTTTAAAACAAATTTATAAAATACGTTGAATGGAAATCGATGAAACATATATAATATATATTATATATACATTAATGGCCTGAATAGAACGCGCCGCACAGCGACTGTTCGCGAATTTCGACCACTGACTTCGAATTGCGATTACGGGAGATCCGACCGTTGGATTCTTCTAAAATTGGAACCGTTGGGTTCGTATCGAAAAGAGCTTTCCAACGAAATTGAGAAATTTGAATTCTAATGGTTGGATTTGGAATTATGTCCAAATCAAATTTGGAAAAGGTCGGTGTAAGAGCAATTCGGTGGCCATTATTGGAAACCGACAGTACGGGCCTTGATAAAATTATTAAAAATATTAATAATTTTTGTAAAATCATAATAAATGTTTTGGAAAGAATTGGGATGAAAAATTCCAAGTTTGTAAAGATAAAAATACATTTTTATCGAAATGAACTATTTATTGACTACAAAAGAAATCCAATAATTTCTAAATAAAATAAATTGGATTTGTGAAATGGTTTTAATATAACCAGAAATTTCCAACGAACAAATTGGAATGGTTTGGAATGGAAATAATCTTCGAAATATTTCAGTATTGGATTCCGTGATTATACAGATATCGTTAAGGGAATTTGGAAGATACAAATATCGTTATTCCCAATACGATATCCATTAGTTACCGAATTTGATATTGAATATAAGCCGATATTATTTCTATTCAGAGCCTTGTATTTAATATCAAATTGGATTTTGGGTTGTTCGTGAACGGTGTTTTAAATAACACCTGTTCTTTAACTCGATCAACAATGGAATGAGATTTTGCGTCGTCGTGAATGGTATATTTAGTAATACGGTTCTTATACCCAATGGAGTTAAGAAAATTAGACACTAACCAGAGATCAGCTAAGTTGAATGGTTTCCTGGGTATTGATCAGATGCTGGTTTCGGCCTTCGAGATTAATATTTAGGGAATTGTTCTCTTACTAATTTACAGTTAGAGATTGATAGAATGGAATGTGATTCTGGGCTTATCGTGAATGGTGTTTTAAATAACACTGGTTCTTTAACCTAATTTACAATGAAACGTGATTGGAATTTATAAATCTTTTATTAAGATTTAATGGGATTTTCCAAAGTATAGTTTTCCAATTTAATAAATAAATTGGAATGGAATGGAATTCGATTGTTAATAATCGAAGTGAGCTTCCGTGAAGGAAGACTGTTACTATATATGGAATTTAAAAGGCTTTGCTGTTATTCCACTTATATTATTGGTTGGATATGGAAGTTTATATCGGTTATATATATTGATATGTTTTCCGTGAAGATTCCATACTTAATGGAGTGTGATTTTGGGTTTATCGTGAACTGTGTTTTAAATGACATTTGTTTTTTAACCCAGGTAAAGATAAGATTAATTTCTTATATTTGAATAATCATTAAGTAATGATTATTGAGATTAAAATTGAATTAAAGTTTTAATGAATCTTTAATTAGATTGGAAAGTGAACGTGATAACTAAAATTATCAGTTCAAGAAAATGATTGAGAATGGAGTACCACCAGTTTTACTCCAGGCGATAGTTAAATCTTTAATTAGATTTGAACGTGAAATAGTAATTAATATATATCGATAACACTGTGGTGTTAGATATGGAGTATTACCAGTTTTGCTCCATGGGATGAATAGGTTGGGATAGGAAAATACACTAAATGATTACTTCGGTATGGTTCGCTAATCCCGACTAGTTTGGATAAACCATAATATGGTTTGATTTGATGACCAAAGGTAGATGAAAGAATAATTTTTAAAGAATTTATCTTTGATAAAATTAATCGGAACCTTTCCCTAAAAATGAGAATATTTGAATAAAAGAATATTCTGTATTAGATTGTGGCGTATGTTGTGTTTGTGTAGGACTTGTTTATAATATACGCTAGTTATTCGGAAAGGCCGGGTTTATACCCGTTCTGAATAACTGATTCAACGATAAGTCGACGATGAAGACGGTGGTTGAAGACCGGAGGTCTTCACATTGTTTGGATGATTACTGATGTTTTGATTGGGCTGTACACCCAAGACAAGGTAATAAGTTGTGATCGTCCTGACGTAATTGGAGATCGATAGTTATGCGAGGGCCTCTCTCCTATATTGGACATATGGGACGAGAAATAAGGTGCCTGCGGTTTCGTTCAGGCCCAGAACGAACTTGTAAATGGACCGTGTGTCTGACATTGGATATTATTCTGTGTGATTGATGGATATCGGTTACACGGGGTGGTTTGCCTGTGTGGCATGCTAAGATGCAGATGATCAAGTCTTTTGTTGCAAAGCAAAGTCTTGTGGTTGATGATCAAAGCACGGCCTGTGTGGCAGAGCTTTGCGTAGCGTTAATTCGCGAGCCTCACACCCCGGTGTGAACCATAAACGGGAGAGGACATCAATTAGGACGTGTGTTTCCTTCTAGCTAGGAGTGGTGTCAGCGTTTAGCACGCCCCGACATTTTACTTATGTGGAGATGGATAGCGAGGCGCCTCGGTTATGTCGGTCGTTCCGGGGCCGATGTTCTAGTCGGTATATGACCAGTTTACGCCCCATAGTGCGGGGAAACGCAGTGTTCAGTCATTTTAATCCGCTTCGTGTGGACCATCCCTGACGATCCATGGGTCACTCGAGCTCTGATCCTGAGACATGGGCTAGATTGTCTCGAAGCGGTAAGGACGATCCTTTGCCTTGGTTCACAAACGGAAATCCAACTTCCAATACGTGTCATTTCTGTTTTGATAGTAGAGCCTAGTATGGCGACATGATATATGGTACCCTTGTCATCTAGGATTGATTCATTTATATTTGAACTTGATTTCTTCACTTACAGTAATAATAAAAGATTAAATTTCGCGTATCAAGCATTATTTGGCTATTATAAGGTAAAACCCTAACCTATGGTTTGCGTTGCATTGTGTGATGGGACCTGGGTCTTATAATAGCTTCATTGTTCTTTATTTAGCATTGCGCTGTTTATTTTATGCACTGGTATTCTTGGGAGGAAACGTGTTTCGTGTTATATGGCGTGGTCCCTTGATTTACCTTATTTCTAAAGTAAAGTTTTAGATAACTGTTTTAGTTCTCACACCAGTCACAAGACTGACCTGGAGTTTATTGTTTTAACCTAAACTCTGGGGGCCCTTATTTTCCAAACGGGCAGCTAGTAGTTGGGTTTTGCAGATATTATATTCACAGGATCCTGGTTTACAGCTGAAGTGATATTCGGAAAGCTTTGTATCCGTGTATTCCGTTTAGTTATGTTTTGTATTATTTTTCTACTGCAGTAATGAATTTAATCTCTGATATTTATTAATTGTATGTTATTTATTCATACTCTGTATATTCTTTTATTCTGATGGATTTTTTGTAATAAGAAATGAAATGTTCTTCTGTTTGTGTTTCGATTAGTCTTGTTCTCTAAGCAATCTGTTCTTTCTCTTCTTTGCGGAGACCGGGGAAGTTCGGGTCGTTTTAGTTTGGTATTAGAGCTTTGGTTTACAGAGCTCGAGAACAAGATACATTAGAACCAAACGAAAGAATTCATCAGAGATTGGACTAGTAATATCCAATAAGAATTATTCGTTAGAGATGAGATCAGTAGTATCCTAGAACGAGTGTGAAGAGTGTTATTTTCAAATAAAAATGAAAACAAATTTAGTTTTAAAATTTTATATCTATTATACGTATTTGATTACTTAATTTAATTTAATTTTGGACAATCGAGTATACAAAGATTTTGCATATACGCCTAGCTAGCGTGTATTCGAAGCCTCAAATATACTGGATAGACATAAAATCACATTTTGGTCGCCCGGAGATGATACTGATGATTGTGATCTCATCATCAGTATTTGTGTTCGAGTTTTGAAAAGTGGGATTTCTATATATTTCAAATTGACTTGTGTGAGAACCAAAACTAGATAGGGCTTATTGTTGTGATTTGGCACCAAAACTATGATTTTGACTATGTAATAAAATTATGTGTTTAAAACGTTAACCAACTAACCGATTGCTGGTTGTGTTGTTTGATTATTAGTTTGACTAATAGAATTGTTGAAACCAATATGTACATGAAAGGAAAATTTAGCCAAATTGAATCAAATATTGAGCTGAATTGAAAATTGTTTGAAATTGCATGCATATACATGTATATCTATTGAACAGGTCATAGCAAGGAGGCTTGAGAAAAGGAATAAAAATTTTTGCCCGACAAATAGGTACATGTTTATTGTATTTCTTAGGGATTTGATGATTTTATGAGCCGATTGGCTAGCCTCTTGGCTTTTTCTTTTTCTTTTTGTGATCAAAGGGCCTGTGTGACGGTTTGGGAAATTTACCAATGCTCCCAGTACAAAGGAGGTTATGGAGAAATTTTTCGAAAATTTAGGGTGTTAGCCAAATTTTTGAACAATTAGAAATTTCTTAGAAACTGAAAAGTTGAAGAATGAAATCCAGAATGAAAGTTGAGTTGGTTAGTTAAACAACTTTCAGCTCCGTTCCTTTTCGAGGACGAAAAGATTTTAAGTGAGGGAGATTGTAACAACCCGGAAATTCTGAACCAATTTAAATTTTTTATTCTAGCTATTTTAATGGGTTTGGGATATTTAAAATGATTTATTTTAAATAATAACGAATAAAATTATTTTCGATGAAGTTAGAACGTATAAATTTATTTAAATTATAAAACGAGCCTGAAATGGCGCGGTAGTTTGAAAATTCGATTTTAAACTTCATTTGAATATATGTAATTCAATATAAGTCAGAATTAGACGAAACAAGAAATATTCGAATCTGATTAACTATACCTTTCTAACGAAGTTAAGAAACTGAGATTTCACTTTATAAACGGTAAGTTATGTCCAGTTTAAAATTTGAAATAGTCGCTATGGAACCTATATATATTCTATATAATATATAGCCCTTAAAAATAGTCATTTTGCAAATGACCTCCATTTTCGATGAAACCAATTTTGTTGGATCGGGAATGTCAAATTATTGCTAGATTACAGATTTCATAATTTTTGGAACTAATATGTGAGCGTGTCGCATTTAAACGCGTTTGACCAGTTTTAGTTGAAGTTAATCGACTGGAAAATGGCCATTTTTCAAACGGTCTCCAAATTTGACAAAATTTGTTTTGTTAGGACCATATCGTCAAAACATAGACAGATTAATTTTATGGAATTTTTGGAGTCACTATATGGCCCTAGAAAATTAAATTGTACGTTAAAATCAATATTGAACGTTCTATTTATTTATATTTTAATTTTGATGGAAACTGATCGAAACGGTCGAATTGGCTTGCGGGACATATCCCATTATGTTCGAAATAGGGGTAATTAGCTAGGGGTGACTGTCAGTAGGCTCAATTTGGAGTTCAATGAATATTCAACTTTTTGGAGAATTAAATTAATTAAATATATAATTATATATTAGGGTTAAAACCCTAATCCCTCTCCACTACGAATTAGCCGACACTTTTAAAATAGAAATAAAAAAAGGGAAAAACACCCGAATGCCCCATGATCGCTTCCCGTCGCCTCCATCCACAGCCCACGTCGTCGCTCTTGGTGGCCGTCGCCGCCTCACCGAGCTCCACCGCACTCCCCTCCTTGACCACTGCCCTTCTCCATTCCCCCAAACCCGAACCCAAAGGCCCTAACCCCCAAATTAAAGGAAACCGCACCGCCAGAGCCCAAGTCCGCCACCACCGGTCAGGGCGCACCCACCAGCAGCATTCCTGGCCCTCTACGCCTTCCCCACAGCCCAAGGACGACGTGAAACCTCCCCTCTCCCAAAGTCGGACAGTAAGTTTTTCTTATTTGATTTTTTTGCTTTCTGAAAATATAATCATTAGCCATATAAAAATATATGTTTAATTCACATAAAGTTTAGATTTTTATATAAAGAAAGTTTAAATTTTGTACGAAGAAATTTTAGATTTTTATGCGAAGAAAGTTTAGATTTTTATACGCAGAAAGTTCAGATTTTTATACGAAGAAATTTATGATTTTTCTTTATAGAAAAGATTAGATTTTTGACATTGAAAAGATTTGATTTTTATGACAGTAAAGATATGATTTTAATGATGGTAAAAATATTATCTTTATTATATAAAGAAGTGATTTTTTTTATAATATGATTAACATGATTAAAATACATTTTTTATAGAGTTAGTGAAATAAAGATATGATTTTAAGATTAAATAAAAAATTGATTTTTATCCATATAGCGTAGAAACAAAAATGAGATTTTTATGTGGATAGAACATTAATAAAAATGTGATTTTTACTATGAACAACATGAAACAAACTGAGTAGGAATTTCGGGCAAGTCCAAAACTGTTCAGAAATTCAGAAATAGAACTAGTGGAGTGGATCCCAAAGGTGAGAACTTCTCACTCTAAATTTATTTTCTAGTTAATATATACTAGGATGCAGATGGTGCTATAAGCACCCGACACTCGTCGTCCACAAACCATGGACGACTTGTTTGATGTATTGTGTTGTGAAAATTGTGTGTGATTGTGATATGGAATGAAATATAAAATATTCATGTGTTGAAATATGTTATCGTTAAAAATATAATTTTTAACATGTATATGTATAAAATAACTATTCATTTACAAATCAGACGATTTTTATATGTACACCTATTTATCTGATATGGATTAGGACGATAAATTTTACACGTCGCCCAACTGCACAAATAAAATATGTGTTTGTTGATTGAAACCCCACATGGGTATTGGGATGATATTTGACGTACACAATCCCAATAATTAGTGGTATGTCAATCGATAGGTTGACAGGCTGTGATGAGTGTTAATTGTTTATTTTTAACGCTTATACAGTTGTAAAGTGCACTCTGGATGATGGTTGAATATTTGTGATTGCTGTTATATACATGTGTTGTATGAAATCCATATAAACCACATTATATGGCAATTTACTGTGTCTGATTCCAATTCAGAAATAGAAGTATATTTTAGAGTAACGAATATTTTAAAATAATTAATATTTTCAAATAATATTACGCAAAGGATTAAAATCTGATATTAATGTCCGATTTTGGGTGGACACGAAATTATTGGAATAAATATAGCCGTTTTGATTAGAAATCCGCCAATTAGACATGAATGATATTTATATCGATTTTATTCATTTTTAAAATGAATATTGAAAAGGAATTAATTTCAAAATCTGATATTTTGAAAATATTATCATTTATATGTTATAATGATAAGAATTGTTCAATTTTGATTTGAAATTGAAAATGAAATGGGAATCATTTTAAAACAAATTTATAAAATACGTTTGAATGGAAATCGATGAAATATATATAATATATATATATTATATATATTTTAATGGCCTGAATAGAACGCGCCGCACAGCGACCGTTCGCGAACTTCGACCATTGACTTCGAATTGCGATTACGGGAGATCTGACCGTCGGATTCTTCTAAAATTGGAACCGTTGGGTTTGTATCGAAAAGAGCTTTCCAACGAATATGAGAAATTTGAATTCTAATGGTTGGATTTGGAATTATGTCCAAATCAAATTTGGAAAAGGTCGGTGTAAGTGTAGTTCGGTGGCCATTATTGGAAACCGACTGTACGGGCCTTGATAAAATTGTTAAAAATATTAATAATTTGTGTAAAATCATAATAAATGATTCGGAAAGAATCGGGATGAAAAATTCCAAGTTTGTAAAGATATTTTTTTTTATCGAAATGAACTAGTTATTAACTAGAAAAGAAATCCAATAATTTCTAAACAAAATAAATTGAGTTTGTGAAATGGCTTTAATATAACCAAAAATTTCCAACGAATAAAATGGAATGGTTTGGAATGGAAATAATCTTCGTAATATTTCGAAATTGGATTCCGTGATTATACGAATATCATTAAGGGAATTTGGAAGATACGGATATCGTTATTCCCAATACGATATCCGTTAGATTCCGAATTTGATATTGAATATAAGCCGATATAATTTCTATTCAGAGCCTTGTATTTAATATCAAATTGGAATTTGGGTTTATCGTGAACGGTGTTTTAAGTAATACCCGTTCTTTAACCCGATTAATAATGGAATGAGATTTTGGGTTGTCGTGAATGGTACCTTTAATAATACTGTTCTTAAACCCAATGGAGTTAAGAAAATTAGAAACTAACCGGAGATCAGGTAAGTTGAATGCTTTCCTGGTTATTGATCTGATGTTGGTTTCGGCCTTCGGGATTAATATTTAGGGAATTGTTCTCTTACTAATTTACGGTTAGAGACTGATAGAATGGAATGTGATTCTGGGTTTATCGTGAACGGTGTTTTAAATAACACTGGTTCTTTAACTTGATTTATAATGAAATGTGATTTGGAATATATAAATCTTTTATTAAGATTTAATGAGATTTTCCGAAGTAAAGTTTTCCAATTTAATAAAATAAATTAGAACGGAATGGAATTCGATTGGAAATAATCGAAGTGAGCTTCCGTGAAGGAAGACCCTTACTATATATGGAATTTAAAAGGCTTTGTCGTTATTCCATTTGTATTATTGGTTGGATATGGAAGATTATATCGATTATATATATATATATTGATCTGTTTTCCGTGAAGATTACATACTTAATGGAATGTGATTTTGGTTTTATCGTGAACTGTTTTTTAAATGACATTTGTTCTTTAACCCAGGTAAATATAAGATTAATTTCTTAAATTTGAATAATCATTAAGTAATGATTATTGAGATTAAAACTGAATTAGAGTTTTAATGAATCTTTAAATAGATTGGAAAGTGAATGTGATAACTAAAATTATCAAATCAAGAAAATGATCGAGAATGGAGTACCACCAGTTTTACTCCAGGCGATAGTTAAATCTTTAATTAGATTTGAACGTGAAATGGTAATTAATATTTACCGATAACACTGTGGTGTTAGATATGGAGTATTACCAGTTTTTCTCCATGGGATGAATAGGTTGGGATTGGGAAATATAATAAATGATTACTTCGGTAAGGTTCTCTAATCCCGACTAGTTTGGATAAACCTTAATATGGTTTGATTTGACGTCCAAAGGAAGATTAAAGAATAAATTCTAAAGAATTTATCTTTGATAAAATTAATGGGAACCTTTCCTTAAAAATGAGAATATTTGAATAAAAGAATATTCTGGATTGGAATGAGGCGTATGTTGTGTTTGTGTAGCACTTGTTTATAATATACGCGTGTTACTCGGGAAGGCTGGGTTTATACCCATTCTGAATACTGATTCGACGTTAAGTCGACAATGAAGATGGTCGTTGAAGACCGGAGGTCTTCACATCGTTTGGATGATTACTGATGTCTTGATTGTAATGTACACCCAAGACAGGGTAATAAGTGGCGATCATCCAGACGAACTTGGAGATCGACGGATATGAGAGGGCCTCTCTCCTGTATTGGACATATGGGATGAGGAATAAGGTGCCTCCGGTTTTGTTCAGACGAAGAACGAACTTGTAAATGGATTGTGTGTCTGACATTGGATATCATTCTGTGTGATTGATGGATATCGGTAGCATGGAGTGGTTTTCCTGTGTGGCATGCTAAGATGCAAATGATCAAGGCTTTTGTTAAAAAGCAAAGTCTTGTGGTTGATGGTCAAAGCACGGCCTATGTGGCACAGCTTTGTGTAGCGTTAATTCGCGAGTCTCACACCCTGGTGTGAACCAGAAACGGGAGAGGACATTAGGGAGGACATGTGTTTCCTTCTAGCTAGGAGTGGTGTCAGCATTTATCACTCCCTGACATTTTACTTATGTGGATGATGGATAGCGAGGCGCCTCGGTTATATCAGTCATTCAGGGGCTGGTGGTCTGGTCGGGATATGACCAGTTTACGCCCCATAGGGCGGGGAAATGCAGTGTTCAGGCATTTTAATCCACTCCATGTGGAACGGCCCTGAATATCCAATGGTAACTCGAGCTCTGATCCTAAGAGAAGGGCTATATTGTCTTGATTCGGTAAGGATGATCCCTTGCCTTGGTTCACAGACAGAAATCCAACTTCCAATACGTGTCATTTTGGTTTTGATTGTAGAGCCTAGTATGGAGACATGATATATGGTACCCATGCCGTCTAGGATTGATACGTTTATATTCGAAGTTGATTTCTTCACTTATATTAACAATAAAAGATTAAATTTCGTGTATCAAGCATTATTTGGCTATTATAAGGTAAAACCTATCCTCCGGCTTGCGTTGCATTATGTGATGGGACATGGGTTTTATAATAGCTTCATTGTTCTTTATTTTGCATTGCGTTGTTTGTTTTATGCACTGGTATTCTTGGGAGGAAACCCATTCCGTGTTATGCGGCGTGGTCCCATGATTTAACTTATTTCTAAAGTAAAGTTTTAGATAACTGTTTTAGTTCTCACACCAGTCACATGTTTGACCTAGAATTTATTGTTTTAACCTAAACTCTGGGTTCCCTAATTTTCCACACGGGCAGCTTGTTTTTGGCTTATGCGGATATTATATTCACAGGATCCTGGTTTATAACTGAAGTGATATCCAAAAAGCTCCGGGTCCGTGTATTCCTTTCAGTTATATTTTGTATTATTTTTCCGTTGCAGTAATGTATTTAATCTCTTATATTTATCAATTGTATATTATTTATTCATACTCTGTATATTATTGTATTCTGATGGAATTGTTGTAATAAGCAATGAAATGTTCTTCTGTTTGTGTTCTGATTAGTCTTGTTCTCAAAGCAATCCGTTCTTTCTCTTCTCTTCGGAGACCGGGGAAGTTCGGGTCGTTTTAGAGACCGTTTGATAAATGGTCATTTTCCGGTCGATCCAATTTGACTGAAATTGAAAAAACACGTTTTAATTTACCATGCTCACATGTTAATTCCAAAAATAATGAAAATTGGAATCTAACAATAATTTGACATTCCGGATCCAACAAAAGTGGTTTCGTCGAAAACGTAGGTCGTTTGCAAAATGGTTATTTTTAAGGGCCATATATTATTATAAATTTATATAAATTCTATGACTTTTCTGAATTTTAAACTGGACATAACGTACAATTTATAAAGTGAAATTTCATTTTCTTACATTGGTTAGAAAGATATCATTAAACAGATTCAAATACTTCTTTTTTCGTCCAATTCTGATTTAAAATGAATTCTCTATACTCAATTGAAATTAGAAATCGAATTTTCAAACTACCGCGCCATTTCAGGCTCGTTTTATAATTAAAATAAATTTATTCATTCAAACTTCGATTTAAATAAATTTTCATCGTTATTATTTAAAATAAATTATTTTAAATTCTTAAAATTCATTAAAATTTCTAAAATAAAAATTTTAAATTGGTTCAGAAAATCCGGGTTGTCACATTTACAAAGCAATATGTCGGCCTGAAATTAGCAAGTGATTAATGGTAATTATAGTTTAATTAGGAAATTTAATTAATTTAATTAATAACCATATATTATAATGTGTATAACTTTCTATTGTATTAACAGAATTCGACAAAACAAGCTGCACTGAAATCGTATAGTCAGACGCAACATTTTGGAATGAATTTGGATGCGTTTGGATGCAGTCTGATTTTCATTTAAATTAAACACGTGTTTAATTTAATTGAAATCAAATCGTTTTATCAACGAAAGAAATCAAAGGTGAGTTAAACTCATTCTGTTTTTCTTCCCACTTATATTTTATATAAATCGGGTTTTTATTGTGTGTCATGAATGTTAATTGCTTGTTGTCTGTTGAATGTTTACATATATGTTATATGAATTGGTTGAATTGCATGTTAGTTAAATCTAGATAAAAACTAATCATTTTTACGATTATATTCCCAAACAAGGTAACTTATCTTGTTGGCAACGGTTACAAAATAACCGTGATTAATTTAATGAATTATTTGGATTGTCTGAATTGTTTGTTAATGTTAAATAATAGATTGTTGTTATTTTACAGTTTTAGAATTAAATCAGTAAAATTTAATTGAATGATGTTATTTGAATTAACCCATTTGGATGCAGAGAAGAACAGTTTGGAGGGATCCAACTGGACTCCTCAAACATATTAGATTTTATTTATTTTCATATAATCATTATATGAGCCGTTCGGATTTGGTGATTGATTTGATTGTTGACCATTAACCTAAAATTCGACAATTGTTTTTATTTTAACCAATGGATAGTATTGGTCGAGTAATTGGCAGCAGTTGGCTTGAAAATCAATCGTTTTAAAAATATGGATTTACCGTCAGGTAGATCGACATAAACGAAGTTGTGAAATTTATTTTGTAACTAAATATAGATTTTTAAATATAATATTTAAAATGAAGTTTTTAAAAAGGGAAATCAGCCGTGTGCGAAGCACGAGTCTTGTCTTAATTATTAAATGGTTTTCTAAATCAAATTCTTATGTTAATAAGATTTCTAAACAGATAAGTGACATTAACCTAACGATTAAGATTTGGATTATTGTTTTTGGAATCGGTTAACGAAATGATGATGTTTAAAGTTGACTAAGTCAACCGTCTTAACTACAGTTGATTATGAAATTAATTGATTTGAATTAATCTAGTGAAAATGTTTGACAAATATTTGTTTTTTATTTTAAATAAGATAAGATTTTAAAAAGAAATTTATTATTTATTTAGTAAATAAAGAAGTCGACTAATTATATGGTAGTTAACGGTGAAATGAATTATTATTCTAATTAATAATAATCTGAGTGTAGTTGAAATGAAATCAAGTTGAATTGTGAAAGAAGCTTATGAGTTTTTATAATTAAGTTATAAAAGGAATTTCTAAGCGAATGTGATCGCTTAATCAAATATGTACTTAATATTTGAAGTTAGAAAAAAGGAAATTTAAAAGTTGGAAAATGGTACGAAATGTTTAATGATGTGAGATTCTTTCGAGGTTCGGAATGTGATATTCCGAGGTTCAGAATGCTAAATGGAGTTGAAATTATTCCGAGGTTTGGAATGTTATGTTCCGAAGTTCGGAACGTTAATCGAAAGCGAGAGAATAAGTGAAGTAAAAGATTTTTGAAATGGCAACAAATTTAAGTTGTCGTAAATAATTTACAAATGATTTTGTAAATGGAAGTAAAAGTTTAAAAACGTAATCGAAATATTAGTTGTCGATAATAATTTACAAATGGAATTTGTAAATGAAGCAAGAGTGTGAAAAATGAATTTATAAAAATTGTTAAAAACAAATATACTATTATTATTGCAAACAAGTTGGAAAATGTTTATAAAGAGATGTTGTATAAAGGAATCTATTTAAAATGGAATCGAAACTCGAGTAGAATATTATTAAGGATTATTTAAGATAAATGGAGAAGTATAAATAATAGTTTACTTGATAATAAATGAAACAAAGGTTATTGAGATTTAAATATGGTTTTCGAAGGAAACCGTGTGGTTAATAAACTTCTATCTATTCCGAAGATATGAATGCGGTTAGTCAAGGTATGAGAGGTAAATAAATACCCCAACTTAAACGACTTTAGGATTATCTAAAGGTGATATGTTGTGATGGGAAAAGGGTTAAGAACAATTTATTATTTCCGTACGCGAAATAATAACGCAATGTAAATGGAGATGGTTGATAATATAAAATGCGATTTCCAAAGTAATGGGAATAAAAAGATTCAAGAATATAGAATGTGATTTCCAAAGTAACGGAAATGGAAAAGATCTGATTATACATGTATATAAAACGAATTCTCAAAATGAAGGAAATAAAGGAGACTGCGTAAAAATATAACTATATTTTCAAATTAAAAGGAAATAAAAACTAAAGTGTTGAAATGAGTTTATTCCAAAAGAATAAGCGTTAGGTTTTCAAATAACGAAACTAAAGAGATTCGTAATGTTATTTATGAATGTTACAATGAATTGATTTTCCCAATTATTGATAAGAAGGAATGATATAGGAAATGTTTTGAAATGATAACCGATTAGAAAATTGGTTATGATGATAGAATATTTTCCTAAGTATTAAAATAAAATAGTATAAGAATAATCTTATGTTGAAATTAGAATTGAAAAGAGATACTCGTAATCTTGAAATATTTTAAAGAGTTTTCAATTAACCTTAGTTAATTGTTTTTAATTAAAAAGGCTAAGTAATGCCGAGCACTGAATCAGTAAACTCATTTTATTTATTTATTTATTTGATAGTTAAATAACCGACTATCAAATCTGGACATACGATTGTTGGTACGGAAAGACCGGGATCAAATTTATATTCGAAAACCATTCCGAACCAACAAATACGTGAAGATGAAGATTGAAGATGAAGCATTGAAGACTTGCATTTTATAAGCGGAAGGATTACTCCGAATCTCTGCTTTAGCTGCTTGAGATAAACTGTGATTCTGTCGTGGTTGGAATCTACGGATTTCGAGGACTACTCGCTACTGATCCCTGGGGCGATACCTATATAGGATGTGGTAGGAGGGTGCCTTTGCTTCATCCTGTTCCTAGATGACTTGTATGGACGATGTAAATGCCCAGAAATCTGTTCCAATTTGAGCTGACAAATATCCTACACATTCAACTCAAAGTACAAGAGTTCAGATCATTAATAGAAGAATTTAGAGAATGAGAAAGATAAGATAGAACTAATAGAATGGAAGAAGAAGAAGAACATCAAAATCAGAGTAAACACGAGTCTCACAGCGGAACGAATAAAATATATTGTATAACAAAACTTGAAATACAAATCTGAATTTGTACTTACATATCATATCAAAGTATAAGTCATATACATCACAGCGGAAATAATCTCTAAATAAATAACAGTGGAGCCTCCTGCTTTGAGCTCCTCCAAGTGAATTTGCAAAATCCTGAAACACTTGTCTGCCCGTACAAATTTTGGCACCCAAGAGTTTAGGGAAAACACAAACAAATAAACTCTGGGTCAGTCATGGGACTGGTGTGAGTAAATTCCAACTATACTGTTTAACATTGAAAATCCTTTTGAAACAAAAGGATAATAGTAAGACCAGCCCACACATAAACATGGACGGTTTTTACCTTACTATAACCCAAACCATTTTGATATCAAAATCCACTGATATTATGATAGTGTCTAATCACATAAATAACCAAGTAGCAGAACGCTTGCATCTCACGCTCCATATATATATATATAGTATAAAATCATAAACCGCATGGCGCTTATTGGGGATTGGATTCCAACAGGCAAGGTATGGGAGCACCTTTCGATCAGTGTACTCTAGAGGGTATACAATGTAGGTTCAACAAGAACATCTTGCAAACCGGCCACACATGACCGCCCACTCATTTAGCTTGAGTGTAGCGAATATATTGCCACCACGGTTGTTGGCCATCCAACCGTAATCCAAAGATACAGAATTGAAAAGAAGAAGAAATATGAATTTTCTCTAGATCGGTGACAATACACCCTGCTGGGTATGACCCAACTAGCCATGCTTCCTAGCCCAACTTCTGTCATATCATGGTTGTGAGGCTAGAGGCTACGTCTATCTTCAGAACATCTGATCGTCATTCACTTTGAATGCCACATCGTCAAACCCGTCAATTCACTAATCGATTCCCAAACATATCACTGGTATAAAAAGCTAAGAGGAACGAATTCCTCCGCCACTAGATGTAATACGTTTAAGAGATCAACTGTATGTGATTTGTTAGGTATACTCTGTCAGACACTCGTCCATACATGTTGTCCTGGGACTGGACAAACAAAAAGCACCTATTCTGGAATAGGATGACCCTTGCATTTCACTCCGTCTTCAATTATCTTCAGCATAATCTAATTCGCAGCGCTTACGCTTATGCGGAGTGGTTTTCAGATAATATATCCAATCGGTCTCTCCGTATTGACAACGATGGTCAAAACACTTCGACGGTCGGTTATTTAACTGTCGAAGTAAAAACAAACATCCATTCACAACACTGGCCCTTTTTTTTATACTAACTTTCTAGTTTCCCATATTTTTATAAACTCTTCCTTACTTTCCTTCACTTCTACTCTATTAGTTCCTCGTTACAAATCGGTAAGTGAATAAATTTCTAAGTATCAACCCCCAGATTGACGCCTCGAAAGTTACTCAACTCAACCAACGTACAACGGGTTCTAATTTCTCTAAAACTATATCACTTTCCAGATTATGCTCAGTATATCTTTTTAAAACATTATAACTTATCGACTCACTTTGGAACCGTTATATTTTAACTAATGCAATACGCTGCTATATTTTCCTTTATAACTAATGCAATACGCTGCTATATTCTCTTTTATAACTACTGCAATACGCTGCTATATTCTCTTTTATAACTATTGAAATACGCTGCTATATTCTCTTTTATAGCTAATGCAATACGCTGCTATATTCTCTTTTATAACTACTGCAATACGCTGCTATATTCTCTTTTATAACTACTGCAATATGCTGCTATATTCTCTTTTCATTTGATAAACTTTGTTTCTAAGTCTGGTTCTTATTAAATCAATATCAAGTTTATATCTAAATATTGATTTCATATCCTATTATAATTTGTTGGTTTAAATCTAAATATTAGCTATCCTATCAGATTATAATTCCTAAAATAACTTACTTTATTATATTCGACATTATCGAATTTTAGTTCTAATTCCTAATAATTTTTTAGGTTCAGACCGTGTATATATAAATAATATAAAAAACAATACATATAAATATTGAGGAACCCGGTTTGATTCCTCTAACCGGTTTCCTGTATTCACAGATGTTAGCCACAATAAATATCATTATGAAATATTAGTGTTCAATCGTCAGTTTAGATATATAACGGTTTATATTATTCCAACCAATTTAATCGTAATCTATCTAAACGACCATCACACAGCATACCACCAATATTAAAAAATAATTATAATATTCTAAAAAGAAATCAGAGTTAGTGAGTTTACTCACCTTTGCGCGTTAACCGTTAAATAACAATTTGTGTCAGTTCGGATCCAACCTGTGCAACACCGTGACATTCACAGTCGTTGCTCGCGTCGAACCCAACTTTCCATCGTCACAGCCTCTTCCTCAAAGCTCCTCCAATCCACGCACAGTACATGCACAAATAATATGTGCAACCCAAGCAAAACACGTGTCTACTTTTATATTATCGGATAACTTGCTTCTCATTTTCAATTCATCTTCATCATGTTATTTTCAACAACCAAAACTCTCCGCACCGCGCCACTGTTGATCGTCGTGTCGACTAGCAACTCCGGTTACGCCATCGCGCTCCTACACATGCAATATCATCCTCGCTTCTTCCAACATGGATCCATCTCCTTTAACATTATTCTTATTCCAAACTCCACTTGAATTCTCTTTCACCAACTACTACAACACCTTCAAAGTTTCTTGTCACTTATCCTCCTGTTGCTCATACCATACCATACGTCTCACGCTCATCCATATCGTTTACTTCCATAGACCTTGCGTGGTTATATTTCGTTTTACTTTTAAATGTTCTGGGCTTCACGTATTCTGGGCCCATCGCCATTAAATCCATCTGCATCACTGTCTTCGTCTTCCAGTGAAACGCTGCTTCCTCACCATGTTTTACACAACCACCAACGAGACCTACCATCACCATGTCGCCCTTCCCACACATCTTTAAATCCTTACTTCTTTTTATTCTTTTACTTAATTTTCTTGTAAACCCGTCCCACTAAACATGTAATTGCAAAATTAACAAATGACTTCTTGTACAGTAGTACACTAACCCTCAAAATGTGATAACCAATTACCATTTCATGCAAGTTGACATGAGCCTTTCCTGCCAACGTTTCTTCTCAAAATCCAACAACAGTCCACTTCACTAATTTTCAATCCAACTTCAAACTGCACTATCCTGTACTGTTTTTCATCTTTACTCCTCCACAACCAAGCCTATTCGCCTTCCACTTTCACACGCCATACACCTTTATATATTTATTCTTTCCTTTTCTTCTTGAAAAACACATCAGTAAATCCTTCATCACAATCCACTTATTCACGCACAAAATCCCCTGCCACAAATCACGCACTTCACCCAAAACTTCACAACATTTCACCTTTTTTTTCGCAAGCTGCTGTCTGCGCAATTATCCATCCATGGCTACGGTAGTCCAAGCAGCATTTTCTGGAGCCAAAGGTATCTCGTTTTATTTTGAACGTGAGGTATAATAGTGGAAGAAGCTTGGTTTTCTCTTTTTCTGCCCAAAAGAACGAAGACAAAAGCACATTTTTATAGTGTTGATTTCTTCATGTTCAAGGAAATGAGAAGCTATAGGTATTGAAAATCTATCAACTAGCGGTAATGCGATGTGGACATGAGATGTGATCATTAATATGCTATTAAATAGCTTTGCTTAGGGAAAGAAACAGCATTGTTGACACTGTGATCTTTAAATGGTCTACACAGTTTTAAAACTTTGTGGGCAAGTAATAGTCTTGTAGATTAGTATAGGTTTGGCCGGAAATTCACATGTTAGTACACCCTTTTTTCCATGCTTTTCAGAATAGGCCTTAGGATAGATTAGTTGAGTAAACAATAATAAAGGAAACCCATAACCCTGCGTGAAGTTGAAAATATAGGCAGGAGTATAGGTGCATGGTTAGGAGTATTAGTTTTAGACTAGGTTAAATTTCAACAGTACGGTGAGCGAAGTATGGTTTGTATTTATATATATTCTTTGGTGTGAAGTTTTAGGTGCATAGAGTGGTTTCATGTTAGTTCCGTAGGCATGTGCGAAATATACTACCTAGCACACAAGGGATGGGAGAAAATGTAGGGTAGGACTGTAGTATTTCAAGGAACTGGCAACTCATGGCATGTCTCCTTGCGTGTAAGAGATAGATACTTGGTAGTTAAGGAATTTGAATATTATATATATATTTACGTTAAACTTGCACATGAAGTAGTTAAACTAAACCACCGCATACGAGTTGCTACAGACAGAAATAAAAGTACAATTGTGCTCAACGAGGTGTCACGATCCCAAAAATATAATAATATCGGTAGATTAACTCATTTTGTGAAACCTCAAAATATCAATATAGGCTGCAAAATACTCCAAATAAAAAGTTGCGTATTTAATTAATTAAAAATTACAGTAAAATTCTAAAAATTAATTTATCACTACGCCTCAGAAGAACCTTGTCTAAATTCGAAACCAATATTCAAATATATTTAAATAACCATTATGGCCAAAAACGAATACACCGCTGCTTTTCTGAATATTTTATTTGGACATAACTTACGATATATAATCTGAAATATTGATTTTTCACTTCCATTAGAAAAATAAAGTTCAATGGATTCGAACGTTTCTTGTTTCGAAGAAATCCGATTTATAACGAATCCTGTACACTCAGTCGAAGTTCAAAACGTTAAATTACGAACCGCAGCGTCGTTATGAGTTCGTTTATATTTAATATATATTTTTATACGTTCAACTTCGTTTTAATTAATATATAAATGCACTTATATTACGATTTCAATACTTAAGCTGATTTAAATATTCAAATATAAACCGATAAAAATGCGGGACATTACATTCCTTCCCCCTAAAAAGAATTTCGTCCTCGAAATTTCTAAGGTAGGGAAAATGCTGCGACCCCTATTATCACCAGGTTAATGATCCTTTATTTATGTTCAATTTCAATTTGAACTGTTTTATTTTTAATTTAAATAGTAATTCCTTATTAACGAATATTTTCGAAAATTCTGAAAATTCCCTAACCGCTTAAATTTTCAGAGAATTTCGTTAACATCTCCTCTGCACGGCTCATTCGGTACTACCACAACTTGCCTCTCTGGGCCTTCTCCAAAAAGAAATTTAAACAGCCATTTTGTCTGGCATTCCACTCTGCCTCTCCCATTGGCTACTAATCCAATCTATACTCCAACATTCCAAATGATCTCAAATACTTTTATATACCCAAGGCAAATTATATTTCAAAACTCTAGTTCCAATCTTAGTTCCCAATTCCTACTCATCAATTCAATTCTGTTCGGGATCATCTCTAACCCAACTCAAATTTTATTGAATTCAAATTTATATATTCAATTTTTACCATTTTAATCCACTATCTTTATTTGTTAAATTTTGGAATTTAAATTCCTGGGTCTTTATTTCAAGTAAGTTTGAAATCATATATATATGTACGTATATATATTCATACGTAACATAGTAATTCAAAACATTTGAAATTTTTTATAACTTGTTTCCTCAAATAATCCAAAAACAGAATCTTCGGTAGTAATCCCTTACTTAGAAACTCGAAAATGAACACCGATAATGTCGCGGTTCATTATTGGAATTTATTTTCTAGCCATCGAAGTGAGTTCAATACTATATTTTTCAAAACTTATTTTCAATACTTTATTATGAAATTACTTCAAAATATTTTTCAAAATGTTTGGAAAACATGTCCAAATCTTTTCCTGGACTTTAAATCCAAATATAGTTTGACTTTATATTAAATTTTATCTGATTTCACACATTATTCTCATATGAATTTCGATTGGTTATTTATATAACCAACACAATTATAATCTTATTCAATCATAATAATGATCACACATCAAATATATTATAATAACTTAAGATATATATTTCTTTTAAATCAAATATATTCTGGGTAAAATTATTTCATTTACCCTTCTTTTAAAACAATATTATGTCGAATATCTCTATCCAAGCGTTTATAAATCCCTATCGACCTCGTCAGCTAAACGCGTCGATCTGGAACTTATATACCACTTAACAGATCAACAAACACAATATAAAACAGTTTTTATATTGATTACAAATATGCGCTCATATATATGCACTCAACTCAATCTAGGGTATTACTAACCACATCTCTACTGAGTTACGCCACAGAGCCTAGGTAATCACTTAACCTTCAGCTCTGATACCACTGTAAAGGCCCAAAAATCCGTACCTATTTGAGCTGACTAAAATCCTACACATTCAACTCAAAGTGCACGAATGTTCAGATCATTAATAGAAGAATTTAGAGGGTGAGAAAGATAAGATAGAACTAATAAAATAGAAGAAGAAGAAGAACATCAAAATCAGAGTAAACACGAATCTCACAGCGGAACGAATAAAATATATTGTATAACAAAACTTGATATACAAAACTGAATTTGTACTTAAATATCATATCCAAGTATAAGCCATATACATAACAGCGGAAATAATCTCTAAATAAATAACAGTGGAGCCTCCTGCTTTGAGCTCCTCCCAGTGAATCTGCAAAATCCTGAAACACTTGTCTGCCCATACAAATTTTGGAACCCAAGACTTTAGGGAAAACACAAACAAATAAACTCTGGGTCAGTCATGGGACTGGTGTGAGTAAATTCCAACCATACTGTTTAACTTTGAAAATCCTTTTGAAACAAAAGGATAATAGTAAGACCAGCCCACACATAAACATGGACGGTTTTTACCTTACTATAACCCAAATCATTTTGATATCAAAATCCAGTGATATTATGATAACGTCTAATAATATAAATAACCAAGTAGCAGAACGCTTGCATCTCACACTCCACACATATATAGTATAAAACCATAAACCGCAGGGCGTTTATTGGGGATTGGATTCCAACAGACAAGGTATGGGAGCACCTTTCGATCAGTGTACTCTAGAGGGTATACACTGCAGGTTCAACAAGAACGTCTTGCAACCCGGCCACACATGACTGCCCACTCATTTAGCTTGAGTGTAGCGAATATATTGCCACCACGTTTGTTGGTCATTTAACCGTAATCCGAAGATACTGAATCGAAAAGAAGAACAAATATGAATTTCTCTAGATCGGTGATAATACACCCTGCTTGGGTATGACCCAACTAGCCATGCTGCCTAGCCCAACTTCTATCATATCCTGGTTGTGAGGCTAGAGGCTACGTCTATCTTCAGAACATCTGATCGCCATTCACTTTGAATGCCACATCGTCAAACCCGTCAATTCACTAATCGATTCCCAAACATATCATGGGTATAAAAAGATAAGAGGAACAAATTCCTCCGCCACCAGACGTAATACCTTTAAGAGATAAACTGTATGTGATTTGTTAGGTATTTTCTGTCAGACACTCGTCTATACAAGTTGTCCTGGGACTGGACAAACAAAAAGCACCTATTCTGGAACAGGACGACCCTTGCGTTTGACTCTGTCTTCAATTGTCTTCAACATAATCTAATTCGCAGCACTTATGCCTATACGGATTGGTTTTCAGATAATATATCCAACTGGTCTCTCCGTATTGACAACGATGGTCAAAACACTTCGATAGTTGGTTATTTAACTATCAAAGTAAAAACAAACATCCATTCACAACACTGGCCCTTTTTTATACTAACTTTCTAGTTTCCCATATTTTTATAAATGCTTCCTTACTTCCCTTCACTTCTACCCTATTAGTTCCTCGTTATAAATCGGTAAGTGAATAAATTTCTATGTATCAACCCCGAAGTCCGAAACCAACATCAGAGTGACGCCTCGAAAGTTACTCAACTCAACCAATGTACAACGGGTTCTAATTTCTCTAAAACTATATCCCTTTCCTTATCGTGCTCAGTAAATCTATTTAAAACATTATAACTTATCGACTCACTTTGAAACCGTTATATTTTAACTAATGCAATACGCTACTACATTTTCCTTTATAACTAATGCAATACGCTGCTATATTCTCTTTTATAACTAATGCAATACACTGCTATATTCTCTTTTATAACAACTGCAATACGTTGCTATATTCTCTTTTATAACTAAAGCAATACGCTGCTATATTCTCTTTTATAACAACTGCAATACGCTGCTATATTCTCTTTTATAACTACTGCAATACGCTGCTATATTCTCTTTTCATTTGATAAACTCTGTTTCTAAGTCAGGTTCTTATTAAATCAATATCAAGTTTATATCTAAATATTGATTTCATATCCTATTATAATTTGTTGGTTCAAATCTAAATATTAGCTATCCTATCAGATTATAATTCCTAAAATAACTTACCTTATTACGTTCGACATTAGCGAATTTTAGTTCTAATTCCTAATAATATTATTTAGGTTTAGACCGTGTATACATAAATAATATAAACAAAAAATACATACAAATATTGTGGAATTCGGTTTGATTCCTCTAAACGGTTTCCTGAACTCACAGATGTTAGCCACAATAAGTATCATCAATTTTATATCATTACGAAATATCAGTGTTCAATCGCCAGTTCAGATATATAACGGTTTGTATTATTTCAACCAATTTAATTGTAATCTACCTAAACGACCATCACATAGCATTCAACAAATATTAAAATATAATTATAATATTTTAAAAAGAAATCAGAGTTAGTGAGTTTACTCACCTTTGCTCGTTAACCGTTAAATAATGATTTGCGTCAGTACGGATCCAACCTGTGCACCACCGTGACATTCACAGTCGTTGCTCGCGTCGAACCCAACTTTCCATCGTCACAGCCTCTTCCTCAAAGCTCCTCCAATCCACGCACAGTACATGCATAAATAATATGTGCAACCCAAGCCGAACACGTGTCTCCTTTTGTATTATCGGATAACTTGCTTCTCATTTTCAATTCATCTTCATCATGTTATTTTCAACAACCAAAACTCTCGGCATCGCGCCACTGTTGATCGTCACGTCGACCAACAACTCCGGTTACGCCATCACCTCACGCCATATCATCCTCGCTTCTTCAAACAGGGCTCTATCTCCTTTAATGTTATTCTTATTCCAAACTCCACTTGAATTCGCTTTCACCAACTACTACCACAACTTCAAAGTTTCTTGTCACTTATCCTCCTGTTCCTCATACCATACCATATGTCTCACGCTCATCCATATCGTTTACTTCCATAGACCTTGTGTGGTAATATTTCCTTTTACTTTTAAACGTTCTGGGCTTCACGTATTCTTGGCCCATCGCCATTAAATCCATCTGCATCACTGTCTTCATCTTCCAGTGAAACGGTGCTCCCTCACCATGTTTTTCACAGCCACCAACGAGACCTACCATCACCATGTCGCCCTTCCCACACATTTTTAAATCCTTACTTCTTTTTATTCTTTTACTTAATTTTCTTGTAAACCCGTCCCACTAAACATGTAATTGCAAAACTAACAAATGACTTCTTGTACAGTAGTACACTAACCCTCAAAATGTGATAACTAATAACCATTTCATGCAAGTTGACATGAGCCTTGGCTGCCAACATTTCTTCTCAAAATCCAACAACAGTCCACTTCACTAATCTTCAATCCAACTTCCAACCGCACTATCCTGTACTGTCTTTAATCTTTACTCCTCCACAAACATACCTATTCACCTGCCACTTTCACACGCCATATACCTTTATATATTTATTCTTTCCTTTTCTTCTTGAACAACACTTCAGTAAATCCTTGATCACACTCTCGTTACACTTATTCACGCACAAAATCCCCTACCACAAATCATGCACTTCACCCAAAACTTCACAACGTTTCACCCTTTTTTTGCAAGCTACTGTTTGCGCAAGTATCTATACATGGCTACGGTAGTCCAAGCAGCATTTTCTAGAGCCAAAGGTATCTCGTTTTATTTTGAACGTGAGGTAAAATATAGGAAGAATCTTGGTTTTCTCTTTTTATGCCCAAAAGAACGAAGACAAAAGCACCTTTTTAAAGTGTTAATTTCTTCATGTTCAAGGAAATGAGAAGTTATAGGTGTTGAAAATCTATCAACTAGAGGTAATGCGATGTGGACATGAGATGTGATAATTCATAGGCTATTAAATAGCTTTGCTTAGGGAAAGAAACAGCATTGTTGATACTGTGATCTTTAAATGGTCTACACAGATTTAAAACTTTGTGGGCAAGTAATAGTCTTGTAGATTAGCATAGGTTTGGCTGGAAATTCACATGTTAGTACACCCTTTTTCCGTGCTTTTCAGAATAGGCCGCAGGATAGATTAGTTGAGTAAGCAATAATAAACGAAACCCATAACCTTGTGTGAAGTTGAAAATATAGGCTGGAGTATAGGTGCATGAATAGGAGTATTAGTTTTAGACTAGGTTAAATTTCAACACTATGGTGAGGAGAGTATGGTTTGTATTTATATATGTTGCTTTGGTGTGAAGTATTAGGTGCATAGAATGGTTTCTTGTTAGTTCCGTAGGCATGTGCAAAATATACTACTTGGCACACAAGGGATGGGAGAAAATGTTGGGTAGGACTGTAGTGTTTCAAGGAACTGACAATTCATGGCATGTCTCCTTGCGTGTAAGAGATAGATACTTGGTAGTTAAGGAATTTGAATATTATATATATTTTTTTACGTTAAACTTGCACATGAAGTAGTTAAACCAAACTACCGCATATGAGTTGCTATGGACATAAATAAAAGTACAGTTGTGCTCAACGAGGTGTCACGATCCCAAAAATATAATAATATCAGTAGATTAACTCATTCTGTGAAACCTCAAAATATCGATATAGGGTGAAAAATACTCCAAATAAAAAGTTGCGTATTTAATTAATTAAAAATTACAGTAAAATTCTAAAAATTAAATTATCACTATGCCTCAAAAGAACCTTGTCTAAATTTGAAACCGATATTCAAATTTATTTAAATAACCATTATGGCCAAAAACGAATATACCGCTGCTTTTCTGAATATTTAATTTGGACATAACTTACAATATATAATCTGAAATATTGATTTTTCACTTCCATTAGAAAAATACAGTTCAATGGATTCGAACGTCTCTTGTTTTGAAGAAATCCGATTTATAACGAATCCTGTACACTCAGTTGAAGTTCAAAACGTTAAATTACGAACTGCAGCGTCGTTATGAGTTCGATTATATTTAATATATATTTTTATACGTTCAACTTCGTTTTAATTAATATGTAAATGCACTTATATTATAATTTCAATATTTAAACTGATTTAAATATTCAAATATAAACCGATAAAAATGCGGGACATTACGGACGAGTTTCCAACAGAGTATTTCCAAAGAAATCACGTATATTTATCTTCTACAAACGTATTTTTGTTGCTGGCGGAGAAGGCTGATGTGGCGACCCGAACTTCTCGAATCTCCGACGAGAAGAGAAAGAACGGATTGCTTTGAGGACAAGACGAATCAGAACACAAACAGAAAAACATTTCATTGCTTAGTACAACAATTCCATCAGAACACAAGAATATACAGAGTATGAATACGTAATGTACAATTGATAAATATCAGGGATTTAAATACATTACTGCCACGGAAAAATTATACAAAACATAACTGAAAGGAATACACGGATATAGAGCTTTCTAAATATCACTTCAGATATAAACCAGGATCCTATGAATATAATATCTGCAAAACCCAACTACTAGCTGCCTGTGTGGAAAATAAGGGCACCTAGAGTTTAGATTAAAACAATAAACTCCAGGTCAGTCATGTAACTGGTGTGAGAACTAAAACAGATACTTAAAACTTTAATTTAGAAATAAGGTAAAGCAAAGGACCACGCCATATAACACGGAACGGGTTTCCTTCCAAGAATACCAGTGCATAAACAAACATCGCAATGCTAAATAAAGAACAATGAAGCTATTATCAGACCCAGGTCCCATCACACAATGCAACGCAAGCCCTAGGATATGGTTTTACCTTATAATAGCCAAATAATGCCTGATACATATAAAACGAAATCATTTGATATTATTACTAGTGCATAAATGTTTCAAAACAATTTCAATCATAAGCATCAATCATAGACATCGTAAGTGCCCCATCCCACTACGTCGCCATAAATAGGATTACAACTAAAATCGAAATGTCATATTGGAAGTTGGATTTCCATCTGTGAACCAAGGCAAGCGATCGTCCTTACCGCTTCGCGACAATCTAGCCCATGTCTCAGGCAAGTGCGCAGGCAAGCCTTTGGATGTCTAGGCCGATCCACACGGAGTCGATTAAAATGCCTGAACACTACGTTTCCCTGCAATACGGGGCATAAATTGGTCTTATCCCAACCAAACCGTCGGCCCTGGAACGACTGATATAACCGAGGCGCCTCGCAATCCTTTATCCATATAAGTAAAATGTCAGGGCTAGTAAAACGCTGACACCACTCCTAGCTAGAAGGAAATACATGCCCTCCCTGATGTCCCCTCCCGTTGGTTCACACCAGGGTGTAAAGCGCGCGAATTAATGCTATACACAAAGTTATGCAACAAAGGCCGTGCTTTGATCATCAACCACAAGACTCTGCTTTTCACCAGAAGCCTTGATCATTTGCATCTCAGCATGCCATACAGGAAAACCACTCCATGCAATCGATATCCATCAATCACACAGAATGATATCCAATGTCAGATACGCAGTCCATATACAACTTCATCCTGGGTCTGAACGAAACCGGAGGCACCTTATTCCTCATCCCATATGTCCAATACAGGAGAGAGGCCCTCGCATATCCGTCGATCTCCAAGTACGTCTGGACAATCAACACTTATTACCTCGTCCTGGGTGTACAGCTCAGTCAAGACATTAATAATCATCCAAACGATGTGAAGACCTTCGGTCTTCAACCACCATCTTCATCTTCGTCATATCGTAGTATCAGTTATCCAGAATGGGTATAAACACAGCCTTTCCGAATAACTCGCGTATATAATAAACAAGTGCTACACAAACACAGCATACACCTCATTCCAATCTAGAATATTCTTTTACTCAAATTGTAACACCGCGTAATTCTGTAACATTAAGTTTAACAAATTAAAGTATAATTAATTTATAGAAGAAGAATTAGGCGAAACTGGTTACGCCAATGTGTTCGTCTCGGAATTCTGCTTGAGATAGAGTCTGGATTTGCATAAAACAGATAACATATGAAGGAGATATGAACGAACGAAGTTAGGCAGGAAAACCGAAAACATACCAGAATGCACTGGCGCACTTGTGAAGTGCGCCAGCTTAAAAATACACCGGCGCATCTGGGAAGTGCACCCATGTCAAGACAGAAACCTGCATAGGGTTCTGGGGAGTTCTGATGATGTTTTATGATGTGCTGGACGGACCTGATGGCTTCTAGGGCGATCTAATGGCTCTAAAACACTCTCTACACCTATAAAATAGTGCCTAGACATAACCTAATTCATAAACAATTCCTTCTGACATCTACATGCTGCTGAACTCTCTACTCTCTTAGCCACCGCCTCTAAAACCTAAATCAAATTAGGAGATCTTCGTCAAACAATCAGCTATGAAGATAAATCAACGACTTCAACGATTAGTTTTCTAAGAATCAAAACTAAATCAAAACAACGATTGTCTACATCAAAGGCAAGCATTTCAAGTCCAGAATTCAGGTTCCTAAAATCAAGATCGTCGTTTGTTGTAAGTTCAATTTACTTTAAGATGTGAATTCTTAATTTAAATTTCTTGGCATGAAATAATTCGGATCTAAGCTATACTTGATTATCAACTCAGATCTATTCTTGTTTCTTCTTGAAACCTGGTTTTAGGGATTTTTCTATTAGTTTAGATCTATCCATGTTCTTGAACCTAGATTATTATTCAAACCTTTTCATATTCATAATATTATCAGATCTACATACCTACGATGTTTCAATCAATTTATTTAGTATATTTGTTGGATCTGTAATTCGTGAATTTGGGGTTGTCATTTTATGCCTATGACTATGCCTATGACCATTATGGTAAAATTGCCTATGATTCATGACTATGAAACTGTTGCCTAAGACTATGACCATGAAACTGTTGCCTATGAAACTTTTGCCTATGAAACTATCGCCTATGACTATGATTCATGATGAAGGGAATATTACCTATGACTATGACTATGAGACTATTGCCTATGACATTGATTAAGAATCTATTATGATTAGTCACCCATGACTATTGTGGTTAATTGCCTATAACTATTGGAGTTAGTGGCTTAAGCCTATTCCCGTTAACCTATTAAGTTGTACTTAGAACTGGCATTAAGTTGGGCCAAATCACCTATGCCTATTCCCTTAATTATGTTGGATCTCATATTTAGGGTGTAACTTGTCTAGTTTATTCCTATTCACTGTTATGTACATCGAACCTGTTGGAACCATTATTTTTGTATTTGGTTCATTCTTGCATGTCTATTCTTTTAGGTCAATTCTCGTGCTTATCCACTATTCCTTTTGTTAGTTTCATTTCATGAGTTCTTAGAAACTTGTGAAATCAGGTTATACGTACGATTACGGCACGAGAATTTGGGTGTAGCTTAATTAAGTTAATTTGACACAATAAATATGCTGGCATAAACTGCAAGCTGGGTTAATTGATAAGTAAATCAAGTCTTGGGCATAGAATGTAAGTATGTAATTGGCATGTTTATCACATACGCATGATAATGGTATAATTTATATACCAAAAATAATGAACTTGATTTAGAGAGAAAGGGGGTCCATGACAATAAATTGTTGACAATTTTCATATAAACACAAAAGGATAAATATGTAAATCTAGTGAAAGACGAATATGCCTAACCCGAGGTTAGATTAAGTTATGGTATAAGACTGCCCGGAACCGCCCGGAAAAATCCAGCAACCGTAACAATACCTATCTAATGTGGGTGGTTAGAGGATTGAGGCCAAAAGGACCCGAGGTTAGACTGAGTTGCGGTGTAAATCTTCCCGGGACTGACCGGCACATCCAGTGACCGCAACGATATTTGTCTAATGTGAGTGGTTGGTGCTTTAAAGAATAATTTAAAGCTAAGGTATAGCTAAGCAAGAATAGGAGGGTTAAGTCCGTAGGAACACTTAACCAACTTAACATGTTAACAAAACAAGATTTGTAGGGGTCAAGTAATTAAGGAAACACTTAACCATTATAACATGTTGACTAGACAAGTGGATAAGGTTAAGTAAAGGATTAACCAATTTAACATGTTAACTAGACTAGAAGGTGGGGTTAAGTAAATTTAATACACTTAACCAATTTAACATGATAACTAGATTAGAAGGTGGGGTTAAGTAAAATAAGAACACTTAACCGTCATAACATGTTAATTAGACAAATGGTTGAGGTTAAAGAAATTTAGAACACTTAACCATAATAACATGTTAATTAGACAAGTGGGTTAGGTTAAGTTAATCGGAATACTTAACCAATATAACGTGAGTTAGGTTAAGTTAAAAAAGAACACTTAACCAATACAAGTTGAATGACTAAGGTTAAGTTAATAGGAACACTTAACCAATATAACTTAATTTGTGGTAGGGTTAAGTTGACACAAGAAGACAACACTTAACCAGAGTAATATGACAAGTGGGTGGGTTATGTTAACATGAATGAAGAAACACTTAACCATTATGACATAATGTGCAGGAGGGTTAAGTACATATCGGGTTGGTGGATAATATTAGTACATATAGGCGCACGAACTTAACCGTTAAATAAACATACTTGAATCAGTAAGAGGGTTAAGTACATATCGGGTTGGTGGGTAATATTAGTAAATATAGGCCAACAAACTTAACCATTAATAAACATGCCTGAATCGGTGGGATCGTTAAGTACATCACGGGTAGGTGGGTAATATCTGTATATATAGGTCCACAAACTTAACCAGTAGGAAACCCTAGTAACGGAGACCCATTTCAGCAGTAACCCACATAGACGTATCATGGTACCCTGAAACTAGGCAGGGTGGGGCACGATTACTGGGCTGATTATAAGCAGTCAAAACGACTGTGGTTGATGCAGTAGTGTAGGTTCTAACGGAGTGCGGGCGTGCACGCACTCCGAAGCAGAAAAAGAAGGCACTGGGCATCAGTTGTATACACTGTGCACTCTGGAATCGTATCGGGTTGCCACCATAGGGCTTGATACACCCTATGGTGGGGCCAGCACAGGTATCTACAATCTAGCGGGGGTCGTATGACACACGCAGGTAGCATAATCCCTAGTTGGACCTAGGTTGCATAAACCTTGAATCTGAGAAGAATTCAGTAGGTAGCATAAACCCTAGTTGGACCTAGGACGCGTAAAGCCTGGTTGAATTTAGGAAGCGCTCGATAGAAAACCCTAGATTAGATATAGAAAATAAATGGAATTTCCATAATAGATGTACACTTGATGGTAACCTCAATTATGGGGATCGGGATCACGTTAACATATGATCATTTAATAGATCACTAGTTGGGACGCTAGTTAGGTGGTGCAGAGACATAGAAATCAGAATAACAAGGTAGTCGCGAAGCAGAGAAGGAGTAGAAGCGCATTCAGTTTATCTTGCCTTGTCCTATCTTGTTATCACAATATTGTCTTGTATTCAGTTATTCATGTCATATTGCTTTTACCTGTTTGCATGATGAAAGTCACTAGGACTTACCAGACTTTACATCTGACTCGGTTTTTCTTTCGTTTTCTTTTCTTTCGTTTTCCCCCTAGGTAGTCAGGGAGGGAATAGCTCAGCTTAGTTTGGACCATTACTCTTTCCAAGCTTGAAGACTCTCTGACGTACTGCTTTGGACTCTCTTTTTCGCTGTTATGGCTGGCTTATGCTCTATTGGGGAATATCATTGTATATTTATGCTTCTTTATTTTGTTAAACAAGATAGATACTTGGTATTGAAAACAATCTTTGCACAAGTTGTTTTATCAATAAAGTAAAGTTTTATTTACCGCTGCTTTAATTGTCTGTCTTGTAATTTATCTGCATCTTTTACCTATAATGCTCCACAGAACTTAGTGCATTCCCTTTGTGAGTGACACTGACGGATGTGGGATATTACACTTGGTATCAGAGCTGAAGGTTACCAGATTAGATAAAAGATTTGAAAAATTATTTTGAAAACTGTTTTAAAAAGTACCATTTTCAAAAGAAAAGTTTTGTTTTAAAGGCATATTCCCCAAAGCCATATGCACTATCTTTTGATCCTCCGTTTGAATCCTTGTTTCCTTCTTTCCTGAGTCTCCGGGGCTCCTAGCTTTCTGGGAGGTAACCTCATCGCATCATGGTTCCATAGGCTTGATGAGACTACGACACCTGTCAGAGGGCAAAGTAGTGCCCGACTTCCATCTATAGCCACAGTAGTTTCACCTGCGGCTAATTTTCTTTCGAGCCTTATAGGGTTTCTCGTGTGATGGAGGCAGCTTTCGAGAGACTTGTCAACGTGTTACACAAGGATTGTAAAGATGAGAATGAGGGAGCTTGGCTAAGTAGCACAACCCAAGGATGAGAAACTCATGGATATGGACTTGGTTCACAAAGAAGGAGGTGTAAAGAATCATAAGACAAGAAGGGAGAAAAATAATAGTAAGACCTAAAACAAGAGGAAGCGACTTTATTATGGTATAACGGGTCATGTAACTAAGGACAAAGGCAAGAACAAAGGACGGGATTTTTAGGAGGGCAAGTGCATGCTCTCACTGCCAGCGTACCTGAGAGAGTGAGGTAGTAAAGTTTCTGTTGAAAAAGTTTAGTTTTTCTTTTGATCATCCTGTTAGTACTCTTTTTGAGTTTAGCGCTTCACATTCATTTGTATCTGCTTCATAGTTGAGTCTCAGCACCTAGGTACTTGTATAGTAGAGGATCCCATTATTGTCTCAAATCCAACCGATGGTTCTGCTCATTTATTTTTTGTTCGTAAGGATTTGAGAATAGCTATATTAAGTATTGGGTTTATGCGTAATCCTTATGTTTTTGGTTCCATGAGGCTATGGGTTGATTCTGGGCATGGGTTAGTTAGCTAGTAATTGTGAAATGAGGGTAGTTAGACTTTTGACTTGCCTCGGAAATACCCATGAGATTTCATGCGATCCTAAGGGATCAGTTAGGCTTAGCTACCTAGAATCACTTGATGCATGTATCGATGGTTTGCGATCAGTTAGAGCAGTCCATGAGCACGTAGATGGTTTTATTTAGGTTAGGAGCTTGCCCCCTAAAACGCGAGATAGAATTCCGCATATATCCAGTTGACAATGCAAAGCCAGTTATGAGATCAACTATAGTTTTTGAGCAAGATTGGCGAGGATAGACAGAGTCGGATAAGTGCTCAATTGTTTGGTTGTTTGGCTAGTATCATCTCACGTGGATCATCCAAAATCGGATGAGGTATTCCTTGGGTGTTTGTCTGATATTGGTTTAGGCCTTTGGGGCTTGTACTTAAGGGATGTCGAGTTCGACTAGGATGGTTTGCGTGATAGATAAATAGTTGTGGCAGGCGCCCTAAGTAGGAAAAACCGACCTTAAGAGAGGTAAAAAGTACATAGCAGCCTTTTTCTTTGGGTGCTCATATTTGTAACATGATGGATAAGCTAAGTAGAGGAGAGACCTCTAATCATCATAGTATATACACTTGGTATCATGGATAACATCTGTTTATCTTGGAAATGAAGGTCAAGAAACTTCGCAATCGTGAAGTTATTAGATAAGGTACAGTATGGTGAAGCTCAAGAAGATGCGACTTGGAAAACTAGATACGCGCACCATACCCTTTTGAGGGTATATCCTTGATCTCTTTTTCTAGGAATGATATGCATACTTGTTTCCATCTTTTTAGGTATATCCTCAAGGACATATTTTCGATCCTTAGGTAAGGATAAACCTGTGGTTGAAACATTTGTTTGAGACATGTTATGTTTGGTGTGGGCAAGTGGATGAAAGTGTTTGCTAGTGGTTGCTCGTGGATGCATTTACACACATTAGGCAATAGATCGGCTCAGTCACCTTTTCATATTGCATATGGATACAAGTGCATATGTTTGTATATGTATTGGAATTTGATATGTTATCATATGGATGCTGCATTTGAGTGAATGGTCATGCACTCATATAGCAATAATATGTATCATTAGGATTGCACACATATTGGACGCGTGGCACTGACATGATTTGCATTAAGGTGGCCAACTGAATCAGTAGGCCGCCTGATTTTGCATTAGATAAGGACATATACACACACTATGCATATGAACATGAAATCATTAGAAATATTTTTAAGGACAATGAATGCCTACGATTGAATGGTTGAGTAGATGGATGATTGGATGGTAGGACACATTCTTCCTAACTTGAAGATTTCGGGGACGAAATCCTTTAAGGGGGAGAATTTCACACCCCATAATTCTGTAACATTAAGTTTAACAAATTAAAGTATAGTTAATTTATAGAAGAAGAATTAAGTGAAACGGATTACGCCATTGCGTTCGTCTCGGAATTTTGCTTGAGATAGAGTCCGAGTTTGCATAAAACGGATACCGTATGAAGGAGATATGAACGAACGAAATTTGGCAGGAAAACTGAAAACAGACCAGAATGCACTGGCGCACTTGTGAAGAGTGCCAGCACAAAAATACACTGGTGCACCTGGGACGTGCGCCCATGTTGAGACAGAAACCTACGTAGGGTTCTAGATAGTTCAGATGACGTTTTTTGATGTGCTGGACGGACCTGATGGCTTCTAGGGCGATCTAATGGCTCTAAAACACTCTCTACACCTATAAAATAGTGCCTAGACCTAACCTAATTCATAAACAATTCCTTCTGACATCTACATGCTGCTGAACACTCTACTCTCTTAGCCGCCGCCTATAAAACCTAAATAAAATTAGGAGATCTTCATCAAACAATCAGCTATGAAGATAAATCAACGGCTTCAACGATTATTTTTCTAAGAATCAAAACCAAATCAAAATAACGATTGTCTACATCAAAGGCAAGCATTTCAACTCCAAAATTCAGATTCCTGAAATCAAGATCGTCGTTTGTTGTAAGTTCAAGTTACTTTTAGATGTGAATTCTTAATTTAAATTTCTTGGCATGAAATAATCTGGATCTAAGCTATACTTGATTATCTACTCAGATCTATTCTTGTTCTACTTGAAACTTGGTTTTAGGGATTTTTCTATTAGTTTAGATCTATCCGCGTTCTTGAACCTAGATTACTATTCAAACCTTTTCATGTTCATAATATTATCAGATCTACATACCTACGATATTTCAATCAATCTATTTAGTATATTTGTTAGATCTGTAATTCGTGAATTTGGGATTGTCATTTTATGCCTATGACTATGCCTATGACTATTATGGTAAAATTGCCTATGACTCATGACTATGAGACTGTTGCCTAAGACTATGACTATGAAACTGTTGCCTATGAAACTATTGCCTATGAAACTATCGCCTATGACTATGATTCATGACAAAGGGACTATTACCTACGACTATGACTATGAGACTATTGCCTATGACATTGATTAAGAAACTATTGTGATTAGTCGCCCATGACTATTGTGGTTAATTGCCTATAACTATTGGTGTTAGTGGCTTATGCCTATTCCTATTAACCTATTAAGTTGTACTTAGAACTGGCATTAAGTTGGGCCAAATCACCTATGCCTATTCCCTTAATTATGTTGGATCTCATATTTAGGGTGTAACTTGTCTAGTTTATTCCTATTCACTATTATGTACATCGAACCGATTGGAACTATTATTTTTGTATTTGGTTCATTTTTGCATGTCTATTCTTTTAGGTCAATTCTCGTGCTTATCCCCTATTCCTTTTGTTAGTTTCATTTCATGAGTACTTAGAAACTTGTGAAATCATGTTATACGTACGATTACTGCGCGAGAATTTGGGTGTAGCTTAATTAAGTTAATTTGGCATAATAAATATGTTGGCATAAATTGCAAGCTGGGTTAATTGATAGGTAAATCAAGTCTGGGACATAGAATATAAGTATGTAATTGGCTTGTTTGTCACATACGCATGTAAATAAATAGCGGCATGAACATGGTATAATTTATATACCAAAAATGATGAACTTGGTTTAGAGAGAAAGGGGGGCCATGACAATAAATTGTTGACAATTTTCATATAAACATAAAAGGATAAATATGTAAATCTAGTGAAAGACGAATATGCCTAACCCGAGGTTAGATTAAGTTACGATATAAGATTACCCGGAACCGCCCGGCAAAATCCAACAACCATAACAATACCTATCTAATGTGGGTGGTTAGAGCATTGAGCCCAAAAGGACCCAAGGTTAGACTGAGTTGCGGTGTAAATCTGCCCGGAACCAACCGACACATCCAGTGACCGCAACGATATCAGTCTAATGAGAGTGGTTGGTGCTTTAAAGAATAATTTAAAGATAAGGTACAACTAAGCAAGAATGGGAGGGTTAAGTCCATAGAAAAACTTAACCAACTTAACATGTTAACAAAACAAGATTTGTAGGGGTCAAGTAATTAAAGAAACACTTAGCCATTATAACATGTTGACTAGACAAGTGGGTAAGGTTAAGTAAAGGATTAACCAATTTGACTTGTTAACTAGACTAGAAGGTGGGGTTAAGTAAATTTAATACACTTAACCAATTTAACATGTTAACTAGACTAGAAGGTGGCGTTAAGTAAAATAAGAACACTTAACCGTCATAACATTTTAACTAGACAAGTGGTTGAGGTTAAGTAAATTTAGAACACTTAACCATTATAACATGTTAATTAGACGAGTGGGTTTGGTTAAGTTAATAGGAACACTTAACCAATATAACGTGACTTAGGTTAAGTTAAAAAGGAACACTTAACCAATATAAGATGAATGACTAAGGTTAAGTTAATAGGAACACTTGACCAATATAACTTAATTTGTGGTAGGGTTTAGTTGACAGAAGAAGGCAACACTTAACCAGAGTAATATGACTAGTAGGTAGGTTAAGTTAACATGAATGAAGAAACACTTAGCCAGCATGACATAATGTGCGGGAGGGTTAAGTACATATCGGGTTGGTGGGTAATATTAGTACATATAGGCCCACGAACTTAACCGTTAAATAAACATACTTGAATCAGTAAGAGGGTTAAGTACATATCGGGTTGGTGGGCAATATTAGTAAATATAGGCCCACAAACTTAACCATTAATAAACATGCTTGAATCGGTGGGAGGGTTAAGTACACCACGGGTAGGTGGGTAATATCTATATATATAGGCCCACAAACTTTACCAGTAGGAAACCCTAGTAATGGGGACCGATTTCAGTAGTAACCCACATAGACGTATCGTGGTACCCTGAAACTAGGCAGGGTGGGGCACGATTACTGGGCTGATTATAAGCAGTCAAAACGATGGAGGTTGCTGCAACAGTGTAGGTTCTAACGGAGTGTGGGCGTGCACGCACTCCGGAGTAGAAAAAGCAGGCACTGGCATCAGTAGTATACACTGTGCACCCTGGAATCGTGTCAGGTCCCCACCATAGGGCTTGATACACCCTATGGTGGGGCCACCACAGGTATCTACAATCTAGCAGGGGCCGTTTGAAACACGCAGGTAGCATAATCCCTAGTTGGACCTAGGTCGCATAAACCCTGAATCTGAGAAGCATTCAATAGGTGGCATAAACCCTAGTTGGACCTAGGACGCGTAAACCCTGGTTGAATCTAGGAAGCACTCGATAGAAAACCCTAGATTAGATATAGGTAATAAATGAAATCTCCATAATAGATGTACACCTGAAGGTAACCACAATTACGGGGATCGGGATCACATTAACATTTGATCATTTTATATAGATCACTAGTTGGGAAGCTAGTTAGGTGGTGCAGAGACATAGAAATCAGAACAACAACGTAGTCGCGAAGCAGGGAAGGAGTAGAAGCGCATTCGGTTCATCTTGCCTTGTCATATCTTGTTATCACATTATTGTCTTGTATTCAATTATTCATGACATATTGCTTTTACCTGTTTGCATGCTGAAAGTCACTAGGACTTACCAGACTTTATATCTGACTCTGTTTTTCTTTCATCTTCTTTTCTTCCGTTTCCCCCCCTAGGTAGTCAGGGAGGGAATAGCTCAGCTTAGTTTGGACCGTTACTCTTTCCAAGCTTGAAGACTCTCTAATGTAGCGCTTTGGACTCTCTTTTCCGCTGCTATGGCTGGCTTATCCTTAATTAGAGAATATCATTTATATTTATGCTTCTTTATTTTGATAAACAAGATAGATACTTGGTATTAGAAAACAATCTTTGTACAAGTTGTTTTATCAATAAAGTAAAGTTTTATTTACCGCTGCTTTAATTGTCCGTCTTGTAATTTATCTGCATCTTTTAACTATAATGCTCCACAGAACTTAGTGCATTCCCTTTGTGAGTGACACCGACGGATGTGGGGTGTAACACAAATATTCACATTTTTGTGGAAAGGTTCCCATTCATTTTATCAAAGATAATTCTTTAAACAAAAAATTCTTTAATCTTCCTTTGAATATCAATACAAACCATATTAAGGTTTATCCAAACTAGCCGGTATTAGCGAACTACACCGAAGTAATTGCTTATTTTATTTCCCAATCCCAACCTATTCATCCTATGGAGCAAAACTTGTAATACTCCATATCTAACACCACAGTGTTATCGGTAAATATTAATTACCATTTCACATTCAAATCTAATTAAAGATTTAACTTTCGCCTGGAGTCAAACTGGTGGTACTCCTTTCTCGGACATTTACTTGAATTGATAATTTTAGTTATCGCATTCACTTTCCAATCTAATTAAAGATTCATTAAAACTCTGATTCACTTTTAATCTCAATATTCATTACCTAATGATTATTCAAATTAAAAAATTAATCTTATCTTTACTTGGGTTGAAGAACCAAAGTTATTTAAAACATAGTTCACGATAAACCAAAAATCCCATTCCATCAGTCTCTACCCGTAAATTAGTAAGAGAACAATTCAAGTATTAATCCCGAAGGCCGAAACCAACATCAGATCAATACCTAGGAAATCATTCAACTTAGCTAATCTCCAGTTAGTTTCTAATTTTCTTAACTCCATTGGGTTTAAGAACGTATTATTAAAGATACCGCTCACGACAAACCCAAAATCTCATTCCATTAATTTTGGAATCTTCACGGAAAACAAATCAATATATATATATAAACGATATATGAAAAAATATATATGCATGGTTAAAATTATATGATAGCGTTGTATGAAAATATATATAAGCGTAGTATGAAAATATATTTAAGCGTTGTGGAATAATAATAAACATTTATTATTATTCAAGTAAGTGATTAACGATATAATAACCCTTATTGTTAATCGTTATATAAGCACATATTGACTAGAATGTCAAACTAGAATTGGTAAAATGATGAGGTAAATTATATTTGACTTGTAGTGAGTGATTAAAAATATATAATCATGCATATTGATATTCACATGCAACGAAATAATCATTAGTTACTCAAAATGTTATTTTTAACTAGAGTATGTTATGAAAATGAGGAAAGGTAAAAATAAGCCAAATCAGGTCAAATGTTGAACTAAATTGAAAATGGATTGGAATTGCGTACATATGCATGCGTATGCATTGAACAGGTCATAGCAAGGAGGCTAGAGAAGAGGAATAAAATTGTTTGCCCGGCAAATAGGTATATATTTACTGTTTTGCTTGGGTATGATGATTTTATGAGCCGATTGGCTACCCGCTTTGCTTTTTCTTTTTCATTTTGAAATGAGAGGGCCTGTGTGGCAGTTTGGGGTTTTTCCCGATGCTCCCCGTTCGAAGGAGGTTATGGCGAATTTTTTCAGAAATTTAGGGTATTAGCCATATTTTTGGAAATTTTGAAAAGTTCTAAGAAACTGAAAAGTTGAAGAACTTAAGCCATAATGAAAATAATGAAAGTTGAGTTGATTTAAAACAACTTTCAGCTCCGTTCCTTTTCGAGGACGAAATGATTTTAAGTGGGGGAGATTATAACAACCCGGAAATTCTAAGCCAATTTAAAAATTTTATTTTAGCTATTTTAACGGATTTTGCGTATTTAGAACGATTTATTGTAAATAATAACGACTAAAAATATATTTTCGACCAAGTTAAAACGTATAAATTTATTTTAATTATAAAATGAGCCTGAAATGGCACGGTAGTTTGAAAATTCGATTTCTAATTTCAATTGAGTATACATAATTCAATACAAGAAATATTTTAATCTGTTAAACAATATCTTCCTAACGAAGTTTAGAAACTGAGATTTTACTTTATGAGTTATAAGTTACGTCCAGTTTAAAATTTAGAAAAGCCACTAGGGAATTTATATATATTTTAATGTATATAAAGCCCTTAAAAATAGCTATTTTGCAAACGACCTCCGTTTTCGATGAAACCACTTTTGTTGGATCCGGAATGTCAAATTATTGCTAGATTCGAATTTCCATTATTTTTAGAATCAATATGTGAGCGTGGCACACTTAAACGCGGTTGACAAATTTTAGTTGAATTTAATCGACTGGAAAATGACCATTTTTAACGGTCTCAGAATTCGACAAAATTAGTTTTGTTAGGACCGTACCATCAAAACATAGCCAGATTTATTTTTCTGGAATTTTTAGGGTCAGTATGTGGCCCTAGTAAATTAAAATGTGAGTTTAAATTGAATATATAATGATTTATGTTTTAATTTAAAGAAAAACTGATCGTAACAGTCGAATCAGCTTGTGGGACATATCCCATTGTGTTCGGAATAGGGGTAATATGCTAAGGAAGACAGTCGTTGGGCCTCCTTTGGGGTTCAAAAGAAAAGTCAACTTTTTGGAATAAAATAAAAATAAAATAAAATATATATATTTATATCGTTCAAAGCTAAACCTATTTCCCACGTTCAAAATCGCGACCCTTCTTTCAGGAAACCCGTCGCCCTTGTTTTCTCATCGCCGCCCACTACTGCACGCCGCCCCAAACCTGCGTCGCCTCTGGCGAACCTCCATCGCCTCCTCCGTCTCGCCTTCGACCCCCTTTCTCTCTCCTCGCTCCCCCACTTTGAACCCTAACCCGTAACCCCACCATCACCCCATCGCTCCAGCACCAAAGACCCCTACCGCCTGCAGTCCACTCCCCTCCGCCGCTGGTGATCGAACCCCCTCCTTCCTCCACATTAACGCAGTGAGTTTTGTTTTTTTATAGTTTTATTTACATAAAATTATGGTTTTTAACTATAGAAAAAAATATGGATTTTTATTAGTAAAGAAATGATTTTTATTAGTAAAGAAATTATCTTTACAGGAAAAGATATGATTTTTATTAGTAGAAAGTGAGGACTTTTTATTAGAGAAAGATTAGATTTTTCATGATAGAAAATTAAGATTTTTGTTGATAGAAAAATTTGTTTTTTACTCGTAGAAAGATCAGATTTTTATCAGTATAAAGATAAGATTTTTATCAATATAAAGTATTGATTTTTATATATATGATAGCGATATAAAAATATAATCTTTTATGTACATGTAGCGATACAAAAATACAATCTTTTATGTACATGTAGCGATATTAAAATATAATCTTTTATCTACGTGTAGCAATAATAAAAATATAATCTTTTAAGTACATGTAGTGATATAAAAATATAATTTTTATATATTTGAAGTGGCGATAAAAATATGATCTTTATATTGAAAGAGAACTTACAAAAATGTGATTCTTATTTTAAAGTAGCGATATAAAAATATAATTTTTATACATGAAGTGATATCATAAAAATGCGATTTTTATACATGTAGATATGAAATAAAAATGAGATTTTTAACATAAAAATGCGTGAAACAGATCTCGTTAGAAGCACGGCGAAGATTTTCTACATATAAAGAGTCGCGGCGTTTGGTTTAGCTTCAAAGTGAGAACTTCTCACTTTATTTTTATTTTCTAGTTAAATATATACTAGGATGCAGACGGTGCTTAGCAGCACCAGACACCCATCGTCCACAAACCGAGGACGACTTGTTTATTGTATTATGTGGTTGATATTGGTTGTGACTATGGTGTGGAATGAAAATAAAATATTCATGTGTTGAAATAAATATTTTGTAGTAAAAAATATAATTTTTAATGTGTATATGAATAAACAAATATCCATTTACAAGTCGGACGATTTGTTTATGTACACCATTTTACTGATATGGATTGGGACGATAAATTTGACATGTCATCCAATTGCACAAATAAAATATGTGTTTGTTGATTTGAAAACCCCACATGGGTATTGGGATAATATTTGACATACACTGATCCTAATAATTATTGGTATGTCAATCGATGTGTCGAAAGACTGTGATGAGCGTTAATTATTTATTTTTAACACTTATACAGTTGTAAAGTGCACTTTGAATGACGGTTGATTATTTATCATTGATATGGTATACATGTGTTGTATGAAATCCATATAAATAACATTATATGGTAATTTACTGTGTGTGATTCCAATTCAGAAATAAAAGAATATTTTGAAATAACGAATATTTTAAAATAATGAATATTTCAAGATAATATTCAGTAAAGGATTAAAATCTGATTTTAATGTCCGGTTTTGGATGGACACAAAATTATTGAAATATATAAAGCCGTGTTGATTAGATATGCGCCATTTTGACGCGAACGATATGTATATTGATTTTATTCATTTTTATAATGAATATCAAAAAGGAATTGATTTCAATAATCTAATGTTTTGGAAATATTATCATTTATATAAAAAAGATATGGAATATGCAATTTTTCTTTAAAATTGAATATGAAGTTGAAAACATTTTTAAAATGAAGTTAGAATGATTTATAAAAATACATTTTGAATGGAAATCGACGAAATATATATAATATATATATTACATATATTAATGGCCTGAATAGAACGCGCCGCACAGCGACCGTTCGCGAATTACGACCATTTACTTCGTATTGCATTACGGGAGATCGGACCGTCTGATTCTCCTAAAACATCAACCGTTGGGTTTTGTGTCGAAAAGATCTTTCCAACGAATATAAGAGATTTGATATCTAACACTTGGATTGGGAAATATGTCCAAATCAAATTTGGAAAAGGTCGTTGTAAGTGCAGTTCGATGACCGTTTATGGAAATGGACTGAACGGGCCTTGATAAAATTATTAAAAAATGGGGAAAAATTATGTAAAATCATAACTAATGATTTGGAAAGAATTTGGATGAAAATTTCCACATTTGAAAAGATAAAAATAAATTTTTTTATCAAAATGAACTAGTTATTAACTAGAATAAGAATAATCCAATGTTTTTAAATAAATAAATTGGATTGAGAAATGGTTTTATTCTAACCAAAAATTTCCAATATGTAAATTGGAATGGATTTGAATGGAAATTATCTTTGGATATGTTCACATTGGGTTCCGTGATTATACGGATACTGTGATGGGAATTAGGAAAACATCGATATCGTTATTCCCGATATGATATCTGTTGGTTTTAGGATTTGATGTTGAATATAAGTCGATACTATCTCTATTCAAAACCTTATATTTAATGTCAAATTGGATTTATTGATTGTTTGGATTGTGCTCGACCAGTTTATGAGCAAAACATGCTTTTACATTTAGCATTGGGTTGGATAGATATATTTGTATGCAGACATCTTGTGAAACACTTCACAATTTGACTATGATATGTTTAACGATGTTGTTGAGTTCATTTCAAACTTAATGAATGATTTTAAAATGATATTTTTCTTAAGTGAAAAGAAATGTATTCCCGATTTTGGATAGGGAATGTTTTATAAAAATGTTTTATAAAACATAATGGATTTCGAGGCCTAAACCCGATATTGTCGAAAAGATTTTGAAATGTATTATGTGTTACATTGTGATCCATCGCGTCTCGATTAGTTTCTATTGATAACATATATGTTTGGTGGCGGAGAATTTATTCTCTTGCTTAACACCCTTCTTTGAGACGTACGAGCTCAAAGGTTATGTGATTAATAGTGACTAATCATATGGGTGAATTGCTGATGTGAAGTACTATATTTTGAAAGTACTTGTGATTATTATGTTGTGAAATGATTTTCCCTACTTCGGGAAATGAAATGATTTAGTATGTGGCTAAAGATTCGGGTAACCCTGAGACTAAAAGTATGGGTGACAGGGCGGTGTATGCTTCCATGTATGGGAGGTGCATAGTCGGTGTAGCCTGCTCCATAGTGGGAGGTGCACATATATATCGAGTTTGTAAGGTGCGTACCCTTTGCCTTGTCGATGGGGAGCAAGATATTTGGTTGCATACTTGTTTGTATGCATTGTTATGTTTTGGAATTCATATTTCCAAAGATTTTTATTTGAGATCCCGAAGTGAAATCTACTTGGATATAAAAGCTAGATATGTATTTCAAATGACTTGAAATAAGAATCGCGAATGAAGTCCAAAGGAATAATTTTTGTAAATTGAATTGGATTTGGAAAAATCTTCATTTGGGGTTTTAGCCTAAATGGGTAGATTGGAAAATTGCATGTTGTGTGATGCATTGTAGATCCATATTTCTACTATTTATAGTAGTTGTTTATACACCGGCAATCTAGTGGAGTAAACTCGTTCCGCGTTAGCGGCGTGGTCCTGTGATTTGCCTTATCATTTATATAAGTTTATAACTGTTTAGAGCTTCTCACACCAGTCCTATGACTGACTCGTATTTTGCTTTTCCCTTGCAAACTCGGGTGCCCCTATTTTCCACACAGGCAGTCGAGTAGTTTATTTTGCAGATATATTAGCAGGATTCTGGATTGAAGCTTAAAGCTGTGACCAGAGCATTGATAGTCTTCCGCTATGTTTTTTTATATTTCCGTTTATTGTAAATTAATCTTCCGCTGTATTATATTTCGATATACTCTGATATGTTACGTACTCTGATGTAACATTATTCTGATGTTTACAAAAGTCTTCTGTTATTTGTTCTGATGTGTTGTATGCCCAGAGTTAGCATATCCGAGTTTTGAACGGTCTTGGTCGATTTAGCGATCGATTAGGTCCAAGCGAAATCTGTGTCGTTATAGCTGACCCCTTTCTCTTAGCTTAACGCTCGAAGTATTTTTGTTGAAATAAATATTTAGTGGTATATAGAGGATCTGACGATGTGGCATTCAAAGTGGATGGAGATGCAGGATAAGCTTAACCTATATCCTCATCAATCGGGAATGGTAGAAAATCGGGTAGGTCGCATGGCTATTTGGGTCGCACCCATCAAAAGGGTATATCATTACATGATCTGGAGAATTTAAATGCCTTCGGTTGTACCTTTTTTTTATGTATGCTATCGGTTCGGTTGGCTGGCCCCCAATCATGGTAATGATATATTCGGTACTCTCAAGCGAGTTGAGGGGCCGGTCATGTTTAGCCGGGGTTGCTACACGTTCTTGTTGAATCCCCAATGTATTTATCTCCGGAGGTAAATTGTCGGTAAGTGGCCCCATACCTTGCCAGAAAAACCCATTCTCCAAAAAGAGCCCACGGTTTTGATTGTATACTATGTATGTAGAGCATGAGATGCAAGCGTTCTGCTAGATTGATATTAACTTGATTTACATCACTATTATATTACCATAAGATATATTGATTTCATAAATGTTTTTGGTTATCGTAAGGTAAAAACCGTCTATATTTATGTGTGGATTTGATCTTATGATTATCCTTTCTTTCGAAATATTTTGATGTTTTAATCAAGTTGGATGTTACCTATAAACTTAGCATGTTTTTCTCACATCTGTTTCACTAGGTTGATCCGTGCGTTTGTAGTGCTCGGGTTAGACCGGGTAGTATAGGTTCAGGTTATCGGGTTAGATCGTTATATAGTCGATTAGTTTCTATTGATGATGTATCGGTGTGGTGGCGGAGAATTTATTCTTTACCTAACACCCTTCTTTGAGACATACGAGCTCAAAGGTTATATGATAAATAGTGACTGATCATATGTGTGAATTACTGATGTGAAGTACTATAGTTTGAAAGTACTTGTGATTATTACGTTGTGAAATGATTTTTCCCTACTTCGGGATATGAAATGATTTTGTATGTGGCTAAAGATGCGGGTGACCAGGCAGAGACTAAAGGTCGAAGGGCGTGCATTGCGGTGCATTGTCAGTGTAGCCTGCTCCGTAGTGGGAGGTGCACATATATATCGAGTTAGTTTACGTGCACACATCCTTGTCTGAGGCAAGATTCCCAATATTTGGTTGCATATTTATTTTTATGCATTTGTTTTGGAATACATATTTCCAAATGTTTTGTTTTGAGATCCCGAAGTGTAATCTACTTTGATATAAAAGTTAGATATGTACTTCATATGATTTGAAATAAGAATTCGGGAAGTAAAGTCCAAAAAATAATTTCTACAAAGAGAATTGGATTTTGAAATATAAGTTTAAGGATTAAGCCTAGATGGGTAGATTGAGGAATTGCATGTTGATTGATGCATTGTAGATCCATAAGTGTAATTGAAACGACCCAAACTTCCCCGTAAAGGAAAGCCCAGATTGAGTTGAGAACACGACAAATCAGAGCACAAACAGGAGAACATTTCATTGCTAATTACAACAATTTACATTAGAGTATAGGAATATAACAGAGTATGAATAGATAATATACATTTGGCAAATATCAGATATTTACAAATTACAATGCAACGGAAAATAATACAAAACACAACTGTAAGAAATACACAAATACAGAGCTTTCCGTATATATCTCCAGCTGTAAACCAAGATCCTGGAAAAGAAATAATCAGTAAAACCAAAACAACTAGTTGCCCGTATGGAAAATAGGGGCACCCGGAGTTTAGGTTGAAACAATAAACTCCAGGCCAGTCATGTGACTAGTGTGAGAACTAAAACAGTTATTTACTTGGTTTTAAAGTTAGGTAAATCGAGGGACCATGCCGTATAATACGGAATGGGTTTAACCCAAGAATACCAGTGCATATAACAAAAAGTGCAATACTAAAGAAGAAAAATGAAGCTATTATAAGACTCAGGTCCCATCACAAAATGCAATGCAAGCCGGAGGATAGAGTTTTTCCTTATAACAGCCAAATATGCTTGGTACGCGAAATTTCATATCTTATTTTTACTACAAGTCAAGAAATCAACTTCAAATATAAATGTATCAATCATAGACGGCATGAGCGCCCCATCCCACTACGTCGCCATAATAGGCTCTACAATCAAAATCGAAATATCACGCTTTGGAAGTTGGATTTCCGTCTGTGAACCAAGGCAAGGGATCATCCTTCCCGAATTCGAGACACTCTAGCCCATGCCTCAGGAAACAGCTGCAACTGCACTTGGATCGTCAGGGCCGGTCCACACGGAGTGGATTATAATGCCTGAACCATGCGTTTCCCCACCCTATGGGGCATCAGTCCGGTCAGTATGTCGACCATCTCTAATCCACTGGTCTCGTAGTGAAAAATATAACCGAGGCGCCTCAATTTCCATCATCTACATAAGTAAAACACTCGAGCTTGCAAAACCCTGACACCACTCCTAGCTAGAAAGAAATGCATGTCCTCCCTGATGTCATCTCCCGTTTCTGGTTCACTCCGGGGTGTGAGACTCGCGAATTAAATCTATACACAAAGCTATGCTATATTACAGTCGCGCTTGGATCATCAACCACAAGACTCTGCTTTTCAACAGAAGCCTTAATCATTTGCATCTCAGCATGCCACACAGGAAATTCACACTATGTAACTGATGTATATTAATCACACAGAATGAAATCCAATGTCAGACACACAGTCCATTTACAAGTTCATTTTGGGTCTGAACGAATCCCGAGACAACTTATTCCTCATCCCATATGTCCAATAAAGGAGAGAGGTCCTCGCATATCCGGTCGATCTCCAAGTACGTCTGGAAGATCACCACTTATTACCTTTTCTTGGATGTACAACCCAATCAAGACATCAATAATCATCCAAACGATGTGAAGACCTCCGGTCTTCAACCACCATCTTCATCGTCGACTAATCGTCGTGTCAGTTATTCAAAATGGGATAAACCCAGTCTTTCCGAATAACTTGCGTATATTATAAACAGGTGCTACAAAAACACAACATACGCCACATTCCAATTCAGAATATTCTTTTATTCAAATATTCACATCATTAGGGAAAGATTCCCATTAATTTTGTCAAAGATAAATTCTTTTAAATTTATTGTTTAATCTTTCTTTGGATATCGTTTCAAACCAAATTAAGGTTTATCCTAACAAGTCGGGATTAGCGCATCTTACCGAACTAATCATTTGTTTTCCAACCCCAACCTATTCATCCCATGGAGAAAAACTGGTAATACTCCATATCTAACACCACGGTGTTATCGGTAAATTTAATTACCATCTCACGTTCAAATCTAATTAAAGATTTAATTATCGCCTGGAGTAAAACTAGTGCTACTCCATTCTCGATCATTTCATGAATTCGATAAGTTTAATTATCTCCTTCACATTCCGATCTAATTAAAGATTCATTAAAACTCTAATTCAGTTTTAATCTCAAAAATCATTACTTAATGATTTTTCAAAGTTAAGAAATTAATCTTATCTTTAACTGGATTAAAGAACTAATGTCATTTAAAACATAGTTCATGATAAACCCAAAATCACATTCCATTAATTATGGAAACATCACGGAAAATAGGTCAATATATATAATCGATGTAAACTTCCATATCCAACCGATAATATAAATGGAATAACGGCAAAGCCTTTTGAATTCCATATATAGTAACAGTCTTCCTCCATAGAAGTTCACTTCGATTATTACCAAATCGAATTCCATTCCATTCCAAATTATTTTATTAAATTGGAAACCTTTCTTTGAAAATTTTCCGTTAAATCTTAATTAAAAGATTTATAATTCCAAATCACGTTTCACTGTAAATCGGGTTAAAGAACGAATGTCTTTAAAATCACAGTTCACGATAAACCCAATTCACATTCTATTCTATTCCAATTAAATGTTAATTAACTGGAAACTCTAATAATCTTAAATAAAAGATTTATTTTTTTCACAAGGGGTTTAAGAATAGTGTTAATGAAGACACCATTCGCGACAAACCCAAAATCAAATTTATTCCAAATACAAAGCACTGAATAGAAATTATATAGGCTTATATTCAACATAAAATTTTGAAATCAACAAATATAGTATTGGGAATAACGATATACATATATGTGTATATATATATATATCTTCCAAATTCCTCTACAATATCCGTATCATCACGGAATCCAGTATCGAAATATTTCGAAGATAATTTCGATTCAAATCCACTCTAAAATATATATTGGAAATCCTGATTATGTTAAAACCCATTCTCAATCCAATTTATTTATTTAAAAATAATTGGATTATAATTCTAGTTAATAACTAGTTCATTTCGATAAAAATATATTTTTATCTTTTCAGATGTGGAATTTTTCATCCAAATTCTTTCCAAATCATTTATTTTGATTTTACAGAAATTATTGTTATTTTTTATAATTTTATTAAGGCCCGTGTAGTCAATTTCCACTAATGGCCATCGAGCTGCATCCATAACGACCTTTTTGAAATTTGATTTGCACATAATTCCAAATCCAACCATTGTATTTAAAATCTCTTAGATTCATTAGAAAGCTCTTTTCGATGCGAACCCAATGGTTCCAGTTTTAGGAGAATCTGACAGTCGGATCTCCCATAATGTCCATGCAAAGTCAATGGTCGAAATTCGCGAACGGTCGCTACGCGGCGCGTTCTATTCAGGACATTATATATATGTATATAATATATATATTTCATTCAAAACATATTTTATAAGTTCGTTTTAAAATCGATTACAACTTCCTTTTTCAATTTTAAAACAAAATTGAATATTCTATATCATTATATATAAATGATAATATTTTCAAAATATCTGATTTTGAAATAATTTCCTTTTCGATATTCATTATAAAAATAAATAAAATCGACATAAATATCGTTCGCTTCCAAATGACGCAAATGTAATCAACACTGCTTTTATTCAACACATGAATATTTTTAATCCTTTCTCTGAATGTTATTTTAAAATATTCATTATTTTTACAATTGGAATGAGGCCCAATCAATTACCATATAACATTAATTCTATGGATTCATACAACACATATGTATAATAGTAATGATAAACAATCAACCATCATCCAAAGTGCATTACACAACGGCATAAGCATTAAATAAAAATAATTAATGCTTACAACTGTCTGTCAACCAATCGATTGACATACAACTAAGCAATTGGGATCAGTGTACGTCAAATATCATCCTAATACCCGTATGGGGTTTCAACCAACAAACTTTGAATATTAACTGTACAGTTGGGCGATGTGTAAAATATATCGTCCCAATCAATATCGGTCAAATGGGTGTACATAAACAAGTCGTCTGATTTGTAAATGAATATTTATTTTATTCATATACACGTTAAAAATTACATTTTTAACTATAAAATATTTATTTCAACACATGAATATTTTATTTTCCACTTCACATCACCATCACAATCACAATCAATTTCCACAACACAATACAATCAAACAAGTCGTCCACGGTCTGTAGATGACGGGGAACAGTTCATATATGTAGTTATAACGTAAATAAATATACAAGAAATTATGGTGAGAAGTTCCCACCTTTGGGATCCACTCCGCCAGTTCTATTTCTGAATTTCTGAACCGTTTGGATTTTCCCGTAATGCCAACGCAATCCTTTTTCACGCTTTTCATAGTAAAGATCACATTTTTAATATGATGTTTATAAATTAAAAATCATATTTTTAATCAACGATATTTATATTTAAAAATCACATTTTTATCTCGCTAAAATATATATAAAAATCACAATTTTATATCGCTATATATATAATAAAAATCAAATTTTTATTTCGCTACATATATAAAAATTCTACTTTTATCCTATTCAAAATGTTATTTCATACATACGATAAAATTTATATTTTTATCTGACTAAATATAATATTTTTATATCCCTATTCATTTATAAAAATCATATTCATAAATCGCTACTTCATATATATAAAATATATTTTTATACTGTTCATATATAAATAAAAATCACATTTTTATAGCGCCATTACGTAGATAAAAATCATAATTTTTTTTCTAAAACAATATATATAAGAATCCAATTTTTATTCTTCTAAAAATATTATTTCATATATACGATAAAATTTATATTTTTATGTTTCTAGAAATAACCTCATAACTCGATAAAAATTATATTTTTACCTTTCTAAAAATCATATCATACATACGATAAAAATTATATTTATCGAACTGAAGGTCGTATTTTTACCAAACCAAAAATCATATCGTTTGTAAATTAAAAATCATTTCTTTTTATAACTAAAAATTATATCTTTTTATAATTAAAATTCATAACTTTATGTAAATAAAAATCCTCACTTTTTGTAAATAAAGATTATAACTTTATATAAATAAAATTATCAATCAAAGAATTAAAAAGGAGAAAACTCACAATTTTCAATGGTCCTTGGCAAATAGGGGGTTCCCAGGCCGACTGGGTGGCGGGGGTTGGTGGCGGCAGAGGGACGTCGGGGGTGGTCGTGGGCGACGCCTGAGGCGGCATCAGACGCGTGGGACCAACAGCGACGGGATTGGGAACAATTGGGGCTAGGGTTCCTCAAAGGGCACTGGAAGGAGAGGAGGCGGAGGATGATCGGGGACTAGCAGCGGCGGCCCTTTAACATGGTGGTGAGGCGCAGGGAAGAGAGCGACGACTAAGAGTGTATCGGGTTTTTTTTCTTCCATCTGATTTGGAATGAGAGAGGGAGTGAGAGGAGGGGTTTGACTATTATATTTAATTATATATATTTAATTAATTTAATCTCCAAAAAGTTATCTTACCATTCGAGCTCCAATTCAAACCCAACGACGGTCGCCCCTAGCCAAATTTGGATTTTTTAGATGCCCCTCATACAAAGGATGTTATGGCGAAATTTTTCGAAAATTTAGGGTGTTAGCCAATTTTTTGAAAATTGTGAAAAGTTCTTAGAAACCGAAAGGTTGAAGAACTTAAGCCATAATGAAAATAATGAAAGTTGAGTTGGTTAGTTAAACAACTTTCAGCTCTGTTCCTTTTCGAGGACGAAAAGAATTTAAGTGGGGGAGATTGTAACAACCCGGAATTTTGGAACCAATTAAAAAATTTATTTTATCTATTTTAATGTATTTTGAATGTTCAAAACGGTTTATTTTAATAATAACGACTAAAAATTTATTTAATCGAATTTTTAAATTATATATTAGTAATTTAATTAAAACGAATTCAAAATGGCGTGGTAGTTCGAAAATTCGATTTTAAACTTTGAATTTGCATACAAGATTCAATATAAATCGAAATTGAATGAAACAAGAAATATTAGAATCTGTTCAGTAAGATCTTTCTAACGAATGTGAAAAATCTAGATTTCATAAAATAAATTGTAAGTTACGTCCAGTTTAAAATTCAGAATAGTCGCTATGGAATTAATATATATTTAATTAATATAAAAGCCCTTAAAAATAGGAATTTTGCAAACGACCTCCGAATTCGACGAAACCACTTTTGTTGGATTCAGAATGTCAAATTATTGTTAGGTCTCAATTTTTATAATTTTTGGAATTAATATGTGAGCGCAGTGAATTTAAATGTGTTATGCAATTTAAAGGCGAACTGAATCGACCAAAAAATGGCCATTTTTTTCAAATAGTCACCAAATTCGACGAAATTAGTTTTGTTAGGACAGTATTGTCAAAACATAGCTAGATTTATTTTTATGGAATTTTTGGAGTCAGTATGTGGCCCCGGTAAATTAAAATATACATTTGAATTCAATATATATTAATTTATATTTTAATTTCAATAAAAACCTATCAAAAAACCCGAATTGGCATACGAAATATATCCCATTGTGTTCAAAAAGGGGGTATTTAGCTACGGGCAATAGTTGTTGGGTTTAATTTGGAGTTCGAGTGTGAAATCACTTTTTAGAATTAAATGGAATTAAAAACAATATGAATATATATATAATCTATTTTCCTGCCAATCACATAACCCTAATCCCCCAACCGAAATCCGCCGCTACCCTCCAAAGAAAAAAAAAAGAAGAAAAAAGAAAGGTCGTGGCTTTTAAATTAAAAAACAAATGGAAATAAAATCGAAGAAAATCGTGAAAATATATGTTTGTCTTCCCCGAATGCTCCTCTTCATTTTAGTATAGGTTTCAAGCGGTTCAAACTCTTCCTTCTTTCGCCTGGAAATAGGCTGCCAAGATTAGGGTTTGAGCAATCGACAAAAGGAAGCCGTGATGGGAATTTCCTAGTTTTTATTGGAGTTCGTAGAGTTAGATAGCATCTATCGGCAAATTTTGGGTGGATTCGAATCAATTTTATGTCATCGGTTTGGTAGCGTCGGGCGTACAGGAGCAGCAGGTCCTCGAGGACGGGATTTGAAGGAGGGAGCCGATTTAACATGAGTTATATGAAGAAGAAGACTGATCTAAGGGATGAAAATTAGTGGTTTTGTTGGTGAATTTCGTGAAGTATTGAAGATGGAAGGGGGAGTGCAGCATCGACAATGGCCATTCCTGCTGCGGGTTGGTTTACCTGAAGTAAAGGCAGTATTAAAGTAAGTGAGTAAACACCTCACATTCTCTACTGTTTTATGTCAATTTTAATAGGAATTAAAATGTATGTCTGTAAATGTATATAACCATCATCTACGATTCCAATATTGATGTTTAAAACATCTACGAAACAGTTAGATTCAGTCTAGAAATGTTGAACAAAAACTGAAGAACAAATGTAAAACACAGTAATAATAATATATGTGAATAAACCGTCCTTTTTCCAAACTATGTTGTGATTGTTATATGTTAAGTTTCAACTTACATAAGTATAAGGAATATGAATATGACCCACAATTGAATACTGAACATGTATTGAAAAATCAAATCTCTGTTAACAATTCAAAACAAATGAAAGTGAACATTAGGAAACAGTGAACAAAATTTAGTGGGTGAGAACTCTAAATCCCTTTACTGTTTATGTAAATATCAGACTGAATGTATACATATCTGTGTGATTATTACTGAACATATATCATAATGAATACATGTTAGTTTGTTGGATTGATTCATTACAGGTGGTTTAAAACACTGGGCTGTGTTTAACAGGAGGATATATGCATCCTCTGTTATTTATAAATTAAAAATCAAATCTCTAGTACGTATTAAGATCAGGGTATTACATGAGAATTGTTCATATAGGATTTATGTTCCATATAAAAAGGTGTTTACTCCAAAACCATGTCATATAACCACTGAACTAATTCAAATACAATAAAAAGTATTAGAACCTAATTTTTACAAACCTCACAATTAAATATTTCAGGTATATAGTTAGATTCAAAATAAATTTTCATGAAATTTAATGTAAAGATTAGGATTTTTAACAGTATAAACAGAAAGAATTTTGGGGATGATCGATGAGACGGCCCAAATTTCCCCGTAAAGGAAAGTCCGGATTGAGTTGAGAACACGACAAGATACATCGGAACGCAACCAGAAGAACATTTCATTGATTATTACAACAATTATATCAGAGTACAAGAATATAACAGAGTATAATTGAGTAATATACATTTGACAAATATCAGAGACTTAATTTATAAAGTAGCGGAAAAATAATACATAACATAATTGAAAGAAATACACGGATACAGAGCTTTCTGTAACGACCCGGAAAATCAAAACCAATTTATAATTTTTATTTTAGCAATTTTAATGGATTTTGAATATTTAAAATGATTCTTTTAAATAATAACGACTAAAAATTTATTTTGAACGAAGTTAGAATGAATAAATTTATTTTAATTATAAAACGAACTAGAAAGGGCGCGGTAGTTTGAAAATTCGATTTCTAATTTCGATTGAATATATAGAATTCAATATAAGTCAGAATTGGACGAAATAAGAAATATTTGAATCTGATTAACTATATCTTTCTAACAATGCTAAGAAACTGAAAGTTCACTTTATAAATAAAAAGTTATGTCCAGTTTAAAATTTAAAATAATCGCTAAGGAATTTGTATATATTTTTATATATTTTAATTATATATAGCACTTAAAAATAGCCATTTTGCATATGACGTCCGTTTTCGACGAAATCACTTTTGTTGGATCCGAAATGTCAAATTATTACTAGATTCCAATTTTCATAATTTTTGTAACTAATATGTAAGCGTGGCACGCTTAAACGCGTTTGACCAATTTCAGTCAAATTTAATCAACTGGAAAATGGCCACTTTTCAAACGGTCTCCAAATTCGACGAAATCAATTTTGTTGGGACCATATCGTCCCAACATAGCTAGATTTATTTTTCTGAAAATTTTGGAATCAATATGTGGCCCCCGCAAATTAAAATATACGTTCAAATCCAATATTGAATGTTTTATATTTTAATTTGAAGAATAACTAACTGAAACAATCGAATGGGCTTACAAATCATATTCCATTATGTCCGGAATGGGGGTAATTAGCTAGGGGCGACAGTCGCTGGGTATGATTTGGAGTCCGGATATGAATACACTATTTTAGAATTAAATATAAATAATCTGCCAGTCAGAATTTTTCTCTTATTATTTTATTTTCCCCAAAATATCTAAAAACCCGTAACTCGTTGCTGCCGAATTGCGGAAGTTGCTTCCCCACTTCTCTCCTCCCTAACTCCCCATCCATGCAGTAAAATCGAATGGTGTAGTTGAAGTCTTTGTAGGGCTCGCCTTCCTCTACAAATCCATACCAATCGCGCTTGCTATGGTGGATTATTCAAGGAGATCAAAGCTCACGAAGTCGTCGACTTCAGAGCGCCGTCGAGCCTGCCTGGGACCGTCTACTTGAGCGCCACCACCATGCGCAGGTGTGTCCCTCCCTCCTCTTCGACGCAACACCCTCCGATCGACGTGATACTACACCGTTTAATCGACAAATCAAAACACTAGTTTGGACAGAAAACTGAAAGGTATGGTTTATTTAATTTAAACTGTTTTAATACTTTAAAACCCCCGCAAAGTACGATTACCATATAAAAATCATATCTTTTTCGTTTGTGGTCGAAATCCAGTGAAACAAGAGGCACCGGGACTGTGACGACGCCTTCTACATTTTAGAAGAGGCCGGGGACTTTTTAGAGCTCGCTACAATTTTAGGCGAAGCCGAGAGCAATGTGAGAACTTCTCACTTTAAATTTATTTTCTAGCTAAATATATACTACGATGCAGACGGTGCTTAGTAGAACCCAACACCCGTCGTCCACAAACCATGGACGACTTGTTTGATTATATTGTGTTGTAGAAATTTATTGTGTTTGTGATTCTGGTATGAAATGAAAATAAAGTATTCATGAGTTGAAATAAATAGTTTGTAGTTAAAAATATAATTTTTAATGTGCAAATGAATAAATAATTATTCATTTACAAATCGGGAGATTTGTTTATGTACACCCATTTGACTGATATGGATTGGGACAATAAATTTTACAAATCGCCCAACTGCACAAATAAAATCTATGTTTGTTGATTTGAAACCCCACATGGGTATTAGGATAGTATTTTACATACACTGATCCCAATATTTAGTGGTATGTCAATCAATGGGTTGACAGGCCGTGATGAGCGTTAATTATTTGTTTTTAATGCTTATACAACTGTAAAGTGCACTTTGGATGATGGTTGATAGTTTATCATTGTGGTTATATACATGTGTTGCATGAAATCCCTATAAATAACATTATATGGTAATTTACTGTGTCTGATTCCAGTTCAGAAATAAAAGAATATTTTAAAATTACGAATATTTTAAAATAAGGAATATTTTAACATAATATTCAATAAGGATTAAAATCTGATTTTAATGTCCGATTTGGGAAGGACACGGAATTATTGAAATATATAAAGCCGAGTTGATTAGAGATGCGCGATTTTGACGTGAACGATATTTAAATCGCTTTTATTCATTTTTATAATGAATATCGAAAAGGAAATGATTTCAAAATCTAACGTTTTGGAAATATTATCATTTGTATATTAATGATATGGAATATTCAATTTTGATTCAAAATTGGATATGAAGTTGAAATCGTTTTTAAAACGAATTTAAAACGATTTATAAAATAAGTTTGAGTGGAAATCGAGGAAATATATATAATATATAATATATATATATATATATATATTAAATGGCCTGAATAGAACGCGCCGCACAACGACTGTTCGTGAATTTCGACCATTGACTTTGAATTGATGTTACGAGAGATCCGACCGTCGGATTCTCCTAAAACCAGAACCATTGAGTTCGTATCGAAAAGAGATTTCCAACGAATATGAGAGATTTGAAATCTAACAGATAGATTTGGAATTGTGACGACCCAAACTTCCCAATAAAGGAAAGCCTGGATTGCTTTGAGAACAATACACAACAGAACACAGAACAACAGAACATTTCATTGTTATTACAACAATTTCATCAGAGTACAAGAATATTCCAGAGTATAAGTAAACACTTTACATTTGATAAATACAATATCAGAGATTAAATTACATTTAAATAGCAGCGGAAAAATAATACAGAATACAACTAAAAGAGATACACGGATACAGAGCTTTCCGAATGTCGCTTCAGCTGTAGACCAGGATCCTGTGAATATAATATCTGCAAAACCAAAACTACTAGCTGCCCGTGTGGAAAATATGGGCACCCAGAGTTTAGGTTAAAACAATAAACTCCAGGTCAGTCATGGGACTGGTATGAGAACTCAAAACTAATTTAACTAACAAGACAAATCCAAGGACCACGCCGCTAATGCGGAACGGGTTTTATTCCAATGGATTGTCGATGCATAAATTAAAGTAAATCGTTAAACAACGCAATGATTTTTGGAAAAATGAAACCATTATAAGACCCAGGTCCCATCACACAATGCAACGCACACCAGAGGATAGGGTTTTACCTTATAATGGTCAAAAGATGCTTGATACGTATAAAAACGGATTTGATACTATTAGTGTGTATATATATATATATATGTTTTAAAACAATTTGAATCATAATGTATCAATCCTAGACGGCATGGTTACCATATAGCATGTCTCCAATACTAGTTCTACAATCAAAACCGATGGTGTTGTATTGGAAATTTGGTTTCCATCATGAGCCGAGGCTAGGGGCAAGCTCCTCTCCGATTCGAGACACTCTAGCAAATGCCTCAGGATCCCCCGTAGTGAACCCTTGGATCTTCAGGGCCGATCCCCGCCTATGGGCAGTGGATTAGTTATGCCTGAACACACGCTTTCCGGTTCCTTTGAACCTATAGTATGACCACCAACAGCCTATAAAACACGAGGCGCCTCAAAATCCATCATCCACATAAGTAAAATGTTAGCGCTGGTAGGTCCCTGACATCACTCTAGCTAGAAAGAAACGTGTACCTCCTTGCAGTCTGTATCCCGTTTTTGACTCATACCGGGGTGTGAGGCTCGCGAAGTCACGTTATACACAAAGCTACGCCTAAACAAGCCGTGCTTTGATCATCAACCACAAGGCCTGCTTTTCAACAAAAGCCTTGATCATATGCATCTTAGCGTGCCACATTGTCAGACCATACCATATCATTGATCATCTACCAATATATACCCGGGTGTTAAGTGAAGAATGAATTCTCCACCAACAAACAGTTATACATTAAACAGAGATCAACGAATACAATATATAGGAATACAATGTCAGACACACAATCCCTTTACTAGTCCGTTCTGGGTCTGAACGAAACCATATCCTGTAGATCTCCAAATACGTCTGAATGATCACCAACTTTTCCCTCATCTTGGGTGTACGGTCCAATTAAGATATCAATAATCATTCATTCGATATGGAAATTTTCCGGTCTTCAATAACCGTCTTCATCGTAGATCTTTAATTGTCGTATGAATTATTCAGAATGGGTTAAACCCGGTCTTTCTGAATAATTTGCGCAATTTAAAATTATGTGCTTTAAAACATAACCAATGCCTCATTCCAATTAAGAAAATTTGTTTATTTAAATACTCTTTTCATTGGAAACTCTCTTCTTTAATCTAATTTAAGATTTCTCAAAACTCTAATTAGATTTAATCTTCTAAATCATTAATTAATGAGACATATTTCATGTTTAGAATTCAAATAAAAGTTAACCTTTATACTAAAATAAAGTAAAACTTTCATTTTCATGTTCATATCATTGATAAAAGAATAACCTTTATTTCTCATTTCATATTACCTGTTTAATTCAATAAATAAAAGGATAACTTTTATTTACATGTCGTATTTCATGTTCATTTCATAATTAAAAGATAAACCTTTGTTTACCATTCTTATTTCATATTCAATTCATAAATAAAAGATAAACTTTTATTTATAATTCTTATTTCATATTCATTCATAAATAAAAGATAAACTTATATTTCACACTTTGTTTCATATTCCTTTTCATAATAAAAGATTAAACTTTTATTATCCTACTTTGTTTCATTAAAACATGTTTGACGGTTCTTTAACATACATAAAAGAATGACCTTTATTAGCAAAATATATTTAGCATTCCTAATCTTAATAAAAGATTAACTTTTATTAACAAAGCATATTCGACGCTCTAATCTTAAATAAAAGAATTACTTTTAAAAACAAAACATATTCGCCGTTTTAAATCTTAAATAAAAGAATTACTTTGGTTTACAAAACCTTTTCATCGTACTAATCTTAAATAAATGAATTACTTTTTTTAACAAAACTTTTTCATCGTACTAATCTTAAATAAATGAATTACTTTTGTTAACAAAACTTATTTTCATCGTACTAATCTTAAATAAAAGAATTACTTTTGTTAACAAAACTTATTTTCATCGTACTAATCTTAAATAAAAGAATTACTTTTGTTAAAAAAAACTTATTTTCATCGTACTAATCTTAAATAAAAGAATTACTTTTGTTAACAAAACTTATTTTCATCGTACTAATCTTAAATAAAAGAATTACTTTTGTTAACAAAACATATTTGGCTTTCTTTAACTATAAATAAAAGAAAACTTTTACTAACGAGACTTATTTAGAATTCATTAACTTATATAAAAGAAGTATCATTTATTAATAAACTTTAACGTTCATTAACCCATATAAAGAAGTATCTTTCATATTTTTTTAGCATTAGAATTCCTAGTTTTATAAAAGAAATAATCTTTTATTTGTTAACATTAGCATTCATAGTTGCATAAAAGAAATAATCTTTTATTTATTAACATTAGCGTTCATTCTAAATAAAAGAAAATAATCTTTTATTCTTAACATTACGTTCATTCTTAATAAAAGAAAATAATCTTTTATTCTTAACCTTACGTTCATTCTTAATAAAAGAAAATAATCTTTTATTCTTAACCTTATGTTCATTCTTAATAAAAGAAAATAATCTTTTATTCTTAACCTTACGTTCATTCTTAATAAAAGAAAATAATCTTTTATCTTTTATTCTTAACCTTACGTTCATTCTTAATAAAAGAAAATAATCTTTTATTCTTAACCTTACGTTCATTCTTAATAAAAGAAAATAATCTTTTATTTCCAATTCATTTCAACGTTCATAAGTTTAATAAAGAAATAACTTTCATTCATAATTAATTTCAACGTTCATAAATTAAATAAGAGAAATACATCCATTCATAATTCAATTTAGTGTTCATAAGTTAAACAAAAGAATTAACTTTCATTCATAATTCATTTCCAACATTAAAAAGATTAGATTTTAACGTTAACCAGTTCACTTACATTAAAAAATAGGATTATAAATGTGAAACATTTCTTTGACATTAAAAAGATAAATTTTTAATGTAAAAACATTTCTGACATTAAAAAGACGTATTTTTAATGTGAACCTCTTCTTCGACCAATTTCTATTTATTTAAAAATAAATAAATTTTATTAGAACCATTTGTGTTAAAAAGGTTAAAAATAAATAAAATTTATTATAATCATTTCACTTATCAAAATAACATCATTTGCTTAACTAGAATGAGGCTCATTCCATAACCGTAAGATTCTATTTACACGGTTTTCCATACAATGCACAAATTCCATAATAATGAAGTAAAAACATCCAAACGTCCAAAGTGTACATCGGCACTGTATAAGCGTCCATTAAATAACGCTTACAATTTAAACACAAGGGCGATGTGTAAATATCAGCCCAAGACCCGTGTGGCGTTTCAACCAACAACATCCAATGACATATAATTATTTGTGCAATTTGGGCGATGTGTGAAAAATGATTCAACCCAATCATCATATACAAGTCAGTAAACTTGTACATGGCTGTGCAGCATCCTTTTATTTTGACAATTATATAAAAATAAAAATTATTTAACATATTGCACAATTCCAATTTCTAACTATCATGACATTTCGTACATAACATACACAGCATCATCACAACATCCAAACATCACATAATTCCGTATAAAGAAATCATTTTAGCATTCTAATCATATATCTTAATAATAATAAATAACTGAAAATAAAAATTTGAGTGAGAAAAGAGTTCTCACCTTGTTTTGGCTTTATCGGACTTAAATTGACGGTTCAGACCCACTTTTGGCCCAAAATTCAAAGTGCTCCAAATTTGATGAAACTGGTGTCTAATCGAAGCTAAAAATACACTGATCCTAGCAAAACCTGTTTCATGCGATTTCGAATTCGTTACAACAAGTTATGATTTTTCTAAGTCTCGACATAATTAAATAATTAATTTAAATTATGAAAATTACCCAAATTTTCAATTTGCTCAGAATTGAACGTAGTTAGTGTCATTTCGAAGATCACGTCGCCACGATCGCAGCGGATCTGAAATCGTCAGATTCTGAGTTCGTATGAGAGAGATATACAATTTCAAAGTTTGAATTACAAAATTACCCCAAATCTCGGTCAAACAGCCCCTCAACACCTTTGACCGCCGTTTCCCGCCGCCTGGAGCGACCTGACGTCACAGGACCACCGCCAAACTCTTCGTCTTGGCGAGACGCACCAACGCCGGAAGCCCCCGCCCCTGGTTCCGCCTCCGCCGATCGGAATTAGCCCGAGACCGCCGTTCAGTTCGCGGGTCCCACAGGCCACATCTCCTATCCAAATGACCCGAAACTTTCTGAGCACCTTCTCCTTGTGTAGACGAAGAACTTTTGTGTTCGTCCCTTCGCCTGATTCTTCCCGGATTGGCCGGAAATTGATCATCTATGTTCTGAGCTCGCCGGAATTTTCTGTTTTGCTCCAATTCAGTTTTTCTCGATTTCCGTGCCCTTCCTTCGTCTTTCAGACAAAACTTTATGCGGCAAAGTTATAGATCTTTATCTCCTCTACAATTTCTTCCATTGTGCCATCCTCCAATTCTTCACGGTTTGGCCAGAAAACACCAAAATCCGAAACTGACTTTTTGCAATCAAACTCAGATCCCGGCGAATCCGTGCGACAATAGGTCTTGAATTTTTCTTGATAGGTAGAGAATTCCAAGATGCACAAAACCCAGAAAGGGTTTGATCTGATTTGGTTTCGTTTGGAAGATATAATTTTTTTATCTTCGGGGACTTATTTGCAAAGAGATATTTTTTAGGAGAGGAAGCCATGGAAATGAAGAAGAGGATGGAGGCTGCCGTTATGTTTATGTTTCAGCTGATGATAGGGAAAAAGATATTTTATATGGTGGGTAAAAACTTTAATTTGGGCCCAATTACCCTTTATGTGTTTATTAATTCACTTTTTAACTGTTTTTCTCAATTTAAAAATCCGTGTTAACACCTACGAATTCCAATTTTTATGAAAATTGAAACATAAATATTCCTTGACATTATGGATTTAAAGAAACCGGTTTCGTCATTTTCCAAGTCTGTATGAATTAATAACGAATTTTTAAAGTCTGAAAATTGACCGTTTTTACTGAAAAATCAATTATAATTACATATTATTTCTAAAAATTCCAGAAAAATCATTTCTAGCATTGTTTTGACGATACGAACCCAACAAAATTAATTTCGTTGAATTTGAAGACCATTTGCAAAATTTCACTTTTCAATGCGTATATATTTTATATTTAAAAATATATTTTTATATGAATAATTTCCGAAAGTCAAAATATAGAAGTGCTTATACTTCTTCAATGCAGAAATGTCATTTTGAACTCAGTGGAAGTGGTTTCGAGTCCAAATTCATTCGTATGCAAAAAGTAGCGTTTTGGCTCCTATATATAAATTCCATAGCGTTTTCCTGAGATTTCGAATTGGACATAACTTTTGATTCCCGCTATGAAATTTCAATTTTTCAGATTCGTTGGAAAGATATTTTTAAATAGATTCTAATATTTTTGCTTTCGCTAAAATCCGATTTATTTTGCATCCTGTACAGTCAGTCAAAGTTAAAATTCAAATTTTAAAACTACCGCGCTATTTCTAATTCTTTTTCTAATTAAATTAATTTATTCATCTTAACTTTGATTAAAATAAATTTTTAGTCGTTATTATTTAAAATAAATTATTTTAAATATTAAATTTCCTTTAAAATTTCTAAAATTAAAAATTTTAAATTGACCCCAAAATCTCGGGTTGTTACAGGAATTATGTGCAAATCAAATTTGGAAAAGGTCGTTGTAAGTGTTGTTTGGTGGCCGTTATTAGAAACCGACTGTAAGGGCCTTAATAAAATTATTAAAAATATTAATAATTTGTGTAAAATCATAATAAATGATTTGGAAAGAATTTGGATGAAAAATTCCCTGTTTGTAATTATAAAAATATATTTTTATCAAAATGAACTAGTTATTAACTAGATTTGAAATCAAATAATTTTTAAATAAAATAAATTGGATATGTGAATGGTTTTGATATAACCAGAAATTTCCAATGAATAAATTAGAATGGATTGGAATGGAAATAATCTTTGGAATTTTTCGGTACTGGATTCCGTGATTATACGGATAGTGTTATGGGGATTTGAAAGATACAAATATCGTTATTCCTAATACGATATCCATTAGTTTTAGAATTTGATATTGAATATAAGCCGATATAATTTCTATTCAGAGACTTGTATTTAATATCGAATTGGATTTTGGGTTTGTCTTGAATGATGTCTTTATTAACACTGTTCTTAAACCCAATAGAGAAAAGATTAAACCTTTTAATTAAGATTTAATTGAGTTTACCAATTAATTAATATTTAATATGAATTGAAATGAAGTTGTTTTTTTGGTTTATCGTGAACGGTGTTTTAAATAACACTTGTTCTTTAACTCGATTAAAAATGAAATGAGATTTTGGGTTTGTCGTGAATGGTGTTTTAAATAACACTGTTCTTAAACCCCATGTGAAAAGAACAAATCTTTTAATTAAGATTGTTAGAGTTTTGAATTATATTTAATTGGAATGGAATAAAATAGAAGGTGAACTGGGTTTATCGTGAACAGTGTCCTAAAACGACATTCGTTCTTTAACCCAATTAACAGTGAAATGTGATTTGGAATCTATAAATCTTTTAATTAAGATTTAAGGGAATTTTTCAAAGTAAAGTTTTCCAACTTAATAAAATAAATTGGAATGGAATGGAATTCGATTGGTAATAATCGAAGTGAGCTTATGTGGAAGAAGACCGTTACTATATATGGAATTCAAAAGGCTTTGCCGTTATTCGATTTATATTATTGGTTGGATATGGAAGTTTATATCGATTATATATAATGATCTGTTTTCCATGAAGATTCCATAATTAATGGAATGTGACTTTGGTTTTATCGTGAACTGTGTTTTCAATGACATTCGTTCTTTAACCAAATTAAAGACAGGATTTGTTTCCAGAAACTTGAATAATCATTAATATTGATTTTTGCGAAGATTAAAACTAAGTAGAGTTTTAATGAATCTTTAATTAGATTGGAATGTGAATATGATAATTTAAATTATCAAATTTGGGAAATGATCGAGAAAGGAGTATCACCAGTTTTGCTCCAAGCGATAGTCAAATATTTAACTAGATTTGAATGTGAAATGGTAATTAATATTTACCGATAACGCCGTGGGGTTAGATATGGAGTATCACCAGTTTTGGTCCAGGGGATAAATAGGTTGGGATTGGGAAATAAAATAAATGATTACTTCGGTGTGGTTTGCTAATCCCGACTAGTTTGGATAAACCTTAAAATGGTTTGATATGATATCCAAAGGAAGATTAAAGAATAAATTTTAAAGAATTTATCTTTGATAAAATTAATGGGAACATTTCCCTAATAATGTGAATATTTGAGTAAAAGAATATTCTGGATTGGAATGAGGCGTATGTTGTGTTTGTGCAGCACTTGTTTATAATATACACGGGTTATTCGGAAAGGCCGGGTTTATACCCATTCTGAATAACAGATTCGACGATAAGTCGAAAATGAAGACGGTGGTTGAAGACCAGAGGTCTTCCATTTTTTTGGATGATTCCTGATGATCTTGATTGGGCTGTAGACCCAAGATGAGGGAATAAGTTGGTGATCGTCCAGACATACTTGGAGATCGACGGATATGCGAGGGCCTCTCTCCTGTATTGGACATACTGGACGAGGAATAAGTTGTCTTCGGTTTCGTTCAGACCCAGAACGGACTTGTAAATGGATAGTGTGTCTGACATTGTATTCCTTTATAATGTATTAGTTGATCTCTGCTAAATATATATCTGTTTGGTGGCGGAGAACTTATTCTCTTGCTTAACACCCTTCTCTGAGATGTATGAGCTTAGAGGTTATATATTGGTGGAAATCAATTAGTACAGTATGGATTGACAATGTGGCATGCTGAGTTGCATGGATCAAGGCTTTTGTTGAAGAGCAAAGTCTTTTGGTTGATGATCAAAGCACGGCCTGTGTGGCATAGCTTTGTGTAGCGTTAAATCTCGAGCCTCACACCTCGGTATGAGTCTAAAACGGGATAAGGGAACGCAGTGAGTGCATGACGTTTCTTTCTATTTATGGGTGTTGTCAGCGTTTAGTAAGCCCTGACATTTATATTATTTTTACCTATGTGGTTGTTGGAAAGCGAGGCGCTTCGGATATATCGGTTTCTACGGAGCCGATGGATAGGTCTGATAGGATCGGGAAACATGTGTTCAGGAGTTACTAATCGTCAAACATAAGGGACGACCGGCACTGCAGGATCTAAGGGTTACCCAGAGTGTGTAGCCCGGAGACATTTGCTAGAGTGTCTCGAAGCGGTTAGGAGTACATCCCTTGCCTTGACTCATGACGGAATCCAATTTCCAATACGTGACATTGCGGTTTTAGTTATATAACTAGTATGGCGACATGATATATGGTACCCATGCCGTCTATGATTGATACATTTATATTTGAAGTTTATTTCTTCACTTATAGTAATAATAAAATATGAAATTTCGCGTATCAAGCATTCTTTGGCTATTATAAGGTAAAACCCTATCCTCTGGCTTGCCTTGCATTGTATGATGGGACTTGGGTCTTTTAATAGCTTCATTGTTCTTTATTTAGCATTGCGCTATTTGATTTATGCACTGATATTCTTTTGAGGAAACCCGTTCCGTGTTATACGGCTTGGTCCCTTGATTTACTTTATTTCGAACGTGAAGTTTTGAATAACTGTTTTAGTTCTCACACCATTCACATGACTGACCTAGAGTTTATTGTTTTAATCTAAACTCTGGATGCCCTTATTTTCCTCATGGGCAGCTACTAGTTTCGGTTTTGCAGTTTTATATTCATAGGATCCTGGTTTACAACTGGAACTATATACGTAAAGCTCTGTATCCGGGTATTTTTTACAGTTGTGTTATGTATTATTTTTCCGCTATTTTATAAAATGAAATCTCTGATATTTGTCAAATGTGTATTATTCATTTATACTATGTTATATTCTTGTACTCTGATGTAATTGTTGTAATAAGCAATGAAATATTCTTCTATTGGCGTTCCGATTTGTCTTGTTCTCATTACAATTCATGTTTTCTGGTCTCCTTGGAGGTTAGGGAATTCGGGCTGTAACACTTTCCGAGTATAATTCCAGCTGTTAATCCAGGATCCTGTGAATATAACTTCTGCAAAACCGAAACTACTAGCTATCTGTGTGGGAAATAAGAGCACCCAGAGTTTAGGTTAGAACAATAAACTCTAGGTCAGTCATGTGACTGGTGTGAGAACTAAAACAGTTATTTTAAACTTTACTTGAAAGTAGGGTAAATCAAGGGACCAAGCCATATAACACGGAACGGGTTTTAACCCCCAAGAATACTAGTGCATGAACTAAATAGCGCAATGCTAAATAAAGACCAATGAAGCTATTATAAGACCCAAGTCCCATCACACAATGCAACGCAAGCCGGAGGATAGGATTTTACCTTATAATAGTCAAATAATGCTTGATACATTTAAAACAAATAATTTTGATATTACTATAAGTTTATAGTGTAAAAACCAACTTCAATCATAATGTATCAATCATAGGCAGCATGGGTACCATATATCATGTCGCCATACTAGTTCTACAATTAAAACTGCATGATGTCGTATTGGAAGTTCGATTTCCATCATGAACCAAGGCAAGGGATCATCCTTACCGATTCGAGACTCTCTAGCCCAAGCCTCAGGCTACAGCCGCAACTGCACCTAGGAGCCACAAGGACGGTCCATACTTAGCTGATTAATAATTCCCTGAACAATATGTCTCCCCGCCCTATGGGGCGTAAATGAGCCAATTGACTCCATATCCATCAGTTCCGTAGTAACCGGTATATATGAGGAGCCTCGCTATCCATCAACCACATAGCTAAAAATAATATCAATGTCATCTCTTTCAAAACGCTAACACCACCTCTAGCTAGAAAGAAATGCGTGTTCTCCCTGGATCCTCTCCCGTTTCTGGTTCATACCGGGGTTTGAGGCTCGCGAATATATTAAAGCTATGCTTTGATCATCAATCACAAGACTCTGCTTTTCAACAGAAGCCCTGATCATTTGCATCTCAACATGCCACACAGGCAATTCATGCCATGCGATTGATATCCATCGATATATAACCTCTAAGCTCGTACGTCTCATAGAAGGGCGTTAAGCAAGAGAATAAATTCTCCGCCGACAAACAGATATATATATGTAATAGAAGTCAATCACACAGAACAAAATCCAATGTCAGACACACAGTCCATTTACAAGTCCGTTCTGGGTCTGAACCAAACCGGAGGCACCTTATTCCTCGTCCCATATGTCTAATACAGGAGAGAGGCCCTCGCATATCCAGTCGATCTCCAAGTACATCTGGAAGATCACCACTTATTACCTTGTCTTGGGTGTACAACCCAATCAAGACATCAGTAATTATCCAAACGATATGAGGACCTCCGGTCTTCAAACACCTTCTTCATCTTCGACATATCGTCGTATCAGTTATTCAGAATGGGTATAACCCAGCCTTTCCGAATAACCAGCGTATATTATAAACAAGTGCTACACAAACACAACATGCACCTCATTCCAATCCAGAATGTTCTTTTCACAATTTAAACCATATTAAGGTTTATCCAAACTAGTCGGGATTAGCGAAGCAAACCGAAGTAATCATTTAATTTATTTTCCAATCCCAACCTATTCGTCCCATGGAGCAAAACTGGTAATACTGCATATCTAACACCACGGTGTTATCGGTAAATATTAATTACCATTTCACGTTCAAATCTAATTAAAGATTTAACTATCGCTTGGAGCAAAACTAGTGATAATCTGTTCTCGGTCATTTCAATCTAATTAAAGATTCATTAAAACTCTATTTCAATTTTAATCTCCCCAAAGATCAATATTAATGATTATTCAAGTTTCTGGAAATAAATCCTTCCTTTAACTAGGTTAAAGAACGAATGTCATTTAAAACACAGTTCACGATAAACCCAAAATCACATTCCATTAATTATGGAATCTTCTCGAAAAACAGATCAGTATATATAATAAATATAAACTTCCATATCCAACCAATAATATAAATGGAATAAAGGCAAAGCCTTTCAAATTCCACATATAGTAACGGTCTTCCTCCACAGAAGCTCACTTCGAGTATTACTAATCGAATACCATTCCATTCCAATTTATTTTATTAAATTGGAAAACTTTACTTTGGACAATTTCCAATAAATTTTAATAAAAAGATTTATACATTCCAAATCACATTTCACTACTAATTAGAGTTAAAGAACGAATTCGTTTAAAACACAGTTCACGATAAACCCAAAATCAACTTCTTTTATTTAATTCCAACTAAATATTAATTAATTGGAAAACTTCACTAAATCTTAATAAAAAGATTTATTGTCTTATCAACTGGGTTTAAGAACAGTGTTATTTAAGACACCAATCACGACAAACCTAAAATCTCATTTCGTTGTTAATCGGGTTAAAGAACAAGTGTTATTTTAAACCCCGTTCGCGACAAACCAGAAATCAACTTCTTTTATTCGATTCCAATTAATGGTAAACTCCATTAAATCTAAATAAAAAGATTTAATCTTTTCTCTACTGGGTTTAAGAACAGTGTTAATGAAGCGCCATTCACGACAAACCCAAAATCCAATTCGATATTAAATACTAGGCTCTAAATAGAAGTTGTATCGGCTTATATTCAATATCAAAATTTGAGATCAACAAATATCGTACTGGGAATAACGATATATATATCTTTCAAATTCCCATAACAATACGGAATCCAATACCGAAATATTCTGTAATAACCCGGAAATTCTGGGCCAATTTAAAAATTTTAATTTGGCTATAATAGCAACTTTTGATTATTTAAAATAATTTATTTTAAAGTAGAAAGGGGACAACCCTAGAAAATCTAACTCTGTTTAACAAAATAATTCAAACTAAAGTGAAGAACAAAACTGTTATAGAGTAAATTAAATATTATGGCTAGTTGGAGAATTTAAAATAGCCGCTAAGGACGTTATATATATTTATATGCATTTTGAAAATATATTTGGCCCTTAAAATAGCCATTTTGCAAACGACCTCGGAATTCGACAAAACCACTCTTGTTGGATCCGGGATGCCAAATTATTGCTAGTTTCCAAATTACAGAATTTTTGGAGCTAATATGTGAGTGTGGCGAAGTTATATGTATTTGACAATTTAAAGTTGAATTTAGATGACCAGAAAATTGGCCATTTTTCAAACGGTCTCGGAATTCGATGAAATTAGTTTTGTTAGGACCGTATTGTCGATACGATGCCAGAAAGTATTTTTCTGGAATTTTTAGAGTTCGTATGTGACCCCGGTAATTTGAAATGTGCGTTAAAATTAAATATATACTGATTTATAATTTGATTTTGAGAAAAACCTATCGAAACAGCCGAATTGGCTTGCGTGGCATATCCCATTGTGTTCGGAATGAGGGTAATACGCTAGGGACGACATTCGTTGGGCCCAATTTCGAGTTCGAACAAAAAGTCAACTAATTGGAGGATTAATTAAATAATTTAATATATAAATTTTTACATAAACCCCCTTCTCTCCCTTTTACGGAGTCAACCCCCCCCCCCCCCCCCCCACGTTCGTTCAACCCAATCGATTTCAGAAATAAAAAAAACCCGCTTGCCTCGTCGATCTGCCCCGTCGCCGCCAGCTCCAGGTGGTGCAGCCCCACCTCGCGCCAGACCCCCCACTTCGTGGAGCACCCCTCTAGCCAAAACCCCACCTCTCCGACGCGTTGAGCCCTAAACCCCCAAGGTGACAGCAACAGCCCCCTTCGCTGGATCACTGGCCGCCACCACCAAACTCGCCCGCGCCTCCCCCTTCCTCTAACTCGACGCTCCCGGCTACAAAAACCCGCGCCCAAAGCCTACCTCACCCTAAAACTGCTGCTATGCCACCTTGGGCCCATGCCCTGACCAACTCCGGCCATGCAAGACTCGCCACCGCCGCTGAAATGGCCCCCGAACCCTCCGACAGCCTCCGATCCACTCCCCTTCTCCTTAAAGTAAGTTTTCTGATCTAAAACTGATTTCTTTTGTATTCAAAGACTGATTTTTCTTTGATTTAAAAACATCATTTTAAAAGCCGGATTTTTATATATTTAGTCTAGGTAAAAATCTGACCTTTTTATATATTTAGTCTAGGTAAAAATCTGACCTTTTTATATATTTAGTCTAGGTAAAAATCTGACCTTTTTATATATTTAGTCTAGGTAAAAATCTGACCTTTTTATATAAATGTCAAGGTAAAAATATAGTCTTTTTATTTTATATAGCGCCGTAAAAATATAATCTTTTTGGACATTATGGTCGAGATAAAAATACAATCTTTGCTATTCATATAGCATGTTAAAAATATAATCTTTTATATATATAGCTTTGTAAAAATATAATCTTTTATAAATATACAGTCAAGTAAAAATATAATCTTTGGTATATAAATAGCGTGTTAAAAATATAATCTTTTACATTTAGATAGCGTGTTAAAAATATAATCTTTTAACATGTGTCGTGTGAAACAGAGTGCGATGGGACCAATTGGAAACGCGACAAAGATGTTCTACATAAGAAGAGTCATGGCGTGTGGTTTAGCTATTGGTGAGAACTTCTCACCTTTATTTTAATTTCTAGTTAAAATATATACTAGGATGCTTGACGGTGTTTAGTAGCACCTGACACCCGTCGTCCACATACCATGGATGGCTTGTTTGCTTGGTTGATTAGTTTGATAGGTTGATTGTGGTATTGGTTTGGACTTGGTTTGTGCTGTGAAAAATGATCGATATAATTGGTTAGGATTAGACGTGCGCCGAGATAAGGCGACGTAGTAAGGCTAGGTTAGACCTTACTCTAATTTGGTATAGCGCCGTTGTGCTGCCGAAATTTTCTAAAAAGTGTTAGAAAAATATTTAGCCAATTGGAAATAATTATCCGTATACAAACCAGACGGTTTGTATATGTACACCTATTTGACTGATATAGTTGGGACGATATATTTTACATGTCGCCCAACTGCACGAATAAAAATGTGTGTTTGCTGGTTGAAACCCCACACGGGTGTTGGGATGAAATTGACGTACACTAATCCCAATTGTTTAGTTGTATGTCAATCGATTGGTTGACAGGTTGTTGTAAGCGTTGATTAGTGGTATCTAATGCTTATGCAGTTGTGTAGTGCACTTTGGATGATGGTTGATTTTATACATGTGTTGTATGTGAATCCATATAAGTGAAGTTATATGGTATGTGTTTGGGCCTCATTCCAATTTGGAGAAATATTTGAAATAATATATTTAAAGTGTAAATATTTGAAATAGAATATTTGAAGTGAAAATATTTGAAATAAAGTATATTAAGCCGTGTTGATTAGATTTGCGCCATTTGGACGTGGACGATATTTATATCGATTTTATTCGTTTTAAAAATAAATATCGACTAGTGAATTATTTCAAATTCAAATATTTTGGAAATAATATCGTTTGTAGCACAACGATGTAGAATATTTAATTTTTGGTTAAAAATTTAAAGTGAAGTGGGAATCGATTTTTAAACGATATATAAAATACGTTTAGAATTAAAATCGACGAAATACATATAATATATATTATATATATATTAATGGCCTGAATAGAACGCGCCGCGCCGCGGCAGTTCTCGAACTTCGACCATTAAACTTCGTGTGGACGTTGCGGGAGATCCGACCGTCGAATTCTCCTAAAACCGGAACCATTGGGTTCGTGTCGGAAAGAGCTTTCCAACGAATATAAGAAATTTGAAATCTAACGGTTGGATTTGGAATTATGTCCAAATCAAATTTGAAAAAGGTCGTTGTGGATGCAGTTCGATGACCGTTAGTGGAAATCGACTGTACGGGCCTTGATAAAATTATTAAAAATAGTGATAATTTGAGTAAAATCAAAATAAGTGATTTGGGAAGAGCTGGGGTGAAAACTCCATATTTGGAAAGATAAAAACGTGATTTTATCGAATTTAACTAGAGTTAAAAACCTATTTATTTTTAAATAGATAAAGTGGTTTAGAAATGGTTTTAAAAATAACCAGAAGTTCTAATACGTAAATTGGAATTTGGGTTTATCGTGAGCAGTGTTTTAAATAACACTTGCTCTTTTACCCGATTAACAATTGGAATGTGATTTTGGGTTCATCGTGAATGGTGTCTTAAATAACACTGTTCTTGAATACAGTTTAAAAAGAAATAAATCTTTTAATTAAGATTAGGTGAAAGTGACCAGTTAAGTAATATTTAATTGGAATAGAATTCAAATTGGTTTTTGGGGTTTATCGTGAACAGTGTTTTAAATAACACTTGTTCTTTAACCCGATTAACAAAGGGATGTGATTTGGGGTTTATCCTGAATCGTGTTTTAAATGACATCGGTTCTTTAACCCGGTTAAAGATTAAGACTAAGTGGAGTTTTAATAAATCTTAATTGGTTGGATGTGATATTCAAAGGAGGATTAAAGAATAAATTTAAAAGAATTTATCTTTGATAAAATTAATCAGAACCTTTCCCTAAGAATGTGAATATGTGAATAAAAGAATATTCTGAATTGGAATGAGGCGTATGTTGTGTTTGTGTAACACTTGTTTAAAATATACGCGGGTTATTCAGAAAGGCCGGGTTTATACCCATTCTGGATAACCTATTCGACTATATGTTGAAGGTGAAGACGATGGTTGAAGACCGAGGGTCTTCACGTCGTTTGGATAATTACTGACCATCTTGATTGGGGTTCACACCCAAGAGGAGAGAATCAGTTGGTGATCGTCCAGACGTACTTGGAGATCGACGGATATGCGAGGAAAGTGGCCTCCGGTTTCGTTCAGACCCCGAACGGACTTGTAAATGGTCGGTGTGTCTGACATTGGATTTTGGCGCTGTGTTGATTGGTTTCTATTAAATATACTTCTTCCTGGAGAAAGAGAATTTATTCTCTTGCTTCACCCCTCTCTGAGTCGCTCGGATCAGAGGTTGTATATCGATAGGAATCAGTCGCATGGAGCGGATTGCCTGTGTGGCATGCCTAAGTGGCAATTGATCAAGGCTTCTGTTGAAAAGCAAAGTCTTGTGGTGATGATCAAAGCACGACCTGTGTGGCATAGCTTTGTGTATAGCATGGATTCGCGAGTTTCACACCCCGGGTGAACCAAAAACGGGAGACGGACTTCAGGGAGGGCATGCGTTTCTTTCTAGTTAGAAGTGGTGTCAGTGCTTGAACTGGCTGGCACTGCTTATGTGGTTGTTGCTGTTGCGAGGCGCCTCGGATATATAGGTCGTTCTCGAACCGATGGAATAAGTGGACTCATTTGCGCCCCATAGGGCGGGGAAACGTAGTGGCTCAGGGTTTAAGTTTAATCCACATCGGTGGACCGGCCCTGTCGATCCAAAGGTCACTCGAGCTCTGACCTGAGACATGGTAGACTAGATTGTCTCAAAGCAGTGGAGGACTATCTTTAGCCTCGGTTCATAGACGGAAATCCAATTTCCAATACGTGATATTGCGGTTTTGATTGTATAGCCTAGTATTGGCGACATGGTGGGATGGGGCATTTATGCCGTCTAGGATTGATACATTTATATTTGAAGTGATTTTAACACTATTCACTTATTATAGTAATATCAAATAACTTGTTTTAAATGTATCAAGCATGCTTTGGCTTTTATAAGGTAAAACCCTATCCGCCGGTTTGTGTTGCATTGTGTGATGGGACCTGGGTCTTATAATAGCTTAGTTGTTCTTTATTTAGCATTGCGCTGTTTGTTTTATGAACTGGTATTCTTGGGGTGAAGCCCGTTCCGCGTTAGCGGCGTGGTCCCTTGATTTACCCAACTTTAAGAATAAAGAATAATAACTGTTTTAGTTCTCACACCAGTCACATGACTGACCTGGAGTTTATTGTTCTAACCTAAACTCTGGGTGCCCTTATTTTCCGCACGGGCAGCTAGTAGTTTTGGTTTTGCAGATTTATATTCACAGGATCCTGGTCTACAGCTGGAACTATACTCGGGAAGCTTTGTACCCGCGTATTCTTTTCAGTTGTGTTTTGTATTATCTTCCGTTGTTATGTAATGTATTTAATCTCTAATATTTGTGTAATGTGTATTATTTGAATTATACTCTGTATATTCTTGTACTCTGATGTAATTGTTGTAATAGCAATGAAATGTTCTTCCGTTCGGCTTATATTGTGTCGTGTTCTCAACTCTATCCGCGCTTTCTTTCGCGGGGAAGTTCGGGTCGTTTCAGCTTGGTATCAGAGCTTTGGTTTACAAAGCTCGAGAACAAGACACTTTAGAACCAAATGAAAGAATGCATCCGAGATTGGATTTGTAATATCCAATAAGGATGACTCATTAGAGATGGGATCAGTAGTGTCCTAGAACGAGTATGAAGAGTGTTGTTTTTGAAAATAAAATTGAAAACAAGTTTTGTTTTGAAAATTTAAACATAACTATTCGTATTTGAATAGAGAATTTTAAATTAATTTGGGCAATCGAGTATATAAAATTTTGCATGTACGCTTAGCGGCTTGTATTCGAAGTTTTATTATACTTGATAGATATTGTATTACACTTTTGATGCCGGAGGCGATTCTGATGATGAGGCATCGTCATCAGTGATTGAGTTCAAGTGTCGAGAGTGGGTTATCTATATATTTCCATATAGACTGGTGTGAGAACCAAAACTAGATAGGGCTTACTTGTGTGATTTGGCATCAAAAACGTGATTTTTGACTATATATCAACCTTGTATGCATTTGAAAACTTTAATCAACTAATTGATTGCTGATTGTGTTGTGTGATTGGTTGTTTAAACTAATATGTACATGTAAGGCAAATTTAGCCAAATAGACCAAAATGTGAACTAACGTGAAAATTTCTTGAATTTGCATATATATACATGCTTGTATACAATTGAACAGGTCATAGCAAGGATGCTAAGCAAAGGAATAAAATTGTTTTGCCCTACAAATAGGTACATGTTTACCATATTTACTCTTTTGTTTGGGTAATTATGATTTTATGAGCCGTATCGGCTAGCCGCTTGGCTTTCTCTTTTTCTTTTTATTCCACCATTGATTGGTGAGGGCCATGGGAGGCTATTTGAAATATCTCGTTGCTCCCGGTGCAGGGGAGGTTATGGCGAAATTTTTCGAAAATTTAGGGTGTTAGCCAAATTTTTGAGAAATTTGAAAAGTTTTCAGAAACTGAAAAGTTGGAGAACTTAAGCCATAATCAAAATAGCGAAAGTTGAGTTGATTAGAAAACAACTTTCGGCTTCGTTCCTTTATGAGGACGAAAAGTTTTTAAGTGGGGGAGATTGTAGTAACCCAGAAATTCTGGGCTAATTTAAAAATTTTAATTTGGCTACAATAGTAACTTTTGACTATTTAAAATAATTTATTTTAAAGTAGAAAGGGGACAACCCTAGAAAATCTAACTCTGTTTAACAAAATAATTCAAACTAAAGTGAAGAACAGAACTGTTATAGAGTAAATTAAATATTATGGCTAGTTGGAGAATTTAAAATAGCCGCTAAGGACGTTATATATATTTATATGCATTTTGAATATATATTTGGCCCTTAAAAATAGCCATTTTGCAAACGACCTCGGAATTCGACGAAACCACTTTTGTTGGATCCGGGATGCCAAATTATTGCTAGTTTCCAAATTTCAGAATTTTTGGAGCTAGTATGTGAGCGTGGCGTAGTTAAATGTATTTGACAATTTAAAGTTGAATTTAGATGACCAGAAAATTGGCCATTTTTCAAACGGTCTCGGAATTCGACGAAATTAGTTTTGTTAGGACCGTATCGTCGATACGATGCCAGAAAGTATTTTTCTGGAATTTTTAGAGTTCGTATGTGACCTCGGTAATTTGAAATGAGCATTAAAATTAAATATATACTGATTTATAATTTGATTTTGAGAAAAACCTATCGAAACAGCCGAATTGGCTTGCGTGGCATATCCCATTGTGTTCGGAATGGGGGTAATACGCTAGGGACGACAGTCGTTGGGCCCAATTTCGAGTTCGAACAAAAAGTCAACTAATTGGAGGATTAATTAAATAATTTAATATATAAATTTTTACATAAACCCCCTTCTCTCCCTTTTACCTAGTCAACCCTCCCCCCCCCCCCCCACGTTCGTTCAACCCAATCGATTTCAGAAAGAAAGAAAAAAAAACCCCGCTTGCCTCGTCGATCTGCCCCCTACCCGTCGTCGCGAGCTCCAGGAGGTGCAGCCCCACCTCGCGCCAGTCCCACCACTTCGTGGCGCACCCCTCTGGCCAAAACCCCACCTCTCTGACGCGTCGAGCCCTAAATCCCCAAGGCGACAGCAACAGCCCCCTTCGCCGGACCACTGGCCGCCACCACCAAGCTCGCCCGCACCTCCCCCTTCCTCCCCTTCCTCCGATTCGACACTCCCAGCTATAAAAACCCACGCCCAAAGCCTACCTCACCCCAAAACTGCTGCTGTGCCACCCTTGGCCCACGCCCTGACCAACTCCGGCCACGCAAGACTCGCCATCGTCGCTGAAATGGCCCCTGAACCCTCCGACAGCCTCCGATCCACTCCCTTCTCCTTAAAGTAAGTTTTCTGATCTAAAACTGATTTCTTTTGTATTCAAAGACTGATTTTTCTTTGATTTAAAAACATCGTTTAAAAAGCCGGATTTTTATATATTTAGTCTAGGTAAAAATCTGATCTTTTTATATATTTAGTCTAGGTAAAAATCTGACCTTTTTATATATTTAGTCTAGGTAAAAATCTGACCTTTTTATATATTTAGTCTGGGTAAAAATCTGAACTTTTTATATAAATGTCAAGGTAAAAATATAGTCTTTTTAATTTATATAGCGCCGTAAAAATATAATCTTTTTGGACATTATGGTCGAGATAAAAATACAATCTTTGCTATTCATATAGCGTGTTAAAAATATAATCTTTTATATATATAGCTTTGTAAAAATATAATCTTTTATAAATATACAGTCAAGTAAAAATATAATCTTTGGTATATAAATAGTGTGTTAAAAATATAATCTTTTACATTTAGATAGCGTGTTAAAAATATAATCTTTTAACATGTGTCGTGTGAAACAGAGTGCGATGGGACCAATTTGAAACACGACAAAGATGTTCTACATAAGAAGAGTCGTGGCGTGTGGTTTAGCTATTGGTGAGAACTTCTCACCTTTATTTTAATTTCTAGTTAAAATATATACTAGGATGCTTGACAGTGTTTAGTAGCACCTGACACCCGTCGTCCACATACCATGGATGGCTTGTTTGCTTCGTTGATTAGTTTGATAGGTTGATTGTGGTATTGGTTTGGACTTGGTTTGTGCTGTGAAAAACGATCGATATAATTGGTTAGGATTAGACGTGCGCCGAGATAAGGCGACGGAGTAAGGCTAGGTTAGACCTTACTCCAATTTTGGTATAGCGCCGTTGAGCTGCCGAAATTTTCTAAAAAGTGTTAGAAAAATATTTAGCCAATTGGAAATAATTATCCGTATATAAACCAGATGGTTTGTATATGTACACCTATTTGACTGATATAGTTGGGACGATATATTTTACACGTCGCCCAACTGCACGAATAAAAATGTGTGTTTACTGTTTGAAACCCCACACGCGTGTTGGGATGAAATTGATGTACACTGATCCCAATTGTTTAGTTGTATGTCAATCGATTGGTTGACAGGCTGTTGTAAGCGTTGATTAGTACTATCTAATGCTTATGCAGTTGTGTAGTGCACTTTGGATGATGGTTGATTATATACATGTGTTGTATGTGAATCCATATAAGTGAAATTATATGGTATGTGTTTGAGCCTCATTCCAATTTGGAGAAATATTTGAAATAATATATTTAAAGTGTAAATATTTGAAATAGAATATTTGAAGTGAAAATATTTGAAATAAAGCATATTAAGCCGTGTTGATTAGATTTGCGCCATTTGGACGCGGACGATATTTATATCGATTTTATTCGTTTTAAAAATAAATATCGACTAGTGAATTATTTCAAATTCAAATATTTTGGAAATAATATCGTTTGTTGCACAACGATGTAGAACATTTAATTTTTGGTTAAAAATTTAAAGTGAAGTGGGAATCGATTTTTGAACGATATATGAAATACGTTTAGAATTAAAATCGATGAAATACATATAATACGTATTATATATATATATATTAATGGCCTGAATAGAACGCGCCGCGCCGCGGCAGTTCGCGAATTTCGACCATTAAACTTCGTGTGGACGTTGCGGGAGATCCGACCGTCGGATTCTCCTAAAACCGGAACCGTTGGGTTCGTGTCGGAAAGAGCTTTCCAATGAATATAAGAAATTTGAAATCTAACGGTTGGATTTGGAATTATGTCCAAATCAAATTTGAAAAAGGTCGTTGTGGATGCAGTTCGATGACCGTTAGTGGAAATCGACTGTACGGGCCTTGATAAAATTATTAAAAATAGTGATAATTTGAGTAAAATCAAAATAAGTGATTTGGGAGGAGCTGGGGTGAATAACTCCATATTTGGAAAGATAAAAACGTGTTTTTATCGAATTTCACTAGAGTTAAAAACCTATTTATTTTTAAATTGATAAAGTGGTTTAGAAATGGTTTTAAAAATAACCAGAAGTTATAATACGTAAATTGGAATTTGGGTTTATCGTGAGCAGTGTTTTAAATAACACTTGCTTTTTAACCCGATTAACAATTGGAATGTGATTTTGGGTTCGTCGTGAATGCTGTCTTAAATAACACTGTTCTTGAATCCAGTTTAAAAAGGAATAAATCTTTTAATTAAGATTAGGTGAAAGTGACCAGTTAAGTAATATTTAATTGGAATAGAATTCAAATTTGTTTTTGGTGTTTATCGTGAACAGTGTTTTAAATAACACTTGTTCTTTAACCCGATTAACAAAGGGATGTGATTTGGGGTTTATCGTGAATCGTGTTTTAAATGACATCGGTTCTTTAACCCGGTTAAAGATTAAAACTAAGTGGAGTTTTAATAAATCTTAATTGGTTGGAAGTGATATTCAAAGGAGGATTAAAGAATAAATTTAAAAGAATTTATCTTTGATAAAATTAATGGGAACCTTTCCCTAAGAATGTGAATATGTGAATAAAAGAATATTCTGAATTGGAATGAGGCGTATGTTGCGTTTGTGTAACACTTGTTTAAAATATACACGGGTTATTCAAAAAGGCCGGGTTTATACCCATTCTGGATAACCTATTCGACTATATGTTGAAGGTGTTGATGATGGTTGAAGACCGAGGGTCTTCACATCGCTTGGATAGTTACTGACCATCTTGATTGGGGTGCACACCCAAGAGGAGAGAATCAGTTGGTGATAGTCCAGACGTACTTGGAGATCGACGGATATGCGAGGAAAGTGGCCTCCGGTTTCGTTCAGACCACGAACGGACTTGTAAATGTTCGGTGTATCTGACATTGGATTTTGGCGCTGTGTTGATTGGTTTCTATTAAATATACTTCTGCGTGGAGAAAGAGAATTTATTCTCTTTCTTTACCCCTCTCTGAGTCGCTCGGATCAGAGGTTGTATATCTATAGGAATCAGTCGCATGGAACGGATTGCCTGTGTGGCATGCCTAAGTGGCAATTGATCAAGGCTTCTGTTGAAAAGCAAAGTCTTGTGGTGATGATCAAAGCACGGCCTGTGTGGCATAGCTTTGTGTATATCATGGATTCGCGAGTTTCACACCCCTGGTGAACCAAAAACGGGAGACGGACTTCAGGGAGGGCATGCGTTTCTTTCTAGTTAGATGTGGTGTCATTGCTTGAACTGGCTGGCACTGCTTATGTGGTTGTTGCTGTTGCGAGGCGCCACGGATATATCGGTATTTCTCGAACCGATCGAGTCAATGGACTCATTTGCGCCCCATAGGGCAGGGAAACGTAGTGGCTCAGGGTTTAAGTTTAATCCACATCGGTGGACCGGCCCTGTCTATCCAATGGTCACTCGAGCTCTGACCTGAGACATGGTAGACTAGATTGTCTCGAAGCGGTGGAGGACTATCTTTAGCCTCAGTTCACAGACGGAAATCCAATTTCCAATACGTGATATTGCAGTTTTGATTATATAGCGTAGTATTGGCGACATGGTGGGATGGGGCATTTATGCCGTCTAAGATTGATACATTTATATTTGAAGTGATTTTAACACTATACACTTATTATAGTAATATCAAATAACTTGTTTTAAACGTATCAAGCATGCTTTGGCTTTTGTAAGGTAAAACCCTATCCTCCAGTTTGTGTTGCATTGTGTGATGGGTCCTGGGTCTTATAATAGCTTCATTGTTCTTTATTTAGCATTGCGTTGTTTGTTTTGTGCACTGGTATTCTTGGGGTGAAACCCGTTCCGCGTTAGCGGCGTGGTCCCTTGATTTACCCAACTTTAAGAATAAAGAATAATAACTGTTTTAGTTCTCACACCAGTCACATGACTGACCTGGAGTTTATTGTTTTAACCTAAACTCTGGGTGCCCTTATTTTCCGCACGGGCAGCTAGTAGTTTTGGTTTTGCAGATTTATATTCACAAGATCCTGGTCAACAGCTGGAACTATACTCGGGAAGCTTTGTACCCGCGTATTCTTTTCAGTTGTGTTTTGTATTATCTTCTGCTGTTATGTAATGTATTTAATCTCTGATATTTGTGTAATGGGTATTATTTGAATTATACTCTGTATATTCTTGTACTCTGATGTAATTGTTGTAATAGCAATGAAATGTTCTTCCGTTTAGCTTATTGTAATGTCCCGCATTTTCCAGAGGTATAATTAATTTATTTAATTATATATATCGTGAGGTAGGGGATTAAATCGTCGTTTAATCAAATAACTGGGAATATTTAATTAAATTAAATAATTAAATAATATGTTAAATTTAGGAATAACCAGAAATAGTGAAGTAGCAATATAGTGTTGACGGGGTCATCCCCGAGATTTAATTCAACTTAGAGTTGAAGTATATTTACGAATATATCCAACCGACGTCAATTTGAACGTATAATTTTAATATAATTAAAATACAGCGCGTAACGACGTGGTAGTTCGCTATTTGGCGATTTAGACTTCAACTGAGTATACAGGGTCCGTTTTAAATCGGATTTCTGTGAAATAAGAAACGTGTGGAGCTGGTGGAGTATATCCTCCTAGTGGATGAGAGAGATTGGGATTTCGTCGTGTAGATTTTTAGTTATGTCCAAATCAAATTCTCAGAGATGCAGCGCCCTGACCATAATGATTTAATTATATTTTAAATAAGGATTTAAATAGAAATCGAGCGTCGATATAACTCTGACAAGGTAATATCGAGCTGTAAATACATACAGGAATATTCTGGAGCTAAACGGTATCCCACTGTGAATAAAGACGATAATAATTAATTTTAAATAATTAATTTAATAATATTTAAACATATTTATATATTTAAATAGGCTATTTAGAGCGTTAAAAATAGCCACTTTTGCATACGAAGTTGGAATTCGACGAAACCAGTTTTGTTGGATCCGCAATGTCAAATAGTTGTTAGATTCCAAGTTTCGTGATTTTTAGAGTCAGTGTGTGACCGTAGGGATTTTTAGAGTGTAAAATAGTCAGTATTTCAACAGTTAAAAATACGCTGTGTGAGCATACGGAGTCGGAATTCGACGAAACCATTTTCGTTGGGACCGTAATGTCGAGCTAAAGGTGCATGTCCAGTTTGGTGATTTTTGGATATCGTATATGACAACAGGAATTTTTAAGGACAAAAATACATAGCGTATGCTCAAAAATCGAATATAAAATTAATATAAAAAAATATCTAGATATTTTTGTGGTCTATAAATACACCCCTCAAATCCTTAAAACCTAATTCCTTTCTCAAACACCAGCCACCACTCCCTTATTTCCTTCACTAGAAAAATTAAAAGAAAATCGCCCATATGAAAATGAAAATAAAATCGCTGCAAGATTTATAAATCCAACTACATATATATATGGATTCGCTATGGGAAGAGCTTTGCATTGATGTGGATTTTGTGGAGTGCGATGCACATTGGCGGCCCGTGAGTTTTTACCTCAGCAATTAGGGTTGCGATTTTGAGTGGATGGAAGCAGAAATCTGTGGATTCGAGTTCGTATTATGGTTCAGGGGGTTGTAGGGGTTCGATTGCAAGTTATTCTGTGAGGTGCAATTGAAGTTTGGGTTGGTGCTGAGTGGGGACGATGACAGTTCAGTCCGACGGGTTTTGGGGGGGATAGAATCGAGAGTGACATGGTGGGTACGAGGAGAAGGAGGTTGTGAAGAGGAAGAAGATGGGGGTGGTCTCGTGGAAAATGGTGGAGCTTGGAAGGAGGTATCGACGATGGAAGAACGTGCGGTCATGGTTGAAAGATAGCAGGCTACGGAGGAAAACATCGGGGAAGAAGAGTTTGGGTAGCGAGCTTGGGTTCACACGATGGGAATTGGGCCGGTATTGATGGGTAAAGCCCATTTGTTCTTTAGAATTAGTTTAATTTTAATTTAAACTAGTTCAACTTTAAAAATGTATATCTTTGTCATACTTAATCAGAATTTAGAACGGTCAGTCACGTTGGGATCGTATGGACGAGCACTCCATAATGGAACTGACCGCGAGTCAATTGGAGTCCGTCACGATTTATAGAAAAATAAATTGCCTGAATCAAGCGATGGTTATCGTCATTGACGATGATCGTCCAAATGTGAGTAAAACTCACCAACTCTGAATAGTTCTATTTTTACAGTGTATTTTTAGGACTGTTAGATATTGTCTGTTTGACTGTGTGTTGGCTGTTTGATTGAACTGCTAGTTAGTTAGTAGAGATTATATATATATATGTATATATATATATAAACCATCAAATAGTTATATGTTGATTCTGTTTATAAGAATATTATACTGGTGTTGTCTAACATCTGTGGTGCAGGAAAACAGGTTGGAGGAATCCAACTGGATTCCTCAACAGTTATTTTTACTGTGATTTATGTATTGTGATAAATAAATGTGATATATATAATTTGTTGTGATTACGTGTGGTTGGACGATATTCATCGTTGTTAGATGATGTGTTAAAAACCATAAGAAATACCAGAGTGTGATATAAGGATTTTTATCAAAGCAATTGGTTAAGTTATTCAAAGTAAATTGGTTAGAGTTAATCAAAGTGAATTAGTTAAGTAAACTAAGTGATTAATCGAAGTGAATTAGTTAAGTTAAACTAATTGGTTAATCGAAGTGAATTAGTTAAGTTAAACTAAGTGGTTAATCAAAGTGAATTAGTTAAGTTAAACTAAGTGAATTGGTTAGAGTAAATCAAAGTGAATTAGTTGAGTCAAACTAAGTGAATTGGTTAGAGTTAATCAAAGTGAATTAGTTGAGTCAAACTAAGTGAATTGGTTAGAGTTAATCAAAGTGAATTAGTTGAGTCAAACTAAGTGAATCAGTTAGAGTTAATCAAAGTGAATTAGCTACGTTAAACTAAGTGGATTAGTTCAGTTAATCGAGATAAGTAAATCAAGCTAGGTTAATCGAGTTGAAATTTGTCAGTCGAGTTAATCAATTGAGTCAGTCAAGCCAAGTAAATCAAGTTAGGTTGAACCGTTTGAGTTAACCAGTTAGGTTAAACCATTGAGTTAACCAGTTAGGTTAAACCATTAGGGTTAACCAGTTAGAGTTGACCAGTTATAGTGGATCAGTTAAAGTTAACCAGATAGAGTTAGTCAAACAGAGTTACTCAGGATAAGTTGCCATTCAATACGACTGCTAGCGTAATTCACAGGGCTGCAGATAGCCTACGGCGGTCGGATGTTTCCTGAGGGAATCAGGCGTAACCATTGTGATCGCTGCGACCTAGAGTCAAGCGAATGGTGTTAAATCGATTAGAGTTATTCGATAGGAGTTAATCAAGTTAAGTTAAGTAGAATAAGTTGAGTTAACCGGTTAGAGTTATCCAAGTGGAGTTAATCGAGTAGAGCTGTCGAGTATCACTTATTCGAAGTAGAGTTATCGAATATAGTGTACTCGAGAGAAGAGTAATCGAATATAGTTTATTCAAGTGGAGAAATCAAATGTTATTCATTTGAGAAGAGTTATCGAATATTATTTTTTCGAAGAGGAGTAATCGAATATTGGTTATTCGATGTTAGTTAATCCAAAGGAGTTATTCGAAGTTAGTTAATCCAAAGGAGTTATTCGAAGTTAGTTATTCCAAAGGAGTTATTTGAAGTTTGTTAATCCAAAGGAGTTAGTCGAAGAGTTAATCGAATATAGTTATTCGAAAGAAAGTGTAAATCGAATATAGTTTATTCGAGTAAAGTTAAAAGAGTTAATCGAATATAATTTATTTGAATAGAGTTAGAGAAGTTAATCGAATATAGTTTAATCGAATAGTGTTGGAGGAGATATCGAATATAGTATATTCGACAGGAGTTAAGTAAAATAGAGTGAGTCGATTTGAGTTAATCAAATAGAGTCAATCAAATAGGGTCAGTCCACTAGGGTTAATTGAAAAGAGTAAATCGAATATAGTTATTTGACAGTAAGGAAGTTAGTTAAAGGAATTTAAAGCGAACTTTGCCTATTTTCAAGGTTAGAAGTGTTGTTCAGTTAAGGTCTGAGAGGTAGTTCTACCCCAACTTGATTGGCTTCGTTTTAACTAAGGAATGGTTAATGTTTGGCACTAAAGAGGAGTTAAGTGAAATGTGTAATTTAGTGAAATCGTTTAAGTTGGTATAGCGATGTTTTATCTAAACATCTGCTTAATACAAACATAGGAGTTTTGGAAACGTTTTCCAAAGAAGAATAAGAATTGTTTTCTAATATAGAAAACAAGGAGTGGAAATGTTTTCCAGTGTTAATAAATATACTTTCTAAACATTAGAAAATAGCAATTGTCGAATATAGGGAAAAAGGAGATGTGAAATGAACCAAAGAGATATATGTTAAAAGATGTTTGTTCGATATAATTTCCATCTGAAAATAATATCGTTGTTTGCACACTTGTTGTCTTTGATAGTTAACTCACAGACTATCGAAGTTTTGACCATTTTAACGTTGTTAATATGGAGAGACCGATTGGATTATTATCCAAAGAACCACTCTGTATTGGCATAAGCGTTGTGAATCATTTATGCCAAAGATAATTGAAGACGGAGTAAAGTGCAAGGGCTGTTGTATAAGTCTTAGATAACATTGACTAAGATGGATATACTGAATAGTGCCTTCGGTTTGTCCAGCCCCAGGACAACGTATATGGAAGAAGGTCTGACAGAGTATATCCAATGGATCGCGTAAGTTGATCTGTTCAAACGTATCCACGTTTGGTGGCGGAGGAATTCGTTTCTCTTAGCTGTATACCCGGGTTATTTTTGGATAAGTCAATTTGTGATTTGGCGGGTATGACGATGTGGCATTCAAAGTGAATGGTGATCAGATGTTCTAAAGATATATTTAGCTTCTAGCCTCACACCAGGAAGTAACAAAAGTTGGGCTAGGCAGCATGGCTAGTTGGGCCATTCCCAAGCAGGGTGTATTGTCACCGATCTAGGGAATATTCATATTTATACTTCTTTTTGATTCTGTATCTTCAGATGACGATTGGATGGCCTACAACCATGGTGGCAATATATTCGCGACACTCAAGCTAAATGAGTGAGCGGTCATGTGTGGCCGGGTTGCAAGACGTTCTTGTTGAACCTGCAGTGTATCACCTCTAGAGTACACTGATTAGAAGGTGCTCCCATACCTTGTCTGTTGGAATCCATTCTCCGATAAGCGCCCTGCGGTTTATGATTTTATACTATGTATGTAGAACGTGAGATGCAAGCGTTTCTGCTAGATTGATACCTATTTGTACTTAGACATTATTATAATATCAGAATGATATTGCTTGTCAAGGTTGTTTAGATACTCATAAGGAAAAACCCGTTCTGTATTCACGGCGTGGTCTTATGAGATACCCTATACATGTTTTAAACTATTTTACTCATACCAGTACCATGACTGACCCGGAGTTTACTTTGTTGTTTTCCCTGAACTCTTGGGTGCCTAAATTTGTACGGGCAGTCAAGTAGTCGGGATTTACAGATATACTTGGAGAGCTTGGAGCAGGAGGCTTCAAGATCAGTTAGCTATAGTTATTTCCACTGTGTTGTAAGTGTTGTACTCTGATAAAGTGATATTGTATATATAACTATTTGCTTCAAAGTTATGTTATATTTTATATGTTATTTGTTCCGCTGTGAGATTTCGTGTTACTCTGATGATGTAAGTTCTTCTTTTCTTCTTCTATTCTAAATTTATATCTTATCTATTCTCACCTTCTAATTTCTTTCATTAACAACCGGGATTTTTCGATGTTTGGTTAGTCGTCGTCGTGTTTATGGCGATAACCAAAGTCGCAAAAATCCGGGACGTTACAGTTGGTATCAGAGCGAGGTTAAGAATTACTTGGCTCTGTGGCGTGACTCGGTAGAGATAGGGTTAGTAATACCCTAGATTGAGTTTGAGTGTATATATACGAGTGCGTATTTGTATTTGATATAAAAATGGTTTTATATTGTGGAGATTCATTGGCTGAGTTGTTTATGAGTTCTGGTTGATCAGTTTGATCCACTGTATCGGTAGGGGAAAATAAACACTTGAATACGATGGACCGACATAGTATGGGTATGTGATATATTATAATATATTAGATTTATTGGTTGAGATTATAATCGAGTAAGATTATAACGTGAAATGGTTATAAATAACCAATCAGATTCATATAATTAAAGTATATAAAATAAGATGAAGTAAATCCAAATTTAAATCAAAATTTGGAATTTAAAATAAGGAAATTTTAAGTTCCTGCGAGATTTTGAAAATGTTTTTCAATTTGAAATAAATATACTATCTAACTCACCTGGATGACTGGAAAATAATTCCGAGGATGGATCGATACATCGTCGGAGTGATTTTCGAGTTCTAAGTGGTGGATTACTACCAATGGTTTTGTTTACAAATAGTGTTGAGAAAACAAGTTGTTTAGAAATTCAAAGTTTTTGAATTGGTGTTAGGATTTGAAACTGATTTGAAATAAAACCCAGGAATTTAAATCTTGAAATTTAAAATTTAACTTGTTAAGTTAAATGAATCAAGATGGTAAAAACAAATAAGTAAATTAAAATTTAACTTGAACCAAGTTAAATATATCGGGATTTGGTTAGAGAATAATCTGGATGGAAATTAAGTTGATGGGTTAAGAACTCGACTTGGATATAAACGAATGGTTGGATTTGTGGATAAAACAGATTGGAGAATTTGTTGAGATGACCTTGGATATATGTTGGATTGATAACAGGTGAAAGTGATAAAGTTGATATGCCCGACAAAAAGGTACAAGTTTATATTTGATATAAGCATGAGATTTATGAGCCGAATCGGCAAGCCGCTTGGCTGTTTGATTTTCTTCTGGGCTGGAGATGGCCTAGAGAGGCGAGTTGTGGTTTTACCGATAGGGCTGTACAAAGGAGGTTATGGCGAAATTTTCAGGAAATTTAAAGTGTTAGAAAATTTTCAGAATTTTTGAAAATTTTAGTTAGTCGGAAGGAATTAATATTTAGTCGATATTAATTGGTTCAGTTGAAACTGAAGTGGAGAGGTAAAAAAATCTTAGGAGTTCAAATAGATAGGGTCGTCCTCTAACTTAGCAATTTCGAGGACGAAATTATTTTAAGTGGGGAAGACTATAATGTCCCGCATTTTCCAGAGGTATAATTAATTTATTTAATTATATATATCGTGAGGTAGGGGATTAAATCATCGTTTAATTAAATAACTGGGAATATTTAATTAAATTAAATAATTAAATAATATATTAAATTCAGGAATAACCAGAAATAGTGAAGTAGCAATATAGTGTGGACGGGGTCATCCCCGAGATTTAATTCAACTTAGAGTTGAAGTATATTTACGAATATATCCAACCGACGTCAGTTTGAACGTATAATTTTAATATAATTAAAATAGAGCGCGTAACGACGTGGTAGTTCGCTATTTGGCGATTTAGACTTCAACTGAGTATACAGTGTCCGTTTTAAATCGGATTTCTATGAAACAAGAAACGTGTGGAGCTAGTGGAGTATATCTTCCTAGTGGAAGAGAGAGATCGGGATTTCGTCGTGTAGATTTTGAGTTATGTCCAAATCAAATTCTCAGAGATGCAGCGCCCTGGCCATAACGATTTAATTATATTTTAAATAAGGATTTAAATAGAAATCGAGCGTCGATATAACTCTGACGAGGTAATATCGAGCTGTAAATACATACAGGAATATTCTGGAGCTTTACGGTATCCCACTGTGAATATAGACGATAATAATTAATTTTAAATAATTAATTCAATAATATTTTAATGTATTTATATATTTAAATAGGCTATTTAGAGCGTTAAAAATAGCCACTTTTGCATACGAAGTCGAAATTCGACGAAACTAGTTTTGTTGGATCCGCAATGTCAAATATTTGTTAGATTCCAAGTTTCGTGATTTTTAGAGTCAGTGTGTGACCGTAGGGATTTTTAGAGTGTAAAATAGTCAGTATTTCAACAGTTAAAAATATGCTGTGTGAGCATACGGAGTCGGAATTCGACGAAACCAGTTTCGTTGGGACCGTAATGTCGAGCTAAAGGTGCATGTCCAGTTTGGTGATTTTTGGATATCGTATATGACAACAAGAATTTTTAAGGACAAAAATACATAGCGTATGCTCAAAAATCGAATATAAAATTAATATAAAAAAATATCTAGATATTTTTGTGGTCTATAAATACACCCCTCAAATCCTTAAAACCTAATTCCTTTCTCAAACACCAGCCGCCACTCCCTTATATCCTTCACCAGAAAAATTAAAAGAAAATCACCCATATGAAAATCAAAATAAAATCGCTGCAAGATTTATAAATCCAACTACATATATATATATATATATATATATATATATATATATATATATATATAGATTCGCTATGGGAAGAGCTTTGCATTGATGTGGATTTTGTGGAGTGCGATGCACATTGGCGGCTCGTGAGTTTTTACCGCAGCACTTAGGGTTGCAATTTTGAGTGGATGGAAGTAGAAATCTGTGGATTCGAGTTCGTATTATGGTTCAGGGGGTTGTAGGGGTTCGATTGCAAGTTATTCGGTGAGGTGCGATTGAAGTTTGGGTTGGTGCTGAGTGGGGACGATGACAATTCAGTCCGACGGGTTTTGGGGGGATAGGATCGAGAGTGACATGGTGGGTACGAGGAGAAGGAGGTTGTGAAGAGGAAGAAGATGGGGGTGGTCTCGTGGAAAATGGTGGAGCGTGGAAGGAGGTATCGACGATGGAAGAACGTGCGGTCATGGTTGAACGAGAGCAGGCTACGGAGGAAAACATCGGGGAAGAAGAGTTTGGGTAGCGGGCTTGGGTTCACGCGATGGGAATTGGGCCGGTATTGATGGGTAAAGCCCATTTGTTCTTTAGAATTAGTTTAATTTTAATTTAAACTAGTTCAACTTTAAAAATGCATATCTTTGTCATACTTAATCAAAATTCAGAACGGTCAGTCACGTTGAGATCGTACGGATGAGCACTCCACAATGGAACTGACGGCGAGTCAATTGGAGTCCATCACGATTTATAGCAAAATAAATTGTCTGAATCAAGTGATGGTTATCCTCATTAACGATGATCGTCCAAATGTGAGTAAAACTCACCAACTCTGAATAGTTCTATTTTTACAGTGTATTTTTAGGACTCTTAGATATTGTCTGTTTGACTATGTGTTGGCTGTTTGATTGAACTGCTAGTCAGTTAGTAGAGATTATATATAGATATGTGTATATATATATATAAACCGTCAAATAGTTATATGTTGATTCTGTTTATCAGAATATTATACTGGTGTTGTCTAACATCTGTGGTGCAGGGAAACAGGTTGGAGGAATCCAACTAGATTCCTCAACAGTTATTTTTACTGTGATTTATGTATTGTGATATATAAATGTTATATATATAATCTGTTGTGATTACGTGTGGTTGGACGATATTCATCGTTGTTAGATGATGTGTTAAAAACCATAAGAAATACCAGAGTGTGATATAAGGATTTTTATCAAAGCAATTGGTTAAGTTATTCAAAGTAAATTGGTTAGAGTTAATCAAAGTGAATTAGTTAAGTAAACTAAGTGATTAATCGAAGTGAATTAGTTAAGTTAAACTAATTGGTTAATCGAAGTGAATTAGTTAAGTTAAACTAAGTGGTTAATCAAAGTGAATTAGTTAAGTTAAACTAAGTGAATTGGTTAGAGTAAATCAAAGTGAATTAGTTGAGTCAAACTAAGTGAATTGGTTAGAGTTAATCAAAGTGAATTAGTTGAGTCAAACTAAGTGAATTGGTTAGAGTTAATCAAAGTGAATTAGTTGAGTCAAACTAAGTGAATTTGTTAGTGTTAATCAAAGTGAATTAGTTGAGTCAAACTAAGTGAATCGGTTAGAGTTAATCAAAGTGAATTAGCTAAGTTAAACTAAGTGGATTAGTTCTGTTAATCGAGATAAGTAAATCAAGCTAGGTTAATCGAGTTGAAATTTGTCAGTCGAGTTAATCAATTGAGTCAGTCAAGCCAAGTAAATCAAGTTAGGTTGAACCGTTTGAGTTAACCAGTTACGTATACCATTGAGTTAACCAGTTAGGTTAAACCATTAGGGTTAACCAGTTAGAGTTGACCAGTTAGAGTGGATCAGTTAAAGTTAACCAGATAGAGTTAGTCAAACAGAGTTACTCAGGATAAGTTGCCATTCAGCACGACTGCTAGCGTAATTCGCAGGGCTGTAGATAGCCTACGGCGGTCAAATGTTTCCTGAGGGAATCAGGCGTAACCATTGTGATCGCTGCGACCTAGAGTCAAGCGAATGTTGTTAAATAGAATAGAGTTATTCGATAGAAGTTAATCAAGTTAAGTTAAGTAGAATAAGTTGAGTTAACCGGTTAGAGTTATCCAAGTGGTGTTAATCGAGTAGAGCTATCGAGTATCACTTATTCGAAGTAGAGTTATCGAATATAGTGTACTCGAGAGAAGAGTAATCGAATATAGTTTATTCGAGTGGAGAAATCAAATGTTATTCATTTGAGGAGATTTATCGAATATTATTTATTCGAAGAGGAGTAATCGAATATTGGTTATTCGAAGTTAGTTAATCCAAAGGAGTTATTCGAAGTTAGTTAATCCAAAGGAGTTATTCGAAGTTAGTTAATCCAAAGGAGTTATTCGAAGTTAGTTAATCCAAAGGAGTTAGTCGAAGAGTTAATCGAATATAGTTATTCGAAAGAAAGTGTAAATCGACTATAGTTTATTCGAGTAAAGTTAAAAGAGTTAATCGAATATAATTTATTCAAATAGGGTTAGAGAAGTTAATCGAATATAGTCTATTCGAATAGTTTTAGAGGAGATATCGAATATAGTTTATTCGACAGGAGTTAAGTGAAATAGAGTGAGTCGATTTGAGTTAATCAAATTGGGTCAATCCAATAGGGTCAGTCCACTAGGGTTAATTAAAAAGAGGAAATCGAATATAGTTATTTGACAGAAAGGTTAAGTAAGGAAGTTAGTTAAAGGAATTTAAAGCGAACTTTGCCTATTTTCAAGGTTAGAAGTGTTGTTCAGTTAAGGTCTGAGAGGTAGTTCTACCCCAACTTGATTGGCTTCGTTTTAACTAAGGAATGGTTAAGGTTTGGCAGTAAAGAGGAGTTAAGTGAAATGTGTAATTTAGGGAAATGGTTTAAGTTGTTATAGCGATGTTTTATCTAGACATCTGCTTAATCCAAACGTAGGAGTTTTGGAAACGTTTTCCAAAGAAGAATAAGAATTGTTTTCTAATATAGAAAACAAGGAGTGGAAATGTTTTCCAGTGTTAACAAATATACTTTCTAAATATTAGAAAATAGCAATTGTCGAATATAGGGAAACAGGAGATGTGAAATGAACCAAAGAGATATATGTTAAAAGATGTTTGTTCGATATAATTTCAAACTGGAAATAATATCGTTGTTTGCACACTTGTTTTCTTTGATAGTTAACTCACAGACTATTGAAGTTTTGACCATTTTAACGTTGTTAATATGGAGAGACCGGTTGGATTATTATACAAAGAACCACTCTGTATTGGCATTAGCGTTGTGAATCATTTATGCCAAAGATAATTGAAGACGGAGTAAAGTGCAAGGGCTGTTGTATAAGCCTTAGATAACATTGACTAAGATGGATATACTGAATAGTGCCTTCGGTTTGTCCAGCCCCAGGACAACGTATATGGAAGAAGGTCTGACAGAGTATAGCCAATGGATCGCGTAAGTTTATCTGTTCAAACGTATCTACATTTGGTGGCGGAGGAATTCGTTTCTCTTAGCTGTATACCCGGGTTATTTTTGGATAAGTCAATTTGTGATTTGGCGGGTATGACGATGTGGCATTCAAAGTGAATGGTGATCAGATGTTCTGAAGATAGACGTAGCTTCTAGCCTCACACCAAGAAGTAACAAAAGTTGGGCTAGGCAGCATGGCTAGTTGGGTCATTCCCAAGCAGGGTGTATTGTCACTGATCTAGGGAATATTCATATTTATACTTCTTTTTGATTCTGTATCTTCGGATGACGGTTGGATGGCCTACAACCGTGGTGGCAATATATTCGCGACACTCAAGCTAAATGAGTGAGCGGTCTTGTGTGGCCGGGTTGCAAGACGTTCTTGTTGAACCTGCAGTGTATCACCTCTAGAGTACACTGATCAGAAGGTGCTCCCGTACCTTGTCTGTTGGAATTCATTCTCCGATAAGCGCCCTGCGGTTTATGATTTTATACTATGTATGTAGAACGTGAGATGCAAGCGTTTCTGCTAGATTGATACCTATTTGTACTTAGACATTATTATAATATCAGAATGATATTGCTTGTCAAAGTTGTTTATATACTCATAAGGAAAAACCCATTCCGTATTCACGGCGTGATCTTATGAGATACCCTATACCTGTTTTAAACTATTTTACTCATACCAGTCCCATGACTGACCCAGAGTTTACTTTGTTGTTTTCCCTAAACTCTTGGGTGCCTAAATTTGTACGGGCAGTCAAGTAGTCGGGATTTATAGATATACTTGGAGAGCTTGGAGCAGGAGGCTTCAAGATCAGTTAGCTATAGTTATTTCCGCTGTGTTGTAAGTGTTGTACTCTGATAAAGTGATATTCTATATATAACTGTTTGCTTCAAAGTTATGTTATATATTATATGTTATTCGTTCCGCTGTGAGATTTCGTGTTACTCTGATGATGTAAGTTCTTCTTTTCTTCTTCTATTCTAAATTTCTATCTTATCTATTCTCACCTTCTAATTTCTTTCATTAACAACCGGGATTTTTCGATGTTTGGTTAGTCGTCGTCGTGTTTATGGCGATAACCAAAGTCGCGAAAATCCGGGACGTTACACTTATATTGTGTCGTGTTCTCAACTCTATCTGCGCTTTCCTTCGCGGGGAAGTTCGGGTCGTTTCATATTCCGAAGATTATTTCCATTCCAAACCATTCCAATTTATTTATTGGAAAATTCTGGTTATTTTTAAAACCTTTTCAAATCCAATTTATTTATTGGAAAATATTGGATTATTATTTCTAGTTATTAACTAGTTCATTTCGATAAAAATATATTTTTATCTTTACAAATGTGGGACTTTTCATCCTAATTCTTTCCAAATCATTTATTATGATTTTACACAAATTATTAATATTTTTAATAATTTTATCAAGGCTCGTACAGTCGATTTCCATAAACGGTCTCCGAACTGCACTTGCATCGACCTTTTCCAAATTTTATTTGGACATAATTCTGAATCCAACCATTAGATTTCAAATACCTTATATTCGTTGGAAAGCTCTTTTCGATACGAATGCAACAGTTCTGGTTTTAGGAGATTCCGATGGTCGGATCTCCCGTAACGTCAATTCGAAATCAATGGTCGAAGTTTGTGAATGGTCCCTGCGCGGCGCGTACTATTCAGGCCATTAATATATATATAATATATATTACATATATTTCTTCGATTTCCATTTAAAACGTATTTTATAAATCGTTTTAACTTCGTTTTAAAAACGATTTCAACTTCATTTTCAATTTTAAACCAAAATTGAATATTCTTTATCATTAACATATAAATGATAATATTTTCAAAATGTTTGATTTTGAAATAATTTCCTTTTCGATATTCATTACAAAACTGAATAAAATCGATATAAATATCGTTCACGTCAAAATGGCGCATATCTAATCAACACGGCTTTATATATTTCAATAATTTTGTGTCGATCCAAAATCAGACATTAAAATCGGATTTTAATCCTTTACTGAATATTATTTTGAAATATTCGTTATTTTTAAATATTCGTTATTTTAATATATCATTCATTTCTGAATTGGAATCAGACACAGTAAATTACCATATAATGTTATTTATATGAATTTCATACAACACATGTATATAACAACAATATTAACAATCAACCATGATCCAGAGTGCTCTACTCAACTGCATAAGCATTATTTATAAATAATTAACGCTTACAACTATTTGTCAACCTATCGATCGACATACAACTAAACAATTGGGATTAGTGTATGTCCAATATCATCGCAATACCCATGTCGGTTTTCAAATCAACAAACACCGATTTTATTTGTGTAGTTGGGCGACGTGTAAAATTTATCGTCCTAATCCATATCAGTAAAATGGGTGTACATAAACAAATCTTCTGATTTGTAAACGAATATTTATTTTATTCATATACACGTTAAAAATTATATTTTTAACTATAAAATATTTATTTCGACACATGAATATTTTATTCAGTTCATTTCACATCACAACCACAATCAATATCAACAACACAATACAATCAAACAAGTCGTCCATGATCTGTGGACGACGGGTGTCAGGAGCTACTAAGCCCCGTCTGCATCCTAGTATATATTTCAACTAGAAAATAAATTTGAGTGAGAAGTTCTCACCTTTAGGATCCACTTGTACATTCTTTATTTGTTAACACTTTGGATTTGCTCAAAATTCCAACGCAATCATTTTCACGCTGTTCATAGTAAAAATCACAATTTTATACCACTATCTAGATAATTAAAATCATATTTTTATTTCAACGCTAAATTATAAAAATCAGTTTTTTATCAACTAAAAATCGTATTTTTAATTTCCAAACCATATGTGTAAAAATCACATCTTTATACTGTTATTCATATAATAAAAACCATATTTTTATATCGCTATTATATAAATAAAAATCGAATTTTTATATTGCAACTTTATATATAAAGATCATATTTTTACTTCGCTTTCTAGATAATAAAAAGCTAATTTTTATTTGCTAATCATATATATAAAAAAAATCTCATTTTTGTACCGCTACTTTAAATATAAAAATCCAAATTATATATTTCCATTCAAACAATAAAAATCATATTTTCATATCAAAACAATACATTAAAAAAAATCACTTTTTAATTTCTATGTTATCTACATAAAAATCGTATTTTTATCCTATGTAAATAAGTAAAATAGAAATTAAAAACTCACCGATTCTTTATAAAAATTGAATATTTATCGAAGGAGGGTCCAAAGTCGCTGGTGGTGGTCGGAGGATGATGTAGGAGTCGGCGACAGGCCCACATTGACCGGAGCAGCGGGGTTTGGGGGGTCTCGAGGCTGTTTCTCGCGGGGTGGAGGTTTCTCAGTCAAACGGGGCCCATAGAGATGTTGATGTGGTGGGGTAGGGCGCAATTCGTCGTAGGTGGTGGGGCTGACCAGCGGCTAGACGGTGGCGGGCTATGGCGAGCTGGCGGTGGTGGTTCCCATTGCTTTGGGGGTTACTCGAGATGACAGTGGAGGAGAGGGGGGTTGCGCGTTCTAGAAGGCTGTGGCGGTGATGGTTGGCTGGCGGCGGGGTGAGCGTGGATGAGGGCGGCACGACCAGAGGCAGTGGCGGGCTAGGATTCGTTGCTTTTTCCTTTTTTTATTTGTTTGACCGCGTGGAGAGAGAGAAAGGGGGTGAGGAGAGGTTATATAATTTATTTGATTAATTTATTCTCCAAAAAAAATTGATTTTCCATTTGAACTCCTAATCAAACTCAACACTACCGTCCGTAGATAATTACCCCTATTCCAAACACAATGGGATATGTTTCGTAACCCAATTCTATCGTTTCGATCAGTTTTCCTTTAAATTAAAATATAAACCAGTATATATTCCACTTGAACGCACATTTTAATTTACTGGGGCAACATACCGACTCTAAAAATTACAGAAAAATAAATCTAGCTATGTTTTGACGATACAGTCCTAACAAAGCCAATTTCATCGAATTTGGAGACAGTTCTAAATTTAGCCATTTTCCAGTCGTTTAAATTCAAACTGAAATTTCCCAAACGCATTTAAGTGTGCCACGCTCACATATTAGTTCCCAAAATTATAAAAATCGGAGTTTAGCAATAATTTAACATTTGGGATTCAACCAAAGTGGCTACGTCGAAAACGGAGGTAGTTTGCAAAATGGCTATTTTTAAGGGCTATATATTATATTAAAATATATATAAATTCCATAGCGACTTTTCTGAATTTTAATCTGGACATATCTTTCAATTCCTCAAGTGAAATCTCAGTTTCTTACATCCGTTTGAAAAATATTATTAATCATATTCAAATATTTTTCGTTTCATCCAATTCTGACTTATATTGAATTCTGTATATTCATTTGAAATTAGAAATCGAATTTTCAAACTACCACGCCATTTTAGGCCCGTTTTATAATTAAAATAAATTTATACATTCTAACTTCGTTTAAAATATTTTTTTAGTCATTATTATTTAAAATAAATCATTTTAAATATTCAAAATCCATTAAATTAGCTAAAATAAAAAATTTAAATTGGTTCTGATATAACGGGTTGTTACAATCGAAAAGAGGAGTTTGGTCAAATTCAGGTGATGGAGATCTCATGGGTGGTGGCGCCAGAGTCGGAGTGGCGTGGAGTGTCGGTTGTGATTGGAAAGCCTGCTTGAATTTTCTGGGTCGTTACAGGTGGTATCAGAGCAATTGGTTTAGTAATAACTTTGGCTATGTGGTGTAACTCGATAGATATAGGGTTAGTAACACCCAAGATTGATTTTGATTAACAATACCCTACGCTGAGTTTGAGTATATAAATATGAGCGCGTATCTGTTAATTGATATAAAAACTGTTTTATATGTGTCGAGTGGTTTTTCGAGTTATTTATGAATTCTGGTCGATAAAGTGGTTTACCGTGTGTGATGGGACCTGAGTCTTATAATAGCTTCATTTTTCTTTATTTAGCTTTGCGTCGTTTGTTATATGCATTGGTATTCTTGAGGGTAAACCCGTTCCGTGTTATACGGCATGGTCCCTTGATTTACCCAACTTTAAAATCAAGATTAATTACTTTTTTAGTTCTCACACAAGTCATATAACTGACCTTGTAACGACCCAGGTTTTTGGAAAATCTTATAATCTATAATGTATAGATTATACCAGTAATTTTATTAAATATACAAGATTTAGATATTTAGAAATGTATAAGAGAAATATATATATGCTGATTCCTTAACCAATGTATATTTATATAAAACAAGAAATTTTTGTTTTATAATTTTATTGTACTTTTATTGTTTTAAAAATTCATATGAATAATATTATCTTAATGAAAATAAAAGAGAAATTGGATTATTTCATATATAAATTAAATGCAAGATACTCATTAAATTTGGCAAAATGGCAGGAGATCAAATTCATTTAATTAACCTATCTATATATTAACTTGTTACATACATTTCTATATTGGCAAGTGCTTGTTGTTCTTACATCATTATTTACACATTATTTTGCTTTTGAGTCATATAAATATGAAGCTACCTAGTGCAACTAAAATACTAAAAGTAAATATCATTATAACTTCATATGTAAGTATATATATAAGAGATAATTTTAACTACAAAGATCATGGTTGCTAAATACATATGGATTTGCACTTCTGTGATTTAACAGGGCTGATTTGCCTTGGTGCTTAGATTGAGGACGTTTAAACCATTTAGTACATGTGTACATCTAAGATCATGGACATAAATGAGATTGATTTTCCTTAGAGGCCAAGTATAGTGTGTTAGAAAATAAAGTACATGTACATGTGAATGTATAGCATCAAGCACATGGTTGAGATGCAAGTTCCACAGCAAATAAGAGTAGATGTACCAGGCACATTGATATTTCCAATCAGCACATATATGTGTACATGTGCATATATGTACAGCAAGACTATTGATGTATGCTTAGGAGAAAAAGTTTGAAGAGCCTATATATATACATCATACACCCATTCAAAGCTACAACATAGAGTATCCCATCAACATGTAAAGCCAGCCTATACATTTGCTGACCAATAGCCTAGCCTCAATGTAACGACCCAGCAGTTTTCGGCTCCGAAAATCGACATAAATACCTTTACTGTATCTCATGCCGACCTTTCAAACACCGAGAACACCGGATTGTAAATGAAAGAAATTAGAGGGTGAGATAAGAAAGAAAGAAATATAAGAATAGAAGAAGAAGAAGAACACAACAAAGAGTCTCACATCACAGCAGAACAAAATATAATATAAAAATAAATCTTTATTGAGAGCTTTGAAATAAACTTACAATATCAGAGTACATCATCATCACTGGACAGTTCTAATAATCTGCCCTTATATACAACACAACGGAGTAATATCATACGTATGAATCCTTCCAGTCCATCTCTTCACAGCTTTCGAACCTGAACCTGTACACTCCGGGCTAACCCGAGCATTTACAAAACACCGGGTCAGTCTGGTGGACCAGAGTGAGATAAACTCATACAGTATTAAGGGTAAATCACCCAATCAAGATTTTAAAGTCCGAAATCTTTTCAAAAGAAAAGGATAATCGTAAGACCAAATCAACACATAAACACGGACGGTTTTTACCTTACGATAACCCAAACCAGTTTTGAAAACAATATCTTTTCTGATATTATGATAATGTCTAAATATAAGTAATTAACAATCTAGTGGAACGCTTGCATCTTACGCTCCACATATATGGTATACAAACCAAAACCGCTGGCGCTTACTGGGGATTTGATTCCAACTCTGACAAGGTATGGGACCACCTGCCGATCGTGTATCTCTAGAGACGAATACACTGGGTTCAACAAGAACGTCTTGCAACCCGGCCCTCACACGACCAACCACTCATTTCGCTTGAGTGTATCGAATGTATATCACCGATGGTTGGGATCAGCAATCGCCTCCCGAAAAGGGACAACATCGAATATAGATTAAAGAAACAAATGGAATTTCTCTAGATAGGTGATCATACACCCTAATGGGAGCGACCCACATAGCCATGCTGCCTGCCCGATTTTTGTCACTTCCCGGTTGATGAGGCTTGAGGTCAGAATTTCCTTTACAGCACTTGGCCACCATTCACTTTGAATGCCACATCGTCAGATCCGCCAGATATCACACTGATTGACGTCAACAAAAATACTCTAGTTTGTCTAGTTAGAGAATAACCATTTCTCCGCCATCAACTATGGTACGTTTGGAGAAGTCAACGCATGTAATTCCTTTGGAAATACTCTGTCAGACACTCGTTCATACAAGTCATCCAGGAACAGGATGAACCGAAGGCACTCTCCTACTGCATCCTAGGAATCACCCTACAGATCAGTAGCGAGAAGTCCTTGCAAATCCGTAGATTTCAATCACGACAGAACCACTGTTGAAATATCTTCGGCCGTTAAACCGGAGAAATCCAATCAGTGTTCCTTCCGCTCACGAAAATCAACGGTCTTCAACTGCTCTATCTTCAATGATCTTCTTTCACGTATACGCTGGTCGGAATGGTTTTCAAATCTGAATTCGATCCCGGTCATTCCATACCAACGATCGTATGGGTCAAGTTTGATAGTCGGTGATTTAACTATCAAATAAATAACTGTGTGAATAACATGAGTTTACCAGTACAGTACTAACACTACAGTGACTTTTTAAAACGATTAATGATATTTAATCTTAAACTCTTTAAACATTTCATCATTTCAAATGTAACTCATTAGATATATACGATTTCAAATTTTCAAAGTTATTTCACTTTCATATCATATCAAAATTCTTTATTTTCTTATCGTTTCAAAACCATATACTAATTTATTCCTCATTTGTCATATTGGAAAATGACTCCACTTTTTCAAGTGAACAACATTATGAAATCTTCTTTATTTTATCACCTTGATATACTAACCAACTATATTAGTATAAACCATTCGCAGAACTTAGCGTTTCAAATTCCCTTTTATCTAGAAAATACCATTTCATATTTTCATTAAATCTCTTTTATTTCCCTTACTCAGGAAATACCATTTATATAGTAAGTCTCAAACATTTTCCCTCCTCTATTACTTGGGTCATCCACTTATACATTCTCGACCCTTTTTCTTACATTCCGTTATCCTTTCTCGTACGGAACCAGATTATCTTCACCTTCTCATTACGAACTAACGCCACCCTCAGATATTCCCGAAGTCGTTCAAGTTGGGGTATTTAATTACCTCTCAAGCCTTGATCAACAACGTTCCTTCCTTTAAGTAGACATCAGTTGTAATTCAAAACTCGACATTTTTACTAATTTCAGACATCCCTCATGTAATAATAAATTTCACTTTATACACTTCTTTCCTTGGGGATTCTTATTCTCAATAATATTTCTAAATCCCTTGATAACGAATTTAAATATTCCGTCTCGTTTTCTTCTTTAAATAATATATTTGTTGCTCGGATTTTTGTCAACCCAATCATGACTATCATATTAACAAACTCCAAATAATTAATTAACGATATAATTAACTTAAATAATTTCCTTTTAAATATTCTCCCAAACGACTATTCAAATTTATATCATTAAGTTAATTCCTACTTGCTCACTTATAAATCTGATAAATCTCAGATTTTCCTTTATAAACCCGATTTATAAGTTCGATAAATAAATAATAAATATTTGTTTCATTTTCAAATTCAAATTTCAAAATAATAGATTTAAAAATCCATTTTCAGTTATAAAACAAGATTTTATAACTCTAACTCGTCGATTTACTTGACGGTATATCAATATTGGCCCTGTACCGTCAATTACTCCACCAACGGTGCACATTTGTTTCAACCAAACAAATAGTGGATTTCAAAACAATATTCTACCATCCAAACAAACCAATTCAATTCAAATGGATAATAGCCTCATAACAATCCAGACTGATGATTCAATGTCAATCAAATTATCTCACACTACCCCGGCAATTCACACAATCCAGTCGTACTTTATAAATATGGCCAATACTTTGAACCAGTGGTTAAAATAATGGTTCAGTTTATCATTGAATTTTAAAAAATGGTTTATTTCTGGAATTAAATCCATTTATATACATATATATACGCATATATAAGCAAACAATCACAATCAATCATGAACAACCTTAACACACGATAAAACTAACTTATATAAAATATAAGTGGATAGATCTGAGTGAGTTTAACTCACCTGGACTGGTTCGTCGATAGATCAGCCCATTTTAGTTGAATTAAACTGCGTTTAATTCATTTGAAAAAAATCCCGCTGTTGCCTACCCTGCTCAGTCCCCATCCATCGCGTAGTACTCGTTTTCATGGATCCAGTGTTTTTCGTTTCGTCGAGTTCAGATCACGAGAGTGTTCGAAATTTATATTTGAAATATATAAAGCCTTTAAACTAAAGAAAACTTAAAAAAAATTAAAATATATTGGGCCTTACCTAAAACGTCCAGCCCACCTTGATAAAATCCGCACCCATCCCTTTAAATGTCGGATCCCTTAAACTTCAAACCCTAAAATCTTTTATTCTTTAATTCCTCCGCCGCCACCAAGATCGGAAGAGAGAAAAAAAAATGGAAGATCCTCCAAGCCGCCGTCCAAATTCCTTTCCTCTCTTCTTTCTTCAGTTAAAACTCGAGACTAGTTTCAACGCAAACCCTTTTCACAAACGTAGACGCCACAAAAATATATAGGAAGAAACCATCCTTCCATCGACCGAGACCAAACCTTCGCCTGCGCCTTCATCCAAGCAACACCAGAACAAATCAGAGCTTCCCGTGTCCTCCTTCACTCGATTTAACCCCGACCGAATCCCAAAAGCTAAGTATTTCCCCCAATTTAATTTCTGTTTTGATTTCTTTTGCTGTTTTGATTTGTGGTTCCGAACTTGTTTATTTCGAACTGAATTGATTTCGTTTGTGGTTGAACACACCGTGTATTTATACTTGTATGTGATCACTGTACCTCTCGAATTGTTATTTCCTAGTTATAGATTTAGCTGTGTTTTAGATCCTAGGCTATCCCATTCATTTTCAGTTGTTATAATCGAATTTATGGTGATTGATAAGTTGATGGTTGTGGGTTACTTAACAGATTTTGTTCGATCTACCCATGTGAAATGCTCCGATATGCAACTGCTCCAATGGTTTAAGCTATACATCTAAAAATACTGTTTGTTCACATGGTCTTGTCTGTTATTATTTTTAATTCGATTTCATATCTATATTAGATTCTCTATGTGCAAAATTCTGCTCAATACACCGGATCAGTTGTCCTTGTACAGATTTGGTTCAGCTATATGTTTTCTATTCACATGTCCTCTGTTTGAGCTATCAATTTATTCCATTTTCATATTTTGAACCGATGTACGTATATATGCATCAAACAGGATTTTGCACATGAGATTCTCTAATTACAGTTGTACATTAGCTGTTTTGTTGCATCCACATCTGCTTTTCTTTTTCCCTGAATATATATGAATCTATATGCAGATTTTATTGGTTTGGTGTTAGATTTCTTGGTTATAAAGCACACGTATAAGATATACACATACATTAGGTTTCCCATAACAGATTTGATGTGGAAAAATATATCAAAAATTTAGTTTCCTATTGAACAGCTTTTGTGTATTGTGCTTATTCGATTTGGTCATGCATCTTACAGTTTCTATGTGATATTTTCTGATTGGAAATCTTTTATCTTCCAACATACCTATACTTATTTGCTAGTACTCATAACTTTCTTTTTCTCTCTCCTTCTCAGGTTGATCTTCTGCTGATGGAAGACATGGCATTATGAGGAGTTTTTTTGTTCTAAATTTCCTTTCATTGCTGTTTATGAAGATATTGGTCTGTCGTATATATTTTTTTGTATGAGTTGTCTTTTCATTTTTATAGATTTTCAATTTAGATTTGGTCGATCTTGTGCATATATCAATTCAGCTAGGAGTTGTTCATTCGACATTTAAATTGAAATGTTGAGATTTTCTTTCTTTTTTTCATTTGTATACGAAATTTTCTGTACGTATAGGTGTTGATTCTCTGTGTGGATTTGCTAAATCAAATGTACATTTTTTTATTTAGTTGGTATCCAAGATATTGTCTTTGGGTTTTTTAAAAAAAAAACTGTCCATGTTAAACCACAATTCGGTTCATGTTTAAGAACATAAAATTAGATGAACCATATTATAAAAATCATTATATCTTCCAAATAGCTTCTGAATAAGATTTATGGTGATAATGTAAGTGTTCCTATAACAGTTATACTACATTTAAAACTGTTTATGTTAAAACATAAATTTGGCACAACTATTTCCGGGTAGACACAGATAAATGTAGGCCTAGCAAGCTCACTATATAAAGTAATATACCCTTAATACAACCCATCTACTTACGTTTATTAAAGCCATGATTAGGCACTTACTGTATATTAATTCCTTCTTCCCTCTTCCCATTATATTTCAGCAACGGATAAAACATTCAGGAAATATCTATATCAAAATTCCAGGTAAGAATTTATATTAAAAATCCAAGTTAAACGGTATTCAAAATATTAGAATTCATTTTATTTAATTAAATGAATCGTTATAATATATAAATAATCCCAAAAATAAAATATATTATAATTTAAATATTTTAATTAAAATGGTCAAATCCCCTTATTTAAACTCAAATAAATATTTAAATAAATAAAATATTTTAGATAAACGGTCGGAAAATGCGTGACATCACACTTAAGGCCATTAGCACTTAGGATTGTACACAAATGTGTACATCAATATAGCCGACCAAACATGTGCACTTGCCAGGAAATTTTAGAGAGAATATACCCTTAGCAAAACTCCTTTTCAATCACATCACCTTACCTGAACATGCTATTGTGCAGCCTCTATACCTCTATCTCTTTTACTAGCTACCCAACTTAAAACCTACCCGAGTTATGCCCAGTTTCTTTCAGCTATAAATACCATACAAACCCATACACAGACACACACAAGTCAACTTGAAAACAAATGGGAACAAAGAGAAACTTGAGAGAAAAATGGTAGAGAGCAGAGAGCAAAACTGGAAAAGAATGGAAAGACAGTGAGATGTTTTTGATAAAGACAGGATGTTTTTAAACAAACCTAAGATTGAAATGCAAAACCAATGGATACCAAGGCTGTAAGAACAATGACAAACAGCCGTATTAATATATGTGAGTAAAACTTCTTTCCTATCTTAATTCATGATATTTTTAGTTATATATCTATATGTATATGATTGTGCTTTCATCTTCTATGATTTAAGTAGTTAGAAAATTACCTGAAGTAAAGGTAGTATTAAAGTAAGTGAGTAAACACCTCACAGTCTCTACTGTTTTATGTTAATTCTAATAGGAATTAAAATGTATGTCCCTAAATGTATATAACCATCATCTACGATTCAAGTATTGATGTTTAAAACATCTGGCAAACAGTTAGATTCAGTCCAGAAATGTTGAACAAAAACTGAAGAAAAAATGTAAAGCACGGTAATAATAATATATGTGAATAAATCGTCCTCTTTCCAAACTATGTAGTGATTGTTATATGTTAAGTTTCAACTTACATAAGTATAGGGAATATGAATATGACTCATAATTGAATACTGAACATGTTTTTAAAAATCAAATCTCTATTAACAATTCAAAACAAATGGAAGTGAACATTTGGAAATAGTGAACAAAATTTAGTGGGTGAGAACTCTAAATCCCTTTACTGTTTATGTAAATATCAGACTGAATGTATACATATGAATCGTGTGATTATTACTAAACATATATCATCATGGATACATGTTAGTTTGTTGGATTGATTCATTACAGGTTGTTTAAAACACTGGGTTGTGTTTAATAGGAGGATATATGCATCCTATGTTATTTAAAAATTAAAAATCAAATCTCTAGTACGTATTAAGATCTGGGTATTACATGAGAATTCTTCATGTAGGATTTAAGTTCCATATAAAAATGGGTTTGCTCCAAAACCATGTCATATAACCACTGAACTAATTCAAATACAGTAAAAAGTATTAGAATCTAAGTTTTCTAAACCTCACAATTAAATATTTCAAGGATATAGTTAGATTCGAAATAAATTTTCATGAATTTTAATGTAAAGATTAGGATTTTTAACAATATAAATAGTAAGAATTTTGGGGATGATCAAAAATAGGAGTTTGATCAAATTCAGGTGATGGAGATCGTCGTGCGTGATGGCGCCGGAGTCGGAGTGGCATGGGGTGGAGGTTGTGATTGGAAAGCCTGCTTGAATTTTCCGGGTCGTCACAGACCAGGAGTTTATTGTTATAACCTAAACTCTGGGTGCCCTATTTTCCACACGGGCGGCTAGGAGTTTTGGTTTTGTAGATTCATTCTTACAGGATCCTGGTTTACATCTGGAGCTATAATCGGAATGCTCTGCATCCGTGTATTTGTTTCAGTCGTGTTATGTACTATTTTTCCGCTGCTATGTATTTAAATGTAAATTAAATCTCTGATATTTATCAAATGTATATTATTCATTCATGATCTAGAATATTCTTTTACTCTGATGTAAATTTTGTAATAAGCAATGAAATGTTCTTCTGTTTGCGTTTTGATTTGTCATGTTCTCAACTCAATCCATTCTTTCTCTTCTCTTCAGAGACCAGGGAAGTCCGGGTCGTTATATTATCACAGCAAATTCAACCAACTCAGATTTCGTACAATCAACAATATGAATTTTATAACATACATATATGAATTTCAGATCGCAATCAATAAATAAATTCTAATTTTAAATTCGAGATCTCACCTTGATTTGAATTCATCTAAATTTCTAACAAGCTCCAAATATGTCCTAGTCTTTTCTAGATCGTAGAAGACGTTGTTACGGTCACAATGGATCATGTTTCACGTGTTTCGACATTGTATCAAAAAGATATGAATTTTGTAATTAATTCAAAATTAGCAACGCTTTTAAGTAATGAAAATAATTAGATTATACCCTTTAGTAAAACAGTCGCACTTTTTTAGTTTTGTTCAAAACTAGGGTCTAAGATTTCACCAAATCCGTTGAGCATGGAGATGACCAGGAGGTGTCACGACGTAGAGGGAGGGGCGACGCACGAACTCCTGGAGTGAGGCCTAGTTCGACACCGATTTGAGGTCGGGCTGGCGGTCGTAACGGGTTGGGTTAGAAGCCTCTGTTCTCGAAATTCGTGCAGCTTCAGGTGGTGAATCGGGTATGGATGTGAAGAGCAAGAAAAATGCTCTGAAATCCTCCAAAGAATCAAACATTTTTACTGAGTGGATTTTGAATTATTGTGGGAGAAATAAACGAACGTTTTTGGTCTTCGAACGAAGAGGAATAACGGCGGCTTAAGAAGATGGATTACGGTTGTGTTAATCCCTTATTTATATTATTATATTATTTAATCCCAAAAGGGCCCGTTTTGATACTAACTCCAAATCAAGCCCAACGACTGTCGCCCCTAGCCAAATACTCCTATTCCGGACTCAATGGACAATGTTCCGTAAGCCCATTTGACTGTTTCATCCTATTTTCTTTAAATTAAAATATAAAACATTTAATATTAAATTTGAATGTACATTTAAATTTACCGGGACCACATACTGACTCCAAAAATTCCCGGCAAATAAATTTAGCTACATTTTGATGATACATTCTTAAGAAAATTAATTTCGTCAAATTTGGAGATCGTCTGAAAAATTGTCTTTTTAAAGGTCGAGCGAATTTAATAGAAATTACCAAAAGCGTTTTAATTAACCACACTCACATAAAAATTCCAAAAATAATGAAAATTTAAACTTAGCAATAATTTGACAATCCGGATCCAATAAAAATGGTTTCGTCGAAAACAGAGGTCGTTTGAAAAATGGCTATTTTTAATAGCTTTGTTATTATTTAAAAATGAAATTTTTAAATTATGACACATTTTCTAACAAAAATTCTAAAAATAAAAATTTTAAATTGGTTTTGATTTTCTAGGTAGTTACAATACTAGACCTCCTGCTAGATCATTGATGTGATCATGAGATCAACACATCAACTCAATGCACCCATGACATTTTCAAGTGAGTGACATAGACAGGAAACCTCAATTCCCACTGCCAAACACTCTACTATAATTACTGACTTTAATTTATACACTAATAAATATACTCCAGTCATGAAATCCTATACACATATCCTATCATGTATATAAACAAAGCACAACAACGTCACTTTAAATGCTATCTTAAATCAGGGTGAGAATTATCGTATTTATCATAAGCATTGCTTTTAGTGGTCTTTGTTGCTGCAAAACAAGGATAAAGTATTTCTACTTATTTTCAGGTATGAGACATAAGCAAGAAACCAACTTTCCTACTACCTCACACCTTACTGCTTTATTATACTTGTATTTTGCAACAAAAAAAAATTCTTAAAAACATCAAAACATAAACATGATCAGGATTACTTACAATTTATAACCTATAACCATGGATTTTATGGGTTATGATTCAACATAAATAAAATATAATCAAGTCAATAAATTATTAGTTCAATTTCGAAAAACATCTAACAAACTGAACAATACTTTTATGTGCTAATAACACAACAAACAATTAGAGGTTTTGGCACCAAACTTTTTAGTAATCGTATGCATAAAAATTACTTAGTGATAATGGTTTATCACAATCATCATTCATTTATAAGCATACCTACATCAGTATCTTACTTCTGGTAAACTTACAGTAAACATAATTTTTTACAATTTACTCACCAATACTGACTTTATTGATATATATCAAATCAGTTATATCCATCACACATTGTTATACACAGTTTTTTTAATTAATAATATAATCAAATATTAATTACTCGCTATTTGCAACAGAGCGTACACATACACATGCTCAATGCTAAAGTACCAAATAGAAATCACCCTATCCATGACTCCCCTATACTCTTAGCCCATCATTCCTTGTGTGTTACTACTCTTAACAACTTATTGGTCCAATGCCATATTCATAAGTCCACTGGTGCACACTGCCTAAGATCTCCCTCACTTTTCCCAGACACAAAAATCTTAGGGCTTAAACAAGCCATGTGCAGACCCACACCACTCGTTGATGCAAGCCAACCAAGTATGCAACATCCACTTACCCCATACCCAACTTGATATAGGTGACCTTATCCTTAGTTTATTACTACATTTTCTTGCTTCTTTTATCCATATTTAAATCATACTCCCTCCCCAAGTATTAATTTGTTCAAAACAATAGGGTAAACCTAGTAGCAAGCCACATTCATACACACAACATAAGTGTAAGTCAAATATTTCCATTTATAAAAATGTTTCAAAAATTTCACACTTAGCTGACCCAAAATCAATACAAGTATCATCAATATTTTTCTTGTTTACTTAACAAACTTATATTGACATATTATAGAGTTTGTTATAATTTAAACCTGCAACACGCCAAACAATTAGTTCAAATGTTTTACTATGTTCACTGGTGTGTGTAAATATCATCAGATTAAAGTTATAGGTTTGTACCTATCAGTATTCTTTAAATTAACACTTGCAAGATTTTAATTATTTGATCATAATTGATCATTAGTTCAATACACAATTCCATACAGGAATTATCCATCATGCACAAACACAGCATGCAAACATTCACAATAGTTATATCAATCATAAACAGATTAATACTCATGTATCCCACCCTCCCAACATTCTCTAATGCAATCTGGTGGGCCTATGTCTTTGATAAATTTGTTAATAGATTCAGCTATATCTTTCTTTCCTAATCAGGTCATATATTATACTTGACTCAATGGTGTATACTGGCTAGAACCCCCAAACTGTTTCCAAACACTTAGGTTTCTGGACTTAAACAAGCCGTGTACAAGCTTGCATTATAACCCATGCCAAGCTGCTCAAGATAAACTTCCTAACCTAATCAGTCCTTAGTTTAATACTAAGTAATTCGCTTTGCCTTTTTCCTGTTTGACCCATTCACAACCCCTGAGTACCCAATTCCCTCAGAAATGAATCAAATATATTCAGCATTATCAGTAATACTTTCACATAAATCATGGCAACCATCATTTATTACTTGTGTAATCATCCAACATTTTCAACATAAGTAGAGAGTCAAATTATTTTCAAATAGTAGCACCCAACTAGCTTATTAATATTCATCCAAATTACACTCAGCATAAATAAAAGTCAGATTTTTCAAATACGTAATTCACAGTGGTCTAGCATGGATATATCTTGGGCATTTTCTACCTCTTTTACATTGCCAATTTTATATGGCCATGAGTGTTTAATTTGGCACACCCTAAAGGCTTCATTTCCAACCATTATGATTTAACTAGTACTTATTTACTTGATAAGCTTAGATAAATCACAATTTATATTTAAGGAAATGTTTGTGAAAATAGAGGCCCAGCATATGACAAACCAATGCACCCCTATTCTCTCTTGAATACATAAGCAACATAAACAGATGTCACTGCCTTGTACCCAAAAATTTTCAGACCACATTTTGTTCCAATGTTCTAAAAATGTACCCAACATTTTTCAGACCACATTTTGTTCCAATGTTCTAAAAATCATATACATATACTTTTTCAAAGGCTATCATAACTATGCAAATTAAATAAATCACACCATATGATTCATTCAAAATCATAACAATAACATAAACCAATTCCTGCAGTTCTAACTCACTTATGAATTTTTCTATGCAGTTTTCTTTTTCGCTAGTTATATTGAATTCAATCTAAAATGATTCATATATAAATTTCAAGTGACAATTTTTCCGTGCATACTCCAATAATACTTTCAAATATGATAACACTATTATATCCACAACCACTGACATATAGATAACTGTAGTGTTTATCCTCAAGTATCACAACTAGGTATTTAAATAAACTTGCAGGTTATTCCTATCAGTTTTCACCATATAATAGGGTTATTCTTATAATCCTGAATTATTGCTAAGTAAAATTAGCAAATCACACAATTCATCCACTAAAAACAATTGCAATTTCACATCAAACAAACATGCAAATTGACACAACAGGATTTGAACTGTTTCTAATAATAACTTGAGGTCATCCTCAAAGTTATTTTACTAATTACACATTTTATTTTCATGTGTTTCATCAATCATAACACCCAAATATACAAATAGCAACGTCCAATTCTTGTGTTATAACCAATTCTTAGGGGTAATTATGATAAAATTAATGCAATCCCATAAATTTTCTGCACTGCTTAAACAAATAAATGGAGTGTAGTGACCCGAAAATCCCCCTTGCGGGAAATCCTCAGATGCGCTAAATTTGGGTATACAACAACATCAGAACAACAACAGAAGACTTTTATAAACATTATATAATGTTACATCAGAATACAAAATATCAGAGTACATTGAAAATAATATAGTAGAAGATAAATTTACAAAAAATGTAATACAATGCACAATGGAACAAATAAGCTAATACAACGGAAGACTATCAATGCTTTAGACACAGCTTTAAGCTTCAATCCAGAATCTTGCTCATTATCTCTGCAAAATAAACTACTCGACTGCCCGTGTGGAAAATAGGGGCACCCGAGTTTGCAAGGGAAAAACAAACTACGAGTCAACCATGGGACTGGTATGAGAAATCTTTCTTAACTTACCTAATAATAAAGCTAATCATAGGACCACGCCGCTAACGCAGAACGGGTATACTCCATTGGATTGCCAGCGCATAAATAAAGTAAATTATTTAAAACAACGCGATGCTTTTTAGAAAAATGAAACCACTATAAGACTCAAGTCCCATCACACAATGCAATGCAAACCGGAGGATAGAGTTTTACCTTATAATCGCTAAAAATGCTTGGTACGTATAAATAAATTCATTTAACATTATAATTAGGGTCTACTTAGTTTAAAATACTTTCAAAATAAATGTATCAATCCTAGACGGTATAGTACCCCATCCTACTATGTCGCCATATAAAGGTTTACAATCAAATGCCACTACTACAAAACTGGTCATTTGCATCAGTTGTTAAACCCCTGTTGCATCAGTTGTTTAACTGATACAAGTGAAGATGATGCAACAGACAAATTTCTGTTGCATCAGTTAAAGAACTGATGCAAATGACTATCACTTGCATCAGTTGTTTAATACAACTGATGCTATAAAGCAGATGCAAATGTCTACATTTGCTTTCGAAGCCTTGGTCTATTGCATCATAGTTTTAAAACAACTGATGCTAATAAACAGATGCAAAAATGACAACTATTATAACCTTTAGTGTATTGCATCAGTAGCCTGGGCCATTACAACTGATGCAAATTAAGTGAAGTAAAAAGATAAAAATTACACTATTTCAAAATTTTAAACCTGAAGCAATATTAAATAGAATTTAAAATTCTACAGATGCATTAATACCACCAATTTGAAGAAACAAAAAATATAATTTTATTATCAATCAATATAGTTTATGTGTACAACCAAAAAAAACATACTCTAATTATAAAACTAAAGTCAACGTGCATAACAAAAGAATAACATAACTACATCCAATTATGCATGATATAAATCGCTAAGCAATCCCGAATTTCGTCAATCTCTTGTCGGTCATAAGAACCACGTTGTGCGTAGTCCTACAATTTATAAGAGTAAACTGTTTTAAAACGTCGAAATAACATATAATAGCTAGATGAACGAAATAAATTAAAATATACCTTTTGTAAATCGATGCTTTGATTGTGGTGTTTTACTATGTCAAGCATATATCCCATCACATAATATACACAATTCGTTGCTTCAGATTGCTGCGGAAACTGGCAATATTACAAAATAATGTAATTGTTAATTTAAAATGAACACAAACAAAAATGGTACAATTTAAATGGCACAAAAACAGAAAAAAAGGTTGCAAAATGAATAGCAACCGAAAAACAATAACTTGTTCTTTCGAGGTATTAGTCTGTGCACTCACCAACACAAAACCTTTATACCCAAAAAAGGCAACAAAAGTTCAATATCTGTTCAAGGTACCTTGGGTTGCAATAAATCTACATATGCAATGAATACTTCCTTGTTTTTCTTAATTGGCTTTATGTTGAGAAGCATATATATATATATATATATATATATATATATATATATATATATATATATACACACACACACACACACACACACACACACACATACACACACATACATACATACATATACCACAACTAGGAATGAAAAAGTAGTACATTTTGTAAATCGTTGTTTTGATAGTGATATTTTACAATATCTAAATCTTTATAACAATCTAGCCTTTTAGATAAGAAATTAGGTTTCACATTTCATTATACAACGTATTTGCATAATATATAAGAATCTAACAGCTTTTGCTGATCGGAATACCAGTTTGTAAATATGAAAACAAAAAAATCAGAAAAATAGAAAAAATGAGTTGACAATGCAATAAAAACATATCATCTCATAAATCAACCTAAAATTTTGTCATCTCATTTACAGCCCATAACTGCGAATATCCAAAGATCAAAATAGTATTTTGTTCAAAGGTATAAATAACATGAGAAGATTTAGATGATCCGCATTGTGTGCCACACAAGACCTAAGAAAGCCACCAAGAAAATAGATAGATTAATACTTTAATTTCTTCATATTTGTAATTAAGTTTGTTCACCTTTTATACATAAAAACAGGTGTATAAAGTAGTATTACATAAACTGCTGTATGAATTTGGATAAGTAAAAAATAATTGTATAGAGCAACAGTTACCTTCAAACGGTTGCATTGCTATTTCATTCACAATGCAGAAAGTCTAGCCTATGGATCAACTCCAAGGCACTTCAGGATCTCTTTCCCCTTTGCTTGATCAACATGATTTGTCATCATTGGATGTCGATCCTTCAATGCCTAATGACCCAGATTGCATGATATATACTGTCATAAAGTCTAGTAATGTAAAGTCAAGCCCTAAGATCATATAGTGACCTGTTATTGTCTTAAACATAACCTACCTATTCAATGGTTGTCAAGATGTTGCTATAATCATTAATTTTACAACGTATAAGTCAAAGAAAAACAGTCTCCATCATTATATTATTTTTCATTTCGTAAATTTAAATGGAAGCATCGAGATGTTTTAAGAAATTATAGATAACCAACACTCTTACCTTCATATACACATTGATATCCGGATCAGGTTTAATATTTGCCTCTTTTTCCCTTCTTGAAAGTTCTGTTAACATACCTACAGAAATCACAAGTAATGTACATGGTTTTATTTCAACAAGTTCATAACTATAAGAAAACTGAGGAAAAAGATGCTTTGAAATCACCTTGTTGCCTCATATAACAAAAAGCCATAACTAGCGAGCTGCTTTCAATACAGTTGCCTACCATGTTTTGATTGATAAGACAAACTGATTTTAAAATACTGACCATGCAGCAAGCCACATTGTACACTGCCAAGCTCGGTAACAGCAGTTGCACTAGTTCTAGTCAGTCACTATCAGCTCCTTCAAGTCCGTGGACATCCGCTTAGTAAGCTCGTATATGGTCCTGCCATCATGGAACTTCACGATGTTGTATACGCACTCACTATCAATGCACCAGCAACTCATATTTTAGACAAGGCCATTCATCTCCATTCATTCCCAGTTTCATCAAACGTTTTGTACACTTTTCTACATCGTTGGAAATTCTGTTGTGCATCCCCAAGCAAATCATGCACTATCAATAGCCATGCTAGTCACCACAATTGCATCCACTCATTCCCCTTATATTGCACTTCCTTCATGCTGCTGCAATATGTCATGTGCATCCAAATCGTAGTGCATTATTAGAACTTGGCATGTCTTGTAATTAGAGCATCCAAGTTAATATCTGTATAATAAAACTGATGTTGGTTAATTACAATAGAAAAGGAGAGACTGGTTTTATTAGTTTCTTTACTTTCTTCAATGTCTTCATACTGAAGACTTCGTCATTTGAATGCGAGTTGCAATCTTAGGAAAATGAAGGTAGCACCTAATGTGAAGTATGATGTCTCTGCTGGCGCTCTTTATGTTTACTGTTATTCAGCCAACAAGATATCTCCAGTTATAGTATAATTTCAATTTTCTTTCATAATCAACATGAAAATCTTTGACACACTGACACTGCAACACGTCTTTCTATGGATTTTTGGGTAAATGATACAGTGCTTCTTTAAACTATACTATGATTAAAAAATAACCTGCTCTAGTTTTATAGTGTTAATTTTTTTATTTTTTTTCCAGATATCTTTGTTAGAATCCTGTGCTACGTACACATTGAGGGAAAGGAAAAATATTTTGTTGTTGACAAAATATGATGTATTACTTCAACCTAAGCAAATGCCTGTTAATACGTACATATGGATGCATATATATATATATATATATGTATGTATGTATGTATACATATATATATGTATGTATACATGATACAAACATACCTATATATATAAATATGTACAAACATACATGTAGTACTTTTACTTATTACGTTGCAGGTTTGTGTTCCCAAATGGAATCCCATTTCTCAACGAATGAAAAATAGCAAAAAGTTGCAAGGGCCAGTCTCGGATGAAGGTGTAAATCCATTTGTTTATTTACGGGAGTGGAGCGGACTTATATACATACTTTTTTAGTACTTTATTAATTGTATGTTGCTGAATTAGGCATTCGGAATACCATTATCCGGTTCCCCATCTACTATATATGATCTTCGTCATCACGTTTGTCATTTTAATTCTCATAACATGTCCTTCTTGTTAAAAGCTATTGGAAGTTTACTTGGAGATTTAAAAGATGGAAAGATACTGCTTGCTGCTATTAAAATACAAACAACATCCAAGAATTTTGGAGCAAATATCTTATGCATAAAACATTTCAGTTTTACTAAGACAGTATGTGTAATAAGCAATTGAATTAGTATATCATAGAAGAACATGACTTCTTAGTATATCAACAAGATAAGCATGTCTTATACAAGCAAGATGAAAAGAATATAAACAATTACATAAAAACGAACTCTCAAACAACCAAAAAATGACCAAACCAGCTTGAATTTGCTGAACATAATGAACTTAAGTAGTTATGTTGTTTACCCATTCAGTCCACGTGCTAAAAGAATATATATGTATACATAACAATACAGGAAAATAATGTGAAGGACAAATTGTTTGAAAATTTTAACCATAAGGACAAGATATTAAAAATTTATTCAAAAGGACAAAACATAGCCCAAATTTATTCAAAAGGACAATATACATAAAAAAAAAAAAAAAAAAAACTGTAAAATGAAGCAAAAAAAATTAAATAAAAAAATATTTTTTCTTAAATAAAAAAATATTTTTTTTAAATAAAAAAAAATATGTTTTTACAATTTTTTCTTCAGATTTTAGGTATTAGTTTTGTATGTCTGTAGGTATCAATTTGCTATCTGCAGCTAATAGGCTAAAAACTGATACCTTCAAACACACAAAACTGCTACCTATTAGCTGCAGAGAGCAAACTGATACCTACATACATACAAAACTGATACCTAAAATCTGAAGAAAAAAAATATTTTTTTATTTAAAATTTTTTTTTTTTTTAATCTGTATTGTCCTTTTGAATAAATTTGGGCTATGTTTTGTCCTTTTGAATAAATTTTTAATCTCTTGTCCTTGTGGTTAAAATTTTCAAAGAATTTGTGCTTGTAAATTAATTACCCATAAACGCAACCTTAATCAAGAAACCGATATTTATTGAACATGATGAACTAATGCACTGTAGTTAATGCTCTGTTTTATTACCTTCACACCTGCTGTATCCACACAACGGTGAATAGACATACGTACAGACGTTGTGTTTCCAAGATTACTGTCTCATACTAAATTCTTATACTATTGTTCAACTATGTCAAAAATTGATCAGTATCACCAACCACCCGCACAGGCGTCAATCTATTAGTCTAGTAAATATGTTTGGAAAACGGCGTTAAGTGGGGATGAGTCCCTTTTTTTTTACTTGCGTGATAAAATACATGGTACGGGCACTTTTGTGTGCCTTTAAATGAACAATCGTCAAAATTATTGCCGACAATTTTGTCTAACTCCGTACTCTTCGAGGGTAGCCAGTCTCCACATGAATGGAAGAAAAATAACCCTTGCTGACTAGGGGATACTTCTATTTGATGCTAACCAACATCGGTTTAATGCAACTTTGCACATAGAGATGTTGATTTTAATGCACTTGATTTACCAATCTATAGTAGCTTGTAATACAAACTTGAGCATTGGTATTAAATTGATTTAAATGAAGGAGATGAACAACCTATGTTATTATAGCGGTATTGAAATAATTTTATATTATCAACAGATGATTGTGTACCAAATTTGGAAGTGTATCTAATGCCTACTCGAGCATTGGTGAAATACTGATATTCGTTGAGATACGCATGTGATATCGTTTTGGTTACAGTAAGGAGTAATATGTAGCAGTTGGAAAGCTATAAAATTTGGTGATCAAGTGAGAACATATTATCACTGTCCTGTACTTTATATTTAAAGAAAAAAAAATCAGTATGTGCTTAATGAGATATCAAGCAGCGAAAAGAATAATGAACTGACTGGAACTGAAAAACAAAAGAAATAAAATAAGAGCTTGAAAGTTGCCCATTAATCTGTGAACAAATAAAGTTTTGGGCTTAGTTTTCAACTTGTTGTAGATTTATCAAATAAATGTTAAATCGTAATGCTTTCTAATATAATTACATAGTAGATATTTTAGATTAGTTTTTTAAATCCTATTAAGCTTCACTTGCATCAAGGAAAATACCATAGAAGAGATGCTTAACCAGACCAGGTGGATATCCCAAGGTGTTGGAAAATGATTGGATTTCACGCAATTCCGCAGCATCCAACAACTAGCGAAAATGATTGGAGCTTCAAGACAATCGATTGTCTCGTCACTTGCATGTTCCCCTCGTAGTTTCTCTCCTGTCCAATCGCTGCTCAATTCTAAATTGGGTGGAAATGGGTGTGAGTCTAAGCAGGATGTGTATGTTACAACTAGATGGTTTTCTCTATTATCTATGCCTAAGAGGGGCCATTTAAAAAATTCGAGGTTTATGTATGGTGTGTCTACAGGGAGGAGATGATTCAACCGCAACTGCTGCAGCTATTGACTCTGGAGTTGAGAAACATGAATATCAAGCTGAGGTTAATCGCCTTGTGGACTTGATTGTTCATAGTTTGTACAGCAATAAGGATGTTTTCCTTCGTGAGTTGGTCAGTAATGCAAGTGATGCACTTGACAAGCTTCGATTTTTGAGTGTTACCGAGCCTGATTCGATGAAAGATAACGTTGATCTTGACATTCGCATTCAGACCGACAAAGATAATGGGATTGTTACCATCACAGATTCTGGAATTTTCATGACTAGAGATGAGATTGTAAAGTGCCTTGGTACAATAGCAGAGAGTGGTACTGCTAAGCTCTTGCAAGCTATGAAAGAGAGCAAGGATGCTGGAGCTGATAGCAATTTGATTGGACAATTTGGTGTTGGCTTCTATTCAGCTTTCCTTGTGTCGGACAAGGTTGTTGTCTCAACAAAGAGCCCCAAATCCGGTAAGCAGTATGTCTGGGAGGGAGAGGGAAATGATAATTCTTACACCATAAGAGAGGAGACTGACTCTGAGAAGCTAATTCCTAGAGGTACCCATCTTACATTATACCTTAAGCATGATGACAAGGACTTTGCTCATCCTGAGAAGACTCAAAACTTGGTGAAGAATTACTCGCAGTTTGTGTCCTTCCCGATATACATGTGGCAAAAAAAAAGGATTTACCAAAGAGGTGGAAGTTAACGATGAGCCATCAGAAAAGAAGGAGAAGATGTTAATGTTGAGAAAAAAGAAGAAAACCAAAAAAGTGATAGAAAAATATTGGGAGTGGGATACTGCCAATGAGACACAGCCTATATGGCTTCGCAATCCTAAGGATGTCACGACCGAAGAATACAATGAGTTTTACAAGAAAACTTTTAATGAATATATGGATCCTTTAGCATCGTCACACTTCACTGCTGAGGGCGAGGTTGAATTCAGGTCAATCCTCTTTGGACCTGCAACTAAGAAGGACGATTTGATAAATGAAAAGACAAAAAATATCAGGCTTTACGTGAAGCGTGTATTCATTTCAAATGATTTTGATGAAGAACTGGTAAGATAAATGCTTTGATGCACACATGGAAAATGCAATGTTCATGCCTGTTTCTTGACTACTAAACTTATGAATGTTGATCATGGTTTGTGCAATCAGTTCCCAAGGTATTTGAGCTTTGTGAAAGGTGTCGTAGATTCAAATGACCTACCACTCAAGGTTTCAAGAGAGATCCTTCAGGACAGCCGCATTGTACGGATCATGAGAAAGTGCTTAGTACTTAAAGCATTTGGTATGATATTGGGAATTTCTCTCAGTGAGAATAGGGATGATTATGATATATTTTGGGAGAACTATTGTAAGTTCTTGAAGATGGGTTGCATAGAAGATCAATCAAACCATAAACGACTTGCACCATTGCTTCGATTTTTCTTTTCTCAGAGTGAGGATGAGTTCATTAGCTTAGATGAGTATGTGGAGAACATGAAACCAGAACAGAACATATACTATATTGTAGCTGATAGTGTAACGAATGCAAAAAACACACCTTTCATTGAGAAACTTCTTCAGAAAAATCTTGAAGTGATGTTTTTGGTTGACCCAATGGATGAGGTTGCAATCACAAACTTGAAGTCATGCAAAGAAAAGAATTTTGTGGACATCATCAAGGAGGACCTAGATTTAGGTGATAGAGATGAAGAGAAGGAGAAAGAAGTCAAACAGGAATTTGGACCAACATGTGATTGGATTGAAAAAATATTGGGTGACAAGGTTGCTATTGTTCAAATCTCCAACTGACTCAATGCTTAACCTTGTGTCCTTGTTTCTGCTAAGTTCGGATGGTAAGCCAAGGCCCAAACACTTGGAGGATCTTCTGGATTAGAATTCATGCGTGGAAGGAGAGTGTTTGAAATCAATCCCGAGCACAAAATTATTAAAGACCTAAGTGAATCCTGTAGAACAAATCCGGAAAACCCAGAAGCTTTGAAAGCAATAGACCTTCTGTACAACACTGCTCTAGTGTCTAGTGGTTACACTCTTGATAATCCGACTGCATTGAGTGGGAAGATATACGAGATGATGAGCACTGCCTAGTCTGGAAGATTGACCAATGCTCCTGCAGCTGCAACAGCAGTAGAATCAACTCATGCTGCCGAGGTTGAAATTGTGGATTCTCCTACTGCTGCAACCGCAGTAGAATCAACTCACACTGTCGAGGCCGAAATTGTGGAATCTGCTGAAGATAAAGTCTAAAATTGGATGTTCTGAGTTTTGTTTTCTATTTTTATAGGGTAATATTAATTTATAGATAGAGTGGCTTAAGTTGAAAATCAACCTCTGCTTGCATATTTCTTCTCTTATTAACAAGGTTTATGGAAATGGTACGGTATGCGATGTGTTATGTATCAGACTTATCAGACCTCGTTCTTACTGTGCAAGTTTGTATTATTCCAAAAAAAGGGTGTTGGAAAATAGGTCTAGTGGGCATAACCCCATCGATGTCTAATATAATTTTTCTCCTTCTAACAGATTGATATTTGAACTGAGTGGCTGTCTTGTTATATACTCTTAGCAGATTTGAGCATCCTACAAGTAAATAAGATCGTACTAATATATCATAAAAATAAGTCTTGGTTAAAAATTATTCAAGCTTCCACATATAATAGTGAAAGACGTCGTAGACAGGAGCAAAAATGAAGAAAAATTTCTCAGTCTGCTATAGTGAACTGACATGAATTTCCTCCATGGAGTCATGTATGAGAATCACCAATGAAAACAATCAACTGATTTCCATAATCGTGCAAAAAAGAATAGACTAAAAATAAAATCTAATGCCAAAATTACTAAGTTCCTGTACATACTACGAAACTGGATGTGCTGAGAGTTTTTTGGATAAAAAAAGGCATCAATAAGAAAATATACCTTTTCAGCCATGCTTAGCTCCATTATGCGTTTTGCTTCAGCAAAAATCTAAAATAAGGAGAATATGTCACCATTAGATCCACACAATTAATCTAAGGAAAGTCTACAAGCAATTAAAAAAATCAGGGAGTATATAGTTTTTATCAATTCCAAAATATGCACACAACCCTGAGAGAGCCAACAAGAGATCCATACCTCAGCTTCACTTTTTATGTCTGTTTTGTTTGTGAAAACAAGACCGATAATGCCTTTTTCCATTCTATCTCATGTGCCATTTGTATGTTTCCTACACAATTTTTATTAGATATTTCGTTAAGTTTTAACAGACGAATAATCAATGTATTTTATTAAGGCTTAATTCTAACGCAAACCTACCTTAACTAGTGGATGGCCAGAAACATCACCGATTGCTGGTGCTCTGGCAAGCAAAAGTGCTTCGGATACTGCAAAGTGAACCATAATCTCTATTATATTGTTACATAAAAGATTACTATACTGAGCACGAGGATGCAGACAGTGCACTATGCTTGCACAAACTCAATAAATGTAAAGTGACCATAATCCCTATTATATTGTGACATAAAAGATTACTAAGAAAGAGGGAAATCTGAAAGAAGCTAAAGGTCGAAAGGTAATGATTAATGCACTTTGGGTCCTTGATTATAGGAACAGAAAACCAAGTTCCGATTAGTGCCTGATTCAACAAAATTAGTTTCTCAGTTTCTAGTTATATGACCATGAAAAGAAAATCAATATCCAAATGAAACCTTGATTCCTTAAAATGGGTCAGAATCAGTTCAGTGCAAGCCCAACGCTTTGGGTTTCAATGGGCAACATAAAAGTGCAAGTATAATTTAAAAGATAATTCTGAAGAACGCAAGCATTGAAGTTAGGAGACCTAAACAGGGTAGTAAACCTTATTTATTTTATTTGTCAATATTGTTTTACAGAAGCATCATTCAAAATATATTTTAATTTTATATAAAATAGCATAGTGCCGCCCCCTCCAAAATTTGTTTTCCCTAAATGACCATTTTTCTAGCCTTGCTCTACGGCAAGCGCTAAGTTTTATTACTAATCTTTACTATGATTGATTGTTCGATTCAAAATATACTCAGTCATGTCTTGCTTACATTCTACAACACATAACAATATTTGTAACACCCCACACCCGCTATAGTCACTCACTAAGGGAATGCCATAGCATCGGTGGAGTATTTTAGTGAATATAGAACAGAAAAATTACAACAAGACAGGTATAAATAGTACTTGAAATTTTAAAACATCATCTCATAACAGCGGAAATAAACATGTCTGGTTACATCATAAAAACCACGATAAAAGTCAAGTACAATATTCATCAAAATAAAGAAGTACATAATCCCACTCTCTCATACAATAGCCATAAGAAAAGAAAAGATAACTGGATAACTGGAGCTTTACATCTACCCAAGCTCCTCAAGACTGGAAACAGAAATCCGATCAAGCTCTACTACCGCTAGGATCCACCGTAGGACCTGAGGGTTGGGAAAAAGATAAAAACAACGGGGTCAGACATAAGTCTGAGTGAGTCCTATAACCCTAACAATACAACCATTAAAGTAATTAGGGTATGACATAAATAAGGTACGGTACCTCTGGGGATAATGACCACACTAAGTAGCCAACAAAACATAGGGTGTACTAAGATAACCGAGAAGACGCTTTTATCCTCCCAAGGATAATTATTAGATTACACCACCCCAGACTTATTCACCCAAGGGTAATTCCTACACTGCACCACACCAGTTCTACCCACCAAGAGTAATTCCTACTTAAAGGTTGATCCCACTAAGTGTACTTAGTAATTTTTACCCGGTAGTTTCTTGTACCCCTACGCAGGTGCCGTCTGCCCCTATTTTTACTAGGTGTACCCACTACCCCCAAGCGATCGGCTCCCTACCGTAGATACCCGTGCTGGTCCCACAAAAGGGGGTGTATCATTCCCCAAAGTGGCTACCATATAATATCACTGTGCACGGCTTTATATCTACACGATGCAACAACGACTTACCAACCAGCCCGGGTCCACACACGCATATGAAACCCGTTGATCCCGCGTTGCCACCGCTAACCCGTTTTGGCCTCTTACAGTCAAGCCCAATATGCGTGTCCCGTCACCCGACTAGAGTCGAGCCTACAAAGATACGTTTGGGATATTGGTTGAAATGGGCCCCCACAAGCTACTACTTAAGCTTGTCGTTTAATCTAGTGCATCCCACTTAACCCTTTAACCATGTCCCCTTACATGTTATAAATCTTGGTTAAGTCCTTTAATCATATTTCAATTGCCACTTAGGGCACCCACTAGATTCCCACATGCCACCCATGGCACTTACTTAACCCCTTAATCATGTTTAATTACATGTTCCACCTTGGTTAAGTATTCTAATCGTATTCTCACATGCCACCCATGGCACTTACTTAACCCTTTTATCATGTTTAATTACATGTTCCACCTTGGTTAAGTATTCTAATCGTATTTTTCTATTGCCACCCAAGGCAACCCACTAGTCTCATCATGCCACCCCAAGGCACCCACTTAACCCCTCATGTCCCACTACATGATAATATGGTTAAGTGTTTCTTAATTCATTAATTAAGATCATGACCTCATAAAGACCTCCCACATTAGACCGTCTTTTATGACTGCTGGATATGCCGGTTGGTTCCGGGCAGACTTCTGTCATAAAAAGGGCCTAACCTCGTGTCTTTACTTTAATCATGTATTTAATTTATGACTAAGACCTCTCACATTGGGCCAATCATTTGTAGCTGCTGGATGGCCGGTCGGTTCCGGGCAGACTTCCGCTACAAAAGGGTCCAACCTCGTGTCTTAGTTGATTAATTAAACCTAATTAATCACCCCCATATTAATTATCCCTAATTAATATCAAATTTTCCATAACATGGGTAGACCTAACTCAATAGGTAAATTCCCATGGGGTAGACCTAACTCAATAGGTAAATTCCCACTTATGGTAATTTATTTTTATGGTATGCTTAATCATACCCAATCATACTTTTATTAACATATTTATTACCCCATCGTTCCCCACGTAAATCGTTCTCATTTCACGACATAATAAAGGGAAAGATCCATCACAAATATCATGGGTTTAGCATATAACTTTGTCATGGGTTAAGAGGATGTCAACTTGCATATATGAACATATATTAACCCAACTACATATAACCCAAACTTGCATATTATCATACCCATGATTTGCATAACATATGACATATGAGTTTGCATATTATCATACACATATCTTGCATAACATGTTAAACTTGCATATAAGCATCCTCATAACTTGCATAACATGTTAAACATGCATTTAAGCATACACATAACTTGCATAAGCATTCACATACTTGCATGGGCATTCATATACTTGCATAAGCATTCACATACTTGCATATCACATTAAGCTCGCATTTAAGCATATACATAACTTGTATAACATCATGCTCATAACTTGCATAATCTCATAAACTTAACTTGCATAATACTATGCACACAACTTGCATACCCTCATACACATAACTTGCATATGCACATAACTTACATAACATGTTGAGCTTGCATGTAAGCATAACTTGCATAATATGTCGAACTTACATATATAACTTGCATCTTAAAGGAGGGTAAACATGCATAGCATATAAGAGTGCCATCTTGCATATGTATATACCATATTTAAAAGGGTAAACTTGCATATCATGATTTATGCATAATACCAAACACTTAGCATGCATAAAACCACTTACTTATCATGCATAGAATCAAATACTTATTATGCATAAAATCAAATACTTATTATGCATAAAACCAAATACTTATTATGCATAAAATCAAATGCTTATTATGCATAAAATCAAATACTTATTATGCATAAAATCAAATACTTATTATGCATAAAACCAAATACTTATTATGCATAAAATCAAATACTTATTATGCATAAACCTACCACTTAACTTGCATAAACCCAAACACTTAACATGCATAAAACCCCATACTTAGTATGCATACAATCAAATACTTATCATGCATAACGTCAAATACTTTAGCATGAATAACATCAAATACTTAACATGCATAACACCAACTACTTAGCATGCACAAAATCACATGCATAACTTGCATATCATGTTACATATAACTTGCATATATTCTCACATATAGTTTGCATAACATGTCACATATGCATAAATGTTTAACATGGTGTTTTGCATCATAAAACATGGCCTTAACTTGCATTTAACATAAAACTTGCAAATCACATATCATACAAACTTGCATAAATACATTCATCCACAAACATAGCCATGTCTTATCACATCCTACCATAATCAATTTAACAATTGATTATTAAAGCCATAGAAACTCACCAAAACAAGATTAGCAAGTTAAATGAAGCAAATCCCAATGATTAAGTAGAAGAAGATGTAGATTAGCTTGCAAATCCTCTTAGGATTTTTAGTGGAGGCTCTCCAATTTTCTAAGTGGTGGCATAATGGCCTTAGATCTATTTTTTGGTAAGGATAAGGGGGTATTAGGGTGTATATATAGATTAGTTAGATGTTTTAGGACCATAGGATATACCCTAGAACCAATCCTAGCCTTTAAAGCATGTCTTGGGGAAGAAGTCAAGTGTAGGAACCATTTAGGGCCCAAAAAAAACAGCCCAAAACTCATCCCGGGCCTCAAAACATGAGCAGTTTTTGTTTTTGATTTTTCGTGAAACTTTGACGGGCCATAACTTGGTCATACGGACTCCGATTTACGAAAACTCGGACTCTATTTCGCGTATTTTTCCGAGACGAACGCAATGGCACAGCCCGTTTCCCCTGATTCAGAATATTAAATTTAATTCTGCTCTGATTTATGTTATAACAAGTTATTTAACATACGGGGTGTTACATTCTCCCCTACTTAAAGGATTTCGTCCCCGAAATCTCTAAGTCAAGAAGAACGTATCCTACCAACCAAACAACCATCTACTCAACCATCAAACACTGGCATCCATTGTCCTTAAAACAATTTCTAATGATGTATGAGCATATGCAAAAAGTGTGTGTATATGTTCCCTATCTAATGTATGAACATATGCAAACCATGATAGTGCCATGCATCCATTATGTATGCGAGGGAACCCTATCGACACATACAATATCTACATGAGTGCACAATCATTCACCAAAATGCATCATCCATATGATAACACAATCATTATACATCCATAAATATAGCTTCCTACACACAATTTTATGCAATATGCAATATGAAGTGATTGAGCCGATCTAGTGCCTAGAGTGTGTGTATATGCATCCACGAGCAACCACTAGCAAACACTTGCATCCACTTGCATCCATCATACATAACATGTCTCAAACACATGTTTCAACCATAGGTTTACCCTATCTAAAGGTCAAAAGTACTAACGAGAGGACATACTAAGGATAAGATAAGCACAAGATATGTGATGAAGGAGAAGCAAAAGGATATACCCTCCGAAAGAAAAAGGGTGCCTCGAACGCATCTTCGCTTCCGTCTCCCAGGTAGCGTCACTCTCTTCATCTCCCCTTTGTACTTTGACTAGTTGAACCTCTCTGTTTCTCAGTTTCCAAATCTCTGACCCAAGGATGCAAGTAGGAGCTCGTCGAATCGTCGCATCACGCTCTGCTTCCACTTCTCTAAGCAAACTCGGCTCTACCACCTCTGCGGTCTCATGTAGGCACTTCCTCCCATAGAATACATCACTAAGTCTGTCGGGCAACTCCGCCAATGGAAGATGCTCCTCCCATGTACCTCCAAAATCCAAGATACATAGCCTCAAAAGGTCTTCTAAAATATGATTCACCCTCTCGGTCTGGCCGTCCGTCTGAGGATGATATGCGGTACTCAAACGCAACTGAGTCCCTACCGCCTTTTGCAAACTCTTCCAAAACTCTCTAGTGAAGATAGGATCTCGATCACTCACTATACTGGAGGGTACCCGATGCAATCGAACTATCTCTCGAAGATATACAAAAGCTAGCCATGGAGCAGTCCACTTACTCTTCACAGGTATGAAATGGGTGTTCTTAGTAAGTCTGTCTACCACCACCCAAATTCCTGTATTACTCTTTCTTGATCTGGGTAACCTGTCAATAAAATCCAACGAGGCGCTGTCCCACTTTCATTGCGGAATCTCCAATGGGTGAAGCAACCCACCCGGTTTCTTTCGCTCCGTCTTCACTCGTTGGCACACCAAGCATCGAGCGACATGCTCGGCCACATCTTTCTTCATACCGGCCCAGAAGAAAGCCCTCTTCATGTCTTGGTACATCTTACCCCCACCGGGATGAATGGTCATCCTAAAACGGTGTGCGTCATCAAGAATAGCCTTCCTCAAACCCTCGTCCTGCGGTACACAAAGTCTACCGTCTCTACGCAAACACCCTCTATCTCTAAGGTGTACCTACTCAAATGGCTGGACGACTCCCCCCTTATGAGCTTCTCTACTAACTCAACCAACTGTGGGTCGCCCCTCTGTGCTTCTCCAATCCGCCCCAAAAGAGTAGGTCTAACTTCCAAAGAAGCTAGCAAACCGGGTACAAAGTCAACGGAAGGTCTAAAGTCAAACTTAGAAATAAACTCTAAGCTCCGTCGTTCAACGAACAATGAACTCAAGGACAACCTTTTTCTACTTAAGGTGTCTGCTACCATGTTACCCTTACTCATAGGATGCTAAAGATCCCATCCACTTTTGCTGTCCTAAGACTATGCGCTCGAAGAGTCTCCAACACTTCCCTAAGATGTAGGGCATGCTCTTCTCCACCAGAATATCATCCAAGATCATCATAACCGTCTCCCACGCAGACCACCCTAGTCGAATTCGGCATCCCCCAAATGCAAGCCCCAAAGGCCTAAACCAATATCAGACAAACACCCAAGGGATACCTCCTTCGAATTCAGACGACCTACGTGAGACGATACTAGTAAAAATGGCTAAATAATTAAGCCCTTGACCAATTCTGGATGTTCTCGCCAGTCTCGCTCCAAAACCGTCGTTTATCCTATACTGGCCCTGCTCAGCCTATTGAGCACATACAAAAACTTATTTCGCTCCTAGAAAAGACCCAGATGTCATCTACAAAGACCATCACGAACTTATTTAGGTACTCCCTGAACACCCTTCTCAACAAAGTATGCGGGGGCGTTCGTCAAACCCAATGGCATCACCAGCCACTCATAAAAGAAAACATCCGGAGTCCTAAAGGTAGTCTTTTCTATGCTATCCTCAGCCACTCTCAACTGATGAACTTCCGTGGCTGAGTCCACTACTAAAACACTGAGGCGCCAACCAACTGATCAAAGAAATCATCAATCCTTGGCAATGGGTGTCTATTCTTCTTTGTGAGTTTCTTTAGTTCTCTTTAGCCTACACAAAGTCTGAGGGACCCATTCGCCTTCATAACAAAAACTACTGGAGCGCCCCACTCCGATATACTTCGTCTTATGAACCCTTTCTCAAGCAAATCGCCTACTTACTTATGGAGTTCCCTCCTCTCACTAGGAGCCATGTGGCACACTGGCCAAGATACTGGCTTGGCCTTATCCACCAGATATATTCGGAAGTCAATCTCCCGCTTCGGAGGTAAGCCCTTCACCTCCTCAAACACATCCGGGTATTCCCGGACCGCTCTAACAGATCGCAGACTCTAGACCAACGTGTCAGGCGATTCTAGATACCTTAGCATAACAGATTCTATGGGATTACAAGAGATCTCGAGAGTGTTACTTAGGCGGCCCATAAGCCTAACAACTCTCCCTTCAAAATGAAGAACAGCACTCCTACTGGATAACCAGTTCATGCCCAAAATTAACCCATAGCCCGTGAAGCCCAACAAGCATCACATCTAAACTCAACGCTAAGTATAGAAACTTTCAAACCCAAACATATCATGGAGCCCCAACTGGGTTTGAAACAACTAAGGGATCATCTACCAAACTGGTGTCTAAGTGCAGTGACTCAACTATCAATGGTGAGATAAACGAACTCGATATATCAGGATCAAATAAAGTTTGAATTGGATAATAAAGAAATCCAAATTCCAACCTAGACGGTCTTATCCCCACTTGGTACCCTAGTCGTGAGGGAATACAACTACCCTCCAGAAGATTCCATACCTTGCCCTTGCTTCTTTGAACAATCCTAATAAGGTGTCCTATTTCTCTTAAAAGGATAACCACTTGCCTTCTTCTTCCCTATTCTCCACTCGTAACCTCCCACCAATGAGGTTTCATCTTTCATTAACCAAACAACTATTTGAGCCTTCCTCCCATCGTTTATCCAATAGATACCTACCAGTCCTCCTCCTTCTTGAACCAACTTCTAATCCGACTAACGTCTAAGTCCCTTGAAGTGGTTTTCCATCCTTATCTATCTTAGAAAGATCATCTATACGCGGAGGGGAAACTCAAAACGAGAGAAAGGAAGAGATTCAAAATGGAGAATTCGAAAGATATAGATATGGCTATTGGGGATTATGCTTTCCTTTCAAAAACTTTTCTCTTAAAAGACATGTTTTTGAAAATACTCCTTTCCAAAAATGTTTTAGAAAAATAGTTTTCTAAAAATTTTATCTGTTCCGGTAACCTTTGCTCTGATACCACGTGTAACACCCCACACCCGCTATAGTCACTCACTAAGGGAATGCCATAGCATCGGTGGAGTATTTTAGTGAATATAGAACAGAAAAATTACAACAAGACAGGTATAAATAGTACTTGAAATTTTAAAACATCATCTCATAACAGCGGAAATAAACATGTCTGGTTACATCATAAAAACCACGATAAAAGTCAAGTACAATATTCATCAAAATAAAGAAGTACATAATCCCACTCTCTCATACAATAGCCATAAGAAAAGAAAAGATAACTGGATAACTGGAGCTTTACATCTACCCAAGCTCCTCAAGACTGGAAACAGAAATCCGATCAAGCTCTACTACCGCTAGGATCCACCGTAGGACCTGAGGGTTGGGAAAAAGATAAAAACAACGGGGTCAGACATAAGTCTGAGTGAGTCCTATAACCCTAACAATACAACCATTAAATTAATTAGGGTATGACATAAATAAGGTACGGTACCTCTGGGGATAATGACCACACTAAGTAGCCAACAAAACATAGGGTGTACTAAGATAACCGAGAAGACGCTTTTATCCTCCCAAGGATAATTATTAGATTACACCACCCCAGACTTATTCACCCAAGGGTAATTCCTACACTGCACCACACCAGTTCTACCCACCAAGAGTAATTCCTACTTAAAGGTTGATCCCACTAAGTGTACTTAGTAATTTTTACCCGGTAGTTTCTTGTACCCCTACGCAGGTGCCGTCTGCCCCTATTTTTACTAGGTGTACCCACTACCCCCAAGCGATCGGCTCCCTACCGTAGATACCCGTGCTGGTCCCACAAAAGGGGGTGTATCATTCCCCAAAGTGGCTACCATATAATATCACTGTGCACGGCTTTATATCTACACGATGCAACAACGACTTACCAACCAGCCCGGGTCCACACACGCATATGAAACCCGTTGATCCCGCGTTGCCACCGCTAACCCGTTTTGGCCTCTTACAGTCAAGCCCAATATGCGTGTCCCGACACCCGACTAGAGTCGAGCCTACAAAGATACGTTTGGGATATTGGTTGAAATGGGCCCCCACAAGCTACTACTTAAGCTTGTCGTTTAATCTAGTGCATCCCACTTAACCCTTTAACCATGTCCCCTTACATGTTATAAATCTTGGTTAAGTCCTTTAATCATATTTCAATTGCCACTTAGGGCACCCACTAGATTCCCACATGCCACCCATGGCACTTACTTAACCCCTTAATCATGTTTAATTACATGTTCCACCTTGGTTAAGTATTCTAATCGTATTCTCACATGCCACCCATGGCACTTACTTAACCCTTTTATCATGTTTAATTACATGTTCCACCTTGGTTAAGTATTCTAATCGTATTTTTCTATTGCCACCCAAGGCAACCCACTAGTCTCATCATGCCACCCCAAGGCACCCACTTAACCCCTCATGTCCCACTACATGCTAATATGGTTAAGTGTTTCTTAATTCATTAATTAAGATCATGACCTCATAAAGACCTCCCGCATTAGACCGTCTTTTATGACTGCTGGATATGCCGGTTGGTTCCGGGCAGACTTCTGTCATAAAAAGGGCCTAACCTCGTGTCTTTACTTTAATCATGTATTTAATTTATGACTAAGACCTCTCACATTGGGCCAATCATTTGTAGCTGCTGGATGGCCGGTCGGTTCCGGGCAGACTTCCGCTACAAAAGGGTCCAACCTCGTGTCTTAGTTGATTAATTAAACCTAATTAATCACCCCCATATTAATTATCCCTAATTAATATCAAATTTTCCATAACATGGGTAGACCTAACTCAATAGGTAAATTCCCATGGGGTAGACCTAACTCAATAGGTAAATTCCCACTTATGGTAATTTATTTTTATGGTATGCTTAATCATACCCAATCATACTTTTATTAACATATTTATTACCCCATCGTTCCCCACGTAAATCGTTCTCATTTCACGACATAATAAAGGGAAAGATCCATCACAAATATCATGGGTTTAGCATATAACTTTGTCATGGGTTAAGAGGATGTCAACTTGCATATATGAACATATATTAACCCAACTACATATAACCCAAACTTGCATATTATCATACCCATGATTTGCATAACATATGACATATGAGTTTGCATATTATCATACACATATCTTGCATAACATGTTAAACTTGCATATAAGCATCCTCATAACTTGCATAACATGTTAAACATGCATTTAAGCATACACATAACTTGCATAAGCATTCACATACTTGCATGGGCATTCATATACTTGCATAAGCATTCACATACTTGCATATCACATTAAGCTCGCATTTAAGCATATACATAACTTGTATAACATCATGCTCATAACTTGCATAATCTCATAAACTTAACTTGCATAATACTATGCACACAACTTGCATACCCTCATACACATAACTTGCATATGCACATAACTTACATAACATGTTGAGCTTGCATTTAAGCATAACTTGCATAATATGTCGAACTTACATATATGACTTGCATCTTAAAGGAGGGTAAACATGCATAGCATATAAGAGTGCCATCTTGCATATGTATATACCATATTTAAAAGGGTAAACTTGCATATCATGATTTATGCATAATACCAAACACTTAGCATGCATAAAACCACTTACTTATCATGCATAGAATCAAATACTTATTATGCATAAAATCAAATACTTATTATGCATAAAACCAAATACTTATTATGCATAAAATCAAATGCTTATTATGCATAAAATCAAATACTTATTATGCATAAAATCAAATACTTATTATGCATAAAACCAAATACTTATTATGCATAAAATCAAATACTTATTATGCATAAACCTACCACTTAACTTGCATAAACCCAAACACTTAACATGCATAAAACCCCATACTTAGTATGCATACAATCAAATACTTATCATGCATAACGTCAAATACTTTAGCATGAATAACATCAAATACTTAACATGCATAACACCAACTACTTAGCATGCACAAAATCACATGCATAACTTGCATATCATGTTACATATAACTTGCATATATTCTCACATATAGTTTGCATAACATGTCACATATGCATAAATGTTTAACATGGTGTTTTGCATCATAAAACATGGCCTTAACTTGCATTTAACATAAAACTTGCAAATCACATATCATACAAACTTGCATAAATACATTCATCCACAAACATAGCCATGTCTTATCACATCCTACCATAATCAATTTAACAATTGATTATTAAAGCCATAGAAACTCACCAAAACAAGATTAGCAAGTTAAATGAAGCAAATCCCAATGATTAAGTAGAAGAAGATGTAGATTAGCTTGCAAATCCTCTTAGGATTTTTAGTGGAGGCTCTCCAATTTTCTAAGTGGTGGCATAATGGCCTTAGATCTATTTTTTGGTAAGGATAAGGGGGTATTAGGGTGTATATATAGATTAGTTAGATGTTTTAGGACCATAGGATATACCCTAGAACCAATCCTAGCCTTTAAAGCATGTCTTGGGGAAGAAGTCAAGTGTAGGAACCATTTAGGGCCCAAAAAAAAACAGCCCAAAACTCATCCCGGGCCTCAAAACATGAGCAGTTTTTGTTTTTGATTTTTCGTGAAACTTTGACGGGCCATAACTTGGTCATACGGACTCCGATTTACGAAAACTCGGACTCTATTTCGCGTATTTTTCCGAGACGAACGCAATGGCACAGCCCTTTTCCCCTGATTCAGAATATTAAATTTAATTCTGCTCTGATTTATGTTATAACAAGTTATTTAACATACGGGGTGTTACAATATTTCTCTTCAGAACTAATTATAGCTTATTTATAGGCAATTAATAGAGTAATTCAAAAAAGTTATGCCACATAATTTTCCTGCTTTGCGGGTGTTACACTTTAAGCTTGGACATTGTAATTTTAAAATAAAAGAAAACAATACTATCAAATTTGTGATGGCGTTTCTGTTGTAAACGATTGGAACTGTATTGGAAAAAGTAGCTCAAAAGAGGTTGTCAACAAAGGAACCACAATCTATGAATAAAATTCAATGTTTTGAACAGTAAACAACTTTTTTAGTCTCCGTCTAACCATTAACCATTTCAGCATGGCAAGTATGGTTCATCCCTCTGCCACATCAAATAACCACAACACTGAGCATTATCTATCGATAGCAACTCAAGACACATCTCAAATATGCTAACTTACACTGCCTACTCAACTTATAACCAACAACTCCTTCCTCCACGATGAATCAACATCCGGAGTCACCACTTTAAGCACCACAGCCTATTGCCTCACTCCATTATTTTCCTTTTGAATCCAAATGCAAGGTATGAGACAATGAACCATTACCGCCACATTACCAATCAAAAATAAATACTTCATTGGAATTTTTTCAACTATGTGCTGAGCAGACTGGCATCATATTGAGTTGTTAAACAAAACAATTGATACTACGATGTCTTACATTATTTAAAGCAACAAATCAGAATCAACAGTAAATATACCTCTTCAGGACGCTGGCAGTGATCAGCAGTTTCATAACCTGTCAATAGCTCTACAGGTTCTCTACAACTGCATCAGGGTACAAAAAATATAAAACAATTTGAATCAGACATTACTGCAGCAATGTAGTGAAATATAATTCACTAGTGGTAGATTATAGAAGACAAATAGACACTCTCCTGTAGATGTAATATTCATATATACTGCATTTTGAGAAGAATACAGCCAAACGTTTGAACCTAAGTTATCAAAGTTTCCCCTACTGCCTTCTTTCTAGCTTCCGCACCTTCAGACATAAACAAAACAATTTAAATTTTAGAATATCAAAAAATAACATAAACTGAAATCTAGAAAATATTGTGAAAGGCACTAAGTTGGATGCCAGGTTGATGATAAACATTAATGTTGACCAAATAAGCATAGATTCCAACAGTTCTGTTCATTTACATTTTCCTCTATTCTCTACCCTTTTTCTCATTGCTTTCAATTTTCCATATTGTTAACTAAATTGGTTTATTCCTCCTTTAAAACACCACAAATCCCTTTTAGTCCACTAACCATGCAAAATTGGAACATTCCACTATGTAATGACAGTAAGCATTTACTTATCAGAATTCTTTTTTGCTTGTGCCTTTGATTGTATTTAAGCATGAAGTCTTTGTTTTTTAGTGCTCATCTAAAAATAATTCTTTGTTCCAATAACCAATAACCATGTAAATTATGTCCATTTATAAAAAAAATGTTTATATATATATATATATATATGAAGATGGAAGAATCAAAAATCTTCTATAAGTACATGAACATTTTTTTTTGTACTCAAATACGCATAAATACATTGCATTCCAAAATTTACAGAGTAGATTTGGACTCCCATGTAAAATAAATGTATTTATTAAAGATGAAGGGATAACAACAATATGGATTTTCAAAACTTCAACAATGTTGACACTATATGTTGTTTGTTAAATGTTTTTGATAATTGTGATATTACATACACAATATATAAAAAACTAAGACAAAATAGGTCTTCAACAGTAGAAGATTAAGGCACCGCATGTATTTTAAAAAGAATTTTAAATGGTACATGAGCATAGGAGCATAAAAACCCCTTTTGGTGTAGTATTTAAGACTTGGACATGTTGAATTAAAACCCAAACAACTAAAGACTTCTAGATCAGTTAGTATAACCCAACTCATGTGATTTAGTGTAAAGTACCCCGATGTTAATTGGTCATGTAAGAACCAAATATCTATGTAATTAGTTGTCAAGGAAAACCTAGATAAAGGCTTCATAATATTCCAAGCATATTAGTTTATGTTCCTCTTAGACAAATCTCTGATTAATACATGGATTTAATTAAAATAAACTCTTTGCACTGGAATTTTAAAGATCATAGTCCAGCTAACCAATCACAAAGGCTGACATGCTGCATACAAGGTACATTAGATCTATTGCCCTTTCATTAATCACAAAATAGTACTCATATAGTATAGTGTCAAAATTATAAAATACATGAAAACCAACTTGATTTATATCCTGTGTATTTAATTAACAACTGCACCTAATACACTTAAAATACTACCCATAATTGGACAAATTGGACTAAAAATAAATGCAATTAATTGCATTTTAAACATTCGATTAACTATCTTTATGATTATGATTCAACTAAGCATGAATCACAGAGCACATGAGCCTCGTCCAATCAACAACAAGGATAGTACCAATATTTTGTTTATTTAATCTGTCAAAAACAATAGGCTCGCTAATTAGAAGTATTTGCCAATAAACATAACATACATTATTACTGAAAGCAAGAATAATCCAATGATCAACTTCACTATCTCACAGGTACTCCAAGATCAGAACAAAATATACAGTCAAGTAGGTTTATACAACAATATATTCAAAATTTGTTAACAGATTAGTAACAACAAACCAGATCGCAAAATTATCATTATCTTTTGGCCAATCGAATAACAACAAACATGAAATCAAAATAAGGCATGAAATCGAAATTGAAATAAAAATAAGGTAAATCGAAATCGGCAAAAGATAATACCTGAAAGAGGGCAGTGTGGAAATCTGCAGCTGAAATCGAAATCGAATCGAGTCCAATCAAAACCTGAAGGAGCGGCAATGATTTTTCTTCCTTCGTCTTCCTTGTTTTCGTGCTTTGGGGGGATTTCGTACTGGCGCAAAAGCGAAAATGAACCTCGTAAGTGAAAAAAAAGAAATAGCGTGTAGGTCACGGGTCGTATATTTCAATAAGTACATCGCTGGTAAAAAAAAATTTAATTTTAAATCGATTTGTTTCAACTTAGTTGCTTCAAAAATAAACAACAAATGCAAATTACTATACTTGCATAAGTTGTTAATGGGATGATGCAACTAAAAACATTTGCTTCCAATTATTTGCTTCGAAAATGATGCACAACCGATGCTAATTACATTTTTAGTTCATCTACCGCTTCCGCTATGTCAATTGCTTCAGAAGCCGAAGGGGAACAGACTGAAGTAATGCTATTAGCAATGGTTTTTTGTACAACTGACGCAACTGGGTCGTATATTTTGTAATCCATCATGAGTCAAGGCTAGGGATGGCTCCTCCCGTTTCGAGACACTCTAGCAAATGCCTCAGGATCACACCTACGGGTAACCCTTAGATGCGGTAGGGCCGGTCCACACTTACTTTATTGGATTAGTTATTCCTGAACAATACGTTTCCCGGTCCTATCGGACATATCACACTACAACAAAATGACCCTATTACAACGGTGGAACACCGTTGTAATAGACATTTTACAACGGTGGGCAAACCGTCGTGTATAAAGAAGTTGTAATAGACTAATATCTTTTACATCTTTTTTGCACCGTTGCAGCACCGTTGTAATATGTATATTTTACAACTGTTTTCCACCGTTGTAATAAACTTTATTACAACAGTTATGCACCGTTGTAAAAATATCTATTACAACTGTTATGCACTGTTGTGATTGACAGTTGCATTTTAAAAAAAAATAGGCACCTTTTGCAACTGAAATGAACAATACACTAAATATAGCAATACTCCACAAGCAAATCAGATATTACAGTTTTTTGCAAAAAAATTATTGAAATACTCAAATTTTCGGTATTACAAACAATAAGTTTTAAAAAAAAATTCACACATTATTACATACTTGTCCGTTACAAAAAAACTTAGTACAAGCACAAATTATCCACAAAAAATTGCATTTCCTACTGGAGTACACAAGTCGAAGACAACAAAATCTTTATGCCATTTATCTTTTTGGTGCAAGTTCACTGCAGTGCTGTGAGACCTGTTGCAAAAGAATATGTTTGTTAGAAAAAAGAATAGAAAGTGTTTTTTTAAGCCAACAATACCAAATCTTAATAGCATCAAACATAACTAACATTCTATACACAAGTTGCAATATATATATATATACACAAATACATACACATATATAAATATACATATACATACATACACACACACACACACACACACACACATATATATATATATATATATATATATATAAGAATCGACATACCTGGACATGCAATAAATCATAAGTTTCAACCAAGTTTTTCTTTTATAATCCATGCCGAAATGAAATCATACCTGGACAAGCTCACATAACATAAGCCTCAACCATGGCCGGTCCTAGGTCATTTTGCATCATGAACAAAACTCCACTTTGGGCCCTTTCATACGATTTCAAATATATAACGATGGTAATCATATGCAAAAAATATCAATGGTGGAAAAAAGTTTTAAAGTTAATTAATCTTTTCAATAATCTCAAAAGTATGAAACTTCTCAATCATTAAAAAGAGAAAAGAGAATAATCCAACAATAACATAATTTAAAATTCTCTTAATGCATTTCGCATTAACGGTGCCTATTATTTAGTCCTATTCGACCTGAATTAAACATACCACAGTTGTAATCCACACTAACAGCCAGACAAAATCATTGTTTGACACGGTTTCATGTAAAACATTAATATACAAAGATATAACTCTGAAACACTTGGAAGAACAACAGTTATATATTTCAAACATTGTTCATCAAATGCAGCATGCCAAAACTCTTCATCCTAGCATCCCAAACAATTTTTGCTTTTGAGAAAATTTTGTTTCGTATATACCTTTCCTGCCCAGTACCTCGGAACTTCTGACCTGAATATGTTAGTGAATGCCGCTTCAAATGAAAGCAGGGAAGATGGTGAAGACATGACTGGGATCACTTCACTGACTGGACAAAGCCTACTTGCCATAACATAGTTCAGTTGGCTTACACCGTGTTCCTTAACGGGCCTGCTGACGTAGGCAAAAAAAATCAGGGCCCAATCTGCAGGTGTTTTCAGCATCGCTGATAAGTTCAAATGAATCAAGACAATGGTAGTGACGAAGACAGTGAAGAAGATAGTTATGATTACGACTATGCCTGAACATAAAATTAGAGTCAAGTATCATATGAATTCCAAAGTTTCAAATCAAGTTAAATTAATGGTTTTCTACAGCTTAAGTCATTAATTCAGCAAAGCATTCGGTGAATAAAGATCGCAACGATTTTGCACTACTCAGAAAAAAGGGCCAGTAAAATGAAGGAATGACCAAGTTAACATAAGAATTAACCATATTGACAATCCAATTAAGTTGAGATAATGATGAATTACCTCTGTAGCTCTTTCTACTTCTTTCGTCCCCACAGAAAGGTAGACTTATGATTCTAGGCCTGTAATGATAACAACAAAATCAATGTCAAAGAAAACTGAAATTTATAATCTATCAAAACTAAAACTAAAGTGCTCTAAACAAAGTGAAGGAAAATGGGCCGAAGCCAAAACGATATTCAGTCTAGATATCCCGAAAGCATTCCTTTTGCGGGTATTTTTGTTCACGCTGCATTGTTGGAAATGTGATGCTGTTATGGAAGATAATGTATAGCATGGTAAAGGTAGTGATAATCAGTCTCTGGCCAATATGCAAAACAAGAACAGAAAAAAGTGCAATTTATATTTTATGAATGCTTTGACAAACCACCTGAGATGCATATCAAAGTGAGGCGGTCGTGAATTACGCCGAGGAGTGACAGGCTAGGTGTTGCTCGACTGCCTTCAGATCAACTGAAATTGAAACAAAATTCGAAGATTTGAGATATGATACTTAAATAAGTAGAAAGACATACCTAATTTCGTATTAAGACTACAATAGGAGCTCGGACGAAGAAAACACCTCAAATTTGCAATTCTGAATTCGCATGGAGTAAATCGCTTCACTTGAAAACAAAAACGGGAGAGGATGGTTTTGCTTCGGAGGCAAATCGATTTTGTTTAGAGAATGGGTAGGGAACGAAAGCAGCAATGAATTAGGAATTTACCTGTAAATAAAGGCACTATTATTTTAGATCGAGAAGAAGCATCTAGGTGAAAGCCATTTTATTGAGAGAATAGATCTAAAACAAGGACGCCCTTTTTTTAGATCAAGAAGAAGAACAGTAGTGAATTGGGAATTTACATTGAAGAAAAATATTGTGCGTACGGCAGAACCGATAATAAGTGATATAGCGTGAGCAGGACAATATCATAAAGAATCGAAAATAAAATTAATGATGAGAGAAGCTAAGGAGGGAAAACAAAAAATTTGGTGGGTGGAAAGCGGGAGCCACACGAAAATTTGGATGTAACACTCAAACATTTCGTTCTAAAACCAAACAATCTCAGAATTTTCAAACCATGTGAATATTTAGGTCTGCATGCAAATATGGTTTTGCAGTCAAAGCAAAATTTTGTTTTGAAGCCTAGTGAATTTTTAATTATTAATATAATATTTAAACATTACAACCTAGAACTAGTACAAATTTATTAAATATAATATGGATGTGTTAGGAAATATTTTGCTGAAGCATTTGATATTGCTCATTAACAATTAGTTATTGTTAACTATTCCTTATTTCTTCTTATTTATAATTAAATATAACTTATTAAAAGTTTATTATGTATATATTACTAATAATTATTCATTATAAAATACTTAACAATCATTATTAAAAAACTAATTTTTACTTCTTAATTAGTGATTCTTACTTCTTATTTATTGATTACTAAAATTAATTATTCATTGCTAAAAACAAATTTTTATTTATTTATTTTAAATTTCTAATAATAATACATAATTATTATTTATTAATTATTATATAGCGAAAAGAAATTATTAATATTAGTTATTACATATTTTCAAATAATCTATTTATTATTATTATTACTAAACAATAGTTATTGATTATTAATATTTTTATTAATTATCGAATTTTTATTAATTATTAATATGGTATTTTTGTTGTAGTGTAGTCATATATTACAACAGTCAAAAAATAAAAGTTGTGATAGGCTTTTATTACAATTGTCAAAATAACACAGTTGTTAAAAATAAGTTTATTACAACTTTTCTGAAAAAAAGTTGTAAAAAACATTTATTACAACGGTGATTTTACCACCGTTGTAAAATTAAAGTTGTAATATGGTGTTTTTGTTGTAGTGTCACCTAGCCAGTATCGACCAATATCCGAGGCCTCTCAATCCATCTTCCACGTAAGTAAAAATGTCTGCGCTCCATACCATATCACTACTTATAGATTGAAAGAAACACAAATTCTCCCTATGGGCCTTATTCCGTTTTTGACTCATACTGGGGTGTGAGGCTCGCGAAGTTACGCTATACACAAAGCTATGCTAACTAAAGTTGTGCTTTGTTCATCAACCACAAGGCTCTGCTTTTCAACAAAAGCCTTGATAATTTGCATCTTAGCATGCTACATTGACAATTCACGCCATACGACTGATGTCTATCGAAACATAACCTCTGAGCTCGTACGTCTCAAAGAAGAGAGTTAAGCAAAGAATAAATTCTCCGCTACTAAACCGATATATATTTAATATAAATCAATCATTACAAAATGAAATCCAACGTCAAACACACAATCCATTTACTAGTCCGTTCTGAGTCTGAACAAAACCGAAGACACCTTATTCCTCGTCCCATATGTCCAATACGGGGGAGAGGTTCTGAGACTCACCGCCTCGATACCCAGTATCGTCCAGTTTATTTCAGAGAAATGTCATAGACCATAACGGAGAATGAGGTTTGTGAAGAGCGACCGATTGTATAATTTCTCCATAAACGCACATCGAATTTCGTTACTAATTAAAATTTCGACATGACCAATCGGCAGATAGGGAAACTACACATCGTCTATAAACAATCCGGAAAGCAGTATAAAATAGCCAACAACAAGAATATGTATATATCATAAAGTCAGACACGGAATAATCATGTCACAAAGGCGGAATAGATATGAATAAACCAAGAATGTGTACAACAAGCTAAAGATCCACTAATCCCAAAAGAATAGATACATGGACCATGATCTACATAAAATAATATGTACACAATGATAGATAAGGCCAGAGGTACAAAAGTACATAAAGATGCGGAGACAGAGTAGCAAGCTAAAAGCGGAAGATCAATCCTACGAGGAGTCCTAGAGGAGTACCTAAAATGACTCGGTCTAAACCAAGTATTATTTATAGGAATAAACAATAAACGGATCAGTCTAGCCGTACTTATCAAATAAACTGAGATAATAAGGGATATATCAAGGGATGACATGCTTCTAGTAATAATATCTAATCATAAATAAATATTAAACCTGGCATGCCAATACAATCATGAAATGACAATGGAATGTCCACACACAACTATTTCTAAATAATCCCCAAGCTAATGTAGAACGCAATATACAAATAATAGCACACAACAATAATTCTCATAATGAGAAAAGATCATATAACAATAAGAGTTGACAAATAAATGCCAAACATAAATCAAATTGATGCGCATCACATCAAGGTAATCAGGAATTAGGAATCATTTATCAAATTGACGCGTATCGCATCAAAGTAGACATAGAAAAATCAAATTGACACGCATCGCATCAAAGTAGTCATAGAAAATCAAACTGATGTGCATTGTATCAAATTAATCATATAAAACATCATAAAAAGGAAAAGCCAGTCGGTTCAGAAGTGAGATGCGATCTCTAGGTAGTTAACCCATTTGTTTGAGCCGAAGCTCCCCACGAAGCCGAGTCGTGACCTGGGTAGAGGAAAACATAAAACATAGAAAGTTGGACCGAAGTCCCATAGATGAAGGTCACAAATCGTATACTTCCACTCGGGCAATCGCGAACCAACAATTATGTTATGAAGCGGATACCATGGCTCTGGGTGAGCATAAATTACACCGAGATAATTAATATAAGAGAATAGTTTAATGTCCCATAACCACTCGCTATTCTCGAATATTTACGAACCCGTTGTTGGTTCATACTCCAAGACGGTGAATAGAAATTATTCCAAGCTAGTTAATGTAAGAAAATAGCGACATGTCCCATAACCACATGCTATTATCGAATATTTACGAACTCATAATTAGTTTCTACTCAAAACAGAGAAAATCACTGCAGTGTTCGAATGCACGAGTCCAAGAGTTATTTGTCGAAGTAAACATACAAAGGTTCATAGTCCTCAGTTTTACTAAGGTAAATAAACTAAATTTCTCGCCCGATCGATTAAAGAGGGTCCGTACACACTAATATATTGGAATCCGTAGAAGGATTCGTGGTCCATTAATAATTTATAAACCCTCTTATAAGTCTGACGTAACAATGTACACGTGCACGATTGCCGAAGCGAATCGATCAAGGGAATTCACGTTGCAATAACGTAAATTCAGTTCATAAATCATCAAATATAAATTCGACAAATAGAATAAATATATAGCTCGTTATTGGATTCTATAATGTTAGGAAACGATTAGAAACCACGTTGGAGCGGCAGGAAAGAAAGACACACAATCAGGTGCCGCAGATCAAATAGTGACACCCTGGTGATCATTAATGCGTACATTTCAACAACATACATGAAATCATAGGGATAACGGTTGTAATTTCGATCAACGACCAAATAGAAATCCCAAACAAGCTCATGAAGGTTATAAACTATATCGGAATTGGCTCGAAGGATATCGAGTCGATAATTCACGTTTTAGAGTCATGAATCATATTAATAAGAGTATTGAATAACTTCGATATAAAAATAGAGTGCACGGGCTCTAGGACGATCACTAATTCAATTCACATCTTAAACAATGTGAATAGGCCAAAAAGAATCAACATTGGAAGAATTAAACGAGAATTCAAAGTCAATGAATCGAGCTGCTGGAATCTGTGAATTCGTAAAGCTAAAGTTCACAAACGAAGTCCTAACGACCCGAGCTCCGGCCGGGAAAGAGCCTAGATAGGGGTAAACTGTGGAACGAGGTCCCTCTGGCCCACAACCCAAAACTGGTTGACCGGTCAAAAAGGGGCGATCGACCGTTTTTCAACAGAAGCGAAACCGGTCGACCGCCCCATTTTGGGCCAGTCGACTGGTTTTGGCCTTGGTTGTTAGCCAGGCCAAAACTGAGCGGATTTGTCTCCCGTGAGCATCCGACGGCGATCGTTAAGGTTCGCGACTTCTTCGGGACATCAACGAAACCTCTCCGATCCACCGTATCGACTCGTGAAGATCGAATGCAAAGATTTTGATTATAGGTTCTAAACGAACCAAATTTCGAACTAAAACGAATAAACGCGATATAAGCGAATTGTGAAGTCTTAGAACTTGCTGGGGGTGACAAAGGTATTTCACAAGGTAACTTAATCGACTTACATCATGTCCAATGATTGTGTAAACAACATATGCCATAATTTCTATTTCAAATGAAATTCAAACTAATAAACTGGAAAGTATAAACTATTCTAACCAATTCAACAAGCAAATGCAACATGAAATGTTCCTAAATTACACTGTACAAGCACATAGGCTTGAGGCATAGATGTGAGTTCAATAAAGAACTCACCTTGGTTTTAACCGATGAAGAACAAGCTCTAATTCAAGCAAAGAAGCTTTCTTTCTTCAATTGCTTCCCTCTAATCACAATATAAACACAAATGCAAACACATGGGCATTGGAACATCATAAAAATCCGAAAATGTTGAGCTATGGAGATAAAGAATAGGATAAAGAAGCTTACCCATGTCATAGAATTGGATTTGCACAAGATTGAGCTCTAGATTGAAAACCTTAGCTTAGGGAATTTCTATTTCCCATTCCCTTCCCCATTTTCTATTTTCTTAGAGGAGTTGGAATGAAATGAAGAGAAGGGGCTGATTTGGTTATAAGGAATGGGCTACGTTTAGCTAAACCAAGCCCTAACCAAAGTGCCAAATTATCGAAACTCGGAACATATCGAACCTTATAGTTTTCGAACACCTAAATGACTTTTTGAACTCGATGGAAGTGGTTTCAAGCCCAAATTCATTCGTATGTGAAAAGTGATATTTTGGTCATACATTCTAATGAGAAAACGACCAAATTTCACTATCTCAAAAGGTATCGATGGTTATAGTCAAAAAGGTCGTAAACAATGATCCAGACTCAATGGAAGTGGTCCCGAATCCTAATTTTATCGTTTGGGAAAAACTACATTTTGAGTGACACATCGGATACGACGATATATTTAAACAGTATATTTAAATCTATTTTCCTCGAGCGGGTTGTTACAGACTAAACCACTTAAAATAATTGCGTCCTCGCAATTCCTTAAGAATGAAGTAATAGGTGACAACCAAAAATTACACGAAGTGATACAATCAGAACTGACACGAAATGAAAAGGTCACACCAATGGCTAGGTGAGATCACAATTTCGTTTCGCAAGATCGTAAAAACTAGAGTTTAATCTCGAACTTCATTACCCATGAAGGTAGTCATCCTAAACGGGTACGATAGTTCCGGAAACATTCATAAATGCTATGAATTCGTATTGATTTGCCTCTCTTATTACAATTCTCATAGGAATGAGAATATGTATAATGCATAAGAATCTTGCAAATCAAATTCAAAATTTTCAAGAAGCAACAAGACTGGGTCCTACAGATGCGGAATACCGATAGTAGATATTTCTCTTAGGATATGAGATGGGAAAATTACGGTGGTTGATTATTCCATTCCCAAAACTCAATCATGATGAATCAATCAGGTACTAAATCTCATTTAGTAACCATAAAGACGAATCATTAGGAATTATACGAAATTCCCAATATTCCAAAACTAGAGTATCGATTTTAGAAAATCAGAAACATCGAGAAGATGATGGATAAATAGTGCACAACTAACCACTTCGGAACAATATGATTTAAGATAATTTTCTGCCAAAAATCTCAAATCACAAAAATATCAGCAATTAATCAAAGAAGCAATAGACAATTTCTACAACAAGATGAGATTAAACTAAAGAGGTCTTAATCCCCAAAAATTTGATTGACAAAGGTTAACAATCGTTCGGAGACAATTTTCAATCCAAATGGTTCAAGCAAACAAAGGAGAAATATCAAAAGAGCTCATCCTTTTTATATTCATTTCTAAGAACAATGCAGCACTAAGTCCCTAAGTGAATTGACTATAGCACTTCCAGATGATCGACTAGATCATAGATTCGAAGAAAGGAATTATTGAGTTCACCGTGGATCGAAAAAACTCAAATTACCCCCCCCCCCCCAAGGGACTTCCATTCTCTCGAGTGATCGTTCACTAGAGAAAATAAGGAAACCCATGGAGTTACAAGAATACTAAATTCTTTTTAGCAAATCAAAAACAAGAATTAGGAATAATGAGAGATTCCCAATCGTTAAGAATTTCCGAAAATCAAAGAGCTAAAATCCAGAAACAAGAGACATAAATAAATAACCAAGAGAGAAAAAAACATCAGTTATTTATTTGCTCAAAGAAAAGATTCAAGATAATTTCTAATTAAAAATCTTGAACCACACAAATTCTTGGAACTACTCCAAGGAAATCTAAAAATAAATTATCTAGGAAAATAACAAAATGAATACAAAAAATCGCAAAAATCCAAAATATCATTATTTTGATTAACTTATTAATGGTTAATTTAATTTTAGCGATCATTTCAAATGTCGGATTGTCACATAATGGTGTTTAGGAATTCCAAACTACAACATGGCGTCCTACGTCTCGTACGAGATCCTTAACGCACCCAACGGACAAATTAATACAACAAGCCCTCCAAAATTCAAAAGTTCATGCAAATCACACGAAAATATAAAAAATTTCAATAAATAATTCGGGAAGGCATAAATGAAATAAAATTCCTTTATCAACTTACGAATAAAACACAAATGATATCTTTTGATAACGAAGAACACGGTCGACGTATATCAAAAGAACATAAATAAAATAATCTCTGAACAGGGTAAATGAAATTAAGGAATTAATGACGTGTACCCTGACTCAAGAAGCGGGATCACAAGAAGCGGGATGCTTTCCCTCATTCTTGATCTTGAGTTTGTAACGCAATGATAAATTTGTTGAGTTAATTTAGCACAAATGCTTGGTGACTCACACCTGCACAACGAGGTAACAAATGAGTTGTTTTAGCCCTAAGGCTTGGTGATCTCACACCGAACTAGAACTATATAGCTGATAACAAGGGAGTAGATTTAGTCACAAGGACATGGTATCTCCATACCAACTGACAAGTGTTCAATAAAACACGCTAGGTACGTAACGACGTACGAAACAATCTTAACTAGAAATCAAGAAATATCAGGATCAAATGCGCTTTCAAACTAAAGACAAAGGCTGCTGTGTGTATTGGAATTCGTGCCAAACAGAGAATCATTTCAGATCTGAGTTTTATTTGTGGCAAAGGTGAGTGATTAGCATTGTTTTTGCACTAACTATAGTTAGTTAGGGTGATTAGTGTTAATTAACGAAATTGTGCAAGATTAAATTCTAGAAAAATATTTATAAATTTCGAAATATTATTTTAGGCCTCAGTTAGAAGTTTGGGATAACTTTGTTAAGTTTTGTTAATCCTATTATTAGTTTTTCTTAAACATGATTAAGGGGAAAATATGGGTTTTTGGGTATGTTTGATCCGTTTTGACATATTATATTGTTGTTTAGCTGTTTGTGGATGATTTTATATGTTGCTATGACTGTATGGTATGCTTTATGATCGATTAGAACAGTTAGAATGGTCGAAAACGCCGTAGTATGGCGTAAAACTGTCACTGGAAGAGTTGTAGGAAATATGCAAGAAACCGGATCGGATCGTGCCCCTTCTCCGACCCGACCCAATCGTGAGACCCCTTCACGAGCCGCTATGCTCCATCCATCACGAACCAGAGGACCACAAGGTGTTAAGAGTCGATGATTAGGAAGAGGAGCTCACTCAAGTTGATCTGATGTCACGTGCTTGACTAGGGTGCAGCGAACCGACCCGACCCAGTTAGTAACCACGACCCGAGGCACCAAGGACGAAGGAGCACCACGACCCGACCTGGTGGAAGACTGCTTGTTGGAGACGAACCGACCCGACCTGGGAGGATCTCATGACCCGATCCGAATGGGGTTGATGACTGCGAACCAAACCAAAGAGCTTGGATGCGAGGCATGAGTTATGAACCAAAGGAAGAACGATTCGGATGAAGACAAAACCTGAGATGCAAAGGTAGTCCAAATGGGAAGTTTGTACTCAAGATCCAGATGGAAACCAATGAGTTAACTTCATGATTGGGCTTTGCTGCGGGATGTGTGCAAAGGGGTTATCGACGTCCATAGCTTTGATTCACCACGGAAAGACAAGTGTTAGGCTAAAGATCAGTGCAGTGGGGTAATTTTTACTCCATGGGGGCAGAGTGATCGTAGCATGGCTATAAGCCAGTGTAGTGGAGTTGTCATGACTTCATCGGGCAGAGTGGACATAGCAAGGACTAATGGCTATGGATCAGTGCAGTGGAGTTTCCATGACTCCATGGGGCAGAGTGATCATAGCAAGGAATAGGGTGATCAAAGTAGTGGATATCATATGCTTTACGCACTGAGTGAGAGATGTGAGGATGGTTGCTATGCTGGATTGTTTTCCATCACTATGACTTGCACACCCCCACCCCCGTACTTCTTTACACCATATATTAGTGGCACCTTAGAGTATTGTACAGTATGTAGTGCTAACTCTTTGGTTGCATGTCCAGGTTCTGGTATGGTTTAGTATACATGTTATATTCTGTTTTGCTGCTTATCGCTCATACCAGACTTTTGTCTAACCTAGAGTTTTATGTCTCTTCTTATTACTCTGGTTGCTCCTAAACGAGCAGACTAGAGACAGGTTAGATGGTGGTGCACGAGTAGCTGTACCGGAGACGAGCAAGAGGCTACCACGTATGATATATATATATATATATTATCCCTGTGTCACTGAAGGTCACTGCTTGGGCATTAGTAGTGTACCTTTTCCTTTTCTTTGCTTTAGAGACAGTTTGAAAGTTGTAATAATGATGTGGAACACAAGCTGTATTTGGATTTCCACTACTATGATGTTTAGTTTTAGTTTTCAGCTTATGCACTGCCTCGCCTGTTTTATGTCAAGTATGTTGTTATTATATTTTATTCCATGTGCCTTGAGACATTCTATAGGTTCTTTCTTTAGTTCTTTGCCTTCTTTCTTTTCTTTGACGATCGTCCCGTGCTAGTCGGACGTCGGTGCAGCGCACTTCGTGGGAAATGTCGGCTGGTGCGGGGCGGGCCATCACACTTGGTATCAGAGCTCTAGGTTGAGTAGTTAACCTAGGGGAGTCATGATGGAGAGATAGTATACGTATATGAGGGCGAGTAATTGTGATTATTTTGGTTTTCAAAGGCTATATATATACAATTAGTATATGTAAGGATGAAGTCGTACTACACTGGCACCACTATGGAGATTGTTAATCGTTTTCTCTTCATAGATAAGACGATGAGCAGGAATTTGAGTAACAAGCGTCCAAGGGATAATAATGGGAATGCCCCTGACATGAGGACTATGTTCACTGACCTCATGAGAGAGATGCTTAGGTATATTCAGAGAGCGGCTCCTAATGCTGCTAATGGTGGAGGTGCAGCGGTGCAGGCGCCTAGGGCCGATTTCGCCAAGCTTAACAAGGATTATAATAGTCTTAGTGGGAAGCTGTTCCACGGAACGGAGTCGGCTACGGATGTTCTGGATTGGTTGGATAGCTGTGAACGTATCTTCGAAGACATGGGTATCGAGGATGCAATGAAAAGGAAGCTAGCATCCCATCAACTTCAAGGATGGGTGATAAATTGGTGGAATGCTATCAAGGTAGCTACTCCAGAAGATCAAGTTACTCGGAATCACTTCGGGACTCGCTTTAGCGATAAGTTCATCCAGGCTGCTCAGAAATCAGAGTTGTTTAGGAAATTTCTGGAGCTTAAGCAGAATGGTAGGGTCGTCTCAGATTATATTACAGAGTTCGATAGTTATAGAAATATTGGTTATCTCTTATTGACACTGCCGAGAAGAAGAACATGAAGTTCATAACTAGTTTAGATGGGTACTTGGGGGAAAGGCTTATAAACCATATTGATGAGACCTTTGAATCGATTGTTGGGAAAGCATTGAGATCGGAGAGTCTTTACCCTAAGCCAAAGACTGAGTTGTTTTTGTATCTACAGGAGAGCCAAAACTGTTGGTAGGCGGTTGAGGCAAGAAAAACTCTCAGAATAAGAGGAAACAGAACCAAGCTAAGGATGGCCAAAAAAAGAGTAAGAAAGATGTTGAGTGCTTCAGCTGTGGTAAGAAGGGCCACTATGCCAAAGAGTGTCGGGCTAAGCCAGCGGATAGGAAGTGCTTTAATTGCGGCCAAGTGGGACATCACAAGGATAAGTGTCCGCAACCACCTAAAGAGAAGCAGATCGTGAAAGCTTATTCTATAAGTGTTGTTCCTTCTTCGTCGAATGCCCCAACTGCGGCGGAGAAGGGAAATAATGTTGTTATCCAAGGTATGCTTTCTGTTTATGATGTTCCTGTTAGAGTTTTGTTTGATACCGATGCTTCCAGTTCTTTCATATCTAGTGACCTGGTAGATAGGTTGGAATTGGCACCCTAGCTTGTCGATAGACCTTTAGTAGTGATGAACCCAATCGGTGGTTCGACTAGCTTCAGCGTGATTTATCGTAATAACATGGTCTTATCGACTCATGGATGCATGTTTGTTTGTGATTGCTTTGTTTTGGGCTTTACTGGGTTTCGCATTATTTTGGGAGTCGATTGGCTCCAAAGATACGGGGTGGTGGTAGACTGTGAGGTCTTTTTGGTTACAGTTGGAGCAGATGATGGGCGGAGGGTAGGGTTTGGTGGCCTACCAAGTGATGGGGTGATGGCTTGTTTTCTAAATTCCCTCGACATCCCGCATGATGAGTTGTCAGATGATCCCGTGGTTGGCCAGTATCCGGACGTCTTCGAGGAAGTGACCGGGCTTCCACCACAACGATAGATTGAGTTCCGTATTGATTTAGTGAAAGATACCAGACCTATAGTGATGCCACTTCGTCGTATCTAACCAAGGGAGCAGCGAGAGCTCGGGGTGCAAGTAAGCGATCTTTTGAAGAAGGTAATTATCAGAAGAATTTTTTTTTGAGTGGGGAGCACCAGTTGCGTTTGCTACCAACGCCGATGGTTCCCTTCGATTGTGTGTGGCTACCGCGAGTTGAATAAGGTGATAAGGAAGAATAAGTATCCTCTACCGCGGATAGATGATTTGTTTGATCAGTTGAGTGGGGCGAGAGTGTTCTCCCAATTGGATCTCGCGATGGGTTTTCATCGGCTTAGAGTGGAAACTGAAAGTATTGCTAAACCGGCATTTCGGACGCCGTCTGGATTTTATGAGTGGTTGGTCATGCCATTTGGGTTGACCAATGCGCCAGCATATTTTGTGGATCTTATGAATCGGGTATTCAGGGATCAGTTGAATAAGTTTTTTCTTGTGTTCGTGGATGATATTTTGGTTTACTCGAGGAACGAGGAAGAACACAGGGAACATTTGAGGACAGTGATGGAGGTGTTAAGGAAACACCAGCTGAAAGCCAAGTTTTCTATGTGTCACTTCTGGAGGAAGGAAGTGAGGTTCTTGGGCCGTGTTGTTTCAGAGAACGGTATCGCCGTGGATCTTGCGAAAGTGGCTACAGTGCAAGATTGGTCTACGCACAAGAATGCGACAGACATAAGAAGTTTCTTGGGATTAACTGGATATTATCGTAAGTTTATCCAAGACTTCTCTAAGATTGCAACACCGTTGACTCAGTTGACCAAGAAGAATCAAGCTTTCGTCTGGGACGAAAAGTGCGAGAATGCATTCAAGAGTCCAAAAGGAAAAGTTGACAAGTGCACCGGTGTTAGTCATTCCTAAGGGGAGTGAAGAGATGACGGTATATATAGATGATTGTGGTACCGGACTAGGTGCTGTATTGATGCAAGGAGGTAGGGTTGTAGCTTATGCTAGTAGGCAATTGAAACCACATGAGAAGAGATATCCTACCCGTGATTTGGAATTGGCAGCGATCATATTCGCATTGAAGATGTGGAGACATTATCATTAGGAGAAGGATTCGAGTTGTTTACTGATCATAAATCATTAAAGTATCTTTTCTCTCAGAAGGATTTGAATTTTCGTCAGGAAAGATGGTTAGAGTTCTTGGCTTCATATGATTTTGATATAGCATACACGCCTGGGAACGACAATGCAGTAGCTGATGCTTTGAGAAGAAGACATGCCAGTTTAGGGGCTATGTTTCTTGAATGGAAGCAACTGGAGTATATCGCAGGGTATGATTTCAGACCAAAGTGTGAATTGGATCCAGTAATGTTAGGGATTTTGACGATTAAACCGACTTTGATTGAGCGGATTGGCTCCAGTCAGAGGGACGATCCTAATCTATTGGAAATCATCTCCAAGTTAGAGATGGGTATCGATGACGAGGAGATGAGCAAGTACGGACTTGATCGAGATGGACGGCATCGAAAGAATGGAAGGTTAGTTGTACCCAACGTAAATGGATTGAGAGATGAAGTGCTTAGAGAGTGTCATCACTCAAGACTGACTATACACCCCGTTGGTAACAAAATGTATCGAGATATGAAGCAGACCTACTACTGGGTAGGAATGAAGAGAGTCGTTGGGAAGTTTATATCCAAGTGTATGAATTGTCAGTTAGTTAAAGCTGAGCAAAAGAAGCCTAGTGGTTTGCTACAACCATTAGAAATTCCCAAATGGAAATGGGAACAAGTCTCAATGGATTTAATCGATGGTTTACCAAGAACTAGATCAGGTCATGATAGTATTTGGGTAATTGTGGATCGATTGACCAAAAGTGCATGGTTTATACCCGTCAAATCGAATAGAACGGCAGCTAAGTCAGCAGAACTATACATGAAGTGGGTAGTGAGATTTCATGGAGTACCAAAAGGCATTGTGAGTGACCAAGATCCATTATTTATTAGTGGGTTTCGGAAGAGCTTACAAGAGGCGTTAGGATCATAATTACATCTCAGTACCGCGTATCATCCTCAAACTGACGGTCAGACTGGGAGGGTGAATCGAGTATTAGAAGACCTCTTGAGAGCTTGTGTATTGGATTTTGGGGATCATGGGATGACCATTTACATCTAGTAGAGTTTTCCAATAATAACAGTTATCAATCCAGTATCGGTATGGCTCCATTTTGAAGCTTTGTATGGAAGACCATGTATCTCACCATCATGTTGGTTGGAAATCGGTGAGAAGTTTGTGCTTGGACCGGATGTAATAAGAGAAACTTCAGACAAGATCAAGATTGTTCAACAACGAATGAAGACCGCTCAAGATAGGAAGAAGAGTTATGCTGATAAGAGACGAAGAGAATTAAAATTCTCCGTTGGAGACTTAGTGTTTGTCAAGATATCCCCGTTTAAGAGTGTGATTCGTTTTGGTAGGAAAGGCAAGTTGGCACCAAGGTTTGTTGGTCCATTCCCATTTCTTGAACAAGTTGGGAATCTGGCGTATAAAGTTGAGTTACCGGACAAGATGGCGGGATTTCACAATGTATTTCATGTAGTTTGTGCATGACCCTAATGTGGGTATTTCACCAAATCAGTTAAATGATATCGAGGTTGAACCCGAGGCGGTTAGGAACCGCTGGCCTATGCGTATTGTTGGGAACGATACGAAGTAACTTCGAAAGAAGGTGGTGAAAGTAGTCAAAGTTCAATGGGGTGATGATGATAAAGACTGTACTTGGGAAACAAAGGAGGACATAAGGTAAAAGCTTCCAGAACTCTTTGCCTGATAAGATTTTATATCAGTATAGCACTCCCTTGTTAGTAAACTGCATGCTAGGATAGACTTGTTGTGTTGTTTTGTATGTTTTATTGTTTTGTTAATGATTGGTAGGCATGCAGAATCCTTTGTATGTTTTGGTTAAGGAATTTCGGGGATGAAATTTCTTAAGGGGGGAGGATGTAACGAACCGCACTCTATGCATCGAAGGATCATAGAATATTTATTTCTTTTTCGTAGGAGGTCGTATGGTCATGTGACATTAGGGAACGTCTATTCGGGTCATTTCCCATGTTCATGATTTTTGTCGATTTTTAAATTACCGTTTTGCCATTAGCTTATCTTGTTTCCTCCATAACTTTTGATTGGTAAGGAGTTTTGACCTGAAACTTCTTCCATTAGATCCGTTTGATGGTTTAACTTTCCGTAGAGTGGTCACATTAGCTAAACGGACTTACCGTTTGTGAAATATGGCTAAATTAAGGTTTAGATGGTGAAAAACAACTTAATCGGACTTAATTGGGTGATTAACAGCTAGGCCCATTGGGGAATTTCGGGATTAGGGTATCTAAGGGCTGTTAGGGTTAGGAATTTCGATTTTTAGTCATTTTTCGGTCGCCACTTAATAGAAACACTAACAATGGCCTCCAACAACTAAAACACCTCCAAATCACTTTCTAATTGAAGATTAGGCTAATCAACATCAAATCAAGGCAAAATAGCATCAAACTAAAGATAAAGGATGTTATGTGTATTGGAATTCATGCCAAATAGAGAATCATTTCATATCTGAATTTTATTTGTGGCAAAGGTGAGTGATTAGCATTGTTTTTGCACTAATTGCAGTTGGTTAGGGTGATTAGTGTTAATTAACGAAATTGTGCAAGATTAAATTCTGGAAAAATATTTATAAATTTCAAAATATTATTTTAGGCCTCTATTAGAAGTTTGGGTTGATTTGGTTATGTTTTGTTAATCCTATCATTAGTTGTTCTTAAACATGATTAAGGGGAAAATATGGGTTTTAGGGGTTGTTTGATCCGTTTTGACATATCATATTGTTGTTTTACTGTTTGTGGATGATTATATATGTTGCTATGACTGTATGGTATGCTTTATGATTGATTAGAACAGTTAGAATGATCGAAAACGCCATCGTATGGCGTAAAACAGCCGCTCGAAGAGTTGCAGGAAATATGCAGGAAACCGGATCGGATCGTGCCTCCTTCTCTGACCCAACCCGATCGTGAGACTCCTTCACTAGCCTCCATGCTCCATCCATCACAAACCAGAGGACCACGAGGTGCTAAGAGTCGATGATTAGGAAGAGGAGCTCCCCTAAGTTGAACTGATGTCACGAGCCTGACCTGGGTGCAGCGAACCGGCCCGACGCAGTTAGTAACCACGAACCGAGGCTCCAAGGACGAGGAAGCACCACGACCCGACCCGGTGGAAGATTGCTTGGTGGAGACGAACGGACCCAACCTGGGAGGATCTCACGACCCGATCCGAATGGGGTTGACGGCTATGAACCGAACCAAGGAGCTTGGATGTGAGGCATGAGTTATGAACCAAAGGAAGACCGATCCAGATGAAGAAAAAACCCGAGATGCAAAGGTAGTCCAAATGGGATGTTTGTACTCAGGATCCAGATGGGAACCAACGAGTCAACTTCATGATTGGGCTTTGCTGCGGGACGTGCGCAAAGGGGTTATCGACGTCCATAGCTTTGATTCACCATGGAAAGACAAGTGTTAGGCTGTGGATCAGTGCAGTGGGGTAATTCTTACCCCATGGGGCAACGTGATCGTAGCATGGCTATGAGCCAGTGCAGTGGAGTCGTCACGACTTCATGGGGCATAGTGGACATAGCACGGACTAATGGCTATGGATCAGTGCAGTGGAGTTGCCATGACTCCATGGGGCAGAGTGATCATAGCAAGGAATAGGGTGATCAAAATAGTGGATATCGTATGCTTTACGCACTGAGTGAGAGATGTGAGGATGGTTGCTATGCTTGAATGTTTGCCATCACTATGACTTGCACACCCCTACCCCCGTACTTCTTTACACCATATGTTGGTGGCACCTTAGAGTATTGTACAGTATGTAGTGCTAACTCTTTGGTTGCAGGTCCAGGTTCAGGTATGGTTTAGTATACCTGTTATTGTTCTATTATACTGCTTATCGCTCATACCAGACTTTTATCTGACCCAGAGTTTTATGTCTCTTCTTAGTCTGGGTGCTCCTAAACGAGCGGACTAGAGACAGGTTAGCTTGTGGTGCACGAGTAGCTGTACCGGAGACGAGCAAGAGGCTTCCACGTGTGATATATATATATGTATATATATATATATATATATATATATATATATATATATATATATTCCCCCTGTGTCGTTGTAGGTCAATGCTTGGGCATTAATAGTGTACCTTTTCCTTTTCTTTGCTTTAGAGACAGTTTGAAAGTTGTAATAATGATGATGTGGAACATAAGCTGTATTTGGATTTCCACTGCTATGATGTTTAGTTTTAGTTTTCAGCTTATGCACTATCTCTCCTGTTTTATGTCAAGTATATTGCTAATATATTTTATTCCATGCGCTGTGAGACATTCTACAGGTTCTTTGTTTAGTTCTTCGCCTTTTTTCTTTTCTTTAACGACCGTCCCGTGCTGGTTGGACATCGGTGCAGCGCATTTCGTGGGAAATGTCGGCTGGTGTGGGGCGGGTCGTGACAAAGAGTATCGAATAACTTCGATATACAAAATAGAGCGCACGGGCTCTAGGACGATCACTAATTCAATTCACATCTTAAACAATGTGAATAGGCTGAATCAACATTGGAAGAATCAAATGAGAATCCATACTCGACGAATCGAGCTGTTGGAATCTGTGAATTCGTAAAGCTGAAGTTCACAAACGAAGTCCAAACGGCCCGAGCTCCGGCTGGGAAAGAGCTTGGATGGGGGTAGACTGTGGACCGAGGTCCCTCTGGTCCGCAGCCCAAAACCGGTCGACCTGTCAAAAAGGGGCGGTCGACCGTTTATCAACAGAAGCAAAACCGGTCTACCGCCCCATTTTGGGCCAATTGACCGGTTTTGGCCTGGGTTGTTGTCCAGGCCAAAACTAGGGGGATTTGTCTCCCGCGAGCGTCCTGTGTCGATCATTGAGGTTCGTGACTTCTTCGGGACATTAACGAAACCTCTCCGATCCACCGAATCGACTCGCGAAGCACGAATGCAAATATTTTGATTATAGGATCTAAACGAACGAAATTTCAAACCAAAATGAATAAACGCGATATAAGCGAATTGTGAAGTCTTAGAACTTGCCGGGGGTGACAATGGTACTTCACAAGATCACTTAATCGACTTACATCATGTGCAATGATTGTGTAAACGACATATGTCATAATTTCTATTTAAAATAAAATTCAAATTAATAAACCAGAAAGTATATACTATTCTATCCAATTCAACAAGCAAATGCAACATGAAATGGTACTAAATTACACTGTACAAGAATGTAGGCTTGAGGCATAGATGTGAGTTCAATAAAGAACTCACCTTCGTTTCAAACGATGAAGAACAAGCTCTAATTCAAGCAAAGAAACTTTTTTTTCTTCAATTTCTCCTCTCTAATCACCATATAAACTCACATGTAAACACATGGGTGTTAGAACATCATAAAAATCTGAAATTGATGAGCTACGGAGATAAAGAAGGGGATAGAGAAGCTTACCCATGTCACAGAATTGGATTTGAACAAGAATTGAGCTCTAGATCGAAAGCCCTAGCTTAGGGAATTTCTATTGCCCATTCCCTTCCCCATTTTCTATTTTCTTTGAGGCGTTGGAATGAAATGAAGATAAGGGGGCTGATTTGGTTATAAGGAGTGGGCTGGGTTTAGCTAAACCAAGCCATAACCAAAGTGCCAAATTTCTGAAACTCAGAACATATCGAACCTTATAGTTTTCGAACACCTAAATGACATTTTGAACTCGATGGAAGTGGTTTCGAGTGCAAATTCATTTGTATGTGAAAAGTGATATTATGGTCATTCATTCTAATGAGAAAATGACCAAATTTCACTAACTCAAAAGGTATCGATGCTTATAGTCCAAAAGGTTGTAAACGATGATCCGGACTCAATGGGAGTGGTCCTGGATCCTAATTTTATCGTTTGTGAAAAAAGAAATTTTGAGTGACACATCGGATACAATGATAGATATAAATAAAATATTTAAATCTATTTTCGTCGAATGAGCGGGTTGTTACAGGTTCTCGCATATCCGGGCAATCAAAAAGTACGTCCGGACCACTACCACTGTGACTCTTTCACGGTAGCTACCCAATCTAAGGCATCAGTAGTAATCCATTCGATGTGATGACCGACGGTCTTCAACCGCCGTCTTCAATATCATTGACTTTTTGGCGTCGTTTAATTATTCGAAATGAGATTTAACTCGGCGTTTTCAAATAATTCTTGCATATATATAATTTAAATCAATTCTTTCCTTAACTAAGTGGAATTGGTTTATTTCCATTCTAAATCGTTTATAATATTTTAAAACGATTTATTGCTATTTTGATTCAAATTTGAATTCAATATTTCTCTAAATCTAACCACTGGATCTTAACAAATTTAATATCGTTGGAAAGATCTTTCGAAAACGAATCCAACAGTTACAGTTTTGGAAAAATCCGATGGTCGGATCTCTTGGTATAATCGTTTAAAGTTACGATTCCAAAATGCGAACTATCGCACGCGATTCGTTTTATTTTAATTTATGTTTAAATATGATATATATATAATTCGTTCGACGATTTCAACACCATTTATTTTATTACATGTAAATTTTGTACAACTCACGTTCATGTCAAAAGTTATATTTTTAATGAAAAAAATATATTTTTCAAGACATGTAAATTTTTCATACACTTCACATACATGTTGAAAGTGATGTTTTTAACAAAAAAAATATATATTTTAACATGCAATTAATTTATTCTAACTAAAATGCTAAAAATGACATTTTTAATGACAAACATGTATTAATACATAATCCTTTTTATTTTAACTTAACATACTAAAAATGTCTTTTTTAATGACACACATGTTTAACATAAATTCCCTTTTTTCTATTCTAACATAACATAGAAAAAATGTCATTTTTAATGACACAACATGTTTTACATAAATTTCTATTTTATTCTCAACAAACATATTAAAATGACATTCTTCATGACAGTTCATATATTAACATGTAATTCCTTTAATCTAAACAAACATGTTAAAAGTTACATTTTAATGAACAAATCATGTATCAACAAATGATCATTTTTCTATGTTGCTAACATGTAAATGATTACATTTTGATAAAAAAAACACGTATAAATAAATGATTATTTTTCTATGTCGCCAACATGTAAATGATTACATATTGATAAACAAAACATGTATAAATAAATGGTGATTTTTCTATGTTGCAAACTTGTAAATGATTACTTTTTGATAGACAAAATATCTTTAATGAATCCACTCTACAACAAAAATATAATTTTATTTGTCTAACCTTTTTATTAAAACATGATTCTTTTTAATGAATCAAACATAGACTAAAAATGTTATTCTTAATGTTTAAACATCTTATTTTAAAACATGTTTCTTTTTAATGTAACTAACAGGCACTAAAAATGTCATTTTTAATGTCTAAACATTTAATTTAAAACATGTTTCTTTTTAATGAAAGTAATGTACACTAAAAATGTCATTTTTAATGTCTAAATTTTTTATTTAAAACATATTTCTTTTTAATGAAACTAACATACACTAAAAAATTCATTTTTAATGTCTAAACATTTTATTTAAAACATATTTCTTTTTAATGAAACTAACATACACTAAAAATTTCATTTTTAATGTTTAAACATTTTATTTAAAACATGTTTCTTTTTAATGAAACTAACATACACTATAAATGTCATTTTTAGTGTCTAAACATTTTATTTAAACATGTTTCTTTTTAATGAAACTAACATACACTAAAAATGTCATTTTTAATGTCTAAACATTTTATTTAAAACATGTTTCTTTTTAATTTATGGTACTCAAATTTAATCATTTTCATGGAATGGTAAAACGTTTCATAAGTACTATAGATTTGCTATTTACCAAATAGGTTCAACATCATTTAAGGGTTCAAATCTTTTAGTCAAATTATTTTAAATAATGCATGATGCTTTAAGATTCTAAAATTTATTCTAACTTCAAGGTGTTTTAATTAACTTCCAAATTAGATTCTGAAAATAACCATCCCGTCTATCGAATCAGTTGGGGATAGCTCGGGAGAGCAGGAAACTTGAATTTTCCAAACCTAAGCCTTAGACACTATCCTCTCTGTCACCCTAGAACATTCTAGTATATAAATATGTATGTATTATAGGAAGAAAATGTCATTAGCATATACATAAATTTTTATGCATTCGGTAATGGTTCAAAATTTATCCTTTTTAATTCATAATTAATGTTTTAATTAAAATCATTGTCCAACTTTCATTGGAAACTTAACATAATATTTCAAAATTTGTTTAATTATTTAAAGCATACACGTGGTCTTTACAAAAAAGGAATCAAGTGTATTTAATAAATAAATATTTAGTTACGTACTCAAATCAAATTTTCCATAATTAAATTTTAATGCTTATGAATGGCTATGAATTAAACATTTGATGCAACACCTAAATCACATTTTTTTTAGTTAGAATTCAAAACTTATTGTAACGACCCAGATTTTTGATCGTCCAAATCGACAATAAACCACACAGTCGACCCAAACCAATCATAAATACAGGTAGTTATCGGGAAAAGAAGAAAGGGGAGAAAAACAATAACAGAGTTCTCAGAGAGGAAGGACAACATATAATAAATAACTAATAGTTTAAAACCAGTTGAAATACATACATTTGTCTATACCATATAATGATTATCAGAGTTACATATATGCATCTCTACATAACAACAGCGGAAACAAAGGGTAGCGGAAATATATATATATATTGTAACAACCCGGAAAATGTGGGCTAGTTTAAAATTTTAATTTTGGCTCATTAAACAGGTTTTGACTATTTAAAATAGTATATTTTAAATAAATGCGATAGAAAATTTATTTTCGACGAAGTTAAAACGATTAAATTTATTTTAAATAAATTACGAGCCTGAAATATCGCAGTAGTTTGAAAATTCGACTTTAAACTTTGATTAAATATATATAACTTAATTTAAAGTGGAAAGAGGACGACCCTAGAAAATTTAACTCTGTTTAACAAAATCTCTCAAACGGATGTTGAGAACAGGACCATCACGGAGTAGAGTAAATGCTAGGGCTTGGCCGGCATTTCAAAATAGTCGCAGGGCTGTTTATATAAGGCTGTATACATATATACGTATTTTAAATATATATTTAGCCCTTAAAAATAGCCATTTTGCAAACGACCTCGGAATTCGACGAAACCACTTTTGTTGGGTCCGGGACGTCAAATTATTGCTAGGTTCCAAGTTTCGTAATTTTTGGAGTTAATATGTGAGCGTGGCGCAGTTAAACGTTTTTGACCAAATTCAGTTGATTTTAATCGACTGGAAATTGGCCATTTTTCAAACGGTCTCATAATTTGACGAAATTAGTTTTGTTAGGACCGTATCGTCAATACGATGCTCGAAATAATTTTTCTGGAATTTTTAGAGTCAGTATGTGGCCCCGGTAACTTGAAATGTGCAGTTAAATCGAATATATAAAGAATTATACTTTAAATTCAATGAAAACTGATTCAAACAGTCGAACTGGCCTACGATACATATCACCTTGTGTTCGGAATGGGGGCAATACTCTAGGGACGACAGTCGGTGGGTTCGATTTCGTGTTCGAAATAAAAAGTGCCTTTTTTGAAATTTAAAAATATTAAAATATATATAATTTACTTTAAAGCCCTCTCCCTCTCCCCTTTTACCAGTCAACGCCTCATAAAAATAAAAAAAAAACTGAAACTATATATTATAGTTTTAAAATAGGAAATTTATGTAAAAGTATTGTGCTAAAAAGACTGTTTTTAAATTACACTGTTTTAGAATACATAATTAGAAATTGTTTTGAAAAGAAAATAAATAGCACTGTTGTGTTGGAATATAGATTTTTATACGATTTTTAGACATGAATAAGTTGGGATTTTAAAACAATTTCTAATAACACAAAGATATCATCTTTGTTTATATAAAGGTCGAATTTTTTATTCTTTGAAAGCCATAGTCAAATTTGGATTTTTATTCTTTGGAAGGTGAAGTAAAAACATAATCTTTTTATTTAAAGTAGCGTGATAAAAATATAAGTTTTATATGATAGAAAGGCTAAAAATATAATTTTTATTCAAGTAAGAAGTACAAAATATAATTTTTACCATTGTAGTGTATTAAAAATATAATCTTTATATGTTGTAAAGAATATATATATATATATATAAAAGCATGGTTTTTAAAATATAAAAGGATGTTTTTTTTTGGAAAAAGAAAAAATTATGTTTTAAAATATAAATGGCAAGGATTACTTTTCAGATAAAAATATGCTTTGTTTTAGAAAAAAAAAAGAAATAAAATTATACTTTGTTTAGAAAGTAGAAAATTAGCATTGTTTTAAAAATAAAATAGAATCGATATTTGAAAATAAAATTAGCTTTGTTTTAAAATAAAAGCGTGTTAGAAATATAAAAGGCAATATTTTTATACATGAAGTAGTGGTATAAAAATATGATTTTTAATATAAATTTCGTGTAAACAGATTGTGTTGGAACCAAAATAGCGAATCTGAACGACAACAAAGCATGGCGAAGATTTTCTACCTAAGAAGAGTCATGGCGTTTTGGTTTAACAATTGGTGAGAACTTCTCACTTTAAATTTCTTTTACTAGTTAAAATATATACTAGGATGCTTGACGGTGTTTAGTAGCACCTGACACCCGTCGTCCACAAATCATGGACAACTTGTTTGCTTGGTTGCTATATTTGTGGTTGTGTGAATATTTGTGAATTTGGTTTGTGATGTGGAAAACGAATAGATATAATTGGCTAGGATTAGACGTGCGCCGTTATAAGGCGAGGGTGTAAGGCTAGGTTAGACCTTACCCCAGCTTGTGGATTGAAGAACGAATCGAAAAATTTGTTAGGATTAGACGTGCGCCGTGATAAGGCGAAGGAGTAAGGCTAGGTTAGACCTTACTCCAATTTTGGTATAGTGCCGTTGTGCTGCCGAAATTTTCTAAAAAGTGTTAGAAAAATTAAACCAGTGAAAGTAAAATATCCATATACAAATCAGACGATTTGTATGTGTACCCCTATTTGACTGATATTGTTTGGGTCGATATATTTTACACATCGCCCAACTGCACGAATAAAAATGTGTGTTTGTTGTTTGAAACCCCGCACGGGTGTTGGGATGAGAATTGACGTACACTAATCCCAATTGTTAGTTATATGTCGATCGATAGATTGACAGGCTGTGTAAGCGTTAATTATTTATATTTAATGCTTATGCAGTTGTGTAGTGCACTTTGGATGATGGTTGATGATTTGTCGTTGTTGTTATACACATGTGTTGTGTGGAATCCATATAATCTATATTATATGGTAATTTGTTGAGCCTCATTCAAATTTGGGAAAAATAAAATATATTTTAAGAATATATTAAGGTGTTGAAAAATATTTAAATATTCATGTGTTGAATAAATTATAAGATTCATGTGTTGAATAGAATAAATACTTTTGTGTTGACAGTACTCAGCGGTTGAGATTAGTCAAGTGTGAAATAAAATATTTTAAATAACCAAAATACTCTTGTGTTGACGGTACTCATTCGTTGAGATTAGTCAAGTGTGAAATAAAATATTTTAAATAACCAAATGCTTTTGTGTTGACAGTACTTCGTGGTTGAGATTAGTCAAGTTTAGAAATATATTAAATAAATAAATACTTTTGTGTTGACAGTACTCATTCGTTGAGATTAGTCAAGTGTTGAAATAGAATATATTAAGCCGTGTTGGTTAGATTTGCGCCATTTGGACGTGAACGATATTTATATCGATTTTAGTTGTTTTATAATTAAAATCAACGAAATATATATAATATATTATATATATATATTAATGGCATGAATAGAACGTGCCGCGCCGCGGCAGTTCGCGAATTTCGACCATTGACTTCGCTTGGACATTACGGGAGATCCGACCGTCGGATTCTCCTAAAACTGGAACCGTTGGGTTCGTATCGAAAAGAGCTTTCCAGTGAATATTAGAAATTTGAAATCTAATGGTTGGATTTGGAGATACGTCCAAATAAAATTTAGAAAAGGTCGCTATAAGTGCAGTTCGACGACCGTTGTTGGAAATCGACTGAAAGGGCCTTGATAAAATTATTAAAAATAAGGATAATTTGTGTAAAATGAAAATAAGTGTGTTAGAAGAAGTTGGTGGGGAAAACTCCACATTTATAAAGATAAAATTGTGTTTTTATCGAAATAAACTAGTTTATAACTGAGAATCAACTAAGAAGGATGGTTTTCTGAGTATTGGTCTAATGTGGGTTTCGGCCTTCGAGGTTAATATTTGGGACATCGTTCTCTTGCTAATTTACAGTTAGAGACTGGTGAATGTGATGTGATTTTGGGTTTATCGTGAATCGTGTTTTAAATGACATCAGTTCTTTAACCCAGCTAAAGATTAAAATTAAGTGGAGTTTTAAAGAAATCTTTAATCATATTTGAATGGTCGATGATGGAGTATTACCAGTTTTGCTCTAGGCGGTAGTTAAAACTTTAATTAGATTTGAACGTGAAATGGTAATAAATTTTACCGACAGCACCATGGTGTTAGATATGGAGTATTACCAGTTTTGCTCCATGGGATAAATAGGTTAGGATCGGGAAATAAAATAAATAATTACTTCGGTGTGGTTCGCTAATCCGGCTAGTTTGGAAAACCTTAACGTGATGTTAAATGATATCCAAAGGAAGATTAAAGAATAAATTTAGAAGGATTTATCTTTGATAAAATTAATGGGAACCTTTCCCTAAGAATGTGAATATTTGAATATAAGAATATCCCGAATTAGAATGAGGCGTATGTTGTGTTTGTGTAACACGTGTTATTATAAACGTGGGTTATTCAGAAAGGCCGGGTTATACCCATTCTGAATAACCGATTCGGCCATATGTCGAAGATGAAGACGGTGGTTGAAGACCGAGGGTCTTCACATCGTTTGGATGATTCCTGACCATCTTGATTGGGCTGTACACCCAAGAGGAGAGAATCAGTTGGTGATCGTCCAGACGTACTTGGAGATCGATGGATATGCGAAGAAAGTGCCTCCGGTTTCGTTCAGACCCAGAGCGGACTTGTAAATGGACTGTGTGTCTGACATTGGATTTTATTCTGTGCTGATTGATTTCTGTTAAATATATATCTGTTTGGCGACGGAGAATTTATTCTCTTTCTTAACGCCCTTCTCTGAGACGTACGAGCTCAGAGGTTATATATCGATATGAATCAGTCGCATGGCGTGAATTGCCTGTGTGGCATGCGTAAGTGGCAATGATCAAGGCTTCTGTTGCAAAGCAAAGTCTTGTGGTGATGATCAAAGCACGGCCTGTGTGGCATAGCTTTGTGTATAACGTGAATTCGCAAGCCTCACACGTCGGTATGAGTCAAAAAGGGATACGGACCGTTGGGAGAACATGACATTTCTTTCTAGCTATAGGTGGTGTCGGCGCTTAAACTGGCCGACATTTATATACTTTTTACCTGTGTGGTTGTTGGATGAGGCGCCTCGATTATTAGGTCCAATAGGACCGGGAAACATGTGTTCAGGTATAACTAATCCGCTCATGCACTTAGAGTGGACCGGCCCAACCGATCCAAGTATCATAGTGGGGTCCTGAGGCATTTGCTAGAGTGTCTCGAATCGGTGAGGATCTTGCCCCTAGCCTCGACTCATGACGGAATCCAATTTCCAATACGTGATACTTTGAGGTTTTATTTGTAGAGCCTAGTATTGGCGACATAGTGGTATGGGACATTCATGTCTTCTATGATTTATAGTTATGATTGAAATTGTTTTGAAACACTTATGCACTTATAGTAATATCAAAACAATCTGTGTTTAAACGTATCAAGCATGCTTTGGATGTTATAAGGGAAAACCCTATCCTCTGGCTTGCGTTGCATTGTGTGATGGGACCTGGGTCTTATAACAGCTTCATTGTTCTTTATTTAGCATTGCGTTGTTTTGTGATATGCACTGGTATCCTTGGGGTAAAAGCCCGTTCCGTGTTATACGGCGTGTTCCCTTGTTTTACCTAACTTTAAAATAAAGATTTATAACTGTTTTAGTTCTCACACCAGTCACATGACTGACCTGGAGTTTATTGTTTTAACCTAAACTTTGGGTGCCTTTATTTTCCGCACGGGCAGCTAGTAGTTTTGGTTTTGCAGATTTATCCTTACAGTACCTGGTTTACAGCTGGAACTATACTCGGAAAGCTCTGTATCCGTGTATTCTTTTCAGTTGTGTTTTGTACTATTTTTCCACGGCATTGTAATGTATTTAAATCTCTGATATTGTCAAATGTATATTATTTGTTTATACTCTGTACATTCTTGTATTTTGATGGAATTGTTGTAATAAACAGTGAAATGTTCTTCTGTTTACGTTCTATTTTGTATCGTTTTCAGAGAAACCGTACTTTCTTCTCTCTTCGGAGACCGGGGAAGTTTTCGGTCCTCACAGTTGGTATCAGAGCTCTGGTTTACAGAGCTCGAGAACAAGACACTTTAGAACCAAACGAAAGAATTCATCAGAAATTGGATTAGTAATATCCAACGAGGATTACTAGTTAGAGATAGGATCAGTAGTATCCTAGAACGAGTGTGAAGAGTATATTTTTAAAAATAAAATTTGAAAATAAACTTTGTTTTGAAAATTAAATTCAAGTATACGTATTTGAATATTTTACTTGTGTTGAGTTTGGACAATCCAGTATATGAGATTTCGCGTATACGCGTCATGAACGTGTATTCAAAGTGTTAATATATTGGATAGATATAGCATCACACTCTAGTCGCCCGGAGATGACTCTGATGATTGATATATCATCATTAGAGTTTATGTTCGTGTGTCCAAGGTGTGACATCTATATATTTCCATTAGACTGGTGTGAGAACCAAAACTAGAATAGGTTTATTTGTTGTGATTTGGTATCAAAAATTTGATTTTGGCTATATATAAATTATGCATTTGGAACACTAATCAACTAATTGACTATTGGTTGCGTTGTTTGATTATTTGTTGACTAATTATAACTAATATATACACGTAAGGCAAATTTAGCCAAACTAACCAAAATTTGAACTGAATTGGAAATTTACCGCATTTGCATATGTACTTGTGTATATACATTGAACAGGTCATAGCAGGGATGCTAAGCAAAGGAATAAAATTGTTACGCCCGTTAAATAGGTACATGTTTACCATATTTTACTGTATTTCTTGGGTGATGATGATTTTATGAGCCGTATCGGCTAGCCGCTTGGCTTTTTATTTTTCTTTTTATTCCACCATTGATTGGTGAGGGCCATGGGAGGCTATTTGAAACATCCCGAAGCTCCCGGTGCAGGGGAGGTTATGGCGAAATTTTTCAGAAATTTAGGGTGTTAGCCAAATTTTTGAAAAATTTGAAAAGTTTTCAGAAACTAAAAGTTGGAAAACTTAAGCCATAACCAAAACAATGGAAGTTGAGTTGATTAGAAAACAACTTCCACCTCTGTTCCTTTTCGAGGACGAAAAGATTTTAAGTGGGGGTGAATGTAACAACCCGGAAAATGTGGGCCAGTTTAAAATTTTTATTTTGGCTAATTAAACGTGTTTTGGCTATTTAAAATAGTATATTTTAAATAAATGCGACAGAAAATTTATTTTCAATGAAGTTAAAACGATTAAATTTATTTTAAATAAATTATGAGTCTGAAATATCGCCGTAGTCTGAAAATTCGACTTTAAACTTCCATTAAATATATACAACTTAATTTAAAGTGGAAAGGGGACGACCCTAGAAAATTTAACTCTGTTTAACAAAATCTCTCAAACGGATGTTGAGAACAGGACCGTCACGGAGTAGAGTAAATGTTAGGGCTTGGCCGGCATTTTAAAATAGTCGCAGGGTTGTTTATATAAGGCTGTATACGTATATACGTATTTTAAATATATATTTAGCCATTTTGCAAACGACCTCGGAATTTGACGAAACAACTTTAATTGGGTCTGGGACGTCAAATTATTGCTAGATTCCAGGTTTCGTAAATTTTGGAGTTAATATGTGAGCGTGGCGCAGTTAAATGTGTTTGACCTAATTCAGTTGATTTTAATCGACTGGAAATTGGCCATTTTTCAAACGGTCTCAGAATTTGACGAAATTAGTTTTGTTAGGACCGTATCGTCAATACGATGCTAGGAATAATTTTTCTGGAATTTTTAGAGTTAGTATGTGGCCCCGGTAACTTGAAATGTGCAGTTAAATCGAATATATAAAGAATTATACTTTAAATTCAACGAAAACTGATTCAAACAGTCGAACTGGCCTACGATACATATCCCATTGTGTTCGGAATGGGGGCAATACGCTGGGGATGACAGTCGGTGGGTTCGATTTCGTGTTCGGAATAAAAAGTGCCTTTTTTGAAATTTAAAAATATTAAAATATATATAATTTACTTTAAAGCCCTCTCCCTCTCCCCTTTTACCAGTCAACGCCTCATAAAAATAAAAATAAAACCGAAACTATATATTATAGTTTTAAAATAGGAAATTTATGTAAAAGTATTGTGTTAAAAAGACTGTTTTTAAATTGCACTGTTTTGGAATACATAATTAGAAATTGTTTTGAAAAGAAAATAAATAGCACTGTTGTGTTGGAATATAGATTTTTATACGATTTTTAGACATGAATAAGTTGGGATTTCAAAACGATTTCTAATAACACAAAGATATCATCTTTGTTTATATAAAGGTCGAATTTTTTATTCTTTGAAAGTCATAGTCAAATTTGGATTTTTAATCTTTGGAAGGTGAAGTAAAAATATAATCGTTTTATTTAAAGTAGCGTGATAAAAATATAATTTTTATATGATAGGAAGGCTAAAAATATAATTTTTATTCAAGTAAGAAGTTCAAAATATAATTTTTACCATTGTTGTGTATTAAAAATACAATCTTTATATGTTGTAAAGAATAAAAATATATATATAAAAGCATGGTTTTTAAAATATAAAAGGATGTTTTTTTTTTGGAAAAAGAAAATATTATGTTTTAAAATATAAATGGCAAGGATTACTTTTCAAATCAAAATATGCTTTGTTTTAGAAAAAAATAATAATAAAATTATACTTTGTTTAGAAAGTAGAAAATTAGCATTGTTTTAAAAATAAAATAGAATCGATATTTGAAAATAAAATTAGCTTTGTTTTAAAATAAAAGTGTGTTAGAAATATAAAAGGCGATATTTTTATATATGAAGTAGTGGTATAAAAATATGATTTTTAATATAAATTTTTTGTAAACAGATTGTGTTGGAACCAAAATAGCGAATCTGAACGACAACAAAGCATGGCGAAGATTTTCTACCTAAGAAGAGTCGTGGCGTTTTGGTTTAGCAATTGGTGAGAACTTCTCACTTTAAATTTCTTTTTCTAGTTAAAATATATACTAGGATGCTTGACGGTGTTTAGTAGCACCTGACACCCGTCGTCCACAAACCATGGACGACTTGTTTGCTTGGTTGCTATATTTGTGGTTGTGTGAATATTTGTGAATTTGGTTTGTGATGTGGAAAACGAATCGATATAATTGGCTAGGATTAGACGTGCTCCGTTATAAGGCGAGGGTGTAAGGCTAGGTTAGACCTTACCCCAGTTTGTGGTTTGAATAATGAATCAAAAAATTTGTTAGGATTAGACGTGCGCCGTGATAAGGCGAAGGAGTAAGGCTAGGTTAGACCTTACTCCAATTTTGGTATAGTGCCGTTGTGCTGCCGAAATTTTCTAAAAAGTTTAGAAAAATTAAACCAGTGAAAGTAAAATATCCATATACAAATCAGACGATTTGTATGTGTACACCTATTTGACTGATATTGTTTGGGTCGATATATTTTACACATCGGCCAACTGCACGAATAAAAATGTTTGTTTGTTGTTTGAAACCCCGCACGGGTGTTGGGATGAGAATTGACGTACACTAATCCCAATTGTTAGTTGTATGTCGATCGATAGATTGACAGGCTGTATAAGCGTTAATTATTTATATTTAATTCTTATGTAGTTGTGTAGTGCACTTTGGATGATGGTTGATGATTTGTCGTTGTTATACACATGTGTTGTGTGGAATCCATATAATCTATATTATATGGTAATTGGTTGAGCCTCATTCAAATTTGGGAAAAATAAAATATATTTTAAGAATATATTAAGGTGTTGAAAAATATTTAAATATTCAGGTGTTGAATAAATTATACGATTCATGTGTTGAATAGAATAAATACTTTTGTGTTGACAGTACTTAGTGGTTGAGATTAGTCAAGTGTGAAATAAAATATTTTAAATAACCAAAATACTCTTGTGTTGACGGTACTCATTCGTTGAGATTAGTCAAGTGTGAAATAAAATATTTTAAATAACCAAATGCTTTTGTGTTGACAGTACTCCGTGGTTGAGATTAGTCAAGTTTAGAAATATATTAAATAAATAAATACTTTTGTGTTGACAGTACTCATTCGTTGAGATTAGTCAAGTGTTGAAATAGAATATATTAAGCCGTGTTGGTTAGATTTGCGCCATTTGGACGTAAACGATATTTATATCGATTTTAGTTGTTTTAGAATTAAAATTGACGAAATATATATAATATATATTATATATATATATTAATGGCCTGAATAGAACGCGCCGCGCCGCGGTAGTTCGTGAATTTCGACCATTGACTTCGTGTGGACATTACGGGAGATCCGACCGTCGGATTCTCCTAAAACCGGAACCGTTGGGTTCGTGTCGAAAAGAGCTTTCCAGTGAATATTTGAAATTTGAAATCTAACGGTTGGATTTGGAGATACATCCAAATCAAATTTAGAAAAGGTCGATGTAAGTGCAGTTCGACGACCGTTGTTGGAAATCGACTGAAAGGGCCTTGATAAAATTATTAAAATAAGAATAATTTGTGTAAAATCAAAATAAGTATGTTAGAAGAAGTTGGGGTGAAAAACTCCATATTTATAAAGATAAAATTGTGTTTTTATCGAAATAAACTAATTTTTAACTGAGAATCAGTTAAGAAGGATGGTTTTCTGGGTATTGGTCTGATGTGGGTTTCGGCCTTCGGGGTTAATATTTGGGAAATCGTTCTCTTGCTAATTTACAGTTAGAGACTGGTGAATGTGATGTGATTTTGTGAATCGTGCTTTAAATGACATGGTTCTTTAACCCAGCTAAAGATTAAAATTAAGTGGAGTTTTAAAGAAATCTTTAATCAGATTTGAATGGTCGATCATGGAGTATCACCAGTTTTGCTCCAAGCGGTAGTTAAATATTTAATTAGATTTGAATGTGAAATGGTAATAAATTTTACCGACAGCACCGTGGTGTTAGATATGGAGTATTACCAGTTTTGATCCATGGGATAAATAGGTTGGGATCGGGAAATAAAATAAATAATTACTTCGGTGTGGTTCGCTAATCCCGACTAGTTTGGAAAACCTTAACGTGATGTGAAATGATATCCAAAGGAAGATTAAAGAATAAATTTAGAAGGATTTATCTTTGATAAAATTAATGGGAACCTTTCCCTGAGAATGTGAATATTTGAATATAAGAATATCCCGAATTAGAATGAGGCGTATGTTGTGTTTGTGTAACACGTGTTTATTATAAACGTGGGTTATTCAGAAAGGCCGGGTTATACACATTCTGAATAACTGATTCGGCCATATGTCGAAGGTGAAGACGGTGGTTGAAGACCGAGGGTCTTCACATCGTTTGGATGATTCCTGACCATCTTGATTGGGTTGTACACCCAAGAGGAGAGACTCAGTTGGTGATCATCCAGACGTACTTGGAAATCGACGGATATGCGAGGAAAGTGCCTCCGGTTTCGTTCAGACCCAGAACGGACCTGTAAATGGACTGTGTGTCTGACATTGGATTTTATTCTGTACTGATTGATTTCTGTTAAATATATATCTGTTTGGTGGCAGAGAATTTATTCTCTTACTTAACGCCCTTCTCTGAGACGTACGAGCTCAGAGGTTATATATCGATAGGAATCAGTCGCATGGCGTGAATTGCCTGTGTGGCATGCGTAAGTGGCAATGATCAAGGCTTCTGTTGCAAAGCAAAGTCTTGTGGTGATGATCAAAGCACAGCCTGTGTGGCATAGCTTTGTGTATAACGTGAATTCGCGAGCCTCACACCTCGGTATGAGTCAAAAACGGGATACGGACCGATGGGAGAACATGACATTTCTTTCTAGCTATAGGTGGTGTCGGCGCTTAAACTGGCCGACATTTATATACTTTTTACCTGTGTGGTTGTTGGATGAGGCGCCTCGATTATTAGGTCCGATAGGACCGGGAAACGTGTGTTCAGGTATAACTAATCCGCTCATGCACTTAGAGTGGACCGGCCCAACCGATCCAAGGATCATAGTGGGGTCCTGAGGCATTTGCTAGAGTGTCTCGAATCGGTGAGGATCTTGCCCCTAGCCTCGACTCATGACGGAATCCAATTTCCAATACGTGATACTTTGCGGTTTTATTTGTAGAGCCTAGTATTGGCGACATAGTGGTATGGGACATTCATGTCATCTATGATTTATAGTTATGATTGAAATTGTTTTGAAACACTTATGCACTTATAGTAATATCAAAACAATCTGTGTTTAAACGTATCAAGCATGGTTTGGATGTTATAAGGGAAAACCCTATCCTCTGGCTTGCGTTGCATTGTGTGATGGGACCTGGGTCTTATAACAGCTTCATTGTTCTTTATTTAGCATTGCGCTGTTTTGTGATATGCACTGGTATCCTTGGGGTAAAAGCCCGTTCCGTGTTATACGGCGTGGTCCCTTGTTTTACCTAACTTTAAAATAAAGATTTATAACTGTTTTAGTCCTCACACCAGTCACATGACTGACCTGGAGTTTATTGTTTTAACCTAAACTTTGGGTGCCATTATTTTCCGCACGGGCAGCTAGTAGTATTGGTTTTGCAGATTTATCCTTACAGGACCTGGTTTACAGCTGGAACTATACGCGGAAAGCTCTGTATCCGTGTATTCTTTTCAGTTGTGTTTTGTACTATTTTTCCGCGGCATTGTAATGTATTTAAATCTCTGATATTGTCAAATGTATATTATTTGTGTATACTCTGTACATTCTTGTATTTTGATGGAATTGTTGTAATAAACAGTGAAATGTTCTTCTGTTTACGTTCTATTTTGTGTTGTTCTCAGAGAAACCGTACTTTCTTCTCTCTTCGGAGACCGGGGAAGTTACGGGTCCTCACAGTTGGTATCAGAGCTCTGGTTTACAGAGCTCGAGAACAAGACACTTTAGAACCAAACGAAAGAATTCATTAGAAATTGGATTAGTAATATCCAACGAGGATTACTCGTTAGAGATAGGATCAGTAGTATCCTAGAACGAGTGTGAAGAGTATATTTTTAAAAATAAAATTTGAAAATAAACTTTGTTTTGAAAATTAAATTCAAGTATACGTATTTGAATATTTTACTTGTGTTGAGTTTGGACAATCCAGTATATGAGATTTCGCGTATACGCGTCATGAACGTATATTCGAAATGTTAATATATTGGATAGATATAGCATCACACTCTAGTCGCCCGGAGATGACTCTGATGATTGATATATCATCATTAGAGTTTATGTTCGTGTGTCCAAGGTGTGACATCTATATATTTCCATTAGACTGGTGTGAGAACCAAAACTAGAATAGGTTTATTTGTTGTGATTTGGTATCAAAAATTTGATTTTGGCTACATATAAATTATGCATTTGGAACACTAATCAACTAATTGACTATTGGTTGCGTTGTTTGATTATTTGTTGATTAATTATAACTAATATATACACGTAAGGCAAATTTAGCCAAACTGACCAAAATTTGAACTGAATTGGAAATTTATCGCATTTGCATATGTACTTGTGTATATACATTGAACAGGTCATAGCAGGGACGCTAAGCAAAGGAATAAAATTGTTACGCCCGTCAAATAGGTACATGTTTACCATATTTTACTGTATTTCTTCGGTGATGATGATTTTATGAGCCGTATCGGCTAGCCGCTTGGCTTTTTCTTTTTCTTTTTATTCCACCATTGATTGGTGAGGGCCATGGGAGGCTATTTGAAATATCCCGAAGCTCCCGGTGCAGGGGAGGTTATGGCGAAATTTTTCAGAAATTTAGGGTGTTAGCCAAATTTTTGAAAAATTTGAAAAGTTTTCAGAAACTAAAAGTTGGAAAACTTAAGCCATAACCAAAACAATGGAAGTTGAGTTGATTAGAAAACAACTTCCACCTCTGTTCCTTTTCGAGGACGAAAAGATTTTAAGTGGGGGTGAATGTAACAACCCGGAAAATGTGGGCCAGTTTAAAATTTTTATTTTGGCTAATTAAACGTGTTTTGGCTATTTAAAATAGTATATTTTAAATAAATGCGACAGAAAATTTATTTTCAATGAAGTTAAAACGATTAAATTTATTTTTAATAAATTATGAGCCTGAAATATCGCAGTAGTTTGAAAATTCGACTTTAAACTTCGATTAAATATATACAACTTAATTTAGAGTGGAAAGGGGACGACCCTAGAAAATTTAACTCTGTTTAACAAAATCTCTCAAACGGATGTTGAGAACAGGACCGTCACGGAGTAGAGTAAATGTTAGGGCTTGGCCGGCATTTTAAAATAGTCGCAGGGCTGTTTATATAAGGCTGTATATGTATATACGTATTTTAAATATATATTTAGCCCTTAAAAATAGCCATTTTGCAAACGACCTCGGAATTTGACGAAACAACTTTTGTTGGGTCTGGGACATCAATTTATTGCTAGGTTCAAAGTTTCGTAATTTTTGGAGTTAATATGTGAGCGTGGCGCAGTTAAATGTGTTTGACCTAATTCAGTTGATTTTAATCGACTGGAAATTGGCCATTTTTCAAACGGTCTCAGAATTTGACGAAATTAGTTTTGTTAGGACCGTATCGTCAATACGATGCTAGGAATAATTTTTCTGGAATTTTTAGAGTTAGTATGTGGCCCCGGTAACTTGAAATGTGCAGTTAAATCGAATATATTAAGAATTATACTTTAAATTCAACGAAAACTGATTCAAACTGTCGAACTGGCCTACGATACATATCCCATTGTGTTCGGAATGGGGGCAATACGCTAGGGACGACAGTCGGTGGGTTCGATTTCGTGTTCAGAATAAAAAGTGCCTTTTTTAAATTTAAAAATATTAAAATATATATAATTTACTTTAAAGCCCTCTCCCTCTCCCCTTTTACCAGTCAACGCCTCATAAAAATAAAAATAAAACCGAAACTATATATTATAGTTTTAAAATAGGAAATTTATGTAAAAGTATTGTGTTAAAAAGACTGTTTTTAAATTGCACTGTTTTGGAATACATAATTTGAAATTGTTTTGAAAAGAAAATAAATAGCACTGTTGTGTTGGAATATAGATTTTTATACGATTTTTAGACATGAATAAGTTGGGATTTTAAAACGATTTCTTATAACACAAAGATATCATCTTTGTTTATATAAAGGTCGAATTTTTTATTCTTTGAAAGTCATAGTCAAATTTGGATTTTTAATCTTTGGAAGGTGAAGTAAAAATATAATCTTTTTATTTAAAGTAGCGTGGTAAAAATATAATTTTTATATGATAGGAAGGCTAAAAATATAATTTTTATTCAAGTAAGAAGTTCAAAATATAATTTTTACCATTGTAGTGTATTAAAAATATAATCTTTATATGTTGTAAAGAATGAAAATATATATATAAAAGCATGGTTTTTAAAATATAAAAGGATGTTTTTTTTTGGAAAAAGAAAATATTATGTTTTAAAATATAAATGGCAAGGATTACTTTTCAGATAAAAATATGCTTTGTTTTAGAAAAAAATAATAATAAAATTATACTTTGTTTAGAAAGTAGAAAATTAGCATTGTTTTAAAAATAAAATAGAATCGATATTTGAAAATAAAATTAGCTTTGTTTTAAAATAAAAGCGTGTTAGAAATATAAAAGGCGATATTTTTATATATGAAGTAGTGGTATAAAAATATGATTTTTAATATAAATTTTGTGTAAACAGATTGTGTTGGAACCAAAATAGCGAATCTGACCGACAACAAAGCATGGCAAAGATTTTCTACCTAAGAAGAGTCGTGGCGTTTTGGTTTAGCAATTGGTGAGAACTTCTCACTTTAAATTTCTTTTTCTAGTTAAAATATATACTAGGATGCTTGACGGTGTTTAGTAGCACCTGACACCCGTCGTCCACAAACCGTGGACGACTTGTTTGCTTGGTTGCTATATTTGTGGTTGTGTGAATATTTGTGAATTTGGTTTGTGATGTGGAAAACGAATCGATATAATTGGCTAGGATTAGACGTGCTCCGTTATAAGGCGAGGGTGTAAGGCTAGGTTAGACCTTACCCCAATTTGTGGTTTGAATAATGAATCGAAAAATTTGTTAGGATTAGACGTGCGCCATGATAAGGAAAAGGATTAAGGCTAGGTTAGACCTTACTCCAATTTTGGTATAGTGCTGTTGTGCTGCCGAAATTTTCTAAAAAGTTTAGAAAAATTAAACCAGTGAAAGTAAAATATCCATATACAAATCAGACGATTTGTATGTGTACACCTATTTGACTGATATTGTTTGGGTCAATATATTTTACACATCGGCCAACTGCACGAATAAAAATGTGGGTTTGTTGTTTGAAACCCCGCACGGGTGTTGGGATGAGAATTGACGTACACTAATCCCAATTGTTAGTTGTATGTCGATCGATAGATTAACAGGCTGTGTAAGCGTTAATTATTTATATTTAATGCTTATGCAGTTGTGTAGTGCACTTTGGATGATGGTTGATGATTTGTCGTTGTTGTTATACACATGTGTTGTGTGGAATCCATATAATCTATATTATATGGTAATTGGTTGAGCCTCATTCAAATTTGGGAAAAATAAAATATATTTTAAGAATATATTAAGGTGTTGAAAAATATTTAAATATTCAGGTGTTGAATAAATTATAAGATTCATGTGTTGAATAGAATAAATACTTTTGTGTTGACAGTACTTAGTGGTTGAGATTTGTCAAGTGTGAAATAAAATATTTTAAATAACCAAAATACTCTTGTGTTGACGGTACTCATTCGTTGAGATTAGTCAAGTGTGAAATAAAATATTTTAAATAACCAAATGCTTTTGTGTTGACAGTACTCCGTGGTTGAGATGAGTCAAGTTTAGAAATATATTAAATAAATAAATACTTTTGTGTTGAAAGTACTCATTCGTTGAGATTAGTCAAGTGTTGAAATAGAATATATTAAGCCGTGTTGGTTAGATTTACGCCATTTGGACGTAAACGATATTTATATCTATTTTAGTTGTTTTAGAATTAAAATCGACGAAATATATATAATATATATTATATATATTAATGGCCTGAATAGAACGCGCCGCGCCGCGGTAGTCCGCGAATTTCGACCATTGACTTCGCGTGGACATTACGGAAGATCCGACCGTCGGATTCTCCTAAAACCGGAACCGTTGGGTTCGTGTCGAAAAGAGCTTTCCAGTGAATATTTGAATTTTGAAATCTAACGGTTGGATTTGGAGATACATCCAAATCAAATTTAGAAAAGGTCGATGTAAGTGCAGTTCGACGACCGTTGTTGGAAATCGACTGAAAGGGCCTTGATAAAATTATTAAAAATAAGGATAATTTGTGTAAAATCAAAATAAGTGTGTTAGAAGAAGTTGGGGTGAAAAACTCCACATTTATAAAGATAAAATTGTGTTTTTATCGAAATAAACTAGTTTATAACTGAGAATAAGTTAAGAAGGATGGTTTTCTGGGTATTGGTCTGATGTGGGTTTCGGCCTTCGGGGTTAATATTTGGGAAATCGTTCTCTTGCTAATTTACAGTTAGAGACTGGTGAATGTGATGTGATTTTGGGTTTATCGTGAATCGTGCTTTAAATGACATCGGTTCTTTAACCCAGCTAAAGATAAAATTAAGTGGAGTTTTAAAGAAATCTTTAATCAGATTTGAATGGTCGATCATGGAGTATCACCAGTTTTGCTCCAAGCGGTAGTTAAATATTTAATTAGATTTGAATGTGAAATGGTAATAAATTTTACCGACAGCACCGTGGTGTTAGATATGGGGTATTACAAGTTTTGCTCCATGGGATAAATAGGTTGGGATCGGGAAATAAAATAAATAATTACTTCGGTGTGGTACGATAATCCCGACTAGTTTGGAAAACCTTAACGTGGTGTGAAATGATATCCAAAGGAAGATTAAAGAATAAATTAAGAAGGATTTATCTTTGATAAAATTAATGGGAAACTTTCCCTAAGAATGTGAGTATTTGAATATAAGAATATCCCGAATTAGAATAAGGCGTATGTTGTGTTTGTGTAACACGTGTTTATTATAAACGTGGGATATTCAGAAAGGCCGGGTTATACACATTCTGAATAACCGATTCGGCGATATGTCAAAGGTGAAGACGGTGGTTGAAGACCGAGGGTCTTCACATCGTTTGGATGATTCCTGACCATCTTGATTGGGTTGTACACCCAAGAGGAGAGTATCAGTTGGTGATCGTCCAGACGTACTTGGAGATCGACGGATATGCGAGGAAAGTGCCTCCGGTTTCGTTCAGACCCAGAACGGACCTGTAAATGGACCGTGTGTCTGACATTGGATTTTATTCTGTACTGATTGATTTCTGTTAAATATATATCTGTTTGGCGGCGGAGAATTTATTCTCTTGCTTAACGCCCTTCTCTGAGATGTACGAGCTCAGAGGTTATATATCGATAGGAATCAGTCGCATGGTGTGAATTGCCTGTGTGGCATGCGTAAGTGGCAATGATCAAGGCTTCTGTTGCAAAGCAAAGTCTTGTGGTGATGATCAAAGCACGGCCTGTGTGGCGTAGCTTTGTGTATAACGTGAATTCGCGAGCCTCACACCTCTGTATGAGTCAAAAATGGGATACGGACCATTGGGAGAACACGACGTTTCTTTCTAGCTATAGGTGGTGTCGGTGCTTAAACTGGCCGACATTTATATACTTTTTACCTGTGCGGTTGTTGGATGAGGCGCCTCGATTATTAGGTCCGATAGGACCGGGAAACGTGTGTTCAGTTATAACTAATCCACTCATGCACTTAGAGAGGACCGGCCCAACCGATCCAAGGATCATAGTGGGGTCCTGAGGCATTTGCTAGAGTGTCTCGAATCGGTGAGGATCTTGCCCCTAGGCTAGACTCATGACGGAATCCAATTTCCAATACGTGATACTTTGCGGTTTTATTTGTAGAGCCTAGTATTGGCGAAATAGTGGTATGGGACATTCATGTCATCTATGATTTATAGTTATGATTGAAATTGTTTTGAAACACTTATGCACTTATAGTAATATCAAAACAATTTGTGTTTAAACGTATCAATCATGCTTTGGCTGTTATAAGGGAAAACCCTATCATCTGGCTTGCGTTGCATTGTGTGATGGGACATGGGTCTTATAACAGCTTCAATGTTCTTTATTTAGCATTGCGCTGTTTTGTGATATGCACTGGTATCCTTGGGGTAAAAGCCCGTTCCGTGTTATACGGCGTGGTCCCTTGTTTTACCTAACTTTAAATTAAAGATTTATAACTGTTTTAGTTCTCACACCAGTCACATGACTGACCTGGAGTTTATTGTTTTAACCTAAACTCTGGGTGCCCTTATTTTACGCACGGGCAACTAGTAGTTTTGGTTTTGCAGATTTATCCTTACAGGACCTGGTTTACAACTGGAACTATACTCAGAAAGCTCTGTATCCGTTTATTCTTTTCAGTTGTGTTTTGTACTATTTTTCCGCTGCATTGTAATGTATTTAAATCTCTGATATTGTCAAATGTATATTATTTGTTTATACTCTGTACATTCTTGTATTCTGATGGAATTGTTGTAATAAACAGTGAAATGTTCTTCTGTTTACGTTCTATTTTGTGTTGTTCTCAGAGAATCCGTACTTTCTTCTCTCTTCGGAGACAGGGGAAGTTGCGGGTCCTCACATATATATAGTAGATATATACCAAATCTCCATCTTTGTGCTCCAAGGAAAGAAAATCTTCGCTACCTGCAAACCCATGCTGACCCGAGCATATTGCATAAAAGAAAATACAACAAACACTTGGATCAGAACCAAATCATTCTCATATTAGTCAAATCAAATACGAAATAACATGAGTGTCATGGGTGCAGTAACTCAAGAGATGTTACGGGATTTTTCTATCTCTCGAGGATCCGTCAAACTAATGCATATATAGTATAATACGCTATTATGATAATGTCTATTCAGTAAAGTATAAATAATGAAAATAGCGTAAGCGGGATTACATTTTTACCCTTACACCGTTTATAATACCGTAGTCTATACACGTAACGACACAGATTTCGCTTGGACCTAATCGATCGCTAAATCGACCAAGATCGTTCAAAACCCGAATATGTTAACTCTAAGCATACAACATATCAGAACAAATAACAGAAGACTTTTATAAACATTATAATAATGTTACATCAAAGTACAAAATATCAGAGTACATCGAATATAATAATACAACAGCAGAAGATAATTTACAATGAACTTAATACAGTACAGCGGAACCAATAAACTGATACATCGGAGGTCTATCAACGCTCTAGACACAGCTTTAAGCTTCGATACAGAATCCTGCTCAATATATCGGCAAAACAAGCTACTCGACTGCCCATATGGAAAATATGGGCACCCGAGTTTGCAAGTGAAAAAAACTACCGGTCGGTCATGGGATTGGTATGAGAAATCTTTCCAAACTTATCTAACAATATGGCTAATCATAGGACCAGACCACTAACGCGAAACAGGTTTACTCCATTGGATTGCCAGTGCATAAATTAAATAAATTTTTATTCAAAATAACGCAATGCTTTTTAGAAAAAATGGAATCATTAGAAGACTCAAGTCCCATCACACAATGCAACGCAAACCGGAGGATAGAGTTTTACCTTATAATGATAAAACATGCTTGATACGTATACAATAATATTTAATATTATTAGTAATGTCTAATCAGTTTTAAAATACTTCAAAGTAATTGTATCAATCCTAAATGGCGTAGCTACCATATACTATGTCGCCATATATAGGTTTACAATCAAAACCGTAATGTCGTATTGGAAATTGGGTTTCTATCATGAGTAAAGGCTAGGAACGATCTCCTTACCGATTCGAGATACTCTAGCAAATGTCTCAGGATTCCTCGCAGTGAACCCTTGGATCCTGCAGGGCCAGTCCATAAATATACCTTAGTGGATTGGCAATTCCTAAACACACGTTTCCCGGTCCTGTTGAACCTATAATTTGGTCACTATCGACCAATAAATCGAGGTACCTCAAAATCCATCATCCACATAAGTAAAATGTCAGGGCTTGCAAACCCTGATACCACCTCTAGCTAGAAACAAACATGTGCACTCCCTGCGTTCCCTTGTCCTGTTTCTGACTCTTACTAGGGTGTGAGGCTCGCGAAGTAACGTTATACACAAAGCTACACCTAAATAGGTCGTGCTTTGACCATCAACCACAAGGCTCTGCTTTTCAACAAAAGCCTTGATCCATGCAATTCAGCATGCCACACTATCTATCCACACCGTATCACTGATTTCTGCAATATATAACCTCTAAGCTCATATGTCTCAGAGAAGGGTGTTAGGCACCAAACAGATACATATTTAGCAGAGATTAACGAATACAGTATAATGGAATATAATGTCATACATACCATCCATTTACAAGTTCGTTCTGGGTCTGAACAAAACCGGAGACGCCTTATTCCTCGTCCTGTATGTCCAATACGGAAGAGAGGTTCTCGCATATCCGAACAATCAACAAGTACGTCTGGACAACTACCACTGTAACCCTTTATTGGTAGCTACCCAATGCAAGGCATCAGTAGTCATCCATTCAATGTGAAGATCGCTAGTCTCCAATCACCGTCTTCGATGTCTTCGCCTTAAACCGTCGTATAATTATTTGAAATAAGATTGAACTCGGTCTTTTCAAATAATTCTCGCATATATATAATTTAAACCATTTGATATCGTTAATACAATTTTGTAATGATTTATCACTATTTTTATTTCTATAAAAATAGCTCAATTTAATTTGACGACGCTTCGGGTCAATAAGCGGCCCTAGCGTTGTTTTCACCCAAATTTGATTTGCACATTTCTCGAAATCTAACCTTTCGATTTTAACAAAATTTATATCGTTGGAAAGATCTTCCCAAAGGGGTCCCGATGGTTCCAGTTTTGGGAAAATCCGACGGTCGAAACTTTCGGTATAATCGTTTAAATTAACGATTCAGAAATGTGAACTACCGAGCACGATTCGTTTAATTTTAATTTATATTTATTTATTTATTTGAAAATTAAATTTTAATTTATATTTATATGTATATATAATTATATATAAATATAAACCATTCGACGATTCGACTAACGTGTTTAACACACCAAATAAAAGAATGTTTTAATTTGCCTAACCATTTCTACATGTTTTGTAATGTCAAAAAAATGTCTTTATTTACATGACATTTGCTAATGACAAATAAAAGATAATTTTTATTTTCATTACTTGTATGCAATTTCTGTATTTGACTTTAACAAATAAAAAGAAATATTTTATTTGTATATATATAATTTCAATGTAGAACATAACATATAAAATGTTTATTCCAAATTTGCGTACAAATTCTAATGTATGCATTGACAATAAAAATGATATTTTAACTTTGCATACAAATTCTTTTGTATGCATTTTCAATAAAAATGATTCTTTGAAATGCATATAAATTCTAATGTATGCATTTACAATAAAAATGATATTTTAACTTGCACACAAATTCTAATGTATGCATTTTCAATAAAAATGATTCTTCGAAATGCATACAAATTCTAATGTATGCATTTACAATAAAAATGATATTTTAACTTTCACACAAATTCTAATGTATGCATTTACAATAAAAATGATATTTTAACTTGCACACAAATTCTAACGTAATTTAACAAAAAGGTAATTTTTGTTTACAACCATTATATTTTGACAAAATGTCAATTTTTATTTCAACTAATGTATTTGACAAAAGTGTATATTTTGTTTCAACTAAAGTACTCTGACGAAAGCTTACATTTTGTTTCAGCTAATGTGCTTAGACAAAAATGAATAATTTAATCCAATAATTATATTTTGACAAAAATGATAATTTTAATCCAACTGATATGTTTTGATAAAAATGAATATTTTAGTTCAATTAATGTACTTTGATAAAAATGAACATTTTATTTCAACTAATGTGTTTTTATAAAAATGAACATTTTATTTCAACTAATATGTTTTTATAAAAATGAACATTTTATTTCTACTAATGTGTTTTTATAAAAATGAACATTTTATTTCAACTAATGTGTTTTTATAAAAATGAACATTTTATTCCAACTAATGTGTTTTTATAAAAATGAACATTTTATTTCAACTAATGTGTTTTTATAAAAATGAACATTTTATTCCAGCTAATTTGTTTTTATAAAAATGAACATTTTATTTCAACTAATGTGTTTTGATAAAAAAATTATATATATTTTTGTTCAACAATTATATTTTTTACAAAAATGTATATTTTTGTTCCACAATTCTAATCTAACAAAGTATTCATTTTTGTTCAACAATCCTAATTTGACAAAATGTTCATTTTTGTTTAACAATCCTAATTTGACACAATGTTCATTTTTGTTCAACTAAACTATTTTGACACAAAGGAATATTTTTGTTCCAACTAAACTATTTTACAAAATGAATATTTTTGTTTCAACTAAACTAATAAAAAAACGTGATAATTTTTGTTTCGGCTAAACTATTAAAAAAAAGTGATAATTTTTGTTTCAACTAAACTATTAAACAAAAGTGATAATTTTTGTTTCTACTAAACTATTAAACAAAAGTGATAATTTTTGTTTCAACTAAACTATTAAACAAAAGTGAATTTTTTTTTACTAAACTATTAAACAAAGGTGATAATTTTTGTTTCAACTAAACTGTTAAACAAAAGTGATAATTTTTGTTTCAACTAAACTATTAAACAAAAGTGATAATTTTTGTTTAACTCGATTCTAATTAACAAATATGTTATTATTATTATTTTTTGTTTCAACAAATCTAATAAACACAAAAGGATAATTTTGTTTAACTATTTTCTAATTAGCACAATTACAGATTTTTGAATCAACAAATCTAATAAACTCGAAATGATGATTTTGTGTAACTATTTTTCTAATTAACACAATTGTTAATTTTTGAATCAACTAATCTAATAAACACAAAATAATGATTTTGTTTAACTATTTTTTATTATTAACACAATTGTTAATTTTTGAATCAACTAATCTAATAAACACAAAATGATGATTTTGTTAATTTCAACAGATCTACATAACACACCAATCACAGATCAAATCACGTATGACGATCAATAGAATATTACAACATAAGAGTAATACCTCAATTATGATTAATAAATTTTAATTATATAATCAAAAGAATAGAATTTCTCACAGTGTTTTCGAATTTGGATTTGTTTGAATTTCCAACATGCTCCGTTTAAGCTCTAGTCAGTTCTATCGCGGAGATCTCGCTTTCACGATTCAAACGTTTCTGAAATCGTCGATTTCTGTATCCATATCAAAAGTTATGATAGTTCAAACAGATGTTGCCCCTCTAGACTTCGATGTTGCACCCAACAGACGTAGGTTGTTCCGTCAACCATAACTTTTTATCTATTTAGAGTTACTAGAACCATAACCAGTCAAAACGAAGCTATCTCATAAATCTATAGGACTAACAGGTTCCACCCTTCTCATCTTAGTTCAGTAACCAAGAAATTCAATCTCAACGACTTTTGGGAACATTAAAAGATTTTTTAGCTCAATATTTCACATGCCATTTTGTTGGCCAAAGGGGGGTTGACCGTGATCGGAATTTGACTTACTCTTTTTTGGAATATGATGCGTTATGTTATATTTATATTTTATCCCCGTAAATAAGTTTTAAAAAGTCATACAATGCAATTTTGGTTTTTCAAACAGATGCTGCACCTCAAGACTTCGATGTTGCACCCAATAGAGTAGGTTGTTCCATCAACCGTAACTTTTTATCCATTTTGATTTATTAGAACCATAACCAGTAAAAACGAAGCTCTCTCATAGATCTATAGGCCTAATAGGTTCCACCCATCTCATCTTAGTTCAGTAACCAAGAAATTCAATCATAATGACTTTTGGGAACATCGAAAGCTTTTTTAGCTCAATTTTTCTCATGTCGTTTTGTTGGTCAAAGGGGACTTGGCCGTGGTCGGAATTTGATTTACTATTTTTTGGAATATGATGCACCATGTTATATTTCTACTTCATTCCCATAACCAAGTTTTAAAAAATCATACAGTGCAATTTTGGTTTTTCATCCAAATGTTGCAACTCCAGACTTCGATGTTGCACCCAACAGACGTAGGTTGTTTCGTCAACCCTAAATTTTTATCCTTTTAGAGTTACTAGAACCATAAGCACTGAAAACGAATCTCTCTCATAAATCTGTGGGACTAACAGGTTCCACCCTTCTCATCTTAGTTGAATAACCAGGAAATTCAATATTAAAGACTTTTGGGAGCTCGAAAGATTTTTTAGCTCAATTTTTCACATGTCATTTTGTAGGTCAAAGTGGGGTTGGCCATGGTCGAAATTCGATTTACTAATTTTTGGAATATGATGCATCATGTTATATTTCTATTTCGTCCCCATAAACGAGTTTTCAAAAGTCATACAGTGCAATTTTGGTTTTTCAAACAGACATTGCACCTCAAGACTTCAATGTTGAACCCGACAGACGTAGGTTGTTCCATCAACTATAACTTTTCATCCATTTAGAGTTGCTTGAACCATAACCACTCAACCACCCTTTGACCAACAAAACGACATGTGAAAAATTGAGCTAAAAAAGCTTTCGATGTTCCCAAAATTCAATGAGATTGAATTTCTTGGTTACTGAACTAAGATGAGAAGGGTGGAACCTGTTAGTCCTATAGATCTATGAGACACCTTCGTTTTGATTGGTTATGGTTCCTGTAACTCTAAATGGATAAAATGTTAACGTTTACGAAAAACCCTATGTCTGTTGGGTGCAACATCGATGTCTGGAGGTGCAACATCTGGTTGAAAAACCAAAATTGCAATGTATGACTTTTGAAAACTTATTTACGGGGATGAAATAGAAATATAACGTGGTGCATCATATTCCAAAAATAGTTATAGTTGATGGTTAGTCCTATAGATATATGAGAGAGCTTCGTTTTGATTGGTTATAGTTTCAGTAACTCTAAATGGATAAAAAGTCATGGTTGACGGAACAACTTACGTCTGTTGGGTACAACATCGAAGTCTTGAGGTCCAACATATGTTTGAGAAACAAAAATTGAACTATATTACTTTTGAGAACTCGTTTATGGGGATGAAATAGAAATATAACATGATGCATCATATTCCAAAAAATAGTAAGTCGAATTCCGATCATGGTCAACACCCCTTTGACCAACGAAACGGTAGGACTTCAGTGTCACACCCAACAGATATAGGTTTTCCGTCAACTATAACTTTTTATCCATTTAGATTTATTGGAACCATAACTAGTCAAAATGAAGCTAAGTCACAAAACTATAGGTCTAACTGGTTCCACCCTTCTCATCTTAGTTCAGTAACCAAAAAACAAGTTTTAAACAGTCATACAATGCAATTTTGGTTTTTTAATCAGATGTTGTACCTCCAGACTTCGATGTTGAACCCAATAGACGTAGGTTGTAACAACTCGGAGTTTCATAACTAATTTAAAATTTTTATTTTAGCTATTTTAATGGATTTTGATTATTTAAAATGGTTTATTTTAAGTAATAACGACTAAAAGTTTATATTAAACGAAGTTAGAACTTATAAATTTAAAATTTATACATTACGAGCTTGAAATGGCGCGGTAGTTTGAAAATTCGATTTCAAATTTCAATTGAATATACAGAATTCAATATGAGTTAGAATTGAATGAAACTGGAAACATTAGGACCGAATTGACTATATCTTTCCAAAGAATGTAAGAAATTTTGTTTTCACTTTATAAGTTGTAAGTAATGTATAAATTAAAATTTAGAAAAAGCGCTATGGAATATATATATATATATATATATATATATATATAAGCGCTTAAAAATGGAAAGGTTGCAAACGTCCTCCGAATTTGACGAAATCACTTTTCGTGGATCTGGAATGTCAAATTATTGCTAACTTTCAATTTTCATAATTTTTGGAATTAATATGTGAGCGTGGCAAACTAAATGGCACCTTAAGTTTCAGTTGTAAATTTAATCAACTAAAAAAATGCCATTTTGGAAACGGGCTCAGAATTCAACGAAACCAGTTCATATGGGACCGTATCGTCAAAACTTAGCGAGATTCCAAATTTCGTAATATTTGGAGTCGGTATGTGGCCCTGGTTAGTTAAAACGTATGTTGAAATCAATTTTGAAAGTTATATTAATTTATATTTTAATTTTGATAAAAACTGTTAAAAACGGAGGAATTGGCTTACAAAACATATCCCATTGTGTCCGGAATGGGGGTATTTAGTATATGGCGACAGTCGTTGGGTTTGATTAGGGGTATTTAATATTCCAGAATTCCTATTGGCCAGTTAGAATCCGCCGGCCCTAGTTCATTTCGATGGCCCTCCTCTTTCGAAATTAAATCCGTTAATTCCTCCCTCCACATAATGAATTAGGAGATGATTTATACATGAAAATTGTAGAGAAATTCGCAAGCTTTAGTTTGGTACGGGTGTGATCGAAGACGGTGGTGCAGATTGCTCAATTTTCCTCCTCAAGGGCGCGCCGTTCGAGATCGCCTCCAGGCCCGCTGGGCCAACCGAACTGGACGCCACCGCCGGTGCAAGGGGAGGAGGCTCCGACCTTTCTCGTGGTGACAGCTGATCTGGTCCTAGACCTTCATGGAAGGCGCGCTGGCGAACCTTGGTAACATGGAGAAGGGTTCGATGTTTTCGGTTTCCATAAATTCGAATGGGAAAGAGGATGTGATTAGGAAGGTAATTAATGTTTATTATTATTTAATTAATTATATAAATTATGTAATTAAAGTTTGTAATTGCATAACTTTTTCATATGACGTCAAAAAATTGCAAACCCAGGTCCATTGTGATCGTGGCGACAAACTCAACAACATGGGACTGACCAGAACAGAAAAAGATCAAGTTAGGATTTTAGACAAATTCAAACCCGAACGACACTAAATCGTCAATAAAGATTGGTGGAGTGGAAACCAATGTGAGAACTCTTTCTCACTCAACTCTTGTATTATTTAAATTAAATCCTAGGTTGTAAATGGTGCTCAGTAGCTCCTATCACTACTTTTTGTACAAACAATGAATGATTTGTGTCATTTGATTGTATTGTGAAATTTCGAAATTCAAATAAAATGGAATAAAAATGTATTAGCATTGTATAAATATATATAAGCGTGATATGAGATTGTATAATCATTGTATAGTAATACACAAGTGTTGTATGAATTTGTATGAGCGTTGTATAAAATTGTATAAGCATAGTTAAAATTATATTTTCGATATATGAAAGGGATTTTCTATGTAATTGTTTGTGTTATGGAAAAATTGTTGAAATGGGTTTGGCAACCCCATTGAATGATTATTGGGTTGAAATTGATGTGTATGGTGCGAGCCAGTATTAGGCGAGAGATAAGGCTAGACCTTATTCCAATTATAATATCGCGCCGTTATGCTGTCGAAATTTTCTTAAATACCTTAGAAAAATTATTAGAAGTTAAAAATAAGATTTTTAGCTTATGTATAGAATAAATAAAAGATTGAGATTTATAAATATTTAACGTTTTAGAAAAATGTTAAAATATTATATGGTAGTTAAAAATAAGAATACACATCCATTTACAAGTTGGACAACTTGTATATGTTCACCTATTTTTGTGATATCGATTGGACCGATAATTTTTACACATTGCCCAAGTGCACAAATAATCATTATTATTTGATGGCTGAAAACCCACACGGGTCTTGGGACGACAGTCTGATCACACGTCTCCCTTGTGATTAGTTGTATGTCAGTCGATTGACTGACAGGCTGTTACAAGCATTATTTATTTATGTAATGCTTATACATTAGTAGAGTATACTCTGGATGTTATTTGGATGTTTGATGATTATTCATCATTATTGTTGAATACATGCGACGTATGAAATCCACATAACTAAAATTATATGGTGATTGATTGGGTCTCATTCCGGTTTGCAAAGAATGATTTTGATGTCCGAATTTGGATGGAAACAAAAAGATTAAATAATGAATTTGATGTCCGATTTGGGATGGACACAAAGATATTAAAATATGGTTTGGATGTCCGATTTTGGATGGATACGAATATATTTATATATATGAAGCCTAGTTAAGTAGACTTGAGCCATTTTAACTCGAACGGATTCTTATATCGATTTTATTCATTTTATAATGAATATGGAAAAGAAATGGATTTCAAAATAAGACATTTTGAAAATATTATCATTTTAATCTTATAATGATATGGATTATTCAATTTTGATTTAAAATTTGAAAAGGAAGATGGAATCTCTTTTAAAACGAATATATAAACATTTATAAAATACGTTTTGAATGGAAAGCGGCGAAATATATATTATATATATATGGTTTGAATAGAACGTTTCGTGCAGCGACCGTTCGCGAATTTCGACCATTGGCTTCAATTCGACGTAGCGGAAGATCCGACCGTTGGATTCTTCTGAAACTAGAACCTACGGGTTCGTATCGAAAAGAGATTTCAAATGAGTACATGAGATTTGAAATCTAAAGACTGGATTTTGAGGAACGTCAAATTTAAATTTGAATAAAAACAGCATCATTGCCGTTAAGTGACCTGAAACATCATTTAATTAAATAGGTATATTTTTAAACGATTAAAAATTGGGAAAAATTATATAAAATAATAATAAATGATTTGAAATGGTTTTGGATGAAATATTCCAAACATGTATGTAACACCCCTTATTATCTATGAATATTAAAATAACAAGTTAAAAGATACTTAATTTTAAAAGTGGGAATTAATTAAAATAGGTAGCGCCACTATGTTCGTTCTCGGAATTCTGCTTGAGATAGAGTTCGAGTTTGTGTAAATCGGACTTCGTATGAAGAAGTTATGGAAGTTAGAAGATTTATGTTACACATGCTTAGATAGATCTATATTGTTTTATGCCAGTTTGAACGTTATATGTCTCTTTCTTTTCCTTTTTCTTATGAGTTAGGCTAATTGCGAGCCTAACGTATTACATGAATTCTACGTACGAACAACGTGGGGACGTTGGGAAAAATGTCAAATATTGGATATTGTGAATTGGCATGAATTGGCTAGAAAACATGTAACTAACTGGAGACATAAATTGGTATAGCTTATATACATGGAAATTATGGTCATAATTTAGATGGTAATTATGAACATAGCTTGAATTAGAAATTATGGACAATTTGAAATAAGAATATTAATTCAAATTGGGTCTGAACAATAGAATGAGATAATGAACGCCTACGACACCAGGTTAGACTTGGTTTGCAGTATAAGCCTGCCCGGACCCGCCAGGAAAATCCAGCCACCGCAAATGGCAGTCTAATGTGAGAGGTCAAAGGCATAAACTAAATGCGTAATAAGCCCAAAAACCGAGGTTAGAATGAGTTTGCGGTAGAAGTCTACCCGGAACCGCCCGGCACATCGAGCAACCGCAAACAACATTTCTAATGTGAGAGGCTGGTGCATTAATAAATTAATTAATTTCAATGAACAGACATGCTAAGAATGGTAAGGTTAAGTAACATATGAATAGGCGACACTTAACTAATACAACATGTTAATTAAACAAATGGGTGTGGTTAGGTTAAAGCACTTAGCCGTTATAACATGTTGTAACACCCCGTATTTTCTAGGAATATTAAATTAAAAAATTTAATAACATTTAATTTTTAAGAGAAGAATTAAGGAAAACGGGCTGCGCCATTGCGTTCGTCTCGGAATTCTGCTTGAGATAGATTCCGCGTTTACATGAATCAGACTCCGTATGAAGAAGTTATGGAGGTTTAAAGATTCAAGTTCAGTTCAGAATCAAATAAAATAATTTAATAATCAAACTCAGAATTCAAAACCGGTGAAATTGGGTGGGCGGGAAATATCCCGCCATAGGGTGTCGACCCCCTTAAGGGGAGTCGATGTAATGACCCGCATTGGCAGGGGTATTATAATTAATTTATTTAATAATATATATAGTGATGTAGGGAATTAAATCATCGTTTAATTAAATAAAGTGAATATTTAATTAATTCAAATAATTTAAATAATATATTTAAATCAGGAATAACCAAAAATAGTGAATTGACAATATAATGTGAACGGGGTCATCCTCGAGATTTAATTTAGCTTATAGTTGAATTATATTGACGAATATATTTAATTAATGTCAGTTTGAACATGTAATTATAATATAATTAAAATAGAGTGCGTAACGACGCGGCAGTTCGCTATTTGGCGATTTAGACTTCAACTAAGTATACAGGGTTCATTTTAAATCGGATTTCTGTGAAACAAGAAACGTGTGGAGCTGGTGGAGTATATCTTTCTAGTGGAAGAGAGAGATCGGGATTTCGTCATATAGATTTTGAGTTACGTCCAAATCAAATTATCAGAAATGCAGCGCCCTGACCCTAACGATTTAATTATATTTTAAATAAGAATTTAAATAGAAATCGAGCGTCGATATAACTCTGACGATGTAATATCGAGTTGTAAATACATACAGGAATATTCGGGAGCTGTATGGTATTCCACTGTGAATATAGGCGATAATAATTAATTTTAAATAATTAATTTAATCATATTTAAATATATTTATATATTTAAATAGGTCATTTAGAGCGTTAAAAATAGCCACTTTTGCATTCGAAGTCGGAATTCGACGAAACCAGTTTTGTTGGATCCGCAATGTCAAATGGTTATTTGATTCCAAGTTTCGTGATTTTTAGAGTCAGTGAGTGACCGTAGGGATTTGTAGAGTGAAAAACAGCCAGTATTTCGACGGTTAAAAATACACTGTGTGAGCATACGAAGTCGGAATTCGACGAAACCAGATTCTTTGGGACCATAATGGCGAACTCTAGCTACATGTCCAGTTTGGTGATTTTTAGGTATTGTATGTAATCACGGTGATTTTTAGAAAGAAAGTGATCGAATAAAGAGAAATAAAATAAAATATCTAACTTGTGGGAACCCAAACATGCCACCATTCGATGTTTACACCCACACATAAATAAATCCCGTCCACTATAAAATCAAATCCTAAGCTGCCAACCATTTTTCAGTTTTCCAATAGGGTTTAAATCAAAAGAAAAACATCAAAATAAAAGATGTAAAATCCTTGTATACATATGGTTGGAATCTGTAACGTCCCACCATTTTGACCGCTTCAAATGGGTAGTTAAACCCATTTAAAACGTTCAAATCGACAGATCGTTATTTAGCTTCCAGAATTTAAAAACAGAATCAACCCAGAATAAATAAAGAACACAAATATTTAATAGCAAAATATAACTTTATATCAATTAATTAGAATTTTCGATACAAAGATTTTTGTATATACAGCGGAATTGAAACACACTTTGAATATAAAAATATTTACTAGTTTGAAATCTTCATAGTGCGCCGTCTTTGGAATCCCCAACTTCGCCAACTTTCGAATCATAAGCTGTAATCTTTAAATCTGAAATGCTCGGGTTTGGCTCGAGCGTCCCATGCAAAAACATAAAACACTCGAGTTAGGATTAATCATAGTTCAAGTAAATTAACTTCAACAGAAACTGATATATGATAGTTAATCTAACCGGTTTATTTTCGGGGACCACATGTCATGGAAGCTTGTATATACATACGTGTACAAGTACTTGTGTGCACTGCCCCAACATTCCATAACCAAGCAAATAGAAAGTGTTCGGGAAGTTCATAAGGGCTGTCCGCATAAATCAACAAGACAAGGTAACCAAGGAGCAACCAGACAGTGTACTCCAATAGCCCAACAACATTTATTTCGTTATTTTGGGAAACCAAAGATTTAATACAAACCAAGCAAAACAGATTGTGTTCAGGTATTCATAATGGAGTATCTACTTTTGTAAACAAATATTGTGTCCACATAACATAACGGAGTATCCACTTCTAAACAATCATGAACATGTTTTAGTGAAAAATACATGAACAGGTTTCGACAGTTCTAAATGATTTCAGTAACTTTAATTTAGTAAACGAATGGCTTCAGGTTTCGGCAGTTCCAAAATGAGGTGGTATATGAAGTTTCAAACAGTGATAGTATAAATAATTTTTTCACAGCAAGGTGACACAGGGAATCCCAGCGCAAAAAAAGAAAGAAAGAAATCAAGTGGCATTCTTAACTGGTATTTACTTCATAAATGCCAAGAACTTCAGGGTGTGTCAGCAATGAAGGATGCGAAGATTTAATCAGTAGTTAAGAAGATAAATATAGCACATTGGTAAATTTAATATGGAATAAATCTCATAATTTATCACCCTATTATAAAACTTCAACCTAACCTAGTTACATGTGGAATTTGATAAATTTGTAACTTAAAAGAAGACCGGTAATATCGCTTTGTCCAAACTTTGTTCTAGCAGTAATGTTGTAATTACGGTTTCTATTTTACTTTAGATGATGTAATGAAATATGCTAAAGGAAATTTTTCACATTCAGGTCATTTGCATGAGTGATCATATATATATTTTAAATCTCAAAGTCTGTTAACACCTTTTTGTTAGCAAGCATGGTATTCCATACGATGCAAACACAACGGTAACAAAGTAAATTTTTTTTCTTCTTTTTCTTGATTGCAAATGATCCTTAATTTGCTTAAACACTGAAAAAAATAAAAAATAAAACAAACCTAATAGATCGATCCTGTGAATTGAAGATGGAACAGACACAACATATGAATGGCTATTCAGCAAACCTAAGATTGTCCAGACCCATGCAAAGAAAATCTGTTAACATAAAAGCCCCCACATTAACGCAGTGACAAGGCATGATACAAATAACTGCGCAAGCACTGGCAAACATGGGTTAACAGTCCATCGCAGTGAACCAATTACCTCAAAAGTCATTGTAGAAATATGACTGTCTAAAACTTATTGCCCATTTTCCTTCTTTTTTTGGGGGGGCTCTTACCGTAAATGTAAACAAATAAATGGAAACAACAATAACATGTAAATGGTGCTGCAGGGTACATATGTAGGCCCACAAATACTGTGAATAACGTTGCAGGGGTATATGACAGACGTACGTAAGTTAAATGTAGACAAGTGCCAACTAATGACTACAGCAATGATAAGTATATTTCTTAAGAAGTTCACATACGTTTGTTAAGTAGTTCAAGTACAGGCTTGAAATAAAACCAATATCAAGTTTACAAGGTTCCCATACAAGTCCAGTATTTATATATAAAGTTTCTCAACAGGTAAGCGAGGTCTGTTGTCTAGAAATAATAGTACTAACAGATCATAACATATATAAATTACCCGGAAGTTAGCATGTATCAAATTGCTCTTCCGCTCCAAGTTAAACAGGATATAAGCCCATATGTGTTGTGGTCTAAAGGTCGCACTAATGCCAGGGAACAGGTTATAGCTAACCCAAAATTTATAGAGTGCTCATCGGTTACTAAATTCGACAGTAAACATGCCATTCTGTTGTACGTGTGGAATAGACCCAAAGAACAGGGGTGACACAAGTCAGGTATTACTCAAAGGGATTCCGCACTTAATAAACAGTGGCTTTGGTTTCACAATGGGGAGTAAGAAAACAAATACTGATAACACACGGTTTTAAGAATTACAAATTTATGTGTTACTATGTGCTCATGTCATTATCAGTTCAACAAGGGCTTTCAGTTCAGACTACAGTTCACTCAAAACGACTGCATAGATGTCAATATACATGAATATACATGGGTATATACAGGCATTCATAAATCGTGAATGGCATGGTAACAGCATTAGAATATGAATTTCAGTCTATGGAAGGGAGGCAGTGGCACAATGACTGTTCAATCATATACGAAGTTCAAAATACAGCAGCAAGATCTTGGTTTGGTAAACTTACACTTTTAAAAGGTTAGCGGCCCGGACAAAACGGACAATAGAGTAAAGACACGCCCTTTTCAGGTCATAAAGGTGGATACCCAATTTAAAAACACGACAGTACAAAAGGGCAGCAGCAAAGTGATGGTAACGACATGAAATACATTGAGATAAATCAAATAACCACCAGGTAGCCAACATAACCGCAATCAACCATCATATACTTTAACTTAAGTTGAAATCAATTTACTTGAAACGGTGATTAATCGTGAGTGAGGTGCTCACCTTGAAACCCACAACGAGGGCGATGGGTTGCGACAGGGTGTTTGCTGCGCCAGGAGGTGACGCGGCTTCCAAGTCGATGGCGCCATCATTTGAAGGACCCCTGAGGCGAATCACCAACAGAAACAGGATGGCACTTCGAATTATGGAGACGATGGCGATTTATGTGAAGGAGCCGATTTTGATTAGGGCTCGACGGCGCTCGATGAGGCTTGACTCCAATCTAATCCACATGTGGGGCTACGACTTGGAAGAGAACAAAATTAGGGCTTAGCCCTTTGAAAATTTTAGATAGAAACAATTTGATTTGGCAAAAAGGGTTTTAGCTGGAGGAATGGGATGATTTCCTTTCTGAAGAAATGTGCTAAAGAAATGAAACGAGGCTTGTTTCTTTTATAATGTAGAAGTCGTGTGTATCACGTTCTCGTGGTGGCCAAGGAACTGATAGTGCGTGCCAAGCAACCCATTGTTTTAGATACAAGTAAATATAAACGTATGATATTGCTATAGTCGTTTTGATTGTAGACATTATTATTCACGGGTTTCGACATGTTATTTACGGATCCTTAGATTTTCATACGGAAACCTAATGTGCCACATCGTCAGACTTAGAACATCTGGTTACTTTGAATACCCCAACCTGAATGGAAATTATCAGTTAATTTGAAATGTTTTATAACATCACATTTTGGTGTAATTATAAACGAAAATATACTTTATTTAGTTATTATTTTCACTATTTAAATCGAATCTCAAATCCGGTTGAAAATATCAATCAAATTTATTCACGACTAGTTACAAATAAAAATTTGATTTTTGATTAGCCATTCTGAATTTAATATCAACACATAAACTTTGATTTTTAATCACGGATCCAAATATAAAATTAACTGTTTTTAGTTAAATCCTTAATTAATTCCTATATTAAATTTCCGAAATTTCTGGGTCGTTACATTCTTCCCCCCTTTAAAACTTTTCGTCCTCGAAAAGGAGCGATCGCTAGTTATGCCACTGTATATTTCTATATTGATATTTGTACGAAATTTTCCAACGACTAATCTTAAATTTAAGTTAATTCATTATTTCCAAACAGCTCGAAAATCAGCTTTCCTTTCTTATAGTCAAAGCTCAATTTTGGTCAACATGATTTTATTTCTTTCCATGCTTTTTTAAATTTCAACAAATCTTCTTAGACCCATTTTCTATCTCCAGTATTTTTGAGAAATCTCCCAAATCTCATATTATCTTTTCAAAGTCAGGTAATTTCTTTTCAAAATCAATTTCGGTCTGAATTCCAATTTCTGCGTGAGTTGGATTTTTACCTCTCAAGCTATTCCAAATTTCATTATAACCATCATCTGTCGACGATACTTATTCATTATTGCAACTGTAATGGGTCTAGGCTTAACAACCCTCAACCCAGTCTCCTTATAATCCATTTAAGTGTTCCCAATACTCATTTAAGAGTGTACGTAATATCTCCCCTTCAAGTTACTAAATTTGAATTTTGAAAATTTTCAAAATTCGAAACCTTTTGTACTTCTATACAAAATATATTTGTATTATTCCGAAATTCTCTTCCCTAGCTTATTAAGTTAAACATAATTTAATTTAAAATATTTATTTGACAATACTTTATAACTAGAAGTTTGAAAATCCTATTGTCGTTCTCACAGATATTAGTCATACGCTGGCCAGGCGCATGACTAAAATCTCCAAGTACCACATATTTTTGCTTCAACTTCTAGTGAAAATATTTCAAAAAAACTCCTTTAAAAAAACAGATACGGAAAGTACCAATGTGATATTGATATGTTGATTGTTCATGAATCGCTGATACACAATGGTTTCGTCTGGATCCCCCAGAAAACATCTGTATCCGTAGGAATTAACTTCCCTGCGAAGTTCGTCATGGACAAATCAACAGAAGACATCAAAAGGAAATCTGAGGTCATTGAGCGTTGATTGCTCTATCTCAGGGTCACGAAAAACAAATCATGAAATTATTAAGATAAATCATGTGACAAGAACAAAACAAGTCACAAAGACAAATCAGGTCATGAAGACCAATCAAGTCATGAAGACTCACTGCTGCATCAAACTGGTGGCTCACTATCATTAAGATATCTCAACATTGCATGGCTCCATTCTACCTTTAGTAACTCTAGTGGTAACATCTCTTTCACTTGTAGATATGCCATGGGGACCGCAGGTACACAATGGTTATGCCTGATTCCCTCAGGAAACATCCATACCCATAAGCTTTCACAGCTCTGCGGATTTTGCCCTTTATAATTCGACTGTAGAACGCAGCAGTCACAATGGTTACGCTTGGTTCCCCCGAGAAACATCCGTCTGCCGTAGGCCATCCGCAGCCCTGCGAATTTTGCTACATGGTCGAATTCCAACGACTCTAGATCGCAGCGATCACAATGGTTACGCCTGATTCCCTCAGGAAACATCCGACCATCGTAGGCTATCTGCAGCCCTGCGAATTACGCTTGCAGTCGTGCTCAATGGCAACTCATTAGTTCTATGTCTGGACAACCTACTACAACCAGCAGCATATCTCAACTAATCTCAAAATTCATAGAGAAGGAAGGTACTTTCCTTATCTTTATTTTCAAAAACATACGATACTATATACATAGTATTTTATTTCAAATTTTCCAAAAATCATACTTATGTCGATTCATAAGATTTCCTTTCAAATTATGTTTGCAAACATTCCCTTATATAAATTATGTTATATAAGACTCGGTTACCTTCCAAATCAATGGTCTATAAATTCGCTATATTCTTATATATATTTTTACACAAGTTCCGGAAACTTCTATGTTTAATATCGAAATCGAATATCCTCAAATTTCATTCCAATTTCAAAATTTTAGCTTGATTTCTTTATTAATTCAGATAGTTGACATCCTTTCAATCTAAGATTTATGAATCTATTGGCTATAAATAGATTTTTTCTTCCAGCTTTCCAATTATTAAATCCATCACTTTGTTCAAATCTTTTATGCTCTCGCCATCTCAAATTTTCATTTTTACATTATTACTCTCTCATATCCACCTCCTTCGACCGTAAATTAGCAAGTGAATAACTCTCTAAGTATCAACCCCGAAGGCCGAAACCAACATCAGATCAACACTCAAGAAATTATTCAACTTAGCTAATCTCCAGTCAGTTTCTAATTTCCATAACTCCACTTCTAAATTACTTATCAAATCAATGCTAGCAATCCTCGAATTCAATTAACAAATCTATTGCCTTTACGTTCTGTCGTCCTTTGTTTCCGACGTGCGGCTTTTGTTCTTCAGTTCTCGCTATTCTGATTTATCAAATTCATTAGCCTTTAACGATCTTATTGAAAAACATTTTCAATTATCATATTCATTTCTATACCCTAGAGAATCTCTTGTCACCATTGGAAAATATTTCCAAATATTCACAAATCTTTATTTTCTATAAAAAAATATAATTTATCCATCATGGAAAACATTTCTAAATTCGTTATTTGGATTAAAACAAATGCTAAATAAAACATCGTTATTCTCACTCAGCTACTGACACTTATTAATTTAAACAACTCTTGTTGTCGAATCTTAATCATTTCTTAGTCAACAATGAAGTCAGTCAAGTTGGGGTATATTACCTCTCAGACATTAATTGAACAACATTATCACTTTGAAATATATAAAATTCACAACTTCAAAAACCGACAAAACGTTCGTTCTTGAAATTTCTGATTTTAAGTTAAGAATTTATTTCCTTTACAAAAATTGATGATTATAGTAATAATTCGTACCTTTGAAATATTTAACTTTAAAGTTATAATTTATTCTTTTAATATGAATACATAAACAACTGATTAATAATATATTAAACTTTTATTAAAGTAGAAAGCAAATAGTATTTCCGAAATTCAACATGGTTGACTTCCCTGAAGAACTTTCTTTCGAATAATTCTTATTCAAAAATATATTCCAAGCTTTGAAAAATATCTCATTTGATTTATATTCCGAACCTCGTAATAATCTCAACGTACTGGTCAACTCCATTTCCTGTATCTTTGTTTTCATTTGCAACACCTTTGCTTTGAAATGTCATTCACTTTTAACAATCAATATCATTCCTTTTTCCCGAGATCTGAACTCGTCCTATCAAATTAATTTTGATTCCATTTGAATATCGATTCAAATTTCTTCACAGTCTTTATTCATATGTCGCTTCATTTCCAGTTCTCGTTTACAATTCACTTCTTGTTAATTAATTAACAAGATTATACTTCACATACGATTATGCACTATTGGTTCGAAACCAATTACGATTTATCTTACCGAGTTCTAAACAATTCGAATCATTTAGTGATACAGTTTCCATTGTCGAATTCCAATTACTACCCTTTCCGATTTTTATATTCCGAATATTGAAATAAAATTCATCGCCTCATTTTCTTAAAAAAATTCCGATCTTACACTTTTCATTTAATTCTTATCTGAAATTTATTTCAAGTAAATTTTAGTCGTCTTCTAAAATATACGATTACAGATGCGTCGCTTCTATTATATTTATTCTCCTTAGACACTGTTCGATAATGGATTCGAAATTCAAATCTAAGGGAATCATATCGAAGAAAAGCTCGGCAAACCTAGATCCGAAGACTGGGGATTCCGAAAAAATTTAAATCTCAATACAAATTTTTTATTTTCGCTGTACTATTTTCAAATACTAGTTTTCAAAGTATATAATATTTCCAAAATATTTTTGCTTTCCCAATTTATTTTAAAATTATTTATACTTTTCAAAATTATATTTCGAATCTTTTAATTTTCGAAATCCGCTTTTCCAGTGTCGATTCTATTTCAAACTCTATAAGCTATGCTTTGAATAAACCTGGCTCTGATACCACTTGTAACGTCCCGCCATTTCGACCGCTTCAAATGGATAGTTAAACCCACTTAAAACGTTCAAATCGACGGATCGTTATTTAGCTTACATAATTTAAAAACAGAATCAACCCAGAATAAATAAAGAACACAAGTATTTCATAGCAAAATAAAACTTTATATCTATTAATCAGAATTTTTGATACAAAGATTTTTGTATATACAGCGGAATTGAAACACACTTTGAATATAAAAATATTTACTAGTTTGAAATCTTCATAGTGCGCCGTCTTTGGAATCCCCAACTTTGCCAATCTTCGAATCATAAGTTGTAATCTTTAAATCTAAAATGCTCGGGTCTGCCTCGAGCGTCCCATGCAAAAACATTAAACACTCGAGTCAGGATTAATCATAGTTCAAGTAAATTAACTTCAACAGAAACTGATATATGATAGTTAATCTAACCAGTTTATTTTCGGGGACCACCGGTCATGGAAGCTTGCATATACACACGTGTACAAGTACACGTGTGCACTGCCCCAACATTCCATAACCAAGCAAATAGAAAGTGTTCGGGAAGTTCATAACGGCTGTCCGCATAAATCAACAAGACAAGGTAAACAAGGAGCAACCAGATAGTGTACTTTAATAGCCCAACAACATTTATTTCGTTATTCTGGGAAACCAAAAATTTAATACAAACCAAGCAAAACAGATTGTGTTCAGGTATTCATAATGGAGTATCTACTTTTGCGAACAAATATTGTATCCACATAACATAAACGGAGTATCAACTACTAAACAAACATGAACATGTTTTAGTGAAAAATACATGAACTGGTTTCGACAGTTCTAAATGATTTTAGTAACTATAATTATGTAAATGATTGGCTTCAGGTTTCGACAGTTCCAACATGAGGTGGTATATGCAGTTCCAAACAGTGATAGTATAAATAAATTTTTCACAGCAACGTGACACAAGGAATCCCAGCGCAAAAAAAGAAAGAAAGAAATCAAGTGGCATTCTTAACTGGTATTTACTTCATAAATGCCAAGAACTTCAGGGTGTGTCAGCAATGAAGGAAGCGAATATTTAATCAGTAGTTAAGCAGACAAATAAAGCACATTGGTAAATTTAATATGGAATAAATCTCATAATTTATCACCCTATTATAAAACTTCAACCTAACCCAGTTACATGTGGAATTTGATAAATTTGTAACTTAAAAGAAGACCGGTAATATCGCTTTGTCCAAACTTTGTTCTAGCGGTAATGTTGTAATTACGGTTCCTATTTTACTTTAGATGACGTACTGAAACATGCTAAAGGAAATTTTTCACATTCAGGTCATTTGCATGAGTGATCATATATATATATTTTAAATCTCAAAGTCTGTTAACACCTTTCTGTTAGCAAGCATGGTATTCCATACGATGCAAACACACGGTAACAAAGTAAAAAAAAATTCTTCTTTTTCTTGACTGCAAATGATCCTTAATTTGCTTAAACACTAAAAAAAATCAAACAACCCTAATAGATCAATCCTGTGAATTGAAGATGGAACAGACACAACTTATGAATGGCAATTCAGCAAACCTAAGATTGTCCAGACCCATGCAAAGAAAATCTGTTAACATGAAACCCCCACGTTAACGCAGTGACAAGGCATGATACAAACAAGGGCGCAAGCACTGGCAAACATGGGTTAACAGTCCATCGCAGTGAACCAATTACCTCAAAAGTCATTGTAGAAATATGACTGTCTAAAACTTATTGCCCATTTTCCTTCCTTTTTTAGGGGGGCTCTTACCGTAAATGTAAACAAGTAAATGGAAACAACAATAACATATAAATTGTGCTGCAGGGTACATATGTAGGCCCACAAATACTGTGAATAACGTTGCAGGGGTATATGACAGACGTACATAAGTTAAATGTAGACAAGTGCCAACTAATGACTACATCAATGATAAGTATATTTCTTAAAATGTTCACATACATTTGTTAAGTAGTTTAAGTACAGGCTTGAAATAAAACCAATATCAAGTTTACAAAGTTCCCATACAAGTCCAGTATATATATATATAAAGTTTCTCAACAGGCAAGCGATGTCTGTTGTCTAGAAATAATAGTACAAACAGATCATAACATGTATAAATTACCCGGAAGTTAGCATGTATCAAATTGCTCTTCCGCTCCAAGTTAAACAAGATATAAGCCCATATGTGTTGCGGTGTAAAGGTCGCGCTAATGCCAGGGAACAGGTTATAGCTAACCCAAAATTTATAGAATGCTCATAGGTTACTAAATTCGACAGTAAACAGGCCATCCTGTTGTACGTGGGGAATAGACCCAAAGAACAGGGGTGACACAAGTCAGCCATTATTCAAAAGGATTCAGCACTTAATAAACAGTGGCAAACAGTGGCTTTGGTTTCACAATGGGAAGTGAGAAAACCAATACTGATAACACACGAATTTAAGAATTACAAATTTATGTGCCATTATGTGCTCATGTCATTATCAGTTTAACCAGGGCTTTTGGTTCAGACTACAGTTCACTCAAAACGACTGCATAGATGTCAATATACATGAATATACATGGGTATATACAGGAAGTCATAAATCGTGAATGGCATGGTAACAACATTAGAATATGAATTTCAGCCTATGGAAGGGAGGCGGTGGCACAGTGACTGTTCGATCATATACAAAGTTCAAAATACAGCAGCAAGATCTCGGTTTGGTAAGCTTACACTTTTAAAAGGTCAGCGGCCCGGACAATACGGGTAATAGAGTAAAGATACGCCCTTTTCAGGTCAAAAAGGTGGATACCCAATTTAAAAACACGACAGTACAAAAGGGCAGCAACAAAGTGATGATAACGACATGAAATACATTGAGATAAATCAAATAACCACCAGGTAGCCAACGTAACCGCAATCAACCATCATATACTTTAACTTAAGTTGAAATCAATTTACTTGAAATGGTGATTAATCGCGAGTGAGATGCACACCTTGAAACCCACAACGAAGGCGACGGGTTGCGATAGGGTGTTTGCTGCGCCAGGAGGTGACGCGGCTTCCAAGTCGATGGCGGCCATCATTTGAAGGACTCCTGAGGCGAATCAGCAAAAGAAACAGGATGGCACTTCGAATTATGGAGACGATGGCAATTTATGTGAAGGAGCCGATTTTGATTAGGGCTCGACGGCGCTCGATGAGGCTTGACTCCGATCTAATCCACACGTGGGGCTACGACTTGGAAGAGAACGAAATTAGGGCTTAGCCCTTTGCAAATTTTAGACAAAAACAATTTGATTTGGCAAAAGGGGTTTTAGCTGGAGGAATGGGACGATTTCCTTTCTGAAGAAATGGGAAAGTGATTTAGGGATTTGCTAAAGAAATGAAATGAGGCTTGTTTCTTTTATAATGTAGAAGCCGTGGGTATCACGTTCTCGTGGTGGCCAAGGAACTGATAGTGCGTGCCAAGCAACCCATTGTTTTAGATACAAGTAATTATAAACGTATGATATTGCTATAGTGGTTTTGATTGTAGACATTATTATTCACGGGTTTAGACATGTTATTTACGGATCCTTAGATTTTCATACGAAAATCTAATGTGCCACATCGTCAGATTTAGAACATCTGGTTACTTTGAATACCCCAACCTGAATGGAAATTATCAGTTAATTTGAAATGTTTTATAACATCACGTTTTGGTGTAATTATAAACGAAAATATACTTTATTTAGTTATTATTTTCACTATTTAAATCGAATCTCAAATCCGGTTCAAAATATCAATCAAATTTATTCACGACTAGTTACAAATAAAAATTTGATTTTTGATCAGCCATTCTGAATTTATTATCAACACATAAACTTTGATTTTTAATCACGGGTCCAAATGTAAAATTAACTGTTTTTAGTTAAATCCTTAATCAATTCCTATATTAAATTTCCGAAATTTCTGGGTCGTTACAGAATCCTCAACAGTTCCCATCAGTTCTATGCTTGTTTGAAGGCGTGCGATGCGGTTTCAGTCAAGCTCGAAATCATACTGTGAACTAGGGTTTCGGTTTTGTAAAAATAGGAGGATCGTATGGATTACTCGAGGTTAGATTCGGGTTTTTGATGGAAAGTGGCTTCACTGGTGAACTTCTGGTGAAGTATGGTGGTTGTTTGGGGGTAGCCGACGTTGTACAGTAGGCCGAGACCCCTGAAGTCGCACGACAGATAAGGAGTTCGAGTTCTATATAATGGGGGTGGAGGTGCTCGGGAATCGAAGAGAAGAAAAATGGTAGTGTTCTCATGAATTTTCGTTGATCATAGGAGGAGCGTGGGCAAGGAGAACGTCGGCTATGGTGGGTTGTGGTATACAGGAAGTCAGCGTGTTTCATTTGGGGGAGAAGGTAGTAAGTGGAGCGGGCTTCGTTGGGTTGTTGGGCCAGAAAGTTAAGTTGAGCCCGAAAGTAAATAATTCAAGTTTTATTTATCTTAAAATCATGTTCTAACTTGTAAACCAAATAACTTGTCCGGCCGTTATCAGAATTGAGCGAAACAAGATCCGTTGGGATCGTATGGACGAGAACTCCACAATGGAACTGGTTTGAAGTAGATTGGAGCTCATTTGAATTTATGGCGAAATAAACTATTTGATTCAAATCAAATAACAGTTTATCGTTCTTTAACGATGAACTGCCAAAGTGAGTAAAACTCACCAACTCTGAACAGTTCTATTTTTACAACGTATTCTTAGAACTGTTAATTATCTGTTGTTTGACTGTGTGTTGACTGTTTGATTGAACTGCCAGTCAGTTAGTAGAAATTATATGTATACATGTATCTATGTGTATATATATATATATATATATATATATAAACTGTTAAATGTTTATATGTGATTCTGCTATCAGAATAACACATATCAAAGTATAATCGATGTTGTTACATTGTCTAACATCTGTGACGCAGGGAAACAGGTTGGAGGAATCCAACTGGATTCCTCAACAGTTATTTTACTGTGATTTATATATTGTGATATATAATGTGATATATATGATCTGTTGTGATTATGTGTGTTTGGACGTTATTCACCGTTGTTATATGGTGCGTTAAATACCATAAGAAATACCAGAATGTGGAAAGAGGATTTTCAAAGTACTTATTTGAAAATAAATTATTTATATAAAATCATTGGATTTTATATACATAAGGGAAAAGAATTTTGAATATAAAGGCATTATATTTGTTAAACAAATATAAAGGGATTTATTTATAAATCAAATATAACGGAATTATATTTGTTAAACAAATATAAAGTAAAATATTTGCAAAACAAATATAAAGAATAACATTTGTAAAACATTTACAAATAAAAATAGAAATAGAATAAAGGAGATATTAATTTGTTAGAATAAATAGAATAAAGGGAATATTTATGCTAAAATAAGTAAAGAGTTATTAAGTGAATGTGTCGAGATTAAATTAAGTGAATGTGTCAAGATTAAACTAAGTGAATTAGTCGTGATTAAATTAAGTGAATTAGTCGTGATTAAACTAAGTAAATTAGTCGAGATTAAACTAAGTTAGTCGAGTTAATCAAATGGGCTAAGTTAGTCAAGTTAACCAAATGGGTTAAGTTAGTCGAAGTTAATCCAAAGGAGTTAGTCAAAGTTTGTTGATCCATAGGAGTTAGAGTTATCCAAAGGAGTTAGTCAAAGTTTGTTGATCCAAAGGAGTTAGAGTTATCCAAAGGAGTTAGTCGAAGTTAGTTGATCCAAAGGAGTTAGAGTTATCCAAAGGAGTTAGTCGAAGTTAATCCAAAGGAGATAGTCAAAGTTAGTTAATCCAAAGGAGTAGAGTTAATCGGATATTGGTTATTCCAAGTGAATTTATCGAATATTGGTTATTCGAAGTGAGTAAATCGAATATTGGTTATTCGAAGTGAGTTAATCGAATATTGGTTATTCGAAGGAGTTATCAAATCTAGTTTAATTAGAGGAGTTATCGAATAGAGTTGGAAGAGTTAATCGAATATAGTTTATTCGAATAGAGTGGAGGAGTTAATCGAATAGTTTATTCGAATAGAGTTGGAAGAGTTAATCGAATATAGTTTATTCGAATAGAGTGAAGGAGTTAACCGAATAGTTTATTCGAATAGAGTTAGAGGAGTCATCAGTCTAGTTTATTCGACAGGAGTTAAGTGAATAGAGTAAATCAAATAATGTAAGTCGATTAGAGTTAATCCAATAGGGTCAGTCCACTAGAGTTAATTAAAAAGAGTTAATCGAATATAGTTATTCGAAAGAAAGGCTAAGTACGGACGTAGTTAAAGAAATATAAAGTGAACTTTGTCTATTTCAAGGTTAGAAGTGTTGTTCAGTTAAGGTCTGAGAGGTAGTTCTACCCCAACTTGATTGGCTTCGTTTTTAACTAAGAAATGGGTATGGTTCGGCAGTAAAGGATAGTAAAGTGAATTTAGTAATTAAAGGAAATGGAAATGTTTTCCAGTGGTAATAACCTATATTTTTCTAAATCTAGAAAATAGCAAATGTTGAATATAGGGAAACAGGAGATGTAAAATAAACTAAAGAGATAAATGTATGATGTTTGATTTGATATTGTTTCCATCTGGAAATAATATCGTTGTTTGCACACTTGTTTTTCTTTGATAGTTAACTCACAGACTATCAAAGTTTTGACCATTTTAACGTTGTTAATATGGAGAGACCAGTTGGACTATTATCCAAAGAACCACTCTGTATTGGCATAAGCGTTGCAAAATCATATATGCCAAAGATAATTGAAGACGGAGTAAGGTGCAAGGGCTATTGTATAAATCTTATAACAGTGCCTAAGATGAATATACTGAATAGTGCCTTCGGTTTGTCCAGTCCCAGGACAACGTATATGGAAGAAGGTCTGACAGAGTATATCCAATGGATCGCGTAAGTTGATCTCTTCAAACGTATTCATGTTTGGTGGCGGAGGAATTCGTTTCTCTTAGCTGTATACCCGGGTTATGTTTGGATAAGTCAATTTGTGATTTGGCGGGTATGACGATGTGATATTCTAAGTGTATGGATGAATGTCTGACAGAGTATTTCTAGAAAGGTCACGTACATAGATTTCTTCAACTGTACCAAGAGTGGAAGCGGAGAAGGGAACTTCTTTTAGCTGACACATAATGTATGGTTGTAGACGTCAAATTAGTGATTTCGATGGATCCGACAATGTGGCATTCGAAGTGAATCTGATGTGATGATGAAGCATAACCTCAAGCCTCATCAACCGGTAAATGACAGAAATCGGACAGGTAGCATGACTATGTAGGTCGCACCTATTAGGGTGTATAATCACCTGATCTAGAGTTTCATTTATTTCTATAATCTATTGTTGATGTTGTCCCATTCGGGAAGCGGTTGCTGATCCCAACCGTTGGTGATATACATTCGATACACTCAGTGAAATGAGTGGTCGGTCATGTGTGGTCGGGTTGCAAGATGTTATTGTTGAACCCAGTGTATTCCTCTCTAGAGGTACACTAGCAGAAGGTGGTTCCATACCTTGTCATAGTTGGAAAACCCATTATCCAATACGTGCTTGTGATTTTGATTGTATACTATGTATATGGAACGTGAGACGAAAGCGTTCTGCTAGATTAATATCCATTTGTATATAGACATTATTTTAATATCAGAACGATATTGCTTTGTCAAATATGTTGGATTCTCATAAGGGAAAAACCCGTTCCGTATTCACGGCATGGTCTCGTGAGATATCATATAACTGTTAAACTGTGTTAAACTATTTTACTCACACCAGTCTCATGACTGACCCGGAGTTTACTTTGTTGTTTTCCCTAAACTCTTGGGTGCCTAAATTTGTACGGTCAGCCAAGTAGTCGGGATTTACAGATATACTTGGTGAGCTTGGAGCAGGAGGCTTCAAGATCATATAGCTATAGTCATTTCCGCTGTGTTGTAAGTGTTGTACTCTGATAAGTGCTATTGTATACATAACTGTTATGTTTCAAAGTTATGTTATATATTATATGTTATTCGTTCCGCTGTAAGATTCGTGTTACTCTGATGATGTAAGTTCTTCTTTTCTTCTTCTATTCTAAGTTTCTATCTTATCTATCTTCACCCTCTAATTTCTTTCACTAATTACCGCGATTTTTCGATGTTTTGGTTATCGACATCGTGTTTATGTCGATAACCGAAGTCTCTCAAAAATCCGGGTCGTTACAGTCGACATATGTATCGACCCCCCTATAGGGGAGTCGACATTAGTGTCGACCCCCCTATAGGGAAGTCGACATGGGTGTTGACCCCCTTGAGGGGTGTCGACCCCCTTGAGGGGTGTCGACCCCCGCGAGCCCAGATCTGAACCGATTTTCCAGAACGACTTTTGATGTGTAGGGCTTATGTGGCACTTCTGGGTTGGTCTATTAACTGTATTTCTTGGTTTCTAAGGCCTAGATGGATCCTAGGATGATCTGACGGCTGTAATAAATCTAGAACTCTATAAAAACACATGTAGACTCAACCCCTAAACCCATAACTAAATTAAATCAATGGTCGTCATGCCGTCAGTTCTCAATCTAGAATCGTCGCCGTCAAACTAGAAGCAAGACTTGCAAAACAAATTCAAATCAAAGCCTAAAACTAGAACAACAAATAGTCTACATCAAGGGATTAGCATAGCAAATACAGAATTCAGATCTCAGAACCCAAGACCCTCTTTTTCTGTGAGTTCTAGTCACTTTTAGGTTTAAATACATAAACTAGCTTGGAACCCGTGCTTCGCACATGGAAAGGTAAGGAAGAGTTAATGTGAAAGAGAAGCAGCTTGCATTTGGTTTGTGATGCTTGTTGGTGTGTACGTATAGACATTAAGTGAACTAACACGTGTATTAGTTATGTAAGTATATGTTAGAGTTTGTGGTCTAAGGAAGGAAACGTTATGTGGTATTGGCATAATTAGTTTGTTGCAATAAAGGTTAAATAGTATTTGATCATTGGTTATGTAATTTGAAATTGCTGGAAATTTATAGTTACATGTCGTAGGTTAGAGGAACGGTCGATATCGTGGTGGACCGTAAAAGTAGTGTGTGGTGCAGCGCACTTAAAGTTAATGGTGTAGTTTATCAAAGAGGTTCGGACACCGAAAACTTACCACCAATAACATCAAGCTGCACATTATCCACTCAAAAAAAGACGAAACCTGCTTTTTTGGCTTAAGCATACATATATGATACACGACATATTGGCAAAGAAATCTAACAAAATCCATCTCATAAAATAAACATATATCTCTCTAAAATAACACACAGACTGGAAGAATAACTTTGATGCGACTTTTACATGAAATATTTTCTCACATGAGATCATTTGCATTAATACAAAACAGGAAAGAAAATATAATACAAACCCTGAACAGATAATGAACAGTAAGGCCATCAAAGGACCTCCTCTATCAATTAGCCTTCTAAAAGAGTTTCATCCTAAGCTTCCACCCATATACAATTGCACCATAAGATAAAAACTCAGCTTTCAGCTATTCGGCATTCATCTTCAGCATCTGAGTAAGTTTTCAACCTTAGATCCTGTAGTTTAAACTTTTCCATTGTTTCTATTAACACAATTGATATTGAGAAAATAAAGTTCAACTGGTTTCTTCAGCTCTTACCTTGTTCTAGACTTATTAGTTCCATCTTCGTACATGATAACTCAACGGATACTGAATCCGATGATCGATTGCAGGCCCAAACCCTTCGCATCAGTCTCCCTATACAATTTTATATAACCAAAGGTCTTCCTGTAACAAAATCTTCGACGTGGCTGCCATACTCAGGTTCTTCTAGCGCTTTTTCAGCAACTTCCTTAATTTGTAGTTTGATGCAGTAGTCAGTAGTACGTAGTTTCAGAAATGGAAGCTTCAATTTTTGATTCATAGACACTGAGTTTCTTAGCATAACCATTTTTGGTGTCATCAACCTATGCTAACTTTAAAGCTTCCACATGTTCTCTGTTTTGTCTGAGCTCAATAATACTGTATTCTTCTTATATGCACAATACAAAATGGTCAGTTACAATTTACATTAATAGTAAAGATAATAAAACTAAGAATTCACTATTATAAATCAACTTAAATATTCAATTGTCATTCATGTTAGCTAGATTTTAGTCAGTGTTGTACTTTAGCTTTATATATTACAAATAATACGTACTAAAACAGTAAGCTACATTAACAATAAGCATATAGTTTGTCTATGTCTAAGCAGTTTATTCAAAGAAAGTAAGAAGAGTGAAACACTGAAACTGCAAGAACTTTGCAATAATATTTTCAACTGTTTTAGAATTATGCATACTAAAAATAAGCAAGTTAGTATTTATGAGTTATGACCAATTCTTAAGATTTAATTCTTGAAAAAAAAAAAAAAGGAAGATGAAGTGATTGTTTTAGTTTTGTAAAAAGTGAGGGAGATAATAGAACAATTTATGAACTATCATCCGATGGCATGTACCATGAAGGGTTTTATGTCCTTGTGCATATTCCAGAAAGAATATTTGACCTACAATATGAAAAATGAGCTGGTAATGCAAAAATATGCAACTATAATATTTTAATAGTGTACTTTGGCAGTATTTTGGAATGGTCATTGGTGAGCAATTTGATGCAACAATAACATTATAACTGGGTCCAAAAGTCTAAACTTTGGTAGCATTTATTACCTATACATAAATTTATATCTTTATTCGTGACAATTACATTATAACTGGGTCCAAAAGTCTAAACTTTGGTAGCATTTATTACCTATACATAAATTTATATCTTTATTCGTGACAATAATGTAGTGAGTCTTTTTTTTTTTTTCACTTGAGTACCACATCATTGTGTTTTCTCAAGAATTTTTTTCATTATTGGTTATTTATACTATTTAGTTTTAGCAAGTTGCAACTATTCAATTCGTGGATTTGTAAACACATTATATTCATGCATAACATATGAAAATTGATATGCCTAGTAACAATGATAATCCTGATCGATATCTACTATTTATTTTGAAGGCCAATGATTTACTGCAAATTATTCTGTATCCATTAAACTGGAATGATTCAAATAATTTTTATATGCGTACATATTGATTAAAAACCGCAATGAAGCCTTATTTACGCCAGGCGGGCACAAAATAAAGTTGCATCACGGCTTTTAACACTATTGTGTGCTTAACACTTCTAATCGATCCACCTTATTAATTAGCTTTTCTGAAGCATGTCTATATTAGTAAATCTAGCTTAAAATAAATGGTTTCTTACTTATTCATTGTAAAATCGTCTACATAAAACAAAGTAAAAAATGAAGGCGTAAAATGAAATAAAATAGAGAACAAAAGGGTAGATTACCAGTTCGAGTTAGATTAACCATGATTGCTGTATAAACTACGAATATACATAAAAATAATATTAAAATTCATATATTTTAACTCAAATCTTGATCAGGCTAAAAAGGAAAAAGGCGCAAAATATGGAAAAAGGAAGAGGAAAAGCAAAAGATACACATAATGCATATCAGAAAGTATATGATAAAACAAAGTTTATTGTGAACAAATATATTAATAAATAGCATATGAAAACTTATGATACATACCATAATCAATTTTTGAGTGATATATTTGAAAACAAATATATGATCGTTCTACTTAAGCTATTTCAAGTTACGTAAAAGAATTGAAAATGGTGTTTAATTCTAAAATGGTTATTAAATTACTAATATTTACATTTGCAAATCTGAGTGTGTACCATATGTATGACCAACAAAGAAATTTGCTAATTCAGGTTTTCTATCATGGAACGATAATAAGTAATCCTATAATAACCAAAAAAATTAATCCTTAATTTCTTTGCATAATCAAAGGATATAAAACACGAAAGTCTTAATGAACATACAACTAACTTAAGATTTTGAATGAAAGGTTATCGACCAAAATGATTAACAACAAAATTGTAAGCTAGCAATATAATAATTCTATCCTGTAAAATTCATGCATGCTCACAAAAAGAGATCCAACACATTTTCTCTTGAGTCAGTCTCAACTGTAAATCTATTAAAAAATGTCCGTTCACTGACCCATCATTTAAAAAATAAGTTTTAGCTGCTAAAATTTGTATATCAATGTGGGTTAAATGTGAAACTTAGCAAACAAAGAAGCTTTCAAAGATATACCTGCCAAATTATCACCACAAGTGCTTTACATAGCTCTATAATTTAGGTAATAGGAGTTTCTGGATGTAATAGTCACTCTGTTGTGGCTATTAGTAACTTATTTAAATTAAGCTGGAGGTGAGGAGGAAGTGAAGTGAAACGTCTACGTTTAAAACATTCAATTAGGTCACACGTAATTCAATACCAATTGAACAGGATGAGGGTAACCTGCAAGAAAAATATAATCAAATAGCCACAATAATTCACTACATTCAGTTTAGGATAACCTAAAGAAAATAAGCTTCAAAGGTTTTCAACTCTAAACAGGCAGATTTGAGGAGCTAATCACATTTATAAAATAAAAGACTGACATATTATTATATTTCAGCAGATAACTACAACTTTTTTTCCTTATGTTCAAAATGTTATTAATCGTCTTAAAACCAAACAATATAATTGTCCAAATTATGTCATTTACGAACATAAAATAAAACCCACTTTAATGGTCACGGTAAAAGTACATTATTTTTGGTTGTTTCCTGTGCAAAATAAACAACCAAATGAAAATGATATATTAAATTTTATAAATAGTAGGATCAGAATTTTTTTCCAGATACCTTAATCATTTAAGTCACATGGTACAAATAGAAAACAAAACATGCTATGAAAGTTTAATTATGGAGAATAAATAGTATGTTAAGTAAATTCACAAACAAATACTATGGTAACTTCCAATGAATACGGATAGCTAAATAATGAGAGAATAGTAGAAGATGGTTTTACTCTATCTTCGCCAACAATCATCATCATTGAGTCCACCGTAATTGTTAGTCCATTTTCAGCATCATTGGCCTAGAAGGCAAGAACTGTACATCCATCGTCTTACTAATAGTTTGTGATAAATGCAAGTACCTCCATGCTTAGCCCTAGGGTTTTGCCTGATAAACACTGCTTTTGATCCATATATATACAATCTAGTTAAGGATTACTCTTCTGTCATTTCCCAAATACCATGATCCACCACTATCTAATATATTCAGCAGCCATGTATCAAGTCAGCAAACCATCAAAGAGGGGAAAATAACATTCTTCAAATTTTAAACATCAAAATACTAAATGTGGCCTCATACATTTGAAGCTACCCATATGTTTATGTCAGGACAGGAGAAACAAACAGTCCATAGTTAGAATATAAAAAATTAGCTAAATGGAAGAAAATTTCAAAAGGTCAAATTATCGGAGACTTCACTCATATTTATGTATCGATTTATAATGGATTTTATAGTTTATTCATCATATAATAAAAGCATTTCATTTAGAATGACATGTAGCTAAGCTCACATCTGAATTATTTTATCAATTTTTTTTTTTTTTTAAAAATACATGCATGTCAACCCGAACTTTGATGCTCGCCTAACTTGTACCATATATGAATTAAGACAGAGGGTTATAAATTTTACCCATCAAGGTATTGATGACAGTTGTGGGGAAAAGAAGTAGAAGTGAAATGAAAGGGGTGAGTTTAATGAATGGATCATCTGTGGAAGAAACATATTTATATGTATGGTTCATTACTTTTCCCATAACGACTCCCACGATATTTTGTAAGAATAACTGTTCAATTTTAAATATTGGTCTGTTTCACTATGGAAATGGAGGTAATATTCATGGGAGAGTTGAGCTTAAAAGAATAGTTACAAAAACTGATAAGTGTTAAATAGTCAACAGGATATGGCACGTGTATGGTGGCTAAGTTTAACATATTTTTAACCAGCAGAAGGGTATTTAAAGTTCAACCATTCTGCGTGCATTATGGCACAATTTAATTTACTGTATATTAGATATACGGAGTGTACAACATGTATGAGTGTTGGATGGTATAGTCAACTGTGTGAATCCATATCAAACGACTTGCGTACATGCTAAATGGTTGGTTTAGAGTTAATACGCGAAAGGAATAAGAACAGTACAATGCAAATGCACAATGAATCCTTTTGTATATACAGTTCGATAGTATATTTACTGATACAAAAAACAGTGAGCTCCTGCTGTCGAAGGATAAACAACATAGCAGACAACAACATAACAAAAGCATGGATGAAACTGAAATATGTTAAAATTGTTTGGTACTTTTTATTCATGTATTGTAGGTTGAGGTCGAAGATAGCTGTGTGTAGGAAACATCTGTAGTTCTTCTCTTATATTACACATTATTGTGCATAAACCGATATATAACATTGGAGTAAAGCCTTAAAAAAAGGCAAAAAGGTGATTAAAATCTGGGCTGGCTCTCATTTGATTAATTATGAAATTGGATTCTTCAATCTGGTACTAACCAGGTAACCGAACATTTGATGATTTTATATAAATTGTTGTGACTTGTGATGTGGCTTTATCTTACTGTTAACTTGTCGACATGTCTATTTACTTGTTCAAGATTTGTCTAGTTAGCTTAAAGGTGATTAATGAAGGAAGAAAAACAGTCGGCAACTCGATTTTGGACTCTGATTCAAATGATAACTAATTTAATACATAATTGTACCTTTCTATAAGTTGCATAATGACGTATCCTGAGTTCAATTTTTCCCTTCCATCGGCTTCCCTAGATTGCCACCATTTTGAGATATCATCAACCATTACGAACTACGACGTAAATGGTGTCCGCTCTAGGTGCTCTCTGCCCTCACAGCACAAAATATTTAATTTATATTGGTTTTTACATAGTACAGGGAATAATTTCATTTATCATTACCACAGCATATAGTCAATTATACAGCTCGTGTACAACATACATCGATAGCAGTTCATAAGCCTATCTCATCGCATCAGCTTCATGAACACATGCCTACCATTTCAAAGACTATTATAAAATGGTATTCTTTATTGTTAACATATTCTTAATAATCAGTCTTAAATGTGGAGATACTGCTGTCAATGATGATGTAACAATATAATATTAAACTATAATATTGAAAAGGGCTCATGAAGGCCAGGCTATGTACAATTTCAATAGCATTTGATATGTATTGTCTATCCATATCAAACGACTTGCGTACACGCAAAATGGCTAGTTTAGAGTAAATATGTGAAAGGAATAAGAACAGTAAAATGCTAATGCACAATGAATGCTTTTGTATATACAGTTCGACAGTATATTTACTGATACAAAAAACAGTGAACTCCTGCTGTCGTGGGATAGACAACAACATAACAAAAGCACGGATGAAACTGAAATATGTTAAAATTGCTTAGTACTTTTTATTTATGTATTGTAGGTTGAGGTTGAAGATAGCTGTGCGTAGGAAATATCCATAGTTCTTCATTTATATTACACATTATAGTGCACAAACCAGTATATAACATTGGAGTAAAGCCTTAAGAAAAGGCAAAAAGGTGATTAAAATCTGGGATGACTCTCATTTAATTAATTATGAAATGGGTTCTTCAATCTTGTACTAACCAGATAACAGAACATTTGATGATTTTATATAAATTGTTGTGACTTGTCATGTGGCTTATCTTACTGTTAACTTGTCGACATGTCTGATTACTTGTTCAAGATTTGTCTGGTTAGCTTAAAGGTGATTCACGAAGGAAGAAAAACAGTCGGCAACTCGATTTTGGACTCTGATTCAAATGATAACTAATTTAATACATAATTGTACCTTTCTATAAGTCTGAATAGTGGCGTATCCTGAGCTGTTTTTGTGAGGTAAGCACTGCGACAACAGTTGATCATGCCTGCATATAAAATACTGAAACATCTTCCTGCATAAAGCCTACACTTCGACTCAGTGTTTGCTAAGACATCTTTACTTTTGTCAACCAGATTGTTGCTCATGTATCTAGTAAACGTATTAAAATAATAGTTTCTGTTTTAAACATTAACAGAAAAATTATTGAAGAAGCCAGACTAAGCATGCAGAAGGTAAACTTTTCGCTTAAAGTACTAACCATTTACTTGTTATTCATTGTTCTTGTACCTGGTTGTTTACTGGAGTCGTCTTTTCCACATGTAACATGGGATAATTATCAATATAAAATCTGCTGTTGGTCTCGATGGTAATGTAGGCCAGGCTAATTACAGCGCCGCAAAGGCAGGGGCTGTTCGCTTAAAAAAACATAGCGAAGGAATATGCAAGCAGAAGTATAATGGTAATTTAAATATCTCAACATTCTTTCTGAGTGGTTTTACATTATAAAATATATGGTACCATGATCGAATATGCCTATTCAGCCAAGTGCAGCAGCCCCTGGGTTTATTATTGCATTTGATATGACCTTTACTCTTGGGGATGATATCGAGAAGAAAAAAAACATTGCCATCCATCCCTCAAGCTAAATCATGTTTTTTTTTTTTTTTTTGTGGGGGGGGGGGGGGGGGGGGGTCATAAATTTAGGGCATGTTCATGCGTCTGTTTGTGTGAGTATGTGTGCACGCACGTGTGTCGTAACGTACTATCACTTCACAAATTCATTGAAGCACAGACATCTTTTGTTGTGAATTATAATTAAAATCATGGAACCTTTTTTTCAATTGAAGCACAAATTTAAGGTGCAAATAACTTTTCTTATCAACCACCTAATTCAATAAATAACAATCGATAGAGACAATTTCAGAGAGGGAAGGTAGCAAAATAATTTTAGAGGTGATGCTACCATATATCTTAGGGCACATGTTAAAATTGCAAGTTTACCCAATGAATCCAAATCCAAGCTTCATGCTTTTCAACTATAGATTCACACCATTAGCTATTATTTTTAAAACTACTGTTAACAGTAGAAGGAAAGGCATGGTAGTAATAACTTTATCTAGGAATTTTTTTAATAAAATGATCATATCAGGTTAAAAGTCTGAGATAAAGAAAAAATAACAATCATACAACTGCTAAGTTTAGTCAGTGTTAAAATGAAGTTTTGTATTGTCTGCTATATATAAGATTTTATGATAGTGATGGAGGGTAAGAGTTTGGCAGTGTAAGTGGAACTGTTTAAGGAAGAGATTAATCACCCTTTTGGTTTGATGTTGCGGAAGGAAGGGCAGTTAAAATACTGTAATAATGCATTCTATGTTTGTTTCGACTGTGAATCCTAGATCTGAAACCAGTTCTAGATCTAAAATTGTAACAAACCCTAGATCCGATATCAGTTCTCAAAGGTTAAAGAATTGCTAAATCTTTTGTAATCTGGAGACTATGACACCTTATGTGTAATGTTGTCATTATGTAATTTGATTCTTCAACAAATTAAAATGCCCCATTATCTATACATTACGCCTACGATAATTAGATCTTCAAGCCTCTTTACTTTAATTTAAAATTTGATGGCTTTAATTAGGTTTTACACCAAAAAAGCTAAACGTGCTTCTATTTTAAATATGTGGTCCAAATGTTGAAGTATTCCAACATAGAGTCGACTCTAACCGTCAACTAATTCAGCTATACTGCACACCAAAGATTTTGGTGGTCGTGGTGATGTGGAGGCGCATACTTGGAAGATGTATATACTTACCCCATATAGTAACATATACGCTTATCTAATATTAATAATCAAAGCAGGACACATTGTAGATTTTCAGAACGTAAGTGAATTCGTGCAATATAAGAGGAAATGGTTCTATGTAGATATAACAAAATTAACAGTAAATTTAAGTAAGCATAGTATATACTATATACTTACTGTTTTTTCGTCAGTTAATTTAAATTGTATCTAACTATGAATACAAATTATATTTACTGGTATGGAAAAATTATGATTGTGCTATGACACATCTCAACAGCATATATGTTATCATTAATGTATGTAAACTTTGAAACAAATACCAAAGCAAAATTAGTTAAGCTGGGTAGTAAGATAGAAAAGCGTAAATATAAGAATGCCGTAGTAAAAACAGTTGGTTGATAGTATAATTTTGTATTGGGTAACACAATATAAGCTGTAACAGATTTGAAGAGTAATAGTTCCAACAGTTTGAAAATATATTCTAAGGCAAGAAATATATACAACAGCTACTAAAAGGTAGAGTAGTGGTTTTAAAATATTTACGTATAAAGACATTTGTTCGTAATGATTAAAAAAAAATTGAAACTCATAATACAATCTATTTTAAAAAGTTAGCAAACCGATGAGTGAAATATCATTTTGTTATTAGTTCCTAGTAATTCGTGATAACGACATTGTCCGAATAAGAAGGTCTGCTGTAACTGGAGCAGCAGAAAATTTTTCTATGCAAGTGGCATCATGGCAACGATAACACTATTTTTCTAACATGGCTACTAAAAATAAATTTGGTTTGGGCTTCATAATAATATAACAGTTAACTAATGAATATAATTTGCGAACAAAGGCTTTCAGTTAACAATTGCTGTTTTCCTATACATTACAGGAAAATGAACAAAGGAGTACAACTGATGAACTGAATCCTTTTATACTCCATACATACTTTGAAGGATCACCTTTTAGAAGATAAATTGGAAAGAGGAAGGGGGAGTCTAACAGGCCTATTCCCTTTGTCAAACAGTTAACAACCTACAGTTAGCCTACTGTCAATGATGTAAGGTCTCGAGTTTGAATGGAGAACGCCATGCCTCTGTCATGTTGCTACCAGTGATGTGCAACCGTACAGAGATATAACTTAAAGTCATTTACCGTAGGAAAATTTCATAGGTTTAACAAAAGGAAGTTCGAACTATGGTACACAACGGAAGTTTGGAACATTAACTATCGCAATACATAGATGAGTGAGAACTGATAAGATGGAAAATAGAATTGGAAGCAGGACCAAATAAAAATGGTACGACTACGTAAGAAAGCAAGGGAAGATAGGGGACCAGAATTCATACCTTATTAAAGCAGCGATCGAGCCATGAAAGACGGGTTATTCGCAATCGTTGTCAATTCACCGAAGATCAGTCAGCGAAAGGCGATCAGATGTCCAGAACTTGGTTGTTTATGATTAGTAATTTTTCCGATTTACATAGGGTTACGATTTTGGGGTGGAAGAGGAGACAGTTGCGTAGGATTTGCGATTTTGGGGGTGGAAGAGGAACAGTTGGAAATTTTATGGAAAGGGTATTTGAGGAAAATAGTGTCGAAGAAAAGGGGAATGATAGGATATAAAGTTAAAAAAAAGGCAGAGGGTCTGAAAGCTTGCCACGTTGGATGGAAAATGAAATTAACCCTGCCACATCATGCAGTTGTTATGTTGTGGATTCATGCAAGTTGTTATGCTGTAAAATCATGAATCGATGCAAGTTGTTAATTATGTTGTGGATTATAATTATATGTGAGTTTATCTTGTCATTATCCCTAGTTGTTTTGCTTATGCCAAAATTTGTACTGAAATAATCACTTTATCATTCCCGTTATTTTATTATTATGGCGAGGCTACTTTGTAGCCTCGATGACGCCAAAATGCACATGGTTACGCTAGTTAAGAAACGGAGAAAAGGGGAATTTGTAATAGGCATAATTTACATAGTGATTATGTAACTTTGACACATGATTCAAGTAGGGAAACATATAAATAATTACTCATTTATGACATGGGTAAAAATTGGGTATAAATGGTATAAATTGAATGTGACCATTTATGGATAACAAATTCAAATTGTTGAGTAAAATAGGTATTGACACCTATAAATGGAATTGATAAATTAATGGAATGTTAGTAAATTATAATTTGAATTTGTACTTATGACACGAGTTTAGGTTACGTTAGTGGTGGAAGTCTGCCCGGACCCGATCGGCCTATCCAGTAGCCACTAACGTTGAACCTAATGTGGGAGGTCTAAGTACGTAAATATGAAGTGGGCTAAGACACGAGGTTAGGTCCAACTGTGGTATAAGACTGCCCGGACCCGACCGGCATATCCAGCATCCACATGTTGTAGGCCTAATGTGAGAGGTCCAACCCAATATAACTATTATTGGACATGGTAATAAGAAAAGACAACTTAACCTAACTTAATACATGTGGACTGTATGATTATGAACATAAGCTAGGGTTAAGAAAAATGATTTGAGTTGTAGATCGGTAATATTAAATTATATAGGCCCACAAAACTAGGCCATTAAATAAACTGGATTAAACAATGGGTGGGTTGAGTACAATTTAAGGGTAGGTGGGTAATATTAAACTATATAGGTCCACAAACTTAACTGGATAAAAGGGATTGTGTAACTAAAGACACCTAATGGTATACATAACCGGGATAAAATAGTAAAGTTATGTATTAAAGACACCCTTAGGGGTACGCATAACTAATAGGAATAGATAGAGTTATGCATTAAATACACTTATAGGTATGCATAACTGATAGGTAGATTAAGGATTATGTATTAAAGACACCTGTAGGTACGCATAACTAATTGAGGGCTATGTAATTAAAGACACCTTAGGGTATACATAGTCAGTAGAAAACCTAGTGGGGATACAAGACATAGGGGAGAGCTTGTATCATGTTGTGCGGGACCTATTTCAGTCAGTAACCCAGAGTGGTATCATAGTAGAGAACTCCTACTAGGCGGGGAAAGGGCACGCTTACTGATTGATAGTAAGTGATCCAAAATGAGACGGATGGTGTAGGCAGCGCAAACCGACCTGGGATATGTGCGTGCATGAGTCGGGCAGAGGGGGACAAGACGACCGTGACACCAGTAGGTATAACTGTGCACACCTCGGGTTGCCACTCTAGGGAAGTGATACCCCCTAGTTGTGGGACAAGCACAAGGTATCTACAGAGTAGGGAGCCGATCGATTAGGATAGTAGTTAGGGTATACCCCGGCGTATCCCTTAAGTCTACCAATTTATAATAGAAGGGTAGTGGGTACGATTAGTGGAGATAGGAGCAGGCGGCACCTATAACAGCAACTAGGAATACACGAAACTAACACTATCGTTATAGTTAACGAAAAGGATCATCACATCTTGACTATACTAGTAAATAGTGCAGAGTAGTTTTGTAGTGAAGTATATGCATATCACCTTACCTTATCTGCCTTGTCACAACTGCCATTTGTATAGTGATCTCTCTTATCCACTTTGTGTGTCTGTCATGTTTACCTTGATCTATTTACTGGCTAAAAGTTACTAGACTCGCCAGACTTTATGTCCGACCCCCTTTGTTTTTCCTTCTCTCTTCCATTCCCCCCTCCCCCCCAACCAGGTTCTCAGGGAGGAAACACCCAGGCTTAGTTAGGATTTGGATATCATCTTCTAGGAGCTACTTCTGAAGTATGGCTTGAGTCTTTGTCTCTTATATGGCTTGCTCTTCAATATGGGGAATGATGTTTTTCTTTTAAATACCTATGTACTCTGATAATGAAAGACAGAAGTGTTTTGTTGTAATGGCTTTATGACTCATGGTATTATGTAACAAAGTATTTTGATGATTTAATAAAGTTGCTTACTTTCCGCTGCAAAATTTTATTTCTATCTTGTGATATTCTGTATCTACTTACCTAAATACTCCACCAAAGTTAAGGCACTCCCCTTGTGAGTGACCTTAATGGAGGTGGAGTGTTACACTTGGTTTCAGAGCTGAAGGTTACCAGATTGGATAAAAGTTTTGAAAAATAATTTTCAAAAAAGGTTTTTAAAAGAAAGTATCTTCATAAAGGAAAGCCTGTTTTGAAAAACATTCCCCGAAAATCCATATGTAGTATCCTTCGGTCCTTTATCTAAAATATCTCCCTTTTCTTTCTTAGCAAGTCTGAGGATCTTAACCTTCCGGAGGGCATACAGATACCTGGATGGTTCATACGGTATCTGGTGGCAAGGGCTAATGCCGCAGGCCCAGCAGACGGGCGTCCTCCTCCTCCTCCTCCTCCCCGCGTTGACGCTTTCCCTAAGACATGCAAGGACTTTATGGCGATGGGTGGAAAACCTCACAATGGCACCGAGACGTTTGTTGAGGCTCGAAACTGGCTAAAGGAGACAGAAGATCTGTTTGTTATCTTCGAATTGGAAGATGGAAGGAAAGTCCAGTTAGCCGCTTGGTTAATGAAGAACGAAGCTGCGTTTTGGTGGGAGGTCACTAGCGGAGAGCGTCCAGTCGAGACATGGGCGGATTTCAGGCGTAGGTTTGAGGCGAAATTTCACTCACGGGCGGAACAGAATCTATATATCCAAAGGTTCTTGGCGTTGATGCAAGAGAACTCGTCAGTGAAAGAGTATATCAACAAATTTAATCAGTTGGCAAGATTTGGCTTCGACTTAGTAAACACGGCCGATAATAAGGCCCTAAGATTCGCTAAAGGGTTGAACGAGCCGCTGTAGGGGTTAACTATGACCCACATACCTATAGGGGCCACTTGTTAGAATTTTGTTCACATGGCACTTATGCACGAAGAGAAAGGTGAAAATGCTATTAAGGCACCAGAGAAGAAAGGAGATCCCAAGAAAGGACAGCAGCAGCAGCAGCAGAAGAAAAGCGAAAGGGATGACAAGGGCAAGGATAAGAGGAAATGTCACTATTGTGGGAAAGAAGGTCACTTGGTCAAAGAATGTAAAAGGAGAAAATTCAATTGCTTTAAGTGTGGAGAGGTCGGACACTTCTCTAAGGAATGCCCAAAGGGGCAGGGACCGCAGGGGACTTCTGGAGGGCAGACGAATGCTCTTATGGCAGATGGATAGGATAGAGATAGAAAAAAAAAATATGTAAAAGGTTTAATTTCCTTATCTAATTATGAAGTTAGACTCTTTTGGATTCTGGCATTTTAATTTTGTAATTGAGACTCTGCACTTTAATACTAGTCTTGTTTCTGATCCCGTAGTTGTTTCAAACCCCATTGGTGGTTCGGCTCATTTATTGGTGATTTGTAAGGGTTTGAAATTATCTGTGTTAAGGCGTTAAAATTTTGAATGAGACATTTGTGTGCTCAAGTTTATGGGCTAGGGGTTAGCTCTAAATGGACCAGCTTTCTATGTAGAGACCCTCAAAGTTTCTTGTGACCCTCAAGGGTCTGTTATGCTTAGCTGTCTAAGAATCATTCTGTAATCTGATATGTACCAGTAGTTAGTAAGTATCTGAATATTTCTGAAGGATAGGGGCTTCTACTCGAAGCATAAAGTAGATTTCCAATTTTTACATTGTTTAATGAGGGTAATTTTCTGAGTGTCAGTCTGATGTTGATTTCGGTCTTCGGGGCTGAGACTTAGGGAATTATTCTCTTAACCGATGTCAAATGGGAACAGAGCTTTTGTTTTAGTTGTATCGTTTGTTTGTACTCCATCAACCGGACCTTCGACCCTTAGATAGTAAATCCATGGACATAAACATGTGTTTGAGACATGTTATGTTTGATGGTTGCAAGTGGATGCAAGTGTTTGCTAGTGGTTGCTCGTGGACGCATTTACACACACGTTAGGCACCAGATCGGCTCAATCACTTTCATATTGCATATAAATATGTGTACATAGTTAAGATAATAGGTGTATAATGGTTGAATTATCATATGGATGCTGCATTAAGATGAATGATTGTGCACGCATATAGAATTGATATGTATCATTAGGACTCTTTTTGCATACATAATGGATGCATGGCACTATCATAAGTTGCATTAAGGAGGTCAACTGAATCAGTAGACCACCTGATTTTGCATTAGATAAGAAACATGTACACACACTATGCATATAAACATGAAAGCATTATAAGTCTATCAAGGACAATGGATGCCTGTGTTTGATAGTTGAGTAGATGGATGATTGGATGGTAGGATGCACACTCTTCTCAACTTGGAGATTTCGGGGACGAAATCCTTTAAGTGGGGGAGAATGTAACACCCCGTATTTTCTGGGAATATTAAATTAACAAATTTAATAACATTTAATTTTTAAGAGAATAATTAAGGGAAACGGGCTGCGCCATTGCGTTCGTCTCGGAATTCTGTTTGAGATAGAGTCCGAGTTTGCATGAATCGGACTCCGTATGAAGAAGTTATGGAGGTTTAAAGATTCAAGTTCAGTTCAGAATTAAATAAAATAATTTAATAATCAAACTCAGAATTCAAAACCGGCAAAGTTGGGTAGGCGGGAAAAATCCCGCCATAGGGTTTCGACCCCCCTATAGGGGAGTCGACATGGGTGTCGACCCCCCTTGAGGGGTGTCGACCCCCGCGAGCCCAGATCTAAACCGATTTTCCAGAACGACTTTTGACGTGTAGGGCTTATGTGGCACTTCTAGGTTGGTCTGTTAACTCTATTTCTTGGTTTCTAAGGCCTAGATGGATCCTAGAATGATCTGACGGCTGTAATATATCTAGAACTCTACAAAAACACATGTAGACTCAACCCCTAAACCCAGAACTAAAATATATCAATGGTCGTCATGCCGTCAGTTCTCAATCTAGAATAGCCGCCGTCGAACTAGAAGCAAGACTTGCAAAACAAATTCAAATCAAAGCCTAAAACTAGAACAACAAATAGTCTACGTCAAGGGATTAGCATAGCAAATCCAGAATTCAGATCTCAGAACTCAAGACCCTCTTTTTCTGTGAGTTCTAGTCGCTTTTAGGTTTAAATACATAAATGTGAATTGTGGTAGACTATGACTTGGATATATGTTATTTGTAATTATGCAAGTTTATCATAGGTTGTGAATCATGAAAATTATGCAAGTTTATCATAGGTTGTGAATCATGAAACTATGCAAGTTCATTCTATGTTGTCGATTATGAAATTATGCAAGTTATTATCATAAACCTATGCAAGTTATTGTGTTGCAAACTCATGAACCTATGTAAGTTGATATGTGGTGAGCAATAAACCAGTGCAAGTTGTTATGTTGTGGATTCATGCAAGTTGTTATGTTGGAAAATCATTAGTCGATGCACGTTGTTAATTATTTTGTGGATTATAATTTTATGTGAGTTTATCTTGTCATTATCCCTAGTTGTCATGCTTATGCTAAAATTTATACTGAAACAATCACTTTATCGTTCCCGTTATTTTATTATTATGGCAAGGCTACTTTGTAGCCTCGATGACGCCAAAATGCACGCGGTTACGCTAGTTAAGAAACGAAGAAAAGGGGAATTGGTAATTGGCATAATATACATAGTGATTATGTAAATTTGACACATGATTCAAGTAGGGAAACATATAAATAATTACCCATATATGACATGGGTAAAAATTGGGTAGAAATGGTACAAATTGAATGTGACCATTTATGGATAACAAATTCAAATTGTTGAGTAAAATAGGTATTGACACCTATAAATGGAAATGATAAATTTATTGATAAATTAATGGAATGTTAGTAAATTATAATTTGAATTTGTACTGATGACACGAGGTTAGGTTACGTTAGTGGTGGAAGTCTGCCCGGACCCGACCGGCCTATCCAGCAGCCACTAACGTTGAACCTAATGTGGGAGGTCTAAGTACATAAATACGAAGTGGGCAATGCCACGAGGTTAGGTCCAACTGTGGAATAAGAATGCCCAGACCCGACCGGCATATCCAGCATCCACATGTTGTAGGCCTAATGTTAGAGGTCTAACCCAATATAACCATAATTGGACATGGTAATAAGAAAATACTACTTAACCTAACTTAATACGTGTGGACTGTATGATTATGAACATAAGTTAGGGTTAAGAAAAATGATTTGGGTTGTAGGTGGGTAATATTAAATTATATAGGCCCACAAAACTAGGCCATTAAATAAACTGGATTAAACAATGGGTGGGTTAAGTACAACTTAAGGGTAAGTGGATAATATTAAATTATATAGGCCCACAAACTTAACCGGATAAAAGGGGTTGTGTAACTAAAGACACCTAACGGTATACATAACCGGGGCAAAATAGTAAAGTTATGTATTAAAGACACCCTTAAGGGTACGCATAAAAATAGGAATAGATAGAGTTATGTATTAAAGACACCTATAGGTATGCATAACTGATAGGTAGATTAAGGGTTATGTATTAAAGAAACCTATAGGTACGCATAACTGATTGAGGGCTATGTAATTAAAGACACCTTAGGGTATACGTAGTCAGTAGAAAACCTAGTGGGGATACAAGATAGGGGAGAGCTTGTATCATGTTGTGTGGGACCCATTTCAGTCAGTAACCCAGAGTGGTATCATAGTAGACAACTCCGTACTAGGCGGGGAAAGGGCACGCTTACTGATTGATTGTAAGAGATCCAAAACGAGACGGATGGTGTGGGCGGTGCAAACCGACCGGGGACATGTGCGTGCACGAGTCGGGCAGAGGGGGACAAGACGACCGTGACACCAGTAGGTATAACTGTGCAAACCTCGGGTTGCCACTTTAGGGAAGTGATACCCCCTAGTTATGATAGACAAGCACATGGTATCTATAGAGTAGGGAGCCGATCGACTAGGGTAGTGGTTAGGGTATACCCGGGCGTATCCCTTAAGTCTACCAATTTATATTAGAAGGGTAGTGGGTACGACTAGTGGAGATAGGAGCAGGCGGCGCCTATAACAACAACTAGGAATACAGAAAACTACCACCATCGTTATTGTTAACGAAAGGGTTCATCACATCTTGACTATACTAGTAAATAGTGCAGAATAGTTTTGTAGTGAAGTATATGTATATCACCTTACCTTATCTGCCTTGTCACAGCTGCCATTTGTATAGTGATCTCTCTTATCCACTTTATGTGCCTGTCATGTTTACCTTTATCTATTTACTGACTAAAAGTTACTAGACTCGCCAGACTTTATGTCTGACCCCCTTTGTTTTTCCTTCTCTCTTCCGTTTCCCCCTTCCCCCCTCCCCCCCAGGTTCTCAGGGAGGAAACACCCGGGCTTAGTCAGGATTTGGATATCATCTTCTAGGAGCTAATTCTGAAGTATGGTTTGAGTCTTTGTCTCTTATATGGCTTACTCTTCAATATGGGGAATGTTGTTTTTCTTTTAAATACCTATGTACTCTGATAATGAAAGACAGAAGTGTTTTGTTGCAATGGTTTTATGACTCATGGTATTATGTAACAAAGTATTTTGATGATTTAATAAAGTTGCTTACTTTCCGCTGCAAAATTTTATATCTGTCTTGTGATATTCTGTTTCTGCTTACCTAAATACTCCACCAAAGTTCAGGCTTTCCCCTTGTGAGTGACCTTAATGGAGGTGGGGTGTTACACATGTTGATTAGGAAACCCTAGTAACGGGGACCTATTTCAGCTGTAACCCACATAGATGTATCACGGTACCCTGAATTAGGCATGGTGGGGCACGATTACTGGGCTGATTGTAAGCGGTCAAAATAGCGGCAGGTGGTGCATCAGTGTAGGTTCCGACGGAGTACGGGCGTCCAGGTGCTCCGGAGTCGAAAAATTAGGCACTGGGCATCAGAGTTGTACACTGTGCATCTTGAATTGTGTCGGGTTGCCATCATAGGGATTGATACATCCCACGGTGGGACCATCACAGGTATCTACAAACAAGCAGGGCCAAATGACACAAGTAATGAATACGTGCAAGTATGAGCCGATCGATAAAGGGATCATTTTATTATGAACAAATAAGGCTTGTTGAAACAATTGTTAATAGGTGCAGAGAAATAGAAATGGGTGCGATAGCATAATCAGTTTATCTTGCCTTATCTCGTCCTATGTTATCTTGCTATTATGGTATTGTCTTATATTCAGTTTATTCACATCATGATCCTTTTTCTTGTTTACATGCTGAAAATCACTAGGCTTACCAAGCTTTATGTCTAGCCCGCTTTCTTTCGTCTTCTTTTCTTCCATCCCCCCTCAGGTCCGTAGGGAGGGAATACTTTAGCTTAGTTCAGACCTTTTCCAGCTTGAAGAGAGTAGATGTATTGCTTGGATTCTCTTTTCTTGGGATATGTATGTGGTTACACTTTTATTGGGGATTTATGCTGCTTTTCTTCTGTTTTATGCTTCTTTATGTATTTGGAGTTTTGAATCAAGACAGAGGTTTTATTTTAATAATTGGAAGTTGGGTTTTGAGACAATGATTATACTGTCTTGACTGAACCACGCTGCTTATGAAATAATTTCAGTTTTTCCGCTGCTTGTATGTTTGTCTTGTAAATTATTTGTGTCTTATACCTAAAATGCTTTACCAAAGTTAATGCATTCCCTTTGTGGGTGACCTTAACGGAGGTGTGGTGTTTCACTTGGTATCAGAGCTGATGGTTACCAGAGCAGATAAAAAAATTTGAAACTATTTTTCAAAAAGAAGTTTTAAAGAAGCATTTTCAAGAAAAGTGTTGTTTTACTTTAAAGGCCAATTCCCCAAAGCCATATGCACTATCTTTCTATCCTTTCTTTTGAATCTTTTTCTTTTCGTTTCAGCATGCCTGGGGAACAAAACATCCCTAATATCCTAGAGGGAGTCAGAATACCCGGATGGTTCCGTAGGTATTTGGAGGCCACGGCACCCGCTGAAGGCCGAAGAAACATTCCTCCAGCTGTACCCATCATTCCTACTCCTCCTTCTACGCGTGTGAATGCTTTCTGGAAGATATGCAGAGACTTTCGAGCTATGGACGGAAAGAACTTTAATGGGACTGAATCATTCGTGGAAGCAAGAAACTGGCTCAAGGAAACAGAAGATTTGTTTGTTATCTTCGAAGTGGACGATAGGAGGATGATACAGTTGGCTGTACGGTTACTTAAGGACGAAGCCTCTTTTTGGTGGGAAGTTACTAATGCTGAGAAACTGGTTGAGACTTGGGAGGGTTTCAGAATGAGGTTTGAAACGAAGTTCCTCTCGCAAGCTAAACAGAGCCTACAAATGGAGAAGTTCTTAGCACTCAAACAGGGAAGCCTCTCGGTTAAGGAATACGTCAACAAGTTCAACTAGCTGGCTAGATTCGGACGGGAGTTGGTAAACACTCCACATAAAAAGGCTCTTTGTTTCGCTAAAGAGTTGAATGAGCCACTGCACAACCTAGCTATGTCCCATATACCTATGGGCGCGACCTTTGAGAGATTGATGGACATGGCACTAGTACATGAGGAAAGCAAGGGCGAGAAGAAAGAGGTGAAGATGGTAGAACCTCTAAACAAGAAAGTGGAGGGATCACAGAATAAAAAGACAGATTCCAAGAAGGGCGTGAAGAATAGAAAACCCTGTGACAAGAGGAAGTGTAATTTTTGTGGCATACCTGTACATCTGATTAAGGACTGCAGAAAGAAGAAGAGGAAGAAGGGTGGTTGTTTTCAATGCGGCGAGACAGGACACATGGCTAAGGATTTCCAAAGAAGTCAAGGGCAAGGGCAGAGGACAAGATCTACTTCTGGAGGGCAGATTCACGCTCTCACAGTACCTACGCAAGCAAAAGGTAGAAATATTTCTATTGAGAGTTTAGTTTATGCTTTTGATCATCCTGTTCATACTCTTTTTTATTCTAGCGCTTCACACTCTTTTATATCTAACGCTTTAGTTGAATCTCTGCGCCTAGATACCAGTATAGTTGAGGATCCCATAGTTGTTTCAAATCCATTAGGGGGTTTGGCTCATTTATCAATGATTTGTTTGGATTTGGAAATTTCTATACTAAGCATTGGGTTTAGATATAATGCTTATATTTTGGGTTTCACGGGCTATGGGTTAATTCTAGGCATGGATTGGTTATCCAGTAATGGTGCCACCCTCGATTGTGAAAAGAGAGTGGTAAGACTTATGAATCGCCCCGGTAATACTCTCGAAATCTCTTGTAATCCTTTGAATTCTGTTATGCTTAGCAACCTAGAATCTCTTGATGCGTCTGTCGAAAATTTGCAATCCGTTATAGTAGTCCGTGAGTACTCGGATGTCTTTGAAGAAGTGAAGGGTTTACCTCCAAAGTAAGAGATAGATCTCCGCATATACCTATTTGATAATGCAAAACCAGTTGCTTTACCCATCAAACACATGGCTCCAAGGGAAAGGAAGGAGCTCAGCAAGCAAGTTAAAGAGTTGCTCGAAAAGGGGTTCATAAGGCGAGAGTATTTCTGAATGGGGTGCTCCAGTAGTGTTCGCAACCAAAGCGGATGGTTCACTTCGCCTATGCGTGGATCATATGGAGCTAAACAAGCTGACAAAGAAGAATAGGCACCCACTTCCAAGAATAGACGACTTGTTTGACCAGCTCATATGAGCATCTGTTTTCTCCCAACTAGATCTGGCTACCGGATTTCATCAGCTAAGAGTGGCTGAAGACAGCATAGATAAGATCGCGTTTAGGACTCCGGATGGTTTCTTCGAACGGCTTGTCATGCCTTTCAGCTTGACAAATGCACCCGCCTATTTTGTAGACTTGATGAGTTGGGTGCTTAGGGAGTTCCTTAATAAGTTTGTAGTGGTCTTCGTGGATGACATTTTGAATTTCTCAAAAAGCGAGGAAGAACATGCTTTGCATTTAAGGGAAGTTATGGATACTCTTCGGGCACATCGGCTGAAAGCAAAATTCTCCAAATGCCATTTTTGGAGAGAAGAAGTAAGGTTTCTTTGACATGTGGTGTCCAACGAGGGGATAGATGTGGATCCCACAAAAGTAGTTGCGGTGCAAGATTGGAAGATTCCACGGAATGCAACCGAAGTAAGAAGTTTTTTCTGACTTGCGGGCTATTACAGAAAGTTCAATAAAGACTTTGCAAAGATCTCAGCTCCACATACAAGATTGACGAAGAAGAACCTAACTTTTGCTTGGGATTTGGATTGTGATGTTGCTTTCCAACGATTGAAGAGGGCTCTAACAACAGCTCTAGTTCTGACATTGCCTGATGGAAGTAAGATGTTTACAGTATACACAGACGCATGCGGTACTGGATCAAGCGTTGTCTTGAAGAAAGTAGGAAGGTAGTTTGTTATGGGGGAAGGAAGTTGAAGGTGCATGTGAAGAACTACCCAACTCATGATTTAGAACTAGCTTCCATTGTTTTCTTTCTTATGTCATGGCGTCATTACCTATTAGGAGAAAGGTTTGAATTGTTTACTAACCATAAATCATTAAAATACCTTTTCTCACAAAAAGATCTTAACTTAAGACAATAAAGGTGGATGGAATTTCTTGCCTCATACGATTTTGAGATTGCTTATAACCCTGGCAAGATTAATGTCGTAGCACATGCCTTAAGTAGGAAAAGGCTGACCTTAAGTCCTCTCTTTGTAGAAATGCAAAACTTGGAGTACATAACAACCTTTGACTTTGGACCCTCCTTCGAGTTTGTACCTAGTTTGTTAGCATCGCTAGAGGTGCGGCCTACGCTTTTGGACTCAATAGGAACCACGCAACGTGAAGACCCTCAGCTAGTTGATATGATGGATAAGTTAAAAAGAGGTGGGACTTCTGGTCACCTCAATAGATACTCCATAGATGACAAGGGTTGGTTGAGACAGGATGGAAGACAATGTGTACAACAAGCAAGGGATTTGGCGAAGACAGTTCTTGAAGAAACACACCATTCTAAGTTGACCATACACCTAGGTGGAAACAAGATGTATAAAGACATAAAAAAGGTTTTCTTTTGGAATGGCATGAAAAAGGATGTAGCTGAATTCATCTCTAAGTGCTTGATATGCCAGCAAGTCAAGGCGGAGCAGAAGAAGCCTGGTGGTCCACTTCATCCTCTAGAGGTCCCACAGTGGAAATGGGATAGCATTTCGATGGACTTTATAGATGGGTTGCCTAGGTCAAGAAGGGGCAATACATGTATTTGGGTAATAGTTGACTGACTCACTAAAAGCGCTCACTTTATACCTGTTAAAAGTAGGAGGACTGCCTCATCATTAGCGTCCATTTATCTTAAAGAAATAGTTCGACTGCATGGGATACCCTCTAGCATAGTAAGTGATCGAGATCCTTTCTTTACTAGTAAGTTTTGGAAGGGTTTGCAAGAGGCTCTAGGCACTAAGCTATGCTTAAGCACTGCCTATCACCCTCAAACCGATGGTCAGACTGAAAGGGTGAACAGAGTATTAGAAGATCTTTTGAGATTGTGCATTCTCGATTTTGGAGGAACATGGGAAGATCATCTTCCTTTTGTGGAGTTCGCCTACAACATTAACTATCAAGCCACAATAGGCATGGCACCCTTTGATTCTTTATATGGAAGAACTTGCCGATCACCAACTTGTTGGTGGAAATCTACAGACAAGCTCTTACTTGGGCCAGACATGATCAGAGAAAGTTCAGAGAAGGTGGACTTGATACGAAGACGAATGAAGACCGCACAAGATAAACAGAAGTCCTACGTGGATAAAAGAATGGCCAACCTTGAGTTTGAGGTTGGAGACAGGTTTTCCTTAAAGTTTCTCCTTTGAAGAATGTCGTTCGCTTTGGATCCGTAGGAAAATTAGCACCAAGATTTGTAGGGCCATTTCCTATCATTGAGAGGATTGGGACGATGGCTTTTAGAGTAGAGCTTCCAAAAGTTTTTCTGGAGTTCATAATGTTTTTCATGTTTCACATCTACGAAAGTGCTTACATGAGTCTGCGGAAGTTGTGGAGCCAATCATACTAGAGGAATTAGAAGTGGAATGAGAGGCGATGGTGAGAAGAGTTCCAACTCGTATCTTGGGAACAAAAGTTAAACAGCTTCGCAATCGTGAGGTCAAGCTAGTTAAAGTACAATGGAGTGACGCTGAAGAAGATGCGACTTGGGAGACCGAAGACTAGATACGCGCGGCCTACCCTTTTCTTTTTGAGGGTACATTCTTGATCTCTTTTTCCATAAGTTTATGCATGCGTGTATCAATCTTGTAAGTATATCTCTTCAGTCCTATTCTTGATCCTTAAGTAGAAACCAATGGATGTAAACATGTATTTGAAACATGTTATGATTGATGGTTGCAAGTGGTTGTTGGTGGTTGCTCGTGGATGCATATACACACACATTAGGTACTAGATTGGCTCAGTCACTTTCATATTGCATATGCATATATGTATTTGTATATGGATTGAAACTTGATGTGTTATCATATGGATGTTGCATTTGTATGAATGATTGCACACTCATGTAGAAGTTATAAAGTACGATTAGGAATAATTGCATACATAATGGACTCATGGCGCTGACGTAATTCGCATCAAGGAGTTCAACTGAATTAGTAGGCCGCCTGATTTTTGGATTAGATAAGGACATATACACACACACTATGCATATGATCATAAAAGCGTTAGAAATCTTTTTTAAGGACAATGGATGCCTGTGATTGATGGTTGAGTAGATGGATGTTGGATGGTAGGATATACATTCTTCTTAACTTGGAGATTTTGGGGACAAAATCCTTTAAGGAGGGGAGAATGTAACACCCCATATTTTCTAGAAATGTTAAAATAACAAATTAAAAGATACTTAATTTTAAAATGAGAATTAAGTAAAATGGGTAGTGCCATTGCGTTTGTATTAGAATTCTTCTTGGGATAGAGTCCAAGTTTGCGTAAATCGGACTCCGTATAAAGAAGTTGTGGAGGTTAGAAGATTTAAGTATAAATCAGAACTAAACTAATAATTAATAAATAAAAATTCGAAATTCTAACCAGAAAATAGAAGTGGGCGGTAAAAATCCCACTAGAGGGTGTCGACCCCCTATAGGGGTGTCGACATAGGTGTCGACCCCCCTGTAGGGGACGACCCCTGCTGACTGTTCTGGACAGTGACGATTTTTGGTGTTTTAGGGCTTCTGTGTCTTTTTCTGGTTGGTCGAGTGATGTTTCTTTGTGAGTTGGATGGTTAAGATTGAACCTAAACTAATCCAAAGGCTCTTATTAATCCTATACTCCTATATAATCACATCTAACCTAAACCCTAATCTAAACTAAATTCATTCCTATGCCTCCATGCTATCCATCTCTAAACTAGCCTAACCTCCTTCTTCTCCAAACTAGAAATCAAATTAGAGAACTTCAAATTGAGTAGAGGTTTTCTGCTTCAATCAACAAAGAAAGATTAGAATCGCTACGACGTAAAATAATTCTCTTTTTCTAATCCTATCATTATAAGTTTAGTTATTATTCAGATTCGAACATATAATAGAAATCAAGACTTGTAATGAATCGAATCTAGAACTATGCCTAATTGTAAGATAATCAATTTTTGATTCATGCTTATCCTTTTGTCAAATCTAAAATTACCTATGCCTATGAGACTATTGTGATTGATAAAATTGAACCTATCATATTGTACATCAAATTGGTGATTCTTTTATGTTTTGATCTATGCAAATTTATATGCAAGTTATGTTTTGACCTATGCAAGTTTATATGCAAGTTATGATTTGAACTATGCAAGTTATGCAAGTTATGTTCATATATTCAAGTTTATATGCAAGTTATGTTCATTTATGCAATTTTATGCTTATATGTTTAGATCCATGCCAGTTCATGTGTTTAGATCTATCTCAATTCCTATTGCAAATGTTAATTGGATCTATCTTATATGCTAGTTCACGTTTATATGCTTAATTAGATTTATGTTGTTCCACGCCAAGTTTATGTTACACATGCTTAGATAGATCTATATTGTTTTATGCCAGTTTGAACGTTATATGTCTATTTCTTTTCCTTTTTCTTATGAGTTAGTCTAATTGCGAGCCTAACGTATTACATGAATTCTGCGTACGAACGACGTGGGGATGTTGGGAAAATGTCAAATAATAGGTATTGTGAATTGGCATAAATTGGCTAGAAAACATGTAATTAAGTGGAGACATAAATTGGTATAGCTTATATACATGGAAATTATGGGCATAATTTAGATGGCAATTATGAACATAGCTTGAATTAGAAATTGTGAACAATTGGAAATAAGAATATTAATTCAAATTGGACTTGAATAATAGAATAAGATAATGAATGCCTACGACAAGAGGTTAGACTTGGTTTGCGGTATAAGCTTGCACGGACCTGCCCGACAAATCCAGCCACCGCAAATGGCAATCTAATGTGAGCGGTCAAAGGCATAAACTAAATGCGTAATAAGCCCAAAACCCGAGGTCTGCCCGGAACCGCCAGGAACATCCAGCAACTGCAAACAACAGTTCTAGTGTGAGAGGCGCAAACAACAGTTCTAGTGTGAGAGGCTGGTGCATTAATATATCAATTAATGCCAATGAACATACATGCTAAGAATGGTAAGGTTAAGTGACATATGAGTAGGCGACACTTAACCAATACAACATGTTAATTAAACAAATGGATGGGGTTAGGTTAAAACACTTAACAGTTATAACATGTTGATTAGGAAACCCTGGTAACGGGGACCCATTTTTGCAGTAACCCACATAGGTGTATCACGGTACCCTGAACTAGGAAGGGTGGGGCACGATTACTAGGCTGATTATAAGCGGTCAAAATAAAAACAGGTGGTGCGTCAGTGTAGGTTCCGACGGAGTACGGGCGTGCACGTGCTCTGAAGTGGAAAAATCAGGCATTGGGCATCAGTAGTTATACACTGTGCATCTTGAATTGTGTCGGGTTGCCATCATAGGGATTTATACACCCCATGGTGGGACCAACACAAGTATCTACAAACAAGCGGAGCCGAATGACACAAGCAATAAATACATGCGAGTGGGAGACGATTATTAAAGGGATCATTTTATTATGAACCCATGAGGCTAGTTGAAACAATTGTTAGTAGGTGCATTGAAATAGAAATGGGTGCGATAGCATATTCAGTTTATCTTGCCTTATCTCGTCCTATGTTATCTTGCTATTATGGTATTGTCTTACATTCAGTTTATTCTTGTCATGATCCTTTTTCTTGTTTACATGCTGAAAATCACTGGGCTTACCAGGCTTTATGTCTGACCCGTTTTCTTTCGTCTTCTTTTCTTCTGTCCCCCCCCAAAGGTCCGCAGGGAGGGAATACTTCAGCTTACTTCAAACCTTTTCCAGCTTGAAGAGAATAGATGTATTGCTTGGATTCTATTTTCTTGGGCTATGGCTGTGGTTACATTTTCATTGGGGATTTATGCTGCTTTACTACTGTTTTATGCTTCTTTATGTATTTGGAGTTTTGAAATAAGATAGAGGTTTTATTGTAACAATTGGAAGATGGGTTTTGAGACAATGGTTGTAATATTTTGACTGAACCACGCTGCTTATGAAATAATTTTAGTTTTTCCGCTGCTTGTATGTCTGTCTTGTAAATTATTTGTATCTTATACCTATAATACTTCACCGAAGTTAATGCATTCCCATTGTGAGTGACCTTAACGGAGGTGGGGTGTTTCAATATAAAGATAAAAGATATTTTTATCAAAATAAGTTATTCTGCAAGTTAAGAAAAGATCTGAAAGGAATTGAAATGGTTTTAATATAACCAGAGTTTTCCAAATATAAATGAGAATGGATTTGAATGGAAATTATCTTCGGATATTTCAGTATTGGATTCTCCATGATTATACGGATATTGTTACCGGAATTTGGAAGATATCAATATCATTATTCCCGATATGATATCTATTGGTTTCAGAATTTGATATTGAATATAAGTCGATATAATTTCTATTTAGGATCTTATATTTAATATCAAATTGGATTTTGGGTTTGTTGCGAATGGTATCTTAAATAATACCATTCTTAAATCAAGTTGAGAAAAGAAATAAATCTTTTAATTAAAATTTAAGGAGATTTTCCAATTAATAAACATAATTGGAATGGAAGTTGATTTTGGGTTTGTCGTGAACATTATTTTTTTAAAACAATATTAATTCTTTAACCCTATTAACAGTGAAATATGATTTGGAATTTATAAGTCTTTTTACTAAGATTTAATGAAAATTTCCAAAGTAGAGTTTTCCAATTTAATACATTAAATTGGAATTGAGTAGAAATCGATTTATTAATAATCGAGACGAGCTTCTGTGAAGGAAGACTATTAATATATCTGGAATTTAAAAGGCTTCGCCATTATTCCGTTTATATTACTAGTCTGACACGGACATTCACATTGATTACGACTGATCGTATTTCTGTAGAGATTCCATATTAAATGGAATGTGATTTTGGGTTTATCGTGAAAAATATTTTAAATGACATTTGTTCTTCAAGCCAACTGAAGACAGGATTTATTTCCTAAAAATGAATAATCATTAAGTAATGATTTTGAAGATTAAAACTAAGAGTTTTAATGAATCTTTAATTAGATTGGAAAGAGAATAAAGTAAGTAAACTTACCGAATTCATGATAAGATCGAGAATGGAGTACCACCAGTTTTATTCCATGCGATAGTTAAATCTTTTATTAGATTTGAAGCGTTGAAGGGTATTAAATTACCGATAACCCATGGGGTGTTAGATATTGAGTACCACCAGTTTTGCTCCATGGGATGAATAGGTCGGGATTGGGATAATAAAATAAATGATTACTTCGGTAAGGCGTTAATCCCGACTAGATTAATAATCATTGATTTGGTTTAAATTGTGAAAAGATATACAAATCTTTTGAAATGATTCCAAGGAAGAATAAAGAATAAGTTTTAGTGAACTTATCTTTGATAAACTAGTGGGAACCTTTCCCAAGAATATTCTGAATTGGAATGAGGCATATGTTGTGTTTTTATAGCACTTGATTATAAGATGTGCAAGTTATTCGAAAAGACCGGGTTTATCCCATTGTAAATAACTGATACGACGATGACTAAATGTCGACAATGAAGACAATGGTACAAGACTAGAGATCTTCACATCATAGGGATGATTACTGTTGCCTCGATTGGGCTTTACACCCAGGGCAGGGTTGTAGTGGTGGTCGTCCAGACGTACTTGGAGATCGACCGGATATGCGAGGACCTCTCTCCTGTATTGGACATATGAGATGAGGAAGCCTCCGGTTTTGTTCAGACCCAGAACAGATTTGCAAATGGATCGTGTGTCTGACACTGTATTCCGTTATGCTGTATTCATTGATCTCTGCTAAATATATATTTGTCTGGTGAAGGAGAATTTATTCTCTTACTTCACCCTTCTTTGAGACGTATGAGCTTAGAGGTTATATATTGGTAGATGATCAATGATATGGTATGGATTGATAGTGTGGCATGCTGAGTTGCATGGATTAAGGCTTTTGTTGAAAAGCAAAGCCTTGTGGATGATGATCAAAGCATGGCTTTAAATAGCATAGCTTTGTATATAGCGTTAATTCGCGAGCCTCACACCCCGACGTGAACCAGAAATGGGAGGGGACGGCTGGTGCAACACCCCGTATTTTATACGAATATGAAAATTAACAGATTTAAGAACAATTAAGTTTTAGAAGAAGAATTAAGGGAAACGAATTACCCCATTGCCTTCGTCTCGGAATTCTACTTGAGATAGAGTCCGTGTTTGCGTAAATCGGACTCCGTACGAAGAAGTTATGGAGTTCGGAAGATTTCAAGTTTAAACAGAAAATAAATTGAAATAATAATTAAATATTCAGAACAGGTTCGAAATTCAAAAATCGGATTTGAAATTCGAAATCCGAAAATACAGCTGGGTGGGAAAAATCCCGCCCATAGGGGTCGACTCCCCCTAGGGGTGGTCGACATAGGTGTTGACCACCCAAGAGGGGTATCGACTGGGGTGTCGACCCCCCTATAGGGGTGTTGACCACCTCGGCCAGATCTGGACTGTTTTGTCCAGATGACGAATTTCTGAGTTGGAGGGCTACGTGGCAACTTCTGATTGGTCTAGTGACGATTTTCCTTGGACTGAGTGGTTAGGATGGACTCTAGGTTGATCTAAAGGCTCTAAATTGTCTCATACACCTATATAAACACCTATAACCTTTGCCCTAACCTCATTCTATGTAGCCATCATGCTATCCATTTCAAATCTTGTCTAGCCACCTTCTTCTTCTACAAATTATAAATATAATTGGAAAGCTTCAAGTTAGAGAAAAAGGTTTTTGTTTCAAAGTAAGGGGTTTCTGCTTCAAATCAATAGTCTACATCAAAGGATAAGCTTAACATATTCAGAAATCAGATCCCAGAATACAAGATCTGTTCTTTTTCTGTAAGTTCAGTTATTGCTTAGATTTAAACACATTTCTTAATAGATATCATGACTTGTAATGTTGAATCTAAAACGATGCTTAAGTGTAAGATAATCAAACCTGATTCATGTTCATCTTAAATTACCTATGCCTATGAGATTATTGTGATTGATTCAATGGAACCTATCATATTGTGAATTAAATTTGTGGTTCTTTTATGTTTTAAAATACACAAGTTAATATGCTAAGTCATGTTCATATATGTTTATATGTTTAAACCGACATGTTCCTATGTTAAATCTATACTAGTCGCATGTTAACAAGATCTAACTTTAGTGCAAGTTCACATTTATATTGTTAAATTAAATTGATGTTGTTCTATGCCAAATTACACGTGTTTAGTTAGATGTATATCATTATATGCTTGTTTGAATGTTGCATGTCCCTTTTCTTTTCCCTTTTATGAGTTAGGCTAATTTGCGAGTCTAACGTTCTATGTGAATTACGCGAACGTATAACGGCGGAAACGCGGGGAAAATATGAAATTACATGCTACTGGCATAGATTGGCTCATAATCATGTAAATGATTAGTAGCATGAAATAGTATAATTTGTATACCATTAATTATGAACATAATTTAAATAGTAAATGTGACATGAAAACACTTGTGGATAATTTACATATAAAATGACAAATATGTAAATTAAAGAAAAGACGAACATGCCTAACCCGAGTTTAGATTGAGTTGCGGTGTAAAACTGCCTGGAACCGCCCGACACATCCAGTAACCGCAACAACACCGATATAATGTGAGAGGTTTGTGCATCATGCCCAAGAAAAACCCGAGGTTAGATTGAGTTGTGGTGTAAAACTTCCCGGAACCGCCCGATACATCCAGCAACCGCAACAACACATATCAAATGTGAGAGGTTGGTGCATTAATAAATCAGTTAATGCTAATGAACAAGACATGCTAAGAATGGTAGGGTTAAGGTTATCAAGGCAACACTTAACCAATACAACATGTTAATTAAACAGAAAGATGGGGTTAGGTTAATTTGAGAACGCTTAACCGTTATAACATGTTTTTAGGAAACCCTAGTAACGGGGACCCATTTCAGCAGTAACCCACATAGATGTATCATGGTACCCTGAACTAGGCAGCGTGGGGCATGATTACTGGGCTGGTTATAAGCGGTCAAAATAGCGGCGGGTAGTGCGTCTGTGTAGGTTCCGACAGAGTACGGGCTTGCACGTACTCCGGAGTGGAAAAAGCAGGTACTGGGCATCAGTAGTTATACACTGTGCATCTTGAATTGCGTCGGGTTGCCACCATAGGGATTAATGCACCCCATGGTGGGACCAACACAAGTATCTACAATCGAGCGGGGCCGAACGACACAAGTAATGAATGCATTCAAGTAGAAGCCAATCGATAAGGGGATCATTTAGTTACGAACACTTGAGGCTGGTTGAAACAATGGTTAGTAGGTGCAGAGAAATAGAAATGGGTGTGATAGCATGTTCAGTTTATCTTGCCTTATCTTGTCTTATGTTTACTTACTGTTAGGGTATTATCCTATGTTCAGTTTATTCATGTCATGATCATTTTCCTATTTCAATGCTAGTAATCGCTGAGCTTACCAGACTTATTGTCTAACCTGTTTTCTTTCATCTTCTTTTCTTCCGTTTCTCCCCCAGGTGTCCAGGGAGGGAATACTTCAGCTTAGTTCAGAACTTTTCCAGCTTGAAGATAGTAGATGTATTGCTTGGATTATCTTTTTCACTGCTATGGCTGGCTCATGCTTTATTGGGGAATATCATTGTCATTTTATGCTTCTTTATTTTGTTATTCAAGACAGAAATATTTTGTTGTAATGGTTTTATGACTTATGCTATTATAAACCATTGGATTATGATTTATGTCTGAAATAAAGTTTATGAAATTTCCGTTGCTATCTACACTTATATCTGTGTTGTAATTATTCTATGTTTGTTCACCTATAATGCTCCATAGAACTTAATGCATTCCCTTAGTGAGTGACATTGACGGAATTGGGGTGTTTCACTTGGTATCAGAGCTGATGGTTACCAAATCAGATAAAAGGTTTTGAAACTATTTTTTTTTCAAAAAGTGGTCCTAAAGAAGCATTTTCAAGTAAAATGCTGTTTTATTTTAACGGCATATTCCCCAAGGCAATATGCACTATCTTTCTATCCTTTGTTTTGAATCCTTTTCCTTTTCATTTCAACATGTCTGGGGGACAAAACATCCCTAATATCCCGGAGGAAGTCATCATTCCCGGATGGTTCCAAAGGTATTTGGAAGCCATGACATCCACCGAAGGCCAAGTAAACATTCCTCCAGTTGCACCCATCGCTCCTCCTCCTCCTCCCCCTCTGTGAGTGAATGCTTTCTCGAATACATATAGAGACTTTCGGGCTATGGACGGAAAGAACTTCAATGGGACTGAATCATTCGTGGAAGCAAGAACCTGGCTTAAGGAGATAGAAGATTTGTTTTTCATCTTTGAAGTGGACGATAGGCAGAAGCTACAGTTGACTGTATAGTGATGAAGCCGCTTTTTAGTGGGAGGTTACTAATGCTGAGAGACCAGTTGAGACTTGGGAAGATTTAAGAATGAGATTTGAAATGAGATTCCTCTTGCAAGATGTACAAAGCTTACAGATGGAGAAGTTCCTAACACTCATATAGGGAAGCCTATCGATTAAGGAGTACATCATCAACCAGCAGGTTAGACTTGGACTGGATTTGGTAAATACTGCACCTAAAAAGGCTCTCCGTTTCGCTAAGGGGTTGAGAGCCACTACATAGCATAGCTATGTCCCATTTACCTATGGGCGCGACTTATGAGAAATTGGTGAGATGGCATTGTTAAAGGAGGAAGACAAAGATGGGAAGAAAGAGGCAAAGAAGGAAGAACTTCTAGACAAGAAAGTGGAGGGATCATAGAATAAGAAGACAGATTCCAAGAAGGGCAGGAAGAATAACAAACCCCGTGACAAGAGGAAGTGTAAGTTTTGTGGCATACCTGGGCGGGAAGAATTACAAACCCTGTGACAAGAGGAAGTGTAACTTTTGTGGCATACCTAGACATCTGATTAACGACTGCAGGAAGAAGAAAAGGAAGATGGGAGGTTGCTTTCAATGCGGAGAAATAGGACATATGGCTAAGCACTTCCCAAGAAAGCAAGGGCAAGGGCAGAGGACTGAATCCACTTCTGGAGGGAAGATTCATGCTCTCACAGCACCTACGCACTCTTTTTGATTCTAGCGCATCGCACCCTTTTATATCTACTGCTTTAGTTGAATCTCTGCACCTAGATACCGGTATAGTAGAGGATCCCTTGGTTGTTTCAAATTCAATTGGGGGTTCAACTTATTTATCAATAATTTGTTTGGACTTGGAAATTTCTATTCTAAGCGTTGGGTTTAGATGTAATGCTTATGTTTTGGGCTTCACGGGCTATGAAATGATTCTAGGCATGGATTGACTATCCAGTAATGGTGTCGTCCTCGATTGTGAAAAGAGAGTAGTTAGACTTATGACCCGCCTCGGTAATACTCTTGAAATCTCTTGTAATCCTTTGAATTATGTTATGCTTAGCTACCTAGAATCTCTTGATGCGTCTGTAGAAAATTTGCAATCTATGAGAGTAGTCCGTGAATACACGGATGTCTTTGAAGAAGTGAAGGGTTTTCCTCCAAAGCGGGAGATAAATTTCCGCATATACTTGGTTGATAATGAAAAACTAGTTGCTTTACCCCTTAGACACATGGCTCCAACGGAGAGGAAGGAGCTCAGTAAGCAAGTTACAAAGCTTCCCGAAAAGGGGTTCATAAGACGGAGCATTTAGGAGTGGGGTGGTCCAGTTGTGTTCGCAACCGAAGCGGATGGTTCACTTCGCCTTTGCATGGACTATAGGGAGCTAAACAAGCTGACCAAGAAGAATAGGCTCTTACTTCCCAGAATAGACGACTTGTTCGACCAGCTTGTAGGTGCATCGGTTTTTTCCCAACTAGATCTGACTATAGGATTTCATCAGCTAAGAGTGGCTGAAGATAGCATTGACAAGATCGCGTTCAGGACCCCTGATGGTTTCTTCGAATGGCTTGTCATGCCTTTTGGCTTGAGAAATGCACCGGCTTATTTCGTAGACTTGATGAGCAGGGTGTTTAGGGAGTTCCTTAATAAGTTTGTGGTGGTCTTCGTGGACGACATTCTGATATTCTCAAAAAGTGAGGAATAACATGTTTTGCATTTAAGGGAAGTCATCGATACAATTCGAGCACATCGGCTGAAAGCCAAATTCTCCAAATGCCATTTTTGGAGAGAAGAAGTGAGGTTTCTTAGACATGTAGTGTCCAAGGAAGGGATAGCTATGGATCCCTCAAAATTAGTTGCAGTGCAAGACTAGAAGACTCCATGGAATGCAACCGAAGTATGAAGCTTTCTCGGGCTAGCGGGCTATTACAGAAAGTACATTAAAGACTTTGCGAAGATCTCGGCCCCACTTACAAGGTTGATAAAGAAGAATCTAGATTTCGCTTGGGATTTGGATTGTGATGTTTCTTTCCAACGTTTGAAAAGGGCTCTTACAAGAGCCCCAGTTCTGACATTGCCTAATGGGGGTAAGATGTTCACAGTGTACACAGACGCATGCGGTACTGGATTAGGCGTTGTCTTGATGCAGTGCAAGGTGGTTTGTTTTGGAGGGAGGCAGTTGAAGGTACATGAGAAGAATTATCCAACTCATGATTTAGAACTACCTGCCATTGTTCGCTCTTAAGTCATGGCGCCATTACCTACTAGGAGAAAGGTTTGAATTGTTTACTGACCATAAATCATTAAAATACATTTTCTCACAAAAAGATCTTGACTTAAGACAATAGAGGTGGATGGAGTTTCTTTCCTCATATGATTTCGAGATTGCTTACACCCCTGGCAAGGGTAATGTGGTAGCAGACCCCTTGAGTAGGAAAAATCTAAATTTAAGTACCCTCTTTGTGGAAAGGCAAAACTTGGAGTACATAGCAGCCTTTGATTTTAAACCGTCTTTTGAGTTTGTACTTGGTTTTCTAGCAACCTTAGAGGTGCGGCCTACGCTTTTGGACTTGATAGGAGCCACGCAACGTGAAGATCCTAAGACAGTTGACATGAAGGAGAAGTTAATTAGAGGTGAGACTTCTAGTTACCTCAATAGACACTCCACAGATGACAAGGGTTGGTTGAGATGGGATGGAAGGCTATGTGGCCCACAAGCAAGGGATTTGGTAAAGACAGTTCTCGAAGAAGCACACTATTCGAAGTTGACCATACACCCAGGTGGAGACAAGAAGTATAAAGACATAAAAAGGGTTTTCTTTTGGAATGGCATGAAGAAGGATGTAGCTGAATTTGTCTCAAAGTGCTTGATATGCCAGCAAGTCGAGGCGGAGCAGAAGAAGCCTGGTGGTCTGCTTCATCCTCTGGAGGTCCCACAGTGGATATAGGATAGCATTTCGATGGACTTTATAGATGGGTTGCCTAGGTCAAGAAGAGGCAATACCAGCATTTGGGTAATAGTTGACAGGCTCACTAAAAGCGCACACTTTATACCTGTTAAAAGTAGGAGGACCGTCTCATCAATAGCATCCCTTTATCTTAAAGAAATAGTTCGACTGCGCGGGGTACACTCTAGCATAGTAAGTGATCGAAATCCTATCTTTATGAGCGAGTTTTGGAAGAATCTACAAGAGGCTGTAGGCACACAGCTATGCTTAAGCACTGCCTATCACCCTCAAACCGATGGTCAGACAGAAAGGGTGAACAGAGTATTAGAAGATCTTTTGAGATTGTGCATTCTTGACTTTGGAGGAGCGTGGGAAGATCATCTTCCTTTGGTGGAGTTCGCCTACAACAATAGTTACCAAGCCACCGTAGGCATGGCACCCTTCGAAGCTTTGTATGGAAGACCATGCAGATCACCAACTTATTGGTGGGAGTCTACAAACAAGCTAGTACTTGGGCCCAACATGATTAGAGAAACTTCTGAGAAGGTGGACTTGATAGGAAGAAGAATTGCTCTAGAACGACCAGCCAAAACAGACTAGAATTGCTCTAGAACGACCAGCCAAAACCAACCAGAATTGCTCTAGAACCGACCATCCAAAACCGACCAGAATTGCTCCAGAACGTCCAGCCAAAACATACCAGATTTGCTTTAGAACGACCAAATAAAACCAGCCAGAATTGCTCCAGAACGTCCAGCCAAAACAGACCAGAATTGCTCTAGAACGACCAGATAAAACCGACCAGAATTGCTCCTAGGAAAAAGAATGACCAGGTTTGATTCCAGGAAAAAAACGACCAGATTTGCTTCCATCTGACCGACCAGGATGCTCCCATTCAAAACCGACCAGGATGCTCCCATTCAAAACTGACCAGGATGCTCCTGAACCTCCCAGACTTCCCCCTGGTCCTTCTGGACCGACCAGAATCTCTTCTGCTCCTTCTGGACCGACCAGAAACCTGCACATCTCCGATTCGACTCCGATTTCGGCCAAAACTTCGTTAAACTACAAATGCGACGAAACCAACTCATCCAATTCATCCAAATGCAACCACAAACATGTTATGCAACCAACAATATCATCAATCTAACAATTTCCATCAAAACACATAAATTTCCCAAAACATGATAAGTGAACATATGAACATAAAAATGGATCTAACTCGCATAAACTTGTGAAAGATCATGAAATTAACCATTTAAATTATCTAGATCAGATCCTAAGGTTATTCACATGTAAAATAAACTTAGCATGGTGTAGATCTTAAGCAAAATAACATGGAAATGATGAAATTAACATCCTAAAACCCATATACTTGCATGAATCCGAATGAGAGATGTAAATCACTCACCAATTCTCCAAATCGATGCAAAAAAATGGAATATGATTCCGATCAGCGAACACCTTGCATAAAACCCTTAGATCCGATGAAATCTCCTTTCAATCGATGTTGATCTAGCCTCGAATGGTGTAGATCTTCGATTTCCCTCCTTGGATTTGGAATTTTAATGGTGGAAAGGTGTTAGAGGAAGGAGGAGCACAAGGCCTCTAAATGAGAGAATGGAGAAAGTAAAGTATTCTCCACAACTCTCACCCTCTATTTATAGCTTCCACCAACCCTTAATGGGCCTTCTCCAAATCAGCCCATTAGGCTACCAAAACCTGAACAACCAACTGAAAAACTTTATAACAGCGATTTCTCCCAAACCGCTGAACCAAATCCTTAATGTAACCACTCTACGGAAAGAGAATCATCAATTCCTTTCCAATGACACAGGTCTCACTCTCAGATTCGTCCTGAGTCAAAAGTTATGCCCTGTACAAGACTGACAGGGGCAAAATGGTCACAAACAAAATCGGTAAAATTTATGGACATGTCTCACATCCCCATAAGCAACATACCAAAAGATGAGAATGATCCAACCCCCAGGGAACAAAATAAAAATATTTCACGATCTTCCGATACGTAAAATGCAGGCTGTTACATTCTCCCCCCCTTAAGAATTTCGCCCCCGAAATTCCAAGCAACCACAACAATTCTGCATGCCTATCATCCATGAGAAGCCAATCCTATCATCCAAACTAGCAACTATCAAGCCATGCATCCATAGCCTTATCCTAGCATGTGGAATTCTATTATAAAAACAACAAGATACAACGATATAACGACGATACAATCAAAGGGTTCTACCGATGAAAAGTTTTGGATGAGTCGCCCTTATGCCCTCTTCCGTCTCCCATGTACAATGGTCATCATCTTCACTCCATTGTACCTTGACTAGTTTAACAATCTTCCTCCTAAGCTGTTTCGTGTCATTCCCCACAACACGAAATGGCCTACGGGGTTTCGCAACTGCGGTCTCAACTTCTAAATCTTCATACTGTTCTGGAGATACCACCACATTCGAGTCGTGCACAAACTTCCGCAGAAACGACACATGGAAAACATTATGCACACTCGACATCTTCTCGGGTAACTCCAACCTATATGCGAGCTTTCCTATTCGCTCGACTATCGGAAACGGTCCAACAAACCTAGGAGCCAACTTCCCTTTACTTCCAAATAGAACCACATGCTTCAATGGTGAAATCTTCACGAAAACCATATCACCTACATCGAATTCCAAATCCTTACGACGCTTATCGGCGTAACTTTTCTGACGATCTTGGGCCGCTTTCATTCGTTGCCTAACAATCTCGATACAATCCGAGGTTTCTCTAATCATTTCAGGCCCAAGTACCAACTTATCTCCAGTTTCTAACCAACAAGCTGGAGAATTGCACGGCCTTCCATACAATGCCTCATATGGTGCCATCCCAATACTCGACTGGTAGCTATTATTATATGCAAATTCGACTAAATGTAGATGGTCCTCCCTTGATCCTCCGAAGTCTAACACACAAGCCCTCAGGATATCTTCTAAAACTCGGTTGACTCTCTCGGTTTGACCATCAGTTTGGGGATGATATGCCGTACTTAAGCACAATTCGGTTCCCAAAGCCTCTTGCAAAATTTTCCAAAATCCTCTTGCGAACAATGGATCTCGGTCACTTGCTATACTCTTTGGGACCCCATGGAATCGAACTATCCATTTCACATAAAGCTCAGCCAATTTTGATGCTGTCCTAGTTGTCTTGACAGGAATGAACCTTGCACTTTTGGTCAAACGATCGACAATGACCCAAATCCCTTCATTTCCTGCCCTTGTTCTAGGTAGTCCATCGATAAAATCCATCGATATTTGCTCCCACTTCCATGTAGGAACTTCTAATGGCTGAAGCAAACCACTTGGCTTTTTCTGTTCAGCTTTCACCAACTGACAGTTCATACACTTGGAATTGAATTTTCCAACATCTCTTTTCATCCCTTCCCAGTAGTAGGCTCGCTTCATGTCCTGATACATTTTATTACCACCGGGATGAATCGTTAGCTTCGAGTGATGACATTCTCTCAGAACCTCATCCCTCAATCCGTCGATACCAGGAAAAACTAACCGTCCTTGCTTTCGAAGCCAACCTTCTCGATCGACCTCGAACTCTTTATCCTCTGGTTCCAGTTTCTGAATGAACTCGACAAGCTTCGTATCTTTCTTTGGCTCTCGCCAATTCTTTCGATAAGAGTGGGCCTTATCGACAAGCTTGCCAACATTTCAGGTTCCAACTCACATCTTGGCCTGAAATCGAACCTTGCCAAGTACTCAAGGCCCTTACATTCCGAAAACATCGCTCCCAAACATGCGTGTCTTCGACTCAATGCATCTGCAACTGCATTGCCTTTGCCAGGAGTATAGGCTATACCAAAATCATATGATGCCAGAGACTTTAACCACCGTTGCTGCAGAATATTCAAATCCTTTTGGGAGAAAAGATACTTCAATGACTTATGGTCCGTAAACAACTCGAATCGTACTCCCAACAGGTAATGTCTCCATATCTTCAGAGCAAACACAATCGCTGCCAACTCCAAATCATGAGTTGGATATTTTCTCTCATGCGGCTTTAGCTGTCGACTTGCGTAAGCCACTACCTTATCCTTCTGCATTAGCACTGCTCCAAGTCCAGTACCACATGCATCAGTATACACCACCTTCTCTTCATTCCCACTTGGAATGGTCAACACAGGTGCACTTGTCAATCTCTCCTTCAAGATTCCGAACGCTTGTTCACACTTCACATCCCATGTGAACACTTGGTTCTTCTTCGTCAATCCTATCAATGGTGCAGCTATCTTGGAGAAATCCTTGATAAACCTTCGGTAATAACCAACCAACCCAAGGAAACTCCGAACATCCGTCGCATTCTTAGGTCTATCCCAGTCCTGGATTGCTGCCACTTTAGCGGGGTCAACCGCTATACCTTTCCCAGAAACAACATGACCTAAGAACCTCACTTCATCTTTCCAGAAGTGACACTTTGAGAACTTAGCCTTAAGTTGATGCTTTCGCAAGATCTCTAACACAACCCTCAAGTGCGTCTTATGTTCTTCCATATTCCTGGAGTAAACCAGTATATCATCCACGAACACAAGCACGCACTTATTCAACTGATCTCTGAACACTCTATTCATAAGATCCACAAAATACTCTGGCGCGTTAGTCAATCCGAATGGAATCACTAACCACTCGAAGAACCCGGATGGTGTCCTAAAAGCAGTCTTTGGCACACTATCCGTAGCCACTCTCAACTGGTGAAATCCCATTGCCAAATCCATCTGAGAAAAAACTTTGGCTTCGTGAAGCTGATCGAACAAGTCATCAATCCTTGGCAACGGATACTTGTTCTTCTTAGTCACCTTGTTCAGCTCACGATAGTCCACACACAATCTTAACGAGCCATCTGCCTTAGTTGCAAACACGACTGGTGCACCCCACTCGGAAACGCTCCTCCGAATGAATCCTTTTCCCAAAAGGTCACGAACTTGCTCCTCTAACTCTAGCTGTTCCCTAGGCGCCATCCGCCTGAGGGGCATAACAATTGGTCTAGCACCTTCGACCAAATCGATCCTAAACTCGATCTCACGATGCGGCGACAACTCTTTGACCTCGTCAAAGACATCTACATACTCATTAGCGATCAGCACCGATGACAGGTCTTCCTGTGGAATCCCAAGCGAATATAGATAACTCACGAAGACCCCGTCTTCGCGCTTACATCTAATCAACACCTTTCGCCCTTCCACATCCCCGACCCTCACCTCTAGCTTCTCGCAATTCACCCTTGCCGCATATATCTTGAGCCAATCCATGCCCAAGATGATCCCATACCCAGCGAAGTTAAGAACAAAGCAATCACACATAAAAGAGCAACCATGACTCGATAACACTAGACCATGGCAAATCATGCACAAACTGGATAAACCCCAACTGGATTAGTCACGATCAATGGTCTATCACAAATCTCGGGTTCCAAACCCAAGCGACACACAAGCTCATTGCAGATGAATGAATGTGATGCTCCAGTATCAAACAAAACTCGAACTGAAACACCATTAACGGAAAAGATACCTTGCACCACGACACCCTTTCCCTTCTCCTCTGCAGTAAGAGCTCTTGAAGAAGATGGCACGGCTTCCAGAGCATATGCTTTCACAATCTGCTTGCCCTTAGCTGATTCTGGACAATCTTTCTTCTCATGCCCAGGCTTTCCACACTTGAAGCACTTCTTCTCAGCTTTGGTATTTTTGCACTCATTTGAATAATGACCCTTCCGTTGGCAGTTAAAGCAAACCACCTCACTCTTGGGTTTCTTTTGGCCATCCTTTCCTTTCTGTTGTTGCTGCTTCCTCTTTTTATTATTGCTACCCTGCTGTGGGTTCTGAGCATCCTTGGTTATAGCGACAACATTTGCTTCCTTGGGAAACAAGCTCTCATGACGAATAGCTTTTTCCACAATCTTCTCAAATGTATCATCAAGGTGGTCCACAAGAGGCTTCCCAATATAAGCATCCAAACCCAAGACAAACTTCTCGTTCTTCTGATAGGGTGTATCAATGTATGAACGAGCGTATCTGGACAAAGCCTCAAAATCCGGAATGTACTCAAGAACTGATCTGCCATTCTGCCTCAACTCTACGAACTTCTTGAAGAGAACGGACTTCTGAGCAGTGGAGATAAACTTTGCTTCAAACTTAGCTTGGAATTGCTCCCAAGAAATCTCCTCTTCCGGAGTCTCGAGTATGACAGAATTCCACCATTCCATAGCCCTGCTCTGTAGCTGCCTTGATGCAAGCTTTCTCTTCATTGCATCCTCAGGACCCAAGTCTCCAAAGATTCGAACACATGAATCCATCCATCTCTGAACCTCTTCAGCTGGTTCAGTTCCCTTGAATGGTTTCCCTCCTAGAGATATAAAGTCCTTGCACATCTTTGCAAAATCTACTCTAGGAACTCGCACGCCTACATCTACCGTAGCCGCCACTGGAGCGGGTACCCTTCGCATAATTGCGTCTGCCATGGCTTCAAACATGGCCGGGTAATCTGGTTCATCACCATTTCCCCCTCCAGTATTATCTCTCCTAGCAGCGCGCCTTGTTGGTCGTCTACTCATTCTAAATCTGCAATCTAGAATAATTAGCCACTTCCAAGAAAACTGCTAAAGAGATACAATCACTACTACTATATATGTTAATATATATAGTATACATCTAACTGAAATCTACAAATACGCCTCTCATACATAATTACGTCTTTGAACTTTGGCCAAAATCTTTGACCAGAGCTCTGATACCAAATGTGACGACCGCCCATAACCCCCGCACTAAACAAGTGGATAATGCGCTGAAAGGTGTGCCAGGCTATTATGGATGATCATCAGAGTAGGTAAACACATCGAAACCTGTCGTAGAACTCACAGCGCAAGGATAAAATATAGTAGAACATATACAACAGGTAATAGTAATGAGGTATCATATAGCAAACTTTTGAAACTTTCTCAACATCCAGAAAGATTATCCAACTAATACCAAAGTTTGTACATAAGGCCTCACTACAACTCTCAAAGCAACTCAAACAGCGGAAACAGAAATACTAGATAGTAATAAAACTGGTACGCCAGCCTCTTGCTCGTCTTCGCTCAGCTTCCCCGTCTCACTAAGCTCCACTACCTGTAACCTGCTACTTAGTCTGCCCATCCACAACCGGATGAACAGCCCAAGGTAATAAGAGGAGACATAAAACCTTGAGTCAGACAATAGTCTTAGTGAGCGATAAAACAGCTAACAAACTTCAACAAGAAAGTATATGAGAATGGGTAAATGAACAACTTATCTACCCACAACACCAGAGAAGAACTCAACCTTATCTTCCCCCACATAGGACAGTGATAGCCTTTACACCAAGCATTTCAACCATCAATCCATAGAAACCAGAACAACCATTCATCCATGGAAACAGAAACATCCAACAATAGCAATCATGGCATCGAGATTATATATATCTCACGTAAATCATCCTAGTCGAATTCAACATCCCTTTAATACAAGTCGCTGAGGCCGAAACCAATATCAGCCAAGCACTCAAGGAACATCTACTTCGATGTTGGATAACCCACGTGAGATGACACAAGCAAAACATCCAGCATACATGACAGACTCTGGCTATCACCGCAAATCCTGCTTCGAAACCATCATTACCATATGACGGCTAACCTTGCCATATGCCAAGGGCTAATGGTAACCCCAGTTCTAGCATGAACTCCATATGCCCAAACTTGGCAATGTCCGACCTTGACACTAGGCCCTTCCCCAACCGGAATGACCCAGAGTACTCGACCAACAACCCGGTCATTGTACCCTTGCTTTGAGCCTGCTAGAACTTATGAAAATGATGACCTCTCGGCCTTCGCATCTCTAGTCGTCCAACCTTGACGATGTTTCATAGCTCAAGCAAACTTCTCGAGCAACCATTATCCATCAACTCACGACCTTTGAGTTGTCTCCGCATTCGTTACTCCATCTTGATCAACGAACACATTCACCACTTCGAGTCTTCCAACTTGAACCACCTCGAAGTCTCGCCATCACCGAACCAAAACACACCCCTGCGCTGCGGCTAGGGTTCGCCATCAACCCTTTTTGGTTCGTACCCGAGTCGTACCCGAAAACGTACTTTTTCAGAAAACGACCCTGCTAAAACCGACCAGCCTTGCTCCAGAACGACCAGCTAAAACCGACCAGCTTTTGCTCCAGAACGACCAGCCAAAACATACCAGAATTGCTCTAGAACGACCAGCCAAAACTGACCAGAATTGCTCCAGAACCGACCATCCAAAACCGACCAGAATTGCTCCAGAACGTCCAGCCAAAACAGACCAGATTTGCTCTAGAACGACCAGCTAAAAACGACCAGAATTGCTCTAGATCTTCCAGCCAAAACAGACCAGAATTGCTCTAGAACGTCCAGCTAAAACCGACCAGAATTGCTCCCAGGAAAAAAAATGACCAGGTTTGATTCCAGGAAAAAAACGACCAGATTTGCTTCCATCTGACCGACCAGGATGCTCCCATTCAAAACCGACCAGGATGCTCCTGAACCACCCAGACTTCCCCCTGGTCCTTCAAGACCGACCAGAATCTCTTCTGCTCCTTCTGGACCGACCAGAAACCTGCACATCTCCAATTCAACTCCGATTTCGACCAAAACTTCGCCAAACAACAAATGCGACGAAACCAACTCATCCAATTCATCCAAATGCAACCACAAACATGTTATGCAACCAACAATAAAATCAATCTAACAATTTCCATCAAAACACATAAATTTCCCAAAACATGATAAGTGAACATATGAACATAAAAATGGATCTAACTCGCATAAACTTGTGAAAGATCATGAAATTAACCATTTAAATTATCTAGATCAAATCCTAAGGTAATTCACATGTAAAATAAACTTAGCATGGTTTAGATCTTATGGAAATGATGAAATTAACATCCTAAAACCCATATACTTGCATGAATCCGAATGAGAGATGTAAATCACTCACCAATTCACCAAATCGATGCAAAAACAATGGAATATGATTCCGATCAGCGAACACCTTGCATAAAACCCTTAGATCCGATGAAATCTCCTTTCAATCGATGTTGATCTAGCCTCGAATGGTGTAGATCTTCGATTTCCCTCCTTGGATTTGGAATTTTAATGGTGGAAAGGTGTTAGAGGAAGGAGGAGCACAAGGCCTCTAAATGAGAGAATGGAGAAAGTAAAGTATTCTACACAACTCTCACCCTCTATTTATAGCTTCCACCAACCCTTAATGGGCCTTCTCCAAATCAGCCCATTAGGCTACCAAAACCTGAACAACCAACTGAAAAACCTTAAAACAGCCATTTCTCCCAAACCGCTGAACCAAATCCTTAATGTAACCACTCTACGGAAAGAGAATCATCAATTCCTTTCCAATGGCACAGGTCTCACCCTCAAATTCGACCTGAGTCAAAAGTTATGCCCTGTACAAGATTGACAGGGGCAAAATCATCACAAGCAAAATCAGTAAAATTTATGGACATGTCTCACATCCCCATAAGCAAGATACCAAAAGATGAGAATGATCCAACCCCCAGGGAACAAAATAAAAATATTTCACGATCTTCCGATACGTAAAATGCGGGCTATTACATAGATGGCCACGGAGGATCACAAGCCGGAGCACCTTATCCGAACCGAACCGCGTCTCCGACCCGATTCGCCTCTCGTGCGCATGTGCCACCCCGACCCGAGTGGTCACTCGCGATCCGAACCGATGTACCATTGAGGAGCTTGAGGAACTCGACCCGATCCGAAGTGATGGAGCATTCCGAACCGAACCGGTGATGCACCATGGGCTTGAAGATAACCACTAGCCGGCCCGTGGTGAATTGCATCCGAACCGAACCAAGGGAAGAAGAGGAAGACTGATCCGGTGATGACCAGAAACCCGAGATGCAAAGGTAGTCCAAATGGGAAGTTTGTACGCAGCATCCAATTGGGAACCAACGAGTTAACTTCATGATTGGGCTTTGCTGCGGGACGTGTGCTAAGGAGTTTTCGACGTCCATAACTTTTATTCACCACCGAAAAACGAATGTTAGGCTATGTAACAGTGCAGTAGAGTCGTCATGACTTGAGGGGAAAGTGATCGTAGAAAGGCAATGAGCCAGTGTAGTGGGGTTCTTACGACTCCATGGGGCAGAGTGGACATAGCAAAGGATTAGTGGCTACAGATCAGTGCAGTGGAGACATTATGTCTCCATAGGGCAGAGTGATCATACCAAAGTAATGGGTGATCAAAGTAGTGGATATCATATGCTTTACGCACTGAGTGAGTGATGTGAGGATGATTGCTATGCTTAATTGTTTGCCATCACTTTGACATGTACACCCCCACCCCCGTATACATGTACACCATATGTTAGTGGCACCTTGGAGTATTGTACAATATGTAGTGCTAACTCTTTGGTTGCAGGTCGAGGTTCAGGTATGGTCTAGTATACCTGTTATTGTTCTGTTTATGCTTGCTACCACTCATACCAAACTGATGTCTGACCCAGAGTTTTATGTTTCTTCTTATTACTCTGCGTGCTCACACGAGCAGACTGGAGACAGGTTAGGTGGTATGCATGAGTAGCTGTACCGGAGGCGAGCAGGAGGCTCCTACGTATGATATCTACATATATTCTCCCTACGACATTAATGGTCAATAATTGGGCATTAGTACTGTAACCTTTCATTTGTTTTGCTTTAGAGACAGTTTGAAAAGTTGTAATAATGACGATGTGGAACATAAGCTGTGTTTGGATTTTACGCTGCTATGATGATTTAGTTTTCAGCTTATGCACTGTCTCGCTTGTTTTGTGTCAAGTATATATTATGATTATATTTTATTCCATGCGCTGTGAGACATACTACAGGTTCTTTTTTGGTTCTTCGTCTTCTTTCTTTTCTTCCGACGACCGTCCCGTGCTAACTGGACATGTGTACAACGCACTTTTGGAGAGAATGTTGGTTGGTGCGGGGCGGGCCGTCACACTTGGTATCAGATCTCTAGGTTGCGTAGTTAACCTAGAGAAAGACATCAGGGAGAGATAATACGTAAGTGAGAGCGCATATTTGTTATTACTTTGGTTTTCAAAAGCTATATATATATACTATTAGTATAGCTAAGGATGAAGTTGTACTGCACTGGCACCACTATGGAGATGGTTAATCGTTTTCTCTTTACAGATTTGACGATGAGCCGAAATTTGAGAGCTGCTGGTAGAGGAGCCAATAATGGGAATGCTCCTGACATGAGGGCTATGTTCACTGACCTCATGAGAGAGATGCTCAGGGATATTCAAAGGGCGGCTCCTAATGTTGTTAATGGTGGTGGTGTAGCCGTGCAGGCGCCTAGGGCCGATTACGACAAGATATGCAAGGATTGCACTAGCATTGATGGGAAGCCGTTCCACGGAACGGAGTCAGCCACGGATATTCAGGATTGGTTGGATAGTTGTGATCGTATCTTCAAAGACTTGGGTATCAAGGATGAGATGAAGAGAAGGCTAGCGTCTCGTCAGCTGCAAGGGCGAGCGATGAATTGGTGGAATGCTACTAAGGCAGCCACTCCAGAGGATCAAGTTACTTGGGATCAGTTTAAGGCTCGTTTTAGCGATAAGTTTATACCAGCGGCTCAGAAGTCAGAATTGTTTAGGAAGTTCTTGGAGCTTAAGCAGATTGGTAGGGCAGTCTCAGACTATATTGCTGAGTTCGACACTTTGTCGAATATGGATTATCTCTTATCGATACACCTGAGAAGAAGAATGAGTAGTTCATAACTGGGTTGGATGGATACTTGGGGGAAAGGCTTATTAACCACATCGATGAGATGTTTGAGTCGATTGTGGGAAAAGCATTGAGATCGGAGAGTCTTTACCCTATGTTGAAGGCTGATATAGCTATTGCTTCTGTTGAGGAACCAAAGCTGCAAGCAAGCGGTGGAGGTAAGAAGGAGTCTCAGAATAAGAGAAAACAGGATCAGACCAAGGGTGGTCAGAAAAAGAAGGACAAGAAAGATAAAGAGTGCTTCAGTTGTGGCAAGAAGTGCCATTATGATAGAGATTGTCGGGCCAAGCCAACGGATAGGAAGTGCTTCAACTATGGCCAAGTGGGACATCACAAGGATAAGTGTCCACAACCTCTTAAGGAGAAGCAGATTGTGAAAGCATATGTTATCATTGTTGTTCCTTCTTCGTCGAATGCCCCAATTGCGGCACAGAAAGGAAAGAATGTCGTCATTCAAGGTATGCTTTCTATTTATGATGTACCTGTTAGAGTAATGTTTGATACTAGGGCTTCCCGTTAGTTCATATCTAGTGACCTAGTAGATAGGTTAGGTCTGGAACCCGAGATAATCGATAGACCTTTAGTTGTGACGAACCCGATTGGTGGTTCGACTAACCTTAATATGATTTGTAGAACTTTGGCCTTATCGAATCATGGATGTATGTTTGCTTGTGATAACTTTGTTTTGGGCTTTACTGTGTATAACATTATTTTGGGAGTCGATTGGCTCCATAAGTACGGGGTGGTGGTAGACTGTGAGGGCTTTTTGGTGAAAGTTAGAGCGGATGATTGGCAGAGGGTAGTGTTTGGTGGTCTACCTAGTGAAGGGGTAATGGCTAGTTTTCTAAATTCCCTCGACATCCCACATGATGAGTTGTCAGATGTGCCCGTGGTTGGCTAGTATCTGGACGTCTTCGAGGAAGTGACCGGGCTTCCACCACACCGAGAGATTGAATTCCGTATTGATTTAGTGAAAGATGTCAGACCTATAGTGATGCCACTTCGTCGTATGGCACCAAGGGAGCAGCGAGAGCTCGAGGTGCAAGTAATCGATCTTTTGAAGAAGGTATTTATTATAAGAAGTGTTTCCGAGTGGGGAGCACCAGTCGTGTTTGCCACTAAGGCAGATGGTTCCCTTCGTTTGTGTGTGGACTATTGCGAGTTGAATAAAGTGACTAGGAAGAATAAGTATCCTCTTCCACGAATAGACGATTTGTTTGATCAACTGGAAGGAGCAAGAGTGTTCTCCCAGTTGGACCTCGCGACAGGAATTCATCAGCTTCGAGTAGCAGTTGAGAGTATGGCTAAAACTACATTTAGGATGCCGTCTGAATTCCATGAGTGGTTTGTCATGCCATTTGGGTTGACCAATGCACCTGCATACTGCATGGATCTTATGAATAGGGTATTCAGGGATCAATTGAATAAGTTTGTTCTTGTGTTCATGGACACTATCCTTGTTTACTCGAGGATAGAGGAAGAACACAAGGAACATTTGAGGATATTGATGGAGGTGTTGAGAAAACACCAGTTGAAAGCGAAGTTTTCTAAGTGTCACTTTTGGAGGAGGGAAGTGAGATTCTTGGGCCATGTTGTTTCAAAGAATGGTATTACCGTGGACCCAGCGAAAGTGGCTACGGTACAAGATTGGTCTATGCCCAAGAATGCAACATACGTAAGATGTTTCTTGGGGTTAGCTGGATATTATCGTAAGTTTATCTAGGACTTCTCCAAGATAGCAGCACCGTTGACTCAGTTGACCAAGAAGAATCAAGCTTTCGTATGGGATGGAATGTGTGAGAGTGCATTCAAGAGTCTAAAGGAAAAGTTGGCGCGTGCGCCAGTGTTAGTCATTCCTAAAGGGAACGAAGAGATGACGGTATACACGGATGCCTGTGGTACCGGACTAGGTGCTGTATTGATGCAAGGAGGTAGGGTTGTAGCTTATGCTAGTCGGCAAATAAATCCACATGAGAAAAGATATCCTACCCATGATTTGGAATTAGCGGCGATTATATTCGCATTAAAGACGTAGAGACATTATCTCTTGGGAGAAAGATTCGAGTTGTTTACCGATCATAAATCGTTAAAGTATCTTCTCTCTCAGAAGGATCTAAATCTCCGTCAGCAGGGATCGTTAGAGTTCTTGGCATCCTATGATTTTGATATCGCATACACACGAGGAAAGGGCAATGCGGTAGCTGATGCCTTGAGTAGGAGACATGCCAGTTTAGGGGCTATGTTTCTTGAATGGAAGCAACTGGAGTATATCGCAGGGTACGCTTTTCGACCAAAGTGCGAATTAGATCAAGTAATGTTAGCTAGTTTGACGATCTGACCCACTTTGATTGAGCGGATTGGTTCCAGCCAGAGGGACGATCCTAACCTATTGGAAATCATCTCCAAGTTAGAGATGGGAAATAATGAGGAGATGGATTTGTATGGGCTTAATTGAGAAGATGGATAAGAAAGAATGGAAGACTATTTGTACCCAATGTCAATGGCTTGAGAGATTAAGTGCTTAGAGAATGTCATCACTCGAAACTGACCATACACCCGGTGATAACAAGATGTATCGAGACATGAAGCAGACTTACTACTTGGAAGGGATGAAAAGAGACGTTGGGAAGTTTATATCCAAGTGCACGAATTGCCAGCTAGTTAAAGCCGAGCAAAAGAAGCCTAGTGGTTTGTTACAACCATTAGAAACTCCCGAATGGAAATGGGAACAAGTCCCAATGGATTTCATTGATGGTTTACCAAGAACTAGATCGGGACATGATAGCATTTGGGTAATTGTAGATCGATTGACCAAGAGTGCAAGGTTTATACTAGTTAAGTCGAATAGGAAGATAACTAAGTTAGCAGAGCTGTATATGAAGTGGTTAGTGAGATTTCATCGAGTACCCAAGGGCATTGTGAGTGACCGAGATCCGTTGTTTACTAGTGGATTTTGGAAGAGCTTATAAGAGGCTCTAGGATCAGAATAACATCTCAGTACCGCATATCATCCTCAAACCGACGATCAGACAGAGATGGTGAATCGTATATTGGAAGACCTCTTGAGAGCTTGTATATTGGATTTTGGTGGATCATGGGATGATCATTTGCATCTAGTAGAGTTCGCATATAATAATAGTTATCAGTCAAGTATTGGTATGGCTCCATTTGAAGCTTTGTACTGAAGACCATACAACTCACCATCATGTTGGTTAGAGACCGGTGAGAAGTTTGTGCTTGGACCAGATGTGATAGAAGAAACTTCAGACAAGGTCAAAGTTATCCAACAACGAATGAAAGATGCACAAGATAGGCAGAAGAGTTATGCTGATAAAAGGAGAAGAAATTTAAAATTCTCCGTTGGCGACTTTGTGTTTGTCTAGATTTCTCCGTTAAAGAGCGTGATTCGATTTGGTAGGAGAGGCAAGTTAGCACCAAGATTTGTTGGTCCATTCCCAGTTCTCAAACAAGTTGGAAATTTGGCGTATAGAGTGGAATTACCTGAGAAGATGGCAGGAGTTCACAACGTATTTCATGTTTCCCAGCTAAGGAAGTTCGTGCACTACCCCGATAGGACTATTTCACCTGATCAGTTAGATGATTTCGAAGTAGAACCTGAGGCGGTTGGGAACCGCAAGCCGATTCATATTGTCAAGTACGATATGAAGCAACTTCGAAGGAAGGCGGTGAAGCTAGTCAAGGTTCAGTGGGGGCGAGAACGAGAATGACTGTACTTAGGAGACAGAGGAGAGCATTAGGGAGACGTATCCAGAACTCTTTACTTGGTAAGATTCTCTTTGTGATCTTGTTATTCCGCATGCAAGGATAGACTTGTTTTGCTTGTTTTGCGTGTTTGATTGTTGTTTTATGGCTAATAGGCATGCGAGACTCTTTGTATGTTTTGGTTAGAGAATTTCGAGGGCGAAATTTCTTAAGGGGGGAGTGTAACGATATGCATTCTATGCATCGGAGGATCGTAGAATATTTATTTCTTTCTCATACGAAGTCATATGGTCGTGTAGCGTTGGGGGATGACTATTTGGGTCATTTCACATGTTAATGATTTTTGTCAATTTTTATATGATCGTTTTGCCCCTAGCTGATCTTGTTTCGCCCATAACTTTGGATTAGAAAGGGGTTTTCCCCTGAAACCACTTCCACTGGATTCGAATGATGGTTTACCTTTCCGTAGAGTGGTCACATGTGAAAAACGGGCTTACCATTTGGGAGAAATGGCTGAAATAAGGTTTGGAAGGTGAAAAACTGCTTAACCGAGCCAAATAGGGTGGTTAGCAAATGGGCCCATGACCCATTTCGGGATGGGGTTATGTGGAGGCTGAAATGAGTTAGGTTTTCATTTCATTTCGGTTTTCTAACTACCACTCATCTCTTAGAAACCCTAACAATGGCCTCCAACCTCTAAAACACCTCCAAATCACTTTCTACTTGAAGATTGGGCTTAGCAACATCAAATCAAGGCAAATCATCTCCAAATACAGGTTGGAGCCGCTGTGTTGCATTGGAATTCATACCAAACAGAGATTTATTTCAGATCTAAAGTTCATTTGCAGCAAAGGTGAGTGATTAGCTTGCTTTTACACTAATTATGGCTAATTAGGGTTGATTAGTGTTAATTAGCGAATTTAAACATGATAAAATTCTAGAAAAATATTTATTAATTTTGAAATGATGTTTTAGACCTCTGTTAGAAGTTTGGGTTAATTTGGTTAAGTTTTGCTAATCCTATCGTTAGTTATGCTTGAACATGCTTAAGGGGAAATATGAGGTTTTGGCTATGTTTGATCCATTTTAACCTATCAAATTGATGTTTTGGTGTTTGTGGTTGATGTTATATGTTGCTATGACTGTTGGCATCAATTGTGATTGTATATAATAGTTAGAATGGTCAAAAACGCCATTGAGTGGCGTATAAACAGTCATTGGAAGTTGCAGGAAAATACCCAGATTGGATCGGATCGTCCTACCCAATCGCAACACCCCTCCCCGACCCGATTCGCTTGTGGTGATGGAGCCCGACCCGAACCGCCTGGAAGCTCGTGAATAGTTGGCCATGGAAGATCACAAGTCGGAGCACCTTATCCGAACCGAACCATGCCTCCGACCCGATCCGCCTCTCGTGAGCATGTGCTACCTCGACCCGACCCGAGTGGTCACTCGCGATCCAAACTGATGTACCATGGAGGAGCTTGAGGAACTCGACCCGATCCAAAGTGATGGAGCATTTCGAATAGAATCGGTGATGCACCATAGGCTTGAAGATGACCACGAACTGGACCGTGGTGAATTGAATCCAAACCGAACCGAGGGAAGAAGAAGACCGATCCGGTGATGACCAGAAACCCGAGATGCAAAGGTAGTCCAAATGGGAAGTTTGTACTCAGGATCCAGTTGGGAACCAACAATTTAACTTCATGATTGGGCTTTGCTGCAGGACGTGTGCTAAGGAGTTGTCGACGACCATAACTTTGATTCACCACCGAAAAACGAATGTTAGGCTACGTATCAGTTCAGTAGAGTGATCATGACTTGAGGGGAGAAGTGATCGTAGCAAGGCTATGAGCCAGTGCAGTTGGGTTCTTACGACTCCGTGGGGCAGAGTGGACATAGCAAAGGATTAGTGGCTATGGATCAGTGCAGTGGAGACCTTATGGCTCCACGGGGCAGAGTGATCATAGCAAAGGAATGTGTGATCAAAGTAGTGGATATCGTATGTTTTACGCACTAAGTGAGTGATGTGAGGATGATTTCTATGCTTGATTGTTTTCCATCACTATGACAAGCACACCCCCACCCCCGTATGCTTGTACAACATATGTTAGTGGCACCTTAGAGTATTGTACAGTATGTTGTGCTAACTCTTTGGTTATAGGTCCAGGTTCAGGTATGGTCTAGTATACCTGTTATTGTTCTGTTTATGCCTGCTAACACTCATACCAGACTAATGTATGACCCAGAGTTTTATGTTTCTTCATATTACTCTAGGTGCTCACACGAGCAGACTAGCGACAGGTTAGGTGGTATGCACGAGTAGCTGTACCGGAGGCGAGCAGGAGGCTCTTACATATGATATCTACATATATTCTCCCTATGTCGCTGGTGGTCACTACTTGGGCATTAGTGGTGTACCCTTTCCTATGTTTTGCTTTCGAGACATTTTGACAAGTTGCAATAATGATGATGTGGAACATAAGTTGTATTTGGATTTTCCGCTGCTATGATGATTTAGTTTTCAGCTCATGCACTGTCTCGCCTGTTTTGTGTCAAGTATATTTTATGATTATATTTTATTCCATGCGCTGTGAGACATACTATAGTTTCCTTGTTGATTCTTCGTCTTCTTTCTTTTCTTCTGACGATCGTCCCGTGCTAACTGGACATGTGTACAGTGCACTTTTGGAGAGAATGTCGGTTGGTGCGGGGCGGGCCGTCACACAATACAACATGCTAATTAAACAGAAAGTGGGGGTCAGGTTAAATTGGGAACACTTAACCGTTATAACATGTTGTTTAGGAAACCCTAGTAACGGGGACCCATTTCAGCAGTAACCCACATAAATGTATCATGGTACCCTGAACTAGGCAGGGTAGGGCACGATTACTGAGCCGATTATAAGCAGTCAAAATAGCGGCGGGTGGTGCATCAGTGTAGGTTCCGACGGAGTATGGGCATGCACGTACTCCAGAGTGGAAAAAGCAGGCACTGGGCATCAGTAGTTATACACTGTGCATCTTGAATTGCGTCGGGTTGCCACCATAGGGATTAATACACCCCATGGTGGGACCGACGCATGTATTTACAATCGAGCGAGCCGAACAACACAAGTAATGAATGCATGCGAGTAAAGCCGATCGATAAGGGATCATTTCGTTATGAACACTTTAGGTTGGTTGAAACAATGGTTAGTAGGTGCAGAGAAATAGAAATGGGTGCGATAGCATGTTCTGTTTAACTTGCCTGATCTTGTATTATGTTGTCTTACTGTTAGGGTATTTTACTATCTTTAGTTTATTCATGTCATGATCCTTCTCTTGTTTAAATGCTAGTAATCACTGAGATTACCAAACTTATTGTCTGACCCTTTTTCTTTCGTCTTCTTTTCTTTCGTTTCTCCCTCAGGTCCCTAGGGAGGGAATACTTCAGTTTAGTTCAGACCTTTTCCAGCTTGAAGAGAGTAGATGTATTGCTTGGATTCTCTTTTTCACTACTATGGCTAGCTCTTTCTTTATTGGGGATATCACTGTCATTTTATGCTTCTTTACTTTGTTATGAAAGACAGAAATATTTTTTTGTAATAGGTTTATGTCTTATGCTATTATAAACCACGGGATTATGATTTATGTCTGAAATAAAGTTTATGAAATTTCCGCTGCTATCTATACTTATATCTGTCTTGCAATTATTCTATGTCTGTTTACCTATAATGCTCCACAGAACTTAATGTATTCCCTTAGTGAGTGACATTAATGGACATGGGGTGTTTCAGCTGGGAGGACATGCGTTTCTTTCTAGCTCGAAGTGGTGTCATGGTATAGAGCCCAAACATTTTACTTATGCAGATGATGGATAGCGAGGTACCTCGGATTTGAGTCACTACAGGGCTCTACTTTATGCCCTATAGGGTAGGGAAACATATTATTCAGGAATAATAATCCACAAAATGTATGTGTGGACTGTCCCTGCATTCTCCTAGGTGCAGTTGCGATTGTATTATGAGACATGGGATAGATTGTCTCGAATTCGGTAAGGACTATCCCTTGCCTTGGTTCACAGATGGAATCCAATTTCCAATACGTAACTTTACGATTTTAGTTGTAAACCTATAGGGAAACATGATATATGGTACCCATGTCGTCTAGGATTGATACAATTATATTTGAAGTTGATTTCTTCACTTATATCAATAATTAAAGATAAATTTTGCGTACCAAGCATGTTTGGCCATTATAAGGAAAAAACTCTATCCTCCGGTTTGCAAGTGCATTGTGTGATGGGACCTGAGTCTTATAATGGCTTCATTTTTCCTTTTTGTATTGCGCTGTTTGTTTTATGCACTGGTATTCTTGGGAGGAAACTCGTTCCGTGTTATACGGCGTGATCCCTTTATTTACCTAACTTTAAAATAAAGTAAATAACTGTTTTAGTTCTCCCACCAGTCACATGACTGACCTGGAGTTTATTGTTTTAACCTAAACTCTGGGTGCCCTTATTTTCCGCATGGGCAACTAGTATTTTTGGTTTGCACGTTCTTTATTTTCACATGATCCTGACTTACAGATGGAGCTATAATTGGGAAGCTTTGTACCCGTGTATTTATTCCATTTGTGTTATTCATTATTTTTCTGCTGCTATGTATTTTAAATCTCGGTTATGTTTAATGTATAATATTTATGCATACACTCTAATATTCTTGTACTCTGATGTGAATTGTTGTAATAACAATGAAACGTTCTTATGTTTGTGTTCTGATTTGTTGTGTTCTCCAAGAAATCCGCGGTTTCCCACAGGGGGGATTTTGGGTCGTCGCAGTTGGTATCAGAGCTTTGGTTTACAAAGCTCGAGAACAAGACACATTAGAACCGAACAAAAGAATTCATCAGGGATAGGATTAGTAACATCCTATAAGAATAACTCGTTAGAGATAGGGCTAGTAATGCGCTAGAATGAGTTCGAAGAGGATTATTTTTGAAAACAAATTTAGTTTTGAAAATTTAGAAATTATTATACGTATTCCGGTATTTTATTTTAATTTATTTTGGACTATCGAGTATTAGTAGATTTTGAATATATGCGTAATTAACGTGAATTCGAAGTCTCAAATATACTGGGTAGATATAGAATCACACTCTAGTCGCCCGAAGATGATTCTGATGATGAGGCCTCATCATCAGCATTTATGTTTGAGTTTCGAAAGTGGGATATCTATATATTTCTAATTGACTGGTGTAAGAACTAAAACTTAGTTAAGTTTTATGTTGTGATTTGGCATCAAAAATATGATTTTTGAGTGTATATCTAAAAGTTATGCATTTGGAAGTCTAATCAACTAATTGATTGCTGTTTGTGTTGTTTGATTATTAGTTTAACTAATAAAAATATTGGAATGATAACTAATTTAACCAGTATGAGAATGAAAGGTAAATTAAGCCAAGCCGTATCAAATACTGAACTGAATTGTAAATTAATCGAAATTGCATACATGTACATGTGTATATATTGAGCAGGTCATAGCAAGGAGGCTAAAGAAGATGAATAAAATTATATGCCCAATATATAGGTACATATTTACTGTTTTGTTTGGGTTTGGATGATTTCATGAGCCGATTGGCTAGTCACTTGTATTTTTCTTTTTCTTTTGAATTGGTGAGGGCCCTGCGTGGCAAGTTGCGTTTTTCCGGCCTCCCCATACAAAGGAGGTTGTGGAGAAATTTTTCAAAAAATTAGGGTGTTATCAAAATATTTGAAAAATTGGAAAGTTCTTAGAAATTTAAAAGTTGAAGAACGAAATCCAGAATGAAAGTTGAGTTGGTTAGTTAAAACAACTTTCAGCTCCGTTCCTTTTCGAGGACGAAAAGATTTTAAGTTGGGGAGATCGTAACAACCCGGAATTTAAGAACCAATTAATTTTTTTTATTTTAGTTATTTTAATGGATTTTGATTATTTAAAATGATTCATTTTAAAAAAAAAACGACTAAAAAATTATATTAAATGAAGTTAGAACTTATAAATTTAAAATTTATATATTACGAGCCTGAAATGGCGCGGTAGTTTGAAAATTCGATTTCAAATTTTAATTGAATATATATAATTCAATATAAGTCAGAATTGAGTGAAACTGGAAACTTTAGGACCAAATTGATTATATCTTTCCCAAGAATGTAAGAAATTTAGATTTCACTTTATGAATTGTAAGTTATGTCGAAATTAAAATTTAGAAAAAGCTCTATGGAACTTATATATATATATATATATATATATATATATATTTATAATATATAAGCCCCTAAAAATGGAAATTTTGTAAACGACCTCTGAATTCGACGAAATCAATATTAATGGATCCGAAATGTCAAATAATTGCTAAGTTTCAATTTTTATAATTTTTGGAATTAATATGTGAGCGTGGCAAACTAAAAGGCACCTTAAGTTTCAGTTGTAAATTTAATCGACTGGAAAAAGGCCATTATGCAAATGAGCTTGGAATTCAACGAAACCAGTTCCTATGGGACCATATCGTCAAAACATAGCGAGATTCCAAATTTTGTAATTTTTGGAGTCAGCATGTGGCCCCGGTAAATTAAAACGTATGTTGAAATCAATTTTGAAAGTTATATTAATTTATATTTTAATTTTGATAAAAACTGTTAAAAACGGCTGAATTGGCTTACGAAACATATTCAATTGTGTCCAAACTAGGGGTATTTAGTATGGGGCGATGGTTGTAGGGTTTGATTTAAAGTTCGGATGCAAAGCACTAAATTTTCGAATAAAATAATATTATAAATATATCTATATATATTAATTACGGAATTCCTATTATCCATCTAGAATCCGCCGGCCCTAATTCATTTTGATGGCCCTCCTCGTTTGAAATTAAATCCATTAATTCCTCCCTCCACATCATGAATTAGGAGATGATTTATATATGAAAATTATAGAGAAATTCGCAAACTTTAGTTTGGTACGGGTGTGACCGAAGATGGTTGTGTGGATTGCTCGATTTTCTTCCTCAAGAGCGCGCCATTTGAGAGCGTCTCCAGGCCCGCTAGGCCCACCGAACTGGACGCCACTGCCGGCGCATGGGCAGGAGGCTCCGACCTTTCTCGTGGTGACAGCTGATCTGGTCCTAGACCTTCGTCGAAGGCGCGCTGGCGAACCCTAGTATCGTGGAGATGGGTTTGAAGTTTTCGATTTACAGATTTCGAACGTGAAAGAGGACGTGATTAGGAAGGTAACTAATGTTTATTATTTAATTAATTATACAAATTATGTAAGTAAAGTTTGTAATTGCATAACCTTTTCATATGATGTCAAAAAATTGCAAACCCAGGTCCGTTGCGATCGCGACGACGAACTCTATAACAAGGGATTGACCAGAACAGAAAAAGAGAAAGTTAGGATTTTAGGCAAATTCAAACCCGAACGATACTAAATCGGCAATAACGAATGGTGGAGTGGAAACCAATATAAGAAGTCTTTCTCACTCAACTCCTGTATTATTTTAAATATATCCTAGGTATGCTTAGTAGCTCATGTCACTACTTTTTGTACAAATCATGAATGATTTGTTTGATTTATTTGTATTGTGAAATTTCTAAATTCAAACGAAATGGAGTAAAAATGTACTGGCGTTGTACAAATTTATGTAAACCTGATATGAGCTTGCATAATCGTTGTATAATAATATACAAGTGTTGTATGAATTTGCATAAGCACTGTATAAAATTGTATAAGCATAGTAAAAATTATATTTTCGATATATGAAAGGGATTTTCTATTAAATTGTTTGTGTTATGGAAAAATTGTTGAATTGGGGTTTGGCTACCCCATTGAGTGATTATTGGATTGAAATTGATGTGTATGGCACGAGCTAGTATTAGGCAAGGAATAAGGCTAGACCTTATTCCGATTCTAATATCACACCGTTATGTTGCCGAAGTTTTCTAAAATATGTTAGAAAAATTATTAGAAGTTAAAAATATGATTTTTATCTTATGTATAGAATAAATAAAGATTGAGATTTATAAATATTTAACATGTTAGAGAAATGTTAAAATATTATATGGCAGTTAAAAACAAGAATACACATCCACTTACAAATCGGACGACTCGTTTATGTTCGCCTATTTTTGTGATATCGATTAGGACGATAATTTTTACACATCGCCCAAGTGCACAAATAATTATTATTATTTGATGGTTGAAACCCCACATGGGTCTTGGGACGATATTCTGATCGCACGTCTCCATTGTGATTAGTTGTATGTTAGTCAATTGACTGACAGGCTGTTATAAGCATTATTTATTTATGTTATGTTATGCTTATACAGTAGTAGAGTGCACTCTGGATGTTATTTGGATGTTTGTTGGTTATTCATCATTATTGTTGGATACATGCGATGTATGAAATCCATATAACTAAAATTATATGGCGATTGATTGGGTTTCATTGAAGTTTGGAAAGAACGATTTTGATGTCCGATTTTGGATGGACACAAAAAGATTAAAGAATGAGTTTGATTTCCGGTTCTGGATGATCACATAAATATTAAAATATGGTTTTGATGTTCGATTTTTGATGGACACAAATATATTTGAATATAAAATGCCGAATTAAGCAGATTTGCGCCTTTTTAACTCAAACGGGTTCTTATATCGATTTTATTCATTTTATAATGAATACGGAAAAGAAATAGATTTCAAGACAAGACATTTCAAAAATATTATCATTTTAATATTATAATGATATGGATTATTCATTTTTGATTTAAAATTGAAAAGGAAGTTGGAATCGCTTTTAAAACGAATTTATAAACGTTTATAAAATACGATTTGAATGGAAAGTGTCAAAATATATATTATATATATAAATGGTTTGAATAGAACGTTTCGCGCCGCGATCGTTCGCGAATTTCTACCATTGACTTCAATTTGACATAGCGGAAGATCTGACCATCGGATTCTTTTGAAACCGGAACTTATGGGTTCGTATCGAAATGTGCTTTCAAACGAATATATGAGATTTGAAATGTAATGGTTGGATTTTGAGAAATGTCAAATTCAAATTTGAATAAAAACAGTGCCAATGTCGTTAAATGACCTAAAACGTCATTTAATTATATAGCCTTATTTTTAAACAATTAAAAATAGGGAAAAATTATGTAAAATCGTAATAAATGATTTGAAATGGTTTTGGATAAAATATTACAAGTATATAAAGATAAAAGATATTTCAGAATAAGTTGTTTTGCAACTTAATAAAAGAACTGAAAGGAATTGGAATGGTTTTAATATAACCAAAGTTTTCCTTATATAAATCAGAATGTATTTGAATGGAAATTATCTTCGGATATTTCAGTATTGGATTTCGTGATTATACACTTATTGTTATGGGAATTTGGAAGATATCGATATCGTTATTCCCGATATGATATCTATTGGTTTAATAATTTGATATTGAATATAAGTCGATATAATTTCTATTTAGGATCTTTTGTTTAATATCAAATTGGATTTTGGGTTTGTCGTGAATTATATCTTAAATAATACTATTCTTAAATCCAGTTGAGATAAGAATAAATCTTTTAACTAAGATTTAAGGAGATTTTCCAATTAATAAACATAATTGGAATGAAATGGAAGCTGATTTTGGGTTTATCGTTGTAACGGCCCGCCTCTATACCCACTATCGTGCCATTCATTTCAGAGAAAGCTCGTAGACCATAATGGAGAATGAGGTTTGTAAAGAGCGACTGGTTGTATAATTGCTCCATGTGAGGAATGCACATCGAATTCTGATACCGATTAAAATTTCGACATGACCATTCGGCACATGGGGCAACTACACAATGGCTTTATGCAATCTGGAAAGCAGCATAAAATAGACAACAAAAATAATAAATATATGGTATATCTCAAAGCCAGACACCAAATGATAATATCACAAAGGCGGAATAGATATGAATAAACCGAGAATGTGTACAACAAACTAGTGGTCAACAAAGATCCACTAATCCAGTAAGAATAGATACATGCACCATGATCGAAATAGAAGAATTTGCACACAACACTACATAATGTCATAGGTACAAAAGTACATAAAGCTATAGAGACAGAGTAGCAAGCTGAAAGCGGAAGATCAATCCTACGAGGGGTCCTAGAGGAGTACCTAAAATTACTTGGCCTGACCCGAGTATTATTTATAAGAATAAACAATAAACGGATCAGTCTAGCTGTACTCTTCAAATAAACTGAGATAATAATAGATGTAACACAGGATGACATGATTCTACTAATAATATCTTACCGTAAATAAATATGAAACATGGCATGTCAACAGAATCAGGAAATGACAATGGAATGTCAGTACACAAGTATCTCTAAATAATGTCATAGTTAATATAAAATGCAACATTCAAATAATATCACACAACAGGAAATGAAAGACGAATGCCAAACATAAATCCAATTGACGCACATCGCATCAAAGTAATCAAGAATCCAGAAATCACTAGAAATCCAGAAAACATCATAAAAAGTGGAAACTCCCCAAATAAGGAACGATCCAGTGTTAACTCCCCAAATAAGGAACGATCCAGAAAACATCATAAAAGTTGGAAACTCCCCAGATAAGGAACGGTCCAGTGGTAACTCCCCAAATAAGGAACGATCCGGAAAACATCATGAAAAGTGGAAACTCCCCAGATGAGATACGATCCCTAGGTAGCAACCTATTTGTTTGAGCCGAAGTCCCTCACAGAGTCGGGTCATGACCCCGGAAGAGAGAAACCACATAAATTGTGAAATCTCCAAAAAACATCAAAAATCATAGAAAATCATAGAAAGTTAGACCGAAGTCCCATATATTGTAACAACCCTGAAAATCTAGGCCAGTTTAAAATTTTTATTTTGGCTAATTAATCGTATTTCTGCTATTTAAAATAGGTTATTTTAAATAATAACGACGGAAAATTTAGTTTCGACGAAGTTAAAAGGAATAAATTTATTTTAATTATAATACGAGCCTGAAATGGTGCGGTAGTTTTAAAATCTGACTTCAAACTTTGACCGAACGTACAGGATTCAAAATAAATCGGATTTTGGCGAAACAAGAAATATTTAAATCTGTTAATCTATATCTTTCTAACGGATGTGGGAAACTGAGATTTCACATTAGCAGTTGAGAGATATGTCCAGATTAAAATTCAGAATAGTCGCTGTGGAATTTTATATAAGGCCCAAAAAGTCAGATTTTGCATACGGCTGAATTTGGACTCGAAACCACTTCCATTGAGTTCAAATTGTCGGTTGCGACTCCGAAAAGTATAAGCTTCGATATAATTCGAGGTTCGGATTTGTGGCTATGGGCTAGGGGTGTTCGGTTAATATACAACGGCCCTTAAAAATAGAGATTTTGCAAACGACCTCTGTTTTCGACGAAACCACTTTTGTTGGATCCAGGGCGTCAAATTATCGCTAGATTCCAAGTGGCGTAATTTTCTGATTTAATATGTGACCGTGGCACAAGGAAATGGGTTTGGTCAATTCGGGTAGATCGGAAATTGACCATTTTTCAAACGGTCTCAGAATTCAAAGAAATTAGTTTTGTTGGGACCGTATCGTCGATACAATGTTAGAAAATATTTTTATGGAATTTTTAGAGTCAGTATGTGGCCCCGGTAATTTGAAATGTGCGTTAAAATCAAAAATATACTGTTCTAAATTTTTAATTTTGATGAAAGCCTATCGAAACAGCCGAATTGGCCTACGATACATATCCCATTGTGTTCGGAGTGGGGGTATTACGCTAGGGGCGACAATCGTTGGGCCTCGATTAGAGTTCGTGTGGAAAATCACCTTTTTTTGGATTTGAAAAAAATTATTTAAATATTATATTCTCCCCCTCACTTTTCACTTAAGCCCCCCCACCAAAATCTTCCTTTTCCCCGTCTTGATTCATTCGAGAATAAAAAAAAGGGCGCAACTCCCCGTCGCTCCAGGCGGAGCCGCCACCCACCACCCACCACGATTGGAGCTCCTCCCCAGCGAAACCCTAATCCCTTCGCCGCCCATCAGTTCGTCGCCACCACGCCCATCTCCCCCTTCGAAAATCGACCGTGCCCCTAACCCCAATTCGACGAAGCCCTCCCTCCTCCACCCAGAAACCCTCCGCGACCCCACAGTCCCACCACCTGCGAACCCTAAATCGAGCACCCCCTCGCTTGCGAGCTTCACCACGCAGCAACCGTCACTCCCTCCAACCCTAGAACCACCTCTGGCGACCCCCTTCAGCAGCTCTACCACCCTGGCGACCCCCTGCTGCCTCCATCCGCCGCTGATGGCCCTCGGCTTCCTTGATCCGCGCGGAGAGACCCATCCTCCTCCGATTCGTGAAAATAGTGAGCCTATTCTTTTTTATTTTATTTTAATTTAATTTTAGTTTCATTTAAATTCAGTTTTAATTTAAATACGTTGTTGAATTTTGTTCTTGGATCATATATATTCTTTGTGTGTAATGTCTAATTAAAAGTGTGATTTTTAGGCTAATTTACAAATAAAAATATGATCTTTTAGTTGCATAAAAATCTAACTTTTAGGGAGATAAAAATTTGATTTTTACATAAATGGTTTTGAAAATAAATATAGCAGTGGTTTAAAAATATAAATTTTGTCATAGAAATAACAAGTTAAAAATAGAGTTTTTATCGTTGAGTGAAAATATTTTTAAAGGCATAAAAATAGGATTTTTATTATATGAGGAGTGATATAAAAATACGATTTTTATCTATATAGTAAAGTAATAAAAGTGTGGGTTTTTATTAATAAGAAAGGCGAGATTTTTTTTTTTAAATAAAAAGGGCGAGAATTTTAATTGATAAAGGGTCGGGTCTTTAAATATAAGGGCTTGTGTTAAAAATATAACCTTTTGTTGAATAAAAATATGTTCTTTTATATTTAAATAGCGAGAAAAATATAATCTTTTTGGTGTAAAAGGCGTTCTAAAAATATAATTTTTATATACGTGTAGCGATATTAAAAATGTGATTTTTAACGTATACTGTGTGAAACAGAGTGCGATGGAAAAACGGCGAAGATGTTCTTGCGGTTGAATTAGCTTTTCGTGGGAACTTCTCACTTTAAATTTCTTTTCTAGTTAAAATATATACTAGGATGTTTGACGGTGTTTAGTAGCACCTGACACCCATCGTCCACAAACCATGGACGACTTGTTTGCTTGGTTGCTATATTTGTGGTTGTGGTGAATTTGGTTTGTGATGTGGAAAAATGAATCGAAAAATTTGTTAGGATTAGACGTGCGCCGTGATAAGACGAGGGAGTAAGGCTAGGTTAGACCTTACTCCAATTTTGGTATAATGCCGTTGTGCTGCCGAAATTTTCTAAAAAGTGTTAGAAAAATTTGAATCGTGAAAGTAAATATCCACATACAAATCAGACAATTTGTATGTGTACACCTATTTGACTGATATTGTTTGGGTCGATATATTTTACACATCGCCCAACTGCACGAATAAAATGTGTGTTTGTTGTCTGAAACCCCACACGGGTGTTGGGATGAGAATTGACGTACACTAATCCCAATTATTAGTTGTACGTCGATCGATAGATTGACAGGCTGTGTAAGCGTTAATTAATTATATTTAATGCTTATGCAGTTGTGTAGTGCACTTTGGATGATGGTTGATTATTTATCGTTGTTGTTATACACATGTGTTGTGTGGAATCCATATAATCTATTTTATATGGTAATTGGTTGAGCCTCATTCAAATTTGGGAAAATAAAGGATATTTTGAAAATATATTAATGTGTTAGAAGAAATATATATTCGTGTGTTGAAATATATATATATATTCATATGTTGAATAAATTATAAGATTCATGTGTTGAATAGAATAAATACTGTTTTGTTGACAGTACTCAGCGGTTGAGATTAGCCAAGTGTAAAAATATTTTAAATAACCAAAATACTCTTGTGTTGACGGTACTCATTCGTTGAGATTAGTCAAGTGTTGAAATAAAATATATTGAGCCGTGTTGGTTAGATTTGCGCCATTTGGACGTAAACGATATTTATATCGATTTTAGTTGTTTTTGAATTAAAATCGACGAAATATATTATATATATATATATATATATTAATGGCCTGAATAGAACGCGCCGCGCCGCGCCACGGCAGTTCGCGAATTTCGACCATTGACTTCGCGTGGACATTGCGGGAGATCCGACCCTCGAATTTTCCTAAAACCGGAACCGTTGGGTTCGTGTCGAAAAGAGCTTTCCAGTGAATATTAGAACTTTGAAATCTAACGGTTGGATTTGGAGTTACGTCCAAATCGAATTTAGAAAAGGTCGCTGTAAGTGCAGTTCGACGACCGTTATTGGAAATCGACTGAACGGGCCTTGATAAAATTATTAAAAATAACAATAATTCGTGTAAAATCAAAATAAGTGATTTATAAGAAGTTGGGGTGATAAACCCCAAATTTGTGAAGATAAAAATGTGTTTTTATCAAAATGTACTAGTTTTAACTAGAATTAAATTCTATTTATTTTCAAATAAATAAATTGGTCTTTGGGCTTATCGTGAACAGTGTTTTTAAATAACACTTGTTCTTTAACCCGATTACCGATAAGATGTGATTTTGGGTTGTTGTGAACCGTGCTTTAAATGACATTGGTTCTTTAACCAAGTTAAAGATTAAAACTAAGTGAAGTTTTAAATAAATCTAAAAATCAGATTTGAATGGTCGAGAATGGAGTATTTCCAGTTTTGCTCCAAAGCGATAGCTAAATCTTTTATCAGATTTGAACATGAAAGGGTAATTAATTTTACCAACAACACTGTGGTGTTAGATATGGGATATATAGGTTGGGATGGGGAAATATATTAAATAATTACTTCGGTGTGGTTCGCTAATCCCGACTAGTTTGGAAAACCTTAACGTGATGTGAATGATATTCAAAGGAAGATTAAAGAATAAATTTAGAAGATTTTATCTTTGGTAAAATTAATGGGAACCTTTCCCTAATAATGTGAATATTTGAATAAAAGCATATCCTTAATTTGAATGAGGCGTATGTTGTGTTTGTGTAACACGTGTTTATTATATACGTGGATTATTCAGAAAGGCCGGGTTATACCCATTCTGAATAACCAATTCGGCTATATGTCAAAGGTGAAGACGGTGGTTGAAGACCGAGGGCTTCACATCGTTTGGATGATTTTCTGACCATCTTGATTGGGCTGTACACCCAAGAGGAGAGAATCAGTTGGTGATCGTCCAAACGTACTTGGAGATTGACGGATATGCGAGGAAAGTGCCTCCGGTTTCGTTTAGACCCAGAACGGACTTGTAGATGGACTGTGCGTCAGACATTGGATTTTATTCTATACTGATTGATTTCTGTTAAATATATATCTGTTTGGCAGCGGAGAATTTATTCTCTTGCTTAACGCCATTCTCTGAGACGTACGAGCTCAGAGGTTATATATCGATAGGAATCAGTCGCATAGCGTGAATTTCCTGTGTGGCATGCATAAGTGGCAATGATCAAGGCTTCTGTTGCAAAGCAAAGTCTTGTGGTGATGATCAAGGCACGGCCTAGGTGGTGTAGCTTTGTGTATAACGTGGATACGCGAGCCTCATACCTTGGTATGAGTTAAAAGCGGGATACGGACCGTTGGGAGAACACGACGTTTCTTTCTAGCTATAGGTGGTGTCGGTGCTTAAACTGGCCGACATTATTATACTTTTCACCTGTGTGGTTGTTGGAATGAGGCGCCTCGATTTTAGGTCTGTTAGGACCGAGAAACGTGTGTTCAGGAATAACTAATCCTCAAACGTAAGAGAGGACCGGCCCAACCGATCCATGGGGTTACCCAAAGTGTGTAGGGCCGAGGCATTTGCTAGAGTGTCTCGAAGCGGAGAGGAGCTTGCCCCTTGCCTCGACTCATGACGGAATCCAATTTCCAATACGTGATATTTCAGATTTGATTGTATTACTAGTATGGCGACATAGTGGTATGGGTCATTCATGCCGCCTAGGATTGATATTGTTTTGAAACACTTATGCACTTATAGTAATATCAAAACTATCTGTGTTTAAACGTATCAAGCATGCTTTGGCTGTTATAAGGGAAAACCCTATCCTCTGGCTTGCGTTGCATTGTGTGATGGGACCTGGGTCTTATAACATCTCCATTGTTCTTTATTTAGCATTGCGCTGTTTTGTGATATGCACAGGTATCCTTGGGGTAAAAGCCCGTTTCGTGTTATACGGCGTGGTCCCTTGTTTTACCTAACTTTAAAATAAAGATTTATAACTGTTTTAGTTCTCACACCAGTCACATGACTGACCTGGAGTTTATTGTTTTAATCTAAACTCTGGGTGCCCTTATTCTCCGCACGGGCAGCTAGTAGTTTTGGTTTTGCAGATTTATCCTTACAGGACCTTGGGTTTACAGCTGGAACTATACTCGGAAAGCTCTGTATCCGTGTATTCTTTTCATTTGTATTTTGTACTATTTTTCCGCTGCATTGTAATGTATTTAAATCTCTGGTATTGTCAAATGTATATTATTTATTCATACTCTGTATATTCTTGTATTCTGATGGAATTGTTGTAATATACAGTGAAATGTTTTTCCGTTTGTCTTCTATTTTGTCATGTTCTCATTACTATTCGCGCTTTCTTTACTAGGGAAGTTCGGGTCGTAACATATATGAAGGTCCGATATCATTAATTCCCACTCGGGCGATTGCGAACCAAACAACTATGTAAGGTGGCGGGTACCAATTATTCGGGTGAGTATAAATTACACTGGGATAGTGAATATAAGAAAATAGTTAAATGCCCCATAACCACTCGCTATTCTTGAATATTTATGAAACCATTGTTGGTTCATACTCAAAACATAAATCATGAAGGCTGGACCGATGTCCCATAGGTGAAATCCAAGAATCTTAACTCCTACTAGGGCGATCGAGGACCACAAAATACAAGTCATAAAGGATCACATCGATCAGATGAATAGAAATTACTCCGAGCTAGTTAATATAAGGAAATAGTGACATGTCCCATAACCACATGCTATTCTCAAATATTCACGAACCGTAATTGGTTTCTGTTCAAAATAGCAAGTATCGTCACGTCGTGTTCAAACGCACGAGTCCAAAAGTTATTCGCCAAAGTAAACATATAAGGGGTCATAGTCCTTAATTTTCCTAAGGTAAATAATCTAGATTTTTCGTCCGACCGAGTAAAGAGGATCCGTGCACACTAATAGATTGGAATCCATTGAAGGATTCGTGGTCCATTAATAATATGTAAACCCTCTTATAACTCGAAGTGACAGTAAACAATGTTACGATTGCCGGGGCAAATAGATCAAGGGGATTCACGTCATAATGACATAAATTTAAATCATAAATCATCAAATATAAATTCGATAAATTGAGTAAATATATAACTTGTTAGTGAATTCTATAATGTTAGGAAACGATTAGGAACCACCTTGGAGCGACAGGAAACAAAGACACAAAATCAGGTGCCGCAGATCAAAGGGCGATCACCAAGGTGATCGCTAATGCGTAATTTACTTTACAGCAACATACAGAAAATATAAGGGATAACGGCCGTAACTTTGATCAACGAACGATTCGAAATCCCAAACTTGCACCCGAAGGTTTTAAACTGTATTAGAATAGACTCAAAGGATAACGAGTCGAAAATTCATGTTTTAGAGTGGTGAATCATATTAACAAGAGTATCGAATAAATTCGATATACGAAATAGAGCGCACGGGCTCTAGGACAATCACTAACTCAATTCACATCATAAACAATCTGAATAGGCCAAAAAGAATCAACATTTGAAGAATCAAATGAGAATTCAAAGTCGATGAATCGAGCTGTTGGAATCTGTGAATTCGTAAATCTAAAGTTCACAAATGAAGACTGAACGACCTGAGCTCCGGCCGGGAAAGAGCCCGGATAGGGTTAGACTATGGACCGAGGTCCCTTCGGTCCACAGCTCAAAACCGATCGACCGGTCAAAGCGGGGCGGTCGACCGTTTTTCAACAGAAGTGAAAACCGGTCGACCTCCCATTTTGGGCCTGCCGACCGGTTTGGGCCTGGGCTGTTGCCCAGGCCAAACCTAAGGGGATTTTCTCCCCCGCTAGTGCCCGGCTTCGATCGTTGAGGATCGTGACTTCTTCGGGACATCAACGAGGCCTCTTCGATCCACCGTATCGACTCGCAAGCTTGAATGCAAGGATGATGATTATAGGTTCTAAGCTAACCAAATTTCGAACCAAAACGAATAAACGCAATATAAGCGAATTGTGAAGTACTAGAACTTGCCGGGTGCGACAATGATACTCCAAAACACACTTAATCGACTTACATTACGTGCATTGATCGTGTAAACAATATATGTCATGATTTCTATTTCAAATGAAATTCAAACTAATAAACTAGGAAGTATAAACTATTCTAACCAATTAAACAAGCATATGCAACATGAAATGGTCCCAAATTACACTGTACAAGAACGTAGGCTTGAGGCATAGATGTGAGTTCATAAAGAACTCACCTTGGTTTCATAAATGACAAGAACAAGCTCCAATACGCACAAAGAACCTCTCTTTCTCCGATAGCTCCTCAATAATCACCTCATGAACACAAATGAAGACACATGAGTGTTAGGGCACACTAAAAATCCGCAATTGAGAGGAGAGAAAGCCAAAGAACGAGTAGAGAGAGAGCTTACCCTTGTTCTCCTTGGATTAGCACATGATTTCAACAGGATGGAAGCTTAGAATCAAGAACCCTAGCCTAGGAATTTTAATATCCCTTTCTTTTCCCCCATTTCCATTCTCTTTGAAGTGTTGGGTGGAATGACGATAAGTGGACTGATGGGGGTGTTTTAAGGTGGGCTAGGCTAGTTAAACCAAGACCCAACCCAAGTTCCAAATTTTCGTAACTCGGAACATATCGAACCTTATATTTTTTGAACACCTAAACGACGTTTTGATCTCGATGGACGTGGTTTCGAGTCCAAATTCATTCGTATGTGAAAAGTGATATTTTTGTCATATGTTCTAATTAGAAAACAATCAAATTTCACTAACTCAAATGGTATCGATGCTTATAGTCAAAATGGTCATAAATGATGATCCAGACTCAACGGAGGTGGTGCCGAACCCTAATTTTATCGTTTGTGAAAAAGGACATTTTGAGTGACACATAAGATATGACGATATATTTAAATAAAATATTTAAATCTAAAATCATCGAATGAGCGGGTTGTTACAGAATTCCCCCTTAAAAGAGTTGCGTCCCCGCAAATCCTCAAGAATGAAATACTAGGTAACAAAAAAAATAAAATACCACGGAGTGGTACCATAAGAACCGACACGAAATGAAAAGATCACACCAACGGCAAGGTGAGATCACAATTTCGTCCCGCCAGACCATAAAAACTAGAGTTCAATCTCGAACTTTATTACCCATGAAGGTAGTCATCCCAAACGGTTAAAATAATTCCATAAAAATTCATAAGCGCTATGAATTAAAATAGACTCGCCTTTCTTAGTATGATTCTCAAGGGAATGAGAATCGATAGAATGCACTAAAACCAAGCAAATCTAATTTGGAATTTCAAGAAGCAACGGGACTGCATCCTACAGACGCGAGATATCAATAGTAGATCTTTCTCTTAGGATATGAGATGGGAATTTACGATGGTTGACTTCTCCATTCCCAAAACTCAATCACGACGATGTAGCGAACACCGAACTTCAGCACTTTTAGTGTAATGTCCCGTATTTTTACGGTATAACAATTAATTTATTTAATTACTTAAATCGTGATTTAGAGAATTAAATAGTTGTTTAATTAAATTATATGGAATATTTAATTAATATAAATAATAGAATAATATATTTAATTTCAAAATAGTCGGAATTAGTGAATTGACAATATAATGTGAACTAGACAATTTAAAATATTTAATTCAGCATAGAATTGAATTAGAATAACGAATATATTTAAATAACGACAATTTGAACGTATAATTATATTATAATTATAATCGAGCTTGAATTGGCGTGGCAGTTCGTAATTTGGCGATACGAACTTTAAATGAATAAACATAATCCGTTTGAAGTCGGATTTCTGTGAAACAAGAAACTTTCGGAGCCGGTGAAGTATATTTTTCTAATGGATGAGAAAAATCGAGATTTCGTCGTGTAGATTGTGAGTTGTGTCCAAATCAAATTTTAGGAAAGTCGCTATGGAATTCCTTTATAATTTATAGCGATTTATTTATATTATAAAAGGATTTAAATATAAATCGCATATCGATTTAATCTGGGATTTTTAAATATCGAGTTATAAATTCTAATATGTATATTTTAGAGCTGCATGATATCATATGTGAATATATATGCCGTAATATAAATTTATTTATACTTAATTTAGTTATCTTTAAATATTTAAATGGATTTATTTAGAGCTTTAAAAATAGCCAGTTTTGCAAACGACCTCTGTTTTTAACGAAACTAATTTTGTTGGATCCGCAATATTAAATTATTGTTAGATTTCAAGTTTCGTGATTTTTGAAGTTTGTATGTGGCCGTACCTATTTTTAATGTGAAAAACAGTCGATATTTTGACGGTTAAAAATACGCTATGTGAGCAAACAGAGTCGGAATTTGACGAAACCAGTTTCGTTGGGTCCGATGTTGAACCATAGCTGCATGTCAATTTTCGTGATTTTTGGGTGTCGTATGTGATTATTGGAATTTTTATTCAACAGATACACATAGCGGTTGCTTAAAATAAAATAAAATAATCGATAAAAAATAATATTTCTTTTCTATAAATACCCTAGGATAATTCTAAATCCTAAACTACTTCATTCTCTGGTCAATGATTTATATCGTCGCTGTTCTTCATTTCACAAAAAAGAAAAAGAGGGTTTGGAAAATCAATACAGTCCACAGAAAAATCGTTAAATAAAAATACATATACATTCAGAATCCTTGTGAGTTATTCTTCAACTTAGGGTAAGCTATTTGGGGTGCGACTTTGGTTTGCTGGAGCTCAAAACATCTAGCGCGAATTAGGGTTCAATGTTTGAGCTAATTGGATCATTGTGACTTATTTGGATTATTGTTTTTGGGATGTGGAGGTGATTTCGAGTCTATAGGAGAATTTTAAGGGTTAACCGTGGGAAAAAATGTCGATGTATGTGTGACAGTCACTTACCTGGGAGGAGGACGGAAGTTGATCCTTGCGTGTGAGTTGGAAGTGGATGGTATGAGGTTGAAGAGGATGGTTGGGTGATTTTTTGGTGGTCTTTGTTGTGAGTTTAGTGAAGCAGCGAAGGAGCAACTTGGGTTGAGAGTATCGACTATGACCATTGGAGTTTACTGGAGTGCGAAATTGTGTAGCTTGCGGGAGGAAGAAAGGATTGGGGCGGGTCGGGTACGGTTGGTTAATAGGCCGGTGAAGGGTTGGGGTAAGGCCCAGTTTTCAATTTTTTTAAGTTTAATTTAAATTAAATTCGTGTATCAACTTATTTTTTTTGAAAGGAAATTAAATTTATTCACATCATAAGAATCCAATTACAAGAAATGCATACACAACTATACAATCAACTATGCTCAGCATTGAATAAAAACTATAACAAACATACAAGACAACCCCAAAAAAACTCAATGTTGATCAATCACTAATTATAATTATTTCAAAAGAAACAAAACAAAAGAGCAAAAGAATCTGCAGCAGTCAATCAGCTAGTTTCATTCTCTTCAAAACAACATTTGAAATATGCGAGAACATTTGATCAGCATTTTGCTTATTAGAAGAAAAAACCCTTCTATTTCTCTCTATCCATATCTCAAACATAAAAGTCTTCAACACGCTCAACAGCAACAAACTCTTACCATCCTTCCACATAGTAGCTTTGAATAACAAAAACCATTCATCTTTACTAGTATTCAAAGGAGAATGCAGCAGAAAAGCCGAGAGTATCCTCTTCCAAAGCTGAAAAACAAATGAACACTCAAAAAACATATGAGTATTACATTCAGATTCAATCCCACAGAATTCACATAAATCATTAGGAATAATTCCAAGTCTAAAAAGTTTATCCCTGGTATTCATAGCATTCGACATGACCTTCCAAAGCATTAAGTTCTGCTTTGCATTACTCATCACATTCCAAATTCTTCTATACCAAGGAAAGCAAGGCTTATCACCAACTAAAAGATCATAAACATGTTTGATTGAGTGAGTCTTCCTCATCCATGACATAGCAATATTACCAGTACTAAAGTTTAAACTGATCTCTGCCCAGAGACTTCTAAGTAGTGCAGAACTATTGTGAGGCAAGATCAAAAAACCATCATTTATGTAATCATCTACCAAAGCATTCTCAGAAATACCACTATTTCTCCTCAAATTGTAATCCACAATGCTACTTAATATCATACCATTACCTACCCAAGGGGAGTGCCAATATGATAATCCATTAAGTTTCCCTACATTGCAACAAACAAAAGGTAACATCACACTTCTAATATTGAGAATTTGCCTCCAACTCCAACTACAAGAATTAGGAATAGCCATAGTCCATAAATGTTTCCTACCAATCAAGTTGTTCTTCATGAACTATGCCCATAAACATTCATCCTCAGAGAAAAGCTTATTATAATACACTAAGATAGCTGCTTTATTCCATTGAAACAGATTAATAATACCCAACCCAACAAATCTTTTATCCTCACATACTTTGGAAAATGCAATAGGTATGATTCTCTTCATGAATGGATCCCCATGCCATAGAAACTTATTAACCGCACTAATAATCATATTTATAAGGTTCAGAGGAAGGATATAATGCCTAGTGTAATAAGTAGTCATGGACAAAACTATAGATTGAAAAATAACTAATCTTCCTGCCCGAGACAAGTTACATGAGGACCATTGCTTCATCCTATCAATTATTTTCTCATAAAGAGGCATACAATTTTCCTTAGAAATCCTACCAGTGAACAAAGGTAATCCCAGATATTTAGAATTATCAGGTAGTTTCCTTAAACCAGATAGAAAAATCAACTCATTTTCCTTATTTAGATTTAATCCAGCAACTTTAATATGGGATTTATGCAGATTTATCTCTAATCCAGTGATGTCATAAAAAGACTTAAGAACATTCAGCAGGCATTGTATATTACCCATGGTAGGCTTGGTAAATATAATGAGATCATCAGCAAAACATAAATTAGAAATAATAGGATTCTTACAACGAGGATGAAGGTAAAAATTTCCGTACTGCACTTGCCCATTTATCAACACATTAAAAAGATCCATTACTATAAAAACAAGTAAGAAGAAATAGTATCTCCTTGCCTTACTCCTCATTACTTTTAAAATACCCATGTAGCTCACCATGTCTGGAAATGGAGAATTTAGGTGTTGCTATACCGTTATAAATCCAAGCCAAAAACGGTTTAGGAAAATTCATTCTTGATAAAATGGCAATAATGGAGGACCATGAGACACTGTCAAAAGCCTTTTTAATATCAAGTTTGATCATACAACGAGGGGAAATATGTTTTCTATCATAACCGTGAAGCAATTCCTGGGTAATAAAAATATTATCACTTATTGACCTACCAGGAACAAATGCAGATTGATTATTAGAAATAATCCTTGGTAGAAAAAATTGAATTCTATTAGCCAAGACCTTCGAGATAATCTTATAAAATACACTACAACATGAGATGGGTCTAAACTGTGATACACAACAGGGTTTTCAACCTTTGGAACTAAAGCATTAAAGGTAGCGATAAAAGTTTGAGACAGGAAATTGTTCAGGAAAAAGAATTTTATAGCTTTAGTGACATCAGAACCAATAATTGACCAACTTTTCAGAAGAAAACATGCATTATAACCATCAGGCCCACCAGAACTAGATGAATCAAGACTAAACACATCTATCTTAATTTCATCTCCAGTAGCAGGATTAATAACATTTAGAGCATGTGAATTGGATAGATAAGGTAACCCTAAATGAAACAGAGGGTCCACACATGGCAATTGTAAAGTAACAGGAGCTAACTAAGAAGTAAAGTATTGTGCAAAGGCATTATCAATAGAGCTTTGAGAGTATAAAATATTACCATCAACATCGTTTATCATATGAATCTTCTCCATAATTTTGCTAAACTTTAATGTATTATGAAAATACCTTGTATTCCTGTTAGCCTCCAATTCCTTTTTAGCATATGATTTCTGCCACGAGCACTGAAATTCCATATACAATGCCTGCTTTAACTGATTCTGCAATTCTAACTTAATAGACTGAAGCTGTGTATCATAAGGATTGACCACTTGCAAATTTTGAACCTAAATTAATTGATCTCTAACCAAAGAAGATTGTAAAGATGCATCCCCAAAAGTTTGACTAGACCAAGCTTTAAGATGTATCTTTAAAAGCCTCAACATGAAACACAAAATTTCCACAGGATTACCACCACATTTATATGCCCAAACGTGCATTAAAATACTAGAAAAATCATTATGAGAGCACCAAAAATTAAAAAAATTAAAAAAAGAACTTCCCTTTGGCAATAACATCTGATATACCCCAATATAAAAGTAAAGGATAGTGATCTAATATAGCAGGAGGCAGAACATGACAAAAGGGATTGGGCCAGGCAAGAAACAAAGAAGAATTAGCAAACATATGAACAAGTTTACAAAAGGTAGGTTTGCTAACATGACTCTTGTTAGACCAGGTAAAAGAAGGACCAAAAGAGTTAACAGGATAGAGATTAGATGAGATTAAAGCTTGATTAAGAGTGCTAATATCATTTACAGCTAGGGCATAGCCACCCAGTTTCTGAGAAGCAGAAAACATGTAGTTAAAATCCCTACCCAATAACCAGGGATCATTAGAAAGATGAATATTGCACAAATTTGAAAGAAAGGGAATTCTAAAAGAAGCAGCATTATGAGCATAAACTGATGTTAAGAAGAAAGATGAATTTGATGGAAGATAAGTACAAATATATTGAATGTATTGATCGGAGGATGACAACTTTGAATGTTTGAAAACTGAAGGATTACAAAGAGTAATGAGACGACCAAATGAAGCATTCTCTAGATTATGATCACAATTCCGGTTTGGAGCTATATAATTAGCTGCCAAATTAGTAGAAACAGAATCTAGTTTGTCTAAGAAAGACAAACCAAATGAATATTATGCTTCCTCATGACAAATTTAATTTCTTTTTGCTTGGAAGGAAGATTCATCCCTCGTATGTTCCAAAATGATATGTTGTGATTCATAATATATAACCAGAGGAAACATCAGCAAGACCAGGATTACTCCTAGTACACCTCTTTGAGAGCATATTTTGATTACTCAAAGGGATCACTTCTTCCTGACTAAATGTACAACCTTCATCAATATCATTTGCATCAACTAAATTGGGATTTCCCTTCTTTTTCCTGCCTCTCTTAGACTTCAACCCATCTTTTGTATCAGATTTAGAGGAAGACTTAAGAGCAACATCTACATAATCACTGACCTTAGCCTTAGAAGCTTTAGGAGTCTTTTTAGACAAAGATGATGAAGAAGAAGATTGATTTGGAGGAGGAGGAAGTGTAATGCCAGTAGGAGGTGATAGATGAGAGTAAGGTGAAGATGAACTATTAGAAGAATTTACAATTTTGGAACTGAATTTCGATCTAGAATCAATATTGAGATTTAATGAGGAGTTTCCATTAGAAGAATTACAGTTAGAGGTTGAAGAAATAGGACATGATTGAGTATTCATTTGTGGAGATAATCTATTATGATTAGCATGTATACAAGAGGAAGTTGATGGCATTGTGGAATTATCAGACATTAAAGAGAAGGGATTGAAAATGTTAAACTCATTTTGAAATTCATGATTCTCCATTACTTTTTCCTTTCCTTTATGCTTTACATCAAGATGTTCATCAACAAAAGAAACTTTATTTTTCTGCACAGTACACACACCATGTTCATCCACAACCATGATGTTATTGTCACTAGAAACTCCATTTCCACAGCCATAATTCATCTGCTCATCATTATTACATTCAGCCTCAATATTGCCTTTTCCAACTATCTCAACAACCTCCTCCAGATTTTTATTAACTTCTTTTTCCACATCAGTGCCAAACTTTCCTTGCTTCCTTGGCCAAACCATTATCCTCTTGTTATTAAACTTGTTCCATCCATTATTATCATGACTAAAATGCGCCTTACCACACATACTCCTTTCATTTTTAGCTGCTTCCAAATGTTTAACTTCATTTAAATCTTCAACTGGATTGTCATTGATCATACAATCCATATTATGCACATCATAACTAGTGGTATCATGCCCAAACACTTTGCACAAAGAACAAATGGAAGGTTTCCAATCATACGATACTATTATAGGAGGACAATTCTCTCCGGATCACCCAATTCGATACATTGAGGTAATTCAGACTTAGCATCGACTTCAACTAAAACATTAGCATATTTAATTCTGTTCATTCTTTCAATATTTAGATCAAAACATATTAGCCTACCAATCTGACATGCAAGCCAATTGATACCCATCAGAGTCCAAAGAAAAAGAGGAATGCGATGGAGATGAATCCATATAAGAACTTTCCTAATCTGAGATTGAGCACTTCCTGTTGATGGATCCCAACTTGTAATGATGAACATACGACCTCGAATGAAAATTGGATCAGCTTTCAACACTTTATCACGGTCAAAATCATTTGAAAATTTAAAATAAAAGTTGATCCCATCTGACTTGATATCAACATAACCCTGAAGAGTCCACAAATTCTTAAGAAAATTGACAATAGACAAGTTGGATAGAGAACCATCAAGAAAAAATCCCACCAAATATTGACTCCAATAATTAATTCCTTCAGCCCATACAATTTCTGGAGGATTCTTCTTCTGACTATCTTTGATTTTCTCAGACTCTATACGTTTGTAAACTCCAACATTCCTAGGAAGGGAATTGAACAAAGAAAGATAATCAGTTTTAGCGGAGGTGGCAAGATTCTCGGTTGAGTTCAAAGAAGGTTTTGGATTATTATTTGATGAGGAAGGATTAGTTCGAAATGGAATAACAAAAACATGATTAGATGATGAAGGAACAGATCCATTAGCAATACCCTGATTATTCATGAGTGGATCTGTTTTAACACCAACTTTATCACTCGAGGGCAAAGTGTTTGACGAATTGCCCAATCTAGAAAGCTTAGCAATGGAATCCCCATTACCATCAACCGGAGACTCTGAAGCTAAATCAACAACTCAAATCAGGACAAAGTTCAAAATATCATCCAAAAGCTCAGAAGCAATCAAACACGATGAAACGTTCAGATCAGAAATTGACACAGACAAAGGATCAGGGGGGTCAGGAGGATGAGGTGGACGAGGAGGAAGGGAGGGAAAAGAGTACGATCAAGTAAAGAAGAAGACGAATCAAGATTGGAGCAAGAAGACGCGATTACCAGAGGAAATGTTGCATTCAACCTTGTTAAATTGCTTTTCATACGTCATTACAAATTCGAACTTAAATTAAGCATAACTTGTTCATACGTCGTTAGAAATTCGAACGGTCAGATCCAATATGATTGTATGGACGAGGGCTACGCAATGGAACTGAGTGGGAGTGAATCAGGGCTTGTTTCAATTTATAGCAAAATTAATTGTCTGATCCGAATCAACAACAGTTTACCATTATTTAATGATGAACTGCCAAGGTGAGTAAAACTCACCAACTCTACCAGTTCATATTTTTATAACATATATTTAGAACAGATAAATGATGGTTAATTCTGTGTGTTGACTGTTTGGTTGAACTGCTAATTGATTGGTTGAAAATATCGATATAGTTATATATATATATATATATATATATATATATATCGTTATCCAAATATTGATTCTGTTTGTCAGAATATTTCAAATTGAAATGAAATTGATGTGAAATATATTCTGTAACATCTGTTGATGCAGGGAAACAGGTCGGAGGAATCCAACTGGATTTCTCAACATTTATTTTACTATTTTTCATATATTGTGTTATATGATGTGATATGAAATCAGTTGCTAATTTTGTATGATGGAATGATACTGATCATTGTTATATGGTACGTTAAATACCATAAGGAATACTATAATGTAAAAAAGGAAATTTTCAATGTTATATTGAAAAAGAAATATTTATAAAATCAAAGGATTTTATAAAAAGGAATATTTATTTGTTAAATAAATAGAACTGAAAAGGGATATTTATTTTTTAAATAAATTGAATTGAAAAGAAATATTTATTTGTTAAATAAATAGAATTGATAGAAATATTTATTTGTAAAATAAATAGAATTGAAAAGAAATATTTATTTGTAAAATAAATAGAATTGAAACGAAATATTTATTCGTTAAATAAATAGAATTGAAAAGGTAATATTTATTTGGGAAATAAATAGAAAGAATAAAGAAATATTTATTTAGAAAATAAATAGAGATGAAAGAATGATTTATTTAGGAAATAAATAAAGATAAAAAGGGAATATTTGTAAAACATTTACAAATAGAAATAAAAAGGAAATATTTGTAAACCGTTGACAAATAGAATTGAAAAGGAAATATTTGTAAAACATTTACAAATAGAATTAAAAAGGAAATATTTGTAAAACATTTACAAATAGATTATAAATGGAAATATTTATTTATGAAATAAATAGAGTTATATAAAGGGAATTTTAAGGGATATTTAAGTGTTAGAAATGGAAAAGAGATTTTGTATGAATAATTCTATAAATAGAAGTATATATAGAATTTGGAAATGGAATATTATTTTAAAATATGAAATCAAACTTAATGGATTATATAAAAGAGTTCATCGATTGGAGTAAATCAAGTTAGACTTAATCGATAAAGTTAATCGAGTTAGAGTTAATTGAATAAAGTTAATCGAGTTAAAGTTAATGGAGTTAGAGTTATTTGAAGTGAGTTAATCAAATATTAGTTATTTGAAGTGAGTTAATCGAATGTTAGTTATTCGAAGTGAGTTAATCGAATATTAGTTATTCGAAGTGAGTTAATCGAATATTAGTTATTCGAAGTGAGTTAATCGAATATTAGTTATTCGAAGTGAGGTTATCGAATATTAGTTATTCGAAGTGAGTTAATCGAATATTAGTTATTCGAAGTGAGTTAATCGAATATTAGTTATTCAAAGTGAGGCTATCGAACCTTAGTTATTCGAAGTGAGTTAATCGAATGTAAGTTGCTTCCATTAGGGTTGCTTCCATTAGGGAAATGACAAAAATCAGGCAGGCAACATGGCTATGTGGGTTGCTTCCATTAGGGTGTATTATCACCTATCTAGAGATATTGATTTCATTTTTTAATATATTCGACGATGTCCCATTCGGGAAATGGTTGCTGATCCCAACCGTTGGTGATATACATTCGATACACTTAAGCGAAATGAATGGTCGGTCATGTGTGGCCGGGTTGCTAGATGTTCTTGTTGAACCCAGTGTATTCCTCTCTAGAGGTACACTATCAGAAGGTGGTTCCATACCTTTTCTTAGTTGGAAATACATTATCCAATAAATGCTCGCAGTTTTGATTTTGTACTATGTATGTAGAACGTGAGATGGAAGCGTTTCTGGTAGATGATTATTATATTGTGGTTGATAGACACTATTATAATATCGAAAGAATTATATATAAAGATTATTTTGGATTCTCATAATGGAAAAACCCGTTCCGTTATACGGCGTGGTCTTATGAGATATCATCTAATTGCTCAAACTGTTTTAAACTGTTTTACTCGCACCAGTCCCATGACTGACCCAGAGTTTTTTTTGGTTTGCTTTACCCTAAACTCATGGGTGCCCAATTTTGTATGGGCAGTCAAGTAGTCAGGATTTTTCAGATACATTTGGAGAGCTTGGTGCAGGAGGCTTCATGATTATATAGCTATTGTTCATTTCCACTGTGTTGTAAGTGTCATATCCGATGATGTTACTGTATACATATAATGATTTTATTTTAAATTTATGTAACTATTATATATTGTTCGCTCCGCTATGAGATTCGTGTTTACTCTGATGTAGTTTGTTCTTCTTCTTCTTCATCTTCTATTCTAAGTTTCTATCTTATCTATCCTCACCCTCTGTTTTCTTTCTATTAGATTTCTGGTTTCCCATGCAATTTGGGTTGGACTTGTGTTATTTGGTCAGCTCAAATGGTACCAGAATTTCGGGGCACTACAGTTGGTATCAGAGCTGAAGGTTAATTTATTACCTTGGCTCTGTGGCGTGACTAAGTAGAGATGGGGCTAGTAATACCCTATATTGATTTTGAGTGTATATATACAAGTGAACATATTTGTAGATTTCAATATAAAATTGTTTTATATTATGGAGATTTATTGGTTGAGTTGTTTATAAGTTTTGGTCGATCAGTTTGATCCACTGTATCGGCAAGGGTTTCTAAACACTCGAATATGATGAACCAACATGGTATGTTTTGAAAAGACGGTAAATGACATAATTTTATTGAAAATATATTTTTGATATAAACAGATGATTATATTGATATTATTATTGAATGTGTTAGTTGTAATTATAACCGAATAAGATTATAATTGGAATGGTTATGTAAATAGCCAGTCAGAATTCATATGAATATAATACATGAAATAAGATAAATTAAGTCTGAATTTAGAATCAGAATTTGAATTAGAAGTTAGAGAAGTGTTTGTAAATAGAATTGAATTAAATATATGAGAATTTTAAAATCATGGGAGATTTAAAATTGTTTACAAAGCATTGGGAATAGTATTTTGAAATATATTTCAAAGTGGAAATGTTTAAATATGGTTTTGAATGTGATATAGTATTGAACTCACTTCGATCGCTAGAAAATAGATTCCGATGATGACAGCTGCATCCTCGGTGTCCATTTTCGAGTTTTTAAGTGACGGATTACTACCAAAGATTTTGTTTTTGAATTGTTTTGTGAAAAGCAAGTTCTTTTAAGTCCTAAAAAAGGGATATCTGGTTTAAGAAAAGCTAACCTATTTGAAATTCCCTGGGGAAGATTGTTTGAATTAAAACAAATTAAACTAGAATTTGTAAAAGCAAATAGAAATAGAAATTGAATTGAAACCAGTTAAGTGGAAAATGTATTGAGATAGAAAATATCGAATTTTTGGATTAGTGGTAATCCGAAATGGAAGTGGACTGGTAAGTTAAGAGTTGAAATAAAAAATCGAATTTGGTTTAAGAACAGAATTTGGCTTGGGTATAACTGAACGATTGGGATGATATTGGTATATGCAAAGCTAGTAACTCATGGAAAGGATATATTGATATGCCCGACAAAAAGGTACTAGTTTATATTATATATGGGTTTGAGATTTTGATAAGCCGAATTGGCAAGCCGCTTGGCTGTTTGATTTTCTTTTGAGTTGATGAAGGCCTACAGAGGAGAGTTGGAGTTCGAACTATTGACCAGTACAAAGGAGGTGCTGGCGAAATTTTTCGAAAAGTTAAGGTGTTAGAAAATTTTCAGGATGTTGGAATTTTTCATTAGTAGGAATGAATAAATATTTAATTGAAATTAAATTGTATTAGTTGAAACTGAAGTTAATAAGTAAACAAATAATTTTTACCACTTAATAGGGTTTGTTTTCTACCTTAGCAATTTCGAGGACGAAATTATTTTATGGAGGGAAGAATGTAATGTCCCGTATCTTTACAGTATAATAATTAATTTATTTAATTATTTAAATCATGATTTAGAGAATTAAATAGTTGTCTAATTAAATTATATGGAATATTTAACTAATGTAAATAGTGGAATAATATATTTAATTTCGAAATAGTCGGAATTAGTGAATTGACAATATAATGTGAACTGGACAATTTAAAATATTTAATTCAGCTTAGAATTGAATTAGAATAACGAATATATTTAAATAACGACAGTTTGAACGTATTATAATATTATAATTATAGTCGAGCTTGAAATGGCGTGGCAGTTCGTAATTTGGCGATTCGAACTTTAAATGAATATACAGAATCCGTTTGAAGACGGATTTCTGTGAAACAAGAAACGTTCGGAGCCGATGAAGTATATTTTTCTAATGAAGAGAAAAATCGAGATTTCGTCGTGTGGATTGTGAGTTGTGTCCAAATAAAATTTTATAAAAGTCGCTATGGAATTCCTTTATAATTTATAGCGATTTATTTATATTATAAAAGGATTTGAATATAAATCGAATATCGAATTAATCTGGGATTTTTAAATATCGAGTTACAAATTCTAATATGTATATTTTAGGGCTGTATGATATCGTATATGAGTATATATACCATAATATAAATTTATTTATATTTAATTCAATTATTTTTAAACATATTAATATATAAATGGGCTTATTCAGAGATTTAAAAATAATTAATGTTGCAAACGACCTCTGTTTTCAACGAAACTATTTTTTTTGGATCTGCAATATTAAATTATTATTAGATTTAAAGTTTCGTGATTTTTGAAGTCAGTATGTGGTTATACTGATTTTTAATGTGAAAAATAGTCGATATTTTGACGGCTAAAAATACGCTATGTGAGGAAGCGGAGTCGGAATTCGACGAAACCAGTTTCGTTGGGTCCGCAATGTCGAACCATAGCTGCATGTCAATTTTCGTGATTTTATAGCACCGTTATTCTTCATTTCACAGAAAAGAAAAAGAAGGTTTAGAAAATCAAAAGAATCCAAAGAAAAATCATTAAATCCAAATACATATACATTCAGAATCCTTGGGAGTTATCCTTCGACTTAGGGTAAGCTGCTTGGGGTGTGACTTTGTTTTGCTGGAGCTCAAAACTTCCAGTGCGAATTAGGGTTCAATTTTTGAGCTAATTGGACCGTTGAGACTTGTTTGGAGTATTGTTTTTGGGATGTGGAGGTGATTTCGAGTCTATAGGAAAATTTTGAGGGTTAACCTTTGAAAAAAATGTCGATGTATGTGTGACAGTCGCTCGCCTGGGAGGAGGACGGAAGTTGATCCTTGCGTGCGAGTTGGAAGTGGATGGTATGAGGTTGAAGAGGATGGCTGGGTGAGTTTTTCGGTGGTCTTTGTTGTGAGTTTAGTGTAGCAGTAAAGGAGCAGCTTGGGTTGAGAGTATCGACTATGACCATTGGAGTTTACTAGAGTGCGAAACTGTGTAGCTTGCGGGAGGAAGAAAGGATTGTGGTGGGTCGGGTACGTTTAATTAATGGGCCGGTGAAGGGTTGGGGTGAGGCCCATTTTTCAATTTGTTTAAGTTTAATTTAAATTAAATTCGTGTATCAACTTATATTAAGCATAACATGTTCATACGCCGTCAGAAATTCGAACGGTCAGATCCATTAGGATCGTATGGACGAGCACTACGCGATGGAAGTGATGAGGAGTGAATCAGGGCTCGTTACAATTTATAGCAAGATAAATTGTTTGATCCGAATCAACAACAGTTTATCATTATTTAACGATGAACTGCCAATGTGAGTAAAACACACCAACTCTACCAGTTCATATTTTTATAACGTATATTTAGAACTGATGAATGATGGTTGATTCTATGTGTTGACAGTTTGGTTGAACTGCTAATTGATTGGTTGAAAATATCGATATAGTTATATATATATCGTTAATCAAATATTGATTTTGTTTATCAGAATATTTCATATTGAAATGAAATTGATGTGAAATATATTGTGTAACACCGTGGATGCAGGGAAATAGGTCGGAGGAATCCAACTGGATTCCTCAACATTTATTTTACTGTTTTCATATATTATGTTATATGATGTGATATGAAATCTGTTGCTGATTTTGTATGATGGAATGATACTGATCATTGTTATATTGTACGTTAAATACCATAAGGAATACTAGAATGTTAAAAAGTAAAATTTCAATGTTATATTGAAAAATAAATATTTATAAAATCAAAAGATTTTGTAAAAAGGAATATTTATTTGTTAAATAAATAGAATTGAAAATGGATATTTATTTGTTAAATAAATAGAATTGAAAAGAAATATTTATTTGTTAAATAAGTAGAATTGAAAAGAAATATTTGTTTGTAAAATAAATAGAATTGAAAAGAAATATTTATTTGTTGAATAAATAGAATTGAAAAGAAATATTTGTTTGTAAAATAAATAGAATTGAAAAGAAATATTTATTTGTTGAATAAATAGAATTGAAAAGAAATATTCATTTGTAAAATAAATAGAATTGAAAAGAAATATTTATTTAGAAAATAAATAAAGATAAAAACGGAATATTTGTAAAACATTTACAAATAGAAATAAAGAGGAAATATTTGTAAACCATTTACAAATAGAATTGAAGAGGAAATATTTGTAAAACATTTACAAATAGAATTAAAAAGGAAATATTTGTAAAACATTCACAAATAGATTATTTTCTTTTTGAAAACAAAAATGTATGATCTTCTGAAAAGAAGAGAACACACACACACACACACACACACACACACACACACATATATATATAACCAAAAACTACAAAATCCGACTACATAATACCAGACTCTGCTATATAGATGTAGAGGAAAGTAGATAGATGAGCTCCGGATAAACCAGCGCCCATCATACGTCAATATCGGATTCCGGCAAGGCCACCACCCGATATTAAAGTATATCTACTCCAATACAAACAAAACACATCAAAATAGCAAACGGGAAACAAAACATCAAAAATAAACACTCCAAATCTACACAATAGAAGCATCTCGCACAACAACTGCTACCAATCCATCCAACTATCCGCTAATTCTTCCTCTAATCAAGAACCTAAATCTGCGAGAAACTCAACAAACTATTAGTAATATGTCACACACATATATATGGAAATATATATATGTATAATTATTTATATATATATATTACTGAACACATATATATGCATACATATGTATATACCATACATATATGTGTAAAAGAAAAAGGTACAAAGAGAACAAAAACTAAAAAAAGAGATTAACAACCAATACGAAATCTATTACGAAAAAATCTGTTGATTCTAATAAATAAACTCAAATTAAATCTAACCTTAATCAAAAAACTCCCAAACCACAATTTCCTGAATAACTTGTAATGCGAATTAGACATCCAATCCAAACTAAAATAGACTATCTTAAAAATTAAATTATCCGTAGAAATAGAATTAGAATGAAAAAGTCTCTGATTTCTCTCTAACAAATGAATCAACTTATGATAGTGACTAAAAAATCTAAAACATATCTCTTACTTACGTTATTAACAAATCTATAAGTATCCCAATAATCAACACAACTACTGAAAGAATTAGGACAATCAAAAACAGATATCCTTAAAACCATATTAAAAATAAAATTTGTGACATTGCAAGAGAAAAATAAATGATCAACATCCTCATTTAAAAGATTACAAAAACAACACTTAACATCAAAAATAATATTCTTCTTCTTTAGAAGCTCAACCGTATTAAGCTTCTTATGAGTGATTAACCACATTAGAAATTTAGCATTAGGAGGAGAATTAGATTTCCAAATAAACTTAAAAGATCGAAATGAAATTCCCGAAAAATTTATAAAGTTATACATAGAATTAACTGAATAAAACTTGACTTTTATCCATACCCCAACTAATGAAATCCCTACACTCATCTATGTGATATAAAGCTAACTTAGCATTAAGTAAAGCTAATTGTCTTAACATTTCCCGTTCTAAGACATTATCCAAAGAAAACTCCAATGGGGGATCCAAATCTCTTCTATAAACATCTTTAATCAACTCATTTTTAAAACTAAAATTATCAAAGAGCACCCTAAATTCAACTTTAAATGGTAGACGAGAAATCCACACATCATGCCAAAAATAAGTAATATCAGCAGAATTAACAATCATGTAACGACCCGCATTCTACGCATCGGAAGATCGTAGAATATTTATTCCTTTTTCTTAGTAAGTTGTATGGTGTGTACTCTTGGGGAACGACTAGTAGGGTCGTTTCCCATGTTCATGATTTTTGCCAATTTTTAAATGACTGTTTTGCCCCTAGTTGATCTTGTTCCGTCCATAACTTTTGATTGGTAAGGAGTTTTGACCTGAAACCACCTCCATTAGCTCCGGATGATGGTTTCTCTTTCCGTAGATTGGTCATAATAGTCAAACGGACTTACCGTCTGGGAGATATGGCTGAATTAAGGTTTAAATGGTTAAAAACAGCTTAACCGGGCTTAATTGGGTAGTTAACAGCTAGACCCAATGAGGGATTTTGGGTTTAGGGGTATTTAAAGGCTGCTAGGGTTAGAATTTCGGTTTTGCACTCATTTTCCAGCCGCCACAAACATTTTAGAAGCTCTAACAATGGCCTCCAACATCTAAAAACACCCCTAATCACTTTCTAATCAAGGATTAAGCTTAGCAACATCAAATTAAGGCGGATTAGCACAAGAATCGAGGTAGAGCTGCTGTGTTGCATTAGTATTCGCGCCCAAATAGAGATTTTTTAGATTTGAGTTTTATTTGTGGCAAAGGTGAGTGATTAGCATTGTTTTGACACTAATTACAGTTAATTAGGGTGATTAGTGATAATTTGCAAAATTATGGTTCAGAAAAATCTGGAAAAATTTGTAAAATTCTAAAATATTATTTCAGGGCTCTGATAAAAATTTGGGTTAGTTTGGTTAAATTTTGTTAATCATATTGTTAGTTGTTCTTAAACATGCTTAAGGGAATATATGGGGTTTTGGCTATGTTTGATCCGTTTTAACTTATCAAATTGTTGTTTTGGTGTTTGCGATTGATGTTATATGTTGCTATGACAGTTTGACATGAATTGTGATTGTTTAGAATAGTTAGAATGGTCGAAAACGCCGTCGAATGGCGTAAAAAACTCGCTGGACAAAGTGTAGGAAATGTGCAGGGATCGGACCGGATCGGATGGGGCGGTCCGAACCGAACCGTTCGTGTGGCCCATCCACGATCCGTCCCTTGCAACCAAACCGAGCCTGTATGCCACGAGTTGACTTGAAACCTGGAGAAGATCACGATCGGATCGAACCGCCTGGAGCTCTCCGACCCGACCCGCTAGAAGCACCCCGACCCGATCCGTCAAGGGTGTATGAGGACTGGACTTGGAGACTGCGACCCGACCCAGTGTGCTTTGAAGAAGGCCGACCCGAACTGCCACCAGATGAAGACCATGATCCTATCCAGTGAGGGATGTTGAGTTCCAAACCGAACTGTGTTGATGACTAGAAGCTGAAGGCCAGGCCGAACCGAACCGATGGCTAGGAGGGGATACGAACCGATCCGAGGAAGAAGACCAAAACCCGAGATGCGAAGGTAGTCCAAATGGAAGTTAGAGCTCAAGATCTAGATGGGAACCAATGAGTTCACTTCATGGTTGGGCTTTGCTGCGGGACGTGTGCAAAGGGGTTATCGGCGTCCATGACTTTGGTTCACCACGGGAAGACGGATTAGACTACGTTATCAGTGCAGTGAAGTCATCATGGAGTCATGGGGCAGAGTGATCGTAGCAAAGCTATGAGCCAGTGCAGTGGAGCCATTACGACTCCATGGGGCAGAGTGGACATAGCAAAGTATTAGTGGCTATGGATCAGTGCAGTGGTGTCGTTACGACTCCATGGGACCGAGCGATCATAGCAAGGCATTGGGTGATCAAAGTGGTAGATGTCGTATGCTTTACGCACTGAGTGAGAGATGTGAGGATGGTTACCATGATTGATTTGTTTGCTATCACTATGACACGTACACCCCCACCTCCGTATTCTTTACACCATATGTTAGTGGCACCTTAGATTATTGTACGGTATGTAGTGCTAACTCTTTGGTTGCAGGTCCAGGTTCAGGTATGGTTTAGTATACCTGTTATTGTTCTGTTTAGCTGCTTATCACTCATACCAAACTTTTTGTTTGACCCAGAGTTTTATGTCATTTCTTATTACTTTGGGTGCTCACACGAGCAGACTAGAGACAAGTTAGGTGGTATGCACGAGTAGCTGATCCCGAGACGAGCAGGAGGCTTCCACGTATGATACTTGTAGATATTCTCCCTGTGTTGTTGAAGATCACTGCTTGGGCATTCGTAGTGCTTCTTCTGCTTCAGCTTCCTTTTGCTTTAGACACAGTTTTAAAGTTGTGATAATGATGTTGGATCATAAGTTGTATTTGGATTTCCGCTACTATGTTGGTTTAGTTTTTAGCTTATGTACTGTCTCACCTGTTTTATGTCAAAGTTATATTACTATTATATTTTATTCCATGCGCTGTGAGACATTCTACAGGTTCTTTGTTAGTTCTTCGCCTTCTTTCTTTTCTTCTGACGACCGTTCTGTGCTGGTTGGACATGTGGACAGCGCACCTTCGGAGGAAATGTCGACTGGTGCGGGGAGGGCCGTCACACTCGGTATCAGAGCTCTAGGTTGCGTACTTAACCTAGGGAAGTTACCAGGGAGAGTTAGTATACGTATATGAGAGCGCGTAATTGTTATTATTTTGGTTTTCAAAAGCTATATATATGTACTATTAGTATATCTAAGGATGAAGTCGCATTGCACTGACACCGCTATAGAGATGGTTAACCGTTTCCTTTACAGATGAGCCGATATGCGAGGGGTACTGGTAGAGGAGCCAGTAACGGGAATGCTGCGGAGATGAGGACTATGTTCACTGACCTCATGAGAGAGATGCTTAGGGATTTTCAGAGGGAAGCTCCCAATGCTGCTAACAGTGGTGGTGCAGCGGTGCAGGGGCCTAGGGACGATTTCTCCAAGCTGAACAAGGATTATACTAGTCTTGGTGGGAAGCCGTTCCACGGAACGCAGTCGGCTACGATGTTCAGGATTGGTTGGTTAGCTGCGAGCATATCTTCGAAAACTTGGGTATCGAGGATGCGATGAAGAGGAAGCTGGCATACCATCAGCTACAAGGATGGGCAATGAATTGGTGGACTGCTATTAAGGCAGCCACTCCAGAGGATCAGATTACATGGGATCAGTTTAAGGCTCGCTTTAGCGATAAGTTTATCCCAGCTGCTCAGAAGTCAGAATTGTTTAGGAAGTTTCTGGAGCTTAAGCAGAATGGAAGGGCAGATTCAGATTATGTTGCTTAGTTCGATACTTTATCGAAATATGGATTATCTTTGATTGATACTACTGAGAAGAAGAACGAGAAGTTCATAACTGGTCTGGATGGATACTTGGGGGAAAGGCTTATTAACCACATCGGTGAGACGTTTGAATCGATTGTGCAGAAATCTTTAAGGTCAGAGAGTCTTTACCCTAAGCCGAGGACTGAGGTTGTTATTGTATCTACAGGAGAGCCAAAACCGCAAGCAGGTGGTGGAGGTAAGAATAATTCGTGGAATAATAGAAAGCAGAATCAAGCGAAGGATGGCCAGAAAAAGAGTAAGAAAGATGTTGAGTGCTTCAGCTGTGGAAAGAAGGGCCACTATGCCAAAGAGTGTCGGGCCAAGCCAGAGGACAGGAAGTGCTTTAACTGCGGCCAAGTTGGACATCAAAAGGATAAGTGTCTGCAACCCCCTAAAGAGAAGCATATGGTGAAAGCATATGCCCTTAATGCTATTACTTCTTCGTCGAATGCCCCAACTGCGGCGGAGAAGCGAAAGAATGTTGTTATCCAAGGTATGCTTTCTGTTTATGACGTTCTTGTTAGAGTTTTGTTTGATACCGGAGCTTCCAGTTCTTTCATATCTAGTAACCTGGTAGATAGGTTGGGATGGGAACCCGAAATAGTCGATAGACCTTTAGTAGTAACGAACCCGATTGGTGGTTCGACTAGCCTTAGCATGCTTTGCCGTAATGTGGTCTTATCGAGTCATGGAAGCATGTTTGTTTGTGATTTCTTTGTTTTGGGCTTTACTGGGTTTGGCATTATTTTGGGAGTCGATTGGCTCCAAAGATATGGGGTGGTGGTAGATTGTGAGGGCTTTTTGGTGATAGTTAGAGCGGATGATGGGCGGAGGGTAGTGTTTGGTGGTCTACCTAGTAATGGGGGTAATGGCTAGTTTTCTATATTCCCTCGACATTCCGCATGATGAGTGGTCAGATGTGCCCGTGGTTGGCCAGTATCCGGATGCCTTCGAGGAAGTGACTGGGCTTCCACCACACCGAGAGATTGAGTTCCGTATTGATCTAGTGAAAGATGCCAGACCTATAGTGATGCCACTTCGTCGTATGGCGCCAAGGGAGAAGCGAGAGCTCGGGGTGCAAGTCAGCGATCTTCTGAAGAAGGGATTTATCAGAAGAAGTGTTTCTAAGTGGGGAGCGCCAGTTGTGTTTGTACCAAGGCCGATGGTTCCCTTCGATTGTGTGTAGACTACCGCGAGTTGAACAAGGTGACGAGGAAGAATAAATATCCTCTTCCGCGGATAGATGATTTGTCTGATCAGTTGAGTGGTGCGAGAGTGTTCTCCCAGTTGGATCTCGCGACAGGTTTTCATCAACTTAGAGTTGAAGCTGAAAGTATAGCTAAAACGGCAATGTGGACGCTGTCAGGATTTTACGAATGGTTGGTTATGCCATTTGGGTTGACCAATGCACCAGCATATTTTGTGGATCTTATGAATAGAGTTTTCAGAGATCAGTTGAATAAGTTTGTTCTTGTGTTCGTGGATGATATTTTGGTTTACTCGAGGACAGAGGAAGAACACAAGGAAAATTTGAGAACAGTGATGGAGGTGTTGAGGGGACACCAATTGAAAGCAAAGTTTTCTAAGTGCCACTTCTGGAGAAAGGAAGTGAGGTTCTTGGGCCATGTTTTTTCAGAGAATGGTATTGTCGTGGGTCCTGCGAAGGTGGCTACGGTACAAGATTTGTCTACGCCCAAGAATGCGACAAACGTAAGAAGTTTCTTGGGATTAGCTGGATATTATCGTAAGTTTATCCAAGACTTTCCCAAGATAGGAACACCATTGACTCAGTTGACAAAGAAGAATCAAGCTTTCGTCTGGGATGAAAAGTGCGAGAATGCATTCAAGAGTCTAAAGGAAAAAGTTGACAAATGCGCCAGTGTTAGTCATTCCTAAGGTTAGTGAAGAGATGACGGTATATACAGATGCTTGTGGTACCGGACTAGGTGCTGTATTGATGCAAGGTGGTAGAGTTGTAGCTTATGCTAGTCGGCAACTGAAACCGCACGAGAAGAGATATCCTACCCATGATTTAGAATTGGCAGCGATCGTACTCCCATTGAAGATGTGGAGACATTATCTCTTGAGTGAAAGATTTGAGTTGCTTACTGATCATAAGTCATTAAAGTATCTTTTCTCTCAGACAGATTTAAATCTCCGTCAGCAAAGATGGTTAAAGTTCTTAGCTTCATATGATCTTGATATCGCATACGCACCTGGAAAAGGGAATGCGATAGCTGATGCCCTGAGTAGAAGACATGCCAGTTTAGGGGTATGTTCTTGGAATGGAAGCAACTGGAGTATATCGCATGATACGATTTCAGACCAAAGTGCGAATTAGATCCAGAGATGTTAGCAAGCTTGACGATTAGACCGACTTTGATTGAGCGGATTGGTTCCAGACAGAGGGACCATCTTAACCTGTTTGAAATCATCTCCAAGTTAGAGATGCATATCGATGAGGAGATGAACAAGTATGTGAAACACCCCACCTCCGTTAGGGTCACTCTCAAAGGGAATGCCCTAATTTTGGTGGAGGTTTATAAGTATAAGTCACAGATATACAAGACAGATATAAGAACACATATTTGTAAACAGCGGAAAAACAACAACTTTTATTTCATAAAAGCAAATACGTGTTACAGCAACATCACCATGATTGTCTTACATCCTTTCCAAAAACATAACATAACTCTTTCATAATCTGTCTTGATTACATTATTTAAAGAAGCATAAAGAAAACATAAGTAAACTGCAAAAGCCCCATAGTGGTTGTCCAAAGCCATAGTTCAAAACAAAAAGGTCCAAGCAATACATTTTTCCTCTTCAAGCTGGATATGAAGGCTGGTCAAGCTGCAGTGTTCCCTCCCTGTGGACCTGGGGGGGGGGGGGGGGGAACGGAAGAAAAGAAGACGAAAGAAAAGTAGAGTCAGACATAAAGCCTGAGTAAGTCTAGGACTATTCTGTCTATGAATAAAGAACTGGGTATGATAAGTATAAACAAGAAGTGGGAAAGCACTATAAACTTAGTTAAGTGTTCTAGGGTCGAATATACTGTCGTACCCCATGTTAATCTCTGAACCCATATAAACTAGTTCCCAACTGGCACCCCATAATCAGGGTGAAGTGATCCATTCTATGATGATCGGCTCCGACTCGCATAGTTACATGTGTCTTACGGCCCCCGATGTTGTAGTTACTTATGCTGGTCCCACCATGGGGTGTATCAAGTCCCATGGCAGCGGCCCGACACAACCTTAGAATGCACAGGTATGCTACTGGTGCCCAGTGCTTTATTTTTCTGCGCCGGAGTGTGTGCACGCCCGCACCCCGTTAGAACCTACACTGCTACACCACCGCCGTCGATTTGACCTCTTACAATCAGCCCAGTAATCGTGCCCCACCCTGCCTAGTTTCAGGGTATCATGATACACCTTATAGGGTTACTGCTGAAAAGGGTCCCCCGTTACTAGGTTTTCTATCTCTAGCCAACATGCTAAGTTGGTTAAGTGTTTTCTAACCTAACCCCCAATCAGTCTGCTTAGTTTAGCATGTTCCATTTTGATTAAGTCTTTAGTCCACTTAATCCTAACAATCCTGACTCAGCCTTAATTGTCTTATTAAAGCCTTGACCTCTCACATTAGACAGGTATTGTTGTGGCTGCCTGTTGCCGGTTGGTTCCGGGCAGTCTTATGCCATAACTCAGTCTAACCTCGGGTTCTTATTGGGCTCCATGTTTAACCACCCACATTGGATAGGTATTGTTGTGACTACTGGACAGCCGGGCGTTTCCGGTTAGGTTTACATCACAACTCAATCCAACCTCGGGTTAAACACATCGTATGTTCTACATTTACATATTTTGTCTTTCTTCTTTATTTTCTTATATGTAAATATTTGCGGCCCATTATTAAGCTAATGGTGTAAAGATTTACACCAATCATGGGCCCAACCCATACTTGAATTTGGGCCCCTTTTACTTTATATTTTCATTTATTAATTAATTTGGCCCAACGTTATTTACCCCCGTTTAGTACGCTCGTTTATTATATATGTTGGGCTTAGGCTTTTAAGCCCAACTTAGCCATGAGAAAAAGGGGAGGCTTAAAACGTTCATACACTAAAGGGGAATGTGAACGCATGAACTTGCAACATAACGTTGGAACTACAAATCAGAAACTGGTGTACTTGCATAGTAGTAATGTATACTTTGGTCATAAAGCATAAGTGACATGAATCAAAGCATGTAAACTTGTAGTTAAGTTAAGAATCTAAATTGGATATCATTATTGACACATAGTCTTAACTACAACATAGACCTATGTTCTTATTTAGGCATAATGTCAAACATAAGCAAATCATGTTCATAAGATTCCTACATGTTTACAAAGGGGCTTACTTTTGTTACTAATACAAAAGCATAGTTCAACTTGAATTATTCCAACTTAAATCATGACTTTAAATCTATTCACATAACCATGGCAGGCATAAATATTTCTAACATGAAATCATGATTTTTACTTTAGTCATGCAAACTTGCAAATGGGATTTTGAATCTAACATAGCTATGTACCACATATGTCATCATATAATTCTTGTTAACAATATAGACCTAACATGGTTTTCAATTATGTAAAATATCAATCATAGCCTAGTCATATTCATAAGTTTGCAAATAGGTTTTCTAGTACAAAAGCATGGCTTAATGATAGTTTCATATGAATTATAATAACCCAAATTTGTTCCAATTACGCACAAAATGATTTTTGTACAAAAATACACGTTATGATTGCATAGTAGCAAAACCCCAAACTTGCATGAATTTCAATTAAACAACTACATACATGTAGCTTCAACATGAATTACATATTTCGCGAATATCCAAACGTCATACTTGCATAAAACTACCGCAAACATGTAGTTTTTATAATGAATAACATTATTTGAGAATATCCAAATGTATACAATATTCCAAATCGATAAGAATCATAGTAACGCACAAATATGAATTTCTTTATCGCCACAAATCAAGTATACAAACCAACACAATTATTTGTTCATACCAAAATAATACTCTACTTACAATTATGTGGCGAATTCTCCAACTTAGGGATTTGGAGATGCGATTCCTTGTTGATTTGATTTTTTTAAGTTGCTTTATGCTTTAGAATTTTCCTCCTAGTCTTCTCCCAAATTGGTGGCTACTCCTAGTCGTTCCTCAGCAGCATGATGGCTTTGTTCTTATTTTTGAATGAATAGATTAGATTGAGTCTAGGGTCATTTTTATAGAGTTTATGAACTGATTAGGACCGTCGATGTTGCTTGGATTGATCATAGCCATTCATTCGAAAGAGAGACCAATTAGAGCCTGCCACCTAGCCCTAATGACAAAGCATGCTTCTGAAAATCGACCAACATAAACTAGGCCAGCCAGGGTGGACTGGGTTCGACCTGGGTCTGGACCAGGTCGACAGCCCTGTCGACAGCCCTGTCGACCTGACTAGACCAGGTCGACAGCCCAGTCGACCTGGGTGCATTAGGCGGGAGATTTCCCGCCCTGGCCAATTGGGCCCGATTTTTAAATTTTAAACTTGTTTTTCTGAGCTGTTCGAATTTTAAACTTAATTCAGAAACTTCCGGAGGCTATATCTTCTTCCTACGGACTCCGTTTTTCGAAAACTCGGACTCTATTTCGCGTATTTTTCCGAGACGAACGCAATGGCGTATCCCGTTTCCCTTAGTTCTTTGATTTGAAATTAATTATACTTTAATTTGTGAATTTCACAGTTATAGAATTCACGGGGTGTTACATTCTCCCCCACTTAAAAGGATTTCGTCCCCGAAATCTTCAAGTTAGGAGGAATGTATATCCTAACATCCAATCATCCATCTACTCATCCATCAAACACGAGCATCCATTGTCCTTAAAAGACTTCTAATGCTTCATGATCATATGCGAAGTGTGTGTGTACATGTACTTATCTAATGCAAAATCAGGCGGTCTACTGATTCAGTTGACCTCCTTAATGCGAATTATGTAAGTGCCATGAATCCATTATGTATGCAAATTTTTCCTATTCATGATTCTACATGAGTGCACAATCATTCATACAAATGCAACATCCATATGACAACACATTAAAGTTCAACCATATACGAATGCAAACATATATGCATATGCAATATGAAGTGACTGAGCCGATCTAAAACCTAGATTGTGTGTGTATATGCAACCACGAGCAACCACTAGCAATCACTTGCAACCACTTGCAACCCTCATCCATAACATGTTTCAATTACATGTTTTCATCCAAAAGGGTTTCTACCTAAAAGATAAGGTCGAGGAAATATACCTAAAAAGATAGATAGAAGCGTAACTTAAGGAAAAAGAAAGATCAAGGATGTATCCTCGAAAAGAAAAGGGTAGGCAGTGCGTATTCTAGCTTCAGTTTCCCAAGTCGCGTCTCCCTCGGCGTCGCTCCACTGAACTTTGACGAGTTTGACTTCACGGTTGCGTAGCTTCTTCACTTCCGTTCCTAATATGCGGGTTGGAACTTTTCTTATGGTTGCTTCGCGTTCCACTTCGGCCTCTTCGAGGATATTTGGCTCTACCACTTCAGCAGACTCATGTAGACATTTTTGAAGATGTGAAACGTGAAAAACGTTGTGAACTCCAGCCAATTTTTCGGGTAGCTCCAATCTATAGGCCATTTTCCCTATTTTCTCGATGACTGGGAATGGCCCTACGAACCTTGGTGCTAGCTTTCCTGTGGTCCCAAAACGAACAACGTTTCTTAGTGGAGATACCTTGAGAAAAACTCTGTTTCCAACCTCAAATTCAAGGTCGGTTCTCCTCTTGTCGGCGTAGGACTTTTGTCTGTCTTGGGCCGTCTTCATCCTTCTTCGTATTAAGTCTACTTTCTCTGAAGTCTCTCGGATCATATCTGGTCCAAGTATGAGCTTATCAGTAGACTCCCACCAACAAGTGGGCGATCGACACGGTCTTCCATATAAAGCTTCGAAAGGCGCCATTCCGATGGTTGCTTGATAGCTGTTATTGTAGGCAAATTCCACCAAAGGAAGGTGGTCTTCCCATGTCCCTCCGAAGTCAAGGACGCATAGTCTTAAAAGGTCCTCCAAAACTCTGTTCACTCTCTCTGTTTGGCCGTCGGTTTGGGGATGGTAGGCTGTGCTCAAGCATAACTGCGTTCCTACTGCTTCTTGCAGACTCCGCCAAAACTCGCTGGTGAAGATGGGGTCTCGGTCACTAACAATGCTAGATGGTATTCCATGGAGTCGAACGATTTCCTTGAGGTAAAGCGATGCTAGGGATGAGGCAGTTCTTTTACTTTTAACAGGTAAAAAGTGGGCGCTTTTAGTAAGCCTATCCACTATTACCCAAATGCTAGTGTTGCCTCTCCTAGACCTAGGCAGCCCATCGATGAAGTCCATTGAGATGCTATCCCACTTCCACTGCGGGACCTCCAGAGGATGTAGCAGTCCGCCAGGCTTTTTCTGTTCTGCCTTAACCTGTTGGCATACCATACACTTAGAAACGAATTCTGCCACGTCCTTTTTCATGCCGTTCCAGAAGAATGTCCTTTTTATATCTTTGTACATTTTATCTCCGCCTGGGTGTATCGTCATCTTGGAGTGATGTGCTTCCTCGAGAACCTTCTTTACTAAATCTTTTGTCTGTGGGACGCATAGTCTTCCGTCTCGCCTTAGCAAACCCTTATCGTCGATGGAGTATCTGTTGAGGTGACTTGAAGTCTCACCCCTAATTAGCCTATCAATCATTTCCACAAGCTGAGGGTCTTCGCGCTGTGCTGTCCCTACTGAATCCACTAAAGTTGGGCGCACTTCGAGATATGCTAGCAAGCCTGGTACAAAATCGGAGGATGGCCTAAAGTCGAAGCCGGCTATAAACTCTAGGCTTTGTCTTTCAACAAACAACGGGCTTAGGGTCAATTTCTTTCGGCTCAACGCGTCTGCCACTACGTTGCCTTTGCCCGGAGTGTAGGAGATTTCGAAATCGTACGAGGCAAGAAACTCCATCCATCTCTGTTGCCTCAAGTTAAGATCCTTCTGCGAGAAAAGATATTTCAACGATTTATGGTCAGTGTAAAGTTCGAACTTCTCACCTAGGAGATAGTGTCGCCAAGACTTGAGTGCCAAGACGATAGCGGCTAACTCAAGATCGTGGGTCGGGTAGTTCTTTTCGTGCACCTTCAACTGCCTCCCGCCATAAGCTACTACCCTTCCTTCTTGCATTAAGACGGCGCCTAGCCCTGTCCCACATGCATCCGTATAAACAGTGAACATCTTGCTCCCATCTGGCAGCGTCAAAACTGGGGCTGTTGTGAGAGCCCTTTTCAGTCGTTGGAAAGCAAAATCGCAGTCCAAGTCCCAATTGAACACTAGATTCTTCTTGGTCAATTTCGTGAGCGGAGCTGAGATTTTCGCAAAATCCCATATGAGCTTTCGGTAGAAACCTGCTAGTCCTAGAAAACTTCGGACCTCAGTTGCATTCCTTGGTGTCTTCCAATCCTGTACCGCCACTACCTTAGCAGGGTCCACTGCTAACCCTTGTTTGGATACTATGTGCCCAAGGAACCTCACCTCTTCACTCCAAAAGTGGCATTTGGAGAATTTGGCTTTTAGTTGATGGACTCGCAAATTTTCCATGATTGCCCTTAAGTGTTGAGCATGTTCCTCTTCACTCTTTTAGAAGATAAGGATATCATCTACGAAGACCACTACGAATTTGTTGAGGAAATCTCTGAATACCCTACTCATCAGGTCCACGAAGTAAGCAGGTGCATTTGTCAAGCCGAAAGGCATGACAAGCCATTCAAAGAAGCCGTCTGGGGTTCTGAACGCCGTTTTATCGATGCTATCTTCAGCCACCCTAAGCTGATGAAAACCGGTTGCTAAATCGAGTTGGGAGAAAACAGACGCTCTCACAAGCTGATCAAACAAATCGTCAATTCTAGGGAGAGGGTGCCTATTCTTTTTCGTTAGCTTGTTAAGCTCCCTATAGTCAACACATAGACGGAGTGAACCATCCGCCTTTGTAGCGAACACTACTGGAGCGCCCCATTCTGAAATGCTCCTCCTAATGAACTCCTTCTCTAGAAGCTCTTTAATCTGTTTACTGAGCTCCTTCCTTTCTCGTGGAGCCATGTGTCTAACGGGCAACGCAACGGGCTTTGCATTATCTACAAGATATATGCGGAAGTCTATTTCCCGCTTCGGAGGCAAGCCCTTCACCTCTTCGAAGACATCCGGATATTCCCGGACCACTCTAACTGATTGCAAATTTTCAACAGAGGCATCTAACGATTCAAGATAACTAAGCATAACCGCATACGAGGGATTACAAGAAATTTCCAAAGTATTACCGAGCTGGGTTAGGAGCCTAACAACCCTTTTCTCACAATCAAGGATGGCCCCATTACTGGATAGCCAATCCATACCCAAAATCAAACCATAACCCGAAAAGCCCAAAACAAAGGCACTACATTGGAATTCTACGCTTAGAATAGAAATTTTCAATCCCAAACAGATCATAGACAAATGAGCTGGGCCCCCAATTGGGTTTGAAACAATTAAGGGGTCCTCTACCATACTAGTTTTTAGGTGCAGAGATTCTACTAAAGTAGACGAGATAAAGGAGTGTGATGCGCCAGAATCAAATAAAGTGCGAACGGGGTGATCATAAAGATAAACTACACTTTCTACAGAAGTATTTATACCTCGCTGTTGCAAAGGTGGCGCTTCTAGCACATGAACCTGTGCCCCTGAGGTGGATCCAGCCCTCTGCCCCTGTCCTCGTTTCTTTGGGCAGTCCTTAGCCCTGTGGCCTGTCTCACCGCAAGAAAAACACCCACCATTCTCCTTGGCCTTCTTTTTCCGGCAGTCCTTTACTAAGTGCCCCACTTTGCCACAGAAATTACACTTCCTCTTCTCTTTGTTGCCTTTCCCGCCTTTCTTAAAGTCCGTCTTCTTAGGCTGCAAACCCTCTTTCTTCCCTTGAGAGCTTTCTGCCTTTGTCTCCTTCTTGCCCTTATCCTCTTCGTTCAGCAATGCCATTTGCACCAATCTTTCATACGTGGCTCCTATGGGTATATGGGTCATGGCCAAACTGTGTAATGGCTCATTCAACCCTTTGACGAAATGGAGAGCCTTCTTGTGCGGGGTATTGACTAGGTCCAGCCCAAACCTAGCCAGCTCATCGAACTGATTCACATACTCTCTGACTGTCTTGTCCCCTTGCTTAAGAAATAAGAATTTTTCCAACTGCAAGCTCCTTTCCGCATCTGAGAGAAATTTAGTCTCAAACCGTGCCCTAAAGTCCTCCCATGTCTCCACTGGTCTTTCTGCATTAGTGACTTCCCACCAGTAGGAAGCCTCGCCCTTTAATAGCCATACTGCCAGTTGTACTTTTTGTCTATCTTCTACCTCAAAGATGATGAATAGGTCCTCAGTTTCTTTCAGCCAATTTCTAGCTGCCACGAAGGACTCAGTCCCATGGAAATCCTTTCCTCCCATAGCTTTAAAATCTTTACATATCTTAGCAAATGGGTTTCCCCGTGGAGGAGGTGGAGGAAGAGGCGCTGCTGCAGCTGGATGATTTCCTGCAGCTGGGGGAGGATGAACTGTAGGACCTGGCTGAGTGGCCCTTGCTTCTAAGAACCGTCTAAACCAACCAGGTATTGGTACCCCTTCCGGCAAGTTAAGTTCTTCGGACATGCTGAAACAAAAAAAGGATAGATTCAAAACGAAGGATAAGAGATAGTACCTATGGCTTTGGGGAGTGGACTTTGCCTTTTAAAATAAAATAATATTTTTATCTTTAAAAATGCTTCTTTAAATTTCCTTTTTTGAAAATAAATTTTCAAAACTTTTTATCTTATCTGGTAAACCTATGCTCTGATACCAAGTGAAACACCCCACCTCCGTTAGGGTCACTCTCAAAGGGAATGCCCTAATTTTGGTGGAGGTTTATAAGTATAAGTCACAGATATACAAGACAGATATAAGAACACATATTTGTAAACAGCGGAAAAACAACAACTTTTATTTCATAAAAGCAAATACGTGTTACAGCAACATCACCATGATTGTCTTACATCCTTTCCAAAAACATAACATAACTTTTTCATAATCTGTCTTGATTACATTATTTAAAGAAGCATAAAGAAAACATAAGTAAACTGCAAAAGCCCCATAGTGGTTGTCCAAAGCCATAGTTCAAAACGAAAATGTCCAAGCAATACATTTTTCCTCTTCAAGCTGGATATGAAGGCTGGTCAAGCTGCAGTGTTCCCTCCCTGTGGACCGGGGGGGGGGGGGAACGGAAGAAAAGAAGACGAAAGAAAAGTAGAGTCAGACATAAAGCCTGAGTAAGTCTAGGACTATTCTGTCTATGAATAAAGAACAGGGTATGATAAGTATAAACAAGAAGTGGGAAAGCACTATAAACTTAGTTAAGTTGTCTAGGGTCGAATATACTGTCGTACCCCATGTTAATCTCTGAACCCATATAAACTAGTTCCCAACTGGCACCCCCTAATCAGGGTGAAGTGATCCATTCTATGATGATCGGCTCCTACTCGCATAGTTACATGTGTCTTACGGCCCCCGATGTTGTAGTTACCTATGCTGGTCCCACCATGGGGTGTATCAAGTCCCATGGCAGCGGCCCGACACAACCTTAGAATGCACAGGTATGCTACTGGTGCCCAGTGCTTTATTTTTCTGCGCCGGAGTGTGTGCACGCCCGCACCCCGTTAGAATCTACACTGCTACACCACCGCCGTCAATTTGACCTCTTAGAATCAGCCCAGTAATCGTGCCCCACCCTGCCTAGTTTCAGGGTATCATGATACACCTTATAGGGTTACTGCTGAAAAGGGTCCCCCGTTACTAGGTTTTCTATCTCTAGCCAACATGCTAAGTTGGTTAAGTGTTTTCTAACCTAACCCCCAATCAGTCTGCTTAGTTTAGCATGTTCCATTTTGATTAAGTCTTTAGTCCACTTAATCCTAACAATCCTGACTCAGCCTTAATTGTCTTATTAAAGCCTTGACCTCTCACATTAGACAGGTATTGTTGTGGCTGCCTGTTGCCGGTTGGTTCCGGGCAGTCTTACGCCATAACTCAGTCTAACCTCGGGTCCTTATTGGGCTCCATGTTTAACCACCCACATTGGATAGGTATTGTTGTGACTACTGGACAGCCGGGCGGTTCCGGGTAGGTTTACATCACAACTCAATCCAACCTCGGGTTAAACACATCGTATGTTCTACATTTACATATTTTGTCTTTCTTCTTTATTTTCTTATATGTAAATATTTGCGGCCCATTATTAAGCTAATGGTGTAAAGATTTACACCAATCATGGGCCCAACCCATACTTGAATTTGGGCCCCTTTTACTTTATATTTTCATTTATTAATTAATTTGGCCCAACGTTATTTACCCCCGTTTAATACGCTCGTTTATTATATATGTTGGGCTTAGGCTTTTAAGCCCAACTTAGCCATGAGAAAAAGGGGAGGCTTAAAACGTTCATACACTAAAGGGGAATGTGAACGCATGAACTTGCAACATAACGTTGGAACTACAAATCAGAAACTGGTGTACTTGCATAGTAGTAATGTATACTTTGGTCATAAAGCATAAGTGACATGAATCAAAGCATGTAAACTTGTAGTTAAGTTAAGAATCTAAATTGGATATCATTATTGACACATAGTCTTAACTACAACATAGACCTATGTTCTTATTTAGGCATAATGTCAAACATAAGCAAATCATGTTCATAAGATTCCTACATGTTTACAAAGGGGCTTACTTTTGTTACTAATACAAAAGCATAGTTCAACTTGAATTATTCCAACTTAAATCATGACTTTAAATCTATTCACATAACCATGGCAGGCATAAATATTTCTAACATGAAATCATGATTTTTACTTTAGTCATGCAAACTTGCAAATGGGATTTTGAATCTAACATAGCTATGTACCACATATGTCATCATATAATTCTTGTTAACAATATAGACCTAACATGGTTTTCAATTATGTAAAATATCAATCATAGCCTAGTCATATTCATAAGTTTGCAAATAGGTTTTCTAGTACAAAAGCATGGCTTAATGATAGTTTCATATGAATTATAATAACCCAAATTTGTTCCAATTACGCACAAAATGATTTTTGTACAAAAATACACGTTATGATGGCATAGTAGCAAAACCCCAAACTTGCATGAATTTCAATTAAACAACTACATACATGTAGCTTCAACATGAATTACATATTTCGCGAATATCCAAACGTCATACTTGCATAAAACTACTGCAAACATGTAGTTTTTATAATGAATAACATAATTTGAGAATATCCAAACGTATACAATATTCCAAATCGATAAGAATCATAGTAACGCACAAATATGAATTTCTTTATCGCCACAAATCAAGTATGCAAACCAACACAATTATTTGTTCATACCAAAATAATACTCTACTTACAATTATGTGGCGAATTCTCCAACTTAGGGATTTGGAGATGCGGTTCCTTGTTGATTTGATTTGTTTAAGTTGCTTTATGCTTTAGAATTTTCCTCCTAGTCTTCTCCCAAATTGGTGGCTACTCCTAGTCGTTCCTCAGCAGCATGATGGCTTTGTTCTTATTTTTGAATGAATAGATTAGGTTGAGTCTAGGGTCATTTTTATAGAGTTTATGAACTGATTAGGACCATCGATGTTGCTTGGATTGATCGTAGCCATTCATTCGAAAGAGAGACCAATTAGAGCCTGCCACCTAGCCCTAATGACAAAGCATGCTTCTGAAAATCGACCAACATAGACTAGGCCAGCCAGGGTGGACTGGGTTCGACCTGGGTCTGGACCAGGTCGACAGCCCTGTCGATAGCCCTGTCGACAGCCCTGTCGACCTGGGTGCATTAGGCGGGAGATTTCCCGCCCTGGCCAATTGGGCCCGATTTTTAAATTTTAAACTTGTTTTTCTGAGCTGTTCGAATTTTAAACTTAATTCAGAAACTTCCGGAGGCTATATCTTCTTCCTACGGACTCCGTTTTTCGAAAACTCGGACTCTATTTCGCGTATTTTTCCGAGACGAATGCAATGGCGTATCCCGTTTCCCTTAGTTCTTTGATTTGAAATTAATTATACTTTAATTTGTGAATTTCACAGTTATAGAATTCACGGGGTGTTACAGTATGAGCTTGATCGAGATGGATGGCTTCGAAAGAATGGAAGACTAGTTGTACCCAGCGTAGATGGATTGAGAGATGAAGTGCTTGGCGAATGTCATCACTCAAAGCTAACTATACATCCCGGTGGTAACAAAATGTATTGAGACATGAAGCAGACCTACTACTGGGAAGGGATGAAAAGAGACGTTGGGAAGTTTATATCCAATTGCATGAATTGCCAGTTAGTTAAAGCTGAACAAAAGAAGCCTAGTGGTTTGTTACAACCGTTGGAAATCCCTGAATGGAAATGGGAGCAAGTTTCAGTGGACTTCATTGATGGTTTACTGAGGACTAGATCGGGCCATGATAGCATTTGGGTGATTGTTGACCGTTTGACCAAGAGTGCAAGATTTATACCAGTCAAGTCAAACAGAACGGCAGCTAAGTTAGCTGAGCTGTATATGAAGTGGGTAGTGAGATTTCGTGGAGTACCAAAAGGCATTGTGAGTGACCGAGATCCATTGTTCATTAGTGGGTTTTGGAAGAGCTTACAAGAGGCGTTAGGATCAGAATTACGTCTCAGTACCGCGTATCATCCTCAAACCGACGGTCAGACATAGAGGGTGAATCGAGTGTTAGAAGATCTTTTGCGAGCTTGTGTATTGGATTTTGGTGGATCATGGGATGATCATTTGCATCTAGTAGAGTTTTCATATAATAACAGTTATCAGTCTAGTATTGGCATGGCACCATTTGAAGCTTTATATGGAAGACCGTGCAGCTCACCATCATGTTGGTTAGAAACTGGTGAGAAGTTTGTGCTTGGACCAAAAGTTGTAAGAGAAACTTCAGAGAAGATCAAGATTGTTCTACAGAGAATGAAGACCGCTCAAGATAGACAAAAGAGTTATGCTGATAAGAGACGAAGAGAACTGAAATTATCCGCTGGAGACTTAGTATTTGTCAAGATCCTCCATTAAAGAATGTAATTCGATTCGGAAGGAGAGAAAAGTTAGCACCAGGGTTTGTTGGTCCATTTCCAGTTCTCGAACAAGTTGGAAGTTTAGCATATAAAGTTGGATTACCAGACAAGATGGCAGGAGTTCACAATGTATTTCATGTTTCCTAGTTAAGGAAATTTGTACATGACCCCGGTGTGGTTATTTCACCTAATCAGCTGGATGATATCGAGGTTTAACCCGAGGCGGTTGGGAACCGCAGGCCTATGCGTATTGTGGGAAACGATACGAAGCAGCTTCGAAGGAAGGCGGTGAAACTAGTCAAAGTCCAGTGGGGTGATAATGAGGAAGACTGTACTTGGAAAACAGAGGAGGGCATAAGGAAGAAGTATCCAGAACTCTTTGCCTGGTAAGGTTTTTATATCAGTATAGTATTCCCTCGTTAGTTATTCCACATGCTAGGATAGGCTTGTTCTATTTGCTATGTATGTTTGATTGTTTATAAATGGATTGTAGGCATGCAGGATACCTTTGTATGTTATGGTTGGGGAATTTCGGAGACGAAATTTCTTAAGGGGGAAGGGGAGGGGGAACGTAACTACCTGCATTCTACGCATCGTTAGATCGTAGAATATTTATTTCTTTTTCTTAGTAAGTCGTATGGTCGTGTACTCATAGGGAACGATTAGTAGGGTCATTTCCCATGTTCATGATTTTTGCCTATTTTTAAATGACTGTTTTGCCCCTAGTTGATCTTGTTTCATCCATAACTTTTTATTGGTAAGGAGTTTTTACATGAAACCACTTCCATTAGCTCCGGATGATGGTTTCTCTTTCCGTAGAGTGGTCATAATAGCCAAACGTACTTACCGTCTGGGAGATATGGCTGAATTAAGGTTTAGATGGTTAAAAACAGCTTAACCGGGCTTAATTGGGTAGTTAACAGCTAGGCCCAATAGGGGATTTCGGGTTTAGGGGTATTTAAAGGCTGCTAGGGTTAGGATTTCGGTTTTTCACTCATTTTCCAGCTGCCAGAAACATTTTAGAAGCTCTAACAATGGCCTCCTACATCTAAAAACACCCCTAATCACTTTCTAATCAAGGATTAAGCTTAGCAACATCAAATCAAGGCGGATTAGCACAAGAATCGAGGTAGAGCTGCTGTATTGCATTGGTATTCGCGCCCAAACAGAGATATTTCCAGGTTTGAGTTTTATTTGTGGCAAAGGTGAGTGATTAGCATTGGTTTGACACTAATTACGGTTAATTAGGGTGATTAGTGATAATTAGCGAAATTATGGTTCAGAAAGATCTAGAAAAATTTGTAAAATTCTAAAATATTATTTTAGGGATCTGATAAAAATTTGGGTTTATTTGGTTAAGTTATGTTAATCATATTGTTAGTTGTTCTTAAACATGCTTAAGGGAAAATATGGGGTTTTGGCTATGTTTGATCCGTTTTAACTTATCAAACTATTGTTTTGGTGTTTGCGATTGATGTTATATGTTGCTATGACAGTTTGACATGAATTGTGATTGTTTAGAATAGTTAGAATGGTCGAAAGCACCGTCGAATGGTGTAAACAACTCGCTGGACAAGTACAGGAAATGTGCAAGGATCGGACCGGATCGGATGGGGAGGTCCGAACCGAACCGTTCGTGTGGCCCATCCATGATCCGTCCCTCGCAACCGAACCGAGCCTATATGCCACGAGTTGACTTGAAACCTGGAGGAGATCACGACCAGACCGAACCGCCTGGAGCTCTCTGACCCGACCCGCCAGAAGCACCCCAACCCGATCCGTCAAGGGTGTATGACGACTGGACTTGGACACTTCGACCCGACCCGATGTGCTTTGAAGAAGGTCGATCCGAACTCCCACCAGATGAAGACCACGATCCAATCTAGTGAGGGATGTTGAGGTCCGAACCGAACCGTGTTGACGACTGGAAGCTGAAGGCCAGGCCGAACCAAACAGATGGCTAGGAGGGGATCCGAACCGATCCGGAGAAGAAGACCAAAACCCGAGATGCGAAGGTAGTCCAATTGGAAGTTAGAGCTCAGGATCTAGATGGGAACCAATGAGTTCACTTCATGGTTGGGCTTGCTGCGGGACGTTTGCAAAGGGGTAATCGACGTCCATGACTTTGATTCAACACGGCAAGACGGATTAGACTACGTTATCAGTGCAATGAAGTCATCATGGCTTCATGGGGTAGAGTGATCGTAGCAAGGCTATGAGCCAGTGCAGTGGAGCCATTGCGACTCCATAGGGTAGAGTGGACATAGCAAAGTATTAGTGGCTATGGATCAGTGCAGTGGTGTCGTTACGACTCCATGGGCCAGAGTAATCATAGCAAGGCACTGGGTGATCAAAGTAGTAGATGTCGTATGCTTTACACACTGAGTGAGAGATGTGAGGATGGTTGCCATGATTGATTTGTTTGCTATTACTATGACACACACACCCCCACCTCCGTATTCTTTACACCATATGTTAGTGGCACCTTAGAGTATTGTACGGTATGTAGTGCTAACTCTTTGGTTGCAGGTCCAGGTTCATGTATGGTTTAGTATACATGTTATTATTCTGTTTAGCTGCTTATCACTCATACCAGACTTTTTGTCTGACCCAGAGTTTAACGTCTCTTCTTATTACTCTGGGTGCTCACACGAGCAGACTAGAGACAGGTTAGGTGGTATGCACGAGTAGATGATCCGGAGACGAGCAGGAGGCTTCCACGTATGATACTTATAGATATTCTCCCTATGTTGTTGAAGATCACTGCTTGGGCATTACTAGGGCATCTTCTGCTTCAGCTTTCTTTTGCTTTAGAGACAGTTTTAAAGTTGTAATAATGATGTTGGATCCTAAGCTGTATTTGGATTTCCGCTGCTATGTTGGTTTAGTTTTCAGCTTATGTACTGTCTCGCCTGTTTTATGTCAAAGTTAAATTACTATTATATTTTATTCCATGCGCTGTGAGACATTCTTCAGGTTCTTTGTTAGTTCTTCGCCTTCTTTCTTTTCTTCTAACGACCGTTCCGTGCTGGTTGGACATGTTGATAGCGCACCTTCGGAGGAAATGTCTACTGGTGCGGGGCGGGCCGTCACAAATCACCTTATAACCTAAGTTAAAAAAATCAAAACACTTTAATATAGACATCCAAAAGTAAGATAATCTATTATACCAACTACCACTCGATCCCACAATAAACTCACCTCTTGAATAGTAAAATTTAGATACAATAACCTTCCACGTAGTCGATACTTCAGGACACCTAAATCTCCACAACCATTTGGTTAATAAGGAAGAGTTAAAATTATATAAATTAATGATCCCCAATCCCCAATCTTTCTTGGGCTTACAACACACCTCCCAGTTTACTAAACATTTAAAACCCCTGCAAATAGGATCGCTACCCCAACTCCGAAGATAATTACGTCTTATTCTATCGATTTTCTCAATAACCCATTGAGCAAATCTATGAACAGACATCCAATACGCAGGAATAGCAGATAATACTGAATTAACAACAACTAATCTACCTGCTCTAGACAAAAATCTATTGTTCCAACTTGATAATCTATTATTAATCTTATCGATAATGACTAACCAATCATCCTTCTTTATTTTCGAAGGACTGATCTTAAAACCTAAATAATCAAAGGGAAATTTCATAATAGAACAGTTTAAGGTGCTTGCAACCATAGACTCTACATTACCAAAATCATTAATGACCATAATAGAACTCTTGTCAACATTAATTCTAAGACCAGATAACATCTCAAAACAATAAAGAATAAACTTAAGAGCAATAATGTGCTTTGGTAAGTGAGAAGAAAATAATAGAGTATCATCCGCAAATTGAAGTATAGATAATTCGTTGTTTAATTCCTCATTACCAACATTGCCTAAAACACCTAATCTCCTAGCTCTCTTAACAATTCTAGAAAAAACATCAGCCGCTAGATTAAATAAGAGAGGTGATAGGGGTCACCCTGTCTAAGACCTCTCTTAGATTGAATCTTCTTACCTACAACCCCGTTAACAACAATATTAGAACATCCAGACCTAAGGAAGAGCATAATCCAGTTAATTCATCTGAACTAAAACCTCTAGCAAGACACAATTCACAAATAAAATCCCAATCAATGGAATCAAAAGCCTTCTCAAAATCTAACTTCAAAATGGCACATGACAAATTATTTTTACAACATACATTGATATATTCCTGTACCGCCACCACTCCATCCACTGTGTTTCTGCCTTTAATAAAGCAGATTGTGAACAATCAATAAGATCATTCATCTTCCTACTAAGCCTATTCGCAAGAATTTAGAAATAATTTTAACAGAAACATTGATTAAGGAAATAGGTCTGAAATCCTTTAAATATTTAGCATCCTCTCTCTTTCGAATAAGGATAACATTTGCAAGATTAAAACTACCTGAACGCAAATTCCCACTATAAAAATCATTAAATAATTTAATAAAATCAAATTTTAATACTTCCCAAAACTGCTTATAAAAAAGAACCGAAAAACCATCAGGCCCAGGAGCTTTGTCACTAGGCATATCACTAATTGCCTTCCAAATCTCCTGCTCGGAAAAAGGCTTGTCTAAGTCTATTAACTCGCCCTTTGTGTCTTTTGGATAAATATCCTTCCATCTAACGTTAGTTCTTCTCTTAATCCTAGTTCCAGAAATCTATTTACAGTAACTAGTGAAAGCTTCATTTAAATCTCGCTGAAAAGTCAATTCCTCATCATTTAAGAAAATAGAATGAATCAAATTATCCCGCCTCCTCTTACTAGCCACGCTATGAAAAAAATTCGTGTTATTATCACCTTCCTTAATCCATTGAATACAGGATCTTTGCTTCCACGTGATTTCTTCCTTTTCCAAAATCAGTTTGAAATCATTTCTAAGGTTGCAAAGTCTATCTCTCTAAACGAGATTAAGAGTCCTAGTCTCATTCGACTTGTCTAAATCTAACATCTCACATAATATATTATCTTTCTTAATTCTAACACTTCCAAAAATAAATTTATTCCACCTCTTAAGAAGAAATCTTAATTTACCATGCTTTGAAACAAAAATCTTCGCAGAATTAGCATTATACAAATTATTAAAATAGAATAGAGAATTCCACTTAACAGTGACAAGTTTAATAAAACTAGTGTCTAAAAGCCACATGTTTTCAAATTTAAAACTGTTACCAATCAAAGTATTCGATTCGCACGAAAGGATTAATGGACAATGATCCGAATATAAAAAAGGTAAACCCATTACTTTACAAATAGGAAATCTATCATCAACCTCAGTACTTATAAAAAATCTATCTAATAAGGCAAAAGACAGACTGTCACTAACATTAGACCAAGTGAATGATCTGTTGTAAAGCAGAATCTCAACCAAATTATTATCTAAAATGAAATCATTGAATTCCTCCATATCAGAGAAATATCCTTCTCGAGGTGATCTCTCTCCTAAAAACCTTGTGAAATTGGAATCCCCCCCACAATCCAAAGGTTAGGGGCAAGATTCCTAAAATCAAAACATTCATCCCACAAGATTCTCCTCTAAATCTTAGTGTGAGGGCCATACACATTAGTAATGCCAAGGGAAGAATTATCAGTAAGGGAAACTAATATAATGTGCAGTGAACGTAACTTAGGAAACTCTTGCACAAGTCTATATTGATTATCTTTCCAACCAATCATAAGACCCCCGGCAGTACCAATTGCCGGAAGACAGGCCCAATTACGAAAAAGGGGCCCACCTAGCCTAGCATAAAAACTAAAATCAGGGCTCTCAATTTTAGTCTCTTGAAGCAATACAATATCGATATGATAATCTACAAAGGAAGTCCTCACCTTAGCACATTTATCAGGATCATTTAGACCCCTAATATTCTAGCTAACAATCCTCATCAACACAAAGAAGAAACTCTCTCTAATTCCCTACTTCTAATGAAGTCAGCATCTAACTCAATATCCGTAAAAATAAAGCCTGTATCATTGGCAGGCTGAAATAACTGACTAGACGAAGGACTACCCAAGGCAAAAGGAGAATAATCACTACCATAAACAGAAGTCATACCTGAGCCCACATCCGAATTGCTACTACTAGCATTCAGATTCAGGGACCTACCTCGAAAAGGAGAGGAACTAGATCTTATCCTAGCACTACGACGAATCAATCCAGAACAGGGAACTGCTCTCCTATGCCTCCCCATTCTCGACGAAGAAGAAGTAACATCTCTACTCTGAGGAAACCCCCGCACTAGTCTCCACCTGTCCTTCCCTATTCGATAAACCAGAACCGACTCTGGGAACATTCACTGAACATGAAAGGTCGCAATCCCATCTAAATACTCTATAGCTCGGCCTCAAATACAAGAAGAGAAGCTTCACAGTCGACTTACTCACCACCACAGAACATGAATCCATGTCCCACGAAAATATAATAACCCTCGTTGAACAGTCCAACCTGAAATCAGACCTCGCTAAAACTTCACCCACCGAAACTGATCTACCAATGGTAGTTAAACTGACAACTGAACTAGCCTCGCTACTCAAATCCTCTACCACACCCCTCCTATCCAACATGACTTTTTCACTAAAACAGTGAGACTAGCCTACCCACCTACACCCGTCCTTCACCTCGCTGAGATCACAACCAGGAAGCCTTACTTCCTGCTCCACGTCCATCATATCCTCATGAATGTTAAAACATGAACCTTTGACCTTTCGGTTTCTCATAGCTTTCATTTGAACCAATCTACCACATTTTATTCTACCCACTCTAAAGCCCTTCCTCGACATGGTGACAGCCTCCGAAATAGCACCCTCAGATGACCCATATTCACAAATAGATTATAAATGAAAATATTTATTCATGAAATAAATAGAGTTATAAAACGGGAATTTTAAGGGAGATTTAAGCATTGAAATAGAAAAGAGATTTCGTATGAACAATTCTATAAATAGAAGTGTATATAGAATTTGGAAATGGAATATTATTTTAAAATACGAAATCAAACATAATGGATTATATAAAAGAGTTAATCGATTAGAGTAAATCGAGTTAGAGTTAATCGATAAAGTTAATCGAGTTAGAGTTGATTGAATAAAGTTAATCGAGTTAAAGTTAATGGAGTGACAGTTATTTGAAGTGAGTTAATCAAATATTAGTTATTCGAAGTGAGTTAATCGAATGTTAGTTATTCGAAGTGAGTTAATCAAATATTAGTTATTCGAAGTCAGTTAATCGAATGTTAGTTATTCGAAGTGAGTTAATCAAATATTAGTTATTCGAAGTGAGTTAATCGAATATTAGTTATTCAAAGTAAGTTAATCGAATATTAGTTATTCGAAGTGAGGTTATCAAATATTAGTTATTCGAAGTGAGTTAATCGAATATTAGTTATTTGAAGTGAGTTAATCGAATATCAGTTATTCGAAGTGAGGCTATCGAATCTTAGTAATTCGAAGTGAGTTAATAAAATGTTGGTTAGTCGAAGTGAGTTAATCGAAGTTTCGAAAATAATTTCATTCATAATGTATTAATCATAGACGGCATAAGTGCCCCATACCACTATGTCATCATATATATAGGTTTACAATCAAAACCGCACAATGTCGTATTTGGAAATTGGATTTTCGTCATGAACCATGGCAAGGGACCGTCCTTACCGCTATGAGACCCTCTAGCTCGAGCCTTAGGCAAGTACTAAGTCAAGCCTTTGGATCGTCAGGGACGGTCCACACGGAGTGGATTAAAATGCATGAACACTGCGTTTCCCCGCCCTATGGGGCGTAAACTGGTCATATCCCGGCCAAACCATTGGCCCCGTAACGACCGATATAACCGAGGCGCCTCGCTTTCCATCATCCAAATAACTAAAATTTCAGGGCTAGTAAAATGATAACATCACTCCTAGCTAGAAGGAAACACATGTCCTCCCTGAAGTTCTCTCCCGTTTCTGGTTCATACCGGGGTGTGAGGCTCGCAAATTAACGCTATACACAAAGCTATGCCACACAGATGGTGCTTTGATCATCAACCATAACACTTTGCTTTTCAACGAGAACCTTGATCATTTGCATCTCAGCATGCCACACAGGCAATTCACGCCATGTAACTGATGGTTATCAATCACACGGATTGAAATCCAATGTCGGACACACGTTCCATTTACAAGTCCGTTCTGGGTCTGAACGAAACCTGAGGCACCTTATTCCTCATCCCGTACGTCCAATACAGGAGAGAGGCCCTCACACATCCAAACGATCAACAAGTACGTCCGGACAACCACCACAATAACCCTTTCAGGGCAGCAACTCCCATCAAAGGCATCAGTAGCCATTCATTCGATGTGAAGATCATCGGTCTTGCACCGTCTTCATATCTTCGACTTCATATCGTCTATCAATTATTTGAAATGAGAATTAACTCAGCCTTTTCAAATAATTCACGTATATTTAGAATTCAAATCAATTCACTTCATGGTTAAATTATTTGACATCCATATTTCAGTTCATTAGTGTATTTTCATGTCAAACACATTCAACCATCCAAAATATCAAAAAACCGAGTATGATCGATTTATTTCCATTCCATATCGTCTATAATTATTTACAATGATATATCGCTATTTTTATTCATTTAAAAATAACCAATTTAATTAAACGACGCTTCAAGCCATAACGCGTCCATGGCGCTGTTTTTCTTCAGATTTGATTTATACATACCTGAAAATCTAACCGTTGGATCTTTGCAAATTTAATATCATTGGAAAGATCTTTTCAAAGCAGACCCAACGGTTCCAGTTTTGTGAAAATCCGACGGTTGGATTTCTCGGTATAATCGTTTAAAATTACGATTCCAAAATGCGAACTGCAGCGTCATTATTCGTTTTATTTTAATTTATATATATATATATATATAATTCGTTCGTTGATTTCTGAACCAGTTTCTATTCATATACGTGTTAAAAATAATATTTTTAACCAGCAAATGTCAATTTCAACACATGAATACTTTGGCAACTTATTCATACAATAAAAATGTTAATTTTATAGTTCATACCATTTATTCAACACTTGAATATTTTCTAACTTCATATACATGATGAAAATGTGATTTTTATTGTTCTAATCATTTATTTAACATATGAATATTTTTAGAAGTTCACTTGCATGATAAAAATGTGATTTTTTATCATTTTAACTTTTTATTCAACTTAGGAATATTTTCTATACTTCATTTATGCGATAAAAATGTGATTTTTATCGTTCTAGTCCTTTATTCCACTTATGAATATTTTTAGAAGTTCACTTGCATGATAAAAATGTGAATTTTAACGCTTTAACATTTTATTTAACTTAGGAATATTTTCGATACTTCATTTATTTGATAAAAATGTGATTTTTATCGTTTCAATATTTTATTCAACACTTGAGTATTTTTAGTGACTCAATCATATCATAAAAATGTGAATTTCATTGTTTAGACATTTTTTTTCCAACATGAATATTTTATATACTTCATATGCATAATAAAAATGTGATTTTTATTATCTATACAATTTATGGAAATCACGAATATATTATCAACACATGAATATATTTCAATACATGAATAAAAATCAAACACATGAATATTTCAGAAAATTTCGGCAGCATAACGGCAGGGTAATTAAAACTGGCAACGTCCTGAGTACGCCTCCATGCTCTACCTTAAAGCCTCGCAGCTTTTAACAAGGGGGAATTCAACAATCTATTTCGTACGTAGACGAATTTTTTCACAAACTATTCTAATTTTGTTTCAACCACAAATAATTATTTCCAACCACAAACAATTATTCAACCATTCGCATTTATCAACCAAATTTCACGTCAATCACAATCAAGTCGTCCATGGTTTGCGGACGACGGGCGTCAGGAGTTTCTAAACTACGTCTACAACCTAATATATTTTATTTCAAAATTAAATTGAATTTAGAAATCTCACATTGCCTTTCGCTTTGCAAAAAAATTGTAGCAAGCTCTAAAAAGTCTCCGGTCTCATCTAGAATGTAGAAGGCGTCCTCACAGTCCCGGTATCTCTTGTTTCACTGGATTTCGACCACACATGAAATAGATATGAGTCTTAGAAGTTAACCACACTTTGCGACGGTTTTAGAGTGTTGAAACCGTTTAAAATAAACAAATATTCAGCAAATGGGTTCAAACTAGGGTTTCAATTTTGCGCTTAATCCGTTAATCAATAGGACAATCAGAGGGTACAACGTCAAGGAGGGAGGAAGCGCGAGCCTGTGCAGGGTGGTGGGACCCTGACCAATGGCCTCAGCTCCTCATGGCGGCACGACAAACTCTCCGACTTCGGAGCGATGGACTGAGCAAATTACTATGCCATAAATTATGGCACCAGGCTGGATTTGAAAATAGAGGAGAGGTCTACAAAATCTTCAATTGTAGCAGGCGATAATATTGCATGGACTGAACGATAGGGAGGAGAGAAGGAATTAACTGTGGCCACCGTTCATTTTCTGGAGTATCGGGTTTGAAGAGAAATGGGCCTGAAATTCTATTGGCCGATGGTTTTATATTTATTTTTTAATTCCATTAAATCCGAAAATACCCCTCGCTCCAAACGAACTCTAATTCCAACCCAACGACTGTCACCCCTAGCTAAATACCCCCATTTCGAACACAATGGAATATGTTTCGTAATCTCATTCGGCTATTGTAACACCCTGAATTTTCTGTAAACCTTAAAGTAACGAATTAAAGAATACTTAATTTTAATTTTGAGAAACAAGGGAAACGGGTTACGTCATTGCGTTCGTATCAGAATTCTTCTTGAGATAGAGTCCGAGTTTGCATGAATTGGACTTTGTATGAAGAAGTTATGGCCTTCGGATTCTCAGAAATTCAAAATTCAGATTCAAACACACAAGCAGGCAGGGCTGAAATTTTCCAGCCCCAGGCTAGGTCGACCAGGAGGTCGACAAGGGGGTCGACCTCCCTCCATACAGGTCGACCTGGGGGTCGACCTACCCCCCTCGGGCAGATCTGAAATGTGGCCATTTCTGACATGTTGCTGAGTCACTAGGGCTTAGGTGGCTGTCTGGATGGTTCTGATTGCTCCTATGTTGATCTTATTGCTTATATTAAATTAAAACTCTATATAAGCACGTATAGACACAAGCCCTAAACCTAAACTAATTGATCTCTTGGCCTCCATGCTGCTGCTGGAATAATGCTCCTTCTTCTTAAAGCTTAGGAATTGCAAGTTATGATTTTAATTCAAACGACTAACGACGAACGAATTATTCTCATCTTTAACTTGTCTTTGTGAGTACAATTTCTTTCACAAAATAATTAATAAATTAATTATGATGAGATATAATTTGGATTATGAGAACATGTCTGTTGAATCATGTGATTTTATTTAACTTTGTTATCGTCTGTCGGTGAACATATGACAGTTTTGTTAACTTATGTTAGTAGATCTATTTCATATGTCCAATCACATATGTTTAACTTGATTCATGTTATGACATCAATTTGTATGCAAGTTGGGATGTAAATTATATGCTATTTTGTATGTGAATCATATGCAAGTCTGTATGTGAATTATGCACAAGTTTATATGTGAATCAAGTATATGTATATATGCAAGTTTGTGTAAAACAGAGTTTACATGTTTAGATTCCTATGCAAGTTGGTATGGAATTCATATGCAAGTTAGGAGAAAAACCATATTCATATGTGTAAGTTCACAATTTCATGTTTAGATCTATATTTACATCCATGTAGTATATCGTTTATGCAAATTTATGTTCTAATTGTCCATTTTCCTATGCAAGTATAGGGTATGCAAATTTATGTCATAATTCTTATTTGCATGTTAGATCTATTTTTATGTATTATGCAAGTTGAGATGTTTCTTTCCTTTTTACGTGTTAGACTATTTGCGAGTATAATATATATAATTCATGTTTAGCGAACAAACGACTTGGGGACAATGGGATAATATTGAATACACATATTGTGAATTGGCATAAGACGGCCTTAAAGGCATATAATTAATTTATGACATTAATTGGTATAATTTGTATACCCAAAAATTATGGACATAATTTAGGTGACAATTATGGACATAGGTTAATATGGAATTTATTGATAATTTGAATAGGGATATTAATTCAAATTGGGGTTAAATGATTATATGTATTAATCAGCGCCTAAGACACGAGGTTAGACTCGTTTGTGGTATAAGACTGCCCGGACCCGCCCGGCAAATCCAGCAACCACAAACGGTAGTCTAATGTGAGTGGTCAAAGGTACAAATTTAAATGTGTAGCAATTGTAAAGACACGAGGTTAGACTCGATTGGGGTATAAGACTGCCCGGACCTGCCCGGCAAATCTGGTAATCACAAACGGTAGTCTAATGAGGGAGGTCTTACAAGGTTACAGTTGTAATGAATTAAGTAACACTTAACCAAGATAAACATGTGGTGGGACATGGCGGTTAAGTGGGTGACATGGGTAACATGTGAAATACGATTAGAAACACTTAACCAAATTGAAACATATAAGGAGACATGAATAAGAAAGGGTTAAGTGGGAAATCCTAGTGGGGACCAAGCATTGGTGGAAAGCTTGTGTCAAGTATGGAGACCCTCTTCAAACCAGTAACCCATTAAGTATCTTTGTGAGCTCGAGCTAGGATGAGGAAGGGACACGCTTACTGAGTTTGGTTGTAAGAGGTCAAAATGGGTTAGCGGTGGCAACGCAAGTCCAACGGGATCATGTGCGTGCGTGGTCCCGGGCTGGTAGATAAGACATTGTTGCATCGTGTAGGTATAAGCCGTGCATCTTTAGTGGTATCTGGTTGCAACTTTGGGGAGTGATACGCCCCACTGTGGGACCAGCACGGGTATCTACGAGTTAGGGATCCGATCGTATGGGGGTAGTGGGTACAACTAGTGCAGATAGGGGCAGGCGACATCTACGAAGGCAGCTAGTGGTACACGAAACTACTATTATGATTACTATGTTCTGTAGGCAAGATCAACCTTTAGGGTGACTGGTGTTGGTGTTGTATAGTAATTGTCCTATAGTGATTAGGAGCGCAGTTAGCGTTGTCTTATTTCTCTTGTTTGCTTTATCTTGCCCATTTATTTCACAGTCATTCCTTATTTACCAGTTTATGCCTTATCCTAATTACTTCAAAAATTATATTGTTAAAGTTATTGGACTCGCCAGACATTATGTCTGACCCCCTTTGTTTTCGCCACTTTTCTTTCCCTCCTCCCCCCTCCCCCCCGAGGTTCTCGGGGTGGGACTAGTGCTAGTGGAGCTTGATTTTGATCTTTAAGTGCTTGGGTTGCTGAAAGTAAAGTTCAACTTATCTCCTTATGGCTACTTATGTTGGGTTTATGCTTTTTACTTTATGTACTCAGAAAACAATTTGTCAAGATGGACAGTATGTGTGCTTGGTTTTGTTGTTGGTTTTTGGTATTGTCATAATCAAACTATTTCTCTGCTGCAATAAAAGTTGTTTTAAAATTTTCAAGTACCAATATTTGTATCTGTCTTGTTATATTCTGTTCTATACACCAATAATACTCCATGAAAGTTAATGCATTCCCTTTGTGAGTGACATTAATGGATGTGGGGTGTTACACGTGGTATAAGAGCTGAAGGTTACCAGAACAGATAAGAGATTTTGAAAAACTATTTTTCAAAAGCATTTTATAAAAAAAGTATTTTTAAGAGAAAAGTTTATTTTAAAAACATAAACCCGAAGAGCCATATATCTTTCCATCGATTCCTTGTTTTGAATCTTTCCTTTTTCGTTTCAGCATGTCTGGGGATCTTAACCTTCCAAAGGGCGTGCCGGTACCTGGCTGGTTCATAAGGTACCTAGAGGTTAGGGCAAATAATGTAGGCCCAGCAGACGTTCCTCCTCCCCAGCTGCAGCCGCTCCTCCTCCTCCACCTCCACGCGTTGATTCTTTTACGAAGATATGCAAGTACTTTTGGGCAATGGGCGGAAAATCTTTTCACGGATCAGATACATTTGTTGAAGCTTGAAATTGGCTTAAGGAGGTGGAAAATTTGTTCGGTATTTTCGAGGTGGGAGATGGAAGGAAGGTCCAATTGGCTGCTTGGTTAATGAAGGACGAAGCCTCGTTTTGGTGGGAGGTCACAAATGGAGAACGTCTAGTGGAGACATGGATGGATTTCAGGCATAGGTTCGAGATGAAATTTCTCTCACGAGTAGAAGAGAATTTATATATGGAAAAGTTCTTGGCATTGAAGCAGGGAAATTTATCAATAAAAGAGTACGTCAACAAGTTCAATCAATTGGCGAGGTTTGGCTTAGACTTGGTGAGCGCACAAGAAAAGAAGGCCCTGAAGTTTGTTAAAGGTTTGAACGAGTTGCTACACGGGTTAGCTATGACCCACATTCCTATGGGGGCTACCTTTGAAAAACTGGTTGACATGGCGTTTATACATGAAGAGGAAAAGGGCGCTAATGCTAATAAGGCACTAGAGAAGAAAGGGGATTAAAAGAAACCACAACACAACACAAGAAAGGTGGTAAAGATAACAACGGAAAAGGAAATAAAATGAGCTTTAATTGTGGGACACCAAGTCATCTGAGCAAAGACTGTAGGAAGAAAAAGAAGACTGGCTGTTTCCACTGTGGTGAGGCTGGGCATCTGATTAAAGACTGCCCGAGGAAAGGGCAGAGGGCAGGGTCTACTTCTGGAGGGTAGGTTCAGGCTTTCATGGCACCTCTACAAGAATGAGGTAGAACTATTTCTGTTGAGATTTTAGTTTATCTTTTTGATCATCATGTTCGCACACTCTTTGATTCTGGCGCATCGCACTCTTTTATATCTACTGCTTTAGTTGAATCACTACACCTAGGCACTAGTATAGTTGAGGATCCCTTGGTTTTTTCAAATCCAATTGGGGGCTCAACTTATTTGTCAATGATTTGTTTGGATTTGGAAATTTCTATTCTAAGCATTTGGTTTAGATGTAATGCCTATGTTTTGAGATTCACGAGCTATGGGTTGATTCTAGGCTTGGATTGGTTATCCAGTAATAGTACCATCCTCGATTGTGGAAAGAGAGTGGTTAGGCTCATGACTCGCCTCAGTAACACTCTCGAAATCTCTTGTAATCCCATACATTCTGTTATGCTTAGCTATCTAGAATCTCTTGATGCGTCTGTTGAGAATTTGTAGTCTGTGAAAGTGGCTCGTGAATACTCGGATGTATTTAAAGAGGTGAAGGGCTTACCTCCGAAGCGGGAGATAGACTTCCGCATATACCTCGTTGATAACGCAAAACCCGTTGCTTTACCTGTTTGACACATGGCTCCAAGGGAGAGGAAGGAGCTCAGCAAGCAAGTTAAAGAACTTCTACAAAAGGGGTTTAAAAGGCGGAGTATTTCTGAATGGGGAGATCCAGTAGTGTTCGCAACCAAAGCGGATGGTTCACTCCGCCTATGTGTTGATTATAGGGAGCTAAACAAGCTGATCAAGAAGAATAGGAACCCACTTCCAAGAATAAACGATTTGTTCGATCAACTTGTTGGTGCATCAATTTTCTCCCAACTATATCTGGCTACCGGGTTTCATCATCTAAGAGTGGCTGAAGACAACATTGATAAGACCGCGTTCTGAACCCCGGATGGTTTCTTCGAATGGCTTGTCATGCCTTTTGGCTTGACAAACGCACCTGCTTACTTCATTGATTTAATGACTAGGGTGTTCAGGGAATTCCTTAATAAGTTTGTGGTGGTATTCGTAGATGACATTTTGATCTTCTCGAAGAATGAGGAAGAGCATGTTCTGCATTTAAAGGAAGTCATGGATACTCTCCGTGCGCATCGGCTGAAAGCAAAATTCTCCAAATGCCACTTCTGAAGAGAAGAAATAAGATTTCTTGGACATGTGGCGTCCAAATAAGGGATAGCTGTGGACCCCGCAAAAGTAGTTGTGGTACAAGATTGGAAGGTTCCACGAAATGCAAACGAAGTTCGAAGCTTTCTCGAGCTAGCGGGCTTTTATAGAAAGTACATCAAAGACTTTGCGAAAATCTCAGCTCCACTTACAAGGTTAACGAAGAAGAACCCGACTTTCACTTGGGATTTGGAATGCGATATTGCTTTCCAACGTTAGAAGAGGGCTCTAACAGCAGCCCCGGTCCTGAACTTGCCTGATGGGAGCAAGATGTATACCATATAAACTGATGCATGCGACACAGGATTAGGCGCTGTCTTGATGCCGGAAGGGAAGGTAGTAGCTTATTTTGGAAGACAGTTGAAAGTACATGAGAAAAACCACCCAACCCACGATCTAGAGTTGGCTGCCATCGTTTTTGCGCTTATGTCTTGGCGCCATTATCTCCTAGTTGAGAAGTTTGAATTGTATACTGACCATAAATCATTGAAATACCTTTTCTCACAGAAAGACCTCAATCTAAGAAAACAAAGATGGATGGAGTTTCTTGCCTCATACGATTTTGAGATCTCCTATACACCTGGCAAGGGCAATGTGGTAGTGGATGCCTTGAGTACAAAGAAGCCAACCTTAAGCCCTCTCTTTTTAGAAAGGCAAAGCTTGGAGTTTATAGCAAGCTTTGACTTTAGAACCTCCTCTGAACTTGTACCAGGTTTGTTGGCAACGCTAGAGGTGTGGCCTACTTTGTTGGACTCAATAGGAACTGCACAAGGTGAAGACCCTAAGCTAGTTGATGTGATAGATAAGCTAATTAGGGGTGAGACATCTAGTCACCTCGATAGGTACTCCATTGATGATAAGGGTTGGTTAAGACGGGATGGAAGGCTATGCGTCCAACAAGCAAGGGATTTGGTGAAGAAGGTTCTCGAAGAGGCACACCATTCCATGTTGACCATACACCCAGGTGGAGACAAGACGTATAAAGACATTAAAAGGGTTTTCTTTTGGAATGGCATGAAGAGGGATGTAGCTGAATTCGTTTCTAAGTGCATAATATGCCAGCAAGTCAAGGCGGAGCAGAAGAAGCCTGGTGGTTTGCTTCATCCTCTAGAGGTCCCACCGTGGAAACGGGATAATATTTTGGTGGACTTTGTTGATGGGTTGCCTAGGTCAAGAAGGGGCAATACCAGTATTTGGGTAATAGTGGACAGGCTCACAAAAAGCGCTCACTTTATACCTGTCAAGAGTAGGAGGACTGCCTCATCATTAGCATCCATCTATCTTAAAGAGATAGTTCGACTCCATGGGGTCCCCACCAACATAATGAGTGATCGAGACCCTATCTTTACGAGCGAGTTTTGGAAGAGTCTGCAAGAGGCTGTGGGCACACAGCTATGCTTAAGCACGACCTATCACCCTCAAACCGATGGTCAGACGGAAAGGGTGAACAGAGTACTAGAAGATCTTCTGAGACTGTGCATTCTTGACTTTGGAGGAACGTGGGAGGATCATATTCCTTTGGTGGAATTCACTTACAACAATAGCTACCAAGCCACCATAGGCATGGCACCCTTCGAAGCTTTATATGGAAGACCATGTCGTTCACCAACTTGTTGGTGGGAGTCTACAGATAAACACATACTTGAGTCAGACATGATTAGAGAAACTTCAGAGAAAGTGGACTTGATACGAAGAAGAATGAAGACTGCCTAAGATAGACAGAAGTCCGACGCAGACAAAAGAAGGACCGACCTTGAGTTTGAGGTTCGAGACAGTGTGTTCCTTAAAGTATCTCCTTTGAGGAATGTCATTCGCTTTGGGTCCGTAGGAAAGTTGGCACCAGGATTTGTAGGACCATTCCCTATCATTGAAAGGATTAGGACGATGGCTTACAGATTAGAGGTGCCCGAAAGACTGGCTGGAGTTCATAATGTTTTTCACGTTTCTCAATTACGGGAGTGCTTCCATGAGTTTGCGGAAGTTGTGGAACCGAGCATACTATAGGAAGTCGAGGTGGAATGAGAAGCGACTGTGAGAAGAGTTCCAACTCGTATCTTGGGAGCAGAAGTCAAAAAGCTACACAACTGTGAGGTCAAGCTTGTTAAAGTTCAATGGAGCGACGGCGAGGAAGACGCGTCTTTGGAGACTGAGGCCAAAATACGTGCCGCCTACCCTTTTCTTTTTGAGGGTACATCTTTGATCTCTTTATCCTTAAGTTTATGCATGCTTGTATCTACCTTTTTAGTATATCTCCTCGGTCATATTCCTTATCCTTAGGTTGAAACCAATAGATGTAAACATGTATTTGAAACATGTTATGATTTATGGATTCAAGTGGATGCAAGTGTTTGCAAGTGGTTGCTCGCGGATGCATGTACACACACATTAGGCACTAGATCAGCTCAATTACTTTCATATTGCATATAAATATGAGTGCATATTTAGATTAATAGATGCGTAATGGTTGTGTTATCATATGGATGCTGGATTCAAATGAATGATTATGCACACATGTAGAAATAATATGTATCATTAGGATTCTTTTGCATACATAATCGGCGCATGGCACAGTCATGATTCGCATTAAGGAGGTCAACTGAATTAGTAGACTGCCTGATTTTACATTAGATAAGGACATGTACATGCACTATGCATATAAACATGAAAGCATTAGAAGTCGTTTAAGGACAGTGGATGCCTGCATTTGATGGTTGAGTAGATGGACGATTGGATGGTGGGATATACGCTCTTTTTGACTTGAAGATTTCGTGGACAAAATCCTCTAAGGAGGGGAGAATGTAACACCCTGAATTTTCTATAAACCTTAAAGTAACGAATTAGAGAATACTTAATTTTAAATGTGAGAATTAAGGGAAACGGGATTCTCCATTGCGTTCGTCTCCGAATTCTGGTTGAGATAGAGCCTGAGTTTGCATGAATTGGACTCCGTATGAAGAAGTTATGGCCTTCAGAAGTCTCAGAAATTCAAAATTCAGATTCAAACACAGAAGCGGGCTGGACGGGAATTTTCCCGCCCCAGGCCAGGTCGACTAGGGACCAAGGGGTCGACCTCCCACCATACAGGTCGACCTACACCCCTCGGGCAGTTCTGAAATGTAGTCAATTCTGACCTGTTGCTGAGTCACTAAGGCTTAGGTGGCTGTCTGGATGGTTCTGATTTCTCCTGTGTTGATCTGATGGCTTATATTAAATTAAAACTCTATATAAGCATGTATAGACTCAAGCTCTAAACCTAAACTAATTGATCTCTTATCCTCTATGCTGCTGCTGGAATAATACTCCTTATTAAAGCTTAGGAATTGCAAGTCAAGATTCTAATTCAAAAGAATAACGACAAATGAATTATTCTCTCCTTTAACCTGTCTTTGTGAGTTCAATTTCTTTCAAAAAATAATTAATAAATTAATTACGATGAGATATAATTTGGATTTTGAGAACATATTTGTTGAATCATGTGATGTTATTTAACTTTGTTATCGTCTGTTGGTGAACATATGACTGTTTTGTTAACTTATGTTAGTAGATCTATTTCATATGTCCAATCACATATGTTTAACTTGATTCATGTTATGACAATAGTTTGTATGCAAGTTGGGATGTAAATTATATGCTATTTTGTATGTGAATCATTTGCAAGACTGTATGTGAATTATACACAAGTTTATATGTGAATCAAGTATATGTATATATGCAAGTTTATGTATAAAACATAGTTTACATGTTTAGATTCCTCTGCAAGTTGGTATGGAATTCATATGAAAGTTAGGAGAAAAACCATATTCATATGTGTAAGTTCACAATTTCATGCTTAGATCTATATTTAGATCCATAGTAGTACATCGTTTATGCAGATTTATGTTCTAATTGTCCATTTGCCTATGCAAGCATTGGCTGTGCAAATTTATGTCATAATTCTTATTTGCAAGTTAGATCTATTTTTATGTGTTATGCAAGTTGTGATGTTTCTTTCCTTTTTATGAGTTAGATTATTTGTGAGTCTAATATATATATATATATATATATATATATATATATATATATATATTTCATGTTTAGCGAACGTACGACGTGGTGACAATGGGATAATATTGAATACACATATTGTGAATTGGCATAAAATGGCCATAAAGGCATATAATTAATTTGAGACATTAATTGGTATAATTTGTATGCCAGAAAATTATGAACTAATTTAGGTGACAATTATGGACATAGGTTAATTTGGAATTTATTGACAATTTGAATAGGGATATTAATTCAAATTGGGGTTAAATGATTATGTGTATTAATCAACGCCTAAGACACGAGGTTAGATTCGTTTGTGGTATAAGACTGCCCGGACCCGCCCGACAAATCCAGCAACCACAAATTGTAGTCAAATGTGAGTGGTCAAAGGCACAAATTTAAATGTGTAGCAATTGTAAAGACACGAGGTTAGACTCGTTTGTGGTATAAGACTGCCCGTACCCCCCAGCAAATCCAGCACCCACAAATAGTAGTCTAATGTGGGAGGTCTTACAAGGTTACAGTTGTAATGAATTAAGTAACACTTAACCGAGATAAACATGTCGTGGGACATGGGGTTAAGTGGTTGACATGGGTGGCAGGTGAAATACAATTAGAAACACTTAACCAAATTGAAACATGTAAGAAGACATTAATAAGAAGGGGTTAAGTGGGAAATCCTAGTGGGGACCAAGCATAGGTGGAAAGCTTGTGTCAAGTATGGGGACCCTTTTCAGACCAGTAACCCATTAAGAATCTTTGTGAGCTCGAGCTAGGTCGAGGACGGGACACGCTTACTGAGTTTGGTTGTAAGAGGTCAAAACGGGTTAGCGGTGGCAACGCAAGTCCAACGGGATCATGTGCGTGCATGGGCCCGGGCTGGCAAATAAGACGTTGTTACGTAATGTAGCTATAAGCCTTGCATCTTCAGTGGTATCGGGTTGCCTCTTTGGGGAGTGACACACCCCACTGTGGGACCAACACGAGTATCTATGAGTTAGGGAGCCGATCGCCTGGGGGTAGTGTGTACAACTCGTGGAGATAGGAGCTGGCTGCACCTATGAAGGCAGCTTGTGGTACACAAAACTACTATTATGATTACTATGTTCTGTAGGCAGGATCAACCTTTAGGGTGATTGGTGTTGGTGCAGTATAGTAATTATTCTATAGTGATTAGGAGCGCAGTTAGCGTTGCCTTATTTCTCTTGTTTGCTTTGTCATGCCCATTTGTTTCACAGTCACTCCTTATTTACCAGTTTATGCCTTATCCTAATTACTTTAATAATTATATTGTTAAAGTTAATGGACTCGCCAGACTTTATGTTTGACACCCTTTGTTTTTGCCTCTTTTCTTCATATCCCCCCCAGGTTCTCAGGGTGGGACTAGTGTTGGTGGAGCTTGATTTGGATCCTTTTCTCTCTCTTTTGGAAGTGCTTGGGTTGCTGAAAGTAAAGTTCATCTTATCTCATTATGGCTGCTTTTGTTGGGTTTATGCTTTTTACTTTATGTACTCAGAAAACAATTTGTCAAGATGGATAATAAGTGTGCTTGGTTTTGTTGTTGGATTTTGGTATTGTTGTAATCAAACTATTTCTCTACTGCAATAAAAGTTGTTTTAAAATTTTCAAGTACCAATATTTGTATCTGTCTTGTTATATTCTGTTCTATACACCAATAGTACTCCATGAAAGTTAATGCATTCCCCTTGTGAGTGACATCAATGGACGTCGGGTGTTACAACTGTTTAAGTCAGCCATCTTTCAAATTAAAATATAAAACATTTAATTTTAGATTTGAACGTACGTTTTAATTTGTCGGGGCCACATACTGATATAAAAATTTTTAGAAAATTAAATCTTGCTATGTTGGGACGATACAGTCCCAACAAAACTGATTTTGTCGAATTTGGAGACCGTTTGAAAAATGGCCATTTTCCGGTCGTTCCAAATTGCCTGAAATTAACCAAACACGTTTTCTTTTGCCACGGTCACATATTAATTCCAAAAATTATGAAAATTGGAATCTAGTTATAATTTGACATTCCGGATCCAATAACAGTGGTTTCGTCGAAAATGGAGGTCGTTTGTAAAATTTCTATTTTTAAGGGCTTTATTATTATTTAAAAATAGAATTTTTAAATTCTGACTCAATTCCTAGCAAAATTATTCAAAATAAAATTTTTAAATTGGTTCTGATTTTTCGGGTTATTACATAAACAATTTTTATACAACACCCATATAATTTTATACAACGCCTATCTCTTTTATTACAATGCACTTATAAGTTAAAAATAACATTTTCAAATAGCTAAATTTTTCTAACACTATTTAGAAAATTTCGGCAGCATAACGATGCGATACTAGAACCGAAATAAGGTCTAGCCCTATCCCTCGCCTAATAATGGCTCGCGCCATATACAAACCAAGTCTAATCAATTTCATCTACATCCCAAACCAAACACAAATAATTTCTTAATAGGTTTGCCAAACTCTATTACACAATAATCAATCCAACAAATTAAAACAACCAAACATATATGGTTTGTATAAAAAGTAGTGTCGGGGGCTACTAAGCCCCGTCTGCACCCTAGGATATAATAACTTAATTAAAAGTTGAGTGAGAAAATGTTCTCACCTCAGGTTTCCACTCCGCCATTCTTTCAAAGCGAAGAAGAGGATTATCACGCCGGCTACGTACTTAAGCAAACACGATATCCTACATGATTGAATTTTATTAATAACAGACATATGATAAAAATCATATATTTATCTAACTAAAAAAATTTCTTTCATCCGATAAAAATCATATTTTTATCTGCATAAAAATATATCATAACCAGATAAAAATCATATTTTTACTTATTTAAAAATCATATTTTTACTTAGCTAAAAATCATAATTTTAATTTGCTAAAAATTATAACTTTATATAACAAAATTATATTTTTATATGTCTAAAGATCATATTTTTATATGACTAAAGATTATATTTTAATATGACTAAAGATAATATTTTCACATGACTAAAGATTATATTTTTATATGACCAAAGATTATATTTTTCTCAAACTAAAAATAATATCTTTCTATAACTAAAAATAATATCTTTATCATACTAAAATAATAACTTTCAATTGCAAAAAATCATAACTTAATCACACTAAAAATCATAGCTTTTCATTATAAAAAATCAGAACTTTATCTAAATTAACAAAAAATCAGATGTTTATCTAATTAAAAATCAGAAAACTTACACAATTTTCCAGGATTTAGATCGTTGCAGAATCGGAGGAGGAGGTGCGGTGGTAGCTAGATTTGGCACTGGAGGGCGCTGCGGTTTGGGCCCATGAAAAGGGCTTCGTTAGGGTGGAAGGAGGCGATTCAGGCAGCTGGCGGTGCGGTGGGAACGGGCGGCGGTCTGGTGTGGGGGTACGACAGTGGCACGGGTCTGGAATCTATGCGGTGTTTGATTCGAGGAAAGGGGGTGGCTCAGGGTCGAGATGCCGAAGTGGGGGATGTTGATGGTCCTGATGATGGCGGGGGATCGCCTGGACGGCAGCGGTGTAACGACCCGGATTTTGAGCGACTTTGGTTATCGACATAAACACGATGTCGATAACCAAAACATCGAAAAATCCCGGTTGTTAATGAAAAAAATTAGAGGGTGAGGAAAGATAAGATAGAAACTTAGAATAGAAGAAGAAAAGAAGAACTTACATCATCAGAGTAACACGAATCTCACAGCGGAACGAATAACATATAGTAGATAACATAACTTTGAAATATAACAGTTATGTATACAATAGCACTTATAAGAGTACTGCACTTACAACACAGCGGAAATAACTATAGCTATATGATCTTGAAGCCTCCTGCTTCAAGCTCTCCAAGTATATCTGTAAATCCCGACTACTTGACTGCCCGTTCAAATTTAGGCACCCAAGAGTTTAGGGAAAACAACAAAACAAACTCCAGGTCAGTCATGGGACTGGTGTGAGTAAAACAGTTTAACACAGTTTACAGGTATATGATATCTCATAAGACCACGCCGTGAATACGGAACGGGTTTTTCCCTTATGAAAATCTGAACAACTTTGACAAGCAATGTCATTGTGATATTATAGTAATGTCTATATACAAATAGATATCAATCTAGCAGAACGCTTTCATCTCATGTTCTACATATATGGTATACAATCAAAATCGCAAGCACGTATTGGATAATGGATTTCCAACTATGATAAGGTATGGAACCATCTTCTGCTAGTGTACCGCTAGAGAGGAATACACTAGGTTCAACAAGAACATTTTACAACCCGGCCACACATGACCGACCGCTCATTTCTCTCAGTGTATCGAATGTATATCACCAACGGTTGGGAACAACAACCGTTTCCCGAATGGGACAACATCAACAATAGATTTTTAGAAATAAATGAAACTCTAGATCAGGTGGTTATACACCCTAATAGGTGCGACCTACATAGCTATGCTACCTGCCCGATTTCTATCATTTACCGGTTGATGAGGCTTGAGGTTACGCTTCATCATCACATAAGATTCACTTCGAATGCCACATTGTCAGATCCATCAAAATCACCAATTTGACGTCTACAACCATACATTATGTGTCAGCTAAAAGAAGTTTCCTTCTCCGCTTCTACTCTTGGTACGGTTGAAGAAATCAACGTTCGTGACCCTTCAGGGAATACACTGTCAGACATTCATCCATACACTTAGAATATCACATCGTCATACCCGCCAAATCTCAAATTGACTTATCCAAATGTAACCCGAGTATACAGCTAAGAAAAATGAATTCCTCTGCCACCAACGTGAATACGTTTGAACAGATCAACTTACGCGATCTATTAGATATACTACGTTAGTCCCTCGTCCATACAGGTCATCCTGGGACTGGACAAACCGAAGGCACTATTCAGTATATCCATCTTAGTCAATATTATCTAAGACTTATACAACAGCCCTTTCACTTTACTCCGTCTTCAATTATCTTTGGCATACATGATTCGCAACGCTTATGCCAATACAGAGTGGTTCTTTGGATAATAATCCAACCGGTCTCTCCATATTAACAACGTTAAAATGGTTAAAACTTCGATAGTCTGTGAGTTAACTATCGAAGAAAAACAAGTGTGCAAACAACGATATTATTTCCAGATGAAAATTATATCGAACAAACATCATTTAACATTAATCTCTTTAGTTCATTTTACATCTCTTGTTTCCCTATATTCAACATTTGCTATTTTCTAGATTTAGAAAATATAGGTTATTAACATTGGAAAACATTTCCAAAAACTCTTCCATTAGACTTAGACAGATGTTTAAACAAACCATTGCGATGCCAACTCAAACCATTTCTCTTATTAACTATATTCACTTAACCACCCTTTACTGCCGAACCATACCCATTTCATAGTTAAAAACGTAGCCAATCAAGTTGTGGTAGAACTACCTCTCAGACCTTAACTGAACAACATTTCTAACCTTGAGCTAGGCAAAGTTCACTTTAAATTCCTTTAACTAACTTCCTTACTTAACTTTCCTTTCGAATAACTATATTCGATTAACTCCTTTCAATTTACTCTATTGGACTGACCCTATTGGACTAACTCTATTGCTTAACTCTTTTTGATTTACTCTATTTGCTTTACTCTATTTGCTTTACTCTATTTACTTAACTCCTGTCGAATAAAAAACATTCGATAACTCCTCTAACTCTATTCGAATAAACTATATTCGATTAACACCTTTCTTCTAACTAGATTTGATAACTCCTCCCTTCGGATATCCAATATTCGATTAACTCACTTCGAATAACCAATATTTGATTACCCTTCTCTCGAATACACTATGTTCGTAACTCTACTTTGAATAAGTGATATTCGATAACTCTACTCGATTAACTCCAATTGAATAACTCAAATTAGTTAACTCTACTCTAACCGGTCAACTCAACTTATTCAACTTAACTTAACTTGGTTTACTCAACTTCGACTAATTCACTTTGAATTAACTAACTTCGACTAACTCCTTTGAATTAACTTTGACTAACTCCTTTGATTAACTTCGACTAACTCCATTGGATTAACATCGACTAACTCCTTTGGATTAACTTCGACTAACTCCTTTGGATTAACTTCGACTAATTCACTTCGATTAACTTAACTAATTCATCTAGACTTACTTAACCATAAATATTCCTTTGGTTCAACTATATTTACTTAACAAATAAATATCTCCTTTGGTTTAACAATATTTACTTAACAAATAAATATCCCCTTTTTAATCTATTCGTAAATGGTTTACGAATATTTCTCTTTTTATTTATTTTTAAATGGTTTACAAATATCGTTCTTTATATTTGATTAACAAATATAACTCCTTTATATTTGATTAACAAATATAATTCTCTTATATTTGATTTACAAATATAACTCCTTTATATTTGATTTACAAATATAGTTCTTTCATACTAAACCATTTTCCTTTATAATATAAAATCCGTTGATTTTATATAGATAAATTATTTTCAAAATATACTTTGAAAATCTCCTTTCTACATTCTGGTATTTCTTATGGTATTTAACACACTATATAACAACGACAAATATCGTCCAACCACACATAATTATCATCAGATTATATATCACATTTATATATCACAATATATAAATCACAGTAAAATAACTGTTGAGGAATCCAGTTGTATACCTCCAACCTGTTTCCCTGCATCCACAGATGTTAAACAACATCAGTATAATATTCTGATAAACAGAATCAACATATAAATATTTACGGTTTATATATACACACACACATATATACATATATATATATATATAATTTCTACTAACTGACTAGCAGTTCAATCAAACAGTCAACACACAGTCAAACAGACAATAATTAACAGTCCTAAGAATACGTCGTAAAAATAGAACTATTCAGAGTTGGTGAGATTTACTCGCATTTGGACGATCATCGTCAATGACGATAACCATCGCTTGATTCAGACAATTTATTTTGCTATAAATTGTAACGTGCTCCAATTGACTTGCGGTCAGTTACATTGTGTTGCTCTCGTCCATACGATCCCAACGGATCTTGTTTCGCTGAATTTCGATATCGTATGGTAAAGTTATGACCTTACGTAAGTTAATACATATTAAAATTAAATAAACATGGATTAGAAATAAAAGATGGGCCTTAACTTTATCACTACGGCCCATTCCCTTTCAAAAATACCCAGGCCTGAACCCGCTACCTCCATCTTCTTTCCTCCTGCTTGTTTTCCGTCGAACAAACCCAGTGCCATTTCCAACCATTTCGATCCCAAACCGATCTTCCACATCCCAATGAAATTCACCACTAATATCAACAAACTACTCCTCACCAAATCCTCCTTAATTTCATCACCTCAAATACCAACTCGAGCTCATCTTCCCTGTTTCCGTCGCACAACAGAAACCGCCCAACCCAGAAATCGCACATCTCAATTAACACTCGAACTTCACTAGAAATTCACCACTGGAGCTGCTTCTTGCCACGAGTTCGAATATACATTCGAATATAAATATAAATGCTCCAAAATCCCGAAAAGTTGAACCCTAAATCACGCTGGAAGCAACTCGGGTTCCCAAGCTGACGTCGAACTCAGCAAGGTGTACATCAGATTGAAGAGCTTCGTGAACTGATTACAAATATCAACCTTTCCAGATTTATTGATTTGTATTTGATTTTTACTTTGTATTTTCTTTGTTCAACCTTTGCTATGTTCGTCCAAATTTGGGTTATATAGGTTGCGTTCAGGTAGGTAGCACTTATGGTTGAGGATGAATGATGCGTGGCCTGTTTGTGATCATAGAAAATGAGGGGAGATATTTTCGAATTTATTTTATATTTTATTTTCGCCAATCTCTCCTTGTATCTGGCTTCTAAAAATCCCTGCGACTACGTACGATACCAAAAATCACCAAACTGGACATGCATGTAGAGTTCGACATTACGGTCCCAACGAAACTGGTTTCTTTGAATTCTGACTCCATATGCTCACACAGCGTATTTTTAACTGTTGAAATACTGACTATTTCTCACTCTAAAAATCCGTACGGCCACATAGTGACTCTAAAAATCACCAAACTTGGAATCTAACAACTATTTGATATTGCGGATCCAACAAAACTGGTTTCGTCGAATTCCGACTTCGTATGCAGAAGTGGCTATTTTTAACGCTTTAAATAGCCTATTTAAAAATATAAATATATTTAAATATAACTAAATAAATTATATAAAATTAATTATTATCGTCTATATTCACAGTGGAATACCATACAGCTCCAGAATATTCCTGTATGCATTTACATCTCGATATTACATCGTCAGAGTATATCGATGCTTGATTTCTATTTAAATCCTTATTTAAAATATAATTAAATAGTTATGGTCAGGGCGCTGCATTTCTGAGAATTTGATTTGGACATAACTCGAAATCTACGTGACGAAATCCTGATATTTCTCTTCCACTAGAAACATATACTCCACCAGCTCCACACGTTTCTTGTTTCACAGAAATCCGATTTAAAACGGGCCCTGTACATCCACTTGAAGTCTAAATCGCCAAATAGCGAACTACCGCGTCGTTACGCGCTCTATTTTAATTATAATATAATTATACGTTCAAACTGATGTCGATTGGATATATTCGTCAATATAATCCAACTCTAAGATGAATTAAATCTCGGGGATGACCCCGTTCACAGAGTATTGTGAATGCCAATATTTCTGATTATTTCTGAATTTAATATATTATCTTTTATTTAAATTAATTAAATAATCCACTTAATTTAATTAATGATGATTAAATTCCCTAAATCACTATATATATAATTAAATTAATTAATTATAATACCCCTGACATTGCAGGTCATTACATTCTTCCCCACTTAAAATAATTTCGTCCTCGAAATTGCTAAGTTAGAGGATGACCCTATATATTGGAACTCCTAAGATTTGTTTACCCCGAAATTATGATTTCAACTGAATCATTTAATATCGACTAAAATATTAATTCCTTCCGATTGACTAAAATTTTCATAAATTTTGAAAATTTTCTAACACTTTAAATTCTCGGAAAATTTCTCCATAACCTCCTTTGTACAGCCCTATCGGTAAAACCACCACTCGCCTCTCTAGGCCATCTCAAACCCAAAAGAAAATCAAACTATTTCCCAGCTTACGCTTATTTGGGTTAAAACGGATGTTGTGTAAAACATCGTTACGACAACCCAAATACTAAATTCAACTAACTCTTATCCAACATTGGTCTTCGAGCCTGAAATCTTACTATTTATTTGTTAATAATGAAACCAATCAAGTTGGGGTATAACTACCTCTCAGACCTTGACAGAATAACATTTACAACGTCAAAACAGATAAGGCTACTTACTCAAATAATCAATACCATACAACTAATTATTCACTTTTAAACACATATACTCTTTCTCTTTTTAAGTTCGTTTCCTTATCGACTTCTCTATATATACTGATATACAGAATTCTAGTTATCAGATTTTCTTAAAAATATTCTAACACTTTAAATTTTCGGAAAAATTCGCCATAACCTCCTTTGTACCGGGAACATCGGGATATTTCACATAGCCTCCCATGGCCCTTGCCAATCCCAAAAGAAAAAGAAAAGCCAAGCGTCTTGCCGATACGGCTCATAAATCTCATGCTTATATCAAATATAAACTTGTACCTTTTGTCGGCATATTAACTTTATAACTTTCACCTGTTATCAATCCAACATATACCCACGGTCATCTCAACCAATTATTCGCTTATACCTAAGTCGAATTCTATTTCAACCTCGAGTTCCATTCTCGATTTTAAATCCATAATCCGACTATTAAATTACACTTCATATTCATATCTCACAATCCAGTTTGTCTCGACATTTCAAATTCAACTCAGTTTCCACTTAACTGGTTTCTAATTCCATCTCAATTCTATTGGATTTTACAAATTTTACTTCAATTTGTTTTAATTCAATCATCCTTTTCTTCCTGGAAGTTATAAACAGCTTTGCCTTACTAAAAATCAAACATTCCTTTTTTGAAATTCAACACAACTTGTTTTTCCCTAAACAAATTCAAAACAAAATCCTTGTTAGTAATCCGTCACTTACACACTCGAAAATGAACACTAATGATGTCATGATTAACATCGGAATCTATTTTCCAGCTACCGAAGTGAGTTCAATACTATAGTACTTTCAAAACCCATTCCAAATATCCTTTTACAATGTTGTAAACAAATTTAAAATCTCCCAGGATCTTAAAATTCACATATCTTAATTCAAATCCATTTTCAAACACTTATTTCAAATTTCCAGAGTTTGAATTTCAATTCTGATTTAAATTTCAGATTTAACTTATCTGATTCCATGTATTTTACTTATAGGAATTCTGATTGGTTATATATAACCATTTAATTTATAATCTTACTCGATTATAATAACAACCAATATATCCTCTATATTATAATTTTGATATAAATATATATATATATATATCTTCTCTGTATCAAGATATACCTTAGGTAAACTTATTTTTGCTTACCCTCCTTTCAAAACATATCGTGACGACCCATCGTATTCGAGTGTTTATTAACTCCTACCGATACTGTGGATCAAACCGATCGATCAGAACCCATAAACAACTCAACCCATGAATCTCCGCAATATAAATCATTTTATATCAAATACAAATACGCGCTCATACACTCCAACTCAATCTAGGGTATTACTAACCCTATCTCTACTGAGTCATGCCACAGAGCCAAGTAATTCTTAACTTAAGCTCTGATACCAACTGTAATGACCCGGATTTTGAGCGACTTGGGTTATCGACATAAACACGATGTCGATAACCAAAACATCGAAAAATCCTGGTTGTTAATGAAAGAAATTAGAGGGTGAGGAAAGATAAGATAGAAACTTAGAATAGAAGAAGCAAAGAAGAACGTACATCATCAAAGTAACACGAATCTCACAGCGGAACGAGTAACATATAGTAGATAACATAACTTTGAAATATAACAGTTATGTATACAATAGCACTTATCAGAGTACAACACTTACAACACAGCGGAAATAACTATAGCTATATGATCTTGAAGCCTCCTGCTCCAAGCTCTCCAAGTATATCTGTAAATCCCGACTACTTGACTGGCCGTACAAATTTAGGCACCCAAGAGTTTAGGGAAAACAACAAAATAAACTCCGGGTCAGTCATGGGACTGGTGTGATAAAATAGTTTAACACAGTTTACAGGTATATGATATCTCATAAGACCACGTCGTGAATACGGAACGGGTTATTCCCTTATGAAAATCTGAACAACTTTGACAAGCAATATCATTGTGATATTATAGTAATGTCTATATACAAATAGATATCAATCCGGCAGAACGCTTTCATCTCATGTTCTACATATATGGTATACAATCAAAATCGCAAGCACGTATTGGATAATGGATTTCCAACTATGACAAGCTATGGAACCACCTTCTGCTAGTGTACCTCTAGAGAGGAATACACTGGGTTCAACAAGAACATCTTGCAACCCGGCCACACATGACCGACCACTCATTTCTCTGAGTGTATCGAATGTATATCACCAACGATTGGGATCAGCAACCGTTTCCCGAATGGGACAGCATCAACAATAGATTTTTAGAAATAAATGAAACTCTAGATCAGGTGATTATACACCCTAATAGGTGCGACCTACATAGCCATGCTACCTGCCCGATTTCTGTCATTTACCGGTTGATGAGGCTTGAGGTTACGCTTCATCATCACATCAGATTCACTTCGAATGCCACATTGTCAGATCCATCAAAATCACCAATTTGACGTCTACAACCATACATTATGTGTCAGCTAAAAGAAGTTTCCTTCTCCGCTTCTACTCTTGGTACGGTTGAAGAAATCAATGTTCGTGACCTTTAAGGAAATAATCTGTCAGACATTCATCTATACACTTAGAATATCACATCGTCATACCCGCCAAATCACAAATTGACTTATCCAAACATAACCCAGGTATATAGCTAAGAGAAACGAATTCCTCCGCCACCAACGTGAATATGTTTGAACAGATCAACTTATGCAATCTATTAGATATACTCTGTCAAACCTTCGTCCATACAGGTCGTCCTAGGACTGGACAAACCGAAGGCACTATTCAGTATATCCATCTTAGTCACTGTTATCTAAGACTTATACAACAGCCCTTGCACTTTACTCCGTCTTCAATTATATTTGGCATATATGATTCACAACGCTTATGCCAATACAGAGTGGTACTTTGGATAATAATCCAACCGGTCTCTCCATATTAACAACGTTAAAATGGTCAAAACTTCGATAGTCTGTGAGTTAACTATCAAAGAAAAACAAGTGTGCAAACAACGATATTATTTCCAGATGGAAATTATATCGAACAAACATCATTTAACATTAATCTCTTTAGTTCATTTTACATCTCCTGTTTCCCTATATTCAACATTTGCTATTTTCTAGATTTAGAAAATATAGGTTATTAACACTGGAAAACATTTCCAAAAACTTTTCCATTAGACTTAGACAGATGTTTAAACAAACCATCGCGATGCCAACTCAAACCATTTTCTTATTAACTATATTCACTTAACCACCCTTTACTGCCGAATCATACCTATTTCATAGTAAAAAACTTAGCCAATCATGTTGGGGTAGAACTACCTCTCAAACCTTAACTGAACAACATTTCTAACCTTGAGCTAGGCAAAGTTCACTTTAAATTCCTTTAACTAACTTCCTTACTTAACTTTCCTTTCGAATAACTATATTTGATTAACTCTTTTAAATTTACTCTATTAGACTGACCCTATTGGACTAACTCTATTGCTTAACTCTTTTTGATTTACTCTATTTGCTTTACTCTATTTGATTTACTCTACTTGCTTAACTCCTGTCGAATAAACTATATTCGATAACTCCTCTAACTCTATTCGAATAAACTATATTCGATTAACACCTTTCTTCTAACTAGATTTGATAACTCCTCCCTTCGGATATCCAATATTCGATTAACTCACTTCGAATAACCAATATTCGATTACCCTTCTCTCGAATACACTATATTCGATAACTCTACTTTGAATAAGTGATATTCGATAACTCTACTTGATTAACTCCAATTGAATAACTCAAATTAGTTAACTCTACTCTAACCGGTCAACTCAACTTATTCAACTTAATTTAACTTGATTTACTCAACTTCGACTAATTCACTTTGAATTGACTAACTTCAACTAACTCCTTTGAATTAACTTCGACTAACTCCTTTGATTAACTTCGACTAACTCCATTGGATTAACTTCGATTAACTCCTTTGGATTAACTTCGACTAACTCTTTTGGATTAACTTCGACTAACTCCTTTGGATTAACTTCGACTAATTCACTTCGAATAACTTAACTAATTCATCTAGACTTACTTAACCACAAATATTCCTTTGGTTCAACTATATTTACTTAACAAATAAATATCTCCTTTGGTTTAACTATATTTAATTAACAAATAAATATCTCCTTTTTAATCTATTCGTAAATGGTTTACGAATATTTCTCTTTCTATTTTATTTTTAAATGGTTTACAAATATCATTCTTTATATTTGATTAACAAATATAACTCCTTTATATTTGATTAACAAATATAATTCTCTTATATTTGATTTACAAATATAACTCCTTTATATTTGATTTACAAATATAATTCTTTTATACTAAATCCTTGTCCTTTATAATATAAAATCCGTTGATTTTATATAGATAAATTATTTTCAAAATATACTTTGAAAATCTCCTTTCTAAATTCTGGTATTTCTTATGGTAATTAACACAACATATAACAACGATAAATATCGTCCAACCACACATAATTATCATCAGATTATATATCACAATATATAAATCACAGTAAATTAACTGTTGAGGAATCCAGTTGGATTCCTCCAACCTGTTTCCCTGCATCCACAGATGTTAAACAACACCAGTATAATATTCTGATAAACAGAATCAACATATAAATATTTATGGTTTATATATACACACACACACACACATATATATATAATTTCTACTAACTGACTAGCAGTTCAATCAAACAGTCAACACACAGTCAAACAGACAATAATTAACAGTCCTAAGAATACGTCGTAAAAATAGAACTATTCTGAGTTGGTGAGATTTACTCACATTTGGTCGATCACCGTCAATGACGATAACCATCGCTTGATTCAGACAATTTATTTTGCTATAAATTGTAACGTGCTCCGATTGACTCGTGGTCAGTTCCATTGTGTTGCTCTCGTCCATACGATCCCAACGGTCTTGTTTCGCTGAATTTCGATATCATATGGTAAAGTTACGACCTTACGTAATTTAATACATATTAAAATTAAATAAACATGGATTAGAAATAAAAGATGGGCCTTAACTTTATCACTACGGCCCATTCCCTTTCAAAAATACCCAGGCCTGAACCCGCTACCTCCATCTTCTTTCCTCCTGCTTGTTTTCCGTCGAACAAACCCAGTGCCATTTCCAACCATTTCAATCCCAAACCGATCTTCCACTTCCCAATGAAATTCACCACTAATATCAACAAACTACTCGTCATCAAATCCTCCTTAATTTCATTACCTCAAATACCAACTTGAGCTCATCTTCCCTGTTTCCGTCGCACAGCGGAAACCGCCCAACCCAGAAATCGTACATCTCAATTAACACCCGAACTTCACTAGAAATTCACCATTGGAGCTGCTTCTTGCCACGAGTTCGAATATACATTCGAATCTAAATATAAATGCTCCAAAATCCCGAAATGTTGAACCCTAAATCACGCTGGCAGCAACTCGGGTTCCCAAGCTGATGTCGAACTCAGCGAGGCGTACATCAGATTGAAGAGCTTCGTGAACTGATTACAAATATCAACCTTTCCGGATTTATTGATTTGTATTTGATTTTTACTTTGGATTTTCTTTGTTCAACCTTTGCTGTGTTCGTCCAAATTTGGGTTATATAGGTTGTGTTGAGGTAGGAAGCACTTGTATTTGAGGATGAATGATGCGTGGCCTGTTTGTGATCATAGAAAATAAGGGGAGATATTTTCGAATTTATTTTATATTTTATTTTCGCCAATCTCTCCTTGTATCTGGCTTCAAAAAATCCCTGCAACTACGTACGAAACCCAAAAATCACCAAACTAGACATGTAGGTAGAGTTCGACATTACAGTCCCAACTAAACAGGTTTCGTCGAATTCCGACTGCATATGCTCACAAAGCGTGTTTTTAACTGTTGAAATACTGACTATTTCTCACTCTAAAAATCTGTACGGCCACAAAGTGACTCTAAAAATCACCAAACTTGGAATCTAACAACTATTTGATATTGCGGATCCAACAAAACTGGTTTCGCTGAATTCCAACTGTGTATGCTAAAGTGGCTATTTTTAACGCTCTAAATAGCCTATTTAAATATATAAATATATTTAAATATAAATAAATAAATTATTTAAAATTAATTATTATCGTCTATATTCACTGTGGAATACCATACAGCTCCAGAATATTCCGGTTTGTATTTACAACTCGATATTACATCGTCAGAGTTATATCGATGCTTGATTTCTATTTAAATCCTTATTTAAAATATAATTAAATATTTATGGTCAGGGTGCTGCATTTCTGAGAATTTGATTTGGACATAACTCGAAATCTACATGATGAAATCCCGATATTTCTCTTCCACTAGAATGATATACTCCACCAGCTCCACACGTTTCTTGTTTTACCGAAATCCGATTTAGAACGGACCCTATACATCCACTTGAAGTCTAAATCGCCAAATAGCGAACTGCCGCGTCGTTACGCGCTCTATTTTAATTATAATATAATTATACGTTCAAATTGTTGTCAATTGGATATATTCGTCAATATAATCTAACTCTAAGTTGAATTAAATCTCGGGGATGACCCCGTTCACAGAATATTGTGAATGCCAATATTTCTGATTATTTCTGAATAAAATATATTATCTATTATTTAAATTAATTAAATGATCCACTTAATTTAATTAACGACGATTAAATTTCCTAAATCACTATATATATAATTAAATTAATTAATTATAATACCCCTAACAATGCAGGTCATTACAAGCGGCCACTGGCGCTAGGGAGAAGGAGCGAGATCAATTTCTTTTTTTTCATTTTTGATTATGAGAAAATTGTGAAGGGGGTAAGGCTTTTATGTAAAGTTATATATATACATATATAATTTTCTTCACAAAATGTTAACTTTTCTTTCGAACTCCAAACGAGGCCCAACGACTGTCGCCCCTAGCTAAATACCCCCATTCCGAATGCAATGGGATAAGTTTCATAAGCCAATTCGGCTTTTTGATAGGTTTTCATCAAAATTAAAATATAAATTAATTTACCTTTTAAATTTGAATTCAACGTGCTTTTTAATTTACCGCGGCCACATACTGACTCCAAAAATTACGATATTTAGAATCTCGCTATGTTTTGACGATATGTTCCTATAGGAATTGGTTTCATCAAATTCCGAGTTTGTTTGCAAAATGGTCTTTTTTCAAGTTGATTTAATTTACAATTGAAACTGAAGGTGCCTTCAAATTTTCCACGCTCACATATTAGTTCCAAAAATTATGAAAATTGGAACCTAACAATAATTTGATATTCTGGGTCAATAGAAAGCGGTTTCGTCGAATTCAGACGCTGTTTGCAAAATTTCCATTTTAAGGGCTTATATATTATTAAAAATATATATAAATTCTACAACGCTATTTCTAAATTTTAATTTACACATAACTTACAATTTATAACTTAAAAACTCAGTTTCTTACATTCTTTAGAAAGATGTAGTTAATTCCATCCTAGCGTTTCTTGCTTCGTCCAATTCTAACTTATATTGAATTCTGTATATTCAATTGAATTTTGAAATCGAATTTTCAAACTACGATGCCATTTCAGACTCATAATATATAAATTATAAATTTATAAATTCTAACTTTGATTAAAATAATTTTTTAGTTGTTATTATTTAAAATAAATCATTTCGAATGTTCAAAATACATTAAAATAGCCAAAATAAATTTTTTAAAGTGAATATTAGGCACACATCCCTAAAACGAAACTTAATTAGGCTCACACCCGGTCATAAACTTAATGTAAATTTAGTCCCTATTTTTTGAAAACATATAAAAACATACAAAAAATATATTAAAAAACCATGTAAATTCGTATTTAATTAAAACAATTAATCGTGAAAAAAATCAGATCAAAAAAACATCAAAAACAACGTCAAAATCAAGAAATACAGAAAATCAACGAAATGCAGTAAATTGCATCAAAACATGCATATAAATCGATTAGTTGCATACATGTATGCATTTATTTCAAATCTGCGTCAAAACTGCAGTATAAATGCATACATGTATGCACATATTGTTAAAACATGCATCTGCTGATGCATTTGTTTAAAAACTGCATACCTACGTGCAACTTATTCACGTTTGCATGTATTTTTACATATATGCACACATGTATGCAGTTATATAGAAAAACTGCATACATGTATGCAATTTTTCAAACAGGCGTGCATAAACATATGCATTTGTATTCGGATAGTTGCATAAATGTATGCAACTATTCGTAAAAGTTGCATACATTTATGCAACTTTTTTTTTTTAATTTCTGTGGACTTCCGGGAATATTTATAGATTTTAGAATTTTTTTTTTTAAGTGATAGCGCCTGAAAATTTGGATAGAAAACGAAAGAGGCGGAGGTATGGAAAGTGGCAGGCGGAAGATTCCAGGCGGCAGCTAAAATAGGGGGCGGGTTTACAGAGAAAACATTAATTACAGGGATGTATTGTGAATTTAAAAACTTGCAAATAGTTGCATACATGTATGCAACTTTTGCCAATAGTTGCATACATGTATGCAAGTATTTCTGAAGCTGTTTTAGTTGAAAATGCATGCAGAAACTTGCATACATGTGTGCAACTATTTGAAATACTTGCACACATGTATGCAAGTATTTACATGTGAAAATAAAATGTGTGCAGAAACTTGCATACATGTATGCAACTATTTGAAATACTTGCACATATGTATGCAAGTATTGCATGTAAAAATATAACAGAGAAATACTTGCACAGATGAATGCAAGTATTCCAAATATGTGCATGATTTGATGTAGATTACTGCATTTTTCGCTGTTTTCTGTATTTTTTCGATTTTGATGCATGTTTTGATTTTATTATGATCTGAATTTTTGGGCGAGTACATGTTTTATTTAAATACGAATTATCGTGATTTTTTTATATTTTTTTAATATTTTTTTTATGAATTTTCGAAAAATAGGGACTAAATTTACAATAAGTTTATGACCGGGTTTTTTTTATATTTTGAAACCTAATAGGGACCTCTAAAAAACGCACCCTTTTTTAAATTTGTTCTGAAATTCCGGGTAGTTACATTTTTTCATCATTATTTGAAATAAATCATTTTAAATATTCTAAATCCATTAAAATAGCTAAAATAAAATTTTTGAATTGGTTCAGAAACTCCGGGTTATTACAAGTGATGTCATGGTATGAAGACCAGACATTTTACTTATATGGATGTTGGAAAGCGAGGTACCTCGGATTTGAGTCCCTAGTGGCTCTTTATATGGTCGACATACTGACCATATTTTACTCCCCATAGGGAAAGGAAACGTATTATTCAGGAATTGCCAATCCGCTAAAGCAAGTGTGGACCGGCCCTGCCAGATCCCAGGTGCAGTTGCGGCTGAATCCTGAGACATGGGAGGCTAGATTGTATCGAATCGGAAGGAGAGATCCCTTGCCTTGGTTCATGATGGAAATCCAATTTCCACTACGAAATTGTGCGAGTTTGATTGTTAAACTAGTATGGCGACATAATATATGCTACCTATGCCATCTATGATTGATACATTTATATTTAAAGTAGTTTTTGACACTATGCACTTATAGTAACATCATAATGATTTGTTTTAAAGTGTACCAAGCATGTTTGTCTATTGTAAAGCAAAACTCTATCCTCCGGCTTGCGTTGCATTGTGTGATGGGACCTGAGTCTTATAATAGCTTCATTTTTCGAAAAAGATTGCGTTACTTTATTATTTAAACTAGTACTCACGTGGAGTAAACCTGTTCCGTGTCATACAGCATGGTCCCGTGAATTTTCCACTTTTAAAGTAAAGGTTTAGTAAATGTTTTAGTTCTCACACCAGTCCTATGACTGATTCGGAGTTTATTGTTTTAACCTAAACTCTAACTGCCCATATTTTCCACACGGGCAGCTAGTAGTTTTGGTTTTCGCAGAAATTTCTTTTTCACAAGATCCTGGTTTACAGTTGGAGCTATATTTAGAAAGATTTGTATCCATGTATTTCTTTCAGTTGTGATTAATTAATGTATTTCCATTACGCATTGTATTTATATATTTTATTCCTGCTGCTTTGTAATTTGTAAATCTATGATATTTATTTTTCCGCTATATATTATTTATCTGAACTCTGATATATTCTTGTATTCTGACGTAAATTGTTGTAATAACAATGAAATGTTCTATTGTTTGTGTTCTGATGTGTCGTGTTCTCAAAACAATCTAGGCTCCCTCGTCTCTTTGATGATCGGGGAAGTTTGGGTCGTTTCAGAAGCTGTTGCAGGTTTTGATAAAATTAAACATCCGGTTTAATTTTATTAAAACTATCCTCAAATAAAGACTAATGAAGTGGAAATCAAAGTGTAATGTCCCGTATTTTTAGTAATCAGATATTTAAAATTATTTTATTGTTTTAAATACAATATGTGATAACCCCAAACTTCTGTGACACAAAAGCAAGAATAATTGTTGGAATACAACACATTTATCACAACCACAAATTACAGATAACATCATAACACAAAGAAATAGAGAATAATACTCATCATCATAGCAGTGGAATCATAAATGTCATCAGTATCAGAGTTGCACAAGCCTAGGATACTACTTAGCACATAAGAAGTTCCAACAAATAGAAAATAAGTCTAGAACTTCATCAAAAACAACATAGATAAATGATGTCTAAATGTCCCAAAATAGAGATGAAAGATAAAGATAAAGACATTCTTCGTCTTCTGCCAAAAGAGCACACCATTCTGTGGTGCATATCCAAAAATAAGTATGTTACTTGTTTGCTTGGCTGCCCATGTAAAAATAACGGCATCCGAGTTTGCAAGTGAAAACAAAGTACGAGTCAGTCATGGGACTGGTATGAGAAATCTTACTTAACCTACCTAAGAACAATATGGCTAATCACAGGTCCATGCCGTTAACGTGGAACGGGTTTACTCCATTTGATTGCCAGTGCATAAAATAAGTATATCTTTTAAAAACAATGCAATGCTTTAGAAAAATGAAACCATTATAATACTCAAGTCCCATCACACAATGCAACGCAAGCCGGCGGATAGAGTTTTACCTTATAATGATCAAACATGCTTGATACATATAAAACAATAATCATTTTATATTATTATTAGTGTCTAATCAGTTTAAAGCACTTTCAAAGTAAATGGATCAATCCTAGACAGCATAGCTACTGTCTACTATGTCGCCATACATAGGTTTATAATCAAATCTGTAATATCGTACTGGAAATTGGATTTCCATCATGAGTTAAGGCGAGGGATGGTACCCTTACCAATTCAAGACATTCTAGAAAATGCCTCAGGATCAGACCTACGGGCAGCCCGTGGATCCTGTAGGGCCGGTCCACAAATATTTTGGTGGATTGGCAGTTCCTGAACACACGTTTCCTGGTCCTATCGAACCTATCATTTGGCCAGTAGCGACCAATATACCGAGGCCTCGCAATCAATCATCCACATAAGTAAAAATATCTGGGCTTCATACCATAACACTACTTCAAGCTAGAAAGAAACGTCGTGCACTGCCTACGTTCCCTTATCCCATTTCTGATTCTTACCGCAGTGCGAGGCTCGCGAAGTTACGCTATACACAAAGCTATTCTAATTAAAGTTGTGCTTTGATCGTCAACCACTCTGCTTTTAAATAAAAGCCTTGATCAATTGCATCTTGGCATGCCACATTGACAATCCATGCCAGAACGATGTCTGTAACACCCCGTATTTTTGTTAACACTAAAGTTGCTAATTAAAGAATAATCAATGTTTAATATAAGAATTAAGTAAAATGGGTTGCGCTATTATGTTCGTCTCAAAATTTTGGGTCAAGAAAGACATTTGGTATGCACAAAACAGATACCATAAGAAGATGTTATTAAGCCTTGAAGTTTGTATGCATATGAGAGAAATATATATATATATAGATATATATAAGAAAATAAAAAAATTGAATAAATAAATATGCAAAAAAGTTCAAAACAGCGAATTGGGAGGGGGAATAACTGAACGGGCCCATTTTGGGGTCGGCCCAAGCCCCGCTGGGTCGACTATGGTTTAATCCAGGGTGTTTGGCTGTCAACCCATGGGCCGATTCGCTCAAATACAGATTTTGCATCTGATTGGTTCTCATAGTTCAGGGTTAATCTAGTGGTCCTAAATGACTTCCTACACCTATAAATATGTGATTTACCTAACCCTAAACCTCATTAAAATTGGAACCAAGGCCGTCATGCCATTAATTTGCAACCTAGAAGTAGCCGCCGCAAATTAAAGGAAGATTAAAGCTAATCAACTCAACCTAATTCAACTCTAGAGCTTCAACAACGAATCGAATGACATCGCTACAACAATTCTGCATCAAGTTTGATGAATTGTTCATAATTCTTTAAACCACGAAAGGCAAGTTCGATTTCTCTAATAAGATAATTATTAGATTAAGTAAGATTAGACATAATTGTGGTTATATGGTTATGCTTGTGAATCATTGGAAAATATGATAACTTGTGATTATGTGTTAATGATGTAAGTTATATGCTAGTTTTGTTAACCTATGCTCAAATCACCTACGTTCAACATGTTCATTTTACGACATTATTTTATATGTGAATATGGATGCAAAGTTATATGTGGATTGTTTACATGAGAATCAAGTAAAATGACTATATGCAAGTTTAGGAAGAAATTCACATATGCAAGTCTATACCTTTAGGCTTAGATCTATGACATACACCATTTATGCAAGTTTTGTGATGAAAACCTTATTCACAACATGCAAGTTCACACCCTTTTAGGTCTATGTTTAGATCTATGATTTTATGCAAGTTGTGTTGTAAATTCTCATGTGCAAGATTAGGCCTATTTTGTATGCTATGTAGATATGTGGTGTTTTTCCCTTTTTCTTGTGTTAGACTATTTCTTAGTCTATCATATATTTTATGCGAATGAACGCCGCGGGGATTATGGGGAAATATTGATTTTACACCTAAATATGAATTGGCATTTTATGGCCTAAAAAGGCATATGTGAAATTGGAAACATTAATGTAATTTATGGATATTAATATTTGACACAATGAAATTGGTGTAAAATTGCCTTAAAGGCATAGAATTAAATTAAGGCATTAATTAGTAATGCCCTTAAAAAGAGGCATATATGTAAAATGAGATATTAATTGGCAAAGCGATATATGGACATAATTAATGTGAATTATGGTCACAAAGATAATTGGAATTTATTAACATATTTGATTAGGGATAATTAATCCAAATATGGGATTAATATATTATGTTGATAAATGTGAATTGGCATGTAAATGAAGCATATATGTAAATTGAGATAAAATGCCTTTAATGGCAAATAATAAATTTGCGATGAAATTGGTATGATTTTGCATACCATAAATGGATGGACATAATTGAATCAATTATGGACATCGTTAAATTTGGAATCAATTAATAATTTGAATAGGGAAATTAATTCAAATTTGTGGAGGATTAATTAGGTGTAATTAGTCATCTAAGACACGAGGTTAGGCTCTTTTCTGGTGTAAGGCTGCCCGGACCCGCGCGGCGAATCCAGCTGCCACAAATGCCAGTCTAATGTGGGATGTCTTAGGCATAAACTAAATGTGTAACAGTTGTAAAGACACGAGGTTAGGCTCTTTTATGGTGTAAGACTGCCCGGACCCGCCCGGCGAATCCAGCTGCCATAAATGCCAGTCTAATGTGAGAGGTCTTTATAAGGTTACAACCTTAGTGAATTAAGAAATAGTTAACCAGATAAACATGTAATGGGACATGAGGGGGTTAAGTGGGCGCCTTGGGTGGCATGAGCAATCTAGTGGGTGCCTCGGGTGGCATTTGAAATACGATTAGAAATGGAATAATTTGAATATAAACATTTATGACATGTAATTCAAATTATTGGATAAAATAGGTATTAACACCTATAAAAGGAAAGGTTTTAATTAATTGATTAATTAATTAAAAATGGACTACTTAACCAAATCTGATCCTTAGTGATTGTATGAACTTAAGTTTAAGTTGGGGGTTAAGTAAACTGGGTTATACGGAAGGAGTGGGTTAAGTAAATCTTAGGTAGGTGGGTAATATTAGCATATATAGGCCCACAAACTTAACCATAAATTAAATATGCTTGAACCAGTGAGAGGGTTAAGTATATCTTGTGTAGGTAGGTAATATTAGCATATATAGGCCCACAAACTTAACTGTAAATTAAACATGCTTGGGTCAGTGGGAGGGTTAAGTACACCACGGGTAGGTGGGTAAGATTTATGTATATAGGTCCACAGACTTAACCAATACAACCTGTTAATTAAACAAATGGTGAGACTTAACCAAATTCATACACGTAAGTGGACATGGGGTTAAGTGGGAAAATCTAGAGGGGACCAAGCATAGGTGGTAAGCTTGACTCAAGTGTGGGGGCCCTTTTCAGACCAGTAGACCATTTCGTATCTTTGTGAGCTCGACCCAAGTCGAGGACGGGACACGCCTACTGGTCCTGATTGTTAGAGGCCAGAACGGGTTAGTGGTGGCAACGCAAGTCCAACGGGGTCATGTGCGTGCGTGGGCCCCGGCTGGTAGGTAATACGTTGATGCATCGTGTAGGTATAAGCTGTGCATTCCTTGTATAGTATACGGTTGCCGTATTGGGGAGTGATACACCCCAATGTGGGACCTGCACGGGTATCTACAAGCTAGGGAGCCGATCGAATGGGGCAGGGTAATGGGTACACCTAGTGGAGATAGGAGCAAACGACACCTATGTAGACAGCTAGGGTACACGAAGCTACCATTATAAATTAATTATTAAAGGGGTACACCTAGTGGAGATAAGAGCAGACGACACCTATGACGTCAGCTAGGAGTACGTGGAATTACCATTATCAAGGGGGTACGTCTAGTGAGGATGGGTACACGTTGGGTACCTATGATAGCAACTAGAGATATACAGTCAAATATGGAGGATAGTGGGTACATCTAGTAGTACACGAAGCTATAATCATTCTATTTAGCCAAGAGGGATCAAATTTCTAGAGTGACTAGTAGTGGTGCGGTGCAACTAGTAATGATATGGTGTTACTAGTAGTGGTGCAGTATGGTAATTATCTTGTAGTGTGTAGGAGCGCCTCTAGCGTTATTTATGTTCATCCTGTTTACTTTGTATGCTTGGTCTTGCCATTTATTCACAGTCATTTCCTTATTTCCCAACTAATGCCTTAGCCTAATTACTTTTGTAATTATATTGTTAAAGTTATCGGATCTTGCTAGACTTTATGTCTGACCCCCTTTGTTTCCACCTCTTTTCTTCCTTCCCTCCCCCCAGGTTCTCAGGGTGGGCTTAGTACTAGTGGAGCTTGACTTGGATCCTTTTGGGGGGCACTTGGATTTGGATTGCTGAAGTAAAGTTCAGCCCATCAATTTTTTTCTTTATGGCTATTGGTAGTAATGGGATTATGTCTTTACTTTATGTACTCTGATTTTATCAAGATGGATATTACGTACTTGACTCTAGTTATGGTTTTGATGATGTACTCAAACATATTTACCTTCCGCTGAAATAAATGAAGTTTTTAATTATCAAGTACTACTTTATATCTGTCTTGTTGTGATTTTCTGTTCTATATTCACTCAAAATACTCCATGGAAGTTAATGCATTCCCTTTGTGAGTGACACTTATGAAAGTGGGGTGTTACACGTGGTATCAGAGCTGAAGGTTACCGGAACAGATAAGATATTTTGAAAAACTATTTTTCAAAACCATTTTTATAAAGAATACTTTCAAAAGTATGTTTGAAGAAGAGTATTTTTGAAAGAAAGGTTTATTTTAAGAACATAATCCCCCAAGAGCCATATATCTTTCCTTCGATTCTCCGTTTCGAGTCTCTTCCTCTTTCCCTTTTTGATTCTCTCCCTCGGCGTATAGATGATTTTTCTAATAAGGACTTCCGTACGAAGGACGGAAGAACCACTTCAAGGGACTTAGACGTTTGGCGAGCTAGAAGTTAGTCCAAGAAGGTGGAGGGCTTGTGGGTATCTTTAAGATGAACGATGGGAGGAAGGTTCAATAGCTGTTAGGTTAACAAAGGAAGAAACCTCATCTTGGTGGGAGGTCATGAATGGAGAATGTGAGGAAGAAGGCTAGTTGTTTTGGAGAAATAGGACACTTTATTAGGATTGTCCAAAGAGGTAATGACAAAGTACAGGATCTTATGGAGGTTAGTTGTAACACCCCACCTCCGCTAGGGTCACGCCCAAGGGGATGCACTAGCTTTGGAGGGGCGTTAATCAGTAAACATGCACAGAAATATTACAAGACAGAACATATGTAAAACAGCGGAAGTAAAACTAACTTTCATTTCTTTAATAAATAAGGTCTAAAGCCTTTTACATCAGAATACATCAAAACCTGTCTTGAAATAACAAAGAAGCATAAACCATTTCATTAATTATTCCCCCAAGTAAAATAGTAAAGCAGCCATAGCCAAGGAAAGTCCAGCCATAGATGATGACCTTCCAGCGTAAGAAATCCAACCTAAACAACAGTATTTCCTCCCTGAAAACCTGACGGGGGAAACGGAAAGACAAAGAGGCGAAACAAACGGGGTCAGTCGTAAAGACTGGTAAGTCCTATCTACTTCCAATATAAAAACAGGTAAAGGTAACATGACATGCATAAACTGAAAGTAAACATAAGGGTGATGACAAGATAGATAAACTACACCAAGATAACATGATTGATCTACGGTATCAAGATAAACGAACGTATCATGATAGACTATGGTTTCAGGATAAATCTAGGTACCACCTCGTCAGGTTCCTATCAAGTATAATACCCCAAGGTATTATCGCGTAAAACATCCCATGGTGTTTATCTTGTATATTTGCTCTGCACCTCCCGTACTAGTATCCCAACCCGTGTCATGTGTTAACTACGAGCATCCCCTGCCCAATGTCATGTAATGGTCCATGTCAGCCTATAGCATGTGTAGGTTTTTCCAACTCGTACGTTCCTTTCCGTGTACATGTTCAGTCCTCTGCTATACCATGTATGGGCTTTCTCACTACTTCAACGTAGTTCCATTATCGTTGAATATCGTTTGGACTACCACCCTTGATCGGCTAGGTTTCCTTATCATGAATTATCGCGTGTTCAACAAGGATTTATGCCACCTAGGACCACTAAGGATTATGCTACATATTTATCGTTCTCTAGCCTTGATTAGGATTTATTCCACCTAGGACCACTAGGGATTATGCAACCTAATGAACGTTCTCATAACTTGGTTTGGGTTTAAGCCACCTAGGACTACTACGGATTATGCCACCCGTCAACCACGCCCTTTTTCCCACGTATGCATCGTGAATCGTATTTCCATGTCTAGGTGCACATGTATCTCAATGTGCCATCCGAGTTCCGTGCCACGGAAAATCAAGAAATGTGGAACTCGGTCGGGAGCTTTAAGTTATCTGCCGATGCAGATGTCAAGGTCTGTTTTTGTAACGGTGCCCACGTGACCCCTCCCTCAACTACTGAAAGGCAATCCAAGAAAAATCATGTATGAGAACCACATCCCGGCCCCACTATAGCCCCACTTTCCTATTGGCCAACCTCACCCATAACTCGATAGCAAGTATATGTTCTGTTGGGAATTCTCTGCCTTTCCGTACGTACACGATTGACTAAAGATGGTAGGTAGTCAACGACGTGCTATCCAGGGCAAAAACAAGTATCGTCGAATCCACGCTAATCCATCCTAGTCTTTAGGTCGCTCGCATGCATACTCTTGATTCTTCTACCGCAGACTTTAACCTATGTGAGCCCAGGAGGATCATCTGCAACCTCACAGAGGGATACCAAGAGTAACCTACGTCCCCTGAAGCTACTGCTTCGTCACCCAGTTCGTTGGAGCCTTTTATCTAAGTCAGATAATTTGCTCCTCCTCGTGTGTTTAAGCGATGACCTACCGTATCGGGTTCCTCATCTAATTATGAACTGGTACAATTTCCTTGCTAAGAATTAATACTTAGTCATCCCTAACTAAGGTTTACCACTTAGCTTCTCTTCCTGTTAACCTTGTTAACTACGGATTTCAACCTAGTCCCCTGAACTAGGGTTTTGTCTAATGGGTTAAGTGTTGTCAAAAGAGTTCATGACTTAACCCGCCTACGAATCATGTCAAAATTGGCTAAGTACTTAAGTTCAAGACTTAGCCCTACAACCCATGTGTCAAATTGGTTAAGTATACCAAGCGGTTCACGACTTAACCCTATCCACTTATCGTTTTAGATTGGTTAAGTATAGGTTAACCAAACCCCATCCAATTACCGTGATAGATTGGTTAAGTGTAGGTCGACTTAACCCCATCGAGTTATCGAGTCGGATTAGTTAATTATAGGTTAGCTTAACCCCATCCACTAATTTTATTAGAATGGTTAAGTATAGTCATTGTGACTTAACCCTATCAAGTTATCATATCAGATTGGTTAAGCGTAGGTTACATAACCTCATCAAATTACCGTGTTTAGATTGGTTAAGTGTAGGTTACTTAACCCCATCAATTTACCGTGTTTAGATTGGTTAAGTGTAGGTTAACTTAACCCCATCAAATTACCGTGTTTATTTTGGTTAAGTGTAGGTTACTTAACCCCATCAAGTTACGTGTTTAGATTGGTTAAGTGTAGGTTGACTTAACCCCATCAAATTAGCGTGTTTAGATTGGTTAAGTGTAGGTTACTTAACCCCATCAAGTTACCGTGTTTAGATTGGTTAAGTGCAGGTTACTTAACCCCATCAAATTACCGTGTTTTGATTAGTTAACTAGAGATTAACTTAACCCCATCCCCCAACTGAATTATACGGTTAAGTGTCATTAAGAAATCGAGTCTGGTTTCACTTAACCTACCCATTCATGTCGTATCGGTTAAGTGTCGTTAGTCAAATTAACTTAACCTTATCATGTTGCATTAAGTGAATTAGTGCACCCCAAACTCTCACATTAGACTTTGTTGTGGTTATTGGATGTGCCGGGCGGGTGCGGGCAGCTTTACACCACAACCTAGTCTAACCTTGGGTCTTAAGCGCGATATGACCAACTACTCACATTGGGTTTTATTGTTTGCAACTACTAGTTAAGCCGGTCGGGTCTGGGTAGTTTTACGTTGCAAACTCAACCCAACCTCGAGTTGGTCACTTTCATGTTTAGCCTAGTGTCACATTACACTTACTACCCATACATGCCTAGTTCAAGTTCCATGTTTTCCTACGTGTCATGTCTACATTCAAGTGTATCATGAATGTCATGTTCTCATGTAACCCCATGTCAAGTTATCACGTCATAATCACGTTTTCCTACACTACCCCAAATCGTATTTCCAACTCAATTATAAGCGAGTCAACATAGTAGGAATACTAGGACATATATTGGCCTCAAAACATGCACAATGCCACAAAAGGGATTGGCCTCAAACATGCATAATATCGTAAAGGGATTGGCCACAAACATGCATGGTATCATACGGGGTTTGGGTTCATTTACATGCATAAGCCCCTAAGTCACATTTATGCAAATATTTCCTGAGTCAAAGTGGTTCCAAGTATTCATGCCAACATCCCACAAGTAAAGGTCCAATCTTGCATGGCAGACTAAGTCCAATGCAACATAATTGACATGATTTAGTCACTAAACATAGCCTAAAGTCATAGGTTCAAGCAAAAGGGGCATGACAAGGTTCATATTGGCTAGCATACTTATGTTCATCGCATTTTATTCCATGTCACATTAGAACTAACGTTTAGATCTACAAGTAGGTAGAACTTACATAGCATGGCTAGAGATTATGAGCATGAATCGTCTTGTCGTAGGATCGTCATGAAATTTGCGTAGCAACGTTGATCCATTCCCTTAATTTGACGTAGGAAGCTTGCACCTTTTGATTCAGATCTAGTTTGAATGCATAGGCTCTTGAAGTTGGAGATGGAGGCCATGATCAATGGAGATTTGGGCAGCACTTCATGGGAAGAGTGATTCGTGAGGGTTTAAGCTAGGTCTAGGGATCTTTTTATAGAGATTAGGAGTAGTTTAGGCCATAGGATTAACCCTAGAATAGATCTGAGCCCTCCAAAATCGTCACAAGCCTTCAAAACCGAGCCAAGAAGTCAAGCAGGTGCACTAGGTTGCCTGGGGTTCGACCAGGCAGGTCGACCCTAGGGTCGACTCTATAGTCGACCTGGTCCCCACCAGGTCAACCCCCAGGTCGACCTGGTCTAGGCGGGATTTTTCCCTCCTGGCTTGACTTTCTGAATTTTGAATCTGTTTTCGTTTTTGAATTTTTCGTGAAAATTTGCAAGGCCATATCTCGGTCATACGGACTCCGATTTACCAAATTTCGGACTCTATTTCACGTATTTTTCTGAGACGAACGCAATGGCGCAACCAGTTTCTCCTGATTCAGATTTTAACATTTAATGCTGCCTTGATTCTTGTCTTAACACGTTGTTAAAATTCGGGTTGTTACATTCTCCCCTCATTTAAGGATTTCGTCCCCGAAATCTCCAAGTTAGGAAGAACGTATCCTACCATCCATCATCCATCTACTCAAACCATTATCCACAGGCAACCATTGTCCTTAAACGAACACATGCAAAGAGTGTGTGTATATGTTCCTTAGCTAATGCTAATGATCAGACCTGAATGATTTTTCTAATGCAAAATATGTTTAGTGCCATGAATCCAACATGTATGCAAATAGTCCTAGTCATATAAACACTATATGCGTGCACAAACATTCATTCATATGCAACATCCGCATGATAACACATTCAATTTCATCCATAAACAAGTATAAATACTCATGCATATGCAACATGAAATGTGACCGAGTCGATCTAGTGTCTAATGTGTATTCGTGCATCCACAAGCAACCACTTGCAACCATTTGCAACCATATCAATCATAACATGTTTCAAGTACATGTTTACATCCATAGGGTTCTACCTAAGGTTCTTACGATAGGATCGAGGAGTGTTGGCTCGCTTTTTGACCAAGCCACCCAGGATCATTCATAAGAAGAAAGCATGAAACCACGTTCTCTAAGAACATGAAGGAATGGCTCGCACCATCGTCTCGCCCAATATCGGATCGCGCACCGTCGTCTCGCCCACCGTCGGACCGCACACTATCGACTCGCCCATTCAATCAGCGGAGCGAATCCGCTATGCGACTCGATCCGAACTTATATTGTTGCCCAGAGCGAACCGATCCGATCCCCTGATGCATGGCGAACTCTCTGACCCGTTCAAGCGTGAGCTAGTCTTCAGCGATCCGAATCGCACAGATCTGGCGACACGTGTCCCTAACCGTCATTTGGACCAATTCTCCCCATCTGCACAATCCGATTTTCAAGTAGATCGTGACACCTGTCCACAACGGCTAATTTGACCATTTCCTCAACGGTGGCGATGCGATCCGATGTTCTCGGGATTCGTGCCACGTGTAACCGCGACCCGCTTGACAAAATCAACTATAAATAGCCCGGAGCTTGGCATTTTTTGGGATCTTTTTGGCAATATTGAGTACTGAATCTGCCATTGTTGTCAATCTACTGAAATATTGAGAGAAATCAGTATAATCAATAATATATAAAGTGGACGTAGGCTCGTTAATGCCGAACCACTATAAATTCTGTGTGTTATTTCCTTTTAAATCATTCTTCAGTTGAAACTTCATAAGCTTCAGAACAATTTGGGTGTTAGGTCCAAATTTTGATCTAACATTTTGGTGCTTTCACTGAGAAAACAATCCTAAAGCTTCACTATTCGGTTCTTTGAAGGTTCCAGCGATTCAGATATCATGGCTGGAAAAGGTCTAAGGAAGCACGAGCTTCGCAAACCAACGAAACGATTGAAGAGAGTGTGCCCGAGCAGGGCTATGAAGAAGCTTTGGATCGCGGGGCGCAGGGGGCGAACCGATCCGATGAAGACACCACGCTCCGAGTCGATGAGAACGAAGCGATTCGGACTGCCGAAGGGGTTGTTACTCGATCCCGAGGAAACGCCTCGCACCCTCCGCACACTGCGACTGTGAATCGACCTCAAGGGGGCGCTGCGAGACGCCACCCACAAACCGCAGTGATCCGAATTGATGATCAGACCACAACTCAACCTGGAAAGGAGCCTATGGCTCGCTCCTATCGTCCTGGCCCCTCTGCTCGACCCGGCTCAAGTTCTTTGCGCATAAGAGAAGGTGATGACGATCAATATGATCCTGCTGCCCCTGTTACTGAGGGGGATCTCTCTCGCTTTTCTGAAATGTGGGAGAGGTTGTTTGATGAATTTGCCGCCCAAAGGCAGAAAAGCTCCGTCCTGCGATAAAATCTGACTGCTATGGATAGAAGACTTGATGAGCTAGCAAGGCAAAGAACACCGCCGGTTCGTCCACTCACCCCAGTATATTCTTCTTCGTCTGAAGAATCGCCGAGACCTCCGCGACGACCTTATGAAAGAGCCGAAAACATAGAGCAGCTTCGGTTCGGAACCCTGCCATCACAGGAAGAGGAAGCACTGGGGGCAGGGCCCTTAAATTGTAATGTGAACAATAAAGCCACAGCTTCCAGAGCTCGAGATGTGGGCAGTCCCGTACGTAACAGACCACCTCAGTCCCGTCGCCGCACACATACTCATGATAACAGGGAGCAACGAAGCCCTATTCGAGCCCCGGACTTCGTGACTGCTCCCGGAAGAGAGATTAGAGAACCCCGCCGAGCCGGAGGCACTGACCCTGAACCTCCTTTGACTAGTGCAAATGTTGCAGCCATGGTCCACCAGATTCTGGAAGATAGCCGTGGACAACGGAATGAAGATTGGGGGATTGACCGCAGTCACACCCCTTTCACTGAAGATATTTTGGATGCGACTTTTTCAAGGCGTTTCAACATGCCACAAATGAATCGATATGCGGGTAGGTCTGATCCTGTCCAGCATCTGATGAGATACTCTTGGTTAATGACCGCTGCCGCAGCCTCTGACGCCGTTAAGTGCAAAGCGTTTCCCATATCCCTGGAGGATGTGGCTTTGTTATGGTTTACTCGCTTGCCGGCGAGATCGATTTCTAGCTTCAGGGAGTTGAGTGAGAAGTTCGTGGAACAATTCCGTATCTACGCACAGAAGACAAAAAGTGTGATCGATTTGTTCCTTGTCAAGCAGCGACCAGGCTAGAGTTTAAGGGTGTACCTGGATCGTTTCAATTTGGCCGCTACTGAGGTTAAAGATCCCCATGAACCGACCGTTGTTGCTGCATTGATTGACGGAGTAGATAAGGACAGTGAATTTGGGAGGTACCTGGCAGGCAAACCGCCTCACACTAGAGAGTTATTCTACGAGAAAGCCAACGTACATTTATGCCGAGAAGAGGTATATGCTAACCGAAAGGCTAAAACAACTGATAAGGTGGAAATCCAGAGCAATGTCGCTATCAAACAGACGGGAGACAACTCGGGGAAAGTTGAAGTTAATGTCGGAAATCGGTATCAGGGTGGTCGTCAGCCAGGTAACAACAATAATAATGGTAACGACAACAACCAGAAGAGGAACCGAGGGAACGACTCCCAGAGAAGGACTCGTCCCAGGGCCTTTGAAAGTTATACACCAATAAATGATACTCTGGAAAATATCTTCATGGATGCGTATGAGGTCCTCCAGAATAAGAGGCCACCTACCCGAGAGTCGACGGAGAAAGAGCGTGAAACATGGAAGTTTTGCCTCTTTCATCAGATTCACGGCCATTCGACGAATGAATGCCGTCACCTAAGAGATGTAGTCGAAAGGCTGCTTCGAGAAGGGAAGCTAGATGAATACAGAGTAACGCCCAGGGACAGGGGGCAAGCAGTGCAGGCCCCAAATCAGAACTAGAATCAACTTGCTGCTAGGCCGACTGCCCAGCAAAAGGGAAAGAACATTGTTATCAATACCGTAATCGGAGGACTTTATCTCGCCGGGCATAGTTCCAAGGCGTTGGATCAATACGTCAATGCAGCCAAACAACACCTCGAGGTAGGGGAGTGTAGCAACCCTGAGGACAGTATCCCGGTGAAGCAGCAAAAGATGATGACCGACGATGTCGTCTTCCGAGAACGAGAAAGCATTGGATTCCATGCTCCGACAGAAGATCCATTTGTAATTACAGTACCTATTGGTCCAGCCACTGTCCATAAGGTTTTAGTGGACAACGGGAGTTCTGTCAACATTCTTTTCAAAAGGACATTTGACCAGATGAACCTCGAAATAAAAGACTTGAAGCCCTGCCAAGGATGGATCCATGGATTCAACGGAGCATCTACCGCTCCAATGGGTTATGTAGAGTTACCAGTTACACTTGGGGAAAGAGAACGCCAGAGAGTGAGAATCCTTCCCTTCGTGGTTTTGGATGTTGAATCGCCTTACAATGCCTTTTTGGGCCGACCGGCCCTCGCAAATTTTAGAGCCTGTATAGCCACCTGGTGCTTGTTATTGAAATTCCCCACAGAAGCTGGCATTGGTATCGTCAGAGGGGATCAAGTTGCTGCGCGAGCATGTTATGTCGCCGAACTAAAGTTACTTCGCAATGGAGGGGATATTGAAACTAAAGGCACCTCTCCCCCTTCGGGGGCGGAGACCTTATAGCAACCAAAGAGGATAGTCGTTGGAGGATCGCCCAGAGAGATGCCTGAGGATATAGATCCCAGAGAGGATCAAGAACCCGGGGGCAGAATGGCGACTCTTAACGTGACAACTGTGGATGTACCGATCAATGACAGTGACCCGGAGAAGGTCCTTAAGATTGGATCCCAGTTAAATCCGAATCTCGCTTAAGAATTAACGAATTTCTTAAAAAACAATTTGGATGTATTTGCTTGGACCCACGCGGACATGTGTGGGATATCTCCATCAATCATGAGCCATTCATTAAGCATTGACCCTAAACATCCTCCAGTAAAGCAAAAAAGGCGAATGTTGGGCCCAGAGAGGTCTGCTGCCTTGAAGGAAGAAGTTGAAAAGCTAAAGAGTAATGGATTTATCAGAGACTCGACCTACCCAGACTGGATCTCGAATCCAGTCCTGGTAAAGAAGGCCAACGGGAAGTGGCGGACATGTATCGACTTCTCGGATTTGAACAAAGCCTGTCCAAAAGATAGTTTCCCATTGCCCCGGATTGACCAGTTGGTAGACTCGATGGCAGGTCATGAACTTCTCTCATTTATGGATGCTTATTCAGGATATAACCAGATTCTGATGCATGTTCCAGATCAAGAGCACACTAGTTTTATCACAGATTTGGGATTATATTGTTATGTGGTGATGCCCTTTGGCTTGAAGAATGCGGGCGCTACATATCAACGTTTGGTCAACAGAATGTTTTATAACCAGTTCGGGAAATCCATGGAAGTATACGTCGATGATATGTTGGTTAAGTCCAAGCAATCTTCCCAACACACTACTGACTTGGCAGAGATGTTCGGCATTCTTCGAAAGTACGGAATGAAACTCAACCCAACCAAATGTTAGTTCGGTGTTGCCTCTGGAAAATTCTAGGGATTCATCGTCAGTTCCCATGGTATTGAGATTAATCCAGACCAGATCGCGGCAATCAGAAACATTCAGGAACATCGGCAGATTAGGGACGTGCAAAGCCTTACCGGAAAAGTGGCCGCACTAAGCTGATTTATCTCCAGGGCTACGGATAAATGCGTCCCATTCTTCAAATTAATAAAGCGAGGGAAACGCCACTTTAAATGGACACCTGACTGCGTAGAAGCGTTTCAGAATTTACTCAGGCACCAAGAGAAACCTCCGATATTATCTAAGCCAATAGATCACGAGGACTTATTCGTGTATTTGGCGGTGTCATTCCATGCGATCAGCTCAGCATTGGTAAGGGAAGAGGATAAGGTCCAAAGACCTGTGTATTATGTGAGCAAAAAATTGACAGCAGCAGAGCGTAATTATCCACGGATAGAAAAGTTGGCGTATAGTTTGCTGATCGCCTCTAGGAAGCTTCGACATTATTTTCAGGCGCATCCTATCACCATATACACCGATCATCCACTCAAGCAAGTCCTACAGAGACCGGAGGCATCTGGAAGGTTACTCAAATGGAATATTGAGTTAAGTCAATTTGATTTGAACTTTCAGCCCAGACGGTCAATTCGGGGGCAAGTGATAGCCGACTTCATAACAGAGTTCACTGTCCCTGAGGAAGATATAACAAACGAGGAAGTTGATCCTTCAAAGTTACTTTTCGAACCCAACGCCTGGAGATTGTATACTGATGGCGCTAGGAACGACGAAAGATCCAGCGCTGGAATAGTGCTTGAAACCCCCAAGAAACGATTGATAACCTATGCAATCCGAATGGAGTTTCACGCCACTAACAACGATTCCGAATACGAAGCTCTGATAGCCGGATTAAAGATTGCAAAGGAACTAGAAGTCACAAAGCTGAACATCTTCTGCGACTCCAAGTTAGTTGTGAACCAAGTCACTGGAAGATTCCAAGCTAAAAGTGCAAGATTGATTTTATACTTAATGAAAGTGAAAGAACTGCTGAATGATTTTGATCACTATAGCATATCTCATATTCCGCGGTCATAGAATCAGCAGGCAGACAAGTTGGCAAAGATGGCTAGTTCCGACGATCCTGAAGTGACTGGGCTAGCCCCCATTGAAGTACTTCGGTCCCCTAGCATAGACCAGATGGAAATCGACCTAGTACTAGAGACGGAACCAGAAAGGGAGTCCTGGATGACCCATCAAAAGAATTTCCTGATGGATGGAATGCTTCCGACCAAGAAAAGCGAGAGGCGTAAAGTAATTCGTAAAGCCACCCGATACGTTCTGCAAGGCGGAGTTCTTTACAGGCAAGGGTTTTCAATGCCCCTCCTTCGGTGTGTAGCCCACGATGACATCAAACGTGTGCTGCAAGAAGTCCACGAAGGCGAATGTGGCGGCCACACTGGAGGGCAAACTTTGGCAAAAAAGGTGTTGCAGCATGGTTATTTCTGGCCTACCATAAACAAGGATGCAGCAAGATACGCACGACGGTGTGATGCGTGCCAGAGATTTTCAAAGATACCTAGAGCGCCACCTAATCAGTTAAAAACGATGATGAGTCCATGGCCTTTCGCTATGTGGGGAATTGATATCATTGGAAGTCTCCCCATAGCAAGGGGCGGAGCAAAGTTCGCTATTGTGGCCGTAGATTATTTCACTAAGTGGGTCAAGGCTGAACCACTAACTACAATCACAACCAAACGAGTGATCAACTTTATCGTGAGAAACATCATCTGTCGATTTGGGATTCCAAAGATTGTAATAACAGATAACGGAACTCAGTTCGATAGTGCTGAATTCAGAAACTTCTGCCAAAAATACCACATCGAGAATCGATACACCTCTGTGGCGCACCCACAATCGAACGGACAAGTCGAAGCGGCAAATAAAGTAATTTAGTCCATTCTGAAAAGAAGAATGAAGCGGGCTAGAGCCATGTGGGCTGATGAATTGCCCTTGGCACTATGGGCCTACAGGACAACATATAAATCGGCAACATGACATACCCCGTTCTCCCTTGCTTTTGGAACGGAAGCAGTCATCCCGGTTGAGATAAAGGTACCTTCTCACCGGGTGACTTATTATGATCCAATGACCAATAATGAATTGCTCCTTGTGTCCCTGGATATGATCGAAGAAAAGACGGATGAGGCAGACCTGCGTGCCTTGAGATGCAAACAACAGGTCGCCCGATATTACAACAAAAAGGTTCGAGCCCGAACCTGGGAACCCGGAGACTTGGTTTTGAAACGTGTCTTCCCACCCCCAACTCATATGGGAGCGAAGTGGGAAGGACCGTACTCCATTCTGAGCAAGCTTGATAATGGAACCTTCAAGATGGCAACCGTAGATGGAAAGGAAATCCCCAGAGTGTGGAATGCTCAACATTTACGGCCGTATTTAACATGAAAGTTTCAAATTTATTCTTTTGCTTTGTTAAAAACCATGTACAAGGCATGACTTGCCTAGAATAGTCTGATTCCTTAAAGCAAAAGATTATAAAGTGGACGTAGGTCATGATTCGACCGAACCACTATAAAAATATTGTGTGTCATTTACCTTTATTGCATCTTTATTTATCTGCCTATTTATTTTTATGGAAATCAAAAGAATAATGCAGGTACCCGAAGTCTGTTGCCAACCGTTCCTCCCGTCGACTGTTTGGGGGAACTCAAAGCCTTGGCAAGAGCTCCAACTGCTTGTCCGACTGGTTTCAATCCTCGAAGCTTGGATTAAAATATACACCTAGAACGAGTTCGACGAACATACATGATTGCAGACCGCTTGATCCGTAACTCTAACTCTCCAGAGAGAGAGAGAGAGTATAAAAGCGTCTCCGATTGAGCGCTGAGAAAGAGCTCCTTCCCCGCTGAAGGATCGGAGAGCGACAGAACAGCTGAGCTCAAACTCTAACTCTCCAGAGAGAGAGAGTATAAAAGCATATCTGATTGAGCGCTGAGAAAGAGTTCCTTCCCCGCTGAAGGATCTGGGAGCGACAGAACAGCTGAGCTCAAACTCTAACTCTCCAGAGAGAGAGAGAGAGAGTATAAAAGCGTTTCTGATTGAGCGCTGAGAAAGAGCTCCTTCCCCGCAGAAGGATCGGGAAACGACAGAACGGTTGAGCTCAAACTCTAAATCTCCAGAGAGATAGAGAGAGTATAAAAGCGTCTATGATTAAGCGCTGAGAAAGGTGCTGGAGACCCAGCACCCCCATAGTTCCTGCTCCGCTGAAGGATCGTTGAGCATACCACGAAGCAAGCCAGAGCTCCTTCCCTGTTGAAGGAACATGGACCAACTGAATTATTGGGTTTGAACTCTAACTCTGTCTACCGCCAGGAGAGTAAAAAGGAGTCTATTATTAGGCACTGAGAAAGGTGTCAGAAGTTCAGTACCATAAGATCAGTTATATTATGAAATTTTCTAAGTCCCCCATATTCAGAAATAGGGGGCAACGTGCTAATAATGTTAATCGATTTTTAACAAGCCCTAGTTAAGCGTTACGCCAATGATTGATTATGGGTCATATGCATATACACATGAATTTTAATGCCGCATGAAAGTTTTCTCTGTTATTTGATTGACTTGTAGTTACAACTAGATGGTCTGTGACTAACCATGGAAAGTTTATTTGAATACAGGTACACAATGATGCAAAAAGAGATAAAACTTTCCTTTATGTACTGTAAGCCTACAAAATGAGAAATAACCTAGAAAAGAAAGTGAGGGCCAGTCTCACTATTACACTTCCTGGCCAGTGAAAAACCTAAAGACAAAATATCAACAAGCATCCTATTTACGATTTGGCCTCTTCTCTTGCTTCTGCCTCTCCAGCCTCTCCTTGTCGGCATCAGATGGATCCCCTTTCTTCCTCTTCCGTTTGTCTATGAGGGGAACATCTGACTCCTCTGAAGATTCCTCTTCCACCTCTTTTCTCTTACTTCAACCAGAGAGGGAAGCCGGGAAGTCATCGGGGTTTGCAAAGTGAAGCTGTCGGCTGATGAATTTGGGCTGAATCTTCACAATCATCCCAGTTTTGGGATCGAATTCTGCAAGAGGGACTACGTCCAAAGCCTCTTCTCCCACCTTCTTCGAGGCCAACCCTTTCTCCCGTCTGGCTTTTCGGCTGGCCAAGGTTTCCTCGTCATCATCATCGGCCTTTTTGTCACCAATAATGTCTTCTTCATCATCTACATGGCGTCCATCCATGTCTTTTAAGGCTTCGATGGTCTCAGCATCTTTGGGTACATCTGTGCTTGGTGCCGGGATGCTTCTTTCTGCTGTTGTGACCTCGGCCGGCTTTGATGCATCAATACCAGCACCTGGCAAGACAGCCTCCTTCTCCACTTCCTTTTCTTTTTCAGCACCCTTGTCGATGGGCTCGCCACCTGTATCAAGAGGAACACACGTTACTAATTCAATTGGTTGTTCTACCAGACGACGATAATTCAAAATTGCTTTGACAAATTGAGGAGAAAGAAAGGAGATACCTTCTGTAGACCCTCCTTCTTGAATAGTTGTAGGAGCTCCAACAACTACGGGAGTTAAGCCCAAGGGGATTAGCGGATCATCAGGATGGTACTCCTCAACTCCGGAGGTTTTGGGCTCCACGACAGAACTCGAACCTTCGTCAATTTTTCCCTTGCCCTTGGCCAGGGCCCTCTCCTTTTCCATCTCCGCTAGAATCAGACGACGACCCTCTGCTAGGTCCTCAGGCTCATTGTCCCTTAAGATTCTCTTCATCAACTCATCCTCATCGATTTCTTCGACTCCCAATCTATGCTTTTCGCCCTCAACAATGGCATCCCATAAATTGGCTAATGTAACGTGGTAATCCGGGATCCACGAGATGTTGCGAGTTTTGAGAACCTGGCCGAGGAAATCAAAAATCATCTCTTCAAACCCCTCGATCTCCTTCTCTCTTTAGAGGAGCTTGTTGTTAGAAGTAGTGGCCAATTCAATGGCACTTTCAACGTTCTTTTCGGTAAGAGCTGCCCGTCTCTCCGCGTCCTCGACCTGGTAATTCAAAATCACCTTTTCTGCTTTAGCCAACGCCAAACTTTCTTTTAAACTCGCTTTTTCTTCCTCCCAAGCAGCCTTCTCATCTTCAAAATGGCCTTGTGATGTTTTCAACTCGATGTTGGCCATTTTGAGATCTTCAACCTCCTTCTTTAAGGCCATTTTCTCTTGGCTATTGGAGTCCAGTTACGAATGGAAGCGCTGCTTAGCATTCTCTAATTCAATCTTATAATTTTCAGTGTCCCTCCGTGCTAAAGCAAGCTGGGATTGGGCATCTTCCAGGTCCTTCTCCATCTTGGTCCTGGCCCTTTCGTTGTTTTCAAGTTTCGCCTTAGATCTGTGTGCTTCTATTTCGGGTGTTCGGATGACTTCTGAAAGGTTAACTGCGTGCTTTTTCATTATCTCATATTGCCTGGCTACGTGGCGAATATGCCCGACAACTTCGCTATCCCAATTCTTAGGAACCAGTTCCAAGGCAGGAACAAACACCATCCTGTCGAAGAATATGTCTGGGAATTGTTCCCGCAGCTTTTCCAGCCTACCTTGGATCTCGGGACCATGGACGTAATCCCGTGACCCTGGAGCAGCCAACTCTGGCTGGCTGGAGGGGATGATGTCACTCCTCTCTTTTTCAGATTCTTTGGATGCATCCTTGCTCTTATCTTTAGATTCGTAATGCCTTTTTGACGATTGGCTGTGGGAAGGTGCGCTCTTTGGAGGAGTTAACTCTTTAGGAAGTTTCTTTCCCCCTGTAGGAACTGCTGGGAAGCTGGATGGCTTGTTAGAAGTCGATTTAGTTGGAGACCGAGGTTGCGAGGAAGTCGGCCTGTGAGAAGGACCGCGAGAGCGCTCAGTATCCGGACGAAGGCTGGGTGTGCCCTCACGAAGAGAACGATACGAGTAAGATTTCCTGTGGGACATCGTTCCTGTAAAAAAGAGAAGAGCATATTAAAACTTTGAATACCCACAATATAAGAGTGCAGGGTCATATAGTGTGTGTGATGTGTGCATCCCATATAATTCCCCATAACAGACCCGGGCCTGAAGACAGGCTCATCTGACCAGTTTCTCGTCCTCTAGTTGGAGCGATGGTCTCTTCAGAAGCAGGGAAGAAAGGCCCCTCTCCAAAGTCCTTCTCCGTATATACATCATCGGGTAGAGGGATTTTATTTAGCTCGTCAAATAACTGCTCTCCTGTCAAATCACCGGGAGCAACGGTTTCAATTGGAGCAGAAATAGGAATTTCCTTGGACATGTCACCGCGGACCTCATCTCCTCTGTATATGTTCAGGTCTTCATCGTCTTGGATGACTATCGGAGAAGGACTCTTGCGAAATATAGTTGTTTCTATCGCTTGTGAAGTTCCCTCTCCCTCTGTTGTGGGCACGTACTTATAAGGTTTGCCGCCAGTGCCAAGTCCAAATCTTCTATCCAGAAGACGATGCTTTTGAAGATTGTCGTCCGTAATGCATTTTTTGATCCTTAGAAAGTCGGATCTGCTTTGTAGAAGAATGGACAATCGATTGTTGTACAGTGGACCCTCCGTTTTCGGGAAGACATGATCTGTTTAAGACAAAGAAAAAGGGGGGAGAATGTAAACGCCTAGACTTCTTGAACAAGATATTCGATTAGAAGCTTAAAGCTTACTTGATTTGAGCCATCTTCGTGAGCATCCGGCCTGTCTCCTTATGTAAAACCAATCAGATTTATGGTCCCCTATATTGCTATATCCATTGTACAGAACCTTCCTATTCGCCACCGATTCAAAGAAAGAGAAATTTGGAGTTGCCGAAGAATGGTGCTTAAAGAGAAAGAAGAATGTCAAATCTCTGCATTTTAGTTCGGCATGTAAGATCTCCGCGTATGCAACATATAGGGTATATAGTGATTCGAAGGCGTTTGGACGGAGTTGCATCGGAGCAATTCCCAGTTGTCTTAAAGTTTCGATGGCGATCGGAGGGAACGGAGGAATAGCTCCTACCAAGCACATGGTTCGACTAATTGCCATATATCCTTCCAGAGCTAGGTGGGGTCTATCTTCGCTACCGGGTGTCAAGACATCATCCCAAGGAATCCCGTGTCTCAAACAGATTCTTTTGAGCTTTATGTCGTCAAGCTTAGATGCCAAAGAATCATAAAATTTATCTATTCCGAGCGTGCCAGGAATCTCGTCGGGAGCTCCCCCATCTACCTTAGACTCTTCGCTAGATGAAGTACTTTCGGACGGATCTGATTCCGTGGCCTCGTACTCAGATCCAGAATCTTCTCCTCCTGGATTAATTGGAGGAATCTCGGGGTTGTATTGCTCAGGAACCTCGGATTCCACTTCTGTTGCGGATCTTGAAGAAGATTGATTATTCGACATTACTGCTAGGCGAGAAAACATGAAAAGTGAGATTAAAGCTACCCGTCCCCCGTGTGTGCAAGTGTCGGTGTGTGTGTGCTTGTGCATGCATTAAAGATAAAGCATAAAATCTATCAAGATTATCAAAGTATTAGTCGTCATATGCAGTTAAAATTGTGTGGTTATTCAGTCCAGAAAGTCCAACATCAGGGCCCTAGCCTAACTTTTCAGAATTTTATGGTGACAAGGCGTCGATTAAAGTTTGAAATTTCTTCGCATCGTTAGCTATGAGTCGGATTGCAAGGCAGAGGGATCGCCCCCTTTCGGATCGCAAGGCAAAGGGATCGCCCCCCCATCGAATCGCAGGGCAAAGGGATCACTCCTTCACGAATCATTGCAGCCTCGCCACAATCCGCTACCTTGCTCTTCCTCGACCCGTCACCTCGTCAATTCCATCACGAACCACTCTCATGCCTTATCGTTGAACTGTCGCCATCCTGTATCATGCTGCACCACCCAGCAGCTCACCACGATCCGCTGTCTCTCCCTTCTTCCGATCCACCACTTTTTCATTTTTTCACTCCAAGCCCATTTCCACAACATGGTGCCTCGCCCAAACCTCCACGTCTCGCCAACGCGAATCGCATTAGCACGGCACCCCTCTTCTTCTCCCTCTTCTTCCTTCCTCATCTTTTTCCTCCTCTCGAGCTCCTAGAACACGCTCGCCATGGCCTCTCCACCATCATCATCGTCTAAAGATCCTAAAAAACCCCCATTTCTTTCCCAATTTCGTTCGTAATTCTAGAGATAAACGTGAGAACAAGGATTCCAGCAAAATTACCTTTTGAAAAGATGAAGTTTTACTTGAATTTTCAGTGTTAGGGTTTTTCTTTTTCTTCCAGCAAGAATTTGAAGGCGGCGGCAGAAAGAGAAAGAAGAAGGAGGTGGGGAGGATGTCCCGGTTTATATAAGAAAGATGGTGTCTCTTCGTATCCTAATTTTTGTCCCATCCACACCATAAAGGCCACGATCCTAAGCTTGTGTCGCATGGAAGCCTACGGACCGCCTCAAACGTTGGCCCATCAAGCTCGAAGCCCGTCACGGCTCGAAGAAAAGTTCGCCGCGTCCCGCATAAAAGCCCACCACGATTCGAGGAGGAGACCGTTTCGTTCCGAGGCCCAAGTGCACACCCAAGAACGGAACGAATGTCTCGCTAACGGACCACGACTCGAGCCCGCGATATGAATCGATAAATTCAGGAATGAGGATTCTAAAAAATCCCAGAAAGGGAATCGTTCTCTGATCCGCGACTCATTGAGAAAAGACGATTCTATAGCTTCGAAGCATGTTCCATCATCGATAAAACATACTTCGAGGGGGCAAAATGTTGGCTCGCTTTTTGACCAAGCCACCCAGGATCATTCATAAGAAGAAAGCATGAAACCACGTTCACTAAGAACATGAAGGAATGGCTCGCACCATTGTCTCGCCCGATATCGGATCACGCACCGTCGTCTCGCCCACCGTCGGACCGCACACTATCGACTCGCTCATTCCATCAGCGGAGCGAATCCGCTATGCGACTCGATCCGAACTTATATTGTTGCCCAGAGCGAACCGATCCGATCCCCTGATGCATGGCGAACTCTCTGACCCGTTCAAGCGTGAGCTAGTCTTCAGCGATCCGAATCGCACGGATCTGGCGACACGTGTCCCTAACCATCATTTGGACCAATTCTCCCCATCTGCATGATCCGATTTTCATGCAGATCGTGACACCTGTCCGCAACGGCTAATTTGACCATTTCCTCAACGGTGGCGATGCGATCCGATGTTCTCGGGATTCGTGCAACGTATAACCGCGACCCGCTTGACAAAATCAACTATAAATAGCCCGGAGCTTGGCATTTTTTGGGATCTTTTTGGCAATATTGAGTACTGAATCCGCTATTGTTGTCAAACTACTGAAATATTGAGAGAAACCAGTATAATCAATAATATATAAAGTGGACGTAGGCTCGTTAACGCCGAACCACTATAAATTCTGTGTGTTATTTCCTTTTAAATCATTCTTCAGTTGAAACTTCATAAGCTTCAGAACAATTTGGGTGTTAGGTCCAAATTTTGATCTAACAAGGAGATAAGCAAGACAAACTCCTTATGGGGTTTGCATCAGAAACAGGACCGAGAGGATATCCACCAAGCGATAGCATGCAAGTAAGCTCTACAGGAGAACCAGGGATCAACGATATACTCTTAAAAAGAGATATGATGCGCGCGTCTGAGCCGCATTTCCTAGAGCTTAATTCCAGTGTGCCTTGATCGCCTTTAACTCCACGATCTTCGTAGCTCCTTGATTCCTATTTCTAAGGTATGAGTTGGAACTCATTTCACTGTCGCCTCTCGTTCCACTTTCACTTATTCTTTCCCTAGTATACTAGGCTCAAACATATCTGCGTTACTAATGCAAGATCTCCAAACTTCACTAGTGAATTCTGGATCTCGTTTACTGATGCCAATCCATGTTGCCAAGTGTACCTACTAGGGTGATTTCTAAGACTCATGCATAAGTGAAATGAACCATCCGCCTTATTGGCGAACGCTACTCGATCAGATCAGAGATTCCCGATAAATGCATCAAGAGATTCTAGGTAACCAACCATGACGGAACTTAAAAAGGTTACACGAGACTTCGAGGGTATTACCAAGGCAAGTTAAGAGCCTAACTACCCCCTTTCCAAAACCGAGAGTGGCATCCCTTACTGGATAATCGCTTTACCCCCAGAATCCATCCATAGCCCAAGAACATAGGCATTACTTCCAAACTTAGTGCTTAGCATAGACATTCACAAATATAAACAAGTCATGAATAAATGGACCGATCCTCCAACAGAATTTTGGGACAAAAATGGGTTCCTCTACCATGCTAGTACTAAGGTGCAGAGACTCAACTATCGGAGCAGACTTAAATGATGCCATGATCAAAACAAAGTCTGGACAGGATGATAGAAAAGAAAGGCTAAACTTTTAACAGAAACGCTACCATCCTTCTTAGGTACTCTGGAAATGAGAGCATACAATTACCCTCTCGCTGACCTTGTCCTTATCTTCCTTTGTGGACTAAGCTATACCAACAAGTTTGCTTATCCTTAAGTCCGTGTCCTTTATCCTTGCTCTTATTATCCTTTCTTGTAACACGGTAACAGGTCTCTCGAGAACCACCTCCACCGCACGGAAAACACTTCGTAGCATGAAAAGATTAGTCGCAGTTAAAACTACCGTGACTACAGATGGAGGAAAGAAAGGAAAAGAGACTCAATCAAGGAAACAAAGATGGTGCTAATGGCTTTTGGGGAATAGCCTTTAATTTTTTTTTTGAAAAATGCTTCTTTGTAAACGGTTTTGCAAATAGTTTCAGAAGGTTTTAAAAACTTTTTCCTAGTCTAGTGACCTTCGGCTCTGATACCAAATGTAACACCCCACCTCCGCTAGGGTCACCCCCAAGGGGATGCACTAGCTTTGGAGGGGCGTTAATCGGTAAACATGCACAGAAATATTACAAGACGGAACATATGTAAAACAGCAGAAGTAAAACTAACTTTCATTTCTTTAATAAATAAGGTCTAAAGCCTTTTACATCAGAATATATCAAAACCTGTCTTGCAATAATAAAGAAGCATAAACCATTTAATAAATTATTTCCCCAAGTAAAACAGTAAAGCAGCCATAGCCAAGGAAAGTCCAGCCATAGATGATGACCTTCTAGCATAAGAAATCCGAACTAAACAACAGTATTTCCTCCCTGAAAACCTGAGGGGGGAAACAGAAAGACAAAGAGGCGAAACAAACGGGGTCAGTCATAAAGATTGGTAAGTCCTATTTACTTCCAGTATAAAAACAGGTAAAGGTAACATGACATGCATAAACTGAAAGTAAACATAAGGGTAATGACAAGATAGATAAACTACACCAAGATAACAGGATTGATCTACGGTATCAAGATAAACTAACGTATCATGATAGACTACGGTGTAAGGATAAATCTAGGTACCACCTCGTTAGGTTCCTATCAAGTATAATACCCCATGGTATTATCGTGTATAACATCCCACGGTGTCTATCCTTTATATTTGCCCTGCACCTCCCATACTAGTATCGCAACCCGTGTCATGTGTTAACTACGAGTGTCCCCTGCCCAATGTCATGTAATGGTCCATGTCAACCTATAGCATATGTAGGTTTTTCCAACTCGTACGTTCCTTTCCGTGTACATGTTCAGTCCTCTGCCATAACTCGTACGGGCTTTCTCACTACTTCAGCGTAGTTCCATTATCCTTGAATATCGTTTGGGCTGTCACACTTGATCTGTCTAGGTTTCCTTATCATGAATTATTGCGTGTTCAACTAGGATTTATGCCACCTAGGACCACTAGGGATTATGCTACCTATTGAACGTTCTCTAGCTTTGATTAGGATTTATGCCACCTAGGACCACTAGGGATTATGCTACCTAATGAACGTTCTCGTAACTTGGTTTGGGTTTAAGCCACCTAGGACTACTAGGGATTATGCCACCCGTCAACCACGCCCTTTTCCCCACGTATGCATCGTGAATCGTTTTTCCATGTCTAGGTGCACATGTATCTCAATGTTCCATCCGAGTTCAGTGCCAGGGCAAATCAAGAAATGCGGAACTCGGTCGGGAGCTTTAAGTTATCTGCCGATGCAGATGTCAAGGTCTGTTTTTGTACCGGCGGTTACGGTCCCACGTGACCCCTCCCTCAACAACTGAAAGGCAATCCAAGAAAAATCATGTATGAGAACCACATCCCGGCCCCACTAAAGCCCCACTTTCCTACTGTCCAACCTCAGCCATAACTCGATATCAAGTATATGGTCTGTTGGGAGTTCTCTGCCTTTCCGTACATACACGATTGACTAAAGATGGTAGGTAGTCGACAACGTGCTATCCAGGGCAAAAACAAGTATCGTCGACTCCACGCTAATCCATCCCAGTCTTTAGGTCGCTCGCATAGCAACCAAGGCATACTCTTGATTCTTCTACCGCAGACCTTAACCTCTGTGAGCCTAGGAGGATCATCTGCAACCTCACAGAGGGATACCAAGAGTACCCTATGTCCCCTGAAGCTACTTCTTCGTCACCCAGTTCGTTGGAGCCTTTTATCTAAGTCAGATAATTTGGTCCTCCTCGTGTGTTTAAGCGATGACCTACCGTATCGAGTTCCTCATCTAATTATGAACTGGTCCAATTTCCTTGCTAAGAATTATTACTTAGTCATCCCTAACTACGGTTTACCACCTAGCTTCTCTTCTTGTTGCCCTTGTTAACTACGGTTTTCTACCTAGTCCCCTGAACTAGGGTTTTGTCTAATGGGTTAAGTGTTGTCATTCGAGTTCATGACTTAACTCGACTACGAATCATGTCAGAATTGGCTAAGTACTTAAGTTCAAGACTTAGCCCTACAACCCATGTGTCAAATTGGATAAGTATACCAAGCGATTCACGACTTAACCCTATCCACTTATCGTTTTAGATTGGTTAAGTATATGTCAACCTAACCCCATCCAATTACCATGATAGATTTGTTAAGTGTAGGTCGACTTAACCCCATCGAGTTATCGAGTCGGATTGGTTAAGTATAGGTTAGCTTAACCCCATCCACTAATTGTATTAGAATGGTTAAGTATACTCATTGGAACTTAACCCTATCAAGTTATCATATCAGATTGGTTAAGTGTAGGTTACTTAACCTCATCAAATTACCGTGTTTAGATTGGTTAAGTGTAGTTTACTTAACCCCATCAATTTACCGTGTTTAGATTGGTTAAGTGTGGGTTAACTTAACCCCATCAAATTACAGTGTTTAGATTGGTTAAGTGTAGGTTACTTAACCCCGTCAAGTTACCATGTTTAGATTGGTCAAGTGTAGGTTAACTTAACCCCATCAAATTACCGTGTTTAGATTGGTTAAGTGTAGGTTACTTAACCCCATCAAGTTACCGTGTTTAGATTGGTTAAGTGTGGGTTACTTAACCCCATCAAATTACCGTGTTTAGATTAGTTATGCAGAGATTAACTTAACCCCATCCCCCAACTGTATTATACGGTTAAGTGTCATAATGATATCGAGTCCGGTTTCAGTTAACCTACCCATTCATGTCGTATCGGTTAAGTGTCATTAGTCAAATTAACTTAACCTTATCATGTGGCATTAAGTGAATTAATGCACCCCAACCTCTCACATTATACTCTGTTGTGGTTACTGGATGTGCCGGGCAGGTCCGGGCAGCTTTACACCACAACCTAGTCAAATCTCGGGTCTTACGCGCGATATGACCAACTACTCACATTGGGTTTTATTGTTTGCAACTACTAGTTAAGCCGATCGGGTCCGGGTAGTTTTACGTTGCAAACTCAACCCAACCTCGAGTTGGTCACTTTCATGTTTAGCCTAGTGTCACATTACACTTACTACCCATACATGCCTAGTTCAAGTTTCATGTTTTCCTACGTGTCATGTCTACATTCAACTGTATCATGAATGTCATGTTCTCATGTAACCCCATGTCAAGTTATCACGTCATAATCACGTTTGCCTGCACTATCCCAAATCGTATTTCCAACTCAAGTATAAGCGAGTCAACATAGTAGGAATACTATGACATATATTGGCCTCAAAACATGCACAATGCCACAAAAGGGATTGGCCTCAAACATGCATAATATCATAAAGGGATTGGCCACAAACATGCATGGTATCATAAGTACATGCATAAGCCCCAAAGTCACATTTATGCAAATATTTCATGAGTCAAAGTGGTTCCAAGTATTCATGCCAACATCCCACAAGTAAAGGTCCAATTTTGCCTGGCAAACTAAGTCCAATGCAACATAATTGACATGATTTAGTCACTAAACATAGCCTAAAGTCATAGGTTCAAGCAAAAGGGGCATGACAAGGTTCATATAGGCCAGCATACTTATGTTCATTGCATTTTATTCCATGTCACATTAGAACTATCGTTTAGATCTACAAGTAGGTAGAACTTACATAGCGTGGCTAGAGATTATGAGCATGAATCATCTTGTCGTATGATCGTCATGAAATTTGCATAGCAACGTTGATCCATTCCCTTGATTTGACGTAGGAAGCTTGCACCTTTTGATTCGGATCTAGTTTGAATGCGTAGGCTCTTGAAGTTGGAGATAGAGGCCATGATCAATGGAGATTTGTGCATCACTTCATGGCAGGACAGATTTGTGAGGGTTTAAGCTAGGTCTAGGGGTCTTTTTATAGAGATTAGGAGTAGTTTAGGCCATAGGATTAACCCTAGGATAGATCTGAGCCCTCCAAAATCGTCACAAGCCTCCAAAACTGAGCCAAAAAGTCAAGCAGGCGCACCAGGTTGCCTGGGATTCGACCAGGCAGGTCGACCCTAGGGTCAACCCTATAGTCGACCTGGTCCCCACCAGGTCGACCCCCAGGTCGACCTGGTCTGGGCGGGATTTTTCCCACCTGGCTTGACTTTCTGAATTTTGAATCTGTTTTCATTTTTGAATTTTTCGTGAAACTTTGCGAGGCCATATCTCGGTTATACGGACTCCGATTTACGAAATTTCGGACTCTGTTTCGCGTATTTTTCCGAGACGAACGCAATGGCGGAACCCATTTCTCCTAATTCAAAATTTAACATTTAATTCTTCCTTGATTCTTGTCTTAAATGTTGTTAAAATTCGGGTTGTTACAGTAGTTGTATTCCCTCAGGGCTGGTATGTCTGATTGGGGTAGGACCGTCTAGGTTGAAATTTGGTTTTCTTTATCATCCTCTTTGAACTTTGTTTAATTCTGGTGCTTCATACTTGTTAGTATCTGCTTCGTTAGTTCAAACACTGCACCCAAATACTAGTCTGGTTACGAATCCCGTTGTAGTCTCAAATCCTATGGGTGGTTCGGCTCATCCTTAAATGGTTTGTCGGGATTTGAGAGTGCCTATCTTGGGCGTTGGGTTTGAATGCAACGCGTTCGTCCTTGGTTCCACGGGCTATAGTTCGATTCTACGGGTGGATTGGCTAGCCAGGCGGGGTGCCATCCTAGATTGTGAACGGAGGGTAGTTAGACTATTGATTCGTCATGGAAAGACCCTTGATATTTCTTATGACCCTAGGGGTTCGGTGATGCTTAGTTTCCTAGAATCTTTTGACGCATCCAACAATGATTTGGAATCTGTTTATGTGGTCTATGAGTATGGGGACGTCTTCGATGAAGTGCAGGGTTTACCTAAAGGTGCGAAGTAAGCCTTTGTGTGCCTAGTGGATAATGCAAAGCCAGTTATGTAACCAACAATAGTCATGGGGCAAGATTGGCGAGGGTAGCCAGAGTCGGTTAAGTGCCCAATTATTTGTTTTTCTAGTATCATCTCATGTAGGCTGTCTGAAAATGGAGGAGGTATTCCTTGGGTGCTTGTCTGATATTGGTTTAGGCCTTTGGGGCTTGTGCTTGGGGGATATCGAGTTCGACTATGATGGTTTACATGGGAGATGGATAGTTATGGCAATTTTTTTTAGATAATATCTTGGTTTACTCAAGGAGTGTTGGGCAACCATGACATGGTAAGGATATTCGATGATATGGACTGTCACGAGGTAGGCTCGATAGATTTATGAGGTGAATCGAGAAAAAGGTCAAGTAATGGACTATTTAGGACCATATGTTAATACCAATTTGGGGGAAGTCCATAAAGAGCTTTGTAAAGATATTACCTTCACGGTTGACAAAGGAAAAACTTAAATCTTTGGGAGTGGGAGACTTTGCGAGGGCTTGGGGAAGACGATCCTCGAGGAAGCACATCATTCTAGGATGATCTAACATAGGATTGGTTGGGTTGAGTAATTCTCCGAGTTTCAATCTGATGTTGATCTCGGTCTTAGGGGTTGATGCTTAGGGAGTTACTCTCTTAATCGATATTTATGTGAGTTAAGATGTGCCTAATTATAAATCGGGTAGAACCTATTTGATCGAGATTCCATTCTCACAACTGAATTTTGGGAAGCTTGTATGAAACCATGAATACGCGGTTATGTTCAAGCCGAGTATACTAGAAGGAGAATAAATGAAAGTGGAACAAGAGGCAACAGTGAAATGAGTTCCAACTCATATTTTGGAAATAAGAATCAAGTAGGTACAAAATTGTGAAGTTAAAGGCGGTCAAAGCACAATGGAGTTAAGCTCAAGGAAATGCGACTCAGAAGATTGAAGACTAGATACGCATATCATATCTCTTTTTAAGAGTATATCCTTGATTCCTCTTTTCCTATAGAGCTTACTTGCATGCTATCTTTTAAGAACATCCTCTCGGTCCTATTCTCAATCCTATTTCTATTGCAAACCCCAGAGGGAGTATGTCTCATCTGTTAGTAATACATATTAGGGCTTGAGGGTGTCCATTGGATTGACTAAACTTTTAGGGTTTTATAGGATATGGGTTGGTTTTAGGAGTCCATCATGCCTAGTTTCCTAGAATCACATATATATTGGTTGGGTTGAGAATTTCTTTGGGTGTCAGTCTGATGTTGATTTCGGTCTTCGGGGCTAGTGTCTAGGGAGTTCTTCTCCTAATCAGTAAATATGTGATGTAGATTTCCAGTTCGGATATTGCCTAATGGGCACAAAGTTTTTACTTGCTTCTATCATTCGACGATATCTTTAGGTAGGAATAATTGAGTGTAAACATGTGTTTGAGACATGTTACGATTGACGGTTGCAAGTGGTTGCAAGTGGTTGCTAGTGGATGCTTGTGGATGCATATACACACACATTTGGCACTAGTTCGGCTCAATCACCTCATGTTGCATATATATATATATGTGTGTTTATTATTTTATGGATGGGTGATGGTTATGTTAACATATGGATGTTGCATTCGGATGAATGGTTGTGCACGCATGTAGGCATAATATGTATCATTAGGGTTCTTTTGCATACATAATGGATGCACGACACTATCATGATTTGCATTAAGGAGGTCAACTGAATCAGTAGACCGCCTAATTTTTCATTAGATACGGACATGTACACACACTGTGCATATAAACATGAAAGCATTAGAGGTCTTTAAGGACAATGGATGCTTGTATTTGATGGTTGAGTAGACGGATGATTGGATGGTAGGACTTACATTCTTCTTGACTTGAAGATTTCGGGGTTGAAATCCTTTAAGAAGGGGAGAATGTAACATCCTGTATTTTTGTTAACACTAAAGTTGCTAATTACAGAATAATCAATGTTTAATATAAGAATTAAGTAAAATGGGTTGTGCTATTATGTTCGTCTCAAAATTTTGGGTCAAGATAGACATTTGGTATGCACAAAACAGATACCTTATGAAGATGTTATTAAGCCTTGAAGTTTGTATGCATATGAGAGAAATATATATATATAGATATATATAAGAAAATAAAAAATTTAATAAATAAATATTCAAAAAAGTTCAAAACAGGGAATTGGGAGGGGGAATAACTGAACCAGCCAATTTTGGGTTCGACCCGAGCCCCGCTGGGTCGACTATGGTTTAATCCAGGGTGTTTGACTATCAACCCGTGGGCCGATTCGCTCAAATACAGATTTTGCATCTGATTGGTTCTCATAGTTCAGGGTTAATCTAATGGTCCTAAATGACTTCCTACACCTATAAATATGTGATTAACCTAACCCTAAACCTCATTAATATTGGAACCATGGTCGTCATGCCATCACTTTGCAACTTAGAAGTAGCCGCCGCAAATTAAAGGAAGATTAAAGCTAATCAACTCAACCTAATTCAACTCTAGAGCTTCAACGACGAATCGAATGACATCGCTACAACAATTGTGCATCAAGTTTGATCAATTGTTCATAGTTCTTTAAACCACGAAAGGCAAGTTCGATTTCACTACGCCATAGATGGCCTACGACAACCTCAGAGAAGTGACACAGCAGGTGCCAAAAAGTGTTGCTATAGGCAAAAAGTGATTTGTGGCAACACTTTTTTGGGGTTGCCTTTTGCCGCGTTGCCTTAGAGTCAAAGGTAACGCATTTGCGACTCTATGGCAATATCGGTACAGGTGTTGCCACAAGCACCAATACAACAAAAAAATACCCTTTCGCAACTGCCAAAAACAGTTGTAATATGTCTAGTACAGCTGGCAATTGTAACATAGTCAACCTTTTTTACAACTGTTTCTAGCAGTTGTTAAAATTTGTTTTACAACTACTAAAAGTAATTACACCTCAACTGCTATTTATCAAATATTTCGTAATATTATAATAAATATTATTATAACACAGAATTTTATTCGAATAAATATTTTATTTCAACATTTCAAATGGTACAAATTTTTTGACTCCACTTGTACATTCACTCGTATATTACACAATCATTCATATTTACATACATTCCTCACTACATTGTCACTCGATTCACTCATATACAGACTCATACATACAACTATACACAAGAAAAAATACATGAAAATAATTATATAAACTACTACCTTTATTTTTTCCCTTCTGTTGATTCGCTCGCAACTGCAACTTCTCTAGTTCAATCATGAATGGCCTCTGATACTTCGGCATTACTTCAACATTTATCGCCTTGAATTGATCTAACACAACAAAATTTATTTAATGGTAATGAAAACAAAACACAGTTATATGTAAGAAGGACTGCAAATTCAGTTTATCAAACTCAGTTGGAGAACTGAGTTGCGGAAAATTCAGTTGGAAAACTAAGTTACCACAAACTCAGTTGGAAAACCGAGTTGTGGCAAACTCAGTTCGGCGACTGGGTTGCTCTATTTTGAGTTGCGTTGCACGACTATGAATTGCGCAACTCAGTAGCAAGACATGAATGGCCTCTGATCCAACATGACCCTTATCAGCCATATCCAGTAAATAAATAATACAAGTCACAATCATGCTATGCCCTTCACAAGGCAATACTAAAAACTTTAACCCCTTCTTGAATACTACCAACTGTTTATCATAATCCAAGACTATATTATTCCAATAGAACTAATCCATGCCAAGTTGGGCACTGTATTTTGTTAAACCCTGAATATATAAATTACAGGGTAATAGATGGTTAAAACAAGAGTTTGAGAAGCGAAACATTATCAAGTAAAAGATAAATAGGAATGTCAAAATTATGTAGAATAACCTGTTTCCCTCTTGTTGTTGCTTATGTAGAAATTGACGACTTTAGACTAAATTGTCGAGCTTCATAAGTACCTGCATAAGTGAATTGATCTGGTTTCCACTCTTGAATTCGCTCATGTGATGAAGATGCTTTAGCCACTAAAAGAGTTGCTATACATTTTGGATATAAGAAGAATGCGCAGCTGCAACCAAACGGTGATTGAAAAGTGCAGTACATATTATACTAAAAGATTTCTTTTGATATATGTGTCTAACTTGGCTACTATGAAAACATGAACTTGAAGAATTTGTATAAGGGATTTCCAATTACTGAACGTCATATGCTTATCTTGAAATAAAGGTGTTGTGGCGACTACAAATTTTGCACTTATAAGTTATAACACATATCGCCATTAAATTTTATTAAGTCAAGTAAATTAGCATTTCCCTTTGTTCTGATTTACAGTTTTGTATTCACTTTTACTGCATTTTTTTGGTTATTTCCTTTTCACAAGTTTACTAAACTTACAGATAAACTTGTTTATAATTATGACGCAATGCAACAAGGATTAACAAAGTACTTGTGTTTATTGGTTTTTCTTCTCCCTCCTTTCTTCTTCTCTATTTTTTATTTATTTAGATAAATATTTCAACAGGACAATGTTTTTATTACCTTTCATGCACGTAATCTCATAACCCATAACCCAATGCACCTAAGTGCAGCCCATGCACAATCATATGCGTACACATGATTGTTTGTATAATGAGTGAAAAAGAGATACCAGTTTCTCTAAATTGTGACGATCTCTTGAAAATGTATGCATTTCATAATGCTCCACTCCATATCTCTTCCCCTGTTCTCGCCCTTTGTCAGTAATTGACCTTATTCCAACCTGAAACCAGAAAAGAAAAAAGAAAACATTAAATCAAGTGTCTCTATGATTTGAATATGTACAAACATTTATAATACAATTTTTTTAACATGTTATATTTCTTTTATTAATAAATTGAATGGGATTTTTAAATATCTGCTCTTAAATAAATGAATGGCAATATGATAGTAAAAAATGTTTACTATTAAATTAGTCAAATGTTCACTTTTGTTTATAGTACTTTCAGTTATCACCCGATTAAATATAATATTTTTTATGCAATAAGAGATGGATGTCCAAAGTGAGACATGCCTCAGCTCTAACATCCTGAATAAAAACTGATGATATTAAGTAGTTTATATCTGTATACTTGAGTACCAGCATCAAATTTGTTTTCATATTCACGGTAGAAATTACTTCAGCTTAATAAATTGTATAAGGGGTTTCCAATTACTGAACGTCATATGCTTTAACTTTATGCTATGTCTTACCATTAAATAATATCATACAAGCGTTGATTTGGCTATCCCTTTGAACATTATACTAAAACATACAAGCGCTGAGTAAGCTAACCAAAAATTAAATTAAATATTTGTCCACGCTCTTCATTAGCAGATAAACCATGGATGATTATAAGCTGAAGCAAGCATGACAGCTCGCGCAAAAGCTTTAAAAAATAATATCATATTCGCTTTCACAATCCAGAAGCAATTAAAGGAACAATACTTATCTTGCATCCTGGATTTCCAAATGTTACATAATATGAGCTTGCCTAAAGAGGATAATTTAAAAATAGGGTTACCTATTTCAGAGGTAGAATAGATCTGTCCAATTCGGTGTTTAATTGCACCTTGTGACTTCTTCGCGATTCATTTTCCCGTTGAGTTTGTGCGAATTCTTTCTTCTTCTAAACCCGATTTGTAGCCGACTGCTTCGTTTTTTCCCTCTCACTTGTTCTGAATTCTTACGCGAGTTGAGTCTAATTGATGTTTAGGAAGAAGAAGAAATCGCCAGATCTGGTTTTACGGAAGAGGACACTAGCGATGAGCAGAATCGATTTGGGGTAGGATTGAAGTCAATTTGATTTGGGCTTGGGCCGATGGGGTTTGGGGTAGGATTGAAATCAATTTGATTTGGGAAATTGGCAGTGAAGACAGCATGAATTAGGTTTCAGCGGGAAAATGAAAATTTGGGGCAAATAATGTGGGGCGGTAAAGGAAAATCACATTGACACGGATTGATAACATAAACCGTTAGATTAGAGTCACGCGGATTACTAACTTTATTAGATTTTTAATTTGAATATATCTATGGTTACTGCAACACATGTTGATGTCTATCCTAACACATTGAAGTGTGCATTGCAATAGACAAAAAACAACATAGCAATGGCAACATTGTAGCTAGCAACACCATGGATTTTCGTTGCGGTATTTCATCTATGGCGTAGTGTTTCTCTAATAAGATAATTATTAGATTAAGTAAGATTATACATAATTGTGGTTATATGGTTATGCTTGTGAATCATTGGAAAATATGATAACTTGTGATTATGTGTTAATGATGTAAGTTATATGCTAGTTTTGATAACCTATGCCCAAATCACCTACGTTCAACATCATCATTTTATGACATTATTTTATATGTGAATATGGATGTAAAGTTACATGTGGATTGTTTACATGAGAATCAAGTAAAATGACTATATGCAAGTTTAGGAAGAAATTCACATATGCAAGTCTACACCTTTAGGCTTGGATCTATGACATACACCGTTTATGCAAGTTTTTTGATGAAAACCTTATTCATAACATGCAAGTTCACACCCTTTTAGGTCTATGTTTAGATCTATGATTTTATGCAAGTTGTGTTGTAAATTGTCATGTGCAAGATTAGGTCTATTTTGTATGATATGTAGATATATGGTGTTTTTCCCTTTTTTTATGTTAGACTATTTCTTAGTCTATCATATATTTTATGCGAATGAACACCGCGGGGATTATAGGGAAATATTGATTTTACACCTAAATATGAATTGGCATGTTATGGCCTAAAAAGGCATATGTGAAATTGGAAAAATTAATTGGTAAGATTAATGTGATTTATGGATATTAATATTTGACACAATGAAATTGGTGTAAAATTGCCTTAAAGGCACAGAATTAAATTAAGGCATTAATTAGTAATGGCCTTAAAAAGAGGCATGTATGTAAATTGAGATATTAATTGGCAAAGCGATATAATGACATAATTAATGTGAATTATGGTCACAAAGATAATTGGAATTTATTAACATATTTGATTAGGGATAATTAATCCAAATATGGGATTAAAATATTATGTTGATAAATGTGAATTGGCACGTAAATGAAGCATATATGTAATTTGAGATAAAATGCCTTTAATGGCATATAATAAATTTGTGATGAAATTGGTATGATTTTGCATACCATAAATGGATGGAAATAATTGAGTCAATTATGGACATTGTTAAATTTGGAATCCATTAATAATTTGAATAGGGAAATTAATTCAAATTTGGGGAGGATTAATTAGGTGTAATTAATCGTCTAAGACACGAGGTTAGGCTCTTTTGTGGAGTAAGGCTGCCCGGACCCGCCCGGCGAATCCAGCTGCCACAAATGTTAGTCTAATGTGGGATGTCTTAGGCATAAACTAAATGTGTAACAGTTGTAAGGACACGAGGTTAAGCTCTTTTATGGTGTAAGACTGCCCGGACCAGCCCGGCGAATCCAGCTGCCATAAATGCCAGTCTAATGTGAGAGGTCTTTATAAGGTTACAACCTTAATGAATTAAGAAACACTTAACCAGATAAACATGTAGTGGGACATGAGGGGTTTAAGTGGGTGCCTTGGGTGGCATGAGGAATCTAGTGGGTGCCTCGGGTGGCATTTGAAATACGATTAGAAATGGAATAATTTGAATATAAACATTTATGACATGTAATTCAAATTATTGGATAAAATAGGTATTGACACCTATAAAAGGAAAGGTTTTAATTAATTGATTAATTAATTAAAAATGGACTACTTAACCAAATCTGATCCTTAGGGATTGTAAGAACTTAAGTTTAAGTTGGGGGTTAAGTAAACTGGGTTATACGAAAGGAGTGGGTTAAGTAAATCTTAGGTAGGTGGGTAATATTAGCATATATAGGCCCACAAACTTAACCATAAATTAAATATGCTTGAACCAGTGAGAGGGTTAAGTAAATCTTGTGTAAGTGGGTAATATTAGCATATATAGGCCCACAAACTTAACGGTAAATTAAACATGCTTGGGTCAGTGGGACGGTTAAGTACACCACGGGTAGGTGGGTAAGATTTATGTATATAGGCCCATAGACTTAACCAATACAACCTGTTAATTAAACAAATGGTGAGACTTAACCAAATTCATACATGTAAGTGGACATGGGGTTAAGTGGGAAAATCTAGAGGGGACCAAGCATAGGTGGTAAGCTTAAGTCAAGTGTGGGGGCCCTTTTCAGACCAGTAGCCCATTTCGTATCTTTGTGAGCTCGACCCAAGTCGAGGACGGGACACGCCTACTGGGCCTGATTGTTAGAGGCCAAAACGGGTTAGCGGTGGCAACGTAAGTCCAACGGGGTCATGTGCGTGTGTGGGCCCGGGCTGGTAGGTGTATAAGCCGTGCATTCCTTGCATAGTATAAGGTTGCCGTATTGGGGAGTGATACACCCCAATGTGGGACCTGCACGGGTATCTACGAGTTAGGGAGCCGATCGAATGGGCAGGGTAGTGGGTACACCTAGTGGAGATAGGAGCAGACGGTACCTATGTAGTCATCTAGGGTACACGAAGCTACCATTATTAATTAATTATTAAAGTGATACACCTAGTGGAGATAGGAGCAAACGGCACCTATGACGTCAACTAGGAGTACGTGGAATTACCATTATCAAGAGGGTACATCTAAGGGGGATAGGTACACGTTGGGTACCTATGATAGCAACTAGAGATATACAGTCAAACATGGAGGATAGTGGGTGCATCTAGTAGTACACGAAGCTATCATCATTCTGTTTAGCCAAGAGGGATCAAATTTCTAGAGTGACTAGTAGTGGTGCGGTGCAACTTGTAATGATACGGTGTTACTAGCAGTGGTTTAGTGTGGTAATTATCTTGTAGTGTGTAGGAGCGCCTCTAGCGTTATTTATGTTCATCCTGTTTACTTTGTATGCTTGGTCTTGCCATTTATTCACAGTCATTTCCTTATTTCCCAACTAATGCCTTAGCCTAATTACTTTTGTAATTATATTGTTAAAGTTATCGGATCTTGCCAGACTTTATGTCTGACCCCCTTTGTTACCACCTCTTTTCATCCTTTTCCCCCCAGGTTCTCAGGGTGGGCTTAGTACTAGTGGAGATTGACTTGGATCCATTTTGGGGGCACTTGGATTTGGATTGCTGAAGTAAAGTTCAGCCCATCATTTTTTTCTTTATGGCTATTGGTAGTAGTGGGATTATGTCTTTACTTTATGTACTCTGATTTTATCAAGATGGATATTATGTACTTGACTCTAGTTATGGTTTCGATGAAGTACTCAAACATATTTACCTTCCACTGAAATAAATGAAGTTTTTAATTTTCAAGCACTACTTTATATCTGTCTTGTTGTGATTTTCTGTTCTATATTCACTCAAAATACTCCATGGAAGTTAATGCATTCCCTTTGTGGGTGACATTAATGGAAGTGGGGTGTTACAATGTCTATCAATGTATGCCCTCTAAGCTCGTAGTCTCAGAGAAGGGTGTTAAGAGAATAAATTCCCCGCCACCAACCATATATATATTTAATAGGAATCAATCAACACAGAACGAAATCCATTGTCAGACACACATTCATTTACGAGTCCGTTCTGGGTCTGAACGAAACCAGAGACACCTTATTCCTCGTCCCATATGTCCAATACGGAAGAGAGGTTCTCGCATATCCGGACAATCAACAAGTACGTCCGTACAAATACCACTTTAACCCTTTCCTGGGCGCTAATCAGTCCAGGGCATCAGAAGTCATCCATTCGATGTGAAGATCGCCGGTCTTCAACCACCGTCTTCAATGTCTTCGATTTTTAATCATCGTAAAATTATTTGAAATGAGATTGGACTCGGTTTTTTCAAATAATTATCGAATATATATAATTCAAATCATTTCATGTCGTTAATATTATTTTATAACGATTTATCGCTATTTTATTTATATAAAAATAGCCTATTTAATTCGAACGACGTTTCGGGTCATTACGTGGCCTGGCACTCTTTTTATCTAAATTTGAATTTAATATTTCTCGAAATCTAACAATTGGATCTTAACAAAATTAGTATCATTGGAAAGACCTTTCCAAACGAACCTAATGGTTCCAGTTTTGGAAAAATCCGACGGTCGGATCTTTTAGTATAATTGTTTAAAGTTATGACTTCGAAACGCGAACTACCGCGCACTTATATATATATATATATGTATGTATGTATTTATGTATGTATATGGTTCAACGATTTCAACACATCAATTCTATTACATGTAAATTTTTATACACTTCATATTCATGTCAAAATATTATTTTTAATGGACAAAAATATATTTCAAGACATGTAAATTTTATACACTTGACATACATGTTAAAAGTGGAATTTTTACCCTACAAACATATATTTACATGTAATCATTTTATTCTAACTAATGTGTTAAAATGTCGTTTTAACAATAAAACATGTTAATCTAACATACACAAAACATGTCATTCTTAATGTATAAACAATTTATAATAAACATGTTAATTTAAGAATAAAAAAGATTAAATTTTTATTGCAAATCTTATTTAACCATTTTCATATTCCTACATGACAATAAAAAGATTAATTTTTGTTGTAAATCATATTTAACCATTTTCATGTTTCTACATGACAATAAAAAGATGAATTTTTATTGTAAATCATTTTCATGTTCCTACATGGCAATAAAAATATGAATTTTTATTACAAATCATTTTCATGTTCTTATATGACAATAAAAACATGAATTTTTATTGTAAATCATTTTCATGTTCTAACATGACAATAAAAACATGAATTTTTATTGTAAATCCTTTTTATGTTCCTATATAACAATAAAAATATGAATTTTTATTACAAATCATTTTCATGTTCTTACACGACAATAAAAATATGAATTTTTATTTTAAATCCTTTTCATGTTCGTATATGACAATAAAAATAAGAACTTTTATTACAAATCATTTTCATGTTCATATGTGTCAATAAAAATATGAATTTTTATTGCAAATCATTTTCATGTTCATACGTTACAATAAAAATATGAATATTTATTGTAAATCATTTTCATGTTCATACGTGACAATAAAAATATGAATTTTTATTACAAATCATTATCATGTTGATATGTGACAATAAAAATATGAATTTTTATTGTAAATCCTTTTCATGTTCATACGCGACTATAAAATATGAATTTTTATTGTAAATCCTGTTCATGTACATATTTAACAAAAAAAATATGAATTTTTATTGTAAATCATTTTCATGTTCATATATGACAATAAAAATATGAGTTTTTATTGTAAATCCTTTTCATGTTCATATGTGACAACAAAAATATGGATTTTTATTGTAAATCATTTTCATGTTCATGTGTGTCAATAAAAATATGAATTTTTATTGTAAATCCTTTTCCTATTCATATGTGACAACAAAAATATGAATATTTATTGTAAATCATTTTCATGTTCATACGTGACAATAAAAATATGAATTTTTATTGTAAATCCAACATATGACGTTTTCAGTGTTTCTACATGTAAATAAAAAGATGAATTTTTATCGCATATCAAAATATGTCATTTCAGTGTTTCTACATGTAAATAAAAAGATGAATTTTGATCGCATATCAAAATATGTCATTTCTGTGTTTCTACACGTAAATAAAAAGATGAATTTTTATCGCATTTCAAAATATGTCATTTCAGTGTTTCTACATGTAAATAAAATGATGATTTTTATCGCATATCAAAATATGTGATTTCAGTGTTTCTACATGTAAATAAAAAGATGATTTTTATCGCATATCAAAATATGTTGTTTCAGTGTTTCTACATGTAAATAAAAAGATGAATTTTTATCGCGTATCTAAATTATGACAAATCTAATATCTCTAGATGATAATAAAAGAGTTATTTTTATCGCAATCTAAATTATGACAAATCTAATGTTTCTACATGATAATAAAAGCGTTATTTTTATCGCAATCTAAATTATGACAAATCTAACGTTTCTACATGACAATAAAAGAGTTGTTTTTATCGTCTAACAAATTATGACATAGTCCATGTTCCTAATTAACAATAAAAGGGTAATTTCATTGCGGATCAAATTATGGCTATTCATTTTACTACAAAATCCCATCTAATAGATCATCACAGCAAATTCAACCAATTCAGATTTCATACAATCAACAATATGAATTTTTATGATATACATATACGAATTTCCCATTGCAATTATAATAAATTTTATTTTAAATTAAATTAGAGGTCTCACCTTGATTTGTATTCTCCGAAATTTCTAACAAGCTCCAAATATGTCCCAGTCTTTTCTAGATCGTAGAAGACGTTGTTACGATCACAATGGATTCGGTTTCACGTGTTTTTGACATCGTATCAAAAAGACATGATTTCTATAATTAAATCAAAATTCGCAATGCTTTTAAGTATTGAAAATAATTAAATTATACCTTCAGTAAAACAACCCGTTGGTTTTTCAAATTGTTCGAACTTAGGTCTGGATTTTACTTACAATCCGAAGCACTAGCTGTAGATCGGAATATACCACGACGAAGGGGAAGGAACGACGCACCCGTGCCTGGTTGGGGCCCGGTTCGACGGCATGATGCGTGCAGGGCGGAGGTCAACGCGGACGGTGTTCGAAGCCCTGAAACTCGTCGAAGACTCGACGATAGGTAACAACATCTGTATGGATGCGTAGAGCAGGAAAAGTACTCCAATATCTTCGAAAGAGTCAAATGATTTTATTGAGCGGATGGAGAGTTATTAAGAGGGGAAGAGAGGAGCATTTCTGGCCATTCGGCGAAGACGAAAGCGGCGGCCGTAAAAATGGATTAGGGTTAGGTTTATTCTTAGGTTATTTATAATATTAATTAATTCATTAACCCAAAAAGGCCCATTTTGATACGAACTCCAAATCAAGCCCAACGACTGTAGCCCCTAGACAAGTACCCCCGCTCCGGACTCAATGGACTATGTTTCGAAAGCCCATTTGATTATTTCAGCCTATTTTTCTTTAAATTAAAATATAAAACATTTAATATTTAATTTGAACTTACATTTAAATTTATTGGGACCACATACTGACTCCAAAAACTCCCAAAAAAGAAATCTAGCTATGTTTCGATGATACGGTCCTAAGAAATTTAATTTCGTCCGATTTGGAGACCGTTTGAAAAATGGTCTTTTTAATTATCGAACGAATTCAACAGAAATTAGTAAACGCGCTTTAATTTACCGCGCTTACATAATAATACCAAAAATTATGAAAATTTTAACTTAGCAATAATTTGACATTCCGGATCTAATAAAAATGGTTTCTTCGAAAACGGAGGTCGTTTGTAAAATGGATATTTTTAATAGCTTTGTTTTTATTTAAAAATGAAAATTTTAAATTCTGACTTATTTTCTAACGAAATTTCTAAAAATAAAATTTTAAAATTGGTTTTGATTTTCCGGGTTGTTACAATCTCCCCCACTTAAAAAATTTTCATCCCCGAAAAGGAAACAATAGTAAAGTAGGAAACAAAATGGAAAATGCAAAACATTGTAAGCGTACCTCTACATAAGAGCTAATTAAAGATGTCCATTCTACACTTGGGATAAGCATGTTTAATGTTATCCTCGGTCTCCCACGTATAGTCTCTAGGATCTACGCTCCACTGCACTTTGATTAAATGGATCCTCTTGTTTCTCAGAACTCTAGTTTCTTTGCTAATAGTCTTCAGTGGCTCTCTTTTCACTTCTAAGCTTGGGGTAAACTCCAAATCTTGTTGTGCTGCTTCCTCAACAATCAAGTCTGGATCATGAACATGCTTTCGAAGTTGAGATACATGAAACACATCATTCACCCCTTGCAACCAGTCCGGCAATTTAACCCTATAAGCCATAATTCCAACTGTCTCTAGTATAGGAAACATACCAATGAATCTCGGTGCCAACTTCCCTGTCTTCCCGAATCGGATTACTCCTCTCATTGGAGAAAGTTTCAAATAAACATAATCTCCAACAGAAAAGGCTAGATCTCTTCTTCTAGAATCTACGTAACTCTTTTGTCTGCTTTGAGCTGCCAGCAATCGCTTCTTAATGAAGTCAACTCTGTCTGAAGCTTCTCGAATCGTGTCGGGACCCAACACTTGTTGATTGCCTTGTTCTACCCAACATGCGGGAGATCTACATGGTCTGCCATACAACACTTCGAATGGCGAAATTTTCAAGCTTGCTTGGTAACTTTTATTATATGAAAATTCAACCAAATGCAAGAGATCTTCCCATGACCTGCCAAAACCAAGAATACATGCCTGCAACAAGTCTTCTAGTATACGATTCACCCTCTCAGTCTGGCCACCTGTTTGGGGATGATAAGCGGTGCTCATATTTAACTTTGTCCCCAGTTCCTCTAGGAATGCTTCCCAAAATTTACTAGCGGATATCGGATCACGATCACTAACAATACTACAAGGAACTCCATGTACTCTGACAGTTTCTCTGAAATAAATCTGCGCTAGACTTTGAGCTGTTCTAGTTGATTTAACAGGAATAAAATGGGTGATCTTCGTGAAACGATCTACAATCACCCATATACTGTCATTTCCTTTTCTGGTTCGAGGAAAACCATCCATGAAATCCATGGAAATTTGATCCCACTTTCAATCTGGAACCTCCAATGGTTGCGACAATCCAGCGAGCTTCTGTTGATCGCTTTTGACTTGTTGGCAAGTAGAACATCTGCTAACATATATCGAAATGTCTCTTTTCATCGCACTCCACCAAAATGTGGGCTTGAGATCATGATATATCTTACTCACTCCTAGATGGATGCTAAGTTTGGACTTGTGACATTCTTCCATCACTTCCCTTTTGATCTCAGGAATGTTCGGAACACAATTTCGGCCTAATAGCCTCAGAACTCCCTTGTTATCAATCTGGAAACTCGAAGGTTCGCCTTCTCGAATTCTTTTACTAATCCTCTGAATAAATTCATCATCCTTCTGAAGAGCAGATATTTTGTCAATCAATGTAGGCATGATAATGAGATTGGCTATGATCACATTCTTTCTGCTGAGCGCATCAGCTACAACATTGGCTTTCCTTGGCATATACAAGGTATCCAGATCGTATGCCGCAAGAAATTCTAACCTACGCCGCTGCCTCAAATTCAAGTCCTTCTGGGTGAACATATACTTCAATGATTCATGGTCTGTATATAACTCGAACTTCTCACCCAAAAGATAGTGATTCCATATTTTCAAAGCAAGCACAACGGCTAACAACTCAAGATCATGAGTAGGATATCTCTTCTCATGCGGTTTCAATTGACAGCTAGCATAAGCAACTACTTTGCCGCTTTGCATTAATACCGCTCCAACACCTTCAAGAGAAGCATCTATATAAACAGTCAAGTCTTGATTGCCATCAATAATGGTTAACACTAGAGCAGTAGTCAACCTTAATTTCAGCTCTTGGAAAGCTATCTCGCATTCAAACGTCCAATTAAAATTTGTATGCTTCTTGGTAAGCTTCGCTAATGGACACAATAGCTTCGACAAATCTTTAACAAATTTACGATAATAGCCAGCCAATCATAGAAAATTTCCGACTTCTGTGGGCATGCTAGGCTGCTTCCAATCTCGAATGGCTGTGATTTTGCTTGGTTCCACTCAAATTCCTTTTTTCGATACTACATGACCGAGGAACTTTACTTCTTCTTGCCAAAATATACATTTAGAAAATTTGGCTTTTAAAACGTTCTTTCTTAGAATATCCAAAACTTCCTCCCAATTCTTTTCATGCTCGGCAGTGGACTTAGAAAAGATTAAAATGTCAGCAATGAAAACCAGTACGAATTTATTACAGACATCGCGGAATACTTTGTTCATTAAATCGACAAAGTAAGCAGGGGAGTTACATAAGCCGAATGGCATTACTAACCACTCATAGAATAAGTTTGGACCTATGAAAGTTGTCAAAGTAACACATTCTTCGGCAATGTGCAGTTGATTAAAACCTGTGGCTAGGTCCATTCTTGAAAACACTTGCGCTCCATTCAAGCGATCTAATAAGTCATCAATGCGCGTCAATGGGTTTTTGTTCTTCAGTGCCTGCTTATTGAGGTCTCGGTAATCTACACATAGTATGAGAGCACCATCTGACTTTGGAACAAACACTGCTGCTGCACCCCATTCTAAAAAGCTAGGCCAGATCAGACCTTTCCACAAAAGCTGCTTAGTTTGATTTCTCAACTCTTCTTTCCCTTTTAACGTCATCCTTCTAATAGTGTGCACAACTGGCCTTGCATTTGGGACTAAATCGATCCTGAAGTCAATTTCTCTTCGCGGAGTTAAGCTATCAATTTCTTCAAACACATCCGCATAATTTTTAACTACAGGAATATTCTCAATAAAAGGAGGAGTAACTTCTAGAGAAGACCAGAATTCTTTCTATCAGTTTCTGAGCCGTGGCAAGGTATAGCAATAATATCTTTAAATTTGGTTTTAATTTTGACTATTCTTTCTGCGCAAAATACTTCATCCTCATACCTCGTTAGCCAATCCAGCCCAAGGAGGATATCAAATTCAGAAAAATTCATGACGATCTAGTCAAAAGGGAACTGGAAATAAGAATAAGAAAAATGCACCCTACAATATAAATCGAGAACAAGAGAACACCCTATCGGATTATGAACACTAATCGATTCTTTAAGATTTCTTTGTTTCAGAATTAACTTTTTAATTGTGTCACTTGAAATGAAACTTCGTGATGCGCCAGTGTCAAACAATACTGCAATAGGAATATTCTTAATAGTAAGAGTACCTCCTAAAACATTTGGTTTACCTGCTCCTTCGGATGAAGCTGATGCACTTGCTCGATCATGCATGTAAGCGACCTCGGACTTTTTTAGCAATGGACAGTTTCTAATAAAATAACTCGTCTTGTGGTAATTGAAGCACTCATTAGCATTTCGAGGATTTTGATTAGGCCCTGAGTCATTTCTCTTTGGCATCTTTGGAGCCCTACATTCATAATTGCAGTGTCTGAGTTTCTGGTAGTTGAAGAATTTGACCTTGGCCTTCTTATTTCCTTGAGGCTTGGCAGCTGCAGTATCGCTTGCCTCTGGCTTCTTACCAGATAGCTTCCTCTTGTTATTAGCTTGATTTTTCTCACGGTCCTATTGAGAATTCTTCTTATCAATCTCTTCATATCTACAAGCCATCTCAACCGCCTTGGCAAATTGGAGCTCAATGTGTTCCATCACCCTACTGTCATACTTCGTTGAAAGATCATTTATGAACCTCTTGTTTTTCTGGAGAGGGTCCTGAATAAATTACGATTCATATTGGGAAAGCTCCTCGAATTTCCTCATATACTCTGTAATAGTTCTATCGCGTTGTTGGAGAATAGCAAATTCAACATGAAGACACTTGACTTCTTGCCGAGGGATAAACTTCTCATTAAAGGGATCTTTGAACTTCGCGCAAGACATGTCAGCACCAATATCTCTAATCGTAGTCGTCTCCCACCAAATTAAAGCCTCATCCTTTAGTAGCCATGGTGCCATGAATCTCATTCGATGATCCTCTAGTTCCAAGCCCACAAAAATTTTCTCGCATGTTTTTAGCCAAGCCTGAGCCTCAGTCACTGTCTCACGGCCAGTGAATGGCACTCCTCCCAAATTCTTGAACTCCTTAGCCACTTTATCCAGATCAAAAGGTTGCGGGGGTGGTGGTGGCACTACAGCTTCATCATTAGGTTGGTATTGAGCTGCGGGGATTTCACCCCTTCCTTGGCCTCTGCCTGCTCCACCTCTACCTCTAGCTCTAGTTCTAGCTCTTGTACTCGTCTTAGTCAGTTCTGTTCCATCAAGGGAAGAGTCAGACCAACAGAAATGATACTTTTTAAGGAATGGTAAAAGTAGAAGGAAATATGGAAAAATGATGATGTAATGCTGATTATTATGTGCTATTCTACTGTGCTCATTTAGGACATTACTAATCCTATTTCTAATGAGCTACTCGCCTTAGAATATTACCGATTCTCTGTTGACTAATTCTTTTAAATATGTTATACTCTGGAGCTAAGGTTAACCTAAGCTCTGATACCAACGGTGATGACCCCAAACTTCTGTGACACGAAAGAAAGGATAATCATTGGAATGCAGCACATTTATCACAACCACAGAATACAAATAACAGCATAACACATAGAAATATAGAATAATCTACATCATCATAGCAGCGGAATCATAAATATCATCAACATCAGAGTTACACAGACACAGGATACTACTTAGTACATAAGAGGTTCCAACAAATAGAAAATAAGTCTAGAACTTCATCAAATACAACATAGATAAATGTCCCAAAATAAAGATGAAAAATAAAGATAAAGGTAGTCTTCATCTTCTGCCAAAAGAGTACATCATGTTGCGATAAAAATCCAAAAATAAGCTTGTTACCTGTTTTCTTGGCTGCCCATGTAAAAATAAGGGCACCCGAGTTTGCAAGTGAAAACAAACTACGAGTCAGTCATGGGACGGGTATGAGAAATATTACTTAACCTACCTAAGAACAATAAGGCTAATCACAGGACCATGCCGCTAACGCGGAACGGGTTTACTCCATTTGATTTCCAGTGCATAATAAGTAAATCTTTTAAAAACAACGCAATGCTCTTAGAAAAATGGAACCATTATAAGACTCAAGTCCCATCACACAATGCAACACAAACCGGAGGACTTAGTTTTACCTTATAATGATCAAACATGCTCGATACGTATAAAACAATAATCAATTTATTATTATTAGTGTCTAATCAGTTTAAAGCACTTTCAAAGTAAAAGTATCAATCCTAGACAACATAGCTACCATCTACTATGTCGCTATATATAGGTTTACAATCAAATCCATAATGTCTTATTGGAAATTGGGTTTCTATCATGAGTCAAGGTGAGGGATGGTCTCCTTACCGATTCAAGAAACTCTAGCAAATTCCTCAGGATCATACCTATGGACAACCCTTGGATCCTGTAGGGCCGGTCCACAAATACTTTAGTGGATTGGCAATTCCTGAACACATGTTTCTCGGTCCTATTGAACCTATCATTTCGCCAGTAGTGACCAAAATACCGAGGCCTCGCAATCTATCATCCACATAAGTAAAAATATGTGGGCTCCAAACCATGACAATACTCTAGCTAGAAAGAAACGTTGTGCACTCCCAGCGTTCCCTTATCCTGTTTCTGACTCTTACCGGGTGTGAGGCTCGCGAGGTTACGCTATACACAAAGCTATACTAATTAAAGTTGCGCTTTGATCGTCAACCACAAGGCTCTTCTTTTCAATAAAAGCCTTGACCAATTGCATCTTGGCATGCCACATTGACAATCCACGCCATGTGCCTGATGTCTATCAATATATACCCTCTAAGCTCGTACGTCTCAGAGAAGGGTGGTAAGAGAATAAATTCCCCGCCACCAAACAAACATATATTTAATAGAAATCAGTCAACACAGAAGGAAATCCAATGTCAGACACACATCCATTTACGAGTCCGTTTTGGGTCTGAACGAAACCGGAGATACCTTATTCCTCGTCCCGTATGTCCAATACGGAAGAGAGGTTCTCGCATATCTGGAAAATCAACAAGTACATCCGGAAAACTACCACTATAACCCTTTCCTGGGCGCTAATCAGTCCAGGGCATCAGTAGTCATCCATTCGATGTGAAGATCGCCGGTCTTCAATCATCGTCTTCAATGTCTTCGATTTTTAATCGTCGTATAATTATTTGAAATGAGATTGAACTTCTGTCTTTTCAAATAATACTCGAATATGTATAATCCAAATCATTTCATATCGTTAATATTATTTCATAACGATTTATCGCTATTTTATTTATATAAAAATAACATATTTAATTCGAACGGCATTTTAGGTCATTACGTGGCCTGGCACTGTTTTTATCCAAATTTGAATTTAACATTTCTTGAAATCTAACCGTTGGATCTTAACAAACTTAATATCGATGGAAAGACCTTTCCAAAACGAACCTAAAGCTTCCAGTTTTGGAAAAATCCAACGGTCGCATCTTTTTGTATAATCGTTTACAGTTACGATTTCGAAACGCGAACTACCGTGCGCGATTCGTTTAATTTTAATATATATATATATATATATATATATAAATAAATATATATAAAAATCGATCAACGATTTCAACACATCAATTCTATTACATGTAAATTTTTATACACTTCATATTCATGTCAAAATTTTATTTTTAATGAACAAAAATATATTTCAAGACATGTAAATTTTATACACTTCACATACATGTTAAATGTGGCATTTTTACCCTAAAACATATATTTACATGTACTCATTTTATTCTAACTAACGTGTTAATATGTCGTTTTAATAATAAAACATGTTAATCTAACATACACTAAACATGTCTTTCTTAATGTATAAACAATTTATAATAAACATGTTAGTTAGGAATAAAAAAGAATAATTTTTTATTTTAATCATATTTAACCATTTTCATATTCCTACATGATGATCAAAAGATTATTTTTTTGTTATAAATCATATTTAACCATTTTCATGTTTCTACATGACAATAAAAATATGAATTTTTGTTGTAAATCATTTTCATGTTCCTACATGACAATATGAATTTTTATTACAAATCATTTTCATGTTCTTACATGACAATAAAAATATGAATTTTTATTGTAAATCATTTTCATGTTCTTACATGACAATAAAAATACGAATTTTTATTGTAAATCCTTTTCATGTTCCTACATGATAATAAATATAAGATTTTTTGTTACAAATCATTTTCATGTTCTTACATGACAATAAAAATATGAATTTTTATTGTAAATCATTTTCATGTTCATATGTGACAATAAAAATATGAATTTTTATTACAAATCATTTTCATGTTCATATGTGACAATAAAAATATGAATTTTTTGGTGCAAATCATTTTCATGTTCATATGTGACAATAAAAATATGAATATTTACTGTAAATCATTTTCATGTTCATATGTGACAATAAAAATATGAATTTTTGTTACAAATCATTTTCATGTTCATATGTGACAATAAAAATATGAATTCTAACGTACCAGATTTTTGAACGTTAATCACGATTATTTAAATCTGTTTTAAATATTGATTTAGTAATATAAATGGATCTTATATCAAATTTATTTATTTAGTAAAATAGAGTTGAACGCTTAAAATTTATATATAATTATAATTCGAACTCGTAGACATCACAGTATTTCTTAATTTACGATTTGAAATTCATGTATACCGGTACAGATATAAAACGATCAACGACAATTGACGATTAAGTTAAATAATCATACGAAACAGAACGTTCAAATCAATGTGTTGCTTACGCTATGATGAGGCTTGTCTTTCGCACATGGGAAAATTGTTCAATATATTTTATAGGCCTTTAAAATGTTGCCTTTTCAAATGACATCCATTTCCGATGAAATAAATTTTATTGATATACGTGTAATTAATTGTTGTTAGATCTCCGATTTGAAGCCCAACTTAGTTGTTTTGCCGGTGGATGAAATTTAAAGGTGAAAACTAAAATAATGCCGTTGTGCAAGCCGAATCTATTTTCATTAAAATTAGTTTTAATTGGGATCGTAACATTAAGACGTAGCGATGAATCCACTTTCGTGGCTTTCGTGTGTACCAGTGCGAATTTTACGGTCAACATTAAATCGCGGTACCGTATTAAACTGAAAATTTAACATACCCTTAAGTTTTTCCTATATTAGCCTAAATTGAACGTCATAATCTAAATAAATTGCTATCCAAACATACCGTGTTCTTGCCAACATAAGCTAACTCATTCACTACTGAAATTAACGTAGGCATTGGCAAAATTTTCAAAACACTAGTCTATGTACATTAAAAACAGCCATACTTTCGTATCATATCACTGTGCACAAGGAGTCCGAGTTTGTTCACACTTTTTAAGGTAGGTGAACATAACCCTTGGCTCTAATTGGTGGAAATCAGGGGGGTCCATATGGGTCCGCCTGGTTTCCACCAATCAGGTGAGAGAGTTATGTTCACCTTCCTTAAAAAAGTGTGAACAAACTCCTACTGGTGCACAAGCGTACCCCCTCAATTGAAATGAAAACACATGCGTTTTCAACTACTATAGTTCTGCGTGCCTAAACTACTCCTACTTGTATGTGATATGACGCGGTTTCTATTCCATTTTTCTCCTTCATCCGTATATTCATGAGCTACCTCTTCATTTTTTTCAACAGCAGAAGTAAACTGAATACTCCTTTCAATTCAATGACTATCTTCTGTTTACTTGTTTAGGCATGAAGGGTGCGTTCTTAACCAACGCGAGCGGGGCATTTGAGCATGACATTTGAGTGGGGAATGTGAGTGTGGTACTGTAGCGAGCGTGGAAGTGTTTTTAGCTACGTACGGGGTATTTGAGCGGGGTATTTGAGCGTGGTATTTAATTGTTAAATTAATTGTTTTGAATTCATTTATGTACTGATTTTTAATTGGACAGTTAAATCTACTTAGCGAATGTATTTGTACCATATTAAAATAAATGAAAAATGACATTAGGCATTAACAAATAGTCTACATTAGGCATTAAGCATTTATAATGCAGTGTGCAACAAAACACTAAAAATTTGGTTGAAGGTGGGACTTCAACTCTGGTCTCTCACTAAGAAACCATGCATACTTACCAACTGAGCTAAGTATTCTTTCAAGTCTAAGTAGCATTTGATTAATTAATTAACCCTGCGTCGGACGCGTCCGACGCCAAAGGGATGATTTCCAGCTTTCAGCCAACGTTCCAGTTCAACGTGGAAAGAGATGCTGGCGTCCGACGCGTAGGACGCTACAAAAGTTTCCAGCGTGCCAAAATAAGACTGCGAACGCACCCGAAAACATAAGGACACGGACTGACGAGCATCCTATCTTCTAGCCGACCACCATATGCCTTAGCTCTGAAATTTCGTATCCTATACTGCATATCTTTCCAGCTAAGCTTCGTGGGTTCAAATCCAAATAAGTATCCATGCCTATACTTTGATTTGAAACTACTGCACAGACTACATAATACATGCAGACATATTGTGCCATCGACATGCTAGAATGACAATTCATGCAGGGCCTAATCACGTTAAATAAAAAATAACTCTAATCTCATCCTACTCCCTATGCGCCTACCTATGCGCGGTGAAGCGACATTGTTCTAATCTTTGTTTTCTCCTATCTATTTATACACGCTTATTCATTTCCTTCCCCAGCTGAAATAAAAAGAAACCAAAGCTTCCTTCTACAGTTTTGTCTAACCTTCTTCTTCTAGAATAAAAAAAAGAAACAAAACTCAGTCATTTATAAAATTTCACCTTCAAAAGAAAAACCACCCAACATTCCATGATACCGTGTTGTCGAAGGAATACTTCGAGTGGATAGGACTGTGGGCATGGCGGCATTGGCGGGGACGAGGATGATGGCGCGTGTGTTGTAAAATTTTCAAAAACATGCTTTGGGTTGGGTAGTTTATTTGTGAAGAGAAGGAAGAATGAAAGGAAGAAGGAAGAGGCAAATATGATTTGTCCCACATTGTAGAATATAAAGGAGTTTGTCTCTATATAGGTAAAAGCTTGACATGTGATATCAAAAGAAAGGAGAGATAAGGCAATGGGCCTTGAGCATGAACTTGGCACAGATAATAATATTTAAAATGTCAAAAGATGGGCCTTGGGCTTTGGGGCTCTTGGGGTCTCGTGATCCATTGGGCCAAGAAAAACAGTTCAGAACCGAACCAGTCGACAGGTCAATTTTCAACCGGTCGACCGTTTTATTCTCTGTTTGAAAACGGTCGACTGGTGAAAAGCTAGCTGTCGACCGGTGTCTTCTAATTCGCAATGCTTTGAGACGTTGCAAGGCTGAAAGGATGCATCTGTTCGAATCAAATAGAAACGACTGTTGCAAATAAATGGTCGCCTCTCTCTACATATATAAATAGGCACGGTCATAACCGTGAGAAATTAACTTGAATTCTTCTTCTTCATTTAACAATTCTGCAACGCCATTAAACTGTTGCAAAACAATTCTGTTCGAAACGCAATTGAAGCGTTACAATTCTGAAACTGTTGCAGAATTGATTTCTTCTTCTTACTCTTCACTTCTATATTCTAAATTGCATCATCAGAGATCAAATATCAGAGTGTTTCTTGGTCGGATCAAAGTCGTACAAACTTTGAATCCGATTACGTTGTTTCAAGGCTTCATTAAATCCTGAAGTCAATAGTTCGTCAACCCGTTTGTACCTGGTGGGTTGAACAATTATCTGAAAGAGTTTGTTTCGCAAATCCTTGAAGTCAGAAGTACAGCAACTTCCACTCCACCAAAAGCGTCTCAAACCACAAAATCCCCAACAAAATTTACGGCAATATCTTCAACCATGGAAGGTTTGAGCATGTTACAAGTAATGAATCAGCATTTGACGAAGTTAAAGCGATTTGATGGAGAGAACTTCACTCGTTGGCAAGAAACTATGAAGTTCTTTCTTGTCACGATCAAGTTATTTCATATTCTTGAAGACGGATTGGAGAAAATACCGGAGGAAACTGATAAAGATAGTGCGGAACTAAAAGCAAAGAGGGCAAAGCGCAAAGAGGAAGATTCTCTATGCAGAGGCCACATTCTGAATGCACTGTCTACTCCGATATACAATGCTCACAGGACCTTGGACACCGCGAAGGCACTCTGGACTGCGCTAGAAAGCAAATATCGCATCTCTGAGGCAAGTAATAAGAAATTTCTTATATGCAATTTTATGGATTTCAAAATGGTCACTAGCAAGTCCATTGTTGGACAAGTAAGTGAAATTCTGCTATTAGTAAATCAACTTAAGGATGCCAGTATTGATCTCCCTGAATCCTTTATTGTTGGAGTTATTATTTCGAGACTCCCGAATTCTAGGAATGATTATTAGAAGAAATTGAAGCATGCAGAAACGGATTATGATTTAGACGGTTTACAGCGTCATCTTCGTACTGAAGAGGATTCTTGTAAACGCGAACTAGATGATAATCCGCAAACTAAGTCTCAATCTAAGGCTAATAATGTTGAAATTAACGATAAGTTGAAGGCTAAGAATGAGACACAGTTTAAAAAGAAAGGTAATAATTCCAATAACAAGAAGAAAGGTGACTGTTACTATTGTCACAAACCCGGCCACTATGCCCGAGACTGTCGTCTTCGGAAGAAACAACAAAAAGCGAATGTGGTCGAAGAAAAGCTTGTGGCTGTTGTACAAGAGGCGAACTCCGTTAGTGGCATTGATAATGATTGGTGGCTCGATACAGGAGCAACTATTCATATTTGCAAAGACCGTAATCTGTTCAAGACTTACGATGAGAATAATGGAGAATCCAGCGAAGTAACTGGCGCAAACAAAGTTGCAAGCAAAGTTCTGGGAAAAGGCACTATCGAATTGACATTCACCTCTGGGAAAGTTCTTACTTTAGTCAATGTATTTTATGTACCTGATATGTGTAAGAATTTGATTTCTGGATACCTTCTTAACAAAGAAGGATTCAAGATGGTGTATGAGTCTGATAAGTTAGTATTGTCAAAGAACAGCAAATTTATTGGATAGGGATATTCTTGTAATGGCATGATTAAGTTGAATCTAACAAAGAAATCTTCTGCTTACACTGTTGACTCTGTTAATTTATGGCATAGTAGATTAGGACATGTTAATTATAGGTCACTTAGAAATATGCATAAATTAGGATTAATTTCTGATTGTGATTTCGAATCTATTTCTAAATGTGAAATATGTATTTAGGCAAAAATACATCGGAAATCCTTCAAATTTGTCGAAAGGAAAACTGGTTTGCTTGATTTGGTATATAGTGATGTGGGTGACTTGATTAGTCATATCACCTATGGTGGTAACCAATACTATATAACATTTATTGATGATTATTCTAGATATGCTTATGTATATCTAATGAAATCTAAAGACGAAGCTTTTGATATATTCAAAATTTACAAAGCAGAAGTCGAAACACAATTAGGAATCAAAATTAAAGTGTTACATTCAGATCGTGGTGGTGAATATTTTTCAAATGAGTTTACTTTGTTTTGCAAACAAAATGGTATTATTCACCAATGTACTGCCCCTTATACACCACAACAAAATGGTGTCGCTGAGAGGAAAAATAGAACTTTAGTAGAAATTGTTAACACCATGATCATAAGTTCTAATTTACCTTATAACTTATGGGGAGATGCTATATTATCTGCATGTTACATTTTAAATAGAGTACCCCTTAAGAAGAATAATATTCCCCCTATGAATTATGGTTTAAAAGAAAACCTAACCTTACTAGACTTAAAGTTTGGGGTTGTTTAGCATATGTTAGAAAACCAGATCCTAAACGACCAAAGTTAGGTAATAGAGCATTTAAGTGTGTTTTCATAGGATATTCTCTTAATAGTATAACTTATACATTTATGGTTCTTGATACCATAGAAGTCATAGAATCTGTAGATGTAGAATTTTTTGAAAATCAAACTATTGAGAATCCATTGAGATCTTCAAGTCCAGAACCATCTGAGACTGATGATATCAATGATGATGAATATGCTCCTGCTCAAAACAGCAAGGAAGTGTTGGTACCAGATGATAGTACTGAATACAGGAGAAGTAAAAGAGCGAGAATAGAAAAGGACTACGGTCCTGACTTCATAACATATCTCGTAGAAGGCAATAAGGACGAAGTCCTTAATGTAACAAGATATGTAATGAACGTCGATGATGATCCCAAAACTTATTATGAGGCTATGAGTTCTAGAGATTCTAATTTCTGGAAAGAGGCTATCAACGATGAAATGAATTCCATAATGTTAAACCAAACTTGGGTATTAAGCGATTTACCTCCTGGTGCTAAACCTATAGGATGTAAATGGATATTCAAGAAAAAGTTGAATACAAATGGATCCATTGATAAATTTAAAGCCAGATTAGTTGCTAAGGGATATAAACAAAGACAAGGAGTAGATTTTTTTGATATATATGCTCCGGTGGCTCGCATATCTTCGATACGCTGTTTAATAACACTTGCATCAATTCATAACTTGGTCATACATCAAATGGATCTAAAGACAGCTTTTCTAAATGGAGATTTAGAAGAAGAGATATACATGGAACAACCTGAAGGTTTCATAACCCCAGGCCAAGAAAAGAAAGTTTGTAAATTAGTTAAATCTCTTTATGGCCTGAAGCAAGCTCCTATGCAATGGCATGAGAAGTTTGATGAAGTTGCACTATCATTTGGATTCATTGTGAATGATGCAGATAAATGTATCTATAGCAAATCGGATAACAACGGTTATGTTATAATATGTTTATATGTTGATGTCATGCCGATATTTGGTTCCAATATATCCTGTGTAAATGAAACTAAAAAGTTTCTATCTTCTAAATTTGATATGAAAGATCTGGGAGAGGCTGATGTAATTTTAGGAATTAAAATCATTAGAAAAACGAGGGAGTTATTACTAACTCAATCTCATTACATTGAGAAATTCCTAAAGAAGTATAATCATTATAATGACAAACCAGCACCAACTCCTTTAGATCCAAGTATAAAATTAGAAAAGAACACTGGACGTACCATTTCTCAATTGGAATATTCCAGTATTATTGGGAGTCTTATGTATGCTATGCATTGCACTAGACCAGATATCGCACATGCTATAAGCGTATTGTGTCGATTTACGAGTAATCCAGGTTATGAACACTGGAAAGCCATTTCCAGAGTATTAGCTTATTTGAAGGGAACCATACACTATGGTTTATCTTATAAAGGATATCCTGCTGTTGTAGAAGGATACAATGATGCAACCTGGAACAATGTAGAATCCAAATCCAAGTCTACGACTGGTTGGATATTTACATTAGGAGGCGCTGCCGTGTCTTGGGCTTCCAAGAAGAAGACCTGTATATCTGATTCAACTATGTTATCAGAATTGATTGCATTAGCAGACGCATGTAAGGAAGCGGAATGGCTTAGAAATTTGTTAGTAGAAATCCCATTATGGAAGAAGCCATCTCCAGCAGTCTTGATTAATTGTGATAATCAAGCAACGATATATAATGTTTCTAATAAAACATATAACGGAAAGTCTAGACATGTGGGTCTAAGACATCAAATGGTGAGACAGTTACTCAAAAGTGGAGTTATAACTTTTGACTACATAGAAACAAAGAAAAACTTGGCTGACCCACTTACGAAGAGTCTTCCAAAGGCTATGGTTTTTATAAAGTCAAAAGAAATGGGACTAAGGTCTGTGAATGAAGATTGATCATCCTTAACAGAAACCCAACTTGTGTTTTGAAAAAGATAGACAAAGTTCAATGGGTACCAACAAGTTAAGGAAATGATTATGGAACACTAAATTAATAATCCCATAATGTTTAGTGTTGGATTCTGCATGAACAAAGGATGGATTAATATCCTTAATAAGTCTAGAAACCCTAAAAGGTGTCTCGCAGAAACACCTTAAGTGACTTACCTATATGAGTATGGAAATCAGGCCGTTTCCTAGGAAAGTAAGACCGCTTTCTAAGTAGACTCATGAACCAGGATTTAAGCACATGGCCATTAACGTGCTGAGCAATACAAAACACTCTAACTATGGATTACAACATGTGTGATTGTTTCGGTTTTATCATTAAGGGATACTTGGTTCAAGATTCGTTCACCATTGAATCTCGATAAAACTTTGAATGGTTTACACTAAGTAAAAGTTCAAATCCAAAAGATACTTTTATTTATGTTTTTTTCCACGATGATGCAAAACTTGATCTTAGAACTACATAGGCTTGATCCCACTTGGGTATGTAGGAAGTCACACTCGTGACTCAGCCGTCCACTTAATTTTTTTTTCCTTATTTTGAAAATTAGGGGAGATTGTTGTAAAATTTTCAAAAACATGCTTTGGGTTAGGTAGTTTATTTGTGAAGAGAAGGAAGAATGAAAGGAAGAAAAAAGAGGCAAATATGATTTGTCCCACATTGTAGAATATAAAGGATTTGTCTCTATATAGGTAAAATCTTGACATGTGATATCAAAAGGAAGGAGAGATAAGACAATGGGCCTTGAGCATGAACTTGGCATAGATAATAATATTTAAAATGTCAAAAGATGGGCCTTGGGGCTCTTAGGGTCTGGTGATCCATTGGGCCAAGAAAACCAGTTCAGAACCGAACCAGTCGACATGTCAATTTTCAACCGGTCGACCGTTTTATTCACTGTTTGAAAACGGTCGACTGGTGAAAATCTAGCTGTCGACCGGTGTCTTCTAATTCGCAACGCTTTGATACGTCGTAAGGCTGAAAGGACGCATCTGTTCGAATAAAAAAGAAACGACTGTTGCAAATAAATGGTCGCCTCTCTCTACATATATAAATAGGAACGGTCACAACCGTGAGAAATTATCTTGAATTCTTCTTCTTCTTCTGCCAATTCTGCAACGCCATTAAACTGTTGCAAAACAGTTCTGTTCGAAACGCGATTGAAGCGTTTCAATTCTGAAACTGTTGCAGAATTGATTTCTTCTTCTTACTCTTCACTTCTATATTCTAAATTGCATCATCAGAGATCAAATATCAGAGTGTTTCTTGGCCGGATCAAAGTCGTACAAACTTTGAATCCGATTACGCTGTTTCAAGGCTTCATTGAATCCTGAAGTCAATAGTTCGTCAACCCGTTTGTACCTTGTGGGTTGAACTATTGTCTGAAAGAATTTGCTTTGCAAATCCTTGAAGTTAGAAGTACGACAACTTCCACTCCACCAAAAGCGTCTCAAACCACAAAATCCCCATAAGCGTGCAGTTCACTGTTGGAGTATGAATTCGAAAATAAGGTGGAGAAGATGGAAATGAAACTGCATGAAGGGAATAAACGAAGTGACATGGAGACATGGTTGGACTAAGTGTGCGTGAGTCTCGAGAAGGAGTTTGCGCTTGTACAATAGTGAGTTTATGGTGGATAAAAGCAGCAAGCGTGTGGGAGTTAAAGAATGGGGGAGCGGTTGCATGATGGGAGAGGGAGGGACGGATTCACGTCGAAGTCTGGTTGTTAGGTGACATGACAGTGGCTTGGTGAGGCGGACAGTCCGATGTTGAGGGAGTGGCGTATGGCAGTTTTAACGTGAAAGAATACTGGAAGGAGGAAAAATGGAAGGAGAAGAAGTTTGGGAAGATGTAGCAAGCGCTGTATTTTCTTGGTGAGATGGGTTGTTCATGATGGAAGCGTGGTTGCAGGGGCCCTTATCGGTGGAGGTGAACTAATAGTGATGGCGCGTGGGTGGGGATTTGATGACTGGATTTGAAGGAGTACACAGCAAGGAGGATGAAAACGTGGGATTAGGTAGCGTGAGCAAGTGGTGGGAAGCTTGACAGCAGCTCATGGGAAGATGAGTGGTGGAAGAGTGCAATACAGTGGAAGTCTTGGTATGTCCTATATTTTCCTAATCGTGGTTACAGTTAACGTATCCCAAAAATTGTTTGTCTTTCTATACCCAACCAATCAACAGCCCTAAATTCCACATTTTTTTGCAATTATACTCTTTTTTTTCTTTGATAAGTACAAAAGGATGAAAATCAGGGATTCTGATTGGTTGGGTATAGACAGATAGAAAATTAAGGGTACCGAGGATCAGCTCTCGTCCTAAAGCTAGTTAACAATGCCTAATCATTATTTGATACTATATTAACTAAATTAAGCTTTAATTACATGCCTAATTTTAGTTATAAGCTGCAAAATCACGGTTAAAAATGCCTACTACCTAATCAAAATTAATGCTTAATTAAATCATGTTGGGCTAGTGCAATATATGTTTGATTTAAAAATAGCGTGACCAAAGATTTCGAACATGCCTGAGTATGTCCAACCATATAAAATGGTTTGGTGTATTCTTGGTAGTCTAACTGGAGCTCAATTCTTCTGCTCCGGATTCCACTGTACCCTATGTACCCTTCAATCAGATCCTTTGGTTTCCGTCTTTTCGCATTTAAGTCTCCCAACAATTAAGGGGTTTAAGTGCAAAAAGGCGAAAACCAGAGGATCTGTAACACCCCGAATTTTCTATTAACACTAAAGTTGCTAAAATAATAATAAGTGTGTAGAAGAGGGGATGCATCTAATATGAATATAAAAATATTAATAAGCATGTAGAAGAGGGGATGCATCTAATATGAATATAAAAATATTAATAAGTATGTAAGAGAGGGGATGTATCTAATATGAATATAAAAATATTAATAAGTGTGTAAGAGAGGGGATGTATCTAATATGAATATAAAAATATTAATAAGTGTGTAAGAGAGGGGATGTATCTAATATGTATATAAAAACAATAATAAGTGTGTAAAAAGGGGGGGGGGGGATGTATCTAATGTGTACATTGTAGAATATATATATATATATATATATATATATATTGCTGAGTGTTTGCTGAGTCACTTCTGACTCATTGCTGAGTCAACAAGATAAACCCCATCTTGTCTGGACGGCTGCGGTTATTTCTAGGTTAAATCTAATGGCCTAAATGAATTCTAAAATCTATAAATAAGTGGGTAGACCTTAGACCTAAATCACTTGTAAAATTAGAGAAGACTACCGTCATGCTGCTGCCATGGAATTCAGCATAGCCGTCACAAATCTAAGAAGAAGAAGCCTAATCTACTACAACTAAATTCTTCTCAACAAAACAAATCAAAAGATTCTTTCTCTAATCCTCTTCTTTAAACTGTGAGTATGATGATTCTCACAAGACTATTACAAACTAATTTGACTCAGTTATGAATGGATCACAAGAAAGTGATGTGATTTGTAATTGTAAATTCTATATATTATGGATCTCTTATTATGTTATTATGTTGTCGTATGATGTAAATTATATATGCTATGTCATGCTATGTTGTAAATTCTCTTATGCTATGTCGTGCTATGTTGAGAATCATGTCAAGCTATGTTATACTATCATACTATGCCATGTTATAAATCATGCTATATTATGTTGAAAAATCATGATGTTGTTGGATCATGCTTAAAGTTATGTTTTTTTTTTAATTTAAATGGATCTTGTTTATGGGAATTTGCCTATTAGGTTAGGTGTACCCATAAACTTGAAACTATAATTAAATAAAACTTGATTATGGGAATTTGCCTATTGAGTTAGGTGTACCCATATAAAACCATGTTGTTAAAAAATTAGATGATGTTGATTCACACATGTTCATATGTAAGTTTATGAAAATTGATTGAGATTATATTAGGTGAATTTTGAACAAGTTGACATCTTTAGGTCCATGACATATATAATCTATGCAAGTTGGACATATGCAAGTTTCACCCCTTATTATGATTCATTTGGTCACATATACATGTTGTTATTATGATAATCTCTTTTATGCTATGAGTTAGGCTATTCGAATCTAACATATATTTTGCGAATAAACGTTCAAACGTGGGGTAGGGGTAATATTAGGAATTAATAAATTGGGTGCAATTTTGTAAGATTTTGCATACCATGAATGGATGTCCATAATTGAGTCAATTATGGACATTGTTAAAAATTGGAAGTAATTAATAATTCAAGTAGGGAATTATTAAAATTGGGGGAAAGTGGATTATTATCAATAATCAATGCTTAGGACACGAGGTTGGACCCGTTTGTGATGTAAACCTGCCCGGACCCGCCCGGCAAATCCAGTAGTCACAAATGTCGGCCCAATGTGAGAGGTCCTAGGCCCAAACTAAAGCATAACAGTTGTAAAGACACGAGGTTAGACTCTTTTATGGTGTAAGACTGCCCGGACCCGCCCGGCAAATCCAGCTGCCATAAATGCCAGTCTAATGTGAGAGGTCTTTATGAGGTTATGGCCTTAATGAACTAAGAAATACTTAACCAGATAATCATGTAAGGTGGGACATGGGGGTTAAGTAGGTGCCTTGGGTGGCATGAGGAATCTGGTGGTTGCCTTTAGAGGCATTTGAAATACGATTAGACTTAACCAAACACACATGTAAATGAACATGACTAAGTGGGTTAAGTGGGATGGACTAATGGGTACAAGCTTAGGTGGAATGCTTGTGGTAAATAGTGGGGGCCCATTTCAACCAGTATCCCAGAACGTATCTTTGTGGGCTCGACCCAAGTCGAGGACGGGACACGCATACTGGGTTTGACTATAAGAGGCCAAAACAGGGAGCGGTGGCAACGCAAGTCCAACGGGTTTCATATGCGTGTGTGGACCCGGGCTGGTAGGTAAGACGTTGTTGCATCGTGTAGGTATAAGCCGTGCATGTCCGTTGTATCAGGTTGCCACTTTAGGGGAGTGATACACCCCACTGTGGGGCCAGCACGGGTATCTACGAGTTAGGGAGCCGATCGAATAATGGGAATTAGGGTACACCTAGTGGAGATAGGGGCAGGCGGCACCTATGTAGTCAGTTAGGGGTACGTAAAGCCATTGGGAAAGTTTCTAAGTGAAGCTAAGTGGGATGAATCTTTAGGGTGACTGGTGTGGTGCAGTATAGTGTTTATCCTTTAGTATTTAGGAGCGCCTATAACGTTGCCTTTAGCGATTGTCTATGTCCTTAATCTGCTCTTCATAGACATTTTCTTGTTTTCCAGCTTATGCCTTAGTCCAGTTATTTTGGTAATAGTATTGTAGAATTATCATATTCACCAGACTTTATGTCTGACCCCCTCTTTTCCATCCTTTTTCTCCCTTCAGGTCCGCAGGTTGGGCCAAGTTCTAGTGGAGTCTAGTTGGATCGCTTATCTTCTGGAAAGCTTGGACTGCTGAACTAAAGTCCAGCTTGTTATCTTTCTTTTTAATGGCTATTCATGTAATGGGATTATGTACTTGTTTTATCAAGATAGATATTGTACTTGACATTGAATATGGTGTTATGATGTAATCAAACATGTTTTGACTTCTGCTACAATGAAATAAAGTTTTTGAATTTCCAAGTACTATTTTATATCTGTCTTGTTGTAATTTTACTGTTCTATATTCACTTAAAACCTCCATGGAAGTTAATGCATTCCCTTTGTGAGTGACATTAATGGACGTGGGGTGTTACACGTGGTATCAGAGAATAAGGTTACCAGAACAGATAAATTTTTTTTTAGAAAAATATTTTTTTTCTAAAGTATTTTTGGAAGAAGTGCTTTCAAAAAAAAAAACATGTTATTTAAAGAGAGTTTTTATGAAAAACATAATCCCAAATAGCCACATCCTTATCTTTATCTTTCGAATCCTCCATTTTGAATCTTTCCTTTTTCGTTTCAGCATGGCTGAAGATCTTAATCTCCCAGAAGGTGTGACGATTCCAGGGTGGTTTAGGAGATACTTGGAGGCTAGGGCCACCACTGCAGGCCCAGCGGATCCTCCACCCCTAGTTGCACCCATTCCTCCTCCTCCTCCTCGTGTTGACACTTTTGCAAAGACGTGCAAGGAATTCAAGGCTATGGGAGGAAAAACTTTTCAAGGGACTGAGACGTTTGTGGAGGCCAGAGATTGGCTTAAGGAGACTGAGGAATTGTTGGATATCTTTGAAGTGGAAGATGGGAGGGAAGTCCGTTTAGCTGCTTGGTTAATGAAGGAAGAGGCCTCGTTTTGGTGGGAGGTCACTAACGGGGAACGTCCAGTTGATTCATGGGCGGATTTCAGACGAAGGTTTGAGGCAAAGTTTCTTTCAAGGGCAGAGGAGAACTTAAATATGGAAAAATTCCTGGCACTAAAGCAAGGGAGCTCATCAGTAAAGGAATATGTCAATAAATTTAATCAATTAGCAAGGTTTGGCTTGGAGTTGGTGAACACGCCAGAGAAGAAAGCTTTGAGGTTCGTTAGAGGCTTGAATGAACCGTTGCAAGGGTTGGCTATGACCCACATCCCTATGGGAGCCACCTTTGAAAAGCTAGTAGAAATGGCACTTATGCATGAGGATAAGGCAGTTGAAAAGAAAGGGGATCAGAAGAAACCCCAACAGCAAAATAAGAAGGGTGGTAAAAACAATAATGGCAAAGGGAAGAAGAAATGCTTCAATTGTGGGACGCCTGGACATCTCAGCAAAGATTGTAGAAAGAAAAAGAAGACTGGTTGTTTTCATTGTGGAGATGCGGGACATTTAGTGAAGGACTGTCCAAAGAAGGGGCAGAGGGCAGGGTCTACCTCGGGAGGACAGGTGCAGGCTCTTATGGCACCAGGGCAGGCAAGGGGGCAAGTTCAGGCTATTGCGGCCCCACCGCTGCAAGAAAGAGGTAGAACAATTTCTGTTGAAAGCTTAGTTTTTCTGTTTGATCATCCTGTCCGTACCTTATTCGATTCTGGCGCATCTCATTCGTTTATCTCTGCATCATTAGTTGAATCACTGCACTTGAACACCAGTTTAGTAGAGGATCCCTTGGTCGTTTCAAATCCAATTGGGTGTTCGGCTCATTTGACCATGATATGTTTGGATTTGAAAATCTCTATACTTAGCGTTGAATTTAGATGTGATGCTTATGTATTGGGCTTCACGGGCTATGGGCTAATTTTAGGAATGGATTGGTTGTCTAGAAATAGGGCCATTCTTGATTGTGAAAGGAGAGTAGTTAGGCTTGTGACTCGCCTTGGTAATGCTCTCGACATCTTTTGTAATCCCATAAATTCCGTTATGCTAAGTTATCTTGAATCGCTTGACGCGTCTGTAGAGAACCTGCGATCGGTAGAAGTGGTCCGGGAATATCCGGATGTGTTTGAGGAGGTGAAGGGCTTACCTCCAAAGCGGGAGATAGAGTTTCGAATTTATCTTGTGGATAATGCTAAACCCGTATCTTTGCCAGTGCGCCACATGGCTCCTCGTGAAAGGAGGGAACTCAATAAGCAAGTAAAGGAGTTGCTTGAGAAGGGGTTCATAAGACGTAGTATATCGGAGTGGGGTGCTCCAGTAGTTTTTGCCACAAAGGCGGATGGGTCTCTTAGACTTTGTATGGACTATAAAGAACTAAACAAGCTTACTAAAAAGAACCGACACCCACTGCCGAGGATTGACGATCTCTTTGATCAGTTAGTTGGCGCCTCAGTGTTTTCGCAGTTGGACTTAGCCACTGGCTTTCATCAACTGAGAGTGGCTGAGGATAGTATAGATAAGACTGCTTTTAGGACTCCTGACGGATTCTATGAATGGCTAGTGATGCCCTTTGGTTTGACAAACGCCCCTGCATATTTTGTTGATTTGATGAGTAGGGTGTTTAGGGAATACGTTAACAAATTCGTGGTAGTCTTTGTGGATGACATCTTAGTCTTTTCTAAGAATAAAGAAGAGCACTCCCTACATCTTAGGGAAGTGTTGGAAACCCTTCGAGCGCATAACCTTAAGGCCAAATTTTCTTAGTGTCACTTCTGGAGGAAGGAAGTACGGTTCTTAGGGCACGTGGTTTCCAAAGAAGGGATAGCAGTGGATCCCGCAAAGGTGGTGGCCATCCAAGATTGGAAGGTCCCTAAAAATGCAACCGAAGTAAGAAGTTTCTTGGGGTTGGCTGGCTATTATAGGAAGTTTATCAAAGACTTCGCAAAAATATCAGCTCCATTAACACAGTTAACGAAGAAGAACCTGGTTTTTACGTGGGACAAAGATTGCGATGATGCGTTCCAACGTTTAAAGAGAGCCTTAACTTCAGCCCCAGTCTTAGTGCAGCCAGACGGGAATAAACCGTTTACCATCTATACTGATGCTTGTGGGACGGGACTTGGCGCGGTCCTCATGCAAGAGGGAAGAGTAATAGCCTATGGTGGAAGGCAGTTGAGGGTTCATGAAAAGAATTACCCCACGCATGACTCAGAGCTAGCCGCAATTGTTTTCGTGCTTAAGTCTTGGCGTCACTATCTTCTTGGTGAGAAATTCGAACTGTTCACTGACCACAAATCATTAAAATACTTATTCTCTCAGAAGGATTTGAATTTAAGGCAGCAACGGTGGATGGAATTCTTAGCCTCCTACGATTTTGAAATAGCATATACCCCGGGCAAGGGTAACGTGGTGGCAGACGCCTTAAGTAGGAAAAGGTTGTCCTTGAGTCCGTTGTTTGTTGAACGACAAAGCTTAGAATTCATCTCTATGTTTGACTTTAGACCCTCCGTTGACTTAGTACCCGGTCTGTTAGCATCCTTGGAGGTTAGACCTACACTTCTAGGATGGGTTGGTGAGGCACAGCGAGACGACCCACAGTTGGCTGAGATAGTAGAAAAGCTCAAAGGGGGGGAGTCGTCAAGCCATCTTCGTAGGTATACGCTAGACGATAAGGGTTGGTTACGAAGGGATAATAGACTTTGTGTACCACAAGACGAAGACTTAAGGAAGGCCATTCTTGATGAGGCTCATCGCTCAAAAATGACCATTCATCCCGGCGGGGATAAGATGTACAAAGATATGAAGCGGGTTTTCTTTTGGGCCGGTATGAAAAAGGATGTGGCCGAGTACGTCGCTAGATGCTTGGTGTGCCAACGAGTTAAAGCAAAACAAAAGAAACCCGGTGGGTTGCTTCACCCATTAGAAGTTCCACTATGGAAATGGGAAAGCATCTCAATGGATTTTGTGGATGGATTACCAAGATCAAGGAAGGGTAACACGGGGATTTGGGTTATAGTAGATAGACATACTAAAAGCGCCCATTTTATTCCCGTGAAAAGTAAGAGGACTGCTCCGTGGTTGGCTTCTGTATACATTAAGGAGATAGTTCGTTTGCACGGTATTCCTTCTAGTATAGTAAGCGACCGTGACCCCATCTTTACTAGCGAGTTTTGGAAGAGTTTACAAGAGGCGGTAGGGACTCAGCTATGTTTGAGCACCGCATATCATCCTCAGACAGACGGCCAGACCGAGAGGGTGAATCGCATTCTAGAGGATCTTTTAAGGCTTTGTATCCTAGACTTTGGGGGTACATGGGAAGAGCACCTTCCGTTAGTAGAATTCGCATATAATAATAGCTTTCAGTCTAGTATTGGCATGGCACCTTTCGAAGCTTTTTATGGAAGGCCTTGCCGTTCGCCTACATGTTGGTGGGAATCTACCGATAAAATCCTACTTGGGCCCGATATGGTTAGGGAAACCTCGGAGAAGATTGAGTTGATTCGAAGGAGGATGAAAGCAGCACAAGATAGGAAGAAATCGTATGCTGATAAGAGGAGGACAAATCTTGAGTTTGACATTGGGGACATGGTTTTTATCAAAGTATCTCCGTTCCAGAATGTTGTTCGCTTTGGGTCTGTGGGGAAATTAGCACCAAGGTTTGTAGGGCCGTTTCCTGTAAAAGACAGGATTGGGAAGATGGCATATAGGGTGGAGTTGCTTGAGAAACTTAGTGGTGTACACGACGTATTCCATGTATCACATTTGAGGAAGTGTTTGCACAAGACTGCGGGGGTGGTAGAGCCGAGCTTGCTTAAAGAGGTGGAAATAGAGCGTGATGCAACAATTAGACGAGCTCCTACATGCATTCTTGGGTCGGAGATCAAAAAGTTGAGGAATCGAGAGGTCAGACTGGTTAAAGTGCAATGGGGAGATGATGAGAGCAACGCAACTTGGGAGACAGAAGAGAAGATGCGTTCGTTGTACCCTTTTCTTTTTGAGGGTATGTCTTTTAATTTCTCCTTTATCGCTTAGCTTATCTTATCTTATCTTTAGTATGTCCTCTCATTAGTATCTTTGACCTTTAGTTAGGATAATCCTATGGTTGAAACATGTGTTTGAGACATGTTATGTATGATGGATGCAAAATGGATGCAAGTGTTTGCTAGTGGTTGCTCGTGGATGCATATATACACACACTTTTGGCACTAGATCGGCTCAGTCACTAAATATTGCATATTGCATATATATATATATGGATGTATTTAGTAAAATGGATGAACGATGGTTGTATTATCATGTGGATGCTGCATTCAGATGATGGTTGTGCACGCATATAGAAGTATTATGTAGCATTAAGAATCTTTTGCATACATAATGGATGCATGGCACGATCATAGTTGCATTAAGGAGGTCAACAGAATCAGTGGACCGCCTGATTTTGCATTAGATACGGACATATACACACACTGTGCATTTAAACATGAAAGCATTAGAAGCCTGTAAGGACAATGGATGCCTGTGTATGATGGAAGAGTAGATGGACGTTTGGATGGTAGGATATACATTCTTCCAGACTTGAAGATTTCGGGGACGAAATCCTAAAAGGAGGGGAGAATGTAACACCCCGAATTTTCTATTAACACTAAAGTTTCTAAAATAATAATAAGTGTGTAGAAGAGGGGATGCATCTAATATGAATATAAAAATATTAATAAGCATGTAGAAGAGGGGATGCATCTAATATGAATATAAAAATATTAATAAGTATGTAAGAGAGGGGATGTATCTAATATGAATATAAAAATATTAATAAGTGTGTAAGAGAGGGGATGTATCTAATATGAATATAAAAATATTAATAAGTGTGTAAGAGAGGGGATGTATCTAATATGAATATAAAAATATTAATAAGTGTGTAAGAGAGGGGATGTATCTAATATGTATATAAAAACAATAATAAGTGTGTAAAAAGGGGGGGGGGTGTATCTAATGTGTACATTGTAGAATATATATATATATATATATATATATATATATATATATATATATATATATATATATATATTGCTGAATGTTTGCTGAGTCACTTCTGACTCATTGCTGAGTCAACAAGATAAACCCCATCTTGTCTGGACGGCTGCAGTTATTTCTAGGTTATATCTAATGGCCTAAATGAATTCTAAAATCTATAAATAAGTGGGTAGACCTTAGACCTAAATCACTTGTAAAATTAGAGAAGACTACCGTCATGCTGCTGCCATGGAATTCAGCATAGCCGTCACAAATCTAAGAAGAAGAAGCCTAATCTACTACAACTAAATTCTTCTCAACAAAACAAATCAAAAGATTCTTTCTCTAATCCTCTTCTTTAAACTGTGAGTATGATGATTCTCACAAGACTATTACAAACTAATTTGACTCAGTTATGAATGGATCACAAGAAAGTGATGTGATTTGTAATTGTAAATTCTATATATTGTGGATCTCTTATTATGTTATTATGTTGTCGTATGATGTAAATTATATATGCTATGTCATGCTATGTTGTAAATTCTCTTATGCTATGTCGTGCTATGTTGAGAATCATGTCAAGCTATGTTATACTATCATACTATGCCATGTTATAAATCATGCTATATTATGTTGAAAAATCATGATGTTGTTGGATCATGCTTAAAGTTATGGTTTTTTTTAATTTAAATGGATCTTGTTTATGGGAATTTGCCTATTAGGTTAGGTGTACCCATAAACTTGAAACTATAATTAAATAAAACTTGATTATGGGAATTTGCCTATTGAGTTAGGTGTACCCATATAAAACCATGTTGTTAAAAAATTAGATGATGTTGATTCACACATGTTCATATGTAAGTTTATGAAAATTGATTGAGATTATATTAGGTGAATTTTGAACAAGTTGCCACCTTTAGGTCCATGACATGTATAATCTATGCAAGTTGGACATATGCAAGTTTCACCCCTTATTATGATTCATTTGGTCACATATACATGTTGTTATTATGATAATCTCTTTTATGCTATGAGTTAGGCTATTCGAGTCTAACATATATTTTGCGAATAAACGTTCAAACGTGGGGTAGGGGTAATATTAGGAATTAATAAATTGGGTGCAATTTTGTAAGATTTTGCATACCATGAATGGATGTCCATAATTGAGTCAGTTATGGACATTGTTAAAAATTGGAAGTAATTAATAATTCAAGTAGGGAATTATTAAAATTGGGGGAAAGTGGATTATTATCAATAATCAATGCTTAGGACACGAGGTTGGACCCGTTTGTGATGTAAACCTGCCCGGACCCGCCCGGCAAATCCAGTAGTCACAAATGTCGGCCCAATGTGAGAGGTCCTAGGCCCAAACTAAAGCATAACAGTTGTAAAGACACGAGGTTAGACTCTTTTATGGTGTAAGACTGCCCGGACCCGCCCGGCAAATCCAGCTGCCATAAATGCCAGTCTAATGTGAGAGGTCTTTATGAGGTTATGGCCTTAATGAACTAAGAAATACTTAACCAGATAATCAAGTAAGGTGGGACATGGAGGTTAAGTAGGTGCCTTGGGTGGCATGAGGAATCTGGTGGTTGCCTTTAGAGGCATTTGAAATACGATTAGACTTAACCAAACACACATGTAAATGAACATGACTAAGTGGGTTAAGTGGGATGGACTAATGGGTACAAGCTTAGGTGGAATGCTTGTGGTAAATAGTGGGGGCCCATTTCAACCAGTATCCCAGAACGTATCTTTGTGGGCTCGACCCAAGTCGAGGATGGGACACGCATACTGGGTTTGACTATAAGAGGCCAAAACAGGGAGCGGTGGCAACGCAAGTCCAACGGGTTTCATATGCGTGTGTGGACACGGGCTGGTAGGTAAGACGTTGTTGCATCGTGTAGGTATAAGCCGTGCATGTCCGTTGTACCAGGTTGCCACTTTAGGGGAGTGATACACCCCACTGTGGGGCCAGCACGGGTATCTACGAGTTAGGGAGCCGATCGAATAATGGGAAGTAGGGTACACCTAGTGGAGATAGGGGCAGGCGGCACCTATGTAGTCAGCTAGGGGTACGTAAAGCCATTAGGAAAGTTTCTAAGTGAAGCTAAGTGGGATGAATCTTTAGGGTGACTGGTGTGGTGCAGTATAGTGTTTATCCTTTAATATTTAGGAGCGCCTATAACGTTGCCTTTAGCGATTGTCTATGTCCTTAATCTGCTCTTCATAGACATTTTCTTGTTTTCCAGCTTATGCCTTAGTCCAGTTATTTTGGTAATAGTATTGTAGAATTATCATATTCACCAGACTTTATGTCTGACCCCCTCTTTTCCATCCTTTTTCTCCCTTCAGGTCCGCAGGTTGGGCCAAGTTCTAGTGGAGTCTAGTTGGATCGCTTATCTTCTGGAAAGCTTGGACTGCTGAACTAAAGTCCAGCTTGTTATCTTTCTTTTTAATGGCTATTCATGTAATGGGATTATGTACTTGTTTTATCAAGATAGATATTGTACTTGACATTGAATATGGTGTTATGATGTAATCAAACATGTTTTGACTTCTGCTACAATGAAATAAAGTTTTTGAATTTCCAAGTACTATTTTATATCTGTCTTGTTGTAATTTTACTGTTCTATATTCACTTAAAACCTCCATGGAAGTTAATGCATTACCTTTGTGAGTGACATTAATGGACGTGGGGTGTTACACGATCTGATTGGAGGGTACATAGGGGTACAGTGAAATCAGGAGCAGAAGAATTCAGCCGGTCTAACTGGACCTAAATCCTACTAACAAGGCACAAACGTAAGATTAGGAATATGAAGCATAAGTGCCTGACCTAGTAACCTGAACGCACGGATTAAGTAATTAAAACATGCCAAAACATGAAATTTACTTGACTTGTATGTATATTTTTAATAACGTAGATAACCGTTTATATACTAGTTAACTAAGGTGTTTTATTAAATAAAAACCGTAACGTATACATTGATATAACGTGTGCATAGGTTAGCAGATTTGCACAAAACAGAGGACGTCAGTATCATCTGGATGAACGCTTCCGTCTGGAAACAGTTTGGATGATTTTGGTAGCAGCGTAAGTTTTCGGTTAAATTAAACGACCGCTTCATTAAAACCGAACCACTTCTAGAATCAAGGTGAGTTCACCTCACTCAGTTATCCCACTTATATTTTTTAGAAGCTGGGTTTCTATTTCGTGTGCAATTGTTTGCTAATGATTGATGAATGAATGATTGTTTGCATGGATATTGTTAATCGTTTTGTTGATCATTATTATTTAAACCATTATTATATTGTCATGTTGAAATGGAGCTAACCCATTGTGATGTAGAGAAAGACAGCTTGGCGGGATCCAACCAGATTCCTCAAATTTATTATTGTTTTCATATTACAAGTATATGAACTATTTACACCAGTCTGACTAATTAATTGATTTGATCACTAATTGTTTAACCTAAATTCAACATTTGTTTATTATTAACCAATTGGCAATGTTGGTTGGGTAAGTGATGGAAGATGGCCTAAAAATAAATCGTTTTATGAATATTGATTTAACGGGAGTTGAATTAATAGAAATGAAGTTATAACATATTTTTTTATAACTAAGATACATTTAAATCTATTGACTTAAATTTAAGTTTATAAAAAGGTAATTTATATTTATTATTATTTCTTGAATAATAATCTAGTAATGATCTTGGAATTAAACTAGTGGATGTTACTAGAAACATAAAGCCCTGTTTATAGTTAAATGAGTTTTCAAGCGTATTTATATTAAAAATATTCATAAGTTTGATTAAATTCTTCTGGGGATTCTATTTAAGTAAATTCCCTAAATCTAAGTGCGACAAAAATATTGAAACCAAGTTTCATGGGATATGTTGTAAATGATTTCAATAATTAAAACGAACTAAGAAAAGGATTCGATCTAAGATCGCATATTTTAAAATAAGAGATGGAGTTTGATTAAGATATAACTGGGATAGGTTTGGAGTAAGTTAATAAAGTTTTTATATAGTTTTTGATTTAGATTTGAATCAAAGCTTGTTTATAATGTTTTAAAAAGATATACAAATGTAATAAGTCATATGATGTAGTTTCAGAAGGAATTAGAACCTGTTTTGCGTTGGTTGAGTTGAGTATCTTTCAAGGTGCCAATCTGTTGTTGGTTTCGGCCTTCGGGGTTGATACTTAGAGATTTATTCACTTAACAATTTACAGCGAGGAGCTAATAGAGTAGAAGTGAAATTATAGTTGAATATTCTTATATTGTATTAGAAATGGGAAATGGTTTTCCTAATGTTATAGATATTGAAGTTTTAAATTAACTAGTCGTTAATTACTGGAAGGGCCAAGTGATGTTGGATATTGAACCAATAAATTTATTTTATTTTTTATGGATACATGGATGTTTATTTTGATAGTTAAATAACCGATTATCTGGCCAAGCCGTTGTTGGTATGGAAAGACCAGGATCGAATTTATATTCAAAAACGATTCTGACCAGCAAATACGTAAACGTTGAAGATGGAAGATGCCGATGAAGATGTAGCAATTGAATACAGTGGATCTTCATAAGCGGGAGGATTCCTGTCGAATATTCTCTGGCCGTACAATCGGAGGTATTCTGACGTGATTCGGTCGTTGTTGAGATTTTGTGGATTGCAAGGTCTACTAGCTACTGATCTATAGGGTGATTCCTAGGATGTGGTAGCAGAGTGCCTTCGGTGTGCCCAGTCCTAGGACAACTTGTATGGACGAGTGTCTGGCAGAGTATTCCCAAAAGAGTCACATACGTTGATTTCTTCAAACGTGTCATAGTTGGGTAGCTCTAACTATGGTATTTTTGTGGACGTCAACTAGTGAAGTCTGGCGGATCTGATGATGTGGCATTCGAAGTAAATGGTGGCCAGATGTTCGAAAGAAAAATTAAAATTTAATAATTTAATAAATATATTATGACAAGCCTCACAACCGGAAAATGACAAAAATCGGGCAGGTAGCACGGCTATGTTGGTCGCTCCCATTAGGGTATATAATCACCTATCTAGAGAAATTCTTTTTGCTTCTTTAATCTATCGATGCTGTCTTTTTCGGGAAACTATTGCTGATCCCAACCGTCGGTGATATACTGTAAGGAACCTGAACTTCCCTATGAAGGAAAGCCCGGATTGCTTCGAGGACAAGACAGATCAGAACACAAACAGAAGAACATTTCATTGCTTATTACAACAATTCCATCAAAATACAAGAATCTCACAGAGTACGAATAAATATTACACATTGTAGAATATTAGAGATTAAATTTATTTACATAGCAGCGGAAAATAATACATAACACAACTGGAAGAGATAAACTGGTACAGAGCTTTCCGAATATCATTCCAGCTGTCCATTCGGATCCTATGAATATAAATCTGCAAAACCCAACTACTAGCTGCCCGTACGGAAAATAAGGGAACTCAGAGTTTAAATTAAAAAAATAAACTCCAGATCATCCATGTGACTGGTGTGAGAACTAAAACAGTTATTATATTTGATTTTAAAGTTTCGTAAATCAAGGGACGACGCCGTATAACATGGAATGGGTTTTTACCCCAAGAATACCAGTGCATATAACAACAGCGCAATGCTAAATAAAGAAAATGAGTCTATTATAAGACCCAGGCCCCAATACACAAGGCAACGCAAGCCAGAGGATAGGGTTTTACCTTATAATAGCCAAATAATGCTTGATACGTGAAATTTCATATTTTATTATTACTATAAGTGAAGAAAACAACTACAAATATAAATGTATCAATCATAGGCAGCATGGGTACCGTATATCATGTCGCCAATATTAGGCTTTACAATCGAAACCGAAATGTCACGTATTGGAAATTGGATTTCCGTCATAAGTCGGGCCCAGGGATGGCTCCTCACCTGTAACACCCCGCATTTTTAAGATAATTAAAAATGTATGTATATGTACATGGATATATAAATAATGGTGAAGTGCAATTCAAATATCAGGAATTAAGTAAAACAGACATCACCATTGCGTCCGCCTCGAAATTCTGGTTCATATGGATACTTGGTTTGCGGAAATCGGACACTGTATGGATAAGTTGTTAAGGTTCGAAATTTGTATACGCACAAGTAAAATATATATATATATAAACAAACTAAATTATAAAATAAAGAATAAGATAAGGATTGCATGTAATAAATACATGCACTGAAAAAAAAAATGTAATGCATGCATTGAAAAAAAGAAAAGATTGGTTGCATGCATTGTAAATATGTTGTATGCACTAATTTGCAAACATAATGCATTAACATTAAAAGGGAAATAAAAGAAAAAGATTCATGCAATTGTTTAATTTATGTATTGTAACTAACATGAAAAAGAGAAGTAAGGAGAGAACAATAATTATCATTGTTCTAAGACTTATAAACAAAAAACTTCATAGCTCAGTTTGTTAAGGCATTGGATTTGTAACATAGAGGTCAGGGGTTCGAACCCCGGCGGCAACATAATTTTTATCTCTGCTTTAGAGAGGTCCAACTGAGCATGAAAATATATGTACGTATACAAATTTGAAAGGATAAGAACGCATATATAAGAAAATAAAAAAAAAATGTATATATAATATATATATGTATGTATGCAGAAATATATGTATAGGAAAGATAAAATTACAAGATAAGGCTACAGTTAATGAAATATGGCAAAAATCAAATAACGGTGCAACATTGTTTGAATTTTGAAAATAAAATGAAAGTTGTGTGTATATATATATATATATATATATATATATATGCGAAAAATGGTCTAAAGAGAAATTGTATGCATATAAGAATATTTCAGGTGAATAAAACAGTTAATTAAATTCGAGAAATTCAAAAGTTCGATATTCTAATTTCTACGCCAAAACAGCTTTCGGGACCCAATGCTGACTCAGCACTGCGTGTATGATAAGATTTGGCTAGATTCATCTGCGAACCTAGACTACTTTCTTAACTAGGTTCAATGCTGACTCAACACTGTGTGTACGATAAGATTTGGCTAGACTCATCTGCGAACCTGGACTATTTTATTGACCAGGTTCAATACTGACTCAGCGCTGCGTGTACGATAAGGTCTTGAGCACCTTTATAAACAAACCTAGACCTAACCCTAAATTCATTAATCAAAGTAAAGGCGTCACCATGCTGCTCAACTCTAATCTAACCTAGCCTCCGTCAAATCAACTCAAATCAAATTAGAGTCTTTAAGACAACAATCAAAGTTAGAGCTTTCAAATTGGAGTTCACGAATTGGATAATAAGAATTGAATTCTACACCAAAGGATTAGCTATTCAAATTCAGAAATCAGACCCCAGAATTCAAGATCCTTTCTTTAATCGGTGAGTGGAATTAAATAAACTTGTTGCACAATAGTATTATTATCGTTCGTCATTCCCCAGTTATAAATTCAATTCAAGATTCATGTTATAATAATTGTTCTTTTATTCTCCTTCCCCTTTTTTTATTTTTGGATCTAGGTTATCTCGAACCAAGACGAAATCTTATTATACACACGTACGATTGAAATATGGGAATATTGGTGCATAATTTATTTTATGCAATTGAGGAATATAATCTGTAATTTGGGGATTGTGGCATAACAATTATTATTGCAAATATTGGGACAATTGGCGAATTGTATATTGGGATTATTCAATGAAATAAAGTTTGAATTGGGAATTTTGGAGCATATTTCAATAATGAATCTTTGGGTATGTTTTGGAAACATGAATCTATGCTGAATGGTGCGCAACTATGAATTCCGATTTATAATGTCAACCTGAAATTGGGTAAATTTAATTGGAATTATTGAATATGGAATGGGATTTGGAAAAAGTGATTTATTTCAAATCTAATATTGCGGGATTTAGGTTTTAAACTATAAGTTTAAATTCTGGGTTTTAGGAAAAACGAATCTAAAGGTAAGAATTCTAAGTTGATAAAGGAACGGATAAAACTTAGCTTATGCGATTATGAGACCTCTTATGTGATTATGAAACCTAACTCATAACTTGAAATTTATGCTTAACATTTTATAAAAATTGTTAATTGGCTAAAGATGAAATATGACTAACTCGAGGTTAGAATGAATTTGCGGTGTAATTCTGCCCGGAACCGCCCGGTATATCCAGTAGCCGCAAATAATAGGGTCTAATGTGAGAAGTTAGTCATAACGCGCTTAAACCCGAGGTTAGATTGAGTTGTGGTGTAAGACTGCCAGGAACCGCCCGGCACATCCAGCAACCGCAACAATAGGTCTAATGTGAGAGGTTGGTGCATTACTAATCAATTAATGCTAATGAAACATGCTAGTATGGTAAGGTTAGGTTAATAACACTTAACCAATTTGACATGATGCGTGGATGAGTTAAGTCAATATGAACTGATAGACAACACTTAACTAAATTTGTGGAATATACGAGTAATGCATGAGCGGGAATGTAGGGATAAGTAAAAATTGACATATGAACAAACTTAACCAACACAGTAATGAGGAATGATAACTACCTATTATATACCAGGGTTGCGGTAATGTAAAATTTAATAATAGGTAAACTTGTCCTATGTACAAGGGAAGATTATGACTTACGATGTAATACAAGACTTGAAGGGTGGGACGACTTATACTATGAAATAAGTTAATATAAGCTAAAAATGTGGGAAAGCACCTGTACGCTATCGTTTGATAAAGAAAACTTAAGTCATGTTTGAGTTCATTGATAAATCCTAGTTAGTGAACTAAGTAAATAACGATAAAGGAAACCAAATGTTCAACCTTAGTTAGAGAACTAAGTAAATAAAGATTAAGTTAACAAAGTGTTGAACCTTAGTTAGAGAACTAAGTAAATAAAGATGATGGCAACCGGGTAATGAACCTTAGTTAGAGAACTAAGTAAAATGGCAACCGAAGTAACGAACCTTAGTTAGAGAACTAAGTAAGAAAAGGTAAAGATAACTAAGTAAGTAAACCTTAGGTGAAGAGGAATTAGTAATAAACCTTAGTTAAAGAGAATCTTGGTAATTAGAATTGAAGGACAACATAAACAAAACCAAGTTAATAAGACAAAACAAGCGTGTAATCTGAAGTTTAGATATACGGTCTAATAGTACAAAAGGATAAGGCACTTGGACAAGTCCATACCATAGGGGATGAATAACCAAACTCGGTAGATCATCACAGTGCTGTAAGGCGCGAGGTGGAGCGTACGTCCATCCGATCATACTGAAGGCTCCAATGGACTGGGTTACGAAGCACGCGACTTCGAGGGGACGTGAGGATACCCTTGGTATCCCTCTGTGAGAATGCAGATGATCAGCCTGGGCTCACAGAGGTTATGGTCTGCGTAAGACGAACCAAGAGTATGAATTGGTTGCAATAATAAGGCAACCTAAATATTAGGATGGACCAGCGTGAGTCGGCGATAACAAGTTGGCCTTGAGATAGCACGTCGTCGGCTACCTACCATCTGGAGTCAGTCGAGAACGAAAAGCAGAAAGGTGGAGAACTCCAAAAGACCATTACTTGCTATCCAGTTATGGGTGAGGTTGGCCAATAGGTTTTTGGGTCATAGAGGGCCTGCGTACAGTTCTCATTCTTGATATTCTTGGGTGCCTTTCATTAGTTGAGGGAGGGGTCAAGTGGGACCATAGCCACAGTAAAAACAGACCTTAGCATATGCATCGACAGATAACTTAAAGCTCTCGACTGAGTTCCGTGTTTCATTATTCGCCCTTCCACGGGACTCGGGTCGCACATATAGAGGACATGTGCAAGTAGATATCTAGCAAGTTTAACGATACGGTTGAGACGTAAAGTCTAGAAACACATATCCCTCAGGGTAATGTATTGTAACGACCCGGATTTTGAGCGACTTTGGTTATCGACATAAACTCGATGTCGATAACCAAACATCAAAAAATCCTGGTAGTTAATGAAAGAAATTAGAGGGTGAGGATAGATAAGATAGAAACTTAGAATAGAAGAAGAAAAAGAAGAATTTACCTCATCAGAGTAACACGAATCTCACAGCGGAACAAATAACATATAATATATAACATAACTTTGAAATATAACAGTTATGTATACAATAGCATTTATCATAGTACATCACTTACAACACAGCAGAAATAATATAGCAATATAATCCTGAAGCCTCATGCTACAGTTCTTCAAGTATATCTGTAAATCCCGACTACTTGACTGCCCGTACAAAATTGGGCACCCAAGAGTTTAGGGAAAACAACACAAAATAAACTCCGGGCCAGTCATGGGACTTGTATGAGTAAAATAGTTTAAAACAGTTTGAACAAGTAAACAATATCTCATAAGACCACGCCGTATAACGGAAAGGATTTTTCTCTTATGAGAATCCAAAATATCTTTATATCAAAAACCTTTTGATATTATAATAATGTCTATCAACCACAGTAAAATAATCATCTAGCAGAAACGCTTTCATTTCACGTTCTACATATATAGTATTCAATCAAAACCACAAGCACGTATTGGGTAATGGGTTTCCAACTATGACAAGGTATGGAACCACCTTTCGCTAGTGTACCTCTAGAGAGGAATACACTGGGTTCAACAAGAACATCTTGCAACCCGGCCACACATGACCGACCACTCATTTCGCTTGAGTGTATCGAATGTATATCACTAACGGTTGGGATCAGCAACTGTTTCCCGAATGGGACAACATCAACAATAGATTTTATAGAAGTAAATGAAACTCGAGATCAGGTGATTATACACCCTAATAGGTGCGACCTACATAGCCATGCTGCCTGCCCGATTTCTGTCATTTCCCGGTTGTGAGGCTAGAAGCTACGCTTTATCATCACATCAGATTCACTTTGAATGCCACATTGTCAGATCCATCGACAATCACTAATTGACGTCTACAACAGTACATTACGTGTTGCTAAAGAAGTTTCCTTCTCCGCTTCCACTCTTTGTACAGTTGAAGAAATCAATGTACGTGACCTTTCTGGAAATACTCTATCAGACATTCATCTATACAAGTCATCCATGTTTACATGCCACATCTTTATTCACTTAGAATGTCACATCGTCATACCCGCCAAATCACAAATTGACTTATCCAAAAATAACACGGGTATACAGCTAAGAGAAACGAATTACTCCGCCACCAAACATGAATACGTTTGAACAGATCAACTTACGTGATGCATTGGATATACTCTGTCAGACCTTCGTCCATACAAGTTGTCCTGGGACTTGACAAACCGAAGGCACTATTCAGTATATCCATCTTAGTCACTGTTATCTAAGACTTATACAACAGCCCTTGCACTTTACTCCGTCTTCAATTTTCTTTGGCATAAATGATTCACAACGCTTATGCCAATATAGTGTGGTTCTTTGGATAATAATCCAACCGGTCTCTCCATATTAACAACATTAAAATGGTCAAAACATTGATAGTCTATGATTTAACTATCAAAGAAAAACACGCGTGCAAACAACTATATTATTCCCAGATGGAAATTATATCAATAAAACATCATTTAATGTTTATCTCTTAAGTTCAATTTTCATCTCCTGTTTCCCTATATTCAACATTGCTATTTTCTAAATTTAGAAAATATATGTTATTAACATTAGTAACATTTCCATTTCTTGTTTTCTATATTAGAAAACATTTCTGGCTCTTATTGGAAAACATTTCCAAAACTCATACATTGGACTTAGGCGGATGTTTTAAGCAAACCATCGCGATGCCAACTCAAACCGTTACACTTATTAACTATATTCACTTAACCATCACTTACTATTAAACCTTAGCCATTTCTTAGTTAAAAACGAAGTCAATCAAGTTGGGTATAATTACCTCTCAGACCTTAACTGAACCACGGTTTAAACTTCGGGATAGACAAGGTTTATCCTTTAAAACTTTAACAAACCTTAACAAACTTCCTTACGTAATTCTCTTTCGAATAATCTCTATTCGATAACTCCTCCATTCGAAAAACTACATTCCATAACCTTTCTTCGAATAAACTATATTCGATTTACTCTATTCAGCTAACTCTTATTGATTTAACTCTAATCGATTAACTCCATTGGATTAACTCTATTTGCTTAACTATATTTGATTTACTCTATTTACTCAAATCCTATCGAATAAACTATATTCGATTACTCCTCTAGCTCTATTCAAATAAACTGTATTCGATTAACTCCTCTAAATCTATTCGAATAAAATATATTCGATAAATCCTTTAACTCTATTCGATTTGATAACTCCCCATTCGAATAACCAATATTCGACTAACTCACTTCGAATGACCAATATTCGACTAACTCGCTTCGAATGACCAATATTCGATTAACTCACTTTGAGTAACCATTATTCGATTAACTCACTTCGAATAACCAATATTCGACTAACTCTTTTCGAATAACCAATATTCGACTAACTCACTTCGAATAACCAATATTCGACTAACTCACTTCGAATAACCAATATTCGACTAACTCACTTCGAATAACCAATATTCGACTAACACACTTCGAATAACCAATATTCGACTAACTCCCTTCGAATAACCAATATTCGATTAATTTACTTGATTAACTCCTTATGAATAACTCTAACCCTAACTGGTTAACTCTAACTGATTCGCTTTGACTGGTTAACCCTAACTGTTTAACTCCAACTGGTCAACCCTATATGTTTAACTCTAATTGGTTAATTCTAACTGTTTAACTCCAACTGGTTAACTCTAACAGTTTAACCCTAATGGATTAACTCTAACTATTTAACTCCAATTTGATAACGTTTATTCATTTATAAAGATTTGCTTTTGGTAACGGTTCTTCACTTTATAAATGTTTCTCTTTAATAACGTTACTTCACTTATACAAGTGTTGTGTACCCATTCTATTTAAAACTATCGGTGTTAAAACCAATATCTCTTCTCTATATAAGTTCAGACTTATATATTCCATTTATCGAATGATAAATATTTATTTAATTTATAAACTGTTATTTATAAACCAAACCCTTTCTATTTATCTGTTAAAAATAGATTTCCAATTTTCTATTCACTTTCTAAATATTTCCTTTGATTTAGTTTATCAAATAAATATTCCTTTTATTCTATTTATTCTAACACGTAAATATCTTCTTTTAATCCTATTTATTTATCAAATAAGTATCTCCGTTATTCTATTTTTATTTCTTAAATAAATAAACCCTTTTACTTTTATTTATTTCCTAAATAAATAAATTCTTTTTACTCTTTATTTAGGTTTTACCAATATATTCCTTTATATTTGCTTTCAAATATATTTCCTTTATATTTGATTTCAAATATATTCCTTTATATTTCATTTCAAATATATCTCCTTTATATTTCATTTCAAATATATCTCCTTTATATTTCATTTCAAATATATCTCCTTTATATTTGGTTCACAAATAAATTCCTTCTATATTTGATTAACAAATAAATTCCCTTATATTTGATTAACAAATAAATTCCCTTATATTTGATTAATAAATATAATTCCCTTATATTTGATTTACAAATATAATTCTCTTATATTTGATTTACAAATATATTTCCCTTATATTTGATTATCAAATATATTTCCCTTATATTTGATTATCAAATATATTTCCCTTATATTTGATTATCAAATATATTTCCCTTATATTTGATTTACAAATATATTTCTTTTATTCAAAATCCTTTTTCATTTATAATATGAAATCCATTGATTTTGTATAAATAAATTATTTTCAAAATATACTTTGAAAATCCCTTTTCCACATTCTGGTATTTCTTATGGTATTTAACATGCCATATAACAACAATGAATATCGTCCAAACACACAAAATCAACAGCAGATTATATATCACATTATATATCAAAAAATATATAAATCACAGTAAAATAACTGTTAAGGAATCTTGTTGGATTCCTCCAACCTGTTTCCCTGCACCACAGATGTTAGGCAATACGATTAACATCGATTTCACTTTGATATGAAATATTCTGATGGCAGAATCAACATATAAATATTTAACGGTTTATATATATATATATATAATTTCCACTAACTGACTGGCAGTTCAATAAAACAGTCAACACACAGTCAACAGACAATATTTAACAGATCTAAGAATACGTTGTAAATATTGAACTGTTCAGAGTTGGTGAGTTTTACTCACATTGGACTGTTATCGTTAAAAACGATTAACTGTCTTTGATTCCGGCGGACAATTTATTTTGCTATAAATTGTAACGTGCTCCAATTGACTCGCAGTCAGTTTCATTGTGTTGCTCCCGTCCATACGATCCTGTCGGATCTTGTTTCGCGGAAAACCGGTATAGTATGACGAAGTTACACTCTTTTAAAGTTTGAATACAATTAAAATTAATTGAGCTTGGATTTAATTTAAATAATAGGCCTTTACCTTCTTTAAATATCTCGGCCCATTACCGTTTCCGAGCCCATAACCCTTCTTCCCAAAATAAGCTTGCGTTCTCTCGCTCCAGTAAAGCTCCAACATTTCCAAATCTTCCTCCACCATTTCTCGCTCCTTCCATCATCGAATTCACAAACCGACTTCACCAACGTCCTCCTCTCGAGTTCCTCTACCACCTCATCCACGAAGCATCATACTCAAACCATCACTCTCACGTGCGACTTCAGGGTGTCAACACACCACTACAGTACTGATCGAAACAAATTCCCATCGGTTCCCACCAAAATATCACCACAGGTGCGGTTTCACACCGCGAACCCAAATCTCACCTCAAAAATACGAATTGATGCACACAAAATCCTAAACATCGAACCCTAGTTGTTCTCGATGAATGCAGGAAATTTCCAGCGATAGAAACAAGGATTGAATCACATGAAAGTGGTACAGGATTCAAGAGTTCTCTCTTCTGATTTCATAGAGACTTGTTTCGAGATTTTTAGGGATTACCTGCATTTGATTTTGATTTTTGAATATCACGGTTTTGGTTGAAGAAGAAAACCGACGGCGCTATTTTCATTTGACCAGAAAAAAAATAGATTAGGACTTAAGGAATTGTTAAGGGAGGTATTTATAGGGTTAACAAATATCTAGATATTTTTCTAGATATTTTTAGATATTTTTCTTTTACCATTTTATATTGGTTTTAGTCTTCTAAAAATACCTATGAACACATACGATACCTAAAAATCATGAAACTAGACATGCAACTACAGTTCGACATTACGGTCCCAACGAAACTGGTTTCGTCGAGTTCCAACTCCGTATGCTCACAAAGTGTATTTTTAACTGTCAAAATACTGACTGTTTCTCACTCTAAAAATCCGTACGGCCACACACTGACCCTAAAAATCACGAAACTGGAAATCTAACAACTATTTGACATTGCGGATCCAACAAAAGTAGTTTCGTCGAATTCCAACTTCGTTTGCAAAAGTGGCTATTTTTAACGCTCTAAATAACCTATTTAAATATATAAATATATTTAAATATAATTGAATTTAATATTTAAAAATAAATATTATCGTCTATATTCATAGTGGAATACCATGCAGCTTCAAAATATTCCTATATGGGTTTACAACTCGATATTACATCTTCAGAGTTATATCGATGTTCTATTTCTATTTAAATCCTTATATAAAATATAATTAAATCGTTATGGTCAGGGCGCTGCATTTCTGAGAATTTGGTTTGGACGTAACTCAAAATCTACACGATGAAATCCCGATATTTCTCTTCCACTAGAAAGATATACTCCACCAGCTCCACACGTTTCTTGTTTCACAGAAATCCGATTTAAAACGGACCTTGTATATCTAATTGAAGTTCAAATCGCCAAATAGCGAACTACCGCGCCATTTCAAGCTCTATTTTAATTATATTATAATTCTACATTTCAAATTGACATTGATTGAATATATTCGTCAATATAATTCAACTCTAAGCTGAATTAAATCTTAGGGATTACCCATTTCACAGAATTTTGTGATTTCCAATATTTTGATTATTTCTGAATTAAATATATTATTCTATTAATTAATTTACTTAAATATTCCATATTATTTAATAAGCGACGATTTAATTCCCTAAATCACTGTTTTAAATAATTAAATAAATTAATACCCCTGGAAAATGCGGGTTATTACATTCTTCCCCACTTAAAATAATTTCATCCTCGAAATTGCTAAGTTAGAGGACGACCCTATCTATTGGAATTCCTAAGATTTGTTTACCCCTTATTTCTGATTTCAACCGAACCAATTAATATCGACTAAAATATTTATTCATTCTGACAAACTAAAATTTTCAAAAATTCTAAAAATTTTCTAACACTTTAAATTTTCAGAAAATTTCGCCATAACCTCCTTTGTACAGCCCTATCGGTAAAACACAACTCGACTCTCTAGGCCTTCTCCAACCCAAAAGAAAATCAAACAGCCAGGCGGCTTGCCAATTCGGCTCATAAATCCCATGCTTATATCGAATATAAACTTGTACCTTTTTTCGGGTATATCAACTCTATCACTTTCACCTGTTATCAATCCAACATATACCGGTGTTATCTCAACCAAATTCCACCCTTTTTTTATCCACAGATCCAACCATTCGCTTATACCTAAGTCGAATTAAATTTCAAATTCGAGTTCCAGTCTCGATTTCAAACTCTTAACTCTCCAACCCAATATCATTTCAAAATCTATATGTTACAAATCCAATCCATTCGATATTTCTATTTCAATTCTGTTTCAGCTTAACTGGTATCAATTCTAGTTTATCTCCATAAGTTTCTATTCAATTTGTTTTAACTCAAAACAATCTCTACCTGGGAGTCTTAAACCATTTATGCTTTTTAAACATCACTCACATATTCACTTTTGAAATCAAAACAACTTGTTTCCTCAGAACAATAAACAAAATTTTGGTAGTAATCCGTCACTTACACGCTCGAAAATGTACATCGATGATGTCATGTTCAACATCGGAATCTATTTTCCAACTATCGAAGTGAGTTCAATACTATATCACTTTCAAATCCATTTCCAAATACTTTCATTTTTGAAATCGCTTTCAAAATATACTTCAAAAGGCTTGTAACAATTTAAAATCCTAGGATCTTAAAATTTCCTTATACTTAATCCAGATTCCTTTACAAACACTTTCCCAATTTCTGGGACTTTAACTCCAATTCTGATTTAAATTCAGCTTTAATTCATTTCAATTCCTTATATTTTACTTACATCAATTCTGATTGGTCATATATAACCTTTTCACATTTTATAATCTTATCTGATTATAATTACAACCAATATATCTAATATATATTCCCTCCATATCAGGATATAATTTGGGTAAATTCATTCTAGTTACCCTCTTTTCAAAACATACTATGTTGACCCATCGTATTCGAGTGTTTATCAACTCTTACCGATACAGTGGATCAAACTGATCGACCAGAACCGATAAACAACTCACCCGATGAATCTCCACAATATAAAACCATTTTTATATCAGATACAAATATGCACTCGTATATATACACTCAAACCCAATCTAGGGTGTTACTAACCCTATCTCTACTGAGTCACGCCACAGAGCCAAGGTAATTCTTAGCTTAAGCTCTGATACCAACTGTAACGACCCGGGTTTTGAGCGACTTTGGTTATCGACATAAAATCGATGTTGATTAACCAATCATCGAAAAATCCTGGTAGTTAATGAAAGAAATTAGAGGGTGAGGATAGATAAGATAGAAACATAGAATAGAAGAAGAAAAAGAAGAACTTACATCATCAGAGTAACATGAATCTCACAGCGGAACGAATAACATATAATATATAACATAACTTTGAAATATAACGGTTATGTATACAATAGCACTTATCAGAGTACAACACTTACAACACAGCGGAAATACTATAGCTATATAATCCTGAAGCCTCATGCTCCAGCTCTTCGAGTATATTTGTTAATCCCGACTACTTGACTGCCCATACAAAATTGGGCACCCAAGAGTTTAGGGAAAACAACACAAAATAAACTCCAGGTCAGTCATGGGACTGATATGAGCAAAACAGTTTAAAATAGTTTGAACAAGTAAACGATATCTCATAAGACCACGCCGTATAACGAAACGGGTTTTCCCCTTATGAGAATCCAAAATATCTTTATATCAAAAACCGTTTGATATTATAATAATGTCTATCAACCACAGTATAACAATCATCTAGCAGAAACGCTTTCATCTTATGTTCTACATATATAGTACACCATCGAAACCGCAAGCACGTATTGGGTAATGGGTTTCAAACTATGACAAGGTATGGAACCACCTTTCGCTAGTGTACCTCTAGAGAGGAATACACTGGGTTCTACAAGAACATCTTGCAACCCGGCCACACATGACCGACCACTCATTTCGCTTGAGTGTACCGAATGAATATCACCAACGGTTGGGATCAGCAACCGTTTCCCGAATGGGACAGCATCAACAATAGATTTTATAGAAGTAAATAAAACTCTAGATCAGGTGATTATACACCCTGGGCGACCTACATAGCCATGCTGCCTGCCCGATTTCTGTCATTTCCCGATTGTGAGGCTAGAAGCTACGCTTTATCATCACATCAGATTCACTTTGAATGCCACATTGTCAGATCCATCAACAATCACTAATTGACGTCTACAACAGTACATTACGTGTTAGCTAAAGAAGTTTCCTTCTCCGCTTCCACTCTTGGTATGGTTGAAGAAATCAATGTACGTGACCTTTCTGGAAATACTCTGTCAGACATTCATCTATACAAGTCATCCATGTTTACATGCTACACTTTATTCACTTAGAATGTCACATCGTCATACCCGCCAAATCACAAATTGACTTATCCAAAAATGACACCGGTATACAAGTAAGAGAAACGAATTCCCCCGCCACCAAACGTGAATATGTTTGAACAGATCAACTTACGCAATCCATTGGTTATACTCTGTCAGACCTTCATCCATACAAGTTGTCCTGGGACTGGACAAACCGAAGGCATTATTCAGTATATCCATCTTAGTCACTGTTATCTAAGACTTAAACAATAGCCCTTACACTTTACTTCGTCTTAAATTTTCTTTAGCATAAATGATTCGCAACGCTTATGCCAATATGGAGTGGTTCTTTGGATAATAATCCAACCGGTCTCTCCATATTAACAACGTTAAAATGGTCAAAACATTGATAGTCTGTGATTTAACTATCAAAGAAAAACACGTGTGCAAACAACGATATTATTCCCAAATGGAAATTATATCGATCAAACATCATTTAACGTTTATCTCTTAAGTTCAATTTTCATCTCCTGTTTCCCTATATTCAACATTTGCAATTTTCTAAATTTACAAAATATATGTTATTAACATTGGTAACATTTCCATTTCTTGTTTTCTATATTAGAAAACATTTCTGGTTCTTATTAGAAAACATTTTCAAAACTCGTACATTAGACTTTGGCGGATGTTTTGAGCAAACCATCGTGATGCCAACTCAAACCATTACACTTATTAACTATATTCACTTAACCGTCACTTACTATCAAACCTTAGCCATTCCTTAGTTAAAAACGAAGTCTATCAAGTTGGGTATAATTACCTCTCAGACCTTAACTGAACAGCGGTTTAAACTCCGGGATAGACAAGGTTTATCCTTTAAAACTTTAACAAATCTTAACAAACTTCCTTATGTAATTCTCGTTCGAATAATCTCTATTCGATAACTCCTCCATTCGAATACGTACATTCGATAACCTTTCTTCGAATAAACTATATTCGATTTACTCTATTCAACTAACTCTTATTGATTTAACTCTAATAGATTAACTCTGTTGGATTAACTCTATTTGCTTAACTCTATTTGATTTACTATATTCACTTAACTCCCGTCGAATAAACTATATTCGATAACTCCTCTAACTCTATTCGAATAAATTGTATTCGATTAACTCCTCTAACTCTACTCGAATAAACTGTATTCGATAACTCCTCTAACTCTGTTCGATTTGATAACACCCCTTTCGAATAACCAATATTCGACTAACTCACTTCGAATGACCAATATTCGGTTAACTCACTTCGAATAACCAATATTTGATTAACTCACTTCGAATAACCAATATTTGATTAACTCACTTCGAATAACCAATATTCGACTAACTCACTTCGAATAACCAATATTCGATTAACTCACTTCGAATAACCAATATTGGACTAACTCACTTCGAATAACCAATATTCGACTAACTCACTTCGAATAACCAATATTCGACTAACTCCCTTCGAATAACCAATATTTGATTAATTTAACCCTAACTGGATAATTCTAACTGATTCACTCTGACTGGTTAACCCTAACTGTTTAACTCCAACTGGTCAACCCTATATGTTTAATTGGTTAATTCTAACTGTTTAACTCCAACTAGTTAACTCTAACTGTTTAACCCTAATGGATTAGCTCTAACTGTTTAACCCTAATGGATTAGCTCTAACTGTTTAACTCCAATTTGATAACGTTTATTCATTTATAAAGATTTACTTTTGGTAACGGTTCCTCACTTTATGAATGTTTCTCTTTAATAACGTTACTTCACTTATACGAGTGTTGTGTACCCATTCTATTTAAAACTATCGGTGTTAAAACCAATATCTCTTCTCTTTATAAGTTCAGACTTATATATTCCATTTATCGAATGATAAATATTTATTTAATTTATAAACTGTTATTTATAAATTAACCCTTTCTATTTATCTGTTAAAAACAGATTTCCATTTTTCTATTCACTTTCTAAATATTTCCTTTAATTTAGTTCTATTTATTTATCAAATAAATATTCCTTTTATCTAACAAGTAAATATCTTCTTTTAATCCTATTTATTTATCAAATAAGTATCTCCTTTATTCTATTTTTACTTCCTGAATAAATAAACCCTTTTACTTTTATTTATTTCCTAAATAAATAAATTCTTTTAACTCTTTATTTATGTTTTACCAATATATTCCTTTATATTTGCTTTCAAATATATTTCCTTTATATTTGATTTCAAATATATTCCTTTATATTTCATTTCAAATATATCTCCTTTATATTTCATTTCAAATATATCTCCTTTATGTTTCATTTCAAATATATCTCCTTTATATTTGATTAACAAATAAATTCCTTCTATATTTGACTAACAAATAAATTCCCTTATATTTGATTAACAAATAAATTCCCTTATATTTGATTAACAAATATAATTCCCTTATATTTGATTTACAAATATATTTCTCTTATATTTGATTATCAAATATATTCCCTTATATTTGATTTACAAATATATTTCTTTTATTCAAAATCCTTTTTCTTTTATAATATGAAATCCATTGATTTTATATAAATAAGTTATTTTCAAAATATACTTTGAAAATCCCTTTTCCACGTTCTGGTATTTCTTATGATATTTAACATGCCATATAACAACGATGAATATCGTCCAAACACACATAATCAACACCAGATTATATATCACATTATATATCATAATATATATATAAATCACAGTAAAATAACTGTTAAGGAATCTTGTTGGATTCCTCCAACCTGTTTCCCTGCACCGCAGATGTTAGGCAATACGATTAACATCGATTTCACTTTGATATGAGATATTCTGATGGTAGAATCAACATATAAATATTTAACGGTTTATATATATACATATATATACAATTTCCGCTAACTGACTGGCATTTCAATCAAACAGTCGACACACAGTCTACAGGCAATATTTAACAGTTCTGAGAATAGGTTGTAAATATAGAACTGTTCAGAGTTGGTGAGTTTTACTCACATTGGACTGTTATCATAAAAAACGATTAACTGTCTTTGATTCCGACGGACAATTTATTTTGCTATAAATTGTAACGTGCTAGAATTGACTCGCGGTCAGTTTCATTGTGTTGCTCCCGTCCATACGATCCTGTCGGATCTTGTTTCGCTGAAAACCGGTATCGTATGATGAAGTTACACTCTTTTAAAGTTTGAATACAATTAAAATTAATTGAGCTTGGATTTAATTTAAATAACAGGCCTTTACCTTCTTTAAATATCTCAGCCCATAACCCTTCTTCCCAAAATAAGCTTGCGTTCTCTCAGTCCAGTAAAGCTCCAACATTTCCAAATCTTCCTCCACCATTTCTCGCTCCTTCCATCATCGAATTCACAAACCGACTTTACCAACGTCCTCCACTCGAGCTCCTCAACCACCTCATCCCCGAAGCATCAAACTCGAACCATCATGCTCGCGTGCGACTTCAGGGTGTCAACGCTCCACTATAGTACTTGATCGACACAAATTCCCGTCGGTTCCCACCAAAATATCACTGCAGGTGCGGTTTCACACCGCGAACCCAAATCTCACCTCAAAAATACAAATCGATGCACACAAAATCCTAAACATGGAACCCTAGTTGTTCTCGATGAACGCAGGAAATTTCCAGCGATACAAACAAGGATTGAATCACATGAAAGTGGTACAGGATTCAAGAGTTCTCTCTTGTGATTTCATAGAGACTTGTTTCTAGATTTTTAGAGATTAACTACATTTGATTTTGATTTTTGAATATCAAGGTTTTGGTTGAAGAAGAAAACCGATGGTGCTATTTTCATTTGACTAGAAAAAAAAAAAAATTAGGTCTTAAGGAATTGTTAAGGGAGGTATTTATAGGGTTAACAAATATCTAGATATTTTTCTGGATATTTTTAGATATTTTTCTTTTACCATTTTATATTCAATTCAGTCTTCTAAAAATCCCTACGAACACATACGATACCTAAAAATCACGAAACTGGACATGCATCTACAGTTCGACATTACGGTCCCAACGAAACTCGTTGAATTCCGACTCCGTACGCTCACACAGCGTATTTTTAACTGTCAAAATACTAACTATTTCTCACTCTAAAAATCCGTACGGCCACACACTGACTCCAAAAATCACGAAACTGGAAATCTAACAACTATTTGACATTGCGGATCCAACAAAAGTAGTTTCATCGAATTCCGACTTCGTTTGCAAAAGTGGCTATTTTTAATGCTCTAAATAACCTATTTAAATATATAAATATATTCAAATATAATTGAATTTAATATTTATAAATAAATATTATCGTCTATATTCACAGTGGAATACCATACAGCTTCAAAATATTCCTATATGGGTTTACAACTCGATATTACATCTTCAGAGTTATATCGATGTTCTATTTCTATTTAAATCCTTATATAAAATATAACTAAATCGTTATGGTCAGGGCACTGCATTTTTGAGAATTTGATTTGGACGTAACTCAAAATCTACCCGACGAAATCCAGATATTTCTCTTCCACTAAAAAGATATACTCCACCAGCTCCACACGTTTCTTGTTTCACAGAAATCCGATTTAAAACGAACCCTGTATATCCAATTGAAGTTCAAATCGCCAAATAGCGAACTGCCGCGCCATTTCAAGCTCTATTTTAATTATATTATAATTCTAAGTTTCAAACTGACGTTGATTGAATATATTCGTCAATATAATTCAACTCTAAGCTGAATTAAATCTTACGGATAACCCAGTTCACATAATATTGTGATTTCCAATATTTTGATTATTTCTGAATTAAATATATTATTCTATTATTTAATTAAATTAAATATTCCATATTATTTAATTAACGACGATTTAATTCCCTAAATCACTGTTTTAAATAATTAAATAAATTAATTATACCCTTGGAAAATGCGGGTCATTACATGTATCCTAGACTAGAGGGCATTGTTTGATAGGTAGCATAAACCCTAGTTGGACCTAGGTAGCGTAAACCCTGGTTGAACCTAGGAAGCGTTCGATAAAGTAAACCCTAGTTGGACCTAGGTAACACTCGATGTTAAACCCTAGTTGGATCTAGGTAGTATTCGATAACAGAACCTAGTAAGACCTAGGTTGGCAGTCCAAACGCTTAAGCAACACAGGAATGGTGGTTTTACGCTGACGTAGTGAGAATATATGTATATATATACATGAAAGCCCGTACGACGTACGACGTTGGATAAGGAAGTGCGAACATATGACAAGTTGACATGAGTTGGATAAGGGACTGCGTACACATTGAAAGAGGACACGAGTAGGGGGTAACAACATATACATTGTGTTAGGTTAATCTACTAGTAGATGGATAAGTAAAGCTTAAAGAGCTAACATTGTTAACAACCTAATAACCAAGAAAATGTAACTGAATGGTATATGTTGGATTGTACAGAAGTTTATTCTTAGTCCAGTCACACAGAACTTATGTTCTGACCCCCTCCTTTTTACATACTTCCAGGTTAGGTTCATGACAGAGATGGTTTAGCTTTGGATACTGGTTTAGCAGTATTGTTAATAAGGTAAAGCTATGTTTCAACTACATTATATTTTATTCCTCCCGCTATGAGATGTTTTCCGAACTCTGACATATTTTATGTCATTGTCTTTTATGCAGGATACCAGAGCAAACCAATTCGGGTTTCGATGGATTGGGTTTTTGGAAAAAAGAATCGGTCCTTCGGAACTCGGGTTGTTACATCACCGTTCGAGACACTCTAGCAAATGCCTCAGGATTCAGACTCTGGCGACTCCTTGGATCTTCAATGCCGGTCCACACATAGCGGATTAGTTATACATGAACACACGTTTCCCGGTCCTATCGGACCTATCCATCGGCTCACTTAGAGACCGATATATCCGAGGCGCCTTGCATTCCAACAACCACAGAGGTGAAAAAAAATAATATAAATGTCAGGGCTGGTAGGTCGCTGACACCACCCATAGCTAGAAAGAAACATTGTGCTCTCCCTTAGGGAATAACCCGCGTATATAATAAACAAGTGTTACACAAACACAACATACGCCTCATTCAATTCTGGGTATTCTTTTATTCAAATATTCACATCCTTAGGGAAAGGTTCCCATTAATTTTATCAAAGTTAAATTCTTTTAAATTTATTCTTTAATTTTCCTTTGGATATCAAACAATATCAAGGTTTTCCAAACTAGTCGGGATTAGCGAACCACACCGAAGTAATCATTTATTTAATTTCCCAATCCCAACCTATTCATCCATGGAGCAAAACCGGTAATACTCCATATCTAACACCACGGTGTTATCGGTAAATATTAATTACCATTTCACATTCAAATCTAGTTAAAGATTTAACTATTGCTTAGAGCAAAACTGGTGATACTCCATTCTCGATCATTTCATGAATTTGATAATTTAAATTTTCACATTCATATTTCAATCTAATTAAAGATTCATTAAAACTCCACTTAGTTTTAATCTTCCCAAAAATCAATATTAATGATTATTTAACTTAGGAAATCATCTCCTGTCTTAAAACAGGGTTAAAGAACCAATGTCATTTAAAACACGGTTCACGACAAACCCAAAATCCCATTTGATATTAAATACAAGGCTCTGAATAGAAAATATATCGGCTTATATTCAATATCAAATTCTGAAATCAGCAAATACCGTATTGGAATAACGATATAAATATATCTTCCAAATTCCTCCACAATGCCCGTAAAATCACGGAATCCAATATCGAAATATTCCGAAGATAATTTCGATTCAAATCCATTGTAATTCATATATTGGAAATTTTGGTTAATTTAAAACCATTTCTACAATCCAATTTATTTATTTAAAAAGATTGGATTAATTTTCTATTTAATAACTAGTTCATTTTGATAAAAATATATTTTTATCTTTTCAAATATGGAATTTTTCATCCCAGTAATTTCAAAATCATTTACTATGATTTTACACAAATTATTAATATTTTTAATAATTTTATCAAGGCCCATACAATCGATTTCATATACGGTCATTTAACTGCACTTACAACGTCCTTTTTCAAATTTGATTTGGAAATAATTCAGTATCCAACAGTTAGATTTCAAATCTCTCATAGTCATTAGAAATCTCTTTTCGATACGAACCCAACAGTTCCGGTTTCAGGAGAATCCGACGGTCGGATCTCCCGTAATGTTCATTCGAAGTCAATGGTCGAAATTCGCGAACTACCGCGGCGCTGCACGTTCTATTCAGGCCATTATATTATATGTATAATATATATAACATATATATCGTCGATTTCCATTCAAAACGTATTTTATAAATCCTTTTAAATTCGTTTTCAAAACAATTTCAACTTCATATTCAATTTCAAATCAAAATTGAATATTCCGTAAAGCTAGTATATAAACGATAATATTTTCAAAATATTATATTTTGAAATCTTTTCCTTTTCGATATTCATTATAAAAATTAATAAAATCGATATGAATATCGTTCGCATCAAAATGGCGCAAATCCAATCAACACGGCTTTTAATCAACACATGAATGTTTATTCTATTCAACACATGAATATTTATTTTATTAAACACATGAATATTTTATATGGTTTAAATATTTTATTCAACACATGAATATTTTATTCAATACATGAATATTTATATGGTTTAAATGTTTTATTCAACACATGAATATTTTATATGGTTTAAATATTTTATTCAACACATGAATATTTATATGGTTTAAATATTTTATTCAACACATGAATATTTTATATGGTTTAAATATTTTATTCAACAAATGAATATTTATATGGTTTAAATATTTTATTCAACACATGAATATTTATTTTATTCAACACATGAATAATTATTTTATTCAACACATGAATGTTGTTTATTTTCTAGATTGGAATGAGACACAACCAATTACCATATAATGTTAATTATATGGATTCCATTCAACACACGTATATCATAACAAAGATAAAAAATCCTCCATCATCCAAAGTGCGTTTCACAACGGTATAAGCGTTAAATATAGATAATTAATGCCTACAATAGTATGTCAACCAATCGATTGACATACATCTATACAATTGGGATCAGTGTATGTCAAATATCATCCCAACACCCGTGTGGGGTTTCAACCAACAAATACTGAATATTATTTGTGCAGTTGGGCGATGTGCAAAATTATCGACCCAATCTATATCATAAAAATAGGCGAGCATAAACAAGTCGTCCGACATGTATATGGATGTGTTAAATTATTTTTAACTATCCAATAATTATTTTATTTATTGTCGTTATAAGCTAAAAATAATATTTTTATTTAACTAAATTTTTCCAACACTTTTTAGAAAATTTCGGGAGCATAACGGCACGATACTAGAAACGGGATAAGGCCTAGCCTTATCCCCAGTCTAATAACGGCCCATACCATACACCTACCAATCCTACTCAATTCCATTAATAATTCCCAAACAAATCAAAAAAAAAACAAACCAATCAACCACAAATCACAACACAATATAACCAAACAAACACACAAGTCGTCCATGGTCTGTGGACGACTGGGAAACAATTCATATATGCAGTTATAGAAAAATAACTGTATAAAATTAATTTTTGTGGGAAGTTCTCACCTTGGGGTTCCACTCCGTCGGTCTTTCTTTCTGAACGGTTTGAATTTGTTCGAAATTCCATCGCATCCTTTTCACGCTGTTCATATATAAAAATAACATTTTTATTTCGCTGCATATATTATAAAAATCTATTTTTTTATTGCTACTTCGTATATAAAAATCGAATTTTTATCGCTACTTCATATATGTAAAAATCGAATTTTTATCGCTACTTCATATATGTAAAAATCGAATTTTTTTATTTCTACTTCCTATATGTAAAAACTGAATTTTTTTATCGCTAATTCCTATATGTAAAAATTGAATTTTTATCTTCACTTCATATTTATAAAAATCGAATTTTTATCATCACTTCATATATATAAAAATCGAATTTTTATCTTCACTTCATATATATAAAAATCGAATTTTTATCTTCACTTCGTATATATAAAAATCGACTTTTTATCATAAATACATACATATAAAAACCACATCCTTTTAGAAATAAAAAACCTCGCCTTTCAATTTTTTAAAAGAAATTGTAACAACCTAGATTCCGACGGACCGATTTTTTTTCAAAAATCCAATCTATCGAAACCCGAGTTGGGTGCTCTAGTATCCTGCAGAAAAAGACAGAGATAAATAAACATGTCAGAATTCGTAAAGCATCTCACAGCGGAAGGAAATAAAGTATAATATATTCAAATATAGCTTTACCTTATTAACAATACTACTAAACAAGTATTCAAAGCTATACCATCTCTGTCATGAACCTAACCTGGAAGTATGCAATGAGGACGGGGTTAGAACATATGTTCTGTGTGACTGGACTTAGAATAACTTCTATATAATCCTATATATACCGTTCAGTTACATTTTCTTGGTTATTAGGTTGTTAACAATGTTAGCTCTTTAAGCTATACATATCCATCCAATAGTAGATTAACCTAATACAATGTATATGTAGTTACCCCTACTCGTGTCCTCTTTCCATGTGTAAGCAGTCCCTTATCCAACTCGTATCATCTTGTCATATGTTTGCAGTTCATTATCCAATGCCGTACGTCGTACGGGCTTTCATGTGTGTGTGTGTATGTGTGTATATATATATATATATATATATATATATATTCTCACTACGTCTGCGTAAAACCACCATTCCTGTGTTGCGTAAGCGTTTGGACTGCCAACCTAGGTCTTACTAGTTTCTGTTAACGAATACTACATAGATCCAACTAGGGTTTACCATCAAGCGTTACCTAAGTCCAACTAGGGATTACTTTAACGAACGCTTCCAAGGTTCAACCAGGGTTTACGGTACCTAGGTCCAACTACGGTTTATGCTACCTATCGAACAATGCCCTCTAGTCTAGGACACATTACCCCAAGCGATATGCGTACCTAGACTTTATATCTCAATCGTATCGTTAAACGTGCTAGATATCTAGTTGCACATGTCCTCTATATGTGTACCCAAATCCCGTGGCAGGGAAAATAAAGAAACAAGGAACTCAGTCGGGAGGTTTAACTTATCTGCCAATGCATATGCTAAGGTTTGTTTTTACTATGGCTATGGGCCCACTTGGCCCCTCCCTCAACTAATGAAAGACACCCAAGAATATCAAGAATGAGAACTATACGCAAGCCCTCTATGCCCCCACAAACCTATTCGCCAACCTCACCCATTACTAGATAGCAAGTATATGGTCTTTTGGAGTTCTCTGCCTTTTCTCTTTTCGTTCCCGACTGACTTAAGATGGTAGGTAGCCGAAGGCGTGCTAAAAAAGGGCCAACTGGTTATCACCGACTCACGCTGGTCCATCCTAGTCTTTAGGTTGCCTTATTATTGCAACCAGGGCATACTCTTGGTTCTTCTTATTCAGACCTTAACCTCTTTGAGCCCAGGTGGATCATCTGCATTCCCACAGAGGGATACCAAGAGTATCCTCACGTCCCCTCGAAGCCGCGTGCATCGTAACCCCGTCCGATGGAGCCTTCTATATGATCAGATGGACGTACGCTCCCCCTCGCGCCCTACGGCACCGTGATGATCTACCGAGTTTGGTTATTCATCCCCTATCGTATGGACTAGTCGAAGCGCCTTATCCTTTCGTACTTGTAGACCTTATGTCTAAACTTCTGATTATGCACTTGCTTTGTCTTGTTAACTTGGTTATCCTCGTTTATGTTTTCCTTCAATTCTAATTACCAAGTTTCTCTTTAACTAAGGTTTATTACTTAGTCCTCTTCAACTAAGGTTTACTTACTTAGTTATCTTTATCGTTGCTTACTTAGTCCTCTAACTAAGGTTCGTTACTTCGGTTGCTATTTTACTTAGTTCTCTAACAAAGGTTCATTACCCAGTTGCCATCATCATTATTTACTTCATTCTCTAACTAAGGTTCAACACTTGGTTATCCTCATCCTTATTTACTTAGTTCTCTAACTAATGTTCAACACTTGTTTAACTTCATCTTTATTTACTTAGTTCTCTAACTAAGGTTCAACACTTGGTTGCCTTTATCGTTATTTACTTAGTTCACTAACTAAGATTTACCAATGAACTCAAACATGACTTAAGTTTTCTTTTACAAACGATAGCGTACGGGTGATTTCCCACATTTTCTGCTTAGATTAACTTATTTCATAGTATAAGTCGTCCCACCCTTCAAGTCTTGTATTACATCTTAAGTCATAATCTTCCCTTATCCCTAGGATAAATTTAGTATTATTTAATTTTACATTACCGCAACTCGGGTATTGTTAGCCTGCTTTGTGACCTGGCTACCCAAAGCAAAGATCATGTTGACACACCTCTCGATAAATGCTGTCTGATATGGAATCTCTGGATAACATCGCTCTCTGGCATTGGAAGCATCGTCAGAAGACACGAGGCAGTTTGGTCAAAATCACAACATCAGTATAAACTGGCCCGAAACCCCTATCAAATGACCTCATTTGGATCTATTCATCCCATATACTCATAGCCCTTTGAATTAGCTTCAGTTTGAGCTTTGGTTTGGCTCAATCGGACTTACGGTTTGAAAGTTACGCCCATTTCCGTGAACGAGTGTAAGCTGGCATATGACCGCGATCCGATCCGCCCTTGCCTACGCGATCCGATCCGACCTTGTCTACGCGATCCGATCCGCCCTTGCCTACGCGATCCGATCCAACCTTGTCTACACGATCCGACTTATGACCGCGATCCGACCCATGACCGCGATCCGACTTATGACCGCGATCCGACTTATGACCGCGATCCGACCCATAACGGCGATCCGAACTTCGGACCTGTTCACACGCATCTTGTTTTGACCTATTCTCAAGGCTACTGGCTCTCCTATTTTTCTGAATCGCCTGCCACGTACCCCATCACGAACCAGTCCTCCCAGGAGCTTTCCTACAGCTATAAATACACCTTCAAAGGGCATTTTCAGGGGACTTTTTGGCATCTCCTCATCCATGGCTGCCATGGCCAATACTTCTCCATGAATAACCACCATCTTCCTCAATAAATTCAATGGATTCGGAGAGAATTATTCATTGAATTCAAGTGATTGAAAGACAATATTCATTGTAATTGTAATCTATGAGTGAAATGAGAAAATATGAAGTGGACGTAGGCTCGTTAACGCCGAACCACTATAAAAATCTCGTTGTCTTGCTTTTTTCTCTATTTTTCGATTATTTCTTCGTATCCTATGCTCAAAATACGACGATTTGGGTGTTAGGACCATTTTTTGGTCTAACATTTTGGTGCTTTCACTGAGAACCGAATGAGGATTATAAAGAAAATGCACAGGAGCAGGTTAGAGCAGGTGGCCGGTTCTCGGTTCGCGGTTCGCGGATCGCAGGGGGTATCACGATCCGATTCGCGGTTCGCGGAACGACCTCCACGAACGGAGCCCAAAGAGCCATCACGATCCGATTCGCGGTTCGCGGAACGACCTCCTCGAACGGAGCCCAAAGAGCCATCACGATCCGATTCGCGGTTCGCGGAACGACCTCCACGAACGGAGCCCAAAGAGCCATCACGATCCGATTCGTAGTTCGCGGAACGACCTCCACGATCCGGGCCCAGAGTGACCTTCACGACCCAACCTGGTGTAGGATTCGCGATCCGATCCGAAGACGTTGATTAATTGACGATCCGAGCCACGAACCAGACGACGGTAGCGAACCGCGACCCAGAAAAGTGGTGACGAACAAGGGTCGCGATCCGACCCAAAAAAGTGACATTTTTTGGAAAAAATGTAATTTTCAGATCATTTCAGAAAAGGCTCTATCTTCCAAAATCGAAAAAATGTAACAAAGGTCGATCGCCGCCGGGACTGCGGGGCCCCGGACCCCCGCCGGCGCTGCGCCCGGATCCGCTGACGGCCTCGCCTTCGGCTCGGAGTACATTCTGACCCACAATTATCACAAATGCTTATCAACCAAGATTCGGTAGGTATTCTGAGGATTCTTTCCAGAAGCCATGACCTCTATCTACCTATGTTATCGAATGTGAGGAGTTGTTGAAAAGATTCGACACGCTGGCTATGGCAGTATACAAAATAATGATGGTCTCATAACAACCTTCTCTTCCAGAGCTCCAATGGTGTGCATATTTCCCAAATGCAACTGATGATGCTCCTGAGCGAGTAGTGATCACCTAGTTTACGTGACTTAAACCTGTCCTACAGGCGAAATCCCAGATGACATTGACATAGAGCAATCTGGATACTATTCTGAGGATGACTCAGAAGATCCCAATGACCATGATTCTCAATAATGGGATACCCGACGGCAAGTAAGGATCCTAGCACTACAAAGTTACCCTTCGCTTGAATGGCGTGGTGAAAAACGTATGTCCTACGGTTCACCTATTTGCCGTCAACCGCATCGAGATAGATTGATTTCCACGTGTCCAAGGGTTAGATCGATGTACTTTGGTCCCCAGAGTTAGGAACCAATTGAACCTCCGCAGGCCGTGATTGGATATATGGATCATTGCTGGGATGATAACAACTTGACTGCTCACCAGCTACCATATGACATTGGTCAAGAAATGAGAATTTGAGATCAACGCAAATATAAATCAACCATTAGCTCTCCTCTTCATACAACATTTGTGATAGGATATACGAACCTTACTTGAAGCCTCGCAAGCTATGCTATCATGTTCAAGCTCATATGATCAAGATTCAAACAGACCAGCTCCAACAGAATTCAGAGCCTACATTGCACCCTAGAGCCTATTGCTAAATATGCCAACCGAAGATGGAGCGGGAATGGTCTGTGGTGACCAAGTTATTGGAGAAGCCGACTATTCAGCTGGATGGACCATGCTACGCAATAAAGATGGCGTGAAACCCAAAGATGCTTCCCTTCTAGATGAAATGGAGCGTGAAGGAGGTATCAATATTGCGAATAATAGGAGCATCGCAGAAGGAATTGCCAAACGACCTGCCCGAAGACATAGATTCCAGAGAGGATGGTGATTCGAGATGAAGAAGGGTGACATCTAATAACGCAACTGCACGTGTTCCGACTGGTGACGCCGACCTGACTAAGGTCTTCACATCAGATCTCCTTTAGACCTCTTCCGAACGAGAGAACTTATATGCTTTCTGTAGGCGAGCCTGTATGTGTTCGTTTGGACCAGTGCTAATATTTGCGGGATTTTATCCCAAATTATGAGTCATTTCTTGAGTATAAACCTGAAGTGTTCTCCTGTCAAGCAAATAAGACGTATGCAGTAAGTTCACTATCGTGGGATTTTATATGGAGTTGCCATTCGAAATGAAAGATGAAATCAAGCACCTGGAAGTTGTATACAGACGGTGCAAGAAATGATCGGCAATCCAACGCTGAAGTTTTGCAGATAACCCCCGAAGGACGACTCGAAAGGAATTCCAGTCGGAGAAACCACAACTCGCAGCTTACCTAGAATGGGCAGAAGAGTTATTGGATGGATTGGAACGTTACAACATACCTCATATTTCATACACAGAAGATCTAAAGTCGAATCATCTGGTCGAATAAGAAAGTTCCGATAATCCAGAAAAGATAGAGATGATCCCCATCAAGACACTATGAAATACAACCATTGATAAAATGGAAGTTGATCCAACGTTGGAGACCAAACCCGGAAAAGAGTCATGGTTAACTCCATGATAAACTTCCTACAGCACAGAATGCATCTAACAAGGTGAAGTGAAAGGCATGCAATCGTTCTTTATGCCTCGAGATATGACATGCAATTCGACATTGCTTATTTCTCTTGGAAGATTGTCCCAAAAAAAACACCAACGAGTGCAATTGCCGAATTCACCGCCCTGAATGATTCGACCAAATCACCAGTCAGCCACCCATTAGATGAGAGATGTACATGAATGAAACTTCTGGCGGACGGCGTTCTGAAGTTAGAAAGTGAAGACTCATACTTCCACTCTTTTCATCGATTATCTGCCAAGTGACTCACTCCCCTAAGGCTGGGGGCAACTACAGATTTGAGCATAAATTGCTCGAAATTACATCATCTAATTCAGAGCTGATACATCAAGAATTTGCCTGGCCAATTGACTTAGTCTTGCCTGAAATTTAGCAAGTTGAAGATCTAGAACGCTTACGCATGAATGCTGGTTGATTGTCGGCGCACTAAGCCTTGTCCCCGATATGGGATATGATTATCCCACCAGCAGTATCCAGGATTTGCTACCGATCAAACTTGTAACACCCGCATATAGAGCCATAGAGCAATACTATAACGAGCTCGACTGAACTGCTCGTTTACAAAGCCACGCTCTTCGTCTAAAGAATGCTGTATAGCTCAAGGTGGATCCAGGATGACCATCCAATCCTTGGCTCACACGTGGCAGACCACAAGACAATTGAACATAAATCATTGAGTTACAAAGTCATAGTCTGACTCCAGATGGACGCGGTGTGACCACCTACATGGCTCGATCCTATGCTCGACGCCACCAGATTACATGAATTCAAATAAAGGAGGCAACACTTCCTCTTAATTTGCTTACTTTTCAATCATAAAATTTGATTTCACATGCTTTCCGAGTTACTGACATGACTAATTCGTGCGGTGTGAATAATGCAGGTACCCGAAGTCTGGTGCCAACCATTCCTCCCGTAGACTGTTCGGAGGAACTCAAAGCCTTGGCAAATGCTCCAACTGCTTGTCTGACTGGTTTTAATCCTCGGAGCTTGGATTAAAATGTAAACCTAGGACGAGTTCGATGAGCGTGCATGATTGCAGACCGCTTGATCCGTGACTCTCACTCTCCAGAGCTTAGAGAGAGTATAAAGGACACGAAGATGACGTCTACAAGGCATGGCGGTGTACCATGATCGGAGCCGCCTGAGCAAAAATCTAACCTTGGCGACCGCCAGGAGAATATAAAAGTGTCCATGATTTGGCGCTGAGAAAGGACTCTTACCCCGCTGAAGGATCGGGGAGCGATGGAACAACTGAGTCCCAACTCTAACTCTCCAGAGTCGAGAGAGAGTATAAAAGCGTCCATGATTTGGCGCTGAGAAAGGACTCTTACCCCGCTGAAGGATCGGGGAGCGATGGAATAGCTGAGTCCCAACTCTAACTCTCCAGAGTCGAGAGAGAGTATAAAAGCGTCTATGATTTAGTGCTGAGAACTTCTGCTCCGCTGAAGGATCGTTGAGCAGATCATGAACCGAGCTCGAACTCTAACCCGCTGAAGGATCGGGAGAGTATACAAGCGCTAGAGATTCAGCGCCCCAGCAACTCTAACCCGCTGAAGGATCGGGAGAGTATAAAAGCGCTAGAGACTTAGCGCCACGGGAAAATTCCTCCCCCGCTGAAGGATCCGGGGGGGCAGGATGGAAGCTGATCCCAAATCCTCCATGTCCGGACATGGGGGCAACACAGTTATGGTCCTAATCAATCCTCAACAAGACTTGGCCAGGCACTAAGTTAATGATTGATTTGGGGCATACCTATACATACATACTACTTTACTGCACTTTCACTTATAAGTTTCACTGATAACTTATAATGTTTCATGACTTGTTTGCTTATTTGCGTTTCAAATGTTTAAATGCATATCTAATTATGGAATGCTCGCAGGTACAGGATAATGCGAAACGACTCTCACCCCGCTGAAGGATCGGGGAGCGACTGAACAGCTGAGTCTGAACTCTAACCTTGTCGAACGCCAGGAGAGTATAAAAGCATCTCCGATTGAGCGCTGAGAAAGAACTCTTACCCCGTTGAAGGATCGGGGAGCGACAGAACAGCTGAGTTCGAACTCTAACCTTGGCGACCCCCAGGAGAGTATAAAAGCGTCTATGATTAAGCGCTGAGAAAGGTGCTGGAGACTCAGCACCCCCCATAATTTCTGCTCCGCTGAAGGATCAGGAGAGTATAAATGCATGACGACATATGCCACTCAAGGGATCCTATCCCGTCACACGACTGGGACCAAGAATGAAAATGGAGCTCGAACCACTCGTTTCCGGGAATGAGGGGCAGCACACGAACACAGCAGTACAAAAAGAAGCCTGGATAGTGAATTGTTCAGCGACATGTTATACAACTTCATACTCGCAACTGGAAGGACCTGGCGAGGCCTTGAGATTTTTTGATGTCTACCCTACCTTAGTACGATCTTGAGTGATCATTGATTCCTTGGCCTTAATACGATTCGACGTAATCATGGAATTCTGGACATTTATGAATTACAGGCTTCTCGTACCGTCCCAAACACGTCCTACTCCATGCTTGAATAGTATGATCGCTTGAATTCTGAAAATGACTTCCTCTTCTCATGTATACATGTCTGAATTTGAAAGGGAAGTGATCCGATCGCATGTCTTTCGCACTTACCCTATAACTGGGGCCATGGCTATTGAAAATATTTACAAACGGCATAACTTAAGTGCCTGTGTTTAACTTGTGTTGTGATCCTAACAGGCCCCCTTGAGGACCAAGAAACAAATGCAAAGAGAATGTCCATCTGCTGATCCCAACCAACTTCTAGAATGGGAAGCTCATATAAGGCTGGATATATCCCATACAGCAATTGGACAAGATGCAGCTATTTCGCCTCCAACCTCTCCCTTCATGCAGAAAGCAAGTGGGAACACCCGAGATGAACACGAACCAATCAGCAGTCACACAACGTGCAGCTTCAATTCAGTATGTCGTAGATGGAAACATGGGCGATGGAACGGCTACCTGCAACTTCCTAGATGAGAATGCAAGAATCACAATGAACTTAGGTCATGCACGACCAACTTCAGCTCCAGCTCGAATGGGTACTCAAGCGCTAGAATACGCTCAACTCCAAGATGGAACGCAACAATTCGAAGAACAGAAGCCCGGTCGAGTCGAATGACTCGACCCGTGACTTGGGAGTAACATCGATGCGGAAATAAGAAATCCACAAAGACCCCCTTGTAATTTCAGATTCAATACTGGGGCACCAGCTATGATCATGAAAATGTGCAGCAATTCTTTGACGGTGATCTGCTCGCCATTTTAATTCGGCACCTCTTGAGGGGCGGTACTCCTCTAGTGGATGCGGATAACAACAATTACAGCCCTCACACGTGGGACATCAGGATCCCCTGTTATTCCCCCGGACTTTAAATTTTCTCTATAACAAGACTTGCTCAGAGATTTTGATGAATTCAACCCTGAAGTGGATAGACTTTCATGACAAAAAGGTGTTAGCGTCGAGACGAATGACCTAGAGGCCTTCTTGACTAAAGAATGGAGTACCTTCTAATTCCCAAAACGATAAGGACAAAGGAAAAGCCCTGGAAAACAACGACAAGAATGTGCAATTCCAAAGAGAATCTATACCACTTATCGAGCCCATGATCTTGTTTGTCAAGCTCGATTGAACCGAGCATGAGAAAGAGACTCAATAAGACTGTGATAACCATTTCGGACTATGCTGAAGCATAAACGGTGGAGCCCAACTAACTTCATAACGACATTTATTCATTCGCATTCAACAACCTTACTTGACTCCGCAACTGATCTGATGAGAGTAACCGAAGTCGCTGATGCCCAATGAGGCAATCCTCACTATCTGACTAAAGAGAAGAGATGATATCAAAGCAAACGTGGTTCAACCATTTGCATATACAATTCCGATTTTTGCTAAATTGAGAAACAGTACAGAATGATCTGGGTCGGCTAAGATTGCTGAACCTGCAACTCTTACCAGATGCAATGACAGGAAGTATAAAATCTTCAAGATTAAATGCATTATTGACTCAACTCAACCCCCATCGATACTGGGGGCATTAGTACTGACCTCGCTTGTCCTCCGATGGCACTGAGAGCACAAGTGTCGGTTCATAGACTAACTTTGAAGACAATCCTGGCATGAAATGGGATTCAAAACATGTACGTCATGCCTCCGGAGTACAACCTTACTCATCTTTGCCGACAAAGCAAGCTAGCTTGTGGATCGAATGTGAACTTAAAGTGTCAAACTACACCAGATAGAAGATGTGACAAACCTGTCTACTACCTCGCGATGGTGACGATCCTGTAGGCACTGGTCCACATGATTTTAACAGCATTCCTTACTAACTACTTTATATGTGAATACTGGATTAAGAAATGATCCGTAACAATTGTGGATTCCCTCAATTACGATACAGAGTGATCGTGGCTTTTGGGTTCCTTACTGTTACGATTCAATGCGATTTTAAGATGCTGGATCAATATCAAGATATCAAGATCCGAACTTGAGTACAAATGGCAAATTCATATGTTGATTCTGATGTGCTTCGTCCCAACAGTCCAGTTGTTAGCTCAGAGCCCAAGGATTCTTACATCGCCCCTGATTTGGGTGGCTATTTCATACATTGACCTATATGAAAAAGAAAGTCCAACCCTACCACGTGCTTGGCTTGCATAGAATAATGATGTTGTTTGGCAACGACCTGTGTGTGTAGAATCACGCTCGGGAGCCAGCGATTTAGCATGACATCTGACGGATGAATTAGATCCTTTGATCCGACAAGGTTTAAACGATTTCTTGATCATCTCATATACTCCTTCCGTGGAACTTGGCCTGACTATCTCCCAGGGAAGCAATGCAGTAGTTGGATGAAGCCTTCTCAAGGATAAATGACGTTCCAGAGAGATTTGGCTCAACATATTCAAAGCACATCTCATCTTCGATAAGATATACTTTGGGGGGCAAAATGTTAGCCTGCTTTGTGACCGGGCTACCCAAAGCAAAGATCATGTTGACACACCTCTCGGTAAATGCTGTCTGATATGGAATCTCTGGATAACATCGCTCTCTGGCATTGGAAGCATCGTCAGAAGACACAAGGCAGTTTGGTCAAAATCACAACATCAGTATAAGCTGGCCCGAAACCCCTTTCAAATGACATCATTTGGATCTATTCATCTCATATACTCGTAGCCCTTTGAATTAGCTTCAGTTTGAGCTTTGGTTTGGCTCAATCGGACTTACGGTTTGAAAGTTACGCCCATTTCCGTGAACGAGTGTAAGCTGGCATATGATCGCGATCCGATCCGCCCTTGCCTACGCGATCCGATCCGACCTTTTCTACGCGATCCGATCCGCCATTGCCTACGCGATCCGATCCGACCTTGTCTACACGATCCGACTTATGACCGCGATCCGACCCATGACCGCGATCCGACTTATGACCGCGATCCGACCCATGACCGCGATCCGAACTTCGGACCTGTTCACACGCAGCTTGTTTTGACCTATTCTCAAGGCTACTGGCTCTCCTATTTTTCTGGATCGCCTGCCACGTACCCCATCACGAACCAGTCCTCCCAGAAGCTTTCCTACAGCTATAAATACACCTTCAAAGGGCATTTTCAGGGGACTTTTTGGCATCTCCTCATCCATGGCTGCCATGGCTAATACTTCTCCATGAATAACCACCATCTTCCTCAATAAATTCAATGGATTCAGAGAGAATTATTCATTGAATTCAAGTGATTGAAAGACAATATTCATTGTAATTGTAATCTATGAGTGAAATGAGAAAATATGAAGTGGACGTAGGCTCGTTAACGCCGAACCACTATAAAAATCTCGTTGTCTCGCTTTTTTCTCTATTTTTCGATTATTTCTTCGTTTCCTATGCTCAAAATACGACGATTTGGGTGTTAGGACCATTTTTTGGTCTAACAGGTATATAATAGGTAGTTATCATTCCCCATTACTATGTTGATTAAGTTTGTCCATATGTCAAGTTTTACTTAACCCTACGTTCCTGCTCATGCATTACTCGTATATTCCACAAATTTGGTTAAGTGTTGTCTATCAGTTTATATTGACTTAACCAACCCACGCATCATGTCAAATTGGTTAAGTGTTGTTAACCTAACCTTACCATACTAGCATGTGTCATTAGAATTAATTGATTATTAATGCACCAACCTCTCACATTAGACCTATTATTGCAGTTGCTGGATGTGCCGGGCGGTTCCGGGTAGTCTTACACCACAACTCAATCTAACCTCGGGTTTGAGCGCGTTATGACTAACTTCCCACATTATACCCTATTGTTTGCGGCCACTTGATATGCCGGACGGTTCCGGGCAGGATTACACCGCAAACTCATTCTAACCTCGAGTTAGTCATTGTAATAAACCAGAAATCTGGGCCAATTTAAAATTTTTGTTTTGGATAATTTAACGTATTGTGGCAATTTAAAATATGATATTTTAAATAAATACGACAGAAAATTTATTTTCGACGAAGATAAGATGAATAAATTTATTTTAAATAAATTACAAGCCTAAAATTGCACGGTAGTTTGAAATTTTGATTTTAAACTTTGATTATATATATTTAATTCAAATTAAAGTACTGAGGGGACGACCCTAGAAAATTTAACTCTGTTTACCAAAATCTCTCAAACAGATGTTGAGAACAGGACTGTCACAGAGTAGAGTAAATGTTAGGGCTTGGCCGACATTTTAAAATAGTCGCAGGGCTGTTAATATAATGCTGTATACATTTAAAGGTATTTAACATATATATTTGGCCCTTAAAATAGCCATTTCGCAAACGACCTCTGAATTCGACAAAACCACTTTTGTTGGGTCCGTGATGTCAAATTATTGCTAGGTTTCAAGTTTCGTAATTTTTGGAGTTAATATGTGAGCGTGGCGCAGTTAAACGCGTTTGACCACTTTTAGTTGATTTTAATCGACTGGAATTTAGCCATTTTTAAAACGGTCTCAGAATTCGACGAAATTAGTTTTGTTAGGACCGTATCGTCGACACGATGCTAGAAAATATTTTTCTGGGATTTTTAGAGTTAGTATGTGACCCCGGTAATTGAAAATGTGCGTTAAAATTGAATATATACTAATTTATAGTTTAAATTTAGCGAAAACCTATCGAAACAGCCGAATTGGCTTGCATGGCATATCCTGTTGTGTTCAGAATGGGGGTAATACGCTAGGGACGACAGTCGTTGGATGTAAATTGGAGATCGGATGAAAAATCGCCTTTTTGGATTAAATAAATAATATATAAATATAATTTCACATACCCCCCACCCCTTTCTCTTTCTTCCCCAATTCCCCCCGTCGAAATCAGAATCTCGAAATAAAAAAAATAAAAATAAAAAAAGGGGGCGAGGGAGCTCGTCGCTCCTCCCATCAACGCGCCACCGCGCCTTAGGCGCGACTACCACCTCTGGTCGTCGCAAGGCACGCCGCTGGGGCCCAGAAGTCCGCCGCGATCTCATCTCTTTCCCCCACCTCTTCTCCAACGCGTCAGCCCCCCCATCCGATTTGACCTAGCCGCCACCCCTAATTTCCACAGCCTCCGCCCTGCAGTCGACCACCCTACCCCTTGCGCAACCCCACCACAGCCTCCGGCCTGCAGTCGACCACCCGACCCCGTGCGCAACCCCACCACAGCCTCCGCCCTGCAGTCGTCCACCAAACCCCCTGCTCTCGACGTCCAGATAAGGTCAGTTTTTATATATCCGATTTTATTTAAATTGAAAACACGCTTTAAAATTCAGTTTTCATAAATTAAAAACACAGTGAGTTTATTTTTAAAGTGTGATTTATTTTAAGTTCTTTTTCTTTTTATGAAAGGTAAAATTTTTAGTGTGGAAGAGATAAGGCTTTTCAAAATTAGAAAAGTTGAATTTTATAACAAGAAAGGTAAGATTTTTAGGAGATTAAAAATAAGATTTAAGAAACTAAAAAGATTGGATTTTTGAGTTTAAAAGAGGTGAAATAAAAATATAATCCTTATTTTAAAAGAGGTGAAATAAAAATATAATCTTTGGTTTAAAAACAGCATTTTAAAAATATAATCTTTGGTTTAAAATAGCGATGTTAAAAATGTGATTTTTAACATGTATCGTCTGAAACAGAGTGCGATGGGACCAAGTGGAAAGCACGGCGAAGATGTTCTACATCAGAAGAGTCGTGGCGTGTGGTTTAGCATTTTGTGAGAACTTCTCACCTTTATTTTTAAATTCTAGTTAAAATATACACTAGGATGTTTGACGGTGTTTAGTAGCACCTGACACCCGTCGTCCACATACCATGGATGGCTTGTTTGCTTGGATTGATTTGGTAGTTGGGTTTGTTGTGAATATCTGTTTGAATTGGAACTGTGATAGGAAAAACGTCGATAATTTGTTAGGATTAGACGTGCGCCGAAATAAGGCGAGGGTGTAAGGCTAGGTTAGTCCTTACCCCAATTTGTGGTATAAAAATGAATCGGTATAATTGGTTAGTATTAGACGTGCGCCGAGATAAGGCGAAGGAGTAAGGCTAGGTTAGACCTTACTCCAATTTTGGTATAGCGCCGTTGTGCTGCCGAAATTTTCTATAAAGTGTTAGAAATTTTTTGACTAGTTGAAAATAAATATCCATATTCAAAACAGACGGTTTGTATATGTACACCTATTTGACTGATATAGTTGGGCTGATATATTTTACACATCGCCCAACTGCACGAATAAAAATGTGTGTTTGCTGGTTGAAACCCCACACGGGTGTTGGGATGAAATTGACGTACACTAATCCCAATTGTTTAGTTGTATGTCAATCGATCGGTTGACGGGCTGTTGTAAGCGTTGATTAGCGATATCTAATGCTTATGCAGATGTGTAGTCCACTTTGGATGATGTTTGATTATATATACATGTGTTGTATGTGAATCCATGTAAGTGAAATTATATGGTATGTGTTTGGGCCTCATTCCAATTTGGTGAAATCAAAAATATTTGAAATGGAATATTTAAAGGAGAAATATTTGAAATAAAATATTTGAAGTGTAAATATTTGAAATAGAATATTTAGAGCAGAAATAGTTGAAATAGAATATTTGAAGTGAAAATATTTGAAATCGAATATATTAATCCGTGTTGATTAGAGTTCCGCCATTTGGACGCGAGCGATACCTATATCGATTTTATTCGTTTTAAAATAAATATCGACTAGTGAATTATTTCAAATTCAAATATTTTGGAAATAATATCGTTTATAGCATAACGGTGTGGAATTGTCAATTTTGGTTAAAAATTAAAAGTGAAGTGGGAATCGATTTTTAAACGATTAGTAAAATACGTTTAGAGTTAAAATCAACGAAATATATATAATATTATATATATATATTAATGGCCTGAATAGAACGCGCCGCGCCGCGGCAGTTCGCAAATTTCGACCATTAAACTTCGCGTGGACGTTGCGGGAGATCCGACCATCGAATTCTCCTAAAACCCGAACCGTTGGTTCGTGTCGGAAAGAGCTTTCCAACGAATATAAGAAATTTGAAATCTAATGGTTGGATTTGGAATTATGTCCAAATCAAATTTGAAAAAGGTCGCTATGGATGCAGTTCGATGACCGTTAGTGGAAACCGACTGTACGGGCCTTGATAAAATTATTAAAAATAGTGATAAATTGTGTAAAATCAAAATATGTGATTTGGAAGAAGTTGGGGTGAAAAAAACCCCACATTTGAAAAGATAAAATTGTGTTTTATCGAATTGAACTAGTTTTAACTAGAATTAAAGTCTATTTATTTTTAAATAAATAAACTGGTTTGAAATGGTTTTAAAAACAACCAGAAGTTCTAATGTGTGAATTGGAATGTGATTTTGGGTTCGTCTTGAATGGTGTCTTAAATAACACCGTTCGTGAATCCAGTTTAGAAAAGGATAAATCTTTTAATTAAGGTTTGGTGAAAGTGCCCAGTTAATTAATATTTAACTGGGATAGAATTTGAAATTGGAATTTGGGTTTATCGTGAGTAGTGTTTTAAATAACACTTGTTCTTCAACCCGATTAACAATTGGAATGTGATTTTGGGTTTGTCGTGAGCAGTATCTTTAATAATACGGTTCTTAAACCCAAATGGAGTTAGAAGAATTAGGAACTAACTGGGATCAGTTAAGTTGAATGGTTTCATGGATATTGATCTGATGTTGGTTTCGGCCTTCGGGGTTAATATTCATGGAACTGTTCTCTTACTAATTTACGGTTGGGGACTGATTGAAATGTGATGTGATTTAGGGTTTATCGTGAATCGTGTTTTAAATGACATCTGTTCTTTAACCCAGTTAAAGATTAAAACTAAGTTGAGTTTTAATAAATCTTAAATTAGTTTGAAGTGATATTCAAAGGAGGATTAAAGAATAAATTTAAAAGAATTTATCTTTATAAAATTAATGGGAACCTTTCCCTAAGAATGTAAATATGTGAATAAAATAATATTCTGAATTGGAATGAGGTGTATGTTGTGTTTGTGTAACACTTGTTTAAAATATACGCGGGTTATTCAGAAAGGCCGAGTTATACCCATTCTGAATAACCGATTCGACTATATGTTGAAGGAGAAGACGATGGTTGAAGACCGAGGGTCTTCACGTCATTTGGATAATTACTGACCATCTTGATTGGGGGCACCCAAGAGGAGAGAATCAGTTGGTGATTATCCAGACGCGGCTGGAGATAGACGGATATGCGAGGAAAGTGCCTCCGGTTTCGTTTAGACCCAGAACGGACTTGTAAATGGTCGGTGTGTCTGACATTGGATTTTGGCGCTGTGCTGATTGGTTCCTATTAAATATACATCTGCCTGGAGAAAGAGAATTTATTCTCTTACTTCACCCCTCTCTGAGTTGCTCGGATCAGAGGTCGTATATCGATAGACATCAGTCGCATGGAGCGGATTGCCTGTGTGGCATGCCTAAGTGGCAATTGAGCAAGGCTTCTGTTGAAAAGAAAAGTCTTGTGGTGATGATCAAAGCATGGCCTGTGTGGCGTAGCTTTGTGTATTAGTGTTGACTCGCGAGTTTCACATCCCGGGTGGACCAAAAACGGGAGACGGACTTCAGGGAGGGCATGCGTTTTCTTCTAGTTAGAAGTGGTGTCAGTGCTTGAACTGGCTAACACTGCTTATGTGGTTATTGCTATTGCGAGGCGCCTCGGATATATCGGTCGTTCTCGAACAGATGGAGTCAATGGACTCATTAACGCCCCATAGGGTGGGGAAACGTAGTGTTCAGGGTTTAAGTTTAATCCACATCGGTGGACCGGCCCTGTCGATCCAAGCGGGCAGTTGCGGCCGTTCCTGAGACTCGGACTAGAGAGCTCGAAGCGGTGAGGACTATCTATAGCCTCGGTTCACAGAAGGAAATCCAACTTCCAATACATGACAATTGCGGTTTTGATCGTATAGCCTAGTACTGGCGGCATGTCATATGGTACCCATGGCGCCTAGGATTGATACATTTATATTTGAAGCTGTTTTGACACTATACACTTATAGTATAAAATAACTTGTTTTAAACGTACCAAGCATGCTTTGGCTATTATAAAGTAAAACCCTATCCTCCGGTTTGTGTTACATTGTGTGATGGGACCTGGGTCTTATAATAGCTTCATTGTTCTTTATTTAGCATTGCGCTGTTTGTTTTATGCACTGGTATTCTTGGGGTGAAGCCCGTTCCGCGTTAGCGGCGTGGTCCCTTGATTTACCCAACTTTAAGAATAAAGAATAATAACTGTTTTATTTCTCACACCAGTCACATGACTGACCTGGAGTTTATTGTTTCAACCTAAACTCTGGGTGCCATTATTTTCCGCACGGGCAGCTAGTAGTTTTGGTTTTTGCAGATTTATATTCACAGGATCCTGGTTTACACCAGGAACTATATTCGGGAAGCTTTGTACCCGCGTATTCCTTTCAGTTGTGTTTTGTATTTTCTTCCGCTGTTATGTAATTTATTTAAATCTCTGATATTTGTGAATGTATATTATTTGAATTATACTCTGTCTATTCTTGTACTCTGATGTAAATTGTTGTAATAGCAATGAAATGTTCTTCCGTTTGGCTTATATTGTGTCATGTTCTCAACTGTATCCGCGCTTTCCTTCGCGGGGAAGTTCGGGTCGTTTCAAGCTTGGTATCAGAGCTTTGGTTTACAACGCTAGAGAACAAGACACTTTCGAACCGAACGAAAGAATACATCAGAGATTGGATTAGTAATATCCAATTAGGATGACTCGTTAGAGATGGGATCAGTAGTGTCCTAGAACGAGTGTGAAGAGTGTTGTTTTCGAAAATAAAAGTGAAAACCAACTTTGTTTTGGAAAATCAAATCTTAAGTATTCGTACTTGAATAGTTTATTTAAATTGAATCTGGGAAATCGAGTATATAAAGATTTTGCATAGTCGCTTAGCGGCTTATATTCGGAGTTTTAATATACTTGATAGATATAGAATCACTCTAGTTGCTGAGGTGATTCTGATGATGAGGCATCGTCATCAGTGATTGTGTTCAAGTGTCTAGAGTGGGTTATCTATATATTTCCATATAGACTGGTGTGAGAACCAAAACTTACTTAGGATTATTTGTTGTGATTTGGCATCAAAAATGTGATTTTTGACTATATATCAATATTATGCATTTGAAAACTTTAATCAACAAATTGATTGCTGATTGTGTTGCGTGATTGGTTGTTTAAACTAATATGTGCTTGTGAGGCAAATTTAGCCAAATATACCAGAATTTGAACTAACGTGAAAATTTCTTGTATTTGCATATATGTGCATGCTTGTATAAATTGAACAGGTCATCGCGGGGATGCTAAGCGAAGGAATAAAATTGTTTTGCCCTACAAATAGGTACATGTTTACCATATTTACTGCTTTGTTTGGGTGATGATCATTTTATGAGCCGTATCGGCTAGCCGCTTGGCTTTCTCTTTTTCTTATTATTCCACCATTGATTGGTGAGGGCCATGGGAGGCTATTTGAAATATCCCGTTGCTCCCGGTGCAGGGGAGGTTATGGCGAAATTATTCAAAAATTTAGGGTGTTAGCCAAATTTTTGAAGAATTTGAAAAGTTTTCAGAAACTAAAAAGTTGGAAGACTTAAGCCATAATTAAAATAGCGAAAGTTGAGTTGATTAGAAATCAACTTTCGGCTTCGTTCCTTTTCGAGGACGAAAAGTTTTTAAGTGGGGGAGATTGTAATAACCCGGAAATCTGGGCCAATTTAAAAATTTTATTTTGGCTAATTTAACGTATTTTGTCTATTTAAAATAGGATATTTTAAATAAATACGAAAGAAAATTTATTTTCGACGAAGATAAGACGAATAAATTTATTTTAAATAAATTACAAGCCTGAAATTGCGCGGTAGTTTGAAAATTTGATTTTAAACTTCGATTATATATATTTAATTCAAATTAAAGTACAAAGGGGACGACCCTAGAAAATTTAACTCTGTTTAACAAAATCTCTCAAACAGATGTTGAGAACAGGACTGTCACAGAGTAGAGTAAATGTTAGGGCTTGGCCGGCATTTTAAAATAGTCGCAGGGCTGTTATTATAAGGCTGTATACATTTAAAGGTATTTAACATATATATATTTAGCCCTTAAAAATAGCCATTTCGCAAACGACCTCGGAATTCGACGAAACCACTTTTGTTGGGTGCGTGATGTCAAATTATTGCTAGGTTTCAAGTTTCATAATTTTTGGAGTTAATATGTGAGCGTGGCGCAGTTAAACGCGTTTGACCACTTTTAGTTGATTTTAATCTACTGGAATTTGGCCATTTTTCAAACGGTCTCAGAATTCGACGAAATTAGTTTTGTTAGGACCGTATCGTCGACACGATGCTAGAAAATATTTTTCTGGGATTTTTAGAGGTAGTATGTGACCCCGGTAATTGAAAATGTGCGTTAAAATTGAATATATACTAATTTATAGTTTAAATTTAGCGAAAACCTATGGAAACAGCCGAATTGGCTTGCGTGGCATATCCCATTGTGTTCAGAATGGGGGTAATACGCTAGGGATGACAGTCGTTGGATGTAAATTGGAGATCGGATGAAAAATCGCCTTTTTGGGTTAAATAAATAATATATAAATATAATTTCACATACCCCCACCCCTTTCTCTTTCTTCCCCAATTCCCCCCGTCGAAATCAGAGTCTCGAAATTAAAAAAAAGAAAAAAAGGGGGTGGGAGCTCGTCGCTCCTCCCATCAACGCGCCACCGCGCCTTAGGCGCGGCCACCACCTCCGGCCGTCGCAAGGCACGCCGTTGGGGCCTAGAAGTCCGCCGCGATCTCATCTCTTTCCCCCACCTCTTCTCCAACACGTCAGCCCCCCCTCATCCGATTTGACCTAGCCGCCACCCCTAATTTCCACAGCCTCCGCCCTGCAATCGACCACCCTACCCCCTGCGCAAACCCACAACAGCCTCCGGCCTGCAGTCGACCACCCTACCCCCTGCGCAACCCCACCACAGCCTCCGCCCTGCAGTCGTCCACCAAACCCCCCTTCTCTCGACGTCTAGATAAGGTCAATCTTTATATATCCGATTTTATTTAAATTGAAAACACGCTTTAAAATTCAGTTTTCATAAATTAAAAACACAGTGAGTTTATTTTTAAAGTGTGATTTATTTTAAGTTCTTTTTCTTTTTATGAAAGGTAAAATTTTTAGAGTGGAAGAGATAAGGCTTTTAAAATTAGAAAAGTTGAATTTTTATAACAAGAAAGGTAAGATTTTTAGGAGATTAAAAATAAGATTTAAGAAACTAAAAAGATTGGATTTTTGAGTTAAAAAGAGGTGAAATAAAAATATAATCTTTATTTTAAAAGTGGTGGAATAAAAATATTATCTTTGGTTTAAAAATAGCGTTTTAAAAATATAATCTTTGGTTTAAAAATAGCGATGTTAAAAATGTTATTTTTAACATATATCGTGTGAAACAGAGTGCGATGGGACCAAATGGAAAGCACGGCGAAGATGTTCTACATCAGAAGAGTCATGGCGTGTGGTTTAGCATTTGGTGAGAACTTCTCACCTTTATTTTTAAATTCTAGTTAAAATATAGACACCCGTCGTCCACATACCATGGTTGGCTTGTTTGCTTGGATTGATTTGGTTGTTGGGTTTGTTGTGAATATCTGTTTGAATTGGAATTGTGATGGGAAAAACGTCAATAATTTGTTAGGATTAGACGTGCGCCGAAATAATGCGAGGGTGTAAGGGTAGGTTAGTCCTTACCCCAATTTGTGGTATAAAAACGAATCGATATAATTGGTTAAGATTAGACGTGCGCCGAGATAAGGCGAAGGTGTTAGGCTAGGTTAGACCTTACTCCAATTTTGGTATAGCGCCTTTGTGCTGCCAAAATTTTCTAAAAAGTGTTAGAAAAATTTTGACAAGTTGAAAATAAATATCCATATTCAAACCAGACGGTTTGTATATGTACACCTATTTGACTGATATAGTTGGGCTGATATATTTTACACATCGCCCGACTGCACGAATAAATTGTGTGTTTGCTGGTTGAAACCCCAAACGGGTGTTGGGATGAAATTGACGTACACTAATCCCAATTGTTTAGTTGTATGTCAATCGATCGGTTGACGGGCTGTTGTAAGCGTTGATTAGCGATATCTAATGCTTATGCAGATGTGTAGTGCACTTTGGATGATGGTTGATTATATATACATGTGTTGTATGTGAATCCATATAAGTGAAATTATATGGTATATGTTTGGGCCTCATTCCAATTTGGTGAAATCAAAAATATTTGAAATGGAATATTTAAAGGAGAAATATTTGAAATAAAATATTTGAAGTGTAAATATTTGAAATAGAATATTTAGAGCAGAAATAGTTGAAATAGAATATTTGAAGTGAAAATATTTGAAATCGAATATATTAAGCCGTGTTGATTAGAGTTGCGCCATTTGGACGCGAGCGATACCTATACCGATTTTATTCGTTTTAAAATAAATATCGACTAGTGAATTATTTCAAATTCAAATATTTTGGAAATAATATCGTTTATAGCATAACGGTGTGGAATAGTCAATTTTGGTTAAAAATTAAAAGTGAAGTGGGAATCGATTTTTAAACGATTAGTAAAATACATTTAGAGTTAAAATCGACGAAATATATATAATATATATTATTATATATTAATGGCCTGAATAGAACGCGCCGCGCCGCGGTAGTTCGCAAATTTCGACCATTAAACTTCGTGTGGGCGTTGCGGGAGATCCGACCGTCGGATTCTCCTAAAACCGGAACCGTTGGGTTCGTGTCGGAATGAGCTTTCCAATGAATATAAGAAATTTGAAATCTAACAGTTGGATTTGGAATTATGTCCAAATCAAATTTGATAAAGGTCGCTATGGATGCAGTTCGATGACCATTAGTGGAAATCGACTATACGGTCCTTGATAAAATTATTAAAAATAGTGATAAATTGTGTAAAATCAAAATATGTGATTTGGAAGAAGTTGGGGTGAAAAAAACCCCACATTTGAAAAGATAAAATTGTGTTTTATCGAATTGAACTAGTTTTAACTAGAATTAAAGTCTATTTATTTTTAAATAAATAAAATGGTTTGAAATCGTTTTAAAAACAACCAGAAGTTCTAATGTGTGAATTTGAATGTGATTTTGGGTTCGTCTTGAATGGTGCCTTAAATAACACCGTTCTTGAATCCAGTTTAGAAAAGGATAAATCTTTTAATTAAGGTTTGGTGAAAGTGCCCAGTTAATTAATATTTAACTGGGATAGAATTTGAAATTGGAATTTGGGTTTATCGTGAGCAGTGTTTTAAATAACACTTGTTCTTTAACCCGATTAACAATTGCAATGTGATTTTGGGTTTGTCGTGAGAAGTATCTTTAATAATACGGTTCTTAAACCCAAATGGAGTTAAAACAATTAGGAACTAACTGGGGATCAGTTAAGTTGAATGGTTTCTTGGATATTGATCTGATGTTGGTTTCGGCCTTCGGGTTTAATATTCAGGGAACTGTTCTCTTACTAATTTATGGTTGGTGACTGATTGAAATGTGATGTGATTTAGGGTTTATCGTGAATCGTGTTTTTGATGACATCGGTTCTTTAACCCAGTTAAAGATTAAAACAAAGTGGAGTTTTAATAAATCTTTAATTAGTTTGAAGTGATATTCAAAGGAGGATTAAAGAATAAATTTAAAAGAATTTATCGTTGATAAAATTAATGGGAACCTTTCCCTAAGAATATGAATATGTGAATAAAAGAATATTCTGAATTGGAATGAGGTTTATGTTGTGTTTGTGTAACACTTGTTTAAAATATACGCGGGTTATTCAGAAAGGCTAGGTTATACCCATTCTGAATAACCGATTCGACTATATGTTGAAGGAGAAGACGATGGTTGAAGACCGAGGGTCTTCACGTCGTTTGGATAATTACTGACCATCTTGATTGGGGGCACCCAAGAGGAGAGAATCAGTTGGTGATCATCCAGACGTGGCTGGAGATCGACGGATATGCGAGGAAAGTGCCTCCGGTTTCGTTCAGACCCAAAATGGACTTGTAAATGGTCGGTGTGTCTGACATTGGATTTTGGCGGTGTGTCTGACATTGGATTTTGGTGCTGTGCTAATTGGTTCCTATTAAATATACATCTGCCTGGAGAAAGAGAATTTATTCTCTTACTTCACCCCTCTCTGAGTTGCTCGGATCAGAGGTTGTATATCGATAGACATCAGTCGCATGGAGCGGATTGCCTGTGTGGCATGCCTAAGTGGCAATTGATCAAGGCTTCTGTTGAAAAGCAAAGTCTTGTGGTGATAATCAAAGCATGGCCTGTGTGGCGTAGCTTTGTGTATTAGCATTGACTCGCGAGTTTCACATCCCGGGTGGACCAAAAACGGGAGACGGACTTCAGGGAGGGCATGCGTTTTCTTCTAGTTAGAAGTGGTGTCAGTGCCTGAACTGGCTGACACTGCTTATGTGGTTATTGCTGTTGCGAGGCGCCTCGGATATATCGGTCGTTCTCAAACCGATGGAGTCAGTGGACTCATTAACGCCCCATAGGGTGGGGAAACGTAGTGTTCAGGATTTAAGTTTAATCCACATCAGTGGAACGACCCTGTCGATCCAAGTGGGCAGTTGCGGCTGTTCCTGAGACTCGGACTAGAGAGCTCGAAGCGGTGAGGACTATCTTTATCCTTGGTTCACAGACGGAAATCCAACTTCCAATACGGGACAATTGCGGTTTTGATTGTATAGCCTAGTATTGGCGGCATGTCATATGGTACCCATGGCGCCTAGGATTGATACATTTATATTTGAAGCTGTTTTGACACTATACACTTATAGTATAAAATAACTTGTTTTAAACGTACCAAGCATGCTTTGGCTATTATAAGGTAAAACCCTATCCTCCGGTTTGTGTTGCATTGTGTGATGGGACCTGGGTCTTATAATAGCTTCATTGTTCTTTATTTAGCATTGCGCTGTTTGTTTTATGCACTGGTATTCTTGGGGAGAAGCCCTTCCGCGTTAGCGGCGTAGTCCCTTGATTTACCCAACTTTAAGAATAAAAACTATTTTAGTTCTCACACCAGTCACATGACTGACCTGGAGTTTATTGTTTTAACCTAAACTCTAGGTGCCCTTATTTTCCGCCCGGGCAGCTAGTAGTTTTGGTTTTTGCAGATTTATATTCACAGGATCCTGGTTTACAGCTGGAACTATACTCGGGAAGCTTTGTACCAGCGTATTCCTTTCAGTTGTGTTTTGTATTATCTTCCGCTGTTATGTAATGTATTTAAATCTCTGATATTTGTGAATGTATATTATTTGAATTATACTCTGTATATTCTTGTACTCTGATGTAAATTGTTGTAATAGCAATGAAATGTTCTTCCGTTTGGCTTATATTGTGTCGTGTTCTCAACTCTATCCGCACTTTCCTTCGCGGGGAAGTTCGGGTCGTTTCAGTCATGTTTCATCTTTAGCCAATTAACAATCTTTATGAAAATGTTAAGCATCAATTTCAGGTTATGAGTTAGGTTTCATAATCACATAAGTGGTCACATAATCGCATAAGCTAAGTTTTATCCGTTCCTTTATCAACTTAGGATTCTTACCTTTAGATTTGTTTTTCGTAAAACCCAAAATTTAAACTAATAGTTTAAAACCTCAATCCTGCAATTTTAAATTCGAAATAAATCACTTTTTCCCAATCCTATTCCATATTCAATAATTCCAATTAAATTTGCACAATTTCAGTTTAACATTTTAAATCGGAATTCATAGGTGCGCACAATTCATGTTTTCCAAAACATACCAAAAGATTCATTATTGAAATAAGCTCCAAAATTCCCAATTCAAACTTTATTTCATTGAATAATCCCAATATATAATTCGCAAATTGTCCCAATATTTGCAATAATAATTGTTATGCCACAATCCCCAAATTACAGATATATTCCTCGATTGCATAAAATAAATTATGCCCCAATATTCCCATATTTCAATCGTACATGTGTACAATAAGATTTCGTCTAGGTTCGAGATAACCTAGATCCAAAAATAAAAAGGGGAAGGATAATAAAAGAACAATTATTATAACATGAATATTGAACTGAATTTATAACTGGGGAATGACGAACGATAATAATACTATTATGCAACAAGTTTATTGTAATTCCACTCACCGATTAAAGAACGGATCTTGAATTCTGGGATATGATTTCTGAATTTGAATAGCTAATCCTTCGGTGTAGAATTTAATTCTTATTAACCAATTCGTGAACTCCAATTTGAAAGCTCTAACTTTGACTGTTGTCTTAAAGACTCTAAATTGATTTGATTTGATTTGATGGAGGCTAGGTTAGATTAGAGTTGAGCAGCATTGTGACGCCATTACTTTGATTAAGGAATTTAGGGTTAGATCTAGGTGTGTTTATATAGGTGCTCAAGACCTTATCGTATATGCAGCGCTGGTCAACACTGAACCCAGTCAAGAGAATAGTCCAGGTTCGCAAATAATTCTAGCCAAATCTTATCGTACACACAGTGCTGAGTCAGCATTGAACCCAGTTAAGAAAATAGTCCAGGTTCGCAGATGAATCTAGCCAAATCTTATCGTACACGAAGTGCTCAGTCAACATTGGGTCCCGCAAGCTGTTTTGGCGCAGAAATTTGAATTTTGAGCTTTTGAATTTCTGGAATTTAATTAACTGTTTTATTCACATGAAATATTCTTATATGTATACAATTCCTCTAACGACCATTTTACGTGTATACATATACGCACAACTTTCGTTTTATTTTCAAAATTCAAACGATGTTGCACCATTATTTGATTTTTGCCATATTTCATTGACTGTAGCCTTATCTTGATATTTTATCTTTCGTATACATATATTTCTGCATATATATATTCTCATATATATACATATGTTTTCTTTATTTCCTCATATGTACGTTCTTGTCCTTTCAAATTTAAATTTATATACGTACATATATTTGCATGTTCAGTTGGCCCTGTCTAAAACAAAGATAAAAATAATGCTGCCATCGGGGTTCGTACCCCTGACCTCTATGTTACAAATCCAATGCCTTAACCAACCGAGCTATGAAGTCTTTTATTAATAAGTCTTAGAACAATGATAATTATTGTTCTCTCCTTACTTCTCTTTTTCATGTTAGTTACAATACTTAAATTAAACCATTGCATGAATCCTTTTCTTTTATTTTTCTTTTATTGTTAATGCATTATGTTTGCAAATCAGTGCATGCAGCATATTTACGTTGCATGCAACCAATCCTTTCTTTCAATGCATGCATTGCATTTTGCTCTTTTTTTTCAGTGCATTATTTATTACATGCAATCCTTATTTTATTCTTTATTTTATATTTTAATTTTTTTGTATATATATATATTTCTCTTGTGCGTATACAAACTTCGAACCTTAACAACTTCTTTATACATTGTCCGATTTACGCAAACCAAGTGTCCATCTGAACCAGAATTTCGAGGCGGATGCAATAGTGATGTCCGTTTTACTTAATTCCTGATATTTAAATTGAACTTCACCATTACTTATATAATGTACGTATATATACACATTTTTAATTATCTTAAAAATGTGGGATGTTACATTCTAGCACCCTTAAAAGAAATTTCGTCCCCGAAATTTGATAGGGATTAGATATATAATCCCTCGCATAATATACATCCATCATGTGTGCATCCAATTTTTTCAAACATTGTGCACATGTTCAAAGTGAAATACATCATAGCAATGCATGTATGCCTAATTTGGTACAACCTATATGTATGCAAACTTTTAAAATCTCTTTCAAAACATTATGCTCACATCCTAAATATACTTGCAGTTCTATATGAATGTAATATTTTGAAAACCAAAATAGCTTTTCATCCAAATCTTCCTACAGAGTAAGTGCATAGTTCATCGAATTGTTGCATCCAAAACCCTACCAATCATCATTAAATTTCGAAATTTAGAAAAATCTAATTTTCTAATTTCGATTTCTTATGTTACAAAAAGGTATAAAACGGAAAAAAAATTCGTCTTTCGCTTTTCCTTCATGTACCTTATCTAGTTGTACTTGGATTTTATGTAACTATTCTGTAAAAAGTTTCCTATTTTCCTATCCAAGCGCAACTTCATAAGAAATTTTTCTTTTCTTTTTCAACTTATCTTGGAAAATTTTCATTTTTATTCATCTTCTCTTAAGATTTCCATTTTCTTTTCCCATCATTTTTGTTGCTTTACTGAATTCGTTGTTTTCTTCTTAGTTAGACTATTCCCTTTCTTAGATTATCTTTCCATTAAGCCTTTCCATCTTTCAACATCCTACATAGCTACTACTCAGGGCCAAGAACCATAAGACTATTTCACTAAAGAAAAGTCCAAGCACAACTCTCAACACTTACTTCCCTTCCACTAACTAGTAGTCACCACTAGTCCTTTCTGTGTATTACTAGCCTACATTCTTTTCAAGCAACAACTCAAGTTCTCACAATGATTATGCATTCTACGGGAATTTTCCATTATTCCAAGATAGTCCTTGCTATTTACTTATAGCCTCAAATTTCTTCTCGTTCTTTCTAGGCACTAATCCTTACCTACTCCATTATATTATTTTTTTCAAATCACACAAATGGAGTAGACAAGGACAACTATTTTCTTAATTGGGTTTCCAATTACCTAGGCCTTCCTAGATACATCCACGAGATCTTTTCTCCCAACTATATATATTCTTAATCCATTTTCCATGATTGAACCTTTTTCAAATTTTTAAGGTTTCCCTACTAAACCCACTAATCTCAGTTACTATCGTATGGGATACATCTTTTTCCAATACAAATCATTTTGTACACTTTCCACCCAATAGGGGTCTTAACTTTCCATGTTCAATCTCGTAGTGTACAAAATAGATATCCCATTTCTTTCCACTTTCTACTCTTTTACCTAGTGGGTTCCCTTATGGATCGAGGTTTATATATATAATATGTTTATATTTTTAAAAATACAAATACGCTCTCTCATTATCTATATAGGAATCCTAAATCGAAGCTCTGATACCAGATATAACAACCCGGATTCCGACGGACCAATTTTTTTTCAAAAATCCATTCTATTGAAACCCGAGTTGGGTGCTTTGGTATCCTACAGAAAAAGACAGAGAAAAAAAAAACATGTCAGAGTTCGTAAAGCATCTCACAACGGAAGGAAATAAAGTATAATATATTCAGATATAGCTTTACCTTATTAACAATACCGCTAAACTAGTATCCAAAGCTATACCATCTCTATCATGAACCTAACCTGGAAGAGTGTAATGAGGAGGGGGTCAGAACATAAGTTCTATGTGACTGGACTTAGAATAACTTCTGTATAATCCTACATATACCGTTCAGTTACATTTTCTTGGTTACTAGGTTGTTAACAATGTTATCTCTTTAAGCTATACTTATCCATCCACTAGTAGATTAACCAAATACGATGTATTTGTAGTTACCCCCTACTCATGTCCTCTTTTCAGGTGTACGCAGACCCTTATCCAACTCGTGTCATCTTGTCATATGTTCGCAGTTCCGTATCCAATGACGTACGTCGTGTGGGCTTTCATGTGTGTGTGTGTGTGTATATATATATATATACTCTCACTACGTCTGCGTAAAACCACCATTCTTGTGTTGCATAAGCTTTTGGACTGCCAACCTAGGTCTTACTAGGTTCTGTTATCGAATACTACCTAGATCCAACTAGGGTTTACCATCGAGTGTTACCTAGGTCCAACTAGGGTTTACTTTATCGAATGCTTCGTAGGTTCAACCAGGGTTTACGCTACCTAGGACCAACTAGGGTTTACGCTACCTAGGTCCAACTAGGGTTTATGCCACCTATCGAACAATGCCCTCTAGTCTGGGACAAACTACCCCGAGCGATATGCGTTCCTAGACATTATGTCTCAACCGTATCATTAAACGTGCTAGATATCTAATTGCATATGCGCTCTATATATGCGACCTGAGTCCCGTGGCAGGGCAAATCAAGAAACACAGAACTCGGTCGGGAGCTTTAAGTTATCTGCCGATGCAGATGGTAAAGTCTGTTTTTACTGTGGCTATGGTCCCACTTGACCCCTCCCTCAACTAATGAAAGGCACCCAAGAATATCAAAAATGAGAACTATACGCAGGTCCTCTATTCCCTCACAAACCTATTGGCCAACCTAACCCATAACTAGATATTAAGTATATGGTCTTTTGGAGTTCTCCGCCTTTTCGCTTTTCATGGTCGACTGACTCAAGATGGTAGGTACCCGACGACGTGCTATCACAGGGCCAAATGGTTATCGCAGACTCACGCTTGTCCATCCTATTCTTTAGGTTGCCTTATTATTGCAACCAAGGCATACTCTTGGTTCTACTTACGATGACCTTAACCTCTGTGAGCCCAGGAGGATCATCTGCATTCTCACAGAGGGATACCAAGAGTATCCTCACGTCCCCTCGAAGTCGCGTGCTTGGTAACCAAGTCCGTTGGATCCTTCTATATGATCAGATGGATGTACACTCCCCCTCGCGCCCTATGGCACCGTGATGATCTACCGAGTTTGGTTATTCATCCCCTATCGTATGGACTGGTCCAAGCGCCTTATCCTTTCGTACTATTAGACCTTATGTCTAAACTTCTGATAACGCGGTTGCTTTGTCTTATTAACTTGGTTATCCTCGTTTATGTTGTCCTTCAATTCTAATTGCCAAGTTTCTCTTTAACTAAGGTTTATTACGTAGTCCTCTTCAACAAAGGTTTACTTACTTAGTTATCTTTACCATTGCTTACTTAGTTCTCTAACTAAGGTTCATTACTTCGGTTTCCATTTTACTTAGTTCTCTAACTAAGGTTCATTACCCAGTTGCCATCATCATTATGAACTTAGTTCTCTAACTAAGGTTCAACACTTGGTTAACTTCATCTTTGTTTACTTAGTTCTCTAACAAAGGTTCAACACTTGGTTAACTTCATCTTTATTTACTTAGTTCTCTAACTAAGGTTCAACACTTGGTTGCCTTTATCGTTATTTACTTAGTTCACTAACTAAGGTTTACCAATGAAATCAAACATGACTTAAGTTTTCTTTATCAAACGATAGCATACAGGTGCTTTCCCAATTTTCAGCTTAGATTAACTTATTTAATAGTATAAGTCGTCCCACCCTTCAAGTCTTGTATTACATCTTAAGTAATAATCTTCCCTTGTCCCCAGGACAATTTTACCTATTATTTAATTTTACATTACCGCAACTCTGGTATATAATAGGTAGTTATCAATCCCCATTACTGTGTCGGTTAAGTTTGTCCATATGTCAAGTTTTACATAACCCTACCTTCCCGCTCATGCATTACTCGTATATTCCACAAATTTGGTTAATTGTTGTCTACCGATCATATTGACTTAACCCACACACGCATCATGTCAAATTGGTTAAGTGTTGTTAACCTAACCTTACCATACTAGCATGTGTCATTAGCATTAATGGATTATTAATGCACCGACCTCTCACATTAGACATATTGTTGTAGGTTCCGGGCTGTCTTACACCACAACTCAATCTAACCTCGGGTTTAAGCGCATTATGACTAATTTCTCACATTAGACCCTATTGTTTGCGGCCATTGGATATGCCGGGCGGTTCCAGGCAGAATTACACCGCAAACTCATTCTAACCTCGAGTTAGTCATTTTTCATCTTTTGCCAATTAACAATCTTTATTAAAACGTTAAGCATCAATTTCAGGTTATGAGTTAGGTTTCATGATCACATAAGAGGTCTCAAAATCGCATAAGCTAAGTTTTATCCGTCCCTTCATAAACTTAGGATTCTTACCTTTAGAGTCATTTTTCCTAAAACCCAAAATTTAAACTTGTAGTTTAAAATCTCAATCCCGTAATATTAGATTTGAAATAAATCACTTTTTCCCAATCCTATTCCATATTCAATAATTCCAATTAAATTAACACAATTTCAGGTTAACATTTTAAATCGGAATTCATAGTTGCACACTATTCAGCATAGATTCATGTTTTCCAAAATATACCCAAAGATTCATTATTGAAATACGCTCCAAATTCCCAATTCAAACTTTGTTTCATTGGATAATCCCAATATACAATTCGCCAATTGTCCCAATACTTTCAACAATAATTGTTATGCCACAATCCCCAAATTACAGATTATATTCCTCGATTGCATAAAATAAATTATGCCCCAATATTCCCATATTTCAATCGTACGTGTGTATAATAACATTTCGTCTCAGTTCGAGATAACCTAGATCCAAAAATAAAAAAAAGGGGAAGGAAAATAAAAGAACAATTATTATGACATGAATCTTGAATTGAATTTATAACTGGGGAATGACGAACGATAATAATACTATTATGCAACAAGTTTATTGTAATTCCACTCACCGATTAAAGAACGGATCTTGAATTCTGGGATCTGATTTCTGAATTTGAATAGCTAATCCTTTGGTGTAGAATTCAATTCTTATTATCCAATTCGTGAACTCCAATTTGAAAGATCTAACTTTGATTATTGTCTTAAGCACTCTAATTTGATCTGATTTGATTTGATGGAGGCTAGGTTAAATTAGAGTTGAGCAGCATGGTGACGCCATTACTTTGATTAACGAATTTAGGGTTAGGTCTAGGTGTGTTTGTATAGGTGCCCAAGACCTTATCGTACACGCAGCGCTGGTCAGCATAGAACCCACTCAAGAAAATAGTCCAGGTTCGCAGCTGAATCTAGCCAAATATTATCGTACACACAGTGCTGAGTCAGCATTGAACCCAGTTAAGAAAATAGTCCAGGTTCGCAGATGAATCTAGCCAAATCTTATCGTACACGCAGTGCTGAGTCAGCATTGGGTCCCGCAAGCTGTTTTCGCGCAGAAATTCGAATTTCGAATTTTTGAATTTTTGGATTTTAATTAACTGTTTTATTCACATGAAATATTCTTATATGTATACCATTCCTCTAACGACCATTTTACGCGTATACATACACGCACAACTTTCGTTTTATTTTCAAAATTCAAACGATGTTGCACTGTTATATGATTCTTGCCATATTTCATTGACTGTAGCCTTATCTTGAAATTTTATCTTTCGTATACATATATTTCTGCATATATATATATTCTCATATATATACATATGTTTTCTTTATTTCCTCATATGTACGTTCTTGTCCTTTCAAATTTGGAATTTATATACGTACATATATTTGCATGTTCAGTTGACCCTCTCTAAAACAAAGATAAAAATTATGCTACCGCCGGGGTTCGAACCCCTGACCTCTATGTTACAGATCCAATGCCTTAACCAACTAAGCTATGAAGTCTTTTGTTAATAAGATGTTAGTTACAATACTTAAATTAAAACATTGCATGAATCTTTTTCTTTTATTTTTCTTTTAATGTTAATGCATTATGTTTGCAAATCAGTGCATGCAACATATTTACATTGCATGCAACCAATCCTTTCTTTCAATGCATGCATTACATTTTTCTCTTTTTTTCTTCAGTGCACGTATTTATTACATGCAATCCTTATTTTATTCTTTATTTTATATTTTAATTTTTTTGTATATATATATATATATCTTGTGTGTATACAAACTTCGAACCTTAACAACTTTTTTATACGGGTTCTCGAGGGTTTGGGGGCATCGCACTTCAGAAAGGGCGGGCAAAGCGAGGAGAGAGAGGCGCGAGGGGGCGCAGGGATTGTCAACGCGAGGTGGCGGAGGTCCGGGGCGGTGGTGGCGCCCTCCGGTGGTGGTGCGACAAATTAAGGGGGGCGACTTTTTGATAGTACGACGGGTTTTGAAGCATTGACCAAGAGGTTTGAAGAATGAGGGTTTGACCAAATTAATTTAGTGCTAGGTATAAATATATTTAATATTATTTTATTCGTGAAAATAGGGTTTTGCATCCGATCTCCAAACCAAACCCAACAAGTGTTGCCCCTAGGTAATTACCCCCATTCCAGACACAATGGGATATGTATCGTGAGCCAGTTCGGCTGTTACAATTAGTTTCCGTTCAAATTAAAATATAAATCGATGTATATTGAATTTGAATGCACATTTCAATTTACCGGTGCCACACACAAACTCTAAAATTCCCAAAAAAATATTTCTATCTTTGTATTGCTGATACGGTCGTAACAAAACTAATGTCGTCAAATTCTGAGACCGTTTGGAAAATGGCCATTTTCTGGTCGATCGAAATTGACATTCTGGTTCCAACAAAAGTTGTTTCGTCGAAAACAGTGGTCGTTTGCAAAATGGCTATTTTTAAGGGCTTTACATATATATATTAAACTATATATAAATTCCACAATGACTTTTCTGAATTTTAATTTAGCCATATCTTACAATTTATAAAATGAATTCTCAGTTTCTTACATCCGTTAGAAAGATATAGTTAATCAGATTCAAATATTTCTTGTTTCGTCCAATTCTGACTTATAATGAATTCTGTATATTCATTTTAAATTTGAAATCGGATTCTCAAACTACCACGCCATTTCAGGCTCGTTTTATACTTAAAATAAATTTATTCGTTATAACTTTCGTCGAAAATAAATATTTCGTCGTTATTATTTAGAATAATTCATTTTAAATATTCGAAATCCGTTAAAATTGCCAAAATAAAAATTTTAAATTGGTTCTGATTTTCCGGGTTGTTACAATCTCCCCCACTTAAAATCTTTTCGTCCTCGAAAAGGAACGGAGCTGAAAGTTGTTTAACAAACCAACTCAACTTTCATTATGGCATTCATTCTTCAACTTTTCAGTTTCTAAGAATTTCTAATTTTTCAATAATTTGGCAAATACCCTAAATTTTCGAAAAAATTTCGCCATAACCTCCTTTTGTACGGGGACATCGGGAAAATCCCCACACAGGCCCTCTCATCTCAAAAAAGAAAAAGAAAACGCCAAGAGGCTAGCCAATCGGCTCATAAAATCATCATTACCCAAGATTGGTAAACATGTACCTATTTGTTGGGCATACAATTTTATTCCTCTTCTTTATCCTCCTTGCTATGACCTGTTCAATGTAGATACATGTATATTCATGCAATTTCAACCAATTCGCAATTCAGTTCAACATTTGACTAAATTTGGCCAAATTTCTCAAATTGATTTCAATTATTTTATTAGTCAAACAAATAATCAAACAAACAACCATTAATCAGTTAGTGGATTATCGTTTCAAACATATAACTTTAATACATAGTCAAAAATCATTTTTTTGATCCCAAATCACAACAATAGCCCTACCTAGTTATGGTTCTCACACCAGTCAAATGGAAATATATAGAAACCCCACTTTCGAAACTCGAACATAAATGTTGATGATTCGATCGCTATCATCAGAATCATCTCCGGTCGACTAGATTGTGATTCTATATCTATCCAGTATATCAAAACTTCGAATACACGTTTGCTAGGCATATATGCAAAATCTTTATATATCGGATTGTCCAAAATCAATATAAAATAAATATTTAAATACGAATAATAGGGTTCAAAATTTCAAAACATAGTTTGTTTTTTTCATTTTTTTATTCTAATATCACTACTCTTCACACTCGTTCTAGGATACTACTGATCCTATCTCTAATGAGTAATTCTCATTGGATATTGCTAATCCAATCTCTGATGAATTCTTTCATTTGGTTCTAACGTGTCTTTTTCTCGAGCTCTGTAAACCAAAGCTCTGATACCACTGTAAGGAACCTGAACTTCCCCGTGAGGGAAAGCCCGGATTGCTTTGAGGACAAGACAGATCATAACACAAACAGAAGAACTTTTCATTCTTATTACAACAATTCCATCAGAAAACAAGAATCTCACAGAGTACGAATAAATATTACACATTGTAGAATATCAAAGATTAAATTTATTTACATAGCAGCGGAAAATAATACATAACACAACTGAAAGAGATAAACGGATACAGAGCTTTCTGAATATCATTCCAGCTGTACATCAGGATCCTATGAATATAAATCTGCAAAACACAACAACTAGCTGCCCGTGCGGAAAATAATGGCACCCAGAGTTTAGGTTAAAACAATGAACTCGAGGTCAGTCATGTGACTGGTGTGAGAACTAAAACTATTATTATATTTGATTTTAATGAAACACCCCACCTCCGTTAAGGTCACTCACAAAGGGAATGCCTTAACTTCGGTGGAGCATTTTTGGTACGAGATGCAGATAAATTACAAGACAGATAAATAAAGCAGCTGTAAATAAATAAAACTTTATTTCATTGAAAAAAACAGCTTGTACAAAGATTGTTTTCCAGTACCAAGTATCTATCATATTTAACAAAATAAATAAGCACAAATATACAATGATATTCCCCAACAAAGCTTTAGCCCGCCATAGCAGTGGAAAAGAGGGTCCAAAGCAAAACATCAAAGAGTCTTCAAGTTTGGGAAGAGTAACGGTCCAAAACGAGCTGAGTTATTCCCTCCCTGACTACCGGGGGGAACGGAAGAAAAGAGGCGAAAACAAACTAGGTCAGACATAAGTCTGGTAAGCTCAGTTTTTTAATAGCATGTAAACAAGAAAAAGAGTATGACATGAATAAACTGAACTTATAATAATACCACAAGGATAAGGTAATCCTAAGACGAGACAAGGTAGGATTTAACGGAGTAGACTATCGTACCCACTTATATTTCTCTACACCCACTAAGGACTTTTTCAACTAGCATCGCGTGTTCATGATAAAATGACCCCCTTTTCATGTGTACGCAGTCCCTTATCCATCGAGTGTTACTTAGATCCAACTAGGGTTTACTTGTCGAACGCCTCCCAGATTCAACCAAAGTTTACGCTACCCAGAGCCACTGGGGTTTATGCTACCTATTTAATGCTTCTCGGATTCAGGGTTTACGCGACCTAGGTCCAACTAGGGATTATGCCACCTATCAAACGATGCCCCCTAGTCTAGGACACACTACCTTGAGCGGTATATGTTCCTAGACTTTCCCCACGTATGTGTCAGAAATCGTTATCGATATCTAGAAGCACATGTCCTCTATATGTGCGGCCCGAGTCCCGTGGCAAGGCTAATCAAGAAACACATAACTCGGTTGGGAGCTTTCAGATATCTGCCGATTGCAGATGCTAAGTGCTAACGTCAAAAGTTGGTCACTAGTGACGGCCACCCCCAATCGCGTGAACAACACACGAATAAAGATAAAAAATGCAGAAAACAAGAAGAAAAAGGGGACAGCGCACACAAAGTTTTTATAGTGGTTCGGCAAAGACGGTGCCTACGTCCACTATATATATTATTTCTCTTTTATGATTACGAATACAATGCTTTTTCTGACGGAAGAAGAGAAAGAAAATGGAAATCTTTTCTTCTTCTTTTTGAAAGAATGAGAGTCTGGAAAAGAGTAATGGTGAAAAGCTTACAGAGGCTTTTTCCCCAAAGTCAATTCGTCCTTCTTCTGCTTTAGTTTGAAGGTATTTATAGGTGCTAAAGTGGCTTGGGCCGTCGGGATATTATCCGGCCATTTCGGGAAAGATCTAATACGTGGCTCCCAATGGTTGGATGGATTTATGGCTACTGACTGTTTCTAATGTTCATAAATAGTGCCCTCGAAAGTTGTGGCTGACGTGGCATCCACTGGAAGGCATATCAAAAGTTGAGCTTTGTCCGATATGGTTTGACTGCATCTGTTGCCTCAAAAGTCGGGATATTCGATGACTGTAGAAGGCTTCCAGGCTGTTCCGAGATAATCGCTTGAAGCGAGATATCCGAACAAGGCGAGATACTCGGAAGCGAGGTCTTTGATTGAGAGAGCGACCCTTAAAGGAGTGAGCCATCTTCTGATTAGGCAGGGGTTGGGCCGACTGGTGTCTCGATCGTCCTATCTCTTTGCCATGCTTTCTGAAACTTGATCTGTCGCGCATTTTGGGCTTCGGTTTAGCCCGCTGTGACTCTTGCCGAAAAGAGGGCTAACACTTTGCCCCTCAGAATATATCTTCATCGATATAGGGAGGTGTGTTTTGAAATCTGAACCAAAGCACAAATGCTCGAATTGCGATGGTTATGCCAAACCATATTGAGGCCGGAAAACCGACGGTCCCGAAACTGTATTAAAGCCAAAAAACCTGCGACCATTCTAGGTCGTATTAAGGCTGGAAAACCGACAGCTATCGGGGGTCCGTATTAAGTCTGATGAGATAGTTATTTCGTGCATAAGGATTCCTTCGAATACAAAACAAAACTAATTTCGGGTCGAGCATTTTAGTTCACTTGGCTTGGAAGGTGGCAGACATTATCCATGCCTGGCTTGGTGGCAAACGCTAATCTGGTTCGGCTTACAGAAGTGGCAAGCATTAACCATACTCGGCTTGGCGGTGAACGCTAATCTGGTTCGGCTTACAAAAGTGGCGAGCATTAACCATACTCGGCTTAGGGCAAGTGTTTTTTTTTTGCTCGACTCATGTTAGGTTAGTATTTTCAGCGAGCCATGAGTGCTCGTGAGGTACAGGGAAAGAAAGAGTATACTTTACGCTTAAAACAGGGTTTCCCTTATCAAAAGGGTTTTTTTAGAGGATGGTAGGCGTTCGTACTTAACATGTAGCATGAAGAAGGGGCGGGCAATACCCATGCCCGGCTTTGAGATCTTTAGACACAATTCATATATGCTAAAGGAAATTCAAAACTAATCATTACAAGGAATAAAGAAATTCAAAGAGGGCTACCATCAATCCCGAAACGTGTCTTAGAGCTAAGTCCTAACTCTATACACGGGTACATCGAGGTGCCTTTATTAAAAGAAATGCATTAAAAGAAAAAACAAATTCTAATTTATGATAATGCCACGGGTGCTAGTCTCAGTGTCCCTTACATTTCGAGGAGCTCGATGACCATCCTGAGGAGCTTGGGCAGAGGATCGCGGCGGCTTGGCCGAGGCGCGACCTTTGAAATATTCAGCGAGTTCTCCTTTTTTGATCCTTCCTTCGATGAGATCGCGCAGATGTCGGCAGTCGTTTGTATTATGTCCAGCTAAGTTGTGGAATATACAATGCCTGCTAGAGTTGAGTTCCATCTGAGTTGGCTCTCGTTGAGGTGGTCTCTGGGTAGGAAGAGATTCACGGATGTCGAGATAAATGTCAAGCAAAGAAGAATTGAGCTCAGTGTAGCGATCATATTTGTTTTCACTCCGAGGCCGAACATGGCGCTCGTTTTTCTCTGTAGCTTTTCCTCTTCCTTTATTCTGGTCGTTGCCCTCGAATGGACCTTGTTGTTTGGCTACCAGAACCTCAAGGCTCTCCATTTCAAGGCTGGCATCTTCTTGTCGGAGGAATCGCTCGGCTTTGGAATAGAAGTCGTCTATGTTCTTGGGAGGATCCCAAGTTAAAGAGATGGAGAATTCCGACCGATTTTGAACTCCCGCGATGGCGACCATAAGCACTATCAATGTCTAGGGCCGATCGACGGATGCTACAGCAGCGTTGAACCTTTCGAGGAAGGATCTTAGCGTCTCTCCGGATCGTTGTTTGATGGTAGATAGGAACATAACACTATTCGGTCGAGAGATGTGCACTCAGAATTGCTCGGCGAAGTGGGTGACCATAGTGTTCCAGCTACTGATTGACTCCATTGTGAGCTGCCGAAACCACATACCGGCTATATCTGTGAGAAAGAGGGGGAAGCACTTTGCCATGAAACTGTTCGATGCACCAAGTACTTCCATATGTCGCATGTATCGCATGAGATGAATGGTCAGGTCAGTGCGACCGTTGTATGGCTCAATTGCTGGGAACCTGAAGTCTGGAGGATTTCGAGAATTTCTGATTTCTTAGGTGAAGGGGTTGCGATTGACATTGTCTATGTCTTGCTGCGAAGAATTGCCCCGAGTGAAGCGTCGGATGATGCTTACGAGCTGACTCCCATCTCCGAGGAGTCGTTGCCATGAACTTAATTCCGCATCCTGAGGGAGTTCTGCTCGAGGATCCGACAAAAGCTTGCTCGGAAGGGTGGCCGCTGGCTGGGCTCGATCGCCGAGACTTGAGTGAAGGTGTGAGGGAAGGTGAGATCTGGCGAGTGGTTCTGGGGAGAATGGCCCCTCTGGAACCAGATGAGTCGTGGGTCGAGCCATACCTGTTGCAAGAGGTATGGGTTAATCCAGCATAGCATGTGATGTTCGGAGGGCAGGGATGTCCCCGCTTGAAGCGAGGCTAGGAGGGTCTACGGTAGCATTTCCTTCTGCTATGGTGAGGACCGGCATGGTAGGGTGGCTTCCCTCGTTCGAAGGGAAGGCTGCCTTGACTCTTCGTTGAAGAGGAAGAGTGGCTAGACTGGTCTGTGGTAAGATCCCGGTTTGTAATGGGAATGGCGTTGATTCTGAGGGACCCGGTAGTAGCTCGACTGGCTTGGCAGGTCGAGATATTCCTAAGAGCGGTGGCGTATTTGCCAGACGATCTATATCTTGATCGCCCGCCTCTTAATGTTCGGTGACCACAATCGTGCTGGTCGCTGGAAGCGATATTCCTGGTTGGGCTCGACTGGTTGGTGGGACCAAACTTGGATGAAATAAAGGTGTAGCCTGATCAGTGGCCTAATTTCGAGTAAATTGAGAGCCAGCAGCTGCCCCAGTCTCGGGTCATGGAGGAATTGATGTTGAAGCGTTCAATCCTGTCTCTAGACGAGCGAGAAGGTGATCCATCGACTGCCGCTGTTGTTCGAGGACTTTACCCTAAGATGTCATTTGTTCTCTGAACTCGACCATGATTTTGCCTATGTCGTCCCGGGTAAGAAACTGAGATCTGTCGTCATGAGAAGAAGCTTCGTGAATTATTTCTGCAACGTTAGTATCGGCTGCATCAGTATTTGTGGGACGAGAGGACGTTGCATCTTTCTTTTTCTTGTTTGCCATGACCTGAGATTAGCAGGAACTCGATGGCGATGTCGGTACGTTTCCCCTTCCTAGCACGCCAAAGTGTTGACGTCAAAAGTTGGTCACTAGTGACGGCCAACCCCCAATCGCGTGAACAACACACGAATAAAGATAAAAAATGTAGAAAACAATAAGAAAAAGGGGAGAGCGCACACAAAGTTTTTATAGTGGTTCGACAAAGACGGTGCCTACGTCCACTTTATATATTATTTCTCTTTTTTGATTACAAATACAATCCTTTTTTTGACAGAAGAAGAGAAAGAAAATGGCAATCTTTTCTTCTTCTTTTTGAAAGAATGAGAGTCTGGAAAAGAGTAATGGTGAAAAGCTTGTAGAGGCTTTTTCCCCCAAGTCAAATTGTCCTTCTTCTTCTTTAGTTTGAAGGTATTTATAGGTGCTAAAGTGGCTTGGGCCATCGGGATATTATCCGGCCATTTCAGGAAAGATCTAATACGTGCTCCCAATAGTTGGCTGGATTTACGGCTGCTGACTGTTTCCAATGTTCATAAATATTGCCCTCGAAAGTTGTGGCTGATGTGGCATCCACTGGAAGGCAAATCAAAAGTTGAGCTTTGTCCGGATATGGTTTGACCGCATCTGTTGCCTCAAAAGTCGGGATATTCGATGACTGTAGAAGGCTTCCAGGCTGTTCCGAGATAATCGTTCGAAGCGAGACATCCGGTAAAGGCGAGATATCCAGTCAAGGCAAGATACTCGGAAGCGAGGTCTGCGATTGAGAGAGCGACCCTTTAAGGAGCGAGCCATCTTCTGATTAGGCTGGGATTGGGTCGACTGGTGTCACGGTCGACCTGTCTCTTTGCCGTTCTTTCTGAAACTTGATCTATTGCGCGTTTTGGGCTTCGGTTTAGCCTGCTGTGACTCTTGCCGAAAAGAGGGCTAGCACTAATGTCTTCTTTTATAGTGGCTATGGTCCCACTAGACCCCTCCCTCAACTAACAAATGAAAGGCACCTAGGGAAATCAAGAACGAGAACTGTATGCAGGCCCCATATGCAACCACTAACCTATGGCCAACCTCACCCATAACGAGATAGCAAGTATATGGTCTTTTGGAGTTCTCCGCCTTTCCGCTTTACGTATCTCGACTGACTCAAGATGGTTGGTAGACGACGAGTTTCTGTCATAGGGCAAAACTGGTCTCGTCGAATCACGCTGGTCCATCCTAGTCTTGAGCTTGCCTTATATTGCAACCAAGGCATACCCTTGGCTCTTCTAACGCATACCTTAACCTCTGTGAGCCTAGGAGGATCATCTGCAGCCTCACAGAGGGATACCAAGAGTACCCTCACGTCCCCTCGAAGCCGCGTGCTTCGTAACCCAGTTCGTTGGAGCCTTCTTCATGATCAGACGGACGTTCGCTCCTTCTCGTGTTCTACTTTCCTGACTAAGGTTTACTACTTAGTTCTCTAAACAAAGGTTTACCACTTAGTTTCCTGAATCGTTCATTTTCTTAACTAAGGTTTACTACTTAGCCCTCTTAACTAAGGTTTACTACTTAGTTCTCCTTCTTTTCATGTTGGATTGGTTAATGGTCATCAGTCAATTCAAGTTAACTTAACCCATTCACTTGTCATGTTAATTAGGTTAATTGTTATCCAGTAGTTCACGTTGACTTAACCCACCCATATATCAAGTCAAATTGGTTAAGTGTTGTTTAGCGGTTCTTGTTGACTTAACCCACCCCTATATCATGCCAAATTGGTTAAGTATTCCCTAACCTTACTCGTTCATCAAGTTGTATTAGTTAAGTGTTTCTCATTAACTTAACCTTGTTCATTTATCATGTTATAATGGCTAAGCGTTCTAATTTTACTTAACCCCACCTTCTAGTCTAGTTAACATGTTAAATTGGTTAAGTGTTTTAAATTTACTTAACCCCACTTTCTAGTCTAGTTAATCATGTTATAACAGTTAAACTTTTACTTAACCTTACCCACTTGTCTAGTCAACATGTTATAATGGTTAAGTGTTTCCTTACTTACTTAACCCCGACAAATCTTGACTTGTTAACATGTTAAGTTGGTTAAGTGTCCAAATTAACATAACCCCACCCATCAGTTTAGTTAACATGTTGCATTGGTTAAGTGTTACCCTAATTAACTTAAAAATACCATTCATGCTTATCTGTACGTTAACTTTAATTTATTTATTAAAGCACCAATCACTCACATTAGACAGGTATTGTTGCGGTCACTGGATGTGCCGGTAGGTTCCGGGCAGATTTACACCGCAACTCAATCTAAACTCGGGTCCTTTTTGGGCTCAATGCTCTAACCACCCACATTAGATAGGTATTGTTACGGTTGTTGGTTTTTCCGGGCTGTTCCGGACAGTCTTATAATGTAACTCAATCTAATCTCAGGTTAGGCATATTCGTCTTTCCCTAGATTTACATATTTAACCTTTTATGTTTATATGTAAATTGTCAACAATTTATTGTCATGTCCCACTTTCCCCTTTAAATCATATACATAATCTTTGGTACATAAATTATACCGTTTCATGGCCTTAACCATTTACATGGTTATGGGCCCACCTACATCATTAACATGTTATAATTTTATCTCCATCCCAACGTTGCCCCACTTATATGTTCGCATTAATGTCATAAAGTAATTTGGCCCGCAGATTAGCCTAATATATAAACAAGAGGTAAAAGAAGGGAACGTGCCTAATGTAAATCCAACCAAACATATGTTCAGGTAATGTTGGCATAGAACATTATTCATTTCAACTAACATGTCACATGAACTTGCATATGATTTGGAGTAAATAATCACAAGCCTATTCATGTTAATATGTAGATCTATGCATATGTAAACCTAACTTGGTTTATAAACTAGCATATAACATAATCATGACATATACATTACCAAAGCATGTATAAGTTTAACTTTAGCATATAGATGTGAACTAGATCTAACAATAATGATCATATGAACTTGCATGAATCCACTTTATAAACATGCATATACATATATATATAGATCTAGTTTTGGATCTAACACAAAACATGTAACTTGCATACGAACATATATATATATATATATATATATATATATATATATATATATATATATATCTTGACTTGGATCTAACATAAAACATGTAACTTGCATTAAGTCATATGAACATATGTACAGATCTTGACTTGGATCTAACATAAAACATGTAACTTGCATTAAATCATATGAACATATGTATAGATCTTGACTTGGATCTAAAATAAAACATGTAACTTGCATTAAATCATATGAACATATGTATCGATCTTGACTTGGATCTAACATAAAACATGTAACTTGCATTAAATCATATGAACATATGTATAGGTCTTGACTTGGATCTAATTAGCATGGGTCTAAACACATAATGTTGTAGATCTTAACAAGTAGGCATATGGATCTAACATTATTTAGCCTCAAAACTTGCATGTAACATATCATGAAAAGATTATCAAACTTATATGCAGTATGATGATTTAATTCCTAAATCATAATAGCTTCATCCTAAATTTCTATATGATAAGTCCAATAAACCATAATCATTTCAAGACATACATGACAAAATTATCACAAGAAATAGACATGAATTAGCATCATCACTATCATACAGCTTGGCTACAATTCTATTTTTCATTTTATTACAAATCACGTCTTAAATTTGTGCACATCTAAAAGATAACTAAACTTACAATCAAAAGACGATCTTGATTTCTGGAATCCGTATTCTGAAGTTGAAATGCTCGCCTTTGATGTAGACTAATCGTTGTTTTAATTTAGATTTTGATTAGATTAGATTTTGTTTTTATCTAGCTTTTATCTTGTCTTTGAGTTGAGAGAGATGACGACTAATCTAAGTTCTCCATTGACGGCATGACGGCTCTAGGAATATTTTTGTGTGGCATTAGGTTTAGATTTTGGCTGCTTATATTGAATTTTGATTTAATAAGAGCCGTCACATCATCCAAGAAACAATTAATACCATTCTTATCAAGAGGAGCCAACCAGGAGCTTGCACACAAGCCCTAAAACACAAAAATTTGTCACAGGCCATTCAGGGCCGACGGGACCGATTCCAAACACCCTGAGTCGACCCTGGGGTCGACCCAGCGGGGCTCGAATCGACCCATAAAATAGGTCGGTTCGGTGTTTTTCCATCCCGCTTCCGCTGCATTGAACTTTTTTCTTGAATTTTAGGTTGATTTTATCTTATTAATTTATATATATACATATATTTCCCTTATTTGTATACAAACTTCCAAGGTCCATAACTTTCTCATACATTATCCGTTTAATGCAAACTTTGGGTCCATCTTGACCTGAATTTTGAGACGAACGCATTGGTATAGTCTGTTTTACTTAATTCTCACTTTAAAAATTAAATGTTCTTAAATTTATTTATTTTAATATCTTAAAATTACGGGGTGTTACATTCTCCCCTCCTTAAAGGATTTCGTCCCCGAAATTTTCAAGTTAAGAAGAATGTGTCCTACCATCCAATCACCCATCTACTCAACCATTCAATCACAGACATCCATTGTCCTTAAAAGATTTCTAATGCTTTCATGATCATATGCATGGTGTGTGTATATGTCCCAATACTAATGCAAAAGATTAGGTGGTCAACTGCTTCAGTTGACCTCCTTAATGTGAATTATGTCAGTGCCAAGCATCAAATATTCATGCAATCCAGATGATACATATCATTTCTTCATGAGTGCAGGATCATTCACTCAAATGCAACGTCCATATGATAACACATCAAGTCAAATCCATAAACAAATACATATATGCAAATGCAATATGAAAGTGACTGAGCTGGTTTATTGCCTAACATATGCATCCATAATCAGCCACTTGCAACCATCAATCATAACATGTTTCAAACACATGTTTACATCCATTGGATTCTACCTAAGGATCGATGATATGTCCTATGGGATATACCTTAAAAGATGGGAAACAAGTATGCATAACATTCCTAGGAAAAGAGATCAAGGATATACCCTCAAGAAAAAAGGGTATGATGTGTGTGTCTTATTTTCAGTCTTTCGTGTCGCGTCTTCTTGAGCTTCATTGTACTGTACCTTAACTAATTTAACTTCACGATTGCGAAGTTTCTTGACCTCTAGTTTACAAAAACTCCCTATTAAAGATAGGACCTCGATCACTTACTATGCTAGAGGGTATCCAATGTAGTCGAACTTATTTTCTCAAATAAACAGATGTTAACATTGATACCAAGTGTGTATACTAAGATGATTAGAGGTCTCTTCTCTATTTAGCTTATCCACCATGTTACACATCTAAGGTTCTAAAGCTAAAGGTTGTTATGTACTTTTTACCTCTTTTAAGGTCAGTCTTTCTCTACTTAAGGCGCATGCCACAACTATTTATCTTTCACGCAAACCATCCTAGTTGAACTCGACATTCCTCAAGTACAAGCCCCAAAGGCCTAAACCAATATCAGACAAGCACTGAAACAACCCAAAAAATCTGAACCAGTTTAAAATTTTTATTTTGATTAATTTAAGCATAAATTGAGTCAAAATTTAAAAATTCCATTTTTAAAACAATATTAAAGCCTTGAAAATAGCAATTTTGCAAACGACCTCAGAATTCGATGAAACCACTTTTGTTGGATCCGGAATGTCAATTTATTGCTAAGTAGAATTTTCCATAATTTTAGAAATTAATATGTGAGCGTGGCAAAGGAAAACGTGTTTGAACAGTTTCAGTCAATTCTGATCGACCAGAAAATGGCCATTTTTCAAACCGTCTCAAAATTCGACGAAATCAGTTTTGTTGGGACCGTATCGTCCCAACATAGCTAGATAAATTTTTCAGGAATTTTTAGAATCAGTTTGTGGCCCCGGCAAATTAAAATGTACGTTCAGAGTTAAAATTGAAATGTTTTATACTTTAATTTGAAAACTAACTGACTCTAACAGTCGAATAAGCCTACGAAACATATCCCATTATGTCCAGAATGAGGGTATTTAGCTAGGGGCGACAGTCGTTGGGTTTGAAAAGGAGTTCGCTTAAGAAAACACTATTTTTGAATTTAATAAAACCATGGACCAATCATTAAATTCCTTTCATTATTTTAAAAATTAAAAATCCTTCGGAAAACCCTTTTCCCTTTTGCCGACCGACAATCCTCGAGCTCCGCCCTTTCCGACCCTTTTCCCGCCGCCTCGGCCATCTCCAGCCACCGCCACCACCAGCAATCGATGCGCCTCCTTCCCCTCTTCAAATCCGAACCATCCTCGACCCCCCTCGTTGCCCCTACTTTGAGAATCATGCCCGCCAAGTCCGCAACTTCACAGCATTGCCACGACCAACTCCGGCCACTGATCTGCACTAAACACCCCTGCACCTGCTCGCCTCTCTCCCCTCTTCCACGTGATACCCTCCGATCGTCACCACATCGCTCGGATTTCGAGAAAATCCAAAACACTAGTTTGAACAACGTTGAAAGGTGATGCCTGTATTTTATTTGAACTGATTTAAACACTTTTAAGTGTTACAAACATTGAAAAATATATCTTTATCGTGTGTTGACGAAATTCGATGAAACAGGAGACATCGTGACCGAAAGGAGGCTGTCTACATTCTAGAAGAGGCCGCGGATTTTTCTGAGCTCGTATTTATTTTTAGCGAAGCAACTTACCAATGTGAGAACTCTAAATTCTAAACGGAATGAAAGCGTGTTGTATAAATTATATAAGCGGAGTATAAATTATATACGCATTGTATACCTCATGTACATGTGTTATATAAGTTGTATGAGCGATGTATAAAGCGTTGTTTGAAATATATTTGCATTGGAAAAGTGTGGAATTTGAAGTGAGATATTATATATATATATATGTATGTATATATACGCCCCTCGTCCACAAACCATGGACAATATTTATTGGCTGTGATTGGTGTGAAAAATTGGTTGGTAACGAATGGTTGACTTGATTTGTTTGTGGTTGTGAATGATTGATTGTGGTTGAAAATAAAATGGGAATTGACGTGGAAAAATTCCTTTAGACCTGAAAGATGGCCGGAATATTTAGGTCCTTAGATTACGCCCCTTAGGGAAAGAAGCGATGCTTAAGGTAGCGCGAGGAGCCGTACTTTGCTACGGTGCCGGTTTTAAACCCATACCGTTATGCTGCCGAAATTTTCAATAATATTCATGTGTTAGAATTATTTTCATGTGTGGAAACTATATTCATGTGTTGAAATCTATATACAAGTGTTGAAACCGTATTCATTTGTTTGAACTTTATTCTCATATGTTGAAAAAGTATTCATGTGTTGAAACCGTATTTATGTGTTGAGAAAATAAATTCATGTATATAGTCCATTCATGTGTGGAATAGATATTCATCTGTTGAATAGATATTCATGTGTTGAATGGCATTCGTGTTTTAAATAAAATATTTATACAATAAAATTCACCTCTCTAGAATATATATATATATTCTAACTGGAAATTGGCTAATTGGAATGGTTTCTTCTACATTGATTTGATGTTGGTTTCGGCCTTCGGGGTTAATAATTAGGGAGTCGTTCTCCTGCTAATTTACGGTTAGAAGCTGATTAAAAATTAAAAAATTAAAAATTCATGCATAGAGTGCATTCATGTGTGGAATAGAAATTCGTCCGTTGAATAGATATTCGTGTGTTGAATGGCATTCGAGTTTTAAATAAATTCTTTAACAATAAAAATTACATCCTTATTATAATACGAACTATATAAAATTATCCATGTGTGGAAAAAAATTCATGTATAGAGTGCATTCATGTGTGGAATAGAAATTCATCCTTTGAATAGAAATTCGTGTGTTGAATGGCATTCGTGTTTTAAATAAATTCTTTAACAATAAAAATCACATCTTTATTATAATACGAACTATATAAAATTATCCATGTGTGGAAAATTCATGAATAGAGTGCATTCATGTGTGGAATAGATATTCATCTATTGAATAGAAATTCGTGTGTTGAATGGCATCCGTGTTTTAAATAAAATATTTATACAATAAAATTCACATCTCTATTCTATATAAAAACATATATATTCTAATTGGAAACTGGCTAATTGGAATGGTTTCTTCGGTATTGATCTGATGTTGGTTTCGGCCTACGGGGTTAATACTTAGGGAGTCATTTTCTTGCAAATTTACGGTTTGAAGCTAATTAAGAATTAAACAATAAAAATAACAATTCAACATAAGTGAAAAGTTATCAAAATACTCAAGTGTCGAGTTGTTCATGTGTAGAAAAATATTCATTTGTTGAATAAAAAGGTTGAGCAATAAAAATTACATTTTTATAAAAAAAATGAAGTGCTAAAAACATTCATGTGTGGAATAAATATTTTTAACGATAAAAACATCATTTTTATCACGTATGTGACTTGCTAAAAACATACAAGTGTTGAAGCAAATAATTGTTTGTTATGAATATTATTTTGCCATGTATAAGAATTGAATAAAACCGTCATGTGTTGAAATATATTTTAGTTCTAAAAAAAAATCATCTTTTATACGAAACTGAATTGAACATTGACAAGTGATTAGAGTTGCACACATGTACATGTATATTTATTGAACATGTTAAAGCAAAGAGGCTAGAGAAGAGGAATAAAATTGTATGCCCGACAAATAGGTACATGTTACTATTTTTTGTGGGTGATGATTTTATGAGCCGATTGGCTAGCCGCTTGGCTTTTTCTTTTTCCTTTTCTTTTTTAGATGAGACTCCCGTGTGGCTGTTTGGGGATTTTCCCGGCCCTTCCCGTACAAAGGAGGTTATGGCGAAATTTTCGAAAATATTAAGGCGTTAGTAATATTTTGAAGTAAAAACAATATAGAAATCGTCGAATGAATTATATTTATATATATAAATATAAATTAAAATTAAAATGAATCAAGTCCGTGCAGTTCGCGTTTTGAAATCGTAACTTTAAACGGTTATACCGAAAAATCCAACCATCGGATTTTGACGAAACTGGAACCGTTGGGTTTGCTTTTGAGAGATCTTTCCAACGATATAAACTTTGTTAAGATCCAACAGTTAGATTTCCAGATATGTGTAAAACAAATTTAGAGAAAAGCAGCGCCAATGCCACGACTTGAAACGTCGTTTAATTAAATATGATCATTTTTAACTAAATAAAAATGGCAAAAAATTGTTATAAAATATTATAAGTGATATGAAGTGAAAATAAACCAACTTTACTTGGTTTGCTTGGTATTTGATAGTTGAATGTGTTTGACATGAAAATTATACTAAAGAACTTAAACGTGAATGTCGAATAATCTAACTATATAAAGAATTGAATTGAATTCTAATATACGTGAATTATTTGAAAAGACTCTGATAATTCTCATTTCAAATAATCGATTGACGATTCGAAGTCGATGATGTAAAGAAGGTTCAAGACCGACAATCTTCACATCAGATGGATGGGCGTTACTGAGGTTCCTGATTGGAGTAGCTACCTTGAAGGGACTGAAGTAGTAGCCATTTGGACGGGTGTGTTGATTGGACGGATTTGCGAGGAATTTGGTGCCTCCGGTTTTGTTCAGACCCAGAACGGACTTGTAAATGGACTGTGTGTCTGACATTGGATTTTGTTCTGTGCTGATTGATCTCTATTAAATATATATCTGTTTGGCAGCGGAGAATTTATTCTCTTCCCTAACGCCCTTCTCTGAGACGTACGAGCTCAGAGGTTATATATCGATGGAAATCAGTCGCATGGAGTGAACTGCCTGTGTGGCACGCCTAAGTGGCATGTGATCAAGGCTTCTGTTGAAAAGCAAAGTTTTATGGTGATGATCAAAACAAGGCCTGTGTGGCATAGCTTTGTGTATAGCGATGATTCGCGAGCCTCACACCCCGGTATGAACCAAAAACAAGAGGACTCGGGGGGAGCATGCGTCTCTTTCTAGTTAGAGGTGGTGTCAGTGCTTAAACTGGATGACATTTATATACTTTTCACCTTTGTGGTTGTTGTTGTTGCGAGGCGCCTCGGATATGGAGTCATTTGGCTCATTTACGCCCCATAGGGTGGGGATATGGAGTGTTCAGGGTTTTTTAATCCACATCGAGTGGACCGCCCCTGATGATCCTAGGTGCAGTTGCGGTTGTAGCCTAAGACTCGGAATAGACGGTCTCGAATTCGGTGAGGACTATCTTTTGCATCGGTTCACAGATGGAAATCCAAACTTCCAATACGACATGTGCGGTATAGATTGTGAATATATATACGGCGACATAGTGGCATGGGACACTTATGCCGTCTATTATTGATAATTAAAATTGTGTATAAAATTAGAAACTGACTGGAAATTAGCTAAGATGAGTGGTTTCCTGGGTATTGGTCTGATGTTGGTTTCGGCCTTCAGGGTTAATATTCAGGGAATTGTTATCTTGCTAGTTTATGGTTGGAGTCTGATTTTGAAATAAATGATAAAGTTTACTTTACAAGTATTAAGCATATCTTGGTCGATATAAGGTAAAACTCTATCCTTCGGTTTGCATTGCATTGTGTGATGGGACTTGAGTCTTATATCGGCCTCATTCTTTATAAAAAGCATTGCGTTATTCAAAGAAATTACTTTGTTTTAAATGTAGTAGCAATCACTGGAGTAAACCCGTTCCGCGAAAGTGGCGTGGTCCTATGATTTGCCTTGTTATTGTTTTTTAAGCAGTTGAATAGATTTCTCATACCAGTCCCACGACTGACTCGTAGTTTGTTTCACTTTGCACACTAGGGTGCCCTGACTTCTACACGGGCAGCCATGTGTTCAAGTTTTAGCAGACTCATTCTGGACAGCTGTGGAGCTGGAGCTGGACTTTCCCATTTCTCTTTACTATTTCAGTTATTATCACGTACATTATGTTTGTTCCATTGCAGACATTTTATATTGTACTGAAACTGTATTTTGTGCTAAGTATGATCCTTTATGCTGTATAACTCCGATGATTATACTTATCTAGTGTTTTTTGATGTCCATTATCTGAGTAAAGATATATTTTCTGTTCTGCTGTTACTGTTTTGTGTTATATTCCAAAGATTACCCTTGCCACCGTGGATACAGGGTTTGCGATCATCACACGTGGTATCAGAGCTTTGGTTAACCTTAGCTCAGGAATATAACATATTAACGAACTCATCAGAAATAGAATCAGAAATATTCTAGGATTAATAACTCAATATAGATAGGATCAGTAAGGTCCTAGTATGAGTATAGCAGAATGAAATACACCTCGATAGACACATTTACATTCAAGTTTATGTCTCTATTCTTTACAATATCTTTTCTGTTGACCTTACACTTGGTCTGCTATTTGTAGAAGTACTAGAAAATGAGTTCCAGAAACAGAAGTATAGATATAGAAGCTCTGTTAAAAAGGTATCAGAATCTGGGTGGAGTCCCATTCTCGGGCGAAGAATCCATTATTAAAACACAAGCACGGATGAGTACAGCTGAAAGAATCTTTGAACGTCTAAAGCTGAGAGATGATCAGAAAAGATTACTGGCATCTTGGGCACTCAAAGAAGAAGCTTTAATCTGGTGGGATTCGATCGTTAAGGATAATCCAGAAGGTAATATTACCTAGGATAGATTTAAAGAGATTTTCTGTGTAAGGTTTGCTCCTCCCGAAGCGACTGAGCGGTTATGTGATGAATTCTATTATCTGATACAAGGAGATATGACCATTCCAGAATACCACAAGAAATTCAATGAACTTTCTCATTTTGCCCCGCATCTAATTGAAAATCCGAAGGGGAAGAATCTGAGGTTTATTCACGGGCTTCGAAGAAAGTATAAAAATAGTGTCATAGGACATGTGAAACTTCCCTTTTCTAAAATGATATACATGGCTTACCAGTATGAAGATCTCGACAAGAAAGGTATGTTGCGCTACGAAGGGGAAGTCAATTCTAGTAACAAAGGGGAGTCTGAAATTGATAGCCCTGAGGCCAGTACGATGCCTGAAATCAGTAAGAAGCCTAAAGTCAATTGGAAAAGGGCTAGATCTGAGAAAGAACCAATAACGACGGCCAAGTGATCTAACTGCAATAAGCAGCGGCATTTGACCAGGAATGTAAACCACTAAAGAAATGAGGAAAGAATGGATCTAAATCAGGCAAGAAGGTTCAAGAGTTCAGAGAATGCAATATTTGCCATCAGTTTGGTCATGTAAAGCAAGATTGCCAGCTATTAAAGAAAAAGTCTAAAGCAACACATGTTAATGAAGTGGCCAAAGAAGCTCAAATCAATAGCACGGCAGAAGTTCCAACATCCTCAGCTAGTCAGGAAAGGCCGGATGTTTTAGAAGGCACGCTTACTATTAAAGAAAAAGTCTAAAGCAACACATGTTAGAAGTTGAAGCTAAAACTGAGGAATCTTAAAGAAACAATGAATGTGCACAATCCAATATGAGGTTCCCTTGTTCTCAATCTATATTTCAAGGTGCCGGTCACTTATTCTCAATATCGTTTTTCATTCGATTTGATTTTTATGGATTTGTCGGAATTCGATATCATTCTTGGGCTGGACTGGTTGACCGAATATAAAGCCGAAGTTAGATGTGTAGAAAGGGTTGTTAAAGTTAACACGAAGCATGCCAATATTGTTATACCCTGCATAGGCTCAGATTCGGATAGAAAAGAATTCTGGTCAGCTCTTGATGTTTCTCCTGCCCACTTAGAACAAAATCCTGTTGTCAAAGAGGATATTCAGACCGTCATAAAAGATATCCCTATCGTCAAGAATTATGCGGATTTGTTCGAGGAAGTTGTCAGCTTACCTCCACAAAGAGAAATCGATTTCAAGATCTCTTTAATTCCGAACGCAAGGCCAGTAGTGCACGCTCTTTGGAGAATGTCTTTAAAGGAGAAAGAAGAATTAGACAATCAGACTAGACAACTTGTATGGAAGGGTTTGATCAGACCTAGTTTCTCTAATTGCAGAGTAGCAGTGGTATCAGAAGGTACTCTTCGACTACGCGTGGATTATCGTGACTTGAATAAGCAAACATTAAAGAACAAATATCCATTGCCGCGAATTGATGATTTGTTAGATCGTCTGAATGGCGCACAAGTATTCTAAAGGATGGATCTAGTAACAGGTTTTCATCAACTTGGTATTGCAGAGGAATGTGTTCCTCTGACAGCATTCAGTGGTCCCGATTTATTCTACGAATGGTTTGTAATGCCGTTCGGCTTGTGTAACGCTCCAGCATTCTTCGTCGATCTAATGAATAGAGTGTTCAAAGGAGTCTGGAATAAGTTCGTTCTGGTTTTTATTAATGATATTCTAATATTCTCTAAGTCTAAAGCCGAACATGAGAAACATTTGGAAGAAGTTCTAGAAATTCTAAGAAGGAATGTTTTGAAGGCCAAACTGTCCAAAAGTATATTCTGGCAAGATGAAGTAATGTTTGTTGGCCATGTCGTATCGAAAGAGGGAATTGCTGTGGATACAAGTAAAATCACCGCTATTCAAAATTGGAAGCAGCCTAGTACTCCCACTGAAGTCCGCAGTTTTCCTGGATTGGCCGGTTATTATCGAAAATTCGTAGAAGGCTTGTCGAAGATATCTAGTCACTTAACAAATCTTATTAAGAAGCACACAAAATTCAAGTGGACTCCAGAATGTGAGGAGGCCTTTCAGAAGCTAAAAATAAGATTAACGACTGCTCCAGTGTTAACAATTATTGATGGCAATCAAGACTTGAAAGTCTAGACAGATGCATCTAGAGAAGGCCTGGGTGCAGTAATAATGCAAAGAGATCAAGTTGTTGCTTATGCTAGCCGTCAGCTCAAGCCGCATGAAAAGAATTACGTTGCTCATGACCTTGAATTATTGGCTAGCGTATTTTCTTTAAAAATATGGAGACACTATCTCTTGGGTGAGAAATTCGAACTATATACAGATCATTAGTCATTGAAGTATTTTTTCATCCAAAAAGACTTGAATTTGAGACAGCAGCGTTGGCTAGAGTTTCTTGCAGTGTACGATTTTGAGATTTTGTACACTCCGGGAAAAGCCAATGTTGTAGCTGATGCGCTCAGTAGAAAGAATGAAATCATCGCCAGTTTTATCATTACACCTTCATTGAATGACCAGATTTCTGTTCTCCAAAAAGACGACAAATTTATTAAAGGAATTAGCCAGCGAATTCGTAAAGGGCATGCTTCGGATTTCCAGCTAGATAGCAAAGGGATTCTGAGGTTACAAGGACGAATTTGTGTTCTAGAAGTCCTAGAACTCAGACGAAAGGTACTTGATGAATGCCACAAATCTAAGTTGAGTATCCATCCGGGTGTGAGTAAAATGTATAATGATATCAAACGCACCTTCTGGTGGAAATCAATGAAGAGAGACATTTCCATGTACGTTAGCAGGTGTCCCACGTGCCAACTGGTCAAAAGCGACAAACAGAAACTGGCTGGACTATTACAACCATTTGACATTCCAGGATGAAAGTGGGAACACATTTCTATGGATTTCATCGATGGCTTGCCCAAAACAAAGAAATGTAATGACAGTATATGGGTGATCGTAGATTGCTTCACGAAGACCGCCAATTTCATCCCTGTCAGATCCAATCGAATGGCTCAAAGTTTAGCTCAAATTTACTTCAAAGAAATTGTTAGGCTACGTGGAGTGCCGCTAAGCATAATCATTGACCGAAACCCATTATTCACTAGCAAATTCTGGGAAGCAATCTAGATAGAATTAGGAACCAAATTGAATCTAAGCACCGCTTATCACCCTCAGACAGATGGTCAAACTGAGAGGGTAAACCGCATACTTGAAGATTTATTGCGGGCTTGTATTATTGATTATGGCGGATCAGGGGAAGACCATTTGCATTTGGCCGAATTCTCATACAACAACAGTTATCAAGAGAGCCTGAAAATGTCACTGTACGAAGCATTATATGACAGACCATGCAGACCTCCTGCCTGTTGGGTTGAATCTGGAAACAGACTTGTATTGGGTCCAGTTATGATCCGTGATGCTTCGGATAAAGTCAATCTCATCAAGAAACGATTACTGACTGCTCAAAGCCGACAGAAAAGTTATGCGGATGCGAAAAGAAGAGATGTAGCATTTGCAGTTGGCGACTATGTGTATTTAAAAGTTTCTCCAATGAAAGGAGTAATCATATTCAGTAAAACTTGGAAGTTGGCACTTAGATATATTGGTCCATTTCCTGTGCTTGAATGGATTGGAACTCTCGCTTATAGAATTCAATTACCTGACTGGTTGCCTAATGTAACGAAAAGGATTTTCCCGGTCTTCGAAGAGACGTGAAAGCCCGAACAGTACACATCAGAACACAGACGGAAGAACATTTCATTGCTATTACAACAATATCATCAGAATACAAGAATATACAGAGTATGAATAAATATTATACACCACAAATATCAGAGATTTAAATACATTACTGCAGCGGAAAAATAATACAAAATATAACTGAAAGGAATACACGGATACAGAGCTTTCCGGATATCACTTCAGCTATAAATTAGGACCCTGTGGAATATGAATCTGCAAAACCAAAACTACTAGCTGCCCGTGCGGAAAATAAGGGCACCCAGAGTTTAGGTTAAAACAATAAACTCCAGGTCAGTCATGTGACTGGTGTGAGAACTAAAACAGTTATTTAAAACTTTACTTTAAAACAGGGTAAATCAAGGGACCACGCCGTATAACACGGAACGGGTTTTCTCCCAAGAATACCAGTGCATCAAATAAACAGCGCAATGCTAAAATAAAGAACAATGAAGCTATTATAAGACCCAGGTCCCATCACACAATGCAACACAAACCAGAGGATAGAGTTTTACCTTATAATAGCCAAAGAATGCTTGATACGTTTAAAACAAATCATTTGATACTACTATAAGTGTGTAGTGCATAAACAACTTCAAATCATAAGTATCAATCGTAGACGGCATAAGTGACCCATACCACTATGTCGCCATACTAGGCTCTACAAATAAAACCGCAAGACGTCGTATTGGAAATTGGATTTCCAACTGTGAACCGAGGCTAGGGGCAAGATCCTCTACCGCTTCAAGACGCTCTAGTCCGCCCCTCAGGACCCAGACTCAGGTGGTCCCTTGGATCCTCAGGATCGGTCCACCGATGTGGATTAAACTTAAACCCTGGACACTGCGTTTCCCCGCCCTTTGGGGTGTAAGCCTGGCCCGTCCGCCGACCAGAAGAATCGGCCGAAACCGATATCACGAGGCTCCTCCAAATCCATCACCCACATGAGTCAAACTCGTCAGCCAGTTCAAGCACTGATGCCACTCCTAACTAGAAAGAAACGCATGCCCTCCCTGAAGTCCGTCTCCCGTTTTGGTTCACACCGGGGTGTGGGGCTCGCGAATCAACGCTACACAAAGCTACGCCACACAAGGCCGTGCTTTTATCATCAACCATAAGACTTTGCTTTTCAACAGAAGCCTTGATCATTTGCCACTTAGGCATGCCACACAAGCAATCCGCACCATGCGACTGATGTTTATCGATATACAACCTCTGATCCGAGCAACTCAAAGAGGGGTGAAGTAAGAGAATAAATTCTCCTTCTCCAGGCAGATGTATATTTAATAAAGACCAATCAACACAGCACAAAATCCAATGTCAGACACACAGACCATTTACAAGTCCGTTCTGGGTCTGAACGAAACCGGAGGCACCGTGTACCACGCATATCCATCGATCTCCAAGTACGTCTGGACGATCACCAACTGATTCCCTCCTCTTGGGTGTACGGCCCAATCAAGATCATCAGTAATTACCCAAATGACGTGAAGACTTCTGGTCTTCAACCACCGTCTTCATCTTCGACATATCGTCGTAACAGTTATTCAGAATGGGTATAACCCGGCCTTTCTGAATAACTCGCGTATACAATAAACAAGTGTTACACAAACACAACATACGCCTCATTATAATTCAGAATATTCTTTTATTCAAATATTCGTATCATTTGGGAAAGGTTCCCATTAATTTTATCAAAGATAAATTCTTTTAAATTTATTCTTTAATCTTCCTTTGGATATCATTTCAATCAAATTAAAGATTCATTAAATCTTCAATTCAGTTTTAATCTTCAAAATCAATCCCTGCTTTTAACTGGGTTAAAGAACTAGTGTCATTTAAAACACAGTTCACGGTAATCCCAAAATCTCATTCCATTAATTATGGAATCTTCATGGAAAACAAATCAATATATATAGTCGATATGAACTTCCATATCCAACCAATAATATAAATGGAGTAAAGGCCAAGCCTTTTAAATTCCATATGTATTAACGGTCTTCTTCCACAGATGCTCACTTCGATTATTACCGAATCGAATTCCATTCCATTCCAATTTATATATTGGAAAACGCTGGTTATTTTAAATCCATTTCAAATCCAATTTCGTTATTTAAACCACTGGATTTATATTCTAGTTTATAACTAGTTCATTTTGATAAAAATCTATTTTTATCTTTCAAATATGGAAATTTTCATCCCAACTCTTTGCAAATCATTTATTTTGATTTTACACAAATTATTGATATTTTTAATAATTTTATCAAGGCCCGTACAGTCGATTTTCAACAATGGCCATCGAACTGCATCCATAGCGACCTTTTCCAAATTTGATTTGGACATAACTCCAAATCCAACCGTTAGATTTCAAATCAATTATATTCGTTGGAAAGCTCTTTTCGATACGAACCTAACAGTTCCAGTTTTAGGAGAATCCGATGGTCGGATCTCCCATAATATCAATACGAAGTCAATGGTCGAAATTCACGAACGGTCGCTGGGCGGCACGTTCTATTCAGGCCATTATATATATATATATAATATATATATATATATATTTCCGTTCAAAACGTATTTTATAAATTCGTTTTCAAAACGATTCCAACTTCTATTTCAGTTTTTAATCAAAATTTGAATATTTCACATCATTATATATGAATGATAATATTTTCAAAATATTTGATTTTGAAATCATTTCCTTTTCGCTATTCGTTATAAAAACGAATAAACTCGATATCAATATCGTTCTCGTTCAAATAGCGCATATCCAACCACTACGGCTTCATTCATTTCAATATTTCTTGTCCATCCAAAATCGGACATCAAAATCAGTCTTATTCCTTTATAGAATATTATTTGAAAATATTCGTTATTCGAAAATATTTCTATTTCAAAATACTCTATATTTCCCAAACTGGAATGAGCCCCAAACAATTACCATAGCCTTTTACTTCTATAGATTTCCATATAACACATGTATATAACTACAGTGATAAACACTCGTCCATCATCCAACGTGCACCATTCAACTGTATGGGCATCAACTATAAATAATTGACGCTTAAAACAGCCTGTCGACCAATTGATCGACATACAACCAAACAGTCGGGATTACTGTACGTCAGTTTCATCCCAACACCCGTGTGGGATTTCAAATCAACAAACACATATTTTATTTGTGCAGTTGGGCGATGTGTAAAATTTATCGTCCCAATCCATATCAGTCAAATGGGTGTACATCAACAAATTGGTTTGATTTGTGAATGAATATTTTATTCTATTCATTTCTAATAAAAATTATTTTATTCTATTCATTTCTAATAAAAATGATACTTTTATTTTTCTAACATATTTTAGAAAATTTCGGCGGCATAACGACACTATACTAGAAACGGGATAAGGCCTAGCCTTGTGCCCGGTCTAATAATGGCCCACGCCATACCCATATCAATCAAATCACTTTCGTTATTCACACCACAAAATTTTGGAGTAGGGTCTAACCTAGCCTTACTCCTTTGCCTTATAACGGCGCACGTCTAATCCTAACCAATTTATCGATTCGATTTTTCACACCACAAACCACATTCAAACCATATCAGCCAAACCACAAATCAACCAAACATCCATGGTTTCAAACAAAGGTGTCGGGTGCTTCTAATAAGCACCGTCTGCATCCTAGTATATATATATATATAACTAGAAAATAAAAAATTAAAGTGAGGAGTTCTCACATTTGGTTTCCACTCGGCCGTGCTTTGACTGAACGGTTTGGATTTTGTTTTCCTTTCGGTCCGTCCCACTGCAGTCTGTTTCACACTGTTCATAGTAAGAATCACATTTTTATTTCAACGCTATAAAAATCACATTTTTATTCCACTATTCAATATGTAAAAATCGAATTTTTATCGTTACTTCATATATGTAAAAATCGAATTTTTACTTCATTATTCAATATAGAAAAATCGTATTTTTACTTCGCTTTTCTATATATAAAAATCGAATTTTTACTTCGCTAAAAATCAAATCTTTTCTTCATGAACCCACTATAAAATCCTACCTTTTTATAATTGGAAATCCCGCCTTTCTATATGAAAATTATATTTCTACTTCTTTTTCATATCGATAAAAAAACATATTTTTACCTCACATTCATATCGATAAAAATCATATTTTTACTTCACATTCATATCGATAAAAATCGTATTTTTATTTTCACTTATACAATATATAAAAATCGAATTTTTATTTCGTTATACAATATATAAAAATCGAATTTTTATTTATAATGAAAACTCATTATTTTTCCTATACAATGAAAAATCATATTTCTTACTTACAAGGAAAAATCAATTGTTTCCTACTATGAAAAATCAAATATTTTCAATATGAAAAATCAATCCTTATCTATATGAAAAATCAATTCTTTCCCTTGTTGTTCATATAATCAAAACCATATTTTTATAGCACCCCTTATATAATAAAAATCGTATTTTTATATTTTATTTCAAACGATAAAAATCATAACTTTATCACCAATAAAAATCAAAACTTTACAATGATTGCATCCACGTAAAATTCGCTTCTTTGCGATGCTATTTCAATATAAACATTATATAAAAATGAAAATGAATTCTCTACTATTAAATTTTGAATCAAATCAAAACAAGAAAAGGATAAATCGCTCACCGATCGAAATGGAGGGGGCCGGATCCACGGTGGCGCGGGCTGCAGCGGAAGGAGAGGTGGCCGGAGGTTGAACTGGTGGTGGTGGTGAAAATGGAGGGTCTGGAAGGGTCCCACGGGTCTGGCGGAAACGGCGTGCGGGGGGAGGGCGGGTGGTGGTCGCAGGTCCGGTCAGTGGGGTAGCGGGCGGGGTCGGTTTTGGGTCAGGGGTTGGTGCGTGAAGTTGGGTTCACGTCGATCGAACAAAGGCTGGGGTTTTTCAACGACGCGTGGAGGAGAGAGGGGGGCACTGGTGGCGCGACGGCGCCCTAGGCCAGGTGGCGGCGGCCAATGCCAGGCGCGGCGGAGAGGTTGAACGAGGGCGCGGTCTCTCCCTTTTTTTTCCTTCTTTCTGAGATCGAACGGTTTGATTTGGGGAAAACAAAATGGAGGGGGGCCTATATGTAAAACTATATTTATATTTTTAATTTAATTATTTTATTACTCCCCATAAAGTTAATTTCTCGTTCGAACTCCGATCAAAACCCAACGACTGTCGTCCCTAGCTAATTACCCCAATTCCGAACACAATGGGATATGTATCGTAAGCCAGTTCGGTCGTTTCGATCAGTTTCCGTCAAAATCAAAATATAATTCAGTATATATTGAATTTGAACGCACATTTCAATTTACCGGGGCCACATACGAACCCCAAAAATTGCAGAAAATTATTTCTAGATTCGTATTGACGATACGGTCCTAACAAAACTAATTTCGTCTAATTCTGAGACCGTTTGAAAAATGGCCAATTTCCAGTCGATTAAATTCAACTGAAACTGATCAAACACGTTTACGTGTGCCACGCTCACATATTGATTCAGAAAATTCTGCAAATTTGCGACTAGCAATAAATTGGCATTCCGGATCCAACAAAAGTGGTTTTGTCGAAATCCGAGGTCGTTTGCAAAATCTCTATTTTTAAGGGCCAAATATATATTCAAAATACATATAAATATATATAACGTCCTCAGCGGCTATTTTAAATTCTTCCATTAGCCAAATTATTTAATTTACTCTGTAACAGTCCTGTTCTTCACTTTAGTTTGAATTATTTTGTTAAACAGAGTTAGATTTTCTAGGGTCGTCCCCTCTGTACTTTAAATAAATTATATATATTTAGTTAAAATTCACTCAATTCGTCAAATTAAAATTTTTAAATTGGTTCAGATTTTCCGGGTCGTTACAATCTCCCCCACTTAAAAACTTTTCGTCCTCGAAAAGGAACGAAGCCGAAAGTTGTTTTCTAATCAACTCAACTTTCGCTATTTCGATTACGGCTTAAGTTTTCCAAATTTACAGTTTCTGAAAACTTTTCAAATTTTCCAAAAATTTGGCTAACACCCTAAATTTTTGAAAAATTTCGCCATAACCTCCCCTGTACCGGGAGCTTGGGGATATTTCAAATAGCCTCCCATGGCCTTCACCAATCAATGGTGGAATAAAAAGAAAAAAGAAAGCCAAGCAGCTAGCCGATACGGCTCATAAAATCATCATCACCCCAAACAAAGTAGTAAATATAGTAAACATGTACCTATGTGTAGGGCAAAATAATTTTATTCCTTGCTTAGCATCCCTGCTATGACCTGTTCAATTCATACGAGCATGTACATATATGCAAATTCAAGAAATTCTCACGTTAGTTCAAATTTTGGTCTATTCTACCTTGCAAGCACATATTAGTTTAAACAACCAATCACACAACACAATCAGCAATCAATTAGTTGATTAAAGTTTTCAAATGCATAATGTAGATATACTGTCAAAAATCACATTTTTGATGCCAAATCACAACAAATGTCCTATGTAAGTTTTGGTTCTCACACCAATCTATATGGAAATATATAGATAACCCACTCTAGACACTTGAACTCAATCACTGATGACGATGCCTCATCATCAGAATCGCCTCCAGCAACTAGAGTGATTCTATATCTATCAAGTATATTAAAACTTCGAATATAAGCCGCTAAGCGTCTATGCAAAATCTTTATATACTCGATTGCCCAAATTCAATTTAAAATTCTCTATTCAAATACGAATACTTAAGATTAAATTTCCAAAACAAAATTGGTTTTCACTTTTATTTTCAAAAACAACACTCTTCACACTCGTTCTAGGACACTACTGATCCCATCTCTAACGAGTCATCCTTATTGGATATTTCTAATCCAATCTCTGATGTATTCTTACGTTTGGTTCTAAAGTGTCTTGTTCTCGAGCTTTGTAAACCAAAGCTCTGATACCAAATGTAACGAAAAGGATTTTCCCGGTCTCCGAAGAGACAAGAAAGCCCGAATCGCTTCGAGAACAGTACACATCAGAACACAGACGGAAGAACATTTCATTGCTATTACAAAAATATCATCAGAATACAAGAATATACAGAGTATGAATAAATATTATACACCACAAATATCAGAGATTTAAATACATTACTGCAGCGGAAAAATAATACAAAATATAACTGAAAGGAATACACGGATACAGAACTTTCCGGATATCACTTCAGCTATAAATCAGGACCCTGTGGAATATGAATCTGCAAAACCAAAACTACTAGCTGCCCGTGCGGAAAATAAGGGCACCCAGAGTTTAGGTTAAAACAATAAACTCCAGGTCAGTCATGTGACTGGTGTGAGAACTAAAACAGTTATTTAAAACTTTACTTTAAAACATGGTAAATCAAGGGACCACGCCGTATAACACGGAACGGGTTTTCTCCCAAGAATACCAGTGCATCAAATAAACAGCGCAATGCTAAAATAAAGAACAATTAAGCTATTATAAGACCCAGGTCCCATCACACAATGCAACACAAACCAGAGGATAGGGTTTTACCTTATAATAGCCAAAGAATGCTTGATACGTTTAAAACAAATCATTTGATACTACTATAAGTGTATAGTGCACAAACAACTTCAAATCATAAGTATCAATCGTAGACGGCATAAGTGACCCATACCACTATGTCGCCATACTAGGCTCTACAAATAAAACCGCAAGACGTCGTATTGGAAATTGGATTTCCATCTGTAAACCGAGGCTAGGGGCAAGACCCTCTACAGCTTCGAGACGCTCTAGTCCGCCCCTCAGGACCCAGACTCAGGTGGGCCCTTGGATCCTCAGGGTCGGTCCACCGATGTGGATTAAACTTAAACCTTGGACACTGCGTTTCCCTGCCCTTTGGGGCGTAAGCCTGGCCCGTCCGCTGACCAGAAGCATCGGCCGAAACCAATATCACGAGGCGCCTCCCAATCCATCAACCACATGAGTCAAACTCGTCAGCCAGTTCAAGCACTGACGCCACTCCTAACTAGAAGGAAACGCATGCCCTCCCTGAAGTCCGTCTCCCGTTTTGGTTCACACCGGGGTGTGAGGCTCGCGAATCAACGCTACACAAAGCTACGCCACACAAGGCCGTGCTTTGATCATCAACCAAAAGACTTTGCTTTTTAACAGAAGCCTTGATCATTTTCCACTTAGGCATGCCACACAGGCAATCCGCACCATGCAACTGATGTTTATCGATATACAACCTCTGATCCGAGCAACTCAGAGAGGGGTGAAGTAAGAGAATAAATTCTCCTTCTCCAGGCAGATGTATATTTAATAAATACCAATCAACACAGCGCAAAATCCAATGTCAGACACACCGACCATTTACAAGTCCGTTCTGGGTCTGAACGAAACCGGAGGCACCGTGTACCTCGCATATCCATCGATCTCCAAGTACGTCTGGACGATCACCAACTGATTCCCTCCTCTTGGGTGTACGGCCCAATCAAGATCATCAGTAATTACCCAAACGATGTGAAGACTTCCGGTCTTCAACCACCGTCTTCATCTTCGACATTTCGTCGTAACAGTTATTCAGAATGGGTATAACCCGGCCTTTCTGAATAACTCGCGTATATAATAAATAAGTGTTACACAAACACAACATACGCCTCATTCCAATTCAGAATATTCTTTTATTCAAATATTCATATCATTTGGGAAAGTTTCCCATTAATTTTATCAAAGATAAATTCTTTTAAATTTATTCTTTAATCTTCCTTTGGATATCATTTCAATCAAATTAAAGATTCACTAAAACTTCAATTCAGTTTTAATCTTCAAAATCAATCTTTGCTTTTAACTTGGTTAAAGAACTAGTGTCCTTTAAAACACAGTTCACGGTAATCCCAAAATCTCTTTCCATTAATTATGGAATCTTCATGGAAAACAAATCAATATATATAGTCGATATGAACTTCCATATCCAACCAATAATATAAATGGAATAACGGCCAAGCCTTTTAAATTCCATATGTATTAATGATCTTCTTCCACAGAAACTCATTTCGATTATTACCGAATCGAATTCCATTCCATTCCAATTTATATATTGGAAAACTCTGGTTATTTTAAATCCATTTCAAATCCAATTTCGTTATTTAAACCACTGGATTTATATTCTAGTTTATAACTAGTTCATTTTGATAAAAATCTATTTTTATCTTTAAAATATGAAATTTTTCATCCCAACTCTTTGCAAATCATTTATTTTGATTTTACACAAATTATTGATATTTTTAATAATTTTATCAAGGCCCGTACAGTCGATTTCCAACAACGGCCATCGAACTGCATCCATAGCGACCTTTTCCAAATTTGATTTGGACATAACTCCAAATCCGACCGTTAGATTTCAAATCAGTTATATTCGTTGGAAAGATCTTTTCGATACGAACCTAAGGTTCCGGTTTTAGGAGAATCCGACGGTCGGATCTCCCGTAATATCAATACGAATTCAATGGTCGAAATTCGCGAACGGTCGCTGCGCGGCGCGTTCTATTCAGGCCATTATATATATAATATATATATATATATATATTTCCGTTCAAAACGTATTTTATAAATTCGTTTTCAAAACGATTCCAACTTCTATTTCAGTTTTTAATCAAAAATTGAATATTTCACATCATTATATATGAATGATAATATTTTCAAAATATTTGATTTTGAAATCATTTCCTTTTCGCTATTCGTTATAAAAACGAATAAAATCGATATCAATATCGTTCTCGTTCAAATAGCGCATATCCAACCACTACGGCTTCATTCATTTCAATATTTCATGTCCATCCAAAATCGGACATCAAAATCAGTCTTATTCTTTTATAGAATATTATTTGAAAATATTCGTTATTCGAAAATATTTCTATTTCAAAATACTCTATATTTCCCAAACTGGAATGAGGCCCAAACAATTACCATAGCCTTTTACTTCTATGGATTTCCATACAACACATGTATATAACTACAGTGATAAACACTCATCCGTCATCCAACGTGCACCATTCAACTGTATAAGCATCAACTATAAATAATTGATGCTTATAACAGCCTGTCGACCAATCGATCGACATACAACCAAATAGTCGGGATTAGTGTACGTCAGTTTCACCCCAACACCCGTGTGGGGTTTCAAATCAACAAACACATATTTTATTTGTGCAGTTGGGCGATGTGTAAAATTTATCGTCCCAATCCATATCAGTCAAATGGGTGTACATCAACAAATCGGTTTGATTTGTGAATGAATATTTTATTCTATTCATTTCTAATAAAAATGATACTTTTATTTTTCTAACATATTTTAGAAAATTTCGGCGGCATAACGGCACTATACTAGAATTGGGATAAGGCCTTGCCTTGTCCCTGGTCTAACAATGGCCCACGCCATACCCATATCAATCAAATCACTTTCGTTATTCACACCACAAAATTTTGGAGTAGGGTCTAACCTAGCCTTACTCCTTCGCCTTATAACGACGCACGTCTAATCCTAACCAATTTATCGATTCGATTTTTCACACCACAAACCACATTCAAACCAAATCAACCAAACCACAAATCAACCAAACATCCATGGTTTCAAACAAAGGTGTCGGGTGCTTCTAATAAGCACCGTCTGCATCCTAGTATATATATATATATATATAACTAGAAAATAAAAAATTAAAGTGAGGAGTTCTCACATTTGGTTTCCACTCCGCCGTGCTTTGACTGAACGGTCTGGATTTTGTTTTCCTTTCGGTCCGTCCCATTGCTGTCTGTTTTACACTGTTCATAGTAAGAATCACATTTTTATTTCAACGCTATAAAAATCACATTATTATTCAACTATTCAATATGTAAAATCCGAATTTTTATCGTTACTTCATATATGTAAAAATTGAATTTTTACTTCATTATTCAATATAGAAAAATCGTATTTTTACTTCGCTTTTCTATATATAAAAATCGAACTTTTACTTCGCTAAAAATCAAATCTTTTCTTCATGAACCCACTATAAAAATCCTACCTTTTTATAATTGGAAATCCCGCCTTTCTATATGAAAATTATATTTCTACTTCTTATTCATATCGATAAAAAAACATATTTTTACTTCACATTCATATCGATAAAAATCATATTTTTACTTCACATTCATATCGATAAAAATCGTATTTTTATTTTCACTTATACAATATATGAAAATCGAATTTTTATTTCGTTATACAATATATAAAAATCGAAATTTTATTTATAATGAAAAATCGTTAATTTTCCTATACAATGAAAAATCATATTTCTTACTTACAAGGAAAAATCAATTGTTTCCTACTATGAAAAATCAAATCTTTTCAATATGAAAAATCAATCCTTATCTATATGAAAAATCAATTCTTTCCCTTGTTGTTCATATAATCAAAACCATATTTTTATAGCACCCCTTATATAATAAAAATCGTATTTTTATATTTTATTCCAAACGAAAAAAATCGTAATTTTATCACCAATAAAAATCAAAACTTTACAATGATTTCATCCATGAAAAATTCGCTTCTTTGCAATGCTATTTCAATATAAACATTATATAAAAATGAAAATGAATTCTCTACTGTTAAATTTTGAATCAAATCAAAACAAGATAGGGATAAATCGCTCACCGATCGAAATGGAGGGGGCCGGATCCACGGTGGCCCGGGCTGCAGCGGAAGGAGAGGTGGCCGGAGGTTGAACTAGTGGTGGTGGTGAAAATCGAGGGTCTGGAAGGGGCCCACGGGTCTGGCGGAAACGGTGGGGGGGGGGGGGGGGGAGGAGGGGTCGCGGGTCCGGTCAGTGGGGTAGCGGGCGAGGTCGGTTTTGGGTCAGGGGTTAGGGTGTGAAGTTGGGTTCACGTCGATCGAACAAAGGCTGGGGTTCTTCAACGACGCGTGGAGGAGTGGGGGGGCACTGGTGGCGCGACTGCGCCCTAGGCCAGGTGGCGGCGGCCAACGCCAGGCGCGGCGGAGAGGTTAAACGAGGGTGCGGTCTCTCCCTTTTTTTTTCCTTCGTTCTGAGATCGAACGGTTTGATTTGGGGAAAACAAAATGGAGGGGGGCCTATATGTAAAACTATATTTATATTTTTAATTTAATTATTTTATTACTCCCCATAAAGTTAATTTCTCGTTCGAACTCCGATCCAAACCCAATGACTGTCGTCCCTGGCTAATTACCCCCATTCCGAACACAATGGGATATGTTTCGTAAGCCAGTTCAGCCGTTTTGATCAGTTTCCGTAAAAATCAAAATATAATTCAGTATATATTGAATTTGAACGCACATTTCAATTTACCGGGGCCACATACGAACCCCGAAAATTGCAGAAAAATTATTTCTACATTCGTATTGACGATACGGTCCTAACAAAACTAATTTCGTCTAATTCTGAGACCGTTTGAAAAATGGCCAATTTCCAGTCGATTAAATTCAACTGAAACTGATCAAACACGTTTACGTGTGCCACGCTCACATATTGATTCAGAAAATTCTGTAAATTTGCGACTAGCAATAAATCGGCATTCCGAATCCAACAAAAGTGGTTTCGTCGAAATCCGAGGTCGTTTGCAAAATCTCTACTTTTAAGGGCCAAATATTTATTCAAAATACATATAAATATATATAACGTCCTCAGCGGCTATTTTAAATTCTTCCACTAGCCAAATTATTTAATTTACTCTGTAACAGTCCTGTTCTTCACTTTAGTTTGAATTATTTTGTTAAACAGAGTTAGATTTTCTAGGGTCGTCCCCTCTGTACTTTAAATAAATATATATTTAGTTAAAATTCACTAAATTCGTCAAATTAAAATTTTTAAATTGGTTCAGATTTTCCGGGTCGTTACACCTAAAGTGCATGATGTATTTCACGTGTCTCAACTCAGAAAGCATGTGCATGATCCAGATCTGATTGAGGATGAATTGAATCAACAAGTCATGGATATTACTCCAGAATTAGTTGTGAGAATAGAGCCGATTAAGATCAATGGAAAAGAAACTAAAGAGCTAAGGAACAAGAAGGTTCACTTAGTTAAATTTCAATGGAGTAGTGATCCTAGTGACTGTACTTGGGAGACAGAGGAGAGCATTAAGCAAGCCTATCCCAAATGCAGAGTGGACATTTCTGAATAACTTTTGTGCAAGGTATATTTACAATACTTTACATTTCCGTGTTGTTTCCTACTTTACTATTGTATCCTTTTCGAGGACGAAAAGTTTTAAGCAGGGGAGATTGTAATAACCCGGAAAATCTAAACCAGTTTAAAAATTTTATTTTGATTAATTTAAGCAGAAATTGAGTATGAATTTAAAAATTCCATTTTTAAAACAATATTAAAGCCTTGAAAATAGCAATTTTGCAAATGACCTCAGAATTCGACGAAACCACTTTTGTTGGATCCGGAATGTCAATTTATTGCTAAGTTGAATTTTCCATAATTTTAGAAAATAATATGTGAGCGTGGCAAAGGAAAACGTGTTTGAACAGTTTCAGTCAATTCTGACCGACCAGAAAATGGCCATTTTTCAAACGTGCTCAGAATTCGATGAAATCTGTTTTGTTGGGACCGTATCATCCCAACATAGCTAGATAAATTTTTTCGGGAATTTTTGGGATCAGTTTGTGGCCCCGGCAAATTAAAATGTACATTCAGAGTTAAAATTAAAATGTTTTATACTTTAATTTGAAAAATAACTGACTTTAATAGTCGGATTGGCCTACGAAACATATCCCATTGTGTCCGGAATGGGGGTATTTAGCTGGGGACGACGGTCGTTGGGTTTGAAAAGGAGTTCGTTTAAGAAAACACTATTTTTGAACTTAATAAAACCATGGACCAACCATTAAATTCCTTTCATTGTTTTAAAAATTAAAAATCCTTCGGAAAAGCCTTTTCCCTTCTGCCGATCGACGATCCTCGAGCTCCGCCCTTTCCGACCCTTTTCCCGCCACCTCGGCCATCTCCAGCCACCGCCACCACCAGCAATCGATGCGCCTCCTTCCCCTCTTCAAATCCGAACCAACCTCGACCCCCCTCGTCGCCTCCACTTCGAGAATCGAGCCCGCCAAGTCTACGACTTCACAGCGTCGCCACGGCCAACTCCGGCCACCGATCTGCACCAAACACCCATGCCTGCTCGCCTCTCTCCCCTCTTCCACGTGATACCCTCCGATCGTCACCACATCGCTCAGACTTCGAGAAAATCCGAAACCCTAGTTTGAACAACGTTGAAAGGTGATGCCTTTATTTTATTTGAACTGATTTAAACACTTTTAAGTGTTACAAACTTTGAAAAATCATATCTTTATCGTGTATTGACGAAATTCGTTGAAACAGGAGACATCGTGACCGCTAGGAGGCTCTCTACATTCTAAAAGAGACCGTGGATTTTTCTGAGCTCTTATCTATTTTTAGCGAAGCAACGAACCAATGTGAGAACTCTAAATTTTAAACGGAATGAAAACGTGTTGTATAAATTATATAAGCGGAGTATAAATTATATACGCATTGTATACCTCATGTACATGTGTTGTATAAGTTGTATGAGCGATGTATAAATTATACAAGCATTGTTTGAAATATATTTGCATTGGAAAAGTGTGTAATTTGAAGTGAAATATATTATATATATATATATATATATACGCCCCTCGTCCACAAACCATGGACGATATTTATTGGTTGTGATTGGTGTGAAAAATTTGTTGGTAACGAATGGTTGACTTGATTTGTTTGTGGTTGTGAATGATTGATTGTGGTTGCAATTAAAATGGAAATTGATGTGGAAAAATTCCTTAAGACCTGAAAGATGGCCGGAATATTTAGGTCCCTAGAATACGCCCCTTAGGGAAAGCAGCGATGCTTAAGGTAGTGCGAGGAGCCATACTTCGCTATGGTGCCGGTTTTAAACCCTTACCGTTATGTTGCCGAAATTTTCAATAATATTCATGTGTTAGAATTATTTTCATGTGTTGGAATTATTTTCATATGTGGAAACTATATTCATGTGTTGAAATCTATATACAAGTGTTGAAACCATATTCATTTGTTGAAACTTTATTCTCATGTGTTTAAATCGTATTCATGTATTGAAACCGTATTCATGTGTTGAGAAGATAAATTCATGTATAGAGTGCATTCATGTGTGGAATAGATATTCATCCGTTGAATAGATATTCGTGTGTTGAATGGCATTCGTGTTTTAAATAAAATATTTATACAATAAAATTCACCTCTCTAAAATATATATATTCCAACTGGAAATTGGCTAAGTGGAATGGTTTCTTCGGTATTGATCTGATGTTGGTTTCGGCCTTCGGGGTTATTACTTAGGGAGTCGTTCTCCTGCTAATTTACGGTTAGAAGCTGATTAAAAATTAAAACAAAAAAAATTCATGTATAGAGTGCATTCATGTGTGGAATAGAAATTCATCCGTTGAATAGATATTCGTGTGTTGAATGGCATTCGAGTTTTAAATAAATTCTTTAACAATAAAAATCACATCTTTATTATAATACGAACTATATAAAATTATCCATGTGTGGAAAAAAATCATGTATAGAGTGCATTCATGTTTGGAATAGAAATTCATCCGTTGAATAGAAATTCGTGTGTTGAATGGCATTCGTGTTTTAAATAAATTCTTTAACAATAAAAATCACATCTTTATTATAATACGAACTATATAAAATTATCCATGTGTGGAAAATTCATGTATAGAGTGCATTCATGTGTAGAATAGATATTCATCCGTTGAATATAAATTCGTGTGTTGAATGGCATCTGTGTTTTAAATAAAATACTTATACAATAAAATTCACATATCTATTCTATATAAAAATATGTATATTCTAACTGGAAACTGGCTAATTGGAATGGTTTCTTCGGTATTTATCTGATATTGGTTTCGGCCTTCGGGGTTAATACTTAGGGAGTCGTTCTCTTGCTAATTTACGGTTAGAAGCTAATTAAGAATTAAACAATAAAAATAACAATTCAACATAAGTGAAAATTTATCCATGTGTGGAAATACTCAAGTGTCGAGTTGTTCATGTGTTGAAAAATATTCATTTGTTGAATAAAAAGGTTGAGCAATAAAAATTACATTTTTATAAAAAAAAATGAAGTGCTAAAAACATTCGTGTGTGGAATAAACATTTTTAATGACAAATACATCATTTTTATCACGTATGTGACATGCTTAAAATATACAAGTGTTGAAACAAATAATTGTTTGTTATGAATATTATTTTGCAATGTATAAGAATTGAATAAAACCGTCATGTGTCGAAATATATTTTAGTTCTCAAAAAAATATCATCTTTTATATGAAACTGAATTGAACATTGATAAGTGATTAGAGTAGCAGACATGTACATGTATATTTATTGAACAGGATATAGCAAAGAGGCTAGAGAAAAGGAATAAAATTGTATGCCCGACAAGTAGGTACACGTTTACTATTTTGCTTGAGTGATGATTTTACGAGCCGATTGGCTATCCGCTTGGATTTTTATTTTTATTTTTGAGATGAGATGCCCGTGTGGCTGTTTGGGGAATTCCCGGCCTCTCCCGTACAAACGAGGTTATGGCGAAATTTTCCAAATATTTAAGGCGTTAGTAAAATTTTGAAGTAAAAACGATATAGAAATCGTCAAATGAATTATATTTATATATATATAAATTAAAATTAAAATTAAAACGAATCGAGCCCGTGTAGTTCACGTTTTGAAATCATAACTTTAAACGATTATCCCGAAAAATCCGACTATCGGATTTTGACGAAACTGAAACCGTTGGGTTCGCTTTTGAGAGAGCTTTCCAACGATATAAACTTTGTTAAGATCCAACGGTTAGATTTCCAGATATGTGTAAAACAAATTTAGAGAAAAGCAGCGCCAGTGCCACGACACGACCTGAAACGTCGTTTAATTAAATATGGCCATTTTTAACTAAATAAAAATGGCGAAAAATTGTTATAAAATATTATAAGTGATATGAAGTGAAAATAAACCAAATTTACTTGGTTTGGTTGATACTTGATAGTTGATTGTGTTTGACACGAAAATTATACTAAAGAACTTAAACGTGAATGTCGAATAATCTAACTAATAAAGAATTGAATTGTATTCTAATATACGTGAATTATTTATAAAGGCCGGGATAATTCTCATTTCAAATAATTGATTGACGATTCGAAGTCGATGATGTAAAGACGGTTCAAGACCGATGATCTTCATATCGGATGGATGGGCGTTACTGAGGTTCCTGATTGGAGTAGCTACCTTGAAGGCACTGAAGTAGTAGCCGTTTGGACGGGTGTGTTGATTGGACGGATTTGCGAGGAATTTGGTGCCTTCGGTTTCGTTCAGACCCAGAACGCACTTGTAAATGGACTATGTGTCTGACATTGGATTTTGTTCTGTGCTGATTGAGCTCTATTAAATATATATCTGTTTGGCGGTGGAGAATTTATTCTCTTTCCTAACGCCCTTCTCTGTGACATACAAGCTCAGAGGTTATATATCGATGGAAATCAGTCTCATGGAGTGAACTACATGTGTGGCACACCTAAGAGGCATGTGGTCAAGGCTTCTGTTCAAAAGTAAAGTCTTGTGGTGATGATCAAAGAAAGGCTTGTGTGGCATAGCTTTGTGTATAGCGGTGATTCGCGAGCCTCACACCCCAGTGTGAACCAGAAACAGGAGAAGGACTCGGGGGGAGCATGCATCTCTTTCTAGTTAGAGGTGGTATCAGTGCTTAAACTGGCTGACATTTATATACTTTTCACTTGTGTGGTTGTTGCTGTTGCGAGGCGCCTCAGATATGGAGTCATTTGGCTCATTTACGCCCCATAGGGCGGGGAGACGGAGTGTTCAGGGTTATATTTAAACCACATCGAGTGGACCGCCCCAGATGATCCTAGGTGCAGTTGCGGCTGTAGCCTGAGACTCGGACTAGACGGTCTCGAATTCGGTGAGGACTATCTTTTGCGTCGGTTCACAGATGGAAATCCAAACTTCCAATACGACATGTGCGTACAGATTGTGAATATATATACGGCGACATAGTGGCATGGGACCCTTATGCCGTCTATGATTGATATTTAAAATTGTATATAAAATTAGAAACTGTCTGGAAATGAGCTAAGATGAGTGGTTTCCTGGGTATTGGTCTGATGTTGGTTTCGGCTTTCGGGGATAATATTCAGGGAATTGTTCTCTTGCTAGTTTATGGTTGGAGTCTGATTTTGAAATAAACGATAAAGTTTACTTTACAGGTATTAAGCATATCTTGGTCGATATAAGGTAAAACCCTATCCTCCGGTTTGCGTTGCATTGTGTGATGGGACTTGAGTCTTATATCAGCCTCATTCTTTATAAAAAGCATTGTGTTATTTAAAGAATTTACTTTATTTTAAATGTAGTGGCAATCACTGGAGTAAACCCGTTCCGCGAAAGTGGCGTGGTCCTATGATTTGCTTTGTTATTGTTGTTTAAGCAGTTGAATAGATTTCTCATACCAGTCCCACGACTGACTCATAGTTTGTTTCACTTGGCAAACTCAGGTGCCCATATTTCTACATGGCAGCCTTGTGTTCAGGTTTTAGCAGACTCATTCTGGACAGCTGTTTAGCTGGAGCTGGACTTTCCCATTTCTTTTTACTGTTTCAGTTATTATCATATACATTATGTTTGTTCCGCTGCAGACTTTTTATATTGTACTGAAACTATATTTTGTGCTAAGTATGATCCTTTATGCTGTATAACTCTGATGATTATATTTATCCAGTGTATTTTGATGTCCATTATCTGAGTAATGATATATTTTCTGTTCTGCTGTTACTATTTATGTGTTATATTCCGAAGATTACCCTTGTCAACGTGGATACGGGGTTTGGGTTCGTCGCACGCACCCAAGGAATACCTCCTCCAAATTTGAACGTTCTACATGAGATGATGTTATCCTCGCCAATCTTGCTTCGAAACTGTTGCTGATCTCATTGTCAAATAGATATATGCAGCGTTTTAGGGGGCAAACCCCTAAGCTAACCAAAAACATCCGCGTGCTCAAGGACTACTCTAACTGTAACACCCCACCTCCGCTAGGGTCACTCACAAGGGAATGCACTAGCTTTAGAGGGGCGTTAATAGGTAAACAAGCACAGAAATATTACAAGATAGAACATATAAAACAGCGGAAGTAAAAAAACTTTTCATTTCTTTATAAATAAGGTCTAAAGCCTTTTTCATCAGAAATTTCTTACATCAAAACCTGTCTTGCAATAGTAAAGAAGCATAAACCATTTCATAAACTATTCTCCAAGTAAAACAGTAAAGCAGCCATAGCCAAGAAAAGTCCAGCCACAAATGCTGACCTTCAAGCAGAAGAAGTCCGAACTAAATAGTAGTATTTCCTCCCTGAAAACCTTGGGGGGGGGAGGGGAACGGAAGACAAAGAGGCGAATGAAAACGGGGTCAGTCATAAAGATTGGTAAGTTCTATCTACTTCCAGCATAAAAATAGGTAAAGGCAACATGACATGCATAAACTGAAAGTAAACATAAGGGTGATGACAAGATAGATAAACTATACCATGATAACAGGATGAATTACCGTATCAAGATAAACTAAGGTATCATGATAAACTACGATGTGAAGATGAATCAAGGTATCACATCGCCAGGTTTCTATCGAGTATAATAACCCAAGGTATCTATCAAGTATAACATCCTAAGGTATAACATCACAAGGTTTCTACCCTTTACCATTTACGATATCTATTTGCTTTGCACCTCCCGTACTAGTATCCCAACTCATGTGATTTTTTCCATGTATATGTTCAGTCCTTTGTCGTAAATCGTACGGGCTTTCTCATGTAAATCTATACTACTTCAACGTAGTGTCATTTTATCCTTTAAATCGTTTGGACTTCCATCCTTGATCTGGCTAGGTTTTTCTATCATGAATTATCTCATATTCAACTAGGATTTATGCCACCTTGGACCACTAGGGTTTATGCTACCTAATGAATGTTTACGTAACTTGGTTAGGGTTCGAGCCACCTAGGACCACTAGGGATTACGCTACCCATCAACCGCGCCCTTTTTCCCACGTATGTATCGTGAATCGTTTTTCCATGTCTAGATGCACATGTACCACAATGTGCCATCCGAGTCCCGTGCCAGGGCAAATCACGAAATACGGAACTCGGTCGGGAGCTTTAAATCATCTGCCGATGCAGATATCAAGGTCTGTTTTTGTACCGATGGTTATGGTCCCACGTGACCCCTCCCTCAACTACTGAAAGGCAATCCAAGAAAAATCATGTATGAGAACTACACTCCGGCCACCTGTGCCCCACTTTCCTATTGGCCAACCTCACCCATAACTAGATAGCAAGTATATGGTCTGTTGGGAGCTCTTTGCCTTTCCGTACGTACACGATTAATTGACTAAAGATGGTAGATAGTCGACGACGTGCTATCACGGGGCAAAATAAATTATCGTTGACTCCACGCTAATCCATCCCAGTCTTTAGGTTGCTCGCATAGCAACCAAGGTATACTCTTGGTTCTTGTACCTCAGACCTTAACCTCTCGTGAGCCCAGGCGGATCATCTGCGACCTCACAGAGGGATCCCAAGAGTACCCTCACGTCCCCCGAAGCTACACCTTCATCACCCAATTCGCTGGAGCCTTTATCTAAGTCAGATAAACATCCGCTCCTCCTCGTGTGTTTGTTTAAGCGATGACCTACCGTATCAGGTTACTCATCCATTCATGAACTGGTCCAATATCCTTGACTAAGAACTATTACTTAGTTATCCTAAACTAATGTTTATCACATAGTTTCCTTTTCCGTTATCCTTGTTAACTACAATTTTCCACCTAGTCCCCTAAACTAGGGTTTTGTCTAATGGGTTAAGTGTTGTCATTCAAGCTCATGACTTAACCCGCCTACCAATCATGTGAAAATTGGCTAAGTGTTCAAGTTCAAGTCTTAGCTCTACAGACCACGTGTCAAGTTGGTTAAGTACATTCAAGAGGTTCGCGAATTAACCCTATCAAATCATCTAGTCGGATTGGTTAAGTATTGGTTAACTTAACTCCCATCAATTGATCGAGTCAAATTGGTTAAGTGTATTCAAACGGTTTGTGACTTAACCCTATCAAGTTATCGTGTTAGATTGGTTAAGTATTGGTCAACATAGCCGCATCAAATTATCGAGTCGGATTGGTTAAGTGTAGGTTAACTTAACCCCATCGAATTATCGGGTCGGATTGGTTAAGTGTTAGTTAACTTAACCCCATCGAATTATCAGGTCGGATTGGTTAAGTGTAGGTTAACTTAACCCTCATCCACTAGTCATATTTATAATGGTTAAGTATTTCCCCTCGTGTGTTTACTTAACCTTAACACGCCTCGCGTAATCCCGGTCGGGTGTTATCAACCCATTTAGGTTAAACTAACCCATCTACTAATCGTGTTACATGGTTAAGTGTCTTTAAGTAATCAAGTCTTACTTTACCTACCCATTCATGTTATATCGGTTAAGTGTCACTAGGTAATTAAGTCCGATTTTACTTAACCTACCCATTCATGTCATATCGGTTAAGTACCATTAGTCAAATTAACTTAACCTTATTATTTGGCATTAAATAAATTAATGCACTCCCAACCTCTCACATTAGACGTTGTTGTGGTTAGTCGGGCGGGTTCGGGCAGATTTACACCACAACCTAATCTAACCTCGGGTTTCAAGCGTGATATGACCGACTAATCACATTGGGTCCTATTGTTTGTAGCTACTGGATTTGCTGGGCGGTTCCGGGCAGATTTATGCTGCAAACTCAACCCAACCTCGAGTTGGTCACTTTCATGTTTTCCTACGTGTCATGTCCACATTCAAATTTATCATAAATGTCATATTTTTATGTAACATCATGTCAAGTTTTCATGTCATATTCACGTTTGCCTAAACTACCCCAAATCTCATCCAGTGTGGAGAAAATTAGATGAAGAGGATTGCAACAACTGCGATTGGCCTTATTTTGTGAGGTAGGTTTTATGGACTGGGCAGAGTAGGTGTGGGAATAATTCAAAGATGAAGTCATACAAAACATCAACTAAGGAGCCATCTCTGATGTGGTTTCGAAGACACAGGTTCACCGAATTAGAGTAGCAAGAAGAAAGGGCATTGGGTGATTTGATTAAAGCGACCTCTTGCTTCACCTAGAAAACGTAAAAGAATTAATACATGTTGGAATTCATCAAATGAATTTTGGTATATTATCAGTTCAAGGAAATAAAAAGAACGAAATACTAACGAAATAGGAGGTATGAGGAAAGCAGCAATGCGAGAAGTAGAAATTAATTTAGCTACACGGTTCAGTTTAGATTGCTGAGAGTGGCTGTGAGCTCTCGAAACCAAACTCAGTAATTATAATAAAGTATAGATATGTGATGTGATATATAATCTGTTGTTGATTATGTGTGTTTGAATAATATCGATCATTGTTTGGTATTTTGAATACCATATATAATACTGGAATTAAAAATGGAATTTTGAAAGTGTATTTTGAAAATAAAATATTTATATAAAATCAATGGATTTATATAAAAGAAAATATTTGTATAACAAATATAGAAGGGAATTATTTGTAAAACAAATATAAAGGGAAATATTTGTAAAACAAATATAAAGGGAAATATTTGTAAAACAAATATAAAATAAAATAATGGTAAAACAAATATAAAAGAAAATATTTTTAAAACAAACAGAAAGGAAATATTTGTGAAACAAATAGAAAAGGAAATATTTAAAGAATAAATAGAGAAATAAAAGGAGAATTTTACATTTGGAAGATTTACACCCGTGCTTCGCACACGGGTATAACATGACATGGATTTAAAGTAGATATTAAATAAAAATATGTTTTAACATATATGAATCGGAAAGGATAAATTTATAAACGATGTTTATAAATTAAATAAAATATTTATCATTGGATAAATTGGGTACATAAAGCTGAATTTATATAGAGGAGTGAAAATCAGTTTTAACACCGATGTTTTTAAGGGAATTAAATGAGATTTTAGTGTTAGAAGTATAAAATAAGTTTCTATATAAATAATTCAATAATTAGAAGTATAAATAGAAATTGGATTTGGGATATTGTTTTAAATACGAAATCAGACTGTTTTGATTACAAAGAAGAATTAGTATTTACATTTAATGTAAATAAAGGATTCAAGTAAATATTTTGCTAACAAAATATTTATAAAGAAAATAGGGTTGAAATAGGAATTTAAAATGGAGTTAAAGGAATTTGAAACTGACTGGAGATTAGTTAAGTTGAACAACTATCTGGGTATTGATCTGATGTTGGTCTCGTCCTTCGGGGTTAATACGTAGGGGGTTGTTCTCTTACTAGTTTATAGTTAGAGACTGATATATGTGAGAAGATAGTGATGCGTGAATAAAGGTCTGTTGCTATTTTTTTATAAAAGTCTGTTGATTTTATGATGTTTATAAAAGTCTGTTGCTATTTGTTCTGATGAGTTGTATGCCCAAAGTTAGCGTATTCGGGTTTTGAACGGTCTTGGTCGTTTTTGCGATCGATTAGGTCTGGGCGAACTCGGGGTCGTTACAGTTATATAACTTTTATATAAAAAAATCATAATTACTAAGATCGGATTATATATATAATCACAAATACGTTAATTATAAACTTGTTACTCTCAACTCATTCTAGGGCATTACTAACCCCATCTCTAACGAGCTTACTTGTATAGGATATTACTAATCCTACCTCTAATGATTTTTTGTTCAGTTCTAACGAGTTGTAGCCCAAAGATTTGAGCTAACTAATGCTCTGATAACAACTGTAACAACCCCGATGTCGCCCGGGCCTAATCGATCGCAAAATCGACCAAGACCGTTCAAAACCCGAATACGCTAACTTTGGCCATACAACACATCAGAACAAATAACAACAAACTTTTTTAAACATCATAATAATGTTACATCAGAGTACAGAATATCAGAGTATATCGAAAAATAATAGTACAACGGAAGATTAATTCACAACAAATATAATACAATGCAGTGGAACTAATAAACTAACACAGCGGAAGACTATCAATGCTATGGACACAGCTTTAAGCTTCGATCCAGAATCCTGCTAAATATATCTGCAAAATAAGCTATTCATATGCCCGTGTGGAAAATATGGGCACCCGAGTTTGCCAGTGAAACAAACTACAGGTCAGTCGTGGGACTGTTATGAGAAATCTTACCTAACTTATCTAATAATAAGGCTAATCATGGGACCACGCCGCTAACGCGGAATGGGTTTACTCCATTGGATTGCCAGTGCAAGAAATAAATTAAATCGTTAAACAACGCAATGCTTTTCAGAAAAAATGAAACCATTATAAGACTCAAGTCCCATCACACAATGCAACACAAACCGGAGGATAGAGTTTTACCTTATAATGGTCAAATATGCTTGATACGTGTTAAACTCGATATTATTATTAGTGCGTATATGTTTCAAAAACAATTTCAATCATATTGTATCAATCATAGACGGCATAGCTACCACATACTATGTCACCAAATAAAGGTTTACAATCAAAACCACATGATGTCGTATTAGATGTTGGATTTCCATCATGAACCAAGACAAAAGATAGTCCTTACCAAATTCGAGACACTATAGCCTGTGCCTCAGGAACATAACGCATCGTCCCTTTGATCTTCAGGGGCGGTCCACAAACAATGTTAGTGGATTGGTAATGCCAGAACAATACGTTTCACCGCCCTATGGGGAGAAAATAGAGCCATTAGGGACTCAAATAATCGAGGCTCCTCATTCAACCATCCACATAAGCAAAATGCCAGGGCCTGTAAAACGCTGACATCACTTCTAGCTAGAAAGAAATGTATTTCCTCCATGTAGTTTGTTTCACTTTGCAAACACGGGTGCCCTCTTTTCCACAAGGGCAGCCTTGTATTCATGTTTAGCAGACTCTTTCTGCATATCCGTGGGGCTGAAGATGGATACTATCATTTCTATTACGTTGTTCAGATTTCACTTAGCATATTCCGCTGCAATGTATTACATTTATTGTAAATTTATCTTCTTCTATAGTATTATTTATTCAATGTACTCTGATATTCTGTACTCTGATGCTACATTATTATGATGTTTATAAAAGTCTTCTTCTATTTATTCTGATGAGTTGTATGCCCAAAGTTAGCATATTCGGGTTTTGAACGCACTTAGTCGATTTAGCGATCGATTAGGTCCGGGCAAAATTCGGGTCGTTACATACGAGCTTAGAGGTTGTATATCGTTAGACATCAGTTGCATCTAGTGGATTGCATGTTTTGCATGCTGAGATGCAAAAGATCAAGGCTTTTGTTGAAAAGCAGAGTCTTGTGGTTGATGATCAAGGCGATTCCTGTGTGGCATAACTTTGTGTATAGCGTTAATTCGCGAGCCTCACACCTCGGTATGAGTTAAAAACGGGATCGTGACTGCAGGGAGAACACGATGTTTCTTTCTAGCTATGGGTGGTGTCAGTGTTTTACAAGCCCTAAAATTTATATTATTTTACCTATGTGGTTGTTGGAAAGCAAGGCGCCTCGGATATATTGGCTACTGCGGGAGCTAATGGATATAGGTCCGATAGAACAGGGAAACGTGTGTTTAGGAATAATTAATCCTCAAGTGTAAGAGAGGACCAGCCCTGAAGATCCAAGGGTCAACTGTGGGTGATCCTGAGGCATTTGCTAGAGTATCTCGAATGGTGAGGAGCCATCCCTGGCATCGACTCATGATGGAATCCAAATTTCCAATATGAGATTACGGATTTGATTGTTAACTTATATATGGCGACATGGTATATGGTGCCCATGCCGTCTATGATTGATATTTATTATTGAAATTGTTTATGAAACATATAAGCACTAGTAATAATATCCAATGCTTTTGATTTAAACGAATTGAGCATATTTTGGCCATTATAAGGTAAAACTCTATCCTCCAGTTTGTGTTGCATTATGTGATGGGACTTGAGTCTTATAATGGCCTCATTCTTCGAAAAAGCATTGCGTTGTTAAATAATTTACTTTACTTCGTGCACTAGCAATCACTGGACTATACCCGTTCCGCGAAAGTGGCGTGGACCTATGATTTTCCTTATTATTATGTTTAACCAGTTAAGTAGATTTCTCATACCAGTCCAATGACTGACTCGTAGTTGGTTTTACTTCCAAACACAAGTGCCTCTATTTTTACACGGGCAGCCGAGTGATAGGTATCAGGTTCTATTTTGTCTTGGCACATGGAGTACACTTTTGGCTACCAGGCGAAGACTAGTTTTATCTGTATTTAGGCTTATAGACATCTTCGCGTATTCATTCTAAGTATATGTATCGCTAATGGTAATATAGATTGATTATTTCCTTTTTGTACTAAGCAATATCCCATCTATGTAACTCTGATGATGTAGGCATTTGTATTTCCACTAGTATGATGTATATTATTCCTCTGTTTCTTGTTTATGCTATTATCTTTACTCTGCTAATGATGATTAATGTGTTATATTCCAATGACTATCCATACTTCTGTGACATGGGGGTTTTTGGTTTTCACACCTGGTATCAGAGCTTTGGTTAATCATAGTTCTGGAATTAAACACATTAAACACCTCTTCAAAGATAGAATCAATAGTATTCTAAGGCGAGTAGCTCATTAGAGATAGGATTAGTAATGTCCTAGAATGAGCATAGCAGAATAGTAAATTAACTTGATCAACACATCATTACCTTTCCATATATTCTTCAGCTTTTACCATATCTTAAAATTATCATTTCTGTGGGCTTGACTCTTTTCTTGCTTGTACAGAACTGACCTAGATGGCTACCAGAGCTAAAGCAGCTGGAGGTCGAGGAAGCCGAGGCCGAGGAAGGGGTGAAATCCCTAATGCTCATATTCAGCCTGATCGTGAGGCTGCAGTACCACCACCACTGGCCCCTCAGCCATCTGACCTTGATCGAGTGGAAAAGAAGAACAAGAATCTTAAAGGCCAGACATTCTCTGGTACTAGTACTTTGATTGAGGCCTTAGCTTGGTTACAATCATGTTAGAAGATCTACGCTAGTTTGGGACTTGAGGATCACCGTAAGAGATTTACGGGCGCTTGGTTATTGATAGGCGAAGCACAATTGTGTGGGATGCCATCACTTTAGATGAGCTGGAGATCGAGATGTCTTGGGATGAATTCAAAGTGCTATTTGAAGAGAAGTTCATTCCAGAACAAGAGATGGAGCGTCTTCATGGCGAATTTGCCAATCTCCAATAGTGAGACCGCACTATTCAAGAATATCTTAGCAAGTTCATTAAGCTGTCCCGATATGCTACTGAGTTTATTCAAGATGCTAAGAGGAAAAACAAGTGGTTTATTCATGGACTGCAACGTAGATACCAGGATAGAACAATGGGGCACGTTAAACTCCTATTCAAAGAAATGGTGGAAATGGCATGCAATTATGCGAGCTTTGATAAAAGGAAATTAGATGAAGACCGCACAAAGAATCAAACAAGCAATAAACGCAAGTCTTCCGGGAACCAACCCGAATCAAGCAACACAACAACGAAGCCACAAGCAAATAGGCAAACTAGGGGGAATTGTTATAACTGCGGTAAGGCTGGACATTACTCTAATGTATGCACCGCTCCGAAGCGGGAAAAGACCAATCAATCAAGTTCAAGTCAGAATTCCCGCAATACTAGGGAATGATTCAACTGTCATCAGAAAGGGCATAACAAGCCAAATAATCCTTTGCTAAAAAATTCTCAGGTGGCACATGTTTATGACAGGGAGGATCCACCAACTACATAAGACGCAGCAGGTAAACCTGAAGTTTTGCGAGGTACCCTTACTATTAAAAATATTCATGTTTCCGTACTGTTTGACACTGGTGGATCACGTAGTTTCATTTCTGGTAACACTATTTACAAGCTAAAGTTAAAAGTAAGAGACCTTAAAGAACCGATTAGAGTTCATAACCCAATAGGAGGATCTCTTGTTCTCAATTCATATTGCAGAGTTCCTATCTCTCATTCTTCTTACAAGTTTCTCATTAATTTAATCAAAATAATTTTTCTGAATTTGACGTTATTCTTTGCTTGGAATGGTTAACGAAATACGAGGCTGAAGTAAAATGGGCCGAAAGAGAAGTTAAAATTAAAACAAAGCTTGGGCATATTAATATAACACGCCATGGCTCAAAAACCGATAGAAAAGAATTTTGGTCCGCTCTCGAAGTCATTCACACTTTGTTAGAGAAAATTACTGTCGTCAAACATTATGAGGATGGGTTTGAAGAAGTAGATAGCTTACCGCTACAAAGAGAAATAGACTTCAGAATCGAGCTAATTCCGAATGCAAGGCCAGTTGTGGACGCTATTCGAAGAATGACTTTAAAGGAAAAAGAAGAATTGGAAGATCAAACAAGGCGCCTTAAGTGGAAAGGTCTAATCAGACCCAGTTTCTCTAATTGGAGTGCAGCCGTAGTGTTTGTTCCCAAATCAGACGGTACTCTCCGATTATGTGTTGATTACCAAGACCTTAACAAGCAGACGCTCAAAAATAAATATTCGTTGCCCCACATTGATGATTTATTGGATCGATTGAATGGAGCTCAAGTATTTTCCAGAATGTACCTGGCTATAGGTTTCCATCAACTGAGAATTGCAGAAGATTATGTTCCTTTAACAGCTTTCAAAGGTCCAAACATATTCTATGAGTGGTTTCATCGATCTAATGAATAGAGTGTTCCGTGAAGTATTGAATAAATTTGTGTTTGTTTTCATTGACGACATTTTAATCTTCTCTAAGTCAGAAAGCGAGCATTAAAAACATTTAGAACAGTTGTTAGAGATTCTGAGAAGGAATGTCTTCAAAGCTAAATTTTGTAAATGTATTCTGTAGCAAGATGAAGTTAAGTTCCTTGGTCACGTCGTATCAAAGGAAGGAATTTATGTAAATCTAAGCAAAATTACAGCAATTCGAGACTGGAAGCAGCCTACTACACCCACAGAAGTTCAGAGTTTTCTTGGATTAGCTGGTTATTATCGAAAAGTTGTTAAGGATTTTTAAAAAAATATCCAGTTCATTAACAAAGCTTACTAAGAAGCACGCAAGATTCAATTGGACTCCAGAATGTGAGGCAGCTTTCCAGGAGCTGAAATTAAGATTGACAATGGCTCCAGTGTTAACAATTATCGATGGCAATCAGGATTTGAAGGTCCGGACAGATGCATCTCTACAAGGTCTTGGTGCGGTATTAATGCAAAGAGGCCAAGTCGTCGCTTATGCTAGCCGTCAGTTGAAGCCGCATTAAAAGAGGTACGCTACTCATGATCTTGAGTTGCTAGCCATCGTATTTGCTTTGAAAATCTGGAGACATTATCTATTGGGTGAGAAGTTCGAAATATATACCGATCATCAATCATTGAAGTATTTGTTTACCCAGAAAGACCTGAACCTGAGACAACAGCGTTGGCTAGAATTTCTCGCAGTTTATGATTTAGATATTCTGTATACTCCGGGAAAAGCCAATGTTGTAGCTGATGGGCTTAGCAGAAAGAACGTAATTGTCGCCAGTCTTGTCATTACATCATCATTAATTGAGAAAATATCCGCTCTTCAGAAGGATGATCACTTCATTTAGAGGATCAGAGAGAGAATTCAGAAGGCGAGCCTTCGAGTTTTCAGATTGATAACAACGGGGTTTTGAGATTAAAAGGCCGAATTTGTGTTCCAAACATTCCTAAGCTCTGGACAGAAGTACTGGATGAAAGTCATAAATCCAAACTAAGTATCCGTCCTGGTGTATGTAAAATGTGTAATGATTTCAAGCGAACAATTTGGTGGAGGTCTATGAAAAGGGACATTTCAATATATGTTAGCCGGTGTTCCACTTGTCAAAAAGTAAAAAAGCGATCAACAAAAACTCGACGGATTGTTACAAACATTGGAGATTCCAAATTGGCAGTGGGAGCAAATTTCTATGGATTTCATAGATGGTTTGCCTAGGACCAAAAGAGGAAATGACAATATATGTGTGATCGTAGATCGTTTCACGAAGACCGCCCATTTTATACCTATTAGATCGACTAGAACAGCTAAAAGTCTGGCGTAGATTTATTTTAAAGAAATTGTTAGACTGCGTGGAGTCCCCATCAGCATATTCAGTGATAGAGACCCGATATTTGCTAACAAATTCTAGGAAGAATTTCAAGAAGAGATGGGGACAAGGTTAAATCAAAGCACCACTTAACATCCTCAAACAGTTGGCCAAACTGAGAGGGTGAATCGTATCCTAGAAGATTTATTGTGGGCTTGTATTATTGATCTTTGCGGATCAATGGAAGACCACTTGCATTTGGCTGAGTTTCATACAACAACAGCTATCAAGCTAGCTTGGAAATGTCACCATTCGAAGCCTTGTATGGTAAACCATGCAGATCTCTTGCATGTTGGGTAGAACCTAGCAATAGAATTGTATTGAGTCCCGATGAGATTCGCAAAGCTTCAAAGAAAGTCGATTTCAACAAGAAACAATTACAAACAGCTCGAAGCCGACAGAAGAGTTATACCGACTCTAGAAGAAGAGATTTATCATTTACTGTTGGTGATTATGTGTATTTGAGAGTTTCTCCGATGAGGGGAGTAATCAGATTTGATAAAACAGGGAAGTTGACGCCTCGATTTATTGGTCCATTTCCTATACTTGAACGAATTGGAACTCTTGCTTATAGGGTTCAATTACCCGACTGGTTGCTTGGAGTACGTGATGTGTTTCACAGGTCTCAACTTAGAAAGTATTTACATGATCCAAACATGATTGTAGAGGAAGAAGCTCAACAGGACTTGGATATTACTCCAGAATTAGCAGTGAGAAGAGAGCCACTGAAAATTACTGGCAAATAAACTAAAGAGCTATGGAACAAGAAATTTCATTAAGTCAAAGTGCAGTGGAGTGTAGATCCTAGAGAATATACTTGGGAAACAGAAGAGAGCATTAAGCAAGCTTATCCCAACTGCAGAGTGGACATCTCTGATTAAATCTGGTGCAAGGTACGTTTACAATATTTTGCATTTCCGTTTTGTTTCCTAGTTTATTGTTGTTTCCTTTTCGGGGACGAAAAGTTTTAAGTGGAGGAGATTGTAACAACCCAGAAAATTGGGGCCAATTTAATTTTTTTTTTGAATAATTTTAAGAGAAATTTGGTCAGAATTTAAAAATTCCATTTTTAAATAATATTAAAGCCCTTAAAAATAGCAATTTTGCAAATGACATCCGTTTTCGACCAAACCACTTTGGTTGGATCCTGAATGTCAATTTATCGCTATGTTTAAAATTCCATAATTTTTGGAATTAATATGTGAGCGTGCCAAAGGAAAACGTGTTTGGTTAATTTCAGTCAAATTGGATTGACCAGAAAATGGCCATTTTTCAAATGGTCTTCAAATTCAATAAAATCAGTTTTGTTAGAACTGTATCGTCCCAACATAGCTAGATTTATTTTTCTGGAATCTTTGGAATCAATATGCACCCCCGACAAATTAAAATGTACGTTCAAATCTAAAATCGATTGTTTTATGTTTTGATTTGAAGAATAACTGACTGTAACAGTCGAATGGGCTTACGAAACATATTCCGTTGTGTCCAAAATGGGGGTATTTAGCTGCGGGCGACACTCGTTGGGTTTGAATTGGAGTTCGTATAAGAAAACACTAATTTTTGAATTGATATAAATATCGGCGAATGGAAAAACTCCTTTCATTAAAATAATTTTTCAGAAAATATTAAAAAAAAAACCCGTAACCCTCGATCGACAGCGGCTGTGTGCTCCATTCTGCTCGGCCAAATTCCGGCCAAACGATGATGAATTAGCTCCTGCCCCAGTACAACTTTTTGAAGTACTCCCTCCCCTTCAAATCAAGACCGAACTCTCCTCCCCTCGTCTCGTCTGCGTCGAGATTCACCTCCATGAACATCGGCGTTTCAAACCACCGCGTTGTCTCAGACCCACCACCGAGTGGGACCCCTGCCCTCGATCCACGCGTCATTCCACCATCTAGAGCGTGGTGCCAACTGATTTCGATATCGGGCTACGGATTGAGCAAGAAATCAAAACCTAGTTTTGAAGAAATCGCAGAGGGTAACAACCTGTTTTTAATTAAGTATTTATAGCGCTTTAAAGCATTGCAAAGTTTGATTTTCAAATAAAAAACATATCTTTTTACTATGTTGTCGAAATCCTGTGAAACAGGAGATATCGGACTCGTATCGACGTCATCTACGTTGTAGAAGAAGCTAGGACGCATTCCGAGCTTGCTACAATTTCAGAAGGATTAAAAATCAATGTGAGATTTATAAATTCAATTAATTTTATAAATAAAATATATTAGGTTGTAGACGGAGTTTAGAAACTCCCGACACCCATCGTCCACAAACTGTGTATGACTTGATTGTGATTGGCGTGAAATTTGGTTGATATTGCGAATGGTTGTTTATGGCTGAAACCAAATTGGAATTGTTTGAGGAAAATTCATTATGATATGAAAAATGATCGAAATATTTAGATCATATGAATAAGCCCCTTAGGGAATGCCGCGAGGCATAAGGCAGTGCGAAGAGCCGTACTCAGGACGGTGCCGGTTTTAAACCACCTCCCGTTATGCTGCCAAAATTTTCTGAAATATTAATGTGTTTTAATTTTATTCATGTATTGAAATATATTCATGTGTTGATAAAATATTCATGATTTCCATAAACTGTTTAGATAATAAAAATCACATTTTAATTATGCATATGAAGTATATAAAGTATTCATGTTGGAAATAAATTGTTTAAACAATAAAAATCACATTTTTATTGTATGATTGATTCGCTAAAAATACTCAAGTGTTAAATTAATTAGTGGAACGATAAAAATATCATTTTTATCCCATACATGAAGTTCTAAAAATATTCATGTATTGACTAAATCGTTTGAACAATAAAATTTACATTTTTATTATGTGTGCTAAAAACAATCATGAGTGGAATAAATATTTTGGAACGATAAAAGTATCATTTTTATCACGTATACGACTCACTAAAAATACAAAAGTGTTGAAACAAATATGTGTTAGCCATATATATTATTTTTAACATGTATATGAACTAAATAAAATAGTCATGAGTTGAAATATATTTTTGATCACCAAAAATATCATTTTTATCCTATGTATGAAGTGTTAAAAATAACCAGGTGTTGAAATAAATATTGGCTAGTTGGAAATATTATTTTTAACATGTATATGAAGTATTAAAAGTAACCACGTATTAAAATAAACGTTTGTATGCTAGAAATATTATTTTAGCGTAGTTGTGCATATATATACGTATGCTGAACAGGAAAATGTATTAGCTGTTGAGTAAAGAATTTATTTTGCGTGCCCAACAAATAGGTAAGCCTTAATGAGTTGGTTGCGAAATTTTATTATTATATCAACTCCTGTGAATGCCATTGGATGCGGAGTGCTGGTTGTTCTTTGTGAAATTTGAAACGTCGCCATAGAATAGTAACAATTAATTTTGAACTACACTACATGGCATACTACGTGAAGATAACATACTATATCATATACCACATAAGCACTGGGAGCTTATGTGACGAGGTTGAAGATTACCATACAAGCGAGAGGCTTGTATGGTGATAACTGTATTACAGGTTGAACTAAAGACTGCTATGGACTACATAAAATGTAACGATAAATTGCCAGATTAATAAAAACCCCACACGGGTCTGGAATTTACAATAGTCACGTCTTTCTAGTCATTAAGGCACAAAAACTATTTATAGGTTGAAGAGAATTTATTCTCTGGAGTTATGATCTATACACACTCCCTGTGGACACCGGAATATATCACTATAAATATGTGGATGCTTTTTAGGATTTACTGGGTGCCTAATACGGCCGAATAAATTTCCAAAACCCTTCCCGTACAAAGGAGGTTATGGTGAAATTTTTCGAAATTTAAAGCCGTTAGTGAAATATTTGAAGTAGAAACGATTTAAAAATCGCCGAATGAATTATATTTATATATATATATATAAATTAAATAAAACGAATCGAGCCGTTGTAGGTTGCGTTTTGAAATCGTAACTTTGAACGATAATACCGAGAGATCCGACCACCGGATTTTCCTGGAACCAGAACCTTTGGGTTCGCTTTGGAAAGATCTTTCCAATGACATTAACTATGTTAAGATCCAACGGTTAGATTTTCAGATATGTGTAAATCAAATTTGAAGAAAAACAGCGCCAGTGCCGCAGCACGACCTGAACCGTCCTTTAATTAAATGGGCTTTTTTATTATAAATAAAAATAGTGATATATCGTTATAAAATAATATAAGCGATATGGAATGGAAATAAACCAATTTTACCTGGTTTGCTTGACATTCTGATGGTTGAATGTGTTTGACATGAAAATTATATTAAGGAACTGAAGTGTGGATGTCGAATAATTTAACATTGAAAGTATTGATTTGAATTCCGTATTTACGTGAATTATTTGAAAAGATTGAGTTAATTCTCATTCAAATAACTGATCTATGAATAAAGTCGAAGATACGAAGATGGTGCAAGACCGGTGATCGTCACATCGTTTGGATTACTACTGATGCCTTAGATATGGGTACGTCACTTGATGAGGTTATAGTGCTAGTGGTTTGGACGTACTTGTTGATCATCTGGATATGCGAGGGCCTCTGTCCTGTATTATACACATGGGACGAGGAATAAGGTGCCTCTGGTTTCATTTAGATGCAGAACGGACTTGTAAATGGACTGTGTGTCTGACATTTGATTTTATTATGTGATGATTGATTTCTATTATATACATCTTCCTGGTGAAGGGGAATTTATTCCCTTACCTCCCCCTTTTCTAAGGCGTACGAGCTTAGAGGTAGTATATTGATAGACATCAGTTGCATGGAGTGGATAGCCTGTGTGGCATGTTGAGATGCAAATGATCAAGGCTTTTGTTGATAAGCAGAGTCATGTGGTTGATGATCAAAGCGCGGCCTGTGTGGCATAGCTTTGTGTATAGCGTTAATTCGCGAGCCCCACACCTCGGTATGAGTGAAAAACAGGATCGTGACTACAGGGACAACACGACGTTTCTTTCTAGCTATGGGTGGTGTCCGCGTTTTACAAGCCCTGACATTTATAATATTTTACCTATGTCATTGTTGGAATGCGAGGCGCCTCGGATATATCAGCTACTGCAAGAGCTGATGGATATAGGTCCGATAGGAGCGAGAAACGTATGTTCATGAATAATTAATCCTCAAACGTAAGAGAGGACAAGGCCTGAAGATCCAATGGTCTACTGCGGGAGATCCTGAGGCATTTGTTAGAGTGTCTCGAACGGTGAGAAGCCATCCGTGGCCTCGACTCATGATGGATTCCAAATTTCCAATATGAGATTACAGATTTGATTGTAAACTTATATATGGGGACATGATATGTGGTACCCATGTCGTCTATGATTTATATTTATGATTGAATTTGCTTTTGAAACATATATGCACTAGTAATAATATCAAATGCTTTTGATTTACACGTATTGAGCATATTTTGGCCATTATAAGGTAAAACTCTATCCTCTGGTTTGCGTTGCATTATGTGATGGGACTTGAGTCTTATAATGGCCTCATTCTTCTAAAAAGCATTGCGTTGTTAAATAATTTACTTTATTTCATGGTCTGGCAATCACTAGAGTAAACCCATTCCGCGAAAGCGGCATGGACCAATGATTTTCCTTATTACTATTGTTTAACTAGTTAAGTAGATTTCTCATACCAGTCCCATAACTGACTAGTAGTTTGTTTCACTCGCAAACTCAGGTGCCTCTATTTTTACACGGGCGGCCGAGTGATAGGTATCAAGTTCTATTTTGTTTTGGCACATGGAGTGCACTTTTGGCTAGTAGGCGAAGACTAGCTTTATCTGTATTTTGGCTTATAGATATTACCGCCTGTTCATTCTATGTATATGTACCGCTAATGGCAATGTAGACTGATTATTTCCTTTCTGAACTAAGTAGTATCCTATCTGTGTAACTCTGATGATGTAGACATTTGTATTTCTGCTACTATGATGTATATTATTCCTCTGTTTCATGTTTATGCTATTATCTTTACTCCGCTAATGATGATTAATGTGTTATATTTCAATGATTATCCTTACTTCCGTGACACGGGGGTTTTGGGTTTTTAAAAGTACCCCATACTACTATGTCGCCATACTAGTTCTATAATTAAAACCGCAATGTCACGTGTTGGAAATTGGATTTCCGCTTTGAGTCGAGGCCAGGGATGGCTCCTAACCGTTCGAGACACTCTAACAAATTCCTTAGGAACCCCCGCAGTGAATGCTTGGATGCTTCTAGGCCAGTCCACACTTAGGTTAGTGGATTAGTATACATGAGCACATGTTTCCCAGTCCTATCGAACCTATTTCCTTCAGCTCCCGTAGTAGCTAATATATCTGAGTCGCCTCGTATTCCAACATACACATAGGTAAAATGTATGTATATGTCAAGGCTTGCTAAACACTGACACCACCCATAGCTAGAAAGAAACGTCATGCACTCTGTAATGACCTAAGGATTTTTGGCCCCGAAAATCGACATAAATACCTTTATCGTATCTTATGCCAACCTTCCAAACCGAAAACACTAGAACGTTTATAGAAAGAAATTAGAGGGTGAGATAAGAAAGAAAGAAATATTAGAATAGAAGAAGAAGAAGAAACACGACAACACAGATTCAGAGTCTCACATCGTAGTGGAACAAAATATAATACAGAAATAAAACTTTATTGAGAGCATTTAAAAAATAGTTACAATCGTTAGAGTACATCACACATTCAGACAGTTATATAACATGTCCTTATACATCATACACAGCGGAATACACACCATATAATCTCATACGTCTGAACATCTCCAGCTCGTCTTCTGGACTTCACAACATCTGATAACCTAGACCTCTACACCCGGTCTAACCCGAACATTTACAAAGCACCGGGTCAGTCTGGTGAACCAAAGTGAGAAAAAAACTCGCACATATTAAGGGGGATCATCCAACTAGATTTTTAAGTTCAAAAACCTTTTCGAAAGAAAAGGAAAATCGTAAGACCAAATTCATGCATAAATACGGACGGTTTTTACCTTACGATAAGCCAAAACATTTTTTTGAATTAATGTCTTTTCTGATATTATAATAGTGTCTAAATACAAATAAATATCAATCTAGCGGAACGCTTGCATCTCACACTCCACATATATAGTATACAATCAAAACCCTGGGCGCTTATTTGAGATTGGATTCCGACTATGACAAGGTATGGGACCACGTGCCGATAGTGTATCTCTAGAGGGGAATACACTGGGTTCAACAAGAACGTCTTGCAACCCGGCCCATACATGACCGACCACTTATTTCGCTTGAGTGTATCAAATGTACATCACCAACGATTGGGTTCAACCCACCATTTCTCGAAAAGGAATAGCATCGAAATAGATTAAAGAATGAAATGGATTTTCTCTAGATAGGTGATTATACACCCTAATGGGAGCGACCCACATGGCCATGCTGCCTGCCCGATTTTTGTCATTTTCTGGTTGATGAGGCTTGAGGTTATAAATCATTTGGAACACCTGGACATCATTCACTTTGAGTGCCACATCCTCAGATCCGTCAAATCAATAATTGACGTCCACAAATATACTTTGGATATAAAAGAAGTGCCCCCTTTTCCACCAACTCGGTATATTTGTTAAAATCAACGTACGTGGTTTTTCAGAAATACTCTCAAACATTCTTCTATAAAAGTCATCCAGGAACAGGATGAACTGAAGGTACTCTCCTACTGCATCCAATATAGGAATCACCCTATGGATCTGTAGCGAGAAGTCCTTGCAACCCGTAGATTCCAACTACGACATAACCCCAATATATCTCCAGGTCGAATCAGAGATTGTAAGTGGTTCTTCCGTTTTATGAAGATATATGGTCTTTAAATGCTCCATCTCGATCGTCACCTGATATCTTCAATATATTTCGTATTTGTTGGTCTGAATGGTTTTCGAATATACATTCTATCCCGGTCTTTCTGTACCAACAATCGTAAAGGTCAAATTTGAAAGTTGGTTGTTCAACTATCAAATAAACATCCATGAAATCATAAAAATAGATTTACTGATTTTAGTACTTAGAATCACTTGGCTTCTTTAATTAAAATAAATTAAACTTGAATATTCCAATGTTGGGAAATCACTTGAATCAATATCAAGTTTTGAGATATAATGAATCAGTCACACAAGATTGTTAATTTCTGATTTAAGTGGTGTGTGATATTCAAAATATCAAGAATTTCAGATGATTTCAAACAAAACAAATTTCAACCATAATAATCATGAATAACGATGAATTTCAAGAAATTAACATATTCAAGCCAATCTGAAATTTTCTGAAATTATCACAGTTGTCAAATGACAGTGCGCTGTAATGAGTATAAATTTTCAAGACTTTCCAAACTGAATTAGAGGAGGCTCAACACAGCAAAGGTATGTGAAATTCCACAAAATTTTCAGATCTTCAAAAATTTAGAATTCGAACCAACAGTGTTCAAGATATGACAAGAATACATCAACACTGTTATGAATTCAGAGAATCAGAAAAAAAAATTCAACTCAATTGTAGATAATTACAAGATTAAAATCAAGATCTGGAAATAATTAACAAATCATAATTCTATCCAAATAAAGAGAATTTCCACAAGATCATGAGTACTGCACTTTGAAGTTAAGAAAGCCCAAAAAATATGGTAGTGATAAAAAAACTGAAGAAAAAAAAAGAAAAAAATAGAGGAAGAAATAAAAGCAGAAAGAATATACAAAGGTGAGTTTAGTGATCATACCAGAATCCAATGTAAAACAGAATCTCTAACTCGACAAATCTTGGCCAAGGAACTGTAAAGAATACAGAAAAAAATGACAGTCTGAAATCAATCTCTTTTCAGCACAACAGTTCCCCAGCCTTCTTCGGTACCTAACAGTTGAGAGGATCGAGCGGTCTAACAAAATTTGTAAAACCACTCACAGTTTTGTTCAAATCTTTTGGTACCCAAACCTGTTTATATAGCAAACCATTCGAATCTACCCTTGTACATTTCGGGACCCAAATCTGTTTGAATTTAGTTGGAGTCATTTTATTTTTATTTAGGATCCAAGATTGTTTAAGTGGTTTGTTATAAAACAAATTCACATCATGTTTTTGACTCAAAAATCCTTTGGGATTGTCAAAGTTTGAGTTTTCAAAAAGATTTTTTCCAAAGCATTTTGAAGGATTTTTCAAATCATTTGAATTTTGTTTTTCAAAAACATTATTTTTCCCGAAGCCAAGACCAGATTTATTTCCAATAGAAACTTAGTTTTGTAACAGCATATTCAACGATTTTCCCTAATAGAAAATTTATCGAAAGTTGATTCTAATCGTTGAATTTTGGATTTTAGATCGCTATTTTCTTTTAATAAATTTGAGTAATTATTTATAGCGATCTTCTGTTCAGCATTGGGCTGTTTCAAAACCAAATTCTCATTTTCAAGAAATTTAATTTTGGCTTAGGATTCAGCAATTTCAGATTCAAAGAGTTTTTGTTTTTCAAACTCAAATTTCTTGGATTTCTCAATCTCATTTTCCAGCTCTTTTAAAATCAAATCGGATTCAACAAATTCTCCTTTTCAGCAATTTCAAATTTGGAATATGTATCATTCTTAAAAATTTCAAATTCCTTTTGTAAAAATTATTCATACTTGATAACTCAATCTTGTATTCTTTTATGATTAGAATTTCTTTTTCAAACTTTTGAATATTTTTATTGAGATGAACAAGATTGGTTTTCAATTTCAAACAATTTTTGCAATCAAAATTTGAAGGATTTTTGAAATATTTAATCTGTGATTCCAAATCATTAATTTTGCCGGTCAACTCAGAATTTTTAAATTTTAGACTTTTATTTTTAGATTGGAGTTTATCGACAGACTTAGTTAGATCAGCACACGTATAAATTAAATCTTCGTAAGAGAAATTTTCTGTTTCACCGTCTGTTGATTCTCCATCGTTTGATCTATCTGTTTCTCCTTACAAGCGTTGATCTGAATCTGAGTTGATATTTCGGGATTTTGAGTAGTTGTTGTCAATTTGCCCATACTCCGTATTGAGAGTTGTCCAAATTTCCTGCGCAGTTAAATAATGGGAAATCAGACTATATTGATTATCCTCAAGATGAGAATAAAGAATATGTGTAGCACGAGAATTACAAAATTTATCTACCATATCGTACCCATTGATAACAACATCCCAACATTTAATATTAATATATTTTAAATAAAATTCCATTTTGGATTTCCAGTTTTAAAAATCTGTTCCAGTGAAAATAGTTGGAGGTGTACTGGACTGACTCTCGCTAGACAGACAACTAGGGTTACCCATGACTCTATAGTTAATGAAATAACCTGCTCTAATACCACTTGTAGGATCTAGATTAACCCTAGAGGGGGGAGTGAATAGGGTTTATCACAATTTATCGAATAAGTAAAAATAAATTCCAGCACAGATAAAGCAGAGTAAGTAAATACAGAAAGTAAATAACACACAGAGTTACCCAGCTTCGGCAAATCTTGCCTACTGCTGCATTCCTAAGGTTTCTACTAGGTGTTAATAACAGATCCCGCTTACAGACATTGTAAACTCACACTCCCTGCTCCTGTACTAACCCTACGCTCAAAACCCTAAACTGATCTAAAACCCTAGATCAGATTCCCCGAATTACAACCCTGTAATTCGTAACTCAGATTTTACAGACTCTGAAACTGACAGTCAACACCCTGACTGATTCCTCTAGAATTTTACAGACTCTAGAAGAAACTGTTCAACAATTTTAAAAACAAATACAATAAAATAAGCAAGTGAAATTAAAACTAGAAAACTCTTGGAGTTAAAGAAAAGAGGTTCATCCCCTATTTAAAAAACTAATCCCTTAGCAAATGGCCGACCCTTTTCAAATTGAGTTGCACCCATCTCTTTGGTCCCGTTCTCTTCTATTTCTTTGGAGAACAAAGATGGCGGCGGCAAACAACCTAGAGTTTGCTGAAAGAAACCCACAGCAAATCGACAGCTTCTTTGAATTGATTGAATCCTTTGTGGCTTTGAATCAGATGATGGAATTGAATCCTTGCATCGTTCCGTTGGATCTTTCTGACTGGCAATCGAAACCCTATGAAATTGTGAGTAAATCGATTCTTTCTTGAATTCTTTAACCTTAATTTGTTGGATTTAGACACCCTTGCCAGTGATGATGTTGGTGTAAATATAGGGTTATAAAATCCAAAAATTGTTCTCTGATTTCAATTAAATTGACTTGGCCTGATTTTTGTGGTTTCCCCTTTTGATTGTCACGGCTTTGAATGATTTTAGCAACTCTGGAAAAACAAATTTCATTGCGTGATTGTTGCTTCCTTTTGTTGCCCGATTTGAACTTGATTTCCTCTGTATTTAACTTGGTTAATTTGGTGATTTCCCATTTACCAAATCTACACTATGATTTCTTTGAACGGATACTGAGATGAGATAAACCTGTTTGTCACAATAAATTCGTGCCAAAAACTGTTGAGTGATTATACCATTTCCAGAAAATGTTTATTGCTTGCCATAAAAAGCTTGTCTAAAGTTGGAAAGAATTTTCCCTTTTGTGAACTGATTTCTTGCCATCGACTTGTGCATGATTGATAACTTTCCAAGGTGCCCAAACAGTGCTTTGTCTGATTTTTGAATTTTGGAAAAAAATAAAAAAATTCCTTTTGATCATTGGCAATTTAAAAACTGATGCCTTGAATGGATTCTGAAAATTAATTCGAATAAATATTTGTCCATAAATAGTTCTTGCCAAACATAGAATTTTCTCTTTGAATTTAAACCCCCCTTTTGTAACTTGATTAAATTCTGGAAATCTTTGATTCATTGTTGCTCAGTTGAACCATTGCTAAGAAATTCCCTGATTGATAACCTTGCATGATGAGTAATTTCAGGAAATAAATCACTTGTGTGATTTAATATCATTCTCGAAATCTTTGTATAATTTGGATAGAACAGGAACCATTCTTTGTTTGCCAATAATCATGAACAATGCTAAGTCTGCATGAACCATATTTCATTGGAATTTTTTATGCATATGCATTCACTTCATTTTTGCACTTTAGTTATGATTTTCTTTGCCAAACATTAATCACTGATTTACTTGTGAATGCCATGAACATTTATATCCTGCTCTTCTCTATATTCTTGCTGCTGTTTATCCAGTTTTGATATGTTTGAACCGTTTTGAATTCTGGGCTGCATTATTGTTGAGCGTCAGTTTGTGTTCTCCCACTTGAACTGCTTGTACCTTTTGAACCTTGACTTTTGGCCGATACTTGTGCACATGAATTTCTTGCTTGTGTACCAGCTCCATGAACCATGTAACATGTCTGAACAATCACTTGTACGTTTGTGTGTGATTTGAGTTGTTTCGACCATTTGTTTGCATATGATCCTGCATTGTCTAGTTCTCACATACATTTCTTGCTGCTCGACCTTTGATGATGTATGTTGGCTTGTCTACACTCTGACTTTTGCTGTGTGTACTCTGTTGTGTATTCATATGAGTTGTATCATGCTGAGATCACTTTGACATTGCTGTGTTGAAGATGAGCCTTGCCATAAGGCTTGCTTGACACTTGAACCATGTGTTTTCCATGTAACCTCCTATGTACTTGCACATATTTCTGCATCACGCAGAAGTGTTTCCCATACATGTACTAGCAGGACTTGCTTGATCCATGAAGAACTCGACCCTTTTCTGGTTTGTGCACTTACACTTCACCCACACTTGCTGCTGTATCACTATGTTTCTTGACTTTGTCATGCATATATGTGATCTGCCATTCCTTGTTTGCTTCTTGCTGACTTGTTATGTTGCATCCCATGTTTACTTGTCCTCGACAATGCTGAAACTTGTATGCTGCATTTATCTACATTGATCCCATGCATGTGAAACTGCACTTTCTTTTTGTACTTATGTATTGCCTTGTCCCTCGTGTATATTTGGATTTCTGGAAACATTACTTCAACCTGTGCTCGGCCAAATGTGTTGAGCTGTCTTCATGCTTGACCATGGTTCGACCATTGATGTTGACATGCACCACTGTATTTGTTGCACTGGCTTGATCTTCGCTGTTGACTTTTGACATGCTGGTTTGACAACTTTGGCTTTGCTGCACTTTGTATTGTGATCATTATGCTGAACTTCATACTTTGCTAGTTTGACTCATTCATGTCTCGACCATATTCTACATACATGTGTACTTGTTACACTGATTCGAGATGGTCCACGTGGCTACTCCTCAATTGCTCATTGGATTGGCATGGCAGTGCACACGTGTATACACGTGTGTATATGCAGCCATCCAGACTTGTTTTTCTGTCCCTGTATATCAGACCAAGTCTAGAAAAGTGATGAGAAACACACCGTAATCTGAGGCAAATAAAATTCAAAGATAAATTTATATTTGCGTATATTCAGTTTGAATTGTATTGCGGTCTACTGTGTGTGTGTGTGTGTTTCAATATGGCAGGTATGAAGACGATGACTGGACTGACTAAGGCAGAAGATAGAAGATGAAGACTGTGTGTATGCATCAGTGTCGGTATAGTCGAGTGATTGTATAAATGAAATTGTAAACAGAGTGTGAGTGTTGTAGTGAGGAGCTGTGTATTAGAATTGTACTGTTATTTGTATTTAAACAAATTTGTTTGAAATAAAGAATTATTTTATTGTTGTGAAACAAACTTGTCTTTTCTATTTTGTTTAATTTCAATTACAATATTCTGTGAAGTGCTTAAATAGTGGAGTTGTAAATAATTGTACTGTTTGAAACATAATATTTAATTTAAATAAAATACTGTAAGAAAAAGTGAATATCTATACAGTCTTATTCTATTTAAATATTATATCCTTGTCTGTGATGTATATTAACAGTACGATTTCAAACACATTTATAATATATATTTATTTATTTGGTTGTTATCATCAAACAAAAATCATATAATTATGTATACAACATTGTTATATACAACAATCCCCCCCTTTTGATGATGACAAACAAATAAAAGATTTTGAATAAAATAAATGTGTTTGACAGTGAATATCGAACTTCCCCTATTTATTAGCTCCCCCTACAACAGACAACTCCCCCTATAACTGTACATGAGTGAATATGACCAGAATAATGAATTTTCAAAATTAAAAATATTTATAAAATATTCACTCATAAATCAAAATCTAATCCATTCTCCCCCCTTTTGTTATCATCAAAAGGATACAGAGTTTAAAATATAGATGAAGATTGACTAAAAAGTATAATATCAGCTTAAGAGGAAGAACAGTCATCATAAATCTCAATCGGTCAAACAAAAATCATAATAAACTAAGAACAGGTGGCATACTTCACATTGTTGGAAATGATGGATTTACGATGAATTTTACAAAAATGGGGAGAGCTTTTCTTAAAAAAAATTCATTTCCAATTATTTTCAAAGGATTTTTATCAAAATAAAGCACAAAAACAGTGATGGATTTGGACTATAATTAATAATTCAATTTAAGTGACAAGATCGGAAAAAAATCTCAAATCCCAGTATCTATCAATCAACAAAACATAATACGTCATAATATTTCAACACATTTCACATATTAGAAAGATGGATTGATAGACTGGTTTTTATACTCTGAGGAGAATTTCAAATTTATTTCTATTTTTAGCACATTTTTTTTTATTTAAGAGCACACTGACCACGCATAACCAGATCTTGGATTTTTTAAATGAGATCAGCTGCAGCTTAATATTAAGTATTCTCATAACCATGCATAACCAGAACTTGGATTTTTAAATGAGGTTAGAGAAACACTTATAAATATTATTTTATTATTTTCAGCTTAAAAAAAAACTCCTCGGTATATAAAGCCAATATATGGATGATAGAAAATGGGGTAGGTACAAATATGGACTGTGAAATAAATTTTTAAATTAATTATATTATGAAATATGATCAACTGTACTGGGATCATTGAAATTTTTCAATCATCACTAATTCTGAATAACAACATAGTCCAAAATCTATCACAGATATTTCCACTGTTTATATTTTTTTTTAACATATTAACTATCCACATTAACATAAAATCAAGTTGGATGATACAAAAATGATAGATAATGAAGATTGACGTGAAATAATTGACAGTTCAAAGATATTATAATAAATATTCAACCATCATGAAAATCCAGATAAAATCTCCTCTTGTTGTGAAATATAGTGCAGTCACAATTCATCACAATTTCAAAATCTTATAACAATTTTGACGAATTATAAATACAGCACAAATTAGATATTGATTTCAATTTCTGAATGAATAAAAAATAAATAATTTTAAAATTGAAAACTAATTACAAGAGGAAATTGAAGAGCTATACAAAGCACAAGAGGGATAAGAAAAATATATACCTGATGAGAATAAGAAAAAAAATTCAGCACTTCCTAATCTGATACCACTTGTAGTCTCTATTAATTAAAATGACACTGGTGGCTAAACACGGGTATCTCAGTCAACAAAAAAACTTAATTACAAAGCAAGCAGCTCAAACACTCATATTCCATTTATCAGAGCATGGTATACATTTCATACCAAAACAGGTAGTCACCAAAAATACTTTTAAGAACAATATCTGAGCAGCACTAAAATCAGATTCAAATCAGACTTGTCAAGATGACGGTCACATAAGATGATTCATGATCCAAGATTGTAAAATATAGATTATTTTAAATCATTTGTACGAATTGTGAAGATATCTGGATTTAATGAATCGATCACACGGTTTATAGATTTCAGATTCAGGATATGTGTGTGATTCAATAAATCAATAATTTCAAATGATTTTGAAACAAACATATATTCCAATCAAATAATCATGAAGTAATAGTGAGATTTAGAACCAGATTTTCAGAGAATTTTCCACAAGTATTTTTTTGACAAGTATAAGGGAAATTTCAGATCTTTTACATCAAGTTTGTGAAATATTCATGATCCATAAATTAAATTAATTTATTTGAAATCACTTGAATCAATATCAAGTTTTGAGATATAATGAATCAGTCACACAAGATTGTTAATTTCTGATTTAAGTGGTGTGTGATATTCAAAATATCAAGAATTTCAGATGATTTCAAACAAAACAAATTTCAACCATAATAATCATGAATAACGATGAATTTCAAGAAATTAACATATTCAAGCCAATCTGAAATTTTCTGAAATTATCACAGTTGTCAAATAACAGAGTGCTGTAATGAGTATAAATTTTCAAGACTTTCCAAACTGAATTAGAGGAGGCTCAACACAGCAAAGGTGTGTGAAATTCCACAAAATTTTCAAATCTTCAAAAATTTAGAATTCTAACCAAAAGTGTTCAAGATATGACAAGAATACATCAACACTGTTATGAATTCAGAGAATCAGAAAAAAAACTTCAACTCAATTGCAGATAATTACAAGATTAAAATCAAGATCTGGAAAAATTAACACATCAGAGTTCTATCCAAATAAAGAGAATTTCCACAAGATCATGAGTACTGCACTTTGAAGTTAAGAAAGCCCAAAAAATATGGTAGTGATAAAAAAACTGAAGAAAAAAAAGAAAAAAATAGAGGAAGAAATAAAAGCAGAAAGAATATACAAAGGTGAGTTTAGTGATCATAACAGAATCCAATGTAAAACAGAATCTCTAACTCGACAAATCTTGGCCAAGGAACTATAAAGAATACAGAAAAAAATGACAACCTGAAATCAATCTCTTTTCAGCACTACAGTTCCCCAGCCTTCTTGGGTACATAACAGTTGAGAGGATCGAGCGGTCTAACAAAATTTGTAAAACCACTCATAGTTTTGTTCAAATCTTTTGGTACCCAAACCTGTTTATATAGCAGACCATTCGAATCTACCCTTGTACATTTCGGGACCCAAATCTGTTTGAATTTAGTCGGAGTCGTTTTATTTTTTTTAGGATCCAAGATTGTTTAAGTGGTTTGTTATAAAACAAATTCACATCATGTTTTTGATTCAAAAATCCTTTGGGATTATCAAAATTTGAGTTTTCAAAAAGATTTTTTCCAAAGCATTTTGAAGGATTTTTCAAATCATTTGAATTTTGTTTTCCAAAAACATTATTTTTCCCGAAACCAAGACCAGATTTATTTCCAATAGAAACTTGGTTTTGTAACAGCATATTCAACGATTTTTCCCCATTAGAAAATTTATCCAAAGTTGATTCTTATCATTGAATTTTGGATTTTAGATCGCTATTTTCTTTTAATAAATTTGAGTAATTATTTATAGCGATCTTCTGTTCAGCATTGGGCTGTTTCAAAAGCAAATTAACATTTTCAAGCAAATTAATTTTGGCTTGGGATTCAGCAATTTCAGATTCAAAGAGTTTTTGTTTTTCAAACTCAAATTTCTTGGATTTCTCAATCTCATTTTCCAGCTCTTTTAAAATCAAATCGGATTTCAACAAATTCTCCTTTTCAGCAATTTCAAATTTGGAATATATATCATTCTTAAAAATTTCAAATTCCTTTAGTAAAAAATTATTCATACTTGATAACTCAATCTTGTTTTCTTTTAAGATTAGAATTTCTTTTTCAAACTTTTGAATATTTTTATTGAGATGAACAAGATTGGTTTTCAATTTCAAACAATTTTTTCAATCAAAATTTGAAGGATTTTTGAAATATTTAAGCTGTGATTCCAAATCATTAATTTTGCCGGTCAACTCAGAATTTTTAGATTTTAGACTTTTATTTTTAGATTGGAGTTTATCGACAGACTTAGTTAGATCAGCACACATATAAATTAAATCTTCGTAAGAGAAATTTTCTGTTTCACCATTTGTTGATTCTCCATCGTTTGATCTATCTGTTTCTCCTTTCAAGCGTTGATCTGAATCTGAGTTGATATTTCGGGATTTTGAGTAGTTGTTGTCAATTTGCCCATACTCCGTATTGAGAGCTGTCCAAATTTCCTGCACAGTTAAACAATGGGAAATCAGACTATATTGATTATCATCGAGATGAGAATAAAGAATATGTGTAGCACGAGAATTACAAACTTTATCTACCATATCGTACCCGTTGATAACAACATCCCCACATTTAATATTAACAGATTTTAAATAAAATTCCATTTTGGATTTCCAGTTTAAAAAATCTGCTCCAGTGAAAATAGTTGGAGATGAACTGGACTGACTCTCGCTAGACAGACAACTAGGGTTACCCATGACTCTAGAGTTAATGAAATAACCTGCTCTAATACCACTTGCAGGATCCAGATTAACCCTAGAGGGGGGAGTGAATAGGGTTTATCATAATTTATCGAATAATTAAAAATTAATTCCAGCACAGATAAAGCAGAGTAAGTAAATACAGAAAGTAAATAACACACAGAGATACCCAGCTTCGGCAAATCTTGCCTACTGCTACATTCCTAAGGTTTCTACTAGGTGTTAATAACAGATCCCGCTTACAGACATTGTAAACTCGCACCCCCTGCTCCTGTACTAACCCTACGCTCAAAACCCTAGACTGATCTAAACCCCTAGATCAAATTCCCCGAATTACGACCCTGTAATTCGTAACTCAGATTTTACACACTCTGAAACTGACAGTCAACACCTTGACTGATTCCTCTAGAATTTTATAGACTCTAGAAGAAACTGTTCGACAATTTTTAAAACAAATAAAATAAAATAAGCAAGAGAAATTAAAACTAGAAAACTCTTGGAGTTAAAGAAAAGACGGTCATCCCTTATTTAAAAAACTAATCCCTTAGCAAATGGCTGGCCCTTTTCAAATTTTGTTGCACCCATCTCTTTGGTCCCGTTCTCTTCTATTTCTCTGGAGAACAAATATGGCGGCGACTTGTGCATGATTGATAAAGTTGGAAAGAATTTTCCCTTTTGTGAACTGATTTCTTGCCATCGACTTGTGCATGATTGATAAATTTCCAAGGTGCCCAAACAGTGCTTTGTCTGATTTCTGAATTTTGGAAAAAAATAAAAAATTCCTTTCGATCATTGGCAATTTAAAAACTGATGCCTTGAATGGATTCTGAAAATTAATTCGAATAAATATTTGTCCACAAATAGTTCTTGCCAAACACAGAATTTTCTCTTTGAATTTAAACCCCCCTTTTGTAACTTGATTAAATTCTGGAAATCTTTGATTTATTGTTGCTCAGTTGAACCATTGCCAAGAAATTCCCTGATTGATAACCTTGCATGATGAGTAATTTCAGGAAATAAATCACTTGTGTGATTTAATATCATTCTCGAAATCTTTGTATACTTTCGATAGAACAGGAACCATTCTTTGTTTGCCAATAATCCTGAACAATGCTAAGTCTGCTTGAAACATATTTCATTTGAATTTTTTATGCATATGCATTCACTTCATTTTTGCACTTGAGTTATGATTTTCTTTGCCAAACATTAATCACCGATTTACTTGTGCATGCCATGAACATTTATATCCTGCTCTTCTCTGTTTTCTTGCTGCTGTGTATCCAGTTTTGATATGTTTGAACCGTTTTGAATTCTGGGCTGCATTATTGTTGAGCGTCGGCTTGTGTTCTCCCACTTGAACTACTTGTACCTTTTGAACCTTGACTTTTGGCCGATACTTGTGCACATGAATTTCTTGCTTGTGTACCAGCTCCATGAACCAAGTAACATGTCTGAACTATCACTTGTACGTTTGTATGTGATTTGAGTTGTTTCAACCATTTGTTTGCATATGATCCTGCATTGTCTAGTTCTCACATACATTTCTTGCTGCTCGACCTGTGATGATGTATGTTGGCTTGTCTACACTCTGACTTTTGCTGTGCGTACTCTGTTGTGTATTCATATGAGTCGTATGATGTTGTGATCACTTTGACATTGCTGTGTTGAAGCTGAGCGTTGCCATAAGGCTTGCTTCAAACTTGAACCATGTGTTAGCCATGTAACCTCCTATGTACTTGTGCACATATTCCTGCATCATGCTGAAGTATTGCCCATACATGTACTAGCACGACTTTCTTGATCCATGAAGAACTTGACCCTTTTCTGGTTTGTGCACTTACACTTCACCCACACTTGCTGCTGTATCACAATGTTTCTTGACTTTGTCATGCATATATGTGATCTGCCATTCCTTGTTTGCTTCTTGCTGACTTGTTATGTTGCATCCCATGTTGACTTGTCCTCGACAATGCTGAAACTTATATCCTGCATTTATCTACATTGATCCCATGCATGTGAAACTACACTTTCTTTTTGTACTTGTGTATTGCCTTGTCCCTCGTGTATATTTAGATTTCTAAAAACATTACTTCAACCTGTGCTCGGCCAAATTTGTTGAGCTGTCTTCATGCTTGACCATGGTTCGACCATTGATGTTGACATGCACCACTGTATTTGTTGCACTGGCTTGATCTTCACTGTTGACTTTTGACATGCTGGTTTGACAACTTGGGCTTTGCTGCACTTTGTATTGTGATCATTATGCTGAACTTCATACTTTGCTAGTTTGACTCATTCATGTCTCGACCATATTCTACATACACGTGTACTGGTTGCACTGAGTCGAGATGGTCCACGTGGCTACTCCTCAATTGTACACTGGATTGGCGTGGCAGTGCACACATGTATACACGTGTGTATATGCAGCCATTTAGACTTGTTTTTCTGTCCCTGTATATCAGACCAAGTCTAGAAAAGTGATGAGAAACACACCGTAATCTGAGGCAAATAAAATTCAAAGATAAATTTATATTTGCGTATATTCAGTTTGAATTTTATTGCGGTCTACTGTGTGTGTGTGTTTCAATATGGTAGGTATGAAGACGATGACTGGACTGACTGAGGCAGAAGATAGAAGATGAAGACTGTGTGTATGCATCAGTGTCGGTATAGTTGAGTGATTGTATAAATGAAATTGTAAACAGAGTGTGAGTGTTGTAGTGAGTAGCTGTGTATTAGAATTGTACTGTTATTTGTATTTAAACAAATTTGTTTGAAATAAAGAATTATTTTTTTGTTGTCAAACAAACTTGTCAATTCTATTTTGTTTAATTTCAAGTACAATATTCTGTGAAGTGCTTAAATAGTGGAGATGTAAATAATTGTACTGTTTGAAATATAATATTTAATTTAAATAAAATACTGTAAGAAAAAGTGAATATCTATACAGTCTTATTCTATTTAAATATAAATATTATATCCTTGTCTGTGATGTATATTAACAGTACGATTTCGAACACATTTATAATATATATTTATTTATTTGGTTGTTATCATCAAACAAAATTCATATAATTGTGCATACAACATTGTTATATACAACATATATAAGCAGTCTGATTGTCTATGTGGATTTGATGTTTAAATATATGCATATCTGGGTTCAGCGCATTGTACATTTCTAGTTGATCACCGATTTATTACTTTAGCTGTAATCTATCTTTTTAGTAACTGCTCATTCTACTTTCTTAGCTGTTTATTTTACCCTCTCATTGCCCATTGACTTCAAAATCTGTTGTACATATGTGTGTATATATATATATATATATATATATATATATATATATATATTAGCTGTCTTTATAATATATATATATTTGTTTAGTTAAAGCTACTTCATTTCACTATCCTTGAAAGGACAAGACATGTAAAAATTAAAGTTTGGAATGAATATACATGTTTGTTCACGATTTTCTTCGATTATGTAAATGAATATGTATTTTTGCTGTCTGGGTAGGTTTGAGGTTCATATAGCTGTCTTGTATAGATATATACATATCTTTTGTTTCATTAGCCTTGTCTGTGTATGTGACGACTTTTATGTTTTACTGTTCTTTTTTTCATTCTTTTTTCAAGATCAAAACTGATGGAGACAATTCGGATTCACTGTTTCTGGAAAGAAACGAGGCATGTAGAAATTGATTTAACATGAATTGTTATGTCCATTCGTATTGTACAGACTTTCTTTGTGTTTTGTTCATTTGTTCAGACAATATATATATGCGTTGTTTTCTTTGGTTTGTGCATTTGTACAAACAATAATATGAATATACATTTTGTTTTCTTTGTATTGATCAATTCAGCTTTCATCCTTTACGCATTCCAGTTTATTAGTATATATGTATGAATTCACACAAAGATTTGTACTGAGAATATAGACTGTGTTTATGTTTGTACACAGTCTTTTGTATTATTATTTTGGATCTCATATAACCTTGATAAAATAAAAATTAAATTCAAACGGCTAGATTACTAGAAATAAATAAATAAATATTATCGTATTTATTAAACAACATCCTCCAATTCAAACAGTATATGGTTCAAACTCGACATAAAAATTCTGGTTTTAAATAGTATTCCATTTATATAAAAAAATCTTTTAAATTATATTAAAGAACGTTATATTATGTATACGATTCCATAGCGACTATTTGAAAATTTGAATTGGACATAACTCGAAATTTATAAGCTGAAATCATGAATTTTCTCTTTCATTAGAAAAATATAATCAAATTCTTTCAAACGTTTCTTGTTTCACAGAATTCAGACATATATCAGATCCTGTATATCCAATTAAAGTTCAAATCGAAAATTACGAACTACCGCGGCGTTTCGAGCTCGTTTTAACTAAGATTTAAATATATATATTCGAATTCCATTTTATATAAATAAATTCGATAAAAAATCCATTATATTTCCAAAAAATATATAAACAGATTTAAATATACTATTTTAAATGGTATCAAAGTCTAGGACGTTACATTCTCCCTCCCTTAAAATAATTTCATCCTCAAAATTGCAAAGTAAGAAGAATATTCCAAACCAATTTATTTTAAAATCATTACTTTTGAATTATCATCAAAATAAATTCAAACTGTAAAAATTTCTGAAAATTTCGCCAGCCTTCCTCTACACGGCTCGATCGGTACGACTACAACTGCCACTCTGGGCCTCAACTTCTTCAAAAAGAAAATCAAAATTCAAATGGCAACCCTCTCAGGGTATAAAATTAATTGCTTAACTCATAATATTAAAGTTTACCTATTTTTTGTGCATTCCAACTCAAATTCCAATTTTCGAAGCGTAACCAGTAGCTGCTCATCGCCTGCATTTCCAGCTTGTATAACCAAATCATCTACAGGGCCTTCAAGATTCTGCACTTGTTCTACTTATAATGCAAATAATACTCTAGGTTGGATAATTCCGTTTCCACTTCACTATCAAGCTTGTTTCCAATTCACTATACCGAGATTTATCTCCTTGCTTTCCAATCATACAGTTTCTTATTAACCCCAAACGGTTTGATTAAATTCAATTAATATTCAATATCTGTTTTGCTTCTGTTTTGGTTTAACACACATTACTATCAATCGATTAATGTGTTTCAATTGACTAATCGATTTGAATTCATTCTATTTGAATTCATTCTAAAATAGATTCTACTTAACCAGGTTCAGCTTTACTTTCATATCCTATTCAATTGACTAATCGATTTTCTAATCAGTTCAACTTGATTTCATAATTCAATTTGATTTCAAATCAAATCAATTAGAACAACAAAACAAACCAAATTATCATAATATAGGAAATTATTTCCCTTTTCTATATAAAAATATATCTTGGGTAAAATTATTTCATTTACCCTCTTTTATAAAACAATATCGTGTCAATTCCCAGTTCGATATGGTTTCCCCGAACTTGAACGTTTAATTAACACAATACAAAACATTTTTATATAAAATCTATAAATACGCTCTCATAATATATATACTTAAACTCAATCTAGGGTGTTACTAACCCTGTCTCTATTGAGTTACGCCACAGAGCCTACGTTACTACTCAACCAATGGATCTGATACCACTGTAACGACCCAAGGATTTTCGGCCCCGAAAATCGACATAAATACCTTTATCGTATCTTATGCCAACCTTCCAAATCGAAAACACTGGAATGTTTATAGAAAGAAATTAGAGGGTGAGATAAGAAAGAAAGAAATATTTGAATAGAAGAAGAAGAAGAAACACTAGAACACAGATTCAGAGTCTCACATCGCAGCGGAACAAAATATAATACAGAAATAAAACTTTATTGAGAGCGTTTAAAAAATACTTACAATCATCAGAGTAAATCACACTTTCAAACAGTTATATAACCTATCCTTATACATCATACACAGCGGAATACACACCATATAATCTCATATGTCTGAACACCTCCAGCTCGTCTTCTGGACTTCGCAGCATCTGTGTTACTACCCGGAAATAGGAGATCTTGATTATCCGATATACAACACATATTGAACATTAAGAGTCGAAAAATACCGAATAGTTAATGAAAGAAGTTAGAGGGTGAGAATAGATAAGATAGAAACTTATAGAATATAAGAAGAAGAAGAACATCTTCATTAGAGTAAACACGAATCTCACAGCAGAACGAATAAAATATAACATAACTTTTGAAATACAAACAATATATGTATACAATAGCATTGTAGAGTACAACACTTACAACAACAGCGGAAATAACAATAGCTATATAATCCTGAAGCCTCCTGCTCCAAGCTCTCCAAGTGCATCTGTAAAATCCAGACTACTTGACTGCCCGCACAAATCTAGGCACCCAAGAGTTTAGGGAAAACAAGCAAAATAAACTCCAAGTCAGTCATGGGACTGGTGTGAACAAAACTCCAAACATTTGGTTTAATAAAAGATATCTTATAAGACCACGCCGTGAAAATGAAATAGTTTTTCCCTTATGAAAATCCAAACTTCTTTGAAAAGCAATATCATTCTGATTTTATAACAATGTCTAAATACAAATAGATATCAATCTAGTAGAATGCTTTCATTTCACGTTCCACATATACAATGTAAAATCATAAACTGCAGGCGCTTATTGGATGATTGGATTTCCAACTATGAGAAGGTATGGAACTACCTTCCGATTAGTGTGCTCTAGGAACGATACACTGGAGTTCAACAAGAACATCTTGTAACTCAGCCACACATGACCAACCACTCATTTCGCTTGAGTGTATCGAATGTATATCGCCAACGGTTGGGATCCGCAACTGTTTCTCGTATATATATGGGACAGCATTGATAGATTAAAGAAGCTGTTGACAAACAAAATTGTCCGTACGCCAACACCCATTGTGTGAGTGTAAACAATTATCAGAATAAGCAGTAAATAATGTAAATGCGAGGAGACACAACTTTTATAGTGGTTCGGCAACGCCTACGTCCACTTTATAATTCTCATTCATCATATCTTTTGTCGATCACAAGGTTGCACAAGTTCGGACAATAGCTAAGTACAAAGAGTTACAATATAATAACAAAATACATGTTATTTCTATACTTTTGACTAAATTGCCCTCCTTCTTCTTCGTTGAAATGATTTAACTTGGTCAACAATGGGCAAGGATGGCTTTAATGTCCAAGAGGTCTAGACGCGGTCTAGCAAGGCTTGCTAGTATTCAAGTGTTGAAGGAAAACATGCATGTCATGTTTTAATTATTTATCTCATCTCCCATGGCCATGGTGGATGAGTCGGAAGCCATTAATGAGTTTTTGGAGCTCTCAAGGTCCAAAAATTCCAAGGGAGAAGGATCCATTTGAAGGCCAAGGCTTGGGGTATTTATAGGAAGGAGGTTAGGTGGGAGTAGGTGAGAAATGGGGCCCACAACAGTTATTTTCGTACCCAGCAGCAGAAATTCGCACCTCCTGGACGGGTGTTCGAAATTTCGTACCTCCACGTGGAGGTGCGAATTTTCGAACCTCTCCTGGAGGTACGAAGTTTCGTACCTCGCCTGGAGGTACGAAATTTCGTACCTCTCCTGGAGGTATTAAATTTATGAGGAGGTAGCTGAACTTCTTGGTGAAGAAATCTCTTCGTTTTAGTGCATCCAAGCTCCTGGATACGAAGTGAAGGAATCCGTGGTTATGCTAGTCCGAAGTGTAGGAATCTCAGCTTCTGGCATGGAGAAAATCGGATGAATCGGGCGGTGCCCATAATTTCGAGGTCGATCGCCGCCGGGACTGTGGGGCCCCGGACCCACACCGGCGTTGCGCCCGGACCCGTTGGACGGCTCGCCTTCGGCTCGGAGCACGGGTCGCCTTCGGCTCGGACGACGGCTTGACTAGGAATCCATTGGCCCGACAGGGGCCATATGATAGAGGCTTTGGGTTTCCATGCGGTTGTGACGCTACTTCGACCCAACTGCTTCGTGCTTTTTGAAGCAAGAGCGCGTTGCTCAGTAAACATCTGACATGTGACTACTTTGACAAAAAGGCATGTCAACATTTGCCACCAAGACATATCTTGCTTGGTATAAGGAAGATGTGTTTTGCGAGGAGAAGAGAAATCCAGAAACCAGAGCTCGGAGAAGTCCGAAGCGAGCTTCTATATTCATAAGACGGAAGATCCATGATCACGCTGGATCATATTAGCGGATAAACACGATCGCTTGGGATCGTATTAGGAGAGAAGTATGACGATCGCTTGGGATCGTATTAAGGAGAGGGATCTCGTATTAATAGAAAGCCATAACAGCTAGAATATCCAAGAGGCCGGAGGATCCCAGTATCTTACATAGAAAAGGTACATATACAAATTTATGTGGGTGGTCTTGCCGCGTTGGTGACAAGGCTTCCATAGGTCATATTCTTCATTTGTTAAACTGCATTCAAGGCGATCTCACGTTGGTGAGATAGCCTTGGCAAGTAGCATTCAAGGAAATCTTACATTGGTGAGATGACCTCGGCAAGGAGCATTCAAGGAGATCTCGCCAGAGCGAGACGACCTTGGCAAGCATTCAAGGGAATCTCACCGGAGCGGGATGACCTTGGCAAGGAGCATTCAAGGAGATCTCGCCGGAGCGAGACGACCTTGGCAAGCATTCTAGGAGATCTCGCCGGAGCGGGATAACCTTAGCAAGGAGCATTCGAGGAGATCTCGCCGGAGCGAGACGACCTTGGCAAGCATTCAAGGAATTCTCGCCGGAGCGGGATGACCTTGGCAAGGAGCATTGAAGGAGATCTCGCCGGAGCGAGACGACCTTGGCAAGCATTCAAGGGAGTCTCGCCAGAGCGGGATGACCTTGGCAAGGAGCCTTCAAGGAGATCTCGCCGGAGCGAGACGACCTTGGAAAGCGTTCAAGGAGATCTCGCCGGAGCAGGATAACCCTGGCAAGGAGCATTCAAGGAGATCTCGTCGGAGAGGGACGACCTTGGCAAGCATTCTAGGAGATCTCGCCGGAGCAGGATAACCTTGGCAAGGAGCATTCAAGGAGATCTGGCCGGAGCGAGACGACCTTGGCAAGCATTCAAGGAGATCTCCCAAGAGCGGGATAACCTTGACAAGGAGCATTCAAGGAGATCTGGCCAGAGCGAGACGACCTTGGCAAGGAGGGTCAAAGTGACCTTTTCGAAGTAAGACATGAGGCCAAGAAAAGTAAACTTTTCATTAATACCCAAAAGGAAGGGTACATCTAGAGGACTAAGGTCCTTAAGTGCAATGCCACGAGCTGAACCCCAAATACTTGAGCCTAGAGAGCCAAAATGAGAAAGCCATAAGTGAGGAGCACATTATTTGAGAGCCATTGAGATCCATAATAAGACTAGAGGATCGAAACAGCCATAAGATAATGATGTTAGGGAGGCTTAGACCCTAGACATCAGATTCTGCGAGAGACGTAGTTGATCATGATGCCGCGACATGTGCTAGTCCCGGGCCTGTCCTGATTCCTTTGAGGGGTCCAAACAAACCGTGCCAGCTCTCCATGCCTAACACGATCTTCAATAGCATTCTTAAGATGACGACAGTCGTTTGTATTGTGGCTATTGGTTTTGTGAAATATGCAATATCGGCTGCGAATGGTGAGTCGTCGAGGAGGTTCCCGAGTGAACGGCCTTTCGAAGGGAGCAATAGTGTTAACTTCTCGGTAGATCTCTTCGAGAGTGTGAGTAAGTTCCGTGTAGGTCGAGTACCTTTCTTACCTGTTCGCATTGTCGCGATCATTCCTCTTTGGTGGTTGCTGAGAAGAATCTTTAGCTTTTCCTGGATTGGGAGTTTTCACGTCCTTAGCGACATTAACCTCGATAACCTTCTTGGTATTGCTGGCCTTTGCATCTTCTTCTCGAAGCAACCTTTCGGCTTCGAAGTAGAACTCGCCAAGGTCCCTTGGCGGGTCCCGGTGCAGTGAAGTCCTGAATTCAGATTTATCTAGAACACCAGATACTGCGGCCATTAAAACCATGGAAGGGTCAGGTCTGTCGACAGAAGCGACCGCAGTGTTGAACCATTTCAAGAACTTTCACACAGTCTCGCCGGACTTCTTCTTAATGTTGTTGAGAGTATGACGCTTTTTGGATGAGCTATGTTGACTTTAAACTATTCCACGAACCGAGTAATCAAAGCGTTCCAAGAAGTAATGGAGTCCGGCTCCAACTGTCTGCACCACATTGCGACTATGTCTGTTAAGAAGAGCAAGAAGCACTTTGCCATGACACTTTCCGAAGGTGAGAGAACTTCCATGTGTTGAATGTATCTCATGAGGTGAGCGGTGGTGTCCTTGCGACCGTCATAAGCATCTAAGTCTGGTAGGTTCCGAGAGTTCCTAATATCCAATAAGAGCAGGCTGCGAGTCACACAATCCATGTCCATAGATGAAGCGCCACCTCGAGTGAACCGACGAAGGACATCCGCAATCTCTTACCCGTTTCCAAAAGCGAGCAACTGGTTTAAATTATCCAAAGCGGCACTGGTGCCCCTTGTGTTCGAGTTCAAGTTGGGAATTGGTTGGTCGAGGATAAAGTCTTGTTGGATTCCAACCTGAGGTGGCACATTAGGCGCAATCCTGGTTCCCGGAACCGTTGGGGCACTACCTTCAAAAGCTGTGCGCGTCGGTGCTTGAGCAATATTTCCTATTGCGGAACCCACAACTTGTCCAAGTAAAGGAGCAACGTCGGGATTAGGGATGCCCCCGCGTGTAGCGGGACCGGTATCGTTGGGAGGAGCGATGTCGAGGTTCGGGATGCCCCCGCATGTAGCGGGACCGGCACCGTTGGAAGGAGCGATGTCGAGGATCGGGATGCCCCCGCCTATAGCGGGATCGGCGCCGTTCTGAGGGGCGGCGTCGGCATGTTAGCTGTTAGGCAGGGTTGCCTCCGCATCTCATTTCGTGGGTAGAGGGACATTGGTGCTTGTTCCAATAATGTCAGCCTGGGCAGTCGGCCTTGAAGCGCTCCTTATTCTGTCTTCAATGCGAGCGAGGAAGGTATCGAAGGCGTCTTCCTGTCGCTCAAGTCAGGTGTTCAAATTAGTAGCGAGGTTCTTAATCATCCTATCGACGTCTTTTCAAGTGACATAGTTCGATGCAACTTCATTCGAAGAAAGTTCATGACTTACTTCGTCTTCAGCATGAGCTTCAGTGATAGCTGGAAGTTTCTTGTGCTTAATCATGATGTAAAGCGAGTAAAGTTGAAGTCGCAGACCAGGTTTGAAGGAAAATTCGAGTACTTAATCCGATACAGAGGTTGAAGTTGTGTGTCCCCCTACCTGGCGCGCCAAAATGTTGACGAGCAAAATTGTGCGCACGCCAACACCCAATGTGTGAGTGTAAAAAATTATCAGAATAAGCAGTAAATAATGTAAATGCGAGGAGACACAGCTTTTATAGTGGTTCGGCAACGCCTACGTCCACTTTATAATTCTCATTCATCATATCTTTTGTCGATAACAAGGTTGTACAAGTTCGGACAATAGCTAAGTACAAAGAGTTACAATAGAATACCAAAATACATGTTATTTCTATACTTTGACGAAATTGCCCTCCTTCTTCTTCGTTGAAACGAGTTGACTTGGTCAACTATGGGCAAGGTAGGCTTTAATGTCCAAGAGCTCTAGAGGCGGTCTAGTAAGGTTTGCTAGACTTCAAGTGTTGAAGGAAAACATGCATGTCATGTTTTAATTATTTATCTCATCTCCCATGGCCATGGTGGAAGTGTTGGAAGCCATTAATTAGTTTTTGGAGCTCTCAAGGTCCAAAAATTCCAAGAGAGAAGGATCCATTTGAAGGCCAAGGCTTGGGGTATTTAAGGAAGGAGGTTATGTGGTAGTAGGTAAGAAATGGGGCCCACAACAGTTATTTTCGTACCCAGCAGCAGAAATTCGCACCTCCTGGATGGAGGTTCGAAATTTCGTACCTCCACGTGGAGGTACGAAATTTCGAACCTCGCCTAGAGGTACGAAGTTTCGTACCTCGCCTGGAGGTACGAAGTTTCGTACCTAGCCTGGGGTTACGAAGTTTCGTACCTCGCCTGGAGGTACGAAGTTTCGTACCTCGACGGGAGGTACGAAATTTCGTACCTTGCCTGGAGGTATTAAATTTATGAGGAGGTAGCTGAACTTCTTGGTGAAGGAATCTCTTCGTTTTAGTGCATCGAAGATCCTGGATACAAAGTGAAGGAATCTGTGGTTTTGCTTGTTCGGAGTGAAGGAATCTGAGCTTCCGGCATGGAGAAAATCAGATGAATCGAGCGGTGCCCATAATTTCGAGGTCGATCGCCGCCGGGACTGTGGGGCCTCGGACCCCCACCGGCGTTGCGCCCGGACCCGCTGGACGGCTCGCCTTCGGCTTGGAGCACGGCTCTCCTTCGGCTCGGACGATGGCTTGACTAGGAGTCCAGTGGGCCATACAGGGGCCATCCGATAGAGTCTTCGGGTTTCCATGGGCTTGCGACGCGACTTCGACCCAACTGCTTTGTGCTTTTTGAAGCTAGAGTGTGTTGCTCACTAAACATATGATGTTTGACTGCTTTGACAAAAAGGAATATCATCATAAAATATTCTCTAGATAGGTGATTATACAACCTACTTCGGAGCGACCGACTTAGCCATGCTGCCTGCCTGATTTTTTTCATTTACCGGATGTGAGGCTAGAAGCTACGCTTTTCTCTTTCGTATCATATCCTCTTTTACTTGGAATACCACATCGTCATACCCGCCAAATCATTATCGATTTCCTTAACGGTATCACGGGTATGCAGCTAAGAGAAAGGAATTCCTCCACTACCAAAGTAATACGTTTGAAGAGATCAACATATATGATTCGTTAGGAATACTCTATTAGACATTCGTCCATACAAGTTATCCTGGGACTGGACAGACCGAAGGCACTATTCAGTACATCCATCTTAGGCAAATGTTATCTAAGATTTAAACAACAGCCCTTGGACTTTACTCCGTCTTCAATATATTCGGCATACTTGATTCACAACGCTTATGCCAATACGGAGTGGTTCTTCGGATAATAATCCAACCGGTCTCTCCATATTAACAACGTAAAATGGTCAAAACTTTGATAGTCTGTGATTTAACTATCAAATGAAAATTTTCCGTGTGCAAACAACGATCTTATTTCCAAATGGAATTTCAATCGACCAATCATCATGTATATCTATACATATTTCCTTATTTTCTATATTTAGAAAATATTCGTTATCAACATTGGAAAAATTTCCATTGTTTATTTACGTATCACTATCCTTCCACAACTATCAGTCCCTAACTATAAAGTAGTAAGAGAACAATTCTCTAAGTATCAATCCCGAAGGCCGAAACCAACATCAGATCGATACTCACGAAACCATTCAACTTACTAATCTTTAGTCAGTTTCTAATTTTTCTTAACTCTATTTCTTCAACTCTATTCGATTAACTCTATTTGATTTACTCTAATTCGAATAACTAATATCTGTTTTAACTTTATTTCGAATAACTATATTCGATTTTAACTTCATTCGCTTGACTCTAGATCGCCGCGATCTCAATGGTTACGCCTGATTCCCTCAGGAAACATCCGACCGCCGTGGGCTATCTGCAGCCTTGCGAATTCCGCTAGCAGTCATGCTAAATGGTGTCTCATTTGGATTAACTCTAATTGATCAACTCTAACTGATTAACTCTAACTGATTAACTCTAACTGGTTAACTCTAACTGATTAACTCTAATATGATTTACTTTAATCCGATTTAACTCTTATCGATTTCTAATTCGATAAATCTATTTCGATTAACTCCATACGATTAGCCTAACTCTAATCGATTAACTCGGCTTTAATCGATTTACTTAACTCTAATCGATTAATTCGAATTCGAAAAAAAAAATTGATTAACTAAATTTCGGATCACATATTCGATTGACTCACTTTGAATACCATATTCGATTAACTCCTTTCGTTTATTCCTTTGAATTATACCTTTTTAATTATCTCCTTTTCCTATTTGTTTACTTAAAAATAACTATTCCCTTTTTAAGTTCTATTTATTTAACAAATAAATATCTCTTTTGTAACGACCCACATCTTTAGTTGTCGAATAATTAATTCATTTGATTATTGAAATATCTTTTTGGCGATATCGATGACCTAAGTTGAATAATAATGAATATTTAATTAATATTGAATAATTAAATAATATATATTTAATTTTGAAATAATCAGAATTGGCTGATATGGCGATATGGTGTGAATTGGGCAATTCAAAATATATAATTCAGTTTAGAGTTGAATTATATCAACGAATATATTTAATTAACGATAGTCGAGCGTATAATTTATATTATAATTATAATCGACCTCGAAATGGCGCGGCCGTTCGCGATTTGGCGATTTGAACTTCAACTGAATATACGGAAGCCGTTTTAAGTCGGATTTCTGTGAAACAAGAAACGTATGGAGCTGATAAAGTATATTTTTCTAATGGAAGAGAAAAATCTGGATTTCGTCATGTAGATTTTTATTTACGTCCAAATCAAATTTCAGAAAAGTCGCTGTGAAATTCCTTTATAATTAGCAACACTTTATTTGCGTTATAAAATGAATTTCAATATAAATTGAATATCGATAGATCCGGAAGTTTAGAATATCGAGTATAAACTATGATATGATTTTTCTGGACCTAAATGATATCATATATGAAGATATACGATAATATTAAATTATTAATATTAAATTTAATTATATTTAAATATATTTATATATTTAAAAGGGCTATTTAGAGCTTTAAAAATAGCCACTTTTGCAAACGACCTCAGAATTCGACGAAACTAATTTTGTTGGATCCGCAATGTTAAATTATTGTTAGATGTCCAGTTTCTTGATATTTAGAATCAGTGTGTTGCCGTACGGATTTTTAATGTGAGAAACAGTCAGTATTTTAACGGTTAAAAATACGTTGTATGAGCAAACGGAGTTGGAATTCGATGAAACCAGTTTCGTTGGGACCGTAATGTCGAACTCTAGTTAAATGTCAATTTTCGTGATTTTTAGATGTCGTATGTGTTTACAGGAATTTCGGAAGACAAAGAAAAATAGTGCTTTCTTATAATTTAATATAATAATAAATATTTAAATAATAAAATTTACCTATATAATAACCTTAACATCCTTTAAACCTAATTCGTTCCAATTCGCAGTCAACTGATAATTTCTGCCGCAACTTCTTCATTTCAAAAGCATGAAAATCCATCTCTTCAAAAATCAAGAAAAATTAAAATAAAATCCCTAAAATGTTAAAACCCGGTTAGTTGATTTCCTCTTGGCTTGTACTTTAGTTTCATATGAATTTTATGGTGTACGACATCAGTTGTTGGGGTGCCGCGGATTCCAGAGTAGGGTTTCATTTACTTGGGTTAGGGAAAATGGCGAATCGAAGCATCTACGGTTGATGTAGTTATTGTAGTTGGGTTTGGTGAGTTGATTAGCACAAGCGTGGTGATTTTCGGGGGATATGGTGCAAAAAGATTTTGGTACCTATAGGGGAAGAGGCGAGCATCGTGATTCTCAGTAGGGGTTTGGGTTCAACCCTATGAGTTCGAGAAGAAGGAGGAGGGGAAGAGAAACACGATGGTAGTTTTTTCTTGAGTTTTTATTCGGCAAAATGGAGGATAATTCGATCCAAAACCGGCGGAAATGGAAATGGGGTACTGGAGCTATGAACGGGGAAGAAGGGGTTGAAATGGTGCGGGTCAAAGCTGTTGGGCCGGAGTCTTGAATGGTTAAAGCCCATATGAAAGAATGTTTAAGTTTATTTAAATTTAAATAATGTATGAAACTGTAAAATTCATAACTTTGTCATACAATGTCGGAATTCAGCGAAACAAGATCCGTTGGGATCGTATGGACGGTGGTTACACGCTGGAACTGACTGGAAGTGGATTAGGACTCGTATGAATTTATGGTGAAATAAATTGTTTGATTCAAATCAAACAAACAGTTTATCGTTCTTTAACGATGAATTGCCAAAGTGAGTAAAACTCACCAACTCTGAACAGTTATATTTTTACAACGTATTTTTAGAACTGTTAATCATCTGTTGATTGTTTTGTGTTGATTTTGTTGATTGAACTGCTAGTCAGTTAGTCGAAATTATATATATATATATACCATTAAATATATATATATATATGTTTATATATGTTGACTCTATTTATCTGAATAATCCGTACTGAACTGAAATTGATGTTGATTTTATTGTGTAACATTTGTGGATACAGGGGAAAAGGTTGGAGGGACCCAACTGGGTTCCTCAATATATAAATACTGTTTTATTTCATATATTGTGTTATATGATGTGATATGAAATCTGTGATGATTTTATTTGTTTGAATGTTACCGAGTATGGTTATATGGTACGTCGAATACCGTAAGAATGCTGGAATGTAAAAAAGGGGGTATTTTCAAAGTATATTTGAAAATAACTTAGTTATATAAAATAAATGGATTTTATATATAAAAGGAAAAAGGATTTTATAAAAGAAATCAATTATAAAATCAAAGAGAAATCGAAAAGGAGATATTCGTAAAACACTTACAAATGAGATCGAAAAGGAGATATTTATAAAACACTCAGAAATGGAATCGAAAAGAAAATATTTATTTAGAAAATAAATAGAAAGAGTTAAAGAAATATTTATTTGGGAAATAAGTAGAATTTTAAGGGAAAATATTTGTGAAAACAAATATAAAGGAAAATATTGGTGAAATCAAATATAATGGAAAATATTTGTGAAATCAAATAAAAAGGAAATATTTGTGAAAGCAATAATATAAGAAAATATTTGTTAAATAAATAGAGTTATAAAAAATAAATTATTTATAACGGAATAGGATGTTAAAAAGGAAACCGTTAAATAAAAGGAAAATGTTGTTAAAAGGAAATCCTTATAAGTGGAGAAACGTTATTAAAAGAACATTTATAAAGTGAAGAACCGTTACTAAAAGTAAATCTTTATAAATTGATAAACGCTGTTATAAGGAAATCTTTTTATATGAATAAACGTTATTAAAAGGAGATAATTCTAAAGGAATAATTCAAAGGAATAAATCGAAAGGAGTTAATCGAGTATGGTATTCGAAAGAAGTAGTCGAATATGGTATTCGAAAGAAGTAGTCGAATATGGTATTCGAAAAAGTAGTCGAATATGGTATTCGAAAGGAGTTAGTCGAATATGCTATACGAAAGGAGTTAGTTGAATATGGTATTCGAGAGGAGTTAACCAGTTAGAGTTAATCAGTTGGAGTTAACCAGTTAGAGTTAATCAGTTAGAGTAAATCAGATGGAGTTAATCAGTTGGAGTTAATCAGTTAGAGTTAATCAGTTAGAGTTAACCAGTTAGTGTTAATCAGTTAGAGTTAACCAGTTGGAGTTAACTAGTTAGAGTTAACCAGTTAGAGTTAATCAGTTAGAGTTAACCAATTAGAGTAAATCAGTTAGAGTTAATCGATTTGAGTTAAAACGAACTAGAGTTAATAAAATATAGTCATTTGAGACAGAGTTAGTCAAACATAGTTATTCAGGGTGAGTTGCCATCTCGTACGGCTGCTAGCGTAATTCGCAGTGCTGTAAATAGCCTAAGGCGGTCGGATGTTTCCTGAGGGAATCAGGCATAACCATTGTGATTGCTGCGATCTAGAGTCAAGCGAATGAAGTTAAATCGAATGTTAGCTATTCGAAATAAGGTTAAAATGGACATAGTTATTGGAATATAGGTTAATCGAATATGAGTAATTTGATAGGAGTTAATTAGGTTAAGTACATAAGTTGAGTTAATCAAGTTGAGTTAGTCGAGTTAGCCGAGTTAAGTTCGTCGAGTCGAGTTTATCGAATATTTGTTATTCGAAAGGAGTTATTGAATATTAGTTATTCGAAAGGAGATTATCGAATATAGCGTATTTGAAAGAAAATGTTATCGAATATTAGTTATTCGAAGTGAGTTAATCGCGTATAAGTTATTCGAAGAGAGATAATCGAATATAGGTTATTTGAAGAAGAGTTAACCAAATTGGAGTTGATAAATTAGTTGTTCGTTATTTATTCGAGTTAGGAAATAAGAGTTAGATTAAAGTTATTATATTTCAGAAGCAGGAAATTATAACACCACTGTTATAATCAAATGATTCTGTAAAGGAGTTGGACTCGTAAATTATATCCGGAAGTTGCGTAAGGAAGTATTAAAGTGTTAAAAGTTGAACTTACCCTAATTCGAGATTTGAATGTTGTTCAGTTAAGGTCTGAGAGGTAGTTATACACCAACTTGATTGACTTCGATTTTAATTTTGAAATGGTTAAGGATCGAGAGTGAAAGTGGTTAAGTGAATTTAGTAAATAAGTATGGTGGTTTGAGTTGTCATCGCGATGTTGATTTAAACATCTGTTTAAATCAAAGTACAGAAGATTTGGAAATGTTTTCCAAATAAAATCAAAAACGTAATCAAATATTGAAATTGGAAATATGAATTAGAAAAGGAAATGTTCATGTATAAGGAGTTAAGAAATGGAGTTAAACTAAATCAGAAATTGACTGGAGACTTGTTAAGTTGAATGGTTTCCTAAGTGTCTATCTGATGTTGGTTTCGACCTTCGGGATTGGTACTTAGGGAATTATTCTTATACTAGTTTACAATCAGAGACTGATAGTTGTAAAAGAATGGTGATACGTAGATAAGCTACGGAAATGTTTTCCAGTGTTAACTTATATTTTCTAAACATAGAAAATAAGGAAATATGAATATATATATATATATATGTATATATATATGATTAATGATTGATTGATAGAATTTCCATCTGGATATAATATCGTTGTTTGCACACGAGTTTTTCTTTGATAGTTAAATCATAGACTATCAATGTTTGACCATTTACGTTGTTAATATGGAGAGTCCGGTTGTATTATTATCCGAAGAACCACTCTGTTTTGGCATAAGCGTTGCGAATCATATATTCCAAAGATAATTGAAGACGGAGTAAAGTGCAAGGGCTATTGTATAAGTCTTAGATAACAGTGTCTAAGATGGATGTACTAAATAGTGCCTTTGGTTTGTCAAGTACCAGGACAACTTGTATGGACGAAGGTCAGACAGAGTATATCTGATAGATCGCGTAAGTTGATCTCTTCAAACGCATTCACGTTTGGTGGCAGAGGAATTCGTTTATCTTAGCCGTATACCCATGTTATTTTTGGATAAATCAACGTGTGAACGATGTGACATTCTAAGTGAATGAAGATGTGGTATGTGAAAAGATAAGCGTAGCTTCTAGCCTCACATCCGGTAAATGATAGAAATCGGACAGGGAGCATGGCTAAGTCGGTCGCTCCGAAGTAGGGTGTATAATCACCTATCTGGAGAATATTCATTTGCTTCTTAAATCTGTCAATGCCGTCCTATATATACATACGGGAACGGTTGCTGATCCCAACCGTTGGTGATATACATTCGATACACTCAAGCGAAATGAGTGGTCGGTAATGTGTGGCTGAGTTGCAAGATGTTCTTGTTGAACTCCAGTGTATCGTTCCTAGGGTACACTGATTGGAAGGTGGTTCCATACCTTGTCATAGTTGGAAATCCATTACCCAATACGTGCTTGCGGTTTTGATTGTATACTATATTTGTAGAACGTGAGATGAAAGCGTTTCTGCTAGATTGATATCTATTTGTACTTAGACATTATTATAATATCAGAATGATATTGTTTACAAAGTTGTTTTGATTCTCATAAGGGAAAAACCCATTCCGTTATACGACGTGGTCTTATGAGATATCGTTTACTTGTTCAAACTGTTTCAAACTATTTTACTCATACCAGTCCCATGACTGACCCCGAGTTTATTTTGTTTGTTCTCGCTAAACTCTTGGGTGCCTAAATTTGTACGGAAAGTCAAGTAGTCGGAATTTTACAGATATACTTGGAGAGCTTGGAGCAGGAGGCCTCAAGATTCTATAGCTATTATTATTTCCGTTGTTGTTGTAAGTGTTGTACTGTGATAAGTGCTATTGTATACATAACTGTCTTATTTCAAAAGTTATGTTGTATTTTATTCATTTCGCTGTGACATTCGTGTTTACTCTGATGATGATGTTCTTCTTCTTCTATTCTATTAGATCTATCTAATCTATTCTCACCCACTGTTTTCTTTCATTAACTATTTGGTTATTTTTGATCCTTGGATGTTCGATATCTGTTGTATATCGGATAACAAAGATCGCAAAATTTCGGGTCATTATATCTTTTATCTTTTCTATTTATTCTACAAATGATTTCCTTTTTTATATGTTCTGCAAATAATTTCCCCTTTCTATTTGTTTTATTTGCAAATTGTTTGCCAATATTTCCTTTTCAAATTCTATTTGTAAATGGTTAACAAATATTCCCTTTTCAAATTTATTCTTTGGTATTAAATGGTTTACAAACCTTTCTCTTTTTATTTGATTTGTAAATGGTTTACAAACAATTCTCTTTCGATTTGATTTTTAAATGGTTTACAAACATTCTCTTTCTATTTGATTTGTAAATGGTTTACAAACATTCTCTTTCTATTTGATTTTACAAATATTTTTCCTTTATATTCGTTTTACAAATATATTTCCTTTATATTTGTTTCACAAATATTTTCTTTTTAACTCTTTTGATTTTATAATTATTTCCTTTTATAAAATCCTTTTTCCTTTTATATATAAAATCCATTGATTTTATATAAATAAATTATTTTCAAAATGTACTTTGGAAATCCTCTTTTTACATCCCACTATTTCTTACGGTATTTAAAATACCCAACACAGTGATCGATATCATCCAAACACACATAATCATCAACAAATTATATATCACATCATACATCACAGTGTGAAACAAAACAATATTTTATACATTAAGGAACCCAGTTGGGTCCGTCCAACCTGTTTCCCTGCATCACAGATGTTAAACAGTATAATTAACATCGATAATATTTCATGATGAAATATTCTGCTAAACAGAATCGGTATTAGATTTACGATTTATATATATATCGTTATCTATAATTTCAACCAACACATAAGCAGTTCAGCCAAACAGTTAACACACATCAATCAACTGATGGTTAATAGTTCTAGAAATACGTTATAAAAATATAACGTTCAGAGTTGGTGAGTTTTACTCACATTGGACGATCATCGTTAATAACGATAACCATCGCTTGATTCAAGACTGTTACAATCATAGGGAGCAAAATGAAATTCTTGTGAATATTTACCTCCTTCGGTCCATCGACCTAGAAAGCTGTCAGGACACTTCACATAGAAAAATTGGTCAGGAAATCCTTTAATACTTTCAAATAAGCCAGTTATAATCCTCGACTTCCTGCTCTCCATAAAGATAAAGGAAGGACGCTCTTTCTTCCGCTTTCTAAAAGAGTACAGGGAGCATATGTCCTTGAACGATAGCTCATGCTACAGGACTCTCATAAACAGTACATACAGACATGTAGCAATAAAATAACCACTGGGGGCCAGCAGAAAAGGGGCAATAGCCAAATTTTTTAAGATCATTTCTAAGTAGGGGTTGAAAGAAGGAATCGGCCCACTCTGAAACATCCCTTTACAGACTATTACATATCCAACCGGAGGACGATCAGATAAGTCACCACTTACTGGAAATCTAACTTCGTCTTCAGAAAGACCAAAATGCTTGCATATTTTGTAATATTCCTCCACCATAAGCCTTGTTTCACAACTATCGGTGGGGGTGGTGGTAAGAAACCAAGGGATTGGGAAGTCCCAATTGATATTTTCTCTAGTACCAATAACAGAAGAAGCCTCAATATTTTGACTCGAAGTTTCAGCCTCTTTAACTGGCGAGTTTCCTTCAACAGCTTTGCCTTTTCCTCATGTGTTTGCCATTTCTACGCAAACAAGCGTATTGGAAAAACGAACCACGAGAATATTTGCAAAACTTAAAACTGGGTCAGCCATGGGCGGTCAGGCATCTGGTCGTTCCAAGTTAGGTAATACACTTGGTCATTCTAAAAATAAAAGAGATCTGGTTGCCCTAAACTACAAAAATCCAGATTAAACCAAGATGGCCAATTTTTGGTCACGAAAATCGCCCCAAGGCAAAGCAAAAAGCCCAAGACCTGGTCGCTCTAACCCCGTCAAGGCCCGGTCGCTCAAAACTGGAGAAAGCACCCGGTCGCTCTAAAAAACAGCCAAGCCCCGGTCGCTCAAAACTGGCAAAGAACCTAATCGCTCTAAGCCAGTCAAGCTCCGGTCGCTCAAAGCTGGTAGAGCACCTGGTCACAGTAAACTAATAGAGCCCCGATCGCTCAAGACTAATAGAGTACCTGGTCGTTCCAAAACAGATAAAGACACAGTCGCACAAAGTTAAACCCTACTGGATCGGTACAAGTACCCCAAGGATGGTCGCTCTACAATAGTTCCAAAACCAACTTCAATGTGGTCGGTCAAGATTTAAATCCACTCAAGTTGGTCTTATCGATGAAACGAATTCAAAACTATTCTGATCGGTTAAAAGGAGGGTCACTCGTCTAAAAATCAACTATATCGTTGTTCTAAGAACGACCAGTCTGGTAGCACAGGAAAACATGATTGTTCACAACAATGGTTTATGTCAGAAATCATACATGTTCGTATCAAACAGGCAAATACTCAAGCATATCTCGATCAAAATTGCAACAAAGAAAAGTATATGTGTTCTCGTTTCAGAATCATCGTCTACCCATTCAAACTGAATACTACAATACTGATGAATATCTCAATATACAAGGGGATTCAAATTTACAAGCTCAATTACAAATTACAATTATTCAAGACCAATTCAGAATCTCCAGGTCGATTTCATACTACAACGTTACAACCAATACCGATCCAAATACAATTCAGATCCAAGAATTTAGCCAAACTCAGAAGACAGAATTTATTCTACACGAATAAACAAGAAAATAAGAGCATATACCTGAAATCAGATTAGCAAGATGAAGGAGTTTTGATCGAATTTCCAACGATGCGCGAGGTTGAACGATAGAAGATTTGAATTCTTGATGAAAATCTGAGATTAGATTGAAGTTTAGATTCGAACCAGAAGAAACGGAGGGGAAATCGAAGAACTTTTCTTCAAAAACGCGCCGAGATTAAAATGATAAAATTCCTGAAAACGAGAAAGTGAGGAACCCTAAGGGTCGGAAGAGACATATATAAGCAGAACGACCAGCCGCGTCGCTAAAGACCGATCCCTCAAGACAAATTCAAAACCGACCTCTGAAAACCACGTCCAAAACCGATCCACAAAAATTTCGAAGTCCATAATTTCCGTAAAAATCATGGAACTCCGAGGGGCAAAATGTTATCCACTTGATCGGTTCAAGCGTATATGGGTCAGTTTTGAACATATTAAAAGCAGGGGTCGGTCAAACAAGTATTAAGAAGGATCGGTCATAGAAAATTGATTTCTGATCCTCCTGAAATGAAAAAAGCTCTTGGTAGCTCCAAAAAAGGGGAAGTCTCACGATCGCTCTAAAATGCCCAAGTCTCTGGTCGTTCCAAAGTACGAACAGCTCTGATCGCTCCAAATATTCAAGGTAAATAGTCGCTCACAATACACCAAAGCTCCTGATCGTTCCAAAGTGCGGACAATCCTGGTCGCTCTGAAATATAAGCGGCTCCGGTCGCTCCAAAGTACTGAAGGGGTCTGATCTCCCTAAAAGACAAAGGAATTTGGACGCTCTGAAGATGGTCGTTACGAATGTCTGGTGCCGCTGGTCGTTCCATAGCTCCTGATCGCACCAGCTAACTCCAAAGTTTCCTGACCGACCCGCTTCACTGCTAGTCCACCTGATCGGTCCGCTGCATATTCCAGCCTTTTGGTCGCCTTTCGTAGCTTCCTGGTCGTTTTTCCTCCAAGCGAAGCCCCTTGGTCGGTCGAAATAGTTAATATAGCGCGCCAGCTGTTGACAACTTGCAGTGGCACTCTTGTAAATTTCTGACGAAATCGACCAGCCCCTGAAGAGAAGATTTCAGCCACTCCATCACCAATAAATAGAGCACCACCTCCACCATTTGAAGGGGACTTTTTTGGGGAAACTACGAGGAGGTGCTGTCAAATTGCTTTGGGAACTTCTTCAAGCATTTCCCATCTCTTCTTCATCATCATTTAAAGATCTTTGGAGCTCATAGCTATGGCTTCTATGGGAGAATCGGCCTAAACACTTGAAGCTTCTCATTATTCGGATACGAATTTGAAATCAAATGCATGTAAAAGGAGCTTTGTGGATGTATATGGAGCAAAACATTGTAAATCAAATGATGAATAATGGAATCCGATCATTAAAGTGGACGTAGACTCAATTAAGAGTCCAACCACTATAAACTCTTGTCTTTTTTCTGCATTTTCTTGTTTTCAGATTTGGATTTAGCCCTACATAATTCTAGAAGGTTTTCTAACACCCCGCTTTGTAAAGGTGACGTGCTTCTTAAGCATCTCGCCTCTGATTTGGTAACGTGTTCAGAAATACCTCTTTGGTTGTTATACCAATTTTTGGTGTAAACAATTTGGCGCCCACCGTGGGGCCGGATCCAATCTCTGACATCAAGAGTGCTTCGAAGATTTCACAATCTTCAAGTGAAGCTTCAAGATAGCTCACTCCAGCTTGCAATTGGACCTTCCTTCTTTACATTCTGACAAGGTAGAGAGGCTAGCAAAGAAGCCGTACCACAATTTAGTCGCTTTAAAGACAGTGGAAATTCCGTTTGTCGAGTGGGTGTCATAAAGAATGAAGTAAACACCGTCATTGCCAATATAAAACGGCGAGTGGAAGTTTACACTGAAGCCATGATGGAGGGACTTGACCCCCGCTTTAATTCTCGACTGCACCTAACCCCTTTGGATGTCAATGTCAACATGGAAGATGACAATTAAAGTTCGAATGATGAAGATGAAGCTATAATCGAAGGGTTGAAGTCAAAAGCTGAGGGTCATTCCGAGATGAAGACTCGAGAGATTACCAATCTTGTTACGAAGGCAGCTCCTTGCCGAGAAGGGCAACATGACGTTGAAAAACGTACTTTGGATGTGACAGACCAAATCCTAAAGAAGAATCAAGTTGATAAGGTTCCGAAAGATGTTGTGTCACGAGAGGAATTCAACAGAGTTATAACTGTTTTACACCAAAAAATTGATGTTTCAAATGAAATGTTCCTAGACCAACTTTATGCTCTTAAAGTCATCCAAGCAGATTTAGCAAATTGCTTGACAAACATTGCTTTACAAGGAAACACATATTCCCATATCTTGGATCCTCACAAAGGGAAGCACGTTAGCCATAACCAAGAGAAGGAAAAGTTCGAGCAACCATTCCTTCCTATGAACTTAAAGGATGGCCAGAAAGATATTCAAGGGCAAAACGTTCTAACAATGGAAAGAACGATAGAGAACCTAAGAAAGTTCGTCTGTTCAACCCATCAGAACTGACGCCTTTGAATGACACCCCTGAGAATATCTATCTCGCAACAAAGCAGTGTGAAGAATACCCGCAACCAAAACCGCGAAAAGTAAGCAGTAAAGCACTGAAGTCCGGAAGTTTCTGCCTCTATCACAATCAGCCTGGTCATGATACCAATAACTGCAGACATCTCAGAAGTTCCGTTGAAACGCTAATTAGAAGCAATAATCTGCAGCAATATGTCAAGATCTCGCGTGGAGCAAGTTCTCTTCCAACCACTCAAGGGAAAAGTACATCTGCCGATCAACTGGGCCAGGGCAAAGGTGCTTTAATAGCAAATGCTTTCTACTCATCCGATAAAAGATATGAGCAGATGCAAATCTACACGAGTACCCAGGAATACAGTTCGACAAAGGCAATCACATGTGTAGAATTGAAAGCACCTATTCATTCGATGATCGCAAGGCACTTCCATACCAAAACTTGTGCGAGGCTAAATGATATCTACGAGCTATAGATCCTAATGGAACTCTGAATGTCGATAATCCGGAATAAAGACTGCTTTTGACCCTGCATAAAAGCAATGATCAAAGTTTATGCAAGACTGACTTACTTCCTTTTACAAACATAAGTCTCCCTTGGTAAAGGAGTGATTGTAATAAAATACCATGTCTGCTATCGAAAGAACGTCTGCTTATATAAAATCACCTACCTACATTCTTTAGGGTAAATCAAAACTTGATTGAAAAGTTGATCCCATGTTGCAGGTTACTCAATAAGCGCCACGACAAACTAACGCTAGAACTGTATCCTTTGTCGAAGGGGCGCGCTCCCCCGCGCTGGAGAATACAACGACATACAAAAAGATATAGATCCGCGGAAACCCAGTGCAAGGGACGAAAGGGCAACACCAATTGAAGATACCATTCCTATACAGCAAGTCTGGATGTCTCTTCTTGGAACCACTTGGATATGTGCATAATATCTCCGGAGATGGTGGGGCATAAGCTGGATACTGATCTTAGCATACATCCTGTGAGGCTGAACCTGCTCAAGCGCTTATTTGATGTAACTTTGGGGAAATTTCTTAGCTTCATAATAAACGCTTAGGGCATTTAAGCAAGCCCGGCACAGGCAATTGCCTTACAAGGAATACAAGCTCCGCGGACTAAAAAGGAACTCCAAACTGCCAATAGCAAGGTAGCAGCTTTAAAACCATTTCAAAGGTAAATTGGCAGCACCAAGGCGTCGGGAAAGGAAAGGAAAAATTCCCCGTGGACCTCCAAATGCCAGCAAGCATTTAAGGATCTCGACCAAACGCATGGAATCCAATCTAATGCTATCAAAACCAAAGGATGGAGGAAGCTTGTTCCTATACCATGCTTTATCATCCCAAGTTCAGAGTGCAGCACTCATCGAGAAGGAGGATAAAGTCTAGTGGCCGATATGTTACGCGAACAAAAGGTTTACCGGAACGGAGACTACTTCTTGAGTCGCTGACTCTGCCAAAGGGGAACTTTCCGATCGAGAAAGGCCAGGGCCCTGGAGTCACAACCGCGGTGGTTTGCAAAGTCAAGCCTACGGTTGTGACAAAGGCGTCCGCCCCGCAGATAACCTCCAAGAGAAGGATCGTCTCCCCAACATGGTCCGACAGATCATAAAGAACTCGCTATAACTTCACCAAAAGGATATGGTCTAGGAGCAGGCAAAAATTTAACCCAAATCCTCTCCGAGGGTTCTCAGTCAAATAATAAACTAGGATTCTCTCCAGGGGTGCTCAGTCGAATAACAAACTGAGTTCTTTTAACCCAAATCCTCTCCAAGGGTTCTTAGTCGAATAATAAACTGGGATTCTCTCCAGAGGTGATCAGTCGAATAACAAACTGAGTTCTTTTAACCCAAATCCTCTCCGAGGGTTCTCAGTCGAATAATAAACTGGGATTCTCTCCAGGGGTGCTCAGTCGAATAACAAACTGAGTTCTTTTAACCCAAATCCTCTCCGAGGGTTCTCAGTCGAATAATAAATTGGGATTCTCTCCAGGGGTGCTCAGTCGACTAACAAACTGAGTACTTTTAACCCAAATCCTCTCCGAGGGTTCTCAATCGAATAATAAACTGGGTTCTCTCCAGGGTGCTCGGTCAAATAACCCAAAGTCAGAAAAAATCTGATCGCGTTATAACCAAGTCTCAAAACCCAAAACCTCTCCGAGAGTGCTCAGTCGAATAAATCAAAGTCAGATAAAACTTGACTACGTTATCACTGAGTCATTGGCAAGAAGTGTCTTCAAGTGGCATTCAGCTATTTCGCAAAGCACGCAGAGTTCATATGAAGAGTAAAAAGCTCTGAATGTCACAATTCAATGACAGACGCTCTTCAAAAGAACAACTCAAATCATCCAATCCTCAAATCCATTTTCGATTTATCAAGGTTGAGACAATCCATTGGTACGGGGGCATACTACATATCATAGCACAAAGCCAAAAATAGTTGCTTGATTTCTCACATACCAAAGGATCTTCCCAACCAAATATGAGTGGAAAGTTCATAAACAAACAAAATGTGAAGTATGGTGTGCAAGCGTGGGGCACAGATCAGAATGTGCAACAAAAAGTAATGATAAAGCACAGGAACTCAAAGCATTACGGCACCACATTCAAACACAAAGTCAAGACACAATATTCTCAAGTACAAATCACTCAAGTCATAAGCGAGGGCCGACACTCGCATATACAACCGGTCTGAATAAAAGTTCGATAAATGCAGAACAAGGAAAACCGATTTACTACTTCTTTAGATCTCCAGACCTCAATGAAGGACCCTTCGAGGCTGGCGAGTCAGTGTTCCTCTTCTTCACAGTGCGCTTCTGGTGTCTCCTACCGGAAGGGGAAGCAATCTCTTTGCTAGGATCAACAATGATGTCATCAATAGTTTCCTCAGAGTCATGCTCTTCAACGTGAAGATTATGAATGTCTTAATCAATATTGGCGATGGCATCAATTTTCTCCTCCTGAGACCCCGGTTGGGAGGATATCGTCCATTTCGAAGCATCAGCAGGCAAGCCTGTAGTAAATAAAGGCAAGTCAGTATCAATGGCGCTCATCACCATAGCAACACATCCGCCAACAGGAGGTGATGGTGAAAGCGAATTCATTGCATAATTATAGCAACCCATGAGTTTAGAATACTCCAAGGAAGTGAAAAGATAATCCAAATCTAGCATCACTTCGAGCATATCATCTTTACCTGAGGCAGAAGGGTGTGCAATGATTTCATAATCCTCAAGGTTGGTTGTTTCATCTAAGTCACTCTCTCCTCCAACAGCAGGGGGAGGAATTCCAACATCTGCATAAGGTACAAAGCTTGAGATGCTAACATCATCAGCCAACCTAGTGAAAGTATTGTCGACAAGTATACCTGAAGTCTTAGCTCCGCTTGATTCACCGCAATGAAGCCTAAGTGAATTTCTGCCTTCAGCTAAGGCCTCTCGATCATCCTCGTCCAGCAACTCAAGCTGGAGTTGACTGTCATCAGCGTCTTTGGAACGTTTCAAAACTTCCTCCCAGACATGAGCAAGGGTACTTCCATAACCTTCTCCTAAAAAGCGAAGGCTCCCCCCGTGCATAACACTACAGACATAGAACTCTAAGAAGGTCGCCTCGTCTTCTTCCCTAATTGAGCGGGCCTTGTCCAGAGCCTCTTGCTTTTCTTTCTCCAAGGAGGAAGATTTGGCAGATTCAGCTTCAAGGGTGTTACGAAGAGAGGCAATTTCCGACACACGGGTAGACAGAGCCCTTCTGCTCAAAGCCAACTGAGATTCAGTTTCTTCTTGTGCTCTTATGGCATCATCAGCACGCCTTTTCAGTTCATTCTCTGATTGCCTGGTCGCCTCGAGCTATTTGCGAAGCCTCTCAACTTCAGATTCTAACTCAATAACCTTGGAATCCCGTTCCAACACAGAAATCTTCTTGTCTTGAGATTTCACAACTTGAATAAGTTGGGCTTTCTCATCTTCCAGGTTTTTAATGCTTTCAATCCTCTTGGTGTTTAGGTGTTGAAAGTGATAACAAAATTGCTCCCAAGCTTTGAAGCGCTGATCGATGGTTTTGGTGACATCATCCAGGGCTCCCCGAGCCTTCGCTACCATCTCAATCATATCATTCCTGTCCGCAGGATAAAGATTCACATTAAAGTTCAACCCTCTCACATCCCAATCCGCGAATCTGTGAGATAAAGGGGGGCCGGAACCCCCAAGCTCCCTCTCTACGTTAATTATTTCACGTGGCCTCGACATAATAGCCTGAAGCTCAGCCTGGGACGGATAAGGAGGAACATATCCGGGGGCACGTGTTTGGGGAATCTCAGTAAGAGGATCATTTCCACTCCTTCGCCTCTTCCTCTCCCTTGCCTCATCCTCCGCTGACCGTAGATAATCATCAAGCCATGTGTGTCCTCAGGGAGTTGTTCATAAGAAATATGAGAGGAAGTGGGATGTTGCCCATGTGACTTATGGGGTTGAGAAGGAGCTTGCTTAAATATTCTCTTCGAAGGATGGATAAGAGTAGCGGAAGACTGTTTCCATCTCCGAAAATCATAAAGAAATGAAGGCTTCATCCCTGAAAAAAATAGATTTAACACCTGAGAACATGCGAATAAAGCAAGTGTTGGAAGAGAAAAGTGCAATTCTAAAAGCAAGATTAATCCTAAAAGAACGGAAGATAAAAGACATGCCTAACGAGCCTGTATCAGACCCCGAACCTAAATTCATCCTCACATCAGAAGTTGTGTTAGAAATTTCTTGAGGATTGGGATCGGACTGAATAGCGGGAATTACAGGACCTGAAACAGGGGTATTATCCTTGCTAAGGAATTTTGCAGAATCTAAATCGGTAAGTTCACCAAAGGTACCCGTGGAGTCTTTGTCTTGGGTGCATGGATTCTCAATAACGTTTCCAATGCTTTCCTCGACATTAAAAGTAGTCTCTACTGCTGCAAGTTCCTTACCCTCGCGTCGTGCAAATTCTCCTCCAACGTTTGAGGAAAGCGGAATTTCCATAGCCTTTTCTGAAGTCTCCAAAGTGATAGTCTGTTTTTCTGAAACAACTTCTACAGTATCCTCCATAACTGCCGGTGTGTTGCTAGCTTGTTTCTTAGAAGAACCCTTCTTGGGTATACTTGGAGACTTCTTTCTACTGCTACTACCACCAGATTGACCGCATTTTATCAAGGATTTTTTAGTTATCCTCTTCTTTGTCAAGGTGCGGGAAGGGGGAAGCAATTTATATTGTCGAAGGAATTCTTCGGAAATCAGAAATTGTCTGCTTCTCTCAGACTCACTCACAGATAATAGTGACTCCAATAAGGATTCATCAATCTCAGTATCTTGGTCAGAAGGAACAACTGTAAGAAAGAAATAAAGTCAGTGTACAATCATAGGAAGCGAAATGAAATTCTTGTGAATATTTACCACCTTCGGTCCATCGACCAAGAAAGCTGTCAGGACACTTCACATAGAAAAATTGGTCAGGAAATCCTTTAATACTTTCAAATAAGCCAGTTATAATCCTCGACTTCCTGCTCTCCATAAAGATAAAGGAAGGACGCTCTTTCTTCCGCTTTCTAAAAGAGTACAGGGAACAAATGTCCTTGAACGATAGCTCATGCTACAGGACTCTCGTAAACAGTACATACAGACATGTAGCAATAAAATAACCATTGGGGGCCAGCAGAAAAGGGCCAATAGCTAAATTTTTTAAGATCTTTTCTAAGTAGGGTTTGAAAGGAGGAATCGGCCTACTCTGAAACATCCCTTTACAGACTGTTATGTATCCAACCGGAGGACGATCAGATAAGTCACCACTTACTGGAAATCTAACTTTGTCTTCAGAAAGACCAAAATGCTTGCATATTTTGTAATATTACTCCACCTTAAGCCTTGTTTCACAACTATCGGTGGGGGTGGTGGTAAGAAACCGAGGGATTGGGAAGTCCCAATTGATATTTTCTCTAGTACCAATAACAGAAGAAGCCTCAACATTTTGACTCGAAGTTTCAGCCTCTTCAACTGGCGAGTTTCCTTCAACAGCTTTGCCTTTTCCTCGTGTGTTTGCCATTTCAACGCAAACAAGCATATTGGAAAAACGAACCACAAGAATATTTGGAAAACTTAAAACTGGGTCAGCCATGGGCGGTCAGGCATCTGGTCGTTCCAAGTTAGGTAAGACACTTAGTCATTCTAAAAATAAAAGAGATCTGGTTGCCCTAAACTACAAAAATTCAGATTAAACCAAGATGGCCAATTTTTGGTTGGGAAAATCGCCCCAAGGCAAAGCAAAAAGCCCAAGACCTGGTCGCTCTAACCCCGTCAAGGCCCGGTCGCTCAAAACTGGGGAAAGCACCCGGTCGCTCTAAAAAACAGCCAAGCACCGGTCGCTCAAAACTGGCAAAGAACCTAATCGCTCTAAGCCAGTCAAGCTCCGGTCGCTCAAAGCTGGTAGAGCACCTGGTCACAGTAAACTAATAGAGCCCCGGTCGCTCAAGATTAATAGAGTACCTGGTCGTTCCAAAACAGATAAAGACACAGTCGCACAAAGTTAAACCCTACTGGATCGGTACAAGTACCCCAAGGATGGTCGCTCTACAATAGTTCCAAAACCAACTTCAACGTAGTCGGTCAAGATTTAAATCCACTCAAGTTGGTCTTATCGATGAATCGAATTAAAAACTATTCCGATCGGTTAAAAGGAGGGTCACTCGTCTAAAAATCAACTATATCGCTGTTCTAAGAACGACCAGTCTGGTCGCACAGGAAAACATAAATGTTCACAACAATGGTTTAAGTCAGAAATCATACATGTTCGTATCATACAAGCATATACTCAAGCATATCTCGATCAATATTGCAACAAAGAAAAGTATAAGGGTTCTCGTTTCAGAATCACCATCTACCCATTCAAATTGAATACTACAATACTGACGAATATCTCAATATACGAGGGGATTCAAATTTACAAGCTCAATTACAAATTACGATTATTCAAGACCAATTCAGAATCTTCAGGTCGATTTCATACTACAACATTACAACCAATACTGATCCAAATACAATTCAGATCTAAGAATTTAGCCAAACTTAGAAGACAGAATTTATTCTACATGAGTAAACAAGAAAATAAGAGCATATACCTGAAATCAAGTTAGCGAGATGAAGGAGTTTTGATCGAATTTCCAGCAATGCGCGAGGTTGAACGATCGAAGATTTGAATTCTTGATGAAAATCTGAGATTAGATTGAAGTTTAGATTCGAACCAGAAGAAACGGAGGGGAAATCGAAGAACTTTTCTTCAAAAACACGCCGCCATTAAAATGATAAAATTCCTGAAAACGAGAAAGTGAGGAACCCCAAGGGCGAGAAGAGATATATATATAAGCAGAACGACCAGCCGCGTTGCTAAAGACCGATCCCTCAAGACAAATTCAAAACCGACCTCTGAAAACCAAGTCCAAGACCGATCCACAAAAATTTCGAAGTCCATAATTTTCGTAAAAATTATGGAACTCCGAGGGGCAAAATGTTATCCACTTGATCGGTTCAAGCGTGTACGGGTCAGTTTTGAACATATTAAAAGCAGGGGTCGGTCAGACAAGTATTAAGAAGGATCGGTCATAGAAAATTGATTTCTGATCGTCCTGAAATGAAAAAAGCTCTTGGTCGTTCCAAAAAAGGGGAAGGCTTACGATCGCTCTAAAATGCCCAAGGCTCTGGTCGTTCCAATGTACGAACAGCTCTGATCGCTCCAAATATTCAAGGTAACTAGTCGCTCACAATACACCAAAGCTCCTGATCGTTCCAAAGTGCGGACAATCCTGGTCACTCTGAAATAGAAGCGGCTCCGGTTGCTCCAAAGTACTGAAGGGATCTGATCTCCCTAAAAGGAAATGGAATTTGGACGCTCCGAAGATGGTCGTTCCGAATGTCTGGTGCCGCTGGTCATTCCTTAGCTTCTGATCGCACCAGCTAACTCCAACGTTTTGCTGACCGACCCGATTCACTTCTAGTCCACCTGATCGGTCCGCTCCATATTCCAGCCTTTTGGTCACCTTTCGTAGCTTCCTGGTCGTTTTTCCTCCAAGCGAAGCCCCCTGGTCGTTCGGAATAGTTAAAATAGCGCGCCAGCTGTTGACAACTGCAGTGGCACTCTTGTAAATTTCTGACGAAACCGACCAACCCCTGAAGAGAAGATTTCAGCCACTCCATCACCTATAAATAGAGCACCACCTCCACCATTTGAAGGAGACTTTTTTGGGGCAACTACGAGGAGGTGCTGTCAAATTGCTTTGGGAACTTCATCAAGCATTTCCCATCTCTTCTTCATCATCATTTAAAGATCTTTGGAGCTCATAGCTATGGCTTCTATGGGAGAATCGGCCTAAACACTTGAAGCTTCTCATTATTCGGAGACGAATTTGAAATCAAATGTATGTAAAAGGAGCTTTGTGGATGTATATGGAGTAAAACATTGTAAATCAAATGATGAATAATGGAATCCGATCTTCAAAGTGGACGTAGACTCAATTAAGAGTCGAACCACTATAAACTCTTGTCTTTTTTCTGCATTTTCTTGTTTTCAGATTTGGAATTAGCCATACATAATTCTAGAAGGTTTTCTAACACCCCGCCTTTGTAAAGGTGACGTGCTTCTTAAGCATCTCGCCTCTGATTTGGTAACGTGTTCAGAAATACCTCTTTGGTTGTTATACCTATTTTTGGTGTAAACACCTCCAATGCTGACCCGCATCGACCGCCACCCAGGTCGCCAGATACCGCTGAACTGCGCCATACCAATGGCGAACAGGCGCCTCTCCAAGCCCGACAACCCCATACAACCCGATCTGGTCCTTGCGCAATAGGTTGAGAGCGAATTCAAAACCTAAATTTGGATCAATACCTGAAATTGTCGGCCTTTGTTCGGAGGTGATGAAACTTGAATTCTAACATTTATAAGTGTGGCAAATTTATTTATTTAATTGTAAAATTAATAACTAATTCATACGTGGTCCGAATTTAAAAATTTCAGATCCGGTTGGACCCTAACAACGAATAGGACTTGTTGAAACTGATTGAGACGACTTCTGAATTCGTTTGGATTTCTTTTTATCTGCTTAAAACGATGTGAGATTTCCTTGTTTTAAATTAATTAATTAGTTAATTTAATTTATTTGTTTTTCGATGTAACAAGCATATGTTAAGCTTCAGATCTATTTTGTTTTGATAGTTGTGATGATGGTTGTTCTGTGCTTGCGATGGATAGTTATAAATCCATGTGTACTAGTCCTTTTGTTATCATTTTCGTTATATTGAATTGATTTATTTCATCAATTCAAAATTAGAAGAAATATAATGGTCACCTCGTATCACTAGTGTTGTTTTGAATTGATTTAATTTGTCAAAACAAAATAAAGTTTTGACCTTTTTGTTTTTGAAACAAAACAAAATAAAGTTTTGATCTTTTTGTTTTTGAAACAAAACAAAATAAAGGTAATCTTTTTGTTTTGAAACAAAACAAAATAAAGTTGATCTTTTTGTTTTGAAACAAAACAAAATAAACTAAAGTTGATCTTTTTTTGAAACAAAACAAAATAAAGTTTTGATCTTTTTGTTTTTGAAACAAAACAAAATAAAGTTTATCTTTTGGTTTTGAAACAAAACAAAATAAAGTTGATCTTTTGTTTTGAAACAAAACAAAATAAAGTTTTGATCTTTTTGTTTGTGAAACAAAACAAAATATAGTTGATATTTTGTTTTGAAACAAAACAAAATAAAGTTGATCTTTTTGTTTTGAAACAAAACAAAATAAAGTTTTGATCTTTTTGTTTTTGAAACAAAACAAAATAAAGTTGATCTTTTTGTTTTTGAAACAAAACAAAATAAAGTTTTGATCTTTTTGTTTTTGAAACAAAACAAAATAAAGTTGATCTTTTTGTATTGAAACAAAACAAAATAAAGTTTTGATCTTTTTGTTTTTGAAACAAAACAAAATAAAGTTGATCCTTTTGTTTTTGAAACAAAACAAAATAAAGTTGATCTTTTTGTTTTTGAAACAAAACAAAATAAAGTTTTGATCTTTTTGTTTTTGAAACAAAACAAAACAAAGTTTGATCTTTTTGTTTTTGAAACAAAATAACATTAAGTTTTGATTTTTATTTTTGAAACAAAATATAACAAAGTTGAATCTTTTGTTTTTGAAACAAAATATTGTTTTGAAACAAAACAAAACAAAGTTGAATCATTTGTTTTTGTTTTGACATAAAACTTCACCCAAAATTACATGTTGTCATCATATATGGTAGTGTTGGATTTAACATGTAAATTGACACAAAAATTTAGATCATTTCATATTTTGTGATATGTGAATTGAACATGTAGGAAAATGGGAAACCTCATTTACACTTATATGTGAATTGAACATTTAGAAAAGGGAATAAAGTTTGGTCAAAATAAAATATACATTTGGTGAACACAGTCATTTACATTATTTTTAGTGTAAATAAAATGTACAATTTGTGAACACCGTCATTTACACTATTTTTAGTGTAAATAAAATATACAATTGGTGAACACCGTCATTTACATTATTTTTAGTGTAAATAAAATATACAATTTGTGAACACAGTCATTTACATTATTTTTAGTGTAAATAAAATGTACAATTTGTGAACACCGTCATTTACATTATTTTTAGTGTAAATAAAATGTACAATTTGTGAACACCGTCATTTACATTACGTTTAGTGTAAATAAAAAGTACAATATATGTGAACACGGTTATTTGCATTTTGCATGTAAATAAAAGAGATGAATTTAACAATGAAAATTTATTTACATTTAGCGCAAATAAATAATAAAGAGGAAAAGAAATCATTTAGAGTAAATAAGAATATGACATAGAAAAAAAAAACATTTTTATTGCTATGTCATCGTAGTAAAAAAAAAAAAAAAAGAGAGTACATTTTTGTCATCATTTTTGTTGCATTAGAATTGGCGGACAAAAATATTATTTTTATTGAAAATATTATTTTTATTGAAAATATTATTTTTATTGAAAATAAAAATATACATTGTTGAAACCATCATTTTTGTTGCATTAGAATTGGCGGGCAAAAATATTATTTTTATTGAAAATAAAAATATACATTGTTGAAACCATCATTTTTGTCGCATTAGAATTGGCGGACAAAAATACTATTGTTATTGAAAATAAAAATATACATTGTTGAAACCATCATTTTTGTCGCATTAGAAAAACATGAATTTAAAAGTATATTTTTCTTTTATTTATAATTTAGTTACAAATAAAAACATGATTAGTAAAAAGTACATTTTTATTTGCAAATTAGTTGCGAATAAAAAACATGAAAATATGAAGTACATTTTTGGCATCGTAGTCTTTTTAGAATAAAAATTACATTTTCAATGTCATATTTATTCTAGAATAAAAAGAATGGATTTTAATAGTGGGAATCGCCAAATGGTTTATATATACATTTATATATATATAATATAAATTAAAATTAAACGAAACATGCACGGCAGTTCGCGTTTCGACAATCGTACCTTTAGATGATTATACCGAAAGATATGACGGTCAGATTTTCCCAAAACTGGAACCGTTAGGACTGCTTTGGGACGAGATTTCCTACGATATGGTTTTCACCAAAATTCAACGGTTAGATTTCAAGACATGAGTAAATCAAAATTTGGTAAAAACAGCGCCAGGGCCACCCACTGACCTGAAGCGTCGTTTATTTATTTTGAGCTATTTTTAAGTAAATAAAAATGGCGATAAATCGTTATAAATAGATATTAACGGTATAGAATGATATAAAAGATAATTATGCGAAGAATTATTTGGAAAGACCGAGTTTAACTCATTTCAAATAATTACACGGCGATTAAGTCAGAGATATAGAAGACGACAATTGAAGACCGACGATCTTCACGGCGAATGGATGGCGACTAATGCCCTCGACTGACTTGCTCCCAGAAAAGGGTTAAACCGTGGTAATCATCTGGACGTACTCCTTGATTGTTCGGATAGACGAGAACCTCTTAGGTGTCTTCGGTTTCGTTCATACCCAGAACGGACTTGTAAATGGATGCGTGTCTGACGTTGGAATTTATTCCATGTAATTAAATCAACTATTATTAATGTATATCTGATTGGTGGTAGAGAATTTATTCTCTACTAAACACCCTGGTATATATTAATGGTTGTTGATAGCATGGCGTGAATTGTCAAGGTGGCACGCCAAGATGCAGATGATCAAGGCTTTGTTGAAAAGAATGACTTGTGGTTGATGATCAGAGCACGGCCTTAATATGTGTAGCTTTGTGTATAGCGCGACTTCACGAGCTTCACACCCTGGTATGAGTCAAAAACGGGATACGGACCGTAGGGAGTGCACACGTCTCTTTCTAGCCAGAGTGATGCCAGGGACCAACCAGCGCTGACATTTTACTTATATGGACGATGGATTTTGAAGTACCTCGGATTTACAGGTTGTTAGTGGCCATATTATAGGTTCAAAGGAACCGGGGAACGTGTGTTCAGGAATTGCCAATCAACTTTCGACAGGTGTGGACCGGCCCTACCGCTCCAAGGGTTCTCTGCGGGGGATCCTGAGGCATTTGCTAGAGTGTCTCGAATCGGAGAGGAGCTTGCCCCTAGCCTCGACTAATGACGAAAAACCAATTTCCAATACGACACCATGCGGTTTTGATTGTATAACTAGTATGGCGACATGATATATGGTACCCATGCCGCCTAGGATTAATACATTTACTTTGAAATATTTTAAATAGAATACACACTATATCGTTTATTCGTATTTATCATCTTTTGGTCATTATAAGGTAAAACACTATCCTCCGGTTTGCGTTGCATTGTGTGATGAGACTTGGGTCTTATAATGATTTCATTTTTCTTAAAAAGCATAGCGATATTTAACGATTTATTTTATTTATGCAGTAGTGATCAATTGGAGAAAAACCCGTTCCGGGTTAGCCGCGTGGTCCTATGATTAACCAAATTAGTAGTTAAGTTTAGATAGATTTCTCATACCAGTCCCATGAATGACTCGAAGTTTGTTTCACTCTTGCAAACTCGGGTGCCCTCTTTCTACACAGGCAGCCAATTGACAGGTTCAGGTGATACATTGGCTGGATTGAAGATTGCTTGGAAGAACAAGACGAAGACTCTCTTTTATCTTTATCTTTTGCTTTGAGAGGCTTTATTTATCTTTGTATTTTGATGTACGTTTGGCTTGAGACTTATTTTCCTTATTCAGACTATCTGTTTTTGGCTAAGTTGTATCCTGTAAAACTACGTACCCTGTTGTCTTGGATATTGTAATGTTGATGACATTTTATTTCCGCTGAAATGTTCTATGTACTATGTTCTCTTCTCTGAGATCTGTTTATTGTTGTATTTACGTTGTATTCCAAAATGATTATCCTTGCTTTTGGTCAACGGAAGTTTGGGGCCATCACAGTTGGTATCAGATCTTAAGGTTAACCTTAGCCTCGGAATATAACATACTTATAACAGTTCGTCTAGATATAATCCATATTATTCTAAGGCGAGTAGCTTATTAGAGATAGAACTAGTAATGTCCTAGAATGAGCACGGCAGGATAGCACATATTTATCAGTCATTATATCAGTATCTTTTCATTTTGTCCTTATCTTATCTTTCCTTAAAAATTATCATTTCTATTGGTCTGACTCTTTCCTTGATGGTACAGACTAATTTATAATGAGCACTGGAACAAGGAGTAGAGCTGGAGCTCGAGGTGGAGCTCGTGGTGTAGCCCGAGGAGGCAGAGGAGGAGGTCGAGGTCCCGCTAGAGATGAGACCGAGTCTATACATCAGCAGCCCGACCCTATAGTTGCACCACTACCTCCACCCCCATAACCCTTCGATCTGGAGAGAATGTCCAAGAAATTCCGTAATTTAGGAGGTGTACACTTCACTAGACGTGAAACGGCTATTCAGGCAGAATCATGACTGAAAAATTGTGAGAAGATCTTAGAAGGATTGGAGCTTGAGGACCAGCGCATGCGTTTTCAGGCAGCATGGCAGCTGAAGGAGGAAGCGGAGCACTGGTGGGACACAGTTAAGATCTGTAATGATGTGACCAATATGTCATGGGAAAAGTTAAAGGAGCTCTTCAATGAAAAGTATGTCCCTCCTCAAGCAAGGGAACGCCTCTGTGAGCAATTCGATAACCTATAGCAAGGGAATATGTCTATTTCTGCGTATTTGAGGAAGTTTGACGAGCTTTCGCGTTATGCCCCTGGATTGATTCAAGATCCAGTTGAGAAGAATAAGAAATTCATCAGGGGCCTCTCAAAGAAGTATTTGGACCGTGTTGCAGCCCATATCAAACTCCCCTTTATTGAAATGATTGACATGGTGTGCCGCTACAAAGACAATGACGAGGCTGCACAACAAGATAAAGCGAGGAATCAGAATAACCAGAAGGAACAAGCAAACAAGAAACCCGAGCCAGGAAATTCTTCTACTGCAACGCCACAAGAGAAGAAGAGGGTAATAAGCAAGTTGACATGCTATAATTGCGGCAAGACAGGGCATTATGATTACGAGTGTAGAGCTCCAAAGAAAGACAAGAGGAATGATTCTGGCCGTAGCCAAAACCGTGGTCAGAGTTCTCAGAGTCGTGGCCAGAATTATCACAGCAATAAGGAATGCTACAATTGTCATCAGAAGGGACACATCAAGCCAAATTTCCCATTGCTGAAGAACTCTCAAGTAGCACATGTTTATGACAGAGCAGCTACACCAACTCCTACCGAAGAACCAGGTAAACTTGATGGCTTAGGAGGTACTCTTAACATTAGGAATATTCCCATTACTTTTTTATTTGACACGGGTTCGACACGAAGCTTTATTTCTAATGATGCAATCGCATAGTTAAAACTTAAACCAAGAAAACTGAGAGAATTGGTCAGAGCCCATAGTCCCATAGGAGGATCTTTTATTCTCGATCAATATTGTAGAGTACCTATTTCTTATTCACGCTACCAGTTTCCCTTTGATTTAATCATTATGAGTTTTTCTGGATACGATATCATACTTGGTATTGACTGCCTGACAAAGTATGAGGCTGAGTTAGTGTGCGCTGATAGAATTATCAAAACTAAACCCAAATTTGGAGACACTATATCTATCCCATGCCATGCCTCAGCCACCAACAGAAAGGAATTCCGGTCTTTTTTAGAGGTTACCTCTACTTCTATTGAGGATATCCCCATCGTCAGGGATTACGCTGATGTATTCAAAGAAGTTGAGGGCTTACCTCCGAAAAGGGTAATCAACTTCATAATTGATTTAGCTCCAAACGCGAGGCCTGTCGTACATCCTATTCGGAGAATGTCGCCAAAGGAAAACGAGGGGCTGAGAAATCAAACCAAGCAGCTTTTATTTAAGGGTCTGATCCAGCCCAGCTTCTCGAAATGGGGTGCAGCAATGGTGTTCGTCCCAAAATCAGACGGTACTCTTAGGTTATGTGTGGACTACCGCGATCTCAACAAACGAACGTTGGAAAATAAGTAACCGCTGCCTCGTATTGATGACTTGCTCGACCGCTTGCATAGAGGACGAGTATTTTCTAGGATGGACCTAGCTATAGGCTTCCATTAACTTCGCAATACAGAAGAATGTGAACCCTTAACTGCTTTCAGAGGACCAGATATCTTTTATGAATGGCTAGTAATGCCCTTTGGTCTTTGTAATGCTCCAACATATTTTGTTGATTTGATGAATAGAGTATTCAGAGATGTTCTAAACAAATTCGTGTTAGTATTCTTTTATGACATCCTTATATTTTCTAAAACCACCGCTGAACACGAAAAGCAACTGAAAGAGGTCTGGGAGATTTTCCGTAGAAATGTGCAGAAAGCTAGATTCTCCAAATGCATTTTCTGGCAAGAAGAGGTGAAATTCCTTGGCCATGTTGAATCTAAGGAAGGCATTTCTGTAGATCCAGGAAAGATCTCAGCCATCCAAGAACGGAAGTAGCCTCGAACTCCTATAGACGTCAGAAGCTTCTTAGGACTAGCTGGTTATTATCGAAAATTCGTCAAGTATTTTTCGAGGTTATCTTGTCCTTTGACACAGCTGACTAAGAACCATACCAAGTTCATTTGGACACCCGAATGTGAGAAGGCTTTCCAAGATCTAAAACAAAGGTTGACCACTGCTCTAGTGTTGACCATTATCGATGGGAATGAGGATTTGAAAGTTTGGACTGAAGCTTCTAAAGGAGGTCATTCTTTTTATCTAAATATACATGTCTGAGATAACATTTTTCTTTTTAAATGTCAAATCTCATTTAAATGTTATCCTTTATCTATTTAAGGTATTGGTGCGGTGCTGATGCAAAGAGACAAAGTAGTCGCATATGTCAGTCGCCAATTAAAACCGCATGAGAAGAACTACGCCGTTCATGATCTTGAGTTGTTGGCCATCGTATTTGCATTAAAAATATGGAGGCACTATCTCTTGGGCGAGAAGTTCGAACTTTATACTTATCACAAATCTTTGAAGCACCTATTTTCCCAAAAAGACTTGAACATGAGGCAGCAACGTTGGGTTGAATTTCTTGTAGCCTATGACTTGGATATTTTATATACCCCAAGGAAAGCCAATGTCGTAGCCAATGCACTAAGTAGAAAGAATGCGGACAGCGATGATCTCATCCTCTCCAATCTCATTCACTCGTACTCTGATTGATAAAAATTTTGCACTTCAGAGGGATGATAAGTTTATCCAGAAAACTAGCCAAAGAATTCGAGATGGCGAAACCATGAGTTTTCGAATTAATGATAAAGGTGTTTTGAGGCGATTAGGCCGAATCTGTGTCCCAAACATTGCTGAGCACAGAAGGGAGGTTATGGATGAAAGCCACAAATCTAAGCTAAGTGTTCATCCAGGGGTGAGCAAGATGTACAACGATCTCATGCACACATTTTGGTGGAAATCTATGAAGAGAGACATTTCTATGTACATTGCTAGATGTCCCACCTGTCAGCAAGTCAAAGCCGACCAACAAAAGCCGGCAGGATTGTTGAAATCGCTGAATGTTATATGTTGGAAGTGGGAGGAAATTTCTATGGACTTTATTGATGGCTTACCCCGTAGCAGAAAGGGGAATGAGGGCATATGGGTGATTGTAGACCGCTCAACTAAGATGGCCCACTTCATCCCTGTCCGGTCCAATAGAACAGCTCGTAGTTTGGCACAGCTTTATTTTAAATAAATTGTCAGACTGCATGGAGTGCCCAAATACATTGTCAGTGATCGAGATCCATTATTCACTAGAAAATTCTGGGAAGCTTTTCAACAAGAGCTTAGGACCAAATTAAATCTGAGCACAGCTTATCACCCTAAGACAGGTGGATAGACTGAGAGGGTGAACCGCATTTTGGAAGATTTGCTGCGAGCATGCATTCTAGATTATGGAGGTTCATGGGAGGATTACTTGCACTTGGTGGAGTTTTCTTATAATAACAGCTACCTAGCGATCTTGAAGATGTCACCCTTTGAATTACTATACGGCAGGCCATGCAGATCTCCAGCATGTTGGGTAGAGCAAGGCAATCGATTGGTCTTGGGCCCTGATATGATTAAGGAAACATCAGATAAGGTTGATATGATTAAGAAGCGCCTATTGGCTGCTCAGAGCCGACAGAAGAGCTATGCAGACAAGCGAAGAAGGCATTTAGAATTTTCTGTTGGTGATTGTGTATACTTGAAGGTTTCTCCATTGAGGGGAGTAATTCGTTTTGGGAAGACTGGAAAGTTGGCACCGAGATTCATTGGTCCATTTCCTATTCTCGAAAGGATTGGTACTCTCACTTATTGGGTGTAGCTACCTGACTGGTTGCCTGGGGTGCATGATGTTTTTCATGTGTCTCAACTCCGCAAACATGTTCATGATCCAGACCTAGTTGTGGAGGAGGCAGCACAATGGGATTTGGAGATCACACCGAGCCTAGCTGTAAGGAGAGAGCCGATGAAAATTGTTGGCAAAGAAATCCGAGAGCTAAGGAACAGGAAGATCCACCTTGTCAAGGTGCAATGGAGTGCAGATTCTAGAGACAATACTTGGGAGACAGAGGACAGCATCAAAAAGGCTTACCCCAAGTGCAGAGTAGACATTTCCGACTAACTCTTCTAATAAGGTATGTTTATGATAATTTAAATTTTCTGTCTTGTTTCCTACTTTTATTTTCTTTTCGAGGGCGAAAAGCTTTTAAGTTGGGGAGAATGTAACAACCCAAAGAATCCAAGCCAATTTAAATTTTTTATTTTAAACAATTTAGTTGAAAAATGTTGCAGAATTTAAAATTTTCATTTTAATTAATATTTAAAAGCCAGTGAAAATAGCCCATTTTCAAGCGACCTTTGTTTTCACCGAAACCCCTTTCGTTGGAACCGGAATGTCAAATTATTGTTAGGTTTCAATTTTTAGAATTTTCCAAGTTAATTTGTGAGCATGGAAAAAGAAACTGTGTTTTTTTTCAGTTCGGTCAAATTTAAACGACTGAAAAATAGCCATTTTTCAAACAGTCTCAGAATGAGACGAAATTAATTTTGTTAGGGCCATATCGTCATCACGAAGCCAAATATATTTTTTCTGGATTTTTCTTAGTCCGTATGTGGCCTCGATGAATTTATTTGTGCGAGAGAATTAATTTAATAAAGAAATTAAATATTAAAATAAATAAACCACGCCATAGAAAGCCATTTGGGCTGACGGGACCTGGCCCGTTGGGTCCGGAATATGGGTTATTGGCTAGGGGCACCTTCTTCTGGACTGGAAATATAACGGTTAAAAAGTTATGGATTTAAATGTAAAAATTCACTTAAAATATTATAAATATTAGGAAAATCATTCTCTAAACCCTAAATTAGAACGTCAACCGCCATCTTATAATCTCATGGCTGAAAGGCTTCCGAGTTCACCCCTCTAATTCTCTCGATCCTTACACCAAAACCACTCCCTCCCATCGAGCATTTCGTAGAGGATTGTTCCCTCTACGATTCAATATGGCTTGATCACCTCCAGGTGGCACGAATGCCGAGCACCAGACCTCTAAAGCTGACCCACGCCGACCGCCGCCCAGGTCGCCAGAGACCGCTGAACTGCTGTGATGACCCCAAACCCCGAAAGACGGTGGCAAGGGTAATTTTGGAATATAACACATAAACAAATAACAGCAGAGTAGAAATAAATCATCACACAGATAATGAACAGCAAAATACACTGGATAAATATAATCATCTGAGTTGTACAGCATGATAGGATCATCCTTAGCACAAAATACAGTTTCAGTTCAGTATAAAATGTCTGCGGCGGATCAAACATAATATACATTATAATAACTGAAACAGTAAAGAGAAATGATAAAGTCCAGCTCCAGCTCCACAGCAGTCCAGAATGAGTCTGCTAAACCTGAATACAAGGTTTCCCGTGTAGAAATAAGGGCACCCGAGTTTGCAAAGTGAAATAAACTACGAGTCATTCATGGGACTGGTATGAGAAATCTACTTAACTGATTACACAACAATAACAAGGCAAATCATAGGACCACGCCACTTTCGCGGAACGGGTTTACTCCAGTGATTGCCAGTGCACATAATAAAACAAATCATTAAACAACGCAATGCTTTTTAGAAAGTATGAAGCCGATATAAGACTCAAGTCCCATCACACAATGCAACGCAAACCGGAGGAAAGAGTTTTACCTTATATTGGCCAAAATATGTTGGATACGTATTAAACAAAGTCATTTAATATTATTACTAGTGTATGAACGTTTCAAAAGCAAATTCAATCATAAGTATCAATCATAGACGGCATGGGTACCATATATCATGTCGCCAAATATATATTTATAATCAAAACCGCACATGTCGTATTGGAAATTGGATTTCCATCTATGAACCGAGGCTAGGGGCAAGATCCTCACCGAATTCGAGACTCTCTAGTCTGAGCCTTAGGCCACAGCCGCAACTGTACCTAGGACCATCAGGTCCGGTCCGCTCGATGTGAATTAGATGAAATCCTGAACACTACGTCTCCCCGCCTTATGGGGCGTAAATGAGCTCTATGAGTCCATGTCCGAGGCGCCTCGCAACAGCAACAACCACATAGGTAAAAATAATATAAATGTCGGCCAGTTTAAGCACCGACACCACCACTAACTAGAAAGAGACGCATGTCCTCCCTGGGTCCTTCTCCCGTTTCTGGTTCATACTGGGTTGTGAGGCTCGCGAATCCGTGCTATACACAAAGCCAGCTATTAAAGCTATGCTTTGATCATCACATAAGACTTTGCTTTGCAACAGAAGCCTTGATCACTGCATCTTAGCATGCCACACAGGCAGTTCACTCCATGCGACCGATTTCCATCGATATATAATCTCTAAGCTCGTACGTCTTAGAGAAGGGCGTTAAGCAAGAGAATAAATTCTCCGCCGCCAAACAGATATATGTTTAACGAAGATCAATCAGCGTAGAATAAAATCCAATGTCAGACACATAGTCCATTTACATGTCTGTTCTGGGTCTGAACGAAATCGGAGGCACCACTCCTTGCATATCCGTCTAATCAACACATACGTCCAAACGACTACTACTTCGATCCCTTCAAGGTAGCTACCCATATCAGGAACCTTAGTAGCGCCCATTCATCCGATATTAAAATCATCAGTCTTGAACCATCTTTACGTATTCGATTTCGAATCGTCGATCAATTATTTGAAGTGAGAATTAACTCGGCCCCTTCAAATAATTCATGTATATTTAAAATTCAAATCGATTCTTTTAATGGTTAAATTGTTCGACATTTACATTTCAGTTATTTAGTGTAATTTTCATATCAAACACATTCAACGATCAAATAACAAGCAAACCAAGTAAAGTTGGTTTATTTTCACTTCATATCGCTTATAATATTTTATAACGATTTTTCGCCATATTTATTTATTAAAAAATGGCCATATTTAATTAAATGACGTTTTAGGTCGCGTCGTGCCACTGGCTCTGTTTTTCCCTAAATTTGTTTTAAACATATCTGAAAATCTAACCGTTGAATCTTAACAAAGTTTATATCTTGGAAAGATCTCTCAAAAGCGAACCCAACGTTTCCAGTTTCATCAAAATCCAATGGTCGGATCTGTCGGTATAATCGTTTAAAAGCACGATTTTAAAACGCGAACTGCACGGCCTTATTTCGTTTTAATTTAATCCATATATATATATATAAAAATATATTTTATTCGACGATTTCTATATCGTTTTTAGTTCTAAAATTTCACTAACGCCATTAAATTTTGGAAAATTTCTCTATAACCTCCTTTGTCCTAGAGGGGTCGGGAAAATCCCCAAACAGCCACACGGGCGTCTCATCTCAAAAAGAGAAAGAAAAAGCCAAGCGGCTGGCCAACAGGCACACAAAATCATCACCCAAGCAAAACGGTAAATGTGTACCTATTTGTTGGGCACAAAATTTTATTCCCCTTCTCTAGCCTCTTGCTATAACCTGTTCAAATGAATATGCATGCATATGTGTGCAATTCTAATCACTTTTCAAATTTCAATTCAATTCCATACTTGATTCAATTTGGTTAAAAGTTACCATTCATTCCAATGTTGCATACATAAGCTGAAAATCACATTATTAGCTAACTGATGAATATTTCAAACTCATGAATATTTATCTGAATAGGTGGTTATTTTAACACTTCACATTTCATTTAAAAATGATATTTTTAGCGAACTAAAATATATTTCAACACATGACTATTTTATTTAGTTCCTATCCATGTTAAAATAATGTTCATAGCAAACCAATATTTATTCCAACACTTCTATATCTTTAGCAAGTCACACACATGATAAAAATGATATTTTTGTCATTAAAAATATTTATTCGACACATGTATGTTTTTAGCACTTCATTTACATAATTAAAATGTAATTTTTATTGTTCACTTCATATATTCAACAAATGAATGTTTCAACTTCACTTATACGATAAAAATATGATTTTTATCGTTCTAGTCCTTTATTCGACACATGAATGTTTCCTATAGTTCATATATATAATAAAAATGTGATTTTTTTTGTTAATACGATTTATTTAAAACACGAATGTTTTATTTACTTCATATATGTGATAAAAATATGATTTTTATCTTTCAAAGATTTCATTCGATGCATGAATATATTTTTCAACACATGAATATGGTTTCAACACATGACTATAGTTTCAACGCATGAATAATTTATTTACTTCACACACACGATAAAAATGTGATTTTTATCGTTCTATATATTTATTCAACGTATGAATATTTTCTACACTTCATTCAGGTGATAAAAATGTGACTTTTATCGTTCTATATATTTATTCAACGTATGAATATTTTCTACACTTCATTCACGTGATAAAAATGTGATTTTATCATTCTATATATTTATTGGTCATATGAATATTTTTTCCACACCAGAATATTTCAAACACAAACAACCATAATCAACCATTCGCAATAATCAACCATTCATAATTATCAACCATTCGCATTTCATATATAGTTACCATTCGCATTTCATATATATATATATATATATATATATATATATATATACACACACACATTCACATTCACGTTACATATATATTTTCACATAGAATACAAGCAAACAAGTCGTCCATGGTCTGTGGACGACAGGGAGCAGTTCATATATGCAGTTATAAAATAAATAACGGTACAAGAAAATTTATAGTGAGAGAATTCTCACTTTGGTTTTTATTTTTGAACTTCTGTTCGAATTCAAATTTTCCTGAAATTCTAAAGTGCTCCACTTCAGTTCTGGTCAATTCCATGTTGTAGATTTCACCGCCACGATGGCAACGCAACTGAAATCGTTCAGTTTGGGCCTCGTATGAAAGAGATATGGTGTTATTTGCATTAATTACTTTTCGAAATAATTAAAATAAAACTAATTTAATTAATCCTCCCCCTAATTACATAATCAAAACGTCAGCCCCCTTCATCATCTTCTCGTTCCAGTATTGATCGATCTCCAACCCCCCTTCAAAACTAGGGCTTCATTTAGCACCAACTTCAGGCGGCCGGACTTAGATCGGAGAACGCCACTCAGAGCGGCGCAGCGCCTCCTTCCCACGCCAGGTGGCGCGTTCAGTTCGATGGGGCCCAACGAATGAAAAATGGGTGCGAATGGTGGTGCTTTTCACTGCGATTTCCTCTCCTCTGTCGAACTAGAACGGATCACCGCCGTTCATCTTCGAGAGCTCGCTGAGCTGAAGATTTTCCCCATTGGAGTTCGAAAAATTACTAAGTAGATGTTGAGATCGGAGGGGGGAAAGGTTTGAGCGATTTAAATCGTCGGTTTAGAAGGGTGGCGGCTGGAGTTGTGATGAAGAGTAGATTAGGGTTTTAGAAAATATAGAGGTATTTATATAAATATTTTATTATATTTAATTTCCAATTTCACTTGTTTATTGCTACGAACTCGAAATCAAACCCAACGACTATCGTTCCTAGCCAAATACCCCCATTCCGAACACAATGGGATATGTTTCATCATCCATTTCGGCTGCTACAGTCAGTTATTCTTCAAATTAAAGTATAAAACATTCAAATTCTATTTTGAACGTACATTTTAATTTGCCGAGGCCACGCACTACTTCTAAAAATTCCCGAAAAATTTTCTAGCTATGTTGGGACGATACGATCCCAACAAAACTGATTTCGTCGAATTCTGAGCCGTTTGAAAAATGGTCCTTTTCTGGTCGACCCGATTGGACTAAAATCAACCAAACACATTTTCTTTTGCCACGCTCACACAATGATTTCTAAAATTATGGAAAATTCAACTTAGCAATAAATTGACATCCCGGATCCAACAAAAGTGGTTTCTTCGAATTCTGAGGTCGTTTGCAAAATCACTATTTTCAAGGGCTATATTAATTTCACAGCGACCTTTCTGAAAATTGATTTGACCAAAACTTTTGATTCCTGCTATGAAATTTCGAACTTTCAGATTCGTTAGGAAGATATTTTCAAACAGATTTAAATATTTCTTGTTTCACTGAAATCCGATTTATTTTGCATCCTGTACATTCAGTCAAGGTTCGAATTCAAATTTTCAAACTACCGCGCAATTTCAGGCCTTGTTATATAATTAAAATAAATATTTATATTCTGACTTCGATTCAAATAACTTTTTAATCGTTATTATTCAAAATAAATCATTTTAAATATTCTAAATTCACTAAAATAGCCAAAATAAAAATTTTAAATTACCTCAGATTTTCTGGGTTGTTACAATCTCCCCCACTTAAAACTTTTCGTCCCCGAAAAGGAACGAAGCTAAAAGTTGTTTTACTACTCAACTCAACTTCCACTTTGGTTAAATTCTACCTTTGATTTGCATATTGGTCTCAATGATTTTATTAGTTAAACTAATAATCAAACAACCCAACCAGCAATCAATTAGTTGAATAACTTTAAATATATATCTTTTATATATTCAAAAAATCATATTTCTAAAACCAGTCTATATATATATGCATATAATCACATATACGTTATTTATAAACATATACCCTCAACTCGTTCTCGGGCATTACTGACCCCATCTCTAACGAGTTATTCTGATTCTGCTATACTCATTCTAGGACCTTACTAATCCTATCTATAATGAGTTATTCGTCCTAGAACACTACTTGTTCTATCTCTGACGAGTTTGTTTATATGTTATATTCCTGAGCTCGGATTAACCAAAGCTCTGATACCACGTATGACGACCCCAAACCCCGTAAGACGTTGGCAAGGGTAATCTTTGGAATATAACACATAAACAAATAACAGCAGAGAAGAAATAAATCATTACACAGATAATGAACAACAAAATACGCTGGATAAATATAATCATCAGAGTTGTATAGCATGATAGGATCATCCTTAGCACAAAATACAGCTTCAGTTCAATATAAAATGTCTACAGCGGATCAAAAATAATGTACATGATAATAACTGAAATAGTAAAGGGAAATGATAAAGTCCAGCTCCATCTCCACAGCTGTCCAGAATGAGTCTGCTAAACCTGAATACAAGGCTGGCCGTGTAGAAATACGGGCACCCGAGTTTGCAAAGTGAAACAAACTACTAGTCAGCCATGGGACTAGTATGAGAAATCTACTTAACTGATTACACAACAATAACAAGGTAAATCATAGGACCACGCCACTTTCGCGGAACGGGTTTACTCCAGTGATTGCCAGTGCACATAATAAAACAAATCATTAAACAACGCAGTGCTCTTTAGCAAGTATGAAGCCGATATAAGACTCAAGTCCCATCACACAATGCAACGCAAACCGGAGGATAGAGTTTTACCTTATATTGGCCAAAATATGTTGGATACGTATTAAACAAAGTTATTTGACATTATTACTAGTGTATGAATTTTCAAAAGCAAATTCAATCATAAGTATCAATCGTAGACAGCATGGATACCATATATCATGTCGCCAAATATATATTTGCAATCAAAACCACACATGTCGTATTGGAAATTGGATTTCCATCTATGAACCGAGGCTAGGGGCAGGATCCTCACTGAATTCGAAACTCTCTAGTCCGTGCCTCGGGCTATAGCCACAACTGCACCTAGGATCATCAGGGCCAGTCCACTTGATGTGAATTAGACGAAATCCTGAACACTACGTCTCCCCGCCCTGTATGGCGTAAATGAGCTCTATGACTCCATATCCGAAGCGCCTCGCAACAACAACAACAACAACATAGGTGAAAATAACATAAATGTCGGCCACTTTAAGCACCGAGACCACCTCTAACAAGAAAGAGACGCATGTCCTCCTTGAGTCCTTCTCCCGTTTCTGGTTCATACCGGGGTGTGAGGCTCGCGAATCCACGCTATACACGAAGCCAGCTATTAAAGCTATGCTTTGATCACCACCACAAGACTTTGCTTTGCAACAGATACTGCATCTTAGCATGCCATACAGGCAGTTCACTCCATGCGACTGATTTCCATCGATATATAACCTCTGAGCTCATACATCTCAGAGAAAGGCGTTAAGAAAGAGAATAAATTCTCCGCCGCCAAACCGATATAGATTTAACGAAGATCAACCAGCACAGAATAAAATCCAATGTCAGACACGCAGTCCATTTACACGTCCGTTCTGGGTCTGAACGAAACCGAAGGCACCACTCCTCGCATATCCGTCCAATCAACACATACGTCCAAACGGCTACTACTTCAATCCCTTCAAGGTAGCTACTCCAATCAGGAACCTCAGTAGCACCCATCCATCCGATATGAAAATCGACGGTCTTGAACCGTCTTCGCGTCTTCGATTTCGAATCGTCGATCAATTATTTGAAATGAGAATTAACTCGGCCCCTTCAAATAATTCACGTATATTTAAAATTCAAATCGATTCTTTTAATGGATAAATTGTTTGACATTTACATTTCAGTTATTTAGTGTAATTTTCATATCAAACACATTCAACCATCAAATAACAAGCAAACCAAGTAAAGTTGGTTTATTTTCACTTCATATCGCTTATAATATTTTATAACGATTTTTCGCCATTTTTATTTATTTAAAAATGGCCATATTTGATTAAACGACGTTTTAGGTCGCGTCTAGCCACCGGCGCTGTTTTTCTCTAAATTTGTTTTAAACATATCTGAAAATCTAACCGTTGGATCTTAACAAAGTTTATATCGTTGGAAAGATCTCTCAAAAACGAACCCAACGTTTCTAGTTTCGTCAGAATCCAATGGTAGGATCTTTCTTTATAATCATTTAAAAGTACGATTTCAAAACGCGAACTGCACAGCCTTATTTCTATTTAATTTAATTTATATTTATATATATAATTATAATTTATTCGACGATTTCTATATCGTTTTCACTTCTAAAATTTCACTAACGCCTTTAGATTTTGGAAAATTTCGCCATAACCTCCTCTGTACGGGAAAGGTTGGAAAATCCCCAAACAGCCACACGGGCGTCTCATCTCAAAAAGAAAAAGCCAAGTGGCTAGCCAACAGGCTCATAAAATCATCACCCAAGAAAAACTGTAAATGTGTACATATTTGTCGGGCACAAAATTTATTCCTCTTCTCTAGACTCTTGCTATAACCTGTTCAAATGAATATGCATGCATATGTGTGCAATTCTAATCACTTTTCAAATTTCAATTCGATTCCATACTTGATTCAATTTGGTTAAAAGTTATCATTCATTCCAATGTTGCATACATAAGCTGAAAATCACATTATTAGCTAACTGATGAATATTTCCAACTCATGAATATTTATCTGAACAGGTGGTTATTTTACACTTTACATTTCATTTAAAAATGATATTTTTAGCAAACTAAAATATATTTCAACACATGATTATTTTATTTAGTTCCTACCCATGTTAAATAATGTTCATAGCAAACCAATATTTATTCCAATACTTCTATATCTTTAGCGAGTCACACACGTGATAAAAATGATATTTTTATAATTAAAAATATTTATTCGACACATGGATGTTTTTAGCACTTCATTTACACAATAAAAATGTAATTTTTATTGTTCACTTCATATATTCAACAAATGAATGTTTCTACTTCACTTATACGATAAAAATATGATTTTTATCGTTCTAGTCCTTTATTCGACACATGAATGTTTCCTATAGTTCATATATATAATATAAATGTGATTTTTACTGTTAACACAATTTATATAAAACACGAATATTTTATTTACTTCATATATGTGATAAAAATGTGATTTTTATCTTTTAAAGATTTTATTCGATACATGAATATATTTTTCAACACATGAATATGGCTTCAACACATGACTATAGTTTCAACACATGAATAATTTATTTACTTCACACACACGATAAAAATCTGATTTTTATCGTTCTATATATTTATTCAACGTATGAATATTTTCTACACTTCATTCAGGTGATAAAAATGTGATTTTTATCGTTCTATATATTTATTCAACGTATGAATATTTTCTGCACTTCATTCAGGTGATAAAAATGTGATTTTTATCGTTTTATATATTTATTCAAAGTATGAATATTTTCCACACTTTATTCAGGTGATAAAAATGTGATTTTTATCGTTCTATATATTTATTCATCATATGAATATTTTTTCCACACCAGAATATTTCAAACACAAACAACCATAATCAACCATTCACAATAATCAACCATTCGTAATTATCAACCATTTGCATTTCATATATAGTTACCATTCGCATTTCATATATATATACATTCACATTCACATTACATAAATATTTCCATACAGAATACAAGCAAACAAGTCGTCCATGGTCTATGGACGACGGGGTGCAGTTCATATATGCAGTTATAAAATAAATAACGATACAAGAAAATTTAAAGTGAGAGAATTCTCACTTTGATTTTTATTTCTGAATTTTTGTTCGGATTCAAATTTCCATGAAATTCTAAAGCGCTCCGCTTCAGCTCTGGTCAGTTCTATTTGTAGAGTTCTCAGCTACGATCGCAACGCAACTGAAATCTTTCAGTTTGGGCCTCGTATGAAAGAGATATGGTGTTATTTGCATTAATTACTTTTCGAAATAATTAAAATAAAACAAATTTAATTAATCCTCCGCCTAATTACATAATCAAGACGTCGACCCCCTTCATCATCTTCTCGTTCCAGTATTGATCGAACTCTAACCCCCCCTTCAAAACTAGGGCTTCATTTAGCACCAACTTCAGGCGGCCAGACTTAGATCGGAGAACGCCACTCAGAGCGGCGCAGCGCCTCCTTTCCACGCCAGGTGGCGCGTTCAGTTCGGTGGGGCCGAACGAATGAAAAATGGGTGCGAACAGTGGTGCTTTTCACTGCGATTTCCTCTCCTCTGTCGAACTAGAACGGATCACCGCCGTTCATCTTCGAGGCTCGATGAGCTGATGATTTTCCCCTTTGGAGTTCGGAAAATTACTGAGTACATGTTGAGATCGGAGGGGGGAAAGGTTTGAGCGATTTAAATCGTCGGTTTAGAAGGGTGGCCGCTGGCGTTGTGATGAAGAGTAGATTAGGGCATTAGAAAATATAGGGGTATTTATATAAATTTTTTAGTAATATTTAATTTCCAATTTCACTTGTTTATTGTAACAACCCGAGTTTTAACAACGTGTTAAGACAAAAATCAGGGCATAATTAAATGTTAAATTCTGAATTAGATAAAACGGGTTACGCCATTGCATTCGTCTCTAAAAAATACGCGAAATAGAGTCTGAAATTTCGTAAATTGGAGTCCGTATGACCGAGATATGGCCTCACAAAGTTTCACGAAAATTCGAATTTCAAAAACAGATTTCAAATTTTAGATTTTCAGGGTAGGCGGGAAAATTCTCGCCAGACCCAAGTCGACCACGGGGTCGACCTGGGAGTCGACCTGGTAGCCCCCAGGTTTACTGGGGAGTCGACCCCAGGGTCGACCTGGGTGTCGACCTACCTGGTCGAACCCAGCGGCCTGGGTGTATCTGAATGACTCCGGGGTCTTGTTTTGGAGGCTTGTGACGGATTTTGAGGGCTTGGGTCTATCCTAGGGTTAATCTAACGGCCTAAACTACTCCTAATCTCTATAAAAATACCCCTAGACCAAGCCTAAACCATCACAACTCAATCTTGCCACAAAGTGCTGCCCAAATGTCAAGTGATCATGGCCTCCATCTCCAACTCCAAGAGACTATGCATTCAAACTAGATCCGAATCAAAAGGTGCAAGCTTGCTACACCAAATCGAGGGTAGATCAACATTGCTACGATGATTTCATGATGATTTTTTAACAAAGGAGCCATCTTTCTTCGTCAAGACGATTCATGCTCACTCGCTAAGCCACGCTATGTAAGTTCTAGCTACTTTGAGATTTAAACGGTGGTTTTGATGTGACATGGGATAAAATGCGTTGTAACATGAGTATGTTAACCTATGTGAACCTATTTCTATGACCTATGACTTTAGGTTATGTTTTAGCAAATAATCATGTCACATATGTTACATTGGGCTTAGATTATCATGCAAGTTCGAATCTTTACTTAGAAAATGCTAGCATGAACCCATGGTCACCTTTTTGACTTGTGAATTACTTGCATGAATGCGACTTATGATGTTATGCATGCTTATGGCCAATCCCTTATGATGTTATGCATTCTTATGGCTAAATCCCCTTATGACATTATGCATGCTTGTGGCCAATTCCTTTTGGGTCGTATGCATGTTCAAGGCCAATCCCTTTATGATACCATGCATGTTTGAAGCCAACCCCTTTGTGGCACCTTGCATGTTTTGGGGTCAATGTGTTATCATAGTATTTATACTATGTTGACTCGCTTTCACTTGCGTTGGAAAACACAATTTTGGGGTAGTTAGACAAACATGAATATGACACGAAAACTTGACTTGAAGTTGCACGAAAACTTGACATGGGGTTGCATGAATATGTGACATTCTTAGTACACTTAAATGTGGACATGACACATAGGAAGACATGAGACTTGAAAGCAAGACATGTAGGGGTAGTAAGTGTAATATGACACTAGACCAAACATGAAACTGACCAACTCGAGGTTGGGTAGAGTTTGTAGCGTAAAACTGCCCGGAACCGACCGACATACCGGTAGCTACAAACAATAGGACCCAATGTGAGTAGTTGGTCATATCGCGCTTAAGACCAGAGGTTAGACTAGGTTGTGGTGTAAAGCTGCCCGGACCAGAGGTCATATACCGCAACAAAGTCTAATGTGAGAGGTTGGGGTGCATTAATTTACTTAATGACACATGATAAGGTTAAGTTAATTTGACTAGTGACACTTAACCGATCTGACATGAATGGGTAGGTTAAGTGAGACCAGACTCGATCTCTTAATGACACTTAACTGTATAATACAATTAGGGGATGGGGTTAAGCTAATCTATACTTAACTAATCGGACTCGGTAATTTGATGGGTTAAGCGACCTATACTTAACCAATCTAAACACGACAATTTGATGGGGTTAAGCGACCTATACTTAACCAATCTATACACGGTAATTTGATGGGGTTAAGCGACCTATACTTAACCAATCTAAACATGGTAATTTGATGAGGTTAAGTAACCTATAATTAACCAATCTAAACTTGGTAAGTTGATGGGGTTAAGTTAACCAATACTTAACCAATCTAATATGATAACTTGATAAGGCTAAGTCACGAACTGCTTGAATATACTCAACTGACCTGACTCGATAGTTTGATGGGGTTAAGTTAATCCATACTTAACTAATCTAAAATGAATGAATTGGATAAGGTTAAGTTACCTTTAGAATATACTTAACCAACGTGACATACGGGTTGTAGGGAAAAGTCTTGAACTTGAACACTTAGCCAACTCTGACATGATTCGTAGGCGGGTTAAGTCATGAACTTGAATGACAACACTTAACCCATTAGACCAAAACCCTAGTTAGAGTGACAAGGTAGAAAAAACGTAGTTAACAAGGATAACGGGAAAGGAAGCTAAGTGGTAAGCCTTAGTTAAGGATAACTAAGTAATAACTCTTTGCCAAGGACATGGGACCAGTTCATAAATAGATGAGCAACCTGATACGGTAGGTCATCGCTTAGCATACGAGGGGGAGCAAATTATCTGACTTAGATAAAGGCTCCAACGAACTGGGTGACGAAGCGGTAGCTTCGGGGGACGTAGGGTACTTTTGGTATCCCTCTATGAGGTTGCAGATGATCCTCCTGGGCTCCCAGAGGTTAAGGTCTGCGGTAGAAGAACCAAAGAGTACTCCTTGGTTGCTGTGCGAGCGACCTATAGACTGGGGTGGATTAGCGTGGAGTCGGCGATACTTGATTTAGCCCTGGATAGCACATCGTCGACTACCTACCATCTTGAGTCGATCGTGTACGTACGGAAAGGCAGAGAACTCCCAAAAGACCATATACTTGCTATCGAGTTATGGGTGAGGTTGGCCTATAGGGAAGTGGGGCATTAGGTGGTCGTGAGTGTAGTTCTCACACATTATATTTCTTGGATGCCTTTCAGTAGATGAGGGAGGGTTCACGTGGGACAATAGCCACGGGTACAAAAACAGACCTTGATATCTGCATCGGCAGATGACTTAAAGCTCCAGACTGAGTTCCGTATTTCTCGATTAGCCCTGGCACGTGTAACACCCCGCCTCCGCTAGGGTCACTCGCAAAGGAATGCACTAGCTTTAGAGGGGCATTATTGGTAAACATGCACAGAAACATCACAAGACAGAACATATATAAATAGCGGAAGTAAAATCAAACTTTCATAACATGAATAAATAAGGTCTAAAGCCTTTTACATCAGAGTACATCAAAACTTGTCTTGCAATAGTAAAGAAGCATAAAGACTTTTTAATAAATTATTCCCCAAGTAAAACAGTAAAGTAGCCATAGCCAAGAGAAGTCCAAGCCATCCATGATGACCTTCAAGCGGAAGAAGTCCGAACTAAACAGCATTGTTTCCTCCCTGAAACCTAGGGGGGAAACGGAAGAAAAGAGGCGAAACAAAACGGGTCAGTCGAAAAGACTGAGTAAGTCCTATCTACTTCCAGTATAAAAACAGGTAAAGGTAACATGACATGCATAAACTGAAAGTAAACATAAGGATAACTACAAGATAGATAAACCAGGATAGCCGGTTGAACTACTGTGGCAAAGTAAACTAAGGTATCATGATAAACTACGGTGTTATGATAAGTCAAGGTATCACATCGTCAGATTTCTAACGAGTACATTATCCCAAGGTATCTACCCCGTCTAACATCCCACGGTATCTATTATGTATATTCTTCCTAGTTCTAACATGTATATTTGCTCTGCACCCTCCGTACTAGTATCCCAGCCTTGTTATGTGTTAACCATGAATGTCCCTTACTCAAAGTCGTGTAATGGTCCATGTCAACCTAATATATCGCATATATAGGTTACTCAAATCATATGTTTCTTTCCATGTATATAAGTTCAGTCCTTTGCCGTACCTCGTACGGGCTTCCTCATGTCGTATTATCCTTGAAATCGTTTGGACTGTCACCCTTGTTCTAGCTAGGCTCTTCCATATGAATCATCGTTTGAACTAATAGGACTTACGCCACCTAGCACCACTAGGGATTACGCTTACCTATTGCACGCTTTCGTATTTCGGTTTGGGTTAAACCACCTAGGCCACTAGGGATTACGCTAACCCTCAACCGCGCCCTTTTTCCCACGCATTCATCGTGAATCGTTTTTCTATAACTGTATGCACATGTATCACATCGTGCCATCCGAGTCCTGTCACAGGGCAAATCAAGAAATACAGGACTCGGTCGGGAGCTTTAGATTTATCTGCCGATGCAGATACTAAGGTCTGCTTTTCTACACGTGGCTATGGTCCCACGAGACCCCTCCCTCAACTAGTGAAAGGCAACACAAGAGAAAATCTTGTATGAGAACTACACTCCGGCCAGCCCACATCCTACGGCCTACCTCACCCATAATTAGATAGCAAATCATGGTCTGTTGGGTGTTCCCTGCCTTTCCGTACGTACACGCTTGACTCAAGATGGTAGATGATCGACGAACTTGCTATCTCGGGCACCTTATGTATTCGTCGACTCACTGCTATCCACCCCAGTCTTTAGGTCGCTCGCGTAGCAACCAAGGCATATTCTTGGTTCTTCTACCGCAGACCTCAACCTCTCGTGAGCCTAGTATAATGACCTGGCAGCTCACAGAGGGATCCCAAGAATATCCTCACGTTCCCCGAAGCCGCTGCTTCGTTACCCAGTTCGTTGGAGCCTTTATCTAAATCAGATAGCCTGCTCCTACATGCATAATTAAACGTATCGGGTTACTAATCTATCTAAGAAATGGTCCAAATTTCCTTGACTAAGGATTATTACTTAGTTTCCCTTAACTAAGGTTTACCACTTAGCCTTATTTCCATAATCCTTGTTAACTATGGTTATTTACCTAATCCTCCGAATTAGGGCTTATCTAATGGGTTATAAGTGTCACTTAAGTTCATAACTTAGCCCGTCTACAAACCATGTCAAAATTGGCTAAGTATACAAGTCCAAGACTTAACCCTACAAACCATGTAATTATATCAAGGAATCCCTGACTTAACCTCGTCTAATTATCATTTTAGATTGGTTAATTATATAAATTAACTTGACCTTGTCATCAAATCGGTCAAGCGTATTCAAGTGATTTGTGACTTAGCCTTATCATGTTTTCACGTTAGATTGGTTAAATATAGATTAACTTAACCTCATCAAATTAACGAGTTAGATTGGTTAAGTATAGGTCACTTAACCTCATCAAATCATCGTGTTAAATTAGTTAAGTGTTTAACTTAACCCCATTAAATTACCAAGTTGGATTAATTAAGTCTAGGCTAACTTAACCCTATCCGATTTCCATGTTTAGATTAGTTAAGCCTGATCTTAACCCCATCCATTAACTGTATTATACGGTTAAGTGTCATTAAGAAAATTTACTTAACCTTATCACGTTATCGTGTTGGATTGATTAAGTGTTGGTTAACTTAATCCCGTCCACTAGTCGTATAAAAATGGTCAAGTGTCATTAGGCAAATCAAGTTACTTAACCTACCCAAGCTTATCATGTTTTGTTAAGTATCATTAGCCTAATCAAATTACTTAACCCATTTGTCCATATCATATTTGGTTAAGCCTCATTAATCAAATTAACTTAACCCTATTATGTGGCATTAATTTAATTAATGCACCCTCAACCTCTCACATTAGACCTTGTTGTGGTTACTAGTTAAGCCGGGCGGGTCCGGGTAGATTTACACCACAACTTAGTCTAACCTCGGGTCTTAAGCGCGACATGACCAACTTCTCACATTGGGTCCTATTGTTTGCAACTACTAGTTAGGCCGGTCGGTTCCGGGTAGTTTTACGTTGCAAACTCAACCCAACCTCGAGTTGGCCATACTCATATTATCTAAGTTCATCATGTTTCCAAAACATGTTACAAGTTTTCGAGCATTTGGGTAGACCTAACTTAATAGGTAAATTCCCAAAGGGTAGACCTAACTTAATAGGTAAATTCCCAAGCTCATGTTTTTATGCATACTTACATGTCATCTTCCATGTTATCTTTCAAGTCATATTTTCAAGTATAAACACATGTCATCTTCAAGTTAAGATTTTGCGACATGTTCATGTTTATCTAACTACCCAAAATCGTGTTTTCCCAACGCAAGCAAAGCGAGTCAACATAGTAAGGATACTATGTCACATATTGGTCTCAAAACATGCATGATGCCAAAAAGGGCTTGGCCTCCACATGCATAACATCATAAAGGGATTGGCCATAGACATGCATAGTGTCATAAGGTAATTTGGCCACAAACATGCATATTATCAAAAAGGGATTTGGCCATAAACATGCACAACTTAAAAAGAGGGGATTGGCCACCAGCATGCATAATCTCATAAAGGATTTGGCCACAAACTTGCATGTTAGCATAAGGGGTTTGGGTTCATAAACATGCATAAGCCCCAAAATCTTGCCTTAGCCAATGTTTCATAAGTAAAGTGGTTCCTAAAGGTTCATGCTAGCATTTCATGCATAAAGATCCAAACTTGCAAGTTAAACTAGGTTATGCATAGCATGAGAGGCATGATTAAGTCACTCACATGGCCTAAAATCATAAACATGAACAAAAGAGGCAAGGTAAGGTTCATATAGGTTCGCATAATCATGTTTAGCCTCATTTTATCCCATGTCAACATTAAAAATACCGTTTTGATCCAAAAGTAGCTAGAACTTACATAGTTAGGCCTAGGGAAAGGAGCATGAATCATCTTGGCTAAGAAAGGTGCCTCCTTTGTAGAAGAATCGTCATGGAACTCGCATAGCAATGTTGATTTGGCCTTGATTTGGTGTAGCAAGCTTGCACCTTTTGATTTGAACTTGATTTGAGTGCATAGGCTCTAGGGATTTGAGATGGAGGCCATGAGATTAGAAATTTGGCCATAGTTTAGTTACATGAGTGAATAATGAGGGTTTAGGGGTAGGTTTAGGGTCTTTTTATAGATTAGGCAAGTGTTTTAGGCCATAGGATTAAACCTAGATTCAATCCAAGCCATCAAAGCATGTCTTGGGGAAGAAGTCAAGTGTAGGAACCATCTAGGGCCTTAAGATTAAAGATGGACCATGAGAACCATCCAAATGCAAAATCTGCATTTGAGCGAATCGGCCCACGGGTTGACAGCCAAACACCCTGGATTAACCCCTAGTCGACCCAGCGGGCTCGGGTCGACCTCAAAAATCGGCCGGTTCGGTTATTCCCCTCTCCTAATTCGCTGTTTTGAACATTTTTGCATATTTATTTATTTAATTTTCAATTATATATATATATCAATATATATATATTTCTCTGCGCAACCCATTTCACTTAATTAAGTATACTTTAATTTGGGAATTTTTCGTGAAATTTCGCGAGGCCATATCTTGGTCATACGGACTCCGATTTTCGAAAACTTAGACTCTATTTCGCGTATTTTTCCGAGACGAACGCAATGGCATAGCCCGTTTCCCTTGATTCAGATGTTACAGTTTAATTCTGCCTCCATTTATGTTATAACAGGTTATTGAAAATACGGGTTGTTACAGCACGGGACTCGGATGGCACAATGATACACATGTGCACCTAGACATGGAGGAACGATTCACGATACATACGTGGGATAAAGGGCGCGGTTGACGGGTGGCATAATTCCTAGTGGCCCTAGGTGGCTTGAACCCAAACCAAGATACGAAAACGTTCATTAGGTGGCATAATCCCTAGTGGTCCTAGGTGTCATAAATCCTAGTTGAACACGCGACAATTCTGGATAAAGTAACCTAGCTAGATCATGAGTAACAGTCCAAACGATTTCAAGGATAAAATGGTACTACGTTGAAGTAGTGAGAAAACCCGTACGATGTACGGCAAAGGACTGAACTTATACATGAAAAGAACCACACGAGTTGAGGAAAACCTACATATGCCATATATTAGGTTGACATGGACCATTTCATGACATTGGGCAAGGGACATTCATAGTTATCACATGACGCGGGTTGGGATACTAGTACGGAGGGTGCAGAGCAAATATACATGATAGGACCGTGGGTGTCGTACATGATAGATACCTTGGGATATTATACTTGATAGAAACCTGACGATGTGATACCTTGACATATCTTCACACTGTAGTTTATCATGATACATTTTTTATCTTGATACTGTAGTTTATCTATCTTGTCACCATCCTTATGTTAACTTTCAGTTTATGCATGTCATGTTACCATTACCTGTTTCTATGCTGGAAGTAGATAGGACTTACCAGTCTTTATGACTGACCCCGTTTTCTTTCGCCTCTTTGTCTTCCGTTTCCCACCCCAGGTTTTCAGGGAGGAAACATTGTTATTAGTTCGGACCTCTTCTGCTTGAAGGTCATCATCTGTGGCTGGACTTTTCTTGGCTATGGCTTCTTTACTGTTTTACTTGGGGAATAATTTCATGAAATGTTTTATGCTTCTTTGCTATTGCAATACAGGAATTTGATGTATTCTGATGTAAAAGCCTTTAGTCCTTATTTATAAAGAAATGTGATTTAGTTTTACTTCCGCTGTTTTATATATGTTCTGTCTTGTGATATTTCTATGCATGTTTACCATTGATCAACACCCCTCCAAAGCCGGTGCACTTGCTTAGAGTGACCCCGACAGAGGTGGGGTGTTACATTTGGTATCAGAGCAGAAGGTTACTAGATTGGGCAAAAGTTTTTAAAACCTTCTGAAACTATTTGAAAAACCGTTTACAAAGAAGCATTTTTCAAGGAAAGTTTTGTTTTTAAAGGCTATTCCCCAAAGGCCATTAGCACTATCCTTTGTTTCCTTGACTTAATCTCATTCCCTTTCTTTCCTCCATCTATAGTCATGGTAGCTTTAACTATGACTAATCTTTTCGCGCTACGAAGTGTTTTCGGTGCGATGGAGGTGGCTCTTGAGAGACCTGTGCCGCGTTACAAGAAAGGATAGTAAGAACAAGGATAAAAGGATACCAGCTTAAGGATAAGCAACATGTTGGTATGGTTTGATCCATAAAGGAAGATAAGGACAAGATCATCGAGGAGGTAATTGTATGCTCTCATTTCTAGCGTACCTAAGAGGAATGGTACCGTTTCTGTTAGAAGTTTAGCCTTCCTTTTCTATCATCCCGTCCAGACTTTGTTTTGATCATCGCATCATTTAAGTCTGCTTCGATTGTTAAGTCTCTACACCTTAGTACTAGCATGTTAGATGATCTCATTTTTGTCCCAAATCTTGTTGGAAGAACGGTCCATTTATTCATGACTTGATTGGGTTTGAGAATGTACGTTTGGAAGAAATGCTTATGTCTTTGAGCTATGGATGGATTCTAGGGATAAAGTGGTTATCCAGTAAGGGGTGCCACTCTCGGTTTTTGAGAAGAGGGTAGTTGAACTCTTGACTTTCCTTGGTAATACCCTCGAAGTCTCGCATAACCTTTTGGGTTCCGTCATGATTAGTTACCTAGAATCCCTTGATACCTTTATTGGTGATTAGTAATCCATTCGGGTTGTGTTCGCCAATAAGACAGATGGTTTATCTCGATTACGCATGAGTTATAAAGATTGCCCTAGTAGGTACGCTTGGCAACATGGATTGGCATCGGTAAACGAGATCCAGAATTCACTGGTGAATTTTGGAAAGCTTGCATGAGACCATGAGTACGCAGTTATAATTGAGCCAAGTATACTGGGCGGGAAAGAAAAAGTGAAAGTAGAATGGGAGCCGACAGTGAAATAAGTTCCAACTCATATCGTGGAAATAGGAATCAAGGAGCTACGAGACCATGGAGTTAAAAGATGGTCAAGGCACAAAGGAATTAAGCTCAAGGAAACGCGACTTAGAAGACGTAAGGTTAGACACGCGCATCTTATCTCTTTTTAGAGTATATTCTTGATCCCTGGTTTTCCCGTAGAGCTTACTTACATGCTATCTTTTGTGAATATCCTCTCGGTCCTGTTTCTGTTGCAAACCCCGTAAGGAGTTTATCTTGCTTATCTCCTCGATCCTATCGTGAGAACCTTTGGTAGAATCCTATGGATTAAACATGTGTTTGAAACATGTTACGATTGATATGGTTGCAAATGGTTGCAAGTGGTTGCAATTGGATGCCCGAATACACATTAGACACTAGATCGACTCAGTCACGTTTTATATTGCATATGCACGAGTATTTATACTTGTTTATGGATGAAATTTAATGGGTTATCATGTGGATGTTGCATATGAATGAATGGTTGTGCACACATACAGGGTTTATATGACTAGGGCTATTTGCATACATGTTGGATTCATGGCACTAAACATATCTTGCATTAGAAAGATCATTCTGGCCTGATCATTAGCATTAGGTAAGGAACATATACACACACTCTTCGCATGTATTCATAAAGCATTAGAAGTCTGTTAAGGACAATAGTTGCCTGTGGATGATGTTTTAGTTAGATGGATGATGGATGGTAGGATACGTTCTTCCTAACTTGGAGATTTCGGGGACGAAATCCTTAAAGGAGGGGAGAATGTAACAACCCAAGTTTTAACAACGTGTTAAGACAAGAATCAAGGCAGAATTAAATGTTAAAATCTGAATTAGATAAAATGGGTTACGCCATTGCGTTCATCTCGGAAAAATACACGAAATAAAGTCTGAAATTTCGTAAATCGGAGTCCGTATGACCGAGATATGTCCTCGCAAAGTTTCACGAAAATCCGAATTTCAAAAATAGATCAAATTTCAGATTTTCAGGGTAGGCGGGAAAATTCCCGCTAGACCCAGGTCGACCAGGGGGTCGACCTGGTGGGCCCCAGGTCGACTGGGGAGTCGACCTCAGGGTCGACCTGGGTTCGACCAGGTAGGTGTCGACCTACCTGGTCGAATCCAACGGCCTGGGTGCATCTGATTGACTCATGGGTCTTGTTTTGGAGGCTTGTGACGGATTTTGAGGGCTTGGATCTATCCTAGGGTTAATCTAACGGCCTAAACTACTCCTAATCTCTATAAAAACACCCCTAGACCTAGCCTAAACCCTCACAACTCACTCTTGCCATGAAGTGCCGCCCAAATGTCAAGTGATCATGGCATCCATCTCCAACTCCAAGAGACTATGCATTCAAACTCGATCCGAATCAAAAGGTGCAAGCTTGCTACACCAAATCGAGGGTAGATCAACATTGCTACGACGATTTCATGAAGATTCTTCAACAAAGGAGCCAACTTTCTTCATCAAGATGGTTCATGCTCACTCGCTAATCCACGCTACGTAAGTTCTAGATGCTTTGAGATTTAAACGGTGGTTTTAATGTGACATGGGATAAAATGCTATGTAACATGAGTATGTTAACTTATGTGAACCTATTTCTATGACCTATGACTTTAGGCTATGTTTTAGCAACTAAATCATGTCACACTTGTTACATTGGGCTTAGATTATCACGCAAGTTCGAATCTTTACTTAGAAAATTCTAGCATGAACCCTTGGGAACCTTTTTGACTTTTACTTGCATGAATGCGACTTATGATGTTATGCATGCTTGTGGCCAATCCCTTATGATGTTATGCATGCTTATGGCCAAATCCCCTTATGACATTATGCATGCTTGTGGCCAATTCCTTTTGGGTAGTATGCATGTTCAAGGCCAATCCCTTTATGATACCATGCATGTTTAAAGCCAACCCCTTTGTGGCACCGTGCATGTTTTGGGGTCAATGTGTTATCATAGTATTTATACTATGTTCACTCGCTTTCACTTGCGTTGGAAAACACAATTTTGGGGTAGTTAGACAAACATGAATATGACGCGAAAACTTGACATGAAGTTGCACAAAAACTTGACATGGGGTTGCATGAAAATATGACATTCTTGGTACACTTAAATGTGGACATGTCACATAGGAAGACATGGGACTTGAAAGCTAGACATGTAGGGGTAGTAAGTGTAATATGACACTAGACCAAACATGAAAGTGACCAACTCGAGGTTGGGTTGGGTTTGTAGCGTAAATCTGCCCGGAACCGACCGGCATATCGGTAGCTACAAACAATAGGACCCAATGTGAGTAGTTGGTCATATCGCGCTTAAGACCCGAGGTTAGACTAGGTTGTGCTGTAAAGTTGCCCGGACCCACCCGACACATCCAGTAACTGCAACAAATTCTAATGTGAGAGGTTGGGGTGCATTAATTTACTTAATGCCACATGATAAGGTTTAGTTAATTTGACTAGTGACACTTAACCGATATGACATGAATGGGTAGGTTAAGTGAGACCGGACTCGATCTCTTAATGACACTTAACCGTATAATACAATTAGGGGATGGGGTTAAGCTAATCTATACTTAACTAATCCGACTCGGTAATTTGATGGGATTAAGCGACCTATACTTAACCAATCTAAACACGGCAATTTGATGGGGTTAAGCGACCTATACTTAACCAATCTAAACACGGTATTTTGATGGGGTTAAGCGACCTATACTTAACCAATCTAAGCACGGTAATTTGATGAGGTTAAGTAACCTATACTTAACCAATCTAAACATGGTAACTTGATGGGGTTAAGTTAACCAATACTTAACCAATCTAATATGATAACTTGATAAGGCTAAGTCACGGACAACTTGAATACACTCAACTGACCTGACTCGATAATTTGATGGGGTTAAGTTAATACATACTTAACTAATCTAAAATGACAGAATCTGATAGGGTTAAGTTACCTTTAGAATATACTTAACCAACGTGACATATGGGTTGTAGGGCTAAGTCTTGAACTTGAACACTTAGCCAACTCTGACATGATTCGTAGGCGGGTTAAGTCATGAACTTGAATGACAACACTTAACCCATTAGACCAAAACCTTAGTTAGAGTGACTAGGTAGAAAAAACGTAGTTAACAATGATAATGGTAAAGGAAGCTAAGTGGTAAAACTTAGTTAAGGATAACTAAGTAATAATTCTTAGCCAAGGACATGGGACCAGTTCATAAATAGATGAGTAACCTTATACTGTAGGTCATCGCTTAGCATACGAGGGGAAGCGAATTATCTGACTTAGATAAAGGCTCCAATGAACTGGGTGACGAAGCGATAGCTTCGAGGGACGTAGGGTACTCTTGGTATCCCTTTGTGAGGTTGCAGATGATCCTCCTGGGCTCACAGAGGTTAAGGTCTGTGGTAGAAGAACCAAAGAGTACGCCTTGGTTGCTGTGCGAACGACCTAAAGACTGGGGTGGATTAGCGTGGAGTCGGCGATACCTGATTTAGCACTGCATAACACATCGTCGACTACCTACCATCTTGAGTCAATTGTGTACGTACGGAAAGGCAGATAACTCCCAACAGATCATATACTTGCTATCGAGTTATGGGTGAGGTTGGCCAATAGGGAAGTGGGACATTAGGTGGCCGCGAGTGTAGTTCTCATAAATGATCTTTCTTGGATGCCTTTAAGTAGTCGAGGGAGGGGTCACGTGGGACCATAGCCACGGGTACAAAAACAGAACTTGATATCTGCATCGGCAGATGACTTAAAGCTCCCGACCGAGTTCCGTATTTCTCGATTTGCCCTGGCACGGGACTCAGATGGCACATTGAGACACATGTGCACCTAGACATAGAGGAACGATTCACGATACATACGTAGGATAAAGGGCGCGGTTGACGGGTGGCATAATTCCTAGTGGCCCTAGGTGGCTTGAACCCAAACCAAGATACGAAAACGTTCATTAGGTAGCACAATCCCTAGTGGTCCTAGGTGGCATAAATCCTAGTTGAACACGCGATAATTCTGGATAAAGTAACCTAGCTAGATCAAGGGTAACAGTCCAAACGATTTCAAGGATAAAATGGTACTACGTTGAAGTAGTGAGAAAACCCGTACGATGTACGACAAAGGACTGGACTTATATATGAAAAGAACCACACGAGTTGAGGAAAACCTACATATGGCATATATTAGGTTGACATGGACCATTTCATGACATTGGGCAAGGGACGTTCATAGTTATCACATGACACGGGTTGGGATACTAGTACGGAGGGTGCAGAGAAAATATACATGATAGGACCGTGGGATGTCGTACATGATAGATACCTTGGGATATTATACTTGATAGAAACCTGACGATGTGATACCTTGACTTGTCTTGACACCGTAGTTTATCGTGATACATTAGTTTATCCTGATACTGTAGTTTATCTATCTTGTCACCATCCTTATGTTTACTTTCAGTTTATGCATGTCATGTTCCCTTTACCTGTTTCTATGCTGGAAGTAGATAGGACTTACCAGACTTTATGACTGACCCCGTTTTCTGTCGCCTCTTTGTCTTCCGTTTCCCCCCCTCAGGTTTTCAGGGAGGAAACAATGTTATTAGTTCGGACCTCTTCTGCTTGAAGGTCATCATCTGTGGCTAGACTTTTCTTGGCTATGGCTGCTTTACTGTTTTACTTGGGGAGTAATTTAATGAAATGTTTTATGCTTCTTTACTATTGCAAGACAGGAATTTGATGTGTTCTGATGTAAAAGCCTTTAGTCCTTATTTATAAAGAAACGTGATTTAGTTTTACTTCCGCTGTTTTATATATATTCTGTCTTGTGATATTTCTGTACATGTTTACCATTGATCAACACCCCTCCAAAGGTGGTGCACTTGCTTAGAGTGACCCCGGCAGAGGTGGGGTGTTACATTTATTGCTACGAACTCGAAATCAAACCCAACGACTATCGTTCCTAGCTAATTACCCCTATTCCGAACACAATGGGATATGTTTCGTCACCCATTTCGGCTGTTACAGTCAGTTATTCTTCAAATTAAAGTATAAAACATTCAAATTCTGTTTTGAACGTACATTTTAATTTGCCTGGGCCACACACTGCTTCTAAAAATTCCCGAAAAATTTATCTAGCTATGTTGGAACGATATGGTCCCAACAAAACTGATTTCGTCGAATTCTGAGACTGTTTGAAAAATGGTCCTTTTCTGGTCGACCCGATTTGACTAAAATCAACCAAACACATTTTCTTTTGCCATGCTCACACATTGATTTCTAAAATTATGGAAAATTCAACTTAGCAATAAATGACATCCCGGATCCAACAAAAGTGGTTTCGTCGAATTCTGAGGTCGTTTGCCACATCACTATATTCAAGGGCTACATTAATTTCACAGCGACCTTTCTGAAAATTGATTTGCCATAAATTTTGATTCCTGCTATGAAATTTCGAACTTTCAGATTCGTTAGAAAGATATTTTCAAGCAGATTTAAATATTTCTTATTTCGCTGAAATCCGATTTATTTTGCATCCTGTACATTCAGTCAAGGTTCGAATTCAAAGTTTCAAACTGCCGCGCCATTGCAGGCCTTATTATATAATTAAAATAAATATTTATATTCTAACTTCGATTCAAATAACTTTTTAATCGTTATTATTCAAAATAAATCATTTTAAATATTCTAAATTCACTAAAATAGCCAAATTAAAAATTTTAAGTTGGCTCAGATTTTCCGGGTTGTTACAACTGCGCCCTGCCAACGCCGAACAAGCGCCTCTTCAAGCCCGACAACCCCATACAACCCGATCTGCTCCTCGCGCAACAGGTTGAGAGCGAATTCAAAACCTAAATTTGAATCAATACGTGAAATTGTCGGCCTTTTTCTGAGGTGATGAAACTAGAATTCTAACATTTATAAGTGTGGCAAATTTATTTATTTAATTGTAAAATTAATAACTAGTTCATACGTGATCCGAATTTAAAAATTTCAGATCCAGTTAGACCCTAACAACGAATAGGACTTGTTGAAACTGATTGAGACGACTTCTGAATTCGTTTGGATTTCTTTTTATCTGCTTAAAACGAGGTGAGATTTCCTTGTTTTAAATTAATTAATTAATTTATTTTATTTGTTTTGCGATGTAATAAGCATATGTTAAGCTTCAGATCTATTTTCTTTTGATAGTTGTGATGATGGTTGTTCTGTGCTTGCGATGGATATTTATAAATCCACGTGTACTAGTCCTTTTGTTATCACTTTCGTTATATTGGATTGATTTAATTCATCAATTCAAAATTTGAAGAAATATAATGGTCACCTCGTATCACTAGTGTTGTTTTTAATTGATCTAATTTGTCAAAACAAAATAAAGTTTTGATCTTTTTGTTTTTGAAACAAAACAAAATAAAGTTTTTATCATTTTGTTTTTGAAACAAAACAAAATAAAGTTGATCTTTTTGTTTTGAAACAAAACCAAAATAAAGTTGATCATTTTGTTTTGAAACAAAACAAAATAAAGTTGATTTTTTGTTTTTGAAACAAAACAAAATAAAGTTGATCTTTTTGTTTTTGAAACAAAACAAAATAATGTTTTGATCTTTTTGTTTTTGAAACAAAACAAAATAAAGTTGATCATTTTGTTTTGAAATAAAACAAAATAAAGTTGATCTTTTTGTTTTGAAACAAAACAAAATAAAGTTTTGATCTTTTTGTTTCTGAAAGAAAACAATATAAAGTTGATCTTTTTGTTTTGAAACAAAAAAAATAAAGTTGATCTTTTTGTTTTGAAACAAAACAAAACAAAGTTTTGATCTTCTTGTTTTTGAAACAAAACAAAATAAAGTTGAACTTTTTGTTTTTGAAACAAAATTAAATAAAGTTTATCTTTTTGTTTTGAAACAAAACAAAATAAAGTTGATCCTTTTGTTTTTGAAACAAAACAAAATAAAGTTGATCTTTTTGTTTTTGAAACAAAACAAAATAAAGTTTTGATCTTTTTGTTTTTGAAACAAAATACCATTAAGTTTTGAATTTTTATTTTTTTGAAACAAAATATAACAAAGTTGAATCTTTTATTTTTGAAACAAAATATTGTTTTGAAACAAAACAAAACAAAGTTGAATCATTTGTTTTTGTGTTGACATAAAACTTCACCCAAAATTACATGTTGTCATCATATATGGTAGTGTTGGATTTAACTTGTAAATTGACACCAAAATTTAGATCATTTCATATGTTGTGATATGTGAATTGAACATGTAGGAAAAAGGGAAACCTCATTTACACTTATATGTGAATTGAACATTTAGAAAAGGGAACAAAGTTTGGTCAAAATAAAATATACAATTGGTGAACACAGTCATTTACATTATTTTTAGTGTAAATAAAATATACAATTTGTGAACACCATCATTTACATTATTTTTGGTGTAAATAAAATATACAATTTGTGAACACAGTCATTTACATTATTTTTAGTGTAAATAAAATGTGCAGTTTGTGAACACCATCATTTACATTATTTTTAGTGTAAATAAAATGTACAATTTGTGAACACCATCATTTACATTACGTTTAGTGTAAATAAAAAGTACAAAATATGTGAACACCGTTATTTGCATTTTGTATGTAAATAAAAGAGACAAATTTAACAACGAAATTTTATTTACATTTAGCATAGATAAATAATAAAGTGGAAAAGAAATCATTTAGAGTAAATAAGAATTTGACACAGAAAAAAAAGATTACATTTGTATTGCTATGTCATCATAGTAAAAAAAAGAGAGAGTACATTTTTATCATCATTTTTTTCGCATTAGAATTGGCGGACAAAAATATTATTTTCACTGAAAATATTATTTTTATTGAAAATAAAAATATACATTGTTGAAACCATCATTTTTGTCGTATTAGAATTGGATGACAAAAATGATATTTTTATTGAAAATAAAAATATACATTGTCGAAACTATCATTTTTGTCGCATTAGAAAAACATGAATTAAAAAGTACAATTTTCTTTTATTTATAATTTAGTTACAAATAAAAACAAGATTAGTAAAAAGTACATTTTTATTTGCAATTTAGTTGCAAATAAAAAACGTGAAAATATGAAGTACATTTTTGGCGTCGTAGTCTTTTTAGAATAAAATTACATTTTCAGTGTCATATTAATTCTAGAATAAAAAGAATGGATTTTAATAGTGGGAATCGCCAAATGGTTTATATATACATTTATATATATAATATAAATTAAAATTAAATTAAACATGCACGGCAGTTCGCGTTTCGACAATCGTACATTTAGACGATTATATCGAAAGATCCGACTGTCGGATTTTCCCAAAACTGGAACCGTTAGGACCGCTTTGGGAAGAGCTTTCCAACGATATGGATTTCACCAAAATTCAACAGTTAGATTTCAAGACATGAGTAAATCAAAATTTGGTAAAAACAGCGCCAGGGCCACCCACTGACCTGAAGCGTCGTTTATTTATTTTGAGCTATTTTTAAATAAATAAAAATGGCGATAAATCATGTTGATTGTTCGGATAGACGAGAACCTCTTAGGTGTCTCCGGTTTCATTCAGACCCAGAACGGACTTGTAAATGGATGCGTGTCTGACGTTGGAATTTATTCCATGTAATTAAATCAACAATTATTAATGTATATCTGATTGGTGGTAGAGAATTTATTCTCTACTAAACACCCTGGTATATATTAATGGTTGTTGATAGCATTGCGTGAATTGTCAAGGTGGCACGCCACGATGCAGATGATCAAGGCTTTGTTGAAAAGCAGGCCTTGTGGTTGATGATCAGAGCACGGCCTTTATAGGTGTAGCTTTGTGTATAGCGCGACTTCACGAGCCTCACACCCCGGTATGAGTCAATAACGGGATACAGACCGTAGGGAGTGCACACGTTTCTTTCTTGCTAGAGTGATGTCAGGGACCTACCAGCGCTGACATTTATGTGGATGATGGATTTTGAGGTATCTTGTATACATAGGTTGTTAGTGGCCATATTATAGGTTCAAAGGAACCGGGGAACGTGTGTTCAGGAATTGCCAATCCACTTTTGACAGGTGTGGGCCGGCCCTACCACCCCAAGGATTCACTACGGGGGATCCTGAGGCATTTGCTAGAGTGTCTCGAATCGGAGAGGAGCTTGCCTCTAGCCCCGACTCATGACGGAAAACCAATTTCCAATACAACACCATGCAGTTTTGATTATATAACTAGTACGGCGACATGATATATGGTACCCATGCCACCTAGGATTAATACATTTACTTTGAAATATTTTAAATAGAATACACACTATATTGTTTATTCGTATTTATCATCTTTTGGTCATTATAAGGTAAAACCCTATCCTACGATTTGCATTGCATTGTTTGATGGGAGTTGGGTCTTATAATGATTTCATTTTTCTTAATAAGCATAGCGATATTTAACGATTTATTTTATTTATGCACTGGCGATCAATTGGTTAAAAACCCGTTCCGCGTTAGCGGCGTGGTCCTATGATTAGCCAAATTAGTAGTTAAGTTTAGATAGATTTCTCATACCAGTCCCATGACTGACTCGAAGTTTGTTTCACTTTTGCAAACTCGGGTGCCCTCTTTCTAAACGGGCAGCCAATTGACAGGTTCAGGTGATACATTGGCTGGATTGAAGATTGCTTGGAAGAACAAGACGAAGACTCTCTTTTATCTTTATCTTTTGCTTTGAAAGGCTCTATTTATCTTTGTATTTTGATGTACGTTTGGCTTGAGACTTATTTTCCTTATTCAGACTATCTGTTTTTGGCTAAGTTGTATCCTGTAAAACTGCGTACTCTGTTGTCTTGGATATTGTAATGCTGATGACATTTTATTTCCGCTGAAATGTTCTATGTGCTATGTTCTTTTCTCTGAGATCTGTTTATTGTTGTATTTATGTTGTATTCCAAAATGATTATCCTTGCTTTCGGTCAACGGAAGTTTGGGGTCATCACATTACCGCTATGTGTTCTCATCGCAATAAATTTCTTATGATCACATATGATATCTGAAAATCATGAAAATTGACATGCACCTTCTGTTCGACATTAAGGTCCCAACGAAACTGGTTTCGTCGAATTCCTACTCCGTTTGCTCACACAGCGTATTTTTAACTGTAAAAATATCGACTGATTTTCACTTTAAAAATTGGTACGACCGCATACTGACTTCAAAAATCACGGAAATTGAAATCTAACAATAATTTAACATTGCGGATCCAACAAAATTAGTTTCGTCGAATTCTGAGGTTATTTGCAAAACTGGCTATTTTTAAAGCTTTAAATATCCTTTTTAAATATGTAAATATATTTAAAAACATTTAAATTAAATATTTACAATTAAATGTTATCTTATATATTTACAACCGTATACCACAACTCAAAAATATTCATATATGGATTTATAGCTCGATATTCCAAATCCATATTATATCGATATTCAATTTATATTGAAATTCCTTTTATAAATCATTTTAAATTATAAAGGAATTCCATAGCGACTTTTCTAAAATTTTATTTGGACATAAATCAAAATCTACACGATGAAATCCTGATTTTTCTGTTTCATTAGAAAAATATACTTCACCAGCTCCGTATGTTTTTTGTTTCACAGAAATCCGATTTAAAACGGCTTCTGTATATTCAGTTGAAGTTCAAATCGCCAAAGAGCGAACTGCCGTGCCATTTCGAGTTTGTTTTTAATTATTATATAAATTATACGTTCAAATGGCATTCATATAATATTTTTGCCATTCTAATTCAACACCAAACTGAATTATACCTTATATATAATCCAACTCACAATGTATTGTGAATTCAGCTATTTTTGACTATTTCGACATTATAATATATTATTATATTATTTAATATAAATTAAATATTAATTTTTATTTAATTTAGGTCATCGATATTGCCAAAACGATATTTAAATAATTAAATAAATTAATTATTCGACACCTAAAAATGCGGGTCATTACAATCTTCCCCCCTTAATAAAATTTTGTCCTCGAAATTGCTAAGCTAGGAAAATGTTACCAAGTCTACTAACTACATTTAAACATCTATTGGTTTACTTCTTAAATTCGATTTCAATGGAATTAATTTAATTCCAATAAAATATTAATTCCTTCCGACTTAACTAAAATTTTCAAAAATCCTGAAAATTTTCTAACGCCCTAACTTTTTGAAAAATTTCGCCGGCGTCTCCTTTGTACCGACATATACGTCAAACCACAACTCGGTTCTCTAGGCCTTCTCCAACCCAAAAGAAAATCAAACAGCCAAGCGGCTTGCCAAATCGGCTCATAAAATCCAAACTCATATATAATATAAACTTGTACCTTTTTGTCGGGCATATCATTTATATCCCTTCCATATGCTACCAATTCTGCATATACCATGCCATCCAAATCAACTCCAATCGGTTTACTTTCAAACTAAATCATTTGGTTATATCCAAGCCAAATTCTATTCAAACTCCGATATCAAATTTCAAACTCGTAACTCATCAACTTAATTCCATTTTCTTGACTTATCAATTTGGTTTCATTTTAGATTATCTTTAATCGAATCCAATCCTATTTAACTTCGTTCAAGTTAAATTTCAATTTATTTTTACCATCTCATTTTATTTAACTTCTTAAGTTAAATTTAAATTCCATAATTTAAATTCCTGGGTTTATTTCAAATCAATTTGAAATCATAATACCGTTGAATTTCTAAATAACTTGTTTTCTCAAAACAATTCAAAAACAAAATCTTTGGTTGTAATCCGTCACTTAGAAACTCAAAAATGAACACCGATGATGGTGGACTTCACCATCGGAATCTATTTCCCAACGATCAAAGTGAGTTCAATACTATATTTCTCTTTCAATTTGAAAACATTTTCAAAATCTCCAAGGAATTTAAAATTTCCTTATTATAATTCCAAATCTAATTTAAATTCAGATTTACTTCATTTTATTTCATATATTTTCCTTATATGAATTCTGATTAGTTATTTATAACTATTTAACCTTTTGTAATATTACTCGATTATAATAACGACCAACACTACCAATATACTATATCAAAATATATTCGGGTAAAATTATTCCATTTTACCCTTTCTCCAAAACATACTATGTCAGTTCATTGTATTCAAGTGTTTATAAAACTCCTATCGATACAGTGGATTAAACTGATCGACCAGAATTCATAAGCCACTCAACGAAATTTTATTTGCATTTAGCGTAGATAAGTAATAAAGAGGAAAAGAAATCTTTTAGAGTAAATAAGAATATGACATAGAAAAAAAGAATACATTTTTATTGCTATGTCATCATATTAAAAAAAAAAAAGAGTACATTTTTGTCACCATTTTTGTCGCATTAGAATTGGCGGACAAAAATATTATTTTTATTGAAAATATTATTTTTATTGAAAATAAAAATATACATTGTTGAAACCATCATTTTTGTTGCATTAGAATTGGCGGGCAAAAATATTATTTTTATTGAAAATAAAAATATACATTGTTGAAACCATCATTTTTGTCGCATTAGACTTGGCGGTCAAAAATACAATTTTTATTGAAAATAAAAATATACATTGTTGAAATAATCATTTTGTCGCATTAGAAAAACATGAATTTAAAAGTACATTTTTCTTTCATTTATAATTTAGTTACAAATAAAAACAAGACTAGTAAAAAGTACATTTTTATTTGCAATTTAGTTGCGAATAAAAAACGTGAAAATATGAAGTACATTTTTGGCGTCGTAGTCTTTTTAGAATAAAGATTACATTTTTAGTGTCATATTTATTCTAGAATAAAAAGAATGGATTTTAATAGTGGGAATCGCCAAATGGTTTATATATACATTTATATATATATATAATATAAATTAAAATTAAACGAAACACGCACGGTAGTTCGCGTTTCGACAATCGTACCTTTAGATGATTATACCGAAAGATCCGACCGTCGGATTTTCCCAAAACTGGAACCGTTAGGACCGCTTTGGGAAGAGCTTTCCAACGATATGGATTTCAGCAAAATTCAACGGTTAGATTTCAAGACATGAGTAAATCAAAATTTGGTAAAAACAACGCTAGGGCCACCCACTGACCTGAAGCGTCGTTTATTTATTTTGAGCTATTTTTAAATAAATAAAAATGGCGATAAATCGTTATAAATAGATATTAACGATACTGAATGATTTAAAAGATAATTATGCGAAGAATTATTTGAAAAGACTGAGTTTAACTCATTTCAATGCACGGCGATTAAGTCAGAGATATAGAAGACGACGATTGAAGACCGATGATCTTCACGGAGAATGGATGGCAACTGATGCCCTCGACTGACTTCCTCCCAGAAAAGGGTTAAACCGTGGTAATCATCCAGACGTACGTGTTGATTGTTCGGATAGACGAGAACCTCTCAGGTGTCTCCGGTTTCGTCCAGACCCAGAATAGACTTGTAAATGGATGCGTGTCTAACATTGGAATTTATTCCATGTAATTAAATCAACTATTATTAATGTATATCTGATTGGTGGTAGAGAATTTATTCTCTACTAAACAACCTGGAATATATTAATGGTTGTTGATAGCATGGCGTGAAATGTCAAGGTGGCACGCCAAGATGCAGATGATCAAGGCTTTGTTGAAAAGAAGGCCTTGTGGTTGATGATCAGAGCACGGCCTTTACAGGTGTCGCTTTGTGTATAGCGCGACTTCACAAGCCTTACACCCCGGTATGAGTCAAAAAAGGGATACGGACCGTAGGGAGTGCACACGTTTCTTTCTAGCTAGAGTGATGTTAGGGGCCTTCCAGCGCTGACATTTTACTTATGTGGATGATGGATTTTGGGGGACCTCGGATGCATAGGTTGTTAGTGGCCATATTATAAGTTCAAAGGAACCGGGGAATGTGTGTTCAGGAATTGCCAATCCACTTTCGATAGGTGTGGACCGACCCTACCGCTCCAAGGGTTAACTGCGGGGGATCCTGAGGCATTTGCTAGAGTGTCTCGAATTGGAGAGGAGCTTGCCCCTAGCCTCGACTCATGACGGAAAACCAGTTTCCAATACGACACCATGCAATTTTGATTGTATAACTAGTATGGCAACATGATATATGGTACCCATGCCGCCTAGGTTTAACACACTTACTTTGAAATATTTTAAATTGAATACACACTATATCATTTATTCGTATTTATCATCTTTTGGTCATTATAAGTTAAAAACCTATCCTACGGTTTGCGTTGCATTGTGTGATGGGACTTGGGTCTTATAATGATTTCATTTTTCTTAAAAAGCATAGCGATATTTAACGATTTATTTTATTTATGCATTGGCGATCAATTGGAGAAAAACCCGTTCCACGTTAGCGGCGTGGTCCTATGATTAGCCAAATTAGTTGTTAAGTTTAGATAGATTTCTCATAGCAGTCCCATGACTGACTCGAAATTTGTTTCACTTTTGCAAACTCGGGTTCCCTCTTTCTACACGGGCAACCAATTGACAGGTTCAGGTGATACATTGGCTGGATTGAGGATTGCTTGGAAGAACAAGACGAAGACTCTCTTTTATCTTTATCTTTTTCTTTGAGAGGCTTTATTTATCTTTGTATTTTGATGTACGTTTGGCGTGAGACTTATTTTCCTTATTCAGACTATCTATTTTTGGCTAAGTTGTATCCTGTAAAACTGCGTACTTTGTTGTCTTGGATATTGTAATGCTGATGAAATTTTATTTCCACTGAAATGTTCTATGTGCTATGTTCATTTCTCTGAGATCTGTTTATTGTTGTATTTATGTTGTATTCCAAAATGATTATCCTTGCTTTCGGTCACGGAAGTTTGGGGTCATCACATTATTGCTATGTGTTCTCATCGCAATAAATTTCTTATGATCACATATGATACCAGAAAATCATGTAAATTGACATGCACCTTCTGTTCGACATTACGGTCCCAACGAAACTAGTTTCGTCAAATTCCGACTCCGTTTGCTCACATAGCGTATTTTAACTGTAAAAATATCGATTGTTTTTCACTTTAAAAATTGGTACGACCACATACTGACTTCAAAAATCACGGAAATTGAAATTTAACAGTAAATTAACATTGCGGATCCAACAAAATTAGTTTCGTCGAATTCTGAGGTCGTTTGCAAAACTGGCTATTTTTAAAGCTTTAAATAACCTTTTTAAATATGTAAATATATTTAAAAACATTTAAATTAAATATTTATAATTAAATGTTATCATATATATTCACAATAGAATACCACAGCTCCAAAATATTCATATATGGATTTATAGCTCGATATTCCAAATCCATATTATATCGATATTCAATTTATATTGAAATTCCTTTTATAAATCATTTTAAATTATAAAGGAATTCCATAGCGACTTTTCTAAAATTTTATTTGGACATAAATCAAAATCTACACGATGAAATCCTGATTTTTCTGTTTCATTAGAAAAATATACTTCACCAGCTCCGTATGTTTTTTGTTTCACAGAAATCCGATTTAAAACGGCTTCTGTATATTCAGTTGAAGTTCAAATCGCCAAATAGCGAACTACCGTGCCAATTGGAGTTCGAGTTTGTTTTTAATTATTATATAAATTATACGTTCAAATGGCGTTCATATAATATTTTTGCCATTCTAATTCAACACCAAACTGAATTATACCTTATATATAATCCAACTCACAATGTATTGTGAATTCAGCTATTTTTGACTATTTCGACATTATAATATATTATTATATTATTTAATATTAATTAAATATTCGATTTTGTTTAATTCAGGTCATCGACTTTGCCAAAACGATATTTAAATATTTAAATAAATTTATTATTCGATATCTAAAAATACGGATCATTACAATCTTCCCCCCTTAATAAAATTTCGTCCTTGAAATTGCTAAGCTAGGAAAATGTTACCAACACTACTAACTAGATTTAAACATCTATTGGTCTACTTCTTAACTTCGATTTCAATTGAATTAATTTAATTCCAATAAAATATTAATTCCTTCCGACTTAACTAAAATTTTAAAAAATCCTGAAAATTTTCTAGCGCCCTAACTTTTTGAAAAATTTCGCCAGCGTCTCCTTTGTACCGACATATACGTCAAACCACAACTTGGCTCTCTAGGCCATCTCCAACCCAAAAGAAAATCAAACAGCCAAGCGGCTTGCCAAATCGGCTCATAAAATCCAAACTCGTATATAATATAAACTTGTACCTTTTTGTCGGGCATATCATTTATATCCCTTCCATATGCTACCAATTCTGCATATACCATGCCATCCAAATCAACTCCCATCAGTTTACTCTCAAACTAAATCATTTGGTTATATCCAAGCCAAATTCTATTCAAACTCCAATATCAAATTTCAAACTCTTAACTCATCAACTTAATTCCATTTTCTTGACTTATCAATTTGGTTTCATTTTAGATTATCTTTAATCGAATCCAATCCTATTTAACTTTATTCAAGTTAAATTTCAATTTATTTTTACCATCCCATTTTATTTAACTTCTTAAGTTAAATTTAAATTCCATAATTTAAATTCCTGGGTTTATTTCAAATCAATTTGAAATCATAATACTTTTGAATTTCTAAATAACTTGTTTTCTCAAAACAATTCAAGAACAAAATCTTTGGTAGTAATTCGTCACTTAGAAACTCAAAAAATGAACACCGATGATGGTCGACTTCACCATCGGAATGTATTTCCCAGCGATCAAAGTGAGTTCAATACTATATTTCTCTTTCAATTTGAATTTTTTTTCAAAATCTCCAAGGAATTTAAAATTTCCTTATTATAATTCCAAATCTGATTTAAATTCAGTTTTACTTCATTTTATTTCATATATTTTCCTTACATGAATTATGATTAGTTACTTATAACTATTTCAACTTTTTGTAATCTTACTCGATTATAATAACAAACAACACAACCAATATACTATATCAATATATATTCGGGTAAAATTATTCCATTTTACCCTTTCTCCAAAACATACTATGTCAGTTCATTGTATTTAAAACTCCTATCGATACAGTGGATTAAACTGATCGACCAGAATTCATAAGCCACTCAACCAATAAATCTCCACAATATGAAACAAATTTTTATATCAAATACGTTCTTTCGTGTATATACACTCAAACTCAATCTAGGGCATTACTAACCCTATCTCTACTGAGTCATGCCACAGAGCCAAGGTTATACTTAACCTGGCTCTGATACCAACTGTAACGACCCGGAAAAAGGTGATCTTGATTATCCGATATGCAACACATATCGAACATCAAGATTCGAAAAATACTGAATAGTTGATGAAAGATGTTAGAGGGTGAGAATAGATAAGATGGAAACTTATAGAATAGAAGAAGAAGAAGAACATCATCATCAGAGTAAACACGAATCTCACAGCGGAACGAATAAAATGTAACATAACTTTTGAAATACAAATCGTATATATATACAATAGCATTGCAGAGTACAACACTTACAACAACAGCGGAAATAATAATAGCTATATAATCCTGAAGCCTCCTGATCCAAGCTCTACAAGTGCATCTGTAAAATCCCGACTACTTGACTGCCCGTACAAAATAAGGCACCCAAGAGTTTAGGGAAAACAAACAAAATAAACTCCGGGTCAGTCATGGGACTGGTGTGAATAAAACTCCAAACACTTGGTTTAATAAAGGATATCTGAAAAAACCACGCCGTGAAAACGGAATGGGTTATTCCCTTATGAAAATCCAAACTTCTTTGAAAAGCAATATCATTCTGATATTATAATAATGTCTAAATACAAATAGATATCAATCTAGCAGAACGCTTTCATCTCACGTTCCACATATATAATGTAAAATCATAAACCGCAGGCGCTTATTGGATGATTGGATTTCCAACTATGACAAGGTATGGAACCACCTTCCGATCAGTGTACTCTAGGAACGATACACTGGAGTTCAACAAGAACATCTTGTAACTCAGCCACACATGACCGACCACTCATTTCGCTTGATTGTATCGAATGTATATCACTAACGGTTGGGATCAGCAACAGTTTCCCATATATATGGGACAACATTGATAGATTAAAGAAGAAAATGAATATTATCTAGATAGGTGATTATACACCCTACTTCGAAGCGACCGACTTAGCCATGCTGCATGCCCGATTTTTTTCATTTACGGAATGTGTGGCTAGAAGCTACGCTTATCTATTTCATATCATATCTTCATTTACTTGGAATACCACATCGTCATACCCTCCAAATCATTATCAATTTCATTAACCGTATCACGGTATGGAGTTAAGAGAAACGAATTCCTCCGCCACCAAATGTAATACGTTTGAAGAGATCAACATATATGATTCGTTAGGAATACTCTATCATACATTCGTCCATAATAGTTGTCCTAGGACTGGGCAAACCGAAGGCACTATTCAGTACATCCATCTTAGGCAATCGTTATCTAAGATTTATACAACAGCCCTTGCACTTTACTCCATCTTCAATATATTCATCATACTTGATTCGCAACGCTTATGCCAATACGGAGTGGTTCTTCGGATAATAATCCAACCGGTCTTTCCATATTAACAACGTAAAATGGTCAAAACTTTGATAGCCGGTGATTTAACTATCAAATGAAAAATGTCTGTATGCAAACAACGACTTTATTTCCAAATGGAATTTCAATCGATCAATCATCATGTATATCTGTACATATTTCCTTATTTTCTATATTTAGAAAATATTCGTTATCAACGTTGGAAAACATTTCCATTTTTTATTTACGTATCACTATCCTTCCACAACAATCAGTCCCTAACTATTTAGTAAGAGAACAATTCTCTAAGTATCAATCCCGAAGGCCGAAAACAACATCAGATCGATACTCAGGAAACCGTTCAACTTACTAATCTCTAGTCAGTTTCTATTTTTGCCTAACTCTATTTCTTAAACTCTATTCTATTAACTCTATTTGATTTACTCTAATTCGAATAACTAATATCTATTTTAACTTTATTTCGAATAACTATATTCGATTTTAACTCCATTCGCTTGACTCTTGATCGCAGCGATCACAATGGTTACGCCTGATTCCCTCAGGAAACATCCGACCGCCGTAGGCTATCTGCAGCCCTGCGAATTTCGCTAGCAGTCGTGCTAAATGGCATCTCATTTGGATTAACTCTAACTGATTAACTCTAACTGATTAACTCTAACTGGTTAACTTAAACTGATTAACTCTAACTGATTAACTCTAATCTGATTTACTTTAATCCAATTTACTCTTACCGATTTCTAAATCGATAATTCTATTTCTAGTAACTCCATACGATTAGCTTAACTCTAATCGATTAATTCAATTCTAATCGATTTAATTAACTCTAATCGATTGATTCAAATTCGAATAACTTATATTCGATTAACTAAATTTTGGATAACATATTTGATTGACTACTTTTGAATACCATATTCGATTAACTCCTTTAGTTTATTCCTTTGAATTATCTCCTTTACCTATTTGTTTGCTTAACAAATAACTATTCCCTTTTTAAATTCTATTTATTTAACAAATAAATATCTCTTTTATCTTTTCTATTTATTCTACAAATGTTTTCCTTTTTTATATGTTCTGCAAATAATTTCCCTTTTCTATTTCTTTTATTTGTAAATGGTTTGCCAATATTTCCATTTCAAATTCTATTTGTAAATGGTTTACAAATATTCCCTTTTCAAATTAATTCTTTGGTTTTAAATGGTTTACAAACCTTTCTCTTTCTATTTGATTTGTAGATGGTTTACAAACATTTCTCTTTCTATTTGATTTGTAAATGGTTTACAAACATTCTCTTTCTATTTCATTTGTAAATGGTTTACAAACATTCTCTTTCTATTTGATTTTACAAATATTTTTCCTTTATATTTGTTTTACGAATATATTTCCTTTATATTTGTTTCACAAATATTTTCTTTTTAACTCTTTTGATTTTATAATTATTTCCTTTTATAAAATCCTTTTTCCTTTTATATATAAAATCAATTGATTTTATATGAATAAATTATTTTCAAAATGTACTTTGAAAATCCTCTTTTTATATCCCACTATTTCTTACAGTATTTAAAATACCCCTCACGGTGATTGATATCATCCAAACACACATAATCATCAACAGATTATATATCAAATCATACATCACAGTATGAAACAAAAGAGTATTTTATATATTGAGGAACCCAGTTGGGTCCCTCCAACCTGTTTCCCGGCATCACAGATTTTAAACAATATAATTAACATCGATAATATTTCACGATGAAATATTCCGCTAAACAGAATCGGTATTAGATTTACGATTTATATATATGTATCGTTATCTATAATTTCAACCAACACATAAGCAATTCAACGAAACAGTTAACACACAGCAATCAACAGATGATTAACAGTTCTAAAAACACGTTATAAAAATATAACGTTCAAAGTTGGTGAGTTTTACTCACATTGGACGATCATCGTTAATAATGATAACCATCGCTTGATTCAGACGGACAATTTATTTTGCTATAAATTGTAACGAGCTCCAATGGACTTCTAGTCAGTTCCATGGTGTAGCGTCCGTCCATATGATCCTAACGGATCAGACGGTTTGAAATTTTGATACACTATGTGCGAGATATTATATTTACAAGTTAATACATTTATTTAGAATTAAATAAAACTTAAATTCATTTCATTTGGGCTTTACCCAAATACATTGGCCCATCTTCACCATCATAAGCCCACACCGAAATTCCCTTCTCTACCAAAAGAAATGCCGTGACCTACTCCCTTTGAACTCCACCTTTTCAAAGCTTCGTGAACTTCGATCCTACCTAATACTTCATGAACCCCAACATAAACCAATTCACTTATTAACTAACCTTATTTACTTAAAACATTAATTACCTTCTACACAACCCCAACCAAAGAAAGCATGCTCCAGCAAAAATTCCCGACTCCAGGATCCTTCGTCAAACTCCAATACCTCCAACCCGCCTTCTACCGCGAATACGCACAAACCAGTGCTCGTCCAACAATGATACCCACAACTGATCCATGGAAACAAAATCAGATCGCACCAACAAACTCCCCGCCTCGTTCTCCTCCTGCTCGCCACCATCACGTCATCTCCAGCTTCCCGAAAGAAATTCCGACCTGCTACAGAACTTCGCCTCCCCTAAAGAGGTGGGACACCTTTTGTGGTCATACGCTGCCGAACTTCGCAAACGTCCTTCTCTTCGAGCTACGAACTCAACTCCACCATCTCCCAAACACAGAACCTCCTACATTGCTCCCAATCACCAACCCTAGGTCATTCAAAATCGCGCTGGTATTTTCCCAGCGAAGAAAAATCCTGCGAAATCCCAAATCGTGCCCAGTTCCTATAGCTACGTCTCGAACAAGATCAATGAAACTGCTTTTAGGATTTTTGTGATTTTATTTGATTTTATCTTGAATTTTCGAGGATCGAAACTTTGATGAAGAAAAGAAAATAGCGGCGCTGAAGCCCTTTGACTACAGAATAAATTAGCTAGGTTTTAATTAGGATGTTGGTCTATTTATAGTAGAGAGGAAATAGTATTTTATTGATTATTAAATTTATTTCTAGTTTATCGCTATGTGTTCTCGTTGCAATAAATTTCTTATGATCACATATGAGAAAATCATGAAAATTGACATGCACCTTCTGTTCGACATTACAGTCCCAACGAAACTGGTTTCATCGAATTCCGACTCAGTTTGCCCATACAGCATATTTTTAACTGTCAAAATATCGATTGTTTTTCACTTTAAAAATCGGTACGGCCACATACTGACTTCAAAAATCACGGAAATTGAAATATAACAATATTTTAACATTGCGGATCCAAAAAATTAGTTTTGTTGAATTCTGAGGTCATTTGCAAAACTGGCTATTTTTATAGCTCTAAATAGCATTTTTAAATATATAAATATATTCAAAAACATTTAAATTAAATATTTATAATTAAATATTAACGTATATGTTCACAATAGAATACCACAGCTCCAAAATATTCATATATGGATTTATAGCTCGATATTCCAAATCCATATTATATCGATATTCAATTTATACTGAAATTCCTTTTATAAATCATTATAAATTATAAAGGAATTCCATAGCGACTTTTCTAAAATTTGATTTGGACATAAATCAAAATATACACGACGAAATCTTGATTTTTCTGTTCCATTAGAAAAATATACTTCACCAGCTCCATATGTTTCTTGTTCCACATAAATCTGATTTAAAACGGCTTCTGTATATTCAATTGAAGTTCAAAACGCCAAATTGCGAACTGCTGCGCCAATTCGAGCTTGTTTAATTATAATATAAATTATACATTCAAATGGAGTTCATATAATATTTTTGCCATTCTAATTCAACCAAACTGAATTATACCTTATATATAATCCAACTCACACTGTGTTGTGAATTCAGCTATTTTTGACTATTTCGACATTATAATATATTATTATATTATTTAATATTAATTAAATATTCATTTTTATTTAATTTAAGTCATCGATATCAACAAAACGATATTTAAATAATTAAATAAATTAATTATTCGATAGCTAAAAATGTGGGTCATTACAATCTGATAACCTTGACCTGTACACCCGGTCTAACCCGAGCAATTACAAAACACCGAGTCAGTTTGGTGAACCAGAATGAGAAAAAAACCATACAGTATTAAGGGGGTTCATCCAACTTGATTTTTAAGTTCAAAAACCTTTTCGAAAGAAAAGGATAATCATAACACCAAATCCACACATAAATACGGACGGTTATTACTTTACGATAACCCAAAACATTTTTTTTAAATCGATATCTTTTCTGATATTATAATAGTGTCTAAATACAAATAAATATCAATCTAGAGGAATGCTTGCATCTCATGCTCCACATACATAGTATACAATCAAAACCGCGGGCGCTTATTGGAGATTGGATTCTGACTATGACAAGGTATGGGACCACCTGCCGATAGTGTATCTCTAGAGGGGAATACACTGGGTTCAACAAGAACGTCTTGCAACCCGGCCCACACATGACCGGCCACTCATTTCGCTTGAGTGTATCGAATGTATATCACCAACGGTTGGGCTCAAAGCACCATTTCCCGAAAAGGGACGGCATCGAAATAGATTAAAGAATGAAATGGATTTTCTCAAGATAGGTGACTATACATCCTAATGGGAGCGACCCACATAGCCATGCTGCCTGCCCGATTTTTGTTATTTTTCGGTTGATGAGGCTTTAGGTTATAAATATTTTGGAACACCTGGCCATCATTCACTTCGAATGCCACATCATCAGATCCGTCAAATCACTAATTTACGTCCACAAATATACTCTGGGTATAAAAGAAATGCCCCCCTTTTCCACCAACTCAGCATATTTCTAAAAATCAACGCACGTGGTTTTTCGGAAATACTCTGTCAGACATTCGTCCAGACAAGTCATCCAGGAACAGGATGAACCAAAGGTACTCTCCTATTGCATCCAATATATTAATCACCCCATGGATCAGTAGCAAGAAGTCCTTGCAACCCATATAATGATAGAACCCCAGTATATCTCTGGGTCGAATCAGAGATTGTAAGTGGTTCTTCCATTTTATGAAGATCTATGGTCTTCAAATGCTCCATCTCGATCTTCGCCTGATATCTTCTATATATTTCATATATGTTGGTCGAAATGGTTTCGAATATACATTCGATCCCGGTCTTTCTGTACCAACAATCGAAAAGGTCAAATTTGGCAGTCGGTTGTTCAACTATCAAATAAACATCCATGAAATCATAAAAATAGATTGACTGGTTTTAGTACTTAGCATCACTTGGCTTCTTTAATTAAAATTAATTAAACTTGAATATTCTAATATTGGGAAAACATTTCGCCTATTACTTTAATAAACCGATATCTACAAGACCATTTCATTTTAAATATTTAGAATGAATATATTATATAACGATATCCAATACTCAATTGACTATCATTTGCAAAAAATTTACCATAACATTTCATTAATTATAACTAAGAAATTAGTTCAAAATACTATTCGATGTTACGCCAACTCTTTGTTTTCATTACTTGGAAAAGTATCCAATCCTTATTCATATAGAATATACCATTTTATATCTCATTACTTTACTCTTCGAAATTATCACTAAATCTCCTTTTAATTCCGTTACTAGGGAAATGTCATCTCATATTATTTCTGGTACTTTGGAAATCTTAACATACATGTTTGCCATTACCAACTAATATCCTCCTTGGATAGTCCCGAAGTCGTTCAAGTTGGGGTATTTTAATTACCTCTCAGACCTTGATCAACAACGTTCTTATCTTAAGATACATACGAGTTGTAATTCAAAAACCGATATTAAATCTAATATCCAAAACACATCCCACTTAACAAGTTTATTTAAAATATAGCTTTATAGTTCTCCTTGTCTTTTTGGAAATTTCTCTTCTTAAATATAATTAATATTGCTTAATTCGTAAATTAAATAATTGCTTACTAAACATTATTATTTATTAACTCTCACTTATCTAGATAACTTTGGTTACTAAACTGGTTTAATATTACAAATCGTATTTCCACCTCTTTTACCAAGCTCAATTTCAATCCTTTTTCCAATCCCCTTTTCCTTCGGGAAATCTCTTTTCAATCCCATTGATTTAACTTAATTCCATTATTAAGTATTTCAAATTCAAAAACAATGTTCTAATCTCACATTCCATTTATGAACCTTGTTTATAAATTTCAGATTTAATATAAACTCCCTTTATATCTCCATCTCTCTTTACTTAATTCAAACGTTAAGTAAACTTTTCATTTAAGCTATGTATTCGCTTAAACCTGTTTATTGCTTCATTATAAGACTCGAGATCAAATATAAAAATCATCCCTAGCCTCTTTTCAACACTCGACTATATTTCATTTCAAAATCAGTTACTTAAAAGTATTACATTTAATTATACAAATCATTTACTTCAACTTTAACCATTGTAAAATCAATTAACTGCTTTATTTACTAAAATAATTAATAAATTTCTTTTTAAAATCTTATTAATTATTTACCAGTTATTCATTAAGTTGCTTTATTTAGTTCATTAACAAATTAATTAAAAAGTCTAACTTAGTTAAAATGGTCAACTCGATCAACTCAAAACACGATTTCTCCTCTAACCTATTCCAGTTAATCCCTCCTTTAACTTAATTCAAATATAATTAATTTAAATAACTTCATTTAACTGCTCCTTAGATGCGATTAATCAACTACTTAACCGCTAGATTATTTCCTGCTTATTTGCTTAAAATTCTTATAAATATAAGAATTTGTTTTATAAAACAAATTTCATAATTACTTATAAACTTTAATTAAAAATAAATACTTGTTTCCTTTGAAGTAACTTTTCAAAGTAATAACCTTCGAACCCTATTCCAGTTATAAAATATATTTATAACTTCAATACTATTGATTCACCGTCGATAAAATCCATATTTTATAAATCGATTGATTTATAGGCCATGTGATGCCAATTACCCAACCAATACTATTTATTGGCTAATATCAGAATAAATGTTGAAATATGGTTCAACAATCAACAATAAATCAATCATCCAATCATATAGAGTAAACCGTTCATGTAATGGTAATATGAAAATAAATAATAAATTTGAGGAATGCAGTTGGATCCCTCCAACCTGTTTTTACCTGTATCCAAAATAACTTATTTTCATCTTAACCGATAATTTATATAATGAGCATCAATCAATTAACAGGCCATTCAAACAATTCAAACACGTTTATAAACGTGAACTAACAAGGGAAACTACTTTTATTGGGTCAAATCATAACGATTGGTATCTTACTGAAATTAAACGACCGTTTAGTTTCATTGGTTAAATCAACAATAAATATATAACTAGCAAACGGTCAGCCATTAACCATCAGAGTGTTATCCACGAAATATGAGAGAGCACGTCCGTTCGGTTTGCAGAAGAAGAAGACCGACCGGTCAGACGGATTGCCACGAAGAAGTAATGTAGTAGCAGGACACCGGTCGGCTAAGGCATGGGTACGCCGATATGTTCGTTAGTAATGATGCTGATCGTATTGAGCCCCAACACACCGGATGAACGACTACAGGTCCAAAGTAGGACAGCCTCTCGTAAGGAGAAAGAAAAACCTTGTTGGTCGAACGACTAATACCCATAAGTACCGACCGGCCTCTTCTATATAATGAGCTATGTCCAGATATGATAGTAATGATCGGTCCGGAGGATGATAGCCGACCGATCATAACGTGGAATTCATAAACGATCCATCTGTCCAAGAAGAAAACAAAGCGTATCCATCAGCCGGTCACTATCTCGGGAAGCCGGTCGGCCATCCTTTGTCCAGGATATTGGTCACACGTTGGAGGATGTCCGTTCGACCGTAAGATTTAGGGTGCGCGAGGATTATGCTGATCGGTCAAATTCACTTCCAGTCGATCAGTTCCGCGGACAGCTGTCGACAGGTTCGCTTCTGAACAACTGGTGCCAGGCTGGCCAGTGGCAATTCCGTAAATAGAAGACGACCGACCGGTGGTCCAGAAAGCTATATCACACCATTCCTCCATTCCTATAAATATAGGTCCAAGGCCCCATTAATGGGGGAGGTTTTTTTAGACCCCGAAGTACTGCCAAACTATATCTTCAACCTTTACTTAGCAATTTCTTCATCTCCAATCATCAAAAGAGGAAGATTCTGTTCTAAATCCATTCAGGTTCGCATGGAAACCTAGATCTGATCCATAATCAAGCCCAATTGAAGACTTATCTTCATTTTCTCCTTAATCATTTCTTAATAGAGTGTGATGATGAATGTAATTGAGGGATACACTTATCTTGCAATTTTATGTGCAATAATAGATTCATCATTCAAAGTGGACGTAGATCATAATTGATCGAACCACTATAAAAATATTGTGTATTACTTGTTTTACTTTGATTGATTGGCTCCACATATTATGTTTCCAAATTTTTTGAGAAGTACCCCGAGTACACTTGGTGTTTGTGCCATTTTTGACGCAAACATTTGGTGCCCACCGTAGGGCCGATTCAATAATCCGTTCTCTCATCCTTTATCACAAGATCCAATACCTTACGTTGAAGATCTTCAAGTCGATTCCATCACCATCCTATTGGATTTTAGCTAAAGCAATGGCCAAACCGAAGAAGGCCACCAATCGAAATGCCGAAAATGACGACGATACCGCTCACAACGAGCGAGAGGCTAGTCTGCCTACCCATCCACCTACTAATCCTCCGATCAGTCCTCCGGCCAGCCTTCTGACCCGTTCTTCGGCCAATCATTTTGAATGAGGGGAAACATCGAAAGTCGAGGATGCTATTACGACGAAGGAGCTTGATGAAGTGGCAGCCGGCATGGAAAACCGCATGGACGATGTAAACAAAGCCATGATGAAAAGAATTGAAACAATGCTCGCCACACAAATTGCCATGGCCAAAGCCACCACAAAATCCACTCGATGAAAAACTGTTCAGCTTCCACACATAGAAAATGCTGGATCCTCTTCTTTAAGTCCGAACCAAGGAGATTCTGTTCAAGACATAACCAACCTCAACCGTAAGCAAACCAAATTGCCCGCTAATAATCCACCCGACAAAGCGACTTCCCAACAAATGCTTGATTCCTCCAAAGGGGCACCTCCCCAAGTGGGAGGGTCTGGACCCCAAAACTCCAACCATGACCGTCTGTTTAGGCAGACAACCAGTAAGGAGGCCGTAGTTCGCCCCGCGGATCAACACAATGAGGAATAACGCATATCGGAGATGGTCAACCGAATTATAGAGAGGGGCTTGAAGAAGCAGACCGATAAAAAGGAATGGGGGTTTGCGCCCAAAAGACTCCATTAACTGAAAGGATAAAGACGGCACAATATCCAAGTAAGTTCAAGCCGCCAGCAGTCCTAGCTTATAACGGAATGACCGATCCTAATGTGTTCTTGTTCAAGTACGATCAGCACATGGATGGTGCCCGCGCCACTAATGAATTGAAGTGCATATATTTTCCGACCTACCTTGAAGGAATAGCTTCACTTTAGTTCACAAAACTACCACCTAGATCGGTAGATGATTTCGCCACGTTGGCAAAGCTGTTACAAGATCAATTCAGACTCCAGACCACAAAAGTACGAGACATTATGGAGTTGAATGAGTTAGAGAAGAAACCGGGAGAACCGATTAGAGCTTTTCTTACCCGATTCAATACCGCGACTGCCGAAGTTGGAAACTATGAGCCTCGACTAGCTCTAATGGTCTTAAAGGGAGCTGTGAATAAAAAGACTAAGCTCGGGCGTTGGATCAAAAAGAAGAAACCCGGTACCCTCAAAGAATTGTTCGATAAAGCTAAGAATATATAAGCATGGATGAGGATCCTGCCTACGTCATGGATGTCCCAGAAAACAATACACAACTTAAAAAGAAGATTGACGAGGCTGATAACAATCAGAAAAACTTCGGTGGTCAGAAAAGGGGCAATAATAGAAGAGATAACCGTGCCAATAAAAGATTCAGCTACTTTAAGAACTCAGAGCTAATACCATTAAATGGGATGGTGGAGAAAATCTTCATGGCCACTAGGGAGACCGAGGAATATCCAACGCCAAAGCCAATTAGGGTTAGCGACGCTGCCGTTAAATCCGGAAGGTTTTGTCTTTTTCATAGCCAACCGGGACATAATACGAACGAATGTCGATATCTGAAGAACCTAATCGAGGAGCTGATTAGGAAAAATAGGCTTCGACAATACACCAAGAATCCACAGAATTCTCAAGCATCTCATGGCCAGGGAACTTCTAATGGACAACCGGGTCAAAGTGAGAAAGCCGCAAACGCTGTCATGCCTAGGCTGATCATCAATACCATATCAGGGGGCCCATACCCTACCGGGAAAAGTTGGGGGGACCTTGTGAAGTATGCTAATGAAATGAGGAGCCTCCCGAAGAAAGGAGAGCTCATGATCATGAATGAAGCCTTTTCAGCAAAAGTTCCCAGGTTTTCCTGGGATGACATTGTATTCAAAGAGCAAGACTCAGAAGGATTAATAGTCCCAACCTAAGATCCAATGGTGATAACAATGGGCTTGGGTCCTGCCATCATCAGAAGAGTTCTGGTTGACAGTGTGGAATCCGTCAATGTCTCGTTCATTAATGCCTTTCACAGAATGAAGCTTTCCATGAGAAATGTAAGAGCATGTCAGAACAAGATTCATGGCTTTACCGGACAGGCTGTCCAACCAATTGGAGTTATCAACCTACCTGTTGACCTCGGAGAAAGGGAGCAGAGGGTCACACGAGGGAAAGACTATGTTGTATTTGATGAACTATCGGCTTATAACGCCTTCCTGGGAAGACCAGCACTTGCAGCGTTCAGAATCACCATGGCCCCGTGGTGCCTGACGATGAAGTTTCCCACCGAAAACGGAATTGGCGTGGTTAAAGGCGACCAACAAGCAGCTAGGGAATGCCATCTGGCTGAGCATTCTGAGTTAATGAAATAGAAGCAAAAAAGGATGTGGAGCCACCGCTCCGCATCCAAAATCCTCCTCTATAGTAACTAAAGCACGGCCCCCGTACTGGAGAGCATCGCGGAGCTCAGAAGGAGATGGATCCAAGGAAAACCAGTATGGGGGAAGACCGGGCAGTCCCAGCTGAAGATACCATTTCAGTTTCCGTGCATGAAAAAGATCCTAACCGAGTTCTGAAAATAGGTTCTCAACTAGGCCAGAAGCTGAAGAAGGACTTGATACTGTTTATGAAATCAAACTTAGATGTCTTTGCATGGACGCACTCAGACATGTGTGGGATATCAACGGATACAATTGTTCATAAACTAAATATTAACCCCAGCGTCACTCCAGTGAAGCATAAGCGGCGAGCTCAAGGAACAGAGAGATCGATAGCCTTGCAAGAAGAGGTGGACAGACTGTTTAAAAACAGCTTCATACGAGCATCAACATATCCCGATGGGGTCTCAAATCCAGTTCTTGTCAAAAAATCAATGGCAAGTGGAGGGTGTGCATAGATTACTCAGACCTTAATAAAGCATGCCCTAAAGACAGTTTCCCCCTGCCTAAAATTGACCAGGTCGTTGATGCAACAGCTAGACATGCACTACTCTCTTTCATGGACGCATATTCAGGATATAATCAAATCATGATGCGTGAACTGGATGAAGAGGACACGAGCTTTATAACCGACAAAGGTCTATACTGTTATAAGGTCATGCCATTCGGGCTAAAGAATGCTGGGACAACGTATCAACGATTGGTGAACTCCATGTTCAAATCCCATATTGGGAACACTATGGAGGTATATGTTGATGACATGCTGGTAAAGTCGAAGAAGGCTGATAATCACCTAGAAGATCTAGCAGAAATGTTCCATATCTTAAGGAAATTTGGTATGAAGCTAAACCCTCGGAAATGCTCATTTGGTGTATCTTCAGGGAAATTCCTCGGATTCATGGTCAATGCCAGAGGCATTGAAGCAAATCCTTCCCAGGTCACGACATTTCGAGAAGTGCGGGCGCCAAGAACGATAACGGAGCTTCAAAGCTTGAATGGGAAAATCGTTGCCCTTAATCGCTTCATCTCCAAAGCAATGGATCAATGCATCCCGCTTTTTGACTCTTTAAGGAAAGGTAAGAAAGACTTCCAGTGGACTCCAGAATGTCAAATGGCTTTTAAACAGCTGATTTAACATCTAGAGTCACCACCGATACTTGGCCGTTTCCCCACATGCTCTGAATGCCGCACTTGTCCGAGAAGATTCAAAAATCCAATGGCCAGTTTATTATGTCAGCAAGTGACTGGCGGGGGCAAAATTGAATTACCCAAAGCTTGAAAAGCTCGCATACTGTCTACTTATCGCCTCAAAGAAATTGAGACCATACTTCCAGTCCCATCCATTAAAGGTCCTCACTAATCAACCGCTACGACAAATTCTCTTCCGTTCGGAAACTTCTGGAAGACTACTGAAGTGGAATATTGAGCTCAGCCAATATGATATCACCTATCACCCTCGAATGGCTGTCAATGGGCAAGCTTTAGCGGATTTCATTGCTGAATTTACAGGCAGGGGAGAGGAAACTGAGGAAGCAATAGGAATAATCACTAGCTGGAAGTTATACGTGGATGGCCCAAGAAATGATTCCTGTTCAGGAGCTGGAGTTGTGTTGGAAACTCCCGAAGGCCATTCTTTATGTCATTCATTAAGGCTGGAATTTCCATCCACCGATAATGAAGCAGAATACTAATCACTGATTAGCGGATTAAAGCTATTGAAAGAACTAAATCTAAGAACCATACAGATCTTCAGTGACTCCCAATTGGTGGTGGGCCAAGTCCTTGGGGAATTCCAGAATAAAGTGGGGAATCTTCCTTCCTATCTCGTGAAAGCCATGGAACTCCTTAACAGCCTCGATCATTACACTATATCTAACATTCTGAGGGAAGAAAATACAAAGGCCGACTCTCTCGCCAAATACGCTAGTTCTTCTGATGCACGTTTGCTGGGACTAGTGCCTGTTAAGGTCCTTACAACACCTGTCATCGAAGAAGTAGATGTCGAGTGGATTATGGAAACAGTGGAAAGACCTGAGTCCTGGATGACGCCGATTAAGGAATATATCCTCAACGGAACACTCCCAGAGGAACCCAAAAGTCAAAAGAAATTACTACGCAAGGCTCCACTGTATCTAGTTCAAGACGGAAGGCTATATAGACGAGGATTCACTATGCCCTTATTGTGATGTGTGTCCAAGGAGGAGTCAAGAGCGATCTTAGTAGAATTGCATGAGGGAGATTGTGGAGGTCATGTCGGCGGCCAAACATTGGCCAACAAAGTTCTGCGATACGGTTATTTTGGGCCCGATGTGAACCTGGACGCGATGAACTATGCCAAAAGATGCGACAAGTGCCAAAGATTTGCGAAAACCCCGAGAGAACCACCTACTGAATTGACTCAGATGGTCAGTCCATGGCCGTTTTCTATCTGGGGCATAGATTTAATTGGAGCCTTACCCACTGCAAAATCAAACATGAAGTGAGCGAAAGCAGAGCCACTAGCCACTATTACATCAAAGAAAGTGATCAACTTTGTCCTGAAAAACATAATGTGCAGATTCGGTATACCACAGAAAATAATCACTGACAATGCGGCTCAATTTGAAAGTGGTGAGTACTTGGACTTTTGTGCCAAATTCAAGATCAAGAAAAGTTTTTTAGCTGTCGCCCATCTGCAAGCTAACAGACAAGTTGAAGCAATCAACAAGATCCCGAAATCAACCATCAAAAAGCGACTTGATCAAGTCCAAGGCGGATGGGTTGATAAGCTTCCACTTGCATTATGGGCATACCGTACCACCTATAAAACCGCAACTGGACATACCCCGATTTCATTGGCATTTGGATTTGAAGTAATGATCCCTGTTGAACTAGAGGTTCCAACTCATAGGAGGATCTACTTCGACCAAACAGAAAATGAAAAACTTCAACTTGAAGCACTTGACTTACTCGAGGAAAGAAGGAGAGAATCAGTTCTCAGAGCTATGGCACATCAGAGAAGAGTAGCTCGTCATTTTAATGCTCAAGTTAGATGAAGGACCTTCAAAGTTGGCTATCTCATTCTCAAGAAAATCATGACAGGAACCGGAGTACCAGGACCCAATTGGGAGAGGCTATATGTTATAAACCGAAAGTTTTCTGATGGTACATTTGAGTTTAAGACAACTGACGGAGACTTACTCCTAAGAGCATGGAATGCTATTAATCTCCTTCGTTATTTCTTTTAATTTTCCTTTAATATTACATGTAAAAATGCATTGTATATACCATGCGTCACCTGTAACAACCCGTATTTTCAATGATCTGTTATAACATAAATTGAGGCAGAATTTAATTATAAAATGTGAATCAAGGGAAACGGGCTATGCCATTGCGTTCGTATCGGAAAAATACGCGAAATAGAGTCCAAGTTTTCGGAAATCGGAGTCCGTATGACCCAGTTAAGGCCCATTGAAGTTTGCAGAAAATTCCTAAGTAAAAACAGATTTAAATTTTAAATTTAAAAAGGGGAAATTAGGGCAAACTGGGCAGGCGGGAAAAATTCCCGCCAAGGACCCCATGTCGACAGGTCTGTCGACAGGGGTCTAGGCATGTCGACTGCCCTGTCGACAGCCCTGTCGACAGGGTGTGGCCGGGCTAATTGGCCTGGCGCACCATTTTGATCTTGGCTTGATTGGGGGGCTTGTTTCTAGAGAGTTCCGGGATCTGATGGACCTAATTGAATCTAGGGTTAATCCTATGGTCCAAAACACTAGCCTAATCTATAAATAAGGCCCTAACCTACCCTAAATCATTCATTATTCATCCTAGTAACTAAACTATGGCAAAATCAAAACTCTCATGGCCTCCACTCTCTTCATACAATTCCTAAATTATTTCCTAAGTGATTTTCCATGCATACAAGTATAATTAGGCTTGTATGATCCTCCTTAGCTTGCATTAAAGGCTTGTTCTTCTATTGGCATCATAAAGGAGGAGTTTTGATCAAGTTTGCTTGCATTTGGGGGTTTTAATTAGTTGCATAAGGGGTTTCTTGCATGTGTTATACTCATTTGAGTCTGCATAAGCATTGTAAGCCCTCTTACCTTCATTTTAGAAACTCTAAAGTTAATATGTGATGAAAGTTGGGATCTTTGCAAGTTTATTTAGTTATGTATGTTTATGCATGTTCGCTAAGCTATGATTTGCAAGTTTATTGAGTTATGCATGTCCATTATGCCATGATTTGCAAGTTAAATAAGTTATGCATGTTTATGCAAGTTCATTATGCCATGTTATGCGTGTTTAATAAGTTATGCATGCCTATGCAAGTTTAAAATGACAAGTTGTGCATGTTTGACAAGTTGTGCATGCTTATGCAAGTTTAAAATGACAAGTTGTGCATGTTTGACAAGTTGTGCATGCTTACGCAAGTTTAAAATGACAAGTTGTGCATGTTTGACAAGTTGTGCATGCTTACGCAAGTTTAAAATGGCAAGTTGTGCATGTTTGACAAGTTGTGCATGCTTATGCAAGTTTAAAATGACAAGTTGTGCATGTTTGACAAGTTGTGCATGCTTATACAAGTTTAAAATGACAAGTTGTGCATGTTTGACAAGTTGTGCATGCTTATGCAAGTTTAAAATGACAAGTTGTGCATGTTTGGCAAGTTATGCATGTTTATGGTAATATGCAAGTTCACCATGCTAAGTTATGCAAGTTTAACATGTTATGCATGGTTGTTGTGCAAGTTTATCATGTATGTTGTGCCAAGTTCCCTCTTCCTATCCTTTATGCGTTATTACGAATATGTAAGCGATAGAATGACGTTGGGGGTTTTGGGTAAACTTAAAAATACATGAAAATATAAGATTGGGAATTTACCTATTAAGTTAGGTCTACCCCTTGGGAATTTACCTATTAAGTTAGGTCTACCCAAGCAATTGTTTGACTTGTGATTATGTTTTGAAAAGAAGTGGACATGACACTTAGAAAACATAAGTGTGGCCAACTCGAGGTTGGGTTGAGTTTGTAGCGTAATTCTACCCGGAACCGACCGGCTTAACTAGTGGCTACAAACAATAGGACCCAATGTGAGAAGTTGGTCATGTGGTGCCAAGACCCGAGGTTAGACCAAGTTGTGGTGTAAAGCTACCCGGACCCGCCCGGCTTAACTAGTAACCGCAACAAGGTCTAATGTGAGAGGTTAAGGCGCATTAAATTAATTAATGCCTCATGATTAGGGTTAAGTCAGGGTCCACTAATACTTAACCAATTTGGGGATTAGAGGGATTGAAATGGGGTTAAGTGTGAACTGTTAGTTACACTTAGCCAGTTTAATCCACTTGGGGATTCGAGGGATTGAAATGGGGTTAAGTGTGAACCGTTAGTTACACTTAACCAGTTTAATCCATTTGGGAGTTCGAGGGATTAGAATGGGGTTAAGTTACGCTTAACCAATTTAATCCAGGATTAGTGAAGGGTTAAATCGCACTTAACCCTCTTAGGAAACCCTAGCAGCGGGTCTGTTCCGGCAGTAATCCCAGTTGGTATCATCACAACCCTAGAGACTAGGCTAGGGCGGGGCACGATTACTGGACGGATATAAACGACCAAAGCGACGACTGAGTGGTACAGCGGTGCGGGTCCGGCGGGCTACGGACGTGCACGTAGTCCGATGTTGGACAAACTCGAGGCACGGGTACCAGTAGGTCTGGGCTGTGCATTATTGCTTAAGTGTCCGGGGTTGACACCCGAGGGCTTGATACACCCGAAGGTGGACCCAGCACAGTCAGACTACATCCATATGTGGGCCGTATGGACAACAACACTTGACGTGTTAGGTTTATAGGGAGCCGATCGACTAGACCGTGGGCTGGACCTTATATTAAGGTCACTTAATGTTATTGGGCCAAGGTTTGGGCTGAGGGATCAATACCTGTTATGTTGGTTTGCTAGTACACCGTGGTGCAAAAACTTAACCTTGTTTATGCGATGACACCTCTATCTGTCTTGTAGTTACTTTATCATGCCAGTATGTTGTTATCTATGATCACCTCAGATTCCATCATGATGTTAACTTTATTAGTTTATAGACTGATCGTAGCAGGGCTTACTCAGTCTTTTTGACTGACCCGTTTTGTTTCGCCTCTTTTCTTCCGTTCCCCCCCCCCCCCCCAGGTTCTCAGGGAGGGAATACTGGAGACTAGCTTGGATTTTAGCCGCTTCCTTGGATAGCTCTAGTATGCTTTGGACTTGAGCCTCTATGGTTTATCACTCTTATTTGGGGATAGTACTTATGTATTTTCAGTTTATCAGATGATGTATTTATCTAGACTTGTAATTTTGGGAAATTGACATTTTGATGTATCAGACTTGTGTTTTGAAATGGGTTATAAATCTTCCGCTGTTTTATTTACTCACTCTGTTTATTTACATATATATATATGTCATGTCCTGCCTTGCTATATCATTATGCATGTTTACCAATAATACCCCTCCAAAGCTAGTGCATTCCTTTGCGAGTGACCCTAGTGGAGGTGGGGTGTTACATTTGGTATCAGAGCATATGGTTTACGAGAAGGGATAAAAAGGTTTTTAAAACTTTTGAAAAACTATTTTCAAAACCAAGTATAAAGTATTTTCCAAAGAAAAGTCTAGTTATTTTTAAAAGGCTATTCCCCAAAAAGCCATTAGCAAAGTTCCTTCGTTTTTCTCCATTCTGAATCTATCTTTTTCCGTTTCCAGTATGGCCGACAACTTTGCCATTCCGGAGGGAGTACACGTACCTGTTTGGTATAGCAGACTTTTGGAGGCTAGGGCGACCGAAGCCGGCCCTGCAAATATTACTCCTCCTCCGGTAGTCGATGTTCCTTTTCCTCCTTCCCCTCAGCATCCTCAAACTGACTTCGCAGAGATTTGCCAAGATTTTAAGGCGATGGGTTGCAAGAATTTCTTTGGAACCGAGACTTTTGTAGAGGCAAGGAATTGGTTGCAAGAGACCGAAGATCTTTTAGCCACCTTTGATATAGGTGACCGCAGGAAGGTTCTATTGGCGGTATGGTTGCTAAAGGAAGAAGTTGCACGTTGGTGGGTAGTCACCACCGCTACTAGGCCAATTGAGACTTGGGATGACTTTAGAGGAAGGTTTGGACTGAGGTTCTTATCACTGAATCAAGGGGACATGACTATTAGGGAATACATAGATAAGTTTGATCAACTGGCTCGGGTCGATTTAGACTTGGTTAATACAGCTCAGAAGAAGGCCCTACACTTTGCTTTAGGATTAAACGAGCCATTACATGGTTTGGCCATGTCTCATATACCCTTGGGGGCGACTTTCGAGAATTTGGTGAATATGGCCCTACTTCAAGAAGAGGATAACAATGACAAGAAAGAGGTCAAGGCGAATGAGTCTCAAGGCAAGAGAGTAAATTCCGGGAAACGAGGCAAGAATAACAACAACCGCAAGGACAAGCCCAGAGAGAATAGGAAATGTAACTTTTGTGGTATAGTTGGACATGTAGCCAGGGAATGTAGGAAGAAGAAGAGAAAGCAGGGCGAATGCTTTCATTGTGGTGAGTCTGGACATCTGAGCAAAGATTGCCCGAGGAAACAAGGGCAAGGTCAGACTCAGTATGCAAGACTATCTGGAGGGCGAGTTCATCCCCTCAACATCGTTCTTCCAGCTCAGGATAGAGGTGGCGTTCCTATTGAAAATCTGGTTTACATTTTCTGATTTTCCCTGTTCGTACTTTGTTTGATTCTGGCACATCGCATAGTTTTATTTCATCTGATCCAGTTGAAAGTTTGCACCTAAGTACTAGTCTAGTTGAGGATCCCGTATGTGTTTCAAATCCAATCGGGGGCTCTGCCCGCCTGTCTGTGGTCTGAGTGGATTTGAAAATTTCTATCTTGAGTATAGAATTCCCGTTGGATGTTTATATTCTTGGTTTCAGGGGATATGGGTTGGTTTTGGGCATGGAATGGTTGTCCTGTTTTGGAGCCACTCTGGGTTTTTGTATAGGGGGTTGTGAGGCTCATGACTCGCCTCGGTAATACCCTAGAAATTTCTAGCAACCCTATGGGTCCCGTCATGTTATGTTATCTTGAATCCCTCAACTCATTTATCGATAGTTTGCAATCTGTGAGGGTGGTCCGAGAATATCCTGATATCTTGGGGGAAAGTAAAGGGGTTACCCCTAGACGTGGGATAGATTTCCGCGTTATCTGGTTGGTAATACCAAGCCAGTTTCGTGGCCGGTTAGGCACGTGACCTCACGAGATGAGAGTTAAGAAAGCAAGTCAAGGAGTTGCTGGAGAAGAACTTCCTGAGACGAAGCATTTTCGAGTAGGGTGCTCCAGTAGTATTCGTTACTGATGTGGACAGTTTGCTTCGCTTATGTGTTGATCTTCGTGAGAAGAATAGGTAACCGTTACCAAGGATCAATGATTTGTCTGATCAGCTTGTAGGAGCATCCATTTTCTTTTGATCTAGCCACCGGATTCCATCAGCTTAGGATGGCTGAGGATGGAATTGACAAGACTGCGTTTGGGACTCTAGATGGATTTTAGAATGGCTAGTCATGCTATTTGGTTTGACTAATGCACCCGCATATTACTTGATTTTGATGGGTAGGGTGTTTAGGGAGTCCTTGAACAAGTTTGTCAGGGTCGTCATAGACGATATTTGATCTCCTCAAAAGAACGAGGAAGAGCAAGTTAGACATCTCAAGAAGGAGATGGATACGCTTAGAACCACCAGGTGGAGGTCAAGTTCTCCAAATGTCATTTTGGAGGAAAAGTGGGATTTCTTGGGCACATAGTTCCTAAGTAAGGCTTAGCGGTGGATTCCGCTAAGTGGTTGCGGTTTAAGACCGGAAGACCCTGAGGAGGGCAATTGAAGTAAGAAGCTTCCTCCGTTTGGCTAGTTAGTTAGCATTCCCGGAGCATAGACTTACTCTTCTGGATCAACAAGGGGGTTTCACAGGAAGAAAACCCGCAGTTGGTCCAGAACATGGACCAGTTGATTCGAGGCAAGATGTTAAGTCACCTCGCTAGATATATTATAGATGACAAGGGATGACTAAGGCGCGATGAGAGATTATGTGTTCCTCGAGTGAAAGACTTGGTAAAGAAGGATCTTGAAGATGCGCATCACTCGAGGAGGTGACCGAGTTGGTCTTAGGATGCATGATTGTGCTACCAGGTTAAGGCCAAGTCATAGGAGCCCAGTGGGCCATTACCTCCATTGGAGACTCCGCAAGGGAAGTGTGAAAACATCTCGATAGACTACGTGGATGGACTACCTAGATCAAAGGAAGGGAATACGGGTATGTGGGTCATAAAAGGTAGACTCACGAAGAGTGCTCATTTCAGTCTGGTGGAGAGCGAGAGGACTGCGTTATGGTTAGCAATGGTTTACCCTCAAGAAGTTGGCCAGTTTTGAAAGAGCCTACAGGAAGACATGGGTAGGCAACTGAATCTAGGTATGGCCTGTAGGCGGATGGTTCATTTTGATTAAGCCTGAGTAATAGAAAATCACGTTTGTAGGGGGCAATTGGCAACGTGGATTGGTATTTTCAGGAAAAGTTCTGCTGCGTGGAATACTTTATAGTAAGTAGACGAGATCCAGGATTCACTAGTGAATTTTGGAGAGCTTGCATGAGATCATGAGGTTACAGTTATGTTTAAGCCAAGTATACAGAAAGGAGAATAAGTGGAAAAGAAAGACGAGAGGCGACGAGTTCCAACTCGGGTTTGGGAAATAGGAGTTAGGAAGCCAGGAAATCATGAAGTAAAAGACGGTCAAAGCACAGTGGAGTTTTGCTCAAGACTAAGAGGAGTAGACACGCGCATCATATATCTTTTAAAGAGTGCATCCTCGATCCATGTTTTCCTGTGGAGCTTGATTGCAAGTTATCTTTTGTATATATCCTCTCGGTCCCATTCTCGACCTTATTTCTATTGTAAACTCCATAAGGGGGTTGAGACTCATCAGTTAGTACTATATGTCGGAGTTTGAATGGATTTCTTGTAATCCAAAAAGGAGTTTATCTTGCTTATCTTCTAAGCATATATAGTTTATCGTGTCATGAGAACCTTAGGTAGAAACCCTTTGGTTGAAACATGTGTTTGAAGCATGTTATGTTTGATGGTTGCAAGTGGTTGCAAGTGTTTGCAAGTGGTTGCTCGTGGATGCATTATACACGATTAGGCACTAGATCGGCTCGCACACTCCTCATATTGCATGTGCATGAGTGTTTATGCTTATTCATGGATGAAAATTGTGTGTTATCACATGGATGTTGCATATGGGTGTATGTTATGTGCACACATATAGGTGATATACATTATGTTAGGAATTGCATACATATGGATTCATTTCACTAACATAATTTGCATTGATGATGTTTGCATTAGATAAGTACATATACACACACCTCTGCATATGTTCATCCAGCATTTAGAATCTTGTAAGGACAATGATTGCTCGTGGATGATGCTTTGAGTAGATGGATGATTGGATGGTAGGATACGTTCTTCCTAACTTGAAGATTTCGGGGACTAAATCCTTTAAGGAGGGGAGAATGTAACAACCCGTATTTTTAATGATCTGTTATAACATAAATTGAGGCAGAATTTAATTATAAAATGTGAATCAAGGGAAACGAGCTATGCCATTGCGTTCGTCTCGAAAAAATACGCGAAATAGAGTCCGAGTTTTCGGAAATCGGAGTCCGTATGACCCAGTTAAGGCCCATTGAAGTTTGCAGAAAATTCCTAAGTAAAAACAGATTTAAATTTTAAATTTAAAAAGGGGAAATTAGGGCAAACTGGGCAGGCGGGAAAAATTCCCGCCAAGGACCCCATGTCGACAGGCCTGTCGACAGGGGTCTAGGCATGTCGACTGCCCTGTCGACAGCCCTGTCGACAGGGTGTGGCCGGGCTAATTCGCCTGGCGCACCATTTTGATCTTGGCTTGATTTGGGGGCTTGTTTCTAGAGAGTTCCGGGATCTGATGGACCTAATTGAATCTAGGGTTAATCCTATGGTCCAAAACACTAGCCTAATCTATAAATAAGGCCCTAACCTACCCTAAATCATTCATTATTCATCCTAGTAACTAAACTATGGCAAAATCAAAACTCTCATGGCCTCCACTCTCTTCATACAATTCCTAAATTATTTCCTAAGTGATTTTCCATGCATACAAGTATATTTAGGCTTGTATGATCCTCCTTAGCTTGCATTAAAGGCTTGTTCTTCTATTGGCATCATAAAGGAGGAGTTTTGATCAAGTTTGCTTGCATTTGGGGGTTTTAATTAGTTGCATAAGGGGTTTCTTGCATGTGTTATACTCATTTGAGTCAGCATAAGCATTGTAAGCCCTCTTACCTTCATTTTAGAAACTCTAAAGTTAATATGTGATGAAAGTTGGGATCTTTGCAAGTTTATTTAGTTATGTATGTTTATGCATGTTCGCTAAGCTATGATTTGCAAGTTCATTGAGTTATGCATGTCCATTATGCCATGATTTGCAAGTTAAATAAGTTATGCATGTTTATGCAAGTTCATTATGCCATGTTATGCGTGTTTAATAAGTTATGCATGCCTATGCAAGTTTAAAATGACAAGTTGTGCCTGTTTGACAAGTTGTGCATGCTTATGCAAGTTTAAAATGAGAAGTTGTGCATGTTTGACAAGTTGTGCATGCTTATGCAAGTTTAAAATGGCAAGTTGTGCATGTTTGACAAGTTGTGCATGCTTACGCAAGTTTAAAATGGCAAGTTGTGCATGTTTGACAAGTTGTGCATGCTTATGCAAGTTTAAAATGACAAGTTGTGCATGTTTGACAAGTTGTGCATGCTTATGCAAGTTTAAAATGACAAGTTGTGCATGTTTGACAAGTTGTGCATGCTTATGCAAGTTTAAAAGTTGTGCATGTTTGACAAGTTGTGCATGCTTATGCAAGTTTAAAATGACAAGTTGTGCATGTTTGGCAAGTTATGCATGTTTATGGTAATATGCAAGTTCACTATGCTAAGTTATGCAAGTTTAACATGTTATGCATGGTTGTTGTGCAAGTTTATCATGTATGTTGTGCCAAGTTCCCTCTTCCTATCCTTTATGCGTTATTACGAATATGTAAGCGATAGAATGACGTTGGGGGTTTTGGGTAAACTTAAAAATACATGAAAATATAAGATTGGGAATTTACCTATTAAGTTAGGTCTACCCCTTGGGAATTTACCTATTAAGTTAGGTCTACCCAAGCAATTGTTTGACTTGTGATTATGTTTTGAAAAGAAGTGGACATGACATTTAGAAAACATAAGTGTGGCCAACTCGAGGTTGGGTTGAGTTTGTAGCGTAATTCTACCCGGAACCGACCGGCTTAACTAGTGGCTACAAACAATAGGACCCAATGTGAGAAGTTGGTCATGTGGTGCCAAGACCCGAGGTTAGACCAAGTTGTGGTGTAAAGCTACCCGGACCTGCCCGGCTTAACTAGTAACCGCAATAAGGTCTAATGTGAGAGGTTAAGGCGCATTAAATTAATTAATGCCTCATGATTAGGGTTAAGTCAGGGTCCACTAATACTTAACCAATTTGGGGATTAGAGGGATTGAAATGGGGTTAAGTGTGAACTGTTAGTTACACTTAGCCAGTTTAATCCACTTGGGGATTCGAGGGATTGAAATGGGGTTAAGTGTGAACCGTTAGTTACACTTAACCAGTTTAATCCATTTGGGAGTTCGAGGGATTAGAATGGGGTTAAGTTACGCTTAACCAATTTAATCCAGGATTAGTGAAGGGTTAAATCGCACTTAACCCTCTTAGGAAACCCTAGCAGCGGGTCTGTTCCGGCAGTAATCCCAGTTGGTATCATCACAACCCTAGAGACTAGGCTAGGGCAGGGCACGATTACTGGACGGATATAAACGACCAAAGCGACGGCTGAGTGGTACAGCGGTGCGGGTCCGGCGAGCTACGGACGTGCACGTAGTCCGATGTTGGACAAACTCGAGGCACGGGTACCAGTAGGTCTGGGCTGTGCATTATTGCTTAAGTGTCCGGGGTTGACACCCGAGGGCTTGATACACCCGAAGGTGGACCCAGCACAGTCAGACTACATCCATATGTGGGCCGTATGGACAACAACACTTGACGTGTTAGGTTTATAGGGAGCCGATCGACTAGACCGTGGGCTGGACCTTATATTAAGGTCACTTCATGTTATTGGGCCAAGGTTTGGGCTGAGGGATCAATACCTGTTATGTTGGTTTGCTAGTACACCGTGGTGCAAAAACTTAACCTTGTTTATGCGATGACACCTCTATCTGTCTTGTAGTTACTTTATCATGCCAGTATGTTGTTATCTATGATCACCTCAGTTTCCATCATGATGTTAACTTTATTAGTTTATAGACTGATCGTAGCAGGGCTTACTCAGTCTTTTTGACTGACCCGTTTTGTTTCGCCTCTTTTCTTCCGTTCCCCCCCCCCCCCCCCCAGGTTCTCAGGGAGGGAATACTGGAGCCTAGCTTGGATTTTAGCCGCTTCCTTGGATAGCTCTAGTATGCTTTGGACTTGAGCCGCTATGGTTTATCACTCTTATTTGGGGATAGTACTTATGTATTTTCAGTTTATCAGATGATGTATTTATCTAGACTTGTAATTTTGGGAAATTGACATTTTGATGTATCAGACTTGTGTTTTGAAATGGGTTATAAATCTTCCGCTGTTTTATTTACTCACTCTGTTTATTTACATATATATATATGTCATGTCCTGCCTTGCTATATCATTATGCATGTTTACCAATAATACCCCTCCAGAGCTAGTGCATTCCTTTGCGAGTGACCCTAGTGGAGGTGGGGTGTTACATCACCATTGCAAGATTTATAAATATGAATGAAGAATTGCATTGCATGTATAGATTGCACAATTGCAAATTTTTCCCTTGAATTCTCATTTCCATCAAATGTCTCATGAAAAATATGGTAACGTCATTATGAACTAATTTTTTTTGGTAATTGTTGTAGTATGTTCAAGTCGGATAACTCGAATGACCATTGATTAATGGTAAAAAAACTGCATACGTGGTGAACTTGAAGGTGTGGAACACTGTCTTAACTTCGAGACATTCAGCCCTAATTGTGACATATCCCGGTAAGAAAACTAAATTCCAATTCCAAGGAAAATACCTTTTCGGGGGTTGCTTGGTTAATCGTCGACACCATTGATACATGGCCGGATTACGACACAAAGGCTGAAAGCCTTTCCGGGGTGCTCAGTTAATCGGCGACGCCATTAAAAACATGGCCGAGTTATGACACAAAGGCTAGGTAACTAAAGAAAAAACCTCCCCAAGAGGTGCTCGGTTGATCATCGACGCCATTGACGTATGGCCGGAATGTGATATAAAGGCCGGGTTACGGTAAGTCGTCGACGTCATTAATACATGGTTGGAAAATGACGCCAACACCGCCCTCGGTATGTCGTCAACGTCATTAATACATGGCCGGAATATGACGTCAACACCGCCCCTAAAAGACCCTTTCGGGGGCACCCGGTCAACTATTGATTCTGGGTCTTCAAATCCAATTACTGACAGAAAATCTGAGTTTCCTCAAAACGCAGTTAATGATATGCAAACATTTATTGGGACGTCCAGTCATACGCCGAGTCCCCTAAGTGCGGTTAATGACGGACCCAAAACCTTTCTTAAAGACACCCCACAAATTCTACAATACTTAAGCCCTTCGCTCGTGATAGGTAAAGAGTGTACCACTTATACCTCTCGAACGGAGGCATAAGCGTAGGGGCATACCTCTATACACAGTGTTAAAACTCTATGTTGCAAAAGTACGAAAGGAAACGAAAGGTAGATACCCGTCTCTCAAGTACAAAACAATATATAGAATTTAACGTGTTAGGTCATATCAACTAGTTAGTCATCAAAGTGTCAGTGCAATTTCAGACCACAATGGTATATGTTAGTAAACGAAGACTGATAGGTTTTTTAGAACCATCAAATAGAACAAGTTTACAAAATACCTCATTTGATTCGCATTTGAGAGTCACGCACATAAACAATTGATTTATTGGGTGATTAGTATCAAAGTAAATAACTCAGAATCATGCAGCACTTTGAATATTTCAGAGCAGACTGTGAATTCAGGTTGAGACCGGGACACCGACCGGCTTCAAATGAGGGATGATCGATCAGTCAATACCTCCAAGCGAACGGTCGACCGTGAACCAATAGCCCAAATAGCTGTATGCGCTTATGTCAAGTGCAAGCAAAATAGGCCATGATGAGTAAAAGCATATGCAGGAAAATGAATCGTGAGTCAAAGCAACCAATCTAGTTTGCCACATCACCAAAATGACAACCTACATCACAGTTATAGAAGCCACAGTGTACCAACGTAAAACAAACATAGAAGTTAAAGGCGAGGACCGGAACTCACTTAATACAACCGGTCTAAACATAAAGCCCACCAAGGCAAAAAAAAAAGTTGTCAAAAGAAACAAGCTATGCCTTCGGGTTCTTCCTGGGGCGTCCTACCTTCCTCTACACTGGATCGGACCCAGACGTGGAAGCATCACCAAAAGATTTCTTTCCAGATGATCCCACCAATTCAATGTCCCCCTTTGGAAGGGAAACCACGAGAGCATATCGGGTCCTCAGAGCACGTATCAGCATCACCTTGTCAGCCTCCAGAGTAACGATGCGATCAAGACTCTCCCGGTGAATCCTTTGGAGGTCCTCACTCAAGCTGTTCCAGCTTTGGATTTTCCTCAAAGTGTGTTCCCTAAGCGATTCCCTCTGCTTCTCGAATTGACGTAAAGTGTTTTCCTTGCGCCCGAGCAGTCTGGATTTAGCCACCATGATATCGCCAGATGTCATTTGCCGATCGACGTGAGAAACTTCGAAGTTGGAGGAAATTCCATGTAAATCCCAGTCAGGGAGTCGTTTGGCAAGCTGGGAGTTGCAAGCTCTAAGTGCATAAGGAGGCCTGTTTATAATCTCTTGTATCTCCGAATGGGTGGGACCAGCAAGCACAGGAGAAGTCACAGAAGGTTGGCTGGTAGTCTCCTCGTCCAAGTCAAAGCGCTTCTTTACCATATACTGTTCGGATGCTGGATCCATCCTGCGTAAAAGAAAAGAAGCGTTCATACTTTTTTATCAATCATGATGGACAAGTATAGAAAAACAGCCGGTCGGTGGTGATCTCGATGTAAACTGATAGGTACACCCGAAAGACTGCATAGGAATGTGTCAATGATTAGTCGGTTAGAATTGGACACAAATCTAGGAACCACAAGGCCGACCGACATCGCGAATGAGCCGATCAATATCGTTAACCTCCCAGGAAAGTGAAACAGACCGATCGGTGCCCAAAGTGCACTGATCGTCACCAACACTTCATGAGAAGCATAACGCAGGCCGACCGACACCCATAGCTAACTGAGCAGTATGTTTAACCTTCAGCCAAAATAATGAAACTATAAAGTTCGCGCCTAATTCCTAAACTATTCGCAACTTTAGGTGCATGCATTGACAAACCCGGAGATGCTAAATGTATGCAATTTCTAAATAAAACCCATTGATGGAAAGACTACGAATTCAAAAGATTTTCAAGCCTAACATATCTTCAAACAACTCGTGGACATGGAACAAAATTAGAACTATGAAAACCGAATTCTGTGGCGAAGATGTGATTTACAATCATGATGTCAAAACTATAATGCATGATCACATTTCAAAGTATTTCGGCATCATAGCAACTAAACCAAGGGTTTAAGTTCATTTAAGTGATCATCTTTGTCTCAAATCAAACCCAAACAACAATACCGGTCTTAAAGGGAAACCGCAGGTACAAAGGTCAAATCTAAACAAGTCTATGGCCGAACTAATCAAAAGGTTACCCGACAATCAGATTTCGACCGAACAATATCAACCTCAAGCGAAGAAACATTACGATTCAAACAAAAAAGGGGGTTGGAAACAAACCTGGCTGTAGAAAGACCGACCTGAAACTCAAAGGAGGGAGAAGGATCGGTGAGTAGCCTTAAAGTAAAGGAGAACTCCACCTTTAATTTTCTTTTTCTTCGTTTAAGAATCGGCAGCCATTGATTTCGGTACGGAGGATGAAATGAAATAAGGAAGAAATGATTTGGTAAAGGGTCATAATATAAGGAAATGTTGGGAAGCCCAAGAACCAAAAGTCACTTCGGTCGAATCACGAGCCAAATCCAGGAATACCAATGGACATGAGCTGGCCGGTCAAGAAGCCCGCTACCGTCCGTTTCACATGTGCTTAAGGACCGATCGGCCTGACCTGGTTTCTTGCGGAGGTTTACACTATCCCTTTGCGGATGGAGCGACCGGAATCAATCAGTCCACGGTGAAAGCTTTTATGTTGATGTTCAAAATTTTATAAAAATAAAGATTGAGAACCTCGAGGAGCAAATGTTATTCACGAAATATGAGAAAGCACGTCCTGTCGGTTTGCAGAAGAAGAAGGCCGATCAGTCAGACGGATTGCTGCGAAGAAGTAATCTAGTAGCAGGACACCGGTCGACTAAGACATGGGTACGCCGATACGTTCGTTAGTAATGATGCTGATCGGATTGAGCCCCAACACAACGAATGAACGACTACAGGTCCAAAGTAGGGCAGCCTCGCGTAAAGAGAAAGAAAAACCTTGTTGACCGAACGGCTAATACCCATAAGTAACAACCAGCCTATTCTATATAATGAGCTATGTCCAGATATGACAGTAATGATCGGTTCGGAGGATGATAGCCGACCGGTCATAACATGGAATTCATAATCGGTCCATCTGTCCAAGAAGAAAACAAGGCGTATCCATCGGTCGGTCACTATCTGGGGAAGCCGGTCGGCCATCCTTTGTCCAGGATATTGGTCACACGATGGAGGATGTCTGGTCGACCGTAAGATTTAGGGTGCGCGAGAATTATGCTGATCGGTCGAATTCACTTCCATCCGATCAGTTCCGCGGATAGCTGTCGATAGGTTGGCTTCTGAACAACTGGTGCTAGGCTGGCCAGTGGTAATTCCGCAAATGGAAGACGACCGACCGGTGGTCCAGAAAGCTATATCACACCATTCATCCACTCTTATAAATAGAGGTCCAAGGCCCCATTAGTGGGGGAGGTTTTTTTTAGATCCCGAAGGGATGCCAAACTATATCTTTAACCTTTGCTTAGCAATTTCTTCATCTCCAATCATTAAAAGAGGAAGATTCAATTCAAAATCCATTCTAGTTCACATGGAAACCTAGATCCAATCCATAGTCAAGCCCAATTGAAGACTTCTCTTCATTTTCTCCTTAATCATTTCTTAAGAGAGTGTGAGGATGAATGTAATTGAGGGATACACTTATCTTGTAATTCTATGTGCAGTAATAGATTCATCATTCAAAGTGGACGTAGATCATAATTGATCGAACCACTATAAAAATATTTTATCTATTACTTGTTTTACTTTGATTGATTGGCTCTACATATTATATTTCCAAGTTTTTTGAGAAGTGCCCCGAGTACACTTGGTGTTTGTGCCATTTTTAATGCAAACACAGAGCATGCAAAATAAAAACCCAATTTATATAAAATATAAATGGGAAGAGCTGAGTGAGTTTAACTCACATTGATTTGAATCCATTGATAAACAATTTGTTTTATTCAAATTAAATAGACGTTTAATTTGACTAGAATTTCTAGTTTCTTTCGATTCAGAATAGACCTGCTCCATCTCAATGCTTTCGTCTCTGCGATTCCAACAAGACATACCGTGCTTAAATCTGATAACGTGGGAGCGAGAAATCACATAAACAAGTTTTATAAAATAATTAAATTATTCAAAACATGGGTTTTACTTTTTTAAACGGGCCTTTCCATCAGTTTTTGTGCCGCAACCCCCAACCCGCTATACCCTCTTCAAAACCCATATCCGTAACCCCCAAATCTCATTCCAGCATCGCCTCCATCAAAATGTTACTCATGGCCGGAAACCCTTTCTGTTCTTCCTCCAGCAAATCGAAAGTAGCTGCAGTGAAAAACCCATGCGAAACCTCTCCTTTTTTAATCTCCCTTCTCTCTCAGCTCTCCTCCTCCAAATCGTTCTGTCAGACCCCCACGCCACTACCTCAACAAACAATGTCCCCTCAACTCCTCCGATCGACTTCCCAACCTTCCAGATCTACTACAGACAATAATAAGACAATTTGAAATTCCAATATGAAACTGGACCAAGCCCTAAGTCCTCAGTCTCGAACCAGATCATCAGAGACTCATCTGAAGCATCTCGAAATGAACAGCATGGATTCATATAAGCATTTTATTGGTTGTATATATATTTTTTTGTTTTTTTTTGATTTTCAAGTGGTTCGAACAGTTTGCTATTTACTGTGTGTTCATATTGTTTTTCTGGGATGGTGAAGCACCACTGCATGTATACGTATTTATAGTCGGTTGGTTTGGATCAGATTAACGTCCATCAGGGCCAGATCCTAGCTATGTTCAGGTACTACTAGCTGATGGCATTTGCACCCTTTTCCCTTTGCAGATTTCGTGTACTGGTGATGGGAAGTGTTTAGGTGTCCAAAATGGATATTGATCGATCCTATGTAGGTGTGTAGATTAGGTAACTGTGTGGTATGATTTTTCTATTCTATCAAAGATTTGAAAACTGTTTTGATGTAGATGTATGGCACAGTTTTCATATGAATTGTAGGTTGTAGATTTTTGTTCAGATTTTTAAATACATTGCAACAATGAATTTGTATATGAGTTTTTGTATATATGAATACATATATAAGTTATCCGATTGTCTATGTGGATTTGATGTTTAAATATATGCATATCTGGGTTCAGCGCTTTGTATGTTTCTAGCTATTCATATGTTGCTTACCTTAGATGTTCATTGATTTATTACTTTAGCTGTAATCTATCTTTTTATTAGCTACTCATTCTACTTTCTTAGCTGTTTATTTTATTCTTCCACTGTCCATTGATTTCAAAATCTGTTGTACATATGTGTGTGTGTGTGTGTGTGTGTGTATATATATATATATATATATATATATATTAGCTGTCCTTATAATACATATATGTTTGTTTAATTAAAACTACTTCATTTCACTGATCTTGAAAGAATAAGACATGTAGAAATTAAAGTTTGGAATGAATATTCATGTTTGTTCACGGTTTTCTTTGATTATGTAAATGAATATGTATTTTTGCTGTCTAGGTTGGTTTGAGGTTCATATAGTTGTCTTGTATAAATATATACATATCTTTTGTTTCATTAGCATTGTCTGTGTTTTATGTTTTAATGTTATTTTTTTCTTTTTTTTCAAGATCAAAACTGATGGAGACAATTCGGATTCACTGTTACTCGAAAGAAATGAGGCATGCAGAAATTGATTTAACATGAATTGTTATGTCCATTCGTATTGTACAGACAATATCATGTATTGCACACTTTCTCTGTTTTTTGTTCATTTGTTCGAACAATATATATATATATATATATATATATATATATATATATATATATATATATATATATATATATGCGCTGTTTTCTTTGCGTTGTGCGTTTGTACAAACAATAATATGAATATACATTTTGTTTCCTTTGTATTGATCAATTCAACTTTCATCCTTTACGCATTCCATTTTATTAGTATATATGTATGAATTCACATAAAGAATTGTACTGAGAATATAGACTGTATTTATGTTTGTACACAAGCTTTTGGATTATTATTTTGGATCCCATATAACCTTGATAAAATATAAATTAAATTCAAATGGCTAGATTAACAAAAATAAATAAATAAGTATCATTGTATTTATTAAACAACATCTCCAACTTCAAACAGTATAGGGTTCAAACTCGACATAAATATTCTGGTTTTAAATAATATTCCATTTATATAAAAAAAATCTTTTAAATTATATTAAATAACGTTATATTTTATATATGATTCCATAGCGACTATTTGAAAATTTGAATTGGACGTAACTTGAAATTTATAAGCTAAAATCTCGATTTTTCTCTTTCATTAGAAAATTTTAATCAAATCGGTTCAAACATTTCTTGTTTCACAGAATTCTAACTTATATCGGATCCTGTATATCCAATTAAAGTTCAAATCGAAAATTATGAACTACCACGGCGTTCCGAGCTCATTTTAATTACTTTATAAATATATATATTCTAATTCCATTTTATATAAATAAATTCGATTAAAATTCCATTATATTTCCAAAAAATATATAAACAGAGTTAAATATTCTAATTTAAAAGGCAGAAAAGTCTTGACGTTACACACTCCCTGTAGTCCGATCTCGTTTTTAACTCATACCGAGGTGTGAGGCTGGCGAATTAACGATACATAAAGCTCTGCCACAATGTGCTTTGATCATCAACCAGAAGACTCTACTTTTCAACAAAAGCCTTGATCCATGCAACTCAGCATGCCACATTGTCAATCCATACTGTACCAACTGATTTTCACCAATATACAACCTCTAAGCTTATACGTCTCAGAGAATGGTGTTAAGCAAGAGAATAAATTCTCCGCCACCAAACGAATATATATTTAGTAGAGATCAACTAATACCGTATAGGTGAATAAAATGTAAGACACACTATCCATTTACAAGTCCATTATGGGTCTGAACGACACCAGAGGTACCTTATCCCTCAACCCATATGTCCAATACAGGAGAGAGGCTCTCGCATATCCATCGATCTCCAAGTACGTCTGGACGATCACCAACTTATTCCCTCATCTTGGGCCTACAGCACAATCTAGATCATCAAGAATCATCCAAACGCTGTGAAGACCTCCTGTCTTCAACCACCATCTTCATTTTCGACTTATCGTCGAATCAGTTATTCAGAATGGGTATAAACCCAGCCTTTTCGAATAATCTGCGTATATTACAAACAAGTGCTACACAAATACAACATTCGCCTCATTCCAATCCAGAATATTCTTTTACTCAAACATTCACATTATTAGGGAAAGGTTCCCATTAATTTTATCAAAGATAAATTCTTTAAAATTTATTCTTTTATCTTCCTTCAATTATCAAATCAAACCATTTTGAGGTTTATCCAAACTAGTCGAGATTAGCGAACCACACCGAAGTAATCATTTATTTTATTTCCCAATCCCAACCTATTTATCCCCTGGAGCAAAACGGGTGATACGCCATATCTAACACCGTGGTGTTATCGGTAAATATTAATTACCATTTCACGTTCAAATCTATTTAAAGATTTTAACTATCGCTTGGAGGAAAACTGGTGATACTCCATTCTCGATCATTTCCCAAATTTGATAATTTAAATTATTCCATTCCCATTTCAATCCAATTAAAGATTCATTAAAACTCCACTTAGTTTTAATATTCCCAAAAATGAGTATTAATGATTATTCAAGTTTCTGGAAACAAATCATGTCTTTAACTGGGTTAAAGAACGAATGTCATTTGAAACAAAGTTCACAATAAACCCAAAATCACATTCCATTAATTATGGAATCTTCACGGAAAACAGATCAATATATATAATCGATATAAACTTCCATATCCAACCAATAATATAAATGGGATAACACCAAAGCCTTTTAAATTCCATATATAGTAACGGCCTTCCTCCACAGAAGCTCACTTCGATTATTACCAATCGAATTCCACTCCATTCTAATTTATTTTATTAAATTGGAAAACTTTATGCAACAACCCGCTCATTCGACGATTTTAGATTTAAATATTTTATTTAAATATATCGTCGTATCCGATGTACCACTCAAAATATCATTTTTCACAAACGATAAAATTAGGATTCGGGACCACTTGCATTGAGTCCAAATCGTTGTTTACAAACTTTTTTACTATAAGCATCGATAAGTTTGGAATTATTGAAATTTGGGACCTTGGTTTGGTCATGAGTTAGCTAACCTAGCCAACCCCTATAACTCACCTAGCTCCCGCCACCTTCATTCATTCTTCCTCATACTTCACAATGTAGAAAAATGGAGAGTGGAAAGGGAAATTAAAATTCCCTAAGCTAGGGTTTTCAATCTAAAGCTCAATTCATGTGAAAATCCAATTCTAAGACATGGGTTAGCTTCTCTATCTATATAGTTCATCAATTTCGGGTTTTTTGTTCTTTCCCTAAAACATATATTCCCTTATGTATGTTCATGAGGTGATTTTGGAGGAGCTAGTGAAGAAAGGTGTTGTTCTTGCTCGAATTGGGGCCTGTTCTTCATCGTCTGAAACCAAGGTGAGTTCTTTTTGAACTCACATCTATGCCACAAGACTCTTGCTTGTAGAAGTGTAATTTAGTGTTCATATGTGTTTGCATGTGCTAGTGAATTGGTTATGTTAGTGTAACTTAGCCAATTCCATATGTTTATGTTCCATTGAGTTGAAATTATAAGTAGGATTGTTTGCACGACCTTATGCATATGTTTTGAGTTGATTTGGTGATGTTGTGAAGCTCCGTTGTCCCCCGACAAAGTTCTAAGTCTTTACAAGTCGCTTGAATCGCTTTCGTAGGCTTTGGTTTGAAATTCAGTTCATAATTTGAATATATAATCAAAATCATTGCAACCTTATGTAAATATGTTTATGCATGTGAATGTGTGTATATGCATGTTGTTTTTGTGCTTTAGACACTGTATGCAAACCCTCTAAACATTTAGAATCAATGCGGGAGGTCCGGGATCGTTCAAAAATCGATAGCATATCATTACCAAGGTAAAATGTAATATTTGGCCAAGTTCAGACGTCTGTTGAATCGGTTCAGACGTCTGACCGACGCAACAGACGTCTATAGAACTCTCTGGATTGAACATAATTATTAGCTTCAGCCCAAACGTCTGTTGCATCGCTTCAGGCGTCTGACCAACGCAATAGACGTCTGTAAAACTCTATGTAACTACAGTAACTTTTTGTGTTTGTTCAGACGTCTGACCAATGCAACAGACGTCTGTAGTACTCTCTGTAACTACAGTAACCTTTTCCATATGTTCAGACGTCTGACCGACCCAAAAACAGACGTCTGTCAAAGGGCAGAAATTGCTAATTCTTAAAACAATCATAACTTTTTCATACGAACTCGGAATTGAGAGAAATCATGTGTGTTGCAACCATCTCGACGAGGGCTTTCCAATGAAACTAATTTGGAGGAATTTGAAAATAGTGGCACCATGTTTTTGTGACAAATTGTCATTGTTTTGTGTTGTTTTCTGTCGCTCCAATGTGGTTTCTAATCGTTTCCTAATGTTATAGAATCCACTAATGATCTATATATATTTATTCTATGTATCGAATTTACATTTGATGATTTATGATTTGGATTTATGCCATTATGACCTGAATCCCCTTGACCGATTTTCCTTGCCAATTGTACCCTTGTTTATTATCACTTCGATTTATAAGAGAGTTTATATATTATTAATGGACCACGAATCCTTCGACGGATTCCAATATATTAGTGTGTAGGATCCTCTTTACTCGGTCGGACGAGAAATCCAGTTTATTTACCTTCGTAAAACTGTGGACTATGACCCCTTATATGATTACTTTGGCGAATAACTCCTGGACTCGCGCGTTCGAACATGAGGTGATGATCCTTGGTGTTTTGAATGTGAACCAACAACGGGTTTGTAAATATTCGAGAATAGCGATTGGTTTTAGTACATTTAGCTATTTTCTTATACTCACTATCCCGGTGTAATTTATACTCACCCGGATTGATGTGATCCTTTATGACTTGTGTTTTGTGATCCTCGATCTCCCTAGTCGTATTTACGATTCATGTATTTCACTTCTGGAACTTCGGTTCAACTTTCTATGATTTATGTTTTCGTGGTCCTCGATCGCCCTAGTGGGATTTACGATTCTTGGATTTCACTTCTAGGACTTCGGTCCAACTTTCTATAATTGATGTTTTTGTGGTCCTCGATCGCCCTAGTGGGATTTACAATTCTTGGATTTCAATTCTGGGACTTCGGTCCAACTTTCTATGATTTATGTTTTTGTGGTCCTCGATTGCCCTAGTGGGATTTACGATTCTTGGATTTCACTTCTGGGACTTCGGTCCAACTTTCTATGATTTATGTTTTTGTTGTCCTCGATCGCCCTAGTGGGATTTACGATCTATGTATTTCAGTCTTAGAGGTCACGGCCCAGCTTCGTGGGGAGCTTCGGCTCAAACATATGGTTTCGCTACCTAGAGATCGTTTCTCATTTATGATAGGCCTTTTTATGATGTTTTCTGGATTTCTAATGATTTCTGGATTCTTGATTACTTTCATGCGATGCGCGTCAATTTGATTTATGTTTGGCATTTATTTGTCAATTTTGGTGCTATTATTTGAATGTTGCATTCTACATTAGGTATGATATTATTTAGAGATGTTTGTGTACTAACATTCCATTGTCATTTCCTGATTGTGTTGACATGCCACATTTCATATTTATTTATGATTAGATATTATTACTAGAATCATGTCGTCCTGCATTATATCTCTTATTATCTCAGTTTATTTGATAAGTACAGCTATACTGATCCGTTATTATTTATCTTTGTTAAATAATACTTGGGTCAGACTAAGGTATTTCAAATGAGTTTTCCTTGACTCCAGCATGGACTATCCTCCACTTTTGGGCAAACTACTTTAGTGTTGTACTTTTTTGGTTATATGTATATGAAACTCCTTTGTATACATATTTTACGTACTTTTATACCCATGTCATTATCACTTGTACATATTCTTTTATTTAGATCACGGTGCATGTATCTATTCTTTTGGGATTAGTGGATCTTTGTTGACCACTATCTTGTTGTACACATCCTTGGTTTATTCATATCTATTTCGCCATTGTGATATGATTATTCTGTGACTGGCTATGATATATTGTTGTTGTTGTCTATTTTATATTACTTTCCGGATTATTTATATTCGTTGTGAAGTTGCTCTATGTGCCGAATGGTCATGTCAAAATTTTAATTGGTTTCAGAATTCGATGTGCATTCCACATATGGAGCAATTATACAATCGGTCGCTCTTCACAAACCTCATACTCCGTTATGGTCTACAACATTTCTCTGAAATGAACTGGACGATAGTGGGTATAGAGGCGGGGCGTTACACTTTACATTGAAAAATTCCTTAATCTTAATTAAAAGATTTATAAATTCCAAATCAGATTCCACTGTTAATTTGAGTTAAAGGACGAATGTCGTATAAAACGCAGTTCACGATAAACCCAAAATAAACTTCTTTTATTCATTTCCAATTAAATATTGGTTAATTGGAAATCTTCACTAAATCTCAATTAAAATATTTATTCTCTTCTCAACTGGGTTTAAGAACAATGTTATTTAAGACACCATTCATGACACACCCAAAATCTCTTTCCATTGTTAATCTGGTTAAAGAACAAGTGTTATTTAAAACACGGTTCACGATAAAACCAAAAAAAATCTAATTCGATATTAAATACGAGGCTCTAAATAGAAATAATAACGGCTTATATTCAATATCAAATTCTGAAACTAATGGATATCGTATTGGGAATAACGATATCTGCATCTTCCAAATTCCCATAACAATATCTGTATAACCATAGAATCCAATACCGATATAATCCGAAGAATATTTCCATTCCAAACCATTCCAATTTATTTATTGGAAAAATTCTGGTTATTTTAAAACCATCCACAAATAAAATTTATTTTGTTTAAAATTTTTTGGATTTCGAATATTGAATTTTTTCATGCCAATTCTTTCTAAATCATTTATTATGATTTTACAAAAAAATTCATATTTTTAGCAATTTTATCCAGGCCCGTACAGTCGATTTCCATAAACGGTCATCAAACTGCACTTACACCAACCTTTTCCAAATTTGATTTGGACATAATTCGAAATCCAACCGTTAGATTTAAAATATCCCATATTTTTTTGAAAGCTCTTTCCGATACGAACCCAACGGTTACGGTTTTAGGAAAATCCGATGGTCGGATCTCCCGTAACGTCAATTCGAAGTTAATGGTCGAAATTCGCGAACAGTCGCTGCGCGGCGCGTTCTATTCAGGCCATTTAATATATACATAATATATATATTTTTAGTCGATTTCCATTTAAGATGTATTTTGTGAATTCGTTTTAACTTCGTTTTGAAAACAATTCCACCTTCATTTTTAAATTTTAAATCAAAATTGAGTATTTCATATCATTAATATATAAATGATAATATTTTCAAAATATCAAATCCTTTTTTATATTCATTATAAAAATGAATAAAATGGACATAAATACCATTCACGTCAAAATGGTGCATATCTAACCAATACGGCTTTATATATTTCAATAATTTCGTGCCCATCCAAAATCGGACATTAAAATCTGATTTTAATCCTTTACTAGAGTATTATTTTAAAATATTCCTTATTTTAAAATATTCGTTATTTTAAAATATTCTTTATTTCTGAATTGGAATCAGACACAGTCAATTACCATATTGTGTGATTTATATGGATTTCATATAACACATGTATATAACATCAATGATAAACAATCAACCATCATCCAGAGTGCACTACACAACTGCACAAACATTAATTAAAATAATTAATACTTACGACAGTCTGTCAACCTATCGATTGACATACAACTACTTATTGGGATTAGTGTACGTCAAATATCATCCCAATACCCTGTGGGGTTTCAAATCAACACAAACAGGTTTTATTTGTGTAGTTGGGAGACGTCTAAAATTTATCATCCCAATCCATATCAGTCAAATGGGTGGACATAAACAAATCGTCTGATTTGTAAATGAATATTTATTTTATTCATATACACGTTAAAAATTAAATTTTTTACTATAAAATATTTATTTCAACACATGACTATTTTATATTCTATTCCACATCACATTCACAATCAATTTTCACAACACAATACATCAAACAAGTCGTCCATGGTTTGTGGACAATGGGTGTCGGGTGCTACTAAGTACCGTCTGCAACCTAGTATATATTTAAATAGAAAATAAATTTAAAGTGAGTAGTTCTCACATTGGGATCCACTCCGTCAGTATTTTTCTGAATTTTTGAACTATTCGGATTTTAATTTGCCTCAAATTCTGATTTGCTCCTTTTCCATTCTGGTCAGTTCTAAAATGTAGAGTTCGCTGTTGCGAACGCATTGTAACTTGTTTTGCTGAATTCTGAACTCGTAGGAAAAAGATACGACAGTTTTAATATCGATTACATAAAAATATAATTAATTATATAATTACACCATTATTTTCCACTAATTACCATCTAAACAAGTACTAGCCGTTCCTTCTTCCCTTTCTTCCTCGTGATCTCTGTGCCACGTAAAACCCGACTTCGTGAAAAATTAAAACCACCGCACCATCATCGAGACACCGGACCTCGATCACCCTTGCCCACACCATATCCCCTTCCACCGCCACTCCCTAGGATGAGCGCCACCGTGTTCGAAGCTTTCCCCAGCCCCATAAACCCATTCAAAAAACGCAGGTTCAAGCTCAAAATCCTCGTTCAGTTCTACACGATACCCGATCTTGGCCATACCACTTTGATGATCTCCCATCACTCTAAAATTTTCATGTAGAAATCACATTCTAAATCAAAGTGGTTTAAGAAAATTTAGGGGAGGAAAACCAAACAATCTCGTTGGTTAAAAAAAGAGGACGGCGACATTAGTTGTTTTGACAGCAGGAATGAATTTTAGAGTTTCTGATCTTGCATTTATACCCCAATTTATTTTATAATAATATTTAATTCTATTATTTTTTGTTTAACAATACGAACTCCAATCCGAACCCAACGACTGTCGCACCCGCTAAATACCCATATTCCGGACACAATGGGGTATGATTCGCAAGCAAATTCTATTGTTACGCTCAGTTTTCCTTTAAATTAAAACATAAATCGTTATATATTCAATTTAAACGTACATTTTAATTTACCGAGGCCACATACTAACTCCAAAATTACAGAAAAATTATTTCTAGCTTTAGATTGATGATACGGTCCTAACAAAAGTAATTTCGTCATATTCGGAGACCGTTTGAAAAATGGCCATTTTCTAGTCAATCCAAATTGACTGATACTGTCAAAACAGGTTTTCTTTTTCCACTCTCACTATTAGTTCCAAAAATTATGAAAATTGGAATCCAGCAATAATTTGACATTTCGGATCCAATAAAAGTGGTTTCGTCGAAAACGGAGGTCGTTTGCAAAATGGCTATTTTTAAGGGCTATATATTATATTAAAATATAGATAAATTCCATAGCGACTATTTTAAGTTTTAAACTGGACATAACTTTTAATTTATTCTTAACTTTGTTAGAAAGAGATAGTTAATCAGATTCAAATATTTCTTGTTTCGTGTAATTCTGACTTATATTGAATTATGTATATTCCTTTGAAATTAGAAATCGAATTTTCAAACTACCGCGCCATTTCTAGTTCGTTTTATAAAATAAATTTTTATGTTCTAACTTCATCGAAAATAAATTTTTAGTCGGTATTATTTAAAAAAATCATTTTAAATGTTCAAAATCCATTTAAATTCCAAAAGTAAAAATTTTATACTGTTTCTAAAAATTCGGGTTGTTACAATACCACTGCATAAAACAAACAGCGCAATGCTAAATAAAGAACAATGAAACTATTATAAGACACATGTCCCATTACACAATGCAACGCAAGCCGGAGGATAGGGTTTTCCCTTATAATAGCCAAATAATGCTTGATACACGAAATTTAACCTTTTGTTATTACTATAAGTGAAGAAACAACTTCAAATATAAATGTATCAAACATAGGCGGCATGGGTAGCATCTATCACGTCGCCAATACTAGTTCTACAATTAAAATCGCAATGGAACATATTGCAAATTGGATTTCCATCGGTGAACCAAGGTTAGGGATCGTCCTTACCGCTTCAAGACAATCTAGCCTACCATATCTCAGGATCAGAGCTCGAGTTACTTGAATCTTTAGTGTCGGTCCACACGAATGGATTAAAATGCCGGAACACATGTTACCCCGCCCTATGGGGCGTAAATAAGCCAGAAGACTCAATATCCATCGGCTCCTGCAATAGTTGATATATCCGAGGTGCCTCGCATTCCAACAACCACATAAGTAAAATGTCAGGGCATGCAAAAGGCTGACACCACCTCTAGCAAGAAAGAAACGTGTCCTCCTCCCTGCAGTCCCTCATCCCGTTTCTGGTTCATACCGAGGTGTGAAGCTCGCGAATTAACGCTACACAAAGTGGCTCTATATTAAAGCTATGCTTTGATCCTCAACCACAAGATTTTGCTTTTCAACAAAAGCCTTGATCCTTTGCCACTTAGGCATGCCACACAGGCAATTCATGCCTTGTGACTGATGTCTACCGATATACAACCTCTAAGCTCGTACATCTCAGAGAAGGGGGAAGTAAGAGAATAAATTATCCTTTACCAGACATATGTATATTTAATAGAGATCAATCAACACAGAATAAAATCCAATGTCAGAAACACAGTCCATTTACAAGTCCGTTTTGGGTTTGAACGAAATCGGAAGTACCTTATTCTCATCCCATATGTCCAATACAGGAGAGAGGTTTTCACATATCCGTCGATCTCCAAGTACGTCTGGACGTCACCACTTATTACCTCGTCTTGGGTGTACAGGCCAATCAAGACATCATTAATCATCTAATAATGTGAAGGCCTCCGGTCTTCAATCACCGTCTTCATCTTCGACATATCGTCGAGGCAGTTATTCAGAATGAGTATAAACCCGGCCTTCCCAAATAACTCGCGTATATTATAAACAAGTGCTACAAAAACACAACATACACCTTATTCCAATCCAGAGTATTCTTTTATTCAAGTATTCTTTTCACAATTTTGAACCATATTAAGTTATGTCCAAACTAGCCGGAATTAGCGAACCTTACCGAAGTAATCATTTATTTTATTTCCTAATCCCAACCTATTCATCCCATGGAGAAAAACTGGTAATACTGCATATCTAACACCACGATATTATTGGTCAATATTAGTTACCATTTCACGTTCAAATCTAATTAAAGTCTTAACTATTGCTTGGAGAAAAACTGGTGATGCTCCATTCTCGAATCATTTCATGAATTCAATAAATTTATTTATCTCGTTCATATTCAAATCTAATTAAAGATTCATTAAAACTCCATTTGGTTTTAATCTCAAAATCATTACTTAATGATTATTCAAAGTTAAGAAATTAATCTTATCTTTAACTGGGTTAAAGAACGAATGGCATTTAAAACATAGTTCATGGTAAACCCAAAATCCTATTCCATTAAATATGGAATTTTCACGGAAAACAGATCAATATATATATAATCGATATAAACTTCTGTATCCAACCAATAATATAAATGGAATAACGGCAAAGCCTTTAAATTCCATATATAGTAATGGTCTTCCTCCATAGAAGCTCACTTCGATTATTACCCAATCGAATTCCATTCCATTCCAATTTATTTTACTATGTTGGAAAACTTTGCTTTGGAAATTTTTAATAAATCTTAATAAAATATTTATTTATTCCAAATCACATTTCACCGTTAATTTGAGTTAAAGAACTAATGTTATTTAAAACACAGTGCACGATAAACCCAAAACCAACTTCTTTTATTCAATTCCAATTAAATATTAATTAACTATAAAACCCCACTAAATCATGATTGAAAGATTTGTTCTTTTCGCATAGGGTTTAAGAACAGTGTTAGTAAAGACATCATTCACGACAAACCCAAAATTACATTTTCCTTGCTAATAGGGTTAAAGAACAAGTGTAATTTAAAACACTGTTCACGATAAACGCAAAAACCAATTTCAATTCAATTCCACTTAAATATTAATTAATTGGTAAATTCCATTAAATCTTAATAAAAAGATTTAATCTTTTGTCTGCTGAGTTTAAGAACAGTGTTAATAAAGACACCACTCACGACAGACCCAAAATCAAATTCGATATTAATTACAAGGCTCTGAATAGAAATTATATCGGCTTATATTCAATACCAAATTCTGAAACTAACGGATATCGTATTGGGAATAACGATATTTGTATCTTCCAAGTTCCCATCACAATATTCGTATAATCACGGAATCCAATACCGAAATATTTCGAAGATTATTTCCATTCCAAACCACTCCAATTTATTCGTTGGAAAATTCTAGTTCTACTAAAACCCATTCTCAACCCAATTTATTTATTTAAAAATAAATGGATTATAATTCTAGCTAATAAGTAAGTCATTTCGATAAAAATAAATTTTTATCTTTACAAATGTGGAATTTTTCATTCCAATTCTTTCCAAATCATTTATTATGATTTTATACAAATTACTGATATTTTTAAATTTTTTATCAAGCCCCGTACAGTCGATTTCCACAGACTGTCGTCGAACTGCACTTACAACGACATTTTTCAAAATTATTTGGACATAATTCCAAATCCAACTGTTAGATTTTAAATCTCCTATATTCTTTGGAAAGCTCTTTTCGTTATGAACTAAACGATTCCGATTTTAGGAGAATCTGACTGTCGGATCTCCTGTAATGTCAATTCGAAGTCAATGGTAGAAATTCGGGAATGGTCGCGGCGCGGCGCGTTCAATTCAGGCCATTTAATGTATATAATATATATATCGACAATTTCATTTAAAACATATTTTATAAATCGTTTTAAATTCGTTTTAAAACCGATTCCAACTTCATTTTCAATTTTAAACCAAAATTTAATATTCCATATCATTATTATATAAATGATAATATCTTCAAAACATTAGATTTTGAAATCACTTCATTTTCAATATTCATTATAAAAATGAATAAAATCGATATAAATATTATTCGCGTCAAAATGGCACATATCTAATCAACACGGCTTTATTTATTTCAATAATTTCGTGTCCATCCAAAATCGGACATTAAAGTCAGATTTTAATCCTTTACTGAATTTTATTTTAAAATATTCCTTTATAAATATTCTAGATTTCCAAATTGGAATTAGACACAGTAAATTACCATATAATGTTATTTATATGAATTTCATACAACACATGTATATAACAACAATGTTAAACAATCAACGATCATCCAGAAGTGCACTACCCAACTGCATAAGCATTAAATATAAATAATTAACTCTTACAATAGTATGTCAACAAATCGACTGACATAGAGCTAAACAATTGGGATTAGTGTACGTCCAATATCATCCCAATACCCGTGTGGGGTTTCAAACAACAAACACATATTTTATTTGTGGAGTTGGGCGATGTGTAAAATTTATCGTCCCAATCAATATCAGTTAAATGGGTGTACATAAACAAATAGTCCGATTTGTAAATGAATATTTATTTTATTTATATACACGTTAAAAATTATATTTTTAACTATATAAAATATTTATTTCAACACATGAATATTTTATATTCCAATCCATTCCACATCATAATTACAATCAATTTTCATAATACAATACAATCAAACAAGTCGTCCATGGTCTGTGGACGACGATTTCAGGAGCTTTTAAGCCCCATCTGCATCCTAGTATATATTTAACTAGAAAATAAATTTGAGTGAGAAGTTCTCACTTTTGGGATCCACTCCACCTGTAACTAGTCGGATTTTGCCCGGACTTAATCGATTGCAAAATCAACCAAGACCGTTCAAATCCCTCCTGCGTTAACTTTGGGAATACAATACATTAGAACAAACAACAGCCGACTTATATAAACATTACAATAATGTTACATCGGAGTACAGAATATCAGAGTACATCGAAAAATAATAGTACATCGAAAGATAATTACAATACTTTTAATACAATGCAGCGGAAAAGAAAATACAGCGGAAGCCTATCGATGCTCTGGACATAGCTTTAAGCTTCGATCCAAAATCCTGCTAAAAGAATAGATATCTGTAAAAAGCTACTCGACTACCCATGTAGAAAAGAGGGCACCCGAGTTTGCAAGTGAAACAAACCACAGGTCAGTCATGGGACTAGTATAAGAAATCTACCTAACTTATCTAATTAATATGGCTAATCACAGGACCACGCCGCTAATGCGGAACGGGTTTACTCCCTCGGATTGCCAGTGCATAAAATAAAGTAAATCGTTAAACAACGCAATGCTTTTTAGAAAAATGAAACCATTATAAAACCCAAGTCCCATCACACAATGCAACGCAAACCGTAGGATAGGGTTTTACCTTATAATGGTCAAAAGATGCTTGATACGATAAAACATATAGTATTATTAGTGTGTATTCTATTTAAAACATTTCAAAATAAATGTATCAATCATAGACGCCATAGCTACCATATACTATGTCACCGTACTAGTTCTACAATCAAAACCGCATGGTGTCGTATTGGAAGTTGGATTTCCATCATGAACTTAGGCAAGAGATAGTCCTCTACTGATTCGAGACAATCTAGCCTACCATGTCTTAGGACTCGTACTCAGTCGAGCCCTTGGATCTGCCAGGGCCGGTCCACCAATAATGGTTGGATTAATTATGCCTGAACAATACGTTTCCCCGCCCTTCGGGGCGTAAATAGAGCCACTAGGGGCTCAAATAACTGAGGTGCCTCAAAATCCAACAACCACATGAGTCAAACTCGTCAGCCAGTTCAAGCACTGACGCCACTCCTAGCTAGAAAGAAACGCATGTCCTCCCAGGGGTCCTTCTCCCGTTTCTGGTTCATACTGGGGTGTGAGGCTCGCGATGTCACGCTATACAAAGCTATGATAATTAAAGCTGTACTTTGACCTTCAACCACAAGACTCTGCTTTCAAACAAATGCCTTGATCCATGCATCTCGGCATGCCACATTGTCAATCCATACCATACCATTGATTTCTGCAAATATATAACCACTAAGCTCGTATGTCTTAGAGAAAGGTGTTAACCACCAAACAGATATATATTTAGCAGAGATAAACAAATACAGTATAAAGGAATACAACGTCAGACATACAATCCATTTACAAGTCCGTTCTGGGTCTGAATGAAACCGGAGGCCCCTTATACCGTGCAGATCCAAACAATCAACAATACGTCCGGACAACTACTACTTTAACACTGTCCTGGGCGCGAACCAGTCCACTGCATCAGCAGTCCTCATCCATTCGATGTGAAGATCACCGGTCTTCAACGAGCGTCTTCATCTTCGACAGTTGATCGTCGTAGTAATTATTCAGAATGGGTTAAACCTAGTCTTTCCGAACAACTCGCGTATTTTATAATTAAAAATCAAGTGCTATAAAAACACATCATACGCCACATTCCAACTCAGAATATTCTTTTAAAAAGATATTCACATTACTAGGAAAAAGTTCCCATCAATTTTATCAAAGATAAATTCTTTAAATTTATCCTTTAATCTTTTCATTATCTCATTCCATTTCAATCTAATTAGGAATTCATTAAAACTCTAGTTGGTTTTAAACTCATAAATCATTACATAATGATTATCCAAATTTAAGAAATAAATCTTAACTTTAGTTGGGTTAAAGATCTAATGTCATTTAAAACACAGTTCACGATAAACCCAAAATCATCTTCCATTAAATATGGAATTTCACAGAAATCAACTCAATATACAATCGATATAAATTTCCATATCCGACCAATAATATAAATGGAATAACGGCAAGGCCTTTTAAATTCCATATATAGAAACGGTCTTCTTCTACATAATCTCATCTTGATTATTATCAAATCCAATTCTCTTCAATTCAAATTTAATATACTAAATTGGAAAACTTTACTTTATAAAACTTCCATTTAAATCTTAGTAAAAGATTTATAAATTCCAACTTATATTTTCACTGTAAATTGGGTTAAAGAACGAATGTCTTTTATAAACACAGTTCACAATAAACCCAATTCACAACCCATTTTATTTCAATTATTAAATATAATTGAAAACTCTAATAATATTTATTTAAAAGATATATACATTTTTACACGGGTTTTAGGAATAGTGTTATTTAATACACCATTCACGACAACCCAAATCCAATTCCTTAATAAAACATTAAATAATAATTTTATTTAATAACTAGTTCATTTTGATAAAAAACATATTTTTGTCTTTTCAAATATGGAATTTTTTCATTCAAATCCTTTCCAAATCATTTATTATGATTTTACATAATTTTTCCATATTATTAATAATTTTAGTTAAGCCATTACGGTCGGTTTTCAATAACGACTACCGAACTGCGTTGACAACGGCCTTTTACAAAATTGATTTTGAAATATTTTACAATCTAACCATTAGATTTCAAATCTCTTATATTCATTGGAAATCTCCTTTCAATACGAACCCAAGGTTCCGATTTTAGAAGAATCCGACAGTCGGATCTTCCGTTACGTTAAAATGAAGTTAATGGTCGAAATTCGCGAACGGTCGTCGTCCGGCGCGTTCTATTCAAACCACATAATATATAATATATATATATCCTTTCAAAATATATTTTATAAAACGTTTATAATTTCATTATAAAACAAATTTCAAATTCATTTTCCATTTTTAACCAAAACTGCATATTCTATATTTTTATCATATTAAAATGATAATATTATCAAAATATTATATTTTTAAATCAATTCTTTTCAATATTCATTTTAATATAAGTATAATCATTCGATAACCCATTTGGGTTAAAATGGCGTTTACTACATAACTCGGCTTCATATTTTCTATTTTTTTGTGTCCATCCAAAATCGGACATCAAGATCATAATTCTATACTCCAATATTATGTAAAAATATTCGTTATTTTCAAATGTTCTTTATTTTACAATACTCCTTACTTCAACATATTCTTTATTGGAATGTGACTCAAACAATGACCGTATAGTTTTATTTATACGGTTTACATACATGACATATATTCAATCAATAATGATAAATAAGCATTCAACATTCCAATAACAACCAGAGTGCATTCTATAATTAGATATTGTGTGGGGTTTCATCACACAAACAAATAATACATTACTTGTGCACTTAGGCGATGCGTAAAAATTATCAACCCAATCACATAAACAAGTCGGACAACTTGTAAATGGCAGTGTAACATACAATATATAACCCGACAATAAAATATCTCATTTATATTTTATACATTTCCATTAACAACTGAAAATAATAACGTTGCTCTTGTTGACATTTCTATTTTGTCAATTCTAGTTTAACAAAAGGGATTATTTCTAATGCGACAAAATTATAATAGAAATGCAATATTAAATATCTATTCTTTTTATTGAACAACATTTCAATAAAAATATAGTCTTTATTTCATAATCTTTTCGTTGTAACAAAGTGAAAATAAAAATATAATCTATTCATTCTAATCCTTTCAACATAATCCAAATTTCATTAAAAATGTCATTTTTAATGTACAATCTATTTATTGAAATCAATGAACAATAATGATATAATCTTTCACGTAGCTTCTTTTTATTGAAAACTATTTTTACATAAAAATGTAATCTTTCATTTTCATCCTTTTAAATGAAACAATTTCATATTAAAAATATATTCTTTTTAATCCATTCTTCTTAATGTAACAAATTCACATTAAAAATATGTTCTTTTTAATCCATTCTTCTTAATATAACAAATTCACATTAAAAATATATTCTTTTTAATCCTTTCTTTTAATGTAACAAATTCACATGAAAAATATATTCTTTTTAATCCAATCTTTTTAATGTAACAAATTCACATTAAAAATATATTCTTTTTAATCCATTCCTTTTTATGTAAACAATCCACATTAAAAATATATTCTATTCAATCCATTCTTCTTAATGTAACCAATTCACATTAAAAATATATTCTTTTTAATCCATTCTTTTTAATGTAAACAATCCACATTAAAAATATATTCTTTTAGCGTAAACAATTTAACGCTAAAATATATTCTTTTTAATCACGCTAAAAATATGTTAATTTTATAACATTAAAAATATGTTCTTTTTAACGCACTAAAAATATGTTCTTTTTATAACGTCAAAAATATGTTCTTTTTATAACGTCAAAAATATGTTCTTTTATTTGAAATAAAACAACGCTAAAAATTTACTCTTTTTATTTTGAAACAAAACGACATTAAAAAGGTGATCTTTTTAATGTGAACTAAACAATATTAAAAAGGTGATCTTTTTAATATGAATAAAACGATATTATAAAGGTGATCTTTTTAATATGAGCTTAACGATATTAAAAAGGTGATCTTTTTAATATGAACTTAACGATATTATAAAGGTTATCTTTTTAATATGAACAAAACGATATTAAAAAGGTGATCTTTTTAATGTGAACTAAACAATATTAAAAACGTGATCTTTTTAATATGAACTAAACAATATTAAAAAGGTGATCTTTTTAATATGAACTTAACGATATTAAAAATTTCCCAACAAATTCAATAACCAAATATGATGAATTTTGTTTAACTATTTCTAATTTGCACAATTGCAAATTCTTGAATCCGCAAATCTAAGAAACTAATCATATATATATGTAAATCTCAAAAAAAATGAGATTTTGATCGTATTGACAAATCTGAAATGATGGAACTGAAACAAAGAGGAAAATAACACCGCAACATCAGATCTGAAAATATTTGATCTGGAATTAAGAATAAATTTCATCGCAAATTTAGAACATAAATTTTGAATCTAAATAAAGATGAGATTTTGATGTATCAACCAAACGAATATATTATCCTCAACAACAATAAAGATATAAATAAATTCCAAATTACCAAAGCGCAGAATAACATATATATAGCGATTTAACAGGCGAGAACAATAATCAATTTTCAATTATTTGTAAAAAGAAAATATAGGAATTTTCACACTGGTTTACTCTTTCTGAATTTTGCGCTGTTCTGATTTTAATTAGCCTGAAATTCAGATCTGCTCCTTTTCTATTCTGATCAGCTCTGTTGTATAGATCTCAGCGTCGTGATTTCATCGGTTCTTAGTTACATTGTCGAAAAAGAGGCCGCCCCTTTCTCTCCCGTATGCCGCTCCAGACCATCGCATAAGAACCCAACCCGTCAAATCCTTCAGCGGCTTCCATCCGCCACCACAGGCCACTTGAATCCGTAGTGCTCCCTAAGCTCTTTGATTTGTCTTTGGGTTAAGGTTCTAATTCGAAGTATGTTGGGAGAATTTTAGGGATGAAAATGGGATGTTTTCAGCCATATAAAAGAAGAGGGCAGCAGCAGTTGAAGTTGGGCAATCAGGGTTTGCTAAATGTTGGTTATTTATAATATTAAATTATTTAGTTCATTAATTCAAGAAAAAGCCCGTTATCTCCTATTCAAATTTCAAAATAAAACAAGAAAAGGGAAAACGGGAAGGTAATCAATTGGATAGACATGAATAAAAAGAATAGAAATCTACACGTAGGTCCATTAGTTTTTGAAGAATGAAAAGAGAGAAAAAAAGAAATGACGGGCAAAAAAGGAAAGGAAAAATAAGAATAATAAGAGAATGGAAATATTAGAAATGAGAAGGTGTAAATAAGATACGTTAAAATAGAGTGAAGAGAAATAAGTTAATAGAAATAAGGGAAGTAAATTAGTCGAATGATGGAAAGAGATAAATGCGTTATTAATGAAGAATTAAAGTGGAGAGAATGGAGGTAGTGAGTTTAGGGAAAGAAAATAAATGATAGATTGAAACACATGCATACATGTTAAAATAAGGATGGATGTGTGATTAGTGAGGACAATGGAGGAGAGAGAAAGGAGGCGATGAATTTGAGAAAAGTAGAAAAGAAAGATGGAATAATTAATCTTATCATGAAATAAATTCAGTAGTTTGTTTAAAACAATATTAATCACTATTTATATTAAACTTCAATTTGAAATTTCCAACGATAAAATTTTCCTTCTTAATGTACTACTCTCTTTAATTCAAAGTTTATCTTATTTTTATTGTTACGGTTCAACTTGTAATACCGTTAGACCTTGGTAAAAATGCTTGAATGCCATATCATTTTTAATAGAATGTTATTTCAAAAGCAAAAGTCCATGTTCACATTAACCATACATCTTTCCTTTTAAACCAAATTACCAGATCAAAATTAAAATAATTCATTTCTTAATTAATAACGGTAGCAACTCTTGCCTTTCTATAACGTTCGTATTCAACAACAAAGGAATCTTAACATAAAAAATTCAAATCGGTTGGTCATATAAATCTCGTTTATTCGGCACAACGTTTATAAATGTATGTATTGGAATATATTTCTTCAATAATGAACACATTATTTCCAAACAATCTTTCAGCAAAAATTTATGAATCCCATTAATAATATCATAAATTTTATTTAGTACCAATTTATATTCAATAATTTAATTTAACAATTTTTCCTGAGTTTGATTTAAATCAAATGGTATATAAAAACTAATTTTTAAAGTCATTTCAAATTTTTATGTAATACCCCACGTCCATTAATGTCACTCACAAAGGGAACGCATTAACTTCCATGCAGCATTTTAAGTGAATATAGAACATAAAATCACAACAAGACAGATATAAAGCAGTACTTAAAAATTTAAAACTTTATTTATTGCAATGGAAGATAAATATGTTTGCTTACATCATCAGAAACCCAAAGACTAGAGTCACGTACGAGATATCCATCTTGACAAAATCAAAGTACATATAAATAAAAAGCATAATCCCAACTTCAATAGCCATGATAAAAGATAAGCTGACTTTACTTCAGCAATCCAAGTACTCAAAAAAGATCCAAGCCAAGTTCCAATAATGCTAGTTCAACCCTGAGCACCTTGGGAGGGGGGGAGGAGGAAGAAAAGAGGTGGAAACAAAGGGGTTAGACATAAAGTCTGGCGAGTGCGATAACTTTAACAATTCAATTATCAAAATAACTAAGCTAAGGCATAAGCTGGAAAGTTAGGAAATGACTGTGAGCAATTGGGTATGGCAGAGCAAACAAAGGAAATAAGATGAACAAAGATAACGTTAAAGGCGCCCCTAATTACTAAGGAATAATCACTACACTGCACCACACCAGTCACCCCTAAAGGTTGATCCCACTTACTAAAATTAGAAATCATATTAGTAGTATCGTGTACTCCTAGCTGACTACATAGGTGTCGCCTGCCCCTATTTCCATTAGGTGTACCCACTACCCCCATGCGATCGGCTCCCTAACTCGTAGATACCCGTGCTGGCCCCACAGTGGGGTGTATCACTACCCAAAGTGGCAACCCGATACCACCAACGATGCACGGCTTATACCTACACGATGCAACAACCTCTTACCTACCAGCCTGGGCCCACACACGCCCATGACCCCGTTGGTCTTGCGTTGCCACCGCTAACCCGTTTTGGCCTCTTGCACTCAAGCCTAGTATGCATGTCCCGTCCTCGACTTGGGTCGAGCCCACAAAGATACGCATGGGTTACTTGTTGAAACGGGCCACCATTACTTGACACAAGCTATCCACCTAAGCCTGGTCCCCTCTAGTACATCCCACTTAACCCTCTTCTTAGACATGTTCACTTACATGTTCCAATTTTGGTGAAGTGTTACTAACCGTATTTCAAATGCCACTCAAGGCACCCACCAGATTCCACATGCCACCGAAGGCACCCACTTAACCCCCTCATGTCCCACTCCATGATTATCTAGTTAAGTGTTTCTTAATTCATTAAGACCGTAACCTTATAAAGACCTCTCACATTAGACAAACATTTGTGGCAGCTGGATTTGCCGGGCGGGTCCGGGAAGTCTGACACCACAAAGGAGCCTAACCTCGTGTCTATACAACTGTTACGCATTTAGTTTATGCCTAAGACCTCCGACATTATACTGGCATTTGCGGCTGCTGGATTTGCCAGGCGGGTCCGGGCAGTCTTACACCACAAAAGAGCCTAACCTCGTGTCTTAGACGATTAATTAAACCGAATTAATCATCCCCCAATTTGAATTAATTTCCCTATTCAAATTATCAATCAATTCCAAATTTAACGATGTCCATAATTGACTCAATTACGCCTATCTATTTATGGTATGCAAAATCATACCAATTTCATCACAAATTTATTATATGCCATTAAAGGCATTTTATGCCAAATTCTCAATATTACATCTTTTAATATTATCCCCTTACCCCACGTTGTACGTTCGTTCGTTTAACGTAAAATATACATTAGACTCGAATAGTCTATCTCATAGAATAAAGAGAAAACATCACAACATACATATAACTAAAAATAGATCTAAACATAAGGGGTGAACTTGCATGTGTGAATGATATTTTACATTTAAAACTTGCATAGGCCAAAGTTACAACTTGCATAAAACTACATATGTCATAGATCCAAATCTAAAGGTGTAAACTTGTTTAGGTAATGGTCACAACTTACATAAATCATGTATGTCATAGATCTACATCTAAAGGGGGTAAACTTGCATAGGCAATAACCACAAACTTGCATGACATGATTCATATTCCAAACTCATATATTTATATAAACTTGCATATGTGATTTATGCAACATAACAATGGTGTAAACTTACATCTAAACATGTAAATTAAGATCTACATGTAAACTAGCACATTAAATTGTGTATAGTCGGTATTCATACTTACATATAAATTACACATGTCCTATCCTAAATTTTAGATCCAAACTTGCATATAAATAGATGTCATGAAACATGTAAGGTTATATATGATCCTCATTATCTTGCATACAATTCATACATAAGTTAACATTCAAACTAGCATATAGAATTATGAGTCAAGTTGAACTTACATATGATTTAACATATGAATTGGATCAACAAGTCATAACCAAACTAGCATTTTTAACATATGAATTAGATCTATAAAACATGACCAAACTAGCATTTTTTCATATGAATTACATCTACAAAACATAACCAAACTAGCAATTTTGTCATATGAATTAGATCAACAAAACATAATCAAACTAGCATTTTTATCGTATGAATTAGATCTACAAAACTTAACCAAACTAGAATTTTTATCATATGAATTAGATCTACAAAACATAACCAAACTAGCATTTTTATCATATGAATTAGATCTGCAAAACCTAACCAAACTAGCATATGAACAACATGATGATTTGATTATACATAAGCCAATCATAGAATTACAACATAGATGATAGCATCATAACTTTACAACATAGATGACAACATCACAACATAACATTATAGAATTTACAACATGTATGATAACACCACAATTTTACAACATAATTATAACATGCGGTCAATAATTCACATCATATCCATATAATCGACATCATAACTTAATACAATTAAATTGCCAATTATTTTATTAAAGAAATCGAACTCACAACTCAAAGAAGGACTTGAGTTCTGAATTCTGAGTTCTGAAGTTGTATTAGCTTTCCTTTGAATAAGATTCATTGTTAGAGTTGAATAGAATTGAATTTGATTTGCTTTCTTCCTATCTAATTGGTGGCGGCTATTCTGATTTGCTAGGCGACAGCATGACGGACATGATTCCAATTTGATTTAGGTTTTAGAATGAAGTTTGGTAGTGTTTATATAGAAGTTAGATTTATTTATAGCCATCAGATCATCCTAGGATCCATCTAGGCCTTAGAAACCAAGAAATGATGTCAACAGACCGACCAGAAGTCGCCACCTAAGCCCCAAAACATAAAATTTCATCATAGACCTTTTAGGGCCGACAGGACCAATTCCAAACCTCTTGAGTCGATACTTGGGTCGACCCACCGGGTCTCGGTTCGAACCAAAATTAGGAGGGTTTGGTGTTTTGCCTTCCCGCTTCCGCTGTTTTTAATTTTTTTCTTCAATTTTAGGTTTAAATTTATTTTATTTATATATATATATATATTTATATATATATATATATATTCCTATCTTCCTAATAAACTATTTTCACAATAAACCACTTTTTGAACTACATTCACACTAAGCCATTTTTTAGCCATACCCCTAAAACAAAAATATGGTGTAACAACCCAGAAATCTGGGCCAATTAAAATTTTTTAATTTGGCTATTTAAGCGAATTTTGGCTATTTAAAATAGATTATTTTTAAATAATAACGACAGAAAATATAGTTTTGATGAAGTTAAAGCGAATAAATTTATTTTAAACATATATCGCGCTTGAAATGGCGCGGTAGTTTGAAAATTTGATTTTAAACTTCGATTAAATATATATAATTCAATTTAAAGTAGAAAGGGGACAACCTTGGAAAATTTAACTCTGTTTAACCAAATCTTTGAAACAGATGTGAAGAACATGACCGTCACAGAGTAAATTAATTGTTAGGGCTTGGCTGGCATTTTAAAATAGTTGCTAAGCTGTTTATATAAGGCTGTATACGTTTAAAGGTATTTTAAATATATACTTGGCCCTTAAAAATAACCATTTTTTAAACGACCTCCATTTTGGATGAAACCACTTCTGTTGGATCCGGGATGTCAAATTATTGCTAAATTCCAAATTCCATAATTTTTGGAATTAATATGTGAGCCTGGCGCAGTTAAACGTGTTTGACAAAATTCAGTTGATTTTAATCGACTGGAAATTGGCCATTTTTCAAACGGTCTCAGAATTCGACGAAATTAGTTTTGTTAGGACCGTATCGTCAATACGATGCTAGAAAATATTTTTCTGGAATTTTTAGAGTCTGTATGTGTCCCCGGTAATTTGAAATATGTGTTTAAATTGAATATATATATATTTAAAATTTGATTTAAACGAAAACTGGTCGAAACAGCCGAATTGGCTTACGTGGCATATCCCATTGTGTTCGGAATGGGGGTATTACGCTGTGGGCGACAGTCTTTGGGTCTTGTTTCAAGGTCAAATAAAAAGTCACCTTTTTTGGAATTTAAATATTTAAATAAATAATTAAACCCCTCCTTTTCCCTTTAACATTGGTCAACGCCTTCCCACCGCCCATATCGTTCGTTCTCAAGACAGAAAAGAAAACAAAAAGGTCACGCCTCTCGTTGGACGCGCCGCCCAGGTGATTGACCCACGCTAGCGCCGTGTGTGGTCTGCTGCCCCACACCCTCAACTCCGCTACCCTCCCCTTCGACTCCCTCCTCCGCCCCGTGAGAACCACGAACCCCCAAATCACCCGCACCCTAGCCAGCAGCCACCACCACCAAGATCTCCGGTGCCACCTCGAAACCGCGACCCCCCTTCCGACCACTGGTGTCGCCCCTAACCGCCTTAGACGCTGCCAATGCATCTCCTCCCCTCTCAGCCCTAAATCGAACCTCGACTGTAAACCACTGCCGCTGGCTGAAGCCTCTCCTCTTCATCCTCCGATTGAGCTGCGCTGACCTGACACAGCACCCCTCTCCTTTAACCAAAATTCGATTTTCTTCGAAGGGTAAAAGGTGAGTTTTATAATTGTTTTTAATTTCTGCTTAAAATATAAATAGCATTTTTTAAAAATTACGATTTTTATATGTTTGAACATCGAATAAAGAGGTGATTTTTATTTATGCAAAGAAGAGATTTTAAACATGTGTGATTTTGTTTATATAGCGAAGAGAAAGGATTAGATTTCTCTAATAGACAATGTTAGACTTTGAAATTAAAAAGATAGTATTTTGAAATAAGAAAAGACGACATTTTTAAAGTTGTAAAGAAACATTCTTTTATATAAAATTAAATTTTTATAATATAATCTTTTATTTAAATATAGAGTATTAAAAATATAACCTTTATATTCAAAGTAGCGTTGTAAAAATAAAACCTTTATATTTAAAGTAGCGTTGTAAAAATATATTCTTTTATGTTAAAGTAGCGATATAAAAATATATTCTTCTATGTTCAAGTAGCGGTATAAAAATATATTCTTTTATGTTAAAGTAGCGGTATAAAAATATATTCTTTTATGTTAAAGTAGCGGTACAATAATATTATCTTTTTTGTTAAATAGCGTGTTAAAAATATAATCTTTTATGATTAAAAAGCGTGGTAAAAATATAATCTTTTAGGTGAAAAAGCATTGTAAAAGTATAATCTTTACATATAAAGTAGCGAGTTCAAAAATGTGTTTTTTTTAACGTGAAACTGCATGTAAGAGATCTCGATTAGAAGCACGGCGATGATGTTCTACATAAGAAGATTCGCGGTGTTCGGTTTAGCTCTTGGTGAGAACTCCTCACTCTAATTTTTTTTCTAGTTTAAAATGTATACTCGGATGTTGACGGTGTTTAGTAGCACCCGACACCCGTCGTCCACAAACCATGGACGGCTTGTTTGATTGTTTGCTTGGTTGTTAGTGTTGAGTGAGATGGTTGTTTGAATATTGGTTTGGGGTGTGAAAATCGAATTGACAAATTGGTTATGATTAGACGTGCGCCGTTATAAGGCCAGGGTGTAAGGCTAGACCTTACCCCAATTTTGGTATAGCGCCTTTGTGCTGCCGAAATTTTCTAAAAAGTGTTTGAAAAATTTAGTTAGTTAAAATTAAATACCCATATTCAAACCAGATGGATTGTCTATGTACACCTATTTGATTGACGTTGATTTGGGACGATATATTGTACACATCGCCCAAATGCATAAATAAATGTGTGTTTGTTGTTTGAAACCCCACACGGGTGTTGGGATGAAAATGGACGTATACTAATCCCAATTGTTTAGTTGTATGTCAATCAGTTGGTTGACAAGCTGTTGTAAGCATTAATTATTTATATTTAATGCTTATGCAGTTGTGTAGTGCACTTTGGATGATGGTTGATTATATACATGTGTTGTATGTGAATCCATATAAGTAAAATTATATGGCGTTTGTTTGGGCTCATTTCAATTTGGAGAAATATTTGAAATAAAATATTTGAAGTAAAAATATTTGAAATAGAATATTTAAAGCAGAAATATTTGAAATATAATATCTAAAGTAAAAATATTTAAAATAGAAGAATTTGAAATATATTTAGCCGTGTTGAATAGATTTGCGCCATTTGGATGCGAACGATATAAATATCGATTTTATTCATTTTAAAATAAATATCGATTAGTAAATAATTTCAAATTCGAATATTTTGAAAATAATATCGTTTATAGTATAACGATGTAGAATATTCAATTTTGGCTAAAAATTAAAAGTGAAGTTGGAATCGATTTTAAACGATTTATAAAATACGTTTAGAATTAAAATCGATGAAATATATATACTATATTATATATATGTATATTAAATGGCCTGAATAGAACGCGCCGCGCCGCGGCCTTTCGCGAATTTCGACCATTGACTTCGCGTGGACATTACGGGAGATCCGACCGTCGGATTCTCCTAAAACCGGAACCGTTGGGTTCGTGTCGAAAAGAGCTTTCCAACGAATATTAGAAATTTGAAATCTAACGGTTGGATTTGGAAATCAAATTTGGAAAAGGTCACTATGGATGCAGTGCGATGACCGTTAGTGGAAATCGACTGTACGGGCCTTGATAAAATTATTAAAAATAGCAATAATTTGTCTAAAGTCAAAAGAAGTGATTTGGGAAGAGTTGGGGTGAAAAACCCCATATTTACAAAGATAAAAATGTATTTTTATCGAATTGAACTAGTATTTATTAGAATTAAGCTGGAAAACAAGGCATTATCGATCAAACTTGATTTACCTGGAAATCAAGCTGGAAAATGCCAGTCCAAAGTGAGTTGGGATTGTGCATCTTCCAACTCTTTTTCCATTTTTAGTCTGGTCCGAGCATCATTATCAATCTTCACCTTGAATCTGGCTGCTTCCGTATTTAGTTTGTGGACAACATCGGAAAGGTGAACGGCATGCTTCTTCATTACTTCATATTGTTTAGCCACATGGCACACGTATCCCATGACCTCCATATCCCAATCCCTGAGGATTGTTTCAAGATCCGGAACGAACTTCATCCTCTAAAAGAAAATATCAGGAAATTGCTTTCTTAAACACTCCAGATTAGCCTGGTTGTTGGGTCGGTGGACAACGTCCCGAGCAGCAGAGGTCTATAGATTAAGCTGACCAGAGGGGATGACAGCCGTCTTCTCCTTCTCTGTCTCCTTCCTTGGATCCTTACTTTCGTCTCTTGGCCCGTAATGTTTCTTGGAAGACTTTCTGTGAAAAGGCGTACTCTTCGGAGGAGTTAAGTCATTGGGAAGTTGTTTCCCCCCCCCCCCCCCCCCCGTCGGTGGCAGTTGATGACTGTGGGGTTTTCTAGAGTCTTGTTTGGACGGAGACCGAGATCGTGTAGAATAAGGCCGTTGAGGTTCCCGGGGCCGAAGGCTATCTTTCCCTCGACTGCCACTACAAGCACGCTCAGGATCTGAAAGAAGACTTCCTGTACCCTCACGGGGGGAGCGATAAGAATATGGTCGTTTGCGAGTCATCCTTCCTGCAAATGAAATGAACATATATTAGAACTACGAATAATAATGGTGTAGAAAGTGCTGTAGTGAGTGGTGCATGTGATCTGAGCATCCCATATAACCCCCTTAACGGACCATGGCCTAGAGTTAGGCTCGTTTGTGAAACTTCCGTTTCTTCGACAGGAGCATTCGCTTCCTCAGAGATGGGAAAGAATGGCTCCCCTCAGAAGTCTTCATGTGTGTAGATGTCGTCCGGTAGAGGAATCATGTTTAATTCATCGAGTATTTACTCCTCTGTTAATTCCTCGTGAACGATAGGATAAACCGGTGGCGGTGTCCTTGGGGGAGATTTCCCCTTAGAGGCTGAGACCTCCTTTGGTTCGTCAGCGTGAACCTCACCCCCTTTGTATATATTTAAATCCTCATCATCTTGATTAACTATGGGTAGGGGACTTTTATGGAATTCAGTGGTCTTTACGGGCTCAGAGGTTCCTTCTCCTTCAACCGAGGGCACATATTTGTAAGGTTTGCCACCCGCGCCGAGTCCGAATCTCATATCGAGAAGATTGTGCTTGTGAAGGTTCTCATCAGTGAGACACTTCTTTGCTCTCAAGAAATCCGAGTTGCTTTTAAGGAGGAGTGACATTCGTCCCTCATACACTGAGCCTTCCATTCTTGTAAAGTTGTGATCTGCATGGAATAGAATGATACATTAGTACTGAAAATATGCATTCGAAGTATACATTGAGGAGTCAGAAGCATACTTGCTTGCAGCCACTTCCTAGCACATCCGACCTGATGCTTTATGTAAAACCAGTCAGTTTTGATGTCCCAAATGTTGTTATGACTGTCCGTCACAACTTTTCTGTTGGAAACTGACGCGAGGAAAGAAAAATTGGGAGTTGTCGTAGAATGGTACTTGACATGGTAATAAAATTTCATATCTTTGAGGGTAAGGTCGGTTTTTTGAATCTCCGCATACGTAATATACAGAGTATACAAGGCTGCGCAAGCATTAGGATGAAGTTGCATGGGGGAAATCCTCAACTGTTTGAGGAGACCGACAACAATAGGGGGAAAAGGGGGAAAAGCGCCTACCTAACACACGAGTCGGCTCACGGTCATGTACCCATCGGGGGCAGAATGAGGTCTATCTTCACCTTCTGGAACTTTCACATCATCCCAGGGAATCACGTTCCCCAGACAGATTTTTTATAACTTCAGTTTGTCCAATGTGGAAGCCTTAGAATCGCTTAATTTCTTTGGATCTTGTAACACCTCGTATTTTTGTTAACACTAAAGTTGCTAATTAAAGAATAATCAATGTTTAATATAAGAATTAAGTAAAATGGGTTGCGCTATTATGTTCATCTCAAAATTTTGGGTCAAGATAGACATTTGGTATGCACAAAACAGATACTTTATGAAGATGTTATTAAGCCTGGAAGTTTGTATGCATATGAGAGAAATATATATATATATATATATATATATATATATATATATATAAGAAAATAAAAAATATGCAAAAAAGTCCAAAACAACAAATTGGGAGAGGGAATAACCGAACCAGCCCATTTTGGAGTCGACCCGAGCCCCGTTGGGTCGACTATGGTTTAATCCAGGGTGTTTGGCTGTCAACCCATGGGCTGATTCGCTCAAATACAGATTTTGCATCTGATTGGTTCTCATAGTTCAGGGTTAATCTAATGGTCCTAAATGACTTCCTACACCTATAAATATGTGATTAACCTAACCCTATACCTCATTAAAATTGGAACCAAGGACGTCATGCTGTCGCTTTGCAACCTACAAGTAGCCGCCACGAATTAGAGGAAGATTAAAGCAAATCAACTCAACCTAATTCTACTCTATTCAAGTCTAGAGCTTCAACAACGAATCGAGTAACATCGCTACAACAATTTTGCATCAAGTTTGATCAATTGTTCATAGTTCTTTAATCCACAAAAGGCAAGTTTGATTTCTTCAATAAGATAATTAACAATTTAATTGGATTAAGATATGATTTGGGTTTTATGGTTATGCTTGTGAATCATTGGAAAATATGATAATTTGTGATTATGTGTTAATGATGCAAGTTATACGCTAGTTTTGTTAACCTATGCCCAAATCACCTACGTTCAACATGATCATTTTGTGACATTATTTTATATGTGAATGTGGATGTAAAGTTATATGTGGATTGTTTACATGAGAATCAAGTAAAATGACTATATGCAAGTTTAGGAAGAAATTCACATATGCAGATCTATACCTTTAGGCTTAGATCTATGACATACACCGTTTATGCAAGTTTTGGGATGAAAACCTTATTCATAACATGCAGGTTCACACCCGTTTAGGTCTATGTTTAGATCTATGATTTTATGCCAGTTGTGTTGTAAATTCTCATGTGCAAGATTAGGCCTATTTTGTATGCTATGTAGATATGTGGTGTTTTCCCCTTTTTCTTGTGTTAGACTATTTCTTAGTCAATCATATACTTTATGCGAACGAACGCCGCGGGGTTTATGGGGAAATATTGATTTTACACCTAAATATGGCTTGGCATGTTATGGCATAAAAAGGCGTATGTGAAATTGGAAACATTAATCGGTAAGATTAATGTGATTTATGGATATTAATATTTGACACAATGAAATTGGTGTAAAATTGCCTTAAGGGCATAGAATTAAATTAAGGAATTAATTAGTAATTAATGTGCATTAAAAGAGGCATATATGTAAATTGAGATATTAATTGGCAAAGCGATATATGGACATAATTAATGTGAATTATGGTCACAAAGATAATTGGAATTTATTAACATATTTGATTAGGGATAATTAATCCAAATATGGGATTAAAATATTATGTTAATAAATGTGAATTGGCATGTAAATGAGGCATATATGTAAATTGAGATAAAATGCCTTTAATGGCATATAATAAATTTTTGTTGAAATTGGTACGATTTTGCATACCATAAATGGATGGACATAATTGAGTCAATTATGGACATCGTTAAATTTGGAATCAATTAAAAATTTGAATAGGGAAATTAATTCAAACTGGAGGAGGATTAACTAGGTGTAATTAATCGTCAAAGAAATGAGGTTAGGCTCTTTTGTGGTGTAAGGCTACCCGGACCCGCCCGGCGAATCCAGCTGCCACAAATGCCAGTCTAATGTGGGATGTCTTCAGCATAAACCAAATGTGTAACAGTTGTAAAGACATGAGGTTAGACTCTTTTATGGTGTAAGACTGCCCAGACCCGCCCGGTGAATCCGGCTGCCATAAATGCTAGTCTAATGTGAGAGGTCTTTATAAGGTTACGACCTTAATGAATTAAGAAACACTTAACCAGATAAACATGTAGTGGGACATGAGGAGGTTACGTGGGTTCCTTGGGTGGCATGAGGAATCTAGTGGGTGCCTTGGGTGGCATTTGAAATACGATTAGAAACACTTAACCAAATCTGATCCATAGGGATTGTATGAACTTAAGTTTAAGTTAGGGGTTAAGTAAACTGGGTTATATGGAAGGAGTGGGTTAAGTAAATCTTAGGTATTAGCATATATAGGCCCACAAACTTAACCATAAATTAAATATGCTTGAACCGGTGAGATGGTTAAGTAAATCTTGTTTAAGTGGGTAATATTAGCATATATAGGCCTGCAAACTTAACCGTTAATTAAACATGCTTGGGTCAGTGGGAGGGTTAAGTACATCACGGGTAGGTGGGTAAGATTTATGTATATAGGCCCACATACTTAACCAATACAACCTGTTAATTAAACAAATGGTGAGACTTAACCAAATTCATATATGTTAGTGGACATGGGGTTAAGTGGGAAAATCTAGAGGGGACCAAGCATAGGTGGTAAGCTAGAGTCAAGTGTGGGTGCCCTTTTCAGACCAGTAGCCCATTTCGTATCTTTGTGAGCTCGAACGAAGTCGAGGACGGGATACGCCTACTGGGCCTCATTGTTAGAGGTCAAAACGGGTTAGCGGTGGCAACGCAAGTCCAACGGGGTCATGTACGTGCTTGGGCCCAGGCTGGTAGGTAAGACGTTGTTGCATCGTGTAGGTATAAGCCGTGCATTCCTTGCATAGTATAAGGTTGCCATATTGGGGAGTGATACACCCCAATGTGGGACCTGCACGGGTATCTACGAGTAAGGGAGCCGATCGAATGGGGCAGGGTAGTGGGTACACCTGGTGGAGATAGGAGCAGACGGCACCTACTTAGTCAGCTAGGGGTACACGAAGCTACCATTATTAATTAATTATTAAGGGGATACACCTAGTGGAGATAGGAGCAGACAGCACCTATGACGTCAGCTAGGAGTACGTGGAATTACCATTATCAAGGGGGTACGTCTAGTGGGGATAGGTACACGTTGGGTACCTATGATAGCAACTAGAGATATACAGTCAAACATGGAGAACAGTGGGTACATCTAGTAGTACACGAAGCTATCATCATTCTATTTAGCCAAGAGGGATCAAATTTCTAGAGTGAGTAGTGGTGGTGCAGTGCAACTAGTAACGATACGGTGTTACTAAAAGTGGTGCAGTGTAGTAATTATCTTGTTGTGTGTAGGAGCGCCTCTAGCGTTATCTATGTTCATCCTGTTAACTTTGTATGCTTGGTCTTGCCATTTATTCACAGTCATTTCCTTATTTCCCAACTAATGCCTTAGCCTAATTACTTTTGTAATTATATTGTTAAAGTTATCGGATCTTGCCAGACTTTATGTCTGACCCCCTTTGTTTCCACCTCTTCTCTTCCTTCCCCCCCAGGTTCTCAGGGTGGGCTTAGTACTAGTGGAGCTTGACTTGGATCCCTTTTGGGGGCACTTGGATTTGGATTGCTGAAGTAAAGTTCAGCCCATCATTTTTATTTATGGCTATTCGTAGTCGTGGGATTATGTCTTTACTTTATGTACTCTGATTTTATCAAGATGGATATTATGTACTTGACTCTAGTTATGGTTTTGATGATGTACTCAAACATATTTACCTTCTGCTGAAATAAATGAAGTTTTTAATTTTCAAGTACTACTTTATATCTGTCTTGTTGTGATTTTCTGTTCTATATTCACTCAAAATACTCCATGGAAGTTAATGCATTCCCTTTGTGAGTGACATTAATGGAAGTGGGGTGTTACACGTGGTATCAAAGCTGAAGGTTACCAGAACAGATAAGATATTTTGAAAAACTATTTTTCTAAAGCATTTTTATAAAGAATACTTTCAAGAGTATGTTTGTAGAGGAGTATTTTTGAAAGAAAGGTTTATTTTAGGAACATAATCCCCTAAGAGCCATATATCTTTCCTTCGATTCTCCGTTTCGAGTCTCTTCCTCTTTCCCTTTTTGAATCTCTCCCTCCGCGTATAAATGCTTTTTCTAATAAGGACTTCCGTACGAAGGACGGAAGAACCACTTCAAGGGACTTAGACGTTTGGCGAGCTAGAAGTTAGTCCAAGGAGGTGGAGGGCTTGTGGGTATCTTTAAGATGGATGATGGGAGGATGGTTCAAATAGCTGTTAGGTTAACAAAGGATGAAACCTCATCTTGGTGGGAGGTCACGAATGGAGAATGTGAGGAAGAAGGCTAGTTGTTTTGGAGAAATAGGACACCTTATTAGGATTGTCCAAAGAGGCAAGGACAAAGTACAGGATCTTCTGGAGGGTAGTTGTATTCCCTCACGGCTGGTATATCTGATTAGGGTAGGACCGTCTACGTTGAAATTTGGTTTTCTTTATCATCATGTTTGAACTTTGTTTGATTCTGGCGCTTCATACTCGTTAGTATCTTCTTCGTTAGTTGAAACACTGCACCCAAATACTAGTCTAGTTACGGATCCCATTGTAGTCTCAAATCCTATGGGTAGTTCGGCTCATCCTTAAATGGTTTGTCGAGATTTGAGAGTGTCTATCTTGGGCGTTGGGTTTCAATGCAACGCCTTCGTCCTTGGTTCCACGGGCTGTAGTTCGATTCTAGGGGTGGATTGGCTAGCCAGGTGGGGTGCCATCCTAGATTGTGAAAGGAGGGTAGTTAGACTATTGACTCTTCAAGGAAAGACCCTTGATATTTCTTATGACCCTAGGGGTTCAGTGATGCTTAGTTGCCTAGAATCTTTTGAAGCATCCAACAATGATTTGGAATCTGTTTGTGTGGTCCGTGAGTATGGGGACGTCTTCGATGATGTGCGGGGTTTACCTAAAGGCGCGAAGTAAGCCTTCGTGTGCCTAGTGGGTAATGCAAAGCCAGTTATACAACCAACAATAGTCATCGGGCAAGATTGGCGAGGATAGCCAGAGTTGGTTAAGTGCCCAGTTATTTTTTTTCTAGTATCATCTCATGTAGCCTGTCTGAAATCGGAGGAGGTATTCCTTTGGTGCTTGTCTGATATTGGTTTAGGCCTTTGGGGCATGTGCTTGGGGGATATCAAGTTCGACTAGGATGGTTTACATGGGAGATGGATAGTTATGGCGATTTTTTTTAGATAATATCTTGGTTTACTCAAGGAGTGTTGGGAAACCATGACATGGTAAGGCTATTCGATGATATGGACTGCCCCGAGGTAGGCTCGATAGATTTATGAGGTGAATCGAGAAAAAGGTCAACTAATGGACTATTTAGGACATATGTTGATACCATTTTGGTGGAAGTCCATAAAGACCTTTGTAAAGATATTACCTTCACGGTTGACAAAGGAAAAACTTAAATCTTTGGGAGTGGGAGACTTTGCGAGGGCTTCGGGAAGACGACCCTCGAGGAAGCACATCATTCTAGGATGATCTAACATAGGATTGATTGGGTTGAGTAATTCTCCGAGTGTCCATCTGATGTTGATTTCGGACTTCGGGGTTAATGCTTAGGGAGTTACTCTCTCAACCGATATTTATGTGAGTTAAGATGTGCCTAATTATAAATCGGGTAAAACCTGTTTGATCGAGATTCCATTCTTACAAGTGAATTTTGGGAAGCTTGCATGAAACCTTGAATACGCGGTTATGTTTAAGCCGAGTATACTAGAAGGAGAATAAATGAAAGTGGAACAAGAGGCAATAGTGAAATGAGTTCCAACTCATATTTTGGAAATAGGAATCAAGAAGTTACGAAACTGTGAAGTTAAAGGTGGTCAAAGCACAATGGAGTTAAACTCAAGGAAATGCGACTCAGAAGATTGAAGACTAGATACGCGCATCATATCTCTTTTTAAGAGTATATCCTTGATTCCTCTCTTCCTGTAGAGCTTACTTGCATGCTATCTATTAAGAACTTCCTCTCGGTCCTATTCTCAATCCTATTTCTGTTGCAAACCCCATACGGGGTTTGTCCCATCTGTTAGTAATACATATTGGGGCTTGAGGGTGTCCATTGGATTGACTAAACTTTTAGGGTTCTATAAGATATGGATTGGTTTTAGGAGTCCGTCATGCCTAGTTTCCTAGAATCACATATATATTGGTTGGGTTGAGAATTTCTTTGGGTGTCAGTCTGATGTTGATTTCGGTCTTCGGGGATGGTGTCTAGGGAGTTCTTCTCCTAATCAGTAAATATGTGACGTAGATTTCCATTTCGGATACTGCCTAATGGGCACAAAGTTTTTACTTGCTTCTATCATTCGACGATATCTTTAGGTAGGAACAATTGAGTGTAAACATGTGTTTGAGACATGTTATGATTGATGGTTGCAAGTGGTTGCAAGTGGTTGCTAGAGCATGCTCGTGGATGCATATACACACACATTAGGCACTAGATCGGCTCAATCACCTCATGTTGCATATATATATATATATATATATATATATATATATATATATGTTTATTTTTTTATGGATGGGTGATGGTTATGTTAACATATGGATGTTGCATTCGGATGAATGGTTGTGCACGCATGTAGACATAATATGTATCATTAGGTTCTTTTGCATACATAATGGATGCATGACACTATCATGATTTGCATTAAGGAGGTCAGCTGAATCAGTAGACTGCCTAATTTTACATTAGATACGGACATGTACACAAACTGTGCATATAAACATGAAAGCATTAGAGGTCTTTAAGGACAATGGATGCCTTTGTTTGATGGTTGAGTAGATGGATAATTGGATGGTAGGACTTACATTCTTCTTGACTTGAAAATTTCGGGGTCGAAATCCTTTAAGAAGCACTAATGTTGCTAATAAAATAATAATCAATGTTTAATATAAGAATTAAGTAAAATGGGTTGCGCTATTATTTTCATCTCAAAATTTTGGGTCAAGATAGACATTTGGTATGCACAAAACAGATACTTTATGAAGATGTTATTAAGCCTTGAAGTTTGTATGCATATGAAGAAATATATAAATAGATATATATAAGAAAGTAAAAAAATTAAATAAATAAATATGCAGAAATGTCCAAAACAACAAAATGGGAGGGGGAATAACCGAACCAGCCATTTTGGGGACGACCCGAGCCCCGCTGGGTCGACTACGGTTTAATCCAGGGTGTTTGGCTGTCAACCCGTGGGCCGATTCGATCAAATACATATTTTGCATCTGATTGGTTCTCATAGTTCAGGGTTAATCTAATGGTCCTAAATTACTTCCTACACCTATAAATATGTGATTAACCTAACCATATACCTCATTAAAATTGGAACCAAGGCTGTCACGCTGTCGCTTTGCAACCTAGAAGTTGCCCCCGTGAATTAGAGGAAGATTAAAGCAAATCAACTCAACCTAATTCAATTCTATTCAAGTCTAGAGCTTCAACAACGAATCGAGTAACATCGCTACAACAATTCTGCATCAAGTTTGATCAATTGTTCATAGTTCTTTAATCCACGAAAGGCAAGTTCGATTTCTTCAATAAGATAATTAACAATTTAATTGGATTAAGATATGATTTGGGTTTTATGGTTATGCTTGTGAATCATTGGAAAATATGATAATTTGTGATTTTGTGTTAATGGTGCAAGTTATATGCTAGTTTTGTTACCTATGCCCAAATTACCTACGTTCAACTTGATCATTTTGTGACATTATTTTATATGTGAATATGGATGTAAAGTTATATGTGGATTGTTTACATGAGAATCAAGTAAAATGACTATATGCAAGTTTAGGAAGAAATTCACATATGCAAGTCTCTACCTTTAGGCTTAGATCTATGACATACACCGTTTATGCAAGTTTTGTGATGAAAACCTTATTCATAACATGCAAGTTCACACCCTTTTAGGTCTATGTTTAGATCTATGATTTTATACAAGTTATGTTTAGATATGTGGTGTTTTTTCCTTTTTCTTGTGTTAGACTATTTCCTAGTCTAGCATATATTTTATGCAAAAGAACGCCGCGGGGATTATGGGGAAATATTGATTTTACACCTAAATATGAATTGGCATGTTATGGCCTAAAAAGGCGTATGTGAAATTGGATACATTATTGGGTAAGATTAATGTGATTTATGGATATTAATATTTGACACAATGAAATTGGTGTAAAATTGCCTTAAAGGCATAGAATTAAATTAAGGCATTAATTAGTAACTAATGTGCATTAAAAGAGGCATATATGTAAATTGAGATATTAATTGGCAAAGCGATATATGGACATAATTAATGTGAATTATGGTCACAAAGATAATTGGAATTTATTAACATATTTGATTGGGGATAATTAATCCAAATATGGGATTAAAATATTATGTTAATAAATGTGAATTGGCATGTAAATGAGGCATATATGTAAATTAAGATAAAATGCCTTTAATGACATATAATAAATTTGTGATGAAATTGGTATGATTTTGCAGACCATAAATGGATGGACATAATTGAGTCAATTATGGACATGGTTAAATTTGGAATCAATTAATAATTTGAATAGGGAAATTAATTCAAATTGGGGGAGGATTAATTAGGTGTAATTAATCGTCTAAGACACGAGGTTAGGCACTTTTGTGCTGTAAGGCTGTCCGGACCCGCCCGGCGAATCCAGCTGCCATAAATGCCAGTCTAATGTGGGACGTCTTAGGCATAAACTAAATGTGCAACAGTTGTAAAGACACGAGGTTAGACTCTTTTATGGTGTAAGACAGCCCAGACCCGCCCGGCGAATCCAGCTACCATAAATGTCAGTCTAATGTGAGAGGTCATTATAAGGTTACGACCTTAATGAATTAAGAAACACTTAACCAGATAAACATGTAGTGGGACATGAGGGGGTTAAGTGGGTGCCTTGGGTGGCACGAGGAATCTAGTGGGTGCCTTGGGTGGCATTTGAAATACGATTAGAAACACTTAACCAAATCTGATCCATAGGGATTGTATGAACTTAAGTTTAAGTTGGGGGTTAAGTAAACTGGGTTATACGGAAGGAGTGGGTTAAGTAAACCTTAGGTATTAGCATATATAGGCCCACAAACTTAACCATAAATTATATATGCTTGAACCGGTGAGAGGGTTAAGTAAATCTTGTTTAGGTGGGTAATATTAGCATATATAGGCCCGCAAACTTAACCGTTAATTAAACATGCTTGGGTCAATGGGAGGGTTAAGTACATCACGGGTAGGTGGGTAAGATTTATGTATATAGGCCCACAGACTTAACCAATACAACCTGTTAATTAAAAAAATGGTGAGACTTAACCAAATTCATATATGTAAGTGGACATGGGGTTAAGTGGGAAAATCTAGAGGGGACCAAGAATAGGTGGTAAGCTTGAGTGAAGTGTGGGGCCCTTTTCAGACCAGTAGCCCATTTTGTATCTTTGTGAGCTCGACCTAAGTCAAGTACGGGACACGCCTACTGGGCCTGATTGTTAGAGGCCAAAACGGGTTAGCGGTGGCAATGCAAGTCCAATGGGCTCATGTGCGTGCGTGGGCCCGGGCTGGTAGGTAAGACGTTGTTGCATCGTGTAGGTATAAGTCGTGCATTCCTTGCGTAGTATAAGGCTGCCATATTGGGGAGTGATACACACCAATGTGGGACCTGCATGGGTATCTACGAGTTAGGGAGCCGATCGAATGGGGCAGGGTAGTGGGTACACCTGGTGGAGATAGGAGCAGACGGCACCTATGTAGTCAGCTGGGGGTACACGAATCTACCATTATTAATTAATTATTAAGGGGATACGCCTAGTGGAGATAGGAGCAGACGGCACCTACGATGTCAGCTAGGAGTACGTGGAATTACCGTTATCAAGGGGGTACGTCTAGTGGGGATAGGTACACGTTGGGTACCTATGATAGCAACTAGAGATATACAGTCAAACATGGAGGATAGTGGGTACATCTAGTAGTACACGAAGCTATCATCATTCTATTTAGCCAAGAGGGATCAAATTTCTAGAGTGACTAGTGGTGGTGCGGTGCAACTAGTAACGATACAGCGTTACTAGCAGTGGTGCAGTGTAGTAATTATCATGTAGTGTGTAGGAGCGCCTCTAGCGTTATCTATGTTCATCCTGTTTACTTTGTATGCTTGGTCTTGCCATTTATTCACAGTCATTTCCTTATTTCCCAACTAATGCCTTAGACTAATTATTTTTATAATTATATTGTTAAAGTTATCGGATCTTGCCAGACTTTATGTCTGACCCCCTTTGTTTCCACCTCTTTTCTTCCTTCCCCCCCCCCCCCCCTCAGGTTCTCAGGGTGGGCTTAGTACTAGTGGAGCTTGACTTGGATCCCTTTTGGGGGCACTTGTATTTGGATTGCTGAAGTAATGTTCAGCCCATCATTTTTCTTTATCGCTATTGGTAGTAGTGGGATTATGTCTTTACTTTATGTACTCTGATTTTATCAAGATGGATATTATGTACTTGACTCTATTTATGATTTTGATGATGTCCTCAAACATATTTACCTTCCGCTGAAATAAATGAAGTTTTTAATTTTCAAGTACTACTTTATATCTGTCTTGTAGTGATGTTCTTTTCTATATTCACTCAAAATACTCCATGGAAGTTAATGCATTCCCTTTGTGAGTGACATTAATGGAAGTGGGGTGTTACAGATCTGCTTCATTCACACCTGGAATCTCATCAGGAGCTCGCTCCTCCTCGTCTTCAAGAGACGTACTTTTAGAAGTTGTCGACTCTACGTCGGTATCAGTCTCATAATCAGAGTCAGAATTATCCAATCCGATTCTGAAGGGGTCACTTTAGGATCATCGTGCTTTGATGTCTCTTGTTCTGTATCTTTTTCTGGCACTTCAGTTGGTTGTTTATCAGACACGACTGTATTGGAGAGTAAGCACAAGAGATTAGAATATAGTTACCCGTTCCCTGAGTATGCAAGTACAAGTGTGTGCCTGTGCGTACATTAAAGAAAAGCGTAAAGTTAACAAGATAATCGAGATATCATTCGTTGTCAGCTGTCGAGTTAAGATGTTACTTAGTTCAAATTGCTTGTCTCAAAGGCTCTAACCTAACTGTCAATCGGTATATCAGAGTTAAGTTGCATTGTTTATTTAACAAGTTCATCAAACTGGATCGTGCAGCAGGGTCTGGATCGTGGTATGTCTGCGGATCGTGAAGTAGGTATGGACCCACGACAAAGGCACCAGCTCATGGAAAAGCATCGGATCGCGAAACCAGAACGGATCGTAAGGATCCCTGGCGATCCACTTCTCCCTATCCTCTGGTGAACCATTGACTTACCACGACCCGATCCGTTGTCCAAACCTGATCCCACCATCTATCACCCTTACGAACCATTGACTCGCCATCACCACAATCCAGCTCGACCAACTCCTTCTTCTTCCTCCTCTTTCCTCCTCTCCATCTCCGAACACGAACAGCAGAACCCACGACACCACTATCAGCTTCAAAGCCTCGAATACCACAAAACTCCGCTGCTATTGCCTTTCAAACCAGTAAAAGACTCGCGAGAAACGAGAATGAAAATACATGAAACATTGTTAACGCAATTACCTCTTAATTAACAGGAAATCTTGATTTACCCAATTAGATTTTGGAAGGCAAAGGGGAAGAAGGACGGCGACTAGTAAGGAGAAAGGTAAAAGCTAGAAATAAGAGGGGTTAATCCGCTTATATAGCCATAGAAGAAACCATTCGTATTCCTTATTTTGTCCCATTCGATCCGCTGGGCCTAATGGGCCACGGAACGCCTAAGAAGCCCCGCTGCGGTCCGAGTATAGACCCTCCCAGGTAATGGTCCATGGCACATAAGGTGCTCCCCTCTAGATGTATTGCACAGTTCACCGCGATTCGCGGCGTAAAACGGCGATCTGAGCCCCAACGTGATTTGTGAATCGGAAAGATGGAGTTTCAAGTATGCATAAATACAAAATAAATACTATTTTCTACAATAAATTCTAAGACTTACTTGGCAATTTAATAGCGATACCTCTGGGAGCCTAAAAGATGGAAATTACCTGATGAGCAAAGAATTGATTGGTGGTCTAATTCGATATTTATACCAGTCAAAGGACGCAACTTTTTGAAGCAATACGACATTTCAGACAGACGCAACCACTGATTCATATCGTTTAGTGAAAAGATAGCCTAGTAGTTTCGAAGTATGTTCCATCTTCGATAAAACATACTTCGAGGGGGAAAAATGTTGGCTAGCTTTTTTATCAAGCCACCAAGGTCCCCACACACGAAGAAAATACAAAGCTTCGCGCCTTTAATCTATGAAGTCTCGATTGCGATCACCCTCCTTCGTTAGTTCATGATGCTCCCCCCGAATCGCAGCGCCCGTGCGCGATCGGATCCACCCGTGCCTATTTCATTATCACGATACGATCCGATACCAGAAACCAAAGAATGGGAGCAACGACCTGGTATACTGCGTTGCGAGACGTTTGGATCTCGCGTCACCTGTCCACAACTGTCATATTGATCATTTCTCCATCAAGCTATGAACCAGTCCGAGATTATCGAGATTTGTGCCACGTATGACCGCGATCCTCCTGAAGAAATCAGCTATAAATAGCCCAGAACTTGGCATTTTTAGGATCTTTTGGCAGTTCTGAGTATTGTTTTCGCCATTGCTGTCACATCATTATTTCTTACCAGTTCTACCTCGAAATTACTGAGAGAAATCATAACTGTAAGAGTGAGTTTGAGTGAAACTGTTGATTGTAATAGCATTCAATGTATAGTCAATAGCATATAAAGTGGACGTAGGCTCGTTAACGCCAAACCACTATAAATCTTGTGTGTTTTCTTTTTTTTCCTCATTTTTCAGATATACCTCTATGAATCAGAACAATTTGGGTTTTAGAGCCAAATTTTGGTCTAACAAAAAGATTTACCAAGTAGATTAATTACCTTACTTACATAGCGCAAACCAATCTGGGCCAACCGCGGATCGCGATGGCTGCGGCATCAGAGGGGGGCCAAGGGGAGTCGCGGCCTTAGAGGCGGTGGGTCTTGGGTTACTGGCGGCGGTCTTCAGGCAATTGGATTGGTTTCGGGCTTCAATTGAAGAGTAGAGGAGGGGCCAACGTCGGGTGACTGGGGAAGAGGGGGAGGGAGGCGGCGCGTTGGGGAGGGGAGCGCCAGCTCCAGCGGCGCAATCGAGACCGAGGGGTAGGCTTCGAGCCCCGTCGGTCTTCCTTTTTCTTTTTTTCTTTTTTCTGTTCAATCCTGTTTTGAATGTGGGGGGATGAGGGAGTAGTTGACCACGGGAACCAGAAAATGGGTTTGACCAAGGTCCTAGGGTTTTAGAATTTATTTTTTTATTATTTAATTATCCCCAAAGCAACTTTTTAATACGAACCCCTAACAAGACCCAACGACTGTCACCCTTAGCTAAATACCCCCATTCCGAACACAATGGGATATGTTTCATAACCCAATTCGGCTGTTATGATCAGTTTTCGCTAAATACCCCCATTCCGAATGCACATTTTAATTTACCAGGGCCACATACTGAATCCAAAAGTTCCAAAAAATTAAATCTGGCTATGTTATGACGAAATGGCCAAACAATACTAATTTCATCGAATTTGGAGTCCGTTTGAAAAATGATCATTTTCCAGTCGATTAAATTCAAAAGAAATTGGTCAAACGCATTTTTCCTTTGCCAAACTCACATATTAATTCCAAAAATTATGAATTTTGGAATCTAGCAATAACTTGACATTCCGGATCCAACAAAAGTGGTTTCATAAAAAACGGAGGTCGTTTGCAAAATGGCTATTTTTAAGGGCTATATATTATATAGAATATATACAAATTCCATAGAGACTATTTCTAATTTTAAACTGGTCATAACTTTCAATTTATAAAGTGAAATCTCAGTTTCTTACCTTCGTTAGAAAGAAATTGTTCAACAGATTCCAATTTTCTTGTTTCGTCCAATTCTGACGTATATTGAAAACTGTATATTCATTCAAAGTATAAAATCGATTTTTCAAACTTCCGAGCCATTTCTGGCTCGTTTTATAATTAAAACAAATTCATTCGTTCTAACAACGTCGAAAATAAATTTTTTAGTCGTATTATTTAAAATAATTCATTTTAAATATTCAAAATCCATAAAAATAGCTAGAATAAAAATTTTAAATTGGTTCTGAAAATCCGGGTTGTTACAATCTCCTCCACTTAAAATATTTTCGTCCTCGAAAAGGAACGGAGCTGAAAGTTGTTTAATTAACTAACTCAACTTTCATTCTGGCCTTCATTCTTCAACTTTTCAGTTTCTAATAATTTTCAAATTCTTTAAAAATTTGTCTAACACCCAAAAATTTTGAAAAATTTCGACATAACCTCCTTTGTACGGGGAGACATTTAAAAATTTATTGGGATGTATTAAGCACCCAATAAATCATAAAAATCATACACATATTTTTAGTGACCTAATCTTGTGTCCACAAGGGAGTGTTTATAGATCATATCTCCAAAGAATTAATTCTCATCACCTTATAAATTGTTTTTGTGCCTTATCTAATAACTAGAGAGACGTGATTATCGTCCACTCCAGATCCGTGTGGGTTTTTATTAAATCGGACAATTTACCATTATATTTTTATTTAGTCCATATCAGTCCATGATCTGTTCAACCTGTAATACAGTCATAGCCATACAAGCATCTCGCTTGGATGGTACTTCCAACCTCGTCACATAAGCTCCAAGATCTCATGTGGTATATGATAGAGTACGCTATCTTCAAGTAGTATGCCATGTGGTGTAGTTCAAAATTAATTATTACTATTCAATGGTGACGTTTATAATCTCACACTTAAAAATCAGCACACCGCAGCCAACGGCATTCACAGGAGTTTATATAGTAATAAAATTGCGCAGCTGTAACAACCCGAATTTCAACAACGTGTTAATACAAGAATCAAGGCAGAATTAAATGATAAAATCTGAATCAAGTAAAATGGGCGCGCCATTGCGTTCGTCTCGAAAAAATACGCGAAATAGAGTCCGAAATTTCGTAAATCGGAGTTCGTATGACCGAGATATGGCCTTGCAAAGTTTCACGGAAAATTCAAATTTAAAACAGATTTGAATTTCAGCCCAAAAGAGAAGGCGGGAAAATTCCCGCCAGACACAAGGGGTCGACACCAGTGTCGACCCAGTTGTCGACCCCCCCGGGGGTCGACATGGGTGTCGACCCCTGGGTCGACCCCCCCCCCCCCCGGTAGAACCCCGACCTGGTGCACCTACCTGACTTCTTGGCTCGGTTTTGGAAGCTTGTGACGATTTTGGAGGGCTTGGATCTATCCTAGGGCTAATCCTATGGCCTAGAATGCTCCTAATCTCTATAAAAACACACCTAGACTTTGCCTAAACCCTTATAATCCTCTCATGCCACGAAGTGCTGCCCAAATGCCAATAGATCATGGCCTCCACCTTCAACTCCAAGAGCCTATGCATCCAAACTAGATCCGAATCAAAAAGTGCGAGCTTGCTACAACAAAACAGGGCTAAATCAACGTTGCTACGGCGATTTCTTGACGGTTCTTCACCAAAGGAGCCACCTTTTCTTCATCGAGAAGATTCATGTGCCTAAATCCCTAAGCCACGCGATGTAAGTTCTTGCTACTTTGAGATTTAAACGGTAGTTTAAAGATGGCATGGGATAAAATGCAAGTAAACTAAGTATGTTAGCCTATGAAAGTTTAGCTTTGCCCCTAATCTATGATCTATGACATTAGGCTATGTTTTAGTGACAAAATAATGTTATGTATGTTGCATTGGACTTAGTTTGCCATGCAAAGATTCGACCTTTACTTGTGGTATGATAGCATGAACACTTAGAACCCCTTTTGACATGTGAAACATGTACATGTATTTGACTTAGGGCTTATGCAAGTTAATGAACCCAAAACCCCTTATTTTAGTATGCAAGTTTACCCCTTTGAATGTCATACATACATATGCATGTTTACCCATTTGTATGACATGCATACATATACAAGCTTACCCCTTTAAATGACATAAGTAACATGTGCAAGTTTAATCCCTATATGATAGGTTTATGACATGAACACCTACGCAAGTTACCCTCTTTATGACATTGTGCAAGCTTGTGGCCAATCCTTATATGACACTATGCACGTTTGAGGCCAAACCTTCTTGTGATACCATGCATGTGTGAAGCCAACCCATTTGTGGCATCGTGCATGCTTTGCGGCCAATATATGTCAAAGTATCCATACTATGTTGGCTCGCTTTTACATACGTTGGAAACAGGATTTTTGGGGTAGTTAGGCAAACATGAATATGATGCGAAAACCTGACTTGGGGTTACATGGGAACACGACATGTAAGGTGAACCAAAACGGGGACATGACACGTAGGGTAAACATGGGACTTGAAACTAGACACGTATGGGTTGTAGGTGTAATAAGACACTAGACCAAACATGAAAGTGACCAATACGAGGTTGGGTTGAGTTTGTAGCGTAAATCTGCCCGGAACCGACCGGCATACCGGTAGCTACAAACAATAGGACCCAATGTGGGTAGTTGGTCAAATCGCGCTTAAGACCCGAGGTTAGACTAGGTTGTGGTGTAAAGCTGCCCGGACCCTACCGGCACATCCAGTAACCACAACAAAGTCTAATGTGAGAGGTTGGAGTGCATTAATTAACTTAATGCCACATGGTAAGGTTAAGATAATTTGATTTGTGACACTTAACCATAAAATACAGTTAGGGGATTGGGTTAGCTGATCTATACTTAACTAATCCCACACGGTAATTTGATGGGGTTAAACGACCTATACTTAACCAACCTAAACATGGTAATTGGATAAGGTTAAGCGACCTACACTTAATCAATCTAAACACGGTAAATAGATGCGATTAAGTTAATCTAGACTTAACGAATCTAAACACGGTAAATTGTTGAGGTTAAGTAACTTACACTTAACCGACCTAATATGGTAACTTGATAGGGTTAAGACGACCAATACTTAACCAATTTAACTTGATGATTGAATAAGGTTAAGTTGTGAGCATTAGGGTATACTTAACCAACTTGATACATGGTTTGTAGGGCTAAGTCTTGAACTTGAACACTTAGCAAATCTTGACACGATTCGTAGACGGGTTAAGTCATGAACTTAAGTGACACTTAACCCATAAGATGAAAACTTAGTTCGCGGAACTAAGCGAGGAACCACAGTTAAAAAGGATAACGGGAAAGGGAACTGAGTGGTAAACCTTAGTTTAGGATAACTAAGTAATAATTCTTAGTCCAGGAAACTAGGCCAGTTCAATTATAGATGAGTAACCTGATACGGTAGGTCATCGCTTAGATACACATGAGCAGGAGCAATTTATCCGACTTAGATAAAGGCTCCAACGAACTGGGTGACGAAGCGGTAGCTTCGGTGGAAGTGAGGATACTCTTGGTATCCCTGTGTGAGGTTGCAGATGATCCTCCTGGGCTCACAGAGGTTAAGGTCTGCGGTAGAAGAACCAAGAGTATGCCTTGGTTGCTATGCGAGCAAACTAAAGACTGGGATGGATTAGCATGGAGTCGACGATTCATGGTTGTCGTCCTGGACAGCGCCTCGTCGACTACCTACCATCTTGAGTCAATCGTGTACGCACAGAAAGGCAAGGAACTCCCAAATGACCATGTACTTGCTATCGGGACATGGGTGAGGTTGGCTATCTGGGTGTGGGGCATCGATGGGCTGTAGTGTAGTTCTCATACATGACTTTTCTTGTTTTGCCTTTCAGTAGTTGAGGGAGGGGTCGCATGGGACCATAGCCACGGGTACAAAGACGGACCTTGATATCTGCATCGGCAGATAATACAAATCCCCCGACCGAGTTCCGTATTTCTCGATTTGCCCTGGCACGGGACTCAGATAGCACTTTAAGACACTTGTGCATCTAGATATGGTGAAACGATTCACGATACATACGTGGGAAAAAGGGCGTGGTTGACGGGTAGTGTAATTCCTAGTGGCCCTAGGTAGCTTGAACCCGTACCAAGTTACAACGACGTTCATTAGGTAGTGCAATCCCTAGCAGTCCTGGGTAGCATAAATTCTAGTTGAACATGCAATGATTCATGACAAAAGAATACAGCTAGATGAAGGGAAATAGTCCAAATGATTTCAAGGATAAAATGGTACTACGTTCAAGTAGTGAGAAAGCCCGTACGAGGTACGGCAAAGGACTGAACTTATACATGGAAAGAACCACACGAGTTGGAAAACCTTTATATGCCATATATATTAGGTTGACATGGACCATTACCTGACATTGGGCAAGGGACATTCATAGTTATCGCATAACACGGGTTGGGATACTAGTACGCAAGGTGCAGAGCAAATACACATGTTAGAACCATGGGATGTCATACATGATAGATACCTTGGATAGTATACTTGATAGGAAATTAACGATTTGATACCTTGACTTATCTTGACGCCGTAGTTTGTCCTGACACATTAGTTTTTCCTGATACTGTAGTTCACCTACCTTGTTACCATCCTTATGTTGACTTTCAGTTTATGCATGTCATGTTACCTTTACCTGTTTCTATGTTTGAAGTAGATAGGACTTACCAGTCTTTATGACTGACCCCGTTTTCTTTCGCCTCTTTGTCTTCCGTTTCCCCTCTCCTAGGTTTTCGGGGAGGAAACATGGTTATTAGTTCAGACTTCTTCTGCTTGGAGGTCGTCATCTTCGGCTTGGACTTTTTCTTGACTATGGCTACTTTACTGTTTTTACTTCGTGAATAATTTTATGAAATGTTTTATGCTTCTTTATTATTGCAAGACAGGTTTCTATGTAACTCTGATGTAAAAGGCATTAGACCTTTATGTTTTATAAAGCAATGTAAATTTGATTTTTCATCTTCTGTTTTATATGTTCTGTCTTGTGATATTTCTGTGCATGTTTTACCTTGTATAACGTCTCACCAAAGCTAGTGCATCCCTTTGGGGTGACCCTAGCAGAGTTGGGGTGTTACATTTGGTATCAGAGCAGAAGGTTACAAGACTGGGCAAAAGTTTTAAAAACCTTCTGAAAAACTATTTGTAAACCACTTACAAAGAAGCATTTTAAAGAAAAGTTTTGTTTTAAAGGCTATTACCCAAAAGCCATTAGCACTATCCTCTGTTTCCTTGATTGATTCTCTTTTCCTTTCTTTCCTCCATTAGTAGTCACAGTAGTTTTGACTGTGACTAATCTTTTCGTGCTACGGGGTGCTTTCCATGCGGTGGAGGTGGTTCTCGAGAGGCCGGTTGCCGTGTTACAAGAAAGGATAATAAGAACAAGGATAAAAGGATATGCAGCTTGTTGGTATGGCTTGATCCACCAAGGAGGATAAGGATAAGATTAACGAGAGAGCGATAGGGAGCTCTCACTGTTAGTGTACCCAAGAGAAATGGTACCATTTCTGGTAAATGTTTAGCCGTTCTTTTCTATCATCCCGTCCAGACTTTGTCTTGATCATCGCATCATTTAAGTCTGCTTGGATAGTTGAGTCTCTGCACCTTAGTATTAGCATGGTAGAAGATCCCACTTTTGTCCCGAATCTTATTGGAAGAGCGGTCCATTTATTCATGACTTGTTTGGATTTGAGAACAACTCGTTTGGGCTATGAATGGATTCTAGAGATAAAGTGGTCACCCAATAAGGGGTGCTATTCTCGGTTTTGGAAAGAGGATAGTTAGACTCTCGACTCACCTTGGTAATTCCCTCGAAGTCTCGTGTAACCCTTTTTGGGTTCGGTCATGGTTAGTTACCTAGAATCTCTTGATGCACTTATCGGGAATTTCTGATCCGATCGAGTAGTGTGCACCAATAAGGAGAATGGTTCATTTCGCTAGTGCATGAGTTGTCGAGATCACCCTAGTAGGTACACTTGGCAACATGGATCGGCATCAGAAAACGAGATCCAGAATTCACTAGTGAATTTTGGAGAGCTGGCATGAGTAACGCAGATGTGGCTAAGCCAAGTATACTAGGGAAGGGATAAGTGGAAGTGGAATGAGAGGCGATGAAGAAATGAGTTTCAACTCATATCTTGGGAATAGGAATCAAGGAGCTGCGAAATCATAAAGTAAAAGGCGGACAAGGCCCGATGGAATTAAGCTCAAGGAAATTCGGCTTAGAAGGTTGAAGACTAGACGCGCGCATCATAACTCTTTCTAGGAGTATATCTTTGATCTCTGGTTCTCTTGTAGAGCTTACTTGCATGTTATCGCTTGGTGGATATCCTCTTGGTCCTATTTCTATTACAAACCCCGTAAGGAGTTTGTCTTGTTTATCTCCTCGATCCTAGCGTGATAACCTTAGGTAGAATCCTAAGGATGTAAACATGTGTTTGAAACATGTTATGATTGAGATGGTTGCAAATGGTTGCAAGTGGTTGCTCGTGGATGCGCGAATACACATTATATACTAGATCGACTCGGTCACATTTCATATTGCATATGCACGAGTACTCATATTTGTTTTTGATGAAATTGAATGTGTTATCATGTGGATGTTGCATATGGATGAATGTTTGTGCACGCATATAGTGTATATAGGACTAGGACTATTTGCATACATGTTGGATTCATGGCACTAAACATATTTTGCATTAAAAAGATTTTTCAGGCCTGATCATTAGCATTAGCTAAGGAACATATACACACACTCTTTTCATGTATTCATAAAGCATTAGAAGTCTATTAAGGACAATGGTTGCCTGAGGATGATGTTTTGATTAGATGGGTGATGGATGGTAGGATACGTTCTTCCTAACTTGGAGATTTCGGGGGCGAAATCCTTAAAGGAGGGGAGAATGTAACAACCCGAATTTCAACAACGTGTTAATACAAGAATAAAGGCAGAAATAAATGATAAAATATGAATCAAGTAAAATGGGTTGCGCCATTGCGTTCGTCTCGGAAAAATACGCGAAATAGAGTTTGAAATTTCGTAAATCGGAGTTCGTATGACCGAGATAAGGCCTTGCAAAGTTTCACGGAAAATTCAAATTTAAAACAGATTTGAATTTCAGCCTAAAAGAGAAGGCGGGAAAATTCCCGCCAGACACAAGGGGTGGAGACCAGTGTCGAACCCCCCTAGGGGGTCGACATGGGTGTCGACCCTTTGGTCGACCCCCCTGTAGAACCCCGACCTGGTGCACCTACCTGACTTCTTGGCTCGGTTTTGGAAGCTTGTGACGATTCTGGGGGGCGTGGATCTATCCTAGGGTTAATCCTATGGCCTAGAATGCTCCTAATCTCTATAAAAACACCCCTAGACTTTGCCTAAACCCTTATAATCCTCTCATGCCATGAAGTGCTGCCCAAATGCCAATCGATCATGGCCTCCACCTTCAACTCCAAGAGCCTATGCATCCAAACTAGATCCGAATCAAAAGGTGTGAGCTTGCTGCACCAAAACGGGGCTAAATCAACGTTGCTACGGCGATTTCATGACGGTTCTTCACCAAAGGAGCCACCTTTTCTTCGTCGAGAAGATTCATGCACCTAAATCCCTTAGCCACGCGATGTAAATTCTTGCTACTTTGAGATTTAAACGGTAGTTTAAATATGGGATGGGATAAAATGCAAGTAAACTAAGTATGTTAGCCTATGCAAGTTTAGCTTTGCCCCTAATCTATGATCTACGACAGTAGGCTATGTTTTAGTGACAAAATCATGTAATGTATGTTGCATTGGACTTAGTTTGCCATGCAAAGATTCGACCTTTACTTGTGGTATGATAGCATGAACACTTAGAACCCCTTTTGACTTGTGAAACATGTACATGTATTTGACTTGGGGCTTATGCAAGTAAATGAACCCAAAACCCCTTATGTTAGTATTCAAGTTTACCCCTTTGAATGTCATACATACATATGCAAGTTTACCCATTTGTATGACATGCATACATATACAAGCTTAACCCTTCAAATGACATAAGTAACATGTGCAAGTTTAATCCCTATATGATAGGTTTATGACATAAACTCCTACGCAAGTTACCCTCTTTATGACATTGTGCATGCTTGTGGCCAATCCCTATATGACGCTATGCACGTTTGAGGTCAAACCTTCTTGTGATACCATGCATGTGTGAAGCCAACCCCTTTGTGGCATCGTGCATGCTTTGCGGCCAATATTTGTCATAGTATCCATACTATGTTGGCTCGCTTTTACCTACGTTGGAAACACGATTTTTGGGGTAGTTAGGCAAACATGAATATGATGTGAAAACCTGACTTAGGGTTACATGGGAACACGACATGTAAGGTGAACCAAAAACGGGGACATGACACGTAGAGTAAACATGGGACTTGAAACTAGACACGTATGGGTTGTAGGGGTAATAAGACACTAGACAAAACATGAAAGTGACCAACTCGAGGTTGGTTTGAGTTTGTAGCGTAAATCTGCCCGGAACCGACCGGCATACCGGTAGCTACAAACAATAGGACCCAATGTGAGTAGTTGGCCACATCGCGCTTAAGACCCGAGGTTAGACTAAGTTGTGGTGTAAAGCTGCCCGGACCTTACCAGCACATCCAATAACCACAACAAAGTCTAATGTGAGAGGTTGGGGTGCATTAATTAACTTAATGCCACATGGTAAGGTTAAGTAAATTTGATTAGTGACACTTAACCATAAAATACAGTTAGGGGATGGGGTTAGCTGATCTATATTTAACTAATCCCACACGGTAATTTGATGGGGTTAAGCGACCTATACTTAACCAACCTAAACATGGTAATTGGATGAGGTTGAGCGACCTACACTTAATCAATCTAAACACGGTAAATAGATGCGATTAAGTTAATTTAGACTTGACTAATCTAAACATGGTAAATTGTTGAGGTTAATTAACTTACACTTAACCGACCTAATATGGTAACTTGATAGGGTTAAGACGACCAATACTTAACCAATTTAACTTGATGATTGAATATGGTTAAGTCGTGAGCATTAGGGTATACTTAACCAACTTGATACATGGTTTGTAGGGCTAAGTCTTGAACTTGAACACTTAGCAAATCTTGACATGATTCGTAGACGGGTTAAGTCATGAACTTAAGTGACACTTAACCCATAAGATGAAAACTTAGTTCGGGGAACTAAGCGAGGAACCATAGTTAACAAGGATAACGGGAAAGGGAACTAAGTGGTAAACCTTAGTTTAGGGTAACTAAGTAATAATTCTTAGTCCAGGAAACTAGGCCAGTTCAATTATAGATGATTAACCTGATACGGTAGGTCATCGCTTAGATACACACGAGGAGGAGCAATTTATCGGACTTAGATAAAGGCTCCAACGAACTAGGTGACGAAGCGGTAGCTTCGGGGGACGTGAGGATACTCTTGGGATCCCTCTGTGAGGTTGCAGATGATCCTCCTGGGCTCACAGAGGTTAAGGTCTACGGTAGAAGAGCCAAGAGTATGCCTTGGTTGCTATGCGAGCAACCTAAAGACTGGGATGGATTAGCGTGGAGTCGACGATTCATGGTTGTCGCCCTGGATAGCGCCTCGTCGACTACCTACCATCTTGAGTCAATCGTGTACGCACGGAAAGGCAGGGAACTCCCAAAAGACCATGTGCTTGCTATCGGGACATGGTTGAGGTTGGCTATCTGGGTGTGGGGAATCGATGGGCCATAGTGTAGTTCTCATACATGACTTTTCTTGTTTTGCATTTCAGTAGTTGAGGGAGGGGTCGCGTGGGACCATAGCCACGGGTACAAAGACAGACCTTGATATCTACATCGGCAGATAATACAAATCTCCCGACCGAGTTCCGTATTTCTCGATTTGCCCTGGCACGGGACTCGGATAGCACTTTAAGACACTTGTGCATCTAGACATGGTGAAACGATTCACGATACATACGTGGGAAAAAGGGCGTGGTTGATGGGTAGTGTAATTCCTAGTGACCCTAGGTGGCTTCAACCCGTACCAAGTTACGACGACGTTCATTAGGTAGTGCAATCCCTAGCAGTCCTGGGTGGCATAAATCCTAGTTGAACATGCAATGATTCATGACAAGAGAATACAGCTAGATCAAGGGAAATAGTCCAAATGATTTCAAGGATAAAACGGTACTACGTTCAAGTAGTGAGAAAGCCCGTACGAGGTACGGCAAAGGACTGAACTTATACATGGAAAGAACCACACGAGTTGGAAAACCTTTATATGCCATATATATTAGGTTGACTTAGACCATTACCTGACATTGGGCAAGGGACATTCATAGTTATCACATAACACGGGTTGGGATGCTAGTACGCAGGGTGCAGAGCCAATACACATGTTAGAACCATGGGATGTCATACATGATAGATACCTTGGATAGTATACTTGATAGGAACTTTACGATTTGATACCTTGACTTATCTTGACGCCGTAGTTTGTCCTAACACATTAGTTTATCCTGATACTGTAGTTTACCTACCTTGTTACCATCCTTATGTTGACTTTCAGTTTATGCATGTCATGTTACCTTTACCTGTTTCTATGCTGGAAGTAGATAGGACTTACCAGTCTTTATGACTGACCCTGTTTTCTTTCGCTTCTTTGTCTTCCGTCCCCCCCCCCTCCAGGTTTTTAGGGAGGAAACATGGTTATTAGTTCAGACTTCTTCTGCTTGGAGGTCGTCATCTTCGACTTGGACTTTTTCTTGACTATGGCTACTTTACTGTTTTTACTTGGTGAATAATTTTATGAAATGTTTTATGCTTCTTTATTATTGCAAGACAGGTTTCTATGTAACTCTGATGTAAAAGGCATTAGACCTTTATGTTTTATAAAGCAATGTAAATTTGATTTTTCATCCGCTGTTTTATATGTTCTGTCTTGTGATATTTCTGTGCATGTTTTACCTTGTATTACGTCTCACCAAAGCTAGTGCATCCCTTTGGGGTGACCCTAGCAGAGTTGGGGTGTTACATTTGGTATCAGAGCAGAAGGTTACAAGACTGGGCAAAAGTTTTAAAAACCTTCTGAAAAACTATTTGAAAACCGTTTACAAAGAAGCATTTTCAAGAAAAGTTTTGTTTTAAAGGCTATTCCCTAAAAGCCATTAGCACTATCCTCTGTTTCCTTGATTGATTCTCTTTTCCTTTCTTTCCTCCATCAGTAGTCACAGTAGTTTTGACTGTGACTAATCTTTTCGTGCTACGGGGTGCTTTCCATGCGGTGGAGGTGGTTCTCGAGAGGCCTGTTGTCGTGTTACAAGAAAGGATAATAAGAACAAGGATAAAAGGATATGCAGCTTGTTGGTATGGCTTGATCCACCAAGGAAGATAAGGATAAGATCAACGAGAGAGCGACAGGGAGCTCTCACTGTTAGTGTACCCAAGAGAAATGGTACCATTTCTGGTAAAGGTTTAGCCGTTCTTTTCTATCATCCCGTCCAGACTTTGTCTTGATCATCGCATCATTTAAGTCTGCTTGGATAGTTGAGTCTCTACACCTTAGTATTAGCATGGTAGAAGATCCCACTTTTGTCCCAAATCTTATTGGAAGAGCGGTCCATTTATTCATGACTTGTTTGGATTTGAGAACAACTCGTTTGGGCTATTGATGGATTCTAGAGATAAAGTGGTCACCCAATAAGGGGTGCCATTCTCGGTTTTGGAAAGAGGATAGTTAGACTCTCGACTCACCTTGGTAATACCCTCGAAGTCTCGTGTAACCCTTTTTGGGTTCGGTCATGGTTAGTTACCTAGAATCTCTTGATGCACTTATCGGGAATTTCTGATCCGATCGAGTAGTGTGCACCAATAAGAAGAATGGTTCATTTCGCCAGTGCATGAGTTGTCGAGATCACCCTAGTAGGTACACTTGGCAACATGGATCGGCATCAGAAAACGAGATCCAGAATTCACTAGTGAATTTTGGAGAGCTTGCATGAGTAACGCAGATATGGCTAAGCCAAGTATACTAGGGAAGGGATAAGTGGAAGTGGAACGAGAGGCGATGAAGAAATGAGTTTCAACTCATATCTTGGGAATAGGAATCAAGGAGCTGCGAAATCATAAAGTAAAAGACGGTCAAGGCCCGATGGAATTAAGCTCAAGGAAATTCGGCTTAGAAGGTTGAAGACTAGACGCGCGCATCATAACTCTTTCTAGGAGTATATCTTTGATCTCTGGTTCTCCTGTAGAGCTTACTTGCACGTTATCGCTTGGTGGATATCCTCTTGGTCCTATTTCTGTTACAAACCCCGTAAGGAGTTTGTCTTGTTTATCTCCTCGATCCTAGCGTGATAACCTTAGGTAGAATCCTAAGGATGTAAACATGTGTTTGAAACATGTTATGATTGAGATGGTTGCAAATGGTTGCAAGTGGTTGCTCGTGGATGCGCGAATACACATTATATACTAGATCGACTCGGTCACATTTCATATTGCATATGCACGAGTACTCATATTTGTTATTGATGAAATTGAATGTGTTATCATGTGGATGTTGCATATGGATGAATGTTTGTGCACGCATATAGTGTATATATGACTAGGACTATTTGCATACATGTTGGATTCATGGCACTAAACATATTTTGCATTAAAAAGATTTTTCAGGCCTGATCATTAGCATTAGCTAAGGAACATATACACACACTCTTTTCATGTATTCATAAAGCATTAGAAGTCTGTTAAGGACAATGGTTGCCTGTGGATGATGTTTTGATTAGATGGGTGATGGATGGTAGGATACGTTCTACCTAACTTGGAGATTTCGGGGGCGAAATCCTTAAAGGAGGGGAGAATGTAACAACCCGAATTTCAACAACGTGTTAATATAAGAATAAAGGCAGAATTAAATGATAAAATCTGAATCAAGTAAAATGGGTTGCGCCATTGCGTTCATCTCGGAAAAATACGCGAAATAGAGTTCGAAATTTCGTAAATCGGAGTTCGTATGACCGAGATATGGCCTTGCAAAGTTTCACGGAAAATTCAAAATTAAAACAGATTTGAATTTCAGCCTAAAAGAGAAGGCGGGAAAATTCCCGCCAGACACAAGGGGTCGACACCAGTGTCGAACCCCCCTAGGGGGTCGACATGGGTGTCGACCCTTGGGTCGAACCCCTGTAGAACCCCGACCTGGTGCACCTACCTGACTTCTTGGCTCGGTTTTGGAAGCTTGTGACGATTTTGGGGGGCGTGGATCTATCCTAGGGTTAATCCTATGGCCTAGAATGCTCCTAATCTCTATAAAAACACCCCTAGACTTTGCCTAAACCCTTATAATCCTCCCATGCCACGAAGTGCTGCCCAAATGCCAATCGATCATGGCCTCCACCTTCAACTCCAAGAGCCTATGCATCCAAACTAGATCCGAATCAAAAGGTGCGAGCTTGCTGCACCAAAACGGGGCTAAATCAACGTTGCTACGGCGATTTCATGACGGTTCTTCACCAAAGGAGCCACCTTTTCTTCGTCGAGAAGATTCATGCACCTAAATCCCTTATCCACGCGATGTAAATTCTTGCTACCTTGAGATTTAAACGGTAGTTTAAATATGGCATGGGATAAAATGCAAGTAAACTAAGTATGTTAGCCTATGCAAGTTTAGCTTTGCCCCTAATCTATGATCTATGACAATAGGCTATGTTTTAGTGACAAAATCATGTAATGTATGTTGCATTGGACTTAGTTTGCCATGCAAAGATTCGACCTTTACTTGTGGTATGATAGCATGAACACTTAGAACCCCTTTTGACTTGTGAAACATGTACATGTATTTGACTTGGGGCTTATGCAGGTAAATGAACCCAAAACCACTTATGTTAGTATTCAAGTTTACCCCTTTGAATGTCATACATACATATGCAAGTTTACCCATTTGTATGACATGCATACATATACAAGCTTACCCCTTCAAATGACATAAGTAACATGTGCAAGTTTAATCCCTATATGATAGGTTTATGACATAAACACCTACACAAGTTACCCTCTTTATGACATTGGGCATGCTTGTGGCCAATCCCTATATGACGCTATGCACGTTTGAGGCCAAACCTTCTTGTGATACCATGCATGTGTGAAGCCAACCCCTTTGTGGCATCGTGCATGCTTTGCGGCCAATATATGTCATAGTATCCATACTATGTTGGCTCGCTTTTACCTACGTTGGAAACACTATTTTTTGGGTAGTTAGGCAAACATGAATATGATGTGAAAACCTGACTTGGGGTTACATGGGAACACGACATGTAAGGTGAACCAAAAACGGGGACATGACACGTAGAGTAAACATGGGACTTGAAACTAGACACGTATGGGTTGTATGTGTAATAAGACACTAGACAAAACATGAAAGTGACCAACTCGAGGTTGGGTTGAGTTTGTAGCGTAAATCTGCCCGGAACCGACCGGCATACCGGTAGCTACAAACAATAGGACCCAATGTGAGTAGTTGGTCACATCGCGCTTAAGACCCGAGGCTAGACTAAGTTGTGGTGTAAAGCTGCCCGGACCTTACCAGCACATCCAGTAACCACAACAAAGTCTAATGTGAGAGGTTGGGGTGCATTAATTAACTTAATGCCACATGGTAAGGTTAAGTAAATTTGATTAGTGACACTTAACCATAAAATACAGTTAGGGGATGGGGTTAGCTGATCTATATTTAACTAATCCCACACAGTAATTTGATGGGGTTAAGCGACCTATACTTAACCAACCTAAACATGGTAATTGGATGAGGTTAAGCGACCTACACTTAATCAATCTAAACACAGTAAATAGATGCGATTAAGTTAATCTAGACTTAACTAATCTAAACATGGTAGATTGTTGAGGTTAAGTAACTCACACTTAACCGACCTAATATGGTAACTTGATAGGGTTAAGACGACCAATACTTAACCAATTTAACTTGATGATTGAATATGGTTAAGTCATGAGCATTAGGGTATACTTAACCAACTTGATACATGGTTTGTAGGGCTAAGTCTTGAACTTGAACACTTAGCAAATCTTGACACGATTCGTAGACGGGTTAAGTCATGAACTTAAGTGACACTTAACCCATAAGATGAAAACTTAGTTCGGGGAACTAAGCGAGGAACCACAGTTAACAAGGATAACGGGAAAGGGAACTAAGTGGTAAACCTTAGTTTAGGGTAACTAAGTAATAATTCTTAGTCCAGGAAACAAGGCCAGTTCAATTATAGATGAGTAACCTGACACGGTAGGTCATCGCTTAGATACACACGAGGAGGAGCAATTTATCCGACTTAGATAAATGCTCCAACGAACAAGGTGACGAAGCGGTAGCTTCGGGGGACGTGAGGATACTCTTGGTATCCCTCTGTGAGGTTGCAGATGATCCTCCTGGGCTCACAGAGGTTAAGGTCTACGGTAGAAGAGCCAAGAGTATGCCTTGGTTGCTATGCGAGCAACCTAAAGACTGGGATGGATTAGCGTGGAGTCGACGATTCATGGTTGTCGCCCTGGATAGCGCCTCGTCGACTACCTACCATCTTGAGTCAATCGTGTACGCACGGAAAGGCAGGGAACTCCCAAAAGACCATGTGCTTGCTATCGGGACATGGTTGAGGTTGGCTATCTGGGTGTGGGGCATCGATGGGCCGTTGTGTAGTTCTCATACATGACTTTTCTTGTTTTTCATTTCAGTAGTTGAGGGAGGGGTCGCATGGGACCATAGCCACGGGTACAAAGACAGACCTTGATATCTACATCGGCAGATAATACAAATCTCCCGACCAAGTTCCGTATTTCTCGATTTGCCCTGGCACGGGACTCGGATAGCACTTTAAGACACTTGTGCATCTAGACATGGTGAAACAATTCACGATACATACGTGGGAAAAAGGGCGTGGTTGACGGGTAGTGTAATTCCTAGTGGTCCTAGGTGGCTTGAACCCGTACCAAGTTACGACGACGTTCATTAGGTAGTACAATCCCTAGCAGTCCTGGGTGGCATAAATCCTAGTTGAACATGCAATGATTCATGACAAGAGAATACAGCTAGATCAAGGGAAATAGTCCAAATGATTTCAAGGATAAAACGGTACTACATTCAAGTAGTGAGAAAGCCCGTACGAGGTACGGCAAAGGACTGAACTTATACATGGAAAGAACCACACGAGTTGGAAAACCTTTATATGCCATATATATTAGGTTGACTTGGACCATTACCTGACATTGGGCAAGGGACATTCATAGTTATCGCATAACACGGGTTTGGATGCTAGTACGCAGGGTGCAGAGCCAATACACATGTTAGAACCATGGGATGTCATACATGATAGATACCTTGGATAGTATACTTGATAGGAACTTTACGATTTGATACCTTGACTTATCTTGACGCCGTAGTTTGTCCTGACACATTAGTTTATCCTGATACTGTAGTTTACCTACCTTGTTACCATCCTTATGTTGACTTTCAGTTTATGCATGTCATGTTACCTTTACTTGTTTCTATGCTGGAAGTAGATAGGACTTACCAGTCTTTATGACTGACCCTGTTTTCTTTCGCCTCTTTGTCTTCCGTCCCCCCCCCCCCCCAGGTTTTCAGGGAGGAAACATGGTTATTAGTTCAGACTTCTTCTGCTTGGAGGTCGTCATCTTCGATTTGGACTTTTTCTTGACTATGGCTACTTTACTGTTTTTACTTGGGGAATAATTTTATGAAATGTTTTATGCTTCTTTATTATTGCAAGACAGGTTTCTATGTAACTCTGATGTAAAAGGCTTTAGACCTTCATGTTTTATAAAGCAATGTAAATTTGATTTTTCATCCGCTGTTTTATATGTTCTGTCTTGTGATATTGCTGTGCATGTTTTACCTTGTATAACGTCTCACCAAAGCTAGTGCATCCCTTTAGGGTGACCCTAGTGGAGGTGGGGTGTTACAGCAGCCAACTCATTAAGGCTTACCTATTTGTCGGGCACGCAAATAAATTCTTTACTCAACAACTAATCCATAACTTGTTTAACAAATATTGTAACGTCCCAGAAATTTTTTGACTTTGGTAATCGATATAAAACCCACGTCGATTATCCAAACATCGAAAATACCAGTAGTTAATGAAAGAAGTTAGAGGGCAAGAATAGATAAGATAGAAACTTAGAATAAAAGAAGAACAACAACACAACATAATCAGAGTAAACACGAACCTCACAGCGGAACGAATAAAATATAACATAACTTTGAAATAAACTTGTATATGTATACCACAACATTATCAGGGTACAACACATACAACACAGCAGAAATAAACAATAGCTATATAATCCTGAAGTCTCCTTCTCCATCTCTTCAAGTATCTGTAAATCCCGACTACTTGACTGGCTATACAAAATTGGGCACACAAGAGTTTAGGAAAAAAACAAAATAAACTCCGGGTCAGTCATGGGACCGGTGTAAGTAAAACAATTTAAAACAGTTTGAGAAATAAAGTGATATCTCATAAGACCATGCCATATAACGGAACGGGATTTCCCTTATGAGAATCCAAATAATCTTTATATCAAAACTCTTTTAATATTGTAATAGTGTCTATCAACCAAAATATAATAATCATCTAGTAGAAACGCTTTCATCTCACGTTCTACATACATAGTATACAATCAAAATCGCAAGCACTTATCTGTACTACTATATTAAAGAAGGGTTTTACTTCAAGGGCGCACAAGCCTCCTTGAAATTTGGCAACTCAAAAGTCCTCTATGTCTGTGTGCAGCTCTTCCCACGATTCATCTACGCCTTTTCTTTCTAAACCTAAATTTCATCGTCGAGCTAGCAATCTTCTTTTTCTTCACATCTAAATTCCCTTCTTGCACTTATCCACCGTAGAACTAAATTAGTTTTCCTCTAGCCTAAAATTTTCTTCCCAGTTCTATGAAATCAACCGTTCAATCACATTTAGTCAAAATCACATTGAATAGGCGACGATTGGAGCTCAGCTAATCAGCGTCCCTCACTCGGCAGTGGTTCTCTTCTTCTTTCGATATATTAGTGGTTGACGATCGATGGTGTGTCTTCGGAGTTTCCAAATCTTCCCAATGTCAGCATCTCTTCTTCCTACTAATTTTTCTGTTCGCTCTGAATCAATTTAGGGTTCAGGTAATTTCTAAACCATTTTTATTGTACCAAATCAATTTAGGATCTAAACCCATGTTTATAGGACATACTGCATTAAATCGATTTTTGTTAGGGTACAGTACGTTTATTACCTCAGATTTGTTGGTTTGGCTCTGAAATGTTCTGTTGTAAGAGACGTAGGTATGTAAACATCAGTACTGAAACTGATAAATTGTGTTTGTTATCTTATCAAATATAAACCATTTTTTATTTTTATTTTGCTTTTGGTATTGTCTACCGGCTTTGTTTCTTGAAAGAGAATATCTTTCAGAAAAAGATTTTTTAATGGTTGATTATGTTTCCCTTGAAACTATTTTTTAGTATTAAATCCTTTTGCATAAATATTCATGTACATTATCCCTTTTAGTCAACATTATAGACCATTACATAGCTTTTGAGATTAAACGAATTATTAGTGTAATGGGAGAAATAAAAAATAAATGATATACGAAAACTCCTTAAAAAATAAGAAATAAAGGTGTCTGGTATATCTATTGATATGTATATAGTAGACAAAGCAAATAGTAATAGACGATGGTAGTTTATCACATGCTTAAGTGGAGCAATTGGCAATTCAAATAACTACTGTTAGATTATGCAATGGTAAATGGTATTTTGTATTGAGTAATAGGATAGATGAACTACAAATCATGTGTTGAACCAGCATTGAACCAGCTATATAAGTTAAATAATAATAATAATAATAGTAACAGCAACAACAACAGCAACAACAACAACAAGAACAACAACAACAATTTTGCGTGCATACATTTAAATCAACAAACTACATAGGTAATAACTGACTATATGGTATATTAATTTTAGCTTCCATTGGAAAGCATGTCTATATATTAACAGTAAGTATAGCACATATCTTTGGATGGAATAAAGGAATAAGCTTATGGTGAAACCTTTCATACAACACCATTACTTGAGGAAAAATGCTATCCTTAGTTGATCACTTGGCTATGGTATGGATTTTAAGAAAATGAATGGTAGAAGACAGAGAAGTTTATTTTAGCAGATGGTGCATTCTAAACAGGTAGGATTTACACAGTCAAATATTTTTATAGTAAAAAATTTAGCACTCTAATAAACTTGGATTTAAACGTTTTGATGCCGTTGGCCCCCAACCATTTGTATAAATAAAGGAATATGGTAAGCCATTTTTATAATTTCCTCTAATTGGTTATGTAAACCTAAAACATTTCTTCATTTTTATTCTTTTTCAGTCATACTCCGATGAGCTGCCTATATGAATGATTCATTGTCATCTACAGCATAATAATGAGGTGTTCATTCCAATCCTTAAATCTTTAACTAGCAAACATGCAGATATCACATGATAGATCACGACGCTTCTTTTTGACCATAAAGTCCACTTAAATTAAAACACAATAGATGTATGATTACACCATAATATCAAATTGAAGATGTTCGAATAATGTGAAAAGTAAATGATTTGACATGGGAAACAATTACCTTTAAAGACTAAGTAACACCATTTATATATATATATATATATATATGTATATATATATATATATGTGTGTGTGTGTGTGTGTGTGTGTGTTCCCCATTTACTAATCTATGAATAATATGAAAAAATGTCCACTTTTTGATTCTTCGAGGTAGAAAGTAGGCTTATTTTCATTTTCAGCAATCAACGCCAATTATATAGGTTTCGATATAGTAAAACATGAATACCACTTATATTCACACTACAAAGACATCAAATTTTACCCGCAAAGATATTAACAACTGAGAATGCTCGGTGAAAATTTATTGTTGTTCTTGCATTTCGCTACTAGGCTATACTTTACTATGTTTGATTTCTATTCTAAATGATTCCGAGGTGTGGAAGTTACAAAGAGCTTTCACACCATCTAGATTTAATATTATTTGAGTTATTATTCATTGAATGGCATTATATGAATTGATATATCAAGCTGCTATTATTATCGACAATTAAAGCAAGCTATTCTTTTACTGTCAGTAAGTATATTATTTATCGCTTAGTGTAGTTGCATGAATTAATCCGCAAAATAATTTTAGATTATGTAATAGTTATCGGAAAATGGTCCTCCTTCTTTACCACGTATAAATTTGAATGGTAAGCTTAATAATTTTTTTTCTTCATCTTCCTCCTAAATAACATTAATTTTGAAGGATAGATAAGTTTTTGTATGGTTCCTGGTCGTATAAGTGTTGTTGTCCATACAGTGTAATAATAAATGGGGTTGTGAATACAAATAAGTCTATTGCAATGTGCTTAAAGCAACCATATTCTCTGAACTAATATAATAGCCTACCACCTTTCATCGGACTGTGCATACTTAAAAAAACAGGTTGTACAGCCAACTTGAGTTGAGATTAATCCAATCTCTTATATTTAAAGCTTCAGTTTTGTATGGGATGTGCATGTTTGACTTTTTTTATTAATAAATGGTTAGTGCTCTTACGTACGATGAAATTAGTATGCAGTTTGTTTAACAGAGAGTAAGACGTGGTCTGCACAATTTAGAATTAAAACCTGCATATAATTCCATTAAAATAAACACGTTATGGTCAATGATGAGGACCGACATATAAGAACCTACAAGTGAAATGAGAGGTCATAAATGCAAATAAAAGCAAGGTTGAAAAATTAAACATATTATTCCGCACTCCACAGGTGAGAAGATTGTTATATATTCTTTCATAATTAAAATAATGTCAACATTTTGGTTAAAGAAATTATATCAGTAGCTTTAAACTTTCATTCTGGAGTTATGTTGTTATTGTTTCTATTAACCATTATTCATATTTGATAATTCGTTTTTTTAAAAAAGGTTTTTAAAATTTCGGTTTTTATGAACAATTCAATCATGAGGATCCATCTTAGCAACAAAATTAACAGTACATGTTCTCATTTACTACTCACTTGGATTGAATACATGTTGAAATGTTTAAACTAACCGGTTATAAATAATTTAAAGTCAACTGAACTAAAATTAAAATTGGAAAAATCAGCGATAGTTGAGTCTACAGAGTTTTGAGTACGGCAGTACTCTTTCGGAGGCGAGTAAAGGAATTTGTATACAAAACATGGAATCAACAAAGTGTATCATTGAATGATAACTTTCAATAATACTTTTATGAAAGATAGGTCCCGACTTTTATGAGGTTTCTTTCCTTTTTATAATAACTGAGAGAAGGATTGATAAGCAAGTTTATAAGTTTGTTATGAGTCGACCATGCCATTAAAGAATCAGGAGCTTAACATACCTGTCATTATCATTCTGTTCCACTAAATTTAGGTCCGTCTTTTTTTTTTTTTTTTTTTTTTTTGCTCTGCATTTATGTAGTTAACGAAGTCTACAATTCCATTGAATAACATACATATCTTATAAAATGGTTTCCTCTTGAATAAGTGCTTAGAGGGAAAAAGGTCAACTTTCTTATGCACAAAAAGAATGAATTTCATATTTACATGGTTTGTAATAAGATTTCCATTTTGTTTAACTTAATGATGCTACTGTTATACTTCTTTTCAAATATACAATCAAAAACATATTTGCTAAAGCATTGCATAATGCTATGGCTTTTCAGACCAAACCTTCTGACTAACCTATAACATTTATTTTGCATTTTGAGCAGATTAAAATACAAAATTACCAAATTTATGGTTTATTACGTTTCAAGTCTAATATTAGTACATTTTCTATATTTGATAAATGACTGGTTCTTTAAATTGAATGGATTTTACTTGCATTAAAGATGTTGGGTAGAGTTTTTGAACACTTACGGAATTATTTGCATAATAGTTATATCTAAGACAATTAAGTAATCCAATGTATCCCTTTTTGATTTTATTTGCATTTTGATGTTTTTTAATTTGCATTTTATTTTCTATTTGAATAAATACAATTAAACTAATGACACTTAGTCACCACCTACATAGGAGGCAACCTGTACCGTAATTGATCAGGTGTGTTGTTGAGATTTATATTTTTAGAGATTAATTTGGTTGAATATTTTTTTTCTGCCTCCCTTTTAGTTTACCGTACCATTTGTAATCATAGTCATGAATTAAGTTGCTCTGTGTTTCGTGCTCATTTGGTAATTTATTCATTTTTCCTTTAAATTTTCAATTTGTATATACTAATTCATGATATATTCTCTCCTGTAGTTCTGTTAAGAGTTTCCTGGATTGGTTACATTAAGCAATAAAGATAGACGTCAGATCTGAGATGGACGAACATATGGTAACTTTTCAAAATTTTATACATAATTCCTTAAAAAACATTAACATGCATATAAAATTTTATAGGAGGATAGACATTCAGCTTACACTAAGTACGTGTTAAGCCTCATTGCATATATACATTTCTATTTGTGTTATTCTATGAGAGAACATATATGTAGGGAATATTTAATAATTGTTTTGGGATGGATTTTGGTTATTGTATGCTTTATTTTTTTGAGGACAAAGTTTGACCTATGTTGCTGATGTATAATTACAATTAACTTTTTCCCTATGCATTTGTTTACATTTCAATTTTTCAATGCTCCTTTTAGTCATGATAAGCTATTTGGATTCAAATCTAAATGGATGTGTTTGGAATATATGTTCTTTTAAAAATAAAATCAAGCCATACATTACTCTACAAAATGTAAACATATCCATGATCTTAAATGTAGTTGTTATTAGTATTGATAAAAATTATGTTAGTAATGGCATTATGCTTAGACATCATGTTCGATAAACAAGCTCAGTAGTCAGACTAAAGGAAGTGCTTCAAGTAAAAGAAGTTGCAAGAAAAACTATTGGGCCAAAAAATTCCAAGAATCAAAATTTACTGATAGAGCACAGTTAATAAAATGCTTATATGAGGTATGAAGAATTATTAAGAGAATGATGTAATTTTTTCTAAACAAGATTGTCGATGGAATATCAGTTTCTTTAATCCTCAATTATATAAAAAAGCTGCAATATTTAAATCATACAAACAAGGATATTCTCGATTCTATTTCAAGTAAAAAATAATAATGCACATAATGAATTTTTGAATACTGAAATGGAAAATGCAAGTTCTGAAGATGTCCAAGATAACATAAAGGTAATCATGAGAAAATCATTAACCAAATGATATATTTATTCATTAAGTGTGGTAAAGTGGACCAAAAGAGGAAAGCTGAAAGAAGTCAAAAGTAACCAGTGTAAAATAATTACGTGATACAGTTCTTGATGATGATTGTAGTAAAATAATGGAGGTTACAACTATGGTGTGTATGCATCAGAGAGGTGTATTGTGATATAGGTATAAATATGCTTCTCCAATGAAGCTTAAAGGACTTTGGAATACTGGGTTTGAATAAGAGATGTAATTTGTTACTGTGCATTTATCGTGGTGTTTTCGAATAACTGTTGGCCAGTTATATTATGTTCTGAAAATGGCGAATGGAGATAGTGCAGTCTGCAATTGTTATTTATAAAAAATATGGCACTTTTAAAAAAAATGTATTTATATAAATTCCTTTAGCATAACACAATTAACTATTCTGATAGTTGATACAAGTATAACTATGCAGCATACACAACAAGTTGAATAGATAAGATGTTCTTAAGTATAGGTGCTTCCGTAGTAGCTCAATAAATTCGAATACAAACTTCGTTCTACTTCTTGAATTCATTCTATGTAGTTTCAGTATTTAATTCACAAATATCGGCCATTAATATATAGTTGTATTTCATGCTAATTATTGATGCATTATGAAATGTATAGTTGATTACAAGTATATCAAACATTTAGATAAGGTTCTCTATGCATCTAAGGTTGAGACATTCTTTTATATCAAAATTACTAATTTTTTAAGATGTTGACTACTATGAATTATTGATAAATAGGAACCAGTTTCTCAAAAAAAAAATATTGTTGACTTAACTACCTTTGCCAAACACAGTTAAGGGTTTAGCCATTTTATACGCTTAATTTCAAGTGTTCTGATTGCAATAAACTAATATCATCTTTTTTATTTCTTACTTTTATTTAATTAAAATACGAATGCATATCAATTAAATTATTATATTATGCATGAAGTATATAGTGCAACCATGTTTAATATGCATGAGGTATATGACTATATAATTTTTATACAGCCATATTTTATGTAATAAAAGTATATCTGCATAATGGTTATGCTACCATGATAGTTTTTATACTTATCATTGGATAACACATTATCTATTAAAAATATGACTGTACGATGGCAACACAATCATACTGTTGGATAATATATATGTATATATATATATATATGTATGTATAATACGATTGTGTAATTTAAGCGGTCATGCAAATTATGCATCTAATAATGACAAACGAACTAATATGTAATCATATTTTATCGACAGTTTGAAGAATTATGATAACCTATCTCTGTATAATTATAAAGATAAAAAATTATATGTCTATGTGATGAAGATGGAGTACAACCATATATCTAAATTATAAAATTTTAGACAAAAGAATTTCAATTTTTTTTTAATTTGCACAGTACCTATTAGTAAAAAGATCATAAATTTGTTACTCTAGCTGTGAAAACGCATTGTTACCGACGATTTTCCAAAAGGTTGTTGCATTTTTAATGTCGAAATCAAAGTAAAGTGTGAAATATTAATACGAGTGTGAGAATAGCAACCTAGGGGACGTCAAGACCGTTCATCTATTTCATAAAATATCACAAGAGGAGATTTTTCGTGTATTTCAATTATTAGGACTGGGCATTCAAAACAAAGTCTTTTATTATAACAATACATAGTTCCAAAAAATTCCACATGCTTCCAATAAAATTTCCATGTTCCAACAGTCATTTATCTCTGTCTTCGTTTTTTCTGTCATGGGTTGTAATGATTACATAACTTTGCATAATTGGTTTGAATTGTTTAGGATAATAACATAGATGATTTAGAATGAATTAAATATGCAGATTTTTATAGGATCATTTTAGTTTATTGGATACTTAAATTTAATGAAAATTGAAAACTGAAAATAAAAGTTCAAACTTGCTAATGTCGTTGTCTATGTAATATTTATAATTTAAAATTTTTGTACAAGTCAACCTTTTATCTAATTTTTTTTAGCTGTGTGCTTTAAAGCATTCAATTTTAAGCTATGTGATGCATACACATGCATATTGTAAACTTTTAGTATACTTTTAAATTGAGTAAAAACTTCATTTATAGGTAATAAAAAAAATACAAATGCCACAAGTTTAGTATATCGTTGATCATAGAAGTACAAAATTACACCAAATGATTGACTACAACATCTTACTTTTGTTATAGGTCCGCTGAATCATTCTTTCCAACAATGGTTCTTCAAATGAACTGGAAAAGACAAGATCGCTACATATACGTCATTCAAGCTGATTAAAACTCTTTCAATTGCATGTTATTCTGATGATCACCATGTTCAACAAAACAGGTAAATTTTTTATGCAGACTTGATCTTATAGCACTAATAAAACATAAAATGAAGTTTGCGTTAATCACTAGTTCTTACTAATACATTGCTCTTCACATGTACAAATCAATTTAATTTTCTTTCTTTATGCTCTTACGTCTCAAAGTTATACGAACTTATCAGGGGTTTATGTAATTTAAAATATACATTACAATGGTTATGTCCGACTGTGAACTATTTACATCTTAAAGATAGTGAAACAGAGGTTATTTTATATTTTATTTGTAATTTTAAATAAATACCACCATGTTGTTTTGCTCATATATGCTAGATGTAGCAAAATTTTGCACATGTCGAAAATTGAAATATAATTGTTAAAACTAAAAAAATAACTATAATTTCGCTTGACTTATATTTTGTTTGTTTGTTCATACTTTAACATTGGGTATAATTATTCAAATGAGTCGTAGATTTTGCAATTTTAGCGATATGATTCTCTCGAAGATCAAGTATTTTTCGTAGTAAATCAGTATTGGCCATAATTGCCAGTGCAAGTTGTTCAACAATTTACTTTGTATTCAACGTTTTGGATAAAGCGAATAATAAATGAGAGTTAAAATTTAGACAAGAATTTTTGTACTATATATTTTTTTTTTTTTTTTGATTGGTGATGATTTTATTGGTTCACTTTATTTCGTAAAGTGCTTTAATAATTAGGAGAAAATGAACCCAGTTTTTTTCTACTCTCTTAGTAATAATTGAGGGAACTAACAAGTATATTTTTAGTTTTTCGTTTAACATAATGAATCTGATGCCTTAAACTACATACTTGCTTTGCCTCCAGATTTCACTCTCAATTTGAGTTAGTGATATTTCTGGCTACCAATTGCTAAGCTAGAGAGCTTTAGTTAGTTGTTTCTAAAATAAAAAAAAATAGCAACTAAAGCAACCTCTGCCTTTGCATATGCATGTAGGATAATTATGATTAAGAAACAAAAGTGTGGAGGAATGCAAGAGTTGTAACTCTTGCAAATATTAGCTATGTAACTTTAGGACCTACCATTGTTTTTTACTATTATAAAACCACTCATTGTTTCTATTCTTCACAAAAACACATTCATGTGCGTAGTTGTAGCCAACATAAGCTTCTTTACTCCTTACCTATGAGCACATACCATTTTGCTGACTTTAAAATTTCTGATGCAGGGTCCTTAATTTAATAGGTCCTAAAGTATTGTATTTGGAGTCTGCCATATTTTTCTGGACTTTTCTATTGTTTATTAAGCTGTTTTAGAATATATTTTTGCTATCAGTTTCCAAAATTATAAATATATGATCCATGCACAACTAAAACTAATTCTCTACCTAGAGTTTAAACTAAACGGTGACAAACATATGAATTTAAGGCACATTGTTGTATATATACTATGACAAATTGTATGACACATTATACAAACACTCATATGCTCAACATTATAATCTTCAGCGTTGCTATACTATTACCTTTTTTCTGCGTTTTTCATGATCTTTACTATGTGTTACAATTTTTCAGGCACAAGCTCTAGCAGATACTACTATTTTATCTGGCCAATAATGTTCACTACAACTGGATAAACTGCCTAAAGATTTTGAACTTTACAAGCAATACTATTTTGTTAGGTTGTCTCTATTTTGAGGTTTTGTAAACTGTGTATGGTACTAAATTTTTTTCGGACTCTACTGCCATCTGTATTTAATGTTAAACAGTATTCGAAAAGTGAAAACCATCGATACTGCGCTGTTTGATGGTATTGAACCTTTTTTTTTTTGAAATGTTGGTTTAATAAAAGCAAATTATGTGTGCTTATCCTTATTTAGTTGTATGGTAGACTAAAATATCATCTCCTTTACTGATTGGTATTACTATAGTGTAATGCTTTATAGTTATAAAACTGGGTACTTATTTGATATTATGGAATATATTCCCACCTTTTATGACTACGCCTTATGTTTTATTGAGGTGAACAAACATTGCATATAAATTACAGTTTTTTGTTTGCTTCATTCTATAATATATGTTTTGACCGTAACAAATGATTAGAGCTCTTTCGTTTGGGTTACATGTGTGCAGCATGAAATATTTTTATCCACGGCCTTTACTTTTGACTTTATTAGGCAAACGCACCATGTATATATATTGTTAATTTAATGTATTCTACGGCTTTCTGTAGTGCCTCCATGTTTTGCCATTTTTGTTTTGTGCTTTTTAGGCCATTGTCAACAGCATTCACAACAATCACGTTGCTAACATTCATTATGCTAAGGTTTAATCATGGCTGCATGAAATATAATGCCAGCATTTCATAATTCTCATATGAAAACACAAATGTACTTGGCCAATGCAAATGTACCTATGTAATTTTCATAATGCATGGTGGCCATTATTGGTGTAGCCCATCATTTTAACTAGGAATGTAACTATCATTAAAACCAATGTTTTATGTCGGACCCGTGTGTGAAGCACGGGTGCGCACTTGTTGGATAATGGATTTCCAACTATAAGAAGGTATGGATCCACCATACGATCAGTGTACTCTAGAAGCGATACACCGGAGTTCAACAAGAACATCTTGGACCTCGGCCACACATGACCGTTCCCTCATTTCGCTTGAGAGTACCAATATATTGCCACCCCTCGGTTAGTATTCCAAAATAACCATTCCCGGGAGATACAGAATTGAAAGAAGTACAAATATGAATATTCTCTGGATGGTGACAATATACCCTAATTGGGTGTGGCCCACTTAGTCATGCAGCCTGCTCGATTTCTGTCATTTCCTAGTTGATGAGGCTCGAGATCAAAACGTATCTTTTAACAGATCACTTCTCCATTTACTTCGAATGTCACAATGCCATACCCACCAAATCACAAATTGATTTCTGTTTACACCAGAAATTTGTATAGCAACCAAAGAGGTGTTTCTGAACACGTTACCAAATCAGAGGCGAGATGCTTAAGAAGCACGTCACCTTTTCAAAGGCGGGGTGTTAGAAAACCTTTTAGAATTATGAAGGGCTAAATCGAAATCTGAAAACAAGAAAATGCAAAAAGAAGACGAGATTTTATAGTGATTCGATTCTTAATTAAGTCTATGTCCAATTTGAAGATCGTATTCCATTATTCATCATTCGATTTACAATGTTTTGCTCCTCATACATTCACAAAGCTCCTTTCACATGAATTTGCTTCTACAATTGATTGCAAAAGGTAAAAAGCTTGAAGTGTTTACGCCCATCCCTCCATGGAAGCCATGATTGAAAGCTTGAAAGACCTTTAGGCGATTGTGAAAGGAAGTGTGAAATGCTTGAAGAAATCCAGAAAGCAATCGCACAGCACCTCCTCGTAGTTGCCAAAAGGCCCCTTCAAATGATGGAGGTGGAGTCCTATTTATAGGTGACGGAGTGGCTGAAATCTTCTCTTCAGGGGGGTGGTCGGTTTTGTCAAGGATGCCATGGCGAACTATCAACAGCTGGCGCGCCTTTTCATCTATTTTGACCGACCAGGAGGCTTCGTTTGGAGGGAAAACGACCAGGAGGTTAGAAGAGGTGACCAAAAAGCAGGAATATGGAGCGGACCGACCAGGTGGCCTGGAAGTGAAGCGGGCCGGCCAGGAAGCTTTGGAGTTAGCTGGTGCGATCAGGAGTTAAGGAACGATCAGCGGCATCAGACATTCGGAATGACCAGCTACAGAGCGACCAAATTCCTTTGTCCTTTGCAGCGACTAGAGCTGTTTGCACTTTGGAGCGACCAGAACCTTGAACATTTCAGAGTGACCAGAGTTGTTTGCACTTTGGAGCGACCAGAACCTTGAACATTTCAGAGCGACCAGAGCTGTTTGCACTTTGGAACGACCCAGAATCAATTTCTTAAGACCGGTCCCTTTTTAACATTCATGTGACTGACCCCTGCTTTTAACATGCTCAAAACTGACCTGTATTCGCTCAAACCGATCGAATGGATAACATTTTGCCCCTCGGAGTTTCATGATTTTTATGAAAATTATGGACTTCGAAATATTCATGGATCGATCTGATATGGTTAAGGGTCGGTTTTGGACGTGGTTTCCAGAGGTCGGTTTTGAATTTGCCTTGAAGTATCGGTTTTTGGCAATGTGGCTGGTCGTTCTGGCTATATATATTTCTTCCGACCCTCGGTGCTCCTCACTTTCTCGTTTTCATGAATTTTATCATTTTAATGGCGGCATTCATTTGAAGAAAAGCTCTTCGATCTCTACTCCGTTTCTTCTCGTTCGAATCTAGGCTTTAATCCAATCTCAGATTTTCGTCAAGAATTCAAATCTTTGATCGCTCAACTTCGCGTATCACCGGAAATTCGATCAAAACTTCTTCATCTTGCTAATCTGATCTCAGGTATATGCTCTTATTTTCTTGTTCATTTGTGTAGAATCAATTCTGTCTTCTGGGTTTGGCTAAATTCTTAGAATTGAATTGTATTTGGATTCGTATTGGTTGCAATGTTGTTGTATGAAATCGATCTGGAAAATCCGAATTGTTCTTGGATAACTGTAATTTGTAATTGAGCTTGCGAATTTTGAATTCCTTGTGTATTGAGATGTTCATCGTCATTGTAGCATTTAGTTTGAATTAGTGAGTGATGATTCTGAAATGAGAATCGTCATGCTTTTCTCTGTTGCTATTTTGACCGCGATATGCTTGCGTATATGCCTGAATGATTCGAACATGTATGATTTTTTACTTAAGCCATTGTTGTTAACATTCATGTTTACCTGTGCGACCAGACTGGTCATTCTTAGAACTGCAATGTTGTCAGTTTTAGACGAGTGACCCTCTTTTTTGACCGACCAAAATAGTTCTGAATTTGATTCATCTGATAGGAACGACTTAAGTTGATTTAATTCTTGATCGATCAAGTTGAAGTTGGTTTTGGAATAATTGTAGAGCGATCAGCCTTAGGATGCTTGTACCAATCCAATAGAGGCTAGATTTATGCGACCATACCTTAGCCAGTTTGGAACGACCAGGTACTCTATCAGTCTAGAGCGACCTGAGCTTTACTGGTTTGGAGCGACCAGGTGCTCTATCAGCTTTGAGCGACCGGGGCTTGATCGGCTAGGAGTGATCAGACGCTTTGCCGGTTTTGAGCGACCGGGGCTTGGCTGTTTTTAGAGCGACCGGTTGCTTTTCCACTTTCAAGCGACGGGGCCTAGACAGGGTTAGAGCGACCAGGTCTTTACTAATTTTAGGGTGATCCCTTTCTTGATTGGCTTGGAACGACCAGGTGCTCTATCAGTCTTGAGCGACCGGAGCTTGACTGGCTTGGAGCGATCAGACTCTTTGCCAGTTTTGAGCGACCGGGGCCTGGCTATTTTTAGAGCGACCAGACCTTGACCGCTTTTGAGCGACCAGACTTTTATTGGTCTTTAGGGGCGACCCGGTTTTTAGCTTTGATTTATACCCTTTGGTTTTTTTTTCCAACATGCTTATCTGTGTAGAAATGACAAGGAGAAAACACATAGTTGAATGAACTTCACCAACCAAAGAAACTGAGGCCTTGGATAAAAATATTGAAGCTTCTGTTGTTAGTGTTGGAGCGAATGTCAATTTGGACTTTCCGATCCCTAATTATCTTACTCACACTCCCACCGATAGCTGTGAGTCAAAGCTTAAGGTTGAGGATTTTTACAAAATATGCAAGCAATTTAATTTTTCCAAAGATGAAGTCAAGTTTCCGGTAAGAGGTGACACGCTTGATCATCCCCTAGTTGGATATGTGACAGTTTGTAAAGGGATGCTTCAGAGTGGAGCGATTCCTCCTTTCAATCCTTATTTAGAGATGATTTTGAAAAACTTGGCAATTGCCCCCTACCAATTGGCTCCCAACAGCTATTACATTGTTACATGTTTATATGTGCTATTCATGAGGGTTCTAAAGTGTGAGCCAAACTTTTAAGGAAATATGCTCGCTATATTCCTTTAGGAAGCGAAAGAAAGAGCGTCCTTCCTTTATCTTCATGGAGAGTAGGAAGTCCAAGATCATAATAGGCTTATTTGAGTGTATTAAAGGATTTCCTGACCAGTATTTCTACGTGCGGTGTCCTGACAGCATTTTTGGTTGATGGACTGAAGGAGGTAAATGCTTATAAGAATTTGATTTTACTTCCTATGATTTGATCATTTACTGACCCCTTCTCTCTCTTGCAGCAATTCCTTCTGATCAGGACACTGAAGTTAATGAATCTTTCTGGCTTCTCTTTTATCAGTGAGTGAAACCGAGAGAAGAAGGCAATTTTAGATTTCTGAAGAATTTCTTCAACGATATAAACTGCTTCCCGCTTCCCGCACTCTAAAGGCAAAGAAAATAACTAAGGATTCTTTGACGAAATGCGGACAAGCTGGAGGCAGTAGCGGCAGTAAGAAACCTCCAAGCACCCGCAAGAAACCTAAGGGCCCTTCCAAAAAACAGACTGACACTTCGGAAACTGTGGAGGAGGTTACAGAGGTTGTTTCGGAGAAACAGGCTGTTATTACGGACCTGCCTGAAGAACTTACAGAAATTCCACCCCCCTCCCCCAATACCGGATAAGATTTTACACGACGTGAGGGTAAGCAAGTTGTAGTAGTGGAAACTACTTTGGATGCTGAGCGGAACATTGGAGATTTTTTTGAGGATCCAAGTACTCAGGATAATGACTCCGTAGGTACTTTTGGCGAACTCACTGATCTAGAGTCTGCAAAGTACCTCAGCAAAGATAATACCCCTGTTTCGGGTCCCATAGTCCCTACCGTTCAGTCTGATCTCAATCCTCAGGAAATTCCTAATCCGGCGCCAGATGCGAGGATGAACTTAGGTTCGGGGTCTGATACAGGCTCGTTAGGCATGTCTTTATTTTCCGTTCTTTTAGGATTAATCTTGCTTTTAGAATTGCACTTTTCTCTTCCCACACTTGCTTTATTCACATGTTCTCAAGTGTTAAATCTATTACTTTTTCAGGAATGAAGCCTTCATTTCTTGATGATTTCCGGAAAAGGAAACAATCTTCTGCCACTCTTGTCCACCCTTCGAAGAGAAAATTTAAGCAAGCTCCTCCCCAACCCGATAAGTCACACGGCCAATACCCCACTTCTTCTCCAACCTCTTATGAACGACTTTCCGAGCAAGATACATGGCTTGACGATTATATTCAGTCAGCGGAAGATGAGGCGAGGGAGAGGAAAAGGCGAAGGAGCGGAAATGATCCTCTTACAGAGATTCCCCAGAAGCGTGCCACAGGATATGTTCCTCCTTATCCTACACAGACTGAGCTCCAAGCTATTATGTCGAGGCCACGTGAAATAATTGATGAGGAGAAGGAGCTTGGGGGTTCCGGCCATCCTTTGTCTCACAGGTTTGTGGACTGGGATGGGAGAGGTTTGAACTTTAATGTGGACCTTTATCCTGCGGACAGGTATGACATGACTGAGATGGTAGATAAGGCTCGGGGAATCTTGGATGATGTCAACAAAACCATTGATCAGTGCTTCAAGTCATGGGAGCAATTTTGTTGTCACTTTCAACACCTTAACACCAAGAGGATTGAAAGCATTAAAACCCTGGAAGATGAGAAAGCTCAACTTATTCAAGTTGTGAAAGCTCAAGACAAGAAGATTTCTATACTGGAACGGGGTTCCAAGGTTATTGAGTTAGAATCCGAGGTTGAGAGGCTTCGCAAACAACTTGAGGTGGCCAAGCAATCTGAGAGTGAGCTAAAAATGCGGGCTAACGATGCCGTAAAAGCACAAGAAGAAGCCGAATCTCAGTTGGCTTTGAGCAGAAGGGCTCTGTCTACCCGTGAGTCGGAAATTGCCTCTCTTCGCAACACACTTGAGGCTGAATCCGCCAAGTCTTCCTCCTTGGAGAAAGAAAAGCAAGAGGCTCTGGACAAGGCCCGCACAATTAAGGAAGAAGACGAAGCAACCTTTTTAGAGTTCTATGTCTGCAGCGTTATGTACGGGTGAAGCCTCCGCTTCCTAGGAGAAGGTTATGGAAGTACGCTTGCCCTTGTTTGGGAGGAAGTTTTGAAACGTTCCAAAGATGCTGACGACAATCAACTCCAGCTTGAGTTATTGGACGAAGATGATCGAGAGGCCTTAGCTGAAGGCAGAAATTCATTTAAGCTTCATGGCAGCCAATCAAGCGGAGCTAAGACTTCAGGTGTATTTGTCGACGATACTTTTAGTAGGTTGACTAATGGTGTTAGCATCTCAAGCTTTGTACCTTATGCAGATGTTGCAATTCCGCCCCCGTCACTGGAGGAGAGAGCGATTTAGATGAAACAATCAACCTTGAGGATTATGAAATCGTCGCACATCCCTTTGTCTCAGGTAAAGATGATATGCTCGAAGTAATGCTGGATTTGGATTATCTTTGCACTTCTTTGGAGTATTCTAAGCTCATGGGCTGCTATAATTATGCAATGAATTCACTTTCACCATCACCTCCTGTTGGCGGATACACTGCTATGGTGATGAGCGCCATTGATACTGACTTGCCTTTATTTGCTACAGGCCTGTCTGCTAATGCTTCCAAGGGAATGATATCTTCCCGGCCAGGCTCTCAGGAGGATAGAATTGATGCCATTAAAACTCTTGACCAAGACATTGACAAGCTTCATGAGGAAGAAGAGCATGACTCTGAGGCAACTGTTGATGACATCATTGTCAATCCAGGCAAAGGGATTGTCTCTCCTTCTGGCCGGAAACATCATAAGCGCATCGCGAATAAGAAGAAGAACACTGACTCGCCAGCATCAAAGGGTCCTTCATTGAGATCTGGAGATCTAAAGAAGTAGTAGCTCGGTTTTTCTTGTTCTGCATTTATCGAACTTTTATTCAGACCGGATGTATATGCGGGTGCCGACCCTCGCTTATGACTTGAGTAATTTGTACTTGAGAATATTGTAGTTTGACTTTGTGTTTGAATGTGATGCAATAATGCTTTTAGTTTCTGTGCTTTACTATTGCTTTTTGCTGCACATTCTGATCTGTACCTCACGCTTGCACGACGTACTCCATATTTTTTTTGTTTATGAACTTTCCACCCGTATATGATTGAGATGATCCTTTGGTATGTGAGAAATCAAGCGGCTATTTTTGGCTTTGTGCTGTGATATGTAATATGCCCCCGTACCAATGGATTGTCTCAACCTTGATATATCGAGAATGGACTTGAGAATTGGATGCTTTGAGTTGTTCTTAGAATTTGAAGAACGTCTGCCATTGCATTGTGACATTCGGAGCTTTTTATTCTTCATATGAACTCCGCATGCTTTGTTTGAGAAATAACTGTAGGCCTTTTGAAGATGCTTCTTGCCAATGACTCAGTGATAACATAGTCAAGTTTTATCTGACTTTGAGTTATTCGACTAAGTACTCCGGAGAGGTTTGGGTTTAGAGACTCAGTTATAACGCGATCAGATTTTGTCTGACTTTGGGTTATTTGACCGAGCACCCCTGGAGAGAACCCAGTTTATTATTCGACTGAGAACCCTCGGAGAGAATTTGGGTTAAAAGACCCAGCGATAACATAGTCAAGTTTTATCTGACTTTGAGTTATTCAACTGAGCACCCCCGGAGAGGTTTTGGGTTTAGAGACTAGGTTATAACACGATCAGATTTTGTCTGACTTTGGATTATTTGACCAAGCACCCCTGGAGAGAACCCAGTTTTTTATTCGACTGAGAACCCTCGGAGAGGATTTGTGTTAAAAGACCCAGTGATAACGTAGTCAAGTTTTATCTGACTTTGAGTTATTCGACTGAGCACCCCCGGAGAGGTTTTGGGTTTAGAGACTCGGTTATAACGCGATCAGATTTTGTCTGACATTGGGTTATTTGACCGAGCACCCATGGAGAGAACCCAGTTTTTTATTCGACTGAGAACCCTCGGAGAGGATTTGGGTTAAAAGTCCCAGTGATAACGTAGTCAAGTTTTATCTGACTTTGAGTTATTCGACTGAGCACCCCTGGAGAGGTTTTGGGTTTGGAGACTCGGTTATAACACGATCAGATTTTGTCTGACTTTGGGTTATTTGACCGAGCACCCCTGGAGAGAACCAAGTTTTTTATTCGACTGAGAACCCTTGGAGAGGATTTGGGTTAAGTTTGTGCCTGCTTCTGGACCATATCCCTTTAGTGATGTTATAGCGAGTTCTTCACGATCTGTCAGACCATGTTGAGGAGACTGTCCTTCTCGTGGAGCCTATCTGCAGGGCGGACGCCTTTGTCTTGACCGGTGGCTTGCCTTTGCAAACCGTCGTGGTTGTGACTTAGGGGCCCTGGCCTTTCTCGATTGGAAAGTGCCCCTTCGGCAGAATCGACGACTTGACAAGAAGTAGTCCCCACATCATGGTTTTAATCAGTTTGCTTTAAATTCATAACTTTAAATCTTCGGAGATATGATCGGAGGTTTGCGAAGGCACGATTTTTAGATAGGATCAGAAGAGTTGCTTTATTTACATTGCTTGTTGTAGTATTCACAAGAGTACAAATCACAAAGCTATCTAAAATAACGGTGGAGATGATTGTTGTTCCATGCCCTTGGAAGCTCCACTCCGTCTATAGTTTTGAGCTTAAAAGTACCGTCGAGGAGTTTCTGACTTATGACAAATGGTCCCTCCCACTTGGGGCCGAAGACTCCTGTTGTGGTCATGATTTTGTTGAGGACTAGGTCTCCCTTCTCGAATGTTCTGTGCCCGACCTTTTGATTGAAATGCAGGGCAATTCACCTTTGGTGGGTGACTATTCTGAGTTCTGCTTCAACCCTTTTTTCTTCAAGCAAATCCAAGGCTTCATATTGCAGCTTTTCATTCTCCTTTGGGTCGTAATGGATTCTGCGGTGAGTAGGAACCTCCAACTCCACAGGAATCATTGCCTCTGAGCCAAACGCCAAAGAGAACGGTGTATGCCCTGTTGCAGTTTTATGTGTTGTGCAGTAAGCCCATAATGCAAGTGGTAGCTCTTCTATCCAATTACCCTTAGCTTTCTCGAGGCGCTTCTTGATGGTAGATTTCAGGACTTTGTTGACTGCCTCAACTTGCCCGTTTGCCTACGGATGGGCGACTGCTGCAAAGCTTTTATGAATTCGATATTTGTTGCAGAAATCCCTGAATTCATCACTTTCGAATTGCGTGCCATTGTCGGTGATGATTTTCTGTAGAATCCCAAACCTGCATATGATATTTTTCAAGACAAAATTGATCACCTTCCTTGATGTGATAGTTGCTAATGGTTCGGCTTCAGCCCATTTGATAAAGTAATCCACAGCAACTATTGCATATTTGATGCTTGACTTTGCGGTAGGCAATGCTCCAATCAAGTGTATGCCCCAGACAGAAAATGGCCAAGGGCTTAACATCCGTGTCAGCTCGGTTGACGGGGCTCTTGGAATCTTTGCAAATTTTTGCCATCGGTCGCATTTCTTAGTAAATATCATGGAGTCGAGGTTCACATCAGGCCAGAAGTAGCCGTACCGAAGGACTTTTTTAGCTAGAGTCTGTCCACCAATATGGCCTCCACAATCCCCTTCATGCAACTCTGCTAAGATCGCTTTAGATTCTTCCTTTGATACGCATCGTAGCAAAGGCATCAAATATCGTCTTCTGTATAAGCGTCCATCCTGAACGAGGTATAGGCGAGACTTCCGGAGCAACTTCTTACGATCCTTGGGTTTCTCAGGAAGTGTCCCGTGAAGTATATAGTTTTTTATGGGGGTCATCCATGAGTCGGGCTCGACGGTTGCCTCCATAACCCAATCTAAATCAGATTCTTCAATACTAGGACTGGATAGTACTTCCACAGGGACTAGATCGAAGATTTGAGGATCTCCGGTGCTGGCTAACTTCGACAAGGAGTCGGCTTTCCAATTCTCTCCTCGAGGAATATGAGAGATAGAATAATATTCCAAGCCGTCGAGGAATTCTTTGGCTTTCAGAAGATAAGTTGGAAGCTTCCCTTTCTTAGCTTGGAATTCACCATTGATCTGAGAAATCATTAGCTGTGAGTCGCTGAATATTAATAGACTTTTCAAGCTCAATTCTTTTGCGACCCGTAGTCCTCAAAGCAAAGCTTCATATTCGGCCTCGTTGTTGGTGATGGGGAATTCGAACCGCAAAGCACAGCATACTTGTCGTCCTTCCGGGGTATCAAATAATACCCCTGCCCCAGCGCAATATTCATTTTTAGCGCCATCGACAAAAAGCTTCCATCTAACGACCAATTCATTAGTCTCCTCCATTTTCTCTCCCCTGCTAGTAAATTCAGCGATAAAATCAGCCATAGCTTGCCCATTTATCGCTTTTCTGGGGTGATAAGTGATATCATATTAACTGAGTTCTATATTCCACTTTAGTAGTTTCCCTGAAGTTTCTGGGCGAAAAAGCACTTGTTTCAAGGGCTGATCTATAAGGACTTTAATAAAGCGAGATTGGAAATAAGGCCTTAGCTTTTGTGATGTGATGAGCAAGGCGTATGCAAGCTTTTCTATCCTTGGATAATTCGTCTCCGCTCCTGTAAACCTTTTGCTGATATAGTATACCGGCCATTGGACTTTATCTTCCTCCCTGAAGAGTGCTGCGCTCAAAGCATGGGATGACACTACAAGGTATAAGAACAAGCTTTCTCCATCCTTCGGTTTGGATAGCATCGGAGGTGATTCCATATGCTTAATGAGATATTCGAATGCTTGCTGGCATTCGGCAATCCACTTGAAGCTCTTCTTTTCCTTTTTCAACGCATCAAAGAGGGGAATGCACCTATCCGTTGCCTTTGAGGTGAAACAGCTCAGTGCTGCTACCTTGCTGTTTAAGCTTTGGAGTTCCTTCTTACGTGGAGCTTGCATGTCTCGTAAAGCAATCACTTGTGCTGGGTTTGCTTCAATGCACCGAGCATTCACCATGAAACCAAGAAATTTTCCTGATGCTACGCCGAATGAGCATTTGAGTGGATTAAGCTTTATGCCATACTTCCTCAAGATTTGGAACATTTCGTCAACGTCCTGCATATGGCTCTTTGATACTTTGGATTTTGCCATAATGTCATCAACATATACCTCCATAGTCTTTCTGATTTGCGCCTTGAACATTGAATTCACCAAGCGTTGATAGGTGGCACTATCCTGGTCTAGTTCGTGCATCATGATCTGATTGTAGCCATAATATGCATCCATGAAGGACAATAGTTCATGCCCCGCTGTTGCATCAACAAGCTGATCGATTTGAGGTAGGGGGAAACTGTCCTTTGGGCAAGCTTTTTTTAGATCGGAGTAGTCAACACATACTCGCCATTTGCCGTTTGATTTCTTTACGAGGACTGGATTGGACAACCAATTGGGATAGGTGGATTCGTGAATGAAATTATTCTTTAGTAGCCTATCCACCTCGTCGTTCCAAGCCTCAGATCTTTCGGGGCCTTGCATTCGTCTTTTTTGCTTCACGGGATGTATGCTAGGATCAATATTCAGCTTATGTACCATCACATCTGGAGATATCCCGCACATGTCCGAGTGACTCCAAGCAAAAACGTCCAAATTTGCTTTCAAAAAGACAATTAATTCCTTTTGCTGCAAACGATCCAACTAAGAGCCAATCTTTACTACGTTATCTGGATCATCATCATGAACTTGTATTGAAATAGTGGTCTCAACTGGTGCGGCTCTCTCATCCCCCATACTGGTTTTTCGTGGATCCATATCTTCTTGTATGTCATTGTACTCTCCAGCACAGGGGGAGGTCATTAGTTGCTATAAGGGCGCTTTATGGATGCGGAGAACAGCCTCCAAATCCTTCTTGGCTTCGTATTTTCGAGCTTCAATCAACTCCGCCATATAGCATTCTCTCGATTCCTGAGGATCACCCTTGATAACTCCTACTCCATTTGCAGTCGGGAATTTCATCATTAAACATCAAGGAGCAAGGGCTACCTTGAAGGCGGCAAGTGCTGGCCTTCCCAAGAATGCGTTATACCATGAAAATGAATCAATTATAACGAAAGGTTGCATCAGGGAAACTTGCTTTTTTCCTTCGCCCAGTTCTACAAGGATTTAATCACGCCAATTGGCTGAGTTGGTACACCGGTGAACCCGTGTATCTTATTCTTGCTAGCTCGTACATTATCCATGGAGAGGCCCATTTTAGAAAAGGTAATGTAAAACAGGATGTTCATAGATGCTCCGTTATCAATCAACACCTTCTTCACTATTGCTGGACCAAAGCCAATAGTGATCACCATAGGGTCAACGGTTGGAGCCAACATCCCATTCGAATCCCGATCTTGGAATATGATATCTTCGCAGGATGTTTTGGGCATTTTTCGCCGAAGAGAATTACTGCAAACCTCAAAGCTATCTCCTTTCGAGGTGTTGCCCAGTTCATTGGTATATCTGATCGTATCTCCCCAAGAGTCTCCTGCAGGATGGGGTCCACCACTAATCGTATTGATTATAGGTCGGGAGCAACTCGCAGGTGTTCTTCCATCTTGAGTCGGATGAGTTTGTTGCCCCTGAGTAGGCTCGGCATCAGTTGAACGCTTTACGTACTCCTGGAGGCGATTCTTTCTTATCAATTCTTCAATTAAGTTCCTCAGGTGTCGACATTCATTAGTGTCGTGTCCCGGTCGGTTATGAAACTGACAAAATCTTCCGGAGTTTGCAGCCTCTTCAGACACTTTTATGGGCCTCGGGTCCAGGTAATTTTCCGCTTCCTTGGTTGCCATGAATATGTGCTCAATCATTTCATTGAACGGAGTAAAATACGTTGGCTTGTAGAATCGTCATTTCTTGGGATCTTTATCATTTCTAGCATCATTACCGTTTCTCCTTTTCTGCCCCTCTCCAAAATTTCCTTGATTGTTCCTTGTAGGAGCTTCCTTCCTTTCCGGGACCACCTTAGCTTTGATATTGCCAACAGAATAGATAGGATCGTCTTCAAGACACATGTACTCCTCGGCTTTGTCATAAAACTTCTCTAGCGTTTCAGGTTTCTTTCTCTTCAACCACATCCCAAACTCAGATAGTTTATCTATGCTCCCTTTTAAGGCCATTAGAATTAGCCTTGTCTCGTGGGTGCCCACTTCAGCGGTGGCAGCATTAAAACGATTTAGAAAAGACCTTATTGTTTCTCCAGGAGCTTGCTCTAGGTCGTTGAGGGACATGACATCTCTGACCTTTGTCGTTTGGAGGCGGAACTGGTCCCGAAAGCATTTCGCTAGGGTTGCAAAATCATCAATCGATCGGGGAGGCAATTTGGTAAACTATAGTGATGCTACTCCCTCCAAGTACATCGGGAAGTATAAGCACTTAAGTTCGTCCGTTGCTTGGGCCCCATCCATCTGTTGGTCATATCGAAACAAGAACACATTGGGGTCGCCTGTCCCATTGTAAGCTTGGATGGTAGGAAGTTTGAATTTACGCGGAAAAGTTGTCTTCTTAATTCTTTCGGTGAGAGGGGTTTTGGATGGTGCGAATTCCCATTCAGCTTCCTTGTCATTTGGGCACTTATCCTCCTTCATGATTTGTCGGACCATGTTCAGAAGACGATCCTTCTCTATGAGGCTATCTGCAGGGCGGACGCCTTTGTCTTGACCGGTAGCTTGCCTGAGCAAACCATCGCGGTTGCGACTTAGGGGCCCTGGCCTTTCTTGATTGGAAAGTGCCCCTTTGGCACATTCTGCGACTCGACGAGAAATAGTTTACATGTTATGGTTCCGAGTGGTTTGCTTTGAATTCTCATGTTTACCCTTGTCGGGGTTAGAAATCTCTTGGAAAAATTTTCCCGATTTGGGCTGGAGGAAGAGGAAAGTGCATCTTCCGCATGGACGGGCTTTGAAGCTACCTTCGCCGTAGCGGTTTGCAGAGCAAAGAGAGAATTTAGCCTTGACATGATGGCTTTACTAGCTATCTCCTGTTGTAGCGTAAGTCCCGCAAGAGCTTGATCAAGTTTAGCTCTCGTAACGTTCACACCACCATTTAAGGTCTCACCTGCTTCAAATCGGTTAACCACGGGGGTTTCGTCCCGATTTCCTTCGTTGGATGTTCTAATCCTTGCTTCCTTGCTCACTTTTAATGGCATTATCTCAGAAAGCAACTTAAATTTTGAGGAGAATTCATCAGAAGGTCCAAATCGCAAGCTGGAGTAAGCAATTTTGAAGCTTAACTTGTGGATTGTGAGATCTTTGTAGCACTCTTGATGTTAGAAAGTAGATCCGACCCCACGGTGGGCGCCAAATTGTTTACACCAGAAATTGGTATAACAACCAAAGAGGTGTTTCTGAACACGTTACCAAATCAGAGGCGAGATGCTTGAGAATCGCGTCACCTTTTCAAAGGCGGTGTGTTAGAAAATCTTTTAGAATTATGTAGGGCTAAATCCAAATCTGAAAACAAGAAAATGCAGAAAGAAGACGAGATTTTATAGTGGTTCGACTCTTAATTGAGTCTACGTCCACTTTGAAGATCGGATTCCATTATTCATCATTCGATTTACAATGTTTTGCTCCTCATACACTCACAAAGCTCCTTTCACATGCATTTGCTTCTACAATTGATTGCAAAAGGTAAAAAGCTTGTAGTGTTTACGCCAATTCCTCCATGGAAGCCATGATTGAAAGCTTGAAAGACCTTTAGGCGATTGTGAAAGGAAGATGTGAAATGCTTGAAGAAATCTAGAAAGCAATCTGACAGCACCTCCTCGTTGTTGCCAAAAGTCCCCTTCAAATGATGGAGGTGGTGTCCTATTTATAGGCGACGGAGTGGCTGAAATCTTCTGTTCAGCGGGGTGGTCGGTTTTGTCAGGGATGCCATGGCCGGCTGTCAACAACTGGCGCGCCTTTTCATCCATTTTGACCGACCAGGAGGCTTCGTTTGGAAGGAAAACGACCTGGAGGTTACAAGAGGTGACCAAAAAGCTGGAATATGGAGCGGACCGACCAGGTGGCTTGGAAGTGAAGCGGGCCGGCCAGGAAGCTTTGGAGTTAGCTGGTGCGATCAGGACTTAAGGAACGATCAGCGGCATCAGACATTCGGAATGACCAGCTTCAGAGCGACCAAATTCCTTTGTCCTTTGGAGCGACCGGAGCTGTTTGCACTTTGGAGCGACTAGAACCTTGAACATTTCAGAGTGACCAGAGCTGTTTGCACTTTGGAGCGACCAGAACCTTGAACATTTCAGAGCGACCAGAGCTGTTTGCACTTTGGAACGACCCGGAATCAATTTCTTAAGACCGGTCCCTTTTTAACATTCATGTGACCGACCCCTGCTTTTAACATGCTCAAAACTGACCTGTATTCGCTCAAACCGATCGAATAGATAACAGTTTCCTCAAAAATATAATGGATGTAAAGCTAAGACAAACGAATTCCTCCGCCACCAAACGTAAATACGTTTGAAGAGATCAACTTCCGCGATCAATTAAATACACTCTGTCAGACATTCTTCAATACAGGTTGCCCTAGGACTGGACAAACCGAAGGCACTATACTGTGAATTCATCTTAGGCAATTTCTACCTAGGATTAACAAACAGCCCTTGCATAAACTCTGTCTTCAATTATCTTCAATGTATGATGATTCGCAACGCTACTGCCAATACGGAGTGGTTACTCGAATAGTAATCCAACCGGTCTCTCCATAACGATAACGGAAATTGGTCAAAAACTTCGATAGTCGGTGAGTTCACTATCAAAGAAAAACATGTGTACAAACAACGACCGCATTTCCAAGTGGAAATCTTACCGATAAATTATCGTTTCATTTACAAATCCATTTCCTCTTGCTTTATAAATCCATTACCATTCGCTGTATAAACCATTACCATTCGTTGTAAACTTCATTAACTAATCGCAGTACAACTCAAAACTAATCGTTGTATAATTCATTAACTAATCGTTGTATAATTCATTAACCAATCGATGTATAACTCATCGACTATTCGTTGTATAATTCATTAACTAATATAAACTTAACCAGCTTTCACTATCGAACCTTAAATGTTCCTTAGTTAGAAACGAAGTCAACCAAGTTGGGGTATAACTACCTCTCAGACCTTAACTGAACCACATTACCAACCTTGAAACAAACAAAGTTCACCACTTTAAATCCATAACAAACTTGCTTACGTAACTCTCGAATTCTACTTACGAATCCACTTCTTTTACAGAATTATTGGATTATATCAATAGTGTTATAATTCCATGCTTCCGAGATATAATAACTTTAATTATAACTTTTATTCTTTAATTTAAATAATAATAATTTATGTATTAAATAAATAAATCTAAGTTTAAAAATCTGAAAGTAAAATAATACTTTCCCGAGTTCGATATAATCGAATTCGACTTATAACTTTCTTCCGAGTGGCCTCTATTCGTTTTCTCTTTTCGAATAACCTATGTTCGATAAATTCCTTTTTTCGAATAACTTAATTCGATTATCTCCTTCGAATATTTAAATTCGATTAACTCCTTCGAATAACTAAATTCGATTAACTCTTTCGAGTAACTCAATTCGATTAACTCTCTCGAATAACTAAATTCGATTAACTCTTTCGAATAACTTAATTCGATTAACTCTTTCGAATAACTAAATTCGATTATCTCACTTCGAATAACTTATATTCGATTATCTCACTTCGAATAACTTATATTTGATTATCTCACTTTGAATAACTTATATTCGATTATCTCACTTCGAATAACTTATATTCGATTATCACACTTCGAATAACTAATATTCGATTAACTTATAATTGATTGACTCTAGATTGCAGCGATCACAATGCTTACGCCTGATTCCCTCAGGAAACATCCGACTGCCTTATGCTATCTGCAACACTGCGAATTACGCTAGCAGTCATGCTAAATGGAAACTCATCCTGAATAACTATGTCTGTTTTAACTCTATTTCGAATAACTATATTCGATTTAACTTCATTTCGAATGACTATGTTCGATTTAACTTATTTGATTAACCCTATTTGATTTACTAATATACGAATAACTAATATTCGATTAACTCATTTTGATTTGAATTCCTATTTCAATTCCGATCTTCTTTATAAATGTTTTTATTTTCAAAACATTTATTTAATCCATTATTTATATAAACTATAAAGAACATATTCTTTATAAAATTTAAACACTTTGGTTTCATATTTAAAATAATATCTTATTTTAATATTCTACTTATACTTCTGTTTATAAACAATTCATATAAAATCTTATTTTATATTCAATACTTAATAATTTCATTAATAAGTCTTGTTAACTCTACATTCATATTCAGTTTCAAATATCGATGTTAAAATCAATTCTTACATCTCTATATAAGTCCTGGCTTATATATTCCATTTATCCAATGATAAATTGTGGCGACCCCAAACCCCGTAAGACGGTGGCAATGGTAATCTTTGGAATATAACACATAAACAAATAATAACAGAACAGAAATATAAAATTACACAGATAATGAACAGCAAAATACACTGGATAAATGTAATCATCAGTGTTATACAGCATGATAGGATCATCCTTAGCACAAAATACAGTTTCAGTTCAATATAAAATGTCTGCAGCGGATCAAACATAATGTACATGATAATAACTGAAACAGCAAAGAGAAATGATAAAGTCCAGCTCCAGCTCCACAGCTGTCCAGAATGAGTCTGCTAAACCTGAATACAGGGCTGCCCATATAGAAATAAGGGCACCCGAGTTTGCAAAGTGAAACAGACTATGAGTCAGTCATGGGACTGGTATGAGAAATCTACTTAACAGCTTAACAACAATAATAAGGCAAATCATAGAACCACGCCACTTTCGCGGAATGGGTTTACTCCAGCGATTGCCACTACATTTAACAAAGTAAATTCTTTAAATAACGCAATGCTTATAAAAAGAATGAGGCTGATATAAGACTCAAGTCCCATCACACAATGCAACGCAAACCGGAGGACAGAGTTTTACCTTACATTGGCCAAAATATGCTAGATACATATAAATCAAAGTTATTTGATATTATTACTATTGCATATATGTTTCAAAAGCAAATTCCATCATAAGTATCAATCGTAGACGGCATAAGTGCCCCATACCACTATGTCACCATATATATATACAATCAAAACCGCACATGTCGTATTGGATATTGGATTTCCATCTATGAAACGAGGCTAGGGGCAAGATCCTCACCGAATTCGAGACTCTCTAGTCTGAGCCTCAGGTCAGAGCTCGAGTGACTTTTGGATCATCAGGGGCGGACCACTCGATGTGGATTAAATAAAATCCTAAGAAATACGTCTCCCCGCCCTACGGGGCATAAATGAGCCCACTGACTCCATATCTGAGGCGCCTCGCAACAGCAACAACCACATAGGTAAAAATAATATAAATGTCGGCCAGTATAAGCACCGACACCACCTCTAACTAGAAAGAGACGCATACCCCCCTGAGTCTTTCTCCCGTTTCTAGTTCATGCCGAGGTGTGAGGCTCGCGGATCCACGCTATACACAAAGCCAACTATTAAAGCTATGCTTTAATCATCACCACAAGACTTTGCTTTGCAACAGAAGCCTTGATCACTGCATCTTAGCATGCCACATGGGCTATTCACTGCATGCGACTGATTTCCATCGATATATAACCTCTGAGCTCGTATGTCTCAAAGAAGGGCGTTAAGCAAGAGAATAAATTCTCCACTGCCAAACAAATATATATTTAACGAAGATCAATCAGCATAGAATAAAATCCAATGTCAGACACACTGTCCATTTACACGTCTGTTTTGGGTCTGAACGAAACCGGAGGCACCATATTCCTCGCATATCCATCCAATCGGCACAAACGTCCAAACGGCTACTACTTCAATCCCATCAAGGTAGCTACTCCGATCATGAACCTCAGTAGCGCCCGTCCATCCGATATGAAGATCGTCGGTCTTGAACCGTCTTCGGATCTTCGACTTCGAATCGTCGATCAATTATTTGGAGTGAGAATTAACTCGACCTTTTCAAATAATTCACGTATATTTAGAATTCAAATCAATTCTTTTCATGGTTAAATTATTCGACATTCACATTTTAGTTCTTTAGTATAATTTGCATGTCAAACACATTCAACCATCAAATATCAAGCAAACCAAGTATACTCGGTTTATTTCCATTCCATATTGTCTATAATATTTTATAATGATTTTTCGCCATTTTTATTTCTTTAACAATGGCTCTATTTAATTAAACGACGTTTCAGGTCGTGTCGTGGCACTGACGCTGTTTTTCTCTAAATTTGTTTTACACGTATCTAAAGATCTAACCGTTGGATCTTAACAAAGTTTATATCGTTGGAAAGATCTCTCAATAGCGAACCAAACGATTCCAGTTTCGTCAAAATCCGATGGTCGGATCTTTCGGTATAATCGTTTAAAAGTACGATTTCAAAACACGAACTGCACGGCTTCGATTCGTTTTATTTAATTTATATTTATATATTTATAAATATATTTCATTCGATGATTTCTATATCGTTTTCACTTCAAATATTTCACTAACGCCCTTATATTTCGAAAAATTTCTCCATAACCTCCTTTGTACGGGAATGGGTTTGGAAATTTATTGGGTCGTATTAGGTACCCAATAAATCCTAAAATGCACACATATTTATAGTGACATATAAACTTGTGTCCTTAGGTGAGCATGTTTAGTTCATGGCGTCAGAGGATAAATCCTCAACCCCTAACAATAGATTTTTGTGCCTTACCAACTAGAGTGACGTGTTTATTGTCAACTCCAGACCCGTGTGGGGTTTTTATTAATCTGGCATTTTACAGTTACAATTTAAACAGTTCATATCAGCCTTCGGTTCAACCTGAAATGAAGTCATCGCCATACAAGTCTCTTACTTGTATGGTAATCTTCAACCTCGTCACATAAACTCCAAGTTTTTATGTGGTATATGATGAAGTATTCTATCTTCAAGAAATATGCCATGTAAATGTGGTTCCAAATTAAGTGTTACTATCCTATGGCGACGTTTATGAATTCACACAGAACAACCAGCACTCCGCATCCAATGGCATTCGCAGGAGTTGATATAATAATAAAATTGCGCAGCCAACTCATTAAGGTTTACCTATTTGTCGGGCACGCAAATAAATTCTTTACTCAACAACTAATCCATTGTCCTGTTCAGTATATTCATATATATGCACAACTAGGCTAAAAATAATATTTCTAGCATATCAATGTTGATTTCAACACACGGTTATTTTTAACACTTCATACTTCGTATACAAATGATATTTTTGGTGAACAAAAATATATTTCCATACATGACTGTTTTATTTAGTTCATATACATGTTAAAAATAATATTCATATCAAACAAATATTTATTTCAACACTTGTGTATTTTTAGCGAGTCGTTCATATGATAAAAATGGTATTTTTATCATAAAAAATTTTCATTCAACACTAGTGTATTTTTAGCAAGTCATATACATGACAAAAATGCGATTTTTATTATCTAAGCAATTTATTTATATCGTGAATAAATTATCAACACATGAATATATGGCAACATATGAAAATAATTCAAACACATAAATATTTCAGGAAATTTCGGCAGCATAACCGGCACCGTTCTACAATGGCTCCTCGCTCTACCTTAAAGCATTGCAGCTTTTGACAATGGGGATTCATGCATCTAGTTCGCACATAGGCAGCATGTTTATTTTTCATTTCATTTCTTATTCCACAAACTAATCCAATGTGGTATCAAACAAAATAATTATTCACAACCACCAACTGGTATTTTTCAACCACAAACGGGTATTTTTCAACCTCGATCAATCATAATTCAACCACAAACAATAATATTCAACCATTCTCTTTATTTATTTTCAACCATTCGCATTATTCATTTTTAACCATTCGCATTATTCATTTTTAACCATTTGCATCATTCACCAAATTTCACACCAATCACAGCCAATAAATATCGTCCATGGTTTGTGGACGAGGGGCGTATTTATATATATATATATATATATATATAATATTTCACTTCCATTTCAACGCATGTATGGTTTTTACAACGCATATATAAATTATACATCACATGTACAACTTATACAACGCTTACACATGTGGTGTGCAATGCTTATATAACTCATACATCGATTATATAATTTATACATCGTCGTTTCCCTTCACGGTTTGAATTTAGAGTTCTCACATTGGTTCGTTGCTTTGCTAAAAATCCTAACAAGCTCAGAAAAATCTGCGGTCTCTTCTAGAATATAGAGAGCCTCCTTACGGTCACGATGTCTCCTGTTTCATCGAATTTCATCAATACACGATAAAGATACGATTTTTCAAAGTTTGCAACACCTTAAATTGTTAAAATCTGTTCAAAATCACCAAACCCATACCTCTCAGCAGTGGTTCAAAACTAGGTCTTTGATTTTTGCGCAAATCGTGTAGCGTTAGGCCGATCGAGTGGTGCAGCGTCGAGGGGGGAGGAAGGGCACACGTGCACGACGTGGTGGGGCCCACTTCGGTGCACTGTAGCGACGGCGGCGGAGCTCCAAAGGTCGGGTGTTCACGGAGGTGATTTCCCAATATACACAACGATAATTGATGCTCCTTAAATGGACGTGAAGAGGATGGAGAGAGCTTCAAAATGGATCCAAGTGCGCTCGATTTCGTTGAGAAACGAGAGAGAAATCGAAGAGAGAAGTTTGGAAATCCTTTCTGCCATCGTTCGCTGTTATACGGGGAGAGAAAAAATACACGGGAAAATGTGATTGGCCAAGGAATTTTATTTTAATTTATACTTCAATTAAATCTGAAAATACCCCTTATTACATACGAACTCGAATCCAAACAAAACGACTGTCGTCCCTAGCTAATTACCCCTATTCTAAACACAATGGAATATGTTTTGTAGGCCAATTCGACTGTTACTGTCAGTTATTCTTCAAATTAAGGTATAAAACATTCAAATTCTGTTTTGAACGTACATTTTAATTTGTCGGGGTCACATACTACTTCTAAAAATTCCAAAAAAATTATATCTGGCTATGTTGCGATGATACTGTCCCAATAAAATTGATTTCGTCGAATTCTGAGATCGTTTGAAAAATGGCCATTTTCTGGTCGACTCGGTTTGACTGAAATCGACGAAACACATTTTTCTTTGCCATGCTCACATATTGATTTCAAAAATTATGGAAAATTCAACTTAGCAATAAATTGACATCCCAGATCCAACAAAAGTGGTTTCGTCTAATTCTGAGGTCGTTTGCAAAATCACTATTTTCAAAGGCTATATTAATTTCACAGCGACCTTTCTGAAAATTGATTTGGCCATAACTTCTGATTCCTGCTATGAAATATCGATCTTTCAGATTCATTAGAACGATATTTTCAAACAGATTTTAATATTTCTTGTTTCGCTGAAATCTGATATATTTTGCATCCTGTGCATTCAGTCAAAGTTCGAATTCAAATTTTCAAACGGCCGCGCCATTTTAGGCCTTATAAATTATTTTAGAATGGAAATTTAAATTCTGACTCAATTTCCGTTCAAATTATCCAAAATATAATTTTTAATCTGGTTTAGATTTTCCGGGTTGTTACATAAATATTTTATATAATTTATAAAACATTATTTATAAATTAATCTTCTTCATTCATCTATTAAAACAGATTTCTATTAAATATTTACTATAAATCCTTATCACGTTATAACCGTGTGCGAAGCATGGGTCTAAACTTTCTTAATGTAAGATTCTCTTTTTACAAAATTCTATTCTTTTTATAAATATTTCCTTTTCTATATCTTTTACAAGTATTCCCCTTTTTATATTTGTTTTGCAAATATTTTCTTTTTCTAATTCTATTTATTTTCCAAATAAATATCCCTAATAATATCTTATTTATTTTCTAAATAAATATTTCTTTTACATTTATTTTACAAATAGTTTCCTTTATTTTTGTTTTACAAATAATTTCCCTTATATTCTTTGATTTTATAATTATTTCCCTTTATAAAATCTTTTTCCTTTTTATATAAAATCCATTGATTTTATATAAATAATTTATTTTCAAAATGTACTTTGAAAATCCCCTTTTTACATCCCAGTATTTCTCACGGTATTTAAATCACCAAATAACAATGATCGATATCATTTAAACACACATATTCAATAACAGATTATATGTCACATCATATATCACAATATATTAAACCCAAACAGTATTTTACATATTAAGGAACCCAATTGGGTCCCTCCAACCTATTTCCCTGCATCACAGATGTTAAACGACACAAGTAACATGAATATAAAATATTTTGATAAATAGAATCAATATTCGATTAACGATTTATATATATCGTTATCAATACTTTCAACCAATACATAAGCAATTCAACCAAACAGTTAACACACAACAATCAACCAATATTTATTAATTCTAAAAATACGTTATGAAAATATAAACTGTTCAGAGTTGGTGAGTTTTTCTCACATTTCTCGTTAACCGTTAAATAACGATTTGCGTCTATTTATTCAAATGGACACTTTATTTTGCTATAAATTGTAACGAGCCCCAATTCACTTCCATTCAGTTCCATTATGGAGTTCTCGTCCATACGATCCTGTCGGATCTTGTTTTACTGAATTTCGATAACATATGATAAAGATATTAATAATATAAGTTATACTGTTTTTAATTAAAAATCAATTCAATTCATTTTTTATTTCGGGTTTAACCTTTGTAAACGGGTCCATTAAATTACACTAGCAACTACATTACCTTCCTTCTCTTCCTTCCAAATCCCGTAACAATTCGAACATTCTATATAACCAACGCCCAATCTTTTTTACACCATCAATCTCCAGCTATAATCCATCTCGTCCAACTCTACTTCCTTCCATACTAGTACCAACAACTCGCGTCTCTTCCTCCTAGAAAACAGAAAGAAATCCCGCTCCAATATTGGTCAGTTCAAACACTACTTCACGTCGTTCTCCTTCGGTATTTCTTCCAACCAGTTCTCACATACTCACCATTACCGCAACTTTGTGCCTTCCATCCTACTCCTCAGATCGACTATTCTACAAATGTAGATCAACGTTGAACTCCTCAACTCCCCCTCCCTTCTGCCGATACCACCACAAAAACCCAGACCTCCCATTGAACAACGCGACAGGAAACCCGTGGTTCCTCCTATAGTAAGCATCGCGACAGCTTTTTTTTGTTCAAAAACGCAGAAATCTCGCCACATGCTGTAATAACCCGGAAATTCTGGGCCACATTAAAATTTTTATTTTGGCAATTTTTGCGAATTTTGATTATTTAAAATAGATTATTTTAAATAATATCGACGAGAAAAATGTTTAGAATTGAATTCGACGTATATATTATATACGTCGTCGTTAGAATATAAATAATTATTTATATTTATACTTAGAATTGAAAATGGCGCGGTAGTTCGATAATTCGATTTCAAACTTCAATTGAATGTACCGGGTGCAAAATAATCCGGATTTTAGTGAAACCAAAAATAATGGAATCTAATTGTGAATATCTTTCCAGCGAACCCCGAAAATCAAAATTTCATAACGGGAATCAAAAGATATGTCCAGTTGAAAATTCTGAATAGTCGCTATGGAATTCAGGCCCTTAAAAATGGAAATTTTGCAAACGACCTCGGATTTCGACGAAACCAGTTTTGTTGGGTCCGTGATGTCAAATTATTGCTAGGTTTCAAATTTCATAATTTTTCGAATCAATATGTGAGCGTGGCAAAGGAAAACGCGTTTGACCAGTTTTAGTTGATTTTAATCGACTGGAAAATGACCTTTTTTCTAACGGTCTCAGAATTCGACGAAATTAGTTTTGTTAGGACTGTATCGTCAATACGAAGCTCGAAAATATTTTTATAGAATTTTTCGAGTTAGTATGTGACCCCGGTAATTTGAAATGTACGTTTAAAGTCAATATAATGATTTAAATGTAAATTCAACGGAAATCGATTGTAACAGCCGAATCGGCATGCGATACATATCTCACTGTGTCCGGAATGGGGGTAAAACGCTATGGACGACAGGCGGTGGGTTCGATTCTGAAGTCGACAGAAAAAGTTACTTTATGGGAATATAAATTTAATAATTAAATAATAATAAAAATATCTCTTCCCTCCTTAAATCACGTTGGCCCCCCATTTTTTATCAGTTGAAATCGATTTTAAATAAAAAAAAGGAAAACCGATCCCTAAAAATCCGCCGCCCTCCCTCTCGGCGATCACCGCCGCCCTCCAGGCGGACCCACCACCTCCAGACTCCTCTTCGTGCGACCCCCTTCTTCCCCGACCTCCCTCTCCTCTAATTAAAAACCGCGACCCAACCTTTCCACGCCCAGGTCGACGAAAACCGCCACCGCAGTCAAGCCCTTACCCCCGCACCACCTTATCGCCTCAGACCTACCCCTGGCGCCACTGCGAGACCGGACCTCCGCCCCCTGCTTCCACCAGCGAACAACAAACCCCCCCCCCCACCCCCCGCTCCAATAAACAAAATCGAAAAGGTATGATTCTTTGTTTATTTTTGTTTTGTTTTACATAGTTAAATTTATTTAAAACCCTGATTTTCTTCAATGCATAAAGCTAGAATTTTAATCATATGTTAGAATTATTTTTAGGAAAGTAAAAATTTAATTTTTATATATTGAACATCGAAGTAAAATTTGATTTTTATATATTGAACATCGAAGTAAAAAATTTGATTTTTATATATTGAACATCGAAGTGAAAATTTTGATTTTTATATATTGAACATCGAAGTAAAAATTTGATTTTTATATATTGAACATCGAAGTAAAAAATTTGATTTTTATATATTGAACATCGAAGTAAAAAATTTGATTTTTATATATTGAACATCGAAGTAAAAATTTGATTTTTATATATTGAACATCGAAGTAAAAATGTGATTTTTATATATTGAACATCGAAGTAAAAATGTGATTTTTATATATTGAACATCGAAGTAAAAATGTGATTTTTATATATTGAATAGCGAAGTAAAAATTCGATTTTTATAAATTGAATAGAGTAGTGAAAATCCGATTTTTACATATGTAGTGAAAGCGGACAATGAAAGCGACGAAGGGCGAGAATGGCGATGATTTCTAAAAGAAGAGTCAAGATGATTGGATAGCTATTTGTGAGAATTTCTCACCTTTCAATTTCTTTTTCTAGTTATATATATATACTAGGATGCAGACGGTGCTTAGTAGCACACGACACAATCGTCCACAGACCATGGACTTGTTTGTTTGATTGCATACATTAGTTAGAATATTTAATTTGAATTGAATTGTTTGGTGAAATTGAATGGTTTGATTGATGTGTGAATGGCGTGGGCCTTCACTAGACCGGGGATAAGGCTAGGCCTCGTCCCGTTTCTAGTATCGTGCCGTTATGCCGCCGAAATTTTCTAAAATATGTTAGAAAAATAAAAATATCAATTTTATTGAATAAATGAACTGAATAGAGATTCATATGTTAAAATAAAATGTTTTATTGTTAAAAATATAATTTTTAACGTGAAGTGAATAAAATAAAATATTCGTTTACAAACCAGACGGTTTGTTTATGTACACTGATTTGACTGACATGGATTGGGATGATAAATTTTACACATCGCCCAACTGCACAACTAAATCTGTGTTTGATTGTTTGAAACCCCACACGGGTGTTGGGATGAAATTTGAAGTTCACTCATCCTGATTGATTAAATATGTTGATCGATTGATTGACAGGCTGTTATAAGCGTTAGATATCTATATTTGATGCTTATACAGTGTAGTGCACTTTGGTTGATGGTTGATTATTTTTCAATGCTATTATATACGTGTGATGTATGAAAATCCATATAATTAATATTATATGGTGATTGATTGGGCCTCATTCCAATTTAGAAAATAAAGAATATTATAAAATAAAGGTTCATGTGTTGACAGTACTCATCCGTTGAGATTAGTCATGTGTTGAACGAAATATTTTGATAATAACAACTATTTTGAAAAAGAAATATTTGAAATAGAATATTTGAAAATAGAAATATATGAAGCCGTGTTGATTAGATTGACGCCATTTTGACGTGAACGATATTTATATCGATTTTATTCATTTTAAAATGCATATTGAAAAGTGATTTCGAAAATGCATATTTTGAAACGATTTTGAAATGAATTGAATATATAACGATTTCGAAATGAATTGAATTGAAAACGAATTCAAATTGAGTTGAAACCGAATTGAAATGAATTCAAATTGAATTGAAATTTGAATTGAATAGAAATGAATTTTAAAACGAATTTATAAGGAAGAATTCAATTTTGCTTTGAATTGAAATGGAAGTTGAAAATGTTTTTGAAACGAATTCAAAACTATTTATAAAATTCATTTTAAATAGAAATTGATGAAATATATATTATATATATTATATATATAATATAATGGCCTGAATAGAACGCGCCGCGCCGCGGTAGTTCGAGAATTTCGACCATTTATTTCAGACGGACATTACGGGAGATCCGACCGTCGGATTCTCCTAAAACCGGAACCGTTGGGTTCGTATCGAAAAGAGCTTTCTAATGAATACTAGAAATTTAAAATCTAACGGTTCGATTTGGAATTATGTCCAAATCAAATTTGAAAAAGGTCGCTGTAAGTGTAGTTCGATGGCCATTGATGGAAATCGACTGTACGGGCCTTGATAAAATTATTAAAAATAGTAATAATTTGTGTAAAATCATAAGAAATGATTTAGAAAGAATTGGGATGAAAAACTCCATATTTGAAAAGATAAAAATAGATTTTTATCGAAATGAACTAGTTTTGAACTAGAAATACAAATCTATTTATTTTTAAATAAATAAATTGAATTTGACATGGTTTTGAAAATAACCAGAATTTCCAATGATTGCATTGGAATGGATTTGAATCGAAATTGCCTTTGGATTATTTCGATGTTGGATTTCGTGATGATACAGATTTTGTTATGGGAATTTGAAAGATATACATATATATCGTTATTTCCAATACGACATTTGTTAATCGTAGAATTTTATATTGAATATAAGCCGATAGAATTTCTATTCAGAGCCTTGTATTGAATATCAAATGTGATTTGGGTTGTCGTGAATGGTGTCTTCATTAACACTGTTCTTGAACCCAGTTGAGAAAAGATTAAATCTTTTTATTTAGATTTAATGAAGTGTACCAATTAAATGATACTTAATTGGAAATTGAATTGATATTGATTTTTGGGTTTATCGTGGACAGTGTTTTAAATAACACTTGTTCTTTAATCCGATAATTAATGGAATGTGACTTTGGGTTTATCGCGAACCGTGTTTTAAATGACACGGATTCTTTAACCCAGTTAATGATTAAAACTAAGTGGAGTTTTAATGAATCTTTAATTAGATTGAAATAATCGAGGATGGAGTATCACCAGTTTTGCTCCAGGCGATAGTTAAATCTTTAATTAGATTTGAACGTGAAATCGTAATTGGATTTACCGATAACACTGTGGTGTTAGATATGAAGTATTGCCAGTTTTACTTCATGGGATAAATAGGTTGGGATTAGGAAATTAAAACAAATGATTACTTCGGTAAGTTTCGTTAATCCCGACTAGTTGAATCGAAATTCAAAAGGATAGATTAAAGAATAAATATAAAGAATTTATCTTGGATAAAATTAATGGGAACCTTTCCCTGTGAATGTGAAATTAGGAACTAACTGTCGGTTAGCTAAGTAGAATGGTTTTCTGGATATTGATCTGATGTTGGTTTCGGCCTTCGGGGTTAATATTTGGGGAATTATTCTCTTGATTAATTTATGGTTAGTGACTGATGAATTGGAATGAGGCGTATGTTGTGTTTGTGTAACACTTATTTAAAATATACGCAAGTTATTTGGGAAGACCGGGTTTATCCCATTCTGAATAACTGATACGACGATAAGTCGAAGATGATGACAATGGTCGAAGACCGGAGGTCTTCACGTCGTTTGGGTAATTACTGATGATCTTGATTGGGCTGTACACCCAAGAAGATGGAAACAGTTGGTGATCGTCCAGACGTACTTGGAGATCGATGGATATGCGGGGTACTAGGTGCCTCCGGTTTCGTTCAGACCCAGAACGGACTTGTAAATGGACTGTGTGTCTGACATTGGATTTTAGTCCGTGTGATTGATCTCTATTAAATATATATCTGTTTGGCGGCGGAGAATTTATTCTCATGCTTAACGCCCTTCTCTGAGACGTACGAGCTCAGGGGTTATATATTGATGGATATCAAACGCATGGAGTGAATTTCCTGTGTGGCATGCCTAAGTGGCAATTGATCGAGGCTTCTGTTGAAAAGCAAAGTCTTGTGGTGATGATCAAAGCACGGCCTGTGTGGCGTAGCTTTGTGTAACGTTTACTTCGTGAGTTTCGCACCCCGGTTGTGAACCAAAAACGGGAGAGGACCTCAGGGAGGACATGCGTTTCTTTCTAGCTAGGGTGGTGTCAGTGACCTACCAGCCCTGACATTTATATACTTTTCACCTGTGTGGTTGTTGCTGTTGCGAGGCGCCTCGGTTTGATCGGACGATCCGGGTCCGATGGAGTCATTCGTTGGCTCATTTACGTCCCAAAGGGCGGGGAAACGTAGTGTTCAGGAATTTTAATCCACATCGGTGGACCGGCCCTGTCGCTCCAAGGGTCGATGCGCTCTGACCCTGAGGCTCGGGCTAGAGAGTCTCGAAGATGGTAAGGACGATCCCTAGCCTCAGTTCACAGACGGAAATCCAATTTCCAAATACGTGACTTTGCGATTTTGATTGTATAACCTATATATGACGACATAGTGTTATGGGGCATTCATGCCGCCTATGATTGATACTTATGATTCGAAGTTGTTTTATACACTATGCACTTATAATAGTATCAAATGATTTGTTTTAAACGTATCAAGCATTCTTTGGCTGTTATAAGGGAAAACCCTATCCCCCGGCTTGCGTTGCATTGTGTGATAGGACCTGGGCCTTATAACAGCTTCATTTTTCTTTATTTAGCATTGCGCTGTTTGTTTTATGCACTGGTATTCTTGGGAGGAAACCCGTTCTGTGTTATACGGCGTGGTCCCTTGATTTACCTAACTTTAAAAACAAAGATTAATAACTGTTTTAGTTCTCACACCAGTCACATGACTGACCTGGAGTTTATTGTTTTAACCTAAACTCTGGGTGCCCTTATTTTGACAAGGGCAGCTAGTAGTTTTGGTTTTCCAGATTTATATTCACAGGATCCTGGTTTACAGCTGGAACGATATCCGGAAAGCTTTGTATCCGTATATCTCCTTCTAGTTGTGTATTGTATTATTTTCCGCTGCGATGTATTTAAATGTAATTTAAATCTCTGATATTTCTGTGTAATATTCTTTTATACTCTATAGATTCTTGTAATCTGATGCATTGTTGTAATATACAGTGAAATGTTCTTTTGTATGCGTTCTGTTGTGGCTTGTTCTCGAACTATCCGACGCTTTCCTTTACGGGGAAGTTACGGGTTTTTACACATGCCGCTGCTCATCATGTTAAACATGAATCCATCCTTTGAATTCCCAAACAACGCCAAAAATCTCGAATTTAGCTAACCCTAGAAGACGCTGTGTTGATTTGGAGTTTTGGAAATCTAAACCACACTCAACAAAATGGATATAAGATTGAAGAGGATGACAAGAGGATTGCAAACATATACGTTTTGGGATTTATAGATTTATATTTGATTTTACTATGATTTTCAAAAATGCACGATTTGGGCTTGGAGGATGAAATACCGGTGGCGGATTTTCTTTTGACCAGAGGAAAGTAGTTTAGGGTTTGGGTGAGGTAAGGGTATATATAGGATAGGTTATATATATTGTTATTCGATTTTTATATTCATTTATATTGAACTACTGCTTGTATTAATCTTCTAAAAATTCTTGTGACCACATACAATACCCAAAAATCACGAAACATGACCTGCAGTAACAGTTTGACTTTACGGTCCCAAAGAAACTGGTTTTGTCGAATTCCGACTTCGTATGCTCACACAGCATATTTTTAGCTGTCAAAATACTGACTGTTTTTCACAATAAAATCCCATACGACCACATACTGACTTCAAAAATCACGAAACTTGAAATCTAATAATAATTTCACATTACGAATCCAACAAAATTGGTTTCGTCGAATTCGGAGGTCGTTTGTAAAAACGGCTATTTTTAAAGCTCTAAATAAACCCTTTTAAATATTAAATATATTTAAAAACAATTAAAGTAAATATTTTTAAATAAATATTATCGTATTTATATTCACACAGAATATTATTTAGCTCCAAAATATACATATCAAGGTTTATAACTTGATATCTCAAAATTCTAAGTTATATCGATATTCGATTTATATTAAAATCCTTTTATAATACAAATAAATCGTTTTAAATTATAAAGGAATTCCATAGTGACTTTTCTAAATTTTGATTTGGACATTAATCAAATTCTACACGGCGAAATCTCGATTTTTCTCTTCCACTAGAAAAATATACTTCACCAACTCCGAACGTTTCTTGTTTCATAGAAATCCGGCTTGAAACGGGTTCTGTATATTCGTTTAAAGTTCGAATCGCTAAATCGTGAACTACCATGCCATTTCAAGCTCGATTATATTTATAATATAATTATATGTTCAAAATTCGTTTAAATAATATATTCGTTATCATAATTCAATTCTAAACTGAATTAAATATTATAAATAATCCAATCCACACAGTATTGTGAATTCTACTAATTCTAATTATTTCAGAATTAAATATATTATTCTATTATTTAATTTAATTAAATATTCAATATTATATAATTAAACGACCATTTAAATCTCTTAATCACTTTTTAAATAATTAAAAAACTTAATTATTACACCGTGAAAAAACGGGACATTACAATCTTCCCCCCTTAAAATAATTTCGTCCTCGAAATTGCTAAGGTAGGAAACAACCTTATTAACGGGGTTAAAAATTATTCGTTTACTTTTAACTTCAGCTTCAACTGAACCAATTTAATTCCAATTAAATATTTATTAATTCTTATTATCGAAAATTTTCAAAAATCCAGAAAATTTTCTAACATCTTAACTTTTCGAAAAATTTCGCCAGCACCTCCTTTGTACTGGTCAATAGCTCAAACTCCAACTCGCCTCTCTAGGCCATCTCCAACCCAAAAGAAAACCAAATAGCCAAGTGGCCTGCCAAATCGACTCATAAATCTCATGCTTATACAAAATATAAACTTGTACATTTTTGTCGGGAATATCATTATATTCTTTTGTTCTACTACCAATTTAGCATATACCAAAGTCAACCCAATCAAACTCAAATAACTTTTATCTCCAACACAACCGTTCGCTTTTAACCAAGCCAAATTCCATTTTCAATTTCAAGTACCATTCTCGATTCCAAACTCTTAACTTGATTATCAAATTACACTTCAAATTCAAATCTCACAAATCCAGTTTGTCTCGATATCATTCTAATTCAATTTCAGCTACCACTTAACTGACTTTATTTTAATTCCAATTTTCTTTCCCAGACATCAATTTAGTTTGGTTTTAAATTAGCCAATCTTTCCCTGGGAATTTTAAATCACTTAGCTTTTCAAAAATCAAATATCTTTTCCGGATTTCCAAACAACATGCTTTTCTCAAAACAATTCAAAAACAAGATCTTTGGTAGTAATCCGTCACTTAGAAACTCGAAAATCACACCGATAAATGTCCGGATCATCATCGGAATTATTTTCCAGCGACCGTAGTGAGTTAAATACTATATCACTTTCCAAAACTCATTTCTTAAACACCTCCACTTTGAAATCAACTTCAAAATACCATTCACAAAACAAATTTAAAATGTCCTAGGATTTTGAAATTCTCATATACTTAACTCAATTCCATTTACGACCACTTTTCCAAATTTCCAGGGTTTTAATTTCAATTCTGATTGGTTATTTACATAACCATTTCAGTTATAATCCTATCTGATTATAATAACAACCAACAAATCCAATAAACTATAATATTTCCAATATCTGTATTTTCTTTATATCAAAATACACTTTAGGAAAAGTTATTTCATCTACCCTCTTTTCAAAACATACGGTGTCGGTTCATCGTATTCAAGTGCTTTAGAAACCCTTATCGATACAGTGGATCAAATTGATCGACCAGAACTCATAAACAGCTCAACCAATAAATCTCCACAATATAAATCCATTTTTATATCAAATGACAAATACGCGCTCATATATATACACTCAACTCAATCTAGGGTGTTACTAACCCCATCTCTACCGAGTCACGTGTAATGTCCCACTTTTCCGTACTAATTTAATGTGACATTTTACTACCACAGTCAACCCAAATTATACAGATAAGCAGAATGTTAAGAGAAAGAAGTTAGAGGATGAGAAAGATAAGATAGAACTAATAGAATAGAAGAATAAGAAGAACATCAGAATCTCACAGCGGAACGAATAAAATATAATATCTCAAATTTTTTTATACAAAAGAAACTATATATATACATACCAATCATCAGAGTACATCATATATCAGACATAGTGGAAATAATCTCTGTATAACTAGCGGTGAAGCCTCCTGTTTCCAGCTCTTGAACTCCAAGCGGAACCGAACCTGTAAATGTACTCGGTCTGACCCGAGCAAATTTGATTTAAAACAAAATTCACCCGGATCAATCTTGAATACTTTCAGCGGTAAATTCACAATAAAAAGTTACTTAATTTTAGAAATCCTTTCAGAATAAAAAAATAAATAGTAAGACCAGCCCACACATAAACACGGACTGTTTTTACCTTACTATAACCTAAAACAGTTTTGATATATCAAAATCAAGTGATATAATGATAGTGTCTATAAATCACAAATAAATAACCAAGTCGTAGAACACTTGCATATCACGCTCTACATATTTAGTATATAATCAAAACCGCGAGCACTTATTGGAGATTGGATTCCAACTGACAAGGTATGGGAGCACCTTCCGATCAGTGTACTCTAGAGGGTATACACTGGGGTTCAACAAGAACGTCTTGCAAACCGGCCTCATATAACCGCCCACTCATTTAGCTTGAGTGTAGCGAATGTATTGCCACCCACGGTTGTCGGCCGTCCAACCGTTATTCGAAGATACATAATCGAAAAGAATAACAAATATGAATTTTCTCTAGAGCGATGACAGGTACAACCTGCTTGGGAGTGACCCACCTAGCCATTCTGCCCTGCCCAACATCTGTCTTTCCCGGTTGCGAGGATAAAGGCCACGTTTATCGTCTAGAACAACACACCATCATTTTCTTTGAATGCCACATCATCAAATCCGTAAATCACATATTGATTATAAGACTACACACCGGGGGTAAAATAAAGAGAAGTTGTCTTCTCTCCACCAACTTGGTATATTCATAAAAATCAACGGCCGTGATCATTGGAGATATTCTGTTAGACATTCATCCATACGAGTCATCCAGGAATAGGATGAACCGAAGACACTCTCCTACTCAATTCTATATAGGAATCACCCCCAGAATCAGTAGCGAGATGTCCTTATAATCCCTTAGTTTCAACCACGACAGAATCACAGTGTATCTCTTTTGTTTGGGAGCTACCCAGAGATTATAAGTAGTTCTTCCGCTTATGAAATTCTACGGGTCTTCAATGCTTCGTCTTTATTCTCTGCCAGTTAGCTTCGTACGTAACGTTGAATCGAAGTGGTTTTGGGACTAGTTACCATTCCGATCTCTTCGAAACAGCACGTAAAAAAAGGCCAAGTATATTTGACTGATAGTTTGGTGTTTTAACAATCAATGTCAAAATAGTACGGTCCAGTATATTGGTAGCTCCGATCTTAGAACCATTTATTAAAACCATTTCTTCGTTTCTTAAAAACGACTTCTATATTCTTATTTAATATAAGGATATTTAGTTTTCATCTCACTTTTACTCCATTAGTTCCTCATTGTAAATCGGTAAGTGAATAAATTTCTAAGTATCAACCCCAAAGGCTGAAACCAACATCAGATTGATGCCTCGAAAGTTTACTCAACTCAACCAACGTACATCGGGTTCTAATTTCTTTAAAACTATATCACTTTCTTTATCATGCTTAGTATATCTTTTTAAAACATTATAGCTTATCGACTCACTTTAAAACCGCTATAATTTAAAACTACACTTTAGCTATAAAATAAATTTTATAACTTTTAAATGCATCGATTCGCTTATTGGCAAATTAATGTCTTAAAATGGTGCCTCAGATCGTTTACTACTAACTACTTAACCACTACTGTCTATTGGTTATCACATCAATGTTTTATATTCAATCAATATCATTGATTAGGGGTAAACAGTTCTATATTTAAATAATATACAGTGTATTTGAGGAATCCGGTCGGATCCCTCCAACCTGTTCGTCCCTGCATCACAGATAATAATTTTTGATAATGATATAAGCAATCAAATACGACCAAATATAATTTGTCGCTAACTATTAACCAAACAATCAACAACCAAGGCATGCAATCATCCAATTTTTATTATCTACGATGGATTATATTTTATATGAATCTAACACTGTAGAGAATTTCAGGAATGTGTGAGAATTAACTCACATTGTTATCGGCGGTCGATTCATGCGGTTTCGATCACCATCCCAACAGTTCCCCGACCTCCGTCTTTTGTTTTCCTTTGTTGCAGATTCGATCCCGACGCTTCCAACTCACGTTACCTGGCTAGCTCATCCACTCCATTTAAAATGCCTCCACTATCACATAATCCCTGCCACCCTCACGTATGCATGTCCGCTACAGACAATCTTACACCACCATGCTGTTTTCAATAGCCACGCGCGAATAATCCCACTGCCAACACATCTTCTGACATGCACCAGTCCCATTTTTTCGTTTATTTCCTTCTCTACTCCATCCTTCATAAACTATTTTGTTAACTTCTGAAATGAACCTACTGCCATCCTATTCGTGCTACTGTTTGTCATTGAGTCGTGTCCCGGAGCTACCACCATCCATCGGCTCAGCTATGCAACTGATACACGAGCACTACTTCGGTTCCACCACATCTTCAACTTAATTTCTCCTTACCATTCATACTAAAATTCCTTGTTAACGTTTCCACCCTTTTAATACCTATTTTCTTCTCCTCTCCACCTTGTATTTCCATGCAATGCCTTGCCTTCACACTTCAACCACATCCTCCCATATATCCATGTGCACTTTCACTTCAGCAAGCTACCCCATTTCCACCGTTAAATACTCCACCATGTCCACTTCTTTTTCCATGCGATCTACTTCTTATTTCACGCATATGCTACAAAGACACGTCTATTTGCTCGACAATTTGCCCACCAGTTCAACACTACCTCATCTCCCCTTCACCAAAGTATGCGCTACAAAAACTGGGTCATGAACCCCCTACACCAATACACGCACAACTTTGAAACTGAAACAACACAACCACCTTGTGGTGCTCAAACACAACACTTGTCTTGACAGCCCTTCGGACCTCCTCTCCATACACAAAAGCTTTTCTATGTAGTTTACCCTTCTACTTATCTTCACCAAAGCCGTACGCTTAGATCCATCATCCCTAACCCCATGCAAAGTCCACCTCACTTCATATTCCGTTTTGCTGCCTCTCCCGAACTGACTACTCCAAATGCTTCCATGTCGATAAGTACAAGGAGCCCTTGAATGGAAACTGTGAAAGCATCCGCGCCATCATCGAAACAACCTTGGACGTCCTCTGACTCCGGCTAACCTCCCCTTTAAGCTTCAGCAACGAGAAACCCTCCTAAAACCGACTATCTCCTACAAACGACGCACTAGTAACTCGCCCATCTCACTTCATGCAGCAACGTCCTCCTTCTTCAACACGAACCCCTCCAGGTAGCGCTGACTCCCACCTCACTCCAATGGCTCTATCACCGTCGAGACTGCTCCGGCCACCCATGGTTTCGAAACAAGCCGCGGTGTTTAAATTCAAATTAATGGGATGGATATTGCTTATGGTTTTTTTTCGTGGACTGGGAGGATATTTAAAAATGGGGAGCTTGCGTCCTCCTTCATTATACACGATGGGTCTCTTTTTGTTTGAGGAATGGTTCAGTTTTAAGTTGTTGGAAGATTTAGAGTGCACGCAGTATATATATAGGAGAGAAAGACAGGATAAGATTAGTGTCTTTTGTACAGTGTATGTTATACTGATCCCATTCCCTAGCTATTGGTAGAATCTATGTATTTTCTTATCGTGATTAATGGGTATGGCTGATTGAAGATGAAAAGAAATTACAATAGTATGGCTATTCTTTAATTTATAGTGATGGATGGCACGTCCTATAGGATATAGGGTACGTGAAATAGTCTGCTTCAATGTTTCACATATTATGTCGGTTTCATGGTTTCATGTTGGCGTTTGTAGGCAAAAGAATTTTATCAATATATGTGTTGAGCGAACAAGTGAAAGAAGCTACCATCCTATTTTCACATGCAGAAGTTCCTTTTTGTGTCATCTTATATAGATTAGGCCATAACGCAAAACATAGGTTAAATATTTTTTTTTTGTTTGATTGAGGTTTTGTTTTCAACGGTATAGCTGTGGAAAATGCATAGTAGGTGCATGGTGCTTTAATTAGGAATTGATGTTTGTTTTATTAGAGCTTAACGTTTTGTTTTATTTTAGTAGATATTTAGGGTATCGCGCTTATATATATAAATATATCATTTCGGACCGCTATAGACCGAAATAAAAATACCGTCGTATCGACCAACGCCCAACGGTTCCAAAAATATAATAATATCGGTAGATCAACTTATATTTTGAAACCCCAAAATGTTTATACCGGGTGCAAAATACTCCAAATAAAAAGTGGTGTATTCTGCGAAATAAAAAAATACAGTAAAATTCTAAAAATTATATTATCTCTACACCTCAAAGGTCTTATCCAAATTCGAAATGGATGTTTAATTATAATTAAATTATCGTTATGGTTTCTAAACGGTTTCACAGCGATTTTTTTAAAATTTGAATTAGCCATATCTTAACATCTATATGATGGAATCTCGAGTTTTCTACTTCATTAGAAGATTATTATCTAATCGATTCAACCGTTTCTTATTTCACAGAAATCAGACTTATATCGGTTCCTATATATTCAGTTAAAGTTCGAACTTCAATATTACGAACTGCCGCGTCGTTTCGAGCTCATTTTAATTGATTTATAAATATATAATTTCGAGCTCTATTTATGATTAATAAATTCAATATATAATTCATTAATATCGCCGAATTAATATTTAAACCCATTTAAATACTCGTAATTGACATTCAAAAATCCGGGACATTACATTCTTCTCCCCTTAAAAGAATTTCGTCCCCGAAATTACAAAGTAAGAAGAATGATACGAACCTAATTATTTTAAATTAATTATATTTTGAATTATTATCGCAATAAATTCAACTCTTTTAAATTTTCGAAAATTTTGCCAGCACCTCCTCTACACGGCTCAATCAGAACAACTACAACTGCCACTCTGGGCCTTAACTTCTCCAAAATAAAACCAAAACCCAAATGTCCACCCAATTCAGGAGTTATAACTCAATCACTCCAAACGATAATATATTAAGGTTTACCTTTCTGTCGGGCTACTCAATTCCAGTTTCGACGTAATCATCTAACTGCTCTTCGTTTTCCAATTCTATTCTTCAATATCCACAACCAGGTCAACTCCCATGGCCTTCTAGATTCTGCACTTAACTCAATTTATAATGCAGATAACAATCCAAAGTTAAATAATTCGGTTTCATCCATAACCGACCTTATCCCCAATTCATTCAATTTCTTATCAACTATAAATAAATTCTATTCAGCCAAACTTGCGTCCATTTAATCACAATGCACAATTATCTTAATCTCTAAAATTTGGTTAAATTCCATTAATAAATTCCACTTATCCTGGTTAAATTCATTTCCTAGATTAAATTAACTCGTTTGTTCAATTTTATTTCATAATTCAATTCGAATTCTAATCAATCAAATAAAACATCCAACATTTCTATATTATAGAAAACTAATTTTCTTTTTAATACGAAAATATAATCCGGGCAAAATTATTTCATTTACCCGCTTTTCAAAACAATTTTATATTCAAATTACAAATACGCACTCTCGTATATATATATTCAAACTCAATCTAGGGTATTACTAACCCCATCTTTATTGAGTTACACTATAGAGCCAAGGTTATTACTAAACCTCGCTCCGATACCACGTTGTAACGTCCCACTTTTCCGTACCAATTTAAGCTGACATTTTACTACCACAGTCAATCCAAATTATGCAGATAAGCAAAATGTTGAGAGAAAGAAGTTAGAGGATGAGAAAGATAAGATGGAACTAATAGAATAGAAGAGCTAGAAGAACATCAAAATCTCACAGCGGAATGAATAAAATATAATATCTCAAATCTTTTTATACAAAAGAAACTGTATATATACATACTAATCATCGGAGTACATCATATATCAGACAGAGTGGAAATAATCTCTGTATAACTAGCGGTGAAGCCTCCTACTTCCAGCTCTTGAACTCCAAGCGGAACTGAAGCTGTGAATGTACTCGGTCTGACCCGAGCACATTTGATTTAAAATAAAATTCACCGGGATCAGTCTGGAATAATTTCAGTGGTAAATTCACAATAAAAAGTTACTTAATTTTAGAAATCCTTTCTGAAGAAAAGGATAAATAGTAAGAACAGCCCACACACAAACACAGTCAGTTTTTACCTTACTATAACCCAAAACAGTTTTGATATATCAAAATCCAGTGATATTATGATAGTGTCTATCAATCACAAATAAATAACCAAGTAGTAGAACACTTGCATCTCACGCTCTACATATTTAGTATATAATCAAAACCGCGAGCGCTTATTTGAGATTGGATTCCAACTGAAAAGGTATGGGAGCACCTTCCGATCAGTGTACTCTAGAGGGTATACACTGGGGTTCAACAAGAACGTCTTGCAACCCGGCCTCACATGACCGCCCACTCATTTAGCTTGAGTGTAGCGAATGTATTATCACCCACGGTTGTCGGCCGTCCAACCGTTATCCGAAGATATAGAATCGAAAAGAAGAACAAATATGAATTTTCTCTACAGCGATGACAGATACACCCTGCTTGGGAATGACCCACATAGCCATGTTGCCTGCCCAACTTCTGTCTTTCCCGGTTGCGAGGCTAGAGGCCACGTTTATCGTCTAAAACAACACACCATCATTTTTTTTGAATGCCACATCGTCAAATCCGTAAATCACATATTGATTATGCGACTACACACCGGGTGTAAAATAAAGAGAAGTTGTCTTCTCTCCACCAACTTGGTATATTCATAAAAATCAACGGCCGTGATCGTTGGAGATATTCTATTAGACATTCGTCCATACAAGTCATCCAGAAATATTATGAACCGAAGACACTCTCCTACTGCATTCTGTATAGGAATCACCCCCAGAATCAGTAGCGAGAAGTCCTTGTAATCCCTTAGTTTCAACCACGACAAAATCATAGTGTATCTCTTTTGTTTGGGAGCTACCCAGAGATTATAAGTAGTTCTTCCGCTTATGAAATTCTACGGGTCTTCAATGCTGCGTCTTTATTCTCTGCCAGTTAGCTTCGTACGTAACGTTGAATCGAAGTGGTTTTGGGACCAATTCCCATTCCGGTTTCTTCGAAACAACACGTCAAAAAGGCCAAGTATATTTCACTGATAGTTTGGTGTTTTAACTATCAATGTCAAAACAGTACGGTCCAGTATATTGGCAGCTCCGATCTTAGAACCATTTATTAAAACCATTTCTTCGTTTCTTAAAAACGACTTCTATTTTCTTATTGAACATAAGGATAATTAGTTTTCATCTCACTTTTACTCCATTAGTTCCTCATTGTAAATCTTTAAGTGAATAAATTTCTAAGTATCAACCCTGAATGCCAAAACCAACATCAGATTGTTGCCTCGAAAGTTTACTCAACTCAACCAACGTACAACGGGTTCTAATTTCTTTAAAACTATATCACTTTCTTTATTATGCTTAGTATATCTTTTTAAAACATTATAGCTTATCGACTCACTTTAAAACCACTATAATTTAAAACTACACTTTAGCTATAAAATAAATTTAATAACTTTTAAATGCATCGATTCGCTTGTTGGCGAATTAATGTCTTAAAACAGTGCCTCGGATCGTTTACTACTAACTACTTAACCACTACTGTCTATTGGTTATCACATCAATGTTTTATATTCAATCAATATCATTGATTGGGGGTAAACAGTTCTATATTTAAATAATATACAGTGTATTTGAGGAATCCGATCGGATCCCTCCAACCTGTTCGTACCTGCATCACAGATAATAATTTTTGATAATGATATAAGCAATCAAATACGACCAAATATAATTTGTCGCTAACCATTAACCAAACAATCAACAACCAAGGCATGCAATCATCCAATTTTTATTATGTACGTTGGATTATATTTTATATGAATCTAACACTGTAGAGAATTTCAGAATTGTGTGAGAATTAACTCACATTGTTATCGGCGGTCGATTCATGCGGTTTCGATCACCATCCCAACAGTTCCCCGACCTCCATCTTTTGTTTTCCTTTGTTGCAGATTCGATCCCGACGTTACCTGGCTAGCTCATCCACTCGATTTAAAATGCCTCCACTGTCACGTAATCTCTACCACCCTCACGTATGCATGTTCGCTACAGACAAGCTTACACCACCATGATGTTTTCAATAGCCACGCGCGAATAATCCCACTGCCAACTCATCTCCTGACATGCACCAGTCCCATTTTTTCGTTTATTTCCTTCTCTACTCCATCCTTCATAAACTATTTTTTTAACTTCTGAAATGAACCTAGTGCCATCCTATTCATGCTACTGTTTATCATTGCCTCGTGTCCCGGAGCTGCCACCATCCGTCGGCTCTGCTATGCAACTGATACGCGAGCACTACTTCGGTTCCACCACATCTTCAACTTATTTTCTCCTTACCGTTCATGCTAAAATTCCTTGTTAACGTTTCCACCCTTTTAATACCTATTTGCTTCTCCTCTCCACCTTGTATTTCCATGCAATGCCTTGCCTTCACACTTCAACCACATCCTCCTATATATCCACGTGCACTTTCACTTCAGCAAGCTACCCCATTTCCACCGTTAAACACTCCACCATGTCCACTTCTTTTTCCATGCGATCTACTTCTTATTTCACACATATGCTACAAAGACACGTCCATTTGCTCGACAATTTTCCCACCAGTTAAACACTACCTCATCTCCCCTTCACCGAAGTATGCGCTACAAAAACTTGGTCATGAACCCCCTACGCCAATACACGCACAACTTTGAAACTGAAACATCACAACCACCTTGTGGTGCTCAAACACAACACTTGTCTTGACAGCCGTTTCGGACCTCCTCTCCACACACAAAAGCTTTTCTATGTAGTTTACCCTTCTAATTATCTTCACCAAAGCCGTACGCTTAGATCCATCATCCCTAACCCCATGCAAAGTCCACCTAACTTTATATTCCGTTTTGCTGCGTCTCCCGAACTGACTACACCAAATGCTTCCATGTCGATAAGTACAAGGAGCCCTTGAATGGCAACTGTGAAAGCATCCGCGCCATCATCGAAACAGCCTTGGATGTCCTCTGACTCCTGCTAACCTCCCCTTTAAGCTTCAGCAACGAGAAACCCTCCTAAAAACGACTATCCCCTGCAAACGACGCACCAGTAACTCGCCCATCTCACTTCATGCAGCAACGTCCTCCTTCTTCAACACGAACCCCTCCAGGCAACGCTGACTCCCACCTCACTCGAATGGCTCCATCACCGTCTAGACATCTCCGGCCACCCATTGTTTCGAAACAAGCCGCGGTGTTTAAATTCAAATTAATGGATTGAATATTGCTTATGGTTTTTCTTTTCGTGGACTAGGAGGATATTTAAAAATGGGGAGCTTGCGTCCTCCTTCATTATACACGATGGGTCTCTTTTTGTTTGAGGAATGGTTCAGTTTTAAGTTGTTGGAAGATTTAGAGTGCACGCAGTATATATATAGGAGAGAAAGACAGAATAAGATTAGTGTCTTTTGTAAGTGTATGTTATGATGATCCCGTTCCCTAGCTATTGGTAGAATCTATGTATTTTCTTATCAAGATTAATGGGTACGGCTGATTGAAGATGAAAAGAAATTACAATAGTATGGCTGTTCTTTAATTTACAGTACTGGATGGCACGTCCTATAGGATACAGGGTAGGTGAAATAGTCTGCTTCAATGTTTCACATATTATGTCGGTTTCGTGGTTTCATGTTGGCGTTTGTAGGCAAAAGAATTTTATCAATATTTGTGTTGAGCGAACAAGTGAAACAAGCTTCCATCCTATTTTCACATGCAGAAGTTCCTTTTTGTGTCATCTTATATAGATTAGGCCATAACGCTAAACATAGGTTAAATATTTTTTTTTTGTTTGATTGAGGTTTTGTTTTCAACGGTATAGCTGTGGAAAATGCATAGTAGGTGCACGGTGCTTTAATTGGGAATAGATGTTTTGTTTTATTAGAGCTTAACGTTTTGTTTTATTTTAGTAGATATTTAGGGTATCGCGCTTATATGTGTAAATATATCATTTCGGACCGCTATAGACCGAAATAAAAATACTCTTGAATCGACCAACGCCCAACGGTTCCAAAAATATAATAATATCGTAGATCAACTTATATTTTGAAACCCCAAAATGTTTATACCGGGTGCAAAATACTCCAAATAAAAAGTGGTGTATTCTACGAAATAAAAAAATATAGCAAAGTTCTAAAAATTATAGTATCTCTACACCTCAAAGGCCTTATCCAAATTCGAAATGGATATTTAATTATAATTAAATTATCGTTATGGTTTCTAAACGGTTTCACAACGTTTTTTTGAAAATTTGAATTAGCCATATCTTAACATCTATACGATGGAATCTCGATTTTTCTGCTTCATTAGAAGATTATTATCTAATCGATTCAACCGTTTCTTGTTTCACAGAAATCCGACTTATATCGGTTCCTGTATATTCAGTTAAAGTTCAAACTTCAATATTACGAACTGCAGAGTCGTTTCGTGCTCGTTTTAATTTATTTATAAATATATAAATTCGAGCTCTATTTCTGATTAATAAATTCGATATATAATTCGTTAATATCTCCAAATTAATATTTAAACTCATTTAAATACTCGTAATTGACGTTCAAAAATCCAGGACGTTACATCAGGCCATAGAGGCAAGGTAATTCACTTAACCTTAAGATATGATACTAACTGTAACGTCCCGGAAAATTTTCGACTTTGGTAATCGATATAAAACCCACGTCGATTATTCAAACATCGAAAATACCGGTAGTTAATAAAAGAAGTTAGAAGGTGAGAATATATAAGATAGAAACTTAGAATAGAAGAACAAGAACAACACAACATAATCAGAGTAAACACGAACCTCACAGTGAAACAAATAAAATATAACTTAACTTTGAAATAAACTTGTATATGCATAGACCAACATTATCACGGTACAACACTTACAACACAGCGGAAATAAACAATAGCTATATAATCCTGAAGCCTCCTTCTCCAGCTCTTCAAGTATCTGTAAATCCCGACTACTTGACTGCCCGTACAAAATTGGGCACCCAAGAGTTTAGGGAAAACAAAAAAAGTAAACTCTGGGTCAGTCATGGGACTGGTGTGAGTAAAAAAAGTAAAACAGTTTGAGCAATAAAACGATATATCTCATAAGGCCATGCCGTATAACAGAACGGGTTTTCCCTTCTGAGAATCCAAATAATCTTTATATCAAAACTCTTTTGATATTATAATAGTGTCTATCAACCACAATATAATAATAATCTAGAAGAAACGCTTTCATCTCACGTTCTACATACATAGTATACAATCAAAATCGCAAGCACTTATTGGATAATGGATTTCCAACCATGACAAGGTATGGATCCACCTTCCGATCAGTGTACTCTAGAAGCGATGCACCGGAGTTCAACAGGAACATCCTGCAACTCGGCGACACATGATCGGCCCCTCATTTCGCTTGAGAGTGCCGAATATATTGCCACCCCTCGGTTAGTATTCCAACATAACCATTCCCGAGAGATACAGAATTAAAAGAAGTACAAATATGAATATTCTCTGGATGGTGACCATATACCCTAATTGGGTGCGGCCCACTTAGCCATGTTGTCTACCCGATTTCTATCATTTCCCAGTTGATGAGGCTCGAGGTCAAAACGTATCTTTTAACAGATCACTCCTCTGTTTACTTCGAATGTCACATCGCCATACCCACCAAATCACAAATTGATTTCCTCAAAAATAACATGGGTATAAAGCTAAGAGAAACGAATTCCTCCGCCACCAAACGTAAATACGTTTGAAGCGATCAACTTCCGCGACCAATTAAATATACTCTATCAGACATTCTTCCATACAGGTTGCCCTAGGACTAGACAAACGGAAGGCACTATTATGTAAATCCATCTTAGGAAATTTCTACCTAGGATTAAGAAACAGCCCTTGTATAAACTTCGTCTTCAATTACCTTCAACGTATGATGATTCGCAACGCTAATGCGGAGTGGTTCTTTGGATAATAATCCAACCGGTCTCTCCATAACGACAATGGAATTTGGTCAAAAACTTCTATAGTCGGTGAGTTAACTATCAAAGAAAAACATGTGTACAAACAATGGTCATATTTCCAAGTGGAAATCTTGCCGATCAATCATCGTTTCATTTACAAATCCATTTCCTCTAGGTTTATAAATCCCTTATCATTCGCTTTATAAACCATTACCATTCGCTGTAAACTTCATTAACTATTCGTTGTACAACTCATTAACTAATCGATGTATAATTCATTAACTAATCGCTGTATAATTCATTAACTAATCGCTGTATAACTCATCAACTATTCGCTGTATAATTCTTTAACTAATATAAACTTAACCAGCCTTCACTATTAAACCTTAAATATTCCTTTGTTAGAAATGAAGCATTCAAGTTGGGTATAGCTACATCTCAGACCTTAACTGAACAACATTACTAAACTTGAAACAAACAAAATTCACCACTTTAAATCTTTAACAAACTTCCTTACGTAACTCTCGGATTCTACTTACGAATCCACTTCTTTTATAGAATTATTGGATTATAACAATAGTGTTATAATTCCATGCTTCCGAGATATAATAACTTTAATTATAACTTTTATTTCTAAATTTAAGTAATAATAATTCATTTATTAAATAAATAAATCTATGTTTAAAAACCAGAAAGTAAAATAATACTTTCCCGAGTTCGATATAATCGAATTCAACTTATAACTCTCTTCCGAGTGGCCTCTATTCGATTTCTCTTTTCGAATAACCTATATTTGATAAATTCCTTTTTTCGAATAACTTAATTCGATTATCTCCTTCGAATATCTAAATTAAATTAACTCCATCGAATAACTAAATTCGATTAACTCTTTCGAATAACTCAATTCGATTAACTCTCTCGAATAACCAAATTCGATTAACTCTTTCGAATAACTGAATTCGATTATCTCACTTCGAATAACGTATATTCGATTATCTCACTTCGAATGACTTATATTCGATTATCTCACTTCGAATAACTAATATTCGATTAACTTCTAATTGATTAACTCTAGATCGCAGCGATCACAATGGTTACGCCTGATTCCTTCAGGAAACATCTGACTGCCATAGGCTATCTGCAGCCCTGCGAATTACGCTAGCAATCGTGCTAAATGGCAACTTATCCTGGATAACTATGTCTGTGTTAACTCTATCTCGAATAAATATATTCGATTTAACTTCATTTCGAATGAGTATATTCAATTGAACTTCATTTCGAATAACCCTATTTGTTTACTAATATTCGAATAACTAATATTCGATTAACTCATTTTGATTTGAATTCCTATTTCAAATCCGATCTTCTTTATAAATGTTTTTATTTTCAAAACATTTATTCAATCCATTATTTATATAAACTTTAAAGAATGTATTTTTTATAAAATTTAAACACTTCGGTTTCATATTTAAAATAATATCTTATTTTAAATATTCTACTTATACTTCTGTTTATAAACAATTCATATAAAATCTTATTTTATATTCAACACTTAATAATTCCATTAATAAGTCTCGTTAACTCTACATTCATATCCAGTTTCAAATATTGATGTTAAAATCGATTCTTACTCCTCTATATAAGTCATGACTTATATATTCCATTTATCCAATGATAAATAGTTTATTTTATTTATAAAACATTATTTATAAATTAATCTTCTTCGTTTATCTGTTAAAACAGATTTCTATTAAATATTAATTTAAATCCTTATCACGTTATAACCGTGTGCGAAGCACGGGTCTAAAATTTCTTAATGTAAGATTCTCTTTTTATAAAATTCTATTAGTTTTATAAATATTTCCTTTTCTATTTCTTTTACAAATATTCCCCTTTTTATATTTGTTTTACGAATATTTTCTTTTTCTAATTCTATTTGTTTTCCAAATAAGTATCCCTTATAATATCTTATTTATTTTCTAAATAAATATTACTTTCACATTTGTTTTACAAATATTTTCCTTTATATTTGTTTTACAAATAATTTCCTTTATATTTGTTTTACAAATATTTTCCCTTATATTCTTTGATTTTATAATTATTTCCTTTTATAAATTCCTTTTACTTTTATACATAAAATCCATTGATTTTATATATGTAATTTATTTTCAAAATATACTTTGAAAATCCCATTTTTACATCCAAGTATTTCTCATGGTATTTAAATTACCAAATAACAATAATCGATATCATTCAAACACACATAATCAACGACAAATTATATATCACATCATATATCACAATATATGAAACCCAAACAATATTTTATATATTCGGGAACCCAGTTGGGTCCCTCCAACTTGTTTCCTGCATCACAGATGTTAAACAACACAAATAACATGAATATAAAATATTCTGATAAACAGAATCAATATTCGATTAACGATTTATATATATCGTTATCTATACTTTCAACCAATACATAATCAATTCAACAAAATAGTTAACAAACATCAACCAACCAATATTTATCAGTTCTAAAAATACGTTATAAAGATATAAATTGTTCTAAAAATACATTATAAATCAGTTCTAAAAATACGCTATAAATTGTAACGAGCCCCAATTCACTTCTAGTCAGTTCCATTGTGGAGTTCTCGTCCATACGATCCTTTCGGATCTTGTTTTACTGAATTCCGATAACATATGATAAAGATATTAATAATACAAGTTATACTGTTTTTAATTAAAAATCAATTCAATTCATTTTTTATTTTGGGTTTAACCTTTGTAAACGGGTCCACTAAATCCCACCAGCAACTACAGTACCTTCCTTCTCTTCCTCCCAAATCCCGTAACACTTCGAACATTCAACATAACCAACGCCCAACCTTTTTTACACCATCAATCTCCAGCTATAATCCATCTCGTCCAACTCTAATTCCTTCCATACCAGTACAAACAACTCGCGTCTCTTCCTCCCAGAAAACAGAAAGAAATCCCACTCCAATATTGGTCAGTTCGAACACTACTTCACATCGTTCTCCTTCAGTATTTCTTCCAACTAGTTCTCACATGCTGTCCTCAGTTCGACTATTCTACAAACTGAGATCAACGTTGAACTCCTCAACTCCCCCTCCCTTCTGCCGATATCACCACAAAAAACCAGACCTCCCATTGAACAACACTACAGGAAACCCATGGTTCCTCCTACAGTAAGCATTGCGACAACAATTTTTTTTCAAAAACACAAAAATCTCGCCACAAGCCGCTGCTCATCATGCTAAAGATGAATCCATCCTTTGAATTCTCAAACAACGCCAAGAATCTCGAATTTAGCTAACCCTAGAAGACGTTGTGTTGATTTGGAGTTCTGGAAATCTAAACCGCACTTAACAAAACGGATATAGGATCTAAGAGGATGACAAGAGGATTGCAAACATATACATTCTGGGATTTATAGATTTATATTTGATTTTACTTTGATTTTCAAAAATCACGATTTCGGTTTGGAGGATGAAATACCGGCGACAGATTTTCTTTTGACAGAGGAAAGTAGTTTAGGGTTTGGGTGAGGTAAGGGTATATATAGGATAGGTTATATATTTTTTTATTCGATTTTGTATTAATTTATATTGAACTACAGCTTGTATTAGTCTTCTAAAAATTCCTGTGACCACATAAAATACTCAAAAGTCATGAAACTGGACCTGCAGCTACAGTTCAACATTACGGTCCCAACGAAACTGGTTTCGTCGAATTTCGACTTCGTATGCTAACACAGCGTATTTTTAAGCATCGAAGTACTGACTGTTTTTCACATTAAATTCCCGTACGACCACATAATGACTTCAAAAATCACGAAACATGAAATCTAATAATAATTTCACATTACGAATCCAACAAAATTGGTTTCATCGAATTCTGAGGTCATTTGTAAAAACAGCTAATTTTAAAGCTCTAAATAAACCCTTTTAAATATTAAATATATTTAAAAATAATTAAATTAAATATTTATATATAAATATTATACTATGTATATTCACACGGAATATTATTCAGTTCCAAAATATACATATCGAGGTTTATAACTTGATATCTCAAAATTCCCACTTATATCGATACTCTATTTATATTAAAATCCTTTTATAATATAAATAAATCGTTATAAATTATAAAGGAATTCCGTAGCGAATTTTCTAAAAATTTATTTGGACAGAAGTCAAAATCTACACGACGAAATCTCGATTTTTCTCTTCCATTAGAAAAATATACTTCACCAGCACCGAACGTTTCTTCTTTCATAGAAATCCGGCTTAAAATGGGTTCTGTATATACGTTTAAAGTTCGAATCGACAAATCGCGAACTACTGCGCCATTTCGAGCTCGATTATATTTATAATATAATTACACGTTCAAACTTCGTTTAAATAATATTTTGGTTATTATAATTCAATTCTAAACTGAATTAAATATTATAAATAATCCAATCCACACATTATTATGAATTCTAATAATTCTGATTATTTCAGAATTAAATATATTATTCTATTATTTAATTTAATTAAATATTCAATATTATTTAATTAAACGACCATTTAAATCTCTTAATCACTTTTTAAATAATTAAATAACTTAATTATTACACCATGAAAATACGGGACATTACAAATATATATATATATATATATACACACACACACATCAATCTATTTACATAAATGAATCCAATCAATATTCTATTTAATTCGACCAGTAAATTTTATTTGGCTTTACTGTTCGAAATTTTAATTAATCAAACCAATAATCACCCAACACAATCAGCAATCAATTAATTGATTAAATTTTAAAATTCATAATTTTATATAGTAAAAAAAAAGATCATATTTTTGAGGCAAATCACTGCAATATACCCTATTAGTTTTGGTTCTCAAACCAGTCAATTGGAAATATATAGAGATCCCACTTTCGAAACTCAAACATAAATGCCGATGATAATCGATTAATCACAAGTATCATATCCGGGCGACTAGAGTGTGATTCTATATCTATCCGGTATATTTGAGGCTTCATATATGTTGGCTCGCTTTTTGACCAAGCCACCCAGGATCATTCGTAAGAGGAAAACAGGAAACCACGTTCCCCAAGAATATGAAGAAATGGACCGCGTACCATCGTCTCGCCCACCGTCGGATCGCGTACCATTGTCTCGTCCAATATTCGATCGCGTATCATCGTCTCACCCCCATCTCATCAGCGAACGACGCATCCGGGCGATTTGATCCAAACTTATATTGTTATCCCGAGCGAACCGATCTGATCCCCTGGTGCATGGCGAACCATCTGACCTGTTCAAGCATGAGCTAGTCTTCAGCGATCCGAATCGCATGGATCTGGCGACGCGTGTCCCTAACCGTCACTTGGACCAATTCTCCCCATCTGCACGATCCGATTTTCAAGCAGATCACGACACCTGTCCACAACGGCTAATTTGACTTTTTCTCCAACGGTGGCGATGCGATCCGATGCTCTCGGGATTCGTGCCACGTGTCCACGATCCGCCTGACAAAATCAGCTATAAATAGCCTAGAGTTTGGCATTTTTCGGATCTTTTTGGCAATATTGAGGACTGAATCCGCCATTGTTGTCAAACTACTGAAATATTGAGAGAAATCGTTGTTGTACTAGCTTGAGAAAGCATAATCAATAATATATAAAGTGGACGTAGGCTCATTAACGCCGAACCACTATAAATTCTGAGTGTTCTTTTCTTTTTCCTTGTTCTACACTTGAAGTTCTCTACTGTTCATAACAATTTGGGTGTTAGATCCAAATTTCGATCTAACATTTTTGGTGCTTTCACTGAGAAACTCAGTCCTAAAGTTTCACTATTCGCTACTTTGAAGATTCCAGCGATTCCGGTACCATGGCTGGAAAAAGATCTTAAGCTTCGCAAACCAACGAAACGATTGAGGAGAGTGTGCACGAACTGGGCAATGAAGAAATTCTGGATCGCGGAGCGCGGGGACGAACCGATCCGACGTAGCCACCACGTTCCGAGTCGACGATAACGAGACGATCCGTGCCACTGAAGGGGTTGTTACTCGATCCCGAGGTAACACCTCGCAGCCTCCACGTGCCACAACCACGAGTCGATCTCAGGGGGGCGCAGCGAATCGCCCTCCACGAACCGTAGCTATCCGAACTGATGGTCAGACTACAACTCGACCTGGAAAAGAACATATGACCCATTCCTATCGTCCCGGAACCTCCGCTCGACCCGGTTCGAGCTCTTTGCGTATAAGAGAGAGCGATGATGACCATTATGATCCTGCTGCTCCTGTCACTGAGGGGGATCTCTCTCGCTTCGCCGAAATGTGGGATAGGTTGTTTGATGAGTTGGCTGCCCAAAGGCAGGAAAGTTCCATCCTGCGGCAGAATTTGACAGCTATGGATAGAAGACTTGATGAGCTAGCAAGGCAAAGAGCATCACCGGTTCGTCCACTCACCCCAGTATATTCTTCTTCGTCTGAAGAATCGCCGAGACCTCTGCGGCGACCATATGAGAGAGCCGAAAACATAGAACAGCTTCGGTTCGGAACCCTGCCCTCACAAGAAGAAGAACTGGGGGCGGGGTCCCCAAACCGTAATGTGAATGGTCAAGCAACGGCTCTTAGGACTCGAGATGTGAATAGTCCCGTGCATAACAGACCACCTCAGCCCCGTCGCCACATGCATACTCATGATAACAGGGGGCAACGAAGCCCTGCCCGACCCCGGATTTTGTGGCTGCCTCCCGAAGAGAGATCAGAGAACCTCGTCGGGCTAGGGGCACTGACCCTGAACCTCCTTTGACCAGTGCAAATGTTGCAGCCATAGTCCACCAGATTCTGGCCGACAGCCGTGGATAGCGGAACGAAGATTGGGGGATCGACCGCAGTCATACCCCTTTTACTGACGATATTTTGGATGCGACTTTTCCAAGGCGTTTCAACATGCCACAAATGAATCGATATGCGGGAAGATCTGATCCTATCCAGCACCTAATGAGATACTCTTGGTCGATGACCGCTGCCGCCGCTTCTGACGCGGTTAAGTGTAAAGCGTTTCCTATATTCCTGGAGGACGTGGCTTTGCTATGGTTTACTCGCTTGCCGGCGAGATCAATTTCTAGCTTCAGGGAGCTGAGCGAGAAGTTCGTAGAACAATTCCGTATCTACGCACAGTAGACAAAAAGCGTGATCGATTTATTCCTTGTCAAACAGCGACCAGGCGAAAGCCTAAAGATGTACCTGGATCATTTCAATTTGGCTGCCACTGAGGTTAAAGATCCTCATGAACCGACCATCGTCACAACTCTAATTGACGGAGTAGATAAGGACACTGAATTCGGGAGGTACTTGGCAGGCAAACCACCCCACACTAGAGAGCTATTCTGCGAGAAAGCCAACGTACATCTACGCCGGGAAGAGGTATACGCAAACCGAAAGGTTAAAACAACTGATAAGGAGGAAATTTAGAGTAATGTCGCCATCAAACAGACTGGAGAAAGCTCGGGGAAAGTTGAAGTTAACGTCGGAAATCAGAATCAGGGTGGTCGCCAGCCGGGTAACAACAATAACAATAGTAACGGCAATAATCGGAAGAGGGGCCGAGGGAACGACTCCTAGAGAAGGACTCGTCCCAGGGCCTATGAAAGTTATACACCCATTAGTGATACTTTGGAAAATATTTTCATGGATGCATACGAAGTCCTCCAAAATAAGAGGCCGCCTCCCAGAGAGTCGACAGAGAAAGAGCGTGAGTCAGGGAAGTTTTGTCTCTTTCGTCAAATCCACGGCCATTCGACGAATGAATGTCGTCACCTGATGGATGTAGTCGAAAGATTGCTCCGAGAAGGAAAGCTAGATGAATACAGAGTAACGCCCAGGGACAGGGGGCAAGCAGTGCAGGCCCCGAATCAGAATCAAAATCAACTTGCTGCTAGGCCGACTGCTCAACAAAAAGGAAAGAATATTGTTATCAATACCGTGATCGGAGGACTTTATCTTGCTGGGCACAGTTCCAAAGCATTGGAACAATACGTCAACGCGGCCAAACAACACCTCGAGGTGGGGGAATGTAGCAACCCCGAGGACAGTATCCCGGTGAAGCAGCAGAAGATGATGACCGATGATGTTGTTTTCCGAGAACGAGAAAGCATAGGAGTCCATGCTCCAACTGAAGATCCACTTGTAATTACGATACCCATTGGGCCAGCCACTGTTCATAAGGTTCTGGTGGACAATGGGAGTTCAGTTAATATTCTTTTCAAAAAAGCCTTTGACCAAATGAATCTTGAAACAAAAGACTTGAAGCCCTGCCAAGGATGCATCCGTGGATTCAACGGAGCATCCACCGCCACGATGGGTTATGTAGAGTTGCCAGTTACACTTGGGGAAGGAGAATGCCAGAGAGCGAGAATCCTTCCCTTTGTGGTTTTGGGTGTTGAATCGCCCTACAATGCCTTCTTGGGCCGACCGGCCCTCGCAAAGTTCAGAGCCTGTATAGCCCCTTGGTGCTTGTTATTGAAATTCCCCACAGAAGCTGGCATTGGTATCGTCAAAGGGGATCAAGTTGCTGCACGAGCGTGTTATGTTACCGAACTAAAGTGACTTCGCAATGGAGGGGATATCGAAACTAAAGGCACTTCTCCCCCTTCGAGGGCGGAGGCCTTATAGCAACCAAAGAGGATAATCGTTGGAGAGTTGCCCAGAGAGATGCCCGAGGATATAGATCCCAGAGAGGATCAAGAACCCGAGGGCAGAATGGCGACTCCCAACGAGACAACTGTGGATGTACTGATCGATGACAGTGACCCGGAGAAGGTCCTTAAGATTGGATCCCAGTTAAGTCCAAATCTTGCTGAAGAATTGACGGATTTCTTAAAGAACAATTTGGATGTATTTGCTTGGACCCACGCGGACATGTGTGGGATATCCCCATCAATCATAAGCCATTACATGAGCATTGACCCTAAACATCCTCCAGTAAAGCAAAAAAGGCGAGTGCTGGGCCCAGAGAGGTCCGCTACCTTGAAAGAAGAAGTTGGAAAGCTAAAGAGTAATGGATTTATCAGAGATTCGACCTATCCAGACTGGATTTCGAATCCAGTCCTGGTAAAGAAGGCCAACGGGAAGTGGAGAACGTGTATCGACTTCTCGGATTTGAACAAAGCTTGTCCAAAAGATAGTTTCCCATTACCTCGGATTGACCAGTTAGTAGACTCAACGGCAGGTCACGAGCTTCTCTCATTCATGGATGCTTATTCAGGATACAACCAAATTCCGATGCATGTTCCAGATCAAGAGCACACTAGTTTTATCACCGATCTGGGATTATATTGCTATGTGGTAATGCCCTTTGGTTTGAAGAATGCGGGCGCTACATATCAGCGTTTGGTCAACAGGATGTTCTATAACCAGATCGGGAAAACAATGGAAGTATATGTCGACGATATGTTGGTTAAGTCCAAGCAATCTTCTCAACACATTACTGACTTGGCAGAGATGTTCGGCATTCTTCGAAAGTATGGAATGAAACTCAATCCGACCAAATGTTCGTTCGGTGTTGCTTCTGGAAAATTCTTGGGATTCATTGTCAATTCCCGTGGTATTGAGATTAATCCAAACCAGATCGCGGCAATCAGGAACATTCAGGAACCTAGGCAAATTAGGGATGTGCAAAGCCTTGCCAGAAAAGTGGCTGCACTAAGCAGATTTATCTCCAGGGCTACGGACAAGTGCATTCCATTCTTTGAATTAATAAAACGAGGAAAACGCCACTTTAAATGGACAACCGACTGCGTAGAAGCATTTCAGAATTTGCTCAGGCACTTGGAGAAGCCTCCGATTCTGTCTAAACCAATAGATCACGAGGATTTATTCGTGTATTTGGCAGTGTCATCCCATGCGATCAGCTTAGCGTTAGTAAGGGAAGAGGATAAGGTCCAAAGACCTGTGTATTATGTGAGCAAGAAATTGACAGCCGCAGAGCGTAATTATCCACGGATAGAAAAGCTGGCGTATAGTTTACTAATTGCCTCCAGAAAACTTCGGCATTACTTTCAGGCACATCCTATCATCCACTCAAGCAAGTTTTACAGAGACCGGAGGCATCTGGAAGGTTACTCAAATGGAATATTGAGTTAAGTCAATTTGACTTGAACTTTCAGCCCAGACGGTCAATTCGGGGGCAAGTGATAGCCGACTTCATAGCAGAGTTCACTGTTCCTGAAGAAGATATAGCAGACGAAAAAGTGGAACCTTCGAAGTTACTTTTCGATCCTAATGCCTGGAGATTGTATACTGATGGCGCTAGGAACGACGAAAGATCCGGCGTTGGAATAGTGCTTGAAACCCCCAAGAAACGATTGATAACCTATGCAATCCGAATGGAGTTTCAGGCCACTAACAACGATTCCGAATATGAAGCTCTAATAGCCGGATTGAAGATTGCAAAGGAACTAGAAGTCACAAAGCTGAACATCTTCTGCAACTCCAAGTTAGTTGTGAATCAAGTCACTGGAAGATTCCAAGCTAAAAGCGCAAGATTGATTCTATACTTAAAGAAAGTCAAAGAACTGCTGAATGATTTTGATCACTACAGCATATCTCATATTCCGCGGACAGAGAACCAGCAGGCAGACAAGTTGGCAAAGATGGCTAGTTCTGGCGATCCTGAAGTAACTGGGTTGGCCCCCGTGGAAGTACTTCGGTCTCCCAGTATAGATCAGATGGAAATCGACCTAGTACTAGAGACGAAACCAGAAAGGTAATCCTGGATGACCCCTATAAAGAATTTCCTAATGGATGGAACGCTTCCGACCAAGAAAAGCGAAAGGCGTAAAGTGATTCACAAAGCCGCCCGATACGTTTTGCAAGGCGTAGTTCTTTACAGACAAGGGTTTTCAATGCACCTCCTTCAGTGTATAGCCCACGATGACATCAAACGTGTGCTGCAAGAAGTCCACGAAGGCGAATGTGGCGACCACACTGGAGGGCAAACTTTGACGAAAAAGGTATTGCGGCATGGTTATTTCTGTCCTACCATAAACAAGGATGCAGTAAGATATGCACGACGATGTGATGCGTGCCAAAGATTCTCAAAGATACCTAGAGCGCCTCCAAGTCAGTTAAAAACAATGATTAGTCCATGGCCTTTTGCTATGTGGGGAATTGACATCATAGGAAGCCTCCCCATAGCAAGGGGCGGAGCAAAGTTCGCTATTGTGGCCGTAGATTATTTCACTAAGTGGGTCGAGGCAGAACCACTAACTACAATCACAACTAAACGAGTGATCAACTTCATCGTGAGAAACATCATCTGTCGATTTGGGATTCCAAAGATTGTGATAACAGACAACGGAACTCAATTCGATAGTGCTGAATTCAGAAATTTCTGCCAAAGATACCACATCGAGAATCGGTACACCTCCGTGGCGCACCCACAATCGAACGGGTAAGTCGAAGCGGCAAATAAAGTAATTAAGTCCATTCTGAAAAGAAGAATGAAGCGGGCCAGAGCCATGTGGGCTGATGAATTGCCCTTGGCACTATGGGCTTACAGGACAACATATAAATCGGCAACGGGACATACCCCGTTCTCCCTTGCTTTTGGAACAGAGGCAGTCATCCCGGTTGAGATAAAGGTACCTTCTCATCGGGTGACTTATTATGATCCGATGACCAACAATGAATTGCTCCTTGAGTGCCTGGATATGAACGAAGAAAAGAGGGATGAAGTAGACCTACGTGCCCTGAGATGCAAACAACAGGTCGCCCGATATTACAACAAAAAGGTCCGAGTCCGAACCTGGGAACCCGGAGACTTGGTTCTGAAACGTGTCTTTCCACCCCCAACTCATATTGGAGCGAAGTGGGAAGGACCGTACTCTATTCTGAGCAAGCTTGATAATGGAACCTTCAAGCTTGCAACCGTAGATGGAAGGGAAATCCCCAGAGTGTGGAATGCTCAACATATACGGCCATATTTAACATGAGATTTTCAAATCTATTCTTTTGCTTTGTTAAAAAACTATGTACAGGGCATGATTTGCCTAGAGTAGTCTGATTCCTTAAAGAAAGAGATTATAAAGTGGACGTAGGTCATGATTCGACCGAACCACTATAAAAATACTGTGTGTTATTTGCCTTTATTTGCATCTTTATTTATTTGCCTATTTATTTTTATGAAAATCAATGTGAATAGTCCAGGTACCCGAAGTCTGGTACCAACCGTTCCTCCCGTAGACTAATCGGAGAAACCCAAAGCTTTGGAAAAGGCTCCAACTGCTTGTCCGACTAGCTTTAATCCACGGAGTATGGGTTAAAGTATACCCCAAGGATGAGTTTGATGAGAATGCATGATTGCAGACTGCTTGATCTGTGACTCTAACTCTCCAGAGTAGAAGAACACGAAAATCGACACCCACGAGTAACGGCGGTGTACCATGATCGGAGCTGCCTGAGCTCGAACTCTAACTCTCCAGAGAGAGAGAGAGAGTATAAAAGCGTCTCCGATTGAGCGCTGAGAAAGAGCTCCTTTCCCGCTGAAGGATCGGGAAGCGAGTGAATCGCTGAGCTCGAAATCTAACTCTCCCGAGAGAGAGAGAGTATAAAAGCGTCTCCGATTGAGCGCTGAGAAAGAGCTCCTTTCCCGCTGAAGGATCGGGAAGCGAGTGAATCGCTGAGCTCGAACTCTAACTCTCCAGAGAGAGAGAGAGAGAGTATAAAAGCGTCTCCGATTGAGCGCTGAGAAAGAGCCCCTTTCCCGCTGAAGGATCGGGAAGCGAGTGAATCGCTGAGCTCGAACTCTAACTCTCCAAAGAGAGAGTATAAAAGCGTCTCCGATTGAGCGCTGAGAAAGAGCTCCTTTCCCGCTGAAGGATCGGGAAGCGAGTGAATCGCTGAGCTCGTACTCTAACTCTCCAGAGAGAGAGAGTATAAAAGCGTCTCCAAATGAGCACTGAGAAATAGCTCCTTCCCCGCTGAAGGATCGGGGAGCGAATGAATCGCCGAGCGCAAAAATCTAACTCTCCAAAGAGAGAGACAGTATAAAAGCATCTCCGATTAAGCACTGAGAAAGGTGTTAGGAATTCGGTGCCAAACAACTATCCTATTAAATCTTCTAAGTCCCCCATATTCAGAAATAGGGGGCAACCTACCGATAAGGCTATCCGATTCCTAGTAAACCCCCGTCAGAGGTCATAATAACAACTGATTGGGGGCACATATGCTCGCATGCATATACGGAACTTTAATACAGCAACGCAATATGAAAATTCTCCTTTGGCTATCTGTTGTTTGATTACATTGTAATTATTATTAGTTAGCTAATGATTAAACATAGAAAGTTTATCTGAATACAGGTACACAATGATGCAAGGAGAGATAAACCGTTGTTCATGTGCTGCGAATCAACAAAATGAAAAAACAACCTAGCAACAAAAAGTGAGGACCAGTCTCACAATTACACTTCCTGGCCAGTGGAAAATTTAAAGACAAAATATCAACAGATATCCTATTTACGCTTTGCCCTCTTCTCTTGCTTCTGCCTCTCCAATCTCTCCTTGTCGGCTTCAGATGGGTCCCCTTTCTTCCTCTTCCGCTTGTCCACGAGGGGAACATCCGATTCCTCTGAAGATTTCTCTTCCACCACTTTTCTCTTGCTTCTACTGGAGAGGGAAGTCGGGAAGTCATCGGGGTTTTGCAAAGTGAAGCTGTCGGCTGATGGACTTGGGCTGGATTTTCACAATCATCCCAGTTTTGGGATCGAACTCTGCAAGAGGGACCACGTCCAAAGCCTCATCTCCCACCTTCTTTGAAGCCAACTCTTTCTCCTGTCTGGGTTTTCGGCTGGCCAGGGGTTCCTCCTCATCATCATCATCGGCCTTTTTGGAGCCGTTAATGTCCTCTTCGTCATCCACGTGGCCACCATCCATGTCTTTTAAAGCTTCGATAGTCTCGGCATCCTTGGATACGTCGGTGCTAGCTGCCGGGATGTTTCCTTCTTCTGTTGTAACCTCGACCCGCTCTGAGACATCAATATCAGCACCCGGCAGGACACCCGCCTTCTCCACTTCTCTCTCTTTTTCAGCAACCTTATCAACGGGCTCACCACCTGCATTATGAGAGACACACATTACTAACTCAATTGGTTGTCCTGCCAGACGACGACAATTCGCAATTGCTTCAACAAATTGCGGGGAGAAGAGAGAGATACCTTCAGCAGATCCTCTCTCTCGAGTAGTTCCAGATGCTCCGACAACCACGGGAGTTAGGCCCAAAGGGATTAGCGGATCATCGGGATGGTACTCCTCAATTCCTGAAGTTTTAGGCTCCGCAGCGAAACTAGAACCTTCGTCAATTTTGCTTTTACCTTTAGCCAAGGTTCTCTCCTTTTCCATCTCCACCAGGATTAGGCGACGACCCTCTGCTAGGTCCTCAGGCTCGTTGTCTCTTAGGATGCTTTTCATCAATTCATTCTCATCGATCTCTTCGACCCCTAGTCTATGTTTCTCGCCCTCCACAATGGCATCCCATAAGTTGGCCAAAGTAACATGATAATCCGGGATCCATGAGATATTGCGAGTTTTGAGAACCTGGCCAAGGAAATCAAAAATCATCTCCTCAAACCCCTCGATTTCTTTCTCTCTTTCGAGGAGCTTGTTGTTAGAAGCAGTGGCCAGCTCGAGGGTACTTTCAACGTTCTTTTCGGCCAGGGCTGCCCTTCTTTCCGCATCTGAAACCTGGACGTTCAAAATCACCGTTTCCTCTTTTGCCAGAGCTAAACTTTCTTTCAAGCTCGCTTTTTCCGCCTCCCAAGCAGCCTTCTCAGCTTCGAAATGACCTTGTGCTGTTTTCAACTCGATATTGGCCATTTTGAGATCTTCAACCTCCTTCTTTAAAGCCATCTTTTCTTGGCTATTGGAATCCAGTTCTGAATGAAAGCGCTGCTTGGCATTTTCCAATTCAGTCTTATAATTTGCAGCGTCCCTTCGTGCTAAAGCAAGCTGGGCCTGAGCGTCTTCCAGATCCTTATCCAATTTTGTCCTAGCCCTTTCGTTATTTTCGAGTTTTGCCTTGGACCTGTGTGCTTCTATTTCAAGTGTTCGGATGACTTCCGAAAGGTTAACTGCGTGCTTTTTCATCATCTCGTACTGCTTGGCCACATGACGGATGTGCCCGATAACTTCATTATCCCAGTTTCTATGGACCAGTTCCAAGGCAGGAACAAATACCATCCTATCAAAGAATATGCCTGGAAATTGTTCCCGCAGCTTTTCCAGTCTCCCTTGGATCTCGGGACCATGGACGTAATCCCATGGCCCAGGGGCAGCTAATTCTGGTTGGCTAGTGGGAACGATATCACTTCCCTCCTTCTCAGTCTCTTTGGATGATTCTCTGTCCCTATCTTTGGATTCGTGACGCCTTTTGGACGACCGACTGTGAGAAGGTGCACTCTTGGGAGGAGTCAACTCTTTTGGAAGTTTCTTTCCCCCGGTCGGAATTGTCGAATGACTCGGGGGCCTGGTAGAGGTTGATTTGGGTGGAGATCGAGGTTGCGAGGAACTCGGCCTATGAGGAGGACCGCGAGGGCGATCAGTATCCGGGCGAAGGCTGGGTGTGCCCTCACGAAGAGAACGGTACAAATAAGATTTCCTGCGGGACATCGCTCCTGTAAAAGAAAGAAGAACATTTTAAAACTTTGAGAACCCACGATATAATAGTGCAAGGTCAGGTAACGTGTGTGATGTGTGCATCCCATATAATTCCCCCTAACAGACCCGGGCCTGGAGACAGGCTCATCCGACCAGATTCCCGTCCCCTAGCTGAAGCAATCGCCTATTTAGAAGCAGAGAAGAAAGGCCCCTCTCCGAAATCTTTCTCCGTATATACATCATCGGGTAGAGGGATTTTATTTAATTCGTCAAATAACTGCTCTTCTGTCAAATCGTCGGCAGTAACAGTTTCTATGGGAGCAGAGATAGGAATTTCCTTCGACATGCCACCGTGGGTCTCATCCCCTTTGTATATGTTCAAGTCTTCGTCGTCTTGGATGACTATCGGAGAAGGATTCTTGCGAAATTTAGTTGTTTCCACCGCTTGTGAAGTTCCCTCTCCATTCGTTGGGGGCACATATTTATAAGGTTTGCCGCCGGTCCCAAGTCCAAATCTTCTATCCAGAAGACGATGCTTATGAAGGTTGTCATCAGTAATGCATTTTTTAATCCTTAAAAAGTCGGATCTGCTTTGCAAAAGAATGGATAACCGGTTGTTGTATAGTGCACCCTCTGTTTTCGGGAAGACATGATCTGTTTAAGACAAAGGAAAAAGCGGAGGAATGTTAATACTTAGACTCCTTAAGCAAGATATCCAACTAGGTGATCAAAGTTTACTTGATTTGAGCCATCTCCGCGAGCATCCACCCTGTTTCCTTATGTAAAACCAGTCGGACTTAGGATCCCCGATGTTGCTGTATCCGTCGTACAAGACTTTCCTGTTCGCCACTGATTCAAAAAAGGAAAAGTTTGGAGTTGCAGAAGAACGGTGCTTGAAGAGGAAGAAGAACACCAGATCTCTGAATTTAAGCTCGGCATGCAAGATCTCCGCATAAGCAACATATAAAGAGTATAGGGATGCGTAGGCATTTGGATGAAGCTGCATCGGGGCAATGCCTAGTCATCTTAAAGTTTCAATGGCAATCGGAGGAAACGGAGGAATAGCTCCAACTAGACACATTGTTCGACTGATCGACATGTACCCTTCCGGTGCTAGATGAGGTCTATCTTCGCTTCCAGGCGTCAAGACATCGTCCCAAGGAATGCCGTGTCTTAGGTAGATTCTCTTAAGTTTTATCTCGTCAAGCTTGGACGCTAAAGAATCAGAAAATTTATCTATCCCGAGTGCGCCTGGGATCTCGTCAGGAGCTCGCTCATCAGTCTCAGAGTTGTTGCTAGATGAAGTACTTTCTGTCGGATCTGATTCTGTAGCTTCATACTCAGATCCAAAATCCTCACCTCCCGGATGGATTGGAGGAATTTCGGGATTGTACTGTTCAGGAGTCTCGGATTCTGCTTCTGCTTCGGATCTTGGAGAAGAGTTATCGTTCGACATTGCTGCTGGGACGAGAAAATGTGAACAATAAGATTAACGCTACCCGTCCCCCCGTGCGTGCAAGTGCCAGTGTGTGTACTCGTGTGTGCAGCAAAAAATAAAGCGTGAAAGCAATCAAGATCATCAAAACATTAGTCGTCGTATGCAGTCAAATCATGAAGTTATTTAGTCCAGAAAGTCCAACGTCAAGGCTCTTTCCTAACTGTTCGGAGTTTTATGGTGACAAGGCGTTGATTAAAAGTCTGAAATTTCTTCGTATCGTCAGCTATGAGACGGATCGCAAAGCAGGTGGATCGCCCCCTTCGACTCGCATGACAGAGGGATCGCCCCTTTTTGGATCGTAGGGCAGAGAGATCGCCCCTCATCGAATCGCCGGGCGAAGGGACCGCTCCTTCACGAACCGTTGCGACTCCCACGATACGACCCTTTGTTGCCACCTCAGTCTTTCGTCTCGCCACTCACTTTCGCCTTCAATCCTTGACCACGATCCGAGTCGGCCTTCCTTCTCCTTCTGCCTCCTTCGTCTTCCTCCTCTCCTTCCCATCCTCAAATTCTGAGCTCGACGCCCAATGGCCATGGCGACGTGGTAATTTATTCAGAAAATTGCGGATTTCTACTGTTTCTCCCTCGAATCAGTCATGAAAATTCAGGAAAGTAATGCGTTTACAAATGAGAATGTTTTCTATGAAGTTACCTTTCTAAAAACTGAGAGAATACTTGAATTTTCGAAAGTTTAAGAAAGTTGGGTTCGTTTTCAATGGCTAACGCGAGACGATTCGGCAGAGAGAAAAAAGAAGGAGAATGAAGAAGAGAGCGTCGGCTTATATAGGCAAAGAGGGCGACCGTTTGTCTCCCTTTCTTTGTCCTATTCGGCCCACGAAACGTCATGCAGACCACGATCCATAGCTTGTATCGCATAGAAGCCCACGGACCGCCTGAAATGATGGCCCATCAAACTCAAAGCCCGACACGACTCGAAAGAAAGCCCGCCTCGTTTCGCACTAAGGTTTAGATGCTCAGCTCGAGACGAGCACGTGAACACTCGGACCGTGGCGCTTTATGGCGATCCGATCCATGCATGTGTTATTTTGAACCAACGCGACTGTTGATTTACGTCCCTTCAGGAAAAGGTAGATTAGAATCTTCGAAGCATGTTCCATCATCGATGAAACATACTTCGAGGGGGCAAAATGTTGGCTCGCTTTTTGACCAAGCCACCCAGGATCATTCGTAAGAGGAAAACAGGAAACCACGTTCCCCAAGAATATGAAGAAATGGATCGCGTACCATCGTCTCGCCCACCGTCGGATCGCGTACCATCGTCTCGTCCAATATTGGATCGCGTATCATCGTCTCGCCCCCATCTCATCAGCGAACGACGCATCCGGGTGATCCGATCCAAACTTATATTGTTATCCCGAGCGAACCGATCTGATCCCCTGGTGCATGGCGAACCATCTGACCTGTTCAAGCACGAGCTAGTCTTCAGCGATCTGAAACGCACGGATCTGGCGACGCGTGTCCCTAACCATCACATGGACCAATTCTCCCCATCTGCACGATCCGATTTTCAAGCAGATCACGACACCTGTCCACAACGGCTAATTTGACTTTTTCTCCAACGGTGGCGATGCGATCCGATGCTCTCGGGATTTCTGCCACGTGTCCACGATCCGCCTGACAAAATCAGCTATAAATAGCCCAGAGTTTGGCATTTTTCGGGATCTTTTTGGCAATATTGAGGACTGAATCCGCCATTGTTGTCAAACTACTTAAATATTGAGAGAAATCGTTGTTGTACTAGCTTGAGAAAGCATAATCAATAATATATAAAGTGGACGTAGGCTCATTAACGCCGAACCACTATAAATTCTGAGTGTTCTTTTCTTTTTCCTTGTTCTACACTTGAAGTTCTCTACTGTTCATAACAATTTGGGTGTTAGGTCCAAATTTCGATCTAACAATATACATGCTAGCTAGGCGTATATGCCAAATCTTTATATACTCGATTGTCCAAATCAATATAAAACAAAATATTCAAATACGTATAATAAGGTTTAAATTTTCAAAACAAAATTTGTTTTCAATTTTATTTTTAAAAATAACACTCTTCACACTCGTTCTAGGATACTACCGATCGCATATCTAACGAGTCATTCTTATTGGATATTACTAAACCAATCTCTGTTGAAATCTTTCATTTGGTTCTAATATGTCTTGTTCTCGAGCTCTGTAAACCAACGCTCTGATACCAAATGAAGCGACCCAAACTTCCCGTGAAGGAAAACCCGGATTGAGTTGAGAACGAGCCACATCGGAACGCAAAGACAAGATTATTTCATTGCTATTACAATAATTGACATCAAAGTACAAGAATATAACAGAGTATGAATAAATATTATACAGCAGAAAATATCAGAGATTTAAGTTATAATGCGGCGGCAAAATAATACATAACACAAGTGTGGGAAAAACGCGGATACAGAGCTTTCAATATATAGCTCCAGCTGTGAACCAGGATCCTGGAAAAGAAATAATCTACAAAAGCCAAACTACTAGATGCCCGTGTGCAAAATAAGGGCACCAAGAGTTTAGCTTAAAACAATAAACTCCAGGTCGATCATTTGAATGGGGTGATAACTAAAACAGTTATATAATACTTTACTTTAGAAATAAGGTAAATCAAGGGACCATGTTGTATAACACGGAATGGGTTTACCCCCAAGAATACCAGTGCAGAAAACAAACAGCGCAATGCAAAATAAAGAACAATGAAGCTTTTATAAGACCCAGATCCCATCACACAATGCAACACAAGCCGGAGGATAGGGCTTTGTAACACCCCGAATTTTCTATTAACACTAAATTAACAAATTAAAGTATAATTAAATATAAATGTGGGAACTAAGGGAAAGGGGTTATACCATTGTGTTCGTCTCGAAATTCTGCTTGAGACAGAGTCCGAGTTTGCGTAAATCGGACTCCGTATGGAGAAGTTATGGCCTTCGGAAATTTCAGAATTTAATTTTAAATTCAAACAACCCAGAAAAAAATTCAAAATTCAAATTCAAGGTCAGAATTGGGCTGGGTGGGAAAATTCCCGCCCAGGACCTAGGTCAACCAGGAGGTCGACCTGGGGGTCGACCTATGGGTCGATGAACCCTGTCGACCTGGTCAGGTCTTGGTCGGCCTTGTCGGGTTTTGGGCGATTTTCTGAGTCCTTGTTGTCATTAGGGCTGATTTGTCACCTCCAGGTTGGCTCCTCTTGATGTGAATGGTCTTGATTTATTCCATGATCATCTGACGGCTCTTATTAAATCAAAACTCTATAAATACACTCCTAATCTTCAACCTAAAATCACATTAGAATTGAACCTAGAGCCATCATGCTGCCATAAGATAACCTAGAGTAGCCGCCGCTTAAGAGACGAACAAAACAAGATCAAAACTACAATTGTCTACATAAAAGTCAAGCATTTCAACCCCAGAATTCAGATTCCTGAAATCAAGACCGTCGTTTGTTGTAAGTATAGTTATTTTTCAGATGTGAATTCGATTAAAACGTTATTTGATATAAAGTGAGAAATGGAATTATACCATGATTGTATAATATTGACAAAGTTAATTCATATCTATTTATCATGATAATTTTATCATGAATTGTATTGGAATGTTTGTGGTGTTGGATCTATTAAGCATTGAAAATGAAACAATCAATACCATATGCAAGTTATATGTTTCATGTTAGGATCTACACATATATGTTTATATGATTCATGTAAGTTGTATGTGTTATGCTAGATCCAAATTAAGATCTACATATAAATGCTTATGCAAGTTAAAAGTTTATAATTGGATCCATGCCAAGATCCATTTAGGTTCACATAATTAATACAAGTTTCATGTTATAATTAGATACATGGTTAGATCTAGTTCATACCTATATGTTAATGTCAAAATTATACATACTTTATGGACATTTCATAATTTTGTCATATGCTAGCTTATATTTGAAGTTATGTCCACACTTGCCTAGATCTATATTGACATGTTTAGGCTTATGTTTATCTAAGTCTATATTATATACAAATTCATGTGACGCCTATCTAATTAGATCCACATTTCAATGCAAGCTCACATGACAAGTTCAAGTTCATTATTTATGTAATTTAGATCTCAAAGTTGCAAGTTCATATGTCACACACCCTTTATGCTATAAGAAATATTTCATGTTCTTTTCTTTTCCCTTCTATGTTTATAAGTTGGGCTGATATATCGAGCCCAACATTCATTTTAATCTTGCGAACGTACAAACGAAGGACATCGTTGGGGTAGACATGAAAATAAATGTAATTGGCATGTTTGTCAAATGCCAACGATTGGTGACATTTAAATGGTATAAATTTTTATACCAAAATGATGAACTTGGAAGGTGGGCCATGAAATTAAATTACTGACAATTTACCTATAAAAAGATAAATATGTAAATCTAGTGAAAGTCGAATATGCCTAACCCGAGGTTAGATTGAGTTACAGTATAAGACTGCCCGGACCCACCCGGCAAATCAAGCAACCGTAACAATACCTATCTAATGTGGGTGGTTAGAGCATTGAGCCCAAAAAGGACTCGAGGTTAGACTGTGTTGCGGTGTAAATCTGCCCGGAACCTACCGGCACATCCAGTGACCGCAACAATATATGTCTAATGTTAGTGGTTGGTGCTTTAAAGAATGAATTAAAGTTCGAATAAGAGTGGTAGGGTTAAATTAATTAAACACTTAACAAATTCAAAATGTCAACTAAAAGGATGGGTGGGGTTAGGTTAATCTGAACACTTAACCACTTAGCGTGTTGACAAGAAAACCCTAGTAACGGGGACCTATTTCAGCAGTAACCTACATAGGTGTATCATGGTACCCTGAAACTAGGCAGGGTGGGGCACGATTACTGGGCTAATTATAAGCGGTCAAAGCAACGGCGGTTGGTGCAACAGTGTAGGTTCTAACGGAGTGCGGGAATTCACACACTCCGGAGCAGAAAAATAAGGCACTGGGCATCAGTAGTATACTTTATGCACTCTAGAATTGTGTCGGGTTGCCACCACGGGACTTGACAAAGTCCAAGGTTGGACCAACATAGATATCTACAATCAATCGGGGCCGTATGACACAGATGAATACGCAAGTAGGAGCCGATCTTTAAAAAGGGGATCACTTCACCCTAATCATGGGGTGCTAGTTGGAACAAGTATAAGTAGGTGCAGAGATTTAGAATGGGGTGCGATGGGATATTCGGTTTAAACCACCTTATCTAGTTTTATGTTAACCTGTTATTCTGGTACTGTCCTATTTTCCAGTTTATTCCTGTCATAAACTTTTTCCTGTTCACACACTGAAAAGTCACTAGACTTACCAAGCTTTATGTCTGAATCTATTTTTCTTTCATCTTCTTTTCTTCCGTTCCCCCCCTGGGTCCTTAGGGAGGAAACAATCCAGCTTAGTCAGACTCTTTGCAAGCTTCAAAATAGTAGATGTATGATTGGGACTCTCTTTCCTTTGGCTATGGCTTTGGATAAATTCTATGGGGAGTTATGTTATTAAGTTTAGTTCTATGCTTCTTTATGTTTTAAATCAAGACAAAGATTATGATGTAATGGTTTGGAAGTTGTTTTGAAGAAAGTTTGCTGAAATGTTTGTTATGAACCACGTTTGAAATAAATGTTGTTTCTTTTTTTCCGCTGCTTATTTATATCTGTCTTGTAAATTTTCTATGCCTTTTACCTATAAACCTCCACCAAAGTCAAGGCATTCCCTTTGTGAGTGACCTTAAAGGAGGTGTGGTGTTTCACTTGGTATCAAAGTCAGGTTTACCAGATCAGATAAAAGTTTTTTAAAATTGCTTTTCAAAAAGGAGTTAAAGAAGCATTTTTCAAGAAAAAGTGTTATTATTTTTAAAAAGGCATAATTCCCCAATTCCATATGCACTATCTTTCTATCCTTTTGTTTTGAATCTTTCCTTTTTCTTTTCAGCATGTCTAGGGATCTTCACCTTCCGGAGGGTGTACCGGCACCTGGCTGGTTCAGAAGGTACCTAGAGGCTATGGCCAATGACGCCGGCCCAGTAGAAATTCCTCCTCCCCCTGTTGTAGCAGTTCCTCCTCCTCCTCCTCCTCGTGGAAATTCTTTCTCCAAGATGTGTAAAGATTTCAAGGCTATGGGTGGAAAGGACTTTTATGGAACTGAATCCTTCGTGCCAGCAAGGAACTGGCTGAAGAAGACCGAAGATTTGTTCGCCATCTTCGAAGTAGACGACAGGCAAAAGATACAACTGGCGGTGTGTTTGCTTAAAGACGAAGCTTCTTATTGGTGGGAGGTTACCCATGCTAAGAGACAAGTGGAAACCTGGGAGGATTTCAGGACAAGATTTGAGAGGAAATTCCTCTCATAAGCTGAGTGAAGTCTACAAGTGGAGAAGTTCTTATCTCTTAAGCAGGGAAGTATGTCAGTCAGTGAATACGTCAACCAATTCAACCAGCTGGCCAGATTTGGACTAGATTTAGTTAACACACCACACAAGAAGGCTCTTCATTTTGTCAAAGCGCTGAACGAGCCACTGCACAGTCTAGCCATGACCCATGTACCCATGGGAGCTACTTATGAGAGGTTGGTGGACGTGTCATTGCTACACGAGGAAGATAAGGGCAAGAAAGAGGCAATGGTTGAAGTGCCTCAAGAAAAGAAATCGAAGGGTTTACAGGCTAAAAAAAGGACTTCAAGAAGGGCGGGAAGAACAACGAATCCCGTGAAAAGAGAAGGTGTAATTTCTATCGCTCCTCTTGATGTGAATGGTCTTGATTTATTCCATGATCATTTGACGGCTTTTATTAAAATCAAAACTCTATAAATACACTCCTAATCTTCAACCTAAAATCACATTAGAACTGAACCTAGAGTCGTCATGCTGCCAAGAGATAACCTAGAGCAGCCGCCGCTTAAGAGACGAACAAAACTAATTCAAAACTAAATCAAAACAACAATTGTCTACATCAAAGGCAAGCAATTCTACTCCAGAATTCAGATTCTTGAAATCAAGATCGTCGTTTGTTGTAAGTATAGTTATTTTTCAGATGTGAATTCGATTAAGACGTGATTTGATATAAAGTGAGAAATGGAATTATACCATGATTATATAATATTGACGATGTTAATTCATATCTATTTATCATGATAATTTTATCATGAATTGTATTGGAAGGTTTGTGGTGTTGGATCTATTAAGCATTGAAAATGAAACATTCAATACCATATGCAAGTTATATGTTTCATGTTAGGATCTACACATATATGTTTATATGATTCATGTAAGTTGTATGTATTATGTTAGATCCAAATTAAGTTCTACATATAAATGCTTATGCAGGTTAAAAGTTTATAATTGAATCCATGCCAAGATCCATTTAGGTTCGCATGATTAATACAAGTTTCATGTTATAATTAGATACATGGTTAGATCTAGTTCACACCTATATGTTAATGTCAAAATTATACATACTTTATGGACATGTCATAATTTTGTCATATGCTAGCTTATATTTGAAGTTATTTTCACACATGCCTAGATCTATATTGACATGTTTAGGGTTATGTTTATCTAAGTCTATATTATATACAAATTCATGTGACACCTATCTAATTAGATCCACATTTCAATGCAAGCTCGCATGACAAGTTTAAGTTCATGATTTATTTTATTTAGATCTCAAAGTTGCAAGTTCATATGTCATACACCCTTTATGCTATAAGAAATATTTTATGTTCTTCGTTTTCCCTTCTATGTTTATAAGATGGGCTGAAATATCGAGCCCACCATTCATTTTTAATCCTACTAACGTACAAACGAGGGATATCGTTGGGGTAGACATGAAAATATATGTAATTTGCATGTTTGTCAGATGCCAACGATTGGTGACATTTAAATGGTACAAATTTTTATACGAAAATAATGAACTTGGAAGGTGGGCCATGACATTAAATTACTGACAATTTACATATAAAAAGAGAAATACGTAAATCTAGTGAAAGACGAATATGCCTAACATGAGGTTAGATTGAGTTACGGTATAAGACTGCCCGGAACCACCCGGCAAATCTGGCAACCGTAACAATACCTGTCTAATGTTGGTGGTTAGAGCATTGAGCCCAAAAAGGACCTGAGGTTAGACTGAGTTGCAGTGTAATTCTGCCCGGAACCGCCGGCACATCCAGTGACTGCAACAATATTTGTCTAATGTGAGTGGTTGGTGCTTTAATGAATGAATTAAATCTAGAATAAGAATGGTAGGGTTAAGTTAATTAAATACTTAACCAATTCAACATGTTAACTAAAAGGATGGGTGGGGTTAGGTTAATCTGAACACTTAACCACTTAGCATGTTGACTAGAAATCCCTAGTAACGAGGACCTATTTCAGTACTAACCCACATAGGTGTATCATGGTACCCTGAAACTAGGCCGGGTGGGGCACGGTTACTGGTCTGATTATAAGCGGTCAAAACGACGACGATTGGTGCAGCAGTGTAGGTTCTAACGGAATGCGGGCATGCACACACTCCAGAGCAAAAAAATAAGGCACTGGGCATCGGTAGTATACATTATGCCCTCTAGAATTGTGTCGGGTTGCCACCATGGGACTTGATGCACCCCATGGAAGGACCAGCATAGGTATCTACAATCAAGCGGGGCTGTATGACACATATGAATACGCGAGTATTTGCCGATCTTTAAAAAGGTGATCACTTCACCCTAATCATGGGGTGCCAGTTGGAACAGGTATAAGTAGGTGCAGAGATTTAGAATGGGGTGCGATGGGATATTCGGTTTAAACCACCTTATCTAGTTTAAGTTAGCCTGCTTTTCTAGTATAACCCCATTTTCCAGTTTATTCCTGTCATGAAATATTTCCGGTTCACACACTGAAAATTCACTAGACTTACCAGGCTTTATGTCTGACTCTATTTTTCTTTCGTCTTCTTTTCTTCCGTCCCCCCCCCCCCCCAAGGTCCACAGGGAGGAAACAATCCAACTTAGTCAGACACTTTGCAAGCTTCAAGATATTAGATGTATGATTGGGACTCTCTTTCCTTTGGTTATGGCTTTGGATACATTCTGTGGGGATTTATGTTATAATGTTAAGTTCTATGCTTCTTTATGTTTTAAATCAAGATAGAGACTATGACGTAATGGTTTCGAAGTTGTTTTCAAGACAATTTGCTAAAATGGTTTGTTGTGAACCATGTTTGGAATAAATGTTGTTTCTTTTTTTCTGCTGCTTATTTATATATGTCTTGTAAATTATCTGTGTCTTTTACCTATAACCCTCCACTAAGCTTAAGGCATTCCCTTTGTGAGTGACCTCAATGGAGGTGGGGTGTTTCACTTGGTATCAAAGCCAGGTTTACCAGATTAGATAAAAGTTTTTTAAAACTGTTTTTTAAAAATGAGTTAAAGAAGCATTTTTCAAGAAAAAGTGTTATTATTTAAAAAAAGGAAGAATTCCCAAAAGCCATATGCACTATCTTTATATCCTTTTGTTTTGAATCTTTCCTTTTTCGTTTTAGAATGTCTGGGGATCTTAACCTTCCGGAGGGTGGGCCGGTACCTGGCTTGTTCAGAAGGTACCTAGAGGGTAGGGCCAATGACACAGGCCAAGCAGACATTCCTCCTCCCCCAGTTGCAACAGTTCCTCCTCCTCCTCCTCGTGGAAATGCTTTCTCCAAGATGTGTAGAGATTTCAAGGCTATGGGTGGAAATTACTTTTATGGAACTGAATCCTTCGTGGCAGCAAGGAACTGGCTGAAGGAGACCGAAGATTTGTTCGCCATCTTCGTAGTAGACGATAGGCAAAAGATACACCTGGCGGTGTGGTTGCTTAAAGATGTAGCTTTCTATTGGTGGGTGGTTACCCATGCTGAGAGACAAGTAGAAACCTGGGAGGATTTTAGGACAAGATTTGAGATGAAATTCCTCTCACAAGCTAAGCGAAGTCTACAAGTGGAGAAGTTCTTATCTCTTAAGCAGGGAAGTATGTCAGTCAGAGAATACGTCAAAAAATTCAACCAGTTGGCCAGATTTGGACTGGATTTAGTCAACACACCACACAAGAAGGCTCTTCACTTTGTCAAAAGGCTGAACAAGCCACTGCACAGTCTAGCCATGACCCATGTACCCATGGGAGCTACTTATGAGAGGTTGGTGGACGTGGCACTGCTACAAGAGGAAAATAAGGGAAAGAAAGGGCAATGGTGGAAGTGCCTCAAGAAAAGAAAACGGAGGGTTTACAGGCTAAGAAAATGGACTTCAAGAAGGGCGGGAAGAACAACAAATCCCATGAGAAGGTGTAATTTCTATGGCATTCTTGGATATGTGGTGTAGGACTGCAGAAAGAGAAAGGGGAAGATGAATGGTTGTTGCTTCCATTGCGGAGAGACAGGACACATGGATAAGGACTGTCCAAAGAAGCGAGGGCAGGGGAAAATGATTAGATCCGCTTCAGGGGGACAGGTTCAAGCGCTGGTGGCACCTCAGCAGGAACGAGGTAGAAATATTTCTGTAGAAAGTTTAGTTTATATTTATGATCATCCAGTTCGCACTCTATTTGATTCCGGCGCATCGCACTCTTTTATTTCATCTGCTTTAGTTGAGTCTCCGCACCTAGACACCAGTATTGTAAAGGATCCCTTAGTTGTTTCAAAACCAATTGGGGGCTCAGCTTATTTGTCAATGGTTTGTTTGGATTTGAAAATTTCTGTTCTAAGCGTTGAGTTTAGATGTAGTGCCTTTGTTTTGGGTTTCACGGCATATGGGTTGATCTTAGGCATGGACTGGATATCCAGTAATGGTGCCATTCTTGATTGTGAAAGGGGAGTGGTTAGACTCATGACTAGCCTTGGTAACACTCTCGACATTTCTTGTAATCCCATAAAATCTATTATGCTTAGTTATCTAGAATCTGTAGATGCGTCTGTTGAAAACTTGCAGTCAGTTAGAGTGGTCCGCCAATATTCAGATGTCTTTGAAGAGGTGAAGGGCTTACCTCTGAAGAGTGAGATAGGCTTCCGCATATACCTTGTTGATACTTCAAAGCCCGTTGCTTTACCCGTTAGACACATGGCTCCAAGGGAGAGAAATGAGCTCAGTTAGAAAGTCAAAGAGCTTCTCGAGAAGGGGTTTGTAAGGCGGAGTATTTCTGAATGGGGTGCTCCGACGGTGTTCGCAACCAAAGCGGACGGTTCGCTTCGCCTATGCGTTGACTACAGGGAGTTAAACAAGCCGACAAAGAAGAATAGGCACCCAATCCCTAGAATACACGATTCGTTTTATTAGCTTGTAGGTGCGTTGGTTTTCTCCCAACTTGATCTGGCTATAGGGTTTCATCAGCTACGAGTGGCTGGAGACAGCATTAATAAGATGGCATTCAGAACCCCGGACGGTTTCTTCGAGTGGCTTGTCATGCCTTTCGGCTTGACAAACGCACCCGCTTATTTCATAGACCTAACGAGCAGGGTGTTCAGGGAGTTCCTCAATAAGTTTATGGTTGTGTTCGTAGACGATATTTTGATCTTCTCAAAGAGTGCGGAAGAGCATGCTCAACATTTAAAGGAAGTCATGGATACTCTCCGTGCACATCAGCTAAAGGCCAAATTCTCCAAATGCCATTTCTGGAGAGAAGAAGTTATGTTTCTTGGACATGTAGTGTCCAAAGAGGGGTTGGCTGCGGACCACGCGAAAGTAGTGGCGGTACAAGAGTAGAAGGTACCAAGTAACGCACCCAAAGTCCGAAGCTTTCTTGGGCTAGCAGGCTTTTACCGAAAGTTCATCAGAGATTTTGCGAAAATCTAAGCTCCACTTACAAGGTTGACAAAGAAGAACCTAGCGTTCACATGGGATTTGGATTGTGATATTGCTTTCCAACACTTGAAAAGGGCTCTTACAACAACCCTTGTTCTAACATTGCCAGATGGAAGTAAGATGTTTACAGTATACACAGATGCATGCGGTACGGGACTAGGTGCTGTTTTGATGCAAGAAGGGAAGGTAGTAGCTTATGGTGGAAGACAGTTGAAAGTACATGAGAGAAACTACCCAACCCACAATCTTGAGTTGGCTGCCATCGTCTTTGCGCTTAAGCCTTGGCGCCATTATCTCTTAGGTGAGAAGTTTGAATTGTATACTTACCATAAATCGTTGAAGTACCTTTTCTCGCAAAAAGATCTTAACTTGAGGCAACAAAGATGGATGGAGTTTCTTGCCTCATACTCCTATATATACCCCTGGCAAGGGCAATGTAGTGGCAGATGCTTTGAGTAGAAAGAAGCTGACCTTAAGCCCTCTATGTGTAGAAAGGAAAAGCTTGGAGTATATAGCCGACTTTAGCTTTAGGCCCTCCTCGGAATTTGTAACACCCCACCTCCGCTAGGGTCACTCACAATGGAATGCACTCGCTTTGGAGGGGCATTAATAGGTAAACATGCACTGAAACATTACAAGATGGAACATATATAAAACAGCGGAAGTAAACCAACTTCCATTTCTTTATAAATAAGGTCTAAAGCCTTTTACATCAGAAAGTAAAGAAGCATAAACCATTTCATAAATTATTCCCTAAGTAAAACAGTAAAGCAGCCATGGCCAAGAAAAGTCCAAGCCATATATGATGACCTTCAAGCAGAAGAAGTCCGAACTAAACAACAGTATTTCCTCCCTGAAAACCTGGGGGGAACGGAAGACAAAGAGGCGGAAGAAAATAGGGTCAGTCATAAAGAGTGGTAAGTCCTATCTACTTCCAGCATAAAAACAGGTTAAGGTAACATGACATGTATAAACTGAAAGTAAACATAAGGATGATGACAAGATAGATAAGCTAAGCCAAGATAACAGGACGAACTACTGTATCAAGATAAACTAAGGTATCATGATCAACTACGGTGTCAAGATAAATCAACGTCCCATATCGTCCGGTTTCTATCAAGTATAATATCCCAAGGTATCTATCATGTATAACATCCCATGGTATCTATCTTGTATAACATCCCACGGTGCATATCATCCTACGGTGCATATCATGTATATTTGCTCTGCACCTCCCATACTAATATCCCAACCCGTGTCATGTGTTAACTATGTATGTCCCTTGCCCAATGTCGTGAAATAGTCCATTTATTAGTATGCCAATCTAATACATCGTGTAAGTAGGTTTTCCCCAACTCGTATGATTCTTTCCATGTATATGTTCAGTCCCTTGCCGTAAATCGTGCGAGCTTTCTCATGTAAATCTATACTACTTCAACGTAGTGTCATTTTTATCCTTGAAATCGTTTGGATGGCCACCCTTGATCTGGCTAGGTTCTTTTATCATGAATTATCGCGTATTCAACTAGGATTTATGCCACCTAGGACCACTAGGGATTATGCTACCTAATGAATGTTTTCGTAATTTGGTTAGGGTTCAAGCCACCTAGGGCGACTAGAGATTACGCTACCCATCAACCACGCCCTTTTTCCGACGTATGTATCATGAATCGTATTTCCATGTCTAGACGCACATGTACCACAATTTACCACCCGAGTCCCGTGCCAGGGCAAATCACGAAATACGGAACTCGGTCGGGAGCTTTAAATCATTTGCTAATGCAGATATCAAGGTCTATTTTTGTACCTGTGGTTATGGTCCCACGTGACCCCTCCCTCAACTACTGAAAGGCAATCCAAGAAAAATCATGTATGAGAACTACACTCCGGCCACCTATGCCCCAATTTCCTATTGGCCAACCTCACTCATAACTATATAGCAAGTATATGGTCTGTTGGGAATTCTCTACCTTTCCGTACGTACACGATTGACTAAAGATGGTAGGTATTCGACGACGTGCTATCACAGGGCAAAATCAAGTATCGTCGATTCCACGCGAATCCATCCCAGTCTTTAGGTTGCTCGCACAGCAACCAAGGCATGCTCTTGGTTCTTCTACCGCAGACCTTAACCTCTCGTGAGCCCAGGCGGATCATCTACGAGCTCACGAGAGGATCCCAAGTGTACCATCACGTCCCCCGAAGCTACAACTTCATCAACCAGTTCGCTGGTGCCTTTATGTATGTCAGATAAACATCCGCTCCTCCTTGTGTGTTTGTTTAAGCGATGACCTACCGTATCAGGTTACTCATCCGTTCATGAACTGGTCCAATTTCCTTGACTAAGAATTATTACTTAGCTATCCTTAACTAAGGTTTATCACTTAGTTTCCTTTCCCGTTATCCTTGTTAACTACGATTTCCCACTTAGTTTCCCCAAACTAGGGTTTTTTCTAATGGGTTAAGTGTTGCCATTCAAGTCCATGACTTAACCCGACTACCAATCATGTCAAAATTGGCTAAGTGTTCAAGTTCAAGACTTAGCCCTACAAACCATGTGTCAAGTTGGTTAAGTATATTCAGAAGGTGACTTAACCGTATCAAATCATCATGTCAAATTGGTTAATTGTCGGTTAGCTTAACCCCATTAAATTATCGAGTCAAATTGGTTAAGTGTATTCGAACGGTTCGTGACTTAACCCTATCAAGTTATCGTGTTAAATTGGTTAAGTATTGGTCCACTTAACCCCACCAAATTATCGAGTCGGATTGGTTAAGTGTAGGTTAACTTAACCCCATCGAATTATCGGGTCAATTGGTTAAGTGTTGGTTAACTTAACCCCATCAAATTATCGAGCCGGATTGGTTAAGTGTAGGTTAACTTAACCCTCATCCACTAATCATATTTATAATGGTTAAGTATTTCCCCTTGTGTGTTTACTTAACCTTACCACGCCTCACGTTATCCCGGTCGGATGTTATCAACCCATTTTGGTTAAACTAACACATCCACTAATCGTGTTACATGGTTAAGTGTCTTTAAGTAATCAAGTCCGGTCTTACTTAACCTACCCATTCATGACCTGTCGGTTAAGTGTAACTAGGTAATTAAGTCCAGTTTTACTTAACCTACCCATTCATGTCATATCGGTTAAATACCATTAGTCAAATTAACTTTACCTTATCATGTGGCAATAAATAAATTAATGCACTCCCAACCTCTCACATTAGATGTTGTTGTGGTTACTGGTTACGCCGGGCGGGTACGGGCAGATTTACACCACAACCTAGTCTAACCTTGGGTTTCAAGCGCGATATGACCGACTACTCACACTGGGTACTATTGTTTGTAGCTACTGGATTTGCTAGGCGGTTACCGGTAGATTTATGCTACAAACTCAACCCAACCTCGAGTTGGTCACTTTCATGTTTTCCTACGTGTCATGTCCACATTCAAGTTTATCATAAATGTCATATTTTCATGTAACATCATGTCGAGTTTTCATATCATATTCACGTTTGCCTAAACTACCCCAAATCGTGTTTCCAACGCAAGTGAAAGCGAGTCAACATAGTAGGAATACTATGACAACATATTGGCCTCAAACATGCATGACATCATAAAGGGATTGGCCTCAAACATGTATGATAGCATAAAGGGTGGCATGGTCTCTAACATGTATGATAGCATAATACTAGGCTCAACATCGTAGGCATGTAAATGGTCATAAGGGGGTTTAGGTTATTTTACATTTATAAGCCCCAAGTCAAGTTCATGCAAATGTCCCACAAGTCAAATAGTTCCAAGTGTTCATGCCAACATTCCACAAGTCAAGATTCAATCTTGCATGATAAACTAGGCCAAACACAACATGAATGGCATGATATAGTCACTAAGGAATAGCCCAAAGTCATAGGTTCAAGAAAGGGGCAAGACTAGATTCACATAGACTAACATACTTAGTTTTCATCTCATTTTATTCCATGTCAACATTAGATCTACCGTTTAGATCTAAAAGTAGCTAGAACTTACAAAGCGAGGCTAGAGAATTAGGAGCAAGAGTCTTGTCGTAGGATCCATGTTGAGATGATGATCAACACCCTTGATTTGATGTAGAAAGCTTGCTCCTATGTCTTGAATCTAGTTTGCATGCATAAGCCTTTGAAGTTGGAGATGGAGGCCACGATCAAGAGAGATTTGGGCAGCACTTCTTTGCAACAATGATTTTGAGTGATTTAGGCTAGGTCTTAGTGTTTTTTAATAGAAGTTAGGACAAGTTTAGGCCATAGGATTAACCCTAGGATAGATCTGAGCCATCAAAAATCGTCACAGGCCATCAGAACAGAGCACAAGACCAAGCAGGTGCACACAGGCCGACCGGGCTCGACCAGGCAGGTCGACCCCTAGGTCGACCTTACGGTCGACACCCAAGTCGACCTGGTCCCCACCAGGTCGAACCCCAGGTCGTCCCTCTGGTCGACCTGGTATGGGCGTGAATTTTTCCCGCCCAGCCCGCTTATTGGTTTTTGAATCTGTTTTCGTTTTTCTGATTTTTCGTGAAACTTTGCGAGGTCATATCTCGGTCATACGGACTCCGATTTACGAAATTTCAGACTCTATTTCGCGTAATTTTTCAAGACGAACGCAATGGCGCAACCCGTTTGTCTTGATTCTTATTTTATAATTTAATTCTGCCTTGATTCTTGTCTTAACACGTTATAAAAATTCATGTTGTTACATTCTCCCCTCTTTTAAGGATTTCGTCCCCGAAATCTCTAAGCTAGGAAGAACGTATCCTACCATCCATCATCCATCTACTCAAAACATCATCCATAGGCAACCATTGTCCCTACACGATTTCTAATGCTTTATGAACACATGCAGAAAGTGTGTGTATATGTTCCTTAGCTAATGCTAATGATCAGGCCTGAATGATCTTTCCAATGCAAATATGTTTAGTGCCATGAGTCCAACATGTATGCAAACAGCCCTAGTCATATGAATACTATATGTGTGCTCAAACATTCATCCACATGTAACATCCACATGATAACATATTCAATTTCATCCATAAACACGTACAAATACTCGTGCATATGCAATATGAAATGTGACTGAGCCGATCTAATGTCTAATGTACATCCAAGCATCCACGAGCAGCCACTTGCAACCACTTGCAACCATATCAATTGTAACATGTTTCAAATACATGTTTACCTCCATAGGGTTCTACCTAAGGTTCTCAAAATAGGATCGAGAAGATTAACAAGACAAACTCCTCTCAAGGTCATAAGAAATCTCATCCCAAACCTAACCCATATCCTATAAAGCCCACAAAGTTTAGTCAACCTAATGGACACCTTCAAACCTCGTCATATATATCACAAACAGATGAGTCAAACACCTTATGGGGTTTGCAACAGAAATAGGATTGAAAACAGGACCGAGAGGATATCCAGAACAGATGGCATACAAGTAAGCTCTACAGAAAAACAGGGATCCAGCATATACTCATAAAAAGAGATATTGATGCGTGTATCTAGTCTTCAACCTTCTAAGCTGCATTTCCTTGAGCTTAATCCCATTGTGCCTTGACCATCTTTTGACTTCATGCCTTCGTAGCTTCTTAATCCCTATTTCCGAAATATGAGTTGGAACTCATTTCACTGTTGCCTCTCGTTCCATTCTCACTTATTCATTTCTAGTTTCCTTGGCTCAAACATAACTGCGTACTAATGATTTCATGCAAGATTTCCAAAATTCACTAGTGAATCTTGGATCTCATTTACATACTATAAGGCATTCCATGCAGAAGAACTTTCTCTTGAAAGTAAACAGATGCCAACCATGTTACCAAGTGTGCTTACTAGGGTGATTTCTAGAACTCATGCTTAAACGAAATGAACCATCTGCCTTATTGGCGAACACTACCCGATCAAATTAAAATTTCCGATAAATGCATCAAGAGATTCTAGGTAACTAATCATGACAGAACCCTAGAGGTTACACGAGACTTCGAGGGTATTACCAAGGTAAGTCAAGAGTCTAAATACCCTCCTTTCAAAACCGAGAATGGCACCCCTTACTGGATAACCACCTCATCCCTAGAATCCACCCATAGCCCAAAAACATAAGCATTACTTCCAAACTCAAAACTTAGCATCGACATTCTCAAATCCAAACAAGTCATGAATAAATGAGCCAATTCTCCAACAGGATTTGAGACAAAACTGGGATCCTCTACTATTCTAGTACTGAGGTGCAGAGACTTAACTATCGAAGCATACTTAAATGATGCGATGATCAAAACAAAGTCCTGACAGGATGATAGAGAGGAATAGCTAAACCTTTAACAAATCATTACCATCCTTCTGAGGTACGCTAGTAGTAAGGGCGTACAATTGCCTTCCCGGTGACCTTGTCCTTGTCCCATAATACTTAACTATCTTTCCCTCTTTACCTTTCCCTCCTTTGTGGACCGATCCATACCAACAAGTTGCTTATCCTTAAGCTTGTGTCCTTTATCCTCTTCCTTACTATCCTTCCCTATAACGCGGTAACAGGTCTCTTGAGAACCACCTCCATCGTACGAAAAACACTTACGTAGCAAGAAAAGATTAGTCGCAGTTAAAACTACTGTGACTACAGATGGAGGAAAGAAAGGAAAAGAGGTTCAATCAAGGAAACAAAGGACAGTGCTAATGGCCTTTGTGGAATAGTCTTTAAAAACTTTTCTTGAAAAATGCTTCTTTGTAAACGGTTTGTAAAATAGTTTCAAAAGGATTTAAAAACTTTTTGCCCAGTCTGGTAACCTTCTCCTCGGATACCAAATTTAACACCCCACCTCCTCCAGGGTCACTCACAAGGGAATGCACTAGCTTTGGAGGGGCGTTAATAGGCAAACATGCATAGAAATATTACAAGATAGAACATATATAAAACAGCGGAAGTAAAACCAACTTTCATTTCTTTATAAATAAGGTCTAGAGCCTTTTACATCAGAAAGTAAAGAAGCATAAACCATTTCATAGATATTTCCCAAGTAAAACAGCAAAGCAGCCATAGCCAAGAAAAGTCCAAGCCATATATGATGACCTTCAAGCAGAAGAAGTCCGAACTAAACAACAATATTTCCTCCCTGAAAACCTGGGGGGAACGGAAGACAAAGAGGCGAAAGAAAATGGGGTCAGTCATAAAGATTGGTAAGTCCTATCTACTTCCAGCATAAAAACAGGTAAAGGTAACATGACATGTATAAACTGAAAGTAAACATAAGGATGATGACAAGATAGATCAGCTAAGCCAAGATAAAAGGATGAACTACTGTATCAAGATAAACTAAGGTATCATGATCAACTACGGTGTTAAGATAAATCAAGGTATCACATCGTCCGGTTTCTATCAAGTATAATATCCCAAGGTATCTATCATGTATAACTTCCCACGGTATCTATCATGTATAACATCACACGGTGTATATCATCCCACGGTGCATATCATGTATATTTTCTCTACACCTCCCGTACTAGTATCCCAACCTGTGTCATGTGTTAACTATGTATGTCCCCTGCCCAATGTCGTGAAATAGTCCATTGATTAGTATGCCAACCTAATACATCGTGTAAGTAGGTTTTCCCCAACTCGTATGATTCTTTCCATGTATATGTTCAGTCCTTTGCCGTAAATCGTACGGGCTTTCTCATGTAAATCTATACTACTTCAACATAGTGTCATTTTTATCCTTGAAATCGTTTGGACTGCCACCCTTGATCTGGCTAGGTTCTTTTACCACGAATTATCGCGTATTCAACTAGAATTTATGCCACCTAGGACGACTAGGGATTATGCTACCTAATGAACGTTTTCGTAATTTGGTTAGGGTTCGAGCCACCTAGGGCCACTAGGGATTATGCTACCCAACAACCACGCCCTTTTTCCTACGTATGTATCGTGAATCATTTTTCCATGTCTAGACGCGCATGTACCACAATGTGCCACCCGAGTCCCGTGCCAGGGCAAATCACGAAATATGGAATTCGGACGGAAGCTTTAAATCATCTACTGATGCAGATATCAAGGTCTGTTTTTGTACTGGTGGCTATGGTCCCACGTGACCCCTCCCTCAACTACTGAAAGGCAATCCAAGAAAAATCATGTATGAGAACTACACTCCGGCCACCTATGCCCCACTTTCCTATTTGCCAACCTCACCCATAACTAGATAGCAAGTATATGGTATGTTAAGAGTTCTCTGCCTTTCCGTACGTACACAATTGACTAAAGATGGTAAGTAGTCGACGATGTGCTATCTCTGGGCAAAACCAAGTATCGTCGACTCCACGCTAATCCATCCCAATCTTTAGGTTGCTTGCACAGCAACCAAGGCATACTCTTGATTCTTCTACCGCAGACCTTAACCTCTCGTGAGCCCAGGCGGATCATCTGCGACCTCACAGAGGGATTCCAAGAGTACCCTCAAGTCCTCCGAAGCTACAGCTTCATCACCCAGTTCGCTGGAGCCTTTATCTAAGTCAGATAAACATCCGCTCCTCCTTGTGTGTTTGTTTAACCGATGACCTACCGTATCAGGTTACTCATCCGTTCATGAACTGGTCCAATTTCCTTGACTAAGAATTATTACTTAGCTATCCTTAACTAAGGTTTATCACTTAGTTTCCTTTCCCGTTATCCTTGTTAACTACGATTTCCCACTTAGTTTCCCCAAAATAGGGTTTTGTCTAATGGGTTAAGTGTTGCCATTCAAGTCCATGACTTAACCCGCCTACCAATCATGTCAAAATTGGCTAAGTGTTCAAGTTCTAGACTTAGCCCTACAAACCATGTGTCAAGTTGGTTAAGTATATTCAGAAGGTGAGTTAACTGTATCAAATCATCATGTCAAATTGGTTAAGTGTAGGTTAAATTAACCCCATCAAATTATCGAGTCAAATTGGTTAAGTGTATTCAAGCGGTTCGTGACTTAATCCTATCAAGTTATCGTGTCAGATTAGTTAAGTATTGGTCAACTTAACCCCATCAAATTATCTAGTCGGATTGGATAAGTGTAGGTTAACTTAAACCCATCGAATTATCGGGTCGGGTTGGTTAACTTTACCCCATCAAATTATCGAGCCGGATTGGTTAAGTGTAGGTTAACTCAACCTTCATCCACTAGTCATATTTATAATGGTTAAGCATTTCCCATCGTGTGTTTACTTAACCTTACCACGCCTCGCGATATCCCGGTCGGGTGTTATCAACCCATTTAGTTCAAACTAACCCATCCACTAATCGTGTTACATGGTTAAGTGTCTTTAAGTAATCAAGTCCGTCTTACTTAACCTACCCATTCATGTCCTATCGGTTAAGTGTCAATATGTAATTAAGTCCGGTTTTACTTAACCTGCCCATTCATTTCATATCGGCTAAGTACCATTAGTCAAATTTACTTAACCTTATCATGTGGCATTAAATAAATTAATGCACTCCCAACCTCTCACATTAAACGTTGTTGTTGTTACTGGTTACACCGGGCGGGTCCGGGCAGATTTCCACCACAACCTAGTCTAACCTCGGGTTTCAAGCGCGATATGACCGACTACTCACATTGGGTCCTATTGTTTGTAGCTACTGGATTTACCGGGCGGTTCCGGGAAGATTTATGCTACAAACTCAACCCAACCTCGAGTTGGTCACTTTCATGTTTTCCAACGTGGCATGTCCACATTCAAGTTTATCATAAATGTCATATTTTCATGTAACATCATGTCAAGTTTTCAGTTCATATTCACGTTTTCCTAAACTACCCCAAATCGTATTTCCAACGCAAGTGAAAGTGAGTCCATATAGTAGGAATATTAAGACAAAATATTGGCCACAAACATGCATGACATCATAAAGGGATTGGCCTCAAACATGCATGATAGCATAAAGGTTGGCATGGTCTCTAACGTGTATGATAGCATAATACTAGGCTCAACATCGTAGGCATGTAAATTGTCATAAGGGGGTTAAGGTTCTTTTACATTTATAAGCCCCAAGTCAAGTTCATGCAAATGTCCCGCAAGTCAAATAGTTCCAAGTGTTCATGCCAACATTCCACAAGTCAAGATTCAATCTTGCGTGATAAACTAGGCCAAACACAACATGAATGGCATGATTTAGTCACTAAGGAATAGCCCAAAGTCATAGGTTCAAGAAAGGGGCAAGACTAGATTCACATAGACTAACATACTTAGTTTTCATCTCATTTTATTCCATGTCAACATTAGAACTACCGTTTAGATCTAAAATTAGCTAGAACTTACAAAGCGAGGCTAGAGAATAAGGAGAAAGAGTCTTGTCATAGGATCCATGTTGAGATGATGATCAACACCCTTGATTTGATGTAGAAAGCTTGCTCCTTTGTCTTGAATCGAGTTTGCATGCACAAGCCTTTGAAGTTGGAGATGGAGGCCATGATCAAGAGAGATTTGGGCATAACTTCGTTGCAAGAATGATTTTGAGTGACTTAGGCTAGGTCTTAGGGTGTTTCTATAGAAGTTAGAACAAGTTTAGGCCATAGGATTAACCATAGGAAAGACCTGAGCCATCAAAAATCGTCACAGGCCATCAGAACAGAGCACAAGACCAAGTAGGTGCACCCAGGCCGACCGGGCTTGACCAGGCAGGTCGACCCCCAGGTCGACCCTAGGGTCGACACCAAAGTCGACCTGGTCCCCACCAGGTCAACTCCTAGGTAGACCCTCTGGTCAACCTGGTCTGGGCAGGAATTTTTCCCGTCCAGCCCGCTTCTAGATTTTTGAATCTGTTTTCTTTTTTTTATTTTTCATGAAACTTTGCGAGGTCATATCTCGGTCATACGGACTCCAATTTATGAAATTTCGGACTCTGTTTCACGTAATTTTCCGAGATGAACGCAATGGCGCAATCCATTTCTCTTGATTCTTATTTTATAATTTAATTCTGCCTTGATTCTTGTCTTAACGCGTTATAAAAATTCGGGTTGTTACAGAATTTGTACCTGGTTTGTTAGCATCTCTTGAAGTGCGCCCTACTCTTTTGGACTCAATAGGGACCGCACAATGTGAAGACCCTCAGCTTGTTGAAGTGATAGATAAGCTAGTTGGAGGTGAGACTTCTAGCCACCTCGGTAGATACTCCATCGATGATAAGGGTTGGTTAAGACGGGATGGAAGGCTATGCGTCCAACAAGCAAAGGAGTTGGTGAAGAAGGTTCTCGAGGAGGCACACCATTCCAAGATGACAATACACCCATGTGGAGACAAGATGTACAAGGAATTAAAGAGTGTTTTCTTTTGGAGCAGCCTGAAGAAGGACGTGGAAGATTTCTTTTCTAAGTGCATGATATGCCAACAGGTCAAGGCGGAGCAGAAGAAGCCTGGTGGTCTGCTCCATCCTCTAGTGGTCCTGCACTGAAAGTGGGATAGAATTTCAATGGACTTTATTGATGGGTTGCCTAGGTCAAGAAGGGGAAATACTGGTATTTGGGTAACAGTGGACAGGCTCACAAAAAACGCTCACTTTATACCTGTCAAGAGTAGAAGGACTGCCTCATTGCTAGTGTCTCTTTATCTTAAAGAAATAGTTCAACCCCATGGGATATCCTCCAGCATAGAGAGCGACCGAGATCCAATTTTTACGAGCGAGTTTTGGAGGAGTTTGCAAGAAGCTGTAGGCATACAGTTATGCTTAAGCACGGCCTATCACCCCCAAACCGAAGGTCAGACGGAAAGGGTGAATAGAGTATTAGAAGATCTTTTGAGACTATGCGTTCTTGACTTTGGAGGGACATGGGAGGATCATCTTCCTTTAGTGGAATTCGCCTACAACAATAGCTACCAAGCCAGCATAGGCATTGTGCCCTTCGAAGCTTTATATGGAAGACAATGCCGATTACCAACTTGTTGGTGGGAGTCTACAGACAAGCTTATACTTGGACTAGACATGATTAGAGAGACTTAAGAGAAAGTAGACTTGACACGAAGGAGAATGAAGACTGCCCAAGATAGACAGAAGTCCTATGCACACAAAAGAAGAACCGACCTCGAGTTTGAAGTTGGATACAGGGTTTTCCTAAAGGTATCTCCTCTAAGGAACGTCGTTCGCTTTGGATCCACAGGAAAGTTAGCACCAACATTTGTAAGGTCGTTCCCTATCATCGAGAAGATTGGGAAGATGGCCTATGGATTAGGGCTGCCCGAAAGATTGGCTGGAGTTCATAACGTCTTTCAAATTTCTCACATACAGAAGAGCCGACATGAGTCTGCGGAATTAGCGGAACCTAGCATACTAGAGGACGTCGAAGTGGGACGTGAAGCAACTATAAGAAGAGTTCCAACTTGTATCTTGGGGAAGGAAGTTAAAAAGCTACGCAACCAGGAAGTCAAGCTTGTTAAAGTTCAATGGAGCGATGCCGAGGAAGATGCGACTTGGGAAACTGAGCACAGAATACGCATGGCCCACCCTTTTCTTTTTGAGGGTACATCTTTGATCCCTCTTTTTCCATAAGTTTATGCTAGTATCTACCTTTTTAGTATATTTCCTCGGTCCTTTTCTAACTCCTTAGGTAGAAAACTAATGGATGTAAACATGTACTTGAAACATGTTAGTATGGATGGTTGCAAGTGGTTGCTAGTGGTTGCTCGTGGATGCATATACACACACACTAGGTATTAGATCGGCTCAATCACTTTCGTATTGCATATGCATATATGTATTTATACTCACATGTGGTTGAAATTTGTTGTGTTGCCTTATGAATGTCGCATTTGTATGAAAGAGTTGAGCACTCATGTAGAATTATGAATAGGAAACTTTGCATACATAATGGATTCATGACACTTACATGATTTGCATTAAGGAGGTCAACTGAGTCAGTAGACCGCCTGATTTTTGCATTAGATAAGGACATGTACACACACTATGCATATGATCATGAAGCATTAGATGTCTTTCTAAGGACAATAGACGCCTGTGTTTGATGGTTGAGTTAATGGACGATTGGGTGGTAGGGTATATTCTTCTTGACTTGAAGATTTCGGGGACGAAATCCTTTAAGGAGGGGATAATGTAACACCCCGAATTTTCTATTAACACTAAATTAACAAATTAAAGTATAATTAATTCTAAATTTGGGAATTAAGGGAAATGGGCCATTGCATTCGTGTCGAAATTATGCTTGAGATAGAGTCCGAGTTTGCGTAAATCGGACTCCGTATGGAGAAGTTATGGCCATCGGAAATTTCAGAATTTAATTTAAAATTCAAACAGCCCAGAAAAAAAAAATTCAAAATTCGAAAACAGATTCAGAATTTGGCTGGGTTGGAAAATTCCCGCCTAGGACCCAGGTCGACCAGGGGGTCGACCTAGGGGTCGACCTATGGGTCGACCTACCCTGTCGACCTGGTTAGGTCATGGTCGGCTTAGTCGGGTTTTGGGCGATTTTCTGAGTCCATGTGTGTCATTAGGGCTGATTTGTTACCTTCTAGTTGGCTCCTCTTGATGTGAATGGTCTAGATTTATTCCGTGATCATCTGATGGATCTTATTAAATCAAAACTCTATAAATACACTCCTAATCTTTAACCTAAAATCACATTAGAATTGAACCTAGAGCCGTCATGCGGCCATGAGATAACCTAGAGCAGCCGCCGCTTAAGAGACGAACAGAACTAAATCAAAACCGAATCAAAACAACAATTGTCTACAAAAAAGGCAAGCGTTTCAACTCTAGAATTCAGATTCCTGAAATCAAGATCGTCGTTTTTTGTAAGTATAGTTATTTTTCATATGCGAATTCGATTAAGACGTGATTTGATATAAAGTGAGAAACCGAATTATACCATGATTGTATAATATTGATGATGTTAATTCATATCTATTTATCATGATAATTTTATCATGAATTGTATTGGATTGTTTATGCTGTTGGATCTATTATGCACTGAAAATGAAACAATCAATACCATATGCAAGTTATATGTTTCATGTTAGGATCTACACATATATGTTTATATGATTCATGTAAGTTGTATGTATTATGTTAGACCCAAATTAAGATCTACATATAAATGCTTATGCAAGTTACAAGTTTATAATTGGATCCATGCCAAGATCCATTTAGGTTCACATGATTAATACAAGTTTCATGTTATAATTAGATACATGGTTAGATCTAGTTCGCACATATATGTTAATGTCAAAATTATACATACTTTATGGACATGTCATAATTTTGTCATACGCTAGCTTATATTTGAAGTTATGTTCACACATGCCTACATCTATATTGTTTTGTTTAGGCATATGTTTATCTATGTCTAAATTATATACAAATTCATGTGACACCGATCTAATTAGAATCACATTTCAATGCAAGCTCACATGACAAGTTTAAGTTCAAGATTTATGTTATTTTGATCCCAAAGCTGCAAGTTCATATGTCACAAACCCTTTATGCTATAAGAAATATTTCATGTTCTTCGCTTTTCCCTTCTATGTTTATTAGTTGGGCTGAAATATTAAGCCCAACATTCATATTAATCTTGCGAACTTACAAACGGGGGATATAGTTGGGGTAGACATGAAAATATATGTAATTGGCATGTTTGCCACATGCCATCGATTAGTGACATTTAAATGGTATAAATTTTTATACCAAAATGATGAACTTGGAAGGTGGGCCATGACATTAAATTACTGACAATTTACATATAAAAAGATAAATATGTAAACCTAGTGAAAGACTAATATGCCTAACCCGAGGTTAGATTGAGTTACGATATAAGATTGCCCGGAACCGCCCGGCAAATCCAACAACCGTAACAATACCTATCTAATGTGGGTGGTTAGAGCATTGAGCCCAAAAAGGACCTGAAGTTAGACTTAGTTGCGGTGTAAATCTGCCTGGAACCGACTGGCACATCCAGTGACCGCAACAATATCTGTCTAATGTGAGTGGTTGTGCTTTAATGAATAAATTAAAGCTAGAATAAGAACGGTAGGGTTAAGTTAATTAAACACTTAACCAATTCAACATGTTAACCAAAAGGATGGGCGGGGTTAGGTTAATCTGAACAATTAACCACTTAGCATGTTGACTAGAAAACACTAGTAACGGGGACCCATTTCGGCAGTAACCCACATAGGTGTATCATGGTACCCTAAAACAAGGCAGGGTAGGGCACGATTACTGGGATGATTGTAAGCGGTCAATGCGACGGCGGTTGGTGCATTAGTGTAGGTTTTAACGGAGTGCGGGCGTGCACACACACCGGAGAAGAAAAATAAGGCACTGGGCATCCGTAGTATACAATATGCACTCTAGAATTATGTCGGGTTGCCACCGTGAGACTTGATACATCCCATGATGGGACCAACATAGGTTTCTACAATCAAGCAGGGCCATATGACACATATGAATACGCTAGTAGGAGCCCATCTTTAAAAAGGGGATCACTTCACCCTAATCATGGGGTGCCAGTTGGAACAAGTATAAGTAGGTGCACAGATTTAGAATGGGGTGCGATGGGATATTCGGTTTAAACCACCGTATCTAGTTTTATGTTAGCCTGTTATTCTGGTACTGTCCCATTTTCCAATTTATTCCTATCATGAACTTTTTCATGTTCACACACTGAAAAGTCAATAGACTTACCAGGCTTTATGTCTGAATCTATTTTTCTTTTGTCTTCTTTTCTTCCTCCCCCCTCCCAAAGTCCACAGGGAGGAAAAAATCCAGCTTAGTCGGACTCTTTGCAAGCTTCAAGATAGTAGATGTATGATTGGCACTCTCTTTCCTTTGGTTATGGCTTCGGATACATTCTACGGGGATTTATGTTATTATGTTTCGTTCTATGCTTCTTTTTGTCTTAAATCAAGACTGAGATTATGATGTAATGGTTTGGAAGTTGTTTTTAAGACAGTTTGCTGAAATGTTTTGTTATGAACCACGTTTGAAATAAATGCTGTTTCTTTTTTTTGCTACTTATTTATATCTGTCTTGTAAATTATCTGTGTTTTTCATCTATAACCCACCAACAAAGTTAAGGCATTCCCTTTATGAGCGACCTTAATGGAGGTGGGGTGTTTCACTAATGTAACACCCTGAATTTTCTGTTAACACTAATTTAACAAATTAAAGTATAATTAATTCTAAATGTGAGAATTAAGGGAAACAGGTTACGCCATTGCGTTCGTCTCGAAATTCCGCTTGAGAAAGAGTCCGAGTTTGCGTAAATCGGACTGTATATAGAGAATTTACGGCCTTCGGAAATTTCAGAATTTAATTAAAATTCAAACAGCCCAAAAAAAAAATCAAAATTTGAAAACATGGTTAGAATTGGGCTAGGCGGGAAAATTCCCTCCCACGATCCAGGTCGATTAGGGGGTCGACCTGGGGGTCGACTTACCCTGTCGACCTGGTCAGCTCTTGGTCGGCCTGGACGGGTTTTGGGAGATTTTCTGAGTCCTTGTGTGTCATTAGGGCTGATTTGTCACCTCCTGGTTAGCTCCTCTTGATGTGAATGGTCTTGATTTATTCCATGATCATCTGACGGCTCTTATTAAATCAAAACTCCATAAATACACTCCTAATCTTCAACCTAAAATCACATTAGAATTGAACATAGAGCCGTCATGCTGCCATGAGATAACCTAGAGTTGCCGCCGCTTAAGAGACGAACAAAACTAAATCAAGACGATATCAAAACAACCATTTTCTACATCAAAGGCAAGCATTTCAACTCTAGAATTCAGATTCCTGAAATCAAGATCGTCGTTTTTTGTAAGCATAGTTAATTTTCAGATGTGAATTCGATTAAGACGTGATTTGATATAAAGTGAGAAATGGAATTATACCATGATTGTATAATATTGTCGATGTTAATTCATATCTATTTATCCTGATAATTTTATCATGAATTGTATTGGAATGTTTGTGGTGTTGGATCTATTAGGCATTGAAAATGAAACAATCAATACCATATGCAAGTTATATGTTTTATGTTTGGATCTACACATATATGTTTATATGATTCATGTAAGTTGTATGTATTATGTTAGATCCAAATTAAGATCTACATATAAATGCTTATGCAAGTTAAAAGTTTATAATTGGATCCATGCCAAGATCCATTTAGGTTCACATGATTAATACAAGTTTCATTTTATAATTGGATACATAGTTTGATCTAGTTCTCACCTATATGTTAATGTCAAAGTTATACATACTTTATGGACATGTCATAATTTTGTCATATGCTAGCTTATATTTGAAGTTATGTTCACACATGCCTAGATTTATATTGACATGTTTAGGCTTATGTTTATCCAAGTATAAATTATATACAAATTCATGTGACACCTATCTAATTAGATCCACATTTCAATGCAAGCTCACATGACAAGTTCAAGTTCATGATTTATGTTATTTAGATCTCAAAGTTGCAGGTTCGTATTTCACACACCCTTTATGCTATAAGAAATATTTCATGTTCTTCGCTTTTCCCTTCTATTTTTATAAGTTGGCTGAAATTTCGAGCCCAACATTCATTTTAATCTTGCGAACGTACAAACAGGGGATATCATTGGGGGGAGACTTGAAAATATATGTAATTGGCGTGTTTGTCACATGCCAACGATTGGTGACATTTAAATGGTATAAATTTTTATACCAAAATGATGAACTTGGAAGGTGGGCCATGACATTAAATTACTGACAATTTACATATAAAAAGATAAATATGTAAATCTAGTGAAAGACGAATATGCCTAACCCGAGGTTAGATTGAGTTACGGTGTAAGACTACCCGGAACCGCCTGGCAAATCCGGCAGCCGTAACAACACCTATCTATTTTGGGTGGTTAGAGCATTGAGCCCAAAAAGGACCCGAGGTTAGACAGAGTTGCGCCGTAAATCTGCCCGGAACCGACCGACACATCCAGTGACCGCAACAATATATGTCTAATGTGAGCAGTTGGTGCTTTAATGAATGAATTAAAGCTAGAATAAGAATGGTAGGGTTAAGTTAATTAAAGAATTAACCAATTTAACATGTTAACCAAAAGGATGGGTGGGGTTAGGTTAATCTGAACACTTAACCACTTAGGATGTTGACTAGAAAACCCTAGTAACGGGGACCCATTTCAGTAATAACCCACATAGGTGTATCATGGTACCCTGAAACTATGCAGGATGGGGCACGGTTACTGGGCTGATTATAAGTGGTCAAAGCGATGGCGGTTGGTGCAGCAGTGTAGGTTCTAATGGAGTGCGGGCGTGCACACACTCCGTATAGAAAAATAAGGCATTGGGATTAGTAGTATACTCTATGCACTCTAGAATTGTGTCGGGTTGCCACCATGGGACTTAATACATCCCATTGTGGGACCAGCGTAGGTATCTACAATCAAGCGGGGCCGTATGACACATATGAATACGCGAGTCGGAGCCGATCTTTAAAAAGGGGATCACTTCACCCTAATCATCGGGTGCCAGTTGGAACAAGTATAAGTAGGTGCAGAGATTAAGAATGGGGTGCGATGGGATATTCAGTTTAAACCACATTATCTAGTTTTATGTTAGCCTATTATTCTGGTACTGTCTCATTTTCCAGTTTATTCATGTCATGAACTTTTTCCTGTTCACACACTGAAAAGTCACTAGACTTACCAGGCTTTATGTATGACTCTATTTTTCTTTCATCTTCTTTTCTTCTGTTTCCCCTAGGGTCCATAGGGAGGAAACAATCCAGATTAGTCAGACGCTTTGCAAGCTTCAAGATAGTAGATGTATGATTGGGACTTTCTTTCCTTTGGCTATGGCTTTGGATACACTCTATAAGGATTTATGTTATTATGTTTAGTTCTATGCTTCTTTATGTTTTAAATCAAGACGGAGATTATGATGTAATGCTTTGGAAGCTGTTTTTAAGATAGTTTGCTGAAATGTTTTGTTATGAACCACGTTTGAAATAAATGTTGTTTCTTTTTTCCGCTGCTAATTTATATATATCTTGTAAATTATCTGTGTCTTTTACCTATAACCCTCCACCAAAGTTAAGGCTTTCCCTTTGTGCACCCTACCTTCATTAAGGTCACTCACAAAGGGAATGCCTTAACTTTGGTGGAGGGTTATAGGTAAAAGACATGGATAATTTACAAGACAAATATAAATAAGCAGCGGAAAAGAAACAACATTTGTTTCAAATGTAGTTCATAATAAAACATTTCAGCAAACTGTCTTCAAAACAACTTCCAAACTATTACATCATAATTTCTAGCAATGCTTTGATCATCAACCATAAGACTTCGCTTTTCAACAAATGCCTTGATCCATTTCCACTTAGGCATGCCACACAGGCAATTCACGCCACGGGACTGATGTCTACCTATATACAACCTCTAAACTCATACGTCTCATTGAAGGGGAAAGTAAGAGAATAAATTCTCCTTCACCAGACAGATGTATATTTAATTGAGATCAATCAACACAGAATAAAATCCAATGTCAGACACATACTCCATTTACAAGTCCATTCTGGGTTTCAATGAAACCGGAGGCACCTTATTCCTTGTCCCATATGTCCAATATAGGAGAGAGGTCCTCGCCTATCCGTTGATCTCCAAGAACGTCCAGACAATCACCACTTATTACCTCGTCTTAGGTGTATAGCCCAATCAAGACATCAGTAATCATCCAAACGGTGTGAAGACCTCTGGTCTTCAACCACCGTCTTCATCTTCGACATATCGTCGAGTCAGTTATTCAGAATGGGTATAAACCCGGCCTCACCGAATAACTCTCGCATTTTATAAACAAGTGCTACACAGACACAACAGACACCTCATTCCAATCTAGAATATTCTTTTATTCAAATATTCTTTTCAAAATTTTAAACCATATTAAGGTTTATCCAAACTAGTCGGGATTAGTGAACCTTACCGAAGTAATCATTTATTTTTTTCCCAATCCCAACCTATTCATCCCATGGCAAAAAACTGGTAATACTCCATATCTAACACCATGGTGTTATCGGTAAATATTAATTACCATTTCATATTCAAATCTAATTAAATATTTAACTATCGTTTGGAGAAAAACTGGTGATACTCCATTCTCGAATCATTTCATGAATTCGATAAATTTATTTATCTCATTCTCATTCCAATCTAAATGAAGATTCATTAAAAATCCACTTGGTTTTAATTCCAAAATCATTACTTAATGATAGTTCAAAGTTAATAAATTAATCTTATATTTAACTGGGTTAAAGAACGAATGTCATTTAAAACACAGTTCGCGATAAACCCAAAATCCTATTCCATTAATTATGGAATTTCCATGGAAATTGGATCAATATGTATATAATCGATATAAACTTCCGTATTCAACCAATAATATAAATGAAATAACGGCAAAGCCTTTTAAATTCCATATATAGTAATGGTCTTCCTCCACAGAAGCTCACTTCGATTATTACCCAATCGAATTCCATTCCATTCCAATTTATTTTACAAAATTGGAAGACTTTACTTTGGAAAGTTCTAATAAATCTTAATAAATCATTTACATATTCCAAATCAAATTTTACCGTTAATTGGAGTTAAAGAACTAATGTTATTTAAAACACGGTTCACGATAAACCCAAAGTCAACTTCTATTATTCAATTCCAGTAAAATATTAATTAATTGGAAAGCTCCACTAAATCTTGATTAAAAGATTTATTCTTTTCACATAGGGTTTAAGAACAGTGTTAATAAAGATATCATTCATGACAAACAAAAAATTACATTTTCCTTGTTAATCGAGTTAAAAAACAAGTGTTATTTAAAACACCGTTCACGATAAACCCAAAAACCAGTTTCAATTCAATTCCAATTAGATATTGATTAATTGGTAAATTCCATTAAATCTTAATAAAAAGATTCAATCTTTTCTCTATTGGGTTTAAGAACAGTGTTAATAAAGAAACCACTCACAACAAACGCAAAATCTAATTGGATATTAAATACAAGGCTCTGAATAGAAATTATATCGGCTTATATTCAATATCAAATTCTGAAACTAATGGATGTCTTATTGGGAATAACGATATCTGTATCTTCCAAATTCCCATCACAATAGCCGTATAATCAAGGAATCCAATACCGAAATCTTCCGAAGATTATTTCCATTCCAAACCACTGCAATTTATTCATTGGAAAATTATGTTTATATTAAAACCCATTCTCAACCAAATTTATTTATTTAAAAATAAATGGATTATAATTCTAGTTAATAACTAGTTCATTTTGATAAAAATATATTTTTATCTTTACAAATGTCGAATTTTTCATCCCAATTCTTTCCATATCATTTATTATGATTTTATATGGATTATTGATATTTTTAATATTTTTATCAAGGCCTGTACAGTCGATTCCCACAAACAGTCCTCGAACAGCACTTACATCGACCTTTTTCAAAAATGATTTGGACATAATTCCAAATCCAATCATTAGATTTCAAATCTCCTATATTCTTTGGAAAGCCCTTTTCGATACGAACCCAACGGTTCCGAGTTTAGGAGAATCCGACGGTTGGATCTCCCGTAATGTCAATTCGAAGTCAATGGTCGAAATTCGCGAATGGTCGCGGCGCGTTTTGTTAAGGCCATTTAATATATATAATACATATATATCGTCGATTTCATTTAAAACGTATTTTATTAATCGTTTTAAATTCGTTTTAAAAACATTTCCAACTTCATTTTCAATTTTAAACCAAAATTGAATATTCCATATCATTATTATATAAATGATAATATTTTCAAAACATTAGATTTTGAAATCACTTCCTTTTCTCTATTCATTATGAAAATGAATAAAATCGATATAAATATCGTTCACGTCAAAATGGCACATATCTAATCAACACGGGTTTATATATTTCAACAATTTCGTGTCCATCCAAAATCGGACATTAAAATCAGATTCTAATTTTTTACTAAATATTATTTTAAAATATTCCTTATTTTAAAATATTCGTTATTTTAAAATATTCTTGATTTCTGAATTGGAATCAGACATAGTATTTTATCATATAATGTTATTTATATGGATTTCATACAACACATGTATATAACAGCAATGCTAAACAATCAACCATCATCCAGAGTGCACTACCCCAACTGCATAAGCATTAAACAATTGAGATAAGTGTACATCAAATATCATCCCAATACCCGTGTGGGGTTTCAAACAACAAACATAGATTTTATTTGCGTAGTTGGGCTATGTATAAAATTTATGAGAATAAAAATATCTTTTATGCTATAATTACCATACTAGGATAAAAAGGGACATTTGGTTTATAAAATGTTAGGATGAAGAGAAATAATATTTTGTTTATTAAATGTTAGTAGGAATATAATAACATTTGGTTTATAAAATGTTAACAGGATTAAAATAACATTTTGTTTATAAAATTTAATAGGAAAAAAAAAGGACATTACATTTTATTTGTTATTTTAGATACAAATAAAAGATTAGAAAAGTGTACACAATAAAAAGATTTATCTTTATTGTATATAAAACATTAGAAAAGTGAAGACAATAGAAATTACATTTTGTTATAATAAAATACATTAGAAATAATGTTACATTAGAAATGTGTATTGTTGGCTAGCTTTTTGACCAAGCCACCAAGGTTCACACACAAGAAGAAGATATGAAGTCCAAAGCCTTTAACACGCGGAAGGTCAGATCGTGGCGCCCTAGCGGTTAGTCCCGCACCATCGTGACGTGACCCGTTCCGCATTCTCGCGGACCGGTCCGCTCCGCACCACCTCGACGCGATCCGCTCCGGATCTCACGACCCGATCTGATCCTGGAAGGCGTGACGAAGATCACGAGCTGGTCTTCAGCGATCCGCGAATACCGGATCCAGCGACACGTGTCCTCAACGGCCAAACTGACCAATTCTTCGCATATCCACGATCCGATCCGATTTTCTCGGGATCTGTTCCACGTATGACCGCGAACCGTCAGACATAATCAGCTATAAATAGCCCAGAAACTGGCATTTTTAGGATCTTTTGGCAGTTCTGAGTACTGAATCCTCCATTACTGTCATACCACCATTTTCTTATCAGTTCTACGTCAAATTAACTGAGAGAAATCACAATTGACAAGTGAGATCGAACGAAATTGTTGATTGAACTAGCATTCTAAGTATAATCGATAACATATAAAGTGGACGTAGGCTCGTTAACGCCGAACCACTATAAACCTTGTGTGCTTTCTTCTTTTTTCTCCATTATTCAATTACAATCCTCTACAAATCAGAACAATTTGGGTGCTAGATCCAGATTTTAATCTAACATTTTGGTGCTTTCACTGAGAACGGATTCTCAGCCTACCGGATTGCTATTCTACTCTTTGGATTTGAAGGTCCGAAGAATACAGTCCCATATTTTCATTGTTCAAGTATTCAAAGATTTCAGCGATACCCAATACTATGGCTGGAAAGAAGTCTAAAGAGGTACAAGCCACGCAGGCAAATGAAGCAGTTGAAGAAAGTGTTCACGAACAGGTCGAGGCGCGTCACGCGGACCGTGACGATGCAGGCGCCACGAACCGTTCTGCTGAGGGCGCCACGAATCAAACTGCTGAAGAGGGCGCGGACCGAGCTGCTGAAGGGGTCGTGACGCGTTCCCAGGATAACGTGCCGAACTCTCCTCCAGGCGCAACGAACCGAAGCAAGGGAGGCGCTGCGATCCGCCGACATCGACCTGGGAAAGAAGCTATGACTTACTCTTCACATCCTGCCACCTCTGCTCGACCTGGTTCAAGTTCTCTGCGCATCAGAGAGGATGTTGACGATCAGTATGATCCCTTAGCTCTGGTCATCGAGGGGGTTCTCTCCCGCTTCACGGAAATGTGGGATAAGTTGTTTGATGAAGTAGCTGCTCAAAGGCAAGAAAGTTCTGTGCTGCGACAAATCCTGACTGCAATGGACAAAAGGCTTGATGATCTTGTAAGACAAAGAATACCTCCGGCTCGTCCGATTACCCCAGAGTACTCTTCTTCATCAGAGGAATCGCCGAGACCACAGCGACGACCGTATGAGAGGCCCGAGAACATTGAGCAGCTCCAATTCGGGAGCTTACCTCCTCAGGGAGAAGAGGCACTTGGCATAGGGCCTTCGAATCGCAATGTGAATGGTCGTGCTGCAACTCCCAGAGCTCGAGTTGTAGACAATCCTGCTGAAAACAGGCCGCCTCAACCCCTTCACCGTACAGATTCTCATGGTAACAGGGGGCAACGGAGCCCTGTCCGAGCTCCAGATTTCGCAACTGTTCCCAAAAGAGAAGTTGGAGAATCCCACAGAGAGAGGAGTGCTGATCCCGAGCCTCCATTGACCAGTGCAAACGTTGCATCCATGGTCCATCAAATCCTGGCGGGTAGCCGTGGACAAAAGAATGAAGATTAGGGAATCGACCGCAGTCACACCCCTTTCACTGATGACATTTTAAACGCAACATTCCCAAGGTGCTTCAACATGCCGCAGATGAACCGTTATGCGGGTAGATCTGATCCCGTCCAGCATCTGATGAGATATTCTTGGTCAATGACCGCTGCCGCAGCCTCTGACGCAGTGAAGTGCAAAGCCTTCCCTATATTTTTTGAGGAAGTAGCAATACTGTGGTTTAATCGCTTACCAGCAAGATCGATTTCCAGTTTCAGAGAGCTAAATGAAAAATTCGTGGAGCAATTCCGCATATAAGCATAGAGGACAAAGAGTGTAATTGACCTGTTCCTTATTAAGCAACGACCAGGCGAAAGCTTGAGAGTGTATCTCGATCGTTTCAATCTGGTTGCTACCGAAGTTAAAGATCCCCATGAGCCAACTGTTGTGGCGGCCCTGATCGATGGAGTAGATAAGGATACCCAATTTGGGAGATACTTGGCGGGCAAGCCACCTCACACTAGAGAGTTGTTCTACGAGAAAGCTAGTATACGCCTGCGTCAGGAAGAGGTGTATGCTAATCAGAAGGCGAGAATGGATGACAAGGAAGAAATCCAAAGCAACATCGCCATTAAATAAACAGGCGATAGCTCGGGGAAGGTCGAGGTCAGTGTTGGAAATCGAAACCAGGGAGGCGACCGTCAGCCAGGAAACAATGGCAATAACACTCATAGTAATAATCGGAAGAGAAATCGAGGGAACGACTCCCAGAGAAGGACCTGTCCCAGAGCTTTCGAGAATTACATACCGATAAATGACACTATGGAGAATATCCTCATGGACTCATACAACGTTCTCCAGCACAAACGACTCCCTCCGAGAGAATCAACCGAGAAGGAACGTGAAACAGGGAAGTTCTGTCTCTTCCATCAGATTCATGGCCACTCCACCAATTAATGCCGTCACCTGAGTGATGTAGTTGAAAAGCTTCTTCGAGAAGGGAAGTTGGATGAATACCGGGTGGCCCCTAGAGATTGGGGGCAAGCTGTTCAAGCTCCGTACCAAAAACAGAATCAACCTGCTGTCAGGCCAACTGCCCAGCAGAAGGAAGGGATCTCATTATCAATACAATAATCGGATGGCTCTATCTGGCTGGACATGGTTCCAAAGCATTAGACAAGTATGTCAATTCAGCTAAACAACACCTCGAGATAGGAGAGTGCAGTGATCCTAAGAGCAGTGCCCTGGTAAAGCAGCAAAAGATGATGTCATACGATGTCGTTTTCCGCGAGCGAGAGAGCATCAGATCCCATGCTCCGACCGAAGACCCATTCGTAATCACCGTCCCTATCGGTCCGGCCACTGTCCATAAAGTTTTGGTGGATAATGGAAGTTCGGTCAACATTCTTTTCAAGAAGACGTTCGATCAGATGAATCTCGAGATGAAAGATTTGAAGCCGTGCGAAGGGTGGATCAGTGGATTCAACGTAGCCTCCACCGCACCAATGGGATATGTAGAGCTACCAGTCACGCTTGGGGAAGGAAAACGCCAGAGAGTGAGAATTCTCCCCTTCGAGGTACTGGGCATTGAATCACCCTACAATGCATTCTTGGGCCGACCGGCCCTAGCAAAGTTCAGAGCCCGCATAGATCCCTGGTGCTTGTTATTGAAGTTCCCCACGGAAGCTGGAGTTGGTATAGTCAGAGGAGACCAAGTTGCCGCCCGAGCTTGTTACATCGCAGAGTTGAAGCTACTCCTTAAAGGACGAGACATCGAAACTAAAGACTCTTCTCCCCCCTCGAGGGTGGAGACCTCATAGCAACTAAAGAAAGTGACCATAGGTGAGTCGCCCAGAGAACTGCCCGAGGACATCGATCCCAGAGAGGACGATGGACCTGGGGGCAGAATGGCGGCTCCCAATGAGACGAATGAATGTATCAATCGATGACGGAGGCCTAGAGAAGGTCCTGAAGATGGGGTCCCAGTTGGATCCAGTTCGAGCTAAAGAACTGACGGATTTTCTAAAAGATAACTTGGATGTATTTGCCTGGACCCACGCGGACATGTGTGGGATATCCCTATCAATCATGAGTCACTCGTTGAGCATCGACCCGAAGCATCCTCCGGTGAAACAAAAAGGGCGAATACTGGGCCCAGAGAGGTCCGCTGCCTTGAAGGAAGAGGTCGGAAAGTTAAAGAGCAATGGATTTATCAGAGACTCAACCTACCCAGATTGGATCTCAAATGGAGTTCTGGTGAAGAAGGCCAACGGGAAGTGGCGAACTTGTATTGATTTTTCGGATCTGAACAAAGCCTGGCCCAAAGATAGCTTTCCATTGCCCAGGATTGATCAGTTAGAAGACTCGACGGATGGTCACGAGCTTCTCTCTTTTATGGATGCTTATTCAGGATATAACCAGATTCCTATGCATGTCCCAGATCAAGAGCATACTAGCTTTATTACGGATCTGGGCTTGTACTGCTACATGGTGATGCCCTTTGGTTTGAAGAATGCTGGCGCCACCTATCAATGATTAGTAAACAGGATGTTCTACAACCAGATCGGGAGAACAATGGAGGTGTATGTCGACGACATGCTGGTTAAGTCCAAACAATCCTCCAGTCATGCTGCATACTTGGCAGAGATGTTTGGTATTCTTCGAAAGTACGGGATGAAACTCAACCCGACGAAATGCTCCTTTGGGGTCGCCTCCGGGAAATTCTTGGGATTTATCGTCATCTCGCGCGGGATAGAGATTAATCCAGACCAGATTGCAGCAATCAGAGACATCCAGGAACCTAGACAAATCAAAGATGTGCAAAGCCTTACAGGGAAAGTAGCAGCTCTAGGTAGATTCATCTCCAGAGCTACAGACAAATGCATCCCATTCTTCGAATTGATAAAGCGAGGAAAGCACAACTTCAAATGGACGCCCGATTGCGTAGCAGCGTTCCAGAATCTGTTGAGTCATCTGGAGAAACCCCCTATACTGTCTAAGACCGTGGATCACGAGGACTTGTTCGTATACTTGGCAGTGTCGTCCCACGCGATCAGCTCAGCTTTAGTGAGAGAAGAAGACAAAGTACAAAGGCCAGTGTATTACGTGAGCAAGAAATTGGTAGCCGCGGAGCGCAATTATCCAAAGATAGAGAAGTTGGCGTACATTTTGCTGATTGCCTCTAGGAAGCTTCGACATTATTTTCAAGCTCATCCCATCACCGTGTACACTGACCATCCACTTAAGCAAGATTTGCAGAAACCAGAAGCGTTTGGAAGACTACTTAAATGGAATATTGAGTTGAGTCAACTCGAACTCAATTTTCAGCCCCGACGATCAATACGGGGGCAAGTGCTGGCAGATTTCATTGCAGAATTCACCGTCCCGGAGGAGGACACTGTGAACAAAGATGTTGACCCACCAAAGTTGCTTCTCGGCCCCAGTGCTTGGAAATTGTATACTGACGACGCTAGAAATAACCAACGATCAGGTGCTGGAGTGGTGCTCGAGACTCCCGAAAAACGATTAGTATCCTACGCTATCCGGTTGGAATTTCACGCCACTAATAACGACTCCGAATATGAAGCCCTGATAGTCGGACTGAAGATCGCGAAGGAGTTAGAGATCACAAGGCTGGACATATTTTGCGACTCTAAGCTAGTTGTGAACCAAGTCACGGGAAAATTCCAAGCCAGAAGCCCAAGATTGATTCTGTACTTAAAGAAAGTGAAGGAGCTGTTGAGTGGTCTTGACCATTACAGTATATCTCATATTCCGCGGTCAGAGAACCAACAGGCAGATAAGTTGGCAAAGATGGCTAGTTCCGATGATCCTGAAGAGACCGGGCTAGCCCCAGTTGAAATACTTCGGTCCCCTAGTACCGATCATATGGAAATTGATCCGGTACTGGAGACGGAACCTGAAAGGGATTCATGGATGACCCCCTTGAAAGATTTTCTGATGAATGGAACGCTTCCGACCAAGAAAAGCGAGAAGCGTAAAATCATTCGTAAAGCCTCCCGATACCTTCTGCAAGGCGGAATTCTATACAGATAGGGATTCTCGATGCCTCTTCTCCAATGTATAGCTCATGACGACATCAAGCGTGTACTGCAGGAGGTACATGAGGGTGAATGCGGCGATCACACCGGGGGGCAAACGTTAGAAAAGAAGGTGTTGCGGCATGGCCACTTCTGGCCTCCCATAAACAAAGATGCGGCAAAGTACGCACGACGATGTGATGCGTGCCAGAGATTCTCGAAGATTCACAGGGCACCTCCGGGTCAGTTAAAGACAATGATAAGTCCCTGGCCTTTCGCTATGTGGGGAACTTATATAATTGGGAGTCTCCCCATAGCTAAAGGCAGAGCGAAGTTCGCAATCGTAGCCGTTGATTATTTCACCAAGTGGGTCGAAGCTGAGCCGCTAACTACAATCACTACCAAATGAGTGATCAATTTCATCGTTAGAAACATCATCTGTTGATTCGGAATTCCAAAGATCATCATAACTGACAACGGAACTCAGTTCGACAGCACCGAATTCTGGGACTTTTGTAAGAAATACCACATCGAGAAGCGATATACCTCTGTGGCACATCCGCAGTCGAACGGACAAGTCGAAGCGGCGAATAAAGTAATTAAGTCCATTCTCAAAAGGAGGATGAAGCAGGCCAAAGCCATATGGGTAGATGAATTGCCTCTCGCATTGTGGGCCTACAGGACAACATACAAATCGGCAACGGGTCATACCCCTTTTTCCCTCGCCTTTGGATCAGAAGCGGTCATCCCAGTTGAGATAAAAGTACCTTCCCACTGGGTGACTTACTACGATCCAATGACTAACAACGAATTGCTCCTTGAATCCCTGGATATGATAGAAGAAAAAAGGGATGAAGCAGATCTGCGTGCCTTGAGATACAAGCAGCAGGTTGCCCGATACTACAACAAAAAGGTTCAAGCTCGAACCTTTGAACCCGGAGACTTGGTTCTCAGACGTGTCTTTCCACCCCCAGTGCATATGGGTGCGAAGTGGGAAGGACCGTACTCTATTCTGCGCAGGCTTGATAATGGAACTTTCAAGCTAGCGACCGTCGATGGAAGGGAAATCCCCAGAGTGTGGAATGCCCAACATTTGCGGCCTTACCTGACGTAGAACCGTCAGCTTTATTCTTTTGTTCCTTAAGGACCATGTATAAGGCACGACTTGCCTAGAATAGTCCGTTTCCTCTTGAACAAAAGATTATAAAGTGGATGTAGGTCATGATTCGACCTAACCACTATAAAAATATTGTGTGTCATTTACCTTTATTGCACTATTACTTATCTGCCTCTTTGCCCTTAGCGAGTTTGCTGCAAACTGTACAGTGATCGCAGGAGCTTGTGACCCTAGGTGACTCCCATCAGAATGGAGAGTAATCAACAATCAAACCCTAAAAAGCGCGATAAAGCAAGTCACCCTGTTGGTAGCACTCTGACTCTCCAGAGCCGAGAGAGAGTATGCCGGACGTGAAGACGACGTCCACAGGTTATGACGGTGTACCATGATCGGAGCCACCCTGACCGAACTCTAACCTCGGCGACTGCCAGGAGAGTATAAAAGCGTCTCCGACTGAGCGCTGAGAAAGAGCTCCTACCCCGCTGAAGGATCGGGGCGCGAAGGAACTGTTGAGCTCGAACTCTAACCTCGGCGACTACCAGAAGAGTATAAAAGCTTCTCCGACTGAGCGCTGAGAAAGAGCTCCTACCCCGCTGAAGGATCGGGGAGCGATGGAACAACTGAGCTCGAACTCTAACCTCAACGACTGCCAGGAGAGTAAAAGCGTCTTCGACTGAGCGCTGAGAAAGAGCTCCTACCCCGCTGAAGGATCGGGGAGCGATGGAACTGCTGAGCTCGAACTCTAACCTCGGCGACTGCCAGGAGAGTATAAAAGCGTCTCCGACTGAGCGTTGAGAAAGAGCTCCTACCCCGCTGAAGGATCGGGGAGCGATGGAACAACTGAGCTCGAACTCTAACCTCGGCGACCGCCAGGAGAGTATAAAAGCGTCTCCGATTGAGCGCTGAGAAAGGTGCTGGAGACTCAGCGCCCATACAATTCCTGCCCCGCTGAAGGATCGGGGAGCGAGCTATGAGCTGGATTCGAACTCCGACCCGCAGATGGATCGGGAGAGTATCGAAGTGCCAAAGATTTGGCACTGCAAAAACTCTAATGCTACTAAAATCTCTAAGTTCCCCTTTATTCAGAAATAGGGGGCAACGTGCGCACAAACCTGATCAATCTTTGACAGGCCTTGTCTAGGCTCTGCCACAACGAGTGGTTGTGTGTACCTTTACTGTGATGCTGTACATGCATCTCCAATCCTTTATGTTACTTGAATTCATAGCATGTTAAATTCCTTCTGCTATCTGAACTTGTACTTACAGTCAGATGATTTATGACTAAACGAAAAGTTTATTGAATGCAGGAACACGATGATGCAAAAGAAATAAACTTTCATTCATGATCAACAAAGCCTACGGAATCAAAAGCAACCTAAACAAAAGTGAGGGCCATTCTCACAAGTACATTTTATGGCCAGTGGAAAGCCTAAAAACTAGATATAAACAAATATCTACAACCTACTTATGCTTGGAAGATGGCTTGGGCCTCTTCTCCCCCTTTTGCTGTCTTGGCTCTCCCTTGCCAGCCACAGATTGGTCGCCTTGCTTCCTTTTCTTTCTTTTGTCGATAAGCTGAGATGGGGGTTCATCAGAAGACTCGGACGACTTGGAAGCGAGCTGCTTGGTGATTTATTTGGCAGAGAGCTTCACGATCAGTCCGGTTTTGGGGTTGAATTCTGCAATGGGGGTTACGTTGAGAGGACCTCGCTCTTCTTTCTTAAAGGCTAGCTGCTTTTCTTGCCTGGCCTTCATTTCAGCCAAGGTTTCATCGTCGCCACCCTTGATTTCCTTGGTGATAACAACCTCCTCCTCATCCTCTACGCGGTGTCCGTCCAAGTCCTTTAAGGCCTCGATGGTTTCATCGTCTTTGGGAGCATCATCGCTGGGTCCCAGGGCCGCTTTCTCCGCAGTTGCACCTTCGGGTTGCTTTGGGACTTCAGCACCAGCGCTTGGCGGGACATCACTCTTCCCCTCCTCTATTTCCATCTCAGCGCCTTTATCGACTGGCTCGCCACCTGTGTTATGAGAAACAAATGTTATTTCAGGGAAAAATGTGAACTGCTCAGTCGACTGCTCGGAAAGACGACGACATGTAATGGCAGCTTTGACAAATTCCGGAGAAAATATAGAGATACCTTCAGCTGAACCTCCTTCTATGCTGGCTGCTGAGGCACCGGCAGTTGGGAGAGTTGGACCCAGAGGGATTAATGGGTCGTCAGGATTATATTCTTCTACCCCCTAGGCCTTAGGCTCTGCACCTGAACTTGAGCCTTCTTCAATCTTGCCCTTGCCTTTGGCCAGACTCTGCTGTTTTTCCATCGCTTCTTGGATCAAGCGTCGGCCCTTGTCCAGATCCTCGGGCTCGTTATCCCATAAGATGGTTCTCATTAGCTCACCCTTGTCAATCTCCTCAACACCTAACTGCTGCTTTTCTCCCTCAATGATGGCGTCCCAAATGTTAGCTAGGGTGACATGATAATCTGAAATCTAGGAGATGTTGCGAGTCTTGAGAACGTTGCCCAGGAAGTCAAAAAGCAGCTCGTCGAATCCAGCTATATCTTTTTCCCTCTCGATGAGCTTGTCGCTGGAGGCAGTAGCGAACTCAAGGGCGCTCTCAACATTGTTTTCAGCAAGAATTACGCGCCTTTCGGCCTCAGCCAGTTGGTCCTTTAGGCTCCTGTTCTCCTGCTCTGCGAGGGATAGATTGTACTTTAACCCTGCTCTCTCCTTCTCCCAAGCAGCTCTATCCGAATCACAATGACTGTGTGCTGTGCTCCGTTCAGTATTTGGCAATCTTAAGATCTTCCACCTCCATCTTTAAGGCCACGAGATCCTTGCTGTTAAAGTCAAGCTCTGTACGGAAACGCTGCCTGGCCTCCTCAAGTTCTTTCTTGGAGTTTTCGGCATCTCGTCGAGCCAAGGCAAGTTGGGACTGTGTATTTTCTAATTCTGAAGTCATCCTCACTATCGCCCGGTCATTGTTCTCTATTCTGACTTTGGATCGGTGCGATTCCTTCTCAAGTGTGCATATACGGTCAGAAAGTTTCACAGCGTGTTTCTTCATCGCCTCGTACTGAGTCGCTACATGACGAATGTGCCCGATAACCTCAGTGTCCCAATCCTTAGGAACCACTTCGAGAGATGGAATGAACATCATCCTTTTGACGTATATATCGGGAAACTGTTCTCGCATCCTTTTCAGCTGGGCTTGAGCCTCAGGACTACGGACGTAGTCTCGTGCCCCAGGGGCACTTAAATCTTTAGGACCAGAAGGAACGATATCAGTTTTCTCATTCTCGGCCTCCTTGCTCGAGTCCTTTCTTTTGTCCTTGGGCTCGTGGTGCTTTTTGGATAGCTTGTCCTCGGACGGAGTGCGCTTGGAAGGACTTAAATCCCTTGGAAGCTGCTTTCCCTTGGCAGGTGGCGGTTTGTAGCTCGGAGGCTTCTCAGAATCATACTTCGATGGAGATTTAGATTGACAAGAGAGAGACTTAGGGGGATCCCGAGATCGCTGGCTATCTCCCCCTGTACTTCCACCACGAACTGGCTCTGGATCTCCACGGAGACTTGGAGTACTCGAGCGAAGGGAGCGATATGAGTAAGTCTTCCTGCGAGTCATTCTTCCTGCAAATGAAATAGATATATGTCAGAGTTATGAATGGCCATAGTGTAGAAAGTGCTGTGGTGAGAAGTGCGTGTGATTTGTGCATCCCATATAACCCTCTAACAGACCGGGGCCTGGAGCCAGGCTTGTTTGTGATACGTCTTTCTCTTGGACCGAAGTGTCCACTTCACCGATGGCGGAAAAGAATGGATCGTCACCAAAGTCTTGTGGCGAATAAACATCATCTGGTATGGGAAGCTTGTTCAGCTCCCTAAGTGTTTGCTCATCATTTTGCTCCTCGGTGGTAACAGGATCCGCGGCCGGAGGAGCCTTAAGTGGGGACCGATCTTTGGGAACTGAAGTTTCCCTTTGCTCATCATGACCGGTGGGTTCAACTGCCCCAGATGTTCCTTCTCCCTCGGCCGGAGCCACGTACTTGTGAGGCTTGTCCTTGCCAAGCCCAAATCTTGCGTCCAGAAGATGGTGTCTGTGAAGGTTCTCATCAGTAAGACACAGCCTTATTCTCAAAAATCTGATTTGCTGTTGAGAAGGCGAGCCAATCGGTTCTGATACGTTGAACCCTTTGTCTTCGAGAAAGTATGTCCTGTATGAAAAAAAAAGGAATATGTTAGCATCCCGACGATCTAGTAGTGACATTGATCTGAGAAATAGGACTCACTTGCTTTGAGCCATCTCCGTGCATACCCTGGCTGATGTTGTATGTAGAACCAGTCGGCCTTTGGATCCCCGATATTGGTGTAACCGTCTGTTACAACCTTCTTGTTGGCCATAGATTCGAGATGGGTAATGTTCGGAGTCGCCTTGGACTTATTCTTAAACAAGAAGAAAAAATTTAAATCCTTAAAGGTCAGCTCGGTCCCCAGAACCTCTGGGTACGCTACCGATAAGGTGTACAGAGCAGCATAAGAGTTGGGATGGAGCTGCATTAGAGTGATGCATAGTCGTCTCAAGGTTTCCACAACAGTAGATGGGAATGGAGGAATAGCGCCGACGTAACACATCAATCTGCTAATGGTCATGTACCCAGCCGGGGCAGAGTGGGGTCTATCATCCTTGCTCGGAGTTTTGACACTATCCCAAGGTATCCCATGTTTCATGCATAACTTCTGAAGCTTAGTCTTGTTTAATATGGAAGCCAGACAATCGTTAAATTTATCTATATCTTCGGCCCCTGGAAGCTCATCGAGGGCCCGATCGTCTGCCTCATCGGACGATGTACTGTCTGAAGACGTAGATTCTTCCCCAGAATCTACTCTGTAGTCAGGATCAGATTTATTTTGGTCTGAGGTTGAAGGGAGCATATCAGACTTGGGTTGCGTTGATGCTTCTGGCTCAGTAGGTCTCTCTGATGTCTTGATTACCTGTTTGTCTGACATATCTGTATGGCCATGTATAACAAGTCAGAATACACCTACCCTTACCCCCGTGTGTGCAAGTGCCGGTGTGTGCTTCCGCGAATCAACAAGGATCAGCAATGGAAGTACTAACTCTTGGGAGTATTCCGGATCGGATCGCTATGGGCTCGTAGCGGCCCGCACCCCGTCACGTCGCCACGATCCACTCCCACACCGTCACCACGATCCGCTACCTCACCATTTCCAAAACACCACCACGCCACGAACCGATGCCCTCCATCGCCACGATCCACCAGTCAAATCCACGCTCCTCTGTCAACTCCTCTCCCCTCGCCTCGCCACCACGATCCGATGTAGAGCCTCATAACCGAACCGGACCGCCCATCCTCCTTTTCCCTCCTTCTTCTTCTTCCTCCTCCTATCAAGCTCCTAGAACTCACCGGCCATGGCGCTCCCACAGCTTCTAACACCTCAAAACATGCCAAATCCCATTCATTTTTACCTTCAAATCATCGAAAATCTAGGAAATCACGAAGAGAGAAGGTTTTGATAAGATTACCTTTCGGAAATTCGGAGACTGGGCGAGTTTTTTGTTATGGGTTTAAGGTTTCTATCTCGACGAAAGGTGGCGGCGCAGGTGAAAAACAGAAAGAAGAAGAGGAAGTGGGGATGGATTGGGTATATATAGCCACGAAGCGACCTTTAATCTCCCCGATTTTGTCTCATATGGGATAGGGGCCTCAACAGATCGTGTCGAAATGAGCCCATTGGGCTCAGCAGAGAAACCAGGCTCGTCCCACTATGGTTGGTGCACGCCACGCTCCGCGCGATGGTTCGCCACGTCCCGCATGATGATGCGCCGCGCTCCGCATGGACATACGTCACGCGACGTGCGTGCCAACCACGAACAGCGGTACGAGATTGCGATCCGAGCCCTCAGAGCACCGTGAAGAAGTGAAAATTCAGAAGTAATTTACAGAAAATTCAAAGATTTACATGGTGAACTCGATGATGAAATCTCCAAAGAATCGCACAATGAACAAGAAGATGACCGAAGATTTATTTGATATATATATACGAGTCAAGAGGAACGCCTTTTTGGGAACAATGCAATAGTTCCGACAGATACGACCGTTGGTTTGCATCACTTCAGGAAAAGATAGATCAGAATCTTCGAAGCATGTTCCATCCTCGATAAAACATAGTTCGAGGGGGCAAAATGTTGGCTAGCTTTTTGACCAAGCCACCAAGGTTCACACACAAGAAGAAGATATGAAGTCCAAAGCCTTTAACACGCGGAAGGTCAGATCATGGGGCCCTAGCGGTTCGTCCCGCACCATCGTGACGTGACCCGCTCAGCATTCTTGCGGACCGGTCCGCTCCGCACCACCTCGACGCGATCCGCTCTGGATCTCGCGACCCGACCCGATCCGATCCTGGAAGGCGTGACGAAGCTCACGAGCTGGTCTTCAGGGATCTGCGAATACCGGATCCTGCGACACGTGTCCTCAACGGCCAAACTGACCAATTCTTCGCATATCCACGATCCGATCAGATTTTCTCGGGATCTGTGCCACGTATGACCGCGAACCGTCAGACAAAATTAGCTATAAATAGCCCAGAGACTGGCATTTTTCAGGATCTTTTGGCAGTTCTGAGTACTGAATCCTCCATTACTGTCACACCACCATTTTCTTATCAGTTCTACGTCGAATTAACTGAGAGAAATCACAATTGAAAAGTGAGATCGAGCAAAATTGTTGATTGTACTAGCATTCAAAGTATAATCGATAACATATAAAGTGGACGTAGGCTCATTAACGCCGAACCACTATAAACCTTGTGTGCTTTGTGCTTTTTTCTGCATTATTCAGTTACAATCCTCTACAAATCAGAGCAATTTGGGTGTTAGATCCATATTTTAATCTAACATGTATATTAGAAATATGCATACATTAGGAATGTGATATTAAGGAAAAATAACATTTTAGTTATAAACATTAGAATAAAGAAAAATAACATTTTGAGTTATAAAGGTTAGAATAAAGGAAAATAAAGTTATTAAATGTTAGAGTAGAGAAGAATAACATTTTAATTATAAAATGTTAAAGTGAAGGAGAATAACATTTTAATGATAAAGTAAAGTAAGATAACATTTAGTGATAAAATGTTAAGATGATGGAAGATAACATCTTAGAAATAAAAAGAATGAGATTTGGAATAAGAATTATCTACATTTCTTGTGTAAAATAAAAAGGATTAAGTATTTACATTTTTCAATGTAAAATAATAGGGAATAAGTATCTACATTTCTTATGTAAATAAATAAGATAAGAAAGTAAAACATTTATTTATAAATAGTCTAAATAAATAAGAAAGATTTAAAACATTCATTTATAGGTAAATAAATAAGAAAAATAAAAGAAAAAACATTTATTTACACTTAGGTGAATAAATAAGAAAAATGATGCTTAACCCGAGGTTGGATTGAGTTTTGATGTAAACCTGCCCGGACCCGCCCGGCTGTCCAGTAATCACAACAATACCTATCCAATGTGGGAGGTCAAAGCATATTCTAATTTTCTAAATTTACATTTTATATATGTAAATTTCTACAAATATTTAGTGTAAATAAAATAAAATATAGAAAAAGAAAGACATTTATTTACATTAGATAAATAAAAAGATTAAATAAAAATTACATTTTTTATATGTAATTAAAGAATATGTTTTTACATTATAAATAGAATAAAAAGAACAAATATACAATTAAGAATTATTTATGTTTCTTATGTAAATAAATAGAATAAAAAGACCCAATCAAAATAACATTTTAGTGATAAAATGTTAGGATAAAGAAAAAGATTATATTTTGCATTTATTTACAATTAGTGTAAACAAACATGACAAAAGAAATTGAAAATATTTATTTACATGTAGTGTAAATAAATAAGAAGAAGAAGATGAAAACATTTATTTACATTTAGGTAAATAAATAGGAAAAAGAATACAATTTATTTACACTTAGTGTAAATAAAATAAAAAGATAGATAAAGTATAATTTATTTACAGTTAGTGTAAATAAAACAGAAAAGATAGAAAAATAAAACAAGTGATATTAAAAGTGATATTTTATCGTCATTTTAGATGCGATAAAAAGAATAGACCTTTATAATTGAAATCGTCAAACGACTATATTTATATATATAAAAATATAAATATAGAATTTAAACGAAACGCGCGCGGTAGTTCGCGTATCGGCAATCGTAACTTTAAATAGTTATACCGAAAGATCCGACCGACGGATTTTCCCAAAACTGGAACCGTTAGGACCGCTTTGGGAAGACCTTTCCAACGATATAAACTTAGTCAAAATCAAACGGTTAGATCTCCAGATATGTGTAAATCAAATTTGGTTGGAAACAGCGCCAGGGTCGCCCTTTGACCCGAAGCGTCGTGTAATAACCCGGAAATCTGGGCCAATTTAAAATTTTTATTTTGGCTAATTTTAGTGAATTTTGACTATTTCAAATAATTTATTTTAAATAAAAACGACTAAAAATCTATTTTTATCAAGGATAGGATGAACAAATATATTTTAAAAATATAATGCACTTGAAATGGCGTGGTAGTTTGAAAATTTGATTTTTAACTTCGATTAAATATATGTAATTTAATTTAAAGTAGAAAGGGGATGACCCTAGAAAATGTCACTCTGTTTAACCAAATCTTTGAAACAGAAGTTGAGAACAGGACTGTCACAGAGTAAATTAAATGTTAGGGCTTGGCCGATATTTTAAAATAGCCGCAGGGCTTTTTATACAAGCCTGTGTACATTTAAAGGTATTTTTAAATATATATTTGGCCCTTAAAAATAGCCATTTTGCAAACGACCTCAGAATTCGACGAAACCACTTTTGTTGGGTCGGGGACATCAATTTATTGCTAGGTTCCAAGTTCCAGAATTTTTGGAGTTAATATGTGAGCGTGGCAGAAGATAATGTGTTTGGTTGATTTACAGTTAATTTGGATCGACAAGAAATTGGCTATTTTTCAAACGGTCTCGGAATTCTACGAAATTAGTTCTGTTAGGACCGTATCGTCGATACGATGCTAGAAAATATTTTTCTGGAATTTTTAGACTTCCTATGTGACCTCGATAAATCGGAATGTGAATTTAAATTAAATATATACTGATTTATATTATAATTTTGAGAAAAACTAGTCGAAACAGCCGAATTGGCTTACGATAGATGTCCCATTGTGTTCGGAATGGGGGTAATTAGCTAAGGAAGACAGTCGCTGGGCTTGATTTGGGGTTCGTCACGGCAAACCATTATTTTTCGAATTAAAGAAATAAAAAATAATATATATATATATATATATATATATATATATATATATGGGGTCAAACTGGGTCAAAAACCCTAATTCTCTTCTGTCGCCGTCAACCCAAATATCGAAGGCCGATATTTTCCAATTTTAGTTCCTTAAAATCTGTCGATTCTCAAACTTGTTTTGGAAAATTGAAACATGAAATCAAAGAGATTTCTAAGATCAACAATCCTGTATGGGTATGATCTTCTATCGAGGGGAGTAGGGCTCGATTTCTTGGAGCAAACACAGCGGGTTCGAGCATTGATTGCGAGGCAAGGGTGCATCGAGTTGGCCCAGGTTTCTGGTGGTTGGTGGCGTCGCAGGGGCGCTTCACATCGTGTAGGAGGATCGAAGTCTGGGTGCCTCGAATGGCGTGTGCAAGGGGCAGATAGGGCGGAGCAGTTTGGGTTCAGGCGTTCGACTGTTAACGAAGGAGGAAGAAGGGTTTTTCCCCTTAATGATGTAATTAGTGAATAGTTAATTAATAAACTATTATAATTTTGTAACCAAATGTTTAAAAATGCACATCTTCTTCATACGAGGTCCAAATCGCGCGAAACGAGATCTATTGCTATCGTGGGAAAGAGAGCTTCGCAACAAAACTAATCGCGTCCAATTCCGAGCAAGTTAGAATTTTATGCAAATTCAGACCCGAATTGTTCAGATTTCAGATAAAAACTGACTGAGTGTATCCCAACTTGAGAATTTCTCACTAAATTATTTCTTGTACAGATATTTATTGTATAACTGCTTATATGAACTGCTCCCCGTCGTCCACAAACCATGGACGGCTTGTTTGTTTGTTTGTGTTGTGAAAAATTGACTATTGATTGTGATGTGAAATATATGCATGTGTTGAAATAATATATATATATACGTGTGTGATGTGAAATACATATTCATGTGTTGAAATAAAATGTATATTCAGCTGCTGAAATAAATTAAATATCCATATTCAGACCAGACGGTTTGTGTATGTACACCTATTTAACTGATGAGATTGGGACGATAATATTTTACACATCGCCCAACTGCACTAATAAAAATGTGTGTTTGTTGTTGAAACCCCACACGGGTGTTGGGATGAAAATTGATGTACACTAATCCCAATTGTTTAGTTGTATGTCAATCGATTGGTTGACAGGCTGTTATAAGCGTTGATTAGTGATATTTAATGCTTATGCAGTTGTGTAGTGCATTTTGGATGATGGTTGATTATATGCATGTGTTGTATGTGAATCCATATAAGTAAAGTTATATGGCATTTGTTTGGGCCTCATTCCAATTTGGAGAAAGATTTGAAATAAAATATTTGAAGTGAAAATATTTGAAATAGGATATTTCAAGCAGAAATATTTGTAATAAAATATTTAAAGTGTAAATATTTGAAATAGAATATTCAAAGCAGAACTATTTGAAATAGAATATTTAAAGCAGAAATATTTGAAATAGAATATTTGAAGTGTAAATATTTGAAATAAAACATTTGAAGTATAAATATTTGAAAGAGAATATTTGAAGTGTAAATATTTGAAATAAAATATTTGAAGTATAAACATTTTAAAGAGAATACTTGAAGTAAAAGAATTTGAAATAAAATATTTGAGTCAGAAATATTTGAAAGAGAAATATTTGAAATCTATTAAGCCGTGTTGAATAGATTAGCGCCATTTGGACGCGAGCGATATTTATATAGATTTTATTCTTTTTAAAATAAATATCGATAAGTAAATAATTTCAAATTCGAATATTTTGGAAATAATATCGTTTATAGTACAACGATGGAGAATACTTAATTTTGGCTAAAAATTAAAAGTGAAGTGGGAATCGATTTTTAAACGGGGTATAAAATACGTTTAGAATTAAAATCGACGAAATATATATAATATATATAATATATATATTATTGGCCTGAATAGAATGCGCCGCGCCGCGGCAGTTCGTGAATTTCGACCACTGACTTCGCGTGGACATTACGGGAGATCCGACCGTCGGATTCTCCTAAAACTGGAACCGTTGGGTTTGTGTCGAAAAGAGCTTTACAAAGAATATAATAAATTTGAAATCTAATGGTTGGATTTGGAATTATGTCCAAATCAAATTTGAAAAAGGTCGCTATGGATGCAGTTCGATGGCCGTTAGTGGAAATCGACTGTACGGGCCTTGATAAAATTATTAAAAATAGCGATAATTTGTGTAAAATCAAGAAAAGTGATTTGGGAAGAGTTGGGGTGAAAAACTCCACATTTGTAAAGATAAAAATGTGTTTTTATCAAATTGAACTAGTTTTAACTAGAGTTAAAAATCTATTTATTTTTAAATAGATAAATGGGTTTTGAAATGCATTTAAAAACAACCATAATTTCTAATACGTGAATTGGAATGTGATTTTGGGTTCGTCGTGAGTGGTGTGTTAAATAACACTGTTCTTGAACCTAGTTTAGAAAAGAAAAATCTTTTAATTAGGATTTGGTGAAAGTGTCCAGTTAATTGATATTTAACCGGAATAGAATTTGAATTGGAATTTGGGTTTATCGTGAGTAGTGTTTTAAATAACACTCGCTCTTTAACCCGATTAGCAATTGGAATGTGATTTTGGGTTCTTCGTGAATGGTGTCTTAAATAACACTATTCTTGAATCCAGTTTAGAAAAGAATAAATCTTTTAACTAAGATTTAGTGGAATTGCCCAGTTAATTGATATTTAATTGGAATAGAATTCAAAATTGGTTTTTGGGTTTATCGTGAGCAGTGTTTTAAATAACACTTGTTCTATAACCCGATTAACAATTGGATGTGATTTAGGGTTTATCGTGAATCACGTTTTAAATGACATCGGTTCTTTAACCCGGTTAAAGATTAAAACTAAGTGGAGTTTTGATTAATGTTTAATTACATTGAAGTGATATCCAAAGGAAGATTAAAGAATAAATTTAAAAGAATTTATCTTTGATAAAATTAATGGGAACATTTCCCAAAGAATAAGAATATTTGAATAAAAGAATATTCTGAATTGGAATCAGGCGTATGTTGTGTTTGTGTAACACTTGTTTAAAATATACGCGAGTTATTCGGAAAGACCGGGTTTATCCCATTCTGAATAACTGATTCGACGACAGGTCGAAGGTGAAGACGGTGGTTGAATATTCGTTGATTGTCCAGACGTACTTGGAGATTGACAGATGTGAGAGGAAAGTGGCCTCCGGTTTCGTTCAGACCCAGAACAGACTTGTAAATGGTCGGTGTGTCTGACATTGGATTTTGGCGCTGTGTTGATTGGTTCTTATTAAATATACATCTGCCTGGAGAAGGAGAATTTATTCTCTTACTTCACCCCTCTATGAGTCGCTCGGATCAGAGGTTGTATATCGATAAACATCAGTCGCATGGAGCGAATTGCCTGTGTGGCATGCCTAAGTGGCAATTGATCAAGGCTTCTGTTGAAAAGCAAAGTCTTGTGGTGATGATGAAAGCACGGCCTGTGTGGCATAGCTTTGTGTATAACGTGAATTCGCGATTTTCGCACCCGGTATGAACCAAAAACGGGAGAAGGACTTCAGGGAGGGCATGCGTTTTCTTCTAGTTAGAAGTGGTGTCAATGCTTGAACTGGCTGGCATTGCTTATGTGGATGATGGATTTTGAGGCGCCTTGGATACATTGATCGTTCTCGAACCGATGGAGTCAGTGGACTCATTTATGCCCCATAGGGCGGGGAAACGTATTGTTCGGGCATAATGCACCTTGGTGTACCAACCCTGTTGATCTAAAGGCTTGTCTGCGCGCTTGCCTGAGACACAGACTAGAGCGTCTCGAATCGGTGGGGACAATCCCTAGCCTCGGTTCATTACCATAAATTATAACCCAACTCCCATACGTGACATTGCGGTTTTGATTGTATAGCCTAGTATTGGCGACATAGTGGTATGGGGCACTTATGCCGCCTAGGACTGATACATTTATATTTGAAGTCGTTTTGACACTATACACTTATTATAGTATTAGATAACTTGTTTTAAACGTATCAAGCATGCTTTGGGTATTATAAGGTAAAACACTATCCTCCGATTTGTGTCGCATTGTGTGGGACCTGGGTCTTACAATAGCTTCATCGTTCTCTATTTAGAATTGCGCTGTTTGTTTTATGCACTGGTATTCTTGGGGTAAAGCCCGTTCCGCGTTAGCGACATGGTCCCTGGATTTACCCAACTTTAAAATAAAGATTTATAACTGTTTTAGTTCTCACACCAGTCACATGACTGACCTGGAGTTTATTGTTTTAACCTAAACTCCGGGTTCCCTTATTTTCCACACGGGCCGCTAGTAATTTTGGTTTTGCAGATTTATATTCACAGGATCTTGGTTTACAGCTGGAACTATACTCAGAAAGCTTTGTATCCGCGTATTCTTTTCAGTTGTGTTATGTATTATCTTCCACTGTTATGTAATGTATTTAATCTCTGATATTTGTGAAATGTATATTGTTTGAATTATACTCTGTATATTCTTGTACTCTGATGTGATTGTAAGTAGTGAAATGTTCTTACGTTTGTGCTCTATTCTGTGTTGTTCTCAGAGAATCCGTGATTGCTCCTCTCATCGGAGACCGGGGAAGTTACGGGTCGTTTCACGTCGTTAAATTTAATTAAGCTATTTTTATTTAAATAAAATTAGTGATAAATCATTGTTAAATCCCATTAACGATATGAAATGGTTTAAAACTATATATATGCGATAATCATTTGAAAAGACCGAGTTTAATCTCATTTCAAATGATTATACGACGTTATAAGTCGAAGATTTGAAGACGGTACAAGGCTGACGATCTTCACGTCGAATGGATGAGTTACCATTGACGCCCATGATTGGAGTAGCTACCTTGAAGGGGCTACAATGGTGGCTGACCAGACGTACTTGTTGATTGTTCGGATATGCGAGGAATAAGACGCCTCCGGTTTCGTTCAGTTGTAAATGGATTGTATGTCCGACGTTGTAGTCCTTTATACTATATTCGTTAATCTCTATTTAATATATATCTGTTTGGTGGCTAACACCCTTCTCTGAGACGTACGAGCTTAGAGGTTATATATTGGTAAAAATCAATGGTATGGTATGGAATGACAATGTGGCATGCCATGATGCAAATGATCAAGGCTTTTGTTGAAAAGCAGGCCTTGTGCTTGATGATCAAAGCACGGCCTTTTTAGGCGTAGCTTTGTGTATAACGTGACTTCGCGAGCCTCACACACTGGTATGAGTCTAAAACGGGAGAAGGGAATGCAGGGAGTGCACACGTTATCTTTCTAGCTAGAGTAGTGTCAGGGACCTACCAGCGCTGACATTTTACTTATGTGGATGATGAATTATGAGGAACCTCGTTGTTTTTATAGGCCGTTGGTGGTCATATTATAGGTCCAAAAGGATAGGGAAACGTGTGTTCAGGTATTGCCAATCCACGACCCTTCGGAGTGGACCGGCCCTGCAGCTATCCAAGGGTTGCCCATAGGTGTGATCCAGAGGTATCCGCTAGAGCGCCTCGAATCGGTAAGGAGCTCCTCCCTAGCCTTGACTCATGATGGAATCCAAATCTCCAATACGACATTACGGCTTCAGTTGTAAACTTATATACGGTGACATAGTAGGATGGGGTACTATGCCTTCTAGGATTGATACATTATGATGTAAATGTTTTGAAATATATATACCCATGTATATATACACACTAATATCAAATCCATTTTTATCGTATCAAGCATCTTTTGACCATTATAAGGTAAAACCCGATCCTCTGGTGTGTGTTACAATGTATGATGGGACTTGGGTCTTATAATGGTTTCATTTTTCCAAAAGGCATTGCGTTGTTTAATGTTTTTCTTTAATTATGCACTGGAAATCCAATGGAGTAAACACGTTCCGCATTAGCGGCGTGGTCCTGTGATTAGCCTTTTTACTAGATTAGTTAAGTTAGATTTCTCATACCAGTCCCATGACTGACCTGTAGTTTGTTTCACTTTGCAAACTCGGGTGCCCTCTTTTCCACACGGGAAGTCGAGTAGCTCTTTGCAAATATATTTACAGAATCCTGGTTTACAGCTGAAGCGGTATTCGGAATGCTCTGTATCCGTGTATTCCTTTTGGCTCTGTATTTGTATTATTTTTCCGCTGCTATTTAAATGTAATTTAAACCTCTGATATTAATGTATTTCTTTTGTGTAATAAGTATTCATACTCTGTTATATTCTTGTACTCTGATGTAATTGTTGTATTCAGCAATAAAATGTTCTTCAATTTGTGTTTTGTTGTGTATTTTTCTCAAAGCAATCCATGCTTTCCTTTACTGGGAAGTTTGGGTCGTCTCATTTGGCATTAGAACTTTGGTTTACAGAGCCCGGGAACAAGACACATTAAAACTGAATGAAAGAATTCATCCGAGATTGGATTAGTAATATCGAATGAGAATAACTCGTTAGAGATAGGATCAATAGTATCCTAGAACGAGTGTGAAGAGTATTATTTTCTTTAAAATAAAAATGAAAACAAATTTAGTTTTGAAAATTTTATCTTAATATACGTATTTGAGTATATTATATTTTAAAGTGGACAATCGAGTATATAAAGATTTTGAATATACGAGTAATTAACGGATATTCGAAGTTTTAATATACTGGATAGATATAGAATCACACTCTAGTTCCCCGGAGATAATTCTGATGATAGGGCCCCATCACCAGTATTTATGTTTGAGTTTCGAAGGTAGGATTTGTATATATATCCATCGACTGGTATGAGAACCAAAAATTAGTTAGGACACATTGTTGTGATTTGCACTAAAATATGATTTTTAACTATATATAAAAGTTATATATATTTGAAAAGTTAATCACCTAATTGATTGTTGGTTGTCATGTTTGATTATTAGTTTCACTAATTAAAATATTGGAATGATAACTAATAAAATTATTGAAACCGATAAATAAAAAATTAATTAAGTTAGTTAATTAATCGACTTTTAACTACGTTCCTTTTTGGGGACGAAAAGTTTTTAAGTGGGGGCGATTGTAACAACCCAGAATTTTGGGGCTAATTTAAAATTTTTATTTTAAAATTTTTAAAAGAAATAGTATATTTAAATTGATTTATTTTAAATAATAATGGCTAAAAATTTATTTTATCAAAAATAAAACAAATAAAGTTATTTAACTATATAGGGGTTTCGAAAGAACACTGTAGTTTGAAATTTTAATTTTAAACTTTAATTTAAACTATATATAATTTACTTTAAAACAGAACGGGGACGACCCTGAAATATTTAACTATGTTTAACTCGGTTTTCGACGAAACCACTTTTGTTGGAACCGGAATGTCGAATTATTGCTAAGTTTAATTTTTCCGAATTTTTAAAGCTAATATGTGAGCGTGGTAAAAGAAACTGTGTTTTGTTCAATTTCAGATAAATTTAATCAACTTAAAAACAGCCATTTTTCAAATGGTCTCAGAATTCGATGAAATTAGTCTTGTTAGAACCGTATCGTCAAAACATAGCCAAATATAATTTTTCTATAATTTTTAGAGGCAGTATGCAGCCCCGGTAATTTAAAATGTACGTTTAAATTAAATATAAATTGTTTTATATTTTAAATTAAAGAAAAACATATCGTAACAGCCGAATTGGGTTACGAAATATTTTCCATTGTGTCCGGGACGGGGGTTATTAGCTAGGGGCGACACTCGTTGGGTTTGATTTAGAGTTCGTATCGAGTAACATGATTTTTCTTGAATTAAATAATTAAATAATATAAAATACCCTATATATACCCTTGAAAATACACCCAATATACGGTCAAAACCTAATTACAAATACGCAGCCGCCTTTTAGACAAAATCCATGGCTGATAAGCTCCCAATCTCTTTCCTCAATCGTTCCCATCTCCTCTCGAATTAAGACATGAATCAATATACAAAATCGAAGAGAGGCCCTTGACCTTTAAATCCATAAGGTTGAGATCGTGGTTAGGAGGGTGTCGTGCTCGGATTTGGTGCTCAAAGTGACCAACGTCGGTCACGGTTTCCAAAGGGAGGGGGTCGCCGAGTTGGACTGGACAGAGGGCGTGGGAAGAGCCAGGCGTTGGCTTCGAAGTGGTGTACAGGGATCGGCAGTCTGGTGACTCAAGGACGGTGTGGTGGTGAAGTTTTAAATCGACAGTGGTTCTGAGTTGGCCTAAACGTTAACTGGAAGAAGAAGAAAGAATTAGTGGTCTAATGATGATTAATAAAGTAATTATAATTAATTATATTTTAATTGGTTATTAAAGTTATCAAATGTTTAAATTACGATAACTTTTTCTCGTACAGCAACAAAATTCAACGAAACAAGTTGCGTTGCGATCGTATTGAAGAACACTACAGCATGAGATTGACCAGATCTGAAAAGGAGACTGTTGGAAATTCAGGAAATTTTGAACACGATTTGAATTAATCAGAACTAAAGCCCAAGGTGAGAATTCTCTTTATTTATTTAAATTAAAAATAATCAATTGTGATTGTATATGTAATATATGCGTCGTATGAAATTTGGACTGTATGATTTGATAGTTTATGTTGTTTGTTGTTGAGATTGATTTGTTATGATTATATTAGTGACACCAAAATATGCATTGTGGTAATTTGAGATTATATTATTGATCATATTAGTGATGCCCAAAAATCAAAGTGAGAAATCTTAATTTATTTTTATTAATAGAATAAATCGTAATTGTGTTCTCGTCAGTTAACTGTATATGCTATGCTATATGATTCATGATTTGTTCTGTGATGGATGTATTGGGTAGACCTGTTAATTGGATGAGACTGTGTTGTAATATACATTGTTGAAAACAAAGACATAAATTTTTGTTGAATAAATTTGTTGAGACAATACTCTGTCATGTTTATAAAAGAGCAAATTTGTTGCTTTTGTTCAAGATAAGATAATTGACATAAATTATCATTTATGTTAGAGTTGTCCAATTAGAATAAGCTACCATTTATGTTAGAGGTGTGAAACTAGAATAAATTATCATTTATGTTGTAATTGTCAAACTAGCATAAAAATACCGTCTTGATAACAAATGTGATGTTGGGATAAAACACTATTTTGTTAGCAAATATGTCATTAGCATAAATAGGCAAATAGCTTATAAATAAAGTATGCATGTATTTGTCATCTGAATAACATAGTAAATTGATTACAAATAAATAAGCATTTATTTGTCATTTGGGTAAATTATGTTGTATTAACATTGAAATATTGTATTTGTTAGTTAAGATAAAATGTCACATTGTTAGATCCTATTATTTATAAATAAATATGTCGCTTAGAAAGAAAACATATTTTTTAGTCATTTGTTTTGGAAACATACTTTGTAAATAAATATGTTACTTATTTAGAATGGCCACGTTAATATAGAATTAATTGTTTTTGTTGAAATATGAAACGTTAATATAAGGTTGTCCTTTATGTTGAGATCAGTGTTGACAATACAAAGTTGTCATTTTTGTTGAATTAAGAATTGACATGATAAATTTGTCATTTCATTGAATCAGAAAGGTTGAAATCAAAAACACCATTATTATTTAGAAATGATATGTTAGTCAAAACATGTTATTTTATTTAGAAATATCTTTTATGTTAAAATTGTCATATGAGAATAAAAGTATCTTTTATGCTATAATTACCATACTAGGATAAAAAGGGACATTTGGTTTATAAAATGTTAGGATGAAGAGAAATAATTTTTTTTTTATTAAATGTTAGTAGGAATATAATAACATTTTGTTTATAAAATGTTAATAGGATTAAAATAACATTTTGTTTATAAAATGTTGATAGGAAAAAAAAAGGACATTACATTTTATTTGTTATTTTAGATACAAATAAAAGATTAGAAAAGAGTACACAATAAAAAGATTTATCTTTATTGTATATAAAACATTAGAAAAGTGAAGACAATAGAAATTACATTTTGTTATAATAAAATACATTAGAAATGATGTTACATTAGAAATGTGTAAATTAGATATATGCATACATTAGGAATGTGATATTAAGGAAAAATAACATTTTAGTTATAAATGTTAGAATAAAGGAAAATAACATTTTGAGTTATTAAACGTAAGAGTAGAGAAGAATAACATTTTAATTATAAAATGTTAAAGTAAAGGAGAATAACATTTTAATGATAAAGTAAAGTAAGATAACATTTAGTGATAAAATGTTAAGATGATGGAAGATAACATCTTAGAAATAAAAAGAATGAGATTTAGAATAAGAGTTATTTACATTTCTTATGTAAAATAAAAAGGATTAAGTATTTACATATTTCAATGTAAAATAATAGGGAATAAGTATCTACATTTCTTATGTAAATAAATAAGATAAGAAAGTAAAACATTTATTTACGAATAGTGTAAATAAATAAGAAAGATTTAAAACATTCATTTATTGGTAAATAAATAATAAAAATAAAAGAAAAACATTTATTTACACTTAGGTGAATAAATAAGAAAAAGGATTATTAACCCGAGGTTGGATTGAGTTGTGATGTAAACCTGCCCGGACCCGCCCGGCTGTCCAGTAATCACAACAATACCTATCCAATGCGGGAGGTCAAAGCATATTCTAATTTTCTAAATTTACATTTTATATATGTAAATTTCTACAAATATTTATTGTAAATAAAATAAAACATAGAAAAAGAAAGACATTTATTTACATTAGGTAAATAAAAAGATTAAATAAAAATAACATTTTTTTTATATGTAATTAAAGAATATGTTTTTACATCATGAATATAATAAAAAGAACAAATATGTGATTAAGAATTATTTACGTTTCTTATGTAAATAAATAGAATAAAAAGACCAAATTAAAATAACATTTTAGTGATAAAATGTTAGGATAAAGAAAAAGATTATAATTTTGCATTTATTTACAATTAGTGTAAATAAACATGACAAAAGAAATTGAAAACATTTATTTACATGTAGTGTAAATAAATAAGAAGAAGATGAAAACATTTATTTACATTTAGGTAAATAAATAGGAAAAAGAATACAATTTATTTATACTTAGTGAAAATAAAATTAAAAGATAGATAAAGTATAATTTATTTACAGTTAGTGTAAATAAAACAGAAAAGATAGAAAAATAAAACGAGCAATATTAAAAGTGATATTTTATCGTCATTTTAGATGCGATAAAAAGAATATACCTTTATAATTGAAATCGTCAAACGATTATATATATATATATATATATATATATATATATATATATATATATATATATATATATAGAATTTAAACGAAACGCGCGCGGCAGTTCACGTATCGGCAATCGTAACTTTAAATAGTTACACCGAAAGATCCGACCGACGGATTTTCCCAAAACGGGAACTGTTAGGACCACTTTGGGAAGACCTTTCCAACGATATAAACTTCGTCAAAATCCAACAGTTAGATCTCAAGATATGTGTAAATCAAATTTGTTTGAAAATAGCGCCAGGGTCGCCCATTGACCCGAAGCGTCGTTAAATTTAATTAAGCTATTTTTATTTAAATAAAAATAGCGATAAATCGTTGTTAAATCCCATTAACGATATGAAATGGTTTAAAACTATATATATGCGAGAATCATTTGAAAAGACCGAGTTCAATCTCATTTCAAATGATTATACGACGTTATAAGTCGAAGATTTGAAGACGGTACAAGACCGACGATCTTCACGTCGAATGGATGAGTTACCATTGACGCCCATGATTGGAGTAGCTACCTTGAAGGGGCTACAATGGTGGCTGACCAGACGTACTTGTTGATTGTTCGGATATGCGAGGAATAAGACACCTCCGGTTCTGTTCAGACCCAGAACGGACTTGTAAATGGATTGTATATCCGACGTTGTAGTCCTTTATACTATATTCGTTGATCTCTATTTAATATATATTTGTTTGGTGGTTAACACCCTTCTCTGGGACGTACGAGCTTAGAGGTTATATATTGGTAGAAATCAATGGTATGGTATGAAATGACAACGTGGCATGCCAAGATGCAAATGATCAAGGCTTTTGTTGAATAGCAGGCCTTGTGGTTGATGATCAAAGTACGGCCTGTTTAGGCGTAGCTTTGTGTATAACGTGACTTCGCGAGCCTCATACACCGGTATGAGACTAAAACGGGAGAAGGAAACGCAGGGAGTGCACACGTTATCTTTCTACCTAGAGTAGTGTCAGGGACCTACCAACGCTGACATTTTACTTATGTGGATGATGGATTATGAGGTACCTCTTTGTTTTTATAGGCCGTTGGTGGTCATATTATAGGTCCAAAAGGACCGGGAAACGTGTGTTCAGGTATTGCCAATCCACGACCCTTTCGAGTGGACCGGCCCTGCAACTATCCAAGGGTTGCCCATATGTGTGATCCTGAGGTATCCGCTAGAGTGCCTCGAATCGGTAAGGAGCTCCTCCCTAGCCTTGACTCATGATAGAATCCAAATCTCCAATACGACATTACGGCTTTAGTTGTAAACTTATATATGGCGACATAGTCGGATGGGGTACTATGCCGTCTAGGATTGATACATTATGATGTAAATGTTTTGAAATGTATATACCCACATATATATATGTATATATACATGCTAGTATCAATTCCGTTTTTATCGTATCAAGCATCTTTTGACCATTATAAGGTAAAACCCTATCCTCTGGTGTGCGTTGCATTATGTGATGGGACTTGGGTCTTATAATGGTATCATTTTTCCAAAAAGCATTGCGTTGTTTAACGTTTTTATTTAATTATGCACTGGCAATCCAATGGAGTAAACCCGTTCCGCATTAGCGGCATAGTCCTGTGATTAGCATTTTTACTAGATTAGTTAAGTTAGATTTCTCATACCAGTCCCATGACTGACCTGTAGTTTGTTTCACTTTGCAAACTCGGGTGCCTTCATTTCTATACGGGCAGTCGAGTAGCTCTTTGCAGATTTATTTACAGGATCCTGGTTTACAGCTGAAGCGGTATTCGGAAAGCTCTGTATCCGTATATTCCTTTTGGCTGTGTATTTGTATTATTTTTCCGATGCTATTTAAACGTAATTTAAACCTCTGGTATTAATGTATTTCTTTTGTGTAATAAGTATTCATACTCTGTTATATTCCTGTACTCTGATATAATTGTTGTATTCAGCAATAAAATGTTCTTCAGTTTGTGTTCTGTTGTGTATTGTTCTCAAAGCAATCCATGCTTTCCTTTACTGGGAAGTTTGGGTCATTTAAGATTTCCAAATTTATTTCAAAACTTGATTTAATTAAACCGGCCAAAATTTCATCGCCAAGCACCGCTTCGCCAACTTCGCAAGCACCGCTTTGCCAACTTCGCAAACACTACTTCGTTAACTTCGCAAACACCGCTTCGCCATCTTCGCAGGCACTTCTTCGTTAACTTCGCAAACACCGCTTCATTAACTTCGCGAACACCGTTTCGCCAACTTCGCAAACACTGCTTCGTTAACTTCGCAAACACCGCTTCGCCAACTTCGCAAGCACCGCTTTGTTAACTTCGCATACACGGCTTCGTTAACTTCGCAAGCACTGCTTCGTTAACTTCGCAAGCACCGCTTCGCCGCAAGCACCGCTTCGTTTACTTCGCAAGCACAGCTTTGCCAACTTCGCAAACACCGCTTCGTCAACTTCGCTAGCACCGCTCCCATCGAGTTGCGTACATCTACCATCGATCGACTATGCACACATCAACCAAAGTCTACCCGACTATATTTTCTTTGTTTAACTTAAGTTATGTAAACAAATCTATATTAATGTATATTCATTAGAATTATAACTTGCATGAACAATACATTGGCTACAACCTACTGTTATGTGCTTCCTATTCAATCCCCACATTTGTGCACTATATCCTGACATGGTAACGTGCATCCCTTTTATCCTCTTCATATTCTTTTGTTGTCTTTTGTTTCTCTACTCTTGTTATACAGCAGCATATACATGCACACCATACGCATAGTTCATATGCCATACACCTTATCTTATAAATTATATATATATATATATATATATATATATATATATATATATATATATATATATATATTTATTTTATTTTTCTTCTTATTTGTGCCATGTCAGTGCACACTGGTGCACAGTGTGCACCTACACCATCAACGTTGCAATTATCTTGCCACCGCCACCATCTATTCCAAGCTCATTCTCATCATCAGATCCCCTGTTCCAATTTTACAACGCCAACCAGCTTAAAAACTTTGGTTCGATCAAGTAAAATTACCTTGCGCCACCCCTCTTTTTCTAACAAAAAATTCCTACTTCAACCGATCCTTACAAAATGAACAATTTTTATTGTTGAACCTCCCTATACATCGAAACAGCGTACACTAGCCGACCTCAAAACATTCCCTTTCTGTTCTTTTTTCATAATATATTTTCTTGCGTTCTTTTATTCACACGAGAACCAAGCTCTTGTCTTCCTCCTCACCTTTATTCTCTATTACGCCAGTTTCAAAGAGGAAACCCAAGGAAAATGCCACATGCAATGGAAATATGATTGCGTTCAATAAAACAAAAGGCTATACCCAAGTTTCCTTTTACCTCGATTCGTTCTCACATGCTTAGAATACCTTCTTCTTTTCTATTCCTAGTTTCCTCTTCTTCTACTGTTACATTCTTTTGTTAACACCCTGCGCCCCTCTTCCTTATATTTCAACATTCCTCACTTCTTCTCTATTTTATTTATTTATTTAATTATTTTTCTTTTGTTTCAAGTGTGGTTGTAGGAGCTTCATGTACTCAGTCACATTCCTTCAAGGTGCACACATCATTAACGATACAGAATGGTTAACACAGCGATGATTTCAAGCTTCACTTCTTTCTGACACTTCATCTCCTTTCTGTCGTGCATGTGCACGCTTTCTTCGATCATCGGGAAGCTTTGGCACCACTACCCATAACTCATGTCGCCACTCCAGATTTACTGCTAACCAACTATTCCACTCATGCTCCCGACCACCCTCATCCGTCATGTCTCAGACCGGAGTCACCACCGACCACCGTTCAAACTCCGGGCCTTCTCATTTGGACATTGTTTTATAGTCCTAGGTCCTCTAAGGTCTGTCCACATATTTACATTGTGTTTTATATTTGGTTACTTAGTTGCTTGAACACCTTTTAGCTATCTGGTTTCCGTAATTAAACCCTTTAATCAAACTTAATATCTGAATCAAATATGATGATATATATCAGCACCCCCATATAATTTTAATCCACTACAAATAAATATAACATAGCAAAGGACTTCAGGTTGTTTGCTCATATTATATTATTTTCTTTTGTATTTCATTTCCAGTTTTCCTTCTATCTTACAGTATGGATTTAAATCTTTTAACAAGGGAAACATATCCATGAATGCATATGTTGGAACATTTTATGAATTTATTAAAAAAATATTAATTAAGAATAAATACAAATTGAGCCGTTGTAAGTTAATAACGGTAACATATATTTGAGTCATTATTGTAATGCAATTAATGTAATAGATCCGTTGAAATTCTCTAACGGTAATATAGTTACATATATGTAAATGTATTTATGAGCCATTACTATAATTGAACAGCAACGGTCATACATGCATGTGACCTTTTATTTTTTATAGAGCTGTTACAAAAAAGGAAAAGAAATGGTATTTGAATATTGCATTGAATGATAATAAATCAATATTTATTGTCATTCATTTCATTTGAAATGTACGCAATTTACATGTTAAAAATTGCAATTTTTTGAACGTTTCTTTTATTTTAATAATGGCATTGATTATGGTCCATTCATCCCCCCACTAACGTAGTTTATGTTACTCTCCTTTATAGTCTATATAAAGAATAGGAAAGACCATCAGAAAATAGAACAATCTTTTTCTTTGCTCTCTTCTGATAAAAAGAAACTCCCTCTTTCCTCTTCCATAGAAAGAAAAAATTTATATTTTTCTATCTTCTCCTCCACTATTCTTTTACAAAAAAAAAAAAAAAAAAATAAGAAAGAAAAATAAACTTGAGCAGTATTTTTTTTGAGTGCAAACTGAATTGGATTCATATGTGCAAATGATTCGATATAAAAAGAAAAATAAGGAAGAGGCTGTTTTATCCCAGAGGCGGCGGCGAACAGTACGAACTACTTTGTACCTTGAGTAGATCGCCGAAACGTCTTCAAGAAAGTGACCTAGTCCACGACTCAGCCGAACCATTGTTTCCAACAGCATATATATACACCAGTAGATAAGTTTAAATGGTATAAAGGGGTAGTTATACTCACCCATATATTACTGCGCTTTTGTTTTCAAAACCTCTGTTTCTACCATTCCTGTTTTCTCTGATTTTTAATTTACTAGTTTAATACATAAAATCAATGCTATGTAAATCAATACATATACATAGCATCGTATCATACTCAATCGACAATATCTTTAAATGGGTTAAAGGAGAAGTTCACAATTCACTCACCTAATAAATTCAACTGTTAATTACTTAGCCTGTTTATACTTTGACACTGTATTTGTCTTAGCAAAACATCAACGCTGGTGCATACATCACCAATAAATGTACATGTATACTACCATCAGAAAGTAAAATGACAAGGGAATATTTTTAAGTATACGAGTGAAGTTTACTCACAACATGAAGTGTCCAGCAATCAAAGAAATGGTTTTACTGTTTTAATAAGAATGCACATGTATATGCTACCTTAACTTATAAAAATTAGTGAAACAAAGGAGATGTTTACTCACCGAAAGCTTTCCAAAATCCAGCTTGATCAAACTCAGCATATTGATGTATTTTCTTGTTGTGAGAAGAGTATATAGTTTCTAGTGCTATTTATAGGCAAGTCCTCTAATTAAACAATTCTATTTTCCTTGTTGCTTACATTTTAAGCTATAGGGTCTTTAGGTTAGACTTACCTTACCTTTTTAGCTTGTATATGCTACAACTTGCTTATGCATGAAGAAATTAATAATTTACTTAGATATTTTACCAATTATTTTGTCATATGATTCTCTTCTAGAGACTATATCTCCAAAGCCATACTCCAAAAATTTGCTGCACATGATTTAGATTTCATAAGATTTCATTTGCCATAGAAAAATGGTTTTCTTTCCTTCTAAGAACTTAGATATTTTGCTAATATGAATTTAAATATTTGCAAGTTGCTATTTCTAGTTCCTAAGTAATGACTTGCGCCTACATTAGCATACTATTACTTGTTAAATCTCATTAATGACCTATTCCTATTCTCTTGTTTTAGCTAACAAAGAATAGCTTCCTTAATTCTTAAGTATATAGATATTTTGCTTAGATGAATTCTTTATTTGCAAGTTGCATACACCTTGTTTTTAGGTGATGGCTCTTCCTATCTTAGCCATATATTTGGTGTTGAATCGCATTAAAGATATTTGTCATGGTTCTTACTTTTGTTTTATTGTCACACGCATTTTGATATTTTCACTATGCATTCATATTATGATTTATTCTTATGACTTTATTTTTTCAAGTTTGAAACCAAACATACACATTTTAGTTCTTAAATATTTATACTTGACATACTTTGTTATGTAAACAAAATTTTATGATTTAATTACCTCGTTAAATCAATATTTATAATTAACAAAGACTAGCCAAAAACAGAGACATTACAGTGTGAGAACTAAAATAGTTATTTAAAACTTTACTTTTGAAATAAGGTAAATCAAGGGACCACGCCGTATAACATGGAACGGGTTTTAACCCCAAGAATATCAGTGCATAAACAAACAGCGCAATGCTAAATAAAGAACAATGAAGCTATTATAAGACCCAAGTCCCATCACACAATGCAACGCAAGCCAGAGGATAGGGTTTTATCTTATAATAGACAAATAATGCTTGATATGCGTAATTTAATCTTTTGTTATTACTATAAGTGAAGAAATCAACTTCAAATATAAATGTATCAATCATAGACGGCATGGGTACCATATATCATGACGCCATACTAGTTCTACAATTAAAACCGCAATGTCATGTATTGGAAATTGGATTTCCGTCATGAGTCGAGGCAAGGTATTATCCTCATCGGCTTCGAGACACTCTAGCAAATGCCTAAAGATCAACCGTAGTAGACCCTTGGATCTTCAGGGCCGGTCCACATATAGCGGATTAGTTATACCTGAGCACACATTTCCCTATCCTATTGGACCTATATCCATCGGCTCCGTAGTAACCGATATATCTGAGGCGCCTCGCATTCCAACAACCACATAGGTAAAAATAATATAAATAGCAGGGCTTGCGAAACATTGACACCACCCATAGCTAGAAAGAAACGTGTGCACTCCCTACAGTAACGATCCCGTTTTTGACTCATAACGAGGTGTGAGGCTTGCAAATTAATGCTATACACAAAGCGGCTCTATTTAAAGCTGTGTTTTGATCATCAACCACAAGACTTTAATTTTCAACAGAAGCCTTGATCACTTGCCACATAGGCATGCCACACAGGCAATTCATGTCATGCGACTGATGTCCATCGATATACAACATCTAAGCTCGTACGTCCTAGAGAAGGGTGAAGTAAGGGAATAAATTCCCCTTCACCAGGCAGATGTATATTTAATAGAGATCAATCAACACGAAATAAAATCCAATGTCAGACACATAGTCCATTTACAAGCTTGTTCTAGGTTTGAACGAAACCGAAGGCACCTTATTCCTCGTCCCATATGTCCAATACAGGAGAGAGGCCCTTGCATATCCATCGATCTCAAAGTACATCTGGACGATCACCACTTATTACCTCGTCTTGGGTGCACATCCCAATCAAGACATCAGTAATCATCCAAATGATGTGAAGACCTCCAGTCTTCAACCACCGTCTTCATCATCGACTTTTCGTCGAATCAGTTATTCAGAATGGGTATAAACCCGACCTTTCCGAATAACTTGCGTATATTATAAACAAGTGCTACACAAACACAACATACGCCTCATTCCAACCCAGAATATTCTTTTATTTAAATATTTACGTTTTTAGGGGAAGGTTCCCATTAATTTTATCAAAGATAAATTATTTTAAATTTATTCTTTAATCTTCCTTTGAATATCAATTCAAACCGTATTAAGGTTTATACAAACTAGTCGGGATTAGCGAACCACACTGATGTAATCATTTATTTTATTGCCCAATCCCAACCTATTCATCCCATGGAGCAAAACTAGTAGTAATCGATATCTAACACCATAGTATTATCGGTAAATATTAATTGCCATTTCACATTCAAATCTAGTTAAAGATTTAACTATCGCTTGGAGCAAAACAGATGATACACCATTCTCGATCATTTCCCAATTTTGATAATTTATATTATCACATTCACATTTCAATCTAATTGAAGATTCATTAAAACTCCACTTAGTTTTGATCTTCCCAAAAATCAATATTAATGTTATTCAAGTTTCTGGAAATAAATCCTGTCTTTAACTGGGTTAAAGAAGCAATGTCATTTAAAACACAGTTCATGATAAACCAAAAATCACATTCCATTAATTAAGGAATCTTCACGGAAAACCGATCAATATATATAATCGACATAAACTTCCATATCCAACCAATAATATAAATCGAATAACGGCAAAGTCTTTTAAATTCCATATATAGTAACGTTCTACCTCCACAGAAGCTCACTTCGATTATTACCAATCGAATTCCAATCCATTCCAATTAATTTTATTAAATTGGAAAACTTTACTTGGGAAAATTTCCAATAATCTTAATAAAAAGTTTTATAATTTCCAAATCACATTTCTCTGTTTATCGGGTTAAAGAACGAATGTTGAGAAAAACAAGTTCACAATAAACCCAATTCACATTCCATTTCATTTCCAACTAAATGTAGGTTTATTGGTAATTCTCTAAATCTTAATTAAAAGATTTACTCTTTTCTCTATTTGAGTTTAAGAACAGTGTTATTTAAGACACCATTCACGACAAACCGAAAATCACATTTTCCTTGTTAATCGGGTTAAAGAACAAGTGTTATCAAAAACACCGTTCACGATAAACCCAAAAACCAATTTCAATTCAATTCCAATTAAATATTAATTAATTGGTAAACTTCATGAAATCTTAATAAAAAGATTTATTCTTTTCTCTATTGGGTTTAAGAACAGCGTTAATATAGACACCATTCACGACAAACCCAAAATCCAATTCGATATTAAATACAAGGCTCTGAATAGAAATTATATCGGCTTATATTCAATATCAAATTCTGAGTTCAACAAATATCGTATTGGAATAACGATATATATATCTTCCAAATTCCTCCACAATATCCATATAATCACGGAAACCAATATCGAAATAATCCGAAGATAATTTCGATACAAATCCGTTCTAATTAAATATTAACTATTCTGGTTATATTGAAACCCATTCCCAATCCAATTTATTTACTTAAAGATAAATGGATTATAATTCTAGTAAATAACTAGTTCATTTTGATAAAAAATGTATGTTTATCTTTTCAAATACGGAATTTTTCATCCTAATTCTTTCCAAATCATTTATTATGATTTTACACAAATTAATAATAATTTTAATAATTTTATCAAGGCTCTTCCAGTCGATTTTCATAAATGGTCATCGAACTGCACTTACAAAAAGCTTTTCCAAATTTGATTTGGACATAATTCCAAATCCAACCGTTAGATTTCAAATTTCTTATATTCGTTGGAAAGCTCTTTTCGATACAAACCGAACGATTCCTATTTTAGGAGAATCCGATGGTCAGATCTCCCGTAACGTCAATTCGAAGTCAATGGTCGAAATTCACGAACGGTCGCTATGCGTCGCGTTCTATTCAGGCCACTAAATATATATAATATATATATATATAATATATTTCGTCGATTTCCAGTTAAAACATATTTTATAAATCATTTTAACTTCATTTCCAATTTTATATCAAAATTGAATATTCCATATCATTAATATATAATTGATAATATTTTCAAAACATTAGATTTTGAAATCACTTCCTTTTCGTTATTCATTATATAAAATGAATAAAATCGATATAAACATCTTTAGCGTCTAAATGGCGCACGACTTTATATATTTCAATAATTTCGTATCCATCCAAAATCGTACATTCAAATCAGATTTTAATCCTTTACTGAATATTATTTTAAAATATTCGTTATTTTAAAATATTCTTGATTTCAAAATATTCTTTATTGCTTAATTGGAATCTGACATAGTCAATTACCATATATTGTTAATTATATGGGTTTCATACAACACATATATATAACGGCAATGATTAATAATCAGCCATCATCCAGAGTGCACTATACAACTGTCTGTCAACCTATCGATTGACATACAACTAAACAATTGGGATTAGTGTACGTCAAATATCATCTTAATACCCGTGCGGGGTTTCAAACAATAAACACGGATTTTATTTGTGTAGTTGGGCGATGTGTAAAATTTGTCGTCCCAATCAATATTAGTCAAAGAGGTGTACATAAACAAATCGTCCGATTTATAAATGAATATTTATTTTATTTATATACACGATAAAAATTATATTTTTAACTATAAATTATTTATTCAAGATATGAATATTTTATTTCCCATTCCACATCACAATCACAAACAATTTTCACAACACAATACAATCAGACAAGTCGACCATGGTCTATGGACGACGGGTGTCAGGTGCTGCTAAGCACCGTCTGCTTCCTAGTATATATTTAGCCAGAAAATAAAATTTAAAGTGAGCAATTCTCACCTTGGGTTTCCACTCCGTCACTCTTTTAATTGAACGGTTTTGATTTGGATTCGTTTTCTCCAGTTCCATCACACAAGGTTTCATGCTGTTCATAGTAAAAATCACATTTTTAGTATGATGTTCATATATTTAAAAATCACCTTTTTATACCGCTATTCCTATGATAAAACTCATATTTTTCTATTGCTTAAAAATCAAATCTTTTCTAATTTAAAATCAAATCTTTCCTTATTTAAAAATATAATCTTACCTTGTATAAAAATATAATCTTTTCATTAAAAAAATCATAACATTTTATAAACACAAATTTCAACTTTTTGTATGCAATGTCATATATAATTTGTGATTTAAATTAACCATTTACATTTAACCAAAATAAATGAGAAAAAAAGTCACCTTTAGCTTGATTTTTTTCTATAGAGGAGGGGGGGTCCACCTGCGGCGCCATAGGTGGGGGAAGGTGGGTGGAGGTTGCGGCAGGCGTTGGTGTGTCGGAGGGTGCTGCGCTGGGCGGTTTCAGGCTCAGGGGGTTCGGGGATCTCAAAGAAGCGACGTGAGAGAAGGGAGAGGGATAAGACCGGAATAGAGGGAGGCAGCGTTGGGGAGGCTGACCTTCGGTGGCAGGCTGACGGCGAGACGATGGGCGGCTAGGGTTAGCTGAGCGCGGTTTTTTTTATTTTAATTTTAATTGGAGCATTGACTGATCTGAGGGAAAAGGGGGAGGGAGAGATTATATAAATAAATATATAATTATTTAATTAATTTAATTCTCCATGAAGTGACTATTTCGTTCGGACTCCGAATTGAAACCAATGACTGCCACCCCAGCTAATTACCCACATTCCAGATGCAATGGGATATGTTCCCCAAGCCAATTCTATCGTTACAATCAGTTTTCATTTAGATTAAAACTTAAATCAATACATATTTAATTTAAACGTACATTTTAATTTACTAGGGCCACATACTGACTCCAAAAATTCTAGAAAAATTATTTCTAGCTTTGTATTAACGATACGGTCCTAATAAAACTAATTTTGTCGAATTTGGAGACCATTTGAAAAATGGTCATTTTCCAGTCGATTAAATTCAACTAAAATTGGTCAAACGGGTTTAAGTGCGCCGCACTCACATATTAGTTCAAAAAATTATGAAATTTGGAAACTAGCAATAAGTTGACCTTCCGGATCCAACAAAAGTGGTTTCATAGAAAACAGAGGTCTTTTGCAAAATGGCTATTTTAAGGGCTATATGTTATACAAAATATATACAAATTCCATAGTGACAATTTTAAATTTTAAACTGGACATAAATTTTAATTTATAAAGTGAAATCTCAGTTTCTTACATTCATTAGAAAGATATAGTTAATCAGATTCAAATATTTTTTGTTTCATCCAATTCTGACTTATATTGAATTCTATATACTAAAATGAAATTAGAAATCGAATTTTCAATCTGCCGCGCCATTTCAGGCTTGTTTTATAATTAAAATAAATTTATATGTTCTAACTTCGATAAAATAAATTTATAGTGGTTATTATTTAAAATAAATCATTTTAAATATCCAAATTCATTAAAATCGGCAAAATAAAATTTTTAAATTGGTTCCGATTTTCCGGGTTGTTACCATATCTGATTTTGGATGGACATAAAAACATAAAAATGTGAAGCCGAGTTAAGTAGCAAACGACATTTTAACCCGAACTGGTTTATCGATCGATTTTATTCAATTTATAATGAATATCGAAAAGAAGTGATTTCAAAATCAAATATTTTGAAAATATTATTATTTTAATAGATAAAGATATAAAATATTCAATTTTGATTAAAAACTGATAATGAAGTTGGAATCGTTTTAAAACGAATTTATAAATATGTTATAAAGTACATTTCAAATGAAAATCGATGAAATATATAATATATACATATATATATATATATATATATATATATATATATTTAGTGTCCGGTATAGAACGCGCCGCCAGCGACCGTTCGCGAATTTCGACATTAACTTTAATTTGGCGTAACGGGAGATCCGACCGTCGGATTCTCCTAAAATGGGAACTGTTGGGTTCGTATCGAAAAGAGCTTTCCAATGAATATAAGAGATTGGAACTCTAACGGTTGGATTCAGAAATATGTCCGAATCAATTTTGGAAAATGTAACACCCTACGTCCGTTAAGGTCACTCACAAAGGGAATGCCTTAACTTCAGTGGAGCATTATGGGTATTGGAACAGAAATATTACAAGACAAACATATGTAAAACAGCAGAAAGTAAAGTAGAAGTACATCAAATCATTTATTAAATAGATTTGTTTACAATAAAAGCCCATCAACTTCCAATACCCAAATACATAGCTAAATTATCTGTCTTGCTTAAAAACAAAGAAGCATAAAAATAAATTATAGTATTCCCCAATAAAGCAAAGCGAGCCATAGATAAGAGAAATCCAAGTCGTACATGAATGAGCCTTGGAGCTAGTAACATCCGAACTAAGCTGTATTCCCACCCTGCGAACCTTGGGGGGGAAACAAAACGGGTCAGTCATAAAGACTGAGTCCTTGTGACTTTCAGCATAAAAACAGGTAAAGATAATATGGCATGAATAAACTGAAAGTAAACATAAGCATGATGACAAGATAAGCTATAGGCATGATAAATCAAGTATAACATCCCATAATTCCTATCAAGTATCACATCGCATGGTTTCTATCAAGAATAACATCGCAAGGTTTCTAAGCTTTACCATTAAAATGTTACCTATTTGCTCTGCACTACCTAACTAGTGTCCTAACTAGTCATTTATGTCAAATGCTACTATTGTAACACGATCCCAATCCCCGCAGTTGTTGTAGCCTTCAGGTATACATCTAGTATGAGGATTCCACCTCAATCAGACCAATTGCTATGAAGATGTTAGATGTACCCTTACTACCCTATCGATCGGCTCCCTATGTGTACGCCTGTGTCGCGTGTGTCATACGGCTCTATTTGATTGTAGATACCTATGCTGGTCCCACCATGGGGTGTATCAAGTCCCATGGTGCCGGCCCGACACACAATTTCTAGAATGCATAGGGTATACTGCTGATGCCCCAGTGCCTTGATTTTTCTGCTCCAGAGTGCGTGCATGCCCGCACTCCGTTAGAACCCACACTATGCACCAACCGCCGTTTCTTTGATCGCTTACAATCAACCCAGTAATCGTGCCCCACCCTGCCTAGTTTCAGGGTACCATTGATACATAATTGTGTTACTACTGAAATGGGTCCCCGTTACTAGGGTTTCTTGTTGGTTAAGCCTGTGGGCCTATATAGATACTACCCACCTACCCGTGATGTACTTAACCCTCCCACTAATTCAAGCATGTTTATTAATGGTTAAGTTTGTGGGCCTATATTTACTGATATTACCCACCAACCCTGACGGGTACTTAACCCTTCTACCGATTGAAGAACGTGTATTTAACGGTTAAGTGTGTGGGCCTATATTTATTAATATTACCCACCAACCCGATATGTACTTAACCCTTCTACTGATTCAAGCACGTGTATTTAATGGTTACGTGTTCCTTATTAACTTAACCTTTCTCACTTATCATGTTGGATTGGTTAAGCGTGATCTCTTATTTTACTTAACCCTACCGCATGTCTTGTTATACCAGTTAAGTGTTACCTTCGCGTGTTTAATTAACCCCACCGCATCACATTAGATTAGTTAAGTGCATGTTAACTTAACCCCATCCACTAGTCATATTATAATGGTTAAGTGTTTTTACTTGACCGCAACCACTTGTCTGATTAACCTGTTATATTAGTTAAGTGTTCTCACTTTACTTAACCAAACCCACTTATCTGGTTAACGTGTCATATTGGTTAAGTGTTCTCTATTTACTTAACCCCACCTACTTGTCTGATTAACATGTTATCTAGGTTAAACATTCTAAGTTTCCTTAACCCTAACCACTGGTTTAATTACCATGTTATGTTGGTTAATTGTTACTATTCGTATTTCCACATGTCACCCGCATGTCACCCACTTAACCCCCATGTCCCACCACATGTTTTCTTTGGTTAAGTGTTACTTAGTTTATTACTACCGCACCCCTGTAGGACCTCTCACATTAGGCCACCCTTTTGTGGTTGCTGGATTTGCCGGGCAGGTCTGGGCAGTCTTATACCACAAACGGGCCTGACCTCGCATCCAGAAAGTTGTCACACATTTAATTTGGGCCTATGACCTCTCATATTGGGATATCATTTATGGTTGCTGGATTTGCCGGGCAGGTCCGGGCAGTCTTATACCGTAAATGAGTCCAACCTCGTGTCATAGACATTTATTATTATACATAATATTTTCACCCCATATTTGGATTAATTATCCCTAAACAAGTAAGTCAATACATTTCAATTACCTTTATGTCCATAATTTACATCAATTATGTCCATATATCAACTTACCAATTAATGTCTCAATTTATATTTATGACTCTTTTAAGGCTATCACATGCCAACTACCCAAAACCCACTTAGGCGTGTTCATATTAATCCTCTACCAAGTCATAAATTATCATATATGTTTCAAATCCAAATCTTACATAATTAACATATGCCTAGGTTCTAGATTACATATCAGTTTATATATGTACCCAATTCTAGTTAGTTTACATTTATCCAATTCTTGCCTATTTACATGTATACCAAGTTTATGTCATTTTACCCATATCAAGTTCTAGCCAAAATTACATGTACCAAACCCAAATAAACCCAAATCATGATTCATGATGCAGTTATCCCAAACTGTAATCTTCTTATTAAAAACATGCCAGTTGCCCAAATTCCTAATACATGTTTATGCCAATTATCAAGCTTACAATCGCTTTCATGTCCAAATTCCCTATTTCTACATTTGCTTAATTAACATAAGCCTAATCTTTTGATTTAATTTACATAGGCCTACATGCCAAATTACATATATGTTATATATACCAAATTTCATGTTACATTACGTAGATCCAATTTGTGCCAAGTTCCGTGTATATAATATTTATGCAAATTTTATCATAACAAGATTATACCAAAATTTACAGTTAAAGTCCAAACTTGCAAATACAATGATAATATCCAATTTCATGTTGCCAATTATTACATCATATTCATATAGGCAATAATCCCATAATTCCCTCCTATACATATCGTACGCGAATCGCGATTTTAGGCCAAGGTCCGAAATTGACCAAGGTTCATGAAAAGAAAATAAATAGGGGAAAGGTAGAATTTTGCATTAAAATAAGATCGGAGAGAAAAACATCATCACGGGCATATTAAGATTACAACTTGATAATCATATCAACATGAATCAAGAAAACTGAATTACAACAGGCTGAATAGATCATGAACTTGACATAAAGATAGACAAGTCCTAAAAACTCAAGATTCGAGAAGCAAATTTGAATCGATAAACATACTTAAATCCAATTCCATTTTAATCCATTGCCATATTATAATTAAAGATTTAAGTCTGAAAATAACTAGAACTTACATAGCACAGCTAATGAATTAAGAACTGAATTTGTTGTAGAAACGTTGTGGTGTCGCTGATCTATTCTCTTGAATTGTTGCAGAAGCGTTGATCTTTGATTTGAATCGAGTTTGAAAGCTTAAGATTTAAATTAGATGCGGAGGCCATGGCTCAAGAGAGATTCCAGCAGCATAACGGTGTAAGAATGATTTGTGTGAGTTAGGATAGGTCTTAGGTTGATTTTATAGGTGTAGCAATTCATTTCAGCCATCGGATTAACCCTAAAACTGATCCGGCCCATCAAAACTTGTCTCAGGCATCAAAAACGCATTCTGGACCGAAACAGGCTGACCAGGTCGACCTATAAGGGGGGAGGTCGACACTATGGTCGACCTCTGGGGGGTAGGTCGACGCCCAGGTCGACCTGGCCCCCAGGTCGACACCTAGGTCGACCTGCTCGGTTCTGTGCTGATCGAAACTTTCTGAATCTTCTACAGGCCATAACTTCTTCATCCGGACTCCAATTTTCGAAAACTCGGACTCTATTTCATGTAAAATTTCGATAGGAACGCAATATTCGGCATAGGTCGACCCCTAGGTCGACCCCGTGGTCGACCTGGCCCCCAGGCCGACCCCCAGGTCGACCTGCCCGGCTCGGTGCTGACCGAACTTTTTGAATCTTCTACAGGCCATAACTTCTTCATTCCGACTCCGATTTTCGAAAACTTGGACTCTATTTCATGTAAAATTTCGAGAGGAACGCAATGGTGGTCTCCATTTTATCTAACTCCTGATTATTAAATTAATTATCCTTATTTTATTATCTTTTCTGTTACATACACCGTTATCGAACTAACTTTTCTTCTCTTCCTTGTATTAATTAATTATTCTTATGCATCACCATTATTTACCTATCTAAGCATATTTTCATATATTTTATTTCATTTTTAATTATATTTAAAAATGCGGGGTGTTAGATTCTCCCCTTCTTAAAGGATTTCATCCCCGAAATCTTCAAGTTAAGAAGAGTGTGTCCTACCATCCATCATCCATCTACTCAAAACATCATCTACAAGCAATCATTGCCCTAAAAATATTTCTAATGCTATATGAACATATGCAGAAAGTGTGTGTATATGTTCCTTATCTAATGCAAATGATCAGGCCTGATTGATCTTCTAGGTGCAAAATATGTTTAGTGCCATGAGTCCAACATGTATGCAAATAGTCCTAGTCACATAAACATTGTATGTGTGCACAAACATCCATCCCTATGCGACATTCACCTGATAACACATTCAATTTCATCCATAAACAAGTATAAACACTCATGCATATGCAATATGAAAGGTGACTGAGCCGATCTAGTGCCTAATGTGTAAATGCATCCACGAGCAACCACTAGCAACCATTTGCAACCACTTGCAACCATCAATCATAACATGTCTCAAACACATGTTCACACCCAATTTTGCCTGTCTAAAGATATAGTCGAATGATAGAAGCAAGTAAAAACTTTAGGCCCATTAGGCAATGTCAAAACTGGAAATCTACGCCACATATATATTGATTAGGAGAAGAACTCTCTAAGCATCTGTCCCGAAGACCGAAATCAACATCAGACTGATACCCAAAGAATTACTCAACCCAACCAATACATATGTCTCTAGGAAACTAAGCATGATGGACTCCTTTTAAGTAACAAGAAATTCCTTCCTAAAACTAACCCATATCCTATAAAACCCAAAAAGTTTAATCAACCCAACGGACACCCTCAAGCCCCAACGTGTATTACTAACAGATGAGTCATACTCCCTATGGGGTTTGTAACAGAAATTGGATTGAGAAAAGGACCGAGAGGATATACATAAAAGATAGCATACAAGTAAGCTCTACAGGAAAAGAGGGATCAAGGATATACTCTTAAAAAAAGGAGATATGATGCGCGAATCTAGTCTTCAATCTTCTAAGTCGCATTTCCTTGAGCTGAACTCCATTGTGCTTGGACCGTCTTTAGCTTCACAATTTCTTAGCTTCTTAATTCCTATTTCTAAAATATGAGTTGGAACTCATTTCACTGTCACCTCTCGTTCCACTTTCACTTATTCTTTTTCTAGTATATTCAGCTCAAACATAACTGCGTATTCATGGTTTCATACAAGCTTTCCAAAATTCACTATTGAATCCTGGATCTCGTTTTCCATAAGGTATTCCACGAAGAAGAACTATCTCTTGAAAACAAACAAATGCCAACCATGTTGCCAAATGTACTTATAAGGTGATTTTCTATAACTCATGCATAAGCAAAATGACCCTTCTGCCTTAGTGGCGAAAACTACTCGAGTAGATTACAAATTACCAATAAATGTGTCAAGAGATTCTAGGTAACTAATCATGATAGAACCCTAAAGGTTACATGCGACTTCGAGGGTATTACCGAGGCAAGTCAAGAGTCTAACTACCCTCTTTTCAAAACCGAAAATGTCACCCCGACCGGATAACCACTCCATCGCTAGAATCAACCCACAGCCCAAAACATAAACTAAACTCAACTCTTAGCATAGACATTCTCAAATCCAACAAGTCATGAATAAATGAGCCGATTCCCCAACAGGATTTGAGGCGAAAATGGGATCTTCTAATACGCTAGTACTAAGGTGCAGAGACTCAACTATCGAAGCATAATTAAAAAGGATGCAATGTTCAAAAACAAAGTTCTAGTGGGATGATAGAAAAGAAAAGCTAAACCTTTAACAGAAACGTTACCACCTCTCTTAGGTACGCTAGTAGTGAGAGCCTACAATTGCCCTCTCGACGATCTTGTCCTTTGCTCTTGTCCTTTTAATACTTAACTACACGTCCCTCCTTACCACACTAAAGATACTCTCTCTTGTCATGGTTTTTACTTATTCTTTCACTTTGGCCTCTTCCCTTTTCACCTTTTTCCTCCTTCGTGGATTAAGCCATTTCAACAAGTTTCTCATCCTTAGGCTTGTGTTCTTTATATTCTTACTATCCTTGTATAGCTTGTTGGCTGGTTTTCTCGAAAGCTACCTCCATCGCACGGCAACTCTACAAAGCTTGAAATAAGATTAGATGCAGATGGAACTACTGCGGCTACAGATGGAGGTTGGGCATTTCTTTTCCCTCCAACATATGTTGGATGCCTACGAAACTATGGTGAAAAGAGAGAGAAGAGATTTCAAGAGAGAATCAAAAGATATTGCATATGGCTTTGGGGAATATGCCTTTCATAATACAAAACTTTTCTTTAGAAAAATGCTTCTTTGTAAACGTCTTGAAAATAATTTCAGAATGTTTTGAAAAGCTTTTGCCCAGTCTGGCAACCTTCTGCTCTAATACCAAATGTAACACCCCACATCCGTTAAGGTCACTCACAAAGGGAATGCCTTAACTTCAATGGAGCATTATGGGTACTGGAATAAAAATATTACAAGACAGACATATATAAAACAGCGGAAAGTAAAGTAGAAGTACTTCAACTCATTAATTAAATAGAATTGTTTACAATAAAAGCCCATCAACTTTCAATACCCAAATACATAGCTAAATTATATGTCTTGCTTAAAAACAAAGAAGCATAAAAATAAATTATAGTATTCCCCAATAAAGTAAAGCAAGCCATAGCCAAGAGAAATCCAAGCCATACATGAAAGAGCCTTGGAGCTGGTAACATCCTAACTAAGCCGTATTCCCACCCTGCGAACCTGAGGGGGGGAACGGAAGAAAAAGTGGCGAAATAAAACGGGTCAGTCATAAAGACTGAGTAAGTCCTAGTGACTTTCAGCATAAAAACAGGTGAAGATAATATGGCATGAATAAACTGAAAGTAAACATAAGCATGATGACAAGATAAGCTACAGGCACGATAAATCAAGTATAACATCCCATAATTCCTATCAAGTATCACATTGCATGGTTTCTATCAAGAATAACATCACAAGGTTTCTAAGCTTTACCATTAAAATGATATCTATTTGCTCTGCACTACCTAACTAGTGTCCTAACTAGTCATTTATATCAAATGCTAATATTGTAACACAATCCCAATCCCCGCTGTTGTTGTAGCCTTCAGGTAAACATCTAGTATGAGGATTCCACTTCAATCAGACCAATTGTTATGAAGATGTTAGATGTACCCTTACTACCCTATCGATCGGCTCCCTAACCGTACGCATGTGTCGCGTGTTTCATACGGCCCTATTTGATTGTAGATACCTATGCTGGTCCCACCATGGGGTGTATCAAGTCCCACGGTGGCGGCCAGACACACAATTTCTAGAATGCATAGGGTATACTACTGATGCCCCAGTGCCCTTATTTGTCTGCTCTGGAGTGTGTGCACGCCTGCACTCCGTTAGAACCCACACTGTGCACCAACCGCCATTGCTTTGATCGCTTACAATCAGCCCAGTAATCGTGCCCCACCCTACCTAGTTTCAGAGTGCCATTGATACCTAATTGGGTTATTGCTGAAATGGGTCCCCGTTACAAGGGTTTCCCATTGGTTAAGCCTGTGGGCCTATATATATAGATATTACCCACCTACCCGTGATGTACTTAACCCTCCCACTGATTCAAGCATGTTTATTAATGGTTAAGTTTGTGGGCCTATATTTATTGATATTACCCACCAACCCTGACGTGTACTTTACCCTTCTACCGATTCAAGCACGTGTATTTAATGGTTATGTGTGTGGGCCTACATCTATTAATATTACCCACCAACCAGATATGTACTTAACCCTTCTACTGATTCAAGAACGTGTATTTAATGGTTAAGTGTTCCTTATTAACTTAACCTTTCTCACTTATCATGTTGGATTGGTTAAGTGTGATCTCTTATTTTACTTAACCCTACCGCATGTCCTGTTATACTAGTTAAGTGTTACCTTCGCGTGTTTACTTAACCCCACCGCATCACATTAGATTAGTTAATTGCATGTTAACTTAACCCCATCCACTAGTCATATTATAATGGTAAAGTGTTTTTACTTAACCGCAACCACTTGTCTAATTAACCCGTTGTATTAGTTAAGTGTTCTCACTTTACTTAACCCAACCCACTTATCTGGTTAACGTGTCATATTTGTAACAACCCAAATTTTAACAACATGTTAAGACAAGAATCAAGGCAGAATTAAATTATAAAATCTGAATCATGGGAAACGGGCAGCGTCATTACGTTCGTATCGGAAAAATACGCGAAATAGAGTCCGAAATTTTGTAAATCGGAGTCCGATGACTGAGATATGACCTCGCAAAGTTTCACGAAAAATTCAAATTCGAAAACAGATTTCAAAAATTCAGAAAATAGGCTGGGCGGGAAAATTCCCGCCCAGACCAGGTCGACCAGGGGGTCGACCTGGGTGTCGACCTTGTAGGGACCAGGTCGACTAGGGAGTCGACCCTAGGGTCGACCTGCGGGTCGACCCCCCTAGTCGAGCCCGGTCGACCTGGGTGCACCAGCTTGCTGTTTGGACTGGTTTTGGGGGCCTGTGACGGATTTTGAGGGTTCAGATCTATCCTAGGGTTGATCTAAGGGCCTAAACTAGTCCTAACATCTATAAAAATGCCCTAAGACCTAACCTAAATGACCACAAACCATTCTTGCAACGAAGTGCTGCCTAAATGCCTCTTGATCATGGCCTCCGTCTCCAACTTCAAGAGCCTATGCATTCAAATTAGATCCGACTCAAAAGGTGCAAGCTTTCTACATCAAATCAAGGAAGTAGAGTGTCATCTCAACATGGTTCCATGACGAATGCTTGCTCATGAATCTCTAGCCACGCTATATAAGTTCAAGCTACTTGTAGATCTAAACGGTGGTTCTAATGTGACATGGAATAAAATGAGATGAAACATAAGTATGTTTGCCTATATGAAACTAGTTATGTCCCTTTCCTTGAACTTATGACTTTGGGGTATTTCTTAGTGATTAAATCATGCCACTCATGTTATGTTTAACTTAGTTTATCATTCAAGATTGAATCTTGACTTGTGGAATGTGGCATGAACCTTTGACTTGTGAAACATTCACATGAACTTGACTTAGGGCCTATGCATGTAAAAGAACCAAAACCCCTCATGACTACTTACATGCCTATGATGATGAACCTAGTTCTATGATATCATGCATGTTAGAGACCATGTCATCCTTTATGCTATCATACATGTTTGAGGTCAATGTGTTGTCATAGTATCTCTACTATGTTGACTCGCTTCCACTTGCGTTGGAAGTACGTTTTGGGTAGTTTTAGCAAAACGTGAATAAGACAAGAAAAGTTGACATGAAGTTACATGAAATTATGACATTCTTGATACACTTAAATGTGGACATGACACGTAGGAAAACATGGAACTTGAAAACTAGACATGTACGGGTAATAAGTGTAATGTGACACTAGGTTTAACATGAAAGTGACCAACTCGAGGTTGGGTTGAGTTTGTAGCATAAATAGGCCCGGACCCACCAGACAAATCAAGTAGCTACAAACAATAGGACCCAATGTGAGTAGTTGGTCACATCGTGCTTGAAACCCGAGGTTAGACTAGGTTGTGGTGTAAGTCTGCTCGGACCCGCCCGGTGTAACCAGTAACCACAACAACATCTAATGTGAGAGGTTGGGAGTGCATTAATTTATTTATTTCCACATGATAAGGTTAAGTAAATTTGACTTGTGACACTTAACCGATATGACATGAATGGGCAGGTTAAGTAAAACCGGACTTAATTACCTAGTGACACTTAACCGATATGACATGAATGGGTAGGTTAAGTAAGACCGGACTTGATTACTTGAAGACACTTAACCATGTAACACGATTAGTGAATGGGTTAGTTTAACCTAAATGGGTTGATAACACCCGACCGGAATAACGCGGGGCATGTTAAGGTTAAGTAAACACACGAGGGGAAAATACTTAACCATTATAAATATGACTAGTGGATGAGGGTTAAGTTAACCTATACTTAACCAATCCGACTCGATAATTCAATGGGGTTAAGTTAACCAACACTTAACCAATCTAACGTGATAATTTGATGAGGTTAAGTTAACCAACACTTAACCAATCTAACGTGATAATTTGATGAGGTTAAGTTAACCAACACTTAACCAATCTAACGTGATAATTTGATGAGGTTAAGTTAACCAACCCTTAACCAATCTAAACTCGATAATTTGATGGGGTTAAGTTAAACTAACACTTAACCAATCTAAACTTGACAATTTGATGAGGTTAAGTCAACCAATACTTAACCAATCTAACATGATGATTTAATGGGTTTAAGTAATACTTAACCAATTATACATGATGATTTAATGGGGTTAAGTTAATCTATACTTAACCAATCCGACTCGATAATTCAATGGGGTTAAGTTAACCTACACTTAACCAATTTGGCAGTATAAAATCTGATAGGGTCAAGTCATGAACTTCTTGGTATACTTATCCAACTTGACACATGATTTGTAGGGCTAAGTCTTGAACATGAATACTTAGCCAATTTTGACATGATTCGGTGGCGGGTTAAGTCATGAACTTGAATGACAACACTTAACCCATTAGACGAAACCCTGGTTCAGGGGACTAAGCGAAAAATCATAGTTAGCAAGGATAACGGGAAAGGAAACTAAGTGATAAACCCTAGTGTATGATAACTAAATAATAATTCTTAGTAAAGGGATTAGACCAGTTCATGAACGGATGAGTAACCTGATACGTAGGTCATCGCTTAAACAAACACACGAGGAGGAGCGGATGTTTATCTTACTTGGATAAAGGCTCCAACGAACTGGGTGACGAAGCAGTAGCTTCGGGGGACGTGGGGGTACTCTTGGTATCCCTCTGTGAGGTTGCAGATGATCCGCCTGGGCTCACAGAGGTTAAGGTATGCGGTAGAAGAACCAAGAGTATGCCTTGGTTGCTGTGCGAGCAACCTAAAGACTGGGATGGATTAGCGTGGGGTCGACGATACTTGATTTTGCCCAGTGATAGCACGTCGTCGACTACCTACCATTTTTAGTCAAGCGCTTACGGACGGAAAGGCGGAGAACACCCAACAGACCATATACTTGCTATCGAGTTATGGGTGAGGTTGGCCAATAGGAAAGTGGGGCATAGGGGGCCGGAGTGTAGTTCTCATACATGATTTTTCTTGGATTGCCTTTCAGTAGTTGAGGGAGGGGTCACGTGGGACCATAACCACCGGTACAAAAACAGACCTTGAAATCTGCATCGGCAGATGACTTAAAGCTCCCGACCGAGTCCCGTATTTCTTGATTTGCCCTAGCACGGGACTCGGGTGGCACATTGAGATACATGTGCATTTAGACATGGAAAAACGATTCACGATACATACGTGGAAAAAAGGGCACGGTTGATGGGTAGCATAATCCCTAGTAGTCCTAGGTGGCTCGAACCCTAACCAAGTTACGTAAACATTCATTAGGTAGCATAATCCCTAGTGGTCCTAGGCGGCATAAATCCTAGTTGAATACGCGATAATTCATGATGAGGAAACCTAACCGGATTAAGGGTGGCAGTCCAAACGATCTCAAGGATAAAATGACACTACGTTGAAGTAGTATAGATTTACCAGAGAAAGCGCGTACGAGGTACGGTAAAGGACTGAACTTATACATGGAAAGAATCATACGAGTTGGCGAGAAACCTACATATGCGATATATTAGGTTAACAAACTAATAATGGACTATTCCATGAAATTGGGCAAGGGACACACATAGTTAACACATGACGCGGCTTGGGATACTAGTACGGAAGGTGCAGAGCAAATATACACGATAGATACCGTGGGATGTTATACATTGTAGATACCTTGGAATATTATACTTGATAGAAACTTGACGATGTGATACCATGATTTATCTTGACACCGTAGTTTATCACGATACATCAGTTTATCTTGATACCGTGGATCATCCTGTTATCTCGGATTAGATTATCTATCTTGTCATCATCCTTATATTTACTTTCAGTTTATGCATGTCATTTTACTTTTACCTGTTTTTATGCTGGAGGTAGATAGGACTTACTAGTCTTTATGACTGGCCCCGTTTTCTTTCGCCCCTTTTATCTTCCGTTTCAACCCCCCTCCCCCCAAGGTTTTCAGGGAGGAAATGTTGTTGTTTAGATAGGACCTCTTCTGCTTGAAGGTCATCATATATGGGTTGGACTTTTCTTGGCTATGGCTGCTTTACTGTTTTACTTGGGGAATAATTTATGAAATGGTTATGCTTCTTTACTATTGCAAGACAGGTTTTAATGTAAGAAATTCTCTGATGTAAAAGGCTTTAGACCTTATTTAAAAAAGAAATGAAAGTTGGTTTTACTTCCGCTATTTTATATGTTCTGTCTTGTAATATTTCTGTGCCTGATTACCTTATAATACCCCTCCAAACCTAGTGCATTCCCTTATGAGTGACCCTGACGGAGGTGGGGTGTTACATTTGGTATCATAGCAGAAGGTTACCAGACTGGGCAAAAGTTTCTAAAACCTTTTGAAACTATTTTACAAACCGTTTACAAAGAAGCATTTTTCAAGAAATTTTTTTAAAGGATATTCCCCAAAGGCCATTAGCATTATCCTTTGTTTCCTGGATTGAATCCCTTTTCCTTTCTTTCCTCCATCTGTAGTCACAGTAGTTTTAACTGCGGCAAATCCTGGTCTGGCTACGAAAGTGTTTTCCATGCGATGGAGGTAGTTCTCGAAAGACCTGTTGCCACGTTATAAAAGGAAGTATAGTAAGAAAGAGGATAAAGGATACGAGCTTAAGGATAAGCAACTTGTTGGTATGGCTTAATCCACAAAGGAGGGGAAAAGATGAACAATAAAACCCATGACGAGAGAGTATCTTTGGCATGGTAAAACGGGACGGATTGTTAAGTATTATGGGACGAGGACATGATCATCGAAAGGGAAATTGCATGCTCTCATTTCTAGCGTACCTAGGAAAGATGGTAACGATCTTGTTAAAAGTTTAGCTTTTCTTATCCATCATCCCGTCAGGACTTTGTTTTGATCATCACATCATTCAAGTCTGCTTCGATAGTTGAGTCACTGCACCTTAATACTAGCATGGTAGCGGATCCCATTTTTTTCTCAAATCTTGTTGAGGAATCGGTCTATTTATTCATGACTTGTTTGAATTTGAGAATCAGTTGTTTGGGCTATGGATGGATTCTAGGGATGAAGTGGTTATCCAGTAAGTGGTACCATTCTCGGTTTTGGAAAGGAGGGTAGTCAGACTCTTGACATGCCTTGGTAATACCCTCGAAGTCCCGTATAACCTTTTTTGGGTTCTGTCACGATTAGTTACCTAGAATCTCTTGATGCATTTATTGGAAATTTCTGATTCGATCGAGTAGTGTTCGCCAATAAGGCGGATGGTTCATTTCGCTTAAACATGGGTTATAGAAATCACCCTAGTAAGGACACTTGGTAACAAGGTTGGCATTCGTCTACTTTCAAAGGAAATTTCTTCTACGTGGAATACATCCTTGTAGATAAACGAGATCCAAGGTTCACTAGTCAATTTTTGGAAAGCTTGCATGAAATCATGACTACGCAGTTATGGTTGAGCTAAGTATACTAGAAAAGAATAAGTGAAAGCGGAATGAAAGGCGGCAGGGAAATGAGTTCCAACTCATGTTTTGGAAACAGGAATTAAGAAGCTACGAAATCATGAATTTAAAAGATGGTCAAGGCACTATGGAATTAAGCTCAAGAAAAGGCAACTTAGAAGGCTAGATACGCGCATCATATCTCTTTTTAAGAGTATATCCTTGATCTCTGTTTTCCTGTAGAACTTACTTGTATGCTATCTTTTATGGATATCCTCTCGGTCCTATTTTCAATCCTATTTCTGTTGCAAACTCCATGAAGAGTTTGTCTTGTTTATCTTCTCGATCCTATTTTGGGAACCTTAGGTAGAACCCTTTGGATGTAAAAATGTATTTGAAACATGTTATGATTAATGTGGTTGCAAGTGGTTGCAAGTGGTTACTCGTGGATGCTTGGATGTATATTAGACATTAGATCGGCTCAGTCACATTTCATATTGCATATGCACGAGTATTTGTGCTTGTTTATGGATGAAATTGAATGAGTTATCATGCGGATGTTGCATGTAGATGAATGTTGTGCACACATATAGTGTTTATGTGATTAGGACTATTTGCATACATGTTGGACTCATGGTACTAAACATATTTTGCATTTAGAAGATCATTCAGGCCTGATCATTAGCATTAGCTAAGGAACATATACACACACTTTCTGCATGTCTTCATAAAGCATTAGAAGTCTCTTAAGGACAATGGTTGCATGTGGATGATGGTTTGATTAGATGGATGATGGATGGTAGGATACGATCTTCCTAACTTGGAGATTTCGGGGACGAAATCCTTAAAGGAGGGGAGAATGTAACAACCCTAATTTTAACAATGTGTTAAGATAAGAATCAATGTAGAATTAAATTATAAAATCTAAATTAGGCAAAACGGGCTGCGCCATTACATTCGTCTCGGAAAAATACGCAAAAGAGTTTGAAATTTCGTAAATCGGAGTCCGTATGACCGAGATATGACCTTGCAAAGTTTCACGAAAAATTCAAATTCGACCAGGGGGTCACCCTGGGGGTCGACCTGGTAGGCACCGGGTCGACTAGGGAGTCGACCTGGGGGTCGACCTCCCTGGTCCAGCCCGGTCGACCTGGGTGCACCAGCTTGCTGTTTGTACTGGTTTTGGGGGCCTGTGATGGATTTTGAGGGTTCAGATCTATCCTACGGTTAATCCAAGGGCCTAAACTAGTCCTAACATCTATAAAAACACCCTAAGACCTAACCTAAATGACCACAAACCATTATTGCAACGAAGTGCTGCCCAAATGCCTCTTGATCATGGCCTCCGTCTCCAAATTCAAGAGCCTATGCATTCAAATTAGATCTGAATCAAAAGGTGCAAGCTTTCTACATCAAATCAAGGAAGTAGAGTGTCATCCCAACACCGTTCCATGACGAATGCTTGCTCATGAATCTCTAGCCACGCTATGTAAGTTCTAGCTACTTGTAGATCTAAACGGTGGTTCTAATGTGACATGGAATAAAATGAGATGAAACATAAGTATGTTAGCCTATATGAACCTATTCATACCCCTTTCTTTGAACCTAAGACTTTGGGTATTTCTTAATGATTAAATCATGCCACTCATGTTATGTTTAACTTAGTTTATCATGCAAGATTGAATCTTGACTTGTGGAATGTGGCATGAACCTTTGACCTGTGAAACATTCACATGAACATGACTTGGGGCCTATGCATGTAAAAGAACCAAAACCCCTCATGACTACTAACATGCCTATGATGATGAACCTAGTGCTATGATATCATGCATATTAGAGACCATGTCATCCTTTATGCTATCATACATGTTTGAGGTCAATTTGTTGTCATAGTATCTCTACTATGTTGACTCGCTTCCACTTGCGTTGGAAGTACGTTTTGGGTAGTTTAAGCAAAACGTGAATAAGATACGAAAACTTGACACGAAGTTACATGAAATTATGACATTCTTGATACACTTAAATGTCGACATGACACGTAGGAAAACATGGAACTTGAAAACTAGACATGTACGGGTAATAAGTGTAATGTGACACTAGGCTAAACATGAAAGTGACCAACTCGAGGTTAGGTTGAGTTTGTAGCATAAATCTGCCCGGACCCGCCCGACAAATCCAGTAGCTACAAACAATAGGACCCAATGTGAGTAGTTGGTCATATCGCGCTTGAAACCCGAGGTTAGACTAGGTTGTGGTGTAAATCTGCCTAGACCGACCCGGCGTAACCAGTAACCACAACAACGTCTAATTTGAGAGGTTGGGAGTGCATTAATTTATTTGATGCCACATGATAAGGTTAAGTAAATTTGACTTGTGACACTTAACCGATATGACATGAATGGGTAGGTTAAGTAAATTCGGACTTAATTACCTAGTGACACTTAACCGATATGACATGAATGGGTAGGTTAAGTAAGACCGGACTTGATTACTTAAAGACACTTAACCACGTAACACGATTAGTGAATGGGTTAGTTTAACCTGAATGGGTTGATAACACCCGACCGGGATAACGCGGGGCATGGTAAGGTTAAGTAAACACACGAGGGGAAAATACTTTACCATTATAAATATGACTAGTGGATGAGGGTTAAGTTAACCTATACTTAACCAATCCCACTCGATAATTCAATGGGGTTAAGTTAACCAACACTTAACTAACATAACATGATAATTTGATGAGGTTAAGTTAACCAACACTTAACCAATCTAACATGATAATTTGATGAGGTTAAGTTAGCCAACACTTAACCAATCTAACATGATAATTTGATGAGGTTAAGTTAACCAGCACTTAACCAATTTAAACTCGATAATTTGATGGGGTTAAGTTAAACTAACACTTAACCAATCCAAACTTGATAATTTGATGAGGTTAAGTCAACCAATACTTAACCAATCTAACATGATGATTTAATGGGGTTAAGTAATACTTAACCAATTATACACGATGATTTAATGGGGTTAAGTTAATATATACTTAACCAATCCGACTCGATAATACAATGGGGTTAAGTTAACCTACACTTAACCAATTTGGCAGTATAAAATCTGATAGGGTTAAGTCATGAACTTCTTCGTATACTTAACCAACTTGACACATGGTTTGTAGGCTAAGTCTTGAACTTGAATTCTTAGCCAATTTTGACATGATTCGGTGGCGGGTTAAGTCATGAACTTGAAAGACAACACTTAACCCATTAGACGAAACCCTAGTTCAGGGGACTAAGCGGAAAATCGTAGTTAACAAGGATAACGGGAAAGGAAACTAAGTGATAAACCTTAGTTTTGGATAACTAAGTAATAATTATTAGTCAAGGGAATTAGACCAGTTCATGAATGTTATCCACTTGATCGGTTCGAGCGTATATGGGTCAGTTTTGAAAATATTAAAAGCAGGGGTCGGTCACACAAATATTGAGAAGGATCAGTCGTAGGAAACTGACTCCTGGTCGTTCTAAGAGTAAAAAGTACTTGGTCGAGAAAAGCTTTTGATCGCTCCAAAAGGGGAAGAGCTCCTGGTCGTTCCAAAGAACTGAATGCTCCTGGTCGTTCAAATATATTAAAGGCTTCTGGTCGCCCCAAAGGCCAATGATTCCTGATCGTTGCAAATAAATAAGAAAGCTGACCGCTCCAAATATTCAAGATAACTGGTCGCTCCTGATACACCAAAGCACTCCGTTGTTCCAAAAGCAAGGACATTCCTGGTCGTTCCAAAGTACTAAAGGGATCTGAAAGAGACAAGGGAATTTGGTCTCTCTGAAGCTGGTTAATGCCATTGATCGTTCCTTAGCTCCTGATCGCGCCAGCAAACTCCAAAGTTTCCTGGTCGGCCCGCTCCGCTTCCAGGCCACCTAATCGGTCCGCTCCATATTCCAGCCTTTTGGTCACCTTTCGTAGCTTCTTGGTCATTTTCCCCCAAACGAAGCCTCCTGGTTGGTCAAAATGAATGCAACGGCGCGCCAGCTGTTGACAGCTGGCCATGACATCCTTGACGAAATCGACCAGCCCCCTGAAGAGAAGATTCCAGCCACTCCGTCACTTATAAATAGGACACCACCTCCACAATTTGAAGGGGACTTTTCGGCAACTACAAGGAGCAGCTGTCGGATTGCTTTCTGGATTTCTTCAAGCATTTCACATCTCATCTTGGGAAATCGCTCAATGGTCTTTCAAGCTCTCAATCATGACTTCCACGAAGGGATTGGCATAAACACTTCAAGCTTTTTATCTTTTACAATCAAGTTTAGAAGTAAATGCGTGTGGAAGGAGCTTTGTGAATGTATATGGAGCAAAACATTGTAAATCAAATGATGAGTAATGGAATCCGATCTTCAAATGGACGTAAACTCAATTAAGAGTCGAACCACTATAAACACTTGTCTCTTTTCTGCATTTTCTTGTTTTCCAGATTTGGATTTAGCCCTACATAATTCTAAAAGCTTTTCTAACACCCCGCCTTTGAAAAGGTGACGTGCTTCTCAAGCATCTCGCCTCTGATTTGGTAACGTGTTCAGAAACACCTCTTTGGTTGTTATACCAATTTTTGGTGTAAACAATTTGGCGCCCACCGTGGGGCAAGATCTAATTTCTGACATCAAGAGTGCTTCGAAGATCTCACAATCTTCAAGTGAAGCTTCAAAATAGCTCACTCCAGCTTGCGATTTGGACCTTCTGACGAATTCTCCTCAAAGTTTAAGTTGCTTTCTGAAATAATGCTGCCAAAAGTGAGCAAGGAAGCAAGGATTTGAACATCCAACGAAGGAAATCGGGACGAAACCCACGTGGTTAACCGATTTGAAGTAGGTGAGACCTCAAATGGTGGTGTGAATGTTACGAGAGCTGAACTTGATCAAGCTGTTGCGGGGCTTACGCAAAAACAGGAGATAGCTAGTAAGGCCATCATGTCAACGCTAGATTCTCTCTTTGCTCTTCAAACGGCTACGGCGAAGGTAGCTTCAAAGCCCGTCCATGTGGAAGATGCACATTCCTCTTCCTCCAGCCCAAATCGGGAAAAATCCTTCCAAGAGATTTCTAACCCCGACAAGGGTAAACATGAGAATTCAAAGCAAACCACATGGAACCATAACATGGAAACTACTTCTCGTCGAGTCGCTGAATCTGCCAAAGGGGCACTTTCCAATAAAGAAAGGCCAGGGCCCCTAAGTCGCAACCATGATGGTTTTCTCTAGCAAGCTACCGGTCAAGACAAAGGCGTCCGCCACGCAGATAGCCTCGTAGAGAAGGATCGTCTTCTGAACATCGTCCGTCAAATCATAAAGGGGGATAAGTGTCGAAATGACAACGAAGCTGAATGGGAATTCGCACCATCCAAAAACCCTCTCACTGAAAGGATTAAGAAGACAACTTTTCCGCGTAAATTCAAACCTCCTACCATTCAAGCTTACAATGGGACAGGCGACCCCAATGTGTTCTTGTTTCGATACGACCAACACATGGATGGGGCCCAAGCAATGGACGAACTTAAGTGCTTGTACTTCTCGGCGTACTTGGAGGGAGTAGCGTCATTATGGTTTACCTATTTTCCCCCCCGATCGATTGATGATTTTTCCGCGTTAGCGAAATGCTTTCGCGACCAATTCCGCCTCCAAACGACGAAGGTCAGAGATATCATGTCCCTCAACGAGCTAGAGCAAGCTCCTGGAGAAACAATAAGGTCTTTACTAAATTGTTTTAATGCTGCAGCCGCTGAAGTGGCACCCACGAACCAAGGCTGATTCTAATGGCCTTAAGAAGGGGCATAGATAAACTATCTGAGTTTGGGAGGTGGTTGAAGAGAAAGAAACCTGAGACGCTAGAGAAGTTTTATGACAAAGCTGAGGAGTACATGTGTCTTGAAGATGATCCTATCTATTCCGTTGGCAATATCAAAGCTAAGGTGGTCCCGGAAAGGAAGGAAGCTCCTACCAAGAATAATCAAGGAAATTTTGGAGAAGCGCAGAAAAGGAGAAACGGTAATGATGCTAGAAATGATAAAGATCCCAAGAAGCGACGTTTCTACAAACCACTGGATTTTACTCCGCTAAATGAAACGATTGAGCACATATTCATGGCAACCAAGGAAGCGTAAAATTATCTGGACCCAAGGCCCATAAAAGTGTCTGAAGGGGAGGCAAACTCCGGAAGATTTTGTCGGTTTCATAACTGACCGGGGCACGACACTAATGAATGTCGACACCTGAAGAACTTGATTGAAGAATTGATAAGGAAGAATTGTCTCTAGGAGTACGTAAAGCGTTCAACGGATACCGAGCCTACTCAGGGGCAACAAACTCATCCGACTCAAGATGGAAGAACACCCGCAAGTGGTCCCCGACCTATAATCAATACGAATAGCGGCGGACCTCATCCTGCAGGAGGCTCTTGGGAGGATATGATCAAGTATACCAATGAACTGGGCAACACTTTGAAAGGGGATGGCTTTGAGGTTTTCAATAATTCTCTTCGTCGAAAAATGCCCAAAACATCCTGCGAAGATGTCATATTCCGGGATCGGGATTCAGATGGGATGTTGGCTCCAACCGTTGACCCTATGGTGATCACTATTGGCTTGGGTCCAGTAATAGTTAAAAAGGTGTTGATTGATGACGGTGCATCTGTTAACGTCCTATTTTACAGTACCTTTTCTAAAATGGGCCTCTCCGTGGATAGTGTACGAGCTAGCAAGAATAAGATACACGGGTTCACCGGTGTACCAACTCAGCCAATTGGCGTAATTGATCTCCTTGTAGAACTGGGCGAAGGGAAAAAGCAAGTTTCCCTAATGCAACCTTTCGTTATAATTGATTCATTTTCAGGGTATAACGCATTCTTGGGAAGGCCAGCACTTGCCGCCATCAAGATAGCCCTTGCTCCTTGGTGTTTAATGATGAAATTCCCGACTGCAAATGGAGTAGGGGTTATTAAGGGTGATCCTCAGGAATCGAGAGAATGCTACATGGCGGAGTTAATTGAAGCTCGAAAATACGAAGCCAAGAAGGAAGTGGAGACTCCTCTCCGCATCCATGAAGCGCCTTTATAGCAACTAATGACCTCCCCCTGTGCTGGAGAATACAACGACATACAAGAAGAGATGGATCCACGAAAAACCAGTACGGGGAATGAGAGAGCAGCACCAGCTGAAGCCACTATTTCTATACAAGTTCATGATGTTGATCCCGATAAGATAGTAAAGATTGGCTCTCAGTTGGATCCTATGCTGCACAAGGAATTAATTGTCTTTCTGAAAGCAAATTTGGACGTTTTTGCTTGGAGTCACTCGGACATGTGCGGGATATCTCCATATTTGATGGTACATAAGCTGAATATTTATCCTAGCATACATCCCGTGAAGCAAAAAAGACGAATGCAATGCCCCAAAAGATCTGAGGCTTTGAAGGACGAAGTGGATAGGCTACTAAAGAATAATTTCATTCGCGAATCCACCTATCCCAATTGGGTGTCCAATCCAGTCCTCGTAAAGAAATTAAATGGCAAATGGCGAGTGTGTGTTGACTACTCTGATTTGAACAAAGCTTGCCAAAAGGACAGTTTTCCCCTACCTCGAACTGATCAGCTTGTTGATGCAACAGCGGGGCATGAACTATTGTCCTTCATGGATGCATATTCTGGCTACAATCAGATCATGATGCACGAACCAGACCAGGAGAGTACTAGTTTCATAACTGATCATGGGTTGTATTGTTATAAAGTAATGCCGTTTGGTTTAAAAAAATGCAGGTGCCACCTATCAACGATTCGTGAATTCAATGTTCAAGGCGCAAATCGGAAAGACAATGGAGGTCTATGTTGATGACATGCTAGTAAAATCCAAAGTAGCAAAGAGCCATATGCAGGACCTTGACGAAATGTTCCAAATCCTGAGGAAGTATGGCATGAAGCTTAATCCACTCAAATGCTCATTCGGCGTAGCATCGGGAAAATTTCTTGGTTTCATGGTAAATGCTCGGGGCATTGAAGCAAACCCAGCACAAGTGATTGCCTTACGAGAGATGCAAGCTCCGCGGACTAAGAAGGAACTCCAAAGCTTAAATGGCAAGGTGGCAGCATTGAGCCGCTTCATCTCAAAGGCAACGGACAGGTGCGTTCCCCTCTTTGATGCATTGAAAAAGGAAAAGAAGAGCTTCCGGTGGACTTCCGAATGCCAGCAAGCATTTGAAGATCTCATTAAGCATATGCAATCACCTCCGATGCTATCCAAACCAAAGGATGGAGAAAGCTTGTTCTTATACCTTGCAGTGTCGTCCCATGCTTTGAGTGCAGCACTCATCAGGGAGGAAGATAAAGTCCAATGGTCGGTATACTACGTCAGCAAAAGGCTTACTGGAGCAGAGATGAATTATCCAAGGATAGAGAAGCTTGCATATGCATTGCTTATCGCATCACAAAAGCTAAGGCCTTATTTCCAATCTCACTCTATTAAAGTCCTAACAGATCAGCCCTTGAAACAAGTGCTATTCCGCCTAGAAACTTCGGGGAGACTGCTAAAGTGGAATATTGAACTCAGTCAATATGACATCGCTTATCACCCCAGAAAAGCGATAAATGGGCAAGCTATGGCTGACTTTATTGCTGAATTCACTATTAGTGGAGAGTAAATGGAGGAGACCAACGAATTGGTCATTAGATGGAAGCTTTTTGTTGATGGTGCTAGGAACGAATATTGTGCTGGGGCAGGGACAGTATTTGAAACTCCGGAAGGATGACAAGTATGTTGTGCTTTGCGGTTTGAATTCCCCATCACCAACAACGAGGCTGAATATGAAGCTTTGCTTAGAGGACTACGGGTCGCAAAAGAATTGAGTTTGAAAAGTCTATTAATATTCAGCGATTCTCAGCTAATGGTTTCTCAGATTAAAGGTGAATTCCAAGCTAAGAAAGGAAAGCTTCCAACTTATCTTCTCAAATCCAAAGAATTCCTCGACGGCTTGGATTATTATTCTATCTCTCATATTCCTCGAGAAGATAATTGGAAGGCCGATTCTTTGTCAAAGTTAGCCAGCACCGGAGATCCTCAAATCTTCGATCTGGTCCCTTTGGAAGTACTGTCTAGTCCTAGTATTGAAGAATCTGATGTAGATTGGGTTATGGAGGCAACCGATGAGCCCGACTCATGGATGACCCCCATAAAAAATTATATACTTCACGGGACGCTTCCTAAGAAACCCAAGGATCGCAGAAAGTTGCTCCAGAAGTCTCGCATATACCTCGTTCAAGATGGATGCTTATATCAAAGAGGATATTCGATGCCTTTGTTATGATGCGTATCAAAGGAAGAATCCAAGGCAATCTTGGCAGAGCTACACGAGGGGGATTGTGGAGGTCATATTGGTGGACAAACTCTTGCAAAAAAAGTCCTTCGATACGGATACTTCTGGCCCGATATAAACCTGGATTCTATGGTCTTTACTAAGAAGTGCGATCAGTGCCAGAAATTTGAAAATATTCCAAGAGCCCCATCAACTGAATTGACACAAATGTTGAGTCCTTGGCCATTCGCTGTCTGGGGCATAGACTTGATTGGAGCGTTGCCTACCGCGAAGTCAAGCTTCAAATATGCAATAGTCGTTGTGGATTATTTTACCAAATGGGCTGAAGCCGAACCATTAGCAACCATCACATCAAGGATGGTGATCAATTTTGTCTTGAAAAACATCATATGTAGGTTTGGGATTCCACAGAAAATCATCACCGACAATGGCATGCAATTCGAAAGTGATGATTTCAGGGATTTCTGCAACAAATATCAAATTCAGAAAAGCTTTGCAGCAGTCGCCCATCCACGGGCAAACGGGCAAGTTGAGGAAGTCAACAAAATCCTTAAATCCACCATCAAAAAGCGCCTCGAGAAAGCTAAGGGTAACTGGATAGAGGAGCTTCCACTTGCACTATGGGCTTACCGCATAATGCATAAAACTGCAATAGGGCATACACCGTTCTCCTTGGCGTTTGGTTCGGAAACAATGATTCCTGTGGAGTTGGAGGTTCTAACTCACCGCAGAATCCATTACGACCCAAAGGAGAATGAAAAGCTGCAATATGAAGCCTTGGATTTGCTTGAAGGAAAAAGGACCGAAGCAGAACTCAGAATAGTCGCCTACCAAAGGAGAATTGCCCAACATTTGAACCAAAAGGTCAGGCGTAGAACATTCGAGGAGGGAGACATAGTCCTAAAGAAAATCATTACCGCAACAGGAGTTTTTGGCTCCAACTGGGAGGGACCGTTTATCGTCAGCCAGAAACTCCTCGACGGAACTTTTAAACTCAAGACTACAGACGGAGCGGAGCTTCCAAGGGCATGGAACAGCGATCACCTCCGCCGTTATTTCAGATAGCTTTGTGATTTTTACTCCTGTGAATTCTACAACAAACAATGCAAATATCGGACTACAAATAAAGCAGCTCTTCTGATCCCGTCTAAAATTGTGCCTTCACATACCACTGATCATATCTCCAAAGATGCAAAGTCATGAATTCAAAGCAAACTGTTCGGAACCATAATGAGGAGACTGCTTCTTGTCGAATCGCCGATTCTGCCGAAGCGGCACTTTCCAATCGAGAAAGGCCAGGGCCTCTGAGTCGCAACCGCGACGGTTTGCAAAAGCGAGCCTTCGGTCCAGACAAAGGCGTCCGCCCCGCAGATAGCCTACACAAGAAGGATCATCTCCTCAACATGGTCCGACAGACCATGAAGAGCTAAAGGGATATGGTCCAAAATCAGGCGCAAACTTAACCCAAATCCTCTCCGAGGGTTCTCAATCGAATAATAATCTGGGTTCTCTCCAGGGGTGCTCGATCAAATAACCCAAAGTCATACAAAATCTGATCGCGTTATAACCGAGTCTCTAAACCCAAAACCTCTCCGGGGGTGCTCAGTCGAATAACCCAAAGTTAGATAAAACTTGACTACGTTATCACTGGGTCTTTTAACACAAATCCTCTCCGAGGGTTCTCAGTCGAATAATAAACTGGGTTCTCTCCAGGGGTGCTCGGTCAAATAACCCAAAGTCAGACAAAATTTGATCGCGTTATAACCGAGTCTCTAAACCCAAAACATCTCCGAGGGTGCTCAGTCGAATAACCCAAAGTCAGATGAAACTTGACTACGTTATCACTGGGTCTTTTAACCCAAATCCTCTCCGAGGGTTCTCAGTCGAATAATAAACTGCGTTCTCTCCAGGGGTGCTTGGTCAAATAACCCAAAGTCAGACAAAATCTGATCGCGTTATAACTGAGTCTCTAAACCCAAAACCTCTCCGGGGGTGCTCAGTCGAATAACCCAAAGTCCGATAAAACTTGACTACGTTATCACTAGGTCTTTTAACCCAAATCCTCTTCGAGGGTTCTCAGTCGAATAATAAACTAGGTTCTCTCCAGGGGTGCTCGGTCAAATAACCCAAAGTCAGACAAAATCTGATCGCGTTATAACCGAGTCTCTAAGCCCAAGACCTCTCCGGGGGTGCTCAGTCGAATAACTCAAAGTCAGATAAAACTTGACTACGTTATCACTGGGTCTTGTAACCCAAATCCTCTCCGAGGTTTCTCAGTCGAATAATAAACTGGGTTCTCTCCAGGGGTGCTCGGCCAAATAAACCAAAGTCAGACAAAATCTGATCGCGTTATAACCGAGTCTCTAAACCCAAAACCTCTCCGGGGCTGCTCAGTCGAATTACTCAAAGTCAGATAAAACTTGACTGCGTTATCACTGGGTCTTTTAACCCAAAACCTCTCCGGGGGTGCTCAGTCGAATAACTCAAAGTCAGATAAAACTGGACTACGTTATCACTGAGTCATTTGCAAGAAGCATCTTCAAAAGGCATTTAGTTGTTTCTCAAACAAGGCATGCAGAGTTCAAAGCTCCAAATGTCACAATGAAATGGCAGGTGCTTTTCAAATTCTAAGAACAACTCAAAGCATTCAGTTCTCAAGTCCATCTTCGATATATCAAGGTTGAGACAATCTATTGGTACGGGGGCATATTACATATCACAGCACAAAGCCAAAAATGGCCGCTTGATTTCTCACATACCAAAGGATCATCTCAACCATATATGGGTGGAAAGTTCATAAACAAACAAAACGTGAAGTGTGGTGTGCAAACGTAGAAATATTGATCAGGAAATCCTTTAATACTCTCAAACAATCCTATTATGTTCTTGGATTTCCTACTCTCCATGAAGATAAAGGAAGGACGCTCTTTCTTTCGCTTCCTAAAGGAATACAGCGAGCATATGTCCTTAAAAGTTGGCTCACACTTCAAACCTCTCATGAATAGTACATATAAACATGTAACAATGTAATAGCCATTGGGAGCCAGTTGGTAAGGGGCAATTGCCAAGTTTTTCAGAATCATCTCTAAATAAGGACTGAAAGGAGGAATCGCTCCACTCTGAAGCATCTCTTTACAAACTGTCACATATCCAACTGGGGGACGATCAGGCGTGTCACCTCTTACCAGAAACTTGACTTCATCTTTGGAAAAATTAAATTGCTTGCATATTTTGTAAAAATCCTCTACCTTAAGCTTTGACTCACAGCTATCGGTGGGAGTGTAAGTAAGATACTTAGGGATCGGAAAGTCCCAATTGACATTTGCTCTAGTACCGATAACAGAAGCTTCAATATTTTTATCCAAGGCCTCAGTTTCTATGGTTTGTGAAGTTCCTTCAACTATGTATTGTCTCCTTGTCATTTCTACACAGATAAGCATGTTGGAAAAACAAACCAAAGGATATAAATCAAAGCTAAAAACCAGGTCGCCTCTAAAAATAGTATAGCCCTGATCGCCTAAAAACCAACCGCTACCTGTTCAGGAGAATCGTCTCAAGACAAAACAAAAATTGGCTAAGACCTGGTCGCTCTAACCTTATCAAGGCCTCGGTCGCTGAAAACTGGCAAAGAGTCTGAACGCTCCAAGCCAGTCAAGCTACGGTCGCTTTAGACTGATAAAGTACATGGTTGTTCCAAGCCAATTAAGAAAGGAATCACCCTAAAATTAGTAAAGACCTGGTCGCTCTAACCCTGTCAAGGCCGGGTCGCTCGAAACTGGAAAAGCACCCGGTCGCTCTAAAAACAGCCAAGCCCCGGTCGCTCAAAACTGGCAAAGCGTCTGATCGCTCTTAGCCAGTCAAGCCCCGGTCGCTCAAAGCTAATAGAGCACCTGGTCGCTCCAATCTAGTCAAGCTCCGGTCGCTCTAGACTGATAGAGTACCTGGTCGTTCCAAACTGGCCAAGGCACGGTCGCATAAATCTAGCCTCTATTGGATTGGTACAATCATCCTAAGGTTGATCGCCCTACAATCATTTCAAAACCAACTTCAACGTAATCGGTCAATATTTAAATCCACTTAAGTTGGTCCTATCAGATGAATCAAATTCAGAACTATTCTGGTTGGTCAAAAAGAGGGTCACTCGCCTAAAACGGACCACATTGCTGTTCTAAGAACGACCAGTTTGGTCGCACAGGAAAACATGAATGATAACAACAATGGTTTAAGTAAAAAATCATGTATGATCGAATCATTATGGCATATACGCAAGCGTATCACGATCAGTATTGTTACAATGAAAATATGTGGGTCCTCATTTCAGAATCATCACTTACCAATTCAAATTGAATATTACAATGCTGATGAACATCTCAATACACAAGAGAATTCAAAATTCGCAAGCTCAATTACAAATTACAGTTATCCAAGAACAATTCGGGTTTTCCAGATCGATTTCATACTACAACAGTGCAACCAATACTGATCCCAATACAGTTCAAATCCAAGAATTTAACCAAACCCAGAAGACTGAATTGACTTTACACAAATGAATAAGAAAATAAGAGCATATACCTGAGATCAGATTAGCAAGACGAAGGATTTTTGATCAGATTTCCAGCGATATGCGAAGTAGAACGATCAAATATTTGAATTCTTGGCGGAGATTTGAGCCTTAATTGAAGCCTTCATTCAAATTGGAAGAAATGAAGTGGAGATCGAAGAACTTTTCTCCAAAAGAGCGCCGCCATTAAGATGGTAAAATTCTTGAAAACGAGAGAGTGAGGAACATCGAGGGTCAGAAGGAATATATATAGGCAGAACGACCAGCAACGTCACCGAAAACTGATCCATCGAGACACATTCAAAAACCGACCTGTGGAAATCATGTCCAAAACCGACCCTTAACCATATCAGATCGAACCACGAACATTTCGAAGTCCCTAATTTTTCGTACAAAATTATGAAACTCCGAGGGAAAAAATGTGATACACTTGATCGGTTCGAGCGTATATGGGTCAGTTTTGAAAATATTAAAAGCAGGGGTCGGTTACACAAATATTAAGAAGGATCGGTCATAGGAAACTGACTCCTCGTTGTTCTAAGAGTAAAAAGTACTTGGTCGAGAAAAGCTTTTGATCGCTCCAAAAGGGGATGAGCTCCTGGTCGTTCCAAATAATTGAATGCTCCTGGTCATTCAAATATATTAAAGGCTTCTGGTCGCCCCAAAGGCCAATGATTCGTGATCGTTCCAAATAAAGAAGAAATATGACCGCTCCAAATATTCAAGATAACTGGTCGCTCCTGATACACCAAAGCTCTCGGTTGTTCCAAAAGCAAGGACATTCCTGGTCGCTCCAAAGTACTGAAGGGATCTGATCTCCCCAAGAGACAAGGGAATTTGGTCGCTCTGAAGCTGGTTAATGCCACTGATCGTTCGTTAGCTCCTGATCGCACTAGCCAACTCTAAAGTTTCCTGGTCGGCTCGCTCCGCTTCCAGGCCACCTGATTGGTCCGCTCCATACCCCAGCCTTTTGGTCGCCTTTCGTAGCTTCCTGGTCGTTTTTCCTCCAAACGAAGCCTCCTGGTCGGTCAAAATGAATGCAACGGTGCGCCAGCTGTTGACAGCTGGCCATGACATCCTTGACGAAACCGACCAGCCCCCTGAAGAGAAGATTCCAGCCACTCCGTCACCTATAAATAGGACACCACCTCCACCACTTGAAGGGGGCTTTTCGGAAACTACAAGGAGGTGCTGTCGGATTGCTTTCTGGATTTCTTCAAGCATTTCACATCTCATCGTGGGAAATCGATCAAAGGTCTTTCAAGCTCTCAATCATGACTTCCATGAAGGGATTGGCATAAACACTTCAAGCTTTTTATCTTTTGCAATCAAGTTTAGAAGTAAATGCATGTGGAAGGAGCTTTGTGAATGTATATGGAGCAAAACATTGTAAATCAAATGATGAGTAATGGAATCAGATCTTCAAAGTGGACATAGACTCAATTAAGAGTCGAACCACTATAAACTCTTGTCTCTTTTCTGCATTTTCTTGTTTTTCAGATTTGGATTTAGCCCTACATAATTATAAAAGGTTTTCTAACATCCCGCCTTTGAAAAGGTGACGTGCTTCTCAAGCATCTCGCCTCTGATTTGGCAACGTGTTCAGAAACACCTCTTTGGTTGTTATACCAATTTTTGGTGCAAACAATTTGGCATATTACATATCACAGCACAAAGCCAAAAATGGCCGCTTGATTTCTCACATACCAAAGGATCATCTCAACCATATACGGGTGGAAAGTTCAAAAACAAACAAAACGTGAAGTGTGGTGTGCAAACGTAGAAATACTGATCAGGAAATCCTTTAATACTCTCAAACAAGCCTATTATGATCTTGGACTTCCTACTCTCCATGAAGATAAAGGAAGGACGCTCTTTCTTTTGCTTCCTAAAGGAATATAGCGAGCATATGTCCTTAAAAGTTGGCTCACACTTTAGAACTCTCATGAATAGTACATATAAACATGTAACAATGTAATAGCCATTGGGAGCCAGTTGGTAAGGGGCAATTGCCAAGTTTTTCAGAATCATCTCTAAATAAAGATTGAAAGGAGGAATCGCTCCACTCTGAAGCATCTCTTTACAAACTGTCACATATCCAACTGGGGGACGATCAGGCGTGTCACCTCTTACTGGAAACTTGACTTCATCTTTGGAAAAATTAAATTGCTTGCATATTTTGTAAAAATCCTCTACCTTAAGCTTTGACTCACAGCTATCGGTGGGAGTGTAAGTAAGATACTTAGGGATCAGAAAGTCCCAATTGACATTTGCTCGAGCACCGACAACAGAAGCTTCAATATTTTTATCCAAGGCCTTAGTTTCTTTGGTTGGTGAAGTTCCTTCAACTATGTGTTGTCTCCTTGTCATTTCTACATAGATAAGCATGATGGAAAAACAAACCAAAGGATATAAATCAAAGTTAAAAACCAGGTCGCCTCTAAAAATAGTAAAGCCCGGATCACCTAAAAACCAACCGCTACCTGTTCAGGAGAATCATCTCAAGACAAAATAAAAATTGGTTAAGACCTGGTCGCTCTAACCTCATCATGGGTTTGGTCGCTCAAAACTGGCAAAGAGTTTGAACGCTACAAGCCAGTCAAGCTCTGGTCGCTCTAGACTGATAAAGTACATGGTCGTTCCAGGCCAATCAAGAAAGTAATCACCCTAAAATTAGTAAAGACCTGGTCGATCTAACCCTGTCAAGGCCCGGTCGCTCGAAACTGGAAAAGCACCCGATCGCTCTAAAAACAGCCAAGCCCCGGTCGCTCAAAACTGGCAAAGCGTCTGATCGCTCCTAGCCAGTCAAGCCCCAATCGCTCAAAGCTAATAGAGCACCTGGCCGCTCCAAACCAGTCAATCTTCGGTCGCTCTAGATCGATAGAGTACCTGGTTGTTCCGAACTGGCCAGGGCACAGTCGCATAAATCTAGCCTCTATTGGATTGGTACAATCATCCTAAGGCTGATCGCCCTACAATCATTCCAAAACCAACTTCAACGTAATCGATCAAGATTTAAATCAACTTAAGTTGGTCCTATCAGATGAATCAAATTCAGAACTATTCTGGTCGGTCAAAAAGAGGGTCACTCGCCTAAAACCGACCACATTGTTGTTCTAAGAACGACCAGTATTGTCGCACAGGAAAACATGAATGATAACAACAATGGTTTAAGTAAAAAAATCATATATGATCGAGTCATTCTGGCATATACGCAAGCATATCACGATCAGTATTGTTACAAAGAAAAGTATGTGGGTTCTCGTTTCAGAATCATTACTTACCAATTCAAATTGATTATTACAATGCTGATGAACATCTCAAAACACAAGAGAATTCAAAATTCGCAAGATCAATTACAAATTACAGTTATCCAAGAACAATTCGAGTTTTCCAGATCGATTTCATACTACAACAGTGCAACCAATACCGATCCAAATACAGTTCACATCCAAGAATTTAACCAAACCCAGAAGACAGAATTGACTTTACACAAATGAACAAGAAAATAAGAGCATATACCTGAGATCAGATTAGCAAGATAAAGGAGTTTTGATTGGATTTCCAGCGATATGCGAAGTAGAACGATCGTAGATTTGAATTCTTGGCGGAGATTTGAGCTTGAATTGAAGCCTTCATTCAAATTGGAAGAAACAAAGTGGAGATCGAAGAACTTTTCTTCAAAAGAGTGCCGCCATTAAGATGGTAAAATTCTTGAAAACGAGAGAGTGAGGAACACCGAGGGTCAGAAGGAATATATATAGGCAGAACGACCAGCAACGTCACCAAAAACCGATCCCTCAAGACATATTCAAAAACCGACCTCTGGAAATCTTGTCCAAAACCGACCCTTAACCATATCAGATCGAACCACGAATATTTCGAAGTCCCTAATTTTTCGTAAAAATTATGAAACTCCGAGGGGCAAAACGTTATCCACTTGATCGGTTCGAGCGTATATGGGTCAGTTTTGAAAATATTAAAAGCAGTGGTCGGTCACACAAATATTAAGAAGGATCGATCGTAGGAAACTGACTCCTGGTCGTTCTAAGAGTAAAAAGTACTTGGTCGAGAAAAGCTTTTGATCGCTCCAAAAGGGAAAGAGCTCTTGGTCGTTCCAAAGAACTGAATGCTCCTGGTCGTCCAAATATATTAAAGGCTTCTGGTCGCCCCAAAGGCCAATGATTCCTGATCGTTCCAAATAAAGAAGAAAGCTGACTGCTCCAAATATTCAAGATAACTGGTCGCTCCGGATCCACTAAAGCTCTCGGTTGTTCCAAAAGCAAGGACATTCCTGGTCGCTCCAAAGTACTGAAAGGGTCTGATCTCCCCAAGAGACAGGGGAATTTGGTCGCTCTGAAGCTGGTTAATGCCACTTATCGTTCCTTAGCTCCTGATCGCGCCAGCCAACTCCAAAGTTTCCTAGTCGGCCCGCTCCGCTTCCAGGCCACCTGATCGGTCCGCTCCATATTCCAGCCTTTTGGTCGCCTTTCGTAGCTTCCTAGTCGTTTTTCCTCCAAACGAAGCCTTCTGGTCGGTCAAAATGAATGCAACGGCGCGCCAGCTGTTGACAGCTGGCCATGACATCCTTGACGAAACCGACCAACCCCCTGAAGAGAAGATTCCAGTCACTCCGTCACCTATAAATAGGACACCACCTCCACCATTTGAAGGGGACTTTTCGGCAACTACAAGGAGGTGCTGTCGGATTGCTTTCTGGATTTCTTCAAGCATTTCACATCTCATCTTAGGAAATCGCTCAAAGGTCTTTCAAGCTCTCAATCATGACTTCCATGAAGGGATTGACATAAACACTTCAAGCTTTTTATCTTTTGCAATCAAGTTTAGAAGTAAATGCATGTGGAAGGAGCTTTGTGAATGTATATGGAGCAAAACATTGTAAATCAAATGATGAGTAATGGAATCCGATCTTCAAAGTGGACGTAGACTCAATTAAGAGTCGAACCGCTATAAACTCTTGTCTCTTTTCTGCATTTTCTTGTTTTTCAGATTTGGATTTAGCCCTGCATAATTCTAAAAGGTTTTCTAACACCCCGCCTTTGAAAAGGTGACGTGCTTCTCAAGCATCTCGCCTCTGATTTGGTAACGTGTTCAGAAACACCTCTTTGGTTGTTATACCAATTTTTGGTGTAAACAATGAACGGATGAGTAACCTGATACTGTAGGTCATCGCTTAAACAAACACATGAGGAGGAGCGAATGTTTATCTGACTTGGATAAAGGCTCCAACGAACTGGGTGACGAAGCGGTAGCTTCGGTGGACGTGAGGGTACTCTTGGTATCCCTCTGTGAGGTTGTAGATGATCCGCCTGGGCTTACAGAGGTTAAGGTCTGCGGTAGAAGAACCAAGAGTATGCCTTGGTTGCTATGCGAGCAACCTAAAGACTGGTATGGGTTAGCGTGGGGTCGACGATACTTGATTTTTCCCTGTGATAGCACATCGTCGACTACCTACCATTTTTAGTCGAGCGTGTACGGACGGAAAGGCAGAGAACTCCCAACAGACCATATACTTGCTATCGAGTTATGGGTGAGGTTGGCCAATAGGAAAGTGGGGCGTAGGGGGCCGGAGTGTAGTTGTCATACATGATTTTTCTTGGATTGCCTTTCAGTAGTTGAGGGAGGGGTCACGTGGGACTATACCCACCGGTACAAAAACAGACCTTGATATCTGCATTGGCAGATGACTTAAAGCTTCCGACCGAGTCCCTTATTTCTTGATTTGCCCTGGCACGGGACTCGGGTGGCACATTGAGATACATGTGCATTTAGACATGGAAAAAGATTCACGATACATACATGGGAAAAAGGGCACGGTTGATGGGTAGCATAATCCCTAGTAGTCCTAAGTGGCTCGAACCCTAACCAAGTTACGTAAACATTCATTAGGTAGCATAATCCCTAGTGGTCCTAGGTGGCATAAATCCAGTTGAATAATCGATAATTCGTGATGAGGAAACCTAACCGGATCAAGGGTGGAAGTCCAAATGATCTCAAGGATAAAATGACACTACGTTGAAGTAGTATAGATTTACCTGAGAAAGCCCGTGCGAGGTACGGCAAAGAACTGAACTTATACATGGAAAGAATCATACGAGTTGGCGAGAAACCTACATATGCGATATATTAGGTTGACAAACTAATAATGGACTATTCCATGATATTGGACAAGGGACACACATAGTTAACACATGATGCGGGTTGGGATACTAGTACGGAAGGTGCAGAGCAAATATACACGATAGATACCATGGGATGTTATACATGATAGTTACCTTGGGATATTATACTTGATAGAAACCTAACGATGTGATACCTTGATTTATCTTGACACCGTAGTTTATCACGATACATCAGTTTATCTTGATACCATGGACTATCTTGTTATCTTGGTTTAGTTTATCTATCTTGTCATCATCCTTATGTTTACTTTCAGTTTATGCATGTCATGATACTTTTACTTGTATTTGTGCTTGAGGTAGATAGGACTTATCAGTCTTTATGACTGACCCCGTTTTCTTTCGCCCTTTTTGTCTTCTGTCCACCCCCCTAGGTTTTCAGGAAGGAAATGCTGTTGTTTAGATCGGACCTCTTCTGCTTGAAGGTCATCATATATGGGTTGGACTTTTCTTGGCTATGGCTGCTTTACTGTTTTACTTGGGGAATAATTTATGAAATGTTTATGCTCTTAACTATTGCAAGACAGGTTTTGATGTAAGAAATTCTCAGATGTAAAAGGCTTCAGACCTTATTTATAAAGAAATGAAAGTTTGTTTTACTTCCGCTATTTTATATGTTCTGTCTTGTAATATTTCTGTGCGTGTTTACCTAATAATACCCCACCAAACCTAGTGCATTCCCTTGTGAGTGACCCTGGCGGAGGTGGGATGTTACAATATTGGTTAAGTGTTCTCTATTTACTTAACCCCACCTACTTGTCTGATTAACACGTTATCTAGGTTAAACGTTCTAAGTTTACTTAACCCTACCCACTCGTCTAATTACCATGTTATGTTGGTTAAGTATTACTATTTGTGTTTCCACATGTTACCCACATGTCACCAACTTAACCCCCATGTCCCACCACATGTTTTCTTTGGTTAAGTGTTACATAGTTTATTTCTACTGCACCCCTGTAGGACCTCTCACATTAGACCACTCTTTTGTGGTTGCTAGATTTGCCGGGCGGGTCCGGGCAGTCTTATACCACAAACGGGCCTAACCTCGTGTCCATACAATTGTCACGCATTTAATTTGGGCCTATGACCTCTTACATTGGGCTACCATTTATGGTTGGTGGATTTGTTGGGCGGGTCCGGGCGGTCTTATACCATAAATGAGTCCAACCTAGTGTCATAGACATTTATTATTATACATAATATTTTCACCCCATATTTGGATTAATTATCCCTAAGCAAATATATCAATACATTTCAGTTATCTTTATGTCCATAATTTACATCAATTATGTCCATATATCAACTTACCAATTAATGTCTCAATTTATATTTATGACTCTTTAAAGGCCATTACATGCCAACTACCCAGAACCCACTTAGGCGTGTTCGTATTAATCCTCTACCACGTCATAAATTATCATATATGTTTCAACTCCAAATCTTACATAATTAACATATGCCTAGGTTCTAGATTACATATCAGTTTATATATGTACCCAGTTCTAGCCAGTTTACATATGTCCAATTCTTGCCTATTTACATGTATACCAAGTTTATGCCATTTTACCCATATCAAGTTCTACCCAAAAATACATGTATAAAGCCCAAATAAACCCAAATCATGACTCATGATGTAGTTATCCCAAACTGTAATCTTTTTGTTACAATACATGCCAGTTGCCCAAATTCCTAATACATCTTTATGCAAATTATCAAGCTTACAATCGCTTTCATGTCCAAATTCCCCATTTCTACATATGCTTAATTAACATAAGCCTAATCTTTTGATATAATTTACATAGGCCCGCACTCGTGGTTTAATTTACATGCCAAATTACATACATGTTATATATACCAAATTTCATGTTACATTACATAGATCCAATTTGTGCCAAGTTCCATGTATATAATATTTATGCAAATTTTATCATAACAAGATTATACCAAAATTTACAGATCAAGTCCAAACTTGCAAATACAATGATAATATCCAATTTCATGTTGCCAATTATTACATCATATTCATATAGGCAATAATCCCATAATTCCCTCGTATACATATCGTACGCAAATCGCGATTTTAGGCCAAGGTCCGAAATTGACCACGGTTCATGAAAAGAAAATACATAGGGGAAAGGTAGAATTTTGCATTAAAATAAGATCGGAGAGAAAAACATCATCATAGGCATATTAAGATTACAATTATATCAACATGAATCAAGAAAACTGAATTACAACGGGCTAAATAGATCATGAACTTGACATAAAGATAGACAAGTCCTAAAATCTAAAGATTCGAGAAGCAAATTTGAATCGATAAACATACTTAAATCCAATTCCATTTTAATCCATTGCCATATTATAATTAAAGATTTAAGTATGAAAATAACTAGAACTTACATAGCACGGCTAATGAATTAAGAACTGAATTTGTTGTAGAAACGTTGCGGTGTCGCTGATCTATTCTCTTGAATTGTTGTAGAAGCGTTGATCTTTGATTTGAATCGAGTTTGAAAGCTTAAGCTTTAAATTGGAGACAGCAGCCATGGCTCAAGAGAGATTCCAGCAGCATAACGGTGTAAGAATGATTTGTGTGAGTTAGGCTAGGTCCTAGGTCGTTTTTATAGGTGTATCAATTCATTTTAGCCATCGGATTAACCCTAAAACTGATCCGGACCATCAAAACTCGTCCTGGGCCTCAAAAACGCGTTCTGGACCGAAACAGGCTGACCAGGTCGACCTGTAAGTGGGGAGGTCGACACTATGGTCGACCTCTGGGGGGTAGGTCGACCCCCTGGTCGACATGGCCCCCAGGTCGACCTGCCTGGTTCTATGCAGACCGAAACTTTCTGAATCTTCTACAGGCCATAACTTCTTCATCCGGACTCCGATTTTCGAAAACTCGGAATCTATTTCATGTAAAATTTCGAGAGGAACGCAATGGTGATGTCCATTTTACCTAATTCCTGATTCTTAAATTAATTATCCTTATTTTACTATCTTTTCTGTTACATACACCGTTATCGAACTAAATTTTCTTCTGTTCCTTGTATTAATTAATTCTTCTTATGCATCACCATTATTTACCTATCTAAGCATATTTTCATATATTTTATTTCATTTTTAATTATATTTAAAAATACGGGGTGTTACAGAACAGGTCGTTGTAAATGCTGTCCGGTGGCCATTATTGGAAACCGGGTGTAAGGGCCCTAATAAAATTATTAAAAAAAATGTAAAATCATAACAAATGATTTGGAAAGAATTCGGATGAAAAAATCCGATTTTGTAAAGATAAAGATATGTTTTTATCAAAATGAACTAGTTATTAACTAGAATAATAATTCAATGTTTTTAATTAAAACAATTGAAGAAATGGATTTTGGGTTTATCGTGAACAGTGTCTTAAATAACACTGTTTCTTAAACCCAGTTGAGAAAAGAATAAATCTTTTAATTTAGATTATTAGAGATTCCAATTATATTTAGTTATTGGAATGAAATGGAATGTGAATAGGGTTTATTGTGAACTGTGTTTTTAACAATATTCGTTCTTTAACCCAATTGACAGTAAAAACATAATTTGGAATTTATAAATCTTTTATTAAGAATCAAATGGAAAATTTCCAAAGTAAAATTTCCAATTTAATATATTAAAATTGGATTGAATGTAATTCGATTTGTTAATAATCGAGATGAAATTATGTGGATGAAGACTGTTACTGTATATGGAATTTAAAAGGCATTGCCGTTATTCCACTTATATTATTAGTCTGATACGGAAATTTATATCGATTATATATTGATCTTATTTATGTGACGATTCCATATTTAATGGAAGATGATTTTGGGTATATCGTGGACAGTGTTTTAAATAACATTTGTTCTTTACCCAGTTAAAGATAAGATTAATTTCTTAAATTTGAATAATCATTAAGTTGTGATTTTTGAGATTAAAACCAAACTAGAGTTTTAACGGATCTTTAATTAGATTAAAATGTGAAAGAGATAATTAAATTTATTGAATTCATAAAACGATCGAGAATGGAGTACCACCAGTTTTACTCCAGGCGATAGTTAAATCTTTAATTAGATTTGAACGTGAAATGGTAATTATATTTACCAATTACATTGTGGATGTTAGATATGGAGTATTACCAGTTTTTCTCCATGGGACGAATAGGTTAGGATTGGGATTAATAAATAAATGATTACCTCGGTAAAGTTCGCTAATCTCGAGTAGTTGATAAACCTTAATTCGGTTTAGAATGGATAAAGGATAAATCAAATCTTTTGAAATGATATCAAAAGAAAGATTAAAGAATCTATCTTTGACAAAATTAATGGGAACCTTTCCCTAATAATGTGAATATTTTATTAAAAGAATATTCTGAATTGGAATGAGGCATTTGATGTGTTTTTATAGCACTTGATTATAAAGTATGCGAGTTAATCGGAAAGACCAGGTTTAACCCATTCCGAATAATTAATACGACGACTAAAAGTCGACGATGAAGATGGTGGTTGAAAACCGGAGTTCTTCACATCGTTTGGATGATTACCGATGTCTTGATTTGGACGTACACCCAAGACAAGGTAATAAGTCTTGATCGTCCAGACGTTCTTGGAGATTGACGAATATGCGAGGACCTCTCTCCTATATTGGACATATGGGACGAGGAATAAGGTTTCTCCTATTTCGTTCAGACCCAGAACGGACTTTCAAATGGATGGTATGTCTGACGTTGTATTCCTTTATACTATATTCGTTGGTCTCTACTAAATATATATCTGTTTGGTGGCTAACACCCTTCCTTGAGATGTACGAGCTTATGGAATATAATATATTGGCAGAAATTAGCGGTACGGTATGGATTGACAGTGTGGCGTGCTGAGTTGCATGGATCAAGGCTTTTGTTGAAAGGCAAAGCCTTGTGGTTGATGATCAAAGCACAGCTTATTTTGGCATATCTTTGTGTATAGTGTTACTTCTCTAGCCTCAAACCCCGGTAAGAGTCAGAAACGGGATAAGGGAACGCAGGGAATGCACACGTTTCTTTCTAGCTAGAAGTGGTGATAGGGTTTGCAAGCCATGTCATTTTTGCTTATGTGGATGATGGATTACGTGGCCTCTTTTGTATTGGTCGATAGTGACTAATTGATAGGTCCAATAGGACTGGGAAACATGTGTTCAGGAATTGCCAATCCACTAATGTATTTGTGGACCGGCCCTGCAGGACATAATGGTTCGCCAGCGTCCGAATCCTAAGACATTTGCTAGAGTGTCTCGAATCGGTAAGGAGATCATTTCTAGCCTTGACTCCTGATGGAAATCCAATTTCAAATTCGACATTACGGATTTAATTGTAGAACTAGTATGGCGACATAGTTGGATGGGGTACTATGCCGTCTATGATTGATACATTTATATTTGAAGTTGTTTTATGCACTATACACTTATAGTAATATCAAAATAATTATGTTTTATACGTATCAAGCATATTTGGCTATTATAAGGGAAAACTCTATCCTCTGGCTTGCATTGCATTGTGTGATGGGACCTAAGTCTTATAATAGCTTCATTTTTCCAAAAGACATTGCGTTATTTTATTCTAAAAACTAAGATTCATTGGAGTAAACTCGTTCCGTGTTATACAGCGTGGTCCCATGATTTCCCCACTTTTAAATTAAAGATTAATAACTATTTTAGTTCTCACACAAGTCCCATGACTGACCTGGAGTTTGTTGTTTTAACATGAACTCTGGGTGCCCCATTTTCCACACAGGCAGCTAGTAGTTTGGGTTTGGCAGATATTATATTCATAGGATCTTGGATTTACATCTGAAGCGATATTCGGAAAGCTCTGTATCCGTGTATTTCTTTCAATTGTGTTTTGTGCTATTCTTTCCGCTGCTATTTAAATGTAATTCAAATCACTGATATTGTATTTCCAATGTATATTACTTATTCGTACTCTGTTATATTCTTATACTCTGATGTAATTGTTGTAATAAGCAATGAAATGTTTTTCTGTTTGTGTTACGATTTGTCGTGTTCTCAATTCAATCCCGGCTTTCCCGTAAGGAGAAGTTTCGGTCATTTCATTTGGTATCCGAGCTTTGGTTTACAAAGTTAGAGAACAAGACACATTAGAACCGAACAGAAGAATTCATCAGAGATTGGATTAGCAATATCCAATAAGAATGGCTCATTAGAGATGGGATCAGTAGTATCCTAGAACGAGTGTGAAGAGTACTAATTTTAAAATAAAATGAAAACAAATTTAGTTTTGAAAAATTTATTTTAATATACGTATTTGAGTATATTATTTAATTTTAACTTGGACAGTCGAGTATATAATGATTTTGAATATACGAGTAATTAACGGGTATTCGAAGTTTTAATATACTGGATAGATATAGAATCACACTCTAGTCGCCCGGGGATAATTCTGATAATGCTGCAACATTATCAGTATTTATGTTCGAGTTTCGAAAGTGGGATATCTAAATATTTACAATTAACTGGTGTGAGAACCAAAACTTAATAAAAATTTATTGTTGTGATTTACACTAAAAATATGATTTTTGATTATATATAAAAGTTTTATATATTTAAAAAAATTAATCCCCTAATTGATTGTTGGTTGTGATGTTTGATAATTAGTTTAACTAATTAAAATATTGGAATGATAATTAATTTAACCAATATGAGAAAGAATGATAAATTTAGCTAAATCAAATTAATATTGAACTGAATTGAAAATTTATTAGAATGGAAAGTTGAGTTGATTAGTTAAACAAATTTCAGCTTCGTTCCTTTTCGAGGACAAATAGATTTTAAGTGGGGGAGATTGTAACAACCCGGATTTTCAGAACCAATTTAAAATTTTTATTTTAGAAATTTTAGTGATTAGACTTAGCAGGTTCGATATAATATTCCACTGCCAACTCTCTCTAACTCTTTTATTTCCATGCTTCATTCCAAATAACCCGTTCTTCACTTCACGTTTCTATAGCAGGTCTGCATCAAATTTTCGCATTAGTTTATAGTTTTAATTAAATAATTTAACTCATAATTTGGTTTCATTAACTTAAATTACCATTTTATCACCAATTACATAAGAATATCGGGTCAAACTTCCTTAGTCTTCCCTATTGCCTTCGTTTACATCAGCCCATATCGAACTAAATTCCCCATTGTTTAAAGTCGCTCCTTTTTCGAAGTCCCTAAATTAAACCGACAGTGTTTGTTTTCTCTTCGTAAAAACTCCAGGCTTCTTCGTCCTTCAACAAATGTTACTCCGCGCTTCATGTTTAACAGTACTTCCTCATTTTCCTTTGAACTACTGCTTTCCATACCAATGCAATATCCTTTTTTTTCTATGACTTTGAATTGAAACCAGTCAACACGCTCGCATGACATTCCTCACTGTTGCGCCTTAGTTCCTCCACCAGACCACCATCAGAAGGTATCGATGCCTGCGCCTATCCCTCCTCATCCATCGACTAGAATTTCATCACACGCGGTAAATCCAATCGCCGGCGAACTCACTCGAACCAGCGCACCTTTTTGCTGACATTTTGGCCAGCCTAGCACCTTAAACCCGATCATGACCGACCAGAATAATGATCTTTGTAGCTTGATATTTTTGTAGAAGAATGGTTTTGATTTTATTTTGTGGATTTGAAGAAAAATGTGGTGGAAGAATTGGAAGTTCAAGCCGTCGGTTTTATTTTGGTGGAGGCGGAAGGATGTTGACCACGAATGAACTTTGATCCAATCATTAGATTAACGTACTGTATGAATAAAAAGAGTGGGCATGATTTTATTATTATTTTATTAATCGAAACTTCACCGTGAAGTAATACCTTAAACCACTTACATACAACCTCTGTTTTTGACAAACATATGTAATCTGTAACAACCCGGAAATTCTGAGCCGGTTTAAAATTTTTATTTTGGCTAATTTAATGAATTTTGAATATTTAAAATGGATTATTTTAAATAGTAAAGACAGAAAGTTTATTTTCAATGAAGTTAAAATGAATAAATTTATTTTAATTATATAACAAGCCTTAAATGGCCCTGCAGTTCGATAAATCGATTTCGAATTTCAAATGAATATACATGATTCAATATAAGTCAGAATTGAACGAAACAAGAAATATCTGAATCTGTTTAATCATATCTTTATAACGGATGTAAGAAACTGAGATTTCAATTTAAAAATTGAGAGTTACGTCCAGTTTAAAATTCAGAAAAGTCGCTGTGGAATTTATATATATATTTTAATATATTTAAAGGCCTTTGAAAATGGAAATTTTGCAAACGACCTCGGTTTTCGACAAAACCACTTTTGTCGGATCCGGGATGCCAAATTATTTCTAGGTTTCAAAATACATAATTTTTTGAATTAATATGTGAGCATGGCGAAGTTAAACGTGTTTTAACAGTTTCAATTAAATTCGGGTCGACCAGAAAATGGCCATTTTTTAAACGGTCTCAGAATTGGACGAAATTAGTTTTGTTAGGACCGTATCGTTAATACGAAGCTAGAAATATTTTTTTTTGGAATTTTTCGAGTTAGCGTGTTGCCCCGGTAAATTGAAATGTGCGTTTAAATTGAATCTATAAAGATTTGTATTTTAAATTCAAATGGAAACTGATCGTAACAAGCGAATTGGCTTGCGATACATATCCCATTGTGTTCGAAATGGGGGTAATTAGCTAGGGGCGACGGTCGTTGGGACCGATTTGGTGTTCGAATAAAAAAAAACAACTTTTTGGGATATAATAAAAAAATTATAAATATCCCCTCCCCCCCCCCCAGGTCAAACCCTATTATCTTAAACCCGATGGTCAACTTCAAAAAGAAAACCCGCCGTCAGTGCCTGGTACCCATTCCCAAATCGATGTTAGCCGCTCCACCCAAAACCGCCCTACCATCGACCATCGCTCTGCCCTCCTAGCCGCAACCGTGGGTCAGCCTCGCGCCTTCAACGTCGTCTCCTCCACTAATCAACCACCTTGCGACAACGTAAGGGGATTGCAGCCGCCTGCCTGGAGCTCTAGGGGCCATCGAGTGGCCTGGTTTTCTGCACGTGAAGGAAGGCGGCCATGGCCTTCGAGGTGGTGGCGATTGATTTCGCTCTGGTGCACTGGCTGGTGGCAACTAATGGCTTCTGGCGATTCCATTGGCGAGCTCCAATACGACGATCCAAGAATAAAAACAGTGAGCATTTTATATGATTTGTTTATGTAATTTTGTAATTAAGCAGTAAATAAAAATGATTTATTTTCTGTTTTAAATTCAGTTTTAATTTTAAAACCCAGTTTTACATATAATAGTTTATATAGAAATGTTATTTTGGTTTGAGCAAACGGAAATGAATTTTCCTTGAGCAAAAAGAAATTAATTTTACTTGAGCAAAAAGAAATGAATTTTACTTGAACAAAGTTTTTATTTTACTTGAATAAAGTTTAGATTTTTATTTGAACAAAGACATGATTTTTATTTGATCAAAGGTATGATATTTATATATGGATTAGCGAAATAAAAATATGATTTTTATACACATCGCTTTAAAATTAAAATGTTGTTCATAATATATAAAAACGAGATTTATCGTTTATAAAGAGTTGATTTCTTTTTGTATAACATGATCATAAAGCTTTGATTTTAAAAAGGAGAAATCTTTATGTTTGAAAAGGCGAAATCTTTATTTTTGAAAAGGCGAAATCTTTATTTTTGATAAGATAAAATTTTTATAACCATAGATATGAATTTTTTTTATATATATCAAGATGAAATTTTTATGACAAGGAAGAACGAATTTTTATATAACGTAGAGATTAAAAATATGATTTTTATATAATATAGAAGTTAAAAATATAATTTATATACTAGTGGCATATTAAAAATATGATTTTTATATAGGTATGATAGTAAAAATATGATTTTTATTCATGTGGAGTAATAAAAATATAATCTTTATTAGGAGAGGAGCGATATAGAAATATAATTTTTATAACGAAGTGAAGATAAAAATTCAATTGTTATAACAAAGTGAAAATAAAAATGTGATTTTTATATATGTAGTGAATACAAGCAACGAAAGTGACAAAGGACGAAAAGGTGAAGATTTCCTACATATGAAGAGTCGCGGGGTTTGGATTAGCTTTGGTGAGAACTTCTCACTTTAACTCTTCCTTTCTAGTTATAAATATATACTAGGATGCAGACGGTGTTTAGTAGCACCTGTTGACACCAAAAATTGGTATAACAACCAAGGAGGTATTTCTGAACACGTTACCAAATCGGTGGTGAGATGCTTAAGAAGCTCGTCACCTTTACAATGGCAGGGTGTTAGAAAACCTTTTAGAATTTGGTAGGGCTAAATCCAAATCCGAAAAAAGAACATCAAAATGCAAGAAGAAACACAAGAGTTTATAGTGGTTCGACTCTTAATCGAGTCTACGTCCACTTTGAAGGTCTAATTCCATTATTCGCCACAAGATTTAGAAAGAATGCTCCTTATACATGCATAAATCTCCTTTTACATGCAATTGATTTCAAGTTCATCCCAAAGTGTTGAGGAGCTTCAAGCATTTAGGCCGATTCTCCCATAGAAGCCATGGCAATGAGCTCCAAAGATCTTCAAGCATAAATCTCCTTTTACATGCAATTGATTTCAAGTTCATCCCAAAGTGACGAGGAGCTTCAAGCATTTAGGCCGATTCTCCCATAGAAGCCATGGCAATGAGCTCCAAAGATCTTCGAAGAATGATGAAGAAGAGATGAGAAATGCTTGAAGAAGTTCCCAAGGCAATTTGACCGCACCTCCTTGTAGTTGTCCAAAAAGTCCCCTTCAAATCGTGGAGGTGGTGCTCTATTTATAGGTGATGGAATGGCTGAAATCTTGTCTTCCGTGAGCTGGTCGGTTTTGCCAGGTAATTACGAGAATGCCATTGCCAGTTGCCAACAGCTGGCGCACTATTTTAACCATTTTGACCGACCAGGAGGCTTCGTTTGGAGGAAAAACGACCAGGAAGCGAAATAAGGCGACCAAAAAGGCTTCAATTTAGAGCGGACCAATCAGGAGGCCTAGAAGCGAAGCGGGCCGACCGAAAGTCTTCTGCATTCGGAATGTACGGGAGTTTTGGTACATTTAAAGCGACCACGAACCTTCGGTAGACAGAGCGACCAACTATATTGAATACTTGGAGCCGTCCGCTACCCTTTGTATTTGAAACGATCAGGAATTATTGGCCTTTGGTGCGACCAGAAGCTTCTTTCTTTCGGAACGATCAATCATCTTGCAAGTCTTGGAACGATCAGGACTATAAACATTTTGGTGCGACCAGATCGACCAGGAGTGTTTGCACTTTGGAGCGACCAGATCGACTAGTTTTAGAAATTATTTTTCTACGACCGTTCCTTCTTAATACCTGTCAGACCGACCCATGTTCAAAACTGACCCGTATATGCTTGAACCGATAAAGTGGATAACATTTTGCCCCTCGGAGTTCCATGATTTTTATGAAAATTATGGACTTCGAAATATTTGTGGATCGGTTTTAGACGCGGTTTTCTGAGGTCGGTTTGAGTTTGTGTTGAGGGATCGATTTTTAACGACGCGGCTGGTCGTTCTGCTTATATATATCTCTATTGACCCTTAGGGTTTCTCACTTTCTCGTTTCCTGGAATTTTATTATTTTAATGGCGGCGTGCTTTTGAAGAGAGGTTCTTCGATTTCCCCTCCGTTTCTTCTGGTTCGAATTCAAGATTCAATCCAATCTCAGATCTTCATCAAGAATTCAATTTTTCGATCGTTCAATCTTGCGTATTGCTGGAAATTCGATCAAAACTTCTTCATCTCTCTAATCTGATTTTAGATATTTGCTCTTATTTTCTCGTTTATTTGTGTAGAATAAATTATGTCTTCTGAGTTCGGTTGAATTCTTGGATCTGAATTGTAATTGGGTCGGTATTGGTTGCAACGTTACGGTATGAAATCGATCTTAAGATTCTGAATTGGTCTTCAATAATTGTAATTTGTAACTGAGCTTGTAATTTTGAATCCCCTTGTGTATTGGGATGTACATTAGCTTTGCAGTATTTAGTTGGAATGGGTAGGCGATGATTCTGAAACGAGAAACCCTTATACTTTTCTTTGTTGCAATATTGATCGAGATATGCTTGAGTATATGCCTGTATGACATGAATGTGTATGATTTCTGACTTAAACCATTGTTGTGAATATTCATGTTTTCCTGTGCGACCAGACTGGTCGTTCTTAGAACAACGATATAGCTGATTTTTAGATGAACGACCCTCCTTTTGACCGACCAGAGTAGTTTTGAATTCGATTCTTCTGATAAGACCAACCTAATTGGATTTAAATTTTGGTCGATCATGTTGAGTTTATTTTGGAACTATTGTAGGGCGACCACCCTTGGGGAACTTGTATCGATCCAGTAGGGTTTAAATATGTACGACTGTGTCTTTAATCGGTATGGAACGACCATGTACTCTATCAGTCTTGAGCGACCGGGGCTCTATTGGTTTACTGCGACCAGGTGCCCTACCAGCTTTGAGCGACCGGAGTTTGACTGGCTTAGAGCGATCAGGTTCTTTGCCAGTTTTGAGCGACCGGGGATTGGCTGTTTTTACAGCGACCGGGTGCTTTCTCCAGTTTTGAGCGACCGGGCCTTGATGGGGTTAGAGCGACCAGGTCTGGGGCTGTTTGCTTTACCTTGAGGCGATTTTCCAGACCAAAAATTGGCTATTTTGGTTTAATCTGGACTTTTGTAGTTTAGGACGACCAGATCCCTTCTATTTTTAGAACAGCCAAGTGTCTTACATAACTTGGAACGGCCAGATGTCTGGCTACTCGTGGCTGACCCGGTTTTAAGTTTTTGCAAATATTCTTGTCGTTCGTTTTTCCAATATGCTTGTTTGCGTAGAAATGGCGAACACACGAGGAAAAGGAAAAGTTGTTGAACGAAACTCGCCAGTTAAGGAGGCTGAAACTTCGAGTAAAAATGTTGAGGCTTCTTCTGTCATTGGTGCTAGAGCAAATGTCAATTGGAATTTCCCAATCCCTGAGTTCATTACTGATGTACCCTCTGACCGCGGTGAGTCAAAGCTTAAAGTAGAAGAGTATCACAAAATATGCAAGCAATTTGGACTTTCCGAAGATGAAGTCAGGTTTCCAGTAAGTGGTGACGTATATGATCGTCCTCCGCCTGGATATGTGACAGTTTGTAAGGGGATGTTTCAGAGCGGAGCGATCCCTCCCTTCAACCCCTACTTAGAAATGATCTTAAAAAGTTTGGCAATTTCCCCTTTCCAGTTGGCCCCCAATGGTTATTTTATTGTTACGTGTCTATATGTACTGTTCATGAGAGTCTTGAAACGTGAGCCGACTTTTAAGGACATATGTTCGTTGTATTCTTTTAAGAAGAGGAAGAAGGAGCGTCCTTCCTTTGTCTTTATGGAGAGCAAGAAGTCGAGGATTATAACAGGCTTATTTGAGAGAATTAAAAGATTTCCTGACCAATACTTCTATGTGAAATGCCCCGACAACTTTTTTGGTCGATGGGCTAAAGGAGGGAAATGTTCATAAGAATTCCTTTTTATTCCGCGTGATCTGATCGTTCACTGACCTTTTCGTTTTCTTGCAGCAATTCCTTCTGATCAGGACAATGAGATTGATGAATCTTTGTTGGAGTCGCTGTTATCTGTGAGTGAGACTGAGAGGAGCAGACAATTTCTGATTTCCTAAGAATTCCTTAGACAGTATAAATTGCTTCCCCCCTTCCCGCAACTTGACAAAGAAGAGGATAACTAAAAAATTCTTGACAAAATGCGGTCGATCTGGCTGTAGTAAGAAGTCTCCAAGTACACCCAAGAAGGGTTCCTCTAAGAAACAAGTTAGTGATACACCAGCAGTTGTGGAGGATACTATAAAAGTTATTTCAGAAAAACAGACTATCACTTTCGAGACTTCGGAAGAGGCTATGGAAATTCCGCTCTCCTCAAACGTTGGAGAGGAATTTGCATGACGCGAGGGTAAAGAACTTGCAGTAGTAGAGACTACTTTGAGTGTCGAGGAAAACATTGGAGACATTATTGAGAATCCATGTACCCAAGACAAAGACTCTGCGGGTACCTTTGGTGAACTCACCGATTTAGATTCTGCAAAACACCTTAGTAAGGATAATACTCCTGTTTCGGTTCCTGTGGTCCCTGCCGTTGAATCTGATCCCAATGCTCAAGAAATTTTTAACCCGACTTCTGATGCGAGGATGAACTTAGATTCATGGTCTGGTACAGGCTTGTTAGGCATGTGTTTTCATTTTTCTTCTTGAAGGGTTAAGCTTACTTTAGCATTGCATCTTTACCTTCGAACACTACTTTATTCTTATATTCTCGAACATTAAAGGTCTATTACTTTTTCAGGGATGAAGCCTTCTTTTATTGACGATTTCCGGAAGAGGAAACAACCTTCCAATGCATTTGTCCGCCCAAAGAAGAAATTTAAGCATGCTCCCACTCAGACCCATAAATCTCATGGTCAACATCCAACTTCTTCTCATACTTCTTTCGAACGACTTCCTGAGGACGATACATGGCTTGATGATTATCTCCGATCAGCGGAGGATGAGGCAAGGGAGGGGAAAAGGCGCAGGAGTGGGAATGATCCTCTTACAAAAAATTCCCAACCACGTGCCCCAGGATACGTTCCCCCTTATCCGTCCCAGGCTGAGCTTCAGACTATTATGTCGAGGCCTCGTGAAATAATTGACATAGAGAGGGAGCTTGGAGGTTCCGGTCCCCCTTTGTCTCACAGGTTTGCGGATTGGGATGTGAGAGGTTTGAACTTTAATGTGAATCTTTATCCTACGGACAGGCATGATATGATTGAGATGGTAGCGAAGGCTCGGGGAGCCCTAGATGATGTCACCAAAACCATTGATCAACATTTCAAAGCATGGGAGCAATTTTGTTATCACTTTCAACACCTTAACACCAAAAGAATCGAAAGCATTAAAACCTTTGAAAATGTGAAAGCCCAATTTATTCAAGTTGTGAAAGCTCAGGACAAGAAGATTTCTGTGTTTGAACGAGGTTCCAAGGTTATTGAGCTTGAATCCGAGGTTGAAAGGCTTCGTAAAGAGCTTGAGGCGGCCAAGCAATCAGAGAACGAGCTAAAAAGGCAGGCTGATGATGCTGTAAAATCCCAGGAAGAGGCGGAAACTCAGCTAGCCTTGAGTAGAAGGTCCTTGTACATTTGCGAATCAGACTTTGCGGCCCTTTGAGAGAAGTTTGAGATTGAAACCGCCAAGTCTTCTACCTTGATAAAGAGAAGCAAGAGGCTCTGGATCAGGTTCGCAAGATTAAGGAGGAAGACGAAGCAACCTTTCTTGACTTCTATGTTTGCAATGTTATGTACGGGGGGAGCCTCCGCTTTTTAGGAGAAGGTTATGGAAGTACCCTTGCTGACGTCTGGGAGGAAGTTTTGAAACGTTCCAAAGATGCTGATGATAATCAACTTCAGCTTGAATTGCTAGACGAGGATGATCGAGAGGCCTTAGCTGAAGGCAGAAACTTACTTGGGCTTCACTGTGGTGAATCAAGCGGAGCTAAGACTTCAGGTATACTTGTCGACAAAACTTTCACTAGGTTGGCTGATGATGTTAGCATCTCAAGCTTTGTACCTCATGCAGATGCCGCAATTCCTCCCTCTGCTGCTGGGGGAGAGAGTGATTTAGATGAAACGACCGACCTTGAGGATTATGAGATCATCACACACCCTTCTGTCTCAGGTAAAGACGATATGCTTGAAGTGATGCTTGATTTGGATTATCTTTTCACTTCCTTGGAGTATTCTAAATTCATGGGTTGCTATAATTATGCAATGAATTTGCTTTCACCATCACATCCTGTTGGCGGATACACTGCTATGGTGATGAGCGCCATTGATACTGACTTGCCTTTATTTACTACAGGCTTGCCTGCTGATGCTTCCAAGGGGACGATATCTTCCCAACCGGGGTCTTAGGAGGAGAAAATTGATGCCATTGCCAGTATTGATCATGACATTCATAACCTTCATGTTGAAGAGCATGACTCTGAGGCAACTATTGATGACATTATTGGTGATCCAAGCAAAGAGATTACTTCCCCTTCTGGTAGGAGACACCAGAAGCGTACTGTGACGAAGAGGAACAACACCGACTCGCCAGCCTCGATGTGTCCTTCTTTGAGGTCTGGAGATCTAAAGAAATAGTAGCTTGGTTTTCCTTATCCTGCTCTTACTGAATTTTTATTCAGACCGGTTGTATATGCGAGTGCCGGCCCTCGCTTATGACTTGAGTGATTTGTTCTTGAGGATATTGTGTCTCGACTTTGTGTTTGAATGTGTTGCAGTAATGTTTTGAGTTTCAGTATTTTATCATTAATTTTTGTTGCACATTCTGATCTGTGCCCCGCGCTTGCACACCGCACTTCACATTTTGTTTGTTTATGAACTTTCCACCCGTATTTGATTGGGGAGATCCTTTGGTATGTGAGAAATCGAGCAACTATTTTTGGCTTTGTGCTATGATATGTAGTATGCCCCTATATCAATGGATTGTTTCAACCTTGATATATCAAAAATGAACTTGAGAATTGGATGCTTTGAGGTGTTCTTAGAATTTGAAGAGCGTCTCTCATTGCATTGTGACATTCGGAGCTTTTTACTCTCTATATGAACTCTGCATTCTTTGAGAAATAGCTAAATGCCTCTTGAAGGTACCTCTTACCAATGACTCAGTGATAACGTAGTCAAGTTTTGTCTGACTTTGAGTTATTCGACTGAGTACCCCTGGAGAGAATCCCAGTTTATTATTCGACTGAGACCCCTCGGAGAGGATTTAGGTTCAAAGAACTCAGTTTGTTATTCGACTGAGAACCCCTGGAGAGAATCCCAGTTTATCATTCGACTGAGACCCCTCGGAGAGGATTTGGGTTCAAAGAACTCAGTTTGTTATTTGACTGAGCACCCCTGGAGAGAATCCCAGTTTATTATTCGACTGAGACCCCTCGGAGAGGATTTGGGTTCAAAGAACTCTGTTTGTCATTCGAATGAGCACCCCAAGAGAGAATCCCAGTTTATTATTCGACTGAGACCCCTCGGAGAGGATTTGGGTTCAAAGGACTCAGTTTATTATTCGACTGAGCACCCCTGGAGAGAATCCCAGTTTATTATTCGACTGAGACCCCTCTGAGAGGATTTGGGTTCAAAGAACTCAGTTTGTTATTCGATTGAGCACCCCTGGAGAGAATCCCAGTTTATTATTTGACTGAGACCCCTCGGAGAGGATTTGGGTTCAAAGAACTCAGTTTGTTATTGGACTGAGCACCCCTGGAGAGAATCCAAGTTTATTATTCGACTGAGACCACTCGGAGAGGATTTGGGTTCAAAGAACTCAGTTTGTTATTCGACAGATCACCCCTGGAGAGAATCCCAGTTTATTATTCGACTGAGACCCCTCGGAGAGGATTTGGGTTCAAAGAACTCAGTTTGTTATTCGACTGAGCACCCCTGGAGAGAATCCCAGTTTATTATTTGACTGAGACCCCTCGGAGAAGATTTGGGTTAAATTTGCGCCTGCTTCTAGACCATATCCTTTTGATGGAGTTATAGCGAGCTCTTCATGATTTGTCGGACCATGTTGGAGAGACGATCCTTGTCTTGGAGGTTATCTGCGGGGAGGACGCCTTTGCCGCGATCGGAGGTTTGACTTTGCAAACCACTGCGGTTGCGACTCCAGGGCCCTGGCCTTTCTTGATTGGAAAGTGCCCCTTTGGCTGAGTCAGTGACTCAAGAAGTAGTCTCCGTTCCAATAAACATTTCGTTTGCGTAGCGCATCGGCCATTAGACTTTATCTTCCTTCCTGGTGAGTGCTGCATCCAGAACATGGGATGATAAAGCATGGTATAGGAACAAGCTTTCTCAATCCTTTGGTTTTGATGGCATCAGATTGGATTCCATGCGTTTGGTCGAGATCCTTAAATTCTTGCTGGCATTTGGAGGTCCACGAGGAATTTTTCCTTTCCTTTACCTGATGCCGTGATGATGCCAAATTGCCTTTGAAATGGTTCTAAAGCTGCTACCTTGCTATTCACAGTTTGGAGTTCCTTTTAAGTTTGCGGAGCTTGTATCCCTTGTGAGGCAATTACCTGTGCCAGGCTTGCTTAAGTGCCCCAAGCGTTTATAATGAAGCCAAGAAATTTCCATAGTTACATCAAATGAGCGCGTGAGTAGGTTCAGCCTCACAGGATGTATGCAGAGATCAATATCTAGCTTATGCCCCACCGTCTCTGGAGATATTATGCACATTCCTGAGGGGTTCCAAGCAGAGACATCCAGACTTGCTATATGGGAACGGTAGCGCCAATTGGTGTTGCCTTTTCATCCCTTACACTGGGTTTCCGCGGATCTATATCCTTTTGTATGTCGTTGTATTCTCCAGTGCGGGGGAGCGCGCCACTTTAACAAAGGATACAGTTCCAGTGTTAGTTTTCGTGGTGCTTATTGGGTAACCTGCATCATGGGATAAAATTTTCAATCAAGTTTTGATTTACCCTAAAATGTGTAGGTAAGTGATTTTATATAAGCAGACGTGCTTTCGATAGCAGACATGATATTTTTTTATAATCGCTCCTTTACCAAGGGAAACTTATATTTGTAAAAGGAAGTAAATCAGTCTCGCGTAAGCTTTGATCACTGCTTTTATGCGGGGTTAAAAGCAGTCTTTATCCTGGATTATCGATATTCAGAATTCCATTAAGGATCTAAAGCTCGTAGATATCATCTAGTCTTGCACAAGTTTTGGTATGGAAATGCCTTGCGATCATCGGATGAATAGGTGCTTTCAATTCCACACATGTGATTGCCTTTGTCGGACTGTATTCCTGAGTATTCGTGTAGCTTTGTATCTTCTCGTAGCTTTTATCGGATGAGTAGGAAGCTTTTGCTATTAAAGCACCTTCACCCTGGCCCAGTTGGTTGGCAGATGTACTTTGCCCTTGAGTGGTTGGAAGAGAACTTACTCCATGCGAGTCCCTGACATATTGCTGCAGCTTATCGCTTCTAATTAGCGTTTCAATGGAACTTCTGAGATGTCTGCATTTATTGGTATCATGACCAGGTTGATTATGATAGAGGCAGAAACTTCCGGACCTCAGTGCTTTACTGCTTACTTTTGGCGGTTTCGGTTGCGGATATTCTTTGCACTGCTTTGTTGCGAGATAGATATTCTCAGGGGTTTCATTCAAATGCGTCAGTTCTGATGGGTTGAATATACGAACTTTCTTAGGTCCTTTGTCGTTCTTTTCATTGTTAGCACGTTTTTGCCCTCGAATATCTTTTTGGCCATCCTTTAAGTTCATTCGTTGTTCGAGCTTTCTTTTGTGAGGATCTGAGAAATGGGAGTATGTGTTTCTTTGTAAAGTAACGTTTGTTAAGCAACTTGCTAAATCTGCTTGGGAGACTTTAAGAACATAAAGTTGGTCTAGGAATATTTCATTTGAAACATAAATTTTTGGTGTAAAATGGTTATAACTCTGTTGAATTCCTCTCGTGACACAGCATCCTTTGGAACCTCATCAATCTCCTTTAGGATTTGGTCTGTCACATCCGAAGTACGCTTTCCAATGTCGTGTTGCTCTTCTCGGCGAGGAGGCGCCTTCGTACCCAAGTTGGTAATTTCTTGCGTCTACATTTCGGAATGACCCTCAGCTTTTGACTTTAAGCCTTCGATGTTAGCTTTATCTTTATCATCCGAACTTTCATTGTCACCTTCCATGTTGACATTGTCATCCAGAGGGGTTAGGAGCAGCTGAGAATCAAAGCGGGGGTCAAATCCCTCCATCATAGCTTTAGTGTAAACTTCCACTTGCCGTTTCATATTGGCAATGACGGTGCTTACTTTATTCTTCACGATACCCGCTACACCAAAGGAATTTCCACTGTCTTTAAAGCGACTAATATGTGGTATGGCTTCTTTGCTGGCCTCTCAACTTTGTGAGGATATAAAGAAGAAAGGTCACAATTGCAAGCTGGAGTGAGCTATTTTGAAGCTTCTCTTGAAGATTATGAAATCTTCGAAGCACTCTTGATGTCGGAGATCGGATCGGGCCCCACGGTGGGCGCCAAATTGTTGATACCAAAAATTGGTATAACAACCAAGGAGGTATTTCTGAACACGTTACCAAATCAGAGGTGAGATGCTTAAGAAGCACGTCACCTTTACAATGGCGGGGAGTTAGAAAACCTTTTAGAATTTGGTAGGGCTAAATCCAAATCTGAAAAAAGAACATCAAAATGCAAGAAGAAACACAAGAGTTTATAGTGGTTCGATTCTTAATCGAATCTACGTCCACTTTGAAGGTCTAATTCCATTATTCGCCACAAGATTTACAAAGAATGCTCCTTATACATGCATAAAGCTCCTTTTACATGCAATTGATTTCAAGTTCATCCCAAAGTGACGAGGAGCTTCAAGCGTTTAGGCCGATTCTCCCATAGAAGCCATGGCAATGAGCTCCAAAGATCTTCGAAGAATGATGAAGAAGAGATGAGAAATGCTTGAAGAATTTCCCAAGGCAATTTGACCGCACCTCCTTGTAGTTGCCCAAAAAGTCCCCTATAAATGGTGTAGGTGGTGCTCTATTTGTAGGTGATGGAATGGCTGAAATCTTCTCTTCAGTGAGCTGGTCGGTTTTGCCAGGTAATTAAGAGAATGCCATTGCCAGTTGTCAACAGCTGGCGCACTATTTTAACCATTTTGACCGACCAGGAGGCTTCATTTGGAGGAAAAACGACCAGTAAGCGAAATAAGGCGACCAAAAAGGCTTCAATTTAGAGCGAACTGATCAGGAGGCCTAAAAGCGGACCGACCGAAAGTCTTCTGCATTCGGAATGTCCGGGAGTTTTGGTACATTTAAAGCGACCAGGAACCTTCGGTAGGCAGAGCGACCAACTATACTGAAGACATGGAGTCGTCCGCTACCATGTGTATTTGAAACAATCAAGAATTATTGGCCTTTGGTGCGACCAGAAGCTTCTTTCTTTCGGAACGATCAATCATCTTGCAACTCTTGGAACGATCAGGACTATAAACATTTTGGAGCGACCAGATCGACCAGGAGTGTTTGCACTTTGGAGCGACCAGATCGACTAGTTTCTGAAATTATTTTTCTACGATCGTTCCTTCTTAATACCTGTCAGACCGACCCATGTTCAAAACTGACCCGTATATGCTTGAACCGATCAAGTGGATAACTGCACCCGACACCATCGTCCACAGACCATGGACTTGTTTATTTGGTTGTGTAGTTGGTTAGATTATTTGATTTGAATTTGGTTGTTTGGTGAAATGAAATTGATTTAATTGATATGTGTATGGCATGGGCCATTATTAGACCGGGGATAAGGCTAGGCCTAGTCCCGTTTCTAGTATCGTGTCGTTATGCCGTCGAAATTTTCTAAAATATGTTAGAAAAACAAAAATATCATTTTATTGAATAAATGAATTGAATAGAAATTCATGTGTTGAAATAATTATTTTATCGTTAAAAATGTAATTTTTAATGCGTGTGTTGAAATAAAATGAAATATTCATTTACAAATCAGCCGATTTGTTTATGTACACTGATTTGACTTATATTTATTGGGACACTAAATTTTACACATCGCCCAAATGCACAAATAATATTCAGTGTTTTTTGATGTGAAACCCCACACGGGTATTGGGATGATATTTAATGTACACTAGTCCCAATTGTATAGGGTTTGTTGATCGATAGGTTGACAGACAGTTGTGTAGCGCACTTTGGATGATGGTTGATTATCTATCATTGCTTTTATATACATGTATTGTGTGGAATCCATATAATTAACATTATATGTTAATTGATTGGGCCTCATTTTAATTTATAAAATAAAGAATATTTTAGAAATATATATTCGTGTGTTGAATAGTAATATATATTCGTGTGTCGAATTGAAATATGTATTCATGTGTCGAAATCAAATACATATTCATGTGTTGAAATAAAATATATACTCATGTGTTGAAGAAAATATTCATTTGTGAATAGAATAACGAAATTATAGAAATATATAAAGCCATGTTGATTAGATATACGCCATTTTGATGCGAACGATATTTATATCGATTTTAATCAAATATCGAAAAAGAAGTGATTTCAAATATAACGTTTTGAAAATATTATCATCGATGATATGGAATATTCAATTTTGATTTAAAATTGAATATGAAGTTAAAATCGTTTTGAAAACGAATTTAAAACGATTTATAAATCTCGTTTAAAATTGAAATCGACGAAGTGTATATAATATATATTATATATATTAAATGGCCTGAATAGAACGCGCCGCGCTGCGGTAGTTCGTAAACTTCGACCATTGACTTCGAATTGACGTTACGGAAGATCCGACCATCGGATTCTTCTGAAACCGGAACCGTTTGGTTCGTATCAAAAAGAGATTTCCAATGAAGATTTGAAATTTGAAATTCAACGGTTGGATTTGGAGACACGTCCAAATCAAATTTAGAAAAGGTCGCTACAAGTGTAGTTCGACGACCGTTATTGGAAATCGACTGTACGGGCCTTGATAAAAATTTTAAAAATATCTATAATTTGTGTAAAATCATAATATATGAATTGGATAAAGCTGGGATGAAAAATTCCCTATTTGAAAGGATAAAATATATTTTTATCGAAATGAACTAGTTTTGAACTAGAATTAAAATCCAATATTTTTGAATAAATAAATTAGATTTGAAGTAGTTTTAAAAATAATCAGAATTTGATATTGAATATAAGCCGATATATTTTCTACTCAGAGCCTTGTATTTAATATTAAATGGAATTTTGGGTTTGTCGTGAACTGTGTTTTAAATGACGTTGGTTCTTTAACCCAGTTAAATATTAAAACTAAGTGGAATTTTAATGAATCTTTAATTAGATTGAAATGATCGAGATTGGAGTATCACCAGTTTTGCTCCAAAGCGATAGTTAAATCTGTAATTAGATTTGAACGTGAAATGGTAATTAGTTATACCGATAACACCGTGGTGTTTGATATGGGATAATACCAGTTTTGCTCCATAGGATAAATAGGTTGGGATTGGGAAATAAAGTAAATAATTACTTCGGTGTGGTTCTTTAATCCCGACTAGTTTGAAATGATATTCAAAGAAAGATTTAAGAATAAATTTCAAAGAATTTATCTTTGATAAAATTAATGGGAACCTTTCCCTAAGAACGTGAAATTTAGCAACTGACTGAAGATTAGTTGAGATGAACGGTTTCCTAGGTATTGATCTGATATTGGTTTCGGCCTTAGGGGTTAATATTTGGGAAATTGTTTTCTTACTAATTTATGGTTAGTGACTGATGAATTGGAATGACGCGTACGTTGTGTTTGTGTAACATTTGTTTATTATATATGTGAGTTATTTGGCAAGACCTAGTTTATACCCATTCTGAATAACCGTTTCGACGATAAATCGAAGATGAAGACGGTGATATGCGAGGAAAGTGCCTCCGGTTTTGTTCAGACCCAGAACGAACTTGTAAATGGACTGTGTGTCTGACATTGGATTTTATTCTGTGTGATTGATTTCTATTAAATATATATCTGTTTGGCGGCAAAGAATTTATTCTCTTGCTTAACGCCCTTATCTGAGACGTACGAGCTCGGAGGTTATATATCGATAGATATCAATCGTATGTCATGAATTGCCTGTGTGGCATGCATAGGTTGAAAATGATCAAGGCTTCTGTTGCAAAGCAAAGTCTTGTGGTGATGATCAAAGCATAGCTTTAATAGCTGGCTTTGTGTATAGCGTGGATTCGCGAGCCTCACACCCCGGTATGAACCCGAATCTGGAGCAGGACTCACGGGCCATGCGTCTCGTTCTAGTTAGAGGTGGTGTCGGTGCTTAAACTGGCTGACATTTATATTATTTTATTTAAACCTATGTGGTTGTTGGAATGCCAGGCCTCTGATATGGAGTCATTTGGCTCATTGACGCCCTATATGACGGGGAGACGTATTGCTTTGAGTTTTATTTAATCCACATCGAGTGGACCGCCCCTGATGATCCTAGGGTCGATGCGTTCTGATCCTGAGACACGGGCTAGAGTGTCTCGAATTCGGTAAGGACTATCTTTTTCCATAGTTCATGACGGAAATCCAAACTTCCAATACGATATTGTGCGGTTTTGATTGTAAATATATATACGATGACATGATATACGGTACCCATGCCATCTATGATTTATATATTATGATTGAAGTTGTTTTCTTCACTTATAACAATATTAAAAGATTAAATTTCGCGTATCAAACATTCTTTGGCTGTTATAAGGTAAAACCCTATCCTTCGGCTTGCGTTGCATTGTGTGATGGGACCTGGGTCTTATAACAGCTACATTGTTCTTTATTTAGCATTGCGTTGTTTGTTTATGCACTTGTATTCTTGGGGTAAAAACCCGTTCCGTGTTATACGGCGTGGTCCCTTGATTTACCGAACTTTAAAATAAAGATTTGTAACTGTTTTAGTTCTCACACCAGTCACATGACTGACCTGGAGTTTATTGTTTTAACCTAAACTCTGGGTGCCCTTATTTTCTGCTCGGGCAGCTAGTAGTTGGGTTTTGCAGATTTATATTCACAAGACCTGGTTTATAGCTGAAGTGATATTGGAAAGCTCTGTATCCATGTATTTCTTTCAGTTATGTTTTGTATTATTTTTCTATTGCAGTATTGTATTTAAATCTCCGATATTCTCTATTGTATAATATTTATTCATACTCTGTATATTCTTGTATTCTGATGGAATTATTGTAATAAACAATGAAATGTTCTTCTGTCTGCGTTCTGATTTGTCGTGTTCTCATTACGATCAGGGGTTTCGAATGGTCTTGGTCGATTTAACGATCGATTCGGATCGAGCGAAATTCCTAGTTGTTATAGTTGGTATCAGAGCTCTGGTTTACAGAGCTCGAGAACAAGGCACATTAGAACCAAACGAAAGGATTCATCAGAGATTGGATTAGTAATATCCAATGAGAATGACTTGTTAGAGATGGGATCAGTAGCATCCTAGAACGAGTCAGAAGAGTGTTATTTTTAGAAATAAAAATGAAAACCAATTTTATTTTGAAAATTTAAACCATTTTATATGTATTTGATTATTCATTTTATTTTGAATTTGGACAATCCGATACATAAAAATTTCGCATACACGCCTTGCAAACATGTATTCGAAGTTTTAATATACTGGATAGATATAGAATTGCACTCTAGTCGCCCAGAGACGATTCTGATGATCGGTGCACCATCATCAGGATTTGTGTTCGAGTTTCGAAAGTGAGATATCTATAAATTTCATTTAGACTGGTGTGAGAACCCAAGCTAGATAGGTTTATTTGTTGTGATTTGGCATCAAAAACAGGATTTTCTGTATATATATCAAAATTATGAAATTGAAACATTAACCAAGTAATTGACTGATGATTGTGTTGTTTGATTTTTGGTTGATTAATTTAAATTTTAAACCATTATGTGAATGTAAGGTATATGTAGCCAAATTGAATCAAATATAAAACTGAATTGCAAATTGTTTGAAATTGCATGCATATACATGTATATCTATTGAACAGGTCATAGCAAGGAGGCTAGAGAAGAGGAATAAAATTGTTTGCCCGACAAATAGGTACATGTTTATTGTATTTTTTTGGGTGATGATGATTTTATGAGCCAATTGGCTTTTTCTTTTTGAGACGAGAGGGCCTGTATGGCAGTTTGTGGATTTTCCCGATGCTCCCGGTGCAGGGGAGGTTATGGCGAAAATTTTCAAAAATTTAGGGTGTTAGCCAAATTTTTGAAAATTTGAAAAGTTCTTAGAAACTGAAAAATTGAAGAACTTAAGAAGTAATGAAAATAATGGAAGTTGAGTTGATTAGAAAACAACTTTCAGCTTCGTTCCTTTTCGAGGACGAAAAGATTTTAAGTGGGGGAGATTGTAACAACCCGGAAATTCTGAGCCAGCTTAAAATTTTTATTTTGGCTAATTTAAAGAATTTTGAATATTTAAAATGGATTATTTTAAATAATAATGACGGAAAATTTATTTTCGACGAAGTTAAAACGAATAAATTTATTTTAATTTATAACGAGCCTGAAATGGCCCTGTAGTTCGAAAAATCGATTTCGAATTTCAAATGAATATACAGGATTCAATATAAGTCGGAATTGAACAAAACAAGAAATATCTGAATCTATTTAATCATATCTTTCTAACGGATGTAAGAAACTGAGATTTCACTTTAAAAGTTGAGAGTTACGTCCAGTTTAAAATTCAGAAAAGTCGCTGTGGAATTTATATATTTTTTAATATATTTAAAGGCCTTTGAAAATGGAAATTTTGCAAATGACCTCGTTTTTGATGAAACCACTTTTGTTGGATCCGAGATGTCAAATTATTGCTAGGTTTCAAAATTCATAATTTTCTGAATTAATATGTGAGCGTGGCGAAGTTAAACATGTTTTAACAGTTTCAATTAAATTCGGGTCGACCAGAAAATGGCCATTTTTCAAACGGTCTCAGAATTTGACGAAATTAGTTTTTTTTTGGATCGTATCATCAATACGAAGCTAGAAATAATTTTTCTGGAATTTTTCGAGTTTGTGTGTGTCCCCGGTAAATTGAAATGTGCGTTTAAATTGATATATAAAGATTTATATTTTAAATTCAAATGAAAACTGATTGTAACAAGCGAATTGGCTTGCGATACATATCACATTGTGTTCGAAATGGGGGTAATTAGCTAGAGGTGACGGTCGTTGGGACCGATTTGGTGTTCGAATCGAAAAAACAACTTTTTGGAATAAATTAAATAATTAAATAAATTATAAATAAACCCCCCTCAGGTCAAACCCTATTCTCTTAAACCCGATGGTCAACTTTAAAAATAAAACCCGCCGTCAGTGCCTGATACCTATTCCCAAATCGATGTTAGCCGCTTCACCCGAAACCGCCCCTCCATCGACCATCGCTCTGCCCTCCTAGCCACCTCCGTGGGTCAGCCTCGCCCCTTCAACGTCGCCTCCTCCACTAATCAACCACCTCGCGACAACAAAAGGGGCCTGCCTGGAGCTCTAAGGGCCATCGAGTGGCCTAGTTTTCTACGCGTGAAGGAAGGTGGCCATGGCCTTCGAGGTGGTGGCGATCGGTTTTGCTCCGGTGCACTGGCTGGTGGCAACTAATGGCTTTAGGCGGTTCCGATGGCGGGCTCCAATACGACGATCCTAGAATAAAAAAAGTGAGCGTTTTATATGATTTGTTTATGTAATTTTGTAATTAGGCAGTAAATAAAAATGATTTATTTTCAGTTTTAAATTCAGTTTTAATTTTAAAACCCAGTTTTTACATATAATAGTTTATATAGAAATGTGATTTTGGTTTGAGCAAAAAGAAATGAATTTTACTTGAGCAAAAAGAAATGAATTTTACTTGAACAATGTTTTGATTTTACTTGAACAATATTTTGATTTTTATTTGAACAAAGACATTATTTTTATTTGAACAAAGGTAGGATATTTATATATGGATTAGCGAAATAAAAATATGATTTTTATACACATCGCTTTGAAATGAAAATGTGGTTCATAATATATAAAAACAAGATTTATCATTTAAAAAGAGTTGATTTCTTTTTGTATAACATGATCATAAAGCTTTGATTTTAAAAAGGCGAAATCTTTATGTTTGAAAAGCCGAAATATTTATTTTTGAAAAGGCGAAATCTTTATTTTTGAAAAGATGAAATTTTTATTACCATATTTATGAATTTTATATATATATATCAAGATGAAATTTTAATGACAAGGAAGAACGAATTTTTATATAACGTAGAGATTAAAAATATGATTTTTGAAAGGCAAAGAGAAGTTTTATTAATTACAAATTGAACTAGGTTCAGTACATGCAGCTATACACGTGAAAATACAAGGAGACAACATTATTGGAAAAGGTTACAGAAGTAACCAAAGAATGACTATAACAACATAAGGAAAAAACCCAAACCTAAGAAGAACGTTGAGCAGAATTATGCATACAGCGAATTACATGCATACATAACTGGTCACTGTTCTTCTTCTCCAATCCAAAGATACGATTATTCCTTTCACGCCATATCTCATAGACTAGCTTCTTAAGCAGCTTGAGCAAGATACAAGACTTCATATCCTTCCATCTAGTCGCCTTAAAAATATTATACCACTCCATCTGACTTGAAATTGACGGTTGATGATAACCCTCAACTGCAAGAAGTCTGGACCAAATAACATGGACATAAGGACATTCAAAGAAGATGTGTACATTAGATTCATAATGAGAGTTGCATAAGACACAGACATCATCAGGTATAATGCCAAAATTATAAAGCTTATTCTTTGTGTTGACAGCATTTGACATTATCTTCCAAAGAAGTAGATTTTCTTTAGCTGAACTACCACAATTCCAAATTCTTGAATGCCATGCAAAAATCTGCCGACCGCTTTGAAGCAAATTATACACCATCTTGATAGAATGATCCTTACCCATCCATTGCAGCTCTTTATTACCATTAATTGAGAAATAACTAGCAATATCTTGCCATAAGTTCCTCAAAAAGGATGAGCTAGTATAGGGTAAAATTAGTTCTCCATGATGAACATAATCAGTAACAACAGCAGATTGAGGGATACCTGAATTTATCATGATGTTGTAATCTACCACCTCACTTAGAATTAAACCTGGCCTTGCCCAAGGACTATGCCAAAAAGAAAGATTTTGAATGGCTTTATAATTACATTGCACAAAAATTTTGAAAGTCGCACGGAGGTTAAGAATATTACGCCAGCTCCAACTGCAATTTTGAGGGATTGACATAGTCCAAAAGTTCTTGTTACCAATCAAGTTTTTGTTAACCCACTTTGAACATAATCCTCGATCTGTAGCAAAAATCTTTTCAAAGTAAACAAAAACAGCAGCTTTGTTCCACAATAAAAAATTAGTTATACCAAGTCCCCCAATTTTTTTCCCATCATAAAGCTTGTGAAAGGCAAATGGTATTAGCTTTTTGGAGAAAGGATTGCCATGCCATAAAAATATATTTAACGCACTTGAAATCATGTCAACCAATTTTGTTTGTAACATATAATGACGAGACCAATATGTGGTCATGGCAATTGCAATGGACTGAACAATTGTTAGCCTTCCAGCCTGAGAAAGCTTGCAAGAAGGCCATTGTAAAAGCTTGGCAATGATTTTCTCATATAGAGGAAGACACTGTTGCTTATTGATTCTGGAACTAATCAAAGGCATGCCCAAGTAAAAAGAGTTTGGAGGTAGTTCAGCTAAACCAGAAAAATTTATAATCTCCATCTTCTTATCATTAGAAATTCCAGCAATCAGGATGTGAGATTTGCTAATGTTTATTTTGAGACCAGTAATTTCATAGAACTTTGCTAGAGTGTCAAAAATACACTGAATATTCCTTGTGGTCGGCTTTGAGAATATGATGAGATCATTAGCAAATAGTAAATGAGAAATCAAGGGATTCTTACATTTTGGATGGAGCTCCAAGTTTCCTTTATGAATCTGTTCCAAAATGAGAGAATTAAGCAGTTCCATTATGATAATGAAAAGATACGCAGAGATTGGGTCCCCTTGTCTCACACCCGTTGTACCCCTGAAGTAACCATGAAGGTTGCCATTGCGAGAGATTGAGTAGGTAGGCGTTGAAATACACTTGTAGATCCAAGCAATGAACGGCTTTGGGAAGTTCATACGAGACAAAACTACTAGAATTGAATTCCATGCAACAGAATCAAACGCTTTTCTAATGTCCAATTTAATCATGCATCTTAGAGAAATATTTTTCTTGTTATAACCATACAGCAACTCCTGAGTAAGCAGAATGTTGTCACTTATAGATCTGCCTTTAATGTAAGCCGATTGATTTAATGATGTAATAGATGGTAGCACTATTTGAAGACGATTTGCAAGAATTTTGGCAATAATCTTATAGAGAATATTACAACACGAAATTGGTCTGAAATCCGACACAGCCTTTGGATGGTCAGTTTTAGGGATGCGGACAATAGCAGTCGCATTAATACTCAGAGGCATATCATTTGTCATAAAGAAGTATTGAATTGCATTAATAATATCATCGCCAATTAATGACCATTTATGCTGAATGAAATATGCATTGAAACCATCAGGACCCCCGCAGCTCTTTGCATCAAGACTAAAGACGGCTGATTTGATTTCCTCCCTGTCAATTAATTTGATAAGCCCAAAAGATTCATCATCAGATAGAGAGGGAAGAATTACACTGAAAAGTGGTTGGACATTGCATGAAAATGTTGGAGCGGCAAGGATAGAAGAGAAGTAATCAACCAAAGCATTATTGATGCCATCAACAGAGGTTTGCAAGTCGCCATGCATATCCAAAATTGAAGGAATGGAGCCTCGGAAATTCTTAACTTTTATGGCATTATGAAAGTATTTTGTATTTCTATCGCCTTCTCGCTCCTTCCTAAACAGAGCATGATGCCTGCTACTATTCAGTTCATTTTGAAGCGCAATCTTTAGCTTATGATGAAGCTCAAATTCAGCTGCATGAAGAGAGTCATCATTGGGTGAACTGCTGAGCGCAACCTGTATACAACGAAGCTCCTTCCTTATGATGCTTGAATGTTTTGAACCAGCTCCGAAAGAGAGAGCTGACCATGCCTTGAGAGTGATCTTCAATGATTTGAACTTTTGTAGAAGTTTCAAGAGAGGATTTGCACAAGAATGATGAGAACAAACCTGCAGTAAAATTCTTTTAAAGTCATCATGGTTAGTCCAAAAGTTAAAAAATTTAAAGGAGGAGGGTCCTTTGTTAATGGCAGTTACACTTCCCTAAGAGAATAGAAGGGGGCAATGATCAGATAAGGAGGAGGGAAGAACGTGGTAAAAGGAGTTGTGCCAAGATTTATAAAATGGGAGTTGACAAATATATGATCAAGTTTACAGAAAGTCAAAGAATGAGTCTTGCTACTATTTGTCCAGGTGAAGTCAAAGCCAATGCAATTTAGAGGATTGAGGCAAGAGCTGATTAAAGCTTGGTTCAGTGGGGCAATTTCTTTAATTGTGAGAGGACAACCTCCTGACTTACGGGAAGTGGAATACATGCAGTTGAAGTCACCACCTACAATCCACGGTAAATTGGCATTCAAAGATGGAAGGCCATCTAAAAAGATCTGTCTTGCCGAAGTACAATTGCGTGCATATACAGACGTTAAAAGGAACCTGGAGTTAGAGGACAAATGGGTACATTGAAAGTGAAGGAATTGATCTGAGGCAGCTAGTTTTGTCACATGGAACACGGCAGGATTCCACAAGGTAAGAAGTTGACCATATGGAGCATCGTTCAGATTATGATCAAACAACCAATTAGGAGAGATGAGAGAAGCCGCTTTATTGGTTAAACTTAAATCCAACTTGGTTTCTGAAATACACATAAACTGTACATTATTATTCTTAATATAATCCCTTATATCACACTGCTTGGCAACTAAATGCAGGCCACGAATATTCCAAAAAGAGATATTATGATGCATCATGGTTCTAGAGGAGAAGTAAGCGATGTTGGATTCTTCCTAATATGTCGCTTTGAAGGTGGGTTGTCGCTCCCTGAAGGCAAAATTTGTGCAAGTGAGAAATCAGTGCCTTCATTATTGTCAATTTTATTGGAATCACTTGTTATTTTCTTTTTCCTACCTCTTTTCTTCTTCTTGTTGCCATGGGATACAATATCATCAGATTTCATATCAGCATTACAGTCATTGGGTTTCAAAGGAGGTGGAAGGGTAATATAGGGTGGAGTAGATAGATGACAGTATGGGGAGGAGGGATTGGGCGATGAAAAAAAACTTGCAGTTGAAGCGCCAGTTCGGAGAGACATGAAAAGTGAGATCGACTTCTTATATACTAGAGAAGTTAAAAATCATATTATATAAAATATGATTTTTATATAATAGAGAAGTTAAAAATATAATTTATATACTAGTGGCATATAAAAATATGATTTTTATATAGGTATGATAGTAAAAATATGATTTTTATTCATGTGGAGTAATAAAAATATAATCTTTATTAGGAGAGGAACGATATAGAAATATAATTTTTATAACGAAGTGAAGATAAAAATTCAATTGTTATAACGAAGTGAAAATAAAAATGTGATTTTTATATATGTAGTGAATATGGGCAACGAAAGTGACAAAGGACGAAAAGGTGAAGATTTCCTACATATGAAGAGTTGCGGGGTTTGGATTAGCTTTGGTGAGAATTTCTCACTTTAACTCTTCTTTTCCAGTTAACTAGGATGCAGACGGTGTTTAGTAGCACTCGACACCATCGTCCACAGACCATGGACTTGTTTATTTGGTTGTGTTGTTTGTTAGAATATTTGATTTGAATTTGGTTGTTTGGTGAAATGAAATTGATTTGATTGATATGTGTATGGTATGGGCCATTATTAGACCGGGGATAAGGCTAGGCCTAGTCCCGTTTCTAGTATCGTGCCGTTATGCCGTCGAAATTTTCGAAAATATGTTAGAAAAATAAAAATATCATTTCATTGACTAAATGATTGAATAGAACTTCATGTGTTGAAATAATTATTCTATTGTTAAAAATATAATTTTTAACGTGTGTGTAGAAATAAAATGAAATATTCATTTACAAATCAGCTGATTTGTTTATGTACACTGATTTGCCTGATATTGATTGGGATGATAAATTTTACACATCGCCCAACTGGACAAATAATATTCATTGTTTGTTGATGTGAAACCCCACACGGGTATTGGGATGATATTTAACATACACTAGTCTCAATTGTGTAGTGTTTGTCGATCGATAGGTTGACAGACAGTTGTGTAGTGCAATTTGGATGATGGTTGATTATTTATCGTTGCTATTATATACATGTGTTGTGTGGAATCCATATTATTAACATTATATGGTAATTGATTGGGCCTCATTCCAATTTAGAAAATAAAGAATATTTTAGAAATATATATTCGTATGTTGAATAGAAATATATATTCGTGTGTTGAATAGAAATATATATTCATGTGTCGAAATCAAATATACATTCATGTGAACTTCGACCACTGACTTCGAATTGATGTTACAGAAGATCCGACCATCGGATTCTTCTGAAACTGGAACCCTTGGGTTCGTATCGAAAAGAGCTTTCCAATGAATATTTGAAATTTGAAATTCAACGGTTGGATTTGGAGACACGTCCAAATGAAATTTAGAAAAGGTCGCTACAAGTGTAGTTCGACGACCGTTATTGGAAATCGACTGTACGGGCCTTGGTAAAATTATTAAAAATATCTATAATTTGTGTAAAATCATAATATATGGATTGAAAAGAACTGGGATGAAAAATACCCGATTTGAAAGGATAAAATATATTTTTATCGAAATGAACTAGTTTTGAACTAGAATTAAAATCCAATATTTTTAAATAAATAAATTGGATTTGAAGTGGTTTTAAAAATAATCAGAATTTGATATTGAATATAAGCCGATATATTTTCTATTCAGAGCCTTGTATTTAATATCAAATGGAATTTTGGGTTAGTCGTGAACCATGTTTTAAATGACATTGGTTCTTTAACCCAGTTAAATATTAAAACTAAGTGGAGTTTTAATGAATCTATAATTAGATTGAAATGATCGAGAATGGAGTATCACCAGTTTTTCGCCAAAGCGATAGTCAAATCTGTAATTAGATTTGAACGTGAGATGGTAATTAGTTTTACCGATAACACCGTGGTGTTAGATATGGGATAATACCAGTTTTGCTCCATGGGATAAATAGGTTGGGATTGGGAAATAAAATAAATAATTACTTCGGTGTGGTTCGCTAATCCCGACTAGTTAGAAATGATATCCAAAGAAAGATTTAAGAATAAATTTAAAAGAATTTATCTTTGATAAAATTAATGGGAACCTTTCCGTAAGAACGTGAAATTTAGCAACTGACTGAAGATTAGTTGAGATGAACGGTTTCTTGGGTATTGATCTGATGTTGGTTTTGGCCTTCGGGGTTAATATTTGGGAAATTGTTCTCTTACTAATTTACGGTTAGTGACTGATGAATTGGAATGAGGCATATGATGTGTTTGTGTAACATTTGTTTATTATATACGTGAGTTATTTGGAAAGACCGGGTTAATACCCATTCTGAATAACCGTTTTGACGATAAGTCGAAGATGAAGATGGTGATATGCGAGGAAAGTGCCTCCGGTTTCGTTCAGACCCAGAACGAACTTGTAAATGGACTATGTGTCTGACAATGGATTTTATTCTGTTTCATTGATTTCTATTAAATATATATTTGTTTGGCGGCGGAGAATTTATTCTCTTGCTTAACGCCCTTCTTTAAGACGTACGAGCTCGGAGGTTATATATCGATAGATATCAATCGCATGGCATGAATTGCCTGTGTGACATGCATAAGTGGCAAATGATCAAGGCTTCTGTTGCAAAGAAAAGTCTTGTGGTGATGATCAAAGCATAGCTTTAATATCTGGCTTTGTGTATAGCGTGGATTCGCGAGCCTCACACCCCGGTATGAACCAGAAACTGGAGCAGGACTCAGGGGGGCATGCGTCTCTTTCTAGTTAGAGGTGGTGTCGGTGCTTAAACAAGATGACATTTATATTATTTTATTTACAACTATGTGGTTGTTGGAATGCCAGGCCTCGGATATGGGTCATTTGGCTCATTGACGCCCCATAGGGTGGGGAGATGTATTGCTTAGGGTTTAATTTAATCCACATCGAGCGGACCGCTCCTGATGATCCTAGGGTCGATGCGTTCTAATCTTGAGACACGGGCTAGAGCGTCTCGAATTCGGTAAGGACTATCTTTTGCCTTGGTTCATGACGGAAATCCAAACTTCCAATACGATATTATGCGGTTTTGATTGTAAATATATATATGGCAACATGATATATGGTACCCATGCCGTCTATGATTTATATAATATGATTGAAGTTGTTTTCTTCACGTATAATAATATTAAAAGATTAAACTTCGCATATCAAGCATTCTTTGGTTGTTATAAGGTAAAACTCTATCCTTCGGCTTGCTTTGCATTGTGTGATGGGACCTGGGTCTTATAACAGCTAAATTGTTCTTTATTTAGCATTGTGCTGCTTGTTTATGCACTGGTATTCTTGGGGTAAGAACCCGTTCCGTGTTATACGGCGTGGTCCCTTGATTTACCGAACTTTAAAATAAAGATTTATAACTGTTTTAGTTCTCACACCGGTCACATGACTGACCTGGAGTTTATTATTTTAACCTAAACTCTAGGTGCCCTTATTTTTCGCTCGGGTAGCTAGTAGTTGGGTTTTGAAGATTTATATTCACAGGACCTGGTTTATAGCTGAAGTGATATTCGGAAAGCTCTGTATCCGTGTACTTCTTTCAGTTATGTTTTGTTTTATTTTTCCGCTGCAGTATTATATTTAAATCTCTGACATTCTCTGTTGTATAATATTTATTCATACTCTGTATATTCTTGTATTCTGATGGAATTGTTGTAATAAACAATGAAATGTTCTTCTGTCTGCGTTCTGATTTGTCGTGTTCTCATTACGATCAGGGGTTTCGAGCGGTCTTGGTCGGTTTAACGATCAATTCGGATCGAGCGAAATTCCTAGTTGTTACATAATCCTAACATAAACAAATATTCCGGACCCAATGGGACAAGTTTCATCGAATTTTGAGGTCGTTTGTGAAAAGTTAGTTCAAATTATCGATGAAAAATCAAGTGTTAAAAATTCCTGCAATTACAGAAAAAATCTAAAAATTCTAAGGCCTTGACATTTTACTAGATCTTTTCCTAACGAATCCAATGAATCTTATTTCGTTAAATTTGGAGTTTGTTTGGCCGGTCATCTATTCAATAAAAGTCACCCCTGTAATAACCCAGAAAAATCAGAACCAATTAAAAATTTATTTCCATAAATTTTGTTAGAAAATGTGTCAGAATTTAAAAAATTTATTTTTAAATAAAAACAAGTCTATTAAAAATAGCCATTTTTCAAACGACCTCCGTTTTTTACGAAACCATTTTTGTTGGATCCATAATGTCAAATTATTTCTTAGATTAAATTTTAATAATGTTTGGAATTTTTATGTGAGCGCGGTAAATTAAAATGCATTTGGTAATTTTTGTTGAATTCGTTCGACCATTAAAAAGAACATTTTTCAAACGATCTCCAAATTCGACGAAATTAATCTTCTTAAGACCTTATCATCAAAACATAGCTAAATTTATTTTGAGGAATTTTTGGAGTCAGTATGTGGTCCTGGTAAATTTAAATGTACGTTCAAATTTAATATTAAATGTCTTATATTTTAATTTAAAGAAAAGTAGACGGAAACAGTCAAACGGTCTTACGAAACATAGTCCATTGTGTCTGGAATGGGGGTATTTAGCTTGGGGCAATAGTCGTTGGGCTTGATTAGGAGTAAGTATCAAAACGGGCCTTTTAAGTGACTAATGAATTAAATAATATTATTAATAGGAGATTAACATAAACACTAATCCTATTGAACCACCCACCATCGTTTAAATTTTGAATGGCCTAAAAGCTCGAATCTTCCTCCTCCGATTTCTCCTCCCACACAAAGAATTAGACCTTCATCCTTTTGAAGATTTTGTAGTATTCTCCGAGATCTACACATCCATACCCGAATCAGCCTCCCTAGTGGCACGAATCTCGAGATCCAAGCCCTCCAACCTGCCCCGTTCGAACCGCCGCCCTGCCCCCCTGCGCGATCGAGCTGGCTGACGTATACCCCACCTGGACCGCCTCTCCCTGATCTTCGACGTTGAATACCCCGATTTCCCCGTCGTGCTTCAAATTTTGTGAAAGATTGGATTGAAGTTTTGAACCAATTAGAATTACATACGGTTGAACTCAAAAGGTATAATTTAAGAATTTTCAACATCTAAAAGCGTTGAAAATTTTGATTTAATTATAAAAATCATATCTTTTTGATACAATGTCATGAACACGTGAAACAGGATCCATTGTGACTGTAACGTCTTCTACGATCTAGAAAAGACTGGAACATATTTGGAACTTGCTAGAAAATTAGGCAAAAATCAAATCAAGGTGAGATCTTTATTTTTAAAAATAAACTTTAATTACCTATCGCTATGTGAAATTCATGTATGTATGCTTTTAATAATTATATCTAAGATGTATGAGATTAGAATTGGTTGATTATTGATTTCGATGAATGTATGGAATGGATTGTGATATTCAGGTTTGTTAGATGTTGGTCATACAATAAAAATCATTTATTTTATTTGTATACTTGAAAAATTATTCATTTATTCATAGATCTGATTTTATAGTAAAGGTTCTTTTGTTATTTGAGTCCGCGAACTTTAATTTTGTTTTTACAATAAAAATATAATTTTTACTTAGATCCATGAACTTTGATTTGTTTTTTATAATATAAATCTTATTTTTATTAAATCCATTAACATTGGTTTGTTTTTACAATAAAGATTCTTCTTTTATTTAGATCCATGAACCTCGATTTGTTTTTTTGTTTTTTTTTTGAAATAAAAATCTTATCTTTATCAAATCTATGAACATTAGATTTAGCTTTGCAATAAAAAACTCATTTTTATTGTTTACATGAAACATGGTTTTTTTTTTTAAATTTGGTTTTACAATAAAAATATTCTTTTTATTGAATACGTATACATAGGAGTTTGTTTTCAGTAAAAATATTCTTTTTATTGAATTTAGAAACATAAACATAAGGTTTTGTCAAAATTGTAGACAATAAAATATACTTTTTTATTGAATTTAGAAACATGTAAAAGTTTATGATTTGTTTTATAATAAAATATTTTGTTTAGTGTAATAAGGAACATTAGAAAGGTCAATAAAAAGATTAGAATAGAAAGAACATATTTTTATTGTCACTTTGTTTCAGTAAAAAGATGAGATTAGAAATAATATATTTTTATTGTTATTTAGTTTCAATAAAAATATTAGAAAATAAAGATCATATTTTTATTGTCATTTAGTTTCAATAAAAAGATTAGAAAATAAAGATCATATTTTTATTCTCATTTAGTTTCAATAAAAAGATTAGAAAATCAAGATCATATTTTTATTATCATTTAGTTTCAATAAAAAGATTAGAAAATAAAGATCATATTTTTAATGTCATTTAGTTTCAATAAAAGGATTAGAAAATAAAGATCATATTTTTATTTTCATTTAGTTTCAATAAAAAGATTAGAAAATAAAGATCATATATTTATTGTCTTTTAGTTTCAATAAAAAAAATTAGAAAATAAATATCATATTTTTATTGTCATTTATTTCCAATGAGAAGATTAGAAATTAGAAATGTCGTTTTTATTGTAGATTGTTTTCCATTAAAAAGATTAAACAATAAAAACTTCATTTTTATTGTAAGTTGTTTTCATCAAAAAGATTTAACAATGAAAATTATATTTTCATTGTATGATTGTTGAATTAAAAAGAAGTAGACATTAAAATATGATTTGTCATGGAATCGTCACTTTTATCATCTACGTTGGATAAACAAAATTAGATATTAAAATATGATTGGGCGTGAAATTGTCATATTTTGTAATACGATAAATATCACCTTTTATTGTCATATGGAAACACTTAAATGATCATATTTTGATTAATATGAAAATTATCTTTTATTTACATTTAGGAACATGTAAATGAACATATGTTGATTAGCGTTAAAATTTATCTTTTATTTACATTTAGGAACATGTAAATGAACATATGTTGACTGGCATTAAAAAAAATTATCTGTTATTTGCATTAGGAACATATAAATGAACATATGTTGCTTAGCGTTAAAATTTATCTTCTATTTACATTTAGGAACATGCAAATGAACATATTTTGATTAGCATTAAAAAAATTATCTTTTATTCACATTTAGGAACATGTAAATGACATATTTTGACATGCGATGAAAATTATCTTTTTATTTACATGTAGAAACACTGAAATGACATATTTTTATATGCGATGAAAGTTATCCTTTTATTTACATGTAGAAACACTAAAAATGTCATATTTTGGAATTACAATAAAAATGTATATTTTTGTTTTCATATAAGAACATGGAAAGGATTTGTAACAAAAATTTATATTTTTATTATCATGTATGAACAGGAAATATGACATAGAGTTGTTGGCGTTAATAATTATATTTTTATTATCATGTATGAACAGGAAATATGATGTAGAGTTGTTGACGCTAAAATTTAGTCTTTTATTATCATGTATGAACTTGAAATATGACATAGAGTTGTTGAAGCTAAAAATTATATTTTTATTATCATGTATGAACATGTAATATGACATAGAGTTAGTGCGAAAAATTATATTTTTATTATCACGTATGAATATGAAATATGACATAGAGTTGTTGATGCTAAAAATTCATATTTTTATTGTCATGTAGGAACAGGAAAATGATTTGTAATAAAAAATCATATTTTTTGTGACGACCCAAAAAGGGATGTGTTTGGAATATAACACATAAACAGTAATAAATAGAACAGAAATATAGAATTACACCAGATAAAGAACAACATAATACACTGCATAAATATAATCATCAGAGTGCACAGTATATGATCACACTTAGTTAAAATACATTTTCAGCTTATATAAATGACTGTAGCGGAAACAAACGTAATATACATAACAGTGACTGAAAAAGCAAAATAGATAGATAAAATCCAGCTCCAGCTCCACAGCTATACAAAGTGAGCCAGCTATAACCTGAATACAAGGCTGCCCGTGTCGAAAGAGGGCACCCGAGTTTGAAAGGTGAAACAAACTACGAGTCAGTTACGGGACTGGTATGAGAAATCTACTTAACACATTTAACAACAAGGCTAATCACTGGACCACGCCACTTTCGCGGAACGGGTTTACTCCATTGGATTGCCATTTCACATTTTAAAGTAAATCTTTAAACAACGCAATGCTTTTTAGAAATATGAAGCCGTTATAAGACTCAGGTCCCATCACACAATGCAACACAAACTGGAGGATAGAGTTTTACCTTATAACGGCCAAATATGCTTCATACGAGTAAAACCAATCTTTTGATACTATTACTAGTATATATATATTTCAAAAACAATTTCAATCATAGACGGCATAAGTACCCCATAACACTATGTCGCCAGTACTAGGTTCTACAATCAAAACTGAATTATCATGTATTTGGAAGTTTGGATTTCCAACATGTACCGAGGCTAGGGATCATCCTCACCGCTTCGAGACTCTCTAGCCCAAGTCCCAGGCAAGTACTCAGTCAAGCCTTAGAAGCCACAGGGCCGGTCCACCGATGTGGATTAAACTTAAACCCTGAACACTACGTTTCCCTGCATTATGGGGCGTAAACCTGGCCCGTCTGCCGACCAGAAGCATCGGCCGAAACCGATATCACGAGGCGCCTCAATATCAAACATCCACATAAGCAATGCCAGCCAGTTTTAAGCACTGACACCACTTCTAACTAGAAAGAAACGCATGTCCTCCATAGGTCCTTCTCCCGTTTTTGGTCCATACCGGGTGTGAGGCTCGCGAAACAATGTTAACCACAAGACTCTGCTTTTCAACAAAAGCCTTGGTCACAGCATCTTTGCATGCCACGTTGTCTATGCACAACGTCAGACACACGTCCATTTACAAATCCGTTCTGGGTCTGAACGAAACTGGAGAAATCACCTTCCTCGCATATCCGTACAATCAACACGTACGTCCACACGACCACCACTGTACCCCTTCAAGGCAGCAACTCCAATCATGGGTAATAGAGGCAATATGTCCTTCCGACATGAAGATCATCGGTCTTTCACCGTCTTCTATCTTCGACTTCTTATCGTCGATCAATTATTTGAAACGAGAGTTAACTCGGCCCTTCCAAATAATTCACGTATATTTAGAGTTTAAAACATTTATTTTTAGTCTAATTTACACGTCAAACACAGCCAACTATCAAAATATATGATTAAACCAAGTGAAACCGGTTTTTCTCTATTCCATGTCGCTATATATATATTTTATAATGATTTTTCACTATTTTTAATTATTTAAAAATGACATGTTTTAATTGAATGACGTTACGCGCCACAACACGGCACAGGCGCTGTTTTTCCTCAGATTTGATTTACACTTATCTGAAAATCCAACCGTTGGATCTTGGTAAATTTTACACCATTGGAAAGGTCTCTCCAAGGCGGATCCAACGATTGTGATTTTGAGAGAATCCGACAGCCGGATCTCCCACAATATCCGTTTGAAGTTGGGACTTAAAAACGCGAACTGTAGCGTCGTTATTCGATTTAATTTAATATATATATACATATACATATATATATATATATATAGCTCAAACGACGATTTTAAATCCGGTTTAAAACTTATACACTTATTAAAAATAATATTTTTAACACATACATTTTTATTCCAACATCTAGATGTTCTTAGCAGTTTACATATATGATAAAAATATAATTTTTTTGTGAAAATAATTTATTTCAAACATGTATGCTTTATAAAGTACGTATATATGGTAAAAAGGTGATTTTTAAAATCAAAACAATTTATTTCAAACGTGTATATTTTTAGCGGTTTATACATATAGTAAAAATGCGATTTTTATTGTTAAAACAATTTATTTCAAACATGTATAAATTATCAACACATGAACACTGTGACAGCCGCCCCGCACCAACCGACATTTACTCCAATTGTGCGCTGTACACATGTCCAATTGGCACGGAACGGTCGCCAAAGAAAAGGAAGAAAGAAGATGAACCAAACAAAGAACCTGTAATATGTCTCACAGCACATGGGATAAAATATAATCATAACATATACTTGACATAAAATAGATGAGACAGTATATAAGCTGAAAACAAACTACCATAGCAGCGGAAATCCAAATACAGCTTATAATCCAGAGCTAACATTATTACAACTTTTAAACTGTCTCAAAAAGCTAAGCAAAAAGGAGGATACACTACTAATGCCCAAGTAGTGACCACCAACGACACAGGGAGAAAATATATAGATAATACGTGGAGCCTCCTGCTCGTCTTCTGTACGGCTAATCGTGCATACCTCCAACCTGTCTCTAGTCTGCTCGTGTGAGCACCCAGAGTAATAAGAAGAAACATAAAACTCTGGGTCAGACATCAGTCTGGCATGAGTGATAGCAAGTATAAATAGAACAATAACAGGTATACTAAACCATACCTGAACTTGGACCTACAACCAAAGAGTTAGTACCACATACTGTACAGTACTCAAGGATGCCACTAACACATGGTGTGTAAACATACGGGGGTGGGGGTGTATATGTCAAACAATCAAACATAGCAACCATCCTCACATCTCTCACTCAGTGCGTAAAGCATACGATATCTACTTCTTCGATCACCATAGCCCTTTAAGAAAATGACAGAACTCGACTTTGTACGACTATGACCATTCCTACTACCACCAACGCCAAACCTATGGGATCACGCCCAACGTATCCATGATCCCACTCCATTGGTAGGTAGCTCCCTAGTCGCACCATATCCAAAGCCCGAATTCGTCCATACACCTCTAATACATAGTGATCCAAAGTCATAGACATCGACAACTCCTTAGCACACGTCCCGCAGCAAAGTCCAATCATGAAGTGAACTCATTGGTTCCCATCTGGATCCTGAGCTCGAACTTCCGTTTGAACTACCTTTGCATCTCGGGTTATGGATCTCCATCGGATCGGTTCGTCCTTCTTTCCAATATCTGGATCGGATCGTGAATCACGGATTGCCCATGGTCAGCTCGTGCTCCTTGCATCGGATCGTGCTCATCTCCTTGGTTCAGCTCGGCGTCTCGTGGTATGCTCTCCAGGTACGGATCGTGACGCGCCTCTCTGATCGGATAGTGTCCTTGCCTCCTCCTCATGGCTGTTCGGATCGCACGGCTCTGTCGGATCGTGGTCTCCTGCTGTCCTCGGCTCGGATCGTGAGCTCAAGCTGGAACGGTTCGGTTCGTAGCTACTATGCACGGGTGGTCGGATCGGAGAACTTCAAACGCGAGGGATCGGGTCGTAGCATCTTCCCACGAACGGGTCGGTTCGTGACCTCTTCCCGCGATCCGATCCGGTTCGGGTACCTTCCTGCACTTTTCCTGCAACTATTTATACACCTCTCAACGGCGTTTTCGACCATTCTAGCTATTGTAATCAATCACAAAGCATACCAAAGAGTCATAGCAACACATACAAGTGACCTCAAACACCAAAACAACAACATGACATGGCAAAATGGATCAAATATAGCCAAAACCCCATATTTTCCCTTAATCCCTCCTAATCATGTTTAAGCATATGATTAGCAAAACTTATCTAAATTAGCCAAATTTTCTAACAGAGGTCTAAAATAATATTTAGGAATTTCTGAATATTTTTCCAGATTTTTATCATGCATAAATTCGCTAATAATCACTAATCACCCCTTAATCCACCAAAATCCGGGATTTGCAAAATTAGTCGAAATTAACCCAAATTCATATCAGAGGCATAAAATGATGTTTTAAAATTTTAGGAATTTTTCTAGATTTTTCTGAGCCATAGTTTCGCTAATTTTCGCTAATTACCATAACAAGCCATGATTAGTGAAAAAGCAAGCTAATCACTCACCTTAGCCACAAATAAACTCAGATCTGAAATAAATCTTTGATTTGGTGAAGATTCCAATGCAAAATAGCAACTTTGATCTTGGTTTGGTGTTGATTTGCCCTGATTTGATGTTGCCAATCCCAATCCCTACTTAGAAATGACAAAAAGGTGTTTTGGAGTGCTTTAGAGAGCGGAGGCCATTGTTAGGGTTGAAGAGGAAGTTTGTGGTGGCTGAAAAATGACAAAAGAAGGTCCCTCTAACCCTAATCAGCCCTTATATAGCCCCAATCCCGAAATCCCCCTATGGGCCTAGTTACTAACTACCCGGTTAAGCCCAATTAAGTTGTTTTATGCATTCGGAAACTTGTTTCAGCCATATCTCCCAAACGGTACGTCCGTTTTCAACTTGTGACCACTCTACAGAAAGGTAAACCATCATTCGAAGCCAATGGAAGTGGTTTCAGGTCAAAAATCCTTCCCAATCAAAAGTTATGGACGAAACAAGATCAACTAGGGGTAAAACGGTCATTTAAAAATCGACAAAAAATATGAATATGGGAAATGACCCCAATAGTCGTCCCCCAAAGCTACATTACCATACGACCTTACACGAAAGAGAAATAAATATTCTACGATCCTCTGATTCGTAGAATACGGGTCGTTACACCCCCCCCCCCCCTCTTAAGAAATTTCGCCCCCGAAATTCCTTAATCAAAACACACAAAAAAGGTCTCGCATGCCTATCAGCCATAAAACAACAATCAATCTTGCAAAACATGCAAAACAAGTCCATCCTAGCATACGGAACAACTAAATCGCAAAGAAAATCTTACCATGCAAAGAGTTCTGGATACGTTTTCCTAATGCTCTCCTCTGTCTCCCAAGTACAGTCATTCCTGTTCTCGCCCCACTGAACCTTGACTAGCTTCACCGCCTTCCTTCGAAGTTGCTTCGTATCATTCCCCATAATACGAATCGGCTTGCGGTTCCCAATCGCCTCAGGTTCTACTTCGAAGTCCTCTAACTGATCAGGTGAAATAGTCATATCTGGGTCGTGTACGAACTTCCTTAGCTGGGAAACATGAAATACGTTGTGAACTCCCGCCATCTTCTCTGGTAAGTCAACTCTATACGCCAAATTCCCGACTTGCTCGAGAACTGGGAATGGACCAACAAATCTTGGTGCTAACTTGCCTCTTCTACCAAATCGAATCACGCTCTTTAATGGAGAAATCTTGACAAACACCAAGTCACCAACAGAGAATTTTAAGTCTCTTCTCCTCTTATCAGCATAACTCTTCTGCCTATCCTGGGCAGTCTTCATTCGTTGTTGAATGATCTTAATCTTATCTGAAGTTTCTCTTACCACATCTGGTCCAAGCACAAAACTTCTCACTGGTCTCTATCCAACATGATGGTGAGTTGCACGGTCTTCCGTACAAAGCTTCAAATGGAGCCATACCGACACTCGATTGATAACTATTATTATACGCAAACTCTACTAGATGCAAATGGTCATCCCATGATCCACCAAAATCCAATATGCAAGCTCTCAAAAGATCCTCCAATATCCTATTCACCCTCTCCGTCTGACCGTCGGTTTAAGGATGATACGCGGTACTGAGATGTAATTTTGATCCTAATGCCTCTTGTAAGCTTTTCCAAAACCCACTGGCAAACAACGGGTCTCGGTCACTCACAATGCCTTTTGGTACTCCATGAAATCTCACTACCCACTTCATATACAGTTCTGCTAACTTAGCTGCAGTTCTGTTCGACTTAACTGGTATAAACCTTGCACTCTTGGTCAATCGATCCACAATTACCCAAATGCTGTCATGTCCCGATCTAGTCCTCGGTAAACCATCAATGAAATCCATTGAGACTTGTTCCCATTTCCATTCGGGAATTTCTAACGGTTGCAACAAACCACTAGGCTTCTTTTGCTCAGCTTTAACTAATTGGCAATTCAGGCACTTGGATATAAACTTCCCAACGTCTCTTTTCATCCCTTCCCAGTAGTAAATCTGTTCATGTCTCGATACATCTTGTTACCACCGGGGTGTATAGTTAGCTTTGAGTGATGACATTCTCTAAGCACTTCATCTCTCAATCCATTGACATTGGGTACTACCAATCTTCCATTCTTTCGAAGCCGTCCTTCTCGATCAAGCCCATACGAATTCATTCCTTCATCATTTCCCATTTCTAACTTGGAGATGATTCCCAATATGTTAGGATCGTCCCTTTGACGGGAACCAATCCGTTCAATCAAAGTGGGTTTGATCGTCAAACTAGCCAACATCTCTGGATCCAATTCGCACTTTGGTCTGAAATCATATCCTGCAATATATTCCAGTTGCTTCCATTCCAAAAACATAGCCCCTAAACTGGCATGTCTCCTACTCAAGGCATCAGCTACCGCATTGCCCTTTCCTGTTGTGTATGCGATATCAAAATCATAGGAAGCTAAGAACTCTAACCATCTTTACTGACGGAGATTTAAATCCTTTTGAGAGAAAAGATACTTCAATGACTTATGATCCGTAAACAACTCAAATCTTTCTCCCAAGAGATAATGTCTCCACATCTTCAGCGCAAACAGGATCACTGCCAATTCCAAATCATAGGTAGGATACCTTTTCTCGTGCGGCTTCAATTGCCGACTAGCATAAGCTACAACCCTACCTCCTTGCATCAAAAATGCACCTAGTTCGGTACCACATGCATCTTTGTATACCGTCATATCTTCATTCCCCTTAGGAGTGACTAACACTGGCGCACACGTCAACTTTTCCTATAGACTCTTGAATTCATTTTCACACTCTCCGTTCCAAATGAAGGCTTGATTCTTCTTGGTCAACTGAGTCAACGGTGCCGCTGTCTTGGAGAAATTTTGGATAAACTTACGATAATATCCAGCTAATCCCAAGAAACTTCTTACGTCTGTTGCATTCTTGGGCGTAGACCAATCTTGTACCGTAGCCACTTTCGCAGGATCCACTGCGATACCATTCTCTGAAACAACATGGCCCAAGAACCTCACTTCCCTCCTCCAGAAGTGACACTTAGAAAACTTCGCTTTTAGTTGGTGTTTTCTCAACACCTCCAACACTATCCTCAGATGCTCCTTATGTTCCTCTTCTGTCCTCGAATAAACCAAAATATCATCCATGAACACAAGAACAAACTTATTCAATTGATCTATGAATACCCTATTCATAAGATCCACGAACTATGTTGGTGCATTGGTCAACCAAAATGGCATGACCAACCACTCATAGAATCCAAACGGCGTCCTAAATACCGTTTTAGATATACTATCATCTGCTACTCGAAGCTGATGAAATCCTGTCGCAAGATCCAACTGGGAGAACACTCCTGCACCTACCAGTTGATCAAACAAATCATCAATCCGTGGTAGAGGATACTTATTCTTCCTCGTTACCTTATTCAACTCGCGATAGTCCACACACAAACGAAGGGAACCATCTTCTTAGTGGCAAACACAACTGGTGCTCCCCACTCGGAAACACTTCTTCTTATAAATCCCTTCTTCAAAAGATCGCTTACTTGCACCCCAAGCTCTCACTGCTCTCTTGGCGCCATACGACGAAGTGGCATCACTATAGGTCTGGCATCTTTCACTAAATCAATACGGAACTCAATCTCTCGGTGTGGTGGAAGTCCGGTCACTTCCTCGAAGATGTCCGGGTACTGGCCAACAACGGGCACAACTGACAACTCATCATGCGGGATGTCGAGGGAATTTACAAAACTAGCCATAACTCCATCCCATGGTTGGCTACCAAACACTACCCTCCGCCCATCGTCCGCTCTAACTGTCACCAAAAAGCCCTCACAGTCTACCACCACCCCACATCTTTGGAGCCAATCGACTCCCAAAATAATGCCATACCCAGTGAAGCCCAAAACAAAGCAATCACAAATAAACATACATCCATGACTCGATAAGACCAAATTACGGCAAATCATACTAAGGTTAGTCGAACCACCGATCGGGTTCATCACTACTAAAGGTCTATCGACTAATTCGGGTTCCAATCCCAACTTATCTACCAGGTCAATAGATATGAAGGAACGGGAAGCTCCGGTATCAAACAAAAACTAGCAGGAACATCATAAACAGAAAGCATACCTTGAATGACGACACTCTTTCCTTTCTCCGCCGCAGTTGGGGCATTCGACGAAGAAGGAATAGCATTAAGGGCATATGCTTTCACCATCTGATTCTCCTTCAAAGGTTGCAGACGCTTGTCTTTATAATGTCCCTCCTGGCCACAGTTAAAGCACTTCTTTCCCACTGTCTTGGCCCGACATTCCCTTGCATAATGGCCCTTCTTTCCACACTTGAAGCACTCAACATCTTTCCGGCTTTTCTTCTGGCCATCCTTGGTCTGATTCTGCTTCCTCTTATTCTGAGAATTATTCTTGCCTCCACCGCCTGCTTGCGGCTTTGGACCTTCCGCAGATGCAGCAACAACTCCAGTCTTCGGTTTAGGGTAAAGACTCTCTGACCTCAAAGCTTTCCCAACAATCGATTCAAAAGTCTCATCGATATGATTAATAAGCCTTTCCCCCAAGTAACTATCCAATCCAGTAATGAACTTTTCATTCTTCTTCTCAGGAGTATCAATAAGAGATAATCCATACTTCGACAAAGTGTCGAACTCAGCAATATAGTCCGAGACTGCCCTACGATTCTGCTTAAGCTCCAAAATTTCTTAAACAATTCTGACTTCTGAGCAGCTGGGATGAACTTGTCGCTAAAGCGAGCCTTAAATTGATCCCAAGTAACTTGATCTTCTGGTGTGGCTGCCCTGATAGCATTCCACCAATTCATTGCTCGCCCTTGCAGTTGACGAGACGCTAACCTTCTCTTCATCGCATCCTCGATACCCAAGTCGTCGAAGATACGATCACAGCTATCCAACCAGTCCTGAACATCCGTGGCCGACTCCGTTCCAAGAAACGGCTTTCCACCAAGATTAGTGTAATCCTTACTCTGCTTGGCGAAATCGACCCTAGGCGCCTGCACGGCTACACCACCTTCATTAGCAACATTAGGAGCCGCTCTCTGAATATCCACAAGCATCTCTCTCATGAGGTTAGTAAACATAGCCCTCATGTTAGGAGCATTCCCATCATTGGCTCCCCTGCCAGCACCTCTCGTTCCTCGGCTCATCGTCAAATCTGTAAAGATAAAACGATTAACCATCTCCATAGTGGTGCCAATGCAGTGCGACTTCATCCTTATACTACTAATAGTATATATATAGCTTTTGAAAACCAAAGTAATCACAAATACGCGCTCTCATATACGTACTATCTCTCCCTAGTGTCTTTCCCTAGGTGAACTACGCAACCTAGAGCTCTGATACCAAGTGTGACAGCCGCCCCGCACCAACCGACATTTACTCCAATTGTGCGCTGTACACATGTCCAATTGGCACGGAACGGTCGCTAAAGAAAAGGAAGAAAGAAGATGAACCAAACAAAGAACCTGTAATATGTCTCACAGCGCATGGGATAAAATATAATCATAACATATACATGACATAAAACAGATGAGACTGTATATAAGCTGAAAACAAACTACCATAGCAGCGGAAATCCAAATACAGCTTATAATCCAGAGCTAACATTATTACAAATTTTAAACTGTCTCAAAAAGCTAAGCAAAAAGGAGGATACACTACTAATGCCCAAGTAGTGACCACCAACGACACAGGGAGAAAATATATAGATAATACGTGGAGCCTCCTGCTCGTCTTCGGTACGGCTACTCGTGTATACCTCCAACCTGTCACTAGTCTGCTCGTGTGAGCACCCAGAGTAATAAGAAGAAACATAAAACTCTGGGTCAGACATCAGTCTGGTATGAGTGGTAGCAAGCATAAATAGAACAATAACAGGTATACTAAACCATACCTGAACCTAGACCTGCAACCAAAGAGTTAGTACCACATACTGTACAGTACTCAAGGATGCCACTAACACATGGTGTGTAAACATACGGGAGTGGGGGTGTATATGTCAAACAATCAAACATAGCAACCATCCTCACATCTCTCACTCAGTGCGTAAAGCATACGATATCTACTTCTTCGATCACCATAGCCCTTTAAGAAAATGACAGAACTCGACTTTGTACGACTATGTCCATTCCTACTACCACCAACGCCAAACCTATGGGATCACGCCCAACGTATCCATGATCCCACTCCATTGGTAGGTAGCTCCCTAGTCGCACCATATCCAAAGCCTGAATTCGTCCATACACCTCTAATACATAGTGATCCAAAGTCATAGACATCGACAACTCCTTAGCACACGTCCCGCAGCAAAGTCCAATCATGAAGTGAACTCATTGGTTCCCATCTGGATCCTGAGCTCGAACTTCCGTTTGAACTACCTTTGCATCTCGGGTTATGTATCTCCATCAGATCGGTTCGTCCTTCTTTCCATTATCCGGATCGGATCGTGAATCACGGATTGCCCATGGTCAGCTCGTGCTCCTTGCATCGGATCGTGCTCATCTCCATGGTTCGGCTCGACGTCTCGTGGTATGCTCTCCAGGTACAGATCGTGACGCGCCTCTCTGATCGGATCGGATCCTTGCCTCCTTCTCGTGGCGGTTCGGATCGCACGGCGCTGTCGGATCGTGGTCTCCTGCTAGCCTCGGCTCGAATCGTGAGCTCAAGCTGGAACGGTTTGGTTCGTAGCTACTATGCACGGGTGGTCGGATCGGAGAACTTCAAACGCGAGGGATCGGGTCGTAGCATCTTCCCACGAACGGGTCGGTTCGTGACCTCTTCCCCCGATCCGATCCGGTTCGGGTACCTTCCTGCACTTTTCCTGCAACTGTTTATACGCCTCTCGATGGCATTTTCGACCATTCTAGCTATTGTAATCAATCACAAAGCATACCAAAGAGTCATAGCAACACATACAAGTGACCTCAAACACCAAAACAACAACATGACATGGCAAAATGGATCAAATATGGCCAAAACCCCATATTTTCCCTTAATCCCTCCTAATCATGTTTAAGCATATGATTAGCAAAACTTATCCAAATTAGCCAAATTTTCTAACAGAGGTCTAAAATAATATTTAGGAATTTCTGAGTATTTTTCCAAATTTTTATCATGCATAAATTCGCTAATTATCACTAATCACCCATTAATCCCCCGAAATCCGGGATTTGCTAAATTAGTCGAAATTAACCCAAATTCATATCAGAGGCATAAAATGATGTTTTAAAATTTTAGAAATTTTTCTAGATTTTTCTGAGCCATAGTTTCGCTAATTTTCGCTAATTACCATAACAAGCCATGATTAGTGAAAAAGCAAGCTAATCACTCACCTTAGCCACAAATAAACTCAGATCTGAAATAAATCTTTGATTTGGTGAAGATTCCAATGCAAAACAGCAACTTTGATAATGGTTTGGTGTTGATTTGCCCTGATTTGATGTTGCTAATCCCAATCCCCACTTAGAAATGACAAAAAGGTGTTTTGGAGTGCTTTAGAGAGTAGAGGCCATTGTTAGGGTTGAAGAGGAAGTTTGTGGTGGCTGAAAAATGACAAAAGAAGGTCCCTCTAACCCTAATCAGCCCTTATATAGCCCCAATCCCGAAATCCCCCTATGGGCCTAGTTACCAACTACCCGGTTAAGCCCAATTAAGTTGTTTTATGCATTCGAAAACTAGTTTCAGCCATATCTCCCAAACGGTAAGTCCGTTTTCAACATGTGACCACTCTATGGAAAGGTAAACCATCATTCGAAGCCAATGGAAGTGGTTTCAGGTCAAAACACCTTCCAATCAAAAGTTATGGACGAAACAAGATCAATTAGGGGTAAAACGGTCATTTAAAAATCGACAAAAATTATGAATATGGGAAATGACCCCAATAGTCGTCCCCCAAAGCTACATGACCATACGACCTTACACGAAATAGAAATAAATATTCTACGATCCTCTGATGCGCAGAATACTGGTCGTTACAAACACATATAAATATAGGAATAAAATGCAAACACACAAATATTTCACAAAATATCAGCAGCATAACGGCAGGGTAGGGAAAACCGGCACCGCTTTGTACTACGGCTCCTCGCGCTACCTTAAAGCCTCTCCGCTTGTACAATGGTTTCATGCATCTAACTCGCACGCAGGTGGCATGATTTTATTTATTTCCTCACTCTACCTACACTCAATTTCTCTCAACCACAAGAGGGTATTTTTCAACCACATTGGGTATTTTTCAACCACAATCCAAATAATCACAACCAGAAATGGGTATTTTTCAACCACAATCCAAACAATCACAATCAACATATATTTCCCATGGTTTGTGGACAAGGGGAGATATGTATGTATATATATATATATATATAACTTATATATTGCCATTTCATGACCACATCGCAGTATGTGGTTCATACAACGCATATACAATTTATACATCGCTAATATAACTTATACAATGCTTATGCATGTGGTGTACAACACATATACAATTTATATTTCGCTTGTACAACTTGTACATCGCCGTTCCAATCCAGTTTGAATTTAGAGTTCTCAAATTGCTTTTCGCGTTGCCACTAATTGAAGCAAACTCAGAAAAATATGCGGTCTATTCCGGAAGATAGAACACATCCTCACGGTCCCGGTGTCTCTTGTTTCACTGAAATCCGACCACATAGCAAAAAGATATGATTTTTACAATTTTGCAACACTTTTAAACACGATAATTAGTTAAATAATTAACAGCTGTGTTCTTCAAATTGGATTCAAAACTAGGTTTTGATTTTGCAGCCAAACGGTGTAGGGGTTTCACGATCAGACCTGACCACGTTGCCGGGCTTAGAGGGGCGCACGTGCGCCGGAGAGGAGGGGGCGTTCGACGGTGGCAGGCGGCGGCGGCGGGGCTTCGAACGGCGGCGCTTCCCGGAGGTGATTCGGCCTCCACACTCCACGATACTACCTCCAGCAAGTATGGATGCGAAGCTCTCGCGAAGACCTTCGAAATGGATCCAAGTTTGCGTGATTCCTTTGAGAAATGAGTGAGAAATCGAGGAGAGAAGGTGGGGAAGTTTTCCGTCGCTCGTGATAGGCGGGGAGAGAGAAAAGCGGGGAGAGAGAAAAAAGTGATGGCTAATGAGATTTTTTCTTCTATTTATATATTTTTAAAATTCTAAAATACCCTTTTCGCGAACGAACTCCAAATCGAACCCAACGACTATCAACCCTAGCATTTCACCCCCATCCCGGACACAATGGAATATGTTTCGTAGGCCAATTCGATTGTTTCAGTCAGTTTTTCTACAAATTAAAATATTAAACATTAAATAATCGATTCGTACGTACATTTTAATTTGCCTGGGCCACACAATGACTCTAGAAATTCCATAAAAAATATTTCTGACTTTGTTTTATCGATATGGTCCCAACAAAACTGATTTCGTCGATTTTGGAGACCGTTTGAAAAATGGCCATTTTCTGGTCGATCCATTTTAACTGTAATTCAACCAAAAACGTTTTCTTTAATACGCTCACATATTAACTCCAAAAATTCTGAAACTTGGAACCTAGCAATAAATTGATGCTCCGGACCCAACAAAAGTGGTTTCGTCAAATTATGAGGTCGTTTGCAAAATGGCTATTTTTAAGGGCTAAATATATATTTAAAATACATATAAATGTATACAGTCTTGTATAAGCAGCCATAAGACTAATTTAAAATGCAGTCAAGCCCTAACATTTAATTTACTCTGTGACAGTCCTGTACTCAACATCAGTTTGAGAGGTTTTGTCAAACAGAGTTAAATCCTCCAGGGTCGTCCCCTTTATACTTTTAAATTAAATTATATATATTTAATCGAAGTTTAAAATCAAATTTTCAAACTACCAAGTCGTTTCAAGCACGTTATATTTTTAGAATATATTTATTCATCTAATCTTCGATTAAAACACATTTTTACTCGTTATTATTTAAAATAAATTATTCTAAATAGTCAAAATTCACTAAAATAGCCAAATTACAGTTTTTAAATTGGCTCAGATTTTATGGGTTGTTACAATCTCCCCCACTTAAAATCTTTTCGTCCTCGAAAAGGAATAGAGCTGCACGTTGTTTAACCAACCAACTCAACGTTCGTTATATTAATCATGGCTTAAGTTCTAAACTTTTCAGTTTCTAAGAACTTTCCAATTCTTCAAAAAAATTGGCTAACACCCAAAATTTTTGAAAAATTTCGCCATAACGTCCTTTGTACTGGGAACTTCGGGATATTTCATATAGCCTCCCATGGCCCTTACCAGTCCAAAAGAAAAATAAGAAGCCAAGCAGCTAGCCAATCGGCTCATAAAATCATCCAAACCCAAAGGAATACAATAAACATGTACCTATTTATAGGGCATAACAATTTTATTCCCTTGCTTAGCGTCCATGCCATGACCTATTCAATGCACGCATACATAAATATATGCAAATGCAATAAACTTTCAATTAAATTTGACATTTGATCCAATCAGTTAATTAGCTAACAAAAAATCAAACAACACAACCAGCAATCAATTAGTTGATTATTGTTTCAAATACACGCTTTATATCCAATCTTTGACGCCTAAAGTTCAAAATTTTAGTTTCTAAAACTTTCCTAATTTTCCAAAAATTTGGCTAACACCTCAAATTTCTGAAAAATTTCGCTATAACCTCCTTTGTACGGAGAGCGGTTTGGAAATTTATTGGGCCATATTAAGGACCTAATAAATCCTAAAAAGCATGCACATATTTATAGTGATAATATATAGTGTCCTTAGGGGAGCGTGTATAGATCATAACTCCAGAGAATAAATTATCATCACCCTAAAAATGGTTTTTGTGCCGTAACAACTAGAGAGACGTGCTTATTGTCTACCCCAGACCCGTGTGGGGTTTTTATTATTCTGGCTATTTACCGTTACATTTTTAAATAGTCCATGTCAGTCTCCTATTCAACCTGTAATATATAGTCATCGCCATACAAGCCTCTCGCTCGTATGGTAAATCTTCAACCTCGTCACACAAGCTCCAAATGCTTGTGTGGTATATGATGAAGTATGCTATCTTCATGTAGAATGCCGTGTAGTGTAGTTCAAAATTAATTGTTACTATCCTATGGCGACATTTATTAATTACACACAAAATAACCAGCACTCTGCATCCAATGGCATTCACATGAGTTGATACAAAAATAAAATTGTGCATCCAACTCATTAAGGTTTACCTATTTGTCGAGCACGCAAATAAATTCTTTACGCAACAGCTAATCCATTTACCTGTTCAAACATGTGTAGATATATGCGTATATATGCTAAAAATGATAATTCTAGCGAATAACTATTTATTTTAACACATGGTTATTTTTAACAACAGATATACATGTTAAAAATACTATTTTCAAACAACAAATATTTATTCTGACTCCTGGTTATTTTTAACAGTTCATATACATGTTAAAAATAATATTTTCCAGCAACAAATATTTATTTTAACGCTTTAGCTATTTTTAACAACCGATATACATGTTAAAAATAGTGTTTTCAACTAACAAAGATTATTCCCCCCATTGGTTATTTTTGGTGAGTCGTATACATGCTAAAAATAATTAACTACCACACAACTCAACCAATCAACCAATTTATAGTTAAAACTACTTATCCAAAAATTAAGACAATAGTCAAGTAGGAAACAAATCGAAAATGAAAGATATTGTAAATGTACCTTGCACCAGGGTCAATCAGAGACATCCACTTTGCAATTGGGATATGCTTTCTTAATGCTTTCTTCGGTTTCCTAAGTACAGTCTCGCGGATCTCCACTCCATTGCACTTTGACTAAGTGAACCTTCTTGTTCCTCTGCTCTTTGGTTTCTTTGCCAATAATCTTTATTGGCTCTCTTCTCACTTGAAATTCTGGAGCGATTTCCAAGTCCTGTTGCGCAGCTTCTTCCAAGACTGAGTCGGGATCATGCACATACCCCCTAAGCTGAGATACGTGAAATACATCGTGCACGCTAGGCAACAAGTCAGGTAATTGAACTATATAAGCGAGAGTTCCTATCCGTTCAAGAATAGGAAATGGACCAATAAATCTAGGCGCCAACTTCCCGGTTTTTCCAAACCTGACTACTCCTCTCATCGGAGAAACTCTTAGATAAACATAGTCGCCAACAGAAAAAGACAAGTCTCTCCTTCTCTGATCGGCGTAGCTTTTCTGATGGCTTTGAGCTGCTAATAATCTCTTTCTGATGAAATCAACTTTTCCAGAAGCTTCACGAATCATATCGGGTCCTAATACAAGTCTATTACCAGGTTCTACCCAACAAGCTGGAGATCTGCACGGTCTGTTATACAGAAATTCGAAGGGTGACATTCCCATACTCGCCTGATAACCGTTATTATAAGAGAACTCAACCAAGCGCAAGTGATCTTCCCATGATCCGCTAAAGTCTATGATACAAGCCCGCAATAAATCTTCGAATATACGATTCACCCTCTCTGATTGGCCATCTGTTTGAGGGTGGTATGCGGTGCTCAGGTTCAATTTAGTTCCCAACTCTCCTTGGAATGCTTTCCAGAATTTACTAGCAAAGATCGGTTCTCTGTCTTCCTTCTGTTTCTGACACTCATTTTATAGTACTTCTGCAAATAGCAGATCAAGTGTCAGGTCAACAGCAAAGATATTGTAAAGCATATAGACATATACTTTAAGGTAAATGTGTCTACCGGGTGTATTTTATTCTGCTCTACTCATACAAGGATATAGCTGATCTTATATATAAGTAGTTACTCATCCTAGAACACTACTGGTTCCATTTCTGACGAGCTCGTTCATATGTTATATTCCAGGACTAAGGTTAACCAAAGCTTTGATACCACGTGTGACGACCCAAAAAGGGCTGTCTTTGGAATATAACACATAAACAGTAATAAACAGAACAGAAATATAGAATTACACCAGATAAAGAACAATATAATACACCGCATAAATATAATCATCAGAGTACATAGTATAGGATCACACTTAGTACAAAATACATTTTCAGCTTTTATAAATGTCTGTAGCGGAAACAAACATAATATACATAACAGTGACTTGAAAAGCAAAATAGATAGATAAAATCCAGCTCCACCTCCACAGCTATCCAAAGTGAGCCAGTTATAACCTGAATACAAGGCTGCCCGTGTCGAAAGAGGGCACCCGAGTTTGAAAGGTGAAACAAACTACGAGTCAGTCATGGGACTGGTATGAGAAATCTACTTAACACATTTAACAATAAGGCTAATCACTGGACCACTCCACTTTCGCGTAACGGGTTTACTCCATTGGATTGCCATTTCACATTTTAAAGTAAATCTTTAAACAACGCAATAGTTTTTAGAAATATGAAGCCATTATAAGACTCAGGTCGCATCACACAATGCAACACAAACCGGAGGATAGAGTTTTACCTTATAACGGCCAAATATGCTTCATACGAGTAAAACAAATCTTTTGATATTATTACTAGTGTATATATATTTCAAAAACAATTTCAATCATAACTATCAATCATAGACGGCATAAGTGCCCCATACCACTATGTCGCTAGTACTAGGCTCTAGAATCAAAACCGAATTATCACGTATTTGGATGTTTCGATTTCCAACATGAACCGAGCCTAGGGATCGTCCCCACCGCTTCGAGACTCTCTAGCCCAAGTCCCAGGCAAGTACTCAGTCAAGCCTTAAAAGCGACAGAGCCGGTCCACCGATGTGGATTAATCTTAAACCCTGAACACTACGTTTCCCCACCCTACGGAGCGTTAACCTGGCCCGTCTGCCGACCAGAAGCATCGGCCGAAACCGATATCACGAGGCTCCTCATTATCCAACATCCACATAAGCAATGCCATCCAGTTTTAAGCACGGACACCACTTCTAACTAGAAAGAAACGCATGTCCTCCCTGGGTCCTTCTCCCGTTTTTGGTCCATACCGGATGTGAGGCTCGCGAAACAACGATAACCAAAAGACTCTGCTTTTCAACAAAAGCCTTGATCACAGCATCTTTGCATGCCACGTTGTCTATGCTCAACGTCAGATACACGTCTATTAACAAGTCCGTTCTAGGTCTGAACGAAATCGGAGGAATCACCTTCCTCGCGTATCCGTACAATCAACACGTACATCCACACGAACACCACTGTATCCCTTCAAGGCAGCAACTCCAATCATGGGTAACAGAGGCAATACATCCTTCCGACGTGAAGATCATTAGTCTTGCACCATCTTCTGTCTTCGACTTCTTATCGTCGATCAATTATTTGAACGAGAGTTAACTCGGCCCTTTCCAATAATTCACATATATTTAGAGTCTAAAACAATTATTTTTTGTCTAATTCACACGTCAAACACAGCCAACTATCAAAATATCTGATAAAACCAAGTGAAACTGGTTTATCTCTATTCCATGTCACCATATATATTTTATAACGGTTTTTCACTATTTTTAATTATTTAAAAATGGCATGTTTTAATTAAACGACGTTACGCGCCACAACGCGGCATGGGCGCTGTTTTTCCTCAGATTTGATTTACACTTATCTGAAAATCCAACCGTTGGATCTTGGCAAATTTTACACCATTGAAAAGGTCTCTCCAAGGCGGATCCAATGGTTGTAGATTCGAGAGAATACGACGGTTGGATCTCCCACAATATCCGGTTGAAGTTGGGACTTCAAAACGCGAACTACAGCGTCGTTGTTCGATTTAATTCAATATATATATATATATATATATATATATATATATATATAGTTCAAACGACGATTTTAAATCCGGTTTAAAACTTATACACGTATTAAAAATAATATTTTTAACACACACATTTTTATTCCAACATCTAGATGTTCTTAGCAGTTTACATATATGATAAAGATATAATTTTCATTGTGAAAATAATTTATTTCAAACATGTATATTTTATGAAGTACGTATATATAGTAAAAAGGTGATTTTTATAATCAAAACAATTTATTTCAAACATGTATATTTTTAGCGGTTTATACATATAGTAAAAATGCGATTTTTATTGTTAAAACAATTTATTTCAAACATGTATAAATTATCAACACATGAACACATATAAATATAGGAATAAAATGCAAACACACAAATATTTCACAAAATTTCGGCAGCATAACGGCAGGGTAGGGAAAACCGGCACCGCTTTGTACTACGGCTCCTCGCGCTACCTTAAAGCCTCTCCGCTTGTGCAATGGTTTCATGCATCTAACTCGCACACAGGCGGCATGTATTTTATTTATTTCCTCACTCTACCTACACTCAATTTCTCTCAACCACAAGAGGGTATTTTTCAACCACATTGGGTATTTTTCAACCACAATCCAAATAATCACAACCACAAATGGGTATTTTTCAACCACAATCCAAACAATCACAATCATCACATATTGCCCATGGTTTGTGGACAAGGGAAGATGTGTGTGTGTGTGTATGTGTGTATATATATATAACGTATATATTGCCATTTCACGACCACATCGCAGTATGTGGTTCATACAACACATACACAATTTATACATTGCTAATATAACTTATACAACGCTTATACATGTGGTGTACAATGCATATACAATTTATATTTTGCTTGTACAACTTGTACATCGCCGTTCCGATCCAGTTTGAATTTAGAGTTCTCACATTGCTTTTCGCGTTGCCATTAATTGTAGCAAGCTCAGAAAAATATGCGGTCTCTTCCAAAAGGTAGAGCACGTCCTCACGGTCCAGGTGTCTCTTATTTCACTGAAATCCGACCAAATAGAAAAAAGATATGATTTTTACAAATTTGCAACACTTTTAAACGCGATAATTAGTTAAATAATTACCATCCATATTCTTCAAATTGGATTCAAAACTAGGTTTTGATTTTGCGGCCAAACGATGTAGGGGTTTCACGATCGGACCTGACCACGTTGTCGAGCTTGGAGGGGCGCACGTGCATTGGAGAGGAGGGGGCGTTCGACGGTGGCAGGCGGCGGCGGCGGGGATTCGAACCGTGGCGCTTCCCGGAGGTGATTCGGCCTCCATACTCCACGATACTACCTCCAACAGGAATGGATGCGAAGCTCTCGCAAAGACCTTCGAAATGGATCCAAGTTTACGTGATTCCATTGAGAAACGAGTGAGAAATCGAGGAGAGAAGGTGGGGAAGTTTTCCGTCGCTCGTCACAGGCGGGGAGAGAGAAAAAAGTGATGGCCAATGAGACTTTTTTCTTCTATTTATATATTTTTAAAATTCTAAAATACCCCTTTTCGCGAATGAACTCCAAATCGAACCCAACGACTATCGTCCGTAGCGTTTTACCCCCATCCCGGACACAATGGAATATGTTCCGTAGGCCAATTCGACTGTTTTAGTCAGTTTTTCTACAAATTAAAATATAAAACATTCAAATATCGATTCAAACGTACATTTTAATTTGTCGCGGCCACACACTGACTCTAGAAATTCCAAAAAAATATTTCTGACTTTGTTTTATCGATACGATCCCAACAAAACTAATTTCATCGAATTTGGAGACCGTTTGAAAAATGGCCATTTTCTGGTCGATCCATTTTAACTTTAATTCGAGCAAACACGTTATCTTTTGCCACACTCACATATTAACTCCAAAAATTCTGAAACCTGGAACCTAGCAATAAATTGACGCTTCGGACCCAACAAAAGTGGTTTCGTCGAATTCTGAAGTTGTTTGCAAAATGGCTATTTTTAAGGGCTAAATATATATTTAAAATACATATAAATGTATACAGTCTTGTATAAGCAGCCCTGCGACTATTTTAAAATGCCAGCCAAGCCCTAACATTTAATTTACTCTGTAACGGTCCTGTTCTCAACATCAGTTTGAGAGGTTTTGTCAAACAGAGTTAAATTCTCCAAGGTCGTCCCCTTTCTACTTTTAAATTAAATTATATATATTTAATCGAAGTTTAAAATCAAATTTTCAAACTGCCGCACCGTTTCAAGCGTGTTATATTTTTAGAATATATTTATTCGTCCTGTCTTCGATTAAAATATATTTTTACTCATTATTATTTAAAATAAATTATTTTAAATAGTCAAAATTCACTAAAGCAGCCAAATTAAAAAATTTAAATTGGCTCAGATTTTACGGGTTGTTACATTTTTATTGTCATGCAGGAACATGAAATGATTTATAAAAAAAATTGATATTTTTATTGTCAGGTAGATACATGAACAGGATTTACAATAAAAAAATGATATTTTTATTCTTAAATTAACATGTTTATTATAAATTGTTTATACATTAAAAATGATATGTTTAGTCTATGTTAGATTAAAATGTTTTATTATCTAAAGGACAGTTTAATATGTTAGTTAGAATAAAATGATTACATGTAGATATATGTTGTAGGGTAAAAATGCCACTTCTAGCACGTATGTGAAGTGTATAAAATTTACATGTCTTAAAATATATTTTTGTTCATTAAAAATAAAATGTTGGCATGAACATGAAGTGTATACAAATTTACATGTAATTGAATTGATGGTGTTGGAATCGTTGAACGATTTATATATATATATATATATATATATATATATATAAATTAAAATTAAACGAATCGCGCACAGTAGTTCGCGTTTCGAAATTGTAACATTAAACGATTATACCCAAAAGATCCAACCGTCAGATTCTTCCAAAACTGGAACCGTTAGGTTCGTTTTGGAAATATCTTTTCATCGATATTAATTTTGTTTAGATCCAACGGTATTACTTCGAGAAATGTTAAATTCAAATCTTAATGAAAACAGCACCAGACCTCGTAATGACCTAAAACAACGTTCGAATTAAATAGGCTATTTTTATGTAAATAAAATAGAGATAAACCTTTATAAATAATATTAACGATGTGAAATGATTTGAATTATATGTATTCAATAATTATTTGAAAAGTCCGAGTACAATCTCATTTCAAATAATCATACGACGATTAAAACAGAATACGTTGAAGATGGTGGTTGAAGACCGACGGTCTTCACATCGAATGGATGACTACTTATGCCTTGGATTGGGTAGCTCCCAAGAAAGGGTTAAAGTGGTAGTTTTCCGGACATATTTGTTGATTGTCCGGATATGCGAGAACCTCTCTTCCATATTGGACATACGGGATGAGGAATAAGTGTCTCCAGTTTTGTTCAGACCTAGAACGGACTTGTAAATGGATGTGTGTCTGACATTAGATTTCGTTCTATGTTAATTGATTTCTATTAAATATATATCTATTTGGTGGTGGGGAATTTATTATCTTTTCACCCTTCTCTGAGACATACAAGCTTAGAGGTTATATATTGATAGACATCAGTTACATGGCGTGGATTGTCAATATGGCATACCAAGATTAAATTGATCAAGGCTTTTTGTTGAAAAGCAGAGCATTGTGGTTGAAGAACGAAGCACAGCTTTAATTAGCATAGCTTTGTGTATAACATAACTTCGCGAGCCTCACACATCGTTATGAGTCAAAAACGGGATAAGGGAATGCAGGGAGAGTAGCACGTTTTTTTCTAGCTAGAAGTAGTGCCATGGTATGGAGCCCAGATATTTTTACCTATGTGGATGATGGAATCAGGCGCCTCGGATATTGGTCCCTAGTGGTCATTTTATAGGTTCTATAGGACCAGGAAACATGTGTTCAGGAATAACTAATCCACAAATGTAGGTGTGGACCGGCCCTGCTGTATCCAAGGGTTGCCCAGAGTGTGTAATCCTGAGACATTTGCTAAAGTGTCTTGAACCGATAAGGAGATCATTCCTAGCCTTGACTCATGGTGGAAACCCAACTTCCAATACGACGTTACAAATTTGATTGTAAACCTATATATGGGTACATAGTAGGATGCGATACTATGCTGTCTAGGATTGATACACTTATTTTAAGTATTTTCAAATGATTAGACAATAATAATATAAAATGATTATTGTTTTATATGTATCAAGCATGTTTGATCATTATAAGGTAAAACTTTATCCTCCGGTTTTCGTTGCATTGTGTGATGGGACTTGAGTCTTATAATGGTTTCATTTTTCTAAAAGCATTGTGTTGTTTTTTAAATATTTATTTATTTTATGCTCTGGCAATCAAATGGAGTAAACCCGTTCCGCGTTAGCGGCGTGGTCCTGTGATTAGCTTTACTATTAGGTAAGTAACAGTAAGATTTCTCATATGAGTCCCATTACTGACTCATAGTTTGTTTTTCCCTTGCAAACTCGGGTGCCCATTATTTTCCACACGGGCAGTCGAGTAGTTTATTTTGCAGATATATTGAGCAGGATCCTGGATTGAAGCTTAAAGCTGTATCCAGAGCATTCATAGTTTTCTGCTGTGCATTGTATCACAATTCTTGTAAAATTATCTTCCGCTGTATTATTATTTCAATGTACTCTGATATCCTTTACTTTGATGTAACATTATTATGATGTTTATAAAAGTCTTGTAACGACCCGGAAAATCTGAGCCAATTTAAAAATTTTATTTTAAATAATTTGGGTGGAAAATGTGGCAGAAATTAAAATTTTCATTTTTAAATAATTTTAAAGCCAGTGAAAATAGTCGATTTTCAAACGACATCGGTATTCGACGAAACCACTTTTGTTGGAACCGGAATGTCGAATTATTGTTAGGTTTCAATTTATAGAATTTTCCCAATTAATATGTGAGCATGGCGAAAGAAACTATGTTTTGTCCAATACAGTCAAATTTAATCGAGTGAAAAATAGCCATTTTTTAGACGATCTCAGAATTCGGCGAAATTAATTTTGTCAGAACTGTATCGTTATAACGAAGCCAAATATATTTTGTTTGGATTTTTCTGAGTCAGTATGTGGCCTCGACGAATTTATTTGTACATCAGAATTAAAATTATAAAGGATTTAAATATTAAAATAAATAATTCAGGCCAAAGACAGCCGTTTGGGCTGACGAGACCTAGCCCGTTGGATCCGGAATAGGGTCTATTTGATAGGGTAGGCTTCAGTTGGACTGGATTTGGTTTAGTTTGAAAGTTTTGGATTTAATTGTAAAAATACACAAGAATTAATATACAAGAATTAATATAAAAATACTAAACCCTAGAAAACAAAACACTGTTCACCGTCTATACCAGGCCGCCGCCCCTCTTATCTTGTTCGATTCTTCCCCCACAAATTCCGCCCTTCTCTCTATGAATTAGCACCCAACACAGACACCACTTCGAAGCCCTCTCCAAGATCTTTCCACCCATACCCGAATCATCCCGTACCATTGCCCGAATCAACTGCCACAGACCCACAAAACCCCTCCGTTCGTGGCCGAACCACCGCCGGAGGAGTCAACTGAGTTCGCCTCGGTCAGAGGAGCAGGCGTGCCTCTCCAAGCCGGAGGTCGCCGTGTCGTCCGATCATCCACCCGCGCCCTGAACTGCTCGTGAATTGGTGACCTAGTTTTGAACAATTAAGAGAGGTCACGGCCGTAAAACAGAATTAGGAAGAAGGGTATATTCCTTAATTAATTAATTAATTATTTTAAAACTTCGTTTAATCATAAGTGATGTGTTTCAACTCGGAATTCGATGATTTCAGCGAATTGTGATCGTGTTGGCTAGATTTACATTCCTAGACTGAAAAGGGACCGTTTTGGACTGTTTAAATTTTTAGATCTAAATCCACGCAAGGTGAGATCTCTAATTTTTTATAATTAAATAAAATAATTATAATGGTAAAACCATGATCTGTATATTATTGTTCATAATCTGCGATGTCGTGATTATTGTATGTGAGTGTTGTATGTTGTTGAGATATGTTGTGACGTCGTGTTATAGCCTGTTTGTGTAGATCTATACATTCTAATGTAATCTCTGTAAAGTTCCCGTCTTTATTCTTTATTTTATTTTGAATTTTTATATTTCACAAAATAAAAACAAAAGTTGATTTTTTTATTTTTATTTTGATTTGCAAAGTAAAAACAAAGATTTGATTTCATTTTGATTTGCAAAATAAAAACAAAGGTTTGATTTTTATCTTGCTTTGCAAAATAAAAACAAAAGGTTGACTGATTTGCAAAATAAAAAGCAAAGTTAGAATTTTAATTTGATTTATAAACCAAAATCAAGTTTTCATCTTTTCTTGTTTTTGGAACAAAATATGATAAAATTTGGATATTTTGTTTTTGAAATAAATCAAAACAAAATTGAATCTTTTATTTTGATTTATAAAATAAAAGAAGATTTGATCTTTTATTTTGAAAAAAAAAGAGGAAAGTTTGATCTTTTAAGTTTGATTTTCTTAACATAAAAGAAAATTTTATTTTTAAAATAAAAGAAAGATTGATTTTTAACATAAAAGAAAGATTGATTTTTAACATAAAAAGAAAGTTTGTTTTAAATAACATAAAAGAAAGTTTGATCTTTTATTTTGATTTTTTTTTATAAAAGAAAGTTGATTTATGTCATAAAAGAAAGTTTGATCTTTTATTTTGATTTTTAAAATAAAAGAAAGTTGGATTTATGAAATAAAGATTTGATCTTTTCATTCTAACTTACAATATAAATGAAGTCTAGAGATTTTTTTTTAAGATGGGACTTTTATTTTGATTCGTGGAAATGATGACACAAATTTCATCGTTGTGTTGATTTAAGTATTATGACACAAATTTCATCGTTGTGTTAATTTAAGTATTATGACACAAATTTCATCGTTGCGTTAATTTGAGTATTATGACACAAATTTCATTGTTGTGTTAATTTGAGTATTATGACACAAATTTCATCGTTGTGTTAATTTGAGTATTATGACACAAAATTTCATCGTTGTGTTAATTTAAGTATTATGACACAAAATTCATAGTAGTGTCAATTTCGTTGAAATGACATTAAATTTCATCGTCATGTTATAAAATTGAAATGAATCAAATATTGGCACTAGAAAATATAGTTATTTTTGAAATGTTGACACTAGAAAATACGTTTACATTAGAAATAAATTCACCTTTTCATTTGCATTTTAAAATGAAAATATTACATAGAAACAGTAAATTTATATTTTTCAATGTAAAGATTAAAAAGAATCAAAAGAAAATAAATTTACATTTTTTTCAATGTAAAGATTAAGAAGAATATATTTACATTTTTTTTTAAGAAATGAATAAATTTACAATTTCAATGTAGAAAGGGAAAGAGTAGATAACATTGATTTCAATATAAAAGATAATAAAAGTAAACATTTACATTTTCTATATAAAAGAAAATAAAACAAAACATTTACATTTTATATATAAAAGAAAATAAAAGTAAACATTTACATTTTCTATATAAAAGAAAATAAAAGAAAACATTTACATTTCCTATGTAAAAGAAAATAGAAGAAAACATTTACATTTTCTATGTAAAAGAAAAATAAAAGAAAACATTTACGTTTTCAATGTAAAAGAAAAATAAAAGAAAATATTTACAATTTTCAACGAAAAAAGGGTAAATAAAGAAAGAGTTACATTTTCAATGTAAAATAAAAGACATTTACATTTTATATGTAAGTAAAAGAATAAGGGACATTTACATTTTTATTATTATTATTTTTATAAAAATATACATTGTAGAAAAACATTATTTTTGCCGCATTAGAATTGGGGGACAAAATATTATTTTTATAAAAATATACATTATAGAAAAACATTATTTTTGCCGCAATAGAATTGGCGGACAAAATATTATTTCTGTAAAGATATACATTGTAGAAAAACATTATTTTTGCCGCATTAGAATTGGCGGGCAAAGACACATTGTAGAAAACATGATTTTTGTCGCATTAGAATTGGCGGACAAAAATATCCTTTTTTATAAAATAAAAGAATGGATTTTGAAACAGTGGGAATCGCCAAATGGTTTATATATATATTTATATATATATAAATAATATAAATTAAAACTAAGCGAAACACGCGCGGTAGTTCGCGTTTTGAAATCATAACTTTAAACGGTTGTACCGAAAGATCCGGCCGTTGGATTTTCCTAAAATTGGATCCGTTAGGACCATCTTGGGAAGAGTGTTCCAACGATATAAATTTCACCAAAATCTGACGGTTAGATTTCAAGATATGTTTAAATCAAATTTTGGTAAAAACAACGCCAGGGTCGCCCATCGACCCGAAGCGTCGTTTAATTAATTCAAACTATTTAAAAAAAAATAAAAATAGCAACAAATCGTTATAAATAAATATAAACGACGTGAAATGATTTAAATGATAATTATGCGTTGATTATTTGTAAAGGCCGAGTTTAACTCATTTCAAATAATCAGACGATGATTAAATCGAAATAATAGAAGACGATGTTGAAGACCGGCGATCTTCACGTCGAACGGACAACGATTATTGTGACCTTGGACTGACTGGCTCGCAGGAAGGGGTTGATTCACTCTGGTGTCTCCGGTTTCGTTCAAACCCAGGACGGACTTGTATGGATGCGCGTCTGACGTTGGAATTCATTTCGTGTAATTAAATCAATTTTTATTAATGTGTGCTTGTTTGGTGGTAGAGAATTTATTCTCTACTTAACACCCTGGTATATGTTAGTAGTTATCGCTAGCATGGCGCGAATTGTCAATGTGGCACGCTAAGATGCGAATGATCTAGGCTTTGTTGAAAAGCAGGCCTTGTGGTAGATGATCAAAGCACGGCCTGTTTAGGCGTAGCTTTGTGTATAGCGTAACCTCACGAGCCTCACACCCTGCATGAATTAAAAACGGGATTAGGACTGCAGGGAGTGCACACATTTCTTTCTAGCTTGAGTGATGTCAGGGACCTACCAGCGCTGACATTTTACTTATGTGGATGATGTATTTTGAGGTACCTTAGTTTTTATAGGTTGTTAGTGGCTATATTATAGGTCCAAAACGACCGGGAAACGTGCGTTCAGGAATTGCCAATCCACGACCCTTCGGAGTGGACCGACCCTGAAGATCCAAGGGTTCACTGCGGGGAATCCTGAGGCATTTGCTAGAGTGTCTCGAATCGGAGAGGATGATCCCTAGCCTCGATTTCATGATGGAAAACCAAATCTCCAATACGATATATCGGTCTTGATTGTAAACATATATACGGTGACATAGTAGGATGGGGTACTATGCCGTTTAGGAGTAATACTTTTATATTGAATGATTTATGAAAACATATACACGCTAGTAGTAACCCGTTTGACGTATTTACCATCTTTTGATCATTATAAGGTAAAACCCTATCCTCTGATGTGCGTTGCATTGTGTGATGGGACCTGGGTCTTATAACGATCTCATTTTTTTTTAAGGCATAGCATTATTTTAAGCGATCTACTTAAATTTGCACTGGCAATCCAATGGAGTAAACCCATTCCACCTTAGTGGCGTGGTCATGTGATTCCCAATTTTGTTAGTTAGTATAGAAAGATTTCTCATACCAGTCCAACGACTGACTCGAGTTTTGTTTCACTTTGCAAATTCGTGTGCCCTCTTTCCACACGGGAAGCCAATTGACAGGTTCTTAGTTTGCTTTCTTGGAGTTGCTGATCTTGGAGTTTGCTTATCGTTGCTTTGGAGTTGCTGTTTTTTGGGTGCTTTGCTGGACTATGAAGACCATCATCTTTATCTTTATTTCTGCTTAGACTTTGAGATATTTTGATTGTATTTCATTTCAATCTGTACTTTTGGCATTACGTACTTGTTTCCTTTTTGGTGGGATTTTGGTGTAATAAGTAGAACTCTGTGACTCTGGGATTCTGTGTTATGATGACATCCATATTCCGCTGTTATGTTGATGTTGTTATTTTATATTTTCTTATATTTATGTTGTTATCTGTGTTATGTGTTGCTGTATTTATGTTGTATTCCAGTGATCATCTCAGCTTTCGTTCTACGGAAGTTTGGGGTTATCACAGTTGGTATCAGAGCTATGGTTTAACCTAAGTTTTGGATATAACATATTTATAGCAATACGCCTCATTAGAGATAGGACTAAAGTCATAGAGTGAGCATAACATAATAGCACATATTTATCAGTTGTTACATCATTTCCATCTTTTATCCTTTCCTTTGAAATTTCCATTTCTGTTGGTCTGACTCTCCTCTTGATGTTACAAACTAATTCAGTATGAGTACTAGAGCAAGAACCCATGGAAGAGGAAAAGGTGGAGCTAGAGGGCCAGCCAGAGAAAGCTCATTCATGAGCAGCCCGACCCCGTGGTCGTAGCACCACCACCTCCACCCGTACAGCCCTTCGACTTAGAAAGGAGGTCAAAGAAGTTCAGAAACTTGGGCGGAGTACCTTTCACTGGACGAGAGTTTGCAGTGAAGCAGAATCATGGTTGAATAATTGTGAGAAGATTCAGGAAGGCTTAGAGCTTGAGGATCAGCGCAAACGCTTTTTTTGGCAGCATGGTAATTCAAGGACGAAGCTGAGCACTGGTGGGATACAGTCAAGATTGGTTATGATGTGGCCACCATGTCTTGGGCCAAGTTTAAGGAGCTTTTCAATGGCAAATATATTCCTCCACAAGCAAGAGAGCGACTTCGCGAGCAGTTTGCCAGCCTACACCAAGGGAGTATGTCCATTTCTGAGTATGTGATGAAGTTTGATGAGCTCTCCCGCTATGCTCTAGGATTGGTTCAGGATCCAGTTGAGAAGAACAAAAGATTTTTCAAAGGGCTCTCAAAGAAGTATTTGAACAGGGTCACCGCTCATATCAACCTTCCATTCAGTGAGATGATAGAGATGGCCTGCCACTACGAAGAGAATGGCGATGATGCACAAAAGGAAAAAGGACAAACGCAGAACACCAACAAGACAGGGCAGGTAGACATTCTTCAGCTGCAAAGCCATAGGGGAAGAAGAGGGACAGGAGCAAGTTGACATACTATAATTGCGGCAAGACTGGGCATTTTGATTACGAGTGTAAAGCGCCTAAAAAGGTCAAGAGGAATGAAACGGGACCGAGCCAGAATCGTGGTCAGATTTCTCAAAATAGAGGTCAGAATCCTCACCACAACCTGGATTGCTATAATTGCCATCAGAAGGGGCACATCAAGCCGAATTGCCCGTTGCTGAAGAATGCTTAGGTGGCACATGTCTATGAGGGACCGACTGCACCAGCTCCTACCAAGGGGCCAGGTACACCTGATGTTTTAAGTGGTACTCTTAATATCAAGAACATCCCTATTGTAATTCGATTTGACACCGGCGCAGCACGTAGTTTTATTTCTAGTGACACCATTAAAAAGTTAAAACAGAAACCTAGAAAACTTAAAGAGTTGATTAGAGCTCATAGTCCGATAGGAGGTTCTCTCATTCTAAATCAGTATTGTAGAGTACTTATTTCTTACTTTTGCTATCAATTCCCTTTTGACCTGATCGTCATGAATTTCTCTTGTTATGATATCATATTGGGGATGGATTGGCTAACCAAGTTTGAGGCTGAGTTAGTATGTGCTGAAAGAATTATCAAAGTCAAAACTAAGCTAGGAAATATTACTATACCATGCCATGGCTCAGCCACTGATAGGAAGGGATTCTGGTCTTCTCTGGAAGTCACTCCTACTTCCATTGAAGATATTCCTATCGTCAAAGATTATGCTGATGTATTCGAAGAAGTTGAGGGCTTACCTCCACGTAGAGAAATCAACTTCAGAATAGACTTAGCTCTGAACGCAAGGCCTGTCGTACATCATATTTGGAGAATGTCGCCAAAAGAAAAGGAGGAGCTGGGAAATCAAACCAAGCACCATTTGTTTAAGGGTCTGATCAGGCATAGCTTCTCAGAATGGGGCGCAGCAGTGGTGTTCGTCCCGAAACCAGACGGTACCCTCAGGTTATGTGTGGACTATCGTGATCTCAACAAACAAACTCTAAAGAACAAATACCCACCGCCTCGTATTGATGACTTGCTCGACCGTTGGCATGGGGCGCGAGTTTTCTCTAGGATGGACCTAGCTACAGGTTTCCATTAACTTCGCATTGCAGATGAATGTGTGCCTATAACTGCTTTCAAAGGACCGGACATATTTTATGAATGGCTAGTGATGCCCTTCGGCCTTTGTAATGCTCCAGCATACTTTGTAGATTTGATGAATAGAGTATTCAGAGATGTTCTGAATAAATTCGTGCTAGTGTTCATTGATGACATCCTCATATTTTCTAAATCCACTACTGGGCATGAAGAGCATCTGAGAGAAGTCTTGGAGATTTTGCGTAGAAATGTGCTGAAAGCAAAATTCTCTAAATGCATATTTTGGCAAGAAAAGGTGAAATTACTCGTCCATGTTGTATCTATCGAAGGCATCTCAGTATATCCAGGAAATATCTCAGCCATCCAAGAGTGGAAGCAGCCAAGAACTCCCACTGAAGTCAGAAGTTTCTTAGGTCTAGCGGGCTATTATCGGAAATTCGTCAATGATTTTTCGAAGATATCTGGTCCATTAACGCAGCTGACTAAGAAGCATACCAAGTTCACTTGGACACCCAAATGTGAGAAAGCTTTCCAAGATCTTAAACATAGGTTGATCGCCGCTCCTATGTTGACCATCATTGATGGCGATGAGGACCTGGAAGTCTCGGTAGACGCTTCCAGAAAAGGTCATCCTTTTATTTAAATTAACAAGTTAGAGATAATCTTTCCTTTAATGGCAAATCTCATTTTAATATGTTATCTTTTTATTTATTTAAGGTATTGGTGCGGCGCTAATGCAAAAGGGCAAAGTTGTCGCATATGCTAGCCGGTAGTTGAAACCTGTAACGGCCCGCGGTTTTTGGCCCCGAAAATCGATATAAATACCTTTACCATATCTTATACCGATCCTCCAAACACCGAAAACACTGGATAGTTTAGAAAGAATTTAGAGGGTGAGATAAGAAAGAAAGAAATTTTAGAATAGAAGAAAGAAGAAGAACACATCATAACCTCACAGCGGGAAAGATAAAATATAATATCACATATCTTTATACAAAAGAATTTGGTATACATACCAATCATCAGAGTTTAACATATAACTGCATAGTGGAATAGACTTTATATAACTAGCGGTGAAGCCGCCTGCTTCCAGCTTCTGAACCCCAAGCGAACCTACCTGTAAACATGCTTGGTCTGACCCGGGCACATTTGATTTAAAACAAAAATACACTGGGTCAGTCTGGAATACTATCAGTGATAAATCCACAACGCACACAAACCATTGGTTAACTTTGTCAAAATCTTTTCTGAAACAAAGGATAATAGTAAGACCAGTCCACACATAAACACGAACGGTTTTTACCTTACTATAACCCAAACATTTTCTTGAAAACATAACTTGTATGATATTATCATAATGTCTAAATACAAGTAATTAGCAATTTATTGTAACGCTTGCATCTCATGCTCCACATACATATATAAAATCAAAACCGCGGGCACTTATTGGATATCGGATTTCCAACCTTGACAAGGTATGGGACCACCTTCCGCATGTGTATCTCTAGAGGCGAATACACTGGGTCAACAAGAACGTCTTGCAACCCGGCCCTCACATGACCGACCACTCATTTCGCTTGAGTGTATCGAATGTATATCACCGACGGTTGGGATCAGCAACCGCCACCCGAATAGGGTCAGCATCGAATAAATAAAGAATGAAATGAAATCTCTAGATAGGTGATCATACATCCTAATGGGAGAGACCCACATAGCCATGCTGCCTGCCCGATTTTTGTCATTTCCCGGTTGATGAGGCTTGAGGCTAGAACTTTACCTTTTAATCATCTGGTCATCATACACTTTGGATGCCACATCATCAGATCCGCCAGATCACAATTGATTGACGTCCACAAACATACTCTAGCTGTCAGGCTAGAGAATAACCATTTCTCCGCCATCAACTATGGTACGTTTGGGGAAATCAACGCGTGTAAATCCTTTTGGAAATACTCTGTCATACATCCGTCCATTCAAGTCATCCAGGAACAGGATGAACTGAAGGTACTCTCCTACTGCATCACATACATGGATTACCCCAAGGATCAGTAGCGAGAAGTCCTTGCAACCCGTAGATTCCAGCCACGACTGAATCACCTCAGAATAACTCTGGTTGCAACAAAGAGAATATTCGTCAAGTAATCCCTCCATCTAGGAAGATCCACGGTCTTCACTTGCTCCGTCTTCAACGACGTCTTCACGTATTGTTGGTCAGAATGGTATTTGAATATAATTCGATCCCGGACATTCCATACCAACAAGCGTATTGGTCTGGTTTTGATAGTCGGTGTTTTAACTATCAAATATCAAATGTGTGAATATAATCAATTTGCTGACTCAGCACTTGACACACCTCGACATCTTTTTAGAATATACTTAATGATATAAAAAAAATTTCCCTGATTAACTCCGATTGATTTTCTTTGATCGATTAACTCTAATTTGACTAACTCGACCTATTTAACTCGACTAGACTAACTCGACTTGATTACTACTATCGATTAATTAATACTTGACTTAACTCCATCGGCTTGACTCCAGATCGCAGCGATCACAATGGTTACGCCCGATTCCCTCAGGAAACATCCGACCGCCGTAGGCTATCTGCAGCCCTGCGAATTACGCTAGCTGTCGTACGAAATGGAACTTTCCTAGATAACTTTGTTTGACTAACTCTGACTATATTCGATCAACTCTAATTTACTAACAATTGTTTTTTTTCTTTCCAGAATTTGGAAACACATTCTTATTTCTTTTGAAACTAATATCGTAATATTATTTAATTCCACAACCTTGCATCAGAGTTTGATATTCCTCGTATAGGATAAAACCAATCTCCACACTCCACTTGTTCCCAACTAATACTATTCCTTGATAATAGGGAAGCCAACCAAGTTGTGGTATTTTAGTTACCTCTCAGACCTTAGTCAACAACCTTCTTACCTCAGTATATTATTAGTTTAACCACAAACGTCACACTCACATTTCCCCTTTGATTCCCTTTTTGGATTTCAACCTGGTTTTTAAAACCCATCTTTTATTTGAAATCCTCGTTTAAAGTCTTTACTTAATTTCTTGATTTAAGTAAATATCCCTTAAAACACCACTTAATCTTCCGTATTCTTTCACTTTAAATCCTTTGATTTATAATTTAAACCCCTCGTCCAATGATTTGATTCCATCTACTTGGACATTCTATAATAAATCTTATCGCCTCTTTGGCTAAACCTCATCATCGGTCGATTCCTTGTTAATTTAATTCCCACTTTATCAAATCTTGTTTCAAACTTGGCCTTTACAAATCCCTTTAATAAGACTCTTCTTGGCATTAAATTTAATTCACCACTTTATATCCTTTCAAATTAGAGAATAACTCTCTTTAACATTTACTATATCAAAATATGGTTAACTTTAATCTTAACCCAAAATGTCATTATTATCATGTTTACACGCTTACTTGATAATAATCAAGGTTATTATCAATAACCAATTCAATTTCCCCTTTTAGACTCTAGTTAATCGAAGATTAACTAATATCCAACTCTACTCGTTACACCTTAATGGATATCTAAATCAGTATGTATCCCATCGTCTATTTTACTCAAATACGGCGGATTAACCAACCATACACATCAGTTAACAATTAACTGGATTCAAATTGTCATTTCCCTTTCTTAAATAAATTAATTAATTAACTTAATTAATTAACGTCACCTTTTAATTGTTTGAAAACAATTATATCCCCTTTTACTAATCCATGGAATTTCTTGACTTTCCACTTTTTAAACTGTCTAACCCATTTAACCAATTTCCCTTTTTAAAATGCTGATTAAAAAATGACTTATTCCATTCACTAACAAACTTGATTATTTCTTTTTATTTTAGTTCATCAAAGATTAATTACACTTTAAACCCTTAGTCAAGTTTAAAGGATATTTAGAAAAATCAAATCAAATTAATTCATTTAAGGGTGCGTTTTTTACAAGTCCCTATAAACTTTCTAAATGGGAAAAAAACCCGGTGATAAAAAGTATATAAAAACATCCTTATTTTTGAAATAGCGGTCTAAATATTCCACAAATACCCTTGTGACCGTTCAAAACATTTAAAATCGACTTAAACAATTAATCGGTCATTACTCCTATAATTTCTCCCTAAACCCTAGAAAGAGAATTCCAGAAAACCCTAAAACGATCATTCAAGTTTGAGAAGTGAAAGCCGCCGTCCTGAAGCTTCTTCCAGAATCGTCAATAATCGCTTCTAATTTGAAGATGTCACCGTCAAAGTAAAAAATGGCGAGAAAAAAGTTATAAATCAAACGTTTTTTCGTTCGTAATCGACTAATTTTTGATATCATCTTGTGAAAAAGTGTAGTATTTGTAAAAAAAACTTTGCAATTGGGTGATCGGTGTTCGTAATATATGTTAATTTGAATTTTTTTGGGATTGTACAATTTGTTTTAGAAAATCTGAATACCCAAAGGGATGTGTAAGTTATTATAACCTGGTTAATAAATATGATTATGAATTTGTAAGGTATGTTAGAATAAATGTATGATATTCATGCGTATGATGTGTATAGCTGTATCGAAGATAGGGTAATAAAGGTTTGACTGCATGTTTTCGAAATATATGCATGCGGAAATGTTCAATTTCAGAAGATTTGCTTGATTGTGTGCATATTTATGAATTGGTCGCAGTTTTGAATTAATAATCTCAAAGAAACATGAGTAGATGGTTGAGCAGTATTATGAAAGGGAGATGTAGTGGAGTAAATAGAAAAATGAATTGTGTAAGTAATATCAATTATTATTCTTGTGTAATAGGAAATATGTATGTTGATACAGTAAAAGTAGTGGACAAATTTATGAGTAATTCAAGATTGAAGGTATTAATGTATACATTTGAATGTAAACTGCAGATTTTGTTGCAAGTTTTATATTTACTTGCATTCTTTTGTGATAATGTACAGAATGAGTGGACAGTTGCATGCTAATGTATGTATTAATTGCATGCATGCGTTATTATTTACGAATATGAGCTGGACGGAAATGGAACCTCAAAAACGAAATGCAGCCGCCATTACCAGGAGTAAATTTTGGATGAAAAAACCTTATTCACGAAAAATCCTCAGAACTAATCGCAAGTTTTTTAAAATTGACGAAAATTAATGCGTAATTATCACATAATTAAAGAAGAAAAAAATGACTGTAATAACATCCGAAAGTCCAGCCGAAATATTGAATTTGGGCAAATTAGTCACATATAAGCGGTTAGTTTAAAAAGAAGGATGTGTTTTATACTTTTTTATAGGGGAGGATGTGAGCTTAATTAAGTTTAATTATAAGGATATGACACTAATTTTCACTTCATTTAAATTTCAACCAAAACATTTGGTTTTATCAAACAACACATATCAGTTAGCAGCAACTGATTTACATTTGTCATTTCCCCTTTCTAATTTAATTAAATAACTTAGTTGATTTAAAATCAATTTTAATTGTTCAAAAACAATTGTCTAATTTAACCAACCCATAGGTAAAACCATGGGTTTTTCCCTGCTTTTAACACTGGTATAATCCATTTAAATAACCTTTTAAACCTAATTAAAAATAGATATTTATAATTTCCATTTAAACCCCTTATATATTTTTATTTAAAACTTAATTCCAGTTATAAAAAAATTTATAACTCTAACACTGCGTCGATTCAAACAACAGTGAACTGACGCCAGAAACAACACATTCTAGATCGTCCAGTGCCAATTACCAAATCAACACTGTCGATTGGTGTAACACCCCACACCCGCTACGGTCACTCTCTAAGGGAATGCCATAACATCGGTGGAGTATTTTAAGTGAATATAGAACAAAAAAATTACAACAAGACAGATATAAGTAATACTTGAGAATTTAAAACATCATTTCATTTCAGTGGAAAGTAAAACATGTTTGGTTACACCAAAACCATAAATAAGAGTCAAGTACATAATATCCATCCTGATAAAAAAACAAAAGTACATAATCCCACTACATACCTAATAGCCATAATAGAAAAGATAAACTGAGCTTTACATCCACGGTCCAAGCTCCAAAAGATAGATAAAGCAGTCTGATCAAAGCCCACTAGTGCAAGGCCCACTCTGAGAACCTGAGGGTTGGGAAAAAGATAAAGAAACAACGGGGTCAGACATAAGTCTGAGTGAGTCCTATAACCCAAACAATACAATCATTAAAGTAATTAGGGTATGATATAAACAAGGTACGGTACCTCTGGGGATAATGACTACACTAAGTAGCCAACCAAACACAGGATGTACTAAGATAACCGAAAAGACGCATTTATCCACCCAAGGATAATTACTAGATTGCACCACCCCAGCTCTACCCACCCAAGGGTAATTCCTACACTGCATCACACCAGTTCTACCCACCCAAGGGTAATTCCTACTTAAAGGTTGATCCCACTAAGTGTACTTAGTAATTTTTCCCAGTAGTTTCTTGTACCCCTAGCTGACTACATAGGTGCCGTCTGCCCCTATCTCCACTAGGTGTACCCACTACCCCCAAGCAATCGGCTCCCTACCGTAGATACCCGTGCTGGCTCAACAGTGGGGTGTATCACTCCCCAAAGTGGCAACCCGATAATCAATGGTGCACGGCTTATACCTACACGATGCAACAACGTCTTACCTACCAGCCTGGGTCCACACACGCATATGAAACCTGTTGGACTCGCGTTGCCACCGCAACCCCATTTTGGCCTCTTATAGTCAAGTCCAATATGCGTGTCCCGTCCTCGACTTGGGTCGAGCCCACAAAGATACGTTTGGGATATTGGTTGAAATTGGCCCCCACAAGCTACTACTTAAGCTTGTCATTTTATCTAGTGAATCCCACTTAGCCCTTTAACCATGTCCACTTACATGTTACAAATTTTGGTTAAGTCTTTTGATCATATTTTAATTGCCACTCAAGGCCCCCCCCCCCCCCCACAAGCTACTACTTAAGCTTGTCATTTAATCATATTTCAATTGCCACTTAAGGCCCCCACAAGCTACTACTTAAGCTTGTCATTTAATTAATTGCCACTTAAGGCCCCCACAAGCTACTACTTAAGCTTGTCATTTAAATATATTTCAATTGCCACTTAAGGCCCCCACAAGCTACTACTTAAGCTTGTCATTTAATTAATTGCCACTTAAGGCCCCCACAAGCTACTACTTAAGCTTGTCATTTAATTAATTGCCACTTAAGGCCCCCACAAGCTACTACTTAAGCTTGTCATTTAATTATATTTCAATTGCCACTTAAGGCCCCCACAAGCTACTACTTAAGCTTGTCATTTAATTATATTTCAATTACCACTTAAGGCAACCCACTAGTTTCCTTATGCCACCCAAGGCACCCCCACTAGTTACCACATGCCACCCAAGGCACCCACTTAACCCCTCATGCCCCTCTACATGCTAATTTGGTTAAGTGTTTCTTAATTAATTAAGATCGTAACCATTGTAAAGACCTCTCACATTAGACTATCTTTTATGGCAGTTGGATATGCCGGTTGGTTCCGGGCATCCTTACACCATAACAGAGTCTAACCTCGTGTCTTTACACTTGTCACGTATTTAGTTTATGACTAAGACCTCTCACATTGGGCCAATCATTTGTAGCCGCTGGATTTGCCGGTCGGTTCCGGGCAGTCTTATGCTACAAAAGGGTCCAACCTCGTGTCTTAGTAGATTAATTACACCTAATTAATCACCCCCATAATTTGTATTAATTATCCCTAATTAATTACAAATATTTAAGAATATGGGTAGACCTAACTCAATAGGTAAATTCCCAATTCCATAATATGGGTAGACCTAACTTAATAGTTAAATTCCCAATTATGTCCATCCACTTTACGGTATGTTTAATCATACCCACTTCACATAATTTTATGTGTTCATTAATTTTTACCCCACCGTCCCCACGTAAATACGTTAACATGACATACTTCAAAAGAGAAGATACATCATACACACAATGGGTTCAACTTAGCATATCATTAGCATTATCATGGGTTTAAAAGGTGTCAACTTGTACATATGACCATAAACCCAACTTGCATAAATAACCAACCCAAACTTGCATGAACCACATATGTCATAAAGATGGTAACTTGCTTAAATGTTCATGTCATAGACCTATCATAAAGGTGTCAACTTGCATACATGTCATAGGTCTAAAAGGGATGAACTTGCACATGTACTTATGTCATACATAGAGGCAAACTTGCATATGAACTTGCATCATAACTTGTATATGAACTTGCATCATAACTTGCATATGAACTTGCATCATAACTTGCATATGAACTTGCATAACATGCCATACTTAGAGGCAAACTTGCATGTATTATGCATATCATAAAAAGAGACAAACTTGCATATGAACTTGCATCATAACTTTCATATGAACTTGCATCATAACTTGCATATGAACTTGCATCATAACTTGCATAAAACCAAACACTTAGCATGCATAAAACCAAATACTTAGCATGCATAAAACCAAATACTTAGCATGCATAAAACCAAATACATAACTTGCATAACATGTTACATATAAACTTGCATATAATCTCACATATAGCTTGCGTAACATGTTACATATAAATCAATGTTCAACATAGTGTTTTGCATCATAAAACATAGCATTAAACTTGCATATAGCATAAAACTTGCAAAACACACAACAAACACTATACTAAACTTGCATAAACACATTGATTCCACAAACATAGCCATATCTTATCATATCCTATCATAATCAATTTAACAATTGATTGTTAAGTCTATAGAAACTCACCACTAAACTCCAGTAAGCAAACCCTTGCCACAAATCACCCAAAAACTCTAGCCTTGAACATAAAGCTTGCAACTTGATGATGAATGCAAGTTAATGATCACTCATACAACTCAAAGATGCTTGTATGAACATGAAAGCCTTCATAGAAATAGTTTTATAAGAGGATGGAGGCTAGGGCTTTGAGTGGAGGCCATGATCATAGAAAATTTTGCCATAGTTTAGTTAGAGGATAGGATTATGATCATTTAGGGCTAGCTTAAGGTCTTATTTATAGGATTAGGATGTGTTTTAGACCCTTAGATTAACCCTAGGTTAGTTTAGGTCCGTCAGATTTCATCCCAAGCCCTCCAACCCAGACCAAAACTCAACCAGGTGCACCCAGACCAGAATCAGCCGACAGGGCAAGTCGACAGCCTTGTCGACTGCCAAGTCGACAGGCATGTCGACAGGCAAGTCGACAGACCTGTCGACAGCCAAGTCGACTTGGCTGGGCGGGAATTTTCCCGCCTGGCCCCCCATTTCTACATGTTTCGAAATTCAAATTTCCCGAAAACTTCTTTGGGCCTTAACCGGGTCATACGGACTCCGATTTACAAAATTTCGGATTCTATTTCGCGTATTTTTCCGAGACGAACACAATGACGTAACCCGTTTCCCCTGATTCTCACATATGAGATTATTAATTCTGAAATTAGGGAATATTAGTATTAACTAAAATTCGGGGTGTTACATTCTCCCCTCCTTAAAGGATTTCGTCCCCGAAATCTCTAAGCTAAGGAGAATGCATATCCTACCATCCAAACAACCATCTACTCAATCCATCAAACACGGGCATCCATTGTCCTTAAAACAATTTCTAATGATGTATGAGCATATGCAAAAAGTGTGTGTATATGTTCCCTATCTAATGTATGAACATATGCAAACCATGATAGTGCCATGCATCCATTATGTATGCGAGAGAACCCTATCGACACATACAATATCTGCATGAGTGCACAATCATTCACCAAAATACATCATCCATATGATAACACAATCATTATACATCCATAAATATAGTTACCTACACACAATTATATGCAATATGCAATATGAAGTGATTGAGCCGATCTAGTGTCTAGAGTGTGTGTATATGCATCCACGAGCAACCACTAGCAACCACTTGCATCCACATGCATCCATCAAACATAACATGTCTCAAACACATGTTTCAACCATAGGTTTACCCTATCTAAAGGTCAAAGGTACTAATGAGAGGACATACTAAAGATAAGATAAGCACTAGACAAACGATAAAGGAGACGTTTAAAGGACATACCCTTAAAAAGGAATGGGTATAACGAACGCATCTTCGCTTCTGTCTCCCAAGTAGCATTGCTCTCACCTTCTCCCCTTTTCACTTTGACTAATCGAACCTCTCTGTTTCTCAACTTCCTAACCTCTGACCCAAGGATGCGGGTAGGAGCTCGTCGAATAATCACATCACGCTCTACCTTTACTTCTTTAAGCAAGCTCGGCTCTACCGCCTCTGCGGTCTCATGTAGGCACTTCCTCAAATGTGACACATGGAATACGTCATGTTCCCTATGCAACCGAACTATCTCTCGAATATAAAATGATGCTAGACATGGAGCAGTCCTCTTGCTCTTCACGGGTATGAAATGGGCACTCTTAGTCAGTCTATCTACCACAACCTAAATTCCCGTATTACGCTTCCTCGATCTTGGTAACCCATCAATAAAATCCATCGAGACGCTATCCCACTTCCATTGCGGAACTTCCAATGGGTGAAGCAACCCACCTGGTTTCTTTTGCTCCGCTTTCACCTGTCGGCAGACCAAGCATCGAGCGACATACTCGGCCACATCTTTCTTCATACCGGCCCAGAAGAAAACCCGCTTCATGTCTTGGTACATCTTGTCCCCACCGGGATGAATGGTCATCCTAGAACGGTGTGCATCATCAAGAATAGCCTTCCTCAAACCCTCGTCTTGCGGTACACAAAGTCTACCGTCTCTACGCTAGCACCCCCTATCGTCTAGGGTGTACCTACTCAAATGGCTGGACGACTCCCCCTCCTCATGAGCTTCTCTACTAACTCAACCAACTGTGGGTCGTCTCGCTGTGCTCCGCCAATCCGCCCCAAAAGAGTAGGCCTAACCTCCAAGGAGGCTAGCAAACCGGGTACAAAGTCAACGGAAGGTCTAAGGTCAAACATAGAAATAAACTCTAAGCTCCGTCGTTCAACGAACAATGAACTCAAGGACAACCTTTTTCTACTTAAGGCATTCGTTACCACGTTACCCTTGCCATGGGTATACGCTATCTCAAACTCATAGGATGCTAAGAATCCCATCCAAAATCATCACAACTGTCCATCTCTCACGCAGACCACCCTAGTCGAACTCGACATCCCCCAAATGCAAGCCCCAAAGGTCTAAACCAATATCAGACAAACACCCAAGGGATACCTCCTTCGAATTCAGACGACCTACGTGAGATGATACTAGTAAAAATGTCTAAAAAATTAAGCCCTTGTCCAACTCTGGATGTCCTCGCCTGTCTCGCTCCAAAACCACCGTTTATCCCATAACTGGCTTTTCTCAACCTATTGAGCACATACGAAAACTTATTTCGCTCCTAGAAAAGACCAAGATGTCATTTACAAAGACCATCACGAACTTATTTAGGTACTCCCTGAACACCCTTCTCATCAAATCAATAAAGTATGCGGGGGTGTTCGTCAAACCAAATGGCATCACCAGCCACTCATAAAAACCATCGAGAGTCCTAAAGGCAATCTTCTCTATACTATCCTCAGCCACTCTCAACTGACGAAACCCCGTGGCTAAGTGCAACTGCGAAAATACTGAGGCGCCCACTAACTGATCAAAGAGAACATCAATCCTCGGAAATGGGTGTCTATTCTTCTTTGTGAGTTTATTTAGTTCTCTTTAGCCTACACAAAGTCTGAGGGACCCATCCGCCTCCGTGGTAAAGACTACTGGAGCACCCCACTCTGATATACTTCGTCTTATGAACCCCTTCTCAAGCAAATCGCCTACTTGCTTATGGAGTTCCCTCCTCTCACGAGGAGCCATGTGGCACACTGGCCAAGATACTGGTTTGGCATTGTCTATCAGATATATTCGGAAGTCAATATCCCGCTCCGGAGGTAAGCCCTTCACCTCCTCAAACACATCCAAGTATTCCCGGACCACTCTAACAGATCGCAAACTCTCGACCGACTTGTCAAGCGATTCTATATAACTTAGCATAACAGATTCCATGGGATTACAAGAGATCTCGAGAGTGTTACCCAAGCGGGTCATAAACCTAACAACTCTCCCTTCAAAATCAAGAACGGCACCCCTACTGGATAACCAGTCCATGCCCAAAACTAACCCATAGCCCGTGAAGCCCAAAAAGCATCACATCTAAACTCAACGCTAAGTATAGCAACTTTCAAACCCAAACACATCATGGAGCCCCAATTGGGTTTGAAACAACTAAGGGATCATCTACTAAACTGGTGTCTAGGTGCAGTGACTCCACTAACAATGATGAGATAAACGAACTCGACGCGTCAGAATAAAGTTCGAACGAATAACAAAGAAATCCAAATTCCAACCTAGACGGTCCTATCCCCATCTGGTACACTAGCCGTGAGGGAATACAACTACCCTCCAGGAGATTCCGTACCTTTCCCTTGCCTCTTTGGATAATCCTAATAAGGTGTCCTATTCCTCCAAAAAGGATAACTACTAGCCCTCTTCTTCCCATTCTCCACTCGTAACCTCCCATCAAAATGAGGTTTCGCTCTTCATTAACCAAACAACTATTTGAGCCTTCCTCCCATCGTCTATCCAATAGGTACCTACAAGTCCTCCTCCTTCTTGAACCAACTTCTAGTCCGACTAATGTCTAAGTCCCTTGAAGTGGTTTTCCATTCTTATCTATCTTAGATAGATCATCTATACACGGAGGGGAAACTCAAAACGAGAGAGGAAGAGATTCAAAACGGAGAATTCGAAAGATAAAGATATGGCTATCGAGGATTATGCTTTTCTTTCAAAAACTTTTCTCTTAAAAGACATGTTTTTGAAAATACTCCTTTCAAAAATATTCTTAGAAAATAGTTTTTCTAAAATTTTTATCTGTTCTGGTAACCTTAAGCTCTGATACCACGTGTAACACCCCACACCCGCTACAGTCACTCTCTAAGGGAATGCCATAACATCGGTGGAGTATTTTAAGTGAATATAGAACAGAAAAATTACAACAAGACAGATATAAGTAATACTTGAGAATTTAAAACATCATTTCATTTCAGCGGAAAGTAAAACATGTTTGGTTACACTAAAACCATAAATAAGAGTCAAGTACATAATATCCATCCTGATAAAAAAAACAAAAGTACATAAACCCACTACATAACCTAATAGCCATAATAGAAAAGATAAACTGAGCTTTACATCCACGGTCCAAGCTCCAAAAGATAGATAAAGAAGTCTGATCAAAGCCCACTAGTGCAAGGCCCACTCTGAGAACCTGAGGGTTGGGAAAAAGATAAAGAAACAACGGGGTCAGACATAAGTCTGAGTGAGTCCTATAACCCAAACAATACAATCGTTAAAGTAATTAGGGTATGATATAAACAAGGTACGGTACCTCTGGGGATAATGACTACACTAAGTAGCCAACCAAACACAGGATGTACTAAGACAACCGAAAAGATGCATTTATCCACCCAAGGATAATTACTAGATTGCACCACCCCAGCTCTACCCACCCAAGGGTAATTCCTACACTGCACCACACCAGTTCTACCCACCCAAGGGTAATTCCTACTTAAAGGTTGATCCCACTAAGTGTACTTAGTAATTTTACCCAGTAGTTTCTTGTACCCCTAGCTGACTACATAGGTGTCGTCTGCCCCTATCTCCACTAGGTGTACCCACTACCCCCAAGCGATCGGCTCCCTACCGTAGATACCCGTGCTGGCCCAACAGTGGGGTGTATCACTCACCAAAGTGGCAACCCGATAATCAATGGTGCACGGCTTATACCTACACGATGCAACAACGTCTTACCTACCAGCCCGGGTCCACACACGCATATGAAACCCGTTGGACTCGCGTTGCCACCGCAACCCCATTTTGGCCTCTTATAGTCAAGCCCAATATGCGTGTCCAGTCCTTGACTTGGGTCGAGCCCACAAAGATACGTTTGGGATATTGGTTGAAATGGGCCCCTACAAGCTACTACTTAAGCTTGTCATTTTATCTAGTAAATCCCACTTAGCCTTTTAACCATGTCCACTTACATGTTACAAATTTTGGTTAAGTCTTTTGATCATATTTTAATTGCCACTCAAGCCCCCCCCCCACAAGCTACTACTTAAGCTTGTCATTTAATCATATTTCAATTGCCACTTAAGGCCCCCACAAGCTACTACTTAAGCTTGTCATTTAATTAATTGCCACTTAAGGCCCCCACAAGCTACTACTTAAGCTTGTCATTTAACTATATTTCAATTGCCACTTAAGGCCCCCACAAGCTACTACTTAAGCTTGTCATTTAATTAAATTTCAATTGTCACTTAAGGCAACCCACTAGTTTCCTTATGCCACCCAAGGCACCCCCACTAGTTACCACATGCCACCCAAGGCACCCACTTAACCCCTCATGCCCCTCTACATGCTAATTTGGTTAAGTGTTTCTTAATTAATTAAGATCGTAACCTTTGTAAAGACCTCCCACATTAGACTATCTTTTATGGCAGTTGGGTATGCCGGTTGGTTCCGCGCATCCTTACACCATAACAGAGTCTAACCTCGTGTCTTTACACTTGTCACGTATTTAGTTTATGACTAAGACCTCTCACATTGGGCCAATCATTTGTAGCCGCTGGATTTGCCGGTCGGTTCCGGGCAGTCTTATGCTACTAAAGGGTCCAACCTCGTATCTTGGTAGATTAATTACACCTAATTAATCACCCCCATAATTTGTATTAATTATCCCTAATTAATTACAAATATTTAAGAATATGGGTAGACCTAACTCAATAGGTAAATTCCCAATTCCATAATATGGGTAGACCTAACTTAATAGTTAAATTCCCAATTATGTCCATCCACTTTACGGTATGTTTAATCATACCCACTTCACATAATTTTATGTGTTCATTAATTTTTACCCCACCGTCCCCACGTAAATACGTTAACATGACATACTTCAAAAGAGAAGATTCATCATACACACAATGGGTTCAACTTAGCATATCATTAGCATTATCATGGGTTTAAAAGGTGACAACTTGTATATATGACCATAAACCCAACTTGCATAAATAACCAACCCAAACTTGCATGAACCACATATGACATAAAGATGGTTACTTGCTTAAATGTTCATGTCATAGACCTATCATAAAGGTTTCAACTTGCATACATGTCATAGGTCTAAAAGGGATGAACTTGCACATGTACTTATGTCATACATAGAGGCAAACTTGCATATGAACTTGCATCATAACTTGTATATGAACTTGCATCATAACTTGCATATGAACTTGCATCATAACTTGCATATGAACTTGCATAACATGCCATACTTAGAGGCAAACTTGCATGTATTATGCATATCATAAAAAGAGGCAAACTTGCATATGAACTTGCATCATAACTTTCATATGAACTTGCATCATAACTTGCATATGAACTTGCATCATAACTTGCATAAAACCAAACACTTAGCATGCATAAACCAAATACTTAGCATGCATAAAACCAAATACATAACTTGCATAACATGTTACATATAAACTTGCATATAATCTCACATATAGCTTGCGTAACATGTTACGTATGAATCAATGTTCAACATAGTGTTTTGCATCATAAAACATAGCATTAAACTTGCATATAGCATAAAACTTGCAAAACACACAACAAACACTATACTAAACTTGCATAAACACATTGATTCCACAAACATAGCCATATCTTATCATATCCTATCATAATCAATTTAACAATTGATTGTTAAGTCTATAGAAACTCACCACTAAACTCCAATAAGCAAACCCTTGCCACAAATCACCCAAAAACTCTAGCCTTGAACATAAAGCTTGCAACTTGATGATGAATGCAAGCTAATGATCACTCATACAACTCAAAGATGCTTATATGAACATGAAAGCCTTCATAGAAATAGTTTTATAAGAGGATGGAGGCTAGGGCTTTGAGTGGAGGCCATGATCATAGAAAATTTTGCCATAGTTTAGTTAGAGGATAGGATTATGATCATTTAGGGCTAGCTTAGGGTCTTATTTATAGGATTAGGATGTGTTTTAGACCCTTAGATTAACCCTAGGTTTGTTTAGGTCCGTCAGATTTCGTCCCAAGCCCTCCAACCCAGCCCAAAACTCAACCAGGTGCACCCAGACCAGAATCAGCCGACAGGGCAAGTCGACAGCCCTGTCGACTGCCAAGTCGACAGGCATGTCGACAGGCAAGTCGACAGACCTGTCGACAGCCAAGTCGACTTGGCTGGGCGGGAATTTTCCCGCCTGGCCCCCCATTTCTACATGTTTCGAAATTCAAATTTCCCGAAAAATTCTTTGGGCCTTAACCGGGTCATACGGACTCCGATTTACAAAATTTCGGACTCTATTTCGCGTATTTTTCCGAGACGAACACAATGACGTAACCTGTTCCCCTGATTCTCACATCTGAGATTATTAATTCTGAAATTAGTGAATATTAGTATTAACTAAAATTCGGGGTGTTACAATTGGTTTTAACCACAACACATGTGGATATAAATTTCAACCAACACACTCAGACAGGTTTTGGTGTTAATCAGGGTAAAACAGTTCATATATATGTAAAACAATCAAAAATACAATTTATTTGAGGAATCCGGTCGGATCCCTCCAAACTGTCCTTCTCTGCATCACAGATGTCAGTTGATAACAATATACAAGTTGAATAAATAATCAACTGCAATCAAACAGATAATAACAACCAAAATTGCATCCATCGCATCCAAACAACGAATTTAAACAGAAAACTGTAAAATATATTTAACTATGAATGTATCACATCACATTATTCCAGAAGGTATGAGAATTAACTCACCAGAGTTTGTTCTGGTCGACGGTTGACGTGTTTGTCGCTTTTAATTTGGGACGACCGTCCAAAATTAGCTCATTTTTCAACTGCGTCGGATTGACTCCTAGTCAGCGCCATCGGGAAGGTCTCGTCCCTTATCCAGTCAGCGCCACGTCAGCATTTGATTAAAACTCACGCGTTTCTTCCCTGATGGTCTCTCAAACCCGACAAGCCCCAATTTAACCCATGCTTTCACCAAATCTCCACCACTTCCCCTGCCAATCCCGCCGCCAACGTTGGTTTGGGACCCCACCTGACTAGTCCGACGCCACCCCCGTCCCAAGACCTCCCATCGCAGATTGGCCAACCCCCTAGCTCCCTTCCGTTTGTCCAGATTCCGATGATGAACGGAAAAACCCTCGGGCTAAATTTCTCCGTCGTTCGATCACTAACGACCTCGCCACCACTTCCATTCGACAGACCTCACATCCCTCTTTCGCTGACCTTCAGACTTCCCACCTTGATAATCTCCCTAGTCACCGGAAATGGCCCCACTTCGACCATTGCTTCCAATTAAAACACCCAAACGTATAACTCCGATCATCCACTGATTCCCGTCGCCACAGTCACTTTCAGGTACCCCGACCACTTCCAAATGAAAGCTAGAACTCCCTTCTACAAAAGCCCTAAGGTCCCGGTACCTCAAATCAACCAAGTCCCTCGAATTTTGGCCAAAAACGAAAATGATTTCTGGTCGTTCCTCGCGATTTCCGGCCAACTCAGTCGCCCGTTCTACCCCAAATTTTTACTGAAGCTAGTTATCGTCCCGATCTACGTTTTTGCTTTGGGTTTCCTTGGCGAATTCTCGACGGATTGAGAGATACAATTGATTTTGTAAATGAGGGCTTTTATGCAAAATTACGCGATGAATATTGGAATGGGCTGGCCATTTGAGCTCTTTGGGGTCTATATAATGTAGAGAAATTATATTTTATGTTTATTTGATGTCTGATGATGACTAGCGATATTTATTCGTACCTATCGCTATTTTTAACGCTGTTTATTCGCTGCTGCGCTCACATACGAATCCCGATCGAGACGCGACTAGACGGCATAGTATATTTTGATGATACGGTCCTAACGAATCTTGTTTTGTCGAATTCCGTGCACGTATGCTCAAATAGCGTTTGCACACGTCCAAATAGATCGATTTATTTTACATTTTATTTTGCGACGCTCACAAAATAACCCCGATTGACGTGCCTTCAGAAAATCTGGCAATAATTCACCGTTATGGTCCCAACAAAATTTGTTTCACCGAAAACAGAGGTCGTTTGAGAAATGTCCCTTCTGAACTGGCCAATTTTGAATTAAAATGTCCCAACTTTAAAATACTTCAACATAATATAATTTAAATACCGCAGTTGGTCATACACGACCAGAATCTGACGCATTTCCAAGGAAAAATATCACAGGTTGAATTTCAAGCAAAACTGATATTTAAAATATTTGAAACCGTTATTTTACATAACTGCAGCTCTATATATATAAAGGTATTCCTAGCGCTGTTTTTCTCAGAATTTGATTTGGACCTTAAATAAAATCTACACGACGGAAACTGGATTTTTCTCTGCCGTTGGAAGGATATCGTCAAGTCGGTCCCGCTGTTTCTTGTTTCGAGGAAATCCAACTTATTTTGAATCCGGGACGACCCCTTGAAGTTCAAATCGTCAAAACGCGAACTGCCACGCCGCTGCACCTCGTTATTTAATTAAATTTTAAACCTTATCGCGCGATCGTCGTCAACAGCGCGATATCGTCGATATATTCTGAATACAGACCATATTTGACCGCTTTAAATTTCCCGGTCATCCTATATTGTCGACACAACATTTTCTGACCGGTCTGGAATTAAAATATTATTTTATTATTTATTTAAATAATATATTCCAAATTAAACCGTTAAATTCGATTATTTAAATCTAAATAAATATTTTAAATAATTAAAATATTTAAAATAATTCAAATAAATAGGTGGAAATTACGGGTCGTTACATTCCTTCCCCCTTAAAATAATTTCGTCCTCGAAATTGCTAAGTAGAAGAAACGTCGTCCATTATTATCTTTTCAGAAAGAATAAATTTTAAATCTCGAATTTATTTTTAAACTGACCCAATTGGTTTTAAAACCAATTTATTTCAAATAAAATATTTTCCTAAAAATTCCAAAAATTTTCTAACCCCTTATATCCTGGAAAAATTTCGGCAGCGTCTCCCCTGCATGGAGGACCATCTGCGATATCGCAGAATCAAGAAATATGTATCCATCGACTCTCAAGGTCGGAAAAATCAAAAATCCAACTCAAAACCCCAAAGAAAAACCAAAAATTTCATATTTGCGTAGGCATACCTTTTGGCGAGCGTTATTATGTGATAAACTATCATTTTATTTGAGCTTGCTCAATTATTTTGCAGCTCTACTCAAACCGGACTCAGTTAACTCCAGCAATTACCTCTTGGTTGGATTTGAAAGCTGAATTGGCACTTTACACCTGTTCTTAACTCAAATAAACTTATCAGTTATCACACAAGGTTAGTTATATTTAAAACATCCATCGAGCACCCCATCCAACAATCAAACAACCAACAACCATTGTAACAATCCAACCAAATATTCTTGATTCAACATTACCATTCCTTTTTCGTTTTTACTTTGGTTTCACTTACTCCAATATCACATGGTTCTTATCAATTTTGAGTTCTTATTCAATTATTGGGTGGATTGCTAAATTCCAAAGTATTTTATTAAATCCCATTATTATATCCAAATTATGATTTAACTCGACTTATTCAAGGTAAGTCGTATTCTATACTTAGTTTAATCCCATCCAAATCTAACAATCAAATATTTCAAAAATTCGATAAAATAATTTCCTTTACATATAAAAATATGGTTTGGGCAAAATTATTTCATTTACCCACTTTTCAAAACAATATCATGTCAATTCTTCTGTTCACGTGTTTAGAAACTCCTATCGACGTCGTGGCGTCCCACGATTCGACCAGAATTTATAAACTACTCAACAGACAAGCCAACACAATATAAAAAATATTTTATATCAACTTACAAATACGCTCTCTCATATACATACACTCAACTCAATCTAGGGTACTGCTGCCCCCATCTCTATTGAGTCACACCACAAAGCCAAGGTTATCTCTAAACCAATAGCTCTGATACCACTGTAACGACCCGGGGTTTTCGGCCCCGAAAATCGATATAAATACCTTTACCGTATCTTATACCGATCCTCCAAACACCGAAAATACTGGATAGTTTAGAAAGAATTTAGAGGGTGAGATAAGAAAGAAAGAAATTTTAGAATAGAAGAAAAAAGAAGAACACATCATAACCTCACAGCGGGACAGATAAAATATAATATCACATATCTTTATACAAAAGAATTTGGTATATATACAGAGTTTAACATATAACTGCATAGCGGAATAGACTTTATATAACTAGCGGTTAAGCCGCCTGCTTCCAGCTTCTGAACCCCAAGCGAACCTACCTGTAAACATGCTTGGTCTGACCCGAGCACATTTGATTTAAAACAAAAATACACCGGGTCAGTCTGGAATACTATCAGTGATAAATCCACAACACACACAAACCGTTGGTTAACTTTGTCAAAATCTTTTCTGAAACAAAGGATAATAGTAAGACCAGTCCACACATAAACACGGACGGTTTTTACCTTACTATAACCCACACCTTTTCTTGAAAACATAACTTGTCTGATATTATCATAATGTCTAAATACAAGTAATTAGAAATTTAGTGGAACGCTTGCATCTCACGCTCCACATACATATATACAATCAAAACCGCGGGCAATTATTGGATATCGGATTTCCAACCTTGACAAGGTACGGGACCACCTTCCGCATGTGTATCTCTAGAGGCGAATACGCTGGGTTCAACAAGAACGTCTTGCAACCCGGCCCTCACATGACCGACCACTCATTTCGCTTGAGTGTATCGAATGTATATCACCGACGGTTGGGATCAGCAACCGCCACCCGAATAGGGTCAGCATCGAATAAATAAAGAATGAAATGAAATCTCTAGATAGGTGATCATACATCCTAATGGGAGCGACCCACATAGCCATGCTGCCTGCCCGATTTTTGTCAATTCCTGGTTGATGAGGCTTGAGGCTAGAACTTTACCTTTTAATCATCTGGTCATCATACACTTTGGATGCCATATCATCAGATCCGCCAGATCACACTTGATTGACGTCCACAAACATACTCTAGCTGTCAGGCTAGAGAATAACCATTTCTCCGCCATCAACTATGGTACGTTTGGAGAAATCAACGCGTGTAAATCCTTTTGGAAATACTCTGTCAGACATCCGTCCATACAAGTCATCCAGGAACAGGATGAACCGAAGGTACTCTCCTACTGCATCACATACAGGGATTACCCCAAGGATCAGTAGCGAGAAGTCCTTGCAATCCCTAGATTCCAACCACGACTGAATCACTTCAAAATAACTCTGGTTGCAACAAAGAGAATATTCGTCAAGTAATCCCTTCGTTTAGGAAGATCCACGGTCTTCACTTGCTCCATCTTCAACGACATCTTCACATATTGTTGGTCGGAATGGTATTCAAATATAATTCGATCACGGACTTTCCATACCAACAAGCGTATTGGTCTGGTTTTGATAGTCGGTGTTTTAAGTATCAAATATATTATGTGTGAATATAATCAATTTGCTGACTCAGCACTTGACACAACTCGACATCTTTTTAGAATATACTTAATGATATAAAACAAATTTTCCCTGATTAACTCCGATTGATTTACTTTGATCGATTAGCTCTAATTTGACTAACTCGACCTATTTAACTCGACTAGACTAACTTGACTTGATTACTACTATCGATTAATTAATAATTGACTTAACTCCATCCGCTCGACTCTAGATCGCAGCGATCACAATGGTTACGCCTGATTCCCTCAGGAAACATCCGACCGCCGTAGGCTATCTGCAGCCCTGCGAATTACGCTAGCAGTTGTACGAAATGGAACTTTCCTAGATAACTTTGTTTGACTAACTCTGACTATATTCGATCAACTCTAATTTACTAACAGTTGTTTTTTTTTCTTTCTAGAATTTGGAAACACATTCTTATTTCTTTTGAAACTAATATCGTAATATTATTTAATTTCCACAACCTTGCATCAGAGTTTGATATTCCTCGTATAGGATAAAACCAATCTCCACACTCCACTTGTTCCCAACTAATACTATTCCTTGATAATAGGGAAGCGAACCAAGTTGGGGTATTTTAGTTACCTCTCAGACCTTAGTCAACAACCTTCTTACCTCAGAATATTATTAGTTTAATCACAAACGTCACACTCACATTTCACCTTTGATTCCCTTTTCGGATTTCAACCTGGTTTTTAAAACCCATCTTTTATTTGAAATCCTCGTTTAAAGTGATTACTTAATTTCTTGATTTAAGTAAATATCCCTTAAAACACCACTTAATCTTCCATATTCTTTCACTTTAAATCCTTTGATTTATAATGTAAATCCCTCGTCCAATGATTTGATTCCATCTACTAGGACATTCTATAATAAACCTTATCGTCTCTTTGGCTAAACCTCATCATCGGTCGATTCCTTGTTAATTTAATTCCCACTTTATCAAATCTTGTTTCAAACTTGGCTTTTACAAATCCCTTTAATAAGACTCTTCTTGGCATTAAATTGAATTCACCACATTATATCCTTTTAAATTAGAGAATAACTCTCTTTAACATTTACTATATCAAAATATGGTTAACTTTAATCTTAACCCAAAATGTCATTATTATCATGTTTACACGCTTACTTAATAATAATCAAGGTTATTATCAATAACCAATTCAATTTCCCCTTTTAGACTCTAGTTAATCGAAGATTAACTAATATCCAACTCTACTCGTTACACCTTAATGGATATCTAAATCAATATGTATCCCTTCGTCTATTATACTCAAATACGGTGGATTAACCAACCATACGCATCAGTTAACAATTAACTGTATTCAAATTGTCATTTCCCTTTCTTAAATAAATTAATTAATTAACTTAATTAATTAATGTCACCTTTTAATTGTTTGAAAACAATTATATCCCCTTTTACTAATCCATGGAATTTCTTGACTTTCCACTTTTTTAAATTGTCTAACCCATTTAACCAATTCCCCTTTTTAAAATGCTGATTTAAAAATGACTTATTCCATTCACTAACAAACTTGATTATTTCTTTTTATTTTAGTTCATCAAAGATTAATTACACTTTAAACCCTTCGTCAAGTTTAAAGGATATTTAGAAAAATCAAATCAAATTAATTCATTTAAATTTCAACCAAAACATTTGGTTTTATCAAACAACACATATCAGTTAGCAGCAACTGATTTACATTTGTCATTTCCCCTTTCTAATTTAATTAAATAACTTAGTTGATTTAAAATCAATTTTAATTGTTCAAAAACAATTGTCTAATTTAACCAACCCGTAGGTATAACCTTGGGTTTCTTCCTGCTTTTAACACTGGTATAATCCATTTAAATAACCTTTTAAACCTAATTAAAAATAGATATTTATAATTTCCATTTAAACCCCTTATATATTTTTATTTAAAATTTAATTCCAGTTATAAAATAATTTATAACTCTAACACTGCATCGATTCAAACAACAGTCAACTGACGCCAGAAACAATACATTCTAGACCGTCCACTACCAATTACCAAATCAACACTGTCGGTTGGTTTTAACCACAACACAGGTGGATATAAATTTCAACCATCACACTTATACAGGTTTTGGTGTTAATCAGGGTAAAACAGTTCATATATATGTACAACAATCAAAAATACAATTTATTTGAGGAATCCGGTCGGATCCCTCCAACCTGTCCTTATCTGCATCACAGATGTCAGTTGATAACAATATACAAGTTAAATAAATAATCAACTGCAATCGAATAGATAATAACAACCAAAATTGCATCCATCGCATCCAAACAGCGAATTTAAACAGTAAACTGTAAAATATATTTAACTGTGATTGTATCACATCACAGTATTCCAGAAGGTGTGAGAATTAACTCACCAGAGTTTGTTCTGGTCGACGGTTGACGTGTTTGTCGCTTTTAATTTGGGACGACCGTCCAAAATTAGCTGATTTTTCAACTGCGTCGGATTGACTCCTAGTCAACGCCATCGGGAAGGTCTCGTCCCTTATCCGGTCAGCGCCACATCAGCATTTGATTAAAACTCACGCATTTCTTCCCTGATGGTCTCTCCAACCCGACAAGCCCCAATTTAACCCATGCTTTCACCAAACCTCCACCACTTCCCCTGCCAATCACGCCGCCAACGTTGGTCTTGCACCCCACCTGACTGGTCCGACGCCACCCCCGTCCCAAGACCTCCCATCGCCGGCTGGCCAACCCCCCAGCTCCCTTCTGTTTGTCCAGATTCCGATAATGAACGGAAAAACCCTCGGGCTAAATTTCTCTGTCGTCCGATCACTAACGACCTCGCCACCACTTCCATTCGACAGACCTCACATCCCTCTTTCGCTGACCTTCAGACTTCCCACCTTGATAACCTCCCTAGCCGCCCGAAATGGCCCCACTTCAACCATTGCTTCCAATTAAAACACCCAAACGTATAGCTCCGATCATCCACTGATTCCCGTCGCCACAGTCACTTTTAGGTACCCCGACCACTGCCAAATGAAAGCTAGAACTCCCCTCTACAAAAGCCCTAAGGTCCCGGTACCTCAAATCAAACAAGTCCCTCGAATTTTGGCCAAAAACGAAAACGATTTCTGGCCGTTCCTCACGATTTCCGACCAACTCAGTCGCCCATTCCACCCCAAATTTTTACTGAAACTAGGTATCGTCCCTATCTACGTTTTTGCTTTGGGTTGCCTTGGCGAATTCTCGACGGATTGATAGATACAATTGATTTTGTAAATGAGGACTTTTATGCAAAATTACGTGATGAACATTGGAATGGGCTGGCCATTTGAGCTCTTTGGGATTTATATAATGTAGAGAATTATATTTTATGTTTATTTTATGTCTGATGATGACTAGCGATATTTATTCGTACCTATCGCTATTTTTAACGCTGTTTATTCGCTGCTGCGCTCACGTACGAACCCCGATCGAGACGCGACTGGACGACATAGTATATTTTGACGATACGGTCCTAACGAATCTTGTTTCGTCGAATTCCGTGCACGTTTGCTCAAATAGCGTTTGTACACATCCAAATAGATCGATTTATTTTACATTTTATTTTTCCATGCTCACAGAATAACCCCGATTGACGTGCTGTCAGAAAATCTGGCAATAATTCACCGTCACGGTCCCAACAAAATTTGTTTCGTCGAAAACAGAGGTCGTTTGAGAAATGTCCCTTTTGAACTGGCCAATTTTGAATTAAAATGTCCCAATTTTAAAATACTTCAACATAATATAATTTAAGTACCGTAGTTGCTCATACACGACCAGAATCTGACGCATTTCCAAGGAAAAATATCACAGGTTGAATTTCAAGCCAAACTGATATTTAAAATATTTAAAACCGTTATTTTACATAACTGCAGCGCTATATATATATATAAAGGTATTCCTGGCGCTGTTTTTCTCAGAATTTGATTTGGACCTAAAATAAAATCTACACGATGGAAACTGGATTTTTCTCTGCCGTTGGAAAGATATCGTCAAGTCGGTCCCGCTGTTTCTTGTTTCGAGGAAACCCGACTTATTTTGAATCTGGGACGACCCCTTGAAGTTCAAATCGTCAAAACGCGAACCGCCGCGCCGCTGCAGCTCGTTATTTAATTGAATTTTAAACCTTATCGCGCGATCGTCGTCAACTGCGCGATATCGTCGATTTATTCTGAATACAGACCATATTTGACCGCTTTAAATTTCCCGGTCGTCCTATATTGTCGACACAACATTTTCTGACCGGTTTGGAATTAAAATATTATTTTATTATTTATTTAAATAATATATTCCAAATTAAACCGTTAAATTCGATTATTTAATTCCAAATCAATATTTTAAGTAATTAAAATATTTAAAATAATTCAAATAAATAGGAGGAAATTACGGGTCGTTACAAAACCGCACGAGAAGAATTATGCCGTACATGATCTAGAGTTGACGGCCATCGTATTTTCACTAAAGATATGGAGGCATTATCTCTTGGACGAGAAATTCAAGCTATATACGGATCACAAATCTTTTGATGTATCTCTTTACCCAAAGGGACTTGAACTTGAGGCAACAACGCTGGGTTGAATTCCTTGCACCCTATGACCTGGACATCTTATATACTCCAGGAAAAGCCAATGTTGTAGCTGACGCACTAAGCAGGAAAAATGAGGACGAAAACAAACTTATCCTCGCCAATTTCATCATCACTCCTACTCTGATCGATAAGATCTCTACTCTCCAGAAGAATGACAAATTTGTTCAGATTATTGGTGAGCAAGTTCGGAAGGGCGAAGCGCCAAGTTTCCAAATTGACAGTAATGGGACCCTTAGATTACAAGGGCGAATTTGTGTGCCAGACATTGCTGAACTGAAGAGAGAAGTTATGGACGAGTTCCGCAAATCTAAACACAGCGTCCATCCAGGAGTAAGAAGATGTATCGTGATTCGAAGCGCACCTATTGGTGGAAGGTGATGAAGAGGGATATTTCTATTTATGTTTCTAGATGTCCCACTTGTCAGCAAATCAAAAGTGATCAGCAGAAGTTAGCAGGACTGTTGCAACCGCTAGGAGTTCCAGGCTGGAAGTAGGGGGAAATTTCTATGGACTTTATAAATGGTTTGCCCTGTACAAGAAAAGGGAACGATAGCATATGGGTGATTGTAGACCGCTTAACAAAGCCTGCCCATTTCATCCCTGTCAAGTCCAACAGAACAGCTCGAAGTTTGGCGCAGCTTTATCTTAAAGAGATAGTCAGACTGCATGGGGTCCCAGGAAGCATTGTTAATGATCGGGATCCAATATTTATGAGTAAATTCTGGGAAGCTTTCCAAGTAGAGCTCGGAACCAAGCTGAATCTGAGCACTGCTTACCACCCTTAGACAGACGGGAAGACTAAGAGGGTGAACCGCATTTTAGAAGACTTGTTGCGAGCGTGCATTCTTGATTATGGCGGTTCATGGGAGGATCATTTACACTTAGTGGAGTTCTCTTACAATAAAAGCTACCAAGCCAACTTGGGGATGTCACCTTTTGAGCTATTATATGGAAGACCTTGCAGATCTCTAGCATGTTGGGTTGAGCCAGGCAATCGTTTAGTCTTGGGTCCCGACATGGTTCGTGAAGCATCAGACCAAGTTGACCTTATTAAGAAGCGCCTGTTGACTGCTCAGAGCCGACAGAAGAGCTATGCAGATCAGCGAAGACGATATTTGGAGTTCTTAGTTGGTGATTATGTTTATTGGAGAGTTTCTCCATTGAGGGGCGTAGTTCATTTTGGGAAGACTGGGAAATTGGCGCCAAGGTTTATTGGTCCATTTCCTATTCTCGAAAGGATTGGTACTCTCGCTTATCGTGTGTAGTTTCCTGACTGGTTGCCTGGGGTGCATGATGTATTTCATGTGTCTCAACTCCGCAAACATGTTCATGACCTAGACTTAGTTGTGGAGGAAGCAGCACAACCAGAATTAGAGATTACACCGAGCTTAACCGAAAGGAGGGAGCCGGTGAAGATAGTTGGCAAAGAAACACGAGTGCTAAGGAACAAGAGGATCCACCTAGTCAAAGTGCAGTGGAGCGGGGATCCTAGAGACTGTACTTAGGAGACAGAGGATAGCATCACAATGGCTTACCCTAAGTGCAGAGTGGAAATCTCCGAGTAGTTCTTGTGTTAAGGTACGTTTACAATGAATTACATTTCCGTTTGTTCCCTACTTTACCTTGTTTCCTTTTCGGGACAAAAAGCTTTTAAGTGGGGGAGAATGTAAAGACCCGGAAAATCCGAGCCAATTTAAATTTTTTATTTTAAATAATTTGCGTGGAAAATGTGGCAGAAATTAAAACTTTCATTTTTAAATAATATTAAAGCCAGTGAAAATAGTCGATTTACAAGCAACCTCGGTTTTCGACGAAACCACTTTTGTTGGAACCAGAATGTCGAATTATTGTTAGGTTTCAATTTATAGAATTTCCGAATTAATATGTGAGCATGGCGAAAGAAACTATGTTTTGTCCAATACAGTCAAATTTAATAGACTGAAAAATAGCCATTTTTAAGACGATCACATAATTTGATGAAATTAATTTTGTTAGAACCGTATCTTTGTAATGAAGCCAAATTTTTTTTTTTGATTTTTCTGAGTCAGTATGTGGCCTCATCGAATTTATTTGTACGTCAGAATTAAAATTATAAAGGATTTAAATATCAAAATAAATAATTCAGGCCACAGACAGCCGTTTGGGCTGACCGGACCTAGCCCATTGGATCCGGAATAGGGTCTATTTGGTGAGGTAGGCTTCAGTTGGACTGGATTTGGTTTAGTTTGAAAGTTTTGGATTTAATTGTAAAAATACACAAGAATTAATATAAAAATACTAAACCCTAGAAAACAAAACACTGTTCACCGTCTATACCAGGCCGCCGCCCCTCTTATCTTGTTCGATTCTTCCCCCACAAATTCCGCCCTTCTCTCCACGAATTAGCACCCAACACAGATACCACTTCGAAGCCCTCTCCAAGATCTTTCCACCCATACCCGAATTATCCCATACCATTGCCCGAATCATCCGCCACAGACCCACAAAACCCTGTCGTTCGTGGCCGAACCATCGCCGGAGGAGTCAACCGAGTTCGCCTCGGTCAGAGGAGCAGGCACCCCACTCCAAGCCGGAGGTCGCCGTGTCGTCCGATCATCCACCCGCGCCCTAGACTGCTCGTGAATCGGTGACTTAGTTTTGAGCAATTAAGAGAGGTCACGGCCGTAAAACAGAATTAGGAAGAAGGGTATATTCCTTATTAATTAATTAATTAATTAATTAATTAATTATTTTAAAACTTCGTTTAATAATAACTGACGCGTTTCAACTCGGAATTCGATGATTTCAGCGACGTTGTGATCGTGTTGACTAGATCTACATTCCTAGACTGAAAAGGGACCGTTTTGGACTGTTTGAATTTTTAGATCTAAATCCACGCAAGGTGATATCTCTAATTTTTAATAATTAAATAAAATAATTATAATGGTGAAACCATGATCTGTATATTATTGTTCATAATCTGCGATGTGGTGATTATTTTATGTGACTGTTGTATGTTGTTGACATATGTTGTGATGTCGTGTTATAGCCTGTTTGTGTAGATCTATACATTCTAATGTAATCTCTGTAAAGTTCCCGTCTTTATTCTTTATTTTATTTTGAATTTTTATATTTCACAAAATAAAAACAAAAGTCGATTTTTGTTTTGTTTTTATTTTGATTTGCAAAGTAAAAACAAAGGTTTGATTTTATTTTGATTTGCAAAATAAAAACAAAGGTTTGATTTTTATCTTGCTTTGCAAAATAAAAACAAAGGGTTGACTGATTTGCAAAATAAAAAGCAAAGCTAGAATTTTAATTTGATTTATAAACCAAAATCAAGTTTTCATCTTTTCTTATTTTTGAAACAAAATATGATAAAATTTTGATCTTTTGTTTTTGAAATAAATCAAAACAAAGTTGAATCTTTTATATTGATTTATAAAATAAAAGAAGATTTGATCTTTAATTTTGAAAAAAAAGGAGGAAAGTTTGATCACTTAAGCTTGATTTTCTTAACATAAAAGAAAATTTGATTTTTAAAATAAAAGAAAGATTGATTTTTAACATAAAAGAAAGATTGATTTTTAACATAAAAAGAAAGTTTGTTTTAAATAACATAAAAGAAAGTTTTATCTTTTATTTTGATTTTTTTTATAGAAGAAAGTTGATTTATGTCATAAATGAAAGTTTGATCGTTTATTTTGATTTTTAAAATAAAAGAAAGTTGGATTTATATAATAAAGATTTGATCTTTTTATTCTAACTTATAATATAATTAAAGTCTACAGATTTTGTTTTAAGATGGGACTTTTATTTTGATTCATGGAAATGATGACACAAATTTCATCGTTGTGTTAATTTAAGTATTACGACACAAATTTCATCGTTGCGTTAATTTAATTATTACGACACAAATTTCATCGTTGTGTTAATTTAAGTATTAAGACAAAAATTTCATCGTTGCGTTAATTTGAGTATTATGACACAAATTTCATCATTGTGTTAATTTGAGTATTATGACACAAATTTCATCGTTTTGTTAATTTGAGTATTATGACACAAAATTTCATCGTTGTGTTAATTTAATTGTTATGACACAAAATTCATCGTTGTGTTAATTTAGTTGAAATGACATAAAATTTCATTGTCATGTTATAAAATTGAAATGAATCAAATATTGGCATTAGAAAATATAGTTATTTTTGAAATGTTGACACTAGAAAAGACGTTTACATTAGAAACAAGTTCACCTTTTCATTTGCGTTTTAAAATGCAAATATTACATAGAAATAGTAAATTTACATTTTTCAATGTAAATATTAAAAAGAATCAAAAGAAAATAAATTTACATTTTTTTCAATGTAATGATTAAGAAGAATATATTTACATTTTTTTAAGAAAAGAATAAATTTACAATTTCAATGTAGAAAGGGAAAGAGTAGATAACATTGATTTCAATATAAAAGAAAATAAAAGAAAACATTTACATTTTCTATATAAAAGAAAATAAAAGAAAACATCTACATTTTCTATATGAAAGAAAATAAAAGTAAACATTTACATTTTCTATATAAAAGAAAATAAAAGAAAACATTTACATTTCCTATGTAAAAGAAAATAAAAGAAAACATTTACATTTCCTATGTAAAAGAAAATAAAAGAAAACATTTACATTATCTATGTAAACGAAAAATAAAAGAAAACATTTACATTTTCAATGTAAAAGAGAAATAAAAGAAAATATTTACAATTTTCAATGAAAAAGGGGTAAATAAAGAAAGAGTTACATTTTCAATGTAAAATAAAAGACATTTACATTTTATATGTAAGTAAAAGAATAAGGGATATTTACATTTTTATTATTATTATTTTTATAAAAATATACATTGTAGAAAAACATTATTTTTGCCGCATTAGAATTGGCGGACAAAATATTATTTTTATAAAAATATACATTGTAGAAAAACATTATTTTTGCCGCATTAGAATTGGCGGACAAAATATTATTTTTATAAAAATAAACATCATAGAAAAACATTATTTTTCTCGCATTAGAATTAGCGGACAAAATATTATTTTTATCAAAATATACATTGCAGAAAAACATTATTTTTGCCGCATTAGAATTGGTGGACCAAGACACATTGTAGAAAACATGATTTTTGTCGCATTAGAATTGGCGGACAAAAATATCCTTTTTTATAAAATAAAAGAATGGATTTTGAAACAGTGGGAATCGCCAAATGGTTTATATATATATTTATATATATAAATAATATAAATTAAAACTAAGCGAAACACGCGCGGTAGTTCGCGTTTTGAAATCATAACTTTAAACGGTTGTACCGAAAGATCCGGCCGTTGGATTTTCCTAAAATTGGATCCGTTAGGACCATCTTGGGAAGAGTGTTCCAACGATATAAATTTCACCAAAATCTGACGGTTAGATTTCAAGATATGTTTAAATCAAATTTTGGTAAAAACAACGCCAGGGTCGCCCATCGACCCGAAGCGTCGTTTAATTAATTCAAACTATTTTAAAAAAAATAAAAATAGCAACAAATCGTTATAAATAAATATAAACGACGTGAAATGATTTAAATGATAATTATGCGTTGATTATTTGTAAAGGCCGAGTTTAACTCATTTCAAATAATCAGACGATGATTAAATCGAAATAATAGAAGACGATGTTGAAGACCGGCGGTATATATATAATGTAAATTAAAACTAAGCGAAACACGCGCGGTAATTCGCGTTTTGAAATCATAACTTTAAACGGTTGTACCGAAAGATCCGACTATTGGATTTTCCCAAAATTGGATCCGTTAGGACCGTCTTGGGAAGAGCGTTCCAATGATATAAATTTCACCAAAATCTGACGGTTAGATTTCAGGATATGTTTAAATCAAATTTTGGTAAAAACAGCGCCAGGGTCGCCCATCGACACGAAGCGTCGTTTAATTAATTCGCACTATTTTTAGATAAATAAAAATACCAATAAATCGCCATAAATAAATATAAACGACGTGAAATGATTTAAATGATAATTATGCGATGATTATTTGAAAAGGCCAAGTTTAACTCATTTCAAATAATCAAACGACGATTAAATCGAAATAATAGAAGACGATGTTGAAGACCGGCGATCTTCACGTTGAACGGACAACGATTATTGGGACCTTGGACTGACTTACTCCAAGGAAGGGGTTGATGTAGTAGTTGGCCGGTCGTATGGGTTGATTGTCCGGATAAGCTAGAACCTCTCTGGTGTCTCCGGTTTCGTTCAAACCTAGAACGGACTTGTATGGATGCGCGTCTGACGTTGGAATTCATTTCGTGTAATTAAATCAATTTTTATTAATGTATGCTTATTTGGTGGTACAGAATTTATTCTCTACTTAACAACCCAGTATATGTTAGTAGTTATCGATAGCATGGCGCGAATTGTCAATATGGCACGCTAAGATGCGAATGATCAAGGCCTTGTTGAAAAGCAGGGCTTGTGGTAGATGATCAAAGCACGGCCTATTTAGGCGTAGCTTTGTGTATAGCGTAACCTCACGAGCCTCACACCCCGGTATGAATTAAAAATGGGATTAGGACTTCAGGGAGTGCACACGTTTCTTTCTAGCTAGAGTGATGTCTGGGACCTACCAGCGCTGGCATTTTACTTATGTGGATGATGGATTTTGAGGTACCTTGGTTTCTATAGGTTGTTAGTGGCCATAGTATAGGTCCAAAAGGACCGGGAAACGTGTGTTTAGGAATTTCCAATTCACGACCCTTCGGAGTGGACCGGCCCTGAAGACCCAAGGGTTCACTGCGGGGAATCCTGAGGCATTTGCTAGAGTGTCTCGAATCGGAGAGGACGATCCCTAGCCTCGATTTCATGATGGAAAACCAAATCTCCGATACGATATATCGATCTTGATTGTAAACATATATACGGCGACATAGTAGGATGGGGTACTATGCCGTTTAGAATTAATACTTTTATATTGAATGATTTATGAAAACATATACACACTAGTAGTAATCCCTATGACGTATTTATCATCTTTTGATCATTATAAGGTAAAACCCTATCCTCTGGTGTGCGTTGCATTGTGTGATGGGACCTGGGTCTTATAACGATCTCATTTTTCTTTAAAGGCATAGCATTATTTTAAGTGATCTACTTAAATTTGCACTGGCAATCCAATGGAGTAAACCCTTTCCACCTCAGCGGCATAGTCCTGTGATTCGCCATTTTGTTAGTTAGTATAGAAAGATTTCTCATACCAGTCCCACGACTGACTCGAGTTTTGTTTCACTTTGCAAATTCGGGTGCCCTCTTTCCACATGGGCAGCCAATTGACAGGTTCTTAGTTTGCTTTCTTGGAGTTGCTGATCTTGGAGTTTGCTTATCGTTGCTTTGGAGTTGTTATTTTTTGGGTGCTTTGCTGGACTATGAAGACCCTTATCTTTATCTTTATTTCTGCTTTGACTTTGAGATATTTTGATCGTATTTCATTTCAATCTGCACTTTTGGCATTATGTACTTATTTCCTTTTTGGTGGGATTTTGATGTAATAAGTAGAACTCTATGACTGTGGGATTATGTGTTACGATGACATCCATATTCCGCTGTTATGTCGATGTTGTTATTTTATAGTTTCTTATATTTATGTTGTTATCTGTGTTATGTGTTGCTGTATTTATGTTGTATTCCAATGATCATCTCAGCTTTCGTTCTACGGAAGTTTGGGGTTATCACAGTTGGTATCAAAGCTTTGGTTTAACCTAAGTTTTGGGATATAACATATTTATAGCAATATGCCCCACTAGAGATAGGACTAAAGACCTAGAGTGAGCATAACATAATAGCACATATTTATCAGTCGTTACATCATTTCCATCTTTCAGCCTTTCCTTTGAAATTTCCATTTCTGTTGGTCTGACTCTCCTCTTGATGTTACAGACTAATTCAGTATGAGTACTAGAGGAAGAACCCATGGAAGAGGAAGAGGTGGAGCTAGAGGGCCAGCCAGAGAAGAGCTCATTCATGAGCAGCCCGACCCCGTAGTCATAGCATCACCACCTCCACCCGTACAGCCCTTCGACTTAGAAAGGATGTCAAAGAAATTCAGAAACTTGGGCGGAGTATCTTTCATTGGACGAGAGTCTGTAGTTGAAGCAGAATCATGGTTGAAGAATTGTGAGAAGATTCAGGAAGGCTTAGAGCTTGAGGATCAGCGCAAACGCTTTTTGGCAGCATGGCAATTCAAGGACGAAGCCGAGCACTGGTGGGATACAGTCAAGATTGGTAATGATGTGGCTACCATGCCATGGGCCAAGTTTAAGGGGCTTTTCAACGGCAAATATATTCCTCCACAAGCAAGAGAGCGACTTCGCGAGCAGTTTGCCAGCCTACAGCAAGGGAGTACGTCCATTTCTGAGTATGTGATGAAGTTTGATGAGCTCTCCCGCTATGCTCCAGGATTGGTTCAGGATCCAGTTTAGAAGAACAAAAGATTTATCAAAGGGCTCTCAAAGAAGTATTTGAACAGGGTCACCGCTCATATCAACCTTCCATTCAATGAGATGATAGAGATGGCCTGCCACTACGAAGAGAATGACGAGGATGCACAAAAGGAAAAAGGACAAACGCAGAACACCAACAAGACAGGGCAGGTAGACAGTCTTCAGCTGCAAAGCCACAGGGGAAGAAGAGGGACAGGAGCAAGTTGACATGCTGTAATTGCGGCAAGACTGGGCATTTTGATTACGAGTGTAAAGCGCCTAAAAAGGTCAAGAGGAATGAATCAGGACCGAGCTAGAATCGTGGTCAGAGTTCTCAAAATAGAGGTCAGAATCCTCACCGCAACCTGGATTGCTATAATTGCCATCAGAAGGGGCACATCAAGCCGAATTGTCGGTTGCTGAAGAATGTTCAGGTGGCACATATCTATGAGGGAACGACTGCACCAGCTCCTACCAAGGGGCCAGGTACACCTGATGTTCTAAGTGGTACTCTTAATATCAAGAACATCCCTATTATAGTTCTATTTGACACCGGCACAACAGGTAGTTTTATTTCTAGTGACACCATTAAAAAGTTAAAACAGAAACCTAGAAAACTTAAAGAGTTGATTAGAGCTCATAGTCCGATAGGAGGTTCTCTCATTCTTGATCAGTATTATAGAGTACCTGTTTCTTACTCTTGCTATCAATTGCCTTTCGACCTGATCATCATGAATTTCTCCGGTTATGATATCATATTGAGGATGGATTGGCTTACCAAGTTTGAGGCTGAGTTAGTATGTGCTGAAAGAATTATCAATGTCAAAACTAAGCTGGGAAATATTACTATACCATGCCACGGCTCAGCCACTGACAGGAAGGGATTCTGGTCTTCTCTGGAAGTCACTCCTACTTCCATAGTAGATATTCCTATCGTTAAAGATTATGCTGATGTATTCGAAGAAGTTGAGGGCTTACCTCCACGTAGAGAAATCAACTTCAGAATTGACTTAGTTCCGAATGCAAGGCCTGTCGTACATCCTATTCGGAGAATGTCGCCAAAAGAAAAGGAGGAGCTGAGAAATCAAACCAAGCACCATTTGTTTATGGGTCTGATCATGCCTAGCTTCTCAGAATGGGGTGCAGCAGTGGTGTTCGTCCCGAAATCAGACGGTACCCTCAGGTTATGTGTGGACTACCGTGATCTCAACAAACAAACTATAAAGAACAAATACCCACTGCCTCGTATTGATGACTTGCTCGACCGCTTGCATGGGGCGCGAGTTTTCTCTAGGATGGACCTAGCCACAGGTTTTCATTAACTTCGCATTGCAGATGAACGTGTGCGTTTAACTGCTTTCAGAGGACCGGACATATTTTATGAATGGCTAGTGATGCCCTTCAGTCTTTGTAATGCTCCAGCATACTTTGTAGATTTGATGAATAGAGTATTCAGAGATGTTCTAAATAAATTCGTGCTAGTGTTCATTGATGACATCCTCATCTTTTCTAAATCCACTACTGAGCACGAAGAGCATGTGAGAGAAGTCTTGGAGATTTTGCGTAGAAATGTGTTGAAAGCAAAATTCTCTAAATGCATATTTTGGCAAGAAAAGGTGAAATTCCTCGGCCATGTCGTATATATCGAAGGCATCTCAATAGTTCCAGGAAAGATCTCAGCCATCCAAGAGTGGAAGCAGCCAAGAACTCCCACTGAAGTCAGAAGTTTCTTAGGTCTAGCGGGCTATTATCGGAAATTTGTCAAAGATTTTTCAAAGATATCTGGTCCATTAACGCAGCTGACTAAGAAGCATACCAAGTTCATTTGGACACCCAAATGTGAGAAAGCTTTCTAAGATCTTAAACATAGGTTGATCACCGCTCCTGTGTTGACCATCATTGATGGCAATGAGGACCTGGAAGTCTGGGTAGACGCTTCCAGAAAAGGTCATCCTTTTATTTAAATTAACATGTTAGAGATAATCTTTCCTTTAATGTCAAATCTCATTTTAACATGTTATCTTTTTATTTATTTAAGGTATTGGTGCGGTGCTAATGCAAAAGGGCAAAGTTGTCGCATAAGCTAGCCGACAGTTGAAACCGCACGAGAAGCATTATGCCGTACATGATCTAGAGTTGACGGCCATCGTATTTTCACTAAAGATATGGAGGCATTATCTCTTAGACGAGAAATTCAGACTATATATAGATCACAAATCTTTGAACCATCTCTTTACCCAAAGGGACTTGAACTTGAGGCAACAACTTTGGGTTGAATTCCTTGCACCCTATGACCTGGACATCTTATATACTCCAGGAAAAGCCAATTTTGTAGCTGACGCGCTAAGCATGAGAAATGAGGACGAAAACAAACTTATCCTCGCCAATTTCATCATCACTCCTACTCTGATCGATAAGATCTCTACTCTCCAGAAGAATGAAAAATTTGTTCAGATGATTAGTGAGCGAGTTCAGAAGGGCGAAGCGCCATGTTTCCAAATTGACAGTAATGGGACCCTTAGATTACAAGGGCGAATTTATGTGCCAAACATTGCTGAACTGAAGAGAGAATTTATGGATGAGTTCCACAAATCTAAACTAAGCGTCCATCCAGGAGTAAGCAAGATGTATCGTGATTTGAAGCGCGCCTATTGGTGGAAGGCGATGAAGAGGGATATTTCTATTTATGTTTCTAGATGTCCCACTTGTCAGCAAATCAAAAGTGATCAGCAGAAGCTAGCAGGTCTGTTGCAACCGCTAGGAGTTCCAGGCTGGAAGTGGGGGGAAATTTCTATGGACTTTATAAATGGTTTGCCCCATACCAGAAAAGGGAACGATAGCATATGGGTGATTGTAGACCGCTTAACAAAGTCTGCCCATTTCATCCCTGTCAAGTCCAGCAGAACAACTCGAAGTTTGGCCCAGCTTAATCTTAAAGAGATAGTCAGACTGCATGGGCTTCCAAGAAGCATTGTTAGTGATCGGGGTCCAACATTTACGAGTAAATTCTAGGAAGCTTTCCAAGTAGAGCTTGGAACCAAGCTGAATCTGAGCACTGCTTACCACCCTCAGACAGATGGCCAGACTGAGAGGGTGAACCGCATTTTAGAAGACTTTTTGCGAGCGTGCATTCTTGATTATGGCGGTTCATGGGAGGATCAATTACACTTAGTGGAGTTCTCTTACAATAACAGCTACCAAGCCAGCTTGGGGATGTAACCTTTTGAGCTATTATATGGCAGACCTTGCAGATCTCTAGCATGTTGGGTTGAGCCAGGAAATCTTTTAGTCTTGGGTCCCGACATGGTTCGTGAAGCATTAGACCAAGTTGACCTTATTAAGAAACGCCTGTTGACTGCTCAGAGCCGACAGAAGAGCTATGCAGATCAGCGAAGACGAGATTTGGAGTTCTCAGTTGGCGATTATGTTTATTTGAGAGTTTCTCCATTGAGGGGCGTAGTTCGTTTTGGGAAAACTGGGAAATTTGCGCCAAGGTTCATTGGTCCATTTCCTATTCTCGAAAGGATTGGTACTCTCGCTTATCGCGTGTAGTTTCCTGACTGATTGCCTGGGGTGCATGATGTATTTCATGTGTCTCAACTCCGCAAACATGTTCATGACCTAGACTTAGTTGTGGGGGAAGCAGCACAACCAGAATTAGAGATTACACCGATCTTAGCCGTAAGGAGGGAGCCGGTGAAGATAGTTGGCAAAGAAACACGAGTGCTAAGGAACAAGAGGATCCACCTAGTCAAAGTGCAGTGGAGCGGGGATCCTAGAGACTGTACTTAGGAAACAGAGGATAGCATCACAATTGCTTACCCTAAGTGCAGAGTGGAAATCTCCGAGTAGTTCTTGTGTTAAGGTACGTTTACAATGAAGTACATTTCCGTTTGTTCCCTACTTTACTTTGTTTCCTTTTCAGGACGAAAACTTTTAAGTGGGGGAGAATGTAACGACCCGGAAAATCCGAGCCAATTTAAAAATTTTATTTTAAATAATTTGGGTGGAAAATGTGGCAGAAATTAAAATTTTCATTTTTAAATAATATTAAAGCCAGTGAAAATAGTTGATTTTCAAACAACCTCGGTTTTCGACGAAACCACTTTTGTTGGAACCGGAATGTCGAATTATTGTTAGGTTTCAATTTATAGAATTTTCCGAATTAATATGTGAGCATGGCGAATGAAACTATGTTTTGTCCAATACAGTCAAATTTAATTGACTGAAAAATAGCCATTTTTCAGACGATCTCAGAATTCGACAAAATTAATTTTTTTAGAACCGTATCGTCATAACGAAGCCAAATATTTTTTTTTTGGATTTTTCTGAGTCAGTATGTGGCCTCAGCGAATTTATTTGTACGTCAGAATTAAAAATATAAAGGATTTACATATCAAAATAAATAATTCAGGCCATAGACAGCCGTTTGGGCTGACGGGACCTATCCCGTTGGATCCGGAATAGGATCTATTTAGTAGGGTAGGCTTCAGTTGGACTGGATTTGGTTTATTTTGAAAGTTTTGGATTTAATTGTAAAAATACACAAGAATTAATATAAAAATACTAAACCCTAGAAAACAAAACACTGTTCATCGTCTATACCAGGCCGCCGCCCGTCTTATCTTGTTCGATTCTTCCCCTACAAATTCCGCCCTTCTCTCCACGAATTAGCACCCAACACAGATACCACTTCGAAGCCCTCTCCAAGATCTTTCCACCCATACCCGAATCATCCCGTACCATTGCCCGAATCAACCGCCAAAGACCCACAAAACCCCACCGTTCGTGGCCGAACCACCGCCGGAGGAGTCAACCGAGTTCGCCACGGTCAGAGAAGCAGGCACACCTCTCCAAGCCAGAGGTCGCCGTGTCGTCCGATCATCCACCTGCGCCCTAGACTGCTCGTGAATTGGTGACCTAGTTTTGAGCAATTAAGTGAGGTCACGGCCGTAAAACAGAATTAGGAAGAAGGGTATATTCCTTATTAATTAATTAATTAATTTAAAACTTCGTTTAATCATAACTGATGCGTTTCAACTTGGAATTCGATGATTTCAGCGACGTTGTGATCGTGTTGACTAGATCTACATTCCTAGACAGGAAAGGGACCGTTTTGGACTGTTTGAATTTTTAGATCTAAATCCACGCAAGATGAGATCTCTAATTTTTAATAATTAAATAAAATAATTATAATGGTGAAACCATGATATGTATATTATTGTTCATAATCTGCGATGTGGTGATTATTGTATGTGACTGTTGTATGTTGTTGAGATATGTTGTGATGTCGTGTTATAGCCTGTTTGTGTAGATCTATACATTCTAATGTAATCTCTATAAAGTTCCCGTCTTTATTCTTTATTTTATTTTGCATTTTTATATTTCACAAAATGAAAACAAAAGTCGATTTTTTTTTGTTTTTATTTTGATTTGCAAAGTAAAAACAAAGGTTTGATTTTATTTTGATTTGCAAAATAAAAACAAAGGTTTGATTTTTATCTTGCTTTACAAAATAAAAACAAAGGGTTGACTGATTTGCAAAATAAAAAGCAAAGCTAGAATTTTAATTTGATTTATAAACCAAAATCAAGTTTTCATCTTTTCTTATTTTTGAAACAAAATATGATAAAATTTGGATCTTTTGTTTTTGAAATAAATCAAAACAAAGTTGAATCTCTTATATTGATTTATAAAATAAAAGAAGATTTGATATTTTATTTTGAAAAAAAAAGAGGAAAGTTTGATCTTTTAAGTTTGATTTTCTTAACATAAAAGAAAATTTGATTTTTAAAATAAAAGAAAGATTGATTTTTAACATAAAAGAAAGATTTATTTTTAACATAAAAAGAAAGTTTGTTTTAAATAACATAAAAGAAAGTTTTATCATTTATTTTGATTTTTTTTTATAAAAGAAAGTTTATTTATGTCACAAAAGAAAGTTTATCATTTATTTTGATTTTTAAAATAAAAGAAAGTTGAATTTATACAATAAAGATTTGATCTTTTTATTCTAACTTATAATATAAGTAAAGTCTAGAGATTTTGTTTTAAGATGGGACTTTTATTTTGATTCATGGAAATGATGACACAAAGTTCATCGTTGTGTTAATTTAAGTATAACGACACAAATTTCATCGTTGTGTTAATTTAAGTATTATTACACAAATTTCATCGTTGTGTTAATTTAAGTATTATGACGCAAATTTCATCGTTGCGTTAATTTGAGTATTATGACACAAATTTCATCATTGTGTTAATTTGAGTATTATGACGTAAATTTCGTCGTTGTGTTAATTTTGTTATTATGACACCAAATTTCATCGTTGTGTTAATTTAAGTATTATGACACAAAATTCATCGTTGTGTTAATTTAGTTGAAATGATATAAAATTTCATCGTCATGTTATAAAATTGAAATGAACCAAATATTGGCATTAGAAAATATAGTTATTTTTGAAATGTTGACACTAGAAAAGACGTTTACATTAGAAACAAGTTCACCGTTTCATTTGCATTTTAAAATGCAAATATTACATAGAAATAGTAAATTTACATTTTTCAATGTAAAGATTAAAAAGAATCAAAAGAAAATAAATTTACATTTTTTTCAATGTAAAGATTAAGAAGAATATATTTACATTTTTTTAAGAAATGAATAAATTTACAATTTCAATGTAGAAAGGGAAAGAGTAGATAACATTGAATTCAATATAAAAGAAAATAAAAGAAAACATTTACATTTTCTATATAAAAGAAATAAAAGAAAAGATTTACATTTTCTATATAAAAGAAAATAAAAGTAAACATTTACATTTTCTATATTAAAGAAAATAAAAGAAAACATTTGCATTTTCTGTATAAAAGAAAATAAAAGAAAACATTTACATTTCCTATGTAACAGAAAATAAAAGAAAACATTTACATTTTCTATGTAAACGAAAAATAAAAGAAAACATTTACATTTTCAATGTAAAAGAAAAATAAAAGAAAATATTTACAATTTTCAATGAAAAAGGGGTAGATAAAGAAAGAGTTACATTTTCAATGTAAAATAAAAGACATTTACATTTTATATGTAAGTAAAAGAATAAGGGACATTCACATTTTTATTATTATTATTTTTATAAAAATATACATTGTAGAAAAACATTATTTTTGCCGCATTAGAATTGGCAGACAAAATATTATTTTTATGAAAATATACATTATAGAAAAACATTATTTTTTCCGCATTAGAATTGGTGGACAAAATATTATTTTTATAAAAATATACATTGTAGAAAAACATTATTTTTGCCGCATTAGAATTAGCGGACAAAATAATATTTTTATCAAAATATACATTGTAGAAAAACATTATTTTTGCGGCATTAGAATTGGCGGACAAAGACACATTGTAGAAAACATGATTTTTGTCGCATTAGAATTGGCGGACAAAAATATCCATTTTTATAAAATAAAAGAATGGATTTCGAAATAGTGGGAATCGCCAAATGGTTTATATATATATATATATATATTTATATATATATATATAATATAAATTAAAACTAAGCGAAACACGCGCGGTAGTTCGCGTTTTGAAATCATAACTTTAAACGGTTGTACCGAAAGATCCGACTATTGGATTTTCCCAAAATTGGATCCGTTAGGACCATCTTGGGAAGAGCGTTCCAACAATATAAATTTCACAAAAATCTGACGGTTAGATTTCAAGATATGTTTAAATAAAATTTTGGTAAAAACAGCGCCAGGGTCGCCCTTTAACCCGAAGCGTCGTTTAATAAATTCGCACTATTTTTAAATAAATAAAAATAGCAATAAATCGTCATAAATAAATATAAACGACGTGAAATGATTTAAATTATAATTATGCGATGATTATTTGAAAAGGCCGAGTTTAACTCATTTCAAATAATCAGACGATGATTAAATCGAAATAATAGAAGACGATGTTGAAGACCGGCGATCTTCACGTCGAACGGACAACGATTATTGAGACCTTGGACTGACTTGCTCCCAGGAAGGGGTTGATGTAGTAGTTGGCCGGTCGTATGGGTTGATTGTCCGGATAAGCGAGAACCTCTCTGGTGTCTCCGGTTTTGTTCAAACCCAGAACGGACTTGCATGGATGCGCGTCTGACGTTGGAATTCATTTCGTGTAATTAAATCAAATTTTATTAATGTATGCTTGTTTGGTGGTAGAGAATTTATTCTCTACTTAACACCCTGGTATATGTTAGTAGTTATCGAAAGCATGGCGCGAATTGTCAATGTGGCACGCTAAGATGCGAATGATCAAGGCTTTGTTGAAAAGCAGGCCTTGTGGTAGATGATCAAAGCACGACCTGTTTAGACCTAGCTTTGTGTATAGCGTAACCTCACGAGCCTCACACCCCGGTATGAATTAAAAACGGGATTAGGACTGCAGGGAGTGCACACGTTTCTTTCTAGCTAGAGTGATGTCAGGGACCTACCAGCGCTGACATTTTACTTATGTGGATGATGGATTTTTAGGTACCTCAGTTTTTATAGATTGTTAGTGGCCATATTATAGGTCCAAAAGGACCGGGAAACGTGTGTTCAGGAATTGCCAATCCACGACCCTTCGGAGTGGACCGGCCCTGAAGTTCCAAGTGTTCACTGCGGGGAATCCTGAGGCATTTGCTAGAGTGTCTCGAATTGGAGAGGACGATCCCTAGCCTCGATTTCATGATGGAAAACCAAATCTCCAATACGATATATCGGTCTTGATTGTAAACATATATACAACGACATAGTAGGAAGGGGTACTATGTCGTCTAGGATTAATACCTTTATATTAAATGATTTATGAAAACATATACACACTAGAAGTGATCCGTTTGACGTATTTATCATCTTTTGATCATTATAAGGTAAAACCGTATCCTCTGGTGTGCGTTGCATTGTGTGATGGGACCTGGGTCTTATAACGATCTCATTTTTCTTTAAAGGCATAGTGTTATTTTAAGCGATTTACTTAAATTTGCACTGGCAAACTAATGCACTAAACCCGTTCCGCCTTAGCGGCGTGGTCCTGTGATTCGCCATTTTGTTAGTTAGTATAGAAAGATTTCTCATACCAGTCCCACGACTGACTCGAGTTTTGTTTCACTCTGCAAATTCGGGTGCCCACTTTCCACACGGGCAACCAATTGACAAGTTCTTAGTTTCCTTTCTTGGAGTTGCTGATCTTGGAGTTTGCTTATCGTTGCTTTGGAGTTGCTGTTTTTGAGGTGCTTTGCTGGACTATGAAGACCCTCATCTTTATCTTTATTTCTGCTTAGACTTTGAGACATTTTGATCGTATTTCATTTCAATCTATACATTTGGAATTATGTATTTGTTTCCTTTTTGTTGGGATTTTGATGTAATAAGTAGAACTCTGTGACTGTGGGATTCTGATCGACGCTAATCTATAAATTAGAAAAGCGCGACATTTGTAATAAATTCTGCAAGCATATAGGCTTGTAGCATACAGGTCGAACACATGGAGGTTTAATTAAAAATTATTATTTATTTTTTTCTTGGGCGTGTTAGACGAAGCTGGAGGTTGATTTTTTTCGCAAAGCAAAATAAAAACTGAAACTGCGAATAAAAGATGTAATTAAATTCACTACAGATTCGAATCTAATCGGATCTGTAATAAATTAAACGATTAAAATAAAATAGAACACTGGAAATAAAATTGCAGAAAAGAAATCAACAACTGAAAATAAAAACTAGGATTACCGCTGAATCTAATCAGACGGTCAATCACTAGTAAGAAAAATAGAAGCAATAGCAAATTGTGTTCTAACAAGTCTAATTGACTAGACAACACAATTTGCCATGAAAATAGAATGCAGAAACTAAAGAAAAGAAAGCTTTATTAAGACTGAAAGAGAGTACAGAATAATGGATCCTTTTACAATGGTTACAATCACATATTTATAGATGAGAATGGGAAAACCCTAATTAGGTCTATGAATAAATGGCCCTCCTCATTCATGAATATTTCTTGCCTTCCTTGACTAACTTGATTGGAGAAAATCTTGGCATATCATGGTAAATATTTTCCATATCTTTCAATTTTCCCATGTGGCTAATTGATTGATAGAAGATTGCATCTAATTAATTCTTCCAAACAAGGACGCTTATCAGACTCCAAAGGAAAAATAAGATAAAATCTTCAAAATTGTTTTTTCTTCTTGGCAACAATTCAATCAGAAATTCTTCTAATTGAAATTGAATGATTTGAATTTAATTCCATGATGAGAATATGGCTATTGCTGAAATGTTAATTGGTGCACATCATAAATACATACACATGAATATGTGTATGTATATAAATAACATAACACTAATCCAGATATTTCTCAAAGCAAAGGGCCAGTGTGAACGCGCTCCGTTTCTTTGGCAAAAAGTGAGCTTGACCGGGTTCGAACTCAGGTCTCTCAGCACCAATTCCTATGCCTTTACCAGTGAGCTACTACTTCTTTTGCAATTGAAATGAATTTGATGTGAGGAAGTAGCTCTTTCTTGTAGTTGGCCTTTGATTTGAATTGAAGGAGGCATTTCTTGACATCCTGTAAAAACATACAAAAGTAACCAAAGTATCATTTATTTATTTACAAAAGAAAAAGCATAAGAGTAATAAAATAAACACTTTTCAGTGTCAATCAGATTCTATGTTATGATGACATCCATATTCCGCTGCTATGTTGATGTTGTTATTTTATAGTTTCTTATATTTATGTTGTTATCTGTGTTATGTGTTGCTGTATTTATGTTGTATTCCAATCATCATCTCAGCTTTCGTTCTACGGAAGTTTGAGGTTATCACAATTCTTCTGTTGTTGTTATGATGTGTTGTATACTCCAAGTTAGTGCATCTAAGGATTTCCCGCAAGGGGGATTTTCGGGTCATTACATGTGGTATCAGAGCTTTGGTTAACTCAAATCTTTGGAGTACAACACATTAGAATAGAATACAAGACTCATCAGAGGTTGGATACGAAATATCCTATAAAAGATTACTAATTAAAGATAGGATCAGTAGTATCCTAGAATGAGAAACCTCCTTAGAGATGGGGTTAGTAATACCCTAGAATGATTTGAGAGTGACGAGGTTATAATTAATGTATCTGCGAATATATATATAATCCGATCCTAGAATATATGATTATTGAATATATAAAAGATATATATATTTGAAAAGCTAATCAACTAATTGATTGATGAATGCGTTGTTTGAATATTAGTTCAACAAATAAAATTATTGAAACCAATAAAAGAATGAATGTTGGGTTGGTTAGTTAAAACAACTTTCAGCTTCGTTCCTTTTCGAGGATGAAAAGATTTTAAGTGGGGGAGATTGTAACAACCCGGAAAATCAGAACCAATTAAAAATTTTATTTCTATAAATTTTGTTATAAAATGTATCAGAATTTAAAAAAATTATTTTTTTATAAAAACAAAGCTATTAAAAATAGAAATTTTACAAACGACCTCCGATTTCGAAGAAACCATTTTTGTTGGATCCGGAATGTTAAAATATTGCTTAGTTTAAATTTTCATAATTTTTGGAATTTTTATGCGAGTGCAGTAAATTAAAACGCATTTGAAAATTTTTGTTGAATTCATTCGACCATTAAAAAGAACACTTTTCAAACGGTCTCCAAATTCGATGAAATTAATTTCTTTAGGACCTTATCGTCAAAATAAAGCTAAATTTATTTTTCGGGAATTTTTGGAGTTAGTATGTGGTCCCGGTAAATTTAAATGTACGTTCAAATTTAATATTAATTGTTTTATATTTTAATTTAAAGAAAAGTAGGCGGAAACAGTCAAATAAGCTTATGAAACATAGTCCATTGTGTCCAGAATGGGGGCATTTGGCTAGGGACGACAGTCGTTGGGCTCGATTTGGAGTTAGTATCAAAACGGACCTTTTAAGTGATTGATGAATTAAATAATATTATTAATAGGAGATTAACATAAACACTAATCCTATTGAACCAGCCGTTATCATTTATGTTTTCAATGGCCTTAAAGCGCGAATCTTTCTCCTCAGATTTCCACTCCTACACATAGAATTAGACCTCCAACCTTTTGAAGATTTTGTAGTATTCTCCGAGATCTACACATCCATACCCGTATCGGCCTCCCTAGTGGCACGAATCTCGAGATCTGAGCCCTCCAACCTGCCATGTTCGGATCGTCGCCCTGACCCCCCTGCGCCGTCGAGCTGGCCAACGTGGACCCCACCTGTAGCGCCTCTTTTTGCTCTTCGACGTGGAATATCTCGATTTCCCCCTCGTGCTTCAGATTTTGTGAAAGATTGGATTGAAGTTTTGAACCAATTAAAAAAACATACGGTTGAATTCAGAAGGTATAATTTAATAATTTTCAACATATAAAAGCGTTGCAAATATTAATTTAATTTTAAAAATCATATCTTTTGATACGATGTCGAAAACACGTGAAACATGATCCATTGTGATCGTAACAACGTCTTCTACGATCTAGAAAAGACTGGAACATATTTGGAACTTGTTAGAAAATTAGACAAAAATCAAATCAAGGTGTTATCTCTATTTTTAAAATTAAACTTTAATTATTTATCACTATGTGAAATTCATGTATGTATGTTTGTAACAACCCGGAAAATTGGAACAAATTTAAAATTTTTATTTTAGCTATTTTAATGGATTTTGAATACTTAAAATGATTTATTTTAAATAATAAGGACTAAAAATTTATTTTAATCATAGTTAGATTGAATAAATTTATTTTAATTATAAAACGAGTCTGAATTAGCATGGTAGTTTGAAAATTCGATTTCTAATTTCAATTGAATATATAGAACTCAATATAAGTCAGAATTGGACGAAACAAGAAATATTTGAATCTGATTAACTATATCTTTGTAACGAAGTTAAGAAACTGATATTTCACTTTACAAATTTTAAGTTATGACCAGTTAAAAATTCAGAATAGTTGCAAAGGAATTTATATATATTTTCTGTATATAATATATAGCCCTTAAAAATAGCTATTTTTCAAACGATCTCCGCTTTCGATGAAAACACTTTTGTTGGATCTGGAATGTCAAATTATTGTTGGATTCCAATTTTCATAATTTTTGGAATCGATATGTGAGTGTGGCGCATTTAAACGCGTTTGACCAATTTAAGTTGAATTCAATCGACTGGAAAATGGTCATTTTTCAAATGGCCTCCAAATTCGACGAATTTAGTTTTGTTAGGACCATATCATCAAAACAAAGCTAGATTTATTTTTCTAGAATTTTTTGAGTCAGTATGTGGCCCTGGTAAATTAAAATATACGTTAAAATCAATTTTGACCATTAAATTGATTTATATTTTAATTTTAATGAAAACTAATCGTAACAGCCGAATTGGCTTATGGAACATATCCCATTGGGTTTCGAATGGGGGTATTACGCTTGGGACGACGGTCGGTGGGTACGATTCGGAGTACGAATGGAAAACTAACTTAATGGATAATAAAATAATAAAATAATAAAATATATATTACATAATCTTTCCTTCCCCCTTTCTTCATAACAGTCAACGTAGAAATCGAATTAGAAAAAACAAACAAATGACGGAGCCATTCCATCGCGAATCGCCACCGCCGACGTCACCTCCCCTATCATCGTGCCGCCAGCCTCGGACCAGCCGCACCCCTCCTCTCCTCCCTTCTCCTCCGATTAGACCCGGCCCAACGCCCCCACCCCTATTCGAGCTAATCCCCCATAAACCGCCGCGTCAGACCATGGTGGGGCCCCGCTAGCGCCACCAGTGCCTCCCCCACGAGCCGCTGCACCAACCCATCACCTACACCTCTCCTTCCACCACCAAGTTCGACTAACTCTGAGTTTTTTATATATTGATCCTAATTTCGGTTTTCAATATAAATTATATATATGCACTGTTTAAAACTGAAAAGCTAGGGTTTTTATCTTGATAAAGTTATGAATTTTAGCTTAGCAAAGATATGATTTTTATGAAAGCAAAGTTATGATTTTTATTCATATAAAGCTAGGGTTTTTATACATATAAAGGTATGATTTTTATACATATAAAGTTATGATTTTTAGAAAGGAAAAGGAGAGATTTTTAATACCATAAAGATGTAATTTTTATATGAATTACATTAAAATAAAAATATGATTTTTATACATGAAGCGTTATCATAAAGAGGTGACTTTTATTTATATGACTAACACATAAAAATGAGATTTTTATTATCACGAAAGCGTAGTAAAAATGCGATCTTTATAATATTTGTAGCATAATAAAAATAAGATTTTTATTTATATCGATTTGAAGTAAAAATATGATTTTTATATATATTATAGCGGAATAAAAAAGTGATTTTTACTATGAACAGCGTGAAAAAGATTGCGTTGGAATTTCGGACAAATCCAAATTGTTCAGAAATTCAGAAATAAAGCACGGCGGAGTGGAACCCAAGGTGAGAACTTCTCACTCTAATTTTGTTTCTAGTTAAATATATACTAGGATGCAGACGGGGCTTAGTAGCTCCTTACACCGTCGTCCACAGACCATGGATGACTTGTTTATTTGATTGTGTTGTGAAAATTGTTTGTGATTGTGATGTGCAATGAAAATAGATACGCATGTTTGAAATAAATAATTTATCGTTAAAAATATAATTTTAACGTGTATATGAATAAAATAAATATTCATTTACCAATCGGACGATTTGTTTATGTACACCCATCTGACTGATATTGATTGGGACGATAAATTTTACACGTCGTCCAACTGCACAAATAAAATATGTGTTTGCTGTTTGAAACCCCACACTGGTATTGGGATGAAATTTGACGTACACTAATCCCAATTGTTTAGTTGTATGTCGGTCGATTGGTTGATAGACAGCGTGTAGTGCACTTTGTATGATGGTTGATTATTTATCACTGTAACAACCCGCAAATTCTGAACCAATTTAAAAAAATTATTTTTAGAAAATTTTAATGAATTTTGAGAATATAAAATAATTGGTTTAAATAATAATGGCTAAAAATTTATTTTAATAGAAGTTAAAATGAATAAATTTTATTTAATTATAAAAGGAGTTAAGAATAGCGCTGCAGTTTGAAAATTTGAATTTGAACTTTGACTGAATGTACAGGATTCAAAATAAATCAGAATTGAGTAAAACCAAAAATATTTGAATTTGTTTAATCATATCTTTCTAACGAATCTGATAAATTGAAATTTCACTTTATAATTTAAAAGATATGTCCAGTTTAAAATTTAGAAAAGTCACTGTAGAATTAATATATATTTAATATAATATATTGGCCGTAAAAATAGCCATTTTTCAAACGACCTCTGTTTTCGACGAAACCACTTTTGTTGGAAGCGGAATGTCAAACAATTTTTAGAATTTTTCGAATTAATATGTGAGCGTGGCGAAAGAAAATGTGTTTTGACCATTTCAGTCAAATTTAATCGACTTGAAAATGGCCATTTTTCAAACAGTCTCAGAAATCGACGAAATTAGTTTTGTTAGGACCGTATAGTTAAAATAAAGCTAGAAATATTTTTTCTGTAATTTTTAGAGGTCGTAAGTGACCCCGGCAAATTAAAATGTTCTTTCAAATTAAATAAATAAATGTTTTATAATTTAAATTAAAGAAAAACATATCGTAACAGCCGAATTGGGTTATGAGGCATATTCCATTGTGTCCGGAATGAGGGTTAATAGCTAGGGGCGACACTTGTTGGGATTAATTTGGAGTTAGTTAGAATAAACAGTCTTTTTCTGAAACTAAATAATTAAATAGTATAATACACGGTAGTGGGAATACGAAAACCCTAATGTCTAAAACAGTAGCCGTCGTTCTAAAAGCTCCAATAGCCGATTTTATCCGAATTTGATTCCTTAATTTCTTCCAACTGAAATCGAATTTCAATACAAATTCAAAACTAAAACACAAGGGCTCTTTATGAGCTTCAACTTCATACGGCTGTGATCGTTTTTAGGAGGGTGTAGGCCTTGAATTTCGTGTAGAAGGAGGCGGTGTTTGAACGCCTTTACTGGATAGAAGGCGGCGGCGAGTTCCCCCATACGACCGACGTGGAGAGGCGAGGGCAAGGCCGACATGATGATGCTGACGGATTGAACTCCGGTGGCCTGAAGGGTTGCGCACAAGGACGGGAAGAAGTCGAAGTTTGGGTTCTGTTTTACTGATACGCGAGGTAGAAGAAGGATTAAAAAAGGGCAGCGCTTACAAACGTAATTAAAGGTGTTAATTTTATAATTAGGCTTAAATTAAATGGTTTTAATTTAATACTTGAATATCTTTTTACTGCATTATCAGAATTCGATGAAACGACTTGCGATGGAACCGTTAATTCAAGATCTACGCTTCTGAACTAACTAGGACTGCTTCTGAGCATATCCAATTTTGGTGAAATTTTGAATCTGAGTTAAAACCATCGGTGAGATTTCTATTTTATTAATTAAAATTATTTATTTATTTAAAGTTTATATTTATTCTATCTGAAATTCATGTTGATGTGTAAATTCATGTTGATGTGTGTATATATTTATTTTAGTGTTAATCTTTGTATGATTGTGATGTATTGTTGGATTGATATGACTCATGTTTGTTGGATTTAGTTTACACAATTAAAATCTTATTTTTATTGTACATATCATTAGAAATACAAGCTTGTTGTTCACAAATAAAATCTCTTTTATTTTGACATTGTAGAACGTCGGAATTGATTCAAAAATAAAAATCTCTTTTTATTTGTTATTGAAATGCATAGAAAATATTGACATATAAAATAATCTTTTGTATGACATTAGAATATATGGAAAAAAAATATTTACATAAAATATTCTTCTGTATGTCATTAAAATGTATAGAAAAGCACAAACAAATAAAAGTATTCTTTTATTTGCATTCACAAATGCAAATATACATTGAAAATAAATTTATTCTTTTATTTGCAATCACTAGTGCAAATATACATTAAAAATTGAAATTATTCTTTTATTTGCATTCATAAATGCAAATATACTTTTAAAATTAAAGCTTGTTCTTTTTATCTGTAGTCACTAATACAAATATACATTGTAAATGAAATTTGTCCTTTATTTGTATTCACATATACAAATAAGCATTGGAATATAATTTGTCCTTTTTATTTGTATTCACATATACAAATAAAACATTGAAAGATAATTTGTCCTTTTTATTTGTATTCACATATACAAATAAAACATTGGAATAAAACAAGTTAACCTTTTTATTATATTCTACTATACAAATAATCGTAGAAAATAAAACGTTCACTTTTCATTTGCATTTTTCAATGCAAATTTAACATAAGATAAAAATTAACTTTTTATTTGCATCTCACAACGCAAATATAACTTGAAAATAAAAGGTACATTTTTATTTGTGTTCCACAACACAAATAAAACTAGGAAATAAAATGTACATTGAAAAATGAATAAGTTCTCTTATTTGCATTCTCTAATGCAAATTTACATAGAAAAAAAATGTGTTCTTTTATTTGCATTCATAAATGCAAATATACATTGGCAATCAACTATGTTCTTTTATTTGCATTCACAAATGCAAATATGCTTTGAAAATAAAAATTGTTCTTTCATTTGCATTCACAAGTGCAAATGTACTTTGAAAATAGAAATTGTTTTTTTATTTGCATCTACAAATGCAAATATACTTTGAAATAAAAACTGTTCTTTTATTTGCATTCATAAATGCAAATATACTTTTGAAATTAAAGTTTGTTCTCTTATTTGCATTCACTAATGCATATGTACGGTGAAATGAAATTTATTCTTTTATTTACATTCACCAATGTAAATATGCATTGAAATTAGAATTTATTCTTTTATTTACATTCACCAATGTAAATATGCATTGAAATTAAAATTTATTCTTTTATTTACATTCACCAATGTAAATATGCATTAAAATTAAAACTGGTTCCTTTATTTGCATTCAATAATGCAAATACAACATAGGAAGATAAGTTAACTTTTTATTTGTGTTCTTGAATGCAAATATAACATAGAAATATAAGTTTTACTTTTTATTTCCATTCTCCAAACGAATATACATTGAATAAAAAAATTTCTTTTATTTGCCTCCTCCGTTGCAAATAAACATTAAAAGGAATAAGTACATTTTGTTTGCAATTCTAGATGCAAACAGAATATGATTTGAGAAGTTATATTGTTGTTTGCAGATTTAGATGCAAACAAAAACATTAGAATGAATATTATATTTTATTTTGTATTTTATATAAAATAAAAAGAATGGACTTAAAAGTTATATTTTATTTGTCAATTTAGTACAATAAAAAGAATTGAACAAAACATTCATTTTTGGTCAATATAAAGTTGTTTAACCAAATTAATCGCTTTTGTCAATTTACAGTAGTTAAACCAAATTATGCACTTTTGTTATTTTACACTAGTTGAAAACAAAATATGATTTAAAGAGTTGCTATTTGTTTGTAATTTTAGATGCAAACAAATATTACATTTTTATTTTGTATTTTAGTTAGAAAAAGAAATACACATTTTTCTTTGTAAATATAGTTGCAAACAAAACATTTAATAAAGGTTATATTTTATTTGTATGAATAGATGCAAATAAACATTGTAGTTAAAAAGGGTTATATTTTATTAGCATATTTAGATGTAAATAAACATCGTAGTTAAAAGATTATATTTTTATTTGCATATTTAGGGGCAAATAAACACTGTAGGAAAAAGATGCATTTTGTTTACAACTTTAGATGTAAACAAAACATTAAAATTAAAAGTTATATTTTATTTGCATTCCTTGTTGCAAATAAAACTAGAAATAAAAAGTCACAATTTTTATTTACATTCCTCGATGTAAATAAACATGAAATAAAAAGTTGAATCTTGATTTGCATTCTCTATTTGCAAATAAAGCAAGAAACAAAGAGTTATATTTTTATTTGCATTCTCTATGGCAAATAAAACATGAAATCAAAAAGGTATATTTTTATCTACACTTTGGTTGTTATAAAAATGACAACATTAAAGGATTACATTTTTAATGTAATATAAAGATTACATCTTATACAATATATAAGAATATCATTTTTAGGTAAAATGCATAAATATACTTCATTGTAAGTGAGTTAACATTATAATTCACATTTTTGAGGTTAATAAATTAGAAGAAAAGATTCATTGTTTTTGGATAAAATATGTCAACACGAGAACTTATATTCTCATCATATATGACATGATTCATCATTATATATATATATATATATATATGTTTACGATGCTGAAATGTTACACTTCCATTTACAAGTTATCTGACTTGTTTATGTGATTGGGACGATAATTTTCACACATCGCCCAAGTGCACAAATAATTTATTAATTGTTTTGATTGGATGAAACCCCACACGGGTATTGGGATGATAAGTGACACACACTAATCCCAATGTTTAGTTGTAAAGTGCACTCTGGTTATTATTGGATGTTTAATGATTATTTTATCATTATTGTTGAATACATGCATGGTATGAAATCCATATAACCAAAGTTATATGGTATCTGATTTGAGTCGCATTCCAGTTTAGGAGTTCTTTTAAGTAAAGAATATCTTTTTAAATAAAGAATATTTTAAATAAAGATTTTCTGTTTACAAATAATAGTTTAAAATAAATAATATTGTAATATAAAAGATATTTTATATAAAGAATCTTTTGTGTAAAGAAAATTTGTAAATAAAGGATAAAATGATGATTCCTATGTCCGTTCATGGATGGACAAAAGATAAATATGTTTTATAGAAATAAAGTGGTTATTAACTAGAATAAAACTTTTAAATTAAGATTTAATGAAGTCTTATAATTAACTGATATTTAATTGGAATTAAATAAAGGAATTAGATTTTGGGTTGTCGTGGATGGTGTCTTAAATAACACTATTCTTAAACCCTGTATAAAGGAATAAATCTTGTAATTAATGTTTTTAGAGCTTCGATTATATTTGGTAATTGAAATGAAATGATATGTGAATTGGGTTTACCGTGAACTATGTTTTAAATGACATTTGTTCTTTAACCCAATTTACAGTGGAATTATGAATTAGAATTTATAAATCTTTTTATTAAGATTTAAAGAGAAATTTTCTAAAGTAAAGTTTTCCAATTTAATATACATTAAATTGGAATTGAGTGGAAATTCGATTTGATAATAGTCGAGATAGTCTTCTGTAAAAGAAGACTGATACTATACATGGAATTTAAAAGGCTTTGCCGTTATTCCATTTATATTATTGGTCTGATACAGAAATTTATACCGATTATATATTGACTTGATGTCCATGAAAATTCGATATTTAATGGAAGATGATTTTGGGTTTATCGTGAACATTGTTTTTTAAGTGACATTGATTCTTTAACCCAATTAAAGATAAGGTTAATTCCTTAAAGGTTGAATAATTATAAAATATTGATTTTGATACTAAAATCAAATTGGAGTTTTAAAGGATAGATAAGAATTTATCGTTGATATGACTTAAAGGAACCTTCCCTATAATATGAATATTTTATTAAAAGAATATTCTAAATTGGAATGAGGCGTTGGATGTGTTTTATCATACTTGATTTTTAATTTTAAAATACGCTAGTTATTCAGAAAGACCGGGTTTAACCCATTTCGAATAATTATTACGACGATGAACAGTCGAAGATTAAGACGGTGGTCGAAGACCGGCGATCTTCACATCGAATGGGTAACTAGTGTTGAGGCCCTTGATTGATTTGCTCCCAAGATGGGGCTAAAATGATAGTTATCCGGACGTAGTGTTGATTTGTACGGATTTGGCTTTCGCTCAGTCGCAGAGCATAAGCTTATAAATAGATGCGTGTCTAACGTCAAATTTTGTTCTGTGTAAATTGATTTCAATTAACATACGACCGTTGATGGCGGAGGATTCATTCTCTCGCTCTACACCCTTAGAGGTCGTGTGTTAATAGTTATCAATCGCATGGCGTAAATTATCAACGTGGCACGCCAAGATATAAAAGATCAAGGCTTTTGTTGAAAAGCAGGCCTTGTGCTTTTAGCGTTACTTCGCGAGCCTCACCACCCCGGTTGAGTCTAAAACGGAGCAAGGGAACGCAGGGAGTGCACATGTTTCTTTCTAGCTTGGATTAATGTCAGGGACCTACCAGCGCTGTCATTTTACTTATGTGGATGATGGATTTTTCGATGCCTCAGATTTTTGCGGTCTCCAATGGCCGTATTGGGGGACCGACCCTACTGTATCCAAGGGTTCGCCAGCGTCCAAATCCTGAGGCATTGCTAGTGTGTCTCGAATCGGTCAGGAGATCGTTCCTAGCCTTGACTCATGATGGAAACTCAATTTCCAATATGTAATATCCCGACTTTTTCGACTATTTGAAATACATTATAATAAGAAATTAAAATGAGATTTGCTATTTAAAAACAAAACTAAAGAAAAATGTTAATATATATATATATATATGGATAAGCTTATAACAATAGAATAATATATATAATTGATTTAATCTTGGATTTGAAAAGGTAAAACAAGTATAAAACATCTAAATAGAAATCTTAAGTAAAATACATACAAGAATATGAATCCTTCATAGTTTGTTATATTAACAAAGCAAGGTTTTAAAAACTAAAAGGCCTTAGAACATGATTTATATAAAAAGGTATTTTGTTCACTAGAAAACAAAGGAGGACTTGAGGAAAAACAACAAAAGTGTGTACGTATATGACAAGAAGGCAATTCGGTCAAAACATAAAACATTTGTTCTTTAAACCATCATAAATATCTTAACATGAGACAAGAATGAACACATATAGAGACAAAAACAATTAATGTATGATACCCAAAATAGTAAGCTAAGATTGCAAAACCATTTCCCTAAAGCCTCTAATTTAGTTAGCCTGTGCATTCCTTAGCTAAGAAGAAAAATATCAAGCAAGAAGATTACAAAAAGAAAACCATTTTATAATGGCAAATAAAATCTATGAAATATAAACCATGTGCATAGGAGTATAGCCTTAGGAAAATATCTCTATACTTAAGGATTAAGTAAGCAATTTTCTATTAGCTAAAAGAGGGGATAGGGTACGCCATTTAATGAAGAAGTGATAGGCTTCTAGAAGGGAATACATAAGACAAGGCTATTGGCTAGAAACCTAGGATAAACAAATATTTTTTTACATGTGCTCCTTATAATAACGACTAGGGAGGGGTGAGTCTAAAGGAGGAGTTTGCTGTTGAATCATGTGGAGGAAAATGGTTTTTAAAACACTTGAGTTGGCTATAAATACCTCACAAACTCTCACATCTTCTCCGCACAACAACTCTAAGTTAAACTAAAAACAGAAATGGACATTCAAGAAGAGGAAACCAATCTAGGTGCGTAAAACTCTTTTAATCTCTATTTAAAACATTTCTTTGGTTGGAACTAAATGATGCAAGTACGTTTGATTGTGTGACCATATATACTCGCCAAACTGAGATTTATGTCGCCAAAACTGAGATGTGTCGCCAAAACTGAGATTCAAAACTAAGATTTATACTCGCCAAAACTGAGATTAAGATGTGCCAAAACTGAGATTTAAGTCGCCCAAAAACTGATGTAATAGGTCGCCAAAACTGAGATTAGATGTGTGCAAAAACTGAGATTATGTCGCCCAAAAACCGATGTTATAGGTCGCCAAAACTGGGATGTATATGTCGCCAAAACTGAGATTCAAAACTGAGATTTATACTCGCCAAAACTGAGATTAAGATGTGCCAAAACTGAGATTTAAGTCGCCCAAAAACTGATGTAATAGGTCGCCAAAACTGAGATTAGATGTGTGCCAAAACTCAAATTTATGTCGCCCAAAAACCGATGTTATATGTCGCCAAAACTGAGATTCAAAACTGAGATTCAAAACTGAGATTTATACTCACCAAAACTGAGATTAAGATGTGCCAAAACTGAGATTTAAGTGGTCCAAAAACTGATGTAATAGGTCGCCAAAACAGAGATTAGATGTGTTCCAAAACTGAGATTTATGTCGCCCAAAAACTGATGTAATAGGTCAACAAAACTGAGATTAGATGTGTGCCAAAACTGAGATTTATGTCGCCCAAAAACCGATGTTATAGGTCGTGAAAACTGAGGTTAGATGTGTGCCAAAACTGAGATTAATATTCGCCAAAACTGAGACTAGGATGTGTGTGTTCTTTGAAACTAAACAAAGAAAGAGAAGTGGCAACTTATTACAGGAATTTTAAACATAAGAAGAGAGATTGAGCTGGTTAGTTAGTGTTTAGGTTGATGGGCTGGTAAAGCCTATTAAGGTGGGTGAGTTATATTTAAATAAATATGGTGTATGTAACCATCGTTACTGATACGCAGTAATCCACACTACATAGACTACTACATTGACTGGTACTATAGCATATGCAATCTTCTGATGATGGAACAAACTGTTGTTTTAACTTTTAGAATGTGAATTATCACTCATTCCTAAGTGTTGGAAATAAACTTGGTTTTAAGGAAACAAATAAATTTGATTTTAATAAGAAACATTATGCAATAAAATTAACTATTGTATTAGGGGAAGGTTAAAATATATGGCAAGAAATTTTAGATTTATCAAATGGAGAATTTTAGAATTGATTTGTTGAGGAAAGTAGAAATTAGAGAATAAAAGAAAACTCTAGAATAAGAAGACTCTAGATACTTGGCTATGTTATAAAAGGGTTGTACTCCCTCATTTGTAATCAAGTTGAAAAAAGAAAAGTGAAATAATAAAAATGTAGTATTTCATTTATTCTACGTTTTGTCTCTATCCTCCTCTCTATATATCCAAATTTCCAACATGGTATCGGAGCCAGGTTAACGAGAGAGGATAGAGAGATATCTAGGAAGCTATATAAAAAAAAAAAATCAGAAGGAACATTAAGAGGAAGAAGAAGAGTGAGAAGAAGATCAAAAAAAAAAAAAAAAAAAAAAAAAAAAAAAACAGAAGGAACATTAAGAGGAAGAAGATCAAAGATGAAGAAGAAGATCGAAAATGATATTGTAGAAGATGTTGATGCACCAAATGAAGAGAAAGAGAACATGACACAAGTGGTCGTGAAAGAAATTTTATTTTAGAGTTGTGGGTGAGAAAGTGCACCATGGAGAGAAAGTGCTCCAATATTAAAAAAATGTGAAGGTGATGAGAGAGTGCATCACAAATCGAAGAGAAAGTGCTTCGATAATTTTTGAAGGTGATGAGAGAGTGCATCACAAATCGAAGAGAAAGTGCTTCGAATCAAGGAATCTGTTTGAAGTAGTAAAACCAAGTTTAAGGGAGGATGTTGGAAATAAACTTGGTTTTAAGGAAACAAATAAATTTGATTTTAATAAGAAACATTATGGAATAAAATTAACTATTGTATTAGGGGAAGGTTAAAATATATGGCAAGAAATTTTAGATTTATCAAATGGAGAATTTTAGAATTGATTTGTTGAGGAAAGTAGAAATTAGAGAATAAAAGAAAACTCTAGAATAAGAAGACTCTAGATACTTGGCTATGTTATAAAAGGGTTGTACTCCCTCATTTGTAATCAAGTTGAAAAAAGAAAAGTGAAATAATAAAAATGTAGTATTTCATTTATTCTATGTTTTATCTCTATCCTCCTCTCTATATACAAATTCCAACACTAAGCTTCATACATGCGGTTTTCCCCCAAAGACCATACAGTTGGCAAAACCCCAAAAAATATATAAGTAGTTGCTTGAAATATGATGTTAGATTAAGAAGTAAGGAAGCAACATAAGAAGGGAAGTTCACGTTATAATCATGTAGTTTAAAGAGAAAATAAATTAGAGGAGCATCAAGCAATATGAAGGGGAGGGCGCAAGGTTAAAAATAAATAAAAAATGAGAGAAGTGAGGGTAACAGTAGAAGTAATTGGGGCCGAAGGATATTGGGTTTTACAACACTCTGCATTTGTGGTGCTTGAGTGAGCTGGTACATAAATGGAAAGGAAAGGAGAGACTGATTTTAGGGACAAGGGTTTGTGGCAATCACCGAAATTTTGGTCAAGTCATTAAACGAAAACGAGAGTTCACAAATAAGTTCAGGGTGTATCGATACGATTGTGGAGGGGTTTGCAATCAATGTTTGGCGACTCCACTGCATGTGCATGTGCACACTACACATATAACGTGCACTGAACTATATACATAACCGTGCACTGAAACTGTGCACTTAAATACACATGAAAAAGGGAGGGCGTGGCCTTGTTTTTTTTAGCTGGGATGTTCAAGGATAACAACAAGATGATGGGCGTACATGCATTTTTCATGCATGAGGAATGAAGAACATTCAAGCTGGAGTTGGATGTGGTGTCGGACATGGTTTGGGAGTAGGGCTTGCTATGAAGCCGGGGGGGGGGGGGGGGGGTGAACCGAAATCAGTCTTAGGTTCTTGAATCAATGATTAAGCTAGTATAAAAAAATTAGGACTTGCACCAGCTAGGTTTATCTTCTATGAAAAGCATCATACCTGGGCAATTTCAAAGTAGTATAAGTGCATGGACAAGCACTGCTCCAGCAACCGTGATGCCATCCATTTTGACCTAAAGAAAAAAATAGAAGCAAGATTAAATTGTAAATGGATTTGTTTGGACTGGTATGTTGTATACATGATTCAATGGTGTATATGAATGTTGCGTTCAGAAGAGCAGGATTAGCATGGGCCTGAGGTGTTGTATGTACATACTTAAGTTGAAAGCAGTAGGAGCTATATGTTTTAAATTGGAAAAAAATGAAGAAGAATATAATAAATAAATAAAAAGAGAATTTTTATTTAAATATCATAGGCGAGTGGAAGAAAAGACAGAGGCAAGAGGATCGAATACAGAAGCTCGACTGTAGAAGTTCGACGAGTCTAGAAAATAGAAATAATAAGGAAATAATTAATTTAAATTATTAAATTAGAAGTGAGGAAATAATTTACAGAAATAACAGAAGCGTTAAACATCGTATGGACCACGATGTCTAAAGGAAGAAAATACCGTGTGCGGCGCACACTCTTTATCTATTCATTTCTAGATGATGGTCAAAAATGAAGAAAATACTGTGTGCGACGGAGACACTTAAATCGTTCATTTATAAACGATAATCTAAAAATCCAGATGTGAGCAAAGCAAACATATGCTGTTTGTTTGACTGAAACTCATAATTAAACAATGTATAAACATGATTTATAATCATGTTAGACTGATAGTTATTTATCGACTGTAAAAGAAATTTCGTACATCGTTTCGAAGAGACCGGAATAAATATTTCTCTTCGACTCGAATTATACGACGCGTGTCAGAGATATTGAAGACGGAGATATGCAAGGACTATTTTAAATAGTTCTGTCAGTCTGTTCAGTCCAAGAACAAACCCGAATGGACGAGTGTCTGACAACGTATATCAGTTAAATTCTACACATCGAATTTACGTAAGTATATTACGTTGGTGGCGGAGAAATTCGTTTCTCTTTGCTTTATTGCCCGCAATATATTTGGGTAATCGAATGAGTGTTTCTGACGGATATGACGATGTGACATTCAAAGTAATTGAAGAGATAATCTGTCAGAAGGATAAACGTTACATCAAACCTCACAATCCGGAAGTAACAAAAGTTGGGCTTGGCATCATGGCTAGTTGGGTCATACCCAAGCAGGGTGTATTGTAACCGATCTAGAGAAAATTCATATTTGTTCTTCTTTTCGATTCTGTATCTTCGGATTTCTGTTGTACGGCCAACAATCGTGGGTGGCAATATATTCGATACACTCAAGCTAAATGAGTGGTCGGTCATGTGTGGCCGGGTTGCAAGACGTTCTTGTTGAACCTATAGTGTATACCCTCTAGAGTACACTGATCGGTGGGTGCTCCCATAGCTTGTCTGTTTGAATCCAATCTCCAATAAGCGCCCTGCGGTTTTAGTTTGTGTACTATATACGTGAACGTGAGATGCAAGCATTTCACTAGATGATTATTTATTTGACAAAAACTATCGTAATATCAAACGTTTTGATATAAATACTTGGGTCATTATCCATATATTTGTTATGGATTGGTCGAAAGATTTCTAATGTAAACAAATCCGTCGAAATGGAAAACATTATCCCTTATTTCCCTATTTACATCTTTTAACTATGTTTACTCACACCAGTCCATATCGCTGGCATAAGCTGGGTATGCATGATAGAGGGTTCTCGCTATGCGTTAGGTGGCGATACTCATAATATTTATTATGAGTAGACAAGTAATTCAGGTAAGGCAAGTGGAACTTACGAAGTTGAAGTTCAAGACTAGTATATCTATGTATCCAGTTCAGTTATCTGTATAATCCTAGTCATGATGTATAATTATGCTGTTGTACTATGGTATTGTATTAAGATGATATACTCTTATGTAACAGACCCAGTATTGTAATATACTATGTTTTGTGTAATTCCGCTGTGAGATTCTGATGTCTTCTTATTCTTCTATTCTATAAGTTCTACCTTTTCTTTCTTATCTTCTAAATTCTTTCATGACACGACTTTCGATGTATCGAAAATCGGGCCGTTACAGTTGGTATCAGAGCTATTGGTTGAGAAGTAACCTTGGCTCTGTGGCATAACTCAGTAGAGATAGGGTTAGTAACACCCTAGATTGAGATTGAGTTAGTTTTGAGAGAGCGTATTTTTATTAAAACTATTTTAGTATAGGACGACCCTAGTTATTTATCCCTAAGACATTTTCCGAACGAGTATTAACTCTCAAATCGTATACTCAGAAAAGTTGATAATGAGTTCTCAAGGAAGACGAGGCCGAGGAGCAAGCAAGGAAACCACGACCAATGGGCACAATGTTAATCAAACCCAAGTGGATACAACTGAAGTGGTCCAGGCTCCAACGCAGCCAAACTTCGCTGTGATTTGCAAAAACTACACTACTCTGGGAGGAAAGACTTTTAAAGGTACTGAATCACTGGTCGACGTCCAAGCATGGATTAGATCATGTGAGAAGATTTTTAAGGGACTGAAGTTGGATGACGAGTATAAACGTCTCTTAGCTTCATGGAATCTGGAGGGAGCCGCAGTAATCTGGTGGGACGCTCGGACTGGAAACACTCCTGAGGAGAATTTTACTTGGGTAATGTTCAAAGAAGTTTTTGAAGCTCAGTATCTGCCAGCAACTGGGAAGACCAGGATGTACAGAGACTTCATTGACTTGAAGCAAGGAGCCTTTCAGTGACTGATTATGAAAACAAGTTCAATGCACTGTCAAGCTTTGGACCGGAGTTGGTAAATACCTCAATGAAGAAGAATGAAATGTTCGTAGCTGGACTGAAGGATAGTCTACAAGGACGTATGATGGGGCATCTGAAAGACCCATTTGTAGAACTAGTGGACTTAGCATTCAGGTATGAAGCCTTGGATGCTAAGAAACCAGTAGAAAAGGCTCAGACTGGAGGAAGCAGTGGAGAGAGTCCCCGAAAGAGGAAATTCAATCCAAATTGGGAGAACGAGGAAAAGGGAGATACGGGGAAAGAAAAGTATGAAAATCGTTTTAAGAATGTTCTTTGTCACAATTGCAAACAAAAGGGACATATCGCTAGATTTTGTAAGTGGCCAAAGGATAAGGAACCAGAACAAACCCAGCAGCAAAAGAAACCGCAGCAACAGCAGCAGCAGAACCAGATTAAGAGAAATGAAATGGTGATAAAGAACCTTTGTTTTAATTGCCATCAGCTAGGACACAGGATAAAGGATTGCCCACTAATGAAGAAGGCACCACAGACTAATGTTTATGCTATCATAAATGAGCCGTCAACTTCTAGGGACATGAAGGAAAAAGGAATCGCGAAAGGTACCTACACGGTGTCAGAGGAGTAGGATGGATGGGTGAGTCGGACTATATATCTATGTATGATAGTCTACAACTTGAATTAGTCAAGTGTAGCACTATATATGGTAATAGGGTATGTATGTCTAGTACGAGTATGAAACTAGTGTATAATTATAATGTACTAAGTACTAGTGATATGAAGTATCATCTTTTGGGGAAAAACTTTCTATCTTTCTTACTTTAATTTCGGGGACGAAATTCTTATAAGGGGGTTGGGCTGTAATGTCCCGACTTTTTCGACTATTTTAAATATATTTTAATAAGAAATTAAAATGAGATTTGCTATTTAAAAACAAAACTAATGAAGAATCTTGATATATATATGGATAAGCTTATAACAATAGAATAATATATATACTTGATTTAATCTTGGATTTGAAAAGGTAAAACAAGTATAAAACATCCAAATAGAAATCTTAAGTAAAATACATACAAGAATATAAATACTTCATAGTTTGTTAAATTAACAAAGCAAGGTTTTAAAAACAAAAAGGCCTTAGAACATGATTTATATAAAAAGGTATTTTGTTCACTAGAAAATAAAGGAGGACTTGAGGGCAAAACAACAAAAGAATGTATGTATATGACAAGAAGGCAAGTCGGCCAAAACATAAAACATTTGTTCTTTGAACCATCATAAATATCTTAACATGAGACAAGAATGAACACATATAGAGACAAAAACAATTAATGTATGATATCCAAAATAGTAAGCTAAGATTGCAAAACCATTTCCCTAAAGCCTCTAATTTAGTTAGCCTGTGCATTCCTTAGCTAAGAAGAAAAATATCAAGCAAGAAGATTACAAAAAGAAAACCATTTTATAATGGCAAATAAAATCTATGAAATCTAAACCATGTGCATAGGAGTATAGCCTTAGGAAAATATCTCTATACTTAAAGATTAAGTAAGCAATTTTCTATTAGCTAAAAGAAGAGGACAGGGTAGGCCATTTAATGAAGAATTGATAGGCTTCTAGAAAGGAATACATAAGTCAAGGCTATTGGCTAGAAACCTAGGATAAACAAATATTTTCTTACATGTGCTCCTTATAATAAGGACTAAGGAGGGGTGAGGCTAAAGGAGGAGTTTACTGTTGAATCATGTGGAGGAAAATGGTTTTTAAAACACTTCAGTTGGCTATAAATACCTCACAAACTCTCACATCTTCTCCACACAACTGTTGGTTTTTTAGAGGAGGAAGAAGAAGAAATTAGAAGAAAGAAGAATAATTAAAAACTTTTATTGCTTCATTTTTTTTCATACCACAAATTGAAAGATTACACTTACGTTTATAGCATTACAGGGATTCTAGAGTCTTCTTCTCTAGAATTGTCCTTAACCCCTAATTTCTACTTTCCTTAACATATCAAATTTCATTTGATATCTCTTACCATTTATTTTAGCCTTCCATTAGTACAATAATTAACTTTATTACATAATGTTTCCTATTAAAACTAAATTTATTTGTTTCCTTAAAACCAAGTTTATTTCCAACATCCTCACTTAAACTTGGTTTTACTACTCCAAACAGATTCCTTGATTCGAAGCACTTTCTCTTCGATTTGTGATGCACTCTCTCACCACCTTCAAAAATTAACGAAGCACTTTCTCTTTGATTTGTGATGCACTCTCTCATCACCTTCAAAAAATTAACGAAGCACTTTCTCTTCGATTTGTGATGCACTCTCTCATCACCTTCAATTTTTTTTTTTTAAATATTGGAGCACTTTCTCTCCATGATGCACTTTATCACTAATAATTCTAAAATAAAATTTCTTCCACGGCCACTTGTACCATGTTCTCTTGTTTTTCATCTGTCATGGTCTCTTGCTTTTTATTTTTGAATCTACAATTCCTTGCCATATGCCCAAATTTTTGACAATTGAAACACTTAGGTTTACCCTTATACCAACAATCACTTTCTTCATGACCAGTTTTGTGACAATTGTTGCATTGGAGAAATTTGTCTTTCCCTTTATGCTTTGCTATTAAAGCTTTTTCACTGTTGTATTTACTATCTTCATTTCTCATGATCCTCCTTTGATCCACCGCATGAAGTGAATTGATCAATTCTGAAAATGTTAACTTAGACAAATCTTTAGTGTCTTCAAGTGAGGAAATTTTACCATCAAACCTTTCTGGAAGAGTGACAAGAAGTTTGTCCATCACCCTTTAGCTTGTAAATTCTTCACCAAGTAGCTTGATTTGGTTGGTAATGGACATCAGCCGACTCCCATACTCCTTAACACCTTCATTACTTTTCATCCCCATCATTTCAAATTCCCTCTTAAGATTCAAAATTTGCATTAATTTTGTTTGATGATTTCCTTCATACTCCTCTTTAATTTTCTCCCATGCTTCTTTGGGAGATTCACAGCCCATAATAATTATGAAAATTTCTTCCGACACGGCCCCATGCAGATAGGAAAGTGCCCTTGACTTTCTTGCCATATCTTCGTCATATTTTTTTGTTTGGGTGGCTGTTGAATTTTGTGGAAGTGGAGTGGGATCAATATCATTTTCAATGACATCCCATAAGCTTAAAGCTTTTAGATATGACTTCATTTTGATAGCCCATGATTGATAATTTTCTCCTTTGAATAGAGGAATGGAAAGTGAAAATTTTGTTGCAGTAGACACTAGAAGAACAAACATTTTTTTTTTTTTTAACCTCACAAGCTCTAAGAATAGCTGGCTCCGATACCACTTTGTTGGTTTTTTAGAGGAGGAAGAAGAAGAAATTAGAAGAAAGAAGAATAATTAAAAACTTTTATTGCTTCATTTTTTTTCATACCACAAATTGAAAGATTACACTTACATTTATAGCATTACAGGGATTCTAGAGTCTTCTTCTCTAGAATTGTCCGTAACCCCTAATTTCTACTTTCCTTAACATATCAAATTTCATTTAATATCTCTTACCATTTATTTTAGCCTTCCATTAATACAATAATTAACTTTATTACATAATGTTTCCTATTAAAACTAAATTTATTTGTTTCCTTAAAACCAAGTTTATTTCCAACAACAACAACTCTAAGTTAAACTGAAAACTGAAGTGGACATTCAAGAAGAGAAAAGCGATCTAGGTGAGTAAAACTCTTTTAATCTCTATTTAAAACATTTCTTTGGTTGGAACTAAATGATGCAGGTATGTTTGATTGTGTGACCATATATACTCGCCGAACTGAGATTTATGTCGCCAAAACTGAGATGTATATGTCGCCAAAACTGAGATTCAAAACTGAGATTTATACTCGCCAAAACTGAGGTTAAGATGTGCCAAAACTGAGATTTAAGTCGCCCAAAAACTAATGTAATATGTCGCCAAAACTGAGATTAGATGTGTGCCAAAACTGAGATTTATGTCGCCCAAAAACCGACGTTATAGGTCGCCAAAACTGAGATGTATATGTCGCCAAAACTGAGATTCAAAACTGAGATTTAAACTCGCCAAAACTGAGATTAAGATGTGCCAAAACTAAGATTTAGCTCGCCCAAAAACTGATGTAATAGGTCGCCAAAACTGAGATTAGATGTGTGCCAAAACTGAGGTTTATGTCGCCCAAAAACCGATGTCAGAGGTCGCCAAAACAGAGATTTATATGTCGCCAAAACTGAGATTCAAAACTGATATTTATACTCGCCAAAACTGATATTAAGATGTGCCAAAACTGAGAGTTAAGTCGCCCAAAAACTGATGTAATAGGTTGCCAAAACTGAGATTAGATGTGTGCCAAAACTGAGATTTATGTCGCCCAAAAACTGATGTAATAGGTCGCCAAAACTGAGATTAGATGTGTGCCAAAACTGAGATTTATGTCGCCCAAAAACCGATGTTATAGGTCGCCAAAACTGAGATTAGATGTGTGCCAAAACTGAGATTTATATTCGCCAAAATTGAGATTAAGATGTGTGTGTTCTTTGAAACTAAACAAAGAAAGAAAAGTGGCAACTTGTTACAGGAAGTTTAAACATAAGAAGAGAGATTGAGCTGGTTGGTTAGTGTTTAGGTTGATGGGCTGGTAAAGCCTATTAAGGTGGGTGAGTTATATTTAAATAAATATGGTGTATGTAACCATCGTTACTGATACGCAGTAATCCACACTACATAGACTGCTACATTGACTGGTACTATAGCATACGCAATCTTCTGATGATGGAACAAACTGTTGTTTAACCTTTTAGAATGTGAATTATCACTCATTCCTAAGCTTCATACATGCGGTTTTCCCCCAAAGACCATACAGTTGGCAAAACCCCAAAAAATATATAAGTAGTTGCTTGAAATATGATGTTAGATTAAGAAGTAAGGAAGCAGCATAAGAAGGGAAGTTCACGTTATAATCATGTAGTTTAAAGAGAAAATAAATTAGAGGAGCAGCAAGCAATATGAAGGGGAGGGCGCAAGGTTAAAAATAATAAAAAAAAAAGAGAAGTGAGGGTAATAGTAGAAGTAATTGGGGCCGAAGGATATTGGGTTTTACAACACTCTGCATTTGTGGTGCTTGAGTGAGCTGGTACATAAATGGGAAGGAAAGGAGAGACTGATTTTAGGGACAAGGGTTTGTGGAAATCACCGAAATTTTGGTCAAGTCATTAATATAAACGAAAACGTGAGTTCACAAATAAGTTCAGGGTGTATCGATACGATTGTGGAGAGATTTGCAATCAATGTTTGGCGACTCCATCGCATGTGCATGTGCACACTGCACATATAACGTGCACTGAACTATACACATAACCGTGCACTGAAACTATGCACTTAAATACACATGAAAAAGGGAGGGCGTGGCCTTGTTTTGTTTAGCTGGGATGTTCAAGGATAACAACAAGATGATGGGCGTACATGCGTTTTTCATGCATGAGGAATGAAGAACATTCAAGCTGAAGTTGGATGTGGTGTCTGCGTCGGACATGGTTTGGGAGTAGGGCTTGCTATGAAGCCTGGGGGGGTGAACCGAAATCAGTCTTAGGTTCTTGAATCAATGATTAAGCTAGTATAAAAAAATTAGGACTTGCACCAGCTAGGTTTATCTTCTATGAAAAGCATCATACCTGGGCAATTTCAAAGTAGTATAAGTGGATGGACAAGCACTGTTCCAGCAACCGTGATGCCATCCATTTTGACCTAAAGAAAAAAATAGAAGCAAGATTAAATTGTAAATGGATTTGTTTGGACAGGTATGTTGTATACATGATTCAATGGTGTATATGAGGGTTGCGTTCAGAAGAGCAGGATTAGCATGGGCCTGAGGTGTTGTATGTACATACTTAAGTTGAAAGCAGTAGGAGCTATAAGTTTTAAATTGGAAAAAAATGAAGAAGAAAATAATAAATAAATAAAAAGAGAATTTTTATTTAAATATCATAGGCGAGTGGAAGAAAAGACAGAGGCAAGAGGATCGAATACAGAAGCTCGACTATAGAAGTTCGACGTGTCTAGAAAATAGAAATAATAAGGAAATAATTCATTTAAATTATTAAATTAGAAGTGAGGAAATAATTTACAGAAATAACAAAAGCGTTAAACATCGTATGGACCACGATGTCTAAAGGAAGAAAATACCATGTGCGGCGCACACTCTTTATCTATTAATTCTAGATGATGGTCAAAAATGAAGAAAATACTGTGTGCGACGGACACACTTAAATCGTTCATTTATAAACGATAATCTAAAAATCCAGATGTGAGCAAAGCAAACATATGCTGTTTGTTTGACTGAAACTCATAATTAAAGAATGTATAAACATGATTTATAATCATGTTAGACTGATAGTTATTTATCGACAATAAAAGAAATTTCGTACATCGTTTCGAAGAGATCGGAATAAATATTCCACTTCGACTCGAATTATACAACGCGTGTCAGAGATATTGTAACAACCCGAATTTTTACGACGTGTTAAGACAAGAATCATGGCGGAATTAAATTATAAAATTTGAATCAGATAAAACGGGCTGTGCCATTGCATTCGTCTCGTAAAAATATGCGAAATAGAGTCCGAAATTTCGTAAATCGGAGTCCGTATGGCCCAGTTATGGCCCAACGAAGTTTCATGAAAATTCAAATCCGAAACCAGATTCGAAATTCAGCCTAAAATAGAAGGCAGGAAAATTCCCGCCAGACACGGGGTCGACACCAGTGTCGACCCATGTGTCGACCCCCCCTCCAGGGGGTCGACATGGGTGTCGACCCCCTTCCAAGGGGTCGACATGGGTGTCGACCCCTGGGTCGACCCCCCCCCCCCCCCCCGGGTCAAACCAGCGACCTGGTGCACCTGCTTGTTATGTTGGCTAGGTTTCGGAGGCTTGTGACGATTTTGGAGGGCTCAGATCTATCCTAGAGTTTATCCTACGGCCTAAACTACTACTAGCATCTATAAAAAGACCCCTAGACCTAGCCTAAACCAGCACAACTCTCTCATGCCACGAAGTGCTGCCCAAATGTCAAGTGATCATGACCTCCATCTCCAACTCCAAGAGACTATGCATTCAAATCGGATCCGAATCAGAAGGTGCAAGCTTGCTGCACCAAATAGAGGCGAGATAAACGTTGCTACGGGGATTCCATGACGGTTCTTCATCAAAGGAGCCACCTTTCTTCATCAAGACGATTCATGCGCATTCTCTAAGCCTCGCTAGGTAAGTTCTAGCTACTTTTAGATTGAAACGATAACTTGAATATGACATGGGATAAATTTGGGATTGGCATAAGTATGATAATCAATCCATGCTCATTCTTGTTCAGCTTGGATTTTACTTTTGGGAATGTTGATATGACATCAACTTCATGTTGCAAATCACTCTTTCATGTCCTAATATCATGCTTGTAATGATGCTTTCTCTCGGATCTTATTTTATGCAAGATTTCTACCTTCCCCTATTTGTTTTCTTTTGATGAACCTTGGTTAATTTTGGACCTAGGCCTAAACTACGACATACGTGCGGTTTGCATGCGGGAAAATGTTGGGATTTCACCTATGTGGGTGGTAGAACTTATGTCATAACATGAAATGGGGAATTTGGGGGTATTGTCGATGTAATTTGCAAGTTTGGTCATACATGAGTTGGCATATGAACAAAATCACGAGTTTTGGGGCTATGCAAATTTAATCAAGGGATTGGGCTTATGTAAATTTGACATAAGTAGGATTGGGGACATGAAACATGATTTGGGCTTATTTGGCTAGAAACTTGATAACAAGAAAACTTTGGCTAGGACCATTGTTTCGGAAAATGGGAGTGAACATGACAAGATGTAACTTTGGCTATGAACTTAACCTGAAATATAACTTGACATGGAATATTTACATAGATTATACATGAAAACTTGTTTATGATAAACATGAACATGACACGTAGGAAAACATGGAACTTGAAAACTAGACATGTATAGGTTGTAAGTGTAATATGACACTAGACTAAACACGAAAGTGACCAACTCGAGGTTGGGTTGAGTTTGCAACATAAAACTACCCGGACCCGACCGGCTTAACTAGTAGTTGCAAACAATAAGATCCAATGTGAGAAGTTGGTCACATCGCACTTGAAACCCGAGGTTAGACTCAGTTTGCGGCAGAAACCTGCCAGGAACCAACCGGCCTAACTAGTGGCCGCAAACTGTCAGTCTAATGTGAGAGGTTGGGGTGCATTAAATTAATTAATGCCACATGATAAGGTTAAGTTAATTTGACTAATGACACTTAACCATAAAATACAATTAGGGGATGGGGTTAAGTAATCTACACTTAACTAATCTAAACACGGTAATTAGATGGGGTTAGGTAACCTACACTTAACTAATCTAAACACGGTAATTAGATGGGGTTTAAGTAATCTACGCTTAACTAATCTAAACGCGGTAATTAGATGAGGTTAAGTAACCTATACTTAACCAATCTAACTCGATAATTTGTTGAGGTTAAGCTAACCGATACTTAACCAATCTAGCTTTGTAATCTGATAGGGTTAAGTTAACCTACACTTAACCAATCTAGACATAGTAATTTGATGGGGTTAGGTAACTTATACTTAATCAATTACACATGATGATTTGATGAGGTTAAGTAATCTATACTTAACCAATCTAATATGAGAACACGATAGGGTTAAGACAAACTAATACTTAACCAATTTGACTTGATAATTGAATAGGGTTAAGTCACGAGCTCCTTGGTATACTTAACCAACTGGTAGGGCTAGGTCTTGAACTTAAATACTTAGCCAATCTTGACATGATTCGTGGGCGGATTAAGTCATGAACCTGAATGACAACACTTAACCCATTAGACAAAACCCTAGTTCAAGGGACTAAGTGGAAAGCCTTAGTTAACAAGGATAACGGGAAAAGAAGCTAAGTGGTAAACCTTAGTTAAGAATAACTAAGTAATAATTCTTAGTCAAGGAAATTTGACTAGTTCATAAATAGATGAGTAACCCGATACGGTAGGTCATCGCTTAGCACGCGTGGAGGAGCGAATTATCTGACTTAGATAAAGGCTCCAACGAACTGGGTAACGAAGCGGAAGCTTCGGGGGACGTGAGGATATTCTTGGTATCACTCTGTGAGATTGCAGATGATCCGCCTGGGCTCACAAGAGGTTAAGGTCTGCGGTGGAAGAACCAGGAGTATGCCTTGGTTGCTATGCGAGCGACCTAAAGACTGAGATGGATTAGCGTGGAGTCGTCGATTCTTGTTTTCGCCCTGGATAGCGCGTCGTCGACTACCTACCATTTTTAGTCAATCGTGTACGTACGGAAAGGCAGAGAACTCCCAACAGACCATAAACTTGCTATCGAGTTATGGGTGAGGTTGGCTATCTAGGAGTGGGGCATCGAAGGGCCGTAGGGTAGTTCTCATACATGACTTTTCTTGGATTGCCTTTCAGTAGTTGAGGGAGGGGTCACGTGGGACCATAGCCACGGGTACAAAAACAAACCTTGATATCTGCATCGGCAGATGACTTAAAATCTCCCGACCGAGTTCCGCATTTCTTGATTTGCCTTGGCACGGGACTCGGGTAGCACATTGAGACACATGTGCATCTAGACATGGAAGAACGATTCACGATACATACGTGGGAAAAAGGGCGTGGTTGACGGGTAGTGTAATTCATAGTGGTCCTAGGTGGCTAAAACCCAAACCGAGATACGAAAACGTTGATTAGGTAGCATAATTCCTAGTAGTCCTAGGTGGCATAAATCCTACTTGAACACGCGATAGTTCATGATGAGAAAACCTAGGTAGATCGAGGGTAGCAGTCCAAACGATTTCAAGAATAAAATGGTACTACGTTGAAGTAGTGAGAAAGCCCGTATGAGGTACGGCAAAGGACTGAACTCATACACATGGAAAGGATAATACAAGTTGGAATAAACCTACATACGATGTATTAGGTTGACACACTAAAAATGGACCATTACATGACATTGGGCAAGGGACATTTATAGTTAACACACGACACGAGAATGGGATACTAGTACGGAGGGTGCAGAGCAAATATACATGTTAGAACCTTGAGAAATATTTTTGGTAAAAACCTTGGGATATTATACCTGATTCACAGTACCCATAGTTTATCATGGTACATTAGTTTATCTTGACGCCGTAGTTACCATGATACCTTAGTTTTGATACAGTAGTTCATCCTGTTATCTTGGTTTAGCTTACCTACCTTGTCATCATCCTTATGTTTACTTTCAGTTTATGCATGTCATGTTACTTTTACCTGTTTCTATGCTGGAAGTAGATAGGACTTACCAGTCTTTATGACTGACTCTGTTTTCTTTCGCCTCTTTTTCTTCCGTTCCCCCCCCCCCAGGTTTTCAGGGAGGAAATGCTGTTGGTTAGTTCAGACTTCTTCTGCTTGAAGGTCATCATGTATGGCTTGGATTTTTTCTTGGCTATGGCTGCTTTTCTGTTTTACTTGGGGAAAAATTTATGAAATGGTTTTATGCTTCTTTATTATTGCAAGACAGATTTTTGATGTAAGAAATTCTCTGATGTAAAAGATTTTAGACCTTATTCATTTAAGATATGAAAGTTGATTTTACTTCCGCTATTTTATATGTTCTGTCTTGTAATATTTCTGTGCATGTTAACCAGATAACGCTCCACCAAAGCCAGTGTACTTGCTTAGAGTGACCCTGACGGAGGTGGGGTGTTACATTTGGTATCAGAGCAGAAGGTTGTTACCAGACTGGGCAAAAGTTTTTAAGAAAGGTTTAAAAACCTTCTGAAATTATTTTCGAAACCATTTACAAAGAAGCATTTTTCAAGAAAAGTTTTTAAAGAAAAAGGCTATTCCTAAAAGGCCATTAGCACTACCCTTTGTTTCCTTGATTAATTCTCTTTTCCTTTCTTTCCCCCATCTGTAGTCATAGTAATTTTGACTGTGACTAATCTTTTCGTGCTACGAGGCGCTTTCCGTGCGATGGAGGTGGTTCTCCAGAGACCTGTTACCGTGATACAAGAAAGGATAATAAGAAATAGGATAAAGGATACAAGCATAAGGATAAGCAACTTGTTGGTATATCCTGATCCACAAAGGAAGATAAGGACAAGATCAGCGAGAGGAAGGTTGTTTGCTCTCATTTCTAGCGTACCTAAGAGGAATGGTACCGTTTCTGTTAAAGATTTAGCCTTTCTTTTCTATCATTCCGGCCAAACTTTGTTGTGATCATCGAATCATTTAAGTTTGCTTCGATAGTTGAGTCTCTGCACCTTAGTACTAGCATGGTGAAGGATCCGATTTTTGTCCCAAATCTTGTTGGAGGATCAGTCCATTTATTCATGACTTGGTTGGATTTGAGGATGTCTATGCTAAGTGTTAAGTTTGGATGTAATGCCTATGATTTTGGGCCATGGATGGATTCTAGGGATAAAGTGGTCATCCAGCAAGGGGTGCCATTCCCGATTTTGAAAGGAGGGTAGTTAGACTCTTGACTTGCCTTGGTAGTACCCTCGAAGTCTCGCGTAACCTTTCGGGTTCTGTCATGATTAGTTACCTAGAATCTCTTGATGCATTTGTTAGTAATCTGTTTGAGCAGTGTTCGCCAATAAGACGGATTGTTTATCTCGATTTCGCATGAGTTATAGAAATCACCCTAGTAGGTACACTTGGCAACATGGATTGGCATCGGTAAACGAGATCCAGAGTTCACTAGTGAATTTTGGAGAGCCTGCATGAGTACGCAGTTATATTTGAGCCAAGTATACTAGGGAAAGAACAAGTGGAACGAGAGGCGACAGTGAAATGAGTTTCCACTCATATCTTGGAAATAGGAATCAAGGAGCTACGAAATCGTGGAGCAAGGCACAATGGAATTAAGCTCAAGGAAACGCGACTTGGAAGGTTGAAGACTAGATACGCGCATCATATCTCTTTTTAAGAGTATATCCTGGATCCCTGTTTTCTGTAGAGCTTGCTTGTATGCTATCTTTTATGGATATCCTCTCGGTCTTGTTTTCAATCCTATTTCTGTTACAAACCCCATAAGGAGTTTGTCTTGCTTATCTTCTCAATCCTATCTTGGGAACCTTAGGTAGAACCCTATGAATGTAAACATGTATTTGAAACATGTTATGATTGATATGGTTGCAAATGGTTGCAAGTGGTTGCCTATGGATGCGCGAATACACATTAGACACTAGATCGACCCAGTCACGTTTTCATGTTGCATATGCACGAGTATTTATACTTATTTATGAATGAAATTGAATATGTTATCATGTGGATGCTGCTTATGAATGAATGTATGCGCACACATATAGTGGTATATATGACTAGGACTATTTGCATACATGTTGGATTCATGGCACTAAACATATTTTTGCATTAGAAAGATCATTCAGGCCTGATCATTAGCATTAGCTAAGGAACATATACACACACTATCTGCATGTGTTCATTAAGTATTAGAAGTCTTTTAAGGACCATGGTTGCTTGTGGATGATGTTTTGAGTAGATGGATGATGGATGGTAGGATACGTTCTTCCTAACTTGGAGACTGCGGGGACGAAATCCTTAAAGGTGCGGAGAATGTAACAACCCGAATTTTTATGACGTGTTAAGACAATAATCAAGGCGGAATTAAATTATAAAATCTGAATCAGATAAAACGGGTTGGGCCATTGCGTTCGTCTCGGAAAAATACGCGAAATAGAGTCCGAAATTTCGTAAATCGGAGTCTGTATGGCCCAGTTATGGCCCAACGAAGTTTCATGAAAATTCAAATCCGAAAACAGATTCGAAATTCAGCCTAAAATAGAAGGCGGGAAAATTCCCGCCAGACACGGGGTCGACACCGGTGTCGACCCATGTGTCGACCCCCCTCCAGGGGGTCGACATGGGTGTCGACCCCCCTCCAAGGGGTCGACATGGGTGTCGACCCCTGGGTCGACCCCCCCCCCCCGGGTCAAACCAGCGACCTGGTGCACCTGCTTGTTATGTTGGCTCGGTTTTGGAGGCTTGTGACGATTTTGGAGGGCTCAGATCTATCCTAGGGTTTATCCTACGGTCTAAACTACTCCTAGCATCTATAAAAAGACCCCTAGACCTAGCCTAAACCCGCACAACTCTCTCATGCCACGAAGTGCTTCCCAAATGTCAAGTGATCATGGCCTCCATCTCCAACTCCAAGAGACTATGCAATCAAATCGGATCCGAATCAGAAGGTGCAAGCTTGCTACACCAAATAGAGGCGAGATCAACGTTGCTATGGCGATTTCATGACGGTTCTTCATCAATGGAGCCACCTTTCTTCATCAAGACAATTCATGCGCACTCTCTAAGCCTCGCTAGGATTTTTTCTTGGCTATGGCTGCTTTTCTTTTTTACTTGGGGAAAAATTTATGAAATGGTTTTATGCTTCTTTATTATTGCAAGACAGATTTTTGATGTAAGAAATTCTCTGATGTAAAAGGTTTTAGACCTTATTTATTTAAGATATGAAAGTTGATTTTACTTCCGCTATTTTATATGTTCTGTCTTGTAATATTTCTGTGCATGTTTACCAGATAACGCTCCACCAAAGCCAGTGTACTTGCTTAGAGTGACCCTGGCGGAGGTGGGGTGTTATAGATATTGAAGACGGAGATATGCAAGGACTATTTTAAATAGTTCTGTCAGTCTGTTCAGTCCCAGAACAAACCCGAATGGAAGAGTGTCTGACAACGTATATCAGTTAAATTCTACACATCGAATTTACGTAAGTATATTACGTTGGTGGCGGAGAAATTCGTTTCTCTTTGCTTTATTGCCCGCAATATACTTGGGTAATCGAATGAGTGTTTCTGACTGATATGACGATGTGGCATTCAAAGTAATTGAAGAGATAATCTGTCAGAAGGATAAACGTGACGTCAAACCTCACAATCCGGAAGTAACAAAAGTTGGGCTGGGCAGCATGGCTAGTTTGGTCATACCCAAGCAGGGTGTATTGTAACCGATCTAGAGAAAATTCATATTTGTTCTTCTTTTCGATTCTGTATCTTCGGATTTCTGTTGTACGACCAACAATTGTGGGTGGCAATATATTCGATACACTCAAGCTAAATGAGTGGTCGGTCATGTGTGGCCGGGTTGCAAGACGTTCTTGTTGAACCTATAGTGTATACCCTCTAGAGTACACTGATCGGTGGGTGCTCCCATAGCTTGTCTGTTTGAATCCAATCTCCAATAAGCGCCCTGCGGTTTTAGTTTGTGTACTATATACGTGAACGTGAGATGCAAGCATTTCACTAGATGATTATTTATTTGACAAAAACTATCGTAATATCAAACGTTTTGATATAAATACTTGGGTCATTATCCATATATTAGTTATGGATTGGTCGAAAGATTTCTAAAGTAAACAAATCCGTCGAAATGGAAAACGTTATCCCTTATTTCCCTATTTACATCTTTTAATTATGTTTACTCACACCAGTCCATATCGCTGGCATAAGCTGGGTACGCATGATAGAGGGTTCTCGCTTTGCGTTAGGTGGCGATACTCATAATATTTATTATGAGTAGACAAGTAATTCAGGTAAGGCAAGTGGAACCTATGAAGTTGAAGTTCAAGACCAGTATATCTATGTATCCAGTTCATTTATCTGTATTATCCTAGTCATGATGTATAATTATGCTGTTGTACTATGGTATTGTATTAAGCTGATGTACTCTTATGTAACAGACCCAGTATTGTAATATATTATGTTTTGTGTAATTCCGCTGTGAGATTCTGATGCCTTCTTATTCTTCTATTCTATAAGTTCTACCTTTTCTTTCTCATCTTCTAAATTCTTTCATGACACGACTTTCGATGTATCGAAAATCGGGCCGTTACAGTTGGTATCAGAGCTATTGGTTGAGAAGTAACCTTGGCTCTTTGACGTAACTCAGTAGAGATAGGGTTGGTAACACCCCAGATTGAGATTGAGTTAGTTTTGAGAGAGCGTATTTTTATAAAAACTATTTTAGTATAGGATGACCCTAGTTATTTATCCCTAAGACATTTTCTGAACTAGTATTAACTCTCAAATCGTATACTCAGAAAAGTTGATAATGAGTTCTCAAGGAAGACGAGGCCGAGGAGCAAGCAGGGAAACCACGACCAATGGGCACAATGTTAATCAAACCCAAGTGGATACAACTGAAGTGGTCCAAGCTCCAACGCAGCCAAACTTCGCTGTGATTTACAAAAACTACACTACTCTGAGAGGAAAGACTTTTAAAGGTACTGAATCACTGGTCGACGTCCAAGCATGGATTAGATCCTGTGAGAAGATTTTTAAGGGACTGAAGTTGGATGGCGAGTATAAACGTCTCTTAGCTTCAAGGAATCTGGAGGGAACCGCAGTAATCTGGTGGGACGCTCAGACTGCAAACACTCCTGAGGAGAATTTTACTTGGGTAATATTCAAAGAAGCTTTTGAAGCTCAGTATCTGCCAACAACTGGGAAGACCAGGATGTACAGAGACTTCATTGACTTGAAGCAAGGAGCCTTTCAGTGACTGATTATGAAAACAAGTTCAATGCACTGTCAAGCTTTGGACCGGAGTTGGTAAATACCTCAATGAAGAAGAATGAAATGTTCGTAGCTGGACTGAACGATAGTCTACAAGGACGTATGATGGGGCATCTGAAAGACCCATTTGTAGAACTAGTGGACTTAACATTCAGGTATGAAGCCTTGGATGCTAAGAAACCAGTAGAAAAGGCTCAGACTGGAGGAAGCAGTGGAGAGAATCCCCGGAAGAGGAAATTCAATCCAAATTGGGAGAACGAGGAAAAGAGAGATACAGGGAAAGAAAAGTATGAAAATCGTTTTAAGAATTTTCTTTGTCACAACTGCAAACAAAAGGGACATATCGCTAGATTTTGCAAGAGGCCAAAGGATAAGGAACCAGAACAAACCCAGCAGCAAAAGAAACCGCAGCAACAGCAGCAGCAGAATCAGATTAAGAGAAATGAAATGGTGATAAAGAACCTTTGTTTTAATTGCCATCAGCCAGGACACAGGATCAAGGATTGCCCACTAATGAAGAAGGCACCACAGACTAATGTTTATGCTATCATAAATGAGCCGTCAACTTCTAGGGACATGAAGGAAAAAGGAATCGCGAAAGGTACCTACACGGTGTCAGAGGAGTAGGATGGATGGGTGAGTCGGACTATATATCTATGTATGATAGTCTACAACTTGAATTAGTCAAGTGTAGCACTATATATGGTAATAGGGTATGTATGTCTAGTACGAGTATGAAACTAGTGTATAATTATAATGTACTAAGTACTAGTGATATGAAGTATCAACTTTTGGGGAAAAACTTTCTATCTTTCTTACTTTAATTTCGGGGACGAAATTCTTATAAGGGGGTTGGGCTGTAATGTCCCGACTTTTTCGACTATTTTAAATATATTTTAATAAGAAATTAAAATGAGATTTGCTATTTAAAAACAAAACTAATGAAAAATCTTGATATATATATGGATAAGCTTATAACAATAGAATAATATATATACTTGATTTAATCTTGGATTTGAAAAGGTAAAACAAGTATAAAACATCCAAATAGAAATCTTAAGTAAAATACATACAAGAATATAAATAGTTCATAGTTTGTTATATTAACAAAGCAAGGTTTTAAAAACAAAAAGGCCTTAGAACATGATTTATATAGAAAGGTATTTTGTTCACTAGAAAATAAAGGAGGACTTGAGGGCAAAACAACAAAAGAATGTATGTATATGACAAGAAGGCAAGTCGGCCAAAACATAAAACATTTGTTCTTTGAACCATCATAAATATCTTAACATGAGACAAGAATGAACACATATAGAGACAAAAACAATTAATGTATGATATCCAAAATAGTAAGCTAAGATTGCAAAACCATTTCCCTAAAGCCTCTAATTTAGTTAGCCTGTGCATTCCTTAGCTAAGAAGAAAAATATCAAGCAAGAAGATTACAAAAAGAAAACCATTTTATAATGGCAAATAAAATCTATGAAATCTAAACCATGTGCATAGGAGTATAGCCTTAGAAAAATATCTCTATACTTAAGGATTAAGTAAGCAATTTTCAATTAGCTAAAAGAAGGGGATAGGGTAGGACATTTAATGAAGAATTGATAGGCTTCTAGAAAGGAATACATAAGACAAGGCTATTGGCTAGAAACCTAGGATAAACAAATATTTTCTTACATGTGCTCCTTATAATAAGGAGTAAGGAGAGGTGAGGCTAAAGGAGGAGTTTATTGTTGAATCATGTGGAGGAAAATGGTTTTTAAAACACTTCAGTTGGCTATAAATACCTCACAAACTCTCACATCTTCTCCATACAACAACTCTAAGTTAAACTGAAAACTGAAGTGGACATTCAAGAAGAGGAAAGCAATCTAGGTGAGTAAAACTCTTTTAATCTCTATTTAAAACATTTCTTTGGTTGGAACTAAATGATGCAGGTATGTTTGATTGTGTGACCATATATACTCGCCGAACTGAGATTTATGTCGCCAAAACTGAGATGTATATGTCGCCAAAACTGAGATTCAAAACTGAGATTTATACTCGCCAAAACTGAGGTTAAGATGTGCCAAAACTGAGATTTAAGTCGCCCAAAAACTGATGTAATATGTCGCCAAAACTGAGATTAGATGTGTGCCAAAACTGAGATTTATGTCGCCCAAAAACCGATGTTATAGGTCGCCAAAACTGAGATGTATATGTCGCCAAAACTGAGATTCAAAACTGAGATTTATACTCGCCAAAACTGAGATTAAGATGTGCCAAAACTAAGATTTAAGTCGCCCAAAAACTGATGTAATAGGTTGCCAAAACTGAGATTAGATGTGTGCCAAAACTGAGATTTATGTCGCCCAAAAACCGATGTCATAGGTCGCCAAAACTGAGATTTATATGTCGCCAAAACAGAGATTCAAAACTGATATTTATACTCGCCAAAACTGATATTAAGATGTGCCAAAACTGAGATTTAAGTCGCCCAAAAACTGATGTAATAGGTCGCCAAAACTGAGATTAGATGTGTGCCAAAACTAAGATTTATGTCGCCCAAAAACTGATGTAATTGGTCGCCAAAACTGAGATTAGATGTGTGCCAAAACTGAGATTTATGTTGCCCAAAAACCGATGTTATAGGTCGCCAAAACTGAGATTAGATGTGTGCCAAAAATTGAGATTTATATTCGCCAAAATTGAGATTAAGATGTGTGTGTTCTTTGAAACTAAACAAAGAAAGAGAACTGGCAACTTGTTACAGGAAGTTTTAACATAAGAAGGGAGATTGTGCTGGTTCGTTAATGTCTAGGTTGGTGGGCTGGTAAAGCCTATTAAGGTGGGTGAGTTATATTTAAATAAATATGGTGTATGTAACCATCATTACTGATACGCAGTAATCCACACTACGTATACCGCTACATTGACTGGTACTATAGCATATGCAGTCTTCTGATGATGGAACAAACTGTTGTTTTAACTTTTAGAATGTGAATTATCACTCATTCCTAAGCTTCATACATGCAGTTTTCCCCCAAAGACCATACAGTTGGCAAAAACCCTAAAATATATAAGTAGTTGCTTGAAATATGATTTTAGATTAAGAAATAAGGAAGCAACATAAGAAGGGAAGTTCACGTTATAATCATGTAGTTTAAAGAGAAAATAAATGAAAGGAGCAGCAAGCAATATGAAGGGGATGGCGCAAGGTTAAAAATAAATAAAAAAATGAGAGAAGTGAGGGTAGCAGTAGAAGTAATTGGGGCCGAAGGATATTGGGATTTACAACACTCTGCATTTTTGGTGCTTGAGTGAGCTGGTACATACATGCGAAGGAAAGGAGAGACTGATTTTAGGGACAACGGTTTGTGGCAATCACCGAAATTTTGGTCAAGTCATTAAGAGAAAACGTGAGTTCACAAATAAGTTCAGGGTGTATCGATACGATTGCGGAGGGGTTTGCAATCAATGTTTGGCGACTCCATCGCATGTGCATGTGCACACTACACATATACCGTGCACTGAACTGTACACATAACCATGCACTGAAACTGTGCACTTAAATACACATGAAAAAGGGAGGGCGTGGCCTTGTTTTGTTTAGCTGGGATGTTCAAGGATAACAACAAGATGATGGGCGTACATGCGTTTTTCATGCATGAGGAATGAAGAACATTAAAGCTGGAGTTGGATGTGGTGTCGCCATTGGACATGGTTTTGGAGTAGGGCTTGCTATGAAGCCTGGGGGGTGAACCGAAATCAGTCTTAGGTTCTTGAATCAATGATTAAGTTAGTATATAAAAATTAGGACTTGCACCAGCTAGGTTTATCTTCTATGAAAAGCATCATACCTGGGCAATTTCAAAGTAGTATAAGTGCATGGACAAGCACTGCTCCAGCAACCGTAATGCCATCCATTTTTACCTAAAGAAAAAATAAAAGCAAGATTAAATTGTGAATGGATTTGTTTGGACTGGTAAGTTGTATACATGAGTCAATGGTGTATATGAGGGTTGCGTTCAGAAGAGCAGGATTAGCATGGGCCTGAGGTGTTGTATGTACATACTTATGTTGAAAGCAGTAGGAGCTATACGTTTTAAATTGGAAAAAAAACGAAGAAGAAAATAATAAATAAATAAAAAGAGAATTTTTATTTAAATATCATAGGCGAGTGGAAGAAAAGACAGAAGCAAGAGGATCGAATACAGAAGCTCGACTGTAGAAGTTCGACGAGTCTAAAAAATAGAAATAATAGGGAAATAATTAATTTAAATTATTAAATTAGAAGTGAGGAAATAATTTACTGTAACACCCCGTATTTTTATGATTTAAAAATAAGAAATTTAATGCGTATATATATATATATATATATATATATATATATATATATATATATATATTCCGAGACGGAATAATATAATGGTGATACGCGGAACGAATTAATTAAGAACGATGGAAAATAAAGAATTCATTAAGAAGTTATGACCTCGCGAAGTTTCAGAATTTTAAAAACAGTTCAAACGAAAACAGATTCAAAATTCAAGCCCAAGAAGGATAGGCGGGAAATTTTCCCGCCAGGCAAGCAGGTCGACCGGGGGGTCGACTGGGGATTCGACCTACCCCGGCCAGGTCGACACTAGGGTCGACCTGGGGGTTGACCTACCCCCAACCAGGTCGACTCTAGAGTCGACCTAGGGGTCGACATGGCCTATTTTTCCAAAATTGATTCTGTAACGTACTGATGGGTGTGGTTTACTTCTTAGACGAGATTTGGGGCCTGGCAGCTATAAATAGACCCCTAGACTCCTTGAAAACACCACAACACTTCACGGCGAAGCCATGCCGCTTTCTCACCTCATCTTCTTCTTCTTCAAATGGATCTTAGATCCACTCTTCATGCTTGTCTCCAAAAAAAACTCTATGCTTAAAAAACTTAAAGGGTTTAGACCTAGAGATGCGATGATTTTGAATAAATAGCTTAGATCTAAGAAGACTACGCGAGGGAAAGTGAAGAGATTCGAATCTAAATCGCATAAGAACGTCAAAGAATCAAGATTGGACGTGAACTCAACTCAAGGCAAAGTTTAATCTTTACATAGAAGACACCAATCAAGGTGAGTGGCGTTATAACACACTTTTGTGTAAAAATACTATTTATCATTCATGCACTCCCTATGCAAATCATGAATTGGAATTGTTATGAAATAATTGGGTTGGAAATGTGGTCTTGTATTCGCTTTTAAAATACTATGCCTATGAATATGTCCTCTTTTGCCTCTTTATGACTAGGCTATCACGAGCCTAACGTTATCACGATTTAGGATACGATGGAATAATGTTTGTGGTTTAAAAAGAGGAACTTATGAACATGAGCATAATATGGGGCTTAGTGTATGATTTGGTATCACTAAAAAGTGATTTGGAACATGAATTTGCTCATGAAACAACTCATGGACATAGGGCGTCTAAATAAGATTTGGCATATGAAATGCATGTTTAAAACGCGACAAGAAATCCGTCGCTAGAACTTGGACATGAAGTTGATGTAAAAACTTCAACTACAACTTGACATGTAGGACTTGGGAGTGAAGTTAACATTTAGTTGGAACGTGAAACTTGACATGAAATTTACATGTAACATGTATGAAAAAAAAGCGTGGATATGACACGTAGAAAAACATGAAAATGACCAACTCGAGGTTGGGTTGAGTTTGCAATATAAATCTGCCCGGAACCGCCCAGCAAATCCAGTAATTGCAAACAATAGGACCCAATGTGAGTACTTGATCATACCGCGCTTGAAACCCGAGGTTAGACTAGGTTATGGTGTAAAGATGCCCGGACTCGTCCGGCACATCCAGTAATCACAACAAAGTCTAATGTGAGAGGTTGGGGTGCATTAATTTACTTAATGCCACATGATAGGGTTAAGTTAATTTGACTAATGACACTTAACAGATATGACATGAATGGGTAGGTTAAGTAAAACCAGACTTGATTACTTAATGATACTTAACCAATTTTATACGATAAATGGAAGGGGTTAAGTTAGCCTATACTTAACAGATCCGACTCGATAATTAAATGGGATTAAGTTAACCTACACTTAACCAATTTGACTTGATATTTTAATGGGGTTAAGTAACCTATACTTAACCAATTATACCAGAGGACTTAATGGGGTTAAGTAACCTATGCTTAACCAATTATACCCGATGACTTAATGGGGTTAAGTAACCTATCCTTAACCAATTATACCCGATGACTTAATGGGGTTAAGTTAACTGATACTTAACTAATTATACACGATGACTTAATGGGGTTAAGTTAACTGATACTTAACCAATTATACACGATGACTTAATGGGGTTAAGTTAACCTACTTGACATGATAATTTGATAGGGTTAAGTCACGAACCGCTTGAATATACTTAACCAACTTGACACACGGTTTGTAGGGCTAAGTCTTGAACTTGAATACTTAGCCAGTTTTGACATAATTCGTAGGCGGGTTAAGTCATGAACTCGAATGACAACACTTAACCCATTAGACAAAACCCTAGTTCAGGTGACTAAGTGGAAAATTGTAGTCAACATGGATAACGGGAAAAGAAACTAAGTGATAAACCTTAGTTAGGGATAACTAAGTAATAATTCTTAGTCCAGCGAATTGGACCAGTTCAGAAACAGATGAGTAACCCGATACGGTAGGTCATCACTTAAACAAACACATAAGGAGGAGCAAATGTTTATCTGACTTAGATAAAGGCTCCAACGAACTGGGCAACAAAGCAGTAGCTTCGGGGGACGTGAGGGTATTCTTGGTATCCCTCTGTGAGGTTGCAGATGATCCACCTGGGCTCACAGAGGTTAAGGTCTACGGTAGAAGAACCAAGGGTATGCCTTGGTTGCTGTGCGAGCAACCTAAAGACTGGGGCGGATTAGCGTGAGTAGGCGATACTTAGTTTAGCCCAGTGATAGCAAGTCGTCGACTACCTACCATCTTTAGTCAATCGTGTACGTATACGGAAAGGCAGTGAACTCCCAACAGACCATATACTTGCTATCTAGTTATGGGTGAGATTGGCCAATAGGAAAGTGGGGCATAGGTGGCCGGAATATAGTTCTCGTGCATGATTTTTCTTGGATTGACTTTCAGTAGTTGAGGGAGGGGTCACGTGGGACCATAACCACCGGTATAAAAACAGACCTTGATATCTGCACCGTCAGATAACTCAAAGCTCCCGACTGAGTCCTGTATTTCTTGATTTTCCCTGTCACGGGACTCGAATGGCACATTGAGATACATGGGCATCTAGACATGGAAAAACGATTCACGATACATACGTGGGAAAAGGGGCGTTATTGACGAGTACCGTAATCCCTAGAGGTCCTAGGTGGCTTAGATCCAAACCGAGTTACGTAAACGTTTGGTAGGTTGCATAATCCCTAGTGGTCCTAGGTGGCGTAAGTCCTAGCCAAACATTCAAGAGTTCATATTAAGTGTGCAGCCCAAACGATTTTCAAGGGTGATGGCACTACGTAGGAGTAGTATAGAAATATGTGATTAAAGCCGTACGATATTCGGCAGGCGAATGTACAAATACGTGAAAGGACTGTATGAGTTGGGGGTAGAAATCTACATACACTGGGTTTAGGTTATCATGCTAGTAAGAGAACGAGAATGACACGGGTTTAGCCATAAAAGGTTAACATTGAGAATAACCTAACAAAACAAGAAAGTATAACCGAACGGTATATGTAGAGTTATACAGGAGTTTATTATAATTCCACTCACACAGAACTTATGTTCTGACCCCCTCCTCACAACATGCGCAGGTTAGGTTCAGGACAGAGATGGTTTAGCTTGAATACTGGCATAGCAGTATTATTATAAAGGTATAGTTATTTTGAATAAGCTATATTTTATTCCTTCCGCTGTGAGTTGCTTTTTCGAACTCTGACATGTTTCTTTCTCTGTCTTTTTATGTAGGATACCAGAACACCCAACTCGGGGTTTGATGGACTGGGTTTTGAAAAAAAATCGGTCCGTCGATTCTCGGGTTGTTACATCTAGTATCATAGCATAGGTTTAGTTTTCCTTGGGAAAAATTATGAGTGAGCCTATTTGTATTTTTGAAAAAAAATATAAATATTATACGGTATATAAAAATCTAGATTTAGTGGAGCCCACTTAAGGACTAAATTTAGAAAGAAATGGAACTCTTACCCCGTACATTGAAAATGGAATTCAAGGGAATTTTTGAACCGTTAAGTGAGATTAGGAAGTGTACACAAATATGGATATTTTTGAGATTGTGTGTTCTGCATAAGTTTATGTTTCATGGAATCGGAACCGACACGAACAGTGTGTGCGTCATGTTGTGAACTGGTGGCATGACACAAGGAGTGGAGGCGGACCATCGCGAAATAAGACGAAGAATCGCCACGAAAAACCCACAAGAGAAAATCAGAGCAAAAACAAACAGAAATATATATATATATATATATACAAGGGTAGGTCGAATCGGGTGTCGACCCCCCCCCCCCCCCGGCTGGGTCGACTACCGAGTCGACCCCCCCTCCCCCCGCTGACGAAAAAAATAAAAAGGAGCACGAAGGACGCAGCCTTCATCCCCAACAGCACAAGTTTGTGCATTTTTCTTCCAGCTCAAAGAACCCACTTTCACCCTCTTCCTCCACCTCCTACTCCTCCAAATCTCCACTATTTTCCACAAATCCGAGCTTAAATCGAAGCTAGCATCATCCTCTACCCGAATCTAGCCCTCTCCTCTTCCAATTTACACCCAAATCGCCATGGAAAATCTCTATGAACTTTATCCCCAATTGACACCACAAGAAATAGAATGGTGCAATGAGTAAGAGGAAGTAGTCAAGAAGTATGTAGAGACCGCGAGGTTGAAATTGTTGTTAGGGCGTCCGGTGAGCTTTGGCGATTTTGTTGCGACACCCGTAGAAGAGTTGTTTATGAATGCGGGCTTAGATTCCATTTTGGATGTAAACACCGCCGAACGCAGTGGCTAGAAGCGGTTGGTAAGGCTTTTTGATGCAAATTTGAATATTGATAAAGATGGGGAAGGTTTAGTAACCTTTAACTCAGTGGTTAAGGGTACTCCTATATTTTTCAATGAGGTACATTTTGGGGAGATGTTAAATATTCGGGGCACGGGGCTTGATATAACAGAGGTTGAGATGAATAATATGACCGTGTGGTATAGAATTTTTATAGATGAATTTGTGAGAATTTGGATAATGTACATTTGCGCCCGCTTGCTAGATTGGTCATAAGGATATTACAGTATAACCTTATGGGGCAAAATGCTGGTTTTGATAGGGTCTCGACCACTGTAAATTGTGCAACTTATGCCATTTTCGGGGGTATAGAGATGAACTGGGCACGCATCATTTTGCAACACTATGACTTCGCTAGAGAAACAAGACAGCCAAATATTTGCTATGGAAATTTATGGACTATAGTTTTTGCACGAAGCGGCATTGATCTACATAGAGAGAATTTTATCACACCTTCTTCTCATCCCTCAAGTATTATCGACTTAGGCGCGCTCATGAGAATGGGTATCAACTTGCATGATTTATTTGAGCCGCTACCTATGGAGCATGATTGGTTTAGGGAAGAAGGGGAACAGGAAGGTGAGCTGCACGAGGATCAGGGTTTCCAGCCTGAACACGCCGAAGAACCCCCGAATGAACCGCAAGAAGAGTTTGAGCTTAGTCCAGCACAGACAGAGCAGGCTTGGGAGGCGCTTGGAATTCCCAGGCTCCAGGTTGGGGGACTTCCCCGGCACCAGGTTGGGGGACCTCTGATACTTCTGCATGGGATCCCTGGGAGTCCCGAGACGTAGATTGGAGAGCTGAGTTGAGGGTTGTCTCTGAGCGACAGACGCACCTAGTCAGAGATCAGTAGGACATCCTTAGAGCCCAATAGGAGATGCTCCAGACGTAGGTTGAGTTAGGATAGACTCAGCAACAGATTTTGCAGGACATGAGCACTTCATATGACCAGTTGGGAGCGGTGCTACAGGACCTGCAGCTAGAGGTTAGGCAGGGGAACCAACAGCAGGGGGAGAAGCTGGATAGCATAGAGAGACTCATTCGTAGTTTCTTCCCTTTGACTTGGCCTTTGTTATTGTATCCGTAGAATAGTAGTATTTTATTCCACGATGTTTAACTATTTCTTTGTTTATCTAGTTGTAATGATGTGCTGAAATTATCTAGAAGTAATTCACGAGTTGTTTGTTTTGATAAATTTGTCGTGACTATACAAACATGAAAAATATTACGTTGTAATAAGAGTTGTAATAAATTGACAAAGAAAATAAAACAAGAACGGGAAAAATGCAGGTTTTTCCGTTATATGATATTTAGAAAAATTAGATTTTTTCTAAATGTAAAAATGGATGATAGGGTCTTGGATGCGACAATTGGATGAACTACACTCTTATCTTATAAGGGTGTGGGAAAATTTTTGGCTGAAAAATTCTTTAAAAAGTTTTTGCATTCATTTAGAACTGCAAGTATATTTAGGGTGCAAGCATCATATTTCGAAAAAGAGATTTTCTTTAAAATTGCATCCATATAGGTGGTACCAAGTTAGGCATACATATTTTACTGCAGTGTAATTCACTTTGCACTTGCGCACATGTTGCAACAGTTGGTTGAACAATTGTTGGATGGTTGCGGAGGGTTATTAATTTTACTTTAATCGAATTTCGGGGACGAAATTCCTTAAGGGTAGGAGAATATAACACCCCGTAATTTTATGATTTAAAAATAAGAAATTTAATGTATATATATATATATATATTCCGAGACGGTATAATATAATGGTGATACGCGGAACGAATTAATTAAGAACGATGGAAAATAAAGAATATTTAAAGTAAATATTCAGAATTTAGTTATACGGATTTCACCATAACGTTCGTCTCGGAATTCTTCATAAAAACGAGTCCGAAATTTCGTAAAACGGACTCCGTACGAAGTAGTTTTGACCTCGCGAAGTTTCAGAATTTTAAAAACAGTTCAAATGAAAGCAGATTCGAAATTCAAGCCCAAGAAGGGTAGGCGGGAAATTTTCCCGCCAGGCAAGCAGGTCGACCAGGGGGTCGACCTATCCCGGCCAGTTCGACACTAGGGTTGACCTGGGGGTCGACCTGCCCCCAGCCAGGTCGACTCTAGAGTCTACCTGGGGGTCGACCTGGCCTATTTTTTTAGAATTGATTCTGGAACGTTCTGATGGGTGTGGTTTACTTCTTGGACGAGATTTGGGGCCTGGCAGCTATAAATAGACCCTAGACTCCTTGAAAACACCACAACACTTCACGGCGAAGCCATGCCGCTTTCTTACCTCATCTTCTTCTTCTTCAAATGGATCTTTGTAACACCCCGCCTCCGCTAGGGTCACTCGCAAGGGAATGCACTAGCTTTAGAGGGGTATTATTGGTAAACATGCACAGAAATATCACAAGACAGAACATATAAAACAGCGGAAGTAAAATCGAAACTTTCATAAACATTAATAATTAAGGTCTAAAGCCTTTTACATCAGAGTACATCAAAAACCTGTCTTGCAATAATAAAGAAGCATAAGGACTTTTTCATAGATTATTCCCCAAGTAAAAACAGTAAAGTAGCCATAGCCAAGAAAAGTCCAAGCCATCCATGATGACCTTCAAGCAGAAGAAGTCCGAACTAGACAACAGTATTTCCTCCCTGTAACCTTGGGGGGGGGGAACGGAAGTAAAGAGGCGAAACAAAACGGGTCAGCCAAAAAGACTGAGAAAGCCCTATCTACTATTAGTATAAAAACTAGTAAAGTTAACTGACATGAGAAACTGAGATGAACATAAGCATGATAACAAGATAGATAAGCTAAATCAAAATAACAGGATGAACTACTGAACTCAGATAAACTAAGGTGTCATGATTAATTACGATGTCAAGATAAAACAAGGTATCACATCGTCAGGTTTCTATCAAGTATAATATCCCCAAGATATCTATCATGTATAACGTCCCATGGTATCTATCATGTATATCCGCTCTGCACCTATCGTACTAGTATTCCCACCGTATCATGTGTTAACCATGAATGACCCTTACTCCAAAGTCGTGTAATGGTCCATGTCAACCTAGTATATCGCATATATAGGTTACTCAACTCGTATGTTTTGTTCCATGTAAATGTTCAGTCCCTCGCCGTAGACCATACGGGCTTCCCATGAGATTCTATACTACTTTAACATAGTTCCTTGATCCTTGAGATCGTTTTGGGCTGTCACCCTATATCTAACTAGGGTCTTTCAACATGAATCATCGTTTGTACAACTAGGACTTATGCTACCTAGGACTACTAGGGATTACGCTTACCTATTGCACGTTTTCGTATCTCGGTTTTGGTTCAACCACCCAGGGCCACTAGGAATTACGCTAACCGTCAACCGCGCCCCTTTTTCCCACGCATTCACCGTGAATCGTTTTCCATGACTGTAAGCACATGTATCACATCGTGCCATCCAAGTCCTGTCACAGGGCAAATCAGGAAATACAGGACTCGGTCGGGAGCTTTTGGTTTATCTGCCGATGCAGATGCTAAGGTCTGTTTTTCTATACGTGGCTATGGTCCCACGAGACCCCTCCCTCAACTAGCGAAAGACAAGACAGGATAAATCCTGTATGAGAACACAACACTGGCCAACCCACATCCAAGCCTTACCGCACCCATAATTAGATAGCAATTATGGTCTATTGGGTGTTCTCTGCCTTTCCGTACGTACGCGCTTGACCAAAGATGGCAGGTATCCTGACGAACATGCTATCTAGGGTACGTCCGTGTATCGTCGACTATCCCCTATCCATCCCCGTCTTTAGGTCGCTCGTATAGCAACCAGGGCATACTCTTGGTTCTTCTAACGCAGACCTTAACCTCTCATGAGCCTAGTATGATCACCTGGCAGCTCACAGAGGGATACCAAGAGTATCCTCCCGTTCCCTGAAGCCGCTGCTTCGTTACCCAGTTCGCTGGAGCCTTCATCTAATTCATATACTTGCTCCTACTCGTATACTTAAACGATGACCTACCGTATCAGGTTACTCATCTATCTATGAACTGGTCTAAATTTCCTTGACTAAGAATCATTACTTAGTTATTCTTCAACTAAGGTTTACCACTTAGCCTTATTCCCGTTATCCTTGTTAACTACGGTTATCCACCTAATCCTCAGAACTAGGATTTTCATAATGGATTAAGTGTCACTTAAGTTCATGACTTAACCCGTCTACAAATCATGTCAAAATTGGCTAAGTATCCAAGTTCAAGACTTAACCCTACAAACCATGCTCAAGTTGGTTAAGTATATATTAACTTGACCCTATCAAATTACTGAGTCAAATCGGTCAAGTGTATTCAAGCGATTCGTGACTTAGCCTTATCACGTTTTCACGTTATATTGGTTAAGTATTGGTAAACTTAACCACATCAAATTAATGAGTTAGATTGGTTAAGTATAGGTCACTTAACCACATCAATTCATCGTGTTATATTAGTTAAGTGTTTAACTTAACCCCCATTAAACTACCAAGTGGGATTAATTAAGTCTAGGCTAACTTAACCCCATCCGATTTCCATGTTTAGACTAGTTGAGTCTAATCTTAACCCCATCCATTAACTGTATCTTTCGGTTAAGTGTCATTAAGAAAACTTACTTAACCTTACCAAATTATCGTGTTGGATTGATTAAGTGTTGGTTAACTTAACCCCGTCCACTAGTCGTATAAAAATGGTGAAGTGTCATTAGGCAAATCAAGTTACTTAACCTACCCAACCTTGTCGTGTTTTGTTAAGTATCGTTAGCCCAATCAATTTACTTAACCCATTTGTCCATGTCATATTTGGTTAAGAGTCATTAATCAAATTAACTTAACCCTATCATGTAGCATTAATTACTTAATGCACCCCAACCTCTCACATTACACTTTGTTGTGGTTACTAGTTAAGCCGGTCGGTTCCGGGTAGCTTTACACCACAACTTGGTCTAACCTCGGGTTCAAGCACAACATGACCAACTTCTCACATTAGGTCCTATTGTTTGCAACTACTAGTTAGGCCGGTCGGTTCCGGGTAGTTTTACGTTGCAAACTCAACCCAACCTCGAGTTGGCCACCTTCATGTTTAGTCTAGTGTCATGTTCATATTCAAGTTTTCAAGCAATTGGGTAGACCTAACTTCATAGGTAAATTCCCAATGGGTAGACCTAACTTAATAGGTAAATTCCCAAGCTTATGTTTTTATGCATACTTACATGTCAACTTCCATGTTATATTTCAAGTCATGTTTTCAAGTTGTATTTTCATGTCATTAGAAATTACCCATAACATAACCCAACGCTTTTAAACTCGCATATACGTTCGCAACAACGTAATGGATTAAAAGAAGAGACTTGGCAAAGGCATGGCAAAAATGGATATTAAGCCACAAGTTAATCATGGTGGCAAATGAGGCACAAATGTGTTCATTAGCTTGCATGTTACATTCTTAAGCCTCAAAAACATGCATAAACCCAAACTTGGCACATAAGCGAATCATGGTGACAAAAGACATGGAATGATGACTAGTAACTCGCATATATCATCATATAAGGGTTATGACTTCATATGCAAGTTGACATAAAGGGTATGAAGGTTCTCATGTTGCATAATGCAACATTTCAACATAAAGGTTGTAGCTTTTAGCTCATAAGATCAAGATAATGACTTCATAAACTTGCATAACATGATAGCATGCATCATTCTCAATGATCAAACCCAAACTTACAACATGAACATTTAACTTCATAGTTAATATCTAAGAGTAGGGAAGGGCTTACATTGCTATGAAGGCACAAATCGAAATGCAAAACAAAGATTGTGATGAAGCCTATGCATGCCATCACCCAAAAACCCAAAGATGAACCCTCCAAATCAATAAAAACCCCATCTTGATGGACAAAGGTCATAGTTTAGCCTTGAAATCAACTTGAGAAGCTCTCATACTAACATAGAGACTCTCTAATACTCTCATGATCATGAAACCTCTCATAGAAATGAAGTGGAGGCCTGGGTTTTGAGTGGAGGCCATGAGAGGAGCAATTTTGCCATAGTTTAGTTGCATGAGTGAATAATGAGGGTTTAGGGGGGGTTAGGGGCTTATTTATAGAGAGTAGGATTAGTTAGGACCCTTAGATTAACCCTAGGATCAACCTGAGCCATCAGATTTCGAACCAGGCCCAAAAACCTAGCCAAGATAGAAAATAGGTGCACCAGGCAAAACTGCCCGGCCACCCTATGTCGACCCCCAAGTCGACAGGGCTGTCGACTTGGGTAGTGCCAGGTCGACTCCCAAGTCGACAGGGCTGTCGACTTGGGGAGCCTGGTGGGAATTTTTCCCGCCTAGCCCTCCAGCCCTAATTTTTGAAATTAGAACTCATTTTTGAACTTGAATTTTCTGCAAACTTCGTCGGATCATAACTTGGTCATACGGACTCCGATTTTCGAAAACTCGGACTCTATTTCGTGTATTTTTCCGAGACGAACGCAATGGCATAGCCCGTTTAACTTGATTAAGAATTTAAAATTAAATTCTGCCTTGATTCTCGTCTTAATCATGTTATCGAAATACGGGTTATTACATTCTCCCCACCTTTTAGGATTTCGTCCCCGAAATCTCCAAGTTAGGAAGAACATATCCTACCATCCATCATTCATCTACTCAGAACATCATCCACAAGCAACCATTGTCCTTAGATGATTTCTAATGCTGTATGAATATCTGCAAGACGTGTGTGTACATGTTGCTTAGCTAATGCTAATGATCAGGCCTGAATAATCTTTCTAATGTGTATAGTGCCATGAATCCAACATGTATGCAAATAGTCCTAGTCATATAGATACTATATGCGTGCACAATCATTCATTCATATGCAACAACCGCATGATAATACATTCGATTTCATCCATAAACAAGTATAAATACTCGTGCATATGCAATATGAAATGTAACCGAGTCGAGATAGTATCTAATGTGTATTCGCGCATCCACGAGCAACCACTTGCAACCACTTGCAACCATATCAATCATAACATGTTTCAAATACATGTTTACATCCATAGGGTTCTACCTAGGATTCCCTGAAACAGGGTCGAGAAGATAAACAAGACAAACTCCTTACCGGGTTTGTAACAGAAAATAGGACCGAGAGGACGTCCACAAAAGATAGCCTACAAGTAGGCTCTACAGAAAACAGGGATCAAGGATCTACTCCCAAAAAGAGATATCATGCGCGCATCTAGTCTTTGACCATCAAAGTCGTATTTCCGTGAGCTTACTTCCATCGTGCTTTAACCATCCTTTAACTTCATGGTTTCGTAGCTCCTTATTTTTCCTGTTTCCATAACATGAGCTGGAACTCATTTCTTCGTCGCCTCTCGTTCCACTTGCACTTATCCTTTTTTTCTAAAATACTTGGCGCAAACATGACTGCATACTCATGATCTCATGCAAGCTTTCCAAAATTCACTAGTGAACCTTGGATCTCGTTATAAGGTATTCCTTGTAGAAGAACAGATGTCAACCAGGTTATCAAGCGCACTTACTAGGGTGATTTCTATAACCCATGCATAAATGAAACGAACCATCCGTCTTATCGGCGAACACCACTTGATCGGGCTTCAAATTTCCAATAAAGGCATCAAGGGATTCTAAGTAACTAGTCATGACCGAACCCAAAAGGTTACACGAGACTTCGAGGGTATTACCAAGGCTAGTCAAGAGTCTAACTACCCTCCTATCAAAACCGAGAGTGGCACCCCTTACTGGATAACCACTTCATCCCTAGAATCCATCCATAACCGAGGCATGTCATTCTCAAATCCAAAACAAGTCATGAATAAATGGACTGATTCTCCACAGGACTTGAGGCAAAAATGGGATTCTCTATTACGCTAGTACTTAAGGTGCAGAGACTCAACTATCGAAGCAGACTTAAATGATACGATGATCACAACAAAGTCCTAACGGGATGATAGAGAAGGAAAGCTAAACCTTTAACAAGATCGTTACCCTCCTTCCGAGTTACCCTAGAAATGAGAGCATACTACTGCCCTCCCGATGATCTTGTCCTTGTCCCATAATACTTAACTATCCGTCCCGTTTTACCATGCCAAAGGTACTTTCTCGTTATGGGTTGAGCCATACCAACAAGTTGCTCATCCTTAAGCTCGTATCCTTTATCCTCTTTCTCACGATCCTTTCTTATAACACGGCCACTGGTCTCTCGAGAACCACCTCCATCGTATGGAAAGCACTTTCGTAGATAGAAAAGACTAGTCGCAGTTAAAACCACTGTGACTACAGATGGAGGAAAGAAAGGAAAAGAGATTCAATTAAGGAAACAAGGATAGTGCTAATGGCCTTTGGGGAATATCCTTTTTCTTTTAAAAGAAAATTTTCTTGAAAAATGCTTCTTTGTAAACGATTTTCAAATAGTTTTCAGAAGGTCCTTAAAAACTTTTGCCCAGTCTGGTAACCTTCTACTCTGATACCAAATGTAACACCCCACCTCCGCTAGGGTCACTCGCAAGGGAATGCACTAGCTTTAGAGGGGTATTATTGGTAAACATGCACAGAAATATCACAAGACAGAACATATAAAACAGCGGAAGTAAAATCGAAACTTTCATAAACATTAATAATTAAGGTCTAAAGCCTTTTACATCAGAGTACATCAAAAACCTGTCTTGCAATAATAAAGAAGCATAAGGACTTTTTCATAAATTATTCCCCAAGTAAAAACAGTAAAGTAGCCATAGCCAAGAAAAGTCCAAGCCATCCATGATGACCTTCAAGCAGAAGAAGTCCGAACTAGACAACAGTATTTCCTCCCTGTAACCTAGGGGGGAATGGAAGAAAAGAGGCGAAACAAAACGGGTCAGTCAAAAAGACTGAGAAAGCCCTATCTACTATTAGTATAAAAACTAGTAAAGTTAACTGACATGAGAAACTGAGATGAACATAAGCATGATAACAAGATAGATAAGCTAAATCAAAATAACAGGATGAACTACTGAACTCAGATAAACTAAGGTGTCATGATAAATTACGATGTCAAGATAAAACAAGGTATCACATCGTCAGGTTTCTATCAAGTATAATATCCCCAAGATATCTATCACGTATAACGTCCCATGGTATCTATCCTGTATATCCGCTCTGCACCTACCGTACTAGTATTCCCACCGTATCATGTGTTAACCATGAATGACCCTTACTCCAAAGTCGTGTAATGGTCCATGTCAACCTAGTATATCGCATATATAGGTTACTCAACTCGTATGTTTTGTTCCATGTAAATGTTCAGTCCCTCGCCGTAGACCATACGGGCTTCCCATGAGATTCTATACTACTTTAAAATAGTTCCTTGATCCTTGAGATCGTTTTGGGCTGTCACCCTATATCTAACTAGGGTCTTTCAACATGAATCATCGTTTGTAAAAGTAGGACTTATGCTACCTAGGACTACTAGGGATTACGCTTACCTATTGCACGTTTTCGTATCTCGGTTTTGGTTCAACCACCCAGGGCCACTAGGAATTACGCTAACCGTCAACCGCGCCCCTTTTTCCCACGCATTCACCGTGAATCGTTTTCCATGACTGTAAGCACATGTATCACATCGTGCCATCCGAGTCCTGTCACAGGGCAAATCAGGAAATACAGGACTCGGTCGGGAGCTTTTGATTTATCTGCCGATGCAGATGCTAAGGTCTGTTTTTCTATACGTGGCTATGGTCCCACGAGACCCCTCCCTCAACTAGCGAAAGACAAGACAGGATAAATCCTGTATGAGAACACAACACTGGCCAACCCACATCCAAGCCTTACCGCACCCATAATTAGATAGAAATTATGGTCTATTGGATGTTCTCTGCCTTTCCGTACGTACACGCTTGACCAAAGATGGTAGGTAGCCTGACGAACATGCTATCTAGGGTACGTCCGTGTATCGTCGACTATCCCCTATACATCCCCGTCTTTAGGTCGCTCGTATAGCAACCAAGGCATACTCTTGGTTCTTCTAACGCAGACCTTAACCTCTCATGAGCCTAGTATGATCACCTGGCAGCTCACAGAGGGATACCAAGACTATCCTCCCGTTCCCCGAAGCCGCTGCTTCGTTACCCAGTTCGCTGGAGCCTTCATCTAAATCAGATACTTGCTCCTACTCGTATACTTAAACGATGACCTACCGTATCAGGTTACTCATCTATCTATGAACTGGTCTAAATTTCCTTGACTAAGAATCATTACTTAGTTATTCTTCAACTAAGGTTTACCACTTAGCCTTATTCCCGTTATCCTTGTTAACTACGGTTATCCACCTAATCCTCAGAACTAGGGTTTTCATAATGGATTAAGTGTCACTTAAGTTCATGACTTAACCCGTCTACAAATCATGTCAAAATTGGCTAAGTATCCAAGTTCAAGACTTAACCCTACAAACCATGCTCAAGTTTGTTAAGTATATATTAACTTGACCCTATCAAATTACTGAGTCAAATCGGTCAAGTGTATTCAAGTGATTCGTGGCTTAGCCTTATCACGTTTTCACGTTATATTGGTTGAGTATTGGTTAACTTAACCACATCAAATTAACGAGTTAGATTGGTTAAGTATAGGTCACTTAACCACATCAAATCATCGTGTTATATTAGTTAAGTGTTTAACTTAACCCCCATTAAACTACCAAGTGGGATTAATTAAGTCTAGGCTAACTTAACCCCATCCGATTTCCATGTTTAGACTAGTTGAGTCTAATCTTAACCCCATCCATTAACTGTATCTTTCGGTTAAGTGTCATTAAGAAAACTTACTTAACCTTACCAAATTATCGTGTTGGATTGATTAAGTGTTGGTTAACTTAACCCCGTCCACTAGTCGTATAAAAATGGTTAAGTGTCATTAGGCAAATCAAGTTACTTAACCTACCCAACCTTGTCTTGTTTTGTTAAGTATCGTTAGCCCAATCAATTTACTTAACCCATTTGTCCATGTCATATTTGGTTAAGAGTCATTAATCAAATTAACTTAACCTTATCATGTGGCATTAATTACTTAATGCACCCCAACCTCTCACATTAGACTTTGTTGTGGTTACTAGTTAAGCCGGTCGGTTCCGGGTAGCTTTACACCACAACTTGGTCTAACCTCGGATTCAAGCACAACATGACCAACTTCTCACATTGGGTCCAATTGTTTGCAAGTACTAGTTAGGCCGGTCGGTTCCGGGTAGTTTTACGTTGCAAACTCAACCCAACCTCGAGTTGGCCACCTTCATGTTTTGTCTAGTGTCATGTTCATATTCAAGTTTTCAAGCAATTGGGTAGACCTAACTTAATAGGTAAATTCCCAATGGGTAGACCTAACTTAATAGGTAAATTCCCAAGCTTATGTTTTTATGCATACTTACATGTCAACTTCCATGTTATATTTCAAGTCATGTTTTCAAGTTGTATTTTCATGTCATTAGAAATTACCCATAACATAACCCAACGCTTTTAAACTCGCATATACGTTCGCAACAACGTAATGGATTAAAAGAAGAGACTTGGCAAAGGCATGGCAAAAATGGATATTAAGCCACAAGTTAATCATGGTGGCAAATGAGGCACAAATGTGTTCATTAGCTTGCATGTTACATTCTTAAGCCTCAAAAACATGCATAAACCCAAACTTGGCACATAAGCGAATCATGGTGACAAAAGACATGGAATGATGACTAGTAACTCGCATATATCATCATAAAAGGGTTATGACTTCATATGAAAGTTGACATAAAGCGTATGAAGGTTCTCATGTTGCATAATGCAACATTTCAACATAAAGGTTGTAGCTTTTAGCTCATAAGATCATGATAATGACTTCATAAACTTGCATAACATGATAGCATGCATCATTCTCAATGATCAAACCCAAACTTACAACATGAACATTTAACTTCATAGTTAATATCTAAGAGTAGGGAAGGGCTTACATTGCTATGAAGGCACAAATCGAAATGTAAAACAAAGATTGTGATGAAGCCTATGCATGCCATCACCCAAAAACCCAAAGATGAATCCTCCAAATCAATAAAAACCCCATCTTGATGGACAAAGGTCATAGCTTTAGCCTTGAAATCAACTTGAGAAGCTCTCATACTAACATAGGGACTCTCTAATACTCTCATGATCATGAAACCTCTCATAGAAATGAAGTGGAGGCTAGGGTTTTGAGTGGAGGCCATGAGAGGAGCAATTTTGCCATAGTTTAGTTGCATGAGTGAATAATGAGGGTTTAGGGGGGGTTAGGGGCTTATTTATAGAGATTAGGATTAGTTAGGACCCTTAGATTAACCCTAGGATCAACCTGAGCCATCAGATTTCGAACCAGGCCCAAAAACCTAGCCAAGATAGAAAATAGGTGCACCAGACAAAACTGCCCGGCCACCCTATGTCGACCCCCAAGTCGACAGGGCTGTCGACTTGGGTAGTGCCAGGTCGACTCCCAAGTCGACAGGGCTGTCAACTTGGGGAGCCTGGCGGGAATTTTTTCCGCCTAGCCCTCCAGCCCTAATTTTTGAAATTAGAACTCGTTTTTGAACTTGAATTTTCTGCAAACTTCGTCGGATCATAACTTGGTCATAAGAACTCCGATTTTCGAAAACTCGGACTCTATTTCGCGTATGTTTCCGAGACAAACGCAATGGCATAGCCCGTTTAATTTGATTCAGAATTTAAAATTAAATTCTGCCTTGATTCTCGTCTTAATCATGTTATCGAAATACGGGTTATTACAATCTTAGATCCACTCTTCATGCTTGTCTCCACAAAAACTCTATGCTTAAAAAACTAAAAGGGTTTAGACCTAGAGATGTGACGATTTTGAATAAAGTGCTTAGATCTAAGAAGACTACGCGAGGGAAAGTGAATAGATTTGGATCCAAATCGCATAAGAAGGTCAAAGAATCAAGATTGGATGTGAACTCAACTCAAGGCAAAGTTTAATCTTTACATAGAAGACACCAATCAAGGTGAGTGGCGTTATAACACACTTTTGTGTAAACATACTATTTATCGTTCATGCACTCCCTATGCAAATCATGAATTGGAATTGTTATGAAATAATTGGGTTGGAAATGTGGTCTCGTATTCGCTTTTAAAATACTATGCCTATGAATATGTCCTCTTTTGCCTCTTTATGACTAGGCTATCTCATGCCTAGCGTTATCATGATTTAGGATACGATGGAATAATGTTTGTGGTTTAAAAAGAGGAATTTATGAACATGAGCATAATATGGGGCATAGTGTATGATTTGGCATCACTAAAAAGTGATTTGGAACATGAATTTGCTCATGAAACAACTCATGGACATAGGGCGTCTAAATAAGATTTGGCATATGAAATGCATATTTAAAGCCCGACACAAAATCCGTCGCTAGAACTTGGACATGAAGTTGATGTAGAAACTTCAACTACAACTTGACATGTAGGACTTGGGAGTGAGGTTAACATTTAGTTGGAACGTGAAACTTGACATGAAATTTACATGTAACATGTAGGAAAAAAAATGTGGATATGACACGTAGAAAAACATGAAAATGACCAACTCGAGGTTGGGTTGAGTTTGCAATATAAATCTGCCTGGAACCGCCCGGCAAATCCAGTAATTGCAAACAATAGGACCCAATGTGAGTAGTTGATCATACCGCACTTGAAACCCGAGGTTAGACTAGGTTGTGGTGTAAAGCTGGCCGGACTCGTCCGGCACATCCAGTAACCACAACAAAGTCTAATGTGAGAGGTTGGGGTGAATTAATTTACTTAATGCCACATGATAGGGTTAAGTTAATTTGACTAATGACACTTAACCGATATGACATGAATGGGTAGGTTAAGTAAAACCAGACTTGATTACTTAATGATACTTAACCAATTTTATACGATAAATGGATGGGGTTAAGTTAGCCTATACTTAACCAATCCGACCCGATAATTAAATGGGATTAAGTTAACCTACACTTATCCAATTTGACTTGATATTTTAATGGGGCTAAGTAACCTATACTTAACCAATTATACCCGATGACTTAATGGGGTTAAGTAACCTATACTTAACCAATTATACCCGATGACTTAATGGGGTAAAGTAAACTATACTTAACCGATTATACCCGGTGACTTAATGGGGTTAAGTTAACCGATACTTAACCAATTATACACGATGACTTAATGGGGTTAAGTTAACCAATACTTAACCAATTATACACGATGACTTAACGGGGTTAAGTTAACCTACTTGACATGATAATTTGATAGGGTTAAGTCATGAAACGCTTGAATATACTTAACCAACTTGACACACGGTTTGTAGGGCTAAGTCTTGAACTTGAATACTTAGCCAGTTTTGACACAATTTGTAGGCGGGTTAAGTCATGAACTCGAATGACAACACTTAACCCATTAGACAAAACCCTAGTTCAGGTAACTAAATGGAAAATCGTAGTTAACAAGGATAACGGGAAAAGAAACTAAGTGATAAACCTTAGTTAGGGATAACTAAGTAATAATTCTTAGTCCAGGGAATCGGACCAGCTCAGAAACAGATGAGTAACCAGATACGGTAGGTCATCGCTTAAACAAAAACACAAGGAGGAGAAAATGTTTATCTGACTTAGATAAAGGCTCCAACGAACTGGGCAATGAAGCAGTAGCTTTGGGGGACGTGACAGTATTCTTGGTATCCATCTGTGAGGTTGCAGATGATTCGCCTGGGCTCACAGAGGTTAAGGTCTGCGGTAGAAGAACCAAGGGTATGCCTTGGTTGCTGTGCGAGCAACCTAAAGACTGGGGTGGATTAGCGTGAGTCGGCGATACTAAGTTTAGCCCTGTGATAGCACGTCGTCGACTACCTACCATCTTTAGTCAATCGTGTACGTATATGGAAATGCAGAGAACTCCCAACAGACCATATACTTGTTATCTAGTTATGGGTGAGGTTGGCCAATAGGAAAGTGGGGCATAGGTGGCCGGAGTATAGGTCTCGTGCATGATTTTTCTTGAATTGCCTTTCAGTAGTTGAGGGAGGGTTCACGTGGGACTATAACCACCGGTATAAAAACAGACCTTGATATCTGCACCGGTAGATAACTTAAAGCTCTCGACCGAGTCCTGTATTTCTTGATTTGCCCTGTCACGGGACTCGGATGGCACATTGAGATACATGTGCATCTAGACATGTAAAAATGATTCACGATACATGTGTGTGAAAAGGGGCGTTATTGACGAGCAGCGTAATCCCTAAAGGTCCTAGGTGGCTTAGATCCAAACCGAGTTACGTAAACGTTTGGTAGGTTGCATAATCCCTAGTGGTCCTAGGTGGCGTAAGTCCTAGCCAAACATTCAAGAGTTCATATTAAGGGTGCAGTCCAAACGATTTTCAAGGGTGATTGCACTACGTAGGAGTAGTATAGAAATAAGTGATTAAAGTCGTACGATATGACGATGTGGCATTCAAAGTAATTGAAGAGATAATCTGTCAGCAGGATAAACGTGACTTCAAACCTCGCAACCCGGAAGTAACAAAAGTTGGGCTGGGCAGCCTGGCTAGTTGGGTCATACCCAAGCAGGGTGTATTGTCACCGACTAGAGAAAATTCATATTTGTTCTTCTTTTCGATTCTTTATCTTCGGATTTCGGTTGTACGACCAACAACCGTGGGTGGCAATATGTTCGATACACTCAAGCTAAATGAGTGGTCAGTCATGTGTGGCCGGGTTGCTAGATGTTCTTGTTGAACCTACAGTGTATACCCTCTATAGTACACTAATCGGTGGGTGCTCCCATACCTTGTCTGTTTGGAATCTGATCTCAAATAAGCACCCTGCAGTTTTAGTTTGTATACTATATACGCGAACGTGAGATGCAAGCCTTTCACTAGATGATAATTTATTTGACAAAAACTATTGTAATATCAAACGATTTGATATAAATACTTGGGTCATTATCCATATATTAGTTATTGATTGGTCGAAAGATTTCTAAAGTAAACAAATCCGTCGAAATGGAAAACCTTATTCCTTATTTCCCTATTTACATCTTTTAATTATGTTTACTCACACCAGTCCATGTCGCTGGCATAAGCTGGGTACGCATGATAGAGGGTTCTCGCTTCGCGTTAGGTGGCGATACTCATAATATTTATTATGAGTAGACAAGTAATTCAGGTAAGGCAAGTGGAACCTACGAAGTTGAAGTTCAAGACCAGTATATCTATGTATCCAGTTCAGTTATCTGTATTATCCTGGTCATGATGTATAATTATGCTGTTGTACTATGGTATTGTATTAAGATGATGTACTCTGATGTAACAGACCTAGTATTGTAATATATTATGTTTTGTGTAATTCCGCTGTGAGATTCTGATGTCTTCTTATTCTTCTATTCTATAAGTTCTACCTTTTCTTTCTGATCTTCTAAATTCTTTCATGACACGACTTTCGACGTATCGAAAATCGGGCCGTTACACAATACGCCCCATGTGGTTTTAATTGTATAACTAGTATGGCGACATAATATAATGGTACCTGTTAGCCTGCTTTGTGACCAGGCTACCCAAAGCAAATATCATGTTGAAACACTTTTCGGCAGATGCTGTCACATATGGAATCTCTGGATAACATCGCTCTCTGGCATTGGGAGCATCGTCAGAAGACACAAGGCAGTTTGGTCAAAATCACAACATCAGTATAAACTGGCCTGAAACCCCTATCAAACGACCTCATTTGGATCTATTCACGTCATATACTCGTAGCCCTTTGAATTAGCTTCAGTTTGAGCTTTGGTTTGGCTCAATCGGACTTACGGTTTGAAAGTAACGCCCATTTCCGTGAACGAGTGTAAGCTGGCATATGACCGCGATCTGATCCGCCCTTGCCTACGCGATCCGATCCGACCTATGACCGCGATCCGACCCATGACCGCAATCCAACCCATGACCGCGATCCGACCTATGACCGCGATCCGAATTTTGGACCTGTTCACACGTAGCTTGTTTTGAACTATTCTCAAGGCTACTAGCTCTCCTATTTTTCTGGATCGCCTGCCACGTACCCCATCACGAACCAGTCCTCCCAGGAGCTTTCCTACAGCTATAAATACACCTTCAGAGGGCATTTTCAGAGGACTTTTGACGTCTCAACTTCCATGGCTGCATGGCCAACACTTCTCCATGAATAACCACCATCTTTCTCAATAAATTCAATGGATTCGGAGCGAATTATTCATTGAATTCAAGTGATTGAAAGATAATATTCATTGTAATTGTAATTCATGAGTGAAATGAGAAAATACGAAGTGGACGTAGGCTCGTTAACGCCGAACCACTATAAAATCTCGTTGTCTTGCTTTTTCTCCATTTTTCGATTATTTCTTCATATCTTATGCTCAAAATACGACAATTTGGGTGTTAGAGCCATTTTTTAATCTAACAGTACCTATGCCGTCTAGGATTGATACATTTATTTTGAAATGTTTTAAATATATACACACTAATAATAATATCGTTTTCACGTATTTATCATCTTTTGATAATTATAAGGTAAAACCCTATCCTCCGGTTTGCATTGCATCGTGTGATGGGACTTGGGACTTATAATGGTTTCATTTTTCTAAAAAGCATTGCGTTATTTGACGTTTTACTTATTTTATGCACTGGCAATCCAATGGAGTAAACCCGTTCCGCGTTAGCGGCGTGGTCCTGTGATTAGCCTTATTATTATAGTTTGGTTAAGTTAGATTTCTCATACCATTCCCATGACTGGCCTGTAGTTTGTTTCACTTTGCAAACTCGGGTGCCCTCTTTTCCACACGGGTAGTCAAGTAGCTTTTTGCAGATATATTTACAGGATCCTGGTCTACTATTGAAGCGATATTCGGAAAGCTCTATATCCGCATATTCCTTTCGGTTGTATATTTGTATTATTTTTCCGCTGCTATTTAAATGTAATCTAAAACTCCGATATTATTGTACTATTATTGTGTAATAAGTATTTATACTCTGCTATATCTTGTACTCTGATGTAATTGTTGTAATCAGCAATAAAATGTTCTTCAGTTTGTGTTCTGAGGTGTTTTTTTCTCAAACAAATCCGGGCTTTCCTTATCGGGGAAGTTTGGGTCGTCACACAACTGTGACAACCCGCCTTTTCTGAATTATCCAAGTTGACAATATAACCACACATCTCCAACTCGAACGATTCAAAACTGAAAGATAATCAATTTCAGATGTATAATAGATACAGATCATAGAATCACATATACGGAAAAACACAGAATTTCGCAGCGGAAATGAAATAATATACATAAGCAGGACACAACGAGAGAATGGTAGTTAGCGCGGTCTATCGGAGATTGGTGCGGACTGTCGGATGTTGGTGCGGACTGTCGGATGTTGGTGCGGGGCTGTCGGAGCTTGGTGTGGGGCTGTCGGAGCTTGGTGCGCACTTTCGGAGCTTGGTGGTGGAGAGAAAAGTGGAATGGCTGTGGAATAAGGAGGAAGGGTGGAAGCAAGAAAGGATGGACGGAGAGAGCAAGAAGAAGATGGAGCTGCTACTACTTCATGCGTTCCTTTTTCATGTTGTTCTCTTTTCTTTTTATTATTACATGGAAGAAATTTTCCGAAGCAGGAATTGATGAAAGGAGAAGAGATAGTGAAATGAAGAGAGAGCGGATGGGTTTGGTGAGCTCGTATATATAAGATGGGGTTGGTGAATTATGTGTGGTTTACATTGCTAGAGGAAATAATGCACTACATCACTCATTTAATGCTTAAAAGAAAAGTGTGGCCAATGCATCACTTCTCATTTAATGCTAAGCAGGAAAAATATGTTCTGCATCATTCTCATTTAATGCTCCATGTTCTCTTAGACAATTATTGGATTTTTGGAGACATTTATAGGTCACATATATTTCAGTCCGATTGTTTATGTTGCACTTCTTTACATGGTCATCTGTATGCAAATAACTGTCCACCCATTTGTATTTACGAACACCAAAATATTAGTATAAATATATTACTGGAATCAGGACGTCGAGACGAACAACAACGACACACAGTTATCAGTGATTTGAACATTTTATAAAAATTCTATTTTTATATTTAATTTCACTGAGTTTAATGAACGGCCATTTGAATTTATCCTGTTTAAATTTATAAAAATTATACAGAACGAACTTATAACGTTTTATTACAAATTTGATTTCAAATTCTTTTTCATACAAATATTTATCTTTATATTGAATTCAATAAATTTTGAATGTATTCGTTCTAATAACTAAATTTAATCATTTTATTTTATTTGCTTGTTTGTTTCTTGGAATTTATCATTGAATTTTTTTATTTTTTTTTTTTGATTTGAAAAACCAGGTCATTATATTCTCCCCTACTCAAGTCTTTTCGTCGTCGAAAAGAACGGAACAAGGAAAAATAAAAAAAATCAGCAGAAACGTAAGAATGATTAAAGATGAATTGGGTACCTTATGCAAACAATTCAGGATTTGAGGCACGGATACACTCCTCAGTTTCCCAAGTGCAATCTCGATCATCTCTACTCCACTGAATTTTGACGAGATTAACTATCTTCCTTCTAAGCTGCTTCGTATCTTTATCGACTATACGAAGTGGTCTTCTTTCGATAGTAAGATTTGGCTCAACATCCATATCTTCAAATGAAGCAGGCTGGACTATAGCTAGCAGGTCATGTACATATCTGCGAATATGTGAAACATGGAATACATTATGCATCCGATAGTTTCTCCGGTAAATCAACCCTATAAGCCAAACCGCCAATCTTTTCTAAGATAGGAAAAGGACCAACAAATCTTGGAGCAAGCTTCCCTTTCTTTCCAAAAGGAATCACGTTCTTCAAAGGTGAAATTTTCAGAAATACAAAATCACCAACTACAAATTCCAAATGTCTCCTCTTTCCATCAGCATACTTCTTTTTCCTATCCTGAGCAATCTTCATCCTCCTACTAATTTCTCCAACCTTTTCAGTGGCTTCCAAAATCATTTCGGGGCCTAGAACAAGTCGGTTTCTAGATTCAATCCAACTAGATGGAGATTTACATGGTCGTCCATATAGAGCGTCGAACGGTGCCATTTTAATACTCGCTTGAATTTCAAAGATATATTCAAGATTTACATTTATTTAAATATGACTTTTAATTTGAATTAAATTACCTGATAGCTATTATTATAGGTGAATTCAACGAGATGGAGATGATCCTTCCAAGATCCCCCAAAATCTAAAGTACAAGCACAGAGCAAATCCTCCAGAATCTGATTTACTCTTTCGGTCTGACCGTCTGTCTGAGGATGATAGGCGGTGCTCAGGTTCAATTTAGTTCCCAAAGTTATCTGGAAAGCTTTCTAGAATTTGCTAGTAAAAATGGGATCTCTATCACGTACTATGCTAGACGGAACACCATGAAGTTGGACTATGTCCTTCATATAGAGCTCGGCTAAACTTGAAGCAGTTCGAGTTGTCTTCACAGGAATAAAGTGGGCAGATTTGGTTAGTCTATCAACAATAACCCGGATGCTTTCATTTCCCCTGCTGGTCCCTGGTAATCCATCTATGAAATTCATAGAAATTTGATCCCATTTCCAGTTAGGAATCTCTAAAGGCTGTAACAACCCTGCAGTCTTCTGATGGTCCGCTTTTACTTGTTGGCAAATGGCGCATCTATGATATGAATAGAAATGTCTCTCTTCATTCCACTCCACCAATAAAGCTTCTTCATATTCTGATACATCTTGGTGACCCCAGGATGAATAGAAAGTTTGGACTGATGATTTTCCCCAAGCACCTCCTGTCTTAGACCATCCACGTTCGGAACACAAATACGGTTGTTGATCCTCAAAATTCCATTGGAATCAATTTCAGTGCCCCATCCCTTCTGTATATTAACAACTTCTTTATTGAGAACACTTTCCTTTATTCGCCTAAGCATTTCATCTTCTTCTTGCTTAGCAATTATGCGATCCATAAGAGCTGGAGAAGCAGTAATTTGGAATAACATTGCTTTGTTTCTACTCAGCGTCAGCTACCACATTATTTTTTCCGGGGGTATAGTTGATGTCGAGATCATATGACGCTAAAAACTCGAGCCATCTGACGGGTCTCTAATTTAGATCCTTCTGAGAAAAGATACACTTCAATGATTTGTGGTCAGTGAAGAGTTCAAATTTAATTCCCAAAAGATGGTGCCTCCGCAGCTTAAGAGCAAAAACTGCAGCAAGTAGTTCTAAGTCATGCGCTGCATAATTAACCTCATGGACTCTGAGTTGTCTACCAGCATAAGCAATAACTTTACCATGTTTCATAAGAACGGCTTCCAAACCTTCTCTGCAAGCATCGGTATAAACATTTAAACATTAACTTCCATCCAGAACAGTAAGTATGGGAGCAGAAGTCAATTTGCGATTAAGTTCATTAAATGCTTTTATACACTTATCGCTCCAATCAAACTTAACATTCTTTCCAGTCAAAGCTGTGAGTGGTGAAGAAATTCGAGCAAAATTCTTGATGAATCTCCTATAATAACCAGCTAAGCCGAGGAAACTACGAATATCGGTTGGAGTTTCAGGAGTTTTCCAATCCTAAAATTTTAAAGAACTATGAATACCTATATAGGAGAGATAAGATAAATCGAATAAGAATAAATGGATGTTTTAAATAAGGGGCTTACTTTGATTATGGCGATCTTAGCTGGATCGATCGAAATCCCATTCTCCGAAACAATATATCCAAGAAATCTAACTTCGTCTCTCCAGAAATGACATTTAGAAAACTTGGCCTTCAGTTGATGATCTCTCAAAGTTTGAAGAACAAACTTGAGATGCTCCTCATGTTCTTGTTTAATCTTAGAAAAGACTAGAATATCATTAATAAAGACAAGGACAAACCTATTCAGAACATCCCGGAATACTTTGTTCATGAGGTCGACAAAGTAAGACGGGGCATTAGTCAAACCAAATGGCATAACTAACCATTCATAGAAACCATCTTCTGTTCAGAAAGTTGTTTTAGGAATACTATCTTCAGAAATTCGAAGTTGGTGAAAACCTATGGCAAGGTCGAGTTGAGAAAATACCTTGGCTCCTTGCAGTTGATCAAATAGGTCATTAATGCGAGGCATTGGATATTGGTTCTTGTGAGTAAGCTTATTCAGTTCTCGATAGTCTACGCACATTCTCATAGAACCGTCTGACTTAGTAACAAATACAACTGCAGCTCCCCATTCTGAATGTCTTGGGCGAATCAGATCTTTAGAGAATAGATCTTCGATTTTCTCCTTTAATTCAATCTTCTCCTTAGGTGCCATTCTTCTTGGAGCAAGTACAATGGATCTAGCTCCTTGAATGAGATCAATACGGAATTCGATTTCACGATGAGGTGGTAAGGAAGTTACTTCTCCAAAAACATCAGGAAAATGCAGAACAACAGGAGTAGTGCTAAGATCACTAAGATGTGAATCGAGAGAGAAAATGAAACTTCCTGCAATATCTTGAGGCAATTGACATTCGATCTTCAAGGGCTTTCCTTTGTCCCAACACAAAGAGACAGTTCGAGGTTAAGATAAAACAATATTTGAGAAATTTAAACTGAAGAGAATCCTAATTAAAGAAAATAGGCTAAAGTTTAGTAAAAGATTTTGAAAATAGGTTTGATTTTAAAACATTTTATACTTTCAAAATACGCTCTCTCGAAAATGATTCTACTCACTCTAGGGTATTTCTAACCCTATCTATAATGAGTTTTACCCCCAGGCTAAGGTGTTTCCAAACCATAGCTCTGATACCAACTGTGACAACCCGCCTTTTCTGAATAATCCAAGTTGACAATATAACCACACATCTCCAACTCGAATGATTCAAAACTGACAGATAATCAATTTAGGATGTATAATAGAATCAGATCATAGAATCACATATACGGAAAAATACAGAATTTCGCAGCGGAAATGAAATAATATACATAAGCAGTTCATGAAGCTACTTAAACAGTTACAATTTAATTATACAATATAGCGACTCATAAAGTTCGCAAATACAAGCCAAACAGAAATAGGAAACTAATACTGGATAGGATGGAGTCTTCGACTAGGTCTTCAGCTCCAGATAAAGTGCCCCTCGAGAACACTGCAATACTCAGTCTGACCCGAGCGAAATGAGAAAAACACTCGAGTCAGGTCTAAACATTCTGATGTGATTAGATCTAAACTCAAATGCAAATAAATCAAGAGATGTTGCAGTATTTTCCATCTCTTAAGGATCCGTTAAACTATCTATATATAGTATGATACGCTATTATATGTAATGTCTATCAGTAATATAAAATATTTAAAATAGCGTTAAGGCTTTACATTGATCCCCCTTAACACGTTTTTAAACAATGTGGTCTATACAGGTTCTTTAACACAACCAGTAGAACGTCGGTAGCCATGAGTCCCCTATAGGCACATGTTAAATAGAAATTTGTAGTGGTCGCGCATAAGGATAAAACGTATGACAAGGCACGTGAGGCAATGCCCAAGGTAGGATACTACCAATTTGCCTGATCCGGACGGGTGGTAACCTCTAACGGCCCACCGCAACACAACACTTCCAAAATCAAGGGTGATCACCAAATAACAAAGATAGAATATACAAAGAAGTGTGTCTGCGAGAGGTAGCTAGCCTCAATGGCCCGGCACGGCTCCTGTTTTAGTCATTTCAAATTTGACACAAATGTCGGTCATCCATTATCGTTCACTTTCTTCAATCCGGCAAACGTACACCAAAAACAACCACTTCATTTCTGGATCATCACTTCAAGAACATAGTTATCAAAGTGGTTCCAGTATCGACAGAGAATGTGTCCATAACTGGCTCCGGTCTCTTTGACAACTAACGTCATTTATTTTATTTTTTCATTGATTAATTTGTCGAATAGATAAAAATCTAATTGTATTTCAACTTCCTTATTCAAACTTGAACTATCAAATATTCCAATTAGAAATATTAACAATATTTTTTCATTTACTTAACTTTGTGTCTAATTCCAAAGTTCCAAATCAATAAACTAAAGTTTTATTATTCTCTTTTTCTCTTTATAAAATTTACAAATTCCAAATATTGAATATTTCATTTAAGTTCACTTTCAAATTTCATAATTTTACTAAATTTAACTAAATTGTTTTTCTCAACTGAATTTGTATCCAAAATTTACGACTTTGAAATTTATTTCCTTAAAAATTTAGGCTAACGTTTTTTTTTAAATAAGAGGTTCAACAATGGTTATTTTAATAAGTTTAAAATAAAATTTAAATCACTTAATTTTTCATTTATCAATTTAAATCAAATTTTCATGTAAAAAATTTAAACCAAAGTTTAATCTTCGAAATTTGAAACAATTCTTTTTTCTTTTCAGAATGGGAATTTATAATTTGAAATATGTATAGTGAAATGTAGAAGCTGTGAAAATTTCGTCAGAAAATTTGAATGTTGTCAGTCGCGCAATTTTCAGTGCAAAGCAGCGTATAACAGTTCAAATTTTTAGCGATTTTAAAATCTCTTCAAAACAAGTTTGGACAAACACGAAAAATATTCTATTCGTTGACAGTAATCCAACGGCGGAATTCGTTTGGCGAAAATCGGACGTTTTGACCTCCGTTTCGCATCTGCATGTTTACGTTAAAGGGGTCCGTAACGCGTTTTTGAACGGAGCATGCAGACACTGCAAATTATATACTGTTATGTCTGTCTCGTCGCGCTGATTACCTAAATATATTCATTTATTGGTTTCGGTGTTCGATTTGCGCTGAAACTGTGAGAAAGCTTGTACAGTTCATTTATGAAACAGAGACATTTGAGTTCGATGTGTCCCTTTTACGATCTTACGTATCTTTCTAAATATTTTAGGTCTGCAAAAGATGTCTTTTTATTTTATTAAACTACCTAATTATTTTTTATTATTTTTTTATAAAGAAAATATGGTGAATGGCACATTTCAACTTACACAACATAACACAGCATTCATATATGTTTACATACACATGTACACATTTTTCTGGGCATGTCCACAAATATTTAAACACACGCATGCACACACAACTCTGACACACACGCCACACAGTACACAAAACACTTAACACACATACATACATTTAAACACATATATATACTCACACATGCACTACACATATCACTCCACCTTATGCATGCACACTGCATGCAACCAAACTCACCTGCATAAGTTAAAACGCACACTACATATAAGCACACACGTATGGACTCACAAGAACATGTAAAACACACATGCAACACATATGAACAAATATGCACCACACACAAGTGAAAGTTCTTTTTGGTCCCAAAATAAATGAATGAATCCTGCACTTTCATGCATGCATGCATGTGTCCTCCCCATCCTTTCTTCCATGCGTTTTGGCTTCTGTTTTTTTTATAAATATATATATATATATATATATATATATATATATATATATATATACATAAAAGATGTGCAATGTGACTTCATTGCCAGGAAGAAAATAAATGTTTGCAAAAAAAATATGAATCCCCCTCCTTTCCTTGCGTTCAGTGATCAAAATGAAGGGAACCCCAAATGAAAACGAAAACATGAACATTGTCTTTGTTCTTTGAAAATGATTTTTATGCCATGATACATATAAACACACGCAACCACATTCAATGATGCATGCACTCTTGCCATGCACATATACAAAATAAGCACGCACACAATGGATCATACACTCATACTTGCAACAAATATGCACACACAACACTTCTTGTGTAGGGAAGTGATAAAAAAGGGTTTAAAGATATATAAATGTACAGCAAACACATTTAGAGAAGTTTAGGCATGAGTAAAAACTCACTTTCGAGTTCCAAGAGCCAAATGATGACAATGCATTGGACACAACGAGAGAACGGACAACTACGGTAGTTAGCGTGGTATGTCGGAGATTGGTGCGGACTGTCGGATGTTGGTGCAGACTGTCGGACGTTGGTGCAGACTGTCGGATGTTGGTGTGCGAGGCTGTCGGAGCTTGGTGCGGGGCTGTCGGAGCTTGGTGCGCACTTTCGGAGCTTGGCGGTGGAGAGAAAAGTGGAATGGATGTGGAATAAGGAGGAAGGGTGGAAGCAAGAAAGGATGGACGGAGAGAGCAAGAAGAAGATGGAGCTGCTACTACTTCATGCATTCCTTTTTCATGTTGTTCTCTTTTTTTTTATTATTATATGGAAGAAAATTTCCGAAGCAAGAATTGATGAAAGGAGAAGAGATAGTGAAATGAAGAGAGAGCGGATGGGTTTGGTGAGCTCGTATATAAAAGATGGGGTAGGTGAATTATGTGTGGTTTACATTGCCAGAGGAAATAATGCACTACATCACTCATTTAATACTTCAAAGAAAAGTGTGGCCAATGCATCACTTCTCATTTAATGCAAAGAAAGAAAAGTATGTTCTGCATCACTTCTCATTTAATGCTCCATGTTCTCTTAGACAATTATTGGATTTGTGGAGACATTTAGGTAAACATTTATAGGTCACATAAATTTCAGTCCGATTGTTTACGTTGCACTTCTTTACATGGTCATTGTATGCAAATAACTGTCTACCCATTTGTATTTATGAACACAAAAATATCAGTATAAATATATTATTGGAATCAGGACGTCAAGACGAACACAACGACACACAGTTATCAGTGATTTGAACATTTTATAAAAATTCTATTTTTATATTTAATTTCACTGAGTTTAATGAACGGTCATTTAAATTTATCCTGTTTAAATTTATAAGAATTATACGGAATGAACTTATAACGTTTTATTACAAATTTGATTTCAAATTCTTTTTCATACAAATAATTATCTTTATTTTGAATTCAATAAATTTTGAATATATTCGTTCTAATAACTAAATTTAATCGTTTTATTTTATTTGCTTGTTTGTTTCTTGGAATTTATCGTTAATTTTTTTTTTTTTGAAAAACCAGGTCGTTACATTGGGTTACAGAGCTCGAGAACATGATACATTGGAACCGAATGAAAGAATTCATCAGAGATTGATTAGTAATATCCAATGAGAATAACTCGTTAGAGATAGGATCAGTAGTATCCTAGAACGAGTGTGAAGAGAATTATTTTATTTAAAAATGAAAACAAACTAGTTTTGAAAATATAATCCTATTATACGTATTTGAATATTATATTTTATATTTGGACAGTCTAGTATAGGGAGATTTTGAATATATGCCTGACGAGGTGTATATTCAAAGCCTCGGATACTAAATACATATAGAATCACACTCTAGTCGCCCAGGGATAATTCTGGTGATGCGGCCACATCATCATTATTTATGTTCGAGTTTCAAAAGTGGGATTTCTATATATCTCCAATTGACTGGTATGAGAACCAAAATATAGATAGCATTTATTGCTGAGGTCTGCACTGAAAATATGATTTTCTTGATTGTATATAAAAGCTATATAGGTTTGAAAATTTAATTACCTAATTGATTGTTGGATGTGATGTTTGATAATTAGTTTAACTAATTAAAATATTGGAATGATAATTTATTTAACCAATATGAGAAAGAATAATAAATTTAGATAAATCAAATTTAATAGTGAACTAAATTGAAAATTAATTGGAATTGAAAATTTAAATTAGTAAAATAAACAACTTTCATTTCATTTCCTTTTCGAGGACGAAAAGGTTTTAATTGGGGGAGATTGTAACAACCCGCAAATTCTGAACCAATTTAAAATTTTTATTTTTAGAAAATTTTAATGAATTTTGAGAATATAAAATAATTAGTTTAAATAATAATGGCTAAAAATTTATTTTAACTTAAGTTAAAACGAATAAATTTTATTCAATTATAAAAGGAGTTAAGAATAGCGCTGCGGTTTGAAAATTTGAATTTGAACTTTGACTGAATGTACAGGATTCAAAATAAATCAGAATTGAGTAAAACCAAAAATATTTGAATCTGCTTAATCATATTTTTCTAACAAATCTGATAAATTGAAATTTCACTATATAATTTAAAAGACATGTCCAGTTTAAAATTTAGAAAAGTCGCTCTAGAATTTATTTATATTTTAATATAATATATTGGCCTTAAAAATAGCCATCTTTCAAACGACCTCCGTTTTCGACGAAACCACTTCTGCTGGAAGCGGAATGTCAAATTATTGCTAGGTTTCAATTTTTAGAATTTTTCGAATTAATATGTGAGCGTGGCGAAAGAAAATGTGTTTTGACCATTTTAGTCAAATTTAATCGACTTGAAAATGGTCATTTTTCAAACAGTCTCAGAATTCGACGAAATTAGTTTTGTTAGGACCGTATCGTTAAAACAAGTGAAAATTAGGCTCACATCCTTATTTTAAAACTTAATGTAAGCCACGTCCACCCATAGTTTGACATATAAATCCGCCCCCTAGAATTACCAGCCGCCCAAACTTTGATGTCCTCTCGTCTGCTCCTCTAAAGACCTTCCGCCTTTCCCTTTTTTGGAAAAAAAAAACTGCGGCCTTACATTAAAAAAATATTCTAAAATCAGGAAATAATCTCAGGAGTCCATGCAAGTCGAAAAAAAAAGTTGCATACATCTATGCAACTTTCACCAATATTTGCACGCATGTATGCAACTATCCGTATACACATGCACATACTTTTGCACGTCTATTGAAAAACTGCGTATATGTATGATGTTTTCCTATATATCTGCATACATGGATGCAGATATGTAAAAATCAATGCAAATGCGAAAAATATGGACGTCTACAAGAAATTTTTAAGTAAATGCATCAGAAGATGCATGTATTCACAGTATATGCATACAAGTATGCATTTATGCTGCAGTTTTATCGTGAAAATAAAATAAATGCATATATGTATGCAACTATATGAAATATATGCATTTGTAGATGCATTTTACTACATTTCGTTATTTTTTGTTTAATTCATGATTTTCACGTGGTTTTTGATGTTTTTTCACCTGAATTTTTTTATGATTAATTGTTATATTTTAATACGAATTTATGTGATTTTTTTAATAAATTTTTAATATTTTTTTATTAATTTTCATAAAATAGGGACTAAATTTACATTAAGTTTATGACCGGATGTGAGCCTAATATAAAACGTTAACAGGGACCTGTAAAAAACGCACCCTTAAAACAAAGCTAGAAATATTTTTTCTGTAATTTTTAGAGGTCGTATGTGACCCCGGTAAATTAAAATGTCCATTCAAATTAAATAAATAAATGTTTTATAATTTAAATTAAAGAAAAACATATCGTAACAGCCGAATTGGGTTACGAGGTATATTCCATTGTGTCCGGAATGGGGGTTATTAGCTAGGGGCGACACTTGTTGGGATTAATTTGGAGTTAGTTAGAATAAACAGGCTTTTTCTGAAACTAAATAATTAAATAGTATAATACCCGGTATAAATACAGTGGGAATATGAAAACCCTAATGTCTAGAACAGTAGTCGCCGTTCTAAAAGCTCCAATGGCCGATTTTATCCGAATTTGATTCCTTAATTTCTTCCAACTGAAATCGAATTTCAACACAAATTCAAAACTAAAACACAAGGGCTCTTCATAAGCTTCAACTTCATACGGCTGTGATCGTTTTTAGGAGGGTGTAGGCCTTGAATTTCGTGCAGAAGGAGGCGGCGTCCGAATGCCTTTACTGGCCAGAAGGTGGCGGCGAGTTCCCCCATACGGCCGGCATGGAGAGGCGAGGGCAAGGCCGACGTGGTGATGCTGACGGATTGAACTCCGGTGGCCCGAAGGGCTGCGCGCAAGGACGGGAATAAGTCGAAGATTGGGTTCTGTTTTACTGATACGCGAGGTAGAAGAAGGATTAATAAAGGGCAACGCTTACAAACATAATTAAAGGTGTTAATTTTATAATTAGGCTTAAATTAAATGGTTTAAATTTAATACTTGAATATCTTTTTACTGCATTATCAGAATTCGATGAAACGAATTGCGATGGAACCGTTAATTCAAGATCTACGCTTTTGAACTAACTAGGACTGCTTTTGAGCAGATCCAATTTTGGCGAAATTTTGAATCTGAGTTAAAACCATCGGTGAGATTTCTATTTTATTACTTAAAATTATTTATTTATTTAAGGTTTATATTTATTCTATCTGAAATTCATGTTGATGCGTAAATTCGTGTTGATGTGTGTATATATTTATTTCAGTGTTAATTGGTATATGATTGTGATTATTGTTGGATTGAGTGTGACTCATGTTTGTTGGATTTAATTTACACAATAAAAATCTTATTTTTTTTGTACATATCATTAGAAATACAAGCTTGTTGTTCGCAAATAAATTCTCTTTTATTTTGACATTGTAGAATATAGGAATTGATTCAAAAATAAAAATCTCTTTCTATTTGTTATTGAAATGCATAGAAAATATTGACATATAAAATAATCTTTTATATGACATTAGAATATATGGAAAAAAATATTTACATAAAATATTCTTCTGTATGTCATTAGAATGTATAGAAAAGCACAAACAAATATACATTGAAAATAAATTTATTCTTTTATTTGCATTCACTAGTGCAAATATACATTAAAAATTGAAATTATTCTTTTATTTGCATTCATAAATGCAAATATACTTTTAAAATTAAAGCTTGTTCTTTTGATTTGTAGTCACTAATACAAATATACATTGTAAATGAAATTCGTCCTTTATTCGTATTCACATATACAAAGAAGCATTGAAATATAATTTGTTCTTTTTATTTGTATTCACATATACAAATAAAACACTGAAATATAAATTGTTCTTTTTTTGTATTCACATATACAAATAAAACATTAAAAGATAATTTGTCCTTTTTACTTGTATTCACATATACAAATAAAACATTGGAATAAAATAAGTTCACCTTTTCATTATATTCTACTATACAAATTGTGATGACCCGTAACTTCCCCGTACCCTAAGAGAAGAGAAAGACCGGATTACTGTGAGGACAAGACGAATCAGAACACAAACAGAAGAACATTTCATTGTTTATTACAACAATTCCAACATAATACAAGAATATACAGAGTATGAATAGATATTACACATTATACAATATCAGAAATTTAAATACAATACCGTAGCAGAAAAATAATACAAAACATAACTGATAGAAATACACGGATACCGAGCTTTCCGAATATCACTTCAGCTATAAATTAGGTCCTGTGAATATAAATCTACAAAACCAAACTACTAGCAGCCCGAGCGGAAAATAAGGGCACACAGAGTTTAAGTTAAAAAAATAAACTCCAGGTCAGTCATATGACTGGTGTGAGAACTAAACAGTTATAAATCTTTATTTCTAAAGTTCGGTAAATCAAGGGACCATGCCATATAACACGGAACGCGTTTTTACCCCAAGAATACCGGTGTATATAACAAACAGCGCAATGCTAAATAAAGAACAATGAAGCTATTATAAGACTCAGGTCCCATCATACAATGCAACGCAAGCCGAAGGATAGGGTTTTTACCTTATAATAGCCAAAGGATGCTTGATACGTTTAAAACAGATTATTTTGATAATACTATAAGTGTATAGTATCAAAAACAATTTCAATCATAAGTATCAATCATAGGCGGCATGAATGCCCCATACCACTATGTCGCTATTTATAGGTTTACAACTAAAACAACAGAACTCGTATTGGAAATTGGATTTCCATCTATGAACCGAGGCAAGGGGAAAGATCCTCACCGAATTCGAGACAATCTAGTCCATGTCTCAGGCAAGCGCGCAGGCAAGCCTTGGATCATCAGGGGCGGTCCACTCGATGTGGATTAAATAAAATCCTAAGCAATACGTCTCCCCGCCATATGGGGCATAAATGAGCCAACTGACTCCATATTTGAGGCGCCTCGCAACAGCAACAACCACATAGGTGAAAATAATATAAATATCAGCAAGTTTAAGCACCGACACCACCTCTAACTAGAAAGAGACGCATGCCCCCCTGAGTCCTTCTCCCGTTTCTGGTTCATACCGGGGTGTGAGGCTCGCGAATCCGCGCTATACACAAAGCCAGCTATTAAAGCTATGTTTTGATCATCACCACAAGACTTTTCTTTGCAATAGAAGCCTTGATCATTTTCCACTTATGCATGCCACACAGGCAATTCATGCCGTGCGATTGATATCTATCGATATATAACCTCCGAGCTCGTACGTCTCAGAAAAGGGCGTTAAGCAAGAGAATAAATTCTCCGCTGCCAAACAGATATATATTTAATAGAAATCAATCACACAGAATAAAATCCAATGTTAGACACACAGTCCATTTACAAATTCGTTCTAGGTCTGAACGAAACCGGAGGCACTTTCCTCGCATACCACCGTCTTCATCTTCGACTTATCGTCGAAACGGTTATTCAAAATGGGTATAAACCCGGTCTTTCCAAATAACACATGTATATAATAAACAAATGTTACACAAACACAACATACGCCTCATTCCAATTCATCGGTCACTAACCGTAAATTAGTAAGAGAACAATTTTCCAAATATTAATCCCGAAGGCCGAAACCAACATCAGATCAATACCCAGGAAACCATCCATCTCATCTAATCTTCAGTTAGTTTCTAAATTTCACATTCTTAGGGAAAGGTTCCCATTAATTTTATCAAAGATAAATTCTTTGGAATTTATCCTTTAATCTTCCTTTGAATATCATTTCAAACTAGTTGGGATTAGCGAACTACGCCGAAGTTATTATTTATTTTATTTCCCAATCCCAACCTATTTATCCCACGGAGCAAAACCGGTAGTACCCCATATCTAACACCACGGTGTTATCGGTAAAATTAATTACCATTTCACGTTCAAATCTTTGTTAAAGATTTAACTATCGCTTGGAGAAAAACTGGTGATACTCCATTCTCGATCATTTCAATCTAATTGAAGATTCATTAAAACTCCACTTAGTTTTATTCTTTAACTGGGTTAAAGAACCGATGTCATTTAAAACACGGTTCACGATAAACCCAAAGTCACATCCCATTGTTAATCGGGTTAAAGAACAGATGTTATTTAAAACACCATTCACGACAAACCCGAAAATCAATTTCAATTCAGTTCCAATTAAATGTTAATTAATTGGTATACTTCATTAAATCTACACAAAAAGTTTTAATATTTTCTCAACTGGGTTCAAGAATAGTGTTAATGAAGACACCGTTCATGACAAACCCAAAATCCAATTTGATATTAAATACAAGGCTCGGAATAGAAAATATATCGGCTTATATTCAATATCGAATTCTGCAACCGACAAATAACGTATTGGAAATAACGATATAAATGTATCTTTCAACTTTCCACCACCATATCTGTATAATCACGAAATCCAACATTGAGATATTCCGAAGATAATTTCGATTCAAATCTGTAACACCCCGTAATTCTGTGACATTAAGATTCACAAATTAAAGTATAATTAATTTTTAAAAGAAAAAGATCCATGCAGTTGTTTAATTTAAGTATTGTAACTAACATGAAAAAGAGAAGTAAGGAGAGAACAATAATTATTATTGTTCTAAGACTTATTAACAAAAGCCTCTGTAGCTCAGTTGGTTAAGGCATTGGATTTGTAGCATGGAGGTCGGGGGTTCGAACCCCGACGGCGGCATAATTTTTTATCTTTGTTTTAGAGAGGGCTAACTGAACATGCAAATATATGTACGTATACAAATTCAAAATTTGAAAGGATAAGAACGTACATATAAGGAAATAAAGAATATATATATATATATATATACATATGAGAATATAAATATATATATATACATGCAAAAATATATGTATACAAAAGATAAAATTCAAGATAAGGCTACAGTCAATGAAATATGGCAACATCATTTGAATTTTGAAAATAAAATGAAAGTTGTGCGTATATATATACGCATAAAATGGTCATTAGAGGAATTGTATACATATAAGAATATTTCATGTGAATAAAACAGTTAAATAAATTCTAGAAATTCAAAAGTTCGAAAATTAAATTTCTACGCCAAATACAATTCATTCGAAATTCAAATTTCTACGCCAAAATAGTGGGACCCAATGCTGACTCAGCACTGCGTGTATGATAAGGTTTGGCTAGATTCATCTACGTACCCGGACTATTTTCTTAACTAGGTTCAATGCTGACTCAGCGCTGCGTGTACGATAAGGTCTTGAGCAGCTATATAAACAGCCCTAGTCTTCATTCTCTTTGCACCAATTCTCTTCTATCCTTATGCTGCTAAGATTCATGGCTTCTTCCCCTCCTCTAAATTTTCTTATATAATTAAAATAAAATATGATTCAAGATGAGGAGATGCTGCTAAAAGACTTTTAAGGAGAGATTCAAATCAAAGTTTCAAGTGAAGAATTCAAAGGATAGCTCAAACAAGTTTCAAGCAACGACGCACGAATCATAGCCACGCTTTCCTTCTTTTCTAGATCTATTTTCTGTAAGTTGGTTATTTCTAGATCTGAATATTTTGTTTTATTTGTGACATGAAATTAAAGGAATAAAGGAATATGCCAAATCTCTCTCTCTCTCTTCGGATCTGTGTTTATACTCTTGGACTGAATTAAGAACTATTATGATTCGAGGACAAATAAGATTGTAACCGTGACTATGACTATAGAACTGTGGCCTTTGAAAGCATATGCCTTTGGACTATGACATAAGCCTTTGATTTTGGGACATATAAACATTGCCTATGACAATGACTTATGACTATGGGAATTATTTTCCCTTTTGGACTATGAACATCGCATATGACTATGGACATTTCCTATGACTGTGACTGTGACTACAAGGATTATTTCCTTGACTAGGCCTATACCTTTGATTTGGACATAAACTATTACTTATGACATTATGAGGACAACTGTGATTTTGATACCCATGATTTATGATTAGGAAAATACTGGTTTAGTTTTGTGATTGAGAAGTTGGGTCTAAACCCAATTATTTATTCTACCTGTTCCTTGGTTTTTCTTTGGTTTTAAGACAGTGGGAATTTACCTATTAAGTTAGGTCTACCCACGTTCTTGAATCTATTTTGCCCATTCTTTGGTTTTAAGACGGTGGGAATTTACCTATTTAGTTAGGTCTACCCATATTCTTGAACCTACATTGTTATCCAAACCTTTTTATGCCAATTATTCCTTCTTGTCATTTTGATTCATTCCCTTTTTATCTACGAATCTATATTTATTTATAATCTAGGTTGAATCACGATTATTCGAACGGTGGGAATGCGATTTGGGGAAAAACATGGAAATGAATGTGAACGTAATTGTAAACTTGGAAATTGGCATAATTTGGAATATGTATTATGACATGCATATTAAAATGAAAACGGGGAAATTTGACATGGATTAGGGAATATGTGATTTTGACATATTAAATTTAGCGTTAGCAAGTAAGCTAAATTTTAGGCATAAAACGTAAACTAGAAAAATAATTCTAGTTTTGCCATAAATTGTGAATTAGGATGTTGAACCAAGATTGGGTTAATTAAGGTTGATTTGGAATAAGTATATTAGCACAATATTGAATTTATTCATAATTGTGAGCAATTGTCATGTTTAGAATAAATAATGGTTAGCGACACTAAATTTTGTATAATTTACATACCAAAAAGTATAAATATGATAAATAAGAGAGAATGGGCCATAATAATAAATGTGACAATGTACATTAAAAGAATAGTAATGAAATAAGTAAATTAGGAGTAATTTACTTATAGAATTCATCATAAATGGTAAATTTTTCATTTACCACAAAAATATGTAACTTGGTTAAGTTTTGGCCATAAATTATAAACTAGGATATTTAATCTAGTTTCGGCAATGAAATAGGAAATGGCCTAAACTGCATGTTGGGTTAGGACTTGAGCCTAGAATATAAGTATAATAGTAGGCTTGACAAATAAATATAGGCTAAATTTGTCTAAAAAGGGGAAATGGGCTTTTGAAATAAATTGTTAACAATTTATAAACAAAAGAAAAATATTTTGATAACATCCCTTTTTATAACACATAGACCAGAAGGTTCTAGGGTGACAGAGAGGATAGTGTCTAGGCTTGGGTTTGGAAAATACAAGTTTCCTGCCCTCCCTGGCTATCCCTAACTGATCCGAAGGACGGGATGGTTGTTTTCAAAACCAGATTTGGAAATTAATCAGAAAGCCCTTTGAACTTAGAAAACATGAATATGCCTAACCCGAGGTTAGACTGAATTGCGGTGTAAACCTGCCCGGAACCAACCGGCACATCCAGTAACCGCAGCGATATCTGTCTAATGTGAGAGGTTGCAACTTTAATTTATTAAACCTAGAACAAGAATGGGATGGCTAAGTCAATAGGAACACTTAACCAACTTAACACAGTTAAGCCAGAATGGGAGGGTTAAGTCAATAGGAACACTTAACCAACTTAACACAGTTAAAGCTAGAATGGGAAGGCTTAGTCCATGAGAACACTTAGCCAAATTAACATGTTGACTAGGCTAGAAGGTGAGTTTAAGTAAAGTTAATACACTTAGCCCAGTATAACATGTTAATAAGACTAGAGGTTGGGGTTAAGAAATACACTTAGCCAATTTAATATCTTAGTCGGACTAGACCGTAGGGTTAAGTGAACTTGAACACTTAACCACCAAAATGTGACAAATGGATAGAGTTAAGTAAACTTGAACATTTAACCACCAGAATATGATAAATGAATAGGGTTAAGTTAAAGTATAACACTTAACCAATAGTGACAGGATTTGGTCAAGTTAAAAAGGAACACTTAACCAATACAGGGTGAGATGGTAGGGTTAAGTAATAAGAAATACTTAACCAATATAACTAGGGTTGGGATGGGGTTAAGTCAACGTGGATTACTGATAACACTTAACCACTTTAACAGGATAAGGGAAGAGGGTTAAGTTAGCCTGAATCAACTAAAGACACTTAACCAATCCAACTTGATGAGAAAGAAAATTAAGTGGGACTAAGTAATAAAACTTAGTTGAGGATTCTGGAAACTAAGTGGTAAATCTTAGTTAACAAAACTAAGTAGTAATTCTTAGTAGAACACGAGAAGGAGCATCAGATTTTAAAGAAGGCTCCTACGAATTAGGTTACGAAGCCCGAGGCTTCGTGGGAAGGTGGGGTTAAGTAAATTAAATTAGTACTTAATCAAATTGGACTTGCTAAACTATACAGACCGATTGGGGGTTAGGTTTATACAGAACACTTAACCAACTTAGCATGTTGGCAAGAGATAGAAAACCTAGCAGCGGGGGACCCTTTTCAGCAGTAACCCTACAAGGTGTATCAGGATACCCTGTACTAGGCAGGGTGGGGCACGATTACTGGCTGACTGTAAGAGGTCAAATCGACGGCGGTGGTGCAGCAGTGTAGGTTCTAACGGAGTGCGGGCGTGCACACATTTCGGCACAGAAAAATAAGGCACTGGGCACCAGTAGTATACCTATGCATTCTAGGATTGTGTCGGGCCACCACCATGGGACTTGATACACCCCATGGTGGGACCAGCATAGGTTGCTACGACATCGGGGGCCGTAGGACACATGTAACTATGCGGGTAGGAGCCGATCATTAAAAAGGATCACTACACCCGGACTATGGGATACCAGTTGGGAACCAGTACAAAGGGGTACAGAGATTAATATGGGGTACGATAGTACATTCGATCATAAGACAAGCGATAATGATTCGCGGTACATGCGTGGGAAAAGTCTAGGAACACATACCACTCGTGTAGCCTAGACTAAAGGGCATCGTTCGACAAGTTGCATAATTCCTAGTTAGACCTAGGTGGCATAAATACTAAATCCGAGAAGCGTTCAGAAGATAGCGTAAACCCTAGATTAGATCTAGGTAATAACTAATAAATGGATGCCTGAAGGCGATGGAAAATACAGGGATTGGGATCACGTTATCGTTGCTAGTAGGGACACTAGTTAGGCGGTGCAGAGATATAGAAACCAGTATATCGCGGTAAAAGCGAAGCGGAGAAAGTGTTATAGTATATCCAGTTTATCTTGTCCTAGCATAGCTTGTGTTAATCCTATCTTGTTGATCTTATCATCAAGGTGTTATCTTGTATTCAGTTAATTCATGTCGTTCTGTTTTCCTTGTTCATTTGCTAGAAGTAACTGAACTTACTCAGGCTTTATGTCTGACTCTGTTTTTCTTTCGCTTCTTTTCTTCCGTTCCCCCCCCAGGTAGTTGAGGAGGGAATAGTATAACTCAGGATTAGATTGGACCGTTGCTCTTTCCCAGCTTGAAGGTTTGACGAAGTTGTCTTTGGATTCTCTTTCAGATGCTATGGCTGGCTCTTGCTACATTGGGGAATATAAATGTATTTTCATGCTTCTTTATTTTATAAAGACAGATGATACTCTGATATTGTAAAAGAATCTTGTACAGACTATTTTATCAATAAAGCAAAGTTCTATTTTCCGCTGTTTAATATTTGTCTGTCTTGTAATTTATCTGCATCTTTTACCCAAAATGCTCCACAGAACTTAGTGCATTCCCTTTGTGAGTGACACTAATGGACGTGTGGTGTTACACGTGGTATCAGAGCTGAAGGTTACCAGATCAGATAAAGGATTTGAAAAATTATTTTCAAACGGTTTTAAAAGAAGCATTTTCAAAAGAAGAGATTTGTTTTAAAGGCATATTCCCCAAAGCCATACGCACTATCTTCTCTTCCTCTATTTAAATTCTTGTCTCCTTCTTTCTTGAGTCTCTGGAGCTCCTGGCTTTCTGGGAGGTAACCTCATCGAAGGGCAAAGTAGTGCCCGGCTTCCATCCATAGCCGTAGTTGTTTCATCTACGGGCAGTTTTCTTTCAAAGCTTATAAGGTTTTCCGGACGATGGAGGCAGTTTTTGAGAGATTTGTCAACATGACTACACACGGAAGGGGATGAGGAGTTTGGCTAAGGAGCATAACCCTAGGATGAGGAATTCATGGATGTAGACATAGCACACGAAGGAGGAAGAAATTATAAAGCCTAAGACAAGAGGAAGTATCTTTACTAGGGTATGATAGGGCATATACTTAAGGACAAGGGCAAGAACGAGGACGAGATTTTCAGAAGGACAAGTACATGCTTTCGCCACCAAGCGTACCTTGGAGAAAGGTAGTCCGGTTGGAAGAGTCTAGTTTTCTGTTCGTGCTATTTCCTTAGGTTCTAGCGCTTCTCATTTGTTCATATCCACTTTCATAGTTGGGTCTCTGCACCATAGTTGTAATACCCCACCTCCGCTAGGGTCACTCACAAAGGGAATGCACTAGGTTTGGCGAAGTATTATCGAGGTAAACATGCACAGAAATATTACAAGACAGAACATATATAAAACAGCGGAAGTAAAACAAATTTCATTACCTTATAAAATAAGGCCTAAAGCCTTTTACATCAGAATACATCAAAACCTGTCTTGCAATAATAAAGAAGCATAAAAAGCTTTTCATAAATTATTCCCCAAAACAAAGCGGTGAAGCAGCCATATCCAAGAGAAGACCAAGCTATACATCAAGCTATACATGATGACCTTCAAGCATAAGAGGTCCGAACTAAACAACATCATTTCCTCCCTGAAACCTGGGGGGGAAACGGAAGACAAAGAGGCGAAAGAAAACGGGGTCAGTCATAAAGACTGGTAAGTCCTATCTACTTCCAGTATAAAAACAGGTAAAGGTAACATGACATGCATAAACTGAAAGTAAACATAAGGATGACTACAAGATAGATAAACTAAACCAGGGTAACAGGCTGAATTACTATAGCAAGGTAAACTAAGATATCATGATAGACTACGGTGTCATGATAAATCAAGGTATCACATCGTCAGGTTTCTATCAAGTATACTATCCCAAGGTATCTACCCTGTATAACATCCCACGGTATCTATCATGTATATTTCTCCTGGTTCTAACATGTATATTTGCTCTGCACCTCTCGTACTAGTATCCCAACCCACGTCATGTGTTAACCATGAATGTCCCTTGCCCAGTGTCATGTAATGGTCCATGTCAACCTAACATATAGCATATGTAGGTTCTCCCAACTCTTATGTTTCTTTCCATGTATAAGTTCAGTCCTTTGCCGTAGGCCATACGGGCTTTCCCATGTAAACGTTTTATCCTTGAGGTTATTTTGGACTGCAACCCTTGATCTAATTATGTTTCCTTACCATGAACTATCGCGCGTCCACTTAGGATTTATGCCACTTAGGACCGCTAGGGATTATGCTACCTAATGAACGTTTTCGTGTCTCGGTTTGGGTTCAGCCACCTAGGGCCACTAGGGATTATGCCACCCGTCAACCGCGCCCTTTATCCCACGTATGTATCATGAATCGTTTTCCATATCTAGACGCACATGTTACTCAATGTGCCATCCGAGTTCCGTGCCAGGGCAAACCCAGAAATACGGAACTCGGTCGGGAGCTTTAAGTCGTCTGCTGATGCAGATATCAAGGTCTGTTTTTGTACCCATGGCTATGGTCCCACGTGACCCCTCCCTCAACTACTGAAAGGCAACCCACGAAAAATCATGTATGAGAACTACACTAGGCCCATTGATGCCCAATTCCTGATAGCCATCCTCACCCATAACTTGATAGCTAGTATATGGTCTGTTGGGAGTTCCCTGCCTTTCCGTACGTACACGATTGACTAAAGATGGTAGGTAGTCGGCGACATGCTATCCCGGGGCGAAAACCAAGAATCGTCGACTCCACGCTAATCCATCCCAGTCTTTAGGTTGCTCGCATAGCAACCAAGGTGTACTCTTGGCTCTTCTACCGCAGACCTTAACCCCTGTGAGGCCGGGTTTCATGGACCACTTGCCCCCTCACAGAGGGATACCAAGAGTACCCTCACGTTCCCCGAAGCTTCCGCTTCGGCACCCAGTTCGCCGGAGCTTTTACCCAAGTCAGATAACTTGCTCCTCCTCGTATACTAAGCGATGACCTACCGTATCAGGTTACTCATCCCTTTATGAACTAGTCCCATGTCCTTAGCTAAGAATTATTACTTAGTTACCCTTAACTAAGGTTTACCACTTAGCTTCCTTTCCCGTTATCCTTGATTAACCACGATTTTCTACCCAGTTCCTCTAACTAGGGTTTGTCTATTGGGTTAAGTATTATCATTCAAGTCCATGACTTAACCCGCCCACGAATCACGTCAAGATTGGCTAAGTATTTAAGTTCAAGACTTAGCCCTACAAGTTGGTTAAATGTACCCAGAGGCTCATGACTTAACCCTATCGAGTCAAATTGGTCAAGTACTAGTTTACCTTAATCCTATCGGATTATCTTGCTAGATTGATTAAGCATAGATTATCTTAATCCCATCACATTATCGAGTCGGATTGGTTAAGTATAGGTTAGCTTAACCCCATCCTCTAATCGTACTACGATGGTTAAGTATATTCCAAAAAGGTCTTGTGACTTAACCTTATCAGGTCCGCGTATTAGATTGGTTAAGTGTAGGTTACTTAACCTCATTGAATTACCAAGTTTAAGTTGGTTAAGTGTTTAACTTAACCCCATCGAATTACCGTGTTTAGATTAGTTAAGTGTGGATTACTTAACCCCATCTAGTTACCGTGGTTAGATTAGTTAAGTATCAATTAATTAACCCCATCTAATTACCTTGTTTAGATTAGTTAAGCCTTAATTACTTAACCCCATCTAATTACCAAGTCGGATTAATTAAGTGCAAATTACTTAACCCCATCCCCTAATCATCTTGCATGGTTAAGTGTCATTAAGAAATCAAGCCTGGTCCCACTTAACCTACCCATTCGTGTCGTATTGGTTAAGTGTCATTAGTCAAATTTACTTAACCTTATCATGTGACATTAATTTAATTAATGCACTCTCAACCTCTCACATTAGACCTTGTTGTGGTTACTAGTTAAGCCGGGCGGGTCCGGGTAGATTTACACCACAACCTAGTCTAACCTCGGGTCTTAAGCGCGACATGACCAACTTCTCACATTGGATCCTATTGTTTGTAGCCACTAGTTAAGCCGGGCGGGTCCAGGTAGATTTATGCTACAAACTCAACCCAACCTCGAGTTGGTCACTTTCATGTTTGGTCTAGTGTTATATTACACTTACAACCCATACGTGTCTAATTTCAAGTCCCCAGTTTACCCCATGTGTCATGCCCCCATTTTTTGTTCAACTTACATGTCGTGTTCACATGTAACCTCAAGTCAAGTTTTTATGTCATATTCAAGTCAAGATTTCGCGTCATGTTCATGTTTATATAACTACCCCAAAATCGTGTTTTCCAACGCAAGCAAAAGTGAGTCAACATAGTAAGAATACTATGTCACATATTGGCCTCAAAACATGCATGATGCCAAAAAGGAATTGGCTTCCACATGCATAACATCATAAAGGGGTTGGCCATAAACATGCATAGTGTCATAAGGTAATTTGGCCACAAACATGCATAGCATAAAAAGATGATTGGCCACCAACTTGCCTATTGTCATAACGGGATTTGACCTTACATAAACATGATATCATAAGGGGGTTGGTTTCATTTACATGCATGAGCCCCAAAGTCCAATCTATGCAACTAATTCACAAGTCAAAGTGGCTCTAAGTGTTCATGCTATCATACTACAAGTAAAGGTCCAATCTTGCATGGCAAACTAAGTCCTATGCAACATGAATAGCATGGTTTAGTCGCTACAACATCACCCAAAGTCATATGTTCATGTTAAAGGAGCAAAGTAGGCTCGCATAGGTTGTAGCATTCATGTTTAACTACATTTTATTCCATGTCATGATTAAACTACCGTTAACATCTCGAAGTAGCTAGAACTTACATAGCGTGGCAAGAGGACTAGGAGCATGAATCATTTTGACGAAGAAAGGTGGCTCCTTTGATGAAGAACCGTCATGAAACCCGCATAGCAACGTTTATTTGGCCTTGATTTGGTGTAGCAAGCTTGCACCTTATGATTTGAACCCGATTTGAATGCATAGGCTCTAGGAATTGGAGATGGAGGCCATGATCAAGATTGATTTTGGCAGCACTTAGTTGCTAGGTTTGATTTTTAGGGATTTAGGTTAGGTTTAGGGTGTTTTTATAGAGATTAGGGTAGTTTTACGCCCTTAGATTAACCCTAAATCGGATCTGAACCATCAAACCACGTCAGAGGCTTCCAGAACAAGACCAGAGACCAGTGCAGGTGCACCAAGCCAAGATGGCTCGGCCACCCATGTCGACAGGGCTGTCGACTTGGGAAAACCAAGTCGACTCCCAAGTCGACAGGCCTGTCGACTTGGGGTGCCTGGCGGGAGTTTTCCCGCCTAGCTTTTTCAGCCTTAATTTCCGAAATTTGAACTCGTTTTCGAACTTGAATTTTCTGAAAACTTCGTCGGATCATAACTTGGTCATACGGACTCCGATTCTCGAAAACTCAGACTCTATTTCGCGTATTTTTCCGAGACGAACGCAATGGCATAGCCCGTTTTACTTGATTCAGAATTTAAAATTAAATTCTGCCTTGATTCTCGTCTTAATCATGTTATCGAAATACGGGTTGTTACATTCTCCCCACCTTTTAGGATTTCGTCCCCGAAATCTCCAAATTAGGAAGAACATATCCTACCATCCATCATCCATCTACTCAAAACATCATCCACAAGTGACCATTGTCCTTAGATGATTTCTTAATGCTATATGAATATATGCAAAACGTGTGTGTACATGTTTCTTAGCTAATGCTAATGATCAGGCCTGAATAATTTTTCTAATGCAAAAATATGTATAGTGCCATGAATCCAACATGTATGCAAATATTCCTAGTCATATAGATACTATATGCGTGCACAATCATTCATTCATATGCAACAACCGCATGATAACACATTCAATTTCATCCATAAAGAAGTATAAATGCTCGTGCATATGCAACATGAAACGTGATCGCGTCAATCTAGTATCTAACGTGTATTTGCGCATCCACGAGCAACCACTTGCAACCATTTGCAACTGTATCAATCATAACATGTTTCAAATACATGTTTACATCCATAGGGTTCTACCTAGGATTCCCTGAAACAGGGTCGAGAAGATAAACGAGACAAACTCCTTACGGGGTTTGTAACAGAAAATAGGACCGAGAGGGTGTCCACAAAAGATAGCCTACAAGTAAGCTCTACAGAAACAGGAATCAAGGAGATACTCCCAAAAAGAGATATCATGCGCGTATCTAGTCTTTGACCATCAAAGTCATATTTCCTCGAGCTCAATTCCATTGCGCCTTGACCGTCCCTTAACTTCGCGATTTCGTAGCTTCTTATTTCCCGTTTCCATAACATGAGCTGGAACCCATTTCTTCGTCGCCTCTCGTTCCACTTGCACTTATCCTTTTCCTAGAATACTTGACGCAAACATGACTGCGTACTCATGATCTCATGCAAGCTTTCCAAAATTCACCAGTGAATCTCGGGCCTCGTACCACCAGGTATTCCACGTAGAAGAACTTTTTCTTGAAAGTAAGCAGATGTCAACCAAGTTATCAAGCGCACTTACTAGGGTGACTTCTATAACCCATGCATAAGTGAAATAGACCATCCGTCTCATCGGCGAACACCACTCGATCGGGCTTCAAATTTCCAATAAAGGCATCCAGGGATTCTAAGTAACTAGTCATGACAGAACCTCAAAAAGGTTACACGATACTTCGAGGGTATTACCAAGGCTAGTCAAAAGTCTAACTACCCTCCTATCAAAACCGGGAGTGGCACCCCTTACTGGATAACCACTTCATCCCTAGAATCCATTCATAGCTTATAAACATAAGCATTATTTCCAAACTCAATCACTTGGCATAGACATTCTCAAATCCAAACAAGTCATGTATACGTGGACTGACTCTCCAATAGGACTTTGAGACAAAAATTGGGATTCTCTATTACGCTAGTACTTAAGGTGCAGAGACTCAACTATCGAAGCAGGCTTAAATGATACGATGATCAAAACAAAGTCCTAACGGGATGATAGAAAAGGAAAGCTAAATCTTTAACAAGATCGTTACCCTCCTTCCGAGGTACCCTAGAAATGAGAGCATACTATTGCCCTCCCGATGATCTTGTCCTTGTCCCATGATACTTAACTATCCACCCCGTTTCACCATGCCAAAGGTACTCTCTCGTCATGGGTTTCATTGTTCATCTTTCTCCCTCCCTTTGAGGACTAAGCCATACCAACAAGTTGTTCATCCTTAAACTCGTATCCTTTATCCTCTTTCTCACTATCCTTTCTTATAACGCGGCCACTGGTCTCTCGAGAACCACCTCCATCGCATGGAAAGCACTTTCGTAGATAGAAAAGACTAGTCGCAGTTAAAACCACTGTGACTACAGATGGAGGAAAGAAAGGAAAAGAGATTCAAGGATAATGCTAATGGCCTTTGGGGAATAGCCTTTTCTTTTTAAAAGAAAACTTTCTTGAAAAATGCTTCTTTATAAACGATTTTCAAATAGTTTTCAGAAGGTCTTTAAAAACTTTTGCCCAGTCTAGTAACCTTCTGCTCTGATACCAAATGTAATACCCCACCTCCGCTAGGGTCACTCACAAAGGGAATGCACTAGGTTTGGCGAAGTATTATCGAGGTAAACATGCACAGAAATATTACAAGACAGAACATATATAAAACAGCGGAAGTAAAACAAATTTCATTACCTTATAAAATAAGGCCTAAAGCCTTTTACATCAGAATACATCAAAACCTGTCTTGCAATAATAAAGAAGCATAAAAACCTTTTCATAAATTATTCCCCAAAACAAAGCGGTGAAGCAGCCATATCCAAGAGAAGACCAAGCTATACATCAAGCTATACATGATGACCTTCAAGCATAAGAGGTCCTAACTAAACAACATCATTTCCTCCCTGAAATCTAGGGGGGAAACGGAAGACAAAGAGGCGAAAGAAAACGGGGTCAGTCATAAAGACTGGTAAGTCCTATCTACTTCCAGTATAAAAACAGGTAAAGGTAACATGACATGCATAAACTGAAAGTAAACATAAGGATGACTACAAGATAGATAAACTAAACCAGGGTAACAGGCTGAATTACTATAGCAAGGTAAACTAAGATATCATGATAGACTACGGTGTCATGATAAATCAAGGTATCACATCGTCAGGTTTCTATCAAGTATACTATCCCAAGGTATCTACCCTGTATAACATCCCACGGTATCTATCATGTATATTTCTCCTGGTTCTAACATGTATATTTGCTCTGCACCTCTCGTACTAGTATCCCAACCCACGTCATGTGTTAACCATGAATGTCCCTTGCCCAATGTCATGTAATGGTCCATGTCAACCTAACATATAGCATATGTAGGTTCTCCCAACTCGTATGTTTCTTTCCATGTATAAGTTCAGTCCTTTGCCGTAGGCCATACGGGCTTTCCCATGTAAACGTTTTATCCTTGAGGTTATTTTGGACTGCAACCCTTGATCTAATTATGTTTCCTTACCATGAACTATCGCGCGTCCACTTAGGATTTATGCCACCTAGGACCGCTAGGGATTATGCTACCTAATGAACGTTTTCGTGTCTCGGTTTGGGTTCAGCCACCTAGGGCCACTAGGGATTATGCCACCCGTCAACCGCGCCCTTTATCCCACGTATGTATCGTGAATCGTTTTCCATGTCTAGACGCACATGTTACTCAATGTGCCATCCGAGTTCCGTGCCAGGGCAAACCAAGAAATACGGAACTCGGTCGGGAGCTTTAAGTCGTCTGCTGATGCAGATATCAAGGTCTGTTTTTGTACCCGTGGCTATGGTCCCACGTGACCCCTCCCTCAACTACTGAAAGGCAACCCACGAAAAATCATGTATGAGAACTACACTAGGCCCATCGATGCCCAATTCCTGATAGCCATCCTCACCCATAACTTAATAGCTAGTATATGGTCTGTTGGGAGTTCCCTGCCTTTCCGTACGTACACGATTGACTAAAGATGGTAGGTAGTAGGCGACATGCTATCCTGGGGCGAAAACCAAGAATCGTCGACTCCACGCTAATCCATCCCGGTCTTTAGGTTGCTCGCATAGCAACCAAGGCGTACTCTTGGCTCTTCTACCGCAGACCTTAACCCCTGTGAGGCCGGGTTTCATGGACCACTTGCCACCTCACAGAGGGATACCAAGAGTACCCTCACGTTCCCCGAAGCTTCCGCTTCGGCACCCAGTTCGCTGGAGCTTTTACCCAAGTCAGATAACTTGCTCCTCCTCGTATACTAAGCGATGACCTACCGTATCAGGTTACTCATCCCTTTATGAACTAGTCCCATGTCCTTAGCTAAGAATTATTACTTAGTTACCCTTAACTAAGGTTTACCACTTAGCTTCCTTTCCCGTTATCCTTGATTAACCACGATTTTCTACCCAGTTCCTCTAACTAGGGTTTGTCTATTGGGTTAAGTATTATCATTCAAGTCCATGACTTAACCCGCCCACGAATCACGTCAAGATTGGCTAAGTATTTAAGTTCAAGACTTAGCCCTACAAGTTGGTTAAATGTACCCAGAGGCTCATGACTTAACCCTATCGAGTCAAATTGGTCAAGTACTAGTTTACCTTAATCCTATCGGATTATCTTGCTAGATTGATTAAGCATAGATTATCTTAATCCCATCACATTATCGAGTCGGATTGGTTAAGTATAGGTTAGCTTAACCCCATCCTCTAATCGTACTACGATGGTTAAGTATATTCCAAAAAGGTCTTGTGACTTAACCTTATCAGGTCCGCGTATTAGATTGGTTAAGTGTAGGTTACTTAACCTCATTGAATTACCAAGTTTAAGTTGGTTAAGTGTTTAACTTAACCCCATCGAATTACCGTGTTTAGATTAGTTAAGTGTGGATTACTTAACCCCATCTAGTTACCGTGGTTAGATTAGTTAAGTATCAATTACTTAACCCCATCTAATTACCTTGTTTAGATTAGTTAAGCCTTAATTACTTAACCCCATCTAATTACCAAGTCGGATTAATTAAGTGCAAATTACTTAACCCCATCCCCTAATCATCTTGCATGGTTAATTGTCATTAAGAAATCAAGCCCGGTCCCACTTAACCTACCCATTCGTGTCGTATTGGTTAAGTGTCATTAGTCAAATTTACTTAACCTTATCATGTGGCATTAATTTAATTAATGCACTCTCAACCTCTCACATTAGACCTTGTTGTGGTTACTAGTTAAGCCGGGCGGGTCCGGATAGATTTACACCACAACCTAGTCTAACCTCGGGTCTTAAGCGCGACATGACCAACTTCTCACATTGGATCCTATTGTTTGTAGCCACTAGTTAAGCCGGGCGGGTCCGGGTAGATTTATGCTACAAACTCAACCCAACCTCGAGTTGCTCACTTTCATGTTTGGTCTAGTGTTATATTACACTTACAACCCATACGTGTCTAATTTCAAGTCCCCAGTTTACCCCACGTGTCATGCCCCCATTTTTGGTTCAACTTACATGCCGTGTTCACATGTAACCTCAAGTCAAGTTTTTATGTCATATTCAAGTCAAGATTTCGCGTCATGTTCATGTTTATCTAACTACCCCAAAATCGTGTTTTCCAACGCAAGCAAAAGCGAGTCAACATAGTAAGAATACTATGTCACATATTGGCCTCAAAACATGCATGATGCCAAAAAGGAATTGGCTTCCACATGCATAACATCATAAAGGGGTTGGCCATAAACATGCATAGTGTCATAAGGTAATTTGGCCACAAACATGCATAGCATAAAAAGATGATTGGCCACCAACTTGCCTATTGTCATAACGGGATTTGACCTTACATAAACATGATATCATAAGGGGGTTGGTTTCATTTACATGCATGAGCCCCAAAGTCCAATCTATGCAACTAATTCACAAGTCAAAGTGGCTCTAAGTGTTCATGCTATCATACTACAAGTAAAGGTCCAATCTTGCATGGCAAACTAAGTCCAATGCAACATGAATAGCATGGTTTAGTCGCTACAACATCACCCAAAGTCATATGTTCATGTTAAAGGAGCAAAGTAGGCTCGCATAGGTTGTAGCATTCATGTTTAACTACATTTTATTCCATGTCATGATTAAATTACCGTTAACATCTCGAAGTAGCTAGAACTTACATAGCGTGGCAAGAGGACTAGGAGCATGAATCATTTTGACGAAGAAAGGTGGCTCCTTTGATGAAGAACCGTCATAAAACCCACATAGCAACGTTTATTTGGCCTTGATTTGGTGTAGCAAGCTTGCACCTTATGATTTGAACCCGATTTGAATGCATAGGCTCTAGGAATTGGAGATGGAGGCCATGATCAAGATTGATTTTGGCAGCACTTAGTTGCTAGGTTTGATTTTTAGGGATTTAGGTTAGGTTTAGGGTGTTTTTATAGAGATTAGTTAGTTTTAGGCCCTTAGATTAACCCTAAATCGGATCTAAACCATCAAACCACGTCAGAAGCTTCCAGAACAAGACCAGAGACCAGTGCAGGTGCACTAAGCCAAGATGGCTTGGCCACCCATGTCGACAGCCAAGTCGACAGGGCTGTCGACTTCGGAAACCAAGTCGACTCCCAAGTCGACAGGCCTGTCGACTTGGGGTGCCTGGCGGGAATTTTCCCGCCTAGCTTTTTCTGCCCTAATTTCCGAAATTTGAACTCGTTTTCGAACTTGAATTTTCTGAAAAGTTCGTCGGACCATAACTTGGTCATACGGACTCCGATTCTCGAAAACTCAGACTCTATTTCGCGTATTTTTCCGAGACGAACGCAATGGCATAGCCCGTTTTACCTGATTCAAAATTTAAAATTAAATTCTGCCTTGATTCTCGTCTTAATCATGTTATCGAAATACGGGTTGTTACAATAGTACTTGTATAGTAGAAAGATCCCACTAGAGTCTCAAATCCAATTGGTGGTCCGACCAGTTTATTTTTTTGTTAGTAGGGATTTGATAATAGCTATCGAGTTTGCTTATATCATCTCACGTAGATCGTCTAAATTCGAGGGAGATATTCCTTGTGTGCTTGTCTGATATTGGTTTAGGCCTTTGGGGCTTGTACTTGAGGAATGTCGAGTTCGACTAGGATGGTTTGCGTGAGAGATGAATAGTTGTGACAGGCGCTCTAAAAAGCGCGTAGTGATCTTTCAACCCTTATAGTTATGGCATGGTGGATAAGGGAGAGACCTCTAATCATACACTTGATACCGTGATTGACATCTGTTTATTTTGGAAATGGAGGTTAGGAACTTCACAATCGTGAAGATAAATTGTTTAAGATACAGTGGAGTAAAGCTCAAGAAGGCTAGATACTAGCAACATGCCCTTTTTCCTTAAGGGTGCATCCTTGATTTCTCTGTTTAGGAGCTTTACACGTAGTTGTTTCTCTCTTTCCAAAGTATATCCTCTAGGTCGTATCTGCGATCCTTAGGTAGAAGCCAATGGATGTAAACATGTATTTGAAACATGTTATGGTTGAATGGTTGCAAATGGTTGCTCGTGGATGCATATGCATACGTATTAGGCACTAGATCAAGTTCAGATGCTCTTATATTGCATTTACATATATGCATTTGTTTATAAGTTGAACTTGATATGATATCATATGGACGTTGCATATGGATGAATGGCTGTGCACGCATGTAGTATTTACATGACTAGGGATGTTTGCATGCATGATTGGACACATGGCACTAACATGATTTGCATTAAGGAGGTCAACTAAATCAGTAGACCGCCTGATTTTGCATTAGATAGAGACATATACACACACTATGCATATGAACATGAAAGCATTAGAAATCTTTTAAGGACAATGAATGCCTGTGATTGAATGGTTGAGTAGATGGGTGATTGGATGGTAGGACACATTCTTCCTAACTTGAAGATTTCGGGGACGAAATTCTTTTAAGTGGGGGAGAATGTAACACCCCGTAATTCTGTGACATTAAGATTCACAAATTAAAGTATAATTAATTTTTAAAAGAAAAAGATCCATGCAGTTGTTTAATTTAAGTATTGTAACTAACATGAAAAAGAGAAGTAAGGAGAGAACAATAATTATTATTGTTCTAAGACTTATTAAAAAAAGCCTCTGTAGCTCAGTTGGTTAAGGCATTGGATTTGTAGCATGGAGGTCGGGGGTTCGAACCCCGGCGGGGGCATAATTTTTTATCTTTGTTTTAGAGAGGGCCAACTGAACATGCAAATATATGTAGGTATACAAATTCAAAATTTGAAAGGATAAGAACGTACATATAAAGAAATAAAGAAAATATATATATACATATGAGAATATAAATATATATATATATATACGCAAAAATATATGTATACGAAAGATAAAATTCAAGATAAGGCTACAGTCAATGAAATATGGCAACATCATTTGAATTTTGAAAATAAAATGAAAGTTGTGCGTATATATATACGCGTAAAATGGTCGTTAGAGGAATTGTATACATATAAGAATATTTCATGTGAATAAAACAGTTAAATAAATTCCAGAAATTCAAAAGTTCGAAAATCAAATTTCTACGCCAAATACAATTCATTCGAAATTCAAATTTCTACGCCAAAATAGTGGGACCCAATGCTGACTCAGCACTGCGTGTATGATAAGGTTTGGCTAGATTCATCTACGTACCTGGACTATTTTCTTAACTAGGTTCAATGCTGACTCAGCGCTGCGTGTACGATAAGGTCTTGAGCAGCTATATAAACAGCCCTAGTCTTCATTCTCTTTGCACCAATTCTCTTCTATCCTTATGCTGCTAAGATTCATGGCTTCTTCCCCTCCTCTAAATTTTCTTATATAATTAAAATAAAATATGATTCAAGACGAGGAGATGCTGCTAAAAGACTTTTAAGGAGAGATTCAAATCAAAGTTTCAAGTGAAGAATTCAAAGGATAGCTCAAACAAGTTTCAAGCAACGACGCACGAATCATAGCCATGCTTTCCTTCTTTTCTAGATCTATTTTCTGTAAGTTGGTTATTTCTAGATCTGAATATTTTGTTTTATTTGTGACATGAAATTAAAGGAATAAAGGAGTATGCCAAATCTCTCTCTCTCTCTCTTCGAATCTGTGTTTATACTCTTGGACTGAATTAAGAACTATTATGATTCGAGGACAAATAAGACTGTAACCGTGACTATGACTATAGACCTGTGGCCTTTGAAAGCATATGCCTTTGGACTATGACATAAGCCTTTGATTTTGGGACATATAAACATCGCCTATGACAATGACTTATGACTATGGGAATTATTTTCCCTTTTGGACTATGAACATCGCATATGACTATGGACATTTCCTATGACTGTGACTGTGACTACAAGGATTATTTCCTTGACTAGGCCTATACCTTTGATTTGGACATAAACTATTACTTATGACATAATGAGGACAACTGTGATTTTGATACCCATGATTTATGATTAGGAAAATATTGCTTTAGTTTTGTGATTGAGAAGTTGGGTCTAAACCCAATTATTTATTCTACCTGTTCCTTGGTTTTTCTTTGGGTTTAAGATAGTGGGAATTTACCTATTAAGTTAGGTCTACCCACGTTCTTGAATCTATTTTGCCCATTCTTTGGTTTTAAGACAGTGGGAATTTACCTATTTAGTTAGGTCTACCCATATTCTTGAACCTACATTGTTATCCAAACCTTTTTATGCCAATTATTCCTTCTTGTCATTTTGATTCATTCCCTTTTTATCTACGAATCTAGATTTGTTTATAATCTAGGTTGAATCCCGATTATTCGAACGGTGGGAATGCGATTTGGGGAAAAACATGGAAATGAATATGAACGTAATTGTAAACTTGGAAATTGGCATAATTTGGAATATGTATTATGACATGCATATTAAAATGAAAACGGGGAAATTTGACATGGATTAGGGAATATGTGATTTTGACCTATTAAATTTAGCGTTAGCAAGTAAGCTAAATTTTAGGCATAAAACGTAAACTAGAAAAATAATTCTAGTTTTGCCATAAATTGTGAATTAGGATGTTGAACCAAGATTGGGTTAATTAAGGTTGATTTGGAATAAGTATATTAGCACAATTTTGAATTTATTCATAATTGTGAGCAATTGTCATGTTTAGAATAAATTATGGTTAGCGACACTAAATTTGGTATAATTTACATACCAAAAAGTATAAATATGATAAATAAGAGAGAATGGGCCATAATAATAAATGTGAAAATGTACATTAAAAGAATAGTAATGAAATAAGTAAATTAGGAGTAATTTACTTATAGAATTCATCATAAATGGTAAATTGTTCATTTACCACAAAATATGTAACTTGGTTAAGTTTTGGCCATAAATTATAAATTAGGATATTTAATCTAGTTTCGGCAATGAAATAGGAAATGGCCTAAACTGCATGTTGGTTTAGGACTTGGGCCTAGAATATAAATATAATAGTAGGGTTGACAAATAAATATAGGCCAAATTTGTCTAAAAAGGGGAAATGGGCTTTTGAAATAAATTGTTAACAATTTATAAACAAAAGAAAAATATTTTGATAACATCCCTTTTTATAACACATAGACCAGAAGGTTCTTGGGTGACAGATTGGATAGTGTCTAGGCTTGGGTTTGGAAAATACAAGTTTCCTGCCCTCCCTGGCTATCCCTAACTGATCCGAAGGACGGGATGGTTGTTTTCAAAACCAGATTTGGAAATTAATCAGAAAACCCTTTGAACTTAGAAAACATGAATATGCCTAACCCGAGGTTAGACTGAATTGCGGTGTAAACCTGCCCGGAACCAACCGGCACATCCAGTAACCGCAGCGATATCTGTCTAATGTGAGAGGTTGCAACTTTAATTTATTAAACCTAGAACAAGAATGGGATGGCTAAGTCAATAGGAACACTTAACCAACTTAACACAGTTAAGCCAGAATGGGAGGGTTAAGTCAATAGGAACACTTAACCAACTTAACACAGTTAAAGCTAGAATGGGAAGGCTTAGTCCATGAGAACACTTAGCCAAATTAACATGTTGACTAGGCTAGAAGGTGAGGTTAAGTAAAGTTAATACACTTAGCCCAATATAACATGTTAATAAGACTAGATGTTGGGGTTAAGAAATACACTTAGCCAATTTAATATGTTAGTCGGACTAGACCGTAGGGTTAAGTGAACTTGAACACTTAACCACCTAAATGTGACAAATGGATAGAGTTAAGTAAACTTGAACACTTAACCACCAGAACATGATAAATGAGTAGGGTTAAGTTAAAGTATAACACTTAACCAATAGTGACAGGATTTGGTCAAGTTAAAAAGGAACACTTAACCAATACAGGGTGAGATGGTAGGGTTAAGTAATAAGAAATACTTAACCAATATAACTAGGGTTGGGATGGGGTTAAGTCAACGTGGATTACTGATAACACTTAACCAATTTAACAGGATAAGGGAAGAGGGTTAAGTTAGCCTGAATCAACTAAAGACACTTAACCAATCCAACTTGATGAGAAAGAAAGCTAAGTGGGACTAAGTAATAAAACTTAGTTGAGGATTCTGGAAACTAAGTGTTAAATCTTAGTTTACAAAACTACGTAGTAATTCTTAGTAGAACACGAGAAGGAGCATCAGATTTTAAAGAAGGCTCCAACGAATTAGGTTACGAAGCCCGAGGCTTCGTGGGAAGGTGGGGTTAAGTAAATTAAATTAATACTTAATCAAATTGGACATGCTAAACTATACAGACCGATTGGGGGTTAGGTTTATACAGAACACTTAACCAACTTAGCATGTTGGCAAGAGATAGAAAACCTAGCAGCGGGGGACCCTTTTCAGCAGTAACCCTACAAGGTGTATCAGGATACCCTGTACTAGGCAGGGTGGGGCACGATTACTGGCTGACTGTAAGAGGTCAAATCGACGGCGGTGGTGCAGCAGTGTAGGTTCTAACGGAGTGCGGGCGTGCACACACTTCGGCACAGAAAAATAAGGCACTGGGCACTAGTAGTATACCTATGCATTCTAGGATTGTGTCGGGCCGCCACCATGGGACTTGATACACCCCATGGTGGGACCAGCATAGGTTGCTACGACATCGGGGGCCGTAGGACACATGTAACTATGCGGGTAGGAGCCGATCATTAAAAAGGATCACTACACCCGGACTATGGGATACCAGTACAAAGGGGTACAGAGATTAATATAGGGTATGATAGTACATTCGATCATAAGACAAGCGATAATGATTCGCGGTACATGCGTGGGAAAAGTCTAGGAACATATACCACTCTAGGTAGTGTATCCTAGACTGAAGGGCATCGTTCGACAAGTTGCATAATTCCTAGTTAGACCTAGGTGGCATAAATACTAAATCCGAGAAGCGTTCAGAAGATAGCATAAACCCTAGATTAGATCTAGGTAATAACTAATAAATGGATGCCTGAAGGCGATGGAAAATACAGGGATTGGGATCACGTTATCGTTACTAGTAGGGACACTAGTTAGGCGGTGCAGAGATATAGAAACCAGTATATCGCGGTAAAAGCGAAGCGGAGAAAGTGTTATAGTATATCCAGTTTATCTTGTCCTAGCATAGCTTGTGTTAATCCTATCTTGTTGATCTTATCATCATGGTGTTATCTTGTATTCAGTTAATTCATGTCGTTATGTTTTCCTTGTTCATTTGCTAGAAGTAACTGAACTTACTCAGGCTTTATGTCTGACTCTGTTTTTCTTTCGCTTCTTTTCTACCGTTTCCCCCCCCCCCCCCCCCCCAGGTAGTTGAGGAGGGAATAGTATAACTCAGGATTAGATTGGACCGTTGCTCTTTCCCAGCTTGAAGGTTTGACAAAGTTGTCTTTGGATTCTCTTTCAGATGCTATGGCTGGCTCTTGCTACATTGGGGAATATAAATGTATTTTCATGCTTCTTTATTTTATAAAGACAGATGATACTCTGATATTGTAAAAGAATCTTGTACAAACTATTTTATCAATAAAGCAAAGTTCTATTTTCCGCTGTTTAATATTTGTCTGTCTTGTAATTTATCTGCATCTTTTACCCAAAATGCTCCACAGAACTTAGTGCATTCCCTTTGTGAGTGACACTAACGGACGTGGGGTGTTACAAAATCCATTCCAATACGTATATTGGAAATTCTGATTATTTTTAAAACCACATCAAATCCAATTTATTTATTTAAAAATATTGGATTTAATTCTAGTTCATTTCAATAAAAATATACTTTTATCCTTTCAAATAAGGAATTTTTCATCCTAGTTCTTTCCAATTCATATATTATGATTTTACACAAATTATAGATATTTTTAATAATTTTATCAAGGCCCATACAGTCGATTTCCAGTAACGGTCGTCGAACTGCACTTACAGCGACCTTTTCTAAATTCGATTTGGACGTATCTCCAAATCCAACCGTTAGATTTCAAATTTCTATTATTCGTTGGAAAGCACTTTTCGATACGAACCCAACGGTCCTAGTTTCAGGAGAATCCGATGGTCGGATCTCTCGTAACGTCAATTCGAAGTCAATGGTCGAAATTCGCGAACTGCCGCAGCTCGGCGCGTTCTATTCAGGCCATTGATATATATATATATTATATATTTTGTCGATTTCAATTCAAAACGTATTTTATAATTTGTTTTAAATTCGTTTTCAAAACGGCAAGAACTTCACATTTAATTTCAAATCAAAATTGAATATTCCATATCATTAACACATAAATGATAATATTTTCGAAACGTTATATTTCGAAATCACTTCTTTTTCGATATTCGAATAAAATCGATATAAATATCGTTCGCGTCAAAATAGCGCAAATCTATTCAACATGACTTCATATATTTCTATTTCAAATATTCTATACAAATATTTCTTTTCAAATATTTCTATTTCAAATATTTCTATTTCAAATATTTCTTTTCAAATATTTCTTTTCAAATATTTCTATTCAAATATTTCTATTCAAATATTTTATTTCGAAACTGGAATGAGGCCCAATCAATTACCATAGACTTTATTTCTATGGATTTTCATACAACACATGAATATATCAGCAATGATAAATAATCAACCATCATCCAACGTGCAGTACACAGCTGTCTGTCAACCTATCGATTGACATACAACTGAACAATCGGGATTAGTGAACGTCAAATATCATCCCAATACCCGTGTTGGGTTTCAGTCAACAAACACAGATTTTTATTTGTGCAGTTGGGCGATGTGTAAAATTTAGCGTCCCAATCAAGATCAGTCAAATTAGTGTACATAAACAAACCGTCTGGTTTGTAAATGAATATTTTATTTTATTCACTTCCACGTTAAAAATAATATTTTTAATGATAAAATATTTTATTTCCACACATGGATTTCTATTCAGTTCATTTACACAACAAAAATGATATTTTTATTTTTCTAACATATTTTAGAAAATTTCGGCGGCATAACGGCACGATACTATAAACGGGACAAGGCCTAGCCTTATCCCCGGTCTAGTAATGGCCTATGCCATACGCATATCAATCAAATCAATTTTATTATTCACACCAAAAAATTTCAACAAATTTTCTAATCAAACACCAAACAACCAAACAAACAAGTCCATGGTCTGTGGACAATGGTGTCGAGTGCTACTAAACACCGTCGGCATCCCAGTATATATTTCTAACTAGGAAATAAAATTTAGAGTGAGGAGTTCTCACCCAAGCTAAATCCATTCACCGCGACTCTTCTTATGTAGAAAATCTTGTCATTCCCACCTTTTGTCACTTTAGTTGCCCGTATTCACTACATATATTAAAATCGAATTTTTATCTTCATCTCATATATATAAAAATCAAATTTTTATCTTCACTTTGTTATAAAAATTATATTTTTATATTGCCATTCTCCTAATAAAGATTATATTTTTATTACTCTTCATGAATAAAAATCATATTTTTCTCTCACCATTCTCTATATAAAGATTTCGGCTTTTCAAATATAAATATTTCGCCTTTTCAAATATAAAGATTTCGCCTTTTCAAATATAAAGATTTCACCTTTTCAAATATAAAGATTGAATTTTTATCTTACTACACATATAAAAATCGAATTTTTATACACTCTAGCTTATAAAAATTATATTTTTAACCTTTGTATGTCAAAAATCTAGTCTTTACTTCGCTAAGAATCTCGTCTTCACTAGTTTAAAAATCATATATTTACTAGTTCAAAAATCAGATCTTCTATAACATAAAAATCTAACCTTTCATAAAGTAAAAATCAAGTCTTTTTGTTTTCAACAAATCATATATTTCTCTTACAAAGAAATTCAGTTTTTCTATATTAAAAATTCAGTTTTTCCTATAATAAAAATCTAGAAACTCATTACACTGCAAATTTTATTTATTTTTAAAGCAACGGTATTTATTTTCTTATATATATATAAACACATAAAAGAATATTAAATAATAAATATATAAGAAGAAAAACATACATTGTTTAAGGAAGGGGGTTGTTTCGGTGAATCGGTGGCGCAAGGGAGGACGTGGGTGGTCAGAGTGGTGGTGGCGGTTGCGGCAGGTGGGGTCGAAGCGTTGGCGGTGGCGGCGGGTGGCCTCCTTGGCCGGCAGCGGCGCTGAAAGGATAATGGGGGTTAGGGACTCATTGATTTGGGCGTTGGAGGGAAGACGAGGAGGAGAGAGGTGGGGTTAGTGTTGTTGGAGAGGTCGGCGGCGAGGTCAGGGAAGGTGGCGGCGTGATGGTGGCAGCCCAGGACCGGGGATCGATCGTGGGCGACGGGATATTTGGGGGGAGGCGGCTTTGTAAATTTTGACCTGATTTGACCTAGGTCTAAGGAGAATATATTATATAGTTTTATTTTTTTTTATTAATTTTATTCTCTGAAAAGTTAGTTTTAAATTCAAACTCGGAATCTAGCCCAACGACTGTCGCCCCTAGCGCATTACCCCCATTCCGAACACAATGGGATATGTTTCGTAGGCCAATTCCATTGTTTCAACCAGTTTCCGTTGATTTTAAAACATAAATCTATATATATTCAACTCGAACGTACATTTCGAATTACCGGGGCCACATACGGACCCGAAAAATTCCAGAAAAATTATTACTAGCTTCGTATTGACGATACGGTCCTAACAAAACTAATTTCAGGCTCGTTATATAGTTAAAATTAAAAATTTCAATTTAACTTCGTCGACAATGAATTTTCCGTCGTTATTATTTAAAATAATTCATTTTAAATAACCAAAATTCATTAAATTCGCCAAAATAAAAATTTTAAATTGGCTCAGATTTTCCGAGTTGTTACACAAATAATCATGGAAAATAAAAAGATCACTTTTCATTTGCATTTTTCAATGCAAATATAACATGAGACAAAAATTCGCTTTTTATTTACATCTCACAATGCAAATATAACTTGAAAATAAAAGGTACATTTTTATTTGTGTTACACAATACAAATAAAACTAGGAAATAAAATATACATTGAAAAATGAATAGGTTCTGTTATTTGCATTCTCTAATGCAAATTTACATAGAAAAAAATTGTGTTCTTTTATGTGCATTCATAAATGCAAATATACATTGGCAATCAACTGTGATCTTTTATTTGCATTCACAAATGCAAATATGCTTTGAAAAGAAAATTTGTTCTTTCATTTGCATTCACAAGTGCAAATGTACTTTGAAAATAGAAATTGTTCTTTTATTTGCATCTACAAATGCAAATATACTTTGAAATAAAAACTGTTCTTTTATTTGCATTCATAAATGCAAATATACTTTTGAAATTAAAGTTTGTTCTCTTATTTGCATTCACTAATGCATATGTACAGTGAAATGAAATTTATTATTTTATTTACATTCACCTATGTAGATATGCATTGAAATTAGAATTTATTCTTTTATTTACATTCACCAATGTAAATATGCATTGAAATTAGAATTTATTCTTTTATTTACATTCACTAATGTAAATATGAATTGAATTTAAAATTTATTCTTTTATTTACATTCACCAATGTAAATATGCATTAAAATTAAAATTGATTCCTTTGTTTGCATTCACTAATGCAAATATAACATAGGAAGATAAGTTAACTTTTTATTTATGTTCTTGAATGCTAATATAACATAGAAATATAAGTTTCACTTTTTATTTGCATTCTCCAATGCGAATATACATTGCATTAAAATGTTCTTTTATTTGCCTCCTCCGTTGCAAATAAACATTAAAAGGAATAAGTGCATTTTGTATGCAATTCTAGATGCAAACAAAATATGATTTGAGAAGTTACATTTTTGTTTGCAGATTTAGATGCAAACAAAAACATTAGAATGAACATTATATTTTATTTTGTATTTTATATAAAATAAAAAGAATGGACTTAAAAGTTATATTTTATTTGTCAATTTAGTACAATAAAAAGAATTGAACAAAACATTCATTTTTGGTCAATATAAAGTTGTTTAACCAAATTAATCACTTTTGTCAATTTACACTAGTTAAACCAAATTTTTCACTTTTGTTATTTTACACTAGTTGAAAATAAAATATGATTTAAAGAGTTGCTATTTGTTTGCAATTTTAGATGCAAACAAATATTACATTTTTATTTTGTATTTTAGTTAGAAAAAGAAATACACATTTTTATTTGTAAATATAGTTGCAAACAAAACATTTAATAAAGGTTATATTTTATTTGTATATTTAGATGCAAATAAACATCGTAGTTAAAAAGGGTTATATTTTATTTTCATATTTCGATGTAAATAAACATCGTAGTTAGAAGATTATATTTTTATTTGCATATTTAGAGGCAAATAAACACTGTAGGAAAAAGATGCATTTTTTTTACAACTTTAGATGTAAACAAAACATTAAAATTAAAAGTTATATTTTATTTGCATTCCTTGTTGCAAATAAAACTAGAAATAAAAAGTCATAATTTTTATTTACATTCCTCGATGTAAATAAACATGAAATAAAAAGTTGAATCTTGATTTGCATTCTCTATTTGCCAATAAAGCATGAAATAAAGAGTTATATTTTTATTTGCATTCTCTATTGCAAATAAAACATGAAATCAAAAAGGTACATTTTTATCTACTCTTTGGTTGTTATAAAAATGACAACATTAAAGGATTACATTTTTAATGTAATATAAAGATTACATCTTATACAATATATAAGAATATCATTTTTAGGTAAAATGAATAAATATACTTCATTGTAAGTGAGTTAACATTATAATTCACATTTTTGAGGTTAATAAATTAGTAGAAAAGATTCATTGTTTTTGGATAAAATATGTCAACATGAGATCTCATCATATATGAAATGATTCATCATTATATATATATATATATATATATATCTGTGTGTGTGTGTGTGTGTGTTTACGATGATGAAATGTTACACTTCCATTTACAAGTTATCCGACTTGTTTATGTGATTGGGACGATAATTTTCACACATCGCCCAAGTGCACAAATAATTTATTAATTGTTTTGATTGGATGAAACCCCACATGGGTATTGGGATGATAAGTGACACACACTAATCCCAATGTTTAGTTGTAAAGTGCACTCTAGTTGTAAAGTGCACTCTGGTTGTTATTAGATGTTTAATGATTATTTTATCATTATTGTTGAATACATGCATGGTATGAAATCCATATAACCAAAGTTATATGGTATCTGATTTGAGTCGCATTCCAATTTAGGAGCTCTTTTAAGTAAAGAATATCTTTTTAAATAAAGAATATTTTAAATAAAGATCATCTTTTTATAAAGAATAGTTTAAAATAAATAATATTGCAATATGTTTACACCAAAAATTGGTATAACAACCAAGAGGTATTTCTGAACACTTCACCTAATCGGAGGCGAGATGCTTAGAAAGCACGTCACCTTTTCAGAGGCAGGGTATTAGAAAACCTTTAGAATCGTGTGAGGCCATATCTAAATCTGAAAACATCAAAATACGAAAAGAAGACAAGAGTTTATAGTGGTTCGACTCTTATTCGAGTCTACATCCACTTTGAAGATAGAATCTTATTATTCACCAAATGACTTACAATGTTTGCTCCTTTGTACATTCATAAAAGAACTTTTGACATGCATTCATCTCCACGCTTATTTGAGAATGGTAGAAATCTTGAAGTGTTTATGCCAATCCTTCCATGGAAGCCATGATCATGAGCTTGATAGATCTTTGAGAAATTATGAAAAAGAGATGTGAAATGCTTGAGGAAGTCCAAAAAGCAATTTGACAGCACCTCCTCGTAGTTCCAGAAAAAGTCCCCTTGAAACGATGGAGGTAGGGTGCTATTTGTAGGTGAAGGAGTGGTTGAAATCTCCAATTCAGGGTTCTGGTCAGTTTTGTCAGGTATTTACGAGAGTGCCACTGCCAGTTGTCACCAGCTGTCATGCTTCTTTATGCGTTCTAACCGACCAGGGGCCTTTGCTAGAAGAAAAGACGATTAGGAAGCTTGGAACGACCAGGAGGCCAAGTAAATAAGGCGGACCGATCAGACGATTAGGATGTGGAGCGAACCGACCAGATATCGTGGGAACTGGATGGTGTTACACTCTAGACATGCGGGCCGACCAGGATTCTTCGTGGAGCAAACCGACCCAGACTTTGAAGACATATTGGCTTCTTAAATATGGGATCGTCTTTGGGAAAAGAACGACCAGGAATCTCTTGCCTTTGGAGCGACCCGTTATCTTACACATTTGGAGCGACCAAGAATCTTTGCCTCTGGAGCGATCAAGTAAGCATAGAGACGAGAGCGATCCGAAGCCTTCCATATCTGGAGCGACCAAGTCGACACGAAGATGAGAGCGACCAGATGTCATCTATCTTTGGAGCGATCAAGTAAGTCATGGAGACATTCTGCATTTTGGAGCGACCAGGAGCCTTGTGCCTTTGGAGCGACCAGTGACTTTGAGCATTTGGAGCGACCAGGACCCTTGTGTATTTGGACCGACCAGGAGTTGTGCACTACGACCGATCCCTCTTAAGAATTACAGGACTGACCCCTTCTTTTCAATGTCCAGAACCGACCCGTACACAATTGTTGAAAACGAATCGATCAGGTGGATAACATTTTTCCCCTCAGAGTTTCGTAATTTTATACAAAAAATTATGGATTTCGAAATACTATACGATATATTAGTGGATCGTCCAGGTTCAACTAGGGGTCGGTTTCAAATGTGGTTTTCTGGGGTCGGTTTCGAATGTGGTTCGCAGGAGTCGGTTTTTTCTTCAGTGAATAACGAAGTGGCTGGTCGTTCTGGCTATATATCTTCTCTTTTATCCTTGGTGTTCCTCACTTTTTCAACTCCGAAATTTTTTCATTTTAATGGCGGCAACCTTCTGAAGAACATTCTCTAGCCTTCATCTTGCTTCGCCGAATCAATCCAGGAAAACAATTCAACTACGATCTCCCTCTTTGAAACTTTGCCAAGCATTCGATTTTCATTGTTCAAGCCCACGCTTTGCGAAATCTGGAAGTTCGATCCAAACTTCTCCAATTAGTTGATCTAATCTCAGGTATACATCTTCCTTTCTTTATTAATTCAAGAATGATGAATGTTGGTTTTGAATTCAACTGAATTCTTTTGGGTAAGGATATAATTGAATCGGTTTTGGATGTACAGTTGTAATTTGTAATCGAATCTACGAATTTGAATCCCTTTGTGTGTTGAGATGCTCAACAGTAATGTAGCATTTAATTTGAATTTGCAATGATGACTTTGAAATGAGAATTCTTGTAATAATTTTTGGTTACAATATGTTCGTTCATATGTCTGATTGACACACGAGTATATAACCTTCCACCCGAATCCTTATTTAGTGTTGTTTTCATTATGCATTTGCGTTGGGTAATCATGTACGACTTGCCTGGTCGATTTCAGAATATTTGAGTTGTGCTGGTCGTAGGTGGTTTCTTTGTAATCCCATTAGCCAATTTTTGTTGAGCTAACCAGCAGAACAATGCATGAACCGACCAGCTTTCTTTTAGTCTGTTTGACCGACCAGGATAGTATGATTTTAGATTAATCGTAGAATAACCATCGTGAGGATGTTTTTACCGATCCAATAGAGGCTAGTTTTGCACGACCAGAACCTGACTATTTTTGAGCGATTGGGTCTTGACTAATTTTTGAGCGATCAAGTGTTCCTGGTTTTGGGCGAACGGGTTTGACTGGTTTAGAGCGACTAGGTGCTTTTCCAGTTTTGAGCGACCGGGGCTTGACTGGTTTAGAGCGACCAGATGCTTTTCCAGTTTTGAACGACCGAGGCTTGACTGGTTTAGAGCGACCAAGGCTTGACTGGTTTACAGCGACCAGATGCTATTCCAGTTTTGAGCGACCGGGGCTTGACTGGTTTAGAGCGACCAGGTGTCTTTCCAGTTTTGGGCGACTGGGGCTTGACCAACTTTTGAGTGATCAAGTGTTCCTGGTTTTGTTTTCCCTTGAAATGATTTTCCCGACCAAGAAGAGGCTGATTTTGTGCGATCAGAGTTTTAATAGTTTAGAGCGATCGGGGCTTCACCCATTTTGGTACAACTAGGTGCTTTACCCATTTTGGTATGACTCGATCCTGACCATTTTTTTTTTTTTTTGAGCGACTAGGGCTTTACTTTTTTTTAGAGCGACCAGGTTTTCAACTAGCCAAGGCCGACCCTGTTTTGAGCTTTATTAACATTCTTGTGGTTTGTTTTTCCAACATACTTGTTTGTGTAGAAATGACAACCAAACGAAGAAATCGCAAAACTGTTAAGGGAACCTCACCAATTAGAGAAGCTAAGACCTCTGGTCGAAATGTGGAAACTTATCCTGTCATTGATACTGAGGCGAATGTTAATCAGAACTTTCCAATCCCTCGATGTCTTTCTTACACACCAACTGATAGCTGCGTGTCGAAGCTTGAAGTTGATTTATATCATAAAATATGCAAACAATTTAGCCTTTTCGAAGATGAAGTCAAATTCCCGGAAAGAGATGATTTATCTGATCACCCCCCCGTAGGATATGTTACAATCATAGGGGATGCTCCAGAGTGGAGCGATCCCTCCTTTCAACCCTTACCTGGAAATGATTCTGAAGAATTTGGCTATCGCTCCTTACCAATTGGCTCCCAATGGCTACTTTATTGTTACATGTTTGTATGTGTTGTTTATGAGAGTTTTGAAGCACGAGCCAACTTTCAAAGACATATGCTTGTTATATTCTTTTAAGAAGAGGAAGAAAGAGCGCCCTTCCTTTGTCTTTATGGAAAGCAGGAAATCCAGGGTTATAACCGGCTTGTTTGAGAGTATCAAAGGATTTCCCGATCAATTTTTCTATGTGCGGTGTCCCGACAACTTTTGTGGTCGATGGGCCGAAGGAGGTAAATGTTCGTAAGAATTTCGTTTTATCTCCCATGATCGTTTACTGACATTTCCTCCTCTTACAGAGATTCCTTCTGATCAAGACACAGATATTAATGAATCTCTGCTGGAGTCACTATTATCCGTAAGCGAAACTGAGAAAAGTAGACAGTTCTTTATTTTTGAAGAGTTCCTTTGACAATACAAACTGCTTCCCCCATCCCATACCCTGACGGCGAAGAGAACAGGCAAGAAATACTTGACAAAATGTGCATAAGACGGCAATGGTAGCAGTAGTAAGAAGCCTTCGGGTAAAACCAAGAATCATAAAGATACCTCTAAAAAACAGGCTGGTGCTTTGGCAATCCTGGAGGGAGCCGCAGAGGTTGTTTCTGAAAAACAGGCTGTTATTCTGGAAAACCCGGAAAAAACTACAAAAACCCCGCCTCCCATGAATACTGGAGAAGAATTTGTACAACGGGAGGGTAAGCAACTTGCAGTAGTGGAAACTGCTTTAAATGTTGAACAGAACATTGGAGATGTTCTTGTGGATCCAACTATGCCAGGAACCCAAGATGGAGACTCCGTGGGTACCTTTGGTGGACTTCCTGATTTAGAGTCTGCGTGATACCTTAACAAAGATAATACCCCTATTTCAGGTTCCGCATTCCCCAATGTTCAGCTTGATCCCAACCCTCAGGAAATTCCTGAAACAGTTCTAGATGCGAGGATAAACTTAGGATCGGAATCCGACACAGGCTTGGTAGGCATGTTTTTATTTTTTGTTTTTAGGACTAAGCTTTCTTTCAGAGTCGCACTTTTATCTTCTTTCTCCATATACTGCTTTATTCACATGTTCTTAAGTGCTAAAGGAATCTGTTACTTTTATAGGAATGAAGCCATCATTTATTGACAATTTCCGAAAGAGCAGACAGTCTTCCTCCACTCTTGCCTATCCTTTAAAGAAATGCTTTAAGCATGTCCCTTCTCAATCCCAGAAATCATACGACCATCACCCCATTCCTTCACATACCTCTTATGAACAGACTCCAGAACAAAGAACATAGCTTCATGACCATTTAAAGTCAACGGTAGATGAGGCGAGGCGGAAAAGAGAGGAGTCTCAGAAAAAGAAAAGAAGTGGAGATGATCCAATCATGGAGGTCCCTCAAAAGCGTGCTCAAGGATATGTTCCTCCTTATCCAACCCAAGCCGAGCTTCAAGCTATCATGTCGAGGCCACGCGAAGTACTTGACGTGGAAAGGCAACTTGGATGCCCCAGCCCTCCTCTTGCACACAGATTCGGGGATTGGGACATGAGAGGGATGCAATTCGACCTAGATCTCAGTCCCGAAGACAAACAGGAAATGATTGAGGAGGTAGCAAGGGCTCAGGGGATTCTGGACGATGTCCGCAGATCCATTGACCAACGCTTTTCAGCATGGCAACGACTTGGTTATGATTTTCAGAATCTTAATACCAAGCAGATTGAGAGCATAAAGAACTTGGAAGACGAAAAAGCTCAGCTTATCCAAGTCATGAAGGCCCAAGAGGCAAAGATTTCTGTATTAGAACGGGGTTCTAGGGTCAATGAGTTAGAATCTGAGATTGAAAGGGTGCGCAAAGAACTTGAGGCTGCCAACCAAACAGAGGCTGAACTGAAAAAGCGGGCCGAAGATGCTTTAAAAGCACAAGAGATGATGAATCTCAGTTAGTCATGGAGAGAAGGACCTTGTCTGCTCGAGAATCGGAAATTGCATACCTTCATAATAAGCTTGTTGTTGAAACCGCCAAGTCCTCTTCTTTGGAGAAAGAAAAGCAAGAGGCTCTAGACCGTGTCCGCAAAATTAAAGAAGAGGACGAAGCAACCTTTCTGGAGTTTTACGTTTGTAGTGTCATGTACGGGGGAAGCCTCCGTTTCTTAGGAGAAGGTTATGGGAATACACATGCTTATGTTTGGGAGGAGGTTTTGAAGCGGTCTAACAGCGCCGATGACAACCAACTCTAGCTCGAGTTGCTAGATGAAGATGATCGAGAGGCCTTGGCTGAAGGCAGAAATTCTCTCAGGATCCATCGTGGCGAATCATCTGGAGCTAAGACTTCAGGTATATTTGTTGACGATACTTTCACCAAGTTAACTGATGGTGTTAGCATCTCAAGCTCTTTATCCCATACAGATGTCGTAATTCCTCCCCCTGCAGCTGGAGGAGAGGGTGATTTGGAGGGAGCTATAAACCTCGATGACTATGAAATCGACATAAACCCTCCTGCCTCAGGTAAAGATGACTTGCATCAAGTTATGCTGGACTTAGATTATCTCTTTGCCTCTATGGGACATTTTAAGCTTGCGGGCTGTTATACAATGAATTCATCTTCACCATTGCCTCCTATTGGTGGATATACTGCCATGGTGACGAATGCCATTGAAACTGACTTGCCTTCATTTAATACAGGCTCGTTTGCTGATGCTTCTAGGGGAATAACACTCTCTCAACCAGGCTCTCAGGAAGAGAGAATTGAAGCGATTGTCAACCTCGATCAAGACATTCATAATCTCCATGATGAAGAGCATGACTCTGAGGAAACTATTGATGATGTGATTGTTGATCCAGGAAAAAAGATTATTTCTCCTTTTGGCAGGGGACACCAGAAGCATACCATCAAGAGGAAGACCATTGACTCGCCAACCCCTAAGGGTCCTTCTAAACCATCATTGAGATCTGGAGACTCAAAGAAGCAGTGGCTTAGATTGGCTTGTTTTAGGATTTGTCAGACCCTATTCAGAACGGATGTATATGCGAGTGCCGGCCCTCGCTTACTACTTTGTAGTGTCCTGAATAATTTGTATTTTTGACAATGCTGTGACTTGATTCTGCATTTGAATGTGATGTGGCAATGCTTTGTGTTTTTGTACTTCAAACCTTGTCATTACTTTTTTCTGCATATTCGGGTTTGTACACCACGCTTGCACATCACACTTTACACATTTTTCTTGTTTATGGATTTTCCACCTATATATGGTTGTGACGATCCTTTGGTATGTGAGAAATAAAACAGCTACTTTTGGCTTTGTGATGTGATATGTGATATGCCCCCGTACCAATGGATTGTTTCAACCTTGATATATCGAAGGCGGACTTGAGGATTGGATGCTTTGAGTTGTAATTGGAATTCTAAAAAACGTCTGCCATTGCACTGTGACATTTGGAGCTTTCTATTTTTCATACGAACTTTGCATGTATTGTTTGGAATTCTCCGTCCTTTGCATCCAAACGTATTAGATATCCGGGGAATGGATGAATGCCTCTTGAAGATGTTTCTTGTTGAAGACTCGGTTTGAAAATAACGTGGTCAGATTTTGTCTGACTTTAAGTTATTTGACTAAGCACCCCCGGAGAGGGTTTGGGTTTAAAGACTCAGTTTGACAATAACATGGTCAGATTTTGTCTGACTTTGAGTTATTTGACTGAGCACCCCCGGAGAGGTTTTGGGTTTAAAGACTCAATAATAACGTAGTCAAGTTTTGTCTGACTTTGAGTTATTTGACTGAGCACCCCCGGAGAGGTTTCGGGTTTAAAGACTCAGTAATAACGCAGTCAAGTTTTGTCTTACTTTGAGTTATTTGACTGAGCACCCCCGGAGAGGTTTTGGGTTTAAAGACTCAGTAATAACGTAGTCAAGTTTTATCTGACTTTGAGTTATTTGACTGAGCACCCCTGGAGAGGTTTTGGGTTTAAAGACTCAGTTTGACAATAACGTAGTCAAGTTTTGTCTGACTTTGAGTTATTGGACTGAGCACCCCCGAAGAGGTTTTGGGTTTAAAGACTCGGTAATGACGTAGTTAAGTTTTGTCTGACTTTGAGTTATTTGACTGAGCACCCCCGGAGAGGTTTTGGGTTTAAAGACTCAGTTTGACAATAACGTAGTCAAGTTTTGTCTGACTTTGAGTTATTGGACTAAGCACCCCCGGAGAGGTTTTGGGTTTAAAGACTCAGTAATAACGTAGTCAAGTTTTGTCTGACTTTGAGTTATTGGACTGAGCACACCCGGAGAGGTTTTGGGTTTAAAGACTCAGTTTGACAATAACATAGTCAAGTTTTGTCTGATTTTGAGTTGGACTGAGCACCTCCGGAGAGGTTTTGGGTTTAAATACTCAGTAATAACGTAGTCAAGTTTTGTCTGACTTTAAGTTATTGGACTAAGCACCCCCGGAGAGGTTTTGGGTTTAAAGACTCAGTAATAACTTAGTCAAGTTTTGTATGACTTTGAGTTATTGGACTGAGCACCCCCGGAGAGGTTTTGGGTTTAATTTGTGCCTGCTTTTGGATATCCCTTTAGTGAAGCTATAGTGAGTTCTTCATCGGAAAACAGGCCAACAGATTTATTGTGTCCCGTAATCATGGCTTTGCATCTTTGGATATATGATCAAAGGTATGCGAATGTACAATTTAGAAAGGATCAGAAGAGCTGCTTTATTTGTATTCATGTAATCTTATACAAAGTATGTGCAATATTCATAGAAGAATACAAAGGAATACGAGTCACAAAGTCATTTGAAATAACGACGGAGGTGATCACTGTTCCAGGCCCTTGGGAGTTCCACTCCGTCCATAGTCTTGATTTTAAAAGTACCGTCGAGGAGTTTCTGGTTGATGACAAATGGTCCCTCCCAATTGGGGCCAAAAACTCCTGTTGTGGTCATGATTTTCTTTAGGACTAAGTCTCCTTCTTCGAATGTTCTATGCCTGACCTTTTGATTGAAGGGCCGGGCGATTCTTCTTTGATGGGCGACTATTCTAAGTTCCACTTCGGCCCTTTTCCCTTCGAGTAAATCCAGAGCTTCAAATTGCAGCCTTTCATTCTCTTTTGGGTCATAGTGGATTCTATGGTGAGTTGGAACCTTTAATTCCACAAGAATCATTGCTTCCGAGCCAAACGCCAAAAGAGAATGGGGTGTGCCCTATCGCAGTTTTATGAGTTGTGTGATAAGCCCATAGCGCAAGTGGCAGCTCTTCAATCCAGTTACCCTTAGCTTTCTCGAGGCGCTTCTTGATGGTAGATTTCAGGATTTTGTTAACTGCCTCGACTTGTCTGTTGGCCTGCGAATGAGCGACAACTGCAAAGCTTTTCTGAATTTGATATTTGCTGCAAAAATCCCTGAACTCATCACTTTCAAATTGCGTGCCATTGTCGGTGATGATTTTCTGCGGAATCCCAAATCTGCAAAAGATATTTTTCACAACAAAATTGATCACCTTCCTCGATGTGATGGTTGCCAATGGTTCAGCTTCGGCCCATTTGGTAAAGTAGTCCACGGCAACTATAGCATATTTAAAGCTGGATTTCGCAGTAGGTAATACTCCAATCAAGTCTATGCCCTAGAGGGAAAATGGCCAAGGACTCATCATTTGTGTCAACTTAGTTGACGGAGCTCTTGGAATCTTTGCGAATCTCTGGCATCGGTCACATTTCTTAGTGAAGACCATAGAGTCGAGGTTCACATCAGGCCAAAAGTAGCCATATCAAAGAAATTTTTGGCAAGAGTTTGTCCACCTACGTGCCCTCCACAATCTCCTTCGTGTAACTCTGCCAGGATTGCTTTGGATTCTTCCTTTGTTACGCATCGTAGCAAAGGTGTCGAATATCCTCTCCTGTATAAGCGACCATCTTGGACGAGATATAGACGAGACTTTCGGAGCAATTTCTTGTGATCCTTTGGTTTCTCAGGAAGTGTTCCATGAAGTATATAGTTTTTTATGGGGTCATCCACGAGTCTGGCTCGTCGGTTGTCTCCATAACCCAGTCTACATCAGATTCTTCAACGCTAGAACTAGATAGAACTTCCACAGGAACTAGATCGAAGATTTGAGGATCTCCGGTACTAGCCAGCTTTGATAAGAATCGGCCTTCCAATTTTCTCCTCTAGGATTATGGGAAGTAGAATAATAATCCAGATTGTCAAGGAGCTCTTTGGCCTTAAGTAGATATGCCGGGAGCTTTCCCATTTTAGTCTGGAATCCACCTTTGATTTGAGAAACCATTAGCAGTGAAACGCTGAATATTATTAGACTTTTCAAGCTTAATTCTTTCGCAACCCTCAATCCTCCAAGCAAAGCTTCATATTCGGCCTTGTTGTTGGTAACGGGGAATTCGAATCGCAAAGCACAGCATACCTGTCATCCTTCTGGAGTTTCGAATACTATCGCTGCCCCAGCACAGTATTCGTTCTTGGCGCCATCAACAAAAAGCTTCCATCTAGAGACCAATTCGTTGGTTACCTCTATTTCCTCTCCTCTATTACTGAACTCAGCAATAAATCAGCCAGAGCTTACCCATTTATTGCTTTCCTGGGGTGATAAGTGATATCATACTGGCTGAGTTTAATATTCCACTTTAGCAGCCTCCCTGAAGTTTCTGGACGGAACAACACCTGTTTCAAGGGTTGATTTGTAAGGACTTTAATAGAGTGAGATTGGAAATAAGGTCTGAGCTTCTATGATGCGATAAGCAAGGCATATGCAAGCTTTTCTATCTTTGGATAATTTGTCTCCGCTCTGGTAAACCTTTTGCTGATGTAGTATACCGGCCACTGGACTTTATCTTCCTCCCTGACGAGTGCTGTGCTTAGAGCATGGGATGATACTGCAAGGTATAGAAACAAGCTTTCTCCGTCCTTTGGTTTTGATAGCATCGGAGGGGATTCCATGTGCTTGATGAGATCCTCAAATGCTTGCTGGCATTCAGAAGTCCACAGGAAATTCTTCCTTTCTTTTTTCAATGCATCAAAGAGGGGAATGCACCTGTCCGTTGCCTTTGAAATGAAGCGGATTAAAGCTGCTACCTTACCATTTAAGCTTTGGAGTTCCTTTTTAGTCCGTGGAGCTTGCATTTCTCGCAAGGCAATCACTTGTTCTGGGTTTGCTTCAATGCCCCGAGCATTTACCATGAAACCAAGAAATTTCCCTGAAGTCACGCCGAGTGAACATTTGAGTGGATTGAGCTTCATGCCATATTTCCTTAGGATTTGAAACATTTCGTCAAGGTCTTGCATATGACTCTTTGCTTCCCTGGATTTTACCAGCATATCATCGATGTACACCTCCATGGTCTTTCCAATTTGCGCTTTGAACATTGAATTTACTAGGCGTTGATAGGTGGCACCTGCATTTTTCAAACCAAACGGCATTGCCTTATAACAATATAAACCACGGTCATTTATGAAACTAGTACTATCATGATCCGGCTCGTGCATCATGATCTGATTATAGCCAGAGTACGCATCCATGAATGACAATAGTTCATGCCCTGCCATTGCATCAATGAGTTGATCAATTTGAGGTAGGGGAAACTGTCCTATGGGCAAGCTTTTTTCCAGATCAGAATAATCAACACACACTTGCCATTTATCGTTTGATTTTTTCACAAGAACTGGATTAGACATCCAATTGGGATAGGTTGATTCGCGAATGAAATTATTCTTCAATAGCCTATCCACTTCATCTTTTAAAGCCTCAGATCTTTCAGGGCCTTGCATCGGTCTTTTCTGCTTCACAGGTTGAATGCTAGGATCAATATTCAACTCATGCACTATCACGTCCAGAAAAATTCCGCACATATCTGAGTGGTTCCAAGCGAAGACATCCAAATTTGCTTTTAGAAAGACAATCAGTTCTTCTTGCAGCATGGGGTCCAACTAGGAGCCTATCTTCACTACCTCGTCTGAATCATCATCATGGACTTGTATAGAAATGGTGGCTTCAGCTGATGCTGCCCTCTCGTCCCTTGCACTGGTTTTTCATGGATCCATATCTTCTTGTATGTCATTGTATTCTCCAGTACAGGAGGAGGTCATTAATTGCTATAAGGGAGCTTCATGGATGCGGAGAGGAGCCTCCACATCCTTCTTGATTTCGTATTTTCGAGCTTTAATTAACTCCGCCATCTACCACTCTCTTGACTCTTGAGTATCTCCTTTGATTACTCCTACTCCATTCGCAGTCGGGAACTTCATCATTAGACACCATGGAGCAAGAGCTATCCTGAAAGCAGCTAGTGCTGGCCTTCCCAAAAATGCATTATATCCTGAAAATGAGTCAATTGTAACAAAAGGCTGCATCATGGAAACTTGCTTCTTTCCCTCGCCAAGCTCTACGAGGATATCGATCACGCCAATAGGCTGAGTTGGCGCATCGGTGAAACCGTGTATTTTATTTTTACTAGCTCGCACATTATCCATGGACAGTCCCATCTTAGAGAAAGTATTGTAAAACAGGACATTTACAGATGCCCCATTATCAATCAACACCTTCTTTACTATTGCTGGACCCAAACCGATCGTGATCACCATTGGATCAACAGTTGGAGTCAGCGTCCCACCAGCATCCCGATCTCGGAATACTACATCTTCATAGGATGTTTTTGGCATTTTTCTATGAAGAGAGTTACTGCAAACCTCGAGTCCATCTTCTTTTGAAGTACTGCTCAGTTCATTTGTATACCTGACCATGTCCTCCCAAGTGTCTCCTACAGGATGAGGTCCACCACTAATCGTATTGGTTATAGGTCGGGAACCACTTGTAGGTGTTCTTCCATCTTGAGTTGGATGAATTTGCTGCCCCTGAGGAGGCTTAGTATCTGATGAACGCTTCACACACTCCTGAATACGGTTCTTCCTTATCAACTCTTCAATTAGATTCCTCAAGTGCCGACACTTATTGGTGTCATGACCCGGTCGATTATGAAACCGACAGAACCTTCCTGAGTTTGCAGCTTCTTCGGACAGCTTTATTGGCTTCGGGTTTGGGTAATCCTCTGCTTCCTTAATTGCCATGTATATGTGCTTAATCGTATCATTCAACGGAGTAAAGCTTGTTGGCTTAAAGAAGCGTCGCTTTTTGGAATCTTTGTCATTCCTAGCATCACTGTCATTTTCTCTTTTTTGCCCCTCTCCAAAATTTCCTTGATTGGCCTTTGTAGAAACTTCTTTCCTTTCCGGAACCACCTTAGCTTTGACATTGCCAACAGAATATATGAGATCATCTTCAAGACACATGTATTCCTCAGCTTTGTCATAGAATTTCTCTAGCGTTTCGGGCTTCTTTCTTTTTAACCACCTTCCAAATTCAGATAGTTTATCTATGCCCCCTTTAAATCCATTAGAATTAGCCTTGGCTCATGGGTTCCCACTTCAGCAGCGGCAGCATTAAAAAGATTCAGAAAAGATCTTATCGTTTCACCCCGGGGCTTGTTCTAACTCGTTGAGAGACATAATATCTCTAACCTCCGTTGTCTGGAGGCGGAACTGGTCCCGGAAGCATCTTGCTAGTGTGGCAAAATTATCGGTAGATCTGGGAGGCAATTTAGTGAACCATAATGATGTTACCCCTTCCAAGTACACCGAGAAGTAAAAACACTTAAGCTCGTCAGTTGCTTGGGCCCCATCCATGTGTTGGTCGTATCGAAACAAGAACACATTGCGGTCGCCTGTCCCATTGTATGCTTGGATTGTAGGTGGTTTGAATTTCGAAAAGTTGTCTTTTTGATTCTCTCAGTGAGAGGGGTTATGGATGGCGCGAATTCCCATTCAGCTTAATTGTCACTTCGACATTTCTCCTATTTCATGATCTGCTGGACCATTTTCAAAAGAGATCCTTCTCATGGAGGCTATCTACGGGGCGGACGCCTTTGTCTTGACCATAAGCTTGCCTATGCAAACCATCGCGGTTGCAACTCACAGGCCCTGGCCTTTCTAGATTGGAAAGTGCCCCTTTGGTCGAATCAGCGACTCGACGAGAAGTAGTCTCTACATTATGGTTCCGAGCAGCTTGCTTTGAATTCTCAAGTTTTCCTTTATCGGGATTAGAGATCTCTTGGAAATATTTTTCCCGATTCGAACTAGAAGAGGAGGAAAGGGCATCTTCCACAAGGACAGGCTGCGAAGCTACCTTTTCCATAGCTGTTTGAAGAGCGAAGAGTGAATCTAGCCTTGCCATGATGGCTTTATTGGCTATCTCCTACTGTTGCGTTAGTCCAACAATGGCTTGATCAAGCTCGCCTCTTGTAACATTCACACCTCCATTCGATGTCTCACCTACTTCAAATCGGTTGATTGTGGGGGTTTCAACCCGATTTCCCTCATTAGATGCTCTAATTCTTGCTTCCTTACTTGCTTTCTGCGGCACTATTTCAGAAAGCAACTCGAACTTTGAGGAGAATTCGTCAGAAGGTCCAAATCGTAAGCTGGCGCGAGCTATATTGAGGCTTATCTTGAAGATTTTGATATCTTCGTAGTATACCTGATGTCAGAAAGTAGATCCAGCCCCACGGTGGGTGCCAAATTGTTTACACCAAAAATTGGTATAACTACCAAGAGGTATTTCTGAACACGTCACCTAATCGGAGACGGGATGCTTAGAAAGAACGTCACCTTTTCAGAGGTAGGGTGTTAGAAAACCTTTAGAATCGTATGAGGCCATATCTATATCTGAAAACATCGAAATACGAAAAGAAGACAAGAGTTTATAGTGGTTCGACTCTTATTCGAGTCCACGTCCACTTTGAAGATAGAATCTTATTATTCACCAAATGATTTACAATGTTTGCTCCTTTGTACATTCATAAAAGAACTTTTGACATGCATTCATCTCCACGCTTATTTGAGAGTGGTAGAAATCTTGAAGTGTTTATGCCAATCCTTCCATGGAAGCCATGATCATGAGCTTGATAGATCTTTGAGCAATTGTGAAAAAGAGATGTGAAATGCTTGAAGAAGTCCAGAAAGCAATTTGACAGCACCTCCTCGTAGTTCCAAAAAAGTCCCCATGAAACGATGGAGGTAGGGTGCTATTCATAGGTGAAGGAGTGGCTGAAATCTCCAATTCAGGATTCTGGTCGGTTTTGTCAGGTATTTACGAGAGTTCCAGTGCCAGTTGTCACCTGCTGTCATGCTTCTTTATGCGTTTTAACCGACCAGGGGCCTTCGCTAGAAGAAAAGACGATCATGAAGCTTGGAACGACCCGAAGGCCAAGTAAATAAGGTGGACCGATCAGACGATTTGGATGTGGAGCGGACCGACCATATATCGTGGGAACTGGATGGTGTTACACTCTAGACATGCGGGCCGACCACGATTCTTCGTAGAGCAGACCGACCCAGACTTTGAAGACATATTGGCTTCTTAAATATGGGATCGTCTTTGGGAAAAGAGCGAACAGGAATCTCTTGCCTTTAGAGCGACCAGTTATCTTACACATTTGGAGCGACCAAGAATCTTTGCCTCTGGAGCGATCAAGTAAGCATAGAGACGAGGGCGATCAGAATCCTTCCATATCTGGAGCGACCAAGTTGACATGAAGATTAGAGCGACCAGATGTCCTCTATTTTTGGAGCAATCAAATAAGTAATGGAGACATTCTGCATTTTGGAGCGACCAGGAGACTTGTGCCTTTGGAGGGACCAGTGACTTTGAGCATTTGGAGCGACCAGGACCCTTGTGTATTTGGACCGACTAGGAGTTGTGCACAACGACCGATCCCTCTTAAGAATTACAGTACCGACCCCTTCTTTTAAATGTCCAGAACCAACCCGTACAATATAAAAGATATTTTATATAAAGAATCTTTTGTTTAAAGAAAATTTGTAAATAAAGTATAAAATGATGATTCCAATGTCCGTTCTTGGATGGACAAAAGATAAATATGTTTTATAGAAATAAACTGGTTATTAACTAGAATAAACCTTTTGAATTAAGATTTAATGAAGTCTTATAATTAACTGATATCTAATTGGAATTAAATAAAGGAATTAGATTTTGGGTTGTCGTGGATGGCGTCTTAAATAACACTATTCTCAAACCCCGTATAAAGGAATAAATCTTATAATTAAGGTTTTTAGAGCTTCGATTATATTTGGTAATTGAAATGAAATGATATGTGAATTGGGTTTACCGTGAACTATGTTTTAAATGACATTTGTTCTTTAACCCAATTTACAGTGAAATTATGAATTATTATAAATCTTTTTATTAAGATGTTAGTCGATAGACATCAGTCGAATGGCGTGAATTTCTTGTGTGGCATGCTGAGATGCATGGATCAAGGCTTTTGTTGAAAAGCAGAATCTTGTGGTTGATGATCAAAGCAATGCTTTAATATAGCGTCGCTATAACACCCCACCCCCGTCGGGCCCACCTCCGGGGAGGCAAGTCCGGCGTTGGCGGGGCGTTGGAGGTACAAGAAGTAAACATGCACAGAGATATCACCAGACAGAACATAATTAAATATATAAGTAAAGCAACGGTAGCAAATAAAACCCATCATCATCATAAACAAAAACCAACCATAGTCAAGTTACATAATCATTTTCCAAAATACCATGAGTCTAGAAAACATAAACTGAAATACATAAAAACTGAATATAAAGTACTAATCCCCAAAGAACAGTAGTGTCGCCATAGCATAGCTCACAAACATACATGAGCACTCAGATAAGCAAGCAAAAGGTCCAACTAAGCAGTAGTGTCCCCTCCCTGAGAACCTGAGGGGGAAAACGAAATAAAAGAAGCAAAGGAAAACGGGTCAATCAAAAAGACTGGTAAGCCCTAACAACTATTAGTCTGAAAACTAATAAAGTTAACAGGTCATGAGGAACTGAGATGAAACATAAGGTAATAACTAGACTAATATGATAACAGGATAATCATGTGTGGCATCGCATAACCAAGGTTAAGTTGCACCCGAAGTACTAGGTTCCCAACCCATGTCAAGTGTAAACAAGAAGTGATCCCATGGCCCACGTCAAGCGATGACCCAAATCGGGGCCCAACTACACGGTCTAGTCGATCGGCTCCCTATAAGCCTAACTCGTCAAGTGTCGGGTGTCATCTACGGCCCAATCGCGAAACATAGTCAACTGTGCTATGTCCACCGCAGGGTTTATCAAGTCCTAGGGTGCCAACCACTGACACCAAAACAAGCATGCACAGTCTAAACCTACTGGTGTCCAAGCCTATCTTTTCAACAATGCGGACTAAGTACACGACCTCTCATTGAGGCAAAGAGGGTATATGGTGTCATAAATTTACCACAAGTTAAACATGGTCGCATTGAGGCAAAGGTTCACATAACTTGCATATAGGGTCTTTAGCCTCATAACATGCATAACATTTTACTTAGCAAACTTAGGTGATAACATGATGATAGTTGGCATAACATGATGATAGTGAACATGTAGTGACTAGCATAGTTTAGTGTCATAAGCAAGTTGTCACATAGGTCATGAGGGTTCATATGTTGCATTATGCACAATCAACTACATAAAGCTCATAGCTTTATTCCCCAAAAGTTAGCATGAACGTTACTAGGTTCATGATAGGTAATTATTTAGCCCACAAACATAGATCAAAGCAAGCATAACACATAAAAGAGCCTCATTTCACTTGCAACGTGTAACATTAAATTCATAGTTAACATCTAAGAGTAGAGTAGGGCTTACAATGAGCGGTTATGCGATCTAGATTAATATAAATAAAGATTGAGACGAAGCCACAAGCAAAATCCGCAAAGAAAATAATAAGCTCCACTTAAATGCCTTGAAACAAGAAGAAATAACCCCAAATAAAAAGAAAGATGGCTCTTTTACTTAAGAAAGATGGCTCCTTTATGACATAGATTGATTTGAGACACTCATGCTCTCATGAAGAAGGCGGAGGCCATGATCAGTGAACATTTGTGCAGCACTTAGATGTAGGATTGATTTGTGTGAGTTTATTAGAGGGTTAGGGGTCTTTTTATAGATGTTAGGGTTAGTTTTAGCCATAGGATTGACCCTAGTTTAAATTTGAGCTATCAATTATCGTCATTAGCCAACAAAAGAAGATCCAACATGTCAAAATGGTGCACCAGGCCACTTGGGCCGACCGGGGGAGGGGGGTCGACCCCTGGGTCGACACCGGGGTCGACCCTGTTGGGGGGGTCGACACTAGGGTCAACCCTTATATCAACCCGCTTGGGCGGGAAAAATCCAGCCCAGTCTGTTTTGGCTTAAATTCGAATCTGAATTCGAATTTGAACTGTTTTCGGGCTTGGAATTTTCTGAAAACTTTGACGAGCCATACTTTGGTCATACGGGCTCCGATTTACAAAATTTAGGACTCTATTTCGCGTATTTTTCCGAGACGAATGCAATGGCATAGCCCATTTCCCCTAATTCGGATTTTACAATTTAATTCTGCCCTAATTTATGTTATAACGTGTTATTTAAAATACGGGTTGTTACATTCTCCCCTCCTTAAAGGATTTCGTCCCCGAAATCTTCAAGTTAGGAAGAACGTATCCTACCAACCAACATCCATCTACTCACAACGTCACCCACGAGCAACCATTGTCCTTAGATGATTTCTAATGCAATATGAACACATGCACAAGTGTGTGTATATGTACTTATCTAATGCGAGAATCAGGCGGTTACTGATACAGTAAACCTCCTTAATGCAAAGTATGTTAGTGAAATGCATCCAATATGTATGTGAATTCCTAACATAACTTATAATTCTACGTGAGTGCACATAACAAACATCCATATGCAACATCCATGTGATAGCATACAAATTTCATCCATGAATAAGCATAAACACTCATGCATATGCGGTATGTAAGTGTGTGAGCCGATCTTAGTGCCTAACATGTATCATGCATCCACGAGTAACCACTTGCAAACACTTGCAACCACTTGCAAACATCAAGCATAACTTGTTTCAAATACGTGTTTCAACCAAAGGGTTTCTACCTAAGGTTCTCATGACAAGATATACTAAACAAGATAAACTAGATAAACGAAAGATGGGAAAAAGAGATTGAGAATGTACCCTCAAAAAGGAATGGATAAAGTCCACGCATCTTCTCCTCTATTTCCCAAGTTGCGTCTTCCTCGGCTTCACTCCAATGCACTTTGACAAGCTTAACTTCTTTGCACCTTAGCTTCTTTGTCCCCGTTTCCATGATACGAATCGGAGCTCGCCTCAGGGTTGCCTCTCTTTCCACTTCCACATCCTGAAGAATACTTGATTCAACCACTTCGGCGGATCTGTGCAAACACTTTCAGAGATGCGAGATATGAAAGACATTATGCACTCCGGCCATCTTCTCGGGCAATTCCACTCTATAAGCCATTTGCCCAACTCTCTCAATGACAGGGAAGGGCCCTACGAATCTCGGTGCCAACTTCCCAGCTGCTCCAAATCGCACCACATGTCGTAAAGGAGAGACTTTCACAAAGACCATATCTCCCACTTCGAACTCCAAGTCCGTCCTTCGCTTATCTGCATAGGATTTCTGTCTGTCTTGGGCCGTCTTCATCCGCCTTCTAACCAAGTCAACTTTCTCGGATGTGTCCCGTATCATATCGGGCCCAAGTATAAGCTTATCTGTTGTCTCCCACCAACAAGATGGAGATTTGCACGGCCTCCCATACAAAGCTTCAAATGGTGCCATCCCTATGCTGGCTTGATAACTGTTGTTATAAGCAAACTCCATAAGAGGAAGGTGGTCTTCCCAAGTACCACCAAAGTCAAGAACACAAAGCCTCAACAAATCTTCTAGCACTCTATTCACCCTTTCGGTTTGGCCATCCGTCTGTGGGTGATAGGCCGTACTCAAATTCAATTGTGTACCCATGGCTTCTTGCAAGCTACTCCAGAACTGGCTAGTAAAGATGGGATCACGTTCGCTAACGATGCTAGAAGGAACTCCATGCAACCGCACTATCTCTCGAAGATATACTAATGCTAGCCAAGATGCAGTCCTCTTGCTCTTTACTGGAATGAAGTGAGCACTCTTCGTGAGTCTATCCACGATAACCCAAATGCTCGTGTTCCCTCTTCTGGATCTTGTCAATCCATCTACAAAGTCCATAGAGATGCTTTCCCACTTCCATTGTCGGACCTCTAATGGATGCAATAGCCCACCGGGCTTCTTTGACTCTGCCTTCACTTGCTGACAAACCATACATCTAGAAACAAACTCCACAACATCTTTCTTCATGCCATCCCAAAAGAAAATCCTCTTCATGTCCCGGTACATCTTATCACCCCCGGGATGAATAGTCATCTTGGAATGATGAGCTTTCTCAAGAACTTTATGCACTATGTCTCCTACGCGGGGAACGCATAGTCTCCCATCACGCCTTAGCCACCCTTTATCATCAATGGCGTATCTGGCAAGATGACTGGACGTCTCTTCTCGAATCAGCTTGTCCATAGTCTCAACTATTTGCGGGTCTTCCTTCTGTGAAGCACCCACATGATCCAGAAGTGTCGGTCTAAGCTCCAGAGATGCTAAAGAACCGGTCGTTGCCTCTAAAGCTGGGGTAGGACTAAAGGTAGCTAAGAACTCCAGATTCTTCATCTCAACAAATAGAGGGCTCAAAGCTAACCTCTTCCTACTTAAAGCATCCGCCACAACATTCCCCTTGCCAGGAGTATACGCTATCTCAAAATCATAAGACGCCAAGAACTCCATCCATCTTTGTTGCCTCAAATTCAGATCCTTCTGCGAGAAGAGATACTTCAAAAACTTATGATCGGTGTACAACTCAAATCTTTCGCCCAAAAGATAATGGCGCCAAGCTTTGAGTGCAAAAACGATCGCCGCTAACTCCAGATCATGTGTGGAATAGTTCTTCTCATGAACCTTGAGTTGCCTACCCCCATAGCATATAACTCTTCCCTCTTGCATCAGAACGGCTCCTAACCCTGTGCCACACGCATCGGTGTACACGGTGAACAATTTCCCTCCATCCGGCAAAGCCAAAACAGGAGCGGTAGTAAGGGCTCTCTTGAGCCTCTGAAAAGCGAGCTCACACTCTATATCCCAAGCAAAAACCAAGTTCTTCTTCTTCAACCTCGTGAGTGGAGCAGAAATCTTAGCGATGTCCTTGATGAACTTCCTATAAAACCCCGCAAGACCTAGAAAGCTTCTTACTTCTGTTGCATTCTTCGGAGCTTTCCAGTCTTGAACCGCTACAACCTTTTCGGGATCTACCGCTAGACCTTGCTTAGAAATAATGTGCCCAAGGAACCTAACTTCCCTTCTCCAAAAATGACATTTGGAGAACTTCGCCTTCAAATGATGGGCTCTAAGCGTATCCATCACCTCCTTAAGGTGTCTAGCACGCTCTTCTTCATCTTTAGAAAAGATAAGAATATCATCAACGAAGACAACCACGAACTTGTTCAGGAACTCCCGGAACACTCTACTCATCAAGTTCACGAAGTAGGCGGGTGCATTAGTCAAACCGAATGGCATGACTAACCATTCAAAGAATCCATCCGGAGTCCTAAATGCAGTTTTATCGATACTATCTTCAGCCACTCTAAGCTGATGAAATCCAATGGCTAGATCGAGTTGAGAGAAGACAAAGGCACCAAAGAGCTGGTCAAAGAGATCATCAATCCTCGGTAACGGGTTCCTTTTCTTCTTAGTCAGCTTGTTCAACTCTCGATAATCCACGCATAGACGAAGCGATCCATCCGCTTTAGTAGCGAATACCACTGGAGCACCCCATTCTGAAATGCTTCGTCTAATAAAGTTCTTCACTAACAACTCCTTGATTTGCTTGCTATGCTCTTTACTTTCACACGGGGCCATATGCCGAACCGGTAAGGAAACTGGCTTAGCATTATCAACCAGATAAATGCGAAAATCTATCTCGCGCTTAGGGGGTAACCCCCTAACCTCATCAAACACATCAGGATACTCTCGGACTACCCTCACCGATCAAAGATCATCAATAGAAGAGTCGAGGGATTCAAGATAGCACAACATGACGGGACCCATCGGGTTACAAGAAATCTCTAGGGTGTTGCCCAAGCGTGTCACAAGCCTCACCACCCTATGCTCGCAATCAAGGATGGCTCCATGTCTGGACAACCAATCCATGCCTAATATCAACCTGTATCACATGAATCCGAGAACATATGCATCACAAGCGAACTCTACGGTCAAGATAGAGATCCTCAAATCCATACAGATCATAGACAGATGGGCGGAACCCCCAATCGGATTTGAGACACAAACGGGATCATCTACAAGACTAGTACTAAGGTGCAAACTATCAACAATATCAGAAGAGATAAATGTATGCGATGCGCCAGAAACAAACAAAGTACGAACAGGAAAACCAGAGATATATACTAGACTTTCAACAGAAACACTACCTCGATCAAGTGTCTGAGCGGTGTTGAGAGCATGCAGTTGACCTCCAGATGGTCCGGCTCTCTGAATCTATCCTTTCCCTTGGCCCTGCTTCTTCGGCCAATCCTTGCTAAACTGTCCAGATTCTCCGCAGTGAAAACATTCTCCAAGCTTCCTTTTCTTCTTCCTGCAGTCTTAAGCTAAGTGCCCAGCGATTCCACAAAATTTGCATTTTCTTTTCTCCTTGCCTTTGTTGTTGTTGCCCATGTTCTTGTTCTTGTTCTGGTTGCCTTGATTACCCTAATTTCTCTGATTTCCTTGATTGCCTTGATTGCCTCCCCACTTCGCATTAGATTTCTTCTCTTGGGGTTTGACTTCCTTCTTCCCACCACTATCCTCTTCATTTAAGAGGGCCATATCTACTAAGCTCTCAAATGTGACCCCCATGGGAATGTGGGACATGGCTAAGCTATGCAATGGTTCATTCAACCCACGTGCAAATCGAAGGGACTTCTTCTGGACCGTGCTGACAAGATCCAACCCAAAACGAGCTAACTGGTTGAACTTGTTGACATACTCTCTCACGGACATTTCTCCTTGCTTCAACCAGATAAACTTCCCCATCTGCAAATTCTCCTCGGTCGGCGAAAGGAACTTAAGCCCAAATCTCTCTCTGAAGTCGGCCCAATTCTCTATGGGCCTAGTGCCATTAGTAACCTCCCACAAAATGCGGCCTCTTCTTTCATCAGCCATGCCGCCATCTGGACCTTCCTATGGTCCTCAACATCAAAAATAGCAAAGAGATCCTCCGTCTCTTTCAGCAAATTCCTTGCTTCCACAAAAGTCTCCGTCCCAATGAAGTTCTTTCCACCTATTGCTTTGAAGTCTTTGCACACCTTGGGCAATGGGTCCATACGAGGTGGAGGAGGAGGAGGAGCCTCAACCACGGGAGGAGGGGGAGGAGGAACCTCAGCTACACGAGGAGGAGGTAGATCAACTACGGGAGGTGGAGGAGGAGGAGTCTCTGTGGGGCCGGCTTCGGTCGCCCTAGCCTCCATATACCTTCGAAACCACACAGGCAAGGTTACTCCCTCCGGGATGGCGAAATTATCGGCCATACCGAAACGAAAGAAAAAGATAGATTTAGGACAAGGAAACGAAGGATAGTGCTAATGGCTTTTGGGGAATAGCCTTTTAAAATAGTCTAGACTTTTATTGGAAAATACTTATAATTGGTTTTGAAAATAATTTTTCAAAGGGTTTTAAAACTTTTCTTGAAAACTTTTGTTCGTCAAGTAAACCTCATGCTCTGATACCAAATGTAACACCCCACCCCCGTCGGACCCACCTCCGGGGAGGCAAGTCCGGCGTTGGCGGGGCGTTGGAGGTACAAGAAGTAAACATGCACAGAGATATCACAAGACAGAACATAATTAAATATATAAGTAAAGCAGCGGTAGCAAATAAAACCCATCATCATCATAAACAAAAACCAACCATAGTCAAGTTACATAATCATTTTCCAAAATACCATGAGTCTAGAAAACATAAACTGAAATATATAAAAACTGAATATAAAGTACTAATCCCCAAAGAACAGTAGTGTCGCCATAGCATAGCTCACAAACATACATGAGCTCTCAGATAAGCAAGCAAAAGGTCCAACTAAGCAGTAGTGTCCCCTCCCTGAGAACCTGAGGGGGAAAACAAAAGAAAAGAAGCGAAGGAAAACGGGTTAGTCAAAAAGACTGGTAAGCCCTAACTACTATTAGTCTGAAAACTAATAAAGTTGACAGGTCATGAGGAACTGAGATGAAACATAAGGTAATAACTAGACTAATATGATAACAGGATAATCATGTGTGGCATCGCATAACCAAGGTTAAGTTGCACCCAAAGTACTAGGTTCCCAACCCATGTCAAGTGTAAACAAGAAGTGATCTCATCGTCCATGTCAAGTGATGACCCAAATCGGGGCCCAACTACACGGTCTAGTCGATCGGCTCCCTATAAGCCCAACTCGTCAAGTGTCGGGTGTCATCTACGGCCCAATCGCGAAATGTAGTCAACTGAGGGTGTATCAAGTCCTAGGGTGCCAACCACTGACACCAAAACAAGCATGCGCTGTCTAAACCTACTAGTGTCCATCCCTATCTTTTCAATAATGCGGACTAAGTGCACGACCCTAGCCCGCCGGAACTTTCATGGAACACCAACTCGGTCGTCCGTCTTGGTCGCTTACAATCAGCCCAGTAATCGTGCCCCACCCTAGCCTAGTCCCTAGGGTACCATTTGATACAACAAGGAGGGTTACTGCTGAAAAGGACCCCGCAAACTAGGGTTTTCTAGAGGGTCAAGTGTGTCACCCAAATCCATGACTTAACCCCATCCAATCAACATGTCAACGTTGGTTAAGTATTTTCAAGGGTACATAACTTAACCTATCCATGTGGCATTAATTTAATTAATTAATGCACCCAACCTCTCACATTAGACTTCGTTGTGGTTACTGGATATGCCGGTTGGTTCCGGACAGGATTACACCACAACTTAGTCTAACCTCGGGTCTTATAGTGCGACATGGCCAACTACTGACATTGGGTCCTATTGTTTGTAGCTACCGGTATGCCGGTCGGTTCCGAGCAGATTTACGCTACAAACTCAATCCAACCTCGAGTTGGCCATTCGTATTTTCTAAGTGTCATGTCCACGTTACCTATCACTAAGTTTGCCTAACTACCCATAACGTATCCCCATCACACGCATATTCGCATCAACACAAATAGATCAAGGGGGAACTTGCTATCATGTCAAAGAGGGTATATGGTGTCATAAATTTACCACAAGTTAAACATGGTCGCATTGAGGCAAAGGTTCACATAACTTGCATATACGATCTTTAGCCTCATAACATGCATAACATTTTACTTAGCAAACTTAGGTGATAACATGATGATAGTTGGCATAACATGATGATAGTGAACATGTAGTGACTAGCATAGTTTAGTGTCATAAGCAAGTTGTCACATAGGTCATGAGGGTTCATATGTTGCATTATGCACAATCACTACATAAAGCTCAAAGCTTTATTCCCCAAAAGTTAACATGAACGTTACTAGGTTCATGATAGGTAATTATTCAGCCCATAAACATAGATCAAAGCAAGCATAACACATAAAAGAGCCTCATTTCACTTGCAACATGTCACATTAAATTCATAGTTAACATCTAAGAGTAGAGTAGGGTTTACAATGAGCGGTTATGCGATCTAGATTAATATAAATAAAGATTGAGACGAAGCCACAAGCAAAATCCGCAAAGAAAATAATAAGCTCCACTTAAATGCCTTGAAACAAGAAGAAGTAACCCCAGAGACAAAGAAAGATGGCTCTTTTACTTAAGAAAGATGGCTCCTTTATGATATAGATTGATTTGAGACACTCATGCTCTCATGAAGAAGGTGGAGGCCATGATTAGTGAACATTTAGGTAGCACTTAGTTGTAGGATTGATTTGTGTGAGTTTATGAGAGGGTTAGGGGTCTTTTTATAGATGTTAGAGTTAGTTTTAGCCATAGGATTAACCCTATTTTAAATCTGAGCCATCAATTCTCGTCATTAGCCAACAAAACAAGACCCAACATGTCAAAATGGTGCACCAGGCCACTTGGGCCGACCGGGGGGGGGGGGGGGGGGGGGTCGACCCCTGGGTCGACACCAGGGTCGATCCTGTTGGGGGGGTCGACACTAGGGTCGACCCCTATGTCTACCCGCCTGGGCGGGAAAATTCCCGCCCAGTCTGTTTTGGCTGAAATTCGAATCTGAATTCGAATTTGAACTGTTTTCGGGCTTGGAATTTTCTGAAAAATTTGACGGGCCATAACTTGGTCATACGGGCTCCGATTTACAAAATTTCGGACTCTATTTCGTGTATTTTTCCGAGACGAATGCAAGGGCAAAGCCCATTTCCCCTGATTCGGAATTTACAATTTAATTCTGCCTTGAATTATGTTATAACGTGTTATTTAAAATACGGGTTGTTACAGTCGCTTTGTGTATAGCGTTAATTCACGAGCCTCACACCTCAGTATGAGTCAAAAACGGGATAAGGGACCCAAGGAGAACATAAAGTTTCTTTCTAGCTATGGGTGGTGTCAGCATTTTGCAAGCCCTGGCATTTGTATTATTTTGACTTATGTGGTTGTTGGAATGCGAGGCACCTTGGATATATCGGTTACTACGGAGCCGATGGATAGGTCCTATAGGAACGGGGAACGTGTGTTTAGGTATTTCCAATCCACTACGTGTGGACCGGCCTAGGAGGATCCAGGGGTTGCCCAGATTGTGCAGTCCAGAGATATTTGCTAGAGTGTCTTGAAGCGGGCTTAGAGTACATCCCTTGCCTTGACTCATGACGGAATCCAATTTCCAATACGTGACATTTCGGTTTTAGTTGTAAAACTAGTATAGTGACATTATATATGGTACCCGTGCCATCATTGATTGATACATTTATATTTGAAATTGATTTCTTCACTTATAGTAATAATAAAGGATTAAATTTCGTGTATCAAGCATTATTTGGCTATTATATGGTAAAATTATATCCTCCGGCTTGCGTTGCATTGTGTGATAGGACCTGAGTCTTATAATAGCTTCATTTTTCTTTATTTAGCATTGCGCTGTTTTTTATGCATTGGTATTCTTGGGAGGAAACCCGTTCCGTGTTATACGGTGTGGTACCTTGATTTACTATATTTCTAAAGTAAAGTTTTAATTAACTGTTTTAGTTCTCACACCAGTCACATGACTGACCTAGATTTTATTGTTTTAACCTAAACTCTGGGTGCCCTTATTTTTCACATGGGCAGCTAGTAATTTTGTTTTGCAGATTTCTATTTTCCAGAATCATAGATTTACAGCTAGGACTATACTCGGAAAGCTCTGTATCCGTGTATCTCTTTCAGTTGTGTTATGTATTATCTTTCTGCTACGATTTAAAATGTAAATTTAAATCTCTGATAAATTCTACGGTATATTATTTATTCATACTCTATTCTATTCTTGTACTCTGATGAAATTGTTGTAACAAGCAATGAAATTTTCTTCAGTTTGCGTTCTGATTTGTCGTGTTCTCAAAAAAATCCGTTCTTTCTCTTATCTTCGGAGACAGGGGAAGTTCGGGTCGTTAAAATGTTTTTAATAATTATATCTAAGATGTATGAGATTAGAATTTGTTGATTATTGATTTCGATGAATGTATAGATTGGATTGTGATATTCATGTTTGTTAAATGTTGGTCATACAATAAAAATCATTTATTTTATTTGTCTACTTCAAAAATTATTCATTTATTCGTAGATCTGATTTTATAATAAAGGTTCTTCTTTTATTTGAGTCGACGAACTTTGATTTTGTTTTTACAATAATAATATATTTTGTTATTTAGATCCATGAACTTTGATGTTATTTTTATAATAAAAATCTTATTTTTATTAAATCCATTAACATTGGTTTGTTTTTACAATAAAGATTTTTCTTTTATTTAGATCCATGAACTTCGATTTACTTTTTTGTTTTTGTTTTTGTTTTTTTGAAATAAAAATCTTATCTTTATCAAATCTATGGACATTAGATTTAGCTTTACAATAAAAATCTCATTTTTATTGTTTACATGAAACATGGTTTTTGTTTAAATTTGGTTTTACAATAAAAATATTCTTTTTATTGAATACATATACATAGGAATTTGTTTTCAGTAAAAATATTCTTTTTATTGAATTTAGAAACATAAACATAAGATTTTATCAAAATTGGTAGACAATAAAAATATTCTTTTTTATTGAATTTAGAAACATGTAGAAGGTTATGATTTGTTTTATAATAAAATATTCTGCTTATTCTAATAAGGAACATTAGAAAGGTCAATAAAAAGATTAGAATAGAAAGAACATATTTTTATTGTCACTTTGTTTCAATAAAAAGATGAGAATAGAAAGAATATATTTTTATTGTCATTTAGTTTCAATAAAAAGATTAGAAATTAAAGATTATATTTTTATTGTCATTTACTTTTAATAAAAAGATTAGAAATAAAGATCATATTTTTATTGCCATTTAGTTTCACTAAAAGATTAGAAAATAAAGATCATATTTTTATTGTCATTTAGTTTCAATAAAAAGATTAGAAAATAAAGATCATATTTGTAACAACCCGGATTTTCAGAACTAATTTTAATATTTTATTTTAGCAATTTTAATGAATTTTGAATATTTAAAATATTTTATTTAAATAATAACAATTAAAAATTATTTTCGACGAAGTTAGAACATATAAATTCATTGTAATTACAAAACGAGCCTGAAATGGTGTGGCAGTTTGAAAATTCGATTTTTAATTTCAAATGAATATACAAAATTCAATATAAGTCAGGATTGGACGAAATGTAATGACCCGGATTTTCAGACAATTAATATTAAATATTTAATGTGGTTTTAAATATTGAATTGAGAATATAAATAAATTTTTATATTACGTTATCGATTTAGGAAAAATCGATTTCTATTTAATATCGAATATATTAAATTATCGTAATGCGAAAACAGTAATAATTTAAATTAAAAATTGAAAGCTGAATCGAATCAGTTTAGATGATCGGTACAAAATTCAGCCTGAGTTAGAACAATAATATTAATTTATTATTGAAGATTTTATTGGTCTGAAATTAAATTTAAATCGATTTAAATTAGTATCTTCTATAGACGATCAAATAAGGCCTTAGAACCTATCCCAGTGTGTCTAGAATAGGGGAATAACCGTAAAATTGTCAGTGGTTTGGTTCAGAAAGGAGTTCAGAATCTCGGAAAATTTTAATTGAATAAAAATTGTACTGGTTCAATTAAAATTAAAATACTATAACATATATTCTCTTGGTTATAAATCGCACACCATTCCTTATCGATCTGTGGATACTAAAGTTCCAGCAAAGAAAAAATAATGGCCTCTGTTCATTTTGATACTGCACCCCTTTCCTATTAAATCGTGTCTCCTCTCCTTATCTCTTCTGTTAAAATCGATTCAAGCTTCAGCATAAATAAATGGCCGCACCCTTTAAAAATCAAAAACAATTTCAGAAGTGGTATCATGATCTGAATAAACTGGCAAGGAGCTCGACAACGAGTTAGAAACACTTGCGTTTGGGTAATTCGATGGTGGAATTAGGGAGCCGCGACAGTCCAATTGGTTTTGGAGATGTCGAAGTCATTTCAGGTTAGGGTGATGCTATTTCATGGGTTACGACGTCCCTGGACCTGTGCATCAGGCTCAAGGGCATGCTATTTGGGTGCTCAAATTAGGTGCGATGTTCATCAACTGTTCCGAATTTGAATTGTAAATTTAGGGCACTGGGATTGATGTCGGAACCTGTGAGGAGCTTGAGTATGGAAAATGTTCATGGACTTGCAACATTGAGAATTTGGGTTTGTTGTATCGAGAAGGAAAAGGGCTGATGAACGGAATAGAAAAGGGAGCAGCTAGTTGAGGCCATTTGGGGAAGATGGCGTTTGACAGTAAAGAAGGGTTAAGATGGGATTAAGGCTTCAATAAAGGTTAGGCTAATTTATTTAATTTAGGCTAAGGGTGTTTAAATTAAATTAAAATTAATGTCATTATCTATATAAAATAGTTAACTTAATGTATAACCTTCCTATGCATTTCCAGAATCAAACGAAAATGATCACTTTGGATTCAAATTGGCAAAAAAAAGCTTGGCTTATGTACTAGTTTGGAGCAATATGAAGCTAGGCGGAATTTTCGATTTAATTGAACACTTGTTTAATTTATTTGGAAATAAATCGCTGTATCGACAATTAAAAACCCTGGTGAGTAAATCTCACTCAAATTTTATTTAGAATTATTTTTATCAGTTAAAAATAATTGATTATTGGTTGTTTGGTTGCATTAAAATATTTCTGTGGCTATTATAAATGTATATTAGTTATTTAGGATTGGTGTTTGTGGTTATATATATATATATATTGGTTTGGTGGTTGGATTATTCCCGCAGTATCATTAGCGGATGCCCGAGGTACCATTAGCGGATGACTTCCCTATGCTCCCCACAAATATATATTAGTGGATGACCTTCTATACCCCGATATGCTGCCTCAAAGCAGGATGGTATTATTTATGTGCTAACGTCTGTGGATGTAGGAAAACAGGTTGGAGGGATCCAACTGGATCCATCAAATTTATTTATTGTTTGTTTTCATATATGTCATCATATATGCTATGTTAAAAACCTGTGATTATTAAATTAGGTGTTTTGTGTGTTTAAATACCACTGGGCCTAAATGTTGATATTTAAAAATATCATGAAAAGAAATTTAGATATTTAAAAGGAAAATTCTATTTTTCTAAAAATAGAATTTGAGTTTTGAATGGACTTGATATATTAACTTGTTGTGAATAATGGAAACAAGCAGTTTATTTATAAACGAAGTTTATAAATGAGGTGAAATGAATTGTCACTGGATAATTTAGGAAAAAGAATATATATACAAGTGTGAATTTAAAAAGGGAAACTTATTTTTCCAAAGTAAAAATATTTATTTCAAATGAATTTGAAAGCGAGACTTGATTAATATATAAACAAGTAAAATAAATAATGTTTGTAAATAAAAAGGGAAAATTATCGTTTGGATAATTTAAATATTTTAGATTCAAATGTGAATTTAAAATGAGAAATTAGAATCATTTTAGATAATAAATGATTAAATTTATTCCGATATTCGGAATATAAATAAAGTTGAATAAATCCTAAGGATTTATGTTTAAAATTCGACTATGTCGGATTTATAAAAATAGATTATTCCCAGACGAGATATTTAAATTTAATTTAAATAGAAACTGGGATAGGACATGAAAATAGGTTCTATATTTATATAGATCAGTTAAATAAAGAGAATACTCCAAAACGAGATTTTGGTTTTAAATAGATGTCGAAATAGAAACTTGTTTTAACTTTATAAAACAAGGAAGTTCAGTTATAAACGATGTTTTATAATTTAGTGAGATAATTTATCGTTGGATAAGTTAGAAGTTTAATTCAAGTATGAATTTATAAAAGTAAATTGGGAATCATTTCAAAAAGGGGAGGACGGGTTTTATTCCGAAATTCGGAATATAAAAGGGATTAAGTTTCAATTAGATTTGAAATGAAAACTTGGGGTAAGATATAAAATTAAACAAGTTAATTTATAAAATGATGTTTATAAATTAAGTGAAATAAATTATCGTTAGATAATTTAGCGGTTTAAATTCGAATATGAATTTAAAAGTGAATAGGGAAGCGATTTGAAATCGAACGATAGATTTTATTCCGGAATTCGGGATATAAAATGAATTGAGATAGAACTAAGGATTTATAATTAGAAGTCGATTAAACTTTATATATAATTTATAGTGGAATTGCAATGTAGTATAAAGGATGGAGTTATAAATGAAATTATAACTGAGTAGTGAAATAATCGACAAATAAGGATAATCAGAATTATAAGTTGGAATTGGGAAAATTGGTTTAATATATATATTGAAATATATTAGAATGAAGTTAGAGTTTATATATAAACGAAGTCAAAACGTTTATATATTAAAAATAATTATAACGAACTCTCCGCGGCGTCGTAGTTCGTAAATTTGCGTTTTGAACTTCAATTGAGTATATAGAACTCAATTTAAGTCGGAATTCTTCGAAACAAGAATCGTCGGGACCGATTGAATAATGGTTTTCTAATGGAAGAGAAAAATCTAGATTTCATCTTAAAGATTTTGAGTTATGTTAAAATTAACTTTCTAGAAAAGAAGCGCCATAATCGTTTAAAAAACATAACGGTTTATTTATAAATAAAAGGTTTTTAAGTAAATAAAATCCGAATGTCCATTAGAAAAATCTAGACTTGAGTTATAAAATTAACATGAACTCAAGTGAATGAAATGAAATGATTTTCGAAACAAAAATCATATTTTTGATAATTGAATAGAATAAACCAAGTAAAAGGATAACTAGATAATCGAGTTTTGAATCGAGTTGATTTTGAATATGTAAAGTAAGTTTGTGAATCCATATTCGAAATCGAATATGAAACTAGAATGGAAAATGGAATTAGATTTGTTATAAGAAAGTTGGAATCATATTTGAATATGTTATGTTCAAACATTAAAGTGAAATAAGCAAAGGAACTAATTAACGAATTGAGTTAAAACAATTGGATTAAGTTGAGACAAAAATGGGAATGATTGGATATAGGTTAAAAAGATTTGGAATGAAGTTAATGAGGAGATATAAATAGAATGCTCGAAAAAAAGGTACGTCTTTAAATTGAATATGGGTTTTTATGCGACGTATCGGCAAGCCGCTTGGCTTTATCTTTTTCTTTTTAATAGGGGAGGCCTGTGTGGAAAGGTTTGAATTTTTCCGGTAACCCCGTACAAAGGAGGTTATGACGATTTTTTCCGAAAATTTAAGGAGTTAGAATATCTTTAAGAAAATTTCATAATTAGAAATCTATATATAAATATATACAGAATTCGATAAGGAAATAAACTTAAAAATAGAATATTATAAACAAAAAGGAAATCTATAAATTAGATTTGTTAAGAATAAAAACAGAAGCATGTACATGATTAAAAATGGAATAATTGGCTTGTATGGTATTGATTATTCGAGTAAGTAGTCTTGTCTGTTTTGACGTTATGAATGTTATCCGGTCAAGGTCTGAGAGGTAGTTATACCCCAACTTGATTGATGTCATTATTAACAAATAAATAGTAAGATTCAGTTTCGAAGGTCAATGTTGAATAAGATTTAGTTAAATACAGTATTTGGGTTGTCGTAACGATGTTTTACACAACATCCATTTTAACCGAAATAAGTGTAAGTTGGAAATAGAGTAATAAATTTTTCCTAAGTATAGAAATAAACGGGTTGGAAAAGAGATAAGTAATTGGGATATTTTCCAATTACAAATAGAAGATATTTTCTAAATACAGAAAACAAAAGAAGGCGATATATGGAAATGTTTTCCATTGTTAATAACATATATTTTTGAAACACAGAAAATAAGGAAACATGAATATATATATATGTTTGATGATTTGATCGATAATTCCATTTGGAAATAAGATCGTTGTGTGTATACGGATATTTTTCATTTGATAGTTAAATCACCGACTGTCAAAGTTTTTGACCATTTTAACGTTGTTAATATGGAGAGACCGGTTGGATTATTATCGGAAGAACCACTCCTTATTGGCATAAGCGTTGCAAACCAAGTATGTTGAATATATTGAAGGCAGAGTAAAGTGCAAGGGTTGTTGTATAAGTCCTAGGTAGAGATTGCCTAGGATGGATGTACGGAATAGTGCCTTCGGTTTCGTTCCATCCCAGAACGAACGTCTATGGACGAATGTTTGACAGAATATTTCCAATGATCGCATTTTGGACTGTACAATTATATATGGTGGCAATGGATTTATTCCCTTAGCATAATATCCAGAATATATTTGTGTAAACCAAATTAATGAATAAAGGATCCGATAATGTGGCATTCAAAGTAATTGTGTTATCAATGAGAGGTAAGTAATTGTAATCTACTTGATCGGTTCAAACATATACAAGTTGTTATCCACCTGATCGATTCAACAAAAATGTGAGGGTCGTTTTTAAGAAGGGATCGGTTCCGTAATTCAGAAAGGGGATTGGTCGTAATAAACAATGGTTGGTCGTTCTCATTTCCTTGATGGACTGGTCGCTCCAAACACAAAGAAATCTTGGTCGCACCAAAGTTGGTCGCTGCCATCGTCATGTTGGTCTGGTCGCACTAAAGTTGGTCGCTTCAAGAATCAAAGAAAACTGATCGCTTCGGAGTACAGGAAACCGCTGGTCGTTCCGAAATGGACCACTCCAAATATATCAGAAACCCGGTCGTTTTTCTTTAGTTGCAAGTCGGTCGCTTCAGAAGGTGATCGCTTCAAAGCTAACAGCTCCAGAATGCCAAGGATTTCTGGTCGCCCGAAAAATGAAAGATAGCGTGATCGCACCACTTGGTTCTCTGGCTTGCTGATCGGTCTGCCTCGGACACCCGGTCGCTCTGTTGCTTCTGGTCGTCTTCTCATGTGGAGAGCTCCTGGTCGTTAAAGACACATGAGAAAGCAGAACAGCTGGAGACAACTGGCGGAGGCGCTCTTGTGCGTACCTTCCAAAACCGACCAGACCTCTGCACACCATAAATTACAGAACTGCCACAACTCCTCAACCGCACCTATAAATAGATCATCTCTCTACATCAAAAGGGGGGAGGACCATCCCGAAAGGCTGCTAAAATCATTGCTCCAAGCTGTCTTCAAGTTTCATCCATGGCTTCCAAGGCTTCATTCTTCATTCATCATTAATCCTCTACAACATTCTACTTCAAAGGAAATGAGCATTCACTTTTTGGAGAATCTCTCATTCCCTAGAGGAACATTCATTCTTTCAATCATAAAGCAAGCAAAAAGAGGGATATGAATGTAATGAATTATTCTATGCACATTGTAGAAAAGGATATCATAATGAAAATGCTTGGAAAGTGCATGTAGATTCATCTCGAATCGAACCACTATAAAAATTCTCTTGTCTTTACTTTGCATTTTTACTTTTGTGAATCGCGGCCTCGCATACAAATTCTAAAGGTTTTCTAACACCCCGCCTTTGAAAAGGTAACGTGCTTTCCAAGCATCTCACCTCTAATTTGGTAACGTGTTTAAAAACACCTCCTTGGTTGTTATACCAATTTTTGGTGTAAATAATTTGGCGCCAACCGTGGGGCTACGTTCGCACCTCCTGCCTTCACCTTGAAGTTCTAAGTCTACCTCTACCATAGATTTGGCAAATCTGAGAACTAGGCCAATTGGCGAATTATCAGCAAAATTCAAGGCCTTATCCGAAGTCACGGAGAAATCTAAAAAGACTACTAGCAATGTTATTGAGGAAAATCGCAATGTGGCTAATCAAGAGATTACTCCTCTTACCAACCGATTTGAGGATGAAGAGAATTCAATATCCAGGGCTGGAGTAACCAAAGCGGAGTTGGACGCCGTTGTTGCTAACTTAAGCCAACGCATGGACGCTTCCAACAAAGCCTTAATCGATGCTAATAAAACTCTTGTGGATGCAAATCAAGCCTTGATGGATAAAGTGAGTTCTCTTCTCAACACTCAAGTAAATCCCGTTCCTCCTCCGCAAATCCATGCTGGCGTCGAAGAAAACACAGACTCATCAGCCTCCGATCCTCATGGTGGAAGCACTCATGTCAAAGACTCAAGATTGGAAGTTATAAACCATTCCAATCGAAATAACCAACGAGTTACAAGTCCTGCTGATGGAGTACCTTCCCGTGGCAAGAGCAATGCACTTAGATCCTCCAAACATGATCGCTCGCCAATACGCGCGCTCGAAAAAGAGAACTAAGTTCGCTGCTCAAAGGAATACATCACCAATGTGGTAAAGCAAATCGTAAAGAATAACATGTCTTGCAAGGATAGTGAAAGAGAATGGGACTTCTCCCTCAGCAAGAATCCATTCACAAAGAGGATCCGCAAGGCTGAATTCCCCAAAAGTTCAATCATCCCACTTTGTCTCCCTATAACGGGAATTCTGATCCAAATCACATCCTATACAAGTATGAATGGCATATGAATGCAGCCAAAGCAATGGACGAGGTTAAATGCTTGTGCTTTCCGCTCTATCTAGAAAGTGTCGCATCGCTATGGTTCACAAGACTTCCACCCAAATCCGTTGATCGATTCGATGACTTGACTTTGAAATTCAAAGAGCAGTTCAGGTTGCAGGCCACAAAGGCTAAAGATGTCATTTCTCTTACATCAATGAGTCAGAATTCAGGAGAATCTATTAAAGCTTTCCTCAAGAGGTTCAACGAGGCCGTATCTGAAATAGGGAATCCAGAACCTCGCATGATCCTACTGTCTCTAATTGGCGCTATAGACGAGAAGAGCAAATTTGGCAAGTGGATCAAAATGAAAGAGCCAAATACGCTTGAGAAATACTATAAAAAAGACGAGGAATATATGCGGGTTGAAACTAGTCCGGTATCTCTTCAGATTATCGACGCTAACCCTCTTCTTGAAGCTCGTAAAAGTGTTGTTATTCAGCTCAATCAGCATAATAGTCAGGGGCAGAAACGGGCCAACGATGGGAGAAATAACAAGGCGAACAAGAAGTTTCGCTTCGGCAACCCATCGGAACTTACTCCTCTGAATGATACCATAGAAAACATCTTCCTTGCTGCAAAGGATACTGAACACTATCCAGAACTACCAAAGTACAAGATCACACAGAAGGTCCTAGATTCCGGAAAATTCTGCCAACTTCACAAGCTGCCAGGGCATGATACAAATGAATGCAGGATTCTACAAAGGGTGATTGAGGAAATGATTCAGAATGACAAGCTACAACGATATGTCAAGAATCTCCAATCCCAAACACTGCTCAGACCCCCCAAGAGCAAGGCTTTCCTGCTCAACCAGGTCCGGAAAACGAGCCATAAATAGGCCGATCATCGGTTGAGAGCTAACAAGAGCTTCGCCTCAACACCTCAGGATGAGCAATCACTATCGCTGTTTCTTCACTTACTACTTTATTACTTGCTTTATTTTACATTTTGAACTTCTTGTAAATAACCCATAATATTGCATGAGTATTGTACTAAATGGTATCTCTATGAATGACAGACGTTGACCGCCTCGAAACCCGACATACTATGGCAAATTCCACAACACTTATTCAAGCATGGGATGCACAAAGAGTCAATACATCCAAGTGCAATAAAAAAAAACACCATCTTGAAGGGTGATTACGAGAGACGGCCAAAGATCAGGCGGGAGATAGGTTAACAAACATATCTCAAAGCAACAACAAGGGGTGTAGGTTCTGAAGGGCAACTTGCGCTCAATTACAAACACTTGCCATGATCAAGTGCTTCCAGAACAAGGCCAGCGATTCTCTCTAATTGGACTACACAAACCTCACAAATCTCAAAAGGCACGGCTTCTCAAGTCCAGTTGCAATGGCTAATCAAAACTAAGCGCACCCAACGCAACCGCTGAAGTTAGCCCCATGGATTCTCGAACTTCACAATAAAGTGAAGATCCCTGGAAGATTGATTAAATCCCTGTCTCTGGATACGGTGCGATTCACAAGCAATGATCACCCGATACATCAAGAGGGATCACTGGGTCGAGGACCCATAACGGAGCGAGAAGACTAAATAAGTCGTAGTTTCTTTAGCAAGGTCCCACGAGCGTTGGTCACAAGATACATCGGGGCGAATCATCAGGTTGAACAACCCATGAAAGGACAGGCGATTTGTTGGATCTTAACGAGGTGCGATTCACAAGCAATGATCACCCGATACATCAAGAGGGATCACCAGGTCGAGGACCAATAACGGAGTGAGACGACTACATAAGTCGCAGTTTCTTTAGCGAGGTCTCGCGAGCGTTGATCACACGATACATCGGGGAGAATCATCAGGTTGAACAACCCGTGAAAGAACAAAGCAGTTACCTATGACCCGAAGTCCTCAATCGAGGTCGTTTGTCATCGCAAACACCCGATAAAGGAACTGGGGTCTGTCCCACGGATTCAAACCCAAAGACCTCCCATGCGGGGGCATCAAATCCAAAGACCTCCCTTTGTGGGGGCATCCAACACAAAGACCTACCATGCGGGGCATCAAATCCAAAGACCTCCCATGTGGGGGCATCAAATCCAAAGACCTCCCTTTGTGGGGGCATCCAACACAAAGACCTCCCATGCGGGGGCATCAAATCCAAAGACCTCCCTTTGTGGGGGCATCTAACACAAAAGTCCTCCCTATGTGGGAGCACACAACCCAAAGACCTCATTTAGCGGGGGCACCCCTCACAAGACCCCCTCAAACAGAGGCAGGGAGATATAGAGACTTCTTCAAGAAGAAGTTCCAAGCTTATTGGTCAAACTCAAAAACGAATACTATGCCTATGCAAACAACAAACTGATAAGTGTATCAGTTTCGTGCAGGTGTTACCTTCAAGCTATCATAAGGAATATGAAGTAAGATGTGCAAGCATGAAATACATGCCATGATGCGTGCAATAACAAGATTAAAGATCTAAAAGCACATCGCATAACACGCATCAAAACAGAACGAACGTCACAAGTACCTGCATAAAGTACAAACAAAAAGGACAATCTTGTAAGGTGAGGGCTGGCACTCGCTTACTACACATCATCCTTAATCAAAAGTTCATAAAATAAAGAGCTAAACAAGTGGGTTCTTTCTTGGCCTCCCGACCTTCTTCTTCGCTGGGCCGGAACCCGAAGATGAAGCACCGGAGCATGCCTCTTGCCAAGCGAACCCGTTGATTCAATATCGCCTCTTGGAAAAGTAGCAACAATGGAATCCCGGGCTCGTAAAGCCTGAATCAGTTTCAGTTTGTCCTCTTCCAGCGTGGCAATTCGTTCGAGATCCTCTTTATGAAGCTTATCTAAGTCCCCGGCCAAGGTGAACCAATCTTCAAGCCTCCGGACGGTTTGGTCCCTTAGCAGTTCCATCTGTTCTTCAAACTTCCCTAAAGCCTTCTCCACTCGTTCCAGCAATCTCAACTTAACAACGTTCATGTCAGTAGACGTGATTAAACGATCAAGAGAAGAAACATATATGTTGGTCGTAACTCCTCCTAAGCTCCAGTCAGTAAGACAGTGAGCTAACAAAGCATCAGGTGCCTCCAGGTAATAACGAGGCCGGTTTATAACTGCTTGGAGCTCGGGATAAGAGTGCCGAAGGAGTGGAGGCAGGTTCATAGGAAGCTGGTCGGTTAACGGCTGAGCAGTTTTCAAAGGAGACTGAACGGTTGTATCAGTATCCTCATCAAAGTATTTCTTCACGAATTCTTTTCGAGGAATGTCCATCCTGCATAAGAGTTTCACAAACTTACGATCAAATTCGAATACTATTTATGATGCAAGTTTAACCGATCAACCATGCTCGGCCAAACAAAATGGGTCGGTTATTTACGCCAAAGGTCTGGTCGTCCTAAGCTGATTAAAAGCCTGGTCGTCCCAAACTAGAAGATAACACCCAGAATGGTCGTACCTGGTCAGATAAGGTCGTTCTATTTGAAGCTTACATAAGACAAAACAAAGACCTTGGTCGTTCATAAACTACCTAGGTCGGTTATGGCAGATTTCATCTCAAGATGACCCAGACCTAAACAAAACCCTAGATCAGTTCTAAGCTGGTCGGTTTTAACAGATCTAGGGCGACCGTACTTTGACATGAAAGGACGGCTGTCACTTCAAAAATTCATACAGACGAATTACTATGAAAGTAAAATTGCAAGGATTTTTGTTTCAAAATCATCATCTACATATTCAAATAAAGCAAATTACCTCTTGTCAACAAGCATGTCAACAAGCAATGGATTTCGTATTCAACGATTCTCGTGCAAATTAAGACCAAGCTACAATGCTAATTCGAATTCAGTTTAACCACAAAAATTCTAACCAATTATCTGACATCCTCAAAGTAACACAGCAGAAATGCGTACCTGAACTCAGATCAGTTAAAGAATCAAACCAAATTGTCGAGCTCTAAAGCAAGTTCGAGAGCTTGATTTGAAGGTCGAATTGTATCCTGGAGTTGAATCGAAAAGCCAGAAGGAAAGGTGAGTGATTTCTCTAAGAAGCGCGCCGCCATTAAAGTAAGAAAGTTTCAGAAGTGAAAAAGTGAGAAATACAAAGGGTCCAAAGAAAGATATATAGCTAGGATAGCCAACTACTTTGCGGAAACCGACCCCTCAAGCCGATTACAAAAACGATCCTTGGAAATCACGCCCAAAAACCGACCCATTGCTGAATCAGATCAATCTACAAATATTTCGAAGTCCATAATTTTCGCGAAAAATATCGAACTCCGAGGGGCAAAATGTTATCCACCTGATCGATTCAACAAAAATGTGAGGGTCATTTTTAAGAAGGGATCGGTTCCGTAATTCAGAAAGGGGATTGGTTGTAATAAACGATGGTTGGTCGTTCTCATTTCCATGATGGACTGGTCGCTCCAAACACAAAGAAATATTGGTCGCACCAAAGTTGGTCGCTGCCATCGTCATGTTGGTATGGTCGCACTAAAGTTGATCGCTTCGAGAATCAAAGAAAACTGATCGCTTCAGAGTATAGGAAACCGCTGGTCATTCCGAAATGGACCACTCCAAATATATCAGAAACCCGGTCGTTTTTCTTTAGTTGCAAGTCGGTCGCTTCAGAAGGTGATCGCTTCAAAGCTAACAGCTCCAGAATGCCAAGGATTTCTGGTCGCCCGAAAAATGAAAGATAGCTTGATCGCACCACTTGGTTCTCTGGCTTGCTGATCGGTCCGCCTCGGACACCCGGTCGCTCTGTTGCTTCTGGTCGTCTTCTCGTGTGGAGAGCTCCTGGTCGTTAAAGACACATGAGAAAGCAGAACAGCTGGAGACAACTAGCGGAGGCGCTCTCGTGCGTACCTTCCAAAACCGACCAGACCTCTGCACTCCATAAATTACAGAACTGCCACAACTCCTCAACCGCACCTATAAATAGCTCATCTCTCCACATCAAGAGGGGGGAGGACCATCCCGAAAGGCTGCTAAAATCGTTGCTCCAAGCTGTCTTCAAGTTTCACCCATGGCTTCCAAGGCTTCATTCTTCATTCATCATTAATCCTCTACAACATTCTACTTCAAAGGAAATGAGCATTCACTTTTTGGAGAAGCTCTCATTCCCTAGAGGAACATTCATTCTTTCAATCATAAAGCAAGCAAAAAGAGGGATATGAGTGTAATGAATGATTCTATGCACATTGTAGAAAAGGATATCATAATCAAAATGCTTGGAAAGTGGATGTAGATTCATCTCGAATCGAACCACTATAAAAATTCTCTTGTCTTTACTTTGCATTTTTACTTTTGTGAATCGCGGCCTCGTATACAAATTATAAAGGTTTTCTAACACCCCGCCTTTGAAAAGGTGATGTGCTTTCCAAGCATCTCACCTCTAATTTGGTAACGTGTTTAGAAACACCTCCTTGGTTGTTATACCAATTTTTGGTGTAAACATAGGTCAGTTTAGATCATGTTAAAAGCAGGGGTCGGTCTGACAAGCATTAAGAAGGATCGGTCGTAGAAAATTGATTTCTGGTCGCTCTAAAGCTGGTTGGTCTGGTCGCTCTGAAGTGCAAATACTCCTGGTTGATCTGGTCGCTCCAAAATGTTTATAGTCCTGATCGTTCCAAAGTTGCAAGAAGATCGATCATTCTGAAAGTAAGAAGCCTCTGGTCGCACCAAAGGCCAATAATTCCTGATCGTTTCAAATACACATGATAGCAGACCGCTCCAAATATTCAGTATAGTCGGTCGCTCTGACTATTGAAAGCTCGTGGTCACTTTAAATATACCAAAGCTCCCGGACATTCCGAATGCAGAAGACTTTTGGTCGGCTCGCTTCGCTTCAAGGCTTCCTGATCGGTCCGCTCTGAATTGAAGCCTTTTTGGTCGCCTTTTTTGCTTCCTGGTCGTTTCTCTTCCAAACGAAGCCTCCTGGTCGATCAAAATGGTTAAAATAGTGCGCCAGCTGTTGACAACTGGCAATGGCACTCTCGTAATTACCTGGCAAAACCGACCCGCTCCCTGAAAAGAAGATTTCAGCCATTCCATCACCTATAAATAGAGCACCACCTCCACCATTTGAAAGGGACTTTTTTGGGCAATTACAAGGAGGGGTTGTCAAATCATTTTGGGAACTTCTTCAAGCATTTCTCATCTCTTCTTCATCATCCTTCGAAGATCTTTGGAGCTCATAGCTATGGCTTTATGGGAGAATCGGCCTAAATGTTTGGAGCTTTCCATCATTTTGGGATGAACTTAAAATCAGTTGCATGTAAAAGAAGCTTTATGCATATATAAGGAGCATTCATTGTAAATTTCATGGTAAATAATGGAATCCGATCTTCAAAGTGGACGTAGACTCGATTAAGAGTCGAACCACTATAAACTCTTGTGTTTCTTCTTGCATTTTGATGTTCTTTTTTCGGATTTGGATTTAGCCCTACCTAATTCTAAAAGGTTTTCTAACACCCCGCCATTGTAAAGGTGACGTGCTTCTTAAGCATCTCGCCTCTGATTTGGTAACGTGTTCAGAAATACCTCCTTGGTTGTTATACCAATTTTTGGTATCAACAATTAAGCGCCCACCGTGGGGCCCGATCCGATCTCTGACATCAAAAGTGCTTCGAAGATTTCACAATCTTCAGGTGAAGCTTCAAAATAGCTTACTCCAGTTTGCGATTTGGACCTTCTGACAAACTCTCCTCAAAGTTTAAGTTGCTTTCTGAAATAATGCCACCAAAAGTAAGCAAAGAAGCAAGGATTAGAACATCCAACGAAGGAAATCGGAATGAAACCCCCATGGTTAACCGATTTGAAGCAGGTGAAACCTCAAATGGTGGCGTGAATGTTACAAGAGCCGAACTTGATCTAGCTGTTGCATGGCGCATGCAACAACAGGAGATAGCTAGTAAAGCCATCATGTCAAGGCTAGATTCTCTCGTTGCTCTTCAAACTCCTACGGAAAAGGTAGCCTCAAAGCCCGTCCATGCGGAAGATGCACTTTCCTCTTCCTCCAGCCCAAATCGGGAAAAATCCTTCCAAGAGATTTCTAACCCCAACAAGGGTGAACACGAGAATTCCAAGCAAACCACTCGGAACTATAACATGGGAACTACTTCTCGTCGAGTCGCTGATTCTGCCAAAGGGGCACTTTCCAATCAAGAAAGGCCAGGGCCCCTAAGTCGCAACCGCGATGGTTTGCTCAAGCAAACTTCCGGCCATGACAAAGGCGTCCGCCCCACAGATGACTCCACTGAGAAGGACCGTCTTCTGAACATGGTCCGACAAATCATGAAGGAAGACAAATACCGAAACGACAACGAAGCTGAATGGAAATTCGCACCATCCAAAACCCCTCTCACTGAAAGGATTAAAAAGACCACCTTCCCACGCAAATTTAAACCTCCGACAATCCAAGCTTATAACGGGACAGGCGACCCTAATGTGTTATTGTTTCGATATGACCAACACATGGATGGGGCTCAAGCAACTGACGAGCTTAAATGTTTGTTCTTCCCGGTGTACTTGGAGGGAGTAGCATCGTTACGGTTCACTAAATTGCCTCCCAGATCTATTGATAATTTTGTCGTGCTAGCCAGATGCTTTCGAGACCAGTTCCGCCTCCAAACAACAAAAGTTAGAGATATTATGTCCCTTAATGAACTAGAACAAGCCCTGGGCGAAACGATAAGATATTTTCTGAATCGTTTCAATGCTGCCGCTGCAGAAATAGGGACCCATGAGCCAAGGCTAATTTTAATGGCCTTGAAGGGGGGCATCGACAAACTATCCGAGTTTGGAAGGTGGTTGAAGAGAAAGAAGCCTGAAACGCTAGAGAAATTCTATGACAAGGCCAAGGAGTACATGTGCCTTGAAGATGATCCCATCTACTCTGTCGGCAACGCTAAGGCTAAGACTGTTCCGAAAAGGAAAGAAGCTCCTGCAAAATCCAATTAAGGAAATTTTGGTGAGGGGCAGAAAAGGGGTAACGGTAGTGATACCAGGAATGACAAAGATCCCAAAAAACGACGCTTCTTTAATCCATCAAGCTTTACTCCGTTGAATGATATAATGGAGCACATATACATGGCAACTAAAGAAGCGGAGGACTATCCAAACCCGAGACCAATAAAAGTATCCGAGGAAGCCGCAAACTCAGGAAGGTTCTGTCGATTTCATAATCGACCGGGTCATGACACAAACGAGTGTCAGCATTTGAAGAAATTAATTGAAGAATTGATAAGAAAGAACCGTCTTCAAGAGTATGTGAAGCGCTCCTCAAATAATGAGCCCACTCAGGGGCAACAAACTCGTCCAGCTCAAGATGGTAGAACACCTGCAAGTGGTTCCCGTCCTATAATCAACACGATTAGTGGCGGACCTCATCTTGCGGGGGACACTTGGGAGGATATGGTTAGATACACAAATGAGCTAAGCAATACTTCAAAAGAAGAGGAGCTAGAGGCTTGCAGTAACTCTCTTCGCAGGAAAATATTGAAGACATCTTGGGAAAATGTAATATTCTGGGATCGGGATGCTGATGGGATGCTAACCCCAACTGTTGATCCGATGGTGATCACGATCGGTTTGGGCCCAGCACTAGTGAAGAAAGCGTTGATTGACAATGGAGCATCTGTGAACGTTCTGTTCTACAGTACATTCTCCAAGATGGGACTGTCCATGGATGATGTGCGAGCCAGCAAGAACAAAATACACGGGTTCATCGGTGTACCAACTCAGCCGATTGGTGTGATTGATCTCCTTGTGGAGCTTGGCGAGGAAAAAAAGCAAGCTTCCATGATGCAGCCCTTTGTTATAATCGACTCATTTTCGGGGTACAATGCATTCTTGGGAAGACCAGCCCTGGCTGCCTTCAGAATAGCTCTCGCTCCATGGTGTCTAACGATGAAGTTTCCAACCGCAAACGGAATTGGAGTAATCAAGGGAGACCCTCAAGAGTCAAGGGAATGCTATATGGCGGAGTTGATCGAAGCTCGAAAATACGAGATCAAGAAGGATGTGGAGGCTCCTCTCCGCATCCACAAAGCTCCCTTATAGCAATTAACGACCTCCCCCTGTGCTGAAGAATACAATGACATTCAAGAACACATGGATCCACGGAAAACCAGTGCAGGGGATGAAAGAGCAGCACCAGCTGAAGCTACCATTTCTATACGAATCCATGATAATGATCCGGACAAGGTAGTGAAAATAGGCTCTCAGTTGGACCCTACGCTGTAGAAGGAATTGATCGCTTTTCTAAAAGCCAATTTGGATGTTTTTGTTTGGAATCACTCGGACATGTGTGGGATTTCTCCAAATGTGATAGTACATAAGTTGAATATTGATCCCAACATGCATCCTGTGAAGCAGAAAAGGCGAATGCAAGGCCCCGAGAGATCTGAAGCTTTGAAAGATGAGGTGGATAGGCTACTAAAGAATGTTTTCATTCGTGAATCCACCTATCCCAACTGGGTGTCCAATCCAGTTCTTGTAAAGAAATCAAATGTCAAATGGCGAGTATGTGTTGACTATTCTGACCTGAACAAAGCTTGCCCAAAGGACAGTTTCCCTCTACCCCGAATTGATCAGCTCGTTGATGCAACGGCGGGACATGAGCTATTGTCCTTCATGGATGCCTACTCCGGCTATAATCAGATCACGATGCACGAACCAAACCAGGACAATACTAGTTTCATAACTGATTGTGGGTTATATTGTTACAAGGTAATGCCGTTTGGTTTAAAAAATGCAGGTGCCACCTATCAACGCTTGGTGAATTCAATGTTCAAAACGCAAATTGGAAAGACCATGGAGGTCTATGTTGACGACATGCTAGTGAAATCCAAAGTTGCTAAGAGCCATATGCAGGACCTTGACGAGATGTTCCAAATCCTGAGAAAATATGGCATGAAGCTTAATCCACTCAAATGCTCATTCGGTGTAGCATCAAGAAAATTTCTTGGTTTTATGGTAAATGCCCGGGGCATTGAAGCAAACCCAGCACAAGTGGTTGCGTTATGAGAAATGCGAGCTCCACGAACTAAAAAGGAACTCCAAAGTTTAAACGGCAAGGTAGCAGCATTGAGCCGCTTCATCTCGAAAGCAACAGACAGGTGCATTCCCCTCTTTGATGCATTAAAAAGGAAAGGAAAAGCTTTCAATGGACACCGGAATGCCAGCAAGCGTTTGAGGATCTTATCAAGCACATGGAATCACCTCCGATGCTATCAAAACCAAAGGATGGAGAAAGCTTGTTTATATACCTTGCAGTATCCTCCCATGCTCTGAGCGCAGCACTCATCAGGGAGGAAGATAAAGTCTAGTGGCCGGTGTACTATATAAGTAAAAGGTTTACTGGAGCGGAGATGAACTATCCAAAGATAGAAAAGCTCGCATATGCTTTGCTCATTGCATCACAAAAGCTCAGGCCTTATTTCCAATCTCACTCTATTAAAGTCCTTACAGATCATCCTTTGAAATAGGTGATGTTCCGCCCGGAAACTTCAGGAAGATTGATAAAGTGGAATATTGAACTCAGTCAATATGACATCACTTATCACCCCAGAAAAGCGATAAATGGGCAAGCTCTGGCTGACTTTATTGCTGAATTCACTAATAGAGGAGAGGAAACAGAGGAGACTAGCGAATTGGTCGCAAAATGGAGGCTTTTTGTCAATGGCGCTAAGAATGAATATTATGCTGGGGCAGGAATAGTGTTCGAAACTCCAGAAGGACGACAAGTATGCTGCACTTTGCGATTCGAATTCCCTGTCACCAACAACGAGGCCGAGTATGAAGCATTGCTTGGAGGATTGAGGGTTGATAAGGAACTAAGCTTAAGGAGTCTATTAATCTTTAGTGATTCACAGCTAATGGTTTCTCAGATCAAAGGCGAATTCCAGGCTAAGAAAGGGAAACTTCCAACATATCTACTCAAAGCTAAAGAATTTCTCGACAATTTAGAATATTATTCTATCTCCCATATTCCCAGGAAGAGAATTTGAAGGTTGATTCCTTATCAAAGTTAGCTAGTACCGGAGATCCTCAAATCTTCGATCTAGTTCCTGTAGAGGTATTATCTAGTCCAAGCATTGAAGAAGCTGATGTGGACTTAGTCATGGAGGCAGTCGAAGAGCCGAATTCATGGATGGCACCCATAAAAAACTATATACTTCATGGAACGCTTCCTGAAAAACCTAAGGACCGCAAGAAGTTGCTCCGGAAATCCCGCCTATACCTTGTCCAAGATGGCCGCCTATACAGGAGAGGATATTCGACACCTTTGCTACGATGTGTAACAAAGGAAGAATCTAAAGCAATCTTGGCAGAGCTGCATGAAAGCGATTGTGGAGGTCATGTTGGTGGACAAACTCTCGCCAAAAAGGTTCTCCGCTATGGCTATTTTTGGCATGATATAAACCTTGACTCCATGAATTTCACCAAAAAATGCGATCGATGTCAGAAGTTTGCGAAGATTCCAAGAGCCCCCTTAACCGAATTGATGCAGATGTTGAGTCCTTGGCCATTTGCTGTCTGGTGCATAGACTTAATTGGAGCACTGCCTACCGCAAAATCAAGTTTTAAATATGCTATAGTTGCTGTGGATTACTTTACCAAATGGGCCAAAGCTAAACCATTGGCAACCATTACATCAAAGAAAGTAATTAACTTTGTTTTGAAAAATATCATATGCAGGTTCGGAATATCGCAAAAAAACATCACTGATAATGGCACGCAGTTTGAAAGTGATGAGTTCAAGGACTTCTGCAACAGATATCAAATTCAGAAAAGCTTTGCAGCAGTCGCCCATCCGCAGGCAAACGGGCAAGTCGAAGCAGTTAATAAAATATTGAAATCCACCATCAACGACTTGAGAAAGCTAAGGGTAACTGGATTGAAGAGCTGCCACTTGCACTATGGGCTTACCGCACAACACATAAAACTGCAACGGGACATACACCATTCTCTTTGGCGTTTGGATCGGAGGAAATGATCCCTGTGGAATTGGAAGTTCCTACTCATCGCAGAATTCACTATGATCCAAAGGAAAATGAAAGGCTGCAATTTGAAGCTTTGGACTTGCTTGAAGGGAAAAGGGCTGAAGCAGAACTTAGGATAATCGCCCACCAAAGGAGAATTGCCCGGCACTTCAATCAGAAGGTCAGGCACAGAACATTCGAAGAGGGAGATTTGGTCCTAAAGAAAATCATGACAGCAACAGGAGTTTTTGGCCCCAACTGGGAGGGACCATTTATCATTAGCCAGAAGCTCCTCGATGGAACTTTTAAACTCAAAACAACAGATGGAGCAGAGCTTCCAGGGGCATGGAATAGTGATCACCTCCGTCGTTATTTCAAATAGCTTTGTGACTCATACTCTTGTGAATTCTACAACAAAAAGCGTAAATATCAGACTACGAATAAAGTTTCTCTCCTAATCCCGTCCAAAGATTGTGCCATCGCATACCGCTGATCATATCTCCAAAGATGCAAGGCCATGAATTCAAAATAAACTGCTCAAAACCATAATGAGGAGACTACTTCTTGTTCAAACACCGATTCTGCCGAAGGGGCACTTTCCAATCGAGAAAGGCCTGGGCCCCTGAGTCGCAACCGCGACGGTTTGCAAAAGCGAGCCTTCGTTCTAGACAAAGGCGTCCGCCCTGCAGATAGCTTATACAAGAAGGATCGTCTCCTCAACATGGTCCGACAGACCATGAAGAGCTAAAAAGGGAATGGTCCAGAAGCAGGCGTAAACTTAACCCAAATCCTCCCCGAGGGTTCTTAGTCGAATAAAAAACTGAGATTCTCTCCAGGGGTGCTCAGTCGAATAACAAACTGAGTTCTTTTAACCGAAATCCTCCCCGAGGGTTCTCAGTCGAATAATAAACTGAGATTCTCTCAAAGGGTGCTCAGTCGAATAACGAACTGAGTTCTTTTAACCCAAATCCTCCCCGAGGGTTCTCAGTCGAATAAAAAACTGAGATTCTCTCCAGGGGTGCTCAGTCGAATAACAAACTGAGTTCTTTTAACCCAAATCCTCCCCGAGGGTTCTCAGTCGAATAATAAACTGATATTCTCTCCAGGGGTGCCCAGTCAAATAACAAACTGAGTTGTTTTAACCCAAATCCTCCCCGAGGGTTCTCAGTCGAATAATAAACTGAGATTCTCTCCAGAGGTGCTCAGTCGAATAACAAACAGAGTTCTTTTAACCCAAATCCTCCCTGAGGGTTCTCAGTCGAATAAAAAACTGAGATTCTCTCCAGGGGTGCTTAGTCGAACAAACTGAGTTCTTTTAACCCAAATCCTCTCCGAGGGTTCTCAGTTGAATAATAAAATGGGTTCTTTCCAGGGCTGCTTGGTCGAATAACCCAAAGTCAGACAAAATCTGATCGCGTTATGACCGAGTCTCTAAAAACCAAAACCTCTCCGGGGGTGCTCAGTCGAATAACTTAAAGTCAGATAAAACTTGACAACGTTATCACTGAGTTATGGGCAAGGGGCATTTCCAAAAGGTGTTCAGCTATTCCTCAAAGCACGAATAGTTCATACAAAGAGTGGAATCTCCGAATATTACAACGTGATGACAGACGCTTTTCGAGTTCTGAGAACAACTCAAAGCATCCGATCCTCAAGTCCATACTTAATATATCAAGATTGAGACAAACCATTGGTATGAGAACATACCACGCTATAGAAGTGACTGCTTAATTCTATGTACATCAAAGGATCACTACAACCATGCATAGTTGAAAGATCCATAAACTATCAAAATGGGTAAGATGTGACGTACAGATGTGGTGCATAATCCAGAATGCACAGATATTCTATTCAAGAAAAAGCATATAAAAGCAGGCAAATTGGGTAAACGGCAGTAAATACTATGAATATATCCCTTCCATCCAAAAGGGGCCAGCAAACACAAGCAAAAACCATGAAAATCCAGCATCAACAACTTAAAAAGTTAAAGCGGGGACAGGCACCCGCATATACAACTGGCCTAAAACCAAGGACATACTAAGCAAAAAATCCAAAAGCATAGGGGGAACGGAACCATCACTCGGGAGGACTGGAAGGAGAGCGACCTGGACTTGTCTTACCCACGGAGCTCGACAGTTCAGCAATAAGGTCGTCTTGGAATTTCAAGACCTGAATAAGCATGGCCTTGTCCTGCTCCAGTAAGGCGATCTGCTCCAAGTTCTCCCGATTCAACCGCTGAAGGTCGCAAGCAAAAGTCTTCCACTCACCAAACTTACGTGAGTGGTATCGCTCAATGTTTTCCAAATGCTTCTCCATCCAAGCCTTCGTCTCGTCAAGCTGTGTCGCAAAGTGAGTCCTGAGAACGTCCAAATCATCCGAAACCGACCGAGCATCTGACGGATATATATCCAAGCTGAATTGATCAAAATGCAGACCATCAAGGCACCAACCTGCAAACCGACTGGCCAGTTCAGAAGTATGAGGAACAGGGAAAAAGAGAGGCCTACTGATAATGGCTTGGAGATCAGCAGAGGACGGCTCGGTCGGGGGAGTGTGGGGCTCAGTCGCGGGCTGCTTCCCCAAACGTTGACGCCTCCTTGAACTTTCTTGATCAGAACTTCCTGACATCCTGCAGAATAAAGTTTTTCAAACAGGGGAATGCATAATCAGTTCTAAGTCAAAGAAGATCAAAAGTGACTGATTCAGCCTTAAATTGGTTGAAGACAAACCACAAGAATATTTGTAAAACTTAAAACTGGGTCGGCCATGGGTGGTCAGACATCTGGTCGTTCCAAGTTAGAAAAGAAACCTGGTCGCCCTAAACTACAAAAGTTTAGATTAAACCAAGAAAGCTAATTGTTGGTCGGGTAAAATCGCTTCAAGGCAAAGCAAAAAGCCCAAGACCTGGTCGCCCTGGAAGACAGCCAAGCCCCGGTCGCTCAAAATTGGCAAAGAGCCTGATCGCTCTAAGCCAGTCAAGCTCCGGCCACTCAAAGCTGATAGAGCACCTGGTCGCAGTAAACCAATAGAGCCCCGGTTGCTCAAGACTGATAAAGTACCTGGTCGTTCCAAACCAGTTAAAGACACAGTCGCACAAAGTTGAACCCTGATGGATCGGTACAAGTACCCCAAGGGTGGTCGTTCTACAATGGTTCCAAAACCAACTTCAACGTAATCGGTCAAGATTTAAATCCACTCAAGTTGGTTTAAGTAGATGAATCAAATTAAAAACTATTCTGGTCGGCCAAAAGGAAGGTCACTCGTCTAAAAACCAACTATATCGCTGATCTAAGAACGACCAGTCTGGTCGCACAGGAAAAAATGAATGTTCACAACAATGGTCAAAAATCATGTGTGCTCATATCATACAGACATATCTCGATTAATATTGCAACAAAGAGAAGCGGATTCGAATTTACAAGCTCAATTACAATTCATAATCATTCAAGATCAATTCAGAATCTTCAGGTCGATTTCATACTACAACATTGCACCCAATACCGATCCGAATATAATTTAGATCCAAGAAATTAGCCAAACTCAGAAAACCACGCTTAAATAATGAATGATATCAACAATTTGGGCAAAAATTACCGTAGTCAAAGAAGAACTGACTCAAAAGATACCTGAGAAGTAGAAGAGTGGATCGGGTTGAAGAAGCAAAGACTTGAAATAGTAAATCAACGACATGAACCTACAAGGAAGTAAGTAAGAAAGTAGGCAATTGGTTTTAGAAAGGAGTCACCATTAGTGAAGGTCCTGATCGAGAAAATGTGAAGGAAGAAATGTTAAGATAATTATATAAAGTTTAATTTAGTCTCTTCGTATTTCGAGAGTTGTCTCATCGCCTTCCAGAATTTTGGCATTATCCTACGTTCCAGAAAATTCAAGATGAATCGACGAGAAAGCATACCTGGGTCAAGATTAGGGCGCACATTTCAAAACCGACCCTTAACCATATCAGGCCGATCCTCGAAAATTTCGAAGTCCATAATTTCCGAAAAAATCATGGAACTCCGAGGGGCAAAATGCTATCTACTTGATCGGTTCAAACATATACAGGTCAGTTTAGATCATGTTAAAAGCAGGGGTCGGTCTGACAAGCATTAAGAAGGATCGGTCGTAGAAAATTGATTTCTGGTCGCTCTAAAGCTGGTTTGTCTGGTCGCTCCGAAGTGCAAATACTCCTGGTCGATCTGGTCGCTCCAAAATGTTTATAGTCCTGATCGTTCCAGAGTTGCAAGATGATCGATCGTTCTGAAAGTAAGAAGCCTCTGGTCGCACCAAAGGCCAATAATTCCTGATCGTTTCAAATACACAGGATAGCAGACCACTCCAAATATTCAGTATAGTCAGTCGCTCTGACTATTGAAAGCTCCTGGTCACTTTAAATATACCAAAGCTCCCGGACATTCCGAATGCAGAAGACTTTTAATCGGCTCGCTTCGCTTCTAGGCTTCCTGATCGGTCCACTCTGAATTGAAGCCTTTTTGGTCGCCTTTTTAGCTTCCTGGTTGTTTCTCTTCCAAACGAAGCCTCCTGGTCGGTCAAAATGGTTAAAATAGTGCGCCAGCTGTTGACAACTGGCAATGGCACTCTCGTAATTACCTGGCAAAACCGACCCGCTCCCTGAAGAGAAGATTTCAGCCATTCCATCACATATAAATAGAGCACCACCTCCACCATTTGGAAGGGACTTTTTTGGGCAATTACAAGGAGGTTCTGTCAAATCATTTTGGGAACTTCTTCAAGCATTTCTCATCTCTTCTTCATCATCCTTCGAAGATCTTTGGAGCTCATAGCTATGGCTTTATGGGAGAATCGGCCTAAATGTTTGGAGCTTTCCATCATTTTGGGATGAACTTAAAATCAATTGCATGTAAAAGAAGCTTTATGCATATATGAGGACCATTCATTGTAAATTTCATGGTGAATAATGGAATCCGATCTTCAAAGTGGACGTAGACTCGATTAAGAGTCGAACCACTATAAACTCTTGTGTTTCTTCTTGCATTTTGATGTTCTTTTTTCGGATTTGGATTTAGCCCTACCTAATTCTAAAAGGTTTTCTAACACCCCGCCATTGTAAAGGTGACGTGCTTCTTAAGCATCTCGCCTCTGATTTGGTAACGTGTTCAGAAATACCTCCTTGGTTGTTATACCAATTTTTGGTATCAACGGTAATCATAGCCTCAGGCCTCAACAACCTGGAAATGACAAAAAAGGAAAGTAAGCATGGCTATGTGGGTAGCTCCCATTAGATTGTATTATCACCTATCTAGAGAAATTCATTTAACTCCTTATTCTATTCGTTGTTGTCCCATTCGGGAAACGGTTGCTGATCCTAACCGTTTGTGATATACATTCGATACACTCAAAGCGAAATGAGTGGTCGGTCATGTATGGCCGGGTTACCAGATGTTCTTGTTGAACCCAATGTATTCTCCTCTAGAGATACACTATCAGAAGGTGGTTCCATGCCTTGTCATAGTTGGAAATTCATTACCCAATAAGTGCTCGTGGTTTTGATTGTATATTATATATGTTGAACGTGAGATGAAAGCGTTCCTCTAGATTTCTATTTATTTGATTTAGAAACTATTATAATATCAAAAGAGTTTTGATATAAAGATTCTCGTTTTCTTTCAAAAGGATTTGAAAGTTAAATAAAGTGTTTTGGATTCTCATAAGGGAAAAACCCGTTCCGTGTTACACGGCGTGGTCTTATGAGATATCGTTTGTTTTCTCAAACTGTTTACTCATACCAGTCCCATGTCTGAACCGGAGTTCATTTTGTTTTGTTTTCCCTAAACTCTTGGGTGCCCAAATTTGTATGGGCAGTCAAGTAGTTCAGGATGTCGCAGATTTATCTGAAGGAGCTTGGAGCAGGAGGCTTCAGTGTTAGTTATATAGTGTTTTGTTCCACTGTGTTGTAAGTGTTGTACTATGATAAGTGTAGGTTATACAGTTAAGATTTTGTATTTCAAAAGTTATGATAAAATATATTTTTTTCCACTGCGATGTGAGATTCTGTGTTGTTATTTATGTTCTTCTTCTAACTTTTTCTTCCAAAAAAAATGATACGTATTTTCGTGATATTTGGGTTGAATGTATGGTGTATGTAGTCAACTCTTATATTACGGATTTGCGGGCCACTACACGAAACAAGAAATATTTGAATATGTTTAATAATATCTTTCTAACGACGTTAAGAAACTGAGATTTCACTTTATAAATGATAAGTTACGTCCAGTTTAAAATTCAGAAAAGTCGCTTTGTAATATCTATATATATAACCCTTAAAAATAGCCATTTTGCAAACGAGCTCCGTTTTTTATGAAACCACTTTTGTTGGATTCAGAATATCAAATTATTGCTAGATTCCAATTTTCATAATTTTTGGAATTAATATGTGACCGTGTTGAATTTAAACGTGATTTGACAGTTTTAGTAAATTTGTATCGACTGGAAAATGATCATTTTTCAAATGGTCTCCAAATTAGATGAAATTTGTTTTGTTAGAACCGTATCGTCAAAACAACGCTAGATTTATTTTTCTGGAATATTTGGAATCAGTATGTGGTCCCAGTAAATTAAAATGTACGTTAAAATCAATATTGACCGTTCCATTAATTTGTATTTTAATTTTGAGGAAAACCTATCAAATAGTCGAATTGGCTTGCGGGACATATACCATTGTGTTCGAAATGGGGGTAATTAGCTATGGGCGACAGTCATTGGGTATGTATTGGAGTTCGAATGGAAAGATTACTTTTTAGAGAATAAATTAATTAAAGGGTGCATTTTTTTACAGGTCCCTGTTATCGTTTTAAATTAGGCTCACATCCGGTCATAAACTTAATGTAAATTTAGTCCCTATTTTTTGAAAATTAATAAAAAAAATATAAAAAAATTATTAAAAAATCACTTAAATTCGTATTAAAATAAAACAATTAATCATAAAAAAAATCAGGTGAAAAAACATCAAAAACCACATGAAAATCATGAATTACACAAAAAACAACGAAATGCAGTAAAATGCATCAACAAATGCATATATTTCATATAGTTGCATACATATATGCATTTATTTTATTTTCACGATAAAACTACAGCATAAATGCATACTTGTATGCATATACTGTGAATACATGCATCTTTTGATGCATTTACTTCAAAATTTCTTGCAGACGTCCATATTTTTCACATTTGCATTGATTTTACATATCTGCATCCATGTATGCAGATATATAGGAAAACATCATATATATATATACGCAGTTTTTCAATAGACGTGCAAAAGTATGTGCATGTGTATACGGATAGTTGCATACATGTGGGCAAATATTGGTAAAAGTTGCATAGATGTATGCAACTTTTTTTTTCGACTTGCGTGGACTCCTGAGATTATTTCCTGATTTTAGAAAGAAAGAAAAAATTAATGTAAGACCGCAGTTTTTTTTTTTCAAAAAAGGGAAAGGCGGAAGGTCTTTGAAGGAGAAGGCGAGAGGACATCAAAGTTTGGGCAGGTGGTAATTCTAGGGGGCGGATTTATATGTCAAACTATGGGTGGACATAGCTTACATTAAGTTTTAAAATAAGGATGTGAGCCTAATTAAATATATATAATTAAAAATAAAAGGCCAAACCCTTTATCCCTTCATCCCCAGTCAAACCCGCCACCATTCTATATCGTTCAACGCGATGAAAATAAAGAAAAAAAACCTGCTGCACCGCCGATTAGCCATAAAGCCGCCACACCACATCGTCAACCCCCCCCCCCTTGGCAACGCCGATCTCCGGTCCCCCCTGTTACCGCTGCCGGCGTGGGCCCTTGCCCTCCCCAATTCGAAAACCAAAAGACCAAATCCCCAACACCCGCCGCCCCAGCAAACTCTAGCCGCCTCGCACACCTCAATTTGACTAACCACCTCCGCACCATCAATAACCTCTAGCGCCCCTCCTCCGGAAGAAAAAATCATTTAACAGTAAGTTGTATTATATTTTACTTCGTGCAATTGGTTAAATTTACTAATTAAGTGGCCTTTAAATTATATACGACATTGTATATTATAAAGTTAAGATTTTTAACACTTTAAAGATATGATTTTTAACGATTTAAAAATATGATTTTTATTATCTAGATAGCGGTATAAAGGTGCGATTTTTATCTATGTAGCTTTGAAATAAAAATGTAATCTTTTTATATGTAGTAGCATGATAAAAATTGGATTTTTATTTATTTGAATAGCGATAAAAATATAATTTTTATTATGTACAAAGAATTATAAAAATGTCATTTTTATACGAGCGGTACAATAATAAAAATGTGATTTTTATGTAAATGGTATGAAAATAAAAATATGATTTTTATTTAGATAACTTCTCTTTAAAAAAATGTTTATATATATATATATATATATATATATATAGAAATATGATTTTTATAGATGTAGCGAATTAAAAATGTGATTTTTTAATATGAACTGCGTGAAACAGATTACATTGAAATCACGATGAAGAATACAATGTATTGGAGACAAATCCAAATCGAAACCATCCAATAAAGATTGACGGAGTGGAAACCGAAGGTAAGAACTTCTCACTCAAATTTATTTTCTAGTTATATATATAATAGGATGAAGACGGTGCTTAGCAGCACCCGACACCGTCGTCCACAAACCATGAACGACTTGTTTGTTTGATTGTGTTGTGAAATTTGAAAGTGATTGTGATGTGAAGTGGAATATAAAATATTCATGCATTGAAAAAAAGATTCTATCATTAAAAATATAACTTTCAATGTGTATATGAATAAAATAAATATTCATTTACAAATTGAATGATTTGTTTATGTACACCCATTTGACTGATATGATTGGGACGATAAATTTTACACGTCGCCCAACTGCACAAATAAAATCTGTGTGTGTTGATTTGAAACCCCACACGGGTATTCGGATTATATTTGACGTACACTAATCTCAATTGTTTAGAGGTATGTCGATCGATTGGTTGACATACTATTGTAAGCGTTAAGTATTTTTATTTAATGCTTGTACAGTTGTAAAGTGCGCTCTGGATGAAGGTTTATTGTTTATCATTGTTGTTATATACATGTGTTGTATGAAATCCATATAAATACCCTTATATGGTAATTTACTGTGTCTGATTCCAATTCGAAAATAAAAAGGAATATTCTAAAATAACGAATATTTTAAAATAAGGAATATTTTAAAATAACAAATATTTTAAAATAAGGAATATTTTAAAATAATATTCAGTAAAGGATTAAAATCTGATTTTAATGCCCGATTTTGGATGACACGAAATTATTGAAATATATAAAGCTGTGTTGATTAGATATGCGCCATTTTGACGCCAATGATATTTATATCGATTTTATTTATTTTTATAATGAACATTGAAAAGAGAAGTGATTTCAAATCTAATGTTTGAAAATATTATCATTTGTATATTAATGATATGGAATATTCAATTTTGATTTAAAATTGAGTATGAAGTTGAAATCGTTTTTAAAACGAATTTAAAACTATTTATAAAATACGTTTTAAATGGAAATCGATTAAATATATATAATATATATATATATATATTAAATGGCATGAATAGAACGCACCGCGCTGTAACAACCCATATTTTCAATAACCTGTTATAACATAAATTGAGGCAGTATTTAATTATAAAATGTGAATCAAGGGAAACGGGCTATGCCATTGCGTTCGTCTCGGAAAAATACGCGAAATAGAGTCCGAGTTTTCGAAAATCGGAGTCCGTATGACCCAGTTAAGGCCCATTGAAGTTTGTAGAAAATCCCTAAGTAAAAACAGATTTAAATCTTAAAATTAAAAACTAGGGATAGGGCAAACTGGGCAGGCGGGAAAAATTCCCGCCTAGGACCCCATGTCGACAGGCCTGTCGACAGGGGTCTTGGCATGTCGACTGCCCTGTCGACAGCCCTGTCGACAGGGGGTGCCCGGCTGTTTAGCCTGGTGCACCATTTCTGATTAGGGCTTGGTCTTGTGGCTTGTTTCTAGAGAGTTCCGAGATCTGATGGACCTAATTGAATCTAGGGTTAATCCTATGGTCCAAATCACTAGCCTAATCTATAAATAAGGCCCTAAACCTACCCTAAATCACTCATTATTCATCCTATCAACTAAACTATGGCAAAATCAAAACTCTCATGGCCTCCACCCTCCTCATACAATTCCTAAATTAATTCCTAAGTGATTTTCCATGCATACAAGTATATTTGGGCTTGTATGATCCTCCTTAGCTTGCACTAAGGGCTTGTTTCTCTATTGGTTTCATAAAGGAGGAGTTTTGATCAAGTTTGCTTGCAATTGGGGGTTTTAATTGGTTGCATAAGAGGTTTCTTACATTTGCTATACTCATTTGAGTCCGCATAAGCATTGTAAGCCCTCTTACCTTCATTTTAGAAACCCTAAAGTTAATATGTGATGCAAGTTGGGATTTATGTAAGTTTATTGAGTTATGCATGTTTATGCAAGTTTGCTAAGCCATGATTTGCAAGTTTATTGAGTTGTGCATGTTTATGCAAGTCCACTATGCCATGATTTGCAAGTTAAATGAGTTATGCATGTTTATGCGAGTCCACTATGCCATGATTTGCAAGTTAAATGAGTTGTGCATGTTTATGCAAGTCCACTATGCCATGATTTGCAAGTTAAATGAGTTATGCATGTTTATGTGAGTCCACTATGCCATGATTTGCAAGCTAAATGAGTTATGCATGTTCATGCAAGTTCATTATGCCAAGTTATGCATGCATGCTTAAGCAAGTTTAAAATGACAAGTTGTGCATGTTTGACAAGTTATGCATGCTTATGTGAGTTTAGAAATGACAAGTTGTGCATGTTTGACAAGTTATGCATGCTTATGTGAGTTTAGAAATGACAAGTTGTGCATGTTTGACAAGTTATGCATGTTTATGGTAATATGCAAGTTCACTATGCTAAGTTATGCGAGTTTAACATGTTATGCATGTTTATGGTAATATGCAAGTTCACTATGCTAAGTTGTACAAGTCTAACATGTTATGCATGATTATTGTGCAAGCTTATCATGTATGTTGTGCCAAGTTCCCTCTTCCTATCCTTTATGCGTTATTACGAATATGTAAGCGATAGAATGACGTTGGGGGTTTGGGTAAACTTAAAATACATGAAAATATAAGATTGGGAATTTACCTATTAAGTTAGGTCTACCCCTTGGGAATTTACCTATTAAGTTAGGTCTACTCAAGCATTTGTTGACTTGTAATTATGTTTTGAAATAAAGTGGACATGACACTTAGAAAACATAAGTGTGGCCAACTCGAGGTTGGGTTGAGTTTGTAGCGTAATTCTACCCGGAACCGACCGGCTTAACTAGTGGCTACAAACAATAGGACCCAATGTGAGAAGTTGGTCATGTGGTGCCAAAACCCGAGGTTAGACTAAGTTGTGGTGTAAACCTACCCGGACCCGCCCGGCCTAACTAGTAACCACAACAAGGTCTAATGTGGGAGGTTAAGGTGCATTAAATTAATTAATGCCTCATGATTAGGGTTAAGTCAGGGTCCACTAATACTTAACCAATTTGGGGATTGGAGGGATTGAAATGGGGTTGAGTGGTGAACTGTGGGTTACACTTAATCCAGGATTAGTGAAGGGTTAATCACCCTTAACCCTCTTAGGAAACCCTAGCAACGTGGTCTGTTCTAACAGTAATCCCAGTTTGGTATCATTCACAACCCTAGAAGCTAGGCTAGGGCGGGGCACGATTACTGGAAGATGTAAGCGACCAAAAGGCGATGGCTGAGTGGTACAGCGGTGCGGGTCCAGGCGGGCTACGGACGTGCACGTAGTCCGGTGTTGGACAAACTCGAGGCACGGGTACCAGTAGGTTAGGGCTGTGCATTATTGCTTAAGTGTCCGGGGTTGACACCCGAGGGCTTGATACACCCCAAAGGTGGACCAAGCACAGGCTAACTACAACCATATGTGGGCCATATGGACACCAACACTTGACGTGTTAGGTTTATAGGGAGCCGATCGACTAGACCGTTGGGCTGGATCTTATATTAAGGTCACTTCATGTTATTGGGCCAAAGTTTGGGCTGGGGGGATCAATACCTGTTATGTTGGTTTGCTAGTACACCGTGGTGCAAAACTTAACCTTGTTTATGCGATGACACCTCTATCTATCTTGTAGTTAATTTACCATGCCTGTATGTTGTTATCTATGATCATCTCAGTTTCCATCATGATGTTAACTTTATTAGTTTATAGACTGATCGTAGCAGGGCTTACTCAGTCTTTTTGACTGACCTGTTTTCTTTCGCCTCTTTTCTTCCGTTTCCCCCCCCCCCCCCCAGGTTCTTAGGGAGGGAATACCGGAGCCTAGCTTGGATTTTAGCTGCTTCCTTGGATAGCTCAAGTATGCTTTGGACTTGAGCCGCTATGGTTTATCACTCTTATTTGGGGATAGTACTTATGTATTTCAGTTTATCAGATGATGTATTTATCTAGACTTGCAATTTTGGGAAATTGACATTTTGATGTACCAGACTTGTGTTTTGAAATGGATTAAAAATCTTCCGCTGTTTTATCTACTTACTCTGTTTATTTACATATATATGTCATGTCCTGCCTTGCTATATCATTATGCATGTTTACCTTGTTTTAAAACGCCCCACCAAAGTCGGAGTTGCTTGCAAGAGCCACCCTGGCGGAGGTGGGGTGTTACATTTGGTATCAGAGCATATGGTTTACGAGAAGGGATAAAAAGGTTTTTAAAACTTTTGAGAAGAAAAACTATTTTCAAAACCAAGTATTAAGTATTTTCCAAAGAAAAGTCTAGTTTATTTTAAAGGCTATTCCCCAAAAAGCCATTAGCAAAGTTCCTTCGTTTTTCTCCATTATGAATCTATCTTTTTCTTCGTTTCCAGTATGGCCGACAACTTTGCCATTCCGGAGGGAGTACACGTACCTGTTTGGTATAGGAGACTTTTGGAGGCTAGGGCGACCGAAGCCGGCCCCGCAAATATTACTCCTCCTTCGGTAGTTGATGTTCCTCTTCCTCCTTCCCCTCAGCATCCTCAAACTGACTTCGCAGAGATTTGCCAAGATTTTAAGGCGATGGGTTGCAAGAATTTCTTTGGAATCGAGACTTTTGTAGAGGCAAGGAATTGGTTGAAAGAGACCGAAGATCTTTTAACCACCTTTGATATGGGTGACCGCAGGAAGGTTTTATTGGCAGTAGGGTTACTAAAGGAAGAAGCTGCACGTTGGTGGGTAGTCACCACCGCTACTAGGCCAATAGAGACTTGGGATGACTTTAGAGGAAGGTTTGGACTGAGGTTCTTATCACTGAAGCAAGGGGACATGACTATTAGGGAATATATAGATAAGTTTAATCAACTGGCTCGGGTCGATTTAGACTTGGTTAATACAGCTCAGAAGAAGGCCCTACACTTTGCTCTAGGATTAAACGAGCCATTACATGGTTTGGCCATGTCTCATATACCCTTGGGGGCGACTTTCGAGAATTTGGTGAATACGACCCTACTTCAAGAAGAAGATAACAATGACAAGAAAGAGGTCAAGGCGAATGAGTCTCAAGGCAAGAGGGTAAATTCCGGGAAACGGGGCAAGAATAACCACAACCGCAAGAATAAGCCAAGAGGGAATAGGAAATGCAACTTCTGTGATGAAGTTGGACATGTAGCCAGGGAATGTAGGAAGAAGAAGAGAAAGCGGGGCGAATGCTTTCATTGTGGTGAGTTTGGACATCTCAACAAGGATTGCCCGAGGAAACAAGGGCAAGGTCAGACTCAGTGTGCAGGACTATCTGGAGGGCGAGTTCATCCCCTCAACACCGTTCTTCCAGCTTATGATAGAGGTAGTGTTTCTGTTGAAAATCTGGTTTACATTTTCTGATTTTCCCTGTTCGTACTTTGTTTGATTCTGGCACATCGCATAGTTTTATTTCATCTGATCTAGTTGAAAGTTTGCACCTAAGTACTAGTCTAATTGATGATCCCGTATGTGTTTCAAATCCAGTTGGGGGGGGTTCTGCCCACTGTCTGTGGTCTGAGTGGATTTGAAAATTTCTATCTTGAGTATAGAATTCTCGTGGGATGTTTATATTCTCGGTTTCGGGGGATATGGGTTGGTTTTGGGCATGGAATGGTTGTCCTGTTTTGGAGCCATTCTGGGTTTTTGTATATAGGGTCGTGAGGCTCATGACTCGCCTCGGTAATACCCTAGGAATTTCTAGCAACCCTATGGGTCCCGTCATGTTATGTTTTCTTGAATCCCTCAGCTCGTCTATCGATAGTTTGCAATCTGTGAGGGTGGTCCGAGAATATCCTGATATCTTGGGGGAAGTGAAGGGGTTACCCTTAAACGTGGGATAGATTTCCGCATTATCTGGTTGGTAATACCAAGCCAGTTTCGTGGCCGGTTAGGCACATGACCTCACAAGATGAGAGTTAAGAAAGCAAGTCAAGGAGTTGCTTGAGAAGAACTTCCTGAGACGAAGCATTTTCGAGTAGGGTGCTCCAGTAGCATTCGTTACTGATGTGGATAGTTTGTTTCGCTTATGTGTTGATTATCGTGAGAGGAATAGATAACCGTTACCAAGGATCAATGATTTGTTTGATCAGCTTGTAGGAGCATCTGTTTTCTTTTGATCTAGCTACCGGATTCCATCAGCTTAGGATGGCTGAGGATGGAATTGACAAGACTGCGTTTAGGACTGTAGATGGGTTTTAGAATGGCTAGTCATACCATTTGGTTTGACTAATGCACCCGCATATTATGTAAACTGGATGGGTAGGGTGTTTAGGGAGTCCTTGAACAAGTTTGTCATGGTCGTCATAGACGATATTTTGATCTCCTCAAAAGAACGAGGAAGAACATGCTATACAGCTCAAGGAGGAGATGGATACGCTTAGAGCCACCAGTTGAAGGTCAAGTTCTCCAAATGTCACTTTGGAGGAAAGAAATTGGATTTCTTGGGCACATAGTTCCTAAGTAAGGCTTAGCGGTGGATTCCGCTAAAGTGGTTGCGGTTTAAGACCGGAAAACTCTGAGGAGGGCAATTGAAGTAAGAATCTTTCTCCGTTTGGCTAGTTAGTTAGCATTCCCGGAGCTTAGACTTACTCTTCTGGATCAAGAAGGGGGTTTCACAGGAAGAAGACCCGCAGTTGGTCAAGAACATGGACCAGTCGATTCGAGGCGAGATGTTAAGTCACCTCGTTAGATATACTATAGATGACAAGGGATGACTAAGGCGCGATGAGAGATTATGTGTTCCTCGAGTGAAAGACTTAGTAAAGAAGGTTCTTGAAGATGCGCATCACTCGAGGAGGTGGCCGAGTTGGTCTTAGGATGCTTGTTGTGCCACCAGGCTAAGGCCAAGTCATAGAAGCCCAGTGGGCCATTTTCTCTATTGTAGGTTCCGCAAGGGAAGTGTGGAAACATCTCGATAGATTATGTGGGTGGACTACCTAGATCAAAGAAAGGGAATACAAGTATGTGGGTCATAATAGATAGACTCACGAAGAGTGCTCATTTCAGTCCGGTGAAGAGCGAGAGGACTGCGTCATGGTTAGCAACGGTTTACCCTCAAGAAGTTGGCCAGTTTTGAAATAACCTACAAGAAGCCATGGGTAGGCAACTGAATCTAGGTACGGCCTATAGGCGGATGGTTCATGTCGATTAAGACTGAGTTTTAGGAAATCACGTATATAAGGGCAATTGGCAACGTGGATTGGTATTTTTAAGGAAAGTTCTGCTGCGCGGAATACCTTATGGTAAGAAGACGAGATCCAGGATTCACTAGTGAATTTTGGAGAGCTTGCATGAAATCATGAGGTTATAGTATGTTTAAGCCAAGTATACAGAAGGAAGAATAAGTGGAAAAGAAAGACGAGAGGCGATAATGAAATGAGTTCCAACTCGAATTTGGGAAATAGGAGATAGGAAGCCAAGGAATCATGAAGTGAAAGATAGTTAAAGCACAGTGGAGTTAAGCTCAAGGAAACGTGACTAAGAAGAGTGAAGACTAGATACGCGCATCATATCTCTTTTTAAGAGTGCATCCTTGATCCTTGTTTTCCTGTGGAGCTTGCTTGCAAGTTATCTTTTGTATATATCCTCTCGGTCCCATTCTCGATCTTACTTCTGTTCTAAACTCCATAAGGGGGTTAAGACTCATCGGTTAGTACTATATGTCAAAGTTTGAATGGATTTCTTGTTATCCAAAAAGGAGTTTACCTAGTTTATCTATTTTATCGTGTCTATCTTGTCATGAGAACCTTAGGTAGAAACCCTTTGGATGAAACATGTATTTGAAACATGTTAGGCTTGATGTTTGCAAGTGGTTGCAAGTGTTTGCAAGTGGTTACTCGTGGATGCATTATACACATTAGGCACTAGATCGGCTCACACACTCTTCATGTTGCATATGCATGAGTGTTTATGCTTATTCATGATTGAAACTTGTTGTGCCACCACATGGATGTTGCATATGGATGAATGTTATGTGCACTCATATAGATACTATGAATTTAGGAATTTGCATACATATGGATTCATTTCACTGACATACATATGCATTAAGGAGGTTTACTGTATCAGTAACCGCCTGATTTACATACATATGCATTAAGGAGGTTTACTGTATCAGTAACCGCCTGATTTTTTTTGCATTAGGTAAGTACATATACACACACTTTTGCATATGTTCATCCAGCATTTAGAATCTTTTAAGGACAATGATTGCTCGTGGATGAGGCTTTGAGTAGATGGATGATTGGATGGTAGGATACGTTCTTCCTAATTTGAAGATTTCGGGGACGAAATCCTTTAAGGAGGGGAGAATGTAACAACCCGTATTTTCAATAACCTGTTGTAACATAAATTGAGGCAGAATTTAATTATAAATTGTGAATCAAGGGAAACGGGCTATGCCATTGCGTTCGTCTCGGAAAAATACGCGAAATAGAGTCCGAGTTTTCGAAAATCGGAGTTCGTATGACCCAGTTAAGGCCCATTGAAGTTTGCAGAAAATCCCTAAGTAAAAACAGATTTAAATCTTAAAATTAAATACTAGGGATAGGGCAAACTGGGCAGGCGGGAAAAATTCCCGCCCAGGACCCCATGTCGACAGGCCTGTCGACAGGGGTCTTGGCATGACAACTGCCCTGTCGACAGGGGGTGCCCGGCTGTTTAGCCTGGTGCACCATTTCTGATTAGGGCTTGGTCTTGTGGCTTGTTTCTAGAGAGTTCCGAGATCTGATGGACCTAATTGAATCTAGGGTTAATCCTATGGTCCAAATCACTAGCCTAATCTATAAATAAGGCCCTAAACCTACCCTAAATCACTCATTATTCATCCTAGCAACTAAACTATGGCAAAATCAAAACTCTCATGGCCTCCACCCTCCTCATACAATTCCTAAATTAATTCCTAAGTGATTTTCCATGCATACAAGTATATTTGGGCTTGTATGATCCTCCTTAGCTTGCACTAAGGGTTTGTTTCTCTATTGGATTCATAAAGGAGGAGTTTTGATCAAGTTTGCTTGCAATTGGGGGTTTTAATTGGTTGCATAAGAGGTTTCTTACATTTGCTATACTCATTTGAGTCCGCATAAGCATTGTAAGCCCTCTTACCTTCATTTTAGAAACCCTAAAGTTAATATGTGATGCAAGTTGGGATTTATGTAAGTTTATTGAGTTATGCATGTTTATGCAAGTTTGCTAAGCCATGATTTGCAAGTTTATTGAGTTGTGCATGTTTATGCAAGTCCACTATGCCATGATTTGCAAGTTAAATGAGTTATGCATGTTTATGTGAGTCCAATATGCCATGATTTGCAAGTTAAATGAGTTGTGCATGTTTATGCAAGTCCACTATGCCATGATTTGCAAGTTAAATGAGTTATGCATGTTTATGTGAGTCCACTATGCCATGATTTGCAAGCTAAATGAGTTATGCATGTTCATGCAAGTTCATTATGCCAAGTTATGCATGCATGCTTAAGCAAGTTTAAAATGACAAGTTGTGCATGTTTGACAAGTTATGCATGCTTATGTGAGTTTAGAAATGACAAGTTGTGCATGTTTGACAAGTTATGCATGTTTATGGTAATATGCAAGTTCACTATGCTAAGTTATGCGAGTTTAACATGTTATGCATGTTTATGGTAATATGCAAGTTCACTATGCTAAGTTGTACAAGTCTAACATGTTATGCATGATTATTGTGCAAGCTTATCATGTATGTTGTGCCAAGTTCCCTCTTCCTATCCTTTATGCGTTATTACGAATATGTAAGCGATAGAATGACGTTGGGGGTTTGGGTAAACTTAAAATACATGAAAATATAAGATTGGGAATTTACCTATTAAGTTAGGTCTACCCCTTGGGAATTTACCTATTAAGTTAGGTCTACCCAAGCATTTGTTGACTTGTAATTATGTTTTGAAATAAAGTGGACATGACACTTAGAAAACATAAGTGTGGCCAACTCGAGGTTGGGTTGAGTTTGTAGCGTAATTCTACCCGGAACCGACCGGCTTAACTAGTGGCTACAAACAATAGGACCCAATGTGAGAAGTTGGTCATGTGGTGCCAAAACCCGAGGTTAGACTAAGTTGTGGTGTAAACCTACCCGGACCCGCCCGGCCTAACTAGTAACCACAACAAGGTCTAATGTGGGAGGTTAAGGTGCATTAAATTAATTAATGCCTCATGATTAGGGTTAAGTCAGGGTCCACTAATACTTAACCAATTTGGGGATTGGAGGGATTGAAATGGGGTTGAGTGGTGAACTGTGGGTTACACTTAATCCAGGAGTAGTGAAGGGTTAATCACCCTTAACCCTCTTAGGAAACCCTAGCAACGTGGTCTGTTCTAACAGTAATCCCAGTTTGGTATCATTCACAACCCTAGAAGCTAGGCTAGGGCGGGGCACGATTAATGGAAGATGTAAGCGACCAAAAGGCGATGGCTGAGTGGTACAGCGGTGCGGGTCCAGGCGGGCTACGGACGTGCACGTAGTCCGGTGTTGGACAAACTCGAGGCACGGGTACCAGTAGGTTAGGGCTGTGCATTATTGCTTAAGTGTCCGAGGTTGACACCCGAGGGCTTGATACACCCCAAAGGTGGACCCAGCACAGGCTAACTACAACCATATGTGGGCCATATGGACACCAACACTTGACGTGTTAGGTTTATAGGGAGCCGATCGACTAGACCGTTGGGCTGGATCTTATATTAAGGTCACTTCATGTTATTGGGCCAAAGTTTGGGCTGGGGGGATCAATACCTGTTATGTTGGTTTGCTAGTACACCGTGGTGCAAAACTTAACCTTGTTTATGCGATGACACCTCTATCTATCCTGTAGTTAATTTACCATGCCAGTATGTTGTTATCTATGATCATCTCAGTTTCCATCATGATGTTAACTTTATTAGTTTATAGACTGATCGTAGCAGGGCTTACTCAGTCTTTTTGACTGACCTGTTTTCTTTCGCCTCTTTTCTTCCGTTCCCCCCCCCCCCCCCAGGTTCTCAGGGAGGGAATACCGGAGCCTAGCTTGGATTTTAGCTGCTTCCTTGGATAGCTCAAGTATGCTTTGGACTTGAGCCGCTATGGTTTATCACTCTTATTTGGGGATAGTACTTATGTATTTCAGTTTATCAGATGATGTATTTATCTAGACTTGCAATTTTGGGAAATTGACATTTTGATGTACCAGACTTGTGTTTTGAAATGGATTAAAAATCTTCCGCTGTTTTATCTACTTACTCTGTTTATTTACATATATATGTCATGTCCTGCCTTGCTATATCATTATGCATGTTTACCTTGTTTTAAAACGCCCCACCAAAGTCGGAGTTGCTTGCAAGAGCCACCCTGGCGGAGGTGGGGTGTTACACGCGCAGTGACCGTTCGCGAATTTCGACCATTGACTTCAAATTGACGTTACGAGAGATCCAACCGTCGGATCCTCCTAAAACTTGAACCGTTGGTTAGTACCGAAAAGAGCTTTCCAACAAATATAAGATATTTGAAATCTGACGGTTGGATTTGGAATTATCTCCAAATCAAATTTGGAAAAGTTCGCTATAAGTGCAGTTCGATGATCGTTTATGGAAATCGACTGGACGGGCCTTGATAAAATTATTAAAAATATTAATAATTTGTGTTAAATCATAACGAATGATTTGGCAGGAATTAGGGTGAAAAATTCCATATTTAAAAAGAAAAAAATATAATTTTATCAAGATGAACTAGTTATTACCTAGATTTGAAATCCAATAATTTTTAAATAAAATAAATTGGATTTGAAATGGTTTTAATATAACCAGAATTTCCAATATATGAATTGTAATTGATTTGAATCGAAATAATCATCAGAATATTTTGGTATTGGATTCTGTGATTATACGAATAGTGTTATTGGAATTTGGAAGATACAGATATCGTTATTCCCAATACGATATCCGTTAATTTCAGAATTTGATATTGAATATAAGCCGATATAATTTCTATTCAAAGCCTTAAATTTAATATCGAATTGGATTTTGGGTTTGTTGTGAATGGTATCTTTATTAACACTGTTCTCAAACCCAATAGAGAAAAGATTAAATCTTTTTATTAAGATTTAATGGAGTTTACCAATTAATTAATATTTAATTGGAAATGAATTGAAATTGGTTTTTAGGTTTATCGTGAACGGTGTTTTAAATAACACTTGTTCTTTAACCCGATTAACAATGAAATGAGATTTTGGGTTTGTCGTGAACGGTGTCTTAAATAACACTGTTCTTAAACTCAGATCGAGAAAAGAATAAATCTTTTAATTAAGACTTAGAGAAGTATTACCAATTAATTAACATTGGAAATGGAAGTTGAATTTGGGTTCATCATGAACTGTGTTTTAAACGACATTCGTTCTTTAACTCAAATTAACCGTGAAATGTGATTTGTAATGTATAAATCGTTTTACTAAGATTTATTAGAAATTTTCCAACGTAATTTTTTCCAATTTAATAAAATAAATTGGAATGGAATGGAATTCGATTTGGTAATAATCGAAGTGAGCTTCTGTGGAGGAAGACCGTTACTATATATGGAATTTAAAAGGGTTTGCCGTTATTCGATTTATACTATTGGTCGGATATGGAAGTTTATATCGATTATATATATATTGATCTGTTTTTCGTGAAGATTCCATAATTAATGGAATGTGGTTCTGGGTTTATCGTGAACTATGTTTTAAATGACATTTGTTCTTTAATCTAGTTAAAGACAAGATTTATTTCCGGAAACTTGAATAATCATTAATATTGATTTTTGAGAAGATTAAAATTGTGTAGAGTTTTAATGAATCTTTAATTAGATTGAAATAAGGATTTGATAATTTAAATTATCAAATTTGAGAAAATGATCGAGAATGGAGTATCACCAGTGTTGCTCCAAGCGATAGTTAAATCGTTAATTAGATTTGAACATGAAATGGTAATTAATATTTACCGATAACACCATGGTGTTAGATATGGAGTACTACCCGTTTTGCTCCATGGGATGAATAAGTTGGGATTGGGAAATAAAACAAATGGTTACTTCGGTTTGGTTCGCTAATCCAGACTAGTTTGGATAAACCCTAATATGATTTGAATTTATATTCAAAGGAAGATTAAAGAATAAATTTAAAAGAATTTATCTTTGTTAAAATTAATGGGAACCTTTCCCTAAAAATGTGAATATTTAAATAAAAGAATATTCTGGATTGGAATGAGGCATATGTAGTGTTTGTGTAGCACTTGTTTATAATATACGCGAGTTATTCAGAAAGGCCGGGTTTATACCCATTCTGGATAACTGTTTCGGTGATAAGTAGACGATGAAGACGGTGGTTAAAGACCGGAGGTCTTCACATCATTTGGATGATTACTGATGTCTTGATCGGGCTGTACACCCAAGACAAGGTAATCAGTGGTGATTGTCCAGACATATTTGGAGATCGACCGGATATGCAAGGGCCTCTCTCCTCTATTGGACATATGGGATGAGGAATAAGGTGCCTACGGTTTCGTTCAGACCCAGAACGAACTTGTAAATGGAATGTGTGTCTGACATTGTATTCCTTTATACTGTATTCGTTGATCTCTGATAAATATATATATACGTTTGGTGGTTAGAACCCTTCTTTGAGACGTATGAGCTTAGAGGTTATATATTGGCAGAAATCAGCAGTACGGTATGAATTGACTATGTGGCATGCTGAGATGCATGGATCAAGGCTTCTGTTGAGAAGTAGAGTCTTGTGGTTGATGATCAAAGCACAGCTTTAATATAGCGTCGCTTTGTGTATAGCGTTAATTCGCGAGCCTTACACCTCGGTATGAGTCAAAAACGGGATAAGGAAACGTAGGGAGTGCAAGACGTTTCTTTCTAGCTATGGGTGGTGTCAGCGTTTCCAAGCCTTGACATTTATATTATTTTTACTCATGTGATTGTAGGAATGCAAGGCGTCCCAGATATATCGGTTACTACAGAGCCGATGGATAGTTCCAATAGGACTGATAAACGTGTTTTCAGGAATTGCCAATCCCCAAAAGTAAGGGAGGACCGGCCCTGCATGTCCAAGGTTGCTAAGGGTGCGATTTCGAGGCATTTGCTAGAGTGTCTCGAAGCCGGCGAGGAGTACATCCATTGCCTCGACTCATGATGGAATCTAATTTCCAATACATGACATTTCAGTTTTAATTATAGAACTAGTATGGCGACATAGTAGGATAGCGTACTATGTCGTCTATGATTGATATAATTATATTTGAAGTTGATTTCTTCACTTATAATAATAATAAATGATTAAATATCGCGCATCAAGCATTATTTGGCTATTATAAGGTAAAAACACTATCCTCCGGCTTGCGTTACATTGTGTGATGGGATCTGAGTCTTATAATAGCTTCATTGTTCTTTATTTAGCATTGCGTTGTTTGTTTTTTGCACTGGTATTCTTGGGAGGAAACCCTTCCGTGATATACGACGTGGTCCCTTGATTTACTTTACTTAAAAATCTTGTTTTAAATAGCTGTTTTAGTTCTCACACCAGTCACATGACTGACCTGGAGTTTATTGTTTTAACCTAAACTCCGGGTGCCCTTATTTTCCACACAGACGGCTAGTAGTTTTGGTTTTGCAGAATTATTCTTATAGGATCCTGGTTTATAGCTGGAGCTATATTCGGAAGGCTCTGTATCTGTATATTCCTTCCAGTTGTGTTATGTATTATTTTCCGCTGCAATATTACTTAATCTCTGATATTTCACAATGTGTAATATTTATTCATACTCTGTTATATTCTTGTACTCTGATTTAAATTGTTGGAATAAGCAATGAAATGTTCTTCTGTTTGTGTTCCGATGAGTCATGTTCTCAACTCAATCCGGGCTTTCCTTCACGGTGAAGTTCGGGTCATTTAATTGTGGTATCAGAGCTTTTGTTTACAGAGCTCGAGAACAAGACACATTAGAACCAAACGAAAGAATTCATCAAAGATTGGATTAGTAATATCCAATGAGAATGGCTCGTTAGAGCTGGGATCAGTAGTATCCTAGAATGAGTTGGAAGAGTGTTATTTTTAAAATAAAAATGAAAGCAAAATTTGTTTTGAAAATTAAATCCAATTATACGTATTTGAATATTTTATTTGATATTTATTTGGATAATCGAGTATATGAAGATTTTGCGTATACGCGTCATGAACGTATATTCGAAGTCTCAAATATACTTGATAGATATAGATTGACACTCTAGTCGTTCGAGGATGATTCTGATAATGTTGCAGCATTTTCAGTAAAAAAATTCGAGTATCGAGAGTGGGATATCTATATGATTCCAATTGACTGGTGTGAGAACCAAAACTAGATAGGGCTTATTGATGTGATTTGCACTAAAAATATGATTTTTTTACTAGGTATTAAAGTTATGTGTTTGAAACGTTAACCAACTAACTGATTGTTGGTTGTGTTGTTTGATTATTTGTTTAACTAACAAGATTATTGAAACCAATATGATAACGAAAGTTAAGTTGGCCAAATTGAATCAAATATTGGACTGAATTGAAAATTGATTGAAATTGCGTGCATATACATGTATATCTATCGAACAGGTCATAGCAAGGCGGATAGAGAAGAGGAATAAAATTGTATGCCCGACAAATAGGTATATGTTTATTGTATTTCTTAGGGTTTGATGATTTTATGAGCCGATTGGCTTTTTCTTTTTCTTTTTGAGATGAGTGGGCCTGTGTGGCGGTTTCGGGATTTTCCCGATGCTCCCCGTAAAAAGGAGGTTATGGCAAAAAAAATCGAAAATTTAAGGTGTTAGACAAATTTTTGAAAATTTTGAAAAGTTCTTGGAAACTGAAAAGTTAAAGAACTTAAGACATAATGAAAATAATGAAAGTTGTGTTGGTTAGTAAAACAAATTTCAGCTTCGTTCCTTTTCGAGGACGAAAATATTTTAAGTGGGGGAGATTATAACAACCCGAATTTTCAAAACCAATTTAAAAATTTTATTTTAGCTATTTGAATGAATTTTGAATGTTTAAAATGTATTTTAAATAATAACGACTAAAAATTTATTTTCGATGAAGTTAAAACGTATAAATTTATTTTAATTATAAAACGAGCCTGAATTAGCGTGGCAGTTTGAAAATTCGATTTTTTTTTTAAATGAATATACAGAATTCAATATAAGTCAGAATTGGACGAAACAAGAAATATTTGAATCTGTTTAGTAATATCTTTCTAAAAAAATTAAGAAACTGAGATTTCACTTTACAAATGATAAGTTACGTCTAGTTTAAAATTCAGAAAAGTCGTTGTGGACTTTATATATATATATAGCCCTTAAAAATAGCCATTTTGTAAACGACATCCGTTTTCCAGCAAACCAATTTTGTTGGATTCAGAATATCAAATTATTGCTAGATTCCAATTTTCATAATTTTTGGAATTAATACGTGAGCGTGGTGAATTTAAACGTGATTTGACAGTTTTAGTCAATTTGAATCGACTGGAAAATGAACTTTTTTCAATCGGTCTCCAAATTCGATGAAATTAGTTTTGTTAGGACCGTATCATCAAAGCATAGCTAGATTTATTTTTCTGGAATTTTTGGAATCAGTATGTGGTCCCGGTAAATTAAAATGTACGTTAAAATCAATATTGACCGTTCCAATGATTTATATTTTAATTTTGAGGAAAACCTATCGAAACAGTCGAACTGGCTTGCGGGACATATCCCATTGTGTTCGGAATGGGGATAATTAGCTAAGGGCGACAGTCGTTGGGTATGAATTGGAGTTCTAATGGAAAGATAACTTTTGGGAGAATAAATTAATTAAATATATATAATTAAAAACAAAAGATCAAACCCTTTATCCCTTCATCCCCGGTCAAACCCGCCCCCATTCTTTATCGTTCAAGCGTTGAAAATAAAGAAAAAATACAAACAAAAGAAAGTGTTGCACCGCCGATTAGCCCCAGAGCCGCCACCGCACATCGTCACCCCCTTGGCGCCGCCGATCTCCGGTCTCCCCTGCTACCGCCGCCGACGTGGGCCCTCTCCCTCCCCAATTTGGAAACCAAAAGCTTAAATCCCCAACACATGCCGCCCCAGCAAACCCAAGCCGCCTCGCGCACCTCAATCTGACCAACCACCTCCGCAACACCATCCACCTCTGGCTCCCCTCCTCCGGAAGAAAAAATCAATTAACTGTAAGTTTTATTATATTTTACTTCGTGCAATTAGTTAAATTTACTAATTAAGTGGCCTTTAAATTATATATGACATTGTATATTCTATAGTTAAGATTTTTAACACTTTAAATATATGACTTTTAATGATTTAAAAATATGATTTTTATAATCTAGATAGCGGTATAAAGCTGTGAATTTTATATATGTAGCATTGAAATAAAAATGTAATCTTTTTATATGTAGTAGCTTGATAAAAATTGGATTTTTATTTATTTGAATAGCGATAAAAATATAATTTTTATTATGTAGAAGGAACTACAAAAATGTGATTTTTATACGAACGGTACAATAATAAAAATGTGATTTCTATGTAAATGGTATGAAAATAAAAATATGATTTTTATTTAGATAACTTCGGTTTAAAAATATGATTTTTGGTATGTATCGAAATAAACATATGTTTTTATAGGTGTAGCGAAATTAAAATGTGATTTTTTAATATGGACTGCATGAAATCGATTACGTTGAAATCACGGTGAAGAATACAACGCATTGGAGACAAATCCAAATCGAAACCGTCCAATAAAGATAGACGGAGTGGAAACCCAAGATGAGAACTTCTCACTCAAATTTATTTTCAAGTTTTATATATACTAGGATGCAGATGGTGCTTAGCAGCACTCGACACCGTCGTCCATAGACCATGGACGACTTGTTTGTTTAATTGTATTGTGAAATTTGAAAGTGATTGTGATGTGAAGTGGTAAATAAAATATTCATGTGTTGAAATAAAGATACTATCGTTAAAAATATATTTTTTAACAAGTATATGAATAAAATAAATATTCGTTTACAAATCAGACGATTTGTTTATGTACACCCATTTGACTGATATGATCGGGACGATAAATTTTACACATTGCCCAACTGCACAAATAAAATCTGTGTGTGTTGATTTGAAACCCCACATGGGTGTTGGGATGATATTTGATGTACACTAATCCCTATTGTTTAGTGGTATGTCGATCGATTGGTTGACATACTGTTGTAAGCGCTAAGTATTTTTATTTAATTCTTGTACAGTTGTAAAGTGCACTCTGGATGATGGTTGATTGTTTATCTTTGCTGTTATATACATGTGTTGTATGAAATCCATATAAATACCATTATATGGTAATTTACTGTCTCTGATTCCAATTCAGAAATAAAAAGGAATATTTTAAAATAACGAATATTTTAAAATAAAGAATAATTTAAAATAGCGAATATCTTAAAATAAGAAATATTTTAAAATAATATTCCGTAAAGGATTAAAATTTGATTTTAATGTCCGATTTTGGATGGACACGAAATTATTGAAATATATAAAGCTGTGTTGACTAGATATGCACCATTTTGACGCGAACGGTATTTGTATCGATTTTATTCATTTTTATAATGAATATCGCAAAGAGAAGTGATTTCAAATCTAATGTTTGAAAATATTATCATTTATATATTTATGATATGGAATATTCAATTTTGATTTAAAATTGTATATGAAGTTGAAATCGTCTTTAAAACGAATTTAAAACGATTTATAAAATACGTTTTAAATGGAAATCAATGAAATATGTATAATATTATATATATATATATATATATATTAAATGGCCTGAATAGAACGCGCAGCGCAGCGACCGTTCACGAATTTCGACCGTTGACTTCAAATTGACGTTACGGGAGATCCAACCGTTGGATTCTCTTAAAACCGGAACCTTTGGGTTCATATCGAAAAGTGCTTTGCAACGAATATAAGACATTTGAAATCTAACGGTTGGATTTGGAAATATATCCCAATCAAACTTGGAAAAGGTCGCTATAAGTGCAGTTCGATGACCGTTTATGGTAATCGACTGTACGGGCCTTGATAAAATTATTAAAAATATTAATAATTTGTGTAAAATCACAATAAATGATTTGGAAAGGATTGGGATGAAATTTCCATATTTAAAAAGATAAAAATATATTTTTATCAAGATGAACTAGTTATTAACTAGATTTAAAATCAAATAAATTTTAAATAAAATAAATTGGATTTGAAATGGTTTTAATATAACCAGAATTTCCAATATATGAATTGGAATGGATTTGAATCGAAATATTCATCGGAATATTTTGGTATTGGATTCTTTGATTATACGGATAGTGCTATGGGAATTTGGAAGACACAGATATCGTTATTCCCAATACGATATATGTTAATTTTTTAATTTGATATTGAATATAAGCCGATATAATTTATATTCAGAGCCTTGTATTCAATATCAAATTGGATTTTGGGTTTGTTGTGAATGGTATCTTTATTAACACTGTTCTTAAACCCAGTAAAGAAAAGATTAAATCTTTTTAACAAGATTTAATGGAGTTTGTAAATACCCGGAAATCCCCACCCTTTGAATCGACCATAAGCCACACAGGTCTGACCCAAAAGTTAGAAATCTCCGAATACTTTAACTCTGGGAATACGACAACATCAGAACAGATAACAAAGACTTTTATTACATCATAATAACGTAACATCATAGTACAGAATATATATCAGAGTACATTGAAAATATAATACACCGGAAGGTAAAATTACAATAATAAATACAATACAAAGCGGAAGACTTCTAACGCTCTGGACACAGCTTTAAGCTTCAATCCAGAATCCTGCCCAAGAGATGAAGACCTGTAGACAAACTACTCGACTGCCCGTGTAGAAAAGAGGGCACCCGAGTTTGCAAAGGTGGAAACAAACAACGGGTCAGTCATGTGACTGGTGTGAGAATTCTTAACTAGTTTAACTAACAGAAATAAGGCAAATCCAAGGACCACGCCGCTAACGCAGAACGGGTTTACTCCAATGGATTGTCGTGCATAATAATAAAGGAAATCGTCAAACAGCGCAATGCTTTTTAGAAAAATGAAACCATTATAAGACCCAGGTCCCATCACACAATGCAACGCAAGCCGGAGGATAGGGTTTTACCTTATAATGGTCAAGAGATGATAAATACGTAAAACGATATTATTATTAGTGTGTATATGTTTTAATAAAACATTTCAAAATAAATGTATCAATCCTAGACGACATAGGTACCATTATATTATGTCGCCATACTAGTTATACAATCAAAACCGTATGGGGCGTATTGGAAATTGGGTTTCCATCATGAGTCAAGGCTAGGAACGATCTCCTACCGATTCGAGACACTCCAGCAATGCCTCAGGATTCGCCCGCAGTCGAACCCTTGGATCCTGCAGGGCCGGTCAACAAATAACGGTAGTGGATTAGTTATGCCTGAACACACGCCTCCCGGTCCTATTGAACCTATAATACGGCCATTGGCGACCGCAAAAATAAATAAACCGAGTACTCGAAAATTCCATCATCCACATAAGTAAAATGTCAGCGCTGGTAGGTCCCTGACACCCACTATAAGCTAGAAAGAGTTCGTGTGCACTCCCTGCGTTCCCTTGCTCCGTTTTAGACTCTACCGGTGTGTGTGGCTCGCGAAGTCACGCTAATCCCACAAGGCCTGCTTTGCAACAAATCCTTGATCATTTGCATCTTGGCGTGCCACGTTGACTTTTCACGCCATGCAATTCATAACTATTAATACACAACCACTAAGGGTGTATAGTAAGAGAATAAATTCTCTTCCACCAACGGTTGTATATTAATAGAAATCTATTTACATAAAATGTAATTCAACGTCAGACATGCATCCATTTATGAACTTAGGCTCTGGGTTTGAGCGAAAGCCAAATCCGTACAAATCGACACTACGTCCGGATAACTACCACTTTATCCCTGTCCTGGGTACAAATCAGTCCAGGGCATCAGTAATCCTCATCCATTTGATGTGAAGACCATCGGTCTTCAATCACCGTCTTCAACTCTTCGACTTAGATCGTCGTATAATCATTTGAAATGGGTTAAACCCGGTTTTCCAAATAACTTGCGTATTTTATAATTGAAATTCAAGTGTTATAAAACACGTCCAATGTCTCATTCCAATTCAAGATATTCTTTTATTAGAATATTCATATTAAAGGGGAAGATTCCCATAAATTAAATAAAAAATAAATTCTTACAAATTTATTCTTTTTAAACATTCATTAAAACTCCAATTTGATTTTAATATCAAAAATCATTATTAAATGATTATTCGATTCTTAAGGAATTAACCTTTTCTTTAATTTGGGTTAAAGAATCAATGTCATTTTAAAAACATTGTTCACGATGAACCCAAAATCATTTTCCATTAAATGTGGAACTTTCACAGAAATTAAGTCAAAATATAATCGATATATATTTCTATATCGGACCAATAATATAAATGGAACAACGGCAAAGCCTTTTAAATTCCATATATAGTATTAGTCTTCTTTTACAGAAACCTATCTTGATTATTATCAACCCGAATATCCGCTCAATTCCAATTTAATTTATTAAATTGGAAAACTGGTCTTTAGAGAATTTCTTTCTAAATCTTGATAAAAAGATTTATAATTTCTAAATCATATTATCACTGTAAATTAGGTTAAAGAATGAATGTTGTTTAAAACACAGTTCACTGTTAACCCAATTCACATAACATTTTATTTCCATTATAAAATATGATTGAAACTCTAAAAATCTTAATTGAGGGATTGATTCTAGTTAACAATTAATTCACTTTAATAGAAATATCTTTTATCCTTTGTCTATTCAAGAACGGGCAAAGAAATGATTACTTTATTCTTGGTTAAATATTATTTAAAATATTCGTTATCTTAAAATTATTCTTTATAAAAAAATTCTTTATATAAAATGATCTTTATGGTGCATTATTCTTTAATTTAAAAGATATTATTTTATAATGTTCGTTATTCTAAATATTCTTTATTTAAAAAAAATTCTGAACTGGAATGTGAATCAATCAGTTACCATATAACTTTGGATATATGGATTTCACACATCGTATGTATATGACAACCGATGATACATATTTATCAAACATCCATTCACAACACGAGTGAAGTTTATAACTGTGTGAATATTAAAATGAAATAATAATACTCATCGCAGCTTGTCAATCTATCGATCGACATATAATTAAATATTGGGACTAGTGTATGTAAATTCATCCCAACACCCGTGTGGGGTTTTCAGCCAATAACAATACTTATAAACAAATGATTGGTTAAAGAATTTAACCAGTTTAATTCTACTGACATGTTGGTGACAATGGACTAACATGTTATAATATTTCTAATATCGAGTACAAGTATATTTCTACTCGTATAATTTCCCTATTTATTTCTAAGGTCTAATAAACTGTAATCTATTTATGTGACATTACTATGGATGACAAATAAAAGATAATTTTCTATTTTCTTTTATTTGTATGCAAATATATTTAACTTTTAATGTTTTGTTTGCAAATAAATTTATAAACAAAAAAATATATTCCTATTTCTAACTAAAAATACCAAAATAAAGATGTAATATTTTGTTTGCATATAAAATTGCTAAACAAAATGCAACTCTTTAAATTTTATTCTGCTTTCAACTCATATAAATTTACAAAAGTGTTTATTTACAATAGTGAATAAAAGAACAATTTTTATTTCAAAGTATATTTGCATTTGTGGATGCAAATTAAGGACAAATCCTATTTTCCATGTGTGTTTGTGTTAAGAACACAAATATAAAGATGGTTTATTCCTAGGTAATATTTTTATGTTAAGAACACACATAAAAAGGATAACTTTAATTTCTATGCAATACTTGCATTTTAAATGCGAGTAAAAGAATGATTTATTTTCTTATGCAATACTTGCATTGTAAATGCAAGTAAGAAATATGATTTCTTTTCTTATGTAAATATTTGTGTTCAAAACACAAATAGAAAGTATGACTTAATTTGCTATAAAATATTTGTGTTGTAATTGCAAGTAAGAAGATTTATTTATTTTCAATGTAAATATTTGTGTTAAAAACACAATTAAAAAAAGTATGACTTGATTTGCTATGCAATATTTATTTAGAATATGCAAATAAAAAGAATGACTTCATTTCTATGCAAATGTTTGTTTTGTTTCAACTAGTGCAAACTGACAAAAGTGATTATTTACACTAGTGAATGCAAATAAAAGAACAATTTTCATTTCAATGTTTTATTTGTATTAGTGAATATGAATAAAAAGGACAAATTATATTTCAATGTTTTATTTGTATTAGTGAGTATGAATTAAAAGGACAAATTATATTTCAATGTTTTATTTGTATATGTGAATACAAATAAAAGGACAAATTCTATTTCAATGTTTTATTTGTATATGTGAATACAAATAAAAGGACAAATTCTATTTTTAAATTATATTTGCATTGGAGAGTGCAAATAAAAGAATAAACTTTAATTTCAAAATATGTTTATATTTGTAAAGGTAAATAACAGAATAAACTTTTAATTTCAAGGTATGTTTATATTTGTAAATGTAAATAAGAGAATAAACTTTTTTTGCACTACATATTTACATTTGTAAATGTAAATAAAGGAATAAACTTCATTTCTAATATATGTTTGCATTAGTGAATGCAAATAAAAGAATAGATTTTATTTTCAACATATATTTGCATTGGTGAATGCAAATAAAAGAGTAAATTTTATTTTCAATATATATGTTTGCATTAGTAAATGCAAATAGAAGAATAAATTATATTTTCAATTCATACTTGCATTGGTAAATGCAAATAAAAGGATAAATTTTATTTTTCAACGTATCTTGCATTAGTGAATGCAAATAAAAAAAATCAACTTTAATTTCGATTCTAGAATGACATAAAAAGGGGTATTTTATTGTTTTACACTTTTCTATGTGTATTAATAACAAATAAAAGAAATCCTTTTATTTGTTTATACTTTTCTTTTATACATACACTTCCTTAAAATATAAACTTTAATGTTAAACACGTTTTACTACATGAACAAATTCTTATGTATATTCTTGACATTAAAACATAATTTTAATGTGAGACAAGTTTTACTACATGTACAAATATTTATTGACATTCTATACATAAAAAAAATATGATTTTAATGTATGACATGATTTCTAATCATGAACAAGTTTTTATTCTAACCTTTCAATTCCTAACAAAAGATTTGTTCTTTTTTTTTAAAATAAAACATGAACTTATAAAAGATTTATTCTTTATTTCATACAACGCCAATTTCATATGTTCGGTGTCAACCAAACATAACCAATTCAATATTTCACACACCGCACATTTTATATACTTGGTATCAACAAGTATAACCAATTCAATAATTCAAATGACTAATGAATGGTCATTTATTAGTAATCAATTCTCTATGTATATTAATGTCATATAAACGCATATTTCATTTGTAACAATTTCCTATTTATGTTAATGACACATAAATGCACAATCCATTTATAAACAATTTCCTATGTATGTTAAATTTTTATTTTGATATACCATTATCTACTAAAATGTTATTTTATTTTTGACAAAACATTTGTAATTAAAAATAGCATTTTTATACTTACATACATTTCTAACTATAATGGCATTTACACTAATACGACACTTCATACCATAATGACATTTGAATGGTCATTTATTATGTTTCAATGTATCAATTTAAATATGACAATTCAATGTAAAAGATACTTTCCTATTTTTCATCGCTAACACAACCAATTTGACATTTTACTAATATAACATTCATAATAAAGGTGACAATTTTAATTCGTTAATTCTAATTTCAACAAAGAATGACAATTTAAGTGATAAATGTAAATCTCTCACTTTTTATCTAATTCACATGGAAATGTATTGACAAAAGTCTAATCTTTTATTTTATTCAAAAATGCATGTAGATTTCATCATTGAGTTCGTCAACTTAAATCTTTTATTTGATTACAAACGCAACATAAAGATTCAATCTTTATATGTCATTCAAACGCAACATAAAGATTCAATCTTTATTTTGGATTATAACCGAAGAATAAAGATTCAATCTTTTTATTTCATTCAGACGCAACATAAAGATTCAATCTTTATATTGGATTATTTCATAAAGACACTAAAATTATGTTTATTTTTCATTTTTCAACAAAACGCTAAAAAAAAATGTTCCTATCTTCATATTTTAACAAAATCACTAAAAGTGTTTTCTTATTTTCATGTTTGCACAAAACGCTAAAATATTATTATAATTCATGTTTAATCATAACGCTAAAATTTGATTAAAATTCTGTGCTTACAATGAATGCTAAAATTTAATGTATAACAACACATCATTTGGTGTCTACACGTGGTGATAATACCAAACATGAACAAAATATAGATCTATTTAGAATAGATCTAAGTATACATGAATAATTCAACATCCAAAACTCAAAGCATAGCAAATGTAATTACAAACAAACAATGAAATTTCAATGCGAACATAGATCAAGCTAACACAGATATATTAATTACGAAAAATAATTGAATTAAATTAAATTAAATTTTAAATTTAGAATTGCTCACCTTGGATATTAAATCAGAACTGAATCAAAAGGGTCAGAGATTGTACACAACAGATCTTGAATGTTGTGTTGCGTGTCGTTGTCCCAATATCACAAACGTTGTTGAGTTCTGAATCGGATTGAATCAAAAACTCGTTTTTAATAATTAAAATTAAGATTAGCAACGAAATCAAGCATTGCAAATTGATAAAATTAAAATTTATGTAACCTTTGAATTGTTCAAATCTTTGAATCACGATAACTTGAGCTACGGTTAACGGTTTTGGGTGCCGTTTGTTGGAGGATGGATTGCTTGGAGAGGTGGATATTCGGCTGGAAGGGGGTGGGGTGTGGTTGCAAGGAGGAGGAGCGGCGGATCCATGAAGTCAGCGGGTTTGGAGAGGTGATTCGAGAGCTACGGGCAACGATTTGATGTGAAGCTTGTCGGAGAAGGAAGAGGAGGAGAAGAGCTTGAAAAACTTCCAAAGGAGGAGGATCTAAAAGTGAGTGGATTAGGAGATAAGGAGGAGAGAAGGAGAGGAAGACATGGCGGCTATGGGTTCAGGTGCGTGAGTGTTTGATCGGGAAGAAGAGATGTCTTGGTTTGCGTGTACTTTTATAATATTTTATTAATTTATTATCCATTAAACGCCCGTTTTGCAACTTTGTCCAATTTCATCCCAACGACTTCCATATATACCCAATAGCCCCTATTCCGGACTCAACAAGCTATGTCCCGTTAGCCCATATGGTCATCTTGAGCCCCATTTCTCAGTTTTAAAATTTAAGTCATGTATTTAAAGTTCAAACGTACATAAGAATTTACCGGGGTCACAAAATAACTCCAAAAATTCCCGAAAAATGTTTTTAACTATATTTTGACGCTACGAATCCAGAAAAATTAAATTCATTCAATTCTGAGCCCGTTTGTAAAAAGGCCTTTTTTTCTAAGTCGCTTAAATTCACTTGAAATTAACAAAATCAAATTTTCAAACTGTAGCGCTGTTTCTAACTCCTTTTATAATTAAATAGAATTTACTCGTTTTTACATTGATTAAAATAAATTTTTAGCCATTATTATTTATATAATTTATTTTATATTCTCAAAATTCATTCAAATTTTCTAAAATAAAAATTTTAAATTGGTTCAGAATTTGCGGGTTGTTACAGTCTCCCCCACTTAAAATCTTTTCGTCCTCGAAAAGGAAATGAGACGAAAGTTGTTTATTTTACTAATTTAATTTTCATTCTTTTATTGTTTAATAATTTATTAGTTGAACTATATATACACGACACAATCATCAATCAATTAGTTGATTAAATTTTCAAGAATATAAAGCTTTTATATATCAAAATTCATATTTTCTAAAATCTAACTATATATAAGATTACAAATACGTTAATTATAATTTTCATTCTGAACTCATTCTAAGGTACTACTGACCATATCTCTAATGAGTATTCTTATTGGATATTACTAATCCAATCTCTGATGAGTCTTTTGTTCAGTTCTAATGAGTTGTACCCCAGAGATTTGAGCTAACCAGAGCTCTGATACCAACTGTAAATACCCGGAAATCCCCACCCTTTGAATCGACCATAAGCCACACAGGTCTGACCCAAAATTTAGAAATCTCCGAATACTTTAACTCTGGGAATACAACAACATCAGAACAGATAACAAAGACTTTTATTACATCATAATAACGTAACATCAGAGTACAGATTATATCAGAGTACACTGAAAATATAATACAACGGAAGGTAAAATTACAATAATAAATACAATACACAGCGGAACACTTCTAATGCTCTGGACACAGCTTTAAGCTTCAATCCAGAATCCTGCTCAAGAGATGAAGACCTGTAGACAAACTACTCGACTGCCTGTGTAGAAAATCGGGCACCCGAGTTTGCAAAGGTGGAAACAAACAACGGGTCAGTCATGGGACTGGTGTGAGAATTCTTAACTAGTTTAACTAATAGAAATAAGGCAAATCCAAGGACCACGCCGCTAACGCGGAACGGGTTTACTCCAACGGATTGCCGTGCATAATAATAAAGGAAATCGTCAAACAGCGCAATGCTTTTTAGAAAAATGAAACCATTATAAGACCCAGGTCCCATCACACAATGCAACGCAAGCCGGAGGATAGGGTTTTACCTTATAATGGTCAAGAGATGATAAATACGTAAAACGATATTATTATTAGTGTGTATATGTTTTAATAAAACATTTCAAAATAAATGTATCAATCCTAGACGGCATAGGTACCATTATATTATGTCGCCATACTAGTTATACAATCAAAACCGTATGGGGCGTATTGGAAATTGGGTTTACATCATGAGTCAAGGCTAGGAACGATCTCCTACCGATTCGAGACACTCTAGCAATGCCTCGGGATTCGCCCGCAGTCGAACCCTTGGATCCTGCGGGGCCGGTCCACAAATAACGTTAGTGGATTAGTTATGCCTGAACACACGCCTCCCGGTCCTATTGATCCAATAATACGGCCATTGGCGACCGCAAAAATAAATAAACCGAGTACTCGAAAATTCTATCATCCACATAAGTAAAATGTCAGCGCTGGTAGTTCCCTGACACCCACTATAAGCTAGAAAGAGTTCGTGTGCACTCCCTACGTTCCCTTGCTCCGTTTTAGACTCTACCGGTGTGTGAGGCTCGCGAAGTCACGCTAATCATCCCACAAGGCCTGCTTTGCAACAAAGCCTTGATCATTTGCATCTTGGCGTGCCACGTTGACATTTCACGCCATGCAATTCATAACTATTAATACACAACTACTAAGGGTGTTTAGTAAGAGAATAAATTCTCTTCCACCAACGGTTGTATATTAATAGAAATCAATTTAAATAAAATGAAATTCAACGTCAGACATGCATCCATTTATGAACTTAGGCTCTGGGTCTGAGCGAAAGCCAAATCCGTACAAATCCACACTACGTCCGGATAACTACCACTTTATCCCTATCCTGGGTGCAAATCAGTCCAGGGCATCAGTAATCCTCATCCATTCGATGTGAAGACCGTCGGTCTTCAATCACCGTCTTCAACTCTTCGACTTAGATCGTCGTATAATCATTTGAAATGGGTTAAACCCGGTTTTCCAAATAACTTGCGTATTTTATAATTGAAATTCAAGTGTTATAAAACACGTCCAACGTCTCATTCCAATTCAAGATATTCTTTTATTAGAATATTCATATTAAAGGGAAAGTTTCCCATAAATTAAATCAAAAATAAATTCTTATAAATTTATTCTTTTTAAACATTCATTAAAACTCCAATTTGATTTTAATATCAAAAATCATTATTAAATGATTATTCGATTCTTAAGGAATTAACCTCTTCTTTAATTTGGGTTAAAGAATCAATGTCATTTAAAAACATTGTTCACGATGAACCCAAAATCATTTTCCATTAAATATGGAACTTTCACAGAAATTAAGTCAAAATATAATCGATATATATTTCTATATCGGACCAATAATATAAATGGAATAACGGCAAAGCCTTTTAAATTCCATATATAGTATTAGTCTTCTTTTACAGAAACCTATCTCGATTATTATCAACCCGAATTTCCGCTCAATTCCAATTTAATATATTAAATTGGAAAACTAGTCTTTAGAGAATTTCTTTTTAAATCTTGATAAAAAGATTTATAATTTCTAAATCATATTATCACTGTAAATTGGGTTAAAGAACGAATGTTGTTTAAAACACAGTTCACTGTAAACCCAATTCACATAACATTTTATTTCCATTATAAAATATGATTGAAACTCTAAAAATATTAATTGAGGGATTGATTCTAGTTAACAACTAATTCACTTTAATAAAAATATCTTTTATCCTTTGTCTATTCAAGAACGGGCAATAAAATCATTACTTTATTCTTGGTTAAATATTATTTAAAATATTCGTTATCTTAAAACTATTCTTTATAAAAAAATTCTTTATATAAAATGATCTTTATGGTGCATTATTCTTTAATTTAAAAGATATTATTTTATAATGTTCGTTATTCTAAATATTCTTTATTTTAAAGTAATTCTGAACTGGAATGTGACTCAATCAGTTACCATATAACTTTGGATATATGGATTTCACACATCGTATGTATATGACAACCGATGATACATATTTATCAAACATCCATTCACAACCAGAGTGTAGTTTATAACTGTGTGAGTATTAAAATGAAATAATAATACTCATCGCAGTCTGTCAATCTATCGATCGACATATAACTAAATATTGGGACTAGTGTATGTAAATTCATCCCAACACCCGTGTGGGGTTTTCAGCCAATAACAATACTTATAAACAAATGATTGGTTAAAGAATTTAACCTGTTTAATTCTACTGACATGTTGGTGACAATGGACTAACATGTTATAATATTTCTAATATCGAGTACAAGTATATTTCTACTCGTATAATTTCCCTATTTATTTCTAAGGTCTAATAAACTGTAATCTATTTATGTGGCATTACTGTGGATGACAAATAAAAGATAATTTTCTATTTTCTTTTATTTGTATGCAAATATATTTAACTTTTAATGTTTTGTTTGCAAATAAATTTATAAACTAAAAAATATATTCCTATTTCTAACTAAAAATACCAAAATAAAGATGTAATATTTTGTTTGCATATAAAATTGCTAAACAAAATGCAACTCTTTAAATTTTATTTTGCTTTCAACTCATATAAATTTACAAAAGTGTTTATTTACAATAGTGAATAAAAGAACAATTTTTATTTGTGCATGCAAATTAAGGACAAATCCTATTTTCCATGTGTGTTTGTGTTAAGAACACAAATATAAAGATGGTTTATTCCTAGGTAATATTTTTATGTTAAGAACACACATAAAAAGGATAACTTTAATTTCTATGCAATACTTGCATTTTAAATGCGAGTAAAAGAATGATTTATTTTCTTATGCAATACTTGCATTGTAAATGCAAGTAAGAAATATGATTTCTTTTCTTATGTAAATATTTGTGTTCAAAACACAAATAGAAAGTATGACTTAATTTGCTATGAAATATTTGTGTTGTAATTGCAAGTAAAAAGATTTATTTCTTTTCAATGTAAATATTTGTGTTAAAAACACAATTAAAAAAAGTATGACTTGATTTGCTATGCAATATTTATTTAGAATATGCAAATAAAAAGAATGACTTCATTTCTATGCAAATGTTTGTTTTGTTTCAACTAGTGCAAACTGACAAAAGTGATTATTTACACTAGTGAATGCAAATAAAAGAACAATTTTCATTTCAATGTTTTATTTGATTAGTGAATATGAATTAAAAGGACAAATTATATTTCAATGTTTTATTTGTATTAGTGAATATGAATTAAAAAGACAAATTATATTTCAATGTTTTATTTGTATATGTGAATACAAATAAAAGGACAAATTTTATTTCAATGTTTTATTTGTATATGTGAATACAAATAAAAGGACAAATTCTATTTTTAAATTATATTTGCACTGGAGAGTGCAAATAAAAGAATAAACTTTAATTTCAAAATATGTTTATATTTGTAAAGGTAAATAACAGAATAAACTTTTAATTTCAAGGTATGTTTACATTTGTAAATGTAAATAAGAGAATAAACTTTGTTTGCAATGCATATTTACATTTGTAAATGTAAATAAAGGAATAAACTTCATTTCTAATATATGTTTGCATTAGTGAATGCAAATAAAAGAATAGATTTTATTTTCAACATATATTTGCATTGGTGAATGCAAATAAAAGAGTAAATTTTATTTTCAATATATATGTTTGAATTAGTAAATGCAAATAGAAGAATAAATTATATTTTCAATTCATACTTGCATTGGTAAATGCAAATAAAAGGATAAATTTTATTTTTCAACGTATGTTGCATTAGTGAATGCAAATAAAAAAAAATCAACTTTAATTTCGATTCTAGAATGACATAAAAAGGGGTATTTTATTGTTTTACACTTTTCTGTGTATTAATAACATATAAAAGAAATCCTTTTATTTGTTTATTCTTTTCTTTTATACATACACTTCCTTAAAATATAAACTTTAATGTTAAACACGTTTTACTACATGAACAAATTCTTATGTATATTCTTGACATTAAAACATAATTTTAATGTGAGACAAGTTTTACTACATGTACAAATATTTAATGACATTCTATACATAAAAAAAAATGATTTTAATGTATGACATGATTTCTAATCATGAACAAGTTTTTATTCTAACCTTGCAATTCCTAACAAAAGATTTGTTCTTTTTTTTTTAAATAAAACATGAACTTATAAAAGATTTATTCTTTGTTTCATACAACGCCAATTTCATATGGTCGGTGTCAACCAAACATAACCAATTCAATATTTCACACACCGCACATTTTATATACTTGGTGTCAACAAGTATAACCAATTCAATAATTCAAATGACAAATGAATGGTCATTTATTAGTAATCAATTCTCTATGTATATTAATGTCATATAAACGCATATTTCATTTGTAACAATTTCCTATTTATGTTAATGACACATAAATGCACACTCCATTTATAAACAATTTCCTATGTATGTTAAATTTTTATTTTGATATACCATTATCTACTAAAATGTTATTTTATTTTTGACAAAACATTTGTAATTAAAAATAGCATTTTTATACTTACATACATTTCTAACTATAATGGCATTTACACTAATATGACATTTCATACCATAATGACATTTGAATGGTCATTTATTATGTTTCAATGTATCAAACAACCAATTTGACATTTTACTAATATAACATTCATAATAAAGGTGACAATTTTAATTCGTTAATTCTAATTTCAACAAAGAATGACAATTTAAGTGATAAATGTAAATCTCTCACTTTTTATCTAATTCACATGGAAATGTATTGACAAAAATCTAATCTTTTATTTTATTCAAAAATGCATGTAGATTTCATCATTGAGTTCGTCAACTTAAATCTTTTATTTGATTACAAACGCAACATAAAGATTCAATTTTTATATGTCATTCAAACGCAACATAAAGATTCAATCTTTATTTTGGATTATAACCGCAGCATAAAGATTCTATCTTTTTATTTCATTCAGATGCAACATAAAGATTCAATCTTTATATTGGATTATTTCATAAAGACACTAAAATTATGTTTATTTTTCATTTTTCAACAAAACGCTATAAAAAAAATGTTCCTATCTTCATATTTTAACAAAATCACTAAAAGTGTTTTCTTAATTTCATGTTTGCACAAAACGCTAAAATATTATTATATTTCATGTTTAATCATAACGCTAAAATTTGATTAAAATTCTGTGCTTACAATGAATGCTAAAATTTAATGTATAACAACACATCATTTGGTGTCTACACGTGGTGATAATACCAAACATGAACAAAATATAGATCTATTTAGAATAGATCTAAGTATACTTGAATAATTCAACATCCAAAACTCAAAGCATAGCAAATGTGATTACAAACAAACAATGAAATTTCAATGCGAACATAGATCTAGCTAACACAGATATATTAATTAAGAAAAATAATTGAATTAAATTAAATTAAATTTTAAATTTAGAATTGCTCACCTTGGATATTAAATCAGAACTGAATCAAAAGGGTCAGAGATTGTACACAACAGATCTTGAATGTTGTGTTGCGTGTCGTTGTCCCAATATCACAAACGTTGTTGAGTTCTGAATCAGATTGAATCAAAAACTCATTTTTAATAATTAAAATTAAGATTAGCAACGAAATCAAGCATTGCAAATTGATAAAATTAAAATTTATGTAACCTTTGAATTGTTCAAATCTTTGAATCACGATAAGTTGAGCTACGGTTAACGGTTTTGGGTGCCGTTTGTTGGAGGATGGATTGCTTGGAGAGGTTTATATTCGGCTGGAAGGGGGTGGGGTGTGGTTGCAAGGAGGAGGAGCGGAGGATCCGTGAAGTCAGCGGGTTTGGAGAGGTGGTTCGAGAGCTACGGGCAACGGTTTGATGTGAAGCTTGTCGGAGAAGGAAGAGGAGGAGAAGAGCTTGAAAAACTTCCAAAGGAGGAGGATCTAAAAGTGAGTGGATTAGGAGATAAGGAGGAGAGAAGGAGAGGAAGACATGGTGGCTACGGGTTCAGGTGCGTGAGTGTTTGATCAGGAAGAAGAGATGTCATGGTTTGCGTGTACTTTTATAATATTTTATTAATTTATTATCCATTAAAGGCCCGTTTTGCAACTTTGTCCAATTTCATCCCAACGACTTCCGTTTATACCTAATAGCCCCTATTCCGGACTCATCTAGCTATGTCCCGTTAGCCCATATGGTCATCTTGAGCCCCGTTTCTCATTTTTAAAATTTAAGTCATGTATTTAAAGTTCAAACGTACGTAAGAATTTACCGGGGTCACAAAATAACTCCAAAAATTCCCGAAAAATGTTTTTAACTATATTTTATAGCTACGATTCCAGAAAAATTAAATTCATTCAATTCTGAGCCCGTTTGTAAAAAGGCCTTTTTTCTAAGTCGCTTAAATTCACTTGAAATTAACAAAATCAAATTTTCAAACTGTAGCGCTGTTTCTAACTCCTTTTATAATTAAATAGAATATACTCGTTTTAACTTTGATTAAAATAAATTTTTAGCCATTATTATTTATATAATTTATTTTATATTCTCAAAATTCATTAAAATTTTCTAAAATAAAAATTTTAAATTGGTTCAGAATTTGCGGGTTGTTACAATCTCCCCCACTTAAAATCTTTTCGTCCTCGAAAAGGAAATGAGACGAAAGTTGTTTATTTTACTAATTTAATTTTCATTCTTTTATTGTTTAATAATTTATTAGTTGAACTATATATACACGACACAATCATCAATCAATTAGTTGATTAAATTTTCAAGAATATAAAGCTTTTATATATCAAAATTCATATTTTCTAAAATCTAACTATATATAAGATTACAAATACGTTAATTATAATTTTCATTCTGAACTCATTCTAGGGTACTACTGACCCTATCTCTAATGAGTATTCTTATTGGATATTACTAATCCAATCTCTGATGAGTCTTTTGTTCAGTTCTAATGAGTTGTACCCCAGAGATTTGAGCTAACCAGAGCTCTGATACCAACTGTAAATACCCGGAAATCCCCACCCTTTGAATCGACCATAAGCCACACAGGTCTGACCCAAAAGTTAGAAATCTCCGAATACTTTAACTTTGGGAATACAACAACATCAGAACAGATAACAAAGACTTTTATTACATCATAATAACGTAACATCAGAGTACAGATTATATCAGAGTACACTGAAAATATAATACAACAGAAGGTAAATTACAATAATAAATACAATACACAGCGGAAGACTTCTAATGCTCTGGACACAGCTTTAAGCTTCAATCCAGAATCCCGCTCAAGAGATGAAGACCTGTAGACAAACTACTCGACTGCCCGTGTAGAAAAGAGGGCACCCAAGTTTGCAAAGGTGGACACAAACAACGGGTCAGTCATGGGACTGGTGTGAGAATTCTTAACTAGTTTAACTAATAGAAATAAGGCAAATCCAAGGACCACGCCGCTAACGCGGAACGGGTTTACTCCAATGGATTGTCGTGCATAATAATAAAGGAAATCGTCAAACAGCGCAATGCTTTTTAGAAAAATGAAACCATTATAAGACCCAGGTCCCATCACACAATGCAACGCAAGCCGGAGGATAGGGTTTTACCTTATAATGGTCAAGAGATGATAAATACGTAAAACGATATTATTATTAGTGTGTATATGTTTTAATAAAACATTTCAAAAATAAATGTATCAATCCTAGACGGCATAGGTACCATTATATTATGTCGTCATACTAGTTATACAATCAAAACCGTATGGGGCGTATTGGAAATTGGGTTTCCATCATGAGTCAAGGCTAGGACCGATCTCCTACCGATTCGAGACACTCTAGCAATGCCTCAAGATTCGCCCGCAGTCGAACCCTTGGATCCTGCAGGGCCGGTCCACAAATAACGTTAGTGGATTAGTTATGCCTGAACACACGCCTCCCGGTCCTATTGAACCTATAATACGGCCATTGGCGACCGCAAAAATAAATAAACCGAGTACTCGAAAATTCAATCATCCACATAAGTAAAATGTCAGCGCTGGTAGGTCCCTGACACCCACTATAAGCTAGAAAGAGTTCGTGTGCACTCCCTGCGTTCCCTTGCTCCGTTTTAGACTCTACACGTGTGTGAGGCTCGCGAAGTCATGCTAATCATCCCACAAGGCCTGCTTTGCAACAAAGCCTTGATCATTTCACGCCATACAATTCATAACTATTAATACACAACCATTAAGGGTGTTTAGTAAGAGAATAAATTCTCATCCACCAACGGTTGTATATTAATAGAAATCAATTTACATAAAATGAAATTCAACGTCAGACATGCATCCATTTATGAACTTAGGCTCTGGGTCTGAGCGAAAGCCAAATCCGTACAAATCGACACTACGTCCGGATAACTACCACTTTATCCCTGTCCTGGGTGCAAATCAGTCCAGGGCATCAGTAATCCTCATCCATTCGATGTGACGACCGTCGGTCTTCAATCACCGTCTTCAACTCTTCGACTTCGATCGTCGTATAATCATTTGAAATGGGTTAAACCCGGTTTTCCAAATAACTTGCGTATTTTATAATTGAAATTCAAGTGTTATAAAACACGTCCAACGTATCATTCCAATTCAAGATATTCTTTTATTAGAATATTCATATTAAAGGGAAAGATTCCCATAAATTAAATCAAAAATAAATTCTTATAAATTTATTCTTTTTAAACATTCATTAAAACTCCAATTTGATTTTAATATCAAAAATCATTATTAAATGATTATTCGATTCTTAAGGAATTAACCTTTTCTTTAATTTGGGTTAAAGAATCAATGTCATTTTAAAAACATTGTTCACGATGAACCCAAAATCATTTTCCATTAAATATGGAACTTTCACAGAAATTAAGTCAAAATATAATCGATATATATTTCTATATCGGACCAATAATATAAATGGAATAACGGCAAAGCCTTTTAAATTCCATATATAGTATTAGTCTTCTTTTACAGAAACCTATCTCGATTATTATCAACCCGAATTTCCGCTCAATTCCAATTTAATTTATTAAATTGGAAAACTGGTCTTTAGAGAATTTCTTTTTAAATCTTGATAAAAAGATTTATAATTTCTAAATCATATTATCACTATAAATTGGGTTAAAGAACGAATGTTGTTTAAAACACAGTTCACTGTAAACCCAATTCACATAACATTTTATTTCCATTATAAAATATGATTGAAACTCTAAAAATCTTAATTGAGGGATTGATTCTAGTTAACAACTAATTCACTTTAATAGAAATATCTTTTATCCTTTGTCTATTCAAGAACGGGCAAAGAAATCATTACTTTATTCTTGGTTAAATATTATTTAAAATATTCGTTATCTTAAAATTATTCTTTATAAAAAAATCTTTATATAAAATGATCTTTATGGTGCATTATTCTTTAATTTAAAAGATATTATTTTATAATGTTCGTTATTCTAAATATTCTTTATTTAAAAGAAATTCTGAACTGGAATGTGACTCAATCAGTTACCATATAACTTTGGATATATGTATTTCACACATCGTATGTATATGACAACCGATGATACATATTTATCAAACATCCATTCACAACCATAGTGAAGTTTATAATTGTGTGAGTATTAAAATGAAATAATAATACTCATTGCAGCCTGTCAATCTATCGATCGACATATAACTAAATATTCGGACTAGTGTATGTAAATTCATCCCAACACCCATGTGGGGTTTTGTAACAACCTCAAAATTTTAGAGTATTTTAATTTATGATTTAACTTAAATTTTGGTTTATTTATTTTATTTGTTTGCATTTTATGGAAATAATTTTTATTTTGATTTCTTTTAAATTTAAATTTGTTTGGATTTTATAACACAATTGAATTTGTTTTGATATAAATATAACTTAATAATACAAATCAATAATTACTAAGTTAGAATCTTATTTATTGGAAACTTTAATTGAGATATTTATTTGAATTTGTAATTTATTCTTCGAATTTTGTTAAATATTAAAAGCTCGTATAAGTATACAATGTGTTTCCATTAGTAATGATATTAAGTCTTTGATTTGATTTCAAATTATTTCTCTTTTAGATATGCCATGCATATTGATTGTTGTTGATGCGAACATTTCTATTTTTACTTGTCAAGTTTATTTTCCTATGATAGCGTCTATTATGTTTGCAAAATAATAATAATTGTTTGTTAATTATATTGCCAAAACTATTTGTTTCTTTTAATTAATAAAATTATATCGTTTCCTTTTATTTATGAACAATGTCTACATCCTTAAATTTCAACGTCCATTGATTAGTATAAATTATTTACTTGAACATCCATTATTTCAAAATTTGAACCATATGCCTCCTTTTATTTATTTCCTTTCGTTCTCACATAAATATATTATATTTCCTTTTAAAATCCATACATTTCCTGAATTTGTCAAGCATTATATAGCATTAAACTCCTACCCTTTCATTTGTATCACATAGCATTATCAAAGCACTAATATTAGCCAATTTGAAATTTTAGTTTGGAATATCAATAAGTATGATGATAAATTAGTAAACACGGTGTACGTGAAATATGGCATCCACATTTGCATTTTTGAACCACGTTTAAAGGCTATAGGAAATAAATAACAATCCATCAGGTTCCACAATCTCTGTTCAAACTTCGTCCATTTCTATCTCCTATTAATTTTCTCATGGGTATTAAAATAAGCAACTGCCACTTTAATTCTTATTTTATCACACGCTCCATTCCTTTACTATTATATCTCCTCCCCTCTCTATATTATTCTTCTTCTAATTTATAAAGATATGAAAACTTCTCTCTCTCTCTCTCCCTCTATCTATCTATATATATATATATATATATAAACCGCATCTTTCAAGCCTGGAGACCTGAAGGATTCACCAACTCCGACATTCATCCTTGCTCCTTCACGACTACAAATCCCCATCGTCATTTATCCCCAACCCGTGAGCCTTCCCATGGCGCACACCCAATCACCTCACTCTCTATGATAGCGCCTCCCCACCTTAGTACACGAACCCATATATTTTCCCCAATTGCTCGCTGTTCCGAACCAAAGCCGTGCCACCCAAAACTTCCTGTCGATGACTAGCCAACGTAAAGCCGCAATCCCCACTCTTCTCCTTCTTATGCAGTACTCTTGTGTCTTATATACGTGAGTTTTGGTGTCTATATTTGTGGTGATGTTTACAATGTGATGTTGCGTGGACTTATTCTCTTTTATGTATTATATATGTATGTATTCATTTGTTTTGTATGTGTGGAATATTGGTGTGTGAGTTTGGAAAGAATTTATATTTTGTACTTATATTAATATATGGGGGAGTTTTGAAAATTTATTTATTTTGAAAATATGTATATCTATATAAATATACATACATATATCTTGTTTAATAGTGTGTGTGTATATATATATGTAATGGTTTTGAAGTATTTCGTGTGTATTTGTTTTAAATATATAAATTTTACATATATGTGAAAACGTTTTGATGAGTGTGTCCGAGTTGTTTATATATGTATAATTTATAATATATAAAGCTTTGGGTGTGTTTATAAAATTTATATATATATATATATATATATATTAATTTTAATTTGCGGAGTGCGTTGAATTTCAAAATAAATATTATAAATTTATTGTGCGTTTTTCGTGCCGTGAGTTATGGGTTTTGCGTGAGTTGTGTGTTGCCTGCTGAGTTGTGTGCGTGTGTTTATGTGTGATTTTAATGTGTATTTGTGTGTGTTGATATTTGCGTGTGCTTTCATGTGTGATTTTGGGTTGAGTTTGGGTGTGTGTATCAATTTATATATATATATATATATATATATATATATATATATATATATATATATAACAAACATATTTTTGGGTTTTATATATTTATTTGTTTTGAAAAATTACCTATACATATAATATATTGTATATAATTGTGTATGTGGGTGAGTTGGATATATTTAAATGTGTGTTGAGGGGGTTAGTTATTTTAACATACTGCGTATGTTTTGTGTTAGTATTTTGTGTGTGTATGAATTATAAATTTTTATTTATTTAAGTGTTATAAATATATATGTTATAAATTTATTTTGTGTTTACATATATAGAAATGTTTATATAATATTTTATAAAGAAATTTTGTGTTCATTTTTGTTGAATTCAGTTGGTATTGATTTCCTAAACCATTCCAAAACCCCATAGCCGAACTATTCCAAACCCAATAGATGTACCGTTATGTTGAGAAATTCCCTAATTTCCTCTTATAAACTCAAATAAATATTGAGTGATCATCAAGTTGAAACCGTTCTGAAACGTGCCTGAATGTCGTCGGATCATTCTATGTTCATTCGTCTGCCGTCTTCATTTTTATGCTACGAAAGGTGAGTTTATCTCACACCTGACTCACATTACTTCATAGATGTTAGATCAACTAAATGAACTGTTATGAAATGTATAGGATTGTCAGTAGAAATTGTTTGTTTAAAATATGCACTTTCATATGTGACACGATATTTATATGACATGTATGTACACTGATTATATATGACTATGATGTGATTGATGATATGTGATGATTTGTTATGTTGTATATACCCCTAGTTTAGGAAAAATCACTAAGGGTTGAAATGATACATACCCGAATGGATATTAGATTAGGGAAAAATTGTTATGGGTTGAAATGATAGACCTGAACGATTTTACTGAATTTGGGATTGCGGGTTGAAATGATAAACCCGTAGAAATTTTATAAATTACGGGTTGAAATGATAAATATCCGTATCACTTGACCATAGGGTAGAAAACTATATATGGACACCGTTGGTTATGTTTTCGAATTAAAATGAGTTGGAAATTTTGATTGTAATAATATTAATTTAAGATATTATATTTATATTTTAAAGATTTATAATTAAATTTTGTAAATTTTAAATTATATGTTTTAAAATGGTTTTATGAGTAAAAATGTATTTAAATGCTTATGTAAGATTTTACTTATAATTAATTTATTTTAAACTATATAATTTAATCATATATGTATTTTTAACTATAAATTAATATATTATAATAAATTATTCTTTTAAAACCTATTTCTGAATTAATTTGAACCTATATATGTTTATAAAGTTATTTCCTATATAAATTTATAACTTATGAAAAATATTTTCAATGCTTATTTTATATATATTTTATAAACTTTAATAATAAACTCAAAAGGCGGATAAGTTTTGATTTTGTGATTTAAAAGCGAGGTTTAAAAAAATTAAATTTATATAACGATACTTGATTCAATGAATTTGAATTTTAATCAACTAAATGCGAATTTTGAATTGACATAAATATTGAACTGTATAGGAAATGTACGTGAACTACGTAGTTAATTGGAATTTGAATTTATAATTGATATGAATATATGAATTCGATTATAAATTGACTGAATATGAATTGAAATAATTTTATACATGGAATTGATTCATAAACTTTTTGGTTTGAATTAAAGAAATTTCTTAAATCAATTTATTTCAAGATATGGTTTTATTAAAATGGCCACGGTGTGAAAAATGTAAACGTTTGGTTGTTAAAGAGACCGGGATCGGATATTGTCATACTCTCTGCCAATACCGAAAACCACTTTAACAACTGTGTACGCGGTGGAGTTCCAGAATGAAGTAGGATGGTTTGGTGGCGATTACTGGATTGAAGAAAGAGAACGTTGATGGATAGCCTTGACCTTCGGGTCATAATTAAAATGACTAAAACAGGTGCTATACCGTGATTAAGTGAGGTCGCACCTCCATCGGACACACTTCTTCGAACTATATCTATTACTTTGTGATTTGATTAGTGGCCACCCTTGATTATGGGAATGTTGTTCGAGGTGGGCGGTAGTTGCGGCTATGCGTTACCACCGGTCCGGGCATGCATCGGTAGAATCCTACCGTGGGTATTCCTCGTGTGCCTTGTCATATTATCCTGATCGAGCCCCCTACGATTTTGATTTAGCGTTGTCGTATCATGGCGCATCCCTATCCGCCGACGTACTGGTGTGTTATATGCAAACTGTACGATAACGGTATAAACGGTGTAAGGGTAATAATGGTAATCCCGCTTACACTATTTTCAATAGTATATTTAAACATAGACACTATTGTAATAGCGTATTATATTATATGATATTAGTTTAACGGATCCTTAGAGGATGGTGATCCCAAACATCCTCTAAGTTACTGATGCATTTCATTGAATATTTCATTTAAGTTGATTTACTTCCATGAGAATGTTAGTCCTGATCCGAGTTGTTTTGTTTTGCATTATTGCTCGGGTCAGATCGAGTGTTGCAGTGTTGAGATTTCACCTTTTGAAGCTGGAGACTATTGAAGATATCACTCTACCTGTTGATTCTGGCTATTTCTCCTTTGTATTAGAAATTCTTGTATTTAGACTTCCGCTGTATTTAATTTTGTAACTCTGATATTATGTATAAACTTTGATTTTATTTAGTAGCTTCATGAACTACTATTGTATAATTTATTTATTCCGCTGCGAGATATTCTGTTTTTCTGTGTCTGTGATTCCGTGATTTATTCTATTTACCTCAGAAGCTAATAACATTCTGTCATTTCGGACGGTTTGAGTTGGTTTAATTACCAGCTTGAAGCGGACGAAAGACGGTATGTTACAGGTTTTCAGCCAATAACAATACTTATAAACAAATGATTGGTTAAAGAATTTAACCAGTTTAATTCTACTGACATGTTGGTGACAATGGACTAACATGTTATAATATTTCTAATATCGAGTACAAGTATATTTCTACTCGTATAATTTCCCTATTTATTTCTGAGGTCTAATAAACTGTAATCTATTTATGTGGCATTACTGTGGATGACAAATAAAAGATAATTTTCTATTTTCTTTTATTTGTATGCAAATATATTTAACTTGTAATGTTTTGTTTGCAACTAAATTTATAAACAAAAAAATATATTCCTATTTCTAACTAAAAATACCAAAATAAAGACGTAATATTTTGTTTGCATATAAAATTGCTAAACAAAATGCAACTCTTTAAATTTTATTCTGTTTTCAACTCATATAAATTTACAAAAGTGTTTATTTACAATAGTGAATAAAAGAACAATTTTTATTTCAAAGTATATTTGCATTTGTGGATGCAAATTAAGGACAAATACTATTTTCCATGTGTGTTTGTGTTAAGAACACAAATATAAAGATGGTTTATTCCTAGGTAATATTTTTATGTTAAGAACACACATAAAAAGGATAACTTTAATTTCTATGCAATACTTGCATTTTAAATGCGAGTAAAAGAATGATTTATTTTCTTATGCAATACTTGCATTGTAAATGCAAGTAAGAAATATGATTTCTTTTCTTATGTAAATATTTGTGTTCAAAACACAAATAGAAAGTATGACTTAATTTGCTATGAAATATTTGTGTTGTAATTGCAAGTAAAAAGATTTATTTCTTTTCAATGTAAATATTTGTGTTAAAAACACAATTAAAAAAAGTATGACTTGATTTGCTATGCAATATTTATTTAGAATATGCAAATAAAAAGAATGACTTCATTTCTATGCAAATGTTTGTTTTGTTTCAACTAGTGCAAACTGACAAAAGTGATTATTTACACTAGTGAATGCAAATAAAAGAACAATTTTCATTTCAATGTTTTATTTGTATTAGTGAATATGAATTAAAAGGACAAATTATATTTCAATGTTTTACTTGTATTAGTGAATATGAATTAAAAGGATAAATTATATTTCAATGTTTTATTTGTATATGTGAATACAAATAAAAGGACAAATTCTATTTCAATGTTTTATTTGTATATGTGAATACAAATAAAAGGACAAATTCTATTTTTAAATTATATTTGCATTGGAGAGTGCAAATAAAAGAATAAACTTTAATTTCAAAATATGTTTATATTTGTAAAGGTAAATAATAGAATAAACTTTTAATTTCAAGGTATGTTTACATTTGTAAATGTAAATAAGAGAATAAACTTTTTTTGCAATGCATATTTACATTTGTAAATGTAAATAAAGGAATAAACTTCATTTCTAATATATGTTTGCATTAGTGAATGCAAATAAAAGAATAGATTTTATTTTCAACATATATTTGCATTGGTGAATGCAAATAAAAGAGTAAATTTTATTTTCAATATATATGTTTGCATTAGTAAATGCAAATAGAAGAATAAATTATATTTTCAATTCATACTTGCATTGGTAAATGCAAATAAAAGGATAAATTTTATTTTTCAACGTATGTTGCATTAGTGAATGCAAATAAAAAAAATCAACTTTAATTTCGATTCTAGAATGACATAAAAAGGGGTATTTTATTGTTTTACACTTTTCTATGTGTATTAATAACAAATAAAAGAAATCCTTTTATTTGTTTATACTTTTCTTTTATACATACACTTCCTTAAAATATAAACTTTAATGTTAAACACGTTTTACTACATGAACAAATTCTTATGTATATTCTTGACATTAAAACATAATTTTAATGTGAGACAAGTTTTACTACATGTACAAATATTTATTGACATTCTATACATAAAAAAATATGATTTTAATGTATGACATGATTTCTAATCATGAACAAGTTTTTATTCTAACCTTTCAATTCCTAACAAAAGATTTGTTCTTTTTTTTTGAAATAAAACATGAACTTATAAAAGATTTATTCTTTATTTCATACAACGCCAATTTCATATGTTCGGTGTCAACCAAACATAACCAATTCAATATTTCACACACCGCACATTTTATATACTTGGTGTCAACAAGTATAACCAATTCAATAATTCAAATGACAAATGAATGGTCATTTATTAGTAATCAATTCTCTATGTATATTAATGTCATATAAACGCATATTTCATTTGTAACAATTTCCTATTTATGTTAATGACACATAAATGCACACTCCATTTATAAACAATTTCCTATGTATGTTAAATTTTTATTTTGATATACCATTATCTACTAAAATGTTATTTTATTTTTGACAAAACATTTGTAATTAAAAATAGCATTTTTATACTTACATAAATTTCTAACTATAATGGCATTTACACTAATATGACATTTCATACCATAATGACATTTGAATGGTCATTTATTATGTTTCAATGTATCAATTTAAATATGACAATTCAATGTAAAAGATACTTTCCTATTTTTCATCGCTAACACAACCAATTTGACATTTTACTAATATAACATTCGTAATAAAGGAGACAATTTTAATTCGTTAATTCTAATTTCAACAAAGAATGACAATTCAAGTGATAAATGTAAATCTCTCACTTTTTATCTAATTCACATGGAAATGTATTGACAAAAATCTAATCTTTTATTTTATTCCAAAATGCATGTAGATTTCATCATTGAGTTCCATCTTTTAATTACAATGAAAATTGCATCGTCAACTTAAATCTTTTATTTGATTACAAACGCAACATAAAGATTCAATCTTTATATGTCATTCAAACGCAACATAAAGATTCAATCTTTATTTTGGATTATAACCACAGCATAAAGATTCAATCTTTTTATTTCATTCAGACGCAACATAAAGATTCAATCTTTATATTGGATTATTTCATAAAGACACTAAAATTATGTTTATTTTTCATTTTTCAACAAAACGCAAAAAAAAAAAATGTTCCTATCTTCATATTTTAACAAAATCACTAAAAGTGTTTTCTTAATTTCATGTTTGCACAAAACGCTAAAATATTATTATAATTCATGTTTAATCATAACGCTAAAATTTGATTAAAATTCTGTGCTTACAATGAATGCTAAAATTTAATGTATAACAACACATCATTTGGTGTCTACACGTAGTGATAATACCAAACATGAACAAAATATAGATCTATTTAGAATAGATCTAAGTATACATGAATAATTCAACATCCAAAACTCAAAGCATAGCAAATGTGATTACAAACAAACAATGAAATTTCAATGCGAACATAGATCTAGCTAACACAGATATATTAATTAAGAAAAATAATTGAATTAAATTAAATTAAATTTAGAATTTAGAATTGCTCACCTTGGATATTAAATCAAAACTGAATCAAAAGGGTCAGAGATTGTACACAACATATCTTGAATGTTGTGTTGCGTGTCGTTGTCCCAATATCACAAACGTTCTAGAGTTCTGAATCGGATTGAATCAAAAACTCGTTTTTAATAATTAAAATTAAGATTAGCAATGAAATCAAGCATTGCAAATTGATAAAATTAAAATTTATGTAACCTTTGAATTGTTCAAATCTTTGAATCACGATAACTTGAGCTACGGTTAACGGTTTTGGGTGCCGTTTGTTGGAGGATGGATTGCTTGGAGAGGTGGATATTCGGCTGGAAGGGGGTGGGGTGCGGTTGCAAGGAGGGGGAGCGGTGGATCCATGAAGTCAGCGGGTTTGGAGAGGTGATTCGAGAGCTACGGGCAACGGTTTGATGTGAAGCTTGTCGGAGAAGGAAGAGGAGGAGAAGAGCTTGAAAAACTTCCAAAGGAGGAGGATCTAACAGTGAGTGGATTAGGAGATAAGGAGGAGAGAAGGAGAGGAAGACATGGCGGCTACGGGTTCAGGTGCGTGAGTGTTTGATCGGGAAGAAGAGATGTCTTGGTTTGCGTGTACTTTTATAATATTTTATTAATTTATTATCCATTAAACGCCCGTTTTGCAACTTTGTCCAATTTCATCCCAACGACTTCCGTTTATACCTAATAGCCCCTATTCTAGACTCATCTAGCTATGTCCCATTAGCCCATATGGTCATCTTGAGCCCCGTTTCTCAGTTTTAAAATTTAAGTCATGTATTTAAAGTTCAAACGTACGTAAGAATTCACCGGGGTCACAAAATAACTCCAAAAATTCCCGAAAAATGTTTTTAACTATATTTTGACGCTACGAATCCAGAAAAATTAAATTCATTCAATTCTGAGCCCGTATGTAAAAAGGCCTTTTTTTCTAAGTCGCTTAAATTCACTTGAAACTAACAAAATCAAATTTTCCAACTGTAGCACTGTTTCTAACTCCTTTTGTAATTAAATAGAATCTACTCGTTTTAACTTTGATTAAAATAAATTTTTAGCCATTAATATTTATATAATTTATTTTATATTCTCAAAATTCATTAAAATTTACTAAAATAAAAATTTTAAATTGGTTCAGAATTTGCGGGTTGTTACAGAGTTTGCCAATTAATTAATATTTAATTGGAAATGAATTGAAATTGGTTTTTGGCTTTATCATGAATGGTGTTTTAAATAACACTTGTTCTTTAACCTGATTAACAATGAAATGAGATTTTGGGTTTGTCGTGAACGGTGTCTTAAATAACACTATTCTTAAACTCAAATCGAGAAAAGAATATATCTTTTAATTAAGACTTAGAGAAGTATTACCAATTAATTAACATTTAATTGGAAATGGAAGTTGAATTTGGGTTCATCGTGAACTGTGTTTTAAACGACATTCGATCTTAACTCAAATTAACCGTGAAATATGATTTGGAATGTATAAGTCTTTTTACTAAGATTTATTGGAAATTTTCCAAAGTAAAGTTTTCCAATTTAATAAAATAAATTGGAATGGAATGGAATTCAATTTGGTAATAATCGAAGTGAGCTTCAATGGATGAAGACCGTTACTATATATGAAATTTAAAAGGGTTTGTCGTTATTCCATTTATATTATTGGTCGGATATGAAAGCTTATATCGATTAAATATATTGATCTATTTTCCGTGAAGACTCCATAATTAATGGAATGTGGTTTTGGGTTTATCGTGAATTGTGTTTTAAATGACATTGGTTATTTAACCTAGTTAAAGACAGGATTTATTTCCAGAAACTTGAATAATCATTAATATTGATTTTTGAGAAGATTAAATCTGTGTGGAGTTTTAATGAATCTTTAATTAGATTGAAATGAGGATTTGATAATTTAAATTATCAAATTTGAGAAAATGATCGAGAATGGAGTATCACCAGTTTTGCTCCAGGCGATAGTTAAATCCGTAATTAGATTTCAACGTGAAATTCTAATTAATATTTACCGATAATACCGTGGTGTTAGATATGGAGTACTACCCATTTTTCCAACAACCCGGGAATTTTGAGAGAATTTAAAATTTTTATTTTGGCGATTTTAATGAATTTTGAATATTCAAAATGGTTTATTTTAAATAGTAATGACTAAAAATTTATTTTCGACGAAGTGAAAAAGAATAATTTTATTTTAATTATATAATGAGCCTGAAATGGCGCTGTAGTTCGAAAATTCGATTTCGGATTTCAAATGAATATATGAATTCAATATAAGTCAGAATTGGACAAAACAAGAAATATATGAATCTGTTTAATCATATCTTTCCAACGAAGTTAAGAAACTGAGATTTCACTTTACAAGTTGAAAGATATGTCCAGTTTAAAATTCAGAAAAGTCGCTGTGGAATTTATATATTTTTTAATATACATAATGCCCTTAAAAATGGATATTTTGCAAACGAAATTCGTTTTCGACGAAACCACTTTTGTTGGATCCGAGAGGTCAAATTATTGCTAGATTCCAATTTGCATAATTTTCTGTATTAATATGTGAACGTGGCACACTTAAACGCATTTGACCAGTTTCAGTTAAATTTAATCGACTAGAAAATGGCCATTTTTGAAACGGTCTCAGAATTCCATGAAATTAGTTTTGTTAGGACCGTATCGTTAATGCAAAACTAGAAATAATTTTTCTGTAATTTTTAGAGTCAGTATGTAGCCCCGGTAAATTAAAATGTGCGTTCAAATTCAATATATAGATTTTATATTTTGATTTTGACAGAAACTGATTGAAACAATCGAATTGACTTACGATATATATCCCATTGTGTTCGGAATGGGGGTTTTACGCTACGGGCGACAGTCGTTGGGTTCGATTTGAAGTTCAAAAGAAAAAGTTACTTTTAGGAAATAAATTAATTAAATTAATATATATATATATATTCATATGAGTGTTGACTTCCCTCTCTCTCTTCACCCTCCTCCCCCGTTCGATTTCAACAGAAAAGAAAGAAAAAAAAACAAGCGATCGACGGAGCTTCGCACCGCCGCCAGGCGTGACCGCGACCCCCCTTCCTCTGACGCCGGCGTTGACCTCCCCCCTCCTTCTCTGATCATCCCCGAGCCCCATTCCACCCAAAACCGAAGCCCTAGTTCCCCGAAGACCGAAAACCCGACTGCCCTGGCCCGCCACCGCCTACCGCCACTTCAAACCCCCACCTACGCGCCTCCCCCGACTTTCCACCAACCCAGCGCCGTCCTACCTCGCCTCCCCTCCGATTGTAAGCCTCCTCCTCCTCTAAAAGACCCGATTTTTATATTTCCTTGTATTCGCAAATACCCCCTGGCCTGTAGCAACTTCTGGCGCACCACCAACGCTCCCCTCTCCGACTGTGAGCCCTCCTTCCTCTTCGTTCATCAACGTGAGCTTTTATTTTGGTTTTGTTGTTTATTCATGTCGTTAAAAATTTGATTTTGATCTATGTTAAGTAGCGCTAAAAATTTGATTTTTTTACATGTATAGCGAAGTGATAAAAATCCGATTTTTATATGCATAGATTATACATATGGAGGATATGATTTTTAATCCGTAAAAATTGATTTTTAAATTGAAAATCTACGATTCTTATATATGAAAACATAGGGTAAAAATTTCGATTTTTATTATAAAGATAGAGTTATAAAAATATGGTTTTTATATACATGAATAGAGAATAAAGGATAAAAAATTGATTTTTATATATACAATAGCGTTATAGAAATATGATTTCTATAATGAAGTAGCGAAGATAAACATATGATTTTCATCGTATGTTTGAAATATTTTTATTATGAAGTTAGCGAAGTAGAAATATGATTTTTAACATATACCGCGTGAGACAGATCTCGTTGGAAGCACAGGAGGATTTTCTACATATGAAGAGTCACGGTGAATTGGTTTAGCTAATCGGTGAGAACTTCTCACTCAAATTTATTTTCTAGTTAAATATATACTAGGATGTAGACGGTGCTTAGAAGCACCCGACACCATTGTTTGAAACCTTATTTGCTTGGTTTGGTTGATTGATTTGGTTTAGTTGAATTTGGTTTGGTGTGTGAAATGGAATTGATTAGAATGGTATGTGAATGGCGGGGCCATTATTAGACTGGGGATAATGCTAGGCCTAATCCCGTTTCTAGTATCGCGCCGTTATGCCGCCGGAATTTTCTAAAATAAGTTAGAAAAATAAAAAGATCATTTTTATTAGGATTGAATAAAATAAAATATTCATTTACAAATCGAACAATTTGTTTATGTACACCCATTTTACTGATATGGATTGGGACGATAAATTTTACACATCGCCCAACTGCACAAATAAAAATCTGTGTTTGTTGACTAAAACCTCACACGGGTATTGGGATGATATTTGATGTACACTAATCCCGATTGTTTAGTTGTATGTCAACCGATAGGTTGACAGACAGTTGTGTGGAGCACTCTGGATGATGGTTGATCATTTATCGTTGCTATTATATACATGTGTTGTATGGAACCCATATAATTAACATTATATGGTAATTGATTGGGCCTCATTCCAATTTGGAAAATGAAGAATATTTTAAATTAATATTCAGAAAAGGATTAAGTAAAATTCATGTGTTGAATAAAAGAAAATTCATGTGTTGAAGAAAATATTCATTTGTTGAATAGAATAACGAAGTTATTGAAATATATCAAGCCGTGTTGACTAGAAATGCGCCATTTTTACGCGAACGATATTTATATCGATTTTATTCGTTTTTATAACGAATAGCGAAAAGGAAGTGATTTCAAAATCTAATATTTTGAAAATATTATCATTTATATATTAACGATATAGAATACTCAATTTTGATTTAAAATTGAAAATGAAGTTGGAATCGTTTTTAAAACCAAGTTAAAACGATTTATAAAATACGTTTTGAATTGAAATCAACGAAATATATATAATATATTATATATATATATATTAATGGCCTGAATAGAACGCGCCGCGCCGCGGTAGTTCGCGAATTTCGACCATTGACTTCGAATTGACGTTACGGGAGATCCGACCGTCAGATTCTCCTGAAACTAGAACCTTTAGGTTCGTATCGAAAAGAGCTTTCCAACGAATATAAGAGATTTGAAATGTAACAGTTTGATTTGGAATTATTTCCAAATCAAATTTGGAAAAGGTCGCTGTAAGTGCAGTTTGATAACCGTATATGGAAATCACTTGTACGGGCCTTGATAAAATTATTAAAAATACCAATAATTTGTCTAAAATCATAATGAATGGTGTGAAAAGAATTTGGATGAAAAAAATCCACATGTGTAAGGAGAAAAATATATTTTTATCGAAATAAACTAGTTTATAACTAGAATAAGAATCCAATTATTTTTTAAATAAATAAGATGGACGGAGAATTGGATTTTGGGTTTGTTGTGAATGGTATCTTTAATAATACTGTTCTTAAACACAATAAAGTTAAGAAAATTAGAAACTAACTGGAGATTGGTTAAGTTGAATGATTTTCTGGGTATTGATTTGGTGTTGGTTTCGGCCTTCGGGGTTAATGCTTAGGGAATTGTTCTCTTACTAATGTACAGTTAGAGACTGAATGGAATGTGAATTGGGTTTATCGTGAACTGTTTTTTAAACGACATTCGTTCTTTAACCCGATTAATAGTGAAATGTGATTTGGAATTTATAAATCCTTTTACTGAGATTTAAGGGAAATTTTTCAAAGTAAAGTTTTCCAATATATAATTTGGAATGGAATGGAAGTCGATTTGGTAATAATGGAAGTGAGCTTCTGTGGGGGAAGACCGTTACTATAAATGGAATTTAAAAGGCTTCGCCGTTATTCCATTTATATTATTGGTTGGATACAGAAGTTTATATCGATTATATATAAATTGATCTGTTTTCCCTGAAGATTCCATAATTAATGGAATAAGGTTTTGGGTTTGTCGTGAATGGTATCTTTAATAATACTGTTCTTAAACCCAATGGAGTTAAGAAAATCAAAAACTAACTGGAGGTTAGCTAATTTGAATGGTTTCCTGGGTATTGATCTTATGTTGGTTTCGGCCTTCAGGGTTAATGCTAGATAATTGTTCTCTTACTAATTTACAGTTAGAGACTGAAGAATGGAATGTTATTTTGGATTTATCGTGAACCGTGTTTTAAATGACATTGGTTCTTTTACCCAGTTAAAGACATGACATCTAAAGGAAGATTAAAGAATAAATTTAAAAGAATTTATCTTTGATAAAATTAATGGAAACCTTTCCCTAGAAATAAGAAAATTTGAATAAAAGAATATTCTGAATTGGAATGAGGCGTATGTTGTGTCTGTGTAACACTTGTTTACAGTATACGTGAGTTATTTGGAAAGGCCGGGTTTATCCCATTCTGAATAACTGATATCACGATATGTCGGAGATGAAGATGGTGGTTGAAGACCGGAGGTCTTCACGTCGTTTGGATGATTCCTGATAATCTTGATTGGGTTGTACACCCAAGAGGAGGGAATACATTGGTGATCATCCAGACGTACTTGGAGATCGATGGATATGCGAGGTACATGGTGCCTTCGGTTTCGTTCAGACCCTGAACGGACTTGTAAATGGATTGTGTGTCTGACATTGGATTTCATTCTGTGTGATTGATATACATCGGTTGCATGGCGTGAATTGCCTGTGTGGCATGCTAAGATGCAAATGATCAAGGCTTTTGTTGAAAAGCAGAGTCTTGTGATTGATAATCAAAGCACGGCCTTTGTGGCATCGCTTTGTGTAGCGTTAATTCGTGAGCCTCACACCCCAGTGTGAACCAAAAACTGGAGAGGACCTCAAGGAGGGCATGCGTTTCTTTCTAGCTAGGAGTGGCGTCAGTGCTTGAACTGGCTGACGAGTTTGACTCATGTGGTTGTTGGATTTGGAGGCGCCTCAGATATGGAGTCATTTGGCTCATTTACGCCCCATAGGGCAGGGAATCGCAGTGTCCAGGGTTTAAGTTTAATCCACATCGGTGAACCAGCCCTGACGATCCAAGGGCCCACCTGAGTCTGGGCCCTAAGACATGGTAGGCTAGATTGTCTCGAATCGGTAGAGGACTATCTTTTGCCTCGGTTCACATATGGAAATCCAATTTCCATTATGACATTTTGCGGTTTTATTTGTAGAGCCTAGTATGGCGACATGATATATGGTACCCATGCCGCCTATGATTGATACTTATGATTGAAATTGATTTCTTCACTTATAGTAATAATAAAAGATGAAATTTAGCGTATCAAGCATTCTTTGGCTATTATAAGGGAAAATCCTATCCTCCGGCTTGTGTTGTATTGTGTGATGCGATCTGGGTCTTATAACAGCTTCATTGTTCTTTATTTAGCATTGCGCTATTTGTTGTATGCACTGGTATTCTTGGGAGGAAACCCGTTCCGTATTATACGACGTGATCCCTTTATTTACATAACTTTAAAATAAAGATTAATAACTGTTTTAGTTCTCACACCAGTCACATGACTGACCTGGTGTTTATTGTTTTAACCTAAACTCTGGGTGCCCTTATTTTCCGCACGGGAAGCTAGAAGTTTCGGTTTCGCAGATTTATATTCACAGGATCTTGGTTTATAGCTGAAGTGATATTTGGAAAGCTCTGTATCCGTGTATTTCTTTCAGTTATGTTTTGTATTATTTTTCCGCTGCAGTAATGTATTCAAACCTCTGATAATTATCAAATATATAATGTTTATTCATACTCTGTATATTCTTGTATTCTGATGGAATTGTTGTAATAGCAATGAAATGTTCTTCTGTTTTTGTTCTCATTTGTCGTGTTCTCAAAACAATCAGGGGTTTGAACGGTCTTGGTCGGTTTAGCGATCGATTCGGATCGAGCGAAATTCCTGCTTGTCACATTTGGTATCAGAGCTTTGGTTTACAAAGCTCGAGAACAATGCATATTAGGACCAAATGAAAGAATTCATCAGAGATTGGATTAGTAATATCCAATAAGAATGACTCGTTAGAGATAGGATCAGTAGCATCCTAGAATAATTGTTGAGAGTGTCATTTTCTAAATAAAAATGAAAACAAATTTTGTTTGGAAAATTCAAATCTTATTATACATATTTCAATATTATTTTTATATTGATATGGACAATCAAGTATATAAAGATTTTGCATATATGCCTTGCAAACGTATATTCGAAGTTTTAATATACTGGACAGATATAGAATCACACTCTAGTCGCCCGTAGATGATACTGATGATTGAAGCTTCATCATCAGTGTTTGTGTTCGAGTTTTGAAAGTGGGATATCTATATATTTCCATCGACTGGTGTGAGAACCAAAACTTACATAGAATTATTTGTGTGAATTGGCATCAAAAACATGATTTTCTACATTAAATCAAAGTTATGAATTTGAAACGTTAACCAACTAATTGAATGCTGGTTGTGTTGTTTGATTATTTGTTTGACTAATATAATTGTTGAAACTAATGTGTACATGAAGGTTAAAGTAAGCCAAATTGAACTGAATATTGAACTGTATTGAAATTTGTTTGAAATTGCATGCATATACATGTATATACATTGAACAGGTCATAGCAAGGAGGCGAGAGCAGAGGAATAAAATTGTTTCCCCAACAAATAGGTACATGTTTATTGTATTTCTTGGGTTTTTGATGATTTTATGAGCTGATTGGCTAGCCGCTTGGCTTTTTCTTTTTCTTTTTGAGATGAGAGGGCCTGTGTGGCGGTTTGGGGATTTTCCCGATGCTCCCATGCAGGGGAGGTTATGGCAAAAAAATTCGAAAATTTAGGGTGTTAGCCAAATTTTTGAAAAATTTGTAAAGTTCTTAGAAACTGAGAAATTGAAGAACTTAAGCCGTAATGAAAATAATGAAAGTTGAGTTTATTAGTAAACAACTTTCAGCTTCGTTCAATTTCGAGGACGAAAAGATTTTAAGTTGGGGAGAATGTAACAACCCGGGAATTCTGAGCCAATTTAAAATTTTTATTTTGGCGATTTTAATGAATTTTGAATATTTAAAATGGTTTATTTCAAATAATAACGACTAAAAATTTATTTTCGATGAAGTGGAAACGAATAACTTTATTTTAATTATATAACGAGCCTGAAATGGCACTGCAGTTTGAAAATTCGATTTCAAATTTCAAATGAATATACAGAATTCAATATAAGTCAGAATTGGACGAAACAAGAAATATTTGAATCTGTTTAATCATATCTTTCCAACGAAGTTAAGAAACTGAGATTTCACTTTAGAAATTGAAAGATATGTCCAGTTTAAAATTCAGAAAAGTCGCTGTGGAATTTATATATATTTTAATATATATAAAGCCCTTAAAAATGGAAATTTTGCAAATTACATTCGTTTTTGACGAAACCACTTTTTTTGGATCCTTGAGGTCAAATTATTGCTAGATTCCAATTTGCATAATTTTCTGAATCAGTATGTAAGCGTGGCACACTTAAACGCATTTGACCAGTTTTAGTTGAATTTAATCGAATGGAAAATGAAATATCATATAGTCCAATCGTCATTGTATATGTCTAGCAATCAAGCCACCAGGGTTCAAGTCCCGGTTGATGCAGAAAATTCAAATCGAATGGAAAATGGCCATTTTTCAAACAGTCTCAAAATTCGACGAAATTAGTTTTGTTAGGACCATATCGTTAATACGAAAATAGAAATAATTTTTCTGTAATTTTAAAATCAGTATGTAGCCCCGGTAAATTAAAATGTGCGTTGAAATTCAATATATAGATTTTATATTTTGATTTTGACCGAAACTGAGTAAAACAATCGAATTGGCTTACGATAAATATCCCATTGTGTTCGGAATGGGGTTATTACGCTAGGGGCGACAGTCGTTGGGTTCGATTTGAAGTTCAAAAGAAAATGTTACTTTTAGGAAATAAATTAATTAAATTAATATATATATTCATATGAGCGTTGACTTCCCTCTCTCTCTTCACTCTCCTCCCCTGTTCGATTTCAACAGAACAGAAAAAACAAGCGATCGATGGAGCTTCCCACAGCCGCCAGGCGTGACCGTGACCCCCCTTCCTCTAACGACGGCATTGACCTCCCCCCTCCTTCTTCGATCATTCCCGAGCTCCATTCCACCCAAAACCGAAGCCCTAGTTCCCCGAAGACCCAAAACCCGACTGCCCTAGCCCACCACCGCCTGCCGCCACTTCAAACCCCCACCTGCATGCCTCCCCCGACCTTCCACCAACCCAGCGCCGTCCTACCTCGCCTGCCCTCCGACTGTAAGCCTCCTCCTCCTCTAAAAGACCTGATTTTTATATTTCCTTGTATTCGCAAATATCCCTTAGCCTGTAGCAAATTCTAGCGCACCACCAACGCTCCCCTCCCCGACTGTGAGCCCTCCTTCCTCTCCGTTCATCAACGTGAGCTTTTATTTTGGTTTTGTTATTTATTCATGTCGTTAAAAATTTGATTTTGATCTATGTTAAGCAGCGCTAAAAATTTTATTTTTTCTTACATGTATAGCGAAGTGATAAAAATCCAATTTTTATATGCACAGATTAGACATAGGGAGGGTATGATTTTTAATCCGTAAAGATTTGATTTTTAAATTGAAAATCTATGATTCTTATGTATGAAAACATAGGGTAAAAATTTCGATTTTTATTATGAAGATAGAGTTATAAAAATCTGGTTTATATATATAATAGAGAATAAAGGAAAAAAAATGAATTTTATATATACAATAGCGTTATAGAAATAAGATTTCTATAATGAAGTAGCGAAGATAAACATATGAATTTCATCGTATGTTTGAAATATTTTTATTATGAAGTTAGCGAAGTAAAAATATGATTTTTAACATATACCGCGTGAAACAGATCTCGTTGGAAGCACAGGAGGATTTTCTACATATGAAGAGTCGTGGTGAATTGGTTTAGCTAATCAGTGAGAACTTCTCACTCAAATTTATTTTCTAGTTAAATATATACTAGGATGTAGACGGTGCTTAGAAGCACCCGACACCATTGTTTGAAACCTTGTTTGCTTGGTTTGGTTGATTGATTTGGTTTAGTTGAATTTGGTTTGGTGTGTGAAATGGAATTGATTAGAATGGTATGTGAATGGCGGAGTCATTATTAGACTGGCGATAAGGCTAGGCCTAATCCCGTTTCTAGTATCGCGCCGTTATGCTGCCGTAATTTTCTAAAATAAGTTAGAAAAATAAAAAGATCATTTTTATTAGGATTAAATAAAATAAAATATTCATTTACAAATCGAACAATTTGTTTATGTACACCCATTTTACTGAAATGGATTGGGACGATAAATTTTACACATCGCCCAACTGCACAAATAAAAATCTGTGTTTGTTGACTGAAACCCCACACGGGTATTGGGATGATATTTGACGTACACTTATCCTGATTGTTTAGTTGTATGTCAACCGATAGGTTGACAGACAGTTGTGTGGTGCACTCTGGATGATGGTTGATCATTTGTCGTTGCTATTATATACATGTGTTGTATGGAACCCATATAATTAACATTATACGGTGATTGATTGGGCCTCATTCCAATTTGGAAAATAAAGAATATTTTAAATTAATATCCAGAAAAGGATTAAGGAAAATTCATGTGTTGAATAAAATTATAATTTCATGCGTTGAATAAAAGAAAATTCGTGTGTTGAAGAAAATATTCATTTGTTGAATAGAATAACGAAGTTATTGAAATATATCAAGCCGTGTTGATTACAAATGCGCCATTTTGACGCGAACGATATTTATATCACTTTTATTCATTTTTATATAGAATAGCGAAAAGTAAGTGATTTCAAAATCTAATATTTTGAAAATATTATCATTTATATATTAACGATATAGAATACTCAATTTTGATTTTAAATTGAAAATGAAGTTGGAACCGTTTTTAAAACGAAGTTAAAACGATTTATAAAATACGTTTTGAATTGAAATCGACGAAATATATATAATATATTATATATATATATATGGCCTGAATAGAACGCGTCGCGCTGCGGCAGTTCGCGAATTTCGACCATTGACTTCGAATTGACGTTACGGGAGATCCGGCCGTTGGATTCTCCTGAAACCGGAACCGTTAGGTTCGTATCGAAAAGAGCTTTCCAATGAATATAAGAGATTTGAAATCTAACGGTTTGATTGGGAATTATTTCCAAATCAAATTTGGAAAAGGTCATTGTAAGTGCAGTTTGATGACCGTATATGGAAATCACTTGTATGGGCCTTGATAAAATTATTAAAAATACCAATAATTTGTCTAAAATCATAATGAATGATTTGAAAATAATTTGGATGAAAAATTCCACATTTGTAAGGAGAAAAATATATTTTTATCGAAATTAACTAGTTTATAACTAGAATAAGAATCCAATTATTTTTTAAATAAATAAGATGGATGGAGAATTGGTTTTTGGGTTTGTCGTGAATGGTATCTTTAATTATACTGTTCTTAAACACAAAAGAGTTAAGAAAATTAGAAACGAACTGGAGATTGGTTAAGTTGAATGATTTTTTGGGTATTGAACTGATGTTAGTTTCGGCCTTCGGGGTTAATGCTTAGGGAATTGTTCTCTTACTAATTTACAGTTAGAGAGTGAATGGAATGTGAATTGGGTTTATCGTGAACTGTTTCTTAAAGGACATTCGTTCTTTAACCCAATTAACAGTGAAATGTGATTTGGAATTTATAAATCCTTTTATTGAGATTTAAGGGAAATTTTCCAAAGTAAAGTTTTCCAATATATAAATTGGAATGGAATGGAATTGGATTTGGTAATAATCGAAGTGAGCTTCTATGGGGGAAGACCGTTACTATAAATGGAATTTAAAAGGCTTCGCCGTTATTCCATTTATATTATTGGTTGGATACAGAAGTTTATATCGATTATATATATATATATATATATTTTGATCTGTTTTCCCTGAAGATTCCATAATTAATGGAATAAGATTTTGGATTTGTCGTGAATGGCATCTTTAATAATACTGTTCTTAAACACAATGGAGTTAAGAAAATTAGAAACTAACTGGAGGTTAGCTAAGTTGAATGGTTTCCTGTTCTCTTACTAATTTACGGTTAGAGACTGAAGAATGGAATGTGATTTTGGGTTTATCGTGAACCGTGTTTTAAATGACAATGGTTCTTTAACCCAATTAAGGACAGGACATCTAAAGGAAGATTAAAGAATAAAATTAAAAGAATTTATCTTTGATAAAATTAATGGGAACATTTCCCTAGAAATAAGAATATTTGAATAAAAGAATATTCTGAATTGGAATGAGGCGTATGTTGTGTTTTTGTAACACTTGTTTACAATATACGCGAGTTATTTGGAAAGGCCGGGTTTATCCCATTCTGAATAACTGATACGACGATATGTCGAAAATGAAGACGGTGGTTGAAGACCGGAGGTCTTCACGTCGTTTGGATGATTCCTGATAATCTTGATTGGGCTGTACACCTAAGAGGAGGGAATACGTTGGTGATCGTCCAGACGTACTTGGAGATCGATGGATATGCGAGGTACATGGTGCCTCCGGTTTCGTTCAGACCCAGAACGGACTTGTAAATGGATTGTGTGTCTGACATTGGATTTCATTCTGTGGGAATTATATACATCGGTTGCATGGCGTGAATTGCCTGTGTGCCATGTTGAGATGCAAATGATCAAGGCTTTTGTTGAAAACAGAGTCTTGTGGTTGATGATCCAAGCACGGCCTTTGTGGCATCTCTTTGTGTAGCGTTAATTCGCGAGCCTCACACCCCGGTGTGAACCAAAAACTGGAGAGGACCTCAGGGAGGCCATGCGTTTCTTTCTAACTTGGAGTGGCGTCAGTGCTTGAACTGGCTGACGAGTTTGACTCATGTGGTAGTTGGATTTGGAGGCGCCTCATATATGGAGTCATTTGGCTCAATTATGGCCCATAGGGCCGGGAAATGCAGTGTCCAGGGTTTAAATTTAATCCACATCGGTGGACCGACCCTGACGATCCGAGGGCTCACCTAAGTCTGGGCCCTGAGACATGGTAGGCCAGATGGTCCCGAATTGGTAGAGGGCTATCTTTTGCCTCGGTTCACAGATGGAATTCCAATTTCCAATACAACATTTTGCGTTTTTATTTGCAGAGCCTAGTATGGCCACATGATATTTGGTACCCATGCCGCCTATGATTGATACTTATGATCGAAATTGATTTCTTCACTTATAGTAATAATAAAAGATGAAATTTAGCATATCAAGCATTCTTTGGCTATTATAAGGGAAAAACCTATCCTCCGGCTTGTGTTGCTTTGTGTGATGGGACATGGGTCTTATAATAGCTTCATTGTTCTTTATTTAGCATTGCGCTGTTTGTTTTATCCACTGGTATTCTTGGGAGGAAACCCGTTTCTGTTATACTGCGTGGTCCCTTGATTTACCTAACTTTAAAATAAAGATTAATAACTGTTTTAGTTCTCACACCAGTCACATGACTGACCTGGAGTATTGTTTTAACCTAAACTCTGGGTGCCCTTATTTTCCGCACGGGCAGCTACTAGTTTCGGTTTTGCAGATTTATATCCACAGGATCTTGGTTTATAGCTGAAGTTATATTCGGAAAGCTCTGTATCCGTGTATTTCTTTCAGTTATGTTTTGTATTATTTTCCGCTGCAGTAATGTATTTAAACCTCTGATAATTATCAAATGTATAATGTTTATTCATACGCTGTATATTCTTGTATTCTGATGGAATTGTTGTAATAGCAATGAAATGTTCTTCTATTTGTGTTCTGATTTGTCGTGTTTTCAAAATAATCACGGGTTTCGAACGGTCTTGGTCGGTTTAGCGATCGATTCGGATCGAGCGAAATTCCTGCTTGTCACAGTTTTGCTCCATGGGATGAATAAGTTGGGTTGGGAAATAAAATAAATGGTTACTTCGGTTTGGATAAACCTTAATATGGTTTGAATTGATATTCAAAGGAAGATTGAAGAATAAATTTAAAAGATTTTATCTTTGATAAATTTAATGGGAACCTTTCCCTAAAAATGTGAATATTTGAATAAAAGAATATTCTGAATTGGAATGAGGCATATGTTGTGTTTGTGCATCACTTGTTTATAATATACGTGATTTATTCGAAAATGCCGGGTTTATGCCCATTTTGAATAACTATTTCGGCAATAAGTTGACGATGAAGACGGTGTTGAAGACCGGAGGTCTTCACAATGTCTGGATGATTACTGATGTCTTGATTGGGCTATACACCCATGACAAGGTAATAAGTGGTGATTGTCCAGATGTACTTGGAGAACGACCGGATATGCGAGGGCCTCTCTCTTGTATTGGTCATATAGGACGAGGAATAAGGTGCCTCCGATTTCGTTCAAACCTAGAATGAACTTGTTAATGGACTGTGTGTCTGACATTGTATTCCTTTATACTGTATTCGTTGATCTCTGCTAAATATAAATCTGTTTGGTGTTTAACACCCTTCTCTGAGACGTACGAGCTTAGAGGTTATGTATTGGCAAAAATCAGTGGTACGGTATGGATTGACTGTGTGGCATGCTGAGATGCATGGATCAAGGCTTCTGTTGAAAAGCAGAGTCTTGTGGTTGATGATCAAAGCATAGCGTTAATATAGCGTCGCTTTGTGTATAGCGTTAATTCGTGAGCCTCACACCTCGGTATGAGTCAAAAACGGGATAAGGGAACGCATGAAGTGCATGATGTTTCTTTCTAGCAATGGGCGGTGTCAGCGTTTTCAAGCCCTGACATTAATATTATTTTTACCTATGTGGTTGTTGGAATGCGAGGTGCCTCAGATATATCGGTTACTACTAAGCCGATGGATAGGTCCAATAGGACAGGGAAACGTGTGTTCAGGAATTGTCAATCCTCAAAAGTAAGGGAGGTCCGACCCTGCAGGATCCAGGGTTGCTAAGGGTGCGATCCTGAGGCATTTGCTAGAGTGTCTCGAAGTCGGCAAGGAATACATCCCTTGCCTCAAGTCATGACGGAATCCGATTTCCAATACGTGACATTTCGGTTTTAATTATAGAACTAGAATGGCGACTTGGTAGGATGGGGTAACATGCCGTCTATGATTGACACAATTATATTCGAAGTTGATTTCTTCACTTATAATAATAATAAAAGATTAAATTTTGCGTATCAAGCATTATTTGGCTATTATAAGGTAAAAACTCTATCCTCCGGCTTGCGTTGCATTATGTGATGGGACCTGAGTCTTATAATAGCTTCATTGTTCTTTATTTAGCATTGCGCTGTTTGTTTTATGCCCTGGTATTTTTGGGAGGAAACCCGTTCCGTGATATACGGCGTGGTCACTGTAATTTTATTTAGAAGTTCTCACTGTAATTTTATTTTCTAGTTGAATATATACTATGATGCAGACGGTGCTTAGCAGCACCCGACACCCGTTGTCCACAGACCATGGACGGCTTGTTTGATTGTACTATGTTGTGAAAATTGTTTGTGATTGTGATGTGGAATGAAAATAAAATATTCATGTGTTAAAATAAATATTTTATCGTTAAAAATAAAAATTTTAATGTGTATATGGATAAAATAAATATTCATTTACAAATCGGACGATTTGTTTATATACACCCATTTGGCTGATACTGATTGGGATGATAAATTTTACACATCGCCCAACTGCACAAATAAAATCTGTGTTTGTTGATTTTAAACCCCACATGGGTATTGGGGTGATATTTGATGTACACTAATACCAATTGTTTAGTCGTATGCCGATCGATTGGTTGACAGACTGGTGTAAGCGTTAATTATTTATACTTAATACTTATACAGTTGTAAAGTGCAATCTGGATGATGGTTGATAGTTTAGCATTGCGGTTATATACCTGTGTTGTATGAAATCCATATAAATAACATTATGTGGAATTTACTGTGTCTGATTCCAATTCAGAATAAAAAGGAATACTTTAAAATAACGAATATTTTAAAATAAGGAATATTTTAAAATAATATTCAGTAAAGGATTAAATTTTGATTCTGATGTCCGATATTGGATGAACACGAAATTACTGAAATTTATAAAGCCGTGTTGATTAGACATGCGCCATTTTGACATGAAAGATATTTATATCGATTTTATTCATTTTTATAATGAATATCGAAAAGGAAATGATTTCAAAATCTATTGTTTTGGAAATCTTATCATTTATATATTAATGATATGGAATATTCAACTTTGATTTAAAATTGAATATGAAGTTGAAATCGTTTTTAAAACGAATTTAAAACAACTTATAAAATACGTTTTAAATGGAAATTGACGAAATATATATAATTTATATTATATATATTAAATGGCCTGAATAGAACGCGCTGCGCAACGACCGTTCGCGAATTTCGACCATTGACTTCGAATTGACGTTACGGAAGATCCGACCGTCGGATTCTCCTAAAATAGGAACCGTTGGGTTCTTATCGAAAAGAGCTTTCCAAAATATATAATATTTGAAATCTAACGGAATTACGTCCAAATCAAAATTGGAAAAGTTCGTTGTAAGTGGTGTTCGATGACCGTTTATGGAAATCGACTAATGGGGCCTCAATAAAATTATTAAAAATAGTAATAATTTATGTATAATCACAATAAATGATTTGGAAAGAATTAGGATGAAAAATTCCATATTTGAAAAGATAAAAATATATTTTTATCAAAATGAACTATTTATTAACTAGACTTGAAATCCAATAACTTTTAAATAAAATAAATTGGATTCGTGAGTGGTTTTGATATAACCAGAAATTTCTAACGAATAAATTGGAATGGCTTGAAATGGAAATAATCTTTGAAATATTTCAGTATTGGATTCCGTGATTATACAGGTAGTGTTATGGGAATTTGGAAGATACAGATATCGTTATTCCCAATACGATATCGGTTAGTTTCAGAATTTGATATTGAATATAAGCCTATATAATTTCTATTTAGAGCCTTGTATTTAATATCAAATTGGATTTCGGGTTTGTCGTGAATGGTGTCTTTATTAACACTGTTCTTAAACCAGTAGAGAAAAGATTAAACCTTTTTATTAAGATTTAATGGAGTTTACCAATTAATTAATATTTAATTGGAATTAAATTGAAATTGGTTTTTGGGTCTATCGTGAATGGTGTTTCAAATAACTCTTAACCCGATTAACAATGAAATGAGATTTTGGGTTTCTTTTGAATGGTGTCTTAGATAACACTGTTCTTAAACCCAGTTGAGAAGAGAATAAATCATTTAATTAAGATTTGGTGAAGTTTTCCAATTAGTTAATATTTAATTGGAACTGAATAAAAGAAGTTGATTTTGGGTTTTTTGTGAACTATGTCTTAAACGACATTCGTTCTTTACTCAAATTAAAAATGAAACGTGATTTGGAATTTATAAATCTTTTAATTAAGATCATGGGAATTTTCCAAAGTAAAGTTTTCCAATTTAATAAAATAAATTGGAATGTAATGGAATTCGATTAGTAATACTCGAAGTGAGCTTCTGTGGAGGAAGACCGTTACTATATATGGAATTTAAAAGTCTTTACCATTATTCAATTTATATTATTGGTTGGATACAGAAGTTCGTATTGATTATATATATTGATCTGTCTTTCGTGAAGATTCCATAATTAATGGAATGTGATTTTGGGTTTATAGTGAATTGTGTTTCTAAATGACATTCGTTCTTTAACCCAGTTAAAGATAGGATTTATTTCCAGAAACTTGAATAATCATTAATATTGATTTTTGGGAAGGTTAAAACCAAGTGGAGTTTTAAAGAATCTTTGATTAGATTGAAATAATCGAGAATGGGGTATCACCAGTTTTGCTCCAAGCGATAATTAAATCTTTAATTATATTTGAACGTGAAATGGTAATTAATATTTACCGATAACACTTTGGTGTTAGATACGGAGTACTACCAGTTTTGCTCCATGGGATGGATAGGCTGGGATTGGGAAATAAAAAAAATGATTACTTCGATATGGTTCGCTAATCCCGACTAGTTTGGATAAACCTTAATATGGTTTGAATTGAAATCAAAAGGGTGATTAAAGAATAAATTTAAAAGAATTTATCCTTGATAAAATTAACGGGATCCTTTCCCTAATGATGTGAATATTTGAATAAAAGAATATTCTGAATTGGAATGAGGCATATGTTGAGTTTGTGTAGCACTTGTTTATAATATGCGCGAGTTATTCGGAAAGGCCGGATTTATACCCATTCTGAATAACTGACTCGACGATATGTCGAAGATGAAGACAGTGGTTGAAGACCGGAGGTCTTCACATCGTTTGGATGATTACGGATGTCTTGATTTGGCTGTATACCCAAGACGAGGTAATAAGTGGTGATTGTCCTATAACAACCCGGAAAATCAGAGCCAATTTAAAATTTTTATTTTGAATATTATTAACAGAAATTTGGTCAGAATTTAAAAATTCGATTTTTTCAATAATAATAAAGCCCTTAAGAATAACCGTTTTGCAAACGACCTCCATTTTCGACAAAATCACTTTTGTTGGATCCAGAATGTCAAATTAATATTAGGCTCCAATTTTCATAATTTTTGGAACTAATATGTGAGCGTGGCGCACTTAAACGCGTTTGAACTATTTTAGTTGAAGTTAATCGATTGGAAAATGGCCATTTTTCAAATGGTCTCCAAAATCGACGAAATCAGTTTTGTTGTGGTCGTATTGTCCAAACATAACTGTTTGTGTCAAAAATGGCACAAATACCAAGTGTACTCGGGGTACTTCTCTAAATGCTTAATGGTACAAAGTATGGAACCGATAAATAAAGAAAGACAAGTAAAGAGACACAAAGTTTGAAGTGGTTCAATCAATGGTGATTTACATCCACTTTGAATATTATTCTACTATCTCATGTTGAATTACAAGGCAAATACATCTCTCCATTACATTCATCCTCACACTCTCTTAGAAAATCAATTAAGGAGAAAATGATGAATAGTCTTCAAATGAGCTTGACAATGGATCGGATCTAGATTTCCATGTGCATTGTCATGGATTTGGAGTTGAATCTTCCTCTTTAAGTGATTAGAAAGTGAAGAAAATGCTAAGGAAATGTCGGGAATATAGTTTGACAGCCCTTCGGGGTCATGTAGCTCTCCTACATTAAAGAGGGGTTGGACCTCTATTTATAGGAGTGGAGAAATGGTATGATATAGCTTTCTGGGCCACCGGTCGGTCATCCCTTATTTACGGAATTGCCACCGAGTATAGCTGGCAACAGCTGTAAAAGTGTACCGGTCGGGTTTGTACTGGTCGGTCGGTCTTCAAATGAGGTACCGGTTGGTCAATACATAAAGACCACCAACGGTCTGTAGATATGAAACTTCGGTCAGTATAAATGTTTCCCAATGGTCCACTTTAATCGTGCCCCTAGCTTTTGTCCTTTAGTGCTATTTTATCCATCTTCTGTGCACCACGTGGCCTTCACATAATCATCCAATCTTAAAGTATGGGATCCAAGAATTACAATATAGCCACCACATTATTTATTGCCTCCACCGACCGGTTTGTCTTAACTGTCAACTGCATTTTGCTTTTAATACCAACCGACCATGTGTATATGACTGCTTTTATATACCGGTCGGTAGCATAAGCTATGGCCGTCCCATGAAGCGTGAGCTGCCTGCCTCCGTTTTGTCACGTGCTTTCTTTGAATAAATGGCATGTTATTCACATATTACAATGTTATGTGGCCATTGCAAATATAAATCCACTATTTACAAGTCTGCCATCCATTTGATAATGTGCTAATTAGAACACGGGAATGACCATAGACCGGTTGTCAAGACCTGACCGGTCGCCTGAACGCTTGAAAGAGTCCGACCGAATGGTGTGATGGAAAGTGCTGATGTGCTTCTTTACACATGCCATATAGGTGAGACCATTGATCCGCGAAAACTAGATGATTCCCATGATGACGTGGCTTTTATTGTAAGATGCATACTGCCACTTGATTATCATGCACTCACACCTCCCTTTAACAACTCCTAATCCACAATGCCTTCATACTGACCAACTATGTTCCATATATTGAATGCTGACATGGTGCTTTACTTTAACATCAAATATGGAACCAAACCATGGAGCTTGAAGACTTGATACCGTTCGGTACATAACTTCCCTGACCGAACGCCAAGAAGAACTAAGATGCTAACTGGTCACATTACGCTCCTATTTGTAACCGAGCGGTATAGATGCTGCTGACTGACCGGTGGTAGAGGAACTGACTGATAGGTATGTTTTGCTGGACATTGTGTTAATCTTCGTAGCCGTGTTTTGATGTCAGTCCATACTACTAAGTTTTGAACTGCGTTTTAATAACGGTGTTAACATTTCCCCCCGAAGTTTGTATGTTTGCTTGCGAAAAATGCAGGCTTTGAAATGAGCGTTGTTGATATATTTTTCTTGCTTGGTCTGACATGGAACTTGCGCTCTGATTCGAATTTCGTTAAGTACTTGAAAGCTTATTGGTGATAATCCGAATTCAAATTTGTTTTCTGGCATGCTTTGTTGCGCAGATTTTGTTGCACTAGCAGACGCTCTAGTTTTGACTCAAGAATCTGTTGTTGATAGCGCTGTGAATGCCCTGGTTTTAACTCAGATTTACAAGTGAAACTTGCGATGAGTTGGTCGTACTCGATTTTCATCAGAATAGTCTTGGCCACTCCATGTTACATTAATTGTTCTACGAACTCGTTTTGTCATTGAATTTTACCGGAGCAAAGCACACTTTCTGAAGCAAATGCCGATTGCGTCTTTTGCCTTATTCCGATGAAAGGTGGTGCAACAATGGCTTAGTTTCATTGGAGAGCTTCTCCTGTCAACTAGTCTGATGGAATTCCGAACTTGTCTTGCCCCATACAATATTAGTGATGCCCCAATCGACTAGACTCATATTCTCAGTCGATCTTTTTAGGTGACCATGACCATAGGATTTTAGGGAAATTGAACAGCTCGTGCGCAGTGCCAATAGGTTGCGTTAGGCCAGCATTTGGAGTTATACTTTTGCGTCATTTATTATGAAAAGATGAGTTTGGAACTATGACTTGGGAATCAATACCATGTAAAGGACGAATCGCTTCTTGCGTTATTTCTATCTTTGATCATATCGGCCTTTTCAATATTTCGGGATGCTACTTTAGGTATTACAGCCTCATGGTATTGTGGTTTCTTCCAACAGTATTCGATAACGTGGATCATCCCACACGGCATAAAACCCTGAATTTCATCTTCACAATGGATTGCCCCAGTGCATGACTATAGCTCAATCTTTTATAGTTCATGTTGATGTCATCGACGGATATTCTCTTCAATCCCTAAGGAAGCATCACTAATCTACTGGATTCGAATTAAGCTACATTCGCACAATCTCCCTTTAAGCATTGCTTATCCTGGGATTTAAAATAGAATACCATCGAGGTCATTAAGTCATTTATAATTAGAACTTTTCAGTCGAAGGAACTTTTGCGTTGAGGAGTTCTAGGTTCGTTTAGCGAAGGAATACATTTTGGCGGAAGACTGTTTCTGATTTATCTTGACTAATGCATCCCTCCTTTTTCTTCCTTGCTTTAGATTGTAGCACTAGATGCTTCTAATTTTTTGGCAAAAGTATATTGCTTTTATCGGCTTATTTATAGCTTCTAAGAACGCCAATGTATCTAGGAAACCTGGAATTTGTATTTAACTATGAGCTTGATTCTCTGAAGGCTACCAATGAGCACGATGAAACTAAGAAGTTTCTTATCATAGAATGGTCCCTTTGTGAATTCAGACTACTTGCGCCAACTCAATCCTTTCTCTTTCGAGGAATTCTTCTTGCTTCCCGTTGTGTGCCCAAAGCACCGGATGCCCCAGCCTTTGATGGAAATGTAGTATTGATGAACTCCTTCGATGTATTCCTTCGATGTGGTAGTGATATTCCCATATCAAAAAATTTCATAGACTTTAAAAGTTAGCCGTGGCAGTATGTGGCCGACTTTGCTTGGAGTCTTCTAATTATGCGCTTTTCGCCATTGTTGAAGTCCACGACATGATCATGATCAAAAGTTTCCAGTCTAGTCGCTCCTTCTGATGCCTTTTTATGGAGATGAGCTTCTGTTTTTGTGCCTCTGCTCAAGAGGTCTTGTGTTTTGTTCTTAACTGGATTTGGAAGACCTGGATATTCTGTCAGTAACTGGGTTTGAAAGACCTAGAATCAATAGTTGGATTTGGAGGATCCAACATCTGATCGGATGCCACCAAAGGGGTCTTTATAATTTGTCATTAACTGGATTTGGAAGACCCAGATATTCCGTCAGTAACTGGATTTGAAAGACCCAGAATCAATAGTTGGATTTGGAGGATCCAACATCTGATCGGATGCCCCAGAAGGGGTCTTTTGAATGTGGTGTTGGTGTCGTAATCCAACCATGCGTCAATGGCATCGACGACTTACCGAAACCCGGCCTTTGTATCACATCCCGGCCATGTATAAATGGCGTCAATGATTAACCGAGTACCTCTTGGGGAGGTTTTTTATTTAGAAACCTAGCCTTTGTATCGTAATCCGGCCATGTATCAATGGCGCCAATGATCAACCGAGTACCTCTTGGGGAGGTTTTTGGTTTAGGGTTGAATGTTAGTTCACTTACCGGGCTATGCCGCGATTTGTTGGAATTAGGGCTAGAGACCTTATAATTAAGAAGGTGCCCCTTCAGTGAAATTTACACCTTTATTTGTAATATGAACGCTACATCATTTGACCGTTCTTCTCCTGGTTCCACTTATTTGCCAGATTATGCTCCACAACTTCGCAGCTGGATGTCGCCTTTTGGTAAGATTCTTCATGTGGTGCTGCCTGTTATTGCATCGTTCCATGAGGCAGACACCGGTTTTTAATTAGATGCTCATTTTAATGAACGATCTTGGTTATAAAACCAGTGGCTTGGACCCCACCTTTAATCAGGTAGTTCCTTTGATGGATAATGAAATAGGTGACGCCTGAATTATCATGGTTTGAATGCATGATTTTACTAGTTCATGGAGGGGCGAGGATCATTTGAGTAATCTGCAACATTCATTCGACCATTAGTGATTCATTTTCAATTTGTTTTACTAAAATTTCCACAAATATAAGATCAAAAATGAGAATGCATTAGCAGCAAAGTTAAACTCCTGTTACAACCCCTCTCTTTTACCATAAGAGGTTTACAGTTTAAGGAAATGTATAAGTTTTCCCTTGGGATACCAAGAGTGCGTTATACAGCGAAATGTCGCGATTGGCCACCAGGAAAGACTTTTGGGATCTATACACCATCAATAGTCTTTAAAGTGTAAGACTTTAAAGTTGCTTTTATTTTTGTAGGATTTTCTAAATCCGTAATGGTAATTTCCAGAGTAGCCGGGCAATCTTTCACTCTTTCCAGGTTCGCTTAGATAAGCAGGAACTGTTTGCCATCGTAGCGAGCTTTGGTGGTGCTACATTCCATGGTGGAGTCTTGCTTCCTTGATTTGGTCGGTTGACGGAAACGCTTTGGCATGCATTGCTTTGGTAGCCTATAAGTAGAACTTCTCTTTGAACTTTTAGTCGGATCGGAGAACCGGTCTATGAACTCAAGCGACAGCTTCGTGAACTGTAATGTTGTAATGTCTTTTGAGTTGAGAGGAAGGTATGTGCATCCCATTTTATCCTTTGCCCTAGCTGTGTTCATTTGCTACTCATATCTGAACAGGAAGTAGCCTGCATCAATAAGGCTGTTGCATAGAGGTAGGATATGAGAGGTGTGTTCCTCTGGAGATTGTGCTTAAAGGACCCAGACGAATGGAGTTTCATTAGGAGGGAAGTACCATTCCTTTCCATAGTCACTGCGAGTTTGATCCTTCTTCACGATATATTTTGTCATGTCTGCGATATACTCTTCAGTGTTGCGTTGTTCCGCAGGGCCAATTTTGATTTCATTACTGGATTGTTGCCTTGGCAATATATCGTGGTTCAAGAATCGAGGAAATGCCCTTTGTGCGGGACTAGCAACATTTCGAGTATTTCGATCAAAATGACATCGCATGTGGATTGGTGCCTTTGACGTTGGCTCCGTCTTTGTCATTCACCCAACCACCAATAATCTCCATATCATTGGGATGATTCGATCAGAAGCTATCAGATTCGTGTTCCCTTCAAGATTGATATGGATCCTTGGAGGAAGAGCGGGATTGGCTTCAGTGTTTAGGAGAATATTGATTTTTTCCCTGAGAGCTTGATTATCATCCATTAGAAATTTATTTGGAGTTTCCATTTGAAATGAGATTGATTTGTATGACGTTGAGATACATAGTGTATGGAGATAATGACGCATCAACTTGCACAGTCGAAGGTTGTCAGTGAGGTTGATGCAAGAAAGAATGACTAGTTAAGGTAGATCCCATTCAACTTTGAATCATATTTGAACCATGATGGCGTTCTTTGAGGAATTAGTCCCTGGTTATGGTTGACGATATAAATCACAAATGGGGAGGAAGCGGTTGGTTATGGTTCTGGACAACCGATCGGTCCTGTTTCTGGACAACCGATAGGTCCTTGTTTCTGGACAACCGAACGGTCTTCTATTCTTTGATACCGTTTTCCTTTGGAAATTTCATACCGTCCGATCCCTTTACTTTGAAGCCAATCCTTCCTGTTACCACATAAAGAGACTGCCAAACCGTCTTCGAATACAAATGTGCCAGTGCATCACGTATACTGGCCATCGTTGGTTTTTTAGCACCTGATTTTTTTATTCTTATTTATAGGCATGAAATTTACATCATTGCTATTGCATTTTTATAGAAACCTGCAGGTCCGTAGGCTTACTAACGAAATGAATGACCGACCGATAGATGACTCTAGAGCTGACCGGCCGGTTGGAACGCCTAGAGCTGAACTGTGACTTGCATGCTGACGTGGACTTGCAGCTTTCCAATTCCATGTTGCACATATGCTTTGTCATGATACCAGACATCATGTTTAGAGCATTTACCCAAACACGTTTAGCACATTTATCTGCAATGTGTTCATCTTTGTACACACATATATCAGAACGTGTGCAGACGTATTGACGTATTAACGAATGACTCCGCCTCATATTTTCATATCATTTCACATTGTTTTGTATACAGGTGGACATGGTTCCATATGTTACATTTTATTATACCAAAACGTAGCTTATATCACGCATACATGTCCGATTCTAGAAGCCGAACTCAATGCTTCTATTGTCATACACGCGTACCATGTATATTGTTATGCCTGCTTCACATTAGATTGCCATGCGAAATTTACTGCTATAATATGGACCGACCAGCTCATGTATATGTAAGCATGATCATCCATTATTTCTCATTAGGAAATCAGTCCCAATTTTAAGATCTAGACTGAAATTGATTTAACCCTATATTGCAACATGAGCATAACCTTGATCCATACTTTTTCAGTTTATGTTTTGCAGCGGATTTCTGATTTCAATTGTTTTCTTCCTTTGCCTTTTCCTTTCGTGCTTTCTGTGATGAATGAGAAAACAGTTTTTCGACTTTTATTTGTGTTCAGTTATCTCACGTGAAAAACTGAAGTGGTCTTTATTGTAACCACTTTTCTTTGCACGTGAAAAACTGAAGTGGTCAACATATCCAATTAATAGGCAAGGTAAGAGGGATATTATTAATCCCAGATTTTAATATCTTTTATTGAAACCATTCATCACGGTATCACCTTATATATATTAAAATCATATTATGTAAATGTTCTTAATCTTTTATAATTAAACCCAAGTTACATGGACCACTATAATATAGAAATATTCTTTCATTCTCCCACTTGGTCCATGTGACGATTTGATGACTTAATATATACTTTAAGCATGCACTCTCATTTTTATTTTATTTTTGAAAGTTAAGCGCAAAATTTTATTTCTCTATATGAATTGATTACAATAAGAAGTATCCCAATAAACAAAATACAAAAAAACAACAACCTCATGAAGATAACAATTTACATCACTCAAAATAACAAGCCTAAAAGGAACATAAAACTTCAAGATTCACTGAATTCCCTGAAGCACTGCATAAATCCACCTGAACAGCCGAGAAGCAGTTGATAACCAATAAAATTCCAATATAAATGTCCAGTGAGAAGCCAGCATCCATTACAATACCACTTAGATGCCTTGAAACCGAAAACTGTAGGATTCCATGCAAAACCAGAAACAAATATAAAAGTCCATTAAGAAAAGGAAGGGTCATACATTGGATTATTCCTTGTATGCCTTCTGGATGTTTTCAAGTTCGAGATAAGTGGATACACGTCCTCAGCTGTGAATTCAGCACCTTCATCTAAGTCCGCCCAAAATTTACCTGTCAAATTAGTACTCTTGGCTTTAGAAGAAGACACTGAACTCTTAGAGACAGCTGTAGCTAATAAGGATGGGTCAATAGCCGGAAAAGTTAATCCAGATCCGGACACTGCAGGAGGAGGTAGATGGACAATTTGCACTCTCATATTTAGTCCAATATAAACTCATTTACTTTAATCAAGTTAGAACTAATTGAATCATGACAGTCACAAGTCATTGAGCGACAAGATTCTTTCCATGTATTACAAACTAATCCCAACTTTAAATTTCTTTAAAGTTTGAGCAATACCATAAATCTCAAGAAATACATATCTTCAAACAACCATAAGTGTATACACAAACAATAATGATAACATGTCCAATAAAATAGAAACACAACTATAAGCGAATTCTAAGCGTCTACATCATGAGCAAGCTGTAATCAAAATGGCAAGGCTTTATTTATAATTCCCATACGCATGACATGGCCAATGAACGCCTTGGGAGGTAATCCTTTAGTTAACGGATCCGCTTTCATGACATCCGTTTTAATATGCTCAAAGAACACTCTCTGCTTCTGCACTTCCTCTTTTACTGATAAGTACTTTAACTCCATGTGTTTAGCACCCTTAGAGTACTTGTCGTTCTTAGAGAAGAAGACGGCTGCGGAATTATCACAATAAATTCTCAACGGCCTGGATATACTGTCGACAATTCCAAGTCCCGAGATAAAGTTCCGCATCCACAATGCATGAATAGTGGCCTCAAAGCATGCCACAAATTCTGCCTCCATAGTGGAAGTAGCAACGACTGACTATTTTCCACTTTTCCATGAAACTGCCCCTTCAGCTAGTAGAAACACATAGCCAAATGTAGATTTTCTACTATCTAAACATCCGGCATAATCCGAATCTGAATATCCAATAACTTCTAGATGCTCAGATCTCCTACATGTAAGCATGTGCTCCTTGGTGCCTTGCAAGTACCTGAGGACCTTCTTAACAGCTTTCGAGTGATCCATACCGGGATTACTTTGATATCGACCCAACATTCCTACACCAAAGCTGATATCAGGTCGAGCACATGTTTGAACATAGTTCAAACTCCCAACCACTGATGCATATGGAATTCTTTCCATTTCTTTTCGCTCCAACTCATTTTTAGGACATTGCATTTTACTGAACTTGTCCCCTTTCTGTATTGGAGCTATTCCTGTGGAGCATTTGTCCATTCTATATTTCTCTATGATCTTATTTATATAACCTTTCTGAGACAGTCCTAACAGTCCTTATGATCTATTTCGAATGATTTCAATTCCAATCATATAGGATGCCTCACCCATATCTTTCATTTCAAAGTTCCTAGAAAGTTACTTCTTTACATCATGTAACATCCCTAAATTATTTGCAGTAAGCAAAATATCATCAACATACAGAACCAAAATTACAAATCTGCTCTCACTAACTTTCATGTAGACGCACCGGCCAACGGCAATCTCTACAAAACCATATGATGTAATAGTATTATTAAACTTTAAATACCACTGTCTGGAAGCTTTTTTAAGTCCATATATTGATTTTCTAAGCTTACACACCATCTGTTCATTTCCTGTGGCCAAGAACCCTTCAGGTTGATCCATATAAACTTCTTCATCTAATTCACCATTTAGAAAGGCGGTTATTACATCCATCTGGTGAAGCTCTAAATCATAATGAGTCACCAATGCCAAAACAACCCGCAAGGAGTCCTTCTTTGAAACTGGAGCGAAGGTCTCCTTATAGTCAATGTCATCCTTTTGGGTGAAGCCCTTAGCAACAAGTCTGGCCATATATCTTTCAATGTTGCCCTTTGAGTCCCTTTTCGTCTTAAAGACCCACTTGGACCCAACTGTCTTACAACCCTTAGGCAACTCAACTAAGTCCCAGACTTTGTTATCACCCATAGACTTAATTTCTTCTTTCATGGCAATCAACCATTTATCGGAATTGTCACTTTCTATGATCTTATTGAATGAGACTGGATCTTCATCAATGCTTAAGTCACATTCATTTTCAACAGCATAAACCACATAATCATTTGGAATAGCAGATCTTCTTTCCCTTACAGACCTCCGTAACTGCTCTTGTGGTTCACTAATTTCTTCTTGAATTATGACCGGTTCATCCACTATAATGTCATCTTGTGGGATTTGGACATCATTTTGTTGTTCCAATACGTCATGTGACTGTGATACAACAACTGGTACAACAACTTTAAGTGGAATAACAGGTGAAGGAACTTCAACCTGAATCTCTTGAATATCCACCTTTCGTGATTCATCACTCCCACTAGATTGACCATTTTCTATGAACCTAGCATTACCTGTCTCAACAATTCTCGTACTATGGCTAGGACAATAAAACACATACCCCTTTGATTTTTCAGGACAGCCAATGAAGAAACCACTGTCTGTCCTTGGATCAAGTTTCTTTTCATGTGGATTATATAGCCTTACTTCTGCTGGACAACCCCAAACACGTAAATGCCTTAAACTAGGTTTCCTTCCCGTCCACAGTTCATAAGGAGTCTTAGGAACTGCTTTACTTGGAACCCTGTTAAGTAAATACGTAGCAGTCTTTAATGCATATAACCACAACGAAGAGGGCAATGAACAATTACTTAACATGCTCCTAACCATTTCCATTAATGTACGATTCCGCCTCTCCGCTACACCATTTTGTTGTGGTGTACCAGGCATTGTATACTGTGCACAAATACCTCGACTTTCGAGAAGCTTTGCAAATGGACCAGGACATTGTCCACTTTCATTATATTTACCATAAAATTCACCACCTCTATCAGATCTCACAACCTTTACTTTTCTATCTAACTGCCTTTCCACCTCATTTATGAACATCTCAAGGACATTCACAGATTGAGATTTTTCATGCAGTAGATATACATATCCATAACGTGAGTAATCATCAATAAAAGTGATGAAGTATTTTTCATCACTCCAAGAAGGAACGTCAAAAGGACCACATATATTAGTGTGTATTAACTCAAGAAGCTGAGTGCTTCTTGTGGCAGGTTTCTTTATTGTGTGTTTAGTCTGCTTTCCTTTAATGCAATTTATACACACGTTTAAGTCACTAAAATCCAATTGAGGAAGGATTTCACTTTTCACCAACCTCATTAGTCTTTCCTTGGAAATATGACCAACTCTTTGATGCCACAAATAAGAAGAACTTTCATTAGATGTACTACGTTTAATGCATTGACTTTCAACATGAAACAAGGATTCAGAAAATTTAATATCAAGATTGAACCTATAAAGTGAATCAATCAAAGTACCACTACCATAAAAATAATCATGTTTGTACAATGAAAATACACCATGTTCAAATCTAATACAGAAACCTAAATTATCCAACCTACTAATAGAAATAAGATTCCTAGCACACTCAGGTACATAGAGACATCTTTCAAGATCTATTCGACAACCGGTTTCTAAGATCAATCTATAAGTCCCAATGCCTTCTATCAGTGCCTTCATCCTGTTTCCCATGAACAAGTACTGCTCAGTTTCTCTTATGGGCTGGATCGAACTGAATCCCTGTTTTACATGAGATACAGGAGTAGTAGCACCAGAATCTAACCACCAAGTATTAGTAGGCACTTCCATAAGGTTTGATTCAAAGCAAACATAACTATAATACATACCTTTCTTTTCAAACCATGCCTTCCTTTTCGGACATTCCTTCTTTAAGTGTCCCGATTTCTTACAAAAGAAACACTTCATCTCCTTTCGGATGTTGCTGTCAGGGCCTTTTGGGGCCTTATACTTCTTTTTGTCCTTTTTACCTGGCTTCATTTTGCTGCTGCTGGCACCATCATGACCTACGAGATGAACTGATTGATCCTTCATCTTCCCTAATCTCCCTTCCTCCTGTATTAACATGGCCTTCAATTCTTGAAAGTTCCATTTATCTTTAATGGTGTTATAATTCACCTGGAACTGGCTAAATTTAACAGGCAGAGAGTTAATGATGAATTGGACCAAGAATGTCTCACTTACATCCATCCCCATGGTCTTTAACCTTGCTGCCAAATTAGACATGTGTGTCACATGATCATGGATCGGCTGAGACCAGTCAAACTTCTTCGTAGTCAGCAGACTCATAAGGCTGCCTACTATCGACTTGTCAGCTAAATCCGATTGAGAACACTCTTTAATCTTGTGCATGAATTCCCTTGCATTATCTGTCTTGGGCATAGATGGTTTGATACTTTCTGCCATAGTCATCCGCATAAGGTTCAAACTCAACCGGTTAGATCGCTCTCACCTCTCATAAAGAGACTTCTCAGTTTCGGAGCTAGCATCTGTAATGGTTGAAGGTTGTTCCTCCATTATTATTGCAAGGTCCAAAGCCATACAACCCAGTGTGAACCGGATTTGTTCAGACCAATCATCATAGTTCAACCCATTGAACTTCACGACAGAATTAGCAGAGGCAAACACACTAGATAAAGCTGCAATCATTTATACATACTAATCCATTAGTGCTTTGAGAACTTTATATTGATTCAAAATAAATATAACAATAAAGCATGCATTCAAGTAACCTTTGGGCAATACTTAAGTGCAAGCACTTTCATTGACACTAAAATTTAAATACTTTAATAATTAATCAAAACACATATAGTTAAATAAGAATGCTATCTTTGGATATACATATTATTCAACTTTAAGTATAGTGACTAATCCTTTTAATATTACTAATTATACTCAATGATCAATCTTTGGATGATCTCCTAGAATATAATTAATAAGATCAATTATTCAGTTAAACTCTAATGTCATTATTAGCATCGCTTTAATCATGAATAATTGAACACTGTTATTTTGTGTCTAAATTTAGATATACTTAGGCCACTTTGGTGACTTACAAGTTATATCCTTATAAAAATAATACATTAATCACTTTAATGGGTAAGAAAAATCCCTTTTTTTTAAATGTGTTCATATTCTATAACAAGTCCTGCTTTAATTTCTTCAATCCATATTTTAATGTTTGCATTCAAAGCATACAAGAAATTGGATGCATCTATAAACAAAATCCACTAGTTTGTTGTCTTGCAATATATGCTATGTCTTGTACATAAATGAAGCACCGAAATAACTTCAGTTGCAATATAAAAGAGTATTCATTTTGCATATGGACAAGTCACATGCAACAAGACATGGTGCATGATTGCTTTCTTCAGTCATACTTAAGTTAAAAGAGAAGAGACATGAATTCACTGTACTGTGTTTCTACTTTCTCTCTTCAATTTTATTATTTTAATCCCTTCCAGCATCTTTCGTTTCAGTTCAATTCTCTTGAAAAAATGAAAACGAAAAATGAAATAAACTTTCAGCCGCCACAAGAAGGAGCTTTTCAGTTCGATCTCATTTGTGCTTACATATGAAATGAAATTCATTGATGTTCTTACAGGCAAGGAAATTCATACATGCAATTCGAAATCAAAATTAGGGTAAATCAATCAAGCCTAAACCTTGCTCTGATACCAATTGTAAGCATGATCATCCATTATTTCTCATTACGAAATCAGTCCCAATTTTAAGATCTAGACTGAAATTGATTTAACCCTATATTGCAACATGAGCAAGATAGATTTACTAACCTTGATCCATACTTTTTCAGTTTATGTTTTGCAGCGGATTTCTGATTTCAATTGTTTTCTTCCTTTGCCTTTTCCTTTCGTGCTTTCTGTGATGAATGGGAAAACAGTTTTTCGACTTTTATTTGTGTTCAGTTATCTCACGTGAAAAACTGAAGTGGTCTTTATTGTAACCACTTTTCTTTGCAAGTGAAAAACTGAAGTGGTCAACATATCCAATTAATAGGCAAGGTAAGAGGGATATTATTAATTCCAGATTTTGATATCTTTTATTGAAACCATTCATCACGGTATCACCTTATATATATTAAAATCATATTATGTAAATGGACTTAATCTTTTATAATTAAACCCAAGTTACATGGACCACTATAATATAGAAATATTCTTTCAGTATATTGTTTGACCGGTCACCCTTCGGATCACAACTATGCCATTATGTTCTAATTCTAACCACAACCGGCTCATAAGGAATACTGTAGCCGAACATAGGGAATAATGATGAATCGTGTGTACGTATACCATGCCTGTCCTTCCTTTTTGATACACTATGTTGTCATGTGATCCACTAAATTCCTTAATTTGATACTGTATTTCATTTCTGTATATGGTTCACGTATTATAACTTGTGAATGAAACTGATATAAGTCGCCTATGATCATTGGTATGTCACGAATTTTGCAGTATAACTGAGCCCATGCACTTGGTTCGACCAGGTATGTTCGTATGACCGACCGGCTCATGAGCATAAGACCGACCGGTTAGGTTCAGTGTTGAAGTGTCCAGAATGAGCTTTGCCCGTTCAAACTATATTGCTATCGTGAGTTTTACATTATAGTAATATGACCAACCCATATCGGTACGAGTTGTGGAATCATTATGGCGAACAGCAAACCCTTTTTTTGGCACGTGGTTGTCATTATAGTATATTTATGAACTTGCTACCTTACATTCCCACTTGTAAATAGTTGATCCACGTGAATGCCAATGTCGACCAACTCTTACGGGTAACATGTCCGACCAAACCATCGTTCGTGATGTGCCCGACCGATCAGTATATTTGACGCCGACCAATCCACATGACCATACATGACAGACTGCTTTATAATCGATCGCCATACATACATGCCATCCTATACCGATCAGTTTGTTTCTCATGTCCAGGCTACGTGTAAAGTCTTATGGTGCCGGCTCTTTGAATTGATACCGGCCGGGTAGCCTTTAATACCACCGACCAGTCCACCATTTTATCATTGGCCAGCCTATGATGTAGTACTGACCGGGTCAATCCTGGCAGCGCCTCCGTCTTTGAGAGCTCCGAGATACGGTGCAGCACTATACTTTTCATCAATGACAATCTTTGTTCATAGCATAGCTTATGACATTCTGAAAGGATCTGTAAATACTCTTTCCTCATAGATCTACTTTCAATTTCTTCAAGAATAGGTTTCATATCGCTAGTTGCAGCCTTTAAGCGAACATAGATAATGGAGGCTTCAACTCCCTCCGAAAAGGATGATTTGCTTGAGCTATTATCACGAATAGCTGTTTGCATCAAGTACACGCCAGACTCTGCGTATTGTGGGTTGTTCTCAACGTATGATATACAATCAGCAGAGGAAGGAACCGCTCATTCCTGGTTATCATATTTGGAGAATAAAAGTTTGTGGAAATATTCTCCAATTCATCAAAATAATTATTGAGTTTGCTTTGAAGTGCCTCAACAAAATCAATCAGTCTTTGCTTTTCAAGCGGCAACCGGTTACATGTGTCATGCAGAGTTTTAGTTTTTGTAGCGACATTTTGGTATAGCATCTCTAGTTCATAAAACAATTCCAATATACGATCAACCTGATTAAGTATCCCATCACATATTTGAATACGTCCCAGCAATGTATTGACATGCAAATTGTATTTCTTCTATAGAGCAATCCGATGCTATCAATTTCTGGAGCTGTACATAAGCCTCCACAATATTCGTCTTGATAGGTCTGAACAAAATTGATGGATTTTGCGGATAGAGCTACACCTTCTTCATCACTATTGGCAATTCTCACTGAATAGCAGTGCTAACCTTCTGAATAAGCTCTACTAATTTATCTGGTGCCGCAAATGCTTAATCTTTTAGCGATTGAATCGGTCCAACGGTGGGCGCCAAATGTTTGCGTCAAAAATGTAACAAACACCAAGTATACTCGTGGTACTTCTCTAAATGATTAATGGTACAAAGTGTGGAACCGATCAATAAAGAAAGACAAGTAAAGCGACACAAAGTTTGAAGTGGTTCAATCAATGGTGATTTACATCCACTTTGAATATCGATTCTATAATCTCATGTTGAATTACAAGGTAAATACATCTCTCCATTACATTCATCCTCACACTCTCTTAGAAAATCAATTAAGGGGAAAATGATGGATAGTCTTCAATTGAGCTTGATGATGGATCGGATCTAGATTTCCATGTGCACATTCATGGATTTGGAGCTGAATCTTCCTCTTCAAGTGATTAGAGAGTGAAGAAAATGCTATGGAAATGTCGGGAATATAGTTTGACAGCCCTTCGGGATCATGGAGCTATCCCTCATTAAAGAGGGGTTGGACCTCTATTTATAGGAGTGGAGAAATGGTATGATATAGCTTTCTAGGCCACCGGTCGGTCATCCCTAATTTACAGAATTGCCACCGAGTACGTGGCAACAATTGTAAAGGAGTACCTGTCGGGTTTGTACTTGTTGGTCGGTCTTCAAATGAGGTACCGGTCGGTCAATACATAAAGACCACCAATCGGTCTGTAGATAGAGATGAAACTTCGGTCAGTATAAATGTTTTCCAATGGTCCACTTTAATCGTGCCCCTAGCTTTTGTCCTTTAGGGATATTTAATCCATCTTCTGTGCACCACATGGCCTTCACATAATCATCCAATCTTAAAGTATGGGATCCAAGAATTACAATATAGCCACCGCATTATTTATTGCCTCCACCGACCAGTTTGTCTTAACTGTCAAATGCCTGTTGCTCTTAATACCAACCGACCATGTGTATATGACTGCTTTTATATACCGTTCCGTAGCATATGCTATGGCCGTCCCGTGAAGCGTAAGCTGCCTGCCTCCATTTTGTCATGTGCTCTTAGAATAAATGGCCGGATATTCACATATTAAAATGTTACGTGACCATTGCAAATATAAATCCATTATTTACAAGTCTGCCATCCATTTGATAATGTGCTAATTAGAACATGGGAATGACCACCGACCGGTTGTCAAGACCTGACCGGTCGCCTGAACGCTTGAAAGAGTCCGACCGAACAGTGTGATGGAAAGTGCTGATGTGCATTTTTATACATGCCATATAGGTGAGACCATTGATCCACGAAAACTAGATGATTCCTTTTGTTCAAGTATCATTTGGTCCATCCTTATACATATATACTGTATATATATGATCCAACACATCCATGATGATGTGGCCTTTATTGTAAGATGCATGAATTATACTGCAACTTGATTATCATGCACTCACACCTCCCTTTAATAACTCCTAATCCACAATGCCCTCAGACTGACCAAATATGTTCCATATATTGAATGCTGACATGGTGCTTTACTTTAACATCAAATATGGACCAAACCATGGAGCTTGAAGACTTGATATCGTTCGGTACATAACTTCCCTGACCGAACGCCAAGAAGAACTGAGATGCTGGCCGGTCACATTACTCTCTTATTTGTAGTCGAGCGGTATAGATGTTGTTGACCGAGTGGTGGTAGAGAAACTGACTGATCGGTATGTTTTGCTGGACATTGTATTAATCTTCACAGCTGTGTGTTGATGTCAGTCCATACTTCTTAGTTTTGAACCGCGTTTTAATAACGGTGTTAACAATAACTAGATTTATTTTTCTGGAATTTTCGAAGTCAGTATGTGGCCACGGTAAATAAAAATGTACGTTTAAATTCAATATGTAATGATTTATATTTTAATTTAAAGGAAAACCAATCAAAACGATAGAATTGGCTTACGAAACATACCCCATTGTGTTTGGAATAGGGGTATTTAGCTAGGGGCGACAGTCGTTGGGTTTAGAAGGGAGCTCGTGACATTAAACAAATAAATTTGTGAATTAAAATAATAATATAATATTTATATAAATAGCCAATTATCTAAAACCATAGCTCCATAAATTCAGAGCCGCCGCATACCCAAAAAGAACGGCCGAAATTGTTCTGATTTAATCCCCCAATAAATCCCAAACCATCACGAATTATAACTCGAATTTAGAATAAAAGCTTTAGAGTTTTGTGTGATCTTTCACTTGATTCGGGTTTGATCGTATTTCGTGATGTATATTGCGAGTAATCGAGCCACGATACTTCGCCGATTAAAGGCGTTTTCAAAAAAGGGGGGACCACCGAGTTTGGTGGCGTCGAGGGCAAAGGGGGAGCATACAACGACGGTCAGCTTGGAGATGTCAGATCAGTGGTCGGCACTTAGAATCCTGTGAGAGGTGAAGCCCTAAAAATGAACGGCAGTTTGAAGGAACAATCGATGTCCATAAGGAATGGACGATGAAGAAAGGGGTAAAAAGGGAAATGAAATTATTTAATTAATTTTAACTAATTCGATTATGTAATTAAAGTTTAAAATGCTATATCTTGTGCAAATCAATACAGAATTAAGTGAAACAAAGTTCGTTGGAAATGTGAAGAAAAACTCTACGCAATGGAACTGACGAGACTGTGATAGGAGCTAGCTGCAATTTTTGACTGAATTGAATGCGCTGTTTAGTTTAGTTAAAATAATTGTTGTTCAACGATTTCAAAACCAGTCAAAGTGAGATTTATGAATTCAATTTAATTCGAGAAAATATATAATAGGTTGCAGACGAGGCTTAGTAGCTCCTGACACCCTTCCAGCAAACCCTGGAAGATTGTATGATGATTGTGTTGAGTAAAATGTTTGAACAATAAAATTAACATTTTTATTGTATGTATGAAGTGCTAAAAATATTCATGTGTTGAATAAATTATTAGAACAATAAAATTAACATTTTTATTGCACGTATGAAGTGCTAAAAATATTCATGTGTTAAATAAATTATTAGAACAATAAAAATCACATTTTTATTGTATGTATGGACCTTTAAAAATAGTCATTGGCTGAAATAAATAATGAAACATTAAAAACATCATTTTTAATGTGATAACGAACTATATAAACAGTCGTGTAGTGGAATAAATAATTGTTCGTTGAAAGTATTATTTTTAATCTGTTTATGAAGTATTAAAAATAACCGTGTGTTGGAATAAATATTAGTTTGTTGAAAATATTATTTTAAATATATCTATGAAGTATTAAAATAACTGTGTGTTGGAATAAATATTTGTTCATTGAAAATAATTTTTTTAATCTGTTTACGAAGTATTTAAAATAACTGTGTGTTGAAATAAATATTGGATTGTTAAAAATAACATTTTTAACATGTATACGACCTATATAAAATAGTCATGCTTTGAAATATTCACTAGTTGGATAAAAATATGATTTTTAGATTATATATGGATATATAAAATCGTAATGGAATGAAATATTCTTTAATTAGCAAAAAATATGATTTTTAGCTTATATATAAGATGTATGAAAATATATATAAACGTTATATGAAAATATGTAATAACGTTGTATATAAATATATATAAGCGTTTTATGAAAATATACATGAGTTTTGTATGAAATTATGTATATGCGTTGGAATGAAATAATTTTCAGTTAGTTGAAAATATTATTTTTAACTAAAGCATGCTATGAAAATAAGGAAAGTGATACGCAAACAAAACCATATTGATATCATTAAATTGTCTAAATTAAAGTTTTCCAATTTAATGCACTAAACTGAAAGGAGATTGGAACTGCATACATGCATGTATATACATTGAACATGTAAGAACTTGGATTTCGCCCGGACTTAATCGATCGCTAAACCGACCAAGACCGATCAAAACCCGAATTGCTTTGAGAACAACACAGAATAGAACACAAACAGAAGAACATTTCATTGCTTACTATCAACAATGACATCAGAGTATAAGAATATACAGAGTATAATTCAAATAATATACATTTAACAAATGTCAGAGATTAAAATACATTACATAACAGCGGAAGATAATACAAAACACAACTGAAAAGAATACGCGGATACAAAGCTTTCCGAGTATAGTTCCAGCTGTAAACCAGGATCCTGTGAATATAAATATGCAAAACCCAAAAGTACTAGCTGCCCGTGCGGAAAATAAGGGCACCCAGAGTTTAGGTTAAAACAATAAACTCCAGGTCATTCATGTGACTGGTGTGAGAAATAAAACAGTTATTATTCTTTATTTTTAAAGTTAGGTAAATCAATGGACCACGCCGCTAACGCGGAACGGGCTTTACCCAAGGATACCACTGCATAAAACAAACAGCGCAATGCTAAAGTAAAGAACAATGAAGCTATTATAAGACCCAGGTCCCATCACACAATGCAACACAAACCGAATGATAGGGTTTTACCTTATAATAGCCAAAGCATGCTTGATACGTTTAAAACAAATTATTTGGTACTATAGTAAGTGTATAGTGTCAAAACAATATCAAATATAAATGTATCAATCCTAGACGGCATAAGTGCCCCATACCACTATGTCGCCAATATTAGGCTCTACAAATAAAACCGTAATATCACGTATTGGAAATTGGATTTCCGTCTGTGAACCGAGGCTAAAGATAGTCCTCACCGCTTCGAGACTGTGTAGTCCGAGTCTCAGGTCAGAGCTCGAGTGACCTTCGATCGACAGGGCCGGTGCACCGATGTGGATTAAACTTAAACCCTGAACACTACGTTTCCCCGCCCTATGGGGCATAAGCCTTGCCCGTCAGCCGACCAGAAGCATCGGCCGAAACCGATATCACGAGGCACCTCAATATCCAACATCAACATAAGCAATGTCAACCAGTTTTAAGCACTGACACCACTTCTAACTAGAAGATAACGCATGCCATCCCCGAAGTCCGTCTCCCGTTTTTGGTCCACCCGGGGTGTGAAACTCGCGAATTAACGCTATACACAAAGCTACGCCACAAAGGCCGTGCTTTGATCACCACCACAAGACTTTGCTTTTCAACAGAAGCCTTGATCATTTGCCACTTAGGCATGCCACACAGGCAATCCGCTCCATGCGACTGATGTCTATCGATATACAACCTCTGATCCGCGCGTCTCAGAAAGGGGTGAAGTAAGAGAATAAATTCTCCTTCTCCTGATAGATGTATATTTAATAAAGACCAATCAACACAGTGCAAAATCCAATGTCAGACACACAGTCCATTTACAAGTCCGTTCTGGGTCTGAACGAAACCGGAGGCACTTTCCTCGCATATCCGTCGATCTCCAAGTACGTCTGGACGATCACCAACTGATTCTCTCCTCTTGGGTGTGCACCCCAATCAAAATGGTCAGTAATAATCCAAACGATGTGAAGACCCTCGGTCTTCAACCATCGTCTTCACCTTTGACATATCGTCGAATCGGTTATCGAGAATGGGTATAAACCCTGCCTTTCTAAATAACCTGCGTATATAATAAACAAGTGTTACACAAACACAACATACGCCTCATTCCAATTCAGAATATTCTTTTATTCAAATATTCACATTCTTAGGGAAAGGTTCCCATTAATTTTATCAAAGATAAATTCTTTAAATTTATTCTTTAAATTTATTTTGGATATCACTTCAATCTAATTAAAGATTCATTAAAACTCCACTTGGTTTTAATCTTTAACTGGGTTAAAGAACCGATGTCATTTAAAACACGGTGCACGATAAACCCAAAACTCCATTGTTAATCGGGTTAAAGAACAAGTGTTATTTAAAACACTGTTCACGATAAACCCAAAAACCAATTTAAATTCTATTCCAATTAACTACTAATTAACTGGACAATTTCACTAAATCTTAATTAAAAGATTTATTCTTTTCTAAACTGGATTCAATAACAGTGTTATTTAAGACACCATTCACGACGAACCAAAAATTCCATTTGATATCAAATACAAGGCTCTGAATAGAAAATATATCGACTTATATTCAACACTAAATTCTAAGATCAACAAATATTGTATTGGAATAACGATAAATATATCTTCCAAATTCCTCTACAATATCCGTATCACCACGGAATCCAATATCAAAATAACCCGAAGATAATTTCGATCCAATTCCCTTCCAATTCACTTATTAGAAATTCTGGTTATTTTTAAAACCATTTCAAAACCAATTTGTTTATTTTAAAATAAACAGATTTTAATACTAGTTAAAACTAGTTCAATTCGATAAGAATACATTTTTATCTTTGTAAATATGGAGTTTTTCACCCCAACTCTTTCCAAATCACTTATTTTGATTGTACACAAATTATCGCTATTTTTAATAATTTTATCCAAGCCCGTACAGTTGATTTCCACTAACGGCCATCGAACTGCATCCATAGCGACCTTTTTCGAATTTGATTTGGACATAATTCCAAATCCAACCGTTGGATTTCAAATTTCTTATATTCGTTGGAAAGCTCTTTTCGACACGAACCCAACGGTTCAGTTTTAGGAGAATCCGACGGTCGGATCTCCCGTAATGTCCACATGAAGTCAATGGTCGAAATTCGCGAACTGCCGCGGCGCCGCGCGTTCTATTCAGGCCATTAATATATATATAATATATATTATATATATTTCGTCGATTTTAATTCTAAACGTATTTTATAAATTGTTTAAAAATCGATTCCAACTTTACTTTTAATTTTTAACCAAAATTGAATATTCTACACCGTTATACTATAAACGATATTATTTTCAAAATATTTGAATTTGAAGTAATTCTCTTGTCGATATTTATTTTAGAACGAATAAAATCGATATAAATATCGTTCGCGTCCAAATGGCGCAAATCTATTCAACACGGCTTAATAGATTTCAAATATTTCTATTTCAAATATTTTTACTTTAAATATTCTATTTCAAATATTTATACTTCAAACATTTTATTTCAAACATTTCTGGTAACTGGAATGAGGCCCAAACAAATACCATATAATTTCACTTATATGGATTCACATACAACACATGTACATAATCAACCATCATCCAAAGTGCACTACACAACTGCATAAGTATTAAATATAACTAATTAACGCTTACACAGCTTATCAACCAATCGATTGACATACAACTAAACAATTGGGATTAGTGTACGTCAATTCCATTCCAACACCCGTGTGGGGTTTCAACCAACAAACACGCATTTATTTGTGCAGTTGGGCGATGTGTAAAATATATCAGCCCAATCGAGGTGTAACACCCCACACCCGCATATGGTCACTCACTAAGGGAATGCCATAGCATCGGTGGAGTATTTTTGTGAATATAGAACAGAAAAATTACAACAAGACAGATATAAGTAGTACTTGAAATTTTAAAACATCATCTCATAACAGCGGAAATAAACATGTCTGGTTACATCATAAAACCACAATAAAAGTCAAGTACAATATCCATCAAATATAAAGAAGTACATAATCCCACTCCCAATACAATAGCCAGAACGAAAGAAAAGATAACTGGATAACTGGAGCTTTACATCTACCCAAGCTCCTAAAGACTGGAACAGCAATCCGATCAAGCTCTACTACCGCTAGGATCCACCGTAGGACCTGAGGGTTGGGAAAAAGATAAAAACAACGGGGTCAGACATAAGCCTGAGTGAGTCCTATAACTTTAACAATACAATCATTAAAGTAACCAGAGAAGACATAAACTTGACCTACGGTAATATCTGCGGATGAATGGCTACACTAAGCAGCTTGGTAGACTTAGGATAAACTAAGATAACCGTCAGGACGCATCTACCCACCCAAGGATAATTACTAACTGCACCACACCAGTCATTCCTACTTAAAGGTTGATCCCTTCTAAGGACTTAGAAAATTTCCCCAGTAGTTACGTGTACTCCTAGCCCACTACATAGGTGCCGTCTGCCCCTATCTCCACTAGGTGTACCCAGTAATTCTTACCCAGTAGTTTCGTGTACCCCTACATAGGTGCCTCTGCCCCTATCTTCATTAGGTGTACCCACTACTCCCCATCGATCGGCTCCCTACCGTAGATACCCGTGCTGGTCCCACAGTGGGGTGTATCACTCCCCTAAAGTGGCTACCCAATACTAACGGTGCACGGCTTTATATCTACACGATGCAACAACGGCTTATCTACCAGCCCGGGCCCACACACGCATATGAAGCCCGTTGGACTTGCGTTGCCACCGCTAACCCGTTTTGGCCTCTTATAATCAAGCCCAATATGCGTGTCCCATCACCCGACATGGGTCGAGCCCCCAAAGATACGTTTGGGATATTGGTTGAAATGGGCCCCCACAAGCTACCCACTTAAGCTTGTCAAATATCTAGTGTATCCCACTTAACCCTTTAATCATGTTTAATTACATGTTTCCACTTGGTTAAGTATTCTAATCGTATTTTCTATTGCCACCCAAGGCAACCCACTAGATTTCACATGCCACCCAAGGCAATCACAAAATTTCCTCATGCCACCCAAGGCACCCACTTAACCCCTCATGTCCCACTACATGCTACTATGGTTAAGTGTTTCTTAATTAATTAAGACCGTGATCTCCCATAAAGACCTCCCACATTAGACTGGCTGTTATGACCGCCTGGTTAAGCCGGTAGAATCCGGGCAGTCTTACGTCATAACAGAGTCTAACCTCGTGTCTTTACCTTAATCACGTATTTAATTTATGGCTAAGACCTCTCACATTGGGCTGACATTTGTAGCAACTGGTTAAGCTGGTCGGGTCCGGGCAGTTTTACACTACAAATGAGTCCAACCTCGTGTCTTAGTCGATTAATTACACCTAATTAATCACCCCCACATTAATTATCCCTAATTAATATCAAGTTTTCCATAACATGGGTAGACCTAACTCAATAGGTAAATTCCCATGGGGTAGACCTAACTCAATAGGTAAATTCCCACTTATGGTAATTTATTTATTTATGGTATGCTTAATCATACCCAATCATTCATTTATTAACATATTTACCCACCCCATCGTTCCCCACGTAAATCGTTCTCATTTCATGACATAACAAAGGGGAAGATCATCACAAATATCATGGGTTTAGCATACAACTTTGTCATGGGTTAAGAGGATGTCAACTTGCATATATGAGCATATATTAACCCAACTACATATAAACCCAAACTTGCATATTATCATACACATGATTTGCATAACATGTTGCATATGAGCTTGCATATTATCATACACATATCTTGCATAACATGTTGAACTTGCGTATAGGCATTCTCATAACTTGCATAACATGTTAAACATGCATTTAAGCATATACATATCTTGCATAAACATTCACATACTTGCATAAGCATCCACATACTTGCATAAGCATTCACATACTTGCATAAACATGCATAACTTGCATATCATGTCATTTAAGCATATACATATCTTGCATAAACATTCATATACTCGCATAAGCATGCATAACTTGCATATCACATAAATCTTGCATTTAAACATATATATATGACTTGCATAAGTATCCATATACTTGCATAAGCATGCATAACTTGCATATCAAATTAAACTTGCATTTAAACATATGCTTAACTTGCATAACTCACTTTGTTAAACATGCATAACTCCATTCATTAAATATGCATCAATCCACTTGTTAAATATGCATAAACCAACTTGTTAAACATGCATAAATCAACTTATTAAGCACGCACAAACCAACTTGTCAAATATGCATAAACATAGAACAACATAGAGTAACATATCATTATACATGATTCAAACTCACTAATCCGCATTTAAGACCATAAGTCTCATTACACCCAATCTACTTACTTTAACAATTGATGTTAAAGTGATAGAAACTCACCAAACTCAAAATTAACCAACTTATGAAGAGGAATTAGTTGCTAAATATGAAGATGGTGATGATTAGAGAATGATTTGAGAGGGATTAGCTTGCAACTTTCTTCTTAGATTAGTGGAGGCTCCTCTTAGGATTTAATTTGGCGGCATGAGGCCATCATTTCTATTTTTGGTAAGGATTAAGGGGGGTTTAGGGTGTATTTATAGATTAGGTGAGTGTTTTAGGCCCTTAGATTAACCTTAGATTAGATTAGGACCCTTAGATTTAGGAAATCTCTAGAACCAGCCCTCCAAGCCAGCCTAGAACCCAACCTGGTGCACCCAGGTTCACTGGACGGCGCGACCCTGTCGACAGGCAAGTCGACAGGCAAGTCGACACCCCTGTCGACAGGCCTGTCGACAGCCCTGTCGACATGGGTAGGGCGGGAATCTTCCCGCCTGACCCCGCCTGACCCATTCCAAATCTGAATATTTAAATTTTTAAATCTGTTTTAGTTTTGAATTTTCTGCAAACTTCATCGGGCCATAACTAGGCCATACGGACTCCGATTTTCGAAAACTCGGACTCTATTTCGCGTATTTTTCCGAGACGAACGTAATGACGCAGCCCGTTTCCCCTAATTCCCACATCTGAGATTATTTATCTTGTAATTAGTGAATTTTAGTATTAACCCAAAATTCAGGGTGTTACATTCTCCCCTCCTTAAAGGATTTCGTCCCCGAAATCTCTAAGCTAAGGAGAATGCATATCCTACCATCCAAACAACCATCTACTCAAACCATCAACCACTGGCATCCATTGTCCTTAAAACAATTTCTAATGATGTATGAGCATATGCAAAAAGTGTGTGTATATGTTCCCTATCTAATGTATGAACATATGCAAACCATGATAGTGCCATGCATCCATTATGTATGCGAGAAACCCTATCGACACATACAATATCTACATGAGTGCACAATCATTCACTAAAATGCATCATCCACGTGATAATACAACCATTATACATCCATAAATATATCTTCCTACACACAATTTTATGCAATATGCAATATGAAGTGACTGAGCCGATCTAGTGCCTAGAGTGTGTGTATATGCATCCACGAGCAACCACTAGCAAACACTTGCATCCACTTGCATCCATCAACCATAACATGTCTCAAACACATGTTTCAACCATAGGTTTACCCTATCTAAAGGTCAAAGGTATTAACGAGAGGACATACCAAAGATAAGATAAGTACTAGACAAGCGATAAAGGAGAAAGTAAAGACATACCCTCAAAAAGAAATGGGTACAATGAACGCATCTTCGCTTCCGTCTCCCAAGTCGCGTTGCTCTCATCTTCACCCCATTGCACTTTGACTAGCTGAACCTCTCGATTCCTCAATTTCCTAGTCTCTGAACCAAGGATGCGAGTAGGAGCTCGTCGAATCGTCGCATCACGCTCAACCTCTACTTCTCTAAGCAAGCTCGGCTCTACCACCTCTGCGGTCTCATGTAAGCACTTCCTCAGATGTGATACATGGAATACATCATGAACACCACTAAGTCTGTAGGGCAACTCCACCCTATATGCCATCCGTCCAATCCTTTCCTTGATAGGAAACGGCCCAACAAACCTCGGTGCTAACCTCCCAACGGATCCGAAGCGAACAACATTTCTCAATGGAGATACCTTGACAAAAACCATATCCCCAACCTCAAACTCAAGATCCGTCCTTCTCTTGTCCGCATAAGATTTTTGCCTATCCTGCGCTGCTTTCATCCTTCTTCGAATCAAGTCAATCTTCTCAGAAGTCTCCCTAACCATATCGGGCCCAAGCAAAATTTTATCCGTAGATTCCCACCAACATGTAGGGGATCGACAAGGCCTTCCATAGAGAGCTTCAAAAGGAGCCATACCAATACTGGACTGAAAGCTATTATTATATGCGAACTCTACCAATGGAAGATGCTCTTCCCATGTACCTCCAAAATCTAAGATACAAAGCCTCAAAAGGTCTTCTAGAACACGATTCACCCTCTCAGTCTGGCCGTCCGTCTGAGGATGATATGCAGTGCTCAGACACAATTGAGTCCCCACTGCTTCTTGCAAACTTCTCCAGAACTCGCTAGTGAAGATAGGATCTCGATCACTTACAATGCTAGAGGGCACCCCATGTAATCGAACTATCTCTCGAAGATATACTGAAGCTAGCCATGGAGCAGTCCTCTTGCTCTTCACAGGTATGAAATGGGCGCTCTTAGTAAGTCTATCTACCACCACCCAAATTCCTGTATTACCCTTCCTCGACCTGGGTAACCCGTCAATAAAATCCATCGAGACGCTATCCCACTTCCATTGCGGAACCTCCAATGGGTGAAGCAACCCTCCTGGTTTCCTTTGCTCCGCCTTCACTTGCTGGCACACCAAACATCGAGCGACATACTCGGCCACATCTCTCTTCATACCGGCCCAAAAGAAAATCCTCTTCATGTCTTGGTACATCTTATCCCCACCGGGATGAATGGTCATCCTAGAACGGTGTGCATCATCAAGAATAGCCTTCCTCAACCCTTCATCTAGCGGTACACAAAGTCTACCGTCCCTACGCAAGCACCCCCTATCGTCTAGGGTGTACCTACTCAAATGGCTGGACGACTCCCCCCTTATGAGCTTCTCTATCAACTCAACCAACTGTGGGTCGTCCCTCTGGGCTTCCCCAATCCGCCCCAAAAGAGTAGGCCTAACTTCTAATGAAGCTAGCAAACCGGGTACATAATCAATGGAAGGTCTGAAATCAAACATCGAGATAAACTCCAAGCTTCGTCGTTCCACGAACAATGGACTCAAGGACAACCTCTTCCTGCTCAAGGCGTCCGCCACTACGTTACCCTTGCCAGGGGTATACGCTATCTCGAAATCATAGGATGCTAAAAACTCCATCCACCTTTGCTGTCTTAAGTTTAAATCTTTCTGAGAGAATAAGTACTTCAATGATTTATGGTCAGTGAACAACTCGAATCACTCACCAAGAAGATAATGGCGCCAAATCTTAAGCGCAAAAACAATAGCGGCCAGCTCTAGATCATGGGTAGGGTAATTTTTCTCATGTGCCCTCAACTGCCTTCCACCATAGGCTATTACCCTTCCCTCTTGCATTAAGACTGCGCCAAGTCCTGTCCCGCAGGCATCGGTATAGACAACAAATGGCTTGCTCCCATCTGGCAACACTAAAACTGGAGCCGTGGTTAAAGCTCTCTTTAACCGTCGGAACGCATCATCACAATCTACGTCCCATGTGAAAACAAGATTCTTCTTTGTTAAGCGGGTTAATGGGGCTGATATCTTCGCGAAGTCTTTGATAAACTTCCTATAATAACCCGCCAACCCCAAGAAACTTCTTACTTCGGTAGCATTCTTCGGAACCTTCCAATCCTGAATTGATACTACCTTCGCGGGATCCACAGCTATCCCTTCCTTGGAGACCACGTGCCCCAAGAACCGTACTTCCTTCCTCCAGAAGTGACATTTAGAGAATTTAGCCTTAAGGCTATGCGCTCGAAGAGTCTTCAACACCTCCCCAAGATGTAGGGCATGCTCTTCTTCACTCTTAGAAAATACTAAGATATCATCCACAAAGACCACCACAAATTTATTAAGGAACTCCCTGAACACCCTACTCATCAAATCAACAAAGTATGCAGGGGCGTTCGTCAACCCAAATGGCATCACCAGCCACTCATAGAAACCATCCGGAGTCCTAAAGGCAGTCTTGTCTATGCTATCCTCAGCCACCCTCAACTGATGAAACCCCGTGGCCAAGTCCAACTGAGAAAATACTGAAGCGCCAACCAACTGATCGAAAAGATCATCTATCCTCGGCAATGGGTGTCTATTCTTCTTTGTGAGTTTGTTGAGTTCTCTATAGTCTACACAAAGTCTGAGGGACGCATCCGCCTTCGTAGCAAATACTACTGGAGCACCCCACTCCGATATGCTCCGTCTTATGAACCCCTTCTCAAGCAACTCCCCTACTTGCTTATGGAGTTCCCTCCTCTCACGAGGAGCCATGTGGCGCACTGGTAAAGATACCGGTTTAGCATTATCCACCAAATATATTCGGAAGTCAATCTCCCGCTTCGGAGGTAAACCCTTCACCTCCTCAAACACATCCGAATATTCCCGAACCACTCTCATAGATTGCAAACTCTCGACCGAAGCGTCAAGCGATTCAAGATAACTTAGCATAACAGAGTCCATGGGATTACAAGAAATCTCGAGAGTGTTACCCAAGCGGGTCATGAGCCTAACAACTCTCCTTTCGCAATCAAGAACGGCACCATTACTGGATAACCAGTCCATGCCCAAAATCAACCCATAGCCCGTGAAGCCCAACACAAAAGCATCACATCTAAACTCAATGCTAAGTATAGAAATCTTCAAACCCAAACATATCATGGATAAATAAGTGGAGCCCCCAATTGGGTTTGAAACAACCAAGGGATCATCTACCAGACTGGTGTCTAAGTGCAGTAACTCAACTAATGATGATGAGATAAACGAATGCGATGCGCCTGAATCAAACAATGTACGGACAGGATGATCAAATAGAAAAACCAGACTTTCAACGGAAATAGTTCTACCTCTCTCCTGAATCGGTGGAACCGCGAGAGCCTGTACTTGCCCCCTAGCCTGACTCGGTGCCATAAGAGCTTGCACCTGTCCTCCTGAGGTAGATCCCGTCCTTTGCCCTTTCTTAGGGCAATCCTTTACTAAATGCCCTGCTTCGCCACAGTGGAAGCAGCCAGTCTTCTTCATCTTACGACAATCCTTGCTTAGGTGGCCAGGTGTCCCACAATTGAAACACTTCTTCTTCTTGCCCTTGCCACCGTTGCCTTTCCCACCTTTGCTTTGCTGTTGTTGAGGTCTCTTTTGATCTCCCTTCTTCTCGGGTGCCTTATTAGCATTAGGACCCTTCTCTTCCTCATACATGAGTGCCATGTCGACTAGCTTCTCAAAGGTGGCCCCCATAGGGATATGAGTCATAGCCAACCCATGCATAGGTTCATTCAAGCCTTTCACGAACCGCAAAGCCTTCTTCTCCGGTGTATTCACCATGTCTAGGCCAAACCTTGCCAATTGATTAAACTTGTTAACATATTCCTTCACCGAAAGATTTCCTTGCTTTAAAGTCAAGAATCTTTCCATATACAAGTTTTCCTCCGCTCTTGAGAGAAACTTTGCCACAAATCTTTGCCTAAAATCCGCCCAAGAATCAACGGGGCATTCTCCATTAGTGACCTCCCACCAGAATGAGGCCTCCCCCTTCATTAACCAAGCAGCCAACTTGACTTTCTTCCCTTCTTCCATCTCAAAGATATCTATCAACTCTTCCACCTCCTTAAGCCAATCTCTAGCTTCCACAAAAGTTTCAGATCCTTGAAAAGGTTTCCCTCCCATAGCTTTAAATTCCTTGCAAGTCTTAGCAAAAGTATCCGTGCGAGGCGGAGGGGGAGGAGGAAGATCGGGTGCTACGGTTGGTGGAGGAATATTTGCTGGACCCGCAGTGGTGGCCCTAGCCTCCATCAATCTCCTATACCATACTGGTACCGTCACACCCTCCGGAAGATTAAGATTCTCGGCCATGCTGAAACGAAAAAGGAAAGATTCAAAACGGAGAATTCGAAGGATATAGATATGGCTATTGGGGATTATGCTTTTCTTTCAAAAACTTTTCTTTTTAAAGACATGTTTTTGAAAATATCTCTTCCAAAAATGTTTTTAGAAAAATAGTTTCCTAAAAAATTTATCTGTTCCGGTAACCTTTGCTCTGATACCACGTGTAACACCCCACACCCGCATATGGTCACTCACTAAGGGAATGCCATAGCATCGGTGGAGTATTTTTGTGAATATAGAACAGAAAAATTACAACAAGACAGATATAAGTAGTACTTGAAATTTTAAAACATCATCTCATAACAGCGGAAATAAACATGTCTGGTTACATCATAAAACCACAATAAAAGTCAAGTACAATATCCATCAAATATAAAGAAGTACATAATCCCACTCCCAATACAATAGCCAGAACGAAAGAAAAGATAACTAGATAACTGGAGCTTTACATCTACCCAAGCTCCTAAAGACTGGAACAGCAATCCGATCAAGCTCTACTACCGCTAGGATCCACCGTAGGACCTGAGGGTTGGGAAAAAGATAAAAACAACGGGGTCAGACATAAGCCTGAGTGAGTCCTATAACTTTAACAATACAATCATTAAAGTAACCAGAGAAGACATAAACTTGACCTACGGTAATATCTGGGGATGAATGGCTACACTAAGCAGCTTGGTAGACTAAGGATAAACTAAGATAACCGTCAGGACGCATCTACCCACCCAAGGATAATTACTAACTGCACCACACTAGTCATTCCTACTTAAAGGTTGATCCCTTCTAAGGACTTAGAAAATTTCCCCAGTAGTTACGTGTACTCCTAGCCCACTACATAGGTGCCGTCTGCCCCTATCTCCACTAGGTGTACCCAGTAATTCTTACCCAGTAGTTTCGTGTACCCCTACATAGGTGTCGTCTGCCCCTATCTTCATTAGGTGTACCCACTACTCCCCATCGATCGGCTCCCTACCGTAGATACCCGTGCTGGTCCCACAGTGGGGTGTATCACTCCCCTAAAGTGGCTACCCAATACTAACGGTGCACGGCTTTATATCTACACGATGCAACAACGGCTTATCTACCAGCCCGGGCCCACACACGCATATGAAGCCCGTTGGACTTGCGTTGCCACCGCTAACCCGTTTTGGCCTCTTATAATCAAGCCCAATATGCGTGTCCCGTCACTCGACATGGGTCGAGCCCCCAAAGATACGTTTGGGATATTGGTTGAAATGGGCCCCCACAAGCTACCCACTTAAGCTTGTCAAATATCTAGTGTATCCCACTTAACCCTTTAATCATGTTTAATTACATGTTTCCACTTGGTTAAGTATTCTAATCGTATTTTCTATTGCCACCCAAGGCAACCCACTAGATTTCACATGCCACCCAAGGCAATCACAAAATTTCCTCATGCCACCCAAGGCACCCACTTAACCCCTCATGTCCCACTACATGCTACTATGGTTAAGTGTTTCTTAATTAATTAAGACCGTGATCTCCCATAAAGACCTCCCACATTAGACTGGCTGTTATGACCGCCTGGTTAAGCCGGTAGAATCCAGGCAGTCTTACGTCATAACAGAGTCTAACCTCGTGTCTTTACCTTAATCACGTATTTAATTTATGGCTAAGACCTCTCACATTGGGCTGACATTTGTAGCAACTGGTTAAGCCGGTCGGGTCCGGGCAGTTTTACACTACAAATGAGTCCAACCTCGTGTCTTGGTCGATTAATTACACCTAATTAATCACCCCCACATTAATTATCCCTAATTAATATCAAGTTTTCCATAACATGGGTAGACCTAACTCAATAGGTAAATTCCCATGGGGTAGACCTAACTCAATAGGTAAATTCCCACTTATGGTAATTTATTTATTTATGGTATGCTTAATCATACCCAATCATTCATTTATTAACATATTTACCCACCCCATCGTTCCCCACGTAAATCGTTCTCATTTCATGACATAACAAAGGGGAAGATCATCACAAATATCATGGGTTTAGCATACAACTTTGTCATGGGTTAAGAGGATGTCAACTTGCATATATGAGCATATATTAACCCAACTACATATAAACCCAAACTTGCATATTATCATACACATGATTTGCATAACATGTTGCATATGAGCTTGCATATTATCATACACATATCTTGCATAACATGTTGAACTTGCATATAGGCATTCTCATAACTTGCATAACATGTTAAACATGCATTTAAGCATATACATATCTTGCATAAACATTCACATACTTGCATAAGCATCCACATACTTGCATAAGCATTCACATACTTGCATAAACATGCATAACTTGCATATCATGTCATTTAAGCATATACATATCTTGCATAAACATTCATATACTCGCATAAGCATGCATAACTTGCATATCACATAAATCTTGCATTTAAACATATATATATATATATGACTTGCATAAGTATCCATATACTTGCATAAGCATGCATAACTTGCATATCACATTAAACTTGCATTTAAACATATGCTTAACTTGCATAACTCACTTTGTTAAACATGCATAACTCCATTCATTAAATATGCATCAATCCACTTGTTAAATATGCATAAACCAACTTGTTAAACATGCATAAATCAACTTATTAAGCATGCACAAACCAACTTGTCAAATATGCATAAACATAGAACAACATAGAGTAACATATCATTATACATGATTCAAACTCACTAATCCGCATTTAAGACCATAAGTCTCATTACACCCAATCTACTTACTTTAACAATTGATGTTAAAGTGATAGAAACTCACCAAACTCAAAATTAACCAACTTATGAAGAGGAATTAGTTGCTAAATATGAAGATGGTGATGATTAGAGAATGATTTGAGAGGGATTAGCTTGCAACTTTCTTCTTAGATTAGTGGAGGCTCCTCTTAGGATTTAATTTGGCGGCATGAGGCCATCATTTCTATTTTTGGTAAGGATTAAGGGGGGTTTAGGGTGTATTTATAGATTAGGTGAGTGTTTTAGGCCCTTAGATTAACCCTATATTAGATTAGGACCCTTAGATTTAGGAAATCTCAAGAACCAGCCCTCCAAGCCAGCCTAGAACCCAACCTGGTGCACCCCGGTTCACTGGACGGCGCGACCCTGTCGACAGGCAAGTCGATAGGCAAGTCGACACCCCTGTCGACAGGCCTGTCGACAGCCCTGTGGACATGGGTAGGGCGGGAATCTTCCCGCCTGACCCCGCCAGACCCATTCCAAATCTGAATATTTAAATTTTTAAATCTGTTTTAGTTTTGAATTTTCTGCAAACTTCATCGGGCCATAACTGGGCCATACGGACTCCGATTTTCGAAAACTCGGACTCTATTTCGCGTATTTTTCCGAGACGAACGTAATGACGCAGCCCGTTTCCCCTAATTCCCACATCTGAGATTATTTATCTTGTAATTAGTGAATTTTAGTATTAACCCAAAATTTAGGGTGTTACACGAGGTCAAATCAAATAGGTGTACATATACAAACCGTCTGGTTTGTATATGGATATTTATTTTCAGCTAAATAAATTTTTTCTAACACTTTTTAGAAGATTTCGGCAGCACAACGACGCTATACCAAAATTAGGGTAAGGTCTAACCTAGCCTTACTCCCTCGCCTTATAACGGCGCACGTCTAATCCTAACCAATTCATATTGATTCGATTTTTCAACCCAAACCAAATTCAAATAAATATTCACAACAACCACATAGCAACCAAACCACAAATCAAACAAGCCATCCATGGTTTGTGGACGACGGGTTTCAGGTGCTACTAAACACCGTCAGTATCCTAGTATATATTTCTAACTAGAAAAATAAAAATAGAGTGAGAAGTTCTCACCAATTGCTAAACCACACACCGCGACTCTTCTTATGTAGAACATCTTCGTCGCGTTTTCAACACAATCTATTTCATACGATATACGTTAAAAATTACATTTTTGTCTCGCTACTATATAGATAAAAATCACATTTTTATGCCGCTACTATATATATAAAAATCACATTTTTATGCTGCTAATATATAGATAAAAATCACATTTTTATGCCGCTACTATATAGATAAAAATCACATTTTTATGCCGCTACTATATAGATAAAAATCACATTTTTGTCTCAATGCTATATATATGCCAAAGATTATATTTTTACACCGCTATATATATGCCAAAGATTATATTTTTACATCGCTATATATATGCCAAAGATTATGTTTTTACAAGGCTATTTATATAACAAAGATAACATTTTTATCACGCTATTTATCTCGCCTTTTACAACCTAAAAATGTCGCCTTTTCTCTACATAAAAATATCGACTTTTCCTAATTTAAAAATCGTAGCTTTCATGGTTAAAAATGCTCCTTTAAATTATATAAACTGAAATTAAAATAAGTATTTTATAACTTAAAAACCCATTAAAAATAAACTAAAAAAAAGAAAGCTCACCGTTTTTTGGTTGTCAAAAAATCGAATCTTTGTTGTAGAGGGTGTTGTAGGCTCGGGTAGGCGTCGCTTAGGTCGTCGGCAGCGCGGTCATCACCAGAGGTGGGCTAGGGTTTGTTGTAGCATCGGTTTGGGGGTGGTTTTTGATGTTAGAAGGGGGAGAGAGTTGAAAGGAGGCGTTGGAGGAGGTGTGGAGGGCAGGTAGGCGGCGTTGGGGCCCGCAGGTGGTGGCGGAGTCGCTGGGCATGGTGACTGTGGTGGGCCTTCTCCGATTTGGGGATCGAAGATTGAAGTAGGGGAGAAGGGGAAGGCTAACGGCGAGAGAGGGAGGGTGGAGGAGGTCATCGCCGGTTGATGAAGGGGGGGCGACGGTGATCGATGGTGGAGGTTGGGCGACGGGGAGTGGGTAGCGGGAGTGGGTTCTTTTCGTTTTCTGATTTTGGGGGGAGAGAGAGAGAAAGAGGGGTGAGGTATAGGTTAATATATATATATAATATTTATATTAATTTAATTTCCAACTAGGTTGACTTTGTATCCGAACACCAAACCAAACCCAACGACTGCCGCCCCTAGCTAATTACCCCCATTCCGGACACAATGAGATATGTATCGCAAGCCAATTCGGCTGTTACGATAGGATTTTATCAAAATTAAAATATAAATTAGTAGATATTAAATTTTAATGCACATTTTAAATTACTAGGGTCACATGCTATCTCTAAAAATACCAGAAAAATATATTCTAGCATCTGTCGACGATACGGTCCTAACAAAACTAATTTCATCGAATTCCGAGACCGTTTGAAAAATGGCCAAATTCTAGTCGATTAAAATCAACTAAAAGTGGTCAAACACGTTTAACTGCTCCACGCTCACATATTAACTCCAAAAATTCTGGAACTTGGAAATTAGCAATAAATTGATGTCTCGGATGCAACAAAAGTGGTTTCGTCGAAATCCGAGGTCGTTTGTAAAATGGCTATTTTTAAGGGTCCAATATATATTTAAAATACCTTTAAATGCATACAGCCTTATATAGACAGCTCAGCGACTATTTAAAAATGTCAGCCAAGCCCTAACATTTACTCTACACTGTGACGGTCATGTTCTTCACATCCATTTGAGAGATTTTGTTAAACAGAGTTAAATTTTCTAGGGTTGTCCCCTTTCTACTATAAATTGAATTATATATATTTAATCGAAGTTTAAAACCAAATTTTCAAACTACTGCGCCGTTTCAGGCTCGAAATTTAATTAAAATAAATTTACTCGTTTTAACTTCGTCGAAAATAATTTTTCTGTCGAATTTATTTAAAATCTATTGTTTTAAATAGCCAAAATACGTTAAATTAGCCAAATTAAAAATTTTAAATTGGCCCAGATTTCCGGGTTATTACAGAACAGGTCATTGCAAGGAGAATAGAGAAGAGGAATAAAAATGTATGCCCGATAAATAGGTACATATTTATTGTATTCCTTGGGTTTGATGATTTTATGAGCTGATTGGCTTTTTCGTTTTCTTTTTTAAGATGAGAGGGCCTTTGTGGCGGCTTGGGGATTTTCCCGATATTCCCTGTACGAAAGAGGTTATGGCGAAATTTTTCAGAAATTTTGGGTGTTAGCCAAATTTCTGAAATATTAGAAAGTTCATAGAAATCAAAAAGTTAAAGAACTTGAGCCAAAATAGAAATTGGAGTCGTTTTCAAATGAATTTATAACGTTTATAAAATACGTTTTATAAAGGAAATCGACGATATATATTATATATAACAATTGGTTTGAATAGAACGCGTTGCACCGTGACCGTTCGCGAATTTCGACTATTGACTTTGAATGGTCGTAACGGGGGATCCGACCGTCGGATTCTTCTAAAAATGGAACCTACGGGTTCGTATCGAAAAGAGGTTTCTAATAAGTATATGAGATTTAAAATCTAACGGTTAGATTTTGAGAAGTGTTTAATTCAATTATGAATAAAAACAGCGCTAGTGCCGTTAAATGACTGAAACGTCGTTTAACTAAAAGGGCCCATTTTTAAATGACTAAAAATAGGAAAAAATTATGTAAAATCATAATAAATGATTTGAAATGAGTTCGGATGAAAAATTCCAAGTTTATAACGAAAAAAGATATTTTTATTAGGATAAGTTGTTTATTAACTTTTAGAAAGGAATATAAATGGTTTTAATATAACCAGAAATTTCCAATATATAAATTGGAATGGATTTGAATGGAAATTATGTTCGTATATTTTTACATTGGGTTCCGTGATTATACAGATATTGTGATGGGAATTTGGAAGATATCGATATCGTTATTCCCGATATGATATCTGTTGGTTTCAGGATTTGATGTTGAATATAAGTCGATACTATCTCTTTTCAAAAACTTATATTTAATGTCAAATTGGATTGATTGATTATTTGGATTGTGCTCGACCAGTTTATGAGCAGAATACGCTTTTACATTTAGCATTGGGTTGGGTAGAAAGATTGGTACGCTAACACCTTGTGAAACACTTCACGATTTGACTATAAGGTGGTTAGCGATGTTGTTTATTTCAGGTTTTGATGAATGATTTTGAAATGATATTTTTCTTAAGTGAAAAGAAATGTATTCACGATTTTGGACAGGGAATGTTTTATAAAAATGTTTTATAAAACAGAAAGGATTTTGTGGCCCAAACCCGATGATTTCTAAAATGATTTAGAAATATATTATGTGTTATATTATGGTTCATCGCGTACCTGATTAGTTGCTATTGATGATGTATCTGTTTGGTGGCGGAGAATTTATTTTTTTGCTTAGCACCCTTCTTTGAGACGTATGAGCTCAAACGTTATGTGATTAATAGTGACTAATCATGTGTGTGAACTGCTGATGGAAGTACTATATTTTGGAAGTACTTGTGATTATTATGTTGTGAAATGATTTTTCCCTACATCGGGATAGAAAAATGATTTAGTATGTGGCTAATGATTCTGGTAACCCGGACGACTAAAAGTATGGGTGTGATGGCGGGGTTGTTCTTATGTGGGACGGAGCATCGTCAGTGTAGCCTACTCATATGTTGCGAGGTGCATTTATACATATCGAGTTGCTTAGGTGCGTGCCCTTTGCATTGTCTATGGGGATCCCGATATTTGGTTGCATACTTATTTGTATGCATTGTTATGTTTTGGAATTCATATTTCCAAAGATTTGGTTTGAGATCCCGAAGTGAAATCTACTTTGATATATAAACTAGATAAGTATTTCAAATGATTTGAAATAGAAATCGGGAATAAATTCCAAAGGAATAATTTCTGTAAATTGAATTGGATTTAGAAAGAAAAAAAAATCTATGTTCGGGGTTTTAGCCTAAAAGGGTAGATTGGAAGATTGCATGTTGTGTGATGCATTGTAGACCCATATCACTATTATTGATTGTTGTTTATACACTGGCATTCATGGGGGTAAACCCGTTCCGCGTTAGCGGCGTGGTCCTGTGATTTGCATTATCATTTATATAAGTTTATAACTGTTTAGAGTTTCTCACACCAGTCCCATGACTGACTCGTAGTTTGCTTTTTCCCTTACAGACTCGGGTGCTTCTTTTTTCCACCCGGGCAGTCGAGTAGTTTATTTTGCAGATATATAAGCAGGATTCTAGATTGAGGCTTAAAGGTGTGTCTAGAGCATTGATAGCCTTCCGCTGTGTTAGTTTATTTATTTCCGCTGCCTTGTATTACATTTATTGTAAATTAATCTTCCGCTGTATTATATTTCGATGTACTCTGATATATTCTGTACTCTGATGTAACATTATTAATATGTTTATAAAAGTCTTCTGTTATTTGTTCTGATGTGTTGTATGCCCAGAGTTAGTGTATCAGGGTTTTGAACGATCTTGGCCGATTTAGCGATCGATTAGGTCCGAGCGAAATCTGTATCGTTACATATGGTATCAGAGCTTTGGTCAAATTCAAATCTTTGGGGTACAACTCGTTAGAATAGAATGAAAGACTCATCAGAGGTAGGATTAGTAATATCGTATAAAAGAAAACTCATTAGAGATTAGATCATTAGTATCCTAGAATGGGAATAGTCATTAGAGATAGGGTTAGTAATGCCCTAGAATGAGTAAAGAGTATTACGTATACGAGAGTAATCGTGATATAGAATACGGACTTGCTGTCTTCTTTTCTTAGCTTCTTTCCTTTTCGGGGACGAAAAGATCTTAAGTGGGAGAGATTGTAACAACCCGGAAAATCAGAGCTAATTTAAAAATTTTATTTTGAATAATTTCAACAGAAATTTGGTCAGAATTCAGAAGTTCCATATTAAAATAATAATAAAGCCCTTAAAAATAGCCATTTTGCAAACGACCTCTGTTTTTGACGAAACCACTTTTGTTGGATCCGGAATGTTAAATTATTGTTAGGTTCCAATTTTCATAATTTTTGGAACTGATATGTGAGTGTGGCACACTTAAACGCGTTTGACCAATTTCAGTTGAAGTTAATCGACTGGAAAATGGCCATTTTTCAAACGGTCTCCAAATTCGATGAAATAAGTAATTTTTTGGGTTCGTATCATCCAAACATAACTAGATTTATTTTTTTGGAATTTTTGGAGTTAGTATGCGGCCCCGGTAAATTAAAATATACGTTTAAATTCAATATGTAATGATTCATATTTTAATTTAAAGGAAAACTGATCAAAACGAAAGAATTGGCTTACGAAACATATCCCATTGTGTCTGGAATAGGGTATTTAGCTAAGGGCGATAGTCATTGTGTTTAGAATGGAGCTCGTGACATTAAACAAATAAATTTGTGAATTAAAATAATAATATAATATTTATATAAACAGCCAATTATCTAAAACCCTATCTCCATAAATTCAGAGCCGCCGCATGCCCAAAAAGAACGACCGAAATTGTCCTGATTTAATCCCCAAACCATCACAAATTATAACACAAATTCAGAATAAAACCTGTAGAGTTTTGTGTGATCTTTCACTTGATTCGGGTTTGATCATATTTCGTGATGTATATTACGAGTAACTGAGCGAAGATACTTCGTCTGTCAAAGGCGTTCTCAGAAAAGGGGGGACCACCGAGTTTGGTGTCGTCGAGGGCGAAGGGGGAGCGTACAACGGCGGTCAGCTTGACGATGTCAGATCAGTGGCCGACACTTAGAATCCTGTGCGAGGTGAAGCCCTAAAAATGAACGGCGGGTTCAAGGAAAAGTCGATGTCCAAAAGGAATGAACGATGAAGAAAGGGGTAAAAAGGGAAATGAAATTATTTAATTAATTTTAACTAATTCGATTATGTAATTAAAGTTTAAAATGCTATATCTTGTGCAAATCAATACAAAATTCAGTGAAACAAAGTTCGTTGGAACCGTGGACAAAAACTCTACGCAATGGAACTGACGGGACTGTGATAGGAGCTAGCTGCAATTTTTGACTGAACTGAACGTGCTGTTTAGTTCAGTTAAAATAATCGTTATTCAATGATTTCAAAACCAGTCAAAGTGAGATTTCTAAATTCAATTTAATTAGAGAAAATATAAAATAGGTTGCAGACGAGGCTTAGTAGCTCCTGACACCCTTCCAGTAAACCCTGGAAGATTGTATGATGATTGTGTTGAGTAAAATGTTTGAACAATAAAATTTACTTTTTTATTGTATGTATGAAGTGCTAAAAATATTCATGTGTTGAATAATTTATTAGAAAAACAAAATTAACATTTTTATTGCATGTACGAAGTGTTAAAAATATTCATGTGTTGAATAAATTATTAGAACAATAAAAATCACATTTTTATTGTATGTAAGGACCTTTAAAAATAGTCATTGGTTGAAATAAATATTGAAACATTAAAAACATCATTTTTAATGTGATAACGAACTATATAAAATAGTCGGGTAGTGGAATAAATATTCGTTCGTTGAAAAAATTATTTTTAATCAGTTTATGAAGTATTATAAATAACCGTGTGTTGAAATAAATAATTGTTCGTTGAAAATATTATTTTTAATATGTTTATGAAGTATTAAAAATAACCATGTGTTGGAATAAATATTGGATTGTTAAAAATAACATTTTTAACATGTATACGAGCAATATAAAATAGTCATGCTTTGAGATATTCACTACTTGGATAAATACGATTTTTATATTATATATGGATATATAATATTGTGATGGGATGAAATATTCATTAATTAGCTAAAAATATGATTTTTAGCCTATATACGAGATGTATGAAAATATATATAAACATTATAGGAAAATATGTAATAACGTTGTATAAAAATATATATTAGCATTTTATGAAAATATACATAGGTGTTGTATGAAATTGTGTAAATGCGTTGGAATGAAATAATTACCAGTTAGTTAAAAATATTATTTTTAACTAAAACATGTTATGAAAATAAGGAAAGTGATACACAAACAAAACCGTATTGATATAATTAAATTGTCTAAACTAAAGTTTTCCAATTCAATGCAATGAATTGAAAGGAGATTGGAAATGCATACATGCATGTGTATACGTTGAACAAGTCATAGAAAGGAGGATAGAGAAGAGGAATAAAATTGTATGCCCAACAAATAGGTACATATTTATTATATTCCTTGGGTTTGATGATTTTATGAGCCGATTGGCTAGCCGCTTGGCTTTTTCTTTTTCTTTTTTGAGATGAGAGGGCATGTGTGGTGGTTTGGGGATTTTCCCGATGCTCCCTATACGAAGGAGGTTATGGCGAAATTTTTCAGGAATTTAGGGTGTTAGCCAAATTTCTGAAAAGTTCGGAAGTTATTCGAAATTGAAAAGTTGAAGAACTTGAGCTAGAATAGAAATTGGAATAATTTTCAAACGAATTTATAATGTTTATAAAATACGTTTTATAAAGGAAATCGACGGTATATATTATATATATATAAATGGTTTGAATAGAACGCTTCGCGCTGCGACCGTTTGCGAATTTTGACTATTGACTTTGAACGGACGTAACGGGAGATCCGACCGTCGGATTCTTTTAAAACCAGAACCTACGGGTTCGTATCGAAAAGGGCTTTCAAATAAGTATATGAGATTTAAATCTAACGGTTAGATTCTGAGAAATGTTTAATTCAAATATGAATAAAAACAACTCCAGTGCCGTTAAATGACCTGAAACGTCGTTTAATTGAAAGGGCCTATTTTTAAACGATTAAAAATAGGTAAAAATTATGTAAAATCATAATAAATGATTTGAAATGAGTTCGGATGAAAATTCCAAGTTTATAATGATAAAAGATATTTTTATCAGGATAAGTTGTTTATCAATTTTTAGAAAGGAATTTAAATGGTTTTAAAATAACTCGAAATTTCTGATATATAAATTGGAATGGATTTGAATGGAAATTATCTTCGGATATTTCTACATTGGGTTCCGTGATTATACGGATATTGTGATGGGAATTTGGAAGATATCGATATCGTTATTTCCGATATGATATATGTTTGTTTCAGGATTTGATATTGAATATAAGCCGATACTATCTCTATTCAAAACGTTATATTTAATGTCAAATTGGATTGATTGTTTGCTCAAATTGTGCTCGACCAGTTTATGAGCAGAATATAATTTTACATTTAGCATTGGGTTGGGTAGAAAGATTGGTATGCTAACACCTTGTGAAACACTTCACGATTTGGCTATAAGGTGGTTAGCGATGTTGTTTATTTCAAAATTTAATGAATGATTTTGAAATGATATTTTTCTTAAGTGAAAAGAAATGTATTCCCGATTTTGGGCAGGTAATGTTTTATAAAAATGTTTTATAAAACAGAAAGGATTTCGAGGCCTAAACCCGATGATTTCTAAAATAATTTAGAAATATATTATGTGTTACATTGTGGTTCGTCGCGTATCCGATTAGTTGTTATTGATGATGTATCTGTTTGGTGGTGGAGAATTTATTCTCTTGCTTAGCACCCTTCTTTGAGATGTACGAGCTCGAAGGTCATGTGATTAATAGTGACTAATCATATGTGTGAACTGCTGATGTGAAGTACTATATTTTGGAAGTACCTGTGATTATTATGTTGTGAAATGATTTTTCCCTACTTCGGGATAGAAAAATGATTTAGTATGTGGCTAAAGATTCTGGTAACCCGGACGACTAAAAATATGGGTGAGGTGGCGGTGTAGTTCCTGTGGGATAGAGCATCGTCAGTGTAGCCTACTCTTATGTTGGGAGGTGCACATATATATATCGAGTTGCTTAGGTGCGTGCCCTTTGCCTTGTCTATGGGGAACCAATATTTGGTTGCATACTTATTTGTATGCATTGTTATGTTTTGGAATTCATATTTCCAAAGATTTGGTTTGAGATCTCGAAGTGAAATCTACTTTGATATAAAAGCAAGATATGTATTTCAAATGATTTGAAATTGAAATCGGTAATAAAGTCCAAAGGAATCATATTTGTAAATTGAATTGGATTTGGAAAGAAAAAAAATCTACATTTGGGGTTTTAGCCTAAACGGGTAGATTGGAAGATTGCATGTTGTGTGATGCCTTGTAGATCCATATCTCTATTATTGATTGTTGTTTATACACTGGCATTCATGGGGGTAAACCCATTCCACGTTAGCAGCGTGGTCCTGTGATTTGCCATATCATTTATATAAGTTTATAACTGTTTAGAGTTTCTCACACCAGTCCCATGACTGACTCGTAGTTTTCTTTTCTCCATGCAAATTCGGGTGCTCCTATTTTTTACACGGGCAGTCGAGTAGTTTATTTTGCAGATATATAAGCAGGATTCTAGACTGAAGCTTAAAGGTGTGTCTAGAGCATTGATAGCCTTCCGCTGTCTTTGTTTATTTGTTTTCGTTGCATTGTATTACATTTATTGTAAATTAATCTTCCGCTGTATTATATTTCGATATACTCTGATATATTCTGTACTCTGATGTCACATTATTAATATGTTTATAAAAGACTTTTGTTATTTGTTCTGATGTGTTGTATGCCCAGAGTTAGCGTATCCGGGTTTTGAATGGTCTTGGTCGATTTAGCGATCGGTTAGGTCCGAGCGAAATCTGTATCGTTACATATGGTATCAAAGCTTTGGATTAATTCAAATCTTTGGGGTACAACTTGTTAGAACAGAATGAAAGACTCATCAGAGGTAGGATTAGTAATATCCTATAACAGAAAACTCATTAGAGATGGGATCAGTAGCATTTTAGAATGAGAATACCCCTTAGAGATGGGGTTATTAATGCCCTAGAATGAGTAGAGAGTATTACGTATACGAGAGAGCGTAATCGTGATATAGAATACAAACTTGCTGTCTTCTTTTCGTAGCTTCATTCCTTTTCGAGGACGAAAAGATCTTAAGTGGGGGAGATTGTAACAACCCGGAAAATCAGAGCCAATTTAAATTTTTTATTTTGAATTATTTTAACAGAAATTTGGTCAGAATTTAAAAATAGCCATTTCGCAAACGACCTCTGTTTTCGACGAAACCACTTTTGTTGGATCCGGAATGTCAAAATATTGTTAGGTTCCAATTTTCATAATTTTTGGAACTGATATGTGAGCGTGGCGCACTTAAACGCGTTTGAAAAATTTCATTTGAAGTTAATCGACTAGAAAATGGCCATTTTTCAAACGGTCTCCAAATTCCATGAAATCAGTTTTGTTGGGGCCGTATCATCCAAACATAACTAGATTTATTTTTATGGAATTTTTGATGGTAGTATGTGGTCCCGATAAATTAAAATGTATGTTTAAATTTAATATGTAATAATTTATATTTTAAATTAAAGGAATACTGATCAAAACAATAGAATTGGCTTACGAAACATATCACATTGTGTCTAGAATGGGGGTATTTTGCTGGGTGCGACAGTCGTTGGGTTTAGAATGGAGCTCGTGACATTAAACAAATAAATTTGTGAATTAAAATAATAATATAATATTTATATAAGTTGCCAATTATCTAAAACCCTAGCTCCATAAATTCAAAGCCCCCGCATACCCAAAAAGAATGGCCGAAATTGTTCTGATTTATCCCCAAATAAATCCCAAACCATCACGAATTATAACACGAATTCAGAATAAAAGCTATAGAGTTTGATCGTATTTCATGATGTATATTGCGAGTAATCAAGCCAGGATACTTCGCTCGTCAAAGGGGTTTTCAGAAAAGGGAGGACCACCGAGTTTGGTGGCTTCGAGGGAGAAGGGGGAGCATACAACGGCGTTCAGCTTGGCGATGTCAGATCAGTGGTTGGTGCTTAGAGTCCTGTGCGAGGTGAAGCCCTAAAAATGAACGGCGGGTTCAAGGAACAATCGATGTCCAGTAGGAATAGACGATGAAGAAAGGGGTGAAAAGGGAAATGAAATTATTTAATTAATTTTAACTTATTCGATTACGTAATTAATGTTTAAAATGCTTTATATTGCGCAAATCAATACAGAATTCAATGAAACAAAATTCGTTGGAACCGTGAAGAAAAACTCTACGCAATGGAACTGACGGGACTGTGATAGGAGCTAGCTACAATTTTTGATTGAATTGAACGCGTTGTTTAGTTCAGTTACAATAATCGTTATTAACCGATTTCAAAACCAGTCAAAGTGAGATTTCTAAATTCAATTTAATTGGAGAAAATATATAATAGGTGGCATACGGGGCTTAGTAGCTCTTGACACCCTTCCAGTAAACCCTGGAAGATTGTATCATGATTGTGTTGAATAAAATTTTTGAACAATAAAATTAACATTTTTATTGTATGTATGAAGTGCTAAAAATATTCATGTGTTGAATAAATTATTAGAACAATAAAACTAACATTTTTATTGCATGTATGAAGTGCTAAAAATATTCATGTGTTGAATAAATTATTAGAACAATAAAAATCACATTTTTATTGTATGTATGGACCTTTAAAAATAGTCATTGTTTGAAATAAATATTGGAACATTAAAAACATCATTTGTAATGTGATAACGAACTATAAAAAATAGTCGTGTAGTGGAATAAATATCTGTTCGTTGAAAATAATATTTTTAATATGTTTATGAAGTATTAAAAATAATCGTGTGTTGGAATAAATATTTGTTCGTTGAAAATATTATTTTCAATCTGTTTATGAAGTATTAAAAATAACTGTGTATTGGAATAAATATTTGTTCGTTGAAAATATTATTTTTAATCTATTTATGAAGTATTAAAAATAACTGTGTGTTGAAATAAATATTGGATTTTTAAAAATAACATTTTTAATATGTATACAAGCTATATAAAATAGTCATGCTTTGAAATATTCACTAGTTGGATAAAAATATGATTTTTAGATTATATATGGATATATAAAATCGTAATGGAATGAAATATTCATTAGTTAGCTAAAAATATGATTTTTAGCTTATATATGAGATATATGAAAATATATATAAACGTTTTATGAAAATATGTAATAACGTTGTATAAAAATATATATATATAAGTTGTAACACCCCTAAGTCCCACATCGTGGAAGCCTGTGTGAAGTGGGCACTTATATAGTAGAGCCCATCTCTTACTAACACTGAGGCCTTTTGAGGAAAAAACCCCACACCTATACAGTGGCTAAGTTAGGGACAATATCTTGCGCGAACGGAGGTGCCAGCTGTTATAGTGGTATCAGAGCCAATACCCAACCGGAATTGTGACTGCTGTGTGGACCACAACGCCTGGGTGAGGTGTTTTTGAGCCAACGAGGATGTCGGGCTCTATAGGATGGGAGAATGTAACACCCCTAAGTCCCACATCATGGAAGCCTGTGTGAAGTGGTAGAGCCCATCTCTTACTAATACCGAGGCCTTTTGAGGAACAAAACCCCACAACTATAAGGTGGCTATGTTGGGGACAATATCTTGCGCGAACAGAGGTGCGGGCTGTTACATAAGTGTTTTATGTAAATATAAATAAGTGTTGTATGAAATTATGTATATGCGTTGGAATGAAATAATTATCTGTTAGTTAAAAATATTATTTTTAACTAAAGCATGCTATGAAAATAAGGAAAGTGATACGCAAACAAAACTGTATTGATATCATTAAATTTTCTAAAGTAAAGTTTTCCAATTTAATGCACTGAACTGAAAGGAGATTGGAATTGCAAACATGCATGTGCATACATTGAACAGGTCATAGCAAGGAGGCTAGAGAAGAGGAATAAAATTGTATGCCGGACAAATAGGTACATATTTATTGTATTCTTTGGGTTTGATGATTTTATGAGCCGATTGGCGTTTTCTTTTTCTTTTTTGAGATGAAAGGGCCTGTGTGGCGGTTTGGGATTTTCCCGATACTCCCTATACAAAGGAGGTTATGGCGAAATTTTTCAGGAATTTAGGGTGTTAGCCAAATTTCTGAAAAATTCGGAAGTTATTCGAAATTGAAAAGTTGAAGAACTTGAGCCAGAATAGAAATTGGAATAATTTTCAAACGAATTTATAATGTTTATAAAATACGTTTTATAAAGGAAATCGACAATATATATTATATATATAAATGGTTTGAATAGAATGCTTCGCGCCGCGACCGTTTGCGAATTTTGACTATTGACTTTGAACGGACGTAACAGGAGATCCGACCGTCGGATTCTTTTAAAACCGGAAACTACGGGTTCGTATCGAAAAGAGCTTTCAAATAAGTATATGAGATTTAAATCTAACGGTTAGATTCTGAGAAATGTTTAATTCAAATATGAATAAAAACAACGCCAGTGCCGTTAAATGACCTGAAACGTCGTTTAATTGAAAGGGCCTATTTTTAAACGATTAAAAATAGGGAAAAATTAGGTAAAATCATAATAAATGATTTGAAATGAGTTCGGATGAAAAATTCCAAGTTTATAATGATAAATGATATTTTTATCAGGATAAGTTGTTTATCAACTTTTAGAAAGGAATTTAAATGGTTTTAATATAACCAGAAATTTTCAATATATAAATTGGAATGGTTTTGAATTGAAATTATCTTCGGATATTTCTACATTGGGTTCCGTGATTATACAGATATTGTGATGGGAATTCGGAAGATATCGATATCGTTATTCCCGATATGATATATGTTGGTTTCAGGATTCGATGTTATATATAAGTCGATACTATCTCTATTCAAAACCTTATATTTAATTGCATATTGGATTGATTGATAGTTTGGATTGTGCTCGACCTGTTTATGAGCAGAATATGCTTTTACATTTAGCATTGGATTGGGTAGAAAGATCGATAAACTAACACCTTGTGAAACACTTCACGATTTGACTATAAGGTGGTTAGCGATGTTGTTTATTTCAAAATTTAATGAATGATTTTGAAATGATATTTTTCTTAAGTGAAAAGAAATGTATTTCCGATTTTGGACAGGGAATGTTTTTTAAAAATGTTTTATAAAACAGAAAGGATTTCTGGGCCTAAACCCAATGATTTCTAAAATGATTTAGAAATATATTATGTGTTACATTGTGGTTCATCACATATCCGATTAGTTGCCATTGATGATGTATCTGTTTGGTGGCGGAAAATTTATTCTCTTGCTTGACACCCTTCTTTGAGACGTACGAGCTCAAAGGTTATGTAATTAATAGTGACTAATCATATGTGTGAACTGCTGGTGTGAAGTACTATATTTTGGAAATACTTGTGATTATTATGTTGTGAAATGATTTTTCCCTACTTCGGGATAGAAAAATGGTTTAGTATGTGGCTAAAGATTCTAGTAACCCGGACGACTAAAAGTGTGGGTGAGAGGCGGTGTAGTTCCTATGTGGGACGGAGCATCGTCAGTGTAGCCTACTCATATGTTGGGAGGTGCACATATATATATATATCGAGTTGCTTAGGTGCGTGACCTTTTCCTTGTCTATGGGGAGCCCGATATTTGGTTTCATACTTATTTGTATGCATTGTTATGTTTTGGAATTCATATTTCCAAAGATTTGGTTTGAGATCCCGAAGAGAAAACTACTTTGATATAAAAGCTAGATATGTATTTCAAATGATTTGAAATATAAATCGGGATTAAAGTCCAAAGGAATAATTTCTGTAAATTGAATTGGATTTGGAAAGAAAAAAAACTACATTTGGGGTTTTAGCCTAAATGGGTAGATTGGAACATTGCATGTTGTGTGATGCTTGTAGATCCATATCTCTATTATTGATTGTTGTTTATACACTGGATTCATGGGGGTAAACCCGTTCCGCGTTAGTAGTGTGGTCCTATGATTTGCCTTATCATTTATATAAGTTTATAACTGTTTAGAGTTTCTCACGCCAGTCCCATGACTAACTCGTAGTTTTCTTTTTCCCTTGCAAACTCGGGTGCCCCTATTTTCCACACGGGCAGTCGAGTAGTTTATTTTGCATATATATAAGCAGGATTCTGGATTGAAGCTTAAAACTACGTCCAGAGCATTGATAGTCTTCCGCTGTGTTAGTTTATTTGTTTCCACTGCATTGTATTACATTTATTGTAAATTAATCTTCCGCTGTATTATATTTCGATATACTCTGATATATTATGTATTATGATGTAACATTATTAATATGTTTATTAAAGTCTTCTGTTATTTGTTCTAATGTGTTGTATGCGCAGAGTTTCTGTATCCGGGTTTTGAACGGTCTTGGTCGATTTAGCGATCGATTAGGTCCGAGCGAAATCCGTATCGTTACATGTCCAGACGTACTTGGAGATCAACCGGATATGTGAGGGCCTCTCTCCTGTATTGGACATATGGGATGAGTAATAAGGTGCCTCAGGTTTCGTTTAGACCCGGAACGAACTTGTAAATGGATGGTAAGTCTGACATTGTATTCCTTTATACTGTATTCGTTGATCTTTTCTAAATATATATCTGTTTGGTGGTTAATCACCCTTTTCTGAGACGTATGAGCTTAGAGGTTATATATTGGCAGAAATCAGCGGTACGGTATGGATTGACTGTGTAGCATGCTGAGTTGCATGGATCAAGGCTTTTGTTAAAAAGCAGACCCTTGTGGTTGATGATCAAAGCATAGCTTTAATATAGCGCCGCTTTGTGTATAGCGTTAATTCGCGAGCCTCAACCTCGGTATGAGTCAAAAACGGGATAGTGACTACAGGGAGTGCACGACTTTTCTTTCTAGCTATGGGTGGTGTCAGCGTTTGCAAGCCCTAACATTTATGTTATTTTACCTTTGTGGTTGTTGGCATGCGAGGCGCCTCGGATATATCGGTTACTACGGAGACGATGGATATAGGTCCGATAGGACCGGGAAACGTGTGTTCAGGAATAACCAATCCTCAAAAGTAAGGGAGGACTGGCCCTGAAGATCCAAGGTTGCTTAGGGTGCGAGCTGAGGCATTTGCTAGAGTGTCTCGAACGGTGAAGAGCCATCCCTGGCCTCGACTCATGACGGAAATCAAATTTCCAATACGTGACATTTCGGTTTTGATTGTAGAGCCTAGTATTGGCGACATGACAGATGGTACCCATGCCGCCTATGATTGATACATATATATTTGAAGTTGATTTCTTCACTTATAGTAATAATAAAAGATTAAATTTCGTGTATCAAGCATTATTTGGCTATTATAAGGTAAAACCCTATCCTCCGGCTTGCGTTGAATTGTGTGACGGGACCTGGGTCCTATAATAGCTTTATTGTTTTTTATTTAGCATTGCGCTATTTGTTTTATGCACCGATATTCTTTGGAGTAAACCCGTTCCGTGTTATACGGCGTGGTCCATTGATTTACCATATTTTAAAGCAAAGTTTTAAATAACTTTTTTAGTTCTCACACAAGTCACATGACTGACTTGGAGTTTACTGTTTTAACCGAAACTCTGGGTGCCCTTATTTCTGCACGGGCAGCTAGTAGTTTTGGTTTTGCAGATATTATATTCACAAGATCCTGGATTAACAGCTGGAACTATACTCGGAAAGCTTTGTATTCGTGTATTCCTTTCAGTTGGGTTATGTATTATTTTTTCGCTGCTTTATAAATTAAATCTTTTATATTTATCAAATGTGTAATATTTATTCACACTTTGTTATGTTTTTGTACCTCGATGTTATTGCTGTAATAAGAAATGAAATGTTCTTCAGTTTGCGTTCCGATGTAGCTTGTTCTCAAATAATCCGTTTTTTCTCTTCTATTCGGAGACTGGAGAAGTTCGGGTCGTTATATTTGGTTAGTTAAACAACTTTCAGCTCTGATACCAACTATGACGACCCGAAGTTCCCCAGTCTCCGAATATAAGAGAAAGAGCGGATTGTTTTGAGGACAGGACAAATTGGAATGCGAACACATTTCATTTCTTATTACAACAATTTGTATCAGAGTACAAGAATATAACAGAGTATAAATGAATAATATACATTTGATAAATATCAGAGATTTAAATTGTACTACAGCAGAAAATAATACATAACACAACTGAAAGAAATACATGGATACAGAGCTTTTCTAATATAGCCTCAGTTGTAAATCCTGGATCCTGTAAGAATAAATCTGCAAAACCAAAACTACTAGGTGCCCGTGCGGAAATTAAGGACACCCAGAGTTAGTTTAAAACAATAAACTCCAGGTCAGTCATGTGAATGGTATGAGAACTAAAAACAGCTGTTTAAAACTTTACTTTAAAATATGGTAAATCAAGGGACCACACCGTATTACACGGAACGGGTTTAACCCCAAGAATACTAGTGCATAAACAAACAGCGCAATGCTAAATAAAGGACAATGAAGCTATTATAAGACCCAGGCCCCATCACACAATGCAACGCAAGCTGGAGGATAGGGTTTTACCTTATAATAGCCAAATAATGCTTGATACGCGAAATTTAATTTTTTATTATAACTATAAGTGAAGAAATCAACTTCAAATATAAATTTATCAATCATAGATGGCATGGGTACATATATCATGTCGCCATACTAGTTCTACAATTAAAACCACACAATGTCGTATTGGAAGTTGGATTCCATCTGTGAACCAAGGCAAGGGATCGTCCTTACCGAATTCGAGACAATCTAGCCCATGTCTCAGGACAAGTAATCTGTCAAGCCCTTGGGATCATGCAGGGTCGGCCCACACATACGTTAGTGATTAGTTATTCCTGAACACACGTTTCCCCGCCCTATGGGGCGTAAATCCATCGGCTCCGTAGTAACCGTTATATCCGAGGAGCCTCGCTTTCCGATAACCACATAGGTAAAAATAATATAAATGTCAGGGTTTGCAAAACGCTGACACCACCTCTAGCTAGAAAGAAACTGTCGTCCTCCTCGCTGTCCTTCATCTCGTTTCTGTTTCATACCGGGGTGTGAAGCTCGCGAATTAACTCTATACACAAAGCGGTGCTATATTAAAGCTATGGTTAGATCATCAACCACAAGACTTTGCTTTTCAACAGAAGCCTTGATCATTTGCCACTTAGGCATGCCACATAGGCAATTCATGTCATGCGACTAATGTCTACCGATATACAACCTCTAAGCTCGTACGTCTCAAAGCGGGTGAAGTAAGAGAATAAATTCTCCTTCACCAGACAGATGTATATTTAACAGAGATCAATTAGCGCAAAATAAAATCCAATGTCAGACACACAGTCCATTTACAAGTTCGTTCTGGGTTTGAATGAAACCGGCAGCACCTTATTCCTCGTCCCATATGTCCAATACGGGAGAGAGGTCCTCGAATATCCGTCGATCTCCAAGTACGTCTGGACGAGCACCACTTATTACCTTGTCATGGGTGTACAACCCAAACAAGACATCAGTAATCATCAAAACGATGTGAAGACCTCCAGTCTTCAACCACCGTCTTCATCTTCGACATATCGTCGTATCAGTTATTCAGAATGGGTATAAACCCGGCCTTCCCAAATAACTCGCGTATATTATAAACAAGTGCTACACAAACACAACATACGCCTCATTCTAATCCAGAATATTCTTTTATTCAAATATTCATTTCATAATTTTAAACCATATTAAGGTTTATCCAGACTAGTCGGAATTAGCGAATCTTACCGAAGTAATCATTTATTTTATTTCTCAATCCCAACCTATTTATCCCGTGGAGCAAAATTGGTGATACTCCATATCTAACACCACAGTGTTATCGGTAAATATTAATTACCATTTCACGTTCAAATCTAATTAAAGACTTAACTATTGACTGGAGCAAAGCTGGTGATACTCCATTCTCGATCAATCCTTAGATTTGATAATTTAAATTATCAAATCCTCATTTCTATCTAATTAAAGATTCATTAAAACTCCACATAGTTTTAATCCTCCCAAAAAATATTAATGATTATTTAACTTTGGGATATCATATCATGTCTTTAACTGGGTTAAAGAACCAATGTCATTTCAAACACAGTTCACTACAAATCCAAAATCACATTCCATTAATTATGGAGTCTTCACGTGTAACGACCCAAGGTTTTCGGCCCCGAAAATCGACATAAATACCTTTACTGTACCTCATGCGACCTTTCAAACACCGAGAACACTGGATTGTTAATGAAAGAAATTAGAGGGTGAGGTAAGAAAGAAATATAAGAATAAAAGAAGGAGGAGAACGTAACCCAGAGTCTCACATCGCAGCGGAACAAAATATAGTATATAGAAATAAATCTTTATTTGAGAGCTTTAAATAACTTACAATATCAGAGTACATGAACACATCTGGACAGTAATAAAAATCTGCCCTTATATACAACACAGCGAAATAATATCATACGTCTGAACTCTTCCAACCCGTCTCTTCACAGCATTCGATAACCTAAACCTGTACACCCCGGGCTAACCCGAGCATTTACAAAACACCTGGTCAGTCTGGTGAACCAGAGTGAGATAAACTCGCACAGTATTAAGGGTAAATCATCCAATCCTGATTTTAAAGTTCAAAACTCTTTTCAAAAGAAAAGGGTAATCGTAAGACCGAATCCACACATAAAGACAGATGGTTTTTACCTTACGATAACCCAAAACAGTTTTGAAAACAATATCTTTTCCGATATTATAATAATGTCTAAATACAAGTAAATAATAATCTAGTGGAACGCTTGCATCTCACGCTCCACACATATAGTATACAAATCAAAACCGCAGGCGCTTATTGGAGATTGGATTCCAACTCTGACAAGGTATGGGACCACCTGCCGATCGTGTGTCTCTACAGACGAATACACTGGGTTCAACAAGAACGTCTCGCAATTCGGCCCACACATGACCGACCACTCATTTCGCTTGAGTGTATCGAATGTATATCACCGACGGTTGGGACCGCCTCCCGAAAAGGGACAGCATTGAATATAGATTTAAGAAACAAATGGAATTCCTCTAGATAGGTGATTATGCACCCTAATGGGAGCGACCCACATAGCCATGCTGCCTGCCCGATTTTTGTCATCTACCGGTTGTGAGGCTTGAGGTCAGAATTTTCTTTACAGCACCTGCCCACTATTCACTTTGAATGCCACATCGTCAGATCCGCCAAATATCACTAATTGACGTCCCCAAAAATACTCTAGTAGTTCAGAGAACCGTCGTCCTCCGTACAACCATAGTACGTTTGAAGAAATCAACGTACGTAATCCCTTTGGAAATACTTTGTCAGACATTCGTCCATACAATCATCCAGGAACAGGATGAACCGAAGGACCCTCCTACTGCATCCTAGGAATCACCCTACAGGTCAGTAGCGAGAAGTCCTTGCAACCCGTAGATTCCAATCACGACAGAATCACGGTTGAAAAATCTCCGGCCGCTAAACCAGAGAAATCCAATCAGTGGTTCTTCCGCTTATGAAGATCAACGGTCTTCAATTTCTCCATCTTCACAAATCTTCTTTCACGTATTCGATGGTTGGAATGGTTTTCGAATATGAATTCGATCCCGGTCTTTCCGTACCAGCGATCGTATGGTCAGGTTTGATAGTCGGTGATTTAACTATCAAATAAAAACAGGTGTGCAAACAACGATATTATTTCCAAATGGAAATTCATCGACCAATCATCATTCAACGTTTATTTCTTTTTAGATTAAATTACCCTTGACTTAGTCATCTATCCATTTATATATATACATATATATATATATATATATATATATATATATACGTAAATTCTTATTTTCTACATTTAGAAAATATACCTTACTAACATTGGGACATTCCAGAATTTACTTATTTTGCTTATTTCTATATATATTGAAACATTTCTGATCTTTATTTGGAAAACGTTTCCCAACTTCTTTATTTGATTTAAACCGATGTTTAAATAAAACATCACTTAGCCAATTTAACCCCTTTCACTCATTGGCTCAATTTACTTGACCAATCTTCACCACCGAACCTTACCCATCCTTAGTTAAAAACGAAGCCAATCAAGTTGGGGTATAATTACCTCTCAGACCTTAACCAAACAACATTTCCAACCTCGAAATAGACAAAGTTCATCTTCGAAATCTTTAACACTTCCTCTCGAATAATCATATTCAATTTATCATTCTTTCGAATAAAACTGTATTCGATAATCTCTTTTGCGAATAAATTAAATCCAATTAACTATCTCTTTGAATGACTTATATTCGATTTAACTCAGTTCTAGAATAAACTATATTCGATAACTTTACTTCGAATAAGTGATATTCGATTAATTCCTTTTTCTAACTCTATTCCGTTTACTACTACTCGATTTAACTCAAACCTGATTAACCCCATTTGAATAACTCTAATTTGATTTAATTCCAATTGATTTACTTTAATTGATTAACCATAACTGGTTAACTCTGCCTGACTAACTCTACCTGACTTACTCTAACTGGTTACTCTAACTGATTAACTCTAACTGTCTGACTCGACTTATTTAACTAAATTTGACCCACTCGACTTGATTAACCCAACTTTGACTAACTCGATTTAATTAACTTTTATTGATTTACTACTATTTGATTTAACACCATTCGCTTGACTCTAGATTGCAGCGATCACAATGGTTACGCCTGATTCCCTCAGGAAACATCCGACCGTCGTAGGCTATCTACAGCCCTGCGAATTTCGCTAGCAGTCTTACGAAGTGGTACTTATCTTGAATAACTGTGTTTGACTAACTTTGTCTCAAATAACTATATTTGATCGATTCAAATTTAATAACAAAATATTCAATTAAAACCTAACTCGATTAACTGGATAATAAAAATACTTATTTCTCTTTAAAATTTCCCTATTCAAAATAATATACTTAAACTTATTTTAATTATAAAATAAATTTGTAAATTTCATAAGGGTCGACCCACTTAATAAGAATTCATGATTTTCTGATACGCAAAGTGGTACCAAATTACTCAACCAATATTGTCACTGGTTAAACCAAATCAAACGTTGAATTTCAATTCAACTGTTCATCAATCAAATCAATTTTCCAATCCAACTATTTCCTTTATCTGGTAATAAAGGACGACCCTCAATCAACAACCAGATCACGCAACAATTCAAATAATTTCAAATACGTTTATTTTATAAACGTGGTAAATCAAGGAAAATTTCCTTTATTGGATTTAATCGTTAAAATATAACGATTTTATATTTCACTGAATTTAAACAGTCAATTTAAACGACCGTCTAAATTCCATGGTTCAAATCAACAAGATATAACCAGCAGACGGTCCATTTCTAGCAACCAGAGTACATAAAACAAAAACCCAATTTATATCAAATATAAACGGGGGAAAACTGAGTGAGGTTAACTCACCTTTGTTTGATTCGTCGATAATTCGGCTTATTTCAGTCAAATTAAACTGTGTTTAATTTATTTGAAAAATCCAGCTGCTGCTTGCCCTGCTCAGTTCTTTTCCATCTCGTAGTGCTCGTCTTCAGGGTGCCGGTGTTTTTTGTTTCATCGAAATCTGCTTACGTACGCGTTTGAAATTAATATTCGAAGATTTTAAAGCCATTAAACTAAGAAAATCTTTTAAAAAAATATATAATGGGCCGTACTTAATTGTTGCAGCCCACCCAAATGAACCTGCACCCACTTCTCCTTTTAAAACCACCAAACCCCCTTCTTCCTTCACAATTTACCAGCCGCCACTAAAAGAATCAGAGAAACAAAAATCGAAAACCCTCCGTGCTTCACAAAATTTCACCCATGTCCGACCGTATTCGCTCCCCTTCTGACTTCGATTGCTCCGCCATCCACCGTGACCCACGAAGATGAGACCGCGGTTCGTGTTTTAATTTCTGGTACTTTGTTTCTGATTTTTTCTGTTTTGATTGATGATTTTTTTTCTTTCGGTGGTTCGATTGGGGTTTTTCTTCACTGAGTTGTGCTGGGAAATAGTTGTGGTGCATGGTGTATTTATAGTTAAATTTGATGATGATAAGAACGATATCAACATCAACTATAACATCACATGTTTTTAGGTTTTCCTGAGCTTAGATCCTAGGTGATTTTCCTTTCAGTTCTGCTGTAGGCATGTGATCGAACTGTTTTGTGCTTTGACAGGTTGATGGTTGGGGTTACTTAGCAGATTTTGTTCGATCTTCCCATGTGAAATGCTCAGTTATGCACATGAATCGAACTGCCCCTATGGTTTAAGCTATACATCTATAAATGTTGGTTGTTCACATGGTCTAGTCTGCTATTATTTTATTTTAATTCGATTTCAGATCTACCTTGGGAATCAGAACAATTTTTATATGTGGTTTTCTGACTATAAAGATAAACATATATTATTTGTTTTGATAGCCTGTGTACTGTTCTTGGTTGATTGAAATAATGTTTGACAGGGAAATGTGAAGATTCGTATTGGATTTTCCATGTGTGAATCATGTTTAAATACACATGGATCGAGCTCTCCTTGTATAGATCTGAATATTTTCATTAGATTTGCATTAGGTTTGGTACAGATATATTTTCAGCATCTTGGTCTGTTCGAAATGGATTTTGGTCGATCTGTATTGTAAATGTATATTAGCAGTTATATTCACTGTTTTCATAGCTGATGAATTTTACTGTTTCAATGTTGTAATTTTTCCTCTTTCAAAATCTTTTAACTATATATATTTATACAAGTGTGTAACCCGTGCTACGCATACGGGAAGTTATGAAATTTAAATTTTATCAACCAGTATGTTCGGCACGTCCGTTGGACGTGTGCAACGACCTGTTGAAACAAATTTCTTTATTGAAACGATGGTCATAATATGCATAGATAGTAGTAATATGTAGGCTACTTATTCTTATTTGAAATATTATAAACAGATGCGCACATAACTTATAATTATACTTTGGACATGAATTTGATTTCATCTAACTTATTCCCACTATTTATTTTTCTAAAATACAAATAAAATTGTAATGCATACATAATGATGAAACTAACGATTTCCTTTCTGTCGCCGTTTTCAAACCCAACACTAACACGATGATAAAAAAAATCATATAACAAATTTGGGAAACAATATATGAACTGCTTGACTTTAAAGTCAAATCATAATAACATATTTTATTGCTTTCATTGGAACAACTATATTTTATGGTGAACTCGCTCGTCCATATGAAAACGGTACCTGTTACATAGCTGCTCAAAGGCTCAACACATGTGTTTACAAAGAAAAGAGTTTCAAAAGCGACAGTGACGTCTCATTCGAAAACCTATTGCCAGTTTGACAGTATAATTAGTTAAATTTTAGGCTTACTGGACAGCTGCATATCTGATATTTTAACAATTAATAAACTTTACACATCAGTGTACTCCAACGTTAGTAGCTACATGGCATCCCTTGATCGATGCAACATGAATATTTCAAGTTTCGAACATTATGTTGAATTTAAAAAAAAAACATGTAAACAATTTTTTCTTATAAACATGTAAACAATTTTCTTTTATAAATAAATACCCACATAAAAAAAAAAGTTAAAACATCATGCGCTATGACAATAGTTCTAGTGCCATTGTAACCATACTCTCCTTTGAACTCAAACTCATTGTCATCAATAAATAATTTTTCATTACCGCTACATACTACATGGTCATTACTTAGATAGTTAACAGAGCATGAGAGGACAAAGAGAAGCTAAGTTTGTTACTACAGGAGGAGGATCAAAGATGAACGCGGCATCAGCATGTGAAATGGGTTCACACAAACCCAAAACCAAAAAGTTTACATTGTTAGCTGACTCGCAAATGAAGGCAACGAAATTGAAGCTTTTCTCCATGGCAGTGCCACTCATGCTTTCATTTTGACCTATCTTGGTTCTTGTTTTTCACCTGCTTTGTTTCAATCTTTAGCTGCACCTTCTCTCTTGCCTATCGACATTGTGACAATCTTGGACACAATGCTACCAGTATAGGTATGCAGACATATATATATTGTTATGCAGACATATAAACTTAACAGTTCCTCCCAATACTGTTGGAAAGATTTTGATCCCTGCAGTGTATGGCATTATTTTTATTTCCATATGCTGAGTTTCAAGCAATAAATTCTTATAAACATTTGATTGTCACAATGTCTGGCGGAATCAGAATTAAATGCACCATTTATGCATATCATGATGCAAATATTAATTCAGCTATCAACAATCTTCCTGATCAGAATATTGCATAAATGAAATCAAACTAATTTTCAGTTCGATTCAATTTCACAATGATGTTAAAGTAAGTAGTATGCAATTCATGCGTAATTAACTATGGCGGACACGTCATTGTGAGCATTAAAGAATGGAAATACTTCCTCTATTTCTGATTTTAAACATCAATACCTATAGCAGTTAACAATATAAAGACCTGATATGATTAATAATGATTCATCCAAATTAAGTACTTGAAAGATGATGTATCAATAGCTGTAGTCTCATGATCCAATTTAATGCACGCTAGCATAGTAGTAACACTTGAGTAGTAGATGTTAACTAATTAAAATATGAGCACAATGTATATAAAAGCCTTCTGCTACTCATATTTTTCCTCAACACCATCAAATACCATCTATCAAGTCTTTTATTATCCTGTTTTGCTCTTAAAAAAGCATCCCTGTAATCTTTCTTACCTTCATATTCCAGCGAATTCTGAATAGCTTCAAATTTTACAGCTCCACAACCATTAAAGCCTACACATTGAGATCAAAATAAATTATATACAGTATATTAATTTTCAAGTACCAAATACATTATTTTCAAATGAATTAAAGATTACACTTACCAATAGATCAACCCATGTAACAACCTTAATCTTTATGGAGACTTCATCTACGTTAGTCAACAACAAAACATCTGGCTCACTCTCCTAGATTGTGATAACCAACAAAAACACAATAATCGATCACATCTGCAGTGCAACTTTTTCAGTAATATCCACAAAATTGTTTGATACACAAATAACAATATTAATTAACTCATGTAATCAATGCAAACAAAATATGCACCATATCTGTAAACAAAATTAGGATTTGTTAGAATGTGATAAATTATACATAGACTCAATTTATAATAAACAGTAGGTCAAGAATTGAGAGTTAGCATACTTACTGTGATAGTGAGAAGGCAGGAGATCAACAACTTTAACTGTGATATATTCATCGCATGTTGTATATTTTGCATAGTAGGAACAATATAATTAGTAATATCAAACAAATTTCTTATAGCCTTATAATAGATTCAACTACATAAAATAAGCAAATCATCACGTTTTTAAGAATAGTGTAGCAATGTGAAAAAGTCCAAACTATAGATGAATGGCAGTACAAGTGGACATTAATCATTCCCTTCAATAGTGTTACAATTTGAAAACTATAATATCATCAACGTCTTATATGAGTAATCAGCAAATAAAAAAATTATAGAAGTGTACTGCAAAAAAAAAGGATAAATGTATGTATCACACTAACACAGTTAAGCATATTATAACATAAAACAACCAATAAAATTTCAATTTAAAGCCTAAAATATAAATACAATCTACAACTTTGAAGCAATTTTTTTTCTTTTAAAAAAAAATCTTCTCCTTAACAGATTTAAAGTGAAGACAACATTCAGCATTATTTTTTAGACAAAAGTTTTTTTCAATAGTCCAAAAGGTGGAAAAATGGAAAAACATGTGAACAAACCAAAGCCACTTTTATTTTTCCTTCAAACACATAAAAAAGAAATCATTCAAATCTCCATTTAAATCAAATGACAATGTGTGCTGTATTATTAAAAAAAGAAGTGAAAAAAATGAATATATTAAGAAATCAGCAAACAAAGTTCTCATGCACCATCAGCAAGAAGGAGACAAACTGCTTTTTATCTTATACCAATCTAAATAAACAATAATCACATAAAAAATGTAAGATGATTTCTAAGAAGCAACAACCAAAAATGGTAATGAAACTTATATTGAATAGTATTAATGTAGGAAACTTTAGGAAGTAATAAAAATAATCAACAAATGATAAAAGGTTTTAACTCAAATAAGGTTGAACCTTTGGTCTTATGATTAAAGAGTAAGGTACAATGATTCCAAAGATTCAAAATGTAGTATGCTTTCAAAGCATGGTTTCAGTTATGGTACAATAGTATCTACCATTTGATTGCAACTAATTTTTGTGAGCATGAAAACTATAACATATGCTTCATACTCAAAATTCATGTAATAAATCAAAAGACATGTTAGTTTAAGTACATTAAATCAAAGAAATGCAGTACCTTCTATATATATATATATATATATATATATATATATATATATATATATATATATATATCTGTGGAAGTGGAATAGAGCAGGTTTAAAGTATAATACGGATTTTAACCGAATTCATTGTTCACCGAAATTAGAAACCAAATTCATTCATGTCATGGTAAATACACATATATTAACAGTAACGAAAAGTACCTTTCTTTGAGTGCATGACCTAGTTAAAGTTACAGCTCAGTAATTCCAAGTACTTCGAATATGCTATCTCTTTGTTGATACCGAGAGCAACCTGGAAGCATGTATCAAATTTTAGATAGTAAGCATGTATCAAATTTTAGATAGTAATTTTTGATAAAAGTGGACATAACCAAACCTTATTTGTGTAGATCAAACCTCAGGTGCCAACATAGAAACAGTACAATTTTTTCTTCAACTGGTAGAATATTAGAAAAGTAAACTGTAATTTAATGTAAATGAGGACCGAATAAAACATTAATTTCAATCAAATTAACATAGTAAAACATTGACATACCGTATAATTTCACCATGTCTGACGGAGCATGAGCAACTCAGATCCATGCTTAAGCGAGTAAGATCCATGGTTTAGCGACTCAGATTTCCACATAGTTGAGCGTAAGGAAGGGAGAAGAAAGGCAGAAAAAAAGTTAGAAGAGTGTAGTAAGTTTAAACAACTACCGTTCATAAATATGAAGAATAGAGAGATTAAACATCTTACTGCTGAGAAATCAGAAGATTGCAGCGCGGAGATGAACGCACGATCGACCGTCGTGCTGAATTTCGGGGAAGATAGAGGCGAAAGTATGATGCCTCCACAAACCAAGAAACTAAAGAGGATAAAACGAAAAGAAATGGGAGTGTGTTTAGTGGACGTCGTGGATCCGTGGGGCACAAAAGAATTGAAAAATGACGGAACTGTCCCAACCTGAAAGCATAATGTTTGAGTTTTTAAGACATTTCAAAAGCCCATTTCAAGGTATTCTCATTATAATATAGATAATGTGCTTAAAGTTTAACGGTTGTCTCCAATATCAGCTTTGTTTTGTCATTATTTCTCAATATCATGGTGATTTCTCATTACCGTTCAATGTTTTTGAACAAAGATTATAAGGAAACTCAACTGACCCTTTAAAGTTTTCGTTATTCGTAATAATTACAAAGATATATAATATAGATATCACTTCTTGCGTCCCCATCTAAGATTCACTGCACTGGATGCAGATTAACTTTGTTCAACCAATGCAAAAAGTAAGACTCGGTACATTATATCACATATTGGAGTTTGTAGCTTGAACATAATCCATGGATATCTAACATCTACAACAGCTTCACTTCTATTTATTTTTTTACTGCTTAATACAAATCCCTTCATATAAACTATAATGACAAAACAAATCGTCTACCTTATCTCATTAGCTCTACTAAATCAAGCATCCTATATGTCAAAGATATGGACATTGAAAAAGTTCCAACATACATTTTTGATATTAAAAAAAATCCCAGTTCAACATACATTTTGACAAAGTTTCAACAAAAACACAGTTCAGCACACATATGTCAAGCACCAACTTTTTAACATATACACTCCGTTCAACCAATGCATTACTGAACCCCTTGGGAACATTCCCTATGCAGCTATCAATCCCATCACACTTTAGCACGTACATGTAATTTTGAAGCAAACCTTGACAATGATGTTTCAGCATGCATGGTCCTGTAGTGTGCTTCAGAACCAGCCCCTGTAGTTCAGCGTGCTGTTAATCCCATCCATGCCTCAGAATGCTTTCCTATAACATGCTTCAGACCCAGTCAAGTTATTCGCTCATGTCCAGTGTTTTTTCCATGCAGATATGCCTCCATAAGCCAATAACAAATAAGATAAATATCATTTCCAGACAAATTAGACAATTTTAGTCTTTAACCTGAAATATCATGTAACTGAAAAATTAGTGAACTTGAGAACAGTTTTTCTAATCTGTTATCAAACTGCAAGCATATTGGGGTACACTAAAGGTTTAAAACAAAAGTTATTTTATAAAAAAAATTGAACAACAACAATAATAATAGTAATATTTGAAATAATACAATTGTTACATCTTTTGTAAACAATTTAACAATCTTTAAATTTATTTGTCAAAACTTATATGTTAATGAACACAAAAGACTTTCCTGAACCTCAATGGTTCACCATAATGCAATATTTATCCACATTGAAATTAGAAAATTTATGATTGGTTAACACCTACCAATATCATGATGCACCAAAATAGAAAGAATCCTTATGACAGATATTGCTTATCAATTAGTTCCATTTTTAAGCAAGACATGTGGCCTTTTAATCTAAAGTTCAAAACTTTCTTCTTAAATAACATCAAAATAGCATTTCAAATTGGATCTAGCTAAGGTAATATATATGTAATTATATGGTTTATTCTTAAGAATGAAGTTTAAGACAGATTCAATATACTGTTTATGTTCACAAAACCATAGCATACTTCATAACATTTTTATAAATCCTAAAAACGCCACAGAGTAATTTTTTAAGATAACAGTAAATCTAGTATTAAATTATTACATGTTATAAGAAAAATACGAAAAGGAATTTTCTTTCTTCACCAAGTATATGACGATGTTTACTCAAAGTGGAAGTTCATAATCACTAAACTTCAGTTTCTTCATTTAACTGCGATATCCATGATTATATACTTTGAACTTGAAGTGAAGAAATGGTATGGACATAGCAACAACCAAAACAAATTGAATCGCAATATTACTTTAACAGAAATCACTCTTTCAACCAATAAATCCAGTCAAATATGCAATAATAAACTATAGAAAAAGGGTAAGAAATTTTCCCTTTATTCTATGAAGTACAATTTTTGTACTTAGAATTAAGGTTTGGATTGAATATTCTCTGGTTCTATAAATTAGAGCTCACATAGTAGATCAGATAAATAATATGTACGATTTAAATATTATAAGACATGCTCAAGCTTGAATGGTTGGCTACCAAAAAGGTTACTATAAATGAAAATTTCCTCTGTAAGTATACAATGGTGAACCATTTAATATACCCTACCAGTGAAAACAATGTCATATTTAGAAGTGCGAAAATTAACATTGGACAATTTATGGTAAAAAAAAATTCATTGTGGTCATTCCTATTTTTTAAATTCAAATTTGTAATTGGGCATAGCAAGCATAACAGTAGATAATTAACCTTGTGTTATCTTCCTATCAACTTAGCAAGTTGGAAAACAACAATTTGATCCTAGAAACATGTTGCATAATTTGATAGTGAAATCATAGCAAACCGACCAAAGGAATAAATAAATAGTTATTACCTCTAACAAAATAGCATTGAGAACTATAATTCATCCATTTCTATAGTTTCCTAATGATTTCTACGCCAGAATACAAATGTGATTCTTCAAAAATATGGATTTTGTGGCGGAATCAGCTTTAATTAGTGTGGTTATGCTATTTTCAGATCAGCTCAGTCATGTAAATTTGCCACTGTGTTCAATCTGCAATGTTTCTTCACGTTGAGAATTACATCTTTTGGTTTAGCAGTGCAATTTTTGGTTTAATCATCAACCTGGTGATCATTTGCTTTCACCATATTCTTCGCATAATATTCTCAATTGTATTGCCAGCTACGCGGCGTGTTGGTACCCCTTTATTAATTTATGATAACAAAAAAATATGATAGATCTCTTTATATTATGAAACATTTTTTATCAAAAAGAATTACAATGCAAATTGTATTGTAAATGTTCAATACATATGTTTTATGTATTAAGTTTGTGAGACATTGTGAAAACCATGTGGTGACCACTTGCAAATTTTTGGACTACTTCATTGATATACTTAGTAAAATAACTCTTTTTAACTAATTATGTTGCTTTTAGGTTTCGCGCACTTTCTATATGGAATAAATGTGTATCCAAAGCAACCACTAAAAATTATATGATGTTATAGGACCGAAAAGTTAAAGAATAATTGAAATAAAATACATAATGCCAGAGGAAACTGCAATTGACATTGAATCGAAAATTATATTACCTCATCTAGAACATATGAATACTAACTGTGAGTCAAAGATAATACAATTTTCTTTATATTATTACAAAAAAATTAATATTCAATTTAAAATTTTAACCGACGACGACAACAATCAATCATAAACGTTAAAATTTGAATCAGGGGCTTATGACAAATTTCCAAATGATATGGAATTTAAAATAAAACCACATCATGGACAAACCTTAAAATAACAACGAATGCGGAATCCTTGTTAAATTGATAATCGCAATAACATAGATTACAGCAGTATGAGAACAACAGGGAAAGATTTTTTGAAATAAGCAATAATTTCTTATGAGAAATCGAGACAACTTTCTTAAGAGAAATGATAAATCATAAATATTCAAGCCAAAGGTAAAGCGAAGCATAGTTTAATTATTTCAGTTTCCTGTAAAAGGTAACTACAATGAAAAATCACTCGTTTTGTAATAAAGAACTCCTTTTAAAACCGTTAATTGTTTTCCATGTTTTTGTGGAGTTCTTCTTATGGATGAACCACCCAGTAAAAACTGATGTTGATAGTTAACATGAATATTTCTCATTAACCGAATAAATCCAGCAAAACTGATGAAGATCACTAACACATTTTTCTAATTTTTCTAGATTATAATACTTAGGCTCAAACTTATGTACACTCCAAGAATTTCATAAATGGCTTATAATCAAATTGTCCAAAATATAAATTTTCAATGTCCAAAATCAACAGTAATGAATATGATAAACCTATAGCTGTATTCATCAGTTATATGGATATTGAACAACTATAAGGATCATTCGAAACATATTACCTAATAAAATAAGTAGCTTTTATTTATAGGCTGATATAAATGCACCATTTAAGATTTATCGTGTGAGTTGCTTCCATTGTCAAATTTGGTTTTTGCATTGTCATACATACCAAGAACAATTAAAGGTAAAAATTGTATTTGATCACCTCATTCAGTGCAAATTATGAGCGACGATAGATGTGCTTGCATTAACTAATTCATAGCGTTTTTAACTCCAAAAGTAAATTTAAACTCTGTGTGTTAAATTACCAAATGTCCATGAATTCAAAAGAGTGCAAATTACTAAATTTTACAACAACAAAATTATTGAAAGAGGAAGAAGCTAATTGAGTTCAATTTTAAATATTTATTCATCCGAATACATCTAAAGAAAATAAATATATATCTATTTACCCAAAAGAAATCTTAATTCTTATTTTTCTTGATAATTGAAATAGAACGAAAATATTTTGATCCAAGCATATGCTTCCCAATATACCCTCGTATGAAAATCCGCGGTCCTAAACAAAAATTATTATTATTGTCTAATGGAAATTTGATATATGAATAAGGTCCCAAATTGGAGTTGAAATTTGTGCAAAAAACTAATATTTTTTTATTTCTATGTATTACAACTACATATGAAATCACATAAGCTCAAATTGATTGCTAATTATATACCAAGTAAGGAAGTTTTTTATTTTAATACAGCAAGTGTAGCAAAAATACTAAATCTGGCTGAAAATATGAGATTCCAGCAGCAAATGTACATATCATTATATATTCTCCCTTTCTTGCACATTAATATAATATTGCCTTAGATGCTTCTTTTTAAATATATTTTAACAAAAGAAAGAATTTTAAACAAACACCATTCCCTATTCAATAATGCAAAGTAAGAAATCAAGTTTACCATATATAATGTTGAAAGAATTTATTTTTTATTTTACCTAAAATACTGCTGAGTTTCCATGAACGATTTCGGATATATAATTGTTTTCTCCGACTCATGTGAATCTTATAGAAGGATTCGACCTTAAACTACTCCTAACGCATGTACTAAGATATGATAAAAGGAAATATATATTTGTTTTCAACTGTCCTTGGAGTGCCCTACAAACCACTGAACTTCTTAGGGACCGCTTCAACTATGTTATATGCAAATTTTATGTCAGAAGAAATTTTTTACACGTAAAATGTTAAAATATCTTTTATTATGTGAGTTTCTTCCATTAACAAATTTGGTTTCTGCATTGTCATACATACAAAGAACAATCAATTGCAAAAACTGTAGCTGATCATCTCATTCCATACAAATTTTGGGCAAATATAGATGTGCTTGAATCAACTAATTCATAACATTTTCAACTCCTAAAGTAAATTGAAACTGCGTAGGTTTAAATTACTAAATGTCCGTGATTTCAAAGGAGTGTTAATTAATAAATTTTACAACAACAAAATACGTTTGTAACCTATTATACAAAGTTAAATATAGTGAACTTTCAAGAGAAATCTATTTCACACATGAACTTGAATTGAAAGATACATTAGCACTTAAAAACGATAGGTTTTATACAGAATAGTCTTAAATTTTCTCATTCATGCTAAAACACGTGAGAATTCGGTTCATTACCTCTTTTGTAATCAATTATGGTAACATATAAGCATCAATTTACTAATGTAAATCATAAAATATGAACATTAGAAAATTGCCATAAATTATTACTTTGAAATATTACCATGTCAACGATAAATAGAAACGGAATAGTTGTTCAAAATAGAGAAGTGAGTTGAAGAAGGAACGAACATAATAATTTTTTATTGTGGGCATCTATTATTAACAGGGCCATAGTGGTAATCTGTCATTGTCAGTTACATTAATTTAGGCAGATATCAAAATTCTTGATTGCCCTATGGTAATGGCATCAAGAGCGGTTGTATAAGCAATAAAGCAAACACTGCTATCAACATAGGAAACATGTGTGTACAGAAAATAGAACCAAGTCTATTTCATCGTGTAATAGTCCTTGCAATGAAAGCATCAAGAGTGATTATCATTTAAAATTTTGTAACTGAGTTATGCAATAAGAAAGATAAAAACGGAATCAATTTACATAATCTACAGTATTAGCGCTTGCTAAGTTTCCAGGAACAAAACAGTGAAGCACATGAAAATTTTATTGCACTCACATATATCTATACAACGACAATTACCTTGCATAGGATATTGTCATCCAATAAGCTAATTTTTTATTTAAAATCTAGTAGGAGCAACAAACATCTGCTTAACCTGGAAACAAACAGATAAATAAATTTACATATCATTCAGGAATATGTAGGAAACAAATTAAACAACGCATGTAAGTAAAATAAATTTAGAGAAAGTCTATAATGTTATCCATTTCGTATGCAATAGTCATTTATTACATGTTGAATAATAAAGAGCAATCTGAAAGTGGTCGCAGAAGAAGTCAAATATTGGGAATGAAATTGTTATTGATGAATAATTAAATCATGGAAATAGTAGAAGTTAATCTTACCATTTGTTCCCAAAGCATTGTTTGCACAACTGTTGTTTGCGGCTTACATGAAAACCGGTAGATAGCATGATAGGTTTCTCCAATTTGGGACTACGATTTGAAAATTCATATGTCAGAATCAGTATTGTGTGTCAGAAGAAAGAGAACAGAAACATGATTTATATACCATCAAATTAGGGAACATATATTAAGAATAATTACTCAATTCGATCGAGTACCAATAGTTCAAATCCAACTACAAACCCTAGATCTATTTGCTTCGCCATGATAGACAACTTCAGACCCTAAATCTACTTGCTTCGCCATGATAGATCGGGGCCTTTTTAAAAGAAGTAGTAAGGACGAAGATTTGGACAAAGAATGACGGCAGTTTTCGAGTAAGTTGAAAGGGAATAGGCAAAAACGACGTGGGAGAGAGTCGATACATACACAAAGGCGTAACTTTAAAAAAAAAAAGACAGATGTCGCGACCTAAATCACTTGCTTCGTGCTTTCCAATATAAGTAATAGCTTCATATACTACTAGCTATTTATAGTTGTTCCTCATTTTTCTTAGGTTGATTTTCTGATGGACAGTGGAGATGGTGAGGGCTGCTTATCAGGCAGTGAATATTTGGTTGGATTTCAAGTACCATCCATGAAAATTTCCCACTTAATTTCGCGTACATCATGTACCAATTGTTTTGTATTCACTTAAAAGATTTGAGATGTATATATTAGCTGTTCGACTTATTGTTGTATTCATTATTCTCTTAACGCAAGCTGTTAAAACAATGTATTGAATGTCATGGTTGTCTGTAAACCAATTAATTTGTATTAAATAAAATTTGAGATTATTGTTTTAGTTTATTGTTCACTAAAATTCTTTTCCTTCATTACAGTCAGATCTGGTATGTTCCGATCGTGTTCAAATGTAGATGTTGTACAAGTAATTGTCTTGAGAATTTTGAACCAATTGTCTGGGCATGATGATATGTCCATATGTTGAAGAACTTTGGCTTTAGCTAGGTACATTACATTTCAAGTCATAGATTTCAGTTTTCATATGCCTCGAACAAATACTTTGAGGTAAAGCACGAGAAGGATGTAAACATGCATGCGACAGTTAACCCGTCTTCTGGAACTCGTGGCTTATCCAAGGATCATTATAGCACGTATTTAATTTCCAAAAATGTACTTAGGCATATTGGTGTTCATGAGTAATTTGATCCATATGTATCCTTTTCATTGTTATAAATAGAGTTACACATATTGCTTGGGACTTTTTAGCACATGATCTTAAAACTTAAATGATGTTTTTCCCCTTATTCAGTTTGTGTTTTTATTTGAAAATAAGAATACTAATCATTATTTCAATTAGGTACTTATAGCACTCAATATTCGAATTAAAATAGTCAAATCCCATTATTTAAACTTAAATCAATATTTTAAATAAAATATTTCAAACAAATGGTCAGAAAATACGGGACATTACATTCTTCCCCCCTTAAAATAATTTCGTCCTCGAAATTGCTAAGGTAAGAAAGATGTTGCCATTCCTATTAACTTTGAAAATATATTTTATTTTAAAGAAAAAATAATTTTTTTGATAAAACAAAATTTTCCAAAAATTATCTAAAATATTCTAACAATTTAAATTCTCAGAAAAATTTAGGAGAGTCCCCTTTGCACGGAGGGAGTTCTACGAGAAAAAAAATATCGACTTATACAGTCGAAAAAACAAAAATCAAAACCCAAATATTTTATTTTCGCGTAGGCGTACCTTTCCGAGCGAAATTGAGTCTATTACTCAATTTACGTGTATCACATATCTGGCCTCTGTACTTAACTCGATCCATCATATAAGTAACCCATATATGAAATAAATAACACTTTATTTATTTAGGTTTCAGTTTATTTAATTCTTTATCAACCCATGGATGAATTTTATCTACCAAACAGTCAACAATCAATCAACAACTAGGGCACCACAAACTTAATCAAATCAACCGGATTCACATTCAAATTTACCATTTAATTTAATTCAACATATTTGAACCTCAACTGATCACTATTCGATTGATTTTTATTTAATTATTATTCATTAAACTTCTAAATTCCAATCAACTATATTTAATTAAAACATTACTTCTTAATTAATTTCAATATTATCATTAATTATTTAATTCGATTTCTCTTAATCCAGTTTAAATTCTAATTCAAATCCTTAACCAAATTTGAATTTTATTCGAATCAACTAACACACTATATCCAAATAATTTGGGAAATTAATAATAAATTTCGAGTATAATTATTTCATTTACCCCCTTTACAAAACAATTTTGTGTTCCTTACCAGTTCAATGCTTTTCAACGCTTGAACCGATCAAATAATACAATACAAAATATTTGTATATAAAATTTACAAATACGCTCTCATATATATACACTCAAACTCAATCTAGGGTGTTACTAACCCCATCTCTATCGAGTTACGCCACAGAGCCAAGGTTATTCTTAAACCAATAGCTCTGATACCAACTGTAATGACCCAAGGTTTTCGGCCCCGAAAATCGACATAAATACCTTTACTGTATCTCATGCTGACCTTTCAAACACCGAGAACACTGGATTGTTAATGAAAGAAATTAGAGGGTGAGGTAAGAAAGAAAGAAATATAAGAATAGAAGAAGGAGGAGAACGTAACCTAGAGTCTCGCACCGCAGCGGAACAAAATATAATATGTAGAAATAAATCTTTATTTGAGAGCTTTAAATAACTTACAATATCAGAGTACATGAACACGTCGGGACAGTAATAAAAATCTGCCCTTATATACAACACAGCAGAATAATATCACACGTCTGAACTCTTCCAGCCCGTCTCTTCACAGCTTTTGATAACTGAACCTGTACACCTCGGGCTAACCCGAGCATTTACAAAACCCCGGGTCAGTCTGGTGAACCAGAGTGAGATAAACTCGCACAGTATTAAGGGTAAATCATCCAATCCTGATTTTAAAGTTCAAAACTCTTTTCAAAAGAAAAGGGTAATCGTAAGACCGAATCCACACATAAAGACGAACGGTTTTTACCTTAAGATAACCCAAACCAGTTTTGAAATCAATATCTTTTCTTATATTATAATAATGTCTAAATACAAGTAAATAATAATCTAGTGGAACGCTTGCATCTCACGCTCCACATATATAGTATACAAATCAAAACCGCAGGCACTTATTGGAGATTGGATTCTAACTCTAACAAGGTATGGGACCACCCGCCGATCGTGTATCTCTAGAGACGAATACACTGGGTTCAACAAGAACGTCTTGCAACCCGGCCCACACATGACCGACCACTCATTTCGCTTAAGTGTATCGAATGTATATCACCGACGGTTGGGATCAGCAACCACCTCCCGAAAAGGGACATCATCGAATATAGATTTAAGAAACAAATGGAATTCCTCTAGATAGGTGATTATACACCCTAATGGGAGCGACCCACATAGCCATGCTGCCTGCCCGATTTTTGTCATCTACCGGTTGTGAGGCTTGAGGTCAGAATTTTTTTTACAACAACTGGCCACTATTCACTTTGAATGCCACATCGTCAGATCCACCAGATATCACTAATTGACGTCCATAAAAATACTCTAGTAGTTCAAGAACCGTCGTCCACTGTAACGACCCGAAAATCTGAGCCAGTTTAAAATTTTTATTTTGGCGAATATATCGAATTTTGAATATTTAAAATGAATTATTTTAAATAATAACGACGAAAAATATATTTGAATTGAAAATAAAACGAATAATTTATTTTAAATTATATAACGAGCCTGAAATGGCGCTGCAGTTTGAAAATTCGACACTGAAATTCAATTGAATATATATAATTCATTTTAAATCAGAAAGTGGACGACCCAGAAATATATAACTCTGTTTAACGATATCTTCCTAACGGATGTGAAAAACTGAAATTTCATAGGATAAAGTAGAAGTTATGGCCAGTTGAAAATTGAAAATAGTCGCTATGGAATATATATATATTTATTTATATAGTTTAAATATATATATAGCCCTTAGAAATAGCCATTTTGCAAACGACCTCTGTTTTCGACGAAACCACTTTTGTTGGATCCGGAATGTCGATTTATTGCTAGGTGCAAATTTGCATAATTTTCTGAATTAATATGTGAGCGTGGCGCAGTTAAACGCGTTTGACCAATTTCAATTGAATTTAATCGACTGGAAAAAGCCCATTTTTCAAACGGGCTCAGAATTCGATGAAACCATTTTGTTAGGACCATATCGTCAATACGAAGCTAGAAATAATTTTTCGGGAATTTATAGAAGCTGTATGTGGCCCCGGTAATTGGAAATGTACGTTTAAATTGAATATACACTGATTTATAATTTAATTTGAATAAAAACCTATCGAAACGATCGAATTGGCCTACGTGGCATATCCCATTGTGTTCGGAATGGGGGTAAAACGCTAGGGACGACAGTCGCTGGGTCCCGTTTCGAATTCAAATAGAAAGTCAACCGTTCGAAAATTAAAATGAAATAAAATATTAAATTATATAATTCCCGTCAACCTTCTCTCTCCTCCTTTACCCTTCCTCCTCATCAGATCGCTCAAAATAAAAAAAAACACAAAAGGGCGAAGCCCTAAGTCGTCGCTGGCCATCGATGGCCACCGCCGCCGCGTCGGGTGGAGGCGCGCGCCCTCCCCCTCCTGCTCTCCTTCCTCTCCCTTCTTCCTCCACGTGAAAGCCCTAGCCCTCCGATCCTCAACGCGCCGAACCTTCCTCCTCTCGCACCAGCTACCACCAGCGGCCGGCCTCGCCCTCCCACGCCACCACCTGAAGTCCACCGCCATCGCTCCTCAAATCTGACGCCCCCCTTTCTACCCAGAACTGGATTCGAACCCCCACAGCCCACCGGACCCGCCACCTGACCGCGAGCTCCTCCACTCCGACACAGCGCCCTCCCCTCCTCTATCAAAAACCGCACCCCCTCATCGCTTGGAATCCGCGAGCGCAGTCCTCCCTTTTCGAACGCCATTTACAGTAAGTCTTTATTATTTTTATTTAATTTGTTCATTTATCTTCTATATGATTAGTAGGATAAAAACTGATTTTTATTTGTTTAAAAGGTTTTGATTTTTATTTATTAAAAGATATGATATTTAGATAAAGCAAATATTTTAAAAACAGAAATTAGTTTATGTTTAAAAACTGAAATTTGTTTATTCTTAAATAGAAAATATAGATGTTTGTTCATAGAAAATATAGATTTTTAGGCAAAGAAAGTTTGGATTTTTAGAAGTGTAAAGATACGATTTTTATTATAGAAAAGAACAGATTTTCATTCATGAATGATTGGGTTTTTATCATAACAAAGACGAGATTTTTAACATGAGAAAAGAAGTGATTTTTAATTAGAGTAGTACATTAAAAATATAATTTTTATACCATAGGAAAGTTAAAAATACGATTTTTATATATTCATTAGCGAGGTAAAAATACTATTTTTATATATTCATTAGCGAGGTAAAAATACTATTTTTATATATTCATTAGCGAAGTAAAAATTTGATTTTTGATATATTGAATAGCGAAATAAAAATGTGATTTTTAATATGAACAATGTGAAACAGACTGCGATGGAACTGGCTGAAAGCGAACGGGAATCCAAACCATCGACCGCTTAAGAATGGAGGAGTGGATCCCTCGGTGAGAACTTCTCACTTCTCACTTTATTTTATTTCCTAGTTATAAATATATATACTAGGATGCAGATGGTGTTTAGTAGCACCCGACACCATTGTCCACAGACCATGGACTTGTTTGTTTGGTTGTTTGGTGATTGACTAGAATATTTGTTGGAATTTTGTAGTGTGAATAACGAATTGATAATGTGGTTTGTGGTGTGAATAACGAATTGATAATGTGGTTTGTGGTGTGAAAATCGAATCGATAAATTGGTTAGGATTAGACGTACGCCGTTATAAGGCGACGGAGTAAGGCTAGGTTAGTCCTTACTCCAAATTTTGTGGTGTGAATAACAAAAGTGATTTGATTGGTATGTGAATGGCGGGGGACATTATTAGACCGGGGATAAGGCTAGCCCTAATCCCGATTCTAGTATCGTGCCGTTATGCGCCGAAATTTTCTAAAAAGTGTTAGAAAAATTTAATTAACGAAAATAAATATTCATATACAAATCAGACGATTTGTTTATGTACACCCATTTTACTGATATGGATTGGGACGATAAATTTTACACATCGCCCAACTGCACAAATAATATTCAGTGTTTGTTGATGTGAAACCCCACACGGGTATTGGGATGATATTTGATGTACACTAGTCCCAATATTTAGTTGTATATCGATCGATAGGTTGACATACAGTTGTGTTTGTGCACTTTGGATGATGGTTGATGATTTATCGTGGCTATTAAATACATGTGTTGTATGTGTTGTGTGGAATCCATATAATTAACATTATATGGTAACTAATTGGGCCTCATTCCAATTTAGAAAATAAAGAATATTGAGAAATATATATTCATGTGTTGAAAATAAAATATATATTCATGTGTTGAAAATAAAATATATATTCATGTGTTGAAGTAAAATATATATTCATGTGTTGACGGTACTCATTTGTTGAGATTAGTCATGTGTTGAAAGAAAAATAAATTCATGTGTTGAATAGAATAAATATTCATTTGTTGAATATAATAACGATGTTATTGAAATATAAAGCCGTGTTGGTTAGATTTGCGCCATTTTGACGTGAACGATATTTTACATCGATTTTATTCGAATATCGAAAAAGAAGTGATTTCAAAAATTTAACGTTTTGAACATATTATCATTTATATATATGGATGATATGGAATATTCAATTTTGATTAGAAATTGAATATGAAGTTGAAGCCGTTTTGAAAACGAATTGAAAACGATTTATAAAATACGTTTTGAAAGGAAATTGATGGAATATATATAATATATGTATATATATATATATATTTTATATATATAATATATATTATATATATATATAATGGCCTGAATAGAACGCGCCGCGCCGCGACCGTTCGCGAATTTCGACCATTAACTTCGTATTGCGATTGCGGGAGATCCGACCGTCGGATTCTCCTAAAACCGGAACCGTTGGGTTCGTATCGAAAAGAGCTTTCCAATGAATATTAGAAATTTGAAATCTAACGGTTGGATTTGGAGTTACGTCCAAATCAAATTTAGAAAAGGTCGCTGTAAGTGCAGTTCGACGACCGTTATTGGAATACGACTGTACGTGCCTTGATAAAATTATTAAAAATATCAATAAATTGTCTAAAATCACAATAAGTGAATTGGAAAGAATTGAAGTGAAAAATTCCATTTTTGTGAAGATAAAAATGTATTCATATCGAATTGAACTAGTTTATAACTAGAATAACGAATAGAATGGGATGTGGATTTGGGTTTATCGTGAACCGCGTTTTAAATGACATTGGTTCTTTAACCCAGTTAAAGACAGGATATTGATTTTTGGGAAGATTAAAACTAAGTGAATTTTTAATGAATCTTTAATTGAAAATCGAGAATGGAGTATCACCAGTTTTGCTCCAAACGATAGTTAAATCTTTAATTAGATTTGAACGTGAAATGGTAATTAATTTTACCAACAACACCGTGGTGTTAGATATGGGATATATAGGTTGGGATTGGGAAATAAAACAAATAATTACTACGGTATGGTTCGCTAATCCGGACTAGTTTGGTAAACCATAATTTGGTTTGAATAATATCCAAGTGAAGATTAAAGAATAAATTTAGAAGAATTTATCTTTGATAAAATTAATGGGAACCTTTCCCTAAGAATGTGAATGTTGGAATAAAAGGATATCCTGAATTGGAATGAGGCGTATGTTGTGTTTGTGTAACACATGTTTATTTTATACGTGGGTTATTCAGAAAGGCCGGGTTATACCCATTCTGAATAACTGATTCGACGATTGGTCGAAGGTGAAGACGGTGGTTGAAGACCGAGGGTCTTCACATCGTTTGGATGATTCCTGACCATCTCGATTGCGCTGTACACCCAAGAGGAGAGATTCAGTTGGTGATCGTCCAGACGTACTTGGAGATCGACGGATATGCGAGGAAAGTGCCTCCGGTTTCGTTCAGACCCAGAACGAACTTGTAAATGGACTATGTGTCTGACACTGGATTTTATTCTGTGCTGAGTGATTTCTATCAATATATATCTGTTTGGCGGCGGAGAATTTATTCTCTTTCTTAACGCCCTTCTCTGAGACGTACGAGCTCAGAGGTTATATATCGATAGGAATCAGTCGCATAGCGTGAATTGCCTGTGTGGCATGCGTAAGTGGCAATGATCAAGGCTTCTGTTGCAAAGCAAAGTCTTGTGGTTGATGATCAAAGCACGGCCTGAGTGGCGTAGCTTTGTGTATAACGTGAATTCGCGAGCCTCACACCTCGATATGAGTCAAAAACGGGATACGGACTGCAGGGAGAGCACGACGTTTCTTTCTAGATATAGGTGGTGTCGGTGCTTAAACTGGCCGACATTTATATACTTTTCACCTGTGTGGTTGTTGGATGAGGCGCCTCGATTATTAGGTCTGTTAGGACCGGGAAACGTGTGTTCAGGAATACTAATCCTCAAAAGTAAGAGAGGACCGACCCTGAAGCATCCAAGGATCATAGTGGGATCCTGAGACATTTGCTAGAGTGTCTCGAATCGGAGAGGAGCTTGCCCCTTGCCTCGACTCATGTCGGAAATCCAATTTCCAATACGTGACTTTCGGTTTTAGTTGTATTACTAGTATGGCGACATAGTGTTATGGGCCATTCATGCCGCCTATGATTGATACTTATGATTTGAAGTTGTTTTATACACTATGCACTTATAATAGTATCAAATGATTTGTTTTAAACGTATCAAGCATTCTTTGGCTGTTATAAGGTAAAACCCTATCCTCCAGCTTGCGTTGCATTGTGTGATGGGACCTGGGTCTTATAACAGCTTCATTGTTCGTTATTTAGCATTGCGCTGTTTGTTTATGCACTGGTATTCTTGGGGTAAAAACCCATTCCGTGTTATACGGCGTGGTCCCTTGATTTACCGAACTTTAAAATAAAGATCAATAACTGTTTTAGTTCTCACACCAGTCACATGACTGACCTGGAGTTTATTGTTTTAACAAAAACTTTGGGTGCCCCTATTTTCCGCACGGGCAGCTAGTAGTTTTAGTTTTGCAGATTCATATTCACAGAACCTAGTTTATAGCTGAAGTGATATCCGGAAAGCTCTGTATCCGTGTATTTCTCTCGGTTATGTTTTGTATTATTTTTCCGCTGTAGTAATATATTTAAATCTATGATATATTCTGTTGTAATATATTTATTCATACTCTGTATATTCTTGTATTCTGATGGAATTGTTGTAATAAGCAATGAAATGTTCTTCTGTTTGACTTCTATTTTGTCGTGTTCTCAAACGATTAGGGGTTTTGACCGGTCTTAGTCGGTTTAGCGACTGATTCGGATCGAGCGAAATCCCTGTTCGTCACTGTTGGTATCAGAGCTTTGGTTTACAGAGCTCGAGAACAAGACATTTTAGAACCAAACGAAAGAATTCATCAGAAATTGGATTAGTAATATCCAACGAGGATTACTCGTTAGAGATAGGATCAGTAGTATCCTAGAAGGAGTGTGAAGAGTAAATTTTTAAAATAAATTTGAAAACCAACTTTGTTTTAAGACTTAAAATCCAATTATACGTATTTGAATATTTTATTTTATATTGATGTGGACAATCAAGTATATAAAGATTTTTCATATACGTCTGATCCACGTGTATACGAAGTTTTAATATACTGGATAGATATAGAATCACACTCTAGTGTTGGATCTAGATTAACCCTAGAGGGGGGGTGAATAGGGTTTATCACAGTTTTAACAAGAATTGAAAAATTGACAGGATATTAAAATAAAAACTGATCACAGAATGCAGCAGAAATAAAAGTGCAGAAAATAAATCACACACAGATATACCCAGCTTCGGCAAAACCCTGCCTACTGCTGCATTTCTAAGGTTTCTACTAGGTGATAGAACAGTTCCCGCATACAAGACCATGTACACTCGCAAACCCCTGCTCCTATTCTAACCCTACGCTCAAATCCCTAGACTGATTCAAACCCCTGAATCAGATTTTCCCCTAGTTTTACACAGACTAGTCAACTGCCAGTTAAACCCCTAACTGGTTCCCCCTAGATTTTACAGAATCTATAAACTGTTCGGTTTACAAAGAAATTAAAACTGAAACAATACAAAAATAAAAGAAACTAAACCAAAGAAAACCCTAGGAAATAAATAACAAGGGTCATCCCCTTTTAGCCTTTAAACAAGAACGTGGCCGGCCCAATCTCATTTTGTTTGCACCCGATCCCTTTACTTTCTCTTTTGCTCTGGGAAACAAAAATGGCGGCTGCGATAACTAGGGTTTCACTGAATCTTCCCCAAATCGATCGTTTCGTGTTGATTTTGATAATCTCTGAAGCTTGAAAGCGTTGCGGCTTGCTGGTTCTTCTATTTGAGATGTTCCTTGATCAAAAACAATAGAAAATTGTGAGTGTTCTCTGAGTTTTTCTTTTCGATTTATGCTCAGAATTCTTTGATGCTTGGTTTTCGATTTTTTTCTCTATATCTTTGCCTATGATGAGTTGGTGTTACATATAGGGTTAAGAACGAAACCCTAACCCTCTGATTTCGATATGATGGCTTGACTGATTTGTGTGTGAGTTTATAGGGTAAATTTTAAACCCTAAAACAACCTCTGATTTCGCATATATGATATTGATCTGAAATTTTTCTATTTCCCTTTTGGAATGCTCTGCATAAATTTGCTTGCGTGTATTTCCAGACAGTTTTTGAATTCTTTGATTGAATCAGCTTTGAAAGAAGATTGCGTAATTCCCTCCTTTGATTTGTACTGTGAATTGCCTCGCCATAATTTCCTCATCTGTTGCCTTGATTAAGTTTCAACATGACTATCATACTTGATTTGCTCCGCTTTGCTTGAAATCGAAAAGATTATTTCTGGCCAAAAATAAAATGACAAGTAATATTCTGTGATTAAAGTTTTTTTTTTTTTAAAAAAAAAAAAACTTTCCCCCTTTAAAACTGTTATCAAAAAAAAACTTGATTTATTCTGATTTTCCATGTGTATTTATCTTTAAAAAAAAATACTTTTGGCAATCTGGAATCAATATTAAATACTTGCCAAAAACTGTATTGATATATTTCCTGATCATCTCTCGGCTAATTCTGGAAATTGATTTCTGTTTTGTTGTACCCTTGAACAATTCTTGATTGATTGATTTCTGGAAAGAATTCTTGTCTTGCTCAAAACTTTCTGAACCAAACTGGAATCAAATGACTGATTTCTTGGATTGCCTTGGTTTGATTTTCCATGAATATAAACAGCATTGAATAATAATAAAAAAAAATGCCATTTGACTTTGCTGATTTTTGCCTTAAAAAAAAAGATGTCGATGATACCATTTCTAGAAAACAGTAGCATGATTTCTGGAACCATTTGAGCTTGCTATAAAGTATATCTTAAAGCTTGCCATATATTTCTTCATTTTAAAAAAAATTGTTGCCAACTGTTTTACTTTCCATTGCTAAATGCTGCTGAATATTTGATGCTTGTCTCGACCATTTGAAACTAACCTTGATTGTGCACTTACACATTTGAATCCCCTTGCTTGACCATAAGTGTGTTGTTCACCTGATTCGTATGCACCCACTGCTTTGAATCATTGTGTATATATCAGTGGATTTGTTGTTGCTGTACTTGTTAACTTGTCATGCTTGGTGCTGAGTCCATTTTGCTGAAACAATATGTGCACTTGAAACATGTACTCTTGACCATGTTCTAGCTCAACCACTTTTGCATTTTATTCTGTCACACTGTCTTGATACTTTGTAGTTGACACTGCTGTTCCATGATGTTCACTTTGTTGTGATCATGCTGCTCGACTTTTGTTGACTGCTTTGGTCATGCTTGAGTGTCATCCATGTATTAGCTTCTATGCTCGGCCATTTATTTTGAGTTGCGCCATTGAGTTTACTTGGCAAGCTCACACAGTTTTGATTTGTTTTATTTCTGAAACTTTTGAACCCTATTTCTTTCATACATGTTTGTCCATTGTATTGATATTCTTGTTGCTTCACCATGTTAGGTTCCTTATTGCATTTCTGCACACTTGAACAATGCTTGCTGTTTTGCTTTAGAACTTGAATCATGCCACTTGTACATACTTTTGCAGAACCATATTAACATGTTGATTAGTTCTTTGACATATCTCGACCATGTATTTGATGTTGTTGCCTCGGCCACTTTGACTTGTCATGCATATTTCTTGGCTGAAACATTGTATTTTTCATTTTCTGTCTTGTTCACATGAGTTTTCAATTGAACTGAGTCGAGAAGGTCCACTGCGGCTACTCCTCAGTGGCAAACTGATTTGGCGAGGCAGTGCACACGTGTATACACGTGTGTACATGCAGCCATCAGACGAGTTGTCCCTGTCCCTGCATTGAAATATATATGTTGTCTGCCTTGTGGTATTTACAGTGTATCACTGTGAATATCACAAGCTGTCTAGACACAGATTGATGGTTTTATAATTCAGATCAAGTCATGAAAAATGATGAGAAACACACCAGAAATCTGAGGCAAATAAAATTTTAAAAATAAAATTTAAATTTGCATGTATTCTGTTTTATTTCTATTGCAGTGTACTGTGTGTGTGTGTTTCATGTGTGACAGGTAAGCTGGGATGACTGGACTGACTGTGATGACAGGACTGACAAGCTGAAGATAAGAAGACAGTGTGTGGTGTCAATGAATGTATGAGTCTGTATATACAAGTGAAAGTGGATATATATGAAATGTAAACTGAATGAATGTATGAGTGTTGTAGTGAGGAGCTGTGTATATATGAAATGTACTGATGTCTGTAATAAACAAGTTTGATTGAAATAAAATATCATTTTATTGTTGTCAAACGAACTTGTCTATTTTATTCTGTTTATACAAGTACAAATATTCTGTGAATGTATAAATAGTGGAGTTACAAATAGTTGTACAGTTTGAATATTGAAATAAAATATTCTATTTAAATAAAATACTGTGTTAATATTTGAATTTCTGTACAGTCGTATTTTATTTAAATATAAATATTATATTCATTGCTGTGATGTATATATATATAACAGTACAGTACCAAACACATTTATAATAGAAATATATTTGGTTGTTATCATCAAACAAAAATCATATAATTGTGTATACAACACCGTTATATACAACAATCTCCCCCTTTTGATGATGACAAACAAATAAAAGATTTTGAATATAATAAATGTGTTTGTTCGTGAATATTTGAACTCCCCCTATTTAAATGCTCCCCCTATAACTATGCATGAGTGAAATGTATGAATAATTAAATTTTCAAAATTAAAAATATTTATAAAATATTCACTCATAAATCAAAATCTAATCCATTCTCCCCCTTTTGTTATCATCAAAAGGATACAGATTTTTAAAATATAGATGAAAAATGACTAACAAATACTATATCAGCTTAAGAGGAAGAACAGTCATCATAAATCTCAATCAGTCAAACAAAAATCATAATATTCTAAGAACAGGTGGCATATTTCACATTGTAGAAAATGACGGTTATACGATGAATTTTATAAAAAAATGGAGAGAGAAAAATATGAATATTTTCCAACTATTTTTAAAACAGATTTTAAGAAATTGAGGCACAAAACAGTGATGAATTTGGACTATAATTATAAATTCAACTTAAGTGACGAAATCAGATAGTCTCAAATCCCAGTAGCTATCAATCAACAAGTCATAATACTTCATAAGGTATTAACACATTTCACAGATAGAAGATGGATTGATAGGTTGGTTTTTATAAACACCAAGGAGAATTTCATATAAATCTTTATTTTATCCAAATTATTTTCTTTTCTTTTTCTTTTTAATTTAAGAGCACACTGATCACGCATAACCAGATCTTGGATTTTTAAATGAGATCAGTTGCAGCTTAAATATAAGTAATCTCATAACCATGCATAACCAGAGCTTGGATTTTTAAATGAGGTTAGAGAAATACTTATTATATTATTATTTTTTTTGTTTCAAAAAGAAAAAAAAACTCCTCGATATATAAAATCAATATGGATGATAGAAAAGTGGTAGTTACAGAAATGGACTGTGAAATAAATTTCTAAATTAATTATATTATGAAATATGACCAACTGTACTGGGATCATTGAAAATTCTCAATTTCACTAATTCTGAATAATAAACCAATCACATTTCCATCACAAATATTTTCACTGTCTATTCAAGATGATTTTTTAAAAAAATATTATACTCTCCACATTTAAAAAAATTATCATGGGTGGCAGATTGATGATAGATAATGAGGATGGTCGTGAAATTAACTGCCAATTCACAGATATTATAATAAATATTTAACCATCATGAAAATCCAGATAAAATCTCCTCTTGTTGTGAAGTACACTGCAGTCACAATTCATCACAATTTAAAAAAAAACTGATAATAATTTTGATGAATTTTAAATACATTTCAATTTTGGATATTGATTTCAATTTCTGAATGAATAATTAATAAATAATTTTAAAATCGAACATCAATTACAAGAGTAATATGCTGATCTATACATGACAAGAGGGAAATATATATATATATATATATATATATATATATATATATATATATACAGCAAAAAATATGCAGCACTTTTAAACTGATACCACATGGTGTCTCTACAAAGTGAAAAATCAGAACAGATGGATAAGACAAACATAAGGCGCTTCTGATACCAAATGTTCTCGCTTTCTTGAGGGTTTTAATGACACCCTGGTGGCAAACAATGGTACCTCAGTCAACAGAAAATACTTAATTACAAAGCAAGCAACTCAAGCACACAAATTTCATTTATCAGAGCACGATAAACCTTTGATACAAAATCAAGCAGTCCTCAAAAAATATTTACAATTCAATTTCTTATAATCAGTGCAACATGATTCCAAAACAAACATTTTTCAAAAACAGTATCAGAGCAGCACAAAGAAATCAGTATCACAACAGACTTGTCAAGATGTTGGTCACATAAGGTGGTTCATGATCCAAGATTTGCAAATATACTCTATTTTAAATCATTTGAAGAAATGTGAAAGTATTAGGATTTAATGAATCAATCACACCAGGTTATATTTCAGATTCAAGATGTGTGTGAGATCCAATAAATCAATAATTTCAAATGATTTTAAACAAACATATATTCAAATCAAATAATCATGAAATAACAATGATTTTCAAAGACCATTTTCAAAAAGAACATTTTCAAGAATTTCTCAAAACTATTTCCGACAAGCCCAAGAGAAATTTCAGGTCATTTACATCAAATTTGAAAATATTCATGATCGGGATAATTTATTTGAAATCACATGAATCAATGTAAAGTTTTGGGATATAATGAATCAGTCACACGAGATTGACAATTTCAAAAATAAGAGGTGTGTGATATTCAAAATATCTAGAATTTCAGATGATTTCAAACAAACATATTTCGATATAATGATCATGAATAAAGATGAATTCCAAGATGTATCACTGATACAAGCCAATCTGAAAATCAATGAAATTATCACAACTGATAAATAACAGAGTGTTGTAATGAGTATAATATTTTGAGCTTTTCTAAAATGAATTAGAATAAACTCAGAACAACAAAGGTGTGTGACATTTCATTAAATATTCAGATCTTCAAAAAAATTTAGAATTCAAATTAACAATGTTCAAGATATGACATGAATTCTTCAGCACTGTTATGAATTCAAGAATAAAATAAACTTTTAAATAATTGCAGATAATTACAAGATTAAATTCAGAATCCGGAAATGATTATAAACAAGAGAGTTCTATTTAAATAAAATGAATTTCCAGAAAGTCATGAGACCTGCAATTGGAAGTTTAAGAAACACAAAATAAACAAAGAGATAGGGTAGTGACTAATCAAAAAGAAAAAAAAACAACCAGAAAAAAAAATAGAAGGGGTAGAAGAAGGAGAAATAAACCCAAAAAAAATATTTACAAAGATAAGGTTAGAAATCATACCTGATTCACAGAAGACGTTGTGGATCTCTAACTCATCAAGCTTTGGCTAAGGAACTCTGAATGATACAGACAAGTGGAACAACTTGAATATCAATCTCCTTTGCATAGCAGTTCCTCAGCCACTTCAGGTACCTAACAGTTTAGAGAATCGAGTGGTCTAACAAAAATTGTAAAACCACTCACAATTGAATTCATACGTTTTGGTACCCAGACCTGTTTATATAACAATCCATCTGAATTTACCTTTGTACCCTTCGGAACCCAAATCTGTTTGAATTTAACGAGGTTTGTTTTATCTCCTTTTGGGATCCAGGATTGTTTAGATGAATTATTACAAAAAAAATTCAAATTTTGTTTTTGAAAAAATTCTTTGGGATTAACAAAGTCCAAATTAGCAAGATGATTCTTTTCAAAGAAAGTTGAAGGATTTTTAAAATCGTTTGAGCTTCTCCTTTCAGAAAACTCAGATTTCCCAAAACCAAGTCCACTTCTATTTCCCAATGAAAATTGATTTTTCAACAACATATTTAAAGATTTCTCACCATTTGAAAATTTTGCCAGGGTTGTTTCAAGTTGTTGAATTTTAGTTTTAAGATCACCATTTTCTTTCAATAAATCTGAACAATAATTTTCAGTGATCTTACATCTTTCAAAATTAGATTTCAAAACCAAATTTTCATTTTTAAGCAGATTAATTTTGGTTTGGGACTCAGCAATCTCAGACTCAAAAAGTTTTTGTTTTTCAAACCCAAATTTCTTGGATTTTTCAATTTCGTTTTCCAGTTCTTTCAAAATCAGATCTGTTTTCAACAAACTATCATTTTCAGCGTTTTCATGTTTGGAATTTTTGATAGCCTTGAAATTTATAAATTCCTTTTGTAAACAATTGTTTGCATCTTTCAGCTCAATCTCGTTATCTTTTAAAATTAAAATTTCTTCTTCAAGCCTTCGAATATTATTATTGAAATGAACGAGATCAGTTTTTAATTTCAAACAATTTTCACAATTAGAATTTTCAAATTTCATGACATTTGACAAATTCGATTCCAAACAATTTATCTTGTTGGTCAACTCAGAATTTATAGATTTCAGAGATTTATTTTTCAATTGGAGTTTGTCAACAGACTTGGTTAAATCAACACAAAAATAAACCAGATCTTCATATGAAAAATTTCTTATCTCATCATCTGTTGAGTCTTCATCAGCTGATTCATCTGTTGAACAAAGATCTGAATCTGAGTTGACAGTTGAGGGTTTTGAGAAGTTGCTGTCGTTTCCATATCTTGTAGTTAGAGCTGTCCAAATTTCCTGCGCAGTTAAACAATGAGAAATCAGACTGTATTGATTATCATCAAGGTGAGAATACAGAATATGTGTAGCACGAGAATTAGAAGCTTTATCTACAATGTCAAACCCATTGATAACAACATCCCAACATTTAATATCAACAGATTTTAAATAAAATTCCATTTCGGATTTCCAATTTAAAAAATCTGTTCCAGTGAAAATAGTTGGAGATGAACTGGACTGACTCTCTGTGGACTGACAGCAAGGGTTACCCATGACTCTAGAGTTAATGAAATTACCAGGCTCTGATACCACTTGTTGGATCTAGATTAACCCTAGAGGGGGGGTGAATAGGGTTTATCACAGTTTTAACAAGAATTGAAAAATTGACAGGATATTAAAATAAAAACTGATCACAGAATGCAGCAGAAATAAAAGTGCAGAAAATAAATCACACACAGATATACCCAGCTTCGGCAAAACCCTGCCTACTGCTGCATTTCTAAGGTTTCTACTAGGTGATAGAACAGTTCCCGCATACAAGACCATGTACACTCGCAAACCCCTGCTCCTATTCTAACCCTACGCTCAAATCCCTAGACTGATTCAAACCCCTGAATCAGATTTTCCCCTAGTTTTACACAGACTAGTCAACTGCCAGTTAAACCCCTAACTGGTTCCCCCTAGATTTTACAGAATCTATAAACTGTTCGGTTTACAAAGAAATTAAAACTGAAACAATACAAAAATAAAAGAAACTAAACCAAAGAAAACCCTAGGAAATAAATAACAAGGGTCATCCCCTTTTAGCCTTTAAACAAGAACTTGGCCGGCCCAATCTCATTTTGTTTGCACCCGATCCCTTTACTTTCTCTTTTGCTCTGGGAAACAAAAATGGCGGCTGCGATAACTAGGGTTTCACTGAATCTTCCCCAAATCGATCGTTTCGTGTTGATTTTGATAATCTCTGAAGCTTGAAAGCATTGCGGCTTGCTGGTTCTTCGATTTGAGATGTTCCTTGATCAAAAACAATAGAAAATTGTGAGTGTTCTCTGAGTTTTTCTTTTCGATTTATGCTCAGAATTCTTTGATGCTTGGTTTTCGATTTTTTTCTCTATATCTTTGCCTATGATGAGTTGGTGTTACATATAGGGTTAAGAACGAAACCCTAACCCTCTGATTTCGATATGATGGCTTGACTGATTTGTGTGTGAGTTTATAGGGTAAATTTTAAACCCTAAAACAACCTCTGATTTCGCATATATGATATTGATCTGAAATTTTTCTATTTCCCTTTTGGAATGCTCTGCATAAATTTGCTTGCGTGTATTTCCAGACAGTTTTTGAATTCTTTGATTGAATCAGCTTTGAAAGAAGATTGCGTAATTCCCTCCTTTGATTTGTACTGTGAATTGCCTCGCCATAATTTCCTCATCTGGTTGCCTTGATTAAGTTTCAACATGACTATCATACTTGATTTGCTCCGCTTTGCTTGAAATCGAAAAGATTATTTCTGGCCAAAAATAAAATGACAAGTAATATTCTGTGATTAAAGTTTTTTTTTTTTTTTAAAAAAAACTTTCCCCCTTTAAAACTGTTATAAAGAAAAAACTTGATTTATTCTGATTTTCCATGTGTATTTATCTTTAAAAAAAAATACTTTTGGCAATCTGGAATCAATATTAAATACTTGCCAAAAACTGTATTGATATATTTCCTGATCATCTCTCGGCTAATTCTGGAAATTGATTTCTGTTTTGTTGTACCCTTGAACAATTCTTGATTGATTGATTTCTGGAAAGAATTCTTGTCTTGCTCAAAACTTTCTGAACCAAACTGGAATCAAATGACTGATTTCTTGGATTGCCTTGGTTTGATTTTCCATGAATATAAACAGCATTGAATAATAAAAAAAAAAATGCCATTTGACTTTGCTGATTTTTGCCTTAAAAAAAAAGATGTCGATGATACCATTTCTAGAAAACAGTAGCATGATTTCTGGAACCATTTGAGCTTGCTATAAAGTATATCTTAAAGCTTGCCATATATTTCTTCATTTTAAAAAAAATTGTTGCCAACTGTTTTACTTTCCATTGCTAAATGCTGCTGAATATTTGATGCTTGTCTCGACCATTTGAAACTAACCTTGATTGTGCACTTACACATTTGAATCCCCTTGCTTGACCATAAGTGTGTTGTTCACCTGATTCGTATGCACCCACTGCTTTGAATCATTGTGTATATATCAGTGGATTTGTTGTTGCTGTACTTGTTAACTTGTCATGCTTGGTGCTGAGTCCATTTTGCTGAAACAATATGTGCACTTGAAACATGTACTCTTGACCATGTTCTAGCTCAACCACTTTTGCATTTTATTCTGTCACACTGTCTTGATACTTTGTAGTTGACACTGCTGTTCCATGATGTTCACTTTGTTGTGATCATGCTGCTCGACTTTTGTTGACTGCTTTGGTCATGCTTGAGTGTCATCCATGTATTAGCTTCTATGCTCGGCCATTTATTTTGAGTTGCGCCATTGAGTTTACTTGGCAAGCTCACACAGTTTTGATTTGTTTTATTTCTGAAACTTTTGAACCCTATTTCTTTCATACATGTTTGTCCATTGTATTGATATTCTTGTTGCTTCACCATGTTAGGTTCCTTATTGCATTTCTGCACACTTGAACAATGCTTGCTGTTTTGCTTTAGAACTTGAATCATGCCACTTGTACATACTTTTGCAGAACCATATTAACATGTTGATTAGTGCTTTGACATATCTCGACCATGTATTTGCTGTCTCAACTATTTGATGTTGTTGCCTCGGCCACTTTGACTTGTCATGCATATTTCTTGGCTGAAACATTGTATTTTTCATTTTCTGTCTTGTTCACATGAGTTTTCAATTGAACTGAGTCAAGAAGGTCCACTGCGGCTACTCCTCAGTGGCAAACTGATTTGGCGAGGCAGTGCACACGTGTATACACGTGTGTACATGCAGCCATCAGACGAGTTGTCCCTGTCCCTGCATTGAAATATATATGTTGTCTGCCTTGTGGTATTTACAGTGTATCACTGTGAATATCACAAGCTGTCTAGACACAGATTGATGGTTTTATAATTCAGATCAAGTCATGAAAAATGATGAGAAACACACCAGAAATCTGAGGCAAATAAAATTTTAAAAATAAAATTTAAATTTGCATGTATTCTGTTTTATTTCTATTGCAGTGTACTGTGTGTGTGTGTTTCATGTGTGACAGGTAAGCTGGGATGACTGGACTGACTGTGATGACAGGACTGACAAGCTGAAGATAAGAAGACAGTGTGTGGTGTCAATGAATGTATGAGTCTGTATATACAAGTGAAAGTGGATATATATGAAATGTAAACTGAATGAATGTATGAGTGTTGCAGTGAGGAGCTGTGTATATATGAAATGTACTGATGTCTGTAATAAACAAGTTTGATTGAAATAAAATATCATTTTATTGTTGTCAAACGAACTTGTCTATTTTATTCTGTTTATACAAGTACAAATATTCTGTGAATGTATAAATAGTGGAGTTACAAATAGTTGTACAGTTTGAATATTGAAATAAAATATTCTATTTAAATAAAATACTGTGTTAATATTTGAATTTCTGTACAGTCGTATTTTATTTAAATATAAATATTATATTCATTGCTGTGATGTATATATATATAACAGTACAGTACCAAACACATTTATAATAGAAATATATTTGGTTGTTATCATCAAACAAAAATCATATAATTGTGTATACAACACCGTTATATACAACATCTAGTCGCCCGGGGATGATTCTGGTGATGTGGCGCCACGTCATCAGCATCTGTGCTCGAGTTTCGAAAGTGGGATTTCTATATATTTCCATATTGACTGGTGTGAGAACCAAAACTAGATAGGGCTAATTGTTGTGATTTGGCATCAAAAACATGATTTTCTCTATTTATATCAAAATTATGAATTTGAACTTCTAATCAACTAATTGATTGCTGATTGTGTTGTTTGATTTTTGTTTGATTAATCAGAATTTTGAACCATTATGCCAAATTGAATCAAATATTGAACTGTATTGAAATTTGTTGGAAATTGCATGCATATACATGTATGTGAAGTATTAAAAATAACCGTGAGTTGAAATAAACCTTTGATTGCTAGAAATATTATTTTAGCTCAGTTTTGCACATATATATAATATGCTGAACAGGGAAATGGATTAGCTGTTGAGTAAAGAATTTATTTGCGTGCCCGACAAATAGGTAAACCTTAATGAGTTGGCTGCGCAATTTTATTATTATATCAACTCCTGTGAATGCCATTGGATCGGAGTGCTGGTTGTTCTGTGTGTAATTATAAAACGTCGCCATAGGATAGTAACACTAAATTTTGAACCACATTTACATGGCATACTTCTTGAAGATAGAATACTTCATCATATACCACATAAACACTTGGAGTTTATGTGACGAGGTTGAAGATTACCATACAAGTAAGAGGCTTGTATGGCGATGACTACATTTCAGGTTGAACTGAAGACAATAAGCACGTCTCTTTAGTTGATAAAGCACAAAAATCTCTTTGTAGGGCGACGAGAATTTATTCTCTTGAGTTTTTAATACACGCTCCCCCTATGACACTAGGATATATCACGATAAATATGGACTGTATAAAATATAAAGGTAAATTTGCCAGATTAATAAAAACCCCACACGGGTCTGGAGATGACAATAAACACGTCTCTCTAGTTGGTAAGGCACAAAATCTCTTTGTAGGGTGACGAGAATTTATTCTCTGGAGTTTTTAAAACACACTCCCCTATGAACACTAGAATATATGTCACTACAAATATGTGTATGCATTTTAGGATTTATTGGGTACCTAATACGGCCCAATAAATTTCCAAACCCCTCTCCGTACAAAGGAGGTTATGGCGAAATTTTTCAGAAATTTAGGGTGTTAGCCAAATTTTTGAAAAATTTGAAAAGTTTTCAGAAACTGAAAAGTTGGAGAACTTAAGCCATAATTAAAATAGCGGAAGTTGAGTTGATTAGAAAACAACTTCCAGCTTCGTTCCTTTTCGAGGACGAAAAGATTTTAAGTGGGGGAGATTGTAACGACCCGAAAATCTGAGCCAGTTTAAAATTTTTATTTTGGCGAATATATCGAATTTTGAATATTTAAAATGAATTATTTTAAATAATAACGACGAAAAATATATTTGAATTGAAAATAAAATGAATAATTTATTTTAAATTATATAACGAGCCTGAAATGGCGCTGCAGTTTGAAAATTCGACACTGAAATTCAATTGAATATATATAATTCATTTTAAATCAGAAAGTGGACGACCCGGAAATATATAACTCTGTTTAACGATATCTTCCTAACGGATGTGAAAAACTGAAATTTTATAGGATAAAGTAGAAGTCATGGCCAGTTGAAAATTGAAAATAGTCGCTATGGAATAGATATATTTATTTATTTATATATTTTAAATATATATATAGCCCTTAGAAATAGCCATTTTGCAAACGACCTCTGTTTTCGACGAAACCACTTTTGTTGGATCCGGAATGTCGATTTATTGCTAGGTGCAAATTTGCATAATTTTCTGAATTAATATGTGAGCGTGGCGCAGTTAAACGCGTTTGACCAATTTCAGTTGAATTTAATCGACTGGAAAAAGCCCATTTTTCAAACGGGCTCAGAATTCGACGAAACCAGTTTTATTAGGACCATATCGTCAATACGAAGCTAGAAATTATTTTTCGGGAATTTATAGAAGCTGTATGTAGCCCCGGTAATTGGAAATGTACGTTTAAATTGAATATACACTGATTTATAATTTAATTTGAATAAAAACCTATCGAAATGATCGAATTGGCCTATGTGGCATATCCTATTGTGTTCGGAATGGGGGTAAAATGCTAGGGACGACAGTCGATGGGTCCCGTTTCGAATTCAAATAGAAAGTCAACCGTTCGAAAATTAAAATGAAATAAAATATTAAATTATATAATTCCCGTCAACCTTCTCTCTCCTCCTTTACCCTTCCTCCCCGTCATATCACTCAAAATAAATAAAAAATAAAAAAGAAAACAAAAGGGCGAAGCCCTAAGTCATCGCTGGCCATCGATGGCCACCGCCGCCGCGTCGGGTGGAGGCGTGTGCCCTCCCCCTCCTGCTCTCCTTCCTCTCCCTTCTTCCTCCACGTGAAAGCCCTAGTCCTCCGATCCTCAACGCGCCGAACCTTCCTCCTCTCGCACCAGCTACCACCAGCGGCCGGCCTCGCCCTCCCACGCCACCACCTGAAGTCCACCGCCATCGCTCCTCAAATCCGACGCCCCCCTTTCTACCCAGAACCGGATTCGAACCCTCACAGCCCACCGGACCCGCCACCTGACCGCGAGCTCCTCCACTCCGACACAACGCCCTCCCCTCCTCTATCAAAACCGCACCCCCTCATCGCTTGGAATCCGCGAGCGCAATCCTCCCTTTTCGAACGCCATTTACAGTAAGTCTGTATTATTTTTATTTAATTTGTTCATTTATCTTCTATATGATTAGTAGGATAAAAACTGGTTTTTATTTTTTTAAAAGGTTTTGATTTTTATTTATTAAAAGATATGATATTTAGATAAAGCAAATATTTTAAAAACAGAAATTAGTTTATGTTTTAAAACTTAAATTTGTTTATTCTTAAATAGAAAATATAGATGTTTGTTCATAGAAAATATAGATTTTTAGGCAAAGAAAGTTTGGATTTTTAGAAGTGTAAAGATACGATTTTTATTATAGAAAAGAACAGATTTTTATTCATGAATGATTGGGTTTTTATCATAACGAAGACGAGATTTTTAACATGAGAAAAGAAGTGATTTTTAATTAGAGTAGTACATTAAAAATATAATTTTTATACCATAGGAAAGTTAAAAATACGATTTTTATATATTCATTAGCGAGGTAAAAATACTATTTTTATATAGGGTGCGTTTTTTACAGGTCCCTATTAAGTTTCAAAATATAAAAAAAACCCGGCGATAAAAGTAATATAGAAAACATCCCTATTTTTGAATTTCCGCTAAAAAAATTCCAGATCTACCCTTACACACCTAAAAAACTATCCAACAACTATTTGTCCTCATTTACTTAGTCTATCGCTCCTATTATCTCGCTCATAAACCTAATCCAACAATTCTGGAAAACATTCAATCACTCCAACGTGGTTTTTTTTTCTTTTTTTTTACGAAAAACTAGACAAATATTTACATAAATTACGTAAAATGAATTTTTTTTATTACTTTTTTTTTTACGAAAAACTAGACAATTATATACATACATTACGTAAAATGATTTTTTTTATTACTTTTTTTTTATTTTCACGAAAAACTGGACAATTATATACATATATTACGTAAAATTGCATACATTTATGCAACTAAGTGTAATAATTGCATAAATATAGTAATATTATGCAGAAAATAAATTATTAGTTTTGCGCAACTAAGTGAAATAATTGCATATATATACAGAACTGTACTGCACAATTGCTGAAACAAAAAAAATGACAAAAAAGTAAATACAGATAATTATAACAAAATGCATATATATATGCAAATAACAGAAATATGTGCATACTTACATGAAAAAATTCATATCATTTACATGTACTACATCAAAAAATAAGTACAGACCACATTTACATGTACTACATCAAAAATTTCAGAACATTTACAAAGCAGAGATGATGGTCTTTTGAAGAACAAGTTATTTTGTTAAGACCCAGCATATTGCGTAAACCACATCTAGTAGTCTCTGTAGAAACAACAAATGTGTTCAATCATTCGAAAAAATATGGACGACCGAGCTTCAACAACACTAGTACACCAATATCCGCCGGAACACTGTTATCAAAAAAAGAAAATCAACATTAATAAGCTTAACGTGCAGTAACCTAAATTACAAAAACTGCTTCAGAATAATATAAATACATGCGTACAATTCAGCAAAATAACAATAATTTCTGAATATTTATATGCAAGTATTCCAGATATATGCATAGAAATATGAATATATTTGTAAAATAATATGTTTTTCTGTTTGTTTGATAAAAAATTGCATACATATATGCATATATTAAGAATAGCTGCATATTTCTCCGCAACTTTTTAGCAGAAGTTCATCAAAAATCAAAGATATTTTCCTACATCTTACACAATTATTTCTGAAATATTTATATGCAAGTATTCCAGATATATGCATAGAAATATGAATATATTTGTTAAAATAATATGTTCTTCTGTTTTTTGATAAAAAATTGCATACATATATGCATATATCAAAAATGGCTGCATATTTGTCCGCAACTTTTAATCATAAGTTCAGCAAAAAACAAAGATATTTTCCTACATCTTACACAATAATTTCTGAATATTTATATGCAAGTATTCCAGATTTATGCATAGAAATATGAATATATTTGTAAAATAATATGTTTTTCTGTCTGTTTGATAAAAAATTGCATACATATATGCATATATTACGAATAAATGCATACTTGTGCGCAACTTAAATGTAATAAAACCTGCTGCGCCAATTAAATGTAAAAAATCAAAAAGATATTTTATATTGTTTGCTGGAATATAGAGTAAAAGCCAGATCTTGAAACAACTTGATTATAGAAATACATTTTACCATGCTCAAGCATATAGTATCAAAATTATCAGCAAGTAAATTAGCTGCATAAATATCAGTGACTTAAAAAGACAACTTAATACAACTCTGAGCAATCAAAGAAACATGAAAAAATTAGATTAATGACACAGCAATTCCAACAACAGAAAATCAAGTACCTTTCGATGTCTGGCATAAATATCAGTGAGGTTAAGGTGGTGATTTTCGAGCTTCAATGGAGAAGAAAAGCACTGTTCCGACCGCGATGCAAGATGAAAGGACAGGAAACAGCGGTGCTCGGTGGAGGCAAATCCTGGAAGCAGACGCTGACTGGCATGGACTCGGATCTCGATTGAGGGCCGAGAAGGAAACAGTCGTTGGAGATGGCGACTTAATTTCCGCTGCCATGGATTTGATTTAGGGTTCGGTGCTGGAGCCGCTGCCATGGATTTGATTTAGGGTTCGGTGCTGGAGGCGCCGCCATGCTTTTGGTGTTGTAGCCGCCGCCATGGATTTAGGTTTGAAGCGCCGCCATGGATTTAGGTTTACAGAAAATTGTGTTTTGTGATGTAAAAAAACAATACGTAACCTATAAACAATAACTAAGGGCATTTCCGGAAATGTAAAAGCTGTGTTTCAAAAATAGGGATGAGATTTAAGTGTTTCAAAAGAGAAGGATGTGAGCCTAATTAACTTTAGTTTTAAGGATGTGAGCCTAATATTCACTTTTATATATTCATTAGCGAGGTAAATATACTATTTTTATATATTCATTAGCGAGGTAAAAATACTATTTTTATATATTCATTAGCGAAGTAAAAATTCGATTTTTGATATATTGAATAGCGAAATAAAAATGTGATTTTTAATATGAACAGTGTGAAACAGACTGCGATGGAACTGGCTGAAAGCGAACGGGAATCCAAACCATCGACCGCTTAAGAATGGAGGAGTGGATCCCTCGGTGAGAACTTCTCACTTCTCACTTTATTTTATTTCCTAGTTAGAAATATATATACTAGGATGCAGACGGTGTTTAGTAGCACCCGATACCATTGTCCGCAGACCATGGACTTGTTTGTTTGGTTGTTTGGTGATTGACTAGAATATTTGTTGGAATTTTGTGGTGTGAATAACGAATTGATAATGTGGTTTGTGGTGTGAATAACGAATTGATAATGTGGTTTGTGGTGTGAAAATCGAATCGATAAATTGGTTAGGATTAGACGTGCGCCGTTATAAGGCGAAGGAGTAAGGCTAGGTTAGTCCTTACTCCAAATTTTGTGGTGTGAATAACAAAAGTGATTTTATTGGTATGTGAATGGCGGGGGCCATTATTAGACCGAGGATAAGGCTAGGCCTAATCCCGATTCTAGTATCGTGCCGTTATGCAGCCGAAATTTTCTAAAAAGTGTTAGAAAAATTTAATTAACGAAAATAAATATTCATATACAAATCATACGATTTGTTTATGTACACCCATTTTACTGATATGGATTGGGACGATAAATTTTACACATCGCCCAACTGCACAAATAATATTCAGTGTTTGTTGATGTGAAACCCCACACGGGTATTGGGATGATATTTGATGTACACTAGTCCCAATATTTAGTTGTATGTCGATCGATAGGTTGACATACAGTTGTGTTTGTGCACTTTGGATGATGGTTGATGATTTATCGTGGCTATTAAATACATGTGTTGTATGTGTTGTGTGGAATCCATATAATTAACATTATATGGTAACTGATTGGGCCTCATTCCAATTTAGAAAATAAAGAATATTGAGAAATATATATTCATGTGCTGAAAATAAAATATATATTCATGTGTTGAAGTAAAATATATATTCATGTGTTGACGGTACTCATTTGTTGAGATTAGTCATGTGTTGAAAGAAAAATAAATTCATGTGTTGAATAGAATAAATATTCATTTGTTGAATATAATAATGATGTTATTGAAATATAAAGCCGTGTTGGTTAGATTTGCACCATTTTGACGTGAACGATATTTTACATCGATTTTATTCGAATATCGAAAAAGAGGTGATTTCAAAAATTTAACGTTTTGAACATATTATCATTTATATATATGGATGATATGGAATATTCAATTTTGATTAGAAATTGAATATGAAGTTGAAATCATTTTGAAAACGAATTGAAAACGATTTAAAAAATACGTTTTGAAAGGAAATCGATGAAATATATATATATATATATATATATATATATATATATATATATATATATATATATATATAATGGCCTGAATAGAACGCGCCACGCCGCGACTGTTCGCGAATTTCGACCATTAACTTCGTATTGCGATTGCGGAAGATCCGACCGTCGGATTCTCCTAAAACTGGAACCGTTGGGTTCGTATCGAAAAGAGCTTTCCAATGAATATTAGAAATTTGAAATCTAACGGTTGGATTTGGAGTTATGACCAAATCAAATTTAGAAAAGGTCGGTGTAAGTGCAGTTCGACGACCGTTGTTGGAAATCGACTGTACGGGCCTTGATAAAATTATTAAAAATATCAATAAATTGTCTAAAATCACAATAAGTGAATTGGAAAGAATTGAAGTGAAAAATACCATTTTTGTGAAGATAAAAATGTATTCATATCGAAATTAACTAGTTTATAACTAGAATAACGAATAGAATGGGATGTGGATTTGGGTTTATCGTGAACCGCGTTTTAAATGACATTGGTTCTTTAACACAGTTAAAGACAGGATATTGATTTTTGGGAAGATTAAAACTAAGTGAAGTTTTAATGAATCTTTAATTGAAAATCGAGAATGGAGTATCACCAGTTTTGCTCCAAGCGATAGTTGAATCTTTAATTAGATTTGAACGTGAAATGGTAATTAATTTTACCGACAACACCGTGGTGTTATATATGGGATATATAGGTTGGGATTGGGAAATAAAACAAATAATTACTACGGTATGGTTCACTAATCCCGACTAGTTTGGTAAACCATAATTTGGTTTGAATAATATCCAAGTGAAGATTAAAGAATAAATTTAGAAGAATTTATCTTTGATAAAATTAATGGGAACCTTTCCCTAAGAATGTGAATGTTGGAATAAAAGGATATCCTGAATTGGAATGAGGCGTATGTTGTGTTTGTGTAACACGTGTTTATTTTATACGTGGGTTATTCAGAAAGGCCGGGTTATACCCATTCTGAATAACCGATTCGACGATTGGTCGAAGGTGAAGACGGTGGTTGAAGACCGAGGGTCTTCACATCGTTTGGATGATTCCTGACCATCTCGATTGGGCTGTACACCCAAGAGGAGAGAATTAGTTGGTGATCGTCCAGACGTACTTGGAGATCGACGGATATGCGAGGAAAGTGCCTCCGGTTTCGTTCAGACCCAGAACGAACTTGTAAATGGACTATGTGTCTGACACTGGATTTTATTCTGTGCTGAGTGATTTCTATCAATATATATCTGTTTGGCGGCGGAGAATTTATTCTCTTGCTTAACGCCCTTCTCTGAGACGTACGAGCTCAGAGGTTATATATCGATAGGAATCAGTCACATAGCGTGAATTGCCTGTGTGGCATGCGTAAGTGGCAATGATCAAGGCTTCTGTTGCAAAGCAAAGTCTTGTGGTTGATGATCAAAGCACGGCTTGCGTGGCGTAGCTTTATGTATAACGTGAATTCGCGAGCCTCACACCTTGGTATGAGCTAAAAACGGGATACGGACTGCAGGGAGAGCACGACGTTTCTTTCTAGCTATAGGTGGTGTCGGTGCTTAAACTGGCCGACATTTATATACTTTTCACCTGTGTGGTTGTTGGATGAGGCGCCTCGATTATTAGGTCTGTTAGGACCGGGAAACGTGTGTTCAGGAATACTAATCCTCAAAATTAAGAGAGGACCAACCCTGAAGCATCCAAGGATCATAGTGGGGTCCTGAGACATTTGCTAGAGTGTCTCGAATCAGAGAGGAGCTTGCCCCTTGCCTCGACTCATGACGGAAATCCAATTTCCAATACGTGACTTTCGGTTTTAGTTGTATTACTAGTATGGCGACATAGTGTTATGGGCCATTCATGCCGCCTATGATTGATGCTTATGATTTGAAGTTGTTTTATACACTATGCACTTATAATAGTATCAAATGATTTGTTTTAAACGTATCAAGCATTCTTTGGCTGTTATAAGGTAAAACCCTATCCTCCGGCTTGCGTTGCATTGTGTGATGGGACCTAGGTCTTATAACAGCTTCATTGTTCGTTATTTAGCATTGCGCTGTTTGTTTATGCACTGGTATTCTTGGGGTAAAAACCCGTTCCATGTTATACGGCGTGGTCCCTTGATTTACCAAACTTTAAAATAAAGATCAATAACTATTTTAGTTCTCACACCAATCACATGACTGACCTGGAGTTTATTGTTTTAACCTAAACTCTGGGTGCCCCTATTTTCCGCACGGGCAGCTAGTAGTTTTGGTTTTGCAGATTCATATTCACAGGACCTGGTTTATAGCTGAAGTGATATCCGGAAAGCTCTGTATCCGTGTATTTCTCTCAGTTATGTTTTGTATTATTTTTCCGCTGTAGTAATGTATTTAAATCTCTGATATATTCTGTTGTAATATATTTATTCATACTCTGTATATTCTTGTATTTTGATGGAATTGTTGTAATAAGCAATGAAATGTTCTTCTGTTTGACTTCTATTTTGTCGTGTTCTCAAACGATTAGGGGTTTTGACCGGTCTTAGTCGGTTTAGCGACTGATTCGGATAGAGCGAAATTCTTGTTCGTCACTTCCACCGTACAACCATAGTACATTTGAAGAAATCAACGTACGTAATCCCTTTGGAAATACTTTGTCAGACATTTCGTCCATACAATCATCCAGGAACATGATGAACCGAAGGCACCCTCCTACTGCATCCTAGGAATCACCCTACAGGTCAGTAGCGAGAAGTCCTTGCAACCCGTAGATTCCAATCACGACAGAATCACGGTTGAAAAATCTCCGGCCACTAAACCAGAGAAATCCAATTAGTGGTTCTTCCGTTTATGAAGATCAACGGTCTTCAATTTCTCCATCTTCACAAATCTACTTTCACGTATTCGATGGTCGGAATGCTTTTCGAAAATTCGATCCCGGTCTTTCCGTACCAGCGATCGTATGGTCAGGTTTGATAGTCGGTGATTTAACTATCAAATAAAAACAGGTGTGCATACAACGATATTATTTCCTAATGGAAATTCTATCGTCCAATCATCATTCAACGTTTATTTCTTTTTAGATTAAATTACCCTTGACTTAGTCATCTACACATTTATATATATATATATATATATATATATATACGTAAATTCTTATTTTCTACATTTAGAAAATATACCTTATTAACATTGGGACATTCTAGAATTTACTTCTTTTGCTTATTTCTATATATATTGAAACATTTCTGATCTTTATTTGGAAAACGTTTCCCAACTTCTTCATTTGATTTAAACCGGTGTTTAAATAAAACATCACTCAGCCAATTTAACCCCTTTCACTCATTGGCTCAATTTACTTGACCAATCTTCACCACCGAAACTTACCCATCCTTAGTTAAAAACGAAGCCAATCAAGTTGGGGTATAATTACCTCTCAGACCTTAACTGAACAACATTTCCAACCTCGAAATAAACAAAGTTCATCTTCGAAATCTTTAACACTTCCTCTCGAATAACCATATTCAATTTATCATTCTTTCGAATAAAACTGTATTCGATAATCTCTTTTGTGAATAAATTATATCTAATTAACTATCTCTTCGAATGACTTATATTCGATTTAACTCACTTCTAGAATAAATTATATTCGATAAATTTACTTCGAATAAGTGATATTCGATTAATTCCTTTTTCTAACTCTATTCCGTTTATTACTACTCGATTTAACTCAAACCTGATTAACCCCATTTCAATAACTCTAATTCGATTTAATTCCAATTGATTTACTTTAATTGATTAACCATAATTGGTTAACTCTGCCTGACTAACCCTACCTGACTTACTCTAACTGGTTACTCTAACTGATTAACTCTAATTGTCTGACTCGACTTATTAAACTAAATTTGACCCACTCGACTTAATTAACCCAACTTTACTAACTCGATTTAATTAACTTTTATTGATTTACTACTATTTGATTTAACACCATTCGCTTGACTCTAGATTGCAGCGATCACAATGGTTACGCCTGATTCCCTCAGGAAACATCCGACCGCCGTAGGCTATCTACAGCCCTGCGAATTTCGCTAGCAGTCTTACGAAGTGGTACTTATCTTGAATAACTGTGTTTGACTAACTTCGTCTCAAATAACTGCATTTGGTTCAAATGTAATAACAAAATATTCAATTAAAACCTAACTCGATTAACTGGATAATAATAATCGTTAATTCTCTTTAAAATCGCCCTATTCAAAATAAATTACTTAAACTTATTTTAATTATGAAATAAATTTATAAATTTCATAAGGGTCGACCCACTTGATAAGAATTCATGGTTTTCTGATACGTAAAGTGGTACCAAACTACTCAACCAATATTGTCACCGGTTAAACCAAATCAAACGTTGAATTTCAATTCAACTGTTCATCAATCAAATCAATTTTCCAATCCAACTATTTCCTTTATCTGGTAATAAAGGACGACCCTTAATCAACAACCAGGTCACGCAACAATTCAAATAATTTCAAATACGTTTATTTTATAAACGTGGTAAATCAAGGAAAATTTCCTTTATTGGATTTAATCGTTAAAATATAACGTTTTTATATTTCACTGAATTTAAACAGTCAATTTAAACGATCGTTTAAATTCCATGGTTTAAATCAACAAGATATAACCAGCAGACGGTCCATTTCTAGCAACCAGAGTACATAAAACAAAAACCCAATTTATATCGAATATAAACGGGCGATAATTCGGCTTATTTCAGTCAAATTAAACTGTGTTTAATTTATTTGAAAAATCCAGCTGCCCCCTGCCCTGCTCAGTTCTTATCCATCTCGTAGTGCTCGTCTTCGGGGTGCCGGTGTTTTTCGTTTCGTCGAAATCTGATTACGTACGCATTTGAAATAAATATTCAAAGATTTTAAAGCCTTTAAACTAAGAAAACCTTTTAAAAAAAATACAACGGGCATTACTTAATTGTTGCAGCCCACCCAAATGAACCCGCACCCACTTCTCCTTTTAAAACCACTGAACCCCCTTCTTCCTTCACAATTTACCAGTCGCCACTAAAAGAATCTGGGGAACAAAAATCGAAAACCCTCCGTGCTTCACAAAATTTCACCCATGGTCGACCGTATTCGCTCCCCTTCTGACTTCGATTGCTCCGCCATCCACCGTGACCCACGAAGATGAGACCGCGGTTTCGAGGTGAAGACTAACCGAACCCGATGCAAAAAGATAAGTATTTTTCGTGTTTTAATTTCTGGTATTTTGTTTTTGATTTTTTCTATTTTGATTGATGATTTTTTTCCTTTCGGTGGTTCGAATTGGGGTGTTTCTTCACTGAGTTGTGCTGGGAAATAGTTGTGGTGCATGGTGTATTTATAGTTAAATTCGATGATGATAAGAACGATATCAACATCAACTATAACATCACAGGTTTTTAGGTTTTCCTAAGCTTAGATCCTAGGTGATTTTCCTTTCAGTTCTGCTTTAGGCATGTGATCGAACTGTTTTGTGCTTTGATAGGTTGATGGTTGGGGTTACTTAGCAGATTTTGTTCGATCTTCCCATGTGAAATGCTCAGTTATGCACATGAATGGAACTGCCCCTATGGTTTAAGCTATACATCTGTAAATATTGGTTGTTCACATGGTCTTGTCTGCTATTATTTTATTTTATTTCGATTTTAGATCTACCTTGGGATATCAGAACAATTTTTATATGTGGTTTTCTGACTATAAAGATAAACATATATTATTTGTTTTGATAGTCTGTGTACTGTTCTTGGTTGATTGAAATAATGTTTGACAGGGAAATGTGAAGATTTGTATCGGATTTTCCATGTGTGAATCCTATTTAAATGCACATGGATCGAGCTCTCCTTGTATAGATCTGAATATTTTCATTAGATTTGCATTAGGTTTGGTATAACTATATATTTTCAGCATCTTTGTCTGTTCGAAATGGATTTTGGTCGATCTATATTGTAAATGTATATTAGCTGTTATATTCACTGTTTTCATAGCTGTTGAATTTTACTATTTCAATGTGGTAATTTTTCCTCTTTCAAAATCTTTTAACTATATATATTTATATACATATACTACTAGCTATTTATAGCTGTTCCACATTTTTCTTTTGTTGATTTTCTGATGGACAGTGGAGATGGTGACGGCTGCTTATCAGGCAGTGAAGATTTGGTTGGATTTCAAGTACCATCCATGAAAATTTCTGACTTGAGTTCGCATACATCATGTACCAATTGTTTTGTATTCACTTAAAAGATTTGAGATGTATATATTAGCTGTTCGACTTATTGTTGTGTATTCATTTTTCCCTTAACGCAAACTGTTAAAACAATGTATTGAATGTCATGGTTGTCTGTAAACCAATTAATTTGTATTAAATAAAATTTGAGATTATTATTTTAGTTTATTGTTCACTAAAATTCTTTTCCTTCATTAAAGTCAGTTCTGGTATGTTCCGATCGTGTTCAAATGTAGATGTTGTTTAAGTAATTGTCTTGAGAATTTTGAACCAATTGTCTGAGCATGATGATAGGTCCATATGTTGAAGAACTTTGGCTTTAGCTGGGTACATTACATTTCAAATCATAGATTTCAGTTTTCATATGCCTCGAACAAATACTTGGAGGTAAAGCACAAGAAGGATGTAAACATGCATGCGACAGTTAACCCGTCTTCTGGAACTCGTGGCTTATCCAAGGATCATTATAGCACGTATTTAATTTCCAAAAATGTACTTAGGCATATTGGTGTTCATGAGTAATTTGATCCATATGTATCCTTTTCATTGTTATAAATAGAATTACACATACTGCTTGGGACTTTTCAGCACATGATCTTAAAACTTAAATGATGTTTTCCCCTTATTCAGTTTGTGTTTTTATTTGAAAATAAGAATACAAATAATTATTTCAATTAGGTGCTTATAGCACTCAATATTCGAATTAAAATAGTCAAATCCCATTATTTAAACTTAAATCAATATTTTTAATAAAATATTTCAAACAAATGGTCAGAAAATACGGGACGTTACATCACGGAAAATAGATTAATATATATAATCGATATAAACCTCTGTATACAACCAATAATATAAATGGAATAACTGCAAAGCCTTTTAAATTCCATATATAGTAGCGGTCTTCTTCCACAAAAGCTCACTTCGATTATTACAAAATCGAATCCCATTCCATTCCAATTTATTTTACTAAATTGGAAAACTTTCCTTTGGCCAATTTCTTAAATCTTAATTAAAAAGATTTATAAATTCCAAATCATATTTCACTGTCAATTAGTTTAAAGAACGAATGTCGTTAAAAACACAATTCACAATAAATCCAATTCACATTCCATTCCAATTCCAATTAAATGTTAATTAATTGGTAATTCTTCTCTAAATCTTAATAAAAGATTTATTCTCTTCATATGGGGTTTAAAAACAGTGTTATTTAAGACACCATTCACGAAAAACCCAAAATCAAATTCAACTTTGAATACAAGGCTCTGAATAGAAATTATATCGACTTATATTCAATATCAAATTCTGAAACTAACGGATATCGTATTAGGAATAACGATATCTGTATCTTTCAAATTCCCATAACAATTTCCATATAATCACGGAATCCAATACCGAAATATTCCAAATATTATTTCCATTCGAAACCATTCCAATTTATTCGTTGGAAATTCTTGGTTATATTAAAACCAATTCTCAATCCAATTTATTTAAAAATAATTGGATTATAATTCTAGTTAATAACTATTTCATTCCGATAAAAATATATTTTTATCTTTTCAAATATGGAATTTTTCATCCCAATTCTTTCCAAATCATTTATTATGATTTTACACAAATTATTAATATTTTTAACAGTTTTATTAAGGCCTCCTTCAGTCGATTTCCATAAACGATCGTCGAACTGCACTTACAACGACCTTTTCCAAATTCGATTTGGATATAATTCCAAATCCAACCATTAGATTTTAAATATCTTATATTCGTTGGAAATCTCTTTTCGATACGAACCCAACGGTTCTGGTTTCAGGAGAATCCGTGGGTCATATCTCCCCTAATGTCAATTCGAAGTCAATGGTCGAAATTAGTGAATGGTCGCTGTGCGACACGTTCTATTCAGGCCATTAAATATATGTAACAACCCGGATTTTGATAACACATTATAATATACTATAGTCATAAATCAAGGTGGAATTAAATGTTAATTTCTAAATCAGGGGAAAAGGGCTTTGCCATTGCGTTCATCTCGGAAAAATACGCGAAATAGAGTCTGAGTTTTCGATAAACGGAGCCCGTATGACCAAGTTATGGCCCATCAAAGTTTTCAGAAATTTCAAGTTCAAAAACAGTTCAAATTTGAATTCAGATTTGAAAATCATCCAAAACAGACTGGGCGGGAATTTTCCCGCCCAGACAGGTCGACTGAGGGGTCAACACTAGTGTCGACCTCCCCCCCACCAGGTCGACACCTAAGTCGACCTGGGTGTCGACCTATGGGTCGACCTCCCTGGTCGGCCGGGTCGGCCTGGTGCACCATTCTGACTGTTTGGACCTGTTTTGTTGGCTAGTGACGAGATTTGATGGCTCAGATTTGATGTTGGGTTAATCCTATGGCTAAAACTAATCCTAAACTCTATAAAAAGACCCGTAAACCTACCCTAAACTCACACAAATCAATCCTACAACTAAGTGCTGCCCAAATGCTCACTAATCATGGCCTCCACCTTCTTCATGAGAGCATGAGTGTTCCAAATCAAATCTAAGTCCAAGGAGCCATCTTTATTAGTTCAAAGAGCCACCTTTCTTAATCTAAGGAGCTATTTCTTCTTGTTTTCAAGTCTTGGAGTGGAGATTATTTATTTTATTTGCGGATTTGCTAGTGGCTTCGTCTCAATCTTATTATATATTATTCTAGATCACTTAGCCACGAATTGTAAGCCCTACTCTACTCTTAGATTTAAATTATGAACTTAGTATGACATGTTGCAAGTGAAATGAGGCCTTTTATGTGTTATGCTTGCCTTGAAATGTATGCATAGATCTATTTGACCCTTTTTGATCTATGTTTGTGGACCTAATGTTACCTATCATGAACCTAGTACCGTTCATGTTAACTTATGAGTAGAAAGCTATGAGCTTTGTTTGTGGTTTTGTGCATAATGCAACATAGAACCCCTTATGAACTATGTGATCACTTGCTTATGATGCTAAACTATGCTAGTCACTTCATGTTCACTATCATCATTTTATGCCAACTATCATCATGTTATCATCCTAGTTTGCTAAGTATAATGTCATACATGTTATGAGGCTAATGACCCTATATGCAAGTTATGTAAACCTTTGCCTCAATGCCACCATGTTTAACTTGTGGTAGAATTATGACACCTTATACCCTCTTTGACATGATAGTAAGTTCCCCCTTGATCTATTTGTGTTGATGCGAATATGCGTGCGATGGGATACGTTATGGGTAATTAGGCAAACTTAATGATATGTAACGTGGACATGACATTTAGAAAATACGAATAGCCAACTCGAGGTTGGGTTGAGTTTGTAGCGTAAATCTGCCCGGAACCTACCGGCATACCGGTAGCTACAAACAATAGGACCCAATGTGAGTAGTTGGTCATATCGCACTATAAAACCCGAGGTTAGACTAAATTGTGGTGTAAAACTGTCCGGAACCAACCGGCATATCCAGTAACCACAACGAAGTCTAATGTGAGAGGTTGGGTGCATTAATTAAATTTAATTAATGCCACATGGATAGGTTAAGTCATGGACCCTTGAAAATACTTAACCGACGTTGACATGTTGATTGGATGGGGTTAAGTCATAGATTTGGGTGACACACTTGACCCAGTAGAAAACCCTAGTTTACGGGGTCCTTTTCAGCAGTAACCCTCCTTGTTGTATCAACGGTACCCTAGAGACTAGGCTAGGGTGGGGCACGATTACTGGGCTGATTGTAAGCGACCAAAACGGACGGCTGAGTAGGTGTGCCATGAAAGTTCCGGCGGGCTATGGTCGTGCACTTAGTTCGCATTGTTGAAAAGATAGACATGGGCACCTGTAAGTTTAACTGTGCATGCTTGTTTTGGTGTCAATGGTTGACACCCTAGGACTTGATACACCCTAGGGTGGACCTAGCACAGTTGACTACATTTCGTGATTGGGCCGTGTTGACACCTGACACTTGACGAGTTAGGCTTATAGGGAGCCGATCGACTAGACCGTGTAGTTGGGCCCCGATTTGGGTCATCATTTGACATGGGCCGTGGGATCATTTCTTGTTTACACTTGACATGGGTTGGGAACCTAGTACTTCGGGTGCAAATTAACCTTGGTTATGCGATGCGACACTTGATTATCCTGTTATCGTATTAGTCTAGTTATTACCTTATGTTTCATCTCAGTTTCTCATGTCCTGTTAACTTTATTAGTTTTTATACTAATAGTAGTTAGGGCTTACCAGTCTTTATGACTAGCCCGTTTTCTTTTGCTTCTTTTCTTTCGTTTTCCCCCTCAGGTTCTCGGGGAGGGAACACTTCTGCTTAGTTGGACTTTTGCTGCCTATTCTTGATAGCTCATGTATGGTCTTGAGCTTGCTATGGCTTTATCTAGTTATTTTGGTGATAGTTTATTTTATGTTATTTTCAGTTTATGTCTCTAGACTTATTGTTGTATTTTGGAAAATGATGACTCAGTTTTCCATGTGACTTTTATTATGGTTCTGAAATGATGATGATGGTTTTTATTCTCTACCGCTGCTTTACTTACATATTTATTTATGTTCAGTCTTGTGATATCTCTGTGCATGTTTACTTCTTGTACCCAACGCCCCGCCAACGCCGGTCCGCCTCATCGGAAGTGGGCCCGACGGGGGTGGGGTGTTACATTTGGTATCAGAGCATGAGATTTACTTGATGAGCAAAAGTTTTCAAGAAAAGTTTTAAAAACCCTTTTGAAAAATTATTTTCAAAACGAATTATAAGTATTTTCCAAGAAAAGTCTAGATTATTTTAAAAGGCTATTCCCTAAAAGCCATTAGCACTATACTTCGTTTCCTTGTTCTAAATCTATCTTTTTCTTTTGTTTCAGTATGGCCGATAATTTTGCCATCCCGGAGGGAGTACCCGTACCTGCTTAGTTCCGGAGGTACATAGAGGCTAGGGCGACCGAAGCCGGCCCCGCAGAGACTCCTCCTCCTCCACCTCCCGTAGCCGATTTACCTCCTCCTCATGTAGCTCAGGTTCCTCCTCCCCCTCCTCCCATGGTTGAGGCTCCTCCTCCTCCTCCACCTCGTATGGACCCATTACCCAAGGTGTGTAAAGACTTCAAGGCGATGGGTGGCAAGAACTTCATTGGGACCAAGACTTTTGTGGAAGTAAGGAATTGGCTAAAAGAGACCGAAGACCTCTTCGCTATTTTTGATGTTGAGGATCATAGGAAGGTCCAGATAGCGGCATGGCTAATGAAAGATGAGGCCGCATTTTGGTGGGAGGTTACTAATGGCACTAGGCCCATAGAGAATTGGGCCGATTTCAGGGAGAGATTTGGGCTTAAGTTCCTATCATCGGCCGAGGAGAATTTGCAGATGGAGAAGTTTATAACATTGAAGCAAGGAGAAATGACCATGAGAGAGTATGTAACCAAGTTCAATCAGCTTGCCCGTTTTGGATTGGACTTAGTCAACACGGTCCAGAAGAAGTACCTTCAATTTGCACGAGGGTTGAATGAGCCGTTGCATAGCTTAGCCATGTCCCACATTCCCATGGGGGCCACTTTTGAGAGCTTAGTAGATATATCCCTTCTCAGTGAGGAAGATAGTAGTGGGAAGAAGGAAGTCAAGCCCCAAGATAAGAAGACTGATGCTAAGTGGGGAGGCAATCAAGGCAATCAGAGCAATCAGAGTAATCAAGGCAACCAGAACAAGAACAACAAGAACAAGGGTAATAAGGGCAACAACGACAAAGATCGTGAGATGAGGAAATGCAATTTCTGTGGCATCAAGGGGCACATAGCTAAAGACTGCAGGAAGAAGAAGAGGAAGCTTGGAGAATGCTTTCATTGCGGAGAATCTGGACATTATAGCAAGGATTGCCCGAAGAAGCAAGGCCAAGGGCAAGGACAGACTCAGAGAGCCGGACTATGTGGAGGTCAACTGCATGCTCTCAACACCGCTCAGACGCTTGATCGAGGTAGTGTTTCTATTGAAAGCTTAGTTTACATCTCTGGTTTTCCTGTTCGAACTTTGTTTGATTCTAGCGCATCGCATACATTTATCTCTTCTGATATTGTTGATAGTTTGCACCTTAGTACTAGTCTTGTAGATGATCCCGTTTGTGTCTCAAATCCAATTGGGGGTTCCGCCCATCTGTCTATGATATGTATGGATTTGAGGATCTCTATCTTAACCGTAGAGTTTGCTTGTAATGCTTATGTTCTCAGATTCATAGGATACGGGTTGATTTTAGGCATAGATTGGTTGTCCATTCATGGAGCCATTCTTGATTGCGAGCATGGGGTGGTGAGGCTTGTGACACGCCTGGGCAACACCCTAGAGATTTCTTGTAACCCGATGGGTCCCGTTATGTTGTGCTATCTTGAATCCCTCGACTCGTGCATTGATGATCTTCGATCTGTGAGGGTAGTCCGAGAATAACCAGATGTTTTTGATAAGGTTAGGGGGTTACCCCCTAAGCGCGAGATAGATTTTCGCATTTATCTGGTTGATAATGCTAAGCCAGTTTCCTTACCGGTAAGGCACATGGCCCCGCGTGAAAGGAAAGAGCTTAGTAAGCAAATCAAGGAGTTATTGGAGGAAAAACTTCATTAGACGAAGCATTTCAGAATGGGGTGCTTCGGTGGTATTCTCTACTAAGGCGGATGGTTCGCTTCGTCTATGCGTTGATTATCGAGAGTTGAACAAGCTGACTAAGAAGAATAGGCACCCGTTACCGGGGATTGATGATCTCTTCGACCAGCTTGTTGGTGCTTCTGTTTTCTCTCAACTCGATCTAGCCACCGGATTTCATCAGCTTAGAGTGGCTGAAGATAGTATCGATAAAACTGCGTTTAGGACTCCAGATGGATTCTTTGAATGGCTAGTCATGCCATTCGGTTTGACGAATGCACCCGCGTACTTCGTGGACTTGATGAGTAGGGTGTTCCGGGAGTTCCTGAATAAGTTTGTGGTTGTCTTCGTAGATGATATTCTTATCTTTTCTAAGGATGAAGAAGAGCACGCTAGACATCTCAAGGAGGTGATGGATACGCTTAGAGCCCATCAGTTGAAGGCTAAGTTCTCCAAATGTCATTTTTGGAGAAAGGAAGTTAGATTCCTTGGGCACATTGTTTCTAAGCAAGGTCTAGCGGTGGATCCCGCAAAGGTTGTAGCGGTTCAAGACTGGAAAGCTCCGAGGAATGCAACGGAAGTAAGAAGCTTTCTCGGTCTCGCAGGGTTTTATAGGAAATTCATCAAGGACTTCACTAAGATTTCAGCTCCACTCACAAGGTTGATGAAGAAGAACTTAGTTTTTGCTTGGGATATAGAGTGTCAGCTTGCTTTTCAGAGGCTCAAGAGAGCTCTTACCACCGCTCCTGTTTTAGCTTTACCCGATGGAGGGAAGTTGTTCACCGTATACACTGATGCATGTGGCACGGGATTGGGAGCCGTTCTGATGCAGGATGGGAGAGTTATATGCTGTGGAGGTAGACAACTCAAGGTTCATGAGAAGAACTATCCCACGCATGATCTGGAGTTAGTGGCGATCGTCTTTGCACTTAAATCTTGGCGCCATTATCTTTTAGGTGAAAGATTTGAGTTGTACACCGATCATAAGTTATTGAAGTATCTCTTCTCGCAGAAGGATCTGAATCTGAGGCAACAAAGATGGATGGAATTCTTGGCGTCTTATGATTTTGAGATAGCTCATACCCCTGGCAAGTGGAATGTTGTTGCAGATGCTTTAAGTAGGAAAAGGTTGGCTTTGAGACCTTTATTTGTTGAGATGAAGAATCTAGAGTTCTTGGCAACCTTTGATCTTACCCCAGCTTTAGAGGCATCGACCGGTTCTTTAGCATCTCTTGAACTTAGACCGGCACTTCTGGATCAAGTGGGTGCTTCGCAGAAGGAAGACCCGCAAATAGTTGAGGTCATGGACAAGCTGATTCGTGGAGAGACGTCCAGTCATCTCGGTAGATACGCCATTGATAATAAAGGATGGCTAAGGCGTGATGGGAGACTATGTGTTCCACGAGTGGGAAACATAGTGCATAAAGTCCTTGAAGAAGCACATCACTCCAAGATGACTATTCATCCCGGAGGTGATAAGATGTACCGGGACATGAAGAGGATTTTCTTTTGGGATGGCATGAAGAAGGACGTGGCGGAGTTTGTTTCTAGGTGCATGGTTTGCCAACAAGTGAAGGCGGAGTCAAAGAAGCCCGGTGGGCTATTGCATCCATTAGAGGTCCCGCAATGGAAGTGGGAAAACATCTCTATAGACTTTGTGGATGGATTGCCGAGATCTAGGAAGGGGAATACGAGCATTTGGTTTGTCGTGGATAGAGTCACGAAGAGTGCTCACTTCATTCCAGTAAAGAGCAAGAGGACCGCGTCTTGGCTAACATCAGTATGGCTAGCATCAGTATATCTTCGAGAGATAGTGCGGTTACATGGAGTTCCTTCTAGCATCGTTAGCGATCGTGATCCCATCTGCACTAGCCAGTTCTGGATTAGTTTGCAAGAAGCTATGGGTACACAATTGAATCTAAGTACGGCATATCACCCACAGACGGATGGATAAACCGAGAGGGTGAATAGAGTGCTAGAAGATCTGTTGAGGCTTTGTGTTCTTGACTTTGGTGGTACTTGGGAAGACCACCTTCCTCTTGTGGAGTTTGCTTATAACAACAATTATCAAGCTAGCATAGGGATGGCACCATTTGAAGCTTTGTATGGGAGGCCGTGCAAGTCTCCATCTTGTTGGTAGGAGACAACAGATAAGCTTGTACTTGGGCCCGATATGATACGGGACACATCTGAGAAAGTTGATTTGGTAAGAAGACGGATGAAGACGGCCCAAGACAGACAAAAATCCTATGCAAATAAGCGAAGGACCGGTTTGGAGTTTGAAGTGGGAGATATGGTCTTTGTGAAAGTTTCTCCTTTGCGACATGTAGTGCGATTTGGAGTAGTTGGGAAGTTGGCACCGAGGTTCGTAGGGCCCTTCCCTATTATTGAGAGAATTGGGCAAATGGCATATAGAGTGGAATTGCCCGAGAAGCTGGCCGGAGTGCATAATGTCTTCCATATCTCGCATCTCCGGAAGTGTTTGCATAGATCCGCCGAAGTGGTTGAATCAAGTATTCTTCAAGACGTGGAAGTGGAAAGAGAAGCAACCCTGAGGCGAGCTCCGATTCGTATCATGGGAACGGAGACAAAGAAGCTAAGGAGTAAAGAAGTTAAGCTTGTTAAAGTGGAATGGAGTGAAGCAGAGGAAAACACAACTTGGGAAACAGAGGAGAAGATGCGTGGACTTTATCCATTCCTTTTTGAGGGTACATTCTCAATCTCTTTTCCTAGTTTATCTTTCTTTTGCTATCCATGTTTATCTTGTTATTTCGTCATGAGAACTTTAGGTAGAAACCCGTTGGTTGAAACATGTATTTGAAACATGTTATGCTTGCTGTTTGCAAGTGGTTGCAAGTGTTTGCAAGTGGTTACTCGTGGATGCATGATACACGTTAGGCACTAAAATCGGCTCACACACTTTCATACCGCATATGCATGAGTTTTTATGCTTGTTCGTAGATGAAATTTGTTATGCTATCACATGGATGTTGCATATGGATGTATGTTATGTGCACTCATGTAGAAATTATAAGTTATGTTAGGAACTCACATACATATTGGACGCATTTCACTAACATACTTGGCATTAAGGAGGTTTACTGAATCAGTAACCGCCTGATTTTCGCATTAGATAAGTACATATACACACACCTTTGCATATGTTCATATGCATTAGAAATCATCTAAGGACAATGTTTTGCTCGTGGGTGATGATGTGAGTAGATGGATGTTGTTTGGTAGGATACGTTTTCCCTAACTTGAAGATTTCGGGGACGAAATCCTTTAAGGAGGGGAGAATGTAACAACCCGGATTTTAATAACACGTTATAATATACTATAGTCATAAATCAAGGCGGAATTAAATGTTAAATTCTGAATCAGGGGAAACGGGCTATGCCTTTGCGTTTGTCTCGGAAAAATACGCGAAATAGAGTCCGATTTTTTGAAAAACGGAGCCCGTATGACCAAGTTATGGCCCGTCAAAGTTTTCAGAAAATTTCAAGTTCAAAAACAGTTCAAATTTGAATTCTGATTTGAAATTCAGCCAAAACAGACTGGACGGGAATTTTCCCGCCCAGACAGGTCGACTGGGGGGTCGACACTAGTGTCGACCTCCCCCCCCCCCCCAACCAGGTCGACACCTGAGTCGACCTGGGTATCGACCTATGGGTCGACCTCCCTGGTCGGCCAGGTCGGCCTGGTGCACCATTATGATTGTTTGGACCTTCTTTGTTGGCTAGTGACGATATTTGATGGCTCAGATTTGATTTAGGGTTAATCCTATGGCTAAAACTAATCCTAAACTCTATAAAAAGACCCCTAAACCTACCCTAAACTCACACAAATCAATCCTACAACTAAGTGCTGCCCAAATGCTCACTAATCATGGCCATCACCTTCTTCATGAGATCATGAGTGTTCCAAATCAAATCTAAGTCCAATGAGCCATCTTTATTAGTTCAAAGAGCCATCTTTCTTAATCTAAGGAGCTATTTCTTCTTGTTTTCAAGTCTTGGAGTGGAGCTTATTTATTTTATTTGCGGATTTGCTAGTGGCTTCTTCTCAATCTTATTATATATTATTCTCGATCACTTAGCCACAAATTGTAAGCCCTACTCTACTCTTAGATTTAAACTATGAACTTAATATGACATGTTACAAGTGAAATGAGGCCTTTTATGTGTTATGCTTGCCTTGAAATGTATGCATAGATCTATTTGACCCTTTTTGATCTATGTTTGTGGACCTAATGTTACATATCATGAACCTATTACCGTTCATGTTAACTTATGAGTAGAAAGCTATGAGCTTTGTTTGTGGTTTGTGCATAATGCAACATAGAAACCCTCATGAACTATGTGATCACTTGCTTATGATGCTAAACTATGCTAGTCACTTCATGTTCACTATCATCATGTTATGCCAACTATCATCATGTTATCACCCTAGTTTGCTAAGTATAATGTCATAGATGTTATGAGGCTAATGACCCTATATGCAAGTTATGTAAACCTTTGCCTCAATGCCACCATGTTTAACTTGTGGTAGAATTTTGACACCTTATACCCTCTTTGACATGATAGTAAGTTCCCCCTTGATCTATTTGTGTTGATGCGAATATGCGTGCGATGGGGATACGTTATGGGTAGTTAGGCAAACTTAATGATATGTAACGTGGACATGACATTTAGAAAATACGAATGACCAACTCGAGGTTGGGTTGAGTTTGTAGCGTAAATCTACCCGGAACCTACCGGCATACCGGTAGCTACAAACAATAGGTCCCAATGTGAGTAGTTGGTCATATCGCACTATAAAACCCCAGGTTAGACTAAATTGTGGTGTAAAACTGTCCGGAACCAACCGGCATATCCAGTAACCAAAACGAAGTCTAATGTGAGAGGTTGGGTGCATTAATTAAATTTAATTAATGCCACATGGATAGGTTAAGTCATGGACCCTTGAAAATACTTAACCAACATTGACATGTTGATTGGATGGGGTTAAGTCATAGATTTGGGTGACACACTTGACCCACTAGAAAACCCTAGTTTGCGGGGTCCTTTTCAGCAGTAACCCTCCTTGTTGTATCAACGGTACCCTAAAGACTAGGCTAGGGTGGGGCCCGATTACTGGGCAGATTGTAAGCGACCAAAACGGACGGCTGAATAGGTGTGCCATGAAAGTTCCGGTGGGCTATGCTCGTGCACTTAGTCCGCATTGTTGAAAAGATAGGCATGGGCACCTGTAAGTTTAACTGTGCATGCTTATTTTGGTGTCAGTGGTTGACACCCTAGGACTTGATACACCCTAGGGTGGACCTAGCACAGTTGACTACATTTCGTGATTGGGCTGTATTGACACCCGACACTTGACGAGTTAGGCTTATAGGGAGCCGATCGACTAGACCGTGTAGTTGGGCCCCGATTTGGGTCATCATTTGACATGTGCCATGGGATCATTTCTTGTTTACACTTGACATGGGTTGGGAACCTAGTACTTCGGGTGCAACTTAACCTTGGTTATGCGATGCCACACTTGATAATCCTGTTATCATATTAGTTTAGCTATTACCTTATGTTTCATCTCAGTTTCTCATGTCCTGTTAATTTTATTAGTTTTTATACTAATAGTATTTAGGGCTTACCAGTCTTTATGACTGACCCCTTTTCTTTTGCTTCTTTTCTTTCGTTTTCCCCCTCAGGTTCTCAGGGAGGGAACACTACTGCTTAGTTGGACTTTTGCTGCTTTTTCTTAATAGCTCATGTATGGTCTTGAGCTTGCTATGGCTTTATCCAGTTATTTTGGGGATAGTTTATTTTATGTTATTTCCAGTTTATATCTCTAGACTTATTGTTGTATTTTGGAAAATGATGACTCAGTACTCCATGTGACTTTTATTATGGTTTTGAAATGATGATGATGGTTTTTATTCTCTACCGCTGCTTTACTTACATATTTATTTATGTTCAGTCTTGTGATATCTCTGTGCATGTTTACTTCTTGTACAGAACGCCCCGCCAACGTCGGTCCGCCTCCTCGGAAGTGGGCCCGACGGGGGTGGGGTGGTACAATATATATAATATAGATATAATATATATTCCATCGATTTCCATTTAAAACGTATTTTATAAATCATTTTAACTTAGTTTTAAAAACGACTCTAACTTCATTTTCAATTTTAGATCAAAATTGAATATTCTATATCATTAATGTATAAATGATAATATTTTCAAAACAATAGATTTTGAACTCACTTCCTTTTCGATATTCATTATAAAAATGAATAAAATCGATATAAATATCGTTCGCGTCAAAATGGCGCATATCTAATCAACACGTCTTTATATATTTCAATAATTTTGTATCCATCCAAAATCGGACATTAGAATCAGATTTTAATCCTTTACTGAATATTATTTTAAAATACAGGAAAATGGGCTGGAGGAAGTTTTGCTTTATTTTATTGGGCCTACGGATTCGGATCTTTCTTTTTCGTTTGAAGGACGCGGTGTTTACAATTTCATTCAAAGGAAAAATAGTCAGCAAGATTTAAATTCTTATTACTTTCTTCTAAACGTCATTGCCAATCATCTTCAACCTGCTTTCTCGATTCAAGACAACTGTGCACTTTTTAAATTTTGATTCGATTTCTCCATTATCACTCGATCTTTGTCTTCTTTTTTTACTGTATATCTTCATTGGCGATTTCGATCTTCATCAAACAATCTAGCTAAATTTAGGTATGTTGTTTTTCTTTCTTTCGATTATTTTTAATTTTTGTTTCATATAATTGTTTATCGATTAATAATCACATCTTTTTTCATCTAGGTTATACGGCAATTTCTTCTTCCAGTTATAAATCTCGACTTTGGATTTATATAAATGGAAAAGTAAGATTTTTATGCCTATTTTTATATTTCTTCACGTATGTTTATTGTTTTATAGTTTTAACTTCCTTCGATCGTTCCTGTTGATTTTATTTGTGGTTTGTTAATTTGTGCTATGTTTATACAGCATTCTTTAATGTAGTATTCATGTTCAGTTTAAATCTTGTCGTGATATGTTCATTTATCCTATGTTTTTTAAATTAATTTGTTCTTGTTTAATTCAACAGTAAAATTGATTTTATTTTTTTATGGTATGTTAATTTAGCATTTGCTGTTACTGTATTGTTCATTACAGTATTTTGATTTAATTTTTTTCAGTACTGATACTATCAATAATGAAGCAAACAGTGTGCTGGTTATTTTTGAGCATAATGAGAACTGTTATTCAACTCGACTTACCATAGTCTCTTCTTTGTTTGGTGTTAAGAGTGAAATATGTGATGTTTGGCCACACCTTAATCGGTTTTCCATTGAGCTATCTTACGTTCTTGAGAATAAGAATATAAGTATGGATACTGATTCAGACTTGCTTAGCATTTTGTGTTTTCTCATTTTTAAGAAGTGTCAATATTTTAAGTTTACGGTTAAGGAGAATGTTGGTGCTATGGAAGCTGATATTAGTGGCTGTGGTTTGGGTTCTACAAGTGTACAAAGCACTTTGATTGGCAGTAATTCTGGAACAAATTGTGAGTCACATGCTGATTCACCACATTATTTGAAAGATATGCTAAAGAAAGGTTCTAAGAAAAATAATTTGGATTTTCTTGGTTTTTGTTTTAATGGGGCTGAGGATTTTAGGGAGTTTTTAATGGCGTATCAAAAAAGAATGGTTATGATTTGATTTTTGTTAGAAACTCTCCCGATAGAATTTCTGTTAATTACTCTTAGATTAAGGAAGGTTGTAAGTTTTATCTTAATGCTTCTTCGGATCCGGGCGTACTCTCTCGGTTTTTTATTAGAACCTACAATTTTGATCATTCGTGTGGAGCGGGTCTTAGGGATGTTAATAAAGTTACTATTTCAAGTAGATTTGTTAAATCTTTCATTGTGGATCAAATTCGTGATGCTCCTATGTAGAAGCCGAAGGATATCATAAAGGAATTTAGAAGAGAGTATAATTTCAATCTTTTATACTATTATGCGTATAGCGGAAAACAATTGGCATTGAAAGAGATATATGGGGATGATGCAATGTCGTATAATGATTTAGGTTGGTATATGGAGGCATTGCATAGGTATAATCCTGGTAGTTATGTGTCTATAGATGTTGATTCGTTAACCAATCAGATTGAGAGAGTTTGTATTGGTTTTGGTGCTTGCTTGCTTGGTTTTACACACTATCGACCATTAATATTTTTGGATGCTGCTCATTTGAAGGGAAGACCTAGAGTTTTGTTAGCTGCTACTTCTAAAAATGCTAACCAAGGTATGTGTTTCATTTTACTTTTGTTTTCTTTTTCTTGGTTATTTTTGTAATTATGATATGTGAAACTATCATTGTTCTACATATCAGTTAATTTTAATGCAACAACACTTACAATAGATTTGTTCGCTTCATTTATTACAACTTCTATTGGAAGTATCTGTAGTATTAATGTTTGGACAGTAAGGTGCTAAAAGACTGATATATAATATATGATATGTTCATATATCATTTTGATTTTAATTCAATTATGTCTGTCATACATTACTATTCTTTAATTCAAGTTTGATGTTTACTGTGGTTCATGTATCTTTGTATTGAGTAGTCATTAATTATTTATTTTACAGGTTTCTTTCCTCTTGTTATGGGTATTGTTTCACATGAAAACGAATCTAAGTGGTCTTGGTTTTTTTCCATTTGAAAGAAATGCTAAATGAAGACCGGTCTCTAGTTTTTACGTTTGATCGTCATTGGGGTCTCATTTTATGCATTCCTAAAATATTTCCTTCTTCATATCATAGTTATTGTTTGCTTCACATGTAACAAAATATTGGCAGTGTTGCGAAGGCAGCTAAAGGTGATTCTTCTGTTGTAGAGTTATTCAAACTTTGTGCTAGAGCTTTTAATATTTATGATTTTGAGCGATATCTTTCTAAATTTAAGGATATTGGGGGTACGGCTGCAGAAAATTTTCTACAAGATAAACCATTTGATCATTGGGCAGATTTGTTTTTACAAGGAAAGCGGTATGGTGAATATTCTTCAAATGTTGCAGAAAGCTTCAACTCTTGGATTTTGGAAGATAGAGTAATGCCTATAACTTCTTGTTTGGACGGTATTCGAGTGAAAGTTATGGAGCAAATGGCTAGGCGAAGGGAGGAAAGTCGTTTGTGGATGACGACTCTTTGTCTTGTTATGGAGGAACGCTTGTCTAAGTTAGTAGATGATGACTTCGGTTGGGATGTTTTCAAGTCTTCGGACTTTATGTTTGAAGTAAAATCCTCTAAGTCTCATAATGTTGACCTCAAAAATCATTTATGTAGCTGTAATCAATGGAGAGTTACTGGTTTTCCATGTGCACATGCAATCAAGTGTATTAATAAGTCTAGTTATCAGTTTATGACTTTGTGGAGAAATATTTTACTGTTAGTGCTTTCAGGTCTTCACATGCTTATGCTATCAATCCAATTCCAGATTTTGATAAGCCAATGGTTGTTGAAAATGATGTTTTGATAAAGCCTGCTAAACAAGTTCGTGGTGCAGGAAGACCATCCACAAAGAGGCGTGGTGGATTTGGATATTCTCAAAATAAAAGAAATAGATGCAGTCATTGTAATGAAGTTGGCCACAATAAAAGGAACTGTCTTGCTTCTTCTAAAATTTAAAAAAAAATCATGTTATTTGTTAGTGTAATGGATTTTTTTTTATTGTAATGCTGCTACAGCTTATAGTGAATTGAAGTCAGTATTTGTGAATTGTTTGCAAATTAAAAAATGAAGTGTTATGTTGTCTGTTTTGTTTATGTAACGACCCAGAAATTTCGACGATTGGGAAATGAAATTAATTCAAGAAATTATTTTTAATATTCGATTTTATATTGGTACTCGTATTAGAAATAAAATAAATAAATAATCAAACCTATGGTTTGAATTAAATTTTAATTCAGAAGGATTGGTCGGGGATCAAATATTTGTTGTTAGTATTGGGATTGAATTTGATTGGATATTTGAATCGAATTTAAAATTCGATGGAAAAGTGTAAAGTGTTGGACCTAAAATAAATAAATAAATAAACAAATAAACGTAGTGGACGTTAATCGAATGGAAAATTTTATTTGTGGATATCGGCTTGAATACGCATGCAATTGTAAAGGAATTAAAATTAACGCTTCATGTTCGGAAGCGAACAAAGTTGTTTGTGGACAAACGAAATAAATCACTTAACCGTTAAATAATTTAAAATTTTAATGTAAATAAACTTTCCTCCTAATATTACCTACCTAAATATAACCTACATCAGTTACATTCGCACCGACCTATCGGGTGCGTTCTTTGCGAACGGGAACGGGGCATTTGAGCGTGGCATTTGAGCGTGGTACTGTAGCAACGGGGAATTGTGTTTTTAGCTGCGAACGGGGTATTTGAGCGTGGCATTTGAGCGTGGCATTTGAGCGTGGTATTTTTGAAATAAAGATAAATAGATATGATATGTCTAATACGAATACAAATACAGTTACAAATACAAATACAGCTACAAATACAAGTACAAATACAGCTACAAATACAAGTACAAATACAGCTAAAAATACAAAGTCAAATCAGTGCAGACCAGCAGCAACCAACCCATCTCTAATGGAATCTCGAACTAATGACATCTCTTGGTGTCCATCTCGATGCACAGGCTCAGTGCCTCTATTCGTCGTATTTCTCATAGTATAATATTCCGTCAAGTACTCATCGGGGATTAGTTCAGGATCATCATCAAAAGCAATAAAATCTGGGTCACCACTATTATATTTGCGTATGAAGTTGTGTAAGGCCATTGTAGATACGACAACTTTGACTTGAGTTCGAAACTTATATGTAGGAATCTTATTGAGAATGGTAAATTTTTTTTTCCAAATACCAAATGTTCTTTCTACGGCCATCCGTAAGCTCGAATGATAGAAATTAAACACTTCATTGGCCGATTTTGGTTGATTCATGGTTTCATGGAAATGCGGAATATGATACCTCATATTTCGACATGCCGGTAAGTATCCGGTCCGTATTGGATAACCCGAATCAACCAAATAATATTGTCCAGCTGGAGGTTTAGGAAAGTTAGAGTTTCTATCGTTTGTAACAGCATTAAAAATTCTACTATCATGTGTAGTCCCTTCCCAACCAGCCATCACATACGTAAACTGTAAATCGAAATCACAAACCGCTAATATATTTTGAGTTGCAAAACCTTTTCTTCCGATATACGGGGCAATTTGATCACGGGGTAAATGTGCAGATACGTGCGTACCATCTATAGCACCAATACAATTTTTGAAATACGGATAATACCGGGAAGAAGATCTGATGTGTTGTGGAACAGTATTAAATTGTTGTTCCGTTGGTCTTATTATAACAGCAGCGAGTGATTGAAAAACGTTTAGTACATCATGAGAACAAACGGAAATAGTGCTACATGATCGTTGAAATCTTTCACTAAGTTGTCTATTTGAAAGCCCTGTAGCCATTGTATAAACGAAAATTCCAACCATTTCGATGACATGCATTTCTGGTCTAGAAGCGAGACCATGTTGTTCAAAATTTTCACATACTGCGTGGAAACAAAGACTTTTCATCCGAAAATTATTTTGACAACGGTTTTGATGACCATTCAAAATTTCGTTAACCCAAGTTAAGCCAGTAAACTCTTAAGTATGTATCCTCGTCATATGATTTCTACTAGCATCCTAGATGAGTGAAATCCCGTAGAGATCAAGCATATCGTCGAAATCGGAGGATGAATCAGAGTCAGACATTAGTTTAGTTGAAGAATAAGATTGAGATGAAGAAGAAAGGAAGCAATATGATGTTGAAGGGAAGAAAGGAGAAAGGAATAATATATAGGAGGAGAGGGGAAGTTGAAAATCAAGCCGTTGGCGTCCGACGCGCGTCGGACGCCAACGACTTGATTTTCAACTTCCGCCAATCGTTCCATTTGGGCGTGGTTAGTTCCGTTCGCGTCCGACGCGTCGGACGCGAACGGATGTTTGAGCGTGGAAACAGAATGCTGCGAACGGCCCAAAATTTTCCCCAAAAATCATTTCTTTCAGACCTAGCACCTATTGATCGACGTTGTTCTTATCCCCAAAATTTTCCGCTATAAATTCACGTTTTCGTTTCCCCAATTTCATTCAGCAATGAAAATTGTTTCTTTCCCCCAAAAATCATTTCTTTTTCCCAATCAAGCTTCCCAAAACCTGTTAACGGCTGTCGTCGCCACCAAGTCATTACCTAAGCCACCGCATCACTGCTAATTAAGGCGCGTCTCACCTCCAGTTCATCTCGCGCTTGAAGCCGCCTTCCTCTGTCAAAAATCGGGGTCATCACCACCCCTGTAGTTCATCGCTGTGCCTCACCATCGACCGCGATAGGCCCAAATCAAAATCCTAGCATCACTCTTGCAATCAAAGCCACCGTGTCGTCACCTACTCCTCTTTTCGCTGCCAAGACGCTACAAGCCTGAGCATTCTTCCATCACTGTACTGGTGAGTTTCGACTCACGATTTACATCGTTTTTCAAGTGTTTTAATTTCAATAAGAAAAAACTAATATGATAGTTAAATCTTGGCTGTGTTGTAAGGATGTCTCTTGACCTTGTTACTTGGATATTATTAACCGTTTTAACTCATTACACATAAACTTTCATTTGAAGTTCGTCGGATTTTTACTGCCAGGCCAGCCTATTTGAATGTATATGTTGCCCTATTCCTGTTTTTTTCTTTCTTTCTTTGACTTGGTTGCCCCTAGGACTTTGTCAGTGACCGTGCTGTATCTGTAATGTTTGTTAGGTCCTCGGCTACCATGTTAATTTAAATCTGTATACACATCAGGATAACATGTGTATATACACATTGTATGTGTGTATACATGTGTAACGATATATACATATAGCATGGCAGAAGTGGCTTGTAAATTGCATAATAGTTTGTAACCTGAATTGGTTATTTCCAGCAACCTGAAATGGTTGTTAGAGTCTTGCAGTGCTGTCATTGCTTGGTGTGTTAGACCGAGTAACTCGAATATAAAAACATGAATGCATATTGTGCCCCAGGGGGTGAGTATAAATACATATATATACATATATATACATATATATACATATATATATATATATTCATGAGTGTCGGTACATGAAATTGTGGATAGTTGGTACCTCTAAACTCATGTTTACTGAAATAAAGTGTCCTGAAGGAAAAATAATAATAAAAATAATGGGTTAATGATGTCAAACTTAATGATGTATAGATATTCACTAACCACGATGATGTCAGTTAATGATGGGTATCTACAGACTACATAAAGTATATTAGACCAACAAATGGTGGTATTTTGCCTAAATATGCCAGTTAAATATGCTGTGGGTCTATGAGCTCACAGTCAAGTCTATGTTCTGATTTTAAGTAAACATAATGGTAAGAGAAGTTTAAACAAATTAAGGATGAAATGTTTATGCTAGTTAATGTCACTGAGTGTATAGATGTTCATTATGTTGGTGTTAGAACTATGGAGCAAAGATATAATAAATTTAATATGACTGTAAAAAAGAAAAGAAAAAGAATGAATGGTCTTAAGTTTATTATAACATGTATACATTGTAGTTCTTAAATGTAAGTGGTTAAACATGCTTGTCAACTCACACGCATGGACCAAGAATCATTCCAGGCAAAACCAAAAATAGAATTATTCAACTTTGGATACTCAAAATATAAAGTTGTTACTTTCCTGCCTTGCTAGTTACGGCCTGGCTTATAAGTTTAGAGGGGACAAAACCTGGCCACCTCAATGTGAGTGCAACCAGGAAATTTGCCAACTTGATGTTGCTTTAATTAGTTAATTACATATGGTTTCCCAATCTTTATATATACAATGGTAAGGACTGTTCTGGTCATTTATAGTTCTGTTTTCTTTGTAAAGCAAACTATCCTAGTTTATATCCCTTGTCCTCTACGTGAGAATATGAACTGCAAATGTGTGTATACATAACTGTATATATGTGAATGCATCTGTGTGTGTAGAATCCAATCATTTAAACTATGCTGGAAATTTAGTATACAGATCTGAATTAGCATATTAGTATAATATTTTGGAAGTTCTTGATAGTAATCTATGTTCTCAGATTTTGATTTTGATTTTTTTTTATTTAAAAATGGTATATACCAAATGACTTACTATGTTATGTTATTTGTTAAATACTGATTTATTTGTTGAAACTTTATGCTAGTGAAACTAAAATACCATAGACCTAGAATTTTGGCCATAGCCTATATACCGAAAATTCTGGATTCCTGCTGTCATGTTGTGTGCGTTGTCGTAGTACTCAGTTCACTGGAGGGGGAACTGTGTACGCGAGCTTATACCCCTTTGGACACATTATTTAGAAATCTTTGGTTTTCCTTTTTGCTTAGAGCACCCAACTTATTTGCAAACTAGATTAACCAGTATGACCAATGAAAGTACTCTGTTGTGAACCTAAAGCGTTCTGATTTCTAATTTAAATGGAATCATGGATTTCAAGCTGAATTGGCTTTGTGCTTGATACTTAAGATTTTGTATTGTTCCATTGAGGCACTAAAGTTTTTATTATTTTTATTTATTTATTCATTTTTATTAACCATTGACTTGTTGTAGAATGTGTTGATACCAAAAATTGGTATAACAACCAAGGAGGTATTTCTGAACACGTTACCAAATCAGAGGCGAGATGCTTAAGAAGCACATCACCTTTACAATGGCGGGGTGTTAGAAAACATTTTAGAATTAGGTAGGGTTAAATCCAAATCTGAAAAAAGAACATCAAAATGCAAGAATAAACACAAGAGTTTATAGTGGTTCGACTCTTAATTGAGTCCACGTCCACTTTGAAGGTCTAATTCCATTATTTCTCAAGAGATTTACAATGAATGCTTCTTATACATGCACAAAGCTCCTTTTCCATGCAATTGATTTCATGTTCATCCCAAAATGATGAGAAGTTTCAAGCGTTTAGGCCGATTCTCCCATAGAAGCCGTGGCAATGAGCTCCAAAGATCTTGTAAGGATGATGAAGAAGAGATGAGAAATGCTTGAAGAAGTTCCCAAAGCAATTTGACAGCACCTCCTTGTAGTTGTCCCAGAAGTTCCCTTCAAATGGTGGAGGTGGTGCTCTATTTATAGGTGATGGAGTGGTTGAAATCTTCTCTTCAGGGAGCTGGTCGGTTTTGCCAGGTAATTACGAGAGTGCCATTGCCAGTTGTCAACAGCTGGCGTGCTATTTTAATCACTTGGACCGACCAGGAGGCTTCGTTTGGAGGAAAAACAACCAGGAAGCAAAAAAGGCGACCAAAAAGGCTTCAATATAGAGCGGATCGATCAGGAGGCCTAGAAGCGAAGCGGGCCGACCAACAATCTTCTGCATTTTGGAGCGACCAAAAACCTTCTGCATTCGGGAGCTTTGGTATATTTAAAGCGACCATGAGCTTTCAGTAGTCAGAGCGACCAACTATTTGGAGCGGTCTGCTATCCTGTGTATTTGAAACGATCAGGAATTATTGTCCTTTGGTGCGACAGAAGATTTTTACTTTCGGAACGATCAATCATTTTGCAACTTCGGAACGAACAGGACCATAAACATTTTGGAGCGACCAGGTCGACCAGCTTTCGAACGACCAGAAATCCATTTTCTTCGACCAATCCTTCTTAATGCTTGTCAGGCCGACCCCTGCTTTTAACATGTTCAAAACTGACCCGTATATGCTTGAACCGATCAAATGGATAACATTTTGCCCCTCGGAATTCCATGATTTTTTTCAGAAATTATGGACTTTGAAATTTTCTTGGATCGGTCTGATATGGTTAATGGTTAAGGGTCGGTTTTGAAATGTGGGTTCTAATCTTGACTCAGGTATGCTTTCTCATCGATCCAGCTTGAATTTTTTTTGGAACGTAGGAAAATGCCAAAATTCTGGAAGGCGATGAGACAACCCTCGAAATGCGAAGAGACTACTTTATATAATTAACTTAACATTTCTTCCTTCACATTTTCTTGGTCTGGACCTTTATTAATGGTGACTCCTTTCTAAAACAAATTGCCCAATTTCTTGCTTGCTTCCTTGCAGATTCAAGTCGTTGTTTTACTATTTCAAGCCTTTGCTTTTTCAACCCGAGCCATTCTTCCAATTCTCAGGTATCTTTTGAATCAGTTCTTCTTTGACTACGGTAATTTCCGCAATTATTGTTGTTGGTATCATTCAACATTTAAGTATGGTTTTCTGAATTTGGCTAAATTCTTGGATCTAAATCGTATTTGGATCGGTATTGGGTGCAATGTTGTAGTATGAAATCGATCTGGAGATTCTGAATTGATCTTGAATGATTGTGATTTGTAGTTGAGCTTGTAAATTCGAATCCACTTTTCCTTGTTGCAATACTGATTGAGATATGCCTGTATGATATGAGCACGCATGATTTTTGACTTAAACCATTGTTGTGAACATTCATGTTTTTCTGTGCGACCAGACTGGTCGTTCTTAGAACAACGATATAGTTGATTTTTAGACGAGTGACCTTCCTTTTGACCGACCAGAATAGTTTTGAATTTGATTCATCTGCTTAGACCAACTTGAATGGATTTAAATCTCGACCGATTACGTTGAAGTTGGTTTTGGAACCATTGTAGAACGACCACCCTTGGGGTACTTGTGTCGATCCAGTAGGGTTTAACTTTGTACGACTGTGTCTTTAACCGATTTGGAACGACCAGGTACTCTATCAGTCTTGAGCGACCGGGGCTCTATTGGTTTACTGCGACCAGGTGCCCTATCAGCTTTAAGCGACCGGAGCTTGACTGGCTTAGAGCGATCAGGTTCTTTGCCAGTTTTGAGCGACCGGGGCTTAGCTGTTTTTAGAGCGACCGGGTGCTTTCTCCAGTCTTGAGCGATCGGGCCTTGACGGGGTTAGAGTGACCAGGTCTTGGGCTTTTTGCTTTGCCTTGACGCGATTTTCTCGACCAAAAATTGGCTTTCTTGGTTTAATCTGAACTTTTGTAGTTTAGGTCGACCAGGTTTCTTCTTATTATTAGAACGACCAAGTATCTTTCCTAACTTGGAACGACCAGATGTCTGACCACCCATGGCCGACCCAGTTTTAAGCTTTACAAATATTCTTGTGGTTCGTCTTCAACCAATTTAAGGCTGAGTCGGTCACTTTTGATCTTCTTTGACTTAGAACTGATTATTCATTCTCCTGTTTGAAAAACTTTATTATGCTGGATGTTAGGAAATTCTGATCAGGAAAGTTCAAGGAAGCGTCAGCGCTTGGGAAAGCAGCCCGCGACTGAGCCCCACACTCCCCCGACCGAGCCGTCCTCTGCTGATCTCCAAGCCATTATCAATAGGCCTCGCTTTTGCCCTGTTCCTCATACTTCTGAACTGGCCAGTCGGTTTGAAGGTTGGTGCCTTGATGGTCTGCGTTTTGATCAATACAGCCTGGATATATATCCGTCAGATGCTCGGTCGGTCTCGGAAGATTTGGACGTTCTTAGGACTCACTTTGCGACACAGCTTGACGAGACGAAGGCTTGGATGGAGAAGCATTTGGAAAACATTGAGCGATACCACTCATGCAAGTTTGGTGAGTGAAAGACTTTTGCTTGCGACCTTCAACGGTTGAATCAGGAGAACTTGCAGCGGATCACCTTACTGGAGCAGGGCAAGGCCGTGCTTATTCAGGTCTTGAAGTCCCAAGACGACCTTATTGCTGAACTGTCGAGCTCCGCGGGTAAGACAAGTACAAGTGGCTCTCCTTCCAGTCCTCCCGAGTGATGGTTCCGTTCCACCTAAGCTTTTGGATTTTTTGCTTAGTATGTTCTTGGTTTTAGGCCGGTTGTATATGCGGGCGCCGGTCCCCGCCTTAACTTTTTAAGTTGTTGATGCTGGATTTCCATGGTTATTGCTTGTGTTTGCTGGCCCTTTTTGGATGGAAGGGATATATTCATAGTATTTACTGCCGTTTACCCGATTTGCCCGCTTTTATATGCTTTTTCTTGAATAGAATATCTGTGCATTCTGGTTTGTATACCATATCTGCACGTCACATTTTACCCGCTTAGATTGTTTATGGATCTCTCAACTATGTACGGTTGCAATGATCCTTTGATGTATATAGAATTAAGCAGTCACTTCTGTAGCGTGGTATGTTCTCATACCATTGGTTTATCTCAGTCTTGATATATTAAGCATGGACTTGAGGATCGGATGCTTTGAGTTGTTCTCAGAACTCGAAAAGCGTCCGTCATCACGTTGTAATATTCGGAGATTCCACTCTTTATATGAACTATACGTGCTTTGAGGAATAGCTGAACACCTTTTGGAAATGCTCCTTGCCCATAACTCAGTGATAACGTAGTCAAGTTTTATCTGACTTTGAGTTATTCGACTGAGCACCCCCGGAGAGGTTTTGGTTTTTAGAGACTCGGTCATAACGCGATCAGTTTTTGTCTGACTTTGGGTTATCTAACCGAGCACCCCTGGAGAGAACTCAGTTTATTATTCGACTGAGAACCCTCGGAGAGGATTTGGGTTAAAAGAACTCAGTTTGTTATTCGACTGAGCACCCCTGGAGAGAATCTCAGTTTATTATTCGACTGAGAACCCTCGGGGAGGATTTGGGTTAAAAGAACTCAGTTTGTTATTCGATTGAGCACCCCTGGAGAGAATCTCAGTTTATTATTCATCTGAGAACCCTTGGGGAGGATTTGGGTTAAAAGAACTCAGTTTGTTATTCGACTGAGCACCCCAGGAGAGAATCTCAGTTTATTATTCAACTGAGAACCCTCGGGGAGGAATTGGGATAAAAGAACTCAGTTTGTTATTCGACTGAGCACCCCTGGAGAGAATCTCAGTTTATTATTCGATTGAGAACCCTCAGGGAGGATTTGGGTTAAGCTTACGCCTGCTTTTGGACCATACCCCTTTTAGCTCTTCATGGTCTGTCGGACCACGTTGAGGAGACGATCCTTCTTTTATAGGATATCTGCGGGGTGGACGCCTTTGTCTGGACCGGAGGCTCGCTTTCGCAAACCGTCGCGGTTGCGACTCAGGGGCCCAGGCCTTTCTCGATTGGAAAGTGCCCCTTCGGCAAAATCGGTGTTTGAATCAAGAAGTAGTCTCCTCATTATGGTTTTGAGTAGTTCACTCTGAATTCATGGCTTTGCATCTTTGGAGATATGATCAGTGGTATGCGATGGCACAATCTTTGGACGGGATCAGGAGAGCAACTTTATTCGTAGTCTGATATTTACGCTTTTTGTTGTAGAATTCACAAGAGTATGAATCACAAAACTATCTGAAATAACGGCGGAGGTGATCACTATTCCATGCCCTTAGAAGCTCTGCTCCATCTGTTGTTTTGAGTTTAAAAGTTCCGTCGAGGAGCTTCTGGCTAATAATAAATGGTCCCTCCCAGTTGTGGCCAAAAACTCCTGTTGCTGTCATGATTTTATTTAGGACCAAATCGCCCTCTTCGAATGTTCTGTGCCTGACCTTCTGATTGAAGTGCCGGGCAATTCTCCTTTGGTGGGCGACTATCCTAAGTTCTGCTTCAGCCCTTTTCTCTTCAAGCAAGTCCAGAGCTTCAAATTGCAGCCTTTCATTTTCCTTTGGGTCATAGTGAATTCTGCGATGAGTAGGAACTTCCAATTCCACAGGAATCATCGCCTCTGATCCAAACGCCAAAGAGAATGGTGTATGTCCCGTCGTAGTTTTATGTGTTGTGCGGTAAGCCCATAGTGCAAGTGGCAGCTCCTCAATCCAGTTACCCTTGGCTTTCTCAAGTCGTTTTTTGATGGTGGATTTCAGGATCTTATTAACTGCTTCGACTTGCCCGTTTGCCTGCGAATGGGCGACTGCTGCAAAGCTTTTCTGAATCCGATATTTGTTGCAGAAGTCCTTGAATTCATCACTTTCAAATTGTGTGTCATTATCAGTGATGATTTTTTGCGGTATTCCGAACCTGCATATGATATTTTTCAAAACAAAGTTAATTACTTTCTTCGATGTAATGGTTGCCAATGGTTCAGCTTCGGCCCATTTGGTAAAGTAATCCACAGCAACTATAGCATATTTAAAACTTGATTTCGCGATAGGCAGTGCTCCAATTAAGTTTATGCCCCAGACAGCAAATGGCCAAGGACTCAACATCTGTGTTAATTCGGCTGAGGGAGCTCTTGGAATCTTTGCAAACTTCTGACATCGATCGCATTTTTTGGTGAAATTCATGGAGTTAAGATTTATGTTGGGCCAAAAATAGCCATAGCGGAGAAATTTTTTGGCGAGCGTTTGTCCACCAACATGACCTCCACAATCCCCTTCATGCTGCTCTGCCAAGATTGCCTTAGATTCTTCCTTTGTTACACATCGTAGCAAAGGTGTCGAGTATCCTCTCCTGTATAGGCGGCCATCTTGGATAAGGTATAGGCGGGATTTCCGGAGCAACTTCTTGCGGTCCTTGGGTTTTTCAGGAAGCGTTCCATGAAGTATGTAGTTTTTTATGGGTGTCATCCACGAATTTGGCTTGTCGACTGCCTCCATGACCAAGTCCACATTAGCTTCTTCAACGCTTGGACTAGATAATACCTCCACAGGTACTAGATCGAAGATTTGAGGATCTCCGGTACTAGCTAACTTTGATAAGGAATCAGCCTTCCGATTCTCTTCCCGGGGAATATGGGAGATAGAATAATATTCCAAATTATCGAGAAATTCTTTAGCTTTGAGTAGATATGTTGGAAGTTTTCCTTTCTTAGCCTGGAATTCGCCTTTGATCTGAGAAACCATTAGCTGCGAATCACTGAAGATTAATAGACTCCTTAAGCTTAGTTCCTTAGCAACCCTCAATCCTCCAAGCAATGCCTCATACTCAGCTTCGTTGTTGGTGACAGGGAATTCGAATCGCAAAGTGCAGCATACTTATCGCCCTTCTGGAGTTTCGAACACTATTTCTGCCCCAACACAATATTCATTCTTAGCGCCATCGACAAAAAGCCTCCATTTTGCGACCAGTTCGTTAGTTTCCTCCATTTCCTCTCCTCTATTAGTGAATTCAGCAATAAAGTCAGCTAGAGCTTGCCCATTTATCGCTTTTCTCGGGTGATAAGTGATGTCATACCGACTGAGTTCAATATTCCACTTTAGCAATCTCCCCGAAGTTTCTGGGCGGAACAACACCTGTTTCAAGGGTTGATCTATAAGGACTTTAATAGAGTGAGATTGGAAATAAGGCCTGAGTTTTTGTGATGTGATGAGCAAGGCATATGCGAGCTTTTCTATCCTTGGATAGTTCATCTCCGCTCCGGTAAACCTTTTACTTATATAGTACACCGGCCACTGGACTTTATCTTCCTCCCTGATGAGTGCAGCGCTCAGAGCATGGGATGATACTGCAAGATATATAAACAAGCTTTCTCCATCCTTTGGTTTTGATAGCATCGGAGGTGATTCCATGTGCTTGATAAGATCCTCAAATGCTTGTTGGCATTCAGGTGTCCATTGAAAGCTTTTCCTTTCCTTTTTAATGCATCAAAGAGGGGAATGCACCTGTCCGTTGCTTTCGAGATGAAGCGGCTCAATGCTGCTACCTTGCCGTTTAAGCTTTGGAGTTCCTTTTTAGTTCGTGGAGCTCGCATTTCTCGTAACACAACCACTTGTGCTGGGTTTGCTTCAATGCCCCGGGCATTTACCATAAAACCAAGAAATTTCACTGACGCTACGCCGAATGAGCATTTGAGGGGATTAAGCTTCATGCCATACTTTCTCAGGATTCGGAACATCACGTCAAGGTCCTATATATGGCTCTTAGCGACTTTGGATTTTACTAGCATGTCGTCAACATAGACCTCCATGGTCTTTCCAATTCGGGCTTTGAACATTGAATTCACCAAGCGTTGATAGGTGGCACCTGCATTTTTTAAACCAAACGGCATTACCTTGTAACAATATAACCCACGATCAGTTATGAAACTAGTATTGTCCTGGTCTGGTTCGTGCATCAGGATTTGATTATAGCCGGAGTAGGCGTCCATGAAGGACAATAGCTCATGTCCCGCCGTTGCATCAACGAGCTGATCAATTCGGGGTAGGGGGAAAGTGTCTTTTGGACAAGCTTTGTTCAGGTCAGAATAGTCAACGCACACTCGCCATTTGCCATTTGATTTGTTTACAAGAACTGGATTGGACACCCAGTTGGGATAGGTGGATTCACGAATGAAATCGTTCTTTAGTAGCCTGTCCACCTCATCTTTCAAAGCTTCAGTCTCTCAGGGCCTTGCATTCGTCTTTTCTGCTTCACAGGATGCATGTTGGGATCAATATTCAACTTATGTACTATCACATTTGGAGATATCCCGCACATGTCCGAGTGACTCCAAGCAAAAACATCCAAATTTGCTTTTAGAAAAGCGATCTACTCCTTCTGCAGCGTAGGGTCCAAATGAGAGCCTATTTTCAATACTTTGTCTGGGTCATTATCATAAACTTGTATAGAAATGGTGGCTTCAGCTGATGCCGCCCTTTCCTCCCCTGTACTGGTTTTTCGTGGATCCACATCCTCTTGCATGTCATTGTACTCTCCGGCATAGGGGGAGGTCATTAGTTGCTATAAGGGGGCTTCATGGATGCGGAGAGGAGCCTCCACATCCTTCTTGGTTTGGTATTTTCGAGCTTCAATCAATTCCGCCATGTAACATTTTCTTGATTTCTGAGGATCTCCCTTGATAATTCCTACTCCGTTTGCAGTTGGGAATTTCATTACCAGACACCATGGAGCAAAGCTATTCTGAAGGCGGCAAGTGCTGGCCTTCCCAAGAATGCGTTATACCCCGAGAATGAGTCGACTATAACAAAGGGTTGCATCATAGAAACTTGTCTCCTTCCCTCGCCAAGCTCCACAAGGAGATCAATCACACCAATTGGCTGAGTTGGTACACCAGTGAACTCGTGTATCTTATTTTTTCTAGCTCACACATCATTCATGGACAAACCCATTTTGGAGAAAGTACTGTAAAACAGAACGTTCACAGATGCTCCGTTATCAATCAACACCTTCTTTACTATCGCTGGGCCCAAACCAATTGTGATTACCATTGGATCAACGGTTGGGGCTAGCATCCCGTCTGAATCCCGATCTCGGAATATGATATCCTCAAAGGATGTTTTCGGCATTTTCCGGCGAAGAGAATTGCTACAAACCTCAAAGCCATCTCCTTTCGAAGTGTTGCTCAGCAACGTTCACATGGTAACACATTCAATTTCATCCATAAACAAGTATAAATACTCGTGCATATGCAATATGAAATGTGACCGAGTCGAGCTAATATCTAATGTAAATTCGTGCATCCACGAGCAACCACCTGCAACCATTTGCAACCATATCAACCATAACATGTTTCAAATACATGTTTACATCCATAGGGTTCTACCTAAGATTCCCTGAAACAGGGTCGAGAAGATAAACAAAACAAACTCCGTACAGGATTTGTAACAGAGACAGGTCCGAGAGGATATCCATAAAAGATAGCCTACAAGCAAGCTCAACAGAAAGACAGGGATCGAGGATATATTCCCAAAAGAGATATCATGCACTTATTTAGTCTTCAGTCTCCTGAGTCGCATTGCCTTGAGCTTAGTTCCACCGTGCCTTGACTGCCTTTGACTTCATGATTTCGTAGCTCCTTGATTCCTATTTCCAAGGTGCGAGTGAAACTCATTTCATTGTCGCCTCTCGTTTCACTTTCACTTATTCTTTCCTTCTAGAATACTTGGCGCAAACAGGACTGCGTACTCATAATCTCATGCAAGCTTTCCAAAATTCACTAGTGAATCTCGGACCTCGTACCATACGGTATTCCACGTAGTAGAACTTTCTCCTGAAAGTAAACAGATGTCAACCGGGTTATCAAGTGCACTTACTAGGGTGATTTCCATAACCCATGCATAAGTGAAATAAACCATCCGTCTTATCGGCGAACACCACTCGATCGGGCTTCAATTTTCCAATAAAGGTATCAAGGGATTCTAGGTAACTAATCATGACCGAACCCAAAAGGTTCCACGAGACTTCGAGGGTATTACCAAGGCTAGTCAAGAGTCTAACTACTCTCCTATCAAAACCGAGAGTGGCACCCCTTACTGGATAACCACTTCATCCCTAGAATCCATCCATAACCGAGGCATGTCATTCTCAAATCCAAAACAAGTCATGAATAAATGGACCGATTCTCCAAAGGACTTGAGACAAAAATGGGATTCTCTATTACGCTAGTACTTAAGGTGCAGAGACTCAACTATCGAAGTGGGCTTAAAAGATGCGGTGATCAAAACAAAGTCCCGACAGGATGATAGAGGAGAAAAGCTAAACCTTTAACAAGATCGTTACCCTCCTTCTGAGGTACCCTAGAAATGAGAGAATACTATTGCCCTCCCAATGATCTCGTCCTTGTCCCATGATACTTAACTATATATCCCGTTTCACTATGCCAAAGGTACCCTCTCGTCATGGGTTTCATTGTTCCTATTTCTCCCTCCTTTTAGGACTCAGCCATACCAACATGTTGCTTATCCCTGAGCTCGTATCCTTTATCCTTGTTCTTACTATCCTTTCATGCATAACTCTGCAACGGTCTCTCGAGAACCACCTCCATCGTACGGGAAACACTTACGCAGCTAGAAAGACTAGTCGCAGTCAAAACCACTATGACTACAGATGGAGGAAAGAAAGGAAAAGAGATTCAATCAAGGAAACAAGGATAATGCTAATGGCCTTTGGGGAATAGCCTTTTTCTTTTAAAAGATAATTTTCTTGAAAAAATGCTTCTTTATGAACGATTTTCAAATAGTTTTCAGAAGGTCTTTAAAAACTTTTGCCCAGTCTGGTAACCTTCCGCTCTGATACCAAATGTAACACCCCGCCTCCGCTAGGGTCACTCGCAAAGGAATGCACTAGCTTTAGAGGGGCATTATTGGTAAACAAGCACAGAAATATCACAAGATAGAACATATGTAAATAGCGGAAGTAAAATCAAACTTTCATAACATGAATAAATAAGGTCTAAAGCCTTTTACATCAGAGTACATCAAAACCTGTCTTGCAATAGTAAAGAAGCACAAAGACTTTTTAATAAATTATTCCCCAAGTAAAACCGTAAAGTAGCCATAGCCAAGAGAAGTCCAAGCCATCCATGATGACCTTCAAGCAGAAGAAGTCCGAACTAAACAGCATTGTTTCCTCCCTGAAACCTTGGGGGGGGGGGAACGGAAGGAAAGAGGCGAAACAAAACGGGTTAATCAAAAAGACTGAGTAAGTCCTATCTACTTCCAGTATAAAAACAGGTAAAGGTAACATGACATGCATAAACTGAAAGTAAACATAAGGATAACTACAAGATAGATAAACCAGGGTAGCCGGTTGAACTACTGCGGCAAGGTAAACTAAGGTATCATGATAACTTCGGTGTTATGATAAGTCAAGGTATCACATCGTCAGATTTCTATCGAGTACATTATCCCAAGGTATCTACCCCGTCTAACATCCCACGGTATCAATTATGTATATTCTTCCTAGTTCTAACATGTATATTTGCTCTGCACCTCTCGTACTAGTATCCCTACCCGCGTCATGTGTTAACCATGAATGTCCCGTGCTCAAAGTCGTGTAATGGTCCATGTCAACCTAATATCGCATATATAGGTTACTCAAATCATATGTTTCTTTCCATGTATATAAGTTCAGTCCTTTGCCGTACCTCGTACGGGCTTCTCATGTCGTATTATCCTTGAACTCATTTGGACTGTCACCCTTGTTCTAGCAAGGCTGTTCCATATGAATCATCGTTTTAACTATTAGGACTTACGCCACCTAGCACCACTAGGGATTACGCTTACCTATTGCACATTTTCGTATTTCGGTTTGGGTTAAACCACCTAGGCCACTAGGGATTACGCTAACCCTCAACCGCGCCCTTTTTCCCACGCATTCATCGTGAATCGTTTTTCTATAACTGTATGCACATGTATCACATCGTGCCATCCGAGTCCTGTCACAGGTCAAACCAAGAAATACAGGACTCGGTCGGGAGCTTTAGATTTATCTGCCGATGCAGATACTAAGGTCTGCTTTTCTACACGTGGCTATGGTCCCACGAGACCCCTCCCTCAACTAGTGAAAGGCAACACAAGAGAAAATCTTGCATGAGAACTACACTCCGGCCAGCCCACATCCTACGGCCTACCTCACCCATAATTAGATAGCATTTATGGTCTGTTGGGTGTTCCCTGCCTTTCCGTACGTACACGCTTGACTCAAGATGGTAGATGATCAACGAACTTGCTATCTCGGGCACCTTATGTATTCGTCGACTCACTACTATCCACCCCAGTCTTTAGGTCGCTCGCATAGCAATCAAGGCATATTCTTGGTTCTTCTACCGCAGACCTCAACCTCTCGTGAGCCTAGTATAATGACCTGGCAGCTCACAGAGGGATCCCAAGAATATCCTCACATTCCCCGAAGCCGCTGCTTCGTTACCCAGTTCGTTGGAGCCTTTATCTAAATCAGATAGCCTGCTCCTACGCGTATACTTAAACGATGACCTACCGTATCGGGTTACTCATCTATTTAAGAGGTGGTCCAAATTTCCTTGACTAAGAATTATTACTTAGTTTCCCTTAACTAAGGTTTACAACTTAGCCTTATTTCCATTATCCTTGTTAACTATGGCTATTTACCTAATCCTCCGAATTAGGGTTTATCTAATGGGTTAAGTGTCACTTAAGTTCACAACTTAACCCTTCTACAAAACATGTCGAAACTGGCTAAGTATCCAAGTCCAAGACTTAACCCTACGGACCATGTGTCTAGTTGGTTAAGTATATCAAGCAATCCATGACTTAACCTCATCTAATTATCATTTTAGATTGGTTAAGTATATATATTAATTTGACCCTATCAAATTACCGAGTCTAATCGGTCAAGCGTATTCGAGACGATTCGTGACTTAGCCTTATCATGTTTTCGCGTTAGATTGGTTAAGTATAGGTTAACTTAACCTCATCAAATTAACGAGTTAGATTGGTTAAGTATAGGTCACTTAACCTCATCAACTCATCGTGTTAAATTAGTTAAGTGTTTAACTTAACCCCATTAAATTACCAAGTTGGATTAATTAAGTCTAGGCTAACTTAACCCCATCCGATTACCATGTTTAGATTAGTTAAGCCTAATCTTAACCCCATCCATTAACTGTATTATACGGTTAAGTGTCATTAAGAAAATTTACTTAACCTTATCACGTTACCATGTTGGATTGATTAATTGTTGGTTAACTTAATCCCGTCCACTAGTCGTATAAAAATGGTCAAGTGTCATTAGGCAAATCAAGTTACTTAACCTACCCGAGCTTATCATGTTTTGTTAAGTATCATTAGCCTAATCGAATTACTTAACCCATTTGTCCATATCATCTTTGGTTAAGCCTCATTAATCAAATTAACTTAACCCTATTATGTGGCACTAATTTAATTAATGCACCCTCAACCTCTCACATTAGACCTTGTTGTGGTTACTATTTAAGCCGGGCGGGTCCGGGTAGATTTACACCACAACTTAGTCTAACCTCGGGTCTTAAGCGCGACATAACCAACTTCTCACATTGGGTCCTATTGTTTGCAACTACTAGTTAGGCCGGTCGGTTCCGGGTAGTTTTACGTTGCAAACTCAACCCAACCTCGAGTTGGCCATACTTATATTATCTAAGTTCATCATGTTTCCAAAACATGTTACAAGTTTTCAAGCATTTGGGTAGACCTAACTTAATAGGTAAATTCCCAAAGGGTAGACCTAACTTAATAGGTAAATTCCCAAGCTCATGTTTTTATGCGTACTTACATGCCAACTTCCATGTTATCTTTCAAGTCATATTCTCAAGTATAAACACATGTCATATTCAAGTTAAGATTTTGCGACATGTTCATATTTATCTAACTACCCAAAATCGTGTTTTCCCAACGCAAGCAAAGTGAGTCAACATAGTAAGGATACTATGTCACATATTGGTCTCAAAACATGCATGATGCCAAAAAGGGCTTGGCTTCCACATGCATAACATCATAAAGGGATTGGCCATAAAAATGCATAGTGTCATAAGGTAATTTGGCCACAAACATGCATGTTACTAGTAGGGGTTTGGGTTCATAAACATGCATAAGCCCCAAAATCTTGTCTTAGCATAAAGTGGTTCCTAAAGGTTCATGCTAGCATTTCATGCATAAAGGTCTAAACTTGCAAGTTAAACTAGGTTATGCATAGCATGAGAGGCATGATTAAGTCACTCACATGGCCTAAAATCATAAACATGAACACAAGAGGCAAGGTAAGGTTCATATAGGTTCGCATAATCATGTTTAGCCTCATTTTATCCCATGTCAATATTAAAAATACCATTATGATCCAAAAGTAGCTAGAACTTACATAGTTAGGCCTAGGGAAAGGAGCATGAATCATCTTGGCTAAGAAAGGTGCCTCCTTTGTAGAAGAATCGTCATGGAACTCGCATAGAAATGTTGATTCGGCCTTGATTTGGTGTAGCAAGCTTGCACCTTTTGATTTGAACTTGATTTGAGTGCATAGGCTCTAGGGATTGGAGATGGAGGCCATGATCAAAATTGATTTTGGCAGCACTTAGTTGCTAGGTTTGATTTTTTAGGGATTTAGGTTAGGTTTAGGGTCTTTTTATAGAGATTAGGATAGTTTTAGGCCCTAGGATTAGATCTAGGATTAATCTAGGCCACAGAAATCGTCACAGGCCCATCAGACCCGACCAAGACTGCATCCAGGTGCACCAGGCCACAAAACACGGAGTTGTGTTTTTGGACCCAGTCGACACCCAAGTCGACAGCCCTATCGACTTGGGGTCCAGGGGTGTCGACAGCCCTGTCGACTCCCCTGTCGACATGGGCTTTGGCGGGAAAATTCCCGCCTACCCCAAAACTTGAACTTCCTAGGTGATTTTCAAACTTGAAAACCCTGAAAACTTTGACGGATCATAACTTGGTCATACGGACTCCGATTCTCGAAAACTCGGACTCTATTTCGCGTATTATTCCGAGACGAACGCAATGGCATAGCCTGTTTCACTTGATTCAGAATTTAAAATTAAATTCTTCCTTGATTCTCGTTTTAACATGTTATCGAAAAATACGGGTTGTTACAATACACGAAATCCTCGTGTTTACAGTGAAGAAGAGGAGATTAAAGGGAAGATTATACACGAAATCCTCGTGTTTTGATTGATTAGAGGGCGGTCTTCCGCTATTCACAAAGTCCTTGTGTCGATAATGGTGGAATCCCTCCAGAACAAGTGCCAAAAGTCCCTTGAAATGGCCATGTTGTGGTGTATTTATAGGCGTAGAGGAGTGCCAGGGAGTCTGAATCGGTTCGGATCGGAGGGACACGTGGCACGCGCTGAGGTGATCTCGGAAGTAGTGGAGAAGTGGTCATCAGGTCGTGCTAGGTCAGGTGGAGGCCGATCCGTGTTTGTAGGAGGTGGTTACGGCAAGAGAATCGGTCAAATCTGAAGTGTGGCAGCAGCTGGCCCAGTCGGTTCGGATCGGATCCGAACCGAGCCAGTTGTTCCAGCAGAGAGCGTGCGCGCACTTCTGTGCAGAGTCGAAGGGGATCGGTTCGGTCCTGATCCGAACCGGTGCGGAGCTTTCGAGCCGAAGACATTGCGAAGTTTTGTGTAGATTACTGCAGGCGGGTCGGGTCTGCCTCATCCCGATCCGAACCGGGGTCTCCAATCCGAGCCGGCACCTGTGCGTTGAAGGGAAGATGCTGAGTTGGTGAAGGAGTGATGTCTTAATCCGATCCGATCCGAAAGGGATATGCTAATTCCAAATCCAAGTTTCTAGTTCTGCATGCGTTCACGGAAATGGGCATAATTTTCAAACCGTAAGTCCGATTGAGTTGAACCAAAGCTCAAACTAAAGCTTATTCAGAGAGCTACGAGAATTACGGAGCATAGCTCCGTAATTGATGATTTCGGGCCCAGAAAAGGTCGTCCGATAGGAGTTCCGGGCCATTCTTTGTTTGTGATGCGATTTCAACCAAATCGGTTGCTGTCTTCTGACGGTATTCCCAACACTTGAGCGTATTGTTCAAAAGAGATTCCATGTATGACTGCTTTGACTAAAAAGCGGGTCAACATTTTACCCCCCAGAACATATCTTGCTGAATGAAGGAAGATGTGTTCTGGATGATCCAAGAAATCCAAGGCCGGGCCTGCCAGCTGCAAGTATAATCCATACCTGCAAAGAAGAGAAAGCAAATATGTGTGAAAATGTTAGACCAAATTTTGGTACTAACACACAAATTCAACGTGACAACCTCACGATCATAGAACAATGCAGAAAAAGCAGTAAAAGTAAAGGATACACACAATATTTTTATAGTGGTTCGGCTCAATCCAAGAATATGTCCACTTTATAGTTTCTTAAATCCTAAGAAAACTATTACAATGATGTTTGTTTGCAGTTTATACACGAAATCCTCGTGTTTATAGTGAAGAAGATGAGATTAAAAGGAAGATTATACACGAAATCCTCGTGTTTTGATTGATTAGAGGGCGGTCTTCCGCTATTCACAAAGTCCTTGTGTCGATAATGGTGGAATCCCTCCAGAACAAGTGCCAAAAGTCCCTTGAAATGGCCATGTTGTGGTGTATTTATAGGCGTAGAGGAGTGCCAGGGAGTCTGAATCGGTTCGGATCGGAGGGGCACATGGCACGCACTGAGGTGATCTTGGAAGTAGTGGAGAAGTGGTCATCAGGTCAGGTGGAGGCCGATCCGTGTTTATAGGAGGTGGTTATGGCAAGAGAATCGGTCAAATCTGAAGTGTGGCAGCAGCAGGCCCAGTCGGTTCGAATCGGATCCGAACCGAGCCGGTTGTTCCAGCAGAGAGCGTTCGCGCACTTCTGTGCAGAGTCGAAGGGGATCGGTTCGGTCCAGATCCGAACCGGTGCGGAGCTTTCGAGCCGAAGACATTGCGAAGTTTTGTGTAGATTACTGCAGGCGGGTCGGGTCTGCCTCATCCTGATCCGAACCGGGGTCTCCAATCCGAGCCGGCACCTGTGCGTTGAAGGGAAGATGCTGAGTTGGTGAAGGAGTGGTGTCTTAATCTGATCCGATCCGAAAGGGATATGCTAATTCCAAATCCAAGTTTCCGGTTCTGCATGCGTTCACGGAAATGGGCATAACTTTCAAACCGTAAGTCCGATTGAGTTGAACCAAAGCTCAAACTGAAGCTTATTCAGAGAGCTACGAGAATTACGGAGATTAGCTCCGTAATTGATGATTTCGGGCCCATAAAAGGTCGTCCGATAGGAGTTCTGGGCCATTCTTTGTTTGTGATGCGATTTCAACCAAATCGGTTGCTGTCTTCTGACGGTATTCCCAACACTTGAGCGTATTGTTCAGAAGAGATTCCATGTATGACTGCTTTGACTAAAAAGCAGGTCAACATTTTGCCCTCCAGAACATATCTTGCTGAATAAAGGAAGATGTGTTCTGGATGATCCAAGAAATCCAAGGCCGCGCCGGGCCTGCCAGCTGCAAGTATAATCCATACCTGCAAAGAAGAGAAAGCAAATATGTGTGAAAATGTTAGACCAAATTTTGGTACTAACACCCAAATTCAACGTGACAACCTCACGATCACAGAACAATGCAGAAAAAGCAGTAAAAGTAAAGGATACACACAATATTTTTATAGTGGTTCGGCTCAATCCAAGAATACGTCCACTTTATAGTTTCTTAAATCCTAAGAAAACTATTACAATGATGTTTGTTTGCAGTTTATACACGAAATCCTCGTGTTTACAGTGAAGAAGAGGAGATTAAACGGAAGATTATACACGAAATCCTCGTGTTTTGATTGATTAGAGGGCGGTCTTCCGCTATTCACAAAGTCCTTGTGTCGATAATGGTGGAATCCCTCCAGAACAAGTGCCAAAAGTCCCTTGAAATGGCCATGTTGTGGTGTATTTATAGGCGTAGAGGAGTGCCAGGGAGTCTGAATCGGTTCGGATCGGAGGGGCACGTGGCACGCGCTGAGGTGATCTCGGAAGTAGTGGAGAAGTGGTCATCAGGTCGTGCTAGGTCAGGTGGAGGCCGATCCATGTTTGTAGGAGGTGGTTATGGCAAGAGAATCGGTCAAATCTGAAGTGTGGCAGCAGCAGGCCCAGTCGGTTCGGATCGGATCCGAACCGAGCCGGTTGTTCCAGCAGAGAGCGTGCGCGCACTTCTATGCAGAGTCGAAGGGGATCGGTTCGGTCCCGATTCGAACCGGTGCGGAGCTTTCGAGCCGAAGACATTGCGAAGTTTTGTGTAGATTACTGCAGGCGGGTCGGGTCTGCCTCATCCCGATCCAAACCGGGGTCTCCAATCCGAGCCGGCACCTGTGCGTTGAAGGGAAGATGCTGAGTTGGTGAAGGAGTGATGTCTTAATCCGATCCGATCCGAAAGGGATATGCTAATTCCAAATCCAAGTTTCTGGTTCTGCATGCGTTCACGGAAATGGGCATAACTTTCAAACCGTAAGTCCGATTGAGTTAAACCAAAGCTCAAACTGAAGCTTATTCAGAGAGCTACGAGAATTACGGAGCTTAGCTCCGTAATTGATGATTTCGGGCCCAGAAAAGGTCGTCCAATAGGAGTACCGGGCCATTCTTTGTTTGTGATGCGATTTCAACCAAATCGGTTGCTGTCTTCTGACGGTATTCCCAACACTTGAGCGTATTGTTCAGAAGAGATTCCATGTATGACTGCTTTGACTAAAAAGCGTGTCAACATTTGGCCCCCCAGAACATATCTTGCTGAATGAAGGAAGATGTGTTCTGGATGATCCAAGAAATCCAAGGCCGCGCCGGGCCTGCCAGCTGCAAGTATAATCCATACCTGCAAAGAAGAGAAAGCAAATATGTGTGAAAATGTTAGACCAAATTTTGGTACTAACACACAAATTCAACGTGACAACCTCATGATCACAGAACGATGCAGAAAAAGCAGTAAAAGCAAAGGATACACACAATATTTTTATAGTGCTTCGGCTCAATCCAAGAATACGCCCACTTTATAGTTTCTTAAATCCTAAGAAAACTATTACAATGATGTTTGTTTGCAGTTTATACACGAAATCCTCATGTTTACAGTGAAGAAGAGGAGATTAAAGGGAAGATTATACACGAAATCCTCGTGTTTTGATTGATTAGAGGGCGGTCTTCCGCTATTCACAAAAGTCCTTGTGTCGATAATGGTGGAATCCCTCCAGAACAAGTGCCAAAAGTCCCTTGAAATGGCCATGTTGTGGTGTATTTATAGGCGTAGAGGAGTGCCAGGGAGTCTGAATCGGTTCGGATCGGAGGGGCACGTGGCACGCACTGAGGTGGTCTCGGAAGTAGTGGAGAAGTGGTCATCAGGTCAGGTGGAGGCCGATCCGTGTTTGTAGGAGGTGGTTATGGCAAGAGAATCGGTCAAATCTGAAGTGTGGCAGCAGCAGGCCCAGTCGGTTCGGATCGGATCCGAACCGAGCCGGTTGTTCCAGCAGAGAGCGTGCGCGCACTTCTGTGCAGAGTCGAAGGGGATCGGTTCGGTCCCGATCCGAACCGGTGCGGAGCTTTCGAGCCGAAGACATTGCGAAGTTTTGTGTAGATTACTGCAGGCGGGTCGGGTCTGCCTCATCCCGATCCGAACCGGGGTCTCCAATCCGAGCCAGCACCTGTGCGTTGAAGGGAAGATGCTGAGTTGGTGAAGGAGTGATGTCTTAATCCGATCCGATCCGAAAGGGATATGCTAATTCCAAATCCAAGTTTCCGGTTCTGCATGCGTTCACGGAAATGGGCATAACTTTCAAACCGTAAGTCCGATTGAGTTGAACCAAAGCTCAAACTGAAGCTTATTCAGAGAGCTACGAGAATTACGGAGCTTAGCTCCGTTAATGATGATTTCGGGCCCATAAAAGGTCGTCCGATAGGAGTTCCGGGCCATTCTTTGTTTGTGATGCGATTTCAACCAAATCGGTTGCTGTCTTCTGACGGTATTCCCAACACTTGGGCGTATTGTTCAGAAGAGATTCCATGTATGACTACTTTGACTAAAAAGCGGGTCAACATTTTACCCCCCAGAACATATCTTGCTGAATAAAGGAAGATGTGTTCTGGATGATCCCAGAAATCCAAGGCCGCGCCTGGCCTGCCAGCTGCAAGTATAATCCATACCTGAAAAGAAGAGAAAGCAAATATGTGTGAAAATGTTAGACCGAATTTTTGTACTAGCACCCAAATTCAACGTGACAACCTCACGATCGCATAACAATGCAGAAAAAGCAGTAAAAGTAAAGGATACACACAATATTTTTATAGTGGTTCGTCTCAATCCAAGAATACGTCCACTTTATAGTTTCTTAAATCCTAAGAAAACTATTACAATGATGTTTGTTTGCAGTTTATACACGAAATCCTCGTGTTTACAGTGAAGAAGAGGAGATTAAAGTGAAGATTATACACGAAATCCTCGTGTTTTGATTGATTAAAGGGCGGTCTTCCGCTATTCACAAAGTCCTTGTGTCGATAATGGTGGAATCCCTCCAGAACAAGTGCCAAAAGTCCCTTGAAATGGCCATGTTGTGGTGTATTTATAGGCGTAGAGGAGTGCCAGGGAGTCTGAATCGGTTCGGATCGGAGGGGCACGTGGCACGCGCAGAGGTGATCTCGGAAGTAGTGGAGAAGTGGTCATCAGGTCAGGTGGAGGCCGATCCGTGTTTGTAGGAGGTGGTTATGGCAAGAGAATCGGTCAAATCTGAAGTGTGGCAGCAGCAGGCCCAGTCGGTTCGGATCGGATCCGAACCGAGCCGGTTGTTCCAGCAGAGAGCGTGCGCGCACTTCTGTGCAGAGTCGAAGGGGATCGGTTCGGTCCCGATCCGAACCGGTGCGGAGCTTTCGAGCCGAAGACATTGCGAAGTTTTGTGTAGATTACTGCAGGCGGGTCGGGTCTGCCTCATCCGGATCCGAACCGGGGTCTCCAATCCGAGCCGGCACCTGTGCGTTGAAGGGAAGATGCTGAGTTGGTGAAGGAGTGATGTCTTAATCCGATCCGATCCGAAAGGGATATGCTAATTTCAAATCCAAGTTTCCGGTTCTGCATGCGTTCACGGAAATGGGCATAACTTTCAAACCGTAAGTCCGATTGAGTTGAACCAAAGCTCAAACCGAAGCTTATTCAGAGAGCTACGAGAATTACGGAGCGTTGCTCCGTAATTGATGATTTCGGGCCCATAAAAGGTCGTCCGATAGGAATTCCGGGCCATTCTTTGTTTGTGATGCGATTTCAACCAAATCGGTTGCTGTCTTCTGACGGTATTCCCAACACTTGAGCGTATTGTTCAGAAGAGATTCCATGTATGACTGCTTTGACTAAAAAGCGGGTCAACATTTTACCCCCCAGAACATATCTTGCTGAATAAAGGAAGATGTGTTCTGGATGATCCAAGAAATCCAAGGCCGCGCCTGGCCTGCCAGCTGCAAGTATAATCCATACCTGCAAAGAAGAGAAAGCAAATATGTGTGAAAATGTTAGACCAAATTTTGGTACTAACACCCAAATTCAACGTGACAACCTCACGATCGCAGAACAATGCAGAAAAAGCAGTAAAAGTAAAGGATACACACAATATTTTTATAGTGGTTCGTCTCAATCCAAGAATACGTCCACTTTATAGTTTCTTAAATCCTAAGAAAACTATTACAATGATGTTTGTTTGCAGTTTATACACGAAATCCTCGTGTTTACAGTGAAGAAGAGGAGATTAAAGGGAAGATTATACACGAAATCCTCGTGTTTTGATTGATTAGAGGGCGGTCTTCCGCTATTCACAAAGTCCTTGTGTCGATAATGGTGGAATCCCTCCAGAACAAGTGCCAAAAGTCCCTTGAAATGGCCATGTTGTGGTGTATTTATAGGCGTAGAGGAGTGCCAGGGAGTCTGAATCGGTTCGGATCGGAGGGGCACGTGGCACGCGCTGAGGTGATCTCGGAAGTAGTGGAGAAGTGGTCATCAGGTCGTGCTAGGACAGGTGGAGGCCGATCCGTGTTTGTAGGAGGTGGTTATGGCAAGAGAATCGGTCAAATCTGAAGTGTGGCAGCAGCAGGCCCAGTCGGTTCGGATCGGATCCGAACCGAGCCGGTTGTTCCAGCAGAGAGCGTGCGCGCACTTCTGTGCAGAGTCGAAGGGGATCGGTTTGGTCCCGATCCGAACCGGTGTGGAGCTTTCGAGCCGAAGACATTACGAAGTTTTGTGTAGATTACTGCAGGCAGGTCGGGTCTGCCTCATCCCGATCCGAACCGGGGTCTCCAATCCGAGCCGGCACTTGTGCGTTGAAGGGAAGATGCTGAGTTGGTGAAGGAGTGATGTCTTAATCCGATCCGATCCGAAAGGGATACGCTAATTCCAAATCCAAGTTTCTGGTTCTGCGTGCGTTCACGGAAATGGGCATAACTTTCAAACCGTAAGTCCGATTGAGTTGAACCAAACCTCACACTGAAGCTTATTCAGAGAGCTACGAGAATTACGGAGATTGGCTCCGTAATTAATGATTTCGGGCCTAGAAAAGGTCGTCCGATAGGAGTTCCGGGCCATTCTTTGTTTGTGATGCGATTTCAACCAAATCGGTTGCTGTCTTCTGACGGTATTCCCAACACTTGAGCATATTGTTCAGAAGAGATTCCATGTATGACTGCTTTGACTAAAAAGCGGGTCAACATTTTGCCCCCCAGAACATATCTTGCTGAATGAAGGAAGATGTGTTTTGGATGATCCAAGAAATCCAAGGCCGCGCCGGGCCTGCCAACTGCAAGTATAATCCATACCTGCAAAGAAGAGAAAGCAAATATGTGTGAAAATGTTAGACCAAATTTTGGTGCTAACACCCAAATTCAACGTGACAACCTCACGATCACAGAACAATGCAGAAAAAGCAGTAAAAGTAAAGGATACACACAATATTTTTATAGTGGTTCGGCTCAATCCAAGAATACGTCCACTTTATAGTTTCTTAGATCCTAAGAAAACTATTACAATGATGTTTGTTTGCAGTTTATACACGAAATCCTCGTGTTTACACTGAAGAAGAGGAGATTAAAGGGAAGATTATACACGAAATCCTCGTGTTTTGATTGATTAGAGGGCGGTCTTCCGCTATTCACAAAGTCCTTGTGTCGATAATGGTGGAATCCCTCCAGAACAAGTGCCAAAAGTCCCTTGAAATGGCCATGTTGTGGTGTATTTATAGGCGTAGAGGAGTGCCAGGGAGTCTGAATCGGTTCGGATCGGAGGGGCACGTGGCACGCGCTGAGGTGATCTCGGAAGTAGTGGAGAAGTGGTCATCAGGTCGTGCTAGGACAGGTGGAGGCCGATCCGTGTTTGTAGGAGGTGGTTATGGCAAGAGAATCGGTCAAATCTGAAGTGTGGCAGCAGCAGGCCCAGTCGGTTCGGATCGGATCCGAACCGAGCCGGTTGTTCCAGCAGAGAGCGTGCGCGCACTTCTGTGCAGAGTCGAAGGGGATCGGTTTGGTCCCGATCCGAACCGGTGCGGAGCTTTCGAGCCGAAGACATTGCGAAGTTTTGTGTAGATTACTGCAGGCGGGTCGGGTCTGCCTCATCCTGATCCGAACCGGGGTCTCCAATCCGAGCTGGCACCTGTGCGTTGAAGGGAAGATGCTGAGTTGGTGAAGGAGTGATGTCTTAATCCGATCCGATCCGAAAGGGATATGCTAATTCCAAATCCAAGTTTCCGGTTCTGCATGCGTTCACGAAAATGGGCACAACTTTCAAACCGTAAGTCCGATTGAGTTGAACCAAAGTTCAAACTGAAGCTTATTCAGAGAGCTACGAGAATTACGGAGCTTAGCCCCGTAATTGATGATTTCGGGCCCAGAAAAGGTCGTCCGATAGGAGTTCCAGGCCATTCTTTGTTTGTGATGCGATTTCAACCAAATCGGTAGCTGTCTTCTGACGGTATTCCCAACACTTGAGCGTATTGTTCAGAAGAGATTCCATGTATGACTGCTTTGACTAAAAAGCGGGTCAACATTTTGCCCCACAGAACATATCTTGCTGAATGAAGGAAGATGTGTTCTGGATAATCCAAGAAATCCAAGGCCGCGCCGGGCCTGCCAGCTGCAAGTATAATCCATACCTGCAAAGAAGAGAAAGCAAATATGTGTGAAAATGTTAGACCAAATTTTGGTACTAACACCCAAATTCAACGTGACAACCTCACGATCATAGAACAATGCAGAAAAAGCAGTAAAAGTAAAGGATACACATAATATTTTTATAGTGGTTCGGCTCAATCCAAGAATACGTCCACTTTATAGTTTCTTAAATCCTAATAAAACTATTACAATGATGTTTGTTTGCAGTTTATACACGAAATCCTCGTGTTTACAGTGAAGAAGAGGAGATTAAAGGGAAGAATATACACGAAATCCTCGTGTTTTGATTGATTAGAGGGCGGTCTTCCGCTATTCACAAAGTCCTTGTGTCGATAATGGTGGAATCCCTCCAGAACAAGTGCCAAAAGTCCCTTGAAATGGCCATGTTGTGGTGTATTTATAGGAGTAGAGGAGTGCCAGGGAGTCTGAATCGGTTCGGATCGGAGGGGCACGTGGCACGCGCTGAGGTGATCTCGGAAGTAGTGGAGAAGTGGTCATCAGGTCGTGCTAGGTCAGGTGGAGGCCGATCCGTGTTTGTAGGAGGTGGTTATGGCAAGAGAATCGGTCAAATCTGAAGTGTGGCAGCAGTAGGCCCAGTCGGTTCGGATCGGATCCGAACCGAGCCGGTTGTTCCAGCAGAGGACGTGCGCGCACTTCTATGCAGAGTCGAAGGGGATCGGTTCGGTCCCGATCCGAACCGGTGCGGAGCTTTCGAGCCGAAGACATTGCGAAGTTTTGTGTAGATTACTGCAGGCGGGTCAGGTCTGCCTCATCCTGATCCGAACCGGGGTCTCCAATCCGAGCCGGCACCTGTGCGTTGAAGGGAAGATGCTGAGTTAGTAAAGGAGTGATGTCTTAATCCGATCCGATCCGAAAGGGATATGCTAATTCCAAATCAAAGTTTCCGGTTCTGCATGCGTTCACGGAAATGGGCATAACTTTCAAACCGTAAGTCCGATTGAGTTGAACCAAAGCTCAAACTGAAGCTTATTCAAAGAGCTACAAAAATAACGGAGCATAGCTCCGTAATTGATGATTTCGGGCTTAGAAAAGGTCGTTCGATAGGAGTTCCGGGCCATTCTTTGTTTGTGATGCGATTTCAACCAAATCGGTTGTTGTCTTCTGACGGTATTCCCAACACTTGAGCGTATTATTCAGAAGAGATTCCATGTATGACTGCTTTGACTAAAAAGCGGGTCAACATTTTGCCCCCCAGAACATATCTTGCTGAATGAAGGAAGATGTGTTCTGGATAATCCAAGAAATCAAAGGCCGCGCCGGGCCTGCCAGCTGCAAGTATAATCCATACCTGCAAAGAAGAGAAAGCAAATATGTGTGAAAATGTTAGACCAAATTTTGGTACTAACACCCAAATTCAACGTGACAACCTCACGATCACAGAACAATGCAGAAAAAGCAGTAAAAGTAAAGGATACACACCATATTTTTATAGTGGTTCGACTCAATCCAAGAATACGTCCACTTTATAGTTTCTTAAATCCTAAGAAAACTATTACAATGATGTTTGTTTGCAGTTTATACACTAAATCCTCGTGTTTACAGTGAAGAAGAGGAGATTAAAGGGAAGATTATAGACGAAATCCTCGTGTTTTGATTGATTTGAGGGCGGTCTTCTGCTATTCACAAAGTCCTTGTGTCGATAATGGTGGAATCCCTCCAGAACAAGTGCCAAAAGTCCCTTGAAATGGCCATGTTGTGGTGTATTTATAGGCGTAGAGGAGTGCCAGGGAGTCTGAATCGGTTCGGATCGGAGGGGCACGTGGCACGCGCTGAGGTGATCTCGGAAGTAGTGGAGAAGTGGTCATCAGGTCAGGTGGAGGCCGATCCGTGTTTGTAGGAGGTGGTTATGGCAAGAGAATCGGTCAAATCTGAAGTGTGGCAACAGAAGGCCCAGTCGGTTCGGATCAGATCCGAACCGAGCCGGTTGTTCCAGCAGAGAGCGTGCACGCACCTCTGTGCAGAGTCGAAGGGGATCGGTTCGGTCCCGATACGAACCGGTGCGGAGCTTTCGAGCCGAAGACATTGCGAAGTTTTGTGTAGATTACTGTAGACGGTTCAGGTCTGCCTCATCCCGATCCGAACCGGGGTCTCCAATCCGAGCCGGCACCTGTGCGTTGAAGGGAAGATGCTGAGTTGGTGAAGGAGTGATGTCTTAATCCGATCCGATCCGAAAGGGATATGCTAATTCCATATCCAAGTTTCCGGTTCTGCATACGTTCACGGAAATGGGCATAACTTTCAAACCGTAAGTCCGATTGAGTTGAACCAAAGCTCAAACTGAAGCTTATTCAGAGAGCTACGAGAATTACGGAGATTAGCTCCGTAATTGATGATTTCGGGCCCAGAAAAGGTCGTCCGATAGGAGTTCCGGGCCATTCTTTGTTTGTGATACGATTTCAACCAAATCGGTTGCTGTCTTCTGACGGTATTCCCAACACTTGAGCGAATTGTTCAGAAGATATTCCATGTATGACTGCTTTGACTAAAAAGCGGGTCAACATTTTGCCCCCCAGAACATATCTTGCTGAATGAAGGAAGATGTGTTCTGGATAATCCAAGAAATCCAAGGCCGCGCCGGGCCTGCCAGCTGCAAGTATAATCCATACCTGCAAAAAGAAGAAAAAGCAAATATGTGTGAAAATGTTAGACCAAATTTTGGTACTAACACCCAAATTCAACGTGACAACCTCACGATCACAGAACAAAGCAGAAAAAGCAGTAAAAGTAAAGGATACACACAATATTTTTATAGTGGTTCGGCTCAATCCAAGAATACGTCCACTTTATAGTTTCTTAAATCCTAATAAAACTATTACAATGATGTTTGTTTGCAGTTTATACACGAAATCCTCGTGTTTACAGTGAAGCAGAGGAGATTAAAGGGAAGAATATACACGAAATCCTCGTGTTTTGATTGATTAGAGGGCGGTCTTCCGCTATTCACAAAGTCCTTGTGTCGATAATGGTGGAATCCCTCCAGAACAAGTGCCAAAAGTCCCTTGAAATGGCCATGTTGTGGTGTATTTATAGGAGTAGAGGAGTGCCAGGGAGTCTGAATCGGTTCGGAACGGAGGGGCACGTGGCACGCGCTGAGGTGATCTCGGAAGTAGTGGAGAAGTGGTCATCAGGTCATGCTAGGTCAGGTGGAGGCCGATCCGTGTTTGTAGGAGGTGGTTATGGCAAGAGAATCGGTCAAATCTGAAGTGTGGCAGCAGCAGGCCCAGTCGGTTCGGATCGGATCCGAACCGAGCCGGTTGTTCCAGCAGAGGGCGTGCGCGCACTTCTGTGCAGAGTCGAAGGGGATCAGTTCGGTCGCGATCCGAACCGGTGCGGAGCTTTCGAGCCGAAGACATTGCGAAGTTTTGTGTAGATTACTGCAGGCGGGTCAGGTCTGCCTCATCCCGATCCGAACCGGGGTCTCCAATCCGAGCCGGCACCTGTGCGTTGAAGGGAAGATGCTGAGTTAGTAAAGGAGTGATGTCTTAATCCGATCCGATCCGAAAGGGATATGCTAATTCCAAATCCAAGTTTCCGGTTCTGCATGCGTTCACGGAAATGGGCATAACTTTCAAACCGTAAGTCCGATTGAGTTGAACCAAAGCTCAAACTAAAGCTTATTCAAAGAGCTACAAGAATAACGGAGCTCAGCTCCGTAATTGATGATTTCGGGCCTAGAAAAGGTTGTTCGATAGGAGTTCCGGGCCATTCTTTGATTGTGATGCGATTTCAACCAAATCGGTTGCTGTCTTCTGACGGTATTCCCAACACTTGAGCGTATTGTTCAGAAGAGATTCCATGTATGACTGCTTTGACTAAAAAGCGGGTCAACATTTTGCCCCCCAGAACATATCTTGCTGAATGAAGGAAGATGTGTTCTGGATAATCCAAGAAATCCAAGGCCGCGCCGGGCCTGCCAGCTGCAAGTATAATCCATACCTGCAAAGAAGAGAAAGCAAATATGTGTGAAAATGTTAGACCAAATTTTGGTACTAACACCCAAATTCAACGTGACAACCTCACGATCACATACAATGCAGAAAAAGCAGTAAAAGTAAATGATACACACAATATTTTTATAGTGGTTCGGCTCAATCCAAGAATACGTCCACTTTATAGTTTCTTAAATCCTAATAAAACTATTACAATGATGTTTGTTTGCAGTTTATACACGAAATCCTCGTGTTTACAGTGAAGAAGAGGAGATTAAAGGGAAGATTATAGACGAAATGCTCGTGTTTTGATTGATTAGAGGGCGGTCTTCTGCTATTCACAAAGTCCTTGTGTCGATAATGGTGGAATCCCTCCAGAACAAGTGCCAAAAGTCCCTTGAAATGGCCATGTTGTGGTGTATTTATAGGCGTAGAGGAGTGCCAGGGAGTCTGAATCGGTTCGGATCGGAGGGGCACATGGCACGCGCTGAGGTGATCTCGGAAGTAGTGGAGAAGTGGTCATCAGGTCAGGTGGAGGCCGATCCGTGTTTGTAGGAGGTGGTTATGGCAAGAGAATCGGTCAAATCTGAAGTGTTGCAACAGAAGGCCCAGTCGGTTCGGATCGGATCCGAACCGAGCCGGTTGTTCCAGCAGAGAGCGTGCGCGCACTTCTGTGCAGAGTCGAAGGGGATCGGTTCGGTCCCGATACGAACCGGTGCGGAGCTTTCGAGCCGAAGACATTGCGAAGTTTTGTGTAGATTACTGCAGACGGGTTAGGTTTGCCTCATCCCGATCCGAACCGGGGTCTCCTATCCGAGCCGGCACCTGTGCGTTGAAGGGAAGATGCTGAGTTGGTGAAGGAGTGATGTCTTAATCCGATCCGATCCGAAAGGGATATGCTAACTCCAAATCCAAGTTTCCGGTTTTGCATACGTTCACGGAAATGGGCATAACTTTCAAACCGTAAGTCCGATTGAGTTGAACCAAAGCTCACACTGAAGCTTATTCAGAGAGCTACGAGAATTACGGAGCTATGCTCAGTAATTGATGATTTCGGGCCCAGAAAAGGTCGTCCGATAGGAGTTCCGGGCCATTCTTTGTTTGTGATGCGATTTCAACCAAATCGGTTGCTGTCTTCTGACGGTATTCCCAACACTTGAGCGTATTGTTCAGAAGAGATTCCATGTATGACTACTTTGACTAAAAAGCGGGTCAACATTTTGCCCCCCAGAACATATCTTGCTGAATGAAGGAAGATGTGTTCTGGATAATCCAAGAAATCCAAGGCCGCGCCGGGCCTGCCAGCTGCAAGTATAATCCATACCTGCAAAGAAGAGAAAGCAAATATGTGTGAAAATGTTAGACCAAATTTTGGTACTAACACCCAAATTCAACGTGACAACCTCACGATCATAGAACAATGCAGAAAAAGCAGTAAAAGTAAAGGATACACACAATATTTTTATAGTGGTTCGGCTCAATCTAAGAATACGTCCACTTTATAGTTTCTTAAATCCTAAGAAAACTATTACAATGATGTTTGTTTGCAGTTTATACACGAAATCCTCATGTTTACAGTGAAGAAGAGGAGATTAAAGGGAAGATTATACACGAAATCCTCGTGTTTTGATTGATTAGAGGGTGGTCTTCCGCTATTCACAAAGTCCTTGTGTCGATAATGGTTGAATCCCTCCAGAACAAGTGCCAAAAGTCCCTTGAAATAGCCATGTTGTAGTGTATTTGTAACAACCCGTATTTCAATAACATGTTAAAACGAGAATCAAGGCAGAATTTAATTTTAAATTCTGAATCAAGTAAAACGGGCTATGCCATTGCGTTCGTCTCGGAAAAATACGCGAAATAGAGTCCGAGTTTTCGAAAATCGGAGTCCGTATGACCCGTTAAAGGCCCAAAGAAGATCTCTGGAAAATTTGAATTTCGGAAACAGTTTTGGAAATCTGGTCTGGGGCTAGGCGGGTAGTTTCCCGCCTAGGCCATGTTGACAGGGCTGTCGACAGGCCTGTCGACTTGGGCCCAGACCAAGTCGACAGCCCTGTCGACTTGCCTGTCGAAAGGGGGTGGCCGGGGCAAATAGCCTGGCGCACCTGTTTGTCTCACCTGGTCTTGTTCTTGGGCTAGGTCTGGAAGCTTCCGAGATCTGATGGTCCTAATCTATCCTAGGGTTAATCTAAGGGCCTAAAACTATCCTAATCTCTATAAAAAGACCCTAAACCTAGCCTAAATCCCTAAAAATCAAACCTAGCAACTAAGTGCTGCCAAAATCAATCTTGATCATGGCCTCCATCTCAAATCCCTAGAGCCTATGCATTCAAATCAAGTTCAAATCAAAAGGTGCAAGCTTGCTACACCAAATAGAGGCCAAATCAACGTTGCTATGCGAGTTTCATGACAGATCTTCATCAAAGGAGCCACCTTTCTTCGTCAAGATGATGCATGATCCCTTTCCTAAGCCTTGCCTATGTAAGTTCTAGCTACTTTTGGATCAAAACGGTATTTTTAATGTTGACATGGGATAAAATGAGGCTAAACATGATTATGCGAACCTATATGAACCTTAGCTTGCCTCTTGTGTTCATGTTTATGATTTTAGGCCATGTGAGTGACTTAATCATGCCTCTCATGCTATGCATAATCTAGTTTAACTTGCAAGTTTGGATCTTTATGCATGAAATGCTAGCATGAACCTTTAGGAACCACTTTACTTGTGAAACATTGGCTAAGACAAGATTTTGGGGCTTATGCATTTATGAACCCAAACCCCTTATGTTAACATGCAAGTTTGTGGCCAAATCCTTAATGAGATTATGCATGCTCGTGGCCAATCCCCTCTTTTAAGTTGTGCATGTTTATGGCCAAATCCCTCTTGATAATATGCATGTTTGTGGCCAAATTACCTTATGACACTATGCATGTTTATGGCCAATCCCTTTATGATGTTATGCATGTGGAAGCCAAGCCCTTTTTGGCATCATGCATGTTTTGAGACCAATATGTGACATAGTATCCTTACTATGTTGACTCGCTTTGCTTGCGTTGGGAAAAACACGATTTTGGGTAGTTAGATAAACATGAACATGTCGCAAAATCTTAACTTGAATATGACATGTGTTTATACTTGAAAATATGACTTGAAAGATAACATGGAAGATGACATGTAAGTATGCATAAAAACATGAGCTTGGGTATTTACCTATTAAGTTAGGTCTACCCTTTGGGAATTTACCTATTAAGTTAGGTCTACCCAAATGCTTGAAAAACTTGTAACATGTTTTGGAAACATGATGAACTTAGATAATATAAGTATGGCCAACTCGAGGTTGGGTTGAGTTTGCAACGTAAAACTACCCAGAACCGACCGGCCTAACTAGTAGTTGCAAACAATAGGACCCAATGTGAGAAGTTGGTCATGTCGCGCTTAAGACCCGAGGTTAGACTAGGTTGTGGTGTAAATCTACCCGGACCCGCCCGGCTTAACTAGTAACCACAACAAGGTCTAATGTGAGAGGTTGAGGGTGCATTAATTAAATTAATGCCACATAATAGGGTTAAGTTAATTTGATTAATGAGGCTTAACCAAATATGATATGGACAAATGGGTTAAGTAATTTGATTAGGCTAATGATACTTAACAAAACATGATAAGCTTGGGTAGGTTAAGTAACTTGATTTGCCTAATGACACTTGACCATTTTTATACGACTAGTGGACGGGATTAAGTTAACCAACACTTAATCAATCCAACACGATAACGTGATAAGGTTAAGTAAATTTTCTTAATGACACTTAACCGTATAATACAGTTAATGGATGGAGTTAAGATTAGGCTTAACTAATCTAAACATGGTAATCGGATGGGGTTAAGTTAGCCTAGACTTAATTAATCCCACTTGGTAATTTAATGGGGTTAAGTTAAACACTTAACTAATTTAACACGATGATTTGATGAGGTTAAGTGACATATACTTAACCAATCTAACTCGTTAATTTGATGAGGTTAAGTTAATCTATACTTAACCAATCTAACGTGAAAACATGATAAGGCTAAGTCACGAATCACTTGAATACGCTTGACCGATTTGACTCGGTAATTTGACAAGGTCAAGTTAATTTATATAATTAACCAATCTAAAATGATAATTAGACGAGGTTAAGTTATGGATTGCTTGATATACTTAGCCAACTTGACACATGGTTTGTAGGGTTAAGTCTTGGACTTGGATACTTAGCCAATTTTGACATGGTTTGTAGACGGGCTAAGTTATGAACTTAAGTGACACTTAACCCATTAGATAAACCCTAATTTGGAGGATTAGGTAAATAACCATAGTTAACAAGGATTATGGAAATAAGGCTAAGTGGTAAACCTTAGTTAAAAGAAACTAAGTAATAATTCTCAGCCAAGGGAATTTGGACCACCTCTTAGATAGATGAGTAACCCGATACGGTAGGTCATCGTTTAAGTATACGTGTAGGAGCAGGCTATCTGATTTAGATAAAGGCTCCAGCGAACTGGGTAACGAAGCAGCGGCTTCGGGGAACGTGAGGATATTCTTGGTATCCCTCTATGAGGTCGCAGATGATCATCCTGGGCTCACAAGAGGTTGAGGTCTGCGGTAGAAGAACCAAGAATATGCCTTGGTTGCTATGCGAGCGACCTAAAGACTGGGGTGGATAGCAGTGAGTCGACGGATACATAAGGTGCCCGAGATAGCAAGTTCGCCGATCATCTACCATCTTGAGTCAAGCGTGTACGTACGGAAAGGCAGGGAACACCCAACAGACCATGATTTGCTATCTAATTATGGGTGAGGTAGGCCGTAGGATGTGGGCTGGCCGGAGTGTAGTTCTCATGCAAGATTTTCTCTTGTGTTGCCTTTCACTAGTTGAGGGAGGGGTCTCGTGGGACCATAGCCACGTGTAGAAAAGCATACCTTAGTATCTGCATCGGCAGATAAATCTAAAGCTCCCGACCGAGTCCTGTATTTCTTGTTTTGCCCTGTGACAGGACTCGGATGGCACGATGTGATACATGTGCATACAGTTATAGAAAAACGATTCACGATGAATGCGTGGGGAAAAGGGCGCGGTTGAGGGTTAGCGTAATCCCTAGTGGCCTAGGTGGTTTAACCCAAACCGAAATACGAAAGCGTGCAATAGGTAAGCGTAATCCCTAGAGGTACTAGGTGGCGTAAGTCCTAGTAGTTCAAACGATGATTCATACGGAAGAGCCTAGCTAGAACAAGGGTGACAGTCCAAACGATTTCAAGGATAATACGACATGAGGAAGCCCGTACGAGGTACGGCAAAGGACTGAACTTATATACATGGAAAGAAACATATGATTTGAGTAACCTATATATGCGGTATATTAGGTTGACATGGACCATAACACGACTTTGGGCAAGGGACATTCATGGTTAACACATGACGTGGGTAGGGATACTAGTACGAGAGGTGCAGAGCAAATATACATGTTAGAACTAGGAAGAATATACATAATAGATACCGTGGGATGTTAGACGGGGTAGATACCTTGGGATAATGTACTCGATAGAAATCTGACGATGTGATACCTTGACTTATCATAACATCGCAGTTTATCATGATACCTTAGTTTACCTTGCCACAGTAGTTCAACCGGCTATCCTAGTTTATCTATCTCGTAGTTATCCTTATGTTTACTTTCAATTTATGCATGTCATGTTACCTTTACCTGTTTTTATACTGGAAGTAGATAGGACTTACTCAGTCTTTTTGACTGACCCGTTTTGTTTCGCCTCTTTTCTTCCGTTTCCCCCCCCCAGGTTTCAAGGAGGAAACAATGCTGTTTAGTTCGGACTTCTTCTGCTTGAAGGTCATCATGGATGGCTTGGACTTCTCTTGGCTATGGCTACTTTACGGTTTTACTTGGGGAATAATTTATTAAAAACTCTTTGTGCTTCTTTACTATTGCAAGACAGGTTTTGATGTACTCTGATGTAAAAGGCTTTAGACCTTATTTATTCATGTTATGAAAGTTTGATTTTACTTCCGCTATTTACATATGTTCTGTCTTGTGATATTTCTGTGCATGTTTACCAATAATGCCCCTCTAAAGCTAGTGCATTCCTTTGCGAGTGACCCTAGCGGAGGCGGGGTGTTACATTTGGTATCAGAGCAGAAGGTTACCAGACTAGGCAAAAGTTTTTAAAGACCTTCTGAAAATTATTTGAAAATCGTTTACAAAGAAGCATTTTTCAAGAAAATTTTCTTTTAAAAGAAAAAGGCTATTCCCCAAAGGCCATTAGCACTATCCTTGTTTCCTTAATTGAGTCTCTTTTCCTTTCTTTCCTCCATCTGTAGTCACAGTGGTTTTGACTGCCACTAGTCTTTCTAGCTGCGTAATTGTTTCCCGTATGATGGAGGTGGTTCTCGAGAGACCGTTGCAGAGTTATGCATGAAAGGATAGTAAGAACAAGGATAAAGGATACGAGCTCAGGGATAAGCAACATGTTGGTATGGATGAGTCCTAAAAGGAGGGAGAAGGATGAACAATGAAACCCATGACGAGAGAGTACCTTTGGCATGGTAAAACTGGGCGGATAGTTAAGTATTATGGGACAAGGACAAGATCATCGGGAGGGCAGTAGTATGCTCTCATTTCTAGGGTACCTCAGAAGGAGGGTAACGATCTTGTTAAAGGTTTAGCTTTTCTTCTCTATCATCCTGTCGGGACTTTGTTTTGATCACCGCATCTTTTAAGTCCGCTTCGATAGTTGAGTCTCTGCACCTTAGTACTAGCGTAATAGGGGATCCCGTTTTTGTCCCAAGTCATATTGGAAGATCGGTCCATTTATTCATGACTTGTTTGGATTTGAGAATGTCTATGCCAAGTATTGGACTTGGAAATAATGCTTATGTTTATAAGCTATGGATGGATTCTAAGGATGAAGTGGTTATCCAGTAAGGGGTGCCACTCTCGGTTTTGATAGAAGGGTAGTTAGACTCTTAACTAGCCCTCGAAGTCTCGTGGAACCTTTTGGGTTCAGCCATGATTAGTTACCTAGAATCCCTTGATACCTTTATTGGAAATTTGAAGCCCGATCGAGTGGGTTCGCCGATAAGACAGATGGTTTATTTCACTTATGCATGGGTTATAGAAATCACCCTAGTAAGTGCACTTGATAACCCGGTTGGCATCTGTTTACTTTCAAGAGAAAGTTCTACTACGTGGAATACCTTATGGTACGAGGTCCGAGATTCACTAGTGAATTTTGGAAAGCTTGCATGAGATCATGAGTACGCAGTCCTGTTTGCGCTAAGTATTCTAGAAGGAGTATAAGTGCAAGTGGAACGAGAGGCGACGAGGAAATGAGTTCTAACTCATGTTATGGAAACAGGAAATAAGAAGCTGCGAAATCATGAAGTCAAAGGCAGTCAAGGCACGATGGAACTAAGCTCAAGGTAATGCGACTCAGGAGACTGAAGACTAAATACGTGCATGATATCTCCTTTGGGAATATATCCTCGATCCCTGTTTTTCTGTTGAGCTTGCTTGTAGGCTATCTTTTATGGATAACCTCTCGGTCCTGTCTCTGTTACAAACCCCGTACGGAGTTTGTTTTGTTTATCTTCTCGACCCTGTTTCAGGGAATCTTAGGTAGAACCCTATGGATGTAAACATGTATTTGAAACATGTTATGGTTGATATGGTTGCAAATGGTTGCAAGTGGTTGCTCGTGGATGCACGAATTTACATTAGATATTAGCTCGACTCGGTCACATTTCATATTGCATATGCACGAGTATTTATACTTGTTTATGGATGAAATTGAATGTGCTACCATGTGGACGTTGCATATGGATGAATGTTTGTGCACGCATATAGTGTATATATATGACTAGGACTATTTGCATACATGTTGGATTCATAGCACTAAACATATTTTTGCATTCAAGAGATTTTTCAGGCCTGATCATTAGCATTAGCTAAGGAACATATACACACACGTTTTGCATATATTCATACAGCATTAGAAATCATCTAAGGACAATGGTTGCTTGTGGATGATGTTTTGAGTAGATGGATGATGGATGGAAGGATATGTTCTTCCTAACTTAGAGATTTCGGGGACGAAATCCTAAAAGGTGGGGAGAATGTAACAACCCGTATTTCAATAACATGTTAAAACGAGAATCAAGGCAGAATTTAATTTTAAATTCTGAATCAAGTAAAACGGGCTATGCCATTGCGTTCATCTCGGAAAAATACGTGAAATAGAGTCCGAGTTTTCGAAAATCGGAGTCCGTATGACCCGTTAAAGGCCCAAAGAAGATCTCTGGAAAATTTGAATTTCGGAAACAGTTTTGGAAATCAGGTCTGGGGCTAGGCGGGTAGTTTCCCGCCTTGGCCATGTCGACAGGGCTGTCGACAGGCCTGTCGACTTGGGCCCAGACCAAGTCGACAGCCCTGTTGACTTGCCTGTCGACAGGGGGTGGCCGGGGCAAATAGCCCAGCGCACCTGTTTGTCTCACCTGGTCTTGTTCTTGGGCTGGGTCTGGAAGCTTCCGAGATCTGATGGTCCTAATCTATCCTAGGGTTAATCTTAGGGCCTAAAACTATCCTAATCTCTATAAAAAGACCCTAAACCTAGCCTAAATCCCTAAAAATCAAACCTAGCAACTAAGTGCTGCCAAAATCAATCTTGATCATGGCCTCCATCTCCAATCCCTAGAGCCTATGCATTCAAATCAAGTTCAAATCAAAAGATGCAAGCTTGCTACACCAAATAGAGGCCAAATCAACGTTGCTATGTGAGTTTCATGACGGATCTTCATCAAAGGAGCCACCTTTCTTCGTCAAGATGATGCATGATCCCTTTCCTAAGCCTTGCCTATGTAAGTTCTAGCTACTTTTGGATCAAAACGGTATTTTTAATGTTGACATGGGATAAAATGAGGCTAAACATGATTATGCGAACCTATATGAACCTTACCTTGCCTCTTGTGTTCATGTTTATGATTTTAGGCCATGTGAGTGACTTAATCATGCCTCTCATGCTATGCATAATCTAGTTTAACTTGCAAGTTTGGATCTTTATGCATGAAATGCTAGCATGAACCTTTAGGAACCACTTTACTTGTGAAACATTGGCTAAGACAAGATTTTGGGGCTTATGCATTTATGAACCCAAACCCCTTATGCTAACATGCAAGTTTGTGGACAAATCCTTTATGAGATTATGCATGCTCGTGGCCAATCCCCTCTTTTAAGTTGTGCATGTTTATGGCCAAATCTCTCTTGATAATATGCATGTTTGTGGCCAAATTACCTTATGACACTATGCATGTTTATGGCCAATCCCTTTATGATGTTATGCATGTGGAAGCCAAGCCCTTTTTGGCATCATGCATGTTTTGAGACCAATATGTGACATAGTATCCTTACTATGTTGACTCGCTTTGCTTGCGTTGGGAAAAACACGATTTTGGGTAGTTAGATAAACATGAACATGTCGCAAAATCTTAACTTGAATATGACATGTGTCTATACTTGAAAATATGACTTGAAAGATAACATGGAAGATGACATGTAAGTATGCATAAAAACATGAGCTTGGGAATTTACCTATTAAGTTAGGTCTACCCTTTGGGAATTTACCTATTAAGTTAGGTCTACCCAAATGCTTGAAAAACTTGTAACATGTTTTGGAAACATGATGAACTTAGATAATATAAGTATGGCCAACTCGAGGTTGGGTTGAGTTTGCAACGTAAAACTACCCGGAACCGACCGGCCTAACTAGTAGTTGCAAACAATAGGACCCAATGTGAGAAGTTGGTCATGTCGCGCTTAAGACCCGAGGTTAGACTAGGTTGTGGTGTAAATCTACCCGGACCCGCCCGGCTTAACTAGTAACCACAACAAGGTCTAATGTGAGAGGTTGAGGGTGCATTAATTAAATTAATGCCACATAATAGGGTTAAGTTAATTTGATTAATGAGGCTTAACCAAATATGATATGGACAAATGGGTTAAGTAATTTGATTAGGCTAATGATACTTAACAAAACATGATAAGCTTGGGTAGGTTAAGTAACTTGATTTGCCTAATGACACTTGACCATTTTTATACGACTAGTGGACGGGATTAAGTTAACCAACACTTAATCAATCCAACACGATAACGTGATAAGGTTAAGTAAATTTTCTTAATGACACTTAACCGTATAATACAGTTAATGGATGGAGTTAAGATTAGGCTTAACTAATCTAAACATGGTAATCGGATGGGGTTAAGTTAGCCTAGACTTAATTAATCCCACTTGGTAATTTAATGGGGTTAAGTTAAACACTTAACTAATTTAACACGATGATTTGATGAGGTTAAGTGACCTATACTTAACCAATCTAACTCGTTAATTTGATGAGGTTAAGTTAATCTATACTTAACCAATCTAACGTGAAAACATGATAAGGCTAAGTCACGAATCACTTGAATACGCTTGACCGATTTGACTCGGTAATTTGACAACGTCAAGTTAATTTATATAATTAACCAATCTAAAATGATAATTAGACGAGGTTAAGTTATGGATTGCTTGATATACTTAGCCAACTTGACACATGGTTTGTAGGGTTAAGTCTTGGACTTGGATACTTAGCCAATTTTGACATGGTTTGTAGACGGGCTAAGTTATGAACTTAAGTGACACTTAACCCATTAGATAAACCCTAATTTGGAGGATTAGGTAAATAACCATAGTTAACAAGGATTATGGAAATAAGGCTAAGTGGTAAACCTTAGTTAAAAGAAACTAAGTAATAATTCTCAGCCAAGGGAATTTGGACCACCTCTTAGATAGATGAGTAACCCGATACGGTAGGTCATCGTTTAAGTATACGTGTAGGAGCAGGCTATCTGATTTAGATAAAGGCTCCAGCGAACTGGGTAACGAAGCAGCGGCTTCGGGGAACGTGAGGATATTCTTGGTATTCCTCTGTGAGGTCGCAGATGATCATCCTGGGCTCACAAGAGGTTGAGGTCTGCGGTAGAAGAACCAAGAATATGCCTTGGTTGCTATGCGAGCGACCTAAAGACTGGGGTAGATAGCAGTGAGTCGACGGATACATAAGGTGCCCGAGATAGCAAGTTCGTCGATCATCTACCATCTTGAGTCAAGCGTGTACGTACGGAAAGGCAGGGAACACCCAACAGACCATGATTTGCTATCTAATTATGGGTGAGGTAGGCCGTAGGATGTGGGCTGGCCGGAGTGTAGTTCTCATGCAAGATTCTCTCTTGTGTTGCCTTTCACTAGTTGAGGGAGGGGTCTCGTGGGACCATAGCCACGTGTAGAAAAGCAGACCTTAGTATCTGCATCGGCAGATAAATCTAAAGCTCCCGACCGAGTCCTGTATTTCTTGTTTTGCCCTGTGACAGGACTCGGATGGCACGATGTGATACATGTTTATACAGTTATAGAAAAACGATTCACGATGAATGCGTGGGGAAAAGGGCGCGGTTTTGGGTTAGCGTAATCCCTAGTGGCCTAGGTGGTTTAACCCAAACCGAAATATGAAAGCGTGCAATAGGTAAGCGTAATCCCTAGAGGTACTAGGTGGCGTAAGTCCTAGTAGTTCAAACGATGATTCATACGGAAGAGCCTAGCTAGAACAAGGGTGACAGTCCAAACGATTTCAAGGATAATACGACATGAGGAAGCCCGTACGAGGTACGGCAAAGGACTGAACTTATATACATGGAAAGAAACATATGATTTGAGTAACCTATATATGCGGTATATTAGGTTGACATGGAACATTACACGACTTTGGGAAAGGGACATTCATGGTTAACACATGACGCGGGTAGGGATACTAGTACGAGAGGTGCAGAGCAAATATACATGTTAGAACTAGGAAGAATATACATAATAGAAACCGTGGGATGTTAGACGGGGTAGATACCTTGGGATAATGTACTCGATAGAAATCTGACGATGTGATACCTTGACTTATCATAACACCGCAGTTTATCATGATACCTTAGTTTACCTTGCCACAGTAGTTCAACTGGATATCCTGGTTTATCTATCTCGTAGTTATCCTTATGTTTACTTTCAGTTTATGCATGTCATGTTACCTTTACCTGTTTTTATACTGGAAGTAGATAGGACTTACTCAGTCTTTTTGACTGACCCGTTTTGTTTCTCCTCTTTTCTTCCGTTTCCCCCCCCCAGGTTTCAGGGAGGAAACAATGCTTTTTAGTTCGGACTTCTTCTGGTTGAAGGTCATCATGGATGGCTTGGACTTCTCTTGGCTATGGCTACTTTACGGTTTTACTTGGGGAATAATTTATTAAAAAGTCTTTGTGCTTCTTTACTATTGCAAGACAGGTTTTGATGTACTCTGATGTAAAAGGCTTTAGACCTTATTTATTCATGTTATGAAAGTTTGATTTTACTTCCGCTATTTACATATGTTCTGTCTTGTGATATTTCTGTGCTTGTTTACCAATAATGCCCCTCTAAAGCTAGTGCATTCCTTTGCGAGTGACCCTAGCGGAGGCGGGGTGTTACAGTATTTATAGGCGTAGAGGAGTGCCACGGAGTCTGAATCGGTTCGGATCGGAGGGGCATGTGGCACGCGCTGAGGTGATCTCGGAAGTAGTGGAGAAGTGGTCATCAGGTCGTGCTAGGACAGGTGGAGGCCGATCCGTGTTTGTAGGAGGTGGTTATGGCAAGAGAATTGGTCAAATCTAAAGTGTGGCAGCAGCAGGACCAGTCGGATCGGATCCGAACCGAGCCGGTTGTTCCAGCAGAGAGCGTGCGCGCACTTCTATGCAGAGTCGAAGGGGATCGGTTCTGTCCCGATCCGAACCGGTGCGGAGCTTTCGAGCCGAAGACATTGCGAAGTTTTGTGTAGATTACTGCAGGCGGGTCGGGTCTGCCTCATCCCGATCCGAACCGGGGTCTCCAATCCGAGCCGGCACCTGTGCGTTGAAGGGAAGATGCTGAGTTGGTGAAGGAGTGATGTCTTAATCCGATCCGATCCGAAAGGGATATGCTAATTCCAAATCCAAGTTTCCGGTTCTGCATGCGTTCACGGAAATGGGCATAACTTTCAAACCGTAAGTCCGATTGAGTTGAACCAAAGCTCAAACTGAATCTTATTCAGAGAGCTATGAGAATTACGGAGCTTTGCTCCGTATTTGATGATTTCGGGCCCAGAAAAGGTCGTCCGATAGGAGTTCCGGGCCATTCTTTGTTTGTGATGCAATTTCAACCAAATCGGTTGCTGTCTTCTGACGGTATTCCCAACACTTGAGCGTATTGTTCAGAAGAGATTCCATGTATGACTGCTTTGACTAAAAAGCGGGTCAACATTTTGCCCCCCAGAACATATCTTGCTGAATGAAGGAAGATGTGTTCTGGATAATCCAAGAAATCCAAGGCCGCGCCGGGCCTGCTAGCTGCAAGTATAATCCATACCTGCAAAGAAGAGAAAGCAAATATGTGTGAAAATGTTAGACCAAATTTTGGTACTAACACCCAAATTCAATGTGACAACCTCACGATCACAGAACAATGCAGAAAAAGCAGTAAAAGTAAAGGATACACACAATATTTTTATAGTGGTTCGGCTCAATCCAAGAATATGTCCACTTTATAGTTTCTTAAATCCTAAGAAAACTATTACAATGATGTTTGTTTGCAGTTTATACACGAAATCCTCATGTTTACAGTGAAGAAGAGGAGATTAAATGGAAGATTATACACGAAATCCTCGTGTTTTGATTGATTAGAGGGCGGTCTTCCGCTATTCACAAAGTCCTTGTGTCGATAATGGTGGAATCCCTCCAGAACAAGTGCCAAAAGTCCCTTGAAATGGCCATGTTGTGGTGTATTTATAGGCGTAGAGGAGTGCCAGGGAGTCTGAATCGGTTCGGATCGGAGGGGCACGTGGCACGCGCTGAGGTGATCTCGGAAGTAGTGGAGAAGTGGTCATCAGGTCGTGCTAGGACAGGTGGAGGCCGATCCGTGTTTGTAGGAGGTGGTTATGGCAAGAGAATCGGTCAAATCTGAAGTGTGGCAGCAGCAGGCCCAGTCGGTTCGGATCGGATCCGAACCGAGCCGGTTGTTCCAGCAGAGAGCGTGCGCGCACTTCTGTGCAGAGTCGAAGGGGATCGGTTCGGTCCCGATCTGAACCGGTGCGGAGCTTTCGAGCCGAAGACATTGCGAAGTTTTGTGTAGATTACTGCAGGCGGGTCGGGTCTGCCTCATCCCGATCCGAACCGGGGTCTCCAATCCGAGCCGGCACCTGTGCGTTGAAGGGAAGTTGCTGAGTTGGTGAAGGAGTGATGTCTTAATCCGATCCGATCCGAAAGGGATATGCTAATTCCAAATCCAAGTTTCCGGTTCTGCATGCGTTCACGGAAATGGGCATAACATTCAAACCGTAAGTCCGATTGAGTTGAACCAAAGCTCAAACTGAAGCTTATTCAGAGAGCTACGAGAATTACGGAGCTTTGCTCCGTAATTGATGATTTTGGGCCCAGAAAAGGTCGTCCGATAGGAGTTCCGGGCCATTCTTTGTTTGTGATGCGATTTCAACCAAATCGGTTGCTGTCTTCTGACGGTATTCCCAACACTTGAGCGTATTGTTCAGAAGAGATTCCATGTATGACTTCTTTGACTAAAAAGCGGGTCAACATTTTGCCCCCCAGAACATATCTTGCTGAATGAAGGAAGATTTGTTCTGGATAATCCAAGAAATCCAAGGCCGCGCCGGGCCTGCCAGCTGCAAGTATAATCCATACCTGCAAAGAAGTGAAATAAAATATGTGTGAAAATGTTTGACCAAATTTTGGTACTAACACCCAAATTCAACGTGACAACCTCACGATCACAGAACAATGCAGAAAAAGGAGTAAAAGAAAAGGATACACACAATATTTTTATAGTGGTTCGGCTCAATCCAAGAATACGTCCACTTTATAGTTTCTTAAATCCTAAGAAAACTATTACAATGATGTTTGTTTGCAGTTTATAGACGAAATCCTCGTGTTTACAGTGAAGAAGAGGAGATTAAAGGGAAGATTATACACGAAATCCTCGTGTTTTGATTGATTAGAGGGCGGTCTTCCGCTATTCACAAAGTCCTTGTGTCGATAATGGTGGAATCCCTCCAGAACAAGTGCCAAAAGTCCCTTGAAATGGCCATGTTGTGGTGTATTTATAGGCGTAGAGGAGTGCCAGAGAGTCTGAATCGGTTCGGATCGGAGGGGCACGTGGCACGCGCTGAGGTGATCTTGGAAGTAGTGGAGAAGTGGTCATCAGGTCGTGCTAGGACAGGTGGAGGCCGATCCGTGTTTGTAGGAGGTGGTTATGGCAAGAGAATCGGTCAAATCTAAAGTGTGGCAGCAGCAGATCCAGTCGGTTCAGATCGGATCCGAACCAAGCCGGTTGTTCCAGCAGAGAGCGTGCGCGCACTTCTGTGCAGAGTCGAAGGGGATCGGTTCGGTCCCGATCCGAACCGGTGCGGAGCTTTCGAGCCGAAGACATTGCGAAGTTTTGTGTAGATTACTGCAGGCGGGTCGGGTCTGCCTCATCCCGATCCGAACTGGGGTCTCCAATCCGAGCCGGCACCTGTGCGTTGAAGGGAAGATGCTGAGTTGGTGAAGGAGTGATGTCTTAATCCGATCCGATCCGAAAGGGATATGCTAATTCCAAATCCAAGTTTCCGGTTCTGCATGCGTTCACGGAAATGGGCATAACTTTCAAGCCGTAAGTCCGATTGATTTGAACCAAAGCTCAAACTGAAGCTTATTCAAAGAGCTACGACAATTACGGAGCATTGCTTCGTAATTGATGATTTCGGGCCCAGAAAAGGTCGTCCGATAGGAGTTCCGGGCCATTCTTTGTTTGTGATGCGATTTCAACCAAATCGGTTGCTGTCTTCTGACGGTATTCCCAACACTTGAGCGTATTGTTCAGAAGAGATTCCATGTATGACTGCTTTGACTAAAAAGTGGGTCAACATTTTGCCCCCCAGAACATAACTTGCTGAATGAAGGAAGATGTGTTCTGGATAATCCAAGAAATCCAAGGCCGCGCCGGGCCTGCCTGCTGCAAGTATAATCCATACCTGCAAAGAAGAGAAAGAAAATATGTGTGAAAATGTCGGACCAAATTTTGGTACTAACACCCAAATTCAACGTGACAACCTCACGATCACAGAACAATGCAGAAAAAGCAGTAAAAGAAAAGGATACACACAATATTTTTATAGTGGTTCGGCTCAATCCAAGAATACGTCCACTTTATAGTTTCTTAAATCCTAAGAAAACTATTACAATGATGTTTGTTTGCAGTTTATACACGAAATCCTCGTGTTTACAGTGAAGAAGAGGGGATTAAAGGGAAGATTATACACGAAATCCTCGTGTTTTGATTGATTAGAGGGCGGTCTTCCGCTATTCACAAAGTCCTTGTGTCGATAATGGTGGAATCCCTCCAGAACAAGTGCCAAAAGTCCCTTGAAATGGCCATGTTGTGGTGTATTTATAGGCGTAGAGGAGTGCCAGAGAGTCTGAATCGGTTCGGATCGGAGGGGCACGTGGCACGCGCTGAGGTGATCTCGGAAGTAGTGGAGAAGTGGTCATCAGGTCGTGCTAGGACAGGTGGAGGCCGATCCGTGTTTGTAAGAGGTGGTTATGGCAAGAGAATCGGTCAAATCTGAAGTGTGGTAGCAGCAGACCCAGTCGGTTCGGATCGGATCCGAACCGAGCCGGTTGTTCCAGCAGAGAGCGTGCGCGCACTTCTGTGCAGAGTCGAAGGGGATCGGTTCGGTACCGATCCGAACCGGTGCGGAGCTTTCGAGCCGAAGACATTGCGAAGTTTTGTGTAGATTACTGCAGGCGGGTCGGGTCTGCCTCATCCCGATCTGAACTGGGGTCTCCAATCCGAGCCGGCACCTGTGCGTTGAAGGGAAGATGCTGAGTTGGTGAAGGAGTGATGTCTTAATCCGATCCGATCCAAAAGGGATATGCTAATTCCAAATCCAAGTTTCCGGTTCTGCATGCGTTCACGGAAATGGGCATAACTTTCAAGCCGTAAGTCCGATTGAGTTGAGCCAAAGCTCAAACTGAAGCTTATTCAGAGAGCTACGAGAATTACGGAGCTTTGCTCCGTAATTGATGATTTCGGGCCCAGAAAAGGTCGTCCGATAGGAGTTCCGGGCCATTCTTTGTTTGTGATGCGATTTCAACCAAATCGGTTGCTGTCTTCTGACGGTATTCCCAACACTTGAGCGTATTGTTCAGAAGAGATTCCATGTATGACTGCTTTGACTAAAAAGTGGGTCAACATTTTGCCCCCCAGAACATATCTTGCTGAATGAAGGAAGATGTGTTCTGGATAATCCAAGAAATCCAAGGCCGCGCCGGGCCTGCCAGCTGCAAGTATAATCCATACCTGCAAAGAAGAGAAAGAAAATATGTGTGAAAATGTCACACCAAATTTTGGTACTAACACCCAAATTTAACGTGACAACCTCACGATCACAGAACAATGCAGAAAAAGCAGTAAAAGAAAAGGATACACACAATATTTTTATAGTGGTTCGGCTCAATCCAAGAATACGTCCACTTTATAGTTTCTTAAATCCTAAGAAAACTATTACAATGATGTTTGTTTGCAGTTTATACACGAAATCCTCGTGTTTACAGTGAAGAAGAGGAGATTAAAGGGAAGATTATACACGAAATCCTCGTGTTTTGATTGATTAGAGGGCGGTCTTCCGCTATTCACAAAGTCCTTGTGTCGATAATGGTGGAATCCCTCCAGAACAAGTGCCAAAAGTCCCTTGAAATGGCCATGTTGTGGTGTATTTATAGGCGTAGAGGAGTGCCAGAGAGTCTGAATCGGTTCGGATCGGAGGGGCACGTGGCACGCGCTGAGGTGATCTCGGAAGTAGTGGAGAAGTGGTCATCAGGTCGTGCTAGGACAGGTGGAGGCCAATCCGTGTTTGTAGGAGGTGGTTATGGCAAGAGAATCGGTCAAATCTGAAGTGTGGCAGCAGCAGGCCCAGTCGGTTCGGATCGGATCCGAACCGAGCCGGTTGTTCCAGCAGAGAGTGTGCGCGCACTTCTGTGCAGAGTCGAAGGGGATCGGTTCGGTCCCGATCCGAACCGGTGCGGAGCTTTCGAGCCGAAGACATTGCGAAGTTTTGTGTAGATTACTGCAGGCGGGTCGGGTCTGCCTCATCCCGATCCGAACTGGGGTCTCCAATCCGAGCCGGCACCTGTGCGTTGAAGGGAAGATGCTGAGTTGGTGAAGGAGTGATGTCTTAATCCGATCCGATCCGAAAGGGATATGCTAATTCCAAATCCAAGTTTCCGGTTCTGCATGCGTTCACGGAAAGGGGCATAACTTTCAAACCGTAAGTCCGATTGAGTTGAACCAAAGCTCAAACTGAAGCTTATTCAGAGAGCTACGACAATTACGGAGCTCAGCTCCGTAATTGATGATTTCGGGCCCAGAAAAGGTCGTCCGATAGGAGTTCCGGGCCATTCTTTGTTTGTGATGCGATTTCAACCAAATCGGTTGCTGTCTTCTGACGGTATTCCCAACACTTGAGCGTATTGTTCAGAAGAGATTCCATGTATGACTGCTTTGACTAAAAAGTGGGTCAACATTTTGCCCCCCAGAACATATCTTGCTGAATGAAGGAAGATGTGTTCTGGATAATCCAAGAAATCCAAGGCCGCGCCGGGCCTGCCAGCTGCAAGTATAATCCATACCTGCAAAGAAGAGAAAGCAAATATGTGTGAAAATGTCAGACCAAATTTTGGTACTAACACCCAAATTCAACGTGACAACCTCACGATCACAGAACAATGCAGAAAAAGCAGTAAAAGAAAAGGATACACACAATATTTTTATAGTGGTTCGGCTCAATCCAAGAATACGTCCACTTTATAGTTTCTTAAATCCTAAGAAAACTATTACAATGATGTTTGTTTGCAGTTTATACACGAAATCCTCGTGTTTACAGTGAAGAAGAGGAGATTAAAGGGAAGATTATACACGAAATCCTCGTGTTTTGATTGATTAGAGGGCGGTCTTCCGCTATTCACAAAGTCCTTGTGTCGATAATGGTGGAATCCCTCCAGAACAAGTGCCAAAAGTCCCTTGAAATGGCCATGTTGTGGTGTATTTATAGGCGTAGAGGAGTACCAGAGAGTCTGAATCGGTTCGGATCGGAGGGGCACGTGGCACGCGCTGAGGTGATCTCGGAAGTAGTGGAGAAGTGGTCATCAGGTCGTGCTAGGACAGGTGGAGGCCGATCCGTGTTTGTAGGAGGTGGTTATGGCAAGAGAATCGGTCAAATCTGAAGTGTGGCAGCAGCAGGCCCAGTCGGTTCGGATCGGATCCGAACCGAGCCGGTTGTTCCAGCAGAGAGCATGCGCGCACTTCTGTGCAGAGTCGAAGGGGATCGGTTCGGTCCCGATCCGAACCGGTGCGGAGCTTTCGAGCCGAAGACATTGCGAAGTTTTGTGTAGATTACTGCAGGCGGGTCGGGTCTGCCTCATCCCGATCCGAACTGGGGTCTCCAATCCGAGCCGGCACCTGTGCGTTGAAGGGAAGATGCTGAGTTGGTGAAGGAGTGATGTCTTGATCCGATCCGATCCGAAAGGGATATGCTAATTCCAAATCCAAGTTTCCGGTTCTGCATGCGTTCACGGAAAGGGGCATAACTTTCAAACCGTAAGTCCGATTGAGTTGAACCAAACCTCAAACTGAAGCTTATTCAGAGAGCTACGACAATTACGGAGCTTAGCTCCGTAATTGATGATTTCGGGCCCAGAAAAGGTCGTCCGATAGGAGTTCCGGGCCATTCTTTGTTTGTGATGCGATTTCAACCAAATCGGTTGCTGTCTTCTGACGGTATTCCCAACACTTGAGCGTATTGTTCAGAAGAGATTCCATGTATGACTGCTTTGACTAAAAAGCGGGTCAACATTTTGCCCCCCAGAACATATCTTGCTGAGTGACGGAAGATGTGTTCTGGATAATCCAAGAAATACAAGGCCGCGCCGGGCCTGCCAGCTGCAAGTATAATCCATACCTGCAAAGAAGAGAAAGCAAATATGTGTGAAAATGTTAGACCAAATTTTGGTACTAACACCCAAATTCAACGTGACAACCTCACGATCACAGAACAATGCAGAAAAAGCAGTAAAAGTTAAGGATACACACAATATTTTTATAGTGGTTCGGCTCAATCCAAGCCTACGTCCACTTTATAGTTTCTTAAATCCTAAGAAAACTATTACAATGATGTTTGTTTGCAGTTTATACACGAAATCCTCGAGTTTACAGTGAAAAAGAGGAGATTAAAGGGAAGATTATACACGAAATCCTCGTGTTTTGATTGATTAGAGGGCGGTCTTCCGCTATTCACAAAGTCCTTGTGTCGATAATGGTGGAATCCCTCCAGAACAAGTGCCAAAAGTCCCTTGAAATGGCCATGTGTGGTGTATTTATAGGCGTAGAGGAGTGCCAGGGAGTCTGAATCGGTTCGGATCGGAGGGGCACGTGGCACGCGCTGAGGTGATCTCGGAAGTAGTGGAGAAGTGGTCATCAGGTCGTGCTAGGACAGGTGGAGGCCGATCCGTGTTTGTAGGGGGTGGTTATGGCAAGAGAATCGGTCAAATCTGAAGTGTGGCAGCAGCATGCCCAGTCGGTTCGGATCGGATCCGAACCGAGCCGGTTGTTCCAGCAGAGAGCGTGTGCGCACTTCTGTGCAGAGTCGAAGGGGATCGGTTCGGTCCCGATCCGAACCGGTGCGGAGCTTTCGAGCCGAAGACATTGCGAAGTTTTGTGTAGATTACTGCAGGCGGGTCGGGTCTGCCTCATCCCGATCCGAACCGGGGTCTCCAATCCGAGCCGGCACCTGTGCGTTGAAGGGAAGATGCTGAGTTGGTGAAGGAGTGATGTCGTAATCCGATCCGATCCGAAAGGGATATGCTAATTCCAAATCCAAGTTTCCGGTTCTGCATGCGTTCACGGAAATGGGCATAACTTTCAAACCGTAAATCCGATTGAGTTGAACCAAAGCTCAAACTGAAGCTTATTCAGAGAGCTACGAGAATTACGGAGCTTAGCTCCGTAATTGATGATTTCGGGCCCAGAAAAGGTCGTCCGATAGGAGTTCCGGGCCATTTTTGTTTGTGATGCGATTTCAACCAAATCGGTTGCTGTCTTCTGACGGTATTCCCAACACTTAAGCGTATTGTTCAGAAGAGATTCCATGTATGACTGCTTTGACTAAAAAGCGGGTCAACATTTTGCCCCCCAGAATATATCTTGCTGAATGAAGGAAGATGTGTTCTGGATAATCCAAGAAATCCAAGGCCGCGCCGGGCCTGCCAGCTGCAAGAATAATCCATACCTACATAGAAGAGAAAGCAAATATGTGTGAAAATGTTAGACCAAATTTTGGTACTAACACCCAAATTCAACGTGACAACCTCACGATCACAGAACAATGCAGAAAAAGCAGTAAAAGTTAAGGATACACACAATATTTTTATAGTGGTTCGGCTCAATCCAAGCCTACGTCCACTTTATAGTTTCTTAAATCCTAAGAAAACTATTACAATGATGTTTGTTTACAGTTTATACATGAAATCCTCGTGTTTACAGTGAAGAAGAGGAGATTAAAGGGAAGATTATACACGAAATCCTCGTGTTTTGATTGATTAGAGGGCGGTCTTCCGCTATTCACAAAGTCCTTGTGTCGATAATGGTGGAATCCCGCCAGAACAAGTGCCAAAAGTCCCTTGAAATGACCATGTTGTGGTGTATTTATAGGCGTAGAGGAGTGCCAGGGAGTCTGAATCGGTTCGGATCGGAGGGGCACGTGGCACGCGCTGAGGTGATCTCGGAAGTAGTGGAGAAGTGGTCATCAGGTCGTGCTAGGACAGGTGGAGGCCGATCCGTGTTTGTAGGAGGTGGTTATGGCAAGAGAATCGGTCAAATCTGAAGTGTGGCAGCAGCAGGCCCGGTCGGTTCGGATCGGATCCGAACCGAACCGAGCCGGTTGTTCCAGCAGAGAGCGTGCGCGCACTTCTGTGCAGAGTCGAAGGGGATCGGTTTGGTCCCGATCCGAACCGGTGCGGAGCTTTCGAGCCGAAGACATTGCGAAGTTTTGTGTAGATTACTGCAGGCGGGTCGGGTCTGCCTCATCCCGATCCGAACCGGGGTCTCCAATCCGAGCCGGCACCTGTGCGTTGAAGGGAAGATGCTGAGTTGGTGAAGGAGTGATGTCTTAATCCGATCCGATCCGAAAGGGATATGCTAATTCCAAATCCAAGTTTCCGGTTCTGCATGCGTTCACGGAAATGGGCATAACTTTCAAACCGTAAGTCCGATTGAGTTGAACCAAAGCTCAAACTGAAGCTTATTCAGAGAGCTACGAGAATTACGGAGCTTGTAACAACCCGTATTTTCAATAACCTGTAATAACATAAATCGAGGCAGAATTTAATTCTAAAATGGGAATCAAGGGAAACGGGCTATGCCATTGTGTTCGTCTCGGAAAAATACGCGAAATAGAGTCCGAGTTTTCGAAAATCGGAGTCCGTATGACCAAGATATGGCCTCGCGAAGTTTCACGAAAATTCCCAAATTAAAGTATACTTAATTAAGTGAAATGGGTTGTGTAGATATATATATATATATATATATATATATATATATATATATATTGATATATATATATTGATATATATATATATATAATTGAAAATTTAATAAATAAATATGCAAAAATGCTCAAAACAGCGAATTGGGAGAGGGGAATAACCGAACCGGCCGATTTTTGAAGTCGACCCGAGCTCGCTGGGTCGACTAGGGGTTAATCCAGGGTGTTTGGCTGTCAACCCGTGGGCCGATTCGCTCAAGTGCAGATTTTGCATTTTAATGGTTCTCATGGTCCATCTTTAATCTAAAGGCCCTAGATGGTTCCTACACTTGACTTCTTCCCCAAGACATGCTTTGATGGCTTGGATTGAATCTAGGGTTAATCCTATGGCCTAAAACACTTGCCTAATCTATAAATAAGACCCTAACCTACCCTAATTCATTCATAATTAAACCTAGTGACTAAACTATGGCAAAATGCTAGCTCTCATGGCCTCCACTAATTTTATGAAGAGGGTTGCATACTAATCACTCTCTAATCAACTTCTAATCCCTTCTTAGCATCTTAATCTTCTTCATTTGGTGTTCAAAGTTGCTAGTTGTGAGTTTCTATCACTTTGATGATCTTTTGGTAAACTAATTAGATGAGATGTGATGAGATTTATGGTTTTGTATGTGGGTTAATGAGCTTTGAATCATATGATATGATGTTAGCATTAATCTTATGTTTATGCATGTTGAGTATGTAAGCTTATGCAAGTTTAATATGATGTATGTTATGTTTGCATGATGCTAAATATGCAAGTTGTGGGCTATGTAATCATATGCATGTTATGCAAGTTCATGGTAATATGCTATGCAAGTTACATGTTTGTTAATATGCAAGTTACATGTATGTAAATATTCAAGTTACATGTTTGTTAATATGCAAGTTACATGTTTGTTAATATGCAAGTTACATGTATGTAAATATGCAAGTTACATGTTTCTTTATATGCAAGTTACATGTTTGTTAATATGCGAGTTACATGTATGTAAATATGCAAGTTACATGTTTATTAATATGCAAGTTCATGATGACACATTATGCAAGTCTATAAGCTAATATGCAAGTTTGTTATGCAAAATGAATATGTAAGTTATGTGACATATTATATGCAAGTTATGTGACATGTTATGCAAGTTCATATGCAAGTTATGTGTTTGTTAATATGCAAGATGGCACCTTTGAAACATGTTCATTCATATGCAAGTTGACACCTTTTATATGTGTTATATCATGAACGAAATTACGTGGGAACGATGGGGTAATTAAATGCATAAGTTAATAAGATTGTGTGAAATTAATATAATTATGCATAACACAAAATAAATAAACATAGTATGGGAATTTGCCTATTTGGTTAGGTGTACCCATACTATGTGTTGGGAATTTACCTATTGAGTTAGGTCTACCCCATGGGAATTTACCTATTAAGTTAGGTCTACCCATGTTAAGAAAACTTGATTAATTAGGGATAATTAATATAAAATTATGAGGGTGATTAATTAGGTGTAATTAATTGACTAAGACACGAGGTTGGACTCAGTTGTAGCGTAAAACTGCCCGGACCCAACCGGCTTAACCAGTTGCTACAAATGTTAGCCCAATGTGAGAGGTCTTAGGCACAAACTAAATACGTAATTAATGTAAAGACACGAGGTTAGACTCTGTTATGACATAAGGCTGCCCGGACCCAACCGGCTTAACCAGCGGTCATAAAAGACAGTCTAATGTGAGAGGTCTTTACAAAGGTTACGTTCTTAATTAATTAATTAAGAAACACTTAACCACATTAGCATGTAGAGGGACATGAGGGGTTAAGTGGGTGCCTCGGGTGGCATGAGAAAATCTAGTGGTTGCCTTGGGTGGCAATAGAAAATACGATTAGAATACTTAACCAAAATAGAACATGTAATTAAAACATGATTAAAGGGTTAAGTGGGATATACTAGAAAAAGGGACAAGCTTAGGTGGGTAGCTTGTGGAGGCCCATTTCAACCAGTAACCCATACGTATCTTTGTGGGCTCGACCCATGTCGAGGACGGGACACGCATACTGGGCTTGACTGTAAGAGGCAAACGGGTTAGCGGTGGCAACGCAAGTCCAACGGGCTTCATATGCGTGAGTGGGCCCGGGCTGGTAGGTAAGCCGTTGTTGCATCGAGTAGATATAAGCCGTGCACCTTTAGTTTCATCAGGTTGCCACATTGGGGAATGATACATCCCACGGTGGGGCCAGCACGGGTATCTACGTTAGGGAGCCGATCGAATGGGAAGTAGTGTGTACACCTAGTGGATTGTAGGGCCCCGTGGCGCCTACTTGGTCACCTAGGGGTACGCAGGTACTAATTAGTAAATTTTATAAGTCCTTGGGTGGGATCAACCTTTAAGTTAGGAACGACTGGTGTGGTGCAGTTTAGTAATTTACCTTAGGGAGGGTAGATGCGTCTTTATCCTTTATCTTCGTTTAGTTGACTGCTTAGGGTAGCCATTCATCCCTATATGTTACCGTATATCAGTTTATGTCTTCTCTGGTTACTTTAACGATTGTATTGTTAAAGTTATAGGACTCGCTCAGACTTATGTCTGACCCTGTTGTTTTTATCTTTTTCCCAACCCTCAGGTCCTACGGTGGATCCTAGCAGTAGTGGAGCTTGATCGGATTGCTGTTCCAGTCTTTAGGAGCTTGGATAGATGTAAAGCTCCAGTTATCTAGTTATCTTTTCTTTTGTTTGGCTATTGTATGAGAGTGGGATTATGTACTTCTTTATTTTGATGGATATTGTACTTGACCTTTATTGTGGTTTTATGATGTAACCAGACATGTTTTACTTCCGCTGTTATGAGATGATGTTTTAAAATTTCAAGTACTATTTATATCTGTCTTGTTGTAATTTTTCTGTTCTATATTCACTAAAATACTCCACCGATGCTATGGCATTCCCTTAGTGAGTGATCATAGCGGGAGTGGGGTGTTACACGTGGTATCAGAGCTTAAGGTTACCAGAACAGATAAAATTTTTGAGAAAAACTACTTTCTAAGAGTATTTTCGAAGAAAGTATTTTTAAAAGCATGTCTTCTAAGAGAAAAAGTTTTTGAAAAAGAAAAGCATAATCCCCAATAGCCATATCTTTATCTTTCGGAATCTCCTTTTTGAATCTTTCCTCTTTCGTTTCAGCATGGCTGAAGATCTTAACATCCCGGAGGGTTTAGTTATACCACTATGGTATAGGAGGTTGCAAGAGGCTAGGGCCGCGGCTGCGGGTCCGGCCAATGCTACTACACCAGAGACAACCGCTCCTCCTCCTCAGCCTAGAGTGGATAATTTTGCTAAGGTTTGCAAGGAGTTCAAGGCTATAGGAGGAAAACCTTTTCTTGGTTCAGAGACTTTCGTAGAGGCTAGAGATTGGCTTAAGGAAGTGGAAGAGTTGCTAGATATCTTTGAAGTGGAAGAGGGAAAGAAAGTCAAGTTGGCGGCTTGGTTAATGAAGGGAGAGGCCTCATTCTGGTGGGAGGTCACTAATGGAGAACGCCCTGTTGACTCTTGGGCAGATTTTAAGCAAAGGTTTGGGGCTAAGTTTCTCTCAAGGGCGGAAGAGAATCTGTTTATGGAGAAGTTCTTGAATTTGAAGCAAGGGAATCTCACGGTGAAAGAATATGTCAACAAATTCAATCAATTAGCAAGGTTTGGCATAGAGTTGGTGAATACACCGGAGAAGAAGGCTTTGAGGTTCGTTAGAGGCTTGAACGAACCATTGCAAGGAATAGCTATGACTCACATTCCTATGGGGGCCACTTTTGAGAAGCTTGTCTACATGGCACTTATGCATGAGGATGATAAGAATTCTAAGGCACCAGAGAAAAAGGGGGATCAGAAGAAACCGCAACAGCAACAACAAGGCAAGGGCGGAAAAGGCAATGGTGACAAAAAGAAGACGAAGAAGAAGTGCTTCAATTGTGGAACACCAGGACACCTCAGTAAGGATTGTCGCAAAAAGAAGAAGACCGGTTGCTTTCATTGTGGTGAAGCAGGGCATCTTGTGAAAAACTGCCCAAAGAAGGGGCAGAAGACGGGGTCTACCTCAGGAGGCCAGGTGCAAGCTCTTATAGCACCACCTCAGTCAGGGGGGCAAGTTCAGGTTCTCTCAGTTCCACCGATTCAGCAGAGAGGTAGAACTATTTCCGTTGAAAGTCTGGTTTTTCTGTTTGATCATCCAGTTCGTACTTTGTTTGACTCTGGCGCATCGCATTCTTTTATCTCATCATCGTTAGTTGAGTCACTGCACTTAGACACCAGTCTAGTTGATGATCCCTTGGTTGTCTCAAACCCAATTGGGGGCTCCATATATCTGTCTATGATATGTTTGGGTTTGAAGATTTCTATACTTAGTGTTGAGTTTAGATGTGATGCTTTTGTATTGGGCTTCACGGGCTATGGGTTGATCTTGGGCATGGACTGGTTATCCAGTAATGGTGCCGTTCTTGATTGCGAAAGGAGAGTTGTCAGGCTCATGACCCGTTTGGGTAACACTCTCGAGATCTCTTGCAATCCCATGGAATCTGTTTTGCTAAGTTATCTTGAATCGCTCGATGCTTCGGTCGAAAGTTTGTGTTCTGTCAGAGTAGTCCGGGAATATCCGGATGTGTTTGAAGAAGTAAAGGGTTTGCCTCCGAAGCGGGAGATAGATTTCCGAATTTATTTGGTGGATAATGCCAAACCAGTGTCTTTGCCAGTACGCCACATGGCTCCTCGTGAGAGAAGAGAACTTCATAAGCAAGTAGGGGAGTTGCTTGAGAAGGGGTTCATAAGGCGAAGTATATCGGAGTGGGGAGCTCCAGTAGTGTTTGCCACGAAGGCGGATGGGTCCCTCAGACTTTGTGTGGATTATAGGGAACTTAATAAGCTCACGAAGAAGAATAGACACCCATTACCGAGGATAGATGATCTCTTTGATCAGTTGGTTGGCGCGTCAGTATTTTCGCAGATGGACTTAGCTACAGGGTTTCATCAGTTAAGAGTGGCGGAGGACAGTATAGAGAAGACTGCTTTCCGGACTCCGGATGGTTTTTATGAGTGGCTAGTGATGCCATTTGGGTTGACAAACGCCCCCGCATACTTTGTTGATCTCATGAGTAGAGTGTTCAGAGAGTATCTGAATAAGTTTGTAGTAGTTTTTGTGGATGACATCTTGGTCTTTTCCAAGAATGAAGAAGAGCATGCCTTACATCTCAAGGAAGTGTTGGAGACTCTTCGAGCGCATAGTCTTAAAGCTAAATTCTCTAAATGCCATTTTTGGAGAAGAGAAGTGCGATTCTTAGGGCATGTGGTCTCTAAGGAAGGGATAGCTGTGGATCCCGCAAAGATAGTATCTATCCAGGATTGGAAAGTTCCTAGAAATGCTACCGAGGTAAGAAGTTTCTTGGGGTTGGCAGGATATTATAGGAAGTTCATCAAAGACTTCGCGAAGATATCAGCCCCATTAACCCGCTTGACGAAGAAGAATCTGGTTTTCTCATGGGATGTAGATTGTGATGATGCTTTCCGACGGTTAAAGAGAGCTTTGACCACCGCTCCAGTTTTAGTGCTTCCAGATGGGAGTAAGCCGTTTGTTGTTTATACCGATGCTTGTGGAACAGGATTAGGCGCAGTCTTGATGCAGGAGGGAAGGGTAATAGCCTATGGAGGGAGACAATTGAGAGTGCATGAGAAGAATTACCCTACCCATGATCTAGAGTTGGCCGCGATTGTTTTCGCACTTAAGTCTTGGCGCCATTATCTTCTTGGTGAGAGATTCGAGTTGTTCACCGACCATAAATCATTGAAGTACTTATTCTCTCAGAAGGATTTAAACTTAAGACAGCAAAGGTGGATGGAGTTCTTAGCATCCTATGATTTCGAGATAGCGTATACCCCTGGTAAGGGTAACGTGGTGGCAGACGCCTTAAGTAGAAAAAGGCTATCTTTGAGTCCATTGTTCGTGGAACGACGAAGCTTGGAGTTTCTTTCTTTGTTTGACTTCAGACCTTCTGTTGATTTTGTACCTGGTTTGTTGGCATCCTTGGAGGTTAGACCTACTCTTTTGAGACGGATTGGCGAGGCTCAGCGAGATGACCCACAGTTGGTTGTGTTGGTAGAGAAGCTTATAAGAGGGGAGTCGTCCAGCCATTTGAGTAGATACACCATAGATGATAAGGGATGGTTGCATAGAGACGGTAGACTTTGTGTACCGCAAGATGAGGGTTTGAAGAAGGCTATTTTGGATGATGCACATCGTTCAAGAATGACTATTCATCCCGGTGGAGACAAAATGTACCAAGACATGAAGAGAGTTTTCTTCTGGGCCGGTATGAAGAAAGATGTGGCCGAGTATGTGGCTAGATGCTTAGTGTGCCAACAAGTTAAAGTGGAGCAAAGGAAACCCGGTGGGTTGCTACACCCATTGGAAGTTCCACATTGGAAGTGGGATAGTGTCTCGATGGATTTCATCGACGGGTTACCGAGATCGAGGAAGGGCAATACGGGAATTTGGGTTGTGGTAGACAGACTTACCAAGAGTGCCCATTTTATACCCGTAAAGAGTAAGAGGACCGCTCCATGGCTTGCTTCAGTCTATGTTAGAGAGATTGTTAGATTGCATGGCGTACCATCCAGCATTGTGAGTGATCGAGATCCTATTTTCACTAGTGAGTTTTGGAGAAGTTTGCAAGAGGCGGTAGGGACTCAGTTGTGTTTGAGCACCGCATATCATCCTCAGACGGACGGTCAGACCGAGAGGGTGAACCGTATCTTAGAAGATCTTTTGAGGCTTTGTATCTTGGATTTTGGAGGTACATGGGAAGAACATCTTCCTTTGGTGGAGTTCACATATAATAACAGCTTTCAGTCCAGTATTGGTATGGCTCCTTTCGAAGCTCTTTATGGAAGGCCTTGTCGATCTCCTACATGTTGGTGGGAATCTACGGATAAGATCTTGCTTGGGCCGGATATGGTTAGAGAGACTTCAGAGAAGATTGATTTAATTCGAAAAAGGATGAAAGCAGCGCAAGATAGACAGAAATCTTATGCGGATCGGAGAAGGACGGATCTTGAGTTTGAGGTTGGGGACATGGTTTTTGTCAAAGTATCTCCATTGAGAAATGTTGTTCGCTTTGGGTCCGTAGGGAAGTTAGCACCGAGATTTGTTGGGCCGTTTCCTATTAAGGAAAGGATTGGACGGATGGCATATAGGGTGGAGTTGCCCGACAGACTTAGTGGTGTTCATGATGTATTCCATGTATCACATTTGAGGAAGTGCTTACATGAGACCGCGGAGGTGGTAGAGCCGAGCTTGCTTAGAGATGTAGAGGTAGAGCGTGATGCGACGATTCGACGAGCTCCTACTCGCATCCTTGGGTCAGAAACTAGGAAGTTAAGGAACAGAGAAGTTCAGCTAGTTAAAGTGCAATGGGGAGATGACGAAAGCAATGCTACTTGGGAGACGGAAGCAAAGATGCGTTCTTTGTATCCATTTCTTTTTGAGAGTATGTCTTTTAACTTCTCCTTTATTGCTTGTCTAGTACTTATCTTATCTTTAGTATATCCTCTCGCTAATACCTATGACCTTTAGATAGGGTAAAACCTATGGTTGAAACATGTGTTTGAAACATGTTATGGTTGATGGATGCATATGGATGCAATTGTTTGCTAGTGGTTGCTCGTGGATGCATATACACACACATTAGGCACTAGATCGGCTCAGTCACTTCATGTTGCATATTGCATAAATGGATGTGGTAGTTAGATTGATGGATGTATCATGGCTGTGTTATCATATGGATGATGCATTTTTGTGTATGGTTGTGCACGCATGTAGAAATTTGTATGTGTCAATAGGGTTTCGCATACATATTGGATGCATGGCACTATCATGGTTTGCATTAAGGAGGTTTACTGTATCAGTAACCGCCTGATTTTCGCATTAGGTAAGTACATATACACACACTTTTGCATATATCCATCCAGCATTTAGAATCTTGTAAGGACAATGATTGCTCGTGGATGATGCTTTGAGTAGATGGATGATTGGATGGTAGGATACGTTCTTCCTAACTTGAAGATTTCGGGGACGAAATCCTTTAAGGAGGGGAGAATGTAACAACCCGTATTTTCAATAACCTGTAATAACATAAATCGAGGCAGAATTTAATTCTAAAATGGGAATCAAGGGAAACGGGCTATGCCATTGTGTTCGTCTCGGAAAAATACGCGAAATAGAGTCCGAGTTTTCGAAAATCGGAGTCCGTATGACCAAGATATGGCCTCGCGAAGTTTCACGAAAATTCCCAAATTAAAGTATACTTAATTAAGTGAAATGGGTTGTGTAGATATATATATATATATATATATATTGATATATATATATATATATAATTGAAAATTTAATAAATAAATATGCAAAAATGCTCAAAACAGCGAATTGGGAGAGGGGAATAACCGAACCGGCCGATTTTTGAAGTCGACCCGAGCTCGCTGGGTCGACTAGGGGTTAATCCAGGGTGTTTGGCTGTCAACCCGTGGGCCGATTCGCTCAAGTGCAGATTTTGCATTTGAATGGTTCTCATGGTCCATCTTTAATCTAAAGGCCCTAGATGGTTCCTACACTTGACTTCTTCCCCAAGACATGCTTTGATGGCTTGGATTGAATCTAGGGTTAATCCTATGGCCTAAAACACTTGCCTAATCTATAAATAAGACCCTAACCTACCCTAATTCATTCATAATTAAACCTAGTGACTAAACTATGGCAAAATGCTAGCTCTCATGGCCTCCACTAATTTTATGAAGAGGGTTGCATACTAATCACTCTCTAATCAACTTCTAATCCCTTCTTAGCATCTTAATCTTCTTCATTTGGTGTTCAAAGTTGCTAGTTGTGAGTTTCTATCACTTTGATGATCTTTTGGTAAACTAATTAGATGAGATGTGATGAGATTTATGGTTTTGTATGTGGGTTAATGAGCTTTGAATCATATGATATGATGTTAGCATTAATCTTATGTTTATGCATGTTGAGTATGTAAGCTTATGCAAGTTTAATATGATGTATGTTATGTTTGCATGATGCTAAATATGCAAGTTGTGGGCTATGTAATCATATGCATGTTATGCAAGTTCATGGTAATATGCTATGCAAGTTACATGTTTGTTAATATGCAAGTTACATGTATGTAAATATGCAAGTTACATGTTTGTTAATATGCAAGTTACATGTTTGTTAATATGCAAGTTACATGTATGTAAATATGCAAGTTACATGTTTCTTTATATGCAAGTTACATGTTTGTTAATATGCGAGTTACATGTATGTAAATATGCAAGTTACATGTTTATTAATATGCAAGTTCATGATGACACATTATGCAAGTCTATAAGCTAATATGCAAGTTTGTTATGCAAAATGAATATGTAAGTTATGTGACATATTATATGCAAGTTATGTGACATGTTATGCAAGTTCATATGCAAGTTATGTGTTTGTTAATATGCAAGATGGCACCTTTGAAACATGTTCATTCATATGCAAGTTGACACCTTTTATATGTGTTATATCATGAACGAAATTACGTGGGAACGATGGGGTAATTAAATGCATAAGTTAATAAGATTGTGTGAAATTAATATAATTATGCATAACACAAAATAAATAAACATAGTATGGGAATTTGCCTATTTGGTTAGGTGTACCCATACTATGTGTTGGGAATTTACCTATTGAGTTAGGTCTACCCCATGGGAATTTACCTATTAAGTTAGGTCTACCCATGTTAAGAAAACTTGATTAATTAGGGATAATTAATATAAAATTATGAGGGTGATTAATTAGGTGTAATTAATTGACTAAGACACGAGGTTGGACTCAGTTGTAGCGTAAAACTGCCCGGACCCAACCGGCTTAACCAGTTGCTACAAATGTTAGCCCAATGTGAGAGGTCTTAGGCACAAACTAAATACGTAATTAATGTAAAGACACGAGGTTAGACTCTGTTATGACATAAGGCTGCCCGGACCCAACCGGCTTAACCAGCGGTCATAAAAGACAGTCTAATGTGAGAGGTCTTTACAAAGGTTACGTTCTTAATTAATTAATTAAGAAACACTTAACCACATTAGCATGTAGAGGGACATGAGGGGTTAAGTGGGTGCCTCGGGTGGCATGAGAAAATCTAGTGGTTGCCTTGGGTGGCAATAGAAAATACGATTAGAATACTTAACCAAAATAGAACATGTAATTAAAACATGATTAAAGGGTTAAGTGGGATATACTAGAAAAAGGGACAAGCTTAGGTGGGTAGCTTGTGGAGGCCCATTTCAACCAGTAACCCATACGTATCTTTGTGGGCTCGACCCATGTCGAGGACGGGACACGCATACTGGGCTTGACTGTAAGAGGCAAACGGGTTAGCGGTGGCAACGCAAGTCCAACGGGCTTCATATGCGTGAGTGGGCCCGGGCTGGTAGGTAAGCCGTTGTTGCATCGAGTAGATATAAGCCGTGCACCTTTAGTTTCATCAGGTTGCCACATTGGGGAATGATACATCCCACGGTGGGGCCAGCACGGGTATCTACGTTAGGGAGCCGATCGAATGGGAAGTAGTGTGTACACCTAGTGGATTGTAGGGCCCCGTGGCGCCTACTTGGTCACCTAGGGGTACGCAGGTACTAATTAGTAAATTTTATAAGTCCTTGGGTGGGATCAACCTTTAAGTTAGGAACGACTGGTGTGGTGCAGTTTAGTAATTTACCTTAGGGAGGGTAGATGCGTCTTTATCCTTTATCTTCGTTTAGTTGACTGCTTAGGGTAGCCATTCATCCCTATATGTTACCGTATATCAGTTTATGTCTTCTCTGGTTACTTTAACGATTGTATTGTTAAAGTTATAGGACTCGCTCAGACTTATGTCTGACCCTGTTGTTTTTATCTTTTTCCCAACCCTCAGGTCCTACGGTGGATCCTAGCAGTAGTGGAGCTTGATCGGATTGCTGTTCCAGTCTTTAGGAGCTTGGATAGATGTAAAGCTCCAGTTATCCAGTTATCTTTTCTTTTGTTTGGCTATTGTATGAGAGTGGGATTATGTACTTCTTTATTTTGATGGATATTGTACTTGACCTTTATTGTGGTTTTATGATGTAACCAGACATGTTTTACTTCCGCTGTTATGAGATGATGTTTTAAAATTTCAAGTACTATTTATATCTGTCTTGTTGTAATTTTTCTGTTCTATATTCACTAAAATACTCCACCGATGCTATGGCATTCCCTTAGTGAGTGATCATAGCGGGAGTGGGGTGTTACAGAGCTCAGCTCAATAATTGATGATTTCGGGCCCAGAAAAGGTCGTCCGATAGGAGTTCCGGGCCATTCTTTGTTAGTGATGCGATTTCAACCAAATCGGTTGCTGTCTTCAGGCGGTATTCCCAACACTTGAGCGTATTGTTCAGAAGAGATTCCATGTATGACTGCTTTGACTAAAAAGCGGGTCAACATTTTGCCCCCCAGAACATATCTTGCTGAATGACGGAAGATGTGTTCTGGATAATCCAAGAAATACAAGGCCGCGCCGGGCCTGCCAGCTGCAAGTATAATCCATACCTGCAAAGAAGAGAAAGCAAATATGTGTGAAAATGTTAGACCAAATTTTGGTACTAACACCCAAATTCAACGTGACAACCTCACGATCACAGAACAATGCAGAAAAAGCAGTAAAAGTTAAGGATACACACAATATTTTTATAGTGGTTCGGCTCAATCCAAGCCTACGTCCACTTTATAGTTTCTTAAATCCTAAGAAAACTATTACAATGATGTTTGTTTGCAGTTTATACACGAAATCCTCGTGTTTACAGTGAAAAAGAGGAGATTAAAGGGAAAATTATACACGAAATCCTCGTGTTTTGATTGATTAGAGGGCGGTCTTCCGCTATTCACAAAGTCCTTGTGTCGATAATGGTGGAATCCCTCCAGAACAAGTGCCAAAAGTCCCTTGAAATGGCCATGTTGTGGTGTATTTATAGGCGTAGAGGAGTGCCAGGGAGTCTGAATCGGTTCGGATCGGAGGGGCACGTGGCACGCGCTGAGGTGATCTCGGAAGTAGTGGAGAAGTGGTCATCAGGTCGTGCTAGGACAGGTGGAGGCCGATCCGTGTTTGTAGGGGGTGGTTATGGCAAGAGAATCGGTCAAATCTGAAGTGTGGCAGCAGCATGCCCAGTCGGTTCGGATCGGATCCGAACCGAGCCGGTTGTTCCAGCAGAGAGCGTGTGCGCACTTCTGTGCAGAGTCGAAGGGGATCGGTTCGGTCCCGATCCGAACCGGTGCGGAGCTTTCGAGCCGAAGACATTGCGAAGTTTTGTGTAGATTACTGCAGGCGGGTCGGGTCTGCCTCATCCCGATCCGAACCGGGGTCTCCAATCCGAGCCGGCTCCTGTGCGTTGAAGGGAAGATGCTGAGTTGGTGAATGAGTGATGTCTTAATCCGATCCGATCCGAAAGGGATATGCTAATTCCAAATCCAAGTTTCCGGTTCTGCATGCGTTCACGGAAATGGGCATAACTTTCAAACCGTAAGTCCGATTGAGTTGAACCAAAGCTCAAACTGAAGCTTATTCAGAGAGCTACGAGAATAACGGAGCTTAGCTCCGTAATTGATGATTTCGGGCCCAGAAAAGGTCGTCCGATAGGAGTTCCGGGCCATTCTTTGTTTGTGATGCGATTTCAACCAAATCGGTTGCTGTCTTCTGACGGTATTCCCAACACTTAAGCGTATTGTTCAGAAGAGATTCCATGTATGACTGCTTTGACTAAAAAGCGGGTCAACATTTTGCCCCCCAGAATATATCTTGCTGAATAAAGGAAGATGTGTTCTGGATAATCCAAGAAATCCAAGGCCGCGCCGGGCCTGCCAGCTGCAAGAATAATCCATACCTGCATAGAAGAGAAAGCAAATATGTGTGAAAATGTTAGACCAAATTTTGGTACTAACACCCAAATTCAACGTGACAACCTCACGATCACAGAACAATGCAGAAAAAGCAGTAAAAGTTAAGGATACACACAATATTTTTATAGTGGTTCGGCTCAATCCAAGCCTACGTCCACTTTATAGTTTCTTAAATCCTAAGAAAACTATTACAATGATGTTTGTTTACAGTTTATACATGAAATCCTCGTGTTTACAGTGAAGAAGAGGAGATTAAAGGGAAGATTATACACGAAATCCTCGTGTTTTGATTGATTAGAGGGCGGTCTTCCGCTATTCACAAAGTCCTTGTGTCGATAATGGTGGAATCCCGCCAGAACAAGTGCCAAAAGTCCCTTGAAATGACCATGTTGTGGTGTATTTATAGGCGTAGAGGAGTGCCAGGGAGTCTGAATCGGTTCGGATCGGAGGGGCACGTGGCACGCGCTGAGGTGATCTCGGAAGTAGTGGAGAAGTGGTCATCAGGTCGTGCTAGGACAGGTGGAGGCCGATCCGTGTTTGTAGGAGGTGGTTATGGCAAGAGAATCGGTCAAATTTGAAGTGTGGCAGCAGCAGGCCCAGTCGGTTCGGATCGGATCCGAACCGAGCCGGTTGTTCCAGCAGAGAGCGTGCGCGCACTTCTGTGCAGAGTCGAAGGGGATCGGTTCGGTCCCGATCCGAACCGGTGCGGAGCTTTCGAGCCGAAGACATTGCGAAGTTTTGTGTAGATTACTGCAGGTGGGTCGGGTCTACCTCATCCCGATCCGAACCGGGGTCTCCAATCCGAGCCGGCACCTGTGCGTTGAAGGGAAGATGCTGAGTTGGTGAAGGAGTGATGTCTTAATCCGATCCGATCCGAAAGGGATATGCTAATTCCAAATCCAAGTTTCCGGTTCTGCATGCGTTCACGGAAATGGGCATAACTTTCAAACCGTAAGTCCGATTGAGTTGAACCAAAGCTCAAACTGAAGCTTATTCAGAGAGCTACAAGAATTATGGAGCTTAGCTCCGTAATTGATGATTTCGGGCCCATAAAAGGTCGTCCGATAGGAGTTCCAGGCCATTCTTTGTTTGTGATGCGATTTCAACCAAATCGGTTGCTGTCTTCTGGCGGTATTCCCAACACTTGAGCGTATTGTTCAGAAGAGATTCCATGTATGACTGCTTTGACTAAAAAGCGGGTCAACATTTTGCCCCCCAGAACATATCTTGCTGAATGACAGAAGATGTGTTCTGGATAATCCAAGAAATACAAGGCCGCGCCGGGCCTGCCAGCTGCAAGTATAATCCATACCTGCAAAAAAGAGAAAGCAAATATGTGTGAAAATGTTAGACCAAATTTTGGTACTAACACCCAAATTCAACGTGACAACCTCACGATCACAGAACAATGCAGAAAAAGCAGTAAAAGTTAAGGATACACACAATATTTTTATAGTGGTTCGGCTCAATCCAAGCCTACGTCCACTTTATAGTTTCTTAAATCCTAAGAAAACTATTACAATGATGTTTGTTTGCAGTTTATACACGAAATCCTCTTGTTTACAGTGAAAAAGAGGAGATTAAAGGGAAGATTATACACGAAATCATCGTGTTTTGATTGATTAGAGGGCGGTCTTCCGCTATTCACAAAGTCCTTGTGTCGATAATGGTGGAATCCCTCCAGAACAAGTGCCAAAAGTCCCTTGAAATGGCCATGTTGTGGTGTATTTATAGGCGTAGAGGAGTGCCAGGGAGTCTGAATCGGTTCGGATCGGAGGGGCATGTTGCACGCGCTGAGGTGATCTCGGAAGTAGTGGAGAAGTGGTCATCAGGTCGTGCTAGGACAGGTGGAGGCCGATCCGTGTTTGTAGGGGGTGGTTATGGCAAGAGAATCGGTCAAATCTGAAGTGTGGCAGCAGCATGCCCAGTCGGTTCGGATCGGATCCGAACCGAGCCGGTTGTTCCAGCAGAGAGCGTGTGCGCACTTCTGTGCAGAGTCGAAGGGGATCGGTTCGGTCCCGATCTGAACCGGTGCGGAGCTTTCGAGCCGAAGACATTGCGAAGTTTTGTGTAGATTACTGCAGGCGGGTCGGGTCTGCCTCATCCCGATCCGAACCGGGGTCTCCAATCCGAGCCGGCACCTGTGCGTTGAAGGGAAGATGCTGAGTTGGTGAAGGAGTGATGTCTTAATCCGATCCGATCCGAAAGGGATATGCTAATTCCAAATCCAAGTTTCCGGTTCTGCATGCGTTCACGGAAATGGGCATAACTTTCAAACCGTAAGTCCGATTGAGTTGAACCAAAGCTCAAACTGAAGCTTATTCAGAGAGCTACGAGAATTACGGAGCTTAGCTCCGTAATTGATGATTTCGGTGCTATAAATGGTCGTCCGATAGGAGTTCCGGGCCATTCTTTGTTTGTGATGCGATTTCAACCAAATCGGTTGCTGTCTTCTGACGGTATTCCCAACACTTGAGCGTATTGTTCAGAAGAGATTCCATGTATGACTGCTTTGACTAAAAAGCGGGTCAACATTTTGCCCCCCAGAATATATCTTGCTGAATGAAGGAAGATGTGTTCTGGATAATCCAAGAAATCCAAGGCCGCGCCGGGCCTGCCAGCTGCAAGAATAATCCATACCTGCATAGAAGAGAAAGAAAATATGTGTGAAAATGTTAGACCAAATTTTGGTACCAACACCCAAATTCAACGTGACAACCTCACGATCACAGAACAATGCAGAAAAAGCAGTAAAAGTAAAGGATACACACAATATTTTTATAGTGGTTCGGCTCAATCCAAGCCTACGTCCACTTTATAGTTTCTTAAATCCTAAGAAAACTATTACAATGATGTTTGTTTGCAGTTTATACATGAAATCCTCGTGTTTACAGTGAAGAAGAGGAGATTAAAGGGAAGATTATACACGAAATCCTCGTGTTTTGATTGATTAGAGGGCGGTCTTCCGCTATTCACAAAGTCCTTGTGTCGATAATGGTGGAATCCCGCCAGAACAAGTGCCAAAAGTCCCTTGAAATGACCATGTTGTGGTGTATTTATAGGCGTAAAGGAGTGCCAGGGAGTCTGAATCGGTTCGGATCGGAGGGGCACGTGGCACGCGCTGAGGTGATCTCGGAAGTAGTGGAGAAGTGGTCATCAGGTCGTGCTAGGACAGGTGGAGGCCGATCCGTGTTTGTAGGAGGTGGTTATGGCAAGAGAATCGGTCAAATCTGAAGTGTGGCAGCAGCAGGCCCAGTCGGTTCGGATCGGATCCGAACCGAGCCGGTTGTTCCAGCAGAGAGCGTGCGCGCACTTCTGTGCAGATTCGAAGGGGATCGGTTCGGTCCCGATCAAAACCGGTGCGGAGCTTTCGAGCCGAAGACATTGCGAAGTTTTGTGTAGATTACTGCAGGCGGGTCGGGTTTGCCTCATCCCGATCCGAACCGGGGTCTCCAATCCGAGCCGGCACCTGTGCGTTGAAGGGAAGATGCTGAGTTGGTGAAGGAGTGATGTCTTAATGCGATCCGATCCGAAAGGGATATGCTAATTCCAAATCCAAGTTTCCGGTTCTGCATGCATTCACGGAAATGGGCATAACTTTCAAACCGTAAGTCCGATTGAGTTGAACCAAAGCTCAAACTGAAGCTTATTCAGAGAGCTACGAGAATTACGGAGCTTTGCTCCGTAATTGATGATTTCGGGCCCATAAAAGGTCGTCCGATAGGAGTTCCGGGCCATTCTTTGTTTGTGATGCGATTTCAACCAAATCGTTTGCTGTCTTCTGACGGTATTCCCAACACTTGAGCGTATTGTGCAGAAGAGATTCCATGTATGACTGCTTTGACTAAAAAGCGGGTCAACATTTTGCCCCCCAGAATATATCTTGCTGAATGAAGGAAGATGTGTTCTGGATAATCCAAGAAATCCAAGGCCGCGCCGGGCCTGCCAGCTGCAAGAATAATCCATACCTGCATAGAAGAGAAAGCAAATATGTGTGAAAATGTTAGACCAAATTTTGGTACTAACACCCAAATTCAACGTGACAACCTCACGATCACAGAACAATGCAGAAAAAGCAGTAAAAGTAAAGGATACACACAATATTTTTATAGTGGTTCGGCTCAATCCAAGCCTACGTCCACTTTATAGTTTCTTAAATCCTAAGAAAACTATTACAATGATGTTTGTTTGCAGTTTATACATGAAATCCTCGTGTTTACAGTGAAGAAGAGGAGATTAAAGGGAAGATTATACACGAAATCCTCGTGTTTTGATTGATTAGAGGGCGGTCTTCCGCTACTCACAAAGTCCTTGTGTCGATAATGGTGGAATCCCGCCAGAACAAGTGCCAAAAGTCCCTTGAAATGACCATGTTGTGGTGTATTTATAGGCGTAGAGGAGTGCCAGGGAGTCTGAATCGGTTCGGATCGGAGGGGCACGTGGCACGCGCTGAGGTGATCTCGGAAGTAGTGGAGAAGTGGTCATCAGGTCGTGCTAGGACAGGTGGAGGCCGATCCGTGTTTGTAGGAGGTGGTTATGGCAAGAGAATCGGTCAAATCTAAAGTATGGCAGCAGCAGGCCCAGTCGGTTCGGATCAGATCCGAACCGAGCCGGTTGTTCCAGCAGAGAGCGTGCGCGCACTTCTGTGCAGAGTCGAAGGGGATCGGCTCGGTCCCGATCCGAACCGGTGCGGAGCTTTCTAGCCGAAGACATTGCGAAGTTTTGTGTAGATTACTGCAGGCGGGTCGGGTCTGCCTCATCCCGATCCGAACCGGGGTCTCCAATCCGAGCCGGCACCTATGCGTTGAAGGGAAGATGCTGAGTTGGTGAAGGAGTGATGTCTTAATGCGATCCGATCCGAAAGGGATATGCTAATTCCAAATCCAAGTTTCCGGTTCTGCATGCGTTCACGGAAATGGGCATAACTTTCAAACCGTAAGTCCGATTGAGTTGAACCAAAGCTCAAACTGAAGCTCAAACCGTAAGTCCGATTAAGTCCGATTGAGTTGAATCAATTACGGAGCTTAGCTCCGTAATTGATGATTTTGGGCCCATAAAAGGTCGTCCGATAGGAGTTTCGGGCCATTCTTTGTTTGTGATGCGATTTCAACCAAATCGGTTGCTGTCTTCTGGCGGTATTCCCAACACTTAAGCGTATTGTTCAGAAGAGATTCCATGTATGACTGCTTTGACTAAAAAGCGGGTCAGCATTTTTCCCCCCAGAACATATCTTGCTGAATGAAGGAAGATGTGTTCTGGATAATCCAAGAAATCCAAGGCCGCGCCGGGCCTGCCAGCTGCAAGTATAATCCATACCTGCAAAGAAGAGAAAGCAAATATGTGTGAAAATGTTAGACCAAATTTTGGTACTAACACCCAAATTCAACGTGACAACTTCACAATCACAGAACAATGCAGAAAAAGCAGTAAAAGTAAAGGATACACACAATATTTTTATAGTGGTTCGGCTCAATCCAAGCCTACGTCCACTTTATAGTTTCTTAAATCCTAAGAAAACTATTACAATGATGTTTGTTTGCAGTTTATACACGAAATCCTCGTGTTTACAGTGAAGAAGAGGAGATTAAAGGGAAGATTATACCCGAAATCCTCGTGTTTTGATTGATTAGAGGGCGGTCTTCCGCTATTCACAAAGTCCTTGTGTCGATAATGGTGGAATCCCTCCAGAACAAGTGCCAAAAGTCCCTTGAAATGGCCATGTTGTGGTGTATTTATAGGCGTAGAGGAGTGCCAGGGAGTCTGAATCGGTTCGGATCGGAGGGGCACGTGGCACGCGCTGAGGTGATCTCGGAAGTAGTGGAGAAGTGGTCATCAGGTCGTGCTAGGACAGGTGGAGGCCGATCCGTGTTTGTAGGAGGTGGTTATGGCAAGAGAATCGGTCAAATCTGAAGTGTGGCAGCAGCAGGCCCAGTCGGTTCGGATCGGATCCGAACCGAGCCGGTTGTTCCAGCAGAGAGCGTGCGCACACTTCTGTGCAGAGTCGAAGGGGATCGGCTCGGTCCCGATCCGAACCGGTGCGGAGCTTTCTAGCCGAAGACATTGCGAAGTTTTGTGTAGATTACTGCAGGCGGGTCGGGTCTGCCTCATCCCGATCCGAACCGGGGTCTCCAATCCGAGCCGGCACCTATGCGTTGAAGGGAAGATGCTGAGTTGGTGAAGGAGTGATGTCTTAATGCGATCCGATCCGAAAGGGATATGCTAATTCCAAATCCAAGTTTCTAGTTCTGCATGCGTTCACGGAAATGGGCATAACTTTCAAACCGTAAGTCCGATTGAGTTGAACCAAAGCTCAAACTGAAGCTTATTCAGAGAGCTACGAGAATTACGGAGCCAAGCTCCGTAATTGATGATTTCGGGCCCAGAAAAGGTCGTCCGATAGGAGTTCCGGGCCATTCTTTGTTTGTGATGCTATTTCAACCAAATCTGTTGCTGTCTTCTGACGGTATTCCCAACACTTGAGCGTATTGTTCAGAAGAGATTCCATGTATGACTGCTTTGACTAAAAAGCGGGTCAACATTTTGCCCCCCAGAACATATCTTGCTGAATGAAGGAAGATGTGTTCTGGATAATCCAAGAAATCCAAGGCCGCGCCGGGCCTGCCAGCTGCAAGTATAATCCATACCTGCATAGAAGAGAAAGCAAATATGTGTGAAAATGTTAGACCAAATTTTGGTACTAACACCCAAATTCAACGTGACAACCTCACGATCACAGAACAATGCAGAAAAAGCAGTAAAAGTAAAGGATACACACAATATTTTTATTGTGGTTCGGCTCAATCCAAGCCTACGTCCACTTTATCGTTTCTTAAATCCTAAGAAAACTATTACAATGATGTTTGTTTGCAGTTTATACACGAAATCCTCGTGTTTACAGTGAAGAAGAGGAGATTAAAGGGAAGATTATACACGAAATCCTCGTGTTTTGATTGATTAGAGGGCAGTCTTCCGCTATTCACAAAGTCCTTGTGTAGATAATGGTGGAATCCCTCCAGAGCAAGTGCCAAAAGTCCCTTGAAATGGCCATGTTGTGGTGTATTTATAGGCGTAGAGGAGTGCCAGGGAGTCTGAATTGGTTCGGATCGGAGGGGCACGTGGCACGCGCTGAGGTGATCTCGGAAGTAGTGGAGAAGTGGTCATCAGGTCGTGCTATGACAGGTGGAGGCCGATCCGTGTTTGTAGGAGGTGGTTATGGCAAGAGAATCGGTCAAATCTGAAGTGTGGCAGCAGCAGGCCCGGTCGGTTCGGATCGGATCCGAACCGAGCCGGTTGTTCCAGCAGAGAGCGTGCGCACACTTCTGTGCAGAGTCGAAGGGGATCGGTTCGGTCCCGATCCGAACCGGTGCGGAGCTTTCGAGCCGAAGACATTGCGAAGTTTTGTGTAGATTACTGCAGGCGGGTCGGGTCTGCCTCATCCCGATCCGAACCGGGGTCTCCAATCCGAGCCGGCACCTGTGCGTTGAAGGGAAGATGCTGAGTTGGTGAAGGAGTGATGTCTTAATCCGATCCGATCCGAAAGGGATATGCTAATTCCAAATCCAGGTTTCTAGTTCTGCATGCGTTCACGGAAATGGGCATAACTTTCAAACCGTAAGTCCGATTGAGTTGAACCAAAGCTCAAACTGAAGCTTATTCAGAGAGCTACGAGAATTACGGAGCTAGGCTCCGTAATTGATGATTTCGGGCCCAGAAAAGGTCGTCCGATAGGAGTTCCGGGCCATTCTTTGTTTGTGATGCTATTTCAACCAAATCTGTTGCTGTCTTCTGACGGTATTCCCAACACTTGAGCGTATTGTTCAGAAGAGATTCCATGTATGACTGCTTTGACTAAAAAGCGGGTCAACATTTTGCCCCCCAGAACATATCTTGCTGAATGAAGGAAGATGTGTTCTGGATAATCCAAGAAATCCAAGGCCGCGCCGGGCCTGCCAGCTGCAAGTATAATCCATACCTGCATAGAAGAGAAAGCAAATATGTGTGAAAATGTTAGACCAAATTTTGGTACTAACACCCAAATTCAACGTGACAACCTCACGATCACAGAACAATGCAGAAAAAGCAGTAAAAGTAAAGGATACACACAATATTTTTGTAGTGGTTCGGCTCAATCCAAGCCTACGTCCACTTTATAGTTTCTTAAATCCTAAGAAAACTATTACAATGATGTTTGTTTGCAGTTTATACACGAAATCCTCGTGTTTACAGTGAAGAAGAGGAGATTAAAGGGAAGATTATACACGAAATCCTCGTGTTTTGATTGATTAGAGGGCGGTCTTCCGCTATTCACAAAGTCCTTGTGTAGATAATGGTGGAATCCCTCCAGAGCAAGTGCCAAAAGTCCCTTGAAATGGCCATGTTGTGGTGTATTTATAGGCGTAGAGGAGTGCCAGGGAGTCTGAATTGGTTCGGATCGGAGGGGCACGTGGCACGCGCTGAGGTGATCTCGGAAGTAGTGGAGAAGTGGTCATCAGGTCGTGCTAGGACAGGTGGAGGCCGATCCGTGTTTGTAGGAGGTGGTTATGGCAAGAGAATCGGTCAAATCTGAAGTGTGGCAGCAGCAGGCCCGGTCGGTTCGGATCGGATCCGAACCGAACCGAGCCGGTTGTTCCAGCAGAGAGCGTGCGCGCACTTCTGTGCAGAGTCGAAGGGGATCGGTTTGGTCCCGATCCGAACCGGTGCGGAGCTTTCGAGCCGAAGACATTGCGAAGTTTTGTGTAGATTACTGCAGGCGGGTCGGGTCTGCCTCATCCCGATCCGAACCGGGGTCTCCAATCCGAGCCGGCACCTGTGCGTTGAAGGGAAGATGCTGAGTTGGTGAAGGAGTGATGTCTTAATCCGATCCGATCCGAAAGGGATATGCTAATTCCAAATCCAAGTTTCCGGTTCTGCATGCGTTCACGGAAATGGGCATAACTTTCAAACCGTAAGTCCGATTGAGTTGAACCAAAGCTCAAACTGAAGCTTATTCAGAGAGCTACGAGAATTACGGAGCTCAGCTCAATAATTGATGATTTCGGGCCCAGAAAAGGTCGTCCGATAGGAGTTCCGGGCCATTCTTTGTTAGTGATGCGATTTCAACCAAATCGGTTGCTGTCTTCTAACGGTATTCCCAACACTTGAGCGTATTGTTCAGAAGAGATTCCATGTATGACTGCTTTGACTAAAAAGCGGGTCAACATTTTGCTCCCAGAACATATCTTGCTGAATGAAGGAAGATGTGTTCTGGATAATCCAAGAAATCCAAGGCCGCGCCGGGCCTGCCAGCTGCAAGTATAATCCATACCTGCAAAGAAGAGAACGCAAATATGTGTGAAAAAGTTAGACCAAATTTTGGTACTAACACCCAAATTCAACGTGACAACCTCACGATCACAGAACAATGCAGAAAAAGCAGTAAAAGTAAAGGATACACACAATATTTTATAGTGGTTCGGCTCAATCCAAGCCTACGTCCACTTTATAGTTTCTTAAATCCTAAGAAAACTATTACAATGATGTTTGTTTGCAGTTTATACACGAAATCCTCGTGTTTACAGTGAAGAAGAGGAGATTAAAGGGAAGATTATACACGAAATCCTCGTGTTTTGATTGATTAGAGGGCGGTCTTCCGCTATTCACAAAGTCCTTGTGTCGATAATGGTGGAATCCCTCCAGAACAAGTACCAAAAGTCCCTTGAAATGGCCATGCTGTGGTGTATTTATAGGCGTAGAGGAGTGCCAGGGAGTCTGAATCGGTTCGGATCGGAGGGGCACGTGGCACGCGCTGAGGTGATCTCATAAGTAGTGGAGAAGTGGTCATCAGGTCGTGCCAGGACAGGTGGAGGCCGATCCGTGTTTGTAGGAGGTGGCTATGGCAAGAGAATCGGTCAAATCTGAAGTGTGGCAGCAGCAGGCCCGGTCGGTTCGGATCGGATCCGAACCGAACCGAGCCGGTTGTTCCAACAGAGAGCGTGCGCGCACTTCTGTGCAGAGTCGAAGGGGATCGGTTCGGTCCCGATCCGAACCGGTGCGGAGCTTTCGAGCCGGGTCGGGTCTACCTCATCCCGATCCGAACCGGGGTCTCCAATCCGAGCCGGCACCTGTGCGTTGAAGGGAAGATGCTGAGTTGGTGAAGGAGTGATGTCTTAATCCTATCCGATCCGAAAGGGATATGCTAATTCCAAATCCAAGTTTCCGGTTCTGCATGCGTTCACGGAAATGGGCATAACTTTCAAACCGTAAGTCCGATTGAGTTGAACCAAAGCTCAAACTGAAGCTTATTCAGAGAGCTACGAGAATTACGGAGCTCAGCTCAATAATTGATGATTTCGGGCCCAGAAAAGGTCGTCCGATAGGAGTTCCGGGCCATTCTTTGTTTGTGATGCGATTTCAACCAAATCGGTTGCTGTCTTCTGACGGTATTCCCAACACTTGAGCGTATTGTTCAGAAGAGATTCCATGTATGACTGCTTTGACTAAAAAGCGGGTCAACATTTTGCTCCCAGAACATATCTTGCTGAATGAAGGAAGATGTGTTCTGGATAATCCAAGAAATCCAAGGCCGCGCCGGGCCTGCCAGCTGCAAGTATAATCCATACCTGCAAAGAAGAGAAAGCAAATATGTGTGAAAATGTTAGACCAAATTTTGGTACTAACACCCAAATTCAACCTGACAACCTCACGATTACAGAACAATGCAGAAAAAGCAGTAAAAGTAAAGGATACACACAATATTTTATAGTGGTTCGGCTCAATCCAAGCCTACGTCCACTTTATAGTTTCTTAAATCCTAAGAAAACTATTACAATGATGTTTGTTAGCAGTTTATACACGAAATCCTCGTGTTTACAGTGAAGAAGAGGAGATTAAAGGGAAGATTATACACGAAATCCTCGTGTTTTGATTGATTAGAGGGCGGTCTTCCGCTATTCACAAAGTCCTTGTGTCGATAATGGTGGAATCCCTCCAGAACAAGTACCAAAAGTCCCTTGAAATGGCCATGTTGTGGTGTATTTATAGGCGTAGAGGAGTGCCAGGGAGTTTGAATCGGTTCGGATCGGAGGGGCACGTGGCACGCGCTGAGGTGATCTCATAAGTAGTGGAGAAGTGGTCATCAGGTCGTGCCAGGACAGGTGGAGGCCGATCCGTGTTTGTAGGAGGTGGCTATGGCAAGAGAATCGGTCAAATCTGAAGTGTGGCAGCAGCAGGCCCGGTCGGTTCGGATCGGATCCGAACCGAACCGAGCCGGTTGTTCCAGCAGAGAGCGTGCGCGCACTTCTGTGCAGAGTCGAAGGGGATCGGTTTGGTCCCGATCCGAACCGGTGCGGAGCTTTCGAGCCGAAGACATTGCGAAGTTTTGTGTAGATTACTGCAGGCGGGTCGGGTCTGCCTCATCCCGATCCGAACCGGGGTCTCCAATCCGAGCCGGCACCTGTGCGTTGAAGGGAAGATGCTGAGTTGGTGAAGGAGTGATGTCTTAATCCGATCCGATCCGAAAGGGATATGCTAATTCCAAATCCAAGTTTCCGGTTCTGCATGCGTTCACGGAAATGGGCATAACTTTCAAACCGTAAGTCCGATTGAGTTGAACCAAAGCTCAAACTGAAGCTTATTCAGAGAGCTACGAGAATTACGGAGCTCAGCTCAATAATTGATGATTTCGGGCCAAGAAAAGGTCGTCCGATAGGAGTTCCGGGCCATTCTTTGTTTGTGATGCGATTTCAACCAAATCGGTTGCTGTCTTCTGACGGTATTCCCAACACTTGAGCGTATTGTTCAGAAGAGATTCCATGTATGACTGCTTTGACTAAAAAGCGGGTCAAAATTTTGCTCCCAGAACATATCTTGCTGAATGAAGGAAGATGTGTTCTGGATAATCCAAGAAATCCAAGGCCGCGCCGGGCCTGCCAGCTGCAAGTATAATCCATACCTGCAAAGAAGAGAAAGCAAATATGTGTGAAAATGTTAGACCAAATTTTGGTACTAACACCCAAATTCAACGTGACAACCTCACGATCACAGAACAATGCAGAAAAAGCAGTAAAAGTAAAGGATACACACAATATTTTATAGTGGTTCGGCTCAATCCAAGCCTACGTCCACTTTATAGTTTCTTAAATCCTAAGAAAACTATTACAATGATGTTTGTTTGCAGTTTATACACGAAATCCTCGTGTTTACAGTGAAGAAGAGGGGATTAAAGGGAAGATTATACACGAAATCCTCGTGTTTTGATTGATTAGAGGGCGGTCTTCCGCTATTCACAAAGTCCTTGTGTCGATAATGGTGGAATCCCTCCAGAACAAGTACCAAAAGTCCCTTGAAATGGCCATGTTGTGGTGTATTTATAGGCGTAGAGGAGTGCCAGGGAGTCTGAATCGGTTCGGATCGGAGGGGCACGTGGCACGCGCTGAGGTGATCTCATAAGTAGTGGAGAAGTGGTCATCAGGTCGTGCCAGGACAGGTGGAGGCCGATCCGTGTTTGTAGGAGGTGGTTATGGCAAGAGAATCGGTCAAATCTGAAGTGTGGCAGCAGCAGGCCCAGTCGGTTCGGATCGGATCCGAATCGAGCCGGTTGTTCCAGCAGAGAGCGTGTGCACACTTCTGTGCAGAGTCGAAGGGGATCGGTTCGGTCCCGATCCGAACCGGTGCGGAGCTTTCGAGCCGAAGACATTGCGAAGTTTTGTGTAGATTACTGCAGGCAGGTCGGGTCTACCTCATCCCGATCCGAACCGGGGTCTCCAATCCGAGCCGGCACCTGTGCGTTGAAGGGAAGATGCTGAGTTGGTGAAGGAGTGATGTCTTAATCCGATCCGATCCGAAAGGGATATGCTAATTCCATATCCAGGTTTCCGGTTCTGCATGGGTTCACGGAAATGGGCATAACTTTCAAACCGTAAGTCCGATTGAGTTGAACCAAAGCTCAAACTGAAGCTTATTCAGAGTGCTACGAGAACTACGGAGCTTAGCTCCGTAATTGATGATTTCGGGCCCAGAAAAGGTCGTCTGATAGGATTTCTGGGTCATTCTTTGTTTGTGATGCGATTTCAACCAAATCGGTTGCTGTCTTCTGACGTATTCCCAACACTTGAGCGTATTGTTCAGAAGAGATTCTATGTATGACCGCTTTCACTAAAAAGTGGGTCAACATTTTGCCCCCCAGAACATATCTTGCTGAATGAAGGAAGATGTGTTCTGGATAATCCAAGAAATCCAAGGCCGTGCCGGGCCTGCCAGCTGCAAGTATAATCCATACCTGCAAAGAAGAGAAAGCAAATATGTGTGAAAATGTAACAACTCGTATTTCAATAACATGTTAAAACGAGAATCAAGGCAGAATTTAATTTTAAATTCTGAATCAAGTAAAACGGGCTATGCCATTGCGTTCGTCTCGGAAAAATACGCGAAATAGAGTCCGAGTTTTCGAAAATCGGAGTCCGTATGACCCGTTTAAGGCCCAAAGGAGATTTCTGGAAATTTGAATTTCGGAAACAATTTTGGAAATCAGATCTGGGGCTAGGCGGGGAGTTTCCTGCCTAGGCCATGTTGACAGGGCTGTTGACAGGCCTGTCGACTTGGGCCTAGACCAAGTCGACAGCCTGTCGACTTGCCTGTCGACAGGGGGTGGCCGGTGCAAGTAGCCTGGCGCACCTGTTTGTCTCACCTGGTCTTGTTCTTGGGCTGGGTCTGGAAGCTTCCGAGATCTGATGGTCCTAATCTATCCTAGGGTTAATCTAAGGGCCTAAAACTATCCTAATCTCTATAAAAAGACCCTAAACCTAACCTAAATCCCTAAAAATCAAACCTAGCAACTAAGTGCTGCCAAAATCAATCTTGATCATGGCCTCCATCTCAAATCCCTAGAGCCTATGCACTCAAATCAAGTTCAAATCAAAAGGTGCAAGCTTGCTACACCAAATCAAGGCCAAATCAATGTTGCTATGTGAGTTTTATGGCGGATCTTCATCAAAGGAGCCACCTTTCTTCGCCAAAACGATTCATGCTCCTAGTCCTCTTGCCATGCTAGGTAAGTTCTAGCTACTTTTGGATCAAAACGGTATTTTTAATGTTGACATGGGATAAAATGAGGCTAAAAATGATAATGCGAATCTATATGAACCTTACCATGCCTCTTGTGTTCATACTTATGATCTTAGGCCATGTGAGTGACTTAATCATGCCTCTCATGCTATGCATAACCTAGTTTAACTTGCAAGTTTGGATCTTTATGCATGAAATGCTAGCATGAACCTTTAGGGACCACTTTACTTGTGAAACATTGGCTAAGACAAGATTTTGGGGCTTATGCATGTTTATGAACCCAAACCCCTTATGCTAACATGCAAGTTTGTGGCCAAATCCTTTATGAGATTATGCATGCTCGTGGTCAATCCCCTCTTTTAAGTTGTGCATGTTTATGGCCAAACCCCTTTTGATAATATGCATGTTTGTGGCCAAATTACCTTATGACACTATGCATGTTTATGGCTAATCCCTTTATGATGTTATGCATGTGGAAGCCAATCCCTTTTTGGCATCATGCATGTTTTGAGACCAATATGTGACATAGTATTCTTACTATGTTGACTCGCTTTGCTTGCGTTGGGAAAGCACGATTTTTGGGTAGTTAGATAAACATGAACATGTCGCAAAATCTTAACTTGAATATGACATGTGTTTATACTTGAAAATATGACTTGAAAGATAACATGGAAGTTGGCATGTAAGTATGCATAAAACATGAGCTTGGGAATTTACCTATTAAGTTAGGTCTATCCTTTGGGAATTTACCTATTAAGTTAGGTCTACCCAAATGCTTGAAAACTTGTAACATGTTTTGGAAACATGATGAACTTAGATAATATGAGTGTGGCCAACTCGAGGTTGGGTTGAGTTTGCAACGTAAAACTACCCGGAACCGACCGGCCTAACTAGTAGTTGCAAACAATAGGACCCAATGTGAGAAGTTGGTCATGTCGCGCTTAAGACCCGAGGTTAGACTAGGTTGTGGTGTAAATCTACCCGGACCCGCCCGGCTTAACTAGTAACCACAACAAGGTCTAATGTGAGAGGTTGAGGGTGCATTAATTAAATTAATGCCACATAATAGGGTTAAGTTAATTTGATTAATGAGGCTTAACCAAATATGATATGGACAAATGGGTTAAGTAATTTGATTAGGCTAATGATACTTAACAAAACATGATAAGCTTGGGTAGGTTAAGTAACTTGATTTGCCTAATGAAACTTGACCATTTTTATACGACTAGTGGACGGGATTAAGTTAACCAACACTTAATCAATCCAATACGATAACGTGATAAGGTTAAGTAATTAAGACTTAACTTACCTAACCACGGTAATTAGATGGGGTTAAGTAATCCACACTTAACTAATCTAAACACGATAATTCGACGGGGTTAAGTTAAACACTTAACCAATTTAAACTTGGTAGTTCAATGAGGTTAAGTAACCAATACTTAACCAACTTAACGTGATAATTTAATGGGGTTAAGCAACTTATACTTAACCAATTATACATGAAGATTTGATGTGGTTAAGTGACCTAAACTTAACCAATCTAACTCGTTAATTTGATGTGGTTAAGTGAACTAAACTTAACCAACCTAACTCGTTAATTGGATGTGGTTAAGTGACCTATACTTAACCAATCTAACTCGTTAGTTTGACAAGGTCAAGTTAATTTATATAATTAACCAATCTAAAATGATAATTAGACGAGGTTAAGTTATGGATTGCTTAATATACTTAGCCAACTTGACACATGGTTTGTAGGGTTAAGTCTTGGACTTGGATACTTAGCCAATTTTGACATGGTTTGTAGACGGGCTAAGTTATGGACTTAAGTGACACTTAACCCATTAGATAAACCCTAATTCGGAGGATTGGGTAAATAACCATAGTTAACAAGGATTCTGGAAATAAGGCTAAGTGGTAAACCTTAGTTAAGGGAAACTAATAATTCTTAGTCGAGGAAATTTGGACCATTTCTTAGATAGACCAGTAACCCGATACGTTAGGTCAACGTTTAAGTATGCGTGTAGGAGCAGGCTATCTGATTTAGATAAAGGCTCCAACGAACTGGGTAACGAAGCAGCGGCTTCGGGGAACGTGAGGATATTCTTGGGATCCCTCTGTGAGCTGCCAGGTCATTATACTAGGCTCACGAGAGGTTGAGGTCTGCGGTAGAAGAACCAAGAATATGCCTTGGTTGCTATGCGAGCGACCTAAAGACTGGGGTGGATAGCAGTGAGTCGGCGAATACATAAGGTGCCCGAGATAGCAAGTTCGTCGATCATCTACCATCTTGAGTCAAGCGTGTACGTACGGAAAGGCAGGGAACACCCAACAGACCATAATTGCTATCTAATTATGGGTGAGGTAGGCCGTAGGATGTGGGTTGGCCGGAGTGTAGTTCTCATGCAAGATTTTCTCTTGTGTTGCCTTTCACTAGTTGAGGGAGGGGTCTCGTGGGACCATAGCCACGTGTAGAAAAGCAGACCTTAGTATCTGCATCGGCAGATAAATCTAAAGCTCCCGACCGAGTCTTGTATTTCTTGTTTTGCCCCGTGACAGGACTCGGATGGCACGATGTGATACATGTGCATACAGTTATAGAAAAACGATTCACGATGAATGCGTGGGAAAAAGGGCGCGGTTGAGGGTTAGCGTAATCCCTAGTGGCCAAGGTGGTTTAACCCAAACCGAAATACGAAAGCGTGCAATAGGTAAGCGTAATCCCTAGTGGTGCTAGGTGGCGTAAGTCCTAGTAGTTCAAACGATGACTCATATGGAAGAGCCTAGCTAGAACAAGGGTGACAGTCCAAACGATTTCAAGGATAATACGACATGAGGAAGCCCGTACGAGGTACGGCAAAGGACTAAACTTATATATATGGAAAGAAACATATGATTTGAGTAACCTATATGCGATATATTAGGTTGACATGGACCATCTCATGACATGGGGCAAGGGACATTCATGGTTAACACATGACGCGGGTAGGGATACTAGTACGAGAGGTGCAGAGCAAATATACATGTTAGAACTAGGAAGAATATACATAATAGATGCCGCGGGATGTTAGACGGGGTAGATACCTTGGGACAATGTACTCGATAGAAATCTGACGATGTGATACCTTGACTTATCATAACACCGTAGTTTATCATGATACCTTAGTTTACCTTACCGCAGTAGTTCAACCGACTACCCTGGTTTATCTATCTTGTAGTTATCCTTATGTTTACTTTCAGTTTATGCATGTCATGTTACCTTTACCTGTTTTTATACTGGAAGTAGATAGGACTTACTCAGTCTTTTTGACTGACCAGTTTTGTTTCGCCTCTTTTCTTCCGTTCCCCCCCCCCCTTCCAGGTTTCAGGGAGGAAACAATGCTGTTTAGTTCGGACTTCTTCTGCTTGAAGGTCATCATGGATGGCTTGGACTCCGCTTGGCTATGGCTACTTTACTGTTTTACTTGGGGAATAATTTATTAAAAAGTCTTTATGCTTCTTTACTATTGCAAGACAGGTTTTGATGTACTCTGATGTAAAAGGCGTTAGACCTTATTTATTCATGTTATGAAAGTTTGACTTTACTTCCGCTATTTATATATGTTCTGTCTTGTGATATTTCTGTGCATGTTTACCAATAATGCCCCTCCAAAGCTAGTGCATTCCTTTGCGAGTGACCCTAGCGGAGGCGGGGTGTTACATTTGGTATCAGAGCAGAAGGTTACCAGACTGGGCAAAAGTTTTTAAAGACCTTCTGAAAATTATTTGTAAAACCGTTTACAAAGAAGCATTTTTCGAGAAAATTTTCTTTTAAAAGAAAAAGGCTATTCCCCAAGGGCCATTAGCACTATCCTTGTTTCCTTAATTGAGTCTCTTTTCCTTTCTTTCCTCCATCTGTAGTCACAGTAGTTTTAACTGCGACTAGTCTTTTCTACCTACGAAAGTTTTTTCCTTACGATGGAGGTGGTTCTCGAGAGACCAGTGGCCGCGTTATAAGAAAGGATAGTGAGGAAGAGGATAAAGGATACGAGCTTAAGGATGAGCAACTTGTTGGTATGGCTTAGTCCTCAAAGGAGGGAGAGGGATGGACAATGAAACCCATGACGAGAGAGTACCTTTGGCATGGTGAAACGGGACGGATAGTTAAGTATCACGGAACGGGGACAAGATCACTCGGAGGGCAATAGTGTGCTCTCATTTCTAGGGTACCTCAGAAGGAGGGTAACGATCTTGTTAAAGGTTTAGCTTTTCTTCTCTATCATCCTGTCAGGACTTTGCTTTGATCACCGCATCTTTTAAGTTCGCTTCGATAGTTGAGTCTCTGCACCTTAGTACTAGCGTAGTAGAGAATCCCGCTTTTGTCTCAAGTCCTAATGGAAGATCGGTCCATTTATTCATAGCTTGTTTGGATTTGAGAATGTCTATATCAAGTGTTGAGCTTGGAAATAATGCTTATGTTTATAAGTTGTGGATGGATTCTAGGGATGAAGTGGTTATCCAGTAAGGGGTGCCACTCTCGGTTTTAGAAGGAGGGTAGTTAGACTCCTGGCTTGCTTTGGTAATACCCTCGAAGTCTCATGTAACCTTTTGGGTTCTGTCATGGCTAGATTACCTAGAATCCCAGGATGCAGTTGTTGGTAACCCGTTTGAACAGAATTCGCCGCTAAGGCAGATGGTTCGTTTCGATTATGCAGGAGTTATGGGAATCACCCTAGTAAGGACTCTTGACAATTTGGATTGGCATCGGAAAACGAGATCCAGAATTCACTAGTGAATTTTAGAGAGCTGGCTTGAGTACGTAGATATGGTTGAGCCAAGTATACTAGGGAAAGAATAAGTGCAAGTGGAACGAGAGGCGACGAGGAAATGAGTTCCAACTCATGTTATGGAAACAGGAAGTAAGAAGCTGCGAAATCGTGAAGTAAAAGGGGCGGTCAAGGCACGATGGAACTAAGCTCAAGGTAATGCGACCCAGGAGACTGAAGACTAAATACGTGCATGATATCTCTTTTGGGAATATATCCTCGACCCCTGTTTTCTGTTGAGCTTGCTTGTAGGCTATCTTTTATGGATATCCTCTCGGTCCTGTTTCTGTTACAAACCCCGTAAGGAGTTTGTTTTGTTTATCTTCTCGATCTTATTTTAGGGAATCTTAGGTAGAACCCTATGGATGTAAACATGTATTTGAAACATGTTATGGTTGATATGGTTGCAAATGATTGCAAGTGGTTGCTCGTGGATGCGCGAATACACGTTAGATACTAGATTGACGCGATAACATTTCATGTTGCATATACACGAGTATTTATACTTGTTTATGGATGAAATTGAATGTGTTACCATGTGGACGTTGCATATGGATGAATGTTTGTGCACGCATATAGTGTATATATATGACTAGGACTATTTGCATACATGTTGGATTCATGGCACTATACATATTTTTGCATTAGGAAGATTATCCAGGCCTGATCATTAGCATTAGCTAAGGAACATGTACACACACGTTTTGCATATATTCGTACAGCATTAGAAATCATCTAAGGACAATGGTTGCTTGTGGATGATGTTTTGAGTAGATGGATGATGGATGGTAGGATATGTTCTTCCTAACTTAGAGATTTCGGGGACGAAATCCTAAAAGGTGGGGAGAATGTAACAACCCGTATTTCAATAACATGTTAAAACGAGAATCAAGGCAGAATTTAATTTTAAATTCTGAATCAAGTAAAACAGGCTATGCCATTGCGTTCGTCTCGGAAAAATACGCGAAATAGAGTCCGAGTTTTCGAAAATCGGAGTCCGTATGACCCGGTTAAGGCCCAAAGGAGATTTCTGGAAATTTGAATTTCGGAAACAATTTTGGAAATCAGATCTGGGGCTAGGCGGGGAGTTTCCCGCCTAGGCCATGTCGACAGGGCTGTCGACAGGCCTGTCGACTTGGGCCCAGACCAAGTCGACAGCCCTGTCGACTTGCCTATCGACAGGGGGTGGCCGGGGCAAGTAGCCTGGCGCACCTGTTTGTCTCACCTGGTCTTGTTCTTGGGCTGGGTCTGGAAGCTTCCGAGATCTGATGGTCCTAATCTATCCTAGGGTTAATCTAAGGGCCTAAAACTATCCTAATCTCTATAAAAAGACCCTAAACCTAACCTAAATCCCTAAAAATCAAACCTAGCAACTAAGTGCTGCCAAAATCAATCTTGATCATGGCCTCCATCTCAAATCCCTAGAGCCTATGCACTCAAATCAAGTTCAAATCAAAAGGTGCAAGCTTGCTACACCAAATCAAGGCCAAATCAACGTTGCTATGTGAGTTTAATGGCGGATCTTCATCAAAGGAGCCACCTTTCTTCGCCAAAACGATTCATGCTCCTAGTCCTCTTGCCATGCTAGGTAAGTTCTAGCTACATTTGGATCAAAACGGTATTTTTAATGTTGACATGGGATAAAATGAGGCTAAACATGATTATGCGAATCTATATGAACCTTACCATGCCTCTTGTGTTCATATTTATGATCTTAGGCCATGTGAGTGACTTAATCATGCCTCTCATGCTATGCATAACCTAGTTTAACTTGCAAGTTTGGATCTTTATGCATGAAATGCTAGCATGAACCTTTAGGGACCACTTTACTTGTGAAACATTGGCTAAGACAAGATTTTGGGGCTTATGCATGTTTATGAACCCAAACCCCTTATGCTAACATGCAAGTTTGTGCCCAAATCCTTTATGAGATTATGCATGCTCGTGGTCAATCCCCTCTTTTAAGTTGTGCATGTTTATGGCCAAACCCCTTTTGATAATATGCATGTTTGTGGCCAAATTACCTTATGACACTATGCATGTTTATGGCTAATCCCTTTATGATGTTATGCATGTGGAAGCCAATCCCTTTTTGGCATCATGCATGTTTTGAGACCAATATGTGACATAGTATTCTTACTATGTTGACTCGCTTTGCTTGCGTTGGGAAAACACGATTTTTGGGTAGTTAGATAAACATGAACAAGTCGCAAAATCTTAACTTGAATATGACATGTGTTTATACTTGAAAATATGACTTGAAAGATAACATGGAAGTTGGCATGTAAGTATGCATAAAACATGAGCTTGGGAATTTACCTATTAATTTAGGTCTACCCTTTGGGAATTTACCTATTAAGTTAGGTCTACCCAAATGCTTGAAAACTTGTAACATGTTTTGGAAACATGATGAACTTAGATAATATGAGTGTGGCCAACTCGAGGTTGGGTTGAGTTTGCAACGTAAAACTACCCGGAACCGACCGGCCTAACTAGTAGTTGCAAACAATAGGACCCAATGTGAGAAGTTGGTCATGTCGCGCTTAAGACCCGAGGTTAGACTAGGTTGTGGTGTAAATCTACCCGGACCCGCCCGGCTTAACTAGTAACCACAACAAGGTCTAATGTGAGAGGTTGAGGGTGCATTAATTAAATTAATGCCACATAATAGGGTTAAGTTAATTTGATTAATGAGGCTTAACCAAATATGATATGGACAAATGGGTTAAGTAATTTGATTAGGCTAATGATACTTAACAAAACATGATAAGCTCGGGTAGGTTAAGTAACTTGATTTGCCTAATGACACTTGACCATTTTTATACGACTAGTGGACGGGATTAAGTTAACCAACACTTAATCAATCCAATACGATAACGTGATAAGGTTAAGTAATTAAGACTTAACTAACCTAACCACGGTAATTAGATGGGGTTAAGTAATCCACACTTAACTAATCTAAACACGGTAATTCGACGGGGTTAAGTTAAACACTTAACCAATTTAAACTTGGTAGTTCAATGAGGTTAAGTAACCAATACTTAACCAACTTAACGTGATAATTTAATGGGGTTAAGCAACTTATACTTAACCAATTATACATGAAGATTTGATGTGGTTAAGTGACCTAAAGTTAACCAATCTAACTCGTTAATTTGATGTGGTTAAGTGAACTAAACTTAACCAACCTAACTCGTTAATTGGATGTGGTTAAGTGACCTATACTTAACCAATCTAACTCGTTAATTTGACAAGGTCAAGTTAATTTATATAATTAACCAATCTAAAATGATAATTAGACGAGGTTAAGTTATGGATTGCTTAATATACTTAGCCAACTTGACACATGGTTTGTAGGGTTAAGTCTTGGACTTGGATACTTAGCCAATTTTGACATGGTTTGTAGACGGGCTAAGTTATGGACTTAAGTGACACTTAACCCATTAGATAAACCCTAATTCGGAGGATTGGGTAAATAACCATAGTTAACAAGGATTCTGGAAATAAGGCTAAGTGGTAAACCTTAGTTAAGGGAAACTAAGTAATAATTCTTAGTCGAGGAAATTTGGACCATTTCTTAGATAGACCAGTAACCCGATACGTTAGGTCAACGTTTAAGTATGCGTGTAGGAGCAGGCTATCTGATTTAGATAAAGGCTCCAATGAACTGGGTAACGAAGCAGCGGCTTCGGGGAACGTGAGGATATTCTTGGGATCCCTCTGTGAGCTGCCAGGTCATTATACTAGGCTCACGAGAGGTTGAGGTCTGCGGTAGAAGAACCAAGAATATGCCTTGGTTGCTATGCGAGCGACCTAAAGACTGGGGTGGATAGCAGTGAGTCGGCGAATACATAAGGTGCCCGAGATAGCAAGTTCGTCGATCATCTACCATCTTGAGTCAAGCGTGTACGTACGGAAAGGCAGGGAACACCCAACAGACCATAATTGCTATCTAATTATGGGTGAGGTAGGCCGTAGGATGTGGGCTGGTCGGAGTGTAGTTCTCATGCAAGATTTTCTCTTGTGTTGCCTTTCACTAGTTGAGGGAGGGGTCTCGTGGGACCATAGCCACGTGTAGAAAAGCAGACCTTAGTATCTGCATCGGCAGATAAATCTAAAGCTCCCGACCGAGTCTTGTATTTCTTGTTTTGCCCCGTGACAGGACTCAGATGGCACGATGTGATACATGTGAATACAGTTATAGAAAAACGATTCACGATGAATGCGTGGGAAAAAGGGCGCGGTTGAGGGTTAGCGTAATCCCTAGTGGCCTAGGTGGTTTAACCCAAACCGAAATACGAAAGTGTGCAATAGGTAAGCGTAATCCCTAGTGGTGCTAGGTGGCGTAAGTCCTAGTAGTTCAAACGATGACTCATATGGAAGAGCCTAGCTAGAACAAGGGTGACAGTCCAAACGATTTCAAGGATAATACGACATGAGGAAGCCCGTACGAGGTACGGCAAAGGACTGAACTTATATATATGGAAATAAACATATGATTTGAGTAACCTATATGCGATATATTAGGTTGACATGGACCATCTCATGACATGGGGCAAGGGACATTCATGGTTAACACATGACGCGGGTAGGGATACTAGTACGAGAGGTGCAGAGCAAATATACATGTTAGAACTAGGAAGAATATACATAATAGATGCCGCGGGATGTTAGACGGGGTAGATACCCTGGGACAATGTACTCGATAGAAATCTGACGATGTGATACCTTGACTTATCATAACACCGTAGTTTATCATGATACCTTAGTTTACCTTACCGCAGTAGTTCAACCGGCTACCCTGGTTTATCTATCTTGTAGTTATCCTTATGTTTACTTTCAGTTTATGCATGTCATGTTACCTTTACCTATTTTTATACTGGAAGTAGATAGGACTTACTCAGTCTTTTTGACTGACCCGTTTTGTTTCGCCTCTTTTCTTCCGTTTCCCCCCCCCCCAAGGTTTCAGGGAGGAAATAATGCTGTTTAGTTCGGACTTCTTCTGCTTGAAGGTCATCATGGATGGCTTGGACTCCGCATGGCTATGGCTACTTTACTGTTTTACTTGGGGAATAATTTATTAAAAAGTCTTTATGCTTCTTTACTATTGCAAGACAGGTTTTGATGTACTCTGATGTAAAAGGCGTTAGACCTTATTTATTCATGTTATGAAAGTTTGACTTTACTTCCGCTATTTATATATGTTCTGTCTTGTGATATTTCTGTGCATGTTTACCAATAATGCCCCTCCAAAGCTAGTGCATTCCTTTGCGAGTGACCCTAGCGGAGGCGGGGTGTTACAGAAAATGTTAGACCAAATTTTGGTACTAACACCCAAATTCAACGTGACAACCTCACGATCACAGAACAATGCAGAAAAAGCAGTAAAAGTAAAGGATACACACAATATTTTTATAGTGGTTCGGCTCAATCCAAGCCTACGTCCACTTTATAGTTTCTTAAATCCTAAGAAAACTATTACAATGATGTTTGTTTGCAGTTTATACACGAAATCCTCGTGTTTACAGTGAAGAAGAGGAGATTAAAGGGAAGATTATACACGAAATCCTCGTGTTTTGATTGATTAGAGGGCGGTCTTCCGCTATTCACAAAGTCCTTGTGTCGATAATGGTGGAATCCCTCCAGAACAAGTGCCAAAAGTCCCTTGAAATGGCCATGTTGTGGTGTATTTATAGGCCCTAGGTTTATGGTCTTTTTATAGAGATTAGGATAGTTTTAGGCCCTAGGATTAGATCTAGGATTAATCTAGGCCACAGAAATCGTCACAGGCCCATCAGACCCGACCAAGACTGCATCCAGGTGCACCAGGCCACAAAACACGGAGTTGTGTTTTTGGACCCAGTCGACACCCAAGTCGACAGCCCTATCGACTTGGGGTCCAGGGGTGTCGACAGCCCTGTCGACTCCCCTGTCGACATGGGCTTTGGCGGGAAAATTCCCGCCTACCCCAAAACTTGAACTTCCTAGGTGATTTTCAAACTTGAAAACCCTGAAAACTTTGACGGATCATAACTTGGTCATACGGACTCCGATTCTCGAAAACTCGGACTCTATTTCGCGTATTATTCCGAGACGAACGCAATGGCATAGCCTGTTTCACTTGATTCAGAATTTAAAATTAAATTCTTCCTTGATTCTCGTTTTAACATGTTATTGAAATACGGGTTGTTACATTCTCCCCACCTTTTAGGATTTCGTCCCCGAAATCTATAAGTTAGGAAGAACATATCCTACCATCCATCATCCATCTACTCAAAACATCATCCACAAGCAACCATTGTCCTTAGATGATTTCTAATGCTATTCACAAAGTCCTTGTGTCGATAATGGTGGAATCCCTCCAGAACAAGTGCCAAAAGTCCCTTGAAATGGCCATGTTGTGGTGTATTTATAGGCGTAGAGGAGTGCCAGGGAGTCTGAATCGGATCGGATCGGAGGGGCACGTGGCACGCGCTGAGGTGATCTCGAAAGTAGTGGAGAAGTGGTCATCAGGTCGTGCTAGGACAGGTAGAGGCCGATCCGTGTTTGCAGGAGGTGGTTATGGCAAGAGAATCGGTCAAATCTGAAGTGTGGCAGTAGCAGGCCCAGTCGGTTCGGATCGGATCCGAACCGAGCCGGTTGTTCCAGCAGAGGGCGTGCGCGCACTTCTGTGCAGAGTCGAAGGGGATCGGTTCGGTCCCGATCCGAACCGGTGCGGAGCTTTCGAGCCGAAGACATTGCGAAGTTTTGTGTAGATTACTGCAGGCGGGTCGGGTCTGCCTCATCCCGATCCGAACCGGGGTCTCCAATCCGAGCCGGCACCTGTGTAACAACCCGTATTTCAATAACATGTTAAAACGAGAATCAAGGCAGAATTTAATTTTAAATTCTGAATCAAGTAAAACGGGCTATGCCATTGCGTTCGTCTCGGAAAAATACGCGAAATAGAGTCCGAGTTTTCGAGAATCGGAGTCCGTATGACCAAGTTATGGTCCGTCGGAGTTTTCAGGGTTTCCAAGTTTGAAAATCACCTAGGAAGTTCAAGTTTTGTGGTAGGCGGGAATTTTCACGCCAAAGCCCATGTCGACAGGGGAGTGGACAGGGCTGTCGACACCCCTGGACCCCAAGTCGACAGGGCTGTCGACTTGGGTGTCGACTGGGTCCAAAAACACAACTCCGTGTTTTGTGGCCTGGTGCACCTGGATGCAGTATTGGTCTGGTCTGATGGGCCTGTGACGATTTCTGTGGTCTAGATTAATCCTAGATCTAATCCTAGGGCCTAAAACTATCCTAATCTCTATAAAAAGACCATAAACCTAACCTAAATCCCTAAAAATCAAACCTAGCAACTAAGTGCTGCCAAAATCAATCTTGATCATGGCCTCCATCTCCAATCCCTAGAGCCTATGCATTCAAATCGGGTTCAAATCAAAAGGTGCAAGCTTGCTACACCAAATAGAGGCCAAATCAACGTTGCTATGCGAGTTTCATGACGGATCTTCATCAAAGGAGCCACCTTCCTTTGCCAAAACGATTCATGCTCCTAGTCCTCTTGCCATACTATGTAAGTTCTAGCTACTTTTAGATGGAAACGGTAGTTTTGATAATGACATGGGATAAAATGAGGCTAAACATGATTATGCGAACCTATATGAACCTTACCTTGCCTCTTGTGTTCATGTTTATGATCTTAGGCCATGTGAGTGACTTAATCATGCCTCTCATGCTATGCATAACCTAGTTTAACATGCAAGTTTGGATCTTTATGCATGAAATGCTAGCATGAACCTTTAGGAACCACTTTACTTGTGAAACATTGGCTAAGGCAAGATTTTGGGGCTTATGCATGTTTATGGACCCAAACCCCTTATGCTAACATGCAAGTTTGTGGCCAAATCCTTTATGAGATTATGCATGCTCGTGGCCAATCCCCTCTTGTAAGTTGTGCATGTTTATGGCCAAATCCCTTTTGATAATATGCATGTTTGTGGCCAAATTACCTTATGACACTATGCATGTTTATGGCCAATCCCTTTATGATGTTATGCATGTGGAAGCCAAGCCCTTTTTGGCATCATGCATGTTTTGAGACCAATATGTGACATAGTTGACTCGCTTTGCTTGCGTTGGGAAAACACGATCTTGGGTAGTTAGATAAACATGAACATGTCGCGAAATCTTAACTTGATTATGACATGTGTTTATACTTGGAAATATGACTTGAAAGATAACATGGAAGTTGATATGTAAGTATGCATAAAACATGAGCTTGGGAATTTACCTATTAAGTTAGGTCTACCCTTTGGGAATTTACCTATTAAGTTAGGTCTACCCAAATGCTTGAAAACTTGTAGCATGTTTTGGAAACATGATGAGCTTAGATAATATGAGTGTGGCCAACTCGAGGTTGGGTTGAGTTTGCAACGTAAAACTACCCGGAACCGACCGGCCTAACTAGTAGTTGCAAACAATAGGACCCAATGTGAGAAGTTGGTCATGTCGCGCTTAAGACCCGAGGTTAGACTAGGTTGTGGTGTAAATCTACCCGGACCCGCCCGGCTTAAATAGTAACCACAACAAGGTCTAATGTGAGAGGTTAAGAGTGCATTAATTAAATTAATGCCACATGATAAGGTTAAGTAAATTTGACTAATGACACTTAACCAATATGACACGAATGGGTCGGTTAAGTGGGACCGGACTTGATTCCTTAATGACACTTAACCATGCAAGATGATTAGGGGATGGGGTTAAGTAATTTACACTTAACTAATCAGACTGGGTAATTAGATGAGGTTAAGTAATTAAGACTTAACTAACCTAACCACGGTAATTAGATGGGGTTAAGTAATCCACACTTAACTAATCTAAACATGGTAATTCGATGGTGTTAAGTTAAACACTTAACCAATTCAAACTTGGTAATTCAATGAGGTTAAGTAACCCATACTTAACCAACTTAACGTGATAATTTAATGGGGTTAAGCACTTATACTTAACCAATTATACATGAAGATTTGATGTGGTTAAGTGACCTAAACTTAACCAATCTAACTCGGTAATTTGATGTGGTTAAGTGAACTAAACTTAACCAATCTAACTCGTTAATTGGATGTGGTTAAGTGACCTATACTTAACCAACCTAACGTGAAAACATGATAAGGCTAAGTCACGAATCACTGGAATACGCTTGACCGATTTGATGACAAGGTCAAGTTAATTTATATAATTAACCAATCTAAAATGATAATTAGACGAGGTTAAGTTATGGATTGCTTAATATACTTAGCCAACTTGACACATGGTTTGTAGGGTTAAGTCTAGGACTTGGATACTTAGCCAATTTTGACATGGTTGGTAGACGGGCTAAGTTATGAACTTAAGTGACACTTAACCCATTAGATAAACCCTAATTCGGAGGATTAGGTAAATAACCATAGTTAACAAGGATTATGGAAATAAGGCTAAGTGGTAAACCTTAGTTAAAAGAAACTAAGTAATAATTCTTAGCCAAGGAAATTTGGACCACCTCTTAGATAGATGAGTAACCCGATACGGTAGGTCATCGTTTAAGTATACGTGTAGGAGCAGACTATCTGATTTAGATAAAGGCTCCAACGAACTGGGTAACGAAGCAGCGGCTTCGGGGAACGTGAGGATACTCTTGGTATCCCTCTGTGAGGTCGCAGATGATCATCCTGGGCTCACAAGAGGTTGAGGTCTGCGGTAGAAGAACCAAGAATATGCCTTGGTTGCTATGCGAGCGACCTAAAGACTGGGGTGGATAGCAGTGAGTCGACGGATACATAAGGTGCCCGAGATAGAAAGTTCGCCAATCATCTACCATCTTGAGTCAAGTGTGTACGTACAGAAAGGCAGGGAACACCCAACAGACCATAATTTGCTATCTATTTATGGGTGAGGTAGGCCGTAGGATGTGGGCTGGCCGGAGTGTAGTTCTCATGCAAGATTTTCTCTTGTGTTGCCTTTCACTAGTTGAGGGAGGGGTCTCATGGGACCATAGCCACGTGTAGAAAAGCAGACCTTAGCATCTGCATCGGCAGATAAATCTAAAGCTCCCGACCGAGTCCTGTATTTCTTGTTTTGCCCTGGGACAGGACTCGGATGGCACGATGTGATACATGTGCATACAGTTATGGAAAAACGATTCACGATGAATGCGTGGGAAAAAGGGCGCGGTTGAGGGTTAGCGTAATCCCTAGTGGCCTAGGTGGTTTAACCCAAACCGAAATACGAAAGCGTGCAATAGGTAAGCGTAATCCCTAGTGGTGCTAGGTGGTGTAAGTCCTAGTAGTTCAAACGATGATTCATATGGAAGAGCCTAGCTAGAACAAGGGTGACAGTCCAAACGATTTCAAGGATAATACGACATGAGGAAGCCCGTACGAGGTACGGCAAAGGACTGAACTTATATACATGGAAAGAAACATACGAGTTGAGTAACCTATATATGCGATATATTAGGTTGACATGGACCATCACACGACTTTGAGTAAGGGACATTCATGGTTAACACATAACAAGGTTGGGATACTAGTATGAGAGGTGCAGAGCAGATATACATGTTAGAACCAGGAAAAATATGCATAATAGATACCGTGGGGTATTAGACGGGGTAGATACCTTGGGATAGTATACTTGATAGAAACCTGACGATGTGATACCTTGATTTATCATGACGCCGTGGTTTATCACGATACCTTAGTTTAGCTTGCTACAGTAGTTCAGGCTGTTACCTCGATTTAGTTTATCTATCTTGTAGTCATCTTTATGTTTACTTTCAGTTTATGCATGTCATGTAACCTTTACCTGTTTTTATACTGAAGTAGAGAGGACTTACTCAGTCTTTTTGACTGACCCGTTTTGTTTCGCCTCTTTTCTTCCCTTTCCCCCCCTCCAAGTTTCAGGGAGGAAACAATGCTGTTTAGTTCGGACTTCTTCTGCTTGAAGGTCATCATGGATGGCTTGGACTTCTCTTGGCTATGGCTACTTTACTGTTTTTAATTGGGGAATAATTTATGAAAAAGGTTTCATGCTTCTTTATTTCGGCAAGACAGGTTTTGATGTACTCTGATGTAAAAAGGCTTTTGACCTCATTTATTAATGTTATGAAAGTTTGATTTTACTTCCACTATTTATATATGTTCTGTCTTGTGATATTTCTGTGCATGTTTACCAATAATGCCCCTCTAAAGCTAGTGCATTCCTTTGCGAGTGACCCTAGCGGAGGCGGGGTGTTACATTTGGTATCAGAGCAGAAGGTTACCAGACTGGGCAAAAGTTTTTAAAGACCTTCTGAAAACTATTTGAAAATCATTTACAAAGAAGCATTTTTCAAGAAAATTTTCTTTTAAAAGAAAAAGGCTATTCCCCAAAGGCCATTAGCATTATCCTTGTTTCCTTGATTGAATCTCTTTTCCTTTCTTTCCTCCATCTGTAGTCACAGTGGTTTTGACTGCGACTAGTCTTTCTAGCTGCGTAAGTGTTTCCCGTATGATGGAGGAGTTTCTTGAGAGACCGTTGCAGAGTTATGCATGAAAGGATAGTAAGAACAAGGATAAAGGATACAAGCTCAGGGATAAGCAACATGTTGGTATGGCTGAGTCCTAAAAGGAGGGAGAAAGATGAACAATGAAACCCATGACGAGAGGGTACCTTTGGCATAGTGAAACGGGATAGATGGTTAAGTATCATGGGACAAGGACAAGATCATTGGGAGGGCAATAGTATGCTCTCATTTCTAGGGTACCTCAGAAGGAGGGTAACGATCTTGTTAAAGGTTTAGCTTTTCTTCTCTATCATCCTATCGGGACTTTGCTTTGATCACCGCATCTTTTAAGTCCGCTTCGATAGTTGAGTCTATGCACCTTAGTACTAGCGTAGTAGAGAATCACGTTTTTGTCTCAAGTCCTATTGGAAGATCGGTCCATTTATTCATGGCTTGTTTGGATTTGAGAATGTCTATATCAAGTGTTGAGCTTGGAAATAATGCTTATGTTTATAAGTTGTGGATGGATTCTAGGGATGAAGTGGTTATCCAGTAAGGGTTGCCACTCTCGGTTTTAGAAGGAGGGTAGTTAGACTCTTGGCTTGCTTTGGTAATACCCTCGAAGTCTCGTGTAACCTTTTGGGGATCTGTCATGGCTAGTTACCTAGAATCCCAGGATGCAGTTGTTGGTAATCCGTTTGAATAGAATTCGCCGATAAGACGGATGGTTTACTTCATTTATGCATGGGTTATAGAGATCACCCTAGTAAGTGCGCTTGATAACCTGGTTAGCATCTGTTTACTTTCAAGAGGAAGCTCCTCTACGAGAAATACCCTGTGGTACGAGGTCCGAGATTCACTAGTGAATTTTGGGAAAGCTTGCATGAGATCATGAGTACGCAGTCATATTTGCGTCAAGTATTCTAGGAAAAGGATAAGTGCAAGTGGAACGAGAGGAGACGAAGGAATGAGTTCCAGCTCATGTTATGGAAACAGGAATAAGAAGCTACAAAATCGCGAAGTTAAAAGACGACTTTGATGGTCAAAGACTAGATACGCGCATGATATCTCTTTTTGGGAGTATATCCTTGATCCCTATTTTCTGTAGAGCTTACTTGTAGGCTATCTTTTGTGGACATCCTCTCGGTCCTATTTTCTGTTACAAACCCCGTAAGGAGTTTGTCTTGTTTATCTTCTCGACCCTGTTTCATGGAATCTTAGGTAGAACCCTATGGATGTAAACATGTATTTGAAACATGTTATGGTTGATATGGTTGCAAATGGTTGCAAGTGGTTGCTCGTGGATGCGCGAATTTACATTAGATATTAGCTCGACTCGGTCACATTTCATATTGCATATGCACGAGTATTTATACTTGTTTATGGATGAAATCGAATGTATTACCATGCGGTTGTTGCATATGAATGAATGATTGTGCACGCATATAGTATCTATATGACTAGGACTATTTGCATGCATGTTGGATTCATGGCACTATACATATTTTGCATTAGAAAGATTATTCAGGCCTGATCATTAGCATTAGCTAAGGAACATGTACACACACGTTTTGCATATATTCATACAGCATTAGAAATCATCTAAGGACAATGGTTGCTTGTGGATGATGTTTTGAGTAGATGGATGATGGATGGTAGGATATGTTCTTCCTAACTTAGAGATTTCGGGGACGAAATCCTAAAAGGTGGGGAGAATGTAACAACCCGTATTTCAATAACATGTTAAAACGAGAATCAAGGCAGAATTTAATTTTAAATTCTGAATCAAGTAAAATGGGCTATGCCATTGCGTTCGTCTCGGAAAAATACGCGAAATAGAGTCCGAGTTTTCGAGAATCGGTGTCCGTATGACCAAGTTATGGTCCGTCGGAGTTTTCAGGGTTTCCAAGTTTGAAAATCACCTAGGAAGTTCAAGTTTTGGGGTAGGCGGGAATTTTCCCGCCAAAGCCCATGTCGACAGGGGAGTCGACAGGGCTGTCGACACCCCTGGACCCCAAGTCGACAGGGCTGTCGACTTGGGTGTCGACTGGGTCCAAAAACACAACTCCGTGTTTTGTGGCCTGGTGCACCTGGATGCAGTATTGGTCTAGTCTGATGGGCCTGTGACGATTTCTGTGGTCTAGATTAATCCTAGATCTAATCCTAGGGCCTAAAACTATCATAATCTCTATAAAAAGACCATAAACCTAACCTAAATCCCTAAAAATCAAACCTAGCAACTAAGTGCTGCCAAAATCAGTCTTGATCATGGCCTCCATCTCCAATCCCTAGAGCCTATGCATTCAAATCGGGTTCAAATCAAAAGGTGCAAGCTTGCTACACCAAATAGAGGCCAAATCAACGTTGCTATGCGAGTTTCATGACGGATCTTCATCAAAGGAGCCACCTTTCTTTGCCAAAACGATTCATGCTCCTAGTCCTCTTGCCATACTATGTAAGTTCTAGCTACTTTTAGATGGAAACTGTAGTTTTGATAATGACATGGGATAAAATGAGGCTAAACATGAATATGTGAACCTATATGAACCTTACCTTGCCTCTTGTGTTCATGTTTATGATCTTCGGCCATGTGAGTGACTTAATCATGCCTCTCATGCTATGCAAAACCTAGTTTAACTTGCATGTTTGGATCTTTATGCATGAAATGCTAGCATGAACCTTTAGGAACCACTTTACTTGTGAAACATTGGCTAAGGCAAGATTTTGGGGCTTATGCATGTTTATGGACCCAAACCCCTTATGCTAACATGCAAGTTTGTGGCCAAATCCTTTATGAGATTATGCATGCTCGTGGCCAATCCCCTCTTGTAAGTTGTGCATGTTTATGGCCGAATCCCTTTTGATAATATGCATGTTTGTGGCCAAATTACCTTATGACACTATGCATGTTTATGGCCAATCCCTTTATGATGTTATGCATGTGGAAGCCAAGCCCTTTTTGGCATCATGCATGTTTTGAGACCAATATGTGACATAGTTGACTCGCTTTGCTTGCGTTGGGAAAACACGATCTTGGGTAGTTAGATAAACATGAACATGTCGCGAAATCTTAACTTGATTATGACATGTGTTTATACTTGGAAATATGACTTGAAAGATAACATGGAAGTTGGCATGTAAGTATGCATAAAACATGAGCTTGGGAATTTACCTATTAAGTTAGGTCTACCCTTTGGGAATTTACCTATTAAGTTAGGTCTACCCAAATGCTTGAAAACTTGTAGCATGTTTTGGAAACATGATGAGCTTAGATAATATGAGTGTGGCCAACTCGAGGTTGGGTTGAGTTTGCAACGTAAAACTACCCGGAACCGACCGGCCTAACTAGTAGTTGCAAACAATAGGACCCAATGTGAGAAGTTGGTCATGTCGCGCTTAAGACCCGAGGTTAGACTAGGTTGTGGTGTAAATCTACCCGAACCCGCCCGGCTTAACTAGTAACCACAACAAGGTCTAATGTGAGAGGTTAAGAGTGCATTAATTGAATTAATGCCACATGATAAGGTTAAGTAAATTTGACTAATGACAGTTAACCGATATGACACGAATGGGTAGGTTAAGTGGGACCGGACTTGATTCCTTAATGACACTTAACCATGCAAGATGATTAGGGGATGGGGTTAAGTAATTTACACTTAACTAATCAGACTGGGTAATTAGATGAGGTTAAGTAATTAAGACTTAACTAACCTAACCACGGTAATTAGATGGGGTTAAGTAATCCACACTTAACTAATCTAAACACGGTAATTTGATGGGGTTAAGTTAAACACTTAACCAATTCAAACTTGGTAATTCAATGAGGTTAAGTAACCCATACTTAACCAACTTAACGTGATAATTTAATGGGGTTAAGCAACTTATACTTAACCAATTATACATGAAGATTTGATGTGGTTAAGTGACCTAAACTTAACCTATCTAACTCGGTAATTTGATGTGGTTAAGTGAACTAAACTTAACCAATCTAACTCGTTAATTGGATGTGGTTAAGTGACCTATACTTAACCAATCTAACGTGGAAACATGATAAGGCTAAGTCACGAATCACTGGAATACGCTTGACCGATTTGATGACAAGGTCAAGTTAATTTATATAATTAACCAATCTAAAATGATAATTAGACGAGGTTAAGTTATGGATTGCTTAATATACTTAGCCAACTTGACACATGGTTTGTAGGGTTAAGTCTTGGACTTGGATACTTAGCCAATTTTGACATGGTTGGTAGACGGGCTAAGTTATGAACTTAAGTGACACTTAACCCATTAGATAAACCCTAATTCGGAGGATTAGGTAAATAACCATAGTTAACAAGGATTATGGAAATAAGGCTAAGAGGTAAACCTTAGTTAAAAGAAACTAAGTAATAATTCTTAGCCAAGGAAATTTGGACCACCTCTTAGATAAATGAGTAACCCGATACGGTAGGTCATCATTTAAGTATACGTGTAGGAGCAGGCTATTTGATTTAGATAAAGGCTCCAACGAACTGGGTAACGAAGCAGCGGCTTCGGGGAACGTGAGGATATTCTTGGTATCCCTCTGTGAGGTCGCAGATGATCATCCTGGGCTCACAAGAGGTTGAGGTCTGCGGTAGAAGAACCAAGAATATGCCTTGGTTGCTATGCGAGCGACCTAAAGACTGGGGTGGATAGCAGTGAGTCGACGGATACATAAGGTGCCCGAGATAGCAAGTTCGCCGATCATCTACCATCTTGAGTCAAGCGTGTACGTACGGAAAGGCAGGGAACACCCAACAGACCATAATTTGCTATCTAATTATGGGTGAGGTAGGCCGTAGGATGTGGGCTGGCCGGAGTGTAGTTCTCATGCAAGATTTTCTCTTGTGTTGCCTTTCACTAGTTGAGGGAGGGGTCTCGTGGGACCATAGCCACGTGTAGAAAAGTAGACCTTAGCATCTGCATCGACAGATAAATCTAAAGCTCCCGACCGAGTCCTGTATTTCTTGTTTTGCCCTGGGACAGGACTCGTATGGCACGATGTGATACATGTGCATACAGTTATAGAAAAACGATTCACGATGAATGCGTGGGAAAAAGGGCGCGGTTGAGGGTTAGCGTAATCCCTAGTGGCCTAGGTAGTTTAACCCAAACCGAAATACGAAAGCGTGCAATAGGTAAGCGTAATCCCTAGTGGTGCTAGGTGGTGTAAGTCCTAGTAGTTCAAACGATGATTCATATGGAAGAGCCTAGCTAGAACAAGGGTGACATTCCAAACGATTTCAAGGATAATACGACATGAGGAAGCCCGTACGAGGTACGGCAAAGGACTGAACTTATATACATGGAAAGAAACATACGAGTTGAGTAACCTATATATGCGATATATTAGGTTGACATGGACCATTACACGACTTTGAGTAAGGGACATTCATGGTTAACACATAACAAGGTTGGGATACTAGTACGAGAGGTGCAGAGCAGATATACATGTTAGAACCAGGAAAAATATACATAATAGATACCGTGGGGTATTAGACGGGGTAGATACCTTGGGATAGTATACTTGATAGAAACCTGACGATGTGATACCTTGATTTATCATGACGCTGTGGTTTATCACGATACCTTAGTTTAGCTTGCTACAGTAGTTCAGCCTGTTACCCCGATTTAGTTTATCTATCTTGTAGTCATCTTTATGTTTACTTTCAGTTTATGCATGTCATGTTACCTTTACCTGTTTTTATACTGGAAGTAGATAGGACTTACTCAGTCTTTTTGACTGGCCCGTTTTGTTTCGCCTCTTTTCTTCCGTTCCCCCCCCCAGGTTTCAGGGAGGAAACAATGCTGTTTAGTTCGGACTTCTTCTGCTTGAAGGTCATCATGGATGGCTTGGACTTCTCTTGGCTATGGCAACTTTACTGTTTTTAATTGGGGAATAATTTATGAAAAAGGTTTCATGCTTCTTTATTTCGGCAAGACAGGTTTTGATGTACTCTGATGTAAAAAGGCTTTTGACCTCATTTATTAATGTTATGAAAGTTTGATTTTACTTCCGCTATTAATATATGTTCTGTCTTGTGATATTTCTGTGCATGTTTACCAATAATGCCCCTCGAAAGCTAGTGCATTCCTTTGCGAGTGACCCTAGCGGAGGCGGGGTGTTACATTTGGTATCAGAGCAGAAGGTTACCAGACTGGGCAAAAGTTTTTAAAGACCTTCTGAAAACTATTTGAAAATCGTTTACAAAGAAGCATTTTTCAAGAAAATTTTCTTTTAAAAGAAAAAGGCTATTCCCCAAAGGCCATTAGCATTATCCTTGTTTCCTTGATTGAATCTCTTTTCCTTTCTTTCCTCCATCTGTAGTCACAGTGGTTTTGACTGCGACTAGTCTTTCTAGCTGCGTAAGTGTTTCCCGTATGATGGAGGTGGTTCTCGAGAGACCGTTGCAGAGTTATGCATGAAAGGATAGTAAGAACAAGGATAAAGGATACGAGCTCAGGGATAAGCAACATGTTGGTATGGCTGAGTCCTAAAAGGAGGGAGAAAGATGAACAATGAAACCCATGACGAGAGGGTACCTTTGGCATAGTGAAACGGGATAGATAGTTAAGTATCATGGGACAAGGACAAGATCATTGGGAGGGCAATAGTATGCTCTCATTTCTAGGGTACCTCAGAAGGAGGGTAACGATCTTGTTAAAGGTTTAGCTTTTCTTCTCTATCATCCTGTCGGGACTTTGCTTTGATCACCGCATCTTTTAAGTCCGCTTCGATAGTTGAGTCTCTGCACCTTAGTACTAGCGTAGTAGAGAATCCTGTTTTTGTCTCAAGTCCTATTGGAAGATCGGTCCATTTATTCATGGCTTGTTTGGATTTTAGAATGTCTATATCAAGTGTTGAGCTTGGAAATAATGCTTATGTTTATAAGTTGTGGATGGATTCTAGGGATGAAGTGGTTATCCAGTAAGGGTTGCCACTCTCGGTTTTAGAAGGAGGGTAGTTAGACTCTTGGCTTGCTTTGGTAATACCCTCGAAGTCTCGTGTAACCTTTTGGGGATCTGTCATGGCTAGTTACCTAGAATCCCAGGATGCAGTTGTTGGTAATCCGTTTGAATAGAATTCGCCGATAAGACGGATGGTTTACTTCATTTATGCATGGGTTATAGAGATCACCCTAGTAAGTGCGCTTGATAACCTGGTTGGCATCTGTTTACTTTCAAGAGGAAGCTCCTCTACGAGAAATACCCTGTGGTACGAGGTCCGAGATTCACTAGTGAATTTTGGGAAAGCTTGCATGAGATCATGAGTACGCAGTCATATTTGCGTCAAGTATTCTAGGAAAAGGATAAGTGCAAGTGGAACGAGAGGAGACGAAGGAATGAGTTCCAGCTCATGTTATGGAAACAGGAATAAGAAGCTACAAAATCGCGAAGTTAAAAGATGACTTTGATGGTCAAAGACTAGATACGCGCATGATATCTCTTTTTGGGAGTATATCCTTGATCCCTGTTTTCTGTAGAGCTTACTTGTAGGCTATCTTTTGTGGACATCCTCTCGGTCCTATTTTCTGTTACAAATCCCGTAAGGAGTTTGTCCTGTTTATCTTCTTGACCCTGTTTCAGGGAATCTTAGGTAGAACCCTATGGATGTAAACATGTATTTGAAACATGTTATGGTTGATATGGTTGCAAATGGTTGCAAGTGGTTGCTCGTGGATGCGCGAATTTACATTAGATATTAGCTCGACTCGGTCACATTTCATATTGCATATGCACGAGTATTTATACTTGTTTATGGATGAAATCGAATGTATTACCATGTGGTTGTTGCATATGAATGAATGATTGTGCACGCATATAGTATCTATATGACTAGGACTATTTGCATGCATGTTGGATTCATGGCACTATACATATTTTGCATTAGAAAGATTATTCAGGCCTGATCATTAGCATTAGCTAAGGAACATGTACACACACGTTTTGCATATATTCATACAGCATTAGAAATCATCTAAGGACAATGGTTGCTTGTGGATGATGTTTTGAGTAGATGGATGATGGATGGTAGGATATGTTCTTCCTAACTTATAGATTTCGGGGACGAAATCCTAAAAGGTGGGGAGAATGTAACAACCCGTATTTCAATAACATGTTAAAACGAGAATCAAGGCAGAATTTAATTTTAATTTCTGAATCAAGTAAAACGGGCTATGCCATTGCGTTCGTCTCGGAAAAATACGCGAAATATAGTCCGAGTTTTCGAGAATCGGAGTCCGTATGACCAAGTTATGGTCCGTCGGAGTTTTCAGGGTTTCCAAGTTTGAAAATCACCTAGGAAGTTCAAGTTTTGGGGTAGGCGGGAATTTTCCCGCCAAAGCCCATGTCGACAGGGGAGTCGACAGGGCTGTCGACACCCCTGGACCCCAAGTCGACAGGGCTGTCGACTTGGGTGTCGACTGGGTCCAAAAACACAACTCCGTGTTTTGTGGCCTGGTGCACCTGGATGCAGTATTGGTCTGGTCTGATGGGCCTGTGACGATTTCTGTGGTCTAGATTAATCCTAGATCTAATCCTAGGGCCTAAAACTATCCTAATCTCTATAAAAAGACCATAAACCTAACCTAAATCCCTAAAAATCAAACCTAGCAACTAAGTGCTGCCAAAATCAATCTTGATCATGGCCTCCATCTCCAATCCCTAGAGCCTATGCATTCAAATCGGGTTCAAATCAAAAGGTGCAAGATTGCTACACCAAATAGAGGCCAAATCAACGTTGCTATGCGAGTTTCATGACGGATCTTCATCAAAGGAGCCACCTTTCTTTGCCAAAACGATTCATGCTCCTAGTCCTCTTGCCATACTATGTAAGTTCTAGCTACTTTTAGATGGAAACGGTAGTTTTGATAATGACATGGGATAAAATGAGGCTAAACATGAATATGCGAACATATATGAACCTTACCTTGCCTCTTGTGTTCATGTTTATGATCTTCGGCCATGTGAGTGACTTAATCATGCCTCTCATGCTATGCAAAACCTAGTTTAACTTGCAAGTTTGGATCTTTATGCATGAAATGCTAGCATGAACCTTTAGGAACCACTTTACTTGTGAAACATTGGCTAAGGCAAGATTTTGGGGCTTATGCATGTTTATGGACCCAAACCCCTTATGCTAACATGCAAGTTTGTGGCCAAATCCTTTATGAGATTATGCATGCTCGTGGCCAATCCCCTCTTGTAAGTTGTGCATGTTTATGGCCAAATCCCTTTTGATAATATGCATGTTTGTGGCCAAATTACCTTATGACACTATGCATGTTTATGGCCAATCCCTTTATGATGTTATGCATGTGGAAGCCAAGCCCTTTTTGGCATCATGCATGTTTTGAGACCAATATGTGACATAGTTGACTCGCTTTGCTTGCGTTGGGAAAACACGATCTTGGGTAGTTAGATAAACATGAACATGTCGCGAAATCTTAACTTGATTATGACATGTGTTTATACTTGGAAATATGACTTGAAAGATAACATGGAAGTTGGCATGTAAGTATGCATAAAACATGAGCTTGGGAATTTAACTATTAAGTTAGGTCTACCCTTTGGGAATTTACCTATTAAGTTAGGTCTACCCAAATGCTTGAAAACTTGTAGCATGTTTTGGAAACATGATGAGCTTAGATAATATGAGTGTGGCCAACTCGAGGTTGGGTTGAGTTTGCAACGTAAAACTACCCGGAACCGACCGGCCTAACTAGTAGTTGCAAACAATAGGACCCAATGTGAGAAGTTGGTCATGTCGCGCTTAAGACCCGAGGTTAGACTAGGTTGTGGTGTAAATCTACCCGGACCCGCCCGGCTTAACTAGTAACCACAACAAGGTCTAATGTGAGAGGTTAAGAGTGCATTAATTGAATTAATGCCACATGATAAGGTTAAGTAAATTTGACTAATGACACTTAACCGATATGACACGAATGGGTAGGTTAAGTTGGACCGGACTTGATTCCTTAATGACACTTAACCATGCAAGATGATTAGGGGATGGGGTTAAGTAATTTACACTTAACTAATCAGACTGGGTAATTAGATGAGGTTAAGTAATTAAGACTTAACTAACCTAACCACGGTAATTAGATGGGGTTAAGTAATCCACACTTAACTAATCTAAACACGGTAATTCGATGGGGTTAAGTTAAACACTTAACCAATTCAAACTTGGTAATTCAATGAGGTTAAGTAACCCATACTTAACCAACTTAACGTGATAATTTAATGGGGTTAAGCAACTTATACTTAACCAATTATACATGAAGATTTGATGTGGTTAAGTGACCTAAACTTAACCAATCTAACTCGGTAATTTGATGTGGTTAAGTGAACTAAACTTAACCAATCTAACTCGTTAATTGGATGTGGTTAAGTGACCTATACTTAACCAATCTAACGTGAAAACATGATAAGGCTAAGTCACGAATCACTGGAATACGCTTGACCGATTTGATGACAAGGTCAAGTTAATTTATATAATTAACCAATCTAAAATGATAATTAGACGAGGTTAAGTTATGGATTGCTTAATATACTTAGCCAACTTGACACATGGTTTGTAGGGTTAAGTCTTGGACTTGGATACTTAGCCAATTTTGACATGGTTGGTAGACGGGCTAAGTTATGAACTTAAGTGACACTTAACCCATTAGATAAACCCTAATTCGGAGGATTAGGTAAATAACCATAGTTAACAAGGATTATGGAAATAAGGCTAAGTGGTAAACCTTAGTTAAAAGAAACTAAGTAATAATTCTTAGCCAAGGAAATTTGGACCACCTCTTAGATAGATGAGTAACCCGATACGGTAGGTCATCGTTTAAGTATACGTGTAGGAGCAGGCTATCTGATTTAGATAAAGGCTCCAACGAACTGGGTAACGAAGCAGCGGCTTCGGGGAACATGAGGATATTCTTGGTATCCCTCTGTGAGGTCGCAGATGATCATCCTGGGCTCACAAGAGGTTGAGGTCTGCGGTAGAAGAACCAAGAATATGCCTTGGTTGCTATGCGAGCGACCTAAAGACTGGGGTGGATAGCAGTGAGTCGACGGATACATAAGGTGCCCGAGATAGCAAGTTCGCCGATCATCTACCATCTTGAGTCAAGCGTGTACGTACGGAAAGGCAGGGAACACCCAACAGACCATAATTTGCTATCTAATTATGGGTGAGGTAGGCCGTAGGATGTGGGCTGGCCGGAGTGTAGTTCTCATGCAAGATTTTCTCTTGTGTTGCCTTTCACTAGTTGAGGGAGGGCTCTCGTGGGACCATAGCCACGTGTAGAAAAGTAGACCTTAGCATCTGCGTCGGCAGATAAATCTAAAGCTCCCGACCGAGTCCTGTATTTCTTGTTTTGCCCTGGGACAGGACTCGGATGGCACGATGTGATACATGTGCATACAGTTATAGAAAAACGATTCACGATGAATGCGTGGGAAAAAGGGCGCGGTTGAGGGTTAGCGTAATCCCTAGTGGCCTAGGTGGTTTAACCCAAACCGAAATACGAAAGCGTGCAATAGGTAAGCGTAATCCCTAGTGGTGCTAGGTGGCGTAAGTCCTAGTAGTTCAAACGATGATTCATATGGAAGAGCCTAGCTAGAACAAGGGTGACAGTCCAAACGATTTCAAGGATAATACGACATGAGGAAGCCCGTACGAGGTACGGCAAAGGACTGAACTTATATACATGGAAAGATACATACGAGTTGAGTAACCTATATATGCGATATATTAGGTTGACATGGACCATTACACGACTTTGTGTAAGGGACATTCATGGTTAACACATAACAAGGTTGGGATACTAGTACGAGAGGTGCAGAGCAGATATACATGTTAGAACCAGGAAAAATATACATAATAGATACCGTGGGGTATTAGACGGGGTAGATACCTTGGGATAGTATACTTGATAAAAACCTGACGATGTGATACCTTGATTTATCATGACGCCGTGGTTTATCACGATACCTTAGTTTAGCTTGCTACAGTAGTTCAGCCTGTTACCCCGATTTAGTTTATCTATCTTGTAGTCATCTTTATGTTTACTTTCAGTTTATGCATGTCATGTTACCCTTACCTGTTTTTATACTGGAAGTAGATAGGATTTACTTAGTCTTTTTGACTGACCCGTTTTGTTTCACCTCTTTTCTTCCGTTCCCCCCCCCCCAGGTTTCAGGGAGGAAACAATGTTGTTTAGTTCGGACTTCTTCTGCTTGAAGGTCATCATGGATGGCTTGGACTTCTCTTGGCTATGGCTACTTTACTGTTTTTAATTGGGGAATAATTTATGAAAAAGGTTTCATGCTTCTTTATTTCGGCAAGACAGGTTTTGATGTACTCTGATGTAAAAAGGCTTTTGACCTCATTTATTAATGTTATGAAAGTTTGATTTTACTTCCGCTATTTATATATGTTCTGTCTTGTGATATTTCTGTGCATGTTTACCAATAATGCCCCTCTAAAGCTAGTGCATTCCTTTGCGAGTGACCCTAGCGGAGGCGGGGTGTTACAACCTGTGCGTTGAAGGGAAGATGCTGAGTTGGTGAAGGAGTGATGTCTTAATCCGATCCGATTCGAAAGGGATATGCTAATTCCAAATCCAAGTTTCCGGTTCTGCATGCGTTCACGGAAATGGGCATAACTTTCAAACCGTAAGTCCGATTGAGTTGAACCAAAGCTCAAACTGAAGCTTATTCAGAGAGCTACGAGAATTACGGAGCATAGCTCCGTAATTGATGATTTCGGGCCCAGAAAAGGTCGTCCGATAGGAGTTCCGGGCCATTCTTTGTTTGTGATGCGATTTCAACCAAATCGGTTGTTGTCTTCTGACGGTATTCCCAACACTTGAGCGTATTGTTCAGAAGAGATTCCATGTATGACTGCTTTGACTAAAAAGCGGGTCAACATTTTGCCCCCCAGAACATATCTTGCTGAATGAAGGAAGATGTGTTCTGGATAATCCAAGAAATCCAAGGCCGCGCCGGGCCTGCCAGCTGCAAGTATAATCCATACCTGCAAAGAAGAGAAAGCAAATATGTGTGAAAATGTTAGACCAAATTTTGGTACTAACACCCAAATTCAACGTGACAACCTCGCGATCACAGAACAATGCAGAAAAAGCAGTAAATGTAAAGGATACACACAATATTTTTATAGTGGTTCGGCTCAATCCAAGCCTACGTCCACTTTATAGTTTCTTAAATCCTAAGAAAACTATTACAATGATGTTTTTTTGCAGTTTATACACGAAATCCTCGTGTTTACAGTGAAGAAGAGGAGATTAAAGGGAAGATTATACACGAAATCCTCGTGTTTTGATTGATTAGAGGGCGGTCTTCCACTATTCACAAAGTCCTTGTGTCGATAATGGTGGAATCCCCCCAGAACAAGTGCCAAAAGTCCCTTGAAATGGCCATGTTGTGGTGTATTTATAGGCGTAGAGGAGTGCCAGGGAGTCTGAATCGGTTCGGATCGGAGGGGCACGTGGCACGCGCTGAGGTGATCTCGGAAGTAGTGGAGAAGTGGTCATCAGGTCGTGCTAGGACAGGTGGAGGCCGATCCGTGTTTGTAGGAGGTGGTTATGGCAAGAGAATCGGTCAAATCTGAAGTGTGGCAGCAGTAGGCCCAGTCGGTTCGGATCGGATCCGAACCGAGCCGGTTGTTCCAGCAGAGAGCGTGCGCGCACTTCTGTGTAGAGTCGAAGGGGATCGGTTCGGTCCCGATCCGAACCGGTGCGGAGCTTTCGAGCCGAAGACATTGCGAAGTTTTGTGTAGATTACTGCAGGCGGGTCGGGTCTGCCTCATCCCGATCCGAACCAGGGTCTCCAATCCGAGCCGGCACCTGTGCGTTGAAGGGAAGATGCTGAGTTGGTGAAGGAGTGATGTCTTTATCCGATCCGATCCGAAAGGGATATGCTAATTCCAAATCCAAGTTTCCGGTTCTGGATGCGTTCACGGAAATGGGCATAACTTTCAAACCGTAAGTCCGATTGAGTTGAACCAAAGCTCAAACTGAAGCTTATTCAGAGAGCTACGAGAATTAGGGAGCTCAGCTACATAATTGATGATTTCGGGTCATGAAAAGGTCGTCCGATAGGAGTTCCGGGCTATTCTTTGTTTGTGATGCGATTTCAACCAAATCGGTTGCTGTCTTCTGACGGTATTCCCAACACTTGAGCGTATTGTTCAGAAGAGATTCCATGTATGACTGCTTTGACTAAAAAGCGGGTCAACATTTTTCCCCCCAGAACATATCTTGCTGAATGAAGGAAGATGTGTTCTGGATAATCCAAGAAATCCAAGGCCGCGCCGGGCCTGCCAACTGCAAGTATAATCCGTACCTACAAAGAAGAGAAAGCAAATATGTGTGAAAATGTTAGACCAAATTTTGGTACTAACACCCAAATTCAACGTGACAACCTCACGATCACAGAACAATGCAGAAAAAGCAGTAAAAGTAAAGGATACACACAATATTTTTATAGCGGTTCGGCTCAATCCAAGCCTACGTCCACTTTATAGTTTCTTAAATCCTAAGAAAACTATTACAATGATGTTTGTTTGCAGTTTATACATGAAATCCTCGTGTTTACAGTGAAGAAGAGGAGATTAAAGGGAAAATTATACACGAAATCCTCATGTTTTGATTGATTAGAGGGCGGTCTTCCGCTATTCACAAAGTCCTTGTGTCGATAATGGTGGAATCCCTCCAGAACAAGTGCCAATAGTCCCTTGAAATGGCCATTTTGTGGTGTATTTATAGGCGTAGAGGAGTTCCAGGGAGTCTGAATCGGTTTGGATCGGAGGGGCACGTGGCACGCGCTGAGGTGATCTCGGAAGTAATGGAGAAGTGGTCATCAGGTCGTGCTAGGACAGGTGGAGGCCGATCCGTGTTTGTAGGAGGTGGTTATGGCAAGAGAATCGGTCAAATCTGAAGTGTGGCAGCAGCAGGCCCAGTCGGTTTGGATCGGATCCGAACCGAGCCGGTTGTTCCAGCAGAGAGCGTGCGCGCACTTCTGTGCAGAGTCGAAGGGGATCGGTTCGGTCCCGATCCGAACCGGTGCAGAGCTTTCGAGCCGAAGACATTGCGAAGTTTTGTGTAGATTACTGCAGGCGGGTCGGGTCTGCCTCATCCCGATCCGAACCGGGGTCTCCAATCCGAGCCGGCACCTGTGCGTTGAAGGGAAGATGCTGAGTTGGTGAAGGAGTGATGTCTTAATCCGATCCGATCCGAAATGGATATGCTAATTCCAAATCCAAGTTTCCGGTTCTGCATGCGTTCACGGAAATGGGCATAACTTTCAAACCGTAAGTCCGATTGAGTTGAACCAAAGCTCAAACTGAAGCTTATTCAGAGAGCTACGAGAATTAGGGAGCATAGCTCCGTAATTGATGATTTCGGGCCCAGAAAAGGTCGTCCGATAGGAGTTCCGGGCCATTCTTTGTTTGTGATGCGATTTCAACCAAATCGGTTGCTGTCTTCTGACGGTATTCCCAACACTTGAGCGTATTGTTCAGAAGAGATTCCATGTATGACTGCTTTGACTAAAAAGCGGGTCAACATTTTGCCCCCCAGAACATATCTTGCTGAATGAAGGAAGATTTGTTCTGGATAATCCAAGAAATCCAAGGCCGCGCCGGGCCTGCGAGCTGCAAGTATAATCCGTACCTGCAAAGAAGAGAAAGCAAATATGTGTGAAAATGTTAGACCAAATTTTGGTACTAACACCCAAATTAAACGTGACAACCTCACGATCACAGAACAATGCAGAAAAAGCAGTAAAAGTAAAGGATACACACAATATTTTTATAGTGGTTCGGCTCAATCCAAGCCTACGTCCACTTTATAGTTTCTTAAATCCTAAGAAAACTATTACAATGATGTTTGTTGGCGGTTTATACACGAAATCCTCGTGTTTACAGTGAAGAAGAGGAGATTAAAGGGAAGATTATACACGAAATCCTCGTGTTTTGATTGAATAGAGGGCGGTCTTCCGCTATTCACAAAGTCCTTGTGTCGATAATGGTGGAATCCCTCCAGAACAAGTGCCAAAAGTCCCTTGAAATGGCCATGTTGTGGTGTATTTATAGGCGTAGAGGAGTGCCAGGGAGTCTGAAACGGTTCGGATCAGAGGGGCACGTGGCACGCGCTGAGGTGATCTCGGAAGTAGTGGAGAAGTGGTCATCAGGTCGTGCTAGGAAAGGTGGAGGCCGATCCGTGTTTGTAGGAGGTGGTTATGGCAAGAGAATCGGTCAAATCTGAAGTGTGGCAGCAGCAGGCCCAGTCGGTTCGGATCGGATCCGAACCGAGCCGGTTGTTCCAGCAGAGAGCGTGCGCGCACTTCTGTGCAGAGTCGAAGGGGATCGGTTCGGTCCCGATCCGAACCGGTGCGGAGCTTTCGAGCCGAAGACATTGCGAAGTTTTGTGTAGATTACTACAGGCGGGTCGGGTCTGCCTCATCCCGATCCGAACCGGGGTCTCCAATCCGAGTCGGCACCTATACGTTGAAGGGAAGATGCTGAGTTGGTGAAGGAGTGATGTCTTAATCCGATCCGATCCGAAAGGGATATGCTAATTCCCAATCCAAGTTTCCGGTTCTGCATGCGTTCACGGAAATGGGCATAACTTTAAAACCGTAAGTCCGATTGAGTTGAACCAAAGCTCAAACTGAAGCTTATTCAGAGAGCTACAAGAATTACAGAGCCTAGCTCCGTAATTGATGATTTCAGGCCCAGAAAATGTCGTCCGATAGGAGTTCCGGGCCATTATTTGTTTGTGATGCGATTTCAACCAAATCGGTTGCTGTCTTCTGACGGTATTCCCAACACTTGAGCGTATTGTTCAGAACAGATTCCATGTATGGCTGCTTTGACTAAAAAGCGGGTCAATATTTTGCCCCCCAGAACATATCTAGCTGAATGAAGGAAGATGTGTTCTGGATAATCCAAGAAATCCAAGGCCGCGCCGGGCCTGCCAGCTGCAAGTATAATCCATACCTGCAAAGAAGAGAAAGCAAATATGTGTGAAAATGTTAGACCAAATTTTGGTACTAACACCCAAATTCAACGTGACAACCTCACGATCACAGAACAATGCAGAAAAAGCAGTAAAAGTAAAGGATACACACAATATTTTTATAGTGGTTCGGCTCAATCCAAGCCTACGTCCACTTTATAGTTTCTTAAATCCTAAGAAAACTATTACAATGATGTTTGTTTGCAGTTTATACACGAAATCCTCGTGTTTACAGTGAAGAAGAGGAGATTAAAGGGAAGATTATACACGAAATCCTCGTGTTTTGATTGATTAGAGGGCGGTCTTCCGCTATTCACAAAGTCCTTGTGTCGAAAATGGTGGAATCCATCCAGAACAAGTGCCAAAAGTCCCTTGAAATGGCCATGTTGTGGTGTATTTATATGCGTAGAGGAGTGCCAGGGAGTCTGAATCGGTTCGGATCGGAGGGGCACGTGGCACGCGCTGAGGTGATCTCGAAAGTAGTGGAGAAGTGGTCATCAGGTCGTGCTAGGACAGGTGGAGGCCGATCCGTGTTTGTAGGAGGTGGTTATGGCAAGAGAATCGGTCAAATCTGAAGTGTGGCAGCAGCAGGCCCAGTCGGTTCGGATCGGATCCGAACCGAGCCGGTTGTTCCAGAAGAGAGCGTGCGCGCACTTCTGTGCAGAGTCGAAGGGGATCGGTTCGGTCCCGATCCGAACCGGTGCGGAGCTTTCGAGCCGAAGACATTGCGAAGTTTTGTGTAGATTACTGCAGGCGGGTCGGGTCTGCCTCATCCCGATCCGAACAGGGGTCTCCAATCCGAGCCGGCACCTGTGCGTTGAAGGGAAGATGCTGAGTTGGTGAAGGAGTGATGTCTTAATCCGATCCGATCCGAAAGGGATATGCTAATTCCAAATCCAAGTTTCCAGTTCTGCATGCGTTCACGGAAATGGGCATAACTTTCAAACCGTAAGTCCGATTGAGTTGAACCAAAGCTCAAACTGAAGCTTATTCAGAGAGCTACAAGAATTACGGAGCCTAGCACCGTAATTGATGATTTAGGGCCCAGAAAAGGTCGTCCGATAGGAGTTCCGGGCCATTCTTTGTTTGTGATGCGATTTCAACCAAATCGGTTGCTGTCTTCTGACGGTATTCCCAACACTTGAGCGTATTGTTCAGAAGAGATTCCATGTATGGCTGCTTTGACTAAAAAGCGGGTCAACATTTTGCCCCCCAGAACATATCTTGCTGAATGAAGGAAGATGTGTTCTGGATAATCCAAGAAATCCAAGGCCGCGCCGGGCCTGCCTGCTGCAAGTATAATCCATACCTGCAAAGAAGAGAAAGCAAATATGTGTGAAAATGTTAGACCAAATTTTGTTACTAACACCCAAATTCAACGTGACAACCTCACGATCACAGAACAATGCAGAAAAAGCAGTAAAAGTAAAGGATACACACAATATTTTTATAGTGGTTCGGCTCAATCCAAGCCTACGTCCACTTTATAGTTTCTTAAATCCTAAGAAAACTATTACAATGATGTTTGTTTGTAGTTTATACATGTAACACCCCGTATGTTAAATAACTTGTTATAACATAAATCAGAGCAGAATTAAATTTAATATTCTGAATCAGGGGAAACGGGCTGTGCCATTGTGTTCGTCTCGGAAAAATACGCGACATAGAGTCCGAGTTTTCGTAAATCGGAGTCCGTATGACCAAGTTATGGCCCGTCCAAGTTTCACGAAAAATCAAAAACGAAAACTGCTCATGTTTTGAAGCCCGGGATGAGTTTTGGGCTGTTTTTTTGGGCCCTAAATGGTTTCTACACTTGACTTCTTCCCCAAGACATGCTTTAAAGGCTAGGATTGGTTCTAGGGTATATCCTATGGTCCTAAAACATCTAACTAATCTATATATACACCCTAATACCCCCCTTATCCTTACCAAAAATAGATCTAAGGCCATTATGCCACCACTTAGAAAATTGGAGAGCCTCCGCTAAAAATCCTAAGAGGGTTTGCAAGCTAATCTACATCTTCTTCTACTTAGTCATTGGGATTTGCTTCATTTAACTTGCTAATCTTGTTTTGGTGAGCTTCTATCCCCTTAATAATCAATTATTGAATTGATTATGATAAGATGTGATAAAGTATGGCTATGTTTGTGGATCCATATATTTATGCAAGCTTGATGTAGTGAATATTATGTGTTTTGCAAGTTATATGCCTTATGTCATGCAAGTTTCATAATATGTAATCATGATATTTTTATGCAAGTTGTTTCATGATGTTTATGATGCAAAACACTAAGTGAATATGGATCCATTATGCAAACATGTTATGCAAGTATGTGAGTACTTATGCAAGTCATGTATATGCTTATATGCATGTTTAACATCTTATGCAAGTATATGAATGTTTATGCAAGTTATGTATATGTTGAAATGCAAGTTTAACATAATATGCAAGCCTATGCAAGTATGTGAATGTTTATGCAAGTTATGTATATGTTGAAATGCAAGTTTAACATAATATGCAAGCCTATGCAAGTATGTGAATGTTTATGCAAGTTATGTATATGTTGAAATGCAAGTTTAACATAATATGCAAGCCTATGCAAGTATGTGAATGTTTATGCAAGTTATGTATATGTTGAAATGCAAGTTTAACATAATATGCAAGCCTATGCAAGTATGTGAATGTTTATGCAAGTTATGTATATGTTGAAATGCAAGTTCAACATAATATGCAAGCCTATGCAAGTATGTGAATGTTTACGCAAGTTACGTATATGTTGAAATGCAAGTTTAACATGATATGCAAGCTTATGCAAGTATATGAATGCTTATGCAAGTATGTGAGTGCTTATGCAAGTTAAGTATATGCTAAAATGCAAGTTCTACATGTTATGCAAATCACATGTATGATGATATGTAAGTTCATATGCAACATGTTATGCAAATCACATGTTTGATGATATGTAAGTTCATATGCAACATGTTATGTAAGACACATGTTTGATAATATGCAAGTTTTGGTTGAATATAGTTGGGTTAATATATGCTCATATATGCAAGTTGACATCCTCTTAACCCATGACAAAGTTGTATGCTAAACCCATGATAGTTGTGATGGATCTTCCCCTTTATTATGTCATGAAATGAGAACGATTTACGTGGGGAAACGATGGGGTTGGTAAATATGTTAATTAAAGCATGGTTGGGTATGATTAAGCATACCATAAAAATAAATTACCATAAGTGGGAATTTACCTATTGAGTTAGGTCTACCCCATGGGAATTTACCTATTGAGTTAGGTCTACCCATGTTATGGAAAACTTGATATTAATTAGGAATAATTAATATGGGGGTGATTAATTAGGTGTAATTAATCGACTAAGACACGAGGTTGGACTCATTTGTAGTGTAAAACTGCTCGGACCCGACCGGCTTAACCAGTTGCTACAAATGTCAGCCCAATGTGAGAGGTCTTAGCCATAAATTAAATACGTGATTAAGGTAAAGACACGAGGTTAGACTCTGTTATGACGTAAGACTGCCCGGACTCTACCGGCTTAACCAGGCGGTCATAACAGCCAGTCTAATGTGGGAGGTCTTTATGGGAGATCACGGTCTTAATTAATTAAGAAACACTTAACCATATTAGCATGTAGTGGGACATGAGGGGTTAAGTGGGTGCCTTGGGTGGCATATAGTAACTAGTGGGGGTGCCTTGGGTGGCATGAGGAAACTAGTGGGTTGCCTTGGGTGGCAATAGAAAATACGATAAGAATACTTAACCAAAGTGGAACATGTAACTAAACATGATTAAAGGGTTAAGTAAGTGCCTTGGGTGGCATGGGGAAATCAAGTAAGTGCCTTGGGTGGCATGTGGGAATCAAGTAAGTGCCTTGCGTGGCATGTGGGAATCAAGTAAGTGCCTTGGGTGGCATGCGAAAATCTAGTGGGTGCCTTAAGGGGCAATTGTAATATAATTGGATGACTTAACCAAACCTTAACATGTAAGGGGGCATGATTATAAAAAGGGGTTAAGTGGGATGCACTAGATAAAATGACAAGCTTAAGTAGTAGCTTGTGGGGGGCCCATTTCAACCAATATCCCAAACGTATCTTTGTGGGCTCGACCCATGTCGAGTGACGGGACACGCATATTGGGCTTGATTATAAGAGGCCAAAACGGGGGTAGCGGTGGCAACGCAAGTCCAACGGGTTTCATATGCGTGTGTGGGCCCGGGCTGGTAGATAAGCCGTTGTTGCATCGTGTAGATATAAAGCCGTGCACCGTTGATAGTATTGGGTAGCCACTTTAGGGGAGTGATACACCCCACTGTGGGACCAGCACGGGTATCTACGTTAGGGAGCCGATCGCTTGGGGTAGTGGGGTACACCTAGTAGAGATAGGGGCAGACGGCACCTATGTAGTCAACTAGGGTACAGGAAACTACTGGTTATATCTATCTTTGATATCCTTGGGTGGGATCAACCTTTGAGTAGGAGTGACTGGTGTGGTGCAGTTAGTAATTATCCTTGGGTGGGTAGATGTGTCTTTACGGTTATCTTAGTTCGTCCTGTGTTCGTGGGCAACTTAGTGTAGTCATTATCCCCAAAGATACCATACCGAGTTCATATCATACCCTAATTACTTTAATAATTGTATTATTAAGGAGATAGGGTTCACTCAGGCTTATGTCTGACCCCCGTTGTTTTTATCTTTTTCCTTCAGGTCCTCAGGTTGGGCCTAGTGCTAATGGGCTTTGATCAGTTTGCTTTATCTATCTCTTGGAGCTTGGACCGTAGATGTAGAGCTCAGCTTATCTTATCTTTTCTGTTATGGCTATTTGTTATGAGTAGTGGGATTATGTACTTATTTTATTCAGGATGGATATTTTGTACTTGACTCTTGTTATGGTTTTATGATGTAACCAAACATGTTTTACTTTCCGCTGCTATGAGATGATGTTTTAAATTTTCAAGTATTACATTATATCTGTCTTGTTGTAATTTTACTGTTCTATACTCACTAAAAATACTCCACCGATGCTATGGCATTCCCTTAGTGAGTGACTATAGCGGGTGTGGGGTGTTACACGTGGTATCAGAGCTTAAGGTTACCAGAACAGATAAAATTTTTAGAAAAACTATTTTCTGAGAATATTTTTGAAAGGAGTATTTTCGAAAACATGTCTTTTAAGAGAAAAGTTTTTGAAAGAAAAGCATAATCCCCAATAGCCATATCTATATCTTTCGAATTCTCCATTTTGAATCTCTTCCTCTCTCTCATTTTGAGTTTCCCCTCCGCGTATAGATGATCTTTCTAAGATGGATAAGGATGGAAAACCACTTCAAGGGACTCAGACGTAAATCTGGTTAGAAGTTGGTTCAAGAAGAGAGGAAGGCTCAAATAGTTGTTTGGTTAATGAAGGGTGAAACCTCATTGGTGGGAGGTTGTGAGTGGAGAATAGGGAAGAGGAAGGCTAGTAGTTATCCTTTTGAGAGGAATAGGACACGTTATTAGGATTGTCCAAAGAAGCAAGGGCAAGGTATGGAATCTTCTGGGGGGTAATTGTATTCCCTCACGACTAAGGTACCAGATGGGGATAAGACCGTCTAGGTTGGAATTTGGATTTCTTTATTATCCGATTCAAACTTTATTTGATCCGGATATATCGAGTTCGTTTATCTCACCATTGATAGTTGAGTCACCGCACTTAGACACCAGTTTGGTTGATGATCCCTTAGTTGTTTCAAACCCAATTGGGCTCCATGGTGTGGTTGGGTTTGAAAGTTTTTATACTTAGCATTGAGTTTAGATGTGATGCTTGTTGGGCTTCACGGGCTATGGGTTAGTTCTGGGCATGGACTGGTTATCCAGTAGGGGTGCCGTTTTTGATTTTGGAGGGAGAGTTGTTAGGCTTATGGGCCGCTTGGGTAACACTCTCGAGATCTCTTGTAATCCCATAGAATCTGTTATGCTAAGTTATCTAGAATCGCTTGACATGTTGGTCTAGAATTTGTGATCTGTTAGAGCGGTCCGGGAATACCCGGATGTGTATAAGGAGGTGAAGGGCTTACCTCCGGAGCTGGAAATTGACTCCCAAATATATCTGGTGGGTAAGGCTAAACCAGTGTCTTGGCCAGTGTGCCACGTGGCTCCTTGTGAGAGGAGGGAACTCCATAAGTAAGTAGGCGATTTGCTTGAGAAGGGGTTCATAAGACGAAGTATATCGGAGTGGGGCGCTCCAGTAGTTTTTGCCACGAAGGCGGATGGGTCCCTCAGACTTTGTGTAGGCTAAAGAGAGCTAAATAAACTCACAAAGAAGAATAGACACCCATTGTCGAGGATTGATGATCTCTTTGATCAGTTAGTGGGCGCCTCAGTATTTTCGCAGTTGGACTTAGCCACGGGATTTCATCAGTTGAGAGTGGCTGAGGATAGTACAGAGAAGACTGCCTTTAGGACTCCGGATGATTTTTTTTATGAGTGGCTGGTGATGCCATTGGGTTTGACGAACGCCCCCGTATACTTTGATGATTTGATAAGAAGGGTGTTCAAGGAGTACCTAAATAAGTTGTGATGGTCTTTGTGGATGACATCTTGGTCTTTTCTAGGAGCAAAGCCAGTTAGGGAAAAACGGTGGTTTTGGAGTAAGACTGGCGGGGACATCCAGGGTTGGACAAGGGGCTTAATTATTTAGCCGTTTTTACTAGTATCATCTCACGAAGGTCGTCTGAATTCGAAGGAGGTATCCCTTGGGTGTTTGTCTGATATTGGTTTAGGCCTTTGGGGCTTGCATTTGGGGGAATGCCGAGTTCGATTAGGGTGGTCTGCGTGAGGGATGGATAGCTGTGATGATTTTGGATGATATCCTGGTGGAGAAGAGCATGCCCTACATCTTAGGGAAGTGCTGGAGGCTCTTCAAGCGCATAATCTTAGGACAGTAAAAGTGGATGGGATTTTTAGCATCCTATGGGTTTGAGATAGCGTATACCCCTGGCAAGGGTAACATGGTAGCGGACACCTTAAGTAGAAAAAGGGATTGTCCTCGAGTTTGTGGTTCGTTGAACGAAGGAGCCTAGAGTTTATTTCTATGATGGATTTCAGACCTTCCGTTAATTGTGTACCCGGTTTGCTAGCTTCCTTGGAAGTTAGACCTACTCTTTTGGGGCAAATTGTAGAAGCACAGAGGGACGACCCACAGTTGGTTGAGTTAGTAGAAAAGCTCATAAGGGGGGAGTCGTCCAGCCATTTGAGTAGGTACACCCTAGATGATAGGGGGTGCTTGTGTAGAGACGGTAGACTTTGTGTACCGCAAGATGAGGGTTTGAGGAAGGTTATTCCTGATAATGCACACCGTTTTAGGATGACCATTCATCCCGGTGGGGACGAGATGTACCAAGACATGAAAAGGACTTTCTTCTGGGCCGGTATGAAGAAAGATGTGGCCGAGTATGTTGCTAGATGCTTGGTGTGCCAACAAGTAAAAGCAGAGCAAAAGAAGCCAGGTGGGTTGCTTCATCCTTTGGAAGTTCCGATATGGAAGTGGGATAGTGTCTCGATGGACTTCGTTGATGGTTTACCGAGATCGAGGAAGGGCAATACAGGAATTTGGGTCGTGGTTGATAGACTTACTAAGAGCTCCCATTTCATACCCGTAAAGATTAAGAGGACTGCTCCATGGCTTGCTTCAGTCTATGTTCGAGAGATAGTTCGATTGCATGGGGTACCTTCCAGCATAGTGAGTGATCGAGATCCTATCTTCACTAGTGAGTTTTGGAAGAGTTTACAGGAGGCGGTGGGGACTCAGTTGTGTTTGAGCACCGCATATCATCCTCAGACAGACGGCCAGACCGAGAGGGTGAACCGTGTTTTGGAAGACCTTTTGAGGCTTTGTATCTTGGATTTTGGAGGTACATGGGAAGAGCATCTTCCTTTGGTGGAGTTTGCATATAACAACAGCTTCCAGTCTAGTATTGGCATGGCACCTTTTGAAGCTCTTTATGGAAGGCCTGGTCGATCACCTACATGTTGGTGGGAATCTACGGATAAGATCTTGCTAGGGCCCGATATGGTTAGAGAGACTTCAGAGAAGGTTGATTTGATTCGAAGAAGGATGAAAGCAGCGCAAGACAGACGGAAATCTTATGCAGATAAGAGGAGGACTGATCTTGAGTTTGAAGTTGGGGACATGGTTTTTGTCAAAGTGTCTCCATTACGGAATGTTGTTCGCTTTGGATCCGCTGGGAAGTTAGCACCGAGGTTTGTAGGACCGTTTCCTGTCAAGGAAAGAATTGGACGGATGGCATATAGGGTGGAGTTGCCAGACAGACTTAGTGGTATACATGATGTTTTCCATGTGTCACATTTGAGGAAGTGCCTACATGAGACCGCAGAGGTGGTAGAGCCGAGCTTGCTTAGAGAAGTGGAAGTAGAGCGTGATGCGACGATTCGACGAGCTCCTACTCGCATCCTTGGGTCAGAGATTAAGAAGTTGAGAAACAGAGAGGTTCAGCTAGTCAAAGTGCAATGGGGAGATCACGAGAGCAATGCTACTTGGGAGACGGAAGCGAAGATGCGTTCTTTGTACCCTTTTCTTTTCGAGAGTATGTTCTTTAACTTCTCCTTTATTGCCTATCTTGTACTTATCTTGTCCTTAGTATGTCCTCTCGTTAGCACCTTTGACCTTTTAGATAGGGTAAACCTATGGTTGAAACATGTGTTTGAGACATGTTATGATTGATGGATGCAAGTGGATGCAAGTGTTTGCTAGTGGTTGCTCGTGGATGCATATACACACACTTTAGGCACTAGATCGGCTCAATCACTTCATATTGCATATTGCATATAAATGTGTGTAGGTAGCTATATTAATGGATGTATGATGGTTGTGCTATCATATGGATGATGCATTTATTCGGTGAATGATTGTGCACGCATGTAGAAATAGTATGTGTCGATAGGGTTCTTTCGCATACATATTGGATGCATGGCACTATCATGGTTTGCATTAAGGAGGTCAACTGAATCAGTAGACCGCCTGATTTTGCATTAGATAGGGAACATATACACACACTTTTTGCATATGTTCATACAACATTAGAAACTTTAAGGACAATGGATGCCAGTGTTTGATGGTTGAGTAGATGGTTGTTTGGTTGGTAGGATACGTTCTTCTTGACTTAGAGATTTCGGGGACGAAATCCTTTAAGTAGGGGAGAATGTAACACCCCGTATGTTAAATAACTTGTTATAACATAAATCAGAGCAGAATTAAATTTAATATTCTGAATCAGGGGAAACGGGCTGTGCCATTGCGTTCGTCTCGGAAAAATACGCGAAATAGAGTCCGAGTTTTCGTAAATCGGAGTCCGTATGACCAAGTTATGGCCCGTCAAAGTTTCACGAAAAATCAAAATCGAAAACTGCTCATGTTTTGAGGCCCGGGATGAGTTTTGAGCTGTTTTTTTGGGCCCTAAATGGTTCCTACACTTGACTTCTTCCCCAAGACATGCTTTAAAGGCTAGGATTGGTTCTAGGGTATATCCTATGGTCCTAAAACATCTAACTAATCTATATATACACCCTAATACCCCCCTTATCCTTACCAAAAATAGATCTAAGGCCATTATGCCACCACTTAGAAAATTGGAGAGCCTCCACTAAAAATCCTAAGAGGGTTTGCAAGCTAATCTACATCTTCTTCTACTTAATCATTGGGATTTGCTTCATTTAACTTGCTAATCTTGTTTTGGTGAGCTTCTATCCCCTTAATAATCAATTATTGAATTGATTATGATAAGATGTGATAAAGTATGGCTATGTTTGTGGATCCATATATTTATGCAAGCTTGATGTAGTGAATATTATGTGTTTTGCAAGTTATATGCCTTATGTCATGCAAGTTTCATAATATGTAATCATGATATTTTTATGCAAGTTGTTTCATGATGTTTATGATGCAAAACACTAAGTGAATATGGATCCATTATGCAAACATGTTATGCAAGTATGTGAATACTTATGCAAGTCATGTATATGCTTATATGCATGTTTAACATCTTATGCAAGTATATGAATGTTTATGCAAGTTATGTATATGTTGAAATGCAAGTTTAACATAATATGCAAGCCTATGCAAGTATGTGAATGTTTATGCAAGTAATGTATTTGTTGAAATGCAAGTTTAACATAATATGCAAGCCTATGCAAGTATGTGAATGTTTATGCAAGTTATGTATATGTTGAAATGCAAGTTTAACATAATATGCAAGCCTATGCAAGTATGTGAATGTTTATGCAAGTAATGTATATGTTGAAATGCAAGTTTAACATAATATGCAAGCCTATGCAAGTATGTGAATGTTTATGCAAGTTATGTATATGTTGAAATGCAAGTTTAACATAATATGCAAGCCTATGCAAGTATGTGAATGTTTACGCAAGTTATGTATATGTTGAAATGCAAGTTTAACATGATATGCAAGCTTATGCAAGTATATGAATGCTTATGCAAGTATGTGAGTGCTTATGCAAGTTAAGTATATGCTAAAATGCAAGTTCTACATGTTATGCAAATCACATGTATGATGATATGTAAGTTCATATGCAACATGTTATGCAAATCACATGTTTGATGATATGTAAGTTCATATGCAACATGTTATGTAAGACACATGTTTGATAATATGCAAGTTTTGGTTGAATATAGTTGGGTTAATATATGCTCATATATGCAAGTTGACATCCTCTTAACCCATGACAAAGTTGTATGCTAAACCCATGATAGTTGTGATGGATCTTCCCCCTTTATTATGTCATGAAATGAGAACGATTTACGTGGGGAAACGATGGGGTTGGTAAATATGTTAATTAAAGCATGGTTGGGTATGATTAAGCATACCATAAAAATAAATTACCATAAGTGGGAATTTACCTATTGAGTTAGGTCTACCCCATGGGAATTTACCTATTGAGTTAGGTCTACCCATGTTATGGAAAATTTGATATTAATTAGGAATAATTAATATGGGTGTGATTAATTAGGTGTAATTAATCGACTAAGACACGAGGTTGGACTCATTTGTAGTGTAAAACTGCCCGGACCCGACCGGCTTAACCAGTTGCTACAAATGTCAGCCCAATGTGAGAGGTCTTAACCATAAATTAAATACGTGATTAAGGTAAAGACACGAGGTTAGACTCTGTTATGACGTAAGACTGCCCGGACTCTACCGGCTTAACCAGGCGGTCATAACAGCCAGTCTAATGTGGGAGGTCTTTATGGGAGATCACGGTCTTAATTAATTAAGAAACACTTAACCATGTTAGCATGTAGTGGGACATGAGGGGTTAAGTGGGTGCCTTGGGTGGCATATAGTAACTAGTGGGGGTGCCTTGGGTGGCATGAGGAAACTAGTGGGTTGCCTTGGGTGGCAATAGAAAATACGATAAGAATACTTAACCAAAGTGGAACATGTAACTAAACATGATTAAAGGGTTAAGTAAGTGCCTTGGGTGGCATGGGGAAATCAAGTAAGTGCCTTGGGTGGCATGTGGGAATCAAGTAAGTGCCTTGCGTGGCATGTGGGAATCAAGTAAGTGCCTTGGGTGGCATGCGAAAATCTAGTGGGTGCCTTAAGGGGCAATTGTAATATAATTGGATGACTTAACCAAACCTTAACATGTAAGGGGGCATGATTATAAAAAGGGGTTAAGTGGGATGCACTAGATAAAATGACAAGCTTAAGTAGTAGCTTGTGGGGGGCCCATTTCAACCAATATCCCAAACGTATCTTTGTGGGCTCGACCCATGTCGAGTGACGGGACACGCATGTTGGGCTTGATTATAAGAGGCCAAAACGGGGTAGCGGTGGCAACGCAAGTCCAACGGGTTTCATATGCGTGTGTGGGCCTGGGCTGGTAGATAAGCCGTTGTTGCATCGTGTAGATATAAAGCCGTGCACCGTTGATAGTATTGGGTAGCCACTTTAGGGGAGTGATACACCCCACTGTGGGACCAACACGGGTATCTACGTTAGGGAGCCGATCGCTTGGGGTAGTGGGGTACACCTAGTAGAGATAGGGGCAGACGGCACCTATGTAGTCAACTAGGGTACAGGAAACTACTGGTTATATCTATCTTTGATATCCTTGGGTGGGATCAACCTTTGAGTAGGAGTGACTGGTGTGGTGCAGTTAGTAATTATCCTTGGGTGGGTAGATGTGTCTTTACGGTTATCTTAGTTCGTCCTGTGTTCGTGGGCAACTTAGTGTAGTCATTATCCCCAAAGATACCATACCGAGTTCATATCATACCCTAATTACTTTAATAATTGTATTATTAAGGAGATAGGGTTCACTCAGGCTTATGTCTGACCCCCGTTGTTTTTATCTTTTTCCTTCAGGTCCTCAGGTTGGGCCTAGTGCTAGTGGGCTTTGATCAGTTTGCTTTATCTATCTCTTGGAGCTTGGACCGTAGATGTAGAGCTCAGCTTATCTTATCTTTTCTGTTATGGCTATTTGTTATGAGTAGTGGGATTATGTACTTATTTTATTCAGGATGGATATTTTGTACTTGACTCTTGTTATGGTTTTATGATCTAACCAAACATGTTTTACTTTCCGCTGCTATGAGATGATGTTTTAAATTTTCAAGTATTACATTATATCTGTCTTGTTGTAATTTTACTGTTCTATACTCACTAAAAATACTCCACCGATGCTATGGCATTCCCTTAGTGAGTGACTATAGCGGGTGTGGGGTGTTACACGTGGTATCAGAGCTTAAGGTTACCAGAACAGATAAAATTTTTAGAAAAACTATTTTCTAAGAATATTTTTGAAAGGAGTATTTTCGAAAACATGTCTTTTAAGAGAAAAGTTTTTGAAAGAAAAGCATAATCCCCAATAGCCATATCTATATCTTTTGAATTCTCCATTTTGAATCTCTTCCTCTCTCTCATTTTGAGTTTCCCCTCCGCGTATAGATGATCTTTCTAAGATGGATAAGGATGGAAAACCACTTCAAGGGACTCAGACGTAAATCTGGTTAGAAGTTGGTTCAAGAAGAGAGGAAGGCTCAAATAGTTGTTTGGTTAATGAAGGGTGAAACCTCATTGGTGGGAGGTTGTGAGTGGAGAATAGGGAAGAGGAAGGCTAGTAGTTATCCTTTTGAGAGGAATAGGACACGTTATTAGGATTGTCCAAAGAAGCAAGGGCAAGGTATGGAATCTTCTGGGGGGGTAATTGTATTCCCTCACGACTAAGGTACCAGATGGGGATAAGACCGTCTAGGTTGGAATTTGGATTTCTTTATTATCCGATTCAAACTTTATTTGATCCTGATATATCGAGTTCGTTTATCTCACCATTGATAGTTGAGTCACTGCACTTAGACACCAGTTTGGTTGATGATCCCTTAGTTGTTTCAAACCCAATTGGGCTCCATGGTGTGGTTGGGTTTGAAAGTTTTTATACTTAGCATTGAGTTTAGATGTGATGCTTGTTGGGCTTCACAGGCTATGGGTTAGTTCTGGGCATGGACTGGTTATCCAGTAGGGGTGCCGTTTTTGATTTTGGAGGGAGAGTTGTTAGGCTTATGGGCCGCTTGGGTAACACTCTCGAGATCTCTTGTAATCCCATAGAATCTGTTATGCTAAGTTATCTAGAATCGCTTGACATGTTGGTCTAGAATTTGTGATCTGTTAGAGCGGTCCGGGAATACCCGGATGTGTATAAGGAGGTGAAGGGCTTACCTCCGGAGCTGGAAATTGACTCCCAAATATATCTGGTGGGTAAGGCTAAACCAGTGTCTTGGCCAGTGTGCCACGTGGCTCCTTGTGAGAGGAGGGAACTCCATAAGTAAGTAGGCGATTTGCTTGAGAAGGGGTTCATAAGACGAAGTATATCGGAGTGGGGCGCTCCAGTAGTTTTTGCCACGAAGGCGGATGGGTCCCTCAGACTTTGTGTAGGCTAAAGAGAGCTAAATAAACTCACAAAGAAGAATAGACACCCATTGTCGAGGATTGATGATCTCTTTGATCAGTTAGTGGGCGCCTCAGTATTTTCGCAGTTGGACTTAGCCACGGGATTTCATCAGTTGAGAGTGGCTGAGGATAGTACAGAGAAGACTGCCTTTAGGACTCCGGATGATTTTTTTTATGAGTGGCTGGTGATGCCATTGGGTTTGACGAACGCCCCCGTATACTTTGATGATTTGATAAGAAGGGTGTTCAAGGAGTACCTAAATAAGTTGTGATGGTCTTTGTGGATGACATCTTGGTCTTTTCTAGGAGCAAAGCCAGTTAGGGAAAAACGGTGGTTTTGGAGTAAGACTGGCGGGGACATCCAGGGTTGGACAAGGGGCTTATTTATTTAGCCGTTTTTACTAGTATCATCTCACGAAGGTCGTCTGAATTCGAAGGAGGTATCCCTTGGGTGTTTGTCTGATATTGGTTTAGGCCTTTGGGGCTTGCATTTGGGGGAATGCCGAGTTCGATTAGGGTGGTCTGCGTGAGGGATGGATAGCTGTGATGATTTTGGATGATATCCTGGTGGAGAAGAGCATGCCCTACATCTTAGGGAAGTGCTGGAGGCTCTTCAAGCGCATAATCTTAGGACAGTAAAAGTGGATGGAATTTTTAGCATCCTATGGGTTTGAGATAGCGTATACCCCTGGCAAGGGTAACATGGTAGCGGACACCTTAAGTAGAAAAAGGGATTGTCCTCGAGTTTGTGGTTCTTTGAACGAAGGAGCCTAGAGTTTATTTCTATGATGGATTTCAGACCTTCCGTTAATTGTGTACCCGGTTTGCTAGCTTCCTTGGAAGTTAGACCTACTCTTTTGGGGCAAATTGTAGAAGCACAGAGGGACGACCCACAGTTGGTTGAGTTAGTAGAAAAGCTCATAAGGGGGGGAGTCGTCCAGCCATTTGAGTAGGTACACCCTAGATGATAGGGGGTGCTTGTGTAGAGACGGTAGACTTTGTGTACCGCAAGATGAGGGTTTGAGGAAGGTTATTCCTGATAATGCACACCGTTTTAGGATGACCATTCATCCCGGTGGGGACGAGATGTACCAAGACATGAAAAGGACTTTCTTCTGGGCCGGTATGAAGAAAGATGTGGCCGAGTATGTTGCTAGATGCTTGGTGTGCCAACAAGTAAAAGCAGAGCAAAAGAAGCCAGGTGGGTTGCTTCATCCTTTGGAAGTTCCGATATGGAAGTGGGATAGTGTCTCGATGGACTTCGTTGATGGTTTACCGAGATCGAGGAAGGGCAATACAGGAATTTGGGTCGTGGTTGATAGACTTACTAAGAGCGCCCATTTCATACCCGTAAAGATTAAGAGGACAGCTCCATGGCTTGCTTCAGTCTATGTTCGAGAGATAGTTCGATTGCATGGGGTATCTTCCAGCATAGTGAGTGATCGAGATCCTATCTTCACTAGTGAGTTTTGGAAGAGTTTACAGGAGGCGGTGGGGACTCAGTTGTGTTTGAGCACCGCATATCATCTTCAGACAGACGGCCAGACCGAGAGGGTGAACCGTGTTTTGGAAGACCTTTTGAGGCTTTGTATCTTGGATTTTGGAGGTACATGGGAAGAGCATCTTCCTTTGGTGGAGTTTGCATATAACAACAGCTTCCAGTCTAGTATTGGCATGGCACCTTTTGAAGCTCTTTATGGAAGGCCTGGTCGATCACCTACATGTTGGTGGGAATCTACGGATAAGATCTTGCTAGGGCCCGATATGGTTAGAGAGACTTCAGAGAAGGTTGATTTGATTCGAAGAAGGATGAAAGCAGCGCAAGACAGACGGAAATCTTATGCAGATAAGAGGAGGACTGATCTTGAGTTTGAAGTTGGGGACATGGTTTTTGTCAAAGTGTCTCCATTACAGAATGTTGTTCGCTTTGGATCCGCTGGGAAGTTAGCACCGAGGTTTGTAGGACCGTTTCCTGTCAAGGAAAGAATTGGACGGATGGCATATAGGGTGGAGTTGCCAGACAGACTTAGTGGTATACATGATGTTTTCCATGTGTCACATTTGAGGAAGTGCCTACATGAGACCGCAGAGGTGGTAGAGCCGAGCTTGCTTAGAGAAGTGGAAGTAGAGCGTGATGCGACGATTCGACGAGCTCCTACTCGCATCCTTGGGTCAGAGATTAAGAAGTTGAGAAACAGAGAGGTTCAGCTAGTCAAAGTGCAATGGGGAGATGACGAGAGCAATGCTACTTGGGAGACGGAAGCGAAGATGCGTTCTTTGTACCCTTTTCTTTTCGAGAGTATGTTCTTTAACTTCTCCTTTATTGCCTATCTTGTACTTATCTTGTCCTTAGTATGTCCTCTCGTTAGCACCTTTGACCTTTTAGATAGGGTAAACCTATGGTTGAAACATGTGTTTGAGACATGTTATGATTGATGGATGCAAGTGGATGCAAGTGTTTGCTAGTGGTTGCTCGTGGATGCATATACACACACTTTAGGCACTAGATCGGCTCAATCACTTCATATTGCATATTGCATATAAATGTGTGTAGGTAGCTATATTAATGGATGTATGATGGTTGTGCTATCATATGGATGATGCATTTATTCGGTGAATGATTGTGCACGCATGTAGAAATAGTATGTGTCGATAGGGTTCTTTCGCATACATATTGGATGCATGGCACTATCATGGTTTGCATTAAGGAGGTCAACTGAATCAGTAGACCGCCTGATTTTGCATTAGATAGGGAACATATACACACACTTTTTGCATATGTTCATACAACATTAGAAACTTTAAGGACAATGGATGCCAGTGTTTGATGGTTGAGTAGATGGTTGTTTGGTTGGTAGGATACGTTCTTCTTGACTTAGAGATTTCGGGGACGAAATCATTTAAGTAGGGGAGAATGTAACACCCCGTATGTTAAATAACTTGTTATAACATAAATCAGAGCAGAATTAAATTTAATATTCTGAATCAGGGGAAACGGGCTGTGCCATTGCGTTCGTCTCGGAAAAATACGCGAAATAGAGTCCGAGTTTTCGTAAATCGGAGTCCGTATGACCAAGTTATGGCCCGTCAAAGTTTCACGAAAAATCAAAAACGAAAACTGCTCATGTTTTGAGGCCCGGGATGAGTTTTGGGCTGTTTTTTTGGGCCCTAAATGGTTCCTACACTTGACTTCTTCCCCAAGACATGCTTTAAAGGCTATGATTGGTTCTAGGGTATATCCTATGGTCCTAAAACATCTAACTAATCTATATATACACCCTAATACCCCCCTTATCCTTACCAAAAATAGATCTAAGGCCATTATGCCACCACTTAGAAAATTGGAGAGCCTCCACTAAAAATCCTAAGAGGGTTTGCAAGCTAATCTACATCTTCTTCTACTTAATCATTGGGATTTGCTTCATTTAACTTGCTAATCTTGTTTTGGTGAGCTTCTATCCCCTTAATAATCAATTATTGAATTGATTATGATAAGATGTGATAAAGTATGGCTATGTTTGTGGATCCATATATTTATGCAAGCTTGATGTAGTGAATATTATGTGTTTTGCAAGTTATATGCCTTATGTCATGCAAGTTTCATAATATGTAATCATGATATTTTTATGCAAGTTGTTTCATGATGTTTATGATGCAAAACACTAAGTGAATATGGATCCATTATGCAACCATGTTATGCAAGTATGTGAGTACTTATGCAAGTCATGTATATGCTTATATGCATGTTTAACATCTTATGCAAGTATATGAATGTTTATGCAAGTTATGTATATGTTGAAATGCAAGTTTAACATAATATGCAAGCCTATGCAAGTATGTGAATGTTTATGCAAGTTATGTATATGTTGAAATGCAAGTTTAACATAATATGCAAGCCTATGCAAGTATGTGAATGTTTATGCAAGTTATGTATATGTTGAAATGCAAGTTTAACATAATATGCAAGCCTATGCAAGTATGTGAATGTTTATGCAAGTTATGTATATGTTGAAATGCAAGTTTAACATAATATGCAAGCCTATGCAAGTATGTGAATGTTTACGCAAGTTATGTATATGTTGAAATGCAAGTTTAACATGATATGCAAGCTTATGCAAGTATATGAATGCTTATGCAAGTATGTGAGTGCTTATGCAAGTTAAGTATATGCTAAAATGCAAGTTCTACATGTTATGCAAATCACATGTATGATGATATGTAAGTTCATATGCAACATGTTATGCAAATCACATGTTTGATGATATGTAAGTTCATATGCAACATGTTATGTAAGACACATGTTTGATAATATGCAAGTTTGGGTTGAATATAGTTGGGTTAATATATGCTCATATATGCAAGTTGACATCCTCTTAACCCATGACAAAGTTGTATGCTAAACCCATGATAGTTGTGATGGATCTTCCCCTTTATAATGTCATGAAATGAGAACGATTTACGTGGGGAAACGATGGGGTTGGTAAATATGTTAATTAAAGCATGGTTGGGTATGATTAAGCATACCATAAAAATAAATTACCATAAGTGGGAATTTACCTATTGAGTTAGGTCTACCCCATGGGAATTTACCTATTGAGTTAGGTCTACCCATGTTATGGAAAACTTGATATTAATTAGGAATAATTAATATGGGGGTGATTAATTAGGTGTAATTAATCGACTAAGACACGAGGTTGGACTCATTTGTAGTGTAAAACTGCTCGGACCTGACCGGCTTAACCAGTTGCTACAAATGTCAGCCCAATGTGAGAGGTCTTAGCCATAAATTAAATACGTGATTAAGGTAAAGACACGAGGTTAGACTCTGTTATGACGTAAGACTGCCCGGACTCTACCGGCTTAACCAGGCGGTCATAACAGCCAGTCTAATGTGGGAGGTCTTTATGGGAGATCACGGTCTTAATTAATTAAGAAACACTTAACCATATTAGCATGTAGTGGGACATGAGGGGTTAAGTGGGTGCCTTGGGTGGCATATAGTAACTAGTGGGGGTGCCTTGGGTGGCATGAGGAAACTAGTGGGTTGCCTTGGGTGGCAATAGAAAATACGATAAGAATACTTAACCAAAGTGGAACATGTAACTAAACATGATTAAAGGGTTAAGTAAGTGCCTTGGGTGGCATGGGGAAATCAAGTAAGTGCCTTGGGTGGCATGTGGGAATCAAGTAAGTGCCTTGCGTGGCATGTGGGAATCAAGTAAGTGCCTTGGGTGGCATGCGAAAATCTAGTGGGTGCCTTAAGGGGCAATTGTAATATAATTGGATGACTTAACCAAACCTTAACATGTAAGGGGGCATGATTATAAAAAGGGGTTAAGTGGGATGCACTAGATAAAATGACAAGCTTAAGTAGTAGCTTGTGGGGGGCCCATTTCAACCAATATCCCAAACGTATCTTTGTGGGCTCGACCCATGTCGAGTGACGGGACACGCATATTGGGCTTGATTATAAGAGGCCAAAACGGGGTAGCGGTGGCAGCGCAAGTCCAACGGGTTTCATATGCGTGTGTGGGCCCGGGCTGGTAGATAAGCCGTTGTTGCATCGTGTAGATATAAAGCCGTGCACCGTTGATAGTATTGGGTAGCCACTTTAGGGGAGTGATACACCCCACTGTGGGACCAGCACGGGTATCTACGTTAGGGAGCCGATCGCTTGGGGTAGTGGGGTACACCTAGTAGAGATAGGGGCAGACGGCACCTATGTAGTCAACTAGGGTACAGGAAACTACTGGTTATATCTATCTTTGATATCCTTGGGTGGGATCAACCTTTGAGTAGGAGTGACTGGTGTGGTGCAGTTAGTAATTATCCTTGGGTGGGTAGATGTGTCTTTACGGTTATCTTAGTTCGTCCTGTGTTCGTGGGCAACTTAGTGTAGTCATTATCCCCAAAGATACCATACCGAGTTCATATCATACCCTAATTACTTTAATAATTGTATTATTAAGGAGATAGGGTTCACTCAGGCTTATGTCTGACCCCCGTTGTTTTTATCTTTTTCCTTCAGGTCCTCAGGTTGGGCCTAGTGCTAGTGGGCTTTGATCAGTTTGCTTTATCTATCTCTTGGAGCTTGGACCGTAGATATAGAGCTCAGCTTATCTTATCTTTTCTGTTATGGCTATTTGTTATGAGTAGTGGGATTATGTACTTATTTTATTCAGGATGGATATTTTGTACTTGACTCTTGTTATGGTTTTATGATGTAACCAAACATGTTTTACTTTCCGCTGCTATGAGATGATGTTTTAAATTTTCAAGTATTACATTATATCTGCCTTGTTGTAATTTTACTGTTCTATACTCACTAAAAATACTCCACCGATGCTATGGCATTCCCTTAGTGAGTGACTATAGCGGGTGTGGGGTGTTACAATACACGAAATCCTCGTGTTTACAGTGAAGAAGAGGAGATTAAAGGGAAGATTATACACGAAATCCTCGTGTTTTGATTGATTAGAGGGCGGTCTTCCGCTATTCACAAAGTCCTTGTGTCGATAATTGTAGAATCCCTCCAGAACAAGTGCCAAAAGTCCCTTGAAATGGCCATGTTGTGGTGTATTTATAGGCGTAGAGGAGTGCCAGGGAGTCTGAATCGGTTCGGATCGGAGGGGCACGTGGCACGCGCTGAGGTGATCTCGGAAGTAGTGGAGAAGTGGTCATCAGGTCGTGCTAGGACAGGTGGAGGCCGATCCGTGTTTGTAGGAGGTGGTTATGGCAAGAAAATCGGTCAAATCAGAAGTGTGGCAGCAGCAGGCCCAGTCGGTTCGGATCGGATCCGAACCGAGCCGGTTGTTCCAGCAGAGAGGGTGCGCGCACTTCTGTGCAGAGTCGAAGGGGATCGGTTCGGTCCCGATCCGAACCGGTGCGGAGCTTTCGAGCCGAAGACATTGCGAAGTTTTGTGTAGATTACTGCAGGCGGGTCGGGTCTGCCTCATCCCGATCCGAACTGGGGTCTCCAATCCGAGCCGACACCTGTGCGTTGAAGGGAAGATGCTGAGTTGGTGAAGGAGTGATGTCTTAATCCGATCCGATCTGAAAGGGATATGCTAATTCCAAATCCAAGTTTCCGGTTCTGCATGCGTTCACGGAAATGGGCATAACTTTCAAACCGTAAGTCCGATTGAGTTGAACCAAAGCTAAAATTGAAGCTTATTCAGAGTGCTACGAGAATTACGGAGCTTAGCTCCGTAATTGATGATTTCGGGCCCAGAAAAGGTCGTCCGATAGGAGTTCCGGGCCATTCTTTGTTTGTGATGCGATTTCAACCAAATCGCTTGCTGTCTTCTGACGGTATTCCCAACACTTGAGCGTATTGTTCAGAAGAGATTCCATGTATGGCTGCTTTGACTAAAAAGTGGGTCAACATTTTGCCCCCCAGAACATATCTTGCTGAATGAAGGAAGATGTGTTCTGGATAATCCAAGAAATCCAAGGCCGCGCCGGGCCTGCCAGCTGCAAGTATAATCCATACCTGCAAAGAAGAGAAAGCAAATATGTGTGAAAATGTTAGACCAAATTTTGGTACTAACACCCAAATTCAACGTGACAACCTCACGATCACAGAGCAATGCAGAAAAAGCAGTAAAAGTAAAGGATACACACAATATTTTTATAGTGGTTCGGCTCAATCCAAGCCTACGTCCACTTTATAGTTTCTTAAATCCTAAGAAAACTATTACAATGATGTTTGTTTGCAGTTTATACACGAAATCCTCGTGTTTACAGTGAAGAAGAGGAGATTAAAGGGCAGATTATACACGAAATCCTTGTGTTTTGGTTGATTAGAGGGCGGTCTTCCGCTATTCACAAAGTCCTTGTGTCGATAATGGTGGAATCCCTCCAGAACAAGTGCCAAAAGTCCCTTGAAATGGCCATGTTGTGGTGTATTTATAGGCGTAGAGGAGTGCCAGGGAGTCTGAATCGGTTCGGATCGGAGGGGCACGTGGCACGCGCTGAGATGATCTCGGAAGTAGTGGAGAAGTGGTCATCAGGTCGTGCTAGGATAGATGGAGGCCGATCCGTGTTTGTAGGAGTTTGTTATGGCAAGAGAATCGGTCAAATCTGAAGTGTGGCAGCAGCAGGCCCAGACGGTTCGGACCGGATCCGAACCAAGCCGGTTGTTCCAGCAGAGAGCGTGCGCGCACTTCTGTGCAGAGTCGAAGGGGATCGGTTCGGTCCCGATCCGAACCGGTGCGGAGCTTTCGAGCTGAAGACATTGCGAAGTTTTGTGTAGATTACTGCAGGCGGGTCCGGTCTGCCTCATCCCGATCCGAACCGGGGTCTCCATTCCGAGCCGGCACCTGTGCGTTGAAGGGAAGATGCTGAGTTGGTGAAGGAGTGATGTCTTAATCCGATCCGATCCGAAAGGGATATGCTAATTCCAAATCCAAGTTTCCGGTTCTGCATACGTTCGCGGAAATGGGCACAACTTTCAAACCGTAAGTCCGATTGAGTTGAACCAAAGCTCAAACTGAAGATTATTCAGAGAGCTACGAGAATTACGGAGCCCAGCTCCGTAATTCATGATTTCGGGCCCAGAAAAGGTCGTCCGATAGGAGTTCCGGGCCATTCTTTGTTTGTGATGCGATTTCAACCAAATCGGTTGTTGTCTTCTGACGGTATTCCCAACACTTGAGCGTATTGTTCAGAAGAGATTCCATGTATGGCTGCTTTGAATAAAAAGCGGGTCAACATTTTGCCCCCCAGAACATATCTTGCTGAATGAAGGAAGATGTGTTCTGGATAATCCAAGAAATCCAAGGCCGCGCCGGGCCTGTCAGCTGCAAGTATAATCCATACCTGCAAAGAAGAGAAAGCAAATATGTGTGAAAATGTTAGACCAAATTTTGGTACTAACACCCAAATTCAACGTGACAACCTCTCGATCACAGAACAATGCAGAAAAAGCAGTAAAAGTAAAGGATACACACAATATTTTTATAGTGGTTCGGGTCAATCCAAGCCTACGTCCACTTTATAGTTTCTTAAATCCTAAGAAAACTATTACAATGATGTTTGTTTGCAGTTTATACACGAAATCCTCGTGTTTACAGTGAAGAAGAGGAGATTAAAGGGAAGATTATACACGAAATCCTCGTGTTTTGATTGATTAGAGGGCTGTCTTCCGCTATTCACAAAGTCCTTGTGTCGATAATGGTGGAATCCCTCCAGAACAAGTGCCAAAAGTCCCTTGAAATGGCCATGTTGTGGTGTATTTATAGGCGTAGAGGAGTGCCAGGGAGTCTGAATCGGTTCGGATCGGAGGGGCACGTGGCACGCGCTGAGGTGATCTCGGAAGTAGTGGAGAAGTGGTATCAGGTCGTGCTAGGACAGGTGGAGGCCGATCCGTGTTTGTAGGAGGTGGTTATGGCAAGAGAATCGGTCAAATCTGAAGTGTGGCAGCAGCAGGCCAGTCGGTTTGGATCGGATCCGAACCGAGCCGGTTGTTCCAGCAGAGAGCGTGCGCGCACTTCTGTGCAGAGTCGAAGGGGATCGGTTCGGTCCCGATCCGAACCGGTGCGGAGCTTTCGAGCCGAAGACATTGCGAAGTTTTGTGTAGATTACTACAGGCGGGTCGGGTCTGCCTCATCCCGATCCGAACCGGGGTCTCCAATCCGAGCCGGCACCTGTTGGTTGAAGGGAAGATGCTGAGTTGGTGAAGGAGTGATGTCTTAATCCGATCCGATCAGAAAGGGATATGCTAATTCCAAATCCAAGTTTCCGGTTCTGCATGCGTTCACGGAAATGGGCATAACTTTCAAACCGTAAGTCCGATTGAGTTGAACCAAAGCTCAAACTGAAGCTTATTCAGAGAGCTACGAGAATTACGGAGCTTGGCTCCGTAATTGATGATTTCGGGCCCAGAAAAGGTCTTCCGATAGGAGTTCCGGGCCATTCTTTGTTTGTGATGCGATTTCAACCAAATCAGTTGCTGTCTTCTGACGGTATTCCCAACACTTGAGCGTATTGTTCAGAAGAGATTCCATGTATGACTGCTTTGACTAAAAAGCGGGTCAACATTTTGCCCCCCAGAACATATCTTGCTGAATGAAGGAAGATGTGTTCTGGATAATCCAAGAAATCCAAGGCCGCGCCGGGCCTGCCAGCTGCAAGTATAATCCATACCTGCAAAGAAGAGAAAGCAAATATGTGTGAAAATGTTAGACCAAATTTTGGTACTAACACCCAAATTCAACGTGACAACCTCACGATCACAGAACAATGCAGAAAAAGCAGTAAAAGTAAAGGATACACACAATATTTTTATAGTGGTTCGGCTCAATCCAAGCCTACGTCCACTTTATAGTTTCTTAAATCCTAAGAAAACTATTACAATGATGTTTGTTTGCAGTTTATACACGAAATCCTCGTGTTTACAGTGAAGAAGAGGAGATTAAAGGGCAGATTATACACGAAATCCTTGTGTTTTGGTTGATTAGAGGGCGGTCTTCTGCTATTCACAAAGTCCTTGTGTCGATAATGGTGGAATCCCTCCAGAACAAGTGCCAAAAGTCCCTTGAAATGGCCATGTTGTGGTGTATTTATAGGCGTAGAGGAGTGCCAGGGAGTCTGAATCGGTTCGGATCGGAGGGGCACGTGGCACGCGCTGAGGTGATCTCGGAAGTAGTGGAGAAGTGGTCATCAGGTCGTGCTAGGACAGGTGGAGGCCGATCCGTGTTTGTAGGAGGTGGTTATGGCAGGAGAATCGGTCAAATCTGAAGTGTGGCAGCAGCAGGCCCAGTCGGTTCGGATCGGATCCGAACCGAGCCGGTTGTTCCAGCAGAGAGCGTGCGCGCACTTCTGTGCAGAGTCGAAGGGGATCGGTTCGGTCCCGATCTGAACCGGTGCGGAGCTTTCGAGCCGAAGACATTGCTAAGTTTTGTGTAGATTACTGCAGGCGGGTCGGGTCTGCCTCATCCCGATCTGAACCGAGGTCTCCAATCGGAGCCGGCACCTGTGCGTTGAAGGGAAGATGCTGAGTTGGTGAAGGAGTGATGTCTTAATCCGATCCGATCCGATCCGATCCGAAAGGGATATGCTAATTCCAAATCCAAGTTTCCGTTCCTGCATGCGTTCACGGAAATGGGCATAACTTTCAAACCGTAAGTCCGATTGAGTTGATCCAAAGCTCAAACTGAAGCTTATTCAGAGAGCTACGAGAATTACAGAGTTTAGCTCCGTAATTGATGATTTCAGGCCCAGAAAAGGTCGTCCGATAGGAGTTCCGGGCCATTCTTTGTTTGTGATGCGATTTCAACCAAATCGGTTGCTGTCTTCTGACGGTATTCCCAACACTTGAGCGTATTGTTCAGAAGAGATTCCATGTATGACTGCTTTGACTAAAAAGCGGGTCAACATTTTGCCCCCCAGAACATATCTTCCTGAATGAAGGAAGATGTGTTCTGGATAATCCAAGAAATCCAAGGTCGCGCCGGGCCTGCCAGCTGCAAGTATAATCCATACCTGCAAAGAAGAGAAAGCAAATATGTGTGAAAATGTTAGACCAAATTTTGGTTCTAACACCCAAATTCAACGTGACAACCTCACGATCACAGAACAATGCAGAAAAAGCAGTAAAAGTAAAGGATACACACAATATTTTTATAGTGGTTCGGCTCAATCCAAGCCTACGTCCACTTTATAGTTTCTTAAATCCTAAGAAAACTATTACAATGATGTTTGTTTGCAGTTTATACACGAAATCCTCGTGTTTACAGTGAAGAAGAGGAGATTAAAGGGAAGATTATACATGAAATCCTTGTGTTTTGATTGATTAGAGGGCTGTCTTCCGCTATTCACAAAGTCCTTGTGTCGATAATGGTGGAATCCCTCCAAAACAAGTGACAAAAGTCCCTTGAAATGGCCATGTTGTGGTGTATTTATAGGCGTAGAGGTGTGCCAGGGAGTCTGAATCGGTTCGGATCGGTGGGGCACGTGGCACGCGCTGAGGTGATCTCGGAAGTATTGGAGAAGTGGTCATCAGGTCGTGCTAGGACAGGTGGAGGCCGATCCGTGTTTGTAGGAGGTGGTTATGGCAAGAGAATCGGTCAAATCTGAAGTGTGGCAGCAGCAGGCCCAGTCGGTTCGGATCGGATCCGAACCGAGCCGGTTGTTCCAGCAGAGAGCGTGCGCGCACTTTTGTGCAGAGTCGAAGGGGATCGGTTCGGTCTCGATCCGAACCGGTGCGGAGCTTTCGAGCCGAAGACATTGCGATGTTTTGTGTAGATTACTGCAGGCGGGTCTGGTCTGCCTCATCCCGATCCGAACCGGGGTCTCCAATCCGAGCCGGCACCTGTGCGTTGAAGGGAAGATGCTGAGTTGGTGAAGGAGTGATGTCTTAATCCGATCCGATCCAAAAGGGATATGCTAATTCCAAATCCAAGTTTCCGGTTCTGCATGCGTTCACGGAAATGGACATAACTTTCAAACCGTAAGTCCGATTGAGTTGAACCAAAGCTCAAACTGAAGCTTATTCAGAGAGCTACGAGAATTACGGAGCTAAGCTCCGTAATTGATGATTTCGGGCCCAGAAAAGGTCGTCCGATAAAAGTTCCGGGCCATTCTTTGTTTGTGATGCGATTTCAACCAAATCGGTTGCTGTCTTCTGACGGTATTCCCAACACTTGAGCGTATTGTTCAGAAGAGATTCCATGTATGGCTGCTTTGACTAAAAAGCGGGTCAACATTTTGCCCCCCAGAACATATCTTGCTGAATGAAGGAAGATGTGTTCTGGATAATCCAAGAAATCCAAGGACGCGCCGGGCCTGCCAGCTGCAAGTATAATCCACACCTGCAAAGAAGAGAAAGCAAATATGTGTGAAAATGTTAGACCAAATTTTGGTACTAACACCCAAATTCAACGTGACAACCTCACGATCACAGAACAATGCAGAAAAAGCAGTAAAAGTAAAGGATACACACAATATTTTTATAGTGGTTCGGCTCAATCCAAGCCTACGTCCACTTTATAGTTTCTTAAATCCTAAGAAAACTATTACAATTATGTTTGTTTGCAATTTATACACGAAATCCTCGTGTTTACAGTGAAGAAGAGGAGATTAAAGGGAAGATTATACACGAAATCCTCGTGTTTTGATTGATTAGAGGGCGGTCTTCCGCTATTCACAAAGTCCTTGTGTCGATAATGGTGGAATCCCTCTAGAACAAGTGCCAAAAGTCCCTTGAAATGGCCATGTTGTGGTGTATTTATAGGCGTAGAGGAGTGCCAGGGAGTCTGAATCGGTTCGGATAGGAGGGGCACGTGGCACGCGCTGAGGTGATCTCGGAAGTAGTGGAGAAGTGGTCATCAGGTCGTGCTAGGACAGGTGGAGGCCGATCCGTGTTTGTAGGAGGTGGTTATGGTAAGAGAATCGGTCAAATCTGAAGTTTGGCAGCAGCAGGCCCAGTCGGTTCGGATCGGATCCGAACCGAGCCGGTTGTTCCAGCAGAGAGCGTGCGCGCACTTCTGTGCAGAGTCGAAGGGGATCGGTTCGGTCCCGATCCGAACCGGTGCGGAGCTTTCGAGCCGAAGACATAGCGAAGTTTTATGTAGATTACTGCAGGCGGGTCGGGTCTGCCTCATCCCGATCCGAACCGGGGTCTCCAATCCGAGCCGGCACCTGTGCGTTGAAGGGAAGATGCTGAGTTGGTGAAGGAGTGATGTCTTAATCCGATCCGACCTGAAAGGGATATGCTAATTCCAAATCCAAGTTTCCGGTTCTGCATGCGTTCACGGAAATGGGCATAACTTTCAAACCGTAAGTCCGATTGAGTTGAACCAAAGCTCAAACTGAAGCTTATTCAGAGAGCTACGAGAATAACGGAGCTCAACTCCGTAATTGATGATTTCGAGCCCAGAAAAGGTCGTCCGATAGAAGTTCCGGGCTATTCTTTGTTTGTGATGCGATTTCAACCAAATCGGTTGCTGTCTTCTGACGGTATTCCCAACACTTGAGCGTATTGTTCAGAAGAGATTCCATGTATGACTGCTTTGACTAAAAAGCGGGTCAACATTTTGCCCCCCAGGACATATCTTGCTGAATGAAGGAAGATGTGTTCTGGATAATCCAAGAAATCCAAGGCCGCGCCGGGCCTGCCAGCTGCAAGTATAATCCATACCTGCAAAGAAGAGAAAGAAAATATGTGTGAAAATGTTAGACCAAATTTTGGTACTAACACCCAAATTCAACGTGACAACCTCACGATCACAGAACAATGCAGAAAAAGCAGTAAAAGTAAAGGATACACACAATATTTTTATAGTGGTTCGGCTCAATCCAAGCCTACGTCCACTTTATAGTTTCTTAAATCCTAAGAAAACTATTACAATGATGTTTGTTTGCAGTTTATACACGAAATCCTCGTGTTTACAGTGAAGAAGAGGAGATTAAAGGGAAGATTATACACGAAATCCTTGTGTTTTGATTGATTAGAGGGCGGTCTTCTGCTATTCACAAAGTCCTTGTGTCGATAATGGTGGAATCCCTCCAGAACAAGTGCCAAAAGTCCCTTGAAATGGCCATGTTGTGGTGTATTTATAGGCGTAGAGGAGTGCCAGGGAGTCTAAATCGGTTCGGATCGGTGGGGCACGTGGCACGCGTTGAGGTGATCTCGGAAGTAGTGGAGAAGTGGTCATCAGGTCGTGCTAGGACAGGTGGAGGCTGATCCGTGTTTGTAGGAGGTGGTTATGGAAAGAGAATCGGTCAAATCTGAAGTGTGGCAGCTGCAGGCCCAGTCGGTTCGGATCGGATCCGAACCGAGCCGGTTGTTCCAGCAGAGAGCGTGCGCGCACTTCTGTGCAGAGTCGAAGGGGATCGGTTCGGTCCCGATCCGAACCGGTGCGGAGCTTTCGAGCCGAAGACATTGCGAAGTTTTGTGTAGATTACTGCAGGCGGGTCGGGTCTGCCTCATCCCGATCCGAACCGGGGTCTCCAATCCGAGCCGGCACCTGTGCGTTGAAGGGAAGATGCTGAGTTGGTGTAGGAGTGATGTCTTAATCCGATCCGATCTGAAAGGGATATGCTAATTCCAAATCCAAGTTTCCGGTTCTGCATGCGTTCATGGAAATGGGCATAACTTTCAAACCGTAAGTCCGATTGAGTTGAACCAAAGCTCAAACTGAAGCTTATTCAGAGAGCTACGAGAATTACGGAGCTCAGCTCTGTAATTGATGATTTCGGGCCCAGAAAAGGTCAACCGATAGGAGTTCCGGGCCATTCTTTGTTTGTGATGCGATTTCAACCAAATCGGTTGCTGTCTTCTGACGATATTCCCAACACTTGAGCGTATTGTTCAGAAGAGATTCCATGTATGACTGCTTTGACTAAAAAGCGGGTCAACATTTTGCCCCCCAGAACATATCTTGCTGAATGAAGGAAGATGTGTTCTGGATAATCCAAGAAATCCAAGGCCGCGCCGGGCCTGCCAGCTGCAAGTATAATCCATACCTGCAAAGAAGAGAAAGCAAATATGTGTGAAAATGTTAGACCAAATTTTGGTACTAACACCCAAATTCAACGTGACAACCTCACGATCATAGAACAATGCAGAAAAAGCAGTAAAAGTAAAGGATACACACAATATTTTTATAGTGGTTCGGCTCAATCCAAGCCTACGTCCACTTTATAGTTTCTTAAATCCTAAGAAAACTATTACAATGATGTTTGTTTGCATTTTATACATGAAATCCTCGTGTTTACAGTGAAGAAGAGGAGATTAAAGGGAAGATTATACACGAAATCCTTGTGTTTTGATTGATTAGAGGGCGGTCTTCCGCTATTCACAAAGTCCTTGTGTCGATAATGGTGGAATCCCTCCAGAACAAGTGCCAAAATTCCCTTGAAATGGCCATGTTGTGGTGTATTTATAGGCGTAGAGGAGTGCCAGGGAGTCTGAATCGGTTCGGATCGGAGGGGCACGTGGCACGCGCTGAGGTGATCTCGGAAGTAGTGGAGAAGTGGTCATCAGGTCGTGCTAGGACAGGTGGAGGCCGATCCGTGTTTGTAGGAGGTGGTTATGGCAAGAGAATCGGTCAAATCTGAAGTGTGGCAGCAGCAGGCCCAGTCGGTTCGGATCGGATCCGAACCGAGCCGGTTGTTCAAGCAGAGAGCGTGCGCGCACTTCTGTGCAGAGTCGAAGGGGATCGGTTCGGTCCCGATCCGAACCGGTGCGGAGCTTTCGAGCCGAAGACATTGCGAAGTTTTGTGTAGATTACTGCAGGCGGGTCGGGTCTGCCTCATCCCGATCCGAACCGAGGTCTCCAATCCGAGCCGGCACCTGTGCGTTGAAGGGAAGATGCTGAGTTGGTGAAGGAGTGATGTCTTAATCCGATCCGATCCGAAAGGGATATGCTAATTCCAAATCCAAGTTTCCGTTCCTGCATGCGTTCACGGAAATGGGCATAACTTTCAAACCGTAAGTCCGATTGAGTTGAACCAAAGCTCAAACTGAAGCTTATTCAGAGAGCTACGAGAATTACGGAGCTTTGCTCCGTAATTGATGATTTCGGGCCCAGAAAATGTCATCCGATAGGAGTTCCGGGCCATTCTTTGTTTGTGATGCGATTTCAACCAAATCGGTTGCTGTCTTCTGACGGTATTCCCAACACTTGAGCGTATTGTTCAGAAGAGATTCCATGTATGACTGCTTTGACTAAAAAGCGGGTCAACATTTTGCCCCCCCAGAACATATCTTGCTGAATGAAGGAAGATGTGTTCTGGATAATCCAAGAAATCCAAGGCCGCGCCGGGCCTGCCAGCTGCAAGTATAATCCATACCTGCAAAGAAGAGAAAGCAAATATGTGTGAAAATGTTAGACCAAATTTTGGTACTAACACCCAAATTCAACGTGACAACCTCACGATCACAGAACAATGCAGAAAAAGAAGTAAAAGTAAAGGATACACACGATATTTTTATAGTGGTTCGGCTCAATCCAAGCCTACGTCCACTTTATAGTTTCATAAATCCTAAGAAAACTATTACAATGATGTTTGTTTGCAGTTTATACACGAAATCCTCGTGTTTACAGTGAAGAAGAGGAGATTAAAGGGAAGATTATACACGAAATCCTCCTGTTTTGATTGATTAGAGGGCGGTCTTCCGCTATTCACAAAGTCCTTGTGTCGATAATGGTGGAATCCCTCCAGAACAAGTGCCAAAAGTCCCTTGAAATGGCCATGTTGTGGTGTATTTATAGGCGTAGAGGAGTGCCAGGGAGTCTGAATCGGTTCGGATCGTAGGGGCACGTGGCACGCGCTGAGGTGATCTCGGAAGTAGTGGAGAAGTGGTCATCAGGTCGTGCTAGGACAGGTGGAGGCCGATCCGTGTTTGTAGGAGGTGGTTATGGCAAGAGAATCGGTCAAATCTGAAGTGTGGCAGCAGCAGGCCCAGTCGGTTCGGATCGGATCCGTACCGAGCCGGTTGTTCCAGCAGAGAGCGTGCGCGCACTTCTGTGAAGAGTCGAAGGGGATCGGTTCGGTCCCGATCCGAACCGGTGCGGAGCTTTCGAGCCGAAGACATTGCGAAGTTTTGTGTAGATTACTGCAGACGGGTCTGGTCTGCCTCATCCCGATCCGAACCGGGGTCTCCAATCCGAGCCGGCACCTGTGCGTTGAAGGGAAGATGCTGAGTTGGTGAAGGAGTGATGTCTTAATCCGATCCGATCCGAAAGGGATATGCTAATTCCAAATCCAAGTTTCCAGTTCTGCATGCGTTCACGGAAATGGGCATAACTTTCAAACCGTAAGTCCGATTGAGTTGAACCAAAGCTCAAACTGAAGCTTATTCAGAGAGCTACGAGAATGATGGAGCTCAGCTCCGTAATTGATGATTTCAGGCCCAGAAAAGGTCGTCCGATAGGAGTTCCGGGCCATTCTTTGTTTGTGATGCGATTTCAACCAAATCGGTTGCTGTCTTCTGACGGTATTCCCCACACTTGAGCGTATTGTTCTTAAATATAGATCTAGTTTTAGATCTAACATAAAACTTGTATTAATCATGTGAACCTAAATGGATCTTGGTATGGATCCAATTATAAACTTGTAGCTTGCATATATATGTATTTAATCATGTAGGCATAATGGGTCTAACATAAAGCATATATGTGTAGATCTTAACTTGGATCTAAAATAATACATACAACCTGCATTAAACATATATGTGTAGATCCTAACGTGAAACATATAACTTGCATATGATATTGATTCTTTCATTCTCAATGCTTAATAGATCCAACACCGAGTCAAATAAACCACAAACATTCTAATACCATTCATGATAAAATCATCGCAATAACAGATATGAATTAGCATCGTCAATATTATACAATCATGGTATAATTCCATTTTCACTTTATATCAAATCACGTCTTAATTTTATTCACATCTAAAAAGTAACTATACTTACAACAAACGACGATCTTGACTTCTGGAATCTGAATTCTAGAGTTGAAATGCTCGCCTTTGATGTAGACAATCGTTGTTTTGATTTAGTTTTGTTCGTCTCTATGTTTTCTTCAAGCGGCGGCTACTCTAGGTTGTCTCATGGAAGCATGACGGCTTTAGGTTCAAATTTTTTTTGTGAATTTAGTTTGAGTATTAGGATGTTTATATAGAATTTCAATTTAATTAGAGCCGTCGGATGAACCCTAGAAATAGCCACAACCATTCAGACCAGATCAGAACTATCCTGAAAATCCTGGTGACTCAGCAGCAAGTCATAAGTCGTTCGAATTTCAAATCTGGTCGAGGGGCAGGTCGACCCCCAGGTCGACCCCTAGGTCGACCCCCAGGTCGACCTGTAGGGGGAGGTCGACCACCTGGTCGACCTGGGTCCTGGGCGGGAATTTTCGCACCCAGCCCGCTTCTGACTTCTGTTTGAATTTTGAATTCGTTTTTTGAGCTGTTTGAATTTATTTTAAATTCTGAAAATTTCGAAGGCCATAACCTCTTCATACGGAGTCCAATTTGCACAAACTCGGACTCTATCTCAAGCAGTCCGAGACGAACACAACGGCATCACCCATTTCCCTTAATTCCCACATTTTGAATTAAGTATACTTTAGTTTGTTAATTTAATGTTAATAGAAAATTCGGGGTGTTACAATAAGGATGAAAAAGAATTATAACATGGTGCATCATATTCCAAAAAATAGTAAATCGAATTCCGATCACGGTCAACCCCCTTTTGACCAACAAAACGGTATGTGGAAATTTGAGCTAAAAAAGCCTTCGATGTCCCCAAAAGTCATTGAGATTGAATTTATTGGTTACTGAACTAAGATGAGAAGGGTGGAACCTGTTAATCCTATAGATTTATGAGAGAGCTTCATTTCGACTAGTTATGGTTCCAGTAACTCTAAACGGATAAAAAGTTAGGGTACCATGGTACCTAAGTGGGTAACTGTTGGGTGGAACATCGAAGTCTGGAGGTGCAACATCTGGTTGAAAAACCAAAATTGCACTGTATGACTTTTTAAAACTTATTTATGGGGTTGAAATAGAAATATAACATCATGCTTTATTTTCGAAAAAATAGTAAATCGAATTACGACCACCGTCAAGCCCCCTTTGACCAACAAAACAACATGTGAAAAATTGAGCTAAAAAAGCTTTCGATGATCCTTAAAGTCATTAAGATTGAATTTCTTGGTTACTAAATTAAGATGAAGAGGGTGGAAATTGTTAGTCCTATAGATCAATGCGAGAGCTTAGTTTTTAATGGTTATGGTTCCGGTAACTCTAAATGGATAAAAAATTATACTTGATGGAACAACCTACGTCTGTTGGGTGCAACATCGAAGTCTAGAGGTGCAATGTCTAGTTGAAAACCCAAAATTACACTGTATGACTTTTTAAAACTTATTTATGGGGATGAAATAGAAAAATAACTTGGTGCATCATATTCCGAAAAATAGTAAATCGAATTCTAACCACGGTCAACCCCCCTTTGACCAACAAAACAACATGTGAAAAAATTAAGCTAAAAAAGCTTTCGATTTTCCCGAAACTAATTGAGATTGAATTTCTTCATTACTGAACTAGGATGGGAAAGGTGGAACCTATTAGTCCTATAGATCTGTGAGAGAGCTTCGTTTTGACTGGTTATGGTTCCTAGTATCTCTAAATGGATAAAAAGATGTAGTTGATGGAATAACCTACGTCTGTTGGGTGCAACATCTAAGTTTGGAAGTGCAACATCTGGCTGAAAAACCCAAGTTCCACTGTATGACTTTTTAAAACTTATTAATGGGAATGAAATGGAAATACAACATGGTGCATTATATTCCAAAAAATGGTAAGTCGAATTCCAACCACGGTCAACCCCCCTTTGACCAACAAAACAACATGTGAAAAATTGAGCTAAAAAAGCTTCCAATGTTCCCAAAAGTCATTGAGATTGAATTTCTTAGTTATTAAACTAATTTGAGAAGAGTGGAACCTGTTAGTCCTAGGGATCTATGAGAGAGCTTTGTTTTGACTGGTTATGGTTCTAGTAACTCTAAATGGATAAAAAGTTATAGTTGATGGAACAACCTACGTCTGTTGGATGTAACATTGAAGTCTTGAGGTGCAACGTCTGGTTGAAAAACCAAAATTGCAATGTATGACTTTTTAAAATTTGTTTACGGGGATGAAATAGAAATATAACCTGGTGCATCATATTCCAAAAAATAGTAAATCGAATTCCGGCCATGGTCCACCCCCTTTGACCAACAAAATGACATTAGAAAATTGAGCTAAAAAAGATTTCAATGTTCCCAAAAGCCATTGAGATTGAATTTATTGGTTACTGAACTAAGATGAGATGGGTGGAACCTTTTAGTCCTATAGATCTATGAGAGAGGTTCGTTTTGACTAGTAATGGTTCTAGTAACTCTGTAGTTGACGGAACAACCTACGTCTGTTGGGTGCAACATCGAAGTCTGGAGGTGGAACATCTGGTTGAAAAACCAAAATTGCACTGTATGACTTTTTAAAACTTGTTTATGGGAATGAAATAGAAATGTAACATGGTGCATCATATTCCAAAAAATAGTAAATCGAATTTCGATCACGGTCAACCCCTCGTTTGACCAACGAAACAGCAAGTGAAAAATTGAGCTAAAAAAGCTTACGATGTTCCAAAAAGTCATTGAGATTGAATTTCTTGGTCACTGAAATAAGATGAGAATGGTGGAACCTGTTAGTCCTATAGATTTATGAGAGAGCTTCGTTTTGACCGGTTATGGTTCCCATGACTCAAAATGGATAAAAAGTTATGGTTGACATTACATCCTACGTTTGTTAGGTGCAACATCGAAGTCTGGAGGTGCAACATCTGGTTGTAAAACCAAAATTGAACTGTATGACTTTTTAAAACTTATTTACGAGATGAAATAGAAATATAACATGCTGAATCATATTCCAAAAAATAGTAAGTCGAATTCCAACCACGGTCAACCCCTTTTGACCAACAAAACAACATGTGAAAAATTGAGCTAAAAAAGCATTCAATGTTCCCAAAAGTCATTGAGATTGAATTTCTTAGTTATTGAACAAATTTGAGAAGAGTGGAACCTATTAGTCCTATGGATCTATGAGAGAGCTTCGTTTTGACTGGTTATTGTTCTAGTAACTCTAAATGGATAAAAAGATATAGTAGATGGAACAACCTACGTCTGTTGGGTGTAACATCGAAGTCTTGACGTGCAACATCTGGTTGCTAAACTAAGATGAGAAGGGTGGACCATGTTAGTCATATAGAACTATGAGAGAGCTTCGTTTTGAATGTTTATGGTTCCAGTAATTCTAAATGGATAAATAGTTACGGTTGACCGAATAACCTAGGTCTGTTGGGTGCAATATCGAAGTCTGTAGGTGCAACATCTGGTTGAAAAACCAAAATTTCACTGTTTGACTTCTTAAAACTTATTTATGGGGCTGAAATAGAAAAATAACATAGTGCATCATATTCCAAAAAATATTAAGTCGAATTCCGACCAAGGTCAACCCCCCTTTGACCAACAAAACGACATGTGAAAAATTGAGCTAAAAAAGCTTTCGATGTTCCAAAAATTTATTGAGATTGAATTTATTGGTTACTGAACTAGGATGAGAAGGGTGGAACCTGTTAGTCCTATAGAACTATGGGATAGCTTCGTTTTGGCTGATTATGGTTCCAGTACCTCTAAATGGATAAAAATTTATTGTTGACGGAACAGCCTATGTCTGTTGGGTTCAACATCGAAGTCTGGAGGTGCAACATCTGGTTGAAAAAACAAAATTTCACTGTATGAATTTTTAAAACTTATTCATAGGGATGAAATAGAAATATAACTTGATGCATCATATTCCAAAAAATATTAAATTGAATTCCGACCACAGTCAAGCCCCTTTGACCAACAAAACAACATGTGAAAAATTGAGCAAAATAAGCTTTCGATGTTCCCAAAAGTCATTAAGATTGAATTTCTCATTTACTGAACTGTGATGAGAAGGGTGGAACCAATTAGTCTTATAGATCTATGAGAGAGCTTCGTTTTGACTGATTATGGTTGCAGTAACCCTAAATGGATAAAAAGTTATGGTTGACGGAACAACCTACGTCTGTTGGGTGCAACATCAAAGTCTGGAGGTGCAATATCTGGTTGAAAAACCAAAATTGCACTTATTGACTTTTGAAAACTTATTTATGGGGATGAAATAGAAATATAACATGGTGCATCATATTCCAAAAAATGGTAAATTGAATTCCGAACACGGTCAATCCCCCTTTGACCAATAAATGACATGTGAAAAATTGGGCTAAATAAGCTTTCGATGTTCCCAAAAGTCATTAAGATTGAATTTCTTGGTTAATGAACTAATACGAGATGGGTGGAACCTATTAGCCCAACAAATATATGAGAGAATTTCGTTTTGACTACTTATGGTTATAGTAACTCTAAATGGATAAAAATTTATTGTTGACGGAACAACCTACGTCTGTTGGGTGCAACATCGAAGTCTTGAGATGCAACATCAGTTTGAAAAACCAAAATTGCACTGTATGACTTTTGAAAACACGTATATTCCAAAAAATAGAAAGTCGAATTCCAATCACGGTCAACCCCTCTTTGACCAACAAAACGGCATGTGAAATATTGAGCTAAAAAAGCTTTTGATGTTCTCAAAAATTATTGAGATTGAATTACTTAGTTACTGAACTAAGATGAGAAGGGTGGAACCTGTAAGTCCTATAGATCTATAAGAGAGCATCGTTTAGACTGGTTATGGTTCCAGTAAGGCTGAGTGGATAAATAGTTATGGTTGATGGAACTACCTACGTCAGTTGGGTGCAACATTGAAGTCTGGAGGTGCGACATCTGGTTGAAGAACCAAAATTGCACTGTATGAATTTTTAAAACTTATTTATGGGGATGAAATTGAAATATAACATGGTGCATCATATTCCAAAAAATAGTAAATACGGGGATGAAATAAAAATATAATGCGGTGCATCATATTCAAAAAAAATAAGTCGTATTCCGATCACGGACAACCCCCCTTGACAAAAAAAATGGCATGTGAAAAAATTGAGCTAAAAAAGCTTTCGAGCTCCCAAAAGTATTTAAGATTAAATTTCTCGGTTACTGAACTAACATGAGAAGGATGGACCAGTTAGTCCTATAGATCTATTAGAGAGCTTCGTTTTGACTGGTTATGGCTCCTAGTACCTCTAAATGGATAAAAATTTATAGTTGACGCAAAAATCTACGTCTGTTGGGTGCAACATCGAAGTCCAAAGGTGCAGCATCTGGTTGAAATACCAAAATTGCATTGTATGTCTTTTTAAAATTTATTTATGGGGTTGAAATGGAATATAAGATGGTGCATCATATTCCAAAAAATAGTAAATCGAACTCCAACCAGGGTGAACCCCCCTCCCCCCCATTTGAACAACAAAATGACATGCGAAAAATTGAGCTAAAAAAGCTTTCGACGTTCAAAAAAGTCATTGAGATTGAATTTCTTGGTTACTGAACTAAGATGAGAAGGGTGGAACCTATTAGTTCTATAGACTTATGAGAGAGCTTCGTTTTGACTGGTTATGGTTCCAGTAACTCTAAATGGATATAAGGTTATGGTTGACGGAACAACCTACATCTGTTGGGTGCAACATCGAAGTCTGGAGGTGCAACATCTGGTTGAAAAAACGAAATCGCACTGTATGGCTTTTGAAAACTTGTTTATGGGGATGAAATAGAAATATAACTGAAACACCCCACCTCCGATAAGGTCACTCACAAAGGGAATGCCTTAAGTTTGGTGGAGGTTTATAGGTAAAAGACACAGATAAATTTACAAGACAGATATAAATAAGTAGCGGAAAACAAACATTTATTTCATACGTAGTTCAATACGAAAAACATTACAGTAAATTATCTCACAATAACTTCCAAAACAGTCCATCATAATTTCTGTCTTGATTACTAAATAAAGAAGCATAAACTTAAACAAAATAGCATAAAATCCCCATGATTAAGTATCCAAAGCCATGGCCAAAGAAAAAGAGTCCAAAGCATACATCTACTATCTTGAGTCCGACTAAGCTGGATTGTTTCCTCTCTGTGAACCTGGGGAGGGGGGAACGGAAGAAAAGAAGACGAAAGAAAAATAGAGTCAGACATAAAGCCTGGTAAGTCTAGTGACTCTTAGCCTGTGAACAGGAAAAAGTTCATGATAGGAATAAACCAGAAAATGGGACAGTACCAGAAAAACAGGCTAACATAAAACTAGATAAGGTGGCTTAAACCGAACATCCCATCGCACCCCACTCTAATATCTCTGCACCTACTTGTACTTGTTCCAACTGGCACCCCATGATTAGGGTGAACTGATCCCAATTATAAAGATCGGCTCCTACTCGCGTATTCATATGTGTCACACGGCCCCTCTTGATTGTAGATACCTATGCTGGTCCCACCATGGGGTGTATCAAATCCCATGGTGGCTAGCCGACACAATTCTAGAATGCATAGAGTACACTATTGATGCCCAGTGCCTTATTTTTTTGCTCCGGAGTGTGTGCACGCCTGCACTCCGTTAGAACCTACACTGCTGCACCTATCGCTGTCGCTTTGACCGCTTATAATCAGCCCAGTAATCGTGCCCCACCCAGCCTAGTTTCAGGGTACCATGATATTCCTATGTGGGTTACTGCTGAAATGGGTCCCCGTTACTAGGTTTCCTAGTCAAACATGTTAAGTGGTTAAGTGTTTGTATTAACCTAACCCCAGCCATCAGTTTAGTTAACATGTTTAATTGGTTAAGTGTTTTAGTTAACTTAACCCTATCATTCTTATCCTAGCTTTAATACATTCATTAAAGCACCAACCACTCACATTAGACAGCTATTGTTGCGGTTACTAGATGTGCCAGTCGGTTCCGGGAAGATTTATACCGCAACTCAATCTAACCTGGGGTCCTTATTGGGCTCAATGCTTTAACCTCCCACATTAGATAGGTATTGTTGTGATTACTGGACAGCCGGGCGGGTCCGGGCCGTTTTACATCACAACTCAATCTAACCTCGGGTTAAGCATATTCGTATTTTCTAAATTTACATTTTATTTATGTAAATTTCTACAAGTATTTCATTTTACATGTTTTAATCCAAGACTAATGGTATATAAATTATACCATTCATGGCCTTAACCCATTTCATGGTTTTTAGGCCCACCAACATATTAACATGTTTTGATTTAATAGTTAACCCCAACATTACCCCCGCTCGATTGTTCATATTAATCGCATGAATATATTGGGCCCGCTAATAGGCCCAATCCATAAACAAGGTAAAGAAGGGAACATAGGTTCAATGAACCTATATCATGTAATTTGGCCTAAACATAGTTATTGACTAGCGTGTGACATAATCATGGCATGTCAAATTCCAACACATGTGTAATTATAACATTGACATATAGGTACAAACTAGATTAATACGGTGAACTTGCATAAACTCATGTCGCATGAAAACTACACATAATTTAGACTTAGATAAACATATGCCTAACCATGTTAAGGTATAGATCTAGTCATGCGTGAACGTAGCTTCAATATATAAACTAGCATATAACAATATTATGACATGTCCATAAAACATAATTTTTGACATTAACACATATGTATGAACTAGATCTAATCATGTGCACTTGCAATGCTTACATATGACATGAGACATATAAGTTGATCTAAATTTTGATCTAACATAATACAACTTCATGAATCATATAACATATTTATGTAGGTTCTAATCACAAAACATATACTTGCATAAGGTGTTGATTGTTTGATTCACAACGCATAATAGATCCATACCACAAACAATCCTATATGATTCATGATAGAATTATTACGATAAACAAATATGAACCAACATCGTCAACATCATATAATAGTGGTATAATTCCACTTTTCAATTTAAAGCAAATCATGTCTCAACTGTATTCACATCTAAGGATTAACTCTACTTATAACAAACGACGATCTTGATTTCTGGATTCTGAGTTCTGGAATTGAGATGCTTTCCTTTAGGTAGATAAACGTTGTTTTGATTTTAGTTTTGATTTATATTTGTTCGTTTCTTAGTTTGCTTCAAGCGGCGGCTACACTTGGTTATCTCCTGACAGCATGGCCGCTCTATGTCCAATTTTTGTGTGAATTTAGGTTGAAGACTTGGGTTGTTTATATAGAATTTCAAACTAATTAGAGCCGTCCGATGATGCTAGAGTTAATCAAGGACATCCATCTAAAGAGAAGCCAATCAAAAAGTGACAAATCAGCCCTAATGACACAGCCAAGTCCCAGAAATCGAGCCAGGACCATACCAAGCAGGTCAGGTCGGCCAAGCAGGTCGACACACAGGTCGAACCCTAGGCCGACCCCCTGGTCGACCCCCAGGTTAACCCTCTGGTCGACCTGGGTGCATAGGTCGACCCCCAGGTCGACCTGGGTCCTGGGCGGGAATTTTCCCGCCCAGCCTGTTTCTGACTTCTGATTTGAATTTTGAATTCTGTTTTCGAGCTGTTTGAATTTATTTTGAATTTCTGAAACTTCCGAAGGACATAACTTCTTCATACGGAGTCCGATTTACGCAAACTTGGACTCTATCTCAAGAAGAATTTCGAGACGAACGCAATGGCGTAACCCATTTCCCTTAATTCCCAAATTAAGAATTAATTATACTTTAATTTGTTAATTTAGTGTTAACAAAAAATTTGGGGTGTTACATTCTCCCCTCCTTAAAGGATTTCGTCCCTGAAATCTTCAAGTAAGGAAGAACGTACCTTACCATCCAATCGTCCATCTACTCAATCATCAAACACAGGCGCCCATTGTCCTTAAAAAGACTTTTAATGCTTCATGAACACATGCATAGTGTGTGTATATGCCCTTATCTAATGCAAAAATCAGGCGGACGATCCAGTTTACCTCCTTAATGCCAATTATGTAAGTGTCATGAATCCATTATGTATGCAAATTTTCCTACTCATAATTCAATACGAGTTCTTAACCATTCATACAAATGCGGCATCCATATGACCACACGTCAAAATTTTCAATCCAAATGCATATATGCAATATGCAACATGAAAGTGACTGAGCCGATCTAATACCTAGTGTGTGTATATGCATCCACGAGCTACCACTAGCAACCACTTGCAACCACCAATCATAACATGTTTCAAATACATGTTTACATCCATTAATTTCTACCTAAGGAGATAGAAAAAGGACCGAGGAGATATACAAAAAGGTAAATACAAGCATAAACTTATGGAAAAAGAGAGATCAAAGATGTACCCTCAAAAAGAAAAGGGTAGGCTACGCGTATTCTGTCCTCAGTTTCCCAAGTCGCGTCTTCCTCGGCGTCGCTCCATTGAACCTTGACAAGCTTGACTTTGCAATTGTGTAGATTTTTAACTTCGGTTCCCAAGATGCGAGTTGGGACTCTTCTTACTGCTGCTTCGCGTTCCACTTCGACTTCCTTTAGCACTCTAGGTTCTACTAACTTTGCAGACTCATGTAGGCACTTCCGAAGGTGTGAAACGTGAAAAACGTTATGAACTCCAGCCAATCTTTCGAGCAGTTCTAATCTATAGGCCATCTTCCCAATCTTCTCGATGATAGGAAACGGCCCTACAATTCTTGGTGCTAACTTCCCCGTGGATCCCAAACAAATGACGTTCCTTAAAGGAGATACCTTAAGGAAAACCCTGTCCCTAACCTCAAACTCAAGGTCGGTCCTTCTCTTGTCTGCGTAGGACATCTGTCTATCTTGGGCTGTTTTCATTCTTCTTCGTATTAAGCCCACTTTTTCTGAAGTCACTCTAATCAAGTCTGGTCCAAGTATAAGCTTATCTGTAGACTCTCACCAACAAGTTGGTGATCGACATGGTCTTCCATACAAATCTTCGAAGGGCGACATGCCGATGGTGGCTTGGTAGATGTTGTTGTAGGCAAATTCTACTAAAGATAGATGATCCTCCCAAGTCCCTCCAAAGTCAAGCACGCACAGTCTCAAAAGATCTTCCAAAACTCTGTTCACCCTTTTCGTCTGACCATCGGTTTGGGGGTGATAAGCCGTGCTAGAGCATAACTGTGTGCCTACAACTTCTTGCAGACTCCACCAAAACTCACTTGTAAAGATAGGATCTCGGTCGCTCACTATGCTGGAGGGTAGCCCATGGAGTCGAACTATCTCTTTAAGATAAAGAGATGCTAGAGATGAGGCAGTCCTTCTACTCTTGATAGGTAAAAAGTAGGCGCTTTTTGTGAGCCTGTCCACTATTACCCAAATGCTAGTATTGCCCCTTCTTGACCTAGGCAACCCATCAATGAAGTCCATTGAAATGCTATCCCACTTCCACTGTGGACCTCTAGAGGATGGAGCAGACCGTCAGGCTTCCTCTGCTCCGCCTTGACCTATTGGCAAATCATGCACTTAGAAACGAAATCTTCCATGTCCTTCTTCATGCCTCTCCAAAAGAAAACTCTCTTTAAGTCCTTGTACATCTTGTCTCCACCTGGATGTATTGTCATCTTGGAATGGTGTGCCTCCTCAAGAACCTTCTTCACCAACTCCTTTTCTTGTGGGACGCATAGCCTTCCATCCCGTCTTAACCACCCCTTATCATCGATGGTGTATCTATCGAGGTGACTAGAAGTCTCACCCCTAATTAGCTTACCAACCACTTCAACTAGCTGAGGGTCTTCACGTTGTGTAGCCCTTATTGAGTCCAAAAGAGTAGGGCGCACTTCAAGAGATGCTAACAAACCTGGTACAAAATCCGAGGAGGGCCTAAAGTCAAAACTGGCTATATACTCCAAACTTTTCCTTTCTCAAAGAGAGGGCTTAGGGTCAGCTTCTTTCTACTCAACGCATCTGCCACCACATTGCCCTTGCCAGGTGTATAGGAAATCTCGAAATCGTATGAGGCAAGAAACTCCATCCATCTTTGTTGCCTCTAGTTAAGATCTTTCTGTGAGAAAAGATACTTCAACGATTTATGGTCAGTATACAGTTCAAACTTCTCACCTAGAAGATAGTGGCGCCATGACTTCAGTGCAAAGACTATGGCAGCCAACTCAAGATCGTGGGTTGGGTAGTTCCTTTCATGAACTTTCAACTGTCTTCCACCATATGCTACTACCTTCCCTTCCTGCATCAAAACAGTACCTAGTCCCGTGCCGCATGCATCCGTGTATACTATAAACATCTTGCTTCCATCTGGCAATGTCAAAGCTGGGGCTGTTGCAAGAGCCCTTTTCAAGTGTTGGAAAGCGATATCGCAATCCAAATCCCACGCAAAAACTAGATTCTTCTTTGTTAACCTTGTATGAGGAGCTGAGATTTTTGCAAAATCTCTGATGAACTATCGGTAAAAGCCTGCTAGCCCGAGAAAGCTTCGGACTTCGGTCGCGTTCCTTGGTGCCTTCTAATCTTGCACTGCCACTACTTTCGCGGGGTCCATAGCCAACCCCTCTTTGGACACTACATGTCCAAGAAACCTTACATCTTCTCTCCAAAAATGACATTTTGGGAATTTGGCTTTTAACTGATGTGCACGGAGAGTATCCATGATTTCCCTTAAATGCTGAGCATGCTCTTCCTCATTCTTTGAGAAGATCAAAATATCGTCTACGAAGACAACCACAAACTTGTTGAGGAACTCTCAGAACACCCTGCTCATTAGGTCTACAAAATAAGCGGGTGCGTTTGTCTAGCCGAAAGGCATGACAAGCCACTCAAAGAAACCATCTGGGGTTCTGAATGTCGTCTTATCAATGCTATCCTCAGCCACTCTTAGCTGGTGAAACCCTGTAGCCAGATCAAGTTGGGAGAAAATCGACGCACCTACAAGCAGATCAAACTAATCGCCTATTCTGGGGAGTGGGTGCATATTCTTCTTAGTCAGCTTATTTAACTCCCTATAGTCCACACAAAGACGTAGTGAACCATCTGCTTTGGTGGCGAACACCACTGGAGCACCCCACTCAGAGATACTCCGCATTATAAACCCCTTCTTCAGAAGCTCCTTGACTTGCTTACTGAGCTCCTTCATTTCCCTTGGAGCCATGTGTCTAATAGGTAACGCAACAGGCTTTGCATTATCAACTAGATATATGCGGAAGTCTATTTCCCGCCTCGGAGGTAAGCCCTTCACCTCTTCAAAGACATCCGAATATTCACGGACCACTCTAACCGACTGCAAATTCTCAACAGAAGCATCAAGCGATTCTAGATAACTAAGCATGATAGAGTGTATGGGATTACAAGTAATCTCGAGAGTGTTACAATGGCTAGTCATGAGTCTGACCACTCTCCTTTCCCAATCAAGGATGGCACCATTACTGGATAGCCAGTCCATGCCTAAGATCAAACCATATCCCGTGAAGCCCAAAACAAAGACACTACATCTAAACTCAACGCTTAGAATAGAAATTTTCAAATCCATACAAACCATTGACAAATAAGTTGAGCCCCAATTGGATTTGAAACAGCCAAGGGATCCTCTATAATACTAGTGTCTAGGTGCAGAGATTCTACTAAAGCAGATGAAATATAGGAATGCGATGCGCCAGAATCAAAGAGAGTATGAACAGGATTATCATAAAGATAAACTAAACTTTCTAGAGAAACATTTTTACCTCGTTCCTGTTGAGGTGCCACCAGCGCTTGAACCTGTCCCCCTAAAGTGGTTCCAGTCTTCTGCCCCTGCCCTCGCTTCTTTGGGCAGTCCTTGGCCATATGTCCTATCTCTCCGCAATGAAAGCAACCACTAGTCATCTTCCCCTTCTTCTTTCTGCAGTCTTTCACCACATGTCCAAGAAAGCCACAGAAATTACACCTCTTTTCACGGGGTTTGTTGTTGTTCTTCCCGCCTTTCTAGATGTTTGTTTTCTTAGCCTGTAAACCCTCTGCTTTCTTTTCTTGAGGCGCTTCCACCTTTGCCTCTTTCTTGCCCTTATCTTCCTCGTGTAGCAGTTCCATATCTACCAGCCTCTCATAAGTAGCTCCCATGGGTACATGGGTCATGGCCAGACTGTGCTATGGCTCGTTCAGCCCTTTGACAAAGCGAAGGGCCTTCTTGTGCGGTGTGTTGACTAAGTCCAATCCAAATCTGGCTAGCTGATTGAATTGGTTGACGTATTCTCTGACTGGCATACTTCCCTGCTTAAGGGATAAGAACTTCTCCACTTGTAAACTTTGCTCACCTTGTGAGAGGAATTTCATCTCAAATCTTGTCCTGAAATCCTCCAAAGTTTCCATCTGTCTCTCAGCATGTGTAACCCCCCACCAATAGGAAGCTTCATCTTTAAGCAACCACATAGCTAGCTGTATCTTTTGCCCGTCTTCTACTCCGAAGATGACGAAAAAATCTTCGGTCTCCTTCAGCCAGTTCTTTGCTGCCACGAAGGATTCGGTTTCATAAAAGTCCTTTCCACTCATAGCCTTGAAATCTCTACACGTCTTGGAGAAAGCATTTCCAAGAGGAGGAGGAGGAACTGCTCCCACTGGGGGAGGAGGAATGTCTAATGGGCCCGCGTCATTGGCCCTAGCCTCTAGGTACCTCCTGAACCAGCGAGGGACCGGTACACCTTCTGGAAGGTTAAGATCCCCAGACACGCTGAAACGAAAAAGGAAAGACTCAAAACAAAAGGATAGAAGGATAGTGCGTATGACTTTGGGGGATTATGGTTTTTAACTTAAACAATACTATTTCTTTTAAAAAAGTGCTTCTTTAAACTTCTTTTTGAAAAATGGTTTCAAAATTTTTTATCTGATCTGGTAAACCTATGCTCTGATACCAAGTGAAACGCCCCACCTCCGTTAAGGTCACTCACAAAGGGAATGCCGTAAGTTTGGTGGAGTTTTATAGGTAAAAGACACAGATAAATTTACAAGACAGATGTAAATAAGCAGTGGAAAACAAACATTTATTTCATACATAGTTCAATACCAAAAACATTACAGTAAATTGTCTCACAATAACTTCCAAAATAGTACATCATAATTTATGTCTTGATTATTAAATAAAGAAGCATAAACTTAAACAAAATAGCATAAATCCCCATGATTAAGCATCCAAAGCCATGGCCAAAGGAAAAAGAGTCCAAAGCATACATCTACTATCTTGAAGCTTGCAAAGAGTCCGACTAAGCTGGATTGTTTCCTCCTAGTGAACCTGGGGGGGAAACGGAAGAAAAGAAGACGAAAGAAAAATAGAGTCAGACTTAAAGCCTGGTAAGTCTAGTGACTCTTAGCATGTGAACAGGAAAAAGTTCATGACAGGAATAAACTAGAAAATGGGACAGTACCAGAATAACAGGCTAACATAAAACTAGATAAGGTGGCTTAAACCGAACATCCCATCGCACCCCATTCTAATATCTCTGCACCTACTTGTACTTGTTCCAACTGGCACCCCATGATTAGGGTGAAGTGATCCCGTTTATAAAGATCAGCTCCTACTCGCGTATTCATATGTGTAACACGGCCCCGCTTGATTGTAGATACCTATGCCGATCCCACCATGGGGTGTATCAAATCCCATGGTGGCCACCCGACACAATTCTAGAATGCATAGAGTACACTACTGATGCCCAGTGCCTTATTTTTCTACTCCGGAGTGTGTGCACGCCCGCACTCCGTTAGAACCTACACTGCTGCACCTACCGGCGTCGCTTTGACAGCTTATAATCAGCCCAGTAATCATGCCCCACCCTGCCTAGTTTCAGGGTACCATGATACTCCTATGTGAATTACTGTTGAAATGGGTTCCCATTACTAGGGTTTTCTAGTCAAACATGTTAAGTGGTTAAGTGTCTGTATTAACCTAACCCCAGCCATCAGTTTAGTTAACATGTTGAATTGGTTAAGTGTTTTAGTTAACTTAACCCTATCACTCTTATCCTAGCTTTAATACATTCATTAAAGCACCAACCACTCACATTAGACAACTATCGTTGCAGTTACTGGATGTGCCGGTCGGTTACGGGCAGATTTATACCGCAACTCAGTCTAACCTCGGGTCCTTATTGGGCCCAATGCCTTAACCTCCCACATTAGATAGGTATTGTTGTGATTACTGGACAGCCAGGCGGGTCCGGGCAGTTTTACATCATAGCTCAATCTAACCTCGGGTTAAGCATATTCGTATTTTCTAAATTTACATTTTATTTATGTAAATTTCTACAAGTATTTCATGTCACATGTTTTAATCCAAGACTAATGGTATACAAATTGCACCATTCATGGCCTTAACCCATTTCATGGTTTTTAGGCCCAGCTACATATTAACATGTTTTGATTTAATAGTTAACCCCAACGTTACCCCCGCTCGATTGTTCATATTAATCGTATGAAGATATTGGGCTCGCTAATAGGCCCAATCCATAAACAAGGTAAAGAAGGGAACATAGGTTCAATGAACCTATATCATGTAGTTTGGCCTAAACCTAGTTATTGACGCGTGTGACATAATCATGGCATGTCAAATTCCAACACATGTGTAATTATAACATTGACATATAGGTACAAACTAGATTAATAAGGTGAACTTGCATAAATTCATGTCGCATGAAAACTACACATAATTTAGACTTAGATAAACATAAGCCTAACCATGTTAATATATAGATCTAGTCATGTGTAAACGTAGCTTCAATATATAAACTAGCATATAACAATATTATGACATGTCCATAAAACATAATTTTTGACATTAACACATATGTATGAACTAGATCTAATCATGTGAACTTGCAATATTTACATATTAATATAGATCTAACATGAGACATATAAGTTGATCTAAATTTTGATTTAACCTAATACGACTTCGTGAATCATATAACATATCTATGTAGGTTCTAATCACAAAACATATACTTGCATAAGGTGTTGATTGTTTGATTCACAACGCATAATAGATCCAATACCACAAACAATCCAATACGATTCATGATAGAATTATTACGGTAAACAAATATGAACCAACATCGTCGATATCATATAATTGTGTTATAATTCCACTTTTCAATCTAAAGAAAATCATGTCTCAATCGTATTCACATCTAAGGAGTAACTTTACTTACAAAAAACGACGATCTTGATTTCTGGATTCTGAGTTCTGGAATTGAGATGCTTTCCTTTGGGTAGATAAACGTTTTTTTGATTTTAATTTTGGTTTAGATTTGTTCGTCTCTTAGTTTACTTCAAGCGGTGGCTACACTTGGTTATCTCCTGACAGCATGGCGGCTCTATGTCCAATTTTTGTGTGAATTTAGGTTGAAGACTTGGGTTGTTTGTGTATAATTTCAAACTAATTAGAGTCGTCCGATGATGCTAGAGTTAATCAAGGCCATCCATCTAAAGAGAAGCCAATCAAAAAGTGACAAATCAGCCCTAATGACATAGCCAAGCCTCAGAAATCGAGCCAGGACAAGACCAAGCAGGTCAGGTCGACCAAGTAGGTCGACACACAGGTCGACCCCCTGGTCAACCTGGGTGCATAGGTCGACCCCAAGGTCGACCCCCTGGTCGACCTTGGTCCTGGGCGAGAATTTTCCAGCCCAGCCTATTTCTGACATCTGATTTGAATTTTGAATTCTATTTTCGAGCTGTTTAAATTTATTATGAATTTCTGAAACTTCTGAAGGTCATAACTTCTTCATACGGAGTCCGAATTACGCAAACTCGGATCTATCTCATGTAGAATTTCGAGACGAACGCAACGGTGTAACCTGTTTCCTTTAATTCCCACATTTAGAATTAATTATGCTTTAATTTGTTAATTTAGTGTTAAAAGAAAATTCGGGGTGTTACAATAACATAGTGCATCATATTTCAAAAAATTGTAAGTTGAGTTCCAACCACAGTCAACCCGTGATTGACCAACAAAACAGCATGGGAAAAATTGAGCTAAAAAAGCTTTTGATGTTCCCAAAAGTCATTAAGATTGAGTTTCTTTGTTACTGAACTAAGATAAGATGGGTGGAATTTGTTAGTCCTATAGATCTATGAGAGATGGTTCTAGTAACTCTAAATGGATAAAAAGTTACGGTTGGTGGAACAACCTACGTCTTTTGGGTGCAACATCGAAGTCTGGAGGTGCAACATCTGGTTGAAAACCAAAAGTTAACTGTATGACTTTTTAAAACTTATTATAGGGATGAAATAGAAATATAACATGGTGCATCATATTCCAAAAAATAGTAAATCGAATTCCGACCACGGTCAACACCCGTTTGAAAAACAAAACGACATGTGAAATATTGAGCTAAAAAAGCTTTTGATGTTCCCAAAAGTCATTGAGATTGAATTTATTGTTTATTGAACTAAGATGAGAAGAGTGGAACTGCTAGTCCTATAGACCTGTAAGAGAGCATTGTTTTCACTAGCTATGGTTCCAGTGACTCTAAATGGATAAAAAGTTATGGTTGATGGAACAACCTACGTCTGCTGGGTGCAACATCGAAGTCTGGAGGTGCAATATCTGGTTGAAAAACCAAAATTGCACTGTATGACTTTTTAAAACTTATTTATGCAGATGAAATAGAAATATAACATGGTGCATCATATTTCTAAAAATAGTAAATCTAATTCTGACCACGGTCAACATCCCTTTGACCAGCAAAACGACATGTGAAAGATTGAACTAAAGAAGCTTTCGATTTTCCCAAAAGTCATTAAGATAGACTTTTCTTGATTACTGAACTAAGATGAGAAGGATGGAACATGTTAGTCCTATAGATCTATAAGAGAGCTTCGTTTTCACTGGTAACGGTTCCAGTAACTCTAAATGGATAAAAAGTTCTGTTTGACGGAACAACCTACGTTTGTTGGGTGCAACATCGAAGTCTGAGGTGCAACATCTGTTTGAAATAACAAAATTGCACTGTATGACTTTTGAAAACTCATTTATGGGGATGACATAGAAATATAACATGGTGCATCATATTACAAAAAATAGTAAGTCGAATTCCAATCACAGTCAACGCCCCTTTAACCAACAAAACGACATGTGAAAAATTGAGCTAAAAAAGCTTTCGATGTTCTCAAAAGTCATTGGCATTGAATTTCTTGGTTCCTGAACTAAGATGAGAAGAGTGGAACCTGTTAGTTGTATAGATCTATGTGAGAGCTTCGTTTTAACTGGTTATAGTCCAAGTAACTCTAAATGGATTAAAAGTTACGTTTGACGGAATAACCTACGTCTGTTGGGTGTAACAACGAAGTCTGGTTGTGCAACATCTATTTGAAAACCTAAAATTTCACGGTATGACTTTTGAAAACTGGTTTATGGGGATGAAATATAAATATAATATGGTGCATCATATTCTAAAAAATAGTGAGTCGAATTACGGGGATGAAATAGAAATATAATGTGGTGCATCATATTCCGAAAAATAGTAAGTCGAATTCCGATCACGGCCAACCCCCCTTTGACCAACAAAATGGCGTGTGAAAAATTGAGCTAAAAAAGCTTTCTCCCAAAAGTCTTTACACGGTGCATCATATTACAAAAAATAGTAAGTCGAATTCTTTAACACCCCGTAATTTTAAAAAAACACTAAATTGATAAATTAAAGAATACTTAATTTTTAGAAGAGGAATTAAGTAAAACGGGTTGTTCCATTGCGTTCGCCTCAGAATTCTGCTTGGGATAGAGTCCGAGTTTGCGTAAAACGGACATTGTATGAAGAAGTTATGGAGCTTTGAAGTTTAAAGGAATAAGCAGAATTAAATTAAGTAAATAATAAATCAAATTCGAAATTCAAACGTAATATCTGAGCGGGAAAAGCAGGTGGAGGGTGTAGACCCAGGTGTCGACCCCCTTTAAGGGGTGTCGACATGGGGGTCGACCCCCCTGTTTTTGGGAAGAAATGCTCTTTTATTTGTAAATGCCCATTTCGACCCGATACATTGAGCTGAGGTTATAATTAGGACCCCATTTTCACTCTTTTTCTCACCTTCAACAATCGCGATGCGATGCTGCTGCTCCAACTCAAATTAAATTAGATTTCTTCTTCAATAATTCAAGATTAGATTCAGTTCTACATCAGCAACGCCTTATTATCTTCTTTTAGATCCATTCTCTGTGAGTCTATGCTACTTTCACATGTAATTAACTAATAAGTAATTATGATAGGATTGTAAATTGGTTCTAAGTATATGCCTATGATTAAGTTGAATCATATCAGATCTGTTATTTGTTGTTCATCAAATTCATGCTATCATTATATGCTTATTTGATCTTTTTTATCGTTCTTATGCCTATTTATTAATTTATGCCAATTTTGATTCTCTTCCCTTCCTCTTTCCCTTTTTATTTTTAAGACTAGGCTACCTTCAAGCCTAAGCCAATCTCGTTGAGATATGCGTACGAATAACGTTGGGATGACTGGGAAAAGTTTGGGAAATATTTAATAAAAAGTAATTGGGCATAAATTGTTGTTAATTATGGAAAAGTGGTTAGGGCATAATTTATGTGTGGGATTATAGGCATAAATTGGATTGGGATTTATGGGTAATTGAATTGACTATAATCCAAGACTTGAAATTGGGCATGAATTAATGAAAAGATGAATATACGCCTAAGAAACGAGGTTAGATTCGGATTGCGGTAGAAGTCTGCCCGGAACCGCCCGACATATCCAGCAACCGCAAACGGTAATCTAATGTGAGAGGTCTTGGGTGGAAATTGAACACGTAATGGTGCTAAGACACGAGGTTAGATTCGGATTGTGGTAGAAGTCTGCCAGGAACCGCCCGGCATATCCAGCAAATACAAACGGTAATCTAATATGAGAGGTTTTGCACGCTTACGGATACAATAAATAATAATGAACACTTAACCACGACGACACATGTATGGTTAACATGGATAAAATAAGAAAAGGGGTTAATTGGGTAACATGGGTAGCATGGATAATATAAATTGATTAGAACACTTAACCAAGATGGCACATGTGGAAAGACATGGATATAGTAAAGGGGTTAATTGGGTAACATGGGTACCATGGATAACTTAAATTGGTTAGAACGCTTAACCATGATGGCACATATGGGAAGACATGGATGAAGTTAAAGGGGTTAAGTGGGAAATCCTAGTAGTGGGGACCAAGCTTAGGAGGGTAGCTTGTGTCATGTATTTGGACCCTTTTCAATCAGTAAACCCATGTTGGTATCTAGGAAGCACTCGAACTAGGTCGACGAAGGGGCACGCTTACTGAATTGATTGTAAGAGGTCAAAAGAGTAAGGACGATGACTGCGCAGGTCCAACAAAGTCATGTGCGTGTTTGGTTCCGGGCTGGGAGACAAGACACTATGGCATCAGTAGATATAAGTTGTATAATTCAGTTGTATCGAGGTTGCCACCTTAGGGAGTGATACACCCTACTGTTGGGCCAGCACAGGTAACTACGAGTTAGGGAGCCGATCAAATGGGGAGGGTAGTTGGGTACGTCTAGTTGGGTTAGGAACACGTTGGCTACCTATGGATGGCACTAGAGTACACAGAAAACTACCATTATTCTGTTTAGTTAAGCGGGGATCATTTTGTAGTCTGAAACTAGTATAGTGTAGAGGAATACTTTTGTAGAGGTTAGAAGCACAACCGATGTTCTGTCATGCTTATCTTGTTTATCTTATTATACCTGCCTTATGATACAGTCATCTCTTATATCCAGTTTATACTCTTGTCATGTTGCTTTTACTTATTATATGTTAAGGTCACTGGACTCACCAGACTTTATGTCTGACCCTTTTTGTTTTGCCTCTTTCCTTTCCTTTCCTTTCCCCTTCAGGTCCTCATGGTGGGAATACTAGAGCTTGATCCGGATTTCCATCTGCTTGAAGTGCTACAAGTTCTTGAAGTATTGTTTGGCTTTGTTTCTCCTTATTTATGGCATTTTCTGTTGGGGATTATGGTTTTAAAATTTATGTACTCTGATGGCTTTTGAACAGGACTGATATTTGTGTACTTGGTTTTTTTGGTGTTATGGGTTTGAAGATGCAACCAAACTTGTTTCTGTTTCCGCTGCAATGAAGTTAATTTTTCAAGTACTCTTTTATGTATCTGTCTTGTGAATTTTTGTTCTGCTTACTTATAACGCTCCACAAAACTCAATGCATTCCCTTAGTAAGTGACATTAACGGACGTGGGGTGTCACATGTGGTATCAAAGTTGAAGGTTACTAGATCAAATAATAGATTTTAAAAATTGTTTTCAAAGTGATTTTAGAAAGGAAATATTTTTCAAGGTAAAGCTTATTCTAAGGAAACATATTCCCCAAAGCCATAAATTCTATCTTTCGATTCTTTGTTTTGAATCTCTTCTCTTTTCTTTTCAGCATGTCTGGGGAACCTAATCTTCCTGAGGGCGTACAGATACCAGCTTGGTTCCGTAGGTATCTGGAGGCTACAGCTCCTGCCGTAGGCCCAGCAGACGCTCCTCACTCATCTGCTGCCGTTGTTCCATGTTTTCCTCCGCATGTAGATGCTTTTTCTAAGATATGCAAGGACTTTCGTGCAATGGGCGGAGAACCGTTTAGTGGGACTTAGTTGTTTGTAGAGGTTAGGAATTGGCTCAAAGAAACGGAGGATTTGTTTGCTATCTTCGAAGTCGACGATCGAAGGAAGGTTCAGTTAGCCGTTTGGCTGCTGAAGGATGAAGCTGCGTATTAGTGGGAAGTGGCGAATGCGGGACGTCCTATAGAGACCTGGATTGATTTCGGACGGAGATTTGAATTGAAGTTTCTTTCTCAAGAAGAGGAAAATTTACATATGGAAATTTTTTGGCGTTAAAGGAAGGAAACATGTCGGTGAAGGAGTACGTTAATAAGTTTAACCGATTGGCAAGGTTCGGGATGGAGTTGGTGAATACTCCACAAAAGAAAGCTTTGAGGTTTGCTAAGGGGTTGAATGAAGTGTTCTATGGGTTGGCTATGTCTCACATTCTTATGGGGGCGACCTTTGAGAAACTTATTGATATGGCGTTGATTCATGAGGAAGAGAAACGGGCCAATGTAGATGGGCCACAGAATAAGAAAGTGGACTCTAAGAAAGGACCGCCACAACAAAAGAAGGGCGGAAAGAATGACAAGGGCCAAGATAAAAAGAGATGTCACAAATCTGGAATTATTGGTCACCTAAGGAATGACTGTAGGAAGAAAAAGAAGATTGGTTGTTTTCATTGTGGCGAGGCAGGACATCTTATTAAGGATTGCCCGAAGCGACAAGGGCAAGGTCAAAGGAAAGGATCTTCTTTTGGAGGGCAGGTGCATGCTCTCATGGCTGATGTGCAAGAAAGAGGTAGGAAAATTTCTGTTAAAAGTTTGGTTTTTCTTTTAGATCGTCCTGTTATAACTCTTTTTGATTCTGGCGCTTCACATTCCTTTATATCGGCTTCGTTAGTTGAGACTCTGCCCCTTAATACTAGTATAGTTTTGGATCACGTTGTTGTCTCAAATCCTAATGGGGGTTCGTCTCATTTATCTATGAATTGTCGGGATTTGAGAGTGTCTATCTTGGGCGTTGAGTTCGAATGCAACGCCTACGTACTTGATTTCACATGATATGGTTTGATTCTAGGGATGGATTGGCTAGCCAGGCATGGTGCCGTCCTAGATTGTGAAAGGAGGGTAGTTAGACTCTTGACTTGCCGTGGGAGGACCCTCGAGATTTCGTGCGACCCTAAGGGTTCAATGATTCTTAGTTACCTAGAATCGCTTGATACATCTATCATTGATTTACAATCTGTTCGAGTAGTCCGTGAGTATGTTGTGTTTAAGAAAGTTCGGGGTTTACACCAAGACATGAGATTGATTTTTGTAAATACTTGGTAGATAATGCTGAGCCAGTTGCATTGCCCGTACGCCATACGGCTCCGAGAGAGAGGAGGGAACTTAGTAAGCAAGTAGGAGAGCTACTTGAGGAAGTGTTCATTAGGCGAAGCATTTCAGAATGGGGTGCTCCAGTTGTTTTTGCAACAAAAGCTGATGGTTCGCTTCGCTTATGTGTGGATTATAGGGAGGTGAATAAGCTCACGAAGAATAATAGACACCCACTTCTAAGGATAGATGATTTTTTTGATCAGTTGGTTGGTGCGTCTGTTTTCTCTCAGTTGGACTTAGCTACAGGGTTTCATCACTTGAGGGTAGCTGAGGATAGTATAGATAAGACTGCCTTTAGAACTCCAGACGGTTTCTTTGAGTGGCCTGTCATGCTTTTTGGTTTGACGAATGCACCTGCCTATTTTGTAGACTTTATGAGTAGGGTGTTTCGGGAGTTTCTAAATAAGTCTGTGGCGGTCTTTGTGTACGATATCTTGATATTCCCGAGAAGCAAGGAAGAGCATGCCTTACATCTAAGGGAAGTCTTGGAGACCCTTCGAGTACATCGGTTTAAGGCGAAGTTCTCCAAATGTCATTTTTGGAGGAAAGAAGTAAGGTTCTTAGGACATGTAGTCTCTAAGGAAGGGATATCAGTAGATCCCGCGAAGGTAGTGACAATCCAAGATTGGAAGATTCTGAAGAATGCAACGGAAGTAAGAAGCTTTCTTGGTTTGGCGGCCTATTATAGGAAATTCATTAAGGACTTTGCGAAGATATCAGCCCCACTCACTAGGTTAGCGAAGAAGAATTTGACATTTTTTGGGGATGTTGACTGAGACGATGCTTTTTAGCATTTGAAGAGGGCCTTGACGACAACCCCAATCTTAGTTTTGCCGGATGGGAGCAAACCGTTCATAGTATATACCGACGCTTATGGGACAGGCCTTGGTGCGGTTTTGATGCAAGAGGGAAGGGTGATATATTATGGTGGGCAGTTGATGGTCCACGAGAAGAATTACCCTACCCACGATCTAGAATTAGCTGCCATAGTGTCTGCGCTTAAGTCTTGGCACCATTATTTTCTTGGAGAGAGGTTTGAGTTGTATATAGACGATAAGTCACTGAAGTACATGTTCTCTCAGAAGGATTTGAACTTAAGGCAGCAGAGATGGATGGTGTTCTTAGCATCCTATGACTTCGAGATTGCTTATAACCCTGCCAAGGGTAACGTTGTTGCAGACGCCTTGAGTAGGAAAAGGTTGTCCTTTGTTCGTAGAGCGAAGGAGTTTGGAGTACATATCGATGTTTGATTTTAGACCTTCTACCGAAATTGTACCCGGTTTGTCGGCATCGTTAGAGGTGCGACCTACGTTATTGGGTCAGATAGGAGCTACAAAGCTAGATGACCCACAGATAGTGGAGATAGTAGACAAGCTCATAAGAGAGGAGTCTTCGAGCCATCTTAGTAGATACTCTATAGATGATAGAGGCTGGTTACGGCGCGATGGGAGGCTTTGCGTACGACGAGTCAAGAGTTTGAGAAATACGATTCTCAAAGAAGCACATCGTTCTAGGATGACTATACACCCCAGTGGTGACAAGATGTATAGAGACATGAAACGAGTTTTCTTTTAGGCCGGAATGAAGAAGGACGTAGCAGAGTTCGTTTCTAGATGCCTAGTCTTCAAACAAGTTAAGGCTGAGCAAAAGAAGCCTAGTGGTTTGCTTCACCCTTTAGATGTTCCAAAGTGGAAGTGGGAAAGCGTTTCTATGGATTTCGTTGACGGGTTGCCTAGGTCAAGGAAAGGCAATACCGGGATTTGGGTAGTAGTAGATAAACTTACTAACAGCACCCATTTCACTCCAGTTAAGATTAAGAGAACGGCGGCGTGGTTGGCATCTGTTTATCTCTATGAGATAATTCGTCTACATGGCATATATAACACCCCACCTCTATACTCGTGTTAGCCAAGGCCATCGCAAGCGACGGTGTCGACTAACCCGAAGAATAAGGTTGTTGAGGAACGACAGATTGTGTATTAGCTTTGATCGAGTGTTAAATATGTCGGATAATGTGGTCTAACTTTTTAAATATCACGAGTAAATCTGACACACCTAATTCAAGTCCAAATCTACTACACGGTGGCTATGTATAATTCGGAAAGCAATATAAAATACATAACACACTACTGCAAAACAGACAAATTGCATCGGTTGTTTAACCCCATGTTGCATCAGTTCAGCAACCGATGCATATACAGCTGATGCAACAAGTTAAAATGAACTGCATCGGTTTTAGAACTGATGCAATAATATACTTTTGCATCGGTTTTTAGTAATAGTCGGTGCAAAATGAAGGTTTTTGACTCAAAACTAACTACTATGTTGCATCGGGTACCGGTAACAACCGATGCAAAATTATAATTTTTTTTCCCTGCTTATTACTGTCAACCGATGCAATATAAAGGACATTAGCTTTGACCCATCCTCCATTTTGCATCAGTTGTTTTTTTACTATCGATGAAAAATATCACTATATTGCTTCAAATGTCGGTAACCGATGCAAAAGGACTCTTCTAAGAACTAACAATCATGTATTCAATATTATAATCATTTAAAATGAAATCAAATTGATGACAAATGCTAATTGTATAAGATAATACATATATATATATATATATATATATTTCAGCCGTAGTGTCCATAAACAATACAAAAAATGATTCATAAATTCTATTTAGTACAACAATTCAAACATTTTATAAATACAATCATTAAAATGCAATATAGGTAAGACAATGAATTACCCTAATACATCAACACTTCTAGCATCATTCTTCATTTCGATCTAAAACAGGAACCTGAGTTAAAATAACAGATATAATGTTAATAAATAAAAATGTATTTGAAATTTTGGAATAAAAGGTCAACCAGTAATGACACCCCCATAATCCTCAAACTGTATCAGTATAACAATGTAAACGTTTATGTTTGTGAAAAATAAAAACGATGCATAGTAAAGAAGTAGGAATAAATACAGATGATGAGAAGCTTAAAGCATTGGAAAATATGAAACCTGGTCCCGCACCCAGCAAAACCAAAAGATCATTAGTGAGCTCTTCTATATCTTTGAACTGATAAAGGATAAAGAATTCAGGGTATATAAAGGAATGTCAGTGAATGTGACGCTTCGAAGGTTTATGATCAAAAAAATGAAAACAAATAGTCAATGCAGACTGGATTATTTTTTTTTATAGATTTCTGATCCACTATTTTCAAATTTGCAGTGATGACTGCAAAATAATACTTAAAAAGAAAGAATAAATGAAGTAAACTGCATGTTCTTTGGTTTGAAATTGCACGCTTTTTGGTTCAACACTAATTAGTCGAATATGCTTCGCAAGTTTTGCAAACGACACACGGCATTATTTAAAACATGATATCTTACTTTGTATAATGGATAACGTATAATTGCTAATTTGACATGGTTCTGATAATTTAATACGCGATGGATTAAAATTTTCTGTAATTCAATGTTGCTTTCCTTTTGCATCCACTATGCAGGACCGACTGTTTTAGTACCTAAAGCCGGTTTTAAATTAAGACCCTTATACAAATGGTAACGAGATTAAATAAAACTAAAGCATTAAGGCATCAAACATATTTAAGTAAGTTCGAAAAATGACAGACTACCACAAGAATAGTCAGCTATAAACTAGTTTTTGGTGCACGTGATATGAACAAACGTAACTAAGGTTTATTGGAAAATTTACTGGAAAATGCAACCTCAGCTAATTAAGAAAAAATGGTTAGCCGTGACTATTGAATAAGTAATAATGAAACAGGAATAATTTAATTTATTTTGTGTTTTTTTAACTAATCTCCAATTTATTCAATTGAGAAAACATACCATTTCTCTGAAAATAAATCTTGTCTTGACAAACATACTTGGTTGACTTATTTCAACAAGAAGCAGCCTATAATTTCTATCATTAATAACACAACATGAATGGATGATTGAATGAATCAGGAAGGCTAATATGGTGACATATTGTATCAAGGTACATGCTTATTCAAGCATGTAAAATATACTTGTAATGTGATGTACAAGTTATGTTTTCAAAGTGTGATATTTCAACTAAGAATAAAACCCTCCTTTCTCATAAAACTTATACTATGGATATTGTTGGCTTGCTTTTTCGACCAAGCCATCCAGGGTCAATCGTGAAAGGAAATCAGGAAACCAAGTCCTCCAGGAAAATGGAAGAATGGATCGCGCGCCATCGTCTCGCCCCGCTCGGATCGCACGCCATCGTCTCGCCCCGCTCGGATCGCACTCTATCGACTCGCCCAGGGAACGAATCGCTCTCGTCTCGTCGACGAACGCCACCTCTAGGCGATCCGATCCCCTGCAACGAACCGAACCCACTGACCCATTCAACCATGAGCTGGTCTTCAGCGATCCGAATCGCATGGATCTGGCGACACCTGTTCACAACGGCTAGTTTGACTGTTTCTCCAATGGTGGCGATGCGATCCGAAAATCTCGGGATTCGTGCCACGTGTCCGCGATCCGTCCGACGAAATCAGCTATAAATAGCCCAGAGCTTGGCATTTTTCGGGATCTTTTTGGCAATAGTGAATACTGAGTCCGCCATTGCTATCCAGCCACTGGAATATTGAGAGAAATCACTGTTGTACTAACTTTTAAAGCATAATCAATAAGATATAAAGTGGACGTAGGCTCGTTAACGCCGAACCACTATAAATTCTGAGTGTTCTTTTCTTTTTCTGTATTCCTCATTTAGAATTCTCTATAATTTATAACAATTTGGGTGTTAGGTCCAAATTTCGATCTAACATTTTTGGTGCTTTCACTGAGAACTCTCAGCCTTAAAGTTTCGTCATTCGTTTTCCTGAAGATTCCAGCGATTCGGATATCATGGCTGGAAAAAGATCTAAAGTTTCGCAGATCAACGAGACGATCGAGGAGAGTGCGCACGAACTGGGCAATGAAGAGGTTCTGGATCGCGGAGCGCAGGGGGCGATCCGATCCGATGAAAACGCCTCGTTCCGAGTCGATGAAGATGAGACGATCCGCGCTACGGAAAGGGTTGTTACTCGATCCCGAGGCAACGCCTCGCAGCCTCCACGCACCGTGACCGCGAGTCGATCCCAGGGGGGCGCAGAGAACCGACCTCCACGAACCGCAGCTACCCAGATTGATGGTCAGAACACAACTCGACCTGGAAAAGAACCCATGACCCACTCCTATCGTCCTGGAACCTCTGCTCGACCCGGTCCGAGCACTGTGCCCATAAGAGAGGGTGATGATGACCATTATGATCCTACTGCTCCTGTTACTGAAGGGGATCTTTCCCGTTTTGTCGAAATGTGGGATAGGTTGTCTGATGAGTTAGCCGCCCAAAGGCAGGAAAATTCGATCCTACGGCAAAACCTGACGGCTATGGATAGAAGACTTGATGAGTTAACAAGGCAAAGAACATCGCCAGTTCGTCCACTCACTCCAGCATATTCCTCTTCATCTGAAGAATCGCCGAGACCTCCGCGGCGGCCGTATGAAAGAGCCGAAAACATAGAACAGCTTCGGTTCGGGACCCTGCCCTCACAAGAAGAAGAAGAACTAGGGGCGAGACCCACAAACCGTAATGCGGACGGTCAAGCAACGACCCTCAGGACTCGAGGCATGAACAGTCCTATGCATGACAGACCACCTCAGCCTCGTCGCCGTACCCATACTCATGATAACGAGGGGCAGCGAGGCCCCGTCCAAGCCCCAGATTTTGTGGTTGCTCCCCGAAGAGAGATCAGAGAGCCTCGCCGGGCCAGAGACACTGATCATGAACCTCCTTTGACTAGTGCAAACGTTGCAGCCATGGTTCACCAGATTTTGGCCGACAGCCGTGGACAGCGGAACGAGGATTGGGGGATTGACCGTAGTCATACTCCTTTTACTGACGATATTTTGGATGCAACTTTTCCAAGGCGTTTCAACATGCCGCAGATGAACCGATATGCAGGAAGATCTGATCCTGTTCAACACCTGATGAGATACTCTTGGTCGATGACCGCTGCCGCCGCTTCCGATGCAGTTAAGTGTAAAGCGTTTCCCATATTCCTGGAAGACGTGGCTTTGCTATGGTTTACCCGCCTGCCGGCAAGGTCGGTTTCCAGCTTCAGGGAACTAAGCGAGAAGTTCGTAGAGCAATTCCGTATCTACGCACAGAAGACGAAAAGCGTGATCGATCTATTTCTTGTCAAACAGCGACCGGGCGAAAGTCTAAAGATGTACCTGGATCGTTTCAATTTGGCAGCCACTGAGGTCAAAGATCCTCATGAGCCGACCATTGTCGCAGCACTAATTGATGGAGTGGATAAGGATACTGAATTCGGGAGGTACCTGGCAGGCAAACCACCCCACTCCAGAGAATTATTCTATGAGAAAGCCAATGTACATCTACGCCGGGAAGAGGTGTACGCGAACCGAAAGCTTAAAACAAATGATAAGGAAGAAGTGCAGAGCAATGTAACCATCAAACAGACTGGAGACAGCTCGGGGAAAGTTGAGGTTAACGTCGGAAATCAGAACCAGGGCGGTCGCCGACCGGGTAACAACAGTAACAATGCTAATGGCAACAGCCGGAAGAGGGGCCGGGGGAACGATTCCCAGAGAAGGACTCGTCCCAGGGCCTTTGAGAGTTATACACCCATAAATGATACTCTGGAAAATATCTTCATGGATGCGTATGAAGTCCTCCAGAATAAGAGGCCGCCTCCTAGAGAGTCGACGGAAAAAGAGCGTGAGACAGGGAAGTTTTGCCTCTTTCATCAAATTCACGGCCATTCGACGAATGAATGTCGTCACCTTAGGGACGTAGTCGAAAGGTTGCTCCGAGAAGGGAAGCTAGACGAGTACAGAGTAGCACCTAGGGACAGGGGGCAAGCGGTACAGGCCCCGAATCAGAATCAAAATCAACTTGCTGCTAGGCCAACTGCTCAGCAAAAGGGAAAGAATATTGTAATCAACACCGTGATCGGTGGACTCTACCTTGCTGGGCACAGTTCCAAAGCTTTAGATCAGTATGTCAACGCAGCCAAACAACACCTCGAAGTGGGGGAATGTAGCAACCCCGAGGACAGTGTTCCGATGAAACAGCAAAAGACGATGGCGGATGATGTTGTTTTCCGAGAGCGAGAAAGCATTGGGGTTCATGCTCCAACTGAAGATCCACTTGTAATCACAATACCCATTGGGCCAGCCACTGTTCATAAGGTGCTGGTGGACAACGGGAGTTCCGTTAATATCCTTTTCAAAAAAGCCTTTGACCAGATGAATCTTGAGATAAAGGACTTGAAGCCCTGCCAAGGATGGATTCGTGGATTCAACGGAGCATCCACGGCACCTATGGGTTACGTAGAATTGCCAGTTACACTTGGGGAAGGAGAACGCCAGAGAGTGAGAATCCTTCCTTTTGGGGTTTTGGATGTCGAATCGCCATACAATGCCTTCTTGGGCCGGCCGGCCCTCGCAAAATTCAGAGCCTGTATAGCCCCCTGGTGCTTGCTATTGAAGTTCCCCACAGAAGCCGGCGTTGGTATCGTCAGGGGGGATCAAGTTGCTGCGCGAGCATGTTATGTTGCCGAATTAAAGCTGCTTCGCAACAGCGGGGATATCGAAACTAAAGGCACTCTTCCCCCTTTGGGGGCGGAAGCCTTATAGCAATCAAAGAAGAGGGTTGTTGGAGAGATGCCTAGAGTGACGCCCGAGGATATAGATCCCAGAGAGGATCAAGAACCCGGGAGCAGAACGGCAACTCCCAACGAAGCAACTGTGGATGTGCCAATCGATGACAGTGATCCGGAGAAGGTCCTTAAGATTGGATCCCAGTTAAGTCCGACTCTTACCGAAGAATTGACGACTTTCTTAAAGAACAACTTGGATGTATTCGCTTGGACCCATGCGGACATGTGTGGGATATCCCCATCAATCATGAGTCATTCTTTGAGCGTTAACCCCAAACATCCTCCGGTAAAGCAAAAAAGGCGAGTGCTGGGCCCGGAGAGGTCCGCTGCCTTGAAAGAAGAGGTTGGGAAACTAAAGAGCAATGGATTTATCAGAGATTCAACTTACCCAGATTGGATTTCGAACCCAGTCATGGTAAAGAAAGCCAACGGGAAGTGGCGAACGTGTATCGATTTCTCAGATTTAAATAAAGCTTGTCCCAAAGATAGTTTTCCTTTACCTCGAATTGACCAGTTGGTAGACTCAACGGCAGGTCACGAGCTTCTTTCATTCATGGATGCTTATTCAGGATACAATCAGATTCCAATGCATGTTCCGGACCAAGAGCACACTAGCTTTATCACTGATCTGGGATTATATTGTTACGTAGTGATGCCCTTTGGCTTGAAGAATGCAGGCGCTACGTACCAACGTTTGGTCAACAGAATGTTTTATAACCAAATCGGGAAAACGATGGAAGTATACGTCGACGATATGTTGGTTAATTCCAAGCAATCCTTTCAACACACTACTAACTTGGCAGAGATGTTCGGCATTCTTCAAAAATATGGGATGAAACTCAATCCCACCAAATGTTCATTCGGTGTTGCTTCCGGAAGATTCTTAGGATTCATTGTCAGTTCGCGCGGTATCGAGATTAATCCGGACCAGATCGCGGCAATCAGGAACATTCAGGAACCTAGGCAAATTAAGGACGTGCAAAGCCTTGCTGGAAAAGTGGCCGCACTAAGCAGATTTATCTCCAGGGCTACGGATAAGTGCATCCCATTCTTCGAATTAATAAAGCGGGGAAAACGCCACTTTAAATGGACTCCCGACTGCGTGGAAGCGTTTCAGAACTTGCTTAGACACTTGGAGAAACCTCCAATTCTATCTAAACCAATAGACCACGAGGATTTATTCGTATATTTGGCAGTATCATCTCATGCAGTCAGCTCAGCATTGGTAAGGGAAGAGGAGAAGGTCCAAAGGCCTGTGTATTACGTAAGTAAAAAATTAACAGCGGCAGAACGTAATTATCCACGGATAGAAAAACTGGCGTATAGTTTACTGATTGCCTCCAGAAAACTTCGGCACTACTTTCAAGCACATCCTATTATCATATATACTGATCACCCACTCAAGCAAGTTCTACAGAAACCAGAGGCGTCTGGAAGATTACTCAAATGGAATATTGAGTTAAGTCAATTCGACTTGAACTTTCAGCCCAGACGATCAATTCGGGGGCAAGCGATAGCTGACTTTATAGCAGAATTCACGGTTCCTGAAGAAGACATAGCAAACGAAGAAGTGGAACCCTCAAAATTACTTTTCGACCCGGATGTCTGGAGATTATATACTGATGGTGCTAAAAATGACAAAAGATCTGGCGCCGGAATAGTGCTTGAAACCCCCGAGAAACGATTGATAACTTATGCCGTCCGAATGGAGTTTCAGGCCACTAACAACGATTCTGAATATGAAGCTCTGATAGCTGGACTAAAGATTGCAAAGGTGCTAGAAGTCACGAAACTGAACATCTTCTGCGATTCCAAGTTAGTCGTAAACCAAGTTACTGGGAGATTCCAAGCTAAAAGTGCGAGATTGATTCTATACTTAAAGAAAGTAAAAGAGCTACTGAATGAGTTTGATCACTACAGCATATCTCATATTCCGCGGTCAGAAAACCAGCAAGCAGACAGGTTGGCAAAGATGGCTAGTTCTAACGATCCTGAAGTGATAGGGCTAGCCCCCGTTGAAGTACTTCGGTCTCCTAGCATTGATCAGATGGAAATCGACCTAGTACTTGAGACGGAACCAGAAAAGGAATCGTGGATGACCCCTATAAAGGATTTCCTAACGAATGGAGCGCTTCCGACGAAGAAAAGCGAGAGGCGAAAAGTGATTCGAAAGGCCACCCGATACGTACTGCAAGGTGGAATCCTTTATAGACAAGGGTATTCAATGCCCCTTCTTCGGTGTATAGCCCACGATGACATCAGACGTGTGCTGCAAGAAGTCCACGAAGGTGAATGTGGCGACCATACTGGGGGGCAAACTTTGGTAAAAAAGATATTACGGCATGGTTACTTCTGGCCTACCATAAACAAGGATGCAGTAAGATATGCACGACGATGTGATGCATGCCAGAGATTTTCAGAGATACCCAGAGCGCCTCCAAGCCGGTTAAAGACAATGATGAGCCCGTGGCCATTTGCTATGTGGGGAATTGATATTATTGGGAGTCTCCCCATAGCAAGGGGTGGAGCAAAGTTCGCCATTGTGGCTGTAGATTATTTCACCAAGTGGGTCGAGGCAGAACCGCTAACTACGATCACAACTAAACGGGTGACCAACTTCATCGTGAGAAACATCATCTGTCGATTCGGAATTCCAAAAATTGTGATAACCGACAACGGAACTCAATTTGATAGTGCTGAATTCAGAAACTTCTGCCAGAAATACCACATCGAGAATCGATATACATCTGTGGCACACCCACAATCGAACGGGCAAGTTGAAGCTGTAAATAAAGTGATTAAGTCCATTCTGAAAAGAAGAATGAAGCGGGCTAGAGCTATGTGGGCTGACGAATTGCCCTTGGCACTATGGGCCTACAGGACGACATATAAATCAGCAACAGGACACACCCCGTTCTCCCTTGCTTTTGGAACGGAAGCAGTCATCCCGATTGAGATAAAGGTACCTTCTCATCGGGTGACGTATTATGATCCAATGTCCAATAATGAATTGCTCCTTGAGTCCCTGGATATGATCGAAGAAAAAAGGGATGAGGCCGACCTGCGTGCTCTGAGATGTAAACAACAAGTCGCTCGATACTACAACAAAAAGGTCCGAGCCCGAACCTTCAAACCCGGAGACTTGGTTCTGAAACGTGTCTTTCCACCCCCAACTCATATGGGAGCGAAGTGGGAAGGACCGTATTCTATTCTCCGCAGGCTTGATAACGGAACCTTCAAGCTGGCAACCGTAGATGGAAAAGAGATCCCCAGAGTGTGGAACGCCCAACATCTACGGCCTTATCTAACATGAGAAGTTTCAAATCCATTCCTTTGTTTTGTTTAAAAAAAAAAAAACTATGTAACAGGGCATGACTTGCCTAGAACAGTCTGATTTCTTAAAGCAAGGGATTATAAAGTGGACGTAGGTCATGATTCGACTGAACCACTATAAAAATACTGTGTGTCATTTACCTTTGCTGCGTCTTTATCTATTTGCCTATGAAAATCAGTGTGAATATTGCAGGTACCCGAAGTCTGGCGTTGACAGTTCCTATCGTAAACTAATCAGAAGAACCCAAAAGCCTTGGTAAACGCTCTAGCTGCTTGTCCGACTGGTTTTTATCCTCAGAGCTTGGATTAAAATGTAAACCTGAGACGAGTGTGGGAGCAAATAAACCGCTGGGTTCGAACTCTAACTCTCCAGAGAGAGAGAGAGTATAAAAGCGTCTCCAATTGAGCGCTGAGAAAGAGCTCCTTTCCCGCTGAAGGATCGGGGAGCGAATGAATCGCTGAGCTCGAACTCTAACTCTCCAGAGAGAGAGAGAGTATAAAAGCGTCTCCAATTGAGCGCTGAGAAAGAGCTCCTTCCCCGCTGAAGGATCGGGGAGCGAATGAATCGCTGAGCTCGAACTCTAACTCTCCAGAGAGAGAGAGAGAGAGTATAAAAGCGTCTCCGATTGAGCGCTGAGAAAGAGCTCCTTCCCCGCTGAAGAATCGGGGGGCGAACGAATCGCCAAGCATAAAACTCTAACAATTGATTAGGGGGCATCGCGCTCTCCTATGCGAACACTAAACTTTGATATAACAAGTGTAACATAGCATGAACATTCTTCTTCCTGTTGATTCACTGATTTATAATTATTAATAGCTGGCTAACGACTAAATGTGGAAAGTTTCTATGAATACAGGTGCACAATGATGTCAGAAGAAACAAACCCTTGTTTATGTACCGCAAATCAGCAAAGTGAAAACAAGTTAGAAACAAAAGTGAGGGCCAGTCTCACAATTACACTTCCTGGCCAGTGGGAAGCTTAAAAGACAAAGTATCATTAAACATCCTATTTATGCTTTGATATCTTCTCTCGCTTCTGCCTCTCCAGCCTCTCCTTGTCGGCCTCGGATGGGTCCCCCTTTTTTCTTTTTCGCTTGTCCACGAGGGGAGCGTCTGGCTCCTCTGAGGCTTCCTCTCCCTCATCTTTCCTCTCGCTCCTGCCGGAGAGGGAAGCAGGGAAATCATCAGGGTTTGCAAAGTGGAGTTGCCGGCTGATGGACTTGGATTGGATTTTCATAATCATCCTAGTTTTGGGATCGAACTCTGCGAGAGGAACCACATCCAAAGCTTCATCCCCCGCCTTCTTCAGAGCCAACTCTTTCTCTTGCCTGGCTTTTCGGCTGGCCAGGGGTTCCTCATCATCATCATCGTCGTTGGCCTTCTTGGTGCCGGTGATATCCTGTTCATCGTCCACATGCCGACCATCCAAGTCTTTTAAAGCCTCGATAGTCTCGGCATCTTTGGGAACGTCGGCGCTAGGCACCGAGATGCTTCCTTCAGCTGTTGCGGCCTCGATTCGCTCTGAAACATCGGTTTCGGCACCCGGCAGGACGATCCCCTCCTCCACCTCTCTCTCTTTTTCAACACCCTTGTCGGCGGGCTCGCCACCTGCATTATGAAAGACACACATTACTAATTCAATGGGTTGCCCTGTTAGACGACGACAATTCGCAATCGCTTTGGCAAAGTGTTGGGAATAGAGAAAGGTACCTTCCGCAGATACTCCCTCTTGGATAGATCCGGATGCTCCAGCTGCAACGGGAGTTAAGCCTAAGGGGATCAACGGATCGTCAGGATGATACTCCTCGTCTTCGGAAGTTTTGGGCTTGGCGGCGGAGCTGGAACCTTCATCAATTTTGCTTTTGCCTTTGGCCATGGTCCTCTCTTTCTCCATCTCCGCCAGGATTAAGCGACGGCCCTCTGCCAGATCCTCAGGCTCGTTGTCCCTTAGGATGCTTTTCATCAATTCATCTTCATCGATCTCCTCGACCCCTAGCCTATGTTTCTCGCCTTCCACGATGGCATCCCACAAGTTGGCCAGAGTAACATGATAATCCGGGATCCATGAGATATTGCGAGTCTTGAGAACCTGACCGAGGAAGTCAAAGATCATCTCCTCAAATCCCTCGATTTCTTTCTCTCTTTCAAGGAGTTTATGGTTGGAGGCAGTGGCCATTTCAATGGCGCTATCAACGTTCTTTTCGGCAAGAGCTGCCCGTCTCTCCGCATCGGCCACCTGATCATTCAAAATCACTTTTTCCGCCTCTGCCAGAGCCAACTTTTCTTTTAAGCTTGCTCTTTCCGCTTCCCAAGCAGCCTTCTCCGTCAGAAAATGGTCTTTAGCCGTTGCCAGTTCGATGTTGGCCATCCTGAGGTCTTCAGCTTCCTTTTTTAAAGCCATTTTTTCCTGGCTATTGGAATCCAGTTCTGCGTGAAAGCGCTGTTTGGCATTTTCTAATTCAGTTTTATAGTTTGCGGCGTCTCTCTGTGCCAGGGCAAGCTGGGCTTGAGCGCCTTCCAGATCCTTCTCTAACTTTGTCCTGGCCCTTTCATTATTTTCGAGTTTTGCCTTAGACCTGTGAGCTTCTATCTCAAGTGTCCGTACGACCTCCGAAAGGTTAAGTGCGTGCTTTTTCATCGCCTCGTATTGCTTGGCCACGTGACGGATATGCCCAATAACTTCTTTATCCCAGTTTTTAGGAACCGGCTCCAAGGCAGGGACAAAGACCATCCTATCGAAGAACATTCCTGGAAATTGTTCCCGTAGCTTTTCTAGCCTACCTTGGATTTCAGGACCGTGAACGTAGTCCCGTGAGCCGGGGGCAGCTAATTCTGGTTGGCTGATGGGGACTACGCTGCTTCTTGTTTGCTCAGTGTCTTTGGATGAATCCCTGTCCCCGTCCTTGGATTCGTGGCGCCTTTTGGACGACCGACTGTGAGAAGGCGCACTCTTTGGAGGAGTCAACTCTTTTGGAAGTGTCTTCCCCCCGGTCGAAGATATTGGGTGACTCGAAGGCCTGGTAGAGGTTGATTTGGGTGGAGATCGAGGTTGCGAAGAGCTCGACTTGTGAGAGGGACCGCGAGGGCGCTCAGTACCCGAACGAAGACTAGGGGTGCCTTCGCGGAGAGAACGGAACGAATAAGATCTCCTGCGTGACATCGCTCCTGCAAAAAAGAAAAGAAGAACCTATTATCACATTGAATATTCACGGCATAGCAGTGCACGATCAGGCAGTGTGTGTGAGATGTGCATCCCGTATAATTCCCCCTAACAGACCCGGGCCTGGAGACAGGCTCGTCTGACCCGTTTCACGTCCCCGTGCTAAGTCAGCCACCTCTTCGGAAGCAGAAAAGAAAGGCTCCTCGCCGAAGTCTTTTTCCGTGTATTCGATGTCGGGCAAAGGGATTTTATTCAGTTCGTCGAATAACTGTTCTTCTGTCAATTCGTCGTCACCGACAGTCCCCATTGGAGCAGAGGAAGGGATTCCCTTCGGCGCGTCACCACGGGACTCGTCCCCCCTGTACACATTCAAGTCCTCGTCGTCTTGGATGATTATTGGGGAAGGACTTTTGTGAAATTTGGTTGTCTCCACCGCTTGTGAAGTTCCCTCTCCTTCCGACGGGGGCACGTATTTATAAGGTTTACCGCCGGTTCCAAGTCCAAATTTCCTATCCAAGAGGCCATGCTTGTGAAGGTTGTCATCCGTAATGCATTTTTTAATCCTTAAAAAGTCGGATCTACTTTGCAGAAGAATGGATAACCGGTTGTTGTATAATGCACCCTCTGTTTTCGGGAAGACATGATCTGTTTAAGACAAAGGAAAAAACGGAGGAATGTTATTACTTAGACTCCCCCGAGCAAGATATTCAACTAGGCGATAAAAATTTACTCGATTTGAGCCATCTCCGTGAGCATCCAGCCTGTCTTCTTATGTAAAACCAGTCGGACTTAGGATCCCCGATGTTGCTGTACCCGTCGTACAGAACTTTCCTGTTCGCCACTGATTCAAAAAAGGAAAAGTTGGGAGTTGCAGAAGATCGGTGCTTGAAGAGAAAGAAGAACACCAGGTCTCTGAATTTGAGTTCGGCGTGCAAGATTTCCGCATAAGCGACATATAAAGAATATAGAGACGCATAGGCGTTTGGATGAAGCTGCATCGGGGCAATGCCCAATCGTCTCAGAGTGTCGATGACAATTGGAGGGAACGGAGGAATAGCTTTTACTAGGCACATTGTCCGACTAATCGACATATACCCTTCCGGTGCTAAGTGAGGTCTGTCTTCGCTTCCAGGAGTTAAGACATCGTCCCAAGGTATGCCATGTCTTAAGCAGATCCTTTTGAGTTTTATCTCGTCGAGCTTGGACGCTAAAGAGTCAGAGAATCTATCTATCCCGACCGCGCCTGGAATTTCGTCCGGAGCTCGCTCATCGGAATCAGAGTTGTTGCTGGATGACGTGCTGTCTGTCGGATCCGATTCTGTGGCTTCATATTCGGACCCAGAATCTTCACCTTCGGGATTGATTGGAGGAATTTGAGGATTATGCTGTTCAGGAGTCTCAGATTCCGTTTCGGCTACAGATCTTGAGGAAGAGTGGTCGTTCGACATCGCTGCTAGGACGAGAAAATATGAATGATAAGATTAACACTACCCGTCCCCCGTGTGTGCGAGTGCTACTGTGTGTGCTAGTGTGTGCGCATTATTAAAAGCGATAATAAAACATGAAAGCAGTCGAGGTTATTAAAAGTCATTAGTCGTCATATGCAGTCAAATCATGAAGTCATTTAGTCCAGAGAGATCAACGTCAGGGCTCTATCCTAACTGTCCAGAGTTTTGTAGCGATAAGGCGCTGGTTAAAGATTGAAATTTCTTCGCATCACCAACCGTGGGGCGGATCGCATAGCAGAGGGATCGCCCCCCTCCGACTCGCGCGACAGGGGGATCGCCCCCCTTCGACTCGCGTGGCAGAGGGATCGCACCCCTTTGTCGATCGCGGAGCAGAGAGTTTGCCCCTCACCGAATCGCCGGGCGAAGGGAAGGCTCCCTCGCGAACCGTTGCGACTACCGCGATACGACCCTTAGTTGCCATCTCGATCTGTCGTCTCGCCACTTGCTTCCGTCCTCGATCGTTGACCACGATCCGAATCAGCCTCCTTCCTCCTTCTCCATCCTTCTTCTTCCTCATCTCCTTCCCATCCTCAAGTTCCGAGCTCCACGTTCAATGGCCATGGCGATTTGGTGATTTCTTCGAAAAGTAGTGGATTTATATTGTATTTCTCTGGAATCAACCGTAGAAATTCAGGAAAGTAGTACGAGGATGCTTCCTATAAGGTTACCTTTCTAAAAACTGAGAGAGTTCTTGGATTTTCGAAAGTTTTAAAGGGTTGGATTCGTTGTTCAACAGCTCGCGCGAGACGATTCGGCAGAGAGGAGAAAGAAGGAAAGTGAAGGGGGGAGCGTCGACTTATATAGGCAAAGAAGGTGACCGTTGGCCTCCCCTCCTTTGTCTTATTCGATCCACGAAGCGCCCCGATCTGAAGACGGAATCGCAATGAAGCCCACGGACCGCTTCGAAATGATGGCCCACGAAACTCAGAGCCCGATACGAGTCGAAGGAAGATGCGCCCTGTATCGTGCAAGACCCTAAGAACTCGGCGCGCGACGAGCAGATGACCAAATGGGACCGTGTCGACCTATGGCGATCCGATTCACCCCTGTGTCAATTTGAACCAATGCGACTGTAAACTTGCATCCTTTCCAGAGAGAATCAATGAATCTTGTCGAAGCATGTTTCATCATCTATAAAACATACTTCGAGGGGGCAAGATGTTGGCTTGCTTTTTCGACCAAGCCATCCAGGGTCAATCGTGAAAGGAAATCAGGAAACCAAGTCCTCCAGGAAAATGGAAGAATGGATCGCGCGCCATCGTCTCGCCCCGCTCGGATCGCACGCCATCGTCTCGCCCCGCTCGGATCGCACTCTATCGACTCGCCCAGGGAACGAATCGCTCTCGTCTCGTCGACGAACGCCACCTCTAGGCGATCCGATCCCCTGCAACGAACCGAACCCACTGACCCATTCAACCATGAGCTGGTCTTCAGCGATCCGAATCGCATGGATCTGGCGACACCTGTTCACAACGGCTAGTTTGACTGTTTCTCCAATGGTGGCGATGCGATCCGAAAATCTCGGGATTCGTGCCACGTGTCCGCGATCCGTCCGACGAAATCAGCTATAAATAGCCCAGAGCTTGGCATTTTTCGGGATCTTTTTGGCAATAGTGAATACTGAGTCCGCCATTGCTATCCAGCCACTGGAATATTGAGAGAAATCACTGTTGTACTAACTTTTAAAGCATAATCAATAAGATATAAAGTGGACGTAGGCTCGTTAACGCCGAACCACTATAAATTCTGAGTGTTCTTTTCTTTTTCTGTATTCCTCATTTAGAATTCTCTATAATTTATAACAATTTGGGTGTTAGGTCCAAATTTCGATCTAACAGATATTACCTGAAAGATACCACCAACTTAAATAGAATTTTTGTGCACTATGAAGTAGTCCAAGTGCTTAACTATAGCTCAACTGAATAGGTGCGTTCACAAGTAGAAAAAAGTGAAGCTGGCTTAACTAAAAGGGAGTTCCCAAATAATCATCTACTTGTCCACGTTTTGCCTCACTGAGTCAATAATTTATATAATAAAATGTACCCATTTTGAACTAGTGCATATCACGTTTTTGATAGCTGTAGGTGGAATGTGCGTATTAGTTAGGCAAAGATTTAATGGTAAAATGTTGAATACTGGTATTTGTGTAAGGCTGTGAATATATATGCACTGACATGTGCATGCATAGGGAATTCGTAAGTAACTAAAATCATGCCCAAGCTTCATCTCACCAGGTCAGTAGCTTATACAATATAAAACTCCAGATTTTTGAAACAAGGTTTATCACGTATTATAGAAAAGGCAGTAACACATGTGAACTAGCTGGGAATTGATTTAAGGGGAGGTTTAAGTTATGATTTAGCTTGGTATCAACGTTTTATGTATAAAACCAGTTTATATATATACACACACACACACATTACACTCAGGTAGTAACTAACGCAAGGATATAATGGTATAAACCTATGATGCATACACGTTATTCAGTTAAGTAGAGAATAACTTACCATCAGTCTTTCTTTACACTGCACATGTGGTAGCCTGTTATGCATGTAATTAACTAAGTAGAAAATGGCAAATCAATATATAGTTTAGCTGTGTGAAATGGATATATAGTATTTCCTCAATTTACTCTGATCGAAGTATTCAATCTGAGTTTATAAACGTTCGGTAATGTCTGAACTATAACTTAACATAAGTTCTATGTCCAAACCAATATATTGATATGTATATATGTTGAAGTATGCGATACTATGTGAGGAGAATATTTTGGATCTAGAGGATATTTTGGATCTAGAGGATATTTTGGATCTATAGGATATTTTGGATCTAGAGAATATTTTGGGAATTTCCATATACTTCTCTATGCCTATATATGCTACATCGAATCCAAAAGGAGGTCGATCACAAATCAAGAGATTGGATCTAGGTTTATTCTAATTAGGGTTTAGGCAATCCTAATCTTCTTCAATTTCTTTTCTCCATAAAAAAATCAAATTTTTCCAAGTAAATTTGATCATTCTAATCAATCTCTTGTACTCTTCTATTGATATTAATAAAATTTTCTCTATCAAAGTGGACGTACACTGACAAGACGTCAGTGGAACCACTATAAATCCCTGTGTGATTTAGTTTATCATTATTGCTCTATTATTTCCATTGTTTGGTGATTGTGATTGGCTTGGTTGAGATTGAGATTGCTTTGATATATCGATTGGTTGTTTTTGCACTATTACCACGATCTCGTTTTCCGCGGCGTTGGGGTTATTTTGATTTGAGCGATCTTGAATCAAAATTTCTCCACAACATTTGGTATCAGAGCATTGGTGTTGGTAGATAATTGTAAAGATGCCGGAATCAGATTCAAACAGTGACTCAACCGGTGGTCCAAGTAGTGTAGCTCCTTATGTACGTGGGTTGTATGCAGCTGCTGGTTCACAATTGGTTATCGACAAGTGGAATGGAGATAATGATTTTGAAAAGTGGCAATGGAAGATGAAAGCGGTTCTTATGTGGAATCGGGTACATCGCGTAGTGTTTGATACATATTTATTGCCGACGGACATCTCAGATGTGGAGAGAGAAGAAATGGAAGAGTGAGCATTCACTACACTTCAACTTGCCATGGGGGAGAATGTTATATCCGAAATAAGCGGTGAGACGACTGCTAAAGGTATTTGGAACATGTTGGAGGAGTTGTACATGAAAAAATCACTCAAAAATCGACTGATCTTGTTGCGGACTTTCTTTACCTACAAGATGAAGGAATCGCTAAAGACGCTCTTGAATGCGTTTGATGATTTGCTAATGAAGATGAAGGCGGTAGATTTGAAGATTGAGGAGGAGAAGAAGGCGATGATATTGCTATGTTCATTGCCTGAACGCTATACTGGGTTCTCAAACAGCTTGATCTATGGTCGAGATACATTGACTCTAAATGGTGTCAAGACGGGTCTTCTTAGTGGGGAATTGCGAGATCAGATGAAGGAGCTGAGTGATGGTAGTAGTGGTGCTGGCAATGGTCAAGGTTTATTTGCGGAGAAAGAAAAGTCAGTGAAGAAGGGAAACCGTAGGCGTTCTAATTCTAGAAAGTCCGGTGGAAGAGGAAAATCAAAGGAAAGAAATGGCAAGTGCTTTATATGTTAGAAACCTGGTCACTGGAAGAATGATTGTCCAGACAAGTGGAAGAAGGAAGTAGCATCTTCATCTGTTGTGGTGGAGAGTGATGTTGGTGAGGAAGACGTAGATGTTTTGTCGGCTGTAGCATCGGATGTTTCAGGCAGCGAATGGGTGCTTGATTCGGGGGCTTCATATCACATGACGCCTAATAGAAATTGTTTTTCTTCTTATGTTGATGTGGAAGGAAATTCAATTTTTATGGGAAATGGTGCAATTTGCAAGTCGAAAGGCATTGGATCCGTGCAAATTCGGATGTTTGACAGAGTGGTTCGTGCTCTCACTAATGTGCGCTATGTTCCGGGACTACGGAAGTCACTTATCTCTTTGGGACAGTTGGATTCTTTAGGTTGCAAGATCACTATTGAGAGTGATAGCTTGAGCGTTTCGAAGGGTGCGCTTGTGGTTATGAAGGGTGCTAGAACTCATGGTATTTATTTGCTTCAAGGAGTGACCGTGGAAGGCGAAACTTGCATCAGTGTTGATAGTTCTCGTGGCCTAGATGCGACACGGCTGTAGCGTTTGAGATTGGGTCATGTCTCGGAGAAGAGTTTAGATGTTCTTCGTCGAAGGGAGATGATTGATGGTGAGAGTTTCAGCAAGTTGGAGTTTTACGAGGAATGTGTCATGGGGAAGCAAACTAGAGTGTCATTCAGTGAAGGAAAACATGATTCAAGAGGGATTCTTGAGTATGTGCACACGGATGTTTGGCGACCAGCGCCTGTGGCTTCTTTGGGAGGAGCAAGATATTATATTTCTTTCATTGATGATTTCTCTCGTAATGTTTGGGTGTAGGTAATGAAGGCCAAGTCAGAGGCATTTGCAAGATTCAAAGAATGGAAGGCTCTTGTTGAGAATGAGAGTGGAAAGTCTTTGAAGGTTCTTAGGTCCGATAATAGCGGCGAGTATGTTTCCGGAGAATTTCTGAATTTTTGCAAGCATCATGGTATTCGGAGACATTTTACTACACCTGGAGATCCGCAATCTAATGGAGTGGCAGAGAGAATGAACCGAACTCTACTAGAGAAAGCTCGATGCTTGAGATTGACATCGGGTTTGTCTAAGGAATTTTGGTTCGAAGCTTTGTCAACCGCGGTGCATATTATTAATCGAATTTCGTGCTCAGCTATTGATAACAAAATTCCAAAGGAAGTGTGGAAAGGGCAAAGCATTAACTTGAGTTATCTTCGTGTATTTGGTAGTCCAGTTTATGTGCATGATCCAGGGAATGTTAAGCTCTCACCTAGAGCTTTCAAGGGGATTTTTCTTGGTTATATGGATGGCGTCAAAGGCTATCGGATTTGGAATCCGAAAACGATGAAGGCTTCAGTTTCTCATCATGTTACTTTTGATGAGTCGGCTATGTTCAAGGAGAATGAAGGCTCATCGGATGTTCCGGATTTGGTTCATGGTGAATCAAAGGAGAAGGAAGTTATTCCCACTTTCAGGCCTAGAGAAAGTAGAGTTGTTGGAGGTGCTTGCGAGGAGAATGCGGTTGATGTTACATCACGTAGTCCCTAGGGTTCCTCTAGTAGTGTTGGTGATGTGCACGAGCCTAGAGAAGATTCAGTTCAAGGTGGAGCTGAAGGAAGACCAGGTGATGGTATTGCTACTCGGGTTGGTCGCCGTTCTATAAGGCCACCTGAAAGATATGGTGATTGGAACTATCTTAGCTTTTGTGAGAATTTGGACTATGCTCTTCATGTAGTCCAAGATGAGCCGATGGACCTTGATGACGTCATGGATTCGAGTGATAGCTCGAAGTGGATTTGCGCCATGGAGGAAGAGATGCAATCGTTGATGAAGAACCAGACTTGGGAGTTGGTTTCACTTCCTCAAGGAAACCGTGCTATTGGGTGCAAATGGATATATAAGGTGAAGGATGATGGAAGATACAAAACTAGGCTAGTGGCTAAGGGGTTTGCACAGAGGAAAGGAAAGGAGTATGATGAGATCTTCGCACCGGTTGTGAGGCACACTTCTATCCGTATATTACTTGCATTAGTTGCTATTTACGACTTGGAGTTGGAGCAACTAGATGTGAAAACCGTCTTCTTGCAAGGAGACTTGGATGAAGACATCTACATGGAGCAACCGGAAGGGTTTCTTGTAGAAGGTAAGTCAAAGCTAGTTTGCAAGTTGAAGAAATCACTGTATGGTTTGAAGCAGTCACCAAGGCAATGGTGCAAGAGATTTGATCATTTCATGCTTGAAAGTGGCTTCCATCGAAGCATCAAGGATGCTTGCGTTTATTTCAAGCGGTTAGGAAATGATTGTTGGGTGTATTTACTCTTGTATGTGGATGATATGCTCATTGCTTCTAAGGACAAGGTAGAAATCAACAAGTTGAAAGAGAAATTAAAGGCGGAGTTCGAGATGAAAGACCTTGGAGAAGAAAAGAAGATTTTGGGCATGGAGATTGAAAGAGATCGAAAGCATTTTGAGTTGAAATTGACTCAAAAGGAATAATTAGAAAAGTGCTTTGTCGATTCAGCATGGAAGATGCAAAGGCGTCAAATACACCTTTACCCTTGCATGTAAAGCTTTCGTGTAAGAGATCACCTGTCACGGAGAAAGACAAGGCTTACATGGCAAAAGTGCCATATGCTAGTGCGGTTGGAAGTTTGAAGTATGCCATGGTGTGTACAAGACCCGATATTGCAAATGCCGACGGGATGGTTAGTCGGTTCATGGCTAATCCGGGGAAATTGCATTGGGAAGCAGTGAAGCTTATCTTGAGATACTTGAAAGGTACAGCATCTCATGGCCTTGGTTTTTGGGGTAGTAAAGAGAAGAATTGCATGTTGGTTGGTTACTGTGATTCAGACTATGCTGGTGATAGGGATCGAAGAAAACCAACTTCCGGATATGTTTTCACTCTTGGCGGTACAGCCATAAGTTGGAGATCGCGATTGCAGACCGTAGTTGCTTTATCCACTACGGAGGCGGAGTTGATAGCTGCGGTGGAGGCAGCAAAGGAAGCACTTTATTTGAAGTGATTGTTGTGTGACTTGGGGTTTGAACATGACATTGTTGATGTTCAATGTGATAGCCAAAGCGCTATCCATTTGGCGGAGAATTTGGCGTTTAGCTCACGAACGAAGAATATTGAAGTGAGGGAGTCATTTCTAGTAGCCATGGACGAAGAAAAGCAAGCATGCCTTCGGAACGTGCACACAAAGGATAACGCGGCGGACATGTTCACTAAGACATTGCCAGTTGGGAAGTTCGAGCATTGCTCGAACTTAATTCGCTTGAAGAGATGCTAGGTGCCACGGAGTGGCACAGTTGAGAAAGAATCTTGGATGTAGAAGAGTATCGGCGAGAGATTGGTGTTCTATCTTCATGTTAAATACTCGTTTTCACTCCCGAGTACATTGTCTTTTGGTGAGACTGGTTTAGGAGTTGGATGTTTCAACACTTCATTGACGAGTGGGGGTATGCCTGAAATCGTTAGTGAAGTGCAATGGGCGGTGGCTATGTCGGAGTTCATTGGGGAAACATTCAAGCTTTCTTGATTGAAGGTAGAAGAAAATGCTTAGGTGCATTGGAGTTTGTGATGTAGATGGATATAGTATCGAGGTGGAGTGTTGAAGTATGTGAAACTATGTGAGGAGAATATTTTGGATCTAGAGGATATTTTGGATCTAGAGGATATTTTGGATCTATAGGATATTTTGGATCTAGAGAATATTTTGGATCTAGAGAATATTTTGGGAATTTCCATATACTTCTCTATGCCTATATAAGCTACATCGAATCCAAAAGGAGGTGGATCACAAATCAAGAGATTGGATCAAGGTTTATTCTAATTAGGGTTTAGGCAATCCTAATCTTCTTCAATTTCTTTTCTCCATAAAAAAAACAAATTTTTCCAAGTAAATTTAATCATTCTAATCAATCTCTTGTACTCTTCTATTGATATTAATAAAATTTTCTCTCTCAAAGTGGACGTACAATGACAAGACGTCAGTGGAACCACTATAAATCCGTGTGTGATTTAGTTTATCATTATTGCTCTATTATTTCCATTGTTTGGTGATTGTGATTGGCTTGGATGAGATTGAGATTGCTTTGATATATCGATTGGTTGTTTTTGCACTATTACCACGATCTCGTTTTCCGCGGCGTTGGGGTTATTTTGATTTGAGCGGTCTTGAATCAAAATTTCTCCACAACAATATACTAGTGAATAGTGATCCTGGTAAGGTTTAAACAAGGGATGGGAACCCTTGAGAAGATGACCTAGGATTAAAAAGAGACTTTTTGTTGTTTGTTTAATTACGAGGGGTCATCTTATCAATGAATATAACCATACAACTCAATAAATTAGATGGAAAGTTTCCACAAATTGGGGTCACTAGATGTGGGACCTGTAAGTAATACCCTGAAGAACCTGAAAGGAAGCAAAGTAGCTGACCCGCACACTAGCCATGATGCATATTGACCAGGCCTGCATATCACATGTTCGTTTCCTATAAAGTCCCAAATTGCTCCAATTTTCACCATCCATGGAACCCTGTATGCTGAAATTCCCATTATCTTGGAAATGAAGTTGACCTATCCTGTCTCATGGTATAATAATTGCAGATAAGCTGATGGTCTGGCCAAATATCAATCATCCACCAAGAGAAAATCTGCCCGTTTTCTACACAAGGCCAAGCAAATATTGCTTTATTTTGAGTGGTAATAAATAATATAGCATCTGAATTACGCATAACTTAAATTTAATGTATTCTGATAGAAGTGCATGAATTAATGAGTTTATCAATCCTTTTAATCTAAATCCGTTTAACATGCTCCTTATGAATTTCGAAACATTATAAAAACATATCTATCAGTAGAAGACAGCAAAACATTTCAAGTAATGTCAGTTTTTTCATTATTTATACTACAAAAGACACTAAACGGATTGTCTACGGACAAAAAATTTGCATATGCATAACTGTTGCAAATATTTTTAACATATTTTATATTCATTTAACTTGTTAAAATACTACAACAAACTCTCTATATTATTTCTAGTTTATGAAGCTACAGTAAATGCATGTTTTTCCACAAACAACAAAACTGTGCATATTTTATGCATAAATTGTAAAGTATCCATATAAAAAGGAATGAGTTTGACAAATTCATAGGTTAAAAATTAATATATGGAATGGAAAAAGTTGGAAACAAAATGAATTTGTCACATTCAAAAACTAGGAGAAAAAACATTCCATGCATAAATATTAAAACTACTAATCAAGTAATTACCACCGTTAATGCATTTCTTACAAATTCATCGTTTGCCAATTTGACTAGATTAAACCAAAATCACGGCAGGCTAAAATCCCCAAACTGCAAAAATAAAAATCTAACCTGACTCAAACTTCTCTATGCATTGCTTCCTTCCACGCCATGTATGCAATGCAGAACTTCCTGTAATCGTTTTGACGTCGAGGTGCATGCAATGTTGTGCATGGTGTTTCATGCCCTTTGAGCCCTTGATGTTAACCATTGTTGGTATTCTTATGTAGAAACCAGACTTGCTGATGCCCCAGCATTTTGCGGCCCAAAGTAGGGGCCAAAGCGAGTGCTTCTTTTGCTTGCCCTGCCACTGAGCATGATAAGAAACTAAGTATTAAATTAGAAGATTCAGTATGTTATGTTTACATTGATACCAGATGTAATAGTGAAATTTGCAAGATATTTAAATTGCAGTGTTGGGCATGCAAGAGCATATGTAGTGTTGCTACTTTCATTTAAGTACGTGTGCAAACTCTTAGTCTCAAATTCTCTTAACACATAGTAATAAGTAGGTATTTACTAACACATTTTTTAAGAAGGCCATTTCTATTATCCTAAAGAAGGTCAGAGGTATCTACTAATGCCATCAAGCCTTCAAGGGTGCACTTCAAGTCAAAATTTTGGTTCACTTTTATTTTAAGTTTCAGAGCGAAAACCTGCGTATTATATTTTTCTCATTCAGCATTCTCACATAAACCAAATTGATAATTGAAACTGTTTTCACCGTACCATCTTACAGTAATCTGAAGTTTGGTCAAGTATTATTTAAGCATATGCCCATTATCTTGCAACGAACAAATTTAATTCCATTTTTGCACATTCCCCGTTTAAATACTTTGTTTGACGCCACAAACGCATTCCCCGTTTAACCTTCAATTTTCTTTAAATAGCCCGTTTTAAAATCATGTTTTAGTATCAGTTGAAATGAGTCAATCTCGCTTACCGCAAACGCACCCAAATATGATACATCCAAAAGTAAAGAAGTAACTATAAATTAAAAATCAAACATACAACAAACAAAATGATTGGTGTACTTATGTTGGTTTTATAGATATACATAAAAACATGAATACAAGGTTTAAGCACGTTAATTTGATTTCAAAACAAGTTTGGCAATATAAAATGACTAAACAAATTTGATATAAGAAAACAATCAACCTACGGTTTACAATACTTATGTATCATTAGGTAACCACACCATTATTTGTGTTGTGACAGTAGATTGGGTGAAGAAAAGAACCGCGCCTCTTAACAAGACAATGTTTAGTGTGCGCTGCTATACAAACTTTGTCAGTTTTCCCCAAAATAAATAAGGTATATTGCTTGTTAAAAATCACTTGCTATAATGTTCGTTTGCAATCAGAATTTTTGAGCTCAATGCTTGTGTTTATCATAATCAGCTAGGTAAACGCTACAAAGTTACAAATTTCTCCATGTTAGTGTTCTCATGCTCGTTTAGCAAGAAAAATTTTTAGAAGTGCTTGACAAAGCACCAGATTTCAATTCAAAACCTCCCTATGCATGAATGTTGTATGTCCAATTAAAAAGGCCGTTAGAGAGAAATAATCATGTCGGATGAGCGGATTTCATTTTTTTAAAGACAAAATCTTATTTTATTTGTTAGAAAGTTCGTTAGAGAGAAATGGTCATGTCAGATGAGGGGATTTCATTTTCTCGGAGACAAAATCTTATTTTATTTGTTAAAAAATCCATTAGAGAGAAATGACCATGTCGGAGGAGTGGATTTCATTGCTTTAATTCAACGAACAAGTTGTTGCCATAATGGACTTCATTTTCTCAAATTGTACTGGAACATCAAGCTAAGCTTGCTGTTCCGAGCTTGCTGGCACAAACTTGCACCAGCAAACTCGGAACAACAAGCTTAGCTTACTGTTCCGGTGCAATTGCAAGTGCATCTGCACTGGAACAACAAGCTTAGCTTGTTGTTCCAGTGCAATTGCACAGTGCAAGTACAATTGGACTTGCACAGGAAGAAGCATAAGTTATATTCAATGTCATCCACAGGGCCTCCATTGATCTTCTAAAATACATTCTCGGTATGGATTCCAAATAATCGTGCAATGTTCAACCTTTGTTATGTAGAGGTATAAAAATTCCACATGTTCGCAAATAATCCCAAATATGCTAATAAGGTAACAAAAATAACACTTACACTGTAGAATTTTCTCTACCATAAGTGATCGTTAAATGTTTTGGAAACTAATTTAAAGTTAATAACATTCCTATTTTTGCATAAGCGATTGAGAATTTAATTAAATTCAAAAACACTCATCAAGTAATTTGCCATAAGCAAGAGGTAGGTGCTTCAAATAACTATAAGTTTAGCTTCCAGAAAAATAAAATGTAACTATTTGATATAGCATATTACACTCTAAATAAGTCAACCTTCAATAAAAATTTCATGAACAGAATTATATTCAATGTCAGTAGACAACCATATTTTCCTATTTTTGTCTAAATGAACTTATTAGGCAATTACCGAAAACTTTAGAAAGTTGATTGACATAACGTACATATTGCAAACTGAAGCATATTGCACATAAATCATCAAGCATATCAACAAGCGTACTGCACTTGCTGGAGCAAGCTTGCACCAGCAATTCAATGTGCATTATGCACTTGCAAACGCACAGTGGCTTGCTGGTGCGATCATGCACCAGCAAGCCACTGTGAGCTTGTTGGTGCATGCATGCACCAACAAGTTTGCAATGCACAGTGGCTTGCTAGTGCAAGCATGCAGCAAGCCAAATTGCATAGTTGCATGCTGGTGCAAGCTTGCTCCAACAACCTTGGTGTAACACCCCACCCCCGTCGGGCCTACTCCTGAGGAAGTGGACAGGCATTGGCGGAGCGTTTGTACAAGAAGTAAACATGCATAGAGATATCACAAGACAGAACATAAATACTTAAATAAGTAAAGCAGCGGTAGCGAATAAAAACCATCATCATCATTTCAAAACCATAATCAATGTCACATAGAGTACCAAATCATCGTTTCCCAAAATACAATAAGTCTAGATACATAAACTGAAAATAACATAAAGTAAACTATCCCCAAAATAAAGTGATAAAGCCATAGCAAGCTCAAGACCATCCGTACATGAGCTATCAAGAAAAAGCAGCAAAAGTCCAACTAAGCAGTGGTGTTCCCTCCCTGAGAACCTGAGGGGGAAAACGAAAGAAAAGAAGCGAAAGAAAACGGGTCAGTCATAAAGACTGGTAAGCCCTAACTACTATTAGCATAAAAACTAATAAAGTTAACAGGAAATGAGAAACTGAGATGAAACATAAGGGTAATAACTGGTTTGTCATGAAACAAGATAAACAAGTGTAGCATCACATAATCAAGGTTAAGTTGCACCTGAAGTACTAGGTTTCCAACCCATGTCAAGTGTAAACAAGAAATGATTCCATGGCCCAATGTCATGTGATGACCTAAAACGGGGCCCAACTACACGGTCTAGCCGATCGGCTCCCTATAAGCCTAACTCGTCAAGTGTCGGGTGTCAATACGGCCCAATCACGAAATGTAGTCAACTGTGCTAGGTCCACCCTAGGGCGTATCAAGTCCTAGGGTGCCAACCACTAACACCAAAACAAGCATGCACAGTTAAACCTATTGGTGCCCGTGCCTGATTTTTCAACTCCGGACTATGTGCGCGACCATAGTCCGCCTGAACCTACACCGGCGCACCTACTCAGCCGTCCCTTTTGGTCGCTTACAATCTGCCCAGTAATCGTGCCTGTAACAACCCGGAAAATCTGAGCCAGTTTAAAATTTTTATTTTGGCGAATTTAACGAATTTTGAATATTTAAAATGATTTATTTTAAATAATAGCGACGAAAAATTCATTTGAATTGAAAATAAAATATATAATTTATTTTAAAATATATAACGAGCCTGAAATGGCGCAGTAGTTTAAAAATTCGACTTTGAAATTCAATCGAATATATATAATTCATTTTAAATCAGAAAGTGGACGACCCAGAAAAATATAACTCTGTTTAACAATATCTTTCTAACGAATGTGAAAAACTGAAATTTCATAGAATAAAGAAGAAGTTATGGCCAGTTGAAAATTCAGAATAGTCGCTATGGAAGTTATATATATTTATTTATATAGTTTGAATATATATAGCCCTTGAAAATAGCCATTTTGCAAACGACCTCGGATTTCGGCGAAACCACTTTTGTTGGAACCGGAATGTCGATTTATTGCTAGGTGCAAATTTGCAGAATTTTCTGAATCAATATGTGAGCGTGGCACACGTAAAAGCGTTTGACCAGTTTCAATTGAATTTAATCGACTGGAAAAAGACCATTTTTCAAACGGTCTCAGAATTCGATGAAATTAGTTTTGTTAGGACCGTATCGTCAATATGAAGCTAGAAATATTTTTTTGGAATTTTTAGAGTTCGTATGTGGCCCTGGTAAATTGAAATGCGCATTCAAACTCAGTATATACTGATTTATATTTTGAATTTGATGAAAACTGATCGAAACGATCGAATTGGCTTACGATACATATCCCATTGTGTTCGGAATGGGGGTAATTAGCTAGGGGCGACAGTCGTTGGGTCCGGATTGGAGATCAAATAAAAAGGTAACTTTATAGGAATTTGAAAATTAAATTAAATAAATAAATAAACAAATAAAAAATAAGTCCCCTTCCCTTCTCCACTTACTCGATCAACGGAGCCCCCCCTCATTTTCAAACCCGATCCAGGAAAATTAGAAATAAAAAAAAAATAGGGAGGAGGGAGGAGGAGCCGTCGCTCCTCCGATGGAGGCGCCGTATCGCCTCAGACGCTGGCCGCCCCTCCCTCTCTCCGCGCTTCCTCCCTCCCCGTCCAGGCCCGAGCTAAATGTGACGACAGGGATTTCGCTCGGGCCTGGACGTAGAGGGAGGAAGCGCGGAGAGAGGGAGGGGCGGCCAGCGTCTGAGGCACGACGGCGCCTCCATCGATGAAGCGACGGCTCCTCCTCCCTCCTCCCTTTTTTTATTTATTTCTAATTTTCCTAGATCGGGTTTGAAAATGAGGGGGGGCTCCGTTGACCGAGTAAGTGGAGAAGGGAAGGGGACTTATTTTTATTTATTTATTTATTTAATTTAATTTTCAAATTCCTATAAAGTTACCTTTTTATTTGATCTCCAATCCGGACCCAACGACTGTCGCCCCTAGCTAATTACCCCCATTCCGAACACAATGGGATATGCATCTTAAGCCAATTCGATCGTTTTGATCAGTTTTCATCTAATTCAAAATATAAATCAGTATATACTGAGTTTGAACGCGCATTTCAATTTACCGGGGCCACATACGAACTCTAAAAATTCCAAAAAAATATTTCTAGCTTCGTATTGACGATACTGTCCTAACAAAACTAATTTTATCGAATTCTGAGACCGTTTGAAAAATGGTCTTTTTCCAGTCGATTAAATTCAATTGAAACTGGTCAAACACGTTTACGTGTGCCACGCTCACATATTGATTCAGAAAATTCTGCAAATTTGCACCTAGCAATAAATCGACATTCCGGATCAAACAAAAGTGGTTTCGCCGAAATCCGAGGTCGTTTGCAAAATGGCTATTTTCAAGGGCTATATATATATTCAAACTATATAAATAAATATATATAACTTCCATAGCGACTATTCTGAATTTTCAACTGGCCATAACTTCTTCTTTATTCTATGAAATTTCAGTTTTTCACATTCGTTAGAAAGATATTGTTAAACAGAGTTATATTTTTCTGGGTCGTCCAATTTCTGATTAAAAATGAATTATATATATTCGATTGAATTTCAAAGTCGAATTTTCAAACTACCGCGCCATTTCAGGCACGTTATATATTTTAAAATAAATTATATATTTTATTTTCAATTCAAATGAATTTTTCGTCACTATTATTTAAAATAAATCATTTTAAATATTCAAAATTCGTTAAATTCGCCAAAATAAAAGTTTTAAACTGGCTCAGATTTTCCGGGTTGTTACAATCTCCCCCACTTAAAATCTTTTCGTCCTCGAAAAGGAACGAAGCTGGAAGTTGTTTAACCAATCAACTCAACTTCCATTCTGGCTTCCATTCTTCAACTTTTCAGTTTCTAAGAATTTCTAATTCTTCGAAAACTTGGCTAACACCCTAAATTTTCGAAAAATTTCGCCATAGTTTCTCTTGTACGGTGAGGGGTTTGGAAGTTTATTGGGCCGTATTAGGTACCCAATAAATCCTAAAAAGCACGCACATATTTATAGTGATATATTCTAGTGCACATAGGGGAGTGTGTATAAAAAAACTCAGAGAATAAATTCTCGTCTCCCTACAAAAGATTTTTGTACCTTATTAACTAGAGAGACGTGCTTATTGTCATCTCTAGACCCGTGTGGGGTTTTTACTAATCAGGCAAATTTACCTTTATATTTTATACAGTCCATATTTATCGTGATATATCCTAGTGTCATAGGGGGAGCGTGTATTAAAAACTCAAGAGAATAAATTCTCGTTGCCCTACAAAGAGATTTTTGTGCTTTATCAACTAAAAAGACGTGCTTATTGTCTTCGGTTCAACCTGAAATGTAGTCATCGCCATACAAGCCTCTTACTTGTATGGTAATCTTCAACCTCTTCACATAAACTCCAAGTGTTTATGTGGTATATGATGAAGTATTCTATCTTCAAGAAGTATGCCATGTAAATGTGGTTTAGAATTTAGTGTTACTATCCTATGGCGACGTTTTATAATTACACACAGAACAACCAGCACTCCACATCCAATGGCATTCACAGGAGTTGATATAATAATAAAATTGCGCAGCCAACTCACTAAGGTTTACCTATTTGTCGGGCATGCAAATAAATTCTTTACTCAACAGCTAATCCATTTCCCTATTCAGCATATTATATATATGTGCAAAATTGAGCTAAAATAATATTTCTAGCAATCAAAGGTTTATTTCAACTCACGGTTATTTTTAATACTTCACATACATGTATATGCATGCCATTTCCAACAAATTTCAATACAGTTCAATATTTGATTTAATTTGGCATAATGGTTCAAAATTCTAATTAATCAAACAAAAATCAAACAACACAATCAGCAATCAATTTGTGAATTACTGTTTCAAATGCATAATTTATATAAAGCCAAAAATCAAATTTTTGATGCCAAAACACAACAAATAAGCCTATTCTAGTTTTGGTTCTCACACCAGTCTAATGGAAATATATAGATATCACACCTTCGACACACGAACATAAATACTGATGATGCCCGGGCATCATCAGAATTATCCCCGGGCGTCTAAAATGTGATTCTATATTTATCCAGTATATTAAAACTTCGAATATACGTTCATGATGCGTATATGCAAAATCCTATATACTCGATTGTCCAGATTCAACACAAATAAAATATTCAAATACGTATACTTGAATTTGATTTTCAAAACAAAGTTTGTTTTCAATTTTATTTGAAAAATATACTCTTCACACTCGTTCTAGGATACTACTGATCCTATCTCTAACGGGTAATTCTCAATGGATATTACTAATCCAATTTCTAATGAATTTTTTCGTTTGGTTCTAATGTGCCTTAATCTCGACCTCTGTAAACCAAAGCTCTGATACCAAATGTGACGACAGGGATTTCGCTCGGGCCTAATCAATCGCTAAATCGACCAAGACCGTTCAAAACCCGTGTTGTTTGAGAACAGCACACGTCAGACACAGACGGAAGAACATTTCATTGTTTATTACAACAATTCCATCAGAATACAAGAATATATAGAGTATGAATAAATATATTACAACAGAAAAATATCAGAGATTTAAATACATTACTACAGCGGAAAAATAATATAAAATCATAACTGAAAGAAATACACGGATACAGAGCTTTACGGATATCACTTCAGCTATAGACCAGGTCCTGTGAATATGAATCTGCAAAACCAAAACTACTAGCTGCCCGTGCGGAAAATAAGGGCACCCAGAGTTTAGGTTAAAACAATAAACTCCAGGTCAGTCATGTGACTGGTGTGAGAACTAAAACAGTTATTTAAAACTTTACTTCAAATCAGAGTAAATCAAGGGACCACACCGTATAACACAGAACGGGTTTCCTCCCAAAAATACCAGTGCATAAAACAAACAGCGCAATGCTTAAGTAAAGAAAAATGATGCTATTATAAGACCCAGGTCCCATCACACAATGCAACGCAAGCCGGAGGATAGGGTTTTCCCTTATAATAGCCAAAGAATGCTTGATACGTTTAAAACAAATCATTTGATACTATTATAAGTGCATAGTGTATAAAACAACTTCAAATCATAAGTATCAATCATAGGCGGCATGGGTACCATATATCATAAGAACGAGAATCCCGATGCAACCCCCCCCCTCCTTGATTCAGCACCACCAACCGCCGTGCCCTAGCCTCCTCCAGCCTCCGACAGACCTCGACGCCCCGCTCTCCTCCTCTAATCCGACCCAAAGCCCTTCCTCTATAATCGACTGAAGCCCACAATGACCTAGGCCGCGAGCCCAAGCCCCGACACAGTCAAGCCGCGCCCCCTTGGCCCACCGTCTGCCTGAGCCGCCTCCGACCACACCTCCAGTCCCAGCGCCGAAGTAAACAGCCCTCCCCCTCTTCTGATTTTCAACAGTACGTCCTCTTTCCTTTTATTTATTTTTCTTCTTTATTTATTTAACGTAAATAAACTTTAAAATGATTAGAAAAAAATCAGTGGTATATATATGATGATTTACTATTTTTATTTAGACAATAAAGTATAAAGTTTCGGTTTTTATATATAATAATCTATAAAGAAATTCTGATTTATATAAGTGGAGCATAGAATTAATTTTCAGTTTTTAAAGTAATAAAAAATTGATTTTTATCAACAAAAGTTTTGATCTTTAACATAGGAAAGTTTAAATTTCTACATAAGAAAGGATATGATTTTTGACAAAGAAAAGAAACGATTTTTGCTTCTAAAAAATGAGATTTTTGTTTCATGAAAGATGAGATTTTTATTTACATGAAAGGCGATGTTTTTATATAGTAAAGGCGAGGTTTTTATATTAGGAGTAGCAATAGAAATTCGATTTTTACTTATATAGAATTGAAATAAAAATTTGATTTTTATTTATTTGAATAGCGAATAGAAATTCGATTTTTATATATAAGAAGTGAAGATAAAAATACGATTTTTAATATGAAGTTGAAGTTATAAAAATTCGATTTTTATATATGTAGTGAACACGAATGACGAAAGTGACAAGAGGAGAACGATGAAGATTTCCTGCATATGAAGAGTCGTGGCGTGTGGTTTGCAAACCGGTGAGAACTCCTCACTCTAAATTTTATTTCCTAGTTAGAAATATATATTAGGATGCAGACGGTGTTTAGTAGCACCCGACACCATTGTCCACAGACCATGGACTAGTTTGTTTGGTTGTTTGGTGATTGACTAGAATATTTGTTGGAATTTTGTGGTGTGAATAACGAATTGATAATGTGGTTTGTGGTGTGAAAATCGAATCGATAAATTGGTTAGGATTAGACGTGCGCCGTTACAAGACGAAGGAGTAAGGCTAGGTTAGTCCTTACTCCAAATTTTGTGGTGTAAATAACGAAAGTGATTTGATTGATATGTGTATGGCGTGGGCCATTATTAGATCGGGGATAAGGTGAGGCCTTGTCCCGTTTCTAGTATCGTGCCGTTATGCCGCCGAAATTTTCTAAAAAGTGTTAGAAAAATTTAATTAACGAAAATAAATAATCATATACAAATCAGACGATTTGTTTATGTACACCCATTTTACTGATATGGATTGGGACGATAAATTTTACACATCGCCCAACTGCACAAATAATATTCAGTGTTTGTTGATGTGAAACCCCACACGGGTATTGGGATGTACACTAGTCCCAATAATTAATTGTGTGTCGATCGATAGGTTGGCAGACAGTTGTGTTGTGCACTTTGAATGATGGTTAATTGTTTGTCGTTGCTTTTATATACATGTGTTGTATGGAATCCATATAATTAACTTTATATGGTAATTGATTGGGCCTCATTCCAAAAATGAAATATTGAAGTGAAATATTTGAAGTGAAATATTTGAAGTAGAAATATTTGAAATCGAAATATGTGAAATAGAAATATATGAAGCCGTAGTGGTTGGATATGCACTATTTGAACGTGAACGATATTTATATCGATTTTATTCGTTTTTATAACGAATATCGAAAAGGAAAAGAATTCAAAATCAAATATTTTGAAAATATTATCGTTTATATATAATGATATAGAATATTCAATTTTGAGTTAAAATTGAAATAGAAGTTGGAATCGTTTTGAAAACGAATTTATAAAATACGTTTTGAACGGAAATATATATATATATATTATATATATAATGGTTTGAATAGAACGCGTCGCGCAGCGACCGTTCGCGAATTTTGACCATTGACTTCATATTGATATTACGGGAGATCCGACCGTCGGATTCTCCTAAAACTGGAACTGTTGGGTTCGTATCGAAAAGAGCTTTCCAACGAATATGAGAAATTTGAAATCTAATGGTTGGATTTGGAGTTATTTCCAAATCAAATTTGGAAAAGGTTGCTATGGATGCAGTTCGATGGCCGTTGTTGGAAATCGATTGTACGGGCCTTGATAAAATAATTAAAAATATCCATAAATTGTTTAAAATCAAAATAAATATAGTGGAAAGAGCTGGGATGAAAAACTCCACATTTATAAAGATAAAATTTCATTTTTATCAAAATGAACTAGTTGATAACTAGAGAATGGTTTTTATCTAACCAGAAATACCAGTATATGAATTGGAATGGATTTGAATCGAAATCATCTTCGGGATATTTCGATGTTGGATTTCGTGATTATACAGATATTGTTATGGGAATTTGAAAGATATATTGATATCATTATTTCCAATACGGTATTTGTTGGTTTCAGAATTTGATATTGAATATAAGCCGATATATTTTCTATTCAGAGCCTTGTATTTAATATCGAATTGGATTTTGGGTTTGTCGTGAACAGTATCTTTAATAATACTGTTCTTAAACCCAATAGAGAACAGAAAATTTGAATATAATGGAATGTGATTTTGGGTTTATCGTGAACTGTGTTTCAAGTGACACTGATTCTTTAACCCAGGTAAAGACATGATTTATTTTTTGAAATTGAGAAATCATTATATAATGATTTTTGGGATTAAAACTGAATTGGAGTTTTAATGAATCTTTAATTAGATTGAAATGATTGAGAATGGAGTATCACCAGTTTTGCTCCAAGCGATAGTTAAATCTTTAATTAGATTTGAATAGGAAATGGTAAATAATTTTATCGATAACACAGTGGGTGTTAGATATGAAGTACTACCAGTTTTGCTTCATGGGATGAATAGGTTGGGATTGGGAAATAAAATAAATGATTACTTCGTTGTGGTTCGCTAACCCCGACTAGTTGGTAAATTCTTTGAAAATGAAATCCAAAGGAAGATTAAAGAATAAATTTTAAAGAATTTATCTTTGATAAAATTAACGGGAACCTTTCCCTGGAAATGTGAATAATTGAATAAGGAATATTCTGGATTGGAATGAGGCGTATGTTGTGTTTGTGTAACACTTGTTTATTATATACGCGAGTTATTCAGAAAGGCCGGGTTATACCCATTCTGAATAACTGTTTCGACGGTATGCCGAAGATGAGCACGGTGGTTGAAGACCGAGGGTCTTCACATCGTTTGGGCAATTACTGATGATCTTGATTGGGTCGTACACCCAAGAGGAGAGAAACAGTTGGTGATCGTCCAGACGTACTTGGAGATCGACAGATATGCGAGGAAAGTGCCTCCGGTTTCGTTCAGACCCGGAACAGACTTGTAAATGGATTGTGTGTCTGACATTGGATTTTATTCTGTGCTGAGTGATTTCTATCAATATATATCTGTTTGGCGGCGGAGAATTTATACTCTTGCTTTACGCCCTTCTCTGAGACGTATGAGCTTAGAGGTCATATATGGATGGATATCAGTCGCATAGTATGAACTGTCGATGTGGCATGCGGAGATGCATGGATCAAGGCTTCTGTTGAAAAGCAAAGTCTTGTGGTTGATGATCAAAGCACGGCCTGCGTGGCGTCGCTTTGTGTAACGTTGATACGTGAGCCTCACACCTCGGTATGAGTCAAAAACGGGAGACGGACCCAAGGAGAACATGACGTTTCTTTCTAGCTATAGGTGGTGTCGGTGCTTAAAACTGGCCGACATTTATATACTTTTCACCTTGTGGTTGTTGGAATGCGAGGCGCCTCGGATATAATCGATCGTTCTCGAACCGATAGAGGTCTGTTAGGACCGGGAAACGTGTGTTCAGGAATAACTAATCCTCAAACGTAAGAGAGGACCGACCTTGGAGGTTCCTAGGGTTACCCAGAGTGTGTAGTCCTGAGACATTTGCTAGAGTGTCTCGAAGCGGAGAGGATCTTGCCCCTAGCCTCGACTCATGACAGAAATCCAATTTCCAATACGTGACATTTCGATTGTGATTGTAGAGCCTAGTATAGGCGACATGATATATGGTACCCATGCCGCCTATGATTGATACTTATGATTTGAAGTTGTTTTATACACTATGCACTTATAATAGTATCAAATGATTTGTTTTAAACATATCAAGCATTCTTTGGCTATTATAAGGGAAAAACCTATCCTCCGGCTTGCGTTGCATTGTGTGATGGGACCTGGGTCTTATAATAGCTTCATTTATCTTTACTTAAGCATTGCACTGTTTGTTTTATGCACTGGTATTCTTAGGAGGAAACCCGTTCCGTGTTATACGGCGTGGTCCCTTGATTTACTTTGATTTGAAGTAAAGTTTTAAATAACTGTTTCAGTTCTCACACCAGTCACATGACTGACCTGGAGTTTATTGTTTTAACCTAAACTCTGGGTGCCCTTATTTTCCGCACGGGCAGCTAGTAGTTTTGGTTTTGCAGATTCATATTCGTAGGACCTGGTCTATAGCTGAAGTGATATCCGGAAAGCTCTGTATCCATGTATTTCTTTCAGTATGATTTTGTATTATTTTTCCGTTGTAGTAATATATTTAAATCTCTGGTATTTTTCTGTTGTAATATATTTATTCATACTCTATATATTCTTGTATTCTGATGGAATTGTTGTAATAAACAATGAAATGTTCTTCCGTCTGTGTCTGACGTGTCCTGTTCTCAAACAACACGGGTTTTGAACGGTCTTGGTCGATTTAGCGATCGATTAGGCCCGAGCGAAATCCCTATCGTCACAGCGCCCCGCCCTAGCCTAGTCCCTAGGGTAACGTTGATACATCAAAGAGGGTTACTGCAGAAAAGAACCCCGCAAACTAGGGTTTTCTAGTGGGTCAAGTGTGTCACCCAAATCCATGACTTAACCCCATCCAATCAACATGTCAACGTTGGTTAAGTATTTTCAAGTGTCTATGACTTAGCCTTATCCATGTGGCATTTGTAACACCCCGTGTATTCTATAACTGTGAAATTCACAAATTAAAGTATAATTAATTTCAAATCAAAGAACTAAGGGAAACGGGATACGCCATTGCTTTCGTCTCGGAAAAATACGCGAAATAGAGTTCGAGTTTTCGAAAAACGGAGTCCGTATGAAGAAGATATAGCCTCCGGAAGTTTCTGAATTAAGTTTAAAATTCGAACAGCTCAGAAAAACAAGTTTAAAATTAAAAATCGGGCCCAATTGGCCAGGGCGGGAAAATTCCCGCCTAAGGCACCCAGGTCGACTGGGCTGTCGACCTGGTCTAGCCAGGTCGACAGGGCTGTCAACAGGGCTGTCGACAGGGCTGTCGACCTGGTCCAGGCCTAGGTCGAACCCAGTCCACCCTGGCTGGCCTAATCTATGTTGGTCGATTTTCAGAAGCATGCTTTGTCATTAGGGCTAGGTGGCAGGCTCTAATTGGTCTATCTTTCGAATGAATGGCTACGATCAATCCAAGCAACATCGATGGTCCTAATCAGTTCATAAACTCTATAAAAATGACCCTAGACTCAACCTAATCTATTCATTCAAAAATAAGAACAAAGCCATCATGCTGCTGAGGAACGACTAGGAGTAGCCACCAATTTGGGAGAAGACTAGGAGGAAAATTCTAAAGCATAAAGCAACTTAAACAAATCAAATCAACAAGGAATCGCATCTCCAAATCCCTAAATTGGAGAATTCGCCACACAATTGTAAGTAGAGTATTATTTTGGTATGAACAAATAACTGTGTTGGTTTGTATACTTGATTTGTGGTGATAAAGTAATTCATATTTGTGTGTTACTATGATTCTTATCGATTTGAAATATTGTATACGTTTGGATACTCTCAAGTTATGTTATTCATTATAAAAACTACATGTTTGCGGTAGTTTTATGCATGTATACGTTTGGATATTCGCAAAGCATGTTATTCATTATAAAAACTACATGTTTGCGGTAGTTTTATGCAAGTATACGTTTGGAATATTCGCAAAATTATGTAATTCATGTTGAAGCTACATGTATGTAGTTGTTTAATTTAAATTCATGCAAGTTTGGGGTTTTGCTACTATGCCATCATAATGTGTATTTTTGCACAAAAACCATTTTTGTGTGTAATTGGAACAAATTTGGGTTATTATAATTCATACGAAACTATGTTGAAAATTTGGCATCATGATCTATGTATTAAGCCATACTTTTGCACTAGAAAACCTCTTTGCGAACTCATGAATATGACTAGGCTATGATTGATATTTTGCATAATTGAAAACCATGTTAGGTCTATATTGTTAACAAGAATTATATGATGACATATGTGGTACATAGCTAGGTTAGATTCAAAATCCCATTTGCAAGTTTGCATGACTAAAGTAAAAAAATCATGATTTCATGTTAGAAATATTTATGCCATAAGTATATGTGTGCCATGGTTATGTGAATAGATTTAAAATCATGGTTAAGTTGGAATAATTGAAGTTGAACTATGCTTTTGTATTAGTAACAAAAGTAAGCCCCTTTGTAAACATGTAGAAATTTTATGAACATGATTTACTTATGTTTGACATTATGCCTAAATAAAAACATAGGTTTATGTTGTAGTTAAGACTACGTGTCAATAATGATATCCAATTTAGATTCTTAACTTAACTACAAGTTTACATGCTTTGATTCATGTCACTTATGCAAGTACACCAGTTTCTATTTTGTAGTTCCAACGTTATGTTGCAAGTTCATGCGTTCACATTCCCCTTCTTGTGTACGCAATCACACTTTAAGCCTCCCCTTTTTCACATGGCTAAGTTGGGCTTAAAAAGGCTAAGCCCAATATATATATGCATAACGAACGTATTAAACGGGGGAAAATAGCGTTGGGTCAAATTAATCAATAAATGAAAATATAAAGTAAAAGGGGCCCAAATTCAAGTATGGGTTGGGCCCATGATTGGTGTAACCTTCACACCATTGATTTTTAATAATGGGCCGCAAATATTTACATATAAGAAAAATAAAGAAGAAAGACAAAATATGTAAATGTAGAAAATACGATGTGTTTAACCCGAGGTTGGATTGAGTTGTGATGTAAACCTGCCCGGAACCGCCCGGCTGTCCAGTAGTCACAACAATACCTATCCAATGTGGTTGGTTAAACATGGAGCCCAATAAGGACCCGAGGTTAGACTGAGTTGTGGCATAAGACTGCCCGGAACCAACCGGCAACAGGTAGCCACAACAATACCTGTCTAATGTGAGAGGTCAAGGCTTTAATAAGACAATTAAAGCTGAGTCAGGATTGTTAGGATTAAGTGGACTAAAGACTTAATCAAAATGGAACATGCTAAACTAAACAGACTGATTGGGGGGGGTTAGGTTATAAAACACTTAACCAACTTAGCATGTTGGCTAGAGATAGAAAACCTAGTAACGGGGGACCCTTTTCAGCAGTAACCCTATAAGGTGTATCATGATACCCTGAAACTAGGCAGGGTGGGGCACGATTACTGGGCTGATTGTAAGAGGTCAAATCGACGGCGGTGGTGTAGCAGTGTAGGTTCTAACGGGGTGCGGGCGTGCACACACTCCGGCGCAGAAAAATTAAGCACTGGGCACCAGTAGCATACCTGTGCATTCTAAGGTTGTGTCGGGCCGCCGCCATGGGACTTGATACACCCCATGGTGGGACCAGCATAGGTAACTACAACATCGGCGGCCGTAAGACACATGTAACTATGCGAGTAGGAGCCGATCATCATAGAATGGATCACTTCACCCTGATTATGGGGTGCCAGTTGGGAACTAGTTTATATGGGTTCAGAGATTAACATGGGGTACGATAGTATATTCGACCCTAGACAACTTAACCAAGTTTATAGTGCTTTCCCACTTCTTGTTTATACTTATCATACCCAGTTCTTTATTCATAGAAAGAATAGTCCTAGACTTACTCAGGCTTTATGTCTGACTCTACTTTTCTTTCGTCTTCTTTTCTTCCGTTCCCCCCCCCCCCCCCCCCAGGTCCACAGGGAGGGAACACTGCAGCTTGACCAGCCTTAATATCCAGCTTGAAGAGGAGAAATGTATTGCTTGGACTTTTTCGTTTTGAACTATGGCTTTGGACAGCAACTATGGGGCTTTTGCAGTTTATTTATGTTTTCTTTAAGCTTCTTTAAATAATGTAATCAAGACAGATTATGAAAGTGTTATGTTATGATTTTGGAAAGGATGTAAGACAATCATGGTGATGTTGTTGTAACACGTATTTGCTTTTATGAAATAAAAGTTACCACTTTTCTGCTGTTTACAAATATGTGTTTTTATATCTGTCTTGTATATCTGTGACTTATACTTATAAACCTCCACCAAAATTAGGGCATTCCCTTTGAGAGTGACCCTAACGGAGGTGGGGTGTTTCACTTGGTATCAGAGCATAGGTTTACCAGATAAGATAAAAAGTTTTGAAAATTTATTTTCAAAAAGGAAATTTAAAGAAGCAATTTTAGAAGAAAAATATTATTTTATTTTAAAAAGGCAAAGTCCACTACCCAAAGCCATAGGTACTATCTCTTATCCTTCGTTTTGAATCTATCCTTTTTTGTTTCAGCATGTCCGAAGAACTTAACTTGCCGGAAGGGGTACCAATACCTGGTTGGTTTAGACGGTTCTTAGAAGCAAGGGCCACTCAGCCAGGTCCTACCGTTCCTCCTCCCCCAGCTGCAGGAAATCATCCAGCTGCAGCGGCACCTTTTCCTCTACCTCCTCCACGGGGAAACACATTTGCTAAGATATGTAAAGATTTTAAAGCTATGGGAGGAAAGGATTTCCATGGAACTAAGTCCTTCGTGGCAGCTAGAAATTGGCTGAAAGAAACTGAGGACCTATTCATCATCTTTGAGGTAGAAGATAGACAAAAAGTACAACTGGCAGTATGGCTATTAAAGGGCGAGGCTTCCTACTGGTGGGAAGTCACTAATGCAGAAAGACCAGTGGAGACATGGGAGGACTTTAGGGCAAGGTTTGAGAATAAATTTCTCTCGGATGCGGAAAGGAGCTTGCAGTTGGAAAAATTCTTATTTCTCAAGCAAGGGGACAAGACAGTCAGAGAGTATGTGAATCAGTTCGATGAGCTGGCTAGGTTTAGGCTGGACCTAGTTAACACCCCGCACAAGAAGGCTCTCCGTTTCGTCAAAGGGTTAAATGAGCCATTACACAGTTTGGCCATGACCCATATACCCATGGGAGCCACGTATGAAAGACTGGTGCAAATGGCATTGCTGAACAAAGAGGATAAGGGTAAGAAGGAGACAAAGGCAGAGAGCTCTCAAGGGAAGAAAGAGGGTTTGCAGCCTAAAAAGACAGACTTTAAGAAAGGCAGGAAAGGCAACAAAGCGAAGAGGAAGTGTAATTTCTGTGGAAAAGTGGGGCACTTAGTAAAGGACTGCCGGAAAAAGAAGGCCAAGGAGAATGGTGGGTGCTTTTCTTGCGGTGAGACAGGCCACAGGGCTAAGGATTGCCCAAAGAAACGAGGACAAGGGCAGAGGGCTGGATCCACCTCAGGGGCACAGGTTCATGTGCTAGAAGCACCACCTTTGCAACAGCGAGGTATAAATACTTCTGTAGAAAGTGTAGTTTATCTTTATGATCTCCCCGTTCGCACTTTATTTGATTCTGGCGCATCACACTCCTTTATCTCGTCTGCTTTAGTAGAATCTCTGCACCTAAAAACTAGTATGGTAGATGACCCCTTAATTGTTTCAAACCCAATTGGGGGCCCAGCTCATTTGTCTATGATCTGTTTGGGATTGAAAATTTCTATTCTAAGCGTAGAATTTCAATGTAGTGCCTTTGTTTTGGGCTTTTCGGGGTATGGTTTGATTTTGGGTATGGATTGGCTATCCAGTAATGGGGCCATCCTTGATTGTGAGAAAAGGGTTGTTAGGCTCCTAACCCAGCTCGGTAATACTTTGGAAATTTCTTGTAATCCCTCGTACGCGGTTATGCTTAGTTATCTTGAATCGCTAGATGCCTCTGTTGAAAATTTGCAATCAGTTAGAGTGGTCCGGGAATATCCGGATGTCTTCGAAGAGGTGAAGGGCTTGCCTCCGAAGCGGGAAATAGACTTCCGCATATATCTTATAGATAATGCAAAGCCCGTTGCGTTGCCCGTTAGACACATGGCTCCACGGGAAAGGAAAGAGCTCAGTAAACAGATTAAAGAGCTTCTAAAAAAGGGGTTCATTAGGAGGAGCATTTCAGAATGGGGCGCTCCAGTGGTGTTCGCTACAAAGGCGGAAGGTTCACTCCGTCTATGTGTTGACTATAGGGAGCTCAATAAGCTAACGAAAAAGAATAGGCACCCTCTCCCTAGAATTGACGATTTGTTTGACCAGCTTGTAGGAGCGTTTGTTTTCTCCCAGCTCGATTTAGCAACCGGTTTTCATCAGCTAAGGGTGGCTGAAGATAGCATCGATAAAACGGCGTTCAGAACCCCAGACGGCTTCTTTGAGTGGCTTGTCATGCCTTTCGGCTTGACAAATGCACCTGCTTACTTCGTGGACCTGATGAGTAGGGTATTTAGAGATTTCCTCAACAAATTCGTAGTGGTCTTCGTAGATGATATCCTTATCTTCTCAAAGAGTGAAGAGGAACATGCTCAACACTTAAGGGCAATCATGGAAACTTTGCGAGTCCATCAACTAAAAGCCAAATTCTCCAAATGCCACTTTTGGAGAGAAGAGGTGAGGTTCCTTGGGCACATAGTATCCAAACAAGGGTTAGCAGTGGACCCTGCTAAGGTAGTGGCGGTACAAGATTGGAAGACACCAAGGAATGCGACTGAGGTCCGAAGTTTTCTAGGACTAGCGGGTTTCTATCGAAAGTTCATAAGGGATTTTGCGAAAATCTCAGCTCCGCTCACGAAATTGACCAAGAAGAATCTAGTGTTCAATTGGGACTTGGATTGCGAGTTTGCTTTCCAACGACTGAAAAGGGCTCTCACAACAGCCCCAGTTTTGACGCTGCCAGATGGGAGCAAGATGTTCACTGTTTATACAGATGCATGTGGGACAGGGCTAGGCGTCGTGTTAATGCAAGAAGGAAGGGTAGTAGCTTATGGCGGGAGGCAGTTTAAGGTGCACGAAAAGAACTACCCAACCCACGATCTTGAGTTAGCCGCCATCGTCTTTGCACTCAAGTCTTGGCGACACTATCTCCTAGGTGAAAAGTTCGAACTTTACACTGACCATAAATCATTGAAATATCTTTTCTCGTAGAAGGATCTTAACTTGAGGAAACAAAGATGGATGGAGTTTCTTGCCTCGTACGATTTCGAAATCTCCTACACTCCGGGCAAAGGCAACGTAGTGGCAGACGCGTTGAGCCGAAAGAAATTGACCCTAAGCCCGTTGTTTGTTGAAAGACAAAGCCTAGAGTTTATAGCCAGCTTCGACTTTAGGCCCTCCTCCGATTTTGTACCAGGCCTGCTAGCATCTCTCGAAGTGCGCCCAACTTTAATGGATTCAGTAAGGACAGCACAACACGAAGACCCTCAACTTGTGGAAAGGATGGATAGGCTAATTAGGGGTGAGACTTCAAGTCACCTCAACAGATACTCCATTGACGATAAGGGTTTGCTAAGGCGAGACGGTAGACTATGCGTCCCAAAAACAAAAGATTTAGTAAAGAAGGTTCTCGAGGAAGCACATCACTCTAAGATGACGATACACCCAGGCGGAGATAAAATGTACAAAGATATAAAAAGGACTTTCTTCTGGAACGGCATGAAAAAGGACGTGGCAGAATTCGTTTCATTGTGTATGGTGTGCCAACAGGTTAAAGCGGAACAGAAAAAGCCTGGCGGACTGCTACATCCTCTGGAAGTCCCGCAGTGGAAGTGGGATAGCATATCAATGGACTTCATCGATGGGCTGCCTAGGTCTAGGAGAGGCAACACTAGCATTTGGGTAATAGTGGATAGGCTTACTAAAAGCGCCCACTTTTTACTAGTCAAAAGTAAAAGAACTGCCTCATCCCTAACATCACTTTACCTCAAGGAAATCGTTCGACTCCATGGAACACCATCTAGCATTGTTAGTGACCGAGACCCCATCTTCACCAGCGAGTTTTGGCGGAGTCTGCAAGAAGCAGTAGGAACGCAGTTATGCTTGAGCACAGCCTATCATCCCCAAACCGACGGCCAAACAGAGAGAGTGAACAGAGTTTTGGAAGACCTTTTAAGACTATGCGTCCTTGACTTCGGAGGGACATGGGAAGACCACCTTCCTTTGGTGGAATTTGCCTACAACAACAGCTATCAAGCAACCATCGGAATGGCGCCCTTCGAAGCTTTATATGGAAGACCGTGTCGATCGCCCACTTGTTGGTGTGAGTCTACTGATAAGCTCATACTTGGACCAGATATGATCCGAGAGACTTCAGAGATAGTAGACTTAATACGAAGAAGGATGAAGACGGCCCAAGACAGACAAAAGTCCTATGCCGACAAGAGAAGGACTGACCTTGAATTTGAGGTTGGAGACAGAGTTTTTCTCAAGGTATCTCCACTAAGAAACGTTGTTCGTTTTGGAACCACAGGAAAACTGGCACCAAGGTTCGTAGGGCCATTCCCTATCATCGAGAAAATTGGGAAAATGGCCTATAGATTAGAGCTACCCGAGAAGTTGGTCGGAGTCCACAACGTTTTTCACGTTTCACATCTCCGAAAATGTCTACATGAGTCTGCTGAAGTGGTAGAGCCAAATATCCTCGAAGAGGCCGAAGTGGAATGCGAAGCAACCATAAGAAAAGTTCCAACCCGCATCTTAGGAACGGAAGTGAAGAAGCTACGCAACCGCGAAGTCAGGCTCGTCAAAGTTCAGTGGAGCGACGCCGAGGGAGACGCGACTTGGGAAACTGAAGCTAGAATACGCACTGCTTACCCTTTTCTTTTCGAGGGTACATCCTTGATCTTTATTTTTCCTTAAGTTGCGCTTTTATCTATCTTGTTAGGTATATTTCCTCGACCTTAACTTTTAGCTAGAAACCTTTTTGGATGGAAACATGTAATTGAAACATGTTATGGATGATGGTTGCAAGTGGTTGCAAGTGATTGCTAGTGGTTGCTCGTGGTTGCATATACACACACAATCTAGGTTTTAGATCGGCTCAGTCACTTCATATTGCATATGCATATATGTTTGCATTCGTATATGGTTGAACTTTAATGTGTTGTCATATGGATGTTGCATTTGTAATGAATGATTGTGCACTCATGTAGAATCATGAATAGGAAAATTTGCATACATAATGGATTCATGGCACTTACATAATTCGCATTAAGGAGGTCAACTGAATCAGTAGACCGCCTGATTTTACATTAGATAAGTACATGTACACACACACTTCGCATATGATCATGAAGCATTAGAAGTCTTTTAAGGACAATGGATGCTCGTGTTTGATGGATGAGTAGATGGATGATTGGATGTTAGGATATACATTTTCCTAAACTTGAAGATTTCGGGGACGAAATCCTTTTAAGTGGGGGAGAATGTAACACCCCGTGTATTCTATAACTGTGAAATTCACAAATTAAAGTATAATTAATTTCAAATCAAAGAACTAAGGGAAACGGGATACGCCATTTCGTTCGTCTCGGAAAAATACGCGAAATAGAGTCCGAGTTTTCGAAAAACGGAGTCCGTATGAAGAAGATATAGCCTCCGGAAGTTTCTGAATTAAGTTTAAAATTCGAACAGCTCAGAAAAACAAGTTTAAAATTAAAAATCGGGCCCAATTGGCCAGGGCGGGAAAATTCCCGCCTAAGGCACCCAGGTCGACTGGGCTGTCGACCTGGTCTAGCCAGGTCGACAGGGCTGTCGTCCTGGTCCAGGCCCAGGTCGAACCCAGTCCACCCTGGCTGGCCTAATCTATGTAGGTCGATTTTCAGAAGCATGCTTTGTCATTAGGTGTAACAACCCGTATTTTCAATAACCTGTTATAACATAAATCGAGGCAGAATTTAATTCTAAAATCTGAATCAAGGGAAATGGGCTATGCCATTGCGTTCGTCTCGGAAAATTACGCGAAATAGAGTCCGAGTTTTCGAAAATCGGAGTCCGTATGACCCAGTTAAGGCCCATTGAAGTTTTCAGAAATTTCCATGACAAAAACAAATTTGAATTTCAAGTTCAAAGTTGGAGATTAGGGCAAACTGGCGCAGGCGGGAAAAATCCCGCCAGGACCCCCATGTCGACAGGCATGTCGACAGGGTCCCCAGGGTGTCGACAGCCCTGTCGACACAGGGTGGCCGGGCAGTTTTGCCTGGTGCACCATTTTGGGTCTTGGTCTGGTCTTGTGGCTTGGTTCTAGAGAATTCCAAAATCTGACGGACCTAAACTAACCTAGGGTTAATCCTAGGGCTAAAAACACTCTAATCTTCTATAAATAAGACCCTAATCCTACCCTAAAACCCCATTATTCATTCTAGCAACCAAACTATGCCAAATTGATTTCTCAAATGGCCTCCACTTAAAAACCCTAGCCTCTACCCTCTTCATAAATCATTACTATGAAGATTATGATGTTCATACAAGCATTTCTAAGTTGTATGAATGATCATTAGCTTGCATACAACATCAAGTTGCAAGTTTTATTTGCTAAGCTAGAGTTTTTGGGATTTTTGTTAAGGGTGTTTCTTATGGGAGCTTTGTTTTGGGTTTTTATGCTTGCATAAAGGGCTTCTCAATCTTTACTTGTAGATTTGTGTCTTCATAATATTGGTAAGCCCTCTTACCTTCATTTTAGAAACTCTAAAGTTAATATGTGATGCAAGTTGGGATTTTTGCAAGTTTATTGAGTTATGCATGTTTATGCAAGTTCACTAAGCCATGATTTGCAAGTTTATTGAGTTATGCATGTTTATGCAAGTTCACTATGCCATGATTTGCAAGTTTATTGAGTTATGCATGTTTATGCAAGTTCACTATGCCATGATTTGCAAGTTTATTAAGTTATGCATGTTTATGCAAGTTCACTATGCCATGATTTGCAAGTTTATTGAGTTATACATGTTTATGCAAGTTCACTATGCCATGATTTGCAAGTTTATTAAGTTATGCATGTTTATGCAAGTTCACTATGCCATGATTTGCAAGTTTATTGGGTTATGCATGTTTATGCAAGTTCACTATGCCATGTTATGCATGTTTAATAAGTTATGCATGCTTATGCAAGTTCACAATGACATGTTTGACAAGTTATGCATGTTTATCCAAGTTCCATATGCTATGTTAGGCAAGTTTAACATGTTATGCATGTTTATGGTAATATGCAAGTTCACTATGCTAAGTTATGCAAGTCTAACATGTTGTGCATGTTTATGGTAATATGCAAGTTCACTATGCTAAGTTATGCAAGTCTAACATGTTATGCATGTTTATGGTAATATGCAAGTTCACTATGCTAAGTTATGCAAGTCTAACATGTTATGCATGTTTGTTGTGATATGCAAGTTCATCATGTATGTTATGCCAAGTTCCCTCTTCCTATCCTTTATGCGTTGTTACGAATATGTAAGCGATAGAATGACGTTGGGGGGTTTGGGTAAACTTAAAATACATGAAAATATAAGATTGGGAATTTACCTATTAAGTTAGGTCTACCCCTTGGGAATTTACCTATTAAGTTAGGTCTACCCAAGTATTTGTTGACTTGTAATAATGTTTTGAAATAAAGTGGACATGACACTTAGAAAACATAAGTGTGGCCAACTCGAGGTTGGGTTGAGTTTGTAGCGTAATTCTACCCGGAACCTACCGGCTTAACAAGTGGCTACAAACAATAGGACCCAATGTGAGAAGTTGGTCATGTGGTGCCAAGACCCGAGGTTAGACCAAGTTGTGGTGTAAATCTACCCGGAACCCACCGGCTTAACTAGGTAACCACAACAAAGTCTAATGTGAGAGGTTAAGGTGCATTAAACTAATTAATGCCTCATGATTAGGGTTGAGCCAGGGTCCACTAATACTTAACCAATTTGGGGATTCGAGGGATTGAAATGGGGTTAAGTTGTGAACTGTTGGTTACACTTAACCAATTTAATCCATTTGGGGGTTTGAGGGATTGAAATGGGGTTAAGTTGTGAACTGTCGGTTACACTTAACCAATTTAATCCATGATTAGTGAAGGGTTAAATCGCACTTAACCCTCTTAGGAAACCCTAGCAACGTGGTCTGTTCCAGCAGTAATCCCAGTTTGGTATCATCACAACCCTAGAGGCTGGGCTAGGGCGGGGCACGATTACTGGACTGATGTAAGCGACCAAAGCGACGGCTGAGTGGTACAGCGGTGCGGGTCCAGGCGGGCTACGGACGTGCACGTAGTCCGGTATTGTACAAACTCGAGGCACGGGTACCAGTAGGTTTAGACTGTGCATTATTGCTTCAGTGTCTGGGGTTGACACCCGAAGGCTTGATACACCCGAAGGTGGACCCAGCACAGTCTGACTACATCCATATGTGGGCCGTATGGACACCAACACTTGACGTGTTAGGCTTATAGGGAGCCGATCGACTAGACCGTTTGGTTGGACCTTATATTAAGGTCACTTCATGTTATTGGGTCAAAGCTTGGGCCAAGGGATCAATAACTGTTATGTTGGTTTGCTAGTACACCGTGGTGCAAAACTTAACCTTGTTTGCGCGATGACACCTCTATCTATCTTGTAGTTAATTTATCATGCCAGTATGTTGTTATCTATGACCATCTCAGTTTCCATCATGATGTTAACTTTATTAGTTTATAGACTGATCGTAGCAGGGCTTACTCAGTCTTTCTGACTGACCTGCTTTTCTTTCGCCTCTTTTCTTCCGTTTCCCCCCCCCCCCCAGGTTCTCAGGGAGGGAATACAGGAGCCTAGCTTGGATCTTAGCTGCTTTCTTGGATAGCTCATGTATGCTTCGGACTTGAGCTCGCTATGGTTTTTCCACTTTGGGGATAGCTACTTTTATGTTTTCCTTTTCAGTTTCAGATAATGTTATTTTATGTACTAGACTTGTTTATTTGGGAAATTGACATTATGATGTAGTAGACTTGTTTTTGAAATGGTTTAAAATTCTTCCGCTGTTTTATCTATCTACTTACTCTGTTTATTTACATATATATATGTCATGTCCTGCCTTGTTATATCATAATGCATGTTTACCCTTGTTTTAAAACGCCCCACCAAAGTCAGAGTTGCTTGCAAGAGCCACCCTGGCGGAGGTGGGGTGTTACATTTGGTATCAGAGCATATGGTTTACGAGAAGGGATAAAAAGGTTTTTTAAAACTTTTGAAAAACTATTTTCAAAACCAAGTATAAAGTATTTTCCAAAGAAAAGTCTAGTGATTTTTAAAGGCTATTCCCCAAAAGCCATTAGCACTATCCTTTGACCCCTCGTTTGAACTCTTTTCTTTTCATTTCCAGCATGTCTGATAATCTCATCTTGCCCGAAGGAGTAACAATACCCGATTGGTTTCGTCGGTACTTGGAAGTCACGGCACCGGTCCCGGGTGTCTCTAATGTTGTCTTTCCAGTTGTAACACCCCACCTCCGTTAAGGTCACTCACAAAGGGAATGCCTTAACTTTGGTGGAGCATTTTAGTAAACAGAACAGAAACTTACAAGACAGATAAAACAGTACTTGAAAAAATTTAACTTTATTACAGCGGAAACAGAAATTAATATGGTTACATCCTTTCAATTTCAGAATTCAAGTACAAAATATCAGTCTTGTACAAAAGCCTTCAAAATGCATAGTTTAAAATCATAATCCCCATGGAACGGAAGCTATACAGAGCCAAGCCATACTTTAAGCACTTCAAGCAAAGAGAAATCCGGATCAAGCTAAAGTATTTCCCTCCTTGGATAACCTGGGGGGGAAACGGAAGAAAAGGAGGCGAAACAACAAGGGTCAGACAAAAATTCTGGCAAGTCCAGTGACTTTCAGCATATGAACAGATAATAATAATATGATATGAACATAAAACTGGATGTGAGATAACTATAACAGGTGTAGCAGATATAACAGAAAAACAGAATGATATAAACTATTGTTTTACACTTCTCTGCACTAATACTAGTATAGCAAAATTAGGTGTCACCCTAATGTCTAAATTGAAGCAGGAACGGGTACAGAATACTTTAACAGAAACAGAATGCTAATAATGGGCCTTTACTACTCGATCAGAAACAGACAGAAGAAGAAACATATTTATCCCTATGGAAACAGAATGTGGAATTAGGTGTACACTAGTAATGGGCCTTTACCACCCGAACAGACGGTACCACACAGAAACAGACAGGTGTTACCACCCAACAGAAACAGACGGTACCAACAGAAACAGACAGAACTAAGCGTACCCTAAAACCCTACCCCAAGCGATCGGTTCCCTAATACATAAATATCCTGTGTCGGCCCCACAGTAGGGTGTATCACTCCCTAAAGTGACAACCAATTGGCACAGACCTATTTACAGATGTCACGGCGTCTTACATCCTCAGAGGCAGACCGGGATCCATGCACGCACATGACCCGGTTGGAACGCACCATCAACACCCCTCGCCATTATCAGAATGAACCTCTTATAATTAGTTCAGTAAGCGTGCCCGGACCCTACTTACTGTTGGGTCAAAGTTTTGATACCAGAAAGGGTTACTGACTAATATGGGTCCCAAACAACAGATGACACAAGTAATTCCCCTCCTAACCTTGTGTCCCCAGACTAACAGATTTCAGATTAACTTGTTTACAAGTTCAGACATACAGAATTCAGATTTACTAATTCACAAATTAAGTTAACAAGTTCTCAGACTAACGGATCAGATGTACAGATTTTTCAGATTTGTCTAACTTTGTATTGGGCCTACAGATTCATGGACGGGTTTTACTACCTCTATTAATCCCTTTGGTTTAACCCTATTTCTCCCCAATACGTTTTAGACGTCATTCTTATCTTAGATTTGCATTAATTAATTATTAATGCACAGACCTCTCACATTAGGTCGGTAGCTTGTGACCGCTGGATATGCCGGGCGGTTCCGGGCAGACTTCTGCCACAAGCCAGACCTAACCTCGTGTCTTACGCATGTTATGACTAACTTCTCACATTAGAACCTATTGTTTGCGGCCACTGGATGTGCCGGGCGGTTCCGGGCAGATTTACGCCGCAAACTCATTCTAACCTCGAGTTAGCCATGTTTATCTTTGCGGCCAATTAATTAATAATTTACCGTTTATGCGCACGCCCAATATATATGCCAATTCAGATTATATCAATAACAGGATGATTATATCAACATAGCAGATAATAGATTTTATATGACTTAACGGATTTAACAGATTTAGCAACTTAGCAGATTTTGGCATATAATAGGTTAGGCATTTCAACCGACAAATTTAACAGATTAGGCATTTCAATCTAATTAGCAGTCTAGGCAATATAACAAAACTAGTAGTTTAGGCAACTTGACAAATTAGCAGATTTAGCAAATTTAATATTTCTAAAAGTTCTATTTACATGCCTTGCCCAATCATAAATTGGCCTAAATTCATATGCTTACATAATTGTCATGATTCACAACATATACTCCATGTTTGCATAAGCGCAGAATATGGACATAATTTGCCATATAACCTATGTTCCATTTTTTTTGTTAAACTAGCATTTTACAGCAGATTCACATATAAATTATACCAAATATAACCATTAATTTCAATGCATGCCATATATCCAAAAATCCCTATTTAGGTGTAATCACAATAATATATATCCTAATTAATGTAAATCTTTATACCTAGGTTTCCATATCTTCTTCTTTTTGAGTCATGAATCATTATGCAAACTATACCCAACAATATAAATCTTTATATCATATCTTCTAAAAATCATATCTTGACTTTTATATGCATTTTATCCAAAATCTCAAATCATATGTAATCTTACAATGGTTCCTCTTTTCTTCTATCATAGAATATGCATAGATCCAAATCTAGTTTACAACATATGCTCATTAATTACAGTTCTAAATTACAACATAACTATGCATACAACATGCATAAATTATATGTTCATAATCAAATTTATGCATATGTCCAATATATTTTATGCCTCAGACCTAAAGTCTTACATTCAATTTAGTCTTGTCAAATTTCGCATCATTCATTATTTGTCCCAAAATTTGCGTTCATACGTTCATCTCTTATGAGATTAGGCACAGGCTCGTGGTAGCCTGGCTATAAAAACAGAAAAGAAGAAAAGGGATACAGAACAGTCACAGAAAAACAAATCTGACAGAAGAGAATATATATACAATCTCAGATTCAGAATTAAAAACATATCAAAATTATAATTAACGTTTATAGCGGAAAATAACTGTACTTGCCTTGATTGGATTAAAGAAAGAACTTTAACTTGTTGTAGAATCTTTGCAGAAACTTTAATCTCTAGTTTGAATTGAGTTGCTTAGGCTGATGTTGATTATCTTCTAGTTTTAATTCCAGCAGAGCAGAGACGCCATTTTTATTTTTAATTAGAAGAAGAGAGCAATGGAGGCTAGAGAATTGTGTAAGAAACCTAGGTAGAGTCTAGGGTCATTTTATAGAGTTTATGAACTGATTAGGACCATCGATGTTGCTTGGATTGATCGTAGCCATTCATTCGCAAGAGGGACCAATTAGAGCCTGCCACCTAGCCCTAATGACAAAGCAGACCACAAAAAATCGACCAACATAGAATAGGCCAGCCAGGGTGGACTGGGTTCGACCTGGGTCTGGACCAGGTCGACAGCCCTGTCGACAACCCTGTCGACCTGGTTAGACCAGGTCGACAGCCCAGTCGACCTGGGTGTCTTAGGCGGGTGTTTTTCCGCCCTGGCCCGTTGGGCCCCACTTTGGAATTTAAACTTGATTTTTCTGAGTTATTTTATTCTGTTTGAATTTTAAACTTAATTCAGAAACTTCCGAAGGCCATATCTTCTTCATACGGACTCCGTTTTTCGAAAACTCGGACTCTATTTCGCGTATTTTTCCGAGACGAACGCAATGGCGTATCCCGTTTCCCTCAGTTCTTTGATTTCAAATTAATTATACTTTAATTTGTTAATTCCACAATTATAGAATACACGGGGTGTTACATTCTCCCCCACTTAAAAGGATTTCGTCCCCGAAATCTTCAAGTTAAGAAGAATGTGTCCTACCATCCAATCACCCATCTACTCAACCATCATCCACAAGCATCCATTGTCCTTAGAAAACTTCTAATGCTGTATGAACATATGCAAAAGTGTGTGTATATGTTCCTTATCTAATGCAAAGATCAGGCGGTCTACTGATTCAGTTGACCTCCTTAATGCGAATTATGTCAGTGCCATGAGTCCAACATGTATGCAATAGAATTCTGATGATATACATTATTTCTATATGAGTGCACAACCATTCACTCAAATGCAACATCCATGTGCTGAATCAACCATTTTGCATCCACAAGAATTGAAAATTGCTCACCCATCCATATGCAGTATGAGAGTGTTTTCGAGCCGATCTAGTGCCTAGTGTGTGTATATGCATCCACGGGCAACCACTAGCAACCACTTGCATCCACTTGCAACCATCAAACATAACATGTCTCAAACACATGTTTACACCCATTAGTTTCTACCTAAAGTTCAAATATTCGATCGATAGGATACAGTCGAATGATGGAAGCGAGTACAGATAGAACGAAAATTTGGTTCCCATTAGACATGGGTCCTGAGTATCGGCCCCAAAGACCGAAACCAATATCAAATTGACACCCCACGAAAACTCAGAATGTATGCGTCATACTTGACGCCTAACACAGATATCCCTCAAACCCCAGTCTCAAAGAGATGATCCATAACCCTTATGGGTCTGAGTCTATAGCGGAATTCAGAAATAATACTAGCATTAAAGTGCAGAGTATCGATTACAAAATCAAAATACCAAAATCAGAAAAAGTCACAATCAGATAAAGAAATTAAACCTACTATAGAAATTTTCCTATTTCTATCCTAGCCACTAGCCTCAAGAGTGTTCGCCTGCCCTCCTTGTCCTCGTCTCTTCGGGCAGTCCCTAGTGAAGTGTCCCATCTCCCCACAGTTGAAGCAAGCGCCCTTCCTTTTTCTGCAATCCTTGTTCAGATGAGTTGAGCTCCCACAAGTAAAGCACTTTTTCCCCTTCTTATCTTCAGACTTCTCATCCTTCTTTTGTGTTTCCTTTTTGGGCCCCGCTTTCTTATTCTGTGGTTCTTCCTTCTTTGTCTCTTTCGGGCCCTTGTCTTCCTCGTGCAGTAGTGCCATATCCACCAATTTCTCGTAAGTTGCTCCCATGGGTACATGGGTCATGGCTAGGCTGTGCAGTGGCTCATTCAATCCTTTAACAAAGCGGAGAGCCTTTTTATGCTGAGTGTTGACTAAATCCAATCTGAATCTTGCTAGTTGGTTGAACTGGTTGACGTATTCCTTGACCGTCATACTTCCTTGCTTAAGAGACAAGAACTTTTCCAATTGTAAACTTCGTTCAGCTTGCGAGAGAAATTTTGTCTCAAACCTTGTTCTGAAATCCATCCATGTCTCAACCGGCCTCTCGGCGTTAGTGACTTCCCACCAGTAGGAAGCTTCGTCTTTGAGCAGCCATACTGCCAACTGTACCTTCTGCCTATCGTCCACCTCGAAGATAACGAATAGATCCTCAGTTTCTTTGAGCCAATTCCTTGCTTCTACGAATGATTCAGTTCCTTTGAAATCCTTCCCACCCATGGCCCTAAAATCTCTACAGATCTTTGAGAAAGCAATTGCACGAGGCGGGGGTGGAGGAGGGGGATCATTTGCTGGACCTGCAGCGGCGGTCCTAGCCTCAAGATATTGACGAAACCAACCGGGTACATGAACACCCTCTGGTATCTCAGATGCTTCAGACATGCTGGAACGAAAAAGGAAAGGTTCAATACAAAAAGGACTGAAAGAAAGATATATGGCTCTTGGGGATCATGTTTTTCAAAATAAGCTTTATTTTTGAAAATACTTCCTTTCAAAACCTTTTTGAAAATAGTTTTCAAAAACTTTACCCAATCTGGTAACCTTCAGCTCTGATACCAAGTGTAACACCCCACCTCCGTTAAGGTCACTCACAAAGGGAATGCCTTAACTTTGGTGGAGCATTTTAGTAAACAGAACAGAAACTTACAAGACAGATAAAACAGTACTTGAAAAATTTTAACTTTATTACAGCGGAAACAGAAATTAATATGGTTACATCCTTTCAATTTCAGAATTCAAGTACAAAATATCAGTCTTGTACAAAAGCCTTCAAAATGCATAGTTTAAAATCATAATCCCCATGGAACGGAAGCTATACAGAGCCAAGCCATACTTTAAGCACTTCAAGCAAAGAGAAATCCGGATCAAGCTAAAGTATTTCCCTCCTTGGATAACCTGGGGGGGAAACGGAAGAAAAGGAGGCGAAACAACAAGGGTCAAACAAAAAGTCTGGCAAGTCCAGTGACTTTCAGCATATGAACAGATAATAATAATATGATATGAACATAAAACTGGATGTGAGATAACTATAACAGGTGTAGCAGATATAACAGAAAAACAGAATGATATAAACTATTGTTTTACACTTCTCTACACTAATACTAGTATAGCAAAATTAGGTGTCACCCTAATGTCTAAATTGAAGCAGGAACGGGTACAGAATACTTTAACAGAAACAGAATGCTAATAATGGGCCTTTACTACCCGATCAGAAACAGACAGAAGAAGAAACATATTTATCCCTATGGAAACATAATGTGGAATTAGGTGTACACTAGTAATGGGCCTTTACCACCCGAACAGACGGTACCACACAGAAACAGACAGGTGTTACCACCTAACAGAAACAGACGGTACCAACAGAAACAGACAGAACTAAGCGTACCCTAAAACCCTACCCCAAGCGATCGGTTCCCTAATACATAAATATACTGTGTCGGCCCCACAGTAGGGTGTATCACTCCCAAAAGTGACAATCAATTGGCACAGACCTATTTACAGATGTCACGGCATCTTACATCCTCAGAGGCAGACCGGGATCCATGCACGCACATGACCCGGTTGGAACGCACCATCAACACCCCTCGCCATTATCAGAATGAACCTCTTATAATTAGTTCAGTAAGCGTGCCCGGACCCTACTTACTGTTGGGTCAAAGTTTTGATACCAGAAAGGGTTACTGACTAATATGGGTCCCAAACTACAGATGACACAAGTAATTCCCCTCCTAACCTTGTGTCCCCAGACTAACAGATTTCAGATTAACTTGTTTACAAGTTCAGACATACAGAATTCAGATTTACTAATTCACAAATTAAGTTAACAAGTTCTCAAACTAACGGATCAGATGTACAGATTTTTCAGATTTGTCTAACTTTGTATTGGGCCTACAGATTCATGGACGGGTTTTACTACCTCTATTAATCCCTTTGGTTTAACCCTATTTCTCCCCAATACGTTTTAGACGTCATTCTTATCTTAGATTTGCATTAATTAATTATTAATGCACAGACCTCTCACATTAGGTCGGTAGCTTGTGACCGCTGGATATGCCGGGCGGTTCCGGGCAGACTTCTGCCACAAGCCAGACCTAACCTCGTGTCTTACGCATGTTATGACTAACTTCTCACATTAGAACCTATTGTTTGTGGCCACTGGATGTGCCGGGCGGTTCCGGGCAGATTTACGCCGCAAACTCATTCTAACCTCGAGTTAGCCATGTTTATCTTTGCGGCCAATTAATTAATAATTTACCGTTTATGCGCACGCCCAATATATATGCCAATTCAGATTATATCAATAACAGGATGATTATATCAACATAGCAGATAACAGATTTTATATGACTTAACGGATTTAACAGATTTAGCAACTTAGCAGATTTTGGCATATAACAGGTTAGGCATTTCAACCGACAAATTTAACAGATTAGGCATTTCAATCTAATTAGCAGTCTAGGCAATATAACAAAACTAGTAGTTTAGGCAACTTGACAAATTAGCAGATTTAGCAAATTTAATATTTCTAAAAGTTCTATTTACATGCCTTGCCCAATCATAAATTGGCCTAAATTCATATGCTTACATAATTGTCATGATTCACAACATATACTCCATGTTTGCATAAGCGCAGAATATGGACATAATTTGCCATATAACCTATGTTCCATTTTTTTGTTAAACTAGCATTTTACAGCAGATTCACATATAAATTATACCAAATATAACCATTAATTTCAATGCATGCCATATATCCAAAAATCCCTATTTAGGTGTAATCACAATAATAGATATCCTAATTAATGTAAATCTTTATACCTAGGTTTCCATATCTTCTTCTTTTTGAGTCATGAATCATTATGCAAACTATACCCAACAATATAAATCTTTAAATCATATCTTCTAAAAATCATATCTTGACTTTTATATGCATTTTGTCCAAAATCTCAAATCATATGTAATCTTACAATGGTTCCTCTTTTCTTCTATCATAGAATATGCATAGATCCAAATCTAGTTTACAACATATGCTCATTAATTACAGTTCTAAATTACAACATAACTATGCATACAACATGCATAAATTATATGTTCATAATCAAATTTATGCATATGTCCAATATATTTTATGCCTCAGACCTAAAGTCATACATTCAATTTAGTCTTGTCAAATTTCGCATCATTCATTATTTGTCCCAAAATTTGCGTTCATACGTTCATCTCTTATGAGATTAGGCACAGGCTCGTGGTAGCCTGGCTATAAAAACAGAAAAGAAGAAAAGGGATACAGAACAGTCACAGAAAAACAAATCTGACAGAAGAGAATATATATACAATCTCAGATTCTGTAACAACCCGTATTTTCAATAACCTGTAATAACATAAATCGAGGCAGAATTTAATTCTAAAATGGGAATCAAGGGAAACGGGCTATGCCATTGTGTTCGTCTCAGAAAAATACGCGAAATAGAGTCCGAGTTTTCGAAAATCGGAGTCCGTATGACCAAGATATGGCCTCGCGAAGTTTCACGAAAATTCCGAAATTAAAGTATACTTAATTAAGTGAAATGGGTTGTGTAGATATATATATATATATATATATTGATATATATATATATATATAATTGAAAATTTAATAAATAAATATGCAAAAATGCTCAAAACAGCGAATTGGGAGAGGGGAATAACCGAACCGGCCGATTTTTGAAGTCGACCCGAGCCCGCTGGGTCGACTAGGGGTTAATCCAGGGTGTTTGGCTGTCAACCCGTGGGCCGATTCGCTCAAGTGCAGATTTTGCATTTGAATGGTTCTCATGGTCCATCTTTAATCTAAAGGCCCTAGATGGTTCCTACACTTGACTTCTTCCCCAAGACATGCTTTGATGGCTTGGATTGAATCTAGGGTTAATCCTATGGCCTAAAACACTTGCCTAATCTATAAATAAGACCCTAACCTACCCTAATTCATTCATAATTAAACCTAGTGACTAAACTATGGCAAAATGCTAGCTCTCATGGCCTCCACTAATTTTATGAAGAGGGTTGCATACTAATCACTCTCTAATCAACTTCTAATCCCTTCTTAGCATCTTAATCTTCTTCATTTGGTGTTCAAAGTTGCTAGTTGTGAGTTTCTATCACTTTGATGATCTTTTGGTAAACTAATTAGATGAGATGTGATGAGATTTATGGTTTTGTATGTGGGTTAATGAGCTTTGAATCATATGATATGATGTTAGCATTAATCTTATGTTTATGCATGTTGAGTATGTAAGCTTATGCAAGTTTAATATGATGTATGTTATGTTTGCATGATGCTAAATATGCAAGTTGTGGGCTATGTAATCATATGCATGTTATGCAAGTTCATGGTAATATGCTATGCAAGTTACATGTTTGTTAATATGCAAGTTACATGTTTGTTAATATGCAAGTTACATGTATGTAAATATGCAAGTTACATGTTTGTTAATATGCAAGTTACATGTTTGTTAATATGCAAGTTACATGTATGTAAATATGCAAGTTACATGTTTCTTTATATGCAAGTTACATGTTTGTTAATATGCGAGTTACATGTATGTAAATATGCAAGTTACATGTTTATTAATATGCAAGTTCATGATGACACATTATGCAAGTCTATAAGCTAATATGCAAGTTTGTTATGCAAAATGAATATGTAAGTTATGTGACATATTATATGCAAGTTATGTGACATGTTATGCAAGTTCATATGCAAGTTATGTGTTTGTTAATATGCAAGATGGCACCTTTGAAACATGTTCATTCATATGCAAGTTGACACCTTTTATATGTGTTATATCATGAACGAAATTACGTGGGAACGATGGGGTAATTAAATGCATAAGTTAATAAGATTGTGTGAAATTAATATAATTATGCATAACACAAAATAAATAAACATAGTATGGGAATTTGCCTATTTGGTTAGGTGTACCCATACTATGTGTTGGGAATTTACCTATTGAGTTAGGTCTACCCCATGGGAATTTACCTATTAAGTTAGGTCTACCCATGTTAAGAAAACTTGATTAATTAGGGATAATTAATATAAAATTATGAGGGTGATTAATTAGGTGTAATTAATTGACTAAGACACGAGGTTGGACTCAGTTGTAGCGTAAAACTGCCCGGACCCAACCGGCTTAACCAGTTGCTACAAATGTTAGCCCAATGTGAGAGGTCTTAGGCACAAACTAAATACGTAATTAATGTAAAGACACGAGGTTAGACTCTGTTATGACATAAGGCTGCCCGGACCCAACCGGCTTAACCAGCGGTCATAAAAGACAGTCTAATGTGAGAGGTCTTTACAAAGGTTACGTTCTTAATTAATTAATTAAGAAACACTTAACCACATTAGCATGTAGAGGGAAATGAGGGGTTAAGTGGGTGCCTCGGGTGGCATGAGAAAATCTAGTGGTTGCCTTGGGTGGCAATAGAAAATACGATTAGAATACTTAACCAAAATAGAACATGTAATTAAAACATGATTAAAGGGTTAAGTGGGATATACTAGAAAAAGGGACAAGCTTAGGTGGGTAGCTTGTGGAGGCCCATTTCAACCAGTAACCCATACGTATCTTTGTGGGCTCGACCCATGTCGAGGACGGGACACGCATACTGGGCTTGACTGTAAGAGGCAAACGGGTTAGCGGTGGCAACGCAAGTCCAACGGGCTTCATATGCGTGAGTGGGCCCGGGCTGGTAGGTAAGCCGTTGTTGCATCGAGTAGATATAAGCCGTGCACCTTTAGTTTCATCAGGTTGCCACATTGGGGAATGATACATCCCACGGTGGGGCCAGCACGGGTATCTACGTTAGGGAGCCGATCGAATGGGAAGTAGTGTGTACACCTAGTGGATTGTAGGGCCCCGTGGCGCCTACTTGGTCACCTAGGGGTACGCAGGTACTAATTAGTAAATTTTATAAGTCCTTGGGTGGGATCAACCTTTAAGTTAGGAACGACTGGTGTGGTGCAGTTTAGTAATTTACCTTAGGGAGGGTAGATGCGTCTTTATCCTTTATCTTCGTTTAGTTGACTGCTTAGGGTAGCCATTCATCCCTATATGTTACCGTATATCAGTTTATGTCTTCTCTGGTTACTTTAACGATTGTATTGTTAAAGTTATAGGACTCGCTCAGACTTATGTCTAACCCTGTTGTTTTTATCTTTTTCCCAACCCTCAGGTCCTACGGTGGATCCTAGCAGTAGTGGAGCTTGATCGGATTGCTGTTCCAGTCTTTAGGAGCTTGGATAGATGTAAAGCTCCAGTTATCCAGTTATCTTTTCTTTTGTTTGGCTATTGTATGAGAGTGGGATTATGTACTTCTTTATTTTGATGGATATTGTACTTGACCTTTATTGTGGTTTTATGATGTAACCAGACATGTTTTACTTCCGCTGTTATGAGATGATGTTTTAAAATTTCAAGTACTATTTATATCTGTCTTGTTGTAATTTTTCTGTTCTATATTCACTAAAATACTCCACCGATGCTATGGCATTCCCTTAGTGAGTGATCATAGCGGGAGTGGGGTGTTACACGTGGTATCAGAGCTTAAGGTTACCAGAACAGATAAAATTTTTGAGAAAAACTACTTTCTAAGAGTATTTTCGAAGAAAGTATTTTTAAAAGCATGTCTTCTAAGAGAAAAAGTTTTTGAAAAAGAAAAGCATAATCCCCAATAGCCATATCTTTATCTTTCGGAATCTCCTTTTTGAATCTTTCCTCTTTCGTTTCAGCATGGCTGAAGATCTTAACATCCCGGAGGGTTTAGTTATACCACTATGGTATAGGAGGTTGCAAGAGGCTAGGGCCGCGGCTGCGGGTCCGGCCAATGCTACTACACCAGAGACAACCGCTCCTCCTCCTCAGCCTAGAGTGGATAATTTTGCTAAGGTTTGCAAGGAGTTCAAGGCTATAGGAGGAAAACCTTTTCTTGGTTCAGAGACTTTCGTAGAGGCTAGAGATTGGCTTAAGGAAGTGGAAGAGTTGCTAGATATCTTTGAAGTGGAAGAGGGAAAGAAAGTCAAGTTGGCGGCTTGGTTAATGAAGGGAGAGGCCTCATTCTGGTGGGAGGTCACTAATGGAGAACGCCCTGTTGACTCTTGGGCAGATTTTAAGCAAAGGTTTGGGGCTAAGTTTCTCTCAAGGGCGGAAGAGAATCTGTTTATGGAGAAGTTCTTGAATTTGAAGCAAGGGAATCTCACGGTGAAAGAATATGTCAACAAATTCAATCAATTAGCAAGGTTTGGCATAGAGTTGGTGAATACACCGGAGAAGAAGGCTTTGAGGTTCGTTAGAGGCTTGAACGAACCATTGCAAGGAATAGCTATGACTCACATTCCTATGGGGGCCACTTTTGAGAAGCTTGTCTACATGGCACTTATGCATGAGGATGATAAGAATTCTAAGGCACCAGAGAAAAAGGGGGATCAGAAGAAACCGCAACAGCAACAACAAGGCAAGGGCGGAAAAGGCAATGGTGACAAAAAGAAGACGAAGAAGAAGTGCTTCAATTGTGGAACACCAGGACACCTCAGTAAGGATTGTCGCAAAAAGAAGAAGACCGGTTGCTTTCATTGTGGTGAAGCAGGGCATCTTGTGAAAAACTGCCCAAAGAAGGGGCAGAAGACGGGGTCTACCTCAGGAGGCCAGGTGCAAGCTCTTATAGCACCACCTCAGTCAGGGGGGCAAGTTCAGGTTCTCTCAGTTCCACCGATTCAGCAGAGAGGTAGAATTATTTCCGTTGAAAGTCTGGTTTTTCTGTTTGATCATCCAGTTCGTACTTTGTTTGACTCTGGCGCATCGCATTCTTTTATCTCATCATCGTTAGTTGAGTCACTGCACTTAGACACCAGTCTAGTTGATGATCCCTTGGTTGTCTCAAACCCAATTGGGGGCTCCATATATCTGTCTATGATATGTTTGGGTTTGAAGATTTCTATACTTAGCGTTGAGTTTAGATGTGATGCTTTTGTATTGGGCTTCGCGGGCTATGGGTTGATCTTGGGCATGGACTGGTTATCCAGTAATGGTGCCGTTCTTGATTGCGAAAGGAGAGTTGTCAGGCTCATGACCCGCTTGGGTAACACTCTCGAGATCTCTTGCAATCCCATGGAATCTGTTTTGCTAAGTTATCTTGAATCGCTCGATGCTTCGGTCGAAAGTTTGTGTTCTGTCAGAGTAGTCCGGGAATATCCGGATGTGTTTGAAGAAGTAAAGGGTTTGCCTCCGAAGCGGGAGATAGATTTCCGAATTTATTTGGTGGATAATGCCAAACCAGTGTCTTTGCCAGTACGCCACATGGCTCCTCGTGAGAGAAGAGAACTTCATAAGCAAGTAGGGGAGTTGCTTGAGAAGGGGTTCATAAGGCGAAGTATATCGGAGTGGGGAGCTCCAGTAGTGTTTGCCACGAAGGCGGATGGGTCCCTCAGACTTTGTGTGGATTATAGGGAACTTAATAAGCTCACGAAGAAGAATAGACACCCATTACCGAGGATAGATGATCTCTTTGATCAGTTGGTTGGCGCGTCAGTATTTTCGCAGATGGACTTAGCTACAGGGTTTCATCAATTAAGAGTGGCGGAGGACAGTATAGAGAAGACTGCTTTCCGGACTCCGGATGGTTTTTATGAGTGGCTAGTGATGCCATTTGGGTTGACAAACGCCCCCGCATACTTTGTTGATCTCATGAGTAGAGTGTTCAGAGAGTATCTGAATAAGTTTGTAGTAGTTTTTGTGGATGACATCTTGGTCTTTTCCAAGAATGAAGAAGAGCATGCCTTACATCTCAAGGAAGTGTTGGAGACTCTTCGAGCGCATAGTCTTAAAGCTAAATTCTCTAAATGCCATTTTTGGAGAAGAGAAGTGCGATTCTTAGGGCATGTGGTCTCTAAGGAAGGGATAGCTGTGGATCCCGCAAAGATAGTATCTATCCAGGATTGGAAAGTTCCTAGAAATGCTACCGAGGTAAGAAGTTTCTTGGGGTTGGCAGGATATTATAGGAAGTTCATCAAAGACTTCGCGAAGATATCAGCCCCATTAACCCGCTTGACGAAGAAGAATCTGGTTTTCTCATGGGATGTAGATTGTGATGATGCTTTCCGACGGTTAAAGAGAGCTTTGACCACCGCTCCAGTTTTAGTGCTTCCAGATGGGAGTAAGCCGTTTGTTGTTTATACCGATGCTTGTGGAACAGGATTAGGCGCAGTCTTGATGCAGGAGGGAAGGGTAATAGCCTATGGAGGGAGACAATTGAGAGTGCATGAGAAGAATTACCCTACCCATGATCTAGAGTTGGCCGCGATTGTTTTCGCACTTAAGTCTTGGCGCCATTATCTTCTTGGTGAGAGATTCGAGTTGTTCACCGACCATAAATCATTGAAGTACTTATTCTCTCAGAAGGATTTAAACTTAAGACAGCAAAGGTGGATGGAGTTCTTAGCATCCTATGATTTCGAGATAGCGTATACCCCTGGTAAGGGTAACGTGGTGGCAGACGCCTTAAGTAGAAAAAGGCTATCTTTGAGTCCATTGTTCGTGGAACGACGAAGCTTGGAGTTTCTTTCTTTGTTTGACTTCAGACCTTCTGTTGATTTTGTACCTGGTTTGTTGGCATCCTTGGAGGTTAGACCTACTCTTTTGAGACGGATTGGCGAGGCTCAGCGAGACGACCCACAGTTGGTTGTGTTGGTAGAGAAGCTTATAAGAGGGGAGTCGTCCAGCCATTTGGGTAGATACACCATAGATGATAAGGGATGGTTGCATAGAGACGGTAGACTTTGTGTACCGCAAGATGAGGGTTTGAAGAAGGCTATTTTGGATGATGCACATCGTTCAAGAATGACTATTCATCCCGGTGGAGACAAAATGTACCAAGACATGAAGAGAGTTTTCTTCTGGGCCGGTATGAAGAAAGATGTGGCCGAGTATGTGGCTAGATGCTTAGTGTGCCAACAAGTTAAAGTGGAGCAAAGGAAACCCGGTGGGTTGCTACACCCATTGGAAGTTCCACAGTGGAAGTGGGATAGTGTCTCGATGGATTTCATCGACGGGTTACCGAGATCGAGGAAGGGCAATACGGGAATTTGGGTTGTGGTAGACAGACTTACCAAGAGTGCCCATTTTATACCCGTAAAGAGTAAGAGGACCGCTCCATGGCTTGCTTCAGTCTATGTTAGAGAGATTGTTAGATTGCATGGCGTACCATCCAGCATTGTGAGTGATCGAGATCCTATTTTCACTAGTGAGTTTTGAAGAAGTTTGCAAGAGGCGGTAGGGACTCAGTTGTGTTTGAGCACCGCATATCATCCTCAGACGGACGGTCAGACCGAGAGGGTGAACCGTATCTTAGAAGATCTTTTGAGGCTTTGTATCTTGGATTTTGGAGGTACATGGGAAGAACATCTTCCTTTGGTGGAGTTCGCATATAATAACAGCTTTCAGTCCAGTATTGGTATGGCTCCTTTCGAAGCTCTTTATGGAAGGCCTTGTCGATCTCCTACATGTTGGTGGGAATCTACGGATAAGATCTTGCTTGGGCCGGATATGGTTAGAGAGACTTCAGAGAAGATTGATTTAATTCGAAAAAGGATGAAAGCAGCGCAAGATAGACAGAAATCTTATGCGGATCGGAGAAGGACGGATCTTGAGTTTGAGGTTGGGGACATGGTTTTTGTCAAAGTATCTCCATTGAGAAATGTTGTTCGCTTTGGGTCCGTAGGGAAGTTAGCACCGAGATTTGTTGGGCCGTTTCCTATTAAGGAAAGGATTGGACGGATGGCATATAGGGTGGAGTTGCCCGACAGACTTAGTGGTGTTCATGATGTATTCCATGTATCACATTTGAGGAAGTGCTTACATGAGACCGCGGAGGTGGTAGAGCCGAGCTTGCTTAGAGATGTAGAGGTAGAGCGTGATGCGACGATTCGACGAGCTCCTACTCGCATCCTTGGGTCAGAAACTAGGAAGTTGAGGAACAGAGAAGTTCAGCTAGTTAAAGTGCAATGGGGAGATGACGAAAGCAATGCTACTTGGGAGACGGAAGCAAAGATGCGTTCTTTGTATCCATTTCTTTTTGAGAGTATGTCTTTTAACTTCTCCTTTATTGCTTGTCTAGTACTTATCTTATCTTTAGTATATCCTCTCGCTAATACCTATGACCTTTAGATAGGGTAAAACCTATGGTTGAAACATGTGTTTGAAACATGTTATGGTTGATGGATGCATATGGATGCAATTGTTTGCTAGTGGTTGCTCGTGGATGCATATACACACACATTAGGCACTAGATCGGCTCAGTCACTTCATGTTGCATATTGCATAAATGGATGTGGTAGTTAGATTGATGGATGTATCATGGCTGTGTTATCATATGGATGATGCATTTTTGTGTATGGTTGTGCACGCATGTAGAAATTTGTATGTGTCAATAGGGTTTCGCATACATATTGGATGCATGGCACTATCATGGTTTGCATTAAGGAGGTTTACTGTATCAGTAACCGCCTGATTTTCGCATTAGGTAAGTACATATACACACACTTTTGCATATATCCATCCAGCATTTAGAATCTTGTAAGGACAATGATTGCTCGTGGATGATGCTTTGAGTAGATGGATGATTGGATGGTAGGATACGTTCTTCCTAACTTGAAGATTTCGGGGACGAAATCCTTTAAGGAGGGGAGAATGTAACAACCCGTATTTTCAATAACCTGTAATAACATAAATCGAGGCAGAATTTAATTCTAAAATGGGAATCAAGGGAAACGGGCTATGCCATTGTGTTCGTCTCGGAAAAATACGCGAAATAGAGTCCGAGTTTTCGAAAATCGGAGTCCGTATGACCAAGATATGGCCTCGCGAAGTTTCACGAAAATTCCCAAATTAAAGTATACTTAATTAAGTGAAATGGGTTGTGTAGATATATATATATATATATATATATATTGATATATATATATATATAATTGAAAATTTAATAAATAAATATGCAAAAATGCTCAAAACAGCGAATTGGGAGAGGGGAATAACCGAACCGGCCGATTTTTGAAGTCGACCCGAGCCCGCTGGGTCGACTAGGGGTTAATCCAGGGTGTTTGGCTGTCAACCCGTGGGCCGATTCGCTCAAGTGCAGATTTTGCATTTGAATGGTTCTCATGGTCCATCTTTAATCTAAAGGCCCTAGATGGTTCCTACACTTGACTTCTTCCCCAAGACATGCTTTGATGGCTTGGATTGAATCTAGGGTTAATCCTATGGCCTAAAACACTTGCCTAATCTATAAATAAGACCCTAACCTACCCTAATTCATTCATAATTAAACCTAGTGACTAAACTATGGCAAAATGCTAGCTCTCATGGCCTCCACTAATTTTATGAAGAGGGTTGCATACTAATCACTCTCTAATCAACTTCTAATCCCTTCTTAGCATCTTAATCTTCTTCATTTGGTGTTCAAAGTTGCTAGTTGTGAGTTTCTATCACTTTGATGATCTTTTGGTAAACTAATTAGATGAGATGTGATGAGATTTATGGTTTTGTATGTGGGTTAATGAGCTTTGAATCATATGATATGATGTTAGCATTAATCTTATGTTTATGCATGTTGAGTATGTAAGCTTATGCAAGTTTAATATGATGTATGTTATGTTTGCATGATGCTAAATATGCAAGTTGTGGGCTATGTAATCATATGCATGTTATGCAAGTTCATGGTAATATGCTATGCAAGTTACATGTTTGTTAATATGCAAGTTACATGTTTGTTAATATGCAAGTTACATGTATGTAAATATGCAAGTTACATGTTTGTTAATATGCAAGTTACATGTTTGTTAATATGCAAGTTACATGTATGTAAATATGCAAGTTACATGTTTCTTTATATGCAAGTTACATGTTTGTTAATATGCGAGTTACATGTATGTAAATATGCAAGTTACATGTTTATTAATATGCAAGTTCATGATGACACATTATGCAAGTCTATAAGCTAATATGCAAGTTTGTTATGCAAAATGAATATGTAAGTTATGTGACATATTATATGCAAGTTATGTGACATGTTATGCAAGTTCATATGCAAGTTATGTGTTTGTTAATATGCAAGATGGCACCTTTGAAACATGTTCATTCATATGCAAGTTGACACCTTTTATATGTGTTATATCATGAACGAAATTACGTGGGAACGATGGGGTAATTAAATGCATAAGTTAATAAGATTGTGTGAAATTAATATAATTATGCATAACACAAAATAAATAAACATAGTATGGGAATTTGCCTATTTGGTTAGGTGTACCCATACTATGTGTTGGGAATTTACCTATTGAGTTAGGTCTACCCCATGGGAATTTACCTATTAAGTTAGGTCTACCCATGTTAAGAAAACTTGATTAATTAGGGATAATTAATATAAAATTATGAGGGTGATTAATTAGGTGTAATTAATTGACTAAGACACGAGGTTGGACTCAGTTGTAGCGTAAAACTGCCCGGACCCAACCGGCTTAACCAGTTGCTACAAATGTTAGCCCAATGTGAGAGGTCTTAGGCACAAACTAAATACGTAATTAATGTAAAGACACGAGGTTAGACTCTGTTATGACATAAGGCTGCCCGGACCCAACCGGCTTAACCAGCGGTCATAAAAGACAGTCTAATGTGAGAGGTCTTTACAAAGGTTACGTTCTTAATTAATTAATTAAGAAACACTTAACCACATTAGCATGTAGAGGGACATGAGGGGTTAAGTGGGTGCCTCGGGTGGCATGAGAAAATCTAGTGGTTGCCTTGGGTGGCAATAGAAAATACGATTAGAATACTTAACCAAAATAGAACATGTAATTAAAACATGATTAAAGGGTTAAGTGGGATATACTAGAAAAAGGGACAAGCTTAGGTGGGTAGCTTGTGGAGGCCCATTTCAACCAGTAACCCATACGTATCTTTGTGGGCTCGACCCATGTCGAGGACGGGACACGCATACTGGGCTTGACTGTAAGAGGCAAACGGGTTAGCGGTGGCAACGCAAGTCCAACGGGCTTCATATGCGTGAGTGGGCCCGGGCTGGTAGGTAAGCCGTTGTTGCATCGAGTAGATATAAGCCGTGCACCTTTAGTTTCATCAGGTTGCCACATTGGGGAATGATACATCCCACGGTGGGGCCCGCACGGGTATCTACGTTAGGGAGCCGATCGAATGGGAAGTAGTGTGTACACCTAGTGGATTGTAGGGCCCCGTGGCGCCTACTTGGTCACCTAGGGGTACGCAGGTACTAATTAGTAAATTTTATAAGTCCTTGGGTGGGATCAACCTTTAAGTTAGGAACGACTGGTGTGGTGCAGTTTAGTAATTTACCTTAGGGAGGGTAGATGCGTCTTTATCCTTTATCTTCGTTTAGTTGACTGCTTAGGGTAGCCATTCATCCCTATATGTTACCGTATATCAGTTTATGTCTTCTCTGGTTACTTTAACGATTGTATTGTTAAAGTTATAGGACTCGCTCAGACTTATGTCTGACCCTGTTGTTTTTATCTTTTTCCCAACCCTCAGGTCCTACGGTGGATCCTAGCAGTAGTGGAGCTTGATCGGATTGCTGTTCCAGTCTTTAGGAGCTTGGATAGATGTAAAGCTCCAGTTATCCAGTTATCTTTTCTTTTGTTTGGCTATTGTATGAGAGTGGGATTATGTACTTCTTTATTTTGATGGATATTGTACTTGACCTTTATTGTGGTTTTATGATGTAACCAGACATGTTTTACTTCCGCTGTTATGAGATGATGTTTTAAAATTTCAAGTACTATTTATATCTGTCTTGTTGTAATTTTTCTGTTCTATATTCACTAAAATACTCCACCGATGCTATGGCATTCCCTTAGTGAGTGATCATAGCGGGAGTGGGGTGTTACAGATTCAGAATTAAAAACATATCAAAATTATAATTAACGTTTATAGCGGAAAATAACTGTACTTGCCTTGATTGGATTAAAGAAAGAACTTTAACTTGTTGTAGAATCTTTGCAGAAACTTTAATCTCTAGTTTGAATTGAGTTGCTTAGGCTGATGTTGATTATCTTCTAGTTTTAATTCCAGCAGAGCAGAGACGCCATTTTTATTTTTAATTAGAAGAAGAGAGCAATGGAGGCTAGAGAATTGTGTAAGAAACCTAGGTAGAGTCTAGGGTCATTTTATAGAGTTTATGAACTGATTAGGACCATCGATGTTGCTTGGATTGATCGTAGCCATTCATTCGCAAGAGGGACCAATTAGAGCCTTCCACCTAGCCCTAATGACAAAGCAGACCACAAGAATATCGACCAACATAGAATAGGCCAGCCAGGGTGGACTGGGTTCGACCTGGGTCTGGACCAGGTCGACAGCCCTGTCGACAGCCCTGTCGACCTGGTTAGACCAGGTCGACAGCCCAGTCGACCTGGGTGTCTTAGGCGGGTGTTTTTCCGCCCTGGCCCATTGGGCCGCACTTTGGAATTTAAACTTGATTTTTCTGAGTTATTTTATTCTGTTTGAATTTTAAACTTAATTCAGAAACTTCCGAAGGCCATATCTTCTTCATACGGACTCCGTTTTTCGAAAACTCGGACTCTATTTCGCGTATTTTTCCGAGACGAACGCAATGGCGTATCCCGTTTCCCTCAGTTCTTTGATTTCAAATTAATTAGACTTTAATTTGTTAATTCCACAGTTATAGAATACACGGGGTGTTACACCAGTCAAGGCCGCTGTTCCTCCTCCTCCTTCCGTAGCTGATGTTCCCCTTCTCCCTCAGCCTCCACAAGCGGATTTTGCGGAAACTTGTAAGAACTTTAAGATGATGGGTGGCAAGAACTTTAGTGGAACAGAGACTTTTGTAGAGGCAAGGAATTGGTTGAAAGAGACCGAAGATCTTTTAGCCACCTTTGATATAGGTGACCGCAGGAAGGTTTTATTAGCAGTATGGTTGCTAAAGGAAGAAGCTGCACGTTGGTGGGCAGTCACCACCGCTACTAGGCCAATTGAGAATTGGGATGATTTTAGAGGAAGGTTTGGACTGAGGTTCTTATCACTGAAGCAAGGGGACATGACTATTAGGGAATACATAGATAAGTTCAATCAACTGGCTCGGGTCGATTTAGACTCGGTTAATACAGCTCAGGAGAAGGCCCTACACTTTGCTCTAGGATTAAACGAGCCATTACATGGTTTGGCCATGTCTCATATACCCTTGGGGGCAACTTTCGAGAATTTGGTGAATACGGCCCTACTTCAAGAAGAAGATAACAATGACAAGAAAGAGGTCAAGGCGAATGAGTCTCAAGGCAAGAGGGTAAATTCCGGGAAACGAGGCAAGAATAACAACAACCGCAAGGACAAGCCAAGAGAGAATAGGAAATGCAACTTCTGTGGTAAAGTTGGACATATATCCAGGGAATGTAGGAAGAAGAAGAGAAAGCGGGGCGAATGCTTTCATTGTGGTGAGTTTGGACATCTCAGCAAGGATTGCCCGAGGAAAACAAGGGCAAGGTCAGACTCAGTGTGCGGGACTATCTGGAGGGCGAGTTCATCCCCTCAACACCGTTCTTCCAGCTCATGATAGAGGTAGTGTTTCTGTTGAAAGACTTGTTTACATTTTCTGATTTTCCCTGTTCGTACTTTGTTTGATTCTGGCACATCGCATAGTTTTTTTTCATCTGATCTAGTTGAAAGTTTGCACCTAAGTACTAGCCTAGTTGGTGATCCCGTATGTGTTTCAAATCCAATTGGGGGTTCCGCCCAATTGTCTGTGGTCTGGGTGGATTTGAAAATTTCTATCTTGAGTATAGAATTCTCGTGGGATGTTTATATTCTCGGTTTCAGGGGATGTGGGTTGGTTTTGGGCATGGAATGGTTGTCCTGTTTTGGAGCCATCCTTGGTTTTTGTGCATAGGGTTGTGAGGCTCATGATCCGCCTCGGTAATACCCTAGAAATTTCTAGTAACCCTATGGGTCCCGTCATGTTATGTTATCTTGAAATCCCTCGACTCGTCTATCGATAGTTTGCAATCTGTGAGGGTGGTCCGAGAATATCCTGATATCTTGGGTGAAGTGAAGGGGTTACCCTGGACATGGGATAGATTTCCGCATTATCTGGTTGGTAATACCAAGCCAGTTTCGTGGCCGGTTAGGCACATGACCTCGCGAGATGAGAGTTGAGAAAGCAAGTCAAGGAGTTGCTTGAGAAGAACTTCCTGAGACGAAGCATTTTCGAGTAGGGTGCTCCAGTAGCATTCGTTACTAATGTGGACAGTTTGCTTCGCTTGTGCGTTGATTATCGTGAGAAGAATAGACAACCGTTACCAAGGATCGATGATTTGTTTGATCAGCTTGTAGGAGCATCTGTTTTCTTTTGATCTAGCTACCGGATTCCATCAGCTTAGGATGGCTGAGGATGGAATTGACAAGACTGCGTTTAGGACTCTTGATGGATTTTTAGAATGGCTAGTCATGATACTTGGTTTGACTAATGCACCCGCATATTACATGAACTTGATGGGTAGGGTGTTTAGGGAGTCCTTGATCAAGTTTGTCATGGTCGTTGTAGACGATATTTTGATCTCCTTAAAAGAACGAGGAAGAGCATGCTAGACATCTCAAGGAGGTGATGGATACGCTTAGAGCCACCAGTTGAAGGTCAAGTTCTCCAAATGTCACTTTGGAGGAAAGAAGTTGGATTTCCTGGGCACATAGTTCCTAAGTAAGGCTTAGCGGTGGATTCCGCTAAAGTGGTTGCGGTTTAAGACCGGAAAACCTTGGGGAGGGCAATTGAAGTAAGAAGCTTTCTCCGTTTGGCTAGTTAGTTAGCATTCCCTGAGCTTAGACTTACTCTTCTGGATCAAGAAGGGGGTTTCACAGGAAGAAGACCCGCAGTTAGTCAAGAACATGGACCAGTTGATTCGAGGCGAGATGTTAAGTCACCTCGCTAGATATATTATAGTTGACAAGGGATGACTAAGGCGCGATAAGAGATTATGCATTCCTCGAGTGGAAGACTTGGTAAAGAAGGTTCTTGAAGATGCGCATCACTCGAGGAGGTGGCCGAGTTGGTCTCAGGATGCATGTTGTGCCACCAGGTTAAGGCCAAGTCATAGAAGCCCAGCGGGCCATTACCTCCATTTGGAGGTTCCGCAAGGGAAGTGTGAAAACATCTCTATAGATTATGTGGATAGACTACCTAGATCAAAGAAAGGGAATACGGGTATGTGGGTCATAATAGGTAGACTCACAAAGAATGCTCATTTCAGTCCGGTGAAGAGCGAGAGGACTGCATCATGGTTAGCAACGGTTTACCCTCAAGAAGTTGGCCAGTTTTGAAATAGCCTACAGGAAGCCATGGGTAGACAACTGAATCTAGGTATGGCCTATCACTCATAGGCGGATGGTTCATTTCGATTAAGCATGAGTTATAGAAAATCACGTTTGTAAGGGCAATTGGCAACGTGGATTGGTATTTTCAAGAAAAGTTCTGCTGCGTGGAATATTTTATAGTAAGTAGACGAGATCCAGGATTCACTAGTGAATTTTGGAGAGCTTGCATGAAACCATGAGGTTACAGTTATCTTTAGGCCGAGTATGATAAAAGAAGAATAAGTGAAAGAGGAAGACGAGAGACGATGATGAAATGAGTTCCAACTCGAATTTGGGAAATAGGAGTTAGGAAGCCAAGAAATCATGAAGTGAAAGACGGTCAAAGCACAGTGGAGTTAAGCTCAAGGAAACGTGACTAAGAAGAGTGAAGACTAGATACGCGCATCATATCTCTTTTTAAGAGTGCATCCTTGATCCTTGTTTTCCTGGGGAGCTTGCTTGCAAGTTATCTTTTGTATATATCCTCTCGGTCCCATTCTCGATCTTATTTCTGTTGTAAACTCCATAAGGGGGTTATGACTCATCGGTTAGTACTATATGTCAGAGTTTGAATGGATTTCTTGTAATCCAAAAAGGAGTTTATCTTGCTTATCTTCTAAGATCTCTTTTTAGCATATCTCTCTATCCATGTTTATCTAGTTTATCTAGTTTATCGTGTTTATCTTGTCATGGGAACCTTAGGTAGAATCCTTTGGATGAAACATGGGTTTGAGACATGTTATGTTTGATGGTTGCAAGTGGTTGCAAGTGTTTGCAAGTGGTTGCTCGTGGATGCATTATACACAATTAGACACTAGATCGGCTCGCACACTCCTCATATTGCATATGCATGAGTGCTTACACTTATTCATGGTTGAAACTTGTTGTGCTACTACATGGATGTTGCATATGGATGAAGGTTATGTGCACTCATATAGATACTATGAATTATGTTAGGAATTTGCATACATATGGATTCATTTCACTGACATACATATGCATTAAGGAGGTTTACTGTATCAGTAACCGCCTGATCTTTGCATTAGATAAGTACACATACACACACTTTTGCATATGTTCATACCACATTTAGAATCTTGTAAGGACAATGATTGCTCGTGGATGATGCTTTGAGTAGATGGATGATTGGATGGTAGGATACGTTCTTCCTAACTTGAAGATTTCGGGGACGAAATCCTTTAAGGAGGGGAGAATGTAACAACCCGTATTTTCAATAACCTGTTATAACATAAATCGAGGCAGAATTTAATTCTAAAATCTGAATCAAGGGAAACGGGCTATGCCATTGCGTTCGTCTCGGAAAAATACGCGAAATAGAGTCCGAGTTTTCGAAAATCGGAGCCCGTATGACCCAGTTAAGGCCCATTGAAGTTTTCAGAAATTTCCATGACAAAAACAAATTTGAATTTCAAGTTCAAAGTTGGAGATTAGGGCAAACTGGCGCAGGCAGGAAAAATCCCGCCAGGACCCCCATGTCGACAGGCATGTCGACAGGGTCCCCAGGGTGTCGACAGCCCTGTCGACACAGGGTCGCCGGGCAGTTTTGCCTGGCGCACCATTTTGGGTCTTGGTCTGGTCTTGTGGCTTGGTTCTAGAGAATTCCGAAATCTGACGGACCTAAACTAACCTAGGGTTAATCCTAGGGCTAAAAACACTCTAATCTTCTATAAATAAGACCCTAATCCTACCCTAAAACCCCATTATTCATTCTAGCAACCAAACTATGCCAAATTGATTTCTCAAATGGCCTCCACTTAAAAACCCTAGCCTCTACCCTCTTCATAAATCATTCCTATAAAGATTATGATGTTCATACAAGCATTTCTAAGTTGTATGAATGATCATTAGCTTGCATACAACATCAAGTTGCAAGTTTTATTTGCTAAGCTAGAGTTTTTGGGATTTTTGTTAAGGGTGTTTCTTATGGGAGCTTTGTTTTGGGTTTTTATGCTTGCATAAAGGGCTTCTCAATCTTTACTTGTAGATTTGTGTCTTCATAATATTGGTAAGCCCTCTTACCTTCATTTTAGAAACTCTAAAGTCAATATGTGATGCAAGTTGGGATTTTTGCAAGTTTATTGAGTTATGCATGTTTATGCAAGTTCACTAAGCCATGATTTGCAAGTTTATTGAGTTATGCATGTTTATGCAAGTTCACTATGCCATGATTTGCAAGTTTATTGAGTTATGCATGTTTATGCAAGTTCACTATGCCATGATTTGCAAGTTTATTAAGTTATGCATGTTTATGCAAGTTCACTATGCCATGATTTGCAAGTTTATTGAGTTATGCATGTTTATGCAAGTTCACTATGCCATGATTTGCAAGTTTATTAAGTTATGCATGTTTATGCAAGTTCACTATGCCATGATTTGCAAGTTTATTGGGTTATGCATGTTTATGCAAGTTCACTATGCCATGTTATGCATGTTTAATAAGTTATGCATGCTTATGCAAGTTCACAATGACATGTTTGACAAGTTATGCATGTTTATGCAAGTTCCATATGCTATGTTTGGCAAGTTTAACATGTTATGCATGTTTATGGTAATATGCAAGTTCACTATGCTAAGTTATGCAAGTCTAACATGTTATGCATGTTTATGGTAATATGCAAGTTCACTATGCTAAGTTACGCAAGTCTAACATGTTATGACTGTTTATGGTAATATGCAAGTTCACTATGCTAAGTTATGCAAGTCTAACATGTTATGCATGTTTGTTGTGATATGCAAGTTCATCATGTATGTTATGCCAAGTTCCCTCTTCCTATCCTTTATGCGTTGTTACGAATATGTAAGCGATAGAATGACGTTGGGGGGTTTGGGTAAACTTAAAATACATGAAAATATAAGATTGGGAATTTACCTATTAAGTTAGGTCTACCCCTTGGGAATTTACCTATTAAGTTAGGTCTACTCAAGTATTTGTTGACTTGTAATTATGTTTTGAAATAAAGTGGACATGGCACTTAGAAAACATAAGTGTGGCCAACTCGAGGTTGGGTTGAGTTTGTAGCGTAATTCTACCCGGAACCTACCGGCTTAACTAGTGGCTACAAACAATAGGACCCAATGTGAGAAGTTGGTCATGTGGTGCCAAGACCTGAGGTTAGACCAAGTTGTGGTGTAAATCTACCCGGAACCCACCGGCTTAACTAGGTAACCACAACAAAGTCTAATGTGAGAGGTTAAGGTGCATTAAACTAATTAATGCCTCATGATTAGGGTTAAGTCAGGGTCCACTAATACTTAACCAATTTGGGGATTCGAGGGATTGAAATAGGGTTAACTTGTGAACTGTCGGTTACACTTAACCAATTTAATCCATTTGGGGGTTTGAGGGATTGAAATGGGGTTAAGTTGTGAACTATCGGTTACACTTAACCAATTTAATCCATGATTAGTGAAGGGTTAAATCGCACTTAACCCTCTTAGGAAACCCTAGCAACGTGGTCTGTTCCAGCAGTAATCCCAGTTTGGTATCATCGCAACCCTAGAGGCTGGGCTAGGGCGGGGCACGATTACTGGACTGATGTAAGCGACCAAAGCGACTGCTGAGTGGTACAGCGGTGCGGGTCCAGGCGGGCTACGGACGTGCACGTAGTCCGGTATTGGACAAACTCGAGGCACGGGTACCAGTAGGTTTAGACTGTGCATTATTGCTTCAGTGTCTGGGGTTGACACCCGAAGGCTTGATACACCCGAAGGTGGACCCAGCACAGTCTGACTACATCCATATGTGGGCCGTATGGACACCAACACTTGACGTGTTAGGATTATAGGGAGCCGATCGACTAGACCGTTTGGTTGGACCTTATATTAAGGTCACTTCATGTTATTGGGTCAAAGCTTGGGCCAAGGGATCAATACCTGTTATGTTGGTTTGCTAGTACACCGTGGTGCAAAACTTAACCTTGTTTATGCGATGACACCTCTATCTATCTTGTAGTTAATTTATCATGCCAGTATGTTGTTATCTATGACCATCTCAGTTTCCATCATGCTGTTAACTTTATTAGTTTATAGACTGATCGTAGCAGGGCTTACTCAGTCTTTTTGACTGACCTGTTTTTCTTTCGCCTCTTTTCTTCCGTTCCCCCCCCCCCCAGGTTCTCAGGGAGGGAATACAGGAGCCTAGCTTGGATCTTAGCTGCTTTCTTGGATAGCTCATGTATGCTTTGGACTTGAGCTCGCTATGGTTTTTCCACTTTGGGGATAGCTACTTTTATGTTTTCCTTTTCAGTTTCAGATAATGTTATTTTATGTACTAGACTTGTTTATTTGGGAAATTGACATTATGATGTAGTAGACTTGTTTTTGAAATGGTTTAAAATTCTTCCGCTGTTTTATCTATCTACTTACTCTGTTTATTTACATATATATATGTCATGTCCTGCCTTGTTATATCATTATGCATGTTTACCCTTGTTTTAAAACGCCCCACCAAAGTCAGAGTTGCTTGCAAGAGCCACCCTGGCGGAGGTGGGGTGTTACATTAGGGCTAGGTGGCAGGCTCTAATTGGTCTCTCTTTCGAATGAATGGCTACGATCAATCCAAGCAACATCGATGGTCCTAATCAGTTCATAAACTCTATAAAAATGACCCTAAACTCAACCTACTCTATTCATTCAAAAATAAGAACAAAGCCATCATGCTGCTGAGGAACGACTAGGAGTAGCCACCAATTTGGGAGAATGTAACACCCCGCCTCCGCTAGGGTCACTCGCAAAGGAATGCACTAGCTTTAGAGGGGCATTATTGGTAAACATGCACAGAAATATCACAAGACGGAACATGTAAAATAGCGGAAGTAAAATCAAACTTTCATAACATGAATAAATAAGGTCTAAAGCCTTTTACATCAGAGTACATCAAAACCTGTCTTGCAATAGTAAAGAAGCATAAAGACATTTTCATAAATTATTCCCCAAGTAAAAACAGTAAAGTAGCCATTAGCTAAGAAAAGTCCAAGCCATCCATGATGACCTTCAAGCAGAAGAAGTCCGAACTAAACAACAGTATTTCCTCCCTGTAACCTGGGGGGGAAACGGAAGAAAAGAGGCGAAACAAAACGGGTCAGTCAAAAAGACTGAGTAAGCCCTATCTACTATTAGCATAAAAACTAGTAAAGTTAACTGACATGAGAAACTGAGATGAACATAAGCATGATAACAAGATGGATAAGCTAAATCAAAATAACAGGATGAACTACTGAACTCAGGTAAACTAAGGTGTCATGATAAATTACGATGTCAAGATAAAACAAGGTATCACATCGTCAGGTTTCTATCAAGTATAATATCCCCAAGATATCTATCACGTATAACGTCCCATGATATCTATCCTGTACATCTGCTCTGCACCTACCGTACTAGTACCCCAACTGTATTACGTGTTATCCGTGAATGACCCTTACTCAAAAGTCGTGTAATGGTCCATGTCAACCTAATATGCCGCATATATAGGTTACTCAACTCATATGTTTCTTTCCATGTATAAGTTCAGTCCTTTTCCGTAGGCTGTACGGGCTTTCCCATGTAAACGATTTATCCTTGAAGTTGTTTTGGACTGCAACCCTTGATCTAGTTGTGTTTCCTTACCATGAACTATCGCGCGTCCACTTAGGATTTATGCCACCTAGGACCGCTAGGGATTATGCTACCTAATGAACGTTTCCGTGTCTCGGTTTGGGTTTTGGCCACCTAGGACCACTAGGGATTACGCCACCCGTCAACCGCGCCCTTGATCCCACATATGTATCGTGAATCGTTTTCCATGTCTAGATGCACATGTTCCCCAATGTGCCATCCGAGTTCCGTGCCAGGGCAAATCAAGAAATACGGAACTCGGTCGGGAGCTTTAAATCGTCTGCCGATGCAGATATCAAGGTCTGTTTTTGTACCCGTGGCTATGGTCCCACATGACCCCTCCCTCAACTACTGAAAGGCAATCAAAGAAAAATCATGTATAAGAACCACTCCACGGCCCCACTATATCCCACTTTCCTACGGGCCAACCTCACCCATGACTCGATAGCAAGCACATGGTCTGTTGGGGGTTCCCGGCCTTTCCGCACGTACACGATTGACTAAAGATGGTAGGTAGTCGGCGATGTGCTATCCAGGGCAAAAACAAGAATCGTCGACTCCACGCTAATCCATCCCAGTCTTTAGGTTGCTCGCATAGCAACCAAGGCATACTCTTGGTCCTTCTAACGCAGACCTTAACCTCTCATGGGCCTAGTATAATTACCTGGCAGCCCACAGAGGGATCCCAAGAATATCCTCACGTCCCCCGAAGCTTCCACTTCGGCACCCAGTGCGCTGGAGCTTTTATCCAAGTCAGATAACTTGCTCCCCCTCGTATACTAAGCGATGACCTACCGTATCAGGTTACTCATCGTTTTGAGAATTAGTCCTATGTCCTTAGCTAAGAATTATTACTTAGTTACCCTTAACTAAGGTTTACCACTTAGCTTCCTTTCCCGTTATCCTTGATTAACCACGGTTTTCTACCTAGTTCTTCTAGCTAGGGTTTGTCTATTGGGTTAAGTGTTATCATTCAAGTGCATGACTTAACCCGCCCACGAATCACGTCAAAGATTGGATAAGTATTTAAGTTCAAGACTTAGTCCCACATGTTGGTTAAGTGTACCCAGAGGCTCATGACTTAACCCTATCAAGTCAAATTGGTCAAGTACTAGCTTACCTTAATCCTATCGGATTATCTTGCTAGATCGATTAAGCATAGATTATCTTAATCCCATCAAATTATCGAGTCGGATTGGTTAAGTATAGGTTGGCTTAACCCCATCCTCTAATCGTACTACAATGGTTAAGTATATTCTAAAAAGGTCTTGTGACTTAACCTTATCAGGTCCGCGTATTAGATTGGTTAAGTGTAAGTTACTTAACCCCATCAAATCATCATGTATAATTGGTTAAGTATAAGTTGCTTAACCCCATTAAATTATCACGTTAAGTTGGTTAAGTATTGGTTACTTAACCTCATTGAATTACCGAGTTTAAATTGGTTAAGTGTTTAACTTAACCCCATCGAATTACCGTGTTTAGATTAGTTAAGTGTGGATTACTTAACCCCATCTAATTACCGTGTCGGATTAGTTAGGTGCAAATTACTTAACCCCATCCCCTAATCATCTTGTATGGTTAAGTGTCATTAAGAAAACTTACTTAACCGTGCCAAATTATCATGTTGGATTGATTAAGTGTTGGTTAACTTAATCCCCGTCCACTAGTCGTATAAAAATGGTTAAGTGTCATTAGGCAAATCAAATCACTTAGCCTACCCAACCTTGTCATGTTTTGTTAATTATCATTAGCCTAACCAATTTACTTAACCCATTTACCCATGTCATATTTGGTTAAGAGTCATTAATCAAATTAACTTAACCCTATCATGTGGCATTAATTACTTAATGCACCCCAACCTCTCACATTAGACTTTGTTGTGGTTACTAGTTAAGTCGGTCGGTTCCGGGTAGCTTTACACCACAACTTGGTCTAACCTCGGGTTCAAGCACAACATGACCAACTTCTCACATTGGGTCCTATTGTTTGCAACTACAAGTTAGGTCGGTCGGTTCCGGGTAGTTTTACGTTGCAAACTCAACCCAACCTCGAGTTGGCCACTTTCATGTTTAGTCTAGTGTCATGTTCATAGTCAAGTTTTCAAGCAATTGGGTAGACCTAACTTAATAGGTAAATTCCCAATGGGTAGACCTAACTTAATAGGTAAATTCCCAAGCTTATGTTTTTATGCATACTTACATGTCAACTTCCATGTTATGATTCAAGTCATGTTTTCAAGTTGTATTTTCATGTCATTAGAAATTACCCATAACATAACCCAACGCTTTTAAACTCGCATATACGTTCGCAACAACTTAATGGATTAAAAGAAGAGACTTGGCAAAGGCATGACAAAAATGGATATTAAGCCACAAGTTAATCATGGTGGCAAATGAGGCACAAATGTGTTCATTAGCTTGCATGTTACATTCTTAAGCCTCAAAATCATGCATAAACCCAAACTTGGCACATAAACGAATCATGGTGACAAAAGACATGGAATGATGGCTAGAAACTCGCATATATCATCATATAAGGATTATGACTTCATATGCAAGTTGACATAATGATTATGAAGATTCTCATGTTGCATAATGCAACATTTCAACATAAAGGTTGTGGCTTTTAGCTCATAAGATCAAGATAATGACTTCATAAACTTGCATAACATGATAGCATGCATCATTCCAATTAATCAAACCCAAACTTTCAACATGAACATTTAACTTCATAGTTAATATCTAAGAGTAGGGAAGGGCTTACATAGCTATGAAGGCCTAAATCGATTAAACTAAAGCTTGTGATGAAGCCTATGCATGCCATCACCCAAAAACCCAAAGATGAACACTCCAAATCAAGAAAAAACCCATCTTTATGAACAAAGATCAAAGCTTTAGCCTTGAAATCAACTTGAGAAGCTCTCATACTAACATAGGGACTCTCTAATACTCTCATGATCATGAAACCTCTCATAGAAATGAAGTGGAGGCTAGGATAGTTGAGTGGAGGCCATGAGAGTAGGAATTTTTCCATAGTTTAGTTGCATGAATGAATAATGAGGATTTAGGATAGGTTAGGGTCTTATTTATAGATTAGGCAAGTGTTTTAGGCCATAGGATTAAACCTAGATTCAATCCAAGCCATCAAAGCATGTCTTGGGGAAGAAGTCAAGTGTAGGAACCATCTAGGGCCTTTAGATTAAACATGAACCATGAGAACCATCCAAATGCAAAATCTGCATTTGAGCAAATCGGCCCACGGGTTGACAGCCAAACACACGGGATTAACCCCTAGTCGACCCAGCGAGCTCGGGTCGACCTCAAAAATCGGCCGGTTCGGTTATTCCCCTATCCCAATTCGCTGTTTTGAACATTTTTGCATATTTATTTATTTAATTTTCAATTATATATATATATATCAATATATATATATATATATATATTTCTCTGCGCAACCCATTTCACTTAATTAAGTATACTTTAATTTGGGAATTTTTCGTGAAACTTCGCGAGGCCATATCTTGGTCATACGGACTCCGATTTTCGAAAACTCGGACTCTATTTCGCGTATTTTTCCGAGACGAACGCAATGGCATAGCCCGTTTCACTTGATTCAGAATTTAAAATTAAATTCTGCCTTGATTCTCGTCTTTAATCATGTTATCGAAATACGGGTTGTTACATTCTCCCCACCTTTTAGGATTTCGTCCCCGAAATCTCCAAGTTAGGAAGCACATATCCTACCATCCATCATCCATCTACTCAAAACATCATCCACAAGCAACCATTATCCTTAGATGATTTCTAATGCTGTATGAATATATGCAAAACGTGTGTGTACATGTTCCTTAGCTAATGCTAATGATCAGGCCTGAATAATCTTTCTAATGCAAAATATGTATAGTGTCATGAATCCAACATGTATGCAAATAGTCCTAGCCATATAGGTACTATATGCGTGCACAATCATTCATTCATATGCAATAACCGCATGATAATACATTCGATTTCATCCATAAACAAGTATAAATACTCGTGCATATGCAATATGAAATGTGACCGAGTCGAGCTAGTATCTAATGTGTATTCGTGCATCCACGAGCAACCACTTGCAACCACTTGCAACCATATCAATCATAACATGTTTCAAATACATGTTTACATCCATAGGGTTCTACCTTGGATTCCCTGGAACAGGGTCGAGAAGAAAAACAAGACAAACTCCTTACGGGGTTTGTAACAGAAAATAGGACCGAGAGGATGTCCACAAAAGATAGCCTACAAGTAAGCTCTACAGAAAACAGGGATCAAGGATATACTCCCAAAAGAGATATCATGCGCGTATATAGTCTTTGACCATCAGAGTCGTATTTCCTCGAGCTTAATTCCATTGTGCCTTGACCGTCTTTTAACTTCGCGATTTCGTAGCTTCTTATTTCCTGTTTCCATAACATGAGCTGGAACTCATTTCTTCGTCGCCTCTCGTTCCACTTGCACACTTGGCGCAAACATGACTGCGTACTCATGATCTCATGCAAGCTTTCCAAAATTCACTAGTGAATCTTGGATCTCGTTTATATACTATAAGGCATTCCATGTAGAAGAACTTTCTCTTGAAAGTAAACAGATGTCAACCAGGTTATCATGCGCACTTACTAGGATGATCTCTATAACCCATGCATAAATGAAGTAAACCATCCATCTTATTGGCGAACACCACTCGATCGGGCTTCAAATTTCCAATAAAGGCATCAAGGGATTCTAAGTAACTTGTCATGACAGAACCTCAAAAAGGTTACCCGATACTTCGAGGGCATTACCAAGGCTAGTCAAAAGGTCTAACTACCCTCCTATCAAAACCGAGAGTGGCACCCCCTACTGGATAACCACTTCATCCCTAGAATCCATCCATAGCTTATAAACATAAGCATTATTTCCAAACTCAACACTTGGCATAGACATTCCCAAATCCAAACAAGTCATGTATAAATGGACTGATTCTCCAATAGGACTTTGAGACAAAAATGGGATTCTCTATTACGTTAGTACTTAAGGTGCAGAGACTCAACTATCGAAGCAAACTTAAATGATACGAACAACGAAGTCCTAACGGGATGATAGAGAAGAAAAGCTAAAACTTTAACAAGATCTTACCCTCCTTTCGAGGTACTCTAGAAATGAGAGCATACTACTGCCCTCCCGATGATCTTGTCCTTGTCCCATAATACTTAACTATCCGCCCCGTTTTACCATGCCAAAGGTACTCTCTCGTCAAGGGTTTCATTGTTCATCTTTCTCCCTCCTTTGAGGACTAAGCCATACCAACAAGTTGCTCATCCTTAAGCTCGTATCCTTTATCCTCTTTCTCACTATCCTTTCTTATAACGCGGCCACTGGTCTCTTGAAAACCACCTCCATCGCATGGAAAGCACTTTCGTAGATAGAAAAGACTAGTCGCAGTTAAAACCACTGTGACTACAGATGGAGGAAAGAAAGGAAAAGAGATTTAATTAAGGAAACAAGGATAATGCTAATGGCCTTTGGTGAATAGCCTTTTCTTTTTAAAAGAAAACTTTCTTGAAAAATGCTTCTTTATAAACGATTTTCAAATAGTTTTCAGAAGGTCTTTAAAAACTTTTGCCCAGTCTGGTAACCTTCTGCTCTGATACCACGTGTAACACCCCGCCTCCGCTAGGGTCACTCGCAAAGGAATGCACTAGCTTTAGAGGGGCATTATTGGTAAACATGCACAGAAATATCACAAGACGGAACATGTAAAATAGCGGAAGTAAAATCAAACTTTCATAACATGAATAAATAAGGTCTAAAGCCTTTTACATCAGAGTACATCAAAACCTGTCTTGCAATAGTAAAGAAGCATAAAGACATTTTCATAAATTATTCCCCAAGTAAAAACAGTAAAGTAGCCATTAGCCAAGAAAAGTCCAAGCCATCCATGATGACCGTCAAGCAGAAGAAGTCCGAACTAAACCATAGTATTTCCTCCCTGTAACCTGAGGGGAAACGGAAGAAAAGAGGCGAAACAAAACGGGTCAGTCAAAAAGACTGAGTAAGCCCTATCTACTATTAGCATAAAAACTAGTAAAGTTAACTGACATGAGAAACTGAGATGAACATAAGCATGATAACAAGATGGATAAGCTAAATCAAAATAACAGGATGAACTACTGAACACAGGTAAACTAAGGTGTCATGATAAATTACAATGTCAAGATAAAACAAGGTATCACATCGTCAGGTTTCTATCAAGTATAATATCCCCAAGATATCTATCATGTATAACGTCCCATGATATCTATCCTGTACATCTGCTCTGCACCTACCGTACTAGTACCCCAACTGTATTACGTGTTATCCGTGAATGACCCTTACTCAAAAGTCGTGTAATGGTCCATGTCAACCTAATATGCCGCATATATAGGTTACTCAACTCATATGTTTCTTTCCATGTATAAGTTTAGTCCTTTGCCGTAGGCTGTACGGGCTTTCCCATGTAAACGGTTTATCCTTGAAGTTGTTTTGGACTACAACCCTTGATCTAGTTGTGTTTCCTTACCATGAACTATCGCGCGTCCACTTAGGATTTATGCCACCTAGGACCGCTAGGGATTATGCTACCTAATGAACGTTTCCGTGTCTCGGTTTGGGTTTTGGCCACCTAGGACCACTAGGGATTACGCCACCCGTCAACCGCGCCCTTGATCCCACGTATGTATCGTGAATCGTTTTCCATGTCTAGATGCACATGTTCCCCAATGTGCCATCCGAGTTCCGTGCCAGGGCAAATCAAGAAATACGGAACTCGGTCGGGAGCTTTAAATCGTCTGCCGATGCAGATATCAAGGTCTGTTTTTGTACCCGTGGCTATGGTCCCACGTGACCCCTCCCTCAACTACTGAAAGGCAATCCAAGAAAAATCATGTATAAGAACCACTCCACGGCCCCACTATAGCCCACTTTCCTACGGGCCAACCTCCCCCATGACTCGATAGCAAGCACATGGTCTGTTGGGGGTTTCCTGCCTTTCCGCACGTACACGATTGACTAAAGATGGTAGGTAGTCGGCGATGTGCTATCCAGGGCAAAAACAAGAATCGTCGACTCCACTCTAATCCATCCCAGTCTTTAGGTTGCTCGCATAGCAACCAAGGCATACTCTTGGTCCTTCTAACGCAGACCTTAACCTCTCATGGGCCTAGTATAATTACCTGGCAGCCCACAGAGGGATCCCAAGAATATCCTCACGTCCCCCGAAGCTTCCACTTCGGCACCCAGTGCGCTGGAGCTTTTATCCAAGTCAGATAACTTGCTCCCCCTCGTATACTAAGCGATGACCTACCATATCAGGTTACTCATCGTTTTGAGAATTAGTCCTATGTCCTTAGCTAAGAATTATTATTAGTTACCCTTAACTAAGGTTTACCACTTAGCTTCCTTTCCCGTTATCCTTGATTAACCACGGTTTTCTACCTAGTTCTTCTAGTTAGGGTTTGTCTATTGGGTTAAGTGTTATCATTCAAGTCCATGACTTAACCCACCCACGAATCACGTCAAAGATTGGCTAAGTATTTAAGTTCAAGACTTAGTCCCACATGTTGGTTAAGTGTACCCAGAGGCTCATGACTTAACCCTATCAAGTCAAATTGGTCAAGTACTAGCTTACCTTAATCCTATCGGATTATCTTGCTAGATCGATTAAGCATAGATTATCTTAATCCCATCAAATTATCGAGTCGGATTGGTTAAGTATAGGTTGGCTTAACCCCATCCTCTAATCGTACTACAATGGTTAAGTATATTCTAAAAAGGTCTTGTGACTTAACCTTATCAGGTCCGCGTATTAGATTGGTTAAGTGTAAGTTACTTAACCCCATCAAATCATCATGTATAATTGGTTAAGTATAAGTTGCTTAACCCCATTAAATTATCACGTTAAGTTGGTTAAGTATTGGTTACTTAACCTCATTGAATTACCGAGTTTAAATTGGTTAAGTGTTTAACTTAACCCCATCGAATTACCGTGTTTAGATTAGTTAAGTGTGGATTACTTAACCCCATCTAATTACCGTGTCGGATTAGTTAGGTGCAAATTACTTAACCCCATCCCCTAATCATCTTGTATGGTTAAGTGTCATTAAGAAAACTTACTTAACCTTGCCAAATTATCATGTTGGATTGATTAAGTGTTGGTTAACTTAATCCCCGTCCACTAGTCGTATAAAAATGGTTAAGCGTCATTAGGCAAATCAAATCACTTAGCCTACCCAACCTTGTCATGTTTTGTTAAGTATCATTAACCTAACCAATTTACTTAACCCATTTACCCATGTCATATTTGGTTAAGAGTCATTAATCAAATTAACTTAACCCTATCATGTGGCATTAATTACTTAATGCACCCCAACCTCTCACATTAGACTTTGTTGTGGTTACTAGTTAAGCCGGTCGGTTCCGGGTAGCTTTACACCACAACTTGGTCTAACCTCGGGTTCAAGCACAACATGACCAACTTCTCACATTGGGTCCTATTGTTTGCAACTACTAGTTAGGCCGGTCGGTTCCGGGTAGTTTTACGTTGCAAACTCAACCCAACCTCGAGTTGGCCACTTTCATGTTTAGTCTAGTGTCATGTTCATAGTCAAGTTTTCAAGCAATTGGGTAGACCTAACTTAATAGGTAAATTCCCAATGGGTAGACCTAACTTAATAGGTAAATTCCCAAGCTTATGTTTTTATGCATACTTACATGTCAACTTCCATGTTATGATTCAAGTCATGTTTTCAAGTTGTATTTTCATGTCATTAGAAATTACCCATAACATAACCCAACGCTTTTAAACTCGCATATACATTCGCAACAACTTAATGGATTAAAAGAAGAGACTTGGCAAAGGCATGACAAAAATGGATATTAAGCCACAAGTTAATCATGGTGGCAAATGAGGCACAAATGTGTTCATTAGCTTGCATGTTACATTCTTAAGCCTCAAAATCATGCATAAACCCAAACTTGGCACATAAACGAATCATGGTGACAAAAGACATGGAATGATGGCTAGAAACTCGCATATATCATCATATAAGGATTATGACTTCATATGCAAGTTGACATAATGATTATGAAGATTCTCATGTTGCATAATGCAACATTTCAACATAAAGGTTGTGGCTTTTAGCTCATAAGATCAAGATAATGACTTCATAAACTTGCATAACATGATAGCATGCATCATTCCAATTAATCAAACCCAAACTTTCAACATGAACATTTAACTTCATAGTTAATATCTAAGAGTAGGGAAGGGCTTACATAGCTATGAAGGCCTAAATCGATTAAACTAAAGCTTGTGATGAAACCTATGCATGCCATCACCCAAAAACCCAAAGATGAACACTCCAAATCAATAAAAAAAACCCCATCTTTATGAACAAAGATCAAAGCTTTAGCCTTGAAATCAACTTGAGAAGCTCTCATACTAACATAGGGACTCTCTAATACTCTCATGATCATGAAACCTCTCATAGAAATGAAGTGGAGGCTAGGATAGTTGAGTGGAGGCCATGAGAGTAGGAATTTTGCCATAGTTTAGTTGCATGAATGAATAATGAGGATTTAGGATAGGTTTGGGTCTTATTTATAGATTAGGCAAGTGTTTTAGGCTATAGGATTAAACCTAGATTCAATCCAAGCCATCAAAGCATGTCTTGGGGAAGAAGTCAAGTGTAGGAACCATCTAGGGCCTTTAGATTAAAGATGAACCATGAGAACCATCCAAATGCAAAATCTGCATTTGAGCGAATCGGCCCACGGGTTGACAGCCAAACACCCTGGATTAACCCCTAGTCGACCCAGCGAGCTCGGGTCGACCTCAAAAATCGGTCGGTTCGGTTATTCCCCTATCCCAATTCGCTGTTTTGAACATTTTTGCATATTTATTTATTTAATTTTCAATTATATATATATATATATCAATATATATATATTTCTCTGCGCAACCCATTTCACTTAATTAAGTATACTTTAATTTGGGAATTTTTCGTGAAACTTCGCGAGGCCATATCTTGGTCATACGGACTCCGATTTTCGAAAACTCGGACTCTATTTCGCGTATTTTTCCGAGACGAACGCAATGGCACAGCTCGTTTCACTTGATTCAGAATTTAAAATTAAATTCTGCCTTGATTCTCGTCTTTAATCATGTTATCGAAATACGGGTTGTTACAGAGAAGACTAGGAGGAAAATTCTAAAGCATAAAGCAACTTAAACAAATCAAATCAACAAGGAATCGCATCTCCAAATCCCTAAATTGGAGAATTCGCCACATAATTGTAAGTAGAGTATTATTTTGGTATGAACAAATAACTATGTTGGTTTGTATACTTGATTTGTGGTGATAAAGTAATTCATATTTGTGCGTTACTATGATTCTTATCGATTTGAAATATTGTATACGTTTGTATACTCTCAAGTTATGTTATTCATTATAATAACTACATGTTTGCGGTAGTTTTATGCATGTATACGTTTGGATATTCGCAAAGCATGTTATTCATTATAAAAACTACATGTTTGCGGTAGTTTTATGCAAGTATACGTTTGGAATATTCGCAAAATTATGTAATTCATGTTGAAGCTACATGTATGTAGTTGTTTAATTTAAATTCATGCAAGTTTGGGGTTTTGCTACTATGCCATCATAATGTGTATTTTTGCACAAAAACCATTTTTGTGTGTAATTGGAACAAATTTGGTTTATTATAATTCATACGAAACTATGTTGAAAATTTGGCATCATGATCTATGTATTAAGCCATACTTTTGCACTAGAAAACCTCTTTGCGAACTCATGAATATGACTAGGCTATGATTGATATTTTGCATAATTGAAAACCATGTTAGGTCTATATTGTTAACAAGAATTATATGATGACATATGTGGTACATAGCTAGGTTAGATTCAAAATCTCATTTGCAAGTTTGCATGACTAAAGTAAAAAAATCATGATTTCATGTTAGAAATATTTATGCCATAAGTATATGTGTGCCATGGTTATGTGAATAGATTTAAAATCATGATTAAGTTGGAATAATTCAAGTTGAACTATGCTTTTGTATTAGTAACAAAAGTAAGCCCCTTTGTAAACATGTAGAAATTTTATGAACATGATTTGCTTATGTTTGACATTATGCCTAAATAAAAAAATAGGTTTATGTTGTAGTTAAGACTACGTGTCAATAATGATATCCAATTTAGATTCTTAACCTAACTACAAGTTTACATGCCTTGATTCATGTCACTTATGCAAGTACACCAGTTTCTATTTTGTAGTTCCAACGTTATGTTGCAAGTTCATGCGTTCACATTCCCCTTCTTGTGTATGCAATCACGCTTTAAGCCTCCCCTTTTTCACATGGCTAAGTTGGGCTTAAAAAGGCTAAGCCCAATATATATATGCATAACGAACGTATTAAACGGGGGAAAATAGCGTTGGATCAAATTAATCAATAAATGAAAATATAAAGTAAAAGGGGCCCAAATTCAAGTATGGGTTGGGCCCATGATTGGTGTAACCTTCACACCATTGATTTTTAATAATGGGCCGCAAATATTTACATATAAGAAAAATAAAGAAGAAAGACAAAATATGTAAATGTAGAAAATACGATGTGTTTAACCCGAGGTTGGATTGAGTTGTGATGTAAACCTGCCCGGAACTGCCCGGCTGTCCAGTAGTCACAACAATACCTATCCAATGTGGGTGGTTAAACATGGAGCCCAATAAGGACCCGAGGTTAGACTGAGTTGTGGCGTAAGACTACCCGGAACCAACCGGCAACAGGTAGCCACAACAATACCTATCTAATGTGAGAGGTCAAGGCTTTAATAAGACAATTAAAGCTGAGTCAGGATTGTTAGGATTAAGTGGACTAAAGACTTAATCAAAATGGAACATGCTAAACTAATCAGACTGATTGGGGGGGTTAGGTTATAAAACACTTAACCAACTTAGTATGTTGGCTAGAGATAGAAAACCTAGTAACGGGGGACCCTTTTCAGCAGTAACCCTATAAGGTGTATCATGATACCCTGAAACTAGGCGGGGTGGGGCACGATTACTGGGCTGATTGTAAGAGGTCAAATCGACGGCGGTGGTGTAGCAGTGTAGGTTCTAACGGGGTGCGGGCGTGCACACACTCCGGCGCAGAAAAATAAAGCACTGGGCACCAGTAGCATACCTGTGCATTCTAAGGTTGTGTCGGGCCGCCGCCATGGGACTTGATACACCCCATGGTGGGACCAGCATAGGTAACTACAACATCGGGGGCCGTAAGACACATGTAACTATGCGAGTAGGAGCCGATCAACATAGAATGGATCACTTCACCCTGATTATGGGGTGCCAGTTGGGAACTAGTTTATATGGGTTCAGAGATTAACATGGGGTACGATAGTATATTCGACCCTAGACAACATAACCAAGTTTATAGTGCTTTCCCACTTCTTGTTTATACTTATCATACCCAGTTCTTTATTCATAGACAGAATAGTCCTAGACTTACTCAGGCTTTATGTCTGACTCTACTTTTCTTTCGTCTTCTTTTCTTCCGTTTCCCCCCCCCCCCCCCAGGTCCACAGGGAGGGAACACTGCAGCTTGACCAGCCTTAATATCCAGCTTGAAGAGGAGAAATGTATTGCTTGGACTTTTTCGTTTTGAACTATGGCTTTGGACAGCAACTATGGGGCTTTTGCAGTTTATTTATGTTTTCTTTAAGCTTCTTTAAATAATGTAATCAAGACAGATTATGAAAGTGTTATGTTATGATTTTGGAAAGGATGTAAGACAATCATGGTGATGTTGTTGTAACACGTATTTGCTTTTATGAAATAAAAGTTACCACTTTTCTGCTGTTTACAAATATGTGTTTTTATATCTGTCTTGTATATCTGTGACTTATACTTATAAACCTCCACCAAAATTAGGGCATTCCCTTTGAGAGTGACCCTAACGGAGGTGGGGTGTTTCAGCATTAATTTACTTAATGCAGCCAACCTCTCACATTAGACTTCGTTGTGGTTACTGGATGTGCCGGGCGGGTCCGGACAGTTTTACGCCACAACTTTGTCTAACCTCGGGTTTTCTAGTGCGATATGACCAACTACTCACATTGGGTCCTATTGTTTGCAGCTACCGGTATGCCGGTCGGTTCCGGGCAGATTTACGCTACAAACTCAACCCAACCTCGAGTTGGCCATTCGTATTCTCTAGTGTCATGTCCACGTTACATGTTTATAATCATTTACGTTTGCATAACTACCCATAACGTATCCCCATCGTATGAATATTCACATCAACACAAGTAGATCAAGGGGAACATACTAACATGACAAAGATGGGTATAAGGTGTCACAATTTTACCACAAGTTAAACATGGTGGCATTGAGGCAAAGGCTTACTACATAAATTGCATAAGGGGTCATTAGCCTCATAACATGTATGACATTATACTTAGCAAACTTGGGTGACAACATGGTGATAGTTGGCATAACATGATAATAGTGAACATGAGGTAACTAGCATAAAGATTAGCATCATAGGAAAGTTGTCACATAGGTAATGAGGGGTACTATGTTGCATTATGCACAATCCACGAACAAAGCTCATGGCTTTGTACCCAAAAGTCAACATGAACGGTACTAGGTTCCTGATAGGTAAACATTAGGTCCACAAACATAGATCGAAAATGGGTCAAATAGATCTATGCATACATTTCAAGGTAAGCATAACACAAAAAGGCCTCATTTCAACTTGCAACATGTCATATTAAGTTCATACTTTAAATCTAAGAGTAGAGTAGGGCTTACAATTCGTGGCTATGAGATCTAGAATAAAATATAATAAGATTGAGATGGAGCCACTAGCAAATCCGCAAATAAAATAATACGCTCCACTTCAAGCCTTGAGAAATAAGTAAAATAGCTCCTATGATGAAGAAAGATGGCTCCTTTAATTAAGAAAGATGGCTCCTTGGACTTAGATTTGATTTGGAACTCTCATGTTTTCAAGATGAAGGTGGAGGCCATGATTAGGAAGCATTTTGGCAGCACTGAGTTGTAGGATTAATTTATGTGAGTTTAGGCTAGGCCTAAGGGTCTTTTTGTAGATGTTAGGATTAGTTTAGCCATAGGATTAACCTTAAATCGAATCTGAGCCATCAAATCATGTCACTAGCCAACAAAACAAGACCCAACAGCCAAAACAAGTGCACTAGGCCAACCTGCCCGACCCAGGAGGTCGACCCCCAGGTCGACACCAGCGTCGACCTGGTTAGGGGAGGTCGACACTAGAGTCGACCCCCCCTGTCGACCTGGCTGGGGGGGAATTTTTCCCGCCTAGTCTGTTTGGGCTGAATTTGAATTCTGAATTCAAATTTGAACTGTTTTTGAACTTGAAATTTTCTGAAAACTTTGACGGGCCATAACTTGGTCATATGGGCTCCGTTTTTCGAAAACTCGCACTCTATTTCGCGTATTTTTCCGAGACAAACGCAATGGCAAAGCACGTTTCCCCTGATTCATATTTTATATTTCAGTTCTGACCTGTTTTAAGTTATAACACGTTATTAAAATTCGGGTTGTTACATTCTTCCCTCCTTAAAGGATTTCGTCCCTGAAATCTTCAAGTTAGGAAAAACGTATCCTACCAACCATCATCCATCTACTCACAACATCATCCACGAGCCAAACATTGTCCTTAAAAGACTTCTAATGCAATATGAACATATGCAAAAGTGTGTGTATATGTACTTATCTAATGCGAAAATCAGGTGGTTACTGACTCGGTAAACCTCCTTAATGCAAAGTATGTTAGTGAAATGCGTCCAATATGTATGCAAATTCCTAACATAACTTATAATTTCTATATGATTGCACATAACATACATCCATATGCAATATCCATGTGATAGCACAACAAGTTTCATCCATGAATAAGCGTAAACACTCACGCATATGCAACATGAAAGTGTGTGAGCCGATCTTAGTGCCTAACGTGTATCATGCATCCACGAGTAACCACATGCAAACACTTGCAACCACTTGCAAACATCAAGCATAACATGTTTCAAATACATGTTTCAACCAAAGGGTTTCTACCTAAGGTTTTCATGACGAAATAACAAGATAAACATGGATAGCAAAAGAAAGATATGCTAATTAGGAGAAGAGATTGAGAATGTACCCTCAAATAGGAATGGATAAAGTCCACGCATCTTCTCCTCAGTTTCCCAAGTTGCGTCTTCCTCTGCTTCACTCCATTGCACTTTAACAAGCTTAACTTCTTTACTCCTTAGCTTCTTTGTCTCCGTTCCCATGATACGAATCGGGACTCGCCTGAGGGTTGCTTCTCTTTCTACTTCCACATCTTGAAGAATACTTGGTTCAACCACTTCGGCGGATCTGTGTAAACACTTCCGGAGATGCGAGATATGAAAGACATTATGCACTCCGGCCAATTTCTCAGGCAATTCCACTCTATATGCCATTTGCCCATTTCTCTCAATGATAGGGAAGGGCCCGACAAACCTTGGTGCCAACTTCCCAACTGCTCCAAATCGAATCACATGACGCAAAGGAGAAACCTTCACAAAGACCATATCTCCAACCTCAAACTCCAAGTCTGTCCTTCTCTTGTCTGCATAGGACTTCTGTCTGTCTTAGGCCGTCTTCATCCGTCTTCTTACCAATTCAACTTTCTCGAATGTGTCCCGTATCATATCGGGCCCAAGTATAAGCTTATCCGTTGTCTCCCACCAACAAGATGGAGACTTACACGGCCTTCCGTACAACGCTTCAAATGGTGCCATCCCTATGCTAGCTTGATAGCTGTTGTTATAGGCAAACTCTACAAGAGGAAGGTGGTCTTCCCAAGAACCACCAAAGCCAAGAACACAAAGCCTCAATAAATCTTCTAGCACTCTATTCACCCTCTCGGTTTGGCCATCCGTCTGGGGGTGATAGGCCGTACTAAGATTCAATCGTGTACCCATAGCTTCTTGCAAACTACTCCAAAACTGGCTAGTAAAGATGGGGTCACAATCGCTCACTAAGCTAGAAGGAACTCCATGCAACCGCACTATCTCTCGAAGATAAACAGATGCCAACCAAGATGCGGTCCTCTTGCTCTTTACTGGAATAAAATGAGCACTCTTCATGAGTCTATCCACAATGACCCAAATGCTCGTATTCCCTTTCCTAGACCTCGGCAATCCATCACAAAATCCATAGAAATACTTTCCCACTTCCATTGTGGGACCTCCAATGGATGCAATAGCCCACCGGGCATCTTTGACTCGGCCTTCACTTGTTGGCAAACCATGCATTTAGAAACAAACTCTGCCACGTCCTTCTTCATGCCATCCCAAAAGAAAATCCGCTTCATGTCCCGGTACATCTTATCCCCACTGGATGTATAGTCATCTTGGAATGATGTGCCTCTTCAAGAACTGTATGCACTATGTCTCCCACTCGAGGAACACATAGTCTCCCATCTCGCCTTAGCCATCCCTTGTCATCAATAGTATATCTATCGAGATGACTGGATGTCTCTCCACGAATTAGCTTGTCCATGATCTCAACTATTTGTGGGTCTTCCTTCTGCGAAGCCCCCACTTGATCCAGAAGTACCGGTCTAAGCTCAAGAGATGCAAATGAACCCGTCAACGATTCAATAGTAGGGGTAAGATCAAAGGTTGCTAAGAACTCTAGGTTCTTCATCTCAACAAACAAAGGGCTCAAAGTCAACCTTTTCCTACTTAGGGCATCCGCCACAACATTACCCTTGCCAGGGGTATAAGCTATCTCAAAATCATAAGACGCCAAGAATTCCATCCACCTTTGCTGCCTCAGATTCAAATCCTTCTGCGAGAAGAGGTACATCAATGACTTATGATCAGTGTACAACTCAAACCTTTCTCCTAAAAGATAATGGCGCCAAGCTTTGAGTGCAAGGACAATCGCCGCCAACTCTAAGTCATGAGTGAGATAGTTCTTCTCATGAACTTTGAGTTGCCTTCCTCCATAGCATATTACTCTCCCTTCCTGCATCAGAACTGCTCCTAACCCCGTGCCACACGCATCAGTGTACACGGTGAACAACTTCCCTCCATCCGGTAATGCCAAAACATGAGCGGTGGTAAGGGCTCTCTTGAGCCTTTGAAAAGCAAGCTCACACTCTATATCCCATGCGAAAACTAAGTTCTTCTTCGTCAACCTTGTGAGTGGAGCTGAAATCTTAGCGAAGTCCTTGATGAACTTCCTATAAAAGCCTGCGAGACCTAGAAAGCTTCTCACTTCCGTTGCATTCTTCGGAGCTTTCCAGTCTTGAACCGCAACTACCTTCGTGGGATCCATAGCTAAACCTTGCTTAGAAACTATATGCCCAAGAAACCGAACTTCTTTTCTCCAAAACTGACATTTGGAGAACTTGGCTTTTAACTGATGGGCTCTAAGCGTATCCATCACCTCCTTGAGATGTCTAGCGTGCTCTTCCTCGTCTTTATAGAAGGGAAGAATATCGTCTACGAAAACGACCACAAACTTGTTCAGAAACTCCCGAAACACCCTACTCATCAAGTCCACGAAGTAGGCGGGTGCATTAGTCAAGCTGAACGGCATGACAAGCCATTCAAAGAATCCATCCGGAGTCCTAAACGCAGTTTTATCGATACTATCTTCAGCCACTCTAAGCTGATGAAATCCGGTGGTTAGATCGAGTTGAGAGATAACAGAAGCACCAACAAATTGGTCAAAAAGATCATCGATTATAGGTAGCGGGTGCCTATTCTTCTTGGTCAACTTGTTTAACTCACGATAGTCCACGCATAGACGAAGCGAACCATCCGCCTTCGTGGCGAATACCACTGGAGCACCCCACTCAGAAATGCTTCGTCTAATAAAGTTTTTTTCTAACAACTCCTTGATTTGCTTACTAAGCTCTTTCCTTTCACGCGGGGCCATGTGCCTAACCGGTAAAGAGACTGGCTTAGCATTATCAACCAGATAAATGCGGAAATATATCTCACGCTTAGGGGGTTACCCCTTCACCTCATCAAAAACATCAGGATATTCTCGGACTACCCTCACAGATCGAAGATCATCAATACACGAGTCGAGGGATTCAAGATAACATAGCATGACGGGACCCATCGGGTTACAAGAAATCTCTAAGGTATTGCCCAGGCGTGTCATAAGCCTTACAACCCTATGCTCACAATCAAGGATGGCTCCATAACTGGGCAACCAATCCATATGCAAAATCAACCCGTATCCCGTGAATACGAGAACATAAGCATTACACGCGAACGCTACGGTCAAGATAGAGATCCTCAAATCCATACAAAACCATAGACAGACAGGCGGAACCCCCAATTTGATTTGAGACACAAACGGGATCATCAACAAGACTAGTACTAAGGTGCAAACTATCAACAATATCAGAAGAGATAAATGTATGTGATGCGCCAGAATCAAACAAAGTTCGAACAGGAAAACCGGAAATATAAACTAGACTTTCAACAGAAACACTACCTCGATCAAGCATCGGTGCGGTGTTGAGAGCATGCAATTGCCCTCCAAATGGTCCGGCTCTCTAAGTCTGTCCTTGCCCTTGACCTTTCTTCTTCGGGCAATCCTTGCTATAATGTCCAAATTCTCCGCAATGATAGCATTCTCCAAGCTTTCTCTTCTTCTTCCTGCAATATTTAGCTATGTGCCCCTTGATGCCACAGAAATTGCATTTCCTTATCTCATGGTCTTTGCCATTGTTGCCCTTGTTACCCTTATTCTTGTTGTTCTTGTTCTGGTTATTCTGGTTGCTCTGGTTGCTCTGATTGCTTTGATTGCTTCCCCACTTAGCATCAGTCTTCCTTCCTTGGTTCTCTTGGGGCTTGACTTCCTTCTTTCCACTACTATCTTCCTCATTGAGGAGGGCCATGTCTACTTAGCTCTCAAAAGTGGCCCCCATGGGAATGTGAGACATGGCTAGGCTATGCAACGGCTCATTCAACCCCCATGCAAAGCGTAGGGACTTCTTCTGGACCGTGTTGACTAGGTCCAACCCAAATTGGGCAAGCTGATTGAACTTGTTCACATACTCTCTCACAGTCATATCTCCTTGCTTCAATGAGATAAACTTCTCCATTTGCAAATTCTCCTCGGCAGATGACAGAAACTTAAGCCCAAATCTCATCCTGCAGTCGGCCCAATTCTCTATAGACCTTGTACCGTTGGTGACCTCCCACCAGAATGCGGCCTCATCTTTCATTAACCATGCCGCTAGCTGGACCTTTTTATGATCCTCAACATCAAAAATAGCAAAGAGGTCCTCGGTCTCTTTCAACCAATTTCTTGCTTCCACAAAAGTCTCGGTCCCAACGAAGTTCTTGCCACCCATTGCCTTGAAATCTTTACAAACCTTAGGCAAAGGGTCCATACGGGGAGGAGGAGGAGCCTCAACCATGGGAGGAGGGGGACGAGGAACCTCAGCTACACGAGGAGGAGGAAGATCAACTACGGGAGGAGGAGGAGGAGGGATCTCTACGGGGCCGGCTTCAGTTGCCCTAGCCTCCATGTACCTTCTGAACCAAACAGGTACGGTTACTCCCTCCGTGATGGCGAAGTTATCGGCCATACTGAAACGAAAGAAAAAGATAGATTCAGAACGAGAAAACAAAGGATAGTGCTAATGGCTTTTGGGGAATAGCCTTTTAAAATAATCTAGACTTTCTTTGGAAAATAGTTAATTGGTTTTGAAAATAGTTTTTCAAAAAGGTTTTAAAACTTTCACTCGGTCTAGTAAACCTCATGCTCTGATACCAAATGTAACACCCCACCCCCGTCGGGCCCACTCCCGAGGAAGTGGACTGGCGTTGGCGGGGCGTTCGTACAAGAAGTAAACATGCACAGAGATATCACAAGACAGAACATAAATACTTAAATAAGTAAAGCAGCGGTAGAGAATAAAAACCATCATCATCATTTCAAAACCATAATCAATGTCACATAAAGTACCAAATCATCATTTCCCAAAATACAATAAGTCTAGAAACATAAACTGAAAATAACATAAAGTAAACTATCCCCAAAACAAAGTGATAAAGCCATAGCAAGCTCAAGACCATCCGTACATGAGCTATCAAGAAAAAGCAGCAAAAGTCCAACTAAGCAGTGGTGTTCCCTCCCTGAGAACCTGAGGGGGAAAAACGAAAGAAAAGAAGCGAAAGAAAACGGGTCAGTCATAAAGAATGGTAAGCCCTAACTACTATTAGTATAAAAACTAATAAGGTTAACAGGACATGAGAATCTGAGATGAAAATAAGGGTAATAATTGGTTTGTCATGAAACAAGATAATCAAGTGTGGCATCGCATAATCAAGGTTAAGTTGCACCCGAAGTACTAGGTTTCCAACCCATGTCAAGTGTGAACAAGAAATGATCCCATGGCCCAATGTCATGTGATGACCAAAAACGGGGCCCAACTACACGGTTTAGTCGATCGGCTCCCTATAAGCCTAACTCGTCAAGTGTCGGGTGTCAATACGGCTCAACCACGAAATGTAGTCAACTGTGCTAGGTCCACCCTAGGGTGTATCAAGTCCTAGGGTGCCAACCACTGACACCAAAACAAGCATGCACAGTTAAACCTACTGGTGCCCGTGCCTGATTTTTTAACTCCGGACTATGTGCACGACCATAGTCCGCCTGAACCTACACCGGCGCACCTACTCAGCCGTCCCTTTTGGTCGCTTACAATCAGCCCAGTTATCGTGCCCCACCCTAGCCTAGTCCCTAGGGTACCATTGATACATCAAAGAGGGTTACTGCTGAAAAGGACCCCGCAAACTAGGGTTTTCTAGTGGGTCAAGTGTGTCACCCAAATCCATGACTTAACCCCATTCAATCAACATGTCAACGTTGGTTAAGTATTTTCAAGTGTCCATGACTTAACCTTATCCATGTGGCATTAATTTACTTAATGCACCCAACCTCTCACATTAGACTTCGTTGTGGTTACTGGATGTGCCGGGCGGGTCCGGACAGTTTTACACCACAACTTAGTCTAACCTCGGGTTTTCTAGTGCGGTATGACCAACTACTCACATTGGGTCCTATTGTTTGTAGCTACCGGTATGTCGGTCGGTTCCGGGCAGATTTACGCTACAAACTCAACCCAACCTCGAGTTGGACATTCGTATTTTCTAGTGTCATGTCCACGTTACATGTTTATAATCACTTACGTTTGCCTAACTACCCATAACGTATCCCCATCGTACGCATATTCGCATCAACACAAATAGATCAAGGGGGAACATACTAACATGACAAAGATGGGTATAAGGTGTCATAATTTTACCACAAGTTAAACATGGTGGTATTGAGGCAAAGGCTTACTACATAACTTGCATAAGGGGTCATTAGCCTCATAACATGTATGACATTATACTTAGCAAACTTGGGTGATAACATGGTGATTGTTGGCATAACATGATAATAGTGAACATGAGGTAACTAACATATAGATTAGCATCATAGGCAAGTTGTCCCATAGGTAATGAGGGGTTCTATGTTGCATTATGCACAATCCACAAACAAAGCTCGTGGCTTTGTAGCCAAAAGTCAACATGAACGGTACTAGGTTCATGATAGGTAAACATTAGGTCCACAAACATAGATCGAAAAGGGGTCAAATAGATCTATGCATACATTTCAAGGCAAGAATAACACAAAAAGGCATCATTTCAACTTGCAACATGTCATATTAAGTTCATAGTTTAAATCTAAGAGTAGAGTAGGGCTTACAATTCGTGGCTATGAGATCTAGAATAAAATATAATAAGATTGAGACGAAGCCACTAGCAAATCCGCAAATAAAATAATATGCTCCACTTCAAGCCTTGAGAAATAAGTAAAATAGCTCATATGACGAAGAAAGATGGCTCCTTTAATTAAGAAAGACGGCTCCTTGGACTTAGATTTGATTTGGAACTCTCATGTTTTCAAGATGAAGGTGGAGGCCATGATTAGGGAGCATTTTGGCAGCACTTAGTTGTAGGATTAATTTGTGTGAGTTTAGGTTAGGTCTAGGGGTCTTTTTATAGATGTTAGGATTAGTTTTAGCCATAGGATTAACCCTAAATCGAATCTGAGCCATCAAATCACGTCACTAGCCCACAAAACAAGACCCAACAACCAAAACAAGTGCATCAGGCCAACCTGGCCGACCCAGGAGGTCGACCCCCAGGTCGACGCCAGTGTCGACCTGGTTAGGGGAGGTCGACACTAGAGTCGACCCCCCTGTCGACCTGGCTCGGCGGGAATTATTCCCGCCTAGTCTGTTTGGGATGAATTTGAATTCTGAATTCAAATTTGAACTGTTTTTGAACTTGAAATTTTCTGAAAACTTTGACGGGCCATAACTTGGCCATACGGGCTCCGTTTTTCGAAAACTCGGACTCGCGTATTTTTCCGAGATGAACGCAATGGCACAGCCCGTTTCCCCTGATTCAGATTTTATATTTCAATTCTGACCTGATCTAAGTTATAACACGTTATTAAAATTTGGGTTGTTACACTTGGAAACATGTTTCAGTTTGTATATGTAATGTTTATTCTATCTTGCACAAGAAAGTTTAATTTGGTTCGCACTGTCTATCTTGCATGAGAACTAATATTTGCATTAAATTTCATACGTACATACCTCGTCTTGTTATCTTATATCTTGTCCTATTGGTTGAAAATTTGCACTATGTTATTGCCTAAATCCAAGGTATGCCCTTATTGTTCTTTCGAATTTTTTTCATCTTTTACTTCTTGTACATCATGATTTATTTTATAATTTTTCTATGAGACTTGAATTATTTCCTATTTCCTGTATTTTCTTTTCAATTTGTATATGCGATGCTGCGACTCGACTTTGTTTTTTTTTTTTTAAGGTCAGCTTTACATTAATACACATATATAGATATATATGCTTATAATTTCCTGCAGATTTGTTCATTTTAAGAGACTAACTGCAATTAAACACACACATATAGCATAGGTTTTCTTTGGGGTAAGTGAAAACTTCTCTGATGGTTAGGGAATTTCGAATTATTTTTTCGATTTACCACATATCAATATAAAAGAAACAAACTCATTGTTCACAAGACAAAACGATTGAATAAATGTTCTTTGATGCTTAGGGGATTTCATTTACTAACGTAATCATAATCATATTTATGATATAGTTTAAAATCATAGATAGACTTGATGATGGATACATTTTTAGCTCTTGGACTCCAATTCAGTAACACATACAATGAGTTTCGTTGACGAATCAGGCCAAATTCATGTCTCAGCTTCATGTAGTGGTAGTGGTCGTGATTGTAATTAGAAGAAAAAAATGTCGATATACAAGTTATTTGATCGGAAGCTACCCTACCTTACACACAAAAATGACAATGATTCATAAAATGACAAGAGTGTTATTTAAAGTTTAAACAGACTCAAGATGGTAAATGAGATGCATAGATGAGAGGTTGTTTGAGTTTTCTATCAAAGCTAAAAGAAGCAAAAACATAAACACGTCGGTATATATTTTACTTAGTGAGTTCAATTCGCAGACAAATGATAACGCAGAAAAACACACGGATTTTCTAATGTCGGTTACTCATGCCTAACCCTAATTCCCCAAAATTTCCCTCCGCTGCCACTCCCCTGCCCTCTCCTCCATCGCAGCCCACTCCTCTAGTCCCCCCATGTCAACCCCTTGCTCAGCTTACTTCTCCCAATGACCTACGCGACAACGGATTTCAATTGGTAGTTTCCCGATGCAGACAATAAGAATTAGTGTCTGTTTAGTTTAAGAAATCAGATTTTTGTTTTGATTTAATAATTAATGTATTCAATACGGATCCATTAAATCAATCGAGCAAATGACTGTACTTGAATCTTTACTACAACGAAAAAAATATAAAACATCCAAAACAAAATAAGGAACTTAAAAAAGGAAGATTCAATACCTTCCGTAGTCGAATCCAAGCAACGAAATCAAGTGTGAAGCTAAGATGAAATCTGATTTCTAAGCTATTTTTTTTTTTATTCCTGCGTTGATCTAATTTTTGGGGACATTAACAGGTATACGAAGCTTTTTCCTTGGGAAAAGGGAGTAGGAAGCGGGAAAAAGTGCGGTAAGCGACGTGTAAAGTGAAAAAAACTTTTTAACGTGTCCGTTCTAAAACTGCATCGCCCAATTTAACCGATGCACTTTAATTCCATTAGATGCAACGATTAAGTTATAAAAATAAATACATTTGCATCAGTTGTATTTACAATTGGTGCAATTACAACTATTCACATCTGTTTATTTTCATTGGTTGTTGTAAACAACCGATGCAAAATGCAATTTTGTATTATCTACTGCTTTCCTCTTACCAACTGCATCAAGTTTTCAGATGGAACCGATGCAACTATCGCTATTTGCATCTGTTATTGCGATAACTGATGCAAATGAGGCAAAGCAATAGGCCTATTTTGTGCTAGTGACAATAAAATCAAAGTCAGACACAGATATTCACATCCCTAAAGCGGAAATAGATATGAATATAACACAAGAGTATAAATACAAGTTAGTGGTCATAGTCGATCCACTATACAACAAAAGAATAGGTACAAGCTCTAGCCAAAAGAATATGTATACATGAAAATATAAGATACATGTATAGTCAAGGTCTATAACTCTAATGTAGATAGCAAAAAGCCATGAATGGGTCCCTGCTAGAAATTCAATGTAGCACCTGTATACTCGATCTGACCCAAGTATTATTTATAAGAATAAACAATAAACAGATCAGTCTAGCTGCACTCATCATAACAAACTAAGATAGAAAACAGAGATATTATTAGAAAATGACATATAAGAAATAACAACAGTATTCACATGTAAAATGTGAAAACTCGATATGTCCATAAAATATGCCGAGGAAAACTCTACGCTGTATGATGATATCTAAATAATAAAGAAACAAAGATTGATAAATTAATATCAATAAGAGAATTGACAGAACATATGTCAATTAAAATATGATCGAAGAAATTAATAAATTAGAAATCTCGAAGATCCCAAAGAAACAGACGACCTAGGTTAAGGTGGGAGCCCGAATACTCATCAAAACCAAAATATGAGTCCGAAGACTCTATCAAGACAATATAAGAGTCCGAAGACTCAGCCATCTCAATATCGAAGGTGAGACGCGATCTCAAGGAAATAAGCCATGGTGTTGAGCCAAAGCTCCTATGATGGTCCAAAGACCACAGGTCGCGACCCCGTATGATGATCCGAAGATCATCAATAAGATAAATGAACCGAAGTTTCAAAGGATGATCTGAAGATCATCGCAAATCCAAAGATCGCATGAGCCGAAGCTCCCCAGGATGATCCAAAGATCATCGTGAATCCGAAGATTGCCAATGTGACCTGAAGGTCGGATTGATCAGGATTGACCAAGTTTAGTGTAAACTACACCAAGCTAGTAAATATAAGAGTTGAGCTACATGTTCCATAATCACTTGCTCTACTCGAGTATTTACGAACAAGTTGTATATTCCACTAGAAATACGAAATGATCATTGCCACGGTGTTCAATCGAACGAGCCCAAGAATTAATCATCAAAGTATAAACAAGGAGTCATATTCCTTGTTTTTACAAGGCGTTTAATTAGATTTCTCGTACAAACGAGAAAAAGGTTTATGAAATCATATGCTAGTTGATAGTAAAACAATTTAGAAAATAACTTCATATAATGAAGTCGAATTTGAAACCGTTTAGTAAAAGATTGGTATCTACTAATAATTTAGAAACCCTTTTTAGTATAGTTTCGAAGTGGCAAATCTCGTCCAATAGCAATCGAAATAACGATCAAACGAATAATTCACGTTTTAATAACGTAAATTAGATCCCATGAGTATCGATTATAAACTTCGTTCACCACGAATGAATTGAAAGTTTGTGAAATCAAAATGCAGAAATCTGTGAACCAGAGTAAACTGACAACTCACAAACGAAGTCGAAATGGGCCGAAACTCGGTCGGGAATGAACTCAAACATATCTAAATTGTGGACCGAGGTCTCTCCGGTCCACAGTCCAAAAAAAGAATTCAGACGTCTGAACCAAAAATTCATATGTCTGACTTTGCAATTTTCAGAAACAGCAAGAATTTAGTTCATTTTAGTGCCAATTCAGACGTTTGAATTATTTAGGTCAGACGTCTGAATTTCAATTCAGACATCTGAAATAAAATTTCAGACTTCTGAATTCTGGTACTCATGTTTTATAATTATTCATAGCAGTTCAGACGTCTGGTCCAAAATATTCAGACGTCTGAATCCTGAACCAGAGCACATTTTGCCTAGATAACAAGCTCTAAGTGATATCGAAGAATTCTCGAAGGCCTATGATGATATATACATGCAAAAGATGCTTCAAAGACTTGCCGAAACAACTTATGACACAAAATTCACATGCACATACACGTATACAAGAGATTACGATGATTTTTGATTATAAGCTCTAAAGTGAGCTAAATTCCAAACCACAGCATGCGAAAGTGATTCAAGCGACTTGTGAAGACTTAGGAGTTTGCCGAGGCAACAATGGAGCTTCACAAGATCACCAAATACACTCGTAGCATATGAATTAGGTCGCATGAACAACATTAACTATAACTTCCATTCAATGAACATGAACACATGAAATTCAGCTAAGTTATGCTAACATAACCAATTCACTAGCATATGCAAACTCCAATGAACACTAAATTACACTTTTATAAGCCAATGGCTTATGGCATAGATGTGAGTTCATCATGAACTCACATTTGCTTACTAGAAGCAAGAAATCAACTCAAAGCATAGCTAAATCAACCTTTCTTCCAATATTGCTTGTTAATCTCCAACTAAACATGAATGCATAGATTTCCAAAAGGTTAGGTCAAAGGAAATTTCAGAAATTGGAGAAAAGCAAGTAGGAGAAGATGGAGAAGGAGTTGAAGAAGCTTACACAAGTCATCTCCTTGATTTTCCCCTTTATTTGTGCTTGGAATCAAGAACCCTAGCTTAGGAATTTGCATTTCCTCTTCCTTTCCCCATTTTCTAATTTCTTTGAAGTATGAGGAAGTGAATGAAGAGAGAATGGGCTAAGAGGGGTTATAGGGAAGTAGGTTAATGGGTTAGGTTTACAAACCCAAGCCCAAACCAAAGTCCAAATTTCCGAATATCGGAATATATCGAAGCTTATAGTTTTCAAACACGTTACGACATTTTGAACTCAATGGAAGTGGTTTCGAGTCCAAATTCGATCGTTTTCACAAAGTGACTTTTTAAGGTCATAAGGGAGACACGAGCCAAATATCACTTACTCCAAACATATCGATGTTTATAGCTTTAAAATTCACAAATGGAATTTTGAACTCAATGGAAGTGGTTTCGAGTCTAAATTCATCCATATGCAAAATGTGATTTTTTGGACTTGTACGCAATTAAGGATTAACGACGTTATATTTAAATAAAACATTTAAATATATTATCGTTAAATATGTGGGTTGTTACAGCATACCTTCTAGTATCGTGAGCTATCGTGATCCCATATTCACTAGCGAGTTTTGGAAGAGCTTGCAAGAGGCGTTAGGTACACAATTATGTTTGAGCACTGCTTATCACTCTCAGACGGATGGACAGACGAAAAAGGTGAATAGAGTTCTTGAAGATCTCTATAGGTTATGTATCTTGGATTTTGGAGGGAAATAAACTATTATTCTTTACATGTATAAAGTATGAACGATGCTTCATTGTTTATAGAAGATGAGCAAAATAGTTTATTCCAGAAAAGAAGTGGATTTGTTCATTAGCATTAGTAAAGAAGACATAAAATACTTGAAAAGGTTTAACCAAGAATTCTGGAAATTATAACCATAAATTTCACATGCAAAGATGAAAACACTATCAAACATAATAAATTAAATCTTCAAAACAGTTGCAAACAAAATAATCTATGTAACACCCCACTCCCGCTATGGTCACTCACTAAGGGAATGCCATAACATCGGTGGAGTATTTTAGTGAATATAGAACAGAAAAATTACAACAAGACAGATATAAATAGTACTTGAAATTTTAAAAACATCATCTCATAATAGCGGAAGTAAAACATGTCTGGTTACATCATAAACTCACTAAAAAAAGTCAAGTACAATATCCATCAAAATAAAGAAGTACATAATCCCACTCTCATACAATAGCCAAAACAAAAGAAAAGATAACTGGATAACTGGAGCTTTACATCTACCCAAGCTCCTAAAGACTGGAACAGCAATCCGATCAAGCTCCACTACTGCTAGGATCCACCACAGGACCTGAGGGTTGGGAAAAAGATAAAGACAACGGGGTCAGACATAAGTCTGAGTGAGTCCTATAACTTTAACAATACAATCGTTAAAGTAACCAGAGAAGACATAACTTGATATACGGTAACATATAGGGATGAACGGCTATACTAAGCAGTTAACTAAACTAAGATAAAGGATAAAGACGCATCTACCCTCCCTAAGGTAAATTACTAAACTGCACCACACCAGTCGTTCCTAACTTAAAGGTTGATCCCACCCAAGGACTTATAAAATTTACTAATTAGTACCTGCGTACCCCTAGGTGACCAAGTAGGCGCCACGGGGCCCTACAATCCACTAGGTGTACACACTACTTCCCATTCGATCGGCTCCCTAACGTAGATACCCGTGCTGGCCCCACCGTGGGATGTATCATTCCCCAATGTGGCAACCTGATGAAACTAAAGGTGCACGGCTTATATCTACTCGATGCAACAACGGCTTACCTACCAGCCCGGGCCCACTCACGCATATGAAGCCCGTTGGACTTGCGTTGCCACCGCTAACCCGTTTGCCTCTTACAGTCAAGCCCAGTATGCGTGTCCCGTCCTCGACATGGGTCGAGCCCACAAAGATACGTATGGGTTACTGGTTGAAATGGGCCTCCACAAGCTACCCACCTAAGCTTGTCCCTTTTTCTAGTATATCCCACTTAACCCTTTAATCATGTTTTAATTACATGTTCTATTTTGGTTAAGTATTCTAATCGTATTTTCTATTGCCACCCAAGGCAACCACTAGATTTTCTCATGCCACCCGAGGCACCCACTTAACCCCTCATGTCCCTCTACATGCTAATGTGGTTAAGTGTTTCTTAATTAATTAATTAAGAACGTAACCTTTGTAAAGACCTCTCACATTAGACTGTCTTTTATGACCGCTGGTTAAGCCGGTTGGGTCCGGGCAGCCTTATGTCATAACAGAGTCTAACCTCGTGACTTTACATTAATTACGTATTTAGTTTGTGCCTAAGACCTCTCACATTGGGCTAACATTTGTAGCAACTGGTTAAGCCGGTTGGGTCCGGGCAGTTTTACGCTACAACTGAGTCCAACCTCGTGTCTTAGTCAATTAATTACACCTAATTAATCACCCTCATAATTTTATATTAATTATCCCTAATTAATCAAGTTTTCTTAACATGGGTAGACCTAACTTAATAGGTAAATTCCCATGGGGTAGACCTAACTCAATAGGTAAATTCCCAACACATAGTATGGGTACACCTAACCAAATAGGCAAATTCCCATACTATGTTTATTTATTTTGTGTTATGCATAATTATATTAATTTCACACAATCTTATTAACTTATGCATTTAATTACCCCATCGTTCCCACGTAATTTCGTTCATGATATAACACATATAAAAGGTGTCAACTTGCATATGAATGAACATGTTTCAAAGGTGCCATCTTGCATATTAACAAACACATAACTTGCATATGAACTTGCATAACATGTCACATAACTTGCATATAATATGTCACATAACTTACATATTCATTTTGCATAACAAACTTGCATATTAGCTTATAGACTTGCATAATGTGTCATCATGAACTTGCATATTAATAAACATGTAACTTGCATATTTACATACATGTAACTCGCATATTAACAAACATGTAACTTGCATATAAAGAAACATGTAACTTGCATATTTACATACATGTAACTTGCATATTAACAAACATGTAACTTGCATATTAACAAACATGTAACTTGCATATTTACATACATGTAACTTGCATATTAACAAACATGTAACTTGCATATTAACAAACATGTAACTTGCATAGCATATTACCATGAACTTGCATAACATGCATATGATTACATAGCCCACAACTTGCATATTTAGCATCATGCAAACATAACATACATCATATTAAACTTGCATAAGCTTACATACTCAACATGCATAAACATAAGATTAATGCTAACATCATATCATATGATTCAAAGCTCATTAACCCACATACAAAACCATAAATCTCATCACATCTCATCTAATTAGTTTACCAAAAGATCATCAAAGTGATAGAAACTCACAACTAGCAACTTTGAACACCAAATGAAGAAGATTAAGATGCTAAGAAGGGATTAGAAGTTGATTAGAGAGTGATTAGTATGCAACCCTCTTCATAAAATTAGTGGAGGCCATGAGAGCTAGCATTTTGCCATAGTTTAGTCACTAGGTTTAATTATGAATGAATTAGGGTAGGTTAGGGTCTTATTTATAGATTAGGCAAGTGTTTTAGGCCATAGGATTAACCCTAGATTCAATCCAAGCCATCAAAGCATGTCTTGGGGAAGAAGTCAAGTGTAGGAACCATCTAGGGCCTTTAGATTAAAGATGGACCATGAGAACCATTCAAATGCAAAATCTGCACTTGAGCGAATCGGCCCACGGGTTGACAGCCAAACACCCTGGATTAACCCCTAGTCGACCCAGCGAGCTCGGGTCGACTTCAAAAATCGGCCGGTTCGGTTATTCCCCTCTCCCAATTCGCTGTTTTGAGCATTTTTGCATATTTATTTATTAAATTTTCAATTATATATATATATATATATATATCAATATATATATATATATATATATCTACACAACCCATTTCACTTAATTAAGTATACTTTAATTTGAGAATTTTCGTGAAACTTCGCGAGGCCATATCTTGGTCATACGGACTCCGATTTTCGAAAACTCGGACTCTATTTCGCGTATTTTTCCGAGACGAACACAATGGCATAGCCCGTTTCCCTTGATTCCCATTTTAGAATTAAATTCTGCCTCGATTTATGTTATTACAGGTTATTGAAAATACGGGTTGTTACATTCTCCCCTCCTTAAAGGATTTCGTCCCCGAAATCTTCAAGTTAGGAAGAACGTATCCTACCATCCAATCATCCATCTACTCAAAGCATCATCCACGAGCAATCATTGTCCTTACAAGATTCTAAATGCTGGATGGATATATGCAAAAGTGTGTGTATATGTACTTACCTAATGCGAAAATCAGGCGGTTACTGATGCAGTAAACCTCCTTAATGCAAACCATGATAGTGCCATGCATCCAATATGTATGCGAAACCCTATTGACACATACAAATTTCTACATGCGTGCACAACCATACACAAAAATGCATCATCCATATGATAACACAGCCATGATACATCCATCAATCTAACTACCACATCCATTTATGCAATATGCAACATGAAGTGACTGAGCCGATCTAGTGCCTAATGTGTGTGTATATGCATCCACGAGCAACCACTAGCAAACAATTGCATCCATATGCATCCATCAACCATAACATGTTTCAAACACATGTTTCAACCATAGATTTTACCCTATCTAAAGGTCATAGGTATTAGCGAGAGGATATACTAAAGATAAGATAAGTACTAGACAAGCAATAAAGGAGAAGTTAAAAGACATACTCTCAAAAAGAAATGGATACAAAGAACGCATCTTTGCTTCCGTCTCCCAAGTAGCATTGCTTTCGTCATCTCCCCATTGCACTTTAACTAGCTGAACTTCTCTGTTCCTCAACTTCCTAGTTTCTGACCCAAGGATGCGAGTAGGAGCTCGTCGAATCGTCGCATCACGCTCTACCTCTACATCTCTAAGCAAGCTCGGCTCTACCACCTCCGCGGTCTCATGTAAGCACTTCCTCAAATGTGATACATGGAATACATCATGAACACCACTAAGTCTGTCGGGCAACTCCACCCTATATGCCATCCGTCCAATCGTTTCCTTAATAGGAAACGGCCCAACAAATCTCGGTGCTAACTTCCCTACGGACCCAAAGCGAACAACATTTCTCAATGGAGATACTTTGACAAAAACCATGTCCCCAACCTCAAACTCAAGATCCGTCCTTCTCCGATCCGCATAAGATTTCTGTCTATCTTGCGCTGCTTTCATCCTTTTTCGAATTAAATCAATCTTCTCTGAAGTCTCTCTAACCATATCCGGCCCAAGCAAGATCTTATCCGTAGATTCCCACCAACATGTAGGAGATCGACAAGGCCTTCCATAAAGAGCTTCGAAAGGAGCCATACCAATACTGGACTGAAAGCTGTTATTATATGCGAACTCCACCAAAGGAAGATGTTCTTCCCATGTACCTCCAAAATCCAAGATACAAAGCCTCAAAAGATCTTCTAAGATACGGTTCACCCTCTCGGTCTGACCGTCCGTCTGAGGATGATATGCGGTGCTCAAACACAACTGAGTCCCTACCGCCTCTTGCAAACTTCTCCAAAACTCACTAGTGAAAATAGGATCTCGATCACTCACAATGCTGGATGGTACGCCATGCAATCTAACAATCTCTCTAACATAGACTGAAGCAAGCCATGGAGCGGTCCTCTTACTCTTTACGGGTATAAAATGGGCACTCTTGGTAAGTCTGTCTACCACAACCCAAATTCCCGTATTGCCCTTCCTCGATCTCGGTAACCCGTCGATGAAATCCATCGAGACACTATCCCACTTCCACTGTGGAACTTCCAATGGGTGTAGCAACCCACCGGGTTTCCTTTGCTCCACTTTAACTTGTTGGCACACTAAGCATCTAGCCACATACTCGGCCACATCTTTCTTCATACCGGCCCAGAAGAAAACTCTCTTCATGTCTTGGTACATTTTGTCTCCACCGGGATGAATAGTCATTCTTGAACGATGTGCATCATCCAAAATAGCCTTCTTCAAACCCTCATCTTGCGGTACACAAAGTCTACCGTCTCTATGCAACCATCCCTTATCATCTATGGTGTATCTACCCAAATGGCTGGACGACTCCCCTCTTATAAGCTTCTCTACCAACACAACCAACTGTGGGTCGTCTCGCTGAGCCTCGCCAATCCGTCTCAAAAGAGTAGGTCTAACCTCCAAGGATGCCAACAAACCAGGTACAAAATCAACAGAAGGTCTGAAGTCAAACAAAGAAAGAAACTCCAAGCTTCGTCGTTCCACGAACAATGGACTCAAAGATAGCCTTTTTCTACTTAAGGCGTCTGCCACCACGTTACCCTTACCAGGGGTATACGCTATCTCGAAATCATAGGATGCTAAGAACTCCATCCACCTTTGCTGTCTTAAGTTTAAATCCTTCTGAGAGAATAAGTACTTCAATGATTTATGGTCGGTGAACAACTCGAATCTCTCACCAAGAAGATAATGGCGCCAAGACTTAAGTGCGAAAACAATCGCGGCCAACTCTAGATCATGGGTAGGGTAATTCTTCTCATGCACTCTCAATTGTCTCCCTCCATAGGCTATTACCCTTCCCTCCTGCATCAAGACTGCGCCTAATCCTGTTCCACAAGCATCGGTATAAACAACAAACGGCTTACTCCCATCTGGAAGCACTAAAACTGGAGCGGTGGTCAAAGCTCTCTTTAACCGTCGGAAAGCATCATCACAATCTACATCCCATGAGAAAACCAGATTCTTCTTCGTCAAGCGGGTTAATGGGGCTGATATCTTCGCGAAGTCTTTGATGAACTTCCTATAATATCCTGCCAACCCCAAGAAACTTCTTACCTCGGTAGCATTTCTAGGAACTTTCCAATCCTGGATAGATACTATCTTTGCGGGATCCACAGCTATCCCTTCCTTAGAGACCACATGCCCTAAGAATCGCACTTCTCTTCTCCAAAAATGGCATTTAGAGAATTTAGCTTTAAGACTATGCGCTCGAAGAGTCTCCAACACTTCCTTGAGATGTAAGGCATGCTCTTCTTCATTCTTGGAAAAGACCAAGATGTCATCCACAAAAACTACTACAAACTTATTCAGATACTCTCTGAACACTCTACTCATGAGATCAACAAAGTATGCGGGGGCGTTTGTCAACCCAAATGGCATCACTAGCCACTCATAAAAACCATCCGGAGTCCGGAAAGCAGTCTTCTCTATACTGTCCTCCGCCACTCTTAACTGATGAAACCCTGTAGCTAAGTCCATCTGCGAAAATACTGACGCGCCAACCAACTGATCAAAGAGATCATCTATCCTCGGTAATGGGTGTCTATTCTTCTTCGTGAGCTTATTAAGTTCCCTATAATCCACACAAAGTCTGAGGGACCCATCCGCCTTCGTGGCAAACACTACTGGAGCTCCCCACTCCGATATACTTCGCCTTATGAACCCCTTCTCAAGCAACTCCCCTACTTGCTTATGAAGTTCTCTTCTCTCACGAGGAGCCATGTGGCGTACTGGCAAAGACACTGGTTTGGCATTATCCACCAAATAAATTCGGAAATCTATCTCCCGCTTCGGAGGCAAACCCTTTACTTCTTCAAACACATCCGGATATTCCCGGACTACTCTGACAGAACACAAACTTTCGACCGAAGCATCGAGCGATTCAAGATAACTTAGCAAAACAGATTCCATGGGATTGCAAGAGATCTCGAGAGTGTTACCCAAGCGGGTCATGAGCCTGACAACTCTCCTTTCGCAATCAAGAACGGCACCATTACTGGATAACCAGTCCATGCCCAAGATCAACCCATAGCCCGTGAAGCCCAATACAAAAGCATCACATCTAAACTCAACGCTAAGTATAGAAATCTTCAAACCCAAACATATCATAGACAGATATATGGAGCCCCCAATTGGGTTTGAGACAACCAAGGGATCATCAACTAGACTGGTGTCTAAGTGCAGTGACTCAACTATCAATGGTGAGATAAACGAACTCGATATATCAGGATCAAATAAAGTTTGAATCGGATAATAAAGAAATCCAAATTCCAACCTAGACGGTCTTATCCCCATCTGGTACCCTAGTCGTGAGGGAATACAATTACCCTCCAGAAGATTCCATACCTTGCCCTTGTTTCTTTGGACAATCCTAATAACGTGTCCTATTCCTCCCAAAAGGATAACTACTAGCCTTCTTCTTCCCTATTCTCCACTCACAACCTCCCACCAATGAGGTTTCACCCTTCATTAACCAAACAACTATTTGAGCCTTCCTCTCTTCTTGAACCAACTTCTAACCAGATTTACGTCTAAGTCCCTTGAAGTGGTTTTCCATCCTTATCCATCTTAGAAAGATCATCTATACGCGGAGGGGAAACTCAAAATGAGAGAGAGGAAGAGATTCAAAATGGAGAATTCGAAAGATAAAGATATGGCTATTGGGGATTATGCTTTTCTTTTTCAAAAATTTTTTCTCTTAGAAGACATGCTTTTAAAAAATACTTTCTTCGAAAATACTCTTAGAAAGTAGTTTTTCTCAAAAAATTTATCTGTTCTGGTAACCTTAAGCTCTGATACCACGTGTAACACCCCACTCCCGCTATGGTCACTCACTAAGGGAATGCCATAACATCGGTGGAGTATTTTAGTGAATATAGAACAGAAAAATTACAACAAGACAGATATAAATAGTACTTGAAATTTTAAAAACATCATCTCATAATAGCGGAAGTAAAACATGTCTGGTTACATCATAAACTCACTAAAAAAAGTCAAGTACAATATCCATCAAAATAAAGAAGTACATAATCCCACTCTCATACAATAGCCAAAACAAAAGAAAAGATAACTGGATAACTGGAGCTTTACATCTACCCAAGCTCCTAAAGACTGGAACAGCAATCCGATCAAGCTCCACTACTGCTAGGATCCACCACAGGACCTGAGGGTTGGGAAAAAGATAAAGACAACGGGGTCAGACATAAGTCTGAGTGAGTCCTATAACTTTAACAATACAATCGTTAAAGTAACCAGAGAAGACATAACTTGATATACGGTAACATATAGGGATGAACGGCTATACTAAGCAGTTAACTAAACTAAGATAAAGGATAAAGACGCATCTACCCTCCCTAAGGTAAATTACTAAACTGCACCACACCAGTCGTTCCTAACTTAAAGGTTGATCCCACCCAAGGACTTATAAAATTTACTAATTAGTACCTGCGTACCCCTAGGTGACCAAGTAGGCGCCACGGGGCCCTACAATCCACTAGGTGTACACACTACTTCCCATTCGATCGGCTCCCTAACGTAGATACCCGTGCTGGCCGCACCGTGGGATGTATCATTCCCCAATGTGGCAACCTGATGAAACTAAAGGTGCACGGCTTATATCTACTCGATGCAACAACGGCTTACCTACCAGCCCGGGCCCACTCACGCATATGAAGCCCGTTGGACTTGCGTTGCCACCGCTAACCCGTTTGCCTCTTACAGTCAAGCCCAGTATGCGTGTCCCGTCCTCGACATGGGTCGAGCCCACAAAGATACGTATGGGTTACTGGTTGAAATGGGCCTCCACAAGCTACCCACCTAAGCTTGTCCCTTTTTCTAGTATATCCCACTTAACCCTTTAATCATGTTTTAATTACATGTTCTATTTTGGTTAAGTATTCTAATCGTATTTTCTATTGCCACCCAAGGCAACCACTAGATTTTCTCATGCCACCCGAGGCACCCACTTAACCCCTCATGTCCCTCTACATGCTAATGTGGTTAAGTGTTTCTTAATTAATTAATTAAGAACGTAACCTTTGTAAAGACCTCTCACATTAGACTGTCTTTTATGACCGCTGGTTAAGCCGGTTGGGTCCGGGCAGCCTTATGTCATAACAGAGTCTAACCTCGTGACTTTACATTAATTACGTATTTAGTTTGTGCCTAAGACCTCTCACATTGGGCTAACATTTGTAGCAACTGGTTAAGCCGGTTGGGTCCGGGCAGTTTTACGCTACAACTGAGTCCAACCTCGTGTCTTAGTCAATTAATTACACCTAATTAATCACCCTCATAATTTTATATTAATTATCCCTAATTAATCAAGTTTTCTTAACATGGGTAGACCTAACTTAATAGGTAAATTCCCATGGGGTAGACCTAACTCAATAGGTAAATTCCCAACACATAGTATGGGTACACCTAACCAAATAGGCAAATTCCCATACTATGTTTATTTATTTTGTGTTATGCATAATTATATTAATTTCACACAATCTTATTAACTTATGCATTTAATTACCCCATCGTTCCCACGTAATTTCGTTCATGATATAACACATATAAAAGGTGTCAACTTGCATATGAATGAACATGTTTCAAAGGTGCCATCTTGCATATTAACAAACACATAACTTGCATATGAACTTGCATAACATGTCACATAACTTGCATATAATATGTCACATAACTTACATATTCATTTTGCATAACAAACTTGCATATTAGCTTATAGACTTGCATAATGTGTCATCATGAACTTGCATATTAATAAACATGTAACTTGCATATTTACATACATGTAACTCGCATATTAACAAACATGTAACTTGCATATAAAGAAACATGTAACTTGCATATTTACATACATGTAACTTGCATATTAACAAACATGTAACTTGCATATTAACAAACATGTAACTTGCATATTTACATACATGTAACTTGCATATTAACAAACATGTAACTTGCATATTAACAAACATGTAACTTGCATAGCATATTACCATGAACTTGCATAACATGCATATGATTACATAGCCCACAACTTGCATATTTAGCATCATGCAAACATAACATACATCATATTAAACTTGCATAAGCTTACATACTCAACATGCATAAACATAAGATTAATGCTAACATCATATCATATGATTCAAAGCTCATTAACCCACATACAAAACCATAAATCTCATCACATCTCATCTAATTAGTTTACCAAAAGATCATCAAAGTGATAGAAACTCACAACTAGCAACTTTGAACACCAAATGAAGAAGATTAAGATGCTAAGAAGGGATTAGAAGTTGATTAGAGAGTGATTAGTATGCAACCCTCTTCATAAAATTAGTGGAGGCCATGAGAGCTAGCATTTTGCCATAGTTTAGTCACTAGGTTTAATTATGAATGAATTAGGGTAGGTTAGGGTCTTATTTATAGATTAGGCAAGTGTTTTAGGCCATAGGATTAACCCTAGATTCAATCCAAGCCATCAAAGCATGTCTTGGGGAAGAAGTCAAGTGTAGGAACCATCTAGGGCCTTTAGATTAAAGATGGACCATGAGAACCATTCAAATGCAAAATCTGCACTTGAGCGAATCGGCCCACGGGTTGACAGCCAAACACCCTGGATTAACCCCTAGTCGACCCAGCGAGCTCGGGTCGACTTCAAAAATCGGCCGGTTCGGTTATTCCCCTCTCCCAATTCGCTGTTTTGAGCATTTTTGCATATTTATTTATTAAATTTTCAATTATATATATATATATATATCAATATATATATATATATATATATATATATATATATATATATATATATCTACACAACCCATTTCACTTAATTAAGTATACTTTAATTTGAGAATTTTCGTGAAACTTCGCGAGGCCATATCTTGGTCATACGGACTCCGATTTTCGAAAACTCGGACTCTATTTCGCGTATTTTTCCGAGACGAACACAATGGCATAGCCCGTTTCCCTTGATTCCCATTTTAGAATTAAATTCTGCCTCGATTTATGTTATTACAGGTTATTGAAAATACGGGTTGTTACAATCTACCACGGCACTTACGTATATTAAGCTGGAGAATGAAGGCAGGTAATTGCCTTTTGTAGATTCGAGGAAACAGATTCGAACTAGGGTAGCAACTTCGTCATAGATTTGACGGAACGCCTCATTTTTGGATCGTGATTAGTGAACGAGTAAAATAGAGTTATCATCATTTGTAGATTCAAGAATAAATTAGGGTTCGATGGATAAAACGGATTGGGTCGCTTTTTAATGTTTTATTTTATTGTTGGAAGCAGGTCGGGTCAGAAAAACAAAATTAAACGGGTCAAACACGACCCTTTTAATAATAGGGTCAGTACCGTTGGATAAAAGGGTATGACAAAATTTGACAGACCTGTAAGGCCATTCTGACTAAAGAAAGATATGCTGAAATTTTGACTTTTTTTTTTTTTTACGAAACATGGGCCGGTTTGGTCATCATCGGCCTTTCCCCAATCCTTTTCTTTCTCCCCAGAACATTACGGATACAAATTGACCCAAGCTGTCCAGTTTTTCTGATTTTCTCTTCCAAACCCTAATTTTGGAGGGAGAAAACTGGAAAAATCTGAAAAAATGGGTCTGAAAACAGCTTCTAAGCCAATCGCCTCGATGCTAAAGAGTCAAGCTGGAAGGCACCCGCGATTTCGTCAATTCATAATCGACATTGGTCAGGTAATTTCGAAACAGAGATCCGATTTTCTATCAATGTTGCAAACTTTCTGCAGCAGTTCTCAGGATTGATCTTTACAGATTTGATATTATGATGTGAAAAACAATAATACAATCTTTGCATTTTATGGTTTGATTAATTGCTTTTTTTTCTTGTAAGCAATAAGCCTTCCTTTCATCAATAAGCAGAAAAAGCATGCGGGTTCCTAACATATTAGTTGGCATGATTGCTTCAGGGTTTGATAGTGATGACTGTTTAAACTGATAGTTCACTGGAAAGAGCGTATTAATATTAGTGTTTGGGACTGTTAATCTGAAATCTGCTTGAGTACTAGCTAAGCTTTAAGATATAGAATAAAAACATAAATTGCATTTTGATAGGAGCTGGAATGCTCATTGATAATAGAATAAAAACATAAATTGCATTCTGATAGGAGCTGGAATGCTCATTGATACCTGAATTGTTTACATGTGCCATCCATTTCTTCTATTTTTACAAGAGCTATAAGATATTAAGATGAACACAGGAACCAAGCTGTTTGAAGGTACACCAGAAGGGAGGTATCAACATATCAATCCCCAACAACTCAATATGACAATGAAGAGTATTGTCAGGCTGGACACGAAATTTTCTCATATAAGTTATGTGATAGATGTCAGAAACAAGTCGTTTGTAATACGCTCTTCCATATTGTTTTATGGAAAAAAAATCCCAAAAATTTAGTTGAAAAAGTATGCAAGAAATTTAAATCTAAATCTCTCACTTGTTAGAACCTTGAAGGTTCTAGGATATTGAGTAAACAAACTCAATCTTTGACGCTGCATTGTTGAAAATTGTGGAATATTTAACAATTCAGCGCAAAGAAGATAATGAGTAGAAAAATATTTGTATTTCGATTTTTGTTGATAACTAGGATGTAATCATCCAAACATCACTGGGGAGTGGGAATGGAAAATTTATGCACAAAATTTGACCTGACTTTTTCTCTCATGTAACTTATTTAGACATTGCTTCATGTATCTTTTCATCATTATCCCGATAAGGCTTATAATTTGGTTGATTATCTTTTCATCATTGACTTGATAAGGCTCACAATTTGGTTGATTATCTTTCCATCATTAACTTGATAAGGCTCATAATTTGGTTAATCGGTAATCGCGACTTTGTAAACTTTCATACGTAATGTCCTTGTGGTTGTGGGTCATACATCAATCTCAATGCGTAACACTTTTGATGGAAAGTCAATTCAAATATGCAACTGCAGTTAGAATCAGTAGCACACCTATGTTATTGTCAAATAAAATGGATCTGTATAACTCCCTTAATACCTTGTATGACTTAACAGATTCTATGTTACATGATAGCTTCATGAAAAATTTAGTTTAATAAAACTTCTTTAACTTTGTATTTGAAGTACTTAGGGGAGGATCAAGAAATTACATCTAGGGTGCATGCAAATAAAGTTGATCAAAGCAATACATTCTCAACGAAAAAATTGATAAAACCACTAAAAAAGAATGTTTTTTTTTTTTTCACTTTAAAAATCAGTAGTAACACACGATAGGCTTTTTTTAAGTTTTAGCCAGCAACCTAAATACAATGTTTTAGCTAATCAGAAAGTAAGGTACTATAAGAGAAATTTTGGTCTTCGATATATGTTTTTAAAATGTTAGGTGTATTTTTGTAAGTACTTACAAATGTAAGCTGGCATTTGCCAAAAACATAGAACTGCCACAAGTGGTCTTAGGTAAAAATACAGTATTATACAAAACATGTCATTCCATTGTTTTAGTAGTATTTGGACAAGGGAAAGTGTATATGTGGACTTTGGAAATACCACCGTTGGCATTTATCATTATAGTCATCAGAGCATCTCCAGTATGGTGCTGGATTTTGGAATGAGCAAACTGAAAAAAGTATAAATTCCTCCCATTATTTGAGTTAAAAACAGTTTTTTGTATTTTAGAAAACTGTTTATAAGTTTTGTTTTTAAGACTATGGACACCGAACAGATTGATGTTTATACTATAAGCAACACTTTAATTGTTGTTTATAACATAAACGAGGATCATTTCCCGGTTTATAAGTTGATGCTTGGGGGGGAAAAGGGACAAAATCTCATTTCAACACTCGAATTCTCTCTGCTAAAGCGGTGGAAAAAAAGTCTTTTCTGCGTTTTTGAGTATCTCCACTTTGCTGGGATGCTACTAAAATAAAATATACAAATGTCTCTTGATTTAACGAACGTGGTAGGACAAGCACATTATACTTTTAAAGTCAACCGTACAAGCAACATGAGATTTGACAATACATTCTCATTAATGATTAATCATATTGCTTTCTCCCTTTTTGTTCCAATATGAACAATACTTTATCCATCTTCATTATGTTACTCCATATAAAGGGATAACCTTATTGATAAAAATGGTTTTATTCTTGGTCATTGTTTCTTGTTTGGGGGATCTCTTGAATTTTTATTGTAGAAAATATTTGTTCCAAGTAAACTCCATTTGTACTCTTGTATAGTGCAAAGTTTTGTGCATTGGATTCCATACCATTATTTTATGTGCTACACTACAATTGTCCATACACTTACATGTGCAGTTTAGAAAACAATCGTGGTGTATTAGAGAGAGGTGTAGTTGAGCCTTATACCTGCACACACGTGTGTGGTGCACATGTGCATGTGTGTGTTTGTATGTGCACAAACGCGCGCGTGCACACACATATTTGTATGTAGGTAAGGTGCCACTACATTTTGCACCGCTAAGGTTTTAGTGTTATACTATTTGAAATTAATTGGAACTTTAAGATGTTCAGTCTTCACTACGAGCATCGTGTCCACAATAATTGGTATCGTTTTGAAACATCTAATATGTTCGAAATGTTAAATCAGAATCAATAGTTAAAATATTAATTTTAATAGTCGATTTGAAATATTATTTTGAGTATGTCTGGATTTCTCAGATTTACCAAAATTTAGTAAGGATGATTTGAGTGTGTGTGCGCATGCACCCGCATATTAAGGGGCTTTTTGAAATGGTGCACCCCATTTCTATCTAATTGTGGTCTACGAGATTGATTGGTTTAATGACGTTGGCATTGTTGGCATGTCGCTATTAACATTGAATTAATGATGCAGTCAACATTACATAATCAATAATATGAATCCAAGAAACAAAATCGAGGTGCAAAATATGCTATATTAGATGTATTGGCGTACATAGTTAAACATGCACACAAGCACGCATGCGTGCACCTGTGCGCACAGATGTTAGCGTTTGTACGTATAACACACATATGGGAAGAGAGGGACTACATCCCTTGCGCTGCCTTCTTTTCAAAGATACAACTCAAAATGGAATCAAACTTTGTGAATATGTTCTTATATCGTTCAAGATATCTTCGTCTGTCAGCAGCTCTAGCAAGGTCGGCAAGGGCTCTCATCTCCCCAGCATAGGGGGAAGGTTTGATTTTTGACAACCACATTTTAGCGTTTTTTTTCATTTGCGGAGGCATGCAATGATGGTATAAAATCCACAAGATCGAAAAGTGACACCGTAGCAGTCCGGCTAATATTGGGATACGGGTGTGGTTGGGGCGAGTAGGTTATTTTTTTTTTTAATTTTGAAAAAAAGGGATATCTTCATATAAATTTGGTTTGTTTGGATAATTCTATAATAAAAAAATAATTGATTTTTTCTTCTTCAGGTTAATGGTTGAATTCAATGGTTTTGGTTGATATTAACTTAACATTTTGGAATGTGCTGGAAATTGCATAATAATCTTAGTTTTGTGAAGTTGGTCGTGAATGGTATATGAACATATCTAATAAATTTGAGTTCATTTCATTTCAAATTATATAACTAGTATTGGGAATGTATGGCATGGTTGTAGCGCAAGGGGCATGGATAAATAAATTTAATCTAGCCAACAATGCATGCAAAATTATTTGGTTTGGTCCTAGCTGACTGAGATGGGTCTTCAGAAATGTACGGCCATGACCCATGGTTCTTGTATCTGTAACTAAAAGTTTTATACATTTAATTGAATCATAACAGACTTATTTGCCGTTATGGTTCTGTACATTTATGAACGTATCAGTCAACATATCTAATGCGTAAAAATAACAAATACTATCGTCCTTCTAATTACCAGCGTGTTCTCTTTAAAAATCCCAGCATACACCTCATAATTGGTATACAAAATAATGCCTTCTGCCTTTTGCATTGCAACTTGACTCTTACATTGCTTTTGAAATCAGGGTTACCATCGATTCACCACTACTGATGTAGAGATACGGCCTCTCAATGAGGAAAAAGCAACTCAAGCTGGTTCTAGACTAATTAGACAGTTTGTTGTTTCCTCGGTGTGTTATTTTTTACCAGATAACTGAATCTTTCTTTTTTGTTAATCTCTTCCATATACGAAAAGGTTGCTACCATTTTCACGGTTTTGGACTGCAGTGCATGCTGATTGTCTATTGTTGGCTTTCTTAGGTTACTGCCGTTGTGCTAATAGGAATGATGCAAAGAAGAGCTAAATCAAAGGCAGCTAAAAACGAAATGATTGAACAAAATTTTAAGGTACCACTATTCATTTTTATACGTCCTTATCCATTGCATATAGATCCATATGCAATTTTTTTCCAGTACCACTATTCATTTGGCAAATTATCAGTATTTCATTATATTATATTTCTACGTAATTGTATAGTGATCTTAAAAAGAAAATCATTGACGTGATATTAAACTGTGTAGTTTGGATATTAAAAAAAATTGCTTCAGCAAATATACACTTCTCTTTTTTGTGAAAATTATTCTCTTTAGCAGCTTAAGAATTGAGCTGTTTCGTAATCATTATCATTCATTGTTCCTTTTATCCTGGGTGATATTATGTGTTATAGGAAATGAGTGAAAAAAAGGAACGGGTGCTGCAAAAAATGAATGAGCTGCAGCAAAAAATGAATGAGATAGAGCAACTAGCAAGAGGCCAAGGCCTTTCAGGCATCTTTGAACTCGATCCGGCCAATTCACGTACTCATGAATCAAGCAAATCAACATCATAGCTAATCTGACCATAAGTAATGATAATCATTTTAAACTCAAATTTACTGTTGTTTTTTATGGAGACTTTGTTATAATTTTCGCAGATTTTTTGCTTGTGTGAGGTCAGGTCAACTTAACTGTGATTTTGAATTGCTAGTTTGTGTATGTGATTTCTAGTTGTTTTGCTTTTGTACTATTAATTCATTGTTGATATTGCATAAGCTTCCATGACTATCATGTTGAAAGCATGATTAGGTGGGAATGTAAATGGACGTCATATATCTTCAAGTAAAAAAATATCCAAAAGAACACAAAATATGTGCAAAAATTGCTGATGCATTTCATTCCTGCTTCAATGATAATGCTCATTTTCCTTTATCAACATTGTTGGAGGACAAGCGAAGAGCAAGTTGATTTGAAATTGATTTTATGCACTAAAATTAAAATGGTAATTTAACAAATAAAAAACGAGTCAACCCAAGTGAAATTAAGGAGTAAAAGACCAAGCAAATATAATTGATATTTTCTACAATTAAGACCAATTAAGTCGAAGACGCGTTTTATTTGTCGAACTTGAAATAAGCTGGAATATACTAGTACTGCCATACGGTGGTGGAGAAAACCGACCGCTAAGTTACATAACAGCAGAAAAAAGTATATTTTATTTTTATTATTATTCTTTCTTAATTATGAGTTTGATCAAAAAAATTATCTAGCTTGTGCAATGGCTCGTTCAGCCCTTTGACAAAGCGAAGGGCCTTCTTGTGCTGTGTGTTGACTAAGTCCAATCCAAATCTGGCTAGCTGATTGAATTGGTTGACGTATTCTTTGACTGACATACTTCCCTGCTTAAGGGATAAGAACTTCTCCACTTGTAAACTTCGCTCAGCTTGTGAGAGGAATTTCATCTCAAATCTTGTCCTGAAATCCTCCCAAGTCTCCGCCTGTCTCTCAGCATGTGTAACCTCCCACCAATAGGAAATTTCATCTTTAAGCAACCACACAACTAGCTGTATCTTTTGCCCGTCGTCTACTCCGAAGATGACGAACAAATATTCGGTCTTCTTCAGCCAGTTCCTTGCTGCCACGAAGGATTCGGTTCCATAAAAGTCATTTCCACCCATAGCCTTGAAATCTCTACACGTCTTGGAGAAAGCATTTCCACGAGGAGGAGGAGGAGGAACTGCTGCCGCTGGGGGAGGAGGAATGTTTGCTGGGCCCGCGTCATTGGCCCTAGCCTCTAGGTGCCTCCTGAACCAGCCAGGGACCGGTACACCTTCTGGAAGGTTAAGATCCCCAGACATGCTGAAACGAAAAAAAGAAAGATTCAAAACAAAAGGATAGAAGGATAGTGCGTATGGCTTTGGGGGATTATGCCTTTTAATTTAAACAATACTATTTCTTAAAAAAAAATGCTTCTTTAAACTTCTTTTCGAAAAATGATTTCAAATTTTTTTATCTGATCTGGTAAACCTATGCTCTGATACCAAATGAAACATCCCACCTCCGTTAAGGTCACTCACAAAGAGAATGCCTTAAGTTTAGTGGAGGTTTATAGGTAAAAGACACAGATAAATTTACAAGACAGATATAAATAAGCAGCGGAAAACAAACATTTATTTCATACGTAGTTCAATACCAAAAACATTACAGTAAATTGTCTCACAATAACTTCCAAAACAGTACATCATAATTTCTGTCTTGATTATTAAATAAAGAAGCATAAACTTAAACAAAATAGCATAAAATCCCCATGATTAAGTATCCAAAGTCATGGCCAAAGGGAAAAGAGTCCAAAGCATACATCTACAATCTTGAAGCTTGCAAAGAGTCTGACTAAGCTGGATTGTTTCCTCCCTGTGAACCGGGGGGGGGGGGGGGGGGGGGGAGGGGGGGGACGGAAGAAAAGAAGACGAAAGAAAAATAAAGTCAGACATAAAGCCTGATAAGTCTAGTGACTCTTAGCATGTGAACAGGAAAAAGTTCATGACATGAATAAACTGGAAAATGGGACAGTACCAGAATAACAGTCTAACATAAAACTAGATAAGGTGGCTTAAACCGAACATCCCATCGCACCCCATTCTAATATCTCTGCACCTACTTGTACTTGTTCCAAATTGCACCCCATGATTAGGGTGAAGTGATCCCATTTATAAAGATCGGCTCCTACTCGCGTATTCATATGCGTCACACGGCCCCGCTTGATTGTAGATACCTATGCTGGTCCCACCATGGGGTGTATCATATCCCATGGTGGCTACCCGACACAATTCTAGAATGCATAGAGTACACTACTTATGCCCAATGCCTTATTTTTCTGCTCCGGAGTGTGTGCACGCCCGCACTCCGTTAGAACCTACACCGTTGCACCTACCGCCGTCGCTTTGACCGCTTATAATCAGCCCAGTAATCTTGCCCCACCATGCCTAGTTTCAGGGTACCGTGATACTCCTATGTGGGTTACTCCTGAAATAGGTCCCCGTTACTAAGGTTTTCTAGTCAAACATGTTAAGTGGTTAAGTGTCTGTATTAACCTAACCCCAGCCATCAGTTTAGTTAACATGTTGAATTGGTTAAGTGTTTTAGTTAACTTAACCCTATCATTCTTATCCTAGCTTTTATACATTCATTAAAGCACCAACCACTCACATTAGATAGCTATTGTTGCGGTTACTGGATGTGCCGGTCGGTTCCGGGCAGATTTATACCGCAACTCAGTCTAACCTCGGGTCCTTATTGGGCTCAATGCCTTAACCTCCCACATTAGATAGATATTGTTATGATTACTGGACAGCCGGGCGGGCAGTTTTACATCACAACTCAATCTAACCTCGGGTTAAGCATATTCGTATTTTCTAAATTTACATTTTATTTATGTAAATTTCTACAAGTATTTCATGTCACATGTTTTAATCCAAGACTAATGGTATACAAATTATACCATTCATGGCCTTAACCCATTTCATGGTTTTTAAGCCCCGCTACATATTAACATGTTTTGATTTAATAGTTAACCCCAACGTTACCTCCGCTCGATTGTTCATATTAATCGCATGAAGATATTGGGCCAGCTAATAGGCCAAATCCATAAACAAGGTAAAGAAGGGAACATAGGTTCAGTGAACCTATATCATGTAATTTAGCCTAAACATAGTTATTGACTAGCGTGTGACATAATCATGGCATGTCAAATTCCAGCACATGTGTAATTATAACATTGACATAAAGGTACAAACTAGATTAATAAGGTGTTTGCGAACAAATTATACAATTGTAAACAACTGTAAAATTCGTTCGTCTTTCCTAAACAACAAGGATCGTTGTAGAGGGTGTCGAACTCTGGGACCAAATTATTTTAATTAATAAATCCAATCAAGTTATCCCTAACTTTTGATTGGTTGAAAACAAAGAAAATAGCAAAATTAAATAAAAGAGAGTTTTAACAATAAGTGAAAGCAATTAGGGGATAATGACATAGATCAGATTCATAATCATCAATAGCCAAAAGATTAACGAGATCTAATACATGTTTCTGTCACAAACATGAATCAACGATAATAGATTTTTAGAAACAAATATGTAAATAACGACAAGCATAGCCTATGCAGGAGCTCAGCTCTACAACCATAGACTATCAGGACAGATTCACTAATTAATTTCTAAAACCCTAAAATTAGATCTAAATCTGATAACTGTTAGACCGAACACGAATATACCCTGTGAAGGAGCATAGCTCTTAAACGACACAGGATATTAAGGTTCAGACCTAACCCTTGGTTCAGATCTAGATCTATATACATGAATTCCTCATCCTTTGGCTATGTGATTCATATCGAATCATACTATCAGCGTCATCACCCCCTAATCAAAGGGGATTAGCTAGACATAGCTAAAGAAGAAGAAAAACAGAAATTAAATAACAAGAACATAAATAAAACTAAAACTAAATAGAAAAGAGGAAGAAGAATGATTTTATTCTAAGAAGAGAATTACAGAATAAAACCCAATGTGTTTTACAATGAATGAGATACAAGGTATTTATAGCTGATATGACAAAGGCTAGCTAGCTAATTACATAATGTGGGACTAAAGAAATAACCCAAATAACACATAAGCCAGTGTGAACGCAGCTTTAGAGTGAGTGGTCTAGCAAATAGGCTAGTGTGAACGCAACATGAGTAAGAGGCCCTCCAAATGAGCTAATGTGAATGCAGTTTGAGTCTTTATTGAGCCAAATATTCTTAACTGAAATATAATTGCAACCGTTCTTCAAGCTTTAGACTCTTCAAGCTTTAGCAATTTTAAACTTCACTCTTTTTTAAGCAAATTCTTCATGCTTTTATCCATCAAATGCTCTAAACCATGCTTCTTGTCAACAATCTGAAAATACAGCTATAAATACAAAGTATCAATTATTTTAAAGGGAAAATAAGATAAATAAGCGGATAAAATATACACATTTATGTGTATATCAAATACCCCCACACTTATCTTTTTATTCGTCCTCGAATAAACTAAACTAAGATATGTCACACTTTCGTAGGAAACACGATTGCATTTAGCGTATGCAACAAGCCGTTAAACCTCTGGGTGTCCCCAGTAGGACGAGTGTTGTCTCGTGAGGGTTTTCAGCGGATACTACCCACAAAATCCAAAGCGTCTTATGTACGCGGATTAATCAAACAATATATTTAAGGTCTTTCACATTCCAAGGATTTCACCTAACTTCAATAATAACGGTTTAGTCCCAAATTGTCCATCCCATAATTGGTGCAAAAATGAATAAAAATTTTCAAGCTGAATCGTAATTCCTTGATAACACTGTAATTGTCTTGAAGGTTAAGAGCGTGGTGTCAACCAAAGTTCTACACATCGACAATGTACACCTAATCATTTATTTGATCTTTTTTTTTTTTTTTTTTTTTTTTTTTGAATAATTTTGCACCAATGTAACTGTAATGTATTGGATGTGAGTTATGCATAGATGAAGGAAAATTTTGTAAGTTCTAAAAATGTTATAGATAAGAGGGCAAGTGTATTAGTTGAACTTCAAGCTACAAAAGATAAAGTAATACTAAGGCACATATGAACATGTTTATTTCCTTTCATCTCCTCTACTACAATCCTCACTTCCAAGTACGGTATAATGGATGTGGATGGAATGGAACTGAATGCTTTATAGTCAAGAATGATGAATGACTATTTTATTCTGAGAGACTCTCTCTTTATTTCATTTTTTTTTTCTTTTCTTTTCCCCCTTTTTTTTTTCATTCATTTTTTTTCTTTTGCATGATGAATGATGAATGGAGATGGAATGGAATGATACCGCACATTATTTCATTTGATTCCTCCTTTACTAAACCAACACTTCATGAAAGGAAAGTTTTGTGCCCTTAGTTACTCTACTTCTATAACCTTAATTCAACACACAAGTCTGGATTGATGTTATACAAAAAGCTGAAAGGAATGATAAACAAAGTTTCATAAGATAGATAACCCATATAAAATAAGATGTGGTATATGGTTATCCTACCTTAAAACAAGTACGGAATGGGTAGTGTAATATTGGTATATAAAAAGTGATGTTTTTGACCTTTAAACATAAATCAGTGAAAAGGTTCTTGAGTATACCAATATAAGATAAACTTGTCGAAACATGGATGTAAATCGACTAAAACTTGGGTTTGAATAATGTGGGGTATCGAAGAAGAATGCTACAATGAGTCATTTCTCCTTAATTGGGCCAAGTGGATTTTAGAACTTACGATTTTGAAAATTTGAGTGGAAAAGAAAATATTATGCATGAAAACAAACTTAGAAAATCCAACAAATGTAGGTGCAAAATCCTTTTATTTCATGATTTTTTTTTTTTTTTTTTTGATTTTTTTTTTTTTGATTATTTTTACTTGCACATTCTAACATGTATAACAAAGGTTGACACGCTTACTCCAGAACACGACTAACGTCTGCACAGTCTCAAGCTAGCATCTTAAAAAGACACATTACGATTCAATGAATAAATAATGTTCATTCCCATCACCCAACAATTCAACTTATCAAACAAGAACCAAGGTGTTATTTATGAATTTAAGTTAATCCTTGTTCAATGAATGACCTACTTCATAAAATTTGATTGCTGATGTAATGTAAATCCCCCCCACACTTGAATGTGACTGTGTCCTCACAGTCTTAATCAGACATATATTAGTGAAAGGGAAAAACAAATAAGAGAATATTTACATATGTACAAAAGAGGGTTAGTGTGTCTTACCGAATGTAATGTGGGTCATGGAGGACCATGAGCTCTTCCTCGTGGTTGGGTATTGGTTCCAAGTAAGGTTTAAGGCGTTGACCATTGACCTTAAAGGATGATCCATCAGTTGGATTCTCAATTTCTACCGCACCATACGGAAAAACGGTCCGTACAGTGTAAGGTCCTGTCCATCTAGATTTTAGCTTACCCGGAAATAAATGCAGTTTTGAGTCATACAACAGAACTTTTTGACCTGGCATGAAAGTTTTACGTAAAATTGATTTATCATGGAAAACTTTTGTTCTGTCCTTGTAAATTCGTTCATTTTCATAGGCATCATTTCGAATTTCATCAAGTTCATTAAGTTGAAGCTTCCTATGTTCACCTGCTTTCTCTAAATCAAGATTTAAAGTTTTTATTGCGCATAACGCCCTTTGTTCTAGTTCAACTGGCAAGTGACATGGCTTACCAAAAATCAACCGATAAGGGGACATACCCAAGTTGGTTTTGAAAGCGGTGCGGTAAGCCCAAAGAGCGTCGGTTAACTTTTGAGACCAATCTTTACGATTTCGATTCACAGTTTTCTCAAGAATTTGTTTAATCTGCCTATTCGATACTTCAACCTGCCCACAAGTTTGAGGATGGTAAGGAGTAGATAACTTGTGGGTTATCGAATACTTTCTCATGAGAGCTTCAAAAGAACGATTACAGAAGTGTGTACCATTATCACTGATTATTGTGCGAGGTGTGCCAAACCTAGAAAAGATGTTTTCTTTCAAGAAGCGCACAACAACCTTGTTATCGTTTGTTTTGCATGGTACAGCTTCTACCCATTTAGAAACATAGTCAACAGCCAAGAGAATGTAAATGTTCCCAAAAGAATTAGGGAAGGGTCCCATAAAGTCTATACCCCACACATCAAAAATTTCGACCTCTAGAATGGGGTTTAGGGGCATCATATTCCGTTTAGAAATTTTACCTAAGAATTGACATCGATCACAAGTTTTGCAAAATTCGTACGCGTCTTTGAAAAGGGTGGGCCAGTAGAAACCCGATTGGAGAACCTTTTCGGCTGTCTTTTTGGGACCGAAGTGACCACCACAGGCTTGGTCATGACAGAAAGAGAGGACACTTTGAGTTTCAGTGTCAGGAACACATCTTCGAATGATTTGATCGGGACAATACTTGAAAAGGTAGGGGTCGTCCCAATAAAAATGTTTCACTTGGGAAAAGAATTTGTGTTTATCCTGCTTAGACCAAAAAGAAGGGGTCTGCTTAGTGACTAAGTAGTTGACAATGTCAGCAAACCAAGGATCAGTGGATAGAGAAAACAGCTGTTCATCAGGGAAATTCTCGTTGATCGGAAGAGAAGAAGATGGGGCATTTGGAAGACGAGACAAGTGGTCCGCAATAACGTTGTCGGATCCTTTTTTATCCTTAATGGTAAGGTCAAATTCTTGAAGTAGAAGGATCCAACGAATGAGACGAGCCTTAGCATCCTTTTTAGAGAAAAGGTACCTGAGTGCGGAATGATCGGTATAAACCGTGATTTGTGAGCCAACTAGATAAGGCCTGAATTTTTCTAGAGCGAAAACAACTGCTAAAAGTTCTTTTTCAGTGGTCGTATAGTTGATTTGAGCATCGTTCAAAGTCTTACTCGCATAGTAAATGACGTGAAGAATCTTATCGATACGTTGTCCTAAGACAGCGCCAACAGCGAAATTCGAGGCATCGCACATGATTTCAAAAGGCATCGTCGAGTTGGGAGAGCAAATGATAGGAGCAGAGACAAGTTCATTTTTAAGATGCTCAAAAGATGAAATGCACTCGGAATTGAAGTCGAAAGGAACATCCTTACCAAGAAGATTGGTCAACGGTCGAGTGATTTTGCTAAAATATTTTATAAAGCGACGGTATAAAGCAGCATGACCTAAAAAGGATCGAATGTCCTTAACTGATTTGGGAATGGGAAGATTTGAAATAACTTCGATTTTGGCTCTATCTACTTCAATTCCTTTGTTAGAGATGACATGTCCCAAAACAATGCCATGTTTAACCATGAAGTGACACTTTTCCCAATTAAGCGTTAAGTGTTTCTCTTTACAGCAATTAAGAACAAGATCGAGATGATGTAAACACTCAGTGTAGGAATCCCCAAATATGGAAAAATCATCCATGAACACTTCCAAAAATCGCTCGATCATATCAGAAAAAATGCTAATCATGCACCTCTGAAAAGTTGCAGGAGCATTACAGAGACCAAAAGGCATACGTCGGTACGCAAATGTACCAAACGGACAAGTGAAAGTGGTTTTCTCTTGGTCCTCAGGAGCGATAGGGATTTGATTATAGCCCGAGTACCCATCAAGGAAACAGTAGTATTCATGACCCGCTAGTCGTTCTAACATTTGATCGATAAATGGCAGAGGGAAATGATCCTTACGTGTTGCAGCATTAAGTTTCCTATAGTCAATGCAAACACGCCAACCAGTCTGGGTGCGGGTTGGGATAAGCTCGTTAGCTTCATTTTGGATCACGGTAATCCCTGATTTCTTAGGTACGACATGAATCGGACTAACCCATTGACTATCAGAAATCGGGTAGATGATTCCATTGTTAAGGCATTTAAGGATTTCAGCACGAACTGCTTCTTTCATGATAGGGTTTAGTCGACGTTGGGGATCACGAGTGGGTTTGGCATCATCTATAAGGTGGATTCAGTGTTGGACTATCGAAGGACTAATCCCCTTAATATCAGCCATGGACCAACCAATTGCCTCCTTATTTTTCTTAAGGATGGGAAGGAGCAATTGTTCCTGCTCTAAAGTAAGGTCAGAAGCGATGATGACAGGAAAAGTTTCATTGTCTCCTAAGTAAGCGTACTTAAGATGACTGGGCAACAATTTGAGGTCAGATTTTGGGGGCGACTCAACCGAAGAAATTGGTTGAGGGATGGACTCATTTGTGAGAGGCTCGACAGGAATCGAATCAGAGACATTTTCGGGAATATCTTGAAACAAGGTTTCGTAATTCGATTCAATTCCGTTATTCAGATGGTCGAGCTCAGATTCATTATCGTGGACAGCATGGATTTCAGAAAACTGGTCCACATAAGAGTTAGGAGAGTTTTCAGTTCTGAAAATGTTTAGCTCGACAGTCATGTTACCAAAAGAAAGTTTCATAGACCCATTTCTACAGTTGATGAGAGCATTAGAGGTTGCTAAGAAGGGTCGTCCTAGAATCAAAGGGATTTGGTTTGCAGGATTGCTAACCTGTTGTGTTTCTAGGACAATGAAGTCAACTGGAAAAATGAATTCTCCTATTTTGATCAAAACATCCTCGATTTCGCCCACAGGTTTCTTAATTGAACGGTCGGCAAGCTGAAGAGTAACCTTGGTGGGTTTCAGTTCTCCTAGCCCTAATTGGCGATAGACGGAATATGGAAGCAAGTTAACACTCGCACCTAAGTCTAGCAAGCATCTATCGATTTTCTTGTCCCCAATAGTACATGATATTGTGGGGCAGCCAGGATCTTTGTATTTCACTGGCATAGATTGGGACAAGACTTCGCTTAGAGTTGCCGCTAGAAACACTTTCTTAGGTACATGTGTATGACGTTTCTGGGTGCACATATCTTTTAGAAATTTTGCGTATTGTGGAACTTGTTGTATAATATTTAAAAGAGGAATGTTCACTTTAACTTGCTTAAATATTTCAAGGATTTTTTCTAGCTGATCCGTCTTTTTCCTAGGTCGGAGTCTATGAGGAAATGGAGCAGACAACTCAGTAGGTTGGGCTACTTGAGTTTGAGGATGGTCCTTGTCAGAAATTGGCTCAATGTTTTGATCTGAGTTGGTCGAATTTTCGATAGGGTTTGGAAGATCGTCCGGTAAAGCATTTGGGTTAACCACATGGTTGTCAATCTTTTTTCCAGATCTAAGAGTCGTGACCGCATTCAAGTGACTCACGTTTGAATCTTGAATGATGTGAATTTGGTTGGAGTTAGGATTTTGACGGTTGGGGTTTGGAATGGGTTGACTCGGGAAAGTGCCTCTTTCCCGTTCGCTTACCGAAGTGGCTAACTGACTCATTTGCATTTCAAGTTTAGCGATCGATTGACTCGTGTTTTGCATGTGCGAAGTCAATAAATTTTGAAGATTGGTATTTGATTGGAGATTTTGAGTTGTCGCTTTAGTCAATTCTTCGAGAGTTTTCTCAAGTGATGACAATCGTTTATCGTCCTGGGGAACAAAAGATTGTTGCGCTTGGTTTTGAGGGGCTGGCGCAGGATGTTGGAATTGAGTTTGTTGAAAGGGAGGTTTCGAAGGATTATTCGAAAATGACTGAAGAGGCGGTCGAACCGCATTCAAATTTGCATTGTTTTGGGTCCAAGAGAAGTTAGGATGGTTTCTCCAACCTGGATTGTATGTTGGGGAGAATGGGTCATTCCTAGCTTTGTTAAATGCGTTGAGTTGTTCCAATGAATGTGGGCATTGATCAGCTATGTGGTTAGGATCGTTACATTTGTAACATGAGGTCTGAGACGCTTGAGCTTGATTTATTTGCGTTGATGAAAGGACGTTATCGAATTTGGATATCATCGCGTCTATTTTTTCTTCTAAGGCAACTGATGATCCTACCGAATAAGCGTTAGATCGGGAATAAATCGATTTCTCGTTAGATCTTTCCCATTGAGCTGATTTTTCGGCCAAATTTTCGAGAAATTGCCAAGCGGCATTGTGATCTTGGGCTAGAAAATTTCCTTGGCACATTGATTCGAGCATGGTTCGAGAGTTATTTTCAAGTCCATCGTATAAAATTTGACAAAGAGTCCATTTTTCGAAATTGTGATGTGGACATTTGACTAGAAGTTCTTTAAATCTTTCGAAATATTTTGCAAAGGACTCACCCCCAAATTGATGAAAATTAACGATTTCAGTTCGAATTTTTGATGTTTTTTCCAAGGGGTAAAATTTCTTTAAGAAAACATTCACAAATTCAGTCCAAGTTCCAATCGTATTTGAAGGCAAGCTATACAACCATTTTTCAGCATAATCAGTAAGTGCAAATGGTATTAACCTAAGTTTGATTCCATCGTCACTTAGTTGTTGAAATTTCATGGTTGCACAAACTTGTTCAAATTTGGTCAAGAAAATATAAGGATCATCACGTTCAAGATTGCCAAATTTTGGAAGAGTATTTATGTGATTCGAATGAATTTCAAAGTGGTTACCCGTTGGGGCGGGCAATATGATGCAAGAAGGAATAGAAACTCGCTCGGGGAAGTATCTATCCATAAGAGATCGAGGGGGATTTTCTTCGGCCATGGTTAAAGAAATGTTTGTTCGAACTAAACGATTATCTGAAGGATCACGAGTCCAATGACGCATGCACTAGCGAGAAGAATAAGGGAAGATGAGAAAAAAAAAATTGAGAAGCGATTTTTTTTTTTTTAGAGAAAAAGAATTAGACACAAAAGATTTTTTTTTAAATGAACCTAATGCAATTTACAATTTCTAGAATTATATAATGACGGTTTGATTTATTTCAACAAAAGATTTCTCAGCCAGTTAACGGACAGGAGTTATCGGTGCACCAGGAATCACCCTAGCAATGCAGCCGAAGGTTTAAGTACCTTCAGAGGAACAACCGATATAATATTTACGAATCACCGTAATATTTATAAACAGTTATTACTCTGCCGTAGTCTAGACACCGAGAAATAATTCGTTAGAAACAAACCAATTTGTCAAAATATAACGATGTCCTAAAAAATTAAAAATAAGATGAATGCAACCAGAAAATAAACGTGAATTACAATGCAACTATGAACGAATTTTTATTTTGTTTTTCGTTTTTGGATTTTTTTTTTACGCAAATGCAGACAACAACAATACAAATAAATTAAAACAAACTAGGAAAGAGAACAGTGAGAGAAGAATAAATTGCAAAAATTTGTACATTCAATGCCGCTGTCCCTGCAGAATTTTTTTACAACAATTGTCTATATTTGCTTTCTTTTTGCAGCAGAGCACCTGTAGAGTTTTAAAAATTCTTACCTTGATCGGCAGTCCGTCCAGTGAATTTGGGAAGCGCTAGCGCGTTCACACCCCACTTGGTGTGCAACCGCTCAAACAATTCAAATTCTGTTGTTCGCAAATCCGTTAACCTTTGAATTCTTGTTCGTTTGCTTGAATTTGATCCTTCACCTTGGCCTATGGTTTGCTTTTGAGAATCTCCTCTTTTTTTTTTTTTTTTTTTAATAGAGGCCTAGCACAAAATGTTTCAAAGTAAGATGAGAACTAAAATCAAAACAAAACAAAATCAAAAGGATTTTTTTTTTAATACTTACAACAAGCAATATAAAATAGCAATCAACAAAACTTAAAAACAAACAAATAAAACCTAAGACACAGTGACACAAAACAACAAAATCCTACCAACCCAACAAATACACAAAAAAAAAAAAAAAACGCAGGCCACACCAAGTTTAACAGTCCACGCTGAAAGAAAAAAAAATCGAGTTGAGCTGTCGCGTTCCTAACTCCAATTAGCCAAAACTCCAAATATCCAAAAAGAACTGGGCTCAATTAATCGGTCTCGCACCGAAAGGTTGACCCGTTCAAACCGACCTTCACCTTCCCTTATTTACGCAGCCCCCACTTTAGGAAAAAATAAAATCACAGAAACAAAATCCCTAAGTTCCTAACACCTCAACTATCAAACACGCCGCCCTCCACTTTTTTTTTTTTTTTTTTTACTTCGCAATTTGCAGTTCGAACTTGGTGAAGGATTTTCAAAATTGCGTTCCTGGTTTCGGAATTGGGTTTCAATCTTGTGGGTCAAGTGGAGTGGATCGGGAGGTAAGAGCTGGAAGGAGGGCTTTTGGTTACTGGTTTGTGAAGGCTGAGATATTGCGAGAGTAAGTACGGGTTTAGATGGGGTTGACGTTTTTTTTTCTTTTGATTGTGACGGGTTTGGGGGTTCGATTGTTTCAAGGTGTTGATGTACGGACTGGGTGGAGGCGTTTGAACTTGCGTCGAGGTGATGTAGGGAAGTGAGGACGGAGAAATAACGCTCTGTCTGGCTTGGGGAGGAGGGATTGAGGACTGGTAGCCTGACTTTGGGTCGAGTTGGGGTTCAAGAAATCGTGAATTGTTGGTATTTGCGATGGTTTTGTGGAGCGAATTCGGCAAGAGTTTGTGGTGGAATGTTGGGTATTTTGAATTTGCGTGGGTGATGTGATGGAGATGCGGCAAATACTTAAAGCAGTAGATTGTTTGTGGGTGGACTGTGGAGGAAAGGTGTGTAAACAGCGGTTGTGCGCAGGTAAGAATTGGGTACAGGTTTTGGCTATCGTGATGGGTTGAGGAACTTTGGGTTCCGATGTGGGATTAGTGAGCAACGTGGTGCTGATAAGAGGACAATGACGGTTGTGTTGCGATTTTTTGGTCTTCGGAAATTGTGAGAAAGACAGTGTTGAAGGTGGATAGGCTGACGGTGTGTTTGTTGGTGAAGCACGGCTTGATGAAGTAGGGTCTGAAATTTGTTGACTGAGAAGACACAAGCAGTTTGTGGTATTTGATCGGAGAGATTTTGGTGAGGCAGGTGATCGGATGTACGGGTGTACAGGGGTATTGAACGTATGGACTTGTCGCAGGTGGAAGTTGTTCACGTTTGTATGGACTGTGGAGTGTGGACGTGGTTTTGAGGAGATTGTCACTGGTGGAAATAAGTGGCCGACGGCAGAAGTGAAAGTATGGAAATGGTGCACTGAAACTAGTAGAAATTTGTAAACAGAAGTTTGAACAGAGGGTGAAAATTTGTGAAGTACGGTGATGGATGGGTATGGGGCAGGTTGGAGTGCAGACGGTGTAGATAAACTAGTGAGGATGATGACGTGGTGTAGAAGCTAGAAGATGATGCACACAGTAGAAAAGCAAAGAAGAGGAAACACTTTTTTTTTGTATCTTTTTTTTTTAAAATAGAAAACTTGTACAAAAAGAAAAGAAAGCACTTGTAAAAGAAAGAAAGGAGGAAAAGAAAGAATAGAAAGGAAACAAATCAAATAAAAATTGCAATTTTTTTTTTATTATGATGGAAAACAAAAGGAAAAAAAATATAACCCGAAGGACTACTAATTAAAATTGTTTTGGTCCCCGGCAACGGCGCCAAAATTTGTTTGCGAACAAATTATACAATTGTAAACAACTGTAAAATTCGTTCGTCTTTCCTAAACAACAAGGATCGTTGTAGAGGGTATCGAACTCTGGGACCAAATTATTTTAATTAATAAATCCAATCAAGTTATCCCTAACTTTTGATTGGTTGAAAACAAAGAAAATAGCAAAATTAAATAAAAGAGAGTTTTAACAATAAGTGAAAGCAATTAGGGGATAATGACATAGATCAGATTCATAATCATCAATAGCCAAAAGATTAACGAGATCTAATACATGTTTCTGTCACAAACATGAATCAACGATAATAGGTTTTTAGAAACAAATATGTAAATAACTGTAACACCCCACCTCCGCCAGGGTCACTCGCAAAGGAATGCACTGGCTTTGGAGGGGCATTATTGGTAAACATGCATAATGATATAGCAAGGCAGGACATGACATATATATATATATATATATATATATATGTAAATAAACAGAGTACGTAAATAAAACAGCGGAAGATTTTTAAACTATTTCAAAAACAAGTCTGGTACATCAAAATGTTAATTTCCCAAATAAACAAGTCTAGTACATGAAATAACGTTATCTGAAACTGAAAAAGAAAACATAATAGTAGCTATCCCCAAAGTGGAAAGACCATAGCGAGCTCAAGTCCAAAGCATACATGAGCTATCCAAGAAAGCAGCTAAGCTCCAAGCTAGGCTCCTGTATTCCCTCCCTGAGAACCTGGGGGGGGGGGGGGGGGGGAACGGAAGAAAAGAGGCGAAACAAAACGGGTCAGTCAAAAAGACTGAGTAAGCCCTGCTACGATCAGTCTATAAACTAATAAAGTTAACATTATGATGGAAACTGAGGTGATTATTGATAACAACATACTGGCATGAATAAATCAACTACAAGATAGATAGAGGTGTCATCGCATAAAGCAAGGTTAAGTTTTTGCACCACGGTGTACTAGCAAACCAACATAACAGGTATTGATCCCTTAGCCCAAACTTTGGCCCAATAACATGAAGTGACCTTAAAAGGTCCAGCCCACGGTCTAGTCGATCGGCTCCCTATAAACCTAACACGTCAAGTGTTGGTGTCCATATGGCCCACGTATGGATGTAGGTAGTCTGTACTGGGCCCACCTTTGGGTGTATCAAGCCCTCGGTTGTCGACCCCGGACACTTAAGCAATAATGCACAGCCCTAACCTACTGGTACCCGTGCCTCGAGTTTGTCCAACATCGGACTACGTGCACGTCCGTAGCCCGCCGGACCCGCACCGCTGTACCACTCGGCCATCGCCCTTTGGTCGCTTACATCCTCCAGTAATCGTGCCCCGCCCTAGCCTAGCTTCTAGGGTTGTGAATGATACCAAACTGGGATTACTGTTAGAACAGACCACGTTGCTAGGGTTTCCCCAAGAGGGTTAAGTGTGATTTAACCCCTCACTAATCATGGATTAAATTAGTTAAGTGTAATAAACGGTTCACCACTTAACCCAATCCAATCCCTTGTATTCCCAAATTGATTAAATTGGTTAAGTGTAACTTAACCCCATTCTCATCCCTTGAATCCCCAAATTGGTTAAGTATTAGTGGACCCTGACTTAACCCTAATCATGAGGCATTAATTGACTTAATGCACCTCAACCTCTCACATTAGACCTTGTTGTGGTTACTAGTTAGGCCGGGCGGGTCCGGGTAGGTTTACACCACAACTTAGTCTAACCTCGGGTTTTTGGCACCACATGACCAACTTCTCACATTGGGTCCTATTGTTTGTAGCCACTAGTTAAGCCGGTCGGTTCCGGGTAGAATTACGCTACAAACTCAACCCAACCTCGAGTTGGCCACACTTTTGTTCTCTAAGTGTCATGTCCACTTTATTTTAAACACATAATTACAAGTTAACAAATGCTTGGGTAGACCTAACTTAATAGGTAAATTCCCAAGGGGTAGACCTAACTTAATAGGTAAATTCCCAATCTTATATTTTCATGTATTTTAAGTTTACCCCAAAACCCCCAACGTCATTCTATCGCTTACATATTCGTAGTAACGCATAAAGGATAGGAAGAGGGAACTTGGCACAACATACATGATAAACTTGCACAATAATCATGCATAACATGTTAGACTTGCACAACTTAGCATAGTGATCTTGCATATTACCATAAAACATGCACAACTTGTCAAAACATGCACAACTTGTCATCTTAAACTTGCATAAGTATGCATAACTTGTCAAACTTGCACAACTTGTCAAAACATGCACCACTTGTCATTTTAAACTTGCATAAGTATGCATAACTTGTCAAACATACAAATCATGGCTTAACAAACTTGCATAAACATGCATAACTTAATAAACATACAAATCATGGCTTAACAAACTTGCATAAACATGCATAACTTATAAATCTTGCAAATCATGGCTTAGTATACATGCATAACTTAATAGATTTGCAAATCATGGCTTAGTATACATGCATAACTTAATAGATTTGCAAATCATGGCTTAATACCCTTGCATAACATGCACAACTCAATAAACATACATAAACCCCAACTTTCATCACACATTAACTTTATAGTTTCTAAAATGAGGGTAAGAGGGCTTACAATGCTTATGCGGACTCAAATGAGTATAACAAATGCAAGAAACCCCTTATGCAACTAATTAAGACCCCCAAATGCAAGCAAACTTGATCAAGACTCCTCCTTTATGATGCCAATTGAAAAACAAGCCTTTAATTCAAGCTAAGGAGGATCATACAAGCCTAAATATGCTTGTATGCATGGAAAATTACTTAGGAATTATTAATGAAGAGATTGGAGGCTAGGGTATTAGGTGGAGGCCATGAGAGTTTAGATTTTGGCATAGTTTTGTTGCTAGGATGATTAATGAATGATTTAGGGTAGGTTAGAGGCTTATTTATAGAAGATTAGAGTGATTTAGACCATAGGATTAACCCTAGGTGAATTTTGGCCCGTCAGATTTAGGAACTCTCCAGAACCAGACCACACAACCAAGCCCAAACCAAAGAGGTGCGCCAGGCTAATCTGCCTGGCTACACCCTGTCGACAGGGCTGTCGACAGGGCAGTCGACTCCCTGGGGACCCTGTCGACAGGCCTGTCGACATGGGGCCCCTGGCGGGAATTTTCCCGCCTTGGCCCAGCTGGCCCAATTCTTCAAATTTGAATCTGATTTTTACTTAGTAATTTTCTGCAAACTTCAATGGGCCTTAACTGCGTCATACGGACTCCGATTTTCGAAAACTCGGACTCTATTTCGCGTATTTTTCCGAGACGAACGCAATGGCATAGCCCGTTTCCCTTGATTCCCATTTTATAATTTAATTCTGCCTCAATTCATGTTATTACAGGTTATTAAAAATACGGGTTGTTACATTCTCCCCTCCTTAAAGGATTTCGTCCCCGAAATCTTCAAGTTAGGAAGAACGTATCCTACCATCCAATCATCCATCTACTCAAAGCATCATCCACGAGCAATCATTGTCCTTACAAGATTCTAAATGCTGGATGAACATATGCAAAAGTGTGTGTATATGTACTTATCTAATGCAAAAATCAGGCGGTTACTGATACAGTAAACCTCCTTAATGCATATGTATGTCAGTGAAATGAATCCATATGTATGCAAATTCCTAACATAATGTATAATATCTACATGCGTGCTCAATCATACATCCATATGCAACATCCATGTGATAGCATACGAATTTCATCCAAGAATAAGCATAAACACTCATGCACATGCAATATGAGGAGTGTGTGAGCCGATCTAGTGCCTAATCGTGTATAATGCATCCACGAGCAACCACTTGCAAACACTTGCAACCACTTGCAACCATCAAGCATAACATGTTTCAAACACATGTTTCAACCAAAGGGTTTCTACTAAAGGTTCTCATGACACGATAAACTAGATAAACTAGATAAACTCCTTTTTGGATTACAAGAAATCCATTCAAACTTTGACATATAGTACTAACCGATGAGTCTTAACCCCCTTATGGAGTTTACAAAATAAGATCGAGAACGGGACCGAGAGGATATATGCAAAAGACAACTTGCAAGCAAGCTCCACAGGAAAAACGAGGATCAAGGATGCACTCTTAAAAAGAGATATGATGCGCGTATCTAGTCTTCACTCTTCTTAGTCACGTTTCCTTGAGCTTAATTCCATTGTGTTTTGACTATCTTCCATTTCATTATTGCCTCTCGTCTTTCTTTCCCACTTATTCTTCTTTCTGTATACTTGGCTTAAACATAATATAACCTCATGATTTCATGCAAGCTCTCCAAAATCCTGGATCTCGTCCTCTTACAATAAGGTATTCCATGCAGCAGAACTTTTCTTGGAAATACCACTCCACGTTGCCAATTGTCCTTATAAACATGATTTCCTATAACTCAGGCTTAATCGACATGAACCGTCCGCCTATAGGTCGTACCTAGATTCAGTTGCCTACCTATGGCTTTCTGTAGGTTATTTCAAAACTGGCCAACTTCTTGAGGGTAAACCGTTGCTGACCATGATGCAGTCCTCTCGCTCTTCACCGGACTGAAATGAGCACTCTTCGTGAGTCTACCTATTATGACCCTCATACCCGCATTCCCTTTCTTTGATCTAGGTAGTCTATCCACATAATCTATCGAGATGTTTTCACACTTCCCTTGCGAAACTTCCAATGGAGGTAATGGCCCAATGGGCTTCTATGACTTGGCCTCAACCTGGTGGCACAACATGCATCCTAAGACCAACTCGGCCACCTCCTCGAGTGATGCGCATCTTCAAGAACCTTCTTTACCACGTCTTTCACTCGAGGAACACATAATCTCTTGTCGCGCCTTAGTCATCCTTTGTCATCTATAATATATCCAGCGAGGTGACTTAACATTTCGCCTCGAATCAACCGGTCCATGTTCTGGACCAACTGCGGGTTTTCTTCCTGTGAAACCCCCTTCTTGATCCAGAAGAGTAAGTCTATGTTCCGGGAATGCTAACTAATTAGCCAAACGGAGGAAGCTTCCTACTTTAATTGCCCTTCTCAGAGCCTTCCGGTCTCAAACCGCAGCCACTTTAGCGGAATCCACCGCTAAACCTTACTTAGGAACTATGTGCCCAAGAAATCCCACTTTTCCTCCAAAATGACATTTGGAGAACTTGACCTCCAACTAGTGGCTCTAAGCGTATCCATCTCCTTCTTGAGATGTCCAACATGCTCTTCCTCGTTCTTTTGAGGAGATCAAATATCATCTACGACGACCCTGACAAACTTGTTCAAGGACTCCCTAAACACCCTACCCATCAAGATCACGTAATATGCGGGTGCATTAGTCAAACCAAATAGTATGACTAACCATTCTAAAACCCATCTAGAGTCCTAAACGCAGTTTTGTCAATTCCATCCTCAGCCATCCTAAGCTGATGGAGTCTGGCAGCTAGGTCAAAAGAAAACAGATGCTCCTACAAGCTGATCAAACAAATCATTGATCCTTCGTAACGGTTATCTTACGATAATCAACACATAAGCGAAACAAACTGTCCACATCAGTAACGAATACTACTGGAGCACCCTACTCGAAAATGCTTCGTCTCAGGAAGTTTTTCTCAAGCAACTCCTTGACTTGCTTCTTAACTCTCATCTCGTGAGGTCATGTGCCTAACCAGCCACGAAACTGGCTTGGTGTTACCAACCAGATAATGCGGAAATCTATCCCACGTCTAGGGGTAACCCCTTTACTTTCCCCAAGATATCAAGATATTCTCGGACCACCCTCACAGATTGCAAACTATCGATAGACGAGTTGAGGGATTCAAGATAACATAACATGACGGGACCCCTAGGGTTGCTAGTAATTTCTAAGGGTACGGCTGAGGCGAGTCATGAGCCTCACAACCCTATATACAAAAACCCAGAATGGCTCCAAAATAGGACAACCATTCCATGCCCAAAGCCAACCCATATCCCCCGAAACCGAGAATATAAACATCCCACGAGAATTCTGTACTCAAGACAGAAATTTTCAAATCCACTCAGACCACAGACAAACGGGCAGAACCCCCAATTGGATTTGAAACACATACGGGATCATCAACCAGACTAGTACTTAGGTGCAAACTTTCAACTAGATCAGATGAAATAAAACTATGCGATGCGCCAGAATCAAACAAAGTTCGAACAGGGAAAATCAGAAAATGTAAACAAGATTTTTAACAGAAACACTACCTCTATCATGAGCTGGAAGAACGGGGTTGAGGGGATGAATTCGCCCTCCAGATAGTCCTGCATACTGAGCCTGACCTTGCCCTTGTTTCCTCGGGCAATCCTTGCTGAAATGTCCAAACTCACCACAATCAAAGCATTCGCCCCGCTTTCTCTTCTTCTTCCTACATTCCCTGGCTACATGTCCAACTTCACCACAGAAGTTACATTTCATATTCTTGCCCCGTTTCCTGGAATTTACTCTTTTGCCTTGAGACTCATTTGCCTTGACCTCTTTCTTATCGTTGCTACCTTCTTCTTGAAGTAGGGCCAAATTCACTAAATTCTCGAAAGTCGCCCCCAAGGGTATATGAGACAGGGCCAAATCACGTAATGGCTCGTTTAATCCTAGAGCAAAGTGTAGGGCCTTCTTCTGAGCTGTATTAACCAAGTCTAAATCGTCCTGCGCCAGTTGATTAAACTTATCTATGTATTCCCTAATAGTCATGTCCCCTTGCTTTAGTGATAAGAATCCCAGTCCAAACCTTCCTCTAAAGTCATCCCAAGTCTCAATTGGTCTAGCAGCAGTAGTGACTACCCACCAACGTGCAGCTTCTTCCTTTAGCAACCATACTGCCAATAAAACCTTCCTGCGGTCACCTATATCAAAGGTGGCTAAAAGATCTTCGGTCTCTTTCAACCAATTCCCTGCTTCTACAAAAGTCTCTGTTCCATTAAAATTCTTGCCACCCATCCTCTTAAAGTTCTTGCAAGTTTCCGCGAAGTCCGCTTGTGGAGGCTGAGGGGGAAGAGGAACATCAGCTACTGGAGGAGGAGGAGGAACAGCGGCCTCGACTGGGGGAACAACATTAGGGACACCCGGGACCGGTGCCGTGACTTCCAAGTACCGACGAAACCAATCGGGTATCATTACTCCTCCGGGCAAGACGAGATTATCAGACATGCTGGAAACGAAAAGAAAAGAGTTCAAACGAGAAGTCAAAGGATAGTGCTAATGGCTTTTTGGGGAATAGCCTTTAAAAACAACTAGACTTTTCTTTGGAAAATACTTTATACTTGGTTTTGAAAGTAGTTTTTCAAAAGTTTTAAAAACCTTTTTATCCCTTCCCGTAAACCTTATGCTCTGATACCAAATGTAACACCCCACCTCCGCCAGGGTCACTCGCAAAGGAATGCACTGGCTTTGGAGGGGCATTATTGGTAAACATGCATAATGATATAGCAAGGCAGGACATGACATATATATATATATATATATATATATGTAAATAAACAGAGTACGTAAATAAAACAGCGGAAGATTTTTAAACTATTTCAAAAACAAGTCTGGTACATCAAAATGTTAATTTCCCAAATAAACAAGTCTAGTACATGAAATAACGTTATCTGAAACTGAAAAAGAAAACATAATAGTAGCTATCCCCAAAGTGGAAAGACCACAGCGAGCTCAAGTCCAAAGCATACATGAGCTATCCAAGAAAGCAGCTAAGCTCCAAGCTAGGCTCCTGTATTCCCTCCCTGAGAACCTGGGGGGGGGGGGGGGAAACGGAAGAAAAGAGGCGAAACAAAACGGGTCAGTCAAAAAGACTGAGTAAGCCCTGCTACGATCAGTCTATAAACTAATAAAGTTAACATCATGATGGAAACTGAGGTGATTATTGATAACAACATACAGGCATGAATAAATCAACTACAAGATAGATAGAGGTGTCATCGCATAAAGCAAGGTTAAGTTTTTGCACCACGGTGTACTAGCAAACCAACATAACAGGTATTGATCCCTTAGCCCAAACTTTGGCCCAATAACATGAAGTGACCTTAAAAGGTCCAGCCCACGGTCTAGTCGATCGGCTCCCTATAAACCTAACACGTCAAGTGTTGGTGTCCATATGGCCCACGTATGGATGTAGGTAGTCTGTGCTGGGCCCACCTTTGGGTGTATCAAGCCCTCGGTTGTCGACCCCGGACACTTAAGCAATAATGCACAGCCCTAACCTACTGGTACCCGTGCCTCGAGTTTGTCCAACATCGGACTACGTGCACGTCCGTAGCCCGCCGGACCCGCACCGCTGTACCACTCGGCCATCGCCCTTTGGTCGCTTACATCCTCCAGTAATCGTGCCCCGCCCTAGCCTAGCTTCTAGGGTTGTGAATGATACCAAACTGGGATTACTGTTAGAACAGACCACGTTGCTAGGGTTTCCCCAAGAGGGTTAAGTGTGATTTAACCCCTCACTAATCATGGATTAAATTAGTTAAGTGTAATAAACGGTTCACCACTTAACCCAATCCAATCCCTTGTATTCCCAAATTGATTAAATTGGTTAAGTGTAACTTAACCCCATTCTCATCCCTTGAATCCCCAAATTGGTTAAGTATTAGTGGACCCTGACTTAACCCTAATCATGAGGCATTAATTGACTTAATGCACCTCAACCTCTCACATTAGACCTTGTTGTGGTTACTAGTTAGGCCGGGCGGGTCCGGGTAGGTTTACACCACAACTTAGTCTAACCTCGGGTTTTTGGCACCACATGACCAACTTCTCACATTGGGTCCTATTGTTTGTAGCCACTAGTTAAGCCGGTCGGTTCCGGGTAGAATTACGATACAAACTCAACCCAACCTCGAGTTGGCCACACTTTTGTTCTCTAAGTGTCATGTCCACTTTATTTTAAACACATAATTACAAGTTAACAAATGCTTGGGTAGACCTAACTTAATAGGTAAATTCCCAAGGGGTAGACCTAACTTAATAGGTAAATTCCCAATCTTATATTTTCATGTATTTTAAGTTTACCCCAAAACCCCCAACGTCATTCTATCGCTTACATATTCGTAGTAACGCATAAAGGATAGGAAGAGGGAACTTGGCACAACATACATGATAAACTTGCACAATAATCATGCATAACATGTTAGACTTGCACAACTTAGCATAGTGATCTTGCATATTACCATAAAACATGCACAACTTGTCAAAACATGCACAACTTGTCATCTTAAACTTGCATAAGTATGCATAACTTGTCAAACTTGCACAACTTGTCAAAACATGCACCACTTGTCATTTTAAACTTGCATAAGTATGCATAACTTGTCAAACATACAAATCATGGCTTAACAAACTTGCATAAACATGCATAACTTAATAAACATACAAATCATGGCTTAACAAACTTGCATAAACATGCATAACTTATAAATCTTGCAAATCATGGCTTAGTATACATGCATAACTTAATAGATTTGCAAATCATGGCTTAGTATACATGCATAACTTAATAGATTTGCAAATCATGGCTTAATACCCTTGCATAACATGCACAACTCAATAAACATACATAAACCCCAACTTTCACCACACATTAACTTTATAGTTTCTAAAATGAGGGTAAGAGGGCTTACAATGCTTATGCGGACTCAAATGAGTATAACAAATGCAAGAAACCCCTTATGCAACTAATTAAGACCCCCAAATGCAAGCAAACTTGATCAAGACTCCTCCTTTATGATGCCAATTGAAAAACAAGCCTTTAATTCAAGCTAAGGAGGATCATACAAGCCTAAATATGCTTGTATGCATGGAAAATTACTTAGGAATTATTAATGAAGAGATTGGAGGCTAGGGTATTAGGTGGAGGCCATGAGAGTTTAGATTTTGGCATAGTTTTGTTGCTAGGATGATTAATGAATGATTTAGGGTAGGTTAGAGGCTTATTTATAGAAGATTAGAGTGATTTAGACCATAGGATTAACCCTAGGTGAATTTTGGCCCGTCAGATTTAGGAACTCTCCAGAACCAGACCACACAACCAAGCCCAAACCAAAGAGGTGCGCCAGGCTAATCTGCCTGGCTACACCCTGTCGACAGGGCAGTCGACTCCCTGGGGACCCTGTCGACAGGCCTGTCGACATGGGGCCCCTGGCGGGAATTTTCCCGCCTTGGCCCAGCTGGCCCAATTCTTCAAATTTGAATCTGATTTTTACTTAGTAATTTTCTGCAAACTTCAATGGGCCTTAACTGGGTCATACGGACTCCGATTTTCGAAAACTCAGACTCTATTTCGCGTATTTTTCCGAGACGAACGCAATGGCATAGCCCGTTTCCCTTGATTCCCATTTTATAATTTAATTCTGCCTCAATTCATGTTATTACAGGTTATTAAAAATACGGGTTGTTACAATAACGACAAGCATAGCCTATGCAGGAGCTCAGCTCTACAACCATAGACTATCAGGACAGATTCACTAATTAATTTCTAAAACCCTAAAATTAGATCTAAATCTGATAACTGTTAGACCGAACACGAATATACCCTGTGAAGGAGCATAGCTCTTAAACGACACAGGATATTAAGGTTCAGACCTAACCCTTGGTTCAGATCTAGATCTATATACATGAATTCCTCATCCTTTGGCTATGTGATTCATATCGAATCATACTATCAACGTCATCACCCCCTAATCAAAGGGGATTAGCTAGACATAGCTAAAGAAGAAGAAAAACAGAAATTAAATAACAAGAACATAAATAAAACTAAAACTAAATAGAAAAGAGGAAGAAGAATGATTTTATTCCAAGAAGAGAATTACAGAATAAAACCCAATGTGTTTTACAATGAATGAGATACAAGGTATTTATAGCTGATATGACAAAGGCTAGCTAGCTAATTACATAATGTGGGACTAAAGAAATAACCCAAATAACACATAAGCCAGTGTGAACGCAGCTTTAGAGTGAGTGGTCTAGCAAATAGGCTAGTGTGAACGCAACATGAGTAAGAGGCCCTCCAAATGAGCTAATGTGAATGCAGTTTGAGTCTTTATTGAGCCAAATCTTCTTAACTGAAATATAATTGCAACCGTTCTTCAAGCTTTAGACTCTTCAAGCTTTAGCAATTTTAAACTTCACTCTTTTTTAAGAAAATTCTTCATGCTTTTATCCATCAAATGCTCTAAACCATGCTTCTTGTCAACAATCTGAAAATACAGCTATAAATACAAAGTATCAATTATTTTAAAGGGAAAATAAGATAAATAAGCGGATAAAATATACACATTTATGTGTATATCATAAGGTGAACTTGCATAAATTCATGTTGCATGAAAACTACACATAATTTAGACTTAGATAAACATAAGCCTAACCATGTTAAGGTATAGATCTAGTCATGTGTGAACGTAGCTTCAATATATAAACTAGCATATAACAATATTATGACATGTCCATAAAACATAATTTTTGACATTAACACATATGTATGAACTAGATCTAATCATGTGAACTTGCAATACTTACATATGAATATAGATCTAACATGAGACATATAAGTTGATCTAAATTTTGATCTAACATAATACAACTTCATGAATCATATAACATATGTATGTAGGTTCTAATCACAAACCATATACTTGCATAAGGTGTTGATTGTTTGATTCACAACGCATAATAGATCCAATACCACAAACAATCCAATACGATTCATGATAGAATTTTTACGATAAACAAATATGAACCGACATCGTCGATATCATATAATAGTGGTATAATTCCACTTTTCAATTTAAAGCAAATCATGTCTCAATCGTATTCACATCTAAGGAGTAACTCTACTTACAACAAACGACGATCTTGATTTCTGGATTCTGAGTTCTGGAATTGAGATGCTTTCCTTTTGGTAGATAAACGTTGTTTTGATTTTAATTTTTGTTTAGATTTGTTCGTCTCTTAGTTTGCTTCAAGCGGCGGTTACAATTGGTTATCTCCTGACAGCATGGCGGCTCTATGTCCAATTTTTGTGTGAATTTAGGTTGAAAACTTGGGTTGTTTATATAGAATTTCAAACTAATTAGAGCCGTCCGATGATGCTAGAGTTAATCAAGGCCATCCATCTAAAGAGAAGCCAATCAAAAAGTGACAAATCAGCCCTAATGACATAGCAAAGCCCCATAAATCGAGCCAGGACCAGACCAAGCAGGTCGACACACAGGTCGACCCCCTGGTCGACCTGGGTGCATAGGTCGACCCCCAGGTCGACCCCCTGGTCGACCTTGGTCCTGGGCGGGAATTTTCCAGCCCAGCCTGTTTCTGACTTTTGATTTGAATTTTGAATTCTATTTTCGAGCTGTTTGAATTTATTTTGAATTTCTGAAACTTCCGAAGGTCATAACTTTTTCATACGGAGTCCGATTTACGCAAACTCGGATCTATCTCAAGTAGAATTTCGAGACGAACGCAACGGCGTAACCTGTTTCCCTTAATTCCCACATTCATAATTAATTATACTTTAATTTATTAATTTAGTGTTAAAAGAAAATTCGAGGTGTTACAATAACATAGTGCATCATATTTCAAAAAGTTGTAAGTCGAGTTCCAACCACGGTCAACCCTCGATTGACCAACAAAACGACATGTGAAAATTGAGCTAAAAAAGCTTTCGATGTTCCCAAAAGTCATTGAGATTGAATTTCTTGGTTATTGAACTAAGATGAAAAGGATGGAACCTGTTTGTCCTGTAGATCCATGAGAGGGCTTCGTTTTGACTCGTTATGGTTCCGATAACTCTAAATGGATAAAAAGTTACGGTTGACGGAACAACCTACATTTGTTGGGTGCAAAATCGAAGTCTTGAGGTGCAACATCTTTTTGAAAAATCAAAATAACACTGTATGACTTTATAAAACTTATTTACAGGAATGAAATAGAAATACAACATGGTGCATCATATTCCAAAAAATAGTAAATCGAATTCTGACTGTGCCCCCCCCTTTGACCAATGAAACGGCATATGAAAAATTGAGCTAAAAAAGCTTTCGATGTTCTTAAAAGTCATTAAGATTGAATTTCTTGGTTACTGAACTAAGATAAGATGGGTGGAATCTGTTAGTCCTATAGATCTATGAGAGAGCTTCGTTTTGACTGGTTATGGTTCTAGTAACTCTAAATGGATAAAAAGTTACGGTTGACGGAACAACCTACGTCTGTTGGTGCAACATCGAAGTCTGGAGGTGCAACATCTGGTTGAAAACCAAAAGTTAACTGTATGACTTTTTAAAACTTATTATAGGGATGAAATAGAAATATAAAATGGTGTATCATATTCAAAAAAATAGTAAATCGAATTCCGACCACGGTCAACCCCCATTTGAAAAACAAAACGACATGTGAAATATTGAGCTAAAAAAGCTTTCAATGTTCCCAAAAGTCATTGAGATAGAATTTATTGGTTACTGAACTAAGATGAGAAGAGTGGAACTGTTAGTCCTATAGACCTGTAAGAGAGCTTCGTTTTCACTAGTTATGGTTCCAGTGACTCTAAATAGATAAAAAGTTATGGTTGGCGGAACAACCTACGTTTGTTGGGTTCAACATCGAAGTCTGGAGGTGCAACATTTGGTTGAAAAACCAAAATTGCACTGTATGACTTTTTAAAACTTATTTATGCGGATGAAATAGAAATATAACATGGTGCATCATATTTCTAAAAATAGTAAATCTAATTCTGACCACGGTCAACATCCTATTGACCAGCAAAACGACATGTGAAAAATTGAACTAAAAAAGCTTTCGATGTTCCCAAAAGTCATTAAGATAGACTTTCTTGGTTACTGAACTTAGATGAGAATGATGGAACATGTTAGTCCTATAGATCTATGAGAGAGCTTCGTTTTGACTGGTAATGGTTCCAGTAACTCTAAATGGATAAAAAGTTCCGGTTGACGGAACAACCTACGTTTGTTGGGTGCAACATCGAAGTCTTGAGGTGCAACATCTGTTTGAAATAACAAAATTGCACTGTATGACTTTTGAAAACTCATTTATGGGGATGAAATAGAAATATAACATGGTACATCATATTACAAAAAATAGTAAGTCGAATTCCAATCACGGTCAAACCCCCTTTGACCAACAAAACGACATGTGAAAAATTGAGCTAAAAAAGCTTTCAATGTTCTCAAAAGTCATTGGCATTGAATTTCTTGGTTCCTGAACTAAGATGAGAAGAGTGGAACCTGATAGTCCTATAGATCTATGAGAGAGCTTCATTTTAACTGGTTATAGTTCGAGTAACTCTTAATGGATTAAAAGTTTCGTTTAACGGATTAACCTACGGCTGTTGGGTGCAATAATGAAGTCTGGTTGTGCAACATCTGTTTGGAAAACTAAAATTTCACGGTATGACTTTTGAAAACTCGTTTATGGGGATGAAATATAAATATAATATGGTGCATCATATTCTAAAAAATAGCGAGTCGAATTACGGGGATGAAATAGAAATATAACGTGGTGCATCATATTCCAAAAAATAGTAAGTTGTATTCCGATCACGGCCAACCCCTTTTGACCAACAAAATGGCATGTGAAAAAATTGTGCTAAAAAAGCTTTCTCCCAAAAGTCTTTACATGGTGCATCATATTCCAAAAAATAGTAAGTCGAATTCTGTAACACCCCGTAATTTTAAGAAAACACTAAATTGATAAATTAAAGAATACACAATTTTTAGAAGAGGAATTAAGTAAAACGGGCTATACCATTGCGTTCGCCTCAGAATTCTGCTTGGGATAGAGTCCGAGTTTGCGTAAAACGGACATTGTATGAAGAAGTTATGGAGCTTTGAAGTTTAAAGGAATAAGCAAAATTAAATTAATTAAATAATAAACCAAATTCGAAATTCAAACGTAATATCTAAGCGGGAAAAGCAGGTGGAGGGTGTGGACCCAGTGTCGACCCCCCTTAAGGGGTGCCGACATAGGGGTCAACCCCCTTATTTCTGGGAAGAAATGCTCTTTTGTTTGTAAACGCCCATTTCGACCCGATACGTTGACCTGAGGCTATAAGTAGGACCCTATTTTCACTCTTTTTCTTACCTTCAACAATGGCGACGCCATGCTGCTACTCCAACTCAAATTAAATTAGATTTCTTCTTCAACAATTCAAGATTAGATTCAGTTTTACATCAGCAACGCCTTATTATCTTCTTTTAGATCCATTCTCTGTGAGTCTATTTTACTTTCACATGTAATTAACTAATAAGTAATTATGATAGGGTTGTAAATTGGTTCTAAGTGTATGCCTATGATTAAGTTGAATCATATCAGATCTGTTATTTGTTGTTCATCAAATTCATGTTATCATCATATGCCTATTTGATCTATTTTATCGTTCTTATGCCTATTTATTAATTTATGCCAGTTTTGATTCTCTTCCTCTTTCCCTTTTTATTTTTAAGACTAGGCTACCTTCAAGCCTAGGCCAATCTCGTTGAGATACACGTACGAATAACGTTTGGATGATTGGGAAAAGTTTGGGAAATATCTAATAAAAAGTAATTGGGCATAAATTGTTGATAATTATCGAAAAGTGGTTTGGGCATAATTGGGCATAACTTATGTGTGGGATTATAGGCATAAATTGGATTGGGATTTATGGGTAATTGAATTGACTATAATTCAAGACTTGAAATTGGGCATGAATTAATGAAAAGATGAATATACGCCTAAGACACGAGGTTAGATTCAGACTGCGGTAGAAGTCTGCACGGAACCGCCCGACATATCCAGCAACCGTAAACGGTAATCTAATGTGAGAGGTCTTGGGTGGAAATTGAACACGTAATGGTGCTAAGACACGAGGTTAGATTCGGATTGTGGTAAAAGTCTGCCAGGAACCGCCCGGCATATCCAACAACTACAAACGGTAATCTAATGTGAGGGGTTTTGCACGCTTACGGATACAATAAATAATAATGAATACTTAACCACGACGACACATGTATGGTTGACATGAATAAAATAAGAAAAGGGGTTAATTGGGTAACATGAGTAGCATGGATAATATAAATTGATTAGAACACTTAACCAAGATGGCACATGTGGAAAGACATGGATATAATAAAGGGGTTAAGTGGGTAACATGGGTAACATGGATAACTTAAATTGGTTAGAACGCTTAACCACGATGGCACATGTGGGAAGACATGGATGCAGTTAAGGGGATTAAGTGGGAAATCCTAGTAGTTGGGACCAAGCTTAGGAGGGTAGCTTGTGTCATGTATGTGGACCATTTTCAATCAGTAAACCCATGTTGGTATCTAGGAAGCACTCGAACTAGGTCGAGGAAGGGGCACGCTTACTGAATTGATTGTAAGAGGTCAAAAGAGTAAGGACGATGACAGCGCAGGTCCAACAGAGTCATGTGCATGCATGGTACCGGGCTGGGAGACAAGACACTATGGCATCGGTAGATATAAGTTTATCAGGGTTGCCACCTAGGGAGTGATACACTCTATTGCGGGGCCAGCACAGGTAACTACGAGTTAGGGAGCCGATCAAATCGGGAGGGTAGTTGGGTACGTCTAGTTGGGTTAGGAACACATTGGCTACCTATGGATGGCACTAAAGTACACGGAAAACTACCATTATTCTGTTTAGTTAAGCGGGGATCATTTTGTAGTCTGAAACTAGTATGGTGTAGAGGAATACTTTTGTAGAGGTTAGAAGCACAACCGATGTTCCATTATGCTTATCTTGTTTATTTTATTATACCTGCCTTATGATGCAGTCATCTCTTATATCCAGTTTATACTCTTGTCATGTTGCTTTTACTTATTATATGTTAAAGTCAATGGACTCACCAGACTTTATGTTTGACCCTTTTTGTTTTTCCTCTTTCCTTTCCTTTCCCCTTCAGGTCCTCATGGTGGGAATACTAGAGCTTGATCCGGATTTCTCTCTGCTTGAAGTGCTAGAAGTGCTTGAAGTATTGTTTGGCTTTATTTCTCCATATTTATGGCATTTTCTGTTGGGGATTATGGTTTTAAAATTTATGTACTCTGATGACTTTTGTACAAGCCTGATATTTGTGTACTTGATTTTTTTGGTGTTATGGGTTTGAAGATGCAACCAAACTTGTTTCTGTTTCCGCTGCAATGAAGTTAATTTTTCAAGTACTGTTTTATGTATCTGTCTTGTGAATTTTTGTTCTGCTTACTTATAACGCTCCACGAAACTTAATGCATTCCCTTAGTGAGTGACATTAACGGATGTGGGGTGTCACATGTGGTATCAAAGTTGAAGGTTACTAGATCAGATAATAGATTTTGAAAATCGTTTTCAAAGTGATTTTTAGAAAGGAAATACTTTTCAAGGAAAAGCTTATTCTGAAGAAACATATTCCCAAAACCATAAGTTCTATCTTTTGATTCTTTGTTTTGAATCTCTTCTCTTTTCTTTTCAGCATGTCTGGGGAACCTAATCTTCCTGAGAGCGTACAGATACCAGCTTGGTTACGTAGGTATCTGGAGGCTACGGCTCCTGCCGCAGGCCCAGCAGACGCTCCTCCCTCATCTGCTGCTGTTGTTCCACCTTTTCCTCCGTGTGTAAATGCTTTTTCTAAGATATGCAAGGACTTCCGTGCAATGGGCGGAAAACCGTTTAGTGGGACTTAGTCGTTTGTAGAAATTGGGAATTGGCTCAAAGAAACGGAGGATTTGTTTGGTATCTTCGAAGTCGACGATAGAAGGAAGGTTCAGTTAGCCGTTTGGCTGCTGAAGGATGAAGTTGCGTATTGGTGGGAAGTGACGAATGCGGGACGTCCGATAGAGACTTGGATTGATTTCAGACGGAGATTTGAATTGAAGTTTCTTTCTCAAGAAGAGGAGAATTTACATATGGAAAGTTTTCGGCGTTAAAGAAAGGAAACATGTAGGTGAAGGAGTACGTTAATAAGTTTAACCGATTGGCAAGGTTTGGGTTGGAGTTGGTGAATACTCAACATAAGAAGGCTTTGAGGTTTGCTAATGGGTTGAATGAAGTGCTCCATGGGTTGGCTATGTCTCACATTCTTATGGGGGCGACCTTTGAGAAACTTATTGATATGGCGTTGATTCATGAGGAAGAGAAACATGCCAATGTAGATGGGCCACAAAATAAGTAAGTGGACTCTAAGCAAGGACCGCCATAACAAAAGAAGGGCGGAAAGAATGACAAGGGCCAAGAGAAAAAGAGATGTCACAATTGTGGAATTATTGGTCACCTAAGGAAGGACTGTAGGAAGAAAAAGAAGACTGGTTGTTTCCATTGTGGCGAGGCAGGACATCTTATCAAGGATTGCCCGAAGCGGCAAGGGCAAGGTCAAAGGAAAGGATCTTCTTCTGGAGGGCAGGTGCATGCTCTCATGGCTGATGTGCAAGAAAGAGGTAGGAAAATTTCTGTTAAAAGTTTGGTTTTCCTTTTCGGTCGTCCTGTTATAACTCTTTTTGATTCTGGCGCTTCACATTCCTTTATATCTGCTTCGTTAGTAGAGACTCTGCACCGTAATACTAGTATAGTTTTGGATCCCGTTGTTGTCTTAAATCCTAATGGGGGTTAATCTCATTTATCTATGATTTGTCGGGATTTGAGAGTGTCTATCTTGGTCGTTGAGTTCGAATGCAACGCCTACGTACTTGGTTTCACGGGATATGGTTCGATTCTAGGGATGGATTGGCTCGCCAGGTATGGTGCCGTCCTAGATTGTGAAAGGAGGGTAGTAGACTCTTGACTTGCCATGGGAGGACCCTCGAGATTTCGTGCGACCCTAAGGGTTCGGTGATTCTTAGTTACCTAGAATCGCTTGATACATCTATTGATGATTTACATTCTATTCGAGTAGTCCGTGAGTATGTTGTTATGTTTGAGAAAGTTCGGGGTTTACCCCAAGATGTGAGACTGATTTCTGTAAATACTTGGTAGATAATGCTAAGCCAGTTGCATTGCCCATACGCCATACGACTCCGAGAGAGAGGAGGGAACTTAGTAATCAAGTAGGGGAGCTACTTGAGGAAGTGTTCATTAGGCGAAGCATTTCGGAATAGGGTGCTCCGGTTGTTTTTACAACAAAAGCTGATGGTTCGCTTCGCTTATGTGTGGATTATAGGGAGCTGAATAAGCTCATGAAGAAGAATAGACACCCACTTCTGAGGATAGACAATTTTTTTGATCAGTTGGTTGGTGCGTCTGTTTTCTCTCAGTTGGACTTAGCTACTGGGTTTCATCACCTGAGGGTAGCTGAGGATAGTATAGATAAGACTGCCTTTAAAACTCCAGACGGTTTCTTTGAGTGGCACGTCATGCCTTTTGGTTTGACGAATGCACCTGCCTATTTTGTAGACTTGATGAGTAGGGTGTTTCAGGAGTTTCTAAATAAGTTTGTGGTGGTCTTTGTGGACGATATCTTGATTTTCTCGAGAAGCAAGGAAGAGCATGCCTTACATCTAAGGGAAGTCTTGGAGACCCTTCGAGTACATCGGTTTAAGGCGAAGTTCTCCAAATGTCATTTTTGGAGGAAAGAAGTAAGGTTCTTAGGACATGTGGTCTCTAAGGAAGGGATATCAGTAGATCCCGCGAAGGTAGTGACAATCCAAGGTTGGAAGATTCTGAAGAATGCAAAGGAAGTAAGAAGTTTTCTTGGTTTGGCGGCCTATTATAGGAAATTCATTAAGACTTTGCGAAGATATCAGCCCCACTCACTAGGTTAGCGAAGAAGAATTTGACCTTTTCTGGGGATGTTAACCGTGACGATGCTTTTCAGCGTTTGAAGAGGGCCTTGACGACAGCCCTAGTCTTAGTTTTGCCGGATGGGAGCAAACCGTTCACAGTATATACCGATGCTTGCGAGACAGGGCTTGATGCGGTTTTGATGCAAGAGGGAAGGGTGATATATTATGGTGGGCAGTTGAAGGTCCACGAGAAGAATTACCCTACCCACGATTTAGAATTAGCTGCCATAGTGTTTGCGCTTAAGTCTTGGCACCATTATTTGCTTGGAGAGAGGTTTGAGTTGTATATAGACCATAAGTCGCTGAAGTACATGTTCTCTCAGAAGGATTTGAACTTAAGGCAGTAGAGATGGATGGAGTTCTTAGCATCCTATGACTTCGAGATTGCTTATAACCCTGGCAAGGGTAACGTTATTGCAGACGCCTTGAGTGAAAAAAGGTTGTCCTTTGTTCGTAGAGCGAAGGAGTTTGGAGTACATATCGATGTTTGATTTTAGACCTTCTACCGAAATTGTACCCGGTTTGTCGGCATCGTTAGAGGTGCGACCTACACTATTGGGTCAGATAGGAGCTACAAAGCGAGATGACCCACATATAGTGGAGATAGTAGATAAGCTCATAAGAGAGGAGTCTTCGAGCCATCTTAGTAGATACTCCATAGATGATAGAGGTTGGTTACGTCATGATGGGAGGCTTTCCGTACGACGAGTCAAGAGTTTGAGAAATACGATTCTCGAAGAAGCACATTGTTCTTGGATGACTATACACCCCAGTGGTGACAAGATGTATAGAGACATGAAGCGAGTTTTCTTTTAGGCCGGAATGAAGGACGTAGCGGAGTTCGTTTCTAGATGCCTAGTCTTCGAGCAAGTTAAGGCTGAGCAAAAGAAGCCTGGTGGTTTGCTTCACCCTTTAGATGCTCCAAAGTGGAAGTGGGAAAGCATTTCTATGGATTTCGTTGACGGGTTGCCTAGGTCAAGGAAAGGCAATACCGGGATTTGGGTAGTAGTAGATAAACTTACTAAGAGCACCCATTTCACTCCAGTTAAGAGTAAGAGAACGGCGGCGTGGTTGTCATCTGTTTATCTCCGTGAGATAGTTCGTCTACATGGCATATATAATGCCCCACCTCTATACTCGCGTTAGCCAAGGCCATCGCAAGCGACGGTGTCGACTAACCCAAAGAATAAGGTTGTTGAGGAACGACCGACTGTATATTAGCTTTGAAGGAGTGTTAAATATGTCGGATAATGTGGTCTAACTTTTTAAATATCACGAGGAAATCCGACATACCTAATTCAAGTCCAAATCTACTACATAGTGGCTATGTATAATTCGGAAAGCAATATAAAATACATAACAATAAAATCAGAGTCAGACACAGATATTTGTATCCCTAAAGCGGAAATAGATATGAATATAGCACAAGAGTATAAATACAAGTTAGTGGTCATAGTCGATCCACTATACAACAAAAGAATAGGTACAAGCTCTAGCCAAAAGAATACGTATACATGAAAATCTAAGATACATGTATAGTCAAGGTATACAACTCTAATATAGATAGCAAAAAGCCATGAATGGGTCCCTGCAAGAAATCCAATGTAGCACCTGTATACTCGATCTGACCTAAGTATTTTATAAGAATAAACAATAAACGGATCAGTCTAGCTGCACTCATCATAACAAACTAAAGATAGAAAACAGAGATATTAACAGAAAATGACATATAAGAAATAACAACAGTATTCACAAGTAAAATGTGAAAACTCGATATGTCCATAAAATATGCCTAGGAAAACTCTGCGATGTATGATGATATCTAAATAATAAAGAAACAAAGATTGATAAACTAATATCAATATGCGAATTGACAGAACATATGTCAATTAAAATATAATTGAAGAAATTAATAAATTAGAAATCTCGAAGATCCCAAAGAAACGGACGGCCTAGGTTAAGGCGGGAGCCCGAATACTCATCAAAACCAAAATATGAGTCCGAAGACTCTATCAAGACAATATAAGAGTCCGAAGACTCAACCTTCTCAATATCGAAGGTCAGACGCGATCTCAAGGAAATAAGCCATGGTGTTGAGCCAAAGCTCCTATGATGGTCCGAAGACCGCAGGCCGCGACCCCGTATGATGATTTGAAGATCATCGATAAGATAAATGAACCGAAGTTTCAAAGGATGATCTGAAGATCATCGCGAATTCGAAGATCGCATGAGCCGAAGCTCCCCAAGATGATCCAAAGATCATCGTGAATCCGAAGATCGCCAATGTGACCCGAAGATCGGATTGATCAGAATTGACCAAGTCTAGTGTAAACTACCCCAAGCTAGTAAATATAAGAGTTGAGCTACTTGTTTCATAATCACTTGCTCTACTCGAGTATTTATGAACAAGTCGTATATTGCACTAGAAATACGAAATGATCATTGCCACGGTGTTCAATCGAACGAGACCAAGAATTAATCATCAAAGTATAAACAAGGGGTCATATTCCTTGTTTTTACAAGGCGTTTAATTAGATTTCTCATACAAACGAGAACAAGGTTTATGAAATTGTAACAACCCGAATTTTAAAAACGTGTTAAGACAAGAATCAAGGCAGAATTAAATTTTAAAATGAGAATTAGGAGAAACGGGCTATTCCATTGCGTTCACCTCAGAAAAATACACGAAATAGAGTCCGAAATTTCGTAAATCGGAGTCCGTATGACAGGGATATGGCCTCGCAAAGTTTCACAAAAATTCAAATTCGAAAACAGATTACAAATATTCAGAAAACGGGCTAGGCGAGAAAATTCCCGCCCAGACCAGGTCGACCAGGGGGTCGACCTGGGGGTCGACCTGGTGGGGACCAGGTCGACTTGGGAGTCGACCTTAGGGTCGACCTGGGGGTCGACCTCCCCGGTCGAGCCCGGTCGACCTGGGTGCACCTGCTTACTGTTTTGACTGGTCTTGGGGGGCTGTGATGGATTTTGAGGGCTCAGATCTATCCTAGGGTTAATCTAAGGGCCTAAACTAGTCCTAACTTCTATAAAAACACCGTAGGTCCTAACCTAAATCACTCAAAATCACTCTTGCAATGAAGTGCTACCCAAATCTCCCTTCATTATGGCCTCCATCTCCAACATCATAAGCTTATGCATTCAAATGGGATTCAAATCAAAGGTGCAAGCTTTCTACACCAAATCAAGGAAGTAGATCAACGTTGCTACGCAAATTCCATGATGATTCATGCTCCTAATTCTCTAAGCCTCGCTATGTAAGTTCTAGATGCTTTTAGATTGAAACGATAACTTGAATATGACATGTGATAAATCCGGAGTTTACCTAAGTATGATAATCAATTCATGCTTATTATTGTTCACCTTGGATCTTGAATTTTGGAAATGTTGAGATGACATCAACTTCATGTTGTAAATCACACTTTTATGTCCAAATACCATGCATGTAATGATGCTTTCTCTCGGATCTTACCTTATGCGAGATTTCTACCTTCCCCTATTTGTTTTCTTTTGATGAACCTTGGTCAATTTCGGACCTAGGCCTAAGCTACGATATACGTGTGATGTGCATGCGGGGAATATTGGGATTTCACCTATGTGGGTGGTAGAATTTATGGCATAACATAAGGGAAAATTTGGGGTATTGCCAATATAATTTGCAAGTTTGGGCATACATGAATTGGCATATGAATTAAATCACGAGTTTTGGGGCTATGCAAATTAAATCAAGGGTTGGGCTTATGTTAATCAGGCATAAGTGGAATTGGGAACATGAACCATGATTTGGGTTAAATTGGCATAAACTTGACTTAAAACATGACTTGAAAACTTGACATGGAATATTGACATAGGTTATACTTGAAAACATGTTTTATGATAAACTTGGGCATGACACTTAGAAAAATCATGAAAGTGACCAACTCGAGGTTGGGTTGAGTTTGTAGCGTAAATCTGCCCGAACCCGCCCGACAAATTCAGTAGCTAAAAACAATAGGACCCAATGTGAGTAGTTGGTCATATCGCGCTTGAAACCCGAGGTTAGACTAGGTTGTGGTGTAAATCTGCCCAGACCCGCCCGGCGTAACCAGTAACCACAACAACGTCTAATGTGAGAGGTTGGGAGTGCATTAATTTAATTAATGCCACATGATGAGGTTAAGTAAATTTGACTAAGGACACTTAACCGATATGACATGAATGGGTAGGTTAAGTAAAACAGGACTTAATTACCTAGTGACACTTAATCGATATGACATGAATGGGTAGGTTAAGTAAGACCGGACTTGATTATTTAAAGACACTTAACCATGTAACACGATTAGTGGATGGGTTAGTTTAACCCAAATGGGTTAATAACACCTGACCGGGATAACACGAGGCGTAGTAAGGTTAAGTAAACACACGAGGGGAAAATACTTAACCATTATATGTATGACTAGTGGATGAGGGTTAAGTTAACCTATACTTAACCAATCCAATACGGTAATTTGATGGGGTTAAGTCATGAATCACTTGAATATACTTAACCAATCTAACACGGTAATTTGATGGGGTTAAGTCACGAATCACTTGAATATACTTAACCAATCTAACACGGTAATTTGATGGGGTTAAGTCATGAATCACTTGAATATACTTAACCAATCTAACATGATAATTCGATAGGGTTAAGTTAACCAACACTTAACCAATCCGACACGATAATTCGATGGGGTTAAGTTAACCTACACTTAACCAATCCGACTCGATCAGTTGATGGGGTTAAGTTGACCAATACTTAACCAATCTAACACGATAACTTGGTAGGGTTAAGTCACGAACCATTTGAATATACTTAACCAATTTGACATGATGATTTGATAGGGTTAAGTCACCTTTAGAATATACTTAACCAACTTGACCTATGGTTTGTAACACCCCACCTCCGTCGGGGTCGCTCCCGAGAGAGAGTGCACCAGCTTTGGAGGGGTGTTGACTCAAGGTAAACATGCACAGAAATATCACAAGACAGAACATATATAAAACAGCGGAAGTAAAACCAAATCACATTTCTTTATAAACAAGGTCTAAAGCCTTTTACATCAGAAATTTCTTACATCAAAACCAGTCTTGCAAAAGTAAAGAAGCATAAACCATTTCATAAATTATTCCCCAAGTAAAAACAGTAAAGCAGCCATAGCCACGAAAAGTCCAACCATAGATGATGACCTTCAAGCAGATGAAGTCCGAACTAATAACAATGTTTCCTCCCTGAAAACCTGGAGGGGGGAAACGGAAGACAAAGGGGCGAAAGAAAATGGGGTCAGTCATAAAGACTAGTAAGTCCTATCTAATTCCAGCATAAAAACAGGTAAAGGTAACATGACATGCATAAACTGAAAGTAAACATAAGGATGATGACAAGATAGATAAACTACACCAAGATGACAGGATGAACTTCGGTATCAAGATAAACTAATGTATCATGATAAACTACGGTGTCAAGATAAATCAAGGTATCACGTCGTCAGGTTTCCATCTAAGTATAACATCCCAAGGTATCTATCATGTATAACATCCCACGGCATCTATCATGTATATTCGCTCTGAACCCTCCGTACAAGTATCCCAACCCGTGTCATGCGTTAACTATGAACGTCCCTTGCCCAATGTCATGTAATGGTCCATGTCAACCTAATATATGGCATACGTAGGTTCTCCCAATCCGTATGTTTCTTTCCATGTATATGTTCAGTCCTTTGCCGTAAATCGTACGGGCTTTCCCACTACTTTAATGTAGTACCATTTTATCCTTGAAATCGTTTAGACTGTCACCCTTGATCTGGCAAGGTTTCCTTATCATGAATTATCGCGTGCTCAACTAGGATTTGTGCTACCTAGGACCACAAGGGATTACGCTACCTAATGAACGTTTTCGTAACTTGGTTTGGGTTCAAGCCACCTAGGACCACTAGGGGTTACGCTACCCGTCAACCACGCCCTTTTTCCCAAGTAGGTATCGTGAATCGTTCATCCATGTCTAGATGTACATGTGTCTCAATGTGCCATCCGAGTCCCATGCCAGGGCAAATCAAGAAATACGGGACTCGGTCGGGAGCTTTAAGTCATCTGCCGATGCAGATATCAAGGTCTGTTTTTTTGTACCGGTGGTTATGGTCCCACGTGACCCCTCCCTCAACTACTGAAAGGCAATCAAAGAAGAATCATGTATGAGAACTACATTCACAGCCCTACTATGCCCTACTTTCCTATTGGCCAACCTCATCCATAACTCGATAGCAAGTATATGGTCTGTTGGGAGTTCTCTGCCTTTCTGTACGTATACGATTGACTAAAGATGGTAGGTAATCGACGACTTGTATCCAGGGTAAAAACAAGTGTCGCCGACTCCATGCTAATCCACCCTAGTCTTTAGGTTGCTCGCACGGCAACCAAGGCATACCTTTGGTTCTTTTACCACAGACCTTAACCTCTGTGAGCCCAGGAGGATCATCTGCAACCTCACAGAGGGATACCAAGAGTACCCTCACGTCCCCCGAAGCTACCGCTTCGTCACCCAGTTCATTGGAGCCTTTATCTAAGTCATAAAATTCGCTCCCCCTCGTATGCTAAGCGATGACCTACCGTATCAGGTTACTCATCTATTTATGAACTGGTCCAATATCCTTGGCTAAGAATTATTACTTAGTTATCCTTAACTAAGGTTTACCACTTAGCTTCTTTTCCCGTTATCCTTGTTAACTACGGTTTTCCACCTAGTTTCCCCAAACTAGGGTTTTGTCTATTGGGTTTAGTGTTGTCATTCAAATCCATGACTTAACCCACCTACCAATCATGTCAGAATTGGCTAAGTGTTCAAGTTTAAGGCTTAGCCCTACAACCCGTATGTCACGTTGGTTAAGTATATTCTAAAGGTGACTTAACCCTAACCAATTCAATCATTTTAGATTACTTAAGTATGGATTAACTTAACCCCATCAAACTATCGAGTCAGGTCGGTTGAGTGTATTCAGGTGGTTCGTTACTCAGCCTTATCAAGTTATCATATTAGATTGGTTAAGTGTTGGTTAACTTAACCCCATCAAGTTACCATGTTTAGATTGGTTAAGTATTTAATCCCATCAAATTACCGTGTTAGATTAGTTAAGTGTAGATTAGCTTAACCCCATCAAATTGCCGTGTTTAGATTGGTTAAGTGTAGGTTACTTAACCGCATCAAATTACCGTGTCGAATTAGCTAAGTATTGATTAGCTTAACCCCATCCCCTAACTGTATTATACGGTTAAGTGTTATTAAGAATCAAGTCTGTTTCCACTTAACCTACCCATTCATGTCATATCGGTTAAGTGCCATTAGTCAAATTAACTTAACCTTATCATGTGGCATTAAGTAAATTAATGCAACCCCAACCTCTCACATTAGACTTTGTTGTGGTTACTGGATGTGCCGGGCGGGTCCGGGCAGCTTTACACCACAACCTAGTCTAACCTCGGGTCTTAAGCGCGATATGACCAACTACTCACATTGGGTCCTATTGTTTGTAGCTACCGGTATGCCGGTCGGTTCCGGGCAGATTTACGCTACAAACTCAACCCAACCCCGAGTTAGTCACTTTCATGTTTTCTACGTGTCATATTCATGTCAAATTTAGACCCCTTTTTAAATCCATGTTTCCATGTAACCCCATGTCAAATTTTCGTGTCATATTCACCCTTGGCCTAACCTACCCAAAAGGTGTTTCCAACCCAAGTGAAAGCGAGTCTACCTAGTAGGAATACTATGATAGATATTGGCCTCAAAACATGCACGATGCCATGAAGGGATTGGCCATAAGCATGCATAATATCATAAGGTGTTATGCCACAAAACATGCATAGAATCATAAGGGGTTTTGGCCACAAAACTTGCATAGCCTCATAAGGGGTTTTGGCCTCAAAACATGCATAGCCTCATAAGGGGTTTTGGCCTCAAAACATGCATACTATCAAAAAGGAACTGGCCACAAGCATGCATAATGTCATAAATGGATTGGCCACAAGCATGCATAAGCCCCCAAGTTACATTCATGCAAGTAATTCACAAGTCAGAAAGGCTCCCAAGGGTTCATGCTAACGTTTTCTAAGTAAAGATTCGAACTTGCATGATAAACTAAGCCTAATGCAACACGTGTAACATGATTTAGTCATTAAACATAGCCTAAAGTCATATGATCAAGAAAAGGGGCAAGACTAGGTTTACATAGGCTAGCATACTTATGTTCATCGCATTTTATCCCATGTCATATTAGGACTATCGTTTAAATCTCAAAGTAGCTAGAACTTACATAGCGAGGCTTAGAGAATTAGGAGCCAACATTTATCGAAGAAAGGTGTTGAAATGATGCTCCACTTCCTTGATTTGGTGTAGAACGCTTGCACCTTTTGATTTGGACCTAGTTTGAATGCATAGGCTCTTGGAGTTGGAGAAGGAGGCCATGATCAATTGACATTTGGCCAACACTTCGTGGCAAGAGTGATTTATGAGGGTTTAGGCTATGTGTTAGGGCGTTTTTATAGAGATTAGGAGTAGTTTAGGCCGTAGGATAAACCCTAGGATAGATCTGAGCCATACAAAATCGTCACAAGCCTCCAAAACCGAGCCAAAACAGCAAAGTAGGTGCACCAGGTTGACCTGGGGTTCGACCAGGCAGGTCGACCCCCAGGTCGACTCTAGTGTCAGCCTGTTCAAAGCCGGTCGACTTTAGTGTCGACCTGGTCACACCAGGTCGACGCCCAGGTCGACCTGGTTCTGGCGGGATTTTTCCCGCCTACCCTGATTTCTGAAATTTTGAATCTGTTTTTAAATTTGAATTTTCGTCAAACTTTGCGAGGTCATATCTCGGTCACACGACCCCCAATTTATGAAATTTCGGACTCTATTTCGCGTATTTTTCTGAGGCGAACGCAATGGCGCAACCTGTTTTACTTGATTCTTATTTTATAATTTAATTCTGCCTTGATTCTTGTCTTAACACATTGTTAAAATTCGGGTTGTTACATTCTCCCCTCCTTTAAGGATTTCGTCCCCGAAATCTCCAAGTTAGGAAGAACTTATCCTACCATCCATCACCCATCTACTCAAAACATCATCCACAGGCAACCATTGTCCTTAACAGACTTTTAATGCTTTATGAATACATGCAAAGAGTGTGTGTATACGTTCCTTAGCTAATGCGAATGATCAGGCCTGAATGATCTTCTAATGCAAAATATGTTTAGTGCCATGAATCCAACATGTATGCAAATAGTCCTAGTCATATAAACACTATATGTGTGCACAACCATTCATTCATATGCAACGTCCACATGACAACACATTTAATTTCATCCATAAATAAGTATAAATTCTCGTGCATATGCAATAAGAAATGTGACTGAGCCGTTCTAATGCATAATGTACATTCAAGCATCCACGAGCAACCATTTGCAACCATGTCAATCATAACATGTTTCAAATACATGTTTACATCCATAGGGTTCTACCTAAGGTTCTCACGATAGGATCAAGGAGATAAGCAAGATAAACTCCTTACGGGGTTTGCAACAGAAACAGGACCGAGAGGATATTCACAAAAGATAGCATGCAAGTAAGCTCTACAGGAAAACCAGGGATCAAGGATATACTCTAGAAAGAGATATGATGCGCGTGTCTAGCCTTACGTCTTCTAAGTCGCGTTTCATTGAGCTTAACTCAATTGTGCTTCAACCATCTTTGACTTCATGATTTCGTATGAGTTGGAACTCATTTCACTGTCTCCTCTTGTTCCACTTCCACTTATTCTTTCCCCAGTATACTTGGCTCAAACATATTCGCGTACTCATGTAAGCTCTCCAAAACTCACTAGGGAATTCTGGATCTCGTTTACCGATGCCAATCCATGTTGCCAAGTGTACCTACTAGTGTGATCTCTATAACTCATGTGTAATCGAGATGAACCATCCATCTTATTGGCAAACACTACCCGAACGGATTACCAATCACCAATAAATGAATCACGGGATTTTAGGTAACTAATCATGACAGAACCCAAAAGGTTACACGAGACTCCGAGGGTATTACCAAGGTGGGTCAAGAATCTAACTACCCCCCTTTTTAAAACCGAGAATGGCACCCCTTACCGGATAACCACTTTATCCCTAGAATCCATCCATGGCCCAAGAACATTGGCACTTCTTCCAAACATACATTCTCAAACCCAAACAAGTCATGAATAAATGGACTGATCCTCCAACAAGATTTGGGACAAAAAAATGGGATCCTCTACCATGCTAGTACTAAGGTGCAGAGACTCGACTATCGAAGCAGACTTAAATGATGCGATGATCAAAACAAAGTCTGGACGGGATGATAGAAAAGGAAGGCTAAACCTCTAACAAAAACGGTACCATTCCCCTTAGGTATGCTAGAAATGAGAGCATACAATTTCCCTTTCGCTGATCTTGTCCTTATCTTCCTTGGTGGATCAAGCCATACCAACAAGTTGCTTATCCTTAAGCTTGTGTCCTTTATCCTCTTTCTTATTATCCTTTCTGGTAACGCGGCAACAGGTCTCTCGAGAACCACCTCCATCGTACGGGGAACACTTCGTAGCACAAGAAGATTAGCCGCAGTTAAAACCACTATGACTACAGACGGAGGGAAGAAAGGAAAAAGAGATTCAATCAAGGAAACAAAGGATAGTGCTAGTGGCCTTTAGGGAATAGCCTTTAAAATAAAACTTTCCTCGAAAAATGCTTCTTTGTAAACGGTTTTTCAAATAGTTTTCAGAAGGTTTTAAAAACTTTTGCCCAGTCTAGTAACCTTCTGCGCTGATACCAAATGTAACACCCCACCTTCGCCGGGGTCGCTCCCGAGAGAGAGTGCACCAGCTTCGGAGGGGTGTTGACTCAAGGTAAACATGCACAGAAATATCACAAGATAGAACATATATAAGGCAACGAAAGTAAAACCAAATCACATTTCTTTATAAAAAAGGTCTAAAGCCTTTTACATCAGAAATTTCTTACATCAAAACCTGTCTTGCAAAAGTAAAGAAGCATAAACCATTTCATAAATTATTCCCCAAGTAAAACAGTAAAGCAGCCATAGCCACGAAAAGTCCAACCATAGATGATGACCTTCAAGAAGAAGAAGTCCGAACTAATAACAATGTTTCCTCCCTGAAAACCTGGAGGGGGGGGTGGGGGGGGGGAAACGGAAGACAAAGAGGCGAAAGAAAACGGGGTCAGTCATAAAGACTGGTAAGTCCTATCTAATTCCAGCATAAAAAAAGGTAAAGGTAACATGACATGCATAAACTGAAAGTAAACATAAGGATGATGACAAGATAGATAAACCACACCAAGATGATAGGATGAACTTCAGTATCAAGATAAACTAATGTATCATGATGAACTACGGTGTCAAGATAAATCAAGGTATCACATCGTCAGGTTTCCATCTAAGTATAACATCCCAAGGTATCTATCATGTATAACATCCCACGACATCTATCATGTATATTTTCTCTACACCCTCCGTACTAGTATCCCAACCCGTGTCATGCGTTAACTATGGACGTCCCTTGCCCAATGTCATGTAATGGTCCATATCAACCTAATATATGGCATATGTAGGTTCTCCCAATTCGTATGTTTCTTTCCATGTATATGTTCAGTCCTTAGCCGTAAATCGTACGGGCTTTCCCACTACTTTAACGTAGTACCATTTTATCCTTGAAATCATTTGGATTGTCACCCTTGATCTGGCTAGGTTTCCTTATCATGAATTACCGTGTGTTCAACTAGGATTTATGCTACCTAGGACCACTAGGGATTACGCTACCTAATGAACGTTTTCGTAACTTGGTTTGGATTCAAGCCACCTATGACCACTAGGGATGACGCTACCCGTCAACCACGCCCTTTTTTCCACGTAGGTATCGTGAATCGTTCATCCATGTCTAGATGCACATGTGTCTCAATGTGCCATCCGAGTCCCGTGCTAGGGCAAATCAAGAAATACGGCACTGGGTCGGGAGCTTTAAGTCATCTGCCGATGCAGACATCAAGGTCTGTTTTTTTGTACCGGTGGTTATGGTCCCACGTGACCCCTCCCTCAACTACATAAAGGCAATCCAAGAAGAATCATGTATGAGAACTACACTCACAGCCCTACTATGCCCTACTTTCCTCTTGGCCAACCTCACCCAGAACTCGATAGCAAGTATATGGTATGTTGGGAGTTCTCTGCCTTTCTGTACGTACATGATTGACTAAAGATGGTAGGTAGTCGACGACGTACTATCCAGGGCAAAAACAAGTGTCGCGGACTCCACGCTAATCCACCCCAGTCTTTAGGTTGCTCGCACAGCAACCAAGGCATACCCTTGGTTCTTCTACCGCAGACCTTAACCTCTGTGAGCAAAGGAGGATCATCTGCAACCTCACAGAGGGATACCAAGAGTACCCTCACGTCCCCCGAAGCTACTGCTTCGTCACCCAGTTCGTTGGAGCCTTTATCTAAGTCAGATAATTCGCTCCCCCTCGTATGCTAAGCGATGACCTACCGTATCAGGTTACTCATCTATTTATGAACTGGTCCAATATCCTTGGCTAAGAATTATTACTTAGTTATCCTTAGCTAAGGTTTACCACTTAGCTTCTTTTCCCGTTATCCTTGTTAACTACGGTTTTCCACCTAGTTTTCCCAAACTAGGGTTTTGTCTATTGGGTTAAGTGTTGTCATTCAAATCCATGACTTAACCCGCCTACCAATCATGTCAGAATTGGCTAAGTGTTCAAGTTCAAGACTTAGCCCTACAACCCGTATGTCACGTTGGTTAAGTATATTCTAAAGGTGACTTAACCCTATCCAATTCAATCATTTTAGATTAGTTAAGTATGGATTAACTTAAACCCGTCAAACTATCGAGTCAGGTCAGTTGAGTGTATTCAAGCGGTTCGTGACCCAGCCTTATCAACTTATCGTATTAGATGGGTTAAGTGTGTGTTAACTTAACCCCATCAAGTTACCATGTTTAGATTGGTTAAGTATAGGTTACTTAATCCCATCAAATTACCGTGTTAGATTGGTTAAGTGTAGATTAGCTTAACCCCATCAAATTACCGTGTGTAGATTGGTTAAGTGTAGGTTACTTAACCCCATTAAATTACCGTGTTGGATTAGTTAAGTATTGATTAGCTTAACACCATCCCCTAACTGTATTATACGGTTAAGTGTTATTAAGAATCAAGTCCGGTTCCACTTAACCTACCCATTCATGTCATATCGGTTAAGTGTCATTAGTCAAATTAACTTAACCTTATCCTGTGGCATTAAGTAAATTAATGCACCCCAACCTCTCACATTAGACCTTGTAGTGGTAACTAGATGTGCCGGGCGGGTCAGGGCAGCTTTACACCACAACCTAGTCTAACCTCGAGTCTTAAGCGCGATATGACCAACTACTCACATTGGGTCCTATTGTTTGTAGCTACCGGTATGCCGATCGGTTCAGGGCAGATTTACGCTACAAACTCAACCCAACCTCGAGTTGGTCACTTTCATGTTTTCTACGTGTCATGTTCATGTCAAATTTAGACCCCTTCTTAAATCCATGTTTCCATGTAACCCTATGTCAAATTTTCGTGTCATATTCACCCTTGGCCTAACCTACCCAAAACGTGTTTCCAACCCAAGTGAAAGCGAGTCTACCTAGTACGAATACTATGACACATATTGGCCTCAAAACATGCACGATGCCATGAAGGGATTGGCCATAAGCATGCATAATATCATAAGGGGTTTTGGCCTCAAAACATGCATAGCATCATAAGGGGTTTTGGCCTCAAAACATGCATAGCCTCATAAGGGGTTTTAGCCTCAAAATATGCATAGCATCATAAGGGGTTTTGGCCTCAAAACATGCATACTATCAAAAATGAATTGGCAACAAGCATGCATAATGTCATAAAGGGATTGGCCACAAGCATGCATAAGCCCCCAAGTCACATTCATGCAAGTAATTCACTAGTCAAAAAGGCTCCCAAGATTTCATGCTAATGTTTTCTAAGTAAAGATTCGAACTTGCATGATAAACTAAGCCCAATCCAACACGTGTAACATGATTTAGTCACTAAACATAGCCTAAAGTCATATGATCAAGAAAAGGGGCAAGACTAGGTTTACATAGGCTAACATACTTGTGCTCATCGCATTTTATCCAATGTCATATTAGGACTATCGTTTAAATCTCAAAGTAGCTAGAACTTACATAGCGAGGCTAAGAGAATTAGGTGCAATCATTTGTCGAAGAACGGTGTGGAAATGATGCTCCACTTCCTTGATTTGGTGTAGAATGCTTGCACCTTTTGATTCGGACCTGGTTTGAATGCATAGGATCTTGGAGTTGGAGATGGAGGCCGTGATCAATTGACATTTGGGCAGCACTTCGTGGCAAGAATGATTTGTGAGTGTTTAGGCTAGGTGTTAGGGTGTTTTTTTATAGAGATTAGGAGTAGTTTAGGCCGTAGGATAAACCCTAGGATAGATCTGAGCCATTCAAAATCGTCACAAGCCTCCAAAACCGAGCCAAAACAGCAAAGTAGGTGCACCAGGTTGACCAGGGGTTCGACCAGGCAGGTCGACCCCCAGGTTGACTCTAGAGTCGACCTGTTCAAAGCAGGTCGACTCTAGTGTCGACCTGGTCACACTAGGTCGACCCCCAGGTCGACCTGGTTCTAGCGGGATTTTTCCCGCCTACCCTGATTTCGGAAATTTTGAATCTATTTTTAAATTTGAATTTTCATGAAACTTTGCGAGGTGATATCTCGGTCATACGGACCCCGATTTATGAAATTTCGGACCCTATTTCATGTATTTTTCCGAGAATGACGCAATGGCGCAACCCGTTTTACCTAATTCTTATTTTACAATTTAATTCTGCCTTGATTCTCGTCTTAACACGTTGTTAAAATTTGGGTTGTTACATGGTTTGTAGGGCTAAGTCTTGAACTTGAACACTTAGCCAATTTTGACATGATTCGTAGGCGGGTTAAGTCATGAACTTGAATGGTAACACTTAACCCATTATATAAAACCCTAGTTTGGAGGACTAGGTGGAAAATCGTAGTTAACAAGGATAACGGGAAAGGAAACTAAGTGATAAACCTTAGTTTAGGATAAATAAGTAATAATTCTTAGTCAAGGGAATTAGACTAGTTCACGAGCGGATGAGTAACCTGATACGGTAGGTCATCTCTTAAACAAACACACGAGGAGGAGCGGATGTTTATCTAACCTAGACAAAGGCTCCAACGAACTGGGTAACGAAGCGGTAGCTTCGGGGGACGTGAGGATACTCTTGGTATCCCTCTGTGAGGTTGCAGATGATCCGCCTGGGCTCACAGAGGTTAAGGTCTGCAGTAGAAGAACCAAGAGTATGGCTTGGTTGCTGTGCGAGCAACCTAAAGACTGGGGTGGATTAGCGTGGGGTCGGCGATATTTTACGGTAGCCCTAGATAGCACATAGTCGACCACCTACCATCTTTAGTCAATCGTGTACGTACAGAAAGGCAGAGAACACCCAACAGATCATACTTGCTATCTAGTTATGGGTGAGGTTGGCCATCTAGGAGTGGGGCATCGATGGCCGTAGTGTAGTTCTCATACATGACTTTTCTTGTTTTGCCTTTCAGTAGTTGAGGGAGGGGTCACGTGGGACCATAACCACCAGAACAAAAACAGACCTTGATATCTGCATCGGCAGATGACTGAAAGCTCCCGACCGAGTTCCGTATTTCTTGATTTGCCCTGGCACGGGACTCGGGTGGCACATAGTGATACATGTGCACCTAGACATGGAAAAACGATTCACGATTACATACGTGGGAAAAAGGGCTCAGTTGATGGGTAGCATAATCCCTAGTGGCCCTAGGTGGCTCGAACCCTAACCAAGTTACGTATACGTTCATTAGGTAGCATAATCCCTAGCGGTCCTAGGTGGCATAAATCCTAGTCGAACATGCGGTAATTCATGATGAGGAAACCTAGCCATATCAAGGGTAGCAGTCCAAGCAATTTCAAGGATAAAATGGTACTACATTGAAGTAGGAAGAAAGCCCGTACGAGGTACGGCAAAGGACTGAACTTATACATAGAAAGAATCATATGAGTGGGTGAAAACCTACATATGCGATATATTAGGTTGACATACTAATAATGGACTATTCCATGATATTGGGCAAGGGACATTCATAGTTAACACGTGACACGGGTTGGGATACTAGTACGGGAGGTGCAGAGCAAATATACATGATAGATACCTTGGGATATTATACTTGATAGAAACCTGGCGATGTGATACCTTGATTTACCTTGACACCATAGTTTATCATGATACATTAGTTTATCTTGATTCCGTAGATCAATCCTGTCATCTTGGTGTAGTTTATCTATCTTGTTATCATCCTTATGTTTACTTTTAGTTTATACATGTCATGTTAACTTTACCTGTTTTTATGCTGGAAGTAGATAGGACTTACCAGTCTTTATGACTGACCCCGTTTGTTTCGCCTCTTTGTCTTCCGTTTCCCCCCAGGTTTTCAGGAAGGAAATACTGTTGTTTAGATCGGACCTCTTCTGCTTGAAGGTCATCATAAATGGTTTGGACTTTTCTTGGCTATGGCTGCTTTACTGTTTTACTTAGGGAATAATTTATGAAATTATTTATGCTTCTTTACTATTGGAAGATAGGTTTTGATGTAAGAAATCTCTGATGTAAAAGGCATTATGCCTTGATGTTTTATAAAGAAATGAAATTTGGTTTTACTTCCGCTATTTTATATGTTCTATCTTGTAATATTTCTGTGCATGTTTACATACTAACTCCCCTCCAAAGCTAGTGCATTCCCTTGTGAGTGACCCTAGCGGAGGTGGGGTATTACATTTGGTATCAGAGCAGAAGGTTACCAGACTGGGCCAAAAAGATTTTAAAACCTTCTGAAACTATCTTACAAACCGTTTACAAAGAAGCGTTTTTCAAGAAAAGCTTTTAAAGGCTATTCCCCAAAGGCCATTAGCACTATCCTTTGTTTCCTTGATTGAACCTCTTTTCCTTTCTTTCCTCATCTGTAGTCACAGTAGTTTTTACTACGACTAATCTTATCGTGCTACGTAAGTGTTTTCCGTACGATGAAGGTGGTTCTTGAGAGACCCGTACCGTGTTATATAAGAAAGGATAATAAGGGCAAGGGTAAAGGATACAAACTTAAGGATAAGCAACTTGTTGGTATGGCTTAATCCACAAAGGAGGAAATGGTAAAGAGGGAATGATAGTTAAGTATCGTGGGACGAGGACAAGATCATCGAAAAGGCAATTGTATGCCCTCACTAGCGTACCTCGGAAGGATGGTAATGATCTTGTTAAAAGTTTAGCTTTTCTTTTCTATCATCCCGTTAAGACTTTGTTTTGATCATCGCGTCATCTAAGTCTGCTTCGGTTATTGAGTCTCTACACCTTAGTACTAGCATAGTAGAGGATCCCATTTTTGTCCCAAATCTTGTTGGAGAATCGGTCCATTTATTCATGACTTGTTTGGAAGTAATGCTTATGTTTTGGGCTAGGGATGGATTCTAGGGATAAAGTGGTTATCCAGTAAAGGATACCATTCTCGGTTTTGAAAGGAGGATAGTTAGACTCTTGACTTTCCTTGGTAATACCCTCGAAGTCTCTTGTAACCTTTCGGGGTTCTGTCACGATTAGTTACCTAGAATCTCTTGATGCATTTATCAAAAATTTCTGATTCGATCGAGTAGCGTTCGCCAATAAGGAGGATGGCTCATTCCGCTTATGCATGGGTTATAGAAACCACCCTAGTAAGTACGCTTGGCAACATGGTTGGCATTTGTTTGTTTTCAAGGAAAGTTTTTCCACGTGGAATACCTCCTAGTAGGTAAAACGAGATCCAAGATTCACTAGTAAATTTTTGGAGAGCTTGCATGAAATCATGAGTACGCAGTTATGTTTGAGCCAAGTATACTAGAAAAGAATATAGTGGAACGAGGGGCGACAATGAAATGAGTTCCAACTCATACTTTGGAAACCAGAATTAAGAAGCTACGAAGGCATGAAGTTAAAAGACAGTCAAGGCATAATGGGATTAAGCTCAATGAAATGCGAGTTAAAGGTTGAAGACTAGATACGCTCATTAATATCTCTTTTTAAGAGTATATCCTAGATCCCTGTTTTCCTGTAGAGCTTACTTGTATGCCATCTGTTATGGATATCCTCTCGGTCCTGTTTTCAATCCAATTTCCGATGCAAACCCCATAAGATGTTTGTCTTGTTTATCTTCTCGATTCTATCTCGAGAACCTTAGGTAGAACCCTATGGATGTAAACATGTATTTGAAACATGTTATGATTGATATGATTGCAAGTGGTTGCTCGTGGATGCTTGAATGTACATAGGCATTAGATCGGCTAGTCACATTTCAATTGCATATGCACGAGTGTTCGTACTTGTTTATGGATGAAATTGAATATGTTATCATGTGGATGTTGCATGTGGATGATTGTTTGTGCGCACATATAGTGTTTATATGACTAGGACTATTTGCATACATGTTGGATTCATGACACTAAACATATTCTGCATGTAGAAGATCATTTAGGCCTGATCATTAGCATTAGTTAAGGAACATATACACACACTTTCCGCATGTGCACATAAAACATTAGAAGTCTTTTAAGGACCATGTTCGCCTGTGGATGATGTTTTGAGTAGATGGATGATGGATGATAGGATACGTTCTTCCTCACTTGGAGATTTCGAGGACGAAATCCTTAAAGGAGGGGAGAATGTAGCAACCCGAATTTTAATAACGTGTTAAGACAAGAATCAAGGCAGAATTAAATTTATAATGAGAATCAGGAGAAATGGGCTGCGCGAATGCGTTCGTCTCGGAAAAATACGCGAAATAGAGTCCGAGATTTCGTAAATCGGAGTCCGTATGACCGAGATATGGCCTCGTAAAGTTTCATGAAAAATTCAAATTCGAAAACAGATTTCAAAAATTCAGAAAACGGGCTAGGCGGGAAAATTCCCGCCCAGACCAGGTCGACCAAGGAGTCGACCTAGGGGTCGACCTGGTGGGGACCAGGTCGACTTGGGAGTCGACCCTAGGGTCGACCTGGGGGTCGACCTCCTCGGTCGACCCCGGTCGACCAGGGTGCACCTGCTTGCTGTTTCGACTGGTCTTGTGGGGCTGTGACGGATTTTGAGGGCTCAGATCTATCCTAGGGTTAATCTAAGGGCCTAAACTAGTCCTAACTTCTATAAAAACACCCTAGGTCCTAACCTAAATTACTCAAAATCACTCTTGCAACGAAGTGTTGCCCAAATCTCCCTTCATCATGGCCTCCATCTCCAACATCATAAGCTTATGCATTCAAATGGGATTCAAATCAAAGGTGCAAGCTTTCTACACCAAATCGAGGAAGTAGATCAACGTTGCAACGCAAATTCCATGATGATTCTTGCTCCTAATTCTCTATGCCTCGCTATGTAAGTTCTAGATGCTTTTAGATTGAAACGATAACTTGAATATGACATGTGATAAATCCGGAGTTTACCTAAGTATGATAATCGATTCATGCTTATTATTGTTCACCTTGGATCTTGACTTTTGGAAATGTTGATATGACATCAACTTCATGTTGTAAATCACACTTTTATGTCCAAATACCATGCATGTAATGATGCTTTCTCTCAGATCTTACCTTATGCGAGATTTCTACCTTCCCATATTTGTTTTCTTTTGATGAACCTTGGTCAATTTCGGGCCTAGGCCTAAACTATGATATACGTGTGATGTGCATGCGGGGAATATTAGGATTTCAGCTATGTGGGTGGTAGAATTTATGGCATAACATGAACAAGGGAAAATTTGAGGTATTGCCAATATAATTTGCAAATTTGGGCATACATGAATTAGCATATGAATTAAATCACGAGTTTTGGGGCTATGCAAGTTAAATCAGGGGTTGGGCTTATGTTAATTGGGCATAAGTGGAATTGGGAACATGAACGATGATTTGGGTTAAATTGGCATAAACTTGACTTAAAACATGACTTGAAAACTTGACATGGAATATTGACATAGGTTATACTTGAAAACATGTTTTATGATAAACTTGGGCATGACACTTAGAAAAATCATGAAAGTGACCAACTCGAGGTTGGGTTGAGTTTGTAGCGTAAATCTGCCCGGACCCGCCAGGCAAATCCAGTAGCTACAAACAATAGGACACAATGTGAGTAGTTGGTCATATCGCGCTTGAAACCCGAGGTTAGACTAGGTTGTGGTGTAAATCTGCACGGACCCGCCCGGCGTAACCAGTAACCACAACAACGTCTAATGTGAGAGGTTGGGAGTGCATTAATTTAATTAATGCCACATGATGAGGTTAAGTAAATTTGACTAAGGACACTTAACCGATATGACATGAATGGGTAGGTTAAGTAAAACCGGACTTAATTACCTAGTGACACTTAACCGATATGACATGAATGAGTAGGTTAAGTAAGACCGGACTTGATTATTTAAAGACACTTAACCATGTAACACGATTAGTGGATGGGTTAGTTTAACCCAAATGGGCTAATAACACCCGACCGGGATAACGCGAGGCGTAGTAAGGTTAAATAAACACACGAGGGGAAAGTACTTAACCATTATATATAAGACTAGTGGATGAGGGTTAAGTTAACCTATACTTAACCAATCCAACACGGTAATTTGATGGGGTTAAGTCATGAATCACTTGAATATACTTAACCAATCTAACACGGTAATTTGATGGGGTTAAGTCATGAATCACTTGAATATACTTAACAATCTAACACGGTAATTTGATGGGGTTAAGTCATGAATCACTTGAATATACTTAACTAATCTAACATGATAATTCGATAGGGTTAAATTAACCAACACTTAACCAATCCGACCTGATAATACGATGGGGTTAAGTTAACCTACACTTAACCAATCCGACTCGATAAGTTGATGGGGTTAAGTTGGCCAATACTTAACCAATCTAACACGATAACTTGGTAGGGTTAAGTCACGAACCATTTGAATATAATTAACCAATTTGACATGATGATTTGATAGGGTTAAGTCACCTTTAGAATATACTTAACCAACTTGACCTATGGTTTGTAGGGCTAAGTCTTGAACTTGAATACTTAGCCAATTTTGACATGATTCGTAGGCGGGTTAAGTCATGAACTTAAATGATAACACTTAACCCATTTGATAAAACCCTAGTTTGGAGGACTAGGTGGAAAATCATAGTTAACAAGGATAACGGGAAAGGAAACTAAGTGATAATCCTTAGTTTAGGATAACTAAGTAATAATTCTTAGTCAACGGAATTAGACCAGTTCACGAACGGATGAGTAACCTGATACGGTAGGTCATCGCTTAAACAAACACACGAGGAGGAGCAGATGTTTATCTGACCTAGACAAAGGCTCCAACTAACTAGGTAACGAAGCGGTAGCTTCGGGGGACGTGAGGATACTCTTGGTATCCCTCTGTGAGGTTGCAGATGATCCGGCTGGGCTCACAGAGGTTAAGGTCTGCGGTAGAAGAACCAAGAGTATGCCTTGGTTGCTGTGCGAGCAACCTAAAGACTGGGGTGGACTAGCGTGGGGTCGGCGATATTTTACGGTAGCCCTAGATAGCACATCGTCGACCACCTACCATCTTTAGTTAATCGTGTACGTACGGAATGGCAGAGAACACCTAACAGACCATACTTGCTATCTAGTTATAGGTGAGGTTGGCCGTCTGGGAGTGGGGCATCGATGGCCGTAGTGTAGTTCTCATACATGACTTTTCTTGTTTTGCCTTTCAGTAGTTGAGAGAGGGGTCACGTGGGACCATAACCACCGAAACAAAAACATACCTTGATATCTGCATCGGCAGATGACTTAAAGCTCCCGACCGAGTTTCGTATTTCTTGATTTGCCCTGGCACGGGACTCGGGTGGCACATAGTGATACATGTGCACCTAGACATGGAAAAGCGATTCACGAATACATACGTGGGAAAAAGGGCGCGATTGATGGGTAGCATAATCCCTAGTGGCCCTAGGTGGCTCGAACCCTAACCAAGTTACATATACGTTCATTAGGTAGCATAATCCCTAGCGGTCCTAGGCGGCATAAATCCTAGTCGAACACGCGGTAATTCATGATGAGGAAACCTAGCCAGATGAAGGGTAGCAGTCCAAATGATTTTAAGGATAAAATGGTACTACATTGAAGTAGTAAGAAAGCCCGTACGGGGTACGGCAAAGGACTGAACTTATACATAGAAAGAATCATACGAGTGGGTGAAAACCTACATATGCGATATATTAGGTTGACATACTAATAATGGACTATTCCATGATATTGGGCAAGGGACATTCATAGTTAACACGTGACACGGGTTGGGATACTAGTACGGGAGGTGTAGAGCAAATATACATGATAGATACCATGGGATATTATACTTGATAGAAACCTGGCGATGTGATACCTTGATTTACCTTGACACCATAGTTTATCATGATACATTAGTTTATCTTGATACCGTAGATCAATCCTGTCATCTTGGTGTAGTTTATCTATCTTGTTATCATCCTTATGTTTACTTTCAGTTTATACATGTCATGTTACCTTTACCTGTTTTTATGCTGGAAGTAGATAGGACTTACCAGTCTTTTTGACTGACCCCGTTTGTTTCGCCTCTTTGTCTTCCGGTTCCCCTCCAGGTTTTCCGGGAGGAAATACTGTTGTTTAGATCGGACCTCTTGTGCTTGAAGGTCATCATATATGGTTTGGACTTTTCTTGGCTATGGCTGCTTTACTGTTTTACTTGGGAAATAATTTATGAAATGATTTATGCTTCTTTACTATTGCAAGACAGGTTTTGATGTAAGAAATCTCTGATGTAAAAGGCTTTAGGCCTTGATGTTTTATAAAGAAATGAAATTTGGTTTTACTTCCGCTATTTTATATGTTCTGTCTTGTAATATTTCTGTGCATGTTTACCTACTAACTCGCCTCCAAAGCTAGTGCATTCCCTTGTGAGTGACCCTGGCGGAGGTGAGGTGTTACAGAAATCATATGCTAGTAGATAGTAAAACAATTTAGAAAATAACTTCATATAATGAAGTCGAATTTGGGACCGTTTAGTAAAAGATTGGTATCTACTAATAAATTAGAAACCCTTTTTAGTATAGTTTCGAAGTGGCAAATCTCGTGCAATAGCAATTGAAATAACGATCAAACGAATAATTCACGTTTAAATAACGTAAATTAGATCTCATGAGTATCGATTATAAACTTCGTTCACCACGAATGAATTGAAAGTTTGTGAAATCAAAATGCAGAAATCTGTGAACCAGAGTAAACTGACAACTCACAAACGAAGTCGAAATGGGCCGAAACTCGGCCGGGAATGAACTCAAACATATCTAAATTGTGGACCGAGGTCTCTCTGGTCCACAGTCCAAAAAAAGAATTCAGATGTCTGAACCAAAAATTAATACGTATGACTTTGCAATTTTCAGAAACAGTAAAAATCTAGTTCATTTTAGTGCCAATTCAGACGTTTGAACTATTTGGGTCAGACGTCTGAATTTCAATTCAGACATCTGAAATAAAATTTCAGACTTCTGAATTCTTGTACTCATGTTTTATAATTATTCATAGCAGTTCAGACGTCTGGTCCAAAATATTCAGACGTCTGAATCTTGAACCAGAGCACATTTTGCCTAGATAACAAGTTCTAAGTGATACCGAAGAATGGTCGAAGGCCTATGATAATATATACATGCAAAAGAGGCTTCAAAGACTTGCCGAAACAACTTATAACACAAAATTCACATGCAAGTACACATATAAAAGAGATTGCGATGATTATTGATTATAAGCTCTAAAGTGAGCTAAATTCCAAACCAAAGCATGCGAAAGTGATTCAAGCGACTTGTGAAGACCTAGGAGTTTGCCGAGCCAACAATGGAGCTTCACAAGATCACCAAATACACTCGTAGCATATGAATTAGGTCGCATGAACAACATTAACTATAACTTCCATTCAATGAACATGAACACATGAAATTCAGCTAAGTTATGCTAACGTAACCAATTTACTAGCATATGCAAACTCAAATGAACACTAAATTACACTTTTATAAGCCAATGGCTTGTGGCATAGATGTGAGTTCATCATGAACTCACCTATGCTTACTAGAAGCAAGAAATCAATTCAAAGCATAGCTAAATCAACCTCCCTTCCAATATTGCTTGTTAATCTCCAACTAAACATGAATGCATAGATTTCCAAGAGGTTAGGTCAAAGGAAATTTCAGAAATTGGAGAAAAGCAAGTAGGAGTAGATAAAGAAGGAGATGAAGAAGCTTACACAAGTCATCTCCTTGATTTTCCCCTTGATTTGTGCTTGGAATCAAGAACCCTAGCTTAGGAATTTGCATTTCCTCTTCCTTTCCCTATTTTCTAATTTCTTTGAAGTATGAGGAAGTGAATGAAGAGAGAATGGGCTAAGAGGGGTTATAGGGAAGTGGGTTAATGGGTTAGGTTTATAAACCCAAGCCCAAACCAAAGTCCAAATTTCCGAATATCGGAATATATCGAAGCTTATATTTTTCAAATACGTAACGACATTGTGAATTCAATGGAAGTGGTTTCGAGTCCAAATTCGTTCGTTTGCACAGAGTGACTTTTTAAGGTCATAAGGGAGACACGAGCCAAATATCACTTACTCCAAACATATCGATGTTTACAGTTTTAAAATTCACAAACGGAATTTTGAACTCAATGGAAGTGGTTTCGAGTCTAAATTCATCCGTATGCAAAATGTTATTTTTTGGACCTATACGCAATTAAGGATTAACGACGTTATATTTAAATAAAACATTTAAATATATTATCGTTAAATATGCGGGTTGTTACAGCATACCTTCTAGTATCGTGAGCGATCGTGATCCCATATTCACTAGCGAGTTTTGGAAGAGCTTGCAAGAGGCGTTAGGTACACAATTATGTTTGAGCACCGCTTATCACTCTCAGATGGATGGACAAACGAAAAAGGTGAATAGAGTTCTTGAAGATCTCTATAGGTTATGCATCTTGGATTTTGGAGGGAAATAAACTATTATTCTTTACATGTATAAAGTATGAACGATGCTTCATTGTTTATAGAAGATGAGCAAATTAGTTTATTCCAGAAAAGAAGTGGATTTGTTCATTAGCATTAGTAAAGAAGACATAAAATACTTGAAAAGGTTTAACCTAGAATTCTGGAAATTACAACTATAAATTTCACATGCAAAGATGAAAACACTATCAAAACAAACATAATAAATTAAATCTTCAAAACAGTTGCAAACAAAATAATCTACCACAGCACTTACGTATATTAAGCAGGAGAATGAAGGCAGGTAATTGCCTTTTGTTGATTTGAGGAAACAGATTCGAACTAGGGTAGCGACTTCGTCATAGTTCTGACGGAACGCTTCTTTTCTGGATTGTGATTAGTGAACGAGTAAAATAGGGTTATCATCATTTGTAGATTCAAGAATAAAGTAGGGTTCGATGGGTAAAACGGGTTGGGTCGTTTTTTAATGTTTTATTTCATTGTTGGAAGCAGGTCGGGTTAGAAAAACAAAATTAAACGGGTCAAACACGACCCTTTTAATAATTGGGTCAGTGGGTTGGATAAAAGGTATCACAAAATTTGACAGACCTTACGACTATAGAAAGATATGCTGAAATTTTGACTTTTTTTTTAACGAAACATGGGCCGGTTTGGTCATCATCGGCCTTTCCCCAATCCTTTTCTTTCTCCCCAGAACATTACTTATACAAATCGACCCAAGTTGTCCAGTTTTTCTGATTTTCTCTTCCCAAACCCTAATTTTGGGGGGAGTAAACTGGAAAAATCGAAAAAAATGGGTCTGAAAACAGCTTCTAAGCCAATCGCCTCGATGTTAAAGAGTCAAGCTGGAAGGCACCCGCGATTTCGTCAATTCATAATCGACATTGGTCAGGTAATTTCGAAACAGAGATTCGATTTTCTATCAATGTTGCAAACTTTCTGCAGCAGTTCTCAGGATTGATCTTTACAGATTTGATATTATGATGTGAAAAACAATAATACAATCTTTGCATTTTATGGTTTGATTAATTACTTTTTTTTTCTTCTAAGCAATAAGCCTTCCTTTCATCAATAAGCAGAAAAAGCATGCGGGTTCTTAACATATTAGTTGGCATGATTGCTTCAGGGTTTGATAGTGATGACTGTTTAAACTGATAGTTCACTGGAAAGAGCGTATTAATATTAGTGTTTGGGACTGTTAGTCTGAAATCTGCTTGAGTACTAGCTAAGCTTTAAGATATAGAATAAAAACATAAATTGCATTTTGATAGGAGCTGGAATGCTCATTGATAATAGAATAAAAACATAAATTGCATTTTGATAGGAGCTGGAATGCTCATTGATACCTGAATTGTTTACATGTGCCATCCATTTCTTCTATTTTTACAAGAGCTATAAGATATTAAGATGAACACAGGAACCAACCTGTTTGAAGGTACACCAGAAGGGAGGTATCAACATATCAATCCCCAACAACTCAATATGACAATGAAGAGTATTTTCAGGCTAGACACGAAATTTTCTCATATAAGTTATGTGATAGATGTCAGAAACAAGTCGTTTGTAATACGTTCTTCCATATTGTTTTATGGAAAAAAAAATCCCAAAAAATTAGTTGAAAACGTATGCAAGAAATTTAAATCTATATCTCTCACTTGTTAAAACCTTGAACGTTCTAAGATATTGAGTAAACAAACTCAATCTTTGACGCTGCATTGTTGAAAATTGTGGAATATTCAACAAATCAGCGCAAAGAAGATAATGAGTAGAAAAATATTTGTATTTCGATTTTTGTTGATAACTAGGATGTAATCATCCAAACATCACTGGGGAGTGGGAATGGAAAATTTATGTACAAAATTTGACCTGACATTTTTCTCTCATGTAACTTATTTAGACATTGCTTCATGTATCTTTTCATCATTATCCCGATAAGGCTTATAATTTGGTTGATTATCTTTTCATCATTGACTTGATAAGGCTCACAATTTGGTTGATTATCTTTCCATCATTAACTTGATAAGGCTCATAATTTGGTTAATCGGTAATTGCGACTTTGTAAACTTTCATACGTAATGTCCTTGTGGGTTATACATCAATCTCAATGCGTAACACTTTTGATGGAAAGTCAAATCAAATATGCAACTGCAGTTAGAATCCGTAGCACTCCTATGTATCTGTATAACCCCCTTGATACCTTGTATGACTGAACAGATTCTATGTTACATGATAGCTTCATGAACAACTTAGTTTAATAAAACTTCTTTAAATTTGTATTTGAAGTACTTGGGGGAGGATCAAGAAATTATATCGAGGGTGGATGTAAATAAAGTTGATCAAAGCTGTACATTTTCAACAAGAAAAAATTGATAAAACCACTAAATTAGAATGTTTTTTTTCACTTAAAAAATCAATAGTAACACACGATAGGCTTTTTTTAAAAAGTTTTAGCCAGCAACCTAAATACTATGTTTTAGCAAATCAGAAAGTAAAGTATTATAAGAGAAATTTTGGTCTTCGATATACTAATGAGCATATGTGTAATTGTTTCTAAAATGTTAGGTGTATTTTTGTAAGTACTTACAAATGTACGCTGGCATTTGCCAAACATAGAACCGCCACGGTCTTAGGTAAAAATACAGTATTATACATCAATTAACTTGATAAGGCTCACAATTTGGTTGATTATCTTTCCATCATTAACTTGATAAGGCTCATAATCTGGTTAATCGGTAATCGCAACTTTGTAAAGTTTCATATGTGATGTCCTTGTGGGTTATACATCAATCTCAATGCGTAACACTTTTTATGGAAAGTCAAATCAAATATGCAACTGCGGTTAGAATCAGTAGCACACCTATGTTATTGTCAAATAAAATGGATCTGTATAACTCCCTTAATACCTTGTATGACTTAACAGATTCTATGTTACATGATAGCTTCATGAACAATTTAGTTTAATAAAACTTCTTTAACTTTGTATTTGAAGTACTTAGGGGAGGATCAAGAAATTACATCTAGGGTGCATGCAAATAAAGTTGATCAAAACAATACATTCTCAACGAAAAAATTGATAAAACCACTAAAAAAAATGTTTTTTTTTTCACTTAAAAAATCAGTAGTAACACACGATAGGCTTTTTTTAAGTTTTAGCCAGCAACCTAAATACAATGTTTTAGCTAATCAGAAAGTAAGGTATTATAAGAGAAATTTTCGTCTTCAATATACTAACGAGCATGTGTAATTGTTTTTAAAATGTTAGGTGTATTTTTGTAAGTACTTACAAATGTAAGCTGGCATTTGCCAAAAACATAGAACTGCCACAAGCGGTCTTAGGTAAAAATACAGTATTATACAAAACATGTCATTCCATTGTTTTAGTAGTATTTGGACAAGGGAAAGTGTATATGTGGACTTTGGAAATACCGCCGTTGGCATTTATCATTATAGTCATCATAGCATCTCCAGTATGGTGCTGGATTTTGGAATGAGCAAACTGAAAAAAGTATAAATTCCTCCCATTATTTGAGTTAAAAACAGTTTTTTGTATTTTAGAAAATTGTTTATAAGTTTTGTTTTTAAGACTATGGACACCGAACAGATTGATGTTTATAATATAAGCAACACTTTATTTGTTGTTTATACCATAAACGAGGATCATTTCCCGGTTTATAGGTTGATGCTTGGGGGGGAAAAAGGGACAAAATCTCGTTACAACACTCGAATTCTCTCTGCTAAAGCGGTGGAAAAAAAGTCTTTTATGCATTTTTGAGTATCTCCACTTTGCTGGGATGCTACTAAAATAAAATATACAAATGTCTCTTGATTTAACGAACATGGTAGGACAAGCACATTATACTTTTAAAGTCAACCATACAAGCAACATGAGATTTGACAATACATTCTCATTAATGATTAATCATATTGCTTTCTCCCTTTTTGTTCCAATATGAACAATACTTTATCCATCATCATTATGTTACTCCATATAAAGGGATAACCTTATTGATAAAAATGGTTTTATTCTTGGTCATTGTTTCTTGTTTGGGGGATCTCTTGAATTTTTATTGTAGAAAATATTTGTTCCAAGTAAACTCCATTTGTACTCTTGTTTAGTGCAAAGTTTTGTGCATTGGATTCCATACCATTATTTTATGTGCTACACTACGATTGTCCATACACTTACATGTGCAGTTTAGAAAACGATCATGGTGTATTAGAGAGAGGTGTAGTTGAGCCATATACCTGCACACACATGTGTGGTGCGCATGTGCATGTGTGTGTTTGTATGTGCACAAACGCGCGCGTGCACACACACATATTTGTATGTAGGTAAGGTGCCACTACATTTTGTGCCGCTAAGGTTCTAGTGTTATACTATTTGTAATTAAGTGGAACTTAAAGATGTTCAGTCTTCACTACGAGCATCGTGTCCACAATAATTGGTATCGTTTTGAAACATCTAATATGTTCTAAATGTTAAATCAGAATCAATAGTTAAAATATTAATTTTAATAGTCGATTTGAAATATTATTTTGAGTATGTCAGGATTTCTCAAATTTACCAAAATTTAGCAAGGATGATTTGGGTGTGTGCGCACGCACCCGCACATTAAGGGGCTTTTTGAAATGGTGCACCCCATTTCTATCTAATTGTGGTCTACGAGATTGATTGGTTTAATGACGTTGGCATTGTTGGCATGTCGCTATTAACATTGAATTAATGATGCAGTCAACATTACATAATCAATAATATGAATCCAAGAAACAAAATTGAGGTGCAAAATATGCTATATTAGATGTATTGACGTACGTAGTTAAACGTGCACACAAGTACGCATGCGTGGACCTGTGCGCGAACATATGTTAGCGTATGTACGTATAACACACATATGGGAAGATAGGGACAACATCCCTTGCGCTGCCTTCTTTTCAAAGATACAACTCAAAATGGAATCAAACTTTGCGAATATGTTCTTATATCGTTCAAGATAATCTTTGTCTGTCAGCAGCTCTAGCAAGGTCGGCAAGGGCTCTCATCTCCCCAGCATGGGGGGACGGTTCAATTTTTGACAACCACATTTTAGTGTTTTTTCATTTGCGGAGGCATGCAATGATGGTATAAAATCCACAAGATCGAAAAGTGCCACCGTAACAGTCCGGCTAATATTGGGATATGGGGGTGGTTGGGGCGAGTAGGTTATTTTTTTTTTAATTTTGAAAAAAAAGGGATATCTTCATATAAATTTGGTTTGTTTGGATAATTCTATAATAAAAAAATAATTGATTTTTTCTTCTTCAGGTTAATGGTTGAATTCAATGGTTTTGGTTGATATTAACTTAACATTTTGGAATGTGCTGGAAATTGCATAATAATCTTAGTTTTGTGAAGATGGTCGTGAATGGTATAAGAACATATCTAATAAATTTGAGTTCATTTCATTTCGGATTATATAACTAGTATTGGGAATGTATGGCATGGTTGTACCGCAAGGAGCATGGATAAATAAATTTAATCTAGCCAACAATGCATGCAAAATTATTTGGTTTGGTCCTAGCTGACTGAGATGGGTCTTCAGAAATGTACGGCCATGACCTGTGGTTCTTGTATCTTTAACTAAAAGTTATATACATTTAATTGAATCATAACAGACTTATTTGCCGTTATGGTTCTATACATTTATGAACGTATCAGTCAACATATCTAATACGTAAAAATAACAAATACTATCGTCCTCCTAATTACCAGCGTGTTCTCTTTAAAAATCCCAGCATACACCTCATAATTGGTATACAAAATAATGCCTTTTGCCTTTTGCATTGCAACTTGACTCTTACATTGCTTTTGAAATCAGGGTTACCATCGATTCACCACTACTGATGTGGAGATACGGCCTCTCAATGAGGAAAAAGCAGCTCAAGCTGGTTCTAGACTAATTGGACAGTTTTTTGTTTCCTCGGTGTGTTATTTTTTACCTGATAATTGAATCTTTCTTTTTTGTTAATCTCTTCCATATACGAAAAGGTTGCTACCATTTTCACGGTTTTGGACCGTAGTGCATGCTGATTGTCTATTGTTGGCTTTCTTAGGTTTCCGCCGTTGTGCTAATAGGAATGATGCAAAGAAGAGCTAAAACAAAGGCAGCTAAAAATGAAATGATTGAACAAAATTTTAAGGTACCACTATTCATTTTTATACGTCCTTATCCATTGCATATAAATCCATATGCAATTTTTTTCCAGTACCACTATACATTTGGCAAATTATCAGTATTTCATTATATTATATTTCTACGTAATTGTATAGTGATCTTAAAAAGAAAATCATTGACGTGATATTAAACTGTGTAGTTTGGATATTAAAAAAAAATTCTTCAGCAAATATACACTTCTCTTTTTTGTGAAATTTTTTCTCTTTAGCAACTTAAGAATTGAGCTGTTTCGTAATCATTATCATTCATTGTTCCTTTTGTCCTGGGTGATATTATGTGTTATAGGAAATGCATAAAAACAAGGAACGGGTGGAGCAAAAAATGAATGAGCTGCAGCAAAAAATGAATGAGATAGAGAAACTAGCAAGATGCCAAGGTGTTTCAGGCATCTTTGAACTCGATCCGGCCAATTCTCATACTCATGAATCAAGCAAATCAACATCATAGCTAATCTGACCATAAGTAATGATAATCATTTTAAACTCAAATTTACTGTTGTCTTTTATGGAGACTTTGTTATAATTTTCGCAAATTTTTTGCTTGTGTGAGGTCAGATCAACTTAACTGTGATTTTGAATTGCTAGTTTGTGTATGTGATTTCTAGTTGTTTTGCTTTTGTACTATTAATTCATTTTTGATATTGCATAAGCTTCCATGACTATCATGTTGAAAGCATCATTAGGTGGGAATGTAAATGTATGTCATATATCTTCAAGTAAAAAAATATCCAAAAGAACAAAAAATATATGCAAAAATAGGTGATGCATTTCAATCTTGCTTCAATGATAATGCTCAGTTTCCTTTATCAACATTGTTGGAGGACAAGCGAAGAGCAAGTTGATTTGAAATTAATTTTATGCACTAAAATTAAAATGGTAATTTAACAGATAAAAACGAGTCAACCCAAGTGAAATTAAGGAGTAAAAGACTAATCAGTTAACGATAAGGACAAAAACCCACTTAAATTTATCCATAAGGACAGTCGCTTAATATTTTTTAAAAACGTTCGGTTTCTACCAGGTCGCGCTTCAATTTTTCTCCTTAATTCTTTCTCCACTGCCGCGATTTTTTTCTACATGATTTGTTCTTCAAATATCTCCCTCGTTCGATCATCTTCAGAATTTCTCGAGCTCCTCAATTTTTTTGATTTACCCTAATTTTATTGTCTCAAAAGCTTCATCGATTCATGAAGATGTCGCAGAATTAGATTCGTTTGGCAGTAAATATGATGTCTTCATTTTTTGATTTCGTGAATTCGTCGTAGAAAATCGAATGAGAGAGATGAAGGAGAAAAAATTCGTCGCTGTATACTTTTTTTTATGGTGAAGTTAGGAGCAGTTTTTTTGTTTCATTTTTCTATTTTTTTATGTATCAATTTTCGCGTTTTAACTGTGTTATGCTTTTGTGTTTATAATTTTGATGCTATATCAGTTTTGTACATGTACTGTTGCATTAGCTTTGCAACTCAATCGAAATTATGTCATTTTAATCAATTGAAGTGAGATGTAAACATTTTTTGTATTAGTTTTCTTTTAAAATATCAAAGCAGCTTTTAGGTATCATTTTTATATTATTTTTTGGTATCATTTTTGTATTTTCTAGTTTAATTTACATCATAGCAGTTTTTATGTATAATTTTTATATTTTTTTAGGTATCACTTTTATATTTTCTAGTTGAATTTACATCATAGCAGTTTTTAAGTTTCTTTTTTACATTTTTTTAGGTATCAGTTTTATATTTTCTAGTTGAATTTACATCATAGCAGTTTTTAAGTACCATTTTTATATGTAAATATTTTTTTATTTAACACTGTTTTATATTCGTCTATTGTGTTTTAATGTTGTATTTATTTTGTAGTTGTATTGTTGCATTATCTATGTATTACAGTCGAACTTATTTTGTTATAATCAACCACATTGTGATGTAAGTAATTTTTGGATTACTTTTTATTCAAAACATTACAGCAGTTTTTAGGTATCATTTTTATATTTTTTTGGGTATCATTTTTACTGTATTAACTATGCTACGTTTTTTTTGGTTACTTTTTGTTGCTGTATTAATTATGTTGCTGTACTGTTGCACTAGCTTTGTAATTCAATTGAATTTATTTCATTTTAATCAATAAAATTGTGATTCATACATTTTCTCTATTACTTTTGTCGTTAAAATATTAAAGCAGTTTTTAGGTATCATTTTTATATTTTTTAGGTATCATTTTTATGGCTTTGTGTATGAAAACTGTAGCAAGTAGGTAGATTTGTGTTGTTTGCTTTGGTAATTGACTTTTTTGATACACAACATTAATTCTAACTGATATCCACTGATAAAAAAATAACATCCATCTAGTCAATTCAAATCTCACAAAAATAATATTTATTCTCAATAATACGTACTGGTTTAAAAAATAATAGCAATCGATTCAATTCAATTATCACAAAAATGAGATTATTCTCAATAATATACAATAATACCCACTTGTATCATATGATACCTGCAACTATACATAACTGATATACTAGGATACATTGTTTTCCTACACAATATAAGTACATACAACACTGCTCCCCATTCCAAGCATGCATTCATACATTTACTTTTACTTGTACTCAATCCAGTCTTGAATTCAAGTAAATTCCAACAGCATGCAATATCTGCAAGAATTTCATGCACAATCAAAACTTATACCAACATAATAATGTAAATTCAACTAGAAAATATAAAACTGGTACCTTAAAAAAATATAAAAATGATACCTAAAAACTGCTATGATGTAAATTCAACTAGAAAATATAAAAGTGATACCTAAAAAAATAAAAAAATGATACCTAAAAACTGCTATGATGTAAATTCAACTAGAAAATATAAAAGTGATATCTAAAAAAATATAAAAATGATACCTAAAAACTGCTTTGATATTTTAAAGGAAAACTAATACAAAAAATAATTAAATCCAACTTTGATTGATTAAAATGACATAATTTTGATTGAGTTGCAAAGCTAATGGAACAGTACATGCACAAAACTGATATAACACCAAAATTATAAACACAAAAGCATAACACTGTTAAAACACGAAAAATGATACTTAAAAAAATAGAAAAATGATACCGAAAAACTGCTGCTAACTTCACCATAAAAAAGGTATTTTCCAGCGATTTTTTTCTCGTTCATTTCTCTCATTCGATTTTCTACGACGAATTCGCAAAATAAAAAATAAAGAAATCATCTCTACTGCCTATCGAGTCAAAATCCGCGGCACCTTCAATAATTGACGAAGTTTTTGAGAAAAATTAGGGCAAATCGAATAAATTGAAGAGATTCTTATTACCCTAATCTCTTGAACGAATTCCCAAATCAGTACGCGCATGTTCGATTTTGGTATGGATGTTTGAAGATGATTGCTGGAGATCGAAAAAAAACAGGAAAAAAAATTGCGTTCATAATCAATGACGAGATCGACGGCGATAGCAGATTGATGAAGAAAAGAAATCAACAGCCGAATAAATTATTGTAGTGTATTGTCCTTTTGGTTATATTTTTAGTGGGCTGTCCTTGTGAATAAAAAAGCTCTTAGTTTTGTCCATGTAAATATTTTCTTGCAAATATAATTGATATTTTCTACAATTGAAACCAATTAAATCGAAGACGGGTTTTATTTGTCGAACTTGAAATAAGCTGGAATATACTAGTATTACCATAGGGGGTTGTTATTGACACTCCAAGTATTTTTAAGGGGGGTTCAATTTTTTTAAAAACAAGAGTTTGTTAAGGGGAGTACCAATGTAGAAAGAACCCCATTAACAAATAAAGTTCATTTTACCAAATTAGCCTCTTTACAATAATCTCTTTTTTAGTTGTTAATAAAAAAAATTATATGGTATATTAGTCGAACTACATCAGATTTTTATACCAAATTATAAATAATCTCATTTGTCGATATGCATCAGATCAGATTAAAATATATCATTCATAAGAAATCGATATGCATATATCAAACAATTTTTTTATATGGTATCGCATCGCCGAATTTGCCAATACACCCCATCTCCCTCACTTCGGTAAGCCGACAACGAATACAAATTTCAAAAATAATGAACAATGTCGAAAAATAAAATATAATACGGCAGACCTACGTCATTCATGCCGAACAAAAATAATAAAATTTCTCTCCAAATGATCGCTTTTTTTCTTGGTTTGCAAATAATGAGGAGATGTTTTTTTTTTTTTTTTTTTTGCATTTGAAATTGAATGGTATTTGGGATGGTATCTGATGTTTTTACCAGGTTACAGAGGGAACGTAAAAATTAAGTACGTGACCCCCCCTTAACATTCTTTTTATGATTGGAGTGTTTTTAAAATTCAAACCCCCCTTAACAATATTTGGAGTGTCAATAACAATGCCCTTACCATATGATGGTGGAGAAAACCGACCGTTAAGTTCCATAACAACATAAAAAAGTATATTTTATTTTTATTATTATTCTTTCTTAATTACGAGTTTGATCAAAAAAGTTATCTAGCTTGTTTCTAAAAAAATCACAGTAATTGCAAAAGTGCTAATTCAGTAACATTATGGGTTGCAATTGCAAGCTAGCTTGACATTGAGGATTTGCTTTAAATGTATTGATACGAATCAATCATAAGCACATAGATATCTATTTTTATTTTTATTTTTGTAGGCAAAATTTTTTCGAATATTATTGATAACGTGATACATCCTTAATCTCTATTTACAAACTGTCTGGATAACCAAACTTTAAATATATTAAAGCTAATGCATTGATGATAATTGCATTTAACGTTTCATTACATTCTACATATGCACCGAGATAATAATCAAGTTTATGAAAACTAGTAAGTGCTTCAAGATTATGTATGATTGGTGTCTAAATTAATATACCAGAAGCTTCCACTTTGGCTGCAAGCACAAGTCTCAACGTTTGAGACTTGATGTTTCCCTTATAACTTCCTCTGCATTTCATCATATCTCACAATTATCATTTGCTTTGAGTAACCGGTACACATATTATGAATAAGAACTGGTACACTTTTATGAATAAGAACACGCCAGGGCAGTTCCTACAGCTGATGTCAGACCGAAATGCTCCATTTACCGGCACATCAACCACCATCCAAACTCCTTCTCCAAGCTTCTTGGAATATCTAAGAAAGCCAACAACACGAATAGGAACGACAGGCGAAAGGGTATGAAACTCCGCGAAACTTTGCATTCGTTTAAAAAGAGTACGATATCCAAATGTAATAATACATCTGAAGTGCACAGCAGCACTGCCAGTGACCATGTTGATGACTGCAGCACTTGTGAGCATGCTTAGAAACATTTCAACCCATTGTTTAGCATTCATGGGAATTTCGACCAGTTTCATGCTACTGATAGTCAATATGCCTATATCTCTAGTGGCCTCATAAACATAACTTAACGGGCTTTTTTGCAATGCATTAAGGAAAAACGTGCATGCAGGTCTTATTCTATTTCCCACTGCCTATATCATTAATACACAAGAACTCGCCCATTTGCACTATTTTAAGAAGCTCTTCCTTTGCCTTCGTTGCAAGATCCAGTAAAGGCGGCTTTGAACTAACAGTAAGTAGACCTATAAACTTGAGCCATGAGCAGTGGTTCTGGAACAAAAATTTAATTTGCATTTGATCCAAGGAAATTTCCCTACAAAGCTCGATACTTTGTTTTTCATCAGGACGAGAACATTCCCTAAACAAAGCTTTAAGGGCTTGACTCTGCTCTTCAGAATGATGAGTTCAACGAAAACATTTTTGTTTTTAGTGGGATTTTCAATCTGGACGTTATCTTCTTCAGTTAAAGTATCTGTGTTCCCTCTGACAGATTTTTCTTATGCTCATCATTTCCTTTTTCGTGGTTGTTTAAGCAATTATTTCCATAAATTACAAGGTGGTGTAACTTTTGATGATCTGGAAGAACCCAACGTTGTCTTCATCATGAAAAGCGACGAAAGCACAGATCACTTAGGACACTTACAACAAAGAACCTGACCCCTTTTATGGGTTCTAGACTTTTTCGATCCAATGAGCACACGAGCACATATATGCTGTTGGAAATAATTTTCTTCAGAATTCATCATGCATTCATCTTAGTCTACAACGGACACTAAACTTGGCCCAGGTAGATAGAGCAAGATTCGAGAAGCAAGTAGGACAATCCACATGCTTTATGTAGACAAAAATGATAGGACTGCATAGTTGTTGGGTTTCTTTTCAGGGTTCTTGCATATAAGCTACCGTCTTTACTTTTTGTTATTCGGGCTCCTACATACATACATACATACATACATATATAAGCATCTATATACATTTAATATTGAGTTTCTTTATAGCTCTAAATTATTATTGAATTTAAAAAACAAAAGAAAAAACCAAATAAACATCTGCTCAAAACATATATCATATTTGTGAATATTTTAATTAAAAAATGAAAAATGCAAGAATAAATGTATATTTATTAACGATTATTGAATTACATTATTTAAATAAATCACCTAAAATTTCCATTGTTTATAATAATAATAATAAATTAAACTTTAGACTTTGTCGCTGTTGATATTTCTTCGAATAGAAAGCTTGATTTAACAATCAGTAACTAGTCGATGCATAACAATAATCTTTTGTTCTTTGTTTTCATTCATGTACTCAATCTGGACAACGTCAATCTTAAAAGATGAATGGCTCATAACAATTATAATAAAATTAATCCGAAGTGTATGGGTACCATCAACAATTGAAAACAAGATACAAAATTAAAAAATAATTATATACAAAGTTGGATGCTTAGTTGAACTCCAAACGGTTATCTATTGTGCATTAGAGATAAATTCGTTATAGTGATTGGTAAATTGGCAACTTCTTAGAACAAGATAAGTTCCCAAGGGGCATTCGCTTTGATACAAAATTCTCCAATGTATTAGAGACCCCAATCAACCAGGCCATCATAGAAAAATTAAATCTAGTTAATGATGTTGCTGTAATAAAGAAATTATATTATGACATAACAAATAGATATTAACCAGGTTCCTTTCAAAGTTACACTGTCTATCAATGGAGTTGGCATGATTGTAATTTCAAATCATGAGTAAATCAATTCGCCTTTTACAATTTTGAAAAAATAGTATAAGAGTTTTTTTTCTTTTCCAAAAAACATTGCTCCACCCGTAGAGTGGCCACATCATTTGATTAAATTTGTAAGTACATTTACATTACATTTTGTCTGGAATTATTATATTAGTCTACGTCATCTGCTTATATTTCGAACATATTATATTATAAAAAGTTATTTACCGTCTACATTGCTAATTCAAAAGTCAAATTTGTTAATCAACCTGATAGCTTCACTAGCTCTATTTGTATTTCCTACAGACCACCGCTATCTCTATCTCATGGTACCTAGAAAAAAAATTACTTGCATTGTCTCAGAAGTCTGTTTTGATGCTCATCTGCCTCGGAGTTTTGTCTTTCCTTGCCTTGTCATTGCATGAAGATTTTCCTCTGTTCCTACTTTTACAGTTCATCACCGCATGCTGGTTCTCTGAACGAGTAAATTGAGGATTACTCCCACCCCTACTAGGTGTTGTTTCTGATCATGCTTTATGGACAAGCATATTAAGAACTTCCTGAGATATATCTTTTAATTTTACTATAGTTACCTCTCCTTCCTCTTGCATGCCATTAATAATACTAACAACATTAAGGTCTGCTTTTGTTTTTCCTTCATCCAAATTGACAGTGTTATCTTTAATTAAATGTGCTTGGATGCTATTTGCTTGAGAGCCATTTGATACAGTTCAGCCTCCACTGCCTCGACTTTGACTTGGATCTCTCTTTCGTTCCTGCGTTTCCTATTACTAACATGTAGATTCATATCACCATTCACTTTTGCTGATTTTCTTTTATCAATTCTGTTATTTGTTTCGTTTGTCACCAAAAACCATGCAAATGACTTCTTTGCATGCATTATCACTTTTTTGCAATTTGGTATGCCATTGCAGCATGTTTGTAAAAACATAACAGACATTTAAAAGTCCTCTGTTATGCAGATGCTGATTATATGCTTTGTTGGAGTTATTCTAGCAACCAAAAAACATTAACATACTCTCACCTTCAGAAGAGATCTAAACAAGGTTGAACTTGATATGTTTATTTTATTAAGGTAATGATATATTTGATTTGAACCTTAAGAATATTTGAACAATTTTATTTGCAAATAGATGTGTTTACTGTGTTTGGTCCAGCTCTTATATTTGGAAGCTTAACAAAAACAATAACATTGCAAGATCTGATTTCTTGGTATTTATTCTGTTATATTTTCTATAATTTAAATGTGAATGATGCATATTACATATTTTTATAGAAACTGATGGTTACCCTATCATATTAAGGTGGTTCACTCCAGTCAATATTGGCATAGCATTCATAGCTGGAGGAAGCCTCGGATGAGTCGTAGTAAAAATCTTGAAGGCGAAACCACATCTTGAAGGCCTCATCATTGCGAGCTGCTCTGCAAGTACATAATATTATTACACAAGATTAATTTCATATCAATTATAAGTTGTGAAAGTTGGGTAGACTCAAATACATTGATAGTAAGCACATTAGATCATGTTTCCAAAGAGAGTTGGAAACATTTGCATTGGAAAGTTTTACTGTAGAAAAGAAGATGGATTTGGAGAATAAAAGCGGAGAAATAATTTTCTAGAAAAGAAAGATAAATCTAACAGATAAATAAATAACTCTTGATAGCTTATTGCAGGTAATCTAGGATATGTGTTACAGATGATCATCCCAGCATTCTGCAGTCATGAAGGAAGTCCTTTCAGAGGTCTAAAAAATCTGTACCAACATGGGGATATGTTACAATGCCCTACCAATGGCGGTAAATATCACATTAATATAATATCTTATTATCAGCGGTATTCTAAACACCGCAACTGTACGTCGTTTAAAATGTCGCACATACAATTTTCTATTCGAATCATCTGTGTGACATTTTGAGTGAAGCATATTTGCGTCATCTCGAATGTTGCATGTACAAAATAACTGTTTTTGCCTATGTGGCAAAAACCAAGTTACGAATGTAATAAGTTTTAAAACCAGGCTAAATCTATGATAAGTTTGCAAAAGGTGGCCAAATAAAAAAAATCCCATTAATACAGTATCTTATTACATAAAAACTGATTGATGTATAAACTGATTGATTTGATGTACATATACAGCTTGGAGGCTTTTATGTACGAACTACATATAATCTAATGTAAAAGAAGGTATCAAATATGAGACAAAAAGTGTCACATGCAGCCTAATGTGTTCCTTAGTTTATGTTACAAAGATAACGACTTCAAAATTTACATTTTTCCTTACCAGTACAAATTAGATATGGGTTCTGATGATTAAATAATATTCTTGTAGCCGTGATTATCATTTAGAAATAATAAATAAACACAAACCCATGAAAAACTAATTAATCTTTTCTAAATCAGAGATTATATGCATGAGAACAACACGTGATTATCAGTTCTTTTAAATGAGTCATAACCGCTTGAAATTCAGCTATTGTCTAAAAATATAAGATAACTAGACGCAAATGATTAGAAAGACAATTTTATAAACACCGCCTTGGGTTATATTGTAAGCTACCTTACCAGTCTAATTTAAAGAATCTGCTTGTGTTTCAGTTTCGATTTCGTCGTCTTTATACCTTCATGTCCTTACATATAAAAGTGTGAATATTCTCCTAAATATTTATATTTAGATCTATTTTAAACGACTCTCTCAACTGAAAAAATATTTATTTCATCTTGGTATTTAGCTGTTAAAGCTAAATGACAATATAAATTGTGTATACTAAATAAAATATCTACAATGTAACTTATTTAAATGGTTAACCTTGTTTCGCAAATTAAAGTCAAACTACTTGATCGTTTTTACGTATTTTGTTGCATTACTATCAGTTTATGCACTTTTCGTTTTACCACAAAAATATTAAATTATAAGGATGGTTATGTCTTTACATTTTGTCGGTCAATATTGTATCGTTAAAGAACAATGACTCCTGAAAACTACACCATATTACAAATAAGGCCTATAGGCTAGAACGTCCAAGCCCCAATATAGAATAAACTTATAAATAATGCAACTTGGCAATATTAAAAGTAACTGTAGCGGAAAACATGCACAATCCTAGCCTTAGGAGATTTGGACTCTAAATTTCAAATATTGACAGGAGTCTTTTTTTTATTTCGTTCCTTTTCCCTCCCTTTATTGTAAACCTTATCATTTGATATCATTATGTAGCTTTACACCATATTAGCATTAATAAATGTATATTAGTAAAGAATACACAGCCAGACACATGCACACAAAAGTTCCCATACACACATAGATACACTCATATAATATGAGGCATAATTTCTCATCTTTAAGAAAATGTGTTAAATTAATGTGTAAAATATTGTTGTATCATTATCATTATAAATTTGGTTTTATATTATGCAGTTGTGCTTTGTCCAGTTTTATAACATGCAAATAGGAAATAGTTAAACTTCTAAATATCTTATGCTGTGCTTAAATAACAACACTGTTCAACCTTCTAAATATTAAGGACTCAATCTTCAGGAGATGCTCCAAGCTGCTGTCTAATGCTTGAGGTTTCTTTTTTGTTATCATCTGTTTATGTGTAGAAAGTGTATAGAAATAATGCAAATTCACAACACAAGTTATATTTTCGAGCTAGCAACTCCAGTACTATAAAAAAATGCAGAACTTTTGAGGATTCATGTGGGATGAGTCCAAAGTGAATGCAGAGCCGAAGAGTTACGTGAGGAGGGGCTTCCAGCACATAAAGGAAATGTGTGGAACTCGCAGCTATGACCTGCACATGGGAGCCTTCATCCTTCCCTACAACATGTATTCAAGTATAATACGTACTTATTTAAGCACAACATGCCCCTAGCCGCTCTTATTCAGTATTTAAGTATAATCTGTATGTATGGAGAAGTAAAATAATGTTAAATTTGAGCAATATTTTTTTTTGAAATTTGTATTTGAGCAATAATATATCAGTAAAAAATGATAAAAAAATCGTTATTATTGTAAATAAAAAATTATGATATAATACGTTTTTCAGTTTATAGGAGTAGCTAAGAGATTAAGAATGGATACATCAAACTGCCTAGGGATGTAGGATTCTTCATAAGTAGTTAAATAAGTAACGAATATTATTACCCTCCGTTCATAGCTCGGGTGGTTCGGGGTTGGGAGATGGGGATCTAAGCAGTGTGCGGGCAGGTTCGAATCTGGCTATGAACCATTTTAGGAGATAGGACGTTACACATCCATGTGCGACGAGTAAACAAAGCAGGGTAGACACACGACGTGGGGTTTACTTAAGTGAGCATCAATATATACTATAATCTTAAGGTTCCCCATGATCTTAAAAAATGTAACTGATATTATTCATTGTCCTTGAAGTTTGAACCATATGTTTCTAATTAACATCATGAATCTGTAAGCAGAGTAGGTGTTAGAGCTTTAAAATCTACAGGTGCACAACGTTCCACTTATAAAAAATAACGATGAGCATTATGTTATTGCAGATCATATAATTCATATTCCCTTCTTGAGTTTCAACCTGATTTATCATTGTGTCTCCTGGCATTTGATGACTGTAAGCTCCTCCTCCTAATTATGTAGCTTACACAATTTTATAGCTAATATGATATTTTGGTCCAAGTATCCATGGATAGAAAATGCTTCACCAATTGAACCTTTACATGTTACTGGTTCAATAGGCGATACCCATGCTCATGATATTTATACATGGCTTGATATGATTACTGCTTAGATACAAACTTAGAGTTGATAGAACTTGATTAAATTAGTTCAGATAGTTTATCATTAGCTCAACTTCTACTCTCAATGGCGGATTAAGCCAAATAAATCATATATGAGAAAAAATCAGCTCAAAATCAATGACTATATACCCAGCCAAATTCCCCAAAAAAATCGTCTTTTTGCTTCTATTCTAAATCCACTGCCAACATAGACTAAGCTAACGACAAAACATGGATCTAACACATAGTAGATTAAAATCTTCATAATAAGAAGAAAAAAAAACGTGCTAAACCATTTTTGAATGACAAATCTAAATTTGACTATAAAAATTGTGATTTGAACTTAAAAAACAAGGAAAAATAAAACAAAAGAATGATACTTGGATTGAAGGATGTTCAACGGATTAGATCCGATAAATCGATTGATACCTAGATCGAAGGATATTGGACTAAAGAATAAATACAGAGAAAAATGGAGTGAAGTAGAAATACGAGAAGAATTAGGGACGTGGAGAAGAATTAGGGATACCAGAAGAATCAGCTTACACAAAGAAAACAATCGAAGAAGCCGCATTAGTTTTTGGCTTCAGAAAATTTTATTTTGGCCAACAGATAGCAAGCACACCTCTCTAATGGTCGGTTTGATAATTGTATATATAACTAAGTTAGTCTCGTGCAGATGCACGACTGTAAAAAAAATATAATTTTATATTAATACTTCTAGAAATATACATATAAATAATTGTAAGCGAATGATTACATACTAATACTGCAATGACCCGAAAATCCCCCTTTCGGGAAATCCTCAGCTGCGCTAACTTTGGGTAAACAACAACATCAAAACAACAACAAAAGACTTTTATAAGCATCATATAATGTTACATCAGAGTACAGATGTGACGATCCCAAAACTCCGTACCAGGGTGTTAAGGATAATCATAGGAATGTAACACATTAGTCATCATTAGCAGAGTACAGATAATAGCATAAGCAAGAAATAGAATAATTTACATAAATATGATAATGGAATCATAACACGTAACAACATCAGAGTAGCACAGTTCAGGATACAACTTAGTGCATAAAAGGGGAATGATCAGTCAACATCGCCAAAGGCGGAATATACATACATATAGTGAGACATAATAGTGGTATCAGTCTACATCACTAGAAGCGATACATATACATAAGGTAATACATGCTGGAAGTAAATTAGTCTACATCGCCCGAGGCGGAATCATAAACATAAGATGAGAATGGCGGAAAGTCAATAGCCAAAATACAAGTAAATCTAGTCCTTGCTATCAAGCCAAAAACGCACTCCATGCTGCAGTGCTAGCCAAAATATACCTGTCACCTGTCCACTAGGCTGCCCGTGTGAAAAGAAGGGCACCCTAGTTTGCAAAGTGAAACAAACTACTAGTCAGTCGTGGGACTGGTATGAGAAATCTATTTAACTGCTTAAACAACAATAACAAGACAAATCATAGGACCACGCCACTTTCACGGTACGGGTTTACTCCAGTGATTGCCACTACATTAAAACAAAGTAAATTCTTTAAATAACGCAATGCTTTTATTAAAATGAGGCCGATATAAGACTCAAGTCCCATCACACAATGCAACGCAAACCGGAGGATAGAGTTTTACCTTATATTGACCAAGATATGCTTAATACGTGTAAAGTAAACTCACTTAGATTCAAATTTTATCATTTATTTCAAAATCAGACTCCAGCCGTAAATTAGTAAGAGAACAATTCTCTAAATATTAAACCCGAAGGCCGAAACCAACATCAGACCAATACCCAGGAAACCACTCGTCTTAGCTCGTTTCCAGTCAGTTTCTAATTTTATATACAATCATAAATATCAATCATAGGCGGCTTGAGTACCATATATCATGTCTCCATACTAGTCTCTACAAATAAAACCGAATCACACGTATCGGAAATTGGATTCCATCATGAGTCGAGGCAAGGGGCAAGCTCCTCTCCGATTCGAGACACTCTAGCAAATGTCTCAGGACCCTACTATGATCCTTGGATCTTCAGGGCCGGTCCTCACCTAACTTTGGAGGATTAGTGTTCCTGAACACACGTTTCTCGGTCTTAACAGACCTAAAATCGAGGCGCCTCATTCCAACAACCACACAGGTGAAAAGTATATAAATGTCAGCTAGTTTAAGCACTGACACCACCTATAGCTAGAAAGAAACGTCGTGTTTTCCCTGCAGTCCGTATCCCGTTTTTCACTCATACCGGGGTGTGAGGCTCGCGAATCCACGTTACACACAAAGCTAGGCCACTTAGGCCGTGCTTTGATCATCAACCACGTGACTTTGCTTTGCAACAGAAGCCTTGATCATATGCCACTTAGGCGTGCCACACAGGCAATCCACTCCATGCGAATGATTTCCATCGATATATAACCTCTGAGCTCATATGTCTCAGGGAAGAGCGTTAGGCAAAAGAATAAATTCTCCACCGCCAAACCGATATATATTTAATAGAGACCAATCAGCACAGAACAAAATCTAATGTCAGACACACAGTCCATTTACAAGTCCATTCTGGGTCTGAACGAAACCGAAGGCACCAAATTCCTTGCATATCCGTCCAATAAACACACACGTCCAAACGGCTACTACTTCAGTCCCTTCAAGGTAGCTACTCCCATCAGGAACCTCAATAATGCCCATCCATCCGATATGAAGATCGTCGGTCTTGAACCGTCTTCACATCATCGGCTTCGCGTCGTCAATCAATTATTTGAAATGAGAATTATCTCGGCCTTTTCAAATAATTCACGTATATTAGAATTCAAATTAATTACTTTTATGGTTAATTTATTCGACATTCACGTTTCAGTTCTTTAGTATAATTTTCATGTCAAACACATTCAACCATCAAATATCAAGCAAACCAAGTAAAGTTGGTTTATTTTCACTTCATATCACTTATAATATTTTATAACGATTTTTCGCCATTTATATTTACTTAAAAATGGCCTTATTTAATTAAACGACGTTTCAGGTTGTGTCGTGGCACTGGCGCTGCTTTTCCCTAAATTTGTTTTACACATATATGAAAATCTAACCGTTGGATCTTAACAAAGTTTATATCGTTGGAAAGATCTCTCAAAAGCGAACCCAACGGTTCCAGTTTCGTCAAAATCCGATGGTCGGATCTTTCGGTATAATCGTTTAAAGTTACGATTTCAAAACGCGAACTGCACGGGCTCGATTTGTTTTAATTTTAATTTATATATATATATATATATATATATATATATATATATATATATATATATATACACAAATATAATTCATTCGACGATTTCTGTATCGTTTTTACTTCAAAATTTCACTAACGCCTTAATATTTTGGAAAATTTCGCCATAACCTCCTTTGTACGGGAAGGGTCGGGAAAATCCCCAAACAGCCACACGGGCATCTCATCTCAAAAAGAAAAAGAAAAAGCCAAGCGGCTAGCCAATCGGCTCATAAAATCATCTCCCAAGCAAAACAGTAAATGTGTACCTATTTGTCGGGCAAACAATTTTATTCCTCTTCTCTAGCCTCTTTGCTATAACTTGTTCAATCAAATATGCAGTACATGTTTGCAATTCTAAACACTTATCAATTTACAATTCAGTTCAACACTTGATTCAATTTGGTTAAATATTACCATTCATTTCAATTTCACATACACAAGCTATAAATCGTATTATTCACTAATTAACGAATATTTTCAACTCATGCATATTTATTTGAACAAGTGGTCATTTTAACACTTCACGTTTCATATAAAAATGATATTTTTAGCGAACTAAAATATATTTCAACACATGACGGTTTTATTTAATTCTTATACATGTCAAAATAATATTTATACTAAACAAATATTGGTTTCAACACTTGTATATTTTTAGCGAGTCACATACGTGATAAAAATGATATTTTTATCATTAAAAATATTTATTCCACATATGAATGTTTTTAGCACTTCCTTTTCTCAACAAAAATGCAATTTTTATTGTTCAACCTTTTTATTCAACACATGAACCTTTTTCAACACATGAACAACTCACACATGAGTATTTCCACACATGGATAACTACATCACTTATGTTAAAAATGTTATTTTTATTGTTTAATTCTTAATCAGCTTCTAACCATAAATTAGTAAAAGAACGACTCCCTAAGTATTAACCCCGAAGGCCGAAACCAACATCAGATCAATACCGAAGAAACCATTCCACTTAGCCAGTTTCCAGTTAGAATATATACATTTTTATATATGATAAAGATGTGAATTTTATTGTATAAATATTTTATTTAAAACACGAATGTCATTCAACACACGAATTTCTATTCAATGAATGAATTTCTATTCAACACATGAATGCACTCTATACATGAATTTTTCCACACATGGATATTTTCTCAACACATGAATACGGTTTCAACAAATGAATAGGGTTTCAACACATGAAAATAATTCTAACGCGTGAACATTATTGAAATTTTCGGCAGCATAACGGTAAGGGTTTAAAACCGGCACCGTAGCGAAGTACGGCTCCTCGCGCTACCTTAAGCATCGCTGCTTTCCCTAAGGGGCGTATTCTAAGGACCTAAATATTCCGACCATCTTTCAGGTCATAAGGAATTTTTCCACAATCACTTTCCATTTTATTTTCAACCACAATCAATCATTCACAACCACAAACAAATCTAGTCAACCAACCGTTACCGACCAATTTTTCACACCAATCGCAAACAATAAATATCGTCCATGGTTTGTGGATGAGGGGGTATTTATATATATATATATTTATAAAATATATTTCACTTCTAATTCCTCACTTTTCAATGCAAATATATTTCAAACAACGCTTGTATAATTTATACATCGCTCATACAATTTATACAACACATGTACATAAGGTATACAATCCATATATAATTTATACTCCGCTTATATAACTTATACAACACGCTTTCATTCACGTTTTGAATTTAGAGTTCTCACACTGGTTCGTTGCTTTGCTAAAAACAGATACGAGCTGAGAAAAATCCGCTGTCTCTTCTAGAATGTAGAGAGCCTCCTTGCGGTCACGATGTCTCCTGTTTCATCGAATTTCGTAAACACATGTTAAAGATACGATTTTTCAAAGTTTGCAACACTTAAAAGTGTTTAAATCAGTTTAATTAAACCAAAGCTGATACCTTTATTCGTGGGTTCGAACTAGGGTTTGAAGAATTCGTGAAATCCGTGAAGTATTGGAAGGATCGGAGGGTGCGACGTGAAAGAGGGGAGAGAGGCACTCCTGTCGATGGTGGTCTTGGCCGGATCGGTGGCCTGACGGAGGAGAACGACGGCGGCGAAGTCCGGATTTTTGAGGGCGTCGAACTCGACGATGGCGAGGAGAGAAAGGGCGAGAGTTGGTTGGATTTGAAGAGGGAAGAGGGCGCTGTCAAGATCTGGTGGTGGCGCAGCCTAAAGACGGTCGGAGCGAGGGGAAAGTGGCCGGGAAGGAAGGAGCTCCAGTCACCGTTAATCGAGGGTAGCGGGGGGGGGGGGGGGAGGTGGGTTTCTGAAGTTTTTATTTTTTTTAATTATGAATGGATAATTTTAATTGGTCCATGGTTTTATTAAATTTTTAAATAGTGTTTCTCCATATAGACACCAATTCAAACCCAACGACTATCGTCCCTAGCTAAATACCCGCATCCCGGACACAATGGGATATGTTTCGTAGGCGAATGTTAGAGTCGGTTATTTTTCAATTTAAAGTATAAAACATTTAATTTCTGATTTGAACGTACATTTTAATTTTCCGGCGCCACAAACTGATTCTAAAAATTCCCGAAAAATTTATCTAGCTATGTTGGGGCGATACGGTCCCAACAAAACTGATTTCGTCGAATTCTGAGACAGTTTGAAAAATGGCCATTTTCTGGTCGTTCTGAATTGACTTAAACTGTTCAAACATGTTTTCTTTTGCCACGCTCACATATTAATTTCTAAAATTATGGAAAATTTAACTTAGCAATAAATTGACATTCCGGATCCAACAAAAGTGGTTTCGTCGAATTCTGAGGTCATTTGCAAAATTTCTATTTTCAAGGCTTTAATATTGTTTTAAAAATGGAATTTTTAAATTCTGACTCAATTTCTGCTTAAATTAATCAAAATAAAATTTTTAAACTAGCTCAGATTTTCCGAGTTGTTACGATCTTCCCCACTTAAAACTTTTCGTCCTCGAAAAGGAAACAACAGTAAAGTAGGAAACAACACGGAAATGTAAAGTATTGTAAATGTACCTTTCACCAAAGTTAGTCAGAAATGTCCACTCTGCATTTGGGATAGGCTTGCTTAATGCTCTCCTCAGTCTCCCAAGTACAGTCTCTAGGATCACTACTCCATTGCACTTTAACTAAGTGAACCTTCTTGTTCCTCAACTCTTTAGTTTCTTTGCCAATGATCTTAATCAGCTCTCTTCTCACAACTAATTCTAGAGTAATATCCATGTCTTGTTGATTCAATTCATCCTCAATCAGATTTGGATCATGCACATGCTTTCTGAGTTGAGAGACGTGGAACACATCATGTACTCCGGGCGACCAGTCAGGTAATTTAACTCTATAAGCGAGAGTTCCAATCCGTTCAAGTACAGGAAATGGACCAATATATCTAGGTGCCAACTTCCCAGTTTTACCGAATCTGATTACTCCCTTCATTGGAGAAACTTTCAATACACATAGCCACCAACAAAAAATGCTACATCTCTTCTCTTCACATCCGCATAACTTTTCTGTTGGCTTTGTGCAGTCAGTAATCATTTCATGATGAGATCGACTTTGTCCAATGCATCACGGATCATATCTGGACCTAATACAAGTATGTTTCCAGATTCAACCCAACAGGCGGGAGATCGGCACGGTCTGTCATATAATGCTTCAAACGGTGACATTTTCAGGCTCGCTTGATAACTGTTATTGTATGAGAATTCAGCCTAATGCAAATGGTCTTCCCATGATCCGCCATAATCAATAATACATGCCCGCAATAAATCTTGAAGTATGTGGTTTACCCTCTCAGTTTGACCATCTGTCTGAGGGTGATAAGCGATGCTTCGATTCAATTTTGTTCCCAATTCTGTCTGGAATGCTTCCCAGAATTTGATATTAAATAGTGGGTCTCTATCACTGATTATGCTGAGTGGCACCCCATGTAGCTTAACAATTTCTTTGAAGTAAATCTGAGCAAAACTTTGACCCATTCGATTGGATCTGACAGGTACGAAATGGGCGGTCTTCGTGATACGATCTACGATCACCCAAATGCTGTCATTACCTTTCTTTGTTCGAGGCAAACCATCTATGAAGTCCATAGAAATCTGTTCCTACTTCCCCTCTGGAATATCCAAGGGTTGTAATAATCCAGCCAGTTTCTGCTGATCTCTTTTGACTAGTTGACAAGTAGAGCACCTACTAACATATAAAGAAATGTCCCTCTTCATTGATTTCCTTGTGCATTTGATGTCATTATACATTTTTCTCACCGCTGGATGGATGCTCAGTTTGGACTTATGACATTCATCAAGTACCTCCCTCCGGAGCTCAGAAATGTTTGGAACACATATCCGACCTTTTAACCTTAGAACCCCTTGGTTATCAATTCGAAAGCTCGTAGGTTCACCTCCTTCGATCCTTTTGATGATCCTTTGAATAAATTTGTCGTCTTTCTGAAGAGCAGAAATTTTATCCATCAACGAAGTCGTAAGAATAAGGCTTGCGATGATTTCATTTTCCTGCTGGGCATATCGACTACAATGTTGGCTTTCCCCGGAGTGTACAAAATTTCAAAGTCATACGCTGCAAGAAATTCTAACCAGCGCTGTTGTCTCAAGTTCAGATATTTTTGAGTGAATAGATACTTCAATGATTGATGGTCGGTAAATAGTTTAAACTTCTCACCCAGTAAGTAATGCCTCCAGATTCTCAAAGCAAACACGATAGCTAGCAACTCAAGATCATGAATCGCATAGTTCCTTTCATGCGGCTTCAGCTAACGACTAGCATAAGCGACCACTTGGCCTCTTTGCATTAATACTGCGCCAAGATCTCTAATAGAAGCATCGGTCCATACCGTCAAATCCTGATTTCCATCAATAATTGTTAATACTGGAGCATTTGTCAATTTCAGTTTCAGCTCTTGGAAAGCTTTCTTACATTCTGGAGTCCACTTGAATTTTTCATGCTTCTTTGTAAGCTTTGTCAATGCACCGGATGTCTTCCAAAAATCCTTAACGAATTTCCGATAATAACTGGACAATCCAAGGAAACTTCGAACTTCTGTGGGGGTAATAGACTGTTTCCAGTCTTGAATCGCTGTAATTTTGCTTGGATCAACAGCAATTCCTTCTTTTGATACCACATGGCCAAGGAACTTAACTTCATCTTGCCAGAAGATACACTTAGAGAATTTAGCTTTCATGATATTCATTCTTAGAATTCCCAACACTTATTCTAAATGTTTTGCATGCTCGCTTTCTGACTTGGAGTAGATTAAAATATCATCAATGAATACTAGGACAAATTTATTCAACACACCACGGAACACTCTATTCATTAGATCGACGAAGTATGCTGGAGCATTACACAAGCCGAACGACATTCCTAACCATTCGTGAAATAAATCAGGACCCTGAAGGCTGTCAAAGGAACACAGCCTTCTGCTATACGTAATTGGTGGAAATTGGTAGCTAGGTCCATTCTGGAGAATACTCGTGCTCCATTCAATTGATCTAACAAATCGTCGATTCGCGGTAATGGATATTTATTCTTTAGTGTCTGCTTATTGAGATCTCAGTAATCAACACATAGTCGTAGAGCACCGTCAGATTTCGGGACAAACACTACTGCTGCTCCCCAATCTGAAAAGCTTGGCCTGATCAGACCTTTCCACAGCAATTCTTGAGTTGGTTGCCCGACTCTTCTTTTTTCCTTCAGAGCCATTCTACGAATTGGATGTACCACTAGTCTGGCATTAGGAATTAGATCGATTCTGAATTCAATCTCTCTTTGCGGAGGTAAATTTTTGACTTCTTCAAACACATCCACATAGTTTTTTACAACTAGATTCTTTTCTAGTAAAGTGGGAATAACTTCAAGAGCAGACCAAAACGCTTTTCTATCGGGATCTGAACCATGGCATGGTACAATGATATGTCCAAACTTGGTTTTGACTTTAACGACTCTTTCGGGACATTTAACTTTTGCCTAATATTTTGTTAACCAATCCAGTCCGAGTATAATATCAGATTCAGAAAGGTTCATGACGGTCAACTTAAAAGGAAATCGATAACAAGAATATGAGGCGGGGACATTACAATATGAACTGAGAGTAATAGAGCCTCCTATCAGGTTTTGAATTTTCATTGGTTCTTTAAGCTTTCTTATATTCAACTTTAACTTTTTAACCGTGTCACTTACAATAAAACTTTGAGATGCACCCATATCAAAAAGTACGGAAACATGAATATTTTTAATAGTAAGGGTACCTCCCAAGACATCGGGTTTACCTGACCCATTGGTGATAGCTGGCGGGTTTCCCTCGTCATAAACATAAGCAACCATTGCATTCTTCATCAATGGACAATCTTTAATAAAATGCCTAGTCTGTTTGTAGTTAAAGCAAGCTCTAGGACCTTGAGGTTTCTGGCTTGAGCTTTACGGGTCTGTCTTTAGTCGTTTTGGGGCGGTACACACATTCGAATAATGCCCCTTCTTTCCGCAATTGTAACAGCTTCCCTTTGGTATCTTACCTGCTTGCTGATTAGCTGCTGTTGCTTGGCTAGACTCAGGCTGATCTCCCGAAGCTTTGCGCTTGTTTCCACTTTGATTTTTAGCGCAGTCCGGATTGGAGTTCCTCTCATCTAAATCTTCATAATTACAAGCCATCTCTACCAGTTCTGAAAATTGGAGTTTAATGTTGCTCATGGCCTTGTCCTGGTATTTGCGCTGCAACCCATGAATAAATCTTTTGTTCTTTGCTTAGGGGTCATGATAAGCTCTGGAGCATAACGTAAGAGCTATGTAAACTTGTTGAGATAGTCTTGAATAGAGCGGTCTCCTTGCTGGAGATTAGCAAACTCACCCCGCATACGCTCTAAAGCTTGTTCGGGGACATACTTTCCCTTGAATAATGTCTTGAATTCGTCCCAATTACGCACTGTATCTTCCTTATCATCAGCTGTGATGGCATCCCACCATAACTCGGCTTCCTCCGGTAAATGCCAAGCACCCATAAATGCTTTGTCGTGGGTTTCAAGTCTCATGCCACCAAGAATCTTTTCAGCAGTCTTCAACCATGCTATGGCCTCAGTCACTGTTCCTGTACCAGCAAAAGTTTTTCCCCCTAAGTTCTTATATCTCTTGGCAACTCAGTCAAGCTCGAATTGCTGAGAGGCAGGCGGCTGTATCAAAGGTCCTTCTGCTTTAGGGATATTCCCCTGTCTTCCACCTCGGCCTCCTCTGCCTCCTCTGGTTGCAGCTGCTCATGTAGCCTTCTAGTCAAGTTCTGTACAAGCAAGAAAAGAGTCAAGCTCACAGCAGTGATAACTTTGAGATATGGTAAAAGCAGAAGAACATAAGAAAAGATAATGATGTACTGATCAAATTGTTTTTCTATTCTGCTTAGCTCATTCTACGACATTACTAATCCTACCTCTAATGAGCTACTCGCCTTAGAACACTACTGATTCCATTCTGACGAGGGGTTTAATGTGTCAAATTCCAGAACTAAGGTTAACCAAAGCTCTAATACCAACTGTGACGATCCCAAAATTCCGTACCACGAAGTTAAGGATAATCGTAGGAATGTAACACATTAATCATCATTAGCAGAGTACAGATAATAGCATAAGCAAGAAATAGAATAATTTACATAAATATGATAGCGGAATCATAACATGTAACAACATTAGAGTAGCACAGTTCAGGATATAACTTAGTGCATAAAAGGGGAATGATCAGTCAACATCGCCAAGGGCGGAATATACATACATACAGTGAGACATAATAGAGGTATCAGTCTACATCGCTAGAAGCGGTACATATACATAAGGTAATACATGCTGGAAGTAAATCAGTCTACATCGCCCGAGGTGGAATCATAAACATAAGATGAGAATGGCAGAAAGTCAATAGCCAAAATATAAGTAAATCTAGTCCTCGCCATCAAGCCAAAAACGCACTCCATGCTGCAGTGCTAGCCAAAATACACCTGTCACCTGTCCACTAGGCTGCCCATGTGAAAAGAAGGGCACCCGAGTTTGCAAAGTGAAACAAACTACGAGTTAGTCATGGGACTGGTATGTGAAATCTATTTAACTGCTTAAACAACAATAACAAAACAAATCATAGGACCACGCCACTTTCGCGGAACGGGTTTACTCCAGTGATTGCCACTATATTTGTTAGCCCTCTTTTGGAAAGAGTTCCAAGTGGGCTAAACCGAAGCCCAAAACGCGCGACAGACCAAGCTTCACAAAGCACAGTAAGATAATAAATCGACCAAGTCACAGGTTGACCCATCCTCCCGTTTGACCAGAAGAAGGCCCGCTCCTTCAAGAGTCGCTCTCTCGATCTACCGAAAATCTTACTTCCAGATATCTCGCCTTGACCGGATATCTCGCTTCGACCGGATATCTCGGAATAACCTGGAAGCCGTCTACAGTCATCGAATATCCCGACTTTTGAGGCAATAAATGCGGTCAAACCATGTCCGGACAAAGCTCAACTTTTGATATGCCTTCTAGTTGACGCCACGTCAGCCACAACTTCCGAGGGCACTATTTATGAACATTGGAATCAGTCAGCAGCCATAAATCCAGCCAACCATCGAAAGCCACGTGTCAGAGCTTTCCCGAAATGGCCAGATAATATCTCGGCGTCCTAAGTCATTTATCCACCTATAAATACCCCATACCTGAAAAGGAAAAAGATAGAGAAAAAGAGATACAAAAAATAGAGGACTGGATGTTGGAAAAATCTCTAATGCCTATACCAGAGCTTACATTCCGCCATTACTCTTAAATTCTCCTTCTTTCAAAGTTATATAAGAAAGAGGAAGACAGCTACTCACATCTTCTTCTTCGCCATAACAAAAAAATCTATTGTACTTGTACTCAAAAAAAGATAAATGATATATAAAGTGGACGTAGGCACTGACTTTGCCGAACCACTATAAAAATTCTATGTGTGCTCTCCCCTTTTTTCTTACTGTTTTCTGCATCTTTATCTTATATCATGTGTTGTTCACGCGATTGGGGGTTGGCCATCACTAGTGACCAACTTTTGACGTCAACACTTTGGCGCGCCAGGAAGGGGCAGCGCGCTGATACAACCATCGAGCTTCTGCATATCTCAGATCATGACGATCAAACGAAAGAAAGACGCAACATCCGCTCGTCCCTCGGGCACTAACACAGCCGAGACAGATGCTGCGGAAGTAAGCCACGAAGTTTCCTCTCATAACGACCAGTCTCAATTTCTTACCCGAGACGACCTGGATAAAATTATGACCGAGTTCAGAGACCGCATGGCATCTCAAGGTAAACTCCTCGAACAACAGCAGCAGTCGATGGATCACCTTCTCGCTCGACTGGAGACAGGTTTGAACGCTTCTACATCAATTCCTCCACGAGCCGAGACTGTGGCAGCTGCTAATCCTCAGTTTAACAGAAATCAAGCCACCGATCAGGCTACACCTTTATTTCATCCTGGTTTGGTCCCACCAACCAATGCTTTATAGTCAGGAATATCGCTTCCAGCGACCAGCGCAGTTGTAGCCGCAGGTTCGCATGAGGCAGGCGATCAAGATCTAGGACGTCAGGCAAATATTCCTCCGCTCCTTGGAACATCTCGACCCGTCGAAACAGTCTAGCTACCACCGGGTCCCTCAGCATCAATGCCATTCCCATTACAACCCGGGATCTTGCCGCAGACCAGTCTAACTACTCTTCCCCATCATCCAAGAGCTGCTGCAGCCTTCCCTTCGAACGAGGAAAATTAGCCCGCTGCACCGACCCTCGCGACAACGGAAGAGATTGTTACCATAGACCCTCCTAACCTCGCCTCAAACGGGGGCAACCCTGGGCTCCGAACATCACATGCTATGCTGGACCAGCCTATACCTTTTGCAATAGGTATGGCTCGACCCACGACTCATCAGGTCCGAGAGGGGCCATTCTCCCCAGAACCATTTGCCAGATCTCAGCTACCTTCACACCTTCACTCAAGTCTCGGCGGTCGATCCCAGCCAGCGGCCACCCTTCCGAGTATGCTTTTGCTGGATTCTCAAGCAGAACTCATTTGAGATACAGAATTAAATTCATGGCAACGAATCCTCGGAGATGGGAGTCAGCTCGCAAGCATCGTCCGACGATTCACTCGGGGCAATTCTTCGCAACAGGACATAGACAACATTAATCGCAACCCCTTCACCAGAGAGATCAGAAACTCTCGAAACCCGCCGGACTTCAAGTTCCCAGCAATTGAAGCATACAACGGTCCCACTGACCCGACCATCCACCTCATGCGATACATGCGACATATGGAAGTGCTTGGTGCATCGACCAACGTCATGGCTAAGTGCTTCCCTCTCTTTCTTAAAGATATAACCGACATGTGGTTTCGGCAGCTCACAATGGAGTCGATCAGTAGCTGGAACACCCTGGTCAACCGTTTCATCGAGCAATTCCGCGTGCACATATCTCGACCAAAAAGTGTTACGTTTTTATCCACCATCAATCAGCGATCCAGAAAGACGCTAAGATCCTTCCTCGAAAGGTTCAACGCTGCTGTAGCATCTGTCGATCGGCCCGAGCCATCGATGGTGCTTATGGCCGCCATCACAGGAGTTCAAAACCGATCAGAATTCTCCATCTCTCTAACTCCAGATCCTCCCAAGACATCGATGACTTTTATTCTGAAGCTAAGCGATTCCTCCGATAAGAAGATGCCAGCCTTGAAATGGAGAGCCTTGAGGTTCTGGTAGCCAAACAAAAAGGTCCATTCGAGGGCAGCGGCCAGAATAAAGGAAGAGGAAAAGCTCTAGAGAACAACAAGCGCCATGTTCGGCCTCGGAATGAAAACCAATATGAACGGTACACCGAGCTCAATACCCCTTTGCTCGATATTTACCTCGACATCCGCGAATCTCTTCCTACACCGAGACCACCTCGACGAGAGCCAACTCAGATGAAACTCGACTCAGGCAAACATTGTATATTCCACAACATCGCTGGACACAATACGAATGAATGCCTACATCTGCCCAAGATCCTCGGGAAAGGAGAGCTTCCCGAATATATCAAAGGTCGTGCCCCGGCCAATCCACCGCGATCCTCTGCCCAAGCTCCTCCAGATGGTCCTCGAGCTCCTCGAAATGGAAGGGACCCTGAGACTAGCACCCGCGGCATCATTATAAATTAAAATTTGTTTTTTTCTCTTAATGCATATCTTTTAGTAATAAAGGCACCTTGATGTACCATTTATAGAGTTAGGACTTAGCTCTAAGTCATGCTTCAGGATTGATGGTAGCCCTCTTTGAATTTCTTTGATCCTTGTAATAGTTAGTTATGAATTTCCTTTAGCATTTATTAATTGTGTCTAAAGATTTCTAAGCCAGGCATGGGTATTTCCCGCCCCTTCTTTATACCACACGGTTAGTGCGAACGCCTACCATCCTCTTAAAACCCCTTTAGACAAGGGAGATCCTGTTTTAAGCACTAGTGCACTCTTTCTTTCCTTTTACCTCATGAGCACTTACAACTCGCTGAAAATACTAGCCCAATATGAGTCGAGCATAAAAAGCACTTTCCTTAGGCCGAGTACGGTTAATACTCACCACTTCTGTAAGCCGAAGCAGATTAGCGTTCGCTGCCCAGCCGGGTATGGTTATTACTCGCCACTTCTGTAAGCCGAACCAGATTAGCGTTCGCCAACAAGCCAGGCATGGATAATGTCTGCCACCCTCTAAGCCAAGTGAACTAAAGTGCTTGACCCAAACTTAGTTTTGTTTTGTATTCACAGGAATCCTTATGCACGAGATAGTTATCACATCGGCCTTAATACGGACGCCCGATAGTTGTCGGTTTTCCAGCCTTAATACGACCCAGAACGGTCGTCGGTTTTCTGGCTTTAATACAGTATCGGGACCGTCGGTTTTCTGGCCTCAATATGGTTTGGCATAACCATCGCAATTCGAGCGTTTGTGCTCCGGTTCAGATTTCAGAACACACCTCCCTCTGCCGATGAAGATATATTCTGAGGGACAAAGTGTTAGCCCTCTTTTTGGCAAGAGTTCCAAGCGGGCTAAACCGAAGCCCGAAACGCGCGACAGACCGAGCTTCACAAAGAACAGTAAGATAATAAATCGACCAAGTCACAGGTCGACCCATCCTCCCGTATGACCAGAAGAATGCCCGCTCCTTCAAGAGTCGCTCTCTCGATCTACCGAAAATCTTGCATCCAGATATCTCGCCTTGACCGATTATCTCGCCTTGACCGGATATCTCGCTTCGACCGGATATCTCGGAACAACCTGGAAGCCGTCTACAGTCATCGAATATCCCAACTTTTGAGGCAATGAATGCGGTCAAACCATGTCCGGACAAAGCTCAACTTTTGATATGCCTTCTAGTGGACGCCACGTCAGCCACAACTTCCGAGGGCACTATTTATGAACATTGGAATCAGTCAGCAGCCGTAAATCCAGCCAACCATCAGAAACCACGTGTCAGAGCTTTCCCGAAATGGCCGGATAATATCTCGGCGGCCCAAGTCATTTTTCCACCTATAAATACCCCATACCTGAAAAGGAAAAAGGTAGAGAAAAAGAGATACAAAAAATAGAGCACTGGATGCTGGAAAAAGCTCTAACACCTATACCAGAGCTTACATTCCGCCATTACTCTTAAATTCTCCTTCTTTTAAAGTTATATAAGAAAGAGGAAGACAACTACTCACATCTTCTTCTTCGCCATAATAGAAAAATCTGTTGTACTTTTACTCAAAAAAAGATAAATGATATATAAAGTGGACGTAGGCACTGACTTTGCCGAACCACTATAAAAATTCTGTGTGCGCTCTCCCCTTTTTTCTTACTGTTTTCTACATTTGTATCTTATATCATGTGTTGTTCACGTGATTGGGTGTTGGTCGTCACTAGTGACCAACTTTTGACGTCAACAACATTAAAACAAAGTATATTCTTTAAATAGCGCAATTCTTTTTATAAAAACGAGGCCGATATAAGACTCAAGTCCCATCACACAATGCAACACAAACCGGAGGATAGAGTTTTACCTTATATCGACCAAGATATGCTTAATATGTGTAAACCAACTCACTTAGATTCAAATTTTATCGTTTATTTCAAAATCAGACTCCAACTGTAAATTAGTAAGAGAACAATTCCCTGAATATTAACCCCGAAGGCCGAAACCAACATCAGACCAACACCCAGGAAACCACTCATCTTAGCTCGTTTCCAGTCAGTTTCTAATTTTATATACAATCATAAATATCAATCATAGGCGGCATGGGTACCATATATCATGTCGCCATACTAGGCTCTACAAATAAAACCGAATCACACGTATCGGAAATTGGATTCCATCATGAGTCGAGGCAAGGGGCAAGCTCCTCTCTAATTCAAGACACTCTAGAAAATGTCTCAGGACCCCACTATGATCCTTGGATCTTCAGGGCCGGTCCTCACCTAACTTTGGAGGATTAGTATTCCTGAACACACGTTTCCCGGTCTTAACAGACCTAAAATCGAGGCGCCTCATTCCAACAACCACTCAGGTGAAAAGTATATAAATGTCAGCCAGTTTAAGCACTGACACCACCTATAGCTAGAAAGAAACGTCGTGTTCTCCCTGCAGTCCGTATCCTGTTTTTGACTCATACCGTGGTGTAAGGCTCACGAATCCATGTTACACACAAAGCTAGGCCACGTAGGCCGTGCTTTGATCATCAACCACAAGACTTTGCTTTGCAACAGAAGCCTTGATCATATGCCACTTAGGCATATCGCACAAGCAATCCACTCCATGCAACTGATTTCCATCGATATATAACCTCTGAGCTCATACGTCTCAGAGAAGTGCGTTAGGAAAAAGAATAAATTCTCCGCCGCCATATAGATATATATTTAATAGAGATTAATCAGCACAAAACAAAATGCAATGTTAGACACACAATCCATTTACAAGTCCGTCCTGGGTCTGAACAAAACCGAAGGCACCGAATTCCTCGCATATCCGTCCAATCAACACACACGTCCAAACGGCTACTACTTCAGTCCCTTCAAGTTAGATACTCCCATCAGGAATCCCAATAACGCCCATCCATCCGATATAAAGATCGTCAGTCTTGAACCGTCTTCACATCATCTCGCGTCGTCAATCAATTATTTGAAATGAGAATTATCTTGGTGTTTTCAAATAATTCACTTTTAGATCCAAAATTGGCTCCAACACCCGAATTTTTCTGATATGAAGAAAATTATATATGAAAAAAGAGGAGAAAGCAGAAACACACAAGATTTATAGTGGTTCGGCGTTAACGAGCCTAGTCCACTTTATATGTTGCTGATTATACGTCGAATGATAGTACAATCTATGGTTTTCACTCAATCTCACTGTTACAATAATGTTTCTCTCAGTAATTTCGAGATAACTCTGATTAGGAATAATGAAGGAATAATAATGGTGGAATTCGAGCTCTTAATTTCCAAAAGATCCTGAAAAATGCCAATCTCTGGGCTATTTATAGCTGATTTTGTCGGGCAGATCGCGGTCATATGTGGCACAAATCTCAAGAATCTCGGACCGGATCGTCGCTTGATGAAGAATTGGTCAATATGACAGTTGTGGAAAGGTGTCGCGAGATCCATGCATCTTGGATCGTGATGGAATGATTCCTGGCCTTCGTTCCTTCGCTTTTGGACTTGGATCCGATCATGGTGTCATCGGCGGATCGATTCACATAGGGATTTGGCGACCCAGTAAGGTGACCTGAAAGGGGCGATACGAGCTGAGGATGGATGACCGACTGTGATCTGTCTTTTTGTGAACTAGAGGAATGGAACCTCATATTTTCTTCTTGTGTGTAAACCTTGGTGGCTTGGTCAAAAAGCTAGCCAACATTTTGCCCCCTCAAAGTATGTTTTATCGAAGATATAACATGCTTCGAAATTATAGAGACATCCCTTCGTGAAGCGATGTAGTCAAACGACCGTGTCTGTTTGGAATGCCGTGTCACATGGAAAAGTCGTATCTTTCGACAAGCATAAATATCCAACTAATCTCTTCAATCATTCCCTTGTTCATTGGATAATTCTCATTTCTGGAACCTTTGGAGACTTCGTTGTCGAATTGCCAGGTAGTTTCCAAAATTTTGCACAAGTATGTTTGAGTTTTTTTACTTCCGTCTGCTCTTAGCTGGTTCGGATCGTACAAGTATCTCACGGTCCGTGGGAAGAGGTGTTCGTCTCATGCATTGATAATCCATTGGGTTCCCTCACGAAGCGCAGCGGGTTTTGCTCCGTAACGCGGTGGGCTTTTCCATGAAACGTTGCGGGCTCCGGATCACAGCCCACCTATTTCTACGGTCTGAACAAAACAAAAAGGGGGAGACTAACGGTCACTACGTGACTTATATAAACCGAACCCCCACTTCACTTTTTCCTTTCTTCTTGCTTTTGCATTGTGCCGCCAGCTCTATCAAGGAAAAACTCTAGTTTTTCAAACCTCCGAAAATCAAATTGCTTTCCCAATTTTCAGAAAGGTAATTTTATCGAAAACATTCTCATGCGATTTCTTGTTTTTATGAGTTTTTGACTGGTTTGGGATGAGAAACGGAGGAACTTCATGATGTTCGGGGCTGTGGAAGCTGGCGAGGCGCCATGGGTGTTGATCGGTCGGGTTGAAACATGGATAGGAGAGAAGAAGATGGAGGAGGAGGAGCTGACAGGCTCGAGTCGTGGGTGAGGTTTAGATTCGCTTCGTGGTGATAGAGAAAGGGTTGGAGAAATGATGGAGTATCAATTTAACAGGCAGATCGGATTACGAGGGTGAAGAAGAGTCGGTTCGTGGCAGCAGGAAACAAAATGGATCGTGGGCGAGGCACTAGCTCGAGTCGTGGTAGGTCTGTAATTCATAGGAGGGGGAAACGGATCGTGGGTGGTCCTTGCGATCCACTCTAGTTTCACGACCCGATATCCTTCCACGAACTGGAGGCTTCGCCGCGAGTCCCTGCTTTCCTCCCAATCCGATCACGCACTACGACCTGAACCCTACTATGCGATCGGGATATTGAACGATCCTGTGAACTTGTTAAATAAACATTGCAACTTAAATCCAGTATATCAATGGACAGTTAGGTTAGAGCCTTTGTGACAAATTTTCTGGACTAAACGACAACATAATTTGACTGCATATGACAACTAACTCTCCAATGTTCTTGCTAACTTTTATGCTTTCCCTTAATGCATGCACAGGCACACACTTGCACTTGCACACACACGGGGGGAAGGGTAGCTGCATTCTAATTTGTTATACTTGCCAACACAGCTATGTCAGATAAACGAGTAACTGAGATGCCAGAGAAAGACACCGAGCCAGAAACGTCGATGCATCACGACCCTAATGTTCTTCCTTCAACTTCAGATCAGGATAAGTCCGATCCTGGCTACAAAATAGACTCCTGCGCAGTATCAACATCCTCAGATGATATACCTCCCAAAGTTGTGGACGATCGAGCTCTTGATGAGCTCCCAGGATCTAAGGATATAGATAAATTCACCGACTGTTTAGCTTCTAAATTAGACAACGCCAAGCTTCGGAAACTATGCTTGAGGCACTGGATACCCTGGCATGATGTTAAAACTCCGGGAAAAGACGATAGACCTAATTCTGCCCCACCAGGACACATGACCGTTAGTAGATTAATTTGTGGGGTAGGTGCTATTCCTCCATTCCCACCAATCGTCATCGAAACCTTAAGGAAAATGCGCATTGCTCCGATGCAGCTTCACCCTAATGCTTACGCAGCCCTGTACACTCTATCGGTTGCATATGCGGAGATTCCACGGGCCGAGCTTACTTTTAAGGACTTGAAGTTCTATTATCTTTTTAAGCATCGTTCCAAGGCGACTCCAAATTTCTCTTTCTTTGAATCAGTGGTGAACAGGAAAGTCGTGACTGACGGTTACAACAACGTAGGGGATCCCAAATCTGATTGGTTTTATATAAAACTACAAGTGGGATGCGCAAGAAAATGGCTCGAAGCGAGTGAGTCTTAAGCCTTCAGATCAATGGATTAACTAGATAACCAAGATACTAACATGTTTCCTTTCTTCATGTAGATCATACTTTCCCCAAGACAGAAGGTTCGGTGTATGAAGGTCGACCGTCTCGTCTTCTCAAAAGCAAATCAGATTTCCTAAAAATAAGGAAGTGTCTCACCGACGAGAATCTTCACAAGCACCATTTCCTGGATATAATATTCGGACTCGGCGCAGGAGGCAAACCTTACATATGTGCCCCCAGTTGAGGGAGAGGGAACTTCACATGCTGCAGAAACACCTAAACCTCGGAAGAGTCCCTCGCCGATGACTGACCAAGACGATGAAGATTTGAATCAGTGCAAAGGAGATAATGTCCGAGATGATGAGTCTAAAGAAATTCCGGCCTCTAAGGAGCAATCTCTCTTAAGAACTTCTCCATCGATTGATCCCGCCGGTCATGATGATTTAACAGAGGAGCAAGTAATTGAGAAATTGAAAAAGATCCCTTTGCCGGCCGATGACTACTCACAGGAGGACTTCGGAGGGGAACCATTCTTTCCTAGCTCTGAGGAAGTGAATGCCCCTATCGAAGAGACGGGAGTTACACAGACGAGCCTAACTCTGGGCCCTAGTCCGTTAGGGGGTTATATGGGATACACTGATCACATGCACTTCTCACCACAGCACTTTTCTACACTGTGGTTATTCATAGTTCTAATATGCGCTTGTCTTGTTTGCAGGAGGAATGACTCGCAGACAATCTTACTCTTTTCGTTCCCTTCAGGTGGGTACACCAAGCCTTCTTTTAGATCCTGAGCATACTCATAGCAGCAGTCAAGGGAGAGACATCCATCGGCCTCGAGATCCTCACAAGTCTTCCTCTACACGGTCTAGGTCTCCGTCAAAACATGATTCTGGAAGATCCCACAGCCATCAACTACCACCTACTGGGGGAAAACAACTCTCCAAAGATTTAACTCCTCCCAAGAGCACGCCATCACACAACAGGTCGTCTAAAAAGCATCATGAGCCCAAGGATAAGAGCAAGGACCCAAGCAAGGGTTCAGAGAAGGAGAAAATAGACATCATCCCCTTTAGCCGGCAAACCGTAGCCACCCCTGCGACACGGGATCATGTTCATGGTCTTGACCTTCAGGCTAAGCTGAAACAATTGCGAAAACAATTTCCTGATATCTTATTCGAAACGATGATGTTTGTTCCAGATTTTGAGCCAGTCCCAGAGGATTGGGATACAAAGGTTATGGGATACGTGGGCCATGCAGCTAAACAATACCCGGTGATGAAGAGACATACCGTTAACCTCTCGGAGGTTGTTCATAAACTGGAAACTGAAGCGGCCAGGTCCAATGTGAAAATAGAGAACTCTGATAGGGCCAGGATGAAAATGGAAAAGGAATTAGACGATGCACAATCTCAGCTTGCCTTGGCCAAACGAGATGCTGAAAATTACAAGACAAAGTTGGAGGAGGCCAGGAAGCACTTTCATGATGAGCTTGACTCGAACAGTCGAGAGCGGCTGGCTCTGAAAAAAGCGGTGGAAGATCTTCGAATGGCCAATACTGATCTAAGGGCGGCACAGGATCGCTTTGACATTGATAGAGCCTCTTGGAAGAAAGAAAAAGCAAGCTTGAAAGATAGCCTAGCTCTGGCCGAAAAAGAGAAGGTGACTCTGAATGAGAAACTTGTTAACATGGAGAAGCGCGCGATTCTTGCTGAGGAAAACGTTGAAAGCTCTATTGAAATGGCTACTGCCTCTAATGAAAGGATTGTGGAGATAGAGAAAGAAAGAGAAGGATTTGAGGAGCTATTCTTTGATTTTCTTGGCCAGGTCATCAAGACCCGTAACATCTCATGGATCCCGAACTATCACGTCACTTTAGCCAATATATGAGATGCAATCATCAAGAGTGAGAAGCGATGATTGGAAGTTGATGACATCGATGAAAATAAGCTGATGGAGACCATTCGCAAAGATAAAGAGCCTGAAGACTTGGAAGAAGGCAGACGCTTAATCCGAGAAGAAGTGAAGAGGGAGAAGGTCAAGTCCAAAGGCAAGACTAAGATTGATGAAGGCTCAAGTTCCGCTGCTGAGCCCAAAGCCTCTAGCGCCGAGGAATACAAACCTGATGATCCATTGATTCCTCTGGCTCCGACTCCTCCAGTTGTCGGACTTTCTGTTGCTAGCTTGGATGAAGGATCTGCGGAAGGTATCTCTATGTTTTCTCCACAGTTTGTCAAATAAATCGTGACTTGTCGTCGTATTGCGGAGGGTCCATGTGAAGACACTACACTCTCTTCTGAATTAATGACATTTGCTCCTTGTAATACAGGTGACAAATCGGCTGAGAAAAAGGCAGAAGAGAAGGCAAAGGCTGAGAAGGTTGACGTCCCCTCAAGTACTGGCACTAAGGTCTCTGAGATTCCCAAGCAGATCGACGTCGCAATAAGTGAGAAGGTCACTGTGGCACCCGTGGTGTCTAGCGCCGACGTTTCTTCGGATGCTGTGCTTTGCATGACACTGATGGTGGCGACGGGGATGAGGAGGACGTCATCATCACTGGAGAGGCCAAAAATGATGATGATGAAACCTTAGCTGATAGGCTGGCTAAGCAAGAGAAGCAACTGGTCTTAAAGAAAGAGGAGTTGGGGCCTTTGGATGTGATTCCTGTCTCAGAGGTTGATCCCAAGACTGGGTTGGTCATAAAATTCCGTTCCAAGTCAATTACTAAGCAGCTTTCTTCCTAGTCTTCCGGTTCCTCTGCGGCTTCCCTCATCGACAAGAGGAAGAGAAAGAAAACCGGTCATTCTGAAGCTGACAAAGTGGAGCTGGAAACACAGAAGAAAGAGAAAAAATCCAAGCCATCTCCCAAGCATAAGTAGGACGTCGTTGCTAGTTGATGTTTTGTTTTTAGGCTTTCCACTGGCCATGTAATTGTGAGAATGGCCCTCACTTTTTCTTAGCTCCTTTTTTATCTTGTAGACTTGCTGTTTATGAATGGAAACTTATTTCTTTTGCATCATTGTGTACCTGCATTTAATACACTTTTCATGCTTCGTTTCCAGTCGACTAAATCATAGCCAAGTTGGAATTGTAATACAAGATCATTCAACGTACAAAGAATGTTAAAAATTTCTACACAATTCTTATAGATGTGTGCTATTATGCCCCCAGTCATTCATTAATCTGATGTCTGTCCAGAGCTTATTGATTATTGATTAGAGACATATGTGCGTTGCCCCCTATTCTTAAGAGTGAGGGGAAAGAAATTCTTTTAGCGCTAAATCTCTAGCACTCTTATACTCTCCCGATCCTTCAGCAGGTTAGAGTTCGAGCTCGTTTCAGGTCTGCACACTGATCCTTCAGCGGGGCAAAAGTCTCTGGGGGCGCTAAGTCTCTGGCGCCTTTATACTCTCCCATCGGTCGACGAGGTTAGAGTGCGAACTCAGCTTTTTAATAAGCTCCCCGATCCTTCAGTGGGGTAAGAGATCTTTCTCAGCGCTAAATCTTAGACGCTTTTATACTCTCCTGACAGTCGTCAAGGTTAGAGTGTTGTCAAGGCGGTTCTTATCATTGTGCACCGTCACTCCTTGAGGATGTCATCTTCGCGTCCTTTATACTCTATCTCAGATCTTAGGAGTTAGAGTTCAGTCAGTGGTGTGATTTACTTCAATGCTGCTCCAGAATTCTGGCACCTGGTTGCTCTCCACTCTGATGGAAGGCATTTTGAACTACATGTGTCCGTAGCTGCTGCATAGTTTATGGCAGGTTTCATAGGGTCGCAAGAGCAGATAAGTAAAAGTGCTTATAAAAGTAAATCACACACTATATTTTTATAGTGGTTCGGTCGAATCATGACCTACGTCCACTTTATAATCTTTTGTTAAGGAAACCAGACTATTCTAGGCAAGTCGTGCCTTTTACATGGTTCTATAAAACAAAAGAATAAATCTGACAATTTCACGTCAGATAAAGCCGCAAATGCTGGGCGTTCCACACTATGAGGATTTCTTCTCCATCTACGGTTGCCAGCTTGAAAGTTCCATTATCAAGCCGCCTAAGACGGAATACGGTCCTTGCCATTTCGGACCCATATGCACTGAGTACGGGAAGACACATTTCAGAACAAAGTCTCCGGGTTCAAAGGTTTGAGCTTGAACCTTTTTGTTGTAATATCGGGCGACCTGTTGCTTGTGTCTCAAGACACGCAAGTCGGCTTCTTCTCTCTTTTCTTCAATCATATCGAGAGACTCGAGTAGTAGTTCATTGTTGGTCATCGGGTCATAGTAAGTGACTCGGTGAGATGGGACTGCTAGCTCGACTGGGATGACTGCCTCGACTCCAAAGGCGAGGGAGAAGGGTGTATGACCCGTTGCCGATTTATAGGTTGTCCTGTAGGCCAACAGTGCCAAGGGTAATTCATCAACCCACATGGATTTAGCCCGCTTCAACCGCTTCTTGAGGATGGACTTGATCACCTTGTTCGCTGCTTCGACTTGTCCATTTGATTGCGGATGTGCCACAGAGGTATATCTCTTCTCAATGTGGTATTTCTGGCAGAAGTCTCTAAACTCGCTGCTATCAAACTGGGTTCCATTTTCAGTCACTAGGACCTTTGGGATCCCGAATCGGCAAATAATGTTCCTGACGATGAAGTTGATCACTCGCTTGGTTGTGATTGTAGTCAATTGTTCCGCTTCAACCCATTTGGTGAAGTAATCTATAGCCACGACAGCGAACTTTGCTCCGCCCATCATGATCGGGAGGATTCCGATGATATCAATCCCCCACATAGCGAAAGGCCACGGGCTTGTCATTGTCTTTAACTGACCAGGAGGTGCTCTGGGAATCTTCGAAAATCTCTGACATGCGTCGCAACGTCTCATGTATTTCGCCGCATCTTTGTTTATAGTTTGCCAGAAATAGCCATACCGCAACACCTTTTTTGCTAGTGTTTGCCCACTGGTATGATTGCCACATTCACCTTCATGTACCTCCTGCTGTACACGCTTGATGTCGTCATGGGCTATACACCGGAGAAGGGGCATTGAAAATCCTTGTCTGTACAGAACTCCGCCTTGCAGAACATATCGGGAAGCTTTACGAATAATTTTATGCCTCTTGCTCTTCTTTGTCGGAAGCGTTCCATTCATCAAGAAATCCTTTAGAGGAGTCATCCACGAATCCCTCTCAGGTTCAATCTCCAGCACCGGATCAACTTCCATCTGATCAATGCTAGGAAATTGGAGTACTTCAATCGGGACTAGTTCTGTATCTTCGGGATTATCAGAACTAGCCATCTTCGCCAACTTATCAGCCTTTTGATTCTCCATTCGAGGAATATGAGATATGCTGTAGTGATCAAAGGCGTCCAATAACTGCTTCACTTTCTCTAAATATAAAATCAGCCTCGGACTCTTTGCTTGGAACTTTCCAGTGACCTGGTTCAAGACTAGATTGGAGTCGCAAAATATATCCAGCTTTGTGACTTCTAATTCCCTTGCAAGTTTTAACCCGGCAATTAGGGCTTCGTACTCAGAGCTGTTGTTGGTGGCGTGGAACTCCAATCGTAAAGCATAGTATACTAGTCGTTTCTCGAGAGTCTCGAGCACCACTCCGGCACCGGATCGTTTGTCATTCCTAGCTCCATCTGTATATAATTTCCAGGCATTGGGATCGAGAAGTAGCTTTGGCGGATAAGCCTCTTCATTTACTGCATCATCTTCCGGAATAGTGAGATCAGCTATAAAGTCAGCCAAAGCCTGCCTCCTTATCGATTGTCGAGGTTAGAAGTTGAGATCGAATTGACTCAGCTCAATATTCCATTTAAGCAATCTACCTAACGCTTCTGGCCTTTGTAGGACTTGCTTAAGCGGATGATCGGTGTATATAGTTATCGGATGAGCCTGGAAATAGTGACGCAGCTTCCTGGATGCAATTAACAAACCGTATGCTAGCTTCTCTATTCTTGGATAATTTCGCTCGGCTGCCGTCAACTTCTTGCTCACATAGTACACCGGTCTTTGTACCTTATCTTCTTCTCCAACTAAAGCTGAACTGATCGTGTGGGTCGACACTGCTAAGTACACGAATAAATCCTCGTGGTCCACTGGCTTAGACAGTATCGGAGGTCTTTCCAAATGATCCAATAGATTCTTGAACGCTTCTATGCAGTCAGGAGTCCATTGAAGTTGCGTTTTCCTCGTTTATCAATTCGAAGAAAGGAATGCATTTGTCCGTAGCCTTAGATATGAATCTGCTCAGTGCAACTACTTTTCCTGCAAGGCTTTGCACATCTATAATTTGCCTCGGTTCCCGGATGTTTCCGATTGCGGTAATTTGATCCGGGTTAATCTCGATCCCACGTGAACTGACAATAAATCCCAAGAATTTTCCAGATGCTACTCCAAATGAACATTTCAGGGGTTCAATTTCATTCCATATTTCCGGAGAATCTCAAACATCTCTGCTAAATTGGTGGTATGATCGGACTATCGTCTGGATTTCACCAACATGTCGTCGACGTATACTTCCATCGTTTTCCCGATCTGATTGTAGAACATTCTGTTCACCAATCATTGATATGTGGCACCGACATTCTTTAGGCCGAAAGGCCTCACCATGTAACAATATAACCCCAAATCAGTTATGAAACTAGTGTGCTCCTGATCCGAAACATGCGTAGGGATTTGATTATATCCTGAGTAAGCATCCATGAAAGAAAGGAGTTCGTGACCTACGGTGGAATCTACCAATTGATCAATTCTGGGTAGCGAAAAGCTATCTTTTGGGTCGGCTTTGTTCAGGTCTAAGAAGTCAATACATGTACACCATTTTCCATTAGCTTTCTTCACTAAGACTGGATTTGAAATCCAATCAGGGTAGGTTGAATCTCTGATGAATCCATTGCTTCTCAACTTTCAACTTCTTCTTTCAAGGCAGCGGACCTCTCTGGGCCCAGCATTCGCCTTTTTTGCTTCACAGGAGGATGCTTCGGATTAATACTCAACGAATGACTCATAATCGATGGAGATATTCCACACATATCAGCGTGGGGCCAAGCAAATACATCCAAGTTATTTCTCAAGAAATCCGTCAGTTCTTTGGCTCGAAACGGATCTAACTGGGATCCAATCTTTAAGACCTTCTCTGGGTCACTTTCATCGATCGGCACATCCACAGTCGTTTCATTGGGAGTCACCATTCTGCCCCCGGGCTCTTCGTCCTCTCTGGGATCTATGTCCTCGAGCGGATCTCTGGGCGACTCACCAATAGTTATTCTCTTTAATTGCTATGACATCTTCTCCCCTGTAGGGGAGGAAGCGCCTTTTGTCTTTATGTCTCTTCCTTTGCGAAGCAACTTCAGTTCCGCGACGTAGCATGCTCATGCAGCAAGGTGGTCTCCTCTGACTATGCCAACACCAGCTTCTGTGGAGAACTTTAATAATAAGCACCAAGGGGCTATGCAAGCTCTAAACGTTGTTAGAGCCGGTCGGCCCAGAAAGGCGTTGTATGGCGATTTAATGTCCAAAACCACGAAGGGAAGAATTCTCACTCTCTGGCGTTTTCCTTGCCCAAGCGTTACTGGTAGCTCTACATATCCCATCGGAGCGGTAGAAGCCCCGTTGAATCCATGGACCCATCCTTCACACGGCTTCAAATCTTTCGACTCAAGGTTCATCTGATCGAAAGCTTTTTTGTACAGGAGGTTAACTGAACTCCCGTTATCTATCAAAACTTCGTGAACAGTGGCCGGGCCAATAGTTACTATGACCACAAATAGGTCTTCAGTCGGAGCGTGGATTCCAATGTTCTCTCGATCACGAAAAATGACGTCATCTGACATCGTCTTCTACTGCTTAACCGGGATATTGTCCTCAGGATTGCTACACTCTCTTATCTCAAGGTGTTGCTTAGCTGCTTTCGCGTACTGATCCATCGCCTTGAAACTATGCCCGGCAAGATAAAGCCCACCGATTATAGTGTTAATGACGAGGTTCTTTCCCTTCTGCTCGGCAGTTGGTCTGGCGGCAGGTTGATTCTGGTTATGATTTGGGGCCTGTATGGCTTGCCCCCTATCTCTAGGAACCACTTTATACTCGTCTAATTTTCCCTCTCGGAGCAGCTTCTCGACTACGTCTCCCAGATGGCGGCATTCATTTGTAGAATGGCCGTGAGTCTGGTGGAAGAGACAAAACTTCCCCGTCTCATGCTCTTTTTTTGCCGATTCCCTTGGAGGAGGCCTCTTATATTTGAGAACGTTATACGTATCCACGAAGATATTCTCCAAAGTATCATTGATTGGCGTATAATTCTCAAAGGCCCTAGGGCAAGTCCTTCTCTGGGAGTCGTTTCCCCGATTCCTTTTTCGATTATTGCCGTTACTATTATTATTATTGTTTCCTGATTGACGACCACCACCCTAGTTTCGGTTCCCAACATTGACTTCAACTTTTCCTGAGCTGTAAGAGCTCGGATTTCGCCCGGACTTAATCGATCGCTAAACTGACCAAGACCGATCAAAACCCGAATTGCTTGGAGAACAAGACAAAATGAATTGCAAACGGAAGAACATTTCACTTATTTACTACAACAATTACATCAGAGTACAAGAATATACAGAGTATAACTCAAATAATATACATTTGACAAATATCAGATATTAGAATACATTACATAACAACGGAAGATAATGCAAAACACAACTAAAAGGAATACGCGGATACAAAGCTTTCTGAGTATAGTTCCAGCTGTAAACCAGGATCCTGTGAATATAAATCAGCAAAACCAAAACTACTAGCTGCTTGTGCGGAAAATAGGGGCACCCAGAGTTTAGGTTAAAACAATAAACTCCAGGTCAGTCATGTGACTGGCGTGAGAACTAAAATAGTTATTATTCTTTATTTTAAAGTTGGGTAAATCAAGGGACGACGCCGCTAACGCGGAACGGGCTTCACCCAAAGAGTACCAGTGCATAGAACAAACAACGCAATGGTAAATAAAGAACAATGAAGCTATTATAAGACCCAGGTCCCATCACACAATGCAACACAAACCGGAGGATAGGGTTTTACCTTATAATAGCCAAAGCATGCTTGATACGTTTAAAACAAATTATTTGATACTACTATAAGTGTATAGTGTCAAAACAACTTCAAATATAAATGTATCAATCCTAGACGGCATTAGCGTCCCATGCCACTTTGTCGCCAATACTAGGCTATACAATCAAAACCGCAATTATCACGTATTGGAAGTTGGATTTCCATCTGTGAACCGAGGAAAAAGATAGTCCTCACCGCTTCGAGACTGTCTAGTCCGAGTCTCAGAACCCAGACTCAGGTGGGTCCTTGGATCGACAGGGCCGGTCCACCGATGTGGATTAAACTTAAACCCTGAACACTACGTTTCCCCAACCTATGGGGCGTAAGCCTGGCCCGTCTGCCGACCAAAAGCATCGGCCGAAACCGATATCATGAGGCGCCTCAAAATCCATCATCCACATAAGCAATGCCAGCCAGTTTAAGCACTGACACCACTTCTAACTAGAAGAAAACGCATGCCCTCCCTGAAGTCCGTCTCCCTTTTTTGTCCACCCGGGGTGTGAATCTCGCGAAGTAACGCTATACACAAAGCTACGCCACAAAGGCCGTGCTTTGATCATCACCACAAGACTTTGCTTTTCAACAGAAGCCTTGATCATTTGCCACTTAGGGCTGGCACACATGCAATCCGCTCCATGCGACTGATGTCTATCGATATACAACCTCTGATCCGCGCGTCTCAGAGAGGGGTGAAGTAAGAGAATAAATTCTCCTTCTCCAAGCAAATGTGTATTTAGTAAAGACCAATCAAACACAGAGGAAAATCCAATGTCAGACACACCGTCCATTTACAAGTCCGTTCTGGGTCTGAACGAAACCGGAGGCACTTTCCTCGCATATCCGTCGATCTCCAAGTACGTCTGGACGATCACCAACTGATTCCCTCCTCTTGGGTGTACAGCCCAATCAAGATAGTCAGCAATTATCCAAACGCTGGGAAGACCCTCGGTCTTAAACCACCGTCTTCACCTTCAACATATCGTCGAATCGGTTATTCAGAATGGGTATAAACCCGGCCTTTCTGAATAACCCGCGTATGTAATAAACAAGTGATACACAAACACAACATACACCTCATCCCAATTCTGAATATTCTTTTATTCAGATATTCACATTCTTAGGGAAAGGTTCCCATTAATTTTATCAAAGATAAATTCTTTTAAATTTATTCTTTAGACTTCCTTTGGACATCGTTTCAATCTAATTAAAGACTCATTAAAACTCCATTTAGTTTTAACTTTTAACTAGGTTAAAGAACCAATGTCATTTAAAACACGATTCACGATAAACCCTAATCACATCCTATTGTTAATCGGGTTAAAGAACAAGTGTTATTTAAAACACTGTTCACGATAAACCTAAAGACCAATTTAAATTCTATTCCAATAAAATATTAATTAACTGGACAATTTTACTAAATCTTAATTAAAAGATCTATTCTCTTCTAAACTGGATTCAAGAACAGAGTTATTTAAGACACCATTCACGACAAACCCAAAATTCCATTTGATATTAAATACAAGGCTCTGAATAGAAAATATATCGGCTTATATTCAATAACAAATTCTAAAACCAACAAATATCGTATGGAAATAACGATATATATATGTCTTTCAAATTTCCATAACAACATCTGTATAATCACGAACTCCAACATCGAAATATTCCGAAGACAATTTCGATTCAAATCCCTTCTAATTCACATATTAGAAATTCTGGTTATTTTTAAAGACATTTCAAATCCAATTTATTTATTTAAAAATAATTAGATTTTTATTTCTAGTTACAACTAGTTCATTTTGATAAAAATATATTTTTACCTTTGCAAATATGGAGATTTTCACCCTAACTCTTCCCAAATCACTTATTTTGATTTTAAATAAATTATTGCTATTTTTAATAATTTTATCAAGGCCCGTACAGTCGATTTCCACTAACGGCCATCAAACTGCATCCATAGCGACCTTTTCCAAATTTGATTTGGACATAATTCGAAATCCAACCGTTAGATTTCAAATTTCTTATATTCGTTGGAAAGCTCTTTTCGACACGAACCCAAGGTTCCGGTTTTAAGAGAATCCGACGGTCGGATCTCCCGTAGTGTCCACGCGAAGTCAATGGTTGAAATTCGGGAACTGCCGCGGCGCAGCGCGTTCTATTCAGGCCATTAAATATATATTATATATATTTCGTCGATTTTAATTCTAAGCGTATTTTATAAATCGTTTAAAAATCGATTCCAACTTCACTTTTAATTTTTAGCCAAAATTGAATATTCTACATCGTTATGCTATAAACGATATTATTTTCAAAATATTCGAATTTGAAATTATTTACTAATCGATATTTATTTTAAAATGGATAAAATCGATATAAATACCGTTTGCATCCAAATGGCGCAACTCTAATCAACACGGCTTAATATATTTTATTTCAAATATTTTCACTTTTAATATTCTATTTCAGATATTTATACTTCAAATATTTTATTTCAAATATTTCTCCAATTTGGAATGAGGCCCAAACAAGTACCATATAATTTCACTTATATGGATTCACATACAACACATGTATGTAATCAACCATCATCCAAAGTGCACTAAACTGCATAAGCATCAAATATAATTAATCAACGCTTACAACAGCTTGTCAACCAATCGATTGACATACAACTAAACAATTGGGATTAGTGTACGTAAATTTTCATCCCAACACCCGTGTGGGATTTCAACCAGCAAACACACATTTATTTGTGCAGTTCGGCGATGTGTAAAATATATCAGCCCAATCGAGTCAAATCAAATATGTTTACATATACAAATCGTCTGGTTTGAATACGGATATTTAATTTTAACTAGCTAAATTTTCTAATACTTTTTAGAAAATTTTGGTAGCACAACGGCGCTATACCAAAAATGGGGTAAGGTCTAACCTAGCCTTACTCCCTCGCCTTATAACGGCGCACGTCTAATCCTAACCAATTATATGGATTCGTTTTTCACACCACAAACCAAATTCAAACCAATATCACAATCAACCCAACAAACAAATCAACCAAGCAAACAAGTCGTCCATGGTTTGTGGACGACGGGTGTCGGGTGCTACTAAACACCATCAGCGTCCTAGTATATAATTTTAACTAGAAAATAAATTAGAGTGCGGAGTTCTCACCAATAAGCTAAACCAAACGCCACGACTCTTCTTATGTAGAACATCTTCGCCGTGCTTTCCAGTTGGTTCCATCGCACTCTGTTTCACACGGTATATGTTAAAAATCACATTTTTGTTTCAACGCTATAAAAATCACATTTTTATTTTTCGCTACTATATAGATAAAAATTATATTTTTACAACGCTATATAGATAGTAAAGATTATATTTTTACAATGCTATATACATAGTAAAGATTATATTTTTACAACGCTCTTTACATAGTAAAGATTATATTTTTACAACGCTATATACATAGTAAAGATTATATTTTTACAACGCTATATACATAGTAAAGATTATATTTTTATCGCTATATACATATATGAAGGACTATATTTTTATCGCTATATACAATATAAAAGACTATATTTTTATCGCTATATACATATATAAAAGACTATATTTTTATCACAATATACAATATAAGGGACTATATTTTTATCGCTATATACATATATAAATTTTTCATGTTAAAAACGCTACCTATGATAGTTAAAAATCTAATCTTTTCTATGATAAAAATCATAGCTTTACTTTCAGATTTTAAAACAAAAATATATACTTTATTTTCAGATAAAAAAAGCCAATTCATATACTAAAAACTGTTTTTATAAATAAAATTAAAATTAAAAACTTACAGCGTTCGCTCGAGGGGAGGGGGTTATCGGCGTCGGTTTTTTGGATCCAGGGGGGCCTGCTGTCTTGCATCGGACTGGAGGAAGAGAGGGGGGCTGGTGTCGCGTCGGTGAAGGGAAGGGGATGGGTTCTTCGCGATTTCCGTGGGTTTAGTGCTGGGTTCGTGGGGCATTGAGAAGTGGCACCGTGGAGGCGAGTGGAGGTGCGATAGGAGGAGGGGCTCGGGGATGTGGTGGCGCGGCAAGAACGGAGGTGGGGTGATGGGCCAGCGCTTTAGTGATTAGGAGGGAGGGGCGGCTCAAATTTGGGAACGACGGGTTCAAAGAAAGGGGCGGGTCTTGATTTAGGACTGGGAGAATAATTGGGGGTTAAATATGTATTTAATTAATTAATTTAATTTCCTAAAAAGTGGATTTTTCAAAGGAACTCCGATTCGAACCCAACGACTGTCGTCCCTAGCGTATTACCCCCATTCCGGACACAATGGGATGTGTATCGTAAGCCAATTCAGCTGTTTCAATAGGTTTTTCTCATAATCAAATCATAATTCAGTATATATTTAATTTTAACGCACATTTCAAATTACCGGGGCCACATACTGAGTCGAAAAATTCCAGAAAAATATTTTCTAGCATCGTATTGACGATACGGTCCTAACAAAACTAATTTTGCCAAATTCTGAGACCGTTTGAAAAGAGGACTTTTTCTAGTCGATTAAAATCAACTGGAATTGGTCAAACGCATTTGAGTGTGCCACGCTCACATATTAACTCCAAAAATTCTAAAACTTGGAACCTAGCAAAAATTGACCTCCTGGATCCAACAAAAGTGGTTTCGTCGAATTCCGAGGTCATTTGCAAAATGGCTATTTTTAAGGGCTAAATATATATTTAAAATACCTTTAAATGTATACAGCCTTATATAAACAGCTCAGTGACTATTTTAAAATGTCAGCCAAACCCTAACATTTAATTTACTCTGTGACAGTCCTGTTCTCCACATCCATTTCAAAGATTTGGTTAAACAGAGTTAAATTTTCTTGGGTTGTCCCTTTCTACTTTAAATTGAATTATATATATTTAATCGAAGCTTAAAATCAAATTTTCAAACTACCGCGCCATTTCAGGCTCGTAATATATTTAAAATAAATTTATTCGTTTTAACTTCGTCAAAAATAGATTTTTAGTCGCTATTATTTAAAATAAATTGTTTTAAATAACTAAAATTCACTAAATTAGCCAAAATAAAAATTTTAAATTGGCCTAGATTACCGGGTTATTACAATCTCCCCCACTTAAAAACTTTTCGTCCTCGATAAGGAACGAAGCCAAAAGTTGTTTTCTAATCAACTCAACTTTCTTATTTTAATTATGGCTTAAGTTTTTCAACTTTTCAGTTTCTGAAAACTTTTCAAATTTTTCAAAAATTTGGCTAACACCCTAAATTTTTGAAAAATTTCGCCATAACCTCCCCTGCACCGGGAGCTTGGGATATTTCAAACAGCCTCCCATGGCCCTCAGATCTTAAAAAGAAAAAGAAAAAGCCAAGAGGCTAGCCGATACGGCTCATAAAATCATCCATACCCAAAGAAATACGATAAACATGTACCTATTTGTAGGGCATAACAATTTTATAGCATCCCTGCTATGACCTGTTCAATGTATACAAGCATGTACATATATGCAAATTCAAGAAATTTTCACGTTAGTTCAATGTTTGATCAGTTTGGCTAAATTTGCCTTATATGTACATATTAATTCAAATAGCCAATCACATAACACAATCAGCAATCAATTAGTTGATTACAGTTTCAAACGCATAAGGTTGATATATAGTACAAAATCACATTTTTGATGCTAAATCACAACAAGTAAGCCCTATCTAGTTTTGGTTCTCACACCAGTCTAATGGAAATATATAGGTATCCCACTTTGGACACTCGAACATAAACACTGATGGTGAAGCTTCAACCATCAGTACCATCTCTGGGCGACTATGGTGTGATGCTATATCTTTCTAGTATATTAAAACTTCGAATACACGTGGATCAGACGTATACACAAAATCTTTATATACTTGATTGTCCAAATTCAATTTAAATAAACTATTCAAATACAAAAACTTGAGATTTGAATTTCCAAAACAAAGTTGGTTTTCACTTTTATTTCCAAAAACAACACCTTCACACTCGTTCTAGGACACTACTGATCCCATCTCTAACGATTCATCCTCATTGGATATTACTAATCAAATCTCTGATGAATTCTTTCGTTTGGTTCAAAAGTGTCATATTCTCGAGCTTTGTAAACCAAAGCTCTGATACCAACTATAAGGACTCGGATTTCGCCCGGACTTAATCGATCGCTAAACCGACCAAGACCGATCAAAACCCGAATTTCTTGGAGAACAAGACAAATGGAACGCAAACAGAAGAACATTTCGCTTATTTACTACAAAAATTACATCATTTGACAAATATCAAAGATTAAAATACATTACATAATAGCGGAAGATAATACAAAACACAACTGAAAGGAATACGCGGATACAAAGCTTTCCGAGTATAGTTCCTGCTGTAAACTAGGATCCTGTGAATATAAATCTGCAAAACAAAAACTACTAGCTGCCCGTGCGGAAAATAGGGGCACCCAGAGTTTAGGTTAAAACAATAAACTCCAGGTAAGTCATGTGACTGGTGTGAGAATTAAAACAGTTATTATTCTTTATTTTAAAGTTGGGTAAATCAAGGGACCACGCCACTAACGCGGAACGGGCTTCACCCCAGGAGCACCCGTGCATAGAACAAACAGCGCAATGCTAAATAAAGAACAATGAAGCTATTATAAGACCCAGGTCCCATCACACAATGCAACATAAACCGGAGTATAGGGTTTTACCTTATAATAGCCAAAGCATGCTTGATACGTTTAAAACAAATTATTCGATACTACTATTAGTGTATGGTGTCAAAACAACTTCAAATATAAATGTATCAATCCTAGACGGCATTAGCATCCCATGCCACTATGTCGCCAATACTAGGCTACACAATCAAAACTGCAATTATCACGTATTGGAAGTTGGATTTCCATCTGTGAACCGAGGCAAAAGATAGTCCTCACCGCTTCGAGACTGTCTAGTCCGAGTCTCAGGACCCAGACTAAGGTGGGTCCTTGGATCGACTGGGCCGGTCACCGATGTGGATTAAACTTAAACCCTGAACACTACGTTTCAACGCCCTATGGGGCGTAAGCTTGGCCTGTCTGCCGACCAGAAGCATCGGCCAAAACCGATATCACGAGGTGCCTCAAAATCCATCATCCACATAAGCAATGTTAGCCAGTTTGAGCACTGACACCACTTCTAACTAGAAGAAAACGCATGCCCTCCCTGAAGTGCTCTCCCGTTTTTGGTCCACCCGGGGTGTGAAATTCGCGAGTTAACGCTATACACAAAGCTACACCACAAAGGCCGTGCTTTGATCATCACCACAAGACTTTGCTTTTTAATAGAAGCCTTGATTATTTTCCACTTAGGCCTGCCACACAGGCAATCCGCTAAATGCGACTGATGTCTATCGATATACAGCCTATGATCCGCGCGTCTCAGAGATGGGTGAAGTAAGAGAATAAATTCACCTTCTCCAGGCAGATGTATATTTAATAAAGAACAATCAACACAGAGGAAAATCCAATGTCAGGGACATCGTCCATTTACAAGTCCATTCTGGGTCTGAACGAAACCGGACGCAATTTCCTCGCATATCCGTCGATCTCCAAGTACGTCTGGACGATCACCAACTAATTCCCTCCTCTTAGGTGTACAGCCCAATCAAGATGGTCAGTAATTATCCAAACGATGTGAAGACCCTCGGTCTTAAACCACCGTCTTCACCTTCAACATATCGTCGAATCGTTTATTCAGAATGGGTATAAACCCGGCCTTTCTGAATAACCCGCGTATATAATAGACAAGTGATACACAAACATAACATACGCCTCATTCCAATTCATAATATTCTTTTATTCAGATATTAGCATTCTTAGGGAAAGGTTCCCATTAATTTTATCAAAGATAAATTCTTTTAAATTTATTCTTTAATCTTCCTTTGGATATCGTTTCAATCTAATTAAAGATTCATTAAAACTCCACTTAGTTTTAACCTTTAACTGGGTTTAAGAACCAATGTCATTTAAAACACGATTCACGATAAACCCTAAATCACATCCTATTGTTAATCGGGTTAAAGAACAAGTGTTATTCAAAACACTGTTCACGATAAGCCCAAAGACCAATTTAAATTCTATTCGAATTAAATATTAATTAACTGGACAATTTCACTAAATCTTAATTAAAAGATCTATTCTCTTCTAAACTGGATTCAAGAACAGTGTTATTTAAGACACCATTCACGACAAACCAAAAATTCCATTTGATATTAAATACAAGGCTCTGAATAGAAAATATATCGGCTTATATTCAACACCAAATTCTGAAACCAACAAATAGCGTATTGGAAATAACGATATATATGTATATATATATATATATCTTTCAAATTTTCATAACAGCATCTGTATAATCACGAAATCCAACATCGAAATATTCCGAAGACAATTTCGATTCAAATCCCTTCTAATTCACATATTAGAAATTCTGGTTATTTTTAAAGCCATTTCAAATCCAATTTATTTATTTAAAAATAATTAGATTTTTATTTCTAGTTACAACTAGTTCATTTTAATAAAAATATATTTTTACCTTTGCAAATACGGCAGTTTTCACCCTAACTCTTCCCAACTCCCTTATTTTGATTTTAAATAAATTTTTGCTATTTTTAATAATTTTATCAAGGCCCGTACAGTCGATTTCCACTAACGGCCATCGAACTGCATCCATAGCGACATTTTCCAAATTTGATTTGGACATAATTCCAAATCCAACCGTTAGATTTTAAATTTCTTATATTCGTTGGTAAGCTCTTTTCGACATGAACCCAATGGTTCCCGTTTTTTGGAGAATCCGACGGTCGGATCTCCCGTAATGTCCACTCGAAGTCAATAGTCGAAATTCGCAAATTGCCGCGGCGTGGCGCGTTCTATTCAGGCCATTAAATATATATTATATATATTTCGTCGATTTTAATTCTAAACGTATTTTATAAATCGTTTAAAAATCGATTCCAACTTCACTTTTAATTTTTAGCCAAAATTGAATATTCTACATCGTTATGCTATAAACGATATTATTTTCAAAATATTCTAATTTGAAATTATTTACTAATCGATATTTATTTTAAACTGATAAAATCGATATAAATACCGTTCGCGTCCAAATGGCGCAACTCTAATCAACACTGCTTAATATATTTTATTTCAAATATTTTCACTTTAAATATTCTATTTCAGATATTTATACTTCAAATATTTTATTTCAAATATTTCTCCAATTTGGAATGAGGCCCAAACAAGTACCATATAATTTCACTTATATGGATTCACATACAGCACATGTATATAATCAACCATCATTCAAAGTGCACTACACAACTGCATAAGCATCAAATATAAATAATCAATGCTACAACAGCTTGTCAACCAATCGGTTGACATACAACTAAACAATTGGGATTAGTGTACATCAATTTTCATCTCAATACCCGTGTGGGATTTCAACCAGCAAACACACATTTATTTGTGCAGTTGGGCGAAGTGAAAAATATACCAGCCCTATCGAGTCAAATCAAATAGGTGTACATATACAAACCGTCTGGTTTGAATATGGATATTTAATTTTAACTAGCTAAATTTTCTAACACTTTTTAGAAAATTTTGGCAGCACAACGGCGCTATACCAAAAATGGGGTAAGTTCTAACCTAGCCTTACTCCCTCGCCTTATAATGGCGCATGTCTAATCCTAACCAATTATATCGATTCGTTTTTCACACCGCAAACCAAATTCAAACCAATATCACAATCAACCCAACAAACAAATCAACCAAGAAAACAAGTCGTCCATGGTCTGTGGACGACGGGTGTCGGGTGCTACTAAACACCGCCAGCATCCTAGTATATAATTTTAACTAGAAAATAAATTAGAGTGAGGAGTTCTCACCAATAAGCTAAACCAAACGCCACGACTCTTCTTATGTAGAATATCTTCGCCGTGCTTTCCAGTTGGTTCCATCGCACTATGTTTCACACGGTATATGTTAAAAATCACATTTTTGTTTCAACGCTATAAAAATCACATTTTTATTTATTGCTACTATATAGATAAAAATTATATTTTTACAACTATATATATATATATAGTAAGGATTATATATTTACAACGCTATATACATAGTAAAGATTATATTTTTACAACGCTATATACATAGTAAAGATTATATTTTTACAACGCTATATACATAGTAAAGATTGTATTTTTACAACGCTATATACATAGTAAAGATTGTATTTTTACAACGCTATATACATAGTAAAGATTATATTTTTATCGTTATATACATATATAATAGACTATATTTTTATCGCTATCTACAATATAAAAGACTATATTTTTATCGCTATGTACAGATATAAAAGACTATATTTTTATCGCAATATACAACATGAAAGACTATATTTTTATTTCTATATACATATATAAAAGACTATATTTTTATCGCTATATACATATATAAATTTTTCATGTTAAAAACCCTACCTTTCATAGTTAAAAATCTAATCTTTTCTATGATAAAAATCATAGCTTTACTTTCAGATTTTAAAACAAAAATATATACTTTATTTTTAGATAAAAAATGCTAATTCATATATTAAAAACTGATTTTATAAATAAAATTAAATTAAAAACTTACAGCGTTCGCTCGAGAGGAGGGGGTTATCGGCGTTGTTTATTGGATCCAGGGGGGCCTGCTGTCTTGCGCCGGACTGAAGGAAGAAGGGGAGCTGGTGTCGCGTCGGTGAAGGGATGGGGGCGGGGTTCTTCGTGGTTTCTGTGGGTTTGGTGCTGGGTTCATGGGGCGTTGAGAAGTGGCACCGTGGAGGCGAGAGGAGGTGCGATAGGAGGAGGGGCTCGGGGATGTGGTGGCGCGGCAGGAACGGAGGTGGGGTGGTGGGCCAGCGCGTCAACGATTAGGAGGGAGGGGTGGCTCAAATTTCGGAACGACGGGTTCAAAGAAAGTGGCGGGTTTTGATTTAGGGCTGGGAGAACAACCGGGGGGTTAAATATATATATTTATTTAATTAATTTAATTTCCTAAAAAGTGGACTTTTCAAACGAACCCCGATTCGAACCCAACAACTGTTGTCCCTAGAGTATTACCCCCATTCCGGACACAATGGGATGTGTATCATAAGCCAATTCGGCTGTTTCGATAGGTTCTTCTCAAAATCAAATCATAATTCAATATATATTTAATTTTAATGCTCATTTCAAATTACCGGGGCCACATACTAACTCGAAAAATTCCAGAAAAATACTTTCTAGCACTACAACAAAATGACCCTATTACAACGGTGGAACGCCGTTGTAATATACATTTTACAAAGGTGGGCAAACCGTCGTGTATTAAGAAGTTGTAATAGACTATTATCTTTTACAACTTTTTTGCACTGTTGCAACACCGTTGTAATATGTATATTTTACAACTTTTTTGCACCGTTTTAATAAATTTTATTACAACAGTTTTGCACTGTCGTAATAAACACTACTACATCTGTTATACACAGTTGTGACTGACATTTGGGTTTTTAAAACAATAAACATCTTTTACAACTGAAAAGAGCAATAAGTTTTAGACAATATTACAGTTATTTGCAAACTAATTTATTAAAATACTCAAATATTCGGTATTACAAATAATAAGTTTTAGACAACATTTCGTACATTATTACATACTTGACCGTTACAAAGCAACTTACTACAAGCACAAGTTAACCACAAAAAATTACATATCCTACGGGAGTACACTAGTCGAAGACAAGGAAATCTTTAAGCCATTCATCTTTTTGGTACAAGTTTTCCCCAACTCCTGAATTAGTTCGTCAACCACACATTTGATAAGAATAAGAAGCTTAACAGAATAAACGGATGCATTAAGATCCTCACTGCAAAGGCTGAGGCAGTGTTCTTTGAAAAACTGCATAGACGCATAAATCATAAAATAAGATAAAATGAACGTATCAAAATAACACAGCAAAACAAAACTATAATAAGATATCGCCTCATCATCTTTTATCACTTATCATATACAAAATAGCAATTAAATAACGTTTAACTGTTAAACAGAAACAATAAGCTTTTGAAACATGCATGCACAGGAAACCAACAAAGAGCATTGAATGCTACTGTCAAATTTAGTCATTATGTTATAAACATGAAATACACAGACTATTCATTTTAACATGCAACTAAACGCAGTATTTCAGCTGATGCTTAGCAAAATATCGTAACCTGTTTTCATAATTTACTTATGCACTTAATGGCTAATCCCATTAAATACATTTTAGAAATTAAGTGTAGATATTTCAGACTGTTTTTCTACAAAAAGTAAAGCATAATTTCAGACCAGTATCCTGAACAGTACTCAAAATGTTGAAAATAGGACAAAGTTTGAAATTCAATCTTGCGCCAAAGTTTATATAAATAAACAAATTGGATTGCACCTTTAACACCCTAAGATTTCAATGAGTTCAAGTAATGAAATGTTCTGAATGCACAGCAGTTTCATAATAAGTTTCTTAGAATGCACGAAAAATTGCTTTGCTGGGCACAAGAAACGATCATCATAGCTCATAACTCCTACATGCTTTGCTTTCAGCAAAATTCAGCCACAGTTAGTAAAACAAAAACCTCAGGCGCCTAACAGTTCCATAGTTACAGTCCACAAACAATAAAATTTGCTTGAATCACCCAATTAAGTAAAATAAGACAAAATGAAGGGTACCTTGACAATTGTAACAGTGGCGCCAACCAATAAATAGAAGAGAATCCCCATGCATTCCCAATCCTTACATAAGAACCTTTCTAGTTTCCGTCAATGCCCGGATTCACAGTAGATAGCTTCATTGATGGTAACTCAGCTTGCCTTTGTGGAGACTGTACATAATCAATGTTAACACTATATGTTATGTGAAGTCAAATACTAATTTAAGATGAAGAAAAGCTGAGGTTGTATGATGACAATTTCAAAAACATAAAAGAATAACATGTCATGACAGGTATTAAGCCCCAAAAAAAAAACTTGGAAGAGCAAGTTAAATGTTACAGAGATGAAAGGCCAAATTAGAAGTGAGATGTGAAAATGTTATCTAACATTTTACAAGTTTAATTACTACTTTTATTTTACAGTACTTTTATTTTACAAGCAACTGAACAAGAATATGTTTGCCAGTTTTTCATTTCACCAATGGTTCAACTCTCGCTTTTAGATACTAAAATGCATACACAAATCCCAACCAAACTGTTAACTAACGAGATTCTAGCATAAAGCCTACATACAACATGTATAACATGCATAGTGGGAAGCTCAAATCATGAAGCAAAAGTGATAACAATAGGCAAGGCCATGCAGATTTAGATGGCGAAAAATCGGGGTATTCAAGTGGCTACATACACAGGAGATTTTGCAGCAAACCGACAAACCCAAATTGAAAGAGGGAAAAACAAATAATTGAAGAATTTGAATTTGTTCAAGTGAGATAACTCACCTGCAGGTTGTCGGCAAAGGGGAAAGGGCGTAGTTAGCTGGCTTCGCGAGGGTGACTTGGCACAGGCGGATTTGGCTTCAAGTTGAAGACGGTGGACGGTGGAGCGGTTGCGCCTGGAGCAGATCAACTGCAGTGGCTTCAAGCAAAAGACGTTGCCCCTTTTTATTCCACGGGTTCAGAGTTCAATCGGAGAGAGGAGAAAGAAGAGGGGCTGCGGCGATGGGAGCTAGGAGGAGGCGAGGCAAGGGCTAGCTTGGTGGCCATTAATTTCGGATTTTAGGGAATAATTAGTTGAATTTGGGAAAGTGATTATGAATTGGGGAAAGGTTAATAAGGTGGCAACATAGAATACTGGCAACGAGACACGCGGTGAAAAGTAAATTTATTAAATATGAGACCGCCAATCTTTGGAGCCGAAATTTCGCAATTTCCCACCTAAATTTCATTGCTAACATTTGAAGACTGATCTTTTCATTGTTTGTTTCACCCAGATGTACAGAATTAAACGTTACAACCTAGAACGAGTAAAAATATACTGAATATAATATTTAGACGCTTCAACCTATAACCAGTACAAATTTATTAAATATAATATGGATGTGTTAGGAAATATTTTGCTCAAGCATTAGATGTTGCTCATTAATAATAGCTATTGTTAACTATTCCTTATTTCTTCTTATTTATAATTAAATATAACTTATTAAAAGTTATTATGTATATTTTACTAATAATTATTCATTATTAAATACTTAACAATTATTATCAAAAAACTAATTTTTACTTCTTAATTAGTGATTCTTACTTCTTATTTATTGATTACTAAAATTAATTATATATTCATTACTAAAAAATAATTTTTATTTTTAATTTCTAACAATAATACATTATTATTATCTATTAATTATTATATAGCGAAAAGAAATTATTAATATTAGTTATTACATATTTTCAAATAAACTATTTTTTATTATTATTAAACAATGGTTATTGAGTATTAATATTTTTATTAATTATTGAATTTTTATTAATTATTAATATGGTATTTTTGTTGTAGTGTAGTCATTTATTACAACAGTCAAAAAATAAAAGTTGTGATATGCTTTTATTGCAACAGTCAAAATAACACAGTTGTTAAAAATAAGTTTATTACAACTTTTCTGGAAAAATGTTATAAAAAAGCATTTATTACAACGGTGATTTTACCACCGTTGTAAAATTAAAGTTGTAATATGGTATTTTTGTTGTAGTGTAGCATCGTATTGACGATATGGCCCTAACAAAACAAATTTTATCAAATTCGGAGACCGTTTGAAAAATAGACTTTTTCTGGTTGATTAAAATCAATTGAAATTGGTCAAACGCGTTTGAGTGTGTCACGCTCACATATTGACTCCAAAAATTCTAAAACTTGGAACCTAGCAATAAATTGACCTTCCAGATCCAACAAAAGTGGTTTCGTCGAATTCCGAGGTCGTTTGCAAAATGGCTATTTTTAAGGGCTAAATATATATTTAAAATACCTTTAAATGTATACAGCCTTATATAAACAGCTCAACGGCTATTTTAAAATGTCATCCAAGCCCTAACATTTAATTTACTCTGTGACAGTCCTGTTCTCCACATCTGTTTCAAAGATTTGTTTAAACAGAGTTAAATTTTCTAGGGTTGTCCCCTTTCTACTTTAAATTGAATTATATATATTTAATCGAAGCTTAAATTCAAATTTTCAAACTACCGCGCCATTTCAAGCTCGTAATATATTTAGAATAAATTTATTCATTTTAACTTCATCGAAAATAGATTTTTAGTCGCTGTTATTTAAAGTAAATTATTTTAAATAACTAAAATTCACTAAATTAGCCAAAATAAAAATTATAAATTAGCCCAAATTTCCGGGTTATTACACGAGTTGTCTCCTGTTTGGTTGATGGCCACATTACTTTGGATTTCCTCCTTATCAGCCATTTTCGATTTCCAGTTAGCATATACCTCCTCCTGACGCAAGCGTACATTAGCTATTTTGTAGAACAACTCTCTAGATAGAGGTGGCTTTCCAGCCAGATATCTTAATTCAATGTCCTTGTCCACTTCATCGATCAGGGCCGCCACGACGATTGGCTCATGGGGATCCTTGACTTCAGTGGCAGCTAAGTTAAAGCGATCCAGATACACCCTCAAGCTTTCGTCGGGTCGTTGTTTGACAAGGAACAAATCAATCACACTCTTTGTCCTCTGCGCGTGAATGCGAAACTGATCTACGAACCTCTCACTTAATTCCCTGAAACTGGATACCGATCGTGCTGGTAGATGAGTGAACCATAATAGCGCTACTTCCTCTAGGAATATAGGGAACACTTTGCACTTTACAGCATCGGAGGCGGCGACTGTGGTCATTGACCATGAGTATCTCATTAGATGCTGGATTGGATCAGTTCTACCCGAGTAACGGTTCATCTGAGGCATGTTGAAGCGCCTCGGGAACGTAGCATCCAGAATGTCATCAGCGAAAGGAGTGTGACTGCGGTCAATTCCCCAATCTTCATTTCCCTATCCACGGCTATCAGCCATGATTTGTCTGACCATTGTCACAAGATTTGCAGTGGACTCTGTAGGCTCGGGCTCTGCGCTTCTTGTTCTGCGGGCTCTTCCTCCGTCTCTTCTAGGAGTAGCCGCATGATCTGGAGCTCGGATAGGGCTCTGTTTCCCCCTGTTACCGCGATCATCCAGGCGGTGAAGGGGCTGAGGTGGTCTATTCTCAACAGGGCTATCAACAATTCGAGCCCTAGTAACCGCTGCTGGGTTATTAATGTTGCGGTTAGAAGGCCCCATATTAAGTATCTCTTCTCCGTGCGGAGGAAGAGTTCCAAATCAAAGCGATTCTATGTTTTCAGGCCTCTCGTACTGTCATCTCGCAGGTCTGGTGGATTCTCCTGATGAAGAGGAATACTCTGGAGTGCGCTGACGGGCTAACGGAGGTGGTGGAGCCCTTTGCCTTATAAGTTCATCAATTCGCCTATCCGTAGCGATGAAATTTTGCCGCAACACAGAGCTTTCTTTCCTTTGCGCGGCCAATTCATCATTTGTACTCCTCAACATATCCAAGATGCATGAGAGGTCTCCTTCAGTTGCAGGGGCATAATGGTTAAGCTGATCATCATCATTGTCTCTTATACGCAGAGAGCTTGAGCCAGGACGATCGGGCACCCCAGGACAAGAAGAACGAGCCATAACCTCCTTTCCGGGTAGAGTTGTAGTCTGGTCATCGAATCGGATCGCGGTGTTCTTGCGGTGGTGGCTCGTTGCGCCCCTGGGATCGGATCGTGGAGGTATGAGGATGGGGGTTCATGGCGAGGTCGTGGGAACGGGTCGTGACGCCTTCGGCTATCTGGATCGCTGCTCCTCCTTCATCACGGTTCGCGACGCCTTGCTCGGGTCGGGTCGCCCTGTCCTCGTCGCGATCCGATAGGTCTTCGTCAGCCTGCTCATGCACACTTTCTTCGATCGCTTCATTCGCGGCTTCATTCTCTTGCGAACCACGTACTTCCTTAGACTTTTTTCCAGCCATGATATCTGGGTATCGCTGAACTCTTCAAAAGTCGAAAAAGTGAAGTCTTGGGACTGTTTTCTTCGGACTTGAGTATCCAAACAATGGAGCAACAATCCAATAGCTGAGAATTCATTCTCAGTGAAAGAACCAAAATGTTAGATCCAAAATTGGCTCCGACACCCAAATTGTTCTGAAATGAAGAAAATTATATATGAAAAATGAGGAAAAAGAAGAAACACACAAGATTTATAGTGGTTCGGCGTTAACGAGCCTACGTCCACTTTATATGTTGCCGATTATACGTCAAATGATAGTACAATCTATGGTTTTCACTCAAACTCACTGTTGCAATAATGTTTCTCTCAGTAATTCCGAGATAACTCTAATTAGGAATAATGAAGGAATAATAATGGTGGAATCAGAGCTCTTAATTGCCAAAAGATCCTGAAAAATGCCAATCTCTGGGCTATTTATAGCTGATTTTGCCAGGCGGATCGCAGTCATACATGGCACAAATCTCGAGAATCTCGGACCGGATCGTCGCTTGATGAAGAATTGGTCAATATGACAGTTGTGGACAGGTGTCGCGAGATCCATGCATCTCGGATCGTGATGGAATGAGTCTTGGCCTTCGTTCCTTCACTTCCGGACTTGGATCGGATCGTGGTGCCATCGGCGGATCGATTCTCATAGTGATTTGGCGACTCGATAGGGTGACCTGAAAGGGACGATCCGAGCTGAGGATGGATGAGCGACTGCGATCTGTCTTTTCGTGAACTGGAGGAATGGAACCTCATATTTTCTTCTTGTGTGTAAACCTTGGTGGCATGGTCAAAAAGTTAGCCAACATTCACGCATATTAGAATTCAAATTAATTCTTTTTATGGTTAATTTAGTCAACATTCACGTTTCAGTTCTTTAGTATAATTTTCATGTCAAACACATTCAACCATCAAATATCAAGCAAACCAAGTAAAGTTGTTTTATTTTCACTTCATGTCACTTATAATATTTTATAATGATTTTTCGCCATTTTTATTTATTTAAAAGTGGCCTTACATAATTAAACGACGTTTCAGGTCGTGTCGTGGCACTGGCACTGCTTTTCCCTAAATTTATTTTACACATATCTGAAAATCTAACCGTTGGATCTTCACAAAGTTTATATTGTTGGAAAGATCTCTCAAAAGAGAACCCAACGGTTCCAGTTTCGTCAAAATCCAATGGTCGGATCTTTCGGTATAGTCGTTTAAAGTTACGATTTCAAAACGCGAACTGCATGGGCTCAATTCGTTTTAATTTTAATTTATATTTATATATATATATATAAATATAATTCATTCGACGATTTCTATATCGTTTTTACTTCAAAATTTCACTAACGCCTTAATATTTTGGAAAATTTCGCCATAACCTCCTTTGTACGGGAAGGGTCGGGAAAATCCCCAAACAGCCACACGGGAGTCTCATCTCAAAAAGAAAAAGAAAAAGCCAAGCGGCTAGCCAATCGGCTCATAAAATCGTCACCCAAGCAAAACAGTAAATTTGTACCTATTTGTTGGGCAAACAATTTTATTCCTCTTCTCTAGCCTCTTTGCTATAACCTATTCAATAAAATATGCATGTACAAGTTTGCAATTCTAAACACTTACCAATTTACAGTTCAGTTCAACACTTGATTCAATTTGGTTAAATATTACCATTCATTTCAATTTTGCATACACAAGCTAAAAATCGTATTATTCACTAATTAACGAATATTTTCAACTCATGCATATTTATTTGAACAAGTGGTCATTTTAACACTGCACGTTTCATATAAAAATGATATTTTTAGCGAACTAAAATATATTTCAACACATGACGGTTTTATTTAATTCTTATACATGTCAAAATAATATTCATACTATACAAATATTGGTTTCAACACTAGTATATTTTTAGCGAGTCACATACGTGATAAAAATGATATTTTTATCATTAAAAAATTTATTCCACACATGAATGTTTTTAGCACTTCCTTTTCTCAATAAAAATGTAATTTTTATTGTTCAACCTTTTTATTCAACACATGAACATTTTTCAACTCATGAACAACTCACACATGAGTATTTCCACACATGGATAACTAATTCACTTATGTTAAAAATGTTATTTTTATTGTTTAATTCTTAATCAGCTTCGAACCGTAAATTAGCAAAAGAACGACTCCCTAAATATTAACCCCGAAGGCCGAAACCAACATCAGATCAATACCGAAGAAACCATTCCACTTAGCCAGTTTCCAGTTATAATATATATATTTTTATATATGATAAAAATGTGAATTTTATTGTATAAATATTTTATTTAAAACACGAATGTCATTCAGCACACGAATTTCTATTCATAGAATGAATTTCTATTCAACACATGAGTGCACTCTATACATGAATTTTTCCATACATGGATATTTTCTCAACACATGAATACGGTTTCAACAAATGAATATGGTTTCAACAGATGACAATAATTCTAACACATGAACATTATTGAAAATTTCGGCAGCATAACGGTAAGGGTTTAAAACCGGCACCGTAGAGAAGAACGGCTCCTCGCGCTACCTTAAGCATCGCTGCTTTCCCTAAGGGGCGTATTCTAAGGACCTAAATATTCCGACCATCTTTCAGGTTATAAGGAATTTTTCCACAATCACTTTCCATTTTATTTCCAACCACAATCAATCATTCACAACCACAAACAAATCTAGTCAATCATTCGTTACCCACCAATTTTTCACACCAATCACAACCAATAAATATCGTCCATGGTTTGTGGACGAGGGGCGTATATATATATATAACATTTCACTTTTAATTCCACACTTTTCAATGTAAATATATTTCAAACAACGCTTGTATAATTTATACATCGCTCATACAATTTATACAACACATGTACATGAGGTATACAATGCGTATATAATTTATACTCCGCTTATATAACTTATACAACACGCTTTCATTCACGTTTTGAATTTAGAGTTCTCACATTGGTTCGTTGCTTTGCTAAAAATAGATACAAGCTCAGAAAAATCCGCGGTCTCTTCTAGAATGTAGAGAGCCTCCTTGCGGTCATGATGTCTCCTGTTTCATCGAATTTCGTTAACACACATTAAAGACACGTTTTTTTTCAAAGTTTGCAACACTTAAAAGTGTTTAAATCAGTTTAATTAAATGAAAGCCGATACCTTTATTCGTGGGTTCGAACTAGGGTTTGAAGAATTCGTGAAATCTGTGAAGTATTTGAAGGATCGGAGGGTGCGGCGTGAAAGAGGGGAGAGAAGTACTCCTGTCGATGGTGGTCATGGCCGGATCGATGGCCTGACGGAGGAGAACGACAGCGGCGAAGTCCGGATGTTTGAGGGCGTCGAACTCGACGATGGCGAGGAGAGAAAGGGCGAGAGTTGGTTGGATTTGAAGAGGGAAGAGGGCGCTGTCAAGATCTGGTGGTGGCGCAGCCTAAAGATGGTCGGAGCGAGGGGAAAGTGGCCGGGAAGGAAGGAGCTCCAGTCACCGTTAATCGAGGGTAGCGGGGGGGGGGGGGGGGGGAGGGAGGGGGGTTTCTGAAGTTTTTATTTTTTTTAATTATGAATGGATAATTTTAATTGGTCCATGGTTTTATTAAATTTTTAAATAGTGTTTCTCCATATAGACACCAATTCAAACCCAACGACTATCGTCCCTAGCTAAATACCCGCATCCCGGACACAATGGGATATGTTTCGTAGGCGACTGTTAGAGTCGGTTATTTTTCAATTTAAAGTATAAAACATTTAATTTCTGATTTGAACGTATATTTTAATTTTCCGAGGCCACAAACTGATTGTAAAAATTCCTGAAAAAATTATCTAGCTATGTTGGGGCGATACGGTCCCAACAAAACTGATTTCGTCGAATTCTAAGACAGTTTGAAAAATGGCCATTTTCTGGTCGTTCTGAATTGACTTAAACTGTTCAAACATGTTTTCTTTTGCCACACTCACATATTAATTTCTAAAATTATGGAAAATTTAACTTAGCAATAAATTGACATTCCGGATCCAACAAAAGTGGTTTCGTCGAATTCTGAGGTCGTTTGCAAAATTGCTATTTTCAAGGCTTTAATATTGTTTTAAAAATGGAATTTTTAAATTCTGACTCAATTTCTGCTTAAATTAATCAAAATAAATTTTTTAGTCTGGCTCAGATTTTCCGGGTTGTTACAACAGAATATTAAAGTACATCAAAAATAATACAGCGGAAGATAATTTACAATAAATGTAATACAATCCATAACGGAAATATAAACTAACACATCGGAAGACTATCAATGCTCTGGACATAGCTTTAAGCTTTGATCTAGAATCCTGCTCGAGATACATATCTGCAAAAAAAAACTATTCGATTGCCCATGTGGAAAATAGGGGCAGCCGAGTTTGCAAGGGAAAAACAAACTACGAGTCAGTCATGGGACTGGTATGAGAAATCTTACTTAACTTATCTAATAATAGGGCTAATCACAGGGCCACACCGCTAACGCGGAACGGGTTTACTCCATTTGATTGCCAGTGCATAAGATAAGTAAATATTTTAAAAACAACGTAATGCTTTTTAGAAAAATGAAACCATTTTACGACTCAAGTCCCATCACACAATGCAACGCAAACCGGAGGGTAGAGTTTTACCTTATAATGATCAAACATAATTGATACGTATTAAACAAAAATCATTTTATATTATTAATAGTGTCTAATTAGTTTAAAACACTTTCAAAATAAATGTATCTATCCTAGACGGCATAGTACTGCATCCTACTATGTCGCCATATATAGGTTTACGATCAAATCTGTAACGTCGTATTGGAAATTGGGTTTCCATCATGAGTCGAGGCTAGCAATCATCCTCACCAATTTCGATACACTCTAGCAAATGTCTCTGGACTCGGATGTTGGCGAGCGCTGGCTAGCAGCAGGGCCGGTCCACAAATACTTTAGTGGATTCGTTATGCTTGAACAATACATTTCCCGGTCCTATTGGACCTATCACTTGGTCAAGAACGACCAATATCTAAGGCGCCTCATTCCATCATCCACATAAGTAAAATTTCTGGGCTCCATACCATGACACCACTTCTAGCTAGAAAGAAACACATGCACTTCCTGCCATCCTCATTCCGTTTTTGACTTATACCGGGGTGTAAGGATCGCGAATACACAAAGCTGTGCTAATTAATGCTATACATTGATCATCAACCACAAGGCTCTGCATTTCAACAAAAGCCTTGATCATTTGCATCTTAGCATGCCAAATTGACAATTCACGCCATGTAACTGATGTCTATCAATATATAACCTCTAAGCTCGTACGTCTTAGAGAAGGGTGTTAAACAAAGAATAAATTCGCCGCCACTAAACAGAATATTTTTAATAGAAATCAATCAACACATAATGAAATCCAATGCCAGACACACAATCCATTTACAAGTTCGCTCTGGGTCTGAACGAAACTGGAGGCACCTTATTCCTCGTCCCGTATGTCCAATATGGAAGAGAGGTTCTCGCATATCTGGACAATCAACAAGTACGTCCGAACAACTACCACTTTAACCCTTTCAAGGCAGCAACTCCAATCAAAGACATCAGTAGTTGTCCATTTGATGTGAAGATCGCCGGTTTTCAACCACCGTCTTCAATGTCTTCGTTTTTAAATCGTCGTATAATTATTTGAAATGGGATTGAACTCGGTCTTTCCAAATAATTCTCGAATATATATAATTCATATCATTTTATATCGTTAATAATATTTTATAACAATTTATCGCTATTTTTTATTTATATATAAAAAATTGCCCATTTAATTCGAACGACATTTCAGGTCATTACGTGGCCCTGATGCTGTTTTAATCCAAATTTGAATTACACCTTTCTCAAAATCTAACCGTTGGATCTTAATAAATATAATATCATTGGAAAGATCTTTCTAAAGCGAACCTAACGGTTTCAGTTTAGGGAAAATCTGGCGGTCGGATCTTTCGGTATAATCGTTCAAAGCTACGATTCCGAAACGTGAACTACCGCGCGCGATTCGTTTAATTTTAATTCTAATTTATATATTATGTATATAAATATAAATCGTTCGACGATTTCACTAACATGTCGAAAGTGATGTTTTCAACAAACAAAACATTTATTAACATATAATCATTTTCCTACTTTGCTAACATGTAAGTGATTACATTTTTATTAATTCAAACACATTATTATTTTTATCTAAACAAAACATGATAAAAGTAACATTTTTATGGAAAAACCTATTTTAATAAGTCATTCTTTTTAATATAAACAAACATGTTAAATGTAACAAGTTAATGACAACACCTATTTTAACATGTAATTCTTTTTATCTAAACAAACATGCAAAATGTAACATGTTAATGATAAATTCCATTTTAATGTGTCATTCTTTTTAAATCTAAATGAACATGTTAAATCTAACATTTTAATGACAAATTCCATCTTAATATGTCATTCTTTTTAATCTAAATGAACATGTTAAATATTACATTTTTGGTTACAAATTCCATTTTAATGTCATTCCTTTTAATCTAAATGAACATGTTAAACGTTACATTTTTGATTACAAATCCTATTTTAACATGTAACCCTTTTATCAATTGAATCAAAACATACACTAAAAATGTCCTTTTTATGTTTAAACAATTCCTGATTAACATGTCATTTTTAATAATTAATCATTTTTAATGAGACTAATCGCACATTAAAAATATTCTTTTTAATCTCTAAACAGTTCCGAATGAACATGTCATTTTTAATAATGAACCATTTTTAATGAAACTAAACATACATAAAAATATCCTTTTTAATCTCTAAACAATTCCTAATGAGCATGTCAATTTTAAAAACGAATCATTTTTAATGAAACTAAACATACATTAAAAATATCCTTTTTAAATCTCTAAACAATTTCTAATGAGCATGTCACTTTTAAAAATGAATCATTTTTAGTGAAACTAAACATACATTTAATTGTTCTTTTTAATATCTAAACAGTTTCTAATGAAGATGTCAATTTGAATAATGAATCATTTTTAATGAAACTAAATAAACATTAAAAATATTCTTTTTAAATCCCTAAACAATTTCTAATGAACATGTCAATTTTAATAATGAATCATTTTTAATGAAACTAAACATACATTAAAAATGTTCCTTTTTGATGTTTCAACAATTTTTCCTAAACATGATTCTTTTTAATAATGAATCTACATATACATTAAAAATTATCATTTTAAATGTTTCAACAGTTTTTCCTAAACATGATTCTTTTTAATGAAACTAACATTGAAAAATTGCAATTTTTAATATCTAAACAATTTTAATGAACAAAACCTATTTTAACATATAATTCTTTTTATCTAAACTAACATGTTAAAAGTTCATATTTTTAACAAATCAAAAATATAATTTAACACATGATTATTGACATGACCCGAACTTCTCCGTAAAGGAAAGCCCGGATTGAGTTGGGAACAAGACTAATCGGAACGCAAACGGAAGAAACATTTCATTGCTTATTACAATAATTTCATCAGAGTACAAGAATATAACAGAGTATGAATAAATATTACACATTCTAAAATATCATATATTTAAATTATAATGCAGTGGAAAAAAAATACATAACACAACTGAAAGAAATACAAGGATACAGAGCGTTCGGAATATAGTTCCAGCTGTAAATCCAGGATCCTATAAGAATAAATCTGCAAAACCAAAACTACTAGCTGCCCGTGTTGAAAATAAGGGCACCCATAGTTTAGGTTAAAACAATAAACTCCAGGTCAGTCATGTGACTGGCGTGAGAACTTAAACAGTTATTTAAAACGTTACTTTAAAATGAAGTAAATCAAGGGACCATGCCGTGTAACACGGAACAGGTTTACTCCCATGAATATCACTGCATAAACAAATAGCGCAATGCTAAATAAAGAACAATGAAGCTATTATAAGACCCAGGCCCCATCACACAATGCAACGCAAGCCGGAGGGTAGGGTTTTTACCTTATAATAGTCAAAGAATGCTTGATACGTTTAAAACAAATGTCATTTGATATTATTATAAGTGTATAGTGTATACGAACAACTTCAAATATAAATGTATCAATCATAGGCGGCATAACTACCATCTACTATGTCGCCATATATAAGTTTACAATCAAATCTGTAATTTCGTATTGGAAATTGGATTCGATCATGAGTTGAGGCAATGGATCGTCCTCACCGTTCGAGACACTCTAGCAAATGCCTCAGGTCGCACCTTTAGCGACCTTGGATGCTTCCGCGCCGGTCCTTACTTACTTTTGAGGATTAATTATTCCTGAGCACACGTTTCTCGGTCCTATCGGGCCTATATCCATCTGCTCCGTAGTAATCGATATATCCGAGGAGCCTCGCAAACCAACAACCACAAAGGTAAAAATATATAAATGTCAGGGCTAGTAAAACGCTGACATAACCCATAGCTAGAAAGATACGTCGTGCACCCCCACAGTCCATATCCCGTTTTTGACTCATAACGAGGTGTGAGGCTCGCGAATTAACGCTATACACAAAGTGGCGCTATATTAATGCTATGCTTTAATCATCAACCACAAGACTCTGTTTTTCAACAGAAGCCTTGATCCATGCAACTCAGCATGCCACACAGGCAATTCACGCCATGCGACTGATGTTTATCAATATACAACCTCTAAGCTCATACGTCTTAGAGAAGGGTGAAGTAAGAGAATAAATTCTCCTTCACCATGCAAATGTATATTTAATAGAGTTTAATCAGCACAGAATAAAGTCCAATGTCAGACAAACCATCCAATTACATGTCCAATCTGGGCCTAAACGAAACAGGAGGCACCTTATTCCTCGTCCCATATGTCTAATTGTAATGACCCGGATTCTTATGGGTTAATTTTAAATATTTTAATATGGATTTAAATATTTAGGGGATAATATAAATGGAATTATTTACATTAAGTTATCAATTATATAAAATCAATTTCAATTTAATATAGAATATATTAAATTGTCAGAATACGAACATGGATTTAGTTGAATTCAGAATTTTACTTGAATCAAATACAGTTCAGATAATTTATAGGAAATTTTATGTGAATTTATAACGATAATAATATTTATTTATTTTCGAGGAGAATAAATTGTCTGAAATTAATTTATATTGGTTTAAATATATATATCTTCTACAGATGATCGAATTGGACTTAGTGACCTATCCCAGTGTGTCCGGAATAGGGGTATTACCCTAGAATAGAAAGTTGGTGGGTTCAGAAAGGGGTTAAGAATCAGGGTGTGTTTTAATTAAAGGATACGGATAATTTAAATTAATTAAAACCGAAACAAAACAAAAATGGTGGCTCCTTCATTACCACAAGTTAAAACAATGGTGGCCTCCTTATTTCCACAAGTTAAAACATACGGTGGCTTCCTTTATCTCCACAACAAAAAAAGGCCCTGATGTTCAATTCAAAGACCACACCCCTTCTCTTTAAATCGCGCCTAATCTCCTCTTATTTCCTCTTCTGAAAATCAAAAAGCTTTTGCAAAGAAAAGATGGCTGCCTGAATTGAAATCACGAGCCATCTCTCGAAATCATAAGGCCATCGAGTATTCGATTTGGTGCGTGTTAGATCGAAATTTGGACCTAACACCCAAATTGTTATGAACACTAGAGAATTTCAAATGAAGAACGAGGAAAAAGAAAATAACACTCAGAATTTATAGTGGTTCGGCGTTAACGAGCCTACGTCCACTTTATATATTATTGATTATGCTTTAAAAGCTAATACAACAAGGATTTCTCTCAATATTTCAGTAGTTTGACAACAATGGCGGATTCAGTACTCAATATTGCCAAAAGGATCTCGAAAAATGCCAAGCTCTGGGCTATTTATAGCTGATTTTGTCAGGCGGGTCGTGATAACATGTGGCACAAATCCTGAGAACATCGGATCGCATCGCCACCGTTGAGGAAATGGTCAAATTAGCCGTTGTGGACAGGTGTCGCGATCTGCTTGAAAATCGGATCGTGCAGATGGGGAGAATTGGTCCAGATGACGGTTAGGGACACGTGTCGCCAGATCCGTGCGATTCGGATCGCTGTAGACCAGCTCGCGCTTGAATGGGTCAGAGGGTTCGCCATGCACCAAGGGATCGGATCGGTTCGCTCTAAGCAACAATATAAGTTCGGATCGGATCGCCTGGACGTGCCGTTTGCTGATGAGATGGAGGCGATCCGCTCCTGGGCGAGTCGATAGAGTGCGATCCGTTTCTTCATATTCTTGGGGAACGTGGTTTCTTGCTTTCCTCTTACGAATGATCCTAGGTGGCTTGGTCAAAAAGCGAGCCAACATTTTGGCCCCTCGAAGTATGTTTTATCGATGATGGAACATGCTTCGAAAATTCTGGTCTACCTTTTCCTGAAAGGACGCAAATCGACAGTCGCATTGGTTCAAATCAACGTATGCATGAATCGGATCGCCATAGAGCGCCACGGTCCGAGTGGTCACGTGCTCGTCTCGAGCTGAGTATCTGGGCTTTTGTGAGAGACGCGGCGAGCTTTTCTTCGAGCCGTGTCGGGCTTCGAGCTTGGTGGGCCATCGTTTGAGGCGGTCCGTGGGCTTCGGTGCGACACAAGCTTTGGATCATGGCCTGCATGGCGTTTCGTGGACCGAATAGGACAAAGAAAGGGAGAAAAACGGTCGCCCTCTTTGCCTATATAAGCCGACCCTCTCCTCTTCATTCTCTATCTTCTTTCTTTCTACCGAATCGTTTCGCCTGCACTATCGAAGAACGAACCCAAATTTCTCAAACCTTCAAAAATCCGAGCATTCTCTCAATCTTTAGAATGATAATTCCACAAAAAGTATTCTTATTCGTGAACGCTGCTCTTTCATGAACTTTCTCGACTAGAAACGATGGAAATTTGTGCTTTTCTGATGAAATCATCAAAACGCCATGGCCAACTGACGTAGAGCTCGGAGTTCGATGATGGAAAGGAGAGGAGGAAGACGAAGGAGGAAGAAGAAGAGGAAGGAAGGCCGGTTCGGGTCGTGGTAAAAAAGAGAAGACAAAAGTGAGTGGCGAGACGAAAGATCGTGGTGGCAGCAAAGGGACGTATTGTGGGGGTCGCAACGGTTCATGAAGGAGCAATCCCTTCGCCCGGCGATTCGATGGGGGGCGATTCCCCTGCCCTATAATCCGAAAGGGGCGATCCCTCTGCCATGCGATCCGAAAGGGGCGATCCCTCTGCCATGCGACCCGACTCATAGCTGACGATACGAAGAAATTTCAGACTTTAATCAACGCCTTGTCACCATAAAACTCTGAACAGTTAGGATAGAGCCTTGACATTGGACTTTCTGGACTAAATGACCTCATAACTTGACTGCATACGACGACTAATGTTTTGATGATCTTGATTGCTTTCACGCTTTTTTTTTAATGCACACACGAGTACACACACCAGTACTTGCACACACGAGGGACGGATAGTGTTAATCTTATTGTTCATTTTTTCTCGTCCTAGCAGCAATGTCGAATGATCACTCTTCTTCAAGATCCGTAACAGAAGCGGAATCCGAGATTCCTGAACAGTACAACCCTGAAATTCCTCCAATCAATCCGGGAGGTGAAGATTCTGGATCTAAGTACGAAGCCACAGAATCAGATCCGACAGAAAGTACTTCATCCAGCAACGATTCTGAAACTGACGAGCGAGCTCCTAACGAGATCCCAGGCGCACTTGAGATAGATAAATTTTCTGATTCTTTAGCGTCCAAGCTTGACGAGATAAAACTTAAAAGAATCTGCTTAAGACACAGAATTCCTTGGGACGATGTCCTGACGCCTGGAAGCGAAGATAGACCCCACCTAGCATCGGAAGGATATATGGCGATCAATCGAACAATGTGTCTAGTAGTAGCTATTCCTCCGTTTCCTCCGATCGCCATCGAAACTTTAAGACGACTAGGTATTGCTCCGATGCAGCTTCATCCAAATGCCTACGCATCTCTATACTCCCTATATGTCGCATATGCGGAGAACCTACATACCGAACTTAAATTCAGAGATCTGGTGTTCTTCTTTCTTTTCAAGCACCGTTCTTCGGCAACTCCAAATTTCTCTTTCTTTGAATCGGTTGCGAATAGGAAAGTTCTATACGACGGATACAGCAACATCGGGGATCCTAAGTCCGACTGGTTTTATATAAGGAAACAGGCTGGATGCTCACGAAGATGGCTCAAATCAAGTAAACTTTGATCACCTAGTCGAATATCTTGCTCAAGGAGTCTAAGTATTAACATTCTTCCGCTTTTTCCTTTGTCTTAAACAGATCATGTCTTCCCGAAAACAGAGGGTCCGCTATACAACAACCGGTTGTCCATTCTTTTGCAAAGCAGATCCGAATTTTTAAGGATTAAAAAATGCATTACTGATGACAATCTTCATAAGCATCGTCTTCTGGACAGAAGATTTGGACTTGGGACCGGCGGTAAACCTTATCAGTATGTGCCCACAACGGAAGGAGAGGGAACTTCACAAGCGGTGGAAACAACTAAATTTCGCAAGAGTCCTTCTCCGATAGTCATCCAAGACGATGAAGACTTGAACATATACGGAGGGGATGAGGCCCACGGTGACATGTCGAAGGAAATTCCTATCTCTGCTCCAATAGAAACCGTTGCTGCCGACGATTTGACAGAAGAGCAGTTATTTGACGAGCTGAATAAAATCCCTCTACCCGATGATGTATATACGGAGAAAGACTTCGGAGAGGGGCCTTTCTTCTCTGCTTCTGAAGAGGCGATTGCTTCAACTAGGGGACGAGAAACTGAAAAGATGAGCCTGTCTTCAGGACCGGGTCTGTTAGGGGGAATTATATGGGATGCACACATCACACACACTATCTGACCCTGCACTCCTATATCGCGGGTATTCAAAGTTTTAATATACTCTTTTCTTTTTTTTGCAGGAACGATGTCCCGCAGGAAATCTTATTCGTACCGTTCTCTCCGTGAGGGCACACCCAGCCTCCGCCCGGATACTGAGCGCTCTCGCGGTCCTTCTCATAGGCCGAGTTCCTCGCAACCTCGATCTCCACCAAGATCAACCTCTACCAGGCCTTCAAGTCATCTGACAATTCCGATAGGGGGAAAGAAACTTCCAAAAGAATTAACTCCTCCAAAGAGTGTGCCTTCCCACAACCAGTCGTCCAAAAGGCATCACGAATCTAAAGATAGGGACAAAGATTCATCCAAAGAGACTGAGAAGGAGAGAAGTGATATTGTCCCCACTAGCCGACCAGAGTTAGCTGCCCCCGGGTCACGGGATTACGTCCACGGTCCCGAGATCCAAGGTAGGCTGGGAAAGCTGCGGGAACAATTCCCGGACATATTCTTCGATAGGATGGTGTTTGTTCCTGCCTTGGAACCGGTTCCTAAAAATTGGGATAATGAAGTTATCGTGTACATCCGCCATGTGGCTAGGCAATATGAGATGATGAAAATGCATGCAGTTAACCTCTCAGAAGTCATCCGAACACTCGAAATAGAAGCACACAGATCTAAAGCGAAACTCGAAAATAACGAAAGGGCTAGGACAAAATTAGAGATGGACCTGGAAGATGCTCAGACCCAGCTTGCTTTAGCACGGAGAGACGCTGAGAATTATAAGACTGAATTAGAGAATGCCAAGTAGCGCTTTCATTCGGAACTGGACTCCAACAGCCAAGAGAAAATGCCTTTAAAGAAGGAGGTCGAAGATCTCAAAATGGCCAACATCGAGTTGAAAACAGCACAAGGCCATTTTGAAGCTGAGAAGGCTGCTTGGGAGGCAGAAAAAGCGAGTTTAAAAGAGAGTTTGGCTCTAGCTAAAGCAGAAAAGGTGATTTTGAACGACCAGGTCTCGGATGCGGAGAGGAGGGCAGCCTTTGCCGAAAAGAACGTTGAAAGTGCCATTGAACTGGCCACTGCTTCTAACAACAAGCTCCTCGAAAGAGAGAAAGAGATCGAGGGGTTTGAAGAGATGATTTTCGATTTTCTTGGCCAGGTTCTCAAGACTCGCAACATCTCGTGGATCCCGGATTACCATGTTACTTTGGCCAATCTATGGGATGCCATCGTGGAGGGCGAAAAACATAGATTGGGGGTCGAAGAAATCGACGAGGATGAATTAATGAAGAGCATCCTAAGAGACAATGAGCCTGAGGACCTGGCAGAGGGTCGTCGCCTGATCCTGGCGGAGATGGAAAAGGAGAGAGCCCTGGCTAAGGGTAAAAGCAAAGCTGATGAGGGCTCGAGTTCGGCTGTGGAGCCCAAGACCTCCGGGGTTGAGGAATACCATCCCGATGATCCATTAATCCCTCTGGGACGATTTCCCTTAGTCATTGGAGCCTCTGCGATTACTCAAGAGGGTGCATCTGCTGAAGGTATCTCTCTCTTTTCCCCACAATTTGTTAAAGCAATCGTGAATTGTCGTCATCTGATAGAACAACCAATTGAATTAGTAACATGTGTTCCTCGTAATACAGGTGGCGAGCCCGCCGGCATGGGTGCTGAAAAAGAAAAGGAAGTGGAGAAGGAGGCTGTCCTGCTGGGTGCTGGTATTGATGTTTCAGAGCGGGCCGAGGTCACAACAGTAGAAGGAAGCATCCCGGCACCTAGCACCGATGTCCCCAAAGATGCTGAGACTATCGAAGCTTTGAAAGATATGGATGGCCGCCACGTAGATGACGAAGAGGACATTATCGGCACCAAAAAGGCCGACGATGATGACGAGGAGACCTTGGCCAGCAGAAAAGCCAGATAGGAGAAAGAGTTGGCTTCGAAGAAGGTGGGAGATGAGGCTTTGGACGTAGTCCCTCTTGCGGAATTCGATCCCAAAACTGGGATGATTGTAAAAATCCAGCCCAAATCCATCAGCCGACAGCTTCACTTCGCAAACCCCGATGACTTCCCGGCTTCCCTCTCTAGTAGAAGCAAGAGAAAAGAGGTGGAAGAGGAGACTTCAGAGGAGTCGGATGTTCCCCTCATAGACAAGAGGAAGAGGAAGAAAGGGGATCCATCTGAAGCCAACAAGGAGAGGCTGGAGAGGCAGAAGCAAGAGAAAAGGTCAAAGCGTAAATAGGATGTTTGTTGTTTGTTGATATTTTGTTTTTAGGTTTTCCACTGGCCAGGAAGTGTAATTGTGAGACTGGTCCTCACTTTTGTTTCTAGGTTACTTTTCACTTTGTTGATTCGCAGTATATAAACAAGGGTTGATCTCTCGTTGCATCATTGTGTACCTATATCCAGAGAAACTTTCCATGTTTAGTCATTAGCCAACTATTAATAATTACAAATCAGTCAATCAACAGGAAAATGAATGTTCATGCTATGTTACACTGATCTATCAAAGTTTAGTGTTTGCATACGAGTGCATGGTGCCCCCCAATCAGTTGTTACTGTAGCATCTGACTGGGGTTTACTAGGGATTGATTAGTACTATCGGCAAGTTGCCCCCTATTTCTGAATATGGGGGTATAGGAGATTTCATGGGATAACAGCAGTTCAATCAGCCCTTGTTCCTTTAGCAGGGAATAAGTTCTTTCTCAGCGCTCAATCGGAGACGCTTTTATACTGTCTCTCTCTCTGGAGAGTTAGAGTTTTGTGCTCGGCGATTCATTCGCTCCCCGATCCTTCAGCGGGGAAGGAGCTATTTCTCAGCGCTCAATCGGAGACGCCTTTATACTCTCTCTCTCTCTGGAGAGTTAGAGTTCGAGCTCAGCGATTCATTCGCTCCCCAATCCTTCAGCGGGAAAGGAGCTCTTTCTCAGCGCTCAATCGGAGACGCTTTTATACTCTCTCTCTCTCTCTGGAGAGTTAGAGTTCGAGCTCAGCGATTCACTTGCTCCCCGATCCTTCAGCGGGAAAGGAGCTCTTTCTCAGCGCTCAATCGGAGACGCTTTTATACTCTCTCTCTCTCTGGAGAGTTAGAGTTCGAGCTCAGCGATTCACTCGCTCCCCGATCCTTCAGCGGGAAAGGAGCTCTTTCTCAGCGCTCAATCGGAGACGCTTTTATACTCTCTCTCTCTCTGGAGAGTTAGAGTTCGAGCTCAGCGATTCACTCGCTCCCCGATCCTTCAGCGGGAAAGGAGCTCTTTCTCAGCGCTCAATCGGAGATGCTTTTATACTCTCTCTCTCTCTGGAGAGTTAGAGTTCGTGCTTAGGCAGCTCCGATCATGGTACACCGCCATTATTCGTGGATGTCGATTTTCGTGTCCTTTATACTCTCTCTCTACTCTGGAGAGTTAGAGTCACGGATCTAGCAGTCTGCAATCATGCATTCTCATCAAACTCATCCTAGGTGTATACTTTAACCCATGCTCCGTGGATTAAAGCTAGTCGGACAAGCAGTTGGAGCCTTTGCCAAAGCTTTGGGTTCCTCCGATTAGTCTACGGGAGGAATGGTTGGCACCGGACTTCGGGTACCTGCATTATTCACATTGATTTTCACAAAAATAAACAGGAAAATAAATAAAGATGCAATAAAGGCAAATAACACACAGTATTTTTATAGTGGTTCGGTCGAATCATGACCTACGTCCACTTTATAATCTCTTGCTTTAAGGAATCAGACTGTTCTAGGCAAGTCATGCCCTGTACATAGTTTTTTAACGAAGCAAAAGAATAGATTTGAAACTCTCATGTTAAATATGGCCGTAAATGTTGGGCATTCCACACTCTGGGGATTTCCTTTCCATCTACGGTTGCCAGCTTGAAGGTTCCACTATCAAGCTTGCTCAGAATAGAGTACGGTCCTTCCCACTTCGCTCCCATATGAGTTGGGGGTGGAAAGACACGTTTCAGAACCAAGTCTCCGGGTTCCCAGGTTCGGACTCGGACCTTTTTGTTGTAATATTGGGCGACCCGTTGTTTGCCTCTCAGGGCACGCAGGTCTGCTTCATCCCTCTTTTCTTCGATCATATCCAGGGACTCAAGGAGCAATTCATTATTGGTCATCGGATCATAATAAGTCACCCGATGAGAAGGTACCTTTATCTCAACCGGGATGACTGCTTCCGTTCCAAAAGCAAGGGAGAACGGGGTATGTCCTGTTGCTGATTTATATGTTGTCCTGTAGGCCCATAATGCCAAGGGCAATTCATCAGCCCACATGGCTCTAGCCCGCTTCAGTCTTCTTTTCAGAATAGACTTAATCACTTTATTCGCCGCTTCAACTTGTCCGTTCGATTGCGGGTGCGCCACAGAGGTGTATCGATTCTCAATGTGGTATTTTTGGCAGAAATTTCTGAATTCCGCGCTATCGAACTGAGTTCCGTTATCCGTTATCACAATCTTTGGAATCCCAAATCGGCAAATGATGTTTCTCACGATAAAGTTGATCACTCGTTTAGTTGTGATTGTAGTTAGTGGTTCTGCCTCGACCCACTTAGTGAAATAATCTACGGCCACAATAGCGAACTTTGCTCCGCCCCTCGCTATGGGGAGACTTCCTATGATATCAATTCCCCACATAGCGAAAGGCCATGGACTCATCATTGTTTTTAACTGACTTGGAGGTGCTCTAGGTATCTTTGAAAACCTCTGGCATGCATCACATCGTCGTGCATATCTTACTGCATCCTTGTTTATGTTAGGCCAGAAATAACCATGCCGCAATACCTTTTTTGCCAAAGTTTGCCCTCCAGTGTGGTCGCCACATTCGCCTTCGTGGACTTCTTGCAGCACACGTTTAATGTCATCGTGGGCTACACACCGAAGGAGGGGCATTTAAAACCCTTGACTGTAAAGAACTCCGCCTTGCAGAACGTATCGGGCGGCTTTACGAATCACTTTACGCCTCTCGCTTTTCTTGGTCGGAAGCGTTCCATCCATTAGGAAATTCTTTATAGGGGTCATCCAGGACTCCCTTTCTGGTTCCGTCTCTAGTACTAGGTCGATTTCCATCTGATCTATGCTAGGGGACCGAAGTACTTCAACGGGGGCTAGCCCAGTCACTTCAGGATCGTTAGAACTAGCCATCTTTGCCAACTTGTCTGCCTGCTGATTCTCTGACCGCGGAATATGAGATATGATGTAGTGATCAAAATCATTCAGCAGTTCTTTCACTTTCTTTAAGTATAAAATCAATCTTGCACTTTTAGCTTGGAATCTTCCAGTGACTTGACTCACAACTAACTTGGAGTCGCAGAAGATGTTCAGCTTTGTGACTTCTAGTTCCTTTGCAATCTTTAATCCGGCTATCAGAGCTTCATATTCGGAATCGTTGTTAGTGGCATGAAACTCCATTCGGATTGCATAGGTTATTAATCGTTTCTCGGGGGTTTCAAGCACTATTCCAGCGCCGGATCTTTCGTCGTTCCTAGCACCATCAGTGTACAATCTCCAGGCATTAGGATCAAAAAGTAACTTTGAAGGATCAGCTTCTCATTTGCTATATCTTCCTCAGGGACAGTGAACTTTGCTATGAAGTCAGCTATCACTTGCCCCCGAATTGATCGTCTGGGCTGAAAGTTCAAATCAAATTGACTTAACTCAATATTCCATTTAAGTAACCTTCCAGATACCTCCGGTCTATGTAGAACTTGCTTGAGTGGATTATCGGTGTATATGGTGATAGGATGTGCCTGGAAATAGTGCCGAAGTTTTCTAGAGGCGATCAGTAAACTATACGCCAACTTTTCTATCCGTGGATAATTACGTTCTGCTGCTGTCAATTTTTTGCTCACATAATACACAGGTCTTTGGACCTTATCCTCTTCCCTTACCAATGCTGAGCTGATCGCATGGGATGACACTGCCAAATACATGAATAAATCCTCGTGATCTATTGGCTTAGATAAAATCGGAGGTTTCTCCAAGTGCCTGAGCAAATTTTGAAATGCTTCTACGCAGTCAGGTGTCCATTTAAAGTGGCGTTTTCCTCGCTTTATTAATTCAAAGAATGGGATGCACTTATCCGTAGCCCTGGAGATAAATCTGCTTAACGCGGCCACTTTTCCAGCAAGGCTTTGCACATCCCTAATCTGCCTAGGTTCCTGTATGTTCCTGATTGCCGCGATCTGGTCTGGATTAATCTCAATACCACGGGAACTGACAATGAATCCCAAGAATTTTCCAGAAGCAACACCGAACGAACATTTGGTCGGATTGAGTTTCATTCCATACTTTCGAAGAATGCCGAACATCTCTGCCAAGTCAGTAGTGTGTTGAGAAGATTGCTTTGACTTAACCAACATATCGTCGACGTATACTTCCATTGTTTTCCCGATCTGGTTATAAAACATCCTGTTGACCAAACGCTGATATGTAGCGCCCGCATTCTTCAAGCCAAAGGGCATCACCACATAACAATATAATCCCAGATCAGTGATAAAACTAGTGTGCTCTTGATCTGGAACATGCATCGGAATCTTGTTGTATCCTGAATAAGCATCCATAAATGAGAGAAGCTCGTGACCTGCCGTCGAGTCTACCAACTGGTCAATCCGAGGTAACGGGAAACTATCTTTTGGACAGGCTTTGTTCAAATCCGAGAAGTCGATACACGTTCGCCACTTCCCGTTGGCCTTCTTTACCAGGACTGGATTCGAAATCCAGTCTGGGTAGGTCGAATCTCTGATAAATCCATTACTCTTTAGCTTTCCAACCTCTTCTTTCAAGGCAGCGGACCTCTCTGGGACCAGCATTCGCCTTTTTTGCTTTACTGGAGGATGTTTAGGGTCAATGCTCAAGGAATGGCTCATGATTGATGGGGATATCCCACACATGTCAGCGTGGGTCCAAGCAAATACATCTAAATTGTTCTTTAAGAAATCCGTCAATTCTTTAGCAAGATTCAGACTTAACTGGGATCCGATCTTAAGGACCTTCTCCGGGTCACTGTCATCGATCGGTACATCCACAGTTGTCTCGTTGGGAGTCGCCATTCTGCCCTCAGGTTCTTGATCCTCTCTGGGATCTATATCCTCGGGCATCTCTCTGGGCGACTCTCCAACGATTATCCTCTGTGGTTGCTATAAGGTCTCCGCCCCCGAAGGGGGAGAGGTGATTTTAGTTTCGATATCCCCTCCATTGCGAAGTAACTTTAGTTCGGCAACATAGCATGCTCGCGCAGCAACTTGATCCCCTCTGACGATACCAATGCCAGCTTCTGTGGGGAATTTCAATAACAAGCACCAGGGGGCTATGCAGGCTCTGAACTTTGCGAGGGCCGGTCGGCCCAAGAAGGCATTGTAGGGCGATTCAACATTCAAAACCACAAAGGGAAGGATTCTCACTCTCTGGCGTTCTCCTTCCCCAAGTGTGACTGGTAACTCTACATAACCCATTGGAGCGGTGGATGCTCCGTTGAATCCACGGATCCATCCTTGGCAGGGCTTCAAGTCTTTTATTTCAAGATTCGTCTGGTCAAAGGCCTTTTTGAAAAGAATATTAACGGAACTCCCGTTTTCCACCAGAACCTTATGAACAGTGGCTGGCCCGATGGGTATCGTAATTACAAGTGGATCTTCAGTTGGAGCATGGACTCCGATGCTTTCTCTTTCTCGGAAAACAACATCATCGGTCATCATCTTCTGCTGCTTCACCGGGGTACTGTTCTTGGGGTTGCTACATTCCCCTACCTCGAGGAGTTGTTTGGCCGCATTGACGTATTGATCCAATGCTTTGGAACTGTGCCCAGCGAGATAAAGTCCTCCGATCACGGTATTGATAACAATATTCTTTCCTTTTTGCTGAGCAGTCGGCCTAGCAGCAAGTTGATTTTGGTTTTGATTCGGGGCCTGCACTGCTTGCCCCCTGTCCCTGGCCGTTACTCTGTATTCATCTAGCTTTCCTTCTCGAAGCAGCCTTTCAACTACATCCCTTAGGTGACGACATTCATTCGTCGAATGGCCGTGAATTTGATGAAAGAGACAAAACTTCCCTGTTTCACGCTCTTTCTCTGTCGACTCTCTGGGAGGAGGCCTCTTATTTTGGAGGACTTCGTACGCATCCATGAAGATATTTTCCAGAGTATCACTTATGGGTGTATAACTTTCAAAGGCCCTGGGACGGGTCCTTCCCTGGGAGTCATTCCCTCGGCCCCTCTTCCGGTTGTTGCCGTTACCATTGTTATTGTTGTTACCTGGCTGGCGACCACCCTGATTCTGATTTCCGACGTTAACTTCAACTTTCCCCGAGCTCTCTCCAGTCTGTTTGATGGCGACATTGCTCTAAATTTCCTCCTTATCAGTTGTTTTAACCTTTCGATTCGCATATACCTCTTCCCAGCGTAGATTTACGTTGGCTTTCTCGTAGAATAACTCTCTAGTGTGGGGCGGTTTGCCTGCCAGGTACCTCCCGAATTCAGTATCCTTATCTACCCCGTCAATCAGTGCAACGACAACGGTCGGTTCATGAGGATCTTTAACCTCAGTAGCGACCAAATTGAAACGATCCAGGTACATCTTTAAACTCTCGCCTGGTCGCTGTTTGACAAGGAACAAATCGATCACACTTTTTGTCTTCTGTGCGTAGATACGGAATTGTTCTACGAACTTCTCGCTCAGCTCCCTGAAGCTAGAAATCGACCTCGCCGGCAGGCGAGTAAACCATAACAAAGCCACGTCCTCCAGGAATATGGGAAACGCTTTGCACTTAACCGCGTCAGAGGCTGCGGCGGTCATTGACCAAGAGTATCTCATTAGGTGCTGGACAGGATCAGATCTTCCCGCATATCGGTTCATTTGTGGCATGTTGAAACGCCTTGGAAAAGTCGCATCCAAAATATCGTCAGTAAAAGGAGTATGACTGCGGTCGACCCCCCAATCTTCGTTCCGCTGTCCACGGCTGTCTGCCAGAATCTGGTGGACCATGGCTGCAACATTTGCACTGGTCAAAGGAGGTTCAGGGTCAGTGCCTCTGGCCCGACGAGGTTCTCTGATCTCTCTTCGGGGAGTACTCACAAAATCCGGGGCTCGGATAGGGCTTCGCTGCCCCCTGTTATCATGAGTATGCGTGCGGCGACGGGGGTGAGGTGGTCTGTTATGCCCAGGACTGTTCACATCTCGAGTCCTGAGAGCCGTCGCTTGACCATTCACATTATAGTTTGAGAGTCCCGCCCCTAGCTCTTCTTCTTCCTGTGAGGGTAGGGTTCCGAACCGAAGCTGTTCTATGTTTTTGGCTCTCTCATATGGTCGCCGCGGAGGTCTCGGCGATTCTTCAGACGAAGAAGAATATATTGGGGTGAGTGGACGAACCAGCGATGCTCTTTGCCTTACTAGCTCATCAAGTCTTCTATCCATAGCCGTCAAATTTTGCCGCAGGATGGAACTTTCCTGCCTTTGGGCAGCCAACTCATCAAACAACCTATCCCACATTTCGGCGAAGCGAGAGAGACCCCCCTCAGTGACAGGAGCAGCAGGATCATAGTGGTCATCATCACTCTCTCTTATGCGCAAAGAGCTCGAACCGGGTCGAGCAGAGGTTCGAGGACGATGGGAGCGAGTCATAGGTTCTTTTCCAGGTCGAGTAGTAGTCTGACCATCGGTTCGGATAGCTGCGGTTCGTGGATGGCGATTCGCTGCGCCCCCCTGAGATCGACTCGTGGTCGTGGTACGCGGAGGCTGCGAGGTGTTACCTCGGGATCGAGTAACAACCCCTTCAGTGGTACGGATCGTCTCGTTTTCATTCACTCGGAACGTGGTGTCTTCGTCGGATCGGTTCGCCCCCTGCGCTCCGCGATCCAGAGTTTCTTTGTTGCCCAGTTCGTGCACACTCTCCTCAATCGTTTCGTTGGTCTGTGAAGCTTTAGATCTTTTTCCAGCCATGATATCCAAATCGCTGGAATCCTCAAAGAAGCGAATAGTGAAACTTTAGGACTGAGTTTCTCAGTGAAAGCACCAAAAATGTTAGATCGAAATTTGGACCTAACACCCAAATTGTTATGAACACTAGAGAATTTCAAATGAAGAACGAGGAAAAAGAAAATAACACTCAGAATTTATAGTGGTTCGGCGTTAACGAGCCTACGTCCACTTTATATATTATTGATTATGCTTTAAAAGCTAATACAACAAGGATTTCTCTCAATATTTCAGTAGTTTGACAACAATGGCGGATTCAGTACTCAATATTGCCAAAAGGATCCCGAAAAATGCCAAGCTCTGGGCTATTTATAGCTTATTTTGTCAGGCGGGTCGTGATAACACGTGGCACAAATACCGAGAACATCGGATCGCATCGCCACCGTTGAGGAAACGGTCAAATTAGCCGTTGTGGACAGGTGTCGCGATCTGCTTGAAAATCGGATCATGCAGATGGGGAGAATTGGTCCAGATGACGGTTAGGGACACGTGTTGCCAGATCCGTGCGATTCGGATCGCTGAAGACCAGCTCGCGCTTGAATGGGTCAGAGGGTTCGCCATGCACCAAGGGATCAGATCGGTTTGCTCTGAGCAACAATATAAGTTCGGATCGGATCGCCTGGACGTGCCGTTTGCTGATGAGATGGGGGCGATCTGCTCCTGGGCGAGTCGATAGAGTGCGATCCGTTTCTTCATATTCTTGGGGAACGTGGTTTCTTGCTTTCCTCTTACAAATGATCCTGGGTGGCTTGGTCAAAAAGCGAGCCAACAATAGGTTAGGGCTTTGATTCCCTGTCGTGCGAGAGGAGGATAGAGTCAACTGCGACATCAGGAAAGTGGTTCGAACGATATTGGAAGGAGCTCGACTTCGTGCAACCGAGAGTAGCAAATGACTATCGCGATGGCTTTGGAAAGGGTGAGCAAGGGTTTCGAGAGCTAGACCGTCCGAGCGATGGCCTTGGTTTGGGTTTGCAGGGCTTTGAAGGCCGAACTGGTTCGATTGGGGTAACGCGGTGTACGGTTCTGGTATGGAGAAACTGGGCGATTGGTGTTAGAAAGCAGGACTTAAATGTCTGACTGTCGATTGAGGAATCTGGTACTGTGATATCCTGGAGTTCAACATAGCGATGTATGGGGTTTGCGAGTGTAACGACCCGTATTCTACGCATCATGGGATCGTAGAATATTTATTTCTTTCACATATAAAGTCGTATGGTCATGTAACTTTGGGAGACGACTATTGGGGTCATTTCCCATGTTCGTGATTTTTGTCGATTTTTAAATGACCGTTTTGCCCCTAGTTGATACTGTTTTGGCCATAACTTTTGACTGGAAATGAATTTTGACCTGAAACCACTTCCATTGGATTCGGATGATGGTTTCTCTTTCCGTAGAGTGGTCATAATACCCAAATGGACTTACCGTTTGGGAGATATGGCTGAATTAAGGTTTAAAGGGTTAATTTCAGCTAATTGGGCTTAACCGGGTGATTAGCAACTAGGCCCAATGGGGGATTTCGGGTTTAGGGGTATATGAGGGCTGATAGGGTTAGAATTTCGGTTTCTTCCTCATTTTTCCAGCCGCCACTTGCTTGCCTTCAACCTAGTCATGGCCTCCATCCTCTAGAATCATCCTAAATCACTTCTAAAACACTTTCTAATTGAAGATTAAGCTAATTAGCATCAAACAAAGGCTAATCAACATCAAATTTGGAATAGAGCTGCTGTGTTGCATAGAGATTCAACCCAAACAGAGAATCATTTCAGATCTGTAATTTACTTTGTGGCAAAGGTGAGTGATTTGCATTGTTTTTCACTAATTACGGCTAATTATGGTAATTAGCGAAGATTAGCGAAATTATGGCTCAGAAAAATCTAGAAAAATTCCTAAAATTCTAAAACATCATTTTATGCCTCTGATATGAATTTGGGTTAATTTCGACTAATTTTGTTAATCCCGGATTTTGGGGGATTAAGAGGTGATTAGTGATAATTAGCGAATTATTGCAAGATAAAAATCTGGAAAAATATTCAGAAATTCATAAATATTATTTTAGACCTCTATTAGAAAATTTGGCTAATTTGGATAAGTTTTGCTAATCCTATGCTTAAACATGATTAAGGGGGATTAAGGGAAAATATGGGGTTTTTGCCATGTTTGATCCATTTTGCCATGTCATATTGTTGTTTGGTGTTTGAGGTCACTTGTATGTGTTATTATGACTGTATGGTATGATTTGTTATCGATTACAATAGTTAGAATGGTTGAAAAACGCCGTCGAGAGGCATATAAACAGTTGCAAGAAAAGTGCAGAAAGGTACCCGAACCGGATCGGATCGGGGAAAGAGGTCACGAACCGACCCGTTCGTGGGAAGGTGCCACGACCCGATCTCTCGCGTTTGAAGTTCTCCGATCCAACCACTCGTGCATGGTAGTTGCGAACCGAACCGTCCCAGCTGGAGTTCATGATCCGACCCGATGGAAACTGGAGGCCACGATCCAAAGAGAAGGCACGAACTGATAGAAGGAGCGCGATCCGATCCAGCTTGATGAGGCGCCACGATCCGAACCGAGCTGGAGGAGTACTCGAACCGATCCGAGAGGAGGTGGTGACCACGATGCGACCAGGAGTTGAGGACACGAACCGATCCGCCTCATATCCTCTGAAGCGATGCCTCTATGAATTGATGAAGCGCCACGATCCGAAGGGAGAGCCGATCCGAACTGATGTAGCGCCACGATCTGATGCCGCGGGACATGCACGACCCGAACCCAGTGGGCGATCGCGATCCGACATGGATGGCCACGACCTGAAGCGAAGCGAACTGAATGAAGACCGATCCGGATGGAGATGACGACCAAAACCCGAGATGCAAAGGTAGTCCAAATGGAAGTTAGAGCTCAGGATCGAGACGGGAACCAATGAGTTCACTTCATGGTTGGGCTTTGCTGCGGGACGTGTGCAAAGGGGTTGTCGGTATTCATAACTTTTGTCCACCACTAAGAGATGGATAGTGGGTTTGTAGTGATAGTTACACGGGATTGGATTCCGTCATAGCCCAAAGTATTAGGTGACCAAAGTAGTGGATATCGTATGCTTTACGCACTGAGTGAGGGATGTGAGGATGATTGCTATGCTTGATTGTTTGACATCACTATGACATGCACCCCCCCACCCCCGTTATCTTTACACCATTTGAAAGGGCACCTTAGAGTGTTGTACAGTATGTAGTGCTAACTCTTTGGTTGCAGGTCCAGGTTCAGGTATGATTGGATTATACCTGTTATTATTCTGTTTAGATGCTTATCGCTCATACCAGGCTTTATGTCTGACCCAGAGTTTTATGTCTCTTCTTATTACTCTGGGTGCTCACACGAGCAGACTAGAGACAGGTTATGGTTAGCTGGTGATGCGCGAGAAGCTGATTCGGAGGCGAGCAGGAGGCTTCCACGTATGATATATAGATATTCTCCCTGTGTCGTTGGTGGTCACTACTTGGGCATTAGTAGTGTACCTCCTTTATCTTGCTTTTGCTTTGAGACAGTTTGAAAAGTTGTAATAAGCTATATTTTGGATTTTCGCTGCTATGATGCTCAGTTCTGGTTTTTAGCTTATGCACTGTCTCTTCTGTTTTATGTCAAGTATGTTATTATTGTATTTTGTCCTATGCGCCGTGAGACATATTACAGGTTCCTTGATTAGCCCATTCTCCTCTTTCTTTTTCTTCTGGCGACCGTCCCGTGCTAACTGGATATGTGTACAGCGCACCTTGGAGTAAATGTCGGTTGGTGCGGGGCGGGCCGTCACACTTGGTATCAGAGCCAGGTTGCGCAATTCACCTAGGGAAAGACACTAGGGAGAGATAGTATGTATATGAGAGCGCGTATTTGTGATTATTTTGGTTTTCAAAAGCTATATCTATATATAGTATTAGTATGTTTAAGAGTGAAGTCGCATTGCACTGCAATAGCACCACTGTGGAGATGGTTAATCGTTTTCTCTTTAACAGATTTGACGATGAGCCGAGGAAGAGGTGCTGGTAGAGGGGCTAATAACGGGAATCCCCCTGACATGAGGGCTATGTTTACCAACCTCATGAGAGAGATGCTTGTGGATATTCAGAGGGAGGCTCCTAATGTTGCCATTGCTGGAGGTGCAGCGGTGCAAGCGCCTAGGGTCGATTTCGCCAAGCTGAGTAAGGATTACACTAATCTTGGTGGAAAGCAGTTTCACGGAACAGAGTCGGCCACGGATGTTCAGGATTGGTTGGATAGATGTGATCGTATCTTCGACGACTTGGATCTTGAGGATGCGATGAAGAGAAGGCTAGCGTCTCGTCAGCTGCAAGGGCGAGCGATGAATTGGTGGAATGCCATTAGAACAGCTACTCCAGAAGATCAAGTTACTTGGAATCAGTTTAAGACTCGCTATTGTGATAAGTTTATTCCAGCTGCTCATAAATCAGAACTGTTCAGGAAGTTCTTGGAGCTTAAGCAGAACGGTAGAGCAGTCTCGGAGTATATCGCTGAATTCGACACTTTATCGAAATATGGATGGTCCCTTATCAATACAGTCGAAAAGAAGAACGAGAAGTTCATAACTGGCCTGGATGGGTACTTGGGGGAAAGACTTATAAACCATATCGATGAGACGTTCGAGTCTATTGTGGGGAAGGCATTAAGGTCAGAGAGCCTTTTCCCTAAGTCGAAGACTGAGGTTGCTACGGCATCTGCAGAGGAGCCAAAGCCGCAAGCAGGCGGTGAAGGCAAGAAGAATTCTCAGAACAAGAGGAAGCAGAACCCGACCAAGGATGGTCAGAGTAAGAAAAATAAGAAAGATGGCGAATGCTTTAGTTGTGGCAAGAAGGGCCATTACGCCAGAGATTGTCGAGAAAAGCCTGGGGAAAGGAAGTGCTTTAACTGCGGCCAGGCGGGACATCACAAGGATGATTGCCCACAACCTCCTAGGGAGAAGCAGATTGTGAAAGCGTATGCAATCAAAGTTGTTCCTTCTTCGTCAAATGCCCCAACTGCGGCGCAGAAGGAAAAAGGTGTCGTTATTCGAGGTATGCTTTCTATTTAAGACGTTTTGACCGGGTTTTGTTTGACAAACCTGAGTTAGTCGATAGACCTTTAGTAGTGACGAACCCGATTTGGTGGTTCGACTAGCTGGGCATGATTTGTTAATGTGGTCTTATCGAGTCATAGATGTATGTTTCCTTGTGATTGCTTTGTTTTGGGCTTTACTGGGTTTAGCATTATTTTGGGGAGTCGATCTACTCCAAAGGAATAGGGTGGTATTAGGTACCTACCTAGTAATGGCGATAGTAACTGGAGTTAAGGAAGCTAAGAAGTTATCGTTGTAATAAGCTCTAGTTGTCTCTGGGAGGCAAATGAGTACTCCAGTGCTAGATTGTTTTGCTAGTATCACCTCATGTGGATTGTCTGAACTCGGAGGAGATGTTCCTTGGGTGCTTGTCTGATATTGGTTTAGGCCTTTGGGGCTTGTGCTTGGGGAATGTCGATTTCGACTAGGATGGGTTGCGTGAGGGGTAAATAGTTGTTGTGATTTTTCATTGGATGATATCTTGGTTCACTCGAGGAGTGACGGGCGGACGGAACATGGTAAGACTGTTCAATGGTATAGAGTGCCCAGAGTTAGACTCAATAGGGTTATGAGATGACTCGAGTGGGACTCGAGAAAGATGCAAAGTAATGGATTGTTTAGGACCCTATGTTGATGTTCTCTATTGGATAGTAGAATTTTGAAGGAATAGGATGTGTTCGTTGATCATGGAAGATGCAACGAAGATTAGGACGATTCAAGTTGGACTTGAACTCGTAAAAGAAAATAGGTGTTCGTTGATCTTGGAGATGCAACGAATAGGGAGACGACTCACGTTGGACTAGAGTTTGTCGGTACTCAAGACTGGGTCTGAGTTATAGATTGACTCGGGTTGGACTCGAGAAGGCTGCAAGGAATTGGATTCAGCTCGAGTTGGACTCGAGAGGGCAGCAAGATAATGGATAGACTTGGGTTGGACTCAAGTATTTTAGGAGGACTAAAAGCAGGGGTATCTGGGGATGCCCGTTACCTTGGATCCGTTGGACGTGATCTAGTTATCCTTGGAGGATAAACGTACGTTGGACGTACGGTAGTCCGATTGGAGGCTGGGCTTCCATTAGTTTAATTATCCTTGGAGGATAAACGTGCGTTGGACGTACGGTAGGCCGAAGGGAGGCGAGGCTTCCATTAGCCTGGGATTGGTTGGACCAGTCAAGTAGGCATCGGTGTATGTATGGGGGCTGGGCTTCCATTAGTTATTGATGTTGGTTGGACCAGACATACTGGAATCGACATATTGGGATTGGTTAGACCAATCATGTAGGTGTCGATGTGTTTATGACTTTAGCAGGTGATAGATAGGATTTGTTTGATGGATGTTATGATTGCTATGTTTGTTCCTATCTTTCTTCTCTTGAGTAGGCTATCACCTGTAGGGTTCCAGCGATGGGGAACAAAGTGATTGTAGTAGGACTATGAGCCAGTGCAGTAGAGTCATTATGACTCGAGGGGCAAAGTGGACATAGTAAAGGATTAGTAAGGCTATGAGCCAGTGCAGTGGAGTTGTTATGACTTCATGGGGCAGAGTGGACATAGCAAAGGACTAGTGACTATGGATCAGTGCAGTGGAGTCGCCATGACTCCATGGGGCAGAGTGATCATAGTAAAGGATTTGGGTGCAGTACTAGTTGCATTGAGTAGGAGACATGCCAGTTTAGGGGTTTTGTTTCTAGGATGGAAGCAACTAGAGTATGTCACAGGATATGATTTCAGACCCAAGACTGAATTGGATTCAGAAACGCTAGTAAGCTTGACGATTAGATCGGTTTTGATTGAGTGGATTGTTTCCAGTTAGAAGGACGATCCTAATCTATTGGAAACCATCTCTAGGGTAGAGATGGTTATCGATGGAAAGAGAATGATCAAATAAGGATTTGATCGAGAAGGGTGACTTCGAAAGAATAAAGGACTAGTTGTACCCAACGTAGATGGACTGAGAGGTGAAGTGCTTAGAGCATATCATCACTCGAGATTGACTATACGTCCCAGTGGTAACAAGATGTATTGAGACATAGAGCGGATATACTACTGGGAAGGGATAAATATAGGCAGAAGGCTTATCTCGATAAGAGACGAAGAGATTTGGAATCCTTCGTTAATGACTTGGTGTTCGTCGAGATCTCTCCATAGAGAATGTGATTCGGATTGGTTGGAGAGGTAGGTTAGCACCAAGATTTGTTGGGCCATTCCCCGTCCTCGAGCAAGTTGGGAATTTGGCGTATGAAGTAGAGCTACCTGACAAGATGGCTGGAGTTCACAACGTATTTCATGTTTCCCAGTTAAGGAAGTTTGTGCAAGACCCTAATGTGGCTATTTCACCAAATCAGTTGGACGAAAGCGAGGTTGAACCCGAGGCGGTTGGGAACCGCAAGTCTATGCGTATTGTTGGGAACGATATGAAGCAGCTTCGAAGGAAGGCGGTGAAACTAGTCAAAGTCCAGTGGGGTGAGAATGGAAAAAGACTGTACTTGGGAAACAGAGGAGGATATAAGGAAGAAGTATCCAGAACTCTTTGCCTAGTAAGGTTTTGGTAGTGATAGTTTCTTCCCTTGTTAGTAAACCGCATGCTAGGATAGACTTGTTTTGCATGTTGATTGTTGTTTTATGGTTGATAGGCATGCGGAACCCTTTGTGTGTTTTGGTTAGGGAATTTCGGGGGCGAAATTTCTTAAGGGGGGGAGAGTGTAACGACCCGTATTCTACGCATCATGGGATCGTAGAATATTTATTTCTTTCACATATGAAGTCGTATGGTCATGTAACTTTGGGAGACGACTATTGGGGTCATTTCCCATGTTCGTGATTTTTGTCGATTTTTAAATGACCGTTTTGCCCCTAGTTGATACTGTTTTGGCCATAACTTTTGACTGGAAATGAATTTTGACCTGAAACCACTTCCATTGGATTCGGATGATGGTTTCTCTTTCCGTAGAGTGGTCATAATAGCCAAACGGACTTACCGTTTGGGAGATATGGCTGAATTAATGTTTAAAGGGTTAATTTCAGCTAATTGGGCTTAACCGGGTGATTAGCAACTAGGCCCAATGGGGGATTTCGGGTTTAGGGGTATATGAGGGCTGATAGGGTTAGAATTTCGGTTTCTTCCTCATTTTTCCAGCCGCCACTTGCTTGCCTTCAACCTAGTCATGGCCTCCATCCTCTAGAATCATCCTAAATCACTTCTAAAACACTTTCTAATTGAAGATTAAGCTAATTAGCATCAAACAAAGGCTAATCAACATCAAATTTGGAATAGAGCTGCTGTGTTGCATAGAGATTCAACCCAAACAGAGAATCATTTCAGATCTGTAATTTACTTTGTGGCAAAGGTGAGTGATTTGCATTGTTTTTCACTAATTGCGGCTAATTATGGTAATTAGCGAAGATTAGCGAAATTATGGCTCAGAAAAATCTAGAAAAATTCCTAAAATTCTAAAACATCATTTTATGCCTCTGATATGAATTTGGGTTAATTTCGACTAATTTTGTTAATCCCGGATTTTGGGGGATTAAGAGGTGATTAGTGATAATTAGCGAATTATTGCAAGATAAAAATCTGGAAAAATATTCAGAAATTCATAAATATTATTTTAGACATCTGTTAGAAAATTTGGCTAATTTGGATAAGTTTTGCTAATCCTATGCTTAAACATGATTAAGGGGGATTAAGGGAAAATATGGGGTTTTTGCCATGTTTGATCCATTTTGCCATGTCATATTGTTGTTTTGGTGTTTGAGGTCACTTGTATGTGTTATTATGACTGTATGGTATGATTTGTTATCGATTACAATAGTTAGAATGGTTGAAAACGCCGTCGAGAGGCGTATAAACAGTTGCAAGAAAAGTGCAGAAAGGTACCCGAACCGGATCGGATCGGGGAAAGAGGTCACGAACCGACCCGTTCGTGGGAAGGTGCCACGACCCGATCTCTCGCGTTTGAAGTTCTCCGATCCAACCACTCGTGCATGGTAGTTGCGAACCGAACCGTCCCAGCTGGAGTTCATGATCCGACTCGATGGAAACTGGAGGCCACGATCCAAAGAGAAGGCACGAACTAATAGAAGGAGCGCGATCCGATCCAGCTTGATGAGGCGCCACGATCCGAACCGAGCTGGAGGAGTACTCGAACCAATCCGAGAGGAGGTGGTGACCACGATGCAACCAGGAGTTGAGGCCACGAACCGATCCGCCTCATATCCTCTGAAGCGATGCCTCTATGAATTGATGAAGCGCCACGATCCGAAGGGAGAGCCGATCCGAACTGATGTAGCGCCACGATCTGATGCCGCGGGACATGCACGACCCGAACCCAGTGGGCGATCGCGATCCGACATGGATGGCCACGACCTGAAGCGAAGCGAACTGAATGAAGACCGATCCGGATGGAGATGACGACCAAAACCCGAGATGCAAAGGTAGTCCAAATGGAAGTTAGAGCTCAGGATCCAGACGGGAACCAATGAGTTCACTTCATGGTTGGGCTTTGCTGCGGGACGTGTGCAAAGGGGTTGTCGGTATTCATAACTTTTGTCCACCACTAAGAGATGGATAGTGGGTTTGTAGTGATAGTTACACGGGATTGGATTCCGTCATAGCCCAAAGTATTAGGTGACCAAAGTAGTGGATATCGTATGCTTTACGCACTGAGTGAGGGATGTGAGGATGATTGCTATGCTTGATTGTTTGACATCACTATGACATGCACACCCCTACCCCCGTTATCTTTACACCATTTGAAAGGGCACCTTAGAGTGTTGTACAGTATGTAGTGCTAACTCTTTGGTTGCAGGTCCAGGTTCAGGTATGATTGGATTATACCTGTTATTATTATGTTAGATGCTTATCGCTCATACCAGGCTTTATGTCTGACCCAGAGTTTTATGTCTCTTCTTATTACTCTGGGTGCTCACACGAGCAAACTAGAGACAGGTTATGGTTAGCTGGTGATGCGCGAGTAGCTGATTCGGAGGCGAGCATGAGGCTTCCACGTATGATATATAGATATTCTCCCTGTGTCGTTGGTGGTCACTACTTGGGCATTAGTAGTGTACCTCCTTTATCTTGCTTTTGCTTTGAGACAGTTTGAAAAGTTGTAATAAGCTATATTTTGGATTTCCGCTGCTATGATGCTCAGTTCTGGTTTTTAGCTTATGCACTGTCTCTTCTGTTTTATGTCAAGTATGTTATTATTATATTTTGTCCTATGCGCCGTGAGACATATTACAGGTTCCTTGATTAGCCCATTCTCCTCTTTCTTTTTCTTCTAGCGACCGTCCCGTGCTAACTGGATATGTGTACAGCGCACCTTGGAGTAAATGTCGGTTGGTGCGGGGCGGGCCGTCACAGCGAGTGTTTAAGGCTTGGGATTTTTGGGGATGTTTGCGAGCTTGTCGAGGCAGTAAACAGGAAGGGAATTAAGGCTTGATTAAGGTAATTTAATTCTTAATTAGGTTGTTAATTTTATTTATTCAAATAAAGTAAAAATTTTATTTACTTTGGTGGTAATTTGAATAAATGTTAAATCGATTAATTTACATAAATAAATACAGGTAAAAGGTTACCAAAAATTTATAAGCTAAATTAGATTGTTAAGACATGAATTTATTTCAATATAAGAAATTAACTTAACTATTTGTGTGAAATGATTTTGATTTAAATGCCCGGAAATGAGTCTTTATAATTGGAAATTTAAATTATATAATCAGTTTATGTAAAGAAAATAAATTAGTATTAAATAATAAGTAACTAAAAGTGCTAATATATATATATATGTGTGTGTTTATATATATTTCAAACTGGTGAAATTACTCAACTCGTTCATAGGTTACCAGTTTGGATCAAACCAAAGGTGTTAGATTCGTAGTGACTCTATCTGCGAAATAGAATTTGGATTGGAACAGATTTCGACAAATAAAATCTGGTGAGTAAATCTCACTTTGTTTTATTTAGAATTATTTTTATCAGTTAAAAATAATTCTTTTGTTGATTTGTTGGATGCTTTAAATATTTATTTATTGCTGTTAAAAATATATTAGTTATCTAGGATTGGTTGACTATTATATATATTGGGTTGATGATTGGTTGGATTCCCGCAGTCTCATTAGCGGATGCCTGCGGTACCATAGCGGATGATTACCCTATACGCCCCTACGCTATGATAGTGGATGACTTTCATACCGCGATATCCTGCCTCGAAGCAGGATGGGTATTACTATGTTGACTAACGTCTTTGGATGCAGGAAAAAACAGGTTGGAGGAATCCAACTGGATTCCTCAAAAATATATTATCTGTTTGTTGTTTGTTTGATTTCATATATATTCATGTATGATGTGTTAAAAATCAAATGATTGAAAATTGATTGATTTGATTGTTTAAATATCACTGGGGCTTGGGATATTGATTTATAAAATACCCTGAAAGGGTATTTGAGATTTAAAAATGGAATTCTATTTTTATAAATAGAATTTGAATTTTAAATGAACTATAGGAAATATTTACTTGTTTGAAGATATATAAAACGAGTATTGAATTTATAAACACTGTTTATAAATTAAAATATGGGATTTGAATTGAATTTATAAACTTGGTTTATAAATGAAAAGGTGGGTTTTGAATCGAATTTATAAACTTTGTTTATAAAGGAAAATATGGGATTTGAACTGAATTTATAAACTTTGTTTATAAATATATAAATGTGGGATTTTAAGTGAAGTTATATACGTTGTTTATAAATAATGCAGAGAATTCAAATAGAATTTGAATATAGAATTCAAATGGACTTTAAACTATAGAATTTGAATATAGAATTCAAATGGACTTTAAACTATAGAATTTGAATATAGAATTCAAATGGACTTTAAACCATAAAATTTGAAAATAGAATTCAAATGAAGTTTAAATAAAGAGAATTCAAATAGAATTAAATTGGAATTTGAATAAGAAGTCGATAAGGAAACGAGAGTATGAGTATAATTAGAATTTGTTAATATGCAAGTTAAAAATATATTTGAACATGTCATGTTCAAATATGAAGGTGAAATAGACTGAAGAGTTAAGTAACAGATTAAATTAACAAATTTAGTTAAAAAGATTGGTATAGTTAAAATAGATTGGAAAGGTATAAATATACAGGAGACATGTTTGGAATAAAGTGTTAGAAGGTATATAAATAGAATGCCCGACAAAAAGGTATGTATTTAATTCATATATGAGATTTTATGCGCCGTATCGGCAAGCCGCTAGGCTTTTCCTTTTTCTTTTTGATTAGAGAGGCTTGTGTGGCAGTTTAGGGATTTTCCCGATGCTCCCGGTACAAAGGAGGTTATGGCGAATTTTTCCGGGAATTTAAGGAGTTAGAATATTTTTAAGAAAATCTGATAACTAGGATTCTATATATCAATATATATAGAAGTCGATAAGGAAGCGAACTTAAAAATAGAATAGTGTAATCAAAAAGGAAGTCTAAGAATAAAATCCAGTAAGAATAGAAAGAGAAGTGTATACATGTTTTAAAGTGAATGATTAGTTGTGTGGTATTGATTATTCGAGTAAGTAGTCTTATCTGTTTTGACGTTATAAATGTTATTCAGTCAAGGTCTGAGAGGTAGTTATACCCACACTTGATTGATTTCATTATTAACAAATAAACAGTAAGATTTCAAGCCCGAAGATCAATGTTGAATAAGAGTTAGTTGAATATAGTATTTGGGTTGTTGTAACGATGTTTTACACAACATCCGTTTTAACCCAAATAAGTGTAAGCTTGGAAATGGAATAATGAATAATTCCTAAGTTTAGAAATAAACGAGATCAGAAAAGAGATAAGTAATTGGAATATTTTCCAATTATAAATAGCATATACTTTCTAAAGTTTAGAAAATAAAGGAAGGCGGTATATGGAAATGTTTTCCAAATAACGTATAAGGCCAAGATGGTTATTGAAAATATTTGGTTAACAAATATTGGTAAAGAAAATTGAAAAGTGATTTAATTAATGGAATATTAATTAAGGGCTCAGTGATTGTTTGATAATTGGATGAACACTTATTTTCTTCGATAGTTAAATCATCGACTATCGAGACACTTGTTTTTATTCGATAGTTAAATCACAGACTATCGAAGTTTTGACCATTTTAACGTTGTTAATATGGAGAGACCGATTGGATTATTATCCAAAGAACCACTCTATATTGGCATAAGCGTCGCGAATCATATATGCCAAAGATAATTGGAGACGGAGTAAAGTGCAAGGGCTATTGTATAAGTCTTAGATAACAGTGCCTAAGATGGATGTACTGAATAGTTCCTTCGGTTCATCCTGTTCCTGGATGACTTGTATGGATGAATGCCTGACGGAGTATTTCCAGAAATGTCACGTACATTGATTTCTTCAACCGTACCAAGAGTGGAAGCGGAGAAGGAAACTTCTTTAGCTAACACGTAATGTACTATTGTAGACGTCAATTAGTGATTTTCGATGGATCTGACAATGTGGCATTCGAAATGAATCTGATGTGATGGTAAAGCGTAGCCTCTGGCCTCAACAACCGAGAAATGACAAAAATCGGGCAGGCAGCATGGCTATGTGGTTAGCTCCCATTAGGGTGCATTATCACCTATCTAGAGAATATTCATTTGCTTCTTTAATCTATATCAATGCTGTCCCTTATCGGGAAACGGTTGCTGATCCCAACCGTTAGTGATATACATTCGATACACTCAAGAGAAATGAGTGGTCGGTCATGTGTGGCTGAGTTGCAAGATGTTCTTGTTGAACTCCAGTGTATCGTTCCTAGAGTACACTGATCGGAAGGTGGTTCCATACCTTGTCATAGTTGGAAATCCATTACCCAATACGTGCTTGCGGTTTTGATTGTACTATATATGTAGAACGTGAGATGAAAGCGTTTCTGCTAGATGATTATTATACTATGTTGCTAGACATTATTATAATATCAAAAGGTTTTGATATAAAGATATTTTGGATTCTCATAAGGGAAAAACCCGTTCCGTTATACGGCGTGGTCTTATGAGATATCATTTACTTGTTCAAGCTGTTTTAAACTGTTTACTCATACCAGTCCCATGACTGACCCGGAGTTTATTTGTTTTGTTCTACCTAAACTCTTGGGTGCCTAAATTCGTATGCACAGTCAAGTAGTTCAGGATTTTTTTTCAGATCTATTTGGAGGAGCTTGGAGCAGGAGGCTTCAACGTTAGTTATCTAGTGTTATTTCCGCTGTATTGTAAGTGTTGTACTCTGATGATGATGTATGTAAATACAGTCAAATTTTGTATTTCAAAAGATGTTATAAATATATTATATTTTGTTCCGCTGCGACGTGAGATTCTGTGTTGTTATGTCTGTTCTTCTTCTAAAAAAAATTGTTTCGTATTTTCGTGATATTTGGGTTGGACGTATGATGTAGATAGTCAACTCTTATGTTATGGATTTGCGGGCTGTTACAGTTGGTATTAGAGCTTAGGTTGAGCGAATACCTAGGCTTGTTGGAATGTGCTCATTAGAGATAGGGTCAGTAGTACCCTAGAATGAGTTGAGTTTATATATATACAAGAGAGCGTATTTGTTATTTGATATAAAAACTGCTTTATATTGTGTTGACTAGTCTGTTGAGTGAATTATAAATTTTGGTCGAATCGTGGGACGCCACGAAGTCGATAGAAATTTATAAACACTTGAACAGAAGATTGGACACGATATTGTTTTAAATAGTTGAGTTGATTGTTAGAATTATAACCAAATTAGATTATAAAACAGAAATAGTGATATATATAACCAATGGAATTTGTATATGAAAACAAATATACAAATGAGATAAATTGAAATTGAATTCCAACCAGAATTCAGAATTTAAAATCCTGGGAGTTTGGAAAATATTTTTCTAAATGGATTTTGAAAGAAATATAGCACTAGACTCATTCAGTAGCTGGGAAATAATTCTGATGATGGTCGCAACATCATCAGTGTTCATTTTCGAGTTTCTAAGTGATAAATTGCTGCCTTAGAAAAGTTTTGATGGAAATTTGTTTGAAAAGAAACAAGTGGTTTGAAAATTCAAATGTTTTCAATTTGAGATAGATATAAAAATATGCATATATTTATATTACTTCAAAGGAAATTTTAAATGGGAATTGGAATATAGATTTCAAATAGAAGTAAAATATAGAAATTTAAATAGGATTTGAAATGGAATTTTAAATATATATAATTCAAATAAAATGTGAGTATGACATTTGAATATAGAATTTGAATAAAGAAAATTCAAATAGAAATTATATAAGAAAAATTGAAATGGAATTTGAATTCAAAGGAATTCAAATGGATTTGAATAAAGAAAAGTCAAACAGAGATTTGAATATTAGAATTCGAATGGAATTTTGTTAAATAGAATTTCAAAGAGAATATAAAGTGGAGGTTGAATATTAGAATTCAAAGAAAATATAAAGTTTGAAATAGAATTTTAAATAAAAGGAGTTTAAATAGAATTTGAATTCAAAGTGAAATTAAATAGAATTTGAATTCAAAGGAGTTAAAATAGAACTTAAATTCAAAGGATTTCAAATAGAAATTGAATAAAGGATTTCAAATGGAATTTGAATAAGGAATTTAAATAGAAATTGAATAAAGGATTTCAAATAGAAATTGAAGATAAGAAATTCAAATAGAATTTGAAGATAAGGAATCGAAATAGAATTTGAATAGAAGAAAATTCAAATAGAAATTGAATAGAAGGAAATAATATAGAGTTTGAATAAAGAAATTCAAATGGAATTTGAATATTGTAAATATATGGAATTTGAATATTGTAAATATATAGGATTTGAATATTAGAAGTGTAATAGATCGGGAATATTATGAAATGGATTTGATACATATTAAAAATATATCAGAATGGAGTTGAATTTATTATAAACAAAGTTAAAACGTTTATATTTATAAATATAATTAAAACGAGCTCGTCGTAGCGCGGCAGTTCGTAAATTGGCGATTCGATCTTCAATTTAGTATACAGAACTCAATTGAAGTCGGAATTCTTTGAAACAAGAATCGTCGGGACGGGTTGAATAATAGTTTTCTAATGAAAGAGAAAAATCTGGATTTCGTCGTATAGATTTTGAGTTATGTCAAAATCAAATTTTTAGAAAAGCAGTGCCAGAACCATTATAAAACCATAACGGTTTAATTAAATAAATAAAAGGATTTTTAGGAAATAAAATCCGAATTGACATTTGAAAAATCCAGACTGGAGATATAAATTAAATATGAACTCCAGTGAAGTAAGTGAGATGATTTTTAAGACAAAAATCATATTTTAAATGGTTAAATAGAATTAACTAAATTGGAGAATAATTAGTTAAAGGAAATTTGAATCGAAATTGGGTTTTTGGATAAGTGAAAGAGATTGAGAATTTATATTCGAAATCGAATATATAACTCGAGTTGAAAATATAATTAGATTAGTTTATAATTAAGTTGACATATATTTGAACAAGTTATATTCAAATAAAAAGTGTGAAATAGGTAAAATAGTTAATTAGCAACTAGTTAATGGAAATTTGAATGATTGAAATTAAATTTAACTTAAGTAAGTTAAATGGACCGAAATGAATAAATTGAGTAAAATCAATGTGAATGAAATATGAATTGGGTGTGAATAAAGGAAATATATTTGTAACACAAATACAAAGGAAGTTATGTGCAAACAAATAGAAGGTGAAATATTTGTAAAAACATTTACAAATAGAATTTAGAAGGGAATATTTGTAAAACTTTTACAAATAGATTAAATGGAAATATTTATTTATTTGTTAAATAAATAGAATGTTATAAATGAGGTATTTATTTGTTAAATAAATAGAATTTAATCAAAGGAATATTCAGAAGATGAATAGAAAATGGAAATCTGTTTTTAACAGATAAATAGAAAAGATTAATTTATAAATAATAGTTTATAAATTAAATTAAATATTTATCATACGATAAATGGAATATATAAGTCCGAACTTATATAGATAAGAGATATTGGTTTTTAGCACCGATAGTTTTAAATAGAAGGGGTACACAACACTTGTATAAGTGAAGTAATGTTATTAAAGAGAACATTTATAAAGTGAAGAACCGTTACTAAAAGTAAATCTTTATAAATGAATAAACGTTATCCAATAGGAGTTATTCGAATGGGAGAAGACGATTAAAGTTAGAAAGAATCGATTAGAGTTAGAATAAATCGATTATAGTAAGAATTAACCAGTTAGAGTTACTCAGTTAGGGTTAATCCGTAGAGTTAATTGAATAATAGTTATTCAATTAGAATTTATTGAATATTTGTTATTCAAATTAAGAGTTAACCAGATAGAGTTAATTGAACATAGTTAATCGAATTAGGATTTAATTGAATGTTAGTTACTCAATTAAAGTTGATCGAATATAGTATTGAGATAGAGTTATTCAAACATAGTTACTCAGGATAGGTTGCCATTTCGTACAACTGCTAGCGTAATTTGCAGGGCTGCAGATAGCCTAGGGCGGTCGGATGTTTCCTGGGGGAATCAAGCGTAACCATTGTGATCGTTGCGATCTAGAGTCAAGCGAAAGGAGTTAATCGAATATAGTTTATTCGAATAGAGTTAAAAGAGTTATCGAATATAGCTTATTCGGAAGGAGTTAGGTGAAAAGAGCTAATCAAATAGGGTTAATCGACAAGAGTTAAATCCAATATAGTTAATTGATAAGAGTAAAATTGAATAGAGGAAATCGAATATAGTTTATTCGAAGAAGGGTTTTCGAATCTAGTTATTCGAAATAGAGATTGTCGAATATAGTTATTCGAAGGGAGGAGTTATCAGATAGGGATTTATTCGAAAGAGAGTACATAAGGAAGTTTGAAATGTTGAGTAGCAACATAAATAAGTTTTGGGAAAAAATAAATGGGTTTGTAGCACTTTTCTCTACCTTAGCAATTTCGAGGACGAAATTATTTTAAGTGGGGAAGATTGTAATGACCCGGATTCTTATGGGTTAATTTTAAATATTTTAATATGGATTTAAATATTTAGGGGATAATATAAATGGAATTATTTATATTAAGTTATCAATTATATAAAATCAATTTCAAATTAATATAGAATATATTAAATTGTCAGAATACGAACATGGATTTAGTTGAATTCAGAATTTTACTTGAATTAAATACAGTTCAGATAATTTATAGGAAATTTTATCTGAATTTATAATGAAAATAATATTTATTTATTTTCGAGGAGAATAAATTGTCTGAAATTAATTTATATTGGTTTAAATATATATCCTCTACAGATGATCGAATTGGACTTCGTGACCTATCCCAGTGTGTCCGGAATAGGGGTATTACCCTAGAGTTGACAGTTGGTGGGTTCAGAAAGGAGTTCAGAATCAGGGTATGTTTTAATTAAAGGATACGGATAATTTAAATTAATTAAAACCGAAACAAAACAAAAATGGTGGCTCCTTTATTACCATAAGTTAAAACAATGGTGGCCTCCTTATTTCCACAAGTTAAAACATATGGTGGCTTCCTTTATCTCCACAACAAAAGAAGGCCCTGCTGTTCAATTCAAAGACCACTCCCCTTCTCTATAAATCGCGCCTAATCTCCTCTTATTTCCTCTTCTGAAAATCAAAAAGCTTTAGCAAAGAAAAGATGGCTGCCTCAATTGAAATCGCGAGCCATCTCTCGAAATCATAAGGCCATCGAGTATTCGATTTGGTGCGCAATAGGTTAGGGCTTTGATTCCCTGTCGTGCGAGAGGAGGATAGAGTCAACCGCGACATCAGGAAAGTGGTTCGAATGATAACGAAAGGAGCTCGACTTCGTGCAACCGAGAGTAGCAAATGACTGTCGCGATGGCTTTGGAAAGGGTGAGCAAGGGTTTCGAGAGCTAGACCGTCCGAGCGATGGCCTTGGTTTGGGTTTGCAGGCCTTTGAAGGCATAACTGGTTCGATTGGGGTAACGCGGAGTACGGTTCTGGTACGGAGAAACTGGGCGATTGGTGTTAGGAAGCAGGACTTAAATGTCTGACTGTCGATTGGGGAATCTGGTACTGTGATATCCTGGAGTTCAACACAGCGATGTATGGGGTTTGCGAGTGTTTAAGGCTTGGGATTTTTGGGGATGTTTGCGAGCTTGTCGAGGCAGTAAACAGGAAGGAATTAAGGCTTGATTAAGGTAATTTAATTCTTAATTAGGTTGTTAATTTTATTTATTCAAATAAAGTAAAAATTTTATTTACTTTGGTGGTAATTTGAATAAATGTTAAATCGATTAATTTACATAAATAAATACAGGTAAAAGGTTATCAAAAATTTATAAGCTAAATTAGATTGTTAAGACATGAATTTATTTCAAGATAAGAAATTAACTTAACTATTTGTGTGAAATGATTTTGATTTAAATGCCCGGAAATTAGTCTTTATAATTGGAAATTTAAATTATATAATCACTTTATGTAAAGAAAATAAATTAGTAGTAAATAATAAGTAACTAAAAGTGCTAATATATACATATATATATATATATATATATATGTTTATATATATATTTCAAACTGGTGAAATAACTCAACTCATTCATAGGTTACCAGTTTGGATCAAACCAAAGGTGTTAGATTCGTAGTGACTCTATCTGCGAAATAGAATTTGGATTGGAACAGATTTCGACAAATAAAATCTGGTGAGTAAATCTCACTTTGTTTTATTTAGAATTATTTTTATCAGTTAAAAATAATTGTTTTGTTGATTTGTTGGATGCTTTAAATATTTATTTATTGCTGTTAAAAATATATTAGTTATCTAGGATTGATTGACTATTATATATATTGGGTTGATGATTGGTTGGATTCCCGCAGTCTCATTAGCGAATGCCTGCGGTACCATAGCGGATGATTACCCTATACGCCCCACGCTATGATAGTGGATGACCTTCATACCGCGATATCCTGCCTCGAAGCAGGATGGGTATTACTATGTTGACTAACGTCTTTGGATGCAGGAAAAAACAGGTTGGAGGAATCCAACTGGATTCCTCAAAAATATATTATCTGTTTGTTGTTTGTTTGATTTTATATATATTCATGTATGATGTGTTAAAAATCAAATGATTGAAAATTGATTGATTTGATTGTTTAATTATCACCGGGGCTTGGGATATTGATTTATAAAATACCCTGAAAGGGTATTTGAGATTTAAAAAGGGAATTCTATTTTTATAAATAGAATTAGAATTTTAAATGAACTATAGGAAATATTTACTTGTTTGAAGATATATAAAACGAGTACTGAATTTATAAACTCTGTTTATAAATTAAAATATGGGATTTGAATTGAATTTATAAACTTGGTTTATAAATGAAAAGGTGGGTTTTGAATCGAATTTATAAACTTTGTTTATAAAGGAAAATATGGGATTTGAACTGAATTTATAAACTTTGTTTATAAATATATAAATGTGGGATTTTAAGTGAAGTTATAAACGTTGTTTATAAATAATGCAGAGAATTCAAATAGAATTTGAATATAGAATTCAAATGGACTTTAAACTATAGAATTTGAATATAGAATTCAAATGGACTTTAAACCATAGAATTTGAAAATAGAATTCAAATGAAGTTTAAATAAAGAGAATTCAAGTAGAATTGAATTGGAATTTGAATAAGAAGTCGATAAGGAAACGAGAGTATGAGTATAATTAGAATTTGTTAATATGCAAGTTAAAAATATATTTGAACATGTCATGTTCAAATATGAAGGTGAAATAGACTAAAGAGTGAAGTAGCAGATTAAATTAACAAATTTAGTTAAAAAGATTGGTATAGTTAAAATAGATTGGACAGGTATAAATATACAGGAGACAGGTTTGGAATAAAGTGTTAGAAGGTATATAAATAGAATGTCCGACAAAAAGGTATGTATTTAATTCATATATGTGATTTTATGCGCCGTATCGGCAAGCCGCTTGGCTTTTCCTTTTTCTTTTTGATTAGAGAGGCCTGTGTGGCAGTTTGGGGATTTTCCCGATGCTCCCGGTACAAACGAGGTTATGGCGAATTTTTCCGGGAATTTAAGGAGTTAGAATATTTTTTAGAAAATCTGATAACTAGGATTCTATATATCAATATATATAGAAGTCGATAAGGAAGCGAACTTAAAAATAGAATAGTGTAATCAAAAAGGAAGTCTAAGAATAAAATCCAGTAAGAATAGAAAGAGAAGTGTATACGTGTTTAAAAGTGAATAATTAGTTGTATGGTATTGATTATTCGAGTAAGTAGTCTTATCTGTTTTGACGTTATAAATGTTATTCAGTCAAGGTCAGAGACGTAGTTATACCCCAACTTGATTGATTTCATTATTAACAAATAAACAGTAAGATTTCAAGCTCGAAGATCAATGTTGAATAAGAGTTAGTTGAATATAGTATTTGGGTTGTCGTAACGATGTTTTACACAACATCCGTTTTAACCCAAATAAGTGTAAGATTGAAAATGGAATAATGAATAATTCCTAAGTATAGAAATAAACGAGATCGGAAAAGAGATAAGTAATTGGAATATTTTCCAATTATAAATAGCATGTACTTTCTAAAGTTTAGAAAATAAAGGAAGGCGATATATGGAAATGTTTTCCAAATAACGTATAAGGCCAAGATGGTTATTGAAAATATTTGGTTAACAAATATTGGTAAAGAAAATTAAAAAGTGATTTAATTAATGGAATATTAATTAAGGGCTCAGTGATTGTTTGATAATTGGATGAACACTTATTTTCTTCGATAGTTAAATCATCGACTATCGAGATACTTATTTTTATTCGATAGTTAAATGACAGACTATCGAAGTTTTGACCATTTTAACGTTGTTAATATGGAGAGACCGGTTGGATTATTATACAAAGAACCACTCTGTATTGGCATAAGCGTCGCGAATCATATATGCCAAAGATAATTGGAGAAGGAGTAAAGTGCAAGGGCTATTGTATAAGTCTTAGATAACAGTGCCTAAGATGGACGTACTGAATAGTTTCTTCGGTTCATCCTGTTCCTGGATGACTTGTATGGATGAATGCCTGACGGAGTATTTCCAGAAATGTCACGTACATTGATTTCTTCAACCGTACCAAGAGTGGAAGCGGAGAAGGAAACTTCTTTAGCTAACATGTAATGTACTGTTTTAGACGTCAATTAGTGATTTTCGATGGATCTGGCAATGTGGCATTCGAAATGAATCTGATGTGATGATAAAGCGTAGCCTCTGGCCTCAACAACCGAAATACGACAAAAATCGGGCAGGCAGCATGGCTATGTGGTTAGCTCCCATTAGGGTGCATTATCACCTATCTAGAGAATATTCATTTGCTTCTTTAATCTATATCAATGCTGTCCCTTATCGGGAAACGGTTGCTGATCCCAACCATTGGTGATATACATTCGATACACTCAAGAGAAATGAGTGGTCGGTCATGTGTGGCTGAGTTGCAAGATGTTCTTGTTGAACTCCAGTGTATCGTTCCTAGAGTACACTGATCGGAAGGTGGTTCCATACCTTGTCATAGTTGGAAATCCATTACCCAATACGTGCTTGCGGTTTTGATTGTACTATATATGTAGAACGTGAGATTAAAGCGTTTCTGCTAGATGATTATTATATTATGTTGCTAGACATTATTATAATATCAAAAGGTTTTGATATAAAGATATTTTGGATTCTCATAAGGGAAAAACCCATTCCGTTATACGGCGTGGTCTTATGAGATATCATTTACTTGTTCAAGCTGTTTTAAACTGTTTACTCATACCAGTCCCATGACAGACCCGGAGTTTATTTGTTTTGTTCTACCTAAACTCTTGGGTGCCTAAATTCGTACGGGCAGTCAAGTAGTTCAGGATTTTTTTCAGATCTATTTGGAGGAGCTCGGAGCAGGAGGCTTCAACGTTAGTTATCTAGTGTTATTTCCGCTGTATTGTAAGTGTTGTACTCTGATGATGATGTATGTAAATACAGTCAAATTTTGTATTTCAAAAGATGTTATAAATATATTATATTTTGTTCTGCTGCGATGTGAGATTCTGTGTTGTTATGTCTGTTCTTCTTCTATCCTTTTCTTCTAAAAAAAAATGTTTCATATTTTCGTGATATTTGGGTTGGACGTATGATGTAGATAGTCAACTCTGGTGTTACGGATTTGCGGGCTGTTACACTAATATAGGAGAGAGGCCCTCGCATATGCGTCGATCTCCAAGTACGTCTAGACGATCACCACTTATTACCCTGTCTTGCGTGTACAGCCCAATCAAGACATCGGTAATCATCCAAACGATGTGAAGACCTCCGCTCTTCAACCACCGTCTTCATCGTCGACTTATCGTCGAATCAGTTATTCAGAATGGGTAAAAACCCGGCCTTTCCGAATAACTCACGTATATTTATAATCAAGTGATATAAACACAACACACGGCTCATTCCTTCTTTTATTCAAATATTCACATTCTTAAGGAAAGGTTCCCACTATTTTTACCAAAGATAAATTCTTTATAATTTATTCTTTAATCTTCCTTTGGATATCATTTAAACCATATTAAGGTTTATCCAAACTAGTCGGGATTAGCGAACCACACCGAAGTAATCATTTATTTTATTTCCCAACCCCAACCTATTCATCCCATGGAGCGAAACTGGTAGTACCCCATATATAACACCACAGTGTTATCGGTAAATATTAATTTCCATTTCCTGTTCAAATCTATTTAAAGATTTTAACTATTGCTTGGAGCAAAACTGGTGATACTCCTTTCTCAATCATTTCCCTAATTTGATAATTTAAATTACCACATTCCCATTTCAATCTAATTAAAGATTCATTAAAACTCCACTTAGTTTTAATCTTCTCAAAAATCAATATAAATGATTATTCAAATTTCTGGAAATAAATCCTGTCTTTAACTGGGTTAAAGAACGAATGTCATTTAAAACACAGTTCACGATAAACCCAAAATCACATTCCATTAATTATGGAATCTTCACGGAAAATAGATCAATATATACAATCGATATAAACTTCTGTATCCAACCAATATTATAAATGGAATAACGGCAAAGCCTTTTAAATTCCATATTTAGTAAAGGTCTTCCTCCACAGAAGTTCACTTCGATTATTACCCAATCGAATTCCATTCCTTTCCAATTTATTTTATTAAATTGGTAACTTTACTTTGGAAAATTTCCAATAAATATTAATAAAACATTTATATGTTCCAAATCACATTTCATTGTTAATTGGGTTAAAGAAGGAATGTCATTAAAAACACAGTTCACGATAAACCCAATTCACATTCCATTTGATTACATTCCAATTAAATATTAATTAATTGGTAAGCTTCAATAAATCTTAATTAAAAGATTTATTCTTTTCACATGGGGTTTTAGAACAGTGTTAATAAAGACACCATTCACGACAAACCCAAAATCCACTTCGATATTGAATACAAGGCTCTGAATAGAAATTATATCGGCTTATATTCAATATCAAATTCTGAAACTAATGGATATCGTATTGGGAATAACGATATCTGTATCTTCCAAATTCCCATAACAATATTCATATAATCGCGGAATCCAAGACCGAAATATTCCGAAGATTATTTCCATTCCAAACCATTCCAATTTATTTATTGGAAACTTCTGGTTATTTTAAAACTATTTCAAATCCAATTGATTTATTTCTGAAAACAATTGGATTATTACTATAGTTATAAACTAGTTCAATTCGATAAAAATATGCTTTTATCTTTCTAAATGTGGAGTTTTTCATCCCAATTTTTTCCAAATCATTTATTAATGATTTTACACAAATTATGAATATTTTTAATAATTTTATTAAGGCCCTTTCAGTCGATTTCGATAAACGGTCATCGAACTGCACTTACATCGACTTTTTCCAAATTTGATTTGGACATAATTCCAAAACCAACCGTTAGACTTCAAATCTCTCAGATTCGTTGGAAAGCTCTTTTCGATACGAACCCAACGGTTTCGGTTTTAGGAGAATCCTACGGTCAAATTTCTCGTAAATTCAATGCGTAGTCAATGGTCGAAATTCGCGAACGGTCGCAGCGCGGCGCGTTCTATTTAGGCCATTTAATATATTTAATACATATTATATACTTCGTCGATTTCCATTCAAAACGTATTTTATAAACCGTTTTAACTTCGATTTAAAAAAGATTTCAACCTCATATCCAATTTTAAATCAAAATTGAATATTCCATATCATTAATATATAAATGATAATCTTTTCAAAACGTTAGATTTTGAAATCACTTCCTTTTCGATAATCATTATAAAAATGAATAAAGTCGACGTAAATATCGTTCGCATCAAAATGGCGCATATCTAATTAACACGACTTTATATATTTCAGTAATTTCGTGTCCATCCAAAATCAGACATTAAAATCAGATTTTAATCCTTTACTGAATATTATTTTTAAATATTCCTTATTTTCAAATATTCCTTATTTTAAAATATTCTTTTGAAATATTCTTGATTTTGAAATATTCTTTATTCCTGAATTGGAATCAGACACAGTCAAATACAATATAGTGTTATTTATATGGATTTCATACGACACATGTATATAATAGTAATGATAAGCAATCAACCATCATCCAAAGTGCACTACACAACTGCATAAGCGTTAAATATAAATAAGTAATGCTCAACACAGTCTGTCAATCCATCGATTGACATACCACTAATTATTGGGATTAGTGTATGTCAAATTTCATCCCAATACCCGTGTGGGGTTTCAATCAACAAACACAGAATATTATCTGTGCACTTGGGCGATGTGTAAAAATTATCGTCCCAATTGATATCACAAAAATTGGCGAGCATAAACAAGTCGTCCGACTTGTAAATGGATGTGTATTCCTATTTTTTTACTATCCAATAAATTATTTTATTTATCGTAGTTATAAGCTAAAAATAATATTTTAGCTATCTAACTTTTCTAATTCTTTTTAGAAAATTTCGGCAGCATAATGGCGCGATACTAGAACCGGGATAAGGTCTAGCCTTATCCCTCGCCTAATAATGGCTCGCGCCATACACATACCAATTCTAATCAATTCAATTCACATCCTAAATCCAATTCAAACAAATAACTCAATCCACAAATCAACCAACCATCCATGGTTTCAAACAAAGGTGTCGGGCGCTACTAAGCACCGTCTGCATCCTAGTATATATTTAACTAGATAATAAATTTGAGTGAGAAGTTCTCACTTTGGGTTTCCACTCCTCCATTCTATATTGTCGCCCAGATTCGCTGTTTTGATTCCAAAGGAATTTGTATCAATGCCATTTATATTAAAATCACATTTCTATAGCTTTAATTTCATACTAAAAATCTGATTTTTATAATTTCAACTTCATATTAAAAATCGGATTTTTATAACTTCAACTTCATATTTTTCTTACGATAAAAATCAAACCTTTTTCTAACTAAAATTCTCATTTTTCTCTAATTAAAAATGAAATCTTTTTCTACATAAAAATCTCATCTTTCTCTAATTAAAAATGAAATCTTTTTCAAATAAAAAAAGAAATCTTTTTATATTAAAAATCAACTCTTTTTCCTTTTCATACAAAGAGAATTCACATATAACAAAATAACGCTTTTAATTTAATTAAAAAAACACTCACATTGTTTTCAGCGAGAAGGGGAGGGGGGAATCGGCACTAGTTGAAGGTGGGGCAGGCGGCGCCGGTGGTGCCGATGATGGTGCAGCGGTCGGGGATCCGCGACGGTCAGCGAGGGCACGGTGGTGGAGGCTATCTTGAGGGTTTGGGTGCTGGCGGTTCGAGTTAGGGAAGGGAAGAGAGTATAGGGGTTGTAGTGGAGAAATGGGATCTGGTGGAGCGGCGACCAAGCGGAGCGTCTCCGGTGGTAGTCGCGGCGGTGCGCATCGCCTAGAGGAGGGGCATCGTCGATCTCCCCCCTTTTTATTTTATTTTATTTTCCTTCTGTGATGAAATCGATTTCACGATGCAAGAAATGGAGGGAGGCTGAGCGGTTTGACCCGGTTGACCACGGGTTGGGTAAAGTGAGGTAGGGTTTGATCGATTATAACTATATATTTTAATTATTTTAATTTTAAAAATACCCTTGTGTTGATACGAACTCGAATTTAAACCCAACGACTATCGCCCCTTGCTAACTACCCCAATTTCGAACACAGTGGGATAGGTACCATAAGCCGATTCGACTGTTTCGATCAGTTTCCGTCAAAATCAAAATATAAATCTATATATTGAATTTGAACGCGCATTTCAATTTACTGGTGTTAGATCGAAATTTGGACCTAACACCCAAATTGTTATGAACTATAGAGAATCGTAAATGAGGGACAAGGAAAAAGAAAATAACACTCAGAATTTATAGTGGTTCGGCGTTAACGAGCCTACGTCCACTTTATATCTTATTGATTATGCTTTAAAAGCTAGTACAACAGTGATTTCTCTCAATATTTCAGTGGTTTGACAATAATGGCGGACTCAGTATTCACTATTGCCCAAAAGCTCCCGAAAAATGCCAAGCTCTGGGCTATTTATAGCTGATTTTGTCGGACGGATCGCGGACACGTGGCACGAATCCCGAGATTTTCGGATCGCATCGCAGCCATTGAAGAAACAGTCAAACTAGCCGTTGTGAACAGGTGTCGTCAGATCCGTGCGATTCGGATCGCTGAAGACCAGCTCGTGGTTGAACGGGTCAGGGGATTCGGTTCGTTACAAGGGATCGGATCGCCTGGAGGTGACGCTTGTCGACTAGATGGGAGCGATCCGTTCCTGGGCGAGTCGATAGAACGCGATCCATTCCTGGGTGAGACGAAGGTGTGCGATCCATTCTTGGGCGAGACGAAGGCGTGCGATCCATTCTTCCACTTTCTTGGGGGACTTGGTTTCCTGATTTCCTTTTATGAATGATCCTGGATGGCTTGGCCAAAAAGCGAGCCAACATTTTGCCCCCTCGAAGTATGTTTTATTGATGATGAAACATGCTTCGAAGATGCTTATTGACTATCTCCTGACGGGACGCAAATTTACAGTCACATTGGTTCAAATTGACACATTGATGAATCGGATCGTCATAGGACAACACGATCCGATTCGGTCATCTGCTCGTCTCGTGCTGAGTTCCCAGGGTCCTGTGCGATACGGGGCGCATCTTCCTTCGAGTCGTATCGGGCTCTGAGTTTTGTGGGCCATCATTTCAAAGCGGTCCGTGGGCTTCTTTGCGATTTCATCTCTGGATCGTGGCCTGTGGGGTGCTTCGTGGTCCGAATAAGACAAAGGAGGGGAGACAAACGGTCACCTTCTTTGCCTATATAAGTCAACGCTCCCATCTTCATTTTCCTTCTTTCTCTTCTCTGCTGAATCGTCTCGCGCGAGCTATCGAACAACGAATCCAACCCTTTAAAACTTTCGAAAATCCAAGAACTCTCTAAGTTTTTAGAAAGGTAACTTTATAGGAAGCACTCTCATACTACTTTCCTGAATTTCTACGGCTGGTTCCAGAGAGAAACAATATAAATCCGCTACTTTTTGAAATAATCACCAAGTCGCCATGGCCATTGAACGTGGAGCTCAGAACTTGAGGATGGGAAGGGGATGAGGAAGAAGAAGGATGGAGAAGGAGAAAGAAGGCTGACTCGGATCGTGGTCAATGATTGAGGACGGAAGCGAGTGGCGAGACGAAAGATTGAGAGGGCAACCAAGGGTCGTACCACGGTAGTCGCAACGGTTCGTGAGGGAACCTTCCCTTCGCCCGGCGATTCGATGAGGGGCAAACTCTCTGCTTTACGATCCGGAAAGGGGCGATCCCTCTGCTATGCGAGTCGAAGGGGGGGCGATCCCCCTGCCGTGCGAGTCGAAGGGGGCGATCCCTCTACTATGCGATCCGTCTCACAGCTGGTGATACGAAGAAATTTCAGTCTTTAATCAGCGCCTTGTCGCTACAAAACTCTGGACAGTTAGGATAGAGCCTTGACGTTGATCTCTCTGGACTAAATGACTTCATGATTTGACTGCATATGACGACTAATGACCTTTAATAACCTCGACTGCTTTCATGTTTTATTATCGTTTTTAATAATGCGCACTCACAAGCACACACAACAGCACTTGCACACACGGGGGACGGGTAGTATTGATCTTATCGTTCATATTTTCTCGTCCTAGCAGCAATGTCGAATGACCACTCTTCCTCAAGATCTGTAGCCGAAACGGAATCCGAGACTCCTGAACAGCATAATCCTCAAATTCCTCCAATCAATCTAGAAGGTGAAGATTCTGGGTCCGAATACGAAGCCACAGAATCAGATCCGACAGAAAGCATGTCATCCATCAACAACTCCGAGTCTGACGAGCGAGCTCCAGACGAAATTCTAGGCGCAGTCGGGATAGATAAATTCTCTGACTCTTTAGCGTCCAAGCTCGACGAGATAAAACTCAAGAGAATCTGCTTAAGACACGGCATTCCTTGGGACGATGTCTTAACACCTGGAAGCGAAGACAGACCCCATCTAGCACCGGAAGGGTATATGTCGATCAGTCGGACAATGTGCCTAGTAGGAGCTATTCCTCCGTTCCCTCCAATTGTCATTGAAACTTTGAGACGATTAGGCATTGCCCCGATGCAGCTTCATCCAAACGCCTACGCGTCTCTATACTCTTTATATGTTTCTTATGCGGAAATCTTGCACGCCGAACTCAAATTCAGAGACCTGGTGTTCTTCTTTCTCTTCAAGCGCCGCTCTTCTGCAACTCCCAACTTTTGCTTTTTTGAATCAGTGGCGAACAGGAAAGTTCTGTATGACGGATACAGCAACATCGGGGATCCTAAGTCTGACTGGTTTTACATAAGAAGACAGGCCGGATGCTCGCGGAGATGGCTCAAATCGAGTAAATTTTGATCGCCTAGTTGAATATCTTGCTTGGAGAGTCTAAATAATAACATTCTTCCGCTTTTTCCTTTGTCTTAAACAGATCATGTCTTCCCGAAAACAGAGGGTGCATTATACAATAACCGGTTATCCATTCTTTTGCAAAGCAGATCCGACTTTTTAAGGATTAAAAAATGCATTACGGATGACAACCTTCACAAGCATCGCCTCTTGGATAGGAAATTTGGACTTGGAACCGGCGGCAAACCTTATAAATATGTGCCCCCGACGGAAGGAGAGGGAACTTCACAAGCGGTGGAGACAACCAAATTTCACAAAAATCCTTCTCCGATAGTCATCCAAGACGACGAAGATTTGAATGTATACAGGGGGGATGAGTGCCATGGTGATGCGTCGAAGGAAATCCCTACCTCTGTTCCAATGGAGACTGTCGGTGACGACGAATTGACAGAAGAACAGTTATTCGACGAGCTGAACAAAATCCCTTTGCCCGATATTGAATACACGGAAAAAGACTTCGGCGAGGAGCCTTTCTTTTCTGCTCCCGAAGAGGCGGCTGATTCAACAAGGGGACGAGAAACGGGCCAGACGAGCCTGTCTCCAGGCCCGGGTCTGTTAGGGGGAATTATATGGGATGCACACCTCACACACACTGCCTGACCGTGCACTATTATGTCGTGGATATTCAATGTGATAATATGCTCTTCTTTTCTTTTTTGCAGGAGCGATGTCACGCAGGAAATCTTATTCGTACCGTTCTCTTCGCGAAGGCACCCCCAGCCTTCGTTCGGGTACCGAGCGCCCTCGCGGTCCTTCTCACAAGCCGAGCTCTTCGCAACCTCGTTCTCCACCCAAATCAGCCTCTACCAGGCCTTCGAGTCATCCAATAATTCCGACCGGGGGGAAGACACTTCCAAAAGAGTTGACTCCTCCAAAGAGTGCGCCTTCCCACAGTCGGTCGTCCAAAAGGCGTCACGAATCCAAAGATGGGGACAGGGATCCATCCAAAGATACTGAGCAAGAGAGAAGCAACATAGTCCCCACCAGCCAACCAGAACTAGCTGCCTCCGGTTCACGGGACTACGTTCACGGTCCTGAAATCCAAGGTAGGCTGGAAAAGCTACGGGAACAATTTCCAGGAATGTTCTTCGATAGGATGGTCTTTGTTCCTGCCTTGGAACCAGTTCCTAAGAACTGGGATAAAGAAGTTATTGGGCATATCCGTCACGTGGCCAAGCAGTACGAGGCGATGAAAAAGCATGCACTTAATCTTTCGGAGGTCATCCGGACACTCGAAATAGAAGCTCACAGGTCTAAAGCGAAACTCGAAAATAACGAAAGGGCCAGGACAAAATTAGAGAAGGATCTGGAAGACGCTCAAGCCCAGCTTGCTCTGGCACAGAGAGACGCCGCAAACTATAAAACTGAATTAGAAAATGCCAAGCAGCGCTTTCATTTAGAACTGGATTCCAATAGCCAGGAAAAAATGGCCTTAAAAAAGGAAGTTGAAGACCTCAGAATGGCCAACATTGAATTGGTAACGACACAAGGCCATTTTTTGACGGAGAAGGCTGCTTGGGAGGCGGAAAGAGCAAGCTTAAAAGAAAGGTTGGCTCTGGCAGAGGCGGAAAAAGTGATTTTGAATGATCAGGTGGTCGATGCGGAGAGACGGGCAGCTCTTGCCGAAAAGAACGTTGATAGCGCCATTGAAATGGCCACTGCCTCCAACCACAAACTCCTTGACAGAGAGAAAGAAATCGAGGGATTTGAGGAGATGATCTTTGACTTCCTCGGTCAGGTTCTCAAAACTCGCAATATCTCATGGATCCCAGACTATCATGTTACTTTGGCCAACTTATGGGATGCCATCGTGGAAGGCGAAAAACATAGACTAGGGGTCGAAGAGATCGACGAAGATGAATTGATGAAAAGCATCCTAAGGGACAACGAGCCTGAGGATCTGGCAGAGGGCCGTCGCTTAATCCTGGCGGAAATGGAGAAGGAGAGGACCATGGCTAAAGGCAAAAGCAAAATTGACGAAGGTTCCAGCTCCGCCGCCAAGTCTAAAACCTCCGAAGTTGAGGAGTATCATCCTGACGATCCGCTGATCCCCTTAGGCTTAACCCCCGTGGCTGTTGGAGCATCCGGATCTACTCAAGAGGGAGTATCTGCTGAAGGTACCTTTCTTTATTCCCGACAATTTGCTAAAGCGATTGCGAATTGTCGTCGTCTAACAGGACAACCCATTGAATTAGTAATGTGTGTCTTTCATCATGCAGGTGGCGAGCCCGCCGACAAGGGTGTTGGAAAAGAGAGAGAGGTGGAGGAGGGGATCTTCCTGCCGGGTGCTGAAATCGATGTTTCAGAGCGAGTCGAGGCCGCAACAGCTGAAGGAAGCATCTCGGTGCCTAGCGCCGACGTACCCAAAGATGCTGAGACTATCGAGGCTTTAAAAGACTTGGATGGTCGGCATGTGGATGATGAAGAGGATATAACCGGCACCAAGAAGGCCGACGATGATGATGATGATGAGGAACCCCTGGCCAGCAGAAAAGCCAGACAAGAGAAAGAGTTGGCTTTGAAGAAGGTGGGGGATGAGGCTTTGGATGTGGTCCCTCTTGCAGAGTTCGATCCCAAAACTGGGATGATTATGAAAATCCAGTCCAAGTCCATCAGCCGGCAACTTCACTTTGCAAACCCTGATGACTTCCCTGCTTCCCTCTCCGGCAGAAGCAAGGGAAAAGATGGGGGAGAGGAAACCTCAGAGGAGTCAGATGCTCCCCTCGTGGACAAGCGGAAAAGGAAAAAGGGGGATCCATCTGAGGCCGACAAGGAGAGGCTGGAGAGGCTGAAGCGAGAGAAGATATCAAAGCACAAATAGGATGTTTACTGATATTTTGCCTTTTAAGCTTCCCACTGGACAGAGAGTGTAATTGTGAGACTGGCCCTCACTTTTGTTTCTAACTTGTTTTCACTTTGCTGATTTGCAGTACATAAACAAGGATTTGTTTCTTCTTACATCATTGTGTACCTGTATTCATAGAAACTTTCCACATTTAGTCGTTAGCCAGCTATTAATAATTATAAGTCAGTCAATCAACAGGAAGAAGAATGTTCATGCTATGTTACACTTGTTACATCAAAGTTTAGTGTTCGCATAGGAGTGCGTGATGCCCCCTAATCACTTGTTAGAATTTTATGCTTGGCGATTCGTTCGTCCCCCGATCCTTCAGCGGGGAAGGAGCTATTTCTCAGCGCTCAATCGGAGACGCCTTTATACTCTCTCTCTCTGGAGAGTCAGAGTCCGAACTCAGCGATTCATTCGCTCCCCGATCCTTCAGCGGGAAAGGAGCTCTTTCTCATCGCTCAATCGGAGACGCTTTTATACTCTCTCTCTCTCTCTCTCTGTAGAGTTAGAGTTCGAGCTCAGCGATTCATTCGCTCCCCGATCCTTCAGCGGGAAAGGAGCTCTTTCTCAGCGCTCAATCGGATACGCCTTTATACTCTCTCTCTCTCTGGAGAGTTAGAGTTCGAGCTCAGCCGTCTGCGACCATGCATGCTCCTCAAACTCGTCTCAGGTTTACATTGTAATCCAAGCTCCGGGGATTAAAACCAGTCGGACAAGCAGCTAGAGCATTTACCAAGGCTTTGGGTTCCTCTGATTAGTTTACGATAGGAACTGTCGGCACTGGACTTCGGGTACCTGCAATATTCACACTGATTTTTCATAGGCAAATAAATAAAGACGCAGTAAAGGTAAATGACACACAGTATTTTTATAGTGGTTCGGTCGAATCATGACCTACGTCCACTTTATAATCCCTTGCTTTAAGAAATCAGACTGTTCTAGGCAAGTCATGCCCTGTACGTAGTTTTTTTTTTTTAACAAAACAAAGGAATAGATTTGAAACTTCTCATGTTAGATATGGCCGTAGATGTTGGGCGTTCCACACTCTGGGGATCTCCTTTCCATCTACGGTTGCCAGCTTGAAGGTTCCGTTATCAAGCCTGCTGAGAATAGAATACGGTCCTTCCCACTTCGCTCCCATATGAGTTGGGGGTGGAAAGACACGTTTCAGAACCAAGTCTCCGGGTTCCAAGGTTCGGGCTCGGAGCTTTTTGTTGTAGTATCGGGCGACCTGTTGTTTGCATCTCAGAGCACGCAGGTCGGCTTCATCCCTCTTTTCTTCGATCATATCCAGGGACTCAAGGAGCAATTCATTATTGGACATTGGATCATAATACGTCACCCGATGAGAAGGTACCTTTATCTCAATCGGGATGACTGCTTCCGTTCCAAAAGCAAGGGAGAATGGGGTATGTCCAGTTGCCGATTTATATGTCGTTCTGTACGCCCATAGTGCCAAGGGCAATTCGTCAGCCCACATGGCTCTAGCCCGCTTCATTCTTCTTTTCAGAATGGACTTAATTACTTTATTTACAGCTTCGACTTGCCCGTTCGATTGTGGGTGTGCCACAGATGTGTATCGATTCTCAATGTGGTATTTTTGGCAGAAGTTTCTGAATTCTGCACTATCAAATTGAGTTCCGTTGTCTGTTATCACAACTTTTGGAATCCCGAATCGACAGATGATGTTTCTCACGATGAAGTTGGTCACCCGTTTAGTTGTGATCGTAGTTAGTGGTTCTGCCTCGACCCACTTAGTGAAATAATCTACAGCCACGATGGCGAACTTTGCTCCACCCCTTGCTATGGGGAGACTTCCAATAATATCAATTCCCCACATAGCAAATGGCCACGGGCTCATCATTGTTTTTAACTGGCTTGGAGGCGCTCTGGGTATCTTTGAAAATCTCTGGCATGCATCACATCGTCGTGCATATCTTACTGCATCCTTGTTTATGGTAGGCCAGAAGTAACCATGTCGTAATATCTTTTTTGCCAAAGTTTGCCCCCCGGTGTGGTCGCCACATTCGCCTTCGTGGACTTCTTGCAGCACACGTTTGACGTCATCGTGGGCTATACACCGAAGGAGGGGCATCGAATACCCTTGTCTATAAAGGACTCCGCCTTGCAGTACGTATCGGGTGGCTTTACGAATCACTTTACGCCTCTCGCTTTTCCTGGTCGGAAGCGCTCCATCCATTAGGAAATTCTTTATAGGGGTCATCCACGACTCCTTTTCTGGTTCCGTCTCCAGTACCAGGTCGATTTCCATCTGATCAATGCTGGGAGACCGAAGTACTTCAACGGGGGCTAGCCCTATCACTTCAGGATCGTTAGAACTAGCCATCTTTGCCAACTTGTCTGCCTGCTGATTTTCTGACCGCGGAATATGAGATATGCTGTAGTGATCAAACTCATTCAGTAGTTCTCTCACTTTCTTTAAGTATAGAATCAATCTTGCACTTTTATCTTGGAATCTCCCAGTAACTTGGTTCACAACTAACTTGGAATCGCAGAAGATGTTCAGTTTTGTGACTTCTAGCACCTTTGCAATCTTTAATCCGGTTATCAGAGCTTCATATTCAGAATCATTGTTAGTGGCCTGAAACTCCATTCGGATGGCATAAGTTATCAATCGTTTCTCGGGGGTTTCAAGCACTATTCCAGCGCCGGACCTTTCGTTATTTTTAGCACCATCAGTATATAATCTCCAGACATCAGGGTCGAAAAGTAATTTTGAGGGTTCCACTTCTTCGTTTGCTATGTCTTCTTCAGGAACAGTGAATTCTGCTATGAAGTCAGCTATCGCTTGCCCCCGAATTGATCGTCTGGGCTGAAAGTTCAAGTCAAACTGACTTAACTCAATATTCCATTTGAGTAATCTTCCAGACGCCTCTGGTCTCTGTAGAACCTGCTTGAGTGGGTGATCAGTATATATGATAATAGGATGTGCTTGAAAGTAGTGCCGAATTTTTCTGGAGGCAATTAGTAAACTATACGCCAGTTTTTCTATCCGTGGATAATTACGCTCTGCCGCTGTTAATTTTTTACTCACGTAATACACAGGTCTTTGGACCTTCTCCTCTTCCCTTACCAATGCTGAGCTGACTGCATGAGATGATACTGCCAAATACACGAATAAATCCTCGTAGTCTATTGGTTTAGATAGAATTGGAGGTTTCTCCAAGTGTCTGAGCAAGTTCTGAAACGCTTCCACGCAGTCAGGTGTCCATTTAAAGTGGCGTTTTCCCCGCTTTATTAATTCGAAGAATGGGATGCACTTATCCGTAGCCCTGGAGATAAATCTGCTTAGTGCGGCCACTTTTCCAGCAAGGCTTTGCACGTCCTTAATTTTCCTAGGTTCCTGAATGTTCCTGATTGCCGTGATCTGGTCCGGATTAATCTCGATACCGCGCGAACTGACAATGAATCCTAAGAATTTTCCAGAAGCAACACCGAATGAACATTTGGTAGGATTGAGTTTCATCCCATACTTTCGAAGAATGCCGAACATCTCTGCCAAGTCAGTAGTGTGTTGAAAGGATTGCTTGGATTTAACCAACATATCGTCGACGTATACTTCCATCGTTTTCCCGATTTGGTTATAAAACATTCTGTTGACCAAACGTTGGTACGTAGCGCCTGCATTCTTCAAGCCAAAGGGCATCACTACGTAACAATATAATCCCAGATCAGTGATAAAGCTAGTATGCTCTTGGTCCGGAACATGCATCGGAATCTGATTGTATCCTGAATAAGCATCCATGAATGAAAGAAGCTCGTGACCTACCGTCGAATCCACCAACTGGTCAATTCGAGGTAATGGAAAACTATCTTTGGGACAAGCTTTATTTAAATCCGAGAAGTCGATACACGTTCGCCACTTCCCATTGGCCTTCTTTACCAGGACTGGGTTCGAAATCCAATCTGGGTAAGTTGAATCTCTGATAAATCCATTGCTCTTTAGTTTCCCAACCTCTTCTTTCAAGGCAGCGGACCTCTCTGGGCCCAGCACTCGCCTTTTTTGCTTCACTGGAGGATGTTTGGGGTTAATGCTCAAAGAATGGCTCATGATTGATGGGGATATCCCGCACATGTCCGCATGGGTCCAAGCGAATACATCCAAGTTGTTCTTTAAGAAAGTCGTCAATTCTTCGGCAAGAGTCGGACTTAACTGGGATCCAATCTTAAGGACCTTCTCCGGATCACCGTCATCGATTGGCACATCCACAGTTGCTTCGTTGGGAGTTGCCGTTCTGCCCCCGGGTTCTTGATCCTCTCTGGGATCTATATCCTCGGGCATCACTCTAGGCAACTCTCCAACAATTATCCTCTTTGATTGCTATAAGGTTTCCGCCCCCAAAGGGGGAGGAGTGCCTTTAGTTTCGATACCCCCGCCGTTGCGAAGCAACTTTAATTCGGCAACATAACATGCTCGCGCAGCAACTTGATCCCCTCTGACGATACCAACGCCGGCTTCTGTGGGGAACTTCAATAGCAAGCACCAGGGGGCTATACAGGCTCTGAATTTTGCGAGGGCCGGCCGACCCAAGAAGGCAATGTATGGCGATTCGACATCCAAAACCACAAAGGGAAGGATTCTCACTCTCTGGCGTTCTCCTTCCCCAAGTGTAACTGGCAATTCTACGTAACCCATAGGTGCGGTGGATGCTCCGTTGAATCCACGAATCCATCCTTGGCAGGGCTTCAAGTCTTTTATCTCAAGATTCATCTGGTCAAAGGCTTTTTTGAAAAGGATATTAACGGAACTCTCATTGTCCACCAGTACCTTATGAACAGTGGCTGGCCCAATGGGTATTGTGATCACAAGTGGATCTTCAGTTGGAGCATGGACCCCAATGCTTTCTCGCTCTCGGAAAACAACATCATCAGTCATCATCTTTTGCTGCTTCACCGGAACACTATCCTCGGGGTTGCTACATTCCCCCACTTCGAGGTGTTGTTTGGCTGCGTTGACATATTGATCTAAAGCTTTGGAACTGTGCCCAGCAAGGTAAAGTCCACCAATCACGGTGTTGATTACAATATTCTTTCCCTTTTGCTGAGCAGTTGGCCTAGCAGCAAGTTGATTTTGATTCTGATTCGGGGCCTGCACTGCTTGCCCCCTATCCCTAGGCGCTACTCTGTATTCGTCTAGCTTCCCTTCTCGAAGCAACCTTTCGACTCGTCCCTCAGGTGACGGCATTCATTCGTCGAATGGCCGTGAATTTGATGAAAGAGGCAAAACTTCCCTGTCTCACGCTCTTTTTCCGTCGACTCTCTAGGAGGCGGCCTTTTATTCTGGAGGACTTCATACGCATCCATGAAGATATTTTCCAGGGTATCATTTATGGGTGTATAACTTTCAAAGGCCCTGGGACGAGTCCTTCTCTGGGAGTCGTTCCCTCGGCCCCTCTTCCGGCTGTTGCCATTAGCATTGTTACTGTTGTTACCCGGTCGGCGACCACCCTGGTTCTGATTTCCGACGTTAACCTCAACTTTCCCCGAGCTGTCTCCAGTCTGTTTGATGGCGACATTGCTCTGAACTTCTTCCTTATCAGTTGTTTTAAGCTTTCGGTTCGCGTACACCTCTTCCCGGCATAGATGTACATTGGCTTTCTCGTAGAATAATTCTCTAGTGTGGGGTGGTTTGCCTGCCAAGTACCTCCCGAATTCAGTGTCCTTATCCACTCCATCAATTAGTGTTGCGACAATGGTCGGCTCATGAGGATCTTTGACCTCAGTGGCAGCCAAATTGAAACGATCCAGATACATCTTTAGACTTTCGCCTGGTCGCTATTTGACAAGAAATAGATCGATCACGCTTTTCGTCTTCTGTGCATAGATACGGAATTGCTCTACGAACTTCTCGCTTAGTTCCCTGAAGCTGGAGATCGATCTTGCCGGCAGGCGAGTAAACCATAACAAAGCCACGTCTTCCAGGAATATGGGAAACGCTTTACACTTAACTGCATCAGAAGCGGCGGCAGTAGTCATCGACCAAGAGTATCTCATCAGGTGTTGAACAGGATCAGATCTTCCTGCATATCGGTTCATCTGCGGCATGTTGAAACGCCTTGGAAAAGTTGCATCCAAAATATCGTCAGTAAAAGGAGTATGACTACTGTCAATCCCCCAATCCTCGTTCCGCTGTCCACGGCTGTCGGCCAAAATCTGGTGAACCATGGCTGCAACGTTTGCACTAGTCAAAGGAGGTTCAGGATCAGCGCCTCTGGCCCGACGAGGCTCTCTGATCTCTCTTCGGGGAGTAGCCACAAAATCTGGGGCTTGGACGGGGCGTCGCTGCCCCCTGTTATGATGAGTATGTGCATGGCGACGAGGCTGAGGTGGTCTGTCATGCACAGGACTGTTCATGCCTCGAGTCCTGAGGGTCGTTGCTTGACCATCCATATTACGGTTTGTGGGTCTTGCCCCTAGTTCTTCTTCTTCTTGTGAGGGCAGGGTCCCGAACCGGAGCTGTTCTATGTTTTCGGCTCTTTCATACGGTCGCCGCGGAGGTCTCGGCGATTCTTCAGACGAAGAGGAATATGCTGGGGTGAGTGGACGAACTGGCGATGTTCTTTGCCTTGTTAACTCATCAAGTCTTCTATCCATAGCCGTCAGCTTTTGCCGGAGGATAGAACTCTCCTGCCTTTGGGCGGCTAATTCATCAAATAACCTATCCCACATTTCGACAAAACGGGAAAGATCCCCCTCAGTAACAGGAGCAGCAGGATCATAATGGTCATCATCACCCTCTCTTATGGGCATAGTGCTCGGACCGGGTCGAGCAGAGGTTCCAGGACGATAGGAGTGGGTCATGGGTTCTTTTCCAGGTCGAGTTGTGTTCTGACCATCAGTTCGGGTAGCTGCGGTTCGTGGAGGGCGGTTCGCTGCGCCCCCCGGGATCGACTCGTGGTTGTGGTGCGTGGAGGCTGCGAGGTGTTGCCCCGGGATCGAGTAACAACCCCTTCTGTAGCGCGGACCGTCTCGTTCTCATCGACTCGGAACGAGGTGTTTTCATCGGATCGGATCGCCCCCTGCGCTCCGCGATCCAGAGTCTCTTCATTGCCCAGTTCGTGCACACTCTCCTCGATCGTTTCGTTGGTCTGCGAAACTTTAGATCTTTTTCCAGCCATGGAATCCGAATCGCTGGAATCTTCAAGAAAACGAATGACGAAACTTTAAGGCTGAGTTTCTCAGTGAAAGCACCAAAAATGTTAGATCGAAATTTGGACCTAACACCCAAATTGTTTTGAACTATAGAGAATCGTAAATGAGGGACAAGGAAAAAGAAAATAACACTCAGAATTTATAGTGGTTCGGCGTTAACGAGCCTACGTCCACTTTATATCTTATTGATTATGCTTTAAAAGCTAGTACAACAGTGATTTCTCTCAATATTTCAGTGGTTTGACAATAATGGCGGACTCAGTATTCACTATTGCCCAAAAGCTCCCGAAAAATGCCAAGCTCTGGGCTATTTATAGCTGATTTTGTCGGACGGATCGCGGACACGTGGCACGAATCCCGAGATTTTCGGATCTCATCGTAGCCATTGAAGAAACAGTCAAACTAGCCGTTGTGAACAGGTGTCGTCAGATCCGTGCGATTCGGATCGCTGAAGACCAGCTCGTGGTTGAACGGGTCAGGGGATTCGGTTCGTTACAAGGGATCGGATCGCCTGGAGGTGACACTCGTCGACTAGATGGGAGCGATCCGTTCATGGGCGAGTCGATAGAACGCGATCCATTCCTGGGCGAGACGAAGGCGTGCGATCCATTCTTGGGCGAGACGAAGGCGTGCGATCCATTCTTCCACTTTCTTGGGGGACTTGGTTTCCTGATTTCCTTTTATGAATGATCCTGGATGGCTTGGCCAAAAAGCGAGCCAACAACTGGGGTTACACACAGACCCCATAGTCCAGAAAAATTATTTCTAGCTTCATATTGACGATATAGTCCTAACAAAACTAATTTCATCGAATTTGGAGACCGTTTGAAAAATGGTCATTTTCCAGTCGATTAAATTCAACTGAAATTGGTCAAACGCGTTTAAGTGCGCCACGCTTACATATTGATTCCAAAAATTATGAAATTTGGAATTTAGCAATAATTTGACATTCTGGATCCAACAAAAGTGATTTCATCAAAAACGGAGGTCGTTTGCAAAATGGTTATTTTAAGGGTTATATATATATATTTAAAATATACATAAATTCCACAGTGACTATTCTGTATTTTAAACTAGACATAACTTTCAATTTATAAAGTGAAATATCAGTTACTTAACTTTGTTAGAAAGATATTGTTAATCAGATTCTAATATTTCTTGTTTCGTCCAATTCTGACTTATAATGAATTCTATATATTAAATTGAAATTAGAAATCGAATTTTCAAACTACCACGCCATTTCAGGCTCGTTTTATAATTGAAATAAATTTATTCATCCTAACTTCGTTTAAATTAAATTTTTAGTCGTTATTTTTTAAAATAAACCATTATAAATATTCAAAATCCATTAAAACCGCTAAAATAAAATTTTTAATTTGGTTTCGATTTTCCGGGTTGTTATAATCCCCACACTTAAAATCTTTTCGTCCTCGAAAAGGAAAGGAGCTGAAAGTTGTTTATCTAATCAAATCATCTTTCATTCTGGCTTTCATCCTTCAACTTTTCCGTTTCTAAGAATTTCTAATTCTTAAAAAATTTGGGTAACACCCTAAATTTTGGAAAAATTTCGCCATAACCTCCATTTTATGGGGAGCATCGGGAAAATCCTCAAACTGCCACATAGGCCCTCTCATTTCAAAAAGAAAAAGAAAAAGAAAAATCCAAGCGGCTAGCCAATCGGCTCATAAAATCATCAAAACCCCAAGAAATACAATAAACATGTACCAATTTGTTGGGCATACAATTTTATTCCTCTTCTCTAGCCTCCTTGCTATGACCTGTTCAATAGATATACATGTACATACAGGCAATTCCAAACAATTTTAAATTCAGTTCAAAATTTGATTCAATTTGGCTAAATTATCTTTCATGTACATATGGGTTTCAATAAACTTATTAGTTAAACTAATAATCAATCAACCCAACTAGCAATCAATTAGTTGGTCAACGTTTCAAACCCATAACTTTTATATATAGTCAAAAATCATATTTTTAGTGCAAATCACATCAATATGCCTTATCTAGATTTTGGTTCTCACACCAGTCAATAGGAAATATATAGATATCCCACTTTCGAAACTCGAGAATAAATACTGATAACGCTACAACATTATCAAAATTATCCCCGGGCGACTAGTGTGTGATTCTATATCTATCCAGTATATTAAAACTTCAATTATACGTTCATGACGCGTATATGCAAAATCTTTGTATACTCGGTTGTCCAAATTCAATATAAAATAAATATTCAAATACGTATAAAATGGTTTAAATTTTCAAAACAAAATTTGTTTTCATCTTTATTTTGCAAATTACACTCCTCCAGCTCATTCTAGGATACTACTGATCCCATCTCTAACGAACCATTCTCATTGGATACTACTAATCCAATCTCTGATGAATTCTTTCGTTTGGTTCTAATATGCCTTGTTCTCGAGCTCTGTAAACCAAAGCTCTGATACCAAAATGATACAACCCGAACTTCCCCGTAAAAGAAATCCTGAATTGAGTTGAGAACAAGACTAACCGGAACGCAGACGGAAGAAACATATCATTGCTTATTACAACAATTATATAAGAGTACAAGAATATTACAGAGTATGAATAAATATTACACATTGTAAAATATCAGAGATTTAAATTATAATGCAGCAGAAAAATAATACATAACACAACTGAAAGAAATACACGGATACAGAGCGTTCCGAATATAGTTTTAGCTGTAAATCCAGGATCCTGTAAGTAAATATGCAAAACCAAAACTACTAGCTGCCCGTGTGGAAAATAAGGGCACCTAGAGTTTAGGTTAGAATAATAAACTCCAGGTCAGTCATATGACTAGTGTGAGAACTTAAAACAGTTATTTAAAACTTTACATTAAAATAAAGTAAATCAAGGGACCAGGCCGTATAACACGAACGGGTTTACTCCCAAGAGTATCAGTGCATAAACAAACATCGCAATGCTAAATAAAGAAAAATGAAGCTATTATAAGACCCATATCCCATCACACAATGCAACGCAAGCTGGAGGATAGGGTTTTTACATTGTAATAGCCAAAGAATGCTTGCACAACGCCATAGATGGCCTACGGCAACCCAGAGAAGTGATGCAGTAGGTGCCAAAATTTGTTGCTATAGGTCTGTGGCAACACTTTTTTGGGGTTGCTTTTTGTCGCGTTGCCTTAGAGTCAAAGGCAACGCCTTTGCGACTCTATGGCAATATCGGTGCAGGTGTTGCCATAGGTATCAATACAACCAAAAAAATACCCTTTCGCAACTGCCAAAAACAGTTGTAATATGTTTAGTACAGCTGGCAATCGTAATAAAGTCAACCTTTTTTACAACTGTTTCTAGCAGTTGTTAAAATTTGTTTTACAACTGTTAAAAGCAATTATACCTCAACTGCTATTAATCAAAATTTTCATAACATTATTATAATAACCATCATTTCACTAACAACAAGCATAATTACTCACATTAGAGAAAAACAATTCAAGTTTACACCATTTGCGAATTAGTAACTTCATTACAAAAAATAGCTTAATCCATTACATATGTCAATAAATGTACATACACTTATTAAATGAGATTCTCCAAATTATACATAACACTTAACCGTAATATACAAGCATAAAAACATGTTAATCAATGTACTAGTGTCCCTCGCTGTAACTGAACTGATGAAGTACCTGAGATTGTACAAGATAGACAAGAATGAACCTGGAACTGAGATTGTAGTTGCGGCTTTTGCTGCTATAGCTGCTTCTTCCAATGTATATATACTTTTAATCAAGCTGATGTTGAAGTAAATGAAGTTTTACCTATATGATGATCTGTTATTTGTAGCTAAACTGTCCATTTTGCTTGGGAATGGTCAGCAACACTCTAACACAGCCGCTGGTACCTAGGTTTTAATGCATACTTGTAAAATGATATATACAAGAGCATCTCCTATGATGACCAACACTCTAACACAGCTGTTGAAGTCTGCTTTTATTTCGCGCCGCGTCATCTCTATCTTCTGACTGAACTAACCGCATTTCTCCATCTTCACATCGAGGAACTGCAAGATACCAATATTAACTCTAAAATGCAATGAGAATAAAAGACAATAATATAGTTAATAGACGATATTATAAATTGAAAACAGATCCCCCTCCCCCCCCCCCACACACATATATATATATATATATATATATATATATATATTGAAAATTGGTTCACTTTTATTAAAGAAGAAAAAACAGTACAATACTAACTGTTACAACTAATAAAAAAGCGTAAAACAAATATGAAAATACAAGTAGTTCTAAAACTAACTAAAGATATAACCGGTCCCTTCTTGTAACTCGCTGCACCTTGGCCAAAAGCTCCCATGCTGCAGGTCATCTCTCTCTTTATTGCATATCATTAAATCATGATTTCTTCAGACTTGTTTGCAATAGCTTAAGAATATCATACTAGTTTAAACAGATGAAAATTCATGGTACTGACCCCACGTAAATTCTTCACTATGACATGCAGTAGGCATCTTCTTAACCCATCTTCATAGTGTCATACTAAACAGTAACTATTTTCAAATATATGCTCATAATCTTCCAAGAACCAATGAATGCTCCCCATAAATTCAGTCCATGATCCCCCAGTCATTCAAGCAGTTTGTAAAACAGTCCTTACTCATTATAGCACTTTAATACAGCAAGAACTTCTTGCTAATGATTTCATATAAAACTGCCACCATATAAAACAAAACTGTAACCAACACACTGATGTTATGCCTACTGTGGATCGTTTACATGTTGAAGAAAGTACTCTCTCGACCCAATCAGAACTTGAAGTAGTGACATATTGTGATACTTGAAAACACTGTAAGTCATTAACGGCTGCTCTTAAACATTCAGCCAAAAACCATCTATTAGATCAAACCAATACCTAAACACAGTATTTCAATCCTCATAAATGGATGAGGTTGAGTAATGTGCTAAATATTGATTAAAGTTAATAAATCTAGGTGTTAAACAGAAGACCTCCATATACATCGAATCTTATCCTCAAGGCATCAGTAACCCATTTCATCCATAACTAAAAAGCCGCATAACCCAAATTTCTGGAATGTACTGGAAACCTTTACTAGTAGAATTGTTAATCCCATATTTTTGTGGATCTACTGAAATCAGCACATAGACGGTTATTGGAACTACCATAAACAAGCTGAAAAGAAAATCATGAAGAAACCAAATTGCTTCTTTAACACCGATAATCCAGATCTTACTTGAAACTAAAAATAACCTTCAAACTTGTCATACTATAAACGGTAGATGTCTAATATACTTAACAAAATCTGAACGAAAATCAAACAAATCAGAATCCATACCTGAGGAGCAAATAGATGACAAATTTTCAACAAAGGAGCCAAATCGTACAGCCCAGCCACTTCCGGTGTAAACAGTCTCCAATGGCGAATAGAGGGTCAACGAAGGCTGCAAAGGTGTCGAAAACAAAGATCCATCAGCCCACCAGAGTATAAAGCACCGCTGAATCATCAAGTAACTTAAAATCAAGCGAGATAGATAGATTGAGAAGCAGATCTGAGATAGACAGCAGTACAATTTGAGGTGGTAAAAATGAGGAAAGCTAGGGCGAAGGAAATAAGTGTGAAATTTGGGGCGAAAAGAGGCAAAAAAAAAATTAGGGATTCGAAAAGATTCTGGAAATTTTGGGGGGAGAAGGAAATGAAAACAAAGGAGGGAGAATGAAAATAAAAGCGGCAATTAGAATTGAATGAAGTGTGGATTGATGACCTGAACGGACGATTGAGATTTTGTTTTACCTATTGGTATGGATCGCTGAGGTGTATTTATTTTTTTAATTATTTTATTTAGAACATATCTATAGCAACTGCAACACAATTTGATATTTATGCTAAAACCCTGGAGCGTGCGTTGCAATAGACAAAAAACAGCGTAGTATTGGCAACATTGTAGCTAGCAACACCATGGATTTTCGTTGCGATAGGCCATCTATGGCGTAGTGCATTTAAAACAAATGTCATTTGGTATTATTACAAGTGTATAGTGTATACAAACAACTTCAAATATAAATGTATCAATCAAAGGCGACATAACTACCATCTACTATGTCGCCATATATAAGTTTTCAATCAAATCCATAATTTCGTAGTGGGAATTGGATTCCATCATGAGTCGAGGAAAGGGATCGTCCTCACCGTTCGAGACACTCTAGCAAATGCCTCAGGTCACACCCTTAGCGATCTTGGATGCTTCAGGGCTGATCCTCCCTTACTTTTGAGGATTAATTATTCCTGAATACACGTTTCCTGGTCCTATCAGACTTATATCCATCGACTCCGTAGTAACGGATATATCCAAGGCGCCTTGCAAAACAACAACCACATAGGTTAAAATTATAGATGTTTGGGCTAGCAAAATGCTGACACCACCCATAGCTAGAAATAAACGTCGTGCACTCCCTGTAGTACATATCCCATTTTTGACTCATACCGAGGTGTGAGGCTCGCGAATTAACACTCTACACAAAGCGACGCTATATTAAAGATATGCTTTGATCATCAACCACAAGACTCTGTTTTTAATAGAAGCCTTGATCCATGCAACTCAGCATGCCACACAGGCAATTCACGCCATGCGACGGATATCTATCGATATACAACCTCTAAGCTCATACGTCCTAGAGAAGGGTGAAGTAAGAGAATAAATTCTCCTTCACCAGGCAGATGTATATTTAATAGAGATCAATCAACACAGAATGAAATCCAATGTCAGACATACCATCCATTTACAAGTTCGTTCTGGGTCTAAACGAAACCGGAGGCACATTATTCCTCGTCCCATATATCCAATATAGGAGAGAGGCCCTCGCATATGCGTCGATCTCCAAGTACGTCTGGACGATCACCACTTATTACCCTGTCTTGGGTGTACAACCCAATCAAGACATCAGTAATCATCCAAACGATGTGAAGACCTCCGGTCTTCAACCACCGTCTTCATCGTGGACTTATCGTCGAATCAGTTATTCAGAATGGGTAAAAACCCGGCCTTTCCGAATAACTCACGTATATTTATAATCAAGTGATATAAACACAACATACGCCTCATTCCAATCCAGAATATTCTTTCATTCAAATATTCACATTCTAAGGGAAAGATTCCCATTAATTTTATCAAAGATAAATTCTTTACAATTTATTCTTTAATCTTCCTTTGGATATCAATTTAAACCATATTAAGGTTTATCCAAACTAGTCGGGATTAGCGAACCACATCGAAGTAATCATTTATTTTATTTTCCAATCCCAACCTATGCATCCCACGGAGCAAAACTGGTAGTACCCCATATTTAACACCATCGTGTTATCGGTAAATATTAAATACCATTTCCTGTTCAAATCTATTTAAAGATTTTAACTATCGCTTAGAGCAAAACTGGTGATACTCCATTCTCGACCATTTCCATAATTTGATAATTTAAATTACCACATTCCCATTTCTATATAATTAAAGATTCATTAAAACTCCACTTAGTTTTAATCTTCTCAAAAATCAATATAAATGATTATTCAAATTTCTAGAAATAAATCCTTTCTTTAACTGGGTTAAAGAACAAATGTCATTTAAAACACAGTTCACGATAAACTCAAAATCACATTCCATTAATTATGGAATCTTCACAGAAAATAGATCAATATATACAATCGATATAAACTTCCGTATCCAACCAATAATATAAATGGAATAACGACAAATCCTTTTAAATTCCATATATAGTAACGGTCTTCCTCCACAGAAGTTCACTTCGATTATTACCCAATCGAATTCCATTCCTTTCCAATTTATTTTATTAAATTGGAAAACTTTACTTAGGAAAATTTCCAATAAATCTTAAAAAAGATTTATATATTCCAAATCACATTTCGTTGTTAATTGGCTTAAAGAACGAATGTCGTTAAAAACACAGTTCATGATAAACCCAATTCACATTCCATTTTATTCCACTCCAATTAAATATTAATTAATTGGCATACTTCACTAAATCTTAATTAAAAGATTTATTCTTTTCACACGGGGTTTAAGAATAGTGTTAATAAAGACACCATTCACGACAAACCCAAAATCTAATTCGATATTGAATACACGGCTCTGAATAGAAATTATATCGGCTTATATTCAATATCGAATTCTGAAACAAACGGGTATCGTATTGGGAATAACGATATTTGTATCTTCCAAATTCCCATAACAATATCCGTATAATCACGGAATCCAATATCGAAATATTTCGAAGATTATTTCCATTCAAAACCATTCCAAATTTTTTATTGGAAAATTCTAATTATTTTAAAACCATTTCAAATCCAATTGATTTATTTCTAAAAATAATTGGATTATTATTATAGTTATAAACTAGTTTATTTCAATAAAAATATATTTTTATCTTTCCAATTGTGGAGTTTTTCATCCCAATTCTTTCCAAATCATTTATTATGATTTTACACAAATTATTAATATTTTTAATAATTTTATTAAGGCCCTTACAGTCAATTTCCGTAAACGGTCATCGAACTGCACTTACGGCGACCTTTTCCGAATTTGATTTGGACATAATTCTAAATCTAACCATTAGATTTCAAATCTCACATATTCGTTGGAAAGCTCTTTTCGATATGAACCCAATAGTTCTGGTTTTAGGAGAATCCGACAGTCGGATCTCCCGTAAAATCAATGCGAATTCAATGGTCGAAATTCGAGAACGGGCGCGGCGCGGTGCTTTCTTTTCAGGCCATTTAATATATATATATATATATATATATATATTATACTTCATCGATTTCCATTCAAAACGTATTTTGTAAATCGTTTTAACTTTGTTTTAAAAACGATTTCAACTTCATATTCAATTCTAAATTAAAATTGAATATTCCATATCATTAATATATAAATGATAATATTTTCAAAACGCTAGATTTTGAAATCACTTCCTTTTTTATATTCATTATAAAAATGAATAAAATGGATATAAATATCATTCGCGTCAAAATGGCGCATATCTAATCAACACAGCTTTATATATTTCAATAATTTCGTGTCTATCCAAAATCGGACATTGAAATCAGATTTTAATCCTTCACTGAATATTATTTTGAAATATTCCTTATTTTAAAATATTCATTATTTTAAAATATTCTTTTAAAATATTCTTGATTTAAAAATATTCTTTATTCCTGAATTGGAATTAGACACAGCCAAATACCATATAGTGTTATTTATATGGATTTCATACAACACATGTATATAACAACAATGATAAGCAATCAACCATCATCCAAAGTGCACTACACAACTGCATAAGCGTTAAATATAAATAAATAATGCTCAACAAAGTCTGTCAATCCATCGATTGACATACCACTAATTATTGGGATTAGTGTATGTCAACTTTCATCCCAATACCCGTGTGGGGTTTCAATCAACAAACACAGAATATTATTTGTGTACTTGGGCGATGTGTAAAAATTATCATCCCAATCGATATCACAAAAATAGTCTAGCATAAACAAGTCGTCCGACTTGTAAATGGATGTGTATTCCTATTTTTTTACTTTCCAATAAATTATTTTATTTATCATAGTTATAAGCTAAAAATAATATTTCAGCTATCTAAATTTTCTAATTCTTTTTAGAAAATTTCGGCAGCATAACGACGCAATTCTAGAACCGGGATAAGGTCTAGCCTTATCCCTCGCCTAATAAAGGCTCGGGCCATACACATACCAATTCTAATCAATTCAGTTCACATTCCAAATCCAATTCAAACAAATCACTTAATCCACAAATCAACCAACCATCCATGGTTTCAAACAAAGGTGTCGGGTGCTACTAAGCATCGTGTGCATCCTAGTATATATTTAACTAGAAAATAATTTTGAGCGAGAAGTTCTTCCCTCCGGTTTCCACTCCTCCATTCTATATTGTCAGATTCGCTGTTCCGATTCCAATACAATCTTTTTCAATGCCATTTATATTAAAATCACATTTCTATAGCTTTAATTTCATACTAAAAATCGGATTTTTATAATTTCAACTTCATATTAAAATTCAGATTTTTATAACTTCAACTTCATATTTTCCTTACGATAAAAATCAAAACTTTTTCTAACTAAAAATCTCATCTTTCTCTAATAAAAAATGAAATCTTTTTCTACTTAAAAATCTCATCTTTCTCTACTTAAAAATGAAATCTTTTTCTAATAAAAAAACGAAATCTTTTTATATTGAAAATCAACTCTTTTTCCGTTCCATACAAAGAGAATTCACATAAAACAAGACAACGCTTTAAATTTAATTAAAAAAAAAACACTCACATTGTTTTCAGTGAGAAAGGGGGGGATGGCTCTCGTTGGAGGTGGTGCAAGCGGTGCCGGTGGTTGTGCAACGGTCGGGGATCCACGGCAGTCAGCTAGGGCACGGTGGTGGCAGCTATCTTTAGGGTTTGGGCGCTGCGGGTTCGAATTGGGGAAGGGAAGAGAGGGGCTGCGGTGCATAGGGGGGATCTGGTGGAGTGGCGATGAGGTGGAGCGCCTCCGGTGGTAGTCGCGGCGGTGCGCATCACCTGGAGGAGGGGCAACGTCGATCTCCCCCCTGTTTTTCTATCTGTTCTAAAATCGATTTCACCATGCAAGAAAAGGAGGGGGGCTGAGCGGTTTGACCCAGTTGACCACGGGTTGGGAAAAGTGAGGTAGGGTTTGATCGATTATAACTATATATTTTAATTATTTTAATTTTAAAAATACCCTTGTGTTGATACAAACTCGAATTCAGACCCAACGACTGTTGCCCCTAGCTAATTACCCTATTTCGAACACAATGGGACATGTACCATAAGCCAATTCAACTGTTTTGATCAGTTTCTGTCAAAATCAAAATATAAATCTATATATTGAATTTGAACGCGCATTTCAATTTACTGGCATCACATACGGACCCCAAAAATTCCAGAAAAATTATTTCTTGCTTCGTTTGACGATACGGTCCTAACAAAACTAATTTCGTCGTATTTGGAGACCGTTTGAAAAATGGTCATTTTCTAGTTGATTAAATTCAACTGAAATTGGTCAAACGCGTTTAGGAGCGCCACGCTCACATATTGATTCCTAGAATTGTGAAATTTGGAATTTAGGAATAATTTGATATTCCGGATCCAACAAAAGTGGTTTCGTCGAAAACGGAGGTCGTTTACAAAATGGCTATTTTTAAGGGCTATATATATATTTAAAATATATATAAATTCCACAACGACTATTCTGAATTTTAAACTGGACGTAACTTTCAATTTATAAAGTGAAATCTCAGTTTTTAACTTCGTTAGAAAGATATTGTTAATTAGATTCTAATATTTCTTGTTTCGTCCAATTCTGACTTATAATGAATTCTATATATTAAATTGAAATTAGAAATCGAATTTTCAAACTACCGCGCCATTTCAGGCTCAATTTATAATTAAAATAAATTTATTCGTCCTAACTTTGTTTAAATTAAAATTTTAGTCGTTATTATTTAAAATAAATCATTATAAATATTCAAAATTCATTAAAATAGCTAAAATAAATTATTTAAATTGGTTCCGATTTTCTGGGTTGTTACAATTTTTAATCTCAACTAACATGTTAAAGGTTATATTTTTATCTAAAAAAATATAATTCAACAAACGATTATTTTAACCTCAACTAAGATGTTAAAGATTATATTTTTAACACCTGCAAACATACTTCAAAACATAACTATTTTATTCACTTCCTTAACATGTTAAAAATTATATTTTTAAAACACACAAACATGTTTCAAAACATGACTATTTTATTCACTTCCTTAACATGTTAAAAACTATAATTTTAACACACACAAATATATATCAAAACTTGTCTATTTAATTCACTTCATTAACATGTTAAAAATTATATTTTTAACACACACAAACATACTTCAAAACATGTCTATTTAATTCACTTCATTAACATGTTAAAAATTATATTTTTAACACACATAAACATATTTCAAAACATGACTATTTTATTTACTTCATTAATATGTTAAAAATTATATTTTTAACACACACAAACATATTTCAAGACATGACTATTTTATTTAGTGATTCGTACATACAATAAAAATGTGATTTTTATTGTATAAACAAGAATTGACCACAAACACAATCAAATTTCATGCCAAAATACAATCAAACAAGTCGTCCATGGTGACACGACCCGAACTTCCCAGGTCTCTGAAGAGAAGAGAAAGAACGGATTGTGTAAAGAGCACGACACATCAGAATATGAAAAATAGAACATTTCATTGTTATCACAACAAATTACATCAGAGTACAAGAATATAACATAGTATGAATAAATATTATACATTCGATAAATATCTGAGAATAAAATTATACTGCAGTGGGAAAATAATACATAACACAACTGAAAGAAATACATAGATACAGAGCTTTCCGAATATAGTTCTAGTTGTAAATCCAGGATCCTGTAAAGAAAATCTGCAAAACCAAAACTACTAGCTGCTTGTGTGTAAAATAAGGGCACCCAGAGTTTAGGTTAAAACAATAAACTCCCGGTCAGTCATGTGACTGGTGTAAGAACTAAAATAGTTACTTAAAACTTTACTTTAATAAAGTAAGTCAAGGGACCGCGCCGTTAACACGGAACGGATTTGCCCCCAAGAATACCAGTGCATAAAACAAACAACGCAATGCTAAATAAAGAAAAATGAAGCTATTATAAGACTCAGGTCCCATCACACAATGTAACGCAAGCCGTAGGATAGAGTTTTACCTCATAGTAGCCAAATATGCTTGGTACGCAAAATTTATCTTTTATTATTACTATAAGTGAAGAAATCAACTTCAAATATAAATGTATCAATCATAGACGACATGAATGTCCCATACCACTATGCCGCTAAATATAGGTTTACAATTAAAACCGCAAAGCTCGTATTGGAAAGTTGGATTTCCATCATGACAGCTACTGATTCGAAAGATCGATCACGTAGTGCAATTCCCAATGGCTTACGTCGCAGGCATGCGAAAACGCCGTAATGCACATCCGCACTATATCCAAGATATCGAGTATCACCGCGGCTTACGTCCCAGCGAGAGAAAACACTGCTTACTCTATCTTTTTGGGAATCGGGAGGTGTCCCCTATCCCAAAACAAATATCGGTTGACCGAATCCACGACAACACTAAGTCGTCTATCATGAAAGTATATTGATCAAATCATCAGTTCACCATCATACCGATGTGTGAGGCTCGCGAAGTAACGCTTCACAAAGTTGTGCTATTTAAAGATGTGCTTTGATCATTATCCACCATACTTTGCTTTTCAACAAAAGTTTGGATCACTGCATCTCAGCATGCAACACTATCAATCCATGTTGCACCATTGATTTCTGCCGATATATAATCTCTAAGCTCGTACATCTTTGAGAAGGGTGAAGTAAGAGAATAAATTCTCCTTCACCAGACAGATATATATTTAGCAGAGATCAATGAATACAACATAACGAAATATAATGTCAGACACACCATCCATTTACAAGTCCGTTCTGGGTCTGAACGAAACCGGAGGCCCCTTATTCCTCGTCCCGTATGTCCAACACAGGAGAGAGGCCCTCGCATATCCTGTAGATCTCCAAGTACGTTTGGATGATCACCACTGTAGCCCCTTCAAGGTAGCTACTCCAATCATGGTCATCAATAATAACCCATCCATTCGATGTGAAGATTGTTGGTATTGCACCGTCTTCAATCTCTTCGACTGTTAGTCGTCGAATCAGTTATTCAGAATGGGCATAAACTCGTTCTTTCCAAATAACTCGCGTATCTTATAATCAAGTTCTATAACAACACATCATACGCCTTATTCCAATCCGGAATATTCTTTTATTCAAATATTCTTTTCAAAATTTAAACCAAATTAAGGTTTTCCAAACTAGTTGGGATTAGCGAACCACACCGAAGTAATCATTTATTTTATTTCCCAATCCCAACTTATTTATCCCATGGAGCAAAACTGGTAGTACTGCATATCTAACACCATGGTGTTATTGGTAAATATTAATTACCATTTCGCGTTCAAATCTAGTTAAAGATTTAACTATCGCTTGGATCATAACTGGTGATACTCCATTCTCGATCATTTCCCAAATTTGATGATTTAAATTATCACATTCACATTTCAATTTAATTAAAGATTCATTAAAACTCCACCTAGTTTTAATCTTCCCAGAAATCAATATTAATGATTATTCAAGTTTCCGGAAATAAATCCAGTCTTTAACTGGGTTAAAGAACGAATGTCATTAAAAACACAGTTCACGATAAACCCCAAAATATCATTCCATTAATTGTGAAATCTTCACGGAAAATAGATCAATATATATAATCGATATCACTTTTCGTATCTGACCAACAATATAAATGGAATAATGACAAAGCCTTTTAAGTTCCATATGTATTAACAGTCTTCCTCCACAGAAGCTCACTTCGATTATTATCAAATCGAGTTCCATTCCAGTCCAATTAAATATTAATTAATTGGTAATCTTCATTAAATCTTAATAAAAAAAATTTAATCTTTTCTCTACTGGGTTTAAGAATAGTGTTAATAAAGATACCATTCACAACAAACCCAAAATCCAATTCGACATTAAATACAAGGCTCTGAATAGAAATTATATCGGCTTATATTTAATATCAAATTTTAAAACTAACGGAAATCGTATTGGGAATAACGATATCTGTATGTTCCAAATTCCCATAACACTACCCGTATAATCATGGAATCCAATACCTATTTCCATTCCAAACCATTCCAATTTATTCATTGGAAATTTCTGGTTATATTAAAAACATTTAAGAATCAAATTTATTTTATTTAAGAATTATTGGATTTCAAATCTAGTTAATAACTAGTTCATTTCGATAAAAATATGTTTTTTAATTTTTTCAAATATGGAATTTTTCATCCTAATTCTTTCCAAATCATTTATTATGATTTTACACAAATTATTAATATTTTCAATAATTTTATTAAGGCCCTTTCAGTCAATTTCCATAAACGGTCATGGAACTGCACTTACATCGACCTTTTCCAAATGTGATTTGGACATAATTCCAAATCCAACCTTTAGATTTCAAATATCATATATTCGTTGGAAAGATCTTTTGGATACGAACCCAACGGTTTCGGTTTTAGGAGAATCCGACGGTCGGATCTTCTTTAATGTCAATTCGAAGTCAATGGTCGAAATTCATGAACGGCCGCGTCACGGCGCGTTCTATTCAGGCCATTATAATATATATAATATATTTATAATATATATTTCGTCGTTTTCCATTTAAAATGTATTTTATAAATCGTTTTAAATTCGTTCTAAAAAAATATTTCAACTTCATATTCAATTTTAAATCAAAATTGAATATTCCATATCATTAATATATAGATGATAATCTTTTCAAAATATCAGATTTTGAAATCAATTCCTTTTCGATATTCATTATAAAAATGAATCAAATCGATATAAATATCGTTCTCGTCAAAATGGCGCATATCTAATCCACACGACTTTATATATTTCAATAATTTCCTGTCCATCCAATATCGGACATTAAAATCAGATTTTAATCCTTTACTGAATATTAATTTAAAATATTCCTTATTTGAAAATATTTGTTATTTTAAAATATTCTTTTATTTCTGAATTGGAATCAGACACAGTAAATTACCAAATAATGTTATTTATATGGATTTCATACAACACATGTATATAACAGCAATCATAAATAATCAACCATCATCTAGAGTGCACTACACAACTACATAACCATTAAGTATAAATAATTAACGCTTACAACAGTCTGTCAACCTATCGATTGACATACCACTAAACAATTGGGATTAGTGTACGTTAAATATCATTCCAATACCCGTGTTGGGTTTCAAATCAACAAACACAGATTTTATTTATGCAGTTGGGTAATGTGTAAAATTTATCGTACCACTCAATATCAATCAAATGGGTGTACATAAGCAAATCGTCCGATTTTTAAATGAATATCTATTTTATTCATATACACATTAAAAATTATATTTTAACAATAAAATATTTTATTCAACACAAGAATATTTTATATTCCATTCCACATCACAATCACAATCAATTTTCATAACACAATACAATCAAAGTTGTCCATGATCTATGGACGACGGGGAGCAGTTCATATATGTAGTTATAAAATAAATAACTGTATAAGAAATTTTAGTGAGAAGTTCTCACATTGGTCCTTTTATTTCTGTATTTCTGAACTGTTCGGATTTGAATTCGCCTCAAATTCAAATTGGCTCTGTTTCTGTTATGGTCTCTTCTGAAATGTAGTGCTCGACTTTACGGTTTCAACGGTGCTTGGTTTGCTGAAATCTGTGCTCGTATGCACAAGATATGATGATGTAAACATTAATTACAATACACAATAATTAAAATTTAATTAATTTAATTAATCTACACCTAATTTCTTAATTACCCTCAGTAAAAAATAGGCCGCGTTCATCTTCTTTCTGCTAATGTCGATACCACCGAACCCATTTCGTTCAAACCCTATAACCACTTGCGTCGCCCTCCATATGATGGTGGACCACCATCTGGACTTGCTACGTCGAAGCCCCACATCTCGCCGACCTGTCACACGTTGTCCCATGATGTTCGAAGCCCTCTTGATGCCGAAAAATGGCTGTGAACGGCGTGTGTTCCTGAGCAAAATCCGGCCGGCTCAGGCGCCCAAACCCCATCACCGGCCGTTGACCTCGTAGATCCCACTACCCCAAACACTTTTGCTATTGATGAATCATTTGATTGATGCGTGGATTTAATGAAAAAAGAGGGAGAAGGATTGAATAAAAATCGCCGTTGATTTATGCATGGCGGCGGAAATCATTTCTGAAGTTACGGTTTTGTAACGACCCAGGGAAAAACTCGACGCTCGAGTCTTTGAAAACAATACATAAACCCGTATCGCTTGCCAAAAACCCAAGTATCGAACCCCCAGATTGTCATGAGAAAGTATTTAAAGGGTGAAAGTAGAAAGAAAGAAATATTAGAATAGAAGAAAGAAGAAGAACACATCAAAATCTCACAGCGGAATGAATAAAATATAATATCAAATCTCTTTATATAAAAGAACTGTATATACATACCAATCATCAGAGTACAATCAGTCACAGCGGAAAAATATATGTATATAACTAGCGGTGAAGCCTCCTGCTTCTGGCTCCTGATACTCCAAGCGAAACCTAACCTAGAACATAATCGGTCTGACCCGAGCACATTTGATTTAAAACAAAATACACCGGGTCAGTCTGGAATACTATTAGTGATCACACAACACACACTTGTTTAACTTTGTAAAATCCTTTTGAAATCAAAGGATAATAGTAAGACCAGCCCACACATAAACACAGACGGTTTTTACCTTACTATAACCCAAAACACTTTTGGAATCATACTTTGATCTGATATTATCATAATGTCTAAACACAAGTAAATAACAATCTAGAGGAACGCTTGCATCTCACACTCCCCATACATAGTATACAATCGAAAACCACGGTCGCTTATTGGATATTAGATTCCAACCTTGACAAGGCATGGGACCACCTTCCGCACGTGTATCTCTAGAGGCGAATACACTGGGTTCAATAAGAACGTCTTGCAACCCGACCCTCACATGACCGACCACTCATTTTGCTTGAGTGTATCGAAGGTATATCACCGACGGTTGGGATCAGCAACCGCCTGCCCGAAAAGGGACAGCATCAAATATAGATTTAATAAGAAAATGGAATTTCTCTAGATAGGTGATCATACATCCTAATGGGGGCGACCCACATAGCCATGCTGCCTGCCCTATTTTTTCCATTTTCCGGTTGATGAGGCTTGAGGCTAGAATTCCTTTTCGACATCTGGCCACCATTCACTTTGAATGCCGCATCGTCAGATCCTCTGGATATCACTAATTGACATCCACAAAAATATTCTGGTCGTTAAGCTAGAGAGGTGCTCCTCTCCGCCACTAACAGAAATACGTTTGTAAAAATCAACGTACGTGACCCCTTTGGAAATACTCTGTCAGACACTCGTCCATACAAGTCATCCAGGAACAGGATGAACCGAAGGCACTCTCCTACTTCATCTCATATAGGAATCACCCCAAGGATCAGTAGCGAAAATTCCTTGCAACCCGTAGATTCCAACCACGACAGAACCATAACTTATCTCTGGGAGCTAACCAAAGATTATTAGCGGGCCTTCCGCTTATGAAGATCCACGGTCTTCAATGCTCCATCTCGATCATCTTCTGATCTCTTCACGTATTTATTGGTCGGAATGGTTTTTGAATATAAATTCGATCCCGGTTTTTCCATACCAACAACCATATTAGTCTGGTTTGATAGTCGGTGTTTTAACTATCAAATATCAATAGTGTGAATAAACTGAGTTTGCCGATTCAGTACTTGGCATGACTTGGCCCTTTACAGTATATTCAACAAAATGGTTAATTAACCTTAAATTCTTTCTATATAATTAAACCTTATATTTATTCTCAATTATAATCAAAAACCATTTTAAATACTTTTGAGCATATATATATGTATAAACCCAACTTCCCATTCCCTTTTGAAAGTATCGATATATTTCTTTAAAACCTTTTCCCTTTTTCTTATAATCGAGCAACTCACGATATCCATATACGTATATTCTCAATTATATAAACCAAATTTCCTCTGATTATTCTTTGATTGATTAACTCTAACTTGACTCTCTCGACTTAACTACATACGCTTGACTCTAGATCGCAGCGATCACAATGGTTACGCCTGATTCCCTCAGGAAAAATCCGACCGCCGTATGCTATCTTCAGCCCTGCGAATTACGCTGGCAGTCATACGCAATGGAAACTTTCCTGAGACTACGTTTTACTAACTCTACTTCAAATACTATGTTCGGTCAACTCAAATTGAATAACACAAATATTCGATATAATTTGGAAACAATATCCTTATTTCTTTTAAAAACTAATATTTGGAATGATTATTTATTCCCCAAAACCTTGCATCAGAGTTCGATATTCCTCATATAAGATAAACCCACTTCAATACCTTTACTCACTCCAACTAATACCATTCTTTGATAATAGAGAAACCAATCAAGTTGGGGTATTTTAGTTACCTCTCTGACCTTGATCGACAACCTTCTTACCTCCGAATAATATTAGTTTAACCACTGACAATAGAATCTCATTTCCCCTTTTTGATCTCAAATCTGGTTTTAAAAATCCTTTCTCATATTTGAAATCCTCGCTCAACTTTCTTTACTTAATTTTCTTTAATTAAGTAAGTCTAACATACTTTTTAACTTTAAAACACTTTGCGCCACCTAATCGCTTCAATGAACTCTTACAACCCATCGTTGTAATCCTCATTAATTAAAACAATAATTAACTTTAAATATTAACTACATAAAATATAGTTAATTTGGCTATTAATTTAGAATAGTAGTATTATTTTTTTTAAAGGCTGGTTAAGCAATACTTTACTTTATTAACTCTGACCAATTTAATAATCATTTTGAGATTTAGTTAATCAAAGATTTACCAAAAATTAACACTAATCAAATTCAAGAATTTCCTTGATTATAGTTAATCAACGATTAACTAACAATTTATACTATTCGTTAAACTTTAACGAATACTTGGACTATTTGACCAAATTATTTCCATTGGTCAAATTTACTAAATACGGTTGCTTTTACCCTCTATACACATCAATTATTAGCTAACTAAATTACCATTTGTCATTTCCCTTTTTAAATTAATTAAATAACTTAATTAAATTAAAAATCACTATTTAATTGGTTTAAAACAATTATTCTATTTACCTAAATAATTTCAAAACTGGTATGTACCACTTAAATAATTCTCTTTAACTTGATTCAAAATATTTGCTTATAATTTTCCAATTTAAATACTCAGATAAAATAATCAAATAACTTTAATCCGATTATAAATAAATTGATAACTTTAAAACACGTCAAGTCACTTAACGATCGAACGGCGTTAAAACCACACATTAGGGCCTTTTACTGCCAATTACCAAATCAACACTATCGGTTGATTTTAAACACAACACCGGTGGATATATATTCGACCATCAACATTTAAACAGGTTTCAGTGTCAGACAGGGTGAATAATTCATATGTATGCACACAACAAATCAAAAATACAGTAAATTTGAGGAATCCGGTTGGATCCCTCCAACCTGTCCTTCTCTGCATCATAGATGTCAGTTGATAAAATAGACGAATAAATAAATTAATGAAATATAAATAATCTCAACCGATCAACAACAAACAACCAATTTGTATCCATCGCCTCCAATCAGCCAATTTAACCTGTTAACTATAAAATATATTTTACTGTGAATGTACCACATCACAGGATTCTAGAAGGTGTGAGAATTAACTCACCAGAGTTTTGTTCTGGCCGACTGTTGATGTGTTTGTCGTATCTAATCTGAGACGACCATCCAAAATTAGCTGAATTTTCAACTGCGTCAGATTGACTCCTAGTCAGTGCATCGGATAGGTCTCGTCCTTGCGATCCCAACGGATCCAGTTTCGTCAGATCTCGTCCACGTATGTGGAAGATACGCTAGTTCAAAGTTAATACAATTTAAACGAGTTTTAAATAATTAATTAAATTAATAATTAACCTTAATTATCCCTTACCTCTCGTCCACGTCATCCTGGTACCCATCGAACCATGCGTCTTCTACTGTTGCTCTCCCAAATTCCCGACTTTCCCATTCTTCCTCTTCCGTTCGAACCTCACCACCATCAGATCAAAACTGTGCCGCCATCGATGACCCTGGACACCCTCCGACCTTCGCCCTGTCAACGTGCCACCCCACTCAGCCATCGCCTACGACCCCGAGCCACCAGGACCTTCGACCCCGCCAGAAATCGAGACACCCCCAAATCACTTCAAACCCTAAATTCGCCACCACCACTCCACCTGATGACGCCGGACCACCTCCAACACCTCCGCCTCGCATTCCTCCTTCGACTGTCACTCTGACTCGACGCTGAAACATCCTCCATCGTCGGAAAACTAACCAAGACTGATCGCCACTTCCAAATCCGAGCCCAAAAACATCACCAACGTTCATCGCTTCGCCCCGACCACCACAGACCACCAGAGACCCTGAGACCACAGCCAAATCGAAGGCCTATCTCTCCTCTTCAAAAGCCCTAAGGTCCCGTCACCCCAAATCAGCCCAGTCTCTCGAATTTTAGCCGCAAACGAAGACTGTTCTTCATTGTTCATCGTGAATTCCGGCCACCACAGTCGACGAAACACTCCCAACTTTTTACAGCAGCTAGACAGCGCCCCGATCTATAACTTTCCTTTGGGTCGCCATAGTAAATTCCTTACGGATTTGAAGATATAAATTAAAATATGTTTGAGGGCTAAATTGCAAAATTACAAGGCTGGAAATGAGGGTGGCTGAAAATTCTTGTTTGGGGGGGGTATATGTAGTCGGGTTTTATTATATTTTAAGTTGACGTGACGAGCGATGTTGACTAACGATATTTATTTCGTGCCTACCGCTATTTCTGAACGTTGTTATTCGCTGCTGCACTCACATACGAACCCCGTTCGAGACGCGACTGGACAACATGGTATATTTTGACGATACGGTCCTAATGAAACTTGTTTCGTCGAATTCCGTGCCTTTTTGCTAAAACAACGTTTGTACACGTCCAATTTGATCGATTTACTTTGCATTTTATTTTGCCACGGTCACAGAATAACCCCGACTGACGCGCCGTCAGAAAATCTATTAATAATTTACTGTTACGGTCCCAACAAAATTAATTTCATCGAAAACAGAGGTCGTTTAAAAAATGTCCCATTTGAACTGGCCAATTTGAATTAAAATAAATCAATTTTAAAATACTTCAATATAATAATATTAAAAAATCACGATTGGTCATACCCGACCAGAATTTGATACACTACCAAGGAAAAATATCCCGGGTTGAATTTGAAGCTAAATCGACATTAAAAATATTTAAAAACCCCTTTATTTCACATAAATAACGATAAAATATATAAAGGAAATCCACATCGACTTTTCAAAATTTGATTTGGACATAAAATAAAATCTACACGATGAAAACTGGATTTTTCTCTGCCATTCGAAAGATATCGTCAAGCCAGTCCCGACGTTTCTTATTTCGAGGAAATCCGACTTATTTTGAACCCGGTACGACCAATTGAAGTTCAAAACGCCGAAACGCGAACTGCCACGCCGCTGTAGTTCGTTATTTAATTAAGTTATAAACCATATATTCAATTCGTCGTTAATCAAACGAAATCGTCGATATAACTTCAATACAGACAATATTTGACCACTTTAAAATGCCCGGTCACCCTAGGTTGCCGACACAACGTTTTCTGATCGGTCTGGAATTAAATTATTATTTTATTATTTATTTAAATAATATATTCCAATTAAAATCGTTAAATTCGATTATTTAAATTCCAACCAATATTTTTAGATAATAAAAATAATTAAAATATTCCAAATAAATTGGCAGAAAATACGGGTTGTTACAGGTTTCCATTTGAACGATATTATATATATATAATTTAATTTTATTTTATTTAATTTGTTTTAAAAGTCAAAATCATTACAAATTCCAATACAAACCCAACGACTGTCGCCTCTAGCCAAATACCCCATTCCGAACACAACGGGATATGTTTTGTAAGCCAATTCAACTGTTTTGATTAGTTTTTGTCAAAATTAAAATATAAATCAATGTATATTCAATTTAAACGTACATTTTAATTTAACGAGGCTACATACTGACTCCAAAAATTCTAGAAAAATAAATCTGGTTATATTTTGACGATATTGTCCTAACAAAACTAATTTCATCGAATTTTGAGATTGTTTGAAAAATGGTCATTTTTTCAGTCGATTAAATTCAAACTGAAATTACCAAACGTTTTCAAATTCACCACGCTCATATATTGATTCCAAAAATTCTGAAAATTGGAATCTAGCAATAATTTGGCATTCTGGATCCAACAAAAATGGTTTCATCGAAAACGGTGGTCGTTTGCAAAACATCTATTTTTTAGGGTTATATATTATATTATAAAATATATAAATTCCACACCGACTTTTCTGAATTTTAAATTGGACGAAACTTCCAATTTACATTTTGAAATCTCAGTTTCTTAACTTCGTTAGAAAGATATAGTTAATCAGATTCTAATATTTATTGTTTCGTCCAATTCTGGCTTATATTGAATTCTGTATATTAAATTGAAATTAGAAATCGAATTTTCAAACTACACGCCATTTTAGGCTCGTTTTATAAATAAAATAAATTTATACGTTCTAACTTCGTTTAAAATAAGTTTTTAGTCGTTATTATTTAAAATAAGTCATTTTAAATATTCAAAATCAATTAAAATCGCTAAAATAAAAATTTTAAATTGGTTCTCAAAATCCGGGTTGTTACAATCTCCCCCACTTAAAATATTTTCTTCCTCGAAAAGGAACGGAGCTGAAAGTTGTTTAACCAACCGACTCAACTTTCATTATTTTCATTACGGCTTAAGTTCTTCAACTTTCTGTTTCTAAGAACCTTTCAAATTTTCAAAAAATTGGCTAACACCCTAAATTTTTCAAATAATTTCGCCATAACCTCCTTTGTACGGGGTTACCGAAAAAATCACAAATAGCCACGCAGGACCCTCTCCAATCAAAAAGAAAAAGAAAAAGCCAAACCGTTAGCCAATCAGCTCATAAAATCATCAAACCCCAAGAAATACAATAAACATGTACCTATTTGTTGGGCATACAATTTTATTCCTTTTCTCTAGCCTCCTTGCTATGACCTGTTCAATGTATATACATGTATATGCATGCAATTCAAATCAAAATTAAATTCAGTCTAATATTTGATCCAATTTGGCTAAATTTTACCTTTCATTCACATGTTGGTTTTATTAGTTAACTAATAATCATACAACACAACCATCAATCAGTTAGTTGATTAGCTTTTCAGATATATAACTTTTATATATAGTCAAAAAATCATATTTTTAATGTATCTAGTTTTGGTTACCAGTCAATTGGAAATATATAGATATCCCACTTTCGAAACTCGAACATAAAATTATGATGATGTCTAGACTATCATCAGAATCATCTCAGGGCGACTAGAGTGTGATTCCATATCTATCAAGTATATCTGAGACTTTGAATATACGTTCATGATGCGTATACGCAAAATCTTCATATACTCGATTGCCCAAATAAATATAAAATAATATACTTAAATACATGTAATTAGATTAAATTTTCAAAACTAAATTTGTTTTTAAAAAATAATACTCTTCTAGCTCACTCTACGATGCTATTGAACCCATCTCTAATGAGTCATTCTCAATGGATATTACTAATCCAATCTCTGATGGATTCTTTCGTTCGGTTCTAATGTGTCTTATTCTGGAGCTCTGTAAACCAAAGTTCCGATACCATGTTGACACGACCCAAACTTCCCCGGTCTCCGAAGTGAAGAGAAAGAATGGATTGTGTTAGGAATATGACACATCAGAACATGAACAGTAGAATATTTCATTGTTATTACAACAATTTACATCAGAGTACAAGAATATAACAGAGTATGAATAAATATTATACATTCGATAAATATCAGAAAATTAAATTATACTACAGCGGAAAAATAAAACATAACACAACTGAAAGAAATACATGGATGCAGAGCTTTCCGAATATAGTTCCAGTTGTAAATCCAAGATCCTCTAAAGAAAATCTGCAAAACCAAAACTACTAGCTGCCCGTGTGGAAAATAAGGGCACCCAGAGTTTAGGTTAAAACAATAAACTCCAGGTCAGCCATGTGACCGGTGTGAGAACTAAAACAGTTATTTAAAATTTTACTTTAAAATAAAGTAAATCAAGGGACCACGCCATATAACATGGAATGGGTTTACCTCTAAGAATACCAGTGCATAAAACAAATAGCGCAACACTAAATAAAGAACAATGAAGCTATTATGAGACTCAGGTCCCATCACACAATGTAACGCAAGCCGGAGGATAGAGTTTTACCTTATAATAGCCAAATCCGCTTGGTACGCGAAATTTATCTTTTATTATTAATATAAGTGAAGAAATCAACTTCAAATATAAATGTATCAATTATAGACGACATGAATGTCCCATACCACTATGCCGCCAAATATAGGTTTAAAATTAAAACCGCAAAGCTCGTATTGTAAAGTTGAATTTCCATCATAATGGCTACTGATTCGAAAGATCAATCACATAGTGCAATTCCCAATGGCTTACGTCGTAGGCATGCGAAAACGCCGTAATGCACATCTGCACTTTATCCAGGATATCGAGTATCACCGTGGCTTACGTCCCAGTGAAAGAAAACACCGCTTACTCTATTCCTCTGGGAATCAGGGGGTGTGCCCTATCCCAAAACAAATCTCGGTCGACCGAATCCACGACAACACAAAGTCGTCTATGACGAAAGTATACTAATCAAACCATCAGTTCACCATCATACCGATGTGTGAGGCTCGCGAATTAACGCTACACAAAGCTGTGCTATTTAAAGCTGCGCTTTGATCATCATCCACCAAATTTGCTTTTCAACAAAAGTTTGGATCCTTGCATCTCAGCATGCCACATAATCAATCCATGTTGTACCATTTATTTCTGCCGATATATAACCTCTAAGCTCGTACGTCTCAGAGAAGGGTGAAGTAAGAGAATATATTCTCCTTCACCAGACAGATATATATTTAGCAGAGATCAATGAATACAGCATAACGGAATACCATGTCAGATACATCATCCATTTAGAAGTCCGTTCTGGGTCTGAACGAAACCAGAGGCACCTTATTCCTCAACCAGTATGTCTAATGCAGGAGAGAGGCCCTCGCATATCCGGTAGATCTCCACGTACGTCTAGACGATCACCACTGTAGCCCCTTCAAGGTAGGTACTCCAATCATGGGCATCAATAGAAACCCATCCAATCGATGTGAAGATCGTTGGTCTTGCACCGTCTTCAATCTCTTTGACTGTTAGTCGTTGAATCAGTTATTCAGAATTGGCATAAACCCGGTCTTTCTGAATAACTCGCGTATCTTGTAATCAAGTGCTATAATAACACATCATACCCCTCATTCCAATCAAGAATATTCTTTAATTCAAATATTCTTTTCACAATTTAAACCAAATTAAGGTTTTCCAAACTAGTCGGGATTAGCGAACCACACCGAAGTAATCATTTATTTTATTTCCCAATCCCAACCTATTTATCCTATGGAGCAAAACTGGTAGCACCCCATATCTAACACCACAGTGTTATTGGTAAATATTATTTAGCATTTCACATTCAAATCTAGTTAAAGATTTAACTATCGCTTGGAGCAAAACTGGTGATACTCCATTCTCGATCATTTCCCAAATTTGATAATTTAAATTATCACATTCACATTTCAATCTAAATAAAAATTCATTAAAACTCCACTTAGTTTTAATCTTCCTAAAAATCAATATTAATAATTATTCAAGTTTCCGGAAATAATTCCTGTCTTTAACTGAGTTAAAGAACGAATGTCAATTAAAACGCAGTTCACGATAAACCCCAAAATCCCATTCCATTAATTATGGAATCTTCATGTAAAACATATCAATATATATAATCGATATCAATTTCCGTATCCGACCAATAATATATAAACTGAACAACGGCAAAGCCTTTTAAATTCCAAATGAATTAATAGTCTTCCTCCATAGAAGCTCACTTCGAATATTATCAAATCGAATTCCATTCCATTCCAATTAAATAATAATTAATTGGAAAACTTCATTAAATCTTAATAAAAAAAATTTAGTCTTTTCTCTACTAGGTTTAAGAATAGTGTTAATAAAGACACCATTCACGAAAAACCCAAAATCCAATTCGACATTAAATTTAAGGTTCTGAATAGAAATTATATCGGCTTATATTCAATATCAAATTCGAAAACTGAAGGATATTGTATTGGGAATAACAATATCTGTATCTTCCAAATTCCCATAACACTATCCGTATAATCCCGGAATCCAATACCGAAATATTCCAAAGATTATTTCCATTCCAATTTATTTGTTGGAAATTTCTGGTTATATTAAAACCATTCACGAATCCAATTTATTTTATTTAAAAATTATTGGATTTCAAATCTAGTTAATAACTAGTTCATTTCGGGAAAAATATGTTTTTTTATCTTTTCAAATATGTAATTTTTCATCCCAATTCTTTCCAAATCATTTATTATGATTTTACATTAATTATTAATATTTTTAATAATATTATTAAGGCCATTTCAGTCGATTTCCATAAACGGTCACCGAACTGCACTTACATCGATCTTTTCCAAGTTTGATTTGGACATAATTCAAAATCCAACCGTTAAATTTTAAATATTTTATAAACGTTGGAAAGCTCTTTTCGATACGGACCCAAGTTTTAAGTTTTAGGAGAATCCGACGGTTGGATCTCCCGTAATGTCAATTCGAATTCAATGGTCGAAATTTGCGAATGGTTGCGTCGCGACGCGTTCTATTCAGGCCATTATAATATATATAATTTATTTATAATATATATTTCGTCGTTTTCCATTTAAAACATATTTTATAAATCGTTTTAAATTCGTTCTAAAAACGATTTCAACTTCATATTCAATTTTAAATCAAAATTGAATATTCCATATGATTAATATATAGATGATAATATTATCAAAATATCAGATTTTGAAATCAATTCCTTTTCTGTATTCATTATAAAAATGAATCAAATTGATATTAGTATCGTTCGCCCAAAATGGAGGATATCTAATCAACATGGCTTTATATATTTCAATAATTTCGTGTCTACCTAAAATAGGACAATAAAATCAGATTTTAATCCTTTATGGAATATTATTTTAAAATATTCCTTATTTGAAAATATTCGTTATTTTAAAATATTCCTTTATTTCTGAATTGGAATTAGAAATAGTAAATTACCACATAATGTTATTTTTATGGATTCATACAACATATGTATATAACATCAATCATAAATAATCAACCATCATCCAGAGTGCACTACACAACTGCATAACCATTAAGTATAAATAATTAATGCTTACAACAGTTTGTCAACCTATCCATTCACATACCACTAAACAATGGGACTAATGTACGTCAAATATTATCCCAATACCCATGTGGGGTTTCAAATCAACAAACACGGATTTTATTTGTGCAGTTAGGCGATGTGTAAAATTTATCGTCCCAATCAATATCAGGCAAATGGCTGTACATAAACAAATCGTCCGATTTGTTAATGAATGTTTATTTTATTCGTATACGCGTTAAAAATTGTATTTTTAATGATAAAATATTTTATTCAGCACATGAATATTTTATATTCCATTCCACATCACAATCACAATCAATTTTCACAACACAATACAATCAAACAAGTCGTCCACGGTCTGTGGACGACGGGGAGTAGTTCATATATGCAGTTATAAAATAAATAACTGTATAAGAAATTATAGTGCGAAGTTCTCACACTGGTCCTTTTATTTTTGAATTTCTGAACTGTTCGGATTTGAATTCTCCTCAAATTCAAGTTGGCTTTGTTTCTGTTCTGGTCTCTTCTGAAATGTAGTGCTCGACTTTACTGTTTCAACGGTGCTCGGTTTGCTGAAATCTGTGCTCGTATGCACAAGAATTGATGATGTAAACATTAATTTCAATTCGCGACAATTAAAATTTAATTAATTTAATTAATCTACACCTAATTTCTTAATTATCCCCAGCAGAAAAAGGCCATGTTTATCTTCTTTCTGCTAATGTCGATACCACTGAACCCATTTCGTTCAAACCAAAAAACCACTTGCGTCGCCCTCCATATGTTGCCGGACCACCATCTGAACTTGCCACGTCAAAGCCCCACACCTCGCCGACCTGTCGTACGCTGTCCCATGATGTTTGAAGCCCTATTGATGCCGAAAAATGGCTGCGAACGACGTGTGTTCCAGAGCAAAATCCGGCTGGCTCAGGCGCCCAAACCCCATCACCACCGTTGACCTCGTAGATCCCACTACCCCGAACACTTTTGCTATTGAAGATTCATTTGATTGTTGCGTGGATTTAATGAAAAAAGAGGGATTGAATAAAAATCGCCGTTGATTTATCCCTAGCGGAGGAAATCATTTCTGAAGTTAGGGTTTCCTTTCGCACAATATTATATATATAATTTAATTTAATTTTATTTAATTTGTTTTAAAAGTCAAAATCATTACATACTCCAATTCAAACCCAATGACTGTCGCCCCCAGTTAAATACCCCTATTCCGAACATAATGGGATACGTTTTGTAAGCCAATTCAACGGTTTTGATTAGTTTTTGTCAAAATTAAAATATAAATCAATGTATATTGAATTTAAACGTACATTTTAATTTACCGAGGCCACATACTGACTCCAAAAATTCTAGAAAAATAAATCTGGCTATATTTTGATGATACGGTCCTAACAAAACTAATTTCATCGAATTTTGAGATTGTTTGAAAAACGGTCATTTTTTCAGTCGGTTAAATTCAAACTGAAATTACCAAACACGTTTAACTTCACCACGCTCACATATTCATTCCAAAATTCTAAAAATTGGAATCTAGCAATAATTTGACATTACGGATCCAGCAAAAATCATTTTGTCGAAAACGGAGGTCGTTTGCAAAACGGCTATTTTTAAGGGCTCTATATTATATTAAAAAATATATAAATTCCACAACGACTTTTCAGAATTTTAAACTGGACATAACTTTCAATTTACATTATGAAATCTTAGTTTCTTAACTTTGTTAGAAAGATATAGTTAATCAGATTCTAATATTTCTTGTTTCATCCAATTCTGACTTATATTGAATTCTGTATATTAAATTGAAATTAGAAATTGAATTTTCAAACTACCACGCCATTTCAGGCTCGTTTTATAATTAAAATAAATTTATACGTTCTAACTTCGTTTAAAATAAGTTTTTAGTCATTATTATTTAAAATAAATTATTTTAAATATTCAAAATCAATTAAAATCGCTAAAATAAAAATTTTAAATTGGTTCTGAAAATCCAGTTTGTTACAAAATGGTCTATGGACGACCGGTGTCATGAGCTACTAATCCCTATTTGCAACCTAATATATTTTTCTCTAATTTATTTGAATTTAGAAATCTCACATCACATAACAAATTTTATCGCACACACAATTTTATCACATGAACAATTTTATCTCATAACCAATTTTTCTACATCGAATAAATATAATTTTATAAACCCTTTTTATGAGTTTTAGAATTCTCACCTTACGTGGATATGATGAAGACAAGAAACAAGCGACCAATCTTCAGCAGCGAATTTGCAAATTGGAGATTCCCTCCTTTTTTCTTTTGAGAAGGATGGTAGACAAAATTTAAGAAGGAGAGGATACCGCAAAATTTTTTTATTTGGAAGAGGAGGCTGATGAAGGTAGAAAGGAATTTAGGTTTAGGGTTTTTGTTGTGTGGAAAGGAAGAAGATCTAAAATTTTATAGAAGATGATTATAGAGAAGAAGAAAAGACTGAGGAAGAAAATTGAGAAAGATGCCTTATTTATTTCTCTAATGTGTCCCTTCATATGTTGTATGTTACAAATGAAATAAATTGTTTGACTAAGGCAAAGGTGGCACATTTATTTCTTATTCAAAATTCAAAATAAAATTACATAAGAAAAGAGGAAAATGGGAAGGTATTCAATGCATGATTTATTTATTTAATGCTAATTGTTAGAAAGTTAGCAACTCCTCAAATTTCAAAATATGGAAGTATAAATAGAATGAAAGTATGCACGTGGGTTCATTAATTTTTGGAGAGAAACAATGAAGAGAAAAAGTGGAAAGGAGAAATCAAAGGATGTAAATTTAAGGAATAAATGATTGCATGCAAAAGTTATAGAACGAAATTTTAAAATGAATGGATAAGTAACGTATGTATTAACAAAGAATAGATGAATGCATGAAAATGTTATAAATTCAACCGTTTTACACCGTAAATTAAATTCAAATGTTAACGCCAAATATGTGAATTTCTTTCACAATTTATCGCTCTCCTTTTTATTACGCATTCTTTATATAAATAAGGGTTAGATTCTAGTTTGATTATACCGCTTGTATTATGAATATTCTTGTCATGAAATAAATTTAGTTTATTTATAACAATATTAATCACTATTTATATTAAACTTTAATTTTATATTTCTAACGATAAAATTTTCCTTTCTTCAAGTTAAACTACATATAAAGTTAAAACATTCCCTATTAGCAAAACATTCATGTTAAGAATTTAAATTCACAAAATAATCCATATATATTTAAAGCTTACTTTAGTCCGTTAGATCAAAATTAGGAATTCTTAAGTTACATCACAACCGCTATATTAATTACTCTGCAGAGAAGTAAGATTTTTTTAATGTATTTTATATGTTCATTATTGCTTTCATCCAATCTATGACAAAAATAAATTTGCATATACCAAAAAGGGTAATAAATGGATATATTTTAAAATTAATTAATGGACATATGTGTTAATCAATGCGCAGTTAATTTCTTACATGCACAATTAAACCTTTGCAACATATAAAATTAAAGACATTTCTATGTATACATATGTAAGATAATTCGAAGTTATACTAATTAATTGCAGGATATGCAGTAAACCTTTCCATAGTATATAAAGTTAATAAAATAGAAATCATCCACAAATATCTAATAAGTAGAATATATTGACAATTAATGCATAATTGATTGCTAATCCATGCAACTGATTCTAATTAGAAAAACCATTAAATATAGAATTTGGACCTTACATATTAGATTCAACATAAAATCCAATTCTAAGCCGAAATTCCAAATACAAATAATTATTTTGTGAAAATCTTTATTTAAATACCATTTTAAATTAAATAATATAATTTAATAATTTTCTTGAGTTTGTTTTAAATCAAATAGTATATAAAAACTAATTTTAAGGTTATTCTCAATTTTTTTTATTTCGTAAAAATAACCAATTTATACTTCATATTTCTCAAAATAGCTTAAATTAAAATTTAAAACTCATTCTGAAATTCTAGGTTGTTACAATCTCCCCACTTAAAACTTTTCGTCCTCGAAAAGGAATGGAGTAGAAAGTTTTTTAACTAACCAACTCAACTTTTATTCTTTTATTGGTTTCAATAATTTTATTAGTTGAACTAATAATCACACAACACAATCATCATTCAATTAGATGATTAGCTTTTCAAATATATATATCTTATTTATATTCAAAAATCATATTTTCTAAAGTCGGATTATATATATAATAACAAATACGTTAATTATAAACTTGTCGCTCTCAACTCATTCTAAGGCATTACGAGTACCATCTCTAACGAGTTTTCTCATTCTAGGATACTACTGATCCTATCTCTTATGAGTATTCATTTATAGGATATTTCTAATCCGACCTCTGATGAGTCTTTTGTTCTGTTCTAACGAGCTTTACCCTAAAGATTTGAATTTAACCAAAGCTTCGATACTAACTGTAGTGACCCGAAAATCCCTAACTTTGGGTATACAACAACATTAGTACAACAACAAAAGACTTTTATAAACCTCATATAATGTTACATAAGAGTAAAAAATATCAGAGTACATCAAAAATAATACAGTGGAAGATAATTTGAAATGAATGTAATATAATCCAAAGCGGAAATATAAACTAACACAACGGAAGACTATCAATGCTCTAGACACAGCTTTAAGCTTTGATCCATAATCCTGCTCGAGATAAATATATGCAAAACAAACTACTCGACTGCCCATGTGGAAAATAGGGGCACCCGAGTTTGCAAGGGAAAAACAAACTACGTGTCAGTCATGGGATTGGTATGAGAAATCTTACTTAACATACCTAATAATAGGGAAAATCACAAGATCACGCCGCTAACGCGGAATGAGTTTACTCCATTTGATTACCTGTGCATAAAATAAGTAAATCTTTTAAAAACAATGTAATGCTTTTTAGAAAAATGAAACCAATATAGGACTCAAGTCCCATCACATAATGCAACGCAAACCAGAGGATAGAGTTTTACCTTATAATGATCAAACATGATTGATACGTATAAAAAATAATCATTTGATATTATTACTAGTGTCTAATAAGTTTAAAACACTTTCAAAACAAATGTATCAATTCTAGAAGGCATAACACCCCATCCTATTATGTCGCTATATATAGGTTTACAATCAAATCCGTAATGTCATATTGGAAATTGGGTTTCCATCATGAGTCGAGGCTAGGACTCATCCTAACCGATTTCGAGACACTCTAGTAAATGTCTCAGGACTCGGACGCTGGCGAGCCCTGGTTAGCAGCTGGGCTGGTCCACAGATACTTTAGTGGATTAGTTATGCCTGAACAATACGTTTCACGGTTCTGTTGGACCTATCACTTGGCCAGTAGCGACCAATATTCGAGGCGCCTCATTCCATCATCCATGTTGATCTCGATATTGGAATCAGCACGAAAGATGTGACAAAGAACTTCACCAGATTCAGTAAGGAAAAGTAATTTGAGGCCACAATCAAAGATACACTAAAAGCATAAGAGTAGGAACACAAAGTTTTTATAGTGGTTCGATCCAATGAGGATCTACGTCCACTTTCATAAGAGATTCCATTATCAATATGTAGATTACAAGGTAAACTTCGCTCTTACTACAAGCTCAATCACTCTCTTACATAAAGATCCCATTCAAATTCTTCAAAAATGATGAAGGGATAGGAAGTTCAGCGGAGATGTGGTGTGAGAGGAGAAGAATTTGAAGGTTTCCTCTAGAAGCTTGTACATGGATGATGAATCTTCATGTCTTAGGTCTCCTAGATGGATTTGATGGAGATCAAGATTAATTGTTGGTTTGGTCTTCACTTGATGTGTGTTGGAACTCTTAGAAATGGTTGAAGAAAAATTTCAGCAGCACTTTGTAGCCATGGAAGGCGTCCACACTTTGGTGAATGAATGTGGGGGGGGGGGGTATTTATAGGTGGAGTTCAGACCAGGTGGCAGTTATGTAAACACTATGCTTTTGCTTTAGGCTGTAAGCGGGCTAAAGTAAATGCTACACGATCCAAAGTAAGGTGAGACGTGCTAAGCAAGGCTACGTGGCCCTACCGTTTCAGTGAAGGTAGTGCGAGCCAAAGGACGAGGAGTAGGCTTGGTCGAGACATTGCGGGCTTGGACAAAGCGGAACGACCCAAACATGCTTGGAGCGGGTTAAACTAGAATGATGCGGTTTGGGCCTGGTAGAGACATTGCGGGCTTGGACAAAGCGGAACGACCCAAACATGCTTGGAGCGGGTTAAACTAGAATGACGCGGTTCAGGTCTTAATGAAACGGGCTAAAATCTTTAGCGAGCTAACCTCTGAGCGGACCAAGATGCCTCGATGACTTAAGATGCTTGAACAAGTAAAAGCTTTGTGAGCACCACATATTATTTGAACGACCTAGGATGCCATAACGACCTAAGATATTTATGTGAGTTAAGGAACTCATTGAGCTAGAGAGGACACGACGACCCAAAGAGCCTAATGACCTAAAATCATAAATTAACCAAAACATGCTCACTGCTTTCTGGAACATATTTTATGGGTTAACGTTTGCCCCTTGAAGTTCGTGTTTATTAAAAATAATACGGGCTTCGAAGTAGGCTAAATTAGCATGCAATTTAAGGTTTTAAGTCGTTTGGGCCTTCTGACCATGCGAGCCCTTAGAGTATTTTATTCCTAGGTCGCCCAGGTGCTTAGGTCATGGTAAAGTTTTATGTCGTCATGGATTCTGGGTCGCGCATTAATAAGTGTCCATTGGTATTCTTCTTGGGATTGGACAATTGATTAGACCTCTGTGGGGCCCTATGGGCTCGGTTTAATTGTTGAACTTTGTCTCATTCCTTTATTAGGTCCTCATTCTTTTAATATCCCCTCTCAAGCTAAAAACCCTTAACAATGGCAGCTAATATCAATTAAATCCACCGATTCACATCATCATCAAAGCAATTGAAGTTCGAATAATCTCTTAGTCTTATAATCAAGTTCAAAGCTCTTCATCATCAGGAACCAGGTGTGACTTAGAGCTTTTACTTACTTTGTGTACATGTACATTTTAAGTTGAACTTGATACTCCTAGACTTTGTGAGATTACTGCTTAGTACAATTTCAATTCTGCGTTTGATGACGACGTTAATGAGTTTAGTGACTTCGAGCTTGCCTGTTTGTGATGACTTTTAGCTTAACTTTTGTGTACAAACTCTAACAATTAGTTCGCGGCTCTAACTGGTAAGAATCATGTACCCTAGAATAATAATCTAGCCAAATTACACAGCTTTCTGACGTCCTTTATTTACGACATCATGCCTTGCTGTTCCTGTCAATAGTCGAAGCGTCTCTGCTAATTGTATATCTTAGGTCGCTATTTTGCAATGACTTGCGTTAAATTTGGTCGCTGTCACCACTTTCAAGCTTTAGTCTGTAATTGCACTCTAGGTCGTTGTGATAACTCAAGGCTTTAGGTCGTCATCTCAATCCTAAACTTTGAGTCACTGAGCCCTTGCTATTTTGGGTTGTCCATGACTTAAAAACTTGAAGTAAAAAGGCTTCATGTCGAAGCGGACTGTTATTACAACCTAAAGCTTCTTGGTTACGTGGAACGACCTTAAGTCTGATACCATACATAACGACCTAAGATTCTAGGGATGGTAGGAACGATTTGAAATCTTTTGAGTAAGCTGCCTTCTGATTCATTATTTTCCTCTTAACATTGCTATTTGCACAGGATGTCTAAAAGAACCGAAGGAACTTTAAGTGAGGAGGTAGCTTGCAAGCACTGCAGGTTGGAAGAACTCCCGATGTCAGAGACTAAAGCCATCCCTATTGCCCCCAGTTTGGCCGAGCTAAAATCCATCATAGACAAACCTAGTTAAGCTTCCAAACCACACACCTCTGAGCTTGCTGAACGTTTTGAAGGCTGGTGTCTTCAAGGAGTGACCTTTGACTAGTCTAGCTTGGATGTTTATCCGTCTGACATTCGCACAGTCTTTGAAGATTTGGACATCGTGAGGAATCGCTTGGTGGCGCAACTCGACAGACTTGGACGGACAAGCGCCTTGATGAAATTGGTCATTATTACGTGTGCAAACTAAGAGCCTAGAACACCTTTGCTTGAGAGATATAGAGATCGAATAGGTAGAACATTGAGCTCATCACCACCTTGGAGAAGGACAAGGCCACGCTCATTAAAGGCCTTATGTCTCAGGATGAGATCGTTGCTGAACTATCAAGTCCCGGTGGCAAGGCAGAGGTGACTAGTACTTCTTCTCCCGTTGAAGGTGGGGAATAATTCACTGACGGAAGGAAGTGGTTCTCTTGTTCTTCTATTTCTGTTTATCTTTTATGCTTTCATGTTATAGACCGATTGTATATGCGAGTGCCGGTCCTCGATTAATGCACTTATGATATTTTTCATCCAATGTCTCCGTATTGGACTTGTTATGTAGTGATGTAACTGTATTTTCCCTGACGCACTTCAAACCTTTGTCAAAAATTATTTGCGATGGTAACCTTTTGACTTTGAATTCGTCTGTCTCGTGCTTCCTATTCTGCACTCAAGGCAAATCTTTACATAATTTTGGACTTATACTCGTTATCAATTGTCCATGTTGATAACGGATTAGTCAGTGAAGAACTATAACGAACTTTGACATGCGTTGAATTAAATGCTGGTTTGGGACCATCTTATTTGACGGACCAAAACTCACTAAATATTGCTCGCATAGCCATAGTATTCTAATTCAAAATTGTGTTAATCGCTTAAAGTTAACCTGTCAGCTTAGGTTGTCTGTAGGTCCCAAACGTTATCACTATAATGACTCATATTAGCGTATTCGACACTTTTTGCATCTGAGACTTTAGATGCCACGTAAGTGAATTTTTTATTCTTCATATCTGACATTTCAGATGCTACGCCAACAATTCGACACTTTTCACACCTGAGATTTCATATGCTATGTAAGTGAATTTTTTTTTTATTCTTCACATCTGACATTTCAGTTGCAACATGAATAATTCGACACTTCTCACATCTGAGATTTCAGATGGTACGTTATTGATTTTTTTAATTCTTCACATCTGAGATTTCAGATGCTAGCAAATTATTCAACACTTTTCACATCTGAGATTTCAGACGCTACGTAAGTGATTTTTTTTTATTCGCCACATCTGACATTTCAGATGCTATGCAAATAATTTAACATTTTTCACATCTGAGATTTCAGATGCTACATAAGTGAATATTTTATTCTTCACATCTGACATTTCAGATGCTACGCAAATAATTCGACACTTTTCACATCTGAGATTTCAGATGCTACGTAAGTGATTTCTTTTATTCTTCACATCTGACATTTCTGATGCTACATGAATAATTCGACACTTTTCACATCTTAGATTTCAGATGCTACGGAAGTGAATTTTTTATTCTTCCCATTTGATATTTTAGATGCTACGTGAATAATTCGACACTTTTCACATCTGGGATTTCAGGTGCTACGTAAGTGATTTTTTTTATTCTTCACATCTGACATTTCGGATGCTACGCGAATAATTCGACACTTTTCACATCTTGGATTTCAGATGCTACGTAAGTTTTTTTTATTCTTCACATCTGACATTTCAGATGCTAAGCGAATAATTTGACACTTTTCACATCTGGGATTTCAGATGCTACGTAAGTGTGATGAATTGGTTGTTTTACTATCTCATGGGGTGGCAATCAGTCCCTTTACCATGTGCTTGACTCAGCAAGTTACTCTGATTTAGGGGCCTTAGCATTAAACTCCTCACTTAGGGAGGTGCCCTCTTTTGATGAATGTTTCAGTTTTTCATGCATTTGTCGTGGCACTTGATCACTGTTTGAATCTTGGAGACTTTTTTGTTTTACTTTTCAAGGTAGTGTTTTAGCCCTTGAACCATCATTTTCAGGGTCGCTACGATACAAAGTAAGCATTCGACGACTAACTTGCAGTATGACATCAAAATTTTTACAAAAGTTTCGATTTGGCATGTAACTTCGCAAGTGAGAAACTCATTCAAACATAAACGTTCTTAGTTGCAGGGCTTAAGTTTTGTGTATCGCCTGTAGGTTATTATAGACTATTTTACAATAAGTCTTGAATGCAACAGAAAGTGAAATGCGAGACAAAGCATGAACTAGGGAAAGAATAGAGCATAAATTATGGACATAGCAATGTTGATGGCTCATTTCAAGTCACCCAAGTTAGAGCACCCTCAATAACTATTTATTTGATAATCATTCTTGGATTGGCTTGGACAGAAGCCACATTCTTTGGACCAGACTGATCATTTGATTCTCCAGGCCCCTGAGGAATTGCAGAAGGATTCAAAGCCTGAGGATTTACATATTGCCGCAACCTGTTTTTCCTGATCAATTCCTCAATGAGGTTCTTCAAGTGTCAGCATTTGTTAGTGTTGTGACCAAGTTGGTTGTGAAATCTATAGAATTTTCCCGAGTTTGCTGCTTTGTTGCTTATCCTCACCGGGTTTGGCTCCGCATACTCATCAGAATTTTTATTTGCCATATAGATGTTTTCAGGAGTGTCGTTCAAAGGAGTTAGCTCTGACGAATTGAAAAGGCGTGACTTCCTAGCAGCCCTGTTGTCGTTTCCACCATTGATTCGCTTCTGCCCCTTAATACTCTTTTGGTTGGATTGCATGGCTGCACTTGCGAGAGCCTCAAGAAGTGGGTTACCGTCAATGACCTGAAGGGGAACAGGATTTTCGTCTATCCTCATGTATTCTTCTGTTTTTTATAGAACTTATCGAGCGTGATCGGTTCTTTCACCTTTATCCATCTTCCGAATTCACTCGTTTTGTCTATAACATCGAGCAGAGCCATGAGGACTATGCACAGCTCTGGTTTTATCACTTCAGATAAGGCGATGTTGAATCGAATAAGGAAGGCTTTGACAGTTTCCCCTGACTTCTGTTTTATGGCAGAGAGTGTTATAGTGTCCTTGCCTTTGGTAGCACATAAGCGGAATTGCTCTTTGAAATTTTTGGTCAGATTGGAGAACCGGTCGATAGATTTTGGAGGGAGCTTTGTAAACAAGAGCGATGCAGCTCCTTCCAGGTAGAGAGGTAAATACGTGCATCTCATCTCATCCGTTGCCTTAACCGCACTCATATGCCACTCATATTTGAACAAAATATAGTTCGGGTCAACAATTCCGTTATACGGGGGCATAGGTGTGTTGAACTTCCTTGGACACTCTCCTTTGAGGATTCTCTCAGTAAATGGAGTCCTATCGGGAGAGAAGTCCCGTTCCCTTTCTTCATCTCTACTAGCTTGATTCTTTTTCATAGGTCGTTCTATCATATTCGAGATGTACTCTTCGATACTATGATGATCTGCGAAGCTGAGCTCTTTACCAAAAATTCATCCAGGGATACAGTTGTGATTAAAGAGCTTGGGTGCTTTGCCTTCTCGTCGGGATGGTGCCCATGCGACCAGTTTAACACACTTTCGCGCGTTTATTTCAGAATGACTTTTAGCTTTTGATCTTGGTTCTTCGATATTAGCTTCATCTTTGTCACTCGCCCCATCATAACCGTCTTCCATATTATTGTTACGGATATGATCGGAAGCAGGAGACTTTTCATTCCCCTCGAGATCTACATGCCCTTTCGGAGGAATCGGAGTTAATCGAGTGCTAAGAAAGGCGTCAAGTTTTCCATCATCATTTTAGTAGATGCATCCATCCGGTTGTTGACGTTGGCAATGGTGCCTTTTAATTTATTCCTGGTGATGCCAACCCCGCTTTCTGAATTTTCACCCACATCAAAGCAGTTTGTGAGTGGCGTCTCTTCATTGACAACATCTTCGGCTTCTACCATGGTTTTCTAGGGTCTTCTTAGATTTGGCCATAACTTTGAAGGAGGATGCAGCTTAGAATTTTCACGGCAAGGCGCAAAAAGAGGTAGGAAATGTGAACGTGGCCCCACGACGGGCGCCAAATGTTGATCTCGATATTGGAATCAACACCAAAGATGTGAAAAAGCACTTCACCAGATTTGGTAAGGAAAAGTAGTGTGAGGCCGCAATCAATGATACACTAAAAGGATAAGAGTAGGAGCACAAAGTTTTTATAGTGGTTCGATCCAATGAGGAGCGACGTCCACTTTCATAAGAGATTCCATTATCAATATGTAGATTACAAGGTAAACTTCACTCTTACTACAAGCTCAATCACTCTCTTACATAAAGAACCCATTCAAATTCTTCAATAATGATGAAGGGATCGAAAGTCCAGCTGAGATGTTGTGTAAGTGGAGAAGAATTGGGAGGTTTCCTCTAGATGCTTGTACTTGGATGATGAATCTTCATGTCTTAGGTCTCCTAGATGGATTTAATGGAGATGAAGATTAATTGTTGGTTTGATCTTCACTTTATGTGTGTTGAAACTCTTAGAAATTGTTGAAGAAAAATTTCAGTAGCACTTCGTAGCCATGGAAGCCATCCCCCCTTTGATGAAGGAATGTGGGGGGTATTTATAGGTGGAGTTCAAACCAGGTGGCAGTTATGTAAATACTATGCTTTTGCTTTAGGCCATAAGCGGGCTAGAGTAAATGCTACATGATCCAAAGTAAGGTGAGATGTGCTAAGCAAGGCAGAGCGGTCCAACTCGTTTAGTATGAAGGTAGTGCGAGCCAAAGGATGCGGAGCGGGCCTGGTTGAGACATTGTGGGCTTGGATAAAGAGGAATGACCCAAATATACTTGGAGCGGGTTAAACTAGAATGATGCGATCCAGGCCTGGTTGAGACATTGCGGTATTGGACAAAGCGGAACGACCCAAACATGCTTGGAACGAGTTAAACTAGAATGATGCGGTTCGGGCCTTAATGAAATGGACTAAAATCATTAGCGAGCTAACCTCTGAGCGGACCAAGATGCCTCGATGACTTAAAATGTTCGAACAAGTCATAGATTTGTGAACACCACATATTATTTGAACGACCTAGGATGCCGTAACGACCTACGACATTTATGTGAGTTAAGTAACTTGTTGAGCTAGAGAGGACAAGACGACCCAAAGGGCCTAACGACCTAAAATCATAAATTAACCAAAACATGCTCACTACTTTCTGGAATATATTTTATGGGTTAACAATCCACATAAGTAAAAATGTCTGCGCTCCATACCACGGCACCACTTCTAACTAGAAAGAAACGCTTGCACTCCCTACCATCCTCATTCCATTTTTATCCCATACTGGAGTGTGAGGCTCATGCTTGGATCATCAACCACAAGGCTCTGCTTTTCAACAAAAGCCTTGATCATTTGCATCTTAGCATGCCACATTGACAATCCACGCCATATAACTGATGTTTATCAATATGTAACCTCTAAGCTCGTACATCTCAGAGAAGGGTGTTAATAAAGAATAAATTCTCTGCCACTAAACATATATATTTTTAATAGAAATCAATCAACACAGAATGAAATCCAATGTCAGACACACAATACATTTACAAGTTTGTACTGGGTCTGAACGAATCCGGAGGCACCTTATTCCTCATCCCGTATGTCCAATCCGGAAGAGAGGTTCTCGCATATCCGGGCAATCAACAAGTGCGTCCGGACAACTACCACTTTAACCCTTTCAAGGCAGCAACTCCAATCAAAGGCATCAGTAGTCGTCCATTCGATGTTAAGATCGTCGGTCTTCAACCATCGTCTTCAATGTTTCGTTTTTAAATCGTCGTATAATTATTTGAAATGAGATTGAACTCGGTCTTTTCAAATAATTCTTGAATATATATAATTCAAATCATTTCATATCATTAATTTGAATTTATAATGATTTATCGCTATTTTTTTATTTATATATAAAAATAGCCCATTTAATTCGAACGACGTTTCAGGTAATTACATGGCCCTGACGCTGTTCTTATCCAAATTTGAATTACACCTTTCTCGAAATCTAACCGTTGGATCTTAACAAATTTAATATCATTGGAAAGATCTTTCTAGAGCGAATCTAATTGTTCCAGTTTTGGGAAAAATCTGACGGTTGGATCTTTCGCTATAATCGTTTGAAGTTACGATTCTGAAACGCGAACTACCGCACGCGATTCGTTTAACTTTTTAATGACAAATTCCATTTTAATATGTCATTCTTTTTAATCTAAATGAACATGTTAAATGTAACATTTTTGATTACAAATTCCATTTTATTATGTCAATCTTTTTAAACTAAATGAACATGTTAATTGTAACATTTTTGATTACCAAATCCTATTTTAACATGTAATCCTTTTATCAATTGAATCAATACATACACTAAAAATGTCCTTTTTAGTGTTAAACAATTTCTAATGAACTTGTTATTTTTAATAATTAATCATTTTTAATGAGACTAATCATACATTAAAAATATTCTTTTTAATCTCTAAACAGTTTCTAATAAACATGTCATTTTTAATAATGAATCATTTTGAATGAAACTAGACATACATTAAAAATGTTCTTTTTAATCTCTAAACAAATTCGTAATGAACATGTCAATTTTAATAATGAATCAGTTTTAATGAAACTAAACATACATTAAAAATATTCTTTTTAAATCTCTAAAAAACTTCTAATGAACTTGTCAATTTTAATAATGAACCGTTTTTAATGAAACTAAACATACATTAAAAATGTTCTTTTTAATATCTAAACAGTTTCTAATGAACATGTCAATTTTAATAATGAATCATTTTAAATGAAACTAAAAATACATTAAAAATATTCTTTTTATAACAATTTCTAATGAACATGTCAATTTTAATAATGAATCATTCTTAATGAAACTAAACATACATTAAAAATGTTCTTTTTTAATGTTTCAACAAACTTTCCTAAACATGATTCTTTTTAATAATGAATCTACATTAAAAATTATCATTTTTAATGTTTCAGCAATTTTTCCTAAACATGATTCTTTTTAATGAAACTACCATTAAAAAAAATGCCATTTTTAATACCTAAACAAATTTAATGAACAAAACCTATTTTAACATATAATTCTTTTTACCTAAACTAACATGTTAAAATTTTATATTTTTAACTAACCAAAAATATATTTTAACACATGATTATTTTAATCTCAACTAACATGTTAAAGATTATATTTTTATCTAACAAAAACATAATTCAACAAACGATTATTTTAACCTCAACTAACATGTTAAAAATGACACCCGCAAACATATTTCAAAACATGGCTATTTTATTCACTTCCTTAACATGTTATAAATTATATTTCTAACACACAGAAACATATTTCAAAAAACGACTATTTTATTCACTTCCTTAACATGCTAAAAATTATATTTTTAACACACACAAACATATATCAAAACATGTCTATTTTATTCATTTCATTAACATGTTAAAATTTTTATTTTTAACACATACAAACATCTTACAAAACATGTCTATTTAATTCACTTCATTAACATGTTAAAAATTATATTTTTAACACACACAAACATATTTCAAAACATGACTATTTTATTTACTTCATTAACATGTTAAAAATTATATTTTTGACACACAAAAACATATTTCAAAACACGACTATTTTATTTAGTGATTCATACATGCAATAAAAATGTGATTTTTATTATACAAACAAGAATTGACCGTAAACACAATCAAATTTCACACCAAAATACAATCAAACAAGTCGTCCATGGTCTATGGATGATGGTGTCAGGACCTACTAAGCCCAGTCTACAACCTGATATATTTTTCTCTAATTTATTTGAATTTAGAAATCTCACAACACATAACAAATTTTATCACACATACAATTTCATCACATGAACAATTTTATTGCACAACCAATTTTTCTACATCGAATATATAATTTTATAAACCCTTTTTATGTGAGTTTGAATTCTCACCATGCTTGAATATGATGAAGACAAGAAACAAGCAACTAATCTTCAGCAGCGAATTTGCAAATTGGAGATCCCCTCCTTTTTTTCTTTTGAGAAGAATGGTAGACAAAATTTAAGAAGGAGAGGATACCGCAAATTTTTTTTTATTTGGAAGAGGAGGCTGATGAAGGTAGAAAGGAATTTAGGTTTAGGGTTTTTGTTCTGTGGACAGGAAGAAGATCTAAAATTTTATAGAAGATGATTATAGAGAAGAAGAAAAGAATGAGGAAGAAAATTGAGAAAGATGCCTTATTTATTTCTCTAATGTGTCCCTTCATATGTTGTATGTTACAAAGGAAATAAATTGGTTGACTAAGGCTAAGGTGGCACATTTATTTCTTATTCAAAATTCAAAATAAAATTACATAAGAAAAGAGGAAAATGGGAAGGTATTCAATGCATGATTTATTTGTTTAACGCTAATTGTTAGAAAGTTAGCAACTCCTCAAATTTCAAAACATGGAAGTATAAATAGAATGGAAGTATGCACGTGGGTTCATTAATTTTTGGAGAGAAACAATGAAGAGAGAAAGTGGAAAAGAGAAATCAAAGGATGTAAATTTAAGGAATAAATGATGGCATGCAAAAGTTATAGAAGGGAATTTTAAAATGAATGGATAGGTAATGTATGTATTAACAAAGAATAGATGAATACATGAAAATGTTATAAATTCAACCGTTTTACACCGTAAATTAAATTCAAATGTTAACGCCAAATATGTGCATTTATTTCACAATTTACCGCTCTCCTTTTTATTATGCATTCTTTATATAAATAAGGGTTAGATTCTAGTTTGATTATACCGCTTGTATTATAAATATTCTTGTCATAAAATAAATCTAGTTTATTTAAAACAATATTAATCACTATTTATATTAAACTTTAATTTTAAATTGCTAACAATAAAATTTTCCTTTCTTCAAGTTAAACTACATATAAAGCTAAAACATTCCCTATTAGCAAAACATTCATGTTAAGAATTTAAATTCACAAAATAATCCATATATATTTAAAGCTTACTTTAGTCCGTTAGATCAAAACTAGGAATTCTTAAGTTACATCACAACCGCTATATTAATTACTCTGCAGAGAAGCAAGATTTTTTTAATGTATTTTATATGTTCATTATTGCTTTCATCCAATCTATGACAAAAATAATTTTGCATATACCAAAAAGGGTAATAAATGGATATATTTTAAAATTAATTAATTGACATATGTGTTAATCAATGCGCAGTTAATTTCTTACATGCACAATTAAAACTTTGCCACATATAAAATTAAAGACATTTCTATGTATACATATGTAAGATAATTCGAATTTATACTAATTAATTGTAGGATATGCAGTTAACCTTTCCATAGTATATAAAGTTAATAAAAAAGAAATCATCCACAAATATCTAATAAGTAGAATATATTGACAATTAATGCATAATTGATTGCTAATCTATGCAATTAATTCTAATTAAAAAAACCATTAAATATAGAATTTGGGCCTTACATATTAGATTCAAAACAAAATTCAATTCTAAGCCGAAATTCCAAATACAAATATTTATTTTGTGATAATCTTTATTTAAATACCATTTTAAATTAAATAATATAATTTAATAATTTTCTTGAATTTGTTTTAAATCAAAGAGTATATAAAAACTAATTTTAAGGTTATTCTCAAATTTTTTATTTTGTAAACATAACCAATTTTTACTTCATATTTCTCAAAATAGCTTAAATTAAAATTTAAAATTCGTTCTGAAATTCTAGGTTGTTACAATCTCCCCACTTAAAACTTTTCGTCCTCGAAAAGGAACGGAGTTGAAAGTTGTTTAACTAACCAACTCAACTTTTATTCTTTTATTGGTTTCAATAATTTTATTAGTTGAACTAATAATCACACAACACTATCATCAATCAATTAGATGATTAGCTTCTCAAATATATATATCTTATTTATATTCAAAAATCATATTTTCTAAAGTCGGATTATATATATAATAACAAATACGTTAATTATAAACTTGTCGCTCTCAACTCATTCTAAGGCATTACTAGTACCATCTCTAACGAGTTTTCTCATTCTAGGATACTACTGATCCTATCTCTAATGAGTATTCATTTATAGGATATTTCTAATCCGACCTCTGATGAGTCTTTTGTTCCGTTCTAACGAGCTTTACCCTAAAGATTTAAATTTAACCAAAGCTCCGATACTAACTGTAGTGACCCGAAAATCCCTAACTTTGGGTATACGACAACATTAGTACAACAACAAAAGACTTTTATAAACCTCATATAATGTTACATCAGAGTACAAAATATCAGAGTACATCGAAAATAATACAGTGGAAGATAATTTGAAATGAATGTAATATAATCCAAAGAGGAAATATAAACTAACACAGCGGAAGACTATCAATGCTCTGGACACAGCTTTAAGCTTCGATCCAGAATCCTGCTCGAGATAAATATATGCAAAACAAACTACTCGACTGCCCGTGTAGAAAATAGGGGCACCCGAGTTTGCAAGGGAAAAACAAACTACGAGTCAGTCACGGGACTGGTATGAGAAATCTTACTTAACATACCTAATAATAGGGAAAATCACAAGATCACGCCGCTAATGCGGAATGAGTTTACTCCATTTGATTACCAGTGCATAAAATAAGTAAATCTTTTAAAAACAACGTAATGCTTTTTAGAAAAATGAAGCCATTATAGGACTCAAGTCCCATCACATAATGCAACGCAAACTGGAGGATAGAGTTTTACCTTATAATGATCAAACATGATTGATACGTATAAAAAAATAATCATTTGATATTATTACTAGTGTCTAATAAGTTTAAAACGCTTTCAAAACAAATGTATCAATCCTAGAAGGCATAACACCCCATCCTACTATGTCGCTATATATAGGTTTACAATTAAATCCGTAATGTTTTATTGGAAATTGGGTTTCCATCATGAGTCGAGGCTAGGAATCATCCTAACCGATTTCGAGACACTCTAGTAAATGCCTCAGGACTCGGACACTGGCAAGCCCTGGTTAGCAGCAGGGCCGGTCCACAGATACTTTAGTGGATTAGTTATGCCTGAACAATACGTTTCACGGTTCTGTTGGACCTATCACTTGGCCAGTAGCGACCAATATTCGAGGCGCCTCATTCCATCATCCATGTTGATCTCGATATTGGAATCAACACGAAAGATGTGACAAAGAACTTCACCAGATTCAGTAAGGAAAAGTAATGTGAGGCCACAATCAAAGATACACTAAAAGCATAAGAGTAGGAACAAAAGTAACAAAAGTTTTTATAGTGGTTCGATCCAATGAGGATCTACTTCCACTTTCATAAGAGATTCCATTATCAATATGTAGATTACAAGGTAAACTTCGCTCTTACTACAAGCTCAATCACTCTCTTACATAAAGATCCCATTCAAATTCTTCAAAAATGATGAAGGGATAGGAAGTTCAGCGGAGATGTGGTGTGAGAGGGGAAGAATTTGAAGGTTTCCTCTAGAAGCTTGTACATGGATGATGAATCTTCATGTCTTAGGTCTCCTAGATGGATTTGATGGAGATCAAGATTAATTGTTGGTTTGGTCTTCACTTGATGTGTGTTGGAACTCTTAGAAATGGTTGAAGAAAAATTTCAGCAGCACTTCGTAGCCATGGAAGGCGTCCACACTTTGGTTAAGGAATGTAGGGGGGTATTTGTAGGTGGAGTTCAGACCAGGTGGTAATTATGTAAATACTATGCTTTTGCTTTAGGCCGTAAGCGGGCTAAAGTAAATGCTACACGATCCAAAGTAAGGTGAGACGTGCTAAGCATGGCTACGCAGCCGTACTCGTTTCAGTGAAGGTAGTGCGAGCCAAAGGACGAGGAGTAGGCTTGGTTGAGACATTGCGGGCTTGGACAAAGCGGAACGACCCAAACATGCTTGGAGCGGGTTAAACTAGAATGATGCGGTTTGGGCCTGGTTGAGATATTGCGGGCTTGGACAAAGCGGAACAACCCAAACATGCTTGGAGCGGGTTAAACTAGAATGACGCGGTTCAGGTCTTAATGAAACGGGCTAAAATCTTTAGCGAGCTAACCTCTGAGCGGACCAAGATGCCTCGATGACTTAAGATGCTCGAACAAGTAAAAGCTTTGTGAGCACCACATATTATTTGAACGACCTAGGATGCCGTAATGACCTAAGACATTTATGTGAGTTAAGGAACTCATTGAGGTAGAGAGGACACGACGACCCAAAGAGCCTAATGACCTAAAATCATAAATTAACCAAAACATGCTCACTGCTTTATGGAACATATTTTATGGGTTAATGTTTGCCCCTTGAAGTTCGTATTTATTAAAAATAATACGGGCTTCGAAGTAGGCTAAATTAGCATGCAATTTAAGATTTTAAGTCGTTTGGGCCTTCTGACCATGCGAGCCCTTAGAGTATTTTATTCCTAGGTCGCCCAGGTGCTTAGTCATGGTAAAGTTTTATGTCGTCATGGATTCTGGGTCGCGCATTAATAAGTGTCCATTGGTATTCTTCTTGGGATTGGACAATGGATTAGACCTCCCGTGGGGCCCTATGGGCTCGGTTTAATTGTTGAACTTTGTCTCATTCCTTTATTAGGTCCTCATTCTTTTAAAATCCCCTCTTAAGCTAAAAACCCTTAACAATGGCAGCTAATATCAATTAAATCCACCGATTCACATCATCATCAAAGCAATTGAAGTTCGAATAATCTCTTAGTCTTATAATCAAGTTCAAAGCTCTTCATCATCATGAACCAGGTGCGACATAGAGCTTTTACTTACTTTGTGTACATGTACATTTTAAGTTGAACTTGATACTCCTAGACTTTGTGAGATTACTGCTTAGTACAATTTCAATTCTATGTTTGATGATGACGTTAATGAGTTTAGTGACTTCGAGCTTGCCTGTTTGTGATGACTTTTAGCTTAACTTTTGTGTACAAACTCTAACAATTAATTCGCGGCTCTAACTGGTAAGAATCATGTACCCTAGAATAATAATCTTGCCAAATTACACAGCTTTCTGACTTCCTTAATTTACAACATCATGCCTTGCTGTTCCTATCAATAGCCGAAGCGTCTCTGCTAATTGTATATCTTAGGTCGCTATTTTGCAATGACTTGCGTTGAATTAGGTCGCTGTCACCACTTTCAAGCTTTAGTCTGTAATTGCACTCTAGGTTGTTGTGATAACTTAAGGCTTTAGGTCGTCATCTCAATCCTAAACTTTGAGTCACTGAGCCCTTGCTATTTTGGGTTGTCCATGACTTAAAAACTTGAAGTAAAAATGCTTCATGTCGAAGCGGACTGTTATTACAACCTAAAGCTTCTTGGTTATGTGGAACGACCTTAAGTCTGATACCATACATAAGGACCTAAGATTCTCGGGACGGTAGGAACGATTTGAAATCTTTTGAGTAAGCTGCCTTCTGATTCATTATTTTTCTCTTAACACTGCTATTTGCACAGGATGTCTAAAAGAACCGAAGGAACTTTAAGTGAGGAGGTAGCTTGCAAGCACCGCAGGTTGGAAGAACTCCTGATGTTAGAGACTAAAGCCATCCCTATTGCCCCCAGTTTGGCCGAGCTAAAATCCATCATAGACAAACCTAGTTATGCTTCCAAACCACACACCTCTGAGCTTGCTGAACGTTTTGAAGGCTGGTGTCTTCAAGGAGCGACCTTTGACTAGTCTAGCTTGGATGTTTATCCGTCTAACAATCGCATAGTCTTTGAAGATTTGGACATCGTGAGGAATCGCTTACTGGCGCAACTCGATAGACTAGGACGGACAAGCGCCTTGATGAAATTGGTCATTATTACGTGCGCAAACTAGGAGCCTAGAACACCTTCGCTTGAGAGATATAGTAATTGAATAGGTAGAACATTGAGCTCATCACCACCTTGGAGAAGGACAAGGCCACGCTCATTAAAGGCCTTATGTCTCAGGATGAGATCGTTGCTGAACTATCAAGTCCCGGTGGCAAGGCAGAGGTGACTAGTACTTCTTCTCTCGCTGAAGGTGGGGAATAATTCACCGATGGAAGGAAGTGGTTCTCTTGTTCGTCTTTTTCTGTTTATCTTTTATGCTTTCATGTTATAGACCGGTTGTATATGCGAGTGCCGGTCCTCGCTTAATGCACTTATGATATTTTTCATCCAATGTCTCCGTATTGGACTTGTGATGTAGTGATGTAACTGTATTTTCCCTAACGCACTTCAAACCATTGTCAAAAATTATTTGCGATGGTAACATTTTGACTTTGAATTCGTCTGTCTCGTGCTTCCTATTCTGCACTCAAGGAAAATCTTTACATAATTTTGGACTTATACTCGTTATCAATTGTCCATGTTGATAACGGATTAGTTAGTGAAGAACTATAACGAACTTTAACATGCGTTGAATTAAATGCTGGTTTGGGACCTTCTTATTTGACGGACCAAAACTCACTAAATATTGCTCGCATAGCCATAGTATTCTAATTCAAAATTGTGTTAATCGCTTAAAGTTAACCTGTCAGCTTAGGTTGTCTGTAGGTCCCAGACGTTATCACTCTAATGACTCATATGAGCGTATTCGACACTTTTTGCATCTGAGACTTTAGATGCCACGTAAGTGAATTTTTTATTCTTCATATCTGACATTTCAGATGCTACGCGAATAATTCGACACTTTTCACACCTAAGATTTCAGATGCTACGTAAGTGAATTTTTTTTTATTCTTCACATCTGACATTTCAGATGCAACATGAATAATTCGACACTTCTCACATCTGAGATTTTAGATGGTACGTTAGTGATTTTTTTAATTCTTCACATCTGAGATTTCAGATGCTAGCAAATTATTCGACACTTTTCACATCTGAGATTTCAGACGCTACGTAAGTGATTTTTTTTATTCGCCACATCTGACATTTCAGATGCTATGCAAATAATTTGACATTTTTCACATCTAAGATTTTAGATGCTACATAAGTGAATATTTTATTCTTCACATATGACATTTCAGATGCTACGCGAACAATTCGACACTTTTCACATCTGAGATTTCATATGCTACATAAGTGATTTTTTTTATTCTTCACATCTGACATTTCAGATGCTACGTGAATAATTCGACACTTTTCACATCTTAGATTTCAGATGCTACGGAAGTGAATTTTTTATTCTTCACATTTGATATTTTAGATGCTACGTGAATAATTCGACACTTTTCACATCTGGGATTTTAGGTGCTACGTAAGTGATTTTTTTTATTCTTCACATCTGATATTTCGGATGCTACGCGAATAATTCGACACTTTTCACATCTGGGATTTCAGATGCTACGTAAGTTTTTTTTATTCTTCACATCTGACATTTCAGATGCTAAGCGAATAATTTGACACTTTTCACATCTGGGATTTTAGATGCTACGTAAGTGTGATGAGTTGGTTGTTTTACTATCTCATGGGGTGGCAAGCAGTCCCTTTACCATGTGCTGGACTCAGCAAGTTACTCTGATTTAGGGGCCTTAGCATTAAACTCCTCACTTAGGGAGGTGCCCTCTTTTGATGAATGTTTCAGTTTTTCATGCATTTGTCGTGGCACTTGCTCACTGTTTGAATCTTTGAGACTTTTTTGTTTTACTTTTCAAGGTAGTGTTTTAGCCCTTGAACCAGCATTTTCAAGGTCGCTACGATACAAAGTAATCATTCGACGACTAACTTGCAGTATGACATCAACTTTTTTACAAAAGTTTCGATTTAGCATGTAACTTCGCAAGTGAGAAACTCATTCAAACATACATGTTCTTAGTTGCAGGGCTTAAGTTCTGTGTATCGCCTGTAGGTTATTATAGAATGTTTTACAATAAGTCTTGAATGCAACAGAAAGTGAAATGCATGACAAAGCATGAACTAGGGAAAGAATAGAGCATAAAGTATGGATATAGCAATGTTGATGGCTCATTTCAAGTCACCCAAGTTGGAGCACACTCAATAACTATTTATTTGATAATCATTCTTGGATTGGCTTGGACAGAAGCCACATTGTTTGGACCAGACTGATCATTTGATTCTCCAGGCCCCTGAGGAATTGCAGAAGGATTCAAAGCCTGTGGATTTACATATTGATGCAACCTTTTTTTCCTGATCAATTCCTCAATGAGGTTCTTCAAGTGTCAGCATTTGTTAGTGTTGTGACCAGGTTAGTTGTGAAATCTATAGAATTTTCCCGAGTTTGATGCTTTGTTGCTTATCCTCACCGGGTTTGGCTCCGCATACTCATCAGAATTTTTAGTTTCCATATAGATGTTTTCAGGAGTGTCGTTCAAAGGAGTTAGCTCTGACGAATTGAAAAGGCGTAACTTCCTAGCAGCCCTGTTGTCATTTCCACCATTGATTCGCTTCTGCCCCTTAATACTCTTTTGGTTGGATTGCATGGCTGCACTTACGGGAGCCTCAAGAAGTGGGTTACCGTCAATGACCTGAAGGGGAACAGGATTTTCGTCTATCCTCATGTATTCTTCTGTTTTTTTATAGAACTTATCGAGCGTGATCGGTTCTTTCACCTTTATCCATCTTCCGAATTCACTCGTTTTGTCTATAACATCGAGCAGAGCCATGAGGACTATGCACGGCTCTGGTTTTATCACTTCAGATTAGGCGATGTTTTATCGAATAAGGAAGGCTTTGACAGTTTCCCCTGAGTTCTGTTTTATGGCGGAGTGTGTTATAGCGTCCTTGCCTTTGGTAGCATATAAGCGGAATTGCTCTTTGAAATTTTTGGTCAGATTGGAGAATCGGTCGATAGATTTTGGAGGGAGCTTTGTGAACCAGAGCGATGCAGCTCCTTCCAGGTAGAGAGGTAAATACGTGCATCTCATCTCATCTGTTGCCTTAACTGCACTCATATGCCACTCATATTTGAACAAAATATAGTTCGGGTCAACAATTCCGTTATACGGGGGCAGAGGTGGGTTGAACTTCCTTGGCCACTCTGCTTTGAGGATTCTCTCAGTAAATGGAGTCCTATCGGGAGAGAAGTCCCATTCCCTTTCTTCATCTCTACTAGCTTGATTCTTTTTCATAGGACGTTCTATCATATTCGAGATGTACTCTTCGATACTATGATGGTCTGCGAAGCTGAGCTCTTTACCAAACATTGATCCAGGGATACAGTTGTGATTAAAGAGCTTGTGTGCTTTGCCTTCTCGTCGGGATGGTGCCCATGCGACCAGGTTAACACACTTTCGCGTGTTTATTTCAGAATGACTTTTAGCTTTCGATCTTGGTTCTTCGATATTAGCTTCATCTTTGTCACTTGCCCTATCATAACCGTCTTCCATATTATTGTTACGGATATGATCGGAAGCAGGAGACTTTTCATTCCCCTCGAGATCTACATGCACTTTCGGAGGAATCGGAGTTGATCGAGTGCTAAGAATGGCGTCATGTTTTCCATCATCATTTTAGTAGATTCATCCATCCGGTTGTTGACGTTGGCAATGGCGCCTTTTAATTTATTCCTTGTGAAGCCAACCCCGCTTTCTGAATTTTCACCCACATCAAAGCGGTTTGTGAGTGGCGTCTCTTCATTGACAACATCGTCGGCTTCTACCATGGTTTTCTAGGGTCTTCTTAGGTTTGGCCATAACTTTGAAGGAGGATGCAGCTTAGAATTTTAACGGCAAGGCGCAAAAAGAGGTAGGAAATGTGAACGTGGCCCCACTGCGGGCGCCAAATGTTGATCTCGATATTGGAATCAACACCAAAGATGTGAAAAAGCACTTCACCAGATTTGGTAAGGAAAAGTAGTGTGAGGCCGCAATCAATGATACACTAAAAGGATAAGAGTAGGAACAAAAAGTTTTTATAGTGGTTCGATCCAATGAGGAGCTACGTCCACTTTCATAAGAGATTCCATTATCAATATGTAGATTACAAGGTACACTTCACTCTTACTACAAGCTCAATCACTCTCTTACATAAATATCCCGTTCAAATTCTTCAATAATGATGAAGGGATAGAAAGTCCAGTAGAGATGTGGTGTGAGTGGAGAAGAATTGGAAGGTTTCCTCTAGATGCTTGTACTTGGATGATGAATCTTCATGTCTTAGGTCTCCTAGATGGATTTAATGGAGATGAAGATTAATTTTTGGTTTGATCATCACTTTATGTGTGTTGAAACTCTTAGAAATTGTTGAAGAAAAATTTCAGTAGCACTTCGTAGCCATGGAAGCCACCCCCCCTTTGATGAAGGATGTGGGGGGTATTTATGGGTGGAGTTCAGACCAGGTGGCAGTTATGTAAATACTATGCTTTTGCTTTAGCCATAAGCGGGCTAGAGTAAATGCTACATGATCCAAAGTAAGGTGAGATGTGCTAAGCAAGGCAGAGCGGTCCAACTTGTTTAGTATGAAGGTAGTGCGAGCCAAAGGACGCGGAGCGGGCCTGGTTGAGACATTGTGGGCTTGGATAAAGCGGAATGACCCAAATATACTTGGGGCGGGTTAAACTAGAATGATGCGGTCCAGGCCTGGTTGAGACATTGCGGGCTTGGACAAAGCAGAACGACCCAAACATGCTTGGAGCGAGTTAAACTAGAATGATGCGGTTCGGGCCTTAATGAAACGGACTAAAATCATTAGCGAGCTAACCTTTGAGCGGACCAAGATGCCTCGATGACTTAAAATGTTGGAACAAGTCATAGATTTGTGAACACCACATATTATTTGAACGACCTAGGATGCCGTAACGACCTACGGCATTTATGTGAGTTAAGGAACTCATTGAGCTAGAGAGGACAAGACGACCCAAATGGCCTAACGACCTAAAATCATAAATTAACCAAAACATGCTCACTGCTTTCTGGAATATATTTTATGGGTTAACAATCCACATAAGTAAAAATGTCTGCGCTCCATACCACGGCACCACTTCTAGCTAGAAAGAAACGCATGCACTCCCTACCATCCTCATTCCGTTTTTATCCCATACTGGAGTGTTAGGCTCATGCTTGGATCATCAACCACAAGGCTCTTCTTTTCAACAAAAGCCTTGATCATTTGCATCTTAGCATGCCACATTGACAATCCACGCCATATAACTGATGTTTATCAATATATAACCTCTAAGCTCGTACCTCTCAGAGAAGGGTGTTAAGAAAAGAATAAATTCTCCACCGCTAAACAGATATATTTTTAATAGAAATCAATCAACACATAATGAAATCCAATGTCAGACACACAATCCATTTACAAGTTTGTTCTGGGTTTGAACGAAACCGGAGGCACCTTATTCCTCGTCCCGTATGTCCAATCCGGAAGAGAGGTTCTCAAATATCCGGACAATCAACAAGTGCGTCCGGACAACTACCACTTTAACCCTTTCAAGTCAGCAACTCCAATCAAAGGCATCAGTAGTCGTCCCTTCGATGTGAAGATCGCCGGTCTTCAACCATCGTCTTCAATGTTTTCGTTTTTAAATCGTCGTATAATTATTTGAAATGAGATTGAACTCGGTCTTTTCAAATAATTCTTGAATATATATAATTCAAATCATTTCATATCATTAATTTAAATTTATAACGATTTATCGCTATTTTTTTAATTATATATAAAAATAGCCCATTTAATTCGAACGACGTTTCAGGTCATTACATGGCCCTGACGCTGTTCTTATCCAAATTTGAATTACACCTTTCTCGAAACCTAACCGTTGGATCTTAACAAATTTAATATCGTTGGAAAGATCTTTCTAAAGCAAACCTAATGGTTCCAGTTTTGGGAAAATCTGACGGTTGGATCTTTCGCTATAATCGTTTGAAGTTACGATTCTGAAACGCGAACTACCGCGCGCGATTCTTTTAATTTTAATTTATATCTATATATTATGTATATATAAATATAAATCGTTCGACGATTTCACTAACATGTTAAAAGTGATGTTTTCAACAAACAAAACATATATTAACATATAATAATTTTCCTACTTTGCAAACATGTAAGTGATTACATTTTAATGAATCAAAACACATTATTATTTTTATCTCAACAAAACGTGTTAAAAGTAACATTTTTATGGCAAATTCTATTTTAATAAGTCATTCGTTTTAATCTAAACAAACATGTTAAATGTAACATGTTAATGATAAAACCTATTTTAACACGTAATTCTTTTTATCTAAATAAACATGTAAAATGTAACATGTTAATGACAAATTCCATTTTAACGTGTCATTCTTTTTAAATCTAAATGAACATGTTAAATGTAACTTTTTAATGACAAATTCCATTTTAATATGTCATTCTTTTTAATCTAAATGAACATGTTAAATGTAACATTTTTGATTACAAATTCCATTTTAATATGTCATTCTTTTAAAACTAAATGAACATGTTAATTGTAACATTTTTGATTACAAATCCTATTTTAACATGTAATCCTTTTATCAATTGAATCAATACATACACTAAAAATGTCCTTTTTAATGTTTAACAATTTCTAATGAACTTGTCATTTTTAATAATTAATCATTTTTAATGAGACTTATCATACATTAAAAATATTCTTTTTAATCTCTAAACAGTTTCTAATAAACATGTCATTTTTAATAATGAATCATTTTGAATGAAACTAGGCATACATTAAAAATGTTCTTTTTAATCTCTAAACAAATTCCTAATGAACATGTCAATTTTAATAATGAAACATTTTTAATGAAAGTAAACATACATTAAAAATATTCTTTTTAAATCTCTAAACAACTTCTAATGAACATGTCAATTTTAATAATGAACCGTTTTTAATGAAACTAAACATACATTAAAAATGTTCTTTTTAATATCTAAACAGTTTCTAATGAACATGTCAATTTTAATAATGAATCATTTTAAATGAAACTAAACATACATTAAAAATATTCTTTTTATAACAATTTCTAATGAACATGTCAATTTTAATAATGAATCATTCTTAATGAAACTAAACATACGTTAAAAATGTTCTTTTTAATGTTTCAACAATTTTTCCTAAACATGATTCTTTTTAATAATGAATCTACATTAAAAATTATCATTTTTAATGTTTCAGCAATTTTTCCTAAACATGATTCTTTTTAATGAAACTACCATTAAAAAAAATGCCATTTTTAATATCTAAACAAATTTAATGAACAAAACCTATTTTAACATATAATTCTTTTTATCTAAACTAACATGTTAAAATTTTATATTTTTAACTAACCAAAAATATATTTTAACACATGATTATTTTAATCTCAACTAACATGTTAAAGATTATATTTTTTATCTAACAAAAACATAATTCAATAAACGATTATTTTAACCTCAACTAACATGTTAAAAATAACACCCGCAAACATATTTCAAAACATGACTATTTTATTCACTTCCTTAACATGTTATAAATTATATTTTTAACACACAGAAACATATTTCAAAACACGACTATTTTATTCACTTCCTTAACATGCTAAAAATTATATTTTTAACACACACAAACATATATCAAAACATGTCTATTTTATTCACTTCATTAACATGTTAAAATTTTTATTTTTAACACATACAAACATCTTACAAAACATGTCTATTTAATTCACTTCATTAACATGTTAAAAATTATATTTTTAACACACACAAACATATTTCAAAACATGACTATTTTATTTACTTCATTAACATGTTAAAAATTATATTTTTGACACACAAAAACATATTTAAAAACACGACTATTTTATTTAGTGATTCATACATGCAATAAAAATGTGATTTTTATTATACAAACAAGAATTGACCATAAACACAATCAAATTTCACACCAAAATACAATCAAACAAGTCGTCCGTGGTCTATGGATGACGGTGTCAGGACCTACTAAGCCCTGTCTACAACCTAATATATTTTTCTCTAATTTATTTTAATTTAGAAATCTCACATCACATAACAAATTTTATCGCACACACAATTTTATCACATGAACAATTTTATTTCATAACCAATTTTTCTACATCGAATATATAATTTTATAAACCCTTTTTATGTGAGTTAGAATTCTCACCTTGCCTGGATATGATGAAGACAAGAAAAAAGCGACCAATCTTCAGCAGCGAATTTGCAAATTGAAGATTCCCCCTTTTTTCTTTTGAGAAGGATAATGGAAAAAATTTAAGAAGGAGAGGATACCGTAAATATTTTTTTACTTTTATTTGGAAGAGGAGGTTGATGAAGGTAGAAAGGAATTTTGGTTTAGGGTTTTTGTTTTGTGGAGAGGAGGAAGATCTAAAATTTTATAGAAGGTGATTATAAAGAATAAGAAAAGAACGAGGAAGAAAATTGAGAAAGATGCCTTATTTATTTCTCTAATGTGTCCCTTCAAATGTTCTGCATTACAAAGGAAATAAAATGGTTGACTAAGGCTGAGGTGGCATATTTATTTCTTATTCAAAATTCAAAGTACAATTGCATAACAAAGGAGGAAAATGGGAAGGTATTCAATGAATGATTTATTTATTTAACGCTAATTGTTAGAAAGTTAGCAACTCCTCAAATTTCAAAACATGGAATATTAAAATTTCATAATTTAAGAAATCAATTCAATTAATAGGTGAAACGACCCAAACTTCCCCGTAAAGGAAAGCCCGGATTGAGTAGAGAACAGGACAACTCAGAACACAGACAAAAGAACATTTCATTGCTTGTTACAACAATTTACATCAGTGTACAAGAATATAACAGAGTATGAATAAGTGCATTGAGAAATATCAGAGATTAAATTACATTAACAGCAAAAAAATAGTACAAAACACAAATGAAGGAAATACACGGATACAGAGCTTTCCCTATATAGCTCCAGCAGTAAACCAGGATCCTGTAAGTATAAATCTGCAAAACCAAAACTACTGGCTGCCCGTGCGGAAAATAAGGGCACCCAGAGTTTAGGTTAAAATAATAAACTCCAGGTCAGTTATATGACTGGTGTGAGAACTAAAACAGTTATTAGCTTGATTTTAAAGTTAGGTAAATCAAGGGACCACGCCATATAACATGGAATAGATTTTAACCCCAAGAATACCAGTGCATACAACGAACAGCGCAATGCTAAATAAAGAAAATGAAGCTATTATAAGACCCAGGTCCCATCACACAATGCAACACAAGCCGGAGGATAGGGTTTTCCCTTATAATAGCCAAATAATTTTTGATACGCAAAATTTAATCTTTTATTTTTACTATAAGTGAAGAAATCAACTTCAAATACAAATGTATCAATCATAGACGACATGGGTACCATATATCATGTCGCCATTCTATTTCTACAACTAAAGCCGCAATGTCACGTATTGGAAATTGGATTTCCGTCATGAGTCGAGGCAAGGGATCATCCTCACCATTTCGGGACACTCTATAAAATGCCTCAGGATTCCTTGCGAGGAACCCTAGATCCTGCAGGGCCGGTCCTTAATTACATTTGAGGATTAGTAACTCCTGAACACAAGTTTCCTGGTCCTATCAGACCTATATCCATCGGCTCCGTAGTAACCGATATATCCGAGGCGCCTCACATCCCAACAACCACATAGGTAAAAATAATATAAATGTCAGGGCGTGCTAAACTCTGACACCACCCATAGCTAGAAAGAAACATCATGTCCTCCCTGCGTTCCATCTCCCGTTTTTGACTCATACTGAGGTGTGAGGCTCGCGAATTAATGATATACACAAAGCGACGCTATATTAAAGCTATGCTTTGATCATCAACCACAAGATTCTGCTTTTCAACAGAAGCCTGGATCATTTTCCACTTAGTCATGCCATACAGGCAATTCACGCCATGCAACTGATGTCTATCGATATACAACCTTTAAGCTCGTACGTCTCAGAGAAAGGTGTTAAGAAAGAGAATAAATTCTCCACCACCAAACAGATGTATATTTAATAGAGATCAATCAACATAGAGTAAAATCCCATGTCAGACACACAGTACATTTACAAGGTCGTTCTGGGTCTGAACGAAACTGGAGGCACCTTATTCCTCGCCCATATGCCCAATACAGGAGAGAGGTCCTCGCATATTCGTCGATCTCCAAGTACGTCTGGACGATCACTACTTATTACCTCGTTTTGGGTGTACATCTTAATCAAGACATCGGTAATCATCCAAACGATTTGAAGACTTACGGTCTTCAACCACCGTCTTCATCTTCGACATATCATAATATCAGTTATCCAGAATGGGTATAAACCCGGCCTTTCCGAATAACCCGCGTATATAATAAACAAGTGTTACAAAAACACAACCTGCGTCTCGTTCCAATTCAGAATATTCTTTTATTCTAATATTCGCATCATTAGGGAATAGGTTCCCATTAATTTTATCAAAGATAAATTCTGTTTAATTTATTCTTTAATCTTCCTTTGGATATCAAACCATATTAAGGTTTTCTAAACTAGTGGGGATTAGCGAACCACACCGAAGTAATCATTTATTTTATTTCTCTATCCTAACCTATTAATCCCATGGAGCAAAATCGGTAATACTCCATACCTGACACCACTGTGTTATTGGTAAATATTAATTACCATTTCCCGTTCAAATCTAATTAAAGATTTAGCGATCGCTTGGAGTAAAACTGGTGATACTCCATTCTCGATCATTTCAATCTAATTAAGGTTCCTTCAAACTCCACTTAGTTTTAATCTTCCAAAAAATCAATATTAATATGGGAAATCAAACATGTCGCATTAATAATTCACACCGTACTATTAATTTCTGCCGATGCATAACCTCTAAGCTCGTACGTCTTAGAGAAGGGTGTTAAGCAAGAGAATAAATTCTCCGCCACCAAACAGATGTATATTTAGCAGAGATCAACCATACAGTTCGAAATACAATGTTACACACGCCATCCTGTCTTTACTTGGCTAAAAGAACCGATGTCATTTAAAACACAGTTCATGATGAACCCAAAATCACATTCCAATAATCATGGAATCTTCACGGAAAACAGATCAATATACGATCGATATCAATTTCCGTATCCGACTAATAATATAAATGGAATAACGACAAAACCTTTTAAATTCCATATATATTAACAGTCTTCCTCCACAGAAGCTCACTTCGATTATTATTGAATCGAATTCCATTCCATTCCAATTAAATATTAATTAATTGGAAAACTTTACTTTGGAAATTTTCTATTAAATCTCACTAAAAAGATTTATAAATTCCAAATCATGTTTCGCTGTAAATCGGGTTAAAGAACGAATGTCATTTAAAAATGCAGTTCACGATAAAGCCAATTCACATTCCATTTCAATTCTAATTAAATGTCAACTAATTTGAAATTCTTCTTTAAATCTTAATGAAAAGATTTATTCTTTTCACACGGGGTTTAAGAACCGTGTTATTTAAGATACTGGTCACGACAAACCCAAAATCACATTCCATGGTCAATCGGGTTAAAGAAAAAGTGTTATTTAAAACACCATTCACGATAAACCCAAGAACCAATTTCAATTCACTTCCAATTAAATATTAATTAATTGGTAAACTAGTTTAAATCTTATTTTAAAGATTTATTCTTTTCTCAGTTGGGTTTAAGAACAGTGTTAATGAAGACATCATTCACGACAAACCCAAAATCCAATTTGACATTAAATACAAGACTCTGAATAGAAAATATATCGGCTTATATTTAATATCAAATTCTAAAACAAACAAATATCGTATTGGAATAACGATATATATATATATATATATATATATATATTCCTCCACAATATCCGTATAATCATGGAATCTGATATCGAAATATTCCGAAGATAATTTCAATTCAAATCCATTCCAATTCTTATATTGGAAATTTCTGGTTATATTTAAACCATTCTCAATCCATTTATTTATTTAAAAATATTGAATTATTATTCTAGTTATAAACTAGTTCATTTCGATAAAAATTTATTTTTATTTTTGGAAACATGGAATTTTTCATTCCAATTTTTTCAAATCATTTATTATGATTTTACACAAATTATTAATATTTTTAATAATTTTATCCAGGCCCGTACAGTCGATTTCCATAAACGGTCATCGAACTACACTTACGACGACCTTTTCCAAATTTGATTTGGACATAATTCCAAATCCAACCATTAGATTTCAAATCTCTTATATTCTTCGAAAGCTCTTTTCGATACGAACCCAACAGTTCTGGTTTTAGGAGAATCCGACGGTCGGATCTCCCGTAACATCCATTCGAAGTCAATGGTCGAAATTCGAGAACGGTCGCAGCGCGGCGCGTTCTATTCTGGCCATCTAATATATAATATATATATATATCATCGATTTCCATTTAAAACGTATTTTCTAGATCGTTTTGAATTCGTTTTAAGAATGATTTCAACTACATATTCATTTTTAAATTGTTTACACCAAAAATTGGTATAACAACCAAGAGGAATTTCTGAACATGTTACCTGATCAGAGGCGAGATGCTTAGAAAGCACGTCAACTTTTCAGAGGCAGGGTGTTAGAAAACCTTTAGAATTGTATGGGGCTAAGTCTAATTCTGAAGAATCACAAAATGCAAAAAGAAGACGAGAGTTTATAGTGGTTCGACTCTTAATCGAGTCTACGTCCACTTTGAAGATCGGATTTCATTATTCACCCAACGATTTACAATATTTGCTCCTTATACATTCACAAGAGCTCTCTTGAAATGCATTTATCTTTACATTTTCTTGGGAATGGTAGAAAGCTTGAAGCGATTATGCCAATCCTTCTATGGAAACCATGATTGTAAGCTTGCTAGATCCTCGATGAGTTGCGGAGAAGAGATGTTCAAATGCTTGAAGAAGTTCGAAAAGCAATTTGACAGCACCTCCTCGTTGTTCCAGCCAAGTCCCCTCAAATGATGGAGGTAGGGTGCTATTTATAGGTGATGGAGTGGCTGAAATCATTACTTCAGGAGCCTGGTCGGTTTTGTCAGGTATTCACAAAAGTGCCATCGCCAGTTGTCACCAGCCTGCCATACTTTATGTGTTTAGATCGATCCGTAAGCAGAAAAAACGACCAGGGGTTCATTTTTTGGGGGCGGACTGACCAGGTGAGATGACGCTACCCTTTAGAAAATGCGGACCGACCTGATATTTTGAACATCTAAAGAGACTAGCCATCTTGATCATATGAGAGCGACCAGTCTTGTGAGAGCGACTAGATTTAGAGCGACCATGAAGTTTTGAGTATTTGGAGCGACCAGATGTGTTCTATACCTTGGAGCGACCAGAAGTGTTCTATACCTTGGAGCGACTAGCATTTTCTCACTTTTGGAACGATCATAATCCATCAAGTTTCTTTTGTCTTTGGAACGACTAAGACCTTAGACATTTCGGAGCGACTGGGAGCCTCTGGCCTCAGGAGCGATCAAGAGTCTTCGACCTTCAAAACGATCAGATATGTTGCATTTCGGAGCGACCAGAGCTCTTTAGTATTTTGAAGCCATCAAGACAGCAAGGAGATGAGAACGACCAGGAGCCTATTTGCTAAGACCGATCCCTCTTAAGAATTACAAGACTGACCTCTTCTTTTTAAATATCCAAAAACGACCTGTACACGAATCAATCAGGTGGATAACATTTTGCCCCTCTGAGTTCCATGATTTTTAAGAAAATTATGACTTCGAAATATTTGTGGATCGATCTGATTCGACTAAGGGTCGATTTTGGACGTGGTTCCCAGAGGTCGGTTTTGAATTTGGCTTGAGGCGTCGGTTTTTGACGAAGAGGCTGGTCGTTCTGCCTATATATATTTCTTTTGACACTTGGTGTTCCTCACTTTCTTGAATCCAGAAATTTTTTAATTTAAATGGCGGCGCTCCTCTGAGAAAACTCTTCGATCTTCACTTCGCTTTTCTGACTTAGTCCAGGAATTCAATCTTTCTTACAATCGCTTGCCTCGATTCTCTGCCAAGTATTTGAAGTTCGATAGTTCAAAATATGGAAATTCGATCCCAAATCCTTCATAATACTGACTTGATCGAAGGTATATACTTCTTTTTCGGTTGTTAATTCGAGAACGATGAATGTGGTTTTTTTGTATTGAATTCTCTAGGCAAGCGAGTTATTGGATCGGCTTTGGATGTAATGTGGTAATCGGTCCTGAAAATTCGAATTGGTTTTGGATAATTGTAATTTATAATTGAGTCTGCGAATTTGAATCCTCTTGTGTATTGAGATGTTCATCAGCACTTAGTATTCAAATTGAATTGGCGAGTGATGATTTTGAAATGAGAACCCTCATATTTTTCATTGCTGCAATATTGATCGCAATATGCTTGTGTATATGCCATAATGGTTCGAACATGTATGATTTTTACTTGAACTACTATGTTTTTATGTTCCCACTGTGCATTTTCATCAAAAATTCATGCTTCTTTTCATCTATGCGACCAGTTTGGTCGTCCTTAGACCAATTAAGTGATCGGTTTTAGACGAGCAACCTTCCTTTTGACCGACAAGAACAGCCTGGGCTATGGTTGGTTTAACTTTGTCTGATATGACCGACCCAAGAGGATTTTACTCTTGACCGTCCAGGTTGAAACTGATTTATAGAACGACCATCCTTAGGATGTTTTTTACTGATCCAATAGATGCTAGTTATAACCAGTCTTGAACGACCAGAGACTTACTGGTTTGGAAGTGACCAGGAGTCGTAACTGGCTTAGAACGACCAGGTGCTCTATCAGTCTCGAGCGACTGGGGCATTGCTGGCTTGGAGCGACCAGGTGCTCTATCAGCTTTGAGCGACCGGGTCTTGACTAGCTTGGAGCAATCAACTGCTTTTCCAGTTCTGAGAGACCAGGGCTTGGCTGTTTTAGAGCGACCGGGTGCCTTTCCAGTTTCGAGCGACCGAGCCTTGACGGGGTTAGAGCGACCAAGAATTAACCAATTTAGGAACGATCAGGTTTTTACTGTTTTAGGATGACCAAGTGTTCCTAGTTCTTGAGTGACCAGGGTTTTCTGCCCAGTTTTGGACTGTCTTGATCCTTTATCTGCCACGACCGACCCTTTAAAAGTTCCAGTTTTTTAGCCTTGAGACTTTTTTCAAAAAGAGGTCAATTTGGCGCGATCAGGGCTTTAATATTTTAGAACGACCAGATTTTCAACCATCAAGAGCCGACCTAGTTTTGAGCTTTATGACTATTCTTGTGGTTTGTTTTTCCAATATGCTAGTTTGTGTAGAAATGTCAACTAAACGAGGAAAACACAAAGCCATTGAGGGAACTTCACCAACTAAAGAAGCTGAGTCCTCGAATCAAAATATCAAAACTTCTTCCGCTGTTCATACTGTCGCAAATGTTAATTGGCACTTCCCAATTCCTCGATGCCTTTCTTACACACCGACTGACAGCTGTGTGTCAAAGCTTGATGTTGAGTATTATCGCAAAAAATGCAAACAATTCAGCCTTTCCGAAGATGAAGTCAAATTCCCGGAAAGAGACAGTTTATCTTATCACCCCCCGGTTGGATATGTTACAGTTTGTAAGGGGATGCTTCAGAGTGGAGCGATCCCCCCTTTCAATCCTTACTTAGAGATGATTTTGGGAAATTTGGCTATTGCTCCTTACCAGCTGGCCCCCAATGGTTATTACATTGTTACATGTTTGTATGTGTTGTTCATGAGAGTTTTGAAGCGCGAGCCAACTTTTAAAGACATATGCTCGTATACTCATTTAGGAAGCGGAAGAAAGAGCGTCCTTCCTTCGTCTTTATGGAAAGCAGGAAATCCAGAGTTGTAACTGGCTTATCTGAGAGTACTAAAGGATTTCCCGACCAATTTTTCTACGTGCGGTGTCCCGATAGCTTTTTTGGTCGATGGACCGAAGGAGGTAAACGTTCATCAGAATTCCGTTTTACTTCCCATGATTTGATCGTTTTCTGACCTTTTCTCTCTCTTACAGAAATTCTTTCTGATCAGGATACTGAGATTAACGATTCCTTGTTGGCTTCACTATTATCCGTGAGTGATACCGAAAGAAGCAGACAATTTTTGATTTCCGAAGAGTTTCTTCGACAGTATAAACTGCTTCCCCTTTCCCGTACTCTGACGAAAAAGAGGATAACTAAAAAATTCTTGGCAAAATGTGGACATACTGGCAGCAATAGTGGTGGCAAAAAGCCTCCAGGCACACCTAAGAAAGGTCCTTCTAAAAAGCAGGCTAGTGATGCAATCCTGGGAGGAGCCGTAGAAGTTGTTTCTGAAAAACAAGCTGTTACCTTGGAGGACCCGGAAAAGCTACGGAAATCCCACCTTCCCCGAACAATGGAGAAGAGTTTGCATGACGTGAGGGTAAGGAACTTGCAGTAGTGGAGACTACTTTAAACGTTGAGGAAAATATTGGAGATGTTATTGAGGATCCAACTATGATTAGTACCCAGGATAAAGACTCCGTGGGTACCTTACTGATTTAGATTCTGCGCGATATCTTAGTAAGGATAATACCCCTATTTCAGGTCCTACGGTCCCCAATGTTCAGCCTGATCCCAACACTCAGGAAAATCCTGAACCAGCTCCAGAAGGGAGGGTAAACATAGGGTCAGAATCTGACAGAGTCTCGTTAGGCACATTTTTTACTTTTTGTTCTTACGACTTAGATTGCTTTCTGAGTCGCACTTTTATCTTCTTCCTCCATATACTGCTTTTATTCTCATGCTTTTAAGCGTTGAAGGAATTTGTTACTTTTTCAGGAATGAAGCCATCGTTTATTGACGATTTCCGGAAGAGCAGACAGTCATACACTACTCTTGCCCGCCATTTGAAGAAAAAATTTAAGCAAGCCCCTCCTCAACCCCAGAAATCACACGGCCACCGCCCCACTTCTTCTCATACCTCTTATGAACAACTTCCAGAGCAAAAAGCTTGGCTTGATGACTATTTACAGTCAGCGGAAGATGAGGCGAGGCAGAGAAGGGAGGAGTCTCAGAGGAAAAGACGAAGGACTGGAGATGACCCTCTAACGGAGGTACCCCAGAAGCGTGCCCTAGGATATGTTCCCCCTTATCCAACCCAAGCCAAGCTTCAAGCAATCATGTCGAGGCCGCACGAAATAATTAACGTGGAGAGGGAACTTGGATGCTCCAGCCCCCCTTTTACTCACAGGTTTGGAGATTGGTATTTGAGAGGTTTGAACTTTAATGTGGATCTTTATCCCGCGGATAAATGGGATATGACTGAGATGGTAGCGAAAGCTCGGGGAATCTTGGATGATGTCAGCAAAACCATTGATCAGCGCTTCAAAGTATGGGAACAATTTTATTATCATTTCCAGCATCTTAACACCAGGCGGATTGAAAGCATTAAAACTCTGGAGGACGAAAAAGCCCAACTTGTCCAAGTTGTGAAGACCCAGGATACGAAGATTTCTGTATTAGAACGGGGTTCCACGGTCAACGAGTTAGAATCCAAGGTTGAAAGGCTTCGTAAAGAGCTTGAAGTCGCCAAGCTAATAGAGAGCGAGCTAAAAAAGTGGGCTGAAGATGCTGTAAAAGCGCAGGAAGATGCTGAATCTCAGTTGGCCCTGAGTAGAAGGACTTTGTCAGCCCGAGAATCGGATGTCACATCCCTTCATAATAAGCTTGAAATTGAAACCGCCAAGTCTTCTTCTTTGGAAAAAGAGAAGCAAAAAGCTCTAGACGACGCTCGCAAAATTAAAGAAGATGATGAAGCAACCTTTCTAGAATTTTATGTTTGTAGCATCATGTGTGGAGGAAGCCTTCGTTTCTTAGGAGAAGGTTATGGGAATACACTTGCTTATGTTTGGGAGGAGGTTTTGAAGCGCTCTGAAGGTGCCGATGACAACCAACTCCAGCTTGAGCTGCTAGATGAAGATGATCGAAAGGCCTTAGCTGTAGGCAGAACTTTTCTTAGGATCCATCATGGCGAATCGTCCGGGGCTAAGACTTCAGGTATACTTGTTGACGTTACTTTCCCCATGTTGATTGATGGTGTTGGTATCTCAGGCTCTTTTTCTTATGCAGATGTTGTGATTCCTTCCCCTGTAGCAGGAGGAGAGGGTGATTCGGAAGGAACTACAAACCTTGAAGATTACGAAATCAACGTAAACCCTCCTGCCGCAGGTAAAGATGACTTGCATCAAGTCATGCTGGACTTAGATTATCTCTTTGCCTCTATGGGACATTCTAAGCTTGTGGGCTATTATGCAATGAATTCACTTTTACCAATGCCTCCTAGTGGTGGATATATTGCCATGGTAATGGATGCCATTGAAACTGACTTGCCTTCATTTAATACAGGCTCATTTGCTGATGCTTCTAAAGAAATGACATCCTCCCAACCAAGGTCTCAGGAAGAGAGAATTGCCGCGATAACCAACATTGATCAAGACATTCATAATCTCCACGCTGAAGAGCATGACTCCGAGTAAACTTTTGACGATGTGATTGTTGACCCAGGCAAAAAGATTATTTCCCCTTCTGGTCGGAGACACCAGAAGCATATTGTGAAGAAGAACACTGACTCGCCAACCTCAAAGGGTCCTTCATTGAGATCTAGAAGTTCAAAGACGTAGTGGCTTGGATTCATCAAACTTTATTCAGACCGGATGTATATGTGAGTGCCGGTCATCGCTTACTACTTTGTAGTATGTTCTGAATAATTTGTACTTGACGATTCTTGTGACTTGATTATGTGCTTGAGTATGATGTGGCAATGCTTTGTGTTTCTGTAATTTAAACTTTGTCATTACTTTTTCCTGCATATTCTGGTTTGTACACCATGCTTCCACATCACACTTTACACGTTTTACTTGTTTAATGATCTTCCACCTGTATATGGTTGGGACGATCCTTTGATATGTGAGGAATCAAGCAGCTATTTTCGGCTTTTTGATGTGATATGTGATATGCCCCCATACCAATGGATTGTTCCAACCTTAATACAATGAAAGTGGTCTTGAGGATTGAATGCTTTGAGTTGTAATTAGAATTTAAAAAGCAACTGCCATTGCATTGTGACATTTGGAGCTTTTTATTCTTCATACGAACTCTGCATGTATTGAATGCCTCTTGGAGATGCTTCTTGTTGAAGACTCAGTTTGGCAATAACGTAGTCAAGTTTTTTCTGACTTTGAGTTATTGGCTGAGCATCCCCGGAGAGGTTTTGGGTTAAAAGACTCGGTTATAATGCGACCATATTTTATCTGATTTTGGGTTATTTGACCGAGCACCCCTGGAGAAGACCCAGTTTATTATACGACTGAGCACCCCTCTGAGAGGATTTGGGTTAAAGTCTCAGTTTGACAATAATGTGGTAAGATTTTGTCTGACTTTAAGTTATTTGACTGAGCACCCCCGGAGAGGGTTTGGGTTAAAAGACTCCATTATAACGCGATCAGATTTTGTCTGATTTTGGGTTATTTGACCGAGCACCCCTGGAGAAGACCCAGTTTATTATTCGACTGAGCACCCCTCGGAGAGGATTTGGGTTAAAAGACTCAGTTTGACAATAATGTGGTCAGATTTTGTCTGACTTTAAGTTATTTGACTGAGCACCCCCGGAGAGGATTTGGGTTAAAGACTCGGTTATAACGCGATCAGATTTTGTCTGATTTTGGGTTATTTGACCGAGCACCCCTGAAGAAGACCCAGTTTATTATTCGACTGAGCACCCCTAGGAGAGGATTTGGGTTAAAAGACTCAGTTTGACAATAACGTGATCAGATTTTATCTGACTTTAAGTTATTTGACTGAGCACCCCCGGAGAGGGTTTCGGTCAAAAGACTTGGTTATAACACGATCAGATTTTGTCTGATTTTGGGTTATTTGACCGAGCACCCCTGGAGAAGACCCAGTTTATTATTTGACTGAGCACCGCTCGGAGAGGATTTGGGTTAAAAGACTCAGTTTGACAATAACGTGGTCAGATTTTGTCTGACTTTAAGTTATTTGACTGAGCACCCCTGGAGAGGGTTTGGGTTAAAAGACACGGTTATAACGCGATCAGATTTTGTCTGATTTTGGGTTATTTGACCGAGCACCCCTGGAGAAGACCTGGTTTATTATTCGATTGAGCACCCCTCGGAGAGGATTTGGGTTAAATTGGTGCGTGCCTCTGGACCATATCCCTTTAGTGAAGCTATAGCGAGTTCTTCATTAGATGGCAGGTCAGCAGATTTACTGTGTCTCATAATCAAAGCTTTGCTTTTTTTTTGATATATGATCGAAGGTATGCAAATGAACAACTTTGACGGGATCAGAAGAGCTGCTTTATTCGTATTCATGTAGTTTCTTACAAAGTATGTACATCATTCATACAAGGGAATACGAGTCACAAAGTCATTTGAAATAACGGCGGAGGTGATCACTGTTCCAGGCTCTTGGGAGCTCCAATCCGTCCGTAGTCTTGAGTTTAAAAGTACTGTCGAGGAGTTTCTGGCTGACAACGAATGGTCCCTCCTAGTTGGGGCCAAAGACACCTGTTGCGGTCATGATCTTCTTTAGGACTAAATCTCCCTCTTCGAATGTTCTATGCCTGACCCTTTGGTTGAAGTGCCGGGCGGTTCTCCTTTCGTAGGCGATTATTCTGAGTTCCGCTTCAGCCCTTCTCCCTTTGAGTAAATCCAGAGCCTCGAATTGCAATCTTTCATTCTCTTTTGGGTCATAATGGATTTTGCGATGAGTAGGAACCTCTAGCTCCACAGGAATCATTGCTTCTGAGCCGAACGCCAAAGTGAATGGAGTATGCCCTGTTGTAGTTTTATGTGTTGTGCGATAAGCCCATAGTGCAAGTGGCAGTTCTTCAACCCAGTTAACCTTAGCCTTTTCAAGGCGCTTTTTGATGGTAGACTTCAGGATCTTGTTAAATGCCTCGACTTGCCCGTTTGCCTGCGGATGAGCGACTGCTGCAAAGCTTTTCTGAATTTCATATTTATTGCAGAAATCCTTGAAATCATCACATTAAAATTGCGTGCCATTACCGGTGATGATTTTTTGTGGAATTCCAAATCTGCATATGACGTTTTTCAGAACAAAGTTGATTACCTTCTTCGAAGTGACGGTTGCCAATGGTTCAACTTCAGCCCACTTGGTAAAGTAATCCACGAAAACTATAGCATATTTGAAGCTCGATTTTGCTGTAGGTAATGCCCCAATCAAGTCTATGCCCCAGACAGCAAATGGCCAAGGACTTAACATCATGTCAGCTCAGCCGACGGTGCTCTTGGAATCTTTGCAAATCTCCGGCATCGGTCACAATTCTTAGTGAAGGTCATGGAGTAGAGGTTCACATCAGGCCAAAAGTAGCCATACCGAAGAAATTTTTTAGCAAGAGTTTGCCCACCTGCATGACCCCCACAATCTCCTTCATGCAATTCTGCAAGGATTGCCTTGGATTCTTCCTTTATTACACATCGTAGCAAAGGTGTTGAATATCCTCTCCTGTATAAGCGACTATCCTGGACAAGGTATAGACGGGACTTTCAAAGCATCTTCTTGCGATCCTTGGTTTCTCAAGAAGCGTACCGTAAAGTATATAATTTCTTATAGGAGCTATCCATGAGTCTGGCTCGTCGGTCGTCTCCATTACCCAGTCAACATCGGATTTCTCAATGCTAGAACTAGATAGAACTTCCACGGGAACTAGATCGAAGATTTGAGGATCTCCGGTACTAGCCAGTTTTGATAGAGAATCGGCCGTCCAATTTTCTCCTCTAGGAATGTGGGAAATAGAATAATACTCCAGATTGTCAAGAAGATCTTTGGCTTTAAGCAGATATGCTGGGAGATTTACCATTTTAGTCTGGAATTCACCTTTGATTTGAGACACCATTAGCTGTGAATCGCTGAATATTAGTAGGCTTTTCAAGCTTAATTCTTTTGCAACCCTCAATCCTCCAAGAAAAGCTTCATACTCGACCTCGTTGTTGGTGACGGGGAATTCGAATCGCAAAGCACATCATACTTATCGTCCTTCCGGAGTTTCAAACAATATTCCTGCCCTAGCACAGTATTTGTTTTTAGCGCCATCAACAAAAAGCTTTCATCTAGCGACCAATTCGTTGGTTTCCTCCATTTCCTCTCCTCTATTAGTGAACTCGGCAATAAAATCGGCCAGAGCTTGCCCATTTATTGCTTTCCTAGCGTGATAAGTGATATTATATTGACTGAGTTCAATATTGCACTTTAGCAGCCTCCCCGAAATTTCTAGACGGAACAACACCTGTTTCAAGGTTTGATTTGTAAGGACTTTTAATAGAGTGAGATTGGAAATAAGGTCTGAGCTTTTGTGATGAGATGAGCAGGGCATATGCAAGCTTTTCTATCCTGGGATAATTCATATCCGCCCCGGCAAACCTTTTGCTAATGTAGTATACCGGCCACTGGATTTTATCTTCTTCCCTGATGAGTGCTGCGCTCAAGGCATGGGATGATACCGCAAGGTATAAGAACAAGCTCTCTCCATCCTTTGATTTTGATAGCATCGGAGGGGATTCCATGTGCTTGATGAGATCCTCAAATGCTTGCTGGCATTCAGCAGTCCACAAGAAATTCTTCCTTTCCTTTTTCAATGCATCAAAGAGGGGAATGCACCTGTCCGTTGCCTTTGATATGAAGCGACTCAGAGCTGCTACCTTGCCATTTAAGCTTTGGAGTTCCTTTTTAGTCCGCGGAGCTTGCAATTCTCGTAAAGCAATCACTTGTGTTGGGTTTGCTTCAATGCCTCGAGCATTCACCAAGAAACCAAGGAATTTCCCTGATGCTACGCCGAATGAACATTTGAGTGGATTGAGGTTCATGCCATATTTCCTCAGGATTCACCAAGGTCCTGCATATGACTCTTTGCTTCTTTGGATTTTACCAGCATATCATCGACATAGACCTTCATGGTCTTTCCAATTTGTCCTTTGAACATTGAATTCACTAGGCGTTGATAGGTGGCACCTGGATCTTTCAAACCAAACCGCATTACCTTATAACAATATAAACCACGATCAGTTATGAAACTTGTACTATCCTGGTCTGGCTCGTGCATCATGATCTGATTGTAGCCAGAGTATGCATCCATGAAAGACAATAGTTCATGCCCTACCATTGCATCAACGAGCTAATCAATTCGAGGTAGGGGGAAACTATCCTTTGGGCAAGCTTTATTCAGATCAGAATAGTCAACACACACTCGCCATTTGCCGTTCGATTTCTTCACAAGAACTGGATTAGACACCCATTTGGGATAGGTGGATTCGCGAATGAAATTATTCGTTAATAGCCTATCCACTTCATCCTTCAAGGCCTCAGATCTTTCAGGGCCTTGCATTCGCCTTTTTTGCTTTATAGGATGTCTGCTAGGATCAATATTCAGCTTATGTACTATCACATCAGGAGAAATTCCGCACATGTCTGAGTGGTTCCAAGCGAAGACATCCAGATTTGCCTTCAGAAAAGCAATCAGTTCCTTTTGCAGCATAGGATCCAACTGAGAGCCTATCTTCACTATTTTATCCGTATCATCATCATGAACTTGTATAGAAATGGTGGCTTCAGCTGATGCTGCTCTCTCATCCCCTGCACTGGGTTTTCGTGGATCCATATCTTCTTATATGTCATTGTATTCTCCAGCACAGGGGGAGGCCATTAGTTGCTATAAGGGAGCTTCATGGATGCAGAGAGGATCCTTCACATCCTTCTTGGTTTCGTATTTTCGAGCTTCAATGAAATCCGCCATATAGCACTCTCTTGATTCTTGTGGATCTCCCTTGATAACTCCCACTCTGTTTGCGGTCGGGAATTTCATCATTAGACACCAAGGAGCTAGAGCTATTCTAAAAGCGGCTAGTGCAGGCCTTCCCCAGAATGCATTATACCCTGAAAATTAATCAATTATAACGAAAGGTTGCATCATGGAGACTTGCTTCCTTCCTTCGCCAAGCTCTACAAGGAGATCAATCACGCCAATGGGCTGAGTTGGTATACCGGTTAAACCGTGTATTTTATTTTTGCTAGCTCGCACATTATCCATGGAAAATCCCATTTTGGAGAAAGTTCTGTAAAACAGGACGTTCACAGGTGCCCCGTTATCAATCAACACCTTTTTTACTATCGCAGGTCCCAGGCCGATCGCAATCACCATTGGATCAACAGTAGGGGCCAACATCCCGTCAGAATCCCGATCTCGGAACACTACATCCTCACAGGATGTTTTTGGCATCTTCCGACGAAGGGAGTTACTGCAAACATCAAAGCCGTCTCCTTTTGAAGTATTACTTAGCTCATTTGTATATCTGACCATATCCTCCTAAGCGTCTCCTGCAGGATGAGGTCCACCACTAATCGTATTGATTATAGGTCGAGAACCACTTGCAGGTGTTCTTCCATCTTGGGTTGGATGAGCTTGCTGTCCTTGAGCGGGCTCAGCGTCTGTTGAGCGCTTCACATACTCTTGAAGACGGTTCTTTCTTATCAATTCTTCGATTAGATTCCTCAGGTGTCGGCACTCGTTTGTGTCATGACCCGGTCGTTTATGAAATCAACAGAATCTACCTGAATTTGCATCTTCTTCGGACACCTTCGTTGGCGTTAGGTTCGGGTAATCCTCTGATTCCTTGGTTGCCATGAATATGTGCTCGATCGTATCGTTCAATGGAGTAAAGTCCATTGGATTGAAGAAACGTCTCTTTTTGGGATCTTTACCGTCCCTAACATCATTCATGTTTCCTCTTTTATGCCGCTTTCCAAAGTTTCCTTGATTTGCCTTTGTAGGAGCTTCTTTCCCTTCGGGAGCCACCTTAGCTTTGACATAGCCAACAGAGTAGATGGGATCATCTTCAAGGCACATGTACTCCTCAACTTTGTCATAGAATTTGTCTAGCGTTTCGGGCTTCTTCCTCTTCAACCATCTTCCAAATTGAGACTGCTTATCTATGCCCCCCTTTAAAGTCATTAGAATCAGCCTTGGTTCGTGGGTCCCTACTTCGGCATCGGCAACATTAAAACGAGTCAGAAAGGATCTTATCGTTTCACCCGGGGCTTGTTCTAGCTCGTTGAGGGACATAATATCTCTGACTTTCGTTGTCTAAAGGAGGAACTGATCCCGAAAGCATCTTGCTAGTGTGGCAAAATCATCAGTAGACCTGGGAGGCAGCTTGGTGAACCACAATGATGTAACCCCTCCAGGTACACATGGAAGTACAAACACTTAAGTTCATCCGTTGCTTGGGCCCCATCCATATGCTGGTCTTATCGGAATAACAGCACGTTGGGGTAACCTGTCCCATTGTAAGCTTGGATTATAGGTGGCTTAAACTTCCGCGGGAAAGCTGTCTTCTTGATTCTTTCCATGAGAGGGGTTTTGGATGGTGCAAATTCCCATTCAGCTTCATTGTCACTCCGACACTTATCCTCCTTCATCATCTGTCAGACCATTTTCAGAAGACGATCCTTTTCATTGAGGCTTTCTGTGGGGCGGACTCCTTTGTATTGACCGAAAGCTTGCCTAAGCAAGTCATCGCGGTTGCGACTCAGAGGCCCTGGCCTTTCTCGATTGTAAAGTGCCCCTTTGGCAGAATCACCAACTCGACGAGATGTAGTCTTCGTATTATGGTTCCAAGCAACTTTCTTTGAACTCTCAAACTTTCCTTTATCGGGATTAGAGATCTCTTGGAAAGACTTCTCCTGATTCGGACTGGAGGAGGTGGAGAGTGCGTCTTCTGCATGAATGGGCTTTGAAGCTACTTTTGCTGTCGCGGTTTGGAGAGCGAAGAGTGAATCCAACCTTGCCATGATGGCTTTGTTGGCTAGCTCCTGCTATTGCGTAAGCCCCACAACGGCTTGATCAAGCTCGCCTCTCGTAACATTCACTCCACCATTTGACGTCTGACCCACTTCAAATCGATTAACCACGGGGGTTTCATCCTGATTTCCTTCATTAGATGCTCTAATTCTTGCTTCCTTACTTGCTTTTGGCGGCATTATTTCAGAAAGCAACTTGAACTTTGAAGAGAATTCGTCAAAAGGTCCATATCGCAAGCTGGAGCGAGCTATTCTGAAGGCTTAGCTTGAAGATTTTGAGATCTTCGTGGTGCACTTGATTTCAGAAAGTAGATCAAGCCCCACAGTGGGCGCCAAATTGTTTACACCAAAAATTGGTATAACAACCAAGAGGAATTTCTGAACACGTTACCTGATCAGAGGCGAGATGCTTAGAAAGCACGTCACCTTTTCAAAGGCGGGGTGTTAGAAAACCTTTAGAATTGTATGGGGCTAAGTCTAATTCTGAAGAATCACAAAATTCAAAAAGAAGACGCGAGTTTATTGTGGTTCGACTCTTAATCGAGTCTACGTCCACATTGAAGATCGGATTTCATTATTCACCCAATTATCTACAATATTTGCTCCTTATACACTCATAAGAGCTCTCTTGACAAGCATTTATCTTTACATTTGCTTGGGAATGGTAGAAAGCTTGAAGCGATTATGCCAATCCTTCTATGGAAATCATGATTGTAAGCTTGCTAGATCCTCGATGAGTTGTGGAGAAGAGATGTTGAAATACTTGAAGAAGTTCGAAAAGCAATTTGACAGCACCTCCTCGTTGTTCCAGCCAAGTCCCCCTCAAATGATGGAGGTAGGTTGCTATTTATAGGTGATGGAGTGGCTGAAATCTTTACTTCAGGAACCTGGTCGGTTTTGTCGGGTATTCACAAAAGTTCCATCGCCAGTTGTCACCAGCCTGCCATACTTTATGTGTTTAGATCGATCAGAAAGCAGAAAAAACGATCAGTGGTTCTAGTTTTTGGGGCGGACCGACCAGGTGAGATGACGCTATCCTTTAGAAAATGTGGACCGACCTGATATTTTGAACATCTGAAGCGACTAGCCATCTTGATCATATGAGAGCGGCCAGTCTTGTGAGAGCGACCAGATTTAGAGCGACCAGGAAGTTTTTTGTATTTGGAGCGACCAGAAGTGTTCTATACCTTGGAGCGACCAGAAGTGTTCTATACCTTGGAGTGACCAGGATTTTCTCACTTTTGGAACAATCAATCATCTTGCAACCCTAGAATGATCATAATCCTTCAAGTTTCTTTTGTCTTTGGAACGACTAAGACCTTAGACATTTCGGAGCGACCGGGAGCCTCTGGCCTCAGGAGCGATCAAGAGTCTTCGGCCTTCAAAACGATCAGCTATCTTGAATTTTAGAGCGACCAGAGCTATTTAGTATTTTGAAGCGATCAAGACAGCAAGGAGATGAGAACGACCAGGAGCCCATTTGCTAAGACTGATCCCTCTTAAGAATTACAAGACCGACCTCTTCTTTTTAAATATCCAAAAACGACCTGTACACGAATCAATCGGGTGGATAACATAAATCAAAATTGAATATTCCATATCATTAATACATAAATGATAAAATTTTCAAAACATTAGATTTTGAAATCACTTCCTTTTCGATATTCATTATAAAAATGAATAAAATTGATACAAGTATCGTTCACGTCAAAATAGCGCATATCTAATCAACATGACTTTATAATTTTCAATATTTCCTGTCCATCCAAAATCGGGCGTCAAATCAGATTTTAATCCTTTACAGAATATTACTTTAAAATATTCTTTATTTTAAAATATTCGTTCGTTCTGAATTGGAATCAGATACAATCAATTACCATATAATGTGATTTATATGGATTTCATACAACATATGTGTATAACAACAATGATAAATAATCAACCATCATCCAGAGTACATTCTACACTGTATAAGCATTAAATATAAATAATTAACGCTTACACAGCCTATCAACCAATCGACCGACATACTACTAAAAAATTGGGATTAGTGTACGTCAAATATCATCCCAGCACCCGTGTGGAGTTTCAATCAACAAACGCAGATTTTTATTTGTGCAGTTGGGCGATGTGTAAAATTTATCGTCCCAATCAATATCAGTCAAATGGGTGTACATAAACAAATCGTTTTGATTTGTAAATGAATATTTACTTTATTCATATACACGTTAAAAATTATATTTTTAACGAGAAAATATTTATTCCGTTGATTAATATTTTATACAGTCCATTTCACATCACAATAAATTTCAAATAACACAATCAAACAAACAAGTCGTCCATGATCTGTGGACGATGGGGGAGCAGTTCATATATGAAGTTATGAAATAAATAACTGTATAATAAATTAGAGTGAGGAGTTCTCACCTTGAAGCTAAACCAAGCGCCGCGACTCTTCATATGTAGAAAAATCTTCGTTGTGTTTCCAACGAGATCTGTTTCACACGGTATATGTTAAAAATCACATTTTTATAAAGCTACTGTATATAAAAAAAATCTTATTTTTAATACGATGATATTTATAAATAAAAATCACATTTTTAATTCAACTCTATAATTAAATATCACATTTTTATAATGCTATTGGTATAATAAATTTCATATTATAAAAACTATACTTTCTAGATAACAATTACATATTATTTATATTTTTAAATCACATATTATTTATGTAATGCCATAATATATAAAAATCAATTTTTTATTCTTTGTCTGTCATATTATAAAAATATAAAAATAAATCAATGTTATTTACTTTTAAAATTTCAGATTTAAACAAAAATGACATATATATAAATTTCAGATTTTAAAACAATATAATTGACAATAATTAAGTTTGCCTAATTAGTCATTAAGGTAACCTTGTTTATGTCGTCTTCTTCATTGAAGCCTGTAACCCATCGCGCCGTTCAGAAACCTCACTGCCCCACCTCAACCGGAGAGCCGGACTACAATAAGGCGGCGACGCCTGGAGCCCCGCTCGTCCACCTCCCCACGCCCGCAATCCGGGCCCACTCGCCCCCCCTCCTCTTTGAAATCACCGTCGATCTACAGACTTTGGAGAGTAAATTCGAATGACATACTCAATAAAAATTCCTCATTTTGGTATTGATATGAATATCTCTCCTTCCACATGAATATTCATTTTAGAAGAATTGGAAATCATTTGTTAAAGTGGAAGAAATTGGGGAGAGAAAGTTTGAATGACGTGGATCGTTCATCTGATGAAGGCGGCTCAGGGAAAAGGGGTTGACCGCGTGAAAATTGCTTTGACTAGGGTTTTACAAAAGCTTGGGTCATATATCATAAACTAAATAATATATTTAATTCGTGAATTTATTGGTTTACTGATTCGAACTCCAAATTAAACCGAACGACTGTCGCTCCAAGCTAATTACCCCCATTCCGAACACAATGGGACATGTTTCGTGGCCAGTTCGGCTGTTACAGTCAGTTATTCTTTGAATTAAAATATAAAACATTCAATTTTAGATTTGAACGTACATTTTAATTTGCCGGGGTCGCATACTGATTCTAAAAATTCTAGAAAAATAAATCTGGCTATGTTGAGACGATACGGTCCCAACAAAACTGATTTCGTCGAATTCTGAGTCTGTTTGAAAAATGTTAGCCTACTTTATGAACTAGGCTACACAATGTTAGAAGATCAAGTGATGATGAATACTCTCTCGATGGTTGGACCGGATCGGATATATATAACCATGACAAAGCGACATGAAGCAGAAAAAGAAGGGAATCAAACAGAATCAGATTAGTTCGGGGTAGTTAGACCCATTCCCCTTTGCTCAAGCGTCCGATCCGATCCGGGAGCAGTGACGGTTTCACCACACGATGTCCTGAAGAAGAGAAGCGGTTAAACGACCACTTTGCCCACGTTCTCCTCACGTTCACCGCTTACTTGATGCGCTATCACCATTTGGAGAACTCCGAACCCGCTTTTTGAGCATTGAATGCCACATGCCCCCGAAGCGAAGCCATTCCAGAGCCATTTTCCACTTATAAATAGACCCCCAAGGGTTATTTGAAAGGATTTTTTAGCAACTTGAGAGCTCTCACTCCATTGTAATCCGAATTTCTCCGACATATTCAGATTATTACTACAATTCCAAATAAAAATCCATCAACATTGAGTGAATCCTTGTATTATATGAGGGAAATTGAGTGAGAATTATTGTTGTATTTGCCTCCAAATCATCAATCCAAAGAGTAGAAAGTGGACATAGGGTCTTTAATGCCGAACCACTATAAATTATGTGTTTTCCTTTGCTTTTTGATTTCATTTCATTAGAATCATTATTAGTTTGGGTGTTAGATCCACTTTTGGATCTAATATTATGGTGCTTTCACTGAGAATTTTTTGAATTCTCCACTTTTTGGGGTTATCGTTCTACTATTCGGACCTTCAAATTCGAAGAACTTATTCCCCTATTTCCGAAATTTTCAAGTGTTTGCTGATTAATTGCTGAAGAATTGAACATTATGGCTAAAGGAAAAGGAAAATAAGTACAAGGCGCTCGGGAGAATGAGGCAAGAGACGATCAGCAGGCCATAGTTGTGACAAGGTCATGGGGATAGAGCTCTAGACAGGTCCGATCCGAACCGAGTGCTCCGAACCATATTGATGACGTGGATCCGAACCGACCCGGAGGTTCTGAAACTGCTCACACCCCCCTCCAAACCGAACCGGCTCGGCTGTCCTACTTTGATCCGACTCGAATGCGGCTGAAACTGACACATCTACTCGAGCACCCCCAAATGCTCCGATGTCGGCCGCGAGGACTAGTACTCAACCTGCTCCATCTGCACAAGTCACGCATGGAGATCTTTCACGCTTCCTGTATTTACTAGAGAGTACTAAAAATGCTTTAGAGGCGCACAAACGTGACAGTCTTCGTATGCAAGAAAACATGATCACTATGAGTAGGGAAATCCGTGAACTTCATGGGCAGAAGACACCTTCTCCAACACGCTTCCTTGCACCAGATTATTCATCTTCTTTAGATGAAGAGCGCCCACGTGAAAGAAGGCCGGTTGAACGACCTGAAAACCTTGAACAGTTGACCTTTGGGTCCTTGGGATCCCATGAAGATGCCACTCGTGTGCTTGGGCCTAATGACCCAAGCCTGAAAGAGCCTATGCTGCTGCCTATGCGTGGATCTCGCATCTTACCCAGGGATCCTAATATCACTAATCCCACACAAGGACAACTCCTCCAACCCCTTCCTCCCGGGATTGACTGAGAGCATAGGGAACGGAGTAGAGCAGAAGCCGCTAGAAACAGGAGGACATCCCCTATTCAGGAGCATAGGGGTAATCCGAACATTAGGGCCAGAGAGCTTGAACCAACTTTAATGAATGCTGATGTAGAGGCAATGGTGTGTCAAATCATGGAGGATAGCTGACGCTATACCAATGAGGACCGGGGCATTGAATGAAGTCATACCCCATTCACCGACGACATTTTGGAATACCAGTTTCCCAGGCGATTTAATTTGCCACAAATGGATTGGTATTCTGGGAGGAGTGACCCGGGACAACATCTGATGAGATATGCATGGTTTATGAATGCTACAGCAGCTCCAGATGCTATAAAATGCTAGGCCTTCCCAATTTATTTAGAAGATGTGGCGTTGATGTGGTTCACCTGACTCCCTCTACGATCGATATCAACCTTCAAGGAATTGAGTGAACGCTTCATGAACCAATTTCGAGTTCATGCTCAAAAATATAAAAGCGTCATTGAGCTGTTAAGGATTAAGCAGGCTCCAGGGGAATCTTTGAAATCATACTTAGACCGTTTCAACCTGGCTGTTTCCGAAGTAAGCGACCCTCACGAACCCACTATTCTGATGGCCTTAATAGAAGGAGTAGACCCTGATTCAGAATTCGGGTATTATCTATCTGGAAAACCACCCCCCACTAAGGAGTTATTCTACGAAAGGGCCAATATTCGTTTAAGGCGAAAGGAAGCGTATGCAAATGGAGAGAGAAAATCTGAAGGGGCTTCGAAGGAAGATATGCAAAGTAATGTCGCTATGAAACAGTCTGGCGATAGTTCGGGAAAGGTTGAGATGAACGTTGGCAACAAGAATGAAGGTAATAACAAAAGAAATGGAAATGTAACAGGAGGAATAGGAACCAAGGAAATAACTCTAGTAAAAGACCTAGATTCCAAACCTTTGAGAATTATTCGCTATTAAACAATACATTGGAGAATATCTACTTGGATACGTATAATGTCCTTCAATTCAAGTAACCTCCCCCCGGGAACTCTACCGAGAAAGAAATTGAGATCAAAAAAATTTGCTTGTTTCATGGAACTCATGGACATACCAAAATGAGTGTCATCACTTAAGGGATGTCATTGAGAAGCTACTCCGAGAAGGAAAGCTTGAAGACCATAAAGCTACCCCGAGAGACAGGGGGCAAGGAGGATAAGCCCCAAATCAAAGTCAACCTGCTCCTAAACCCACAGCTCAATAGAAGGGTAAAGAGATTGTCATTAACACTCTAGTAGGAGGGTCTCATCTAGCTAGCTAGAGTTACAGAGAAATGGACCAATATGTTAACGCATCTAAACACATCGGTGTGGAGGAATGCAATAAGCTTGAAGATATCGCTGCGGTGAAACAACAAAAAACAATGTTTGATGATGTTGTATTCCGTAGTAGAGACGATGCTGGAGTTCAATCGCCTAATGAAGATCCATTGGTCATCACTACTACTATCGGTCCCGCCACAGTTCATAAGGTACTAGTGGACAACGGATGCTCAGTTAATATTCTTTTCAAGAAAACCTTCTATCGAATGAAACTCCAACAGAAGATTTGAAGCCTTGTGAATGTTGGATTCGTGGCTTCAATGGAGCATCGATAGCTCTAATGGGATATATAGAGTTGTCAGTAGCATTAGGACAAGGAGACCGTCGAAGAGTAAGAATTCTGCAGTTCGTAGTCTTGGACATCGGCTCGCCCTATAACACTTTCTTGGGCAGACCAGCTCTGGCTGTATTCAGAGCCTGCAACGCACCCTGGTGCCTATTGCTGAAGTTCCCGACGGAATCCGGGGTTGGAGTAATGAGAGGGGATCAAGTCACCAGACGTGCTTGTTACATGGAAGAGTTGAAGATGCTTCTAAAAGGTCTGAACTTGGGTTCCAAGGACATCCCTTCTCCTGCCAAGTAGAATTCAACATAGTAGCTAAAGGCCATGCCACCTAGGGGATCGCCTGACAAAACTCTTGAGGATATCGACCCCAGGGAAGATGAAGTACCAGGAGCTAGAAAGGCGACGCCCAATGAGGTGACTGTGGATATCCCAATCGATAACGACGACCCGGCAAAGGTCTTGAAGATTGGGTCCCATTTAGACCCCTTCTAGACGAAGGAGTTGACTGATTTTTTGAAAGCAAACCTCGACGTGATTTCCTAGGCACACGCAGACATGTGTGGAATCTCTCCGGCAGTTATAAGCCACTCATTAAGTTTGAACCCAAATCACCCTCCGGTCAAGCAAAAGAGTCGTATGCTGGGACCCGAACGATCCGCAGCTTTAAAAGAAGAAGTTGAGAAATTGAAGAATAATGGGTTCATTAGAGATTCAACATATCCCGACTGGATATCGAATCTTGTCTTAGTCAACAAATCAAATGGAAAATAGCGAACATGCATCGACTTTTCCGATCTGAACAAGGGCTGTCTGAAAGATAGCTTCCCTCTCCCCCGGACTGACCAGCTAGTGGACTCAACGGCTGGACATGACCTCCTTTCCTTTATGGACGCATATCAAGGATACAACCAGATCCCTATGCACGTGCCAGATCAAGAACACACGACCTTCATTATGAACTTGGGATTGTACTATTACGCAGTGATGACCTTTGGGCTGAAAAATGTCGAGGCCACGTATCAGTGACTGGTGAATCGAATATATTATGATCAAATCAGAAAACTATAGAGGTTTATGTGGACGACATGCTCGTGAAGTCCAAGCAGTCTTCTGAACATACTAAGGATCTAGCGGAAATGTTCAATAATGTGCGAAAATACGGGATAAAATCGAATCCTTTAAAATGCTCATTCGGGGTTGCATCGGGGAAATTTTTCGGTTTCATTGTTAGTTCTCGAGGAATCGAAATTAACGCTGACCAAATAGCAGCAATAATGAACATTGAAGAACCACGGAAAATTAAGGATGTTCAAAGCTTGGCAGGAAAGGTTGCCGCACCAAGTATATTTATTTCCAAAGCCACGGACAAGTGTGTTCTTTTCTTTGATTTAATCAAACGGTGGAAGCATAACTTTGAGTGGACTCCCGATTGTGTGGAGGCTTTCCAAAACTTGTTGAGCCTATTAGAAATACCCCCGATCTTGTCAAAACCAGTAGATCATGAAGACCTGTTTGACTATCTGGCGGTGTCATTTCATGCTGTCAACACAACATTGGTGCGAGAAGAAGACAAGGTCCAGAGGACTGTATATTATGTGAGTAAGAAGTTTCCAACTGTAACGACCCAGGGATTTTCGGCCCCGAAAATCAACATAAATACCTTACCGTACTCATGTCGACCCTCCAAGCACCGAAAACACTGGATAGCTATTAGAAAGAAATTAGAGGGTGAGATAAGAAAGAAAGAAATATTAGAATAGAAGAGGAAGAAGAAACACCACATCACAGAGTCTCACATCGCAGCGGAACAAAATATAATACAGAAATAAATCTTTACTGAGAACTTTGAATATACTTACAGTATCAGAGTACACATCTGGACATTGATAATAACCGGTCCTCATATACATCACAGCGGAATACACATTATATATATAATACGTCTGAACTTCTCCAACTCGTCTCTGGACATCGCAGCATCCGATAACCTGGACCTGCACAACCCGGTCTAACCCGAGCATTACAAATACCGGGTCAGTCTGGTGAACCAGAGTGAGATAAACTCGCACAGTATTCAATATAAATCATCCAATCATGATTTTAGAGGTCAAAATCTTTTCAAAAGAAAAGAATAATCGTAAGACCAAATCCACACATAAACACGGACGGTTTTTAACTTACGATAACCCAAATCAGTTTTGAAACCAATATTTTGTATGATATTACAATAATGTCTAAATACAAGTAAATATCAATCTAGTGGAACGCTTGCATCTCACGCTCCACATATATAGTATACAAATCAAAACCCGTAGGCGCTTATTGGAGTTTGGATTCCAACACTGACAAGGTATGGGACCACCTGCCGATAGTGTATCTCTAGAGACGAATACACTGGGTTCAACAAGAACGTCTTGCAACCCGGCCGTCACATGACTGACCACTCATTTCGCTTGAGTGTATCGAATGTATACCACCGACGGTTGGGATCAGCAACCGCCTCCCGATAAGGGACAGCATCGAACATAGATTAAAGAAGCAATAGGAATTTCTCTAGATAGGTGGTTATACACACTAATGGGAGCGACCCATATAGCCATGCTGCCTGCCCGATTTTTGTCATTTCCTGGTTGGTGAGGCTTGAGGTCAGAACACATCTGGTCATCATTCACTTTGGATGCCACATCGCCAGATCCGCCAGATATCACTAATTGATATCCACAAAAATACTCTAGCTTGAAGCTAAGAGATCGGCAATTCCCCGCCAACAACTATAGCACGTTTGAAGAAATCAACGTACGTGATCCTTTGGAAATACTCTGTCAGACATCCGTCCATACAAGTCATCCAGGATCAGGATGAACCGAAGGCACTCTCCTACTGCATCCAATACAGGAATCACCCCATGAATCAGTAGCGAGAAGTCCTTGCAACCCATCGATTCCAATCACGACAGAATCACAGCTTATCTCTACTAGCCAGGAAGAGAATTATAGCGGTTCTTCCGTTTATGAAAATCAACGGTCTTCAATGCTCCATCCCGATCATCTTCTGATATCTTCACGTATTTGTTAGTCAGAATGGTTTTAGAATTTACATTCGATCCCGGTCTTTCCATACCAACAATCGTATTGGGTGGGTTTGTTGGTCGGTGATTTAACCATCAAAATATTCAGTGTTTCACACATGACAAACAGATGGGTTCACTGGTTTTGTATTCGGCATCACTTGGCCTTTGACAAACTGGTTTCCTTTTTGTTACATTAAAAACCTCTAATTCTTTAAATATTCAAAAATACTATATTCGAATAACTCTAATTTGATTTAACTCTAATTGATTAACTAACATTCCACTTAACTCCATTCGCTTGACTCTAGATCGCAGCGATCACAATGGTTATGCCTGATTCCCTCAGGAAACATCCGATCGCCGTAGGCTATCTGCAGCCCTGCGAATTACGCTAGCAGTCGTCCGAAATGACAACTCATCCTTTATTATTTAAATCGGGAAAATCCATTTGTTTTTAATAAGGAAATTTATAGCACATATGTTATAACAATAGCATTATAATTACTATTTACATTTACAAACAACAGTGCTATAATCGCTGTTTAGGTTTACAATCCATTTACTATAGCAACAGTGCTAAAATCGCTATATTTGATTTACAAAACATATATTATAACAACAGCGCTAAAATCGCTGTTTATATTATCAAAACATATTCACTAACGTCTCTTACGATTACCAACTAATACCATCTTTAGATAATCCCGATGTTGTTCAAGTTGGGGTATTTTAATTACCTCTCAGACCTTGATCAAACAACGTTCTTATCCTAAGATGAATATCAGCTGTAATCAAACCACTATTCTATTCCAGTCTCCACACATTTCATTATAACTTGGTCTTTGTTATAAGATCCTATGACCCACTTCTTTGACTAGATTCACTTATTTCCAATCTCCCTTTAAATTTATTCGACCATTTCCCACTTTGGAAATCTTATTCCAATTCTCCCCTTTTGTTTGATCTCAAATTTCAAATAAACGTTAATCTAACATCAACGCTCTTACACTTTATTTCTCATTTATATACTCTTGGTTTACTATAACCCTTTTGCTTAATCTCCTTTCACTTAACTCAAATAATTAAGTACCCTTTAACTTAAGTTGTCATATTCGCTTAAAATTCTCTTTATAACTCCATTATAAAAATCAGGGTTTTAAATATAAACTCATCCATAAATCCCTTCGCCATCCCATTGGATCATTTCACTTCGATTACTTTCTTACATTAATTCAATTAAGACTAATTTCTTAAATCACTATTAATTAGGATAAGACTTTTCTTTAATCATTAACAATTATAAAATAGTTAATTCCATTATTACTAAAATAAAGCGTAAATACCTTAAAGAACCTTATTTAAATTTAAACAATATTTATTTAACTATTTTAATCAAACACATTAATTTGGTAATCAAATCCAGTTCACAACAGTCGATTTAATTGACTCAAACCTCGATTATCTTATTAAATGAATTCAATTAATCGACACTTTAAGCTAATTAAAAATATAATTAATTTAAATAATTTCCATTAATTATTTCCTTAAAACAATTATCCAAAGTTTAACCATCCGGTTTATCCCTTATTCTGCTACTTACAAATTTGATTTAACATCAGCATTTAGCTTGTAAAATAATTTAATAACCAATCAAGGTTTTGAATAACTAAAATATTTATTTATTTTACTTAAATAACTTTGATTCAAAATAACATAATTAAAAATCTAACTCTGGCTATAAAAATAAATTTTATAACCTCAACTCTATCGATTCAGCTGACGTTGAATCACTATTTATAACCTCAAGTCAAAAATCAACCATCAAATCAAACACATTTAACTGATAACAAATAACGACCATTTAACACCAACCAAATAACAGAACAATTCAAACAATTAAGCACGTTTATAAATAAACGTGACCAACAGGGCGAGTTACCTCCGTTGGATCCAATCATTGAAACAACGATTTGGTATTTCACTAAAATTAAACACAGTTTAATTTCATCGGTTAAATCAACAGTCAAATGTATAACTAGCAAAGAAGTCAACCATGGGCAAGCAGAGCATACAAAATAAAAATACCCAATTTATATAAAATATAAAATGGGTAACTGAGTGAGTTTAACTCACCTTGATTTGCTTGTTGCTAAATCGGTTCGGTTTCCAGTTAAATTAAATGGAAATGTTTAATTTAACCATACATTCGAGTAGCCTCCAGCTTCCGCCTAATTTGATTTCAAAATGTAGAGTTCGACGATGTGATCGCACCGCAACTGATTTGGTTCCGTTCTGATAACAGAAGCATAAGTCTTAGCATTAACAATGTAATATGATTAATTAAAATAATTATTCCTCTTAATTATAATTTAAATATCTTAATCATATAAATAACTTTCCTAATCAAGTTTATTATTCTAATTATAAACTAATAAATCCTTCATGACTCTACTATTTAATTATAAATTAATTACAGTTCCTATTTAGACAGATTTGACCCCTTTATCTACGACTGACGGTACCGGTTTAAATGAGTTATTAAACTCCTAATTAATTAAATAATGATACTAGTCACATATTAATTAATTAACTTTCAAGCTAACCAATTTACAATATTTTTACGTTTAGAATATCAGGTCAGTCCTATGACACTAGATTTATGTTACTTATTTTATTGAACTCTAGTTACATATATTAACTAACTCAATAAGTTATGTAATAAGTTAACCATTCCACTTGGAAATAAAATTAACCGTGGATTTATACAATTGGGTTTCCAATGTGTGTTACCGCTTCTGCTTCCATCTTCTTTGTTCCGAAATGAAGGCCCACGCTTGCATCAAATTCTCGAATTAGTCAACCATTTCTCTTCCTAATCTTAGTCTTAGTTTAGATTTACACAGTTAACAGATCGACCCCTTTCTTCAAACATCAGCTCCAACCCATTCCTTGTTGCTGCGCCACCGTCCCCACACCGGAATCCCATCAACAAATGGCGAACTGTGCGCCCTGACCCTTCGAACCATCGGCCCAAACGCCGAGCTGCCTCTCGCCGTTGTTTGCTAGCGGTTGGCCAAAAACTACCGTGACTTGCAGGAGAAATTCTGGTCCCTACAGGACGCTGATGAAAATCACCACCGGTAGATAGCAAAAGCTTGAGGAGGCACACATATTGGTACTGGAATGATTTAAGTGAAAGTGCATAGATTAGAGGATCAGTTGGGAAAAAGGACGGGGTTCATCTGCCGTTGGTTATGTGAAGATGGCAGCTCAAAGAGCGTTGACTAGGCAGAACCAGAAAGTAGGGTTTGACTTAACATGTATTTATAAAGGGACTAACGTGGGAGGCACGGTTCCTAGTTTGGCCAGTAAGTAAAGTTTTTGAGCACAGTATCTCAATGGCTTGCAGTGGACGAAAGGAAATGTATATAGGTAGAAATTATATTAAAACATTATATGAAATTTCATCGTGCAATATCGCGTAAAAACTATCTCATACAATCTTCGTCTACTGATAAAAAGGCTATTCTGGATGTAAAACGATATTCCGGACCCAAAGGGACAGCTTTCGTCGTAATCCGAGGTCGTTTGAAAATTTTTCCTTTATGAAACCAGAAATTAACACGTATTTTAATTTACCACGATCACCAGATAAATCAAATCAACTTGAAACTGCGAACATCGACAATAACTTTTCGATACGAACCCAACGGCACTAATTTCGTCGCATTCTGAGACTGTTCCCCCGGTAGGCTGTTTTTACCGCGCACCGCAACACCCTTTTCAACGCCAAATTTTCCGATCTCTAAAAATAACAAGCTATATACCTACCCTGACTATAATCGATGATACGAACTCCCCGGAAATGGTTTCATGGCCTAATTCGATCGTCTGTTCAAGTTACACTCCAATATCTCTTTATTTGGTTGAATTAATTTAACTGCACTGAACGAGCGTTTACAACTACCGTGGTCACATACGACATCGGTTTTCCACGCCACTCACCACCGTACAATAATTTAACGATACGGTTCTAATGAAACTGGTTTCGTCGAAAATAGAGTCCGTTTGCAAAACGGCTATTTTAACGCGTATATTTATATAACGATTTTCCATAGCAATTATTTGAAAATTTGATTGTGCCATAACTGTCAATATATAACACGGAATCTGGATTTTTCTCTTTCATATGAAAATTATCGTCAATACGGTCCCAGCGTTTCTTATTTCATGAATTCTGGTTTATAACGAATCATGTATTCTCAACTGAAGTTCAAATCGCCAAATAGCGAACTGCAGCGCCATTACGAGCTCTAATTATATTATATATATTATATAACGTTCAAACTTCGTTTGAATGACGAATTCAATATTAAATTCCAAATAAAATATTTAAATTAAATAAATTAAATTATATATTTGGGTGCTAAAAACATGGGTCGTTACATTCTTCCCCCCTTAAAATAATTTCGTCCTCGAAATTGCTAAGGTAAGAAAAAACGTTACAAACCCACTACTTTCAAACCTAATTTAAATCAAACCCAATTTATTTTCAAATCTAATTTATTTTAAATCAAAAACCAATTCCATACTGTGAGTAAATATTCCCAAAATATTGAAAATTTCCTTTTTGTTCCGACAAATTCCCTGGGAGTTTCTAAATAGTTCAACTCTTTTCAAAAATCAAATATTCTTTTTCTGGATTCAACACCACTTGTTTTTCTCAAACCAATTCAAAACATAATCTTTGGTAGTAATCTGTCACTTAGGACTCGGAAATGAACACTGGTGATGTGGCCAGCATCCTCAGAGTTATCCCCCAGCCATCAAAGTGAGTTCAATACTATATCACTTATCAAAACCATATTCAAACCTTTTCATTTCGAAATCTATTTCAAAAGTCCAAACACAATGCTCGTGAAACATATTAAAATCTCCCAGGTTTTTAAAATTCTGGTATATTCAATCCCAGTTCATTTTCAAACACTTTTCCCACATTTAGGAATTTTAATTCCAAATTCTGTTTTTTTATTCCAGATTTTATACTGATATGAATTCTGATTGGTTATTTATATAACCATTTCAATTATAATCAACCAACACATCCAGTATACTATGATACTTCAAATATATATATTCTTTATGTACAAATATACTTTGGGTAAAATTATTTCATTTACCCTCTTTCAAAACATATCGTCACGACCCATCGTATTCAAGTGTTTATAAACCTCTATCGATACAGTGGATCAAACCGATCGATCAGAACTCATGAACAACTCAACCAATAAATCTTCACAATATAAAACCATTTTTATAAAATCTACAAATACGTTCACTCGTATATATAAACTCAAACTCAATTTTGGGTATTGCTAACCCCATCTCTACTGAGTCACGCCACAGAGCCAAGGTAATCACTTAACCTTCAGCTCTGATACCACTGTAATGGGTCTAGGCTTTTCAACCATCAACCACTGGGCTAACCTCCCAGCGTGGCACTATAGAGATACCTCAGAACTGCTTTTATGGCCAGCCTCACGACTCGACCAACCCACATTGTCGGGAGATGTAGGGGTAAGAGTCTCCCGTTCGCCACCAAACGCGAAGCGAGAGCCCCTATCATCCGTACCAATTAAGCAACCAGCTCTGATACCACTGTAACGACCCATGGATTTTCGGCCCCGAAAATCAACATAAATACCTTACCGTACTCATGTCGAACCTCCAAGCACCGAAAACATTGGATACCTATTAGAAAGAAATTAGAGCGTGAGATAAGAAAGAAAGAAATATTAGAATAGAAGAAGAAGAAGAAACACCACAACACAGAGTCTCACATCGCAGCGGAACAAAATATAATATAGAAATAAATCTTTACTGAGAACTTTGAAAATACTTACAGTATCAGAGTACACATCTGGACAGTGATAATAACCTGTCCTCATATACATCACAGCGGAATACACATTATATATATAATACGTCTGAAATTCTCCAACTCGTCTCTGGACATCGCAGCATCCGATAACCTGGACCTGCACAACCCGGTCTAACCCGAGCATTACAAATACCGGGTCAGTCTGGTGAACCAGAGTGATATAAACTCGCACAGTATTCAATATAAATCATCCAATCATGATTTTAGAGGTCAAAATCTTTTCAAAAGAAAAGGATAATCGTAATACCAAATCCACACATAAACACGGACGGTTTTTACCTTACGATAACCCAAATCAATTTTGAAACCAATATCTTGTCTGATATTACAATAATGTCTAAATACAAGTAAATATCAATCTAGTGGAACGCTTGCATCTCACGCTCCACATATATAGTATACAAATCAAAACCCATAGGCGCTTACTGGAGTTTGGATTCCAACACTGACAAGGTATGGTACCACCTGCCGATAGTGTATCTCTAGAGACGAATACACTGGGTTCAACAAGAACGTCTTGCAACCCGGCCCTCACATGACCGACCACTCATTTCGCTTGAGTGTATCGAATGTATACCACCGACGGTTGGGATCAGCAACCGCCTCCCGATAAGGGACAGCATCGAACATAGATTAAAGAAGCAATAGTAATTTCTCTAGATAGGTGGTTATACACCCTAATGGGAGCGACCCACATAGCCGTGCTGCCTGCCCGATTTTTTTCATTTCCCGGTTGGTGAGGTTTGAGGTCAGAACACATCTGGTCATCATTCACTTTGGATGCCACATCGTCAGATCTGCCAGATATCACTAATTGATATCCACAAAAATACTCTAGCTAGAAGCTAAGAGATCAGCAATTCCCCGCCGACAACTATAGCACGTTTGAAGAAATCAACGTACGTGATCCTTTGGAAATACTCTGTCAGACATCCGTCCATACAAGTCATCCAGGATCAGGATGAACCGAAGGCACTCTCCTACTGCATCCAATACAGGAATCACCCCATGAATCAGTAGCGAGAAGTCCTTGCAACCCGTCGATTCCAATCACGACAGAATCATAACTTATCTCTGCTTGCCAGGCAGAGAATTATAGTGGTTCTTCCGTTTATGAAAATCAACGGTCTTCAATGCTCCATCCCGATCATCTTCTGATATCTTCACGTATTTGTTGTTGGAAATGGTTTCCGAATATACATTCGATCCCAGTCTTTCCATACCAACAATCGTATTGGGCGGGTTGGATGGTCGGTGATTTAACCATCAAAATATTCAGTGTTTCACACATGACAAACAGATGGGTTCACTATTTTTGTATTCGGCATCACTTGGCCTTTGACAAACTGGTTTCCTTTTTGTTACATTAAAAACTTCTAATTCTTTAAATATTCAAAAATACTATATCCGAATAACTCTAATTGATTAACTAACATTCCACTTAACTCCATTCGCTTGACTCTAGATCGCAGCGATCACAATGGTTACGCCTGATTCCCTCAGGAAACATCCGATCGCCGTAGGCTATTTGCAGCCCTACGAATTACGCTAGCAGTCGTCCGAAATGACAACTCATCCTTTATTATTTAAATTGGGAAAATCCATTTGTTTTTAATAAGGAAATTTATAGCACATATGTTATAACAATAGCATTATAATTATTATTTAGATTTACAAACAATAGTGCTATAATCGCTGTTTAGGTTTACAATCCATTTACTATAGCAACAGTGCTAAAATCGCTATATTTGATTTACAAAACATATATTATAACAACAGCGCTAAAATCGCTGTTTATATTATCAAAAAATATTCACTAACGTCTCTTACGATTACCAACTAATACCATCTTCAGATAATCCCGATGTTGTTCAAGTTGGGGTATTTTAATTACCTCTCAGACCTTGATCAAACAACGTTCTTATCCTCAGATGAATATCAGTTGTAATCAAACCACCATTCTATTCCAATCTCCACACATTTCATTATAACTTGGTCTTTGTTATAAGATCCTATGACCCACTTCTTTGACTAGATTAACTTATTTCCAATCTCCCTTTAAATTTATTCGACCATTTCCCACTTTGGAAATCTTATTCCAATTCTCCCCTTTTGTTTGATCTCAAATTTCAAATAAACGTTAATCTAACATCAACGCTCTTACACTTTATTTCTCATTTATATACTCCTGGTTTACTATAACCCTTTTGCTTAATCTCCTTTCACTTAACTCAAATAATTAAGTACCCTTTAATTTAAGTTGTCATATTCGCTTAAAATTCTCTTTATAACTCCATTATAAAAATCTGGGTTTTAAATATAAACTCATCCATAAATTACTTCGCCATCCCATTGGATCATTTCACTTCGATTACTTTCTTACATTAATTCAATTAAGACTAATTTCTTAAATCACTATTAATTAGGATAAGACTTTTCTTTAATCATTAACAATTATAAAATAGTTAATTCCATTATTACTAAAATAAAGCATAAATACCTAAAAGAACCTTATTTAAATTTAAACAATATTTATTTAACTATTTTAATCAAACACATTAATTTGGTAATCAAATCCAGTTCACAACAGTCGATTTAATTGACTCAAACCTCTATTATCTTATTAACAGAATTAAATTAATCGACACTTTAAGCTAATTAAAAATATAATTAATTTAAATAATTTCCATTAATTATTTCTTTAAAACAATTATCCAAAGTTTAACCATCCGGTTTATCCCTTATTCTACTACTTACAAATCTGATTTAACATCAGCATTTACCTTGTAAAATAATTTAATAACCAATCAAGGTTTTGAATAACTAAAATATTTATTTATTTTACTTAAATAACTTTGATTCAAAATAACATAATTAAAAATCTAACTCTGGTTATAAAAATAAATTTTATAACCTCAACTCTATCGATTCACCTGACGGTGAATCACTATTTATAACCCAATTGGTTTTAAAGGCCATGCTCTGCCAAATACTTAACCAACACCGCCCACTGGTTTAAACCAAATAGATGTTGAATATCCAGTCAAAAATCAACCATCAAATCAAACACATTTAACTGATAACAAATAACGACAATTTAACACCAACCAAATAACAGAACAATTCAAACAATTAAGCATGTTTATAAATAAACGTGACCAACAGGGCGAGTTACCTCCGTTGGATCCAATCGTTGAAACAACGATTTGGTATTTCATTGGTTAAATCAACAATCAAATGTTTAACTAGCAAAGCAGTCACCTATGGGCAAGCAGAGCATACAAAATAAAAATACCCAAAGGGTAACTGAGTGAGTTTAACTCACCTTGATTTCCTTGTTGCTAAAGCGGTTCGGTTTCCAGTTAAATTAAATGGAAATGTTTAATTTAACCATACATTCCAGTAGCCTCCAGCTTCCGCCTAAATTGATTTCAAAATCTAGAGTTCGACGATGTGATCGCATCACAACTGATTTGGTTCCGTTCTGATAACAGAAGCATAAGTCTTAGCATTAACAATGTAATATGATTAATTAAAATAATTATTCCTCTTAATTATAATTTAAATATCTTAATCATATAAATAACTTTCCTAATCAAGTTTATTATTCTAATTATAAACTAATAAATCCTTCATGACTCTACTATTTAATTATAAATTAATTACAGTACCTATTTAGACAGATTTGACCCCTTTATCTACGACTAACGGTACCGGTTTAAATGAGTTATTAAACTCCTAATTAATTAAATAATGATACTAGTCACATATTAATTAATTAACTTTCAAGCTAACCAATTTACAATATTATTACGTTTAGAATATCAGGTCAGTCCTATGACACTAGATTTATGTTACTTATTTTATTGAACTCTAGTCACATATATTAACTAACTCAATAAGTTATGTAATAAGTTAACCATTCCACTTGGAAATAAAATTAACCGTGGATTTATACATTTGGGTTTCCAACATGTGTTACCGCTTCTGCTTCCATCTTCTTTGTTCCGAAATGAAGGCCCACGCTTGCATCAAATTCTCGAATTAGTCAACTATTTCTCTTCCTAATCTTAGCCTTTGTTTAGATTTACATAGTTAACAGATCGACCCCTTTCTTCAAACTTCAGCTCCAACCCATTCCTTGTTGCTGCGCCACCGTCCCCACACCGGAATCACATCAACAAATGGCGAACTGTGCGCCCTGACCCTTCGAACCATCGGCCCAAACGTCGAGCTGCCTCTCGCCGTTATTTGCTGGCGGTTGGCCAAAATCTACCGTGACTTGCAGGAGAAACTCTGGTCCGCACAGGACGCTGATGAAAATCACCACCGATAGATAGCAAAAGCTTGAGGAGGCGCACATATTGGTACTGGAATGATTTAAGTGAAAGTGCATAGATTAGAGGATCAGTTGGGAAAAAGGACGGGGTTCATCTGCCGTTGGTTATGTGAAGATGGCGGCTCAAAGAGCATTGACTAGGCAGAACCAGAAAGTAGGGTTTGACTTAACATGTGTTTATAAAGGGACTAATGTGGGAGGCACGGTTCCTAGTTTGGCCAGCAAGTAAAGTTTTTGAGCACAGTATCTCAATGGCTTGCAGTGGACGAAAGGAAATGTATATAGGTAGAAATTATATTAAAACGTTATATGAAATTTCATCGTGCAATATCGCGTAAAAACTATCTCATACAATCTCCGTCTACTGATAAAAAGGCTATTCTGGATGTAAAACGATATTCCGGACCCAAAGGGACAGCTTTCGTCGCAATCCGAGGTCGTTTGAAAATTTTTCCTTTATGAAACCAGAAATTAACACGCATTTTAATTTACCACGATCACCAGATAAATCAAATCAACTTGAAACTGCGAACATCGACAATAACTTTTCGATACGAAACCAACGGCACTAATTTTGTCGCATTCTAAGACTGTTCCCCCGGTAGGCTGTTTTTACCGTGCACCGCAACACCCTTTTCAATGCCAAATATTCCGATCTCTAAAAATAACAAGCTATATACCTACCCTGACTATATTCGACGCTATGAACTCCCCGGAACTGGTATCGTGGCCTAATTCGATCGTTTGTTCAAGTTACACTCCAATATCTCTTTATTTAGTTGAATTAATTTAACTGCACTGAACGAGCGTTTACGGCTACCGTGGTCACATACTACATCGGTTTTCCACGCCACTCACCACCGTACAATAATTTAGCGATACGGTTCTAATGAAACTAGTTTCGTCGAAAACAGAGTCCATTTGCAAAACGGCTATTTTAACGCGTATATTTATATAACGATTTTCCATAGCGATTATTTCAAAATTTGATTTGGCCATAACTGTCAATATATAACACGGAATATGGATTTTTCTCTTTCATATGAAAATTATCGTCAATACGGTCCCAGCATTTCTTGTTTCACAGAATTCCGGTTTATAACGAATCATGTATTCTTAGCTGAAGTTCAAATCGCCAAATAGCGAACTGCAGCACCATTACGAGCTCTAATTATATTATATATATATATTATATAACGTTCAAACTTCGTTTGAATGACGAATTCAATATTAAATTCCAAATAAAATATTTAAATTAAATAAATAAATTATATATTTGAGTGCTAAAAACACGGGTCGTTACACCAGTTGCAGAATGCAATTATCTAAGAATAGAAAAGCTTGCTTATAGCCTCTTGATTTCCTCCTGGAAACTCCGTCATTACTTCCAAGCTCATCCGATTATAACATACACTGATCAACCGCTAAGACAAGTATTACAAAGACCCGAAGCATCGGGGCGATTACTTAAGTGGAATATTGAGTTGAGCCAATTTAATTAGAATTTTCAACCCAGGAGATTGGTAAGGGGGCAAGCTTTGGCTGACTTCATAGCATAATTCACGATTCCCGAAGAAGAAACAGTGGATAATAAAGTTGTTGCTTTAGAACAGGAGCTGAAACTTAATCCATGGAAGTTATATACGGATGGGGCAAAGAACAATCGAAGATCCGGCGCCGGAGTCGTTTTAACCACTCCTGAAGGACGATCCATTTACTACGCCCTCCGATTGTAGTTTTCTTCCACTAATAATGATTCTTAGTATGAGACCCAGATTGCCGGGCTGAAAATCTCTAAGGAGATAGGAGTAAAGACTTTGGACATATTCTATGACTCCAATATAGTTGTATGCCAGGTTCAGAAAGAATTTGTGACCAAAGGACCACGACTCGTTACTTATCTTGAGAAAGTAAAGGAGTTACTGAGCAATTTGGAATGCTACAGTATAACACACATCCCATGGGCGGAAAATCAAAAGGCAGATAGACTGGCCAAGCTGGCAAGCTCTGACAATCCTAAGGAAACTGAAATGGTCCCAATAGAGATATTGGAATCACCTAGCTTCGACCTAATGGAGGTCGAACTGACCTTGGAAACCGAACCAGAGAGGGAGTCATGGATGGCACCGATTAAGAACTTCCTTAAAAGCGGAACTCTCCCATCAAAGAAGAGCAAAAGACGAGTGGTAGTTCGTAAAGCCGTGAGATATGTTTTACAGAACGAGACCCTCTACCGCCAAGGCTTTTCCATTCCCCTGCTACGGTGTATAGCACACGATGACATCAAACGTGTACTTCAAGAAATACATGAAGGTGAGTGTGGTGACCACACCGAGGGTCAAACCTTAGCAAAGAAAGTATTACGGCATGGTTATCTTTGGCCTACCATAAACAGAGATGCAATTGATTATTCAAGACGCTGCGACGAGTGTCAAAGATTTGCCAGAATTCCTAGGGCACCTCCGACTCAACTTAAGTCGATGGTCAGCCCGTGGCTATTTGCCATGTGGGGGATTGATATCATTGGAGTTCTGCCAATCTCCAAAGGAGGAGCAAAGTATGCAATCGTAGCAGTGGATTATTTCACGAAATGGGCGGAGGTTGAAGCCCTGACAACAATAACTATGGAAAAAGTGATAAACTTCATAATCAGGAATATCATCTGCCGATTTGGGATACCGAGGACCATTGTAACTGACAATGGGACTCAATTTGATAGTGCCAAGGTCAGAAACTTTTTCCAAAAATGTAAGATCGATAATAGATACACGGCGGTAGTTCATCCTCAGTTAAATGGATAGGTCGAAGTAATAAACAAGGTCATGAAGTCCATTCTGAAAAGGCGATTGGAGAAAGCAAAAGCAATGTGGGTTGACGAGTTGCCATTAGCTTTATGGGCATATCGAACGACCTTCAAGACAGCGAAAGGTCATACCCCATTCTCGCTTTTTTTGGGATCGGAGGTGGTGATTCCAGTGGAGCTTAAAGTTCCTTCTCACCGAACGACTTACTACGATCCGATGACGAATAACGCACTCATTCTTGAATCCCTAGATATGGTCGAGGAAAAGAAAGATGAAGCAGACTTACGAACCTCTAGGCACAGACGCCAGGTGGCACGATACTATGACAGGAGGGTTCGACCTCGAACATTCGAGCCTGGGGACTTAGTACTGAAACGGGTCTTCCCACCTCCAACTCAATTGGGTCTAAAGTGGGAAGGACCATATGCCATCCAATGGAAGCTTGATATGGGAGCCTTCAAGCTAACGACCGTGGATGGTGAAGAGATTCCCAAAGCCTGGAATGCTCAGCACTTGCGACAATATCTGAGTTAGATATGTAGTACTCTCTTTTGTTTTTATAAACTATGTAAAAATGCGTGACTTGCCTTGAAAAGTTTGTTTATATGAATAAAGGATTATAAAGTGGAAGTAGGCTACGACTTAGCTGAACCACTATAAAAATATCGTGTGTCATTTACTTTTCCTGCACTGCTTTTATCTTCTGTAACTGTTCTGAGCTGATTATAGAATGTTAAACATTAAATTAAGATTGAAAAATTGGGGACAATTCACGTGCAGGAGCAAACGAAACGACCGTTTGTGTAACAAGATAAAAGGAATTGGAAGACGACATTCCTAACTCTAGCTCTCATGGAATGAGAGAGAGTATAAAGGACGGGAAGACAACATCCCTTAGGGCGTGAAGGTGCACCTCGATAAGAGACCGCCTCAACGGCACTCTAACCTGGTTATGAGACAAGAGAGTATAAAGATGCTAAGAGAATAAGCATCAACGATAAAGAAATGATGGCCTCGCCAGAGAACCGGGGGCAACTGAACACTAAGTTTAATCAATCTCGAACAAGCCTTAGTCAGGCAGTCCATTCAAGATTGATTAGGGTCATACACATAAACATGTCCCCGGTGTATATATACATACACATACACATGTCCCCAGCGAATATATTGTTTAGTGTTTAGCAATAACAACTTTATCGTATGACTGTGATATGACATGTTATCTATCGATTACATCCTATTCAAATGATGAACTTGCAACTATTTGACACTGCAGGGAACAAACTAACTATTTTATTCACAAATGCGTGGACTGATATAAGAAAATTAAACAAAAGGCGCAAGTGCCGCACTTGCCACAACAACAGCAGGCCATTGGAAAATCAAGACAAAAGACGAAACCCAGTTTCATTTGGATTTCGGGACGGAATTGGCTTTTTTGGCGGCTTTGAGAGCATCTCTTTCTTCTTTTTCAGCGTCAGATAGAACACGCTTTGGCTTCGTCTTCCCAGAAGTTGTAGGGGTAGGATCGGCATGAGACTTTTGAGCAAGTTCCCCAGTGATTGACCCGGTAGATAGTTCAATAACTACCTTGGATTTGGGGTCAACGATTGCAAGGGGTTTGGCATCATCAAGCTCCACATTTTCATATTTTGCCTTCAGTTGATCCATATCCTGCTTGGCTTTAATTTCAGCCAGGGTCATATTGTCATTATTCCCTGAATCTCCGGTAATAGTGACATCTACATCTTCTTCGTGTCCATCATCACCACTATCATCTCTCAAAGCAGCTATTTTCTCCTAATCCTGAGGAGTCTCGGTGTTGGGCGGTATAGGATCCTTATTGATAACCTCCTCCTTCTCGCCCTCATCTTTCTTCGCAGGTACTGCAGCAGTGACTTCACCCTGTATCTCCATAGTCTCTTCGGTGGACTGCTCACTTGGAGCTTCCGTTGTTTGTGAGGTTCATCAGTCTTCTCAACTGGCTTGGTACCTACAGAAGGAGTAGCGACATTTATTAACTCAGGAGAAAACATTGGTTCTTCAATTGTTTTGTCTAATGATATGACAAAAGGTTGAAGCAGCTTTGACGAATTGAGGTGAAAAGATAAAAATACCTTCAGTAGACTTTTCAGCTTAGGCAGCAGTACCCTCCGAGGTAGACTCAACTATAGGAGATAAGAGAGAAACCCCATGGATTCCCAGTCTCTCAGGGTCGTATTTCTCTACTACAGCAGCCTCAACCGTGGCAGAAGAAGAACCAACTTTGAGGGTATTCTTTCCCTTAGCCTGACGCCTCTCCTCCTCTATAGCTGCGGCAACAAGATTTCACCCTTCTGCTAAGCGGGCTGCCTAGTCACCCTTCAAGTACATCTCCATCAACTTGTCCCCATCATTTGAATCTACTCCAAGTTCCTCTTTCTCCCATTCGACTAATTGGTCCCATGCATATACAAGGGGGATTGGATAATCCTTGAGCCAAACTAGATTTCGGTGACGGATCAACTGAGCAAAGAATCCAACCATGGTCTCTCCACTTTCATCAATCTCCCTCTGAGCGTCTTTAAGCTGATCATTGACTTTCTTAACTTGCTGCAAAGCCATGTCTGCATTCCCCTCGGCAAGAGCTGCTCTTATTTCAGCATCTCGTAGTTTGGCCTCGAGCTCCACATTCTTTTTGAGTAAGTCCGTTTTCTCAAGGCGAGACGAGTGCTCTCAGACTTAGCATCCTCAACCTGCTTCTTTAAGTCTATGCACTCTTGGCTATGGGATTCAAGCTCGGAGTGATAACGCTTTTGCAGTTCCTTAAATTGCTTTTTATAATTTGTCGCATTACATTGTATAAGAGCAAGTTGAGCCTGGATATCGTCTAGTTCCTTCTCCCTATTTTCGATGGCTCTAATACCATATTTGGTAGCGTCTTGCATAGTCTTCACATCTGCTACCAGATCGCTAGCGATTTTGGAGAGAGTCCGTACATACCTCTTCATCACTCTGTATTGATCATCCAAGAAGTCTACGGTAGCCTTAATGTCAGTTGAGTTTGAGCTTCGAGACGAAGTGCATACGCCCAAAATGATGATCAGGGAATTGTTTCTTTCAAAATTCTAGTCTAGCCTTGTTTTCATCATCAAGAGAGATCGGTCTCGCAGTAGTAATGTTAATGTTACAACGCCTTGTTGGCATAAGAGATTTGCCTTTCTCGGTTTCTTTCACCGACTCCGGTTTCTTTTCTTTAGACGTGAGCGCTTTCTTCGAAGATTTATGCTGCGATGTTTTATCTGTGGATACAGAAGAAGACTTGGAGGCATTCTTATCCTGTTCGTGAGAAATTGTCTGGTCCTTGTGCTTATCTGAGTCCCTGCTGTGTGGAGATCTAGAGTGTGAAGATCGATAAGATCTTGGAGGTCGACCCCTCCTACTATCTCTGCCTCGGCCTTCATGCTGGTCGTGTGCCTCCTCGAGATTTATTGGGGGCATACTCTTATGAACATCCCTTATGTGGTAACTTTGTCTCCTCATTTGTCCAATAAGAAGAAACAAAAGAATATTAGAATCACCATTTATATAATGCTCGAGTGCTTTGACGTGCAGCAATATAGTGCAGCGTGTTTCTTATGCGGTGTTAACCCCAAACAGACCAGAGCTTGGATTGGTGCTGGTACGTGCAGTGTCTCCGTTCTTGATGGGAGTAATCTCTTCCTTAGAAGTAAAAGAAAGAGGATTTCTGGGGAAGTCTTCTTGAGAATAAAAAATTTCGGGCAAGGGAAGATCTCCCAAGCCTCTAAATGTGGACCTTATCCGCTGTGGAAGTATATCCCAGAGGGATGACGGGTAGCAACCCTTTTGGGGAGATTGGCCTCTCAGGAGTAACCGTACCCTCGAGAGCAATATATTTATCTCTCTCCTCAGCCAGTATATTCGCTAGTATATCATCTTGAGTTGAGGAAGACGTTGGAGAAGGGATCTTTTGAGGTATTGGATGGCCCCTCGAACTTTGCCCCGTCCCAGGGATAACATCAACTGGGGGTATGTACACGTAAGGAACTTTTCCATGACCTACGCTATGAGTGACAGACAATAACCCATGACGATGAAGGTACTCATCCTTAAGGACCTCATCGATGGTCTAGAAATTTTGATCACCAGTAAGTAACTGGTGCAAATGGTCGAAAAACACTTGACCCGTCACTTGTTTTGGATTAGGAACTGCGAACAAAAATAAGAGTTATTTAATGTGCCGACATAAGTATTTGAATTTGAAATCCAAAAAGTTGATGCCCTTTTTCGACTTGAGCCATCTTCGGGAACAGCCTGGCTGCTATTTGACATAGAACCACTCAAGTTTCGGATCTCCAACCTTGCTGCTATATGGAACAGTGATGAACTTCACTTTTGGAACGGATTCAAAGTATGAAAAGGATGGAGTTTCTTTAGTTTGGTGCTTGAAATTATAAAAGAAATGAATGTCATCAAAGGTTAACTCCACTCCTAGAATTTATTTGTAGGCTATGTACAGAGTATACAAATAAGCATATGAGTTGGGATGCAGTTGCATGGGGGCAATTCGCAATTGTCTCAGAAAATTGACGACAAAAGGCAGATAAGAAGTTATTTCCCCAACTTAGCACATCAATCAGGTGATAGCCATATACCCTTCAGCTGGGTTATGGGGACGATTTGTTTTTGAAGGCAACAGAGTATCTGCTTTAGGAATTGCATGGTTTAGGCGTATTCATACCAGCCTATCACTATCAATTGTCGACTCCACCAAATCTTTAGGCGAGTCTAAGACCTCAACATTTCCAAACTCATTCGAGGCATGGTTATCTCCTACCCCTCCTTCCTCTTTCTCACTAAGAGATACATCACCTTTAGAAGATACTTCACTATTATGAGTTTCCATGTCATAATATGGGCCTCCACTCTCCCAGTTTGAATCAGAAGTAGAAGGTATATCTTCAATAGGTCGGTTTTCGGTTGAACTGGCAACATCCTTTCTTTCTGCTAGTCTAGACGAGCATCTCTCTGCCATGGTTGCTAAGCTATAGAAGAAGCAATGATAGAAGTTAGAGTAATGTTGCCCGTGTCCCCCCATGCAGGTGTGTGAACTAAAGTGCGCAACAGTGTGTGTTTAACAATACAAAGAAAACATATAAGAATGCAATGCAAAGATGAGCAAGTTAGTTATGAACTCGTTCATAGTCTTTGAGTTCTGTTGAAAAGGCACTATCCTAACTGTCCATAAAGTCATCGACCATGGCCAACATTGGTTAAGTTAGCTGAATTGCACATAAGACAAGTCATTTTGGATCGGTTGGATCGGTTCGGAAGTTAAGAGGAAATAGCTTCGGATCGGCTCGGGTGTACACGTTGTGATCAGGTTAAATCAAGTCCCCTTCTCCATGTTAAGACCAGATCGGTTCAGACTTCCTGGGAATTGTGGGATCAGATCGAATGCTCAGGACATCGACAGACAAGCTCAGATATTTCATTACAATGGATCGGATCAGATGAGTTCAAGGGAAGGTGATTGGGACCGGTTCGGTTGACACCAAACCGAGCTTCCCCTAAAGCCTTAAAGCCTATCCTCCCAATTCAACTTCCCTCTGCAATCACTATCAACCTCTCCGACCCGAACCAGTTCTATATAATGTCCTTAGCTGCTCCTCCTTATCCCCACAAAGCATTTAACCCGAACCGATCCCATTTCTCTTTTCTTCTTCCTCTCCGCTCCTTTAGCACCACCTAGTCTCTCGCCAACTGCCCAGTCATAATTGAATACCAGCAAGTTGGCATGGCCAACGCTAGACTTGAATCCCGTCCACGACCGCCTCGAGATGGAGACTTGGCTATCGACGAGAAGACGGAGGGCACGACGTTAAGATCAACAGAATATTATACTAAAATCACACGAATTCATCATGAACTCGAGTTGGAATTAATCAAAACAGAGTTAATTGGAGTTGTAATCCACCTATTAATTTGATTTAAAGGATTGAAAGGTATTTAGAAATTTGGGGGGCTAGGGTTTGTGTTGAGCGACGGAGAAGGAGACGGAATAAAATAAAAAGAAAAATGGGTTTCAACAAATTTATGTAAGGCGATGGGGCTGTTTGCATTCCTCGTGGGCCCCCGGTGACTGGGTCGATCCGTTGGAGAAGAAGCCCACGTTTCTCCTAGCTTTATGGTGCTGCATGGGTAAATTCGGGGTCGAACCGGATAAATATGATGATTAGGAGATAAGATAACACATAAGATCAACTTAAAAGAAGATGTAGCAATCTAATAAATGTGCATTATTAAAGTTTACCTGGAGGAACTACTTGAATGCATACTATAAAGTCTTCAAATTTATTCCAAATAAAATAAACAATTTGTGCATTGCATCGCATATTTATAGTCAACGAGAGAGGCGACTTCATGAAACAACGCATCTTTACAAACAAGTGGAAATGAAGCGACCTGAACTTCCCCGGTCTCCGAAGAGAAGAGAAAGAACGAATCCCTTTGAGAACACGACAAAATTGAAGGCAAACAAAAGAACATTTCATTGTTAATTGCAACAATTACATCAGAGTACAAGAATATTACAGAGTATGAATAAATATTATACAACAGAGAATATCAGAGATTTAAATACATTACTGCAGCAGAAAAATAATACAAAACATAACTGAAAGAAATACACGGATACAAAGCTTTCCGAATGTCACTTCAGCTACAAACCAGGATCCTGAGAATATAAATCTGCAAAACCCAACTACTAGCTGCCCGTGCGGAAAATAAGGGTACCCAGAGTTTAGGTTAAAACAATAGACTCCAGGTCAGTCATGTGACTGGAGTGAGAACTAAAACAGTTATTAATCTTTATATTGAAGTTCGGTAAATCAAGGGACCACGCCGTATAACACGGAACGGGTTTTTACCCCAAGAATACTAGTGCATAAACAAATAGCGCAATCCTAAATAAAGAACAATGAAGCTGTTATAAGACCCAGGTCCCATCACACAATGCAACGCAAGCTGAAGGATAGGGTTTTACCTTATAACAGCCAAAGAATGCTTGATACGCGAAATTTAATCTTTTATTTTTCTAAATCAGACTCCAACCGTAAATTAGTTAGAGAACGATTCCCTAAGTATTAACCCGAAGGCCGAAATGAACATCAGACCAATACCCAGGAAACCACTCATCTTTGCTCATTTATAGTTAGTTTTTGATTTTATATACAATGATAAATATCAATCATAGACGGCATGGGTACCATATATCATGTCGCCATACTACGCTCTTCAAATAAAACTGAGATATCACGTATTGGAAATTAGATTCCATCATGAGTCGAGGCAAGGGGCAAGCTCCTCTCCGATTCGAGACACTCTAGCAAATGTCTCAGGACTCCACTATGATCCTTGGATGCTTCAGGGCCGGCCTCACCTAACTTTGGAGGATTAGTTATTCCTGAACACACGTTTCCCGGTCCTAACATACATAAAATCGAGGCGCCTCATTCCAACAACCACATAAGTGAAAAGTATATAAATGTCAGCCAGTTTAAGCACTGACACCACCCATAGTTAGAAAGAAACGTCATGTTCTCCCTGCACTCCGTATCCCATTTTTGACTCATACCGAGGTGTGAGGCTCGCGAATCCACGCTATACACAAAGCTATGCCACACAGGCCGTGCTTTGAAACCACAAGACTTTGTTTTCAAAAGAAGCTTTGATAAATTGCCACTTAGGCGTGCCACACAGGCAATCCACTCCATGCGACTGATTTCTATCGATATATAACCTCTGAGCTCGTATGTCTCAGAGAAGGGCGTCAAGCAAGAGAATAAATTCTCCGCCGCCAACAGATATATATTTAATAGAGATCAATAAGCACAGAACAAAATCCAATGTCAGATACACAGTCCATTTACAAGTTCGTTCTGGGTCTAAACGAAACCGAAGGCACTTTCCTCGCATATCCGTCGATCTCCAAGTACGTCTGGACGATCACCAACTGATTCCCTCCTCTTGGGTGTACAGCCCAATCAAGATCATCAGTAATCACCCAAATGATGTGAAAACCCTCGGTCTTCAACCACCGTCTTCATCTTCGATTTATCGTGGAATCGATTATTCAGAATGGGTATGAACCCGGTCTTTCCAAATAACCCACGTATATAATATACAAATGTTACACAAACACAACGTACGCCTTATTCCAATTCATCAGTCACTAACCGTAAATTAGTAAGAGAACAATTCCCCAAATATTAACCCCGAAGGCCGAAACCAACATCTGATCAATACCCAGGAAACCATTCATCTTAACTAATCTACAATTAGTTTCTAAATTTCACATTCTTAGGGAAAGGTTCCCATTAATTTTATCAAAGATAAATTCTTTGAAATTTATTCTTTAATCTTCCTTCGAGTATCACTTCAATCTAGTCGAGATTAGCGAACCATACCGAAGTAATTATTTATTTTAAATCCCAATCCCAACCTATTCATCCCATGGAGCAAAACTGGAAATACTCCATATCTAACACCACGGTGTTATCGGTAAAATTAATTACCTTTTCACGTTCAAATCTAGTCAAAGATTTAACTATCGCTTTGATAAAAACTGGTGATACTCCATTATCGATCCTTTCAATCTAATTAAAGATTCATTAAAACTCCACTTCAGTTTTAATCTTTAACTGGGTTAAAGAACAATGTCATTTAAAACACGGTTCATGATAAACCCAAAATCACATTCAACTTTATCAGTCTCTAACCGTCAATTAGTAAGCGAACAATTCCCTAAATATTAACCCCGAATGCCGAAACCAACATCAGATCAACATCCAGGAAACCATTCACTTAGCTAATCCCCAGTTAGTTCTAAATTTCATACGAGTTTTAAGAACAGTGTTATTTAAGACATCATTCACGACAAACCCAAACTCCAATTTGATTATTAAATACAAGACTCTGAATAGAAAATATATCGGCTTATATTCAATATCAAATTCTTCTTATTCTAAAACCATTTCAAATCTAGTTCAAAACTAGTTCATTTCAATAAAAATATATTTTTATCCTTACAAATGTGGAATTTTTCATCCTAGTTCTTTCCAATTCACCTATTATGATTTCAGACAAATTATTGATATTTTTAATAATTTTATCAAGGCATGTACAGTCGATTTCCAATAGCGGTCGTCAAACTGCACTTACAACGACCTTTTCAAAATTTGATTTGGACGTGTCTCGAAATCCAACCAGTAGATTTCAAATTTCTAATATTCATTGGAAAGCTCTTTTCGATACGAACCCAACGGTTCTGGTTTTAGCAGAATCCGATGGTCGGATCTCCTGTAACGTCTATTCGAAGTCAAATGTCGAAATTCGCGAACTGCAGTGGCGCGGCGTGTTCTATTCAGGCCATTTAATATATATAATATATATATTATATATTTTTCGTCGATTTCCATTTAAAACATATTTTATAAATCGTTTTCAATTTGTTTTCAAAACGGTTTTAACTTCATATTCAATTTATAATCAAAATTGAATATTCCATATCATCCACATATATTAATGATAATATTTTCAAAATGTCATATTTTGAAATCACTTCTTTTTTGATATTCGAATAAAATCGTTATAAAATATCATTCGCGTCAAAATGACGCAACTCTAATCAACACGGCTTTATATATATTTTTATAATTTCGTTATTCTATTCAACAAATGAATATTTTCTTCGACACATGAATATTTATTCTGCTCAACACACGAATATTTTCAACACGTGAATATTCTCAACACATGAGTACTTTGTTTATTTAATATATATATGATAAAATTGTGTTTTTAATCGTTTAATTCTAAATCAAACTCCAACCGTAAATTAGCAAGAGAACAATTCCCTAAGCATTAACCCCGAAGGACAAAACCAACATCAGATCAATACCCAGGACACCACTCATCTTAACTAGTTTCTAGTCAGTTTCTAATTTTATATACATTCAACACATGAATAATTTCAACACATGAATACACTCAACACATGAGTACTTTCAACACATTAGCATTCTCAACACATGAGTATTTTATTTATTCAACACATGAATTTATTTTATAATACTCTTTATTTTTCAAATTAGAATGAGGCCTGATCAATTACCATATAATGTTAATTATATGGATTCCACACAACACATGTATATAATAGCCACGATAAATCATCAACCATCATCCAAAGTGCACAACACAACTGTCTGTCAACTTATCGATCGACAAACAACTATACAATTGGGACTAGTGTACGTTAAATATCATCCCAATACCTGTGTGGGGTTTCAATTCACAAACACTAAATATTATTTGTGCAGTTGGGCGATGTGTAAAATTTATCGTCCCAATCCAAATCAGTCGAATGGGTGTACGTAAACAAACAATCTGGTTTGTAAATGAATATTTTATTTTATTCACATACACGTTAAAAATTATATTTTTAACGATAAAATATTTTATTTCAACACATGAATATATTTCAGTTCATTTATTCAATAAAATGCTCTTTTTATTTTTCTAACTTATTTTAGAAAATTTCGGCGGCATAACGGCACTATATTAGAAACGGGATCAGGCCTAGCCTTGTCCCCGGTCTAACAATGGCCCATGCCATACACATATCAGTCAAAACAATTTCATTTCACCAAACAATGAAATTCAAATCAAATAATCTAACCAACTACACAACCAAACAAACAAGTCCATGGTCTGTGGACGATGGTGTCGGGTGTTACTAAACGCCATCTGCATCCTAGAATATATTTTTAACTAGAAACGAAAAGTTAGAGCGAGAAGTTCTCACCGATAGCTAAATCCAAATGCCTTGACTCATCAAATGTAGAAAATCTTCATCGTCACTCCTTTTGTCACTTTCGTTCTCCGTATTCGCTACACATATAAAAATCACATCTTTATTTTCCCCATTATATAAAAATCATATTTTCAGTTCGCTACAACGTTATAAAAATTATATTTTTATAACGCTCCTCTTCTAATAAAGATTATATTTTTATACCGCCACTACATAGATAAGATTATATTTTTATCGACGCTAATATATAGAAAAGATTATATTTTTATGGACTCTACCATATAGAAAAGATTATATTTTTTATCGACTCCACTATATAGAAATGATTATATTTTTATCGACTCAACTACATAGAAAAGATTATATTTTTACAACGCCACCTTCCATATAAAAATTGAATTTTGATCGCTACTTCATATATATAAAAACCGTATTTTTATATTCTCTACCTTATAAAAATTATATTCTTAATCTGCTGCTTATATAAAAATTATATTTTTATATAATTAAAAATCACTTCTTTAGATTAAAAATCAAATCTTTTTTTTATTAAAAACCCAATCTTTCTACTTTATAAAAATTCGATCTTGCTACATCAAAAATCATATTTTTACCATACTAATATACATATAAAAATCGAATCTTCATTTGTTAAAAATTGTATTTTTACTTTGCTAAAATATGTATAAAAATCATATTTTTCTTTATATCTAATAAAAATCATATTTTTATTATCATACTAGTTTAAAAATTATATTTTTATACTTCACATGTAATAAAAATCCAATTTTTCTTTGCTATTCGAATATATGAAAATTCAGTTTTTATTGTATACTCCACAAAAACTGATTTAAAGGAATGTACATATTTTTAACATCTAAAAACTGTTTAAAATTGAAAGTAAAACTTACATTAATTTGTTTCAAGAGGGAGGGGAGAAGCGAATTGCCGGTGGAGGAAGAGGCGGAGCAGGCGGGGCAGCGGCTGATGGCGTGGCTTTTGGGTAAGTGGGGTTCGGGTTTGAGATGGCCGAAGCCAGGGGGTGCGGTCGGGATGATGTGGAGCTGGGTTTTGGGTCTGATTAGAGGAGGAGAGCGGAGCGAGGAGGAAGAAGAGGGAGAGAGGCGCGGAAGAGGAACAGGAAAGGGGGCGCGGGTTCGATCCCAGGGGGTTAGGGTTCTTCGAGGAAGGGGTGGGGAGATGGAGGAAGGGTGGTCGGTCTTGGTAGAGGCGATGGCGGCGGAAGGGGGGTCTGGCCGGAATTGCGATGGCGTGGCGCGTTGTGGGGAATTAGGTCAAGGCGGTTTTCGATTTTGAAATTAACGAGAAAGAAAAGGGGTCTGAGTGAAGAAAAGGGGTTGGGCCTAATTATATATATATTATTTAATTTTATTTTATCCCCAAAAAGTAACTTTAAATTTCGATCTCAAAACGGGACCCCCCCGCCTGTCGTCTCTAGCTAATTATCCCCATTTCGAACATAATGGGATATGTTTCGTAAGCCAACTCGGCTATTATGATCAGTTTTCATTGAATTTAAAATATAAATCTTTATATATTCAATTCAAAAGAACATTTCAATTTACCGGGGCCATATATTAATTCTAAAAATTACCGAAAAATTATTTCTAGCTTCGTATTGACGACACGGTCCTAAGAAAACTTATTTCGTCAAATTATGAGACCATTAGAAAAATGGTCAATTTCCAGTCGATTAAATTCAATTGAAGTTGGTCAAACGCGTTTAAGAGTGCCACGCTCACATATTGATTCTAAAAATTTTGAAAATTTAAACTTAGCAATAATTTGACATTCCGGTTCCAACCAAAGTGGTTTAGTCGAAAACCGAGGTCGTTTGCAAAATTTCTGTAACACCCCGCCTCCGCTAGGGTCACTCGCAAAGGAATGCACTAGCTTTAGAGGGGCATTATTGGTAAACATGCACAGAAATATCACAAGACAGAACATATAAAATAGCGGAAGTAAAATCGAACTTTCATAAACATGAATACATAAGGTCTAAAGCCTTTTACATCAGAGTACATCAAAACCTGTCTTGCAATAGTAAAGAAGCATAAAGACTTTTTCATAAATTATTCCCCAAATAAAAACAGTAAAGTAGCCATAGCCAGGAAAAGTCCAAGCCATCCATGATGACCTTCAAGCAGAAGAAGTCCGAACTAAACAGCAGTGTTTCCTCCCTGTAACCTGGGGGGGAAACGGAAGAAAAGAGATGAAACAAAACGGGTCAGTCAAAAAGACTGAGTAAGCCCTATCTACTATTAGTATAAAAACTAGTAAAGTTAACTGACATGAGAAACTGAGATGAACATAAGCATGATAACAAGATAGATAAGCTAAATCAAAATAACAGGATGAACTACTGAACTCAGATAAACTAAGATGTCATGATAAATTACGATGTCAAGACAAAATAATGTATCACATCGTCAGGTTCCTATCAATTATAATATCCCAAGATATTTATCATGTATAACGTCCCATGGTATCTATCCGGTATATCTGCTCTGCACCTACCGTACTAGTACCCCAACTGTATTACGTGTTACCCGTGAATGACCCTTACTCAAAAGTCGTGTAATGGTCCATGTCAACCTAATATGCCGCATATATAGGTTACTCAACTCATATGTTTCTTTCCATGTATAAGTTCAGTCCTTTGCCATAGGCTGTACGGGCTTTCCCATGTAAACGGTTTATCCTTGAAGTTGTTTTGGACTGCAACCCTTGATCTAGTTTTGTTTCCTTACCATGAACTATCGCGCGTCCACTTAGGATTTATGCCACCTAGGACCGCTAGGGATTATGCTACCTAATGAACGTTTCCGTGTCCCGGTTTGGGTTTTGGCCACCTAGGACCACTAGGGATTACGCCACCCGTCAACCGCGCCCTTGATCCCACGTATGTATCGTGAATCGTTTTCCATGTCTAGATGCACATGTTCCCCAATGTGCCATCCGAGTTCCGTGCCAGGGCAAATCAAGAAATACGGAACTCGGTCGGGAGCTTTAAATCGTCTGCCGATGCAGATATCAAGGTCTGTTTTTGTACCCGTGGCTATGGTCCCACGTGACCCCTCCCTCAACTACTGAAAGGCAATCCAAGAAAAATCATGTATAAGAACCACTTCCCGGCCCCACTATAGCCCACTTTCCTACGGGCCAACCTCACCCATGACTCGATAGCAAGCACATGGTCTGTTGGGGGTTCCCTGCCTTTCCGCATGTACACGATTGACTAAAGATGGTAGGTAGTCGGCGATGCGCTATCCAGGGCAAAAACAAGAATCGTCGACTCCACGCTAATCCATCCCTGTCTTTAGGTTGCTCGCATAGCAACCAAGGCATACTCTTGGTCCTTCTAACGCAGACCTTAACCTCTCATGGGCCTAGTATAATTACCTGGCAGCCCACAGAGGGATCCCAAGAATATCCTCACGTCCCCCGAAGCTTCCACTTCGGCACTCAGTGCGCTGGAGCTTTTATCCAAGTCAGATAACTTGCTCCCCCTCGTATACTAAGCGATGACCTACCGTATCAGGTTACTCATCGTTTTGAGAATTAGTCCTATGTCCTTAGCTAAGAATTATTACTTAGTTACCCTTAACTAAGGTTTACCACTTAGCTTCCTTTCCTGTTATCCTTGATTAACCACGGTTTTCTACCTAGTTCTTCTAGCTAGGGTTTGTCTATTGGGTTAAGTTTTATCATTCAAGTCCATGACTTAACCCGCCCACGAATCACGTCAAAGATTGGCTAAGTATTTAAGTTCAAGACTTAGTCCCACAAGTTGGTTAAGTGTACCCAGAGGCTCATGACTTAACCCTATCAAGTCAAATTGGTCAAGTACTAGCTTACCTTAATCCTATCGGATTATCTTGCTAGATCGATTAAGCATAGATTATCTTAATCCCATCAAATTATCGAGTCGGATTGGTTAAGTATAGGTTGGCTTAACCCCATCCTCTAATCGTACTACAATGGTTAAGTATATTCTAAAAAGGTCTTGTGACTTAACCTTATCAGGTCCGCGTATTAGACTGGTTAAGTGTAAGTTACTTAACCCCATCAAATCATCATGTATAATTGGTTAAGTATAAGTTGCTTAACCCCATTAAATTATCACGTTAAGTTGGTTAAGTATTGGTTACTTAACCTCATTGAATTACAGAGTTTAAATTGGTTAAGTGTTTAACTTAACCCCATCGAATTACCGTGTTTAGATTAGTTAAGTGTGGATTACTTAACCCCATCTAATTACCGTGTCGGATTAGTTAGGTGCAAATTACTTAACCCCATCCCCTAATCATCTTGTATGGTTAAGTGTCATTAAGAAAACTTACTTAACCTTGCCAAATTATCATGTTGGATTGATTAAGTGTTGGTTAACTTAATCCCCGTCCACTAGTCGTATAAAAATGGTTAAGCGTCATTAGGCAAATCAAATCACTTAACCTACCCAACCTTGTCATGTTTTGTTAAGTATCATTAGCCTAACCAATTTACTTAACCCATTTACCCATGTCATATTTGGTTAAGAGTCATTAATCAAATTAACTTAACCCTATCATGTGGCATTAATTACTTAATGCACCCCAACCTCTCACATTAGACTTTGTTGTGGTTACTAGTTAAGCCGGTCGGTTCCGGGTAGCTTTACACCACAACTTGGTCTAACCTCGGGTTCAAGCACAACATGACCAACTTCTCACATTGGGTCCTATTGTTTGCAACTACTAGTTAGGCCGGTCGGTTCCGGGTAGTTTTACGTTGCAAACTCAACCCAACCTCGAGTTGGCCACTTTCATGTTTAGTCTAGTGTCATGTTCATAGTCAAGTTTTCAAGCAATTGGGTAGACCTAACTTAATAGGTAAATTCCCAATGGGTTGACCTAACTTAATAGGTAAATTCCCAAGCTTATGTTTTTATGCATACTTACATGTCAACTTCCATGTTATATTTCAAGTCATGTTTTCAAGTATAAACACATGTCATATTTAACGTTACATGTTGTCATGTTTATACCCATTTACCCAAGTCATATTCATGTCATTATGTTTCCCCATAATGTGACCCCAACGCTTTTTAAACTAGCATATACGTTCGCAACAACGTGATGGATTAAAAGAAGAGACTTGGCAAAGGAATGACAAAAATGGGTATTAAGCCACAAGTTAATCATGGTGGCAAATGAGGCACAAATGTGTTCATTAGCTTGCATGTTACATTCTTAAGCCTCAAAAACATGCATCAACCCAAACTTGGCACATAAGCGAATCATGGTGACAAAAGACATGGAATGATGGCTAGAAACTCGCATATATCATCATATAAGGATTATGACTTATATGCAAGTTGACATAATGATTATGAAGATTCTCATGTTGCATAATGCAACATTTCAACATAAAGGTTGTGGCTTTTAGCTCATAAGATCAAGATAATGACTTCATAAACTTGCATAACATGATAGCATGCATCATTCCAATTAATCAAACCCAAACTTTCAACATGAACATTTAACTTCATAGTTAATATCTAAGAGTAGGGAAGGGCTTACATTGCTATGAAGGCCTAAATCGATTAAACTAAAGCTTGTGATGAAGCCTATGCATGCCACTACCCAAAAACCCAAAGATGGATGCTCCAATTCAACAAAAACACCATTTTTATGAACAAAGATCAAAGCTTTTGCCTTGAAATCAACTTGAGAAGCTCTCATACTAACATAGGGACTCTCTAACACTCTCATGATCATGAAACCTCTCATAGAAATGAAGTGGAGGCTAGGGTAGTTAAGTGGAGGCCATGAGCGTAGCAATTTTGCCATAGTTTAGTTACATGAGTGAATAATGAGGGTTTAGGATAGGTTAGGGTCTTATTTATAGATTAGGCAAGTGTTTTAGGCCATAGGATTAAACCTAGATTCAATCCAAGCCATCAAAGCATGTCTTGGGGAAGAAGTCAAGTGTAGGAACCATCTAGGGCCTTTAGATTAAAGATGAACCATGAGAACCATCCAAATGCAAAATCTGCATTTGAGCGAATCGGCCCACGGGTTGACAGCCAAACACCCTGGATTAACCCCTAGGCGACCCAGCGAGCTCGGGTCGACCTCAAAATGGGGCCGGTTCGGTTATTCCCCTCTCCCAATTCGCTGTTTTGAACATTTTTGCATATTTATTTATTTAATTTTCAATTATATATATATATATATATATATATATTAATATATATATATTTCTCTGCGCAACCCATTTCACTTAATTAAGTATACTTTAATTTGGGAATTTTTCGTGAAACTTCGCGAGGCCATATCTTGGTCATACGGACTCCGATTTTCGAAAACTCGGACTCTATTTCGCGTATTTTTCCGAGAAGAACTTAATGGCATAGCCCGTTTCCCTTGATTCAGAATTTACAGTTTAATTCTGCCTCCATTTATGTTATAATAGGTTATTGAAAATACGGGTTGTTACATTCTCCCCACCTTTTAGGATTTCGTCCCCGAAATCTCCAAGTTAGGAAGAACATATCCTACCATCCATCATCCATCTACTCAAAACATCATCCACAAGCAACCATTGTCCTTAGATGATTTCTAATGCTGTATGAATATATGCAAAACGTGTGTGTACATGTTCCTTAGCTAATGCTAATGATCAGGCCTGAATAATCTTTCTAATGCAAAATATGTATAGTGCCATGAATCCAACATGTATGCAAATAGTCCTAGTCATATAGATACTATATGCGTGCACAATCATTCATTCATATGCAACAACCGCATGATAATACATTAGATTTCATCCATAAACAAGTATAAATACTCGTGCATATGCAATATGAAATGTGACCGAGTCGAGCTAGTATCTAATGTGTATTCGCGCATCCACGAGCAACCACTTGCAACCACTTGCAACCATATCAATCATAACATGTTTCAAATACATGGTTACATCCATAGGGTTCTACCTAGAATTCCCTGAAACAGGGTCGAGAAGATAAACAGGACAAACTCCTTACAGGGTTTGTAACGGAGAATAGGACCGAGAGGATGTCCACAAAAGATAGCCTACAAGTAAGCTCTACAGAAAACAGGGATCAAGGATATACTACCAAAAAGAGATATCATGCGCGTATCTAGTCTTTGACCATCAAAGTCGTATTTCCTTGAGCTTAATTCCATTGTGCCTTGACCGTCCTTTAACTTCGCGATTTCGTAGCTTCTTATTTCCTGTTTCCATAACATGAGCTGAAACTCATTTCTTCGTCGCCTCTCGTTCCACTTGCACTTATCATTTTCCTAAAATACTTGACGCAAACATGACTGCGTACTCATGATCTCATGCAAGCTTTCCAAAATTCACTAATGAATCTCGGACCTCGTACCACAAGGTATTCCACATAGAAGAACTTTCCCTTGAAAGTAAACAGATGCCAACCAGGTTATCAAGCGCACTTACTAAGGTGATTTCTATAACCCATGCATAAGTGAAACAAACCATCCGTCTTATCGGCGAACACCACTCGATTGGGCTTCCAATTTCCCATAAAGGCATCAAGGGATTCTAAGTAACTAACCATGACCGAACCCAAAAGGTTACACGAGACTTCGAGGGTATTACCAAGGCTAGTCAAGAGTCTAACTACCCTCCTATCAAAACCGAGAGTGGCACCCTTACTGGATAACCACTTCATCCCTAGAATCCATCCATAACCGAGGCATGTCATTCTCAAATCCAAAACAAGTCATGAATAAATGGACCGATTCTCCACAGGACTTGAGACAAAAATGGGATTCTCTATTACGCTAGTACTTAAGGTGCAGAGACTCAACTATCGAAGCAGACTTAAATGATACGAACAACGAAGTCCTAACGGGATGGTAGAGAAGAAAAGCTAAACCTTTAACGAGATCGTTACCCTCCTTCCGAGGTACTCTAGAAATGAGAGCATACTACTGCCCTCCCGATGATCTTGTCCTTGTCCCATGATACTTAACTATCCGTCCCGTTCCACCATGCCAAAGGTACTCTCTCGTCATGGGTTTCATTGTTCATCTTTCTCTCTCATTCTGGGTTGAGCCATACCAACAAGTTGTTCATCCTTAAACTCGCATCCTTCATCCTCTTTCTCACTATCCTTTCTTATAACGCGGCCATTGGTCTCTCGAGAACCACCTCCATCGCATGGAAAGTACTTTCGTAGATAGAAAAGACTAGTAGCAGTTAAAACCACTGTGACTATAGATGGAGGAAAGAAAGGAAAAGAGATTTAATCAAGGAAACAAGGATAGTGCTAATGGCCTTTGGGGAATAGCCTTTTTCTTTTTAAAAGAAATTTTTCTTGAAAAATGCTTCTTTATAAACGATTTTCAAATAGTTTTCAGATGGTCTTTAAAAACTTTTGCCCAGTCTGGTAACCTTCTGCTCTGATACCAAATGTAACACCCCGCCTCCGCTAGGGTCACTCGCAAAGGAATGCACTAGCTTTAGAGGGGCATTATTGGTAAACATGCACAGAAATATCACAAGACAGAACATATAAAATAGCGGAAGTAAAATCGAACTTTCATAAACATGAATACATAAGGTCTAAAGCCTTTTACATCAGAGTACATCAAAACCTGTCTTGCAATAGTAAAGAAGCATAAAGACTTTTTCATAAATTATTCCCCAAATAAAAACAGTAAAGTAGCCATAGCCAGGAAAAGTCCAAGCCATCCATGATGACCTTCAATCAAAAGAAGTCCGAACTAAACAGCAGTGTTTCCTCCCTGTAACCTCGGGGGGAAACGGAAGAAAAGAGGCGAAACAAAACGGGTCAGTCAAAAAGACTGAGTAAGCCCTATCTACTATTAGTATAAAAACTAGTAAAGTTAACTGACATGAGAAACTGAGATGAACATAAGCATGATAACAAGATAGATAAGCTAAATCAAAATAACAGGATGAACTACTGAACTCAGATAAACTAAGATGTCATGATAAATTACGATGTCAAGACAAAACAATGTATCACATCGTCAGGTTCCTATCAAGTATAATATCCCAAGATATTTATCACATATAACGTCCCATGGTATCTATCCGGTATATCTGCTCTGCACCTACCGTACTAGTACCCCAACTGTATTACATGTTATCCGTGAATGACGCTTACTCAAAAGTCGTGTAATGGTCCATGTCAACCTAATATGCCGCATATATAGGTTACTCAACTCATATGTTTCTTTCCATGTATAAGTTCAGTCCTTTGCCGTAGGCTGTACCTGCTTTCCCATGTAAACGGTTTATCCTTGAAGTTGTTTTGGACTGCAACCCTTGATCTAGTTGTGTTTCCTTACCATGAACTATCGCGCATCCACTTAGGATTTATGCCACCTAGGACCGCTAGGGATTATGCTACCTAATGAACGTTTCCGTGTCCCGGTTTGGATTTTGGCGACCTAGGACCACTAGGGATTACGTCACCCGTCAACCGCGCCCTTGATCCCACGTATGTATCGTGAATCGTTTTCCATGTCTAGATGCACATGTTCCCCAATGTTCCATCCGAGTTCCGTGCCAGGGCAAATCAAGAAATACGGAACTCGGTTGGGAGCTTTAAATCGTCTGCCGATGCAGATATCAAGGTCTGTTTTTGTACCCGTGGCCATGGTCCCACGTGACCCCTCCCTCAACTACTGAAAGGCAATCCAAGAAAAATCATGTATAAGAACCACTCCCCGGCCCCACTATAGCCCACTTTCCTACGCGCCATCCTCACCCATGACTCGATAGCAAGCACATGGTCTGTTGGGGGTTCCCTGCCTTTCCGCACGTACACGATTAACTAAAGATGGTAGGTAGTCGGCGATGCGCTATCCAGGGAAAAAACAAGAATCGTCGACTCCACGCTAATCCATCCCAGTCTTTAGGTTGCTCGCATAGCAACCAAGGCATACTCTTGGTCCTTCTAACGCAGACCTTAACCTCTCATGGGCCTAGTATAATTACCTGGCAGCCCACAGAGGGATCCTAAGAATATCCTCACGTCCCCCGAAGCTTCCACTTCGGCACCCAGTGCGCTGGAGCTTTTATCCAAGTCAGATAACTTGCTCCCCCTCGTATACTAAGCGATGACCTACCGTATCAGGTTACTCATTGTTTTGAGAATTAGTCCTATGTCCTTAGCTAAGAATTATTACTTAGTTACCCTTAACTAAGGTTTACCACTTAGCTTCCTTTCCCGTTATCCTTGATTAACCACGGTTTTCTACCTAGTTCTTCTGGCTAGGGTTTGTCTATTGGGTTAAGTGTTATCATTCAAGTCCATGACTTAACCCACCCACGAATCACGTCAAAGATTGGCTAAGTATTTAAGTTCAAGACTTAGTCCCACAAGTTGGTTAAGTGTACCCAGAGGCTCATGACTTGACCCTATCAAGTCAAATTGGTCAAGTACTAGCTTACCTTAATCCTATCGGATTATCTTGCTAGATCGATTAAGCATAGATTATCTTAATCCCATCAAATTATAGAGTCGGATTGGTTAAGTATAGGTTGGCTTAACCCCATCCTCTAATCGTACTACAATGGTTAAGTATATTCTAAAAAGGTCTTGTGACTTAACCTTATCAGGTCCGCGTATTAGATTGGTTAAGTGTAAGTTACTTAACCCCATCAAATCATCATGTATAATTGGTTAAGTATAAGTTGCTTAACCCCATTAAATTATAACGTTAAGTTGGTTAAGTATTGGTTACTTAACCTCATTGAATTACCGAGTTTAAATTGGTTAAGTGTTTAACTTAACCCCATCGAATTACCGTGTTTAGATTAGTTAAGTGTGGATTACTTAACCCCATCTAATTACCGTGTCGGATTAGTTAGGTGCAAATTACTTAACCCCATCCCCTAATCATCTTGTATGGTTAAGTGTCATTAAGAAAACTTACTTAACCTTGCCAAATTATCATGTTGGATTGATTAAGTGTTGGTTAACTTAATCCCGTCCACTAGTCGTATAAAAATGGTTAAGCGTCATTAGGCAAATCAAATCACTTAACCTACCCAACCTTGTCATGTTTTGTTAAGTATCATTAGCCTAACCAATTTACTTAACCCATTTACCCATGTCATATTTGGTTAAGAGTCATTAATCAAATTAACTTAACCCTATCATGTGGCATTAATTACTTAATGCACCCGAACCTCTCACATTAGACTTTGTTGTGGTTACTAGTTAAGCCGGTCGGTTCCGGGTAGCTTTACACCACAACTTGGTCTAACCTCGGGTTCAAGCACAACATGACCAACTTCTCACATTGGGTCCTATTGCTTGCAACTACTAGTTAGACCGGTCGGTTCCGGGTAGTTTTACGTTGCAAACTCAACCCAACCTCGAGTTGGCCACTTTCATGTTTAGTCTAGTGTCATGATCATAGTCAAGTTTTCAAGCAATTGGGTAGACCTAACTTAATAGGTAAATTCCCAATGGGTAGACCTAACTTAATAGGTAAATTCCCAAGCTTATGTTTTTATGCATACTTACATGTCAACTTCCATGTTATATTTCAAGTCATGTTTTCAAGTATAAACACATGTCATATTTAACGTTACATGTTGTCATGTTTATACCCATTTACCCAAGTCATATTCATGTCATTATGTTTCCCCATAATGTGACCCCAACGCTTTTTAAACTAGCATATACGTTCGCAACAACGTGATGGATTAAAAGAAGAGACTTGGCAAAGGAATGAAAAAAATGGGTATTAAGCCACAAGTTAATCATGGTGGCAAATGAGGCACAAATGTGTTCATTAGCTTGCATGTTACATTCTTAAGCCTCAAAAACATGCATCAACCCAAACTTGGCACATAAGCGAATCATGGTGACAAAAGACATGGAATGATGGCTAGAAACTCGCATATATCATCATATAAGGATTATGACTTATATGCAAGTTGACATAATGATTATGAAGATTCTCATGTTGCATAATGCAACATTTCAACATAAAGGTTGTGGCTTTTAGCTCATAAGATCAAGATAATGACTTCATAAACTTGCATAACATGATAGCATGCATCATTCCAATTAATCAAACCCAAACTTTCAACATGAACATTTAACTTCATAGTTAATATCTAAGAGTAGGGAAGGGCTTACATTGCTATGAAGGCCTAAATCGATTAAACTAAAGCTTGTGATGAAGCCTATGCATGCCACTACCCAAAAACCCAAAGATGGATGCTCCAATTCAACAAAAACACCATCTTTATGAACAAAGATCAAAGCTTTTGCCTTGAAATCAACTTGAGAAGCTCTCATACTAACATAGGGACTCTCTAACACTCTCATGATCATGAAACCTCTCATAGAAATGAAGTGGAGGCTAGGATAGTTAAGTGGAGGCCATGAGAGTAGCAATTTTGCCATAGTTTAGTTACATGAGTGAATAATGAGGGTTTAGGATAGGTTAGGGTCTTATTTATAGATTAGGCAAGTGTTTTAGGCCATAGGATTAAACCTAGATTCATTACAAGCCATCAAAGCATGTCTTGGGGAAGAAGTCAAGTGTAGGAACCATCTAGGGCCTTTAGATTAAAGATGAACCATGAGGACCATCCAAATGCAAAATCTGCATTTGAGCGAATCGGCCCACGGGTTGACAGCCAAACACCCTGGATTAACCCCTAGTCGACCCAGCAGGCTAGGGTCGACCTCAAAAATGGGCCGGTTCGGTTATTCCCCTCTCCCAATTCTCTGTTTTGAACATTTTTGCATATTTATTTATTTAATTTTCAATTATATATATATATATATATATATCAATATATATATATTTCTCTGCGCAACCCATTTCACTTAATTAAGTATACTTTAATTTGGGAATTTTTCGTGAAACTTCACGAGGCCATATCTTGGTCATACGGACTCCGATTTTCGAAAACTCGGACTCTATTTCGCGTATTTTTCCGAGACGAACGCAATGGCATAGCCCGTTTCCCTTGATTCAGAATTTACAGTTTAATTCTGCCTCCATTTATGTTATAATAGGTTATTGAAAATACGGGTTGTTACAATTTCCATTTTTAAGGGCCTTTATATATATTAATATATATATAAATTCCACAGTGCTATTTCTAAATTTTAAACTGGACATATCTTTCAACTTCTAAAGAGAAATATCATTTTCTTAACTTCGTTAGAAAGATATAGTTGAGCAGATTCAAATATTTCTTGTTTCGTTCAATTCCGACTTAAATTGAATTATGTATATTTATTTGAAATTTGAAATTGAATTTTCGAACTACCGCATGTAATAACCCAGAAAATCTGAGCCAGTTTAAAATTTTTATTTTGGCAATTTTAGCGAATTTTGATTATTTAAAATGAATTATTTTAAATAATATCGACGAGAAATTTATTTTGAATAGAATTCGAACATATATATTTATATAGTTCGTCGACAGAATATAAATATTTATTTATAATTATAAAAGGAATTGGAAATGGCGCGGTAGTTCGATAATTCGATTTCAAACTTCAATTGAACATACCGGGTGCAGAATAATCCGGATTTTTGTGAAACCAAAAATAATAGGATCTAATTGATAATATCTTTCCAACGAATCCGAAAAATCAAGATTTCATAGCGGGAATCAAAAGATATGTCCAGTTGAAAATTCTGAATAGTCGCTATGGAATTCAGGCCCTTAAAAATGGACATTTTGCAAACGACCTCAGATTTCGACGAAACCACTTTTGTTGGGTCCGGGACGTCGAATTATTGCTAAGTTTAAATTTTCATAATTTTCTGAATCAATATGTGAGCGTGGCAAAAGAAAACGCGTTTGACCAGTTTTAGTTGATTTTAATCGACTGGAAAATAGTCATTTTTCCAACAGTCTCGGAATTCGACGAAACTAGTTTTGTTAGGACCGTATCGTCAATACGAAGCTAGAAAATATTTTTCTAGAATTTTTCTAGTTAGTACGTGACCCCGGGAATTTGAAATGTACGTTTAAAATTCAATATAGTGATTTAAATGTAAATTTAACGGAAACTGATCGAGACAATCGAATCAGCTTACGATACATATCCCATTGTGTTCGGAATGGGGGTAAAACGCTATGGACGACAGGCGGCGGGCCTTGTTTAGAGGTCGTATGTAAAAGTCAACTTTTTGAAAAATTAAGTAATTAAATAATAAAAAATAAAAAAAATTAATCCCCTCCCTTATCTTTCGTTCTGCCCGCCCCCCTTTTCTTTTCTTCCTTCAGTTCGAATCAAACAGAAAAAAAAAACAACGGACCCTAATCCTACGCGACGCCGCCGCCAGAAGACCACCGCGCCCCGCCCAGGCCGGCGCCCCACCTACGATGCCCCCCCGACGCCCTCGCTCACTCCTCCTTTAATCCGACCCCCCCTAAACCGCTTCAGCCCAAAACCGCCAACCAGCTCCAAAGACAACCGAGATTGACGCGAGGGGGACCATTTGGAGCGGCTTCCGGAGCTCTTCGCCGTGGAGAGGCATGACCATCGCATAGAGGAGCATCTTGATCGAAAACTCAAACCCTAGTTTCGAATGGCACTGAAAAACCGTCGGCTGTATATTTTGATGAGGAGGAAGACGCAGGGTAATTTCTTTTACTGTGTAGCTTAATGAATTTGATAATTTAGTATTTTTTTTGTTTTTGTTTATAGAAATAATAATATTTAAATATTCTGATATTTATATATTAAAACATGGAATTAAGATTTGATTTTTAGGAAATATATATATATATACATAAAAAGCATTATATAAGCAAAATGTAAAAAGCATAAAAATAGAATATGATTTTTGGTTATGTAGAGAATTAAAAATATAATTTTTACAAGATAGGAATATTAAAAATAGCATCTTTATATGTGTAGAAAAATATCAAATGTGATTTTTATAATGAAATATTTGAAAGGGCGAAAACTTTATATTTGAAAAGGTGAAAACTTTATATTTGAAAAGGCGAAATCTTTATATGAAGAATAGCGTGATAAAAATATAATCTTTACTATATGAACATCGATGTGAAAATATAATTTTTATCTATATAGTAGCGGTATAAAAATTCGATTTTTATATATTTAATAGTGAAGTGAAAATTCTATTTTTACATATATAGAGAATACGGGCAACGAAGATAACAAAAGGACGAGAACAACGAAGGTTTCTGCAAAAGAATAGCCGTGGATTTAGGATAGCTATTTGTGAGAATTTCACACTCTTCAATTTCTTTTTCTAGTTATATATATATACACTAGGATGTAGACGGTGTTTAGTAGCACCCGACACCCGTCGTCCACAGACCATGGACGGCTTGTATGTTTGTTTGTTTGATTTTGATGTGAAGTTGATTGTGTGTCGTGATGTGAAATCGATAATAAAATAACATATATATTGAAAGAGAAAATATCATATATATTGAAAGTGAAAATATCGTATATATTGAAAAGTGAGTATATATATATATATATATATATATATATATATGAAATGAAAACGATGTATATGAAATATTCGAATTAAACTGAATAGAAAATGAATTCGAATTGAACTGAATAGTAAAAATATTCGAATCGAACTAAATAGAAAATGAATTCGAATTTAACTGAATAGTAAAAATATTTGAATTGAACTGAATAGTAAAAATATTCGAATTGAACTGAATAGAAAATGAATTCGAATTGAACTGAATAGTAAATGAATTCGAATTGAAATGAATAGTAAATGAATTCGAATTGAACTGAATAAGAAAATGAATTCGAATTGAACTGAATAGTAAAAATATTCGAATTGAACTGAATAGAAAATGAATTCGAATTGAACTGAATAGTAAATGAATTCGAATTGAACTGAATAGTAAATGAATTCGAATTGAACTGAATAAGAAAATGAATTCGAATTGAACTGAATTGAAAATGAATTCAAATTGAAATAAATTTGAAATGAATTTATAAGGAAAATTTCAATTTTGATTTGAATTTGAAATGAAGTTGAATTCGTTTCGAAAACGAATTTAAAAAAAAGAGTTATAAAATTCGTTTTAAATAGTAATCGACGAAATATATATTATATATATTATATATATTATATAATAGGCTGAATAGAACGCGCCGCGCTGCGGCAGTTCGCGAATTTCGACCATTGACTTCTAACGGACATTACGGGAGATCCGACCGTCGGATTCTCCTGAAACCGGAACCGTTGGGTTCGTATCGAAAAGAGATTTCTAACGAATATTAGAAATTTGAAATCTAACGGTTGGATTTGGAGTTATGTCCAAATCAAATTCGAAAAAGGTCGCTGTAAATGCAGTTCGTTGACCGTTGATGTAAATCGACTGTATGGGCCTTGATAAAATTATTAAAAATATCGATAATTTGTGTAAAATCATAAGAAATGATTTGTGAAGAATTGGGATGAAAAACTCCATATTTGAAAAGATAAAAACAGATTTTTATCGAAATGGACTAGTTATTAACTAGAAAAATAATCCAATGGTTATAAATAAATAAATTGGATTAGAGTTAAATTGAAATTATCTTTGGATATTTTCGATATTGGATTCCGTGATTATACAGATATTGTGATGGGAATTTGGAAGATTTCGATATCGTTATTCCCGATATGATATCTGTTGGTTTCAGGATTTGATGTTGAATATAAGTCGATACTCTCTCTATTCAAAACCTTATATTTAATGTCAAATTTGATTGATTGATGGTTTGGATTGTGCTCGACCAGTTTATGAGCAAAATATGCTTTTACATTTAGCATTGGGTTGGGTTAAAAATATCTGTGTGCTAACGCCTTGTGAAACACTTCACGATTTGACGACAAGGTGTTTAGCGATGTTGTGTTCATTTAAAATTTAACGAATGATTGTGAAATGATATTTTTCTTAAGTGAAAAGATATGTATTCCCGATTTTTGGACAGGGAATGTTTTATAAAAATGTTTTATAAAACAGAATGGATTTCGAGGCCCAAAACCCGATGATTTCTAAAATGATTTAGAAATGTATTATATGTTACATTGTGGTTCATCGCGTATTCGATTAGTTGCTATTGATGATGTATCTGTTTGGTGGCGGAGAATTTATTCTTTTGCTTAACACCCTTCTTTGAGACGTACGAGCTCAAAGGTTATGTGATTAATAGTGACTGATCATATGCGTGAATTACTGATGTGAAGTACTATATTTTGAAAGTACTTGTGATTATTATGTTGTGAAATGATTTTCCCTACTTCGGGATATGAAATGATTTAGTATGTGGCTAAAGATTCGGGTAACCCTGAGACTAAAAGTATGGGTGAGAGGGCGGTGTATGCTCTCCATGTGTGGGAGGAGTATCGTCGGTGTAGCCTACTCCTATGTGGGGTAGGTGCACATATATATATCGAGTTGCGAGGTGCGTACCCTTTGCCTTGTCGATGGGGAGCACGATATTTGGTTGCATACTTGTTTGTATGCATTGTTATGTTTTGGAATTCACATTTCCAAATGATTTGATTTGAGATCCCGAAGTGAAATCTACTTTGATATAGAAAGTTAGATATGTATTTCAAATGATTTGAAATAAGAAATCGGGAATAAAATCCAAAGGAATAATTTCTGTAAATTGAATTGGATTTAGAAAATCTAAGTGTAGTGATTAATCTAAGTGGGTAGATTGGGATATTGCATGTTGATTGATGCATAGTAGATCCATATATCTATATTGATTGTTGTTTATACACTGGTATTCATGGGGGTAAACCCGTTCCGCGTTAGCGGCGTGGTCCCGTGATATACCATATTATCAAATAAGTTAATTATAACTGTTAGAGTTTCTCACACCAGTCCCATGATTGACATGTAGTTTGCTTTTCCCTTGCGAACTCGGGTGCCCCTATTTTCCACACGGGCAGTCGAGTAGTTTAATTTTGCAGATGTATTGAGCAGGATTCTGGATTGAAGCTTTAAGCTGTGTCCAGACATTTACAGTCTTCCGCTGTGTAGTTTATATTTCCGCTGTGCATTGTATTACATTTATGTAAATTTATCTTCCGTTGTGTATTATTTTCGATACTCTGATATTCTGTACTCTGATGTAACATTATTATGATGTTTATTGAAGTCTTCTGTTATTTGTTATGATGTGTTGTATACCCAAAGTTAGCGTATGCGGGATTCGAACGGTCTTGGTCGGTTTAGCGATCGATTAGGTCCGGGCGAAATCTGTGTCGTTACATATGGTATCAGAGCTTTGGTTAAACTCAAATCTTTGGGGTACAACTCATTAGAACTGAACAAAAGACTCATCAGAGGTAGGATTAGTAATGTCCTATAAAGGAATCCTCATTAGAGATAGAATCAGTAGCATTCTAGAATGAGTGACTCGTTAGAGATGGGGTTAGAAATGCCCCAGAATGAGTCGAGAGTTATTTGTTTATAAATAACGTATTTGTTATTATATATATAATCTGATTTTAGAAAATATGATTTTAAATATATAAAATTATATATTTGAAAATATAATCAAATATTGATTGATGTTTGTGTTGTTGGTTTAATTGTTTGATAATTTTTAATCATTATGCCTAACTGTATCAAATATTGAGTTGTATTGAAAATTGGTCGCATTTGCTTGCATATACTTGCACTTACATTGAACAGGTCATAGCAAGGAGGCTAGAGCAGAGAATAAAATTTGTTTGCCCGACAAATAGGTACATGTTTACTACATAATTTACTGTTTTGTTTGGGTGATGATGATTTTATGAGCCTATTGGCTAGCCGCTTGGCTTTTTCATTTTCTTTTTGAGATTAGAAGGACCGGGGAAGCTATTTGAGATTTCTCGATGCTCCCATTGCAGGGGAGGTTATGGCGAAAATTTTCGAAAATTTAGGGTGTTAGCCAAATTTTTGAAAATTTGAAAATTCTCAGAAACTGAAAAGTTGGAGAATGGAAGCCAGATCGAACGTAGAGTTGATTAATCAAACCACTTTCAACTTTGTTCCTTTTCGGGGACGAAAAGTTTTAAGTGGGGGAGATTGTAATAACCTGGAAAATCTGAGCCAGTTTAAAATTTTTATTTTGGAAATTTTAGCGAATTTTGATTATTTAAAATGAATTATTTTAAATAATATCGACGAGAAACTTATTTTGAATAGAATTCGAACGTATATATTTATATAGTTCGTTGATAGAATATAAATAATTATTTATAATTATAAAAGGAATTGGAAATGGCGCGGTAGTTCGTTAATTCGATTTCAAACTTCAATTGAACATACCGGGTGCAGAATAATCTGGATTTTAGTGAAACCAAAAATAATAGGATCTAATTGATAATATCTTTCCAACGAATCCGAAAAATCAAGATTTCATAACGGGAATCAAAAGATATGTCCAGTTGAAAATTCTGAATAGTCGCTATGGAATTCAGGCCCTTAAAAATGGACATTTTGCAAACGACCTCGGATTTCGACGAAACCACTTTTGTTGGGTCCCGGACGTCGAATTATTGCTAAATTTAAATTTTCATAATTTTCTGAATCAATATGTGAGCGTGGCAAAAGAAAACGCGTTTGACCAGTTTTAGTTGATTTTAATCGACTGAAAAATAGCCATTTTTCCAACGGTCTCGGAATTCGACGAAACTGGTTTTGTTAGGACCGTACCGTCAATACGAAGCTAGAAAATATTTTTCTAGAATTCTTCTTGTTAGTATGTGACCCCGGTAATTTGAAATGTATGTTTAAAATTCAATATAGTGATTTAAATGTAAATTTAACGGAAACTGATCGAGACAATCGAATCAGCTTACGATACATATCCCATTGTGTTCGGAATAGGGGTAAAACGCTATGGACGACAGGCGGTGGGCCTCGTTTAGAGGTCGTATGTAAAAGTCAACTTTTTGCAAAATTAAATAATTAAATAATAAAAAATAATTTAATCCCCTCCCTTATCTTTCGTTCTGCCCCCCCCCCCCCCCCTTTTCTTTTCTTCCTTCAGTTCGAATCAAACAGAAATTAAAAAAAAAACAACGGACCCTAATCCTACGCGACGCCGCCGCCAGAAGACCCCCCTTATCTTTCGTTATGGCTTAAGTTCATCAACTTTTCAGTTTCTAAGAACTTTCAAACTTTTCAAAAATTTGGCTAACACCCTAAATTTTCGAAAAATTTCGCCATATCCTCCCCTGCACCGGGAGATTCGGGATATTTCAAATAGCCTCCCATGGTCCTCACCAATCCAATGGTGGTATAAAAAGAAAAAGAAAAAGCCAAGTGGCTAGCTAATCGGCTCATAAAATCATCATCACCCAAACAAAAACTGTAAATGTGTACCTATTTGTCAGGCAAACAATTTTATTCCTCTTCTTTAGCCTCCTACCTATGACCTGTTCAATGGATATACATGTATATGCATGTAAATTCAAGCAATTCTCAATACAGTTTGATATTCGGTTCAATTTGGCTACATATACCTTACATTCACATAAGGTTTTAAAATTTAAATTAATCAACCAAAAATCAAACAACACAATCAGCAACCAATTAGTGGATTAACGTTTCAATTTCATAATTTTGATATATATACGGAAAATCATGTTTTTGATGCAAATTCACAACAATAAATTTTATTCTAGTTTGGTTCTCACACCAGTCAATGGAAATATATAGATACCCCACCTTCGAAACTCGAAAATAAAAACTGATGATGCTGTAGCGATCATAAGAGTCATGTCCGAGAGACTAGAGTGTGATTCTATATCTATCCAATATATTAAAACTTCGAATATACGTTTGCAAGGCGTATATGCAAAGTCTTTATATACTCGATTGTCCATATTCATATAAAATAAAATAGTCAAATACGTATAAAATGGTTTAAATTTTCAAAACAAAGTTTGTTTTGAATTTTATTTGAAAAAATATACTCTTCACACTCGTTTTAGGATACTACTGATCCTATCTCTAACGAGTCATCCTCATTGGATATTACTAATCCAATCTCTGATGAATTCTTTCGTTCGGTTCTAATGTGTCTTGTTCTCGAGCTTTGTAAACTAAAGCTCTGATACCAAATGAAGCGACCTGAACTTCCCCTGTCTCCGAAGAGAAGAGAAAGAACGAATTCCTTTGAGAACACGACAAAATAAAAATGCAAACAGAAGAACATTTCATTGTTAATTACAACAATTACATCAGAGTACAAGAATATTACAGAGTATGAATAAATATTATACAACAGAGAATATCAGAGATTTAAATACATTACTACAGCTGAAAAATAATACAAAACCTAACTGAAAGAAATACACGAATACAGAGCTTTCCAAATATCAGTTCAGCTACAAACCAGGATCCTGAGAATATAAATCTGCAAAACCCAACTACTAGCTGCCAGTGTGGAAAATAAGGGCACCCAGAGTTTAGGTTAAAACAATAAACTCCAGGTCAGTCATGTGACTGGTGTGAGAACTAAAACAATTATTAATCTTTATTTTGAAGTTCGAAAAATTAAGGGACCACGCCGTATAACACGGAACGGGTTTTTACCCCAAGAATACCAGTGCATAAACAAATAGCGCAATGCTGAATAAAGAACAAAGAAGCTGTTATAAGACCCTGGTCCCATCACACAATGCAACGCAAGCCGGAGGATAGGGTTTTACCTTATAACAGCCAAAAAATGCTTGATACGCGAAATTTAATCTTTTATTTTTCTAAATCAGACTCCAACCGTATATTAGTTAGAGAACGATTCCCTAAGTTTTAACCCCGAAGGCCGAAACCAACATCAGACCAATACCCAGGAAACCACTCATCTTGGCTCATTTATAGTTAGTTTCTGATTTTATATACAATCATAAATATCAATCATAGACGGCATAGGTACCATATATCATGTCGCCATACTAGGCTCTACAAATAAAACCGAGATATCACGTATTGGAAATTGGATTCCATCATGAGTCGAGGCAAGAGACAAGCTCCTCTCCGATTCAAGACACTCTAGCAAATGTCTCATGACCCAACTATGATCCTTGGATGCTTCAGGGCCGGTCCTCAGCTAACTTTGGAGGATTAGTTATTCCTGAACACACGTTTCCCGGTCCTAACAGACGTAAAATCGAGGCGCCTCATTCCAACAACCAAACAGGTGAAAAGTATATCAATGTCATCCAGTTTAAGAACTGACACCACCCATAGCTAGAAAGAAACGTCGTGTTCTCCCTGTAGTCCATACCCCGTTTTTGACTCATACCGAGGTGTGAGGCTCGCGAATCCACGTTATACACAAAGCTATGCCACACAGGCCATGCTTTGATCATCAACCACAAGATTTTGTTTTTCAACAGAAGCCTTGATCAATTGCCACTTAGGCGTGCCACACAGGCAATCCACTCCATGCGACTGGTTTCTATCGATATATAACCTCTGAGCTCGTACGTCTCAAAGAAGGGCGTTAAGCAAAAGAATAAATTCTCCACTGCCAACAGATATATATTTAATAGAGATCAATCAGCAAAGAACAAAATCCAATGTCAGACACACAGTCCATTTACAAGTTCGTTCTGGGTCTGAACGAAACTGGAGGCACTTTCCTCGCATATCCGTCGACCTCCATGTACGTCTGGACGATCACCAACTGATTCCCTCCTCTTGGGTGTATAGCCCAATCAAGATCATCAGTAATCACCCAAACGATGTGAAGACCCTCGGTCTTTAACCACCGTCTTCACCTTTGACTTATCGTCGAATCGGTTATTCAGAATGGGTATAAACCTAGTCTTTCCAAATAACCCACGTATATAATTAACAAATGTTACACAAACACAACGTACGCCTCATTCCAATTCATCAGTCACTAACCGTAAATTAGTAAGAGAACAATTCCCCAAATATTAACCCCGAAGGCCGAAACCAACATCAGATCAATAACCAGGAAACCATTCATCTTAACTAATCTACAATTAGTTTCTAAATTTCACATTCTTAGGGAAAGGTTCCCATTAATTTTATCAAAGATAAATTCTTTGAAATTTATTCTTTAATCTTTTTTTGAATATCACTTCAAACTAGTCGAGATTAGAGAACCACACCGAAGTAATTATTTATTTTAAATCCCAATCCCAACCTATTCATCCCATGGAGAAAAAATGGCAATACTCTATATCTAACACCACTGTGTTATCGGTAAAATTAATTACCTTTTCACGTTCAAATCTAGTCAAAGATCTAACTATCGCTTGGAGCTAAACTGGTGATACTCCATTAACGATCCTTTCAATCTAATTAAAGATTCATTAGAACTCCACTTCAGTTTTAATCTTTAACTGGGCTAAAGAACAGTGTCTTTTAAAACACGTTTCACGATAAACCCAAAATCACATTCCATTTTATTAGTCTCTAACCGTCAATTAGTAAGCGAACAATTCCCTAAATATTAACCCCAAAGGCCGAAACCAACATCAGATCAATATCCAGGAAACCATTCACTTAGCTAATCCCAGTTAGTTCTAAATTTCACACGGGGTTTAAGAACAGTGTTATTTAAGACACCATTCACGACAAACCCAAACTCCAATTTGATTATTAAATATAAGGCTCTGAATAGAAAATATATCGGCTTATATTCAATATCAAATTCTGCTTATTCTAAAACCATTTCAAATCTAGTTCAAAACTTGTTCATTTCGATAAAAATATATTTTTATCCTTATAAATGTGGAATTTTTCATCCCAGTTCTTTCCAATTCACCTAATATGATTTTAGACAAATTATTAATATTTTTAATAATTTTATCAAGGCCCGTACTGTCGATTTCCAATAACGGTCGTCGAACTGCACTTACAGCGGCCTTTTCTAAATTTGATTTGAACATATCTCCAAATCCAACCATTAGATTTGAAATTTCTAATATTCATTGGAAAGCTCTATTCGATACGAACCTAACAGTTCCGGTTTTAGTAGAATCCGACGGTCAGAACTCCCATAACGTCTATTCGAAGTCAATGGTCGAAATTCGCGAACTACCGTGGCGTGGCGTGTTCTATTCAGGCCATTTAATATATATAATAAATATATTATATATTTTTCATCGATTTCCATTTAAAACGTATTTTATAAATTGTTTTCAATTCGTTTTCAAAACGGTTTCAACTTCATATTCTATTTCTAATCAAAATTGAATATTCCGTATCATCCACATATATAAATGATAATATTTTCAAAACGTTATAGTTTCAAATCACTTTTTTTCGATATTCGAATAAAATAGATATAAAATATCATTCGTGCCAAAATGGCGCAACTCTAATCAACACGGCTTTATATATATATATATTTTTATAATTTCGTTATTCTATTCAACAAATGAATATTTTCTTCAACACATGAATATTTGTTCTGCTCAACACACAAATATTTTCAACACGTGAATATTCTCAACACATGAGTACTTTTTTTATTTAGTATATATGATAAAATTGTATTTTATATCGTTTAATTATAAATTAGACTCCAACCGTAAATTAGCAAATGAACGATTCCTTAAGCATTAACCCCGAAGGCCGAAACCAACATCAGATTAATACCCAGGAGACCACTCATCTTAACAAGTTTCCAGCCATTTTCTAATTTTATATACATTCAACACATGAATAATTTCAACACATGAATATTCTCAACACATGAGTGCTTTCAGCACATGAATATTCTCAACACATGAGCATTCTCAACACATGAGTATTTTATTTATTCAACACATGAATTTATTTTATAATAGTCTTTATTTTCCAAATTGGAATGAGGACTAATCAATTACCATATAATGTTAATTATATGGTGTGACAACCCGCCCCGCACCAACCGTCACCTTTGCCTAGCATGACCAACTGGCACGGAACGGATTGTAGAAAAGAAAGAATAGAAGGTGAAGAATCAGTGTAGAATCTGTAATATGTCTCACATCGCATCTGATAAAATATAATAATAACATATTTGACATAACCAGACGAGACAGTGCATAAGCTGAAAACTTGAACTAACATCATCAGAGTAGCGGAAAATCAAATACAGCTTATTACAACTTCAAATACTGTCTCTAATACGAACAAAATAGGTATGCTACTAATGCCCAAAGTAGATACCGATCACGACACAGGGAGAATAACTATCTATCATACGTGGAGCCTCCTGCTCGTCTTCAGTCCATCTACCAAGCGCACTACCAGCTAGTCCTGTCTCTAGTCTGCTCGTGAGAGCACCCAGAGTAATAAGAAGAAACATAAAACTCTGGGTCAGACATCAGTCTGGTATGAGTGGTAGCAAGCATAAACAGAACAATAACAGGTATACTAAATCATACCTAAACCTGGACCTGCAACCAAAGAGTTAGTACTACACGGTACAATACTCTAAGATGCCTCTAACACAAGGTGTATAAGTATACGTGGGTGGGGATGTGTATGTCAAACAATCAAGCATAGCAACCATTATCACATCTCTCACTCAGTGCGTAAAGCATACGATATCTACTTCTTCGATCACCATATCCCTTTTATAAAATGACAGAACTCGACTTTGTACGACTATGTACATTCCTACTACCACCAATGCAATACCTATAGGATCACGCCCAACGTTTCCATGACCCCACTCCATTGGTAGGTAGCTCCCTAGTCGCACCATATCCAAAGCCCGAGTTCGTCCTCGCACCTCTAATACATGGTGATCCAAAGTCATAGACATCGACAACTCCTTAGCACACGTCCCGCAGCAAAGTCCAATCATGAAGTGAACTTATTACCAACGCTAAGCACAAATCCATTGGTAAGTAGTTCTAACTCCTATTAGGACTACCTTTGCATCTCGGGTTATGGATCATCATCATCGGATCGGTTCGGCCTCCTCCTTCATTGCCTCTTGTCGCGCCAGACGGATCGTGATTGCCTTCTCGCCTAGGTTCGGATCGGAGTGACTCACACCGGATCGGTTCGGATGGAACCAGGTCGCGCTCAACGTCTCGGTTCGTGGAGCCCTCTCCAGTATGGTTCGGATCGTGACGCCCTCCCTGCTCCGGATCGGATCGGAGGTACCATCGGTTCGTGGTCATACTCCAGGCTCCAATTCCTGGCGGTTCGGATCGTGACTCGTGGCTCATTCTCAGGTCGGATCGTGGTATCCACGTCGCATTTCCAAACTCTGGCACGTGATGCGGTTCGAGGGGGCGGGTCGTGTCGGACCGTGAGCACGTCACGCAAGCGGGTCGGATCGGGATGAAAAGGGGGCGATCCGATCCCTGTAGGAATTCCTGCAACTTTCCAGCGACTGTTTATACGCCTCTCGACGGCGTTTTCGACCATTCTAACTATTGTAATCAATCACAAAGCATACCAAAGAGTCATAGCAACACATTCAAGTGACCTCAAACACCAAAACAACAATATGATAGGTTAAAATGGATCAAACATAGCCAAAACCCCATATTTTTCCCTTAAGCATATGTGAGCATAACTAATGACATGATTAGCAAAACTTAACCAAATTAATCCAAACTCATATCAAAGGTCTAAAACATTATTTATGATTTTATAAATATTTTTCCAGAATTTATTTTCGTTTAAAAATGCTAATTAGCACTAATCACCCCAATTTAGCCATAATTAGTGCAAAAGCAAGCTAATCACTCACCTTGGCCACAATTAAACTAAGATCTAAAATGAAACTCTTATTTGGCACGAATCCCAAGGTGTAGCAGCAACTCCAATGTTGGTTTGGTGAAGATTTGCCTTAATTTGATGTTGCTGATCTCTTTTCTTCAAGTTTAGAGTGATTTGAGGTGATTTAGAGAGTGGAGGTCATTGCTAGGGTTTACTATTGTGTTTGTGGAGGCTCAAAAGTGGCTAAAGCTGAAAACCCTAACCCTAGCAGCCCTTAAATACTCCAAATCCCGAAATTCCCCAATGGGCCTAGCTGTTAACAACCCAATTAAGCCCGGTTAAGCTGTTTTTCACCTTCTAGACCTTGTTTCAGCCATATCTCCCAAACGGTTAGTCCGTTTTCGACATGTGACCAATCTAAAAAAAGGTAAACCGTCATTCGAAGACAATGGAAGTGGTTTCAGGTCAAAATTCCTTACCAATCAAAAGTTATGGCCAAAACAAACTCAGCTAGGGGCAAAACGGTCATTTAAAAATTGGCAAAAATCACGAACATTGGAAATGACCCTAATAGCCATCCCTCAAGGGTACATGACCATATGACCACAAACGAAGAAGAAATAAATATTCTACGATCCCCCGATGCGTAGAATACGGGTTGTTACATTCTCCCCCCCTTACGAAATTTCGCCCCCGAAATTCCTTAATCAAAACACACAAACAAAGGATCCCGCATGCCTATTAATCATATACAACAATCAAACATGCGAAACAAGCAAACAAATCTAGCCTAGCATGCGGAAAACTAAATCGCAAAGAAAATCTTACCAAGCAAAGAGTTCTGGATGTGTCTTCCTAATGCTCTCCTCTGTCTCCCAAGTACAGTCATTCTCGTTCTCGTCCCACTGAACCTTGACTAACTTCACCGCCTTCCTTCGAAGTTGCTTCGTATCGTGCTCGACAATACGAATTGGCTTGCGGCTACCAACCGCCTCGGGTTCTACTTCGAAGTCCTCTAACTGATCCGGTGAAATAGTCGTATCAGGGTCGTGTACGAACTTCCTTAACTGGGAAACATGAAATACGTTATGAACTCCCGCCATCTTTTCTGGTAAGTCAACTCTATATGCCAAATTCCCAATTTGCTCAAGAACTGGGAATGGACCAACAAATCTTGGTGCTATCTTGCCTCTCCTGCCAAATCGAATCACGCTCTTCAACGGAGAAACCTTAACAAACACCAAGTCACCAACAAGGAACTTCAAATCTTTTCGTCTCTTATCAGCATAGCTCTTCTGCCTGTCTTGGGAAGCCTTCATTCGCTGTTGAACAACTTTGATCTTCTCTGAAGTCTCTCTCACCACATCTGCTCCAAGTACAAACTTCTCACCGGTTTCTAACCAACACAACGGTGAGTTGCATGGTCTCCCATACAAAGCTTCAAACGGAGCCATACCAATACTGGACTGGTAACTATTATTATAGGCAAACTCTACTAAATGCAAATGATCATCCCATGATCCACCAAAGTCCAATATGCAAGCTCTCAAGAGATCTTCTAATACTCGATTCACCCTCTCCGTCTGTCCATCGGTTTGAGGATGATATGCAGTACTGAGATGTAATTCTGACCCTAAAGCCTCTTGTAAGCTCTTCCAAAACCCACTAGTAAACAAAGGGTCTCGGTCACTCACTATGCCTTTTGGTACTCCATGAAATCTCACTACCCATTTCATATACAGTTCTGCTAACTTAGCTGCAGTTCTTTTCGACTTAACTGGTATGAATCTTGCACTCTTGGTCAATCGATCCACAATTACCCAAATATTATCGTGGCCCGATCTAGTCCTTGGTAAACCGTCGATGAAATCCATCGATACTTGTTCCCATTTCCATTCTGGAATTTCCAATGGTTGTAACAAACCACTGGGCTTCTTTTGCTCGGCTTTGACTAGCTGACAAGTCATACACTTGGATATAAACTTCCCAACATCTCTTTTCATTCCTTCCCAGTAGAAAGTTTGCTTCATGTCTCACTACATCTTATCACCACCGGGATGTATTGTCAGTCTTGAGTGATGAAATTCTCTAAGCACTTCATTTCTCAATCCATCGACATTAGGTACAACTAGTCTTCCATTCTTCCGAAGCCATCCATCTCGATCAAGCCCATACTTGTCCATCTCCCCATCAACATTCGTTTCTATCTTGGAGATGACTTCTAACAAATTAGGGTCGTTCCTTTGACTGGAACCAATCCTCTCAATCAAAGTGGGCCTATCGTCAAGTTCGCTAACATTTCCGGATCCAATTTGCAATTGGGTCTGAAATCATATCCCGCGATATATTCCAGTTGCTTCCACTCAAGAAACATAGCCCCTAAGCTGGCATGTCTCCTACTCAAGGCATCAGCTACTGCATTACCCTTACCAGGTGTATATGCAATATCAAAATCATATGAAGCTAAGAACTCTAACCATCTTTGTTGTCGGAGATTTAAATCCTTCTGGGAGAAGAGGTACTTTAACGACTTATGATCGGTAAACAACTCGAATCTTTCTCCCAAGAGATAATGTCTCCACATCTTCAATGCGAATACAATCGCTGCTAATTCCAAATCATGGGTAGGGTATCTTTTCTCGTGCGGCTTCAATTGTCGACTAGCATAAGCTACAACCCTACCTCTATGCATCAAAACTGCACCTAGTCCGGTACCACATGCATCGGTGTATACCGTCATCTCTTCATTCCCCTTAGGAATGACCAACACTGGCGCACGCGTTAACTTTTCCTTTAGACTCTTGAATGCATTTTCACACACTCCGTCCCAAACGAAGGCTTGATTCTTCTTGGTCAACTAAGTCAACGGTGCCGCTGTCTTGGAGAAGTCTTGGATAAACTTACGATAATATCCAGCTAACGCCAAGAAACTTCTTACGTCTGTTGCATTCTTGGGCGTAGACCAATCTTGTACCATAACCACTTTCGCAGGATCCACTGCGATACCATTTTCTGAAACAACATGGCCCAAGAACCTCACTTCGCTCCTCCAGAAGTGACACTTAGAAAACTTTGCTTTCAATTGGTGTTTCCTCAACACCTCCATCACTATCCTCAAATGTTCCTTGTGTTCCTCTTCTGTCCTCGAGTAAACAAGGATATCGTCCACGAACACAAGAATAAACTTATTCAGTTGGTCCCTGAATACTCTATTCATAAGATCCACGAGGTATGCTGGTGCATTGGTCAACCCAAATGGCATGACCAACCACTCATAAAATCCAGACGGCGTCCGAAATGCCGTTTTAGGAACACTCTCACCTGCTACTCGAAGCTGATGAAATCCTGTCGCGAGGTCCAACTGGGAGAACACTCTTGCCCCTTCCAGTTGATCAAACAAATCATCAATCCATGGTAGAGGATACTTATTCTTCCTCGTTACCTTATTCAACTCGCGATAATGCACACACAATCGAAGGGAACCATCTGCCTTAGTGGCAAACACAACTGGTGCTCCCTACTCGGAAACACTTCTTCTAATAAATACCTTCTTCAAAAGATCGCTAACTTGCACCTCGAGCTCTCGCTGCTCCCATGGTGCCAGACGACGAAGTGGCATCACTATAGGTCTGGCATCTTTCACTAAATCAATACGGAACTCAATCTCTCGGTGTGGTGGAAGTCCGGTCAATTCCTCGAAGATGTCCGGGTACTGACCAACCACGGGCAAACCTGACAACTCATCATGCAGGATGTCGAGGGAATTTACAAAACTAGCCAATACCCCATCACTAGGTAAGCTACCAAACACTACCCTCCTCCCATCGTCCGCTCTAACTGTCACCAAAAAGCCCTCACAATCTACCACCACCCCGTATCTTTGGAGCCAATCGACTCCCAAAATAATGCCATACCCAGTAAAGCCCAAAACAAAGCAATCACAAACAAACATACATCCATGACTCGATAAGATCACATTACGGCAAATCATACTAAGGCTTGTCGAACCACCAATCGGGTTCGTCACAACCAAAGGTCTATTGACTAACTCGGGTTCCAATCCCAACCTGTCTACCAGGTCACTAGATATGAAGGAATGGGAAGCCCCGGTATCAAACAAAACTCTTACAGGAAGATCATAAATGGAAAGCATACCTTGAATGACGACTCCCTTTCCTTTCTCCGCCGCAGTTGGGGCATTCGACGAAGAAGGAATAGCATCAAGGGCATAAGCTTTCACAATCTGATTCTCCTTCAAAGGTTGCGGACACTTATCCTTAAAATGTCCCTCCTGGCCACAGTTAAAGCACTTCTTTCCCACTGTCTTGGCCCTACATTCCCTTGCATAATGGCCCTTCTTTCCACACTTGAAGCACTCAACTTCTTTCCTGCTTTTCTTCAGGCCATCCTTAGCTTGATTCTGCTTCCTTTTATTCTGAGAATTATTCTTGCCTCCACTGCTGGCTTGCGGCTTTGGCCCTTCCGCAGATGCAGCAACAACCCCAGTCTTCGGCTTAGGGTAAAGACTCTCTGACCTCAAAGATTTCCCCACAATCGACTAAAATGTCTCATCGATGTGGTTAATCAGCCTCTCCCCTAAGTATCCATCCAAACCAGTGATGAACCTCTCATTCTTCTTTTCGGGAATATCGATAAGAGATAATCCATACATCGACAAAGTGTCGAACTCAGCAACATAATCCGATACCGCCCTTCCATTCTGCTTAAGCTCCAAGAATTTCTGAAACAATTCCGACTTTTGAGCAGCTGGGATAAACTTGTCGCTAAAGAGAGCCTTGAACTGATCCCAAGTCACTTGATCTTCTGGAGTGGCTGCCTTAATAGTATTCCACCAATTCATCGCTCGTCCTTGCAGCTGACGAGACGCAAGCCTTCTCTTTATCGCATCCTCGATACCCAAGTCCTCGAAGATACGATCACAGCTATCCAACCAATCTTGAACATCCATGGCCGACTCCGTTCCGTGGAACGGCTTCCCACCAAGAATAGTGTAATCCTTACTCAGCTTGGCGAAATCGACCCTAGGCGCTTGCACCGCTACACCACCGGCATTGGCAACATTAGGAGCCGCTCTCTGAATATCCCCGAGCATCTCTCTCATGAGGTCAGTAAACATAGCCCTCATGTCAGGAGCATTCCCATTGGCTCCCCTACCCGCACCTCTTGTTCCTTGGCTCATCGTTCAATCTGTATAAACGATTAGCCATTTCTTTAGTGGTACTTGTGCAGTGCAATGCGACTTCACTCCTAGACATACCAGTACTATATATATAGATATAGATTTTTAAAACCAAAGAATTCACAAATACGCGCTCTCATATACGTACTATCTCTCCCTAGTGTCTTTCCCTAGGTGAACTACGCAACCTAGAGCTCTGATACCAAGTGTGACAACCCGCCCCACACCAACCGTCACCTTTGCCTAGCATGACCAACTGGCACGGAACGGATTGTAGAAAAGAAAGAATAGAAGGTGAAGAATCAGTGTAGAATCTGTAATATGTCTCACATCACATCTGATAAAATATAATAATAACGTACTTGACATAACCAGACGAGACAGTGCATAACCTGAAAACTTGAACTAACATCATCAGAGTAGCGGAAAATCAAATACAGCTTATTACAACTTCAAATACTGTCTCTAATATAAACAAAATAGGTATGCTACTAATGCCCAAAGTAGATACCGATCACGACACAGGGAGAATAACTATCTATCATACGTGGAGCCTCCTGCTCGTCTTCAGTCCATCTACCAAGCGCACTATTAGCTAGTCCTGTCTCTAGTCTGCTCGTGAGAGCACCCAGAGTAATAAGAAGAAACATAATACTCTGGGTCAGACATCAGTCTGGTATGAGTGGTAGCAAGCATAAACAGAACAATAACAGGTATACTAAATCATACCTGAACCTGGACCTACAACCAAAGGGTTAGTACTACACGGTACAATACTCTAAGATGCCTCTAACACAAGGTGTATAAGTATACGGGGGTGGGGATGTGTATGTCAAACAATCAAGCATAGCAACCATTCTCACATCTCTCACTCAGTGCGTAAAGCATACGATATCTACTTCTTCGATCACCATATCCCTTTTATAAAATGATAGAACTCGACTTTGTACGACTATGTACATTCCTACTACCACCAACGCATTACCTATGGGATCATGCCCAACGTTTCCATGACCCCACTCCATTGGTAGGTAGCTCCCTAGTCGCACCATATCCAAAGCCCGAGTTCGTCCTCGCACCTCTAATACATGGTGATCCAAAGTCATAGACATCGACAACTCCTTAGCACACGTCCCACAGCAAAGTCCAATCATGAAGTGAACTTATTACCAACGCTAAGCACAAATCCATTGGTAAGTAGTTCTAACTCCTATTAGGACTACCTTTGCATCTCGGGTTAGGGATCATCATCATCGGATCGGTTCGGCCTCCTCCTTCATTGCCTCGTGTCGCGCCAGACGGATCGTGATTGCCTTCTCGCCTAGGTTCGGATCGGAGTGACTCACACCGGATCGGTTCAGATGGAACCAGGTCGCGCTCAACGTCTCGGTTCGTGGCACCCTCTCCAGTATGGTTCGGATCGTGACGCCCACCCTGCTCCGGATCGGATCGGAGGTACCATCGGTACGTGGTCATACTCCAGGCTCCCATTCCTGGTGGTTCGGATCGTGACTCGTGGCTCATTCTCAGGTCGGATCGTGGTATCCACGTCGCATCTCCAAACTCTGGCACGTGACGCGGTTCGAGGGGGTGGGTCGGGTCGGACCGTGAGCACGTCACGCAAGCGGGTCGGATCGGGATGTAAAGGGGGTGATCCGATCCCTGTAGGAATTCCTGCAACTTTCCAGCGACTGTTTATACGCCTCTCGATGGCGTTTTCGACCATTCTAACTATTGTAATCAATCACAAAGCATACCAAAGAGTCATAGCAACACACACAAGTGACCTCAAACACCAAAACAACTATATGATAGGTTAAAATGGATCAAACATAGCCAAAACCCCATGTTTTTCCCTTAAGCATATGTGAGCATAACTAATGACATGATTAGCAAAACTTAACCAAATTAACCCAAACTCGTATCAGAGGTCTAAAACATTATTTATGATTTTATAAATATTTTTCCAGAATTTATTTTCGTTCAACAACGCTAATTAGCACTAATCACCCCAATTTAGCCTTAATTAGTGCAAAAGCAAGCTAATCACTCACCTTGGCCACAATTAAACTAAGATCTGAAATGAAACTCTAATTTGGCACGAATCCCAAGGTGTAGCAGCAGCTCCAATGTTGGTTTGGTGAAGATTTGCCTTAATTTGATGTTGCTAATCTCTTTTCTTCAAGTTTAGAGTGATTTGAGGTGTTTTAGAGAGTGGAGGCCATTACTAGGGTATAATATTGTGTTTGTGGAGGCTCAAAAGTGGCTAAAGCTGAAAACCCTAACCCTAGCAGCTCTTAAATACTCCAAATCCCGAAATCCCCCAATGGGCCTAGCTGTTAACAACCCAATTAAGCCCGGTTAAGCTGTTTTTCACCTTCTAGACCTTGTTTCAGCCATATCTCCCAAACGGTTAGTTCGTTTTCGACATGTGACCACTCTACGGAAAGGTAAACCATCATTCGAAGACAATGGATGTGGTTTCAGGTCAAAGTTCCTTTCCAATCAAAAGTTATGGCCAAAACAAACTCAGCTAGGGGCAAAATGGTCATTTAAAAATTGGCAAAAATCATGAACATTGGAAATGACCATAATAGCCATCCCTCAAGGTTACATGACCATATGACCAGAAACGAAGAAGAAATAAATATTCTACGATCCCCCGATGCGTAGAATACGGGTTGTAACATATGGATTCCGCAGAGCACATGTATATAATAGCCACGATAAATCATCAACCATCATCCAAAGTGCGCAACACAACTGTCTGTCAACCTATTGATCGACAAACAACTATACAATTAGGACTAGTGTACGTTAAATTTCATCCCAATACCCGTGTGGGGTTTCAATTCGCAAACACTAAATATTATTTGTGGAGTTGGGCGATGTGTAAAATTTATCGTTCCAATCCAAATCAGTCAAATGGGTGTACATAAACAAACCGTCTGGTTTGTAAATGAATATTTTATTTTATTCACATACATATTAAAAATTATATTTTTAACGATAAAATATTTTGTTTCAACACATGAATATATTTCAGTTCATTTATTCAATAAAATGCGCTTTTTATTTTTCTAACTTATTTTAGAAAATTTCGATGGCATAACGGCACTATACTAGAAAAGGGATCAGGCCTAGCCTTTACCCCTGTCTAATAATGGCCCACGCCATACACATATCAATCAAATCAATTTCATTTCACCAAACAATCAAATTCAAATCAAATAATCTAACCAACTACACAACCAAACAAACAAGTCCATGTTCTATGGATGATGGTGTCGTGTGTTACCAAACACCGTCTACATCCTAGTATATATTTTTAACTAGAAAAGAAAAGTTAGAGTAAGAAGTTCTCACTGATAGCTAAATCCAAACGCTCGACTCTTCATAGGTAGAAAATCTTCATCGTCACTCCTTTTGTCACTTTCGTTGTCCGTATTCGCTACACATACAAAAATCACATCTTTATTTTCTCCATTATATAAAAATCATATTTTTAGTTCATTACTACGTTATAAAAATTATATTAAAGATTATATTTTTGTACCGCTACAATATAGATAAGATTATATTTCTATCGACGCTACTATATAGAAAAGAATATATTTTAATCGACAATACTATATAGAAAAGATTATATTTTTTTATCGACTCTACTATATAGAAAAATTATATTTTTATCCACTCTACTATAGAGAAAAGATTATATTTTTACAACGCCACCTTCCATATAAAAATCGAATTTTTATCGCTACTTCATATATATAAAAACCATATTTTTATATTCTCTACCTTATAAAAATTATATTCTTAATCTGCTGCTTAAATAAAAATTATATTTTTATATAATTAAAAATCACTCCTTTGCTAGATTAAAAATCAAATCTTTTTCTTATTAAAAATCCAATCTTTCAACTTTATAAAAATTCGATCTTGACATCAAAAATCATATTTTTACCATACTAATATACATATAAAAATCAAATCTTCATTTGTTAAAAATTGTATTTTTACTTTGCTAAAATATGTATAAAAATCATATTTTTAATCTTTACATCTAATAAAAATCATATTTTTATTATCATACTAGTATAAAAATTATATTTTTATACTTCACATATAATGAAAATCCAATTTTTCTTCGCTATTCGAATATATGAAAATTCAGTTTTTTTTCTATACTCCACTAAAACTGATTTAAAGGAATGTATATATTTTTAACATCTAAAAACTGCTCAAAATTGAAAGTAAAACTTACATTGATTTGTTTCAAGAGGGAGGGGAGGAGCGAATCACTGGACGTTGGAGGAAGAGGCGGAGTAGGCGGGGCAACGGCGGATGGCGTGGCTTTTGGTTAAGTGGGATTCGGGTTTGAGATGGCCAAAGCCAGGGGGTGCGGTCGGGATGATGTTGCGCTGGGTTTTGGGTCTGATTAGAGGAGGAGAGCGGAGCGAGGAGGAGGAAGAGGGAGGGAGGCACGGAGGAGGAACAGGAAAGGGGGGCGCGGGTTCGATTGCAGGGGTTAGGGTTCTTCGAGGAAGAGGATGGGAGATGGAGGAAGGGTGGTCGGTCTTGGTGGAGGCGATGGCGGCGGAAGGGCAGGTCTGGCCGGAATCACGGTCGTGTGGTGTGTTGTAGGGGAGGCGGTGCCTCCGATTAGGTCAAGGCGGTTTTCAATTTTGAAATGGACGAGAAAGAAAAGGGGTCTGAGGGATGAAAAGGGGTTGGGCCTAATTATATATATATATTATTTAATTTTATTTTATCCCCAAAAAGTAACTTTAAATTTTGATCTCATAACGGGTCCCACCACCTATCGACCCCAGCTAATTACCCCCATTCCGAATACAATGGGATATGTTTCGTAAGCCAACTCGGCTATTACGATCAGTTTTCATTGAATTTAAAATATAAATCTTTATATACTCAATTCAAACGCACATTTCAATTTATCGGGGCCACATATTAATTCTAAAAATTCCCGAAAAGTTATTTCTAGCTTCGTATTGATGACACGGTCCTAACAAAACTAATTTCGTCAAATTCTGAGACCGTTAGAAAAATGGCCAATTTCCAATCGATTAAATTCAACTGAAACTGGTTAAACGCATTTAAGTGTGCCACGCTCACATATTGATTCTAAAAGTTATGAAAATTTAAACTTAGCAATAATTTGACATTTCGTTTCCAACCAAAGTGGTTTCGTCGAAAACCGAGGTCATTTGCAAAATTTCCATTTTTAAGGGCCTTTATATATATTAAAATATATATAAATTCCATTGCGCTGTTTCTAAATTTTAAACTGGACATATCTTTCAACTTCTAAAGTGAAATCTCATTTTCTTAACTTCGTTAGAAAGATATAGTTGAGCAGATTCAAATATTTCTTGTTTCGTTCAATTCCGACTTAAATTGAATTCTGTATATTCATTTGAAATTTGAAATTGAATTTTCGAACTACCGTGCCATTTCAGGCTCGTTATATAATTAAAATAAATTTATTCGTTTTTAACTTCGTCAAAAATAAATTTTCCGTTGTTATTATTTAAATCCATTTTAAATATTCAAAATTCATTAAAATTGCCAAAATAAAAAATTTAAACTGGCTCAGAATTTCCGGGTTGTTACAGGAAGCGATCAATCAGTGATTTTGATTCAGAAACCAATGGATAGATTATTTTGAGGCACACTCTATATTCAATAGAAACGCACTTCTAGGGGGCCAAATATTAGCCCACTTTATGAACTAGGATACACAAAGTTAGAAGATCAGGTGATGAAGAATACTCTCTCAAAGGTCGTACCGGATTAGATATATTTAACCATGACAAAGTGACACGAAGCAGAAAAAGAAGGGAATCAAATATAACCGAATTGGTTTGGGGTAGTTAGACCCATTCCCCTTTGCTCGAGCGTCCGATCCGATCCGGGAGCAATGACGGTTTCACCACACGATGTCCTGAAGAAGCGAAGCGGTTAAACGACCACTTTTCCCACGTTCTACTCACGTTCACCACTTACATGATGCGCTGTCACCACCTGGAGAACTCCGAACCCGCTTCTTGAGGATTGAATGCCACGAGCCCCCGAACCGAAGCCGTCCCAGAGCCATTTTCCACCTATGAATAGACCCCCAAGGGTCATTTGAAAGGATTTTTTTAGCAACTTGAGAGCTCTCACTCCATTGTAATCCGAATTTTACCAACATATTCAGATTATTACTACAATTCCAAGCAAAAGTCCATCAACATTGAGTGAATCCTTGTATTATATGAGGGAAATTGGGTGAGAATTATTGTTGTATTTGCCTCCAAATCATCAATCAAAGAGTAGAAAGTGGACGTAGGCTCTTTAACGACAAACCACTATAAATTGTTAGTTTTCCTTTGCCTTTTGGTTTAATTATATTAGAATCATTATTTGTTTGGGTGTTAGAGCCACTTTTGGATCAATCAAAAAAGGTCATTTTTCAGGCGATTAAATTCAACTGAAATTGGTCAAACGCGTTTAAATGCGCCACGCTCACATATTGATCCGATAAATTATGAAAATTGGAATCTATCAATAATTTGACATTCTGATTCCAACAAAAGTGGTTTCATAGAAAACGGGGGTCGTTTGCAAAATGGCTATTTATAAGGGCTATATATTATTTAAAATATATATAAATTTCATAGCGACTATTCTGAAATTTAAACTGGACATATCTTATCATTTATAAAATGAAATCCCAGTTTCTTACATTTGTTATGAAGATATTGCTAATCAGATTCAAATATTTCTTTTTTCGTCCAATTCAGACTTATATTGAATTCTGTATGTTCATTTGAAATTAGAAATCGAATTTTCAAACTCCCGCGCCATTTCAGGCTCGTTTTATAATTAAAATAAATTTATTCATTCTAATTTCGTCGAAATTAAATTTTTAGTCGTTGTTATTTAAAATAAATCATTTCAAATATTCAAAATCCATTAAATTTGCCAAAATAAAATTTTTAAATTGGTTCTGATTTTCTGAATTGTTACAATAGCCAAGGATAAATAAAATGGAAATATACACGTGGGTTCATTAATTTTTGGAGAGAAACAATGATGGGGGAAAGTGGAAAGGAGAAACCAAAGGTTGTAAATTTAAGGAATAAATGATTGCATGCAAAAGTTATAAAAGGGAATTTTAAAATGAATGGATAAGTAGTGTATGTATTAACAAAGAATAAATGAATGCGTGAAAATGTTATAAATTCAACTGTTTTACACCGTAAATAAAATTCAAATGTTAATGCCAAATAGGCGCATTTATTTCGCAATTTACTGCTCTCCTTTTTATTATGCGTTCTTTATATAAATAAGGTTCAGATTCTAGTTTGATTATACCGCTTGTATTATAAATAGTCTTGTCATGAAATAAATTTAGTTTACTTAAAACAACATTATTCACTATTTAAATTAAACTTTAATTTTAAATTGCCAACGATAAAAATTTCCTTTCTTCAAAGTTAAACTACATATAAAGTTAAAACATTCTCTATTAGCAAAACGTAAATATTAAGAATTTAAGTTCACAAAATAATCCATATATATTTAAAGCTAACTTTAGTCAGTAATATTTAAACCAGGAATTCTTATGTTACATCACAACCGCTATATTAATTACTTTGCAGAGAAGTAAGATTTTTGAATGTATTTTATATGTTCATTATTGCTTTAATCAAATCTGTGACAAAAACAAATTTGCGTATAAAAAAGGGTAATAAATGGATATATTTTAAAATCAATTAATTGGCATATGTGTCAATTAATGCCCAGTTAATTTCTTACATGCACAATTAAACCTTTTCCATATATAAAATTAAAGACATTTCTATGTATGCATATATAAGATAATTCGAATTTGTACTAATTAATTGCAGGATATGCATTTAACCTTTCCATAGTATATAAAGTTAATAAAATAAAAATCATCCACAAATATCTACTAAGTAGAATATATTGACAATTAATTCACAATTGATTGCTAATCTACGCAATTAATTCTAATAATCAAAAGCATTAAATATAGAATTTGGACCTTACGTATTAGATTCAAAATAAAATAAAATTCTAAGCCGAAATTCCAAATATAATTATTTATTTTGTGATAATCTTTATTTAAAAGCATTTTAAATTAAATAATCTAATTTAATAATTTTCCTGAGTTTTTTTTAAATTAAATAGTATATAAAAACTAATTTCAAGGTTATTCTCAAATTTTTTGTTTCGTAAAAATAACCAATTTATACTCCATATTCCTTAAAATAGCTTAAATTAAAATTAAAAATTGGTTCTGAAATTCCGGGTTGTTACAAATAAATCAATAATAAAAATTATTATTGTGATGTTATTAAATAAACATATGATATTAGTTGATATCCATTTCTACTAAAATTATTATTGGGTAGGTGAAATTAGTCTCGATTTCTACTAAAATTCGATCAAAATTCAATTTGGTCTCATTCACCGTGGTAGAATCCATTATAATAGGCTTCCCAAGAGTGCTAGTAATTCTTCTAATAGCATCTTCATTGGAATATAAGTTAAAAAAATGTCGTAAGAGATATAATAGAAAATGTATAAATGCCATTTACTAGTAATTCACAATATTTATTCAATTGGAGTCTATGCGTTGCATGTAAGGAGATTATTTGCAATATCCAAGGAGATTGCACTTTCCCTTTTCATATGTCACAATGTATAATTATTATACACTATAATACACACTACAAAAAATTAATTGATTGATTTTCTATTTGTTTCTAAGCGTTCCGGGATTTATTATATACTGTAATACACGCTACAAATAGTTAATGGACAACAGACTACCTACTAGTCAACTACAAAACAAATACATGAACCTCACTCTCTAGCCTAAAATTTATTTTTCGGTGGTCAATACATTTCAATTACTCTATCGCTTGCTAACTGCTTCGACCTGGCATTCATTTGTGATTCCTACATTCCATAATTTTATAAATATTAATAGTCAATTCCCTATGTATGTAGTTGCATTAACAACTGAATCACAAAGAAAAAAGAAACTAAAATTTATGTGTAAATGAGACTCACATCGTGCACTGTCTCCCTCAACATATGCAACTGCTCCTATTGACACTGTCCTCACCTGCGTTATTAATTCAAACTTATTTAGCACCAATCTAATTAAACTATAAGATTCATGAACTTTTACATTTCATCCAGTTGATGCACTTTAATTCTATTGCACTATATGATAAACATTACTATGCATAAACAATAATAAACGCATTTAGTAATGATGAAATATATGATATAACCTCTTCAAAAATGGTTTAAATTTGTTGATCTTGACTGATGATTCTACCCAAATTTCGGAATAATGGAAAATCTTATTAAGATAACTGCATTTTGCAGCAGTTTACATCGACATCGTGCATTTGTGCTGCCTTATATGAGGTCACAGATGATTGTACATATAAATTTTAATTGGGTTGCGTGTTCTACCATTAAACTTTGAAGTAATTTTGGAAGAGAAAAGCTATGGTAATGTTTGGTTTATTTTATGTTTTGATTTTTAGTTTTAATATGAAAGTTGGGAAGATTTGAAGTATATCGAAGGTGACGGATCAAAGGCGGAAGGAGTGCGGAGGGGACCGCGGGATGATTGATAAATGAATTTGTTATCATCCTTCCATTGTTTCTTACAATACTGAAAATAATAAAAAGTTTTTTTTGGTTTTGTGTGTTAACTTCGTTTTGTAAAACGGTCGTTTCTCACGATATGTGTGCGCCTTCGGTACTTTTGTATATGCGAAAACTCAAAATTAAAAATGTAAACCAAACGAATCCTACCTTTTTGTTAATGATCCACACAGCACAAGTTCAAGAAGGAGTTGTAAGGGATCCCAAGTATTTATAATACTCGCCACTTCGCTTCTCTTGTTTTTATTATGCCTAACTTCTCTTCACCATCCTTTAACATTTCTATGTATTTCTCCATCTATGGTACAAAATATTAGTAAGTATACACACTATCAATATTTTATAGATGGTCTTTTGTCAGATATCAAATAACTGATTTACTACACATCAAACTAACCTGTCTTAATAGTGGACCAGGCTAGCCAATTTTGTACAGGATGCCAAACATCGCAATCTTGTTGTCGGTGCTCAGGTGAACCATGTGCCACTCCAAGTCATAAATGTGCATGTACATGACCATTAACATATATGAGACTGTATTATCGCTTTGTTTCTCACTTTCTTTTCTTGAAAATATTTTGAAAACTGAATTCTAAATTGCTATAGTAATGTTGGAATGAATCTATAGTTTTCTTATTCATTCGATTATTAAAAATGTAGAGAAATATAACATCCTTCCATAAAGAAAAAACTGACAAAATATTGTCACAGAAGTCATCTTCCAGTAGAAAAAAACTACATGAGGACAATAGAACAAATCTAGTTTTATGGTAATAACATAACTTACTTTCTAATTTATTTCCCTACTTTAAATATACCTAAATTTGAAATTGCTATAATGGTAAACAATTCATAACTACATAAATTTCAAATAGAATTATCTAATCTAGGTTAATTTCGATAGGTAATTGTATATTACCTACATTTGATAATGTTATATGTAGTAAGCTTCATATTGAATAGGCAAAATGTTATATACCATTGGGTACATGCAGAATGGAAATAATAATTTAAATCAAACCCATAACATAATATATCTATCATATTAGGAAGAGATACCAGGCGATCCAATTTGCAAACGTGATGCTGTAGAACCTTTTCCCGTAGTAAGAATAACAAACATGTTAAGCTACATTAACTGATCAGACTTAAATTTATTCTTTGGACCAACTAATATTATAACAGTCATAAATCAGCTTGTCATTGCTCAAGCAATAGTTATGATTTTTTTTTTTTAGAAAAATTGTTACCTCTTGAAATCATTATTGCATAAAGCATTTAGAATTTAAGAGCAGCTAAGAAAGCTGTAAGTTATATTATGTTTTAGAAATAATACATACGAAGAATATATAGTAATTGCAGTTATTCTAATTCTAATTTTGATATGTATGTATGTATGTATGTATGTATATGTGTGTGTGTATATATATATAAAGAACGTAAATACTGACTTTGAAAATAATGCTTTTATAAATTCATTAGAATGTTTTATTTATGGAAAGTCATGAAATACTGTTATAATATACAAATATTCCAACATAATATACTGACATAAAGCATACAATCCTTATCAAGTCAGATGTACTAATACGACTGAATGTTATCAAGCATATATGTAAGCAGAAGACTTAATAAGGCAACATGAAGTTGTCAACCATCCTAGGAAAAGAAGGGAAGTGCTATAATGAAACTTGAAAGCAATAAAAAATGTATGGTCTCATGAAATAAGACAGAAGACATGACATAAAATAATGTGTTCCATTATTGTTCATTAAATAGAGTCCTACTTCATTAATCCAACACACAAAATGTGACATATAGTTCTCTTTGATAACCGTTATTTTTATATACCTCAAAGAAAGAAAAATACAAAATAAATCAGATTTTATGTCTAGTTTGTGAGAAAAATGCATGCCTTGTTTGTGTAAAATTGTCCTTGAGTGGAAGTAACAACACTTGCTCCTACCTATTGCATTGAAAGCATTTTTAGCAATGAAACCTTTAGTACCAACAATAAAAAAGACATCTATCAAACACGATCCACAAAAATAAGAGGACAACCACTCTGAACAAAGTGAACTTCTATGTGGTCTTTGTAATCTCAATCCAAACCTAAAGCATAATTTTAACTCCTGAACTACATTAGTTTCAAGCATTTCTGCCTGCACATGATCCCCTTCAATCCAACCCTTTGGCCACGCTTCTACTGTAGTTCCCACTGTTACTTCTAGCTATTTGGCCCTACAGTTGTCCAATAATAATGATTGGCTGTAACTGTCAGCGCCCATTTTTTGTAAACATGCATCATCTTGCATCCACTCGGTAACTAATCGTTATAGTGATGATCTACCAGTAAATATGGATAGAACAATGTAACCAAAAAACGAAGTAAATACATCCAGTCAAACATTATAACAAAAAATGTATGACTTTATGTACTGATTAAGTATTTGTATAGTGATGAAGGCCATAATTTTGTAAACACCATGATTATGCAACAACGATGATGGAATCAAACCATTCAATTATCACTGTAATCACCCGCATTTGCAGAGGTATTATAGTAAATTTATTTAAATATATAAATAGTGATATAGTGAATTAAATGGTGGTTTAATTAAATAATGGCGAATATTTAATTTAAAATGATAAATTAAATAATATATTTAATTCTGAAATAATCAAAATTGGCTGGAACGACGATATGGTGTGAACTGGATCATCTATGATATTTAATTCAGTTTAGAATTTAATTTGAATAACGAATATATTATATAAACGACAGTTTGAACGTAGAATTATAATATAATTAAAATCGAGCTCGAAATGGCGCTGTAGTTCGTAAATTGGCGATTCAAACTTCAACTGAACATACATGATTCGTTTAAAGACGGATTTCTGTGAAACAAGAAACGTGTGCAGCTGGTGGAGTATATCTTTCTAGTGGAAGAGAAAAATCAGGCTTTCGTCCTGTAGATTTTGATTTACGTCCAAATCAAATTTCAGAAAAGTCGCTGTGGAATTCCTTTATAATTTATAAAGGAATTAATTATATTTTAAAAAGGAATTTTATTTTAAATCGAATATCGATTTAATCGCGATTTGAAATATCAAGTTATAAATCCCATTAGAGCTGTATGTTATTCCACTATGAATATATACGATAATACAAAATTATTTATATTTAATTTAATTATACGTAAATAAATTTATATATTTAAATGGGTCATCCAGAGCTTTAAAAATAGCCAGCTTTGCAAACGAAGTCGGAATTCGACGAAACTAATTTTTTTGGATCCGTAATGTCAAATAGTTGTTAGATTTCCAGTTTCGTGATTTTTAGAGTCACTGTGTGGTCGTACGGATTTTTAAAGTGAAAAACAGTAAGTATTTTGACAGTTAAAAATACGCTGTGTGAGCAAACGGAGTCTGAATTCGACGAAACCAGTTTCGTTGGGACTGTAATGTCGAACTCAAGCTGCATATCCGTTTTTGTGATTTTTAGGTATCGTATATGGTCATAGGAATTTTTAAAGGACATATATATACAACTGTTGATTATAAATTAATATAATAATCAAAATAAAGAATATTTAAAAATTTCTATAAATACACATATCTTCCTAAACCCTAAGAAAAAGTTTGTGCATCCTCATATTCTCAACCGCCTCAAATATAACCAAAACGTGACAAATAAATCAAAGAATAAATCAAAAGAAATTGAAATAAATTTCTATAAATCACCAAAGTTGTATATTTGGATTCAACAACGCAAGAGCTCCATCCTAGTGGTTTCAGAATGTGGTGCGATGGGTTTTGGTGAACATCTACGGTTTCCATAGGGTTCAAGTTATGGCGAGATTTATACAACGATTGATGGATTCATGTTTGGTTGTGGATTGAGGGTGAAAAATGACAACTTGCAGTGGGTTTTTGTGGATTTCGATGACCAAACTGACGCGTTCACTGTAGTGTTGGAGAACACCGCAACTGGTATCGTGAGCTCGAGTAGAGGGTCAATGGTAGGAGATTGTAGAGGGAGAGACGAGAGGAATTGTAAGTATTTTTGGTGGATTTTAAAAGAAGGAAGGAAGGAGGGGTTGGAGTTTGAATTTGCGGAAATGTCAAGGAGGAAGAGCAGCGTGCATTCTGTTCGGGTTTGGGGAAGAAAGTAAAGGGAGCGGGTTGGGCTTTTGGGTAGAGGACGAGATGGTTATGTTTAAGGGGGTGAGGTCCATTAAAATAAATAATCAAGTTTTATTTTTAATATTAATTAGTGTATAAAATTCTAAATGTAATATCTTACGCATAGAAACTCAGAATCACGAACCGTAAGTTGCGTTGGGACTGCATGGACGGACACTATGCAATGGAACTGACCGGAAGTGGAATGGAGCTCGTTACAAATTATGGCGAAATAAACTGTTTGATTCAAATCAAACAACAGTTTATCGTTATTTAACGATGAACTGCCAATGTGAGTAAATCTCACTAACTCTGAATAGTTTATAATTTCATGTTGTATTTTTAGAACTGTTAGAAATTGTCTGATTAATTGTGTGTTGACTGATTGATTGAATTGCTAGTCAGTTAGTGGAAATTCAGTTAGTGGAAATTATATATATATATATATATATATATATATATATAAACAATTAGATATTTAGATATTGATTCTTCTATCAGAATATTTTATACCGAACTGAAAGTGATGTCGATTTTATTGTGTAACATCTGTGGATGCAGGGAAATAGGTTGGAGGGACCCAACAGGGTTCCTCAATATATAAATACTGTTTTGTTTTATATATTGTGTTATACGATGTGATATGAAATCTGTTGATGATTATACATGTGTGAATGATACTGATCATTGTTGTATGGCATGTTAAATACCATAACATACCGGAATGTTGATAAGGGAATTTTCAAAGTGATATTTGAAAATAAATTATTTATAAAATCAAAGGCTTTTATAAAAAGGAAATTATTTATAAAATCAAAGTAGATTTTATAGACAGGAATATTTATAAATAGGAAATATTTATAAGAAGGATATTTATAAGTGGAATACTTATAAAGTGAATTATTTATTTAAGATAAATAAATAAGAAATTAAATGGATTAATTATTTGGTAAATAAATTAGATATTACAAAGGGATTATTTACTTTGGAAGATAAACAGGATTAAATCAAAGGAGAATTTAATTAGAAATAAACAAGATTTAAAATGGAATATTTATTTAGAAAATAAATAGAAGTATAAGAGAATTATTTATTTAGAAAATAAATTGACAAATATAGAAAGAGAAATATTTGTAAACCATTTACAAATAGAATAGAGATAAAAAGGAAATATTTGTAGAACATTTACAAACAGATTAAATGGGATTATTTATTTATTTAGGGAATAAATAAAAGCAAAAGGATTTATTTATTTAGGGGATAAATAAAATTAAATGGAATTTATTTATTGGTAGAAAATAAATAAAAGCAAAAGGAATATCATTTGATAAATAAATAGAACTAAATCAAAGGAATATTTATTTAATGAATAGAAAATGGATATCTGTTTTAACAGATAAATAGAAAGGGTTAATTTACAAATAACAAATTTATAAATTAAATTAAATATTTATCATTCGATAAATGGTATATATAAGTCTGAACTTATATAGAGAAGAGATATTGGCTTTAACACCGATAGTTTAAATAGAATGCGTACACAACACTTGTATAAGCGAAGAACGTTATTAAAGAGAAACATTTATAAAGTGCAGAACCGTTACTAAAAGTAAATCTTTTTAAATGAATAAACGTTATCAAATAAGGGTACTCGAATAAAAGAAATCGATTTGAGTTATAATTAATCAGTTAGGGTTGACCAGTTGGAGTTAACCAGTTAGAGTTGATCAGTTAGAGTCAATCAGTTAGAGTTAACCAGTTAGAGTTAATCAGTTAGAGTTAATCGATCGAGTTAAATCGCACTAGAGTTATTCAAATGGAGTTAATCGAATTTAGTTTGTTCAAGTAGAGTTGAAATGAGTTAATCGAATTTAGTTATTCGAAGAAGAGATAATCAAATAGTAGATATTCGAAGTGAGATAATCGAATCAGAGATATTCGAAGTGAGTTGATCGAATCTAGTTATTCGACAGGAGTTAAATCGAATAAGATTTATTCGAAGAAAGAGATTATCAGATATAAGTATTCGAAATTAAGCAAATCGAAAGAGTTATTCGAATTAGTTATTCGAATAGAGTTAAATAAATAAGGGTTATTCGAATAGAGTTAAATAAATAAGGGTTATTCGAATTAGTTATTCGAAAGGTGTTATCGATTATAGTTTAATCGGAAGGAGTTATCGGATTAGTTATTCGAAAGGAGTTAATTAAGGAGTTAAGTAAAAAGAGTTAATCGATTTGGGTTAAATAAATAGAGTTAATCGAATTTAGTTTATTCGAAGAAAGGCTTTCGAATCTAGTTATTCGTAAGAGAAATTATCGAATATAGTTATCCAAAGGGAGGAGTTATCGAATAAAGATTCATTCGAGAGAGAGTTACGTAAGGAAGTCTTAAAGAGTTAAAGATGAACTTACCCTATTTCGAGATTTGAAATGTTGTTCAGTTAAGGTCTGAGAGGTAGTTATACCCCAACTTGATTGACTTCGTTTTTAATTTAGAAATGGGTAAGGTTCGAGGGTGAAAGTGGTTGAGTGATTTTAGTAAATAAGTATAGTGGTTCAAGTTGTCATCGTGATGTTGATTTAAACATCTGTTTAAATCCAAGTAAAGAAGATTTGGAAATGTTTTTTTCAAATAAAATTAGAAACGTAATCAAATATTGAAACTGGAAATATGAATTAGAAAAGGAAATGTTTTCCAATGTTAACGTATATTTTCTAAACATAGAAAATAAGGAAATATGAATAATTATATATATATATATAAATGATTGATGATTGATTTATAGAATTTCCATTTGGAAATAATATCGTTGTTTGCACACATATTTTTCTTTGATAGTTAACTCACCGACTATCGAAGTTTTTGACCATTTTAACGTTGTTAATATGGAGAGACCGGTCGGATTATTATCCAAAGAACCACTCTGTATTGGCATAAACGTTGCGAATCATATATGCCAAAGATAAGTGAAGACGAAGTAAAGTGCAAGGGCTATTGTATAAGTCTTAGATAACAGTGCCTAAGATGGATGTACTGAATAGTGCCTTTGGTTCATCCTGTTCCTGGATGACTTGTATGGATGAATGTCTGACAGAGTATTTCCAGAAAGGTCACGTACATTGATTTCTTCAACCGTACCAAGAGTGGAAGCGGAGAAGAAACTTCTTAGCTAACACATAATGTACTGTTGTAGATGTCAATTAATGATTTCCGCTGCATCTGACAATGTGGCATTCCAAGTGAATCTGATGTGATGATAAAGCGTAGCTTCTAGCCTTACATCCGGTAAATGACAGAAATCGGGCAGGCAGCATGGCTATGTAGGTCGCACCTATTAGGGTGCATAATCACCTGATCTAGAGTTTCATTTACTTCTAAAAATATATTGTCGATACTGTCCCATTCGGGAAACGGTTGCTGATCCCAACCGTTGGTGATATACATTCGATACACTCAAGCGAAATGAGTGGTCGGTCATGCGTGGCTGGGTTGCAAGATGTTCTTGTTGAACCCAGCGTATTCCCCTCTAGAGGTACACTAGCGAAAGGTGGTTCCATACCTTGTCATAGTTGGAAATCCATTACCCAATACGTGCTTGTGGTTTTGATTGTATACTATATATGTAGAACGTGAGATGAAAGCGTTTCTGCTAGAAGATTATTATACTGTGATTGATAGACAATATTATAATATCAAAAGGTTTTTGATATAAAGATATTTTGGATTCTCATAAGGGAAAAACCGTTCTGTTATACGGCGTGTGTAACGACCCGGGAAAAAAGGGACCTTGGTTATCCGATATATAACACCTATCGAACAATCAAAAGTCGAAATTACCGGATAGTCCAAGAAAGAAATTAGAGGGTGAGGATAGATAAGATAGAAAATTAGAACAGAAGAAGAAGAAGAACACAACAACATCAGAGTAACACGAATCTCACAGCGGAACGAATAAAATATAATAGACAACATATCTTGAAATCAAAGTAGCATATGTATATCATACCATTATCAGAGTATAACACTTTCATCACAGTGGAATAATCAATAGCTAGAAAAATCTTGAAGCCTCCTGCTCCAAGCTCTTCAAGCATACCTGTAAATCCTGACTACTTGACTGCCCGTGCAAATTTGGGCACCCAAGAGTTTAGGGAAAACAAAACAAAATAAAACTCTGGGTCAGTCATGGGACTGGTGTGAGTAAACTCCAATCATTTGGTTTAACTTTTCAAAATCCTTTTCAAAAGAAAAGATAATCGTAAGACCAATCCACTCATAAATACGGATGGCTTTTACCTTACGATAACCCAAAACACTTTGGAAATCATATATTATATAATATTATAATAATGTCTAATCACAAGTAATTAAAATCTAGTAGAACGCTTGCATCTCACGCTCCACATATATAATATACAATCAAACTCGCAGGCACTTATTGGAGATTGGATTCCAACTTGACAAGGTATGGGACCACCTTCTGAACGTGTATCTCTAGAGGCAAATACACAGGGTTCAACAAGAACATCTTGCAACCCGGCCCACACATGACCGACCACTCATTTCGCTTGAGTGTATCGAATGTATATCACCAACGGTTGGGATCAGCAACCGCCTCCCGATAAGGGACAGCATCGATAGATTTAAGAACAAAAGGAATTTCTCTAGATAGGTGATCATACATCCTAATGGGTGCGACCCACATAGCTATGATGCCTGCCCGATTTTTTGTCATTTCCCGGTGGATGAGGCTTGAGGTCATAACGTATCTTTTGGCAGATCCCACCTCCGTTACTTTGAATGCCACATCGTCATACCCGCCAAATCACAAATTGATTTCACCAAAAATACCACGGGTATACAGCTAAGAGAAACGAATTCCTCCGCCACCAAACGTAAGTACGTTTGAAGAGATCAACTTACGCGATCCTTTGAATATACTCTGTCAGACATTCGTCCATTCACGTTTGTCTTGGGACTGGACAAACCGAAGGCACTATTCTGTAAATAGGATAGCCCTTGCATAACTCTGTCTTCAATATATTCAGCATACTTGATTCGCAACGCTTATGCCAATACGGAGTGGTTCTCTAGATAATAATCCGACCGGTCTCTCCATATTAACAACGTTAAAATGGTCAAAACTTTGATAGTCGGTGGTTTAACTATCAATCAAAAACATGTCGGTGTGCAAACAACGATATTATTTCCAGATGGAAATTCTATCGATCAATCATCATTCATCATCAAATTATCATAAATTTACCCTTTTCCTTATTCTTGTTTTCCTATATTTCTTATTTACTATATTTAGAAAATATACGTTATTAACAATGAAAAACAATTCCATTTCTCATTTTCTATATTCAGAAAACATTTCTGATTTTCATTTGGAAGACATTTCCAAATCTCCTTCATTGGGTTTAAACTGATGTTTGAATAAACATCGCTATGCCAACACCAACCATTTCGCTCATTAACTAAATTCACTTAACCCCTTTCACTCTCGAACCTTATCCACTTCTTAGTTAAAAACGAAGTCAATCAAGTTGGGGTATAATTACCTCTCAGACCTTAACTGAACAACATTTCTAATTTCGAAATAGACAATGTTCAAACATTACTCTTTAAGAAACTTCCTTGCGAACTCTCGGATTCTATTTATGAATCCACTTCCTTTACTGAATCATTTGATTATAACTGTAAATGTTATAATTCCATGCTTTCAAAATATGTTAACTTAAATATATTTCCATATCTTAATTTGGATAAATAAACAACCAACTACTTTATTAACAGATAATTAAAACTTGATTTGAAATGGAAAGTAAACATTACTTCCCTTGATTCGATATAATCGAATTTCCATGTATGATTCACTCTCGAATAATCACTATCCGATAATTCTCTTTCGAATAAACTATATTCGATTCCCCTGTTCGAATAACTAATATTCGATAATCCTTTTCTTCGAATAACTAATATTCGAAAAATCTCACTTCGAATAAACCATATTCGATAATTCTCTCCTTCGAATAACTATATTCGATTTAACACACTTCGAACGAACTATATTCGATTACTCTTCTCGAATAAACTATATTCGATAACTCTACTTCGAATAGGTGATATTCGATTAATTCCCTTTTTGACTAACCCTACTTAATTTACTAATACTCGACTAACTCGACTTAATTAACTTCTATTGATTAATTACTATTTGATTTAACACCATTTGCTTGACTCTAGATCGCAGCGATCACAATGGTTACGCCCGATTCCCTCAGGAAACATCCGACCGCCGTAGGCTATCTGCAGCCCTGCGAATTACGCTAGCAGTCGTGCTAAATGGAAATTCATCCTTAAATAACTTTGTCTATTTTTAACTCTATCTCGAATAATTAGATTCGATCAATTCTAATTGAATAACTAATATTCAATTAACCCTTATTCGATTACTATATTTGAATAACTCTAGTTCGATTTGACTCAAAACGATTAACTCTAACTGATTAACTCTAACTGGTTAATTCTAACTGAATAACTCTAACTGGATAACTCTAACTGAATAACTCTAACTGGTTAACTCTAACTGTTTAACTTTACGGTTTAACTCTGACAGTTTAACTTTAATGGTTTAACTCTAACAGTTTAACTCCAACTGTTTAACTCTAACAGTTTAACTCCAACTGTTTAACTCTAACAATTTAACTCCAACTGTTTAACTCTAACAGTTTAACTCCAACGGTTTAACTCTAGTTGATTAACTCTTTTGAATTAATCCCTTTGACTTTTCTCTTTTGAATAATTCCTTTGGAATAATTCCTTTGAATTACTTCCTTTGAATAGATTCTTTTTCTATTCGTTTACTCAACAAATAACTATTCTCTTTTCGCTTCTATTTATTTAACAAAAAAATACTCCCTTTAACTTTTCTATTTACTCAACAAATAAATATTTCTTTTAACTTTTCTATTTATTTAACAAATAAGTACTTCTGTCAACTTTTCTTTATTCCCTACATGAATATTCCCTTTTCAATTCCATTTGTAAATACTTTTACGAATGTTTCCCTTTTTATTTCTATTTGTAATCGTTTCACAAATATTTCCCTTCTATTTGATTTCACCAATATTTTCCCTTCTATTTGATTTCATCAATATTTTCCCTTCTATTTGATTTCACCAATATTTGTTTTTTTTTTTTACAAATGCTTTGATTCTATAATCATTTTCTCTCATGAAATTCTCTTCCTTTTATATATAAAATCTATTGATTTTATATAAATAATTTATTTTCAAAATAAACTTTGAAAATCCCTTTTCACTTTCTAGTATCACTTCTGGTATAAAAATACCAAATCAAAAGGTTCAATCATCATCCAAACACACAGGTTCAACAACAGATGATATAACACATCATATATCGGAATATATGAAAAACGGTAAATAAATGTTGAGGAATCCAGTTGGATTCCTCCGACCTGTTTCCCTGCATCCACAGATGTTACACAATATAATTCACATCAATTTCATTTCAATATGAGGTATTCTGATAAACAAAATCAACATCGGTTAACGATATATATAACTATATCGGTATTTTCAATCAATTGACTAGCAGTTCAACCAAACAATCAACACTCAGCAATTCAACCAATAATTATCAGTTATAAAAATACTTTGTAAAAATATAAAGTGCTTAGAGTTAGTGAGATTTACTCACCTTGGACGGTTTATCGTTGAATAACGATAATCGGTCATTGATTTGGTTCAGACGTTAAATTTCACCATAAATCCAAACGAGCTCCAATCCACTTGCGGTCAGTTCCATTGCGTAGTGCTCGTCCATACGATCCCAACGGATCCTGTTTCGTTAAATTTCGTTAATGTATGCAAAAGTTATGCTATTTACAATATTTACCTAATTTAAATGAATATATATTTAATTAAATTAGTTAAATTATTTTTATCTTAATTAATTTCTAATTGCGTTATTAGCCAAATTACCTTCCCTGCCCTTCTAAAAAATCATACTTTCCCATCTCTAGCCATATCCAAATTTTTTTAAAATTGAAAATACATTTTAATATTAATTAAATTTAATTTTCAAATAAAATATTTAAAAATATTCATTTAATTATAACTTAAAATTTTTAACCCGGATCAAAAATCTGCTTTCGCTCATTTTAAAGTATTTTCCGATAAGAATCCAACGGTCCTTGTTTCGTGGAAATCCGACTTGTTTTGAAAAAGTTATAAGCTTTTAAAGTTTATGGTTAAAAATTACGAAAATGCCACTGGTTTATTTTAAATTCAAATTAAATTTTTAATTTAAATTTAAATTAATCATCCCATCCGTCGGATCAGTTAGGGATAGCCAGGGAGAGCAGGAAACTATATTTTCCAAACTCAAGCCTTAGACACTATCCTCTCTGTCACCCTTAGAACGTTCTGATATTTATTTTTACAAATTCTATTTTTTAATTATAATATATATATATATATATATATATATATATTACACAAATAAATAAATAAATAAATATTATTTAAAAACTTACCCTGCGAAGCCCAAGCCTCTGCCTAAGAGTCCCTAGCTCCCCGTCTTGCCCTCCTTTCTCCCTTCCTTCCCTTTTCCCTATTTCCTAATATTTTATTATTATTTCTGCCATTGTCAAAGCTTGAAAGAGGAGGAGGAGGTGTGAGTTTAAAATGAAGGGGGGGGGGCTATTTATAGCCGAAGGAGTCACATGGATTGCTGAGGTGGCGCGAATCCAACGGTCGAAAATGGATGGCTAGGATTAATCCTTAAATTTATTAAATTATAAATAAATTTAATAATTTATGAATAGTAAAGTGTGTTTTCTCAACCCTATTCGGACGTTAATTTGACTTACTTATTGATACCTTATCCAAAATCTTTTTCAACCATGTTGTTCAATTTTTCTTGCTCTTCAACAATATATAAAAATATTTAAATTTTGAATTCGTTTGAACTTTCAAATAATTTAAATTCAAATTCAAAATAGTGTTTTGTGTTAGTTTCAACACCTTCCGGTCTCATGTTGGAGTATCAAACGATAACGGTTTTCAGAAATTCTTCCACCATCTGGTCCGATTTTTAACGTACTTCAATCCTATGTATTCAAATCAAAAATCGGAGTTTGTTTAGATTTTCAAATAATTTATTTAAATTTTGTTTCCTTAATAACTTTCTATATCCGTTATAGGATTTTCCCAGATTTCATATATAGCTAATATCCTATGTTTAGAATTTTCCTGGATAGGTCTCAGGTTCCAGTTTTGCCGTTAGCATTAGCAAATTCCAATTACCGTCAAAATTTAGTTCAAATTTTGGCCTTTTATTTTTTCTTTTCCACATACGGATGCCATTTTTGACGTAACTTGGTTGGTTACCTAATTTCATCATTTCAGATTTAATGAAACTGATTTCATCGAAATCCGAGTTCGTTAGCTACTACATCCTTTGTAAACGTACTATTTTAAATTAAAAATTTATCCTTTTATACTGCCAGTTCACATTATATTGCAGATCCACTAAATTTCTACCATTTCGGAATAAAATAAAATATTCAAAATTATTGAAATTAAACCATTTAAACTTCCAAAACAATAAAAAAACATTTTTAAATAATAACTAAATGGTCAAAAAAATCTGGGCCGTTACATTCTTTCCCCCTTAAAATAATTTCGTCCTCGAAATTGCTAAGGTAGAAAAATGAACTTTATAACTAGGTTAAAATTATTTATTTACTCCGGTTTCACTAAACCAATTAATTCTAATTAATTTATTAATTTATTTCTATAAAAGAAAATTTCAAAAATTCTGAAAATTTTCTAACATTCGAAATTTCTGAAAAATTTCGCCAGCATCTCCTTTGTACTGGTCAATAGCTCAAACTCCAACTCGCCTCTCTAGGCCTTCTTCAACCCAAAAGAAAATCAAACAGCCAAGTGGCTTGCCAAACAAGCTCATAAATCTCATCCAACTCATATGAATATGTACGTGTACCTTTCTGTCGGCATTCAATTCTGCTATCAATTTAGCATATACCACTATCATCCCAATCAAACTCCCAATCACTTTTATCTTCAGCACGACCATCCGCTTATAACCAAGCCAAATTTCAATCAAACTGCAATTCCAATCTCAATTCAAATTTCTTGCTCGACCATCCATTTCTATCCCAGATAATCTCTAATTCAGTCCAATTCTACTTGATACCATTTTATTTCAATTCAACTCAATTTCCACTGAACTGGCTTCAACTCAATTTCAAATTTGCTTTCACAAATTTCTATTTAATTTGTGTTTATTTCAAACAATCTTACTTGGGAGTTTCAAATAGCTTTGCCTTTTCCAAAAATCAAATATCCCTTTGGAATATCAAAACAACTTGGTTTCTCAAAACAATTCAAAAACAAAATCTTTGGTAGTAATCTGTCACTTACAAACTCGAAAATGAACACCGATGATGTCCGGATCAACATCGGAATTTATTTTCCAGCTATCGAAGTGAGTTCAATACTATGTCACTTTCAAAACCATTTCTAAACACTTTCATTTTGAAATTCATTTCAAAATATCCCTTTTTCATGCTTGTAACAAATTTAAAATCTCCCAGGATTTTAAAATTCACATATATTCAATTTAATTCCATTTACAACACTTATTCAAATTTTAGCAATTTTAATTCCAATTCTGAACTTAAATTCAGATTTAATTCATCTGATTTCATATATTTCACTTATATGAATTTTGATTTTTTATTTACATAACCATTCCACATTTTATAATCTTATTCGATTATAATCACAACCAACAGATTCAATATACTATAATAATTTCAAATATCTATACTTTGCTTATATGAAAAATATAATTTGGGTAAAATTATTTCATTCACCCTTTTTCAAAACATACTGTGTCGGTTCATCGTATTCAAGCGTTTATAAACCCCTATCGATACCGTGGATCAAACTGATCGACCAGAATTCATAAACAACTCAACCAATAAATCTCCACAATATAAAATCATTTTATATCAAATAACAAATACGTTCACTCGTATATATACACTCAAACTCAGTCTAGGGTATTACTAACCCCATCTCTACTGAATCACGCCACAGAGCCAAGGTAATACTTAACCTTCAGCTCTGATACCAACTGTAATGGGTCTAGGCTTTTCAACCATCAACCACTGGCCAAACCCCCCAGTGTGACACTACAGAGATACCTCAGAACTACTTTTAAGGCCAGCCTCTCGACTCGACCAACCCACATTGTCGGGAGATGTAGGGGTAAGAGTCTCCCGTTCGCCACCAAACGCAAAGCGAGAACCCCCTATCATCCGTACCAATTAAGCAACCAGCTCTGATACCAACTGTAACGACCCGGGAAAAAAGCGACCTTGGTTATTCGATATATAACACTTATCGAACAATCAAAAGTCGAAATTACCAGATAGTCCAAGAAAGAAATTAGAGGGTGAGGATAGATAAGATAGAAAATTAGAACAGAAGAAGAAGAAGAACACAACAACATCAGAGTAACACGAATCTCACAGCGGAACGAATAAAATATAATAGACAACATATCTTGAAATCAAAGTAGCATATGTATATCATACCATTATCAGAGTACAACACTTTCATCACAGCGGAATAATCAATAGCTAGAAAAATCTTGAAGCCTCCTGCTCCAAGCTCTTCAAGCATAACTGTAAATCCTGACTACTTGACTGCCCGTACAAATTTGGGCACCCAAGAGTTTAGGGAAAACAAAACAAAATAAAACTCTGGGTCAGTCATGGGACTGGTGTGAGTAAACTCCAATCATTTGGTTTAACTTTTCAAAATCCTTTTCAAAAGAAAAGATAATCGTAAGACCAATCCACTCATAAATACGGATGGCTTTTACCTTACGGTAACCCAAAACACTTTGGAAATCATATATTATCTAATATTATAATAATGTCTAATCACAAGTAATTAAAATCTAGTAGAACGCTTGCATCTCACGCTCCATATATATAATATACAATCAAACTCGCAGACACTTATTGGAGATTGGATTCCAACTTGACAAGGTATGGGACCACCTTCCGAACGTGTATCTCTAGAGGAAAATACACTGGGTTCAACAAGAACATCTTACAACCCGGCCCACACATGACCGACCACTCATTTCGCTTGAGTGTATCGAATGTATATCACCAACGGTTGGGATCAGCAACCGTCTCCCGATAAGGGACAGCATCGATAGATTTAAGAACAAAAGGAATTTCTCTAGATAGGTGATCATACATCCTAATGGGTGCGACCCACATAGCCATGTTGCCTGCCCGATTTTTTGTCATTTCCCGGTGGATGAGGCTTGAGGTCATAACGTATCTTTTGACAGATCCCACCTCCATTACTTTGAATGCCACACCGTCATACCCGCCAAATCACAAATTGATTTCACCAAAAATACCACGGGTATACAGCTAAGAGAAACGAATTCCTCCGCCACCAAACGTAAGTACGTTTGAAGAGATCAACTTACGCGATCCTTTGAATATACTCTGTCAGACATTCGTCCACTCACGTTTGTCTTGGGACTGGACAAACCGAAGGCACTATTCTGTAAATAGGATAGCTCTTGCATAACTCTGTCTTCAATATATTCAGCATACTTGATTCGCAACGCTTATGCCAATACGGAGTGGTTCTCTGGATAATAATCCGACCGGTCTCTCCATATTAACAACGTTAAAATGGTCAAAACTTTGATAGTCGGTGGTTTAACTATCAATTAAAAACATGTCGGTGTGCAAACAACGATATTATTTCCAGATGGAAATTCTATCGATCAATCATCATTCATCATCAAATTATCATAAATTTACCCTTTTCCTTATTCTTGTTTTCCTATATTTCTTATTTACTATATTTAGAAAATATACGTTATTAACAATGAAAAACAATTCCATTTCTCATTTTCTATATTCAGAAAACATTTCTGATTTTCATTTGGAAGACATTTCCAAATCTCCTTCATTGGGTTTAAACTGATGTTTGAATAAACATCGCTATGCCAACACCAACCATTTCGCTCATTAACTAAATTCACTTAACCCCTTTCACTCTCGAACCTTATCCACTTCTTAGTTAAAAACGAAGTCAATCAAGTTGGGGTATAATTACCTCTCAGACCTTAACTGAACAACATTTCTAATTTCGAAATAGACAAAGTTCAAACATTACTCTTTAAGAAACTTCCTTGCGAACTCTCGGATTCTATTTATGAATCCACTTCCTTTACTGAATCATTTGATTATAACTGTAAATGTTATAATTCCATGCTTTCAAAATATGTTAACTTAAATATATTTCCATATCTTAATTTGGATAAATAAACAACCAACTACTTTATTAACAGATAATTAAAACTTGATTTGAAATGGAAAGTAAACATTACTTCCCTTGATTCGATATAATCGAATTTCCATGTATGATTCACTCTCGAATAATCACTATCCGATAATTCTCTTTCGAATAAACTATATTCGATTCCCCTGTTCGAATAACTAATATTCGATAATCCTTTTCTTCGAATAACTAATATTCGAAAAATCTCACTTCGAATAAACCATATTCGATAATTCTCTCCTTCGAATAACTATATTCGATTTAACATACTTTGAACGAACTATATTCGATTACTCTTCTCGAATAAACTATATTCGATAACTCTACTTCGAATAGGTGATATTCGATTAATTCCCTTTTTGTTTAACCCTACTTAATTTACTAATACTCGACTAACTCGACTTAATTAACTTCTATTGATTAATTACTATTTGATTTAACACCATTTGCTTGACTCTAGATCGCAGCGATCACAATGGTTACGCCCGATTCCCTCAGGAAACATCCGACCGCCGTAGGCTATCTGCAGCCCTGCGAATTACGCTAGCAGTCGTGCTAAATGGAAATTCATCCTTAAATAACTTTGTCTATTTTTAACTCTATCTCGAATAATTAGATTCGATCAATTCTAATTGAATAACTAATATTCAATTAACCCTTATTCGATTACTATATTTGAATAACTCTAGTTCGATTTGACTCAAAACGATTAACTCTAACTGATTAACTCTAACTGGTTAATTCTAACTGAATAACTCTAACTGGATAACTCTAACTGAATAACTCTAACTGGTTAACTCTAACTGTTTAACTTTACGGTTTAACTCTGACAGTTTAACTTCAACGGTTTAACTCTAACAGTTTAACTCCAACTGTTTAACTCTAACAGTTTAACTCCAACTGTTTAACTCTAACAGTTTAACTCCAACTGTTTAACTCTAACAGTTTAACTCCAACGGTTTAACTCTAGTTGATTAACTCTTTTGAATTAATCCCTTTGACTTTTCTCTTTTGAATAATTCCTTTGGAATAATTCCTTTGAATTACTTCCTTTGAATAGATTCTTTTTCTATTCGTTTACTCAACAAATAACTATTCTCTTTTCGCTTCTATTTATTTAACAAAAAAATATTCCCTTTAACTTTTCTATTTATTCAACAAATAAATATTTCTTTTAACTTTTCTATTTATTTAACAAATAAGTACTTCTGTCAACTTTTCTTTATTCCATACATGAATATTCCCTTTTCAATTCCATTTGTAAATACTTTTACGAATGTTTCCCTTTTTATTTCTATTTGTAATCGTTTCACAAATATTTCCTGTCTATTTGATTTCACCAATATTTTCCCTTCTATTTGATTTCATCAATATTTTCCCTTCTATTTGATTTCACCAATATTTGTTTTTTTTACAAATGCTTTGATTCTATAATCATTTTCTCTCATGAAATTCTCTTCCTTTTATATATAAAATCTATTGATTTTATATAAATAATTTATTTTCAAAATAAACTTTGAAAATCCCTTTTCACTTTCTAGTATCACTTCTGGTATAAAAATACCAAATCAAAAGGTTCAATCATCATCCAAACACACAGGTTCAACAACAGATGATATAACACATCATATATCGGAATATATGAAAAACGGTAAATAAATGTTGAGGAATCCAGTTGGATTCCTCCGACCTGTTTCCCTGCATCCACAGATGTTACACAATATAATTCATATCAATTTCATTTCAATATGAGGTATTCTGATAAACAAAATCAACATCGGTTAACGATATATATAACTATATCGGTATTTTCAATCAATTGACTAGCAGTTCAACCAAACAATCAACACTCAGCAATTCAACCAATAATTATCAGTTATAAAAATACTTTATAAAAATATAAATTGCTTAGAGTTAGTGAGATTTACTCACCTTGGACGGTTTATCGTTGAATAACGATAATCGGTCATTGATTTGGTTCAGACGTTAAATTTCACCATAAATCCAAACGAGCTCCAATCCACTTGCGGTCAGTTCCATTGCGTAGTGCTCGTCCATACGATCCCAACGGATCCTGTTTCGTTAAATTTCGTTAATGTATGCAAAAGTTATGCTATTTACAATATTTACCTAATTTAAATGAATATATATTTAATTAAATTAGTTAAATTATTTTTATCTTAATTAATTTCTAATTGCGTTATTAGCCAAATTACCTTCCCTGCCCTTCTAAAAAATCATACTTTCCCATCTCTAGCCATATCCAAATTTTTTTAAAATTGAAAATACATTTTAATATTAATTAAATTTAATTTTCAAATAAAATATTTAAAAATATTCATTTAAATATAACTTAAATTTTTTAACCCGGATCAAAAATCTGCTTCCACTCATTTTAAAGTATTTTCCGATAAGAATCCAACGGTCCTTGTTTCGTGGAAATCCGACTTGTTTTGAAAAAGTTATAAGCTTTTAAAGTTTATGGTTAAAAATTACGAAAATGCCACTGGTTTATTTTAAATTCAAATTAAATTCAAATTAAATTTTTAATTTAAATTTAAATTAATCATCCCATCCGTCGGATCAGTTAGGGATAGCCAGGGAGAGCAGGAAACTATATTTTCCAAACTCAAGCCTTAGACACTATCCTCTCTGTCACCCTTAGAACGTTCTGATATTTATTTTTACAAATTCTATTTTAATTATAATATATATATATATATTACACAAATAAATAAATAAATATTATTTAAAAACTTACCCTGCGAAGCCCAAGCCTCTGCCTAAGAGTCCCTAGCTCCCCGTCTTGCCCTCCTTTCTCCCTTCCTTCCCTTTTCCCTATTTCCTAATATTTTATTATTATTTCTGCCATTGTCAAAGCTTGAAAGAGGAGGAGGAGGAGTGAGTTTAAAATGAGGGGGGGGGGGCTATTTATAGCCGAAGGAGTCACATGGATTGCTGAGGTGGCGCGAATCCAACGGTCGAAAATGGATGGCTAGGATTAATCCTTAAATTTATTAAATTATAAATAAATTTAATAATTTATGAATAGTAAAGTGTGTTTTCTCAACCCTATTCGGACGTTAATTTGACTTACTTATTGATACCTTATCCAAAATCTTTTTCAACCATGTTGTTCAATTTTCTTGCTCTTCAATAATATATAAAAATATTTAAATTTTGAATTCGTTTGAACTTTCAAATAATTTAAATTCAAATTCAAAATAGTGTTTTGTGTTAGTTTCAACACCTTCCGGTCTCATGTTGGAGTATCAAACGATAACGGTTTTCAGAAATTCTTCCACCATCTGGTCCGATTTTTAACGTACTTCAATCCTATGTATTCAAATCAAAAATCGGAGTTTGTTTAGATTTTCAAATAATTTATTTAAATTTTGTTTCCTTAATAACTTTCTATATCCGTTATAGGATTTTCCCAGATTTCATATATAGCTAATATCCTATGTTTAGAATTTTCCTGGATAGGTCTCAGGTTCCAGTTTTGCCGTTAGCATTAGCAAATTCCAATTACCGTCAAAATTTAGTTCAAATTTTGGCCTTTTATTTTTTCTTTTCCACATACGGATGCCATTTTTGACGTAACTTGGTTGGTTACCTAATTTCATCATTTCAGATTTAATGAAACTGATTTCATCGAAATCCGAGTTCGTTAGCTACTACATCCTTTGTAAACATACTATTTTAAATTAAAAATTTATCCTTTTATACTGCCAGTTCACATTATATTGCAGATCCACTAAATTTCTACCATTTCGGAATAAAATAAAATATTCAAAATTATTGAAATTAAACCATTTAAACTTCCAAAACAATAAAAAAACATTTTTAAATAATAACTAAATGGTCAAAAAAATCTGGGCCGTTACAGCGTGGTCTTATGAGATATCATTTACTTGTTCAAACTGTTTTAAAACTGTTTTACTCATACCAGTCCCAAAACTGACCCAGATTTTATTCTGTTTTGTTTTCCCTAAACTCTTAAGTGCCCAATTTTGTACGGGCAGTCAAGTAGTCGGGATTTTTTAGATACACTAGGGGAGCTTGGAGCAGGAGGCTTCAAGATTTTATAGCTATTGTTTTTCCACTATTGTTGTAAGTGTTGTACTCTGATAAGTGCTATTGTATACATAACTGTTTTATTTAAAAATTTATGTTATATTTTATTCGTTCCGCTGTGAGATTCGTGTTTACTCTGATGATGATGTTCTTCTACTTCTTTTATTCTAATAGTTCTATCGTATCTATTCTCACCCTCTAACTTCTTTTATTAACTATTCGGTTATTTTCGATCCTTGGATGTTCGATATGTGTTGTATATCGGATAACCAAGATCGACTTTTTCCGGGTCGTTACAATCACACCCATACCTTTAGATAAATTTGGTTAAATTAAGAACTGATAAATGATAGTGAAAAATAATTAAAAAAACTATTATTATAACAGATTCATAAATTAAAATGGTAGGGTAAAAAAGAAAATAAAAACATTTGAATCATAACTTAGCAAAAAATAAAGTATGAAGAGCTGAGCTTAATAGTGCGAATGCATGAATGCAGTTGAGTCATATTTACTTGTTCAAATGAACACATAAAAAGCAAAAAAGTGTTTATTAAAGAACATCAATCAATGAACCACACAGTCTAAACTGAAGGGGGAATAGTCGTCGAATTTTGGAAAAACTAACTATTTAAGCATATTCCAAGCTCTGAACTAAGGCACAAAGTAATATAAAATTTGTACTAGAGAAACCTTCAACTCCCCTTTTGGACGCGCGGGAAACCAAGGAAGTACCAACAAGTATAAGTCATAACCACATGTAATCCAGTCAAAAAGGATGAATGAGTGCAATACAATTGGTTCTACCCAACAAAATATCACTAGTAAATCTTTTAATAAGCAGGAAAGAAGTACATTGAAAAAGTTCAAAGATGTGCAGCAAGTGGTTCGGCCCAAAGAAATGAATTACCGATAATATTGGGAACTCAAAAATGCTTGTGCGCATCTAAATTCAAATTAAACTGCTATCACCACCATGATGAGAATTTTTTTTCTTCTGTAACTACAATATACATGCTGCTGGAAAATCATCTCAAAAGCATTCTAAAATTGTAAAATGATATTTTTAGTTCTTGAGACTATTAGAGTCGTTAAGACACAACACAAGGATACATAAAGTGGTGGTTTAATGAAATTTATATTCTTATAAAAGGAAAACTATAGTAATATACTCCTAGCTTGAAAGTTTAGGTTAACAGTTACTGTTCAAGTAGTCTATAGATAAATACTTTCCTTTTTAGTTACAAACATCAATAAATCCTGCTTACCTTGCCCTGTAGAGTCTCGTTTGCTGCTGCCAGGATTCCTGCCTACATGGAAAAAAAATACGTGAAGACAAAATAATTAATCACAATAATCATATGTACTTGAATAGACATAAAAAAAGGTCATAATTTAGATAACCCCGTGTTTCAAATCTTACATTAGGCTCGCCATTATAACCATGGGCTTCTCCATATCTGTGTGTCAAATTTCTATGGAACTTAAGATCTTATCATAGGAACAAAAAAAAGAGAATTAATATATGTGTCTAATACCTAGATATTAAAACTTTATATTTTAGTTAATATATAGAATAACAAAATATATCAATGATGAAGTGAATATGAATAATACTTGATGTGATGAATCACACCAAATGAATTGAATTTCCATACTACAACCAGTAATTTCATAAATTTAAAATAAAATAATATGCAAACTTAACAAAGATGATGTTATTTACACTAAGTGATTTAGCTATGTGCATAATCATGCGACAAGATAATATTTTTTCATTGAATTTCTTTGAAATAACACAACTTAACATCCTTTGATATAGCTTTCAAGCAAACTGTACAATGCTAGTATGTAGTTATGAGCTCCTCAAGTATCTCATGTATATTCAATATGAAGAAATCAATCTAAAATCGGTTTATCAAAAAAAAAACTGTAGCATAGGACTAAATCTAATGTGGATTACATTTATATATTTATCAAATATACTCTAAAGTAACTATATCATAGTAGATGCTATGATATCAAATATGCTTTGACGTATATTATAAATATTATCAAGTATACATGTAGAAAAACTATCTACAATATCCCGCATTTTTAACAATTTAATAATTAATTTGTTTATTTAGAAAAGCGATTTGCTTGTTTATATGGTTTAAATTCAAATATATTTTGAATATTTAAATAATATAAAAGGTAGAATAATAAATTTATTTCCATAATAGTCGGAAATAGAAGAATTTGCAATATTGTGTAAATTGGATAATATTTGATATTTAATTGAATTTGAATTCGAGTTATAATAACGAAATTATTATTTGGCACATCGCTCGACACGATCGTATTTTTATTTTTTGTCCATAGCGATTTGTTTCTGAGCGAAATTTTACCTAGTCAGGTATACCAAACTTTAGAATATATACATATACATATACGTATATATATATAAAATATACCCTAATCTACATTTATATTATCAACCAAGCATGGTACAACCGCCGAGTACATTGCACACAACTAAATAAAATAGGAATTTAGACCTATACCTTCATGTTTAAGATAATCCTATCCTATGCAGTACCAAAGCACAAGCCTAGTTAGCTACCGTGAACCTCATGAAACCACAAAAGGCTTGTCATATTATTATTTTTCTTCTACAAGTACACACAAAACGCAGACCTAATAAAGCGGAAAAGAGAACAGCTACTCTACAAATTTCTATAGATACATCTATATCTCGCAAACATAATGTAATTTCTATCCTGTCAACCGTCCTAACAAGCTATAGATGAGTCGCCTGTATGTGTTCAAGCTAAAAACGTGGGATACAGGGTACTCTCAGCTTTGATCAAATGAAATGACCCAAACTTCCCAGTAAATGCAAGCATGGATTGCTTTGAGAACAATATACATCAGGACACAAACTGAAGAACATTTTATTGCTGATTACAACAATTACATCAGAGTACAAGAATACAACAGAGTATGAATACTTATTACATGAAGAAATACAATAATATCAGAGATTTAAGTTACATTTAAATAGCAGCGGAAAAATAATACAAATATACAACTGAAAAGAATACACGGATACAGAGCTTTCCGAATACCGCTTCAGCGGTAAACCAGGATCCTGTAAATATATCTGCAAAAAGCTACTCGACTTCCCGTGTGCAAAATATGGGCACCCGAGTTTGCCAGCGAAACAAACTACAGGTCAGTCATGTGACTGGTATGAGAAATCTTAGCTAATCTTATCTAATAGGGCCAATCACAGGACCACGCCGCTAATTTTTCAAAGAATTCATAAATAAAAAAGTTAAAAGGTAACTAGTATAAATTTGTGTGGTAATTATTTACTCACAATTTCTCTATAAATTTACATTAATGTTATTTTTATATTTAGCATATTTCGAATTTACATTATTTAACTGAATTTAATATATATATTTAATATATATTTTTTACGTTCCATTATATAATAAACTATAATAAATTCAAAATATAAAAAAAAATCTAAGGAATCAAAAACAAAATTTTTGAAAAATTGGTTTTACTCCGTTGGATTGCCAGTGCATAAAATCAAGTAAATCGTTAAACAATCGTAATGCTTTTTAGAAAAATGAAACCATTATAAGACCTAAGTCCCATCACACAATGCAACGCAAACCGGAGGATAGGGTTTTACCTTATAATGGTCGAAAGATGCATGATACGATAAAACGGATTTAATATTAGTGCGTATATGTTTTAATAAAACATTTCAATCATAAATATCAATCATAGACGGCATGGGTACCATATATCATGTCGCCATACTAGTTCTATATTCAAAACCGCAAGGTCATATTGGAAATTGGATTTCCATCATGAGTCGAGGCTAGGAGCAAGCTCCTCTCAGATTCGAGACACTCTAGCAAATGCCTCAGGATCCCCCGCAGTGAATCCTTGGAGCGGTAGGGCCGGTCCACACCTGTCGTGTGGGGTTTTATCCAACAATCAAATAATAAATTATTTGTGCACTTGGGCGATGTGTAAAAATTATCGACCCAATCACATAAACAAGTCGGATGACTTATGAATGGAGTGTAATATTCAGTTTGAATATACTAACATTATATTTAACACATCAAACATTTCACATCACATACACATATTTCAATTCTTTTTATTGTGTACAAAATAAAACCATTAACCTTTATTTCAGTTCTTTTTATTGTTAAAAAATGACAATAAAATCTTCACTCTTAATTATTGACCCAAAAGTATATTTTTGGTCTCATTCATTTTTAATGACAAAATGAATATTTTACTTCATTCTTTTTAATTTGACAAAATATGATAATTTTGTCTAACTCTTCTGTAATGTGCAAAATATGATTATTTTGTCTAGCTTTTTTAAATGCAACAAAATATAATAATTTTGTTAAATCTTTTCAATGCAACAAAATATGATTATTTTGTTTAACCTTTTCAATGCAACAAAATATGATTATTTTATTAATCAAGTTTTGACAAAAATGTTGATTCTATTTTTCACAAATCAAGTATTCACAAAAATGTGATTTTATATTTCACAAATCAGGTATTCACAAAAATGTAATTTTATAATCTATAATCATATTTTCACAAAAATGTGATTTTTATTTCTATAATCATTTCTAAACAAAATGTTTTTTTATCTTTTTTTTTAATCTTTCTAATGTAGATTTTAACAAAATGTTCTTTTTAATCCTTTTTAATATTTCGAACCAAAATGTCCTTTTTATCCGTTCTTCTAAATATGATAAAAATTGTGCTTTTTATTCATTCTTCTAAATATGATAAAAATTGTGTTTTTATTCATTCTTCTCAAAGTGATATAATGTCCATTTTTAATTTATTCTTTCTAATGCATAAAATATACATTTTCCAATTTATTCTTTCTAATGTATAGAAATATACATTTCCCAATTTATCCTTTCTAATGTATAAAAATATACATTTTCCAATTTATCCTTTCTAATGTATAAAAATATACATTTTCCAAATTATCCTTTCTAATCGAATTTACCAAAATGTTAATCTTGTCCTTTATCATCTAATTTACAAAAATGTTAATATTGTCCTTTATCGTCTAATTAAAATGTCTCTTTTAACATACTTAACATTTTTAAACAAAAATGTTAATTTTGTTGCACTAATCATGGTTTGACAAAAATTGTGTCTTTTACTTCTATAAACATATTTGGAAAAAAAATGTGTCTTTTATTCTAATATTCATATTTGGGAAAAAATATGAATTTTATTCTAATATTCATATTTGGACGAAAATATGTCTTTTGTTTTATTCATTTTTATTCAACAAAAATATATCTTTTGTTTTATTCATTTTTATTCAACAAAAATATGTCTTTTGTTTTATTCATTTTTATTCAACAAAAATATGTCTTTTGTTTTATTCATTTTTATTCGAAAAAATTATGTCTTTTGTTTTATTCATTTTTATTCGGTAACAAAAATGTGAATTTTTGTTTCATTTTTATTCGCTAACAAAAATGTGGATTTTTGTTCACAAATCATTCTTATTACAAATGTGAAAATGTAATATTTTGTATTGAATTGACAACTAAATCAATTCAAAAAAAAGATAAAATAATTTTTTTATATTAATTCTATTATTCATGATTCACCAAATATTGTCAAAAAGAAAATGAATTAAATCAACAAATTCAGAACTATAATTATTTAACACAAACCATAGATCGACCATTATCCAACATATCAGAACAAAGCAGATCAAATTCATTTACGTACAATCATCATAGAGCAAATAATGTAATTAAATTAATTTATTTAATTTAAAAAAAAACAGAAATCTCACCGATGGTTTAATTCTGTAAAGTCCAGATCAGAATTTATCCCAAATTCTGATTTGCTCCGTTTCAATTCTGGTCTGCTCTATGTTGTAGCTCTTATCAACACGATTCCAATGCTTTCAGTTTCATCAAATTCTGATTTGATACGAAGGAGTTATGGCATTTTAAAACTTTAATTACAAAATTGGATAGTTAATTTATAAATTAATTAAATTACACCTCTTCATAACATTTTAAAATGCATGGCCATTGACTTTGACTCCTTCTTCCATCGTTCTGAAGTACTGCTGCTATCGAACCTTATTCAAACCCGTTTCTATAAATTAGGGTTCTAATTTTCCTCGGCCTGGAGTGATCGTTCACCGATCTGGAATCTACCCCAGCTTCCTCCTCTTGGCATCGCGCTCAGCTCGACGGCCAGAAGGGCCACGAAATCCGATGCAAACAACGGCTCTTCCAGGTCTCGGTTCCTGTTGGTTGCACCACCATACTCGATCAAATCCATACGATTGTGAGGCTCTTACTTTGTTCTTGAATTCTGCGTTGGGGATTTGTTTTAATTCGGAGTATGTTGGGAAGGATTTGCTGATTTGTTTGGTGCGATATAGGCCATTGAAAATGTAGCGACCCGGAAATCTGAGCCAATTTAAAAATTTTATTCTAGCGAATTTAACAGATTTTGAATATTTAAAATGAATTATTTTAAATAATAACGATGAAAAATTCATTTGAATCGAAAATAAAATATATAATTTATTTTATATTATATAACGAGCCTGAAATGGCGCGGCAGTTTGAAAATTCGACTTTGAATTTCAACTGAATATATAGAATTCATTTTAAATCAAAATGGGGACGACCCAGAAATATATAACTCTGTTTAACAGTATCTTCCCAACGGATGTGAAAAAATGAAATTTCATAACATAAATTAGAAGTTATGGCCAGTTGAAAATTGAAAATAGTCGCTATGGAATATATATATATATTTATTTATATAGTTTATATATATATATATGTAGCCCTTAAAAATAGAGATTTTGCAAACGACCTCGGATTTCGACGAAACCACTTTTGTTGGATCCGGAATATCGATTTATTGCTAGGAGCAAATTTGCAGAATTTTCTGAACCAATATGTGAGCGTGGCACGCTTAAACGCGTTTGAACAATTTCAATTGAATTTAATCGACTGGAAAAAGCCCATTTTTCAAACGGGCTTAGAATTCGACGAAACCAGTTTTGTTGGGACCTTATCGTCCCAACATAGCTAGGTTTATTTTTCCAGAATTTTCTGAATCAATATGTGAGCGTGGAGAATTAAAACGTGTTTGGTCGATTTCAATTGAAATGGATCGACCAGAAAATGGCCATTTATCAAACGGTCTCAAAATTTGACGAAATTAGTTTTGTTAGGAACGTATCGTTAATACGAAGCTAGAAATAATTTTTCTGTAATTTTCTGAGTTCGTATGTGACCCCGGTAATTTGAAATGTGCGTTAAAATTAAATATATACTGATTTATAATTTGATTTTGAGAAAAACCTATCGAAATGGCCGAACTGGCTTGCGATACATATCCCGTTGTGTTCGGAATGGGGGTAATATGCTAGGGACGACAGTCGTCGGGTTGGATTTCGAGTTCAAATAAAAGGTTAACCTTTATAGAAATAATAAATAATTAAATATATATATTATAATATAAATTCCATTACTTAAGCCCCTACCCCTTTCTTCCTCAGTCAAACCAAATCGAACAAAACAAAAAAATCCCGCGTTGACTGCTCAACCCACGAACCCCCCCTCGCCAGCGCGCGCTCCACCGCCGGAGTCCTCCACCCACCGCCCCTCAGGCGCCCTCCACCTCCGACCTTCCTCCCTTCTTCAGCACCTCGAGCTCCACCAGGAAACCCCCCTCTATTGCGAAACCCTATTCCCCCAAATCCACAAACCGCCGTCGCTCTTCGAGGAGCCACCACCCACCTGCGACGATCGCAGTCGCCACCTCCGCCTCCAGTCCCTACTCCGACCCTCCAACACCTCGACGACACCTCCTCCTTCCTCCATTCAACATTTGAAGCCCCGGACCCCCAACAATAGTCGCGCCCCGGCCAAGGCAGCCCCATTTCAGCCACCACCGTGAACTCCGGCATCTCCTCCCCTTCGAACAACAAAGTGAGTTGTTAATTTATTATGTATAGTTAAAAATTCGATTTTTATTTATTAGCGTTAATTTTTATTTTTATGAAAACAAGAGTTTTGTGAGGTTAAAGGTACGATTTTTAAAATATGAACAACGCTATAAAAGTTGAGATTTTTAACTTTGAAAGGATTAGAAATAAAAAGATTATATGTTTAGAAATAAAAAGAATATATTTTTAATATATAAAAAGACTATATTTTTATAATCGAGGAGGTTAGTTTTTTTTAACAAAGGAAAACGAGATTTTTCTTTATAATAAAAGGTATGATTTTTATCGAAGCAAGGAAGTGATTTTTATTTAGGTAGTAGCAAAATAAAGATTTTTATACATAGAAAAAGATTTCATTTTTATCATTGAAAAGATTTCCTTTTTAACATCGAAGGGATTAGATCATTGAAAATATAAAGATTAGTCCTTTGAAAATAAAAAGATAAGATTTTTATAATTAAAAAGATTTGATTTTTCATAGAAGAAAAATTAGATTTTTCATTGTAGGAAAAAATTTGATTTTATATATTGAATAACAGAAAAAAATTCGATTTATATATATAGGAAGTGACGATAAAAATTCGATTTTTCAATATAAGAATGTGAAGTAAAAATTCGATTTTTATATATGTAGTAAATACGGACGACGAAAGTGACAAAAGAAGAAGCGGCGAAGATTTCCTACATACGAAGAATCGAGGCGTTTGGATTAGCTTTGGTGAGAACTTCTCACTCAAATTTTATTTTCTAGTTAAATATATATACTAGGATGCAGACGGCGTTTAGTAGCACCTGACACCATCGTCCACAGAGCATGGACTTGTTTGTTTGGTTGTTTGGTGATTGATTAGAATATTGGTTGAAATTTTGTGGTGTGAATAACGAATTAATAATGTGGTTTGTGGTGTGAAAAATCGAATCGATAAATTGGTTAGGATTAGACGTGCGCCATTATAAGGCGAAGGAGTAAGGCTAGGTTAGACCCTGCTCCAAATTTTGTGGTTTGAATAACGAAAGTGGTTTGATTAATATGGGTATGGCGGTGGCCATTATTAGACCGGGGACAAGGCTGGGCCTTATCCTGTTTCTAGTATCGCGCCGTTATGCCGCCGAAATTTTCTAAAATATGTTAGAAAAATAAAAATATCATTTTTACTAGAAATAAATAAAATTGAATATTCATTTAACAAATCAAAACGATTTGTAAATGTACACCTATTTGACTGATATGGATTGGGACGATAAAATTTACACATCGCCCAACTGCACAAATAAAATTCGTGTTTGATTGATTGAAACCCCACATGGGTGTTGGGATGATATTTGCCGTACACTAATCCCAACAGTTTAGTTGTATGTCAATCGATTGATTGACAGGCTGTTATAAGCGTTGATTATTTACATTCAATGCTTATGCAGTTGTGGAATGCACTCTGGATGATGGATGATTGTTTGTTATTATTGTTATACACATGTGTTGTGTGAAATCCATATAATTAACATTATATGGTAAGTGATTGGGCCTCATTCTAGTTTGGAAAATATAGAATATTTTGAAATAACGATATATTTTCGGATAACTAATATTTTCAGATAATATTCTGTAAAGGATTAAAACTGATTTTGATGTCCGGTTTTTGATGGACACGAAATATTGAAATGAATGAAGCCGTGTTGGTTAGTTATTCGCTATTTGAACGTGAACGATATTTATATCGATTTTATTCGTTTTTATAACGAATAGCGAAAAGGAAGTAATTTCAAAATCAAATATTTTGAAAATATAATCATTTATATATAATGATGTGAAATATTCAATTTTGATTTAAAATTGAAATGGAAGTTGGAATCGTTTTGAAACGAATTTACAAAATACGTTTTGAATGGAAATATATATATATATATATATATATAATGGTTTGAATAGAACGCGTCGCGTGGCGACCGTTCGCGAATTTCGACCATTGACTTCGTATTGACATTACGGGAGATCCGACCGTCGGATTCTCCTAAAACCGGAACCGTTGGGTTCGTATCGAGAAGAGCTTTTCAACGAATATAACTGATTTGAAATCTAATGGTTGGATTTGGAGTTATGTCCAAATCAAATTTGGAAAAGGTCGCTTTGGATGCAGCTCGATGGCCGTTGTTGGAAATCGACTGTACGGGCCTAGATAAAATTATTAAAAATATTAATAATTTGTGTAGAATCAAAATAAATGATTTGCAAAGAGTTGAGATGAAAAATACCATATTTGAAAGATAAAAATAGATTTTTATCGAAATGAACTAGTTATAAACTAGAATATAAATCCAGGGGTTTAAACAAAGAAATTTGAATGGGATGGAATTCGATTCGGTAATAATCGAAGTGAGCTTCTGTGGAAGAAGACCGTTAATACATATGGAATTTAAAAGGCTTTGCTGTTATTCCATTTATATTATTGGTTGGATATGGAAGTTCATATCGACTATATATATCGATTTGTTTTCCGTGAAGATTCCATAATTAATGGAATGGGATTTTGGATTTACCGTGAACTGTGTTTTAAAGGACACTAGTTCTTTAACCCACTGAAAAGCAGAAAGTGATTTTGAGGATTAAAACTGAATTGAAGTTTTAATGGATCTTTAATTAGATTGAAATGATATCCAAAGGAAGATTAAAGAATAAATTTAAAAGAATTTATCTTTGATAAAATTAATGGGAACCTTTCCCAAATGATGTGAATATTTGAATAAAAGAATATTCTGAATTGGAATAAGGCGTATGTTGTGTTTGTTTAATACTTGTTTATTATATACGCGATTTATTCAGAAAGGCCGGGTTATACCCATTCTAAATGACTGTTTTGGCGATAAGTCGAAGATAAAGACGGTGGTGGAAGACCGGAGGTCTTCACATCGTTTGGATAATTACTGATGATCTTGATTGGGCTGTACACCCAAGAGGAGAGAAACAGTTGGTGGTCGTCCAGACGTACTTAGAGATCGATGGATACGCGAGGAATACGATTCCTCCAGTTTCGTTCAGACCCAGAACGGACTTGTAAATGGACTGCGTGTCTGACATTGGATATCATTCTGTGTGATTGATTGATATCGGTTGCATGGAATGGTTTGCCTGTGTGGCATGCTAAGATGCAAATGATAAAGGCTTCTGTTGAAAAGCAGAGTCTTGTGGTTGATGATCAAAGCACGGCCTTGTGTGGCATAGCTTTGTGTAGCGTTGATTCACGAGCCTCACACCCCGGTATGAACCTGAAACGGGAGAAAGGACTCAGGGAGGACATGCGTCTCTTTCTAGTTAGAAGTGGTGTCAGTGCTTGAACGGGTTGCATTGCTTATGTGGATGTTGGAATGCGAGGTGCCACGGTTGTGGAGTCATTTGGCTCATTTACGCCCCATAGGGTAGGGAGACGTATTGTTCAGGATTTCGTCTAATTCACATCGGTGGACCGGCCCTGATGATCCAAGGGTCGATGTGCTCTGGCCCTGAGGCATCGTAGACTAGATTGTCTCGAATACGGTAAGGATCTTGCCCCTAGCCTTGGTTCATGATGGAAATCAAAACTTCCAATACGACATCTTGCGGTTTTACTTGTAGAGCCTAGTATGGCGACATGATATATGGTACCCATGCCGTCTATGATTGATACTCATGATTGGAATTGTTTTCGAAACACTATTCAATTATAGTATATCAAAATGATTTGTTTTAAAAGTACCAAGCATTCTTTGGCTATTATAAGGGAAAGCCCTATCCTTTGGCTAGTGTTGCATTGTGTGATGGGACCTGGGTCTTATAATAGCTTCATTTTCCTTTATTTAGCATTGCGCTGTTTGTATTATGCAATGGTATTCTTGGGGGGAAACCCGTTCCGTGTTATACGGCGTGGTCCCTTGAATTACTCTGATTTAAAGTAAAGTTTTAAATAACTGTTTTAGTTCTCACACCAGTCACATGACTGACCTGGAGTTTATTGTTTTAACCTAAACTCTGGGTGCCCCTATTTTCCGCACGGGCAGCTAGTAGTTTTGGTTTTGCGGATTTATATTCCATAGGGTCCTGATTTACAGCTGGAACCATACTCGGGAAGCTCTGTATCCGTGTATTCTTTTCAGTTGTGTTATTTATTATTTTCCGCTGCATTGTAATGTATTTAAATCTCTGATATTTGTGTAATGTATATTATTTATTCATACTCTGTATATTCTTGTATTCTGATGAAATTGTTATAGTAGCAATGAAATGTTCTTCCGCTTGTGCTCTATTTTGTCGTGTTCTCACAGCGATTCGGGCTTTCTCGTCTCTTCGGAGACCGGGAAAATCCCTTTCGTTACAGTTGGTATCAGAGCTTTGGTTTGCAAAGCTCGAGAACAAGAAACATTAGAACCAAACGAAAGAATTCATCAGATATTGCATTAGTAATATCCAATAAGAATGACTCGTTAGAGATGGGATCAGTAGTATGCTAGAATGAGTGTGAAGATTATGTTTTTAAATAAAATGAAAACTAATTTTGTTTTGAAAATTTAAACCTTTTATATGTATTTGAATACTTTATTTGTATTGATTTGGACAATCCAGTATATACAGATTTTGCATATACGTCTGATCCACGTGTATACGAAGTTTTAATATACTGGATAGATATAGAATCACACTCTAGTCGCCCGGGGATGATTCTACTGATGACTGTACAGCATCAGTAGTTTGTGCTCGAGTTTCGAAAGTGAGATATCTATATATTTCCAATTGGCTGGTGTGAGAACCAAAACTAGATAGGGCTTGTTGTTGTGATTTGGCATCAAAAACATGATTTTCTCTACTTATCTCAAAGTTATATGTTTGATAAGCTAATCAACTAATTGATTGCTGATAGCTGATTGTGTTGTTTGATTATTCATTTAGCCAATATGTGCATGAATGGTTAATTTAACTTTAAAAAAACCACGTGTTAAAATAAATATTTGTAGGCTGTAAATATTACGTTTAACATGTATGTGAAGTATTAAAAATAACCGTGAGTTGAAATAAACCTTTGATTGCTAGAAATATTATTTTAGCTCAGATTTGCACATATATATAATATGCTGAACAGGGAAATGGATTAGCTGTTGAGTAAAGAATTTATTTGCGTGCTTGACAAATAGGTAAACCTTAATGAGTTGGCTGCGCAATTTAATTATTATATCAACTCCTGTGAATGCCATTGGATGCGGAGTGCTGGTTGTTCTGTGTGTAATTATAAAATGTCGCCATAGGATAGTAACACTAAATTTTACATGGCATACTTCTTGAAGATAGAATACTTCATCATATACCACATAAACACTTGGAATTTGTGCGACGAGGTTGAAGATTACCATACAAGTAAGAGGCTTGTATGGCGATGACTACATTTCAGGTTGAACCGAAGACAATAAGCACGTCTCTTTAGTTGATAAAGCACAAAAATCTCTTTGTAGGGCGACGAGAATTTATTCTCTTGAGTTTTAATACACGCTCCCCTTATGACACTAGGATATATCACGATAAATATGGACTGTATAAAATATAAAGGTAAATTTGCTAGATTAATAAAAACCCCACACGGGTCTAGGGATGACAGTAAGCACGTCTCTCTAGTTAATAAGGTACAAAAATCTTTTGTATGGAGATGAGAATTTGTTCTCTGAGTTTTTTTATACACACTCCCCTATGTGCACTAGAATATATACCTATAAATATGTGTGTGCTTTTTAGGATTTATTGGGTACCTAATACGGCCCAATAAACTTCCAAACCCCTCACCGTACAAGAGAAACTATAGCGAAATTTTTCGAAAATTTAGGGTGTTAGCAAATTTTTGAAGAATTAGAAATTCTTAGAAACTGAAAAGTTGAAGAATGGAAGCCAGAATGGAAGTTGAGTTGATTGGTTAAACAACTTCCAGCTTCGTTCCTTTTCGAGGACGAAAAGATTTTAAGTGGGGGAGATTGTAACCACTCAGAAATCTGAGCCAATTTAAAAATTTTATTTTAGCGAATTTAACGGATTTTGAATATTTAAAATTAATTATTTTAAATAATAACGACGAAAAATTCATTTGAATCGAAAATAAAATATATAATTTATTTTATATTATATAACGAGCCTGAAATGGCGCGGCAGTTTGAAAATTCGACTTTGAATTTCAACTGAATATATAGAATTCATTTTAAATCAGAATGGGGACGACCCAGAAATATATAACTCTGTTTAACAGTATCTTCCCAACGGATGTGAAAAACTGAAATTTCATAACATAAATTAGAAGTTATGGCCAGTTGAAAATTGAAAATAGTCGCTATGGAATATATATTTATTTATTTATATAGTTTATATATATATATATAGCCCTTAAAAATAGAGATTTTGCAAACGACCTCGAATTTCGACGAAACCACTTTTGTTGGATCCGGAATGTCGATTTATTGCTGGGAGCAAATTTGTAGAATTTTCTGAACCAATATGTGAGCGTGGCATGCTTAAACGCGTTTGAACAATTTCAATTGAATTTAACCGACTTGAAAAAGCCCATTTTTCAAGCGGGCTCAGAATTCGACGAAACCAGTTTTGTTGGGACCGTATCGTCCCAACATAGCTAGGTTTATTTTTCCAGAATTTTCTGAATCAATATGTGAGCATGGCGAATTAAAACGTGTTTGGTCGATTTCAATTGAAATGGATCGACCAGAAAATGGCCATTTTTCAAACGGTCTCAGAATTTGACAAAACTAGTTTTGTTAGGACCGTATCGTCAATACGAAGCTAGAAATAATTTTTCTGTCATTTTCTAAGTTCGTATGTGACCCCGGTAATTTGAAATGTGCGTTAAAATTAAATATATACTGATTTATAATTTGATTTTGAGAAAAACCTATCGAAATGGCCGAACTAGCTTGCGATACATATCCCATTGTGTTCGGAATGGGGGTAATATGATAGGGACGACAGTCGTCGGGTTGGATTTCGAGTTCAAATAAAAGGTTAAACTTTATAGAAATAATAAATAATTAAATATATATGTCATAATATAAATTCCTTTACTTAAGCCCCTACCCCTTTCTTCCTCAGTCAAACCAAATCGAACAAAACAAAAAAAAACCGCGTTGACTGCTCAACCCACGAAACCCCCCTCGCCAGCGCGCGCTCCACCGCCGGAGTCCTCCACCCACCGCCCCTCAGGCGCCCTCCACCTCCGACCTTCCTCCCTTCTTCAGCACCTCGAGCTCCGCCAGGAAACCCACCCTCTATTGCGAAACCCTATTCCCCCAAATCCACAAACCACCGTCGCTCTTCGAGGAGCCACCACCCACCTGCGACGATCGCAGTCGCCACCTCCACCTCCAGTCCCCACTCCGACCCTCCAACACCTCGACGGAACCTCCTCCTTCCTCCATTCGACATTTGAAGCCCCGAACCCCCAACAACAGTCGCGCCCCGGCCAAGGCAGCCCCGTTTCAGCCACCACCGTGAACTCCGGCATCTCTTCCCCTTCGAACAACAAAGTGAGTTGTTAATTTATTATGTATAGTTAAAAATTCGATTTTTATTTATTAGCGTTGATTTTTATTTTTACGAAAACAAGAGTTTCGTGAGGTTAAAGGTACGATTTTTAAAATATGAACAACGCTATAAAAGTTGAGATTTTTAACTTTGAAAGGATTAGAAATAAAAAGATTATATGTTTAGAAATAAAAAGAATATATTTTTAATATATAAAAAGACTATATTTTTATAATAGAGGAGGTTAGTTTTTTTTTACAAAGGAAAACGAGATTTTTTTTATAATAAAAGGTATGATTTTTCTCGAAGCAAGGAAGTGATTTTTATTTAGGTAGTAGCAAAATAAAGATTTTTATACATAGAAAAAGATTTCACTTTTATCATTGAAAAGATTTCCTTTTTAACATCGAAGGGATTTGATCATTGAAAATAAAAAGATAAGATTTTTATAAGTAAAAAGATTTGATTTTTCATTGAAGAAAAATTAGATTTTCCTTTGTAGAAAAAAATTCGATTTTATATATTGAATAAAAGAATAAAAATTCGATTTTTATATATAGCAAGTGACGATAAAAATTCGATTTTTCTATATAAGAATGTGAAGTAAAAATTCGATTTTTATATATGTAGTAAATACGGACGACGAAAGTGACAAAAGAAGAAGCGGCGAAGATTTCCTACATACGAAGAATCGAGGCGTTTGGATTAGCTTTGGTGAGAACTTCTCACTCAAATTTTATTTTCTAGTTAAATGTATATACTAGGATGCAGACGGTGTTTAGTAGCACCCGACACCATCGTCCACAGACCATGGACTTGTTTGTTTGGTTGTTTGGTGATTGATTAGAATATTGGTTCAAATTTTGTGATGAGAATAACGAATTGATAATGTGGTTTGTGGTGCGAAAAATCGAATCGACAAATTGGTTAGGATTAGACAAGCGCCGTTATAAGGCGAAGGAGTAAGGCTAGGTTAGACCCTACTCCAAATTTTGTGGTTGAATAACGAAAGTGGTTTGATTGATATGGGTATGGCGGTGGCCATTATTAGACCGGGGACAAGGCTGGGCCTTATCCCGTTTCTAGTATCGCGCCGTTATGCCGCCGAAATTTTCTAAAATATGTTAGAAAAATAAAAATATCATTTTTATTAGAAATGAATAAAATTGAATATTCATTTAACAAATCAAAACGATTTGTAAATGTACACCCATTTGACTGATATGGATTGGGACGATAAAATTTACACATCGCCCAACTGCACAAATAAAATTCGTGTTTGATTGATTGAAACCCCACACGGGTGTTGGGATGATATTTGACGTACACTAATCCCAACAGTTTAGTTGTATGTCAATCGATTGATTGACAGGCTGTTATAAGCGTCAATTATTTACATTCAATGCTTATGCAGTTGTGTAATGCACTCTGGATGATGGATGATTGTTTGTTATTATTGTTATACACATGTGTTGTGTGAAATCCATATAATTAACATTATATGGTAAGTGATTGGGCCTCATTCCAGTTTGGAAAATATAGAATATTTTGAAATAACGATATATTTTCGAATAACGAATATTTTCAGATAATATTCTGTAAAGGATTAAAACTGATTTTGATGTCCGATTTTTTATGGACACGAAATATTGAAATGAATGAAACCGTGTTGGTTAGTTATTCGCTATTTGAACGTGAAAGATATTTATATCTATTTTATTCGTTTTTATAATGAATAGCGAAAAGGAAGTAATTTCAAAATCAAATATTTTGAAAATATAATCATTTATATATAATGATGTGAAATATTCAATTTTGATTTAAAATTGAAATGGAAGTTGGAATCGTTTTGAAACAAATTTATAGAATACGTTTTGAACGGAAATATATATATATATATATATATATATATATATATATATATATATATATATATATTATATATAATGGTTTGAATAGAACGCGCCGCGCAGCGACCGTTCGCGAATTTCGACCATTGACTTCGTATTGACATTACCAGAGATCCGACCGTCGGATTCTCCTAAAACCGGAACCGTTGGGTTCGTATCAAAAAGAGCTTTTCAACGAATATAACTGATTTGAAATCTAACGGTTGGATTTGGAGTTATGTCCAAATCAAATTTGGAAAAGGTCGCTATGGATGCAGTTCGATGGCCGTTGTTGGAAATCGACTGTACGGGCCTTGATAAAATTATTAAAAATATTAATAATTTGTGTAAAATCAAAATAAATGATTTGCAAAGAGTTGGGATGAAAAATTTCATATTTGAAAGATAAATAGATTTTTATCGAAATGAACTAGTTATAAACTAGAATATAAATCCAGGGGTTTAAACAAAGAAATTGGAATGGGATGGAATTCGATTCAGTAATAATCGAAGTGAGCTTCTGTGGAAGAAGACCGTTAATACATATGGAATTTAAAAGGCTTTGCCGTTATTCCATTTATATTATTGGTTGGATATGGAAGTTCATATCGACTATATATATATCGATTTGTTTTCCGTGAAGATTCCATAATTAATGGAATGGGATTTTGGATTTATCGTGAACTGTGTTTTAAAGGACACTAGTTCTTTAACCCAGTGAAAAGCAGAAAGTGATTTTGAGGATTAAAACTGAATTGAAGTTTTAATGGATCTTTAATTAGATTGAAATGATATCCAAAGGAAGATTAAAGAATAAATTTAAAAGAATTTATCTTTGATAAAATTAATGGGAACCTTTCCCAAATGATGTGAATATTTGAATAAAAGAATATTCTGAATTGGAATGAGGCGTATGTTGTGTTTGTGTAACACTTGTTTATTATATACGCGAGTTATTCAGAAAGGCCGGGTTATACCCATTCTGAATGACTGTTTTGGCGATAAGTCGAAGATGAAGACGGTGGTGGACGACCGGAGGTCTTCACATCGTTTGGATAATTACTGATGATCCTGATTGGGCCGTACACCCAAGAGGAGAGAAACAGTTGGTGGTCGTCCAGACGTACTTGGAGATAGATGGATATGCGAGGAATACGATTCCTCCGGTTTCGTTCAGACCCAGAACGGACTTGTAAATGGACTGCGTGTCTGACATTGGATATCATTCTGTGTGATTGACTGATATCGGTTGCATAGAATGGTTTGCCTGTGTGGCATGCTAAGATGCAAATGATCAAGGCTTCTGTTGAAAAGCAGAGTCTTGTGGTTGATGATCAAAGCACGGCCTTGTGTGGCATAGCTTTGTGTAGCGTTGATTCACGAGCCTCACGCCTCGGTATGAACCAGAAACGGGAGAAAGGACTCAGGGAGGACATGCGTCTCTTTCTAGTTAGAAGTGGTGTCAGTGCTTGAACTGGCTGGCATTGCTTATGTGGATGTTGGAATGCGAGGCACCTCGGTTGTGGAGTCATTTGGCTCATTTACGCCCCATAGGGTGGGGAGACGTATTGTTCAGGATTTCGTCTAATTCACATCGGTGGACCGGCCCTGATGATCCAAGGGTCGATGCGCTCTGGCCCTGGGACATGGTAGACTAGATTGTCTCGAATACGGTAAGGATCTTGCCCCTAGCCTTGGTTCATGATGGAAATCCAAACTTCCAATACGACATCCTGCGGTTTTACTTGTAGAGCCTAGTATGGCGACATGATAAATGGTACCCATGCCGTCTATGATTGATACTTATGATTGGAATTGGTTTTGAAACACTATTCACTTATAGTATATCAAAATGATTTGTTTTAAACGTACCAAGCATTCTTTGGCTATTATAAGGGAAAACCCTATCCTCTGGCTAGTGTTGCATTGTGTGATGGGACCTGGTTCTTATAATAGCTTCATTTTCCTTTATTTAGCATTGCGCTGTTAGTTTTATGCACTGGTATTCTTAGGGGGAAACCCGTTCCGTGTTATACGGTGTTGTCCCTTGAATTACTCTGATTTAAAGTAAAGTTTTAAATAACTGTTTTAGTTCTCACACCAGTCACATGACTGACCTGGAGTTTATTGTTTTAACCTAAACTCTGGGTGCCCCTATTTTCCGCACGGGCAGCTAGTAGTTTTGGTTTTGGAGATTTATATTCCACAGGGTCCTGATTTACAGCTGGAACCATACTCGGAAAGCTCTGTATCCGTGTATTCTTTTCAGTTGTGTTACGTATTATTTTCCGCTGCATTGTAATGTATATAAATCTCTGATATTTGTGTAATGTATATTATTTATTCATACTCTGTATATTCTTGTATTCTGATGAAATTGTTGTAGTTGCAATGAAATGTTCTTCCGTCTGTGCTATATTTTGTCGTGTTCTCACAGCGAATCGGGCTTTCTCGTCTCTTCGGAGACCGGGAAAATCCCTTTCGTTACAGAAAAGGGTATACGACGGCTGGTATAGTGGATTAGGGTTTGAGCGTATTGGGGCCGTATTTATACTAGTATTTTATATTTATTTATTTAATTCAAAAATTCATGTCTATCAATACGAACACCAAATCGAACCCAACGAGTGTCACCCCTAGCTAATGACCCCCATCCCGGACGTAATGGAATATGTTTCGTAACCCAGTTCGGCTATTACGATATGTTTTTCTTTAAATTTAATTATAAATCATTTAATTATTAAATACAAACGCACATTTTAAATTACCGGGGCCACATACTGACTCTAAAAATTACAAAAAAAATATTTCTAGTTATGTTTTGGTGATACAGTTCTAACAAGACTAATTTCGTTGAATTCCGAGGCTGTTTGAAAAATGGCCATTTTCAAGTCGATTAAATTTGACTAAAACAGTCAAAACACATTTTCCTTTGCCACGCTCACATATTAAGTCGAAAAATTCTGGAAAAATAAATTTAGCAATAAAATGACATTCCGGTTCCAACAAAATTGGTTTGGTAGAAAACCGAGGTCGTTTGCAAAATGGCTATTTTTAAGGGCCATATATTTAATTAAAATATACATAAATTCTACAGCGACTTTTCTAAGTTTTGAACTGAATATTACTTTTGATTTTCAAAGTGAAATTTTAGTTTTTCAGATTTTTTAGAAAGATATGATTAAACAGATTTAAATATTTCTGGTTTTGCTCAATTCTGATTTTAAATGAATCCTGTATTTTCAGTCAAAGTTCAAATTCAAATTTTCAAACTGCAGTACTGTTTTAAACTCCTTTTATAATTAAATTAAATTTATTCATTTTAAAATAAATTTTTAGTCGTTAATATTGAAAATAAATTATTTTAAATATTAAATTTCCATTAAAATTTCTAAAATAAAAAATTTAAATTGGCCCCAAAATTCCCGGTTGTTACAGTCTCCCCCACTTAAAATCTTTTCGTCCTCGAAAAGGAACGTAACTAAAAGTTGTTTATTTAACTAACTTAATTAAATTTTATTTATTGTTTTCAACAATTTTTTTAGTTAAATTAATTATCGCTTCTATATTTTTATTAGTTAAACTAATAATCAAACATCACAACCAGCAGTCAATTAGGTGATTAACCTTTTAAATATATATAAGTTTTATATGTAGTCAAAAATCATATTTTTAGAGCAAATCACAACAATGTGTCCTAACTAAGGTTTGGTTCTCATACCAGTCAAAGGAAATATATAGAAATCTCACTTTCGAGACTCGAACATAAACTCTGATGACGCTAACAATCATCAGAATCATCTCCAGGCGACTAGAGTATGATTCTACATTTATCCAGTATATTAAAACTTCGAATATCCGTTAATTACTCGTATATTCGAAATCTTTATATACTCGATTGTCCACAATAAAATATAATATACTCAAATACACATATTTTAAGATAAAATATTCAAAACTAAATTTGTTTTCATTTTTATATTTAGAAAATAATACTCTTCACACTTGTTCTAGGATACTACTTATCCTATCTCTAACGAATTATTCTTGTTGGATATTACTAATCCAATCTCTGATGAATTCTTTCGTTTAGTTCTAATGTGCCTTGTTCTGGAGCTCTGTAAACCAAAGCTCTGATACCAATTGAAACGAGCCAAACTTCCCAGTAAAGGCAAGCATGGATTGCTTTGAGAACAATACATATCAGGACACAAACTGAAGAATATTTTATTGTTGATTACAACAATTACATCAGAGTACAAGAATATAATAGAGTATGGATACTTATTACATAAAGAAATACAATAATATCAGAGATTTAAGTTACATTTAAATAGCAGCAGAAAAATAATACAAATATACAACTGAAAAGAATACACGGATACAGAGCTTTCCGAATACCGCTTCATCTGTAAACCAGGATCCTGTAAATATATCTGTAAAAAGCTACTCGACTGCCCGTGCGGAAAATATGGGCACCCGAGCTTGCCAGCGAAACAAAATACAGGTCAGTCATGGGACTGGTATGAGAAATCTTAGCTAATATTATCTAATAGGGCCAATCATAGGACCACGCCGCTAACGCGGAACGGGTTTTCTCCATTGGATTGCCAGTGCATAAAATCAAGTAAATCGTTAAACAATTGTAATGCTTTTTAGAAAAATGAAACCATTATAAGACCCAAGTCCCATCACACAATGCAACGCAAACCGGAGGATAGGGTTTTACCTTATAATAGTCGAAAGATGCTTGATACGATAAAACGGATTTAATATTAGTGTGTATATGTTTTAATAAAACATTTGAATCATAAATATAGATCATAGACGGCATGGGTACCATATATCATGTCGCCATACTAGTTCTACATTCAAAACCGTAAGGTCATGTTGGAAATTGGATTTCCATCATGAGTCGAGGCTAGGGGCAAGCTCCTCTCCGATTCAAGACACTCTAGCTAATGCCTCAGGATCCCCCGCAGTGAACCCTTGGAGCGGTAGGGCCGGTCCACACCTGTTGAAAGTGGATTGGCAATTCCTGAACACACGTTTCCCGGTTCCTTTGAACCTATAATATGACCACTAACGGCCTATAAATCCGAGGCGCCTCAAAATCCATCATCCACATAAGTAAAATGTCAACGCTGGTAGGTCCCTGACATCACTCTAGCTAGAAAGAAACGTGTGCACTCCCTACGGTCCATAGCCCATTTTTGACTCATACCGGGGTGTGAGCCTCGTGAAGTCACGTTATACACAAAGGTATGCCGTAATAGGCTATACTTTGATCATCCTACAAGGCCCTGCTTTTCAACAAAAGCCTTGATCCATTGCATCTTGGCGTGTCACATTGACAATTCACGCCATGCGATCAATCACTATTAATATATACCCGGGTGTTAAGAAGGGAATAAATTCTCCACCACCAATCAGATATACATTAATAACAATCAATTCAATCCGCCTGGAACGAAATCCAATGTCAAACATGCATCCATTTACAAGGCTATGCTCTGGGTCTGAGCGAAAACCAAATCCGAACAATCAACAACAGTACAGACGGCCACCACTGAAGCCCCTTCAAGGTAGCTACTCCCATCATGGGTCTCAGTAGAAACACATCCATTCGATGTGAAGATCGTCGGTCTTCAGTCACCGTCTTCAACTTCGGCTCTTCATCGTCGTAGTGATTGTTCGGAATGGGTTAAACCCGGTCTTTCCGAACAACTCGCGTAATTTTTATAATTAAAAATCAAGCGCTATAAAAACACATCCAATGCCTCATTCCAATTCAGAATATTCTTATAAATAAAATATTCAAATTATTCTTATCAAAGATAAATTCTTTATCTTTAGTCTTAAATCTTTATTTTAAAGATTTATTAAAACACAAATTGGGTTTTAAATATCACAAATCATTATTCAGTGATTATTTAAATTTTAAGAAATTAATCTTATCTTTAACTAGGTTAAAGAACTAATGTTGTTTAAAACATATTCACGGTAAACCCAAAATCGTCTTGCATAAAACATGGAATCTTCATAGAAATCAAATCAATATATAATTGTTATAAATTTCTGTATCCGACCAATAATATAAATGGAATAGCAGCAAAGCCTCTAAAATTCCATATGTAGTATCAGTCTTCTTTTAAAGAAGTTTATCTCGGTTATCATAAATTCGAATTCCATTCAAATCCAATTTAATATATTAAATTGGAAAAATTGCTTTTGGAAAATTCCCATTTAAATCTTAATAAAAGATTTATAAATTCCAAATCATGTTTTAACTATCAGTTGGGTTAAAGAACAAATGTCGTTTAGAAACACAATACACAATAAACCCAACTCACATTTCATCTCATTCCAATTACTAATATAATTGAAAACTTTTAATAATCTAAATTAAAAGATTATTCTTTTTCATATGGGGTTTAAGAACAGCGTTATTTAAGACACTATTCACGACAAACCCAAAATCCAAATTATTTAATTAAATTTCAATTAAAAATTAAATAATTGGAAAACTTCATTAAATCTTAATTTAATGATTTATTCTAGTTAATAACTATTTCATATCAATAAATATATTTTCTAAAACATATTCTTTTTCTAAAATGTTATTTTTCTAAGATATTATTTTTCTAGGAATATTCTTGATTGGAATGTGACTCAGTCATCAACCATATACTGTATGAAATGAATAATCATGAAGAACAATTATCAAACATCCAAATAACAGCCAAAGTGGATTCTACACTAAATATTGGCACTAGTGTAGGTCAAGTGTCATCCCAACACTCATGTGGGGTTTTATCCAACAATCAAATAATAAATTATTTGTGCACTTGGGCGATGTGTAAAAATTATCGACCCAATCACATAAACAAGTCGGATGACTTATGAATGGAGTGTAATATTCAGTTTGAATATACTAACATTATATTTAACACATCAAACATTTCACATCACATACACATATTTCAATTCTTTTTATTGTGTACAAATGACAAATAAAACCATTAACCTTTATTTCAGTTCTTTTTATTGTTAACAAATGACAATAAAATCTTCACTCTTAATTATTGACCCAAAAGTATATTTTTGGTCTCATTCATTTTTAATGACAAAATGAATATTTTACTTCATTCTTTTTAATTTGACAAAATATGATAATTTTGTCTAACTCTTCTGTAATGTACAAAATATGATTATTTTGTCTAGCTTTTTTAAAGGGGATTGTTATTTACACTCCAAGTATTGTTAAGGGGGGATCAGTTTAAAAATGAAAAAGAATTTGTTAAGGGGAGTACCAATGCAGAGAGCACCCACTTAACAAATAAAGTTTATTTTACCAAATTAGCCTTCCTTACAATAATCCTTTTTTAGTTATTAATTAAAAAATTTTATACGGTATATTAGTCGAACTGCATCATATTTTTAGATCAAATTATCAATAATCTCATTTGTCGATCGCTTTTTTAAAATTCACTTCTCATTTGTCGATCGCTTCTTTTAAATAATTTCATTTCTCATTTGTCGATCGCCTTTTTAAAATAATTTCATTTCTCATATGTTAAATTATAAATAATCTCATTCATTTCACGTTCGTCTCTTGCACCATTATTTCTTCCAAACGATCGCTATTTTTTTTTTTTTTTTTTTTTGCAGATAATTTAGGGATTTGGTTTTTCTGCATTTTAAATTGATTGGGATTTGGGATGCTAATTGTTCTTATTACCAGGGTAAAAAGGAAACATAAAAAATTAAGTATGTGACTCCCCCTAACATTTTTGTTATGAGTGGAGTGTTTTTAAAATTTGACCCCCTCTTAACAATATTTGGAGTGTCAATAACAATGCCCTTTTTAAATGCAACAAAATATAATAATTTTGTTAAATCTTTTCAATGCAACAAAATATGATTATTTTGTTTAACCTTTTCAATGCAACAAAATATGATTATTTCATTAATCAAGTTTTGACAAAAATTTTGATTCTATTTTTCACAAATCAAGTATTCACAAAAATGTGATTTTATATTTGACAAATCAGGTATTCACAAAAATGTGATTTTATATTCTATAATCATATTTTCACAAAAATGTGATTTTTGTTTATATAATCATTTCTAAACAAAATGTTTTTTTTTTCTTTTTCCTTTTATCTTTCTAATGTAGATTTTAACAAAATGTTCTTTTTAATCCTTTTTAACATTTCGAACCAAAATGTCCTTTTTATCCGTTCTTATAAATATGACAAAAATTGTGCTTTTTATTCACTCTTCTAAATATGATAAAAATTGTGCTTTTTATTCATTCTTCTCAAAGTGATAGAATGTCCATTTTTAATTTATTCTTTCTAATGCATGAAATATACATTTTCCAATTTATTCTTTCTAATGTATATAAATATACATTTCCCAATTTATCCTTTGTAATGTATAAAAATATACATTTTCCAATTTATCCTTTCTAATGTATAAAAATATACATTTTCCAATTTATCCTTTCTAATCTAATTTACCAAAACGTTAATCTTGTCCTTTATCATCTAATTTACCAAAATGTTAATCTTGTCCTTTATCATCTAATTAAAACGTCTCTTTTGACATACTTAACATTTTTAAACAAAAATGTTAATTTTGTTGCACTAATCACGGTTTGACAGTAATTGTGTCTTTTACTTCTATAAACATATTTGGACCAAAATGTGTCTTTTATTCTAATATTCATATTTGGGAAAAAATATGAATTTTATTCTAATATTCATATTTGGACAAAAATATGCCTTTTGTTTTATTCATTTTTATTTGACAAAAAATATGTCTTTTGTTTTATTCATTGTTATTCGACAAAATATGACTTTTGTTTTATTCATTTTTATTCGACAAAAATATGTCTTTTGTTTTATTCATTTTTATTCGGTAACAAAAATGTGAATTTTTTTTTCAGTTTTTTTCACTAACAAAAAATGTGGATTTTTGTTCACAAATCATTCTTATTACAAATGTGATAATGTAATATTTCGTATTGAATTGACAACTAAATCAATTCACAAAAGAGATAATATAAATTTTTTTATATTAATTCTGTTATTCATTATTCACCAAATATTGTCAAAAAGAAAATGAATTAAATCAACAAAATTCAGATCTATAATTATTTAACACAAACTATAGATCGACCATTATCCAACATATAAGAACAAAGCAGATCAAATTCATATACGTACAATCATCATATAGCAAATAATATAATTAAATTAATTTATTTAATTTAAAAGAAAACAGAAATCTCACCGATGGTTTAATTCTGTACAGTTCAGATCTGAATTTATCCCAAATTATGATTTGCTACGTTTCAATTCTGGTATGCTCTGTGTTGTAGCTCTTGTCAACACGATTCCATTGCTTTCAGTTTCATCAAATTCTGATTTGATACGAAGGAGTTATGGCATTTCAAAACTTTAATTACAAAATTGGATAGTTAATTTATAAATTAATTAAATTACACCTCTTCATAACATTTTAAAATGCATGGCCTTTGACTTTGACTCCTTCCATCGTTCAGAAGTACTGCTGCTATCGAACATTATTCAAACCCATTTCTATAAATTAGGGTTCTAATTTGCCTCGGCCTGGAGTGATCGTTCACCGATCTGGAATCCCTATGCGGCTCGCCACCACGCCAGCTTCCTCCTCTTGGCATCGCGGTCAGCTCAACGGCCAGAAAGGCCACAAAATCCGATGCAAACGACGGCTCTTCCACGTCTCGGTTCCTGCTGGTTACACCACCATACTTGATCAAATCCGTACGATTGTCAAGCTCTTACTTTGTTCTTGAATTCTGTGTTGGCGATTTGTTTTAATTCGGAGTATGTCGGGAAGGATTTGCGGATTTGTTCGGTGCGATGTAGGCCATTGAAAAGGGTATACGGCGGCTGGTATAGTCGATTAGGTTTTGAGCGTATTGGGGCCGTATTTATATAGTATTTTATATTTATTTATTTAATTAATTCAAAAATTCATGTCTATCAATATGAACACCAAATCGAACCCAACGAGTGTCGCCCCTAGCTAATAATTTCCATTCCGGACGCAATGGAATATGTTTCGTAACCCAATTCGGCCGTTACGATATTTTTTTCTTTAAATTTAATTATAAATCATTTAATTAATAAATACAAACGTACATTTTAAATTACCGGGGCCACATACTGACTCTAAAAATTACAGAAAAAAATATCTCTAGTTATGTTTTGACGATACGGTTCTAACAAAACAAATTTCGTTAAATTCTGAGACTGTTTGAAAAATGGCCATTTTCAAGTCGATTAAATTTGACTGAAACTATCAAAACACATTTTCCTTTGCCACGCTCACATATTAAGTCGAAAAATTCTGGAAAAATAAACTTAGCAATAAAATGACATTCCGGTTCCAAAAAAAGTGGTTTCGTCAAAAACTGAGGTCGTTTGCAAAATGTCTATTTTTAAGGGCCATATATTTAATTAAAATATATATAAATTCTACAGCGACTTTTCTAAGTTTTGAACTGGACATAACTTTTGATTTTCAAAGTGAAATTTTATTTTTTCAGATTTGTTAGAAAGATATGATTAAACAGATTTTAATATTTCTGGTTTCGCCCAATTCTGATTTAAAATGAATCATGTATTTTCAGTCAAAGTTCAAATTCAAATTTTCAAACTACACGCTGTTTTAAACTCCGTTTATAATTAAATTAAATTTATTCATTTTAAAATAAATTTTTAGTTGTTATTATTGAAAATAATTTTTTTTAAATATTAAAAATCCATTAAAATTTCTAAAATAAAAATTTTAAATTGGCCCCAAAATTCCGGGTTGTTGCATCAAACAACTCATTTGCATTCATGCAAACCTATATTTGCCTAGCTACAACCCTACACATTAAATTCCTTGGCTTCAAAGAATCAATCATGATATAAATACGCAAGGCCTCTTGCTGTTCTTCCTCTTCAGCAAATCAAACCAAGTTTCTGTGACCTTCATTAAAGCATTTCGAAAGTTATACGCCTCTAAAAGAAAATCGAAATGGGTTAACCCTTAAATAAAAATCACTATCTTATACATATGTATAGACACGCACATATATATACATATACAAATATATACATATACATATATATACAAGTTTTCATATATATATATATATATATATATATACACACACACACACACGCGACTACGTGTGGATACGTGCATGAAGGTGGGCAGCTTACGTGAGTTCATGCATAGGGTTGGACAGTCAGTGTGAAAGGATTAACTACTTTTTTATACCCAAGTCCTTTTTTATCAAAAGCTGGTTGAGAATTTTCTAATATTTTAGATAAATTTTCTCTTCCTTTGTTAAAATTATTAACATTTTTAGAAATGCTTTCTAACTTAAATTTTAAACTAGAATTTTCTAAATAAATAATTTTAATTTTAGCTTTTAAATCATGATTCTCAGAAACTAATAAATCATTTTTACTTTTTTGAGTTTTGATTTCTTGACTTAACATAGAAATATCAGAATTTGATATTGAAAGAGAATTTTGTAATTTTCTAAATTCTTCTTCTAAAATTTCTTTCTCATCCATTAAAGGGTCTCTTTCAAATTCTGCTTTATTTTTATCATCGTTAGCTTATTTAAACTTTCGCTTAAACATTTTTCTAGACTGTAAGATTTCAGTATTAATTTCAACTAATTAATCGAAGGTAAATTCACTTACATTATTATCTTTTGCCATGAAGCACACATTAACTTGCTCACTATCGCTGTCGCTGTCACTTTCAGAAGATGAATCCAAGTTATCCTTAGTGACTGAAAAAGATCGTCTTTTTGATTTCTCCTTTTTCTGATTTTTCTTTAATTCTGGGCAGTTCTTTTGATAGTGACCAGTCTTGTGAAAATTATAACATTCAGCCTTTTTGATGAATTCTTTTTCTCATTCTTTCTTTAAGCCTTTCGATATTTTGGAAATTTTCTAAAATTCTTTGCCACGAAAGCAATATCTTCTTCATCTGAATCGGAATCTTCATTCTCAGCATGGAAAGCTAAAATTTTCTTATCTTGTACCTGTGCTTTCTTTGCCTGCAAATTCACTTCATAAGACATTAGATTACCGATCAGTTATTCCAGTTTCATTCATTTTAGAATTTTGAAACTAATTCTTAATCATATAAATTTTACTTTGTTTAACCTTACCTGTGCCTTCATGAGTTACCTTATCTGTACGCCAAATTTGATATGCAGTGTTGCACATGCAAATTCGACTGAATTCATTTCTATCTAGTGCACAATGTAACATGTTCATAGCCTTAGCATTAGCAGTAGCCTCTGCTTTTTGAGGTGCAGACCCTTCAGTATATGCAGTAGTGGGTTGTGTGTATTCTTTTTGTGTGATATTCCTTGCCTCAAAACTGTTTGCTTGCGTATAAATCCTCATTCTTGTAGCCCAATAATTATAATTCATGCCATTAAAGAAGGGTGGTCTAGCAGTTGATTGGCCTTCAGAATATCCGTTGTGATTACTAGTACTAGTATTATTATCCACATTATCTAAGTATCAAATAAGGGTTTTACGGTTAGATGATAGCCTTTCTCTGATACTAATTGAAAAAGTCGATGTGTATGACTTAAGCAGGATCTATATGGATATGGAGGAAATGTGGATGATAAACTAACTTATATGATGCAATAGTTACGCGAATAAATATTCGCAAGTATGATTTATCACAAGCAAGTAAATATAAGAAATAAAGTAAAGTAAAGCGACACCAGGGGATTTATACTGGTTTGGGCTTTCTTAGCTTCTGGCGTGTATCTGGTTCGATATTCGATGGCAACAAATCCAATAACGTTTTATTCTGTAGTGTAAAGTAAAGTAAAGTAATGTTGATAACAAGATTTTGATCGATGCCAACAAATGGAGTTGCAAAGAAATTTATCCCGAAGAAATAGGGTTTTATATATATATACACATTGAGTCGCATTAGAATTTTGTTAAAATCTATCCTCAAGTATACACGAATGTGAAAAACAAGTTATATATATATACATTAAATAGCCTTTAAAAAAGGCTGATTTGTGCAAAATCTGGCAATACCAATCGACTGGTAGGAATAGGACCAGTCGACTGGTTCTTCAGTTTTTGCACATAACGACTAGTTTTGAAAATTTAACAAATACATTTTAATTCCCCCAGTCAACTGATGATTTTTGATTAGTCGACTGATACAAAATAGCAAGTATTTTTCTGAAAGGTTGTCTCTTTTCATGAAGAGACTCCTCTTCATTAATCAAAGGAACTGGACATAACTTTTCATAGAAACTCTTCATGAACAATTGCTAACTTTCTACTATTTTATAAACAACTTCAAACATGTTTTACAATCACCGAATCATTCTATATTCTCTCTATTTTCTGATTTACACTTCTATATACTTTGCAAACAAAAGCTCTGCCAATTTCAAATATTTGTTGAATCCTTGAATCGATTTAATATCACTTGATTCAACAAGCAATTTTCTTCCTTAAAATCTATGCATTCAAATCATATACTCGAGGATCAGATTATAGGAAGGTTGTACTTAAAGTTTTGACTATCCGGGTTGATTCCAGAACACAAAGCAGAAGTTAAAACGATTGTATTCGTTGAAGTCCTATGTGTGATCAAGCGAGAGTTGAAGTCCTGTGTATGATCAGGCAAGAGTTGAAGTCCTGTGTATGATCAAGCGAGAGGCATCCTTGTTGGGGCTCGAGTGTACTGACTTATTCCTCCGAGTTAAGAGAGGGCGTTGTTAGTGGAAATTCCAAAGAGGAGCTTCAGGACTGGACGTAGGGTGGGAAGCCCGAACCAGTATAAAATCCTTGGTGTCACTTTACTTTACTGCTTATATTTACTTACTTGTGATATATAATACTTGCGAATATTTATTCGTGTAAATGTTGTATCATATAAGTTAGTTTATCATTCACATTTCCGCCATATCCATATAGTTCTTGCTTAAGTCATACACATCGACTTTTTCAACTCTGTCCAATTTTATAATATTTCAAACATTATTTAACATTAACAAGTAAGGACTGAATGTTGTGTGATGGTTGTTTGGATGAATTGCATATAATTGGTCGAAATAATTATATATATATAGTTATAAATATAAATCGTTGATTGAATACTGATATTGTTCACTATTATATTCCATATTGATATGAAATTGGCATTACATATGTTGACTAACATCTTTGGATGCAGGGAAACATGTTGGAGGGATCCAACTGGATTCCTCAATAATTATATTGTTGTTTTTCATATATTGCGTTATATGATGCGAAAAATAATCTGTGATTGATTATTATTTGTTTTGGGATGTTTGAATAACACTGAACATGAAATATTTGGTATTTAAATACTGTAAAGATATGTGAAAAAGAATTCCAGTTTTAACAAGGAAAAACTATTTTTAAAATAGAATTTGAATTTTGATTGGACTAGAATATAATAACTTATTTTTAGTAAAATAAAACTTGTGGTCTAATTTATAAATAAATTGGAATAATTATCATTGGATAATTCGAAAATATGAATTCTAGAGTAAAATGAAAAAGGAAAATTGGGAATAGATTGTGAAAAGAAAATGATGGAATTATTTTGATGTTCGAAATGTAAATAAAATTGGATAAATCCATAAGGATTTATAGTCAGAATTTGATTATGTCAAATGTTATAAAAATAATTTACTTTTAGAAAATATATATTATATAATTAAGAATTTAGTAAGATTGTTAATATTTGATTTGAAACCAATAATTTATAACCAAATATGTAATCGAGATTAGGTTATAAACTTGATATGAAATTAATAAGAACTTGACTTGCAAATGAATTATATCAAGTAGAATATGAATATGATACGAATATGAATTCATGAAATAACTCGATTAACATGATTTGAACCTGTAATGGAATTTATAAATAAAAATCAAGATTTGATTGATATAATGAATCCAGATTTTGTAAAGAGATAATATTCACGTTTTAAAGTGACTATTGACTTAAAAGCAAACATTTTGCAAATTGAAATGTTTTCAAAAGGAATTCGGTAATGTTTTGGAAATGTTAAATTCAAAAATGAATTTAGAATTGAGTTGACCAAAAATGGGGAATTTATTTCGATGTTCGGAAGTAGAGATAATTTGGAATAGAGTTATATGTTGAATTCAATTATATCGAATTCAGGAAAAGAGTTATATGTTGAATTCGATTATATTGAATTCGGGAAAGTATTATTTACTTTCCATTATTAATGAAGATTTAATTAATTTATTGATTAACTATTCTAAGTAAAGAATCAAAGTTATATTTTAAATTTAGATATTTTGGAAACACATATTATAACACTATCGTTATAATCAAGGTTTTGTGCAACATTCATTTAAATATATATAAATAGATTTTGAAAACGTTTTCAAACATAATTAGAGATGCTTCTAAGTATAGAAAATGATTTTGTCGATAAGAGGTTAAGAAATTGATTTAAGGAAATTAGAAACTGACTCGATAATAGTTAAGTTGAATAGCTTTCTGGATATCGATCTGATGTTGGTTTCGGCCTTCAGGGTTGATATTTATGGAGTTGTTCTTTTACTAGTTTACGATTAGAAACCGATGAGTTTGGAAGATTATTGATACGTAGATAAGAAATGGAAATGTTTTCCAGTGTTAATAACGTATATTTTCTAAATATAGAAAATAAGAAGTTGTAGATATAAGGAAACGCTTTTCCAAGAACCGAAAAAGGGCTAAATAGGTTTTAAGAAATAAATGGAAAAATATGGAAACGGGAAATTAGGAAACAAGTAAATCAATGTTAAATTAATTTAAAGGACTCAATATTGATTGATGGTTGACCGGTAATATTTCCATTTGGAAATATGATCGTTGGGTGTATGGATGTTTTCCTTTGATAGTTAAATGACCGACTATCAAAGTTTTCGACTATATCCGTTGTTAATATGGAGAGACCGAGATCAGGTTTATTATCTGAAAACCACTTCATATGGGCATAAGCATTGTGAATCAAATATGCCAAAGACTATTGAAGACGGAGTTTATGCAAGGGATGTTCCGGCGATCCCAGGTAGAAATTTCCTAAAATGGATTTACAGAATAGTGCCTTCGGTTTGTCCAGTCCCAGGACAACTTGTATGGACGAATGTCCGACAGAGTATATCTAATAGATCACGTAATGTAACATCCCATATTTTATGTATATTTAATTCTCAATTTAAAATGAATTAAATGGAATAATATTTGATAAAAATAAAGTTTTGTCAATTTTCAAATGATGGTGATTGTTGAATTAAGTATAAATAGATTTTTCAAATTTAGTTTTATTTTGAAAGGCAGTAATTCGAAATTGAATACTTAAATAATTAAATTTGTGTGAGTGAGTCAATTTAAAAGTGGGATTCAAATTTAAATTGGAAATGGTGAATTTTAAATCGTTAAATTATAACTGAAATTCAAACCAAAATTTCAATTAATCAAATTAAGACTTTAAAATGTGTGAAATTTTATTTATAGAATTTATTTAGGTTATAATTTGATTAAATTTGAATTTAATGAATATTTAATTTGAATTAAAACAGTTAATCGAATAATTGGATATTTTATTTATTTAATTAACTTTGAAATTTAACTGTTTTGGTGACTGTCTCAGAATTTGACGAAACTGGCGCCATTGGATTCAGAACGATGAATTATTGTAGAGTTTCAATTTGCATTACAATCCGACTTACCGTTTGATCGTATGAGAGAAAATGTGAACGAGATCAATGTAATAGGATAATTGGGTATTCTTATATTGGACCTTATATTTACATACAAATAAGTCTCTTTTCCTAACCACATCAGCCCATTTCTCATTCATGTATACTCCTTCCATCTGTTTCTCTAATGGCAAAACAGATTTCAAACCCTAGAAACAAAATTTCAAGCTTCAAAATAAAAACTTCTCCGAACCCTAGCTTATTATATGTTAAAACGAAGATCTCGACGATACGAACCTATGGGTGCTCTCAGATTCGACATGCAGTGGACAGAGTAGTCGGAATTCACGGTCAAAGTTGTTGGAAATCGAAATCCTAGGGCTTGAATTAGGGGTTTTCGATTTTTGATCCAATTAGAGAAATTAACTTCTGGGTATTGAAAAGGAGGAGCACACGAACTCGTTGATGATAGTCGGAGGTCCTATCGTCAAGTATATAGCTGGAATTTGGTGTATAAAGCTTCGGTTGGGCAGTTTTTGAAGGCGGCGGCACGGTCAGCAGGGACGACCGGAGGTGGCGGGGTCCATGTCAATGTGTGCGTCTAGAGGAGATCTTTCAAATGGTGGTGTTCTGAGCCTCTCAGGTGGTCTGAGCTCTTGGCAATTTATGGTCAAAGTTGAGTATTTTTGGGTTCATTTTCGTTGGTACTGTAGCATGAAGAAGGAAGGAGCGGGAGTAGCAGGGTGACGGGGCAGTGTGGTGTTAAATGGTAATTATTTTAATTATTTTATATATTTCAAAATTCGAATGGTAAAACGTGCATAACTTCTTCATACGACCTCGGATTGACGCGCGGTTTGTTGCGTTGGGATCGTAGCGAAATTGCGGACGTTTTGGAACTAGTTTCGCTGCGTTTGGAGACGGTGAAATTTTGGGCTTCTTTTGGACGTCCGATCCAATTAAGACCCAAAGGTGAGTGATTCTTCGCTCACGAAATACTGAATTATTATCATATTTATTAAATCAAATTATGAAATAAGTTTGGTTGCATGGTTGTGTTGATTGTTGAATTTGTTGCTTAAAACTGATGTACAAGTGTGTTAATCTGCGAATTTATGTTGACAACTAGTTATTTAGTTTAATTAAATTTCTATTTAGAACCCCGACACTCGTTAACCTGTGAAATGAGAAATATTTACCATTATCATTGTGATGGATGCCTTGGTTGATGAATTGATTTAGATTCTGAAATGTTCCATTTTCAGTATGTGAATGTTATGTACTCATATTGACGATTAATCTCATTTTACCCTAGATGTTACGGGCATCAAATAAACCGAGGATTAATCGATTAAAATAAATTAAGAACACAGATTGAAATGATAAATATCTGTGACCCTGATTTGGATTGAAATGACAGATCCATCCCTGAATATTGAGGAATTAAATTTAAAATCACTTGGCCATAGGGTAACAAATTATATATGGACATCGGTTCGTTAAATGATTTTAAATATTAAAATTGTTATTTGGTCGAAAATTTCATTTAAAAGAGATGTGCCGATACTCGATAAATCCATTTTCTTTAAAGATTTGTGGGAATGTTTATAAAAAAAATGGGTTAAGGAATTTATCCCAAAACAAAGTGGAAATTCTTAAATTGGGATTTGAATATGTTAGAAATTTTTCAAATTAAGGGTGTGGATTTGAAGGTAATAAATTCTTATGGAATGAAATTTTGGAAATCGAAATTTAGGGTATTCTGAGTTGTTTAACTCAGTTTTGAATATGGATTTGAATTCTTGAAATCGATGGTTGTGTTGAACGATGTTTGAAAGGGAGTTATGGAAACGAAATGAACTCCATTGAGACTGGAGTATAGATCCAAGTGTTTGAAATTTGGAAGAAAAGAACGATTTTTGGTTAAATAATTTTATTATACATATATTTACAGTGTTTGATTTCAAATAAATTATTCTTTCCTTAAAATTTATTATTTAACTTTTACCAATAGACCATTTATTTTAGCTTAAATTCTCTTATATTTTATTCTTAACTAATTAGTAAAATTTTATTATATATATATATTCATAATGATCTGAATTATCTTATTTTGTTTTAACCATTATTTCTATACATATATGTTAATATAAAGGTTTTTATTTAAAAATATCTATTAGCAAGTTATATTAAATTATCGTAAATATCTTCTATTTGAATATGAATCGATTTCTAAACCGATTTTTGATATGGAAATGTAAATTATATTCTACTTGAATATAAATGGACCTCCTAAAGGATTGAAATGAGTTGAAGTGAAAGTATATATTCTATTTGAATATGAACGGATTTCGAACACAAACCGATTTGGAATAATTTGAAATCTTTGAGATAGAATATATTCTATTTGAATATAAGTCGATTTTGAAATATTATATGATTACAATATAAGGATATGAAAATATATTCTAATTTAGAATATAATCGGTTGGTATGATTATGACATTTTGATATGAAATTATATTCTATTTGAATATAAATTTGGTTCGAAATAGAATATGATATTTTGATATGAAGCGAACCTTTGTGGAATATAAAAGAACCAACCGATGTGAAAGATGTAAGCGTTAGTTGTTAAAGAGACCGGAGTCGACATAAGGCATACTCTCTATCAGTGTCGATACCACTTTGACATATGTGAACGTTATGACGTATCCAGAATGAGTATGATGACTTAGAGGCGATTATTGAATTGAAGAAGATGAACGATGACGAAATAGCCCTGACCTTTGGGTCAGAATTGAAATGACTAAAACAGGAGCTATACCGTGACTAACTGAGGTAGCACCTTTGATTGGACACACATCTTCGATACTATTTCTATGACTATGATGATGATGATTTGGGCCCATATATGATTTTGGGAGTGTGATCCGAGTTGGGCGGTAGTGGCTGCTATGCGTTACCACCGGTCCGGGAGTGCAATTGGTAGAATCCTACCCTGGGCATTGCCTCGAGTGCCTTGTCATATTATCCTTATCGAGCCCCATACGATTTTGATTTGTATCGTAACTATGGAGTGCCCTCTGATGCCATCGTTTACGGTGGGTTTACGGTACTGTATAGACTACGGTATTATAAACGGTGTAAGGGTAAAAATGTAATCCCGCTTAAGCTATTTTCAGTATTTATACTTTACTGAGTAGACACTATCATAATAGCGTATTATACTATCTATGTATTAGTTTAACGGATCCTTGAGAGATGGAAAAATCCCGTAACATCTCTTGAGTTACTGCACCTATGACACTGATGTTATTTCGTATTTTGATCTGACTAATATGAGAATGATTTAGTGTTGATCCGAGTGTTTGTTGTGTTTTTCTTTTTATGCAATACGCTCGGGTCAGCAGATGTTGCAGTTAGCGAAGATTTCAATAGCTTGGAGGATGGAGACGAGGATTTGGTGTGTGTGTATATATATATATATATATATATATATATATATATATATATATATTAGATAAGTATGTTCCCGCTGCACTTTGTTTTCGCTGTCATGTATGTATTCTTGTATATGTATAACTCTGATCATCGTTGTATGTTATAGTCATATGTATCTTTCAACAGCTTTAAACTGTTATTTAATTATTATATGTTGTCCTTCCGCTGTGAGATACTGTGATTTGTTTCTCGTCTTTCTTTCTTTTCTTCTTTTTCCCAATAACTTCCTGCATTTGCGATTTTTTTGGGTCGACATGTGTGGTTTATTGTCGATTTGAACGGTCAAAACTATGGGTCGTTACATTTGGTATCAGAGCGATTGTTAGTGATAACCTTGGCTCTATTGGGAACTAACTCATTACAGATGGGGTTAGAATCGCCCTAGAATGAGTTTGAGTGATATGAGAGAGCGTACTTGTATTTTGATACAAATTGGTTTTATCTTGTGTTGATTTGTTCTGTTGAATATTTATGGGTTTTGGTCGATATATGGGACGCCATATAATCGATAGGAATTCCTAAATAATCGAACAGAATGATCGATATAATATGGTTTTCGATCATATTTTAAAATATATTGAATATATATATTTAGTTCAAGTATATATGTATTTGGTTTAGTAGGTGGTAATATTAAATTTATACCTATTACGGTTGATTCGATAATTAATTTGATAAGGAAAATTTAATGGTTTTAGAAAATATTTGAAAAGAAATACCTATAGGTATAACTGGGGGTAAAAGGTTGTGATTAAAATAGAAATGAACTTGAAATTTGATCCTGGGTATCTTTGGAAATAGTTTTCCCAAAGTTTTAAGTAATATCATATTATAGGTAGGATCGAAAAGAAATGGTTTTAAAGATTTTTCAACGTGGGTATAATCCCTTCTTGGACCTTAGAAACGATGTCGGTAATGAGTGCACGCATTATCGATGTTTATTCAGAAGAGTTTAAGTGGGGGAGATCACTCGATGGTTATTATAACTTGTTTGACAAAGGATTTTGAATTTAATTCCATATGACATAAATTTTATATAAAGGTATTAGGATATGTTATTTAAAGTTGAAATTTAAATTTAACACGCTTTGAAAAAAAATCTATGTTTTTGGTAATTAAAGATTTGGGTTTAAATTTTTATGGCATGTTTTTCTATAAAATAGTATAAGTACTTAGATTATTTTAAATTTTAGTTTATGACTCCAAAATGAAGTGTTTAAGTTCATCCTAACTAACTACATTGATTCAAGATTTAATTTTCTCGAGTCATTGGAGTTTTAGACTTTGAAATTTTGGAATGGACTTAAGAACTAAGGGGTCGTCACGGAATTCTTAATTATGGATGATAATAAGGGAAACAAATCCCAACTTTGGTCGATAAGGGTATTAGAAGAAATTAAAACTTACCACGAAATAAAATTCAATTAAAAACCAACTGAATCAATTGAAAATTTGGTTGTGTAATAAGAACGAGAACACATGTCTTGGCTAATTCAGAAGTTACTAAGTTAGTCGAGAAGGTGTTGCAAGAAACTTATGTTTGTCGATAATTTGATTGCTGACAAATAGAATTGAAATGAATGAAGAGGTTAATAGAATTTGAATGGTCGTTGAATTTGAAATGAAAGAGATCTGAATGGTGAACCTCATTTGGAAAATATATCGAATACAAACCTAAGTGTGAACAATGAAATGAGTAGAGTGTAAACCATTTTTGTCGAAAGGAATATAACTTAATTCGAGTAGAGGAATCAAGTTAAATAAATTATACTTAGGAAATTGAATAGCAATTGATTGAGGACTAAATATAAATTTGAGTTATAAACCATCCTTAACTCGAACCATGATTTGAGAATCGAATAAATAAGTTGATATAGTATTTACATATTGTTGGATTTAGTAAGAAAAGTGAAATTTTGAAACGAGAGAAATAGAAATGGTTTATATAAAAACCATCATTGACCTTAACCCGTGATCATGAATTCGAAGTTAACTAAATAGAACGAAGAAATGGAATAAACTGGGAATTGAAAATATGAAATAAGATACGAGACATATAGAACCAAACATGAATGAATGAAGTGAAGTAAGAATGAACTTGAATGATTAGAATAAATAAAATCAGGAAATATTTTAGAATTAAGAACTTAGGAAGAAATGAGTTATAAATCTTTGGTAAGTTGATTAGGGTAAATGAGTTAAGAATTTAGTATGATTAAATTCGTAGTAAAGTTAGAATAAATTCAAGTTTTAATCGGAAATTAACACTTGGAACAAAATAGATAAGCTGAGAATAAACTTAAATAAGATTTGGCGATTTTGAAATATAAATACATGGAATGAAATTTACTTAATATAAATGAAGCGAATATGAATGCATTTAAGGAATAAAGGGAATCCGTATTTAGATCATAATGGATCAATAATCCATTCTTGATAGTTAAACTTAGCTTAGGCTTGAAATCGGAAAATTAAACTTTGAAGTGAAAAATGGGCGTTTAGCGGAAATCTGAAATGGTCAATATGCTAAAACAAATATGATCATAACTTTTGATGGGTTGATCGGAATTCGACGATTCCAGACTTTTTGGAAATCCTAGAAATTGAGCTAAAACTTTCGTTAATAATGCCCGTCGAAATTCTCATGTTTACTATGCTGAAATCAAAGGTTTAGTTGTAGTTGTATGCGCAGAAAATTAAAAAACTGAAGTATATATCATTATTGTCTTGACCATAACTCCCTAACGGAGCGTCGGATTTCGATGTGCGAGTACAATTCAGAAAGCCCAGGATGTTGACTAAAAACTTTCCAAAACATGCTAGGTGAAATTTTGAGATTCAAAGGGGTAAAAACTGGGTTGAACACTTCAGGCCTGCATTATCAGTGTTCGGGCTGAAGCGTTCGCCTTCGCTAAAACGGTCATAACTTTCAAACGGATTATCCGAATTCGACGAATCCTGACAATTCGGAAAGCCTGAAACAAATGCTACATCTTTTGCCTAGTGTGCTTCAGTCAAATTCTAACATCTAATGGGTGATAAACCTTGATTTGTTTGCTGACCTGTTATAAGTATCTTGGTTTTTGTAATTGAAATGTTCGATACATGTTGTGTAGGTTATATGCATTTGTTTTTTAGTGTATATATGTTGGATTCTCATGTATATGTGAGTATGTAGCAGGTGTAGAGAAGTTGCACTACGCTTCGGAGCTCGCTTGCGCTAATGCTAAATGCTAAGCTAAATAAATTTGCAAATAAACGCTAAAAAGGTATGTATGTGTGTTATATCGTTTGTGGTTAGTATATATATTGTGTTTTCCCCATTTTGGGATGCCTCATCGAATGATGAGATGTATATATGAATTTTAAATATATATGTGTTTTCCGGACCTCTTCGTACAAAGGAGATGCTGCCGAAATTTTCCGTGATTTCGGGAGTTAGAAAATTTAGGAGTTTCACAACTATATAATGTATTTATAAATGTTATTTTATAAGTATGGATTTGGAAGTATGATTTGATTAATACCTTATCTCGTTCTCTTTTCGTGGACGAAAAGATTTTTAAGTGGGGGAGAATGTAACATCCCATATTTTATGTATATTTAATTCTCAATTTAAAATGAATTAAATGGAATAATATTTGATAAAAATCAAGTTTTGTCAATTTTCAAGTGATGGTGATTGTTGAATTAAGTATAAATAGATTTTTCAAATTTAGTTTTATTTAGAAAGGCAGTAATTTGAAATTGAATATTTAAATAATTAAATTTGTGTGAGTGAGTTAATTTAAAAGTGGGATTCAAATTTAAAATGGAAATGGTGAATTTTAAATCATTAAATTATAACTGAAATTCAAACCAAAATTTCAATTAATCAAATTAAGATTTTAAAATGTGTGAAATTTTATTTATAGAATTTATTTAGGTTATAATTTGATTAAATTTGAATTTAATGAATATTTAATTTGAATTAAATCAGTTAATCGAATAATTGGATATTTTATTTATTTAATTAACTGTGAAATTTAACTGTTTTGGCGACTGTCTCAGAATTTGACGAAACTGGCGCCATTGGATTCAGAACGATGAATTATTGTAGAGTTTCAATTTGCGTTACAATCCGACTTACCGTTTGATCGTACGAGAGAAAATGTGAACGAGATCAATGTAACAGGACAATTGGGTATTCTTATATTGGACCTTATATTTATATACAAATAAATCTCTTTTCCTAACCACATCAGCCCATTTCTCATTCACGTATACTCCTTCCATCAGTTTCTCTAATGGCAGAACAGATTTCAAACCCTAGAAACAAAATTTCAAGCTTCAAAATAAAAACTTCTCCGAACCCTAACTTATTATATGTTAAAACGAAGATCTCGACGATACGAACCTATGGGTGCTCTCAAATTTGACATGTAGTGGATGGAGTTGCTGGAAATCGAAATCCTATGGCATGAATTGGGGGTTTTCGATTTTTGATCCAATTGGAGAAATTAACTTCTGGGTATTGAAAAGGAGGAGCACACGAACTCGTTGATGATAGTCGGAGGTCCTATCATCAAGTATATAGCTGGAATTTGGTGTATAAAGCTTCGGTTGGCAGTTTTTGAAGGCGGCGGCACGGTCAGCAGGGACGACCGGAGGTGGCGGGGTCCACGTCAATGGGTGCGTCTGGAGGAGATCTTTCAAACGGTGGTGGTCTGAGCCTCTCAGGTGGTCCGAGCTCTTGGCAATTTATGGTCAAAGTTGAGTATTTTTGAATTCATTTTCGTTGGTACTGTAGCATGAAGAAGGAAGGAGCGGGAGTAGCAGGGTGACGTGGCAGTGTGGTGTTAAATGGTAATTATTTTAATAATTTTATATATTTCAAAATTCGAATGGTAAAACGTTCATAACTTCTTCATACGACCTCGGATTGACGCGCGGTTTGTTGCATTAGGATCGTAGCGAAATTGCGGATGTTTTGGCAGTTGTTTCGCTGCGTTTGGAGACTGTGAAATTTTGGGCTTCTTTTGGACGTCCGATCCAATTAAGACCCAAAGGTGAGTGATTCTTCGCTCACGAAATACCGAATTATTATCATATTTATTAAATCAAATTATGAAATAAGTTTGGTTGCATGGTTGTGTTGATTGTTGAATTTGTTGCTCAAAACTGACGTACAAGTGTGTTAATCTGCGAATTTAGGTTGACAACTAGTTATTTAGTTTAATTAAATTTCTAGTTAGAACCCCGACACTCGTTAACCTGTAAAATGAGAAATATTTACCATTATCATTGTGATGGATGCCTTGGTTGACTTGGTTGATGAATTGATTTAGATTTTGAAATGTTCCATTTTCAGTATGTGAATGTTATGTACTTATATTGACGATTAATCTAATTTTACCCTAGATGTTACGGGCATCAAATAAACAGAGGATTAATCGATTAAAATAAATTAAGAATACAGATTGAAATGATAAATATCTGTGACCCTGATTTGGATTGAAATGATAGATCCATCCCTGAATATTAAGGAATTAAATTTAAAATCACTTGGACATAGGGTAACAAATTATATATGGACATCGGTTGGTTAAATGATTTTAAATATTGAAATGGTTATTTGGTCGAAAATTTCATTTAAAAGAGATGTGCCGATACTCGATAAATCCATTTTCTTTAAAGATTTGAACTGGGAATGTTTATAAAAAAAAAATGGGTTAAGGAATTTATCCTAAAACAAAGTGGAAATTCTTAAATTGGGATTTGAATATGTTTGAAATTATTCAAATTAAGGGTGTGGATTTGAAGGTAATAAATTCTTATGGAAATAAATTTTGGAAATGGAATTTTAGGGTATTCTGAGTTGTTTAACTCAGTTTTGAATATGGATTTGAATTCTTGAAATCGATGGTTGTGCTGAACGATGTTTGAAAGGGAGTTATGGAAACGAAATGAACTCCATTGAGACTAGAGTATAGATCCAAGTATTTGAAATTTGGAAGAAAAGAACGATTTTTGGTTAAAGAATTTTATTATACATATATTTACAATGTTTGATTTCAAATAAATTATTCTTTCCTTAAAATTTATTATTTAACTTTTACCTATAGACCATTTATTTTAGCTTAAATTCTCTTATATTTTATTCTTAACTAATTAGCAAAATTTTATTATATATATATTCATAGTGATCTGAATTATCTTATTTTGTTTTAACTATTATTTCTATACATATATGTTAATATAAAGGTTTTTATTTAAAAATATCTATTAGCAAGTTATATTAAATTATCGTAAATTTCTTCTATTTGAATATGAATCGATTTCTAAACCGATTTTTGATATGGAAATGTTAATTATATTCTACTTGAATATAAATGGACCTCCTAAAGGATTGAAATGAGTTGAAGTGAAAGTATATATTCTATTTGAACATGAATGGATTTCGAACATAAACCGATTTGGAATAATTTGAAATCTTTGAGATAAAATATATTCTATTTGAATATAAGTCGATTTTGAAATATTATATGATTATAATATAAGGTTATGAAAATGTATTCTAATTTAGAATATAATCGGTTGGTATGATTATGACATTTTGATATGAAATTATATTCTATTTGAATATAAATTTGGTTCGAAACAGAATATTATAATTTGATATGAAGCGAACCTTTGTGGAATATAAATGAACCAACCGATGTGAAAGACGTAAGCGTTAGTTGTTAAAGAGACCGGAGTCGACATAAGGCATACTCTCTGTCAGTGTCGATACCACTTTGACAACTGCGAATGTTATGACGTATCCAGAATGATTATGATGACTTGGAGGCGATTATTGAATTGAAGAAGATAAATGATGACGAAATAGCCCTGACCTTCGGGTCAGAATTGAAATGACTAAAACAGGAGCTATACCGTGACTAACTGAGGTAGCACCTTTGATAGGACACACTTCTTCGATACTATTTCTATGACTATGATGATGATGATGATTTGGGCCCATTTATGATTTTGGGAGTGTGATCCGAGGTGGGCGGTAGTGGCTGCTATGCGTTACCACCGGTACGGGAGTGCAATTGGTAGAATCCTACCCTGGGCATTGCCTCGAGTGCCTTTTTATATTATCCTTATCGAGCCCCATACGATTTTGATTTGTATCGTAACTATGGAGTGCCCTCTGATGCCATCATTTACGGTGGGTTTATGGTACTATATAGACTATGGTATTATAAACGGCGTAAGGGTAAAAATGTAATCCCGCTTACGCTATTTTCAGTATTTATACTTTACTAAGTAGAAACTATCATAATAGCGTATTATACTATCTATGTATTAGTTTAACGGATCCTTGAGAAATGGAAAAATCCCGTAACATCTCTTGAGTTACTGCATCTATGACACTGATGTTATTTCGTATTTTGATCTGACTAATATGAGAATGATTTAGTGCTGATCCGAGTGTTTGTTGTGTTTTTCTTTTTATGCAATACGCTCGGGTCAACAGATGTTGCAGTTAGCAAAGATTTCAATAGCTTGGAGGACGGAGACTAGGATTTGGTATATATATATATATATATTAGATAAGTATGTTCCCGCTGCACTTTGTTTCCGCTGTCATGTATGTATTCTTGTATATGTATAACTCTGATCATCGTTGTATGTTATAGTCATATGTATCTTTCAACAACTTTAAACTGCTATTTAATTATTATATGTTGTCCTGCCGCTGTGAGATTCTTTGATTTGTTTCTCGTCTTTCTTTCTTTTCTTCTTTTTCCCAATATTTTCCTGCATTTGCGATTTGTTCGGGTCGACATATTTGGTTTATTGTCGATTTGAATGGTCAAAAATGTGGGTCGTTACACGTAAGGTTATCTCTTCAAATGTATTTACGTTGGTGACAAAAGAATTCGTTCCTCTTTGCTTTATACCCGTGGTATTTTGGGGAAATCAATTTTTGATTTGGAAGGTATGGTGATGTGGCATTCAAAGTAGATGGAGAAAGGAAGTTATAAAATTTATTTTATAACTGAACATATATTGTCAAATCTATTATCTTGAATGGGAGTTTATAAAAAGAAAACAAATATTTATAAGTATTAATTAAGCTAATGAATAATTATTAATTGATTATATAAAATCAAGGATACGCTTAACCTCAAGCCTCACCAACCGGGAAATGGTATTGAATCGGGTAGGTCGCATGGCTATATGGGTCGCTCCCTTCAAAAGGTTGTATCATTACCTGATCTGGAAAACCAAATGCCTTCGGTTGTCCCTTTATTTTGGATGTTATCGGTTCGGTTGGCTGGCCCAAACCATGGTAATGATATATTTGGAACATTTAAGCGAAATGAATGGCTATTTAGGTTTTGCAGGGTTGTAATATGTTTTTGTTGAACCCCAATGTATTCATCTTTGGAGGTACATTGTCGGAAGGTTGTCCCATACCTTGCCAGGAAATCCATTCTCCAACAAGAGCCCGCGGTTTTGATTGTATACTATGTATATGTAGCGTGCAAGCGGTCTGCTAGATTGCTATTTATTTATATTAAACATGATTATAATACCAGAATAATATTGATTTCCATATGTTTTGGGTTATTGTAAGGTAAAAACCATCCATATTTATGTGCGGATCGGTCTTACGATTATCATTTCTTTCAAAAGGATTCTTGAAAAGTTAAAACCAAGTGGTTGGAGTTTACTTACACCAGTCCTATGGCTGACCCAGAGTTTATTTTGTTTTATTTTACCCTAAACTCTTGGGTGTCCAAATTGGTATGGGCGGTCAAATAATTAGGATTTTACAGATGTACTTAGAGGAGCTTGGAGTAGGATGCTTCAACATTAGATATATAGAGATTTTATTTCAGTTGTGATATCATGTGTGGTAATTTGAAATGGTATGTATATATAGTTATAAGTTTGTATTTCAAAGTCATGTTATATAATATATTTTATTCGTTCCGCTATGGAATTCGTGTTTACTCTGATTCTGTTCTATTGTGATCTTCTTCTTCTATTCTAACTTTCACTCTTTCTATTTCTCGCTCTCTAACTTCTTTCTATTAATGATCTGGTATTTTCGTTTCTTGAATAGTCAACATTGTGTTTTATGTCAATTTTCGGGGTTGAAAATCACAGGTTCTTTACAGTGGTATCCGAGCTGAAGGTTTAGTAACAACCCTTGTATCTGTGGTGTAACTTAATAGAGATTGGGTTAGTAATACCCTAGATTGAGTTTAAGTGTATATATACGAGAGAGCATACTTGTAGACTTTATAAAAATGAGTTTATATTGTGGAGATTTATTGGTTAAGTGGCTTATGAATTTTGGTCGATGGTGGGGAACCACAATGTCGAGAGGGGTTTCTAAACGCTCGAATACGATGAACCGATATGGTATGTTCTTAAAAGAGGGTAAATGAAATAATTTTACCAAAAATGTACTTTGATATAAAAATGTATTTATCATGGAATTATTATAGTACATTGGATTTGTTGGTTGTTATTATAACTGAGTAAGATTATAATTGAGATGATTATAAATAACCAATCAGAATTTGTATAAGAGTGTTATATAAATTCAGATGAATTAAATCTGAATTTAAACCAGAATTGAGATTAAAATTCAAAAATTGGAAAAGTGTTTGTAATGAATTTTGATTCAAATATATGGAAAATTTAAAATCCTAGGAGATTTTGGAAATGTTTCCCAAGAATTGTGAAGGGTATTTTGAAGAAATTTCGAAATGGAAGTGTCTAATAATTGTTTTGAAAAGTTGTATAGTATTGAAACCACTAATTCTGATGATGACGGCCGCATCATCAGTTTTCGTTTTCAAGTTTCTAAGTGATGGATTACTACCAAAGATTTTGTTTTTGAATTGTTTGAGGAAATGTGCTGTTTTGAATTCTGAAAGGAAATATTTAATTTTAAAAAACCGAAGTGTTTAAAAACCTCCCAGGTATATATTGTTTTGAATTAAAAATAAGTATACCAAATAAATATTTAAAGATGGAATAAAATTAATTTAAGGAAGTCATATATAAATAAAGATTATGGAAGCAAATAGGAATTTAATTAAGACAAGTTAAGAGAAAATTAAAATTGGATGAAAATGATATTGATATAAAATTAGATTTTGGAATTATATATAACTAACTTGAGAAATAAATTAGTGAATGGAATATGAGAATGTAACTTAACCTGGTTAAGTAGTTGGATTTGTGAGACATGATTTTTGGAATGGAATTGTATTAATGAGCAAGAGCTTGGAATTGAGAATGGAACTGAGATTGAAAATGAACTAGTTTTGGGTACAAGAGAATGATTGGATCTGAAGATAAGTTTATTGGAGATCAATTGGAATGCATTTGTATGCCTGACAAAAAGGTACAAGTTTATATTTGAGTATGAGATTCCTATTTGGCAAGCCGCTTGGCTGTTTGATTTTCTTTTTGATTAGAGAAGCCTAGAGATGCGAGTTGTTTTTGTGTTGATTGAGCCGTACAAAGGAGACGCTGGCGAAATTTTTTTAAAGTTTAATATGTTAGAAAATTTGCAGAATTTCTGAAAATTTTCATTAGTGAGAATGAATAAATAAAATTAATTGGTTCAGCTGGAACTAAAATTAAGAAGTAAAACAATGGTTTTTACCTATTTAACAAGGTCAGTAGCATTTTTCCACCTTAGTAATTTCAGGGACGAAATTCTTTTAAGGGGAAAGGAATGTAATGTCCAAGATTTTTAACTATTTAATAATTAATTAATTTACTTGGATAAGTGATTTGGCAGCTTATATGGTTTAAATTCAAACATTTTGAATATTTAAATAATATAAAAAGTGGAATAATAAATTTATTTCTGAAATAGACGGAAATAGTAGAATTTGCAATAATGTGTAAATTTGATAATATATGATATTAAATTGAATTTGAATTCGAGTTATAATAACGAATTTATTATTTAAACGATGATTGAACGTATTAATTATAATATAATTTAAAATGGGGTCGTAATGCCAAGATAATTCATAATATTAAGTTTTGAACTTTAATCGAGTATACAACATTCGTTATAAGTCGGATTTTTTTGAAACAAAAAATGTCCGAATTTATTGAGCTATATTTTTCTAATGAAAGTGAAAAATTGAGATTTCGTCTTATATATTGTAAGCTATGTTAGAATCAAATTTTCAAAAAGTCATTGTGAAATTATTTATAAGCCATAACGATTTATTTAATATAATATAATATTGGTTTCGAAGTTGGTTAAGATTTCTAAGACGTATTGCTAATTTAATTTATTGAATTTTTCCATTATTTTTAATTTGGAAAATAAGCAACTTTTGATTTAACGTATTTTGCCCCCTATATTGGCATTTTTGGGATTTCACTAAGGGTGCCTTTTTTCACAGGTCCCTATTAAGGTTTTAAATTAGGCTCAGGTCCGGTCATAAACATATTGTAAAGTGAAAATTAGGCTCACATCCCTAAAATAATTCAAAATTCACACAACATCCATTCCGATCCCTAAAAACGGTTGCCGCCCAAAACCTTTTGTCCCTCCCGCCTCCTGCAACATCCCCCTTCGCCTTTTTCCGATTCCTACCAAAAAATGCGCCACACACTAAAAAAAAATTCCAAAAAATAGGAAATATTCTCAGAAGCCCTCGCAAAAAAAAAAAAAAAAAAAAGTTGCATGCTTCTGCGCAACTATTTGCTATAGCAGCATACATGTATGCATATATTCATATAGTGTATTTATGTTGAAAATCTGGACCAATAAACGCATACATATATGCAACTATTAGTAAATAACTGCATACATATATGCATACAAAGTTGAACCAAGATTCATGTGTTACGAAAAGTTGTATACACGAGTGCAACTATTCTGTATATATGCATGCATGTTGCAACAAATTTAAAAGTGACGACGACTTCTGAATATGATCGTGAATGCATGCATATATTATGTACAGGAGCATAGGTGTGTGCAACAATGTCTGAAAACGGCGAATGCTTGAAAAGACATGTCAAATTTGAATATAAGCATAAAAGGATGCATATAATGCTGTTTAGCTGCATACATTTATGCATTTATACTGCAGTTGGGGTGCAACACTGAAATATATGCACGAATGTATCCATAATTTAAGAATTGGTGCATTTTTAATGCAAAAACCTACTGTTTCACTTTTTTGTGTTATTTTGGGTTTTGATGTCGTTTTCGACTGTTTTTTCACCTGATTTTTTGGCCTGAATGTGTTTTATTTAATAATGAACTTACGTGAATTTTTTTACCTATTTTTCAAAAAATAGGGACCTAATTTACATGAAAAGTTTGACCGGATGTGAGCCTAATTTTGAAACTTAATAGGGAACTATGACAAACGGACCCTATTGTAAATTTAGTCCCTATTTTTCAAAAATTCACTAAGAAAATTTAAAAAATTTAAAAAAGAAGTAAATTCATATTTAAATCAAACATGCACTCGACAAAAAATTCAGATCCAAAAACCATCGAACAAGGCATCAAAAACCCAAAAAACAGAAAAACAACGAAAAATGCAGTTAAATGCATAAAAGTATGCACATATTTGAATTTTTTGCATATATCCAGGCATGTTTTTCAAGCAGTACATCTTTGTTGATTTATTTGCATACATCTGTGCATGTAATGTATAATTCTTGCATTAAAATATGCAACAATATGCAGGAAAAATATCACTTATGTTTCCTTCATGCAAATACATGCATACATGTGTGCAAATATTTCAGATAGTTGCACACATGTATGCAAGTTTTCGGTCCAGTTTTTTCAATAGAAAAAGTGTATGAAATAGTTGCATACATGTATGCTACTTTTTTTCGTGGACTTTCGAGAATATTTCCATATTTTAGATTATTATTTTTTAATCGGTGCCGCAATTTTTTTGGTAGAAATTGAAAGAGGTGGAACATTTGAAAGGGGGAGGCGGAACATTTGAAGCAGCAGGCGACATCTGAAAAATAGGGGGTGGGTTTATATTTAAAACATCGGGGAGGGGGGCGGGGGAGGGGATGTGAGCCTAATTAAGTTTGCTTTTAGGGATGTGTGCCTAATTTTTACTTTTACAAAATAAGTTACCTTCTCTATTTTATTATCACATCACTCGACACGATCATATTTCAATTTTTGTCCATAGCGATTCGTATGTGAGCGAAATTTTACCTAGCCAAGTTTGCCAAACTTTAGAATATACATACATACATATATATATATACATATATATATATATACATATATATATTAGTTAACCGGCCTTTTGGTCCGGTTCCCAAAAGTACACAAGACACGCTCAACTCAACATATCGCGTGATATTGCAGCCCAGATCCAGTACCAGAAGACTCGCGTCTGGCCACTAGCAGGATGTCGCATCCCTTGGACGCAACCTCCGTCAGTGTCCGTCCGCATCCCAGCCGAAGGCGAGCCGTACTCCGAGCCGGAGGCGAGCCGTCAAGCGGGTCCGGGCGCAGCGCCGGTGGGGGTCCGGGGCCCCACAGTCCCGGCGGCGATCGACCTAACCGGTTAGGTCGAAACTATGGCACCGCCCGATTCATCCGATTTTCTCCATGCCGGAAGCTCAGATTCCTTCACTTCGGACCAGCTAAAATGATGGATTCCTTCACTTCGTGCCAAGGAGCCTCGACAGCCCCAAAAGAACCAACATGCCGCGCCACCGAGCCTTGACCACGTCCCCTCCAAACAAACTTCGCCCCCTGGAAAGGTGCGAAATTTCATACCTCCTAGGTACGAAATTTCGTACCTTGAAGGTGCGAAATTTCGCACCAGGCAGGTTCGAAATTTCGCACCTCCCGGGTGCGAAATTTCGAACCTGCCAGCCAGGTGCGAATTTTCCATGGCCGACAGCTCGAGGCGCGAATTTCCTGTAGATGGTCCCCATTTCTACCCACCTCCGCTAGGGTCACTCACAAGTGAATGCACTGGCTTTGGAGGGGCATTAATAGGTAAACATGCACAGATACATTACAAGACAGAACATATAAAACAGTGGAAATAAAAACAACTTTTCATTTCTTTATAAATAAGGTCTGAAGCCTTTTACATCAGAATACATAAAAACCTGTCTTGCAATAGTAAAGAAGCATAAACCATTTCATAAATTATTCCCCAAGTAAAACAGTAAAGCAGCCATAGCCAAGAAAAGTCCAAGCCATATATGATGGCCTTCAAGCAGAAGAGGTCCGAACTGAACAACAGTATTTCCTCCCTGAAAACCTGGGGGGGAAACGGAAGACAAAGAGGTGAAACAAACGGGGTCAGACATAAAGACGGGTAAGTCCTATCTACTTCCAGCATAAAAACAGGTAAAGGTAACATGACATGCATAAACTGAAAGTAAACATAAGGATGATGACAAGATAGATAAACTACACCAAGATGAACTACGGTATCAAGATAAATCAAGGTGTCACATCGCCAGGTTTCTATCAAGTAAAATATCCCAAGGTATCTATCATGTATATTTGCTCTGCACCTCCCGTACTAGTATCCCAACCCGTATCATGTGTTCACTATGAATGTCCCTTGCCCAATGTCATGTAATGGTCCATTACCATTATGTCAACCTAATATATCGCATATGTAGGACTTCGCCAATTCGTATGATTCTTTCAATGTATAAGTTCAGTTCTTTGCCATACCTCGTATGGGCTTTCTCGCTACTTCAATGTAGTACAGTTTTATCCTTGAAATCGTTTTGGACTGTCACCCTTGATCTGGCTAGATTTTTCTTATCATGAATAATCGTGTGTTCAGCTAGGATTTTTTGCCACCTAGGACCGCTAAGGATAATGCTACCTAATGAACGTTTTTCATATCTTGGTTTGGGTTTAAGCCACCTAGGACCACTAGGGATTATGCCACCCGTCAACCACGCCCTTTTTCCCATGTATGTATTGTGAATCATTTTTTCATGTTAGGTGCACATGTATCTCAATGTGCCATTCGAGTTCCGTGCCAGGGCAAATCAAGAAATACGGAACTCGGTCGGGAGCTTTAAGTCATCTGCCAATGCAGATATCAAGGTCTGTTTTTATACCGGTGGTTATGGTCCCACGTAACCCCTCCCTCAACTACTGAAAGGAAATCCAAGAAATATCATGTATGAGAACTACACTCCGGCCCCACTATGCCCCACTTTTGTAACAACCCGAATTTTAGCAACGTGTTAAGACAAGAATCAAGGAAAAATTAAATGTTAAATTCTGAATCAGATAAAACGGGTTAAAGCACTACGTTCGTCTCAGAAAAATACGCGACATAGAGTTTGAAATTTCGTAAATCGGAGTCTGTATGACCGAGATATGACCTCGCAAAGTTTCACGAAAAATTCAAATTTAAAAACAGAATTCAAAATTCAGAAAATCAGTGTAGGCGGGAAAATTCCCGTCGGACCCAGGTCGACCAGGGGGTCGACCTGGGTGTCGACCTGGTGGGCCCCAGGTCGACTGGGGAGTCGACCCCTGTGTCGACCTAGGTGTCGACCTACCTGGTCGAACCCAGCGGCCTTGTGCACCTGCTTGACTTCTTGGCTCGGTTTTGGAGGCTTGTGATGGATTTTGAGGGCTTGGATCTATCCTAGGGTTAATCTAACGGCCTAAACTGCTCCTAACATCTATAAAAAGACACCTAGACCTATCCTAAACCCTCACAACTCACTCATACCACAAAGTGTTGCCCAAATGTCAAGTTATCATGGCCTCCATCTCCAACTCCAAGAGCCTATGCATTCAAATCGGATCCGAATCAAAAGGTGCAAGCTTGCTACACCAAATCGAGGGTAGATCAACGTTGCTACGACGATTCCATGACGATTCTTCAACAAAGGAGCTACCTTTCTTTGTCAAGACAATTCACGCAAATTCGCTAAGCCACGCTATGTAAGTGCTAGCTACTCCTAGATCTAAACTGTAGTTTAATGTTGACATGGGATAAAATGAGACGAACATGAGTATGTTAGCCTATGTGAACCTAGTTTGCCCCTTTATCATGAACATATGACTTTGGGTTATGTTTTAGCGACTAAATTATTTTATTCATGTTGCATTGGACTTAGTTTTCCATGTAAGATTTGACCTTTACTTGTGGTATGGTAGCATGAACACTTAGAGCCACTTTGACTTGTGAAATAGTTGCATAATTTTGACTTGGGGCTTATGCATATAAAAGAACCCGAACCCCTTATGATAACATGCATGTTTGTGGCCAAATTTCCTTATGATAATATGCAAGTTTGTGGCCAAATCCTTTATGACATTATGCATGCTTGTGGCCAATCCCCTTTTTTTAAGTTATGCATGCTTGTGGCCAATCCCTATATGACACTATGCATGTTTGAGGCCAAACCCCCTTATGATACCATACATGTTGAGGCCAACCCCTTCATGGCATCGTGCATGTTTTGAGGCAAATAAGTGTCATAGTATTCCTACTATGTTGACTCGCTTTTACTTGGGTTGGAAATACGATTTTTTGGGGTAGTTAGACAAACACGAATATGACGCGAAAACTTGACTTGAAGTTGCGCGAAAACTTGACATGGGGTTTCATGAAAATGTGACATTCTTGATACACTTAAATGTGGACATGACACGTAGGAAGACGTGTGACTTGAAAGCTAGGCATGTAGGGGTAGTAAGTGTAATATGACGCTAGATTAAACACGAAAGTGACCAACTCGAGGTTGGGTTGAGTTTGTAGCGTAAATCTGCCCGGAACCGACCGGCATACCGGTAGCTACAAACAATATGACCCAATGTGAGTAATTGGTCACATCGCGCTTAAGACCCGAGGTTAGACTAGGTTGTGGTGTAAAGCTGTCCGGACCCGCCCGGCACATCCAGTAACCACAACAAAGTCTAATGTGAGAGGTTGGGGTGCTTTAACTCACTTAATGCCACATGATAGGGTTAAGTTAATTTTACTAATGACACTTAACCGATATGACATGAATAGGTAGGTTAAGTGAGACCGGACTCGATCTCTTAATGACACTTAACCGTATAATACAGTTAGGGGATGGAGTTAAGCTAATCTATACTTAACTAATCCGATTCGGTAATTGATGTGGTTAAGTAACCTACACTTAACAAATCTAAACTCGGTAATGTGATGGGGTTAAGTAACCTATACTTAACCAATCTAAACATGGTAACTTGATGGGGTTAAGTCAACCAATACTTAACCAATCTAATAAGATAACTCGATAAGACTAAGACACGAACCGTTCGAATATACCCAACCGACTTGACTCGATAGTTTGATGGTGTTAAGTTAATCCACACTTAACAAATCTTAAATGATTGAATTAGATAGGGTTAATTCACCTTTAGAATATACTTAACCAATGTGACACACGGGTTGTAGGGCTAAGTCTTGAACTTGAACACTTAGCCAACTCTTACATGATTCGTACGCGGGTTAAGTCATGAACTTGAATGACAACACTTAACCCATCAGACCAAAACCCTAGTTAGAGAGACTAGGTAGGAAAACCATAGGTAACAAGGATAACAGGAAAAGAAGCTAAGTTGTAAACCTTAGTTAAGAGTAACTAAGTAATAATTCTCAACCAAGGACATGGGACCAGTTCATAGATAGATGAGTAACCTGAAACGGTAGGTCATCGCTTAGCATACGAGGGGGAGCGAATTATCTGACTTAGTTAAAGGCTCCAACGAACTGGGTGACGAAGCGGTAGCTTCGGGGGACATGAGGGTACTCTTGGTATCCCTCTGTGAGGTTGCAGATGATCCTCCTGGACTCACAGAGGTTCAAGTCTGCGGTTGAAGAACCAAGAGTATGCCTTGATTGCTGTGTGAGCAACCTAAAGACTGGGATGGATTAGCGTTGAGTCGGCGATACTCGTTTTTGCCCTGGATAGCACGTCGTCGACTACCTACCATCATGAGTCAATCGTGTACGTAGGGAAAGGCAGAGAACTCCCAACAGACCATATACTTGCTATCGAGTTATGGCTGAGGTTGGCCAATGGGGAAGTGGGGCTATAAAGACCCGGAAATTCCCGCTCTTTGAATCGACTATAAGCCACATAGGTCTGACCCAAAGGTTGGAAATCTTCGAATACATTAACTTTGGGAATACAATACATTAGAACAATAACAGCAGACTTTTATTACATCAAGATAATATAACATCAGAGTACAAAATATATCACAGTACAACGAATTTAAATTACAGCGGAAGATAAATTTACATAAAAGATAATACAAACAAACAGCGGAAGACTATTAAGCTCTGGACACAGCTTTATGCTTCGGTCCAGGATCCTGCTAAAGAGAGAGATATCTGCAAAAAGCTACTCGACTGCATGTGTGGAAGAGAGGGCACCCGAGTTTGCAAATTGAAACAAACTACAGGTCAGTCATGGGATTGGTGTGAGAATTCTTAACTATTTTAACTAATAGTAATAAGGCAAATCCAAGAACCACGCCGCTAACGCGGAACGGGTTATGTTCCAATCGATTGCCGTGCATAAATTATAGTAAATCGTTAAACAACGCCATGCTTTTTAGAAAAATGAAACCATTATAAGACCCAAGTCCCATCACACAATGCAACGCACACCAGAGGATAGGGTTTTACCTTATAATGGTCAAAAGATGCTTGATACGTGTAAAACAGATTTGATATTAGTGTGTATATGTTTTAAATAAAAACATTTCAATCATAAGTATAAATCCTAGATGGCATAGTACCCCATCCTACTATGTCGCCGTATATAGGTTTACAACTAAAGCCGTAATGTCGTATTGGAGATTTGGATTCCATCATGAGTCGAGGCTAGGGGCAAGCTCCTCTCCGATTCGAGACACTCTAGCAAATGCCTCAGGATCCCCCGCAGTGAACCCTTGGATCTTCAGGGCCGGTCCCCGCCTATGGGCAGTGAATTAGTTATGCCTGAACACACGCTTCCCGGTCCCTTTGGACCTATAATATGACCACCAACGGCCTAAAAAACACAAGGCGCCTCAAAATCCATCATCCACATAAGTAAAATGTCAGCGCTGGTAGGTTTCTGACATCACTGTAGCAAGAAAGCAACGTGTGCACTCCCTGCAGTCCGTATCCCGTTTTTAACTCATACCGGGGTGTGAGGCTCGTGAGGTTACGCTATACACAAAGCTACGCCTAAACAGGTCGTGCTTTGATTATCGACCACAAAGCCTGCTTTGCAACAAAAGCGTTGATCGTTTGCATCTTGGCGTGCCACGTTGACATTTCACGCCATGCAATTCATAACTATTAATACACAACCTCTAAGGGTGTTTAAGCAAGGGGATAAATTCCCCGCCACCAACGGTTGTATATTAATAGAAATCAATTTACATAAAATGAAATTCAACGTCAGACATGCATCCATTTATAAGCTTATGCTCTGGGTCTGAGCGAAAGCCAAATCCGTCGATCTCCAAACACGTTTGGACGATCATTACCAAATACCTTGCCTTGGAAGGCCAGTCCCAATTCAAGACACCAGTCATCATCATCCCAACGATGTGAAAACCTTCGGTCTTCAATCACCTTCTTCATCTTCGACTCTTGATCGTCGTGATGATTATGCAGAATGGGTTAAACCCGGTCTTTCTGAATAACTCGCGTATTTTGTAATTAAAAACCAAACAATGTACATTCACATCATACGCCACATTCCAACTCAGAATATTCTTTTAAAAAAAATGTTATTTATATTAAAATATTCTCATTAATTTTATCAAAGATAAAATCAATAAATTACATTACTTAATCTTTCTAAAAATATTTATTTATATTCTAATTTTCTTTGATTTTCATATCAAAAAATCATTATTACAAGATTATTAATCTTTAAGAAGTAAATCTTGTCTTAATCATGGTTAAAGAACTAGTGTCATTTAAAACACAGTTCATGATAAACTAGAAATCAATTTATTTTCAATCACAAAATTTAATTGTAGATAATCTTAATTAAAAGATTTACTCTTTCATCGAGCTTAAGGACAATGTTATTTAAGACATCATCCACAACAGCCCAAAATCCATTACTTGAACTAAATTCTAATTAAATAATAATCTAATTGAAAACTTCTTTTAATCTGTTTGTAAAATATTCAAGATATTCTTTATATTACAAAACTCTTTATTTTACAAAAATTCTTTTATTATACAAAAATTCTTTATTTAAAAAAAAATTCTGCATTGGAATGCGACTCAACCATGTACCATATAATTCGGGTCATATGGGTTTCATACATTTCATGTATAGGGCAATAACAGGAAATAATCCTCAAACCATCCATTAACAACCAGAGTGACAATTTCAACTGTGTGAGCATTAAGATGAAACGATAACGCTCATCGCAGTCTGTCGATCAGTCGATAGACATATAAAAAAAAGATTGGGATTTGTGTCAGTCAAGTATCGTCCCAATACCCGTGTGGGGTTTCAGCCAACAACAGTTCATATAAATCAATAAATAAATAAATGACTGACAAATGGTTTTAACCACTTTCAATTTCACTGATATGTTGATGTTAATAAATCAAACATGTCACTTATATCGAGTAAAAATGTATTTTACTCGTATGATTTCTCTATATATATCCCTAAAGTTACATAAACAATAAGTTATTTATATAGCTTTTGTAACAACCCGGAATTTTGGGGCCAATTTAAAAATTTTATCATAAGAAATTTTAAAGGAAATTTAATATTTAAAATGATTTATTTTAAATAATAATGGCTAAAAATTTATTTTAATAAAAAAAACAAATAAATTTTATTTAATTATATATGAGTTTGAAATAGCACCGTAGTTTGAAATTTTAATTTTAAACTTTAATTTAATATATATATATATATATATATATATATAATTCATTTTAAAGCAGAACGGGGACGACCCATTAAAATCTAACTCTATTTAACTCCGTTTTCGACGAAACCACTTTTGTTGGATCCGGAATGTCAATATTTTGCTAAGTTTAATTTTCCAGAATTTTTAAAGCTAATATGTGAGCGTGGTGAGAGAAACTGTGTTTTGTTCAATTACAGTTAAATTTAATCGACTTAAAAATCGCCATTTTTCAAACAGTCTCAGAATTCGACGAAATTAGTCTCGTTAGAACCGTGTCATCAAAACATAACCAAATATAATTTTTCTGGAATTTTTAGAGGTCGTATGTGGCCCCGGTAATTTAAAATGTACGTTTAAATTAAATATAAAGTTATTTTTATTTTAATTTAAAGAAAAACATATCATAACAGCCGAACTGGGTTACGAAACATGTTCCATTACGTCCGGGACGGGGGTTATTAGCTAGGGGCGACATTCGTTGGGTTCGATTCGGGGTTAGTTTCGACAAACAAATATTTTCTTGAATTAAAATAAATAAATAGCATAAAATACACTCTCAATACAGTATAAATACTGTTGACATACGCCTAACCCTATTTCCAATCTACTAGCCGCCGTATGCTTCAATTCGATGGCCACCACACTCCCGTTTTCTTCCCTTTCGGTCTCCTTCTGCAATCAATAAAATTCCAAATTCCCAAAACAGAAGCAAAGAGCTTCGAGAGCTCTCCATTTTGACCGGTCATGATCGGGTATAATTGGCCATGGAGCTCGGATTTTGGGCGTGAACTCGGCGGCTTTGGAGGCATTTTTCCTGGCGATGGAGCGTGCGAGTGCAGGGTGGTTCACAGCGGTGATGTCTCGGGGAAAGGCGGTCAGCGTGAGGCGGAGCGATGGTGGTCCAGTGGCTTGGATGTTGTGCGATTTCAAACCCTACTGGGTTGGTATTGGGTTCGATTGGTCTGAACAGAAATGAAGAAGAAGATGGACGGCCTGAGTTTCAACAGATGTAATTACATTAATTAAAGAAAGGATTAGGGAATTATTTATTTATTTAAATCATATAAACTTTAAACGTTTATATTTTTCACATACATAAACAGAATCAGATGAAACGAAAACCGTTGGAACCGTGATGACTAGATCTACAACATGAGACAGACCACATCTGAATCAAAGAACATTGAAAATTCAGAAAAATAGCAAGGTGAGATTTCTCCTTTAAAATTAAAAATTATATATTTAATTGTTATTTATTCGCTATGAAATTCATGTTGTATGTATATATATCGATTTCAATTTTGATTGTGCTGTGACTGTGATGACCGATGGGTTTTGTATGACTTAGATCAATTACGTGATTGAATGGTTTATTTGTGTTGAACCAAAATCAACGTAATAGAAATGTTATTTATTTTGTTGAATTAAAATCAACAAAATAAGGTTTTCATTTTTATTATATTAGAATTGATAAAATTATCTTTTGAGTTAGAAAACATATCGTATGAATAAATATGTCTTGTGAATTGAACATCGTTATGTTAGAATTAACAAATTAGAATAAAACATCGTTTATCTAAGAATTGTCAATATTTAAATGTCATGTTTATTGGACTATAATCGACATTAAATATATGTATGTTTATTGAATTAAGAATGGTCAATATAAAGAAGTAGCGACAAAGTTCACAGAAATATTTTTGCATATAAAATGTTATTTTATATAATATTAGAATTCACAAGAGATGTTATACATATAAAATATTATTTTATGTGTTATTGGAATTTAAATAAAAATTTCATTTTTATTTAAATAGGAGTCATTTGATTATAAGTTTACGTTTCTATTTAACATAATCAAAAAGAAGTAAATTTTCTTTTTCACTTAAACGTAATCAAAGAGTAGAAAGTTACATTTTTAAATGTAATAGGAATGTACATTGAAAATATAGAATTTGTGTCAAAACAAAAATCATATTATTATTATTATTATTATTATTATTATTATTTTTAGAGAATTGGTGTCAGAACTCAAATCACATTTTGAACTTGCAAACATGAATAGAAAGAGAATTACACTTTTTATTTACATTAAAAGATTATACAAATTTAGCATTTTTATTTACATTAAAAATATCATAAAGATTTAGCGTTTTGTTTTAAATGTTAGGAGAAATAAAGGAAACATTTTATTATAAAATGTTGTATTTGATCAAAAGGTCACTTTTGCCAAATTTTAAAGGTTGAAACAATTATATCATTTATTTGCATTCACTTAAAATTCGTTAGACAAATAAAATTCCCTTTTTAGTTGTCCTTTGAAACTTGAAACTTGTTAGACAAATAAAATTCAATTTTTATTTGTCATTTGAAAATTAAAATTTACTATACAAATAAAATTCACTTTTATTTGACATTAGATACATAGAAAAATATATACATACAAAATATTCTTTTATATGTTATTAGAACGTATAGAAAGTTATAAACAAATAAAAGTATTTCTTTTATTTGTTATTAGAACACATAGGAAAGTGTTAAACAAAAAAAAACTTTTTTTTTATGTTATTCTAGAATTGAATATTTTTGTCAAACTTGATTAACGGTAAACATATTTTTAGCGTCAATTTACCTCAACTAAAAAAGAATACATTTTTAGTGGCAAACTGTTTTCAACTAAAAGGGACATGAGGTCTGACCAATTTATTTTTATAAATTAAAGTTACATTTTTGGTATCATTCCAATTGAAGTAAAAAGAATAGATATAAAAGATTTTATTTTTATTGACACTTTGATTTCAATAAAAAGAATAGATTTTGTTAAACTTTCTTTTTCTATAAAAAGAATAGATTTTTGTTAAACATTCTTTTTCTCTAAAAAGAATAGATTTTTGGTTAAACATCATTTTTCAATAAAAAGAAATTATGTTTTGTTTCTTGTCATATTTATTACAATAAAAAGTGAAGAATTTGAAAAGGACATTTTTGTCAAAACTTGATTAATGAAAAGAATCACATGTCTTTGTCAAAACTTGATTAATGAAAAGAATCACATTTCTTTGTAAAAGTTGATTAATGAAAAGAATCTCATTTCTTTGTCAAAAATTGATTAATGGAATAGAATCAACATATTTTGTTGCATTGAAAAGATTAACCAAAATCAATATATTTTATACATAAAAGGATGAACTAGAAAGTATACATTCTTATACATAAAAGGATGAACTAGAACATATGAATTTTTATACATTAAAAAATCATGAATTAGAAATGAATATTTTGTTCACATTAAAAAGAATTAAACAAAATTCATATTTTGTTTACATTGAAGTGGATATGACAAAATCATCACAATTTGTTTACATTAAAAGAATTAGACAAATTGTCGTTTTGTTAACATTAAAAGAATTAGACAAAACCAAGTTGTCGTTTTGTAAATTGATAAAGGAATAAGGTTATTTTTGTTGCATTAGTATAAAGTAACATTTGTTACAACATGTGTATTTAGAATAAACACCCCATTTTATTAGAATTGTTTATTTAGAATAAACACACCATCTTATTAGAATTGCTTATTTAGAATAAACATTTAGTTATTATAATGTTTGGGTGAACAAAAATAGACAGCTTGGTTACTTAAGAATTAACAATTGTATTAATTAAATGTGTCGATTCGAAAAGATGACCAATGGTGTTGATTTGTAAGATAGTGAAACAAATATATCATATTTGTAAAAAAATGAAATAATTCAAAACAAATTAGACAAAATTACCATGTTAATTGAAATAATATAGTGGAAGCAAAGTCGACATTTCTTTGTAAATTTGAAAAAGAGAAAAAGAATATTTATTTATATTTAGTAAGTAAATTAGAAAAAAAAATAACATTTATTTATATTTAGTATAAATACATAGGAAGAAGAAAAAGTAAATATTTATTTATATTTAGGTAAATAGATAAGAAAAACAATTATTTACACTTAGGTAAATAAATAAGAATAGGATACTTAACCCGAGGTTGGATTGAGTTGTGATGTAAACCTGCCCGGACCCGCCCGGCTGTCTAGTAATCACAACAATACCTATCCAATGTAGGAGGTTAAAGCATATGTAAATTACTACAAATATTTAGTGTAAATAAATAAAACATAAACAAAGGAATATATATATTTACATTAGATAAATGAGAAATTAAATAAATTACATTTTTATATGTAATTAAAGAATATGTTTTAGACTGTAAAGAAAATTACATTTATTAGTAATTATGATTATAAGAAAGAAAATTACATTTATATGTAATTAAAATTATAAGAAATAAAACTACAATTTTATGTAATTAAGAATTATAAGGAAGAAAATTACATTTTATGTAATTAAGAATATAAAGGACGAATATATGAATAAGAATTTATTTACATTTTCTTAAGTAAATAAAAGGAATAAAAAATAATAATTATGTGAATAGTATTTATTTACATTTTCTTATGTAAATAAAAAGAATTAAAAGAATAATTACATGAATAGAATTTATTTACATTTTCTTATGAAAATAAAAAGATCCAATTTGTAAATGGTATTTATTTACATTTTCTTATGTAAATAATAAAAAGAAAGGTTAGACAAGAATTAACATAAGATATTCTTTTTATGTTAAAAAGGAATATTAGAAAAGAGTTAAAGAAATACAATTATTTACATTTACTATGTAAATAGGATTTGCAAAGGAAATTGAAATTATTTATTAACAAATAGTGTAAATAAATATGAATAAGAAATTAGATACATTTATTTACAATTAATGTGAATAAATATAGTAAAAGTAAAACAATTATTTACACTTGGGTAAATAAATAGGAAGAAGATAATAATGCATTTATTTACATTTAGGTAAATAAATAGGATAAGAAAAAGAATATAATTTATTTACAAATAGGTAAATAAATTAAAATATAGAAAAAGTATAATTTATTTACATTTAGTGTAAATAAAAAAGAAATATTAAAAGCGATATTTTTATCATCATTTTAAATGCGATAAAAAGAATAGACGATAATAGCTAAATCCGCCAAACGACTTATATTTATATTTATTTAAATATAAATTATAAATTAAATGAATCGCGCGCGGCAGTTCGCGTATCGACAATCGTAACTTTAGACGGTTATACCAAAAGATCCAACCGTCGGATTTTCCCAAAACTAGAACCGTTAGGATCTCTTTGGGAAGACCTTTCCAACGATATAAATTTCGTCAAAATCCAACGGTTAGATTTCAAGATATGTGTAAATCAAATTTGGTTGAAAACAGCGCCAGGGTCGCCCTGTGACCCGAAGCGTCGTTAAATTAATTTAGGCTATTTTTATATAAATAAAAATAGCACTAGGTCGTTATCAAATATTAATAACGATATGAAATGATTTTAAAATATATATATATATATATATGCGAGAATCATTTGAAAAGTCCGAGTTCAATCTCAATTCAAATGATTATACGACAATCTAAGTCGAAGAGTTGAAGACGGTAATTGAAGACCGATGATCTTCACATCGAATGGATGAGGACCACTGACGCCCGTGATTAGAGTAGCTACCTTGAAGGGGTTGCAGGGGTAGTCGTCTGGACGTTGTGTTGATTTGTACGGATTTGACTTTCGCTCAGACCCAGGGCATAAGTTTATAAATGGAATGTATGTCTGACGTTGTAGTCCTTTATACTACATTCGTTGATTTCTCTCAATATATATCTGTTTGGTAGTTAACACCCTTCTCTAAAACGTATGAGCTTAGAGGTTATATATTGGTAGAAATCAATGTTATGGTTAGACTGACAATGTGGCATGCTAAGATGCATTGATCAAGGCTTTTGTTGAAAAGCAGGCCTTGTGGTTGATGATCAAAGCACAGCCTGTTTAGGCGTAGCTTTGTGTAACTTGACTTCGCGAGCCTCACACCCCGGTATGAGTCAAAAACGGGATACGGACCATAGGGAGTGCACACGTGTCTTTCTAGCTAGAGTGATGTCAGGGACCTACCAGCGCTGACATTTTACTTATGTGGATGTTGGATTTTTGAGGCGCCTCGGATTTTTATAGGCCGATAGTGGTCATACTATAAGTCCAAAGGGACCGGGAAACGTGTGTTCAGGCATAACCAATCCACTGCCCATAGGCGGGGACCGGCCCTACCGCTTCCAAGGGTTGCCCATAGGTGTGACCCTGATGCATTTGCTAGAGTGTCTCGAATCGGAGAGAAGCTTGCCCCTAGCCTCGACTCATGATGGAAACCCAATTTCCAATATGCCCCATGCGGTTTTGATTGTATTACTAGTATGGAGGCATAATATATGGTACCTATGCTTCCTAGGATTGATACATTTATTTTGAATGATTTAAAATATACTATACACTAGTAATAATATGGAATTTGTACGTATTTAGCATGTTTAATCACCATAAGGTAAAACCCTATCCTCTGGTGTGCGTTGCATTGTGTGATGGGACCTGGGTCTTATGGTGATTTCATTTTTCCAAAAGCATTGCGTTGTTTAACGATTTACTTTAATTTATGCACTGGCAATCCATTGGAATAAAATCCATTCCGCATTAGCGGCGTGGTCCTTGGATTTGTCTTATTAGTTAAATTAGTTCAGAATTCTCACACCAGTCCCATGACTGACCCGTTGTTTGTTTCCATCTTTTTCAAACTCGGGTGCCCTCTTTTCCACACGGGCAGTCGAGTAGTTTTTTGCAGATATATCTCTCTTTAGTAGGATTCTGGATCGAAGCCTAAAGCTGTGTCCAGAGCTTAGAAAATTCTTCCGCTGTTTACTGTATTTAATGTATTAAATCTGTTGTATTTTATCTTCCGCTGTAATTTAATTTCAATGTACTTTGATATATTCTGTACTCTGGTGTTAAATTATCATGATGTAATAAAAGTCTGTTGTTATTTGTTTTAATGTATTGTATTCCCAAAGTTAAAGTATTCGAAGATTTCCAACCTTTGGGTCAGACCTGTGTGGTTTATGGTCGACTCAAAGAGCGGGAATTTACGGGTCTTTACAGTTGGTATCAGAGCTCTGGTTAGCTCAAATCTTTGGGGTCCAACTCGTTAGAACTAAACAAAAGACTCATCAGAGGTTGGATTAGTAATGTCCAATAAGAATACTCATTAGAGATAGGATCAGCAGTATCCTAGAATGAGAAAACTCATTAGAGATGGGGTTAGTAATGCCCTAGAATGAGTTCAGAGTGATAAGCTTATAATTAGCGTATTTTTGATTATATATAATCTATTTTGAAAATAAGATTTTTGAATATATAAAAGTATATGTATTTGATAAGTTAGCTGATCGGCGCTAGTCTATGAATTAGAAAAGCGCGACATTTGTAATAAATTCTGCAAGCATACAGGCGTGTAGCATACAGGTCGAACATAGGGAGGTTCAATTAAAAATTATTATTTATTTTTTCTTGGGCATGTAAGACGAAGCTAGAGGTTGATTTGCAAAACAAAATAAAAGTGAAACTACAATTAAAAGATGCAATTAAATTTACTGCAGATTCGAATCTAATCAGATCTGTAATAAATTCAACGATTAAAGATAAAATAGAACAATGGAAATAAAATTGCAGAACATAATTAAACGAACAGAAAATAACAATTAGGATTACCGCTGAATCTAATCAGACGGTCAATCACTAATGGACAGAAATGCAAAAGACAAATAGTGTTCTACCGAATCTAATCGTGTTGACAACACTAATTGCTAAGAAAAATAGAAAACTGCATAAAAAGAAAAATGAGTTTTATTGATGAAGAAGAGAATAGAATGAGATATATGATAGGATGGTGGCTGCAATGCCATTACAAGGGTATATATAGGGTAGATAGCCAAACCCTAACCCTAACCCTAATGATAACTGCGCCTGGTCATTACATCACTAATGAGAAACATAAATGGGCCTTTGATAATTAAAGCAAATTTGGGCCTTTTCTCTTTTCCTCTTGTTTCCTTGACACTTCTTCATCGATTTGTGATGTGCAAAGCCTTGTTATCAATCCTTTTCTTGTCCAACAGCAACTAGATGTGACATCTTTATCTACAATTCTTCAAAATGCAAATACATTGCAAATTGAACTCTATTTCTCTACATTTCTGGTTGCATGCGGGCTGGGTTGGAATATCTGTAAAAGTAACAAAACAATACCCAAGTAATACTTATTTATATACAGAAGATAAGATATAAGAGCATAAAATAAACACATTTCTATGTCAATCAAATACCCTCACACTTATCTTTTACTCGTCCTCGAGTAAAAAGAAAATGAAAAACTAACTAGATAGGTCGCACTTTCGTAGGAAACACGATTGCATTGAGCGCATGCAACAAGCCGTTAAACCTCTAGGTGTCCCTAGTAGGAAGAGTGGTGTCTCGTGAGGGTTTTCAGTGGATACTACCCACAAAATCCAAATGCAGTATGTTATGATTCTACACGAATGCAATGGACATATGCAAATAAAACGAAAAATGAAAACACGACTTGTTTCAGGAAAGTGGTACAACAAATTAAGTTAATAATTTCTAGTCAGTTGATTTTATTTTAGATACCTCGACTTGTCACAAATTTTCAATATAAATCAAGTTTTCAAATGTTAAATTCCAGTTTGGCCAGTTAGTTCGGTTGATAACATAGTGCAGCCATGAAATAAATTCTTAGTTTGTTTGGCACAGTTTGCAAAGTGGAATTCTAATTTTCTCATGTATGGCTAGTCAAATCAATAAGGTCAAGAAGTGTTTGGGTATCATCGCTTATTCTTTATTCTATAAAATTTTAAGATTTATGATTAAGTACATACACCTAACTAAAAAGACCAAGGTTTACCACCCATGCACTGCCTCGCGGACTAACGGAGAGTGGATAAAGAGCTTGGCGGATTGTGTAGGCCGCCTTTGACTTTGTCAACAACGTGTCGGTAATCCTTAGGTGTCCAGTCTCATAAAATGAGACCAAGATATTGCAACTTTGACTTTGTCAACAGCGTGTCGGATAGAGCTTGGTGGGTTTGCACAACAACGCTCGATATACAAGCAACGTTGGATACCCTTGGAATACTATTATTATTATTATCGAAAATATAAGCACAAAAGAGAGTTACGCGAATTCAACTTAACACAACTTAGTTTTAAAGATTTGAAAAGCCAATATAAGTATTTTAAGGCCTCCACTTATTTTAACAAAGTCTACAATATAAAATAGATTTCATGGCCATCACCTAAGAATCTCCCTATGTACCGGTTACACTATTATCCCTCAAAATTAAACTTTTCATTATACTTCCTATTCGATCTAAGTTGAGAGAGAAAATACTATCAACTGGCTAAAAATTGTAAACTTATTTTGCTGTATCAATTGAAAATGAGTCGTATTTCAAAAAAATATATTATGGTATGTTACTACAATCTAAAATGTATGATGGTCCTACTTAAATGGCTAAAAATAAAAAGAAATAAAAAACAAAGAAAAATGAAAATGGATGAAATGCAGACTCCCCCCCACACTTGATTGAGACAGTGTCCCAACTGTCTAAGGCAAAAATAAAATACAAAAAAAAATGAAAAAGTAAAATAAAAGAAAAAGAACGTGTACCACCTGATTTCATGGTGGATGATCATGCAGATCGATAGAGTCATCTTCGTCATATTGCTATTTATTTTGGATGATTAGCGTCGATCAAGTTTTTGGCGCCGTTGAATCTATCAAAGTATTTTGTAAAAGTTTCCCCCCTCATTTTGACAAATAAAATTAATAAAAGTAAAATAAATATTTAGTTAGTTAATTAAACAACTTTTACCTTAGTTCCTTTTCGAGGACGAAAAGATTTCAAGTGGAGGCGATTGTAACAACCCGGAATTTTAGGACCAATTTAAAATTTTTATAATAAGAAATTTTACAGGAAATTTAATATTTAAAATAATTTATTTTAAATAATAATAGCTAAAAATTTATTTTAATAAAAAAATAAAACAAATAAATTTTATTTAATTATATATGAGTTTGAAATAGCACTGTAGTTTGAAATTTTAATTTTAAACTTTAATTTAATATATATAATTCATTTTAAAGCAGAACGGGGACGACCCATAAAAATCTAACTCTGTTTAACTCCGTTTTCGACGAATCCACTTTTATTGGGTCCGGAATGTAAATATTAAGCAAAGTTTAATTTTCCAGAATTTTTAAAGCTAATATGTGAGCGTGGTGAGAGAAACTGTGTTTTGTTCAATTACAGTTAAATTTAATCGACTTAAAAATTGCCATTTTTCAAACAGTCTCAGAGTTCGAGAAATTAGTCTCGTTAGAACCATATCGTCAAAACATAACCAAATATAATTTTTCTGGAATTTTTAGAGGTCGTATGTGGCCCCGGTAATTTAAAATGTACGTTTAAATTAAATATAAAGTGATTTTTATTTTAATTTAAAGAAAAACATATCGTAACAGCCGAACTGGGTTACGAAACATGTTCCATTGCGTCCGGGACTGGGGTTATTAGCTAGGGGCGACATTCGTTGGGTTCGATTCGGGGTTAGTTTCGACAAACAAATATTTTCTTGAATTAAAATAAAGAAATAGTATAAAATACACTCTCAATACAGTATAAATACTGTTGACATACGCCTAACCCTATTTCCAATCTACCAGCCACCGTATGCTTCGATTCGATGGCCACCACACTCCCGTTTTATTCCCCTTCGATCTCCTTCTGCAATCAATAAAATTCCAAATTCCCAAAACAGAAGCAAAGAGCTTCGAGAGCTCTCCATTTTGACCTGTCATGATCGGGTATAATTGGCCGTGGAGCTTGGATTTTGGGCGTGAACTCGGTGGGTTTGGAGGCATTTTTCCCGGCGATGGAGCGTGCGAGTGCAGGGTGGTTCACGGTGGTGATGTCTCGGGGAAAGGCGGTCAGCGTGAGGCGGAGCGATGGTGGTCCAGTGGCTTGGATGTTGTGCGATTTCAAATCCTACTGGGTTGGTATTGGGTTCGATTGATCTGAACAGAAACGAAGAAGAATATGGGTGGCCTGAGTTTCAGCAGATGTAATTACATTAATTAATGAAAGGATAAGGGAATTATTTATTTATTTAAATCATATAAACTTTAAACGTTTATATTTTTCACATACATAAACAGAATCGGATGAAACGAAAACCGTTGGAACCGTGATGACTAGATCTGAAACGACCCGCAAATCCGAGCTATCTGAGTTGACTAAATACACCACACGTCCAACCCAAATAACTTAGAAATACGACTCATTATTAGAAAGAAGTTAGAGGATGAGAAATAGAAAGAAAGAAATATTAGAATAGAAGAAAAAAACGAAGATCACAACTCACAGCGGAACGAATAAAATATATTATATAACATAAGCTTCGAAATACAAATCTGTTTTGTACATATATACATACCATCATCAGAGTACACATAACATTTGATCCAGCGGAAGTAACTCTAAATAACTAGCGTTGAAGCCTCCTGCTTCAAGCTCCTCCAAGTGTATCTGTAAAAGCCTGAAACACTTGACTGCCCGTACAAATTTGGGCACCCAAGAGTTTAGGGAAAACAAAACAAAATAAACTCTGGGTCAGTCATGGGACTGGTGTGAGTAAACTCCAACCACTTGTTTAACTTTTTTAAAAATCCTTTCAAAGAAAAGATAATAGTAAGACCAGCCCACACATAAACACGGACGGTTTTTACCTTACTATAACCCAAAACACTTTGATATCAAATCCAATGATATTATAATAATGTCTACATCAAGTAAATAACCAAATAGCAGAACACTTGCATCTCACGCTCCACATATATTATAAAATCAAAAATCGCATGGCGCTTATTGGAGATTGGATTTCCAACATGACAAGGTATGGAACCACCTTCCGCTAGTGTATCTCTAGAGAGGAATACACTGGGTTCAACAAGAACATCTTGCAACCCGGCCCACACATGACCGACCACTCATTTCGCTTGAGTGTATCGAATGTATATCACCAACGGTTGGACTCAAACCACCGTTTCCCGAATGGGCAGAATCGATAGATTTAGAAACAAAAGGAATTTCTCTAGATAGGTGATTATACACCCTAATGGGTGCGACCCACATAGCCATGCTGCCTGCCCGATTTTTGTCATTTCCTGGTTGTTGAGGCCTGAGGCTACGAATACTTACCATTCATTGATAGCATCATCACTTTGAATGCCACATCGTCAGATCCGTTGATCACTAGTTGAGTTTGCACAAATATTCTGGATATTATGCTAAGGGATAAATCCGTTGCCACCATATACATTCATACAGACCAACCCCTTTGATCATTGGAAATACTCTGTCAGACATTCGTCCATATACGTTCGTTCTGGGACTGAACGAAACCGAAGGCACTATTTCTATTAATAGAAAAGCCCTTGCACTTTACTCCGTCTTCAATATATTCAGCATACTTGGTTCGCAACGCTTATGCCGATACGGAGTGGTTCTTTGGATAATAATCCAACCGTTCTCTCCATATTGACAACGATGGTCAAAAACTTCGATAGTCTGTGATTTAACTATCGAATAAAAACAAGTGTTCATCCAAACATATCAAACAAATCACTAGGCTCTTTAATTAATATTTCATTGATTAAATCTCTTCTATATTCTCTTATCAATATTTGTTAACCAAATATTTACAATAACCATATTGGCCCTTTACGCTATTTTTGATTTCGTTTCCTTATCGAATTCTATATATATCGATATATAGATTTCTAATTTTCAAATTTCTTAAAAATATTCTAACTCCTTAAATTCCCGGAAAAATTCGCCATAACCTCCCCTGTATCGGGAGCATCGGGAAATTTCAAATAGCTTCCCGGTATCTTCTCCAATCGAAAAGAAAAAGGAAAAGCCAAGCGGCTTGCCGATACGGCGCATAAAATCTCATATATGAATTAAACATGTACCTTTTTGTCGGGCACATAAATAAAAATCTTCATATACTCATCCCATATCTGTTTAACACCTGTTCACCTGTTTCCAATTCAGTTCATCTCAAACCAATCGTTAGAATTCAGTTTTCGCTCATTTATTCTTTTATTTAGCTTTTTCGCCTATTTCACTTCTTTGTTTGAACATAACATGTTCAAATAAAATATGTAACTTTCTCATAACCAAATTGAATTTCAAATTTCAATTCTAGTTTTCTTTGATTTTGAATATAAATTTTTAAATCGAATTCACTTATTCAAAGCCCAATATTAATTCAAAATCTCATTAACTAATTACCATTCGAATTAGTTAATTCTATTCAATAATCAAAAATCTGATTTCTGTTTCAAAAATCATATTCATTTACACAACTTGAATTTGCATATATTTTAAACTCGGCTCTGGAATTTCCTAAATAGAAACTTCGGATTTTCTTGCTTAAAATCCTTTTATAATATTAAATAAACCATAATGGTTTTAAAACGATTCTGGCGCTGCTTTTCTGAAAATTTGATTTTGACATAACTCAAAATCTATACGACGAAATTTAGATTTTTCTTCTTCATTAGAAAACTATTATCAAATCGGTCATGACGTTTCTTGTTTCGAAGAATTCCGACTTCAATTGAGTCCTGTATACTCGATTGAAGTTCGAATCGCTATTTTACGAACTGCAGCGCTGCGGCGAGTTCGTTTTAATTATATTTATAAAAATATATATAAACTTCTAAACTTCTTTAAATATAAATTCAACTCCATTTAACTCTGCTTGATTCAAATTCAAATCTCACTTTTATTTGAATTCTAAATTCAAATTCCAATTCCTTTTCTATTTGGTATTCAAATTCAATATTTGAATCCTTATTTCAATTCAAATTCAATACCTGAATTCATTTGAATTCTTTTATTCAAACTCTATTTTTACATTCCATTTTAACTTCTATATTCCAATTTCTATATTTGAATTCTATTTGAAATTCAAATATTCAACTCCTTTTTAAATTCTATATTCAGAATTCCATAATTTAAAACCCATTTGAATTTCATATTCAAATCCCATAGATTAAATCCTATTTGAATTCAATTTGAATCTCTTATATTCAAATTTCATTTTCCATTTCCGACCCCATTTGAATTTCTAATATTCAAATTCATTTTCAACACCATTTGAATTTCTAATATTCAAATTCATTTCAACACCATTTGAATTTCTAATATTCAAATTCATTTCAACACCATTTGAATTTCTAATATTCAAATTCATTTGAATTCCCTTGAATTCAAATTCCATTTCAAAACTATTTGGATTTCCTATTTTGAAATCCTATTTCAATCCTACTTTGAAATCCTAATTTCAAAGTTTATTTCAAATTCTATTTTCAAATTCGATATTCAAATCTCTATTTGAATTTCTATATTCAATTCCATGTTCAAATTCAATACTTGAATTTCCATTCAAATCTCTATTCAAATTCCATATTTGAATTTCATTTCAAAACTCTAGTCAAATTTCATATTTCAATTCTTCTTTTGAAATTCTATATTTCAAATCTTATTCGATTTTTCTTTGAAATTCTATATTTCAAAGTCTGTTCAATTCTTCTTTGAAATTCTATATTTCAAATCTATTTGAATTTCTTTATTCGAATTCCTTTGAATTCAAATTTTATTTTAATCTCCCGAATTCAAATTCTATTTTTTCATTGTAATTTCGTCTATTCAAATTCCATTTGAACTTCGATTTGAATTTCTAATATTCAAACTCCTTTTCTTTTCTATAAAAATTCAAATATTTAAATTCCTTTTAAAAAATTCAAATGTTATACTCAAACTTCATTTAAAAATTTCATTACACATCTTATTTTGAAATTTCATTTCAAATTCCAGTTTCGCACTTGTATTTCTATTTCTGAATTATCAAAGGATAATTCTTTTCACTTTATTTATAACTTCGTTATAAAAGAATTATTTCTAAACTTCGTTTAAAAAGAACTACTTGGTTTTTATTTTAAAAAAACAAGTTTAAAATTCTATTTCCATTTAAAATTCAAATTCTATTTAAAGATAGAATCTTTCCTTTTTAAATCTCAAATCTCCTTTTAATCGGCCCAGTGATATTTAAAACAATCAAATCACCCAATTCTCAATCATTTGGTTTTTAACACATCATATATGAATATATATATGAAATCAAACAAACAAGCAAACAAACAGATAATATATTTTTGAGGAATCCAGTCGGATTCCTCCAACCTGTCTTTCCTGCATCCACAGATGTTAGCACATAAATAATACCCATTCTGCTTCGTGGCAGAATATCGCGGTATAGAAGGTCATCCACTAATCATAGCGTGGGGCATATAGGGTAATCATCCGCTATGAAACTGCGGGCATCCGCTAATGAGACTACGGGAATCCAACCAATCAATCAACCCAATATATATATATATATATAATAGCCTAAATAACTAATATATATAAAACAAGCAGAAACATTCAAACAAGCAACAACAATTATTTTTAACGAAATAAAAATAATTCTAAAGGTGAGTGAGATTTACTCACCGAGATCTTATTTGCTAAATACTCTGTTTAATTCCATATCGACTCAACTACGCATCCTTCTCGAGTCGTCTACCTGGCACTTAAGATTATTTATTTTATTTATTGATTAAATGTCTATAAATTTAAATTAACTATTAACAAAAATAAATGCTCTTATGTATTATAAATTTTGAAATAGCGTTTACCTTATTTCTTTGCGAATAACTTGATCAATTTTCGAAGGCATCTCAACCAAATCTAACACCTTGCGGTTATTGGACTCTGCTCGAAAAATCCTCGAAGCCAATCCAAACAGTTCCAAACTACAAATGAAACCCTAAATTCCGGCTCCATTCTTTGCGGCATTTTGTCGAACGCCATACTGTCATTGACCAATACTATCAGATTTCCGGCTGCCGAACACCCATACAGTCCTCTCCCATCACCATCGCTCACTCCATCAATGAAGTGCCATGCCAACATTCTGAAACTCCTCGTCTTGAATTGGAGCACCTCGTCGCCTCCACATGACAGTCGCGACAGCTCATACCTTCAGAAATGCATTCGTCGACTTCCTCCTACTTACCAGAGTCGAACTCCTGTTACTGGGTGAAACGGTCGCGACATCCTAGATCTGACCGCATCCCCCAAAACTGGTCACTGATGCCTCCGCATCCTCACGCTCGAAGCCCACATCGAACGACATTGTCAGATCCCGAACTCAGGCACCCCATCGTGACCTTCACAGAAGTTGAACTCGCACCCTAAACTCCCTGAAATGAACAATCGGAGCCTCCCATCAACATCGTGATGCTTCATCTCGCCTGGTACCCGAATTCGAATTGATTTCCGTTCGGTTTCAGATCGTGATTTCCGGCTTCGGCTTCAAGATTCATGATGCTCCTTGCGATTTGGGTTTCAAAAGGAAAATGGAGCGGCCATTTTTTTTTTTTTTTTGATTGAGAATTGTTTTCTGAACGAAGTTTAGAGGGTGCGATAGTTTTTATAAGCGAAAAGGGGACAAGAATTTCTGCTCAAGGAAAATATAGGGTGTCTACGTAGGGAGAAAATAGGTCGGCCATTAAATTCTTCTGCTTTACTTAGAAATGGAGCTGGGAACATTTCGTACATGAAATGAAAGAAGGCTGAAGTTGTTGGGGAGAAAATAAACATTTTGTGGGCTGATGTAAATTTTGATTTTAAACGATGTGGAATTATTTAATCAAAATATCTTGTAACCCCAATTCTTCAACCACGAACCCCGATTTTACTTAATGACCGCCATCTCTAAGTTATACCGCTATTCAGAAATTAACGGATCTGATTCTTAAATTAAATTTGACTCTATAGAAAGGATAACAATTTAAATTATATTCGATTTAAAATATAAATCGATTTCAAACAACCAAATCTATCGATAATAAATTATTGTCATTCGAATTCAAACAGAATTTGGTGTTAGATCATCTGAATTATTTCTAATTCAGTTATAACTTTGAATCCAATTATTTATCGTTCTCGATAATTTGACATACTCGAATTAAATCATATTCGATTATAAATCGAGAAATTTCATGTAATTATCCATTATATTATTACTCAACAGTTAAAACGATATTTAAAGGTTTAAAATAAATCGATAAAAATCCGGGTCGTTACATTCTTCCCTCCTTAAAATAATTTCGTCCTCGAAATTGCTAAAGTAGAAAAATGGTACAAACCTATTACTTTTCAAACTCCTTTATGTTGAAACTCACCTCCTTATATTTCAACATATTTAATTTCACCAAAACTTTTGGTCTTCACACATTTGATTCGAATGATCTACGATCAATCCATTTATATCCAATCTATATTCTATTAAACCAATTCAAATTGATTTTAATCAATTTATTCACTTCGACCCATTTAACTTGTTTAAGTTAAATTTAAATTCCAGAATTTAAATCCCTGGGCTTTTCTTTTCAAATTCTTTTGAAATCCTATAAATATATACATATATTTATTTTCATTTCAAATTCAAAACATTTGAATTTTCAAACCACTTGTTTTCTTTCAAAACAAATTTCCATCAAAAACTTTTCTAAGGTAGCAATCCGTCACTTAGAAACTCGGAAATGAACACTGATGATGTTGCAATCATCATCAGAATTATTTCCCAGCCACTGAAGTGAGTTCAGTGCCTTATTATTTCAAAATCCATGATTTTCTTTCAAATCCTTTAAAGCAAATCTATATTATTTTAATATACTTTGAAAAATATTTTTCAACTTCCCAGGATTTTTGAATTCTTAATTTTGGTTTGAATTTAATTTTAATTTATCTCATTTGTATATTTAATTCATATACAATAATAACCATTTCAATTTTTTTTTTATTCTCCTTTGATTATAATAACAACAACCAACATATCCATATATTATAATAATTTCAAAAATTATTCTTTCTATATCAAAATAGAAATTTGGGTAAAATTATTTCATCTACCCACTTAAAAACAATATCGTGTTCAATCCTCTGTTCAAGTGTTTATAAATTCCTATCGACTTTGTGGCGTCCCACTATTCGACCAGAATTCATAAACCACTCAACAGACTAGCCAACACAATATAAAACAGCTTTTTATATCAACTAACAAATACGCTCTCTCGTATATATATGCTCAACTCATTCTAGGGTACTACTGACCCTATCTCTAATGAGCACATGCCACACAAGCCTAGGTATTCGCTCAACCTAAGCTCTGATACCAACTGTAAAGACCCCGGGATTCGAGTAGGCTTTTCAACCATCCTCTCCTCCCTCGGCACTGGGCTAACCTCCCAGCGTGGCTTACAGAGATACCTCAGAACTGCTTTTACGGCCAGCCTCTCGACTCGACCAACCCACATTGTCGGGAGATGTAGGGGTAAGAGTCTCCCGTTCGCCACCTAACGCGAAGCGAGAACCCCCTATCATCCGTACCAATTAAGCAACCAGCTCTGATACCAACTGAAACGACCCGCAAATCCGAGCTATCTGAGTTGACTAAATACACCACACGTCCAACCCAAATAACACAGAAATACGACTCATTATTAGAAAGAAGTTAGAGGATGAGAAATAGAAAGAAAGAAATATTAGAATAGAAGAAAAAAACGAAGATCACAACTCACAGCGGAATGAATAAAATATATTACATAACATAAGCTTCGAAATACAAATCTGTTTTGTACATATATACATACCATCATCAGAGTACACATAACATTTGATCCAGCGGAAGTAACTCTAAATAACTAGCGTTGAAGCCTCCTGCTTCAAGCTCCTCCAAGTGTATCTGTAAAAGCCTGAAACACTTGACTGCCCGTACAAATTTGGGCACCCAAGAGTTTAGGGAAAACAAAACAAAATAAACTCTGGGTCAGTCATGGGACTGGTGTGAGTAAACTCCAACCACTTGTTTAACTTTTTTAAAAATCCTTTCAAAGAAAAGATAATAGTAAGACCAGCCCACACATAAACACGGACGGTTTTTACCTTACTATAACCCAAAACACTTTGATATCAAATCCAATGATATTATAATAATGTCTACATCAAGTAAATAACCAAATAGCAGAACGCTTGCATCTCACGCTCCACATATATTATAAAATCAAAAATCGCATGGCGCTTATTGGAGATTGGATTTCCAACATGACAAGGTATGGAACCACCTTCCGCTAGTGTATCTCTAGAGAGGAATACACTGGGTTCAACAAGAACATCTTGCAACCCGGCCCACACATGACCGACCACTCATTTCGCTTGAGTGTATCGAATGTATATCACCAACGGTTGGACTCAAACCACCGTTTCCCGAATGGGCAGAATCGATAGATTTAGAAACAAAAGGAATTTCTCTAGATAGGTGATTATACACCCTAATGGGTGCGACCCACATAGCCATGCTACCTGCCCGATTTTTGTCATTTCCTGGTTGTTGAGGCCTGAGGCTACGAATACTTACCATTCATTGATAGCATCATCACTTTGAATGCCACATCGTCAGATCCGTTGATCACTAGTTGAGTTTGCACAAATATTATGGATATTATGCTAAGGGATAAATCCGTTGCCACCATATACATTCATACAGACCAACCCCTTTGATCATTGGAAATACTCTGTCAGACATTCGTCCATATACGTTCGTTCTGGGACTGAACGAAACCGAAGGCACTATTTCTATTAATAGAAAAGCCCTTGCACTTTACTCCGTCTTCAATATATTCAGCATACTTGGTTCGCAACGCTTATGCCGATACGGAGTGGTTCTTTGGATAATAATCCAACCGGTCTCTCCATATTGACAACGATGGTCAAAAACTTCGATAGTCTGTGATTTAACTATCGAATAAAAACAAGTGTTCATCCAAACATATCAAACAAATCACTAGGCTCTTTAATTAATATTTCATTGATTAAATCTCTTCTATATTCTCTTATCAATATTTGTTAACCAAATATTTACAATAACCATATTGGCCCTTTACGCTATTTTTGATTTCGTTTCCTTATCGAATTCTATATATATCGATATATAGATTTCTAATTGTCAAATTTCTTAAAAATATTCTAACTCCTTAAATTCCCGGAAAAATTCGCCATAACCTCCCCTGTATCGGGAGCATCGGGAAATTTCAAATAGCTTCCCGGTATCTTCTCCAATCGAAAAGAAAAAGGAAAAGCCAAGCGGCTTGCCGATACGGCGCATAAAATCTCATATATGAATTAAACATGTACCTTTTTGTCGGGCACATAAATAAAAATCTTCATATACTCATCCCATATCTGTTTAACACCTGTTCACCTGTTTCCAATTCAGTTCATCTCAAACCAATCGTTAGAATTCAGTTTTCGCTCATTTATTCTTTTATTTAGCTTTTTCGCCTATTTCACTTCTTTGTTTGAACATAACATGTTCAAATAAAATATGTAACTTTCTCATAACCAAATTGAATTTCAAATTTCAATTCTAGTTTTCTTTGATTTTGAATATAAATTTTTAAATCGAATTCACTTATTCAAAGCCCAATATTAATTCAAAATCTCATTAACTAATTACCATTCGAATTAGTTAATTCTATTCAATAATCAAAAATCTGATTTCTGTTTCAAAAATCATATTCATTTACACAACTTGAATTCGCATATATTTTACAACTCGGCTCTGGAATTTCCTAAATAGAAACTTCGGATTTTCTTGCTTAAAATCCTTTTATAATATTAAATAAACCATAATGGTTTTAAAACGATTCTGGCGCTGCTTTTCTGAAAATTTGATTTTGACATAACTCAAAATCTATACGACGAAATTTAGATTTTTCTTCTTCATTAGAAAACTATTATTAAATCGGTCATGACGTTTCTTGTTTCGAAGAATTCCGACTTCAATTGAGTCCTGTATACTCGATTGAAGTTCGAATCGCTATTTTACGAACTGCAGCGCTGCGGCGAGTTCGTTTTAATTATATTTATAAAAATATATATAAACTTTTAAACTTCTAAACTTCTTTAAATATAAATTCAACTCCATTTAACTCTGCTTGATTCAAATTCAAATCTCACTTTTATTTGAATTCTAAATTCAAATTCCAATTCCTTTTCTATTTGGTATTCAAATTCAATATTTGAATCCTTATTTAAATTCAAATTCAATACCTGAATTCATTTGAATTCTTTTATTCAAACTCTATTTTTACATTCCATTTTAACTTCTATATTCCAATTTCTATATTTGAATTCTATTTGAAATTCAAATATTCAACTCCTTTTTAAATTCTATATTCAGAATTCCATAATTTAAAACCCATTTGAATTTCATATTCAAATCCCATAGATTAAATCCTATTTGAATTCAATTTGAATCTCTTATATTCAAATTTCATTTTCCATTTCCGACCCCATTTGAATTTCTAATATTCAAATTCATTTTCAACACCATTTGAATTTCTAATATTCAAATTCATTTCAACACCATTTGAATTTCTAATATTCAAATTCATTTCAACACCATTTGAATTTCTAATATTCAAATTCATTTGAATTCCCTTGAATTCAAATTCCATTTCAAAACTATTTGGATTTCCTATTTTGAAATCCTATTTCAATCCTACTTTGAAATCCTAATTTCCAAGTTTATTTCAAATTCTATTTTCAAATTCGATATTCAAATCTCTATTTGAATTTCTATATTCAATTCCATGTTCAAATTCAATACTTGAATTTCCATTCAAATCTCTATTCAAATTCCATATTTGAATTTCATTTCAAAACTCTAGTCAAATTTCATATTTCAATTCTTCTTTTGAAATTCTATATTTCAAATCTTATTCGATTTTTCTTTGAAATTCTATATTTCAAAGTCTGTTCAATTCTTCTTTGAAATTCTATATTTCAAATCTATTTGAATTTCTTTATTCGAATTCCTTTGAATTCAAATTTTATTTTAATCTCCCGAATTCAAATTCTATTTTTTCATTGTAATTTCGTCTATTCAAATTCCATTTGAACTTCGATTTGAATTTCTAATATTCAAACTCCTTTTCTTTTCTATAAAAATTCAAATATTTAAATTCCTTTTAAAAAATTCAAATGTTATACTCAAACTTCATTTAAAAATTTCATTACACATCTTATTTTGAAATTTCATTTCAAATTCCAGTTTCGCACTTGTATTTCTATTTCTGAATTATCAAAGGATAATTCTTTTCACTTTATTTATAACTTCGTTATAAAAGAATTATTTCTAAACTTCGTTTAAAAAGAACTACTTGGTTTTTATTTTAAAAAAACAAGTTTTAAATTCTATTTCCATTTAAAATTCAAATTCTATTTAAAGATAGAATCTTTCCTTTTTAAATCTCAAATCTCCTTTTAATCGGCCCAGTGATATTTAAAACAATCAAATCACCCAATTCTCAATCATTTGGTTTTTAACACATCATATATGAATATATATATGAAATCAAACAAACAAGCAAACAAACAGATAATATATTTTTGAGGAATCCAGTCGGATTCCTCCAACCTGTCTTTCCTGCATCCACAGATGTTAGCACATAAATAATACCCATTCTGCTTCGTGGCAGAATATTGCGGTATAGAAGGTCATCCACTAATCATAGCGTGGGGCGTATAGGGTAATCATCCGCTATGAAACTGCGGGCATCCGCTAATGAGACTGCGGGAATCCAACCAATCAATCAACCCAATATATATATATATATATAATAGCCTAAATAACTAATATATATAAAACAAGCAGAAACATTCAAACAAGCAACAACAATTATTTTTAACGAAATAAAAATGATTCTAAAGGTGAGTGAGATTTACTCACCGAGATCTTATTTGCTAAATACTCTGTTTAATTCCATATCGACTCAACTACGCATCCTTCTCGAGTCGTCTACCTGGCACTTAAGATTATTTATTTTATTTATCGATTAAATGTCTATAAATTTAAATTAACTATTAACAAAAATAAATGCTCTTATGTATTATAAATTTTGAAATAGCGTTTACCTTATTTCTTTGTGAATAACTTGATCAATTTTCGAAGGCATCTCAACCAAATCTAACACCTTGCGGTTATTGGACTCTGCTCGAAAAATCCTCGAAGCCAATCCAAACAGTTCCAAACTGCAAATGAAACCCTAAATTCCGGCTCCATTCTTTGCGGCATTTTGTCGAACGCCATACTGTCATTGACCAATACTATCAGATTTCCGGCTGCCGAACACCCATACAGTCCTCTCCCATCACCATCGCTCACTCCATCAATGAAGTGCCATGCCAACATTCTGAAACTCCTCGTCTTGAATTGGAGCACCTCGTCGCCTCCACATGACAGTCGCGACAGCTCATACCTTCAGAAATGCATTCGTCGACTTCCTCCTACTTACCAGAGTCGAACTCTTGTTACTGGGTGAAACGGTCGCGACATCCTAGATCTGACCGCATCCCCCAAAACTGGTCACTGATGCCTCCGCATCCTCACGCTCGAAGCCCACATCGAACGACATTGTCAGATCCCGAACTCAGGCACCCCATCGTGACCTTCACCGAAGTTGAACTCGCACCCTAAACTCCCTGAAATGAACAATCGGAGCCTCCCATCAACATCGTGATGCTTCATCTCGCCTGGTACCCGAATTCGAATTGATTTCCGTTCGGTTTCAGATCGTGATTTCCGGCTTCGGCTTCAAGATTCATGATGCTCCTTGCGATTTGGGTTTCAAAAGGAAAATGGAGCGGCCATTTTTTTTTTTTTTTGATTGAGAATTGTTTTCTGAATGAAGTTTAGAGGGTGCGATAGTTTTTATAAGCGAAAAGGGGACAAGAGTTTCTGCTCAAGGAAAATATAGGGTGTCTACGTAGGGAGAAAATAGGTCGGCCATTAAATTCTTCTGCTTTACTTAGAAATGGAGCTGGGAACATTTCGTACATGAAATGAAAGAAGGCTGAAGTTGTTGGGGAGAAAATAAACATTTTGTGGGCTGATGTAAATTTTGATTTTAAACGATGTGGAATTATTTAATCAAAATATCTTGTAACCCCAATTCTTCAACCACGAACCCCGATTTTACTTAATGACCGCCATCTCTAAGTTATACCGCTATACAGAAATTAACGGATCTGATTCTTAAATTAAATTTGACTATATAGAAAGGATAACAATTTAAATTATATTCGATTTAAAATATAAATCGATTTCAAACAACCAAATCTATCGATAATAAATTATTGTCATTCGAATTCAAATAGAATTTGGTGTTAGATCATCTGAATTATTTCTAATTCAGTTATAACTTTGAATCCAATTATTTATCGTTCTCGATAATTTGACATACTCGAATTAAATCATATTCGATTATAAATCGAGAAATTTCATGTAATTATCCATTATATTATTACTCAACAGTTAAAACGATATTTAAAGGTTTAAAATAAATCGATAAAAATCCGGGTCGTTACATGATCTACAACATGAGACAGACCACATCTGAATCAGAGAACATTGAAAATTCAGAAAAATAGCAAGGTGAGATTTCTCCTTTAGAATTAAAAATTATATATTTAATTGTTACTTATTCGCTATGAAATTCATGTTGTATGTATATATGTTGATTTCAATTTTGATTGTGCTGTGACTGTGATGACCGATGGGTTTTGTATGACTTAGATCTGTTATGTGATTGAATGGTTTATTTGTGTTGAACCAAAATCAACGTAATAGAAATGTTATTTATTTTGTTGAATTAAAATCAACAAAATAAGGTTTTCATTTTTATTATATTAGAATTGATAAAATTATCATTTGAGTTAGAAAACATATCGTATGAATAAATATGTCTTGTGAATTGAACATCGTTATGTTAGAATTAACAAATTAGCATAAAACATCGTTAATCTAAGAATTGTCAATATTTATATGTCATGTTTATTGGACTATAATCGACATTAAAAATATGTATGTTTATTGAATTAAGAATGGTCAATATAAAGAAGTAGCGACAAAGTTCACAGAAATATTTTTGCATATAAAATGTTATTTTATATAATATTAGAATTCACAAGAGATGTTTTACATATAAAATATTATTTTATGTGTTATTGGAATTTAAATAAAAATTTCATTTTTATTTAAATAAGAGTCATTAGATTAAAAGTTTACATTTCTATTTAACATAATCAAAAAGAAGTAAATTTTCTTTTTCACTTAAACGTAATCAAAGAGTAGAAAGTTACATTTTTAAATGTAATAGGAATGTACATTGAAAATATAGAATTTGTGTCAAAACAAAAATCATATTATTATTGTTATTATTATTAATATTATTATTATTATTTTTAGAGAATTGGTGTCAGAACTCAAATCACATTTTGAACTTGCAAACATGAATAGAAAGAGAATTACACTTTTTATTTACATTAAAAGATTATACAAATTTAGCATTTTTATTTACATTAAAAAGATCATACAAATTTAGCGTTTTGTTATAAATATTAGGAGAAATAAAGGAAACATTTTATTATAAAATGTTGTATTTGATCAAAAGGTCACTTTTGCCAAATTTTAAAGGTTGAAACAATTATATCATTTATTTGCATTCACTTAAAATTCGTTAGACAAATAAAATTCCCTTTTTAGTTGTCCTTTGAAACTTGAAACTTGTTAAATGAATAAAATTCAATTTTTATTTGTCATTTGAAAATTAAAATTTACTAAACAAATAAAATTCACTTTTATTTGACATTAGATACATAGAAAAATATATACATACAAAATATTCTTTTATATGTTATTAGAACGCATAGAAAGGTATAAACAAATAAAAGTATTTCTTTTATTTGTTATTAGAACACATAGGACAGTGTTAAACAAAAAAAATACTTTTTTTATGTTATTCTAGAATTGAATATTTTTGTCAAACTTGCTTAACGGTAAACATATTTTTAGCGTCGATTTACCTCAACTAAAAAAGAATACATTTTTAGTGGCAAACTGTTTTCAACTAAAAGGGACATGAGGTCTGACCAATTTATTTTTAGAAATTAAAGTTACATTTTTAGTATCATTCCAGTTGAAGTAAAAAGATTAGATATAAAAGATTTTATTTTTATTGACGCTTTGATTTCAATAAAAAGAATAGATTTTGTTAAACTTTCTTTTTCTATAAAAAGAATAGATTTTTGTTAAACATTATTTTTCTATAAAAAGAATAGATTTTTGGTTAAACATCATTTTTCAATAAAAAGAAATTATGTTTTGTTTCTTTTCATATTTATTACAATAAAAAGTGAAGAATTTGAAAAGGACATTTTTGTCAAAACTTGATTAATGAAAAGAATCACATTTCTTTGTCAAAACTTGATTAATGAAAAGAATCACATTTCTTTGTAAAAGTTGATTAATGAAAAGAATCACATTTCTTTGTCAAAACTTGATTAATGGAATAGAATCAACATATTTTGTTGCATTGAAAAGATTAACCAAAATCAATATATTTGTATACATAATAGGATGAACTAGAAAGTATACATTCTTATACATAAAAGGATGGACTAGAACATATGTATTTTATACATTAAAAAATCATGAATTAGAAATGAATATTTTGTTCACATTAAAAAGAATTAAAAAAAATTCATATTTTGCTTACATTGAAGAGGATATGACAAAATCATCACAATTTGTTTACATTAAAAGAATTAGACAAATTGTCGTTTTGTTAACATTAAAAGAATTAGACAAAACCAAGTTGTCGTTTTGTAAATTGATAAAGGAATAAGGTTATTTTTGTTGCATTAGTATAAAGTAACATTTGTTACAACATGTGTATTTAGAATAAACACCCCATTTTATTAGAATTGTTTATTTAGAATAAACACACCATCTTATTAGAATTGCTTATTTAGAATAAACATTTAGTTATTATAATGTTGGGGTGAACAAAAATAGACAGCTTGGTTAATTTATGAATTAACAATTGTGTTAACTAAATGTGTCGATTCGAAAAGATAATCAATGGTGTTGATTTGTAAGATAGTGAAACAAATATATCATATTTGTAAAAAATGAAATAATTCAAAACAAATTAGACAAAATAACCATGTTAATTGAAATAATATAGTGGAAGCAAAGTCGACATTTCTTTGTATATTAGAAAAAGAGAAAAAGAATATTTATTTATATTTAGTAAGTAAATTAGAAAAAAAACATTTATTTATGTTTAGTATAAATACATAGGAAGAAGAAAAAGTAAATATTTATTTATATTTAGGTAAACAGATAAGAAAAACAATTATTTACACTTAGGTAAATAAATAAGAGCAAGGATGCTTAACCCGAGGTTGGATTGAGTTGTGATGTAAACCTGCCCGGACCAGCCCGGGTGTCCAGTAATCACAACAATACCTATCCAATGTGGGAGGTTAAAGCATATGTAAATTACTACAAATATTTAGTGTAAATAAATAAAACATAGACAAAGGAATATATATATATATATATATACATTAGATAAATGAGAAATTAAATAAATTACATTTTTATATGTAATTAAAGAATATGTTTTAGAATGTAAAGAAAATTACATTTATATGTAATTAAGATTATAAGAAAGAAAATTACATTTATATGTAATTAAAATTATAAGAAATAAAATTACCATTTTTTGTAATTAAAAATTATAAGGAAGAAAATTAGATTTTATGTAATTAAGAATATAAAGGACAAATATGTGAATAAGAATTTATTTACATTTTCTTATGTAAATTAAAGGAATAAAAAATAATAATTATGTGAATAGTATTTATTTACATTTTCTTATGTAAATAAAAAGAATTAAAAGAATAATTACATAAATTGAATTTATTTACATTTTCTTATGAAAATAAAAAGAACCAATTTCTAAATGGTATTTATTTACATTTTCTTATGTAAATAATAAAAAGAAAGGTTAGAAAAGAATTAACATAATATATTCTTTTTATGTTAAAAAGGAATATTAGAAAAGAGTTAAAGAAATACAATTATTTACATTTACTATGTAAATAGGATTTGCAAAGGAAATTGAAATTATTTATTTACAAATAGTGTAAATAAATATGAATAAGAAATTAGATACATTTATTTACAATTAATGTGAATAAATATAGTAAAAGTAAAACAATTATTTACACTTGGGTAAATAAATAGGAAAAAGGTAAGAATACATTTATTTACATTTAGGTAAATAAATAGGACAAGAAAAAGAATATAATTTATTTACATATAGGTAAATAAATCAAAATATAGAAAAAGTATAATTTATTTACATTTAGTGTAAATAAAACAGAAATATTAAAAGCGATATTTTTATCGTCATTTTAGATGCTATAAAAAGAATGGACGATAATAGCTAAATCCGCCAAACGACTTATATTTATAATTATATAAATATAAATTATAAACTAAACGAATCGTGCATGGCAGTTCGCGTATCGACAATCGTAACTTTAGACGGTTATACCAAAAGATCCAACCGTCGGATTTTCCCAAAACTGGAACCGTTAGGACCGCTTTGGGAAGACCTTTACAACGATATAAATTTCGTCAAAATCCAACGGTTAGATTTCAAGATATGTGTAAATCAAATTTGGTTGAAAACAGCGCCAGGGTCGCCCTGTGACCCGAAGCGTCGTTAAATTAATTTAGGCTATTTTTATATAAATAAAAATAGCGCTAGGTCGTTATCAAATATTAATAACGATACGAAATGATTTTAAAATATATATATATGCGAGAATCATTTGAAAAGTCCGAGTTCAATCTCAATTCAAATGATTATACGACAATCTAAGTCGAAGAGTTGAAGACGGTAATTGAAGACCGATGATCTTCACATCGAATGGATGGGGACCACTGACGCCCGTGATTGGAGTAGCTACCTTGAAGGGCCTGCAGGGGTAGTCGTCCGGACGTAGTGTTGATTTGTATGGATTTGACTTTCGCTCAGACCCAGGGCATAAGTTTATAACTGGAATGTATGTCTGATGTTTTAGTCCTTTATACTACATTCGTTGATTTCTCTTAATATATATCTGTTTGGTGGTTAACACCCTTCTCTAAGACGTACGAGCTTAGAGGTTATATATTAGTAGAAATAAATGGTATGGTTGGACTGACAATGTGGCATGCTAAGATGCATTGATCAAGGCTTTTGTTGAAAAGCAGGCCTTGTGGTTGATGATCAAAGCACGGCCTGTTTAGGCATAGCTTTGTGTCACTTGACTTCGCGAGCCTCACACCCCGGTATGAGTCAAAAACGGGATACGGACCGTAGGGAGTGCACACGTTTCTTTCTAGCTAGAGTGATGTCAGGGACCTACCAGCGCTGACATTTTACTTACGTGGACGTTGGATTTTTGAGGCGCCTCGGATTTTTATAGGCCGATAGTGGTCATACTATAGGTCCAAAGGGACCGGGAAACTTGTGTTCAGGCATAACCAATCCACTGCCCATAGGCGGGGACCGACCCTACCGCTTCCAAGGGTTGCCCAGAGGTGTGATCCTGAGGCATTTGCTAGAGTGTCTCGGATCGGAGAGGAGCTTGCCCCTAGCCTCGACTCATGATGGAAACCCAATTTCCAATACGCCCCATGCGGTTTTGATTGTATTACTAGTACGGAGGCATAATATATGGTACCTATGCTTCCTAGGATTGATACATTTATTTTGAATGATTTAAAATATACTATACACTAGTAATAATACGGAATTTGTACGTATCTAGCATGTTTAATCACCATAAGGTAAAACCCTATCCTCTGGTGTGCGTTGCATTGTGTGATGGGACCTGGGTCTTATGGTGATTACATTTTTCCAAAAGCATTGTGATGTTTAACGATTTACTTTAATTTATGCACTGGCAATCCATTGGAATAAAACCCATTCCGCATTAGCGGCGTGGTCCTTGGATTTGTCTTATTAGTTAAATTAGTTTAGAATTCTCACACCAGTCCCATGACTGACCCGTTGTTTGTTTCCACCTTTTTCAAACTCGGGTGCCCTCTTTTCCACACGGGCAGTCGAGTAGTTTTTTGCAGATATATCTCTCTTTAGCAGGATTCTGGATCGAAGCCTAAAGCTGTGTCCAGAGCTTAGAAAATTCTTCCGCTGTTTACTGTATTTAATGTATTAAATCTGTTGTATTTTATCTTCTGCTGTAATTTAATTTCAATGTACTCTGATATATTCTGTACTCTGATGTTAAATTATCATGATGTAATAAAAGTCTGTTGTTATTTGTTTTAATGTATTGTATTCCGAAAGTTAAAGTATTCGCAACCTTTGGGTCAGACCTGTGTAGTTTATGGTCGACTCAAAGAGCTGGAATTTTCAGGTCTTTACAGCTTTATTGCGGATGACAAATCAAATATAAATTTCATTATATTTTATTTGTATGAAATTTCTTAACAATGCATTTCAATGTATAATGTTTGGACCAACAATACAATTTGTATATTATAATATAAATTCTAACGCAAGTTTTGCAAATAAAAATTGTATTTTATTTTTGCGTATAAATTCTACCGTCTATTATGCAAATAAAAGTGATTCTTTTATTTGCACATAAATTCTGTTTCTACAAAGATGTGTAAAAGTGATATACTCATTTTGTTAACAATTCTATTTCAACAAATACAATGTAAATAAAAGTGCATTTCTGATATTGTACTTTATTTGTACATAAAACACAAATAAAAATGTATTTCATGTATTTGTCTTTTTATTTGACAAAACAATGTTAATAAAAATGTTCTTTTATATCTTGTCCTTTTATTTAACAAAACAATGATAAATATAATGTCCTTTTTAATCTTTTACTTTTATTTAACAAAACAATGATAAATAAAATGTCTTTTTTTTATCTTTTACTTTTATTTAACAAACAATGATGAATAAAAGTGAAATTTTCTTTCTATGCTTTATTTGCATCTAAAAATGCAAATAAGAAATATAACTCCCTTCTTTTCTTTTCTTTTTCTATGTTTTGTTTACATATAAAAGGGAAACAACTATGTGATTCTTTTTCCTATATTTTGCTTGCATCTAAAAATGCAAACAAAAATATGTCATATTCTTATTTATACAAAATAGTAAATTCACATAATTACTTCTATTTACATAAGAAAATGTAAATAAATGTATTACTAAATTCTGTTCTTTTTTTATTTTGACAAATTGACAATAAAAATATGAACTTTTATAACTATTCTTTTTAATGACCAAAATGTATCTTTTTGGTTCATTCTTTTAAATGACAAAAATTGTATCTTTTTGTTTCAACAAAAATAAAATCAAAATTTAAATCTTACATGACTATTCTTTTTATTGTAATGAATTACAATAAAAATATGAGCTTTTTATTTAAAAAGGAAATAACACAAAACATGGGTACCTTTACTTACATATAAAATATAAATAAAAGTTTAATTCTTTAACATGTATTTTTGTTTACATACAAAATGTAAATAAAAGTAAAATTCTCAAATACATCTTTTTATTTGCAAGTAAAGTGTAAATACAAGTGTGTTTCCAAATATACATTTTTATTTAAAATATAAATTGTAAATAAAAATGTGTTCTTCCAATATGGGTTTTTGTTTACAAATAAAATGTAAACAAACATGTGCTTACCAATTATTTCTTCTTATTTACAAACAAAATGTAAATAATAGTGTAAATTCTAAATAAGCCTTTTTATTTACAAATAGGATGTAGATAAAAATATGTTTTCTAAATTTGTTCTTTTGTTTACAAAAGAAATGTAAATAAAAACATGCCTTTTACATTTGTTATTTTATTTACAAAAGAATTGAAAATAAAAACTTGTCTAACAATACGTTTTATAACAAAATGATGTTCCATTCTAATGTCACAATTTATAATAAAAAAAAATGTGTTTTTATTTCTAATGTAACCTTTATAACTAAAATGTGATTTTAATCCTAATATAACATTTTTATACAAAATGTGATTTTATTCCTAATTCAACATTTCTATACCAAATGTGAATTTATTCCTAATGCGACATTTTTATACAAAATGTAAATTCATCTCTAATGCGACATTCTTATACAAAATGTTATTATTTTCTCATGCAACATTTAAGCTAAAAATGTTGTTATTTTTATAATGTCATATTTATAACAAAAATGATGTTATTTTTCTAATGTTACATTTTATAACAAAAATGTAATTTTTACTAATGCGGTCCTTTATACTAAAAATGTTATTATTTTCTAACATGACAATTTATGACCGAAAATGTTATTTTTAATCAACATGACTATTTCTAATTAAAATGACGTTAATATTTAACATGACACGATTATAGTTAAATGTAATCCTTTATTGTCACTACATGAATATAACAAAATGTAATCTTTTATTTAAAGGAACATTTCATATCAAAATGTAATTTTTTTTTATCTAAAGTAACATGTTATATCAAAATGTAATTTTTGATCTAAAGGAACATTTTATAGACAAAACTGTTATTTTAATCTAACTTAACATTTTAATAAAAACGATGTTTTTAATCTAATATATCATTTTATAACAAAAATGGTACCTTTTTTTCTAATGTAACATTCTATAACAAAATGCTATTTTATTTCTAATTCAACATTTCAAGCAAAAGTGATCTTTTTATTCTAATTAAACATTTCTAAGAAAATGGTCTTTTTATTCTAATTAAACCTTTCTAAAAAAAATGGTCTTTTTATATTTTGTTAATACTAATTCCTCAAAATGGTAAAAATAAGGTCCTTTCATTTTGTTGCAAATTCTAATACAACAAAATGGTAAAGATAAGGTTCTATCATTTTGTTGCAAATTCTAATACAACAAAATGGTAAAAATAAAGTTCTTTTCAAATGTTAACATTTATAATTAAAAATGTTATTCTAACAATTTATATAACAAAAATGGTGTTTTTCCATGATGTAACATTTCATATATTTCATACCATCCATAGACACAATACAATACAGTACAATACAAAACAGATCGAGCACCAAAATTTCATCACATTACAGTACAGATTAAATGACATACAGATAAATATTTAACAGAATAAGATAATTAAATAAATTAATTAAATTTGTAAAAATCAGAGATTCTCACACCGGTTTGGCTGAAAATTCAATAGTCTTTGTTTTAGCTGTGGTCTGCGTCATCGCAAAGCTCTCGGAAAGACGAGTCCAACGCAACTTACGGTTCATCAAATAGACCTCGAATGAGAGAGTTATTGATTTTCAAAATTGGAAGAATTAAATATTTAAATAATAAAAAAATAAAAAAAGAAGCTTCTTCTTCCTCACCGTTTACAGTGTTCGGCCGAACCCATCTACCCTCTTCAAAGCCCGAAAAACGCACCCTGCACACAGCACCGGACCTCGATCAAACACCGCCACCTCGAAGCTCTTGCCATCACATACTAGTACCTCCAACCATGACGAACTCGACCCCCTATTTCGCCTAGAAAACACCCACGACCGCCGGCTCTTGTAGCGCGAAATTCACAAAATCCGTGAATCAAAACCCGATCTTGACCGTATAGATGGAAAGCTCTCTGAATTCTCTTCGATTTGGTATATCATACGTCAAATTTCGTTGAACGGATCAAAAGTTATTAACGATTGAAGCTTGGGACATTTTCAGCCATTAAAACTGCAGGGGGCGGCTGGCAATTGAATTAGGGTTTCGGATTTAATATTATTTTATTATTTAATCTCGAAAAATGTGCTTAAAAGGTGTATTTTCAGACTTTCTCCGATTTGGGCCTGCTTACTGTTGTTCTTAAGGTTTTGACACCTTCTAAACGCAATGGGACAGGTCCCGGGGCCCAATTCCAAAATTTATATATATTTTAATTAAAATTCCATTAAAAATTATTTAATTAAATATTTACCATACATTTAAATATGCCGGGGCCACATACAACCTCCGAAAATTCTAAAAAAAATATTTTTAGCTTTCTTATGACGATACGAATCCAACAAAATTATTTTTGTCGAACTCTGAGACTGTTTGAAAAATGGTTATTTTTAAGGCCAATATATTTAATATTAAAAAATACATTTTTAAACAGATAGTTTTCGAAACTCGAAATATATAAATGTTTACTATTTTTCAATGCAGAAACGTCATTCTGAACTCAATGGAAGTGGTTTCGAGTTCAAATTCCTTCGTATGCAAAAAGTAGTGTTTTTGATCTTTATATATTATATAAATAAATTTCATAGCGTCCTTTCTAAATTTTAATCTTCACATAACTTTTGATTTTTAAGACGAAACTTCAATTTTTAAGATTCGTTAGAAAGATATGATTAAACAGATTTAAATATTTCTGGTTTTACTTAATTTTGATTTATTTTGAGTCCTATACAATCAGTCAAAATTTAAAATTAACTTTTCAAACTGCCGCACTGTTTTAAACTCCCTATATAATTAAACTGAAATTTATTCGTTTTAAAATAAATATTTAGTCGTTATTATTTAAATAAATTATTTTATATTCTCAAAATTCATTAAAATTTTCTAAAATAAAATTTTTAAATTGGTTCAGAATTTGCGGGTGGTTACAATCTCCCCTAATTAAAATCTTTTCGTCCTCGAAAAGGGAATGAGATGAAAGTTGTTTATTTAACTAATTTACTTCTCATTCTTTTATTGTTTCAATAGTTTACTCGTTGAACTAATATTCACGCAACATAATTATAAATCAATTAGTTGATTAAATTTTTAAATATATATAGCTTTTATATGCCAAAAATCATATTTCCTAAAATAGGATTATATATATAATTACAAGTACGTTAATTATAGATTTTTCTCTCTGAACTCATTCTAGAGCATTACTAACCCTATCTCTAATGAGTTTACTCATTCTAGGATACTGCTGATCCTATCTCTAATGAGTACTCTTATTGGATATTACTAATCCAACCTCTGATGAGTCGTTTGTTCAGTTCTAACGAGTTGTACCCCAAAGATTTGACCTAACCAGAGCTCTAATACCAACTGTAAAGACCAGGAAATTCCCGCTCTTTGAATCGACTATAAGCCACAAGGTCTGACCCAAAGGTTGGAAATCGTTGAATACTTTAACTTTGGGAATACAATACATTAGAACAATAGCAGCAGACTTTTATTACATCAAGATAATATAACATCAGAGTACAGAATATATCAGAGTACAACGAATTTAAATTACAGCGGAAGATAAATTTACATAACAGATAATACAAACAAACAGCGGAAGACTATTAAGCTCTGGACACAGCTTTAGGCTTCGATCCAGGATCCTGCTAAAGAGAGAGATATCTGTAAAAAGCTACTCGACTGCCCATGTGGAAGAGAGGGCATGTAACAACCCGTAAAATGCGAGCCAGTTTGAAATTTTTATTTTGGCAATTTTAGCGAATTTTGATTATTTAAAATGAATTATTTTAAATAATATCGATGAGAAATTTATTTTGAATATAATTCGAACGTATATATTATACGCGTCGTCGTTAGAATATAAATAATTATATATAATTATAAATAGAATTGAAAATGGCGCGGTAGTTCGATAATTCGATTTCAAACTTCAATTGAATGTACCGGGTGCAAAACAATCCGGATTTTAGTGAAACCAAAAATAATGGAATCTAATTGTGGATATCTTTCCAACGAATCCGAAAAATCAAAATTTCGTAGCGAGAATCAAAAGATATGTCCAGTTGAAAATTCTGAATAGTCGCTATGGAATTCAGGCCCTTAAAAATGGACATTTTGCAAACGACCTCGGATTTCGACGAAACCAGTTTTGTTGGATCCGCAGTGTCAAGTTATTGCTAGGTTTCAAATTTCATAATTTTTCGAATCAATATGTGAGCGTGGCAAAGGAAAACGCGTTTGACCATTTCAGTTGATTTTAAATCGACTAGAAATTGGCCATTTTTCAAACGGTCTCAGAATTCGGCGAAACTAGTTTTGTTAGGACCGTATCGTCAATACGAAGCTAGAAAATATTTTTCTGGAATTTTTCTAGTTAGTATGTGACCCCGGTAATTTGAAATGTACGTTTAAAATTCAATATAGTGATTTAAATGTAAATTTAACGGAAACTGATTGTAACAGCCGAATCAGCTGACGATACATATCCCATTGTGTTCGGAATGGGGGTTAAACGCTATGGATGACAGGAGGTGGGCCTCGTTTTGATGACGTATGTAAAAGTCAACTTTTAAAAATAATAAAATAATAAATAAATAAATAAATAAAAAGAAACCCCCTTCCTCCCTTAAAACCTTCTGGCCCCCCCGATCATTCTTATGCAAAATAAAAAAAAATAAAAAAAAAAAGAAGGAGGACGGAGGAGCTGCCGCTCCTCCGATCGACGTGCGCCGCTCCCCAGGAGAGCCGCCGCCGCGGCTTCATCCCCTCCTCCTCCTCTACCTCCACTCTCCGCCTCTCTTCTTCTCCCTCAGCCCATCGACCGCACCCCCCAAAACCCCGCTAGCCACCTCGCGAGACCCCTCCGACCACTCCAGCCCAAGCCGCACCCCTCCCCTCCGACGTCAGCTGCGACCCCGCAAGGAACCCCCCCCCCCTCTTCTCACAGAAAGAAAACACTGTAAGTTATATGATTTAGATTTTATTAGTTAAATCTGTTTTTTTATATACGTTAAAACTGTTTTTATTTTACAGATTAAATACTGTCTTATTTTAAAGAAAAAAAATCTGATTTTTAGGTTTTCAAAAACTGATTTTGTTTAAATGATTTAAAACTGATTTTAAATAAATAAGCAGTAACTTATTTTTCAGAAAATAGAAATAAAAAGATATGGTTTTGAAAATAGAAAAAAAAAACATACTTTGTTTGAAAATAGAAAAAAAAACATACTTTGTTTGAAAATAGAAAAAAAAACATACTTTGTTTGAAAATAGAAATAGTGAAATAAAAACTCGATTTTTATATATTGAACATTGAAATAAAAACTCGATTTTTATATATTGAACTTTGAAATAAAAACTCGATTTTTATATATTGAACTTTGAAATAAAAACTCGATTTTTATATATTGAACTTTGAAATAAAAACTCGATTTTTATATATTGAACTTTGAAATAAAAACTCGATTTTTATATATTGAACTTTGAAATAAAAACTCGATTTTTATATATTGAACTTTGAAATAAAAACTCGATTTTTATATATTGAACTTTGAAATAAAAACTCGATTTTTATATATTGAACTTCAAACTAAAAATTCGATTTTTATATATTGAATAGCAAACTAAAAATTCAATTTTTATATATTGAATAGCGAAGTAAAAATTCGATTTTTACATATGTAGTGAAAGCGGGCAACGAAGATGACGAAGATGCGATAGCGATGAAGATTTCTATCCATGAAGAGCCGTGGAGCTAGGATAGCTATATATGAGAACTTCTCACCTTTCAATTTCTTTTCTAGTTATATATATACTAGGATGCAGACGGTGCTTAGTAGCACCCGACACAATCGTCCACAGACCATGGACTTGTTTGTTTGGCTGTTTGGTTATTGATTGTGATATTGGTTTGAATGTGGTTTGTGGTGTGAAAAATCGAATCGATAAATTGGTTAGGATTAGACGTGCGCCGTTATAAGGCGAAGGAGTAAGGCTAGGTTAGACTCTTACTCCAAATTTTGTGGTTTGCATAATAAAATTGATATGATTGATGTGTGAATGGCGTGGGCCTTCACTAGACCGGGGATAAGGCTAGGCCTCGTCCCGTTTCTAGTATCGGGCCGTTATGCCACCGAAATTTTCTAAAATGTGTTAGAAAAATAAAAATATCATTTTATTTAAATAATGAAATGAATAGAAATTCATATGTTGGAATAAAATGTTTTATCGTTAAAAATATAATTTTTAACGTGAAGTGAATAAAATAGAATATTCATTTACAAACCAGACGGTTTGTTTATGTACACCTATTTGAATGACATTGATTGGGACGATAAATTTTACACATCGCCCAACTGCACGAATAAATATTTGTTTGATTGTTTGAAACCCCACACGGGTGTTGGGATGAAATTTGCAGTTCACTCATCCTGATTGATTAAATATGTCGATCGATTGATTGACAGGCTGTTATAAGCGTTGAATATCTATATTTGATGCTTTTACAGTGTAGTGCACTTTGGTTGATGGTTGATTATTTTCAATGTTATTATATACATGTGTTGTATGAAAATCCATATAATTAACTTTATATGGTGATTGATTGGGCCTCATTCCAATTTGAAAAATAAAGAATATTATAAAATAAAAGTTCATGTGTTGACAGTACTCATCCATTGAGATTGGTCATGTGTTGAAAGAAATATTTTGATAATAACAACTATTTTGAAAATAGAAATTTATGAAGCCGTGTTGATTAGATTAACGCCATTTTGACGTGAACGATATTTATATCGATTTTAAAACGATTTCGAAATGAAATGAATTGATTTCGAAATGAATTGAATTGAAAACGATTTCGAAATGAATTGAATTGAAAACGATTTCGAAATGAATTGAATTTAAAACGATTTCGAAATGAATTGAATTGAAAACGATTTCGAAATAAAATGAATTGAAAACGAATTCAAATTGAATTGAAAACGATTTCGAAATGAATTGAATTGAAAACGATTTCGAAATAAAATGAATTGAAAACGAATTCAAATTGAATTGAAAACGATTTCGAAATGAATTGAATTGAAAACGATTTCGAAATGAATTGAATTGAAAACGAATTAAAATGAATTCAAATTGAATTGAAATTTGAATTGAATAGAAATGAATTTTGAAACGAATTTATAAAGAAGAATTCAATTTTGATTTGAATTGAAAAGGAAGTTGAAATTGCTTTTGAAACGAATTTAAAACTATTTATATAATTCGTTTTAAATAGAGATCGACGAAGTATATATTATATATATTATATATATAATATAATGGCCTGAATAGAACGCGCCGCGCCGCGGCAGTTCGTGAATTTCGACCATTTATTTCAAACGGACATTGCGGGAGATCCGACCGTCGGATTCTCCTAAAACCGGAACCGTTGGGTTCGTATCGAAAAGAGATTTCTAATGAATGTTAGAAATTTGAAATCTAATGGTTGGATTTGGAATTATGTCCAAATCAAATTCGAAAAAGGTCGCTGTAAGTGCAGTTCGATGGCCGTTGATGGAAATCGACTGCACAGGCCTTGATAAAATTATTAAAAATTGTAATAATTTGTGTAAAATCATAAGAAATGATTTAGAAAGGATTGGGATGAAAAACTCCATATTTGAAAAGATAAAAATAGATTTTTATCTAAATGAACTAGTTTTGAACTAGAATTATAATTCTATTTATTTTTAAATAAATAAATTGAATATGAAAGGGGTTTTAAAAATAACCAGAATATCCAATGATTGCATTGGAGTGGATTTGAATCGAAGTTGTCTTCGAAATATTTCGATGTTGGAATTCGTGATTATACAGGTGTTGTTATGGAAATTTGAAAGATATATTTGTATCGTTATTTCCAATACGACATTTGTTAATCGTAGAATTTGATATTGAATATAAGCCGATATATTTTCTATTCAGAGCCTTATATTGAATATCAAATGTGATTTGGGTTTGTCGTGAATGGTATCTTCACTAACACTGTTCTTGAACCCAGTTGAGAAATGATTAAATCTTTTTATTTAGATTTAATGAAGTGTACCATTTAAATGATATTTAATTGGAATTGAATTGATATTGATTTTTGGGTTTATCGTGAACAGTGTTTTAAATAACACTCGTTCTTTAACCCGATCATTAATGAGATGTGATTTTGGGTTTATCGTGAACAGTGTTTTAAATAACACTCGTTCTTTAACCCGATCATTAATGAGATGTGATTTTGGGTTTACCGTGAACCGTGTTTTAAATGACACTGATTCTTTAACCCAGTCACAGATTAAAACTAAGTGGAGTTTTAATGAATCTTTAATTAGATTGAAATAATCGAAATGGAGTATCACCAGTTTTGCTCCAAGCGATAGTTAAATCTTTAATTAGATTTGAACGTGAAAGGGTAATTGAATTTACCGATAACACTGTGGTGTTAGATATGAAGTATTACCAGTTTTACTTCATGGGATAAATAGGTTGGGATTGGGAAATTAAAAACAATGATTACTTCGGTAAGGTTCGTTAATCCCGACTAATTTGAATTGATATTCAAAAGTAGATTAAAGCATAAATTCAAGAATTTATCTTTGATAAAATTAATGGGAACCTTTCCCTATGAATGTGAAATTTAGAAACTAACTGTCGGTTAGCTAAGCAGAATGGTTTTCGGGATATTGATCTGATGTTGGTTTCGGCCTTCGGGGTTAATATTTGGGAAATTATTCTCTTGATTAATTAACGGTTAGTGACTAATGAATTGGAATGAGGCGTATGTTGTGTTTGTGTAACACTTTTATAATATATACGCGAGTTATTCGGAAAGACCGGGTTTATCCCATTCTGAATAACTGATACGACGATAAGTCGAAGATGAAGACGATGGTCGAAGACCGGAGGTCTTCACGTCGTTTGGGTGATAACTGATGATCTTGATTGGGCTGTACACCCAAGAAGATGGAAACAGTTAGTGATCGTCCAGACGTACTTGGAGATCGATGGATATGCGGGGTACTAGGTGCCTCCGGTTTCGTTCAGACCCAGAACGGACTTGTAAATGGACTGTGTGTCTGACATTGGATTTTAGTCCGTGTGATTGATCTCTATTAAATATATATCTGTTTGGCGGCGGAGAATTTATTCTCTTGCTTAACGCCCTTCTCTGAGACGTACGAGCTCAGGGGTTATATATTGACGGATATCAAACGCATGGAGTGAATTGCCTGTGTGGCATGCCTAAGTGGCAATTGATCGAGGCTTCTGTTGAAAAGCAAAGTCTTGTGGTGATGATCAAAGCACGGCCTTTGTGGCGTAGCTTTGTGTAACGTTTGCTTCGCGAGTTTCGCACCCGGTATGAACCAAAAACGGGAGAGGACGTCAGGGAGGGCATGCGTTTCTTTCTAGCTAGAAGTGGCGTCAGTGGTTTTACACGCCCTGACGAGTTTGACTTATGTGGTTGTTGCTGTTGTGAGGCACCTCGGTTATATCGGTTTCGGCCGAATGCATTCTGGTCGGCTGACGGACCAGACTTACACCCCATAGGGTGGGGAGACGTATTGTTCAGGCATAATAATCCACTCCGTGTGGACCGGCCCTGAGGATCCAAGGGGCAGTTGCGGCTGTTCCTGAGACATGGGCTAGATTGTCTCGAATCGGTTGAGGACTATCTTTTGCCTCGGTTCATAGATGGAAACCCAATTTCCAAATACGTGACTTTGCGGTTTTAGTTGTAATCCTATATATGGCGACATAGTGGGATGGGGCGCTCATGCCGCCTATGATTGATACTTATGATTTGAAATTGTTTTATATACTATGCACTTACAATAGTATCAAATGATTTGTTTTAAAACGTATCAAGCATTCTTTGGCTGTTATAAGGGAAAACCCTATCCCCCGGCTTGCGTTGCATTGTGTGATAGGACCTGGGTCTTATAACAGCTTCATTTTTCTTTATTTAGCATTGCGCTGTTTGTTTTATGCACTGGTATTCTTGGGAGGAAACCCGTTCCGTGTTATACGGCGTGGTCCCTTGATTTACCTAGCTTTGAAAATAAAGATTAATAACTGTTTTAGTTCTCACACCAGTCCCATGACTGACCTGGAGTTTATTGTTTTAACCTAAACTCTGGGTGCCCTTATTTTCGACACGGGCAGCTAGTAGTTTTGGTTTTGCAGATGTATATTCACAGGATCCTGGTTTACAGCTGGAACGATATCCGGAAAGCTTTGTATCCGTATATCTCATTCTAGTTGTGTATTATATTATTTTCCGCTGCTATGTATTTAAATGTAATTTAAATCTCTGATATTTCTGTGTAATATTGTTTCATACTCTGTATATTCTTGTAATCTGATGCATTGTTGTAATAAGCAATGAAATGTTCTTCTGCACGCGTTCTGCTTTGTCGTGTTCTCAAACGATAGGGCGTTTCGAACGGTCTGGGTCGGTTTAGCGACTGGTTCGGACCGGGCGAAATTCCTTGCTCGTCACAGTTGGTATCAGAGCTTTGGTTTACAAAGCAGAGAACAAGACACATTAGAACAATACGAAAGAATTCATCAGATAATTGGATTAGTAATATCCAATGGGATGACTCGTTAGAGATAGGATCGGTAGTATCCTAGAAGGAGTGTGAAGAGTATATTTTTGAAAATGAAAACAAATTTTTGTTTTGAAAATTTAAATCACTTCTACGTATTTGATTATTTATTTATTTGAACATGGACAATTCAGTATATAAAGAATTTGCATATACGCCTTGCAAACGTATATTCAAAGTTTTAATATACTGGATAGATATGGAATCACATTCTAGTCGCCCGGAGATGATATTGATGATAGCGATCGCATCATCAACATTTATGTTCGAGTTTCGAAGGTGTGATTTTCTATATATTTCCATTAGGCTGGTGTGAGAACCAAAACTTATATATAGCTAGAATACATTGTTGTGATTTGGCATCAAAACATGATTTTTTGTATATATATCAAAGTTATGAATTTGAGACTCTAATTCACTAATTGATTGATGTTTGCGTTGTTTGTTTAATTGTTTGCTAATTTTGAACCATTATGCTTAATCGAACCAAATATTGAATTATATCGAAAATTGGTTGCGTTTGCTTGCATATGCATATATATCTTTGAACAGGTCATAGCAAGGAGGCTAGAGCAGAGAATAAAATTTGTTTGCCCGACAAATAGGTACATGTTTACTACATAATTTCCTGTTTTGTTTGGGTGATGATGATTTTGTGAGCCTATTGGCTAGCCGCTTGGCTTTTTCTTTTTCTTTTTGAGGTCTGAAGGACCGGGGAAGCTATTTGAAATTCCCCGATGCTCCCGGTGCAGGGGAGGTTATGGCGAAATTTTTCGAAAATTTAGGGAGTTAGCCAAATTTTTTAAAATTTGAAAATTCTCAGAAACTGAAAAGTTGGAGAATGAAAGCCAGATCGAACGTAGAGTTGATTAATCAAACCACTTTCGACTTTTTTCCTTTTTGGGGACGAAAAGTTTTAAGTGGGGGAGATTGTAACAACCCGTAAAATGCGAGCCAGTTTGAAATTTTTATTTTGGCAATTTTAGCGAATTTTGATTATTTAAAATGAATTATTTTAAATAATATCGACGAGAAATTTATTTTGAATATAATTCGAACGTATATATTATACGCGTCGTCGTTAGAATATAAATAATTATATATAATTATAAATAGAATTGAAAATGGCGCGGTAGTTCGATAATTCGATTTCAAACTTCAATTGAATGTACCGGGTGCAAAACAATCCGGATTTTAGTGAAACCAAAAATAATGGAATCTAATTGTGGATATCTTTCCAACGAATCCGAAAAATCAAAATTTCATAGCGACAATCAAAAGATATGTCCAGTTGAAAATTCTGAATAGTCGCTATGGAATTCAGGCCCTTAAAAATGGACATTTTGCAAACGACCTCGGATTTCGACGAAACCAGTTTTGTTGGATCCGCAGTGTCAAGTTATTGCTAGGTTTCAAATTTCATAATTTTTCGAATCAATATGTGAGCGTGGCAAAGGAAAACGCGTTTGACCATTTCAGTTGATTTTAAATCGACTGGAAATTGGCCATTTTTCAAACGGTCTCAGAATTCGGCGAAACTAGTTTTGTTAGGACCGTATCGTCAATACGAAGCTAGAAAATATTTTTCTGGAATTTTTCTAGTTAGTATGTGACCCCGGTAATTTGAAATGTACGTTTAAAATTCAATATAGTGATTTAAGTGTAAATTTAACGGAAACTGATTGTAACAGCCGAATCAGCTGACGATACATATCCCATTGTGTTCGGAATGGGGGTTAAACGCTATGGATGACAGGAGATGGGCCTCGTTTTGATGACGTATGTAAAAGTCAACTTTTAAAAATAATAAAATAATAAATAAATAAATAAATAAAAAAAGAAACCCCCTTCCTCCCTTAAAACCTTCTGGCCCCCCCGATCATTCTTATGCAAAATTAAAAAAAAAAATAAAAAAAAAAGAAGGAGGACGGAGGAGCTGCCGCTCCTCCGATCGACGTGCGCCGCTCCCCAGGAGAGCCGCCGCCGCGGCTTCATCCCCTCCTCCTCCTCTACCTCCACTCTCCGCCTCTCTTCTTCTCCCTCAGCCCATCGACCGCACCCCCCAAAACCCCGCTAGCCACCTCGCGAGACCCCTCCGACCACTCCAGCCCAAGCCGCACCCCTCCCCTCCGACGTCAGCTGCGACCCCGCAAGGAACCCCCCCCCCCTCTTCGCACAGAAAGAAAACACTGTAAGTTATATGATTTAGATTTTATTAGTTAAATCTGTTTTTTTATATACGTTAAAACTGTTTTTATTTTACAGATTAAATACTGTCTTATTTTAAAGAAAAAAAATCTGATTTTTAGGTTTTCAAAAACTGATTTTGTTTAAATGATTTAAAACTGATTTTAAATAAATAAGCAGTAACTTATTTTTCAGAAAATAGAAATAAAAAGATATGGTTTTGAAAATAGAAAAAAAAACATACTTTGTTTGAAAATAGAAAAAAAAACATCCTTTGTTTGAAAATAGAAAAAAACATACTTTGTTTGAAAATAGAAATAGTGAAATAAAAACTCGATTTTTATATATTGAACTTTGAAATAAAACTCGATTTTTATATATTGAACTTTGAAATAAAAACTCGATTTTTATATATTGAACTTTGAAATAAAAACTCGATTTTTATATATTGAACTTTGAAATAAAAACTCGATTTTTATATATTGAACTTTGAAATAAAAACTCGATTTTTATATATTGAACTTTGAAATAAAAACTCGATTTTTATATAGTGAACTTTGAAATAAAAACTCGATTTTTATATATTGAACTTTGAAATAAAAACTCGATTTTTATATATTGAACTTCAAAATAAAAATTCGATTTTTATATATTGAATAGCAAACTAAAAATTCGATTTTTATATATTGAATAGCGAAGTAAAAATTCGATTTTTACATATGTAGTGAAAGCGGGCAACGAAGATGACGAAGATGCGATAGCGATGAAGATTTCTATCCATGAAGAGCGGTGGAGCTAGGATAGCTATATGTGAGAACTTCTCACCTTTCAATTTCTTTTCTAGTTATATATATACTAGGATGCAGACGGTGCTTAGTAGCACCCGACACAATCGTCCACAGACCATGGACTTGTTTGTTTGGCTGTTTGGTTATTGATTGTGATATTGGTTTGAATGTGGTTTGTGGTGTGAAAAATCGAATCGATAAATTGGTTAGGATTAGACGTGCGCCGTTATAAGGCGAAGGAGTAAGGCTAGGTTAGACTCTTACTCCAAATTTTGTGGTTTGCATAATAAAATTGATATGATTGATGTGTGAATGGCGTGGGCCTTCACTAGACCGGGGATAAGGCTAGGCCTCGTCCCGTTTCTAGTATCGTGCCGTTATGCCGCCGAAATTTTCTAAAATGTGTTAGAAAAATAAAAATATCATTTTATTTAAAGAATGAACTGAATAGAAATTCATATGTTGGAATAAAATGTTTTATCGTTAAAAATATAATTTTTAACGTGAAGTGAATAAAATAGAATATTCATTTACAAACCAGACGGTTTGTTTATGTACACCTATTTGAATGACATTGATTGGGACGATAAATTTTACACATCGCCCAACTGCACGAATAAATATTTGTTTGATTGTTTGAAACCCCATACGGGTGTTGGGATGAAATTTGCAGTTCACTCATCCTGATTGATTAAATATGTCGATCGATTGATTGACAGGCTGTTATAAGCGTTGAATATCTATATTTGATGCTTTTACAGTGTAGTGCACTTTGGTTGATGGTTGATTATTTTCAATGTTATTATATACATGTGTTGTATGAAAATCCATATAATTAACTTTATATGGTGATTGATTGGGCCTCATTCTAATTTGAAAAATAAAGAATATTATAAAATAAAAGTTCATGTGTTGACAGTACTCATCCATTGAGATTGGTCATGTGTTGAACGAAATATTTTGATAATAACAACTATTTTGAAAATAGAAATTTATGAAGCCGTGTTGATTAGATTAACGCCATTTTGACGTGAACGATATTTATATCGATTTTAAAACGATTTCGAAATGAAATGAATTGATTTCGAAATGAATTGAATTGAAAACGATTTCGAAATGAATTGAATTGAAAACGATTTCGAAATGAATTGAATTGAAAACGATTTCGAAATGAATTGAATTGAAAACGATTTCGAAATAAAATGAATTGAAAACGAATTCAAATTGAATTGAAAACGATTTCGAAATGAATTGAATTGAAAACGATTTCGAAATGAATTGAATTGAAAACGAATTAAAATGAATTCAAATTGAATTGAAATTTGAATTGAATAGAAATGAATTTTGAAACGAATTTATAAAGAAGAATTCAATTTTGATTTGAATTGAAAAGGAAGTTGAAATTGCTTTTGAAACGAATTTAAAACTATTTATATAATTCGTTTTAAATAGAGATCGACGAAGTATATATTATATATATTATATATATAATATAATGGCCTGAATAGAACGCGCCGCGCCGCGGCAGTTCGTGAATTTCGACCATTTATTTCAAACGGACATTGCGGGAGATCCGACCGTCGGATTCTCCTAAAACCGGAACCGTTGGGTTCGTATCGAAAAGAGCTTTCTAATGAATGTTAGAAATTTGAAATCTAACGGTTGGATTTTGAATTATGTCCAAATCAAATTCGAAAAAGGTCGCTGTAAGTGCAGTTCGATGGCCGTTGATGGAAATCGACTGCACAGGCCTTGATAAAATTATTAAAAATTGTAATAATTTGTGTAAAATCATAAGAAATGATTTAGAAAGGATTGGGATGAAAAACTCCATATTTGAAAAGATAAAAATAGATTTTTATCTAAATGAACTAGTTTTGAACTAGAATTATAATTCTATTTATTTTTAAATAAATAAATTGAATATGAAAGGGGTTTTAAAAATAACCAGAATATCCAATGATTGCATTGGAGTGGATTTGAATCGAAGTTGTCTTCGAAATATTTCGATGTTGGAATTCGTGATTATACAGGTGTTGTTATGGAAATTTGAAAGATATATTTGTATCGTTATTTCCAATATGACATTTGTTAATCGTAGAATTTGATATTGAATATAAGCCGATATATTTTCTATTCAGAGCCTTATATTGAATATCAAATGTGATTTGGGTTTGTCGTGAATGGTGTCTTCACTAACACTGTTCTTGAACCCAGTTGAGAAATGATTAAATCTTTTTATTTAGATTTAATGAAGTGTACCATTTAAATGATATTTAATTGGAATTGAATTGATATTGATTTTTGGGTTTATCGTGAACAGTGTTTTAAATAACACTCGTTCTTTAACCCGATCATTAATGAGATGTGATTTTAGGTTTATCGTGAACAGTGTTTTAAATAACACTCGTTCTTTAACCCGATCATTAATGAGATGTGATTTTGGGTTTACCGTGAACCGTGTTTTAAATGACACTGATTCTTTAACCCAGTCACAGATTAAAACTAAGTGGAGTTTTAATGAATCTTTAATTAGATTGAAATAATCGAAATGGAGTATCACCAGTTTTGCTCCAAGCGATAGTTAAATCTTTAATTAGATTTGAACGTGAAAGGGTAATTGAATTTACCGATAACACTGTGGTGTTAGATATGAAGTATTACCAGTTTTACTTCATGGGATAAATAGGTTGGGATTGGGAAATTAAAACCAATGATTACTTCGGTAAGGTTCGTTAATCCCGACTAATTTGAATTGATATTCAAAAGTAGATTAAAGCATAAATTCAAGAATTTATCTTTGATAAAATTAATGGGAACCTTTCCCTATGAATGTGAAATTTAGAAACTAACTGTCGGTTAGCTAAGCAGAATGGTTTTCGGGATATTGATCTGATGTTGGTTTCGGCCTTCGGGGTTAATATTTGGGAAATTATTCTCTTGATTAATTTACGGTTAGTGACTAATGAATTGGAATGAGGCGTATGTTGTGTTTGTGTAACACTTTTATAATATATACGCGAGTTATTCAGAAAGACCGGGTTTATCCCATTCTGAATAACTGATACGACGATAAGTCGAAGATGAAGACGATGGTCGAAGACCGGAGGTCTTCACGTCGTTTGGGTGATAACTGATGATCTTGATTGGGCTGTACACCCAAGAAGATGGAAACAGTTAGTGATCGTCCAGACGTACTTGGAGATCGATGGATATGCGGGGTACTAGGTGCCTCCGGTTTCGTTCAGACCCAGAACGGACTTGTAAATGGACTGTGTGTCTGACATTGGATTTTAGTCCGTGTGATTGATCTCTATTAAATATATATCTGTTTGGCGGCGGAGAATTTATTCTCTTGCTTAACGCCCTTCTCTGAGACGTACGAGCTCAGGGGTTATATATTGATGGATATCAAACGCATGGAGTGAATTGCCTGTGTGGCATGCCTAAGTGGCAATTGATCGAGGCTTCTGTTGAAAAGTAAAGTCTTGTGGTGATGATCAAAGCACGGCCTTTGTGGCGTAGCTTTGTGTAACGTTTGCTTCGCGAGTTTCGCACCCGGTATGAACCAAAAACGGGAGAGGACGTCAGGGAGGGCATGCGTTTCTTTCTAGCTGGAAGTGGCGTCAGTGGTTTTACACGCCCTGACGAGTTTGACTTATGTGGTTGTTGCTGTTGTGAGGCGCCTCGGTTATATCGGTTTCGGCCGAATGCATTCTGGTCGGCTGACGGACCAGACTTACACCCCATAGGGTGGGGAGATGTATTGTTCAGGCATAATAATCCACTCCGTGTGGACCGGCCCTGAGGATCCAAGGGGCAGTTGCGGCTGTTCCTGAGACATGGGCTAGATTGTCTCGAATCGGTTGAGGACTATCTTTTGCCTCGGTTCATAGATGGAAACCCAATTTCCAAATACGTGACTTTGCGGTTTTAGTTGTAATCCTATATATGGCGACATAGTGGGATGGGGTGCTCATGCCGCCTATGATTGATACTTATGATTTGAAATTGTTTTATATACTATGCACTTACAATAGTATCAAATGATTTGTTTTAAAACGTATCAAGCATTCTTTGGCTGTTATAAGGGAAAACCCTATCCCCCGGCTTGCGTTGCATTGTGTGATAGGACCTGGGTCTTATAACAGCTTCATTTTTCTTTATTTAGCATTGCGCTGTTTGTTTTATGCACTGGTATTCTTGGGAGGAAACCCGTTCCGTGTTATACGGCGTGGTCCCTTGATTTACCTAGCTTTGAAAATAAAGATTAATAACTGTTTTAGTTCTCACACCAGTCCCATGACTGACCTGGAGTTTATTGTTTTAACCTAAACTCTGGGTGCCCTTATTTTCGACACGGGCAGCTAGTAGTTTTGGTTTTGCAGATGTATATTCACAGGATCCTGGTTTACAGCTGGAACGATATCCGGAAAGCTTTGTATCCGTATATCTCATTCTAGTTGTGTATTATATTATTTTCCGCTGCTATGTATTTAAATGTAATTTAAATCTCTGATATTTCTGTGTAATATTGTTTCATACTCTGTATATTCTTGTAATCTGATGCATTGTTGTAATAAGCAATGAAATGTTCTTCTGCATGCGTTCTGCTTTGTCGTATTCTCAAACGATAGGGCGTTTCGAACGGTCTGGGTCGGTTTAGCGACTGGTTCGGACCGGGCGAAATTCCTTGCTCGTCACAGGGCACCCGAGTTTGCAAAGTGAAACAAACTACAGGTCAGTCATGGGACTGGTGTAAGAATTCTTAACTAATTTAACTAATAGTAATAAGGCAAATCCAAGGACCACGCCGCTAACGCGGAACGGGTTTTGTTCCAATGGATTTCCGTGCATAAATTAAAGTAAATCGTTAAACAACGCAATGCTTTTTAGAAAAATGAAACTGATCGACGCTAGTCTATGAATTAGAAAAGCGCGACATTTGTAATAAATTCTGCAAGCATACAGGCGTGTAGCATACAGGTCGAACACAGGGAGGTTTAATTAAATTTTTTTTTTTTCTTGGGCGTGTTAGACAGAACTTTGGGGGTTGTTTTCAATGTTGTTGAAATAATGTTATTGAAACTGCTACAAATCTGAATCTAATCTGACGTATATCAAATTCAACAACAGGAAAGAAAATAACAAGTACTAGCAAAAACAACAAAAGTAAATAATAACTGGAACAATAACAGAGAATTAAAAATAGAGTTGCTGTTGAAACTAATCAAACAGTCAACACTAGTATGCAGTAACAAAGACAATAACAATATGTGTTCTACCGAATCTAATCGTGTAGATACACAAATTGTTTTAAAAGAAAAGTAAATAACTAGAACAAGAAAATTTTATTAAACTAATGGCAGTACAGAATTATGAGATGCTTTTTACAATGGTTACAATCACATATTTATAGATGAGAAGGGGAAAACCCTAACTAGGTCTATGAATAAATGGCCCTCCTAATTCATGAATATTTCTTGCCTTCCTTGACTACCTGATTGGAGAAAATCTGGGCATATCATTGTAAATATTTTCCATATCTTTCAATTTTCCCATGTGGCTTGATTGATAGAAGATTGCATCTAATTAATTCTTCCAAACTAGGACGTTTATCAGACTCCAAAGGCAATATAAGATAAATCTTCAAAATTGGTTTTTCTTTTTTGGTAACAATTCAATCAGAAATTCTTCTAATTGAAATTGAATGATTTGAATTTACTTCCATGATGAGAACATGGCTATTGCTGAGATGTTGATTGGTGCACAGCATAAATACATACACATGAATATGTGTATGTATATATATATAACATAACAATAATCCAGATATTTCTCAAAGCAAAGGAGCCAGTGTGAACGCGCTCCGTTTCTTTGGCAAAAAGTGAGCTTGACGGGGTTCGAACTCAGGTCTCTCAGCACCAATTCCTATGCCTTTACCAGTGAGCTACTACTTCTTTTGCAATTGAAATGAATTTGATGTGAGGAAGTAGCTCTTTCTTGTAGTTGGCCTTTGATTTGAATTGAAGGAGGCATTTCTTGACATCCTGTAAAAACATACAAAAGTAACCAAAGGATCATTTATTTATTTACAAAAGATAAAGCATAAGAGTAATAAAATAAAAACTTTTCAGTGTCAATCAAATACCCCCACACTTATCTTTTACTCGTCCTCGAGTAAAAAAAAAAAATGAAAACTAACTAGATAGGTCGCACTTTCGTAGGAAACACGATTGCATTGAGCGTATGCAACAAGCCGTTAAACCTCTAGGTGTCCCTAGTAGGACGAGTGGTGTCTCGTGAGGGTTTTCAGCGGATACTACCCACAAAATCCAAATGCAGTATGCTGTGATTCTAATGAAACTACATGGATGCAATGGACATATGCAACTAAAAACGAAAAATGAAAACACGACTTGTTTCATGAAAGTGGTACAACAAATTAAGTTAATAATTTCTATTCAGTTGATTTTATTTTAGATACCTCGACTTGTCACAAATTTTCAATATAAATCATGTTTTCAAATGTTAAATTCCAGTTTGGCCAGCTAGTTCGGTCGATAACATAGTGCAGCCATGAAATAAATTCTTAGTTTGTTTGGCACAGTTTGCAAAGTGGTATTCTAATTTTCTCATGTATGGCTAGTCAAATCAATAAGGTCAAGAAGTGTTCGGGTATCATCGCTTATTCTTTATTCTATAAAATTTTAAGATTTATGATTAAGTACATACACCTAAAAAGACCAAGGTTTACCACCCATGCACTGCCTCGCGGACTAACGGAGAGTAGGTAAAGAGCTTGGCGGATTGTGCAGGCCGACTTTGACTTTGTCAACAACGTGTCGGTAATCCTTAGGTGTCCAATCCCATAAAATGAGACCAAGATATTCCAACTTTGACTTTGTCAACAACGTGTCGGATAGAGCTTGGCGGGTTTGCACACCAACGCTCGATATACAAGCAATGTTGGATACCCTTGGAATACTATTATTATTATTATCAAAAATATAAGCACAAAAGAGAGTTACGCGAATTCAACTTAACACAACTTAGTTTTAAAGATTTGAAAAGCCAATATAAGTCTTTTAAGTCCTCCACTTATCTAACAAAGTCTACAATATAGAATAGATTTCATGGCCATCACCTAAGAATCTCCCTATGTACCGGTTACACTATTATCCCTCAAAATTAAGCTTTTCATTATATTTCCTATTCGATCTAAGTTGAGAGAGAAAAATACTATCAACTGGCTAAAAATTGTAAACTTATTTTGCTGTATCAATTGAAAATGAGTCGTATTTTCCAAAAAAAAAAAAAAATTATGGTATGTTACTACAATCTAAAATGTATGATGGTCCTACTTAAATGGCTGAAAATAAAAAGAAATAAAAACAAAGAAAAATGAAAATGGATGAAATGCAGACTCCCCCCCCACACTAGAACTAAACAGTGTCCACACTGTGAACGTTTCCTAAATTTGAATGATCGTACCCAAAGATGGATTAAATGTAAAATGACTTGTAAAATGAAATGCAATCTAACTATATGTAAGAATGGATCATATGTATAATGATATATGTGTTTGCGATGTATGCGATGCAAAGAGTTCCACCAACTTTTCCCCCCACACTTGGTTCTAGCCCTATGAGTCCCATTCCCACTATGTCTAGGTATATTTTCTAACAAGCAAGAGTTTTTGAAAACCATATCATCTTTAAACCTAGATTTATAGTCCAGGAGATAAATGTCTAGGGTCTTCCTAACATGAAGTTTTTCAACAAAACTAACATTCCAAAAATAGTTCATGTATTCAACAAATTTGTCAGTGTAATTTTTCAAAAATTTGTGATCGTATGTAAATTCAGTGAAATTTGACATCTGAGTGTTGTTCAAGAGTATGTGATCACATTTCTCATCATTAACTGACAACGTATTTTCGACACTGACAACTTCAAATTCGTTTGAAATTCTTTCAAAGTTAAAATTTTCGAACTCATGATGTGAATCCACTTCTTCCCCATTTGGCAATTCATCCTCATACAAATCAAGAAATTCATGTTCATTAAAATTCTTCTCCAAAGTTTCAACATCTTTGTTTTGTTCAATTTCCAAAATTTCCAGTTTCTCACAGTCTGAAAGAGGAAGATCAAAATCCAAGCTTAAATCTTTTTTCTGAAAAGAGTTGAAGTCCAAATCATTTGTTGAATTTTGAAAAACTTCATCAAGATGATTATTCTCAATTTCAAAAGTCGTTATTTGAAAATTTTCAATGTCAGTAGAAATTGGATTGTTTTCTGATTCATCGCATGTTTGAATTTGATTTTGTTGCTCTTGTTGTTCTTTATAAGACGCCATTAAACAAAGAAGTTCATCCATCTTTTTATTTAGCCTTTCCGCCCTCTCATCAAAATGACAATCTGCAGAGTCGTTGATTTGAGAGCTCTCACTTTGGATTTCTTGATTATCAAAAGTATAATCCTCATCAATTTCACCATCAATATTATTTCCAATGTGATAGTTGTTTGAATTTTCAGAAAAATGACAATTGTATTGGAAATCATTTTGATTTTGAAAATCAGGTTCGTAACCAAAACTGTTGAAATTCGAGGGAAAGTTGCAATTTTGGTTAATCTCAAGATGTGGATATGGGTTGTAACTTTGGAAATTTTGGTTTACAACCCCATATTGTTGTGGATCAAAGCTGTATTGGGATTTAAAGCTATTTTGATGTGGATCTGGCCCATAATCGAAATTATTGAAATTTGAATTGAAATCGCCATTTCGATTATATTCATGATGTTGAAAATGTTGGTCATTTTGAAAATTTTGAAAATTGTTGGCAATGGGCTGACAAAAATTCGGAAAATTTTGCTTCATGAGTTGTAACTCATATTCATACTCTTCAAGAGGACGTCTACTCCGGTTATTATCCCACAATTCTCTCAATGATTTTTTTGAATTAGACATTTGAAATGAAATCACGGCAAGACAGAAATTATTCTCAATTCAAAATAATATAAAATAATGAGTTGTGCTCTATTAATTAACTGACTCAATTTGAAGGGGGAAGAGGGTCTTATGGCCGTTCACGTATAGTATAAAACTAAGGGATACGGCCAATGTTTTACGGGTAGTATGCAACCTCTTTTGGTAAAAGTTCAATAAATTGAACTAATATATATCCGCGATCCAATTGTACGAGACAGTCAACTTCACAAAGCACCACTTTTCAGTTATATTATTTTGAAAATCAAAATCACGTGTTAAAATTGAAAATCGATGAGAGTGATTAGTAATGGAAAACCGTTCCTCACCACAAATTCAGAAATATAAATTGCAGAATTAAAATTTACATTCAAGCCGCTGCCCCTACAGAATTTTTTTACAACAATTGTCTATAATTTTTTTTTTCTTTTTCCTTTTTCAGCAAATTTCAAAAAAAAAAAAAACGATTCCTCTTTTGCAATTTTTTTTCCTTTCTTCTTTTGTCTTTCTTGTTCTCAATACATTGATTTCTTTTCTTCTCTTACAAATTTCCTTTCTTTTCAAAAAAAAAAAAAAAATCGTCTTTTGATTTCTTTCCTCTTTATTCCTCCTTTCCAATTTTCCATATAATTACTCCTCATTCTTCTTTGACAAGTTCAAAAAAAAAAAAAAAAAAAATCTTGCCATTTTTCTTTTAATTCTTCCCTATTTTCAACTTCTTTCTCCTTCCTTTCGTTTGTTTCTCCTCTTACTAATATCTCACATCCTTTCTTCTTTTACAATTTGCTAAAGAAGAAAAAATCCTTTTATAAATTTCTATTCTCTGCCTTGTAATTAATTTTCTTTCTTTCTCCATTTAATTCTTTCCCTTTTCAAGTTTTTCCTTTCTCATTTTTTTCTCTCTCTTCTAATTTTACAACAATAAACAAAAGAAAAAATTCTTTCTGTTTTTGTCTTCTCTTTTATTTCTTTCCCTTCTCAATTTCTTTTCCAAATCTTTTACAATTACTTTTCTTTCTTCCTTTACAATTCTCTTTCTTTTCTGAAATCTCTCTTCCCATTTTTTTTGTCACTTGTTTCTTTCCTATTTGTCCGCTTTTCAACACTAATAAAAAAAAAAGGCAAGGACATAATTTTTTTTTCCATTATTCTTCCCTGCTTCATTTTTTCCCCTCTGATCAAATACCCCTCTCTCTCACACAATCTCATTTCACCACATTTTTTTTTTCAATCTACACTTCAGCACCATCTTCTTCAATCCCTCCTTCCCACCACACTTCTGCCACAACGCACAAACCAACCCCATCCACAAGCATTCTCTCAAAAAAAAATTCCAAATTTTTTTTAACCTACCACAGCCTCATATTTTCTTGTGCTTTTTTTGTTATTTACTTCATTAAAAAAAAAACCCAAAAAAAAAAAAAAAAAGAGTTTCAAACCAAGGACAAAGTGACTGGAGTTCAAGCAACAAATCAAGAATTCAAAAATCAGAAGAAATTGCAAATAGTGAGATTTCAATCATTGACGCTACTCATTTTTATGGATGGACAGCCATACCCCACTGTAAATTTCTTTTAACTCTACAGGTGCTCTGCTGCAAAAATATAGACAATTGTTGTAAAAAATTTCTGCATGGGCAGCGGCTTTGAATGTACAATTTTTAATTTCTGCAGTTATTTTGTGTGATTGCTGTTGTTTCTGCATCTTTTATTCATTCTGTTAAGGGCAATACCCCAATTTACATAAGGTGAGGGATTTCATCACCCTTTCCTTAGCCCACAAATTGCATTTGATCGTAGAATCTGACTAATAATAACGGTTAGACGTTGGACTTAAGGGAGTCACGGGCTCATCTAGGGCTTAATTATATTGTGATAGTTGATTCATTTGGAACGAATTATTTCTTGGTGTCTAGACTACGGCAGAGAAATAGCCGTTTATAAATATTACGGTGATTCGTAAATATTATATCGGTTGTTACTCTGAAGGTACTTAAACCTTCGGCTGCATTGCTAGGGTGATTCCTGGTGCACCGATAACTCCTGTCCGTTAACTGGCTGAGAAATCTTTTGATCTAAGTAATCAAACGTGTCACTTTATAATTTTGGGTTAAGAGCCAATAAGGACATAAAACTTCATTGTAGCTAATTTTTGTGCTTGCATTTAACAACAATGAGTGAAAAAAGTGTTAGCCAACAAAATTCTCCTAGGGGTTCTCGAATCAACCAAAATTTTCCAACCGAAGTGGATCAAAATCGAGTGAGTCAAAACTTTCCAAACTTTGGGGATCAAAACCAAATAAATCAAAATTTTCAGAACCTCAATATCCAAATGGATAGACCCCTGTCTCTTCATGAACGATGTTATCCAACTAGGACCGTCCAACCCTCTGTCATCGTTTTTCCACCAGCTGAAGGAAACAATTTTGAGTTGAAACATTCCTTTATTCAAGGGGTACCAAAATTTACTGGGTCTGAAAATGCTTATGAATTTCTGAGTGAATTTGAATTGTATGCGTCCACAACAAAAATGCAACAATTGTCTAACGAATCGATCAAGCTAAGGCTAATCCCATTTGCACTACTTGAAAGCGCTAAAAGATGGCTAAATTCTCTTCCAAAACATTCCATAAGAAGTTGGGATGAATTTGTCACTGCATTTTTGAAAAAGTTTTTCCCTTTCCATAAAACTCTCAAAATCCGAACTGAGATAAATCAATTTTGTCAAAATGAGGGGGAAACTTTTTCAAAATATTTTGAGAGATTCAACCAACTACTGTATAGTTGTCCTCATCATGGAATTCTAAAAGACAACTTGTGTCAAATTGTATATGAAGGGCTTAACTATCAATCTAAAACTCAACTAGAATCAATGTGTGGAGGAGATTTTATGTCTAAAACAGCCGATGAAGCTTGGCGGTTCTTAGAAGATTATTCTGAAAAGGACATGCAATGGGAATCAATTCGTGTTCCCAATCGTACTTCTACAAGAGGAGTGCATGTCGTGGACCCAAATCAAATTCCCGTAGAAAATCAAACTCCTCAAGCCGGAGAAGGGTTACCCCACTACTACTCTCAGGACCAAGCCAATGCTATAGCTCAAAATAACCCTTACTCAGCCACGTACAATCCTGGTTGGAGGAACCACCCAAACTTTTCTTGGTCAAACCCCAATAATTCGGCAAACCCATCTCACATGCAACCCTTTATTCCCAATCCGAATTACCAAGCTCCACCGCCCAATTCTCAAACCTCTCAAACTACACCTCAATCCAAACAACCGTATAGGCACCCCAATTTTCAATCATCAAACCAATCATCTCAATCTTCTCAACCATCACAAGATATTGTTCGATTAGAAAAACAAATAAATAATCAAGACGCTAAAATCGACCAACTAATGCATATGATAAAGGAAATGGCGAAAAATAATGAGAAAGGAAAATTGCCTAGTCAACCTGAGGTGAATCCAAAATATAACTCTCGTACTGTAAATTCTTGTGAGGACGAAAACCATAATCCAGTCAACGCTATTACAACCCTTCGATCTGGAAAGAGGATTGATAATAACGTGGACAACCCTGGCGAACCTTCTAACTCGACCCCAATCCCCATTCTTGATGATCACCCATTGGCTTTGAATGCCAACTCTTCTAAACCTCAAGTTCCCTTAAATGTTGGCAATCCCAACAGTTCTTCTCCCAGCGTCGGCAAACCCGACCCACCTTCGAAAATTAATGTTGGCAATCCCAACATTTCATCTTCTACACCCCTACCACCTTCTTCTTCGAATGATGAAACTCATCCCAAAATCGAAAAACCAGTAGCTCCTTTTCCTCATAGACTCAATAATAAGAAGAAAGCAGCAAATTTCGATAAAATCTTGGAAATTTTCAAACAAGTCCGTGTGAACATTCCTCTTTTAGACACCATTGAACAAATCCCTCAATATGCCAAGTGTCTTAAGGAATTGTGCACACAAAAACGTGCGACCAATGTCCCAAAAACCGCCTTCCTAACTGCGAATACAAGCTCTGTTCTTTCGAATCTTGCCCCAGTCAAGTATAAAGACCCTGGCTGCCCTACGATTGATTGTAAAATAGGAAACACCCACATCTCTCGTGCTCTACTCGACCTTGGTGTCAGTGTCAACCTTCTCCCATATACTGTCTATCGTCAACTTGGACTAGGGGAGATTAAACCAACAAACATCACACTTCAACTAGCCGATCGATCTGTCAAAAGGCCATTGGGAATTATCGAAGACGTCTTGATACAGATCGAACAGTTTTACTTCCCTGTCGATTTTATAGTTCTAGAAACAGAGCCTGTCTCAAATCCCCACGTTCAAATACCATTGATCTTAGGACGCCCCTTCTTAGCAACCTCTAATGCTATCATTAATTGTAGGAATGGTCAACTTCGACTTTCCTTCGGGCACCTAACCATTGAGCTAAACATCTTTAATCTCAACAAACAACCTAGGGATTTTGAGATCGATGAAATTGACATGATTCAAACCACAGTTGATGAAACCTCAAGCGACACTTCTGAAGCCCTGAAAATGTGTCTTGACCATTTCAACCCTGATTTCGACGAACTCGAATACATTTCTGAACTGAACAAAATTCTTGACTCCGACACTTCGCCACCTGAATCTAACCAAGGAATGTTGACCAATGTTGATACACAAGAACTTCCTAAGTTAGACCTCAAACCCTTGCCACCAGACCTTAAGTATGCCTACCTAGACTCTGCAAAAACTTTTCCCGTAATTTTGGCTTCCGATCTTACCGAGGACCAAGAAGAAAAACTTTTGGATATCTTGCGGGAAAATAAGGAGGCCTTGGGGTAGGAAATTAGCGATATAAAAGGAATTAGCCCATCAATTGTGAAACATCGCATACATTTAGTTGATGAGGCTAAACCCACCCGTGAGGCTCAAAGGCGATTAAACCCAAACATGAGAGAAGTGGTCAAGGAGGAGATAATCAAATGTCTAGACAATAACATCATCTATCCCATCTCATCTCTTATTCCATTGTTCTAATAAAAGTTCTTCTTTCTCTTTTCTGCATTTTTTTGTTTTCTTAGCAACTAGTGTTGTCTATACGATTAGATTCGGTAGAACACTATTTGTATTTTGCACTTATTTGCATTAGTGATTTACCGTCTGATTAGATTCAGCGGAAATCCTAATTTTAATTCTTGTTTGTTATTTCAATTTCTGCTTTTATTATTTTCTTAGGTCAAATTGGATTTGATTAGATTCAAATCTAATTCATAGTTTTATTTCTTTTCCATTGAAATCGTGATCTGATCGTCGGTTCAGTTAGATCTGTTCTGAATCAAATCACAGTTTTAATTTTGTTTTGTTTTATTTTCAAAATCAACCTCCAAAGTTCGTCTAACACGCCCACGAAACATATAAATAATAAAATTTAACTTTCCTCCCTGTGTTCGACCTGTATGCTACACACCTGTATGCTTGCAGAATTTATTACAAATGTTGCGCTTTTCTAATTCATAGATTAGCGTCGATCAAGTTTTTGGCAATAGGGCGTTGTGACTGTTGCGTTTGAAGGAGAGGATGTTGTGACTGTTGCGTTTAAAGGTAGGATGAAATAGATGGTTTTTTTTTTTGGGGTTGTAAGGGTGATGAAGGACTTATTGCTGACGTTGGTGTGTGAAAGAGGGTGGTTGATGTTCGGAGCGCGATGATCTGATTGTGAACTGGGTGGTTGTGATGATGAGGTGCGCAATGAGGATTCGAAGAAAAGAGCCGATGGAAGGAAATAGTTCTGTGGTGTTCGAGATTTTGAGGTGGATTTTTGGCTGTTTACCAGTGTGATTAGATTTTGTTGTGATGGAACTTGGTTGGGCAATAGGGCGTTGGATCAACGTGATAATGGTAGGGTGATGTTTGAGTAGATTTACTGGTGATCGGCAAGGGAATATGGTCTGGGTGTTTATGGTAGAAGGGCTTGAACGTGAAGATAAGGTTATGAGGGATGGTTAAATCGGTTTGAAGATGGGAGTGAATTGCTATTGTAGATCGGGTATTTGACGTGGGGTTGTGTCTGTGGAAAGTGGGTAGGGTAGTGATGGGAATTGAATGGTGGTGAACTGGAGAAGGGGATTAATGGAGATAGGTGGAGTTGCTGTTGGTACTTGGTTTGAACTGCTTGGAGATGATGGTAAGGTTATGGCAAAATTATGGAAGAAGATGTACAAAGGAAAGGGAAATAAAGAAAAATCCGCAAAATTTTTTTTTTTTTTTTTTCTTTTTTTTTAGACTTGCAGAAGAATAAATGTAGAGATTGAAAAGGAAAAAAAAAAAGAAATCAAAGAGGAAAGGCAAGCTTTTTTTTTCTCTCTTGTTTATGTGATTATGGTATCAATGACTAATACCAAACCAACAAATCAAGAATTTTTTTCTATATCTATACACAAGAAAACATAATGAAAAATAAAAAAATAATAAAAATAAAAACTAACACGAATCGGAAATTAAATAAATAATAAAATTTAGTTGTTACCTCCCCGGCAACGGCGCCAAAAACTTGATCGACACTAGTCTATGAATTAGAAAAGCGCGACATTTGTAATAAATTCTGCAAGCATACAGGCGTGTAGCATACAGGTCGAACACAGGGAGGTTTAATTAAAAATTATTATTTATTTATTTTCTTGGGCGTGTTAGACAGAACTTTGGGGGTTGTTTTCAATGTTGTTGAAATAATGTTATTGAAACTGCTACAAATCTGAATCTAATCAGACGTATATCAAATTCAACAACAGGAAAGAAAATAACAAGTACTAGCAAAAACAACAAAAGTAAATAATAACTGGAACAATAACAGAGAATTAAAAATAGAGTTGCTGTTGAAACTAATCAAACAGTCAACACTAGTATGCAGTAACAAAGACAATAACAATATGTGTTCTACCGAATCTAATCGTGTAGATACACAAATTGTTTTAAAAGAAAAGTAAATAACTAGAACAAGAAAATTTTATTAAACTAATGGCAGTACAGAATTATGAGATGCTTTTTACAATGGTTACAATCACATATTTATAGATGAGAAGGGGAAAACCCTAACTAGGTCTATGAATAAATGGCCCTCCTCATTCATGAATATTTCTTGCCTTCCTTGACTACCTGATTGGAGAAAATCTGGGCATATCATGGTAAATATTTTCCATATCTTTCAATTTTCCCATGTGGCTTGATTGATAGAAGATTGCATCTAATTAATTCTTCCAAACTAGGACGTTTATCAGACTCCAAAGGCAATATAAGATAAATCTTCAAAATTGGTTTTTCTTTTTTGGTAACAATTCAATCAGAAATTCTTCTAATTGAAATTGAATGATTTGAATTTACTTCCATGATGAGAACATGGCTATTGCTGAGATGTTGATTAGTGCACATCATAAATACATACACATGAATATGTGTATGTATATATATATATAACATAACAATAATCCAGATATTTCTCAAAGCAAAGGATCCAGTGTGAACGCGCTCCGTTTCTTTGGTAAAAAGTGAGCTTGACGGGGTTCGAACTCAGGTCTCTCAGCACCAATTCCTATGCCTTTACCAGTGAGCTACTACTTCTTTTGCAATTGAAATGAATTTGATGTGAGGAAGTAGCTCTTTCTTGTAGTTGGCCTTTGATTTGAATTGAAGGAGGCATTTCTTGACATCCTGTAAAAACATACAAAAGTAACCAAAGGATCATTCATTTATTTACAAAAGATAAAGCATAAGAGTAATGAAATAAACACTTTTCAGTGTCAATCAGAAACCATTATAAGACCCAAGTCCCATCACACAATGCAACGCACACCAGAGGATAGGGTTTTACCTTATAATGGTCAAAAGATGCTTGATACTTGTAAAACGGATTTGATATTAGTGTGTATATGTTTTAAATAAAAACATTTCAATCATAAGTATTAATCCTAGACGGCATAGTAACCCATCCTACTATGTCGCTGTATATAGGTTTACAACTAAAGCCGTAATGTCGTATTGGAGATTTGGATTCCATCATGAGTCGAGGCTAGGGGCAAGCTCCTCTCCGATTCGAGATACTCTAGCAAATGCTTCAGGATCCCCAGCTGTGAACCCTTGGATCTTCAGGGCTGGTCCCCGCCTATGGGCAGTGGATTAGTTATGCCTGAACACACGCTTCCCGGTCCCTTTGAACCTATAATATGACCACCAACGGCCTATAAAACACGAGGCACCTCAAAATCCATCATCCACATAAGTAAAATGTCAGCGCCGGTAGGTCCCTGACATCACTCTAGCTAGAAAGAAACGTGTGCACTCCCTGCAGTCCGTATCCCGTTTTTAACTCATACCGGGGTGTGAGGCTCTTGAGGTTACGCTATACACAAAGCTACGCCTAAATAGGTCGTGCTTTGATCATCAACCACAAGGCCTGCTTTGCAATAAAAGCCTTGATCATTTGCATCTTGGCGTGCCACGTTGACATTTCATGCCATGCAATTCATAACTATTAATACACAACCTCTAAGGGTGTTTAAGCAAGGGAATAAATTCCCCGCCACCAACGGTTGTATATTAATAGAAATCAATTTACATAAAATGAAATTCAACATCAGACATGCATCCATTTATAAGCTTATATTCTGGGTCTGAGCGAAAGCCAAATCCGTCGATCTCCAAACGCGTTTGGACGATCATTACCAAATACCATGCCTTGGAAGGTCAGTCCCAATTCAAGATACCAGTCATCATCATCCCAACGATGTGAAAACCTTCGGTCTTCAATCACCTTCTTCATCTTCGACTCTTGATCGTCGTGATGATTATTCAGAATCGGTTAAACCCGGTCTTTCTGAATAACTCGCGTATTTTGTAATTAAAAACCAAACAATGTACATTCACATCATACGCCACATTCCAACTCAGAATATTCTTTTAAACAAAAATGTTATTTATATTAAAATATTCTCATTAATTTTATCAAAGATAAAATCAATAAATTATATTTCTTAATCTTTCTAAAATGATTTATTTATATGCTAATTTTCTTTGATTTTCATATCAAAAAATCATTATTACAAGATTATTAATCTTTAAGAAGTAAATCTTGTCTTAATCACGGTTAAAGAACTAGTGTCATTTAAAACACAGTTCACGATAAACCAGAAATCAATTTATTTTCAATCACAAAATATAATTGTAGATAATCTTAATTAAAAGATTTACTCTTTCATCAGGTTTAAGGACAATGTTATTTAAGACATCATCCACAACAGCCCAAAATCCATTACTTGAACTAAATTCTAATTAAATAATAATCTAATTGAAAACTTCTTTTAATCTGTTTGTAAAATATTCAAGATATTCTTTATATTACAAAACTCTTTATTTTACAAAAATTCTTTTATTATACAAAAATTCTTTATTTAAAAAGAAATTCTGCATTGGAATGCGACTCAACCATGTACCATATAATTTGGGTCATATGGGTTTCATACATTTCATGTATAGGGCAATAACAGGAAATAATCCTCAAACCATCCATTAACAACCAGAGTGACAATTTCAACTGTGTGAGCATTAAGATGAAACGATAACGCTCATCGCAGTCTGTCGATCAATCGATAGACATATATACATATATATATATATATATATATATATATAAGATTGGGATTTGTGTCAGTCAAGTATCGTCCGAATACCCGTGTGGGGTTCCAGCCAACAACAGTTCATATAAATCAATAAATAAATAAATGATTGACAAATTGTTTTAACCACTTTCAATTTCACTGATATGTTGATGTTAATATATCAAACATGTCACTTATATCGAGTAAAAATGTATTTTACTTGTATGATTTCTCTATATATATCCCTAAAGTTACATAAACAGTAATTTATTTATATAGCTTTATTGCAGATGACAAATCAAATATAAATTTCATTATATTTTATTTGTATGAAATTTCTTAACAATACATTTCAGTGTATAATGTTTGGACCAACAATACAATTTGTATATTAGAATATAAATTCTAACGCAAGTTTTGCAAATAAAAATTGTATTTTATTTTTGCGTATAAATTCTACCGTCTATTATGCAAATAAAAGTGATTCTTATATTTGCACGTAAATTCTGTTTCAACAAAGATGTGTAAAAGTGATATACTCATTTTGTTAACAATTCTATTTCAACAAATACAATGTAAATAAAAGTGTATTTCTGATCTTGTACTTTATTTGTACATAAAACACAAATAAAAATGTATTTCATGTATTTGTCTTTTTATTTGACAAAACAATGTTAATAAAATTGTTCTATTATATATTGTCCTTTTATTTAACAAAACAATGATAAATAAAATGTCCTTTTTAATCTTGTACTTTTTTTTAACAAACCAATGATAAATAAAATGTGTTTTTTTTTTATCTTTTACTTTTATTTAACAAACAATGATGAATAAAAGTGAAATTTTCTTTCTATGCTTTATTTGCATCTAAAAATGCAAATAAGAAATATAACTCCCTTTTTTTTTTTTTTTTAATGTTTTGTTTACATATAAAAGGGAAACAACTATGTGATTCTTTTTCCTATATTTTGTTTGCATCTAAAAATGCAAACAAAAATATGTCATATTCTTATTTATACAAAATAGTAAATTCACATAATTACTTCTATTTACATAAGAAAATGTAAATAATTGTATTCCTAAATTCTATTCTTTTTTTATTGTGACAAATTGACAATAAAAATATGAACTTTTATAACTATTCTTTTTAATGACCAAAATGTATCTTTTTGGTTCATTCTTTTAAATGACAAAAATTGTATCTTTTTGTTTCAACAAAAATAAAATCAAAATTTAAATCTTACATGACTATTCTTTTTATTGTAATGAATTACAATAAAAATATGAGCTTTTTATTTAAAAAGGAAATAACACAAAACATGGGTACCTTTACTTACATATAAAATATAAATAAAAGTTTAATTCTTTAACATGTATTTTTATTTACATACAAAATGTAAATAAAAGTAAAATTCTCAAATACATCCTTTTATTTGCAAGTAAAGTGTAAATACAAGTGTGTTTCCAAATATACCTTTTTATTTAAAATATAAATTGTAAATAAAAATGTGTTCTTCCAATATGGGTTTTTGTTTACAAATAAAATGTAAACAAACATGTGCTTACCAATTATTTCTTCTTATTTACAAACAAAATGTAAATAATAGTGTAAATTCTAAATAAGCCTTTTTATTTACAAATAGGATGTAGATAAAAATATGTTTTCTAAATTTGTTCTTTTATTTACAAAAGAAATGTAAATAAAAACATGCCTTTTACATTTGTTATTTTATTTACAAAAGAATTGAAAATAAAAACTTGTCTAACAATACATTTTATAACAAAATGATGTTCCGTTCTAATGTCACAATTAATAATAAAAAAAAATGTGTTTTTATTTCTAATGTAACCTTTATAAATAAAATGTGATTTTAATCCTAATATAACATTTTTATACAAAATGTGATTTTATTCCTAATGCGACATTTCTATACTAAATGTGAATTTATTCCTAATGCGACATTTTTATACAAAATGTAAATTCATCTCTAATGCGACATTCTTATACAAAATGTTATTATTTTCTCATGCAACATTTAAGCTAAAAATGTTGTTATTTTTCTAATGTCATATTTATAACAAAAATGATGTTATTTTTCTAATGTTACATTTTATAACAAAAATGTAATTTTTACTAATGCAACCCTTCATACTAAAAATGTTATTATTTTCTAACATGACAATTTATAACCGAAAATGTTATTTTTAATCAACATGACTATTTCTAATTAAAATGACGTTAATATTTAACATGACATGATTATAGTTAAATGTAATCCTTTATTATCACTACATGAATATAACAAAATGTAATCTTTTATTTAAAGGAACATTTTATATCAAAATGTAATTTTTTTTGTTATATAAAGTAACATGTTATATCAAAATGTAATATTTGATCTAAAGGAACATTTTATAGTCAAAACTGTTATTTTAATCTAACTTAACATTTGAATAAAAACGATGTTTTTAATCTAATATATCATTTTATAACAAAAATGGTACCTTTTGTTCTAATGTAACATTCTATAACAAAATGCTATTTTATTTCTAATTCAACATTTCTAGCAAAATTGATCTTTTTATTCTAATTAAACATTTCTAAGAAAATGGTCTTTTTATTCTAATTAAACCTTTCTAAAAAAAATGGTCTTTTTATATTTTATTAATACTAATTCCTCAAAATGGTAAAAATAAGGTCCTTTCATTTTGTTGCAAATTCTAATACAACAAAATGGTAAAGATAAGGTTCTATCATTTTGTTGCAAATTCTAATACAACAAAATGGTAAAAATAAAGTTCTTTTCAAATGTTAAAATTTATAAATAAAAATGTTATTCTAACAATTAATATAACAAAAATGGTGTTTTTCCATGATGTAACAATTCATATATTTCATACCATCCATAGACACAATACAATACAGTACAATACAAAATAGATCAAGAACCAAAATTTCATCACATCACAGCACAGATTAAATGACATACAGATAAATATTTAACAAAATAAAATAATTAAATAAATTAATTAAATTTGTAAAAATCAGAGATTCGCACATCGGTTTGGCTGAAAATTCAGCAGTCTCTGTTTCAGCAGTGGTCTGCGTCATCGCGAAGCTCTCGGAAAGACGAGTCCAACGCAACTTACGGTTCGTCAAACGGACCTCGTATGAAAGTGTTATTGATTTTCAAACATTGGAAGAATTAAATATTTAAATAATAAAATAATAAAAAAGGAGCTTCTTCTTCCTCACCGTTTACAGTGTTCGGCCGAACCCATCTACCCACTTCCATGCCCGAAAACGCACCCCTGCACACAGCACCGGACCCCGATCAAACACCGCCACCTCGAAGCTCCTGCCATCATCTACTAGCACCTCCAACCATGACGAACTCGGCCCCCTATTTTGCCTAGAAAACACCCATGACTGCCGGCCCTTGTAGCTCGAAATTCACAAAATCCATGAATCAAAACCCGATCTTGACCGTATAGATGGAAAGCTCTCTGAATTCTCTTCGAGTTGGTATATCATACGTCAAATTTCGTTGAACGGATCAAAAGTTATTAACCATTGAAGCTGGGGACATTTTCAGCCATTAAAACTGCAGGCGGCGGCTGGCCATTGAATTAGGGTTTCGGATTTAATATTATTTTAATATTTAATCTCGAAAAATGTGCTTAAAAGGTTGATTTTCGGACTTTCTCCGATTTGGGCCTCCTTACTGTCGTTCTTAAGGTTTTGACAACTTCTGAACGCAATGGGACAGGTCCCGGGGCCCAATTCCGAAATTTGTATATATTTTAATTAAAATTCCATTAAAAATTAATTAATTAAATATTTACTGTACATTTAAATATACCGGAGCCACATACGACCTCAGAAAATTCAAAAAAAAATATTTTTAGCTTTCTTATGACGATACGAGTCCAACAAAATTATTTTCGTCAAACTCTGAGACTGTTTGAAAAACGGTTATTTTTAAGGCTAATATATTTAATTTTAAAAAATACATTTTTAAACAGATAATTTTCGAAACTCGAAATATATAAATGTTTACTGTTTTTCAATGCAGAAACGTCATTCTGAACTCAATGGAAGTGGTTTCGAGTTCAAATTCCTTCGTATGAAAAAAGTAGTGCTTTTGATCTTTATATATTATATAAATAAATTTCATAGCGACCTTTCTAAATTTTAATCTTCACATAACTTTTGATTTTTAAGACGAAACATCAATTTTTCAGATTCTTAGAAAGATATGATTAAACAGATTTAAATATTTCTGGTTTTACTTAATTTTGATTTATTTTGAGTCCTGTACAATCAGTCAAAGTTTAAAATTAACTTTTCAAACTGCAACGCTGTTTTAAACTCCCTGTATAATTAAATTGAAATTTATTCATTTTAAAATAAATATTTAGTCGTTATTATTTAAACAAATTATTTTATATTCTCAAAATTCATTAAAATTTTCTAAAATAAAAATTTTAAATTGGTTCAGAATTTGCGGGTTGTTACAGGGGCATTAGGTGGCCGTGAGTGTAGTTCTCATACATGATCTTTCTTGAATTGCCTTTCAGTAGTTGAGGGAGTGGTCACGTGGGACATAGCCATGGGTACAAAAACAGACCTGGATATCTGCATTAGCAGATGATTTAAAAGCTCCCGACCGAGTTCCGTATTTCTCGATTTGCCCTGGCACGGGACTCGGATGGCACATTAAGACACTTATGCATCTAGACATGGTGAAACAATTCACGATATATACGTGGGAAAAAGGGCGTGGTTGACGGGTAGCATAATTCCTAGTAGCCCTAGGTGGCTTGAGCCCGAACCAAGTTACGAAGACGTTCAGTAGGTAGTGTAATCCCTAGCTGCCCTAGGTAGCATAAATCCTAGTTGAACACGCGATAATTTCTGATAAGGAAATCTAGCTAGATCACGGGTAACAGTCCAAACGATTTCAAGGTTAAAATGGTACAACGTGGAAGTAGTGTGTAAGCCCGTACGAGGTACGGCAAAGGACTGAACTTACACATGGAAAGAAACATACGAATGGGGAAAACCTACATATGCCATATATTAGGTTGACATGGACCATTACATGACTTTGGACAAGGGACATTCATAGTTAGCACGTGACACGGGATTGGGATACTACTACGGAGGATGCAGAGCAAATATACATAATAGAGACCTTGGGAAGTTGTACTTGATAGATACCTTGGGATATTATACTTGATAGAAACCTGACGATGTGATACCTTGACTTATCTTGACACCATAGTTTATCATGATACATTAGTTTATCATGATACTGTAGTTCATCCTGACACCTTAGTGTAGTTTATCTATCTTGTCATCATCCTTATGTTTACTTTCAGTTTATGCATGTCATGTTACCTTTACCTGTTTTTTTGCTGGAAGTAGATAGGACTTACCAGTCTTTATGACTGACCCCGTTTTGTTTCGCCTCTTTGTCTTCTGTTTCCCCCCATGTCTCAGGGAGGAAATACTGTTGTTTAGTACAGACTTCTTCTGCTTGAAGGTCATCATTATGGCCTGGACTTTTCTGGGCTATGGCCGCTTTACTGTTTTACTTGGGGAATAATTTATGAAATGTTTTATGCTTCTTTACTATTGCAAGACAGGTTTTGATGTATTCTGATGTAAAAGGCCTTAGTCCTTATTTATAAAGAAATGTGATTTGCTTTTACTTCCGCGGTTTTATATATGTTCTGTCTTGTGATATTTCTGTGCATGTTTACCATTGATCAACTCCCCTCCAAAGCCGGTGCACTCTCTCGGGAGCGACCCCGGCGGAGGTGGGGTGTTACATTTGGTATCAGAGCAGAAGGTTGCGAGACTGGGCAAAAGTTTTCAGAAACCTTCTAAAAACCATTTTAAAATCCGTTTACAAAGAAGCATTTTTCAAGAAAAGTTTTGTTTTCAAAGGCTATTCCCCAAAAGGCCATTAGCATTATCCTTGTTTCCTTGATTGAATCTCGTTTCCTTTCTTTCCTCCATCTGTAGTCACAGTAGTTTTAACTGCGACTAATCTTTTCGTGCAACGGAGTGCTTTTGGTGCGATGGAGGTGGTTCTCGAGAGACCTGTTACCGGAGTTATAAGAAAGGATAGTAAAAACAAGGATAAAGGATACAAGCATAAGGATAAGCAACTTGTCAGTGTGGCTTAGTCCACAAAGGAAGACAAGGACAAGAACATCAAGGAGGCAATTGTATGATCTCATCTCTAGATACCTAAAAAGGGATGGTACCGTTTTTGGTAAAGGTTTAGCCATTATTTTCTATCATCCCGTCCAGACTTTGTTTTGATCATCGCATCATTTAAGTCTGCTTCGATAGTTGAGTCTCTGCACCTTAGTACTAGCATGTAAAAGGATCCCATTTTTGTCCCAAATCTTGTTGGAAGAATAGTCCATTTATTCATGACTTGTTTGGATTTGAGAAGGTCTATGCTTCAGATGTAATGCCTATGTTTTTGGGCTAGAGATGGATTCTAGGGATAAAGTGGTTACCCGGTAAAGGGTGCCATTCTCAGTTGTTGGAAAAGAGGGTAGTTAGACTCTTGACCTGCCTTGGTAATACCCTCGAAGTCTCGTGTAAACTTTTGGGTTCTGTCATGATTAGTTACCTAGAATCCCTTGATGCGGATTGTTGGTAATCCGTTCGAGTAGAGTTCGCCACCAACACGGATGGTTTATCTCGATTACACATGAGTTATAGAGATCACCCTAGTAGGTACGCTTGGCAACATGGATTGGCATCGGTAAACGAGATCCAGAATTCACTAGTGAGTTTTGGAGAGCTTGCATGAGTACGCAGGTAAGTTTGAGCCAAGTATACTAAGGGAAGAACAAGTGGAAGTGGAACGAGAGGCAACAGTGAAGTGAGTCCCGACTCATATCTTGGAAATAGGAATCAAGGAGCTATGAAACCATGGAGTTAAAAAGATGGTCAAGGCACAGTGGAATTAAGTTCAAGGAAACGCGACTTAGAAGACGTAAGGCTAGACACACGCATCGTACCTTTTTTAAGAGTATATCCTTGATCCTGGTTTTTCTATAGAGCTTGCTCGCAAAATATCTTTTGGTGAATATCCTCTCGGTCCTGTTCCTGTTGCAAACCCCGTAAGGAGTTTATCTTGTTTATCTTCTCGATCCCAGTGTGAGAACCTTAGGTAGAATCCTATGGATGTAAACATGTATTTGAAACATGTTATGATTGATATGGTTGCAAGTGGTTGCAAGTGGTTGCTCGTGGATGCGCGAATACACATTAGACACTAGGCCGACTCAGTCACGTTTCATATTGCATATGCACGAATATTTTTACCTTGTTTATGGATGAGATTGAATGTATTATCATGCGGATGTTGCATATGAATGAATGGTTGTGCACACATACAGTGTTTATATGACTAGGGCTATTTGCGTACATGTGGGATTCATGGCACGAGACATATTTTGCATTAGAAAGTTCATTCAAGCCTGATCATTAGCATTAGCTAAGGAACATATACACACTCTTTGCATGTATTCATAAATCATTAGAAGTATGGTAAGGATAATGGTTGCCTGTGGATGATGTTTTGAGTAGATGGATGATGGATGGTAGGATACGTTCTTCCTAACTTGGAGATTTTGAGGACGAAATCCTTAAAGGAGGGGAGAATGTAACAACCCGAATTTTAACAACCTATTAAGACAAGAATCAAGGCAGAATTAGATGTTAAAATCTGAATCAGATAAAACAGGTTACGCCACTGCGTTCGTCTCGGAAAAATACGCGAAATAGAGTCCGAAATTTCGTAAATCGAAGTCCGTATGACCGATATATGACCTTGCAAAGTTTCACGAAAAATTCAAATTTAAAAACAGGATTCAAAATTCAGAAAATCAGGGTAGGCGGGAAAATTCCCGCCAGATCAAGGTCGACCAGGGGGTCGACCTGGGAGTCAACCTGGTGGGCCCCAGGTCGACTAGGGAGTCGACCCCTGTGTCGACCTACCTGGTCGATCCCAGCGGCGTGGTGCACCTGCTTGACTTCTTGGCTCGGTTTTGGAGGCTTGTGATGGATTTTGAGGGCTTGGATCTATCCTAGGGTTAATCTAACGGCCTAAACTACTCCTAACATCTGTAAAAAAAACCCTAGACCTAGCATAAACCATCACGACTCACTCATGCCATGCAGTGCTGCCCAAATGTCAAGTGATCATGGCCTCCATCTCCAACTCCAAGAGCCTATGCATTCAAATCGGATCTGAGTCAAAAGGTGCAAGCTTGCTATACCAAATCGAGGGTAGATCAACGTTGATTCCATGACGATTCTTCAACAAAGGAGCCACCTTTCTTCGTCAAGACAATTCATGCAAATTCGCTAAGCCACGCTATGTAAGTGCTAGCTACTCCTAGATCTAAACGGTACTTTAATGTTGACATGGGATAAAATGAGATGAACATGAGTATGTTAGCCTATTGAACCTAGTTTGCCCCTTTATCATTAACATATGACTTTGGGTTATGTTTTAGCGACTAAATTATGTTATTGATGTTGCATTGGACTTAGTTTGCCATGTAAGATTTGACCTTTACTTGTGGTATGGTAGCATGAACACTTAGAGCCACTTTGACTTGTGAAATAGTTGCATAATTTTGACTTGGGGCTTATGCATATAAAAGAACCCGAACCCCTTATGATAACATGCATGTTTGTGGCCAAATTTCCTTATGATAATATGCAAGTTTGTGGCCAAATCCTTTATGACATTATGCATGCTTGAGGCCAATCCCTTTTTTTTATGTTATGCATGCTTGTGGCCGATCCCTATATGACACTATGCCTGTTTGACGCCAAACCCCCTTATGATACCATACATGTTGAGGCCAACTCTTCATGGCATCATGCATGTTTTGAGGCAAATAAGTGTCATAGTACTCCTACTACGTTGACTCACTTTTACTTGGGTTGGAAATACGATTTTTGGGGTAGTTAGACAAACACGAATATGACGCGAAAACTTGAGTTGAAGTTGCGCGAAAACTTGACATGGGGTTTCATGAAAAGGTGACATTCTTCATACAGTTAAATGTGGACATGACATGTAGGTAGACGTGGGACTTGAAAGCTAGACATGTAGGGGTAGTAAGTGTAATATGACACTAGATTAAACATGAAAGTGACCAACTCGAGGTTGGGTTGAGTTTGTAGCGTAAATCTGCCCGGAACCGACTGGCATACCGGTAGCTACAAACAATAGGACCCAATGTGAGTAGTTGGTCACATCGCACTTAAGACCCGAGGTTTGACTAGGTTGTGGTGTAAAGCTGTCCGGACCCGCCCGGCACATTCAGTAACCACAACAAAGTCTAATGTGAGAGGTTGGGGTGCACTAATTCACTTAATGCCAAATAATAGGGTTAAGTTAATTTGACTAATGACACTTAATCGATATGACATGAATGGGTAGGTTAAGTGAGACCGGACTCGATCCCTTAATGACACTTAACCGTATAATACAGTTAGGGGATGAGGTTAAGCTAATCTATACTTAACTAATCAGACTCGGTAATTGATGGGGTTAAGTAACCTACACTTAACTAATCTAAACTCAGTAATGTGATGGGGTTAAGTAACCTATACTTAACCAATCTAAACATGGTAACTTGATGGGGTTAAGTTAACTAATACTTAACCAATCTAATAAGATAACTCGATAAGACTAAGACACGAACCGTTCGAATATACTCAACCGACTTGACTCGATAGTTTGATGGGGTTAAGTTAAATCATACTTAACTAATTTAAATGATTTAATTGGATAGGGTTAAGTCACCTTTAGAATATAATTAACCAACGTGACACACGGGTTGTAGGGCTAAGTCTTGAACTTGAACACTTAGCCAACTCTGACATGATTCGTAGGCGGGTTAAGTCATGAACTTGAATGACAACACTTAACCCATTAGACCAAAACCCTAGTTAGAGGGACTAGGTAGGAAAACCATAGGTAACAAGGATAACAGGAAAAGAAGCTAAGTGGTAAACCTTAGTTAAGAGTAACTAAGTAATAATTCTTAGCCAAGGACATGGGACCCGTTCATAGATAGATGAGTAACCAGATACGGCAGGTCATCGCTTAGCATACGAGGGGGAGCGAATTATCTGACTTAGATAAAGGCTCCAACGAATTGGGTGATGAAGCGGTAGCTTCGGGGGACGTGAGGGTACTCTTGGTATCCCTCAGTGAGGTTGTTGATGATCCTCCTGGGCTCACAGAGGTTAAGTTCTGCGGCAGAAGAACCAAGAGTATGCCTTGGTTGTTGTGCGAGTAACCTAAAGACTGGGATGGATTAGCGTGGAGTCGGCGATACTCGTTTTTTCCCTGGATAGCACGTCATCGACTACCTACCATCTTGAGTCAATCGTGTACGTACGGAAAGGCAGAGAACTCCCAATAGACCATATACTAGCTACCGAGTTATGGGTAAGGTTGGCCAATAGAGAAGTGGTGCATTAGGTGGCCGTGAGTGTAGTTCTCATACATGATCTTTCTTGCATTGCCTTTCAGTAGTTGAGGGAGGGTTCACGTGGGACCATAGCCACGGGTACAAAAACAGACCTGGATATCTGCATCGGCAGATGATTTAAAAGCTCCCGACCGAGTTCCGTATTTCTCGATTTGCCCTGGCACGGGACTCGGATGGCACATTGAGACACTTGTGCATCTAGACATGTTGAAACGATTCACGATATATACTTGGGAAAAAGGGCGTGGTTGACGGGTAGTATAATTCAGCCCTAGGTGGCTTGAGCCCGAACCAAGTTACGAAGACGTTCAGTAGGTAGTGTAATCCCTAGCGGTCTTAGGTAGCATAAATCCTAGTTGAACACACGATAATTTCTGATAAGGAATTCTAGCTAGATCAAGGGTAACAGTCCAAACGATTTCAAGGTTGAAATGGTACTACGTGGAAGTAGTGAGTTAGCCCGTACGAGGTACGGCAAAGGACTGAACTTGCACATGGAACGAAACATACGAATGGGGAAAACCAGCATATGCCATATATTAGGTTGACATGGACCATTACATGACTTTGGACAAGGGACATTCATAGTTAACGTGTGACACGGGATTGGGATATTAGTACGGAGGGTGCAGAGCAAATACACATGATAGAGACCTTGGGAAGTTATACTTGATAGATACCTTGGGATATTATACTTGATAGAAACCTGACGATGTGATACCTTGACTTATCTTGACACCATAGTTTATCATGATACATAAGTTCATCTTGATACCGTAGTTCATCCTGACACCTTAGTGTAGTTTATCTATCTTGTCATCATCCTTTTGTTTCCTTTCAGTTTATGCATGTCATGTTACCTTTACCTGTTTTTATGCTGGAAGTAGATAGGACTTACCAGTCTTTATGACTGACCCCGTTTTGTTTTGCCTCTTTGTCTTCCGTTTCCCCCCAGGTTTCAGGGAGGAAATACTGTTGTTTAGTTCAGACTTCTTCTGCTTGAAGGTCATCATTATGGCTTGGACTTTTCTGGGCTATGGCCGCTTTACTGTTTTACTTGGGGAATAATTTATGAAATGTTTTATGCTTCTTTACTATTGCAAGACTGGTTTTGATGTATTCTGATGTAAAAGGCCTTAGTCCTTATTTATAAAGAAATGTGATTTGTTTTTACTTCCGCTATTTTATATATGTTCTGTCTTGTGATATTTCTGTGCATGTTTACCATTGATCAACACCCCTCCAAAGGCGGCGCACTCTCTCGGGAGCGACCCCGGTTGGGGTGTTACAACATTCCTATTGGCCAACCTCACTCATAACTAGATAGCAAGTATATGGTCTGTTGGGAGTTCTCTGCCTTTTCGTACGTACACGATTGACAAAAGATGGTAGGTATCCGACGATGTGCTATCTAGGGCTACCGTAAAATATCGCCGACCCCACGCTAATCCACCCCAGTCTTTAGGTTGCTCGCACAACAACCAAGGAATACTCTTGGTTCTTCTACCGCAGACCTTAACATCTTGTGAGCCCAGGTGGATCATCTGCAACCTCACAGAGGGATACTAAGAGTATCCTCACGTCCCCCGAAGCTACCTCTTCGTTACCCAGTTCGTTGGAGCCTTTATCTAAGTCAGATATTGCTCCACCTCATGTATTTGTTTAAGTGATGACCTACCGTATCAGGTTACTCATCCATTCGTGAACGGGTCTAATTCCCTTGACTAAGAATTATTACTTAGTTATCCTAAACTAAGGTTTATCACTTAGTTTCCTTTCCCGTTATCCTTGTTAACTACGATTTTCCACTTAATTCCATGAACTGGGTTTTGTTTAATGGGTTAAGTGTCACTCAAGTTCGTGACTTAACCCGTCTATGAATCATGTCAAAACTTTCTAAGCATTCAAGTTCAAGACTTAGCCCTACAAACCATATGTCACGTTGGTCAAGTATATCAAGAAGTTCATGACTTAACCCTATCCAATCATCAAGTCAAATTGGTTAAGTATTGGTCATCTTAACCCTAACAGATTATCGTGTTAGATTGGTTAGGTATAGATTATCTTAACCCCATCAGATTTTCATGTTAGATTGGTTAAGTGTAGATTATCTTAGCCCCATCAAGTTATCGAGTCGGATAGGTTAAGTATAGGTTAGCTTAACCCCATCCAATAATCGTATTAGGATGGTTAAGTATATTCATTGTGACATAACCCTATCAAATTATCATATTAGATTGGTTAAGTATAGGTTACTTAACCTTATCAAATTACCGAGTTAGATTGGTTAAGTGTAGGTTAACTTAACCCCATCGAATTACCGTGTTTGATTAGTTAAGTCTAGGTTAACTTAACCCCATCAAATTACCGTGTTTGATTAGTTAAGTCTAGGTTAACTTAACCTCATCAAATTACCGTGTTTAGATTAGTTAAGTCTAGGTTAACTTAACCCCATCAAATTACCATGTTAGATTAGTTAAGTCTAGGTTAACTTAACCCCATCAAATTACCATGTTTAGATTAGTTAAGTCTAGGTTAACTTAACCCCATCAAATTACCGTGTTAGTTTAGTTTAGTTAAGTCTAGGTTAACTTAACCCTATCAAATTACCATGTTAGTTTAGATTAGTTAAGTCTAGGTTAACTTAACCCCATCAAATTACCGTGTTAGATTAGTTAAGTCTAGGTTACTTAACCCCATCAAATTACCGCGTTAGATTAGTTAAGTCTATGTTAACTTAACTCCATCAAATTACCGTGTTTAGATTAGTTAAGTCTAGGTTAACTTAACCCCATCCCCAAACTGTATTATACGGTTAAGTGTCATTAAGAAATCAAGTCCGGTTTCACTTAACCTACCCATTCATGTCATATCGGTTAAGTGTCATTAGCCTAATCAAGTTCCCTAACCCACCCATCCTTGTCATATTTGGTTAAGTGTTATTCAAGTGGTCCATGACTTAACCCTACTATATGGCATTAATTAACTTAATGCACCCCAACCTCACACATTAGACCTTGTTGTGGTCACTGGTTAAAAACCGGTCGGGTCCGGGCAGTTTGACGCCACAACCTAGTCTAACCTCGGGTCTTAAGCGCGACATGGCCAACTTCTCACATTGGGTCCTATTGTTTGCAACTACTAGTTAAGCCAGTCGGGTCCGGGTAGTTTTATGTTGCAAACTCAACCCAACCTCGAGTTGGTCACTTTCATGTTTAGTTTAGTGTCATATTACACTTACAACCAATACATGTCTAGTTTTCAAGTTCCATGTTTTCCTACGTGTCATGTCCACATTCAAGTATATCAAGGATGTCATATTTTCATGTAACCCCATGTCAAAGTTTTCATGTCAAAATCATGTTCTCCTACACTACCCCAAATCGTATTTCCAACGCAAGTAAAAGCGAGTTAACATAGTAGGAATACTATGACTATACATTGCCCTCAAAACATGCACGATGTCAAAAAGGGATTGGCCTCAAACATGCATGATACCACAAGGGGTTTGGCCTCAAAACATGCATGATATCATAAGGGGTTTGGCCTCAAAACATGCATGATATCATAAGGGTTTTGGGTTCCTTTACATGCATAAGCCCCAAGTCAATTTTATGCAACTATTTCACAAGTTAAAATGGTTCATGCCAACATTTCACAAGTAAAGGTTCAATCTTGCATGGCAAACTAAGTCCAATGCAACATGAATAACATGATTTAGCCACTAACATAGCCCAAGGTCATAGATACAAGAAAAGGGGCTAAACTAGGTTCACATAGGCTAGCATACTTATGTTCATCGCATTTTATTCCATGTCACATTAGAACTATCGTTTAGATCTATAAGTAGCTAGAACTTACATAGCGAGGCTACAGAATTAAAAGCATGAATCATCTTATCGTAGAATCCATGGAGAGACAATGATCAACACCCTTGATTTGGTGTAGAAAGCTTGCACCTTCGCCTTGAATCTAGTTTGCTAGCACAAGCTCTTGAATTTGGGGATGGAGGCCACGATCAATGTAGAATTGTTCAGCACTTCGTTGCAAGAGTGAGTTTGAGTGATTTAGGTTAGGTCTTAGGTGTTTTTATAGAGATTAGGAGTAGTTTAGGCCCTTAGATAAAGCTTAGGATAGATCTGAGCCCTCCAAATCCGTCACAGGCCCCCAAGACCAGCCAAAACAACAAGCCGGTGCACCCAGGTCGGCCGGGCTCAACCGGGAGGGGGGGGGGGTCAACATCACGGTCGATCCTAGGGTCGACACCCAAGTCGACCTGGTCCCACCCAGGTCGACACCCAGGTCGACCCCCTGGTCGACCTGGTCTGGGCGGGATTTTTCCCGCCTGGCTTGAATTTCTGAATTTTGAATCTGTTTTAAATTTGAATTTTTCTTGAAAATTTGCGAGACCATATCTCTGTCCTACGGACTCCGATTTACGAAATTCCGAACTCTATTTCGCGTATTTTTCCGAGACGAACGCAATGGTACAACCCATTTTCCCTGATTCAGATTTTAACATTTAATTCTGCCTTGATTCTTGTCTTAACACGTTGTTAAAATTCGGGTTGTTACATTGACACTTATTACATTTTTTGGCATAGGTCATCGCATCTAAGTTCACACTGGTACAAAAATAGCCATATCGCAGAACTTTCTTGGCTAGGGTCTGACCACCAACGTGACCTCCACAATCTCGTTCGTGTAATTCTACCAAGATAGCTTTTGATTCCAACTCAGACACACATCGCAGCAATAGCATAGAAAATCCCCGTCTATACAACTTCCCGTCCTGGACAGTGTATAACGGAGCCTTGCATAGTATTCTCCTTCGCTTCTTTGGTTCCATTGGAAGCGTTCCATCAAGGATATATTCTTAAATCGGTGTCATCTAGGATATAGGTTCTTCAAAAGCTTCCATGATCCAGTCAACTTCTGCTTCTTCAATAGCAGGGGTTGTGAGGACCTCGATAGGTATCAGCCATAGAAAATGTGCATCAGAAGAACTAGCATACATAGCAAGAGAATCCGCCTTTGTATTTTCTTCCCTTAGGATGTGAGATATAGTGTAGTGATCGAGATTGTTGAGGAGTTCCATAGCACTAATAAGATAGGAAGGGAGATTTCCAACTTTGGCCTGGAATTCCCTAAGAACCTGGCCCACTACCAACTGAGAATCACTGAAAATCTGCACTGTTTTTAGATACAACTCATTTGCTAACTTCAATCCATTTATTAATGCTTCATACTGATCTTCATTATTGGTTGATGGACACTCTAACCTTAACGCATAACATAAGGAATAACCCTATGGAGTTTCCAAAACAATTCCGGCCCCCGAGCAGTAATCATTTCTCGAAACGTCGATGAATAGCTTCCAACCGATGATTGCTTTCGTTGGTTCCTCAACTTCCTCCCCCTAGTCCGTGAATTCAGCAATGAAATCCGCCAAGGCTTGCCCATTTATAGCTCTTTGTGGAGGATAGGTGATATCATATTGACTAAGCTCGATATTCCATTTCAGTAGCCTTCTAGAAGTTTCAGGGTAGAACAGAATTTGCCTCAATGGTTGGTCAGTGAGGACCTTTATCGAATGGGACTGGAAATACGGTCTTAGCTTCTTCGAGGCAATGAGTAGGAAGTATGAGAGTTTCTCCAACCTTGGGTAATTCAATTCTTCCCCAGCAAGTCGCTTGCTAACATAGCAGACCGACCATTGGACTTTAGCATTTTCTTGGACAAGCGCGGCACATAGGGCATGTGATGATACGACCAAGTACAGGAATAGTTCTTCTCCATTTCTTGGTTTGTAAACCATCGGTGGCGATTCCAAGTGTTGAATCAATTGCTCAAAAGCCACCTCACATTCTGGAGTCCATTGAAAGTTCTTCTTTCCTTTCCTTAAAGCGTCGAAGAATGGGATACATCGATCCTTTGCTTTAGAAATGAAGCGGTTAAGAGCCGCAATCTACCCGTTCAAACTCTGAAGCTCCTTTATTATTTTTGGTGCTCGTACCTCTCGTAATGCCACGACCTGGGAAGGTTTTGCTTCGATGCCCCTGGCACTGACTATGAATCCGAGAAACTTCCCTAAATAAGCCCTAAAGGAACATTTCATAGGGTTTAGCTTCATGCCGAACCTTCTGAGGATTTTGAACATCTCTACCAGATCCTCTAAATGATCTTCTGCCCGTTTTGACTTTACTAACATGTCGTCAAAGTAGACTTCCATACTGTTCCCAATTTGGGACTTGAACATGGAGTTCATGAGATGTTGGTATGTTGCCCCTGCATTCTTTAGTCCGAATGGCATAACTTTATAACAACACAAGCCCTGTCAGTTATAAAACTTGTGTTCTCCTCATCTGGTTCATGCATCATAATTTGATTGTATCCGGAGTATGCATCCATGAAGGACAACAATGAATGCCCAGAGGTAGCATCAACAAGATGATCGATTCTAGGCAAGGGGAAACTATCCTTAGGACATGCTTTGTCCAGATCTGAAAAATCTATGCACACCCTCCACTTGCTGTTAGATATTTTGACGAGAACCGGATTTGAGACCCAATTAGGATACGATGAAATTCGTATAAAGTTATTCTTGAGAAGTCTGTCTACTTCTTCTTGCAGTGCCATCGATCTTTCGGGTCCTTGAGTACGCCGCTTTTGTTTTATTGGAGTTAGTTTGGGATAAATGTTCAATTTATGAACAATTACGTCCATTGATATTTCACACATGTCTAAGTGTGTCCAAGCGAACACAACCTGGTTTGCTTTCAGAAACAATGTCAAGTCCCTTTTTAGCTTTTGGCCCAACTGAGAACCTATCTTTAAAACTTGATTAAGATCTTTATCGTGTACTGAAATAGAAATGGTATCCTCAACTTGAGCCGCTCGGTCCTCCTCCATACTGGCCTTTCTCGGATCAATCTCCTTCTGAGCCCCACTATGCTCGCCAGTATGAGGACCTTTCTTTAATTGCTATAAGGGGAGGTCTTGGATGCGGAGCGGAGACTCCACATCCTTCTTCACCTCCTTCTTCTTTACTCAGAAAGCTTGGCTAGATAGCACTCTCTTGCTATTTGCTAATATCCCTTGACTATGCCAACCACGTTCTCGGTGGGGAATTTCATTATGAGGCAACATGGAGCCATTGTAATTTGGAATGTCGCAAGAGTCGGTCTTCCTAGGAAAGCGTTATAAGCAGAGGGCTCGTCTACTACAACGAAGTCCTGCTCTTGTGTGACCCTTTGCTCTCCCTCTCCGAGCTCCACTAGAAAGGTAATAATCCTGATCGGCTGAACAACTTGTCCGGTGAACCCCTGAATTTTGTTCTAATAGGCCGTCACATCTCCCATGGAAAGTTTCATTCTGCGAAAGGCGTTGATAAACAGAATGTTGACGGAAGCTCCACTGTCAACAAGAACTCTCCTCACAATAGCTGGGCCCAAGGCTATGGTTATTACCATGGGATCTTTGTTTGGCGTTTTCAACCCCTCGGAATCTCGCTCTTTGAATACGATATCATCCCAAGAGAACCTCGGCATCTTTGCTGAGAAAACTTCAATCATGACCATGAGTTCTCCATCTCCCAGGAGGTCCTTCACCTTGTTGGCGTACTTCACAAGGTTGCCCCAGCTTTTCATGGCAGGGTACGAGCCTCCTGAAATGGTATTGATGACCAATCTTGGCATGACGACATTTGCGGCATTCTCGTTTTGACTAGGTTGTCCATTAGAAGTCCCTTGGCCTTGAGATGCTTGGGCGTTTTGTGGGTTCTTGGTGTATTGTTGAAGCCTATTTTTCCTTATTAGTTCGTCGATTAGGTTCCTCAGATGTCGACATTCATTCGTATTATGTCCCGGTTGGTTATGAAACCGACAAAATCTTCCTGATTTGGCAGCGACATCGCTAACTCTTATTGGTTTTGGCAATGGATATTTTTCAGTCTCCTTAGTGGCCATGAAAATATTCTCCACCGTCTCATTTAATGGCGTCAACTCTGAGTTCTTAAAGTAGCTGAATCTTTTATTGGCTCGGTTATCTCTCCCGTAATTGCCCCTTTTCTGCCCTCCAGAGTTCTTCTGGTTGTTATCGGCCTCACCATTCTTCTTCTCAAGTTGTGGGTTGCCCTCCGGGACATCCACAGCATAGGCAGGATCCTCATCCACACCTATGTATTCTTCAGCTATATCGAACAATTCTTCGAGGGTACCGGGCTTCTTCTTTTTGATCCAACGTCTGAGTTTAGTCTTTTTGTTCACAACTCCCTTCAAAGCCATCAAGGCTAGTCGAGGCTCGTAATTTCCAACTTCTGCTGCTGCGGTATTGAATCGGGTGAGGAAAGTTCTGATTGGCTCTCCTGGCCTTTTCTCTAGTTCATTCAACTCCATAACATCTTGTAATTTTGTGGTTTGAAGCCTGAATAGCTCTCAGAACAGCTTTGCCAACGTAGTGAAATCATCTACTGATCTAGGTGGTAACTTTGTGAACTAAAGCGAGGCTATCCCTTCAAGGTAAGTTGGAAAGTATTAGCACTTTAATTCTTGTGGATCGGGCGCCGTCCATATGCTGATCGTACTTGAACAAAAACACATTAAGATCGGTTGTTCCGTTGTAAGCTTGGACTGCTGGTGGCATGAATTTATTCGGATACGGCGCCATCTTTATCCTTTCGATAAGTGGAGTTTTGTGGGTGCAAACCCCCATTTTTTCTCATCATTCTTCTTCTTCAATACCATCCCTATGATTCGGTGGACCATCTCTGATAAACATTCTTCCTCATTGTGTCGATCCGCGGGGCGGATGCCATCCTCTTCACTGGATGTCTGCCTAAGAGGACGATCACAGTTTAGGTTTTAGGGCCCGGACACTCCCGCTTGAAGAGGTGCCCCTTTGGCAGAGTCAAGAACTTGTTGGGAAGTCGGTTGGTTAGAAGGATTATGGGCAGGCAATTTGGTTTGCCTACGGTTGGGATTCGTCATATCTTGAATAGAATCTTCTCAGCTTGGGGTTGAAGAAGAGGATCCGTCATTTTCTATGCGTGTGATTTGAACGGATTTTCCCCGGGAAGATCTTGTGGTAACCTTGGCCGTGGCGGTTTGTGCGGCTAGCATTGCCTCAATTCTTTTCATCATGGTTTTGTTTGCAACGTATGTAACACCCCACCTCCGTTAAGGTCACTCACAAAGGGAATGCCTTAACTTTAGTGGAGCATTTTAGTAAACAGAATGGAAACTTACAAGACAGAAAAAACAGTACTTGAAATTTTTTAACTTTATTACAGTAGAAACAGAAATCAATATGGTTACATCCTTTCAAATCTCAGAATTCAAGTACAAATATCAGTCTTGTACAAAAGCCTTCAAAATGCATGTTTTAAAATCATAATCCCCATAGAACGGGAGCTATACAGAGCCAAGCCATGCTTTAAGCACTTCAAGCAGAGAGAAATCCGGATCAAGCTAAAGTATTCCCTCCTTGGATAACCTGAGGGGGGGGGGGGGAACAGAAGAAAGGAGGCGAAATAACAAGGGTCAGACAAAAAGTCTGGCAAGTCCAGTGACTTTCAACATATGAACAGATAATAATAATATGACATGAACATAAAACTGGATGAGAGATAACTGTAACAGGTGTAACAGATATAACAGAAGAACAGAATGACATAAACTATTGCTTTACACTTCTCTGCACTAATACTAGTATAACAGAATTAGGTGTCACCCGAATGTCTAAACTAAAACGGAAACGGGTACAGAATAATTTAACAGAAACAGGATGCTAATAATGGGCCTTTACTACCCGATCAGAAACAGACAGAAGCAGAAATAGATTAATCCCTACGGAAACAGACTGTTGAATTAGGTGTACACTAGTAATGGGCCTTTACCACCCGAACAGACGGTACCACGCAGAAACAGACAGGTGTTACCACCCAACAGAAACAGACGGTACCAACAGAAACAGACAAAACTAAGTGTACCCTAAAACCCTACCCCAAGCGATCGGCTCCCTAATACATAAATATCCTGTGTCGGCCCCACAATAGGGTGTATCACTCCCTAAAGTGACAACCAATTGGCACAGACCTATTTACAGATGTCACGGCGTCTTACATCCTCAGAGGCAGACCGGGATACATGCACGCACATGACCCGGTTAGAACGCACCATCAACAACCCTCGCCATTATCAGAATGAACCGCTTATAATTAGTTCAGTAAGCGTGCCCGAACCCTACTTCCTGTTGAGTCAAAGTTTTGATACCAGAAATGGTTACTGACTAATATGGGTCCCAAACAACAGTGACACAAGTAATTCCCTTCCTAACCTTGTGTCCCCAAACTAACAGATTTTAGTTTAACTTGTCTACAAGTTTCATACATACAAAATTTAGATTAACTAGTTCACAGATAAGGCAATCAAGTTAACAGGTTTTCAGACTAACGGATCAGATGTTCGGATTAACAGGCTTATAGATTAACTGGTTCCAGATTATCTAACTTTGTATTGGGCATATGGATTCACGAAACGGGTTTATTAGATTCATTGGTCCAATTGGTTTAACTTACCCAACTCGTTTTAGACATCACAATTATCTCAGATTTTCATTAATTAAATATTAATGCCCAAACCTCTCACATTATACTGACAGTTTGTGGCTACTGGTTAGGCCGGTTGGTTCCGGGCAGGTTTCTGTCGCAAACTGAGTCTAACCTCGGGTTTCAGGAACGTTATGACTAACTTCTCACATTAGAACCTATTGTTTGCGACCACTGGAATATGCCGGGCAGTTCCGGGCAGAATTACGTCGCAAACTCATTCCAACCTTGAGTTAGCCGTGTTTATCTTTGCGGCCAATTAATTAATGATTTACCATTTATACCCACGCCTAATATACATGCCAATTATTCATAACTATAGCCAATTCAGATTATGTCAATAGCGGACTAATTATATCAACTCAACAGATATAGCAGATAACAGATTTATCAGATTAGGCGACTTAGCAGATTAAGCAAACTAGCAGATTTAGCATTTTCAACAGACTTAGCAGATGACAGATTTGGTAGATGAACAAATCCAGCAGACTAAGCAGTAGAGCGGAACTAGCAGATTAAGCAATATAACAGACCTAGCAAATTAGGCAAATATAACAGATTTACTCATTCCTTAAAGTTTCATATCTTTCCTAATTATAAATCTTGCCTAAGTTCACGAGCATAAATAATAGTCTTGATTCACAATATTATCATATACCCTATGTTTGTATTAAATTTACATAGCACAGATTATGGTCATAAATTTACCATATATCATATGTTCCAAATTTTTATTAAACATTGCATAGTACAGAATATTTTCCAAAACCCACAAATCATGATAAATAATATGAATTATGCCAAACTATATCCTTTGATGCCAAATGTCCAAAAGTCCAGTTTTAGGCGTATTCACATTACTAGTTATCCTCTATATCTTTACGCCTAAGTCACATATCTTCCTTTTCTTAAAACGTGCCACAAATCTAGATTTTTAATCATGTAACATATTCTTAAAATCATATGTCTCCAAATCACAGATTATCATACATAGTATGCTCAGATCCAGATCTAATTTACAACGTATGTTCTTTCCTTAAATTAGTTAAAGATCTAGATTACAACATGTAATATGCATCTAAACCAATTACACGTCTACAGTCAGATTTATGCCCCAATTTATGCCTCAAATCTAGGTCTTAACTTACAACATATTTTATGTCCTCAAAATTAGATCTTAATTCAAAATATGCGTTATGTCCAAAGTCTCAAGTCATATGTTAACATACAATGGTTTCTCTTCTTCCAAATCACAGAATATGCATAGATCTAGTTTACAACATATGTCCCTTTTTCTTAAATCAATCACAGATCAGTTATTTCCAATTATGCCATCATTTATTATTTGTCCCAAAATTTAACGTTCGTGCGTTAATCTCTTATGAGATTTGGCGCAGGCTCGTGGTAGCCTGGCTATAGAACAGAAAGAAGAAAGAGATACAGAATAAAATAGATCAGAACAGAACATACACAATCTCAGATTCAGATTTAAAATCATGTCACAATCAGAATTAAAGTTTATATCGGAAAATAACTGTACTTGCCTTTCGTGGTTTAAGAAAGGATAATAAACTGTTGTTGATGCAGAAATGCTGAATTATTCCTTTTTAATTGTTGTTGTAGATCTACCCTTTGATTTGAGATTTGATTTAGCTTTTACATCAGTCCTAGTTTTGATTCCAGCAGAGCAGCGACGCCATTTTTATTTTTAATTAGAAGAAGAGAGCAATGGAGGCTAGAGAATTGTGTAAGAAACCTAGGTTTACATTAGGGATATATTTATAGGAGGATAGGGTAATTTAGAGCCTTCAGATCAGTCCAGAAGTCATCAGAATCGCACAGCTCGAATACACATCATCCAGCCACTCAAAAGAAGACACGTCACCTCAGAACATTCCAGAATTCGGTGTTGGATTTGTATGGGCGCACTTGGCAGGTGCGCCGGTGTATTTTTGTACTGGCGCACTTCGCAAGTGCGCCAGTGCATTCTGGCCTGTTTTCAGTTTTTCTGCCTAACTTCGTTCGTCCATATCTTCTTCATACAGTAACCGTTTTACGCAAACTCGGACTCTATCTCAAGCAGAATTTCGAGACGAACGCAATGGCGCAACCCGTTTTCCTTATTTCTTCACCTAAAAATTAATTATACCTTGATTTGTGAATCCTAATGTTTATAGAAAATATGGGGTGTTACATTCTCCCCTCCTTAAAGGATTTCGTCCCCGAAATCTTCAAGTTAAGAAGAATGTGTCCTACCATCCAATTACCCATCTACTCAACCATCATCCACAAGCATCCATTGTCCTTAGAAAACTTCTAATGTCGTATGAACATATGCAAAAGTGTGTGTATATGCTCCTTATCTAATGCAAGGATCAGGCGGTCTACTGATTCAGTTGATCTCCTTAATGCGAATTATGTCAGTGCCATGAGTCCAAAATGTATGCAATAGAATCTTAATGATATATAATATTTCTATATGAGTGCACAATTATTCACTCAAATGCAACATCCATGTGCTGAATCAACCATTTTTCATCCACAAGAATTGAAAAATGCTCACACATCCATATGCAGTATGAGAGTGTTTTCGAGCCGATCTAGTGCCTAGTGTGTGTATATGCATCCACGGGCAACCACTTGCATCCACTTGCAACCATCAAACATAAAATGACTCAAACACATGTTTATACCCATTAGTTTCTACCTAAAGTTCGAAGATTTGATCGATAGGATACAGTCGAATGATGGAAGCGAGTACAGATAGAACGAAAATTTGGTTCCCATTAGACATGGGTCCTAAGTATCGACCCTAAAGACCGAAACCAACATCAAATTGACACCCATAGGATTACCTTCTTTAGACAATGTCAAAACTGGAAATCCTATCAAAAGTATTTAGATATTTACAGACTACTTGTACAGATCAGGTTCCTTAATGATTCTTAGGAAGCTAAGCATGATAAAATCATACCCCACGAAAACTCAGAATGTATGCGACATACTTGACGCCTAACACAGATATCCCTCAAACCCCAATCTCAAACAGATGAGCCATAACCCTTATGGGTCTGAGTCTACAGCGGAATTCAGAAATAATACTAGTATTAAAGTGCAGAGTATCGATTACAAAATCAAAATACCTGAATCAGAAAAAGTCTTAACTCCATAATCAGATAAAGAAATTAAACCTACTATAGAAATTTTCCTATTTCTATCCTAGCCACTAGCCTCAAGAGTGTTCGCCTGCCCTCCTTGTCCTCGTCTCTTCGGGCAGTCCCTAGTGAAGTGTTCCATCTCCCCACAGTTGAAGAAAGCGCCCTTCCTTTTTCTGCAATCCTTGTTCAGATGAGTCGAGCTCCCACAAGTAAAGCACTTTTTCCCCTTCTAATCTTCAGACTTCTCTTCCTTCTTTTGTGTTTCCTTTTTGGGCCCTGCTTTCTTGTTCTGTGGTTCTTCCTTCTTTGTCTCTTTCGGGCCCTTGTCTTCCTCGTGCAGTAGTGCCATATCCACCAATTTCTCGTAAGTTGCTCCCATGGGTACATGGGTCATGGCTAGGCTGTGCACTGGCTCGTTCAATCCCTTAACAAAGCGGAGAGCCTTTTCATGCTGAGTGTTGACTAAATCCAATACAAACCTAGCCAGTTGGTTGAACTGGTTGACGTATTCCTTGACCGTCGTACTTCCTTGCTTAAGAGATAAGAACTTTTCCAATTGTAAACTTCTTTCAGCTTGCGAGAGGAATTTTGTCTCAAACCTTGTCCTGAAATCCATCCATGTCTCAACCGGCCTCTCGGCATTAGTGACTTCCCACCAGTAGGAAGCTTCGTCTTTAAGCAGCCATACTGCCAACTGTACCTTCTGCCTATCGTCCACCTCGAAGATAACGAATAGATCCTCAGTTTCTTTGAGCCAATTCCTTGCTTCTACGAATGATTCAGTTCCTTTGAAATCCTTCCCACCCATGGCCCTAAAATCTCTACAGATCTTTGAGAAAGCAATTGCACGAGGAGGGGGTGGAGGAGGGGGATCATTTGCTGGTCCTGCAGCGGCGGTCCTAGCCTCAAGATATTGACGGAACCAACCGGGTACATGAACACCCTTTGATATCTCAGATGCTTCAGACATGCTGGAACGAAAAAGGAAAGGTTCAAAACAAAAAGGACTAAAAGAAAGATATATGGCTCTTGGGGATCATGTTTTTCAAAATAAGCTTTATTTTTGAAAATACTTCCTTCCAAAACCTTTTTGAAAATAGTTTTCAAAAACTTTACCCAATCTGGTAACCTTCAGCTCTGATACCAAGTGTAACACCCCACCTTCGTTAAGGTCACTCACAAAGGGAATGCCTTAACTTTAGTGGAGCATTTTAGTAAACAGAACGGAAACTTACAAGACAGATAAAACAATACTTGAAAATTTTTAACTTTATTACAGTAGAAACAGAAATCAATATGGTTACATCCTTTCAAATCTCAGAATTCAAGTACAAATATCAGTCTTGTACAAAAGCCTTCAAAATGCATGTTTTAAAATCATAATCCCCATAGAACGGGAGCTATACAGAGCCAAGCCATACAGCACTTCAAGCAGTGACAAATCCGGATCAAGCTAAAGTATTCCCTCCTTGGATAACTTGGGGGGAACGGAAGAAAGTAGGCGAAATAACAAGGGTCAGACAAAAAGTCTGGCAAGTCCAGTGACTTTCAGCATATGAACAGATAATAATAAAATGACATGAACATAAAACTGGATGAGAGATAACTGTATCAGGTGTGGCAGATATAACAGAAGAACAGAATGACATAAACTATTGCTTTACACTTCTCTGCACTAATACTAGTATAACAGAATTAGGTGTCACCCTAATGTCTAAACTAAAACGGAAACGGGTACAGAATAATTTAACAGAAACATGATGCTAACAATGGGCCTTTACTACCCAATCAGAAACAGACAGAAGCAGAAACAGATTAATCCCTACGGAAACAGAATGTAGAATTAGGTGTACACTAGTAATGGGTCTTTACCACCCGAACAGACGGTACCGCGCAGAAACAGACAGGTGTTACCACCCAACAGAAACAGACGGTACCAACAGAAACAGACAAAACTAAGTGTACCCTAAAACCCTACCCCAAGCGATCGGTTCCCTAATACATAAATATCCTGTGTCGGCCCCACAATAGGGTGTATCACTCCCTAAAGTGACAACCAATTAGCACAGACCTATTTACAGATGTCACGGCGTCTTACATCCTCAGAGGCAGACCGGGATCCATGCACCCACATGACCCGGTTGGAACGCACCATCAGCACCCCTCGCCATTATCAGAATGAACCGCTTATAATTAGTTCAGTAAGCGTGCCCGGACCTTACTTCCTGTTGAGTCAAAGTTTTGATACCAGAAAGGGTTACTGACTAATATGGGTCCCAAACAACAGATGACCCAAGTAATTACCTTCCTAACCTTGTGTCCCCAGACTAACAGATTTTAGTTTAACTTGTCTACAAGTTTCAGACATACAAAATTTAGATTAACTAGTTCACAGATCAGGCAATCAAGTTAACAGGTTTTCAGACTAACGGATCAGATGTTCGGATTAACAGGCTTACAGATTAACTGGTTCCAGATTATCTAACTTTGTATTAGGCCTATGGATTCACGAAACGGGTTTATCAAATTCATTGGTCCAATTGGTTTAACCTTACCCAACTCGTTTTAGACATCACAATTATCTCAGATTTTCATTAATTAAATATTAATGCCCAAACCTCTCACATTATACTGACAGTTTGCGGCTACTGGTTAGGCCGGTTGGTTCCGGGCAGGTTTCTGTCGCAAACTGAGTCTAACCTCGGGTTTCAAGCACGTTATGACTAACTTCTCACATTAGAACCTATTGTTTGCGACCACTGGAATATGCCGGGCGGTTCCGGGCAGAATTACGTCGCAAACTCATTCCAACCTTGAGTTAGCCATGTTTATCTTTGCGGCCAATTAATTAATGATTTACCATTTATACCCACGCCTAATATACATGTCAATTATTCATAACTATAGCCAATTCAGATTATGTCAATAGCGGACTAATTATATCAACTCAACAGATATAGCAGATAACAGATTTCTCAGATTAGGCGACTTAGCAAATTAAGCAAACTAGCAGATTTAGCATTTTCAACAGACTTAGCAAATGACAGATTTGGTAGATGAACAAATCCAGCAGACTAAGCAGTAGAGCGGAACTAGCAGATTAAGCAATATAACAGACCTAGCAAATTAGGCAAATATAACAGATTTACTCATTCCTTAAAGTTTCATATCTTTCCTAATTATAAATCTTGCCTAAGTTCACGGGCATAAATAATAGTCTTGATTCACAATATTATCATATACCCTATGTTTGTATTAAATTTACATAGCACAGATTATGTTCATAAATTTACAATATATCATATGTTCCAAATTTTTATTAAACATTGCATAGTACAGAATATTTTCCAAAACCCACAAATCATGATAAATAATATGAATTATGCCAAACTATATCCTTTGATGCCAAATGTCCAAAAGTCCAGTTTTAGGCGTATTCACATTACTAGTTATCCTCTATATCTTTACGCCTAAGTAACATATCTTCCTTTTCTTAAAACGTGCCACAAATCTAGATTTTTAATCATGTAACATATTCTTAAAATCATATGTCTCCAAATCACATATTATCATACATAGTATGCTCAGATCCAGATCTAATTTACAACGTATGTTCTTTCCTTAAATTAGTTAAAGATCTAGATTACAACATTTAATATGCATCTAAACCAATTACACGTCTACAGTTAGATTTATGCCCCAATTTATGCCTCAAATCTAGGTCTTAACTTACAACATATTTTATGTCCTCAAAATTAGATCTTAATTCAAAATATGCGTTATGTCCAAAGTCTCAAGTCATATGTTAACATACAATGGTTCCTCTTCTTCCAAATCACAGAATATGCATAGATCTAGTTTACAACATATGTCCCTTTTTCTTAAATCAATCACAGATCAGTTATTTCCAATTATGCCATCATTTATTATTTGTCCCAAAATTTAACGTTCGTGCGTTAATCTCTTATGAGATTTGGCGCAGGCTCGTGGTAGCCTGGCTATAGAACAGAAAGAAGAAAGAGATACAGAATAAAATAGACCAGAACAGAACATACACAATCTCAGATTCAGATTTACAATCATGTCACAATCAGAATTAAAGTTTATATCGGAAAATAACTGTACTTGCCTTTCGTGGTTTAAGAAAGGATAATAAACTGTTGTTGATGCAGAAATGTTGAATTATTCCTTTTTAATTGTTGTTGTAGATCTACCCTTTGATTTGAGATTTGATTTAGCTTTTACATCAGTCCTAGTTTTAATTCCAGCAGAGCAGCGACGCCATTTTTATTTTTAATTAGAAGAAGAGAGCAATGGAGGCTAGAGAATTGTGTAAGAAACCTAGGTTTACGTTAGGGATATATTTATAGGAGGATAGGGTAATTTAGAGCCTTCAGATCAGTCCAGAAGTCATCAGAATCGCACAGCTCGAATACACATCATCCAGCCACTCAAAAGAAGACACGTCACCTCAGAACACTCCAGAATTCGGTGTTGGATTTGTATGGGCGCACTTGGCAGGTGCGCCAGTGTATTTTTGTACTGGCGCACTTCACAAGTGCGCCAGTTCATTCTGGCCAATTTTCGGTTTTTCTGCCTAACTTCGTTCGTCCATATCTTCTTCATACAGTATCCGTTTTACGCAAACTCGGACTCTATCTCAAGCAGAATTTCGAGACGAACGCAATGGTGCAACCCGTTTTCCTTATTTCTTCACCTAAAAATTAATTATACCTTGATTTGTGAATCCTAATGTTTACAGAAAATATGGGGTGTTACATTCTCCCCTCCTTAAAGGATTTCGTCCCCGAAATCTTCAAGTTAAGAAGAATGTGTCCTACCATCCAATTACCCATATACTCAACCATCATCCACAAGCATCCATTGTCCTTAGAAAACTTCTAATGTTGTATGAACATATGCAAAAGTGTGTGTATATGCTCCTTATCTAATGCAAGGATCAGGCGGTCTACTGATTCAGTTGACCTCCTTAATGCGAATTATGTCAGTGCCATGAGTCCAAAATGTATGCAATAGAATCTTAATGATATATAATATTTCTATATGAGTGCACAATTATTCACTCCAATGCAACATCCATGTGCTGAATCAACCATTTTTCATCCACAAGAATTGAAAAATGCTCACACATCCATATGCAGTATGAGAGTGTTTTCGAGCCGATCTAGTGCCTAGTGTGTGTATATGCATCCACGGGCAACCACTAGCAACCACTTGCATCCACTTGCAACCATCAAACATAAAATGACACAAACACATGTTTACACCCATTAGTTTCTACCTAAAGTTCGAAGATTTGATCGATAGGATACAGTCGAATGATGGAAGCGAGTACAGATAGAACGAAAATTTGGTTCCCATTAGACATGGGTCCTAAGTATCGACCCCAAAGACCGAAACCAACATCAAATTGACACCCATAGGATTACCTTCTTTAGACAATGTCAAAACTGGAAATCCTATCAAAAGTATTTAGATATTTATAGACTACTTGTACAGATCAGGTTCCTTAATGATTCTTAGGAAGCTAAGCATGATAAAATCATACCCCACGAAAACTCAGAATGTATGCGTCATACTTGATGCCTAACACAGATATCCCTCAAACCCCAATCTCAAACAGATAAGCCATAACCCTTATGGGTCTGAGTCTACAGCGGAATTCAGAAATAATACTAGTATTAAAGTGCAGAGTATCGATTAAAAAATCAAAATACCTGAATCAGAAAAAGTCTTAACTCCATAATCAGATAAAGAAATTAAACCTACTATAGAAATTTTCCTATTTCTATCCTAGCCACTAGCCTCAAGAGTGTTCGCCTGCCCTCCTTGTCCTCGTCTCTTCGGGAAGTCCCTAGTGAAGTGTTCCATCTCCCCACAGTTGTAGAAAGCGCCCTTCCTTTTTCTGCAATCCTTGTTCAGATGAGTCGAGCTCCCACAAGTAAAGCACTTTTTCCCCTTCTAATCTTCAGACTTCTCATCCTTCTTTTGTGTTTCCTTTTTGGGCCCTGCTTTCTTATTCTGTGGTTCTTCCTTCTTTGTCTCTTTCGGGCCCTTGTCTTCCTCGTGCAGTAGTTCCATATCCACCAATTTCTCGTAAGTTGCTCCCATGGGTACATGGGTCATGGCTAGGCTGTGCACTGGCTCGTTCAATCCCTTAACAAAGCGGAGAGCCTTTTCATGCTGAGTGTTGACTAAATCCAATCCGAACCTAGCCAGTTGGTTGAACTGGTTGACGTATTCCTTGACCGTCGTACTTCCTTGCTTAAGAGATAAGAACTTTTCCAATTGTAAACTTCTTTCAGCTTGCGAGAGGAATTTTGTCTCAAACCTTGTCCTGAAATCCATCCATGTCTCAACCGTCCTCTCGGCGTTAGTGACTTCCCACCAGTAGGAAGCTTCGTCTTTAAGCAGCCATACTGCCAACTGTACCTTCTGCCTATCGTCCACCTCGAAGATAACGAATAGATCCTCAGTTTCTTTGAGCCAATTCCTTGCTTCTACGAATGATTCAGTTCCTTTGAAATCCTTCCCACCCATGGCCCTAAAATCTCTACAGATCTTTGAGAAAGCAATTGCACGAGGAGGGGGTGGAGGAGGGGGATCATTTGCTGGACCTGCAGCGGCGGTCCTAGCCTCAAGATATTGACGGAACCAACCGGGTACATGAACACCCTTTGATATCTCAGATGCTTCAGACATGCTGGAACGAAAAAGGAAAGGTTCAAAACAAAAAGGACTAAAAGAAAGATATATGGCTCTTGGGGATCATGTTTTTCAAAATAAGCTTTATTTTTGAAAATACTTCCATCCAAAACCTTTTTGAAAATAGTTTTCAAAAACTTTACCCAATCTGGTAACCTTCAGCTCTGATACCAAGTGTAACACCCCACCTTCGTTAAGGTCACTCACAAAGGGAATGCCTTAACTTTAGTGGAGCATTTTAGTAAACAGAACGGAAACTTACAAGACAGATAAAACAATACTTGAAAATTTTTAACTTTATTACAGTAGAAACAGAAATCAATATGGTTACATCCTTTCAAATCTCAGAATTCAAGTACAAATATCAGTCTTGTACAAAAGCCTTCAAAATGCATGTTTTAAAATCATAATCCCCATAGAACGGGAGCTATACAGAGCCAAGCCATACAACACTTCAAGAAGAGAGAAATCCGGATCAAGCTAAAGTATTCCCTCCTTGGATAACTTGGGGGGAACGGAAGAAAGGAGGCGAAATAACAAGGGTCAGACAAAAAGTCTGGCAAGTCCAGTGACTTTCAGCATATGAACAGATAATAATAAAATTACATGAACATAAAACTGGATGAGAGATAACTGTATCAGGTGTAGCAGATATAACAGAAGAACAGAATGACATAAACTATTGCTTTACACTTCTCTGCACTAATACTAGTATAACAGAATTAAGTGTCACCCTAATGTCTAAACTAAAACGGAAACGGGTACAGAATAATTTAACAGAAACATGATGCTAACAATGGGCCTTTACTACCCGATCAGAAACAGACAGAAGCAGAAACAGATTAATCCCTACGGAAACAGAATGTAGAATTAGGTGTACACTAGTAATGGGCCTTTACCACCCGAACAGACGGTACCACGCAGAAACAGACAGGTGTTACCACCCAACAGAAACAGACGGTACCAACAGAAACAGACAAAACTAAGTGTACCCTAAAACCCTACCCCAAGCGATCGGCTCCCTAATACATAAATATCCTGTGTCGGCCCCACAATAGGGTGTATCACTCCCTAAATTGACAACCAATTGGCACAGACCTATTTATAGATGTCACGGCGTCTTACATACTCAGAGGCAGACCGGGATCCATGCACGCACATGACCCGGTTGGAACGCACCATCAGCACCCCTCGCCATTATCAGAATGAACAGCTTATAATTAGTTCAGTAAGCGTGCCCGGACCTTACTTCCTGTTGAGTCAAAGTTTTGATACCAGAAAGGGTTACTGACTAATATGGATCCCAAACAACAGATGACCCAAGTAATTCCCTTCCTAACCTTGTGTCCCCAGACTAACAGATTTTAGTTTAACTTGTCTACAAGTTTCAGACATACAAAATTTAGATTAACTAGTTCACAGATCAGGCAATCAAGTTAACAGGTTTTCAGACTAACGGATCAGATGTTCGGATTAACAGGCTTACAGATTAACTGGTTCCAGATTATCTAACTTTGTATTAGGCCTATGGATTCACGAAACGGGTTTATCAGATTCATTGGTCCAATTGGTTTAACCTTACCCAACACGTTTTAGACATCACAATTATCTCAGATTTTCATAAATTAAATATTAATGCCCAAACCTCTCATATTAGACTGACAGTTTGCGGCTACTGGTTAGGCCGGTTGGTTCCGGGCAGGTTTCTGTTGCAAACTCAGTCTAACCTCGGGTTTCAAGCACGTTATGACTAACTTCTCACATTAAACCTATTGTTTGCGACCACTGGAATATGCCGGGCGGTTCCGGGCAGAATTACGTCGCAAACTCATTCTAACCTTGAGTTAGCCATGTTTATCTTTGTGGCCAATTAATTAATGATTTACCATTTATACCCACGCCTAATATACATGTCAATTATTCATAACTATGGCCAATTCAGATTATGTCAATAGCGGACTAATTATATCAACTCAATAGATATAGCAGATAACAGATTTCTCAGATTAGGCGACTTAGCAGATTAAGCAAACTAGCAGATTTAGCATTTTCAACAGACTTAACAGATGACAGATTTGGCAGATGAACAAATCTAGCAGACTAAGCAGTAGAGCGGAAGTAGCAGATTAAGCAATATAACAGACCAAGCAAATTAGGCAAATATAACAGATTTACTCTTTCCTTAAAGTTTCATATCTTGCCTAATTTTAAATCTTGCCTAAGTTCACGTGCACAAATAATAGTCTTGATTCACAATATTATCATATACCCTATGTTTGTATTAAATTTACATAGCACAAATTATGGTCATAAATTTACCATATATCATATGTTCCAAATTTTTATTAAACATTGCATAGTACAGAATATTTTCCAAAACCCACAAATCATGATAAATAATATGAATTATGCCAAACTATATCCTTTGATGCCAAATGTCCAAAAGTCCAGTTTTAGGCATATTCACATTACTAGTTATCCTCTATATCTTTACGCCTAAGTCACATATCTTCCTTTTCTTAAAATGTGCCACAAATCTAGATTTTTAATAATGTAACATATTCTTAAAATCATATGTCTCCAAATCACAGATTATCATACATAGTATGCTCAGATCCAGATCTAATTTACAACGTATGTTCTTTCCTTAAATTAGTTAAAGATCTAGATTACAACATGTAATATGCATCTAAACCAATTACACGTCTACAGTCAGATTTATGCCCCAATTTATGCCTCAAATCTAGGTCTTAACTTACAACATATTTTATGTCCTCAAAATTAGATCATAATTCAAAATATGCGTTATGTCCAAAGTCTCAAGTCATTGTTAACATACAATGGTTCCTCTTCTTCCAAATCACAGAATATGCATAGATCTAGTTTACAACATATGTCCCTTTTTCTTAAATCAATCACAGATCAGTTATTTCCAATTATGCCATCACTTATTATTTGCCCCAAATTTAACGTTCGTGCGTTAATCTCTTATGAGATTTGGCGCAGGCTCGTGGTAGCCTGGCTATAGAACAGAAAGAAGAAAGAGATACAGAATAAAATAGATCAGAACAGAACATACACAATCTCAGATTCAGATTTACAATCATGTCACAATCAGAATTAAAGTTTATATCTGAAAATAACTGTACTTGCCTTTAGTGGTTTAAGAAAGGATAATAAACTGTTGTTGATGCAGAAATGCTGAATTATTCCTTTTTAATTGTTGTTGTAGATCTCCCCTTTGATTTGAGATTTGATTTAGCTTTTACATCAGTCCTAGTTTTAATTCCAGTAGAGCAGCGACGCCATTTTTATTTTTAATTAGAAGAAGAGAGAAATGGAGGCTAGAGAATTGTGTAAGAAACCTAGGTTTAGGTTAGGGATAAATTTATAGGAGGATAGGGTAATTTAGAGCCTTCAGATCAGTCAAGAAGTCATCAGAATCGCACAGCTCGAATACACATCATCCAGCCACTCAAAAGAAGACACGTCACCTCAGAACACTCCTGAATTCGGTGCTGGTTTTGTATGGGCGCACTTGGCAGGTGCGCCAGTGTATTTTTGTACTGGCGCACTTCACAAGTGCGCCAGTGCATTCTGGCCTGTTTTTGGTTTTTCTGCCAAACTTCGTTCGTCCATATCTTCTTCATACGGTATCCGTTTTACGCAAACTCGGACTCTATCTCAAGCAGAATTTCGAGACGAACGCAATGGCGCAACCCGTTTTCCTTATTTCTTCACCTAAAAATTAATTATACCTTGATTTATGAAACTTACTGTTTACAGAAAATACGGGTTGTTACAATGTACATTTGGTTTGCTAAGCCGGCCGCCACTTCATCAAGTTACCTCCTTGTTATTGCATCCCCAGCGTTCGAAGTCTCTCCACGTCCGAACCGATCGGTCGGAGGATGGATCGGAAGACTGGTCAGAGGATTGGTTGGAGGACTGGCCGGAGGATTAGTCGGAAGACTGGCCGGAGGATTAGTCTCATGCTCGTTATGAGCGGCACTATCATTATTTTTGGCATTTCGGTTGAAGGAATTCTTCAGTGGTCTTCCTGGTTTAACCATTGCTTTAACGGCGAATGAAATTCGGATGGTAATGGAGCGGGCTTGAAGACTTGATGACTTTTAACGCAAGGTATTGGACCTTGTGAGAGAGGATGAGAGAACGGATTATTGAATCGGCCCCACGGTTGGTGCTAAATTGTTGCATCAAAAATGGCACAAACACCAAGTGTACTTGGAGTACTTCTCTAAATGCTTAATGGTACAAAGTGCGGAACCGATCAATTAAGAAAAACAAATAACGAGACAAGGGGTTTATAGTGGTTCGATCATATGCGATCTACGTCCACTTTGAATATCGTATCTATTATCTCATGTCGAATCATAAAGCAATTACATCTATCCATTACATTCATCCTCACACACTCTTAGAAAGTCAGTTAAGGAGAAAATGATAGAAAAGTCTTCAATTGAGCTTGATGATGAATCAGATTTAGATTTCCATATACACTTCAACGGGTTTTGAGCTGAGTCTTCCTTTTTGGATGATTAGGAGAAGGAGAAAGTGCTAAGGAAATGCCAAGAATATAGTTCGATAGCCCTCCAGGGTCATTCAGCTCGTCCCCCATTAAAGAGGGGTTGGACTCTTATTTATAGGAGTGGAGAAATGGCATGATATATCTTTCTGGGCCACCGGTCGGCCATCCCTTATTTACAGAATTGCCACCGGCCAACCTGGCAACCATTGTCTGGAAGGAAGGTTGGCAATAGTTGTCCGAGTAGCCAATTGGTCTATATTATGTCCGGCCGCTCGGCGTTGCTTCCTTCCCTCCTGATGTAAGCGGCTCGTCGCAACTTTCATCTTATAACCGACCATCCTTCCTCTGATCGACCAGATTGGGAAAGGGCGGTCGATCGATACTCCTAGATTATAGTCGACCAATGAGTATGCTTCATTATCCCTCTGAGTAGGTGAACCAATGTGGATCTCATATCGAAGCCGACCGGTCGCTCGTCTTCGGGTCGAATGGCATCATAATACTTGGATAACACATATCATCCCTAAGGAGAAGGTCGGTACTTATGGATCCAAACCGCCCGGTTGGCGAAGTTCCCTCTTTTCGCATATGGGATTGTTATGTTTTGAAATTATGGTCACCCGACCGGTATGTTTGGGTTCAATCTGCCCAGTATCATTTCTGTTGAATAAACCGGCATATCCATGTCTTAACCAACCGGTATCTTTCTATTGGATTGCTCCTCGCTGTGGTTCCCCTGACCAGTCGATCTTGTTTTTGATCAAACCGATCGGATGTGCCTTATCATATTTCGTGGATAACAGGAGGTCTTCACATCGTTTGGATGATTATTGATGTCTTTATTGGGATGTAAACCCAAGACGGGGTAATTAGTGGTGATCGTCCAAACGTACTTGGAGGTCGACAGATATGCGAGGGCCACTCTCCTGTATTGGACATATGGAATGAGGAATAAGGTGCCTCTGGTTTTGTTCAGACCCAGAACAGACTTTTAAATGGATAGTGTGTCTGACATTGTATTCTTTTATACTATATTCGTTGATTTATGCTAAATATATATCTGTTTGGTGGCAGAGAATTTATTCTCTTGCTTAACACCCTTCTCTGGGACGTATAAGCTTAAAGGTTATATATTGGTGCAAATTAGTTGGTACAATATGGATTGACAATGTAGCATGCTGAGTTGCATGGATCATGTCTTTCGTTGAAAAGCAAAGTCTTGTGGTTGATGATAAAAGCACGACCTGTGTGGCATTGCTTTGTGTAGCGTTAATTCACGAGCCTCACACCTCGGTATGAGTTAAAAATGGGATTGTGACTACAGGGAGTGCACGATGTTTCTTTCTCGCTATGGGTGGTGTCAGCGTTTAGCAAGCCCTAGCATTTATATACTTTTTTACCTATGTGGTTGTTGGAATGCGAGGCGCCTCAGTTATATCGGTTACTACGGAGCCGATGGATATAGGTCCGGTCGGACCGGGAAACGTGTGTTTAGGAATAACAAATCCACTAAAGTATGTGTGGACTGGCCCTGAGGATCGAAGGATGGCCCGTAGGAGTGATCCTGAGGCATTTGCTAGAGTGTCCGAGTAGTGAGGAGCCATCCCTGGCCTCGACTCATGACGGAAATCCAATTTCCAATACGTGACTTTCGGTTTTATTTGTTGAACTAGTATGGCGACATGATATGTAACAACCCGCAAATTCTGAACCAATTTAAAATTTTTATTTCAGAAATTTAAAAGGAAATTTACTATTTAAAATAATTTATTTTAAATAATAATGGCTAAAAATTTATTTTAATCATAGTTAAAAACATATAAATTCTATTTAGATAAAAAAGAAGTTAGAAATAGAGCTGTAGTTTGACATTTTGATTTTTAACTTTAATTTAATATATATAATTCATTTTAAAACAGCACGGGGACGACCCATAAATATTTAACTCTGTTTAACTCCGTTTTCGACGAAACCACTTTTGTTGGAACCGGAATGTCAAATTATTGCTAAGTTTAATTTTCCAGAATTTTTAGAATTAATATGTGAGTGTGGCAAAGGAAACTGTGTTTTGTCCATTTCAGTTAAATTTAATCGACTTAAAAATAGCCATTTTTCAAACAGTCTCAGAATTCGACAAAATTAGTCTTGTTAGAACCGTATTGTCAAAACATAACTAAAAATATATTTTTTGTAATTTTTAGAAGCGGTATGTGGCCCCGATAATTTAAAATGTACGTCTAAATTAAATATATATTGTTTTATATTTTAATTTTGAAAAAAACATATCGTAACAGCTGAGTTGGGTTACTAAACATGTTCCATTGCGTCCGAGACGGGGTTATTAGCTAGGGGCGACACTCGTTGGGTACGATTTAGAGTACGTGGCGTTAAACAATAATTATTTGAATTTAAATAAATAGACAGTATAGAATATAGTATAAATACGCGTATTCCTCAAAACCCTAATTCACGCATATACCACAACCGCCACTCTTAAAACCTATGGCCGATGTTCTTCGAATTAGGATCTCTAATTTTTCCTCATTCAATTCGAATTAACTTATAAATCTAATACACAAATTGGAGAGGATTTTACGAGCTTTCATTCTATACGGTTATGATCTTCTTTGGTTCGGAATTTCGTGAGTTCTATTTACCCAACGGAGCATCGTTCGAACTGGGATTTTTGGTGCCAGGGGCTGTCGAGTTCAGCCGTACGCTGGGAGGATAAAGGTGGCACTTTGGCGCAGGGCGTGGTGACATCCGATCAGGCTCCGACGAACTCAGGTAGAGGAGGCAGCTCGATTTATGTACGAGCACGATGGGTTTGAAGCGGTCAGTGGATAAATGATGAAGATGGGGTATTTAATTAACTAAACTATTTAATTATACTAGCTAATGCTAATTAAAGTGATTAATATTCAAACCCTTGTATCTTTTTGAAACGAAAACAAAATCGAACGAAATCTGTTGCGTTGGAATCACAGAAGCGAGAGCTACAAGATAGAACAGTCTGAAGCTGATTTGGAGCTATTTACAAATTCACAAAGAATAATTACCACTGTGAGAAATCTATTTTTTTTTTTTTTAAAATAAACAATTATGAAATTATTATCATAAGTCTATAGTTATTTCCTGTTTCCTATCATTCATGATTGTTATGTGTTGAAATAATGTATGGATCTGTGTTTCCTTGTTGGTTGTTTGTGATGAATTGCAAGAATCATGTTTGTTAAAGTAGACTAAGAACAACACCTTGATTAGAAATGATGTTAGATCAAGATTAACATTTTTACTAATTAGATTATATTAGTTAAAATTAACATTTTGTTAATTAGATTATAGTTGAATCAAAAAGTTACATTGAATTGAATTAGAAAGGATTATTTTTGTCATATCAAAAGGAATGGATATGTTTGTGTACATTAAAAGAATTAGATTAGACGATTATTGCTGATTACATAAATAGGATATGACAACATTCATATTTTTGTTTATACTAAAAGATTAGACAACATTCATATTTTTGTTTACGTTAAAAGGATTAGCTAATATATACATTTTTGTTAATATAAAAAAATTATTTGAAATCAAAAGGACATTTTTATCGTTGAATTAGTTAGAATTAAAAAGGACATTTTTAACCGTTAAATTAGTTAGAATTAAAAAGAACATTTTCACTGTCATTTAGTTGGAACCTTAAAAGTACATTTTCATGGTAATTTTTGTTGGAATTAAAAAGTTACATATTTATTTTTATTTTCTTTTTAAAATAAAAAGCATACATTTTTATTGACAATTTCTTTTAGAATAAAAAGAATACATTTTTGTTGTCAATTTCTTTTTAGAATAAAAAGAAACATATTTATTATCATTTTCTTTTTAGAAAAAAAAAGCAACATATTTATTGTCATTTCTTTTTAAAATAAAAAGAAACATATTTTATTGTCAATTTCTTTCCAGCAAAAAGTTATCCTTTTATTCGCATTCTTTGATGCAAATATACATTGAAATAAAAAGTTAAATTTTTACTTGCATTCTTTGATGCGAATAAAACATCGGAAAAAAGTTTGAATTTTATTTGCAAATTTAGATGCAAATAAAACACTAAATTAAAAGGGGATAATTTATTTACATTTTAGTTGTAAATAGACACATAGAAGTTAAAATACATTTTTATTTACATTTTAAAAGTAAGTAAAACCATAAAATATAAAGTTACATGTTTATTTACATTATAGATGTAAATAAAGGTTTAAATTAAAAAGTTATATTTTTATTTACATTTTAGATGTAAATAAAAGAATAGATTAAAGAATTATTTTTAATTACATTTTAGTTAAAATAAAAAGAATGAAACAAAAATATTCATTTTTGTCCTTAAAAAAGGAATGAAACATAAATACTCATTTTTGTTATTTAAGAAGAATGAACTAGAATGTACCTTTTTTATTATAAAAAAAAAAAGATTAAACCAAAATGTATATTTTGATTATTCAGAAGGATTTAACAAAGATAAATTAGAACTGTCAACAAGATAAGAATATCACTTTACCTGTTTTGTTGAATTAGAATTGTCAACAAGATAAGAATATCACCTTACCTGTTTTGTTGAATTAGAATTGTCAACAAAATAAGAACACTTTACCTGTTTTGTTGAATTAGAATTGTCGACAAAATAAGAATATCACTTTTACCTGTTTTGTTGAATTATATTTGTATGAAATAAAAATGACATTTACATTGAAACAAAATTGATAAGATAAAGTTACCATTTTTATTGAATTAGATTTGTGTTAAAATAAAATGGTCAATTTGTGTTGAATTAATTTTTTTTAGGAAAAGTTACAATAGATTTAAAATAACATTTTTGTTTAGAAATGTTTATTTAGATTAAATTTGTCACCTTTGCTAGAAGCGTTAAATTAGATTAAATTTGTCACTTATGTTAGAAGCGTTAGATTAGATTAAAATGACACCTTTGTTAGAAAGGTTATATTAGACTAGAAATGTCGCTTTTGTTATAAAATGTACATTAGAATAAAAGCACTGTTTTTGTTAAGAAGAGTTAACATTAGAATAAAAACATTGTTTTAGTTAGAAACGTTAACATTAAATTAAAAACATCATTTTTGTTATTATATGACATATTAATGAAAACATCATTTATGTTAGAATAATGCCATGTTATAATATCATTTATGTTAGTATAATGTTAGGTTAGATTAAAATAGCATTTTTGTTATAGAAAAATTATGTTAGATTAAAATAGCATTTTTGTTATAGAAAATTTTTGTTAGATAGTTAAAAAGAAAAACATGTTATTTCATGTTTGTCATATAAAAATGTTACATTTCTTATTCTAGATAAAATAAACAGAAAAACATGTTAAACACGTTTTGCCATTTTAAACGACATTTTTAATATGGTAAGTTAGAATATATAGAAATTTATGTTAAACAGGTAATGTCATTAAAAATGACATTTTTATCATGTTAGTAAAAATAATGATGACATAGATATGTTAGTTGAAATTAAATTATAGTAATCCATTTATAATGTAAAACAGTTAACTGTGGGTAGATGATTCTAATCGAATTAGATTGGTTAAACTTATTAACCCATGATCTATTTATATAAACTGTTGTATGAAAACACCACACGGTTGTTCAGATGACAAACACTAGTCCCAATATTTAATTAATTGTCAATAGATGGATTGACAGTCTGTGTTGAGCGTTATTTATCCATTTTAATGCTCGCACAGTTATGAATCGCACATTGGTTGTGAATGTATTGATTGTTAATTATTTATCATTGTCGTTGAATATATGCAATGTATGAAATCCATATAGTGGAACTTATATGGTAATTGATTGGGTCACATCCTGATTCAGAATATTTTTAAGGAAATATTATTTCTTTAGAATAAAGAACACATATATATAAAGAATATTTTAAAGTAAACAATTTTGTAAGTAAATAATATTTTAAAATAAAGAATATTTTAAAATATAAAATGGTGAAGCCGAATTATGTAGTAAACGTTATTTTAACCCAAATGGGTTTATCGCTCGATTTATTTCATTTTAAATTAATAATAAAAAGAAGTGCTTTATTGTAACACCCCGAATTTTAGTTAATACTAAAATTCACTAATTATAGGATAAATAATCTCAGGTGTGGGAATTGGGGGTAACGGGCTGCGTCATTGCGTTCGTCTCGGAAAAATACGCGAAATAGAATCCGAGTTTTCGAAAATCGGAGTCCGTATTGCCCAGTTAAGGCCCAAGGAAGTTTGCAGAAAAATTAAAGCTTAAAACAGATTTAATAATTTAAAACCAGATTTTAAAATAGAGCAAGCGGGGCCAGGCGGGAAGATTCCCGCCCTACCCATGTCGACAGGGCTGTCGACAGGCCTGTCGACAGGGGTGTCGACTTGCCTGTCGACAGGGGGGCGACGCCCAGTAAAACTGGGTGCACCAGTTTAGGTTCTTGGGCTGGCTTGGAGGGCTGGTTCTGGAAGCTTCTTGGATCTGACGGGTCTAAACCAATCTAGGGTTAATCTAAGGGTCTAAAATGCAACCTAATCCTATAAATAAGACCCTAACCCTATCCTAATTCATTCATAATTAGATCTTGTAACTAAACTATGGCAAAATGAAACTTGATCATGGCCACCACAAATCAATGAAGAGGAAAGCAAGCTAATTAACCTCTCTAATCAACCTCTAATCTCTTCTAAGCATCTTAATCTTCTTCATTTGGAGTGCAAATTGCTAGTGGTGAGTTTCTATCACTTTAACACCAATTGTTAAAGTAAGTAGATTAGGTGTAATGAGACTTATGGTCTTGAATGCGGATTAGTGAGTTTGAATCATTTCTAATGATATGTTACTCTATGTTTTTCTATGTTTATGCATATTGAATAAGTTGGTTTATGCATATTTAATAAGTTGGTTTATGCATACTTGATAAGTGGATTTATGCATGATTAATAAGTTGGTTTATGCATGTTTAACAAGTGGGTTTATGCATGTTGAGTATGTAAGTTTATGCAAGTTTAGTATGATGTATGTTATGTTTACATGATGCTAAATATGCAAGTTGTGGACTATGTGATCATATACATGTTATGCAAGTTCATGAAGATATGCTATGAAAGTTACATGTATGTTAATATGCAAGATATGCTATGAAAGTTACATGTATGTTAATATGCAAGATATGTATATGCTTAAATGACATGATATGCAAGTTATGCATGTTTATGCAAGTATGTGAATGCTTATGCAAGTATGTGGATGCTTATGCAAGATATGTGTATGATAATATGCAAGCTCATATGCAACATGTTATGCAAATCATGTGTATGATAATATGCAAGTTCGGGTTAAATGTAGTTGGGTTAATATATGCTCATATATGCAAGTTGACATCCTCTTAACCCATGACAAAGTTGTATGCTAAACCCATGATATTTGTGATGATCTTCCCCTTATTTATGTCATGAAAAGAGAACGATTTACGTGGGGAACGATGGGGTTGGTAAATATGTTAATAAAAATATGATTGGGTATGATTAAGCATACCATAAAAATAAATTACCATAAGTGGGAATTTACCTATTGAGTTAGGTCTACCCCATGGGAATTTACCTATTGAGTTAGGTCTACCCATGTTATGGAAAATTTGATATTAATTAAGGATAATTAATATGGGGGTGATTAATTAGGTGTAATTAATCAACTAAGACACGAGGTTGGACCCTTTTGTAGCGGAAGTCTGCCCGGAACCGACCGGCCATCCAGCGGCTACAAATGATTGGCCCAATGTGAGAGGTCTTAGTCATAAATTAAATACATGATTAAAGTAAAGACACGAGGTTAGACCCTTTTGATGACAGAAGTCTGCCCGGAACCAACCGGCATATCCAGCAGTCATAAAAGACGGTCTAATGTGAGAGGTCTTTATGAGGTCATGATCTTAATTAATGAATTAAGAAACACTTAAACATATTAGCATGTAGTGGGACATGAGGGGTTAAGTGGGTGCCTTGGGGTGGCATAATGAGACTAGTGGGTTGCCTTGGGTGGCAATAGAAAAATACGATTAGAATACTTAACCAAAGTAAAACATGTAAATAAAACATGACTAAAGGGTTAAGTAAGTGCCATGGGTGGCATGTGAAAATACGATTAGAATACTTAACCAAAGTGGAACATGTAATTAAAACATGGGTGAAGGGTTAAGTAAGTGCTTTGGGTGGCATGTAGAAATCTAGTGGGTGCCCTAAGTGGCAATTGAAATATGATTGATGACTTAACCAAAACTTAACATGTAAGTGGGCATGACTATATAAGGGGTTAAGTGGGATGCACTAGATAAAAGTAGGAAGCATAAGTAGTAGCTTGTGGGGGCCCATTTCAACCAATATCCCAAACGTATCTTTGTGGGCTCGACTCTAGTCGGGTGACGGGACACGCATATTGGGCTTGACTGTAAGAGGCCAAACCGGGTTAGCGGTGGCAACGCGGGACCAACGGGTTTCATATGCGTGTGTGGACCCAAGCTGGTTTGTAAGTCGTTGTTGCATCGTGTAGATATAAAGCCGTGCACTGTTGATATTATCTGGTAGCCACTTTAGGGGAACGATACACCCCAATCGTGGGACCAGCACGGGTATCTACGGTAGGGAGCCGATCGATGGGGAGTAGTGGGTACACCTAATAAAGATAGGGGAAGACGGCACCTATGTAGGGGTACACGAAACTACTGGGTAAGTATTACTGAGTACACCTAGTGGAGATAGGGGCAGACGGCACCTATGTAGTGGGCTAGGAGTACATGAAAATACTGGGGAAATTTTCAAAGTCCTTGGAAGGGATCAACCTTTAAGTAGGAACGACTGGTGTGGTGCAGTTAGTAATTATCCTTGGGTGGGTAGATGCGTCCTTACGGTTATCTTAGTTTATCCTAAGTCTACCAAGCTGCTTAGTGTAGCCATTCATCCCCAGATATTACCGTAGGTCAAGTTTATGTCTTCTCTGGTTACTTTAATGATTGTATTGTTAAAGTTATAGGGCTCACTCAGACTTATGTCTGACCCCGTTGTTTTTATCTTTTTCCCAACCCTCGGGTCCTACGGTGGATCCTAGCGGTAGTAGAGCTTGATCGGATTGCTGTTCCAGTCTTTAGGAGCTTGGGTAGATGTAAAGCTTCAGTTATCCAGTTATCTTTTCTTTTGTTCTGGCTATTGTATGAGAGAGTGGGATTATGTACTTCTTTATATTTGATGGATATTGTACTTAACTTTTATCATGGTTTTATGATGTAACCAGACATGTTTATTTCCGCTGTTATGAGACGATGTTTTAAAATTTCAAATACTATTTATATCTGTCTTGTTGTGATTTTTCTGTTCTATATTCACTAAAATACTCCACCGATGCTATGGCATTCCCTTAGTGAGTGACCATAGCGGGCGTGGGGTGTTACACGTGGTATCAGAGCAAAGGTTACCAGAACAGATAAAAGTTTTAGAAAACTATTTTTCTAAAAACATTTTTGGAAGAAATATTTTCAAAAACATGTGTTTTAAGAGAAAAGTTTTTGAAAGAAAAGCATAATCCCCGATAGCCATATCTTTATCTTTCGAATTCTCCGTTTTGAATCTTTCCCTTTTTCGTCTCAGCATGGCTGAAGATCTTTATCTTCCTGATAGTGTAGCGGTACCAGTATGGTATAGGAGGTTGTTAGAGGCTAGGGCCGCCGCTGCAGGTCCAGCAAATGTTCCTCCTCCACCCGTTGTACTCGTTTCTCCTCGCGCGGATACTTTTGCTATGACTTGTAGGAAGTTTAAGGCTATGGGAGGAAAACCTTCTGTGGGAGCTAGGGATTGGCTTAATGAGACGGAAGAATTGATGGAAATCTTGGAAGTAGAAGAGGGAAAGAAAGTCAGGTTGGCCGCTTGGTTAATGGAAGGAGAGGCCTCGTTCTGGTGGGAGGTCACTAATGGAGAACGCCCGATTGACTCTTGGGTGGATTTCAGGCATAGGTTTGAGGCAAAGTTTCTCTCAAAAGCGGAAGAAAATATGCATGAGGAAGAGAAAGGTCCCAATGCTAGTAAAGCACACGAGAAGAAAGGAGATCAGAAGAGACCTCAACAGCAACAGCAAAACAAGGGTGGGAAAGGCAATGGTGGCAAGGGAAAGAAGAGGTGCTTCAATTGTGGGACACTAGGCCACCTAAACAAAGATTGTCGCAAGAAGACTAAGACTGGCTGCTTCCACTGTGGCGAAGCAGGGCATCTGATGAAAGACTGTCCAAAGAAGGAGCAAAGGACGGGGTCTACCTCAGGGGGACAGGTGCAAGCTCATGTGGCACCAGGTCAGGCTAGGGGGCAAGTACAGGCTCTCACGATTCGGGAAAGAGGTAGAACTACTTCTGTTGAAAGTCTAGTTTTTCTGATCGATCATCCTGTCCGTACTTTATTTATTTTGACGCATTGAGTTCGTTTATCTCATCATTACTAGTAGAGTCACTGCACTGAGACACCAGTTGGTAGATGATCCCTTAGTTGTTTCAAACCCAATTGGGCTCCATGATGTGTTTGGGTTTGAAAGTTTCTATACTTAGCGTTGGGTTTAGATGTGATGCTTGTTGGGCTTCACGGGCTATGGGTTAGTGGGCATGGACTGGTTATCCAGTAGGGGTGTCGTTCTTGATTTTGAGGGGAGAGTTGTTAGGCTTATGGGCCGCTTGGGTGACACTCTTGAGATCTCTTGTAATCCCATAGAATCTGTTATGCTAAGTTATCTAGAATCGCTTGACACGTCGGTCGAGAGTTTGCAATTTATAGAGTGGTCCGGGAATACTCGGATGTGTTTGGAGGAGGTGAAGGGCTTACCTCCGGAGCGGGAAATTGACTTCCAAATATATCTGGTAGACAAAGCCAAACCAGTGTTTTGGCCAGTGTGCCACGTGGCTCCTCGTGAGAGGAGGGAACTCCACAAGTAAGTAGGCGATTTGCTTAAGAAGGGGTTCATAAGACGAAGTATATCGGAGTGGGGCGCTCCAGTAGTTTTTGTTACGAAGGCGGATGGGTCCCTCAGACTTTGTGTAGGCTAAAGAGAACTTAATAAACTCACAAAGAAGAATAGATGCCCATTGCCGAGGACAGATGATCTCTTTGATCAGTTAGTGGGCGCCTCAGTACTTTCGCAGTTGGACTTAACCACGAGGTTTCGTCAGTTGGGAATGACCGAGGATAGTATAGAGAAGACTACCTTTAGGACTCCGAATGGTTCTTTTTTTTTTTATGAGTGGCTGGAGATGCCATTTGGTTTGACGAACGCCCCCGCATATGATGAGAAGGGTGTTCAGGGAGTACCTAAATAATTTCGTGATGGTCTTTGTAAATGACATCTTGGTCTTTTCTAGGAGCGGAATAAGTTTTCGTGTGTGCTCAATAGGATGAGCCAAGCCAGTTATGGGATAACGGTGGTTTTGGAGCGAGACTGGCGAGGACATCCAGAGTTGGACAAGGGCTTAATTGTTTGGCCATTTTTACTAGTATCATCTCACGTAGGTCGCCTGAACTCGAAGGAGATATCCCCTGGGTGTTTGTCTGATATTGGTTTAGGCCTTTGGGGCTTGCGTTTGGGGGACATCGAGCTCGACTAGGGTGGTCTGCGTGAGAGATGGATAGTTGTGACGATTTTGCATGGGAGAATATCCTGATTTTCTCTAGGAGTGGAGAAGAACCTGCCCTATATCTTAGAGAAGTATTGGGGACTCTCCAGACGCATAGTCTTAAAAGTGGATGGGATTCTTAGCATCCTATGAGTTCGAGATAGCGTAAAACCACGGTAAGGGTAACATGGTAGCGGACGCCTTAAGTAGAAAGGGTTGTCCTCGAGTTCGTGGTTCGTTGAACGACGGGGCTTAGAGTTTATTTCTATGTTTGACTTTAGACCTTCCGTTGACTTCGTACCCGATTTGCTAGCCTCCTTGGAGGTTAGGCCTACTCTTTTGGGGCGGATTGGAGAAGCACAGAGGGACGACCCACAGTTGATTGAGTTGGTAGAGAAGCTCATAAGGGGGGAAGTCGTCCAGCCATTTGAGTAGGTACACCCTAGACGATAGGGGGTGCTTGCGTAGAGACGGTAGACTTTGTGTACCACAAGACGAGGGTTTGAGGAAGGTTATTCTGGATGATGCACACCGTTCTAGGATGACCATTCATCCCGGTGGGGAAAAGATGTACCAAGACATGAAGAGGGTTTTCTTCTGGACCGGTATGAAGAAAGATGTGGTCGAGTATGTCGCTCGATGCTTGGTGTGCTAACAAGTGGAAGCAAAGTAAAAGAAACCCGGAGGGTTGCTTCACCCGTTGGGAGTTCCGTAATAGGAAGTGGGATAGTGTCTCGATGGATTACCGAAATCAAGGAAGGGTAATACGGGGATTGGGCTTATGGTTGATAAACTTACTAAGTGTGCCCATTTCATACCCGGGAAGAGCAAGAGCACTATTCCATGTCTAGCTTCAGTTTATATTCGAAAGATTAATAGATTGCATGGTGTACCCTCTAGTATGGTGAGCGATCGGGATCCTATCTTCACTAGAGAGTCTAGAGAGTTTCGAAAGAGTTTCCAAGAGGCGGTAGGGACTCAGTTGTAATTGAGTACCGCGTATCATCCTCAAATAGACGGCCAGACCGAGAGGGTGAATCATATTTTAGAAGACCTTTTGAGGCTATGTATCTTGGATTTTGGAGGTATACGGGAGGAGCATCTTCCATTGGTGGAGTTACCCGACAGACTTAGTGGTGTACATGATGTATTCCATGGGAGGAAGTGCCTACATGAGACTGCAGAGGTGTTAGGGTCGAGTTTGCTTAGAGAAGTGGAAGTAGAGCGTGATGCGACGATTCGGCGAGCTCCTACTTGCATCCTTGGGTCAGAGATTTGGAAGTTGAGAAACAGAGAGGTTCAACTAGTCAAAGTACAAAGGGGAGATGAAGAGAGTGACGCTACCTGGGAGACGGAAGTGAAGATGCGTTCGAGGTACCCTTTCTCTTTCGGAGGGTATATCCTTTTGCTTCTCCTTCATCACATATCTTGTGCTTATCTTATCCTTAGTATGTCCTCTCGTTAGTACTTTTGACCTTTAGATAGGGTAAACCTATGGTTGAAACATGTGTTTGAGACATGTTATGATTGATGGATGCATGTGGATGCAAGTGTTTGCTAGTGGTAGCTCGTGGATGCATATATACACACTCTAGGCACTAGATCGGCTCAATCACTTCATATTGCATATTGCATAAAATTGTGTGTAGGAAGCTATATTTATGGATGTTTAATGATTGTGTTATCATATGGATGATGCATTTTGGTGAATGATTGTGCACTCATATAGATATTGTATGGGTCGATAGGGTTCTCTCGCATACATAATGGATGCATGGCACTATCATGGTTTGCATACGTTCATACCTTAGATAAGGAACATATACACACACTTTCTGCATATACATACATCATTAGAAATTGTTTTAAGGACAATGGGTGCCCGTGTTTGATGGATTGAGTAGATGGTTGTTTGGATGGTAGGATATGCATTCTCCTTAGCTTAGAGATTTCGGGGACGAAATCCTTTAAGGAGGGGAGAATGTAACACCCCGAATTTTAGTTAATACTAAAATTCACTAATTATAGGATAAATAATCTCAGGTGTGGGAATTGGGGGTAACGGGCGGCGTCATTGCGTTCGTCTCGGAAAAATACGCGAAATAGAGTCCGAGTTTTCGAAAATCGGAGTCCGTATGGCCCAGTTAAGGCCCAAGGAAGTTTGCAGAAAAATTAAAGCTTAAAACAGATTTAATAATTTAAAACCAGATTTTAAAATAGAGCAAGCGGGGCCAGGCGGGAAGATTCCCGCCCTACCCATGTCGACAGGGCTGTCGACAGGCCTGTCGACAGGGCTGTCGACAGGCCTGTCGACAGGGGTGTCGACTTGCCTGTCGACAGGGGGGCGACGCCCAGTAAAACTGGGTGCACCAGTTTAGGTTCTTGGGCTGGCTTGGAGGGCTGGTTCTGGAAGCTTCTTGGATCTGACGGGTCCAAACCAATCTAGGGTTAATCTAAGGGTCTAAAATGCAACCTAATCCTATAAATAAGACCCTAACCCTATCTTAATTCATTCATAATTAGATCTTGTAACTAAACTATGGCAAAATGAAACTTGATCATGGCCACCACAAATCAATGAAGAGGAAAGCAAGCTAATTAACCTCTCTAATCAACCTCTAATCTCTTCTAAGCATCTTAATCTTCTTCATTTGGAGTGCAAATTGCTAGTGGTGAGTTTCTATCACTTTAACACCAATTGTTAAAGTAAGTAGATTAGGTGTAATGAGACTTATGGTCTTGAATGCGGATTAGTGAGTTTGAATCATTTCTAATGATATGTTACTCTATGTTTTTCTATGTTTATGCATATTGAATAAGTTGGTTTATGCATATTTAATAAGTTGGTTTATGCATACTTGATAAGTGGATTTATGAATGATTAATAAGGTAGTTTATGCATGTTTAACAAGTGGGTTTATGCATGTTGAGTATGTAAGTTTATGCAAGTTTAGTATGATGTATGTTATGTTTACATGATGCTAAATATGCAAGTTGTGGACTATGTGGTCATATACATGTTATGCAAGTTCATGAAGATATGCTATGAAAGTTACATGTATGTTAATATGCAAGATATGCTATGAAAGTTACATGTATGTTAATATGCAAGATATGTATATGCTTAAATGACATGATATGCAAGTTATGCATGTTTATGCAAGTATGTGAATGCTTATGCAAGTATGTGGATGCTTATGCAAGATATGTGTATGATAATATGCAAGCTCATATGCAACATGTTATGCAAATCATGTGTATGATAATATGCAAGTTTGGGTTAAATGTAGTTGGGTTAATATATGCTCATATATGCAAGTTGACATCCTCTTAACCCATGACAAAGTTGTATGCTAAACCCATGATATTTGTGATGATCTTCCCCTTATTTATGTCATGAAAAGAGAACGATTTACGTGGGGAACGATGGGGTTGGTAAATATGTTAATAAAAATATGATTGGGTATGATTAAGCATACCATAAAAATAAATTACCATAAGTGGGAATTTACCTATTGAGTTTGGTCTACCCCATGGGAATTTACCTATTGAGTTAGGTCTACCCATGTTATGGAAAATTTGATATTAATTAGGGATAATTAATATGGGGGTGATTAATTAGGTGTAATTAATCAACTAAGACACGAGGTTGGACCCTTTTGTAGCGGAAGTCTGCCCGGAACCGACCGGCCATCCAGCGGCTACAAATGATTGGCCCAATGTGAGAGGTCTTAGTCATAAATTAAATACATGATTAAAGTAAAGACACGAGGTTAGACCCTTTTGACGACAGAAGTCTGCCCGGAACCAACCGGTATATCCAGCAGTCATAAAAGACGGTCTAATGTGAGAGGTCTTTATGAGGTCATGATCTTAATTAATGAATTAAGAAACACTTAACCATATTAGCATGTAGTGGGACATGAGGGGTTAAGTGGGTGCCTTGGGGTGGCATGATGAGACTAGTGGGTTGCCTTGGGTGGCAATAGAAAAATACGATTAGAATACTTAACCAAAGTAAAACATGTAAATAAAACATGACTAAAGGGTTAAGTAAGTGCCATGGGTGGCATGTGAAAATACGATTAGAATACTTAACCAAATTGGAACATGTAATTAAAACATGGTTGAAGGGTTAAGTAAGTTCTTTGGGTGGCATGTAGAAATCTAGTGGGTGCCCTAAGTGGCAATTGAAATATGATTGATGACTTAACCAAAACTTAACATGTAAGTGGGCATGACTATATAAGGGGTTAAGTGGGATGCACTAGATAAAAGTAGCAAGCTTAAGTAGTAGCTTGTGGGGGCCCATTTCAACCAATATCCCAAACGTATCTTTGTGGGCTTGACTCTAGTCGGGTGACGGGACACGCATATTGGGCTTGACTGTAAGAGGCCAAACCGGGTTAGCGGTGGCAACGCGGGACCAACGGATTTCATATGCGTGTGTGGACCCGGGCTGGTTGGTAAGTCGTTGTTGCATCGTGTAGATATAAAGCCGTGCACTGTTGATATTATCTGGTAGCCACTTTAGGGGAACGATACACCCCAATCGTGGGACCAGCACGGGTATCTACGGTAGGGAGCCGCTCGATGGGGAGTAGTGGGTACACCTAATAAAGATAGGGGAAGACGACACCTATGTAGGGGTACACGAAACTACTGGGCAAGTATTACTGAGTACACCTAGTGGAGATAGGGGCAGACGGCACCTATGTAGTGGGCTAGGAGTACATGAAACTACTGGGGAAATTTTCTAAGTCCTTGGAAGGGATCAACCTTTAAGTAGGAACGACTGGTGTGGTGCAGTTAGTAATTATCCTTGGGTGGGTAGATGCGTCCTTACGGTTATCTTAGTTTATCCTAAGTCTACCAAGCTGCTTAGTGTAGCCATTCATCCCCAGATATTACCGTAGGTCAAGTTTATGTCTTCTCTGGTTACTTTAATGATTGTATTGTTAAAGTTATAGGGCTCACTCAGACTTATGTCTGACCCCGTTGTTTTTATCTTTTTCCCAACCCTCAGGTCCTACGGTGGATCCTAGCGGTAGTAGAGCTTGATCGGATTGCTGTTCCAGTCTTTAGGAGCTTGGGTAGATGTAAAGCTTCAGTTATCCAGTTATCTTTTCTTTTGTTCTGGCTATTGTATGAGAGAGTGGGATTATGTACTTCTTTATATTTGATGGATATTGTACTTAACTTTTATCATGGTTTTATGATGTAACCAGACATGTTTATTTCCGCTGTTATGAGACGATGTTTTAAAATTTCAAATACTATTTATATCTGTCTTGTTGTGATTTTTCTGTTCTATATTCACTAAAATACTCCACCGATGCTATGGCATTCCCTTAGTGAGTGACCATAGCGGGCGTGGGGTGTTACATTTATAATTCTATTATTTTGATAATATAAATATTTTAATGTGATTAAAATATAGAATACTCAATGTTGCTTTAAAATTGAAAAGGAAGATAAAATCACTTTAAAATAGATTTATAAATATTTTTAAAATATGTTTTAATAGAAATCGACGATATATTAAATATATTTCTATAATGGCTTGAATAGAACCGCAGCGCAGCGACCGTTCGCGAATTTCGACCATTAACTTTAAATTGACATAACGGGAGATCCGACCGTCGGATTCCCCTAAAACCGGAACCGTTGGGCTCGTATCGAAAAGTGCTTTCCAATGAATATAAGATTTTTGAAATCTATAGGTTAGATTTGGAGATATGTCCAAATCAATATCAGAAAAGGTCGCTATGGATGCAGTTCGATGACCGTTTATGGAAATCAACTGTATAGGCCTTAATAAAATAAATAAAAATATAGAAAAATTATGTAAAATCAAAATACATGATTTAAAAGACTTTATGATGAATAAATCAAATTTTGTAAAGATAAAATATATTTTTATCAAAATGAACTAGTTATTAACTAGAAATATGATCCAATGTTTTAAATTAAATAAATTGGAATTTGGGTTATCGTGAATGGTGTCTTAAATAACACCATTCTTATAACCCCGTGTAAAAGAGATAAACCTTTTAATTAAGACAAATAGAGTTTCCTAATTATATTTAATGATTGGAATAAATGAAATGCGAATTGGGTTTATCGTGAACCGTGTTTTAAATGACATTTGTTCTTTAACCCAATTAACAGTGAAAACATAACTTGGAATTTAGAAATCTTTTACTTAGATTTAAATGTGGAATTTCCCAAAATAAAGATTTCCAATTTAACACATTAAATTGGGATTGAATGGAATTCGATTCGGTAATAATTGAGATGGACTCCTGTGAATGAAGGCTGATACTATATATGGAATATAAAAGGCTTTGCCGATATTCCATTTATATTATTTGTCTGATACGGGATTTTATATCAGTTATATTCCGTTTTGATTTCCGTGTAGACTCCATTCTAATGGATGATGCTTTTGGGTTATCGTGAATAATGTTTTAAAAGACATTAGTTCTTTAACCCAATTAAAGGTAAGATAAATTCTCTTAAATTTGAATATTCTTTAAGTGATGATTTTAAAGATTAAAAAGTATAACTTTAATGGAATTTATCTTTGATAAATTAATGGGAACATTTCCCTAAAATTTCGACTATTTTTAAAGGAATATTCTGAATTAAAATGAGACGTTGATGTGTTTTTATGGCACTTGATTTTAAACTATATATATATGATAATCATTTGAAAAGACCGAGTTAAATCTCATTTCAAATGATTACGCGACGATTTTAATTGAAGAGTCGAAGACGACGGTCGAAGACCGACGATCTTCAAGGCGGATGGTTGTATTGCTATTGTTGGCCTTGATGGGAGTAGCTACCTTGATGGGTTGATGGTAGTGATCGTCCGAACGTACTTGTTGATTGTTCGGATTTGCGAGTGTCTTCATTTCCCCCGAAATAAGATGACTCCGATTTCGTTCAAACCCAGAAAGGACTTGTAAATGGATGGTATGCCTGACGTTGTATTCCATTACACTTTATTCGTTGATTTGCGCTAATATATATCTGTTTGGTGTTTAACACCCTTATCTGAGACGTACGAGCTCAGAGGTTATATATTGGCAGAAATCAAGCATAGGGATTGACAACGTGGCATGCTAAGATGCATAGATCAAGGCTTTTGTTGAAAAGCGGAGCCTTGTGGTTGATGATCAAAGCATAGCTTTAACTAGCATAGCTTTGTGTAGCGTGACTTCGCGAGCCTCACTGTAACGACCCGGATTTTGAGCGACTTACATAAGCACGATGTCGATAACCAAAGCATCGAAAAATCCTGGTAATTAGTGAAAGAAATTAGAGGGTGAGGAAAGATAAGATAGAAAATTAGAATAGAAGAAGAAGAAGAACACAACATCAGAGTAACACGAATCTCACAGCGGAACGAATAAATATATTTCATAACATAACTTTGAAATACAAATCAGTTCTTGAATATACATATCATTATCAAAGTACAGCACTTACAACACAGCGGAAATAACTATAGCTATATGATCCTGAAGCCTCCTGCTCCAAGATCATCCAGTGTATCTGTAAAATCCCGACTACTTGACTGCCCGTACAAATTTAGGCACCCAAGAGTTTAGGGAAAACAACAAAGTAAACTCCGGGTCAGTCATGGGACTGGTGTGAGTAAAACAGTTTAAAACAGTTACACAGGTATATGATATCTCATAAGACCACGCCGCATAATGGAACAGGTTTTTCCCTTATGAGAATCCAAAATATCTTTATATCAAAAACCTTTTGATATTATAATAATGTCTATCAACCACAGCTATAATAATCATCTAGTAGAAACGCTTTCATCTCACGTTCTACATATATAGTATACAATCAAAACCGCAAGCACGTATTGGGTAATGGATTTCCAACTATGACAAGGTATGGATCCACCTTTCGCTCGTGTACCTCCAGAGAGGAATACACTGGGTTCAACAAGAACATCTTGCAACCCGGCCACACATGACCGACCACTCATTTCGCTTGAGTGTATCGAATGTATATCACCAACAGTTGGGATCAGCAACCGTATCCCGAATGGGACAGCATCAACAATAGATTTTTAGAAGTAAATGTAACTCTAGATCAGGTGATTATACACCCTACTTCGGTGCGACCGACTTAGCCATGCTGCCTGCCCGATTTCTGTCATTTACCGGATGATGAGGCTAGAAGCTACGCTTTATCATCACACCAGATTCACTTTGAATGCCACATCGTCAAATCCATCAAATCACCGATTGACGTCTACAACAATACATTATGTGTTAGCTAAAAGAAGTTTCCTCCTCCGCTTCCACTCTTGGTACAGTTGGAGAAATCAATATACGTGATCGTCTGGAATTATTCTGTCAAACATCCGTCCATACAAGTCATCCAGGAACAGGATGAACCGAAGGCACTATTCTGTAAATAGGATAGCCCTTGCATAACTCCGTCTTCAATTTCCTTTGGCATATATGATTCGCAACGGTTATGCCAATACAGAGTGGTTCTTCGGATAATAATCCAACCGGTCTCTCCATATTAACAACGTTAAAATGGTCAAAACTTCGATAGTCTGTGATTTTACTATCGACTAAAAATAGGTGTGCAAACAAGGATATTATTTCCAAATGGAAATTATATCGATCAAACATCATTCAACATTCGTCTCTTTAGTTCATAAATTTACTTATCTCATGTTTCCCTATATTCAATATTTCTTAGTTTCTAAGTTTGGAAAATATACGTTATTAACAATGGAAAACATTTCCATTTCTTGTTTCCTTTATTAGAAAACATTTCTGGATTCTTATTTGGAAAACATTTCCAAAGCTTCTTCATTGGACTTAGATAGATGTTTTAAACAAACCATCGCGATGCCAACTCAAACCATTTCCTTTACTGTCGAACCTTAACTATTCCTTAGTTAAAAACGAAGCCAATCAAGTTGGGGTAGAACTACCTCTCAGACCTTGACTGAACAACATTTCTAACTTTGAAATAGGCAAAGTTCACTTTATATTCCTTTTACTATCTTCCTTACTTAATCCTCCTTCGAATAGATCTCTATTTGATTTACTCTATTCACTTAACCCCTTTTGAATAAACTATATTCGATTTACTAACTTCCTTACTTAACCCTCTTCGAATAACTATATTCGATTTACTCTTTTCACTTAACTCCTTTCGATTAACCTTTATCAATTAACTTTATTGGACTAACACTATTGGATTAACTCTATTTGACTAACCCTATTGATTTACTCATTTCACTTAACTCCTTTCGAATAAACTATATTCGATAGCTACTTTTACTTTCTTCGAATGAACTATATTCGATTAACTCATTTGCTTCTACTCTAATCGATTACTAACATCGATTAACTACTTTTTAACTTTATTCTCTAATCGATTAACTAACATCGATTAACTTCTTTTACTTTAACACTAATCGATTAACTAACATCGATTAACTTCTTTTACTTTATTCTCTAATCGATTAACTAACATCGATTAACTTCTTTTACTTTAACACTAATCGATTAACTAACATCGATTAACTTCTTTTACTTTATTCTCTAATCGATTAACTAACATCGATTAACTTCTTTTACTTTAACACTAATCGATTAACTAACATCGATTAACTTCTTTTACTTTAACACTAATCGATTAAACTAACATCGATTAACTTCTTTTAATAAACTACGTTTTCCGTTACAACTCTTTCCTTTTTATAACGTTTACTTACCGTTACAAATATTTCCTATTTATAACTTCTATTTACCGTTACAAATATTTCCTATTTATAACTTCTATTTATTTTCTAAATAAATATTCCTTTTCTATTTCTATTTATTTTCTAAATAAATATCCCTTTTATAAAACCGGGTTCGTTTTATAAATATTTCCTTTTATAAAATCCTGTGATTTTATAAAATTCCTTTATTTCAATATACGTTGAAATAAATTCTTTTTTACATCCCAGGGTCTTTTATGATATTTAAAATATCGAATAAAAATGATCAACATCATTCCAACACCCATAATCCATAACAGATTATATACCACATCATATATCACAAAATATGAACACAGTAAAATAAATGTTGAGGAATCCAGTTGGATTCCTCCAACCTGTTTCCCTGCATCACAGATGTTAAACAATATAGATAACATCACTTTCAGTTCTATATGATATATTCTGTTAAACAGAATCAATATAGAAAATTTAACTAACTGACTAGCAGTTCAATCAAACAGTCAACATACAGTATTAGCCAATATCTAATAGTTCTAAAAATATAACATGAAATTATAAACTATTCAAAGTTAGTGAGATTTACTCACATTGCACGTTAACCGTTGAATAACGGTTTGCGTTATTCGATTCAGTTGGACAATTTATTTTGCTATAAATTGTGACGGACTCCGATTGACTCGCGATCAATTCCATTGAGTAGTGCTCGTCCATATGATCCCAACGGATCTTGTTTCGTCTGATTCTGGCCACGTTTGAATAAGTTATCAACTTTATCAGCTAATATACTATTTAAACTTAAAAAAACAGAACTTAATTATCATTTGATTTGGGCTTTACCCAACAACAATCGGCCCACTCCATCAATGAAAACCCGTCTGCATCCTCTCGTCTCCCCCAAACAAGATAATTCCATCGCTCCTCTCATTATTTCGAAAACCGTAATTCAACGTTGACCATCACTTTGACCTCCCTTATCACCTCCTCCGTCCATCTTTTCCAAGTGCCATCACCACCAACAATTTTCCCTTCGCAGACCCTACCTGATCAACCCCTCCTTCACTGGCTCGCACCCTTCCAAATCAAAACCGCCTATAGCCCATTCGAATCCCTTGACCGTGCCTTTGAATGCCTTTCACCACCACTCCGATCAACTAACATCGTCGCCGCCATCACCGTTCAACTCGGCATCCAAATCCTCACATCACCTTCTAACTTCACTGCTCATGTCCACTCCAGTAAATATTTCAAAACAGCAAGTCCACCCATTTCGCACTACCCTTCCTATTTTATTATACTTTGTTTTGATTTTTCAATGTAATCGAATAGCTTGGTTTTCGTTTGCCGGAAGGGAAAAAGAATTGAGCGGAGGACCCTGTGTATATATAGTGTTGGTGGCGAAGAAATTTTGCTTTAGGTAGGTGCGTTGTTTTCGTGTACATCACAGAAAAGTGTAGGTGAGTCTTAAGGCTAAGGAACTGGTAACGTGGCGTATGAGAATTTAGAGGACATACTTATTTGTTTAGAACTCTTGCTGCCATTAAAATATGCTGCTCGTTTCAAGTCTACGTGGTGGAAAACCAAGATAAGTGGCGCATTGTATGTTTATGTATTGTTGGATTATTACTTACCTGCTAATGAAAAGGACCGTAGACAATATTCTAATAGTATATATATCCTTACCTAGCAGCTAAGGTGAAAAGAACGTGTCAAAATGAGGTTCATTTAAATGAACGTAAGGGCTGTGGTTCTAGACTTGGTTGATTATATATGGTAAGTTTTTCTTCATGGTTGAGATATGATGGTGTAGCTGTCCACGTTCTGATGTTTGGTTCTCACGTTTTTTTTTTTAAAGAAGGGCAGGGGTTTTGTCTTACTTTAGATATTTGTTAAGGGTATTTGTTACATAGAATTCCGTCCGTTTACAGATCCCTATCGACAAATATAAAAATACCGTTGTGTCCAGTAATGTGCTACGGTCCCGAAAATATAATAATACCGGCAGATTGACTCATATTTTGAAACTTCAAAATATTGATTACAGGGTGCGAAATACTCCAAATAAAAAGTTGCTTATTAAATTAATTAAAAATTACAGTAAAATTCTAAAAATTAAATTATCACTACTTCCCAAAAGAACCTTGTCTAAATTCAAACTCGATCTCTACTTATATCGAATAAACCGTTATGGTCGATAAACGATTCTATAGCGACTATTTTAAAATTTGATTTGGACATATCTCAAAATCTACACGACGAAATCCCGATTTTTCTCTTCCACTTGAAAGATATACTCCACCAGCTCCACACGTTTCTTGTTTCACAGAAATCTGGCTTAAAACGAATCCTGTACATTCAGTTGAAGTTCAAATCGCCAACTTACGAACTGCAACGCCATTTCGAGCTCTATTTTAATTATATTATAACCTATACGTTCAACTGTCGACGATTGAATATATTCGTTATTCAAATTCAAATACCAAGATGAATGAAATATCACAGATGATCCGGTTCACACCATATCGCCATTTCAGCCAATTCTGATTATTTCAGAATTAAATATATTATTTAATTATTATTTTAATTAAATATTCACTATTATTTTATTCAACGCCCATGTAATTCACTAACCCACCATTTATACCATTAAATAAATTAATCATAATACCCCTGCCAATGCGGGTCATTACAATCTTCCCCACTTAAAATAATTTCGTCCTCGAAATTGCTAAAAGTTAGAGGACGACCCTATCGACTGGTTAGGACATATTTCTTTACTTCTTAACTTCAGTTTTCAACTGAACCAATTTAATTTCAATTAAATTATTAATTAATTTTTATCAACGGAAATTTTCAAAAATCCTGAAAATTTTCTAACGCTTAACTCTTCAAAAAATTTTGCCAGCACCTCCTTTGTACTAGTCAATCGGTCAAACTCCAACTCGCCTCTCTGGGCCATCTCCAACCCAAAAGAAAATCAAACAGCCAAGCGGCTTTCCAATTCGACTCATCAAAATCACCAAACTCATACATAATATAAACTGGTACCTTTTTGTCTGGCATATCTACTCTGTCACTTCCATATGCTATCAACTCAGCATATACAAGAGTTACCCCAATCAAATCCAATCTGCTTTTATCCACGACACAACCATTCACTTATATCCGAGCTAAATATCATTTCAACTCGAGTTCCTTCTCGATTCCCAACTCTTAACTTGATTATCCCATTACACTTCAAATTTGAATCTCACAATCCAATTTGTCTTGACATCATTCTAATTCAATCTCAATTACCACTTTACTGGCTTTACTTTAATTCAAATTTTGCTTTCACAAATTTCTATTAAATTTGTTTTTAATTCAAACAGTCTTTCCCAGGGAATTTTCAAACGATTTACTCTTTTCAAAAATCAAATTTTCCTTTTTGAAATTCAACTGAGCATATAATCAATATTCCATTATTTAAATCACTTCTCTATTTCTTTATCAATATTTGTTAACCAAATATTTTCAATAACCATATCGGCCTTTTGTGTTATTTGGAAAACATTTCCGAATATCGCCTTCCTTTATTTTCTAAACTTTAGAAAATATAGGCTATTTATAATTGGAAAATATTCCAATTACTTATCTCTTTTCCGATCTCGTTTATATCTGTACTTAGGAAATATTCTATATTCTATTTCCAAACTTACACTTATTTGGGTTAAAACGGATGTTGTGTAAAACATCGTTACGACAACCCAAATACTATATTCAACTAACTCTTATTCAACATTGATCTTTGAGCCTGAAATCTTACTATTTATTTGTTAATAATGAAATCAATCAAGTTGGGGTATAACGAACTCTCAGACCTTGACTGAATAACATTTATAACGTCAAAACAGATATGACTACTTACTCAAATAATCAATACTATACAACTACTTATTCTCTTTGAAACACATATACGCTTCCTCTTTCTATTCTCACTAGATTTTATTCTTAGTCTTCCCTTTTTTATTTTACTATTCTATTTCTAAGTTCGTTTCCTTGTCGACTTCTATATATATTGATATATAGATTTCTAGTTATCAAACTTCTTAAAAATATTCTAACTCTTTAAATTCCCAAAAAAATTCGCCATAACCTCCTTTATACCAGGAGCATCGAGATATTTCAAATAGCCTCCCATGGCCCTCACCAATCCAAAAGAAAAAGCCAAGTGGCTAGCCGATACGGCGCATAAAATCTCATTTATGAATTAAATACATACCTTTTCGTCGAGCATTCTATTTATTTCACTTCTATACTTTATTCCAAACCTGTCTAATGTATATCCAAACATTTCTAATTCATTCCAACTTAGTCCAATCGTTTTAACTCAATTCGTTAATTAATTTGTTAATTAACTCTTTTAGTCTATTTCTCTTTTATATTTGAACATGACATGTTCAAATATATTTTAACTTGCTTATTAACTAATCAAATTCTACTTTTCATACTCAGGTTTCATATTCAATTTCAAATATAAATTTACCGGTCCCCTTTACTTATCTAAAGTTCAACTTCAATTCAAGATCCATTTACTAATGGCTAATTAACTAGTTTACCTATTTCACCTTTTTATTTGAATATACATGTTCAAATATAAGTTTAACTTGTTTATCAACTAATTGAATTCCATTTCAATTCTATTTGAATTTCCCATATTCAAATTCCATTTCAATTCTCTTATTCAAATTCTATATTTGAATTTCATTTCAAATCTCTTATTCAAATTCTATTTCAATTTCATTGAATTTCGTATATTCAAACTCCCTTTGAATATCTATATTCAAATTCCATTATTACTCTATATGAATTCTATATTCAATTTTCCATTATTTAAATCTTCTTTATTCAAATCTCATTTGAATTTCTATATTCAAATCCCCTTTGAATTTTCTATATTCAAATCCCCTTTGAATTTTTCTATATTCAAATCCTATGTTTGAACTTCCTTTATTCAAATTCCTTTAAATAAGTCTCGATTTCAATTCCTTTTGAATTCGATACTACTACCTTTGGAAATAGGTTTCCCTTTCAATTTCACAGTTGTATTTTTATTTCTGAATTATCCAAATGATAATTCTCTTCACTTCATTTATAAACTTCGTTTATAAAAGAACTTTTTATAAACTTCATTTATAAAGGACTTCTCGTTTTATTTCTTTTAAAACAAGTAAATATTTCAAATCTATTTAAAAATTCCAATTCTATATTTAAATCCCACTTTGAAATTCAACACACTTGTCTTTCCCCAAAACAAATTCAAAACAGTATCTCCGGTAGTAATTCGTCACTTACAACTCGAAAATGAATACTGATGATGCAGCTGTCATCATCAGAATCTAATTTCCAGCGATCGAAGTGAGTTCAATACTATAAAACCATTTTTAACCTTTTCCCCTTTGAAATTCATTTCAAAATATAATTCTCACTGCTTGTAAAACAATTTAAAATCTCCCAGGATCTTAAATTTTCCTTATTTTTAATCCCAATCCATTTACAAACACTTATCCAATTCTCCAGAGTCTTAACTTCAATTCTGGTTTAAATTTCAGATTTAACTTATCTGATTCCACGTATTTCACTTATATGAATTCTGATTGGTTATTTACATAACCATTTAATTTATAATCTTACTCGATTATAATAACAACCAATATATCCAATATATTCAAAATATACGTTGGGGAAACTATTTCGTTTACCCTCTTTCAAAACATACCATGATGGTTCATCGTATTCAAGTGTTTACAAAATCCCTACCGATACAGTGGATCAAACTGATCGACCAGAACTCATAAACAACTCAACCAATAAATCTCCACAATATAAAACAAATTTTTTTTATATCAATAGCAAATACGTTCACTCGTATATATACACTCAAACTCAATCTAGGGTATTACTAACCCTATCTCTACCGAGTCACGCCACAGAGCCAAGTAATTCTTAATTTAAGCTCTGATACCAACTGTAACGACCCGGATTTTGAGCGACTTTGGTTATCGACATAAGCACGATGTCGATAACCAAAGCATCGAAAAATCCTAGTAATTAGTGAAAGAAATTAGAGGGTGAGGAAAGATAAGATAGAAAATTAGAATAGAAGAAGAAGAAGAACACAACATCAGAGTAACACGAATCTCACAGCGGAATGAATAAATATATTTCATAACATAACTTTGAAATACAAATCAGTTCTTGAATATACATATCATTATCAAAGTACAGCACTTACAACACAGCGGAAATAACTATAGCTATATGATCCTGAAGCCTCCTGCTCCAAGCTCATCCAGTGTATCTGTAAAATCCCGACTACTTGACTGCCCGTACAAATTTAGGCACCCAAGAGTTTAGGGAAAACAACAAAGTAAACTCCGGGTCATTCATGGGACTGGTGTGAGTAAAACAGTTTAAAACAGTTACACAGGTATATGATATCTCATAAGACCACGCCGCATAACGGAATGGGTTTTTCCCTTATGAGAATCCAAAATATCTTTATATCAAAAACCTTATGATATTATAATAATGTCTATCAACCACAGCTATAATAATCATCTAGTAGAAACGCTTTCATCTCACGTTCTACATATATAGTATACAATCAAAACCGCAAGCACGTATTGGGTAATGGATTTCCAACTATGACAAGGTATGGATCCACCTTTCGCTCGTGTACCTCTAGAGAGGAATACGCTGGGTTCAACAAGAACATCTTGCAACCCGGCCACACATGACCGACCACTCATTTCGCTTGAGTGTATCGAATGTATATCACCAACAGTTGGGATCAGAAACCATTTCCCGAATAGGACAGCATCAACAATAGATTTTTAGAAGTAAATGAAACTCTAGATCTGGTGATTATACACCCTACTTCGGTGCGACCGACTTAGCCATGCTGCCTGCCCGATTTCTGTCATTTACCGGATGATGAGGCTAGAAGCTACGCTTTATCATCACACCAGATTCACTTTGAATGCCACATCGTCAAATCCATCAAATCACCGATTGACGTCTACAACAATACATTATGTGTTAGCTAAAAGAAGTTTCCTCCTCCGCTTCCACTCTTGGTACAGTTGGAGAAATCAATATACGTGATCGTCTGGAATTATTCTGTCAAACATCCATCCATACAAGTCATCCAGGAATAGGATGAACCGAAGGCACTATTCTGTAAACAGGATAGACCTTGCATAACTCCATCTTCAATTTCCTTTGGCATATATGATTCGCAACGGTTATGCCAATACAGAGTGGTTCTTCGGATAATAATCCAACCGGTCTCTCCATATTAACAACGTTAAAATGGTCAAAACTTCGATAGTCTGTGATTTAACTATCGACTAAAAATAGGTGTGCAAACAAGGATATTATTTCCAAATGGAAATTATATCGATCAAACATCATTCAACATTCATCTCTTTAGTTCATAAATTTACTTATCTCCTGTTTCCCTATATTCAATATTTCTTATTTTCTAAGTTTGGAAAATATACGTTATTAACAATGGAAAACATTTCCATTTCTTGTTTCCTTTATTAGAAAACATTTCTGGTTTCTTGTTTGGAAAACATTTCCAAAGCTTTTTCATTGGACCTAGACAGATGTTTTAAACAAACCATCGCGATGCCAACTCAAACCATTTCCTTTACTGTCGAACCTTAACTATTCCTTAGTTAAAAACGAAGCCAATCAAGTTGGGGTAGAACTACCTCTCAGACCTTGACTGAACAACATTTCTAACTTTGAAATAGGCAAAGTTCACTTTATATTCCTTTTACTATCTTCCTTACTTAATCCTCCGTCGAATAGATCTCTATTTGATTTACTCTATTCACTTAACCCCTTTTGAATAAACTATATTCGATTTACTAACTTCCTTACTTAACCCTCTTCGAATAACTATATTCGATTTACTCTTTTCACTTAACTCTCGATTAACCTTTATCAATTAACTTTATTGGACTAACACTATTGGATTAACTCTATTTGACTAACCTTATTGATTTACTCATTTCACTTAACTCCTTTCGAATAAACTATATTCGATAGCTCCTTTTACTTTCTTCGAATAAACTATATTCGATTAACTCATTTGCTTCTACTCTAATCAATTACTAACATCGATTAACTTCTTTTTAACTTTATTCTCTAATCGATTAACTAACATCGATTAACTTCTTTTACTTTAACACTAATCGATTAACTAACATCGATTAACTTCTTTTTAACTTTATTCTCAGATTAACTAACATCGATTAACTTCTTTTACTTTAACACTAATCGATTAACTAACATCGATTAACTTCTTTTACTTTATTCTCTAATCGATCAACTAACATCGATTAACTTCTTTTACTTTAACACTAATCGATTAACTAACATCGATTAACTTCTTTTACTTTATTCTCTAATCGATTAACTAACATCGATTAACTTCTTTTACTTTAACACTAATCGATTAACTAACATCGATTAACTTCTTTTACTTTAACACTAATCGATTAAACTAACATCGATTAATTTCTTTTAATAAACTACATTTTCCGTTACAACTCTTTCCTTTTTATAACGTTTACTTACCGTTACAAATATTTCCTATTTATAACTTCTATTTACCGTTACAAATATTTCCTATTTATAACTTCTATTTATTTTCTAAATAAATATTCCTTTTCTATTTCTATTTATTTTCTAAATAAATATCCCTTTTATAAAACCGTGTTCGTTTTATAAATATTTCCTTTTACAAAATCCTGCGATTTTATAAAATTCCTTTATTTCAATATACGTTGAAATAAATTCTTTTTTACATCCCAAGGTCTTTTATGATATTTAAAATATCGAATAAAAATGATCAACATCATTCCAACACCCATAATCCATAACAGATTATATACCACATCATATATCACAATATATGAAAACAGTAAAATAAATGTTAAGGAATCCAGTTGGATTCCTCCAACCTGTTTCCCAGCATCACAGATGTTAAACAATATAGATAACATCACTTTCAGTTCTATATGATATATTCTATTAAACAGAATCAATATAGAAAATTTAACTAACTGACTAGCAGTTCAATCAAACAGTCAACATACAGTATTAGCCAATATCTAACAGTTCTAAAAATATAACATGAAATTATAAACTGTTCAAAGTTAGTGAGATTTACTCACATTGCGCGTTAACCGTTGAATAACGGTTTGCGTTATTCGATTCAGTTGGACAATTTATTTTGCTATAAATTGTGACGGACTCCGATTGACTCGCGATCAATTCCATTGAGTAGTGCTCGTCCATATGATCCCAACGGATCTTGTTTCGTCTGATTCTGACCACGTTTGAATAAGTTATCAACTTTATCAGCTAATATACTATTTAAACTTAAAAAAACAAAACTTAATTATCATTTGATTTGGGCTTTACCCAACAACAATCGGCCCACTCCATCAATGAAAAACCGTCTGCATCCTCTCGTCTCCCCCAAACAAGATAATTCCATCGCTCCTCTCATTATTTCGAAAACCGTAATTCACCGTTGACCATCACTTTGACCTCCCTTATCACCTCCTCCGTCCATCTTTTCCAAGCGCCACCACCACCAACAATTTTACCTTCGCAGACCCTACCTGATCAACCCCTCCCTCACTGGCTCGCACCCTTCCAAATCAAAACCGCCTATAGCCCATTCGAATCCCTTGACCGTGCCTTTGAATGCCTTCCACCACCACTCCGATCAACTAACATCATCGCCGCCATCACCGTTCAACTCGGCATCCAAATCCTCACATCACCTTCTAACTTCACTGCTCATGTCCACTCCAGTAAATATTTCAAAACAGCAAGTCAACCCATTTCGCACTACCCTTCCTATTTTATTATACTTTGTTTTGATTTTTCAATGTAATCGAATAGCTTGGTTTTCGTTTGCCGGAAGGGAAAAAGAATTGAGCGGAGGACCCTGTGTATATATAGTGTTGGTGGCGAAGAAATTTTGCTTTGGGTAGGTGCGTTGTCTTCGTGTACATCACAGAAAAGTGTAGGTGAGTCTTAAGGCTAAGGAACTGGTAACGTGGCGTATGAGATTTTAGAGGACATACTTATTTGTTTAGAACTCTTGCTGCCATTAAAATATGCTGCTCGTTCCAAGTCTACGTGGTGGAAAACCAAGATAAGTGGCGCATTGTATGTTTATGTATTGTTGGATTATTACTTACCTGCTAATGAAAAGGACCGTAGACAATATTCTAATAGTATATATATCCTTACCTAGCAGCTAAGGTGAAAAGAACGTGTCAAAATGAGGTTCATTTAAATGAACGTAAGGGCTATGGTTCTAGACTTGGTTGATTATATATGGTAAGTTTTTCTTCATGGTTGAGATATGATGGTGTAGCTGTCCACGTTCTGATGTTTGGTTCTCACGTTTTTTTTTTTAAAGAAGGGCAGGGGTTTTGTCTTACTTTAGATATTTGTTAAGGGTATTTGTTACATAGCATTCCGTCCGTTTACAGATCCCTATCGACAAATATAAAAATACCGTTGTGTTCAGTAATGTGCTACGGTCCCGAAAATATAATAATACCGGTAGATTGACTCATGTTTTGAAACTTCAAAATATTGATTACAGGGTGCGAAATACTCCAAATAAAAAGTTGCTTATTAAATTAATTAAAAATTACAGTAAAATTCTAAAAATTAAATTATCACTACTTCCCAAAAGAACCTTGTCTAAATTCAAACCCGATCTCTACTTATATCGAATAAACCGTTATGGTCGATAAACGATTCTATAGCGACTATTTTAAAATTTGATTTGGACATATCTCAAAATCTACACGACGAAATCCCGATTTTTCTCTTCCACTTGAAAGATATACTCCACCAGCTCCACACGTTTCTTGTTTCACAGAAATCCGGCTTAAAACGAATCCTGTACATTCAGTTGAAGTTCAAATCGCCAACTTACGAACTGCAGCGCCATTTCGAGCTCTATTTTAATTATATTATAACCTATACGTTCAACTGTCGACGATTGAATATATTCGTTATTCAAATTCAAATTCCAAGATGAATGAAATATCACAGATGATCCGGTTCACACCATATCGCCATTTCAGCCAATTCTGATTATTTCAGAATTAAATATATTATTTAATTATTATTTTAATTAAATATTCACTATTATTTTATTCAACGCCCATGTAATTCACTAACCCACCATTTATACAATTAAATAAATTAATCATAATACCCCTGCCAATGCGGGTCATTACACTCACACCTCGATATGAAGGTGAACTGAATGGTTTGATCAGTATGCTTTAGATATTTGTATGGATTCGGTCGACCCGGATGTACTAGGTGTGGTCGCTCCACGCTCAGAGGGATAGGGCTTAAACTCCGGATTCCCATATAGAGGGATAGAGTAAGCAGTGTTTTCTCTCGCTGGGACGTAAGCCGCGGTGTTACTTGATTTCACAAAAGTGCGGATGTGCATATTGCACTACGCGATAGATCTTTCGGATCAGGAGCCATCATGATGGAAACCCAACTTTCCAATACGAGCTTTGCGGTTTTGATTGTATAACTAGTATGGCGACATAGTAGGATAGGGTTCTATGCCGTCTAGGATTGATACATTATGATTCAAATTGTTTTAAAACATATATACATATACACACTAATATCAAATCCGTTTTATACGTATCAAGCATCTTTTGACCATTATAAGGTAAAACCCTATTTTCTGGTGTGCGTTGCATTATGTGATGGGACCTGGGTCTTATAACGGTTTCATTTTTCCAAAAAGCATTGCGTTATTTAACGATTTACTTTAACTTATGCACTGGTAATTCATTAGAATAAAACTCGTTCCGCGTTAGCGGCGTGGCCCTTGGATTTGCCTTATTACTACTAGCTAGTTAGATTTCTCATACCAGTCCCACGGCTGACCTGTAGTTTGTTTCACTTGCAAACTCGGGTGCCCTCTTTTCCACAGGGGCAGTCGAGTAGCTTGTTTTGCAGATATTTCTTTTAAGCAGGATTCTGGATTGAAGCCTAGAGCTGTGTCCAGAGCATCTATAGTCTTCTGTTATATATTGTAATTCTTTGTAATATAAATCTTCCGGTGTATTAATTTCAATGTACTCTGATATATTCTGTACTCTGATGTTATATTATTCATGATGTAATAAAAGTCTTTTGTTATCTGTTCTGATGTATTGTATACCCAGAGTTAGCGTATTCGGGTTTTGAACGGTCTTGGTCGATTTTGTGATCGATTAGGTCCGGGCAAAATCCAAGTCGTCTCACAGTGGTAATTATTCTTTGTGAATTTGTAAATAGCTCCAAATCAGCTTCAGACTGTTCTATCTTGTAGCTCTCGCTTCTGTGATTCCAACGCAATAGATTTCGTTCGATTCTGTTTTCGTTTCAAAAAGATACAAGGGTTTGAATATTAATCACTTTAATTAGCATTACCTATTATAATTAAATAGTCTAATTAATTAAATACCCCATCTTCATCATTTATCCACTGACCGCTTCAAACCCATCGTGCTCCAACATAAATCGAGCCGCCTCCTCTACATGAGTTCGTTGTAGCCTGATCGGATGTCACCACGCCCTGCGCCGAAGTGCCACCTTCATCCTCCCAGCGTACGGCTGAACTCGACAGTACCTGGCACCAGAAATCCAGGTTCGAACGATGATCCTTTGGGTAAATAGAACTCATGAAATTCCGAACTAAAGAAGATCATAACCGTATAGAATGAAAGCTCGTAAAATCCTCTCCAATTTGTGTATTAGATTCATAAGTTAATTCGAATTGAATGGGGAAAAATTAGAGATCCTAATTCGAAGAACATCGGCTATAGGTTTTAAGAGTGGCAGCTTTGGTATATGCATGAATTAGGGTTTTGAGGAATACGCGAATTTATACTGTATTCTATACTGTCTATTTATTTAAATTCAAATAATTCTTGTTTAACTCCACATACTCCAAATCGTACCCAACGAGTGTCGCCCCAAGCTAATAACCCCCGTCCCGGACGTAATGGAACATGTTTCGTGACCCAATTCGGCTGTTATGATATGTTTTTTTCAAAATTAAAATATAAAACAATATATATTTAATTTAGACGTACATTTTAAATTACCGGGGCCACATACTACTTCTAAAAATTACAAAAAATATTTTTTTAGTTATGTTTTGACGATACGGTTCTAACAAGACTAATTTCGTCGAATTCTGAGACTGTTTGAAAAATGGCTATTTTTAAGTCGATTAAATTTAACTGAAATGGACAAAACACATTTCCTTTGCCACGCTCACATATTAATTCTAAAAATTCTGGAAAATTAAACATAGCAATAATTTGACATTCCAGTTCCAACAAAAGTGGTTTCGTCGAAAACGGAGTTAAACAGAGTTAAATATTTATGGGTCGTCCCCGTACTGCTTTAAAATGAATTATATATATTAAATTAAAGTTAAAAATCAAAATGTCAAACTACATCTCTATTTCTAACTTCTTTTATATCTAAATAGAATTTATATGTTTTTAACTATGATTAAAATAAATTTTTAGCCATTATTATTTAAAATAAATTATTTTAAATAGTAAATTTCCTTTAAATTTTCTAAAATAAAAATTTTAAATTGGTTCAGAATTTGCGGGTTGTTACAGTCTCCCCCACTTAAAATATTTTCGTCCTCGAAAAGGAACGTAGCTAAAATTGTTTAACTCTATTTTTATTTCTTATCCATTTAGTTCAATATTAAATTTGATTTAGCCAAATTTATCCTTCTCATATTGGTCAAATTAATTATTATACCAACATATTAATTAGTTAAACTAATTATCAAACATCACAACCAGCAGTCAATTAGGTGATTAAATTTTCAAATATATAACTTTTATATATAGTCGAAAATCATATTTTTAGTGTAAATCACAACCATATATCCTATTTAAGTTTCGTTTCTCATACCATTCGTTTGGAAATATATAGATATCCCACTCCGAAACTCGAACATAGACGATGATGATGGGGCCTCATCATTAGAATCATCTACGTGCAACTAGAGTGTGACTCTATATCTATCTAGTATATTCGAGACTCTGTATACACGTGGATCAGACGTATACTAAAATCTCTATATACTCGATTGTCCAAATTAAAATATAATAATATATCACATACGTATTTTAAGATAAAATTTTCAAAACTAATTTGTTTGTTTTAAGTTTAAAACAGCACTCTTCGGACTCATTCTAGGATACTACTGATCCCATCTCTAACGAGTCATTCTTATTGGATATTACTAATCCAATCTCTGATGAGTTTTTTGTTCAATTCTAACGAGTTGTATCCCAAAGATTTGAGCTAACTAGAGCTCTGATACCAACTGTAACGACTCGGATTTTGCCCAGACCTAATCGATCACAAAATCGACCAAGACCGTTCAAAACATGAATACGCTAACTCTGGGAATACAATACATCAGAACAGATAACAAAAGACTTTTATTACATCATGAATAATATAACATCAGAGTACGGAATATATCAGAGTACATTGAAATTAATACAGCGGAAGATTTATTTTATAAAGAATTATAATATACAACGGAAGACTATAGATGCTCTGGACACAGCTCTAGGCTTTAATCCAGAATCCTGCTTAAAAGAAATATCTGCCAAACAAGCTACTCGACTACCCGTGTGGAAAAGAGGGCATCCGAGTTTGCAAGTGAAACAAACTACAGGCCAGTCATGGGAATGGCATGAGAAATCTAACTAGCTAATAGTAATTAGGCAAATCCAAGGGCCACGCCGCTAACGCGGAACGGGTTTTATTCCAATGGATTACCCGTGCATAAGTTAAAGTAAATCGTTAAATAACGCAATGCTTTTTGGAAAAATGAAATCATTATAAGACCCAGGTCCCATCACACAATGCAATGCACACCAGAGGATAGGGTTTTACCTTATAATGGTCAAAAGATGCTTGATATGTATAAAATGGATTTGATATTAGTGTGTATATGTATATATATGTTTTAAAACAATTTGAATCATAATGTATCAATCCTAGACGGCATAGTACCCCATCCTACTATATCGCCATACTAGTTATACAATCAAAACCGCATAGCTCGTATTGGAAAGTTGGGTTTTCATCATGATGGATCCTGATCCAAAAGATCTATCACGTAGTGCAATATGCACATCCGCACTTTTGGGAAATCAAGTAACACCGCGGCTTATGTCCCAGCGAGAGAAAACACCGCTTACTCTATCCCACTATACGGGAATCAGGAGTTTAAGCCCTATCCCTCTGAGCGTGGAGCGACCACACCCAGTACATCTCAGTCGACTGAATCCATACAAATATCTAAAGCATACTGATCAAACCATCAGTTTACCATCATATCGGGGTGTGAGGCTCGCGAAGTCACACTACACAAAGCTATGCTAATTAAAGCTACGCTTTGATCATCAACCACAAGGCTCCGCTTTTCAACTAAAGCCTTGATCTATGCATCTTAGCATGTCACGTTGTCAATCACTATCCTTGATTTCTGCCAATATATAACCTCTGAGCTCGTACGTCTCAAAGAAGGGTGCTAAACACCAAACAGATTTATATTAGCACAAATCAACGAATAAAGTGTAATGGAATACAACGTCAGGCATACCATCCATTTACAAGTCCGTTCTGGATTTGAACGAAACCGTAGTCATTTTATTTCGGGGGAAATAAAGACACTCGCAAATCCGAACAATCAACAAGTACGTCCGGACGATCACTACCGTCAACCCATCAAGGTAGCTACTCCCATCAAGGCCAACAATAGCAATACAACCATCCGCCTTGAAGATCGCCAGTCTTCGACTGTCATCTTCGACTCTTCAATTAAAATCATCGCGTAATCATTTGAAATGATATTTAACTCGGTCTTTTCAAATGATTATCGTATATATATAGTTTAAAATCAAGTGCCATAAAAATACATCAACGTCTCATTCTAATTCAGAATATTCCTTTAAAAAGTAGTCGAAATTTTAGGGAAATGTTCCCATTAATTTATCAAAGATAAATTCTATTAAAGTTATACTTTTTAATCTTTAAAATCATCACTTAAAGAATACTCAAATTTAAGAGAATTTATCTTACCTTTAATTGGGTTAAAGAACTAATGTCTTTTAAAACATTGTTCACGATAAACCCAAAAGCATCATCCATTAGAATGGAGTCTACACGGAAATCCGAACGGAATATAATTGATATAAAATCCCGTATCAGACTAATAATATAGATGGAATATCGGCAAAGCCTTTTAAATTCCGTATATTGTATCGGCCTTCATTCACAGGAGTCCACCTCAATTATTACCGAATCGAATTCCATTCAATCCCAATTTAATGTGTTAAATTGGAAAGCTTTATTTTGGGAAATTCCACATTTAAATCTAAATAAAAAATTTCTAAATTCCAAGTTATGTTTTCACTGTTAATTGGGTTAAAGAACAAATGTCGTTTAAAACACGGTTCACGATAAACTCAATTCGCATTTCATTTATTCCAATCATTAAATACAATTAGGAAACTCTATTTGTCTTAATTTAAAGATTTATCTCTTTTACACGTGGTTTTAAGAATGGTGTTATTAAAGACACCATTCACGATAACCCAAATTCCAATTTATTTAATTTAAAACGTTGGATTTTATTTCTAGTTAATAACTAGTTCATTTTGATAAAAATATATTTTATCTTTACAAAATTTGAGTTTTTCATCATAAAGCCTTTTAAATCATATATTTTGATTTTACATAATTTTTCTATATTTTTATTTATTTTATTAAGGCCTATATAGTCGATTTCCATAAACGGTCATCGAACAGCATCCATAGCGACCTTTTCTGATATTGATTTGGACATATCTCCAAATCTAACCGTTAGATTTCAAAACTCTTATATTCATTGGAAAGCACTTTTCGATACGAACCCAACGGTTCTGGTTTTAGGAGAATCCGACGGTCGGATCTCCCGCTATGTCAATTTAAAGTTAATGGTCGAAATTCGCGAACGGCCGCTGCGCCGCGCGTTCTATTCAAGCCATTATAGAAATATATTTAATATATCGTTGATTTCTATTAAATCATATTTTATAAAATATTTATAAATCTATTTTAAAGTGATTTTATCTTCCTTTTCAATTTTAAAGCAACATTGAGTATTCTATATTTTAATCACATTAAAATATTTATATTATCAAAATAATAGATTTATAAATCACTTCTTTTTATTCTTAATTTAAAATGAAATAAATCGAGCGATAAACCCATGTGGGTTAAAATAACGTTTGCTACATAATTCGGCTTCACCATTTTATATTTTAAAATATTCTTTATTTTAAAATATTATTTACTTACAAAATTGTTTACTTTAAAATATTCTTTATATATAGGTGTTCTTTATTCTAAAGAAATAATATTTCCCTAAAAATATTCTGAATCAGGATGTGACCCAATCAATTCCCATATAAGTTCCACTATATGGGTTTCATACATTGCATATATTCAACGACAATGATAAACAATTAACAATCAATACATTCACAACCAAAGTGTGATTTATAACTGTGCGAGCATTAAAATGGATAAATAACGCTCAACACGGACCGTCAATCCATCGATTGACAATTAATTAAATATTGGGACTAGTGTTTGTCATCCCAACAACCGTGTGGGGTTTTCATACAACAACAGTTTATATAAATAGATTATGGGTTAATAAGTTTAACCAATCTAATTCGATTAGAATCATCTACCCAAAGTTAATTGTTTTACATTATAAATGGATAACTATAATTTAATTTCAACTAACATATTTATGTCATCATTATTTTAACTAACATGATAAAAATGTCATTTTTAATGACATCACCTGTTTAACATAAATTTCTATATATTCTAACTTACCATATTAAAAATGTCGTTTTAAATGGAAAAACATGTTTAACATGTTTTTCTGTTTATTTTATCTAGTATAAGAAATGTAACATTTTTATATGACAAACATGAAATAACATGTTTTTCTTTTTAACTATCTAACAAAAATTTTCTGTAACAAAAATGCTATTTTAATCTAACATAATTTTTCTGTAACAAAAATGCTATTTTAATCCAACCTAACATTATACTAACATAAATGATATTATAACATGGCATTATTCTAACATAAATGATGTTTTCATTAATATGTCATATAATAACAAAAATGATGTTTTTAATCTAATGTTAACGTTTCTAACTAAAACAGTGCTTTTATTCTAATGTTAACTCTTCTTAACAAAAACAGTGCTTTTATTCTAATGTACATTTTATAACAAAAGCGACATTTCTATTCTAATATAACCTTTCTAACAAAGGTGTCATTTTAATCTAATCTAACGCTTCTAACATAAGTGACAAATTTAATCTAATTTAACGCTTCTAGCAAAGGTGACAAATTTAATCTAAATAAGCATTTCTAAACAAAAATGTTATTTTAAATCTATTGTAACTTTTCCTAAAAAAAAATTATTCAACACAAATTGACCATTTTATTTTAACACAAATCTAATTCATTAAAAATGGTAACTTTATCTTATCAATTTTGTTTCAATGTAAATGTCATTTTTATTTCATACAAATCTAATTCAACAAAACAGGTAAAAGTGATATTCTTATTTTGTTGACAATTCTAATTCAACAAAACAGATAAACTGATATTCATATTTTGTTGACAATTCTAATTCAACTAAACAGGTAAGGTGATATTCTTATCTTGTTGACAATTCTATTTCAACAAAACAGGTAAAGTGATATTCTTATCTTGTTGACAATTCTAATTTATCTTTGTTAAACCCTTCTGAATAATCAAAATATACATTTTGGTTTAATCTTTTTTTTATTATAATCAAAAAGGTACATTCTAGTTCATTCTTCTTAAATAACAAAAATGAGTATTTATGTCTCATTCCTTTATTAAGGACAAAAATGAATATTTTTGTTTCATTCTTTTTATTTTAACTAAAATGCAATTAAAAATAATTCTTTAATCTATTCTTTTATTTACATCTAAAATGTAAATAAAAATATAACTTTTTAATTTAAACCTTTATTTACATCTATAATGTAAATAAACATGTAACTTTATATTTTATGGTTTTACTTACTTTTAAAATGTAAATAAAAATGTATTTTAACTTCTATGTGTTTATTTACAGCTAAAATGTAAATAAAATATCACCTTTTAATTTAATGTTTTATTTGCCTCTAAATTTGCAAATAAAATTCAACCTTTTTATCCCATGTTTTATTCGCATCAAAGAATGCAAGTAAAAATTTAACTTTTTATTTCAATGTATATTTGCATCAAAGAATGCAAATAAAAGGATAACTTTTTGCTGGAAAGAAATTGATAATGAAATATGTTTCTTTTTATTTTAAAAAGAAATGACAATAAATATGTTGCTTTTTTTCTAAAAAGAAAATGAGAATAAATATGTTTCTTTTTATTCTAAAAAGAAATTGACAACAAAAATGTATTCTTTTTATTCTAAAAGAAATTGACAATAAAAATGTATTCTTTTTATTTTAAAAAGAAAATAAAAATAAATATGTAACTTTTTAATTCCAACAAAAATTACCATGAAAATGTACTTCTAAAATTCCAACTAAATGACGGTGAAAATGTTCTTTTTAATTCTAACTATTTCAATGGTAAAAATGTCCTTTCGATTTCAACTAATTCTTTTTATATTAGCAAAAATGTATATATTAACTAATCCTTTTAATGTAAACAAAAATATGAATGTTGTCTAATCTTTTAGTATAAACAAAAATAAGAACGTTGTCATATCCTATTTATGTAATCCGCAATAATCGTCTAATCTAATTCTTTTAATGTACACAAAAATATCCATTCCTTTTGATATGACAAAAATAATCCTTTCTAATTCAATTCAATGTAACTTTTTGATTCAACTATAATCTAATTAACAAAATGTTAATTTTAACTAATATAATCTAATTAGTAAAAATGTTAATCTTGATCTAAATTCATTTCTAATCAAGGTGTTGTTTTTAGTCTACTTTAAGAAACATGATTCTTGCAATTCATCACAAACAACCAACAAGGAAACACAAATCCATACATTATTTCAACACATAACAATCATGAATGATAGCAAACAGGAAATAACTATAGACTTATGATAATAATTTCATAATTATTTATTTTAAAAAAAATAAAAAAAATATAGATTTCTCACAGTGGTAATTATTCTTTGAAATCAGCTTCAGACTGTTCTGTCTTGTAGCTCTCGCTTCTATGATTCCAACGCAACAGATTTCATTCGATTCTGTTTTCGCTCAAAAAGATACAAGGGTTTGAATATTAATCACTTTAATTAACATTACCTAGTATAATTAAATAGTTTAATTAATTAAATACCCCATCTTCATCATTTATCCACTGACCGCTTCAAACCCATCGTGCTCCAACATAAATCGAGCCGCCTCCTCTACCTGAGTTCGTCGGAGCCTGATCGGATGTCACCACGCCCTGCGCCGAAGTGCCACCTTCATCCTCCCAGCGTACGGCTGAACTCCACAGCCCCTGGCACCATAAATCCCGGTTCGAACGATGTTCCTTTGGGTAAATAGAACTCACGAAATTCCGAGCTAAAGAAGATCATAACCGTATAGAATGAAAGCTCGTAAAATCCTCTCCAATTTTTGTATTAGATTCATAAGTTAATTCGAATTGAATGAGGAAAAATTAGAGATCCTAATTCGAAGAACATCAGCCATTGGTTTTAAGAGTGGCGACTGCGGTATATGCATGAATTAGGGTTTTGAGGAATACGTGTATTTATACTGTATTCTATACTGTCTATTTAATTAAATTCAAATAATTCTTGTTTAACGCCACGTACTCCAAATTGTATCCAACGAGTGTCGCCCCTAGCTAATAACCCCCGTCCGGGACGCAATGGAACATGTTTCGTAACCCAACTCGGCTGTTACGATATGTTTTTTTTCAAAATTAAAATATAAAACAATATATATTTAATTTAGACGTACATTTTAAATTACGGGGGCCACATACTGCTTCTAAAAATTACAAAAAATATATTTTTAGCTATGTTTTGACGATACGGTTCTAACAAGACTAATTTCGTCGAATTCTGAGACTGATTGAAAAATGGCTATTTTTAAGTCGATTAAATTTAACTAAAATGGATAAAACACAGTTTCCTTTGCCACGCTCACATATTAATTCTAAAAATTCTGGAAAATTAAACTTAGCAATAATTTGACATTCCGGTTCCAACAATAGTGGTTTCGTCGAAAACGGAGTTAAACAGAGTTAAATATTTATGGGTCGTCCCCGTACTGCTTTAAAATGAATTATATATTAAATTAAAGTTAAAAATCAAAATGTCAAACTACAGCTCTATTTCTAACTTCTTTTATATCTAAATATAATTTATATGTTTTTAACTATGATTAAAATAAATTTTTAGCCAGTATTATTTAAATTAAATTATTTTAAATAGTGCTTTCCTTTAAAATTTCTAAAATAAAATTTTTAAATTGGTTCAGAATTTGTGGGTTGTTACATGACATATGGTACCCATGCCGTCTATGGTTGATACCTTTATATTTGAATTGATTTCGACACTATACACTTATAGTAATATCAAAATAATTTGTTTTAAACGTATCAAGCATTATTTGGCTGTTATATGGTAAAACCCTATCCTCCAGCTTGCGTTGCATTGTGTGATGGGACCTGGGTCTTATAATAGCTTATTGTTCTTTGTATAGCATTGCGCTGTTTGTTTTATGCACTGGTATTCATGGGAGGAAACCCGTTCCGTGTAATACAGCATGGTCCCTTAATTTACCTAACCCTAAAGCAAAGTTTTAAATAACTGTTTTAGTTCTCACACCAGTCACATGACTGACCTAGAGTTTATTGTTTTAAACCTAAACTCTGGGTGTCCTTATTTTCCACATGGGCAGCTAGTAGTTTCGGTTTTGCAGATTTATATTCACAGGATCCTGGATTAATGGCTGGAACTATACTCGGAAAGTTCTGTATCCGTGTATTTCTTTTAGTTGTGTTATATATTATTTTTCCGTTGCTTTATAAATTAAATCTCAGATATTTGTCAAATGTATTATTCATATTCTGTTATATTCTTGTACTCTGATGTAATTGTTGTAATAAGCCATGAAATGTTCTTCCGTTTACGTTCCGATTATTCTTGTTCTCATTACAATCTGGTTTTCTCTTCTCTTCGGAGATCGGGGAAGTTCGGGTTGCTTCATTATAAACCTGGCCTTTCCGAATAACTCGCGTATATTATAAACAAGTTCTATACAAACACAACATAAGCCTCATTCCAATCCAGAATATTCTTTTATTTAAATATTCCCATTCTTAAGGAAAGGTTCCCATTAATTTTATCAAAGATAAATTCTTTAAAATTTATTCTTTAATCTTCCTTTGGATATCAAATCAAATCATATTAAGGTTTATCCAAACTAATCGGGATTAGCGAACCAAACCGAAGTAATCATTTATTTTATTTCCTATTCCCAACCTGTTTATCCCATGGAGCAAAACTTGTAGTACTCCATATCTAACAACAATGGTGTTATCGATAAACATTAATTACCATTTCACGTTCAAATCTAATTAAAGACTTAACTATCGCTTAGAGCGAAACTGGTGATACTCCATTCCCGATCATTTCTCAGATTTGATAATTTAAATTATCAAATCCCCATTTCAATCTAATTAAAAATTCATGAAAACTTTACTTAGTTTTAATCTTCCCAAAAATCAATATTAATGATTATTTAACTTTGGGAAATCATATCCTGCCTTTAACTAGGTTAAAAACCGATGTCATTTAAAACACAGTTCACAATAAACACAAAATCACATTCCACTAATTATGGAATCTTCACGGAAAACAGATCAATATATATAATCGATATAAAATTCCGTATCCAACCAATAATATAAATGGAATAATGGAAAAGCCTTTTAAATTCCATATATAGTAATGGACTTCATCCACAGAAGCTCACTTCGATTATTACCAAATCGAATTCCATTCAATTTCAATATATTAAATTGGAAAACTTTACTTTGAAAAACTATGATTAAATCTTAATAAAAATATTTATAAATTCAATTTCACATTTCTCTGTTAATCGGGTTAAAGAATGAATGTTATTTAAAACACAGTTCACGATAAACCCAATTCGCATTGTATTTCATTCCAAATTAATGTTTAATTGGTAAACTTCTCTAAATCTTAATTAAAAGATTTATTCTTTCTCAACTAGGTTTAAGAATAGTTTCATTTAAGACACCATTCACGAAAAACCCAAAATTACATTCGATATTAAACATATATAAGGCTCTAAATAGAAAGTATATCGACTTATATTCAATATTAAATTCTGAGATCAACAAATAGCGTACTGGGAATAACGATATATATATCTTCCAAATTCTTTCACAATATCCGTATAATCACGGAAACCAATATTGAAATATTCCAAAGATAATTTCCATTCAAATATATTCCAATTCATATATTGGAAATTCTGGTTATATCAAAACCCATTCTCAATCCAATTTATTTATTTAAAAATAAATGGATTAAAATTCTAGTTAATAACTAGTTCGTTTCGATAAAAATATATTTTTGTCTTTACAAATGTGGAAATTTTCATCCCAGTTCTTTCCAAATGATTTAATTTGATTTTATACAAATTATTAATATTTTTAATAATTCTATCAAGGCCTGTAAGGTCGATTTCCATAAACAGTCATCAAACTGCACTTACATCGACCTTTTCCAAATTTGATTTGGACATAATTCCAAATCCAACCGTTAGATTTCAATTATATAATATTCGTTGGAATGTTCTTTTCGATACGAACCCAAGGTTCCGGTTTTAGGACAATCCGACGGTCGGATCTCCCTAATGTCATTTCGAAGTCAATGGTCGAAATTCGCGAACGGTCACGGTGCGGTGCGTTCTATTCAGGCCATTTAATATATATAATATATATTATATATATTTCGTTGATTTCCATTTGAAACATATTTTATAAATTGTTTTAAATTCGTTTTTAAAAACAATTTCAACTTCATATTCAATTTTAAATCAAAATTGAATATTCCATATCATCAATATATAAATGATAATATTTTCAAAACATTAGATTTTGAAATCACTTCCTTTTCGATATTCATTATAAAAATGAATAAAATCGATATAACTATTGTTCGCGTCAAAATGGCGCGTATCTAATCAACACGGCTTTATATATTTCAATAATTTCGTGTCCATCCAAAATCGGACTTTAAAATCAGATTTTAATCCTTTACCGAATATTATTTTAAAATATTTCTTATTTTAAAATATTCGTTATTTTGAAATATTCTTTTATTTCTGAATTGGAGTCAGACCTAGTAAATTACCATATGATGTGATTTGTATGGATTTCATATAACACTGTATATAACAGCAATGGTAAACAATCAACCATCATCCAGAGTGCACTTTACAACTGTATAAGCGTTAAAAATAAATAATTAACGCTCATCACAGCCTGTCAGCCCATCGATTGACATACCACTAATTATTGGGATTAGTGTACATCAAATATCATCCCAATACCCATGTGGGGTTTCAAATCAACAAACACAGATTTTATTTGTGCAGTTGGGCGATGTGTAAAATTTATCATCCCAATCCATATCCGTCGAATGGTTGTACATAAACAAATCGTTCAATTTGTAAATGGATATTTATTTGATTCATATACACATTAAAAATTATATTTTTAACTACAAAATATTTATTTCAACACATGAACATTTTATTCCACATCACAATCAATTTTCACAGCACAATCAAATCAAACAAGTCGTCCATGGTTTGTGCACGAAGGGTGTCGGGTGCTGCTAAGGACCGTCTGCATCCTAGTATATATTTTAACTAGAAAATAAAATTTAAAGTGAGAAGTTCTCATTTTGGGATTCACTCCGTCAGTTTTATCTGAATTTCTGGTTAGGTTCGGGTTTGAATTTGCTTGAAATTCCGACATGCTAAGTTTTGGATGCGGTTAGTTTTGTTGTGAAGCTCTCGTCTCCATGATCGCAGTGGATCCAGTTTCGTGCGATTTGGACCTCGTACGAAAACGATATGGCCTTAAATGCCTTAATTACATTATTGAATCAATTAAATTAAATTAACTAAATTAATAACGCTTACTTTTCGTTGCCGTTAGTTTTTTCATCTTCATCGTTTATAACCGAAAACCTGTTGATTCCTAGGGCTGCTCCCTGCCACCGCCACGGTCGCCGTAGGTCCAATCAGAGACCGCTGTGTTGCTCGCCTCCATGTCCTCTCTCCGGGGCACCCAAAATGGTGCAGCTCGCACGTACGATGAACGCCAGAAACCACCCCAAACTGCTCGACTTTGTGAAAGAAACCCGAGCCAACCACCCCACTGCCAACGATCTCGACCGTTGGATTGCTAGAGGGCGTTGAGCTCTTCCATTTGGCTTTGGAAGATTTAAATTTCGTGAGGTGGATTCGGAGATTAAAAGGGAGGAAATCCTGAACAAATCCATCGTAAATCGTAAAGGAACGGAGGCGACTGTTTTTTCTGAGTAAATGATTTTTAGGGTTTTAATTTTTATATTTATAATATTTTTAATTTCCATAAAAGGAAACTTTTCCATTCGAACTCCAATCCGCACCCAACGCCTATCGCCCCTAGATAATTACCACCATTCCGGACATAATGGGATACGTGCCATAGGCCAATTCGACTATTACGATCAGTTATTCTTCAAATTAGAATATAAAACATTTAATTTTAGACTTGAACGTACATTTTAATTTGCCGAGGCCAAATACTGATTCTAAAAATTCCAGAAAAATAAATCTGGCTATGTTGGGATGGTACGGTACCAACAAAACTAATTTCGTTGAATTTGGAGACCGTTTGAAAAATGGCCATTTTCTAGTCGATCCAAATTCAATTGAAATTGGTCAAACGCGTTTAAATGTGCCACGCTCACATATTGATTCCAAAAATTATGAAAATTGGAATCTAGCATTAAATTGAGATTCTGGATCCAACAAAAGTGGTTTCATTGAAAATGGAGGTCGATTGCAAAATAGGTATTTTTAAGGGTTATATATTATATAAAATATAAAGACATTCCACATCTACTATTCTGAATTTTAAACTGGACATAACTTATTATTTATAAAGTGAAATCTCAGTTTCCTACATCCCTTAGAAAGATATTGTTAATCATATCCAAATATTTCTTGTTTCATCCAATTCTGACTTATATTGAATTCTATATATTCAAGTGAAGTTTAAAATCGAATTTTCAAACTATCGCGCCATTTCAGGCTCGTTTTATATTTAAAATAAATTTAAATGTTCTAACTTCGTCTAAAATAATTTTTTTGCCGTCATTATTTAAAATAAATCATTTTAAATATTCAAAATCCATTAAAATAGCTAAAATGAAATTTTTAAATTCTATCCGATTTTACGAGTTGTTACACCTTGTTCCTCGTCCCATATGTCCAATACAGGAGAGAGGTCCCCGCATATCCGGTCGATCTCCAAGTACGTCTGGACGATCACCACTTATTACCTTGTCTTGGGTGTAAAGCCCGATCAAGACATCAGTAATCATCCAAACGCTGTGAAGATTTCTAGTCTTCAACCACCGTCTTCATCGTCGTCTTTTTATCGTCATATCGGTTATTCAAATTGGGATAAACCAGGTCTTTCCAAATAAACCACGTATTTTATAATCAATAATCAAGTGCTATAAAAACACATCATATGCCTCATTCCAATTCAGAATATATTTTTATTCAAATTCTCACGTCATAAGTGAAATGTTCCCATTAATTTTATCAAAGATAAGTTCATTTAAACTTACTTTTAATCTTCCTTTGGATATCATTTTCAAAGGATTTCATTTTATCTTTTCACAGTCTAAACCAAAACAAGGTTTATTAAACTAGTCGGGATTTATCGAGCCTTACCAAAGTAATCATATATTTTATTATTTCCAATCCCAACCTATTCATTCCATGGAGCAAAACTGGTAGTATTCCATATCTAACACCCACGGTGTTATCGGTAAATGTAATTATCGTTTCTCATTCAAATCTAATTAAAGATTTAACTATCGCCTGAAGTAAAACGGGCGGTACTCCATTTTCGAACATTTCTTGAATTCTGTAAATTTAGTTACCTTATTCGCATTTCAATCTAATTAAAGATTCATTAAAACTCTACATAGTTTAAATCTTCTGAATTCGTTGTTTAATGATTATTCGAATTTAGGAAATAAATCTCGTCTTTAATAGGGTTAATGAACGAATGTCCTTTAAAACATCATTCACGACAAACGCAAAATCATCTTCCATCAAAATGGAACCTACACGGAAATCAGAGCAGTATACAATCGATGTAAATTCCCATATCAGATTAATAATATAAATGGAATAGAGGCAAAGCCTATTAAGTTCCATATATAGTAGCAGTCCTCTTTCACAGAAGCTCATCTCGATTATTACCAAATCGAAATTCGTTCAATTCCAATTTAATCTATTAAATTGGAAAACTTTACTTTGGAAAATTTCCATTAAATCTTAATATAAAGATTTATAAATTCCAAATCATATCTTCACTGTTAGTTGGGTTAAAGAACAAATGCTATTTAAAACCTTGTTCACGACCAACCCAAAATCCAATTCTTTTATTTAATTCCAATTAAATATTAATTAATTAGTAAATTTCTCTAAATCTTAATTAAAAAATTTATTCTTTTCTCAATTGGGTTTAAGAATAGTGATATTTAAGACACCACTCACGACAAACCCAAAATCCAATTTGATACCAAAAACAAGGCTCTGATTAGAAGTTATATCGGCTTATATTCAATATCAAATTCTGAAACCAACGGATATCGTATTGGGAATAACGATATCTGTATTTTCCAAATTCCTTAACAATATGCATATAACCACGGAATCCAATATCGAAATATTCCGAAGATTACTTCCATTCCGAATCCATTCTAATTTATTCATTGAAAAATTCTGGTTATTTTAAAACCATTTTAAATCCCAATTATTATTCTAGTTATTAACTAGCTCATTTAGATAAAAATATATTTATGTCTTTTCAAAATTGGAATTTTTCAACCAAAATCTTTCCAAATCATTCATTATGCTTTTTTTATGATTTTTCCATATTTTTAATAATTGTATAAAGGCCATTACAGTCGATTTCCAATATCGGCCACTGAACTACATCCATAGCGTCCTTTTCTGAATTTGATTTGGATATATTTCCATATCTATCCATTCAAATTTAAATCTCTTATATCCATTGGAAATATCTTTTCGTTACGAACCCAACGGTTCTGGTTTTAGGAGAATCCAACGGTCGGATCTCCCGTTACGTCCATTTGAAGTTAACGGTTGAAATTCGCAAACGGTCGTTGCACGGCACATTCTATTCAAGCCATTAAATATATAATACATATATCGTCGGTTTCTATTTAAATCGTATTTTATAAATCTTTTGTAAATTCGTTTTAAAACCATTTCCACTTCATTTTCAATTTTAAATCAAAATTGAATATTCCATATCATTACAATTCTAAAATGATAATATTTTCAAAATATCAGATTTTGAAATCCATTTCCCTTTCGTATTCATTGTAAAATGAATAAAATCTATCGATAAACCCGTTCGGGTTAAAATGGCGAATATCTACTTATTCGTCTTCATATATTCTAATATTTTCGTGTCCATCCAAAATCGGACATCAAAATCATATTTTGATTATTCAGTGAATATTATTTCAAAATATTCGTTCATTAATTTAGTTCTTCACTAAATATTATTTTAAAATATTCCTTATTTCTGAATCGGAATGCGACTCAATCAATTACCATATAATTTCAATTATATGGATTTTATACATCGCATTTATTCAACAATAATGATAAATAATCATTACACATTCAAACATCATCCAAAGTGCAATTTACAACTGTATAAGCATTAAAATAAATAAATAACGCTCATTACAGCCTGTCAACCTATCGATTGACATACGACTGAATATTGGGATTACTGTATGTCAAATATCATCCCAATACTTGTGCGGGGTTTCCAAACAACTACAGTCTATTTTAAATAATCACTGGTTAATAAATTTAACCAGTTCTATTTCAATTTGAAATATTTTTCTAATTAACAAATATTCATTGTTTAAATTATAAATGAATATTTATAATTTAATTTCAACTTCCAAATTAATGTTAAAATTATTTTTTATACATTAAACATTTCAACATCACAAACAACACACAATATTGTCAATTTAAATTGCCCATGGTCTGTGGACGAGGGAGGTGAGCTAACAGGCACCGTGTACAATTTATAATGATTAAACTGATAAAAATCTCCGTTGGCAATTCTATATATTTATTATACATGAATACAATAACATGATAAAATATAATTAATTGAGAGGGGGTACTGACGTGTGGTTCCACTCTTTATCTTCAAATGATGATTTTATTCTGCTTGAATTTAAATTCGCCTCAAATTCTGATTTGCTCCAAATTTGTTCCAGTAAGTTTCATTGTGTAGTATTCGATGCCACGAGTCCAATATTTCCTATTTCACTGGATTTCGACGTCGTATGAGAGAGTTGTGTAATTTTATAGGTTAATGATATTTTTAAATTAATTAATATAATAATTAAATAAAGTAAACATCACCTTCTTCCGTAATCAACTAAGGCCACACGTTCGAACTATTGTTTGAAATTAGGGTTCCACTTCGTTGGAAATTGGAGATACTGGATCCTGATCTGAGGAGCCCACGTCGAATGCCTCTGTGAGCCGCGCCTCCACCACCAGTGGGGCCCAATTCAATCGCCCCCAACAGAAAATCACAGGTGAAGGCGACCACTTGGAGCAGCGAATTCCGTCTCTATTCTTCATGAAATCAGACCTGGTTTATATGTATTTGGAGAGCAAAGGAATCTCTACAAAGTTCCACAAAGAACTACGGTTTAATTTTGCGTGTCGAAGAAGAAAAAAGGGGAGACGGATTGAGCGTTTTCCACTGTGAATCAGTTTTGAGCGGGGCGGGTTTCTGAAGAAAACAAAATAGGGTTTGGAAAATCGAATTGGCCCATTAATATATATATTATTTAATTTTTTTAATTTTCCAAAAATACCAGTTTATTGGTACGAACTCCAAATCAAACCCATTGACTGCCTCCCTAGCTAAATACCGTCATTCCGGACACAATGGAATATGTTTTATAAGCCAATTCGACTGTTTCGATCAGTTTTTATCAAAATTAAAATATTTATTTATATAATGGTCAATATTGAATTTAAATGTACATTTTAACTTATCGGGGGCACATACTATGTTTTGATAATACGGTCCTAACAAAACTAATTTCATCGAATTTGGAGGCCATTTGAAAAATGGCCTTTTTTTGGTCGATTAAATTTAAACTAAATTGATAAAACATGTGTAAATTTACCACACTTACATATTAATTCCAAAAGTTATGAAATTTGAAACCTAGCAATAATTTGTCATTCCGTATCCAACAAAAGTGGTTTCATCGAAAATGGAGGTCGTTTGCAAAATGGCCATTTTTAAGGGCTATATACTATATTAAAATATATATAAATTCCATAGTGACTACTGTAAATTTTAAAATGGACATAACTTTCAATTTATAAAACAAAATCTCAATTTTTTACGTTCATTAGAAAGATATAACTAAATAAATTCTAACGTTTCTGGTTTCACTAAAATTCGATTTAATTTGAATTCTGTACATTCAATTGAAAATTAAAATCAAATTTTCAAACTACCGCGCCATTTCAAACTCCTTTTATAATTAAATTAAATATATATTTTTTGACTTCAATTTAAATAAATTTTTTGAAAGGACCTGAAATCCTCCTTGTGGGAAATCGAGGATTACTTTGAGACCACGAAAAATCAGAACACAAACATAAGAACATTTCATTGTTTTTATAACAATTCACATCAAAGTACAAGAATATTACAAAGTATGAATAAATATTATACATGAAACATAACAGAGATTTAAAATATATAGCAGCGAAAAAATAATGAAAAACACAAATGGAATAAATACACGGGTATAAAGCTTCCCGAGTATAGCTCCATTTGTAAGTCAGGATCCTGTGAAAATAAAGAACCTGCATACCAAAACTACAAGCTTCTTGTGCAGAAAATAAGGGCACCCGGAGTTTAGGTTAAAATAATTAACTCTAGGTCAGTCATGCGACTAGTGTGAGAACTAAAACAATTATTTACTAGAGACCCCGCCGTATAACACAGAACGGGTTTCCTCCCAAGAACACCAGTGCATAAAACAAACAACGCAATGCTAAAAGGAAAAATGAAGCCATTATATGACTCAGGTCCCATCACACAATGCACTCGCAAATCAAAGGATAGAGTTTTACCTTATAATGGACAAATATGCTTGATACACGAAATTCATCTTTTATTATTACTATAAGTGAAGAAAACAACTTTGAATATAAATGTATCAATCCTAGACGGCATGGGTACCATATATCATGTCATCATACTAGGCTCTACAACTCAAACCGTAAAGTCGCGTACTGGAAATTGGATTCCATCTATGAACCAAGGCATGGGATCATCCATACCGAATTAGAGACAATCCAGCCTACCATGTCTCTGGATACAGTCACAACTGCACCTAGGAGAATGCAGGGTCGGTCCACACATACGTTCTGTGGATTGGTTATTCCTGAACAATACGTTTCCCCGTCCTATGGGGCGTATATATAGCCCTGTAATGACTCAAATCCGAGGTACCTCGCTTTCCATCATCCACATAAGTAAAAATATATTGGCTCTATATCATGACACCACTCCTAGCTAGAAAGAAACTCATGTCCTCCCTGCCATTCTTCATCCCATTTTTGGTTCATTCCATGGTGTGAAGCTCGTGAATTAACGCTACAACACGAAGCTATGCTATTTAAAGTCGTGCTTTGATCATCAACCACAAGGCGCTGCTATTCAACAAAAGCCTTGATCCATGCAACTCAGCATGCCACATTGTCAATCCATACCATACCATTGATTTCCACCAATATATAACCTCTACGCTCGTACGTCTCAGAGAAGGGTGAAGTAAGAGAATAAATTCTCCTTCACCAGACCGATATATATTTAGCAGAGATCAATGAATACAGTATAACGGAATACAATGTCAGATACACTATCCATTTGCAAGTTCATTCTGGGTCTGAACGAAACCAGAGGCACCTTGTTCCTCGTTCCATATGTCCAATACAGGAGAGAGGTCCTCGCATATCCAGTGAATCTCCAAGTACATCTGGACGACCACCACTATAACCCCGTCCTGGGTGTACAGCCCAATCGAGCCATCAATAATCATCCCTACGATGTGAAGAACTCCGATCTTCAACTACCATCTTCATCGTCGACATTTAGTCGTCGCCGTATCGGTTATTCAGAATTGTATAAACCCGATCTTTCTGAATAACTCGCGTGTCTTATAATCAAGTGCTATAAAAACACAACATACGCCTCATTCCAATTCAGAATATTCTTGGGAATGGTTCCTATTAATTTTAGCAAAGATAAGTTCGTTTAAACTTATTCTTTGTTCTTCATCGGAATCAATTAAAAAGATTTATTATATCTTTACTCAATTTAAAACAAACTAAAGTTTGTCAAACTAGTTGGGATTAACGCCTTACCGAAGTAATCATTTAGTTATTAATCCAATCCCAACCTTTTCATCTCATGGAGCAAAACTGGTGGTACTCCATATCTAACACCCAATGTGTTATCGGTAATTCAATTACCATTAAACGCCTCAAATCTAATTAAAGATTTAACTATCGTATGAAGTAAAACAGGTGATACTCTATTTCCGAATCCTTCTTGAATTTGATAAATTTTTTTATCTCATTCTCATTTCAATCGAATTAATGCTCATTAAAACTATCAGTTTTAATCTTCCAAATTATTACTTAATGATTATTCATTTTTAGGAAATCAATCCTGGCTTTAATTGGGTTAAAGAACAAATGTTATTTAAAATACCGTTTACGATAAACCCAAAATCACATTCCATTTCACATGGAATCTTCACAGAAATACGATCAGTCGTATATGAATGCCCATGTCGAACTAGTAATATTAATGGAATAATGGCGAAGCCTTTTAAATTTCAGATATATTAACGGCGTTCCTCCACTGAACCTCATCTCGATTATTATTGAATCGAATTCTATTCAATTCCAATTTAATGTATTAAATTGGAGACTTTACTTTGGAAATCCCATTAAATCTTAGTTAAAAGATTAATAAATTCCAAACCACATTTCACTGTTAAGTGGGTTAAAGAACTAATGTCATTTAAAAACATTGTCCACGATAAACCCAAAATCAACTTCCATTTCATTCCAATTGTGTTTATTAATTGGAAAATCTCCTTAAATCTTAATTAAAAGATTTATACTTTTCTCAACTGGGTTTAAGAACGGTATTATTTAAGATACCATTCACGACAAACCCAAAATCCAATTTAATATTAAATATAAGATCTTGAATAGAAATTATATCGACTTATATTCAATATCCAATTCTAAAACCAACAGATATCATATCGGGAATAACGATATCGATGTCTTCCAAATTCCCATTATAATATCTGAATAATCATGGAAACCAATACTGAAATATCCATAGATAATTTCCATTCAAATCTGTTCCAATAATATTCATTGGAAATAATTCTAGTTATATTAAAACCTTATCTAATTCCTTTATTTCTTTATAAAAGAAAATAATTCACTTATTCTGATAAAAATATCTTTTACCTTTATAAACTTGGAATATTTAATCCAAAACCATTTCAAATCATTTATTATGATTTTACATGATTTTTCCCTATTTTTATTTACTTAAAAATAGGCCCTTTTAGCAAAAAGACTTTTCAGGTCATTCAACATCACTGGCACTGTTTTTATTCGAATTTGAACTAAACATTTCTCAAATTCTAACTGTTGGATTTCAAAACTCAAGTACTCCTTTGAAAGCGCTTTTAGATACGAACCCGTAGGTTCTGGTTTTAGAAGAACCCGATGGTCGGATCTTTTGTAACATCAAATCGATGTCAATGATCGAAATTCACGAACAGACACTGCGCGAAACGTTCTATTCAAGCCATATATATATCATTGGTTTCCATTTAAAACGTATTTTATAAACGTTTATAAATTCGTTTAAAAAATGATTCTAACTTGCATTTCAATTTTAAATCAAAATTGAATATTCCATATCATTCTAATATTGAAATGATAATATTTTCAATATATTTTATTTTGAAATCCATTTCATTTTCATATCCGTAATAAAATGAATAAAATCGATATAAAAATCCGTTCGAGTCAAAATGGCGCAAATCTACATAACTCAGCTTTATATATTTGAATATATTCGTGCCCATCCAAAATTGGACATCAAAACCAAATTTTGAATATATTTTGTGTCGACCCCATAATCGGACAACAAAATTGTTCTTCCCAAACTGGAATGAGACCCAATCAATTACCATATAATTTTAGTTATATGGATTTCATACATCGCATGTATTCAACAATAATGATGAATAATCATCAAACATCCAAATAACAACCGGAGTGCACTTTGCAAATGTGTAAGCGTTAAATAAATAAATAATGCTTATAACAGTCTGTCAGTCAATCGACTGACATACAAATAATCATAGGGGAGACGTGTGATCAGAATATCATCCCAAGACTCGTGTGGGGTTTTCAACCAACACAATTAATTTAAATAAATTTTTGGTTAATAGACTTAACCAATTCCAATTTGGTTTGAATTATTTTTGCAGTTGGGCGATGTGTAAAAATTAACGTCCCAATCGATATCACAAAAATATGCGAACATAAACGAGTCGTCCTGTAACAACCCGTATTTTACGCATCGGAGGATCGTAGAATATTTATTTCTCTCTCATACTAAGTCGTATGGTCATGTAGAGTTGAGGGACGACTATTGGGGTAATTTACCATGTTATGATTTTTGTCGATTTTTAAATGACCGTTTTGCCTCTAGCTGAGTTTGTTTTGGCCATAACTTTTGATTGGAAAGAAGTTTTGACCTGAAACCACTTCCATTGGCTTCCAATGATGGTTTCTCTTTCCGTAGAGTGGTCAAACGTCGAAAACAGACTTATCGTTTGGGAGATATGGCCGAAACAAGGTTTGCAAGGTGAAAAACTGCACTTTTGGGTTAAACCGAGTAGTTAGTACTTAGTCCCATGACCCATTTCGGGTTTAGAGACATAAGGGGGCTGAGTAGGGTTAGGGTTTCATCTCATTTCAGTTTTGTAGCCTCCACTTAACCCATTGGAACCCTAAAAATGGCCTCCACTCTCTAAAACTCTCTAAAACTCTCTAAATCACCTCAAAATCATTAACAACCTGAAGATAGAGATTAGCAACATCAAATCTTTACCAAATCAACTTTAGAGCTGCTACAACACCTTGGAATCTTCGCCAAATCAGAGTTTTATTTCAGATCTAAGTTTTATTGTGGCTAAGGTGAGTGATTAGCTTGCTTTTGCACTAATTATGGTTAATTTGGGGTGATTAGTGCTAATTAGCGTTTTTAAACGAAAATAAATTCTGGAAAAATGTTCATAAATTCTTAAATAATGTTTTAGACCTCTGATATGAGTTTGGGTTAATTTGGTTAAGTTTTACTAATCCTATCATTAGTTATGTTCATACATGCTTATGGAAAAACATGAGGTTTTGGCTATGTTTGATCCATTTTAACCTATCATATTGATGTTTTGATGTTTGAGGTCACTTTTACATGTTGCTATGAATCTTTGGTATGTTTTGTGATTGATTTCAATAGTTAGATTGGTCGAAAACGCCGTCGAGAGGCGCATAAACAGTCGTTGGAAAAGTCACTGGAAAACAGTGCAGGGTTTCGGATCGGATCGGATATAGGGCTCGGGTCGGATAGGAGGACTGGGCAAGGATATTTGATTCGGACCGGAACCTGGCATAGGAGACTTGGCAAAAATGAAGGCCACGTTCGTTAAGCTGGGATCGGATCGGCTAAAGGAGGGCTCGGACCGGAGTATGGCTAAGGGACCGGACCGGATTAGAATGAGGGACTGAACTGAACGGAGCGACTGGAGCCGGGCTGAATAGTGGCGATAGCAACCCGACCTGACCCGGAGTGGGACACCCGACCCGAACCGATGTAGTGAGGTGGACCCGAACCAGTGCATGTGGCGAATCCGAACCGAACTGAATGATAAGAGCAGAAGAATCCGAACCGAACCGAATGATAAGAGCAGAAGAACCGAACCGAACCAGTATTGATCAATAACCCGAGATGCAAAGGTAGTTCAAATGGAAGTTAGAGCTCAGGATCCAGTTGGGAACCAATGAGTTCACTTCGTGATCGGACTTTGCTGCGGGACGTGTGCTAAGGAGTTGTCGATGTCTATGACTTTGGATCACTATGTATTGGAAGTATGTGGACAGATTCGGACTTTGGATGTGGTACGACTAGGGAGCTACCTGCCAATGTATTTGGGGTCATGGATATGTTTGGACGTGATCCCTGGAGTTTGGTGATAGCAATGGACATAGTCGTACAAAGTCGAATTCTGTCATTTCATCAAAAAGGGGACCGGTGGTCAGAGAAATGTACATCGTATGCTTTACGCACTAAGTGAGAGATGTGAGGATGGGTGCCATGTTTGATCGTTTGACATACACACCCCCACCCCCGTATGTTTACACATCATGTGTAGTGGCACCCTTGAGTACTATACAGTATGTGGTACTAACTCTTTGGTTGCAGGTCCAGGTTCAGGTATGGTTTAGTATACCTGTTATTGTTCTGTTTATGCTTGCTACCACTCATACCGGACTGATGTCTGACCCAGAGTTTTATGTTTCTTCTTATTACTCTGGGTGCTCACACGAGCAGACTAGAGACAGGTTGGAGGTATGCACGAGTAGCCGTACCGAAGACGAGCATGAGGCTCCCACGTATTATCTATATTTTCTCCCTGTGTCGTTGGTGGTCACTACTTGGGCATTAGTAGTGTATCCTCCTTTTTGCTTAGATTTTTGAGACATTTTAAAAGTTGTAATAATGTTGGCTTTGGATTATAAGCTGTATTTGGATTTTCCGCTGCTATGATGGTTTATTTTCAGCTTATGCACTGTCTCGCCTGTTTTGTGTCAAGTATATGCTATGATTATATTTTACTCCATGCGCGGTGAGACATATTACAGGTTCTTTGTTTGGTTCATCTTCTTTCTTTCTATTTCTTTGGCAACCGTTCCGTGCCAACTGGATATGTGTACAGCGCACAATTGGAGTAAATGTCGGTTGGTACGGGGCGGGCCGTCACACGTCCGATGTGTAAATGGATGTGTATTTCTATTTTTAACTATCCAATAATTGTATAAAATTTTATACTTGGTTTATAAAATTTTATACAACGCCTTAACAATTTTTATAAAACACTTATATAATTTTATACAACACTTATCTCTTTTATTACAACGCACTTATAAGTTAAAATTAATATTTTCAACTAGCTAAATTTTTCTAACACTTTTTAGAAAATTTCGGCAGCATAACGGCGCGATACTAGAACCAGAACAGGGTCTAGCCCTATCGCTCGCCTAATAATGGCTCGCTCCATATACAAACCAATTCTAATCAATTTCATCTACATCCCAAACCAAACTCAAATTATTTCTAAATAGGGTTGCCGAACCCTATTACACAATAATCAATCCAACAAATTAAAACAACCAAACATCCATGGTTTGTACAAAAAGTAGTTTCGAGGGCTACTAAGCCCCGTCTGCACCCTAGTTTATAATAACTTAATTAAAAGTTGAGTGAGAAATTGTTCTCACCTTGGGTTTCCACTCCAACATTTTTTCAAACCAAAGAAGAGGATTATCACGCCGACTATGTACTTAAGAAAACACGATATCCTACATGATTTATTTTTATTAATAACATACATATGATAAAAATCTTATTTTTATCTAACTAAAAATAATTTTTTTCATACGATAAAAATAATATTTTTATCTACATAAAAATATTTCATAACCGATAAAAATCATATTTTTACTTAGCTAAAAATCATAATTTTTTTTTTGAAAATTAAGCGCAAAATTTTATTACTCAACTTGATATTTACAATATATATAAGCTCACAACACAAACACTATGCCGAGCTTACTAGCTAAAAGTCTCAACCACTACAATTTTCCATTACCACAAGTTACAAGACACTCAAGTATTTTAAATGAAAAAGAAACTGATGCATTTTCTAACCATTCCATCAACCATTGTAGAATTTCTCCAAAAGCAAATATACCAATGATAATTCAAGTAGCTGCCTTGACATTAGCTGAGCAGATCCCCACTGGAATTAAAACACTGAAATCACTTAAGTTTAAACTTGGGGGATGGATTTCTCCTAGTATGCCTTTTCATTGAAAACACATTACTACCCGCTGGAAAAACGTCCTCAATATCATATTCTTTCCCCTCATCTAAGTCATCAGCCCAAAAATTGCTTTTTAACTTTTTGCCCTTAGATTTAGAAGAGGGGAGAACACTAGCAGATTTAGAAGAGGATAAAGAAGCCAAAGAAGTATTCACAGGTGGGAAGGTTAGTTCAGCACCAGTAACAGGGGGAAGAAGAGTGACATGATCAGGGGGTTTCAAGTTATCATAAGGGGATTTAGGCAAAGTAGAAAATGACGTGGTTGCACCTGAAAATGATGAAGAAGCATTAACTGAAGACTTGGTAAGTGAACTGTTACTGAAAGAAGACGAGCATGACATAGTGTTAGAAGTTGAAGAACGAGTTGCTGAAGTATTAAGAACAGAAACAAAACTTGCAGTTGCATTTGAACTAGCAGTAACTGTATTTCTACTAGCAGAGGCACCAGACAATAATGCAGATGATTTATCTGTTTTCTTACGTACACAGTCCAAATTATCCTCACCATCATCAAATAAATTCCCTGTTAGAACATCATCCTCCTGATCTACAATTTTATCCTTTCCAATATCAAGCAATTCATCAAGGTTTCCATTAACATTTGGGACTGCATTCTCATTTCCTTCTAATTCTTGAGCTAAATCAACATTCACAGATTCTTTTTCACCCCCATTCACCTCAACACCAGTATCCAAATTTGCAAATGGATTTAAATTTTCATTTCTTGTATTTGTAGCTTTATCTGCATTTCCCTCATTATTACTAATATCTTTCATTCTCCAATATTTCCTTTTCTTTTTATAAACAGTATTCCAATTGTTCTCTTTAACATTTACATGAGCACAATGTTTATTGCTATCAAAATGTACCTGTATTTTCGAGTACTTGTTCACATTTCTAGCTTCACTCTGAACCCCAATATCCTCTTTCTATTTATTAAACAATTCACAAGAAATTGTATCGTGACCAAAAAATTTACACTCTGTACAGATTTTCGGTTTCCAATCATAATATAGCTTAACCGTAGGAAAATTGTCTCCCAAATCATCAATTGGAATTTAATCAGGCAATTCATAATCAGGCGAGATCTCCACCAGTGCGTTGGCATACCTAAATCTATTTATTCTTTCTATACTACTGTCAAAACAAATCAACCTACATATATGACACACTAGCTATCAGAGTCCAAAGGAGAATTGGAATTCTATAGAAATGAATCCACACGGGGACCTTCTTAATTTGTGATTGAGCATTACCGATCATATGATCCCACTTAGTTAGAATAAACATTCGACCATGAATGAAAATCAGAGGTGAATGAAGTATTCTATCCTTCTCAATATTTTTACTTTGCTAAAAATCATATTTTTACTTATCTAATTATCATATCTTTATCTACATAAAAATCATAACTTTATATAACTAAATTATATTTTTATATGACTAAAGATCATATTTTTATATGACTAAAGATTATATTTTTACATGACTAAAGATTATATTTTTATATGAGTAAAGATTATATTTTTATATGACTAACGATTATATTTTTCTCTAACTAAAAATAATATTTTATAACTAAAAATAATATCTTTATCATACTAAAAATAATAACTTTCTATTGCTAAAAATCATAACTTAATCATACTAAAAATTATACTTTTTCATTATAAAAAATCAGAACTTCATCTAAATTAAAAAAAATCGAAATTTTATCTAATTAAAAATCAGAAAACTTACACAATTTTCTAGGATTTGGACGTTGGAGTATCAGAGCAGGAGGCTTCAACAGTGGAGGAGGTGCGGTGTTAGCTCGATTTGGCAGTGGAGGGTGCTACGGTTTTGTTCAGTGAAACGGGCTTCATCAGGGCGGAAGGAGGCGATTCAGGCGGCTGGCGGTGCGGTGGGAATCGGCGGCGGTCTGGCGTGGGTGTACGGCAGTGGCGCGGGGTCTGGGATCCACGTGGTGTTTTATTCAAGAAAAGGGGGGCTCAGGGTCAAGATGCCGGAGAGGGGGATGTCGATGGTGCTGGTGACGGCGGAGGCTCTTCTGGAGGGCGGCAACAACTAGCGCCAGGGGGAAGGAGCGAGATCGATTTTTTTTCTTTTTCGATTTTGAGAAAATTGTTAAGGGGGAAGGGTTTTATGTAAAGTTATATATTTATATATATATATTTATATATATATTCCCAAAAATGTTGACTTTTCTTTCGGACTCCAAACAAGGTCCAACGACTATTGTTCCTAGCTAAATACCCCCATTCCGAGCGCAATAGGATATGTTTCATAAGCTAACTCGGCTGTTTCGATAGGTTTTCATAAAAATTAAAATATAAATTAATATACCTTTTAAATTTGAATTCAACGTGCTTTTTAATTTACTGGGGCCACATACTGACTGCAAAAATAACGATTTTTGGAATCTTGCTATGTTTTGACGATACGGTCCAATAGGAATTGGTTTCGTCAAATTCCGAGTCCGTTTGCAAAATGGTCTTTTTTTAGGTCAATTAAATTTACAACCGAAACTAAAGATGCTTTTAAATTTTCCACGCTCACATATTAGTTCCAAAAATTATGTAAATTGGAACTTAACAAAAATTTGACATTCCGAATCCGTAGAAATTGGTTTCGTCGAATTCGGATGTCATTTGCAAAATTTCCATTTTTAACGGCTTATATATTATTAATAATATATATAAATTCTACAACGCTATTTCTAAATTTTAAATTACACATAACTTACAATTTATAACTTGAAAACTCAGTTTTTTACATTCTTTAGAAAGACGTAGTTAATTCGATCCTAGCGTTTCTTGTTTCGTCCAATTCTGACGTATATTGAATTCTGTATATTCAATTGAAATTTGAAATCGATTTTTTAAACTACCGTGCCATTTCAGGCTCGTAATATACAAATTGTAAATTTATAAATTCTAACTTTGATTAAAATAAATTTTTAGTCGTTATTATTTAAAATAAATTATTTTAAATATTCAAAATACGTTAAAATAGCCAAAATAAAAAATTCAAATTGGTTCTGAAATTCCTGGTTGTTACAATCTCCCCCACTTAAAATCTTTTCGTCCTCGAAAAGGAACAGAGCTGAAAGTTGTTTAACTAACCAACTCAACTTTCATTCCGGCTTAAGTTCTTCAACTTTTCGGTTTCTAAGAACTTTCCAGTTTTTCAAAAATTTGGCTAACACCCTAAATTTTCGAAAAATTTCGCCATAACCTCCTTTGTACGGGGAGGCCGAAAAAACCACAACTTGCCATGCAGGGACCACACCAATCCAAAGGAAAAAGAAGAAGCCAATCGGCTCATAAACTCATCAAAACCCAAACCAAACAGTAAACATCTACCAATTTGTCAGGCATACAATTTTATTCATCTTCTTTAGCCTCCATGCTATGACCTATTCAATATATATGCATATACATGTATGCAAACTCAATCAATTTACAATTAAGTTCAATATTCAATTCAGTTTGGCTTTACTTATCATTCATTCTTTTACTGGTTTTATCGTTCCAATATTTTTATTAGTTCAACTAATAATCACACAAATCAACCAACTATCAATTAGTTGATTAGCTTTCCAATTGCATAACTTGATATGTACACAAAAATCATATTTTTAATGCCAAATCACAACATAAAACTTAACTAAGTTTTGGTTCTCACACCAGTCAATTAGAAATATATAGATATCCCACTTTCGAAACTCGAATATAAACACTGATAATGTCATGACAATCATCAGAATCATCTCCAGGCGACTAGAGTGTGATTCAATATCTACCCAGTATATTTGAGACTTCGAATACAAGCCAGCTAGGCGTATTTGCAAAATCTACTAATACTCGATAGTCCAAAATAAGTTAAAATAAAATATCCAAATACGTATAATAAAGGTTAAATTTTAAAACTAAATTTGTTTTTAGAAAGTAGCACTCTTCGAACTCATTCTAGGGTATTACTAACCCAATCTCTAACGAGTTATTCTTATAAGATGTTTCTAATCCTATCTCTGACGAATTCTTTCATTCGATTCTAAAGTGTCTTGTTCTCGAGCTTTGTAAATCAAAGCTCTGATACCAAAATGAAACGACCTGAAATCCCCCTTGCGGGAAATCGCAGATTGCTTTGAGAACACGACAAACCAGAACACAAACATAAGAACAATTCATTGTTATTATAAAAATTCACATCAAAGTACAATAATATTACAGAGTATGAATAAATATTACACAATAAATGTTTACACACTTTTTGGTTAAAGCTGTCACTCATGGAATTCCAGAACAGTAACATGCTCAAGCGGCGGAAACAGCGTCAGAAGGCGTAGAGAGATTTGGTCAAAATCACATCATCAATAAAGAACTGCCCGGAACTCCTAACAGACGAACTTTTTTGGACCTGAAAATAGCAATTGCAGAGCTCAACTTTGTAATCCTAGTAGATCTCTGAGTTAGCTTCAGTTTGAGCTTTGGTTTGGCTCAATCGGACATACGGTTTGAAAGTTATGCCCGTTTCCGTGAACGGGTGTAATCTAGCAATTTCCTGGACGAAGTAACGAAGCACCTTGGTTCGGATCGTGGGACTGGATCGTGGGCCCCGCCTTGGCTCGGATCGTGGGACTCCTCCAGCTCACGACCAGACCTCGGATCGTGGAGCCCACATCGCGACCCGAACCAATGACCACGAACCGCCTGCAGTTCTGCACTGTTTTGACCTATTCTGATGGCTATTTTTACTCCAACTCGCATGGATCTGATTACACATGGCATATGACGATTTGGAGAGGGTTTCTGGACATTTTCCACCTCATTTCGAGATGTTTGAGATGCGTGCCACGTGTCCCGTGAACTGCCTGTTGTAAACGGCTATAAATACAACATTCGAAGGCATTTTCAGCGACTTTGGGCCATTCTCACTCACGGCTTCCACCATTACTGAAGTGCAAGGACTTTGCACCTTCATACACTCAAATTCTTCGCTTGTAATCCCAATTAACACACGGATTGTGTGCTTGCATGTAACTGATTCTTGTAATCTGTTAGTATAACAATAAGATTATAAAGTGGACGTAGGCTACATCTGCAGCCGAACCACTGTAAAAACCTCCTGTGTCTCCTTTTATTTTACTGTTTTCTGCATTCTGTGATCTGTGTTCTGCATTTGGGTGTTAGTGCCAATTTTTGGTCTAACAATAAACATAACATAGATTTAAAATATATAGCAGCGGAAAAATAATGAATAACATGAACGGAATAAATACATGGGTACAAAGCTTCCCGAGTATAGCTCCATCTGTAAGTCACGATCCTGCGAAAAATAAAGAACCTGCAAACCAGAACTACTAGTTGCCCGTGCGGAAAATAAGGTCCCCCAGAGTTTAGGTTAAAACAATAAACTCTAGGTCAGTCATGTGACTGGTGTGAGAACTAAAATAGTTATTTACTTTATTTTAAAGTTAAGTAAATCAAGAGACCACGCCGTATAACACGGAACGGATTTCCATCCAAGAATACCAGTGCATAAAACGAATAGCGTAATGCTAAAAGGAAAAATGAAGCCATTATAAGACTCAGGTCCCATCACACAATGCACTCGTGAATTAGAGGATAGAATTTTACCTTATAATGGCCAAATATTCTTGGTACGCGAAATTCATATTTTATTATTACAATAAATGAAGAAAACAACTTTAGATATAAATTTATCAATCCTAGACGGCATGGGTACCATCTATCATGTCTCCATACTAGGCTCTACAACTCAAACCGTAAAGTCGCGTATTGGAAATTGGATTCCATCTATGAACCAAGGAAAGGGATCGTCCTTATAGAATTCGAGACAATCTATCCTACCATGTCTCAGGATAGTCGCAAATGCACCTAGGAGAATGCAGGGCCGGTCCACACATACATTTTTTTGGATTGGTTATTCCTGAACAATACGTTTCTCCGCCCTATGGGGCGTAAATAGAGCCCCGTAATGACTCAAATCCGAGGTACCTCGCTTTCCATCATCCATATAATTAAAAATGTATGGGCTCCATACCATGACACCAGTCCTCGCTAGAAAGAAACGTATGTCCTCCCTACCGTCCTTCATCCCATTTCTGGTTTAAACTTGGGTGTGAAGCTCGTGAATTAACGCTACAACACGAAGCTATGCTATTTAAAGCCGTGCTTTGATCATCAACCACAAGGCGCTGCTTCTTAACAAAAGCCTTGATCCATGCAACTCAGCATGCCACATTGTCAATCCATACCATACCATTGATTTCCACTAATATATAACCTCTAAGCTCGTACGCCTCAGAGAAGGGTGAAGTAAGAGAATAAATTCTCCTTCAATAGACCGAAATATATTTAGAAGAGATCAATGAATACAGTATAACTGAATACAATTTAAGAAACACTATCCATTTGCAAGTTCGTTCTGGGTCTGAACGAAACATGAGGCACCTTATTCCTTGACCTATATGTCCAGTACAGGTGAGAATTCCTAGCATATCCGGTGAAACTCCAGGTATGTCTGGACGACCACCACTATAATCCCGTCCTGGGTGTATAGCCCAATCGAGGCATCAGGAATCATCCCTACGATGTGAAGATCTCCTGGCTTCAACCACCGTCTTCATCATCGACTTTTATCATCGTCGTATCAATTATTCAAAATGGGATAAACTCGGCCGTTCCGAATAACTCGCGTATCTTATAATCAAGTGCTATAAAAACACAATATATGCCTTATTCAAATTCAGAATATTCTTGGGAACGGTTCCCATTAATTTTATCAATGATAAGTTCATTTAAACTTGTTCTTTGTTCTTCCTCGGAATCAATTCAAAAGATTTATTTTATCTTTTCTAAATTTAAACCAAATCAAGGTTTACCAAACTAGTCGGGATTAACGCCTTACCAAAGTTATCATTTATTTATTAATCCAATCTCAACCTATTCATCCCATGGAGCAAAACTGGTGGTACTCCATACATAACACCCAATGCGTTATCGGCAATTCAATCACCATTCTACGCCTCAAATCTAATTAAAGATTTAACTACCGTATGAAATAAAACAGTTGATACTCCATTTTCGAATCCTTCTTCAATTTAATAAATTTATTTATCTCATTCCCATTTCAATCTAATTAAAGATTCATCAAAACTCTCAGTTTTAATCTTCCAAATCATTACTTAATGATTATTCATTTTTAGGAAATCAATCCTGCCTTTAATTGGGTGGAAGAACAAATGTTATTTAAAACAACGTTTATGATAAACCCAAAATCACATTCCATCTCATATGGAATCTTCACAGAAATATGATTAGTCGTAATCAATGTGAATGCCCATGTCAGACTAGCAACATAAATGGAATAAATGTAACGCCTTTTAAATTCAAGATATATTAATGACCTTCCTCCACAAAACCTCATCTCGTTTATTATTGAATCTAATTCTATTCAATTCCAATTTAATGTATTAAATTGGAAACTCTACTTTGGAAAATCCCATTAAATCTTAATTAAAAGATTAATAAATTCCAAACCACATTTCACTGTTAATTGGGTTAAAGAACTAATGTCATTTAAAAAAATTGTTCACGATATACCCAAAATCAACTTCAATTTCATTCCAATTGTGTTTATTAATTGGAAAATCTCCTTAAATCTTGATTAACAGATTTATTCTTTTCTCAACTGGGTTTAAGAATGGTATTATTTAAGATACCATTCATGACAAACCTAAAATACAATTTAATATTAAATATAAGATTTTGAATGGAAATTATATCGACTTATATTCAATATACAATTCTAAAACCAACAGATATCATATCGGGAATAACGATATCGATGTCTTCCAAATTCCCATTACAATATCCGTATAATCACGGAATCCAATACTGAAATATCCGAAGATAATTTCCAATCAAGTTTATTCCAATAATATCCATTGGAAATAATTCTGGTAATATTAAAACCATTTCTAATTCCATTATTTCTTTATAATAGAAAATAAATCACGTATTCTAATAAAAATATCTTTTATCTTTATAAACTTGTAATATTTCATCCAAGACCCTTTCTAATCATTTATTATGATTTTACATGATTTTTGCCTATTTTTATTTATTTAAAAATAGGCTCTTTCAGCTAAACAACGTTTCAGGTCATTTAACGTCAATGACGCTGTTTTTATTCGAATTTGAAATAAAAATTTCTCAAAATCTAACCGTTGGATTTTAAAACTCATGTACTCATTTGAAAGCTTTTTTCGATATGAACAAGTAGGTTCTGGTTTCTGAAGAATCCGACGGTCGGGTCTTTCGTAACATCAAATCGAGGTCAATGGTCGAAATTCGCGAATGGTCGCTGTGCGAAACATTCTATTCAAACCATATATATATAAATATATATCATCGATTTCCATTCAAAACGTATTTTATAAATGTTTATAAATTCGTTTTCAAAATGATTCTAACTTGCATTTCAATTTTAAATTAAAATTGAATATTCCATATCATTCTTATATTGAAATGATAATATTTTCAAAATATTTTATTTTGAAATCCATTTCATTTTCATATCCATTATAAAATGAATAAAATCAACATAAAAATCCATTCAAGTCGAAATGGCGCAAGTCTACTTAACTCGGCTTTATATATTTGAATATATTCGTGCCCATCCAAAATTAGATATCAATCCCAAATTTTGAATATATTTTGTGTCCTTCCAAAATCGGGCATCAAAATCGTTCTTTCCGAACTGGAATGAGACCCAATCAATTACCATATAATTTTTGTTATATGGATTTCATACATCGCATGTATTCACCAATAATGATGAATAATTATCACACATCCAAATAACAACCAAAGTGCACTGTACAACTGTATAAGCATTAAATAAATAAATAATGCTTATAACAGTCTATCAGTCAATCGACTGACATACAGATAATCACAGGGGAGATGTGTGATCAGGATATCATCCCAAGACCTGTGTGGGATTTTCAACCAACACAATCAGTTTAAATAAATTATTGGTTAATAGGCTTAACCAATTCCAATTCGGTTTGAATAGTTTGTGCACCTGGGAGATGTGTAAAAATTAACGTCCGAAATGATATCACAAAAATAGGCGAACATAAACAAGTCGTCCGACTTGTAAATGGATGTGTATTTCTATTTTTAACTATCCAATAGTTGTATAAAATTGTATACTTGGTTTATTAATTTTTATACAACGCCTAAACAATTTTTATACAACACTTATATAATTTTATACAACGCCTATCTCTTTTATTACAACACACTTATGAGTTAAAAATAATATTTTCAACCAGCTAAATTTTTCTAACACTTTTTAGAAAATTTCGACAGCATAACGGCGCAATACTAGAACCGGAATAGGGTCTAGCCTTATCCCTCGCCTAATAATGGCTCCCTCCATATACAAACCAATTCTAATCAATTTCATCTACATCCCAAACCAAACTCAAATAATTTCTAAATAGGTTTGCCAAACACAATTACGCAATAATCAATCCAACAAATTAAAACAACCAATCATCCATGGTTTGTACAAAAAGTAGCGTCGGGAGCTACTACGCCCAGTCTACACCCTAGGATATAATAACTTAATTAAAATTTGAGTGAGAAAATGTTCTCACATTGGGTTTCCACTCTGCCATTCTTTCAAAGCGAAGAAGAGGATTATCGTGTCGACTACGTACTTAAGCAAACACAATATCCTACATGATTGATTTTTTTATTAATAACATACATATGATAAAAATCATGTTTTTATCTAACTAAAAATAATTTCTTTCATACGATAAAAATCATATTTTTATCTTCATAAAAATATTTCATAACTCGATAAAAATCATTTTTTTACTTGGCTAAAAATCATATTTTGACTTAGCTAAAAATCATAATTTTACATAGCCAAAAATCGTAACTTTATATAACTAAATTATATTTTTATATGACTAAAGATCGTATTTTTATATGACTAAAGATTAAATTTTTATATGACTAAAGATTAAATTTTTACATGACTAAAGATTATATTTTTATATGACTAAAGATGATAATTTTCACTATCTAAAAATTATATCTTTCTATAACTAAAAATAATATCTTTATCATACTAAAATAATAATTTTCTATGGCTAAAAATCATAACTTAATCATACTACAAATCATAGCTTTTCATTATCAAAAATCATAACTTTATCTAAATTAAAAAAAAATAAGAATTTTATCTAATTAAAAATCAGAAATCTTACAATTTTCTAGGATCTAGATCACTGCAGAATCGGAGGAGGAGGCTTGAACAGCGGAGGAGGCGCGATGGTAGCTAGATTTGGCAGTGGAGGGCGCTGCGGTTTTGGTCCGTGAAACCGGCGTCGTCAGGGAGGAAGGAGGCGATTCAGGCGGCTGGCGGTGCGGTGGGAACTGGCGGTGGTCTGGTGTGTGGTTACGGCAGTGGAACGTGGTTTGGGATCTGTGCGGTGTTCGATTCGAGAAAAGGGGGTGGCTCAGGGTCGAGATGCCGGAGAGGGAGATGTCGATGGTGTTGGTGACGGTGGGCGCTCGCCGGGAGGGCGGCGACTGGCTCTAGGGCGAAGAAGCGAGATCGATTTCTTTTTTTTCATTTTCGATTCTGAGAAAATTGTGAAGGGGGCACGGCTTTTATGCAAAGTTATACATACATACATACATACATACATACATACATACATACATACATACATACATACATACATATATATATATATATATAATTTTCTTCCGAACTCCTAACGAGGCCCAACGACTGTCGCCCCTAGATAAATACCCCCATTCCAAATGCAATGGGATATTTTTCATAAGCCAATTCGGCTGTTTTTCGATAGGTTTTCATCAAAATTAAAATATAAATTAATATACCTTTTAAATTTGAATTCAACGTGCTTTTTAATTTACCGGGGCCACATACTGACTCCAAAAATTACGATTTTTGGAATCTCGCTATGTTTTGTTGATATGTTCATATAGGAACTGGTTTCGTCAAATTCCAAGTCCGTTTGCAAAATGGTCTTTTTTCCAGTCGATTAAATTTACAACTGAAACTTAAGGTGCCTTTAAATTTGCCACGCTCACGTATAGTTCCAACAACTATGAAAATTGGAACCTAACAATAATTTGACATTCAGGATCCATAGAAAGTGGTTTTGTCGAATTCAGACGCCATTTGCAAAATTTCCATTTTTAAGGGCTTATATATTATTAAAACTATATATAAATTCTACAGGACTATTTCTAAATTTTAATCTAGACTTAACTTACGATTTATAACTTGTAAACTCAGTTTCTTACATTCCTAAGAAAGATGTAGTTAATTCCATCATAGCTTTTCTTATTTCGTCCAATTCTGACTTATATCGAATTGTGTGTATTCAATTGAAGTTTGAAATCAAATTTTCAAACTTTCACGCAATTTCAGGCTCGTAATATATAAAATATAAATTTATAAATTCTAACTTTGATTAAAATAAATTTTTGGTCGTTATTATTTAAAATAAATCATTTCAAATATTCAACATACATTAAAATAGCCAAAATAATTTTTATAAATTGGTTCTGAAATTCAGGGTTGTTACATTTTTTTCTATTATTATTTAAAATAAATCATTTTAAATATTCTAAATCCATTAAAATAGCTAAAATAAAAATTTTAAATTGGTTCAGAAATTCCGGGTTGTTACAAATGATGTCATGGTTTGGAGCCCAGATATTTTACTTATGAGGATGTTGGAAAGCGAGGTACCTCGGATTTGAGTCCCTAGTGGCTCTTGATATGGCCGACATACTGACCAGATTTTATGCCCCATAGGGTAGGGAAATGTATTGTTCTGGAATTGCCAATCCACTAAAGTAAGTGTGGGCCGGCCCTGCCAGATCGCAGGAGCAATTGCTACTGAATCCTGAGACATGGGACGCCAGATTGTCTCAAATCGGAAGGAGAGATCCATTGCCTTGGTTCATGATGGAAATCAAATTTCCAAGATTTTGATCGTAAAACTAGTATGGCGACATAATATATGGTACCTATGCCATCTATGATTGATACATTTATATTTGAAGTTGTTTTTGACACTATGCACTTATCGTAACGTCAAAATGATTTGTTTTCAAATGTACCAAGCATGTTTGGCTATTATAAGGTAAAACTCTATCCTCCGGCTTGCATTGCTGTAATGACCCGCATTTTTCAACGATATAATAATTAATTTATTTAATTATTTAAAAAGTGATTTAGAGAATTTAATGGCCGTTTAATTAAATAAATTTGAATATTTAATTAATATAAATAATTAAATAATATATATAATTCTGAAATAATCAGAATTCGCTTAAATGGCAATATGGTGTGAATTGGACAAATTTCAAAATATTTAATTTAGTTTATAATTGAATTACAATCACGAATCAATTAATTTAACGATGATTGAATGTATAATTATAATATAATTATAATCGAGCTCGAAAAGGCGCGGCAGTTCGCGATTTGGCGATTCGAACTTTAAACGAATATACAGAAGCCGTTTTAAGTCGGATTTCTGTGAAACAAGAAACGTTAGGAGCTGGTGAAGTATATTTTTCTGATGGAAGAGAAAAATTTGGATTTTGTCGTGTAGATTTTGAGTTATGTCCAAACCAAATTTTAGAAAAATTCGCTATGGAATTCCTTTAGAATTTATATCGATTTATTTATATTTCTAAATGGATTTTAAATATAAATCGAATATCGATGTAACTGGGAATTTTGGTATATCGAGTTGTAAATCCAATTGGAGCTATATGGTATTCCACTATGAATATATATGATAATATTTATTTGTAAATATTTAATTTAATTATTTTTAAATATATTTATATATTTAAAAGGGTTATTTAGAGCGTTAAAAATAGCTAGTTTTGCAAGCGACCTCAGAATTCGACGAAACTAATTTTTTTGGATCCGCAATGTTAAATTATTGTTAAATGACAAGTTTCGTGATTTTTAGAGTCAGTATGTAGCCGTATGGGATTTTAATGTGAAAAACAGTCAGTATTTTGACGGTTAAAAATACGTTGTGTGAGCATACGAAGTCGGGATTCGATGAAACCAGTTTCGTTGGGTCCGTGATGTCCAGCTTTAGTTACATGTCCATTTCCATGATTTTGGAATATCGTGTGTGATCACATGGATTTTTAAAAGGGCAGAAACGAATATAAAATAAAAGCAAAATATCTAAAATCCTTTCTAAGGCCTAGAAACAAGCCACATCCTCACCTTTTATAGCCACACAAAAATCTCACCGCATTATATATCTCGTTCTCTCGGCCGCCACCAAATATCATTAAAACGTGAAACAATCCTCTTACAAAAGTCCAAAACAATTCAAGTAAAATTCAATAAATATTTAAGCATACATATATGGCTTCGTAGGGGAGTTCTCATCATTTTATACCAATTTGAAGGTATGCGATGCGTACTGGTATGCTGGGCTTTTAGCAGCCGAACTAGTGTTAGGAATCGAGATCTTTTTGGGTGCATTGATTCGATGTTTGGAGAGTTGCATTGAGTTTGTGGTGGGATTTAGCATCTATACGCTAATTTTTGGGATTTCCTGTACAAGAAACTGTCGATCACCACTTTGTCTTGCGACAATACTGTTGTGGACGGATCGATGAAATGGAGCTCGAGTTGAGCGCTGAGGGTATGATTCCAAAGAGAAGTTGATGAGAGTGTGATTGGTTTGTTCGGTTTGCGATTCTGTGAGGAGGAGAATGTGCGGTTGGGATCTGAAGTCGTGGCAATGGCTAGAGTTTTCCTGGAGCGTGCTTTATTCATTTGGGGAGGAAGAAGGGGTATTTGGGCTAAGCAGGTATGGAAGGTTGGGCCGTGATGTTAAAATGGTGTGAGGCCCAAATTAGTTTTAAATAATTTACTTAGTTTTAATTAAATAGTACCCTAACTTGTAGTTTCAATATTTCTCTTGTACTGAATCAGAATTCTGAACCGTCAGATCTGTCGGGATCGTATGGATGGGAGCTACACCGTGGAACTGACTGGGAGTGAATCGGAGCTCGTTACAATTTATATCAAAATAAAATGTTCGTCTGAATCAACAGACGCAAATCTTTATTTAACGGTTAACGCGAAATGTGAGTAAAACTCACCAACTCTGAACAGTTCACTACACCAGAAATGGCTTTTGGTAGCATTGAAAAAAAGCTACCAAAACTTGAAGTAGCGTTTTAGAGAACGCTGCGATACGACATGCAGCTAAAAGTCTGAAAGTTTTTGTTGCGTTTTAATAAACGCAACCAAAACTGAACATATTGCAGCGTTTTAGAAACCCTATAAAAGGTTTTTTGGCAGCGGGTTAAAAATGCTACTAAAGTGATACTTGTATCATTTCCCAATCTTTTTGTAGCGGTTTTTCAGTCCTACCATATGTTTTTTGTTGCATTTCATGTCAGCTACAATATCTTTTGTAAGTCACATTTGTAGCACTTTTTCAATGTTACTAAAACTTAATATGCACACCACATTTTAATTGCGGTTATTTACTGTTAATGGCTTGTAACATTTTCATTAATCGCTTATAATAGAAATATTAAAACAAATAATCATATGAGTATCGTTTTCAAACTAAAATCAATAACACCATATTTAAATACTTAAAAAAACAAATTACTTGCAATTTCAAATATAACACCCATAATAATCTCAATAGTAGTATTTCGACAAGTTAAGTGAATCCACATACCACAATTGCTTATAAACAAGTCTACACGACCAGTACAAACAAAATAATAGTTAAAGTCTTGTTCATAGCTTAATTACCATCGATTCTTTGATGCGGCTGTTCTTCACTTCGGAAATCTAATAACTTATACATAAGTATGACGGTCAACGGTAAGAATTACATACAAGTATAACGGTCAACAGTCAGAATTACATAAATGTTCAAAATGCATAAATTATATATAACAAAGTACGCCAATTGCCTAGTTATTCATCTTTGATATAGGCACAAAATAGCACACCAATTATCATTGTTAATTTGGAGATTATCATAACTCAATGAAACAAGAAGTGTCATCTCTGTATTCACAACTTTTCTTATTTATCTAAGCACTCTGAATTTTAAGTTTCTGGTTTAACTTACAATCATTTTAGAATAATACCATAGCAGAAGCCTTTTGTGGTACCTTTTTATCCTTGCAGACGAGTCCTTTGCCAGCAGCAAGTTATCGCCATACTTTGAAGGCATCACAAACGACATTTTCGTTATAGCTAGTGTTGTCATCTCCATTTTTTGTTGCTTGTAATCTGCATAAAATGAATGCAACATCTTACCTCCTCTCTCTGAAAAAAAAATCTTATTAAAGGTTATTTGCAACTATTTTCTTACATCTTACGAAATAAGTTCTTGACCAAAGCATTAAATCTTTGGGAACTTCCAAGAAAGTCTAAACCTATTTTCCTAGGCATCGTCTCACCTGCATAGTAAGCCAGTTCAAAAAATATAATGTTTGCTAGACTTATAGTCATCTTTGAGTGATGCGCTTCTTCAAGGACTTTACTCACTAAGTCTCCCAGTTGTGGGACATATAGCCTCCCATCGCGTCTTACCCATCCCTTGTCAGCTATGGTATATCAAGCGAGGTGACTTGATGTCTCACCTCAAATCAACTCTTCCATGATCTCAACTATCTGTGGGTCTTCCTTCTGCGAAGTCCCTACTTGATCTAGAAGTGTAGGTCTAAGCTCAAGAGATGCTAACGTTCCAGTCAATGACTCAACAGCAGGTGTAAAGTCAAAGGTTGCTAAGAACTTTAGATTCTTCATCTCAACAAACAAAGGGCTCAAAGTCAACCTTTTCCTACTTAGCGCATCCGCAACCACGTTACCCTTGCCAGGGGTATAAGCTATATCGAAGTCATATGATGCCAAGAATTCCATCCACCTTTACTGCCTTATATTCAAATCTTTTTGCGAAAAGAGGTACTTAACGGACTTGTGATCGGTATATAAATCGAACCTTTCGCCTAGAAGATAATGGCGCCAAGATTTGAGTGCAAAGACGATCGCCGCCAACTCCAAGTCATGTGTGGGATAGTTCTTCTCATGAACTTTAAGTTGCCTACCCCCATAACATATCACTCTTCCTTCTTGCATCAGGACAACGCCTAATCCCGTGCCACAAGCATCGGTGTACACGGTAAACATCTTACCTCCATCGAGTAGTGCCAAAACTGGAGCTGTGGTAAGGGATCTCCTGAGCCTTTGGAAAGGAAGCTCACACTCTATGTCCCATGCAAAGACTAAGTTCTTCTTCATTAACTTAGCAAGAGGAGCCGAAATTTTAGCGAAGTCCTTAATGAACTTCCTATAAAAGCCTGCCAGACCGAGAAAGCTTCTTACTTCAGTTGTATTCTTAGTAGCTTTCTAGTCTTGAACCGCAACCACTTTCGCCGGATCCACAGCTATGCCTTGCTTAGAAACTATATGCTCAAGAAACCGAACTTCTGTCCTCTAAAAATGACATTTGGAGAACTTGGCTTTTAATTGGTGAGCTCTAAGCGTATCCATAACTTCCTTGAGATGTCTAGCATGTTCTTCCTCATCCTTAGAGAAGATCAAAAAATCATCCACGATAACCACCACGAACTTGTTAAGGAACTCCTTAAACACCCTACTCATCAAATCAACGAAGTATGCGGGTGCATTAGTCAAACCGAACGGCATGACGAGCCATTCAAAAAATCCATCTGGAGTCCTAAACGTAGTCTTGTCAATGCTATCCTCAGCCATTCTAAGCTGACGGAATCTGGTGGCTAGATCGAGCTGAGAGAAAACAGAAGGACCTACAAGCTGGTCAACAAGATCATCAATTCTGGGTAGTAGGTGCCTATTCTTCTTTGTCAGCTTGTTTAACTCACGATAATCAACACATAGACGAAGCGAACCATCTGCCTTAGTAGCGAATAATACAGGAGCACCCCATTCAGGAATGCTTCGCCTAATTAAATTTTTCTCAAGCAACTCCTTGACTTGCTTACTAAGCTCTCTTCTTTCTCGCGGGGCCATGTGCCTAACGGGCAATGAAACTGGCTTGGCATTATCAACAAGATAAATAGGGAAGTCTATTTCGCGTTTAGGGGGTAACCCCTTAACCTCCTCAAAGACATCGGGATATTCTTGGACTACCCTCACCGATTGCAGATTATCAATGGACGAGTTAAGTGATCCAAGATAACACAACATGACGGGATCCATAGGGTTATAAAAAAATTCTAGGGTATTACCAAGGCAAGTCATGAGCCTCACAACCCTATGTTCACAATCAAGAATGGCTCCATAACTGGACAACCAATCCATGCCCAAAATTAACCTGTATCCCATAAACCCGAGAACATAAGCATTACACATGAATTCTACGCTCAAGATAGAAATCCTTAAATCCACACAAATCATAGATAGATGGGCGGAACCCCCAATTTGATTTGAAACACTAACTGGATCCTCAACTAGACTAGTACTTAGGTGCAAACTTTCAACAATATCAGAAGAAATAAAAGTATGCGATGCGCCAGAATCGAATAAAGTTCGAATAGGAAAACCAGAAATGTAAACAAGGCTTTCTACAGAAATACTACCTCGGTCAAGAGATGGAGTGGTGTTGAGAGCATGCAATTGCCCTCCAGAAGGTCCTGCTCGCTGAGTCTGCCCATGCCCTTGTCCTTGCTTCTTGGGGCAATCCTTACTGTTGTTTCCAGACTCTCCACGATGAAAGCATTCGCCCAATTTCCTCTTCTTCTTTCTACAATCCTTGGCCAGATGCCCCTTGATCCCACAAAAGTTACACTTCCTCATCTCATTTTCCTTGTTGTTGCTGTTGTTGCCCTTGTTGTTGTTGTTATTCTTGTTGTTGTTGCCTCCCCACTTGGAGTCAGTCTTCTTCCCTTGGTTCTCATTGGGCTTAACCTCTTTCTTGCCACTATTATCCTCTTCATTAAGTAGGGCCATATCCACCAAGCTCTCGAAAGTCGCCCCCATGGGTATATGAGACATAGCCAGACTATGTAACGGCTCGTTCAATCCCAGAGCAAAGCATAGAGACTTCTTCTGAACCGTGTTGACCAAGTCCAATCCAAATCGAGCAAGCTGATTGAACTTATTCACGTACTCCCTCACTGTCATGTCCCCTTGCTTCAAAGATATAAACCTCTCCATTTGCAGATTCGCTTCAGCTAATGATAGAAACTTAAGCCCAAATCTCATCCTAAAGTCGGCCCAAGTCTCTATAGGCCTAGTAGCGTTGGTGACTTCCCACCAAAATGCCGCTTCCTCTTTCAACAACCATGCTGCCATTTGGACTTTTCTATGGTCCTCTACATCAAAGATAGAAAAAAGATCTACGGTCTCCTTCAACCAATTTCTCGCCTCTACAAAGGTTTCGGTCCCAACAAAATTCTTGCCACCCATCGCTTTGAAATCCTTACATACTTTAGGCAATGGGTCCATATGGGGTGGAGGAGGAGGAGGAACCTTAGCTACGGGAGGAGGAGGAATGTCAGCCATGGGAGGAGGAGTAGGAGGATTGTCTGCGGGGCCGGCTTCATTTGCTCTAGCCTCCATGTACCGCCTGAACCAAATAGGTATTGGTACGCCCTCCGAAATGTTAAAATTTTCGGCCATACTGAAACGAAGAAAAAGATAGATTCAGAACGAGGAAACAAAGGATAATGCTAATGGCCTTTGGGGAATAGCCTTTAAAATAAACTAGACTTTTCTTGGAAAAATACTTCTTTCTAATCGGTTTTGATCAAAAGGTTTTTAAAACTTTTCTTAAAAACTTTTACTCAATCTCGTAAACCTTATGCTCTGATACCAAGTGTAACACCCCACCTCCGCTAGGGTCACTCACAAGGGAATGCACTAACTTTGGAGGGGCGTTATTAGGTAAACATGCACAGAGATATCACAAGACAGAACATAGGTAAGTAAAACAAAGTAAGTAAAGCAGCGGCAGAAATTAAAAAACCAAGCTTAACCATTTCAAAACCAAAGTCATCTTACATTAAAATACTAAATAATCATTTTTCCATTTGCTACAAGTCTAGAAACATGAAATCAAAATAACATAAAAGTAAATTATTCCCCAAAATAGCAGTGCTGTAGCCATAGCAAAGCTCAAGTCCAAACCGTACATGTAACGACCCAGGGATTTTCGGCCCTGAAAATCGACATAAATCCCTTTTTACCATAACTCATGTCGACCTTCCAACCACCGAAAACACTGGACGTATTAGAAAGAAAATAGAGGGTGAGATAAGAAAGAAAAAATATTTGAATAGAAGAAGAAGAAGAACCAACACAGCACAGAGTCTCACATCGCAACGGAATAAAATATAATATCAAAATAACTTTGTTGAGAGCTTGAAATAACTTACAATCATCAGAGTACGTCAATTCATCTGGACAGTTATAATAGTCTGTCCTCTTATACAACACACAGCAGAAAGATACAAGGTCTGAACACCTTCAGCTCGTCCTTGGACTTCACAGTATTTGATAACCTGCACCTGAAACCCGGGCTAACCCGAACATTACAAACGACGGGTCAGTCTGGTGAACCAGAGTGAGAAAACCTACTCAGTTTAAATAAAACCCATGTTGATTTCTAAAGTCAAAAATCCTTTGAAAGGAAATGGATAATAGTAAGACCAGTCCACACATAAACACGGACGGTTTTTACCTTACTATAACCAAAATGTTTTTGAAATCAATATCTTGTCTGATATTATGAAAATGTCTGAATACAAGTAATACCAAATCAAGTAGAACGCTTGCATCTCACGCTCCACATATATAGTATATAAACAAAACCCACTAGCACTTATTGGAGATTGGATTCCAACTATGACAAGGTATGGGACCACCTACCGATAGTGTATCTCTAGAGGCAAATACACTGGGTTCAACAAGAACGTCTTGCAACCAGGCCCACACATGGCCGACCACTCATTTCTCTTGAACGTATCGAATTTATATCACCAACGGTTGGGAGCGACCCACCGTCTTCCCGACAAGGGACAGCATCGATAGATTAAAGAAGCAAAAGGAATTTCTCTAGATAGGTGACTATACACACTAATGGGAGCGACCCACATAGCCATGCTGCCTGCCCGATTTCTGTCATTTCCTGGTTGCGAGGCTTGAGTTCAGAATCACATTTGGTCATCATACACTTTAGATGCCACATCATCAGATCCTCCAGATCACACTGATTTGATGTCCATAAACATACTCTAGCTATCTGGCTAGAGAATAACCATTTCTCCGCCATCAACTATGGTACGTTTGGAGAAATCAACGCATGTAAATCCTTTTGGAAATACTCTGTTAGACATCTGTCCATACAAGTCATCCAGGAACAGGATGAACCGAAGGTGCTCTCCTACTGCATCTCAGATAGGAATCACCCCTGGATCAGTAGCGAGAAGTCCTTGCAACCTGTAGATTCCAACCACGACAGAACCACAGCTTATCTCTGGGAGCTCACCAAAGAACATTAGCGGTCCTTCCGCTTATGAACATCCACAGTCTTCAACACTCCATCACGATCGTCTGCTGATCTTCTTCACGTATTTGTTGGTCGGAATGGTTTTCAAATATAATTCGATCCCGGTCTTTCCACACCAACAAGCGTATTGGTCAACTTCGATAGTCGGTGTTTTAACTATCGAATAACAATGGTGTGAATTCAATTTGTTTTGCCGATTCAACGCTTAACATAACTTAGCCCCTTCCAAAACATACTTAACGATATAAACCAAATTTTCTCCTACTAACTCTAATTGATTACTTTGATCGATTAACTCTAACTCGACTACACGACCTATTTAACTTGACTAACTTAACTAGATTACCCTTATCGATTAATTAAGACTCGACTTAACTCCATTCGTTCGATTCTAGATCGCAGCGATCATAATGGTTACGCCTGATTCCTTCAGGAAACATCCGTTCGCCGTAGGCTATCTGCAGCCCTGCGGATTACGCTAGCAGTCGTACGCAGTGGAAACTTCCCTAGATAACTTTGTTTGGCCAACTCTAACTATATTCGATTAGCTCTAATTGACTAACAAATGTTTACTATAATTTGGAAACAGCATTCTTATTTCTTTTGAACTCATATCGTAATATTATTTAATTTCCAAAAGCTTGCATCATAGTTTGATATGCTCGTATAGGATAAAACCAATCTCAACACTTCACTCATTCCAAACTAATATTATTCCTTGATAATAGTGAAGCCAACCAAGTTGGGGTACTTTAGTTACCTCTCATACATTGATCAACAACGTTCTTACCTCAGAATAATGTTAGTTCGTTACTTAACCACCGACACTAAATCTCGTTTCAAATCTTGATTTCAAACTTGGGTTTACAAAACCTTTCCTTACATTTGAAATCCTTGTTCAAAAATCATCTTACTTGATGCCTTTAATTAAGTATTTCTAATTCAAAATCACATCCTTACTTTATAACTCTTGTTTTACATCTCAGGTTTAACTATGACGACTTTATATCTTTAATTTCCTTTACTTAATCCAATTGTCAAGTAATCCCATAATTTAAGTCACACGTTTTCTCACACCCTATTGTAACCCCTATTGAGTTCAACTATAAAACTCGTTCCAAATCTCTTCCCAAAGTTTAACTAAATTATATTTCAAAAATTTAGTTACTTATACAAAGTGTCTCATTTAAGAAGTAACTTTCATAAATTAAATAAATAATTTATTTCCACATTTATTACTGTAAATCAGTTAACTGCTTTATAACAATATACCTTTAAAATTTTATTAAGAATAATGCATTATCGACCAACTAAATTAAAAGTCGGTCTTGGTTAAACTAACTTGATTAACTCAAACACAATTAAATTCTTAAATTAATTCCAGTCAATTTCTCCTTCAAAATATAATTAATTTAAATAACTTCTTTAATTGTTCTTAGAAAATAATTAATTTAATTCTCGACCGTTAGATTTTCACTATCTCGTCTGCATACATATTCCATGAATACAAGTTTTTACTTTATCAAAGTAATTTAATAATAACTTGTAAATCCTTGAATAATAATAATAACTTTTCTTTTAGAATTTCCCTTTTTAAAATAATATATTTAAAACCCAAATAATTTTGTTATCTTTGTAGAGGTCGACCCCCTTTGCTGACAAAACCCATGATTTGTTTGACAGACAAAGTGATACTAAATTGCTCAACTAAATTAGCCACTGGTTAAAACAAAACAATCGTTGAATCTCAATTCAACTGTTATAAATCAAATCAATTGTCCAACCAAAACTAATTCCCTTATATGATAATAACAGCCATCAATCAGCAACCAAATGACACAACCAATTCAAATTATTTCAACCACGTTTGTTTTATAAATATAAACAAATCAAGGGGAAATACCTTTATGTGGTTTAATCGTTAAAATAACGATTATACATTTTAAACTGCATTCAAATATCCGTTTAAAATTCACGGTTCAAATCAAACATATGTCTAGCAGGCAGTAAATAACTAGCAACCAGAACATTCAGAAATAAAGACCCAATTTATAACATATAAACGGGTAGAACTGAGTGAGGTTAACTCACATAGACTAGTTGGGTCGTCCAGCGCTGGTCTTAATCAAATTAAACAGCGTTTAATTTAATTACAAATTTTCTGTCTTTGCAGTCCTGACAGATATTGCTCCATCACGATCTCCTCGTCTCGACGGTTCCAACGAACCTGATCGTTTTAAATTCCGTTAACGTGTGTTCAAGATATGGAAAAAACAACTTAATTACAAATTCGTTGTTTAACTTTTATTTTATAAAAATAAAAATAATAAAATAGCCCAATACCTTTCGGCCCGTCTGCCCAACCCAGCCCACTATCAATATTAAACCCGTCCAACCTATTTACCAAATCAAACCCTTCCCACCGTCATTCCAAACCCTCAGACCAAGAATAAATCTGCCGCCTCCACAAACCCTCACTTCCATGAAAATTCCATCCATGGCCAAAACCCTATTCGGTTTCCCCTTTCTGCTCTTCGACGAGAGCTGCTGCGCCGCCATCCCTACGCAACCTCCTTCCCGAACCACTCCTCCACATCCAGACGTTAGCACAGTCTCGACGATGAAACCCCGAGCCTCCACTTTAGATTATCCACAACTCAAATTCGAAGCTTCTATTCGAAAATTTGGCCGATCCAAGTCTATGTTCTTCCACCGATACCGTTGCGCCCCAAGGCTTTGCTGGTCTCAAGCAACATCAGGGAATCAGAAGCTTCTCAAAATGAAGCTAAGTAATTAATTTCATTTCTAATTTCTGTATAAAATTTCTATCTTGATTTTAATGAGATTCGAACCGTTCTCCACTGTATTGATTCGTATTATTCTGGAGTGGATGAAATCCTTTTTCGCAATACATGTATTTATAGCACTCCATGTCCATCCTATATAGGTTCGGCTCCCTAGTTCATAGGCCATTTGTTTTTCTTTCTCCCCTTTCAGATTGATTTATACAGTGATGGACGTTGATGAATGTCTGATGGGTGGTCTTGTTTGAGTGAATCAATGATTGCATATGTAGATTTAGGTGATTTATGCTAAAATATATCGTACATCCTTGTGTTTTATCTGAATTTGACTATACATATAAATATATATATGGCAGTTCATTGCCTATGGATTTGATTGCATAAATATATTCACACATTGTTTAGATTAACTGTCCATTATACTGTTTAGGTGCACATACATACATATATTCGATCTTTCCTATCTGCACCATAGCTGTTCATTCACTGTTCCCATGTGTACATGTTATGTGTTGCTGTTTTGTGTTGTCCATACCATTTGTTCAGCTATTTCGAAACATTATATAGATTATATAATATCTTCCTTGGTTTATGTCCCAATTTATACAACTGTTCTTTTCTATTCTTTCCTGTTCATGATTTTGAAAGGAATTGATATGTTTAGCTGTTTTGATTTTGTGAAAAAGGTCGATGGTACGTATGCAGGATTTTCCTTCTTAGTTGTTCTTATTTCAAAAGAAATCCCTAAGGATTTGATGTGACATAGATTTGTTGTTTTCCCCTTAAATTGCTCCTAGCTGTTTTATTGTTTTTGTTAGCTGTATACTCTATTCCCCTAGATATTCCTGCCCTATCTTGTAAAATTGGATGTATGACTATACATACAGTTATCGGGCACATGTTCAATGCAAAATTTGATGTATGACTACACATATTCATACAGATATGACAAAGGACTACACCTGTTCAATATAATGATCTGAAATGGATTGATACTTTTATATTAGCCGTAAAATTTGAAGTATGACTACACATAGATTTGCTGTTGATCTTAACTGTGCCTTGTCAATATACATGATCTGATGAATAGATTTTGTGTTCACTGTCTTGTTTCTTTTTTTTCTAATTGGAAATCGTTTTACTATTCTCAGGGACACACAGGATCAAACATGCAGGAGGAAATTGGTTTGAATGGTCACGTCCATTGGTGCAAATCATATGTACAAATCATGTATACATTCAATACATGTAAACAGTTGTACATATACAAACAAATCTTTTGTATCAAAACTATATATATATATATATATATATATATATATATATATATATACATAAACAGGTTATTCTCTGTACTTTGTATTTGTACAAATCATGTATAAATATGTGTGATGTTTCAGTGTGTTATCACTTCCAGTTTTGTTTTATGCTGTATATTTTCCAGTTTTATTTATGTTCTTGTTTATGGCGTGCCCCTTTTATTTGTTGACACATATGTATTCATGTTTTTTTTTCTCTTTTTTTTTTCCATTTCCTTTTGCTGAATCATGTGAATCGCTGATTGTTTATATACATATAGACATATATGTACACGTATATTTTGAGGAATTGTAGTGCGAATATAAACTATGTGTATGTTGGTTTATGATTTTAAGGTTGGTATATTATATTTCGCCTCACATAAACCTTAATTAGATTAAGTTTCAAGCGACAATAATAGATTAATATCAACGTCTTCAAGCAAACAACTTAAATAAAATTTTAGAACTCAATATTTAATAATTCTACGTTTATAAACGGTATTCTATTTTTATAAAAACCCTTAAATAAATATATATATATTTATTTATTTATTTAGCACGTCTATATATTATTTAATAAATGAACTATACCTTGTCAATTCATTTAGAAATGCTAAATCAATATTTAAAAATAAAATATATTAAATATTTAATACTCAAAAATACGGGTCGTTACATTCCTTCCCCCTTAAAATAATTTCGTCCTCGAAATTGCTAAGTAAAAGAGGGTCCTTATCTTGATTATTTCCAGAATAATTATTACGGGGTTATTTCCAAAATTCTAAGTTATAAAATTTACGAAAGATTCGTCAGCATCCCCGTTGCGTTGTTCGACCAAATTAACTGCAACCGCCACTCTGGGCCCACTTTGATCCAAGAAACCAAGAATCCAAACGAGTACCCGTTCAGGGTTATAAACCACCAAGCCACCTTTCCAACAACCAATCGACGATGCACAATCTATCTAACCAAATAAAACAACTTTTATTTCCAAACTCCAATTTCAATATCCAACACTTCGTTAAGTTGCAAATCATATTTGATCTACTTTTTCTTCTCTAATTTATATATCTCCATTTCAAATTCAATTTTGATTTCTATTTCAAACATTACACTTTTTTTTTCTTCCTAATTTCATATATGAAAATTAGAGTCATATTAGACCATTTCAAATTCCTAGTCTAATTCGAATCTGATTCAAACAAATCAACCAACCCAAAATCAAATCAAAAGCTTATTCTTTTAATATATTAAAATATACTATGGCCAACATTAATTTGACCGTTTCTACAACAATGCTGCTTCAATTGCTAGTTTAAAATCGCACTAGTCAAATAACACAATATAAAACAATTTTATATAGAATTTACAAATACACTCTCAGATATATGTACATTCGAACTCAATCTAGGGTGTTACTAACCCCATCTCTATTGATTTACGCCACAGAGCCAAGGTTACTACTCAACCAATACTCTGATACCACTGTAACGACCCAGGGATTTTCGGCCCTGAAAATCGACATAAATCCCTTTTTACCATAACTCATGTCGACCTTCCAACCACCGAAAACACTGGACGTATTAGAAAGAAAATATAGGGTGAGATAAGAAAGAAAGAAATATTATAATAGAAGAAGAAGAAGAACCAACACAGCACAGAGTCTCACATCGCAACGGAGTAAAATATAATATCAAAATAACTTTGTTGAGAGCTTGAATTAACTTACAATCATCAGAGTACATCAATTCATCTAGACTGTTATAATAGTCTGTCCTCTTATACAGCACAAACCAGAAAGATACTAGGTCTGGACACCTTCAGCTCGTCCTTGGACTTCACAGTATTTGATAACCTGCACTTGAAAACCCGGGCTAACACGAACATTAAAAATGACGGGTCAGTCTGGTGAACCAGAGTGAGAAACCTACTCAGTTTAAATAAAACCCATGTTGATTTCTAAAGTCAAAAATCCTTTGAAAGGAAATGGATAATAGTAAGACCAGTCCACACATAAACACGGACGGTTTTTACCTTACTATAACCAAAACGTTTTTGAAATCAATATCTTGTCTGATATTATGAAAATGTCTGAATACAAGTAATACCAAATCAAGTAGAACGCTTGCATCTCACGCTCCACATATATAGTATATAAACAAAACCCACTAGCACTTATTGGAGATTGGATTCCAACTATGACAAGGTATGGGACCACCTACCGATAGTGTATCTCTAGAGGCAAATACACTGGGTTCAACAAGAACGTCTTGCAACCCGGCCCACACATGGCCGACCACTCATTTCTCTTGAACGTTTCGAATGTATATCACCAACGGTTGGGAGCGACCCACCGTCTTCCCGACAAGGGACAGCATTGATAGATTAAAGAAGCAAAAGGAATTTCTCTAGATTGGTGACTATACACCCTAATGGGAGCGACCCACATAGCCATGTTGCCTGCCCGATTTCTGTCATTTCCGGGTTGCGAGGTTTGAGGTCAGAATCACATTTGGTCATCATACACTTTGGATGCCACATCATCAGATCCGCCAGATCACACTGATTTGACGTCCACAAACATACTCTAGCTATCTGGCTAGAGAATAATCATTTCTCCGCCATCAACTATGGTACGTTTGGAGAAATCAACGCATGTAAATCCTTTTGGAAATACTCTGTCAGACATCCGTCCATACAAGTCATCCAGGAACAGGATGAACCGAAGGTGCTCTCCTACTGCATCTCAGATAGGAATCACCCCTGGATCAGTAGCGAGAAGTCCTTGCAACCTGTAGATTCCAACCACGACAGAACCACAGCTTATCTCTGGGAGCTCACCAAAGAACATTAGTGGTCCTTCCGCTTATGAACATCCACAGTCTTCAACGCTCCATCACGATCGTCTGCTGATCTTCTTCACGTATTTGTTGGTCGGAATGGTTTTCGAATATAACTCGATCCCGGTCTTTCCACACCAACAAGCGTATTGTTCAACTTCGATAGTCGGTGTTTTAACTATCAAATAACAATGGTGTGAATTCAATTTGTTTTGCTGATTCAACGCTTAACACAACTTAGCCCCTTCCAAAACATACTTAACGATATAAACCAAATTTTCTCCTACTAACTCTGATTGATTACTTTGATCGATTAACTCTAACTCGACTACACGACCTGTTTAACTTGACTAACTTAACTTGATTACCCTTATCGATTAATTAAGACTCGACTTTACTCCACTCTTTCGACTCTAGATTGCAGCGATCACAAAGGTTACGCCTGATTCCCTCAGGAAACAACCGTCCGCCGTAGGCTATCTGCAGCCCTGTGGATTACGCTAGCAGTCGTACGCAGTGGAAACTTCCCTAGATAACTTAGTTTGGCCAAATCTAACTATATTCGATTAGCTCTAATTGACTAACAAATGTTTTCTATAATTTGGAAACAACATTCATATTTCTTTTGAACTCATATCGTAATATTATTTAATTTCCAAAAGCTTGCATTAGAGTTTGATATGCTCGTATAGGATAAAACCAATCTCAACACTTCACTCGTTCCAAACTAATACTATTCCTTGATAATAGTGAAGCCAACCAAGTTGGGGTATTTTAGTTACCTCTCAGACCTTAATCAACAACGTTCTTACCTCAGAATAATGTTAGTTCGTTACTTAACCACCGACACTAAATCTCGTTTCAAATCTTGATTTCAAACTTGGGTTTACAAAACCTTTCCTTACATTTGAAATCCTTGTTCAAAAATCATCTTACCTAATGCCTTTAATTAAGTATTTCTAATTCAAAATCACATCCTTACTTTATAACTCTTGTTTTACATCTCAGGTTTAACTATGACTTCTTTATATCTTCAATTTCCTTTACTTAATCCAACTGTCAAGTAATCCCATCATTTAAGTCACACGTTTTCTCAAACCCTATTATAACCCCTATCGAGTTCAAGTATAAAACTCGTTCCAAATCTCTTCCCAAAGTTTAACTAAATTCTATTTCAAAAATTTAGTTACTTATCCAAAGTGTCTCATTTAAGAAGTAACTTTCATAAATTGAATAAATAATTTTTTTCCACATTTATTACTGTAAATCAGTTAACTGCTTTATAAAAATATACCTTTAAAATTTTATTAAGAATAATGCATTATCGAACAACTAAATTAAAAGTTGGTCTTGGTTAAACTGACTAGATTAACTCCAACACAATTAAATTCTTAAATTAATTCCAGTCAATTTCTCCTTTAAAATATAATTAATTTAAATAACTTCTTTAATTGTTCTTAGAAAATAATTAATTTAATTCTCGACCGTTAGATTTTCACTATCTCGTCTGCGTACATATTCCATGAATACAAGTTTTTACTTTATCAAAGTAATTTATTAATAACTTGTAAATCCTTGAATAATAATAATAACTTCTCTTTTAGAATTTCCCTTTTTAAAATAATATATTAAAACTCAAATAACTTTGTAATCTTTGTAGAGGTCGACCCACTTTGCTGACAAAACCCATGATTTGTCTAACAGACAAAGTGATACTAAATTACTCAACTAAATTCGCCACTGGTTAAAACAAAACAATCGTTGAATCTCAATTCAACTGTTATAAATCAAATCAATTATCCAACCAAAACTAATTCCCTTATCTGATAATAACAACCATCAATCAGCAACCAAATGACACAACCAATTCAAATTATTTCAACCACGTTTGTTTTATAAATATAAACAAATCAAGGGGAAATACCTTTATGTGGTTTAATCGTTAAAATATCGATTATACCTTTTAAACTGTATTCAAAAATCCGTTTAAAATTCACGGTTCAAATCAAGCATATGTCTAGTAGGCAGTAAATAACTAGCAACCAAAACATTCAGAAATAAAGACCCAATTTATAACATATAAACGGGTAGAACTGAGTTAGGTTAACTCACATAGACTAGTTGGGTCGTCCAGCGCTGCTCTTAACCAAATTAAACAGCGTTTAATTTAATTACAAATTTTTGTCTTTCCAGTCCTGACAGATATTGCTCCATCACGATCTCCTCGTCTCGGCGGTTCCAATGAACCTGATCGTTTTAAATTCCGTTAACGTGTGTTAAAGATGTGGAAAAACAACTTAATTACAAATTCATTGTTTAAATTTTATTTTATAAAAATAAAAATAATAAAATAGCCCAATACCTTTCGGCCCGTCTGCCCAACCCAGCCCACTATCAATATTAAACCCGTCCACCCTATTTACCAAATCAAACCCTTCCCACCGTCATTCCAAACCCTCAGACCAAGAATAAATCCGCCGCCTCCACAAACCCTCGCTTCCACAAAAATTCCATCCATGGCCAAAACCCTATTCGGTTTCCCCTTTCTGCTCTTCGACGAGAGCTGCTGCGCCGCCACCCCTACGCAACCTCCTTCCCGAACCACTCCTCCACATCCAGACGTTAGCACAGTCTCGACGATGAAACCCCGAGCCTCCACTGCAGATTATCCCCAACTCAAATTCGAAGCTTCTATTCGAAAATTTGGCCGATCCAAGTCTATGTTCTTCCACCGATACCGTTGCGCCCCAAGGCTTCGCTGGTCTCAAGCAACATCAGGGAATCAGAAGTTTCTCAAAATGAAGCTAAGTATTTAATTTCATTTCTGATTTCTGTATAAAATTTCTATCTTGATTTTAATGAGATTCGAACCATTCTCCACTGTATTGGTTCGTATTATTCTGGAGTGGATGAAATCGTTTTTCGCAATACATGTATTTATAGCACTCCAAGTCCATCCTATATAGGTTCAGCTCCCTAGTTCATAGGCCATTTGTTTTTCTTTCTCCCCTTTCAGATTGATTTATACAGTGGTGGATGTTGATGAATGTGTGATGGGTGGTCTTGTTTGAGTGAATCAATGACTGCATATGTAGATTTAGATGATTTATGCTAAAATATATCGTACATCCTTGTGTTTTATCTGAATTTGACTGTACACGTAAATATATATATGGCAGTTCATTGCCTATGGATTTGATTGCATAAATATATTCACACATTGTTTAGATTAACTGTCCATCGTACTGTTTAGGTGCACATACATACATATATTCGATCTTTCCTATCTGCACTATATCTGTTCATTCACTGTTCCCATGTGTACATGTTATGTGTTGCTGTTTTGTGTTGTCCATACCTTTTGTTCAGCTATTTCGAAACATTATATAGATTATATAATATCCTCCTTGGTTTATGTCCCAATTTATACCACCGTTCTTTTCTTTTCTTTCCTGTTCATGATTTTTGAAAGGAATTGATATGTTTTGCTGTTTGGATTTTGTGAAAAAGGTCGATGGTACATATACAGGATTTTCCTTCTCAGTTGTTCTTATTTCAAAAGAAATCCCTAAGGATTTGATGTAACATAGATTTGTTGTTTTCCCCTTAAATTGCTCCTAGCTGTTTTATTGTTTTTGTTAGCTGTATACTCTATTCCCCTAGCTATTCCTGCCCTATCTTGTAAAATTGGATGTATGACTACACATACAGTTATCAGGCACATGTTCAATGAAAAATTTGATGTATGACTACACGTATTCATACATATATCACAAAGGACTACACATGTTCAATATAACGATCTGAAATGGATTGATATTTTTATATTAGCTGTAAAATTTGAAGTATGACTACACATAGATTTGCTGTTGATCTTAACTGTGCTTTGTCAATATACATGATCTGATGAATAGATTTTATGTTCACTGTCTTGTTTCTTTTTTTTTCTAATTGGAAATCGTTTTACTATTCTCAGGGACACACAGGATCAAACATGCAGGAGGAAATCGGTTTGAATGGTCACGTCCATTGGTGCAAATCATATGTACAAATCATGTATACATTCAATACATGTAAACAGTTATACATATACAAACAAATCTTTTGTATCAAAACTATATATATATACATAAACAGGTTATTCTCTGTACTTTGTATTTGTACAAATCATGTATAATTATGTGTGTTGTTTCAGTGTGTTATCACTTCTAGTTTTGTTTTATGATGTATATTTTCCAGTTTTATTTATGTTCTTGTTTACGGCGTGCCCCTTTTATTTGTTGACACATATGTATTCATGTTTTTTTTTCCTCTCTTTTTTTTTCCATTTCCTTTTGCTGATTCATGTGAATCGCTGATTGTTTATATACATATAGACATATATGTACACGTATATATTGAGGAATTGTAGTGCGAATATAAACTATATGTATGTTGGTTTATGATTTTAAGGTTGGTATATTATATTTCGCCTCACATAAAACTTAATTAGATTAAGTTTTCAAGCGACAATAATAGATTAATATCAACATCTTAAAGCAAACAACTTAAATAAAATTTTAGAACTCAATATGTAATATTTCTACGTTTATAAACGGTATTCTATTTTTATAAAAACCCTTAAATAAATATATTTATTTATTTATTTAGCACGCCTATATATTGCTTAATAAACGAACTATACCTTGTCAATTCATTTAGAAATGCTAAATCAATATTTAAAAATAAAATATATTAAATATTTAATACTCAAAAATATGGGTCGTTACAGTACATGAGCTGTCAGAAATGCAAGCTAAAGATCCAAGCTAGGTGCCTGTGTTCCCTCACTGAGAACTTGGGGTGGGGGGGGGGGGGGGAATGGAAGAAAAGAAGAGAAAGAAAAAGGGTCAGTCATAAACACTGGTAAGTCCTAGTTACTCTTAGTATAAAAACTAATAAAGTTTACTAGACATGAGAAACATAAGGATGGTAACTAAACTGGCATGGTAAATAGCTAACAAGATAGATCAAGTGTGACATCGCATATACAAGGTTAAGTTGCACCAAAAGTACTAGTACTCTAGCCCATGTCAAGTAAAATCAAGAAATGATCCCTTGGCCCAATATCATGAGATGACCCAAGTCGGGGCCCAATTATACGATCTAGTCAATCGGCTCCTTACAAGCCTAACTTGTCAAGTGTCGGTGTCATACGGCCCAATCGCGGAATGTAGCTACTCTGAGCTAGGTCCACCCTAGGGTTGTATCAAGCCCTAGGGTGTCAACCACTGACACACTTCCAAGCATGAACAGTGTACAACTATGGGTGCCCACGCCCGCTATTTTTCAACTCCGGACTAGGTGCACGACCTTAGTCCGTCTGAACCTACAACGGCACACCCACTTAGCCGTCCCTTTTGGTCGCTTATAATCAGCCCAGTAATCGTGCCCCACCCTAGCCTAGTCCCTAGGGTATCGTGATACATCTAAGAGGGTTACTGCTGAAAAGGACCCGCAAACTAGGGTTTCTAATGGGTTAAGTGTTGTCATTCAAATCCCTGACTTAACCCCATCCAATCAACGTGTCAAGTTGGTTAAGTATTCAAGTGGTCCATGACTAAACCTTATCTTATGGCATTAATTTAATTAATGCACCCCAACCTCTCACATTAGACTTTGTTGTGGTTACTGGATGTGACGGGTGGGTCCGGGCAGCTTTACACCACAACCTAGTCTAACCTCGGGTTTTGAGGGCAATATGACCAACTACTCACATTGGGTCCTATTTTTTGTAGCTACTGGATTTGCCAGGCGGTTCTGGGCAGATTTATGCTACAAACTCAACCCAACCTCGAGTTGGCCATTCTCATGATTTTTTAAATGTCATGTCCACATTCAAGTTTATCATACAACCATTTTTTCATGTCATATTCATGTTTGCCTAAACTACACAAAACGTATCCCCAATGCATGTGAAAGCGAATCAACCTAATAGATCAAATTAGGGAAGTACATGGCTAAGGTGGGCATAAGGTGGCAAAGTTTATTATAAGTTAAATATGGTGAGATTTGAGGCAAAGGTGATCACCATTACTAGCAAATAGCATATTAGCCTCAAGCATGTATGATAGCATAAAGGGTAAATTGGCCTCAAACATGTATGATAGCATAAAAGGTGAATTTGGCCTCAAACATGAAAATGGTTATCATAGGGTGATAATCTTAACTTGTGCATAGCAAATAAGTTCAACATCATCTTATGCATGTTAAGGGACATGAGGGGTTAAGGGTTTTCTAACATGCATAACCCTAAATCAAGTTCCCACAAATGTTCCACAAGTCAAAGTATAGATCTAGGGTCCATGTCAACATTCCACAAGTCAAGATAGTAACTTTAGGGTATACAAGAATAGATCCAAGGTAGTTAACATGTTTACATTCAATTTCACTTTACATCATGTCTATTTAAGTCTAGAGTTTAGATCTAGAGGTATGTAGGGCTTACAAATCGTGGCTATGAGAAATACAGAACAAAGAAAGCCAAGAAACGATGGAAGAAACTCTAGGTATCCCCAAATAAGCGAAGCTCCACACAAAACCTTAAGAAAGAAGAAGTAGCTCCTTTGATTTGATGAAGAAAGATTGCTCCTTTTGCCTTGGATCTGTTTTGAATGCTCAAGCTCTCAAGTTGAAGATGGAGGCCATGATCAAGAAGGATTTGGGCAGCACTTTGGTGTTAGAATAATTTGTGGTGATTTAGGTTAGGTCTTAGGGTGTTTTTATAGGAGTAGGAACTAGTTTAGGCCATAGGATTAACCCTAGAACAGATCTGAACCATCAAAAATCGTCACAGGCCTTCAAAACAGGCCATAGGAGCAAGCAGGTGCACCCAGGCCGACCAGGCCTGACCAGGGAGGTCGACCCCCAGGTCGACACCAGGGTCGATCTGGTCTGGGGCAGGTCGACCCCCAAGTCGACCCCCAGTCGACCTGGCCTGGGCGGGAAATTTTCCCGCCTGTCTTTTTAGGGCTGAAATTAAAATTTCGGGCTGAATTTTTCTGAAAACTTCTATGGGCCATAACTTGGTCAAACGGACTCCGATTTATGAAATTTCGGACTCGATTTCAAGCAGAATTTCGAGATGAACGCAATGGCGTAACCCATTTCCCTTGATTCTTTATTTATAATATAATTCTGTCCTGATTTATGGTTATAAGAATTCGGGTAATTACAGAAACAGGTTGGAGGGGCCCAACTGGGTTCCTCAATATGTATATTATTGTTTTCATATAATCGCATTATATGATGTGGTATGTATTCTATGACTTATTTTGTCATTGACCCCAAAAATTTTAGTATTTAAATACCAAAAAATATTTTCCAATATGGGAAAAGGGGTTTGGAATTTAAAAAGAAAAAAAAATTACCTCCATAAAAATAGAAATTTAGTTCCAAATAAAATTGAAAGTAGATATCTCTTTAAATGAATAAACATGAAGTTGTTTATGAATGAATTTGTAACTTAAGTGAACTATTTATCATTGGATAAACTGAAAATATAATTTCATATTGAATTTACAGAAGGGTGGAAATCGGGATTTAAACCAATATTTGAAATGGGATTCGAACTTGGTAATTATAAAAGAAATTATAAAGGGGATTATAAGTGGTTGCAATAAAATGAGATTCGATATGAATAATTCTGAATAAAGGTTATAAATAGAATTTGTATTTAAGATATGTTTATAAGTATGAAATCAAATTGTATATAAAAGAAATATATTCACGATTTAAGTGAATAATGGTTTAAAGGAAATATTTTGCAAACGAAATATCGATAAAGGAAATTTAGATTTGAAACATAAATCCAAATTGGAACTTGAGTGGAAAAGGAAATTGGATAATCGTTTAAAATGAGAACGATGAGTCTTATTCCAAAATTTGGAATATGAAATAAACTATTATAACGTTTTGCAGAGTGACATAGTTATAAAGGAATTTGGTAATGATTTGGAAAGGATGAATTCAAAAGTGAAATTAGAATTTGAGATGACCTAAAATGGTAAATAAATTCTGAAGTTCGGAATATTTATCGAATATAGAGTGTTCGAATGAGAGTTCGTTATTGGAATTCGATTATATCGAATTTAGGGAAGTAGTTATTTTACTTTCCATTTGAATCAAATTTAATAAATTAATTATTTATTTATTTACTTATTAACATATTTATTGAAATAAATAAATTCAAGTTGCATTTTTTATAAACCAAATATTTTGGTAAATCTAAACAGCGATTTTAAACGCTACCGTTATAATAAACATTTTGGTAAATCTACAGAGCGATTTTAAACGCTGCCGTTATAATAAATATTTTGGTAAATCTAAACAGCGATTTTTAACGCTATTGTTATAATATATGTTTTGTAAATCTAAACAGCGATCTTAATGCGATTGTTATAATAAGTGTTCTAAAATTCTAGACAGCGGTTGTAACGCTATTATCAAAAGTAATGTTTTATAAATCAAATATTTGGAAACAGCGATTATAACGCTGCCGTTATAATTAGAGTTTTTCCACGAAAGAAGTGTGTTCTTAGATTGAATCTGAAAGTCGCGTAAGTAATGTTTTGTTTGAAGTTGTGAGCTTTGACTATTTCAAAGTTAAGAATGTTGTTCAATTAAGGTCTGAGGGGTAATTATACCCCAACTCGATTGACTTCAAGATTGATGGCGGAATGGTTAAGGTTCGATAGTGAAGATCGGTTAGCAAGATGGTTAGTTAATAAGTCATTACTGGTTTGAGCTAGAATAACGATGTTTGTAACATCGCGTTAGTTTGAAGGATCTTGAAATGTTTTCTAACTGGAATAAGATATATTTTCTCGAATAAAGAAATTAGGATATTGGAAATGTTTTCCAACAATTAAGAGAGAAAAATAGAGCTTTGAAAGGATACGAAAGATGAGATAACAGGAATTGGAAAAAATATTTAATAAGAAATTAAAATAAAAGAGGCTAGTGTTGTTTGATGCTTGATCGGTAGGATTTCCAACTGGAAATAGGACTGTTGATTGTATGGATGTTTCTTTGATAGTTAAATCACCGACTATCAAAGTTTTTGATTTATTTATACCTCCGTTGTTGATAAGGAGAGACCCGGATCAGATTTAATATCTGAAAACCACTCTGTATTGGCATTAGCGTGACGGATCAACTTATGCTGAAGATAATTGAAGAAGGGGTAAAATGCAAGGGCGGTTCTGTTAACCATAGGTAGAAATTGCCCAAGATGGATTAATGGAACGGTGCCTTCAATTTGTCCAGACCCAGGACAACTTGTATGGACGGGTGTCTGACAGAGTATTTCCAAAGGGATTACGTACGTTGATTCCTTCAATCAAATGAAGTTGGTGGCATAGAAGGGAAATTTCTTTAGCCTAACAATCTGAGTATTTTTATGGGAAACAATTAGTGATTTCCGATGGATCTGCCGATGTGGCATTCAAAGTGAATAGTGGCTAGATGTTCTGGAAAATAATTCAAACCTCAAGCCTCACAATCGGGAATTGACAAAAATCGGGCAGGCAGCATGGCTATGTGGGTCGCTCCCGTTAGGATGTATAATCACCTATCCAGAGAAATTCCATTTGTTTATTAAATCTATCGATGTTGTCCCTTTTGGGAAACGGTTGCTGATCCCAACCGTTGGTGATATACATTCGATACACTCAAGCGAAATGAGTGGTCGGTCACATGTGGGCCGGGTTGCAAGAAGTCCTTGTTGAACTCAGCGTATTCGCCTCTAGAGATACACTATCGGCAGGTGGTCCCATACCTTGTCATGTTGGAAATCCAATCTCCAATAAGCGCCCTGCGGTTTTTGATTTTATATGATATATGGAGCTTGAGATGCAAACGTTCCACTAGAATCTATTTATTTGATGTAGACATTACTATAATATCACTGAATTTGATATCAAAAATGTTTTGGGTTATAGTAAGGTAAAAACCATCTGTGTTTATGTATGGATCGGTCTTACGATTATCATTTCTTCCGAAAGGATTTTTAAAAGTTAAATCAATGGTTGGAGTTTACTCATACCAGTCCCATGACTGACCAGAGTTTATTTTGTTTGTTTTCCCTAAACTCTTGAGTACCCAAATTTGTATGGGCAGTCAAGTAGTCGGGATTCTATAGATTCACTTTGGAGGAGCTTGAAGCAGGAGGCTTTACCAGTTAGCTATAGACTATCATTCTTTCCGCTGTGTGCTATATTGTATCTGGAAACAGGTGTTTATAACTGTTCTAGGAATAATGGTTTTGCTCTAATAATGGTATGTATATATACGGTTACTGATTTTTTTCCACAAGTTATGTTACATAATATAATTTATTTATTCCGCGGTGAGTTTGTGTTCTTTGTTTTTCTTCTACTCTAATATTTCTTTCTTTCTATTTCTCATCCTCTAACTTCTTTCTAATAATGATTCGTATTTCTGTGCAATTTGAGTTGGACGTGTGGTGTTATTAGTCGACTCAAAGAGTACGGAAATTCGGGCCATTACATTTGGTATCAGAGCTGAAGGTTGAGTGATTGGCTCTGTGGTGTAACTCAACAGAGATGGGGTTAGTAATACCCTAGATTGAGTTTAAGTGTATATATATATATATATATATATATATATATATATATATATATATATATGAGCGCGTATTTGTAGATTGGATATAAAAATGGTTTTATATTGTGTTGGCTGGGTTCTTGAGTGGTTTATGAATTCTGGTCGATACAGGATGTACAATTGTATCGATAGGTGTTTCTAAACTCTCGAACAGAACAATTCGACGCAGTATTGTTTCAAAATGGGTGAATAAAATAATTTGCCTAAAAATTATTTTGATATAAAAGGAATAATTTCTGAATTATTATATATGAATGTGTTAATTGTTATTACAATCAAATGGAATTATGAAATATTGAAATGGTTATATAATTTGTATAATGGCAATGTATACAAATGAGATAAACCAAGATTAAGTTCAAAGCAGAAATGGAATTTAAATCGTGGGAGTTTAGAAATATTTTCTAAAGTAATTTTTTGAGTAATATAACATTACTTTAAATTATTTTTGAATAAGAATGATTTTAAATGAATTTTTAAAGTAATTAAGCACCGAAATCACTCCAGGGGCGAGAAAATAATTCTGATAATGGGTCGCGACATTATCGGTATTCATTTTCAAGTTTTTGAGTGACGGATTGCTACCGTAGTAATTTGGAAATGAAAATTTTGTTTGAAGAGGACAAGATATTTTAGAAATTCAAATGTTTTGAATTGAGTTGATTAAAATATGTGTATAAATATATATGATTTCAAACTAATTTGAAATAAAACCCGGGAATTTGAATTCTAGAATTGTTTAACTTGTAAAAGTTGAATAGATTGAAAATGGTCAAAATGTATCAAATGAATTGAAATTTAAATTAAGTTGAGTTAAACAAAATTGGAATGGATTGAAAATAATCCAGAATGAAATCAAACAAATTGAATATATATTGGATGTTGTGTTTGGAATTAAAGTGTGATGGAATTGAACTCAAGCAGAATAAGAGGGTTGACTTTTGAAAACAGAACTCAGTTGGATTAGTGAATAGAAGTGAGCTAATCTAAAAACTGGAAGTTGGATTGGTTTGAAACCAACCGGAAATGGATCTATGCTGAGTAGATATTGAATGGAAGCTAATGCAAGAGATAGAATTATGCCGACAAAAAGGTACATGTTTACAATATTACTTGGGTTTGATGATTTTATGAGCCTATGAAGCAAGCCGCTTGGCTTATTGATTTTCTTTTGGATTGGAGAAGGCCTAGAAAGGCGAGTTGTGATTGTACCGATTGAGCCGTGCAGAGGACATGCTGCCGAAATTTTTCAGAATTTAAGGTATTAGAAAATTTTCAGAATTTTTGATAATTTTCGTTCGTAAGAATAAATTAATATTTTAATTGAAATAAATTGGTCCAGTTAAAATGAAGTTAAGAAGTGAACAAAAAGGATTTTTGGACCTAGTTAATAGGGTATGTAGCATCTTTTCCTACCTTAGCAATTTCGAGGATGAAATTATTTTAAGGGGGAAGGAATGTAACGACCCGGATTTTCAACCGTTGAATTCTGAATATTTAAATTTGTTTTAAATATTTAATTTGAATTATATATAGGAATTTACAAGGAATTTATTTATAAAACGATATTTAAATGTATAATTTATAATATAATTTAAAACGAGCTCGAAATAGTCGCGGTAGTTCGTAATTTACGATTTGAACTTTAACTGAGAATACAGGATCCGATATAAGTCGGATTTCTATGAAACAAGAAATTTTGGAACCGTATTGACGATAATTTTCATATGAAAGAGAAAAATTCAGATTTCGTTTTATAAATTGTTAGTTATGGCCAAAACAAAATTTGAAATAATCGCTATAGAAATCGTTATTAAAATATAGGCCTTTAAAATAGCCATTTTGCAAACGAACACTGTTTTCGACGAAATCAGTTTCATTGGAACCGTAACGTTAAATTAGTGTACGGTATCAAAATGCGTGGCAAACCGATGTCTTATTTGACAACCGTAGCTATAAACGCCCAGTTATTTTCTATAGCGCGTAATTAAATTAATTTAATAAATGGATATTTGAGTGTAACTTGAGCAGACGATCGAATTAGGCCATGAAACCAGTCCCGTTGAGTTCGTATCGTCGATTAGAGTTAGGATAGGTATTACGCCCAGTTATTTTCTATAGCGTGTAATTAAATTAAATTAATTTAATAAATGGATATTTGAGTGTAACTTGAGCAGACGATCGAATTAGGCCACGAAACCAGTCGCGTTGAGTTCGTATCGTCGATTAGAGTCAGGATAGGTATATAGTTCGTTGTGTTTAGAGATCGGCAAATTTGGCGTTCAAAATGGCATTGCGGTACGTGTAAAAATAGCCTACCGGGAAAACAGTCTCAGAATGCGACGAAACTAGTGCCGTTGGGTTCGTATTAATTAATTATTAAAAGATTTCAAAGTTCCAAGTTTATTTGATTTATCTGGTGATCGTGAAAATTTTAAACGCGTGTTTATTTCTGGTTTTATAAAGGAAATTTTTCCAAATGATGTCGGAATTCGACGAAACTCGTCCCATTGGGTTCAGAATACCTTTTTATACCAAGATTAGCTTTTTTGTCAGTAAACAGAAGTCGACTGTGGTTAGTTTTACTTGATACTTCACCGCGAAGTTTCGTTATAAAATAATATAATATAATATTATACTTTTCTTCTGTAAATTACGGTGACCCTCAATCCCTAAATTCCCAATTCTCGTCTTCGTTTTCCCTGTGTTTTCTTCAAGCCGAAATGTTCACTTCCGTTTTTAAATCTAAACAAACAAAAGCAAGTTGTCTTCTTCCATTTTACAGAAATTACTCACAAGCCTCTTAACTCGTTCAAAAATCAAAACAACAAACCCACCCGTGCTTCTGAAGTTCCCAGTTCCAATTCATTTCTTCGCATTCCTTATTTTCTTCAGATCCCATTCCAATCTCTCAGGAATTAGAAAGCCTGGAAATCCCTCACTTCAAAAATTGAAATCTCATATTCATCGAACTTCAAATTTTGGAAGTACCGTCTCGGATCCCTTGTTGGGTGCGATGTTTTGTAGGAAGACAGGAAATCGGGAAGGCAAGGAGTGAGAATGGTTCTCGGGTGTAACGGGGGTGGTAGATGGCGAGGTAGGCGCAGCGTGAAGTGTGTACGGGATATAGGGTGAGGCGGATAGGTTTAAGAGTGCAGGGGCTTGCGGCTTAGAGTGGTGAGGGAAGTTTGTTGTCATGAAGGGGGCGTGATATAAAAACGGTAATTTAGATTGGGTTTTGACTGGGAGTCACTAACGTGTTGAGGAGCTGATATCTCAGAATTTGGTTTAGTGAAAAAAAAATCACGAGAAGAGAAGGTGGTCTGTTGTCTTGATTCTGAAATTGATGAGTATTGTAAATGGCGCTGGGATTTTTTTTCTTCTAGATGTGTGCGATGAACACCGGAGAAGAAGTATTACTGGGTGAGGGGACTAAAAAGTAATTAACGAAAGAAGAAGAGTGCAGAATTTTGACTGAAAAGGCAGTGAACTATCCTGTGTTTCAAGTGGAGTAGTATGGAGAATTACATTGATCTGGAAGACAACGATATAAGTAGTTGACATCGGTCTTAGGGTTGGAAGGAAGGTCGTCGGCGCATCCAAGAGTGTTGACAGTGGTGAGTCCGATGGTCATACGTTGGGGCAGTGTGTAACACCCCGCAAATTCTATAACCGTGAAAGTCATAAATTAAAGTATAATTAATTTCAAATCAAAGAATTAAGGGAAACGGGATACGCCATTGCGTTCGTCTCGGAAAAATACGCGAAATAGATTCCGAGTTTTCGAAAAACGGATATCGTATGAAGAAGTTATGGACGAACGAAGTTGGGCGAAAAACCGGAAAAGGGTCAGAATGCACTGGCGCACTTGGGAAGTGCGCCAGAACAAAAATGAACTGGCGCACCTGTGAAGTGCGCCAGTACATTTTTGACCTGGCGCACCTGCCAAGTGCGCCCAGGTCAAAAATGACCTGCTAGCCAGGTCTGGTCTAGCCCTGGCTGGCCAGGTCTGTGTTTGGCCGATTTTCAGAAGCTTGCTTTGTCATTAGGGCTAGGTGGCAGGCTCTAATTGGTCTCTCTTGCGAATGAATGGCTACGATCAATCCAAGCAACATCAATGGTCTAATCAGTTTATAACCTCTATATAAACAACCCTAGACTAACCCTAATCTATTCATTCAAAAATAAGAACAAAGCCGCCATGTTGCTGAGGAACGACTAAGAGTAGCCGCCAATTGGAGAGAGAGGATTAGGAGGCAAATTCTAAGGCATAAAGTAACTCAATCAAATCAAACCGCATCTTCAAATCCCTAAATTAGAGAATTCGCCACACCATTGTAAGTAGAGTATTACTTTGGTATGAACAAATAACTGGGTTGGTTTGTATACTTGATTGTGGTGATAAATAATTCATAATTTGTGCGTTACTATGATTCTTATCGATTTGGGAATTATGTTATTCATTATAAAGAACTACATGCGATAGTTCTATGCAAGTATACGTTCGGAATATTCGCAAATTATGTAATCCATGTTGAAGCTACATGTATGTAGTTGATTTATTGAAATTCATACAAGTTTGGGGTTTTGCTATTATGCCATCATAATGTGCATTTTTATACAAACATCATTTTTGTGAAGTAATTGGAATAAGTTTGGGTTATCATAATCCATATGAAATTATGTTGAAAATTTTGGCATCATGTATTAGGCCATGCTTTTGTACTAGAAAACCTATTTGCAAACTTATGAATATGACTAGGCTATGATTGATATTTTGCATAATTAAGTCTATATTGTTTACAAGAATCATATGATGACATATTTGGTAAATAGCTAGGTTAGATTCAAAATCCCTTTTTACATGTTTGCATGACTAAAGTAAAAATCATGATTTCATGTTAGAAATATTTATGCCATGGTTATGTGAACAAATTTAACTATACTTATGCCATGCTTATGTTTGACATTATGCCATGCTTATGTTTGACATTATGCCATGCTTACGTTAGAAATATTTATGCCATGCTTATGTTTGACATTATGCCTAAATAAAAATATAGGTTCATGTTGCTGTTATGACTATGTGTCAATAATGATACCCAATTTAGATTCTTATCCCAACTACAAGTTCACATGCATTGATTCATGTCACCTATGCTTTATGACCAAAGTATATGTCACTACTATGCAAGTACACCAGTCTCTATTTTGTATTCCCAACGTCATATTGCAAGTTCATGCGCTCACATTCCCCTCTTTGTGTATGTAATCACGCTTTAAGCCTCCCCTTTTCGCATGGCTAAGTTGGGCTTTAAAAGGCTAAGCCCAATATATATATATAATTAACGGACGTGTTAAACGGGGGAAAATAACGTTGGGTTAAAATTACTAATGAATGAAAATATAAAATAGAAGGGCCCAAATTCAAGTATGGGTTGGGCCCATGATTGGTGTAACCTTTAACTTAATAATGGGCCGCAAATATTTACATATAAGAAAATAAAGAAGAAAGACAAAATATGTAAATGTAGAACATACGATGTGTTTAACCCGAGGTTGGATTGAGTTGTGATGTAAACCTGCCCGGAACCACCCGGCTGTCCAGTAGTCACAACAATACCTATCCAATGTGGGAGGTTAAACATGAAGCCCAATAAGGACCCGAGGTTAGACTGAGTTGTGGCGTAAGACTGCCCGGAACCAACCGGCAACAGGCAGCCACAACAATACCTGTCTAATGTGAGAGGTCAGGGCCTTAATAAGACAATTAAGGCTGAGTCAGGATTGTTAGGATTAAGTGAACTAAAGACTTAATCAAAATGGAACATGCTAAACTAAACGGACTGGTGGGGGTTAGGTTAGGAAACACTTAACCAACTTAGCATGTTGGCTAGAGATAGAAAACCTAGTAACGGGGGGGACCCTTTTCAGCAGTAACCCTAGAAGGTGTATCAGGATACCCTGAAACTAGGCAGGGTGGGGCACGATTACTGGGCTGATTGTAAGAGGTCAAATCGACGGCGGTGGTGTAGCAGTGTAGGTTCTAACGGGGTGCGGGCGTGCACACACTCCGGCGCAGAAAAATAAGGCACTGGGCACCAGTAGCATACCTGGGCACTCTAAGGTTGTGTCGGGCCGCCACCATGGGACTTGATACACCCCATGGTGGGACCAGCATAGGTAACTACAACATCGGGGGCCGTAAGACACATGTAACTATGCGAGTAGGAGCCGATAATCATAGAATGGATCACATCACCCTGATTATGGGGTGCCAGTTGGAAACTAGTTTATATGGGTTCAGAGATTAACATGGGGTACGATAGTATATTCGACCCTAGACAACTTAACCAAGTTTATAGTGCTTGCCCACTTCTTGTTTATACTTATCATACCCAGTTCTTTATTCATAGACAAAATAGTACTAGACTTACTCAGGCTTTATGTCTGACTCTACTTTTCTTTCGTCTTCTTTTCTTCCGTTCCCCCCCCCCCCCAGGTCCGCAGGGAGGGAACACAGCAGCTTGACCAGCTTTGACATCCAGCTTGAAGAAGAGAAATGTATTGCTTGGACTTCCTTTTCGCTTTGAACTATGGCTTTGGACAATCCACTATGGGGCTTTTGCAGTTTATCTATGTTTTACTTATGCTTCTTTAAATGATGTAATCAAGACAGATTATGAAAGTGTTATGCTATGTTTTGGAAAAGATGTAAGACAATTATGGTGATGTTGTTGTAACACGTATTTGCTTTTATGAAATAAAAGTTTGTTGATTTTCCGCTGTTTACAAATATGTGTTCTTATATCTGTCTTGTATATCTGTGACTTATACTTATAAACCTCCACCAAAATTAGGGCATTCCCTTTGAGAGTGACCCTAACGGAGGTGGGGTGTTTCACAGTGACAAGAAAAGAAGGAAAATTTAACATGCCAAATTGAGATTTATGGTGTAATTAAACATCATTAAAGTAAATTAATAATTTACTTAGGTGATTTATTAGTTTTACTAAATCATCTAAGCTATATTGTTTATAATCTGTACATACGTTATCGGAATCGAACCCGGACAGATCCGTTGGAATCATAACATTGCCATCTACGTTATGGAAGTGACAGTCTGAGAACGGAGTTACTGAAATTTCGAGAAAATCAAACGCCTGTTTGATTTTAAACGAGACCAAAGTAGAGTTGTCAACTGCAAAACAAAGGTGATTAAACTCACTAACTCTGACTCGTTATATTTTTATATAAATGAGTTTTAAATTTATGTATAATAATTTTTATACTGTGTGATGGTTGCTTGGTTGAATAGTTGATAAAACTGGTTGATAGAATTACATCGTTAATCGATTATTAGTCTGATATTTCGTATTGATGTGAAATAATATTATTGATGTTATTAACATCTGTGGATGCAGGGAAACAGGTTGGAGGGACCCAACTGGGTTCCTCAACATTTATATTATTGTTTTCATATAATTGCATTATATGACGTGGTATGTATTCTATGATTGATTTTGTCATTGACACTAGAAATTTTAGTATTTAAATACCATAAAATATTTTCGAATATGGGAAAAGGGTTTTGGAATTTAAAAAGAAAAAAATTTATTTTCATAAAAATAGAAATTTAGTTTCAAATAAAATTGAAAGTAGAAATCTGTTTAAACGAATAATCATGAAGTTGTTTATGAACGAATTTGTAACTTAAGTGAAATATTTATCATTGGATAAACTGAAAATATAATTTTAAATTGAATTTACATAAGGGTGGAAATCAGGTTTTAAACCAATATTTGAAATGAGATTTGGTCTTGGTAATTATAAAAGAAATTATAAAGGGGATTATTAGTGGTTGGAATAAAATGAGATTCGACATAAATAATTCTGAATAAAGGTTATAAATATAATCTGGATTTAAGATATGTTTATAAGTATGAAATCAAATTGTATATAAAAGAAATATATTCACGATTTAAGTGAATAATGGTTTAAAGGAATTATTTTGCAAGTGAAATATCGATAAAGGAAATTTAGATTTGAAACATAAATCCAAATTGGAACTTGAATGGAAAAGGAAATAGGATAATCGTTTAAAATGAGAACGATGAGTTTTATTCCAAAATTTGGAATATGAAAGAAACAATGATAACGTTTTGTAGAGTGACATGGCTATAAAGGAATTTGGTAATGATTTGGAAAGGATGAATTCAAAAGTGAAATTAGAATTTGAGATGACCTGAAATGGTAAATAAATTCCGAAGTTCGAAATATTTATCGAATATAGAATATTCGAATGAGAGTTATTTATTGGAATTCGATTACATCGAATTTAGGGAAGTAATTATTTTACTTTCCGTTTGAATCAAATTTAATAATTTAATAATTTATTTATTTATATATTAACTTATTTATTCAAATAAATAAATAGAAGTTGCATTTTTTATAAACCAAATATTTTGGTAAATCTAAACAGCGATTTTAAACGCTGGCGTTATAATAAATATTTTGGTAAATCTAAACAGCGATTTTAAACGCTGTTGTTTTAATAAATTTTTTGGTAAATCTAAATAGCGATTTTTAACTTTGTTGTTATAATATATGTTTTGTAAATCTAAACAGCGATCTTAATGCTATTGCTATAATAAGTGTTCTAAAATTCTAGACAGCAATTATAACGTTGTTATTAAAAGTAATGTTTTATAAATCAAATATTTGGAAACAGCGATTACAACGCTACCATTATAATCAGTGTTTTTCCATGAAAGAAGTGTGTTCTTAGATTGAATGCGAAAGTCGTGTAAGTAATGTTTTGTTTGAAGTTGTGAGCTTTGACTATTTCAAAGTTAAGAATGTTGTTCAATTAAGGTTTAAGAGGTAATTATACCCCAACTTGATTGACTTCATGATTGATGGTGGAATGTTTAAGGTTCAATAGTGAAGATGGGTTAGCAAGATGGTTAGTTAATAAGTGATTACTGGTTTGAGCTAGAATAACAATGTTTGTAACATCGCGTTAATTTAAAGGATCTTGAAATGTTTTCTAACTGGAATAAGATATATTTTCTCGAATAAAGAAATTAGGATATTGGAAATGTTTTCCAACAATCAAGAGAGAAAAATAGAGCTTTGAAAGGATACGAAAGATGAGATAATAGGAATTGGAAAAAGTATTTAATAAGAAATTAAATTAAAAGAGGCCAGTGTTGTTTGATGCTTGATCGGTAGGATTTCCAATTGGAAATAGGATTGTTGATTGTATGGATGTTCCTTTGATAGTTAAATCACCGACTAACAAAGTTTTTGATTTATTTTATACCTCCGTTGTCGATATGGAGAGACCGGGATCGGATTTAATATCTGAAAACCACTCTGTATTGGCATATGCGTGACGAATCAACTTATGCTAAAGATAATTGAAGACGGAGTAAAATGCCAGGGCGGTTCTGTTAACCCTAGGTACAAATTGCCCAAGATGGATTAATAGAACGGTGCCTTCAGTTTGTCCAGGCCCAGGACAACTTGTATGGACGGGTGTCTGACAGAGTATTTCCAAAGGGATTACGTACGTTGATTCCTTCAAACATACGAAGTTGGTATCATAAAAGGGAAACTTCTTTACCCTAACAATCCGAGTATTTTTGTGGGAATCAATTAGTGATTTCCGATGGATCTGACAATGTGGCATTTAAAGTGAATAGTGACCAGATGTTCTGGAAAATAATTCAAACCTCAAGCCTCACAATCGGGAGTTGACAAAAATCGAGCAGGCAGCATGGCTATATGGTCACTCCCATTAGGATGTATAATCACCTATCTAGGGAAATTCCATTTGTCTCTTAAATCTATCGATGATGTCCATTTCGGGAAACGGTTGCTGATCCCAACCGTTGGTGATATACATTCGATACACTCAAGCGAAATGAGTGGTCGCTCATGTGTGGGCCGGGTTGCAAGAAGTTCTTGTTGAACCTAGTGTATTCGCCTCTAGAGATACACTATCGGCAGGCGGTCCCATACCTTGTCATGTTGGAAATCCAATCTCCAATAAGCGCCCTGCGATTTTTGATTTTATATGATATATGGAGCGTGGGATGCAAACTTTCCACTAGATTATACTTATTTGATGTAGACATTATTATAAAATCACTGGATTTGATATCAAAAATGTTTTCCGTTATAGTAAGGTGAAAACCGTCCGTGTTTATGTGTGGATCGGTCTTACGATTATCATTTCTTTCTAAAAGATTTTTAAAAGTTAAATCAATGGTTAAATTTTACTCACACCAGTCCCATGACTGACCCAGAGTTTATTTTGTTTGTCTTCCCTAAACTCTTGGATGCCCAAATTTGTACGGGCAGTCAAGTAGTCCGGATTCTATAGATTCACTTTGGAGGAGCTTGAGGCAGGAGGCTTTACCAGTTAGCTATAAACTATCATGCTTTCCGCTGTGTACTATGTTGTATCTGGAAATAGGTGTTTATAACTGTTCCAGGAATAATGGTTTGCTCTGATAATGATATGTGTATATACAGTTACTGATTTTTTTCACAAGTTATGTTACATAATATATTTTATTCGTTCCGCTGTGAGTTTGTGTTCTTTGTTTTTCTTCTACTCTAATATTTCTTTCTTTCTATTTCTCATCCTCTAAGTTCTTTCTAATAATGATTCGTATTTCTGTGCAATTTGAGTTGGACGTGTTGTGTTATTAGTCGACTCAAAGAGTACGGAAATTCGGGCTATTACATTTTTCCTAGAAATTAATACTTTGATGTGAGTAGATCCTTATGGTAAATTACCCCTATTTAATATTACATAGCCAAAACCTTAGCTGTCACTGCCTAGCTCGACCAAGCGGTCGCAGCCAACGGTCGGCCTCCCCGGTCGATAGCTTGGATCGACCTGGCAGTGAGGTGGCTGGAGAATTATTACTTTCTATTTATATAATATTGTGTTTTATTTATTTTCTGTTCGTTATTGTATTTCGTTCATAAGTTTTTCATACGGACTCCGTTCGCGAAACTCCAAACATTAAAGTTGACCACAATTCCGAGACGAACTCATCGATTAAAGTTTCATGGTCAAATTCCATCATTTGAAGAAATACCTATTTTTGAAATTCTAATTATTAATTTATGTTGCCAAAATTACGAGTTGTTACAGCTGCCTAAACATAGATTAAAGAGGACAATTTTCATTCTTCTACAACAAATCTAAAGAGGATTTTCTTCAACATCAACATAAAAAGAGAGATATTTTTCTGAACTTCAATCCAATCACTGTGAGTTTAGTTATTTTCAGATTTGATAATTAAACAGTATTACGGTAGTAAATAAATCTGAATATGAAATTTTACATGTTTATATTTTGTTATTTTACTATCTCATATCTATTCAATTTCAGTTGTTCTACTGTTGCAGGTATATCCTATAATTCCTTTTCTGTTTTAGCTTTATTTACAGTCTTATGCCTATTTTATTCAGTCTATCTATTTTTAAATCAGATCTACGTTTTTCTCTTTTTCCTTTATATTTTGCGCTATGCCTAGGCCATCTAATGCTTAGGCTAGCTAATGCCTAGGTTATTCACGTTAGAGTAGCGTAAATTGGGTAAAACTTAGAATTACTTAAAATGACAATAAAAAAAGGAGAAATAGGCATATTGAACATATAATCCAATGATTGTAAAATTTGGGATAATATGCAAAACACGTTAGGATAAGCTTAATTTAATAATTAAGTAGAACATGTTGGTGGTAACAAATGTAATTAAGTAAAATATACAATTCAATACATACATACATCTGGGCAGGTACTTATTTGGAGAAGGAGGTTGTACACAGAATAACATTTATAGGAAAGGTCATTTACAACCATGTTTATTAATAAACTTAAACCTGTTAAATTATTACTTGTTGATTAATAAGCTAAGAGGTCACATATTCTTTTGTTGGTATTCGGTTTTGAGACTCTTAAAATCCTAGGGTGGGGGCATAAACCTAGGGGTTGGCTTGTGTCAATATGTTGTGTGGAACCCATATCAGTCAGTATCCCTTTTAGTATCTTAGAGAGGGGCCTCACGTTAGGTAGGGGACAGGGAACGCTTTACTGATCTGGATTGTAAGAGGATCAAGGTGAAGGTGGGTACAGAAGTGTTCCGGCGGAGTCATGAGCGTGCATGTGTCCGATTAGGGGAATCTAAGACGCCGTAACACCAACAAATAGGTCTATGTCCTATAAGTCGTCGGGTAATGGACTGATACACTCTCCTTTCGGGGCTAGCACATGATATTTGTGTAGTAGGGAGCAGATCGCACGGGTAGTAATTAGGGTAACACCTAATCTTGGTAATCCTAGTAATTAGTGCAGTAACTTTATTCTTGGGATGTGAATTTGAAACGTATATGACCTTTATCATGCCATCTTGTTATCTTATTACCTCGTTACCATGTTATCTCATACTAGTCTATTTTTTTACTGTAGTTTCATATTCAACATTATTTACCTGTCTTGATACTTTCGATCTTATCTTATTTATGAAAATCACTAGAACTCGCCGGACTTTATGTCTAACCTATTTTTTTTCCTTTCTCTCTTCCTTCCCTCCCTCAGGTTCTCAGAGTGGGAGCGGGCAGTAGCTATGACCGTGATTTCATTCTTGGACTTCTTCTGATTCATCTATTGCTTTAATTATTGCTCTATCTTGTTATGACATTTGAGGAGGGACATGATTTTGTAACTTTGTACTATGTTGTTTAGTATTATGAGACATATGGTTTTTATTGAGCTTTTTTGTATTTGAAACAATATGATGTTGTAATTGGTTTAACACGATATTTTTCCTTTATAATAAAAGTTACTTTTTCCGCTGCATATTTATATTTTTCTTGTGAATTTTAGTTAATGTTTACCTATTTCTCTTCACGAAACTTAGTGCATTCCCTCATGAGTGACATTAACGAATGTGGGATGTCACATAGAATCTACAAAATTTTACTATTGTGACTACCAGTGTTGTTGCTCCTAACCTTGCTGATCCTTTGATAGAGAAGATATGGAAAGCTTGATGAAGCAGCGCACGAACACTGAATAATAGTTAAATCAACAGATCTAGAATAATATCAGTCTAATGAATCATATCAATCAGATCAATGCACAGTAGGTAGATAGGCAAAAGAGGGAAGCACATCCTTTTGACTTTCAACCCAAAAGCTCATCTTTCTCTTCTAACTGTCGTTATAGAAGCAAGGATTAAAGAAGTGAAGCTTATGGAGCTGGGCCATCTACAAAAGACTTTGGACAAAACCTTTCCAATCACCATGAATCAACATTGATCTCTACCTAAGGGTCAATATAAGTCCCTCACACAGAGGTCGTTGTAAGAACCCGCCTCAAATCAGGCCTAAATTTCGATTTAGAAAAGGTCGATCGAAACTTAGAACCATGTTAAAATGAGTCATTGGTTGGTAGAGAAAAAACATCACACATCAATACATATTCGTTTAGAACTCATAGCAAATGAAATAAAATATAATATTAAATAATGTATATTTTATTCCAAATCCAAATTAAGATAACTTAATATAATAATTTCCACAACACATATCTATAACAAAATCAATAATCAAATAACAATAATAGTAACTGCCTCTAGAATAACGCCTTCTGCCTCCAGCTCTATTTCCCTATTCATTAATCCTAACCAGTGTCGTTAAGAGGAGAGAATCATAACAATAGGTTCTGGTGAATAAATCTCAAGCTTAACCTTTTTATCTGTACTTGGGAGGTATGAATATTAGCAAGGATATATCTAAGGTGTAACATACATAAAAAATTGTTTATTGCTCAAATATAAGGAAAAGGCAGGCCCCATGATCACTTAATACAAAGGCAGACCCAAGGATCACCTAATACTCAAATGGTAGATGTAACCACTTAATAGAAAATTCTTGAGTAGCCACCGCAATCCATTCCTAAAATCTAAAACAATATTAGAGATAGTAAGCACCCACTTAATACCTAAGAGGTAGGCGACATCTTGTTATTTATTTCCTTCCCTAAATGGACCCCTATATTGTTATCTCGCTGTCATCATTAGGTAGTCCCTTTGTCATTTTATACTTCCCTTTGGATAAGCAAATTTTGGTCAACATTTATCTTATCCCTTTGTGGACTCTAACGCAGTCACTTATGACACTAAGGAAAGCGACCCTTATAGTGATTTATCATCCATACCAATTATCATGGTCATTTAATACTTCAATATGAGGAAAGGTGGACTCAAAGATCACTTAATACCTAATGCGAGCGGGTCGCATGACTACAGCTCATACTCCTTACAATAATTTGATAAGGAAAATGGAGAGTGTAATGTCCTGCAAATCCATACTATCTGAGTCGAATAAATACACCACATGTCCAACCCAAATATCACAGAAATACGAATCATTTTTATAGAAGAAAAAGGTAGAAGAAGAACAAAAATAACAACACAGAATCTCACATCGTAGCGGAACAAAATATAATATATCATAACTTTTGAAATACAAAATTTTAACTGTATAACATATCATCATCAGAGTACAACACTTACAATGCAGCAGAAATAAAAATACTATATCTATCAATGAAGCCACCTGCTCCAAGCTCCTTTAGAAAGATCTGTAAAATCCTGGACTACTTGACTGCCCGTACAAATTTGGGCACCCAAGAGTTTAGGTAAAACAAAACAAACTTTGGGTGAGTCATGGGACTGGTATGAGTGAACAATTTAAGATAGTTTGAGGAAATAAACGATATCTCATAAGACCACGCTATAACACCCCACCTCCACTAGGGTCACTCACAAGGGAATGCACTAGTTTTGGAGAGGCATTATCTAGGAAAACATACACTGAGATATCACAAGACAAGACAAAACATAAATAAATACATATGTAAATAATGCAGTGGTGGAAATAACAAAACCATACATGATTATTTTCAAACAGAGTCAAAACCTTTTACATCAAAAATACCAAGTCATTTCTACGTTACAACAAGTTCTAGATAAAGAAGCATAAACTTAAAAAAACAATAAAGTAGATTATTCCCCAAAATAGCAGTAGTGCAGCCATAGCATAGCTCAAGACCAAACCGTACATGAGCTGTCAGAAAAGCGAGCTAAGTCCATGCTAAGAGCTAGAGTTTCCTCCCTGAGAACCTGAGGGGGGGAACGAAAGAAAAAGAGGCGAAAGAAAAGGGTCAGTCATCAAGACTAGTAAGCCCTAGCGACTTTCAGTATAAAAACTAGTAATGTTAACTAGACATGAGAAACTGAGATTAAACATAAGGATAATTACTAGACTGGCATGATAAATTTAAGATAACAAGATAAGTCAAGTGTGGCATCGCATATACAAGGTTCACTGCACCAACTGTACTAGTATTCTAACCCATGTCAAGTATAAATCATGAAATCACCCAATTCGGAGTCCAACAGTACGTTCTAATCGATCGGCTCCCTACAAGTCTAACTCGTTGTGTGTCGGTGTCATACGGTCCAATCACGAAATGTAGTCACCTGTGCTAGGTCCACCCTCGGGTGTATCAAGCCCTAGGGTGTCAACCACAGACACAATTCAAGCATGCACAGTGCAAACCTACTGGTGCCCATGCCTGCTTTTTCAACTCCGGACTAAGTGCACGACCCTAGTCCACCTGAACCTACAATGGCACACCAACTCAGCCGTCATTTTGGTCGCTTACAATCATCCCAGTAATCGTGCCCCACCCTAGCGTAGTCCCTCGGGAATCGTGATACTCCTAAGTCGGTTACTGCTGAAAAGGACCGCGTAACTAGAGTTTCTAAGGGTTAAGTGTTGTCATTCAAATTCGTGACTTAACCCTATCCAATCATGTATCAAGTTGGTTAAGCGTATACAAGCAGTTCATGACTTAACCCTATCAATCAACATGTCAAGTTGGTTAAATATATTCAAGTGGTCCATGACTTATCATTATCCTGTGGCATTAATTTGATTTAATGCACCCCAACCTCTCACAATAGACTTTGTTGTGGTTACTGGTTACGCCGGGCGAGTCCGGGCAGATTTACACCACAACCTAGTCTAACCTCGGGTTTTCAGGCGCGCTATGGCCAACTACTCACATTGGGTCCTATTGTTTGCAGTTACTGGATTCGCCGGGCGGTTTCGTGCAGATTTATACTGCAAACTCAACCCAACCTCGAGTTGGCCATTTTCATGATTCTCTAAGTGTCATGTCCATGTTCCAGTTTTCATGTAGAGTTTCATGTCATATCATGTCAAGTTCATAGCCAATTTAGGTTTGCCTAAACTACCCAAAACGCATTCCCAACGCACGTGAATTCGAATCAATACAATAGATCTAATTAGTGAATAACATAAAAAGAACGGGGATAAGATGGCAAATGTGATTACCAGTCAAGCATGGTACAATTTTGAGGCATATGATTATAACATTAATGGCATATGAAATAGGGGTCTCAAACATCAAATCTAGCAAAATAGGATGGCAGACATGGCAATAGTTGACATAAGATAATAAACCCAAACTTGTTAATGGTAATAGGTTCAACATCACAGGCATGTTAATATAATGGACATGAGGGGTTTTAGGTTTACAGCATGGATAGTCCCCAAATCAGTTTCATAGCAATTTACCCAAAAGTCAAGATTCAAGATGAACGGTACTAGGTTCAAAGTGGGCAATAAAAGATCCAATATAATAGATCTAAAAAGAACAGTCATAGATCCAAGGTGGTTATCATGTTTAGGTTCAATTTCAATTTATGACATGTCCATTTAAATTTAGAGTTTGGATCTAAAAGTAACTGGGGCTTACAGATCGTGGTTTTGAGAATTAGAAGATAAAATAGGTGATGTAGAATCTCTAGAAATCCCCAAACTTGGAAAGCTCTACACGTAGTCTCTATGCGTAGTCTTGTTGGAGAAGAAGCAATCTCTTTTCTCTAACTTTTCAACCAGGATTTCAGCAGCATAAGGCCAGAGAGAATTTGTGTAGAGAGACTAGGGTTAGGGGCTGTTTATATAGGGTTAAGCAGATGAATCTGGATAGAAATCGGACTGGAAACATTAGGGTGAACCAGGCTTCAGAAATAGGCTCGGCGACCCAGGTCGACACCCAGGTCGACCTGGTCCTGGGCAGGTCGACTACACGGTCGACCACCCAGTCGACCTGGTCCTGGGGGGGGGGGGGGGGGGGGGGATTTCCCGCACAGTCTGTTTTCGGATTTGAATTCGGATTTCGGATTCGAATTCGAGCTATTTTGAAATCTTAAATTTTCTGAAACTTTGGAGGGCCATAACTTGGTCATACGGACTCTGACTTTCGAAAACTCGGGCTCGTTTCCAAGCAGAATTTCGAGACGAACGTAATGGCGTAACCCGTTTCCCCTGTTTCTTATTTAAAATTAAATTCTGCCTTGATTTATGGCTATAACACGTTATTAAAAACATGGGTTGTTACATTCTCCCCTCCTTAAAGGATTTCATCCCCGAAATCTCTATGTTAGGAAGAACGTATCCTACCATCCATCATCCATCTACTCAAAACATCATCCACAAGCAACCATTGTCCTTAAAAGATTCCTAATGCTGTAGGAACATATGCAGAAGGTGTGTGTATATGTACTTATCTAATGCAAAAGATCAGGCAGTTAATGATTCAGTAAACCTCCTTAATGCAAAATATGTTAGTGAAATGAGTCCAACATGTATGAAAATTCCTAACATAATTTATAATCTCTACATGAGTGCACATAACAGTCATTCATATGCAACATCCAAGTGATAGCGTAACAAGTTCCATTCAAGTACAAGTATAAGCACTCATGCATATGCAACATGAAAATGTGTCTGAGCCGATCTAGTTCCTAATGTGTGTCATGCATCCACTATCAATCACTTGCAAACACTTGCAACCATTTGCAAAAATCAACCATAACATGTTTCAAATACATGTTTACATCCATAGGGATCTACCCAAGGTTCTCAAGACAAGATCGAGAAAATAACAAGACAAACATGGATAGCAATAGAAAGGTATGCAAAATTATAGGAAAAGAGATCGAGAATGTACCCTCAAAAATAAACTGGTGAAGCGCGCGCATCTTCTCCTCGGTTTCCCAAGTTGCGTCTTCTTGGGCTTCACTCCACTGTACCTTTACTAGCTTGACCTCTCGATTCCTTAGCTTTTTGATCTCCGTTCCTAAGATACGAATCGGAGCTCGCCTCAGTGTTGCTTCTTTTTCCAATTCTACGCCTTCAAGGATGTTAGGCTCAACCACTTCGGCTGACTCATGTAAACACTTTCGGAGATGCGAGACATGAAAGACATTGTGTACTCCGGCTAGCTTCTCGGGTAATTATACCTTATAGGCCATCTGCCCAATCCTCTCAATGATGGGGAAGTGTCCTACGAACCTTGGTGCTAGCTTTCCAACCGCTCCAAAACGAACCACATTGCGGAAGGGAGAAACTTTTACAAAGACCATATCTCCGACTTCGAAATCCAAGTTTGTCCTTCTCTTGTCCGCATAAGATTTTTATCTGTCTTGGGCCATTTTCATCCGTCTTCGTATCAATTCAACCTTCTCGGAAGTGTCCCTTATCATGTCGGGCCCAAGTATAAGCTTGTCTATCGTCTCCCACCAACAAGTTGGTGACTTGCACGGTCTTCCATACAAGGCTTCGAACGGTACCTCCAAAGTCAAGAATGTATATATGCAAACTCCATGAGAGGGAGATGGTCTTCCCAAGTCCCACCAAAGTCAAGAATTCTAGCTGGTAGCTCTTATTATATGCAAACTCCATGAGAGGGAGATGGTCTTCCCAAGTCCCACCAAAGTCAAGAATGTATAGTCTCAACAGATCCTCTAGTACCATATTTACCCTTTCGGTTTGTCCATCCGTCTGAGGGTGATAGCCTGTACTTAAATTCAGTCGTGTACCCATCGCTCCTTGCAGACTATTCCAAAACTGGCTAGTGAAAATTGGGTCACGATCACTAACTATGCTAGAAGGAACCCCGTGCAACCGTACTATCTCTCGAAGGTAAATAGATGTTAGCCATGATGCAGTCCTCTGGCTTTTCACCGGAATGAAGTGAGCACCCTCCGTGAGTCTATCAACTATGACCCATATGCTAGTATTTCCCTTCCTTGACCTAGGCAATCCATCCACGAAATCCATCGAGATACTTTCCCACTTCCATTGCGGTACCTCCAAAGGATGTAATAGCCCACTGGGTTTCTTCGACTCGGCCTTTACTTGCTGGCACACCATGCATTTTGAAACGAACTTTGCCACGTCCTTTTTCATTCCAGCCCAAAAGAAAATGCGTTTCATATCCCTGTACATCTTATCCCCTCTGGGATGTATAGTCATCTTTGAGTGATACGCCTCTTCGAGAACTTTATGTACTATGTCTCCAAATTGTGGGACACATAACCTCCCATCGCGCCTTAGCCATCCCTTGTCATCTATAGCATACCTACTGAGGTGACTTGTAACACCCCGTATTTTCTGTGAACGTAAGAATAACAAATCAAAGAATAATTTAATTTTAAAATAGGAATCATGGGAAACGGGTTGTGCCACTGCGTTCATCTCGAAATTCTACTTGGAAACGAGTCCGAGTTTTCGATAAAGGGAGTCCGTATGACGAAGTTATGACCATCCGTAGTTTTCAGAAATTTTCAGAATTCCAAACAGCTTTGAAATTCGAATTTAAACCCAAGAGCGGGCTGGGCGGGAAATTTCCCGCCCAGGACCCAGGTCGACTGGGGAGTCGACTGGGGAGTCGACCCCCCCAGGACCAGGTCGACCTGGGTGTCGACCTGGGTGTCGACCTCCCTGGTCGAACCTGGTGCATGTGTGTGCGATTTTGGGAGCTGTGACGTGTTTGGACGGACCTGATGAGTTCTAGGGTTAATCTGAGGGCCTAAATTACTTCCTACACCTATAAATACATCGTAAGACCTAACCTAATGGATAACAAAACATTCTTACATCAAAATGCTGCTGGACTTCCTCTTGATCATGGCCGCCGCTCTCTAAGCAATTCTCTTAGCCTCCAAACTCAATCAAACTAGAGATTAAAGCTCCTACAACGATTCTACAACAAATTAAAGTTCTTTCTTTAACCACGGAAGGCAAGTATAGTTATTTTCCGATATAAACTTTAATTTGATTTTGACATGATTGTAAATCTGAATTTGAGGTTATGTATGTTCTGTTTTGTTTGGATCTATTTGATACTGTATCTCTTCCTTCTTTCTGTTCTATAGCCAGGCTACCACGAGCTTGCGCCAAATCTCATAAGAGATCAACGCATAAAGGATAAACCTTGGGGCAAATAATGAATGGTGGCATAATTGAACATGACTAGTCTGTGACTGGTTTAAGTAAAAAGGGACACATGTTGCAAACTAGATTTAGATCTATGCATGTTCTGTGATTTGGAAGAAAAGGGACCATTGTATGTTAGCAAATGACTTGAGACTCTGGACATAACACATATTTTGAATTAAGACCTGATTTTGAGATGACATAGTTTAAGGTCTGGATTTTTAGGCATGTTTTTGAAAAAGGAATTTGTGACTTTGGCATAATTACCTATATTAAATAGGATAACCATTGATGTGAATACACTGAAAAAGTGGAATATGTGTATTTGAAATAAAAGACTATAAGTTGGCATAATTCGTAACATGATTTGGGGCTTATATTGTATTATGAATTATGGCCATGATTTAGGCATGCAAGTTTAGGCTTAATTAGGCAAGATATGCAAATAGACTTTTGATAAAACCGCTAAATCTGTTGAAATAGCCTATTTTGCTAATTTGTTGAGTTGCATAATATGCTAATCTGTTTTCTGTTATGTCTGTTGAGTTGATATGATTAGTCTGTTATCGGCATAATTTGAACTGGCTATAGTTACGAATAATTGACATGTATAGTAGGCATGGGAATAAGTGGTAAATTATTAATGAATTGGACGCAAAGATAAATATGGCTAACTCGAGGTAAGATTGAGTTTGCGGTGTAATCCTACCCGGAACCGCCCGGCACATCCAGCGGCTGCAGACAATAGGTTCTAATGTGAGAAGTTAGTCATAACGTGCTCGAAACTCGAGGTTATACTCAGTTTGTGGCAGAAACCTGCCCGGAACCAACCGGCCTAACCAGTAGCCGCAAACTGCCAGTCTAATGTGAGAGGTCTGGGCATTAATATTTAATTAATGAAAATCTGAGATAAATGTGATGTCTAAAACGTATTGGGTGGATAGGGTTAAACCATAAATCTAACAAACCCGTTTCATGAATCTGTAGGCCCAATACAAAGTTAGATAAATCTGAAAGTCTGTTAAAACTGTACATCTGATCCATTAGTCTGAAAACTTGTTGACTTGATTTTCTGATCTGTGAACTAGTAAATTGGAACTCCGTATGTCTGAAACCTGTAAAGAAGTTAATCTGAAATCTATTAGTCTGGGGACATAAGGTTAGGAGTGGAAATATTTGTGTCATCTGTTGTTTGGGACCCATATTTTTCAGTAACCCATTCTGGTATCAACACTTTGACTCAACAGTAGGTAGGGTCCAGGCATGCTTACTGAACTAATTATAAGCGATTCATTTTGATATTGGCAATGGGTGTTGATGGTGCATTCCAACCGGGTCATGTGCGTGCATGGATCTTGGTCTGCCTCTGAGGATGTAAGACGCCGTGACATCTATAAATAGGTCTATGTCATTCAAAGGTTGCCACTTTAGGGAATGATACACCCTTCTGTGGGGCTGGCACAGGGTATTTATGTATTAGGGAGCTGATCACTTGGGATGGGTTTTGGGGTACACTTAGCTCAGTCTGTTTTCTGTTGGTACCATCTGTTTCTGTTGTGTGGTAACACCTGTCAATTTCTACGTGGTACCGTTTCTGTTGGGGTTGTAAATGCCCATTACTAGTGTACACCTAATTATAACCTCCTATTCCGTACTAGCTGTCTGTTAGGGTGGTAAAGGCCTATTATTAGTATTCTGCTTCTGTACCTTTTATTTGTTGGGGTGGTGAAAACCCATTTCTAGTACTCTATCTCTGTATGGACCATTCTACTCTGTTCTGTTTCTCCAGTTAACTTAAAGTATATTTGTTATTCTTATTGATGTAATCTCTCATCCAGCTTTATTTTCATGTCACGTTATTATTATTTGTTCATAACTGAAAATCATTGGACTTTCCAGACTTTTTGTCTGACCCTTGTTGTTCGCCTCTTTTCTTCCGTTCCCCCCTCCCCCCACCCCAGGTTTTAGAGGAGGGAATACTCTAGCCTGATCCGGATTTTTCTGCTTGAAGTGCTTAAAGTATGGCTTGACTTTCTATAGCATCTTCTGTGGGGATTATGATTTTAAAGTTTTGCACTCTGATGGCTTTTGAACAAGGCTGATATATATGTACTTGAGCTCTTGTATTATGAGTTAAACAGTTGTAACTAAACTTGTTTCTGCTTCTGTTGTAATAAAGTTATAAATTTTTCAAGTAATATTTATCTGTTCTTGTAATGTTCTGTTCTGTGTACTCATAATGCTCTACCAAAGTTAAGGCATTCCTCTCGTGAGTGACCTTAACGGAGGTGGAGTGTTACATGACTTGACGTCTCACCACAAATTAACTTGTTCATGATCTCGACTATCTGTGGGTCTTCCTTCTGCGAAGTCCCTACTTGGTCAAGAAGTGTAGGTCTTAGCTCAAGGATGCTAATGTAACAGTCAATGACTCAACAGTAGGTGGAAAATCAAAGGTTGCTAAAAACTCTAGACTATTCCTTTCAACAAACAAGGGGCTCAAGTCAACCTTTTTCTACTTAGCCCATCCGCCACCACGTTCCCTTTACCAGGGGTATAAGCTATATCAAAGTCATATGATGCCAAGAATTCCATCCACCTCTGTTGCCTTAGATACATATCTTTTCGTGAGATGAGGTACTTAAGCAACTTGTGATCGGTATACAACTCGAACCTTTCACCTAGAAGATAATGGCGCCATGATTTAAGTGCAAAAATGATCGCCGCCAACTCCAAGTCATTTGTGGGATAGTTCTCCTCATGAACTTTAAGTTGTCTACCCCCATAGCATATCACTTTCCTTTCTTGCATTAGGACAGCGCCTAATCCCGTGCCACACGCATCTGTGTACACGGTAAACATCTTACCTCCGTCGAGTAATGTCAAAACTGGAGCTGTGGTGAGGGCTCTCTTAAGTCTTTGAAAAGCAATCTCACATTCTATGTCCCATGCAAAAACCAGGTTTTTCTTTGTTAACCTAGTAAGAGGAGCTGAAATTTTAGCGAAGTCCTTAATGAAATTGCTATAAAAACCTGCCAAATCAAGAAAGCTTCTCACTTCAGTTGTGTTCTTAGGAACTTTCCAGTCTTCCACCGCAACAACCTTTGCGGGGTCCACGGCCATGCCTTGCTTAGAAACTACATGCCCAAGAAACCGAACATCCTTCCTCTAAAAATGGCATTTGGAGAACTTGGTCTTTAACTTGTGAGCTCTAAGCGTATCCATAACTTCCTTAAGATGTCTAGCATGTTCTTCCTCATCCTTTGAGAAGACCAAAATATCATCCACAAAACCCACCACGAATTTGTTAAGGAACTCCCTAAACACCCTACTCATCAAATCTACGAAGTATGCGGGTGCATTAGTTAAACCAAATGGCATGAAGAGCCATTTGAAGAATCCATCTGGAGTCCTAAACGCTGTCTTGTCAATGCTATCCTCAGCCACTCTCAGCTGATGGAACCCTGTGGCTAAATCGAGTTGAGAGAAAACAGATGCTCCTACAAGCTAGTCAAAAAGATCGTCGATTCTGGGTAGTGGGTGCCTTTTTTTTTTGTCAGCTTGTTTAATTCAAGATAATCGACGCACAGACGAAGCGAACCATCCCCCTTAGTAGCGTACCACAGGAGCACTGCATTTAGAAATGCTTTTCCTTATGAAATTTTTCTCAAGCAACTCCTTGACTTGCTTACTAAGCTCTCTTCTTTCGCGTGGAGCCATGTGCCTGACGGGCAATGAAACTGGCCTTGCATTGTCAACAAGATAAATACGGAGGTCTATCTCGCGTTTAGGGGGTAACCCCTTCACCTCATCAAAGACATCGGGATATTCTTGGACCACCACTACAGATTGCAGATTAACGATGGATGAGTCGAGAGATTCTAGATAACACAACATGACTGGACCCTTAGGGTTACAAGAAATTTACAGGGTATTACCAAGGCGAGTCATGAGCCTCACTACCCTTCACTCACAATCAAGAATGGCTCCATAATTGGACATCCAATCCATGCCCAACATCAAACCGTATCCCACAACCCGAGAACATAAGCATTACACGTGAATTCTACGCTTAAGATAGAAATCCTCTAATCCACACAAATCATAGATAAATGGGCGGAGCCCCCAATTGGATTTGAAACACTAATGGGATCCTCAACTAGACTAGTACTTAGGTGCAGATTTTCAACAATATCAGAAGAAATAAAAGTATGCGATGCGCCAGAATTGAATAAGGTTCGAACAGGAAAATCAGAAATGTAAACAAGGCTTTCTACAGAAATATTACTACCTCGGTCAAGAGCTGGAATGGTGTTGGGAGCATGTAACTGCCCTCCAGAAGGTCCTGCTCGCTGGGTCTTCCCTTGCTCCTGTCCTTGCTTATTAGGGAAATCCTTACTGAAATGTCCAGACTCCCCATAATGAAAGCATTCTCCCAACTTTCTCTTCTTTCTTCTAAAGTCCACGGAAGCATTCTCCCAACTTTCTCTTCTTTCTTCTACAGTCCTTGGCTATATGCCTCGTAATCCCACAAAAGTTACACTTCCTTGTCTCACGTGCCTTGTTATTATTGCTGTTGTTGTTTCCCTTGCTATTCTTGTTATTCTTGTTGCTCTTGTTGTTCTTGTTGCCTCCCCACTTGAAGTCCACCTTCTTATTCTGAGTCTCATCAGGCTTAACCTCTTTCTTGCCACTGTTATCTTCCTCATGAAGTAGAGCCATATCCACCAAGCTCTCGAAAGTCGCCCCCATGGGTATATGAGACATGGCCAAACCATGCAATGGCTCGTTCAATCCTCGAGCCAAGCGTAGAGCCTTCTTCTGAACCGTGTTAACCAAGTCCAATCCGAACCGGGCAAGATGATTAAATTTATTTACGTACTCCCTAACGGTCATGTCCCCTTGCTTTAGGGATAGGAACCTCTCCATTTGAAGATTCTCTTCTACTGATGATAAAAACTTAAGCCCAAACCTCATTCTGAAGTCAGCCCAAGTCTCAATTGACCTGGTAGCGTTGGTTACTTCGCACCAAAATGCAGCTTCCTCTTTCAACAACCATGCTGCTAGCTGAACTTTTCTATGATCCTCTACATCGCAGATAACAAATAGTTCTTCAGTCTCCTTTAGCCAGTTTCTTGCCTCAACATAGGTTTCAGTTCCAATAAAATTCTTGCTGCCCATCGCTTTGAAATCCTTACACACTTTAGGCAATTGGTTCACTAAGGGTGGAGGAGGAGGAGGAACTTCGGCTACTGGAGGAGGAGGAGGAGGAGCGTCTGCTGGGCCGTCTTCTTTTGCCCTGGCCTCTAAGTACCTCCTGAACCAAATAGGCACGGGCACGCCCTCCGGAATGTTAAGGTCTCCGGACATACTGAAACGAAAAAGGATAGATTCAAAACAAGGAAACAAAGGATAGTGCTAATGGCTTTTAGGGAATAGCCTTTTAAAATAAATAAGACTTTTCTTGAAAAATGTTTCTTTATAATCAGTTTTGAAAATAGTTTCAGAAGGTTTTTAAAACTTTTCTTAAAAACTTTCGCCCAGTCTGGTAACCTTCTGCTCCGATACCAAATGTAACACCCCACCTCCACTAGGGTCACTCAGAAGGGAATACACTAGTTTTGGAGAGGCATTATCTAGGTAAACATACACAATGATATCACGAGACAGAACATAAATAAATAAGTAAATAATGCAGCGGTGGAAATAACAAAACCATACGTGATTATTTTCAAACAGAGTCAAAACCTTTTACATCAAAAATACCAAGTCATTTCTCCGTTACAACAAGTTCTAGATAAAGAAGCATAAACTTAAAATAACAATAAAGTAGATTATTCCCCAAAATAGCAGTAGTGCAGCCATAGCATAGCTCAAGACCAAACCGTACATGAGCTGTCAGAAAAGCAAGCTAAGTCCAAGCCAAGAGTTAGAGTTTCCTCCATGAGAACTTGTGGGGAGGGGGGAAACGAAAGAAAAAGAGGCGAAAGAAAAGGGTCAGTCATAAAGACTGGTAAGCCCTAGCGACTTTCTATATAAAAACTAGTAAAGTTAACTAGACATGAGAAACTGAGATTAAACATAAGGATAATAACTGGACTAGCAGGATAAATTTAAGATAACAGGATAAGTCAAGTGTGGCATCGCATATACAAGGTTCACTGCACCAACTGTACTAGTATTCTAATCCATGTCAAGTATAAATCATGAAATGACCCGATTCGGGGTCCAACAGTACGATCTAATCGATCGGCTCCCTACAAGTCGAACTCGTTGTGTGTCGGTGTCATATGACCCAATCACGAAATGTAGTCACATGTGCTAGGTCCACCCTCGGGTGTATCAAGCCCTAGGGTGTCAACCACTGACACAGTTCAAGCACGCACAGTGTAAACCTACTGGTGCCCATGCCTACTTTTTCAACTCCGGACTAAGTGCACGACCCTAGTCCGCCTGAACCTACAATGGCGAACCTACTCAGCCGTCATTTTGGTCGCTTACAATCAGCCCAGTAATCGTGCCCCACCCTAGCCTAGTCCCTAGGGTATTGTGATACTCCTAAGTGGGTTACTGCTGAAAAGGACCGCGTAACTAGGGTTTCTAAGGGTTTAGTGTTGTCAATCAAATTCGTGACTTAACTCTATCCAATCATATGTCAAGTTGGTTAAGCGTATACAAGCAGTTCATGACTTAACCCTATCAATCAACGTGTCAAGTTGGTTAAGTATATTCAAGTGATCCATGACTTAACCCTATCCTGTGGCATTAATTTGATTTAATGCACCCCAACCTCTCACATTAGACTTTGTTGTGGTTACTGGTTACGCCGGGCGGGTCTGGGCAGATTTACACCACAACCTAGTCTAACCTCGGGTTTTCAGGCGCGGTATGACCAACTACTCACATTGTGTCCTATTGTTTGCAGTTACTGAATTTGTCGGGTGGTTCCGAGCAGATTTATACTGCAAACTCAACCCAACCTCAAGTTGGCCATTTTCATGATTCTCTAAGTGTCATGCCCATGTTCCAGTTTTCATGTATTGTTTCATGTCATATTTTCATGTCAAGTTTATAGACAATTTAGGTTTGCCTAAACTACCCAAAACGTATTCCCAACGCACGTGAATTCGAATCAATACAATAGATCTAATTAGGGAATAACATAAAAAGAACGGGCATAAGATGGGAAATGTGATTACCAGTCAAGCATTGTACGATTTTGAGGCATATGATTATAACATTACTGGCATATGAAATAGGGGTCTCAAACATCAAATCTAGCAAAATAGGGTGGTAGACTTGGCAATAGTTGACATAAGATAATAACCCCAAACTTGTTAATGGTAATAGGTTCAACATCACAGGCATGTTAATATAATGGACATGAGGGGTTTTAGGTTTACAGCATGGATAGTCCCCAAATCAGTTTCATAGCAATTTACCCAAAAGTCAAGATTCAAGATGAACGGTACTAGGTTCAAAGTGGGCAATAATGGATCCAATATAATAGATTTAAAAAGAACAGTCACAGATCCAAGGTGGTTATCATGTTTTGGTTCAATTTCAATTTACAACATGTCCATTTAAATTTAGAGTTTGGATCTAAAAGTAACTGGAGCTTACAGATCGTGGTTTTGAGAATTAGAAGATAAAATAGGTGATGTAGAATCTCTAGAAATCCCCAAACTTGCAAAGCTCAACACGCAGTCTCTAAGCGTAGTCTTGTTAGAGAAGAAGCAATCTCTTTTCTCTAACTTTTCAACCAGGATTTCAGCAGCATAAGGCCAGAGAGAATTTGTGTAGAGAGACTAGGGTTAGGGGATGTTTATACAGGGTTAGGCAGATGAATCTGGATAGAAATCGGACTGGAAACATCAGAGTGAACCAGGCTTCAGAAATGGGCTCGGCGACCGAGGTCGACACCCAGGTCGACTCTATGGTCGACATGGACCTGGGCAGGTCGACTACATGGTCGACCACCCATTCGCCCTTGCCCTGGGCGGGAAATTTCCAGCCCAGTCTGTTCTGGGATTTGAGTTCGAATTTTGAATTCGAATTCGACCTGTTTTGAACTCTGAAATTTTCTGAAACTTTGGAGGGCCATAATTTGGTCATACGGACTCTGATTTTCGAAAACTCAGACTCGTTTCCAAGCAGAATTTCCAGACGAACATAATGGCATAACCCGTTTCCCTTGATTCTTATTTTAAAATTAAATTCTGCCTTGATTTATTATTTTAACATGTTATTAAAATCACGGGTTGTTACACATGTTGTATAACATGGAACGGGTTTTTCCCCTATGAGAATCCAAAACACTTGATTCAACTTTCAAAATCTTTTTGAAAGAAAACGATGATATTTATACAAAACTCTTTTGATATTATAATAGTGTCTAAATCAAATAAATAGAAATCTAGTGGAACGCTTTCATCTCATGCTCCACATACATAATATACAATCAAAACCGCAAGCACTTATTGGGTGATGAATTTCCAACAATGATAAGGTATGGAACCACCTTCCGATGGTGTATCTCTAGAGGAGTATACACTGGGTTCAACAAGAACATCTTGTAACCCGGCCACACATGACCGACCACTCATTTCGCTTGAGTGTATCGAACGTATATCACCAAGGGTTGGGATCAGCAACCGTTTTCCCGAATGGGACGACATTGAATAGAAAAAGATTGAGATGAATTTCTCAAGATAGGTGATAATACACCCTAATTGGGAGCTACCCACTTAGCCATGCTGCCCACCCGATTTTTGTCATTTCCCGCTTACTATTCATTGATAGCATAATCACTTTGAATGCCACATTGTCAGATCTATTAATCATTAATTGGTTTGCAAAATATAAATCTGGATATTATGCTAAGAGAATAAATTCTCCGCCACTATATATATTTATACAGACCAACGTATGTGATCATTGGAAATACTATGTCAGACATACGTCCATATACGTTCGTTCTGGGGTTGAACGAAATCGAAGGCACAATTTCCATTAATCCATCTTAGCAAGTTTCTACCTAGGATTAATAGAAAAAGCCCTTGCACTTCACTCCGTCTTCGATTATCTTCATATGATCTGATTTGCAATGCTACTGCCAATACGGCGTGGTTCTCGGATAATAATCCAACCGTTCTCTCCATATTGACAACGATATTGCCAAACACTTCGATAGTCGGTTATTTAACTATCGAAGAAAAACAAGCATCCATTCATAACATCAAACAATCACTGGGCCCTTTAATTAATATTTTATTAATTAAATCATTTCTATATTTTCTTATCAATTTTCGTTAACACGATATTTTTGACAATCATCTTGGCCTTTTACACTATTCGGAAAACATTTCCATATATAGACTTTTTTTATTTTCTATACGTAGAAAATATATTCTATTTATAACTGGAAAACATTCCAATTACTTATCTCTTTTCCCGACTCGTTTTTTTCCATACTTAGGAAATATTTTATTATTATATTTCCAAAATTCCTCTTCCTTGGGTTAGAACGAATGTTGTGTAAAACATTGTTACAATAACCCAAAATACTGCATTCAACTAAATCATATTCAAACATTTCTCTTCGAGACTAAATCTTGCTATTTATCGACTAATAATGAAATTAATCAAGTTGGGGTATAAATACCTCTCAGACCTTGATTGGAAACATCCTTAACTTTAAAACGGACAAGACCACTTACCTCGAATAATCAACATCATAAAAACCAATTATTCATTTTTAAACCCGTATATGTTTCTCTTTCTAATTTTACCAGATTTAATTATAGATTTTCTTTTTGTTTATAATATTCCATTTTTAAGTTTGTTTCCTTATCGAATTTTATATATATCGATACATTTATTTTCTAGTTATCCAATTTTCTTAAAAAATATTCTATCTCCTTAAGTTCCCGGAAAATTTCGCCATAACCTCCTTTGTATGGATCACTCGGTACGACTACAAAACGCCTCTCTGGCCCTTCCCATTCAAAAAGAAAATCAAAAAGCCAATCGGCTTGCCGATTCAGTGCATGAAATCGCATATCAAATTAAATATGTACCTTTTGGTTGGGCATTTCAATTTATATCTCTTCTTATACTTCATTCCAAACCTGCTTAACACATATCGAAATATTCCCATTTGGTTTCAACTCAATCCATTCGTCTTAACCCAATTCGCTAATTTATTTTCTAATTAGCTATTTTGCATATTTCACTTCTTTGTTTGAACATAACATGTTCATATGTAATATCAACTTGCTTATAGGCAAATTGAATTCCATATTCAATTCAAGTTCCCTTTTCGATTTCAAATATAATTTCTCATATCACCTTTACTTATTCAAAGTCCAATTTCATATTAAATTTCGATTAACTAAATATTATTAAAATTAATTAGTTCTATTCAATAACTAAAAATCTGATTTTTGTCTCAAAAATCATTTCACTTACTTCACTGGAGTTCATATTTATTTTATATCTCCAGTCTGGATTTTTCTAATGGAAATTCAGATTTTATTTACTTAAAATCCTTTTATTTATTTAAATAAACCATTACGGTTTTATAATGGTTTTGGCGTTGTTTTTCTGAAAATTGGATTTTGACATAACTCAAAGTCTGTTAGACGAAATCCAGATTTTTCTCTTCCATTAGAAAACTATTATCAAATCGGTCCTAACGATTCTTGTTTCAAAGAATTCTGACTTAAATTGAGTTATATATACTCAATTGAAGTTCAAAATGCCAACTCACGAACTACCATGCTGCGGCGAGTTCGTTTTAACTATATTTAATATATGAACGATTTAAACTTCGTTTATATACAAATTCTAACTTCATTCTAATATATTTTAATATATATTAAACCAAATTTCCAAATTCAACTTAATAATTCTGATTATCCCAGATCCCAATTATTTCTATCTCAGTTATTAATTTATTTATAATTCAGTCTTCTATATTAAATTCTAATTCCTTTTTAAATAACTTATTTATAAAACTCAATATAATCGAATTTCAAATTATAGATCCTTCTGATTTATCTCATCTCGGTTTATATTCCGAATTCGAGAAATAAACCGGTCGTTCCTCTTTCGAAACGATTTCCAATTCACTGTTAAATTCATATTTGAATTAAAATTCTTAAATTATCAAATGATACTTTATTTCAGTAAATTTATAACACCACTTATAAATTCAACTTCCTTGTTTCATATATTAAAACAAGTTCCATTTCAAATCTACCTGAAACCCACTTCATTTTATATTCCGAATCCTGGAGTAAAACTGTCGTTTCTTTTTCGAAATGATTTCAAATTATATTTTAAATTCAAACTTGAATTTAAAATTAAAGAATATCCCCACATAAATAATTCACTATATTTATAATAATTATTTATAAATCTACTTGTTTTATAAATTCCAACAAGTTCCATTTCGAAATCTATTTAAAACCAAAATCTTATTTTGGAATATTCTATTTATTTTAACTTATCCATATATAACATAGAATCTATTTTCATATTTAAATTTAACCTCCATTTAATTCAATTCTAATATTTTTTTCTAAACATATTTTATTTAAATAAATTCAAACTAATCAAATTCAAATCATAAACCCTTACAGATTTATTTTAGTTCAATTTATATTCTGAACATCATTATAAATTTCGTCTTTTACTTCTTTAAAACGATTTACCATTTCTATATTTAAATTCACGTTTGAATTTGAATATTCAAATTATCAAATGATAATTTTCCACTTCATTTATAAACATTGTTTATAAATTCATTTCAGTTCCTTGATTATCCAATGAAAATCATTCCATTTTATTTATAAACATTGTTTCTAAATTTACTTCAATTTCCTATATTATTTAATTTATAAACATCATTTATAAATTTATCACTTCAATTTCCTGTATTATTTTAATTTAAAAACATCGTTTATAAATTCAATGCTAGTTCTATTTATTAAAAACATGTTAATATTTCTATAGCTGATTAAAAATTTAAAATCTATTTTAAAAAATAGATTTTTCCTTTTAAATCTCAAATATCCTTTTCACGATATTTTTATAAATCAATATTCAGGCCCCAGTGATATTTAAACACCCCTAAAACACTTAGTTATCAATCACAGGTTTTCTAACACATCATATATGATAATATATATGAAACAAACAAATAATAATGTTTTTGAGGAATCTAATTGGATCCTTCCAACCTGTTTTCCTTCATCCATAGACGTTAGCCAACATAAATAATACCCATCCTACTTCGAGGCAGGGTATCGTGATATAGAAGGTCATCCACTATCATAGCGTGAGGCATATAGGGTCATCCGCTAATGATACTGCGGGCATTCGCTAATGGTACTGCAGGAAATATCCAAACCCCAATATCTATATAACAACCACAAACACCAAGCCCAAATAACTAATATTTATGAATAATAGTCATAATAATATTTTAATGCAACCAAACAACCATCAATTATTCTTAACGATAAAAATAAAATTTAATATAAAATCCAAGTGAGATTTACTCACCCGTGATTTCCCATTGTCGAATATTCATTTAACATACTCTATCGTCTCGCTTTTCCATCTACTAGAACGAATCTCGAATGAAATCTTTTCCTGGGATTATTTATTTAAATTAACAAGTAAACATTTATCTATTTAATTTAACCACTTAAAAAGATAAATAAATTATTCTATGAATTTAAATTTATTAAAAACGTATACCTTCCTAATACTGCAAATCCTTGTTTAGTGTTTCTTCCTCCACCATTCCACCGTGATGATCTTCCAAACTTACCTTATCAAAATCACTATATTAACCAATGTATTTATTATATTAATCACCAACATTCCTTAAATCACTGTTAATAAATTATAGATAAAAATTCAAATTTTTACCTTACTGAAATCCTTGTTTTTCTAAGTTCCCTCACTGTCCAAACAGACTTGATTTCCCTCGTCTCCACTGCAAATGCCTTAACCCCTTTTCCCTAGAACCTACCCGATTCGCATTTCTCTAGACCTCAAACAGACAAAGGAAATCACACAACATTTTTTTCAAGCCAACATTCACAGACCCAATCGTCACTAACTCTAATCGCATGCTTCAAATCCTAGGTCAGAACCCCTCTTGATGCTCCCTTAGTCCATCATGCATACCTTCCACCATCGATGCAAACAAGGTTCGACACTTCCATCCAAATCAGAGATCGATGCCCAAAATTCTCAGCTTCGAACCCTGTTACTAACGTTGACTTCAAATTTGAGAATTGCCATTGCACCTCGACACCCAGCTACACTCGCGATGCTCGAAATCGAACTGCCCTGAACGCGAGTGCCCCACCTTGCTATCGAACGTGATTCCGCGACGCTGCCTTGACTCGAGATTCCGATCTCGATTTGTAATTCCTTTTTTTCTTTTATTACTGCGGTTTTTGATTTGAAGAAAAGGGTGAATAAGGAGATAGCCGTGACTTTATAAAAAAAGAAGGTGTGCGGCTCTTTTGTTTTAAGTTTCAAGGCCATTTATGTTTTGAGGCCAACAGATTTTGTTTGTCTGAGGAGCGAAAAGGAAGAACAGTGAATTTGGTCATGATTTTATAGAAGATGAATACATAAGGGTTAAGGAAATATTGTCTTCGTAAGGTACATTATAGGTTTAGGTTTACAATGTACGAAATATTGCTTTGGAGGGAAGGAAGCTATACTTTATAAATATTTTTTTTATATTTTATTTCAATAAAAAAATAAAACTGGTATCCTTCAATTTTAAATTATCACGTTGATTTAAACTCCAATTTGAGCACAACAACAACCCTTCCTAGGGTTAAATCACCATTCTGAACCCACTAGGATAGGTTTCAAAGCCTTATTTGATCATCTGGAGAAGATATTTGTTTAAAGCGATATAAATTAAATTTCAAATAATTAATTGCTTAAGAATAAATTATTATTATCGTCGATTCTATTCAAATAGAAATTTGATTAATTATCTAAATTAATTTGATTCCGTTTAAATTTCGAATTGAAATATTTCAGATTCTCATATTACGATGATTATATATATTCAAAATAAATTGTATAGCAATTATTAATTGATAATTCAATATAAAAATTCTTTTGTATTATTAATTCAATATTTAAAACCATATTAAATATTCAAAATTAATCGATTTAAAATCCGGGCCGTTACAGAGAGTCTTAATCACTTAATACCCTTAAAAGGTGGATTAACCACATAATGCCAAGCCTTTGAGCAGGTCTTTGCGCCTTTAAATGATCCGTATCCCTATAACATCTCACATTAACCTAACTTATTGTAGCTAATGGTAGCCGGTTGTATGAGAAGACTTCTACTACAAGATTGGGTTAACCTAATGTCCACATTTCAGGTTATTTACTCACATATCACACAATTACATAAATAAGGAAAATCTTCCTTATTTAGCACAAAAGTTATCCTAATGGGGACTTTTAAATTCAAAATTGAAGTTCCTTAGTACGTACTCATTATACGTTAATTATGTTGTATTTTAAGAGATAACAATCACGCATAATAGGGTGCGCGTGAATTGTGGACTAACATAATAAATCAATCCTTACAAAAGTATAGGATTATAAGTCCTTTTCCCTACAATCCATGTAACACCCCACCTCCGCTAGGGTCACTCTCAAAGGGAATGCCCTAGTTTTGGAGAGGTATTATCGAGATAACATCACAGAATTATCACAAGACAGAACATAAATAAATAATTAAGTAAACAACGGAAGAATTTCTTGAGCAAAACAGAACTTCATTTCATTCCAAAATAAACCATGTCTTTTACAAACATTTCAAGTAACTTCATTACAACTGTCTTGTAATAATAGCCAAAGAAGCAATAACTTAAAAAACAGAAAAACAGCTTATTCCCCAAGTTCAGTAAAAAGAAGCAGCCATAGCAAACCGTACATGCTGGGCCAAAGCAAGTGATATCCAAGCTAAGAGCTAGTTATTCCTCCCTGAGATCCTGGAGGGGGAGGGGAAACGAAAGAAAAAGAGGCGAAAGGAAAAGGGTCAGTCATAAAGACTGAGTAAGTTCTAGTGACTTTCAGTGTAAAAACGGTTAAAACAACCTGTTATGTATGAACTGGAACTAAACTTAAGAATAGTGTCAAGGTGAACAAGATAGACTAAGGTGATCAAGATAAGTCAAGACAAGTCAAGTAAAACATCACATGTTCGAGGTTCGTTGCATTGACTGTACTAGGATACTAAGCCCATATCACAAGTTAATCACGAAATAAATCCCACGGCCCAATATCATGAAATGACCCTGGAACGGGGTCTGACCCAAGTACGGGGTCCTACGGAGCGACTATCTAGTCGATCGGCTCCCTACAGGTTCTAGCTCGTCAAGTGTCTGTGTCATACGGCTAATCACGAATGTAGTCACCTGTGCTGGGTCCACCTTCGGGTGTATCAGCCCTAGGGTGTCAACCCCTGACACGATTCAAGATGCACAGATAAATCTACAGATACCCAGTGTCTGCCCCGGATACGTGCACGATCGTAGTCCGCCGAACCTACACTGGCGTACCCCACTGCCGTCGTTCACCTCTTACAATCATCCCAGTAATCATGCCCCCACCCGGCCTAGCCCCAGGGTACCTTGATACATCTAAAGGGTTACTGCTGAAAGGGGCCGTGTCTAGGGTTTCGCCTAATAGATTATGTCATGTAATTTGTGACCTAACCCGCCTAACAGATTAAGTCATGTAATTCGTGACTTAACCCTTTTCCAGTCTAGTCATGTCAAGATGGTTAAGTATGTCATTTCAGTTTGCGACTTAACCCGCCTACGTGTCATGTCAAGTTGGCTAAGTGTTTTCGTTTTCAAGTTCATGACTTAGCCCTACAGATCATGTTCAAGTTGGTTAAGTTGTCTTTTCATGTTCATGACTTAACCCTAATTGGCATTAATTGATTCGTTAATGCACCGAACCACTCACATTGGATCCTGTTGTTCGTAGCCACTGGATTTGCCGGGCGGTTCCGGGCAGGTTTACGCTACGAACTCAACCCAACCTCGGGTTTCAAGCGCGATGTGACCAACTACCCACATTGGATCCTATTGTTTGTAGCAACTGGATTTGCCGGGCGGTTCCGGGCAGATTTACACTACAAACTCAACACAACCTCGAGTTGGCCACTTTCTAGTTTTCTACAGTCATGCCCATGTTCTTATCAAATTTTGATATCATGTTCATATGTCAACTTCGTGCCCAACTAAGGCATGTTTAAAGTCAAGTTATGGCATGTTCAAGTCAAGTTTTTCGTGCCATATTTCATGTTCCACTTATGCCAAATTTCATAATTTATGCTTATAATTAATTCAAGTTTTGCCTATTCTACCCAATCGTATCCCCAACGTATATAAAACGTACTTCGTTCACAAGTATAAACAATTCAAGAGATAAAGGGGAATAACACCAAACATGTGATAGGCATATGTGACAGTTACAACATTACTTGCATAATAAACAGGCTATAACATCTCACATAGTTGCAATACTATTATGATGATAACTTGGCATAGTAATGATTCCAACTTAATTTAACATGATGATTTCAACTTTGCATCATAGGCATAATAATTATTGCGGCATCATAACAATTATGAAACATTAAAGGCATAGTAATCCTAATAGGCATAGTGGATTCCAATTTAGCATTTTAACATAATAATTCTCATAGACATAATGATTCCAATTTTTAATGATTCTTAATCAACGTGATAGACATAATGTTTCCAATTTAGCATTTCTAACATAATTAACATGATAGACATAATGATTCCAATTTAGCGTCTTTAACATAATTAACATGATAGACATAATAATTCCACCTTTTCATCATAACCTAGCAATACCAAATTTTCCATTAATCGTGATGGGTTTATTAACATCACAGGCATAATTCCATGAATAGTCATAGCCATGGTTTAATTAGCACCATAGGCATGTTTTAATCAACATAAAAATTTCATAGCGATTCTATGGACATGAATTAGTCCAACTTGCCAAACAATTAAGCCCAAATGATTCATAACAACATCAAATATCATGACAAGTTTAACTTGCAACGTTGCCATAGCAATATCCCAAATTATAATTCAACGATAAATAATATAAACAATGAATTAACAATAGTTGATAAATTCGGTTTCAATTCATCGCATGTCCATATTGTTTTAGCGTTTTTGCCTAAAAAGTAACATAGAACTTACAATTATGAAGCAAATAACCCAATTAAAGATCCCAAGTCAAATAGTCCCAAATTCGTTGTCTAAAGCGTCGTAGTTGTTGTAGCTTCTAGTTGTAGCCTTCAAGAATCATCCTCCTTCTTCTATAATTTTGTTCTTTGTATTTTTAATTTAGAGTTCTAGGTTTAATGTCGGCGGCCTGAGACTAACATGAGATAGTATGATTTAGGCTAGGTCTTAGGTCCTTTTTATAATGTTTATGAACTGATTAGGACCATCGATGTTGCCTGGATTGATCGTAGCCATTCATTCGAAAGAGAGTCCAATTAGAGCCTGCCACCTAGCCCTAGTGACAAAGCAAGCTTCTGAAAATCGACTGAACATAGACCAGGCCAGCCAGGGTGGGCTGGGTTCGACCTGGCTCTGGACCAGGTCGACAGCCCTGTCGACAGCCCTGTCGACCTGGCTAGCCAGGTCGACAGCCCTGTCGACCTGGGTGCCTTAGGCGGGAATTTTCCCGCCCTGGCCAATTGGGCCCGATTTTGAAATTTAAACTTGTTTTCCGATCTGTTTTCTTCTGTTTGAATTTTAAACTGAATTCTGAAACTTCCGGAGGCCATATCTTCTTCATACGGACTCCGTTTTTCGAAAACTCGGACTCTATTTCGCGTATTTTTCCGAGATGAACACAATGGCGTATCCCGTTTCCCTTAATTCTTTGATTTGAAATTAATTATATTTTAATTTGTGAATTTCATGGTTATAGAATTCACGGGGTGTTACATTCTCCCCCACTTAAAAGGATTTCGTCCCCGAAATCTTCAAGTTAGGAGGAATGTATATCCTAACATCCAAACATCCATCTACTCATCCATCAACCACGAGTATCCATTGTCCTTAAAAGACTTCTAATGCTTTATGATAATATGCGAAGTGTGTGTATATGTTCCTTAGCTAATGCTAATGATCAGGCCTGATTGATCTTCTAAATGCAAAATATGTTTAGTGAAATGAATCCAATATGTATGCAAATTTTCCTACTATAATTCATAATTTCTACATGAGTGCTCAAACATTCAATCATATGCAACAACCAAATGATAGCACAACCAAGTTTCCAAAATAAACACTCATGCATATGCAATATGAAAATGTGTCTGAGCCGATCTAGTGCCTAATGTGTATTCATGCATCCACGAGCAACCACTTGCGACCACTTGCAACCATTTCGCAATCATAACATGTTTCAATTACATGTTTACATCCAAAAAGATTCTACCTACGGTTCTCAAGATAGGATCGAGGAGAGAAATAAGATAAAACAAAGGATCTAGAATAAGTTAACGATGTACCGCCAGAAGGTCTGGTTTGCTTCTCAGGGCAGTCTTTGTTGATGTGTCCAGTCTTCCCACAATGAAAACATTCACCTTGCTTTCTCTTCCTCTTTCTACAATCCTTGGCTATGTGCCCTTCCGTACCACAGTAATTGCATTTTCTTTTGTCACGTGAGTTGTTGTCCTAGCCTCCTTTCTCGGAGTCTACCTTCTTATTCTTAGAATCGTTGGGCTTAACCTCTTTCTTCCCTTGAGAGTTTTCTGCCTCTGTCTCCTTCTTACCCTTATCTTCCTCGTTCAGCAATGCCATCTGCACCAACCTTTCGTACGTAGCTCCCATGGGTATATGGGTCAAGGCCAAACTGTGTAATGGCTCATTCAACCCTTTGACAAAGCGGAGAGCCTTCTTATGCGGGGTGTTGACTAGGTCTAGTCCGAACCTAGCCAGCTCGTCGAACTGATTAACGTACTCTTTGACTGTCATATTTCCTTGCTTAAGAAATAAAAATTTTCTCCAACTGCAAACTCCTTTCGGCTTCTGAGAGAAATTTAGCCTCAAACCTTGCCCTAAAATCCTCCCATGTTTCCACTGGTCTTTCTGCATTAGTGACTTCCCACCAGTAGGAAGCCTCGCCCTTTAGTAGCCACACTGCCAGTTGTACTTTCTGCCTATCTTCTACCTCAAAGATGATGAATAAGTCCTCGGTTTCTTTCAGCCAATTTCTAGCTGCCACAAAGGACTCCGTTCCATGAAAATCCTTTCCTCCCATAGCCTTAAAATCTTTACATATCTTAGCAAACGTGTTTCCCCGTGGTGGAGGTGGAGGAAGAGGTGCTGCTGCAGCTGGGTGATTTCCTGCAGCTGGGGGAGGGGGAACGGTAGGACCTGGCTGGCTGGCCCTTGCTTCTAAGAATCGTCTAAACCAACCAGGTATTGGTACACCCTCTGGTAAGTTAAGTTCTTCGGACATGCTGAAACAATAAGGATAGATTCAAAACGAAGGACAAGAGATTCAAACAAGGAAACAAAGGATAGTGCTAATGGCTTTTGGGGAATAGCCTTTAAAAACTTTTTCTTGAAAAATGCTTCTTTGTAAATGGTTTTGAAAAAAGGTCTTCAAAACTTTTGCCCAGTCTTGGTAACCTTCTGCTCTGATACCAAGTGTAACACCCCACCTCCGCTAGGGTCACTCTCAAAGGGAATGCCCTAGTTTTGGATAGGTATTATCGAGATAACATCACAGAATTATCACAAGACAGAACATAAATAAATAATTAAGTAAATAGCGGAAGAATTTCTTGAGCAAAACAGAACTTCATTTCATTCCAAAATAAACCATGTCTTTTACAAACATTTCAAGTAACTTCATTACAACTGTCTTGTAATAATAGCCAAAGAAGCAATAACTTAAAAAATAGAAAAACAGCTTATTCCCCGAGTTCAGTAAAAAGAAGCAGCCATAGCAAACCGTACATGCTGGGCCGAAGCAAGTGATATCCAAGCTAAGAGCTAGTTATTCCTCCCTGAGAACCTGGAGGGGGGGAAACGAAAGAAAAAGAGGCGAAAGGAAAAGGGTCAGTCATAAAGACTGAGTAAGTTCTAGTGACTTTCAGTGTAAAAACGGGTAAAACAACCTGTCATGTATGAACTGGAACTAAACTTAAGAATAGTGTCAAGGTGAACAAGATAGACTAAGGCGATCAAGATAAGTCAAGACAAGTCAAGTAAAACATCACATGTTCGAGGTTCGTTGCATTGACTGTACTAGGATACTAAGCCCATATCACAAGTTAATCACGAAATAAATCCCACGGCCCAATATCATGAAATGACCCTGGAACGGGGTCTGACCCAAGTACGGGGTCCTACGGAGCGATTATCTAGTCGATCGGCTCCCTACAGGTTCTAGCTCGTCAAGTGTCTGTGTCATACGGCTAATCACGAATGTAGTCACCTGTGCTGGGTCCACCTTCGGGTGTATCAGCCCTAGGGTGTCAACCCCTGACACGATTCAAGATGCACAAATAAATCTACAGATACCCAGTGTCTGCCCCGGATATGTGCACGATCGTAGTCCGCCGAACATACACTGGCGTACCCCACTGCCGTCGTTCACCTCTTACAATCAGCCCAGTAATCGTACCCCCACCCGGCCTAGCCCCAGGGTACCTTGATACATCTAGAGGGTTACTGCTGAAAGGGGTCGTGTCCAGGGTTTCGCCTAATAGATTAGGTCATGTAATTTGTGACCTAACCCGCCTAACAGATTAAGTCATGTAATTCGTGACTTAACCCTTTTCCAGTCTAGTCATGTCAAGATGGTTAAGTATGTCATTTCAGTTCGCGACTTAACCCGCCTACGTGTCATGTCAAGTTGGCTAAGTGTTTTCGTTTTCAAGTTCATAACTTAGCCCTACAGATCATGTTCAAGTTGGTTAAGTTGTCTTTTCATGTTCATGACTTAACCCTAATTGGCATTAATTGATTCGTTAATGCACCGAACCACTCACATTGGATCCTGTTGTTCGTAGCCACTGGATTTGCCGGGCGGTTCCGGGCAGGTTTACGCTATGAACTCAACCCAACCTCGGGTTTCAAGCGCGATGTGACCAACTACCCACATTGGATCCTATTGTTTGTAGCAACTGGATTTGTCGGGCGGTTCCGGGCAGATTTACACTACAAACTCAACCCAACCTCGAGTTGGCCACTTTCTTGTTTTCTAGAGTCATGCCCATGTTCTTATCAGATTTTGATATCATGTTCATATGTCAACTTCGTGCCCAACTAAGGCATGTTTAAAGTCAAGTTATGGCATGTTCAAGTCAAGTTTTTCGTGCCATATTTCATGTTCCACTTATGCCAAATTTCATAATTTATGCTTATAATTAATTCAAGTTTTGCCTATTCTACCCAATCGTATCCCCAACGTATATAAAACGTACTTCGTTCACAAGTATAAACAATTCAAGAGATAAAGGGGAATAACACCAAACATGTGATAGGCATATGTGACAGTTACAACATTACTTGCATAATAAACAGGCTATAACATCTCACATAGTTGCAATACTAGTATGATGATAACTTAGCATAGTAATGATTCCAACTTAATTTAACATGATGATTTCAACTTTGCATCATAGGCATAATAATTATTGCGGCATCATAATAATTATGAAACATTAAAGGCATAGTAATCCTAATAGGCATAGTGGATTCCAATTTAGCATTTTAACATAATAATTCTCATAGACATAATGATTCCAATTTTTAATGATTCTTAATCAACGTGATAGACATAATGATTCCAATTTAGCATTTCTAACATAATTAACATGATAGACATAATGATTCCAATTTAGCGTCTTTAACATAATTAACATGATAGACATAATAATTCCACCTTTTCATCATAACCTAGCAATACCAAATTTTCCATTAATCATGATGGGTTTATTAACATCACAGGCATAATTCCATGAATAGTCATAGCCATGATTTAATTAGCACCATAGGCATGTTTTAATCAACATAAAAATTTCATAGCGATTCTATGGACATGAATTAGTCCAACTTGCCAAACAATTAAGCCCAAATGATTCATAACAACATCAAATATCATGACAAGTTTAACTTGCAACGTTGCCATAGCAATATCCCAAATTATAATTCAACGATAAATAATATAAACAATGAATTAACAATAGTTCATAAATTCGGTTTCAATTCATCGCATGTCCATATTGTTTTAGCGTTTTTGCCTAAAAAGTAACATAGAACTTACAATTATGAAGCAAATAACCCAATTAAAGATTCCAAGTCAAATAGTCCCAAATTCGTTGTCTAAAGCGTCGTAGTTGTTGTAGCTTCTAGTTGTAGCCTTCAAGAATCATCCTCCTTCTTCTATAATTTTGTTCTTTGTATTTTTAATTTAGAGTTCTAGGTTTAATGTCGGCGGCCTGAGACCAACATGAGATAGTATGATTTAGGCTAGGTCTTAGGTCCTTTTTATAATGTTTATGAACTGATTAGGACCATCGATGTTGCCTGGATTGATCGTAGCCATTCATTCGAAAGAGAGACCAATTAGAGCCTGCCACCTAGCCCTAGTGACAAAGCAAGCTTCTGAAAATCGACTGAACATAGACCAGGCCAGCCAGGGTGGGCTGGGTTCGACCTGGCTCTGGACCAGGTCGACAGCCCTGTCGACCTGGCTAGCCAGGTCGACAGCCCAGTCGACCTTGGTGCCTTAGGCGGGAATTTTCCCGCCCTGGCCAATTGGGCCCGATTTTGAAATTTAAACTTGTTTTCCGATCTGTTTTCTTCTGTTTGAATTTAAAACTGAATTTTGAAACTTCCGGAGGCCATATCTTCTTCATACGGACTCCGTTTTTCGAAAACTCAGACTCTATTTCGCGTATTTTTCCGAGACGAATACAATGGCGTATCCCATTTCCCTTAATTCTTTGATTTTAAATTAATTATACTTTAATTTATGAATTTCATGGTTATAGAATTCACGGGGTGTTACAATCCACATAACTTTCCACAAAACAGGGTCTTTTCCATATAATCACACATTTATCATTTTCGACGAAAGATGGGCCGCATTCCATATTTACCAAAAATAAGACTCGTAATTTTGGATTCCAAATACTGTTGGAGATCAAATGTAATTTCCTTATATTTATACATTTTTATTCATAGTTTTATTTCACTTCTCTTTTTGTCCTAATACAGGATTTAAACAAGGAACAAAGGAAAGGATGTGAAATAAACTAAGGTTACAAACGATTTTAGAAAGCATAGAATTTCACTTAATTTATATAATTTGAACCCAATAGAAGATTTACGCTTTCAAAAGTATAGAATTTTAGGGAGGCTTTATTTTGTTTATGCAATCATTAAAACTTTTCAAGCATATTCAAATCTAGTACTCCAAATAAACAATTATAAATAAAATAGAAACTTAATACTATACTCATAGCTTTCTAGATCTAAAGTAAATTCCACTTCTATTGTGATTCCACTTTGGATTTAATTGCCATGTTATACGTTTCTAGAATCCTTCTCTTTCAAATTTATATATGTATACACAAAAGAGGATTATATACATATGCACTAATGTCTGATATAGAAATATAATTATAAAACCAAGGAATTGAAGGAAGAAGAAGAGAAAACAAACCTTGACCCTAAATATAGTTGAAAAGAACGAGATGGATTTATATAGCATTGTCAAAAGAATTATGAATGAGAGTGAGGCGTTTAGTGTCTTATTTATACTTGCTCAAACTAATGTGAATCCTTCGATTTCAAAAATAAACTTGGTCCATCAAATAGCAATCTTGTTCCCAAAAAAAATCTTGCCGCCATAACTCTCATATATGTCAACAGCAGATCGGCCCAGAGGTTGACCGCTTGTACTAGGGGGTTAATTGTCGTTGCGTGCATTATTTTAATTGTATTATCAGTTCTCATTAACAATTCATTAATTTCTTCATTTTATCCCTTGCTAATCTTTACAGATAATTTTTTTAAGTTTAAAATTTGAACTTGAGAATCCTTTTAATTTATTCAGATTTAATTCAAATTGTATTTATTTTAAACTTAAAAGCTTCAATTACTCTTAAATTACGTACGGGCTCTGTTTAACCATATTTTATGGAAATAATTATCAATCTTTCCACGAACGCAACTGTATAATTTCATGGCCTAATTCTAAAATTGTAGAATTTCCATATTTTTCTCTATTATTAATTTTAATTCTTATGTCTTTTATGTCTATTTATAGTAAATTTTATGGGTGTTACATTTTTCTCCTTAAAAGAGATTACGTCCTGAAATATTTCAGGGGCGAACAACACAACTTGCACAAATATACATGTTATACAACCAAGTTATTTTATACATCCATTTACACAACCAATTATGCAATGTGATTATTGCTGTAGACATAATATAACGAGCTTAGTCCTAGCGTGAAAGTGGAATTCGCAATGTTGTATGTGTGCAAAATACCATACTATGCATAAAGTTTTCTACTTGAATGTACCATGCTAGTGAATCAGCATAGCTACCAATTCCCATTTTCCAAAACACAATGCAAACCAAATATCTTGATTTATTAGGAAATTGTACCCGTGTAAAGGTTGGGATGAGTGTACTTATCCGTTATTTTGTCTCCTAATTTTTTTCCTGGATTGTTTCCCCATTATACTCAGACTTATCCAATTACTTTGTTGCCCTCTTAATTCTGTGCTCCACAATGCATACAATTGCGTGGGGTACCATAGACTCCAACCCTATGTCCCTAAACTGATCAATTTCTAGTCTAATAGCATAATCAAGAAGGCATTTTCTAAGATGAGACACATGAAAAACGCTATGGACTCTTACCAATTTATTGGCTAGTTCCATATGACAAGCCAATTTCTCTACCCTTTCCAAAAGCTTAAATGGCAAAATAAATCATGAGGCCAGTTTTCCCGACTTTCCAAACATAACAACTTTTCTAAGACCAGATCTAAACAAACACCATGTCTCCATCTTAAATTTCAATTTCTTTCCTTATTCTATCAGTATATCACTTTTGCCGATCTAAAGCTGCCTTCGTTATTTGTCTGACAGTTCTATTTCCTCCGTTGAATCACATATTAAATCTGGTCTGAGTAAAATTTTATCAATGGTGTCCTACTACCACTTGGATATTCAGATGGTCATCCATAAAGTTCTTCAAAAGGGAGCCATAATTCTTGGTATTCATTATTGTATGAAAACTTGACCAAAGGTAAATGCTACTCCTAAGATCCTTTGAAGTCCATGATGCATACTCTCAAAAGGTCCTCTAAAATTTGATTAAATATTTCAGTTTGTCTGTCGATTAAAAGGTGATAGGAAATGCTAAGATTGGGAGTTGTTCCTAACGCTACTTGTAAAATACTCAAAAACTCACTAGTAAATAGACTGTCACTGCCACTTACAACACTAGCCGAAATTCCATAAAGTCAAACTATCTTCTTAATATATACACACATATATAATAATGAAGTTGTAGCTCTATTCTTCTTAATCGGAATATAGTGAGCACTTTCCATGGGTCTATCAACCATAACCCCAATATCTTTATTACCTTTTTGACTTCTAGGTGATCCTTCCGCGAAATCCATTGAAACATGCACCTATTTTTAATTTGGAGTTTCCATTGTGTTCCCCATGTTATGCTTTTATCCTTTAGCACACCAAGCACTTAGCCAAAACTCAAACATACTCTTTTTCTTATCTGTCCAAATGAAGTCCTCTTCATATCATTTCACATTTTGTCACCTCCGGGATGAATAGTCATCTTCTGAGTGGTGCCACTTTTTAAGCACTTCAGTCATCAAATCATCAATACATGGAATGCAAAGAAATACATCTTGCCTTAAACACCCCTCGTCGTCTATTTAATACGTATCAGCATGAGAAATGTGTTCTTCAAGCTTTAATGTTCCTATTATCTCTCTCAACTCCTCATCTTCCACTGCTCCAACTTAATCCATTCCATCGAAACTTGTTTCACTTCTAAAACTACTAGAAATACTTGAATGAGTTAAGTTGGCGGTTGAACGTTAAAAATTGAAGTGAAACTCCATTTGTCTCCATTTGGATATAACACTTAGTGTAGCGTGTCTCTGACTTAAAGCATCAGCGAATACGTTTCCCTCCTATAAAGCTATTGAATGCTAAAATCGAAAGGTGCTACATACTCCATCCACGGCTACTACCTAAGGTTTAGACCTTTTTGGAAAAATAAGTACTTGAGTGACTTATGATATGTGAATAACTCAAACCTTTACCCAAGAAATAATTCCTCTACATCTTAAGCACAAATGTGATAGCCGCTAACTCCAAATCATGTATTAGATGCCTTATTTCATGATCTTTTAGTTATCTACCCACGTAGTCAACTACCCTTCCATTTTGCATTAATACTTCTCCTAGACCCATACCGCTAGCATTAGTATACTGGGTAAATGGCTTAGCTCCGTCAAGAATGGGAATCACTTGTGCCATCATTAAAGGTTCCTTAAGTCTATAAAAGCCTTATTGCAATCATGGATCTCTTCTTGGTCAATAAGGTTAGAGGGGTCGTTATTCATGAAAGTCGTTATTAAATTTGCTGCAGTAGCCCACCAACCCCAAAAAGTTCTCACTTCAGTTGCATTCCTAGAAATCCTCCATTCTTGAACAGCTTCAAACTTTGCGGGACCAACAACCAATCATTTTCCCGAAATTATATGTCCAAGAAACCTGACCTCATTCTTCCAAAATGGCATTTGGAAAATTTATCCTTTAGCTGATGTTTCTTTAAGTTTCCAAGAACTTCTTTAAGTCAATCTTCATTGTAACAACCCGTATTTTTCGATAACGTGTTAAGACGAGAATCAAGGCAGAATTTAATTTTAAATTCTGAATCAAGTAAAACGGGCTATGCCATTGCGTTCGTCTCGGAAAAATACGCGAAATAGAGTCTGAGTTTTCGAGAATCGAAGTCCGTATGACCAAGATATGGCCTCGCGAAGTTTCACGAAAAATTCCCAAATTAAAGTATACTTAATTAAGTGAAATGGGTTGCGCAGAGAAATATATATATATTGATATATATATATATAATTGAAAATTAAATAAATAAATATGCAAAAATGTTCAAAACAGCGAATTGGGAGAGGGGAATAACCGAACCGGCCCATTTTTGAGGTCGACCCGAGCTCGCTGGGTCGACTAGGAGTTAATCCAGGGTGTTTGGCTGTCAACCCGTGGGCCGATTCGCTCAAATGCAGATTTTGCATTTGGATGGTTCTCATGGTTCATCTTTAATCTAAAGGCCCTAAATGGTTCCTACACTTGACTTCTTCCCCAAGACATGCTTTGATGGCTTGGATTGAATCTAGGTTTAATCTAAGGGCCTAAAACTATCCTAATCTCTATAAAAAGACCCTAAACCTACCCCTAAACCCTCATTATTCACTCATGTAACTAATCTATGGCCAAATTTCTACTCTCATGGCCTCCATCTCAAATCCCTAGAGCCTATGCATCCAAATCAAGTTCAAATCAAAAGGTGCAAGCTTGCTACACCAAATCAAGGCCAAATCAACATTGCTATGCGAGTTTCATGAAGGTTCTTCAACAAAGGAGACACCTTTCTTAGCCAAGATGATTCATGCTCCTTTCCCTAGGCCTAACTATGTAAGTTCTAGCTACTTTTGGATCAAAACGGTATTTTTAATGTTGACATGGGATAAAATGAGGCTAAACATGATTATGCGAACCTATATGAATCTTACCTTGCCTCTTGTGTTCATGTTTATGATTTTAGGCCATGTGAGTGACTTAATCATGCCTCTCATGCTATGCATAACCTAGTTTATCTTGCAAGTTTGGATCTTTATGCATGAAATGCTAGCATGAACCTTTAGGAACCACTTTACTTGTGAAACATTGGCTAAGACAAGATTTTGGGGCTTATGCATGTTTATGAACCCAAACCCCTTATGCTAACATGCAAGTTTGTGGCCAAATCCTTTATGAGATTATGCATGATCGTGGCCAATCCCCTCTTTTAAGTTGTGCATGTTTATGGCCAAACCCTTTTTGATAATATGCATGTTTGTGGCCAAATTACCTTATGACACTATGCATGTTTATGGCCAATCCCTTTATGATGTTATGCATGTGGAAGCCAAGCCCTTTTTGGCATCATGCATGTTTTGAGACCAATATGTGACATATTATCCTTACTATGTTGGCTCGCTTTGCTTGCGTTGGGAAAACACGATTTGGGTAGTTAGATAAACATGAACATGTCGCAAAATCTTAACTTGAATATGACATGTGTTTATACTTGAAAATATGACTTGAAAGATAACATGGAAGTTGGCATGTAAGTATGCATAAAAACATGAGCTTGGGAATTTACCTATTAAGTTAGGTCTACCCTTTGGGAATTTACCTATTGAGTTAGGTCTACCCAAATGCTTGAAAACTTGTAACATGTTTTGGAAACATGATGAACTTAGATAATATGAGTATGGCCAACTCGAGGTTGGGTTGAGTTTGCAACGTAAAACTACCTGGAACCGACCGGCCTAACTAGTAGTTGCAAACAATAGGACCCAATGTGAGAAGTTGGTCATGTCGCGCTTAAGACCCGAGGTTAGACTAGGTTGTGGTGTAAATCTACCCGGACCCGCCCGGCTTAACTAGTAACCACAACAAGTTCTAATGTGAGGGGTTGTGGGTGCATTAATTAAATTAATGCCACATAATAGGGTTAAGTTAATTTGATTAATGAGGCTTAACCAAATATGATATGGACAAATGGGTTAAGTAATTTGATTAAGCTAATGATATTTAACAAAACATGATAAGCTTGGGTAGGTTAAGTAACTTGATTTGCCTAATGACACTTGACCATTTTTATACGACTAGTGGACGGGATCAAGTTAACCAACACTTAATCAATCCAACACGATAACGTGATAAGGTTAAGTGAATTTTCTTAATGACACTTAACCGTATAATACAGTTAATGGATGGGGTTAAGATTAGGCTTAACTAATCTAAACATGGTAATCGGCTAGGGTTAAGTTAGCCTAGACTTAATTAATCCAACTTGGTAATTTAATGGGGTTAAGTTAAACACTTAACTAATTTAATACGATGATTTGATGAGGTTAAGTGACCTATACTTAGCCAACCTAACTCGTGAATTTATGGGGGGGTTAAGTTAACCCATATTAACCAATCTAACGTGAAAACATGATAAGGCTAAGTCACGAATCGCTTCGAATACGCTTGACCAATTTGACTAGGTAATTTGATAGGGTCAAATTAATGTATACTTAACCAATCTAAAATGATAATTAGACAAGGTTAAGTCATGGATTGCTTGATATACTTAACCAACTTGACACATGGTTTGTAGGGTTAAGTCTTCGACTTGGATACTTAGCCAATTTTGACATGGTTTGTAGACGGGCTAAGTTATGAACTTAAGTGACACTTAACCCATTAGATAAACCCTAATTCGGAGGATTAGGTAAATAACCATAGTTAACAAGGATTATGGAAATAAGGTTAAGTGGTAAACCTTAGTTAAGGGAAACTAAGTAATAATTCTTAGTCAAGGAGATTTGGACCATTTCTTAGATAGATTAGTAACCCAATACGTTAGGTCAACGTTTAAGTATGCGTGTAGGAGCAGGCTATCTGATTTAGATAAAGGCTCCAACGAACTTGATAACGAAGCAGCGTCTTCGGGGAACGTGAGGATATTCTTGGGATCCCTCTGTGAGCTGCCAGGTCATTATACTAGGCTCACGAGAGGTTGAGGTCTGCGGTAGAAGAACCAAGAATATGCCTTGGTTGCTATGCGAGCGACCTAAAGACTGGGGTGGATAGCAGTGAGTCGACGAATACATAAGGTGCCCGAGATAGCAAGTTCGTCGATCATCTACCATCTTGAGTCAAGCGTGTACGTACGGAAAGGCAGGGAACACCCAACAGACCATGATTTGCTATCTAATTATGGGTGAGGTAGGCCGTAGGATGTGGGCTGGCCGGAGTGTAGTTCTCATGCAAGATTTTCTCTTGTGTTGCCTTTCACTAGTTGAGGGAGGGGTCTCGTGGGACCATAGCCACGTGCAGAAAAGCAGACCTTAGTATCTGCATCGGCAGATAAATCTAAAGCTCCCGACCGAGTCCTGTATTTCTTGGTTTGCCCTGTGACAGGACTCGGATGGCACGATGTGATACATGTGCATCCAGTTATAGAAAAACGATTCACGATGAATGCGTGGGAAAATGGGCGCGGTTGAGGGTTAGCGTAATCCCTAGTGGCCTAGGTGGTTTAACCCAAACCGAAATACGAAAGCGTGCAATAGGTAAGCGTAATCCCTAGTGGTGCTAGGTGGCGTAAGTCCTAGTAGTTCAAACGATGATTCATACGGAAGAGCCTAGCTAGAACAAGGGTGACAGTCCAAACGATTCCAAGGATAATACGACATGAGGAAGCCCGTACGAGGTACGGCAAAGGACTGAACTTATATACATGGAAAGAAACGTATGATTTGAGTAACCTATATATGCGATATTAGGTTGACATGGACCATTACACGACTTTGAGCACGGGACATTCATGGTTAACACATGACGCGGGTAGGGATACTAGTACGAGAGGTGCAGAGCAAATATACATGTTAGAACTAGGAAGAATATACATAATAGATACCGTGGGATGTTAGACGGGGTAGATACCATGGGATAATGTACTCGATAGAAATCTGACGATGTGATACCTTGACACCGTAGTTTATCATGATACCTTAGTTTACCTTGCCGCAGTAGTTCAACCGGCTACCCTGGTTTATCTATCTTGTAGTTATCCTTATGTTTACTTTCAGTTTATGCATGTCATGTTACCTTTACCTGTTTTTATACTGGAAGTAGATAGGACTTACTCAGTCTGTTTGACTGACCCGTTTTGTTTCGCCTCTTTTCTTCCGTTCCCCCCCCCCCCAGGTTTCAGGGAGGAAACAATGCTATTTAGTTCGGACTTCTTCTGCTTGAAGGTCATCATGGATGGCTTGGACTTCTCTTGGCTATGGCTACTTTACGGTTTTACTTGGGGAATAATTTATTAAAAAGTCTTTATGCTTCTTTACTATTGCAAGACAGGTTTTGATGTACTCTGATGTAAAAGGCTTTAAACCTTATGTATTCATGTTTATGAAAGTTTGATTTTACTTCCGCTATTTATATATATATGTTCTGTCTTGTGATATTTCTGTGCATGTTTACCAATAATGCCCCTCTAAAGCTAGTGCATTCCTTTGCGAGTGACCCTAGCGGAGGCGGGGTGTTACATTTGGTATCAGAGCAGAAGGTTACCAGATTGGGCAAAAGTTTTTAAAGACCTTCTGAAAACTATTTGAAAATCATTTATAAAGAAGCATTTTTCAAGAAAGTTTTCTTTTAAAAAGAAAAGGCTATTCCCCAAAGGCCATTAGCATTATCCTTGTTTCCTTAATTAAATCTCTTTTCCTTTCTTTCCTCCATCTGTAGTCACAGTGGTTTTAACTGCGACTAGTCTTTTCTATCTACGAAAGTACTTTCCATGCGATGGAGGTGGTTTTCAAGAGACCAGTGGTCACGTTATAAGAAAGGATAGTGAGAAAGAGGATAAATGATACGAGCTTAAGGATGAGCAACTTGTTGGTACGGCTTAGTCCTCAAAGGAGGGAGAAAGATGAACAATGAAACCCATGACGAGAAAGTATCTTTGGTATGGTGAAACGGGACGGATAGTTAAGTATTGCGGGACAAGGACAAGATCATCGTTGTATACCCTCACTAGAGTACCTGAGTAGGGGGATAACATCCTTGTTGAAGATCTAGTTATTCTTTTCTATCATCCCGCCAAGACTTTGTTTTGATCCCCGCATCATTTAAGTCCGCTTCGGTAGTTGAGTCTCTGCACCTTAAGTACTAACGTAATAGAGAATCCCATTTTTGTCTCAAAGTCCTATTGGAGAATCAGTCCATCTATACATGACTTGTTTGGATTTGGGAATGTCTATGCCAAGTGTTGAGTTTGGAAATAATGCTTATAAGCTGTGGATGGATTCTAGGGATGAAGTGGTTATCCAGTAGGGGGTGCCACTCTCGGTTTTGATAGGAGGGTAGTTAGACCTTTTGACTAGCCTTGGTAATGCCCTCGAAGTATCGGGTAACCTTTTTGAGGTTCTGTCATGACTAGTTACTTAGAATCCCTTGATGCCTTTATTGGAAATTTGAAGCCCGATCGAGTGGTGTTCGCCAATAAGACGGATGGTTTACTTCATTTATGCATGGGTTATAGAGATCACCCTAGTAAGTGCGCATGATAACCTGATTGACATCTGTTTACTTTCAAGAGAAAGTTCTTCTACATGGAATGCCTTATAGTATATAAACGAGATCCAAGATTCACTAGTGAATTTTGGAAAGCTTGCATGAGATCATGAGTACGCAGTCATGTTTGCGCCAAGTATTCTAGAAAAAGGATAAGTGCAAGTGGAACGAGAGGCGACGAAGAAATGAGTTTCAGCTCATGTTATGGAAGCAGGAAATAAGAAGCTACGAAATCGCAAAGTTAAAAGGCGGTCAAGGCACAATGGAAGTAAGCCCGAGGAAATACGACTTTGATGGTCAAAGACTAGATACGCGCATGATATCTCTTTTTGGGAGTATATCCTTGATCCCTGTTTCTGTAAAGCTTACTTGTAGGTTATCTTTTATGGACATCCTCTCGGTCCTACTTTCTGTTACAAACCCCGTAAGGAGTTTGTCTTGTTTATCTTCTCGGCCCTGTTTCAGGGAATTCTAGGTAGAACCCTATGGATGTAAACATGTATTTGAAACATGTTATGATTGATATGGTTGCAAGTGGTTGCAAGTGGTTGCTCATGGATGCGCGAATACACATTAGATACTAGCTCGACTCGGTCACATTTCATATTGCATATGCACGAGTATTTATACTTGTTTATGGATGAAATCGAATGTATTATCATGCGGTTGTTGCATATGAATGAATGATTGTGCACGCATATAGTATCTATATGACTAGGACTATTTGCATACATGTTGGATTCATGGCACTATACATATTTTGCATTAGAAAGATTATTCAGGCCTGATCATTAGCATTAGCTAAGGAACATGTACACACACGTTTTGCATATATTCATACAGCATTAGAAATCATCTAAGGACAATGGTTGCTTGTGGATGATGTTTTGAGTAGATGGATGATGGATGGTAGGATATGTTCTTCCTAACTTGGAGATTTCGGGGACGAAATCCTAAAAGGTGGGGAGAATGTAACAACCCGTATTTTTCGATAACGTGTTAAGACGAGAATCAAGGCAGAATTTAATTTTAAATTCTGAATCAAGTAAAACGGGCTATGCCATTGCGTTCGTCTCGGAAAAATACGCGAAATAGAGTCTGAGTTTTCGAGAATCGGAGTCCGTATGACCAAGATATGGCCTCGCGAAGTTTCACGAAAAATTCCCAAATTAAAGTATACTTAATTAAGTGAAATGGGTTGCGCAGAGAAATATATATATTGATATATATATATATATATATAATTGAAAATTAAATAAATAAATATGCAAAAATGTTCAAAACAGCGAATTGGGAGAGGGGAATAACCGAACCGGCCCATTTTTGAGGTCGACCCGAGCTCGCTGGGTCGACTAGGAGTTAATCCAGGGTGTTTGGCTGTCAACCCGTGGGCCGATTCGCTCAAATGCAGATTTTGCATTTGGATGGTTCTCATGGTTCATCTTTAATCTAAAGGCCCTAAATGGTTCCTACACTTGACTTCTTCCCCAAGACATGCTTTGATGGCTTGGATTGAATCTAGGTTTAATCTAAGGGCCTAAAACTATCCTAATCTCTATAAAAAGACCCTAAACCTACCCCTAAACCCTCATTATTCACTCATGTAACTAAACTATGGCCAAATTTCTACTCTCATGGCCTCCATCTCAAATCCCTAGAGCCTATGCATCCAAATCAAGTTCAAATCAAAAGGTGCAAGCTTGCTACACCAAATCAAGGCCAAATCAACATTGCTATGCGAGTTTCATGAAGGTTCTTCAACAAAGGAGGCACCTTTCTTAGCCAAGATGATTCATGCTCCTTTCCCTAGGCCTAACTATGTAAGTTCTAGCTACTTTTGGATCAAAACGGTATTTTTAATGTTGACATGGGATAAAATGAGGCTAAACATGATTATGCGAACCTATATGAATCTTACCTTGCCTCTTGTGTTCATGTTTATGATTTTAGGCCATGTGAGTGACTTAATCATGCCTCTCATGCTATGCATAACCTAGTTTATCTTGCAGGTTTGGATCTTTATGCATGAAATGCTAGCATGAACCTTTAGGAACCACTTTACTTGTGAAACATTGGCTAAGACAAGATTTTGGGGCTTATGCATGTTTATGAACCCAAACCCCTTATGCTAACATGCAAGTTTGTGGCCAAATCCTTTATGAGATTATGCATGATCGTGGCCAATCCCGTCTTTTAAGTTGTGCATGTTTATGGCCAAACCCTTTTTGATAATATGCATGTTTGTGGCCAAATTACCTTATGACACTATGCATGTTTATGGCCAATCCCTTTATGATGTTATGCATGTGGAAGCCAAGCCCTTTTTGGCATCATGCATGTTTTGAGACCAATATGTGACATAGTATCCTTACTATGTTGACTCGCTTTGCTTGCGTTGGGAAAACACGATTTGGGTAGTTAGATAAACATGAACATGTCGCAAAATCTTAACTTGAATATGACATGTGTTTATACTTGAAAATATGACTTGAAAGATAACATGGAAGTTGGCATGTAAGTATGCATAAAAACATGAGCTTGGGAATTTACCTATTAAGTTAGGTCTACCCTTTGGGAATTTACCTATTGAGTTAGGTCTACCCCAATGCTTGAAAACTTGTAACATGTTTTGGAAACATGATGAACTTAGATAATATGAGTATGGCCAACTCGAGGTTGGGTTGAGTTTGCAACGTAAAACTACCCGGAACCGACCGGCCTAACTAGTAGTTGCAAACAATAGGACCCAATGTGAGAAGTTGGTCATGTCGCGCTTAAGACCCGAGGTTAGACTAGGTTGTGGTGTAAATCTACCCGGACCCGCCCGGCTTAACTAGTAACCACAACAAGGTCTAATGTGAGAGGTTGTGGGTGCATTAATTAAATTAATGCCACATAATAGGGTTAAGTTAATTTGATTAATGAGGCTTAACCAAATATGATATGGACAAATGGGTTAAGTAATTTGATTAAGCTAATGATATTTAACAAAACATGATAAGCTTGGATAGGTTAAGTAACTTGATTTGCCTAATGACACTTGACCATTTTTATACGACTAGTGGACGGGATTAAGTTAACCAACACTTAATCAATCCAACACGATAACGTGATAAGGTTAAGTGAATTTTCTTAATGACACTTAACCGTATAATACAGTTAATGGATGGGGTTAAGATTAGGCTTAACTAATCTAAACATGGTAATCGGCTGGGGTTAAGTTAGCCTAGACTTAATTAATCCAACTTGGTAATTTAATGGGGTTAAGTTAAACACTTAACTAATTTAATACGATGATTTGATGAGGTTAAGTGACCTATACTTAGCCAACCTAACTCGTGAATTTATGGGGGGGTTAAGTTAACCCATATTAACCAATCTAACGTGAAAACATGATAAGGCTAAGTCACGAATCGCTTCGAATACGCTTGACCGATTTGACTCGGTAATTTGATAGGGTCAAATTAATGTATACTTAACCAATCTAAAATGATAATTAGACAAGGTTAAGTCATGGATTGCTTGATATACTTAACCAACTTGACACATGGTTTGTAGGGTTAAGTCTTGGACTTGGATACTTAGCCAATTTTGACATGGTTTGTAGACGGGCTAAGTTATGAACTTAAGTGACACTTAACCCATTAGATAAACCCTAACTCGGAGGATTAGGTAAATAACCATAGTTAACAAGGATTATGGAAATAAGGTTAAGTGGTAAACCTTAGTTAAGGGAAACTAAGTAATAATTCTTAGTCAAGGAGATTTGGACCATTTCTTAGATAGATTAGTAACCCAATACGTTAGGTCAACGTTTAAGTATGCGTGTAGGAGCAGGCTATCTGATTTAGATAAAGGCTCCAACGAACTGGGTAACGAAGCAGCGGCTTCGGGGAACGTGAGGATATTCTTGGGATCCCTCTGTGAGCTGCCAGGTCATTATACTAGGCTCACGAGAGGTTAAGGTCTGCGGTAGAAGAACCAAGAATATGCCTTGGTTGCTATGCGAGCGACCTAAAGACTGGGATGGATAGCAGTGAGTCGACGAATACATAAGGTGCCCGAGATAGCAAGTTCGTCGATCATCTACCATCTTGAGTCAAGCGTGTACGTACGGAAAGGCAGGGAACACCCAACAGACCATGATTTGCTATCTAATTATGGGTGAGGTAGGCCGTAGGATGTGGGCTGGCCGGAGTGTAGTTCTCATGCAAGATTTTCTCTTGTGTTGCCTTTCACTAGTTGAGGGAGGGGTCTCGTGGGACCATAGCCACGTGTAGAAAAGCAGACCTTAGTATCTGCATCGGCAGATAAATCTAAAGCTCCCGACCGAGTCCTGTATTTCTTGGTTTGCCCTGTGACAGGACTCGGATGGCACGATGTGATACATGTGCATCCAGTTATAGAAAAACGATTCACGATGAATGCGTGGGAAAATGGGCGCGGTTGAGGGTTAGCGTAATCCTTAGTGGCCTAGGTGGTTTAACCCAAACCGAAATACGAAAGCGTGCAATAGGTAAGCGTAATCCCTAGTGGTGCTAGGTGGCGTAAGTCCTAGTAGTTCAAACGATGATTCATACGGAAGAGCCTAGCTAGAACAAGGGTGACAGTCCAAACGATTCCAAGGATAATACGACATGAGGAAGCCCGTACGAGGTACGACAAAGGACTGAACTTATATACATGGAAAGAAACGTATGATTTGAGTAACCTATATATGCGATATTAGGTTGACATGGACCATTACACGACTTTGAGCACGGGACATTCATGGTTAACACATGACGCGGGTAGGGATACTAGTACGAGAGGTGCAGAGCAAATATACATGTTAGAACTAGGAAGAATATACATAATAGATACCGTGGGATGTTAGACGGGGTAGATACCATGGGATAATGTACTCGATAGAAATCTGACGATGTGATACCTTGACACCGTAGTTTATCATGATACCTTAGTTTACCTTGCCGCAGTAGTTCAACCGGCTACCCTGGTTTATCTATCTTGTAGTTATCCTTATGTTTACTTTCATTTTATGCATGTCATGTTACCTTTACCTGTTTTTATACTGGAAGTAGATAGGACTTACTCAGTCTGTTTGACTGACCCGTTTTGTTTCGCCTCTTTTCTTCCGTTCCCCCCCCCCCCAGGTTTCAGGGAGGAAACAATGCTGTTTAGTTCGGACTTCTTCTGCTTGAAGGTCATCATGGATGGCTTGGACTTCTCTTGGCTATGGCTACTTTACGGTTTTACTTGGGGAATAATTTATTAAAAAGTCTTTATGCTTCTTTACTATTGCAAGACAGGTTTTGATGTACTCTGATGTAAAAGGCTTTAAACCTTATGTATTCATGTTTATGAAAGTTTGATTTTACTTCTGCTATTTATATATATATGTTCTGTCTTGTGATATTTCTGTGCATGTTTACCAATAATGCCCCTCTAAAGCTAGTGCATTCCTTTGCGAGTGACCCTAGCGGAGGCGGGGTGTTACATTCATGCTCCTTACGGTTCTTAGAGAAACCCAATATATCATCCATAAAACAACCACTATTTTAAAGTACCCTCTAAATTCAATACTCATCAAATAAACAAAGAAAGTTGGGGTATTAGTCAATTCAAACGACATCACTTCCTATTCAAAGAGTCCCTCCGGGGTTCGAAATGTTGTACTAAGCTTACTCTCTTCAGCGAATCTCAACTGGTGAAATCTAGTAGCCAAGTCCAATTTGGAAAAGACTTTGGTTCCTCCGAGATAATCGAATAGGTCATCGATCCTAGGTAATGGGTACCTATTCTACCTCATCAACGTGTTTAGCTCTTGATAGTTAAAATAGAATCTCAATGATTTCTCTACCTTAGTAGAAAATACAATAGGTGCTTCACATTAAGAAGTGCTTCTACAGATAAACCCCTTCTGCAACAATTCCAAGATCTATTTATCTAACTCTTATCCCTCCTTAGGGGCCATATGCCTCAGAGAAGAGCAATTTTCCTAGCCTCTTTCTCTAGGTCCATTTGGTATTCAATCAATCTTTGGCGTAGGAGACCCGAAACTTCTCAAAGAACTCGAGAAATTTACAAACAATGGGTATAGAAATCGATCCCTCGTTATCCAAGGAATTCAATGAGTGTAATAAGCCTACTTTCCTCAGATTTTTGACACTACATGGAATATAAAGGTCGCAGCCTCTACTACTCCAAAGAAAACTAACTCCCTAATCCCAATTTAGGATGGATCCATAATAAGATGACCAATCCATACCAAAGATAAGTCCACCCCTCTCAAAGTTAATAACATATTCTATACAAAAGAAATTTAAAGCACAAATGTTTAAAATTAGGTTTTAATAGATTTACAAAAGTTGTCTCAAACCTCAAATAAGGTTAGAAGCTACTACCATATTATTTATAACTGAAGTTTAAAGATATATGAATTTTACCACATTCCTTGCTACAATTTAATGTGAAGGCCCAAAATCAAATTGGGTATGAATTATAATCCCAAGAATAAGAGTAGTACCTTCTACGGTTGTTTTTCCTTAGTCCCTAGGCAATTTTAAAGTAAGAGGAGTATATTCCAAAGCATAATTCTGTATGTTGGATCCTTCCTTGGTTATTTTAGGGAACTTGTATTAGTGATATCCTACCTCGTGACAATTGTATTTTCCTCTAAAAGTACCCCTAAGCAGATTAACTTTATAGTCCTTAGATTCATGGACCTTCTTTGGTATTAGTAGCAAAGCGTATTCTCCTTCTTAAAATTTCCTTTAAATCTCTTCTTCTTAAGCCATCAAATTCCCTTCTTAGTTTTGATCTTGTTTCAGGCTAGGTTCACTCTTTACTTCCTTACTGTCAACGTTGACAATATATAATATTGCCATCCCAACTAACACCTCAAATATTTCTCCAAAAGGTACTTGTGCAATCAACATCTCCCTTAATAGAGAAATTAGGCCTTTAAAAACTTTAAAGCCTTATTTATGGGTGTTTCAATCAAACACCTTCGAAAATTTTCCAACTTCGTGAAATTTTCTATATAATCCTTGAAAGTGAATTCTCTTTGCTTAAGGTTAATAAACTACTCCATTTGTAGACTTACTTCTGCATTAGTTAAGAACATGACCTGAAATTTCGTCTTGAATTCATTCCGTGAGAATATTCTCCCTACGTTCTCCCCATTAATGAGTTCCACTATTCCGACCCATCAACCTTTAAACGCCAAGCTACCATCCTTTTCTTAAGCTGATCTTCCTAGCCAATCACCTCGAATGTTCATTATATTCACTTAGCCAAGATTTTTCCCTCAAAAATCCTTCAATTCCAAAAAAATTATTACCACCCAGATTAATGAAGTCTTTCAAAGTCTAGGGAAGTCATAAAGGTAAGGAACTGCATCAGTAAGTGGGCCAACAAGCTCCTTGGTGCTGTAGGAGGAAAAGGAACTTTTTCAACAATCCTAAGCTATTGTCTGAACCATTCGGATATAACATGGATGCTAGGTATTACTTTATTAGGATTACATTATTCACGAGGAGGTTGATTTTTAGCCATATCAACTTTTGATAAGTGGAAGTTTTGGTGGAAATTTTCGATGTAGTATTTATGAAACTGAAAAGGAAAGTAATATCGTCTAGTGTATGCTTATGTTATATATATATATATATGTATATATATATATATATATATTAAAAACCTTTCTAGATAACAAAAACGTCACTTATGCATAAGTTTCTCTCTAATGATCTGGTAACCTATGCTCGGATACAAAATGTAACAACCCAAATCAGAACAAGCCTAAATTTTAATCTAAAAAAGGACCATCGAAACATAGAACCATTCTAAAACAACTTCATGGTTGGTAGAGAAAATAAAATTTAGAGTAGTACATATTCGTTTAAAACTCACAGTGGGTGGGATAAAATATAATATCTAATAATGTACCTTTTTATTTCATAAACCAAATAAAAGTACCTTGATACAATGGGTTCCAAAACACACATATATATATATATATATATATATTGGGTACATAAAAAAATTCAAAACCAAAAGAAATAATAACGATAATAGTATTTTCCTCCAGAACAACGTCTTCTGCCTCCTAGCTCCAATTCCATGTCCATCAATCCTAACCGGTAGTGTTAAGAGGAAGGAGTCATAACAGCAGGTTCTGGTGAATAAAATATCAAGCTTAACCTTTTTGTTTGTACTTTGATAGCATGAATGTTAGCAATGATATGTCTAATAACATACATATGAAATTGTATAGTACTCAAACATCGAGAAAGGCGAGCCCTATGATCACTTGGTACGTAGGTGGATTCAATGATCACTTAATATACAAATGGAGGATCCATCCACCTGATACCTAATTCATGAGTAGATACCGCAATCCACTTCCAAAATCTAAAATAGTGCGATAGATAGTAAGCATCCACTTATACCTAAGAGAAAGATGGCATCTCCCTATTTCAGACCTCCTGTGGGTAGACTCTATGTCACTATCTAGCTATCGTCATCATATTATCCCTTACTCACTTTGTGCTTCTCTTAGGACAGGCAACCCGTGACCATATATCATTTCACTAAGTGGACTCTAACCCAGTGACTTACGACACTTTGGAAGCAGACCCTTCCAGAGATTTACCCTCTTTATCCATTCTTCCGACTATTTAATACTTCATATGAGGAAAGGTGGACCGAAAGATTACTTAATAACTGATCAGGGTGAACCCCAGACTATAACATGTGCTCCTTAGGATAAATCCGTAAGGAAAGTGGCGAGTCTTGATCATTTTATACCCCTAAAAGACGGATCAACCACAAAATTCCTCAACTTTAAAGATGGTCTTTACATCTCTAAATGAACCATAGAACTACGATGTCTCACATTACCCCACCTTTTTATAGCTTTTGGAAGCCATGCTGTTTAGGCAGACTTCCACCACAAGAAAGGGTTAACCTCACGTCCACATGCCAAGTCATTTACTCACACGTAATAGAAATTTACATATAAGGAGAAATCTTCCTAATTTAATACACACAAGCTATCCTAATAGGGACTTTTAAATTTTGAAGTTAAAGTGCTTAACTAATTATTCATCAATACGTATTTATTATACGTTCGTTACATTATATTTCAAGAGATAATAATTACGTATAGTAGCATTCTTGAATTGCGTGCTAACGTAAGAAATGTCAATCCTTACTTAAATACATAATCAAAATTCCTTTTCCTTACAATCCACAACACTTTCCACAAAATAAGGTTTTTTCATATTAATCAAATATTTATATTTTCGATGAAATTAGGGCAACATTCCAAGTTCACCAATCATAGGTCATTTAATTTTGAATTCCAATTATTGTTGTAGATCAAACGAACTTCCCTTAAATCTACAACATTCTCATTCCTAGTTTTATTTCACTTCTCCTTTTGTTTAGGTAAAATTTAGTTAAAATAAGGGATTTGAATCACATATAATTTACTACCTTCAAATATATTATTTTATGATATTAAACGATTTAAACAGAGAATAAAGACAAGGGAGCGAAACATACAAGGGTTACATTAGATTTTAGAAAACATAGAATTCCACCTAATTTACATACAGTGCCGGCCCTGAGATGGGTGAGGCCCTAGGCGGAGAAATGTGGCAAGAAATTGATTGTTGGGGGGAAAAATACACCAGCCTTACCAGGCATCAAACTACAGACCTCCACCATGCTAGCCACATTGCATTACCACCTGGCCAAGCTCTCAATTAACATCTTCTACCCAACGTCTTTTATATATGTAGTTAAGTGAAAATCTGAGGCCCCCTGGCCAACCTGAGGCCCTGGGCAGCGGCCATCGGAAATCGGAGGACCTAGGTGGCCGCTTGGGCTGCCTATGCCTCAGGGCCTATTTACATACATAGTTAAGCCCAACACAAGATTGATACTTTCAACAATATATAATATAAGGGAGGGGATGTTATTTTGTTTACGCAAATCCCCAAAACTATTCATGCATATTTAAATCCAATAGTCCGACTAAACAATTATAAATAAAAAAGAAATTAAGGTACCACTCATAGCTTTGTAGATCTAAAGTAGATTCCACTCCTATTGCGAATCCCTTTCTGATTTGATTGCCTTGTTATACATTTCCAGAATCTTTCTCTTTCAAATTTTTATATGTATACATAAAAAATGATTCTATACATAAACAAAATGTCATATCAAGAAGTATAAATATAAAATAAAGGAATTGGTGGAAGAAAAAAATAAAACTAATCTTAAACCTAACAAGATCCAAAAAGAAAGAAATTGAGTCAAACAGTGTTGCCATAGGAATTATGTATGAGCATCAAGGGTATAAGGTCGTATTCGTAGTGGCTCAAACTAACATGAATCGTCTTAATTCTAAAATAAATTTTGGTTCGTAAAATAACAACCTTTTTATTAAGAAAACCCTAGCCGCCACAACTCATATACATATGAAGAGGTAGATCTGTTCCATCAACAGGTCGACTACTTTCCCTAGAGGCAATCGACCGCCATTCTATAATGGTCATCCTTTTGACCGCTACATGCACTATTTTAATTTAATTATTAATGCTTAGTAACTATTCGTTAATTTCTCAATGCTATCCCCCTATAATCTTTACGGATAATTTTCTTAAGTTTAAGATTAAAGACAGAGAACATTTTAATTCATTTAAATTTAAATTCAACTTCAAACTATAATTATTTTAAATCTAAAAACTTCAATTGCTTATAACATTTACATATGGGCTTCGTTTTCAACACATTTTATATGGATACAAATCAAAATCTTTCCACAAATGCAATGGTATAAATTTCCTGACCTAATTATGAAATTGTTGAATTTATATATTTTTCCCTATTATAAATTTTAATTCTAACATTTTCTATGTCTGCTTAAAGTAAATTTTGTGGGGTATTACAGTTGAGGGGTCAACCTAACACTGCCTTGCTTCTTATCTTTCCTATGACCGATCGGGGTGTTGGGAAGTACGAAAATGCTATTTGTTCATCATAGACGAATGTTGGGCAAAATGTTTCTTAAATGGTTCTTTAAAGCCATGAGTACCAAGGAGATGTGATCCCGCTCATAGGTTTGATACTAGCCTTACAAATAAAGTAGACTATGACTGTTAATAGATGACTAATATTCATACTCCAGATCCGATGACAATAGTGAGACAGATAATGGAAGACTATCAAGCTATAGTACTGAGGATTAAAGAGTTTCTAAAGGTTGTACCCTATTTATAAACAACATCCTACATGTGAAATTCCTTTAAAGGTTTAATATGCCAATGATGCCTGTTATATAGGGAAGACTTACCCCCATCCAACGTCCTTTGAAGTATATGTCGCATACAAATACGACTGTTGCTTCCGATGCAATCAAGTGTAAATCATCCCACATCTTCTTGGAGAGAGTGGCGACAATATGGTTCACCAAATTGTTGTCGAGGTTTGTTTCCTCTTTCAATAAGCTGGCACGAAATTTTTTAGAACACTTCCACATCCACAACCACAAGCCTTGCTCAAAATATGTTATGACCATGTACAATTTTCATCAAGCCCTTATGGAGTAGCTCAAGTGATGCAGCACATCATGGAAAATGTTCATATGTGAGCTATTTGTCATCCAGCGACCTATGGAAGTCATCCAACGATCTAAAGTTGTAAGGAGAAAAGTCCAACGTCCTAAAGGAGCTAACCAGCGACCTAGAGCTTCAAGGAAGGGAGAATAGGTCAATGAACGACCTAACTGAGTTGTTCCGCGAGCTAAAGAAGATGGGAAGAGAGACCAGCGGGCTAGAGAATCATGGGAGAAAGCTCCACGACCTAACTAGGTCGTTCTCTAAACTAAAAGGTAAAAGCGGACTGGAGAAGGCATTGGTAGGTAGTGCGGAGACATGTCGCGGATGAAGTAGGTCGGGCCGCTTGAAGATGGGTCGCTAGCCTTGCCGTATTGCATTGTTTGGGTCGTGTGTTGTACTTGGGTCATGTGTTGTACTTGGGGTTATTTGTAGTTGGGTCGTGCTATGTTGGGGCGTGTTGTATGCACCCTATAAATAGGGGAATGGTGTGTGTTATAAGGGTTGTTGACTTTTGAATAAATCCTTGTGTGAACTTTGTGCCACCATTAAAATTGGATGTTGACTATAATCTCCTTTCTCCATCTTCGGATATTCGAGTGCGCTCGAATCAACGAACTTGAAGCCGATTCACGGTATCGCTTGCGAGTGATCAACGTACGAAGAATCGTAGATCTACAACATGGAATCTTGCGAGATCAACGTGTTGAAGATAGCGAGATTCCGGCATCGAAAGATCAACGGAGTTGAGCATTTATCCTATCTTTGATCCTATTTCCATGAATTCATCAATTTGTGTGGAGTTTAGATCCTGGACGCTGCACTAGTTTGGTATCAGAGCGAGATTTCCGACTTTTGGTTGATCGCCAGATCTAGTTGAACTGCCACCACTAGTTCGGATCGTCACCGCCAGGTTGGATTGCCAGAACCATTATTGGACCGCCACCATCACCATTCTCAGATCGCCATCCATCCAGACCGTTAGCACCGTAGGACAGTCATCCTCATTTGAACCGATATCCTCGGATCGTTATCATCCAGTTGGATCGCTAAATCAAATTCGGACCGCCACCATCATTGTGAATCGCCATCCATAGATCATCGTCGTCACCCTTAGACCGCCTTTTTCAGATCACCACCATTCTAGATCGCCGAAGCCATCTAGACCGCCCGAGCCATTCAAGATCGCCACTACCATTTTCCGTCCGCCACTATCACCAATTGGACCATCAGCCCGTTTAGATCGCCAATCCGAGACTTTGGACCGTTTCATTGCTTTTGGGACACGAGAGTTTGTTCGGATTTAAAGTGTTAGCATTTTTGGTAAAGACTTGACCATGCCGCCAAGATGTGCTAATCGTCATCAAAATTTGGAAGAGATATATCGGAGAGAAGAAGCCGAACAAATGGAGAAGATAATTAATGATAAATTTGATGAAGGAATTTGAAGATTAGAGAGGCTTATGTTAGATATGAATCTAGCTAGAAGAAGAACATCACCCGATTCAAGTCATGGTGGACATACAACTTCGTCATCGAATTCGGAGAGGAGAAAAAGATCACCACCCTTGGATCATGATAGAAGGGATATGAATGACGGATGACATGAAGGCGGTTATGATCGACATCGTCATCATTCAAATTTTGAAGAAGAAGGAAGTTGTAGTCATTCTCATTATCAAGACCACGTTCGAGATCCATATCGTCAACCGGAAAATAATCACAAATGGGAGTTTGGGATGAAGATAGAAATTCCGGAATTCAAATGGGGAATGTCAGCTGAAGAATTTCTCGATTGGTTGTCAAATGTAGATGAAATTCTAGATTTCAAGAATGTGCATGAGAATAGAAGAGTCCAGTTAGTTGCTACTTGTTTGAGAGGAAGAGCTATTGTTTGGTGGCAACAAACAAAGCTAACTCGAGAAAGGATGGGAAAGCCGAAGGTTGTCACATGGGATAATATGAGAAAGACGATGAGAACTACATTCTTACCTCACAATTATCAGTCTCTTATGTATCAACATTTGCAGAACTTGAGACAAGGGATGAAGTCCGTGAGTGATTATACTGATGAATTCTATCAATTGATTACAAGAAATGATATCATGGAAACAGAGGAACAGTTGAATGCTAGATAAGTTGGAGGATTGAGAACACATATTCAAGACATGGTGAATATGTTTCATCCGATGTCTGTTGTTGAAGCTCACTGGAAAGCTCTAGCTTGGGAGAAGCAAGGGAGACGAGGAGGCGGAGTGTTCACAAATTCCAATATTCAGAACAAAGTGTTAGTAGCACTGCCAATATTTCTAAGATAGTTCCTAAGCCTGTCGTCAATGAAGCTGCAAAGACAAAGGTTAATTCAAATGTCAAGTGCTTTAATTGCCTAGAAGGGGGCCATAAAAGCAATGAATGTCGAAAGCTAAAGAAGAGAACAATGATAGTTGAAGATATAGAAGCTGAAGTGGACTATTCTCTACCACCTAAATTTGACGATGATGTTGAAAATGATGTAGAAGAGATAGAGTCAGGAGACAAAGGGAGCAGTTTAATGATGAGAAGATCGTGTTTGACTCCAAATCATGTAGAAGAGACAAGTTAGTTGTGAAGCAATATTTTCCAATCTACTTGTACTATTCTCGGAAAGGTATGTCGTTTTGTGATTGATGCTGGAAGTTGTGACAACATGATTTCTGAAGAAGCTGTTAAGAAGCTGGGATTGAAGACTGAGAAACATCCTAGGCCATAAAAGCTTGCTTGGTTAAATAAAGGAGGAGAAGTCACCATGGAAAAAAGTGCATATGTTTCATTTTCCATTGGCTTGAAGTACAGGGATGATATTTTGTGTGATGTAGTTAACATGGACGTATGTCATTTACTCTTGGGAAGACCATGGTAGTATGATCGATCAGTTCAACACGATGGTCGAATTAACAACTATAGTTTCATGTTTGAAGGTACTAAAATCACGTTAGTTTCTAAGAAGAGAGCAAGGTGAAAGCGAAGCAGAGAAGAAGGTGAATTCGACTAGTCTTTTATCATTGAAGGAATTTGTTGAAGAGATAGAAGAGAGTCCTGAAATGTTTATGCTGATTGGGTTTCAATCAAGTGGAGAGCCTGAAATTCCTGCTGAAGCTAAGCATGTGCTGAAAGAGTTTGAAGATGTATTTCCTGAAGAGTTGCCGAAGGAATTACCGCCATTTAGGGACATACAACATCAAATTGACTTGGTGCCAGGTGTAGTGTTTCCACATAGGCCACATTACCGAATGAGTCCGAAGGATCATGAAGAGCTGAGGAGGCAACTTGAAGAGTTTCTTGAACAAGGATGAATACGAGAGAGCCTTAGTCCTTGTGTCGTACCTGCCTTGTTAGTACCAAAGAAAGATGGTTCATGGAGAATATATATGGATAGTAGAGCTCTCAACAAGATCACTGTTAGATATAGATTTCCTATACCAAGACTTGATGATATATTAGATCATATCAATGGATCTATTATATTTTTGAAGATTGATTTGAAGAGTGGTTATCATCTGATTCGAATTAGATTAGGGGATGAATGGAAGACCGAATTCAAGACTCGTGAGGGGTTGTATGAATGGTTGGTCATGCCATTTGGTCTATCAAATGCACCAAGTACTTTTATGAGAGTGATGAATCAGACATTTGGACCATACATTGGGAAGTTTGTTGTGGCTTATTTTGATGATATTCTGATCTATAGTGCTAGTAGGGAAGATGAAACAACCCTAAAATCTGGGCCAGTTTAAAATTTTTATTTTGGCATATTTAACTGATTTTGACTATTTAAAATAGATTATTTTAAATAAATACGACAGAAAATTTATTTTTGACAAAGTTAAAACGAATAAATTTATTTTGAATAAAATACGAGCCTGGAATATCGCGGTAGTTTGAGAATTCGATTTTAAACATCAATTAAATATATATAATTCAGTTTAAAATAGCATGGGGACGATCCTAGAAAATTTAACTCTGTTTAACCAAATCTTTGAAATGGATGTGAAAAACTGAACCGTCACAGAGTAGAGAAAATGTTAGGGCTTGGTCGACATTTTAAAATAGACGCAGGGCTGTTTATACAAGGCTATATACATTTAAAAGTATTTTAAATATATATTTCGCCCTTAAAAATAGCCATTTTGCAAACGACCTCGGAATTCGACGAAACCACTTTTTTTGGGTCCGGGATGTCAAATTATTGCTAAGTTCCAAGTTTCGTAATTTTTGGAGTTACTATGTGAGCGTGGCGCAGTTAAACGCGTTTGAACAATTTCAGTTGAATTTAATCGACTGGAAATTAGCCATTTTTCAAACGGTCTCGGAATTCGACAAAATTAGTTTTGTTAGGACCGTATCGTCGATACGATGCCAGAAAATATTTTTCTAGAATTTTTCGAGTTCGTATGTGGCCTCGGTAATTTGAAATGTGCGTTAAAATGAAGTATATACTGATTTATACTTTAAATTTGACAAAAACTAGTCGTAACAGCAGAATTGGCTTACGATACATATCCGATTGTGTCCGGGATGGGGTTATTACGCTAGGGACGACAGTCGTTGGGTTCGAATCGGGGTTCGGACGAAAAAGTCAACCTTTTCGAAAACTAAATTGAATTAAATAATTAAAACAAAAAAACCCTCCCTTTTATTCTCTCCCCCCCCCCTTCCTGTTGACTCAGTCAAAATAAAATAAGAAAAAAAAATTGGATCTCATTCGAACCCCCCTCCCCCGACGCCTCCAGCCTACACCGCGCCTCGTCGACACCGTCACCCACCGCCCACCGTCGGCGAGACCGCTGCCGCCCCATCTCCTCTTTCTCCGCTCCCTCCTCCTTCAAATCCCCCCCCCCTCCCCGGCCTACAAACCCGCGAGCACCAAAAAGGAATTGCCCCAACTCGATGCTCTGCCACCCCCTCGCAGGCTGCCCCACCGTTTGACTCTCTCTCCACCGCGAACTCCCAACTCCAGTCCCCCCTCCTACGACCAGCAAACCGCCATAGCCCCTGTGCGCCCAGTCCTCCAGCTACCGACGCGAGCACGAACTCTAGCCCCTCTCAGCCCAAAACCGCTATTGTTCAGCGCTGCCCCAACCACCAGGAAGCCATCGTCAGTCCGACCACCGAGCTCGCCCATCGCCTATCCCTTCCTTGACCGTCGCCCAGCTAAGGATGACGATTCGATGAAACCGTGAGTTTTTATTTTATGTGTTTAAGTTAGAGAAAAAATTCAGATTTTGTATGTGTTAAGGTTAGAAAAAAATCAGATTTTATTGTTTTGTATGTAAGAACATAAAGATAAAAATATAAATACTTTGTTTTAATTATAGCGATAAAATTATATTCTTTTGTCTATTAAAAATATATTCTTTTGTCGGTTAAAAATATATTCTTTTATCGAGTAGAAATATATCCTTTTGTCGAAGAAAGAAAAATATAACCATTTGTTGAAGAAAAATAATATGTTCTTTTATATTTAAATAGCGAAGAAAATATATAATATGCTTTGATTTATAAATATATATACCTTGTTGAAATAAATATATATATACCTTGTTTTTAAAATTAAATATACAGCGTTTTTTGAAAGAAAAAATATAGTCTTTTAAAAATATAAAGCAAAGTAAAAGCATAGCCTTTTAAATATAAAATAGCGCTGTATTAAAAATGTGATTTTTAATATAAATTTCATGAAACAGATTTCGTCGGATTAAAACAGCGATTCTGAGCGGCAACGAAGCACGGCAAAGACGTCCTACATAAGAAGAGTCGTGGCGTGTGGTTTAGCAATTGGTGAGAACTTCTCACTTTTTCTTTTAATTTCTAGTTAAAATATATACTAGGATGCTTGACGGTGTTTAGTAGCACCTGACACCCGTCGTCCACAAACCATGGACGACTTGTTTGCTTGGTTGCTATATTTGTTGAATTGATTTGGATATTGGTTTGAATGTGGTTTGTGGTTTGAAATTGAATCGATAATTGGTTAGGATTAGACGTGCGCCGTTATAAGGCGAGGGAGTAAGGCTAGGTTAGACCTTACTCCAGTTTGTGGTTTGAATAACGGATCGAAAAATTTGTTAGGATTAGATGTGCGCCGTGATAAGGCGAAGGAGTAAGGCTAGGTTATACCTTACTCCAGTTTTGGTGTTGTGCCGTTGTGCTGCCGAAATTTTCAAAAAAGTGTTAGAAAAATTTGAACCGTGAAAATAAATATCCATATACAAATCAGACGATTTGTATATGTACACCTATTTGACTGATATTATTTGGGTCGATATATTTTACACATCGCCCAACTGCACGAATAAAAATGTGTGTTTGTTGTTTGAAATCCCGCACGGGTGTTGGGATAAGAATTGACGTACACTAATCCCAATTGTTAGTTGTATGTCGATCGATAGATTGACAGGCTATGTAAGCATTAATTGTTTATATTTAATGCTTATGCAGTTGTGTAGTGCACTTTGGATGATGGTTGATTACTTGTCGTTGTTGTTATACACATGTGTTGTGTGGAATCCATATAACCTATATTATATGGTAATTGATTGAGCCTCATTCAAATTTGGGAAAAATAAAATATATTTTAAGAATATATTAAAGTGTTGAAAAATATTTTAATATTCATGTGTTGAATAAATTATAAGATTCATGTGTTGAATAAAATAAATACTTTTGTGTTGACAGTACTCAGTGGTTGAGATTAGTCAAGTGTAGAAATATATTAAATAACAAAATACTTTTGTGTTGACCGTACTTAGTGGTTGAGATTAGTCAAGTGTAGAAATATATATTAAATAACAAAATACTTTTGTGTAGACAGTACTCATTCGTTGAGATTAGTCAAGTGGTGGAATAGAATATTTGAAGTAAAGATATTTGAAATAGAATATATTAAGCCGTGTTGGTTAGATTGCGCCATTTGGATGTAAACTATATTTATATCTATTTTGTTCGTTTTAGAATAAATATCGAGAAATGGTTTCAAAATCAAATATTTTGAAAATAGTATCGTTTAAAGTATAACGATGTAGAATAACCAATTTTGGTTTAAAATTTGAAATAGAGAAGTTGAAATCGATTTTTAAAATACATTTAGAATTAAAATCGACGAAGTATATATAATATATATTATATATATAATGGCCTGAATAGAACGTGCCGCGCCGCGGCAGTTCGCGAATTTCGACCATTTGACTTCGCGTGGACATTACGGGAGATCCGACCGTCGGATTCTCCTAAAACCGGAACCGTTGGGTTCGTATCGAAAGAGCTTTCCAGTGAATATTAAAAATTTGAAATCTAACGGTTGGATTTGGAGATGCGTCCAAATCAAATTTAGAAAAGGTCGCTGTAAGTGCAGTTCGATGACCGTTATTGGAAATCGACTGAACGGGCCTTGATAAAATTATTAAAGATAACGATAATTTGTGTAAAATCAAAATAAGTGAGTTAGAAGAAGTTGGGGTGAAAAACTCCACATTTATGAAGATAAAATTGTGTTTTTATCGAAATGAACTAGTTTATAACTAGAAATTAGTTAAGAAGAGTGGTTGCCCGGATATTGGTCTGATGTTGGTTTCGGCCTTCGGGGTTAATATTTGGGAAATCGTTCTCTTTCTAATTTATAGTAAGAGACTGGTGATTGTGATGTGATTTTGGGTTTATCGTGAATCGTGTTTTAAATGGCATCGGTTCTTTAACCCAGCTAAAGATTAAAACTAAGTGAAGTTTTAAATAAATCTCTAATCAGATTTGAATGGTTGAGCATGGAGTATCACCAGTTTTGCTCCAAAGCGATAGCTAAATCTTTTTTTAGATTTGAACGTGAAAAGGTAATTAATTTTACCGGTAACACCGTGGTGTTAGACATGGGATATATTGTAATAACCCAGAAATCTGGGCCAATTTAAAAATTTTAAATTGGTTAATTTAACATATTTTAGCTATTTAAAATAGGATATTTTAAATAAATACGACGGAAAATTTATTTTCGATGAAGATAAAACGAGTAAATCTATTTTAATTAAATTACGAGCCTGAAATAGCGCAGTAGTTTGAGAATTTGAATTTAAACTTCGATTAAATATATTTAATTCCATTTAAAGTGTAAAGGGGACGACCCTAGAAAATTTAACTCTGTTTGACAAAATCTTTGAAACGGAAGTGGAGAACAGGACTGTCATAGAGTAGAGTAAATGTTAGGGCTTGGCCGACATTTTAAAATAGTCGCAGGACTGTTTATACAAGGCTGTATACATTTAAAGGTATTTTAAATAGATATTTGGCCCTTAAAAATAGCCATTTTGTAGATGACCTCGGAATTCGATGAAACCACTTTTGTTGGATCCGCGATGTCAAGTTATTGTTAGTTTCCAAATTTCGTAATTTTTAGAGTTAATATGTGAGCGTGGCGCAGTTAAACGTGTTTGACCACTTTCAGTTGATTTTAATCGACTGGAAATTGGTCATTTTTCAAACGGTCTCAGAATTCGACTAAATTAGTTTTGTTAGGACCGTATCATCGACACGATGCTAGAAAATATTTTTCTGGAATTTTTAGAGCTCGTATGTGACCCCGGTAATTTGAAATGCGTGTAAATTAAATATATAACTAATTTATATTTTAAATTTGATCAAAACCTATTGAAACAGCCGAGTTAGCCAACGATACATATCCCATTGTGTCCGGAATGGGGGTATTACACTAGGGGCGACAGTCGTTGGGCCCAATTTCGAGGTCGGATAAAAAAGTCAACTATAAGGACTAAAAATAATAATTAAATAAATTATTTTCATAAAACCCCCCACCTCTTTTCCTTCTCCTTCCTCCCTTCATATATCGATTTCCAGATAAAAAAAAGAAAAAAGAAAAAAAAACCTCTTCGAAGTTCCCCGTCGCACCCCCCTCAGGCGACGTCGCGCCCAACCCCCGGCCGCCAGCCAACCCCGGCGGAGCCCTTCCCCCTCCTCTCGAACTCGCCCCGCGTTCCCTCCTACCCAAAACCCACGAGCACGAAACCCTAGCCCAAATCGGAGCATCCACCCTCCCAGCGCCCCACCTGAGGCCGCGCCACTACGTATCCGCCCCACCGCGCAGACCCACCCCTCCTCCTACCACCTGCGTCGAAGACAGCCTCACTCCCCAAACCCCTTAAATCCGCCGCCACTACCCTAAAATACCACCACCCGACACCCTGCACTGCCACGAACCACCCCCTCCACCTCTAGCAGCTTCCGCTCCCTTATCTCCGACCACCAGTGCCGCCCAGTCCCTCCACCAATGAGAAATCGAATTTTACAAGAAGAAAAAGGTGATTTCGTTTATTTTAATTTTGCTAGTTACGTTGTTTAGATAATTTAGATTAGGAAATCTGATCTTTTTCCTCTTATTATTAGGTCAAAGCGTTGATCTTTGTTATCATAAAGATATGATATATAAATAAAAATTGATTTTTACAAAGAATAAAAATTTGGCTTTTATATACAAGCGGAGAGGATTGAGGTTTTTATTCACTAAAAGTTGAGGTTTTTATTCGCTAAAAGTTGAGGTTTTTATTTGCTAAAAGTTGAGATTTTTATAAGCTAGAAAATATAATTATTATTATATGAGGAGAGGAATAAAAATATAATCTTTTCTCTATTTAGAGCGTTATAAAAATAGAATTTTTATCTATGTAGTAGCGGTATAAAATGGTGATTTTTAACGTGAAACCGTGTGTAACAGATCTTGTTGGAAGCACGGCGAAGGTGTTCTACATCAGAAGAATCGTGGCATTTGGTTAGCTATTGGTAAGAACTTCTCACCTTTATTTTAATTTCTGGTTAAAATATATATTAGGATGTTTGATGGTGTTTAGTAGCACCTGACACCCGTCGTCCACATACCATGGATGGCTAGTTTGCTTGGTTGATGTTGTTGGGTTTATGGTGAATATTGGCTTGAATGTGGTTTGTGGTTTGAAATCGAATCGATAATTGGTTAGGATTAGACGTGCGCTGAAATAAGGCAAGGGTGTAAGGCTAGGTTAGAACTTACCCCAGTTTGTGGTTTGAATAACGAATCGAAAAATTTGTTAGGATTAGACGTGCGCCGAGAAAAGGCGAAGGAGTAAGGCTAGGTTAGACCTTACTCCAATTTTGGTATAGCGCCGTTGTGCTGCCGAAATTTTCTAAAAAGTGTTAGAAAAATTTAACTAGTTGGAAATAATTATCCATATACAAACCAGACGGTTAGTATATGTACAACTATTTGACTGATATAGTTGGGGCGATATATTTTACACATCGCCCAACGGCACGAATAAAAATGTGTGTTTTGCTGGTTGAAACCCCACACGGGTGTTGGGATGAAATTGACGTACACTAATCCAAGTTGTTTAGTTGTATGTCAATCGGTTGGTTGACAGGCTATTGTAAGCGTTGATTAGTGATATTTAATGCTTATGCTGTTGTGTAGTGCACTTTGGATGATGGTTGATTATATGCATGTGTTGTATGTGAATCCTTATAAGTGAAATTATATGGTATGTGTTTGGGCCTCATTCCAATTTGGTGAAATCAAAAATTTTTGAAATATAATATTTGAAGTGTAAATATTCAAAGCAGAAATATTTAAAAGAGAATATTTAAAGTGAATATATTTGAAATAAAATATATTAAGCCGTGTTGATTATATTTGCGCCATTTGGACGCGGACGATATTTATATCGATTTTAGTAGTTTTTAAATAAATATCGACTAGTAAATAATTTCAATTTCGAATATCTTGGAAATAATATCGTTTATAGCATAACGATGTAGAATAGTCAATTTGGTTAAAAATTAAAGGTGAAGTTGGAATCGATTTTTAAACCAGTGGTAAAATACGTTTAGAATTAAAATCGATGAAATATATATAATATATGTTATATATATATTTAATGGCCTGAATAGAACGCGTCGCGCCGCGGCAGTTCGTGAATTTCGACCATTAAACTTCGCGTGGACGTTGCGGGAGATCCGACCGTCGGATTCTCCTAAACCCGGAACCGTTGGGTTCGTGTCGGAAAGAGCTTTCCAAGAATATAAGAAAATTGAAATCTAACGGTTGGATTTGGAATTATGTCCAAATCAAATTTGAAAAAGGTCGCTATGGATGCAGTTCGATGACCGTTGGTGGAAATCGACTGTACGGGCCTTGATAAAATTATTAAAAATAGTGATAATTTGTGTAAAATCAAAATAAGTGATCGGGAAGAGTTGGCGTAAAAACTCCATATTTGTGAAGATAAAAATGTGTTTTATCGAATTGAACTAGTTTTAACTAGAATTAAAGCCTATTTACTTTTAAATAAATAAACTGGTTTTGAAATGGTTTTAAAAATAACCATAATTTCTAATGTGTGAATTGGAACTTGATTGTGGGTTCGTCGTGAGCGGTGTCTTAAATAACATTGTTCTTGAATCCAGTTTAGAAAAGAATAAATCTTTTAACTAAGATTTGGTGAAAGTGTCCAATTAATATTTAATTGGAATAGAATTTAAATGGGTTCTTGGGTTTATCGTGAGCAGTGTTTTAAATAACACTTGTTCTTTAAATCGATTAACAATTGGATGTGATTTGGGGTTTGTTGTGAATCGTGTTTTAAATGACATCGGTTCTTTAACCCGGTTAAAGATTAAAACTAAGTGGAGTTATAAATCTTTAATTAGTTTGAAGTGATATTCAAAGGAGGATTAAAGAATAAATTTAAAAGAATTTATCTTTGATAAAATTAATGGGAACCTTTTCCTAATAATGTGAAATTTATAAACTAACTGTAGGTTGGTTAAGAAGAATGGTTTCCTGGATGTTGATCTGATGTTGGTTTCGGCCTTCGGGGTTAATATTTGGGGAATTGTTCTCTTAATAATTTACGGTTAGTGACATCTAAATTGGAATGAGGCGTATGTTCTGTTTGTGTAACACTTGTTTAAAATATACGCGAGTTATTCGGAAAGGCTGGGTTTATACCCATTCTGGATAACCTATTCGACTAAGTTGAAGGTGAAGACGATGGTTGAAGACCGAGGGTCTTCACGTCGTTTGGATAATTACTGACCATCTTGATTGGGGGCACCCAAGAGGAGAGAATCAGTTGGTGATTGTCAAGACGTGGCTGGAGATCGACGGATATGCGAGGAAAGTGCCTCCGGTTTCGTTCAGACCCAGAACGGACTTGTAAATGGTCGGTGTGTCTGACATTGGATTTTGGCGCTGTGTTGATCGGTTTCTATTAAATATACTTCTGCCTGGAGAAAGGGAATTTATTCTCTTACTTCACCCCTCTTTGAGTTGCTCGGATCAGAGGTTGTATATCGATAGACATCAGTCGCATGGAGCGGATTGCCTATGTGGCATTCCTAAGTGGCAATTGATCAAGGCTTCTGTTGAAAAGCAAAGTCTTGTGGTGATGATCAAAGCACGGCCTGTGTGGCGTAGCTTTGTGTAACGCTAGATTCACGAGTTTCACACCCCGGGTGAACCAAAAACTGGAGACGGGCATCAGGGAGGGCTTGCGTTTTCTTCTAGTTAGAAGTGGTGTCAGTGCTTGAACTGGCTGGCACTGCTTATGTGGTTGTTGCTGTTGCGAGGCGCCTCGGATATATCGGTCGTTCTCGAACCGATGGAGTCAGTGGACTCATTTTCGCCCCATACGGTGGGAGAACGTAGTGTCCCAGGGTTTAAGTTTAATCCACATCGGTGGACCGGCCCTGACGATCCAAAGGGCAGTTGCGGCTGTTCCTGAGACATGGTAGACTAGATTGTCTCGAAGCGGTTGAGGACTATCTTTTGCCTCGGTTCACAGACGGAAATCCAACTTTCAATACGTGATGTTGCGGTTTTGATTGTATAGCATAGTATTGGCGACATAGTGGGATAGGGCATTTATGCCATCTAGGATTGATACATTTATATTTGAAGTGATTTTGACACTATACACTTATTATAGTAATATCAAATAACTTGTTTTAAACGTATCAAGCATGCTTTGGCTTTTATAAGGTAAAACCCTATCCTCCGGTCTGTGTTGCATTGTGTGATGGGGCCTGGGTCTTATAATAGCTTCATTGTTCTTTATTTAGCATTGTGCTGTTTGTTTATGCACTGGTATTCTTGGGGTGAAGCCCGTTCCGCGTTAGAGGCGTGGTCCCTTGATTTACCTAACTTTAAGAATAAAGGATAATAACTGTTTTAGTTCTCACACCAGTCACATGACTGACCTGGAGTTTATTGTTTTAACCTAAACTCCGGGTGCCCTTATTTTCCGTACGGGCAGCTGGTAGTTTTGGTTTTGCAGATGTATATTCACAGGATCCTGGTTTACAGCTGGAACTATACTCGGGAAGCTTTGTACCCGCGTATTCTATTCAGTTGTGTTTTGTATTATCTTCCGCTGTATTGTAATGTATTTAAATCTCTGATTTTTGTGTAATGTATATTAATTGTGAATACTCTGTATATTTTTGTGCTCTGATGTAAATCGTTGTAATAGCAATGAAATGTTCTTACGTTTGGCGTTCTATTCTATGTTGTTCTAAAAGCAATTCGGGTTTTGATCGGTCTTGGTCGGTTTTAGCGATCATTTGAGTCCGGGCGAAATCCCTTTTGTTACAGTTGGTATCAGAGCTTTGGTTTACAAAACTCGAGAACAAGACACTTTAGAACCAAACGAAGGAATACATCAGATGTTGGATTAGTAATATCCAACGAGGATGACTCGTTAGAGATGGGATCAATAGTGTCCTAGAACGAGTGTGAAGAGTGTTGTTTTTGAAAATAAAAGTGAAAACCAACTTTGTTTTGAAAATTCAAATCTTAAGTATTCGTACTTGAATAGATTATTTAAATTGAATTTGGGCAATCGAGTATATAAAGATTTTGCATATACGCTTAGCGGCTTATATTCGAGGTTTTAATATACTTGATAGATATAGTATTACACTTTTGACGCCGGAGGCGATTCTAACGACGAGGCCCCATCATCAGTGATTGAGTCCAAGTGTCGAGAGTGGAGTTCCTATATATTTCCATCAGATTGGTGTGAGAACCAAAACTAGATACGGCTTATTTGTTGTGATTTGGCATCAAAAATGTGATTTTTGACTATATATCAACCTTATGTGTTTGAGAACTTTAATCAAATTAATTGATTGCTGATTGTGTTGTGTGATTGGTTGTTTAAACAGATATGTGCTTGTAAGGCAAATTTAGCCAAATATACCAAAATTTGAACTAACGTGAAATTTCTTGGATTTGCATATATGCACATGCTTGTGTGAATTGAACAGGTCATAGCAGGGATGCTAAGCAAGGAATAAAATTGTTTTGCCCTACAAATAGGTACATGTTTACTATATTTACTCTTTTTGTTTGGGTGATGATGATTTTATGAGCCGTATCGGCTGGCCGCTTGACTTTCTTTTTCTTTTTATTCCACCATTGATGGGTGAGGGCCATGGGAGGCTATTTGAAATATCCCGAAGCTCCCGGTGCAGGGGAGGTTATGGCGAAATTTTTCGAAAATTTAGGGTGTTAGCCAAATTTTTGAAGAATTTGAAAAGTTTTCAGAAACTGTAAAGTTGGAAAACTTAAGCCATAATTAAAACAGTGAAAGTTGAGTTGATTAGAAAACAACTCTTGGCTTCGTTCCTTTTCGAGGACGAAAAGTTTTTAAGTGGGGGAGATTGTAATAACCCGGAAATCTGGGCCAATTTAAAATTTTTAAATTGGCTAATTTAACGTATTTTAGCTATTCAAAATAGGATATTTTAAATAAATACGACGGAAAATTTATTTTCGACGAAGATAAAACGAGTAAATCTATTTTAATTAAATTACGAGCCTGAAATAGCTTAGTAGTTTGAGAATTTGAATTTAAACTTCGATTAAATATATTTAATTCCATTTAAAGTGTAAAGGGGACGACCCTAGAAAATTTAACTCTGTTTGACAAAATCTTTGAAACGGAAGTGGAGAACAGGACTGTCACAGAGTATAGTAAATGTTATGGCTTGGCCGACATTTTAAAATAGTCGCAGGACTGTTTATACAAGGCTGTGTATATTTAAAGGTATTTTAAATAGATATTTGGCCCTTAAAAATAGCCATTTTGCAGACGAACTCGGAATTCGACGAAACCACTTTTGTTGGATCCGCGATGTCAAGTTATTGCTAGTTTCCAAATTTCGTAATTTTTAGAGTTAATATGTGAGCGTGGCGCAGTTAAACGTGTTTGACCACTTTCAGTTGATTTTAATCGACTGGAAATTGGTCATTTTTCAAACGGTCTCAGAATTCAACGAAATTAGTTTTATTACGACCGTATCATCGACACGATGCTAGAAAATATTTTTCTGGAATTTTTAGAGCTCGTATGTGACCCCGGTAATTTAAAATGCATGTAAATTAAATATATAACTGATTTATATTTTATATTTGATCAAAACCTATTGAAACAGCCGAGTTGGCCTACGATACATATCCCATTGTGTCCGGAATGGGGGTATTACGCTAGGGGCGACAGTCGTTGGGCCCAATTTCGAGGTCGGATAAAAAAGTCAACTATAAGAACTAAAAATAATAATTAAATAAATTATTTTCATAAACCCCCCATCCCTTTTCATTCTCCTTCCTCCCTTCACATATCGATTTCCAGATAAAAAAAAGAAAAAAGAAACCCCCCCCCCCTCGAAGTTCCCCGTCGCACCCCCCTCAGGCGACGTCGCGCCCAACCCCCGGCCGCCAGCCAACCCCGGCGTAGCCCTTCCCCCTCCTCTCGAACTCACCCCGCGTTCCCTCCTACCCAAACCCCGCGAGCACGAAACCCTAGCCCAAATCGGAGCATCCACCTGCCCAGCGCCCCACCTGAGGCCGCGCCACCACGTATCCGCCCCACCGCGCAGACCCACCCCTCCTCCTACCACCTGCGTCGAAGACTGCCTCACTCCCCAAACCCCTTAAATCCGCCGCCACTACCCTAAACTGCCACCACCCGACACCCTGCACTGCCATGAACCACCCCCTCCACCTCTAGCAGCTTCCGCTCCCTTATCTCCGACCACCTGTGTCGCCCAGTCCCTCCACCAATGAGAATTCGAATTTTACAAGAAGAAAAAGTGATTTCTTTTATTTTAATTTTTATAGCTATGTTGTTTAGATAATTTAGATTAGGAAATCTGATCTTTTTCCTCTTATTATTAGGTCAAAGCTTTGATCTTTGTTATCATAAAGATATGATATATAAATAAAATTTGATTTTTACAAAGAATAAAAATTTGGCTTTTATATATTAGCAGAGAGGATTGAGGTTTTTATTCGCTAAAAGTTGAGGTTTTTATTCACTAAAAGTTGAGGTTTTTATTTGCTAAAAGTTGATATTTTTATAAGCTAGAAAATAATATTTTTATTATATGAGGAGAGGAATAAAAATATAATCTTTTCTCTATTTAGAGCGTTATAAAAATAGAATTTTTATCTATGTAGTAGCGGTATAAAAAGTTGATTTTTAACGTGAAACCGTGTGTAACAGATCTTGTTGGAAGCACAGCGAAGGTGTTCTACATTAGAAAAGTCGTGGCGTTTAGTTAGCTATTGGTGAGAACTTCTCACCTTTATTTTAATTTCTAGTTAAAATATATATTAGGATGTTTGACGGTGTTTAGTAGCACCTGACACCCGTCGTCCACATACCATGGATGGCTTGTTTGCTTGGTTGATATTGTTGGGTTTATGGTGAATATTGGCTTGAATGTGGTTTGTGGTTTGAAATCGAATCGATAATTGGTTAGGATTAGACGTGCGCCGAAATAAGGCGAGGGTGTAAGGCTAGGTTAGAACTTACCCCAGTTTGTGGTTTGTAGAACGAATCGAAAAACTTGTTAGGATTAGACGTGCGCCGAGATAAGGCGAAGGAGTAAGGCTAGGTTAGACCTTACTCCAATTTTGGTATAGCGCCGTTGTGCTGCCGAAATTTTCTAAAAAGTGTTAGAAAAATTTAACTAGTTGGAAATAATTATCCATATACAAACCAGACGATTTGTATATGTATACCTATTTGAATGATATAGTTAGCACGATATATTTTACACATCGCCCAACGGCACGAATAAAAATGTGTGTTTTGCTGGTTGAAACCCCACACGGGTGTTGGGATGAAATTGACGTACACTAATCCCAGTTGTTTAGTTGTATGTCAATCAATTGGTTGACAGGCTGTTGTAAGCGTTGATTAGTGATATTTAATGCTTATGCAGTTGTGTAGTGCACTTTGGATGATGGTTGATTATATGCATGTGTTGTATGTGAATCCATATAAGTGAAATTATATGGTATTTGTTTGGGCCTCATTCCAATTTGGTGAAATCAAAAATATTTGAAATATAATATTTGAAGTGTAAATATTTAAAGCAGAAATATTTGAAAGAGAATATTTAAAGTGAATATATTTGAAATAAAATATATTAAGCCGTGTTGATTAGATTTGCGCCATTTGGACGCGGACGATATTTATATTGATTTTAGTCGTTTTTAAATAAATATCGACTAGTAAATAATTTCAAATTCGAATATTTTGGAAATAATATTGTTTATAGCATAACGATGTAGAATAGTCAATTTTGGTTAAAAATTAAAGGTGAAGTTGGAATCGATTTTTAAATGAGTGGTAAAATACGTTTAGAATTAAAATCGATGATATATATATATATAATATATATTATATATATATTTAATGGCCTGAATAGTACACGCCACGGCAGTTCGTGAATTTCGACCATTAAACTTTGCGTGGACGTTGCGGGAGATCTGACCTTCGGATTCTCCTAAACCCGGAACCGTTGGGTTCGTATCGGAAAGAGCTTTCCAACGAATATAAGAAATTTAAAATCTAAGGGTTGGATTTGGAATTATGTCCAAATCAAATTTGAAAAAGGTCGCTATGGATGCAGTTCGATGACCGTTGGTGGAAATCGACTGTTGGGCCTTGATAAAATTATTAAAAATAGTGATAGTTTGTGTAAAATCAAAATAAGTGATTTGGGAAGAGTTGGGGTGAAAAACTCCATATTTGTGAAGATAAAAATGTGTTTTATTGAATTGAACTGGTTTTAACTAGAATTAAAGCCTATTTATTTTTAAATAAATAAACTGGTTTTGAAATGGTTTTAAAAATAACCATAATTTCTAATGTGTGAATTGGAACGTGATTGTGTGTAATAACCCGGAAAATCTGGGCCAGTTTAAAATTTTTATTTTTGCAATTTTAGCGAATTTTGAATATTTAAAATAGATTATTTTGAATAATATCGACGAGAAATTTATTTTGAATAGAATTTGAACGTATATATTTATACGCGTCGTCGTTAGAATATAAATATTTATATATAATTATAAATAGAATTGAAAATGGCGCGGTAGTTCGATAATTCGATTTCAAACTTCAATTGAATGTATCGGGTGCAAAACAATCCGGATTTTAGTGAAACCAAAAATAATAGGATCTATTTGATAATATCTTTCCAACGAATCCGAAAAATTGAAATTTCATAGCGGGAATCAAAAGATATGTCCAGTTGAAAATTCTGAATAGTCGCTATGGAATTCAGGCCCTTAAAAATAGACATTTTGCAAATGACCTCGGATTTCGACGAAACCAGTTTTGTTGGGTCCGTAGTGTCAAATTTTTGCTAGATTCCAAATTTCATAATTTTTCGAATCAATATGTGAGCGTGGCAAAGGAAAACGTGTTTGACCAGTTTCAGTTGATTTTAATCGACTGGAAAATGACCATTTTTCCAACGGTCTCAGAATTCGACGAAACTAGTTTTGTTAGGACCGTATCGTCAATACGAAGCTAGAAAATAGTTTTCGAGAATTTTTAAAGTTTGTATGTGACCCCGGTAATTTGAAATGTACGTTTAAAATTCAATATAGTGATTTAAATGTAAATTCAACGAAAACTGATCGAGACGATCGAATCAGCTTACGATACATATCCCATTGTGTTCGGAATGGGGGTAATACGCTATGGACGACAGGCGGTTGACCTCGTTTAGAGGTCGTATGTAAAAGTCAACTTTATTTGAAAATAAATAAATAAAATAAATTAATTATATATAATTATTCTTCCCCCCCCCCACTTATCCCTTACCGTTCATTCAGAAAAAAAAAAGAAAAAAAAACGATCCCCCAAATCACATCCGCTCCGCCCCCGTTCAGCACCCCCACGTCCTCCGCCTGGCCCCAACGACCACCGCACCCCCTCCTCCTTCTTCTCTGCCTTGCTTTCTTCCTCTTTCGCCTGCCCCTGCGATCGACGAGACCCCAAAGACCCCCGACCATCGAAGAGAGCGCCGCGCCCTAGCCTGGGACCCCCCTTCCTCTGCCAGTCGCGCCGCCGGCCAGGGCCGCCACCCACGCGAGCTCCCAACCTTCTGAACCCTGCTCCAACCTCGCAGCACCAAACCCTCCCCTCCTCTTCCTCCCTTTGTTCGACGGCCAGCCACCACTCTGGCTTCCCCTTGGCTCCCCAGCTTCGATGAGCAAGCACACCCCCGAACCAAAACTGAAAAGAAAACAAAGGTAAAGTTTTAATTATTTTATTTTAGTCTTTTATTTATTTTATTTATTTTCAATTCATTTATGTAATGATTTCAAAATATAATCAGATATTGATTAGATCTTTAAAGTAGAAGAAAAATTAGAATTTTAATGTAGATAAAGATTTTATTTTTAACAATATCAAAGGTATGAAATTTTATGTGTAAAAATTCGATTTTGATTACGAAGTAAGAGAAGAAAATATACGGTTTTGTCATATTTTTATATGTATAACTTTGCAGTAAAATTTGACCTTTATTATAAGAACATCGATAAAAAGGTGTGATTTTTACATGAGTAGAGAAATAAAAATATGATTTTTATCGTATGTGAAATATAAAAATATAATTTTTATAAAGTAGAAGTATTTAAAATATGATTTTTATCATATGTGAAATATAAAAATATAATCTTTACTATATAGAAATATTAAAAATATGATTTTTATATTTTTAAAGTATTAAAAATATAATCTTTATAGGATAGAGAATATAAAAATATCATCTTTGTATATGTAGCGAAATAAAAAACTAATTTTTATTTTATATACGTTGAAACAAAGTGGTGATTTTCATAACGAGGAAATCTATATTTTTGTAAGGGTGAAGTCTTTATAGTTAAAAAGGCGAGATCTTTATATAGAAAATAGAGAAATAAAAATATGATTTTTATATATTGAACATCGTAGTGAAAATTCGATTTGTAAATATATGAAGCGATATATAAAAATATGACTTTTAAATTGAAAGTGAATAAATAAAAATGTGATTTTTATTTTAAAGACATCGAAATATAAAAATGTGTGATTTTTATATATATAGTGACTACGGGCAACGAAGATGACGAAGATGGGATAACGAAGAAGATTTCTATAAATGAAGTGTCGTGAAGTTGGATAGCTTTCGGTGAGAACTTCTCACCTTTCTATTTCTTTTTCTAGTTATATACATATACTAGGATGCAGACGGTGCTTAGTAGCACCCGACACCCGTCATCCACAGACCATGGATGGCTTGTTTGTAAAATTGTTTGGTTGTGTAGTTGGATAGATTATTTGGTTTGAATTGAATTGTTTGGTGAATTGAAATGGATTTGATTGATGTGTGAATGGCGTGGGCCTTCACTAGACCGGGGATAAGGCTAGGCCTCGTCCCGTTTCTAGTATCGTGTCGTTATGCCGCCGAAATTTTCTAAAATATGTTAGAAAAATAAAAATATCATTTTTATTGTGTAAATGAAATGAATAGAAATTCATGTGTTGAAATAGAATATTTTATCGTTAAAAATATAAATTTTAACGTGAAAGTGAATAAATAAAATATTCATTTACAAACCGGACGGTTTGTTTATGTACACTGATTTGATTGACATTGATTGGGTCGATAAATTTTACACATCGCCCAACTGCACAAATAAAATCTGTGTTTGATTGTTTGAAACCCCACACGGGTGTTGGGATGAAATTTGAAGTTCACTCATCCTGATTGATTAAATATGTCAATCAATTGATTGACAGGCTGTTATAAGCGTAAGATATCTATATTTGATGCTTATACAGTGTAGTGCACTTTGGTTGATGGTTGATTATTTTTCAATGCTATTATATACATGTGTTGTATGGAATCCATATAATTAACGTTATATGGTGATTGATTGGGCCTCATTCCAATCGGGAAAATAAGGAATATTATAAAAGAAAATTCATGTGTTGAATATAAAAATAGTCATGTGTTGACGATGTTCATGTGTTGAGTGAAATATATTATACAATGAAATTACATCTTTATCATATTTACAATTAGAACTACTTCCTAGTAGGAGTCTAATTAAAATCAAACGATAGATACCATAGTTTTATAAAATATTTTACATAACAAAAATAGTGATGTGTTGACAGTACTCATGTGTTGAGATTAGTCGTGTGTTGAAAGAAATATGGATTCATGTGTTGAATGGGATAAATATTCATTTGTTGGATAGAATAAAGAAGTTTTGAAAAATATAAAGCCGTGTTGATTAGTGATGCGTTATTTTGACGCGAACGATATTTATATCGATTTTATTCGTTGTACAATAAATATTGAAAAGTGATTTCAAAATTTAATATTTTGAAATGAAATTCAAATTGAATTAGATTAAAATTCGAATTGAATAGGAAGCGAATTTGAATTCGAATAAAATAGAAATGAATTCAAATTGAATTAAATTGAAATTGAAGTTTAAAACGAACTGAAATTGAATTGAAATCAATTTGAAACGAATTCGAATTAGATCAAATAGAAGGTAAATTCGAATTGAATTGAATTGAAACGAATTTGAATTTGAAGTGAATTGAAATGAATTCGAATTGAATTGAAATCAAATCGATTTGAAATTGAATGTAGAAGTTGAATTGTTTTGAAACGAATTTAAAAAGATTTATAAAATTCGTTTTAAATAGAAATCGACGAAATATATATTATATATATTATATATATAATATAATGGCCTGAATAGAACGCGCCGCGCCGCGGCAGTTCGTGAATTTCGACCATTAATTTCAAACGGACATTGCGGGAGATCCAACCGTCGGATTCTCCTAAAACCGGAACCGTTGGGTTCGTATCGAAAAGAGCTTTCCAATGAATATTAGAAATTTGAAATCTAACGGTTGGATTTGGAATTATGTCCAAATCAAATTCAGAAAAGGTCGCTGTAAGTGCAGTTCGATGGCCGTTGATGGAAATCGACTGTACGGGCCTTGATAAAATTATCAAAAATATCTATAATTTGTGTAAAATCATAAGAAATGATTTGGGAAAAATTGGGTTGAAAAATTCTATTTTTGAAAGGATAAAAATAGATTTTTATCGAAATGAACTAGTTTTGAACTAGAATTAAAATCAATTTATTTTTGAAATAAATAAATTGAATTTGAAAGTGATTTTAAAAATAATCCATATTCCCAATACGTGGATTGGACTGGAGTTGAATCAAAATTATCTTCGGAATATTTCGATGTTGGATTTCGTGACTATACAAATATTGCTATGGGGATTTGAAAGATATATTTTATATCGTTATTTCCAATACGATATTTGTTGGTTTCAGAATTTGATATTGAATATAAGCCGATATATTTTCTATTCAGAGCCTTGTATTTAATATCAAATGTGATTTGGGTTTATCGTGAATCGTGTTTTAGATGACATTGGTTCTTTAACCCAGTTAAAGGCAAGATGTTGATTTTTGAAAGGATTAAAACTAAGTGGAGTTTTAATGAATCTTTAATTAGAACTGAAATGTGAATTGATAATTTATATTATCAAATCTGAAAGGTGATCGAGAATGGAGTACCACCAGTTTTGCTCCAAAGCGATAGTTAAATCTTTAATTAGATTTGAACGTGAAATGGTAATTAATTTTACCGATAACACCGTGGTGTTAGATGTGGAGTATTACCAGTTTTCTCCATGGGATATATAGGTTGGGATTGGGAAATAAAATAAATAATTACTTCGATGTGGTTCGTTAATCCCGACTAGTTTGAAATGATATCCAAAGGAAGATTAAAGAATAAATTTAGAAGAATTTATCTTGGATAAAATTAATGGGAACCTTTCCCTAAGAATGTGATTTTGTGAATAAAAGAATATTCTGAATTGGAATGAGGCGTTTGTTGTGTTTGTGTAACATTTGTTTATTATATACGTGGGTTATTCAGAAAGGCCGGGTTATACCCATTCTGAATAACCGATTCGACGAGATGTCGAAGAGGAAGACGGTGGTTGAAGACCGGAAGTCTTCACATCGTTTGGGTGATTACTGATGATCTTGATTGGGTTGTACACCCAAGATGAGGGAAACAGTTGGTGATCGTCCAGACGTACTTGGAGATCGATGGATATGCGAGGAAAGTGCCTCCGGTTTCGTTCAGACCCAGAACGAACTTGTAAATGGATTGTGTGTCTGACATTGGATTTTATTCTGTGTTGATTGATCTCTATTAAATATACATCTGTTTGGCGGCGGAGAATTTATTCTCTTGCTTAACGCCCTTCTCTGAGACGTACGAGCTCAGAGGTTGTATATCGATGGACATCAGTCGCATGGAGTGAATTGCCAATGTGGCACGCGTAAGTGGCAATTGATCAAGGCTTCTGTTGAAAAGCAAAGTCTTGTGGTTGATGATCAAAGCACGGCCTGTGTGGTGTAGCTTTGCGTATAGCGTGAATTCGCGAGCCTCACACCTCGGTATGAGTCAAAAACGGGATAGTGACTGCAGGGAGAGCACGGCGTTTCTTTCTAGCTAGGGTGGTGTCAGTGACCTACCAGCCCTGACATTTATATACTTTTCACCTGTGTGGTTGTTGGATACGAGGCGCCTCGGATATAGGTCTGTAAGGACCGGGAAACGTGTGTTCAGGAATTGCCAATCCTCAAAAGTATGAGAGGACTGGCCCTGAAGATCCAAGGATCATAGTGGGGTCCTGAGACATTTGCTAGAGTGTCTCGAACGCGGAGAGGAGCTTGCCCCTTGCCTCGGCTCATGACGGAAATCCAATTTCCAATACGTGATATTGCGGTTTTAATTGTAGAACTAGTATGGCGACATGATATATGGTACCCATGCCGTCTATGATTTATATTTATGATTGAAATTGTTTTGACACTATACACCTATTATAGTATCAAGTGATTTGCTTTAAACGTACCAAGCATGTTTGGCTATTATAAGGGAAAACCCTATCCTCCGGCTTGCGTTGCATTGTGTGATGGGACCTGGGTCTTATAATAGCTTCATTTTTCCAAAAAGCATTGCGCTATTTTGTTATATGCACTAGTATTCTTGGGAGAAAACCCGTTCCGTGTTATACGGCGTGGTCCCTTGATTTACCTAACTTTAAAACCAATATTAATAACTGTTTTAGTTCTCACACCAGTCACATGACTGACCTGGAGTTTATTGTTTTAACCTAAACTCTGGGTGCCCCTATTTTCCACACGGGCAGCTGGTAGTTTTGGTTTTGCAGATTTATATTCACAGGGTCCTGATTTACAGCTGGAACGATGCTCGGAAAGCTCTGTATCCGTGTATCACTTCTAGTTGCGTTTTGTATATTTTTCCGCTGCTATGTAATTTATTGTAATCTCTGGTATTTGTCGAATGTAATTTAATCATTTATACTTTGTATATTCTTGTATCTGATGGAATTGTTGTAATAACAATGAAATGTTCTTCTGTATGCGCTCTATTTTGTCTTGTCCTCAATTCTATCCATGCTTTCCTTCACGGGGAAGTTCGGGTCGTCTCATTGTGGGTTCGTCTTGAGCGGTGTCTTAAATAACACTGTTCTTGAATCCAGTTTAGAAAAGAATAAATCTTTTGACTAAGATTTGGTTAAAGTGTCCAGTTAATATTTAATTGGAATATAATTTAAATGGGTTCTTGGGTTTATCGTGAGCAGTGTTTTAAATAACACTTGTTCTTTAACTCGATTAACAATTGGATGTGATTTGGGGTTTATCGTGGATCGTGTTTTAAATGACATCGGTTCTTTAACCCGGTTAAAGATTAAAACTAAGTGGAGTTTTAATCTTTAATTAGTTTGAAGTGAAATTCAAAGGAGGATTAAAGAATAAATTTAAAAGAATTTATCTTTGATAAAATTAATGGGAAACTTTTCCTAAGAATGTGAAATTTAGAAACTAACTGTAGGTTGGTTAAGAAGAATGGTTTCCTGGGTGTTGATCTGATGTCGGTTTCGGCCTTCGGGGTTAATATTTGGGGAATTGTTCTCTTACCAATTTACGGTTATTGACATCTAAATTGGAATGAGGCATATGTTGTGTTTGTGTAACATTTGTTTAAAATATACGCGGGTTATTCAGAAAGGCCAGGTTTATACCCATTCTGGATAACCTATTCGACTATAAGTTAAAGGTGAAGACGATGGTTGAAGACCGAGGGTCTTCTCGTCATTTGGATAATTACTGACCATCTTGATTGGGGGCACCCAAGAGGAGAGAATCAGTTGGTGATCGTCAGACGTGGCTGGAGATCGACGGATATGCGAGGAAAGTGCCTCCGGTTTCGTTCAGACCCAGAACGGACTTTTAAATGGTCGGTGTGTCTGACATTGGATTTTGGCGCTATGTTGATTGGTTTCTATTAAATATACTTCTGCCTGGAGAAATGGAATTTATTCTCTTACTTCACCCCTCTTTGAGTTGCTCGGATCAGAGGTTGTATATCGATAGACATTAGTCGCATGGAGCGGATTGCCTGTGTGGCATGCCTAAGTGGCAATTGATCAAGGCTTCTGTTGAAAAAGCAAAGTCTTGTGGTGATGATCAAAGCACGGCCTGTGTGGCGTAGCTTTGTGTAACGCTGGATTCACGAGTTTCACACCCCGGGTGAACCAAAACCTGGAGACGGACATCAGGGAGGGCTTGCGTTTTCTTCTAGTTAGAAGTGGTGTCAGTGCTTGAACTGGCTGGCACTGCTTATGTGGTTGTTGCTGTTGCGAGGCGCCTCTGATATATCGGTCGTTCTCGAACCGATGGAGTCAGTGGACTCATTTTCGCCCCATAGGGCGGAAGAACGTAGTGTCCCAGGGTTTAAGTTTAATCCACATCGGTGGACCGGCCCTGACGATCCAAGGGGAAGTTGCGGCTGTTCCTGAGACATGGTAGACTAGATTGTCTCGAAGCGGTTAAGGACTATCTTTTGCCTCGGTTCACAGACGGAAATCCAATTTCCAATACGTGATGTTGCGGTTTTGATTGTATAGCCTAGTATTGGCGACATAGTGGGATGGGGCATTTATGCCGTCTAGGATTGATACATTTATATTTGAAGTGATTTTGACACTATACACTTATTATAGTAATATCAAATAACTTGTTTTAAACGTATCAAGCATGCTTTGGCTTTTATAAGGTAAAACCCTATCCTCCGGTTTGTGTTGCATTGTGTGATGGGACCAGGGTCATATAATAGCTTCATTGTTCTTTATTTAGCATTGCGCTATTTGCTTATGCTCTGGTATTCTTGGGGTGAAGCCCGTTCCGCGTTAGCGGCGTGGTCCCTTGATTTACCTAACTTTAAGAGTAATAACTGTTTAGTTCTCACACCAGTCACATGACTGACCTGGAGTTTATTGTTTTAACCTAAACTCTGGGTACCCTTATTTTCCGCACGGGCAGCTAGTAGTTTTGGTTTTGCAGATGTATATTCACAGGATCCTGGTTTACAGCTGGAACTATACTCGGGAAGCTTTGTACCCGCGTATTCTTTTCAGTTGTGTTTTGTATTATCTTCCGCTGTATGTAATGTATTTAAATCTCTGATTTTTGTGTAATGTATATTAATTGTGAATACTCGATATATTCTTGTACTCTGATGTAAATCATTGTAATAGCAATGAAATGTTCTTACGTTTTGCGTTCTATTCTGTGTTGTTCTCAAAGCAATTCGTGTTTTGATCGATCTTGGTCGGTTTCAGCGATCGATTGAGTCCGGGAGAAATCCCTTTTGTTACATATATAGGTTGGGATTGGGAAATAAAATAAATAATTACTTCGGTGTGATTCGCTAATCCCGACTAGTTTGGAAAAACCTTAACGTGATGTGAATGATATCTAAAGGAAGATTAAAGAATAAATTTAGAAGAATTTATCTTTGATAAAATTAATGGGAACCTTCCCCTACGAATGTGAATATTTGAATAATAGTATACCCTGAATATGAATGAGGTGTATGTTGTGTTTGTGTAACACGTGTTTATTATAAACGTGGATTATTCAGAAAGGCCGGGTTATACCCGTTCTGAATAACTGATTCGGCGATATGTCGAAGGTGAAGACAGTGGTTGAAGACCGAGGGTCTTCACATCATTTGGATGATTCCTGACCATCTTGATTGGGCTGTACACCCAAGAGGAGAGAATCAGTTGGTGATCGTCCAGACGTACTTGGAGATCGACGGATATGCGAGGAAAGTGCCTCCGGTTTCGTTCAGACCCAGAACGGACTTGTAAATGGACTGTGTGTCTGGCATTGGATTTTATTCTGTGCTGATTGATTTCTGTTAAATATATATCTGTTTGGCGGCGAAGAATTTATTCTCTTGCTTAACGCCCTTCTCTGAGACGTACGAGCTCAGAGGTTATATATCGATAGGAATCAGTCGCATAGCGTGAATTGCCATGTGGCATGCGTAAGTGGCAATGATCAAGGCTTCTGTTGCAAAGCAAAGTCTTGTGGTGATGATCAAAGCACGGCCTGTGTGGCGTAGCTTTGTGTATAACGTGAATTCGCGAGCCTTACACCTCGGTATGAGTCAAAAACGGGATACGGACTGCAGGGAGAGCATGACGTTTCTTTCTAGCTATAGGTGGTGCCGGTGCTTAAACTGGCCGGCATTCATATAGTTTTCACCTGTGTGGTTGTTGGATGAGGCGCCTTGATTATTAGGTCTGTTAGAACCGGGAAACGTGTGTTCAGGAATTGCCAATCCTCAAAAGTAAGAGAGGACCGGCCCTGAAGATCCAAGGATCATAGTGGGGTCCTAGGCATTTGCTAGAGTGTCTCGAATCGGAGAGGAGCTTGCCCCTTGCCTCGACTCATGATGGAATCCAATTTCCAATACGTGACAGTGCAGTTTTATTTGTAGAGCCAAGTTTGGCGACATAGTGGCATGGGACGCTCATGTCGCCTATGATTTATAGTTATGACTGAAATTGTTTTGAAACACTTATGCACTTATAGTAATATCAAAATAATCTGTGTTTAAACGTATCAAGCATGCTTTGGCTGTTATAAGGGAAAACCCTATCCTCTGGCTTGCGTTGCATTGTGTGATGGGACCTGGGTCTTATAACTGCTTCATTGTTCTTTATTTAGCATTGCGATGTTTTGTGATATGCACTGGTATCCTTGGGATAAAATCCGTTCCGTGTTATACGGCGTGGTCCCTTGTTTTACCTAACTTTAAAATAAAGATTTATAACTGTTTTAGTTCTCACACCAGTCACATGACTGACCTGAAGTTTATTGTTTTAACCTAAACTCTGGGTGCCCTTATTTTCCGCACGGGCAGCTAGTAGTTCGCAGATTTATCCTTACAGGACCTGGGGTTTACAGCTGGAACTATACTCGGAAAGCTCTGTATCCGTGTATTCTTCTCAGTTGTGTTTTGTACTATTTTTCCACTGCATTGTAATGTATTTAAATCTCTGATATTGTCAAATGTATATTATTTATTCATACTCTGTATATTCTTATATTCTGATGGAATTGTTGTAATAAACAATGAAATGTTCTTCTGGTTGTGTTCTATTTTGTGTTGTTCTCAGAGAATCCGTACTTTATCCTCCCTTCGGGGACCAGGGAAGTTGCAAGTCCTCACAGTTGGTATCAGAGCTTTGGTTTACAGAGCTCGAGAACAAGACACTTTAGAACCAAACGAAAGAATTCATCAGAAATTGGATTAGTAATATCCAAGGAGAATTACTCGTTAGAGATAGGATCAGCAATATCCTAGAACGAGTGTGAAGAGTATATTTTTAAAATAAAGTTAAAACCAAATTTTGTTTTAAAGATTAAGTTCAAGTATACGTATTTGAGTAGTTTACTTTACATTGATTTGGACAATCGAGTATATATTGATTTTGCATATACGCGTCATGAACGTATGTTCAAAGTTTTAATATACTGGATAGATATATGATTAAACTCTAGTCACCTGGAGGTGATACTGATGATTAATGCATTATCATCAGTGTTTATGTTCGTGTGTCGAAGGTGTGATATCTATATACTTCCACTAGACTGGTGTGAGAACCAAAACTAGAATAGGATTATTTGTGTTGCTTTAGCGTCAAAAATTGGATTTTTGGCTATATGTAAACTATGAATTTGAAACATTAAGCAACTAATAGACTGTTGTTTGTGTTGTTTGATTATATGTTGATTAATTTCACTAATATATACTCGTAAAGCAAATTTAGCCAATTGTATCAAATTTGAACGAAATTGGAAATTTATCGCTTTTGCATATATGTATAAGTGTATGTACATTGGACAGGTCATAACAAGGGAGCTAAGCAAAGGAATAAAATTGTTATGCCCGTCAAATAGCTACATGTTTACCATATTTTACTCTATTTCTTGGGTGATGATGATTTTATGAGCCGTGTCGGCTAGCCGCTTGGTTTTCTTTTTCTTTTTGAGATCTGAGGGCCCCTGGGAGGCTATTTGAAATATCCCGTTGCTCCCGTTGCAGGGGAGATTATGGCGAAATTTTTCAGAAATTTAGGGTGTTAACCAAATTTTTGAGAAATTTGAAAAGTTTTCAGAAACTGAAAGGTTGGAGAACTTAAGCCATAATAAAAATAAAGGAAGTTGAGTTGATTAGAAAACAACTTCCACCTCTGTTCCTTTTCGAGGACGAAAAAATTTTAAGTAGGGGAGAATGTAACAACCCGAAAATCTGGGCCAGTTTAAAATTTTTATTTTGGCATATTTGGCTGATTTTGACTATTTAAAATAGATTATTTTAAATAAATATGACAAAAAATTTATTTTTGACAAAGTTAAAACGAATAAATTTATTTTGAATAAAATATGAGCCTGGAATAGCGCGGTAGTTTGAGAATTCGATTTTAAACATCAATTAAATATATATAATTCAATTTAAAACAGTATGGGGACGACCCTAGAAAATTTAACTCTGTTTAACCAAATCTTTGAAACCGATGTGGAGAACTGAACCGTCACAGAGTAGAGAAAATGCTAGGGCTTGGCCGACATTTTAAAATAGGTGCAGGGTTGTTTATACAAGGCTATATACATTTAAAGGTATTTTAAATATATATTTGGCCCTTAAAAATAGCCATTTTGTAAACGACCTCGGAATTCGATGAAACCACTTTTGTTGGGTCCGGGATGTCAAATTATTGCTAGGTACCAAGTTTCATAATTTTGGGAGTTAATATGTGAGCGTGGCGCAGTTAAACGCGTTTGAACAATTTCAGTTGAATTTAATCGACTGGAAATTGGCCATTTTTCAAACGGTCTTGGAATTCGGCAAAATTAGTTTTGTTAGGACCGTATCGTCGATACGATGCCAGAAAATATTTTTCTGGAATTTTTCGAGTTCATATGTGGCCCCGGTAATTTGAAATGTGCGTTAAAATTAAGTATATACTGATTTATACTTTAAATTTGACCAAAACTAGTCGTAACAGCCGAATTGGCTTACGATACATATCCCATTGTGTCCGGGATGGGGGTATTACACTAAGGACGACAGTCGTTGGGTTCGAATAGGGGTTCGGACGAAAAGGTCAACCTTTTCGAAAACTAAATTAAATTAAATAATTAAAATGAAAAAACCCTCCCTTTTATTCTCCCCCCTTTCCTGTTGACTCAGTCAAAATAAAATAAGAAAAAAAAATGGATCTCGTTCGAACCCCCCTCCCCCGACGCCTCCAGCCTACACCGCGCCTCGTCGACACCGTCAACCACCGCCCACCGTCGGCGAGACCGCTGCCGCCCCATCTCCTCTTTCTCCGCTCCCTCCTCCTTCAAATCGCGCCCCCCCAGGCCTAAAACCCGCGAGCACCCAAAAAGGAATCGCTCCAACTCGATGCTCCGCCACCCCCTTGCAGCCTGCCCCACCGCTTGACCCTCTCTCCACCGCGACCTCCCAACTCCAGTCCCCCCACCTACGACCAGCAAGCCGCCACAGCCCCTGTGCGCCCAGTCCTCCAGCTACCGACGCGAGCACGAACCCTAGCCCCTCTCAGCCCAAAACCGCTACTGTTCAGCGCTGCCCCGACACCAGGAAGCCATCGCAATCCGACCACCGAGCGCGCCCATCGCCTGTCCCCTCCTTGATTGTCGCCCAGCTAAGGATGACGATTTGATGAAACCGTGAGTTTTTATTTTATGTGTTTAAGTTAGAGAAAAAAATCAGATTTTTTATGTGTTAAGGTTAGAAAAAAATCAGATATTATTGTTTTTTTTATAAGAACATAGAGATAAAAATATAAATACTTTGTTTTAAATATAGCGATAAAATTATATTCTTTTGCCGATTAAAAATATATTCTTTTGTCGGTTAAAAATATATTCTTTTGTCGAGTAGAAATATATCCTTTTGTCAAAGAAAGAAATATATAACCTTTTGTTGAAGAAAAATAATATGTTCTTTTATATTTAAATAGCGAAGAAAATATATAATATACTTTGATTTATAAATATATATACCTTGTTGAAAAAAAAAATATACCTTGTTTTTGAAAATTAAATATACAGTGTTTTTTGAAAGAAAAAATATAGTCTTTAAAAATATAAAGCAAAGTAAAAGCATAGCCTTTTAAATATAAAATAGCGTTGTATTAAAAATGTGATTTTTAATATAAATTTCATGAAACAGATTTCGTTGGATTAAAACAGCAATTCTGAGCGGCAACGAAGCATGGCAAAGACGTCCTACATAACAAGAGTCGTGGCGTGTGGTTTAGCAATTGGTGAGAACTTCTCACTTTTACTTTTGATTTCTAGTTAAAATATATACTAGGATGCTTGACGGTGTTTAGTAGCACCTGACACCCGTCGTCCACAAACCATGGATGACTTGTTTGCTTGGTTGCTATATTTTTTGAATTGATTTGGATATTGGTTTGAATGTGGTTTGTGATTTGAAATCGAATCGATAATTGGTTAGGATTAGACGTGCGCCGTTATAAGGCGAGGGAGTAAGGCTATGTTAGACCTTACTCCAGTTTGTGGTTTGAATAATGAATCGAAAAATTTGTTAGGATTAGACGTGCGCCATGATAAGGCGAAGGAGTAAGGCTAGGTTAGACCTTAGTCCAGTTTTGGTGTTGTGCCGTTGTGCTGCCGAAATTTTCTAAAATGTGTTAGAAAAATTTGAACCGTGAAAATAAATATCCATATACAGATCAGACGATTTGTATATGTATACTGTAACACCCCGAATTTCAATTAACACTAATGGTTAGAAATTAAAGTATAATTAATCTCAGATGGAAGAACCAGGGGAAACGGGCTGCGTCATTGCGTTCGTCTCGGAAAAATACGCGAAATAGAGTCCGAGTTTTCGAGAATCGGAGTCCGTATGGCCCGGTTATGGCCCAAAGAAGTTTTAGGAAATTTAAAATTTAAATTTCAGATTTGGGCTGGGCCAGGCGGGGTCAGGCGGGAAGCTTCCCGCCCAGCCCATGTCGACAGGGCTGTCGACAGGCCTGTCGACAGGGGTGTCGACATGCCTGTCGACTTGCCTGTCGACAGGGTCCAGGCGCCCAGTGAACCTGGGTGCACCAGGTTGCACCAGGTTGGGTTTCAGGCTGGCTAGGAGGGCTGGTTCTAGAGATTTCCTAAATCTAAGGGTCCTAATCTAATCTAGGGTTAATCTAAGGGCCTAAAACACTTTCTAATCCTATAAATAAGACCCTAACCCTACCCTAATTCATTCATAATTAAACCTAGTAACTAAACTATGGCAAAATGCTAGCTCTCATGGCCTCCACTAATTTTATGAAGAGGGTTGCATGCTAATCACTCTCAAATCAACCTCTAATCTCTTCTTAGCATCTTAATCTTCTTTATTTGGTGTGCAAAGTTGCTAGTTGTGAGTTTCTATCACTTTGATGATCTTTTGGTAAACTAATTAGATGAGATGTAATGAGATTTATGGTTTTGTATGTGGATTAATGAGCTTTGAATCATATGATATGATGTTAGCATTAATCTTATGTTTATGCATGTTGAGTATGTATGTTTATGCATGTTGAGTATGTAAGTTTATGCAAGTTTAATATGATGTATGTTATGTTTGCATGATGCTAAATATGCAAGTTGTGGGCTATGTAATCATATGCATATCATGCAAGTTCATGGTGATATGCTATGCAAGTTACATGTATGTAAATATGCAAGTTACATGTTTGTTAATATGCAAGTTACATGTTTATTAATATGCAAGTTACATGTATGTAAATATGCAAGTTACATGTTTGTTAATATGCAAGTTACATGTTTGTCAATATGCAAGTTACATATAAGTAAATATGCAAGTTACATGTTTGTTAATATGCAAGTTACATGTTTGTTAATATGCAAGTTACATGTTTGTTAATATGCAAGTTACATGTATGTAAATATGCAAGTTATATGTTTGTTAATATGCAAGTTCATGATGACACATTATGCAAGTCTATGAGTTAATATGCAAGATTGTTATGCAAGTAAATATGTAAGTTATGTGACATATTATATGCAAGTTATGTGACATGTTATGCAAGTGCATGTGCAAGTTATGTGTTTGTTAATATGCAAGATGGCACCTTTGAAACATGTTCATTCATATGTAAGTTGACACCTTTTATATGTGTTATATCATGAGAACGAAATTACGTGGGAATGATGGGGTAATTAAATGCATAGGTTAATAAGATTGGGTGAAATTAATTTAATTATGCATAATATAAAATAAATGAACATAGTATGGGAATTTGCCTATTTAGTTAGGTGTACCCATACTATGTGTTGGGAATTTACCTATTGAGTTAGGTCTACCCCATGGGAATTTACCTATTGAGTTAGGTCTACCCATGTTAAGAAAAACTTGATTAATTAGGGATAATTAATATAAAATTATGAGGGTGATTAATTAGGTGTAATTAATTGACTAAGACACGAGGTTGGACTCATTTGTAGTGTAAAACTGCCCGGACCCGACCGGCTTAACCAGTTGCTACAAATGTCAGCCCAATGTGAGAGGTCTTGGCCATAAATTAAATACGTGATTAAGGTAAAGACACGAGGTTAGACTCTGATATGACGTAAGACTGCCCGGATTCTACCGGCTTAACCAGGCGGTCATAACAGTCAGTCTAATGTGGGAGGTCTTTACGGGAGATCACGGTCTTAGTTAATTAAGAAACACTTAACCATTATAGCATGTAGTGGGACATGAGGGGTTAAGTGGGTGCCTTGGGTGGCATGTGGAATCTTAAGTGGGTTGCCTTGGGTGGCAATAGAAAATACGATTAGAATACTTAACCAAGAGAAACATGTAATTAAACATGATTAAAGGGTTAAGTGGGATACACTAGATATTTGACAAGCTTAAGTGGGTAGCTTGTGGGGGCCCATTTCAACCAATATCCCAAACGTATCTTTGTGGGCTCGACCCATGTCGAGTGACGGGACACGCATATTGGGCTTGATTATAAGAGGCCAAAACGGGTTAGCGGTGGCAACGCAAGTCCAACGGGCTTCATATGCGTGAGTGGGCCCGGGCTGGTAGGTAAGCCGTTGTTGCATCGTGTAGATATAAGCCGTGCACCGTTAATTATATCGGGTTGCCACGTTGGGGGAATGGTACACCCCATGGTGGGGCCAGCACGGGTATCTACGTTAGGGAGCCGATCGAATGGGGAGTAGTGTGTACACCTGGTGGAGTGTAGGGCCCCGTGGCGCCTACTTGGTCACCTAGGGGTACGCAAGTACTATTAAGTTAATTTTATAAGCCATGGGTGGGATCAACCTTTAAGTTAGGAACGACTGGTGTGGTGCAGTTTAGTAATTTACCTTAGGAAGGGTAGATGCGTCTTTATCCTTTATCTTAGTTTAGTTGATTTCTTAGGGTAGCTATTCATCCCTATATGTTACCGTATATCAATTCATGTCTTCTCTGGTTACTTTAACGATTGTATTGTTAAAGTTATAGGACTCACTCAGACTTATGTCTGACCCCGTTGTTTTTATCTTTTTCCCAACCCTCAGGTCCTGTGGTGGATCCTGGCAGTAGTGGAGCTTGATCGGATTGCGGTTCCAGTCTTTAGGAGCTTGGATAGATGTGAAGCTCCAGTTATCCAGTTATCTTTTCTTTTGTTTTGGCTATTGTATGAGAGTGGGATTATGTATTTCTTTATTTTGATGGATATTGTACTTGACTTTTATTATGGGTTTATGATGTAACCAGACATGTTTTACTTCCGCTGTTATGAGATGATGTTTTAAAATTCCAAGTACTATTTATATCTGTCTTGTTGTAATTTTTCTGTTCTATATTCACTAAAATACTCCACCGATGTTATGGCATTCCCTTTGTGAGTGATCATAGCGGGAGTGGGGTGTTACACGTGGTATCAGAGCTTAAGGTTACCAGAACAGATAAAATTTTTAGAAAAAACTATTTTCTAAGAGTATTTTCGAAGAAAGTATTTTCAAAAACATGTCTTTTAAGAGAAAAAGTTTTTGAAAAAGAAAAGCATAATCCCCAATAGCCATATCCTTATCTTTCGGAATCTCCTTTTTGAATCTTTCCTCTTTCGTTTCAGCATGGCTGAAGATCTTAACATCCCGGAGGGTTTAGTTATACCACTATGGTATAGGAGGTTGCAAGAGGCTAGGGCCGCGGCTGCGGGTCCAGCCAATGCTACTACACCAGAGACAACCGCTCCTCCTCCTCAGCCTAGAGTGGATAATTTTGCTAAGGTTTGCAAGGAGTTCAAGGCTATAGGAGGAAAACCTTTTCTAGGTTCAGAGACTTTCGTAGAGGCTAGAGATTGGCTTAAGGAAGTGGAAGAGTTGCTAGATATCTTTGAAGTGGAAGAGGGAAAGAAAGTCAAGTTGGCGGCTTGGTTAATGAAGGGAGAGGCCTCATTCTGGTGGGAGGTCACTAATGGAGAACGCCCTGTTGACTCTTGGGCAGATTTTAAGCAAAGGTTTGGGGCTAAGTTTCTCTCAAGGGCGGAAGAGAATCTGTTTATGGAGAAGTTCTTGAATTTGAAGCAAGGGAATCTCACGGTGAAAGAATATGTCAACAAATTCAATCAATTAGCAAGGTTTGGCATAGAGTTGGTGAATACACCGGAGAAGAAGGCTTTGAGGTTCGTTAAAGGCTTGAACGAACCATTGCAAGGAATAGCTATGACTCACATTCCTATGGGGGCCACCTTTGAGAAGCTTGTCTACATGGCACTTATGCATGAGGATGATAAGAATTCTAAGGCACCAGAGAAAAAGGGGGATCAGAAGAAACCGCAACAACAACAACAAGGCAAGGGTGGAAAAGGCAATGGTGACAAGAAGAAGACAAAGAAGAAGTGCTTTAATTGTGGGACACCAGGGCACCTCAGTAAGGATTGTCGCAAAAAGAAGAAGACCGGTTGCTTTCATTGTGGTGAAGCAGGGCATCTTGTGAAAAACTGCCCAAAGAAGGGGCAGAAGACGGGGTCTACCTCAGGAGGTCAGGTGCAAGCTCTTATAGCACCACCTCAGTCAGGGGGGCAAGTTCAGGCTCTCTCAGTACCACCGATTCAGCAGAGAGGTAGAACTATTTCCGTTGAAAGTCTGGTTTTTCTGTTTGATCATCCAGTACGTACTTTGTTTGACTCTGGCGCATCGCATTCTTTTATCTCATCATCGTTAGTTGAGTCACTGCACTTAGACACCAGTCTGGTTAATGATCCCTTGGTTGTTTCAAACCCAATTGGGGGCTCTATATATCTGTCTATGATATGTTTGGGTTTGAAGATTTCTATACTTAGCGTTGAGTTTAGATGTGATGCTTTTGTATTGGGCTTCACGGGCTATGGGTTGATTTTGGGCATGGACTGGTTATCCAGTAATGGTGCCGTTCTTGATTGTGAAAGGAGAGTTGTCAGGCTTATGACCCGCTTGGGTAATACTCTCGAGATCTCTTGTAATCCCATGGAATCTGTTTTGCTAAGTTATCTTGAATCGCTCGATGCTTCGGTCGAGAGTTTGCGTTCTGTCAGAGTGGTCCGGGAATATCCGGATGTGTTTGAAGAAGTAAAGGGTTTGCCTCCGAAGCGGGAGATAGATTTCAGAATTTATTTGGTGGATAATGCCAAACCGGTGTCTTTACCAGTGCGCCACATGGCTCCTCGTGAGAGGAGGGAACTCCATAAGCAAGTAGGGGAGTTGCTTGAGAAGGGGTTCATAAGACGGAGCATATCGGAGTGGGGTGCTCCAGTAGTATTTGCTACGAAGGCGGATGGGTCTCTCAGACTTTGTGTGGATTATAGAGAACTTAATAAGCTCACGAAGAAAAATAGACACCCATTACCAAGGATAGATGATCTCTTTGATCAGTTGGTTGGCGCCTCAGTGTTTTCACAGATGGATCTAGCTATAGGGTTTCATCAGTTGAGAGTGGCGGAGGACAGTATAGAGAAGACTGCTTTCCGGACTCCGGATGGTTTTTATGAGTGGCTAGTGATGCCATTTGGGTTGACAAACGCCCCTGCATACTTTGTTGATCTCATGAGTAGAGTGTTCAGAGAGTATCTGAATAAGTTTGTAGTAGTTTTTGTGGATGACATCTTGGTCTTTTCCAAGAGTGAAGAAGAGCATGCCTTACATCTCAAGGAAGTTTTGGAGACTCTTCGAGCACATAGTCTTAAAGCTAAATTCTCTAAATGTCATTTTTGGAGAAGAGAAGTGCGATTCTTAGGGCATGTGGTCTCTAAGGAAGGGATAGCTGTGGATCCCGCAAAGATAGTATCTATCCAGGATTGGAAAGTTCCTAAAAATGCTACCGAGGTAAGAAGTTTCTTGGGGTTGGCAGGATATTACAGGAAGTTCATCAAAGACTTCGCGAAGATATCAGCCCCATTAACCCGCTTGACGAAGAAGAATCTCGTTTTCTTATGGGACGTAGATTGTGATGATGCTTTCCGACGATTAAAGAGAGCTTTGACCACCGCTCCAGTTTTAGTGCTCCCAGATGGGAGTAAGCCGTTTGTTGTTTATACGGATGCTTGTGGAACAGGATTGGGCGCAGTCTTGATGCAGGAGGGAAGGGTAATAGCCTATGGAGGGAGACAATTGAGAGTGCATGAGAAGAATTACCCTACCCATGATCTAGAGTTGGCCGCGATTGTTTTCGCACTTAAATCCTGGCGCCATTATCTTCTTGGTGAGAGATTCGAGTTGTTCACTGACCATAAATCATTGAAGTACCTATTCTCTCAGAAGGATTTAAATTTAAGACATCAAAGGTGGATGGAGTTCTTAGCATCCTATGATTTTGAGATAGCGTATACTCCTGGCAAGGGTAACGTGGTGGCGGACGCCTTGAGTAGAAAAAGGCTATCTTTGAGTCCATTGTTCGTGGAACGGCGAAGCTTGGAGTTTCTTTCTTTGTTCGACTTCAGACCTTCTGTTGACTTTGTACCTGGTTTGTTGGCATCCTTGGAAGTTAGACCTACCCTTTTGGGACGGATTGGCGAAGCTCAGCGAGACGACCCACAGTTGGTTGGGTTGGTAGAGAAGCTTATAAGGGGGGAGTCGTCCAGCCATTTGGGTAGATACACTATAGATGATAGGGGATGGTTGCATAGAGACGGTAGACTTTGTGTACCGCAAGATGAGGGTTTGAAGAAGGCTATTTTGGATGATGCACATCATTCAAGAATGACTATTCATCCCGGTGGAGACAAAATGTACCAAGACATGAAGAGAGTTTTCTTCTGGGCCGGTATGAAGAAAGATGTGGCCGAGTATGTGGCTAGATGCTTGGTATGCCAACAAGTTAAAGCGGAGCAAAGGAAACCCGGTGGGTTGCTACACCCATTGGAAGTTCCGCAATGGAAGTGGGATAGTGTCTCGATGGATTTCATCGATGGGTTACCGAGATCGAGGAAGGGCAATACGGGAATTTGGGTTGTGGTGGACAGACTTACCAAGAGTGCCCATTTTATACCCGTGAAGAGTAAGAGGACGGCTCCATGGCTTGCTTCAGTCTATGTTAGAGAGATTGTTAGATTGCATGGCGTACCATCCAGCATTGTGAGTGATCGAGATCCTATCTTCACTAGTGAGTTTTGGAGAAGTTTGCAAGAGGCGGTAGGGACTCAGTTGTGTTTAAGCACCGCATATCATCCTCAGACGGACGGCCAGACCGAGAGGGTGAACCGTATCTTAGAAGATCTCTTGAGGCTTTGTATCTTGGATTTTGGAGGTACATGGGAAGAACATCTTCCTTTGGTGGAGTTCGCATATAATAACAGCTTTCAGTCCAGTATTGGCATGGCACCTTTCGAAGCTCTTTATGGAAGGCCTTGTCGATCTCCTACATGTTGGTGGGAATCTACGGATAAGATCTTGCTTGGGCCAGATATGGTTAGAGAGACTTCAGAGAAGATTGATTTAATTCGTAGAAGGATGAAGGCAGCGCAAGATAGACAGAAATCTTATGCGGATCGAAGAAGGACGGATCTTGAGTTTGAGGTTGGGGACATGGTTTTTGTCAAAGTATCTCCGTTGAGAAAGGTTGTTCGCTTTGGGTCCGTTGGGAAGTTAGCACCGAGGTTTGTTGGGCCGTTTCCTATTAAGGAAAGGATTGGACGGATGGCATATAGGGTGGAGTTGCCCGACAGACTTAGTGGTGTTCACGATGTATTCCATGTATCACATTTGAGGAAGTGCTTACATGAGACCGCAGAGGTGGTAGAGCCGAGCTTGCTTAGAGATGTAGAGGTAGAGCGTGATGCGACGATTCGACGAGCTCCTACTCGCATCCTTGGGTCAGAAACTAGGAAGTTGAGGAATAGAGAAGTTCAGCTAGTGAAAGTGCAATGGGGAGATGACGAAAGCAATGCTACTTGGGAGACGGAAGCGAAGATGCGTTCTTTGTATCCATTTCTTTTTGAGAGTATGTCTTTTAACTTCTCCTTTATCGCTTGTCTAGTACTTATCTTATCTTTAGTATATCCTCTCGCTAGTACCTAGGACCTTTAGATAGGGTAAAACCTATGGTTGAAACATGTGTTTGAAACATGTTATGGTTGATGGATGCATGTGGATGCAATTGATTGCTAGGGGTTGCTCGTGGATGCATATACACACACATTAGGCACTAGATCGGCTCAGACACTTCATGTTGCATATTGCATAAATGGATGTGGTAGTTAGTATTGATGGATGTATCATGGCTGTATTATCATATGGATGATGCATTTTTGTGTATGGTTGTGCACGCATGTAGAAATTTGTATGTGTCAATAGGGTTTCGCATACATATTGGATGCATGGCACTATCATGGTTTGCATTAAGGAGGTCGACTGAATCAGTAGACCGCCTGATTTTGCATTAGTATACGGACATATACACACACTTTCTGCATATGTTCATACATCATTAGAAGTTTCTAAGGATAATGGTTGCTTGTGGTTGATGGTTTAGTAGATGGTTGTTTGGTTGGTAGGATACGTTCTTCTTAACTTAGAGATTTCGAGGGCGAAATCCTTTAAGTAGGGGAGAATGTAACACCCCGAATTTCAATTAACACTAATGGTTAGAAATTAAAGTATAATTAATCTCAGATGGAAGAACCAGGGGAAACGGGCTGCGTCATTGCGTTCGTCTCGGAAAAATACGCGAAATAGAGTCCGAGTTTTCGAGAATCGGAGTCCGTATGGCCCGGTTATGGCCCAAAGAAGTTTTAGGAAATTTAAAATTTAAATTTCAGATTTGGGCTGGGCCAGGCGGGGTCAGGCGGGAAGCTTCCCGCCCAGCCCATGTCGACAGGGCTGTCGACAGGCCTGTCGACAGGGGTGTCGACATGCCTGTCGACTTGCCTGTCGACAGGGTCCAGGCGCCCAGTGAACCTGGGTGCACCAGGTTGCACCAGGTTGGGTTTCAGGCTGGCTAGGAGGGCTGGTTCTAGAGATTTCCTAAATCTAAGGGTCCTAATCTAATCTAGGGTTAATCTAAGGGCCTAAAACACTTTCTAATCCTATAAATAAGACCCTAACCCTACCCTAATTCATTCATAATTAAACCTAGTAACTAAACTATGGCAAAATGCTAGCTCTCATGGCCTCCACTAATTTTATGAAGAGGGTTGCATGCTAATCACTCTCAAATCAACCTCTAATCTCTTCTTAGCATCTTAATCTTCTTTATTTGGTGTGCAAAGTTGCTAGTTGTGAGTTTCTATCACTTTGATGATCTTTTGGTAAACTAATTAGATGAGATGTGATGAGATTTATGGTTTTGTATGTGGATTAATGAGCTTTGAATCATATGATATGATGTTAGCATTAATCTTATGTTTATGCATGTTGAGTATGTATGTTTATGCATGTTGAGTATGTAAGTTTATGCAAGTTTAATATGATGTATGTTATGTTTGCATGATGCTAAATATGCAAGTTGTGGGCTATGTAATCATATGCATATCATGCAAGTTCATGGTGATATGCTATGCAAGTTACATGTATGTAAATATGCAAGTTACATGTTTGTTAATATGCAAGTTACATGTTTATTAATATGCAAGTTACATGTATGTAAATATGCAAGTTACATGTTTGTTAATATGCAAGTTACATGTTTGTCAATATGCAAGTTACATATAAGTAAATATGCAAGTTACATGTTTGTTAATATGCAAGTTACATGTTTGTTAATATGCAAGTTACATGTTTGTTAATATGCAAGTTACATGTATGTAAATATGCAAGTTATATGTTTGTTAATATGCAAGTTCATGATGACACATTATGCAAGTCTATGAGTTAATATGCAAGATTGTTATGCAAGTAAATATGTAAGTTATGTGACATATTATATGCAAGTTATGTGACATGTTATGCAAGTGCATGTGCAAGTTATGTGTTTGTTAATATGCAAGATGGCACCTTTGAAACATGTTCATTCATATGTAAGTTGACACCTTTTATATGTGTTATATCATGAGAACGAAATTACGTGGGAATGATGGGGTAATTAAATGCATAGGTTAATAAGATTGGGGGAAATTAATTTAATTATGCATAATATAAAATAAATGAACATAGTATGGGAATTTGCCTATTTAGTTAGGTGTACCCATACTATGTGTTGGGAATTTACCTATTGAGTTAGGTCTACCCCATGGGAATTTACCTATTGAGTTAGGTCTACCCATGTTAAGAAAAACTTGATTAATTAGGGATAATTAATATAAAATTATGAGGGTGATTAATTAGGTGTAATTAATTGACTAAGACACGAGGTTGGACTCATTTGTAGTGTAAAACTGCCCGGACCCGACCGGCTTAACCAGTTGCTACAAATGTCAGCCCAATGTGAGAGGTCTTGGCCATAAATTAAATACGTGATTAAGGTAAAGACACGAGGTTAGACTCTGATATGACGTAAGACTGCCCGGATTCTACCGGCTTAACCAGGCGGTCATAACAGTCAGTCTAATGTGGGAGGTCTTTACGGGAGATCACGGTCTTAATTAATTAAGAAACACTTAACCATTATAGCATGTAGTGGGACATGAGGGGTTAAGTGGGTGCCTTGGGTGGCATGTGGAATCTTAAGTGGGTTGCCTTGGGTGGCAATAGAAAATACGATTAGAATACTTAACCAAGAGAAACATGTAATTAAACATGATTAAAGGGTTAAGTGGGATACACTAGATATTTGACAAGCTTAAGTGGGTAGCTTGTGGGGGCCCATTTCAACCAATATCCCAAACGTATCTTTGTGGGCTCGACCCATGTCGAGTGACGGGACACGCATATTGGGCTTGATTATAAGAGGCCAAAACGGGTTAGCGGTGGCAACGCAAGTCCAACGGGCTTCATATGCGTGAGTGGGCCCGGGCTGGTAGGTAAGCCGTTGTTGCATCGTGTAGATATAAGCCGTGCACCGTTAATTATATCGGGTTGCCACGTTGGGGGAATGATACACCCCATGGTGGGGCCAGCACGGGTATCTACGTTAGGGAGCCGATCGAATGGGGAGTAGTGTGTACACCTGGTGGAGTGTAGGGCCCCGTGGCGCCTACTTGGTCACCTAGGGGTACGCAAGTACTATTAAGTTAATTTTATAAGCCATGGGTGGGATCAACCTTTAAGTTAGGAACGACTGGTGTGGTGCAGTTTAGTAATTTACCTTAGGAAGGGTAGATGCGTCTTTATCCTTTATCTTAGTTTAGTTGATTTCTTAGGGTAGCTATTCATCCCTATATGTTACCGTATATCAATTCATGTCTTCTCTGGTTACTTTAACGATTGTATTGTTAAAGTTATAGGACTCACTCAGACTTATGTCTGACCCCGTTGTTTTTATCTTTTTCCCAACCCTCAGGTCCTGTGGTGGATCCTGGCAGTAGTGGAGCTTGATCGGATTGCGGTTCCAGTCTTTAGGAGCTTGGATAGATGTGAAGCTCCAGTTATCCAGTTATCTTTTCTTTTGTTTTGGCTATTGTATGAGAGTGGGATTATGTATTTCTTTATTTTGATGGATATTGTACTTGACTTTTATTATGGGTTTATGATGTAACCAGACATGTTTTACTTCCGCTGTTATGAGATGATGTTTTAAAATTCCAAGTACTATTTATATCTGTCTTGTTGTAATTTTTCTGTTCTATATTCACTAAAATACTCCACCGATGTTATGGCATTCCCTTTGTGAGTGATCATAGCGGGAGTGGGGTGTTACATATACCTATTAGACTGATATTGTTTGGGTCGATATATTTTACACATCGCCCAACTGCACGAATAAAAATGTGTGTTTGTTATTTGAAACCCCGCACGGGTGTTGGGATAAGAATTGACGTACACTAATCCCAATTGTTAGTTGTATGTCGATCGATAGATTGACAGGCTATGTAAGCATTAATTGTTTATATTTAATGCTTATGCAGTTGTGTAGTGCACTTTGGATGATGGTTGATTACTTGTCGTTGTTTTTATACACATGTGTTGTGTGGAATCCATATAATCTATATTATATGGTAATTGATTGAGCCTCATTCAAATTTGGGAAAAATAAAATATATTTTAAGAATATATTAAAGTGTTGAAATATATTTAAATATTCATGTGTTGAATAAATTATAAGATTCATGTGTTGAATAAAATAAATACTTTTGTGTTGACAGTACTCAGTGGTTGAGATTAGTCAAGTGTAGAAATATATTAAATAAAAAATATTTTTGTGTTGACCATACTCAGTAGTTGAGATTAGTCAAGTGTAGAAATATATATTAAATAACAAAATACTTTTGTGTAGACAGTACTCATTCGTTGAGATTAGTCAAGTGGTGGAATAAAATATTTGAAGTAAATATATTTGAAATAGAATATATTAAGTCGTGTTGGTTAGATTGCGCAATTTGGACGTAAACGATATTTATATCGATTTTATTCGTTTTAGAATAAATATCGAGAAGTAAATGGTTTCAAAATCAAATATTTTGAAAATAGTATCATTTAAAGTATAACGATGTAGAATAACCAATTTTGGTTTAAAATTCGAAATAGAGAAGTTGGAATCGATTTTTAAAATACGTTTAGAATTAAAATCGACGAAGTATATATAATATATATATATATATATATATATTATATATATATAATGGCCTGAATAGAACGCGCCGCGCCGCGGCAGTTCGCGAATTTCGACCATTTGACTTTGCATGGACATTACGGGAGATCCGACCGTCGGATTCTCCTAAAACCGGAACCGTTGGGTTCGTGTCGAAAAGAACTTTCTAGTGAATATTAGAAATTTGAAATCTAACGGTTGGATTTAGAGATACGTCCAAATCAAATTGAGATAAGGTCGATGTAAGTGCAATTCGACGACCATTATTGGAAATTGACTGAACGGGCCTTGATAAAATTATTAAAGATAACGATAATTTGTGTAAAATCAAAATAAGTGAGTTTGAAGAAGTTGGGGTTAAAAACTCGACATTTTTGAAGATAAAATTGTGTTTTTATCGAAATGAACTAGTTTATAACTGGAAATTAGTTAAGAAGAGTGGTTGCCTGAATATTGGTCTGATGTTGGTTTCGGCCTTCGGGGTTAATATTTGGGAAATCGTTCTCTTGCTAATTTATAGTTAGAGACTGGTGATTGTGATGTGATTTTGGGTTTATCGTGAATCGTGTTTTAAAAGACATCGGTTCTTTAACCCAGCTAAAGATTAAAACTAAGTGAAATTTTAAATAAATCTCTAATCAGATTTTAATGGTCCAGCATGGAGTATCACCAGTTTTGCTCCAAAGCGATAGCTAAATCTTTTATTAGATTTGAACGTGAAAAGGTAATTAATTTTACCGGTAACACCGTGGTGTTAGATATGGGATATATAGGTTGGGATTGGGAAATAAAATAAGTAATTACTTCAGTGTGATTCGCTAATCCCGACTAGTTTGGAAAAACCTTAATGTGATGTGAATGATATCCAAAGGAAGATTAAAGAATAAATTTAGAAGAATTTATCTTTGATAAAATTAATGGGAACCTTCCCCTAAGAATGCGAATATTTGAATAATAGTATACCCTGAATTTGAATGAGGCGTATGTTGTGTTTGTGTAACACGTGTTTATTATAAATGTGGGTTATTCAGAAAGGCCGGGTTATACCCATTCTGAATAACCGATTCGGCGATATGTCGAAGGTGAAGACGGTGGTTGAAGACCGAGGGTCTTCACATCGTTTGGATGATTCTCGACCATCTTGATTGGGCTGTACACCCAAGAGGAGAGAATCAGTTGGTGATCGTCCAGACGTACTTGGAGATCGACGGATATGCGAGGAAAGTGCCTCCGGTTTCGTTCAGACCCAGAACAGACTTGTAAATGGACTGTGTGTCTGACATTGGATTTTATTCTGTGCTGATTGATTTCTGTTAAATATAAATCTGTTTGGCGGCGGAGAATTTATTCTCTTGATTAACGCCCTTCTCTGAGACGTACGAGATCAGAGGTTATATATCGATAGGAATCAGTCGCATAGCGTGAATTGCCCGTGTGGCATGCATAAGTGGCAATGATCAAGGCTTCTGTTGCAAAGCAAAGTCTTGTGGTGATGATCAAAGCACGGCCTGTGTGGCGTAGCTTTGTGTGTAACGTGAAATCGTGAGCCTCACACCTCGGTATGAGTAAAAAACGGGATACAGACTGCAGGGAGAGCACGACGTTTCTTTCTAGCTATAGGTGGTGCCGGTGCTTAAACTGGCAGGCATTCATATACTTTTCACCTGTGTGGTTGTTGGATGAGGCGCCTCAATTATTAGGTCTGTTAGGACCGGGAAACGTGTGTTCAGGAATTGCCAATCCTCAAAAGTAAGAGAGGACCGGCCCTGAAGATCCAAGGATCATAGTGGGGTCCTGAGGCATTTGCCAGAGTGTCTCGAATCGGAGAGGAGCTTGCCCCTTGCCTCGACTCATGATGGAATCCAATTTCCAATACGTGACAGTGCAGTTTTATTTGTAGAGCCTAGTTTGGCGACATAGTGGCATGGGACGCTCATGTCGCCTATGATTTATAGTTATGAGTGAAATTGTTTTGGAACACTTATGCACTTATAGTAATATCAAAATAATCTGTGTTTAAACGTATCAAGCATGCTTTGGCTGTTATAAGGGAAAACCCTATCCTCTGTCTTGCGTTGCATTGTGTGATGGGACCTGGGTCTTATAACATCTTCATTGTTCTTTATTTAGCGTTGCGCTGTTTTGTGATATGCACTGGTATCCTTGGGATAAAAGCCCGTTCCGTGTTATACGGCGTGGTCCCTTGTTTTACCTAACTTTAAAATAAAGATTTATAACTGTTTTAGTTCTCACACCAATCACATGACTGACCTGGAGTTTATTGTTTTAACCTAAACTCTGGGTGCCCTTATTTTCCGCATAGGCAGCTAGTAGTTTTGGTTTTGCAGAATTATCCTTACAGGACCTGGGGTTTACAGCTGGAACTATACTCGGAAAGCTCTGTATCCGCGTATTCTTCTCAGTTGTGTTTTGTACTATTTTTCCGCTGCATTGTAATGTATTTAAATATCTGATATTGTCAAATGTATATTATTTATTCATACTCTGTATATTCTTGTATTCTGATGGAATTGTTGTAATAAACAATGAAATGTTCTTTTGGTTGTGTTCTATTTTGTGTTGTTCTCAGAGAATCCGTACTTTCTCCTCTCTTCTGGGACCGGGGAAGTTGCGGTCCTCACAGAAGAGCATATACAACAATTGAAAGCAATGTTCATGATTCTTCATCAAGAGCAATTCTATGCTGCAACAAAGAAGTGTGTTCATGATGCAAAGTGTTCTGTTCTTGAGTTACATTGTGTCCAAGGAAGGAATACAGGTAGATCAAAATAAAGTCGCTGTAATCAGAGATTGGCCTCGGCCTAAGACCATAACAGAAGTCAGAAGCTTCCATGGACTGGCATCATTTTATCGAAGGTTCATTCCACACTTTAGTAGAGTAATGGCTGATGTTACTGATTGTACGAAAGGAAAGCAATTTATGTGGATGGAGGAAGCTCAATTTTCTTTTGAGAAGATCAAAGAACTTTTGACGACAGCACCAGTCCTAGTTTTGCTAGACTTTCAGTTGTTATTTGAATTGCATACAGATGCATCGAAGGTTGGAATCGGAGGATTGTTGAGTCAGAAGGGTCATCCTATTGCCTATTTTAGTGAGAAGCTATCCGGAGCAAAGATGACATACAATACATATGACGTAGAGTTCTACGCTATTGTACAAGCCGTAAAGCATTGGAGACATTATTTGTTTCACAAGGAGTTTGTTCTATATACTGATCATGAAGCATTGAAGCATTTACAAGGATAAAGTAAAATTGCTGCTAGGCATGCATCGTGGATTGCTTATTTGCAAAAGTTTACATTTGTTTTAAAACAAAAGTCTGGAGTGATTAATCGCATAGTTGGTGCTTTGGGTCGAAGGAATCATTTGCTTACGACTATGCGAGTCGAAGTAGTTGGTTCTGATGTACTTCCAGAGTTGCTAACAAATGAGTCATATTTATCGCAGGTCATAGACAAAGTCAAGGAAGGGAATATGGAAGGTTATGTGCTAATCAATGGTTTTCTATTCAAGGGAACTCAATTGTGTATTCCAGATTACAGTTTAAGGATGAAGATCGTCAAGGAGATGCATGAAGAAGGACACGTGAGTTGTGAATGTCCTTTAAAGCTAATTTCTGACTCTTACATTCGGCCATCTATGAGGAAAGAGGTTGAGAAGTTTGTGCAGAGATGCCACGTTTGCCAAGTATCGAAGGGAACTGCCACTAATGCAGGATTGTACATACCGTTACCTGTGCCTACTAAGCCATGGGTGAACATTAGTATGGATATTGTCTTAGGATTACCGAGGACATAGCGAGGCAATGATTCTATATATGTGGTAGCAGATCGTTTTTCAAAGATGGTTCATTTTATTGGTTGCAAGAGGACGGAAGATGTTGTGAATGTTGCTAAGTTTTTCTTCAAAGAAGTCTATCGTCTTCATGGGTTAACTGTATCCATTGTTTTGGACAGAGATACTCGTTTTCTAAGTCATCTCTGGATCAGTTTGTGGAAGATAATAGGGATAAAGCTTAAATTCAGTAGTGCGTATCACCCGCAAACAGATGGACAAACAGAAGTAGTAAATAGATCTTTGGGAAATTTGTTGAGATGTTTCGTGAATGATAATCTGAAGAGTTAGGATGCGAAGTTGTGTCAAGCTGAGTTTGCACACAATCATGCCATTAATCGAAGTACAGGTTTTAGCCCATTTCAGATTATCTATTCAATTATGCCGAGAGGACCATTAGATTAGTTGATAGTTCCGCAGGAGAAAGGGGTTGTTAAGAGAGCCAATGATTTTGTTAATGAGTTGCAGGAATGCCACAAAGTTGTGCAGGAACGATTGCTTAAGACAAATGAGAAGTACAAACAATTTGCAGATGTAAAGCGACGTAGTGTTAACTTCAAAGAAGGAGATTTTGTTTAACTTCAAAGAAGGAGATTTTGTTTATGCAGTGCTGACAAAAGATCATTTTCCTATTGGAACTTACAATAAGTTGAAAGATAGAAAGATTGGACCCGTAGAAATCGTGAAGAGGATCAATGAAAACGCTTATCAGTTGAGGTTACAGGATGATAAACATACTTCTGATGTTTTCAATCTTAAGCATTTAATTCCTTACTATGAAGATGAGCATATCGGAGAAGTGGAATGTGTGAATTCGGGGACGAATTCTTGTCAACCTATGGAGGACGATGCAACAAATCATGGAAAATGTTCATATGTGAGTTATAGGTTTTCCAGCGATCTAAAGTTGGAAAGAGAGAAGTCCAACGTCCTAAAGGAACTAACCAGCGACATATAGCTTGAAGGAAGGGAGAATAGGTCATTGAATGACCTAACTGAGTCGTTCTACATGCTAAAGAAGATGGGAAGGGAGATCAGCGGGCTAGAGAATCATGGGAGAAAGCTCCACAACCTAACTCGGTCATTCTCCGAACTAAAGGTACAAGCGGACTGGAGAATGTATTGGTAGGTCGTGCGGAGACAGGTCGCAGATGAAATAGGTCGGTCTGCTTGAAGATGCATCGTTAGCCTTGTTGTATTGCATCATTTGGGTCGTGTGTTGTGCTTGGGTCGTGTGTTGTACCTGGGTCGTTATTTGTAGATGAGTCATGCTATGTTGGGTCGTGTTGTATGAACCATATAAATAGGGCCATGTTGTGAGCTGTAAGGGTTGTTGACATTTGAATAAATCCTTGTGTGGGCTTTGTGTCACCATTCATATTAGAAGTTGAGTGTAATCTCCTTTCTCCATTTTCGGATATTCGACTACGCTCGAATCAATGAACTTGAAGCCAATTCACAGTATCGCTTGCGAGTGATCAATGTACAAAGAATCATATATCTACAACACATTATCTTGCGAGATCAACGTGTTGAAGATAGCGGGAACATGACATTGAAAGATCAACGGAGTTTAGCATTTATTCTATCCTTGATCCTATTTCCACGAATTCATCAACTCGTGTGGAGTTAAGATCCTGGACGCTGCGCCATCAAGGAATTTTTAGAATGATTCAGTGTTGCTAATACCGAAGAAATTAATCAAAATGATGAAGCAATATTGGTGGCACTTACCATGCGAGTTGACCTCGAATCAGATTTTGAAGATTGGCTAGTCGAAAAGCCTTCATCTACACTAGTCACAACGTGGACTTATTCCTGAGAAAACAGGAGGCAAAGTGAACCTTATTAAGAGAAAACACTAGACAAAATATTTAGTGAGCTTAAATTAATGTAGCTATAAAGTAATCGGAAAGGATCTTCGGGAAAGTGAAGCAAATGTGCAAAACAAAAACAAGTAGAAATAACCGGTGAAAAGGTCGCAACAGTAATGGAAGTCGTGACCGGCGAAGGGACAAAAGAAAACGACTGAGGGTACCTTCGTTTGATAAATACACTCTACTTAACAATTCATTAGATAACATTTACCTTGACATTTGTAATACGATCTAGTAAATCGAAATCCTTCTTCCAAGGAGTCGATGGAAGGGGAATATAAACATGGTAAATACAATAGATTCCTTAAGGTGTACAACCATAACACCAATGAACACCATCACTTAAAGTACAAAATTGAAAATTTAATCCATTAAAAGAAGTTGTAGTAATACATTCAAGCCCCATGTGATGGAAGGCAGGAGACGTCCGACCTTAACTAAGGCAAGATAGCACCTAGAGCTATCAATCTGAATCAAAACTAAAGATAGAAAGGAATCATATTATCTAGTAGACTACCTTGAGATGGTTAAAGTAGGTGAAGAATAGAGGAGTACGTAAATGCATTTAAACATGTTGAGTATGAGGAATGCTTTAGCATGTAAGAGGGAATTCCAAACAAGCAATAGAAATGATGACTAATGATGTTGTTTTCAAAGACAAACAAACTGATGTTGTAAGATCAGCTACTTATGTCGTGCTCGCGGACCAGGCTAGGTGCACTAGGGAGGGTTTTACGACTCCGATCGTTTTCCCTCCTGAAAAAAAAAGTGTGCGTGTAAGAATTATATATAGGTATTGATTCGAAGACTGTACAATTTAAAGATTCAAGATTAAATATTTCAAATAAGAAAAGTTCCAGATTAAAGACTCATGAGTAAAAAGACACCAAGAGTTCAAGACAACATGAAAAGTTATAGAGTAGATTTTATTATTAAAACTCTGTCATATCTCTGAATCTCTATTTCAAATCTCTTAACATTTCTACCTTATTATAAATCCTCTTATTTTCAAACAAATTTCAAAAATACTTTATATTTAATATGTATATATATTAGTATATAAGATTATTACTTGGATTTTAAATCTAACTCCTAATTTAAAAATAATTAGATTTTCTTACTTATATTTTAAGTTTTACTTATCTATGATTACTTAAGTTTTAAATTTTTTTTATATATTTATAGATTTATATATAAGTTTTAAGTTTCTTATGTATCTATAGATTTGTATAATAAGTTTTGAAGTTTTTATATTTATACTTATAATTTTACATTAAATTTTATATCATTTTTATAAATTATAATTATACGTTTTTTATTTATATTTTTACTCTATCATACTATTTATTATATATAACAATAGTACGTTTAAACTCCAGAATTTCCTTGACTTATTTTAACATCATTTACATTATTTTCAAAAGAATTCAAAAATCAAAATTTGCCTATGGCATGTCGACATAGGGGTACCCACATGGCAAAATGGTTATCGTTATTTTCAAATTTTAAATTTCAACAATTGTGTCTATTGGTTTGAATTTTTCCTGAATGGATATGACTGTTGGACAACTATAAATAGGCTTCTAAATTTGAAATTTTATAACTAAATTTCATTTATCTTTTTCTCTCCTTTCTCCTCTCCATTTCTACTCTTAATTTTCTAAATTCTATAATCAACATCTACCAAATTTCAAAAAGAATTAAACCAATTCAATTCTAGTTTGATTCTCTGTCAAAATGTCTTAAGATTTCAAGTGTTATTCATAGTTATAGGTGTTCTGTAATCAATGATCGCAACATAAAGTTCTATCGATTTTTCCTTCCAAAACAGGCATTTAAAAGGTGTGGTTGCAGCCATATAAATCAACTAGGTGCGATTGTAGCCTGGAAATCAATTGAGTCCTATTATGCTCCGAAAACAGGTCGGGGTGTACCTCGTGGTCTCTGAAATCGAACATTGTATTCAAAGATTGTAAACGAAAGAAATCTGCATCAACCTAGGGTTACATGGGACTGGATGTAGGGTAACTCTGAACCAGTCTAAAAATCTTGGTGTGTTCTTTCCTTTACTGCTTTTACTTTTTTATCCTATCTGTTTTTGATTCTGCGATTGTTATATATCAGTGATTTGCATTCATTTATGATTAATTCAAAAGGACTTTTTAAAAATTATAAAATTATACATTCAACGCCATTTGGTGTTAAGTTCGCCTTAAGATACTTAATCTGCATTTCCTAACAATTGGTATCAGAACAATGGTTTTCAAAGTTATCATAATTTGTTTTTTGAAAATTTTCAAATGGCAACCAACACTGGTAATGTCAACAATAGTAATCTTAGTTCTTTTATAGGGGGCAGTCCGTTGTAAGATCACCAATATATAATTGTAGTAATTATTTATATTGGGTGTGTAGAATGAAAATATATTTACTATCAATAGGATTAGACACTTAGAATATTACACAAATAGAGTACGTGGAACCCACAACTAATTTTTCACTATGGACATTTGAGTAAAAGGCTACTGCACAAAATAATTCAAAAGCCATGAATATTTTATTTTGTTCACTTGGTAGAAATGAATTTAATAAGGTCTCTATGCGTAAATCTACATATGGTAACTGGAAAAGTTTGAAAGTGACTCATGAAGGAACAAGTAAAGCTAAACAGACCAAGATATCTATGTTAACTAAACAGTTTCAATTATTTAAAATGAACCCGAATGAGTCTATCTCTGATATGTACCGCATGTTCTAGGATATTGTGCATTCACTAATGGCTTTAGGAAAGATATATTTTAAGGAAGACCAAGTCATAAAAATTATAAATTCGCTAACTCCAGAATGGGATCAAAAGAATCTGACGATTGAAGATGCCTATGATATTAGTGCTACGAAAATTAAAGAGTTAACTGGAAATTCAATGTCATTCGATATCCAGATGCAAGAAAGGAGAGATAATAAATCATGGAAAAAGAAAATAATAACATTCAATTCAATAACCAAAGATTCAGACTCAGATAACGATTATGATGATGAAATAACTTTGATGACAAGGAATTTTAGAAAATTTCTAAAATGTAGGAAGTTGAATAATTTCAGAAGGAATGATCATAAAATCCTATGAAGAATAATGTGATTCTAAACTATATCAGGTGCTTCAACTATGATGAACCAGGACACTTGAAAAGTGATTACCCATATCTAGAAATACAAAATTAGTCTCCAAATAATAATTCGTCAAAGAAAAGAAAAAGGGATTACACAGTCACACTAGACGATTCTGATTCATTCTCTAGTGACGAAGAATGAGAAACGTACAATTCAAATATATGATTCACCGCTATTCACGATTCAGAAGATGCTGGAATTTAAATCTGAAAATAGTTACACATTTATATTAATTTTAGTCGAATTTGCTTGCTTGAATGGTTGCTTGTTTGTTTGTCTTGTTTGAAATTTCTTTTGATATAAATTCAAATTCAATATTTGAAATTTTAATTTTAAAAATTAAAATAATATTACTTTAATAAAAAATTAATATAAAACCATTATTATATTAAACGAAATAACAAGAAACATATAAATTAAGAACATATGATATACATATATACATATAAACAATAAAAACTGAAAAGTCGCATGTCCTTTGAAAAATAGAAGACATATCGACATGCCCTACCCTACATGTCGACATGCCTCCTGAAAACTTCAAATTCAAATTTTGATTTCAAAATTTGAATTTCCCTCTATCTTTTCGCTAACTCTAATGTACTGAAAAAATATCCTTTTACCAAAGAACATGGCTATACATTCTCTATTTATCTATCTATTTATATCATCTCTTTCTACCTTTATTTCAAAGTTCAAATTTATCTTCATTATCTTATACTCTTCATAAAAACTCTCTAATGGCTTCCTCAATCACTATGAGTCTGTCTAAGGCTACCAAAGGTTTTATTTTTAACAATCCAGAAGCTATCAATGACTACATCAACTACGTAAACTTTAGTAAGTCGATAAGGGAAAATTTGCTATTTTTAACGATTTTCGATCTTATGAAGTTGAAACTCTCTTTAATCAGAATGGTTTTCTTAGTTTGCTTGATTCTCGAGAAAATGATTTTGTTTGCTATCCCAGTCTTGTTAAGATGTTTTATGCCAATTTAAATCGATGTTTTTACGATGGAAACGAGAATAAAATTTGGAGTAGTGTACAAGGCACTCATTATTTTGGATTGTGAAGTGTTAGGAAATATTTTAGGTTGTAAGTGCACGGGAACAGATCTCTTGGATTTCAAAATTAATTAACATGACCGAGAGACTTTTCACCATATTTCTGAGAATGATGAACATTTGGAGTTCAAAAACCGATATTTTCGACTAAAAGTAAGGATTGTTAACCTGCTTCTCCAACATACCATCACGCCTCAATCAGGAAATTTCAATAACCCTATAATGAAAGTTTATAAAACTCTTTTTGCTATTTGTGGAAACTATGATATCAATTGGGCTCAAGTTATTTTGGATGAATTTCAAGCCAACGATTTCTTAATGGGTGTAAATACGCTTTATAATGGAATTTACCACACATGTATTTTCAGCTATTTTGGAGTTGATTTCAAAGGAGAAGAATTTGTTTCTAAAAAGGTGCATAGTTCCAGAAACATATCTCTTATGAAGATCCCGTTAGTGTTTCAACCATATGAAATGATTTCGGAAAAAGAAGAATGTTTCGCTCGTGAAGAAGAAGAGGAAGAAGGAATGGAAATAGATGAAGAGGAAGAAGATGAAAATACTTCCTTAGAAAACATTGAATACCTAGCTAGGACCTCTAATCCATCCAACAAATCCTCCTTAAGAACCAAAAGATAATAGTGGAAAATAAAAATATTTTAAAAAGATCATTTAGTAAGAAAATGGAAAAGGTCTCTACTAATATGATCAACTTCTTTGGGAAAGTGAGTCAAAAACTTGGGTTATCTTCATCCTCATCATCCTTTGTTGAATTCTAGTTTTATTTCCTTGTTGTAGTAGTTCCAATTTCCATCACTGCATTTCTATCTTATGTTATGAATCATTTCTATATATCGTTATTAAAATTCTTAATGAAGTTATTATAGTTCTATTAGTTCCTTCTAAAACATCCATAAAATGAGTAATAGTTATTTTTTTTAATAAAAAAGAGAACTATATAACAAAAGGGAGAAAAAAAAGCCTTTCTACGGTGCCACACGAAAACAGGTTTGTAGTTAACAGACAACTACAAAAACAGGTTTGTAGTGAAAGAATATAGAGTTATGTATCAGCTTCGATGACCCACTTGATCCTTGCCTTTTGGCAAAAGAAGTCATTCTCAAAACGGAGCTCCGAGGAGAAGGCCAGGAGGGCTAGGGCCCACGCCTCGTTATTGGCAAAAGAAGGATCTTCATCAAAAGATGCTTCTGCTAAGATAAGAATCTCTTCTGCCGTCCTAACACGGTCGAAAATATTCTTGAAAAGTGCACATTTCAAGTCTTAAGGCAAAACGTGAGACGCTTTAGCTTACGAGAATATGCAACAAAGGGAGAGCCTAAGACAGAATAATTCCTGGAAGCTTCCACAACTTGGTGAAAGGTGGTAAGTTCTCCACATACACTGGAACCGAAAAGATGAAGGACCCGAAAGGGAGAATGGAGGGGAGCGTAGAATCGTTGGAGCGTGGTCCGAGAAAGTACGGTGTAGATGAGTAACAGAGAAGGTGAACGGGAGGTTGAACCATCCTTCCGATCCGAAAACTATGTCAAGCCGAGAGAGAGTACGGTTAGGCCCTTCTTGGTTATTGCACCAATTAAAGGCCGATTCAACAAAAGAAACTTCCGAGAGGCCCAAGCTAACGATGAACGAATTGAAATCTACAACCGCCGCCCGATTAACAGAGGAGCCACACTGTTTCTCAGCCTGATAAGCGACAACAATAAAGTCACTGCCTAAGACCGAAGCATCGAAACCAAGATTAGAACACAAGAGGATGTCAGACCGCAGGTCCAATCGCTTAGTATGATCACGTTCATCGTAAACCACCGAGAAGAGGAACGTAGAAGGAAAAAAGAGGAAGTGCAGGCCACAGAGAGGAGTTGAACGGAGTCAAAAACATGGAGGACCATGACGTCGTTGGACCAAAGGATCCAAATCTTGTCAGAGACATTGGCTAAAGTTCCACCAAAGCCAATGGAGAGCATACTTGGTTACCTCGTTTGGACCCAAGAAAGGCTCCATCAGTGCCCTGACACACAAAGTGCTTCCAAATGATGTGTTTTAGCCTAGATAAAGGCGCATCGTTCTTAATACCGCGAACGTTACAAAAGGAAATTCACCATTCAAAAAGAGAGCAGAAGACGAAGAAGGCAGGAGAAAAGGGAACTCTAGAAGGAGAGAGCACTAGAGCAGATCAGATAAGATAAAATGTATGTTGAGTAGATCGAACGATCTGCTCGGACGCCACTATAGAGCATGTGCGAATGGTGCGGGGAGTATGAGAAACAGATCTCGGACTACGACGCTGTGGACGAAAAGGAATAGGGGAGTGCCGAGCAATAGCCACACTTGTCTCAGGGAATCCTGAAGATTCCTCGAAAACCGGACTATGCGATGAAGAAGAAAAACCAGAGCGAGGCGGTCTAGAGTTCGTAGCGAGTCGAGCTAAGCGATCATTGATCATCGCTATCTCGACCTTTCTAAGAAGAGGGATCGAGTGAGAGGGAAGAGAAGATGAAAGGGGGGAGAAAATAAAGACAAAGGGGGAGGGTCAGGGATGACAATGAAGTGTAGCAATGGAAGTGCAACAGTCAATAATATAAGGTACCTCTCAAAATTCCATTGTCATGAGATTGACAACACGACAAGGAATAGGGAAACCTAACATGGGAGGGATGCACAAACCAAGATCAAACCGATCGACAAAACAATGTCCGAACCAATAGTGTTGGCAACTGATTGGGGGAACATGTACACCCCATATAACCGTCATCAAAAGTGATATCTATATGTGGAATACGCGCCTAGCCGCAGTCGATGCTCAAGGAAAATCAATCCCTCCCAATGTAGCGATAGGGGACAAAAAACCCCGCAAAAAACACGAACAAATTACAATGAAACTTGCCGTGTTCTCAAGGGTACCGGTAGCAAGAGGAGAGAACCAGCAAAGCCAATAAAATAGCAAGTCACACGAGCACGAAAGTCCAATTACATAGAGATGAAAACCAACTGAAAATGTACTGAAAGACCGATATGCCGAAGGACATAGGTCCGTTGATATCCCAGCCGACAATGAGAATGGACAAGTAAGAACCGGGGACGATAAACAAAACAAAAAAGGTGAAAACAAAAGCCCTAAGAAACCAGCGACAAGCACTTCAGCGGAAAGATTACAATATCACAACAAACCCGAAGCAATAACGCACACATGACCTACAATTAGTGTCTCCGAAGAAAAACCACTGTCGCAAGGAGCACACGCAAGAGCATGTCATGGCTCATAGCAGAACTTTCATAACAATCAACCAACCAGGACATAATGGAGCAATCCCAATTAAAAGAAACAAAACAAGACAAAAGGAACGATGGATGAACCTGAGCGCTTAACCAGTCAGTCCAAAAAGCATCCAGAACCACGCAAGGGAAAGCCACAGAGGCAATCCAAACATCAGCAGTATAAACCGTATCAATTGGCTGAGATACACAACAAAAAAACAAAATTTTAATTAATAGTTAGTTAAAATTAAGTATATATAAATAAAAACTCAGTATAAAACAATACTCAAAAATTACAAGAGATATGTCGACATAGGCTACCATAAACGTTAACATATAACCGTCAATTTTTTAAAAATGTTTGAATTTAAAAATTGTCTTAACTAACTTGTGTCTATTCATTTTAAACCAATTTCAGAGCTAGTAAATACCTATCCTTTCATTCCTCCTTAATATCCATTCATTATATTTTCAATTTTGTCACTCCATGGCTTCTCCAATTCATAGTTTTAAGTGAAAATCTAGAAGAAACTCTTAATTCCTTCAAAAAAATTCTCTCCATCATCCTTCGTAATCAGCATCACTTTAAGTTGAATCAAAAGAATATCATTAAGAATAAAGAGAGGCATTTCAATAACATACGTTGGATAATCTTTGCACTCAACAAAGAAGAAGAAAACTACGACTCAAAAAGAACTTTTATCAATGAAAATGAAGAATGAGAGGCTTTAAAGGCTGATCCAATCTTCAGGGAAGAAGGGTAGGTAGAAGTTCCAAGAAACGTATGAATTTATATTTAAATTTGGTGTGCTTTGTTTGGATTAATTTGAATATGATTTAACATATTGTTTGTAATAACAAGATTTAAGATAGTTTGTATTAACTTGATGATTATTTTGATTGGATTGCTTAAATATTGACTTATCAGTAATCTAGATTTAATACTGCTTACTTCATATTAATTCTATTCTGTTATATCATAGTGTTAAGGGATGTATTATATATTAGAACAATTTCTTAATATAGAGTAAGTTTTATCATAGTTTTAAGGGTACAAAAGTTGGTTCTTAGACTAGGTTTAGTCTTGTATTAATTTAAGGGGGAGTTTTATAGAATTTTTTTGGAAAACCCGTTTAGTTTTTAAGATGACTGTAAACACATTTTATTATAACTAATAATAAAATACAATATAATACATGTGATTATTAGTTTATAATGAACTATTCGATTTTTAAGGTGGACTGTCCACCACTTATGGAATTTAAAGTGTTTTGTCCACTCTACCTAACAGGCTTACACTACTGGAGCTAGCTTAGATACTAGATGTAACGGCCCGCATTCTACACATCGGAAGATCGTAGAATATTTATTTCTCTTTCGTATGAAGTCGTATGGTCATGTACTCTTGGGGAACGACTAGTAGGGTCATTTCCCATGTTCATGATTTTTGTAGAATTTTAAATGACCGTTTTACCCCTAGTTGATCTTGTTTCGCCCATAACTTTTGACTGGAGAGGAATTTTGACCTGGAACCACTTCCATTAGCTCTGGATGATGGTTGGCCATTCTGTAGAGTGGTCATAATAGCCAAACGGACTTACCGTTTGGGAGATATGGCTGAATTAAGGTTTAGAGGGTTAATTTCAGCTAATTGGGCTTAACCGGGTAATTAGCAGCTAGGAACAATGGGGAATTTCGGGTTTAGAGGCATAGGAGGGCTGATTAGGGTTAGGAAATCACTTTCATTTCAGTTTTGAGCCGCCACAAACCTTCCTTGAGACTTAGTAATGGCTTCCATCCTCTAAACCACTCCAAAACACATTTTTAGTGAAGATTAAGCCTAAACAACAACAAATCAAGGCCAAATAGCACCAAAGCAAGATTAGACTACTGCTATACATAGGAATTCGACCCAAACAGAGAGTATTTCAGATTTGACTTCTTATTTTGTGGCAAAGGTGAGTGATTTGCATGATTCTCACTAATTACGGGTAATTAGGGGTAATTAGCGTAAATTAGCGAATTTATACATTAATAAATTCTGGAAAAAAATCCTAAAATTCTAAAATGATGTTTTAGGGCTCTGGTAGAAATGTGGGTTAATTTCGATAAGCTTTGCTAGTCGTATCATTAGTCATTGTTAAACATGATTAAGGGGAAATATGGGTTTTTGGGAGTGTTTGATCCTATATAACACATATTATTGATGTTTTGATGTTTGTGACTGATTGTACATGTTATTACCACTGTTTGGAATGCTTATTGATTGTTTAGTAAAGTTAGAATGATAGAAAACGTCGTCGAATGGCGTAGAACACTCGCTGGAAAAAGTTTCAGGAAAAGTGCAGGTTTTGGACCGGATCGGATTGGGCATGGTGGGCTCGGATCGGATTAGTGAACTGGGCAAGGGATCTGATTGGATCGGAGCTTGACACTTGAGAAACTTGGCAAAAAAAGAAGGCCGTGCTGGTTGAACTGGGATCGGATCGGCTAAAGGAGGGGAATCGGATCGACTTAGGGACGAAAGGCTCGGACAGGAGTTGGGAAGATAGGATTGGATCGGATCGGATTAGAATTGGGGCGGAACCGGATGAGGCAACCAAAGCTGCAGTACGAACTGAAGGGGGAGGCAACCCGACCCGACCCGAGGTGGAGACCCGACCCGAACCGAAAGAGGAAGCATAACTTGAAGGGGCCACACCCGAACCGAACCGCTACCAGAGGATGACGACCGAACCGAACCACCAGAAGAGAGCAGCTACGACCGAACCAAACTGATGGAGTAAGAAGGACCCGAACCGAACTGACCCAACAATGACCAATAAACCGAGATGCAAAGGTAGTCCAAGGGGAAGTTAGAGCTCAGGATCCAGATGGGAACCAATGAGTTCACTTCATGAGTTGGGCTTTGCTGCGGGACGTATGCAAAGGAGTCATCGGTGTCTGTAACTTTGGATCACTATGTGTGGGAAGTACGTGAACGGATTCAGGGTCACAGTATGTAGTGACCTAGGTATGACTAAAGTGGCTAAGAACCAATGAAGTGGGGTCATTTGCAAAGATTTAGTCGTGACTCCATGTGGGTAAGCTTGGTAGTAGCGGTAGTCGTACAAGTCGAACTCCGTCACTACTTTGATTGGTCTAGTGATTGACAGTGGTGGACATCGTATGCTTTATGCACTGAGTGAGAGACGTGAGGATGGTTGCTATGCTTGACTGTTTGTTTTCACCATGACATGCACACCCCCACCCCCGTATTCTTTACACTATTGTTTAGTGGCACCTTAGAGTATTGTACAGTATGTAGTGCTAACTCTTTGGTTGCAGGTCCAGGTTTAGGTATGGTTTAGTATACCTGTTATTGTTCTGTTTAGCTACTTATCGCTCATACCAGACTTTTGTCTGACCCAGAGTTTTATGTCTCTTCTTATTACTCTGGGTGCTCTCACGAGCAGACTAGAGACAGGTTAGCTGGTGATGCACGAGTAGCTGTTCCGGAGACGAGCAGGAGGCTTCCACGTATGTTATATATAGTATTCTCCCTGTGTTGCTGCGGTCACTACTTTGGGCATTAGCAGTGTACCTTCCTTTTTCTTTGCTTTAGAGACAGTTTTGAAAAGTTGTAATAAGCTGTATTTGGGTTTTCCGCTACTCTGATGATGTTGGTTTTAGTTTTTCAGCTTATGCACTGTCTCGCCTATTTATGTCAAAGTATGTTGCTATTATATTTTATCCCATGCGCCGTGAGACATTCTACAGGTTTTCTTGTCAGTTCTTTGCCTTACTTCCTTCCTTCTGATGACCGTCCCGTGCTAGTTGGACGTCGGTGCAGCGCATTTCTTGGAAATGTCGGCTAGTACAGGGCGGGCCGTCACACTTGGTATCAGAGCTCTAGGTTGCGTAGTTAACCTAGGGAAAGACACCAGGGAGAGATAGTATACGTATATGAGAGCGCGTATTTGTAATATTTTGGTTTTCAAAAGCAATATATATACTTTTAGTATAGCTAAGGTTGGATCGCACTGCACTTGCACCATTAAGAAGAAGGTTAACCGTTTTCTTTACAGATAAGAGATGAGCAGAAACGCGAGGAACACGCGGCCAAGGGGTAATGATAGGGACGCCCATGACATGAGAGCCATGTTCACGACCTTCATGAGAGAGATGATTAGAGAGGTGCAAGGAGCAGCTCCTAATGCTGCCAATGGTGCTGGTGGTGCAGTAGTGCAGGCGCCTAGGGTCGATTTCGCCAAGCTGAACAAGGATTATACTAGTCTTGGCGGGAAGCCGTTCCACGGGACGGAGTCGGCTACAAATGTTCAGGATTGGTTGGATAGCTGTGAACGTATCTTCGAAGATTTGGGTATCGAGGATGCGATGAAGAGAAGGCTAGCATCCCGTCAGCTGCAAGGACGGGCAATGAATTGGTGGAATGCTATAAAAGCAGCTACTCCAGAAGAGCAGATTTCATGGGATCAGTTTAAGGCCTGCTTTAGTGATAAGTTTATCCCGGCTGCTCAGAAGTCAGAGTTGTTTAGAAGGTTTTTAGAACTCAAGCAGAACGGAAGGGCAGTTTCAGAGTATGTTGCTGAGTTCGATACCCTACCGAAATATGGATTATCTTTGATTGACACTGTCGAAAAGAAGAACGAAAAGTTTATAACTGGTTTGGATGGATACTTGGGGGAAAGGCTTATTAACCACATTGATGAGACGTTTGAGTCAATTGTGGGGAAGGCTTTAAGATCAGAAAGTCTTTACCCTAAGTCAAAGACTGAGGTTACATCTGCAGAGGAGCCAAAGCCGCAAGCAAGCGGTGGAGGCAAGAATGGTTCTCAGAATAAGTGGAAACAGAATCAGAATAAGGATGGCCAGAAGAAGAAGAATAAGAAAGACGTTGATTGCTTCAGCTGTGGTAAGAAGGGCCATTATGCAAGTAATTGTCGGGCAAAGCCAGCAGATAGGAAGTGCTACAACTGTGGCCAGGTTGGACATCAAAAGGATAAGTGTCTGCAACACTTGAAAGAGAAGCAGATGGTGAAAGCATATGCCCTTAATGCTATTCCTTCTTCGTCGAATGCCCCAACTACGGCGGAGAAGGGAAAGAGTGTCGTCATTCAAGGTATGCTTTCTGTTTATGATATTCAAGTTAGAGTTTTGTTTGATACCGGAGCTTCCCATTCCTTCATATCTAGTGACCTGGTAGATAGGTTGGGATTGGAACCCGAGTTAGTCGATAGACCCTTAGTTGTGACGAACCCGGTTGGTGGTTCGACTAACCTTAGTATGATTTGCCGTAATGTGGTCTTATCGAGTCATGGATGTATGTTTGTTTGTGATTGCTTTGTTTTGGGCTTTACTGGGTATGGCATTATTTTGGGAGTCGATTGGCCCCAAAGATACGGGGTGGTGGTAGACTGTGAGGGCTCTTTGGTGACAGTTAGAGCGGACGATGGGCGGAGGGTAGTGTTTGGTAGCCAGTCATGGGATGGAGTGATGGCTAGTTTTCTGAATTCCCTCAATATCCCGCATAGTGAGTTGTCAGATGTGCCCGTGGTTGGCCAGTATCCGGACGTCTTCGAGGAACTGACCGGACTTCCACCACACCGAGAGATTGAGTTTCGTATCGATTTGGTGAGAGATGCCAGACCTATAGTGATGCCTCTTCGTCGTATGGCGCCAAGGTAGCAGCGAGAGCTCGGGGTGCAAGTCAGCGATCTTTTGAAGAAGGGATTTTTCAGAAGGAGTGTTTCTGAGTGGGGAGCACCAGTTGTGTTTGCTACCAAGGCAGATGGTTCCCTTCGATTGTGTGTAGACTATCGCGAGTTGAACAAGGTGACGAGGAAGAATAAATATCCTCTCCCGCGGATAGATGATTTGTTTGATCAGTTGAGTGGAGCAAGAGTATTCTTCCAGTTGGATCTCGCGACAGGTTTTCATCAGCTCAGAGTGGCAGCTGAGAGTGTGGATAAAACGGCCTTTCGGACGCCGTCTGGATTTTATGAGTGGTTGGTCATGCCATTCGGGTTGACCAATGCACCAGCATATTTTGTGAATCTTATGAATAGGGTATTCAGAGATCAGTTGAATAAGTTTGTCCTTGTGTTCGTAGATGATATCTTGGTTTATTCAAGGACAGAGGAAGAACACAAGGAGCATTTGAGGATTGTGATGGAGGTGTTGAGAAAACACCAGTTGAAAGCAAAGTTTTCTAAGTGTCACTTCTGGAGGAGAGAAGTGAGGTTCTTGGGCCATGTTGTTTCAGAGAATGGTATTGCCGTGGATCCTGCGAAAGTGGCTACGGTACAGGATTGGTCTACGCCCAAGAATGCAACAGACATAAGGAGTTTCTTAGGATTAGCTGGATATTATCGTAAGTTTATCCAGGATTTATCCAAGATAGCAGCACCGTTAACTCAGTTGACAAAGAAGATCAAGCTTTCGTCTGGGACGAAAAGTGCGAGAACGCATTTAAGTGTCTAAAAGAAAAGTTGACGCATGCACCAGTGTTGGTTATTCCTAAAGGAAACGAAGAAATGACGGTATACACCGATGCATGTGGTACTGGACTAGGTGCAGTTTTGATGCAAGGCGGTAGGGTAGTAGCTTATGCGAGTCGGCAACTAAAGCCACATGAGAAAAGGTACGCTACCCATGATTTGGAATTGGCGGCAATAGTGTTCGCATTGAAGATGTGGAGACATTATCTTTCGGAAGAAAGGTTTGAGTTGTTTACCGATCATAAGTCATTAAAGTATCTTTTCTCTCAAAAGGATTTGAATGTTCGTCAGCAAAGGTGGTTAGAGTTCTTAGCTTCCTATGATTTTGATATCGCATACACACCTGGAAAAGGCAATGCAGTAGCTGATGCGTTGAGTAGGAGACATGCCAGCTTAGGGGCTATGTTTCTAGAATGGAAGCAATTGGAATATATCGCAGGGTACGATTTCAGACCAAAGTGCGAGTTAGAACCAGAAATGTTAGCAAGCTTGACGATTAGACCGACCTTGACTGAACGGATTGGTTCCAGTCAGAGGGACGATCCAAACCTATTGGAAGTCATCTCCAAGCTAGAGATGGGAAGCGATGAGGAGATGAACAAGTATGGACTTGATCGAGATGGATGGCTTCGAAAGGATGGAAGACTAGTTGTACCCAACGTGAATGGATTGAGAGATGAAGTACTTAGGGAATGTCATCACTCAAAGTTGACTATACACCCCGGTGGTAATAAGATGTATCGAGGCATGAAGCAGACCTACTACTGGGAAGGAATGAAAAGGGACGTTGGGAAATTTATATCCAAGTGTATGAATTGCCATTTAGTCAAAGCTGAGCAAAAGAAGCCAAGTGGTTTGTTGCAACAGTTGGAAATTCCAGAATGGAAATGGGAGCAAGTCTCAATGGATTTCATCGATGGTTTACCAAGGACTAAGTCGGGTCATGAGAGTATTTGGGTAATTGTGGATCGATTTACCAAGAGCGCAAGGTTTATACCCGTCAAGTCGAATAGAACAGCAGTGAAGTTGGCTGAGTTGTATATGAAATGGGTAGTAAGATTCCATGGATTACCAAAAGGCGTTGTGAGTGACCGAGACCCGTTGTTTACTAGTGGGTTTTGGAAGAGCTTACAAGAAGCGTTAGGGTCAGAACTACATCTCAGTACTGCATATCATCCTCAAACCGACGGTCAGACAGAGAGGGTGAATCGCATATTGGAAGATCTCTTAAGAGCTTGCATATTGGATTTTGGAGGATCATGGGATGATCATCTACATTTGGTTGAGTTTGCATATAACAATAGTTATCAGTCTAGTATTGGTATGGCTCCATTTGAAGCTTTGTACGGGAGACCGTGCAACTCACCATCATGTTGCTTAGAAACTGGTGAGAAGTTTGTGCTTGGACCAGAAGTAGTAAGAGAAACTTCAAATAAAATTAAGGTCATTCGACAGAGAATGAAGGCTGCTCAAGATAGACAAAAGAGTTATACTGATAAGAGACGAAGAGACTTGAAATTCACAGTCGGTGACATGGTATTCGTCAAGATCTCTCCGTTAAAGAATGTGATTCGTTTTGGTAGAAGAGGAAAGCTAGCACCAAGATTTGTTGGTCTATTCCTGGTTCTTGAGCAAGTTGGGAACTTGGCGTATAAAGTTGAGTTACCAGAGAAGATGACGGGAGTTCATAACGTATTTCATGTTTCCCAGTTAAGGAAGTTCGTGCATGACCCCAATATGACAATTTCACCTGATCAGTTAGACGATGTTAAAGTAGAACCCGAGGCGGTGGGGAGCCGCAACCGATGCGTATTGTCGAGCACGATACGAAGCTACTTCGAAGGAAAGCGGTGAAATTAGTAAAGATTCAGTGGGGCGAGGACGAGAATGACTGTACTTGGGAGACAGAGGAGAGCATTAGGAAGACGTATCCAGAACTCTTTGCCTGGTAAGATTTTTGATTACGATTTAGTTATTCCGCATGCTAGGATAGGCTTGTTTTGCTTGTTTTGCATGTATGGTTGTTTATAAATGGCTGGTAGGCATGCGGGGTACCTTTGTGTGTTTTGGTTAAGGAATTTCGGGGGCGAAATTTCTTAAGGGGGGGAGAGTGTAACGACCCGCATTCTACGCATCTGAAGATCGTAGAATATTTATTTCTCTTTCGTATGAAGTCGTATGGTCATGTACTCTTGGGGAACGACTGGTAAGGTCATTTCCCATGTTCATGATTTTTGTAGATTTTTAAATGACCGTTTTACCCCTAGTTGATCTTGTTTCGCCCATAACTTTTGACTGGAGAGGAATTTTGACCTGGAACCACTTCCATTAGCTCCGGATGATGGTTGGCCATTCTGTAGAGTAGTCATAATAGCCAAACGGACTTACCTTTTGGGAGATATGGCTGAATTAAGGTTTAGAGGGTTAATTTCAGCTAATTGAGCTTAACCGGGTAATTAGCAGCTAGGCACAATGGGGAATTTCGGGTTTAGAGGCATAGTAGTGCTGATTAGGGTTAGGAAATCACTTTCATTTCAGTTTTGAGCCGCCACAAACCTTCCTTGAGACTTAGTAATGGCTTCCATCCTCTAAACCACTCCAAAACACATTTTTAGTGAAGATTAAGCCTAAACAACAACAAATCAAGGCCAAATAGCACCAAAGCAAGATTAGAGCTGCTGCTATACATAGGAATTCGACCCAAACGGAGAGTATTTCAGATTTGACTTCTTATTTTGTGGCAAAGGTGAGTGATTTGCATGATTCTCACTAATTACGGGTAATTATGGGTAATTAGCGTAAATTAGCGAATTTATACATTAATAAATTTTAGAAAAAATTCCTAAAATTCTAAAATGATGTTTTAGGGCTCTGGTAGAAATTTGGGTTAATTTCGATAAGCTTTGCTAGTCGTATCATTAGTCATTGTTAAACATGATTAAAGGGAAAATATGGGTTTTTGGGTGTGTTTGATCCTATATAACACATATTATTGATGTTTTGATATTTGTGACTGATTGTACATGTTATTACCACTGTTTGGAATGCTTATTGATTTTTTAGTAAAGTTAGAATGATAGAAAACATCGTCGAATAGCGTAAAACACTCGCTGGAAAAAGTTTCAGGAAAAGTGCAGGTTTTGGACCGGATCGGACATGGTGGGCTCGGATCGGATAAGTGAACTGGGCAAGGGATCCGATTGGATCGGAGCTTGACACTTGAGAAACTTGGCAAAAAGGAAGGCCGTGCTGGTTGAACTGGGATCGGATCGGCTAAAGGAGGGGAATCGGATCGACTTAGGGACGAAAGGCTCAGATCGGAGTAGGGAAGATAGGATTGGATCGGATCGGATCGGATTAGAGTTGGGGCGGAACCGGATGAGGCAACCAAAGCTGGAGTACGAACTGAAGGGGGAGGCAACCCGACCCGACCCGAGGTGGAGACCCGACCCGAACCGAAAGAGGAAGCATAACTTGAAGGGGCCACACCCGAACCGAACCGCTACCAGAGGAAGACGACCGAACCGAACCACCAGAAGAGAGCAGCTACGACCGAACCAAACTGATGGAGCAAGAAGGACCCGAACCGAACCGACCCAACAATGACCAATAAACCGAGATGAAAAGGTAGTCCAAGGGGAAGTTAGAGCTCTGGATCCAGCTGGGAACCAATGAGTTCACTTCATGAGTTGGGCTTTGCTGCGGGACGTGTGCAAAGGAGTCATCGGTGTCTGTAACTTTGGATCACAATGTATGGGAAGTACGTGAACGGATTCAGGGTCACAGTATGTAGTGACCTAGGTATGACTAAAGTAGCTAAGAACCAATGAAGTGGGGTCATTTTCAAAGATTTAGTCGTGACTCCATGTGGGTAAGCTTGGTAGTAGCGGTAGTCGTACAAGTCGAACTCCGTCACTACTTCGATTGGTCTAGTGATTGACAGTGGTGGACATCGTATGCTTTACGCACTGAGTGAGAGACGTGAGGATGGTTGTTATGCTTGACTGTTTGTTTTCACCATGACATGCACACCCCCACCCCCGTATTCTTTACACTATTGTTTAGTGGCACCTTAGAGTATTGTACAGTATGTAGTGCTAACTCTTTGGTTGCAGGTCCAGGTTCAGGTATGGTTTAGTATAACTATTATTGTTCTGTTTAGCTGCTTATCGCTCATACCAGACTTTTGTCTGACCCAGAGTTTTATGTCTCTTCTTATTACTCTGGGTGCTCTCACGAGCAGACTAGAGACAGGTTAGCTGGTGATGCACGAATAGCTGTTCCGGAGACGAGCAGGAGGCTTCCACGTATGTTATATATAGTATTCTCCCTGTGTTGCTGCGGTCACTACTTTGGGCATTAGTAGTGTACCTTCCTTTTTCTTTGCTTTAGAGACAGTTTTGAAAAGTTGTAATAAGCTGTATTTGGGTTTTCCGCTACTCTGATGATGTTGATGTTGGTTTTAGTTTTTCAGCTTATGCACTGTCTCGCCTGTTTATGTCAAAGTATGTTGCTATTATATTTTATCCCATGCGCCGTGAGACATTCTACAGGTTTTCTTGTCAGTTCTTTGCCTTCCTTCCTTTTGACGAACGTCCCATGCTAGTTGGACGTCGGTGCAGCGCATTTCTTGGAAATGTCGGCTAGTACAGGGCGGACCATCACACTAGACCACAATTGTTTCATATTCCACGTAGGGTGTTTTTTTACATATCCTATAAAAAATTACCGGAGATAGCAATACATGTTTCGCTTTACTACATCTATACACTGTAGAGGGATAGAGAAAATTCCTTGAGTCACACACCAAAAGGCATGATAATAGCTTATGCTATACAAACAACAGTAGTGTACATTATAAAAAAATGCATTGTAAATTGCAGGGGAAGTTTTATAGATTAATTACTAGTGTATAGTTTTTGTTGATGATAAAGAGGAAATATTATAAAATTGGCTTAGATTAAGGGGGAATCAGTAGTTTTGGAAGGATTTATTGGAGTAAGGGGGAGTAACTGGAGAGTCAATGCATCAGCTATGTATATTTTATAAACAAAGGTTGTCATCATCAAAAAGGGGAAGATTAGTAGGGACTAAGATGTTGGTGATGAAGATTTTGATGACAAGAACCTTGTTTTAACTATTATTTTTATAAAATATATACAAACACTATTGTATATGTATATATATATATATATATATATGCAGGAATTGTATACAGGTATTGATTTGAAGACTGTACAATTTATAGATTCAAGACTAAAGATTTCAAACAAGAATAGTTCAAGATTGAAGACTCATGAGTAATAAGAGTTCAAGAAAACAGAATAAGCTATAGAGTCTAGATTTTATTGTTAAATTCCGTAATAGCACTGAATCTCCATTTCATATCTCTTATAATTTATACCTTATTTTAAATCCTCTTATTTTCAAATTGATTTCAAAATTACTTCCTATCAATATATATATATATATATATATATGTATGTATGTATGTATATACATATTAATATTTAAGATTATTTCTTGGATTTAAAGTTCAACTTCTAATTTAAAAAAATTAGATTTTCTTACTTATATTTTAAGTTTTAATTATGTATGGTTACTTAAGTTTTAATATTATTATTTTCTTACATTTACAGATTTGTATATAAGTTTTAAGTTTCTTATGTATATAACTTTGTATAATAAGTTTTCAAGTTTTTATATTTAAACTTATAATTTTAAACTAACTTTTATATCACTTTTATAAATTATAATAATATGAATATTATTATTATCTTATATTTATTGTTTTATATATAAATTTTAAGTTTCTAATGTATATATAGCTTTGTATAATAAGTTTTCAAGTTTTTATATTTATACATATAATTTTAAAGTAACTTTTATATCATTTTTATAAATTATAATTATTTGTTTTTAGTTTATACTTTTACTCTATTATACTATTTTATGATATAAAACAATAGTATGTTTAAACTCCAGAGTTACCCAGATTTATTTCAACATCATGTACATTATTTTCAAAAGAATTCAAAAATAAAAATTTGCATAAAGCATGTTGACATGGGGTACCTGTAACACCCCGTATTTTCTGTGAACATTAAAGTAACGAATTAAATAATACTTAATCTTAAATGTGAGAATTAAGGGAAACGGGTTACGCCATTGTGTTCGTCTTGGAATTCTGCTTAAGATAGTGTCCGATTTTGCGTGAATTGGACTTGGTATGAAGAAGTTATGGTCTTCAGAAGCTTCAGGAATTTAAATAAATTAATACAGCTCGAATTAAAGTTCAGAATTCAAATTCAAACACTTAAGCGGGCTGGGTGGGAATTTTCCCGCCCCAGGCCAGGTCGACCAGAGGGTCGAGCTTCCCCCATACAGGTCGACCTAGGGGTCGACCTGGGTGTCGACCTGCCCTTCAGGTAGATTTGAACAGTGATGAATTATGACTCTTTGCTGAGTCATTAGGGCTTGTGTGGCAATTTCTGGTTGGTTCTATTTGGTCTAGATGGCTATGATTGTTCCTAGGTTGATCTAACGACTCTTATTAGATTAAAATTCTATATAAGCAACCCCAACCCTTAAACCCTAATCACACAAATTCATACCAAGACCCGTCATGCTGTCAGTTGTCAACCTAGAGTAGCCGTCGACCTCCACCAACTAGAAGCAAGTTAGAGACAACGAATCAAATCAAATCAAGCCTAAATCCTAAGAACAAATTAGTCTACATCAAAGGAATGATAATCAGTTTCAGAAAACATATCCCAGAACTCAAGACTTTCTTTTCGTTTGTAAGTACAGTTATCTTCTAGATGTGAACAAAATTAAAATCACGTTTTGTAATAAAGTGAAAACTAGAATTGTCCCTAGTTGTATGATAATAATAATAATGTTGATTTATGCCTGTGCTTGTGACAATTTTATCATATATGACTATGAGACTATTATGGTTTATTAAATCTATCATGTTGCATAGAACTTGGTGAATGAACCCATTTATGTTGTATAGAAATTTAGGAATGATATTATCATGTGGTAGTAAGTTTGGTGATTTTATCATATTATGTTAATATGTAAGTTTATAGGCTAATTCATGTCATATATGCCTAAGTATTTAGATCCACATGCTTCCATGTTAAACCTATGATAACTTGGTTCAACCCAAATGCAAGTTCACGATTACATGCCAAACCAAGTTGTGTAATTCTATGCAGATTCCCATCTATATGTTTATGGTTCATGTTGATTAGGTTCAAAACTGCAAGTTCATAATTAATGTTAATTTTTGTGCTAAATTTATGTAACATATGTTGGATCCATATTATGCTTGTTGGAATGTTACATGTTCCTCTCTTTTCCCTTCTTGTTTACGAATTAAGCCAGGTTACGAGCCTAATATTTTATGTGAATCATGCGGACGTATAACAGGGGTATCGTTGGGAAAATATCAACTTACATGTTAATGGCATAATTTGGTTCATTGACTATGTGATTCACTTATAGCATGAAACGGTAAAACTTACATACCTAAAAATTATGAACATGATTTGGGTAATTGGGCAAGACATGAATGACTTGAATTATGGAAAATTTAAATATAAATAAAAGGGTAAATATGTAAATTAGCAAAAGACGAACATACCTAACTCGAGGTTAGATTGAGTTACCGTGTAAGACTGCCCGGAACCGCCCGGCAAATCCAGCAACCATAACAATATGATCTAATGTGAGAGGTTAGCGTATTAAGACCAAAAGAACCCGAGGTTAGATTGAGTTGCGGTGTAAGGCTGCCCGGAACCGACCGACACATCCAGCGACCACAATAGTACAAATCTAATGTGAGTGGTTGGTGCTTTAATGAATAAATTAACGCTAAGGAACAAGCAAGTTAAGATTCATAGGGTTAAGTTAATTAAGGAAGCACTTAACCAATTCAACATGTTAACTAAACTGATTGGTGGGGTAATGTAAATTTGGACACTTAACCAATTTAACATGTTGACTAGAAAACCCTAGTAACGGGGACCCATTTCAGCAGTAACCCACATGGATGAATCATGGTACCCTGAACTAGGCAGGGTGGGGCACAATTACTGGGCTGACTATAAGCGGTCAAAACAGCGACGGGTGTTGCGTCAGTGTAGGTTCTGACGGAGTACGGGAGTGCACATACTCCGGAGTGGAAAAAGCAGGCACTGGGCATCAGTAGATATACACTGTGCATCTTGAATTGTGTTGGGTTGCCACCATAGGATTTGATACACCCCGTGGTGTGACCAGCACAGGTATCTACAACCAAGCGGGGCCGAATGACACAAGTAGAAACCGTATACGAGTAGGAGCCGATCGATAAAGGGATCACTTTGTTGTGAACATGTGGTGCTAGTTAGAACAAGTATGAATAGGTGCAGAGAAATAATAGTAGGTGCGATAGTACATTTAGTTATCCTGCCTTATCTTGTCTTATGTTATCATATTTTCTGCTATTGTCCTATTTTTCAGTTTATTCATGTCATGGTCTTTTTCTTGTTCTTATGCTAGAAAATAACTGGACTTACCAGACTTATGTCTGACCCATTTTTCTTTCGCTTTCTTTCCTTACATTTCCCCCCCTCAGGTCCCCAGGGAGGAAACACCTCAGCTTAATCAGACTATTTCTAGCTAGAAGAGAGAAATGTATTGCTTGGATTTCTTTCCTTTGGGCTATGGCTTTGGACACACTCATTTTGGGGATTTATGCTACTTTATTGTTGTTTTTATGCTTCTTTATGTTTCAATCAAGACAGAGATTTTGTTGTAATAATTGGAAGTTAGTTTTTGAGACAGTTGTTTTTATGTTTTGAATGAACCACGTATTTATGAAATAAATGTAGTTTGTTTTTCTGCTGCTTATATATATATATATATATATATATATATATATATATATATATATATATATGTCTTGTAAATTATCTGTGTCTTTTACCTATAATGCTCCATCGAAGTTAAGGCATTCCCTTTGTGAGTGACTTTAATGAAGGTGGGGTGTTTCACTTGGTATCAGAGCATAGGTTTACCAGATCAGATAAAAGTTTTTGAAAACTATTTTTCAAAAAGAAGTTTAAAGAAACATTTTTCAAGAGTAATTGTTGTTTTTAATTTAAAGAGGCATAATCCCCAAAGCCATATGCACTATCTTTTTATCCTTTGTTTTGAATCTTTCCTTTTTCGTTTCAGCATGTCTGGGGATCTTAACCTTCCAGAGGGCGTACCGGTACCTGGCTGGTTCAGAAGGTACCTAGAGTCTAGGGCTAATTATGCAGGCCCAGCAAACATTCCTCCTCCCCCAACTGCAGCCGCTCCTCCTCCTCCTCCTCCGCGTGCAAATGCTTTCTCAAAGATATGTAGAGACTTTCGAGCCATAGTGTAACAACCTAGAAAAATTAACGTTTAAAATATAAATTAAATTAAGATTCAATGTAAAATAAATATTTATATTTGAGATTTTGTCAATTCTTTAACAATACGTGTGAACCATTTCATAAATTTATAAATAAATGTGATTTACATTAATAAACGATTGAATATTTAGGTTGTCTAAAAAATAAATAGAAAACAAAACTTATTACCGTTATTAATTATTTTGATCTTGTAATTTGATTTATAGAAGGAAAATATATGCTTATATTCAACATTCCAAACATAACATGTACATTTATTTATTTGAACAAAGTATCCACTTTTAAAGGCAATTGTAAACATAAGCTCAGCTTAATTATTTTGCCAGAATTAACGTTATTAACTTGAGTTGATTATGAAAGTAAAAACTACAAATTTAGAATTGTTGGATATTAAATTTACAATATACTAGAGGTACAATTTAGAACTTGGACTTTCTATTTAATTTGAATGTAGTGTTCATTCTAGAATTTAAAAGCATAATGTGAATATAACATCAATATTTACGATGCTAATAAATGGTAAGCCATTTGGAATATTTGACATTAGAACGAGTAAAAACAGAAAAGAAACAATTTTTAACTAAGTTCTGTTTAATGATTTATTAAACAAAGAATCTATTCACATAGTAATATATGGTTAAGATTAATTTATTACAGATCAAACCATTGAGTACAAATGGTAATTAAACATTGAATTAACATAAATATTGGTGATTAATTTTGCAAGCCGTTTATCACGTTATTTATGGTACAAATTGTGATATAATTAATGTAATGAAAGAGAAGGATGGATTTTTGGAGGGTGAAATTGAATTAATATATATATGTATAAAGAATATATAATGCACATTTATGAAAGGAATGCGTAATGAAAGGAAATAAAATAAAATCGCGCAATCACTTCTATATTTTTCGTTACTATTTAATTTACAGTGTATGACGGGTAAGTTTATAATGTTCAGATAATACCATAAAACAACGTTGTTAATTCATGTGTTAGCCTAACACATTGTCCATAGAAAACAAATCCAATTTTTCATTTTAAGGGAGATATGGTAGACAACCAAATATGGAAAAAAAAATCTAATTTTAAATATTGCCATATTAAGGCAAGATTTTTGAAAAAGTGGCCTAAGTTTGTGAACGGTATGTATTCACAAAACCCAATACCACGCGATATTCTCTGTCTCTTCTCTACATTATAAATGCATGCCTCCTGCTTCTATGCACAACAAACTTCTTTTCTTCTCAGAAACAATCCTATTTCTTCTTGCGAATAGTCCTGCCCAACAAGCTCCACTCCAATAGTCCACCGTCCAGTATAGAAATCACGACCTTTTCTTGTGCCAGGTGGTTAACACAAACATAGAGTAGTGTAGAGAGTGTATATATCTATATACGCATTAGTGGCCGAGGAGCAGTGCGCGACCACGTTTAAGGGATAATAGATCATCCAAGACTGACGGAGTTGATTTGGAACTTGACGGTGAAAGATTGGAAAGCAAATATATGTGAGAATCTCTGATTTAATTATCTAATTAATTTAAATAATTATTTTATCAATGTTGAATGATTATTTGCATGTTGATCTGATCTGTGCTGTGTTGTATTGCGATTATTGATGTGGTAAATGGTTATGTGTTGTACTGCGATTGTTTATGTACATTTCTTTTGTTAATAAAAGAACAAATATAAAAGGCATGTTTTTATTTATTTACAACTCTTTTGTAAATAAAATAACTAATGTAAAAGGCATATTCTTTTATTTACATTTCTTTAGTAAATAAAAAGGACAAAGTTTTAACATTAAATCTTGTCAACAAAGTAGCATTTTGTTAAAAGGAACCAAAGTAACACTTTTTGTTAATTAGAACAAATTTAACATATTTTGGTCAATGACATTATATTAAACAAAATCAACATATTTTGTTAATGAAATTATATTAGACAAAATTAACATATTGTATTAATGGAGACATATTAGACAGAATAAGCATATTTTGTTAATGAAGTTATATTAGAAATAAACAAAACTCATATTTTGTTTACATCGAAGAGTTAAACAAACTCATATTTGGTTTACATGAAAGAAGATTAGGACAAAAAAGTACATTTCTTCTAAAAATAAATATTAACATAAAAGACACATTTTTACCTTTATTTTGTTTATACAATAAAATGCAAGTTTAATATTTATTTTTATTTATAAAATAAAATGCGAGCTTTAATCTTTATTTTTTTTTACATAATAAAATGCCAATTTTTATCCTTTATTTTATTAACATAATAAAAAGCAAGTTTCTTTTTTTTTTAATTTTCTTAACATAATAAAATGTAAGTTTTTATCTTTATTTTTGTTTACAAAATAAGTAACAAGTTCTTATCTTTATTTTTTTTTATTTTTTTTTGTTTTACAAAACAAAAGACAAATTTGTACCTTCCTTTTGTTTACGTAATCAAATGCAAGTTTAATCTTTATTTTCATTTATGAAATAAAATGTGAGTTTTAATCTTTATTTTTATTTATTTATAAAATAAAGTAAAGAGGGGAACTTTTATTTAGATTCTTCAAAATTATACACCCCTATGTTGTATTGCATATGTGTGACATTGAAATATTCGTCGTTGGGTACATAGAAGGGGTTAGACAAAAGCCCATATTTTCGCATTTTGACATTAACGTTACGACGTTAGGTAAATGGGATGGTTAGACAAAAACCATCATTTTGGTTATCATATTTGTCACCAAATTGACATGACAGAATTTGTGATAATCCTTATTTATATTTCACTTAGATAAATAGCACATTTTCATGTGAAAAGAGTAAACTAATTTAAAAGTACATTTTTGTGTATAAAAGATAAATTAGTTAAAATCACATTTTTATGCAATAAAATGGATTAAGAGGAAATTATACATTTCTATGTTACAAAAGGGTGATAAGTAAAAAGTACATTTTCGTGTTGTAAAAATGAGATGAGTAAATTATACATTTTTATGTTATAGAACTGGATTAAGTAAATTATACATTTTTAGGTTAGGAAATTGGATTAAGGAGTTATGTATTTTACTATTTAAAAAGGATAAAATAAAAGTTTGGAATGAAAGAAATAAATTCCATTGATTACTCAATTAATAGAATTAATGGACGCTTAAATTTAAGGAGGACATATCCTTGTTTATTTGGAAAGTCATAAAACAAATTTCTAGAATGGGTAAATTACATTCCAACTATAAGGAGAATTTGAAACTGAAAGATTCTGTTTTATGTTAACATTAAATTTAGGAGATGGATTTCAATACTTGACATTAATGATTGATTTAATGTTGGAATGGTAGGTTTTTAATATAACAATTAAAACCATTTTTGAAGTGATTATTATTATTGTATTATAATAATAGGGAAAAATTAATGTGTATTGAAATGGAAAGATAAGAATTTATATAAAGAGTATTTCAAGGAATGAATGATATTTTAGAGGTTTTAAAATATGAAATATTTTTAAAAATAAGATTTTTAAGAAACAATTATAATTATAAATTATAAATTGTGTTTGGACACGAGGTTAGGTCACGTTTATGGCGGAAGTCTGCCCGGAACCAACCGGCATATCCAGCAGCCATAAATGTTGGGCCTAATGTGAGACGTCCAAGTACACGAATACAATTTGGGTTTTGACTCGAGGTTAAGCCCAACTGTGGAATAAGTCTGCCCGGACCCAACCGGCATATCCAGCATCCACAAGTTGTAGGCCTAATGTGAGAAGTCTGGCCCATTAGAAAATATAAATGGATTATATAACGAATTGGATTATTTAATCCATTTTAAATAGAAACATCATTTTAACCTGAATAAGTTTATTAACTTATATTATCCATTTTATAATGAATATTAAAAGAGTTAATTTCAAAATTAATATTTTGAAAATAATGTTTTAATATGAGAAATGTTATTTTGATCAGAATAAATGGTTTATTTATTTTAAAATAAATAAAAGGAATTAAAAAATGGTTTTATTATAACTACGGATTTACAATGAAATTTGAATTTGGGTTTATCGTGAATTATGTTTTAAATAACATTTATTCTTTAACCCGGATTAATGAGGGGATTAATTTCCTAATTTTTGATTAATTATTGGATAATGACTTTGGAAGGTTAAAACGAAATAAGGTTTTAATTAAAACTTTAATTAGATTGGAGAGGAATTAAGTAAATAAATAAGAACAAGAAATTAAAACTCTTTATTTACAAATAGTGTAAATAAGGAGGAAAAAGAAGATGAAACCATTTATTTATATTTAGGTAAATAAATAACAAAAGGATAAGAATATATTTATTTACACTTAGGTAAATAAATAGGAAAAATAAAATAAAAACATTTATTTACAAATAGTGTAAATAAATAAGAAAAAGAAATTAGATATATTTATTTACAATTAATGTAAATAAATATAGAAAAGTGGAAGTAAAAATTTATTGACATTTAGGTAAATAAATAAGATAAAAGAATAGTAAAAACATTTATTTACAAATAGTGTAAATAAATAAGGAAAAAGCAATTGAAAACATTTATTTACATTTAGGTAAATAAATAAGGAAAGGAGAAATATTTATTTACACTTACGTAAATAAATAAGGAAAAGAATAGAAAACGTTTATTTACAATTAGGTAAATAAATAGGAAAAAGAATACAATTTATTTACACTTAGTGTAAATAAAATGAAAGGATATATAAATTATAATTTATTTACAGTTAGTGTAAATAAAACAAAAAAGTAGTAAAATAAAACAAGTGATATTTTATCGTCATTTTAGATGCGATAAAAAGAATAAATTTTTATAATTAAAATCGCCAAATGATTTATATTCATATATATATATATATATATATATATATAAATATAAATTATAAACTTAATGACACGCGCACGACAGTTCGCATATCGACAATCTAGTTATACCGAAAGATCCGACCATCGGATTTTCCCAAAACTGGAACCGTTAGGACCGCTTTGGGAATATCTTTCCAACGATATAAACTTCATCAAAATCCAACGGTTAGTTTTCGAGATAAGTATAAATCAAATTTGGTTGAAAACAGCGCCAGGGTCGCCCATTGACCCGAAGCGTCGTTATATCAATTTAAGCCATTTTTATTTAAATAAAAATAGAAATAGGTCGTTATTAAATACCAATAACGATATGCAATGATTTCAAATTATATATATACGCGAGAATCATTTGAAAAGCCCGAGTTCAATCTCATTTCAAATGATTATACGACGATCTAAGTCGAAGAGTTGAAGACGGTGATTGAAGACCGACGATCTTCACATCGAATGGATGTGTTGCTACTGAGACCCATGAGAGGAGTAGCTACCTTGAAAGGGGTTCAGTGGTGGCCATTCGGACGTAGTGTTGATTTGTACGGGTTTGACTTTCGCTCAGACCTAGAGCATAAGTTTATAAATGGAATGTATGTCTGACGTTGTAGTCTTTTATACTGCATTCGTTAATCTCTGTTAATATATATCTGTTTGGTGGTTAACGCCCTTCTCTGAGACGTACGAGCTTAGAGGTTATATATTGGTAGAAATCAATGGTGTGGTATGGATTGACAATGTGGCATGCCAAGATGCATGAATCAAGGCTTTTGTTGAAAAGCAGGCCTTGTGGTCGATGATCAAAGCACGGTCTGTTTAGGCGTAGCTTTGTGTATAGCGTAACTTCGCGAGCCTCACACCCCGGTATGAGTCAAAAACGGGATACGGACCGTAGGGAGTGCACACGTTTCTTTCTAGCTAGAGTGTTGTCAGGGACCTACCAGCGCTGACATTTTTACTCATTGTGGATGATGGATTTTGAGGTACCTCGTGTTTTATAGGCCGTTGGTGGTCATACTATAGGTCCAAAGGGACCGGGAAACGTGTGTTCAGGCATAACCAATCCACTGCCCATAGGCGGGGACCGGCCCTACCGCTTCCAAGGGTTCACTGCGGGGAATCCTGAGGCATTTGCTAGAGTGTCTCGAATCGGAGAGGATCTTGCCCCTAGCCTCGACTCATGATGGAATCCAAATTTCCAATACGCCCTTGCGGTTTTGATTGTAGAACTAGTATTGGCGACATGCTATATGGTAACCATGCTGTCTAGGATTGATACTTATGATTCAAATCTTTTTATTAAAACATATATACACTAATAATACTATCAAATCCGTTTTATACGTATCAAGCATCTTTTGACCATTATAAGGTAAAACCCTATCCTCTGGTGTGCGTTGCATTGTGTGATGGGACCTGGGTCTTATAATGGTTTCATTTTTCCAAAAAGACATTGCGTTATTTCTGGATTTACTTTGGTTTATGCACTGGCAATCCATAGGAGTAAACCCGTTCCGCGAAAGTGGCGTGGTCCTTGGATTTGTCTTATTAGTTATATTAGTTTAGAATTCTCACACCAGTCCCATGACTGACTCGTAGTTTGTTTCACTTTGCAAACTCGGGTGCCCTCTTTTCCACACGGGCAGTCGAGTAGCTTTTTGCAGATATCTATTCTTTTAGCAGGATCCTGGATCAAAGCCTAAAGCTGTGTCCAGAGCTTAGTAGTCTTCCGCTGTTTACTGTATTTTATTTAATGTATCAAATCTTTTGTAGTTTATCTTCCGCTGTAATTTTATTTCAATGTACTCTGACATATTCTGTACTCTGATGTAACATTATTATAATGTAATAAAAGTCTGTTGTTATTGTTCTGATGTATTGTATTCCCAAAGTTAACGTATGCGAGTTTTGAACGGTCTTGGTCGATTTTGCGATCGATTAGGTCCGGGCAAAATCCGTGTCGTTACACATAGGTGGAAAGAAATTTAATGGAACCGAATCATTCATGGAAGCAAGGAACTAGCTCAAAGAAACCGAGGATTTATTTGTTATCTTCGAGGTGGACAATAGGCAGAAAATACAGTTGGTGGTGTGGTTGCTTAAAGACAAAGCCTCTTATTGGTGGGAGGTTACTAATGCTGAGAGACAAGTTGAAACTTGGGAGGATTTCAGAATGAGGTTTGAAATGAAATTCCTCTCACAAGCTAAACGGAGCCTACAGATGGAAATGTTCTTAGCTCTCAAGCAGGGGAGTATGTCGGTCAAGGAGTATGTCAACCAATTCAACCAACTGGCTAGATTCGGACTGGAGTTAGTGAATACTCCGCACAAGAAGGCTCTCCATTTTGTTAAAGGGTTGAATGAGCCATTGCATAGCTTAGCTATGTCCCATATACCTTTGGGTGCAACTTATGAGAGACTGGTGGACATGGCATTATTACAGGAGGAAGACAGAAGTGGCAAGAAAGAGGCAAAGGTGGAATTCCCTCAAGATAAGAAAGTGGAGGGATCTCAGAATAAGAATACAGATTCCAAGAAGGGTGGGAAGAACAACAAATACTGTGACAAGAGGAAGTGTAATTTCTGTGGCATTCCTGGACATCTGGTTAAGGACTACAGAAAGAAGAAAATGAAGATGGGTGGTTGTTTCCATTACGGCGAGACATGACACATGGCTAAGGACTGCCCAAGAAAGCAAGGGTAAGGGCAGAGGACTGGGTCTAATTCTGGAAGGCAGGTCCACGCTCTCATAACACCTCTGCAAGAACGAGGTAGAACTATTTTTGTTGAGAGTTTAGTTTGTCTTTTTGATCATCCTGTACGTACACTCTTTGATTCTGGCGCATCGCACTCTTTTATATCTACTGCTTTAGTTGAATCTCGGCACCTAGACACCAGTATAGTAGAGGATCCCTTGGTTGTTTCAAATCCAATTGGGGGCTCAGCTTATTTGTCAATGAATTGTTTGGATTTGGAAATTTTTGTACTAAGCGTTGGGTTTAGATGTAATGCCTCTGTTTTGGGCTTCACGGGCTACGGGTTGATTCTAGGCATGGATTGGCTATCCAGTAATGGTGTCGTCCTCAATTGTGAAAAGAGAGTGGTTAAACTTATGACTCGCCTCGGTAATACTCTCAAAATCTCTTGTAATCCCATGAACTCTGTTATGCTTAGTTATCTAGAATCTCTTGATGCGTCTATTGCGAATTTGCAGTCTATTAGAGTAGTCCGTGAATACTCGGATGTATTTGAAGAGGAAAAGGGCTTACCTCCGAAGCGGGAGATAGACTTCCGCATATACCTTGTTGATAATGCAAAACCGGTTTCTTTATCTGTTAGGCACATGGCTCCGAGGGAGAGAAAAGAGCTCAGCAAGCAAGTCAAAGAGCTGCTTGAAAAGGGGTTTATAAGGCAGAGTATTTCTGAATGGGTTGCTCAAGTAGTGTTCACAACCAAAGCGGACGGTTCACTTTGCCTATGCATTGATTATAGGGAGCTAAACAAGCTGACCAAGAAGAATAGGCACCCACTTCCAAGAATAGACTACTTGTTCGATCAGCATGTAGGTGCATCAGTTTTCTCCCAACTGGATATGGCTACCGGGTTTCATCAGCTAATAGTGGCTGAAGACAGCATTGATAAGACCGCGTTCAGAACCCCGGATGGTTTCTTCGAATGGCTTGTCATGCCTTTCGGCTTGACAAACACACATGCTTATTTCGTTGACTTGATGAGTAGTGTATTCCGGGAATTCCTTAATAAGTTTGTGGTCGTCTTCGTAGATGACTCGAAGAATGAGGAATAGCATGCTCTGCATTTAAAGGAAGTCATGGATACCCTTTGTGCACATCAATTGAAAGCCAAATTCTCCAAATGCCATTTTTAGAGAGAAGAAGTAAGGTTTCTTGGACATGTGGTGTAGAAATAGGGGATAGCTGTGGACCCCGCAAAAGTAGTTGTGGTGGAAGATTGGAAGGTTCCACGGAATGCTACCGAAGTCCGAAGCTTTCTCAGACTAGCGGGCTTTTACCGAAATTTCATCAAAGATTTTGCAAAAATTTCAGCTCCACTTACAAGGTTGAAGAAGAAGAACTTAACTTTCACTTGGGATTTGGACTGCGATGTTGCTTTCCAACGTTTGAAGAGGGCTCTAACAGTAGCCCTCATTTTGACAATGCCTAATGGGAGCAAGATGTTTACAATATACACGGATGCATGCGGTACGGGACTAGGCGTTGTTTTGATGCAAGAAGGGAAGAGAGTAGCTTATGGTCGAATACAGTTGAAAGTACATGAGAAAAACAACCCAACCCACGATCTAGAGTTGACTGCCAATGTTTTTGCGCTTAAGTCTTGGCGCCATTATATCGTAGGTGATAAGTTTGAATTGTATACTGACCATAACCATTGAAGTACCTTTTCTCGTAGAAACATCTCGATCTAAGACAACAAAGATCTATGGAGTTTCTTGCCTCATACAACTTTTAGATTTCCTATACCCCTGGCAAGGGTAATGTAGTAGCGGACGCCTTGAGTACAAAGAAGCTGATATTAAGCTCTCTCTTTGTAGAAAGGAAAAGCTTGGAATTCATAGCAAACTTTGATTTTAGACCCTCCTCTGAATTTGTTCCTGGTTTGTTCGCAACGCTAGAGGTGCGGCCTACTTTGTTGGACTCAATAGGAACCGCGCAACGTGAAGACCCTCAGCTAGTTGATGTGATAGATTAGCTAATTACGGGTGATACTTTTAGTCACCTCAATAGATACTCCATCAATGATAAGGGTTGGTTGAGATGGGATGGAAGGCTATGCATCCCACAAGCAAGGGATTTGGTGAAGATGGTTCTCGAAGAAGCACACCATTCCAAGTTGACCATACACCCAGGTGGAGACAGGATGTATGAAGACCTTAAAAGGGTTTTCTTTTTGAATGGCATGAAGAGGGATGTAGCTAAATTCATTTCTTAGTGCATGATATGCAAGCAAGTCAAGGCAGAGCAGAAGAAGCCTGGTGGTTTGCTTCATCCTCTAGAGGTCCCATAGTGGAAATGGGATAGTATTTCGATGGACTTTGTTGATGGGTTGCCTAGGTCAAGAAGGGGCAATACCAGTATTTGGATAATAGTGGACAGACTCACAAAAAGCGCTCACTTTATACTTGTCAAGAGTAGGAGGACTGCCTCATCGTTAGCATTTATTTATATTAAAGAGATAGTTCGACCCCATTGGATACCCTCCAGCATAGTGAGTGATCGAGACCCTATCTTTACGAGTGAGTTTTGGAGGAGTTTGCAAGACGCTATAGGCACACATCTATTCTTAAACATGGCCTATCACCCTCAAACAGATGGTCAGATGGAAAGGGTGAACATAGTACTAGAAGATCTTTTGAGACTGTGCATTCTTGACTTTGGAGGACCATGGGAGGATCATCTTCCTTTGCTGGAATTTGATTACAACAATAGCTACCAAGCCACCATAGGAAAGGAACCCTTCGAAGCTTTATATGGAAGATCATGCCGATCACCAACTTGTTGGTGGGAGTCTACAAACAAGCTCATGCTTGGGCCAGACATGATTAGAGAAACTTCATAGAAAGTGGAATTGATACGAAGAAATATGAAGACTGCCCAAGATAGACCGAAGTCCTACACAGACAAAAGAAGGTCCGACCTTGAGTTTGAGGTTGGGGACAAGGTGTTCCTTAAAGTATCTCCTTTGAGGAATGTCATTCGCTTTGGGTCCGTAGGAAAGTTGGCACCATGATTTGTAGGACCATTTCCTATCATTGAAAAGATTGGGACGATGGCTTACAGAGTAAAGCTTCCCGAAAGACTGACTGGAGTACATAATGTTTTTCATGTTTCTCAACTACGAAAGTGCTTACATGAGTCTGCGGAAGTTGTGGAGCCAAGCATACTAGAGGAAGTAGAAGTGGAACAAGAAGCGGCTGTGAGAAGAGTTCCAACTCATATCTTGGGAACATAAGTTAAAAAGCTACGCAACCGTGGAGTCAAGCTTGTTAAAGTTCAATGGAGCGACGCCGAGGAAGACGTGACTTGGGAGACTAAGGCCAAAATACGTGCAGCCTACCCTTTTCTTTTTGAGGGTACATCTTTGATCTCTTCCTCCTTAAGTTTATGCATGCTTGTATCTACCTTTTTAGTATATCTCCTCAGTCATATTCTTTATCCTTAGGTAGAAATCAATGGATGTAAATATGTATTTGAAACATGTTATGATTGATGGTTGCAGGTGGTTGCAGGTGGTTGCAAGTGGTTGCTCGTGGATGCATACACATGCACATTAGGTGTTAGATCAGCTCAGTCACTTTCATATTGCATATACATATATGTATTTGTATATGGATTGAAACCTGATGTCTTATCATATGGACGTGGCATTTGTATGAATGATTGTGCACACATGTAGAATTTCGAGTACGAATAATTGCATACATAATGGACTCATGACACTGACATAATTTGCATTAAGGATGTCAACTGAATCAGTAGACTGCCTGACTTTGCATTAGATAAGGACATGTACACACACTATGCATATGATCATGAAAGCATTAGAAGTCTTTTAAGGACAATGGATGCCTGTGTTTGATGGTTGAGTACATGGACGATTGGATGGTACGATATACATTCTTCTTGACTTGAAGAATTCTAGGACGAAATCCTTTAAGGAGGGGAGAATGTAACACCTCGTATTTTCTATGAACATTAAAGTAACGAATTAAAGAATACTTATTTTAAAATGTGAGAATTAAGGGAAACGGGTTAGGCCATTGCGTTCATCTCGGATTTTTGCTTAAGATTGAGTCCGAATTTGCGTGAATTGGACTTCGTATGAAGAAGGTATGGCCTTTAGAAGTTTTAGGAATTTAAATAAATTAAGACAGCTTGAATTAAAGTTCAAAATTCAAATTCAAACATAGAAGCGGGCAGGGCGGGAATTTTCCCGCCCCAGGCCAGGTCGACCAGAGGGTCGACCTCCCCCCATACAGGTCGACCTGGGGGTCGACCTAGGTGTCGACCTGCCCCTTGGGCAGATTTAAACAGTGACGAATTATGACTCTTTGCTGAGTCATTAGGGCTTGTGCGGAAATTTAAGGTTGGTTCTATTTGGTCTGGATGGCTATTATTGTTCCTAGGTTAATCTAACGGCTCTTATTAAATCAAAATTCTATATAAGCAACCTCAACCCTCAAACTCTAATCATACAAACTCATACCAAGAGCCGTCATGCTATCAATTGTCAACCTGGAGTGGCCGCCGACCTCCACCAACTAGAAGCAAGTTAGAGACAACGAATCAAATCAAATCAAGCCTAAATATTAAGAACAAATTAGTCTACACCAAAGGAACGCTAATCAGTTTCAGAAAACAGATCCCAGAACTCAAGACTTTCTTCTCGTTTGTAAGTACTGTTAGAGTTTATGCCCTAGAGGAAATCCATTTGATGAGATTGATAATAATGTTGTTGTTGTTATTTTATTTGGAATAAAATAATATTCTATTATATTATATTTACTGCGTGATATAAATATTAATATAATAGAACTCCTTAGAACTATAATACGGAATTATATAATTCGAGTAAGACTTGAAATTGAGATTATATAATACGATAAGTATTATAATTCTTAAATGCCCCTCTTCGAGTTTTATTGTTTATATAGGACAACAATAAAGTGTTGAGACAAGTATATTGATTGACTGATGATCACATCTCGTTGATCATTAATATACGTGATATTAAAGTCAAGATACAAATACGTATTAGAGAATAGCGTATTAGGCTGACCCACCATGAGATAACTACATGGAATATAATCAACAGTATCATAAGTTGTTCTCATAGTGACAGTGATGTAATGCTCCTCAGACCTGAAATCATTATAATTTTATTCGAGGATATTTGTGTTTTGACATCATCTAAAGTTATTTCGTAACAGAGTAATGATAACGGTGATTATGGGATATATCTCGAATCGAATGAAAATTATGAATGATCTAGATTGAATTTAACCCTACGATATATTCATAGTGATATCCATGGGCCTCTTGATTGAGTGAGACTGTGAAATGCATGGGCGTGCTGAAATATTGATTTGTTTTAAACAGTCTACTCATCGATCAAGAAAATCGGATTAAATTATAATGAGGATGATACGATCCGTGCCTCTAGTTTAATCCTGGATATATTAGTTAAAAGGATTATATTACATTGATACACTGGTCACGAAAGGTTATATCGAATCATCAATATCATTATTATAACTTGGGTAGCAGCGACATATTGCTAGATGCCAATCACTGTTTATGATTTTAAATACGATTTAAAATCATTTCCAACGTTGTAATAACCTATAGGGTCACAGAAATAGAACATAATAAAGGGAAAAACATTTATTGGATAAATAAAATATCAAATCTATTGATATTTTATTTAGCATTGAATTAGTATACCGGTGGAATGTCCTAATTTTGAGTACACATTTGTTTTAAAAGGAAAACCGTTCCTTTTATATGAAGACACGTGAACCAAATTAAAAGAGATTAGATCAGGAAAAAAAAGGATACTCCCTCGAAAACCTAATTCTCCCAATAATGGCGGCTAGCACCAAGCCCACTTCTCCGAACTTTGATTCAATCAGAGATTTGGATACGTTCTTGTGGATACATATAGAGGTTCGACATATGACGAACTAGATGATTCAATTTACCTCCAACTCCACTCGGATTTGCGGATTCAACAGTGATCTGGTATGATTTTATTTTTGATTTGTTATAATTTCGCATAGATCCATTAATAAATAGTTCAGATTTATTAATTTGGGTTATGATTTTGATTGAATATACCCTATAGTGGTATCAGAGCCAGGTTCTGCGAAATTAGCATTTTGATTTTAGTTCTAGGTAACGTATGTTTGATTTCGTGAATTGTAGATCTCATAGAATCGAGATATAAACCTATGTTTATTGTTGATTTGAATATCTTCCAATGTATATGTGTTTGATACATATTATAAGTTATGTATTATTCAACATTACATATAATCTGTTCCAGTAGATTTTTATGAATCCACTATTATTCTATTAACTGTACGTATTACAAAATTGTTTTACATAATATACATATATGTGGGTTTTATATATGATATAAAATCATTTATAGGAAATTAGAAATGTTAAATTATTTTAATATTCCTAATTAATATACTTTGGAACCTGAAAAATTAATCAAAATTCATTTCTTTTGATTAATCAAGGATATAAATCCTTTTGATCAAATTTTGTATGACCTTTTAAATCTGTCAATTAAAGTATTTACTATTTTGTATTAGATCTGAAATAGTTATGTTATTTACAGATCAATTTGTTTGAATCTGTGAAACTGTTTGAATCATGATATTTTGTAAAATTGTTTTCTAATATTGATTGAGAAATGCCAAGAGTGTTACTATTTTCAATGTGATTGACATTTCTTATATATATATATATAAAGATATATATGTATATGTATATACCATTGTGTATACTGTCAGATGTTAAACTGTTTTGGAACTGATTTATACTAGAGGATATCAATTAGTTAAGTGATCATTTTGAATATATATATACATAAAGATATTTAAATGATTTTGTTATACAAATCTGATTTTTATAATTTTATTATATATATATATATATATATATTTAACAGACAATTGTTCTAAAAGGGGCATAGTGGCATGTTCTACATAATACCGTTTCGATTGATATATACATATACACATATTGAATTAATTGGAAAAAATTTCATATATAAGTGCCCAGATGATAATTGGAGTTTAATGGATATATTGGACATATACATTAAATTTGCACTACATTAATTACACTTTTTCAACAAATGAGTTTTGCTGATTGGTTTATTAAATATTTGTGAAATGTCACATAATATGCAAATTTCATATTTTGATCGGATCTATGTTATACACATGTATAGTATAGGTCAAAATACACTTATATATATGAATATAAGAATCTGATAAGATCAGATTTCTTTGGATTTGAAAGGTTCAAAAATACACTTATATACATGTGATGTGTTTACTTACAATTCCTGGAATTTTAAATCACACCATGTATTTATTTATATATTTGATATATATATATATATATATATATGTATGTATGTTTGTATCTGTTGCAAATGTTGTTTGCAATTTAAATCTCTGTATCATACACATCTTATGATGTGTCAGATGGCAAGTTCAAATCATGTAAACATTTTGTTAGTTTATATACATATATGTATTTTATTTGACATACATTTGAAAGTTTTTTTCTTATGGAAATAAAAATCAAAATAGGAATAAAATAAATGTTATTTTATTCTTAACAAACAAGCTATTTGATAGTCATTCTTTTATTACATGTATACTATTAATTGAATGTTTATATTTATATAAGTAAATATTGACAGATCTTAGCTTTGAAAAACTAAATCAAATCAGTTTGATTTTGATGTGAATGTTATTGACTTAATATTTTGTAGTGTATATTGTCAAATGAATTGATCATATCTTGATGTAATGGCCGCGGATTTTCGACCCAGAAAATCAACATAAATACACTGTCAATTACTTGAGCATCGAAAATACCGGGACATTAATAGAAGAATTTAGAGGATGAGATAGATAAGATAGAACTAATAGAATAGAAGAAGAAGAACTCAACTGAACAGAATCAGAGTAAACACGAAACTCACAGCGGAACGAATAAAATATATTATATAACAAAACTTTGAAATACAAAATCTGAATTTGTACTTACATATCATATCAGAGTACAATACATCATGTCACAGCGGAAATAATCTCTAAATAACTAGTGGTGAAGCTTCCTGCTTTGAGCTCCTCCAAGTATATCTGTAAAAAACCTGAAACACTTGTCTGCCCGTACAAATTTGGGCACCCAAGAGTTTAGGGAAAACAAATAAAATAAACTCTGGGTCAGTCATGGGACTGGCGTGAGTAAATTCCAACCATACTGTTTAACTTGAAAATCCTTTTGAAAGAAAAGGATAATAGTAAGACCAGCCCACAACTAACATGGACGACCTTACTATAACCCAACTAATTTGATATCAAATCCAGTGATATTATAATAATGTCTAAACAAATAAATAATCAAGTAGCAGAACGCTTGCATCTCACGTTCCACATATATAGTATAAAATCGAAAACCGCAGGGCGCTTATTGGAGATTCGATTCCAACCGACAAGGTGTGGGAGCACCTTCCGATCAGTGTACTCTAGAGGGTATAAACTGCAGGTTCAACAAGAACGTCTTGCAACCCGGCCACACATGACCGCCCACTCATTTAGCTTGAGTGTAGCGAATGTATTGCCACCACGGTTGTTGGCAATCCAACCGTAATCCGAAGATACGGAATCGAAAAGAAGAACAAATATGAATTTTCTCTAGATCGGTGACAATACACCCTGCTTAGGTATGACCCAACTAGCCATGCTGCCCAGCCCAACTTCTGTCATATCCGGTTTGTGAGGCTAGAGGCTACGTCTATCTTCAGAACATTTGATCACCGTTCACTTTGAATGCCACATCGTCAAACCCGTCAATTCACTAATCGATTTCCAAAAATATCGCGGGTATAAAAGCTAAGAGGAACGAATTCCTCCGCCACCAGACGTAATACCTTTAAGAGATCAACTGTGCGTGATTTGTCAGGTATACTCTATCAGACACTCGTCCATGCAAGTTGTCCTAGGACTGGACAAACAGAAAGCACCATTATGGAACTGGATGACCTTTGCACTTCACTCCGTCTTCAATTATTTTCAACAGCTTCTAATTCGTAGCGCTTGAGCCTATACGGAGTGGTTTTCAGATAATATATCCAACCGGACTCTCGGTATTGACAACGATGGTCAAAACACTTCGATACTCTGTTATTTAACTATCGAAGTAAAAACAATCATCCATTAACAAACACTGACCCTTTTATTTAATACTAACTTTCTAGTTTCCCATATTTTATAAACTCTTCCTTACTTCCCTTCACTTCTACTCTATTAGTTCCTCGTTATAAATCGGTAAGTGAATAAATTTCTAAGTATCAACCCCGAAGGCCGAAACCAACATCAGATTGACGCCTCGAAAGTTACTCAACTCAACCAACGTACAACGGGTTCTAATTTCTTTAAAACTATATCACTTTCCTTATCATGCTCAGTATATCTTTTTAAAACATTATAACTTATCGACTCACTTTGAAACCGTTATACTTTAACTAATGCAATATGCTGTTATATTTTCCTTTATAACAAATGCAATACGCTGCTGTATTATCTTTTATAACTACTGCAATACGCTGCTATATTCTTTTTTTTTGACTAATGGAATACGCTGCTATATTTCTTTTTATAACTAATGGAATACGCTGTTATATTCTCTTTTATAGCTACTGCAATACGCTGTTATATACTCTTTTATAACTGTTGCAATACGCTGCTATATTCTCTTTTATAACTACTACAATACGCTGCTATATTTTCCTTTACAACTAAATATTGATTTCCTATTCTAGTATAATTTGTTGGTTTAAAACTAAATATTAACTATTCTATTAGATTATAATTCCTAAAATAATTTACTTTAATACGTTCAACATCGTCGAATTTTAGTTCTAATTCCTATTAATGATATTTACGTTCAGACCGTGTATATATATATAATATAAAACAAACAGTACATACAAATATTGAGGAATCCGGTTTGATTCCTCTAACCGGTTTCCTGTATCCACAGATGTTAGCCACAATAAATATCATCGATTTCATATCATTATGAAATATCAGTGTTCAATCGTCAGTTTAGATAAATAAAGGTTTCAACCAATTTAATTGTAATCGGCCATCACACAGCATTCAATCAATATTAAAATATAATTATAATATTTTAAAATAAATCAGAGTTAGTGAGTTTACTCACCTTGGCGCGTTAACCGTTAATAACGATTTGCGTCGGTCGATTAAACCAGACGTTAAATTCTGTCGTGCTTCAAATTGCTTCAAACCGACTTCATAGCGTTGTCCGCTTTCATGCGAATCCAAAGCGACAAGTTTGTTCCTACTCTTCGTTCATGATGTCCAACTACTGTTGCTTCACCATGTAGAATAAAATCTCTCAATTTTCTAATCAACCAGGTCCACCCCTCGTCACAAACAAACTCCCACCAGCTACTAGTCAATGCCGCATTACCAGAAGGTCGTCGTCGGCCGAGCAATTTCCTTCGCACCAGTCCCTATCCCATCTTCATGTATACTATCAACTGCTCCTTTTCACCATTTCAGCCCACCGTAAGTTTATACAATAATCCTCACTTACACTCCTTCCACTTATCACTGTTGTTGTTACTAGTTCCTGCAAACCAGAAACTCACAAAAGCCTCCACTATTCACTCGCGGCTTCACCATTCACTCCCGGCTCGCGAGCCTTTCATCTTCATTACGTTTCATCACTTATATTGCCCATGTCAAACTGTTCGTGACGCTAGACAACCCTTCTCCAACAAAAACCCTGCTATTCCTATTTATATAACTCTAACCGCTTGCTCAGTACAAAAGAAAACATTTCATGCTGAAGATTTCCTTGCTTTTGAATCAGCTCCAAGCATTTGGAAACCCCACTGCATGCGCCGACATTCATCCTTCCCCTTTTCATTGATATGCCACGCTTCATTTGCTTTCACACCAAACACAGTAGCATCACCCACAATTTACACATACGCAACTGTACACCACCATTTTGATCCACTCACAACACACCTTCCTCGTTATTTCATCCCATCATGGCCGCATATTCCACCTGCCATGCTTCGACCAATACAAGAACTCACGCCTGTGCGTCAGTGATGCTTCTTAAACGTGGTGGACGTGCTCCTTCCAACCGCTCTCTCCTCTGAGTCCTTTTGTACCCTTCAGCCAATACAAGAACCACCACTTTAGATAACTAACTCAACTCATTTAATTCTTCCGCAAAACAAACTCTTGAACACGTCAGAAACAATGCTCCACCCTTTACTCCCCATGACCCATTCTTCTTATTAGTTCTTCATTATAAAACACGGCCCAGGCATTTTCATTTCACCTTTTGCCACTAACTCTCGCATGCTACCGAGAAGCCACACGCCAAATACATCCCACCTGTCCATGTTTTCATCCCTTTTATACCCCTCTGCATGTAGATTCTCCACCGACTTCATACTCACTTCAGATCTCGTCCAATTTACCACTTCACTTTCACGATTTGATGCATCTCCATACCAAACACATCGCACAGCAGCTCCTTCTTTCCACCCTTATTCATTAATGATTTCGAAATGGACCCATCCTAATGTTTTTCCACCCTCTCGCAACGCTACAAGGGAAGTAGCGTAAGCTTACTTTGCCAAATCATAACCGAATACCTTACTTATCCTCACAAACTGCTCACCGGAACATGCGAGCCTAGCTTGCTGCGCTAACAGTGTTTTTAGAGGAAAGAGAAGAAGAGGCAGTTTTCATAAGATGGATAAGAAAATAAACGAGCAGCATGTACTTATAGGAGAAACAACATAGGATAACTATATTTTTAAACTAGCTTATGTGAGGGGTATGGTTCATTTAATTCTGCTGAAGACAAAACATAGGGTATGGTTAGGTGTTGTTAACCTTAGACTGTACTGGAGCTAAGCAATAGGCAGAGGACGTGTACGCAACATCTTTGCTAAGTCAAAGTCTTCTCTCTTGGATCCTTCATGTCGGCATCAACTCATGGAGTTTTCCTTTACATATATTTGATTTAGTTTTTAGGGTGGTGTCAGCATTGTAGGTTATGGTGGAACACGAAAACTTAGCATGTGCGTTAGTCTATATATTTACAGTAACTTTAGGGGATGGCCTGTTGATAGATGGATTGATAATTCATGCTTGTTGGGAAAGATGAAATAGAGTATGGTTCTCACGTTTATGTATATGATAGCATAATAGGGTATGGCGCATTAGATTTTTAGTATATTTTGATTTTGAGTTTTGTCTTACATTAGATATTCATTCGGGGTATCCGTTGCATAAAATTTCATCTGTGTCCGGGATGCTATGGACAAAAGTAAGATTATGGTCGTGTTCAGCGAGGTGTCACGATCCCAAAAATATAATAATACCGGTAGTCTGACTAATATTTTGAAACCCCGAAATATCGATACAGGGTGCTAAATACTCCAAATAAAAAGTTGCATATTTAATTAATTAAAAATTACAGTAAAATTCTAAAAATTAAATTATCACTATGTCTTAGAAGAACCTTGCCCAAATTCGTATCCGATATCTAGTTATTTCAAATAAACCGTTATGGCCAAAAACGAATATGGCGCTATTTTTCTGAATATTTAATTTTGACATATCATGCAATCCATACAACGAAATCTCCATATTCCACTTCCGTTAGAAAAATACAGTTCAACAGATTCCACCCTTTCTTGTTTTGCAGAAATCCGATTTATAACGAATCCTGTACGCTCAATTGAAGTTCAAAACGTTAAATTACGAACTACACCGTCGTTATGAACTCGATTATATTTAATATATATTTTTATACGTTCAACTTCGTTTTAATTAAAATATAAATCCATATATATTACGAATTCAATATTTAAACTGATTTAATATTCAAATATAAACCGTAAAAATGCGGGACGTTATAGTCCTTCCCCCTTAAAAGAATTTCGTCCCCGAAATTACTAAGATAGAAAAATGCTATAAACCCCTTTATAACTTGGTTAATATCTTTTATTTTACTTCTCAGTTTCAGTTTTCAATTGAACTAATTAATTATTTCAATATATTTAACTTCGAATTTCAGAATTCAGAATTCAGATTCCTGGGTTTTTATCTCAAATCCGTTTGAAATCATATACATATATATTCATAACATAGCAATTCAAAACATTTGAATTTCTGAACAACTTATTTCAAAACAAAATCTTTGGTAGTAAGCCGTCACTTAGAGACTCGAAAATGAACACTGATAATGCTGCAGTCATCATCAGAATTATTTTCCAGCTAACGAAGTGAGTTCAATACCATATTACTTCAATCACTTTTATTTTGAAATTACTTCAAAATATCCTTTACAAATGCTTGGAAAAATTTTCCGAATTCACCCAGGATCTTAAAATTTTAATTCAAATTCCATTTACAAACATTTTTCACGTTTTAGAATTTTAATTCAATTCTGGTTTAAATTTCATATTTAATTCCATTATAATCTTAGTCGATTACAACCAACATATCTAATATATAATAATTTCAATATATATACATACCTTTTTATATCAAAATATATTTGGGTAAAATTATTTTATTTACCCATCTTTTAAAACAATACGATGTCGAATCTCTCTATCCAAGCGTTTGTAAATCCCTATCGACCTCGTCAGCTAAACGCATCGATCTGGAATTTATATACCACTTAACAGATCAACCAACACAATATAAAACAGTTTTTATATTGATTACAAATACGCGCTCATATATAAGCACTCAACTCAATCTAGAGTATTACTAACTCCATCTCTATTGAGTCACGCCACAGAGCCAAGGTAATCACTTAACCTATAGCTCTGATACCAACTGTAATGGCCGCGGATTTTCGACCCAGAAAATCAACATAAATACACTGTCAATTACTCGAGCATCGAAAATACCGGGACATTAATAGAAGAATTTAGAGGATGAGATAGATAAGATAGAACTAATAGAATAGAAGAAGAAGAACTCAACTGAACAGAATCAGAGTAAACACGAAACTCACAGCGGAACGAATAAAATATATTATATAACAAAACTTTGAAATACAAAATCTGAATTTGTACTTACATATCATATCAGAGTACAATACATCATGTCACAGCGGAAATAATCTCTAAATAACTAGTGGTGAAGCTTCCTGCTTTGAGCTTCTCCAAGTGTATCTGTAAAAAACCTGAAACACTTGTCTGCCCGTACAAATTTGGGCACCCAAGAGTTTAGGGAAAACAAACAAAATAAACTTTGGGTCAGTCAGGGGACTGGTGTGAGTAAATTCCAACCATACTGTTTAACTTGAAAATCCTTTAGAAAGAAAAGGATAATAGTAAGACCACCCCACAACTAACATGGACGAAATTACTATAACCCAACTAATTTGATATCAAATCCAGTGATATTATAATAATGTCTAAACTAATAAATAATCAAGTAGCAGAACGCTTGCATCTCACGTTCCACATATATAGTATAAAATCGAAAACCGCGGGGCGCTTATTGGAGATTGGATTCCAATCGACAAGGTATGGGAGCACCTTCCGATCAGTGTACTCTAGAGGGTATACATTGCAGGTTCAACAAGAACGTCTTGCAACCCGGCCACACATGACCGCCCACTCATTTAGCTTGAGTGTAGCGAATGTATTGCCACCACGGTTGTTGGCCATCCAACCGTAATCCGAAGATACAGAATCGAAAAGAAGAACAAATATGAATTTTCTCTAGATCAGTGACAATACACCCTGCTTGGGTATGACCCAACTAGCCATGCTGCCCAGCCCAACTTCTGTCATATCCAGTTTGTGAGGCTAGAGGCTACGTCTATCTTCATAACATTTGATCACCATTCACTTTGAATGCCACATCGTCAAACCCGTCAATTCACTAATCGATTTCCAAAAATATCACGGGTATAAAAGCTAAGAGGAACGAATTCCTCCGCCACCAGACGTAATACCTTTAAAAGATCAACTGTGCGTGATTTGTCAGATATACTCTGTCAGACACTCGTCCATACTAGTTGTCTTGGGACTGGACAAACAGAAAGCACCATTATGGAACTGAAGACCTTTGCACTTCACTCCGTCTTCAATTATTTTCAGCAGCATCTAATTCGCAGCGCTTGTGCCTATACGGAGTGGTTTTCAGATAATATATCCAACCGGACTCTCCGTATTGACAACGATGGTCAAAACACTTCGATAGTCGGTTATTTAACTATCGAAGTAAAAACAATCATCCATTAACAAACACTGACCCTTTTATTTAATACTAACTTTCTAGTTTCCCATATTTTATAAACTCTTCCTTACTTCCCTTCACTTCTACTCTATTAGTTCCTCGTTATAAATCGGTAAGTGAATAAATTTCTAAGTATCAACCCCGAAGGCCGAAACCAACATCAGATTGACGCCTCGAAAGTTACTCAACTCAACCAACGCACAACGGGTTCTAATTTCTTTAAAACTATATCACTTTCCTTATCATGCTCAGTATATCTTTTTAAAACATTATAACTTATCGACTCACTTTGAAACCGTTATACTTTAAATAATGCAATATGCTGCTATATTTTCCTTTATAACTAATGCAATACGCTGCTATATTCTCTTTTATAACTACTGCAATACGCTGCTGTATTCTTTTTTTTGACCAATGGAATATGCTGCTACATTTCTTTTTATAACTAATGGAATACGCTGTTATATTCTCTTTTATAGCTACTGCAATACGCTGTTATATACTCTTTTATAACTGCTGCAATACGCTGCTATATTCTCTTTTATAACTACTGCAATACGCTGCTATATTTTCCTTTATAACTAAATATTGATTTCCTATTCTAGTATAATTTGTTGGTTTAAAACTAAATATTAACTATTCTATCAGATTATAATTCCTAAAATAATTTACTTTAATACGTTCGACATCGTCGAATTTTAGTTCTAATTCCTATTAATGTTATTTACTTTTAGACCGTGTATATATATAATATAAAACAAACAGTACATTCAAATATTGAGAAATCCGGTTTGATTCCTCTAACCGGTTTCATGTATCCACAGATGTTAGCCACAATAAATATCATCGATTTCATATCATTATGAAATATCAGTGTTCAATCGTCAGTTTAGATAATTAACGGTTTCAACCAATTTAATTGTAATCAGCCATCACACAGCATTCAATCAATATTAAAATAAAATTATAATATTTTAAATAAATCAGAGTTAGTGAGTTTACTCACCTTGGCGTGTTAACCGTTAATAACGATTTGCATCGGTCGATTAAACCAGACGTTAAATTCTGTCGTGCTTCAAATTGCTTCAAACCGACTTCATAGCGTTGTCCGCTTTCATGCGATTCCAAAGCAACAATTTTGTTCCTACTCTTTGTTCATGATGTCCAACTACTGTTGCTTCTCCATGTAGAATAAAATCAGTCCATTTTCCAATCAACCAGGTCCACCCCTCGTCACAAACAAACTCCCACCAGCTACTAGTCAATGCCGCATTACCAGAAGGTCGTCGTCGGCCGATCAATCTCCTTTGCACCAGTCCCTATCCCATCTTCATGTATACTATCAACTACTCCTTTTCACCATTTCAGCCCAATGTAATTTTATACACTAATCCCCACTTACACTCCTTCCACTTATCATTGGTGTTGTTACCGGTTCCTGCAAACCAGAAACTCACAAAAGCCTCCACTGTTCACTCGCGGCTTCACCATTCACTCCCGGCTCGCGAGCTTTTCATCTTCATTACGTTTCATCACTTATATTGCCCATGTCAAACTGTTCGTGACGCTAGACAACCCTTCTCCAACAAAAACCCTATTCTTCCTATTTATATAACTCTAACCGCTTGCTCAGTACAAAAGAAAACATTTCATGCTGAAGATTTCCTTGCTTTTGAATCAGCTCCAGGCATTTGGAAACCCCACTGCATGCTCCGACATTCATCCTTCCGCTTTTCATTGAAATGCCAGGCTTCATTTGCTTTCACGCCAAACACAGTAGCATCACCCACAATTTACACATACGCAACTGTACACCACCATTTTGATCCACTCACAACACACCTTCCTCATTATTTCATCCCATCATGGCCGCATATTCCACCTTCCATGCTTCGACCAATACAAGAACTCACGCCTATGCATCAGTGATGCTTCTTAAACGTGGTGGTCGTGCTCCTTCCAACTGCTCTCTCCTCTGAGTCCTTTTGTACCCTTCAGCCAATACAAGAACCACCACTTTAGATAACTAACTCAACTCAACTAATTCTTCCACAGAACAAACTCTTGAACACGTCAGAAACAATGCTCCACCCTTTACTCCCCATGACCCATTCTTCTTATTAGTTCTTCATTATAAAACATGGCCCAGGCATTTTCATTTCACCTTTTGCCACTAACTCTCGCATGCTATCGAGAAGCCACACGCCAAATACATCCCACCTGTCCATGTTTTCATCCCTTTTATACCCCTCTGCATGTAGATTCTCCACCGACTTCATACTCACTTCAGATCTCGTCCAATTTACCACTTCACTTTCACGATTTGATACATCTCCATACCAAACACATCACACAGCAGCTCCATCTTTCCACCTTTATTCACTAATGATTTCGAAATGGACCCATCCTTGTATTTTTCCACCCTCTCGCAACGCTACAAGGGAAGTAGCGTAAGCTTACTTTGCAAAATCGTAACTGAATACCTTACTTATCCTCACAAACTGCTCATCGGAACATGCGAGCCTAGCTTGCTGCGCTAACAGTGTTTTTAGAAGAAAGAGAAGAAGAGGCAGTTTTCATAAGATGGATAAGAAAATAAACGAGCAGCATGTACTTATAGGAGAAACAACATAGGATAACTATATTTTTAAACTAGTTTACATGAGGCGTATGGTTCATTTAATTCTGTTGAAGACTAAACATAGGGTATGGTTAGGTGTTGTTAACCTTAGACTGTACTGGAGCTAAGCAATAGGCAGAGGACGTGTACGCAACATCTTCGCTAAGTCAAAGTCTTCTCTCTTGGATCCTTCATGTTAGCATCAACTCATGGAGTTTTCCTTTACATATATTTGATTTAGTTTTTAGGGTGGTGTCAGCATTGTAGGTTATGGTGGAACACGAAAACTTAGCATGTGTGTTAGTCTATATATTTACAGTAGCTTTAGGGGATGGCCTGTTGATAGATGGATTGATAATTCATGCTTGTTGGGAAAGATGAAATAGAGTATGGTTCTCACGTTTATGTATATGATAGCATAATAGGGTATGGCGCATTAGATTTTTAGTATATTTTGATTTTTAGTTTTGCCTTACATTAGATGTTCATTCGGGGTATCCGTTGCATAAAATTTCGTCTGTGTCTGGGCGGCTATGGATAAAAGTAAGATTATGGTCGTGTTCAGCGAGGTGTCACGATCCCAAAAATATAATAATACCGGTAGTCTGACTAATATTTTGAAACCCCGAAATATCGATACAGGGTGCAAAATACTCCAAATAAAAAGTTGCATATTTAATTATTTAAAAATTACAGTAAAATTATAAAAATTAAATTATCACTATGTCTCAAAAGAACCTTGCCCAAATTCGTATCCGATATCTAGTTATTTCAAATAAACTGTTATGGCCAAAAACGAATATGGCGCTGTTTTTCTAAATATTTAATTTTTACATATCTTGCAATCCATACAACGAAATCTCCATTTTCCACTTCCATTAGAAAAATACAGTTCAACAGATTCCACCATTTCTTGTTTTGCAGAAATCCGATTTAAAACGAATCCTGTACGCTCAGTTGAAGTTCAAAACGTTAAATTACGAACTGCAGCGTCGTTATGAACTCGATTATATTTAATATATATTTTTATACGTTCAACTTCATTTTATTTAATATATAAATCCATATATATTACGAATTCAATATTTGAACTGATTTAATATTCAAATATAAACCGATAAAAATGCGGGACGTTACACTTGATCCATATCATATTTTTTAATTCGGTTAGGCTGTTTCTAAACTCTGTTTCTTTAAGTCAATATACATATGTCCATTTGTTTTGAAATGCACACTGATTTCTTTATAGCTTATTAGCTGCAGTATGAATATAATGTATATTCATAGTTAAAATTTGGTATATAAATGATTGATCCACCATGAACATCATCTGTATAATTTTGAGGTCTAGTAGATCATAAATGTGAAGTCTCTTTACTACTATAAACACCCTCCGTTTTATATAGAACCTATTGGAATTCAAATTCCTTGCATATGTTGTTGATGTATATATATGTGTGTACATATAAAACTGTGTGCATCCCATGTCATTTAAGTTACAACTGCATGTGTTTATATTTATGAACAGGGGAGTCTTAAGTGTTGGATGAATATGTTAAATTATTATTATTTTGACAGTTAAGGGCTACTTAGCTGAATTGGTTTTATTCTATGTGGTATTAATATATGATACTAAAGAATGTTGTGAGTATATATATATATATATATATATTTCATGCCTGAAAAACTGCTTTGTTTGATATTATGAATTAAATCAATATATACGATTCAAACTGTTGATTCATTGTTTGGCTTGATGGTGTTTATTTTCCTAAAATACTCGAGTGTATCAGACAGCTTAAGTATTGTGAAAAGGGGAATAATGATTCCTGAATGGTTAAACACCATACTGGAAACCTGCATTCGTCTACTAGCATACAAATTTGTTTGTATTGCTTATTAATATATATATTTGATATATATATGTTTGAATTTGAAAAATGACATACATATATGTATACATATATATCATTGATATGTATATATGCACATAATGCGTAAATATTGCATTGTTTACTTTCAAATGAAATGAAAATCTGTTAGCATACATTTATTCGTAAATGTTTGCAGATTCAGCCTTGTAGCTCGGCGCAGTATGACTGAACTAGTTGGAACAAGAGTGGATATGTTGATGCAGGCATGGTCGAAATTCCAATACCAAGTGAGACTTAGCAAGTTTATAGGAACTTGATCTATAGCACTGTGTATGAACTTCGAAGATAGACAACAAATTAGACTAAATTTATTGTCTTGTATATGTATGTTTTTATATTAGCATTGAGTCTAAATGTAATGTTTATCAAGAATAGATATGTATATCTGTGACAAAGCAATTGTTTTGTTATATGATCAGACCCCACAATTTGTTATGAGTTATATATTAAGTTTGAAACGTATTATTTCTATTACTGAATATATATGAAGTCTGGTGTTGTTTGTTATGTGTTTTGTTTTAAATGCATGCTAAATTATTAGATACAGATGTATTAATGTGCCAATATTTCTACTATCCATTCCTATTCCAAAATTGTTCGAAATATTTGTGTTTCTATAGTGTTTTGGACAATGTATATCTAGATGATAGAAACTTTATAACATATTAACTTATAATGGTAATATAATGGGCTGAATGTCATATAAATACGAATAATAAAATTGGTTAATATAAAACTTGTGTTAAATAAGTATATTGTATTTGATAAAGAAGCTAAATAACCAATTGTTTTGAAATGTTCAAAAGCAATATGTAAGTATGATTCTTATATATGTATCACTGAATTTAAATACATATGCATATGGTTCATATATAACCTTATTTAAATCAAACTTATATTATGAATATAAAATACACATATTTTGATTTGTGTAAATAACTCAGATATTGTTTCCCATTACGAATTATAAAATTCCCTTTAAAGCAATTTTTTTTATATTAAGTCATGGTGACGTCTTCCAATAATATACTCATCACTGTCCAAAATCACTGGATGTAACTAACGCCAAAGCGTTGTGCACTTTTTATTTTGGTTATATGCGATGGAGTAAAATGTAGTGCTCCAACCTATTGTTGGGTCTGACTTAACTAGGCTGCATAATACGATTATGGCCGTAGAGACAAATGCATGAATTATTCTATACTTTGAGCAAATGAATAATACTGAACAAAATGTTCAACATGCGATCCAAGAGTTATATAGAAAATATAATTGACATAAGATGTCAACCTAAAAGGTTGTGTTTTGAGTTTAGCCAAAGTTGGGTCAAGGCATGACTAGATATGGATCGTGGAACACCATTATATGTATATAATGATTTACATATATAAATAGAGGGATGTTAATTTGAGTGGGAGCGTATTTTAGTTTCAATTACATATTTATGTTAATATAAATTATGATAAGTGGAACTGGACTGCAGATAAAACTTTCAACATGAAAAGTGCTTGGAATGCATGTAGAAGTGTAGAGCCTACAGTGGATTGGAAATGTGTTGTGTGGAACAGACTTATCCCACCTAAGCTATCACATAACATGTATAAAATCCTATTGCATCGATTACCTACAAGAGATAGGTTACTAAAATGGAACATCGTAGCTGAAAACATCTGCCCCCTTTGTGAAAAATGCGAAGAAAATCATCACCATCTATTCTTTGAATGTGAATATTTAACAAACTTAATCAGCCGCATTCAAGAGAAATACAAAATCAGGAAGAAATCAAACAAACTACAACATATCATGAATTACCTGACTGGCAATTGGTCGAAGATAGACGCAGAAATAAAAGAATACAGCGTTAGCATTATATCTGCAAGCTGGTGGTTATGGAAGGAGCGTAACAGAAGGATTTTTCACAACAAAAGAAAATTAGTACAAGAAATCATTAAACTAAACGAGGAAGAAGTTAAATTGACACTTAAATGTCGCAAGAACGACCGTACGTCAGGTAGGGGAGCACCACCATCTGATACTGGAGCTGTGGATCCACTGGAGTGGCGGGTATCACGGAATGAAGGCGAAAACCGTAGGCCGCCATGAATTCGTGCGCTAAAGGGAAGCCGCCATTCGCCATTGCGTAATTGGGGATTAGGTTATTTTTGGCAATTTCAGTTGGTACGAGGCAATGTTGTGTTGTCGGTTTTTGAGATTGTATGACTTGTCTTGCTGCTGAACGTTTGTTAGTAGCATAATTCTTATTTGGGCCACCAAAAGCCCATAATAAAGTTTACCCAATTTCAAAAAAAAAAAAATTATGATTGTCAAAATTTTGTATTAAATAAATATTACAGAATCAGTTATTATTTTATTATCTAATGTAGATATTAAATAAATAAATCGATAATTTAAATTAATCCTTAAGATGGACATAAATTGAATTAAATCAAATTTCTTGACTAACATTGAAATTTGAGGATTGCCCTCAAACAAATCAAACGTAATTATTATATAAACATAGAGGATCTAAAATGAAAGGTTGAGGTATGACTTCAACCGAATAATATATAAATGTTATAGCAATCTACTTATACATTTCTAGTAGATACTAGATATAAATCGCATAAATGTATGTTAATTTACAGAAATTGCAAAATAAGTAGAAATCTGATAAAAGGACAAGTGGACTTATGATTGGAAATGAAGCAAATGTTGATGGATTATCCATAGGAAGTTGATTCTTGTTGATTATACTGGCTTAATTAAATAAATAAAATAATTGTTATAATGAAATCCCACTTAAGATAAATGTTATAATAGATCTTGTTAGACAAGTTTGAATTTCATATGTAATAAAAGAATAATTGTTATTCATTTTATTTAAATGAAATATCGTATGGAATTTCACAAATAGTTAATGATATTTGTAAATCCTTAATTATAATGTACTTGACTTTAATAATAAGTGGATTAAATTTAGTGATTTATATCCAATATACCTTTAGTATTACCGGTTAGCCCAGTAAACAAGAAAGTATATCAAAACTCCATAATGATGGAATTTTAAGATCATTTGATTTTGGATTATATGAAGAATACAGATCCTGTTTAATAGGAAAAATAACTGAATCACCTTTCACTTGACACAGTGAATGAGTGATAAGTATTGGGTCTCATACATAATGATGTATATAGAGCAATGAATACATAAACTAGAGGTAGGTTTTATTACTTCATTATATTTACTGATGATATCAGTAGATACAAATATGTGTATCTTATGAAACACATATCAGAATCCTTTGAAAAGTTCAAAGAATTCAATTGGAGATTGTAATCAATTTTAATAGAAAATATATACCTCTTAAACAGATCGAAAAAGAAAATTTAAGCCAACTATTTAATGACTACCCAGATGAGTTTGTAATTGTTTCATGACTCACTCCATCTAGAACACCATATTTGAATGGTGTGTCTGAAAGGAGGCATCTTACCTTATAACATATAGTATGATTAATGATAAGTCATATAGATCTTCCTATAAATTAAATTTAAACAATTGTATTAAATCCCACTAAAACGATTTTAAATACGTCATATAAGATATGGGCTAGGAAATGTCCTAGTGTGTCTAGTGCAAAGATTTGGGATGTATGACGCTTTTTAAACGTCATTCCTCTGATAAGATCAGACCAAAATCAAATAAATATTTTTTGGAATATCCAAAAGAAAAAATGGATATTAATTCTATAAATCCTCTGAGAATAAAATGTTTATTGCTCAAATTGGTATCCTTATAAAGGAGAGTCAGTCTCTAACATACCGATGAAAATAAAATAGAATCCGAAATGTCTCAAAACCACAAAATGCCACTGAATCTTGTATAGACAAGAAGTTGAATGGGAGTGATACAATAATTCAAATGTAATTTGATAACACATTAACTTTTGCAAATAATGTTAGTTTAAAAACAAGAATTAAATACTGATTCTAAGAAAGAAAATGTTTGGATTAAGAAGTTCATTATTGAACTTAATTCATTGTTGATCGAATGATATACATTGACAATATGGCTATTGGTCAGGCCTAAAACATTAAACTCGTCGTCAATCCAAACATATATTTTAAGAAATATAATTCTTATGTGAATTTGTTCACAGAAGAAATAAACATACCTGCAAAGTTACAAAAGTTGTAATGTTGCAGACCTACTGAATTAAACTCTTTCGCAGCAGAAGTTTAATAGTCACATTAGTTCATGAGTATACGATACATAAATGATTGACTCTAGTGCAAGTGGGAGATTGTTAGAGTTTATGCCCTAGAGGCAATCCATTTGATGAGATTGATAATAATGTTGTTGTTGTAATTTTATTTGGAATAAAATAATATTCTATTATATTTACTGCGTGATATAAATATTAATATAATAGAAGTCCTTAGAACTATAATAGGGAATTATATAATTCGAGTAAGACTTGAATTTGAGATTATATAATACGATAAGTATTATAATTCTTAAATGCCCCTAGTCAAGTTTCATTGTTTATATAGGACAACAATAAAGCGTTGAGACTAGTATATTGATTGACTGATGATCACATCTCATTGATCATTAATATACGTGATATTAAAGTCAAGATATAAATACGTATTAGAGAATAGTGTATTGGGCTGACCCACCGAGAGATAACTACATGGAATATAATCAACAGTATCATATGTTGTTCTCATAGTGACAGTGATGTAATGGTCCTCAGACCTGAAATGATTATAATTTTATTCGAGGATACTTGTGTTTTGATATCATCTAAAGATATTTCGTAACAGAGTAATGATAACGGTGATTATTTGATATATCTCGAATTGAATGAAAATTATGAATGATTTAGATGGAATTTAACCCTATGATATATTCATAGTGATATCCATGGGCCTCTTAATTGAGTGAGACTGTGAAATGCATGGGCGTGCTCAAATATTGATTTGTTTTAAACAGTCTACTCATCAATCAAGAAAATCGGATTAAATTATAATGAGGATGATATGATCCATGCCTCTAGTTTAATCCTGGATATATTGGTTAAAAGGATTATATTACATTGATACACTGGTCACGAAAGGTTATATCGAATCGTCAATATCATTATTATAACTTGGGTAGCAGCGACGTATTGCTAGATGCCAATCACTGTTTATGATTTTAAATACAATTTAAAATCATTGCCAACGTTGTAATAACCTATAGGGTCAAACAAATAGAACGTAATAAAGGGAAAAACATTTATTGGATAAATAAAATATCAAATCTGTTGATATTTTATTTAGCACTGAATTAGTATACCAGTGGAATTTCCTTATTTTGAGTACACATTTATTTTAAAAGGAAAACCGTTCCTTTTATATAAAGATACATGAACCAAATTAAAAGAGATTAGATCAGAACAAGAAGGATACTCCCTCGAAAACCTAATTCTCCCAATAATGGCGGCTAGCACCAAGCCCTCTTCTCCGAACTTTGATTCGATCAAAGATTTGGATACGTTCTTGTGGATACATATAGAGGTTCGGCATATGACGAACTAGATGATTCAATTTACCTCCAACTCCACTCGGATTCGCGGATTCAACAGTGATCTGGTGTGATTTTATTTTCGATTTGTTATAATTTCGCATAGATCCATTAATAAATAGTTCGGATTTATTAATTAGGGTTACGATTTTGATCGAATATACCCTATAAGTACAGTTATCTTCTAAATGTGAGCAAAATTAAAATCACGATTTGTAATAAAGTGAAAACTAGAATTGTCCCTAGTTGTATGATAATAATAATGCTGATTTATGCCTGTGCTTGTGACAATTTTATCATATATGACTATAAGACTTTTGTGGTTTATTAAATCTATCATGTTGCATAGAACTTCGTGAATGAACCCATTTATGTTGTATAGAAATTTGGGAATGATATTATCATGTGGTAGTAAGTTTGGTGATTTTATTATATTATGTTAACATGCAAGTTTATAGGCTAATTCATGTCATATATGCTTAAGTATTTAGATCCACATGCTTCTATGTTAAACCTATGATAACTTGGTTCAACCCACGATTACATGCCAAACCAAGTTGTGTAACTCTACGCAAATTCCCATCTATATGTTTATGGTTCATGCTGATTAGGTTCAAAACTGCAAGTTCATAATTAATGTTGATTTTTATGCCAAATTTATGTAACATATGTTGGATCCATATTATGCTTATTGGAATGTTACATGTTCCTCTCTTTTCCCTTCTTGTTTACGAATTAGGCCAAGTTAGCCTAATATTTAATGTGAATCGTGCGAACGCATAACGGGGGTATCATTGGGAAAATATCAACTTACATGTTAATGGCATAATTTGGCTCATTGACTATGTAATTCACTTGTAGCATGAAATGTTATAACTTACATACCTAAAAATTATGAACATGATTTGGGTAATTGGGCAAGACATGAATGACTTGAATTATGGAAAATTTACATATAAATAAAAGGGTAAATATATAATTTAGCAAAAGACGAATATACCTGAGCCGAGGTTAGATTGAGTTACAGTGTATGACTGCCAGGAACCGCCCGGCACATCCAGCAACCTTAACAATATGATCTACTGTGAGAGGTTAGCGTATTAAGCCCAAAAGAACCCGAGGTTTGATTGAGTTACGGTGTAGGCTACCCGGAACTGACTGGCACATCCAGCGACCACAACAATACAACTCTAATGTGAGTGGCTAGTGCTTTAATGAATAAATTAAAGCTAAGGAACAAGCAAGTTAAGACTGGTAGGGTTAAGTTAATTAAGGAAACACTTAACCAGTTCAACATGTTAACTAAACTGATGGGTGGGGTTAGGTAAATTTGGACACTTAACCAATTTAACATGTTGACTAAAAGACCCTAGTAATGGGGACCCATTTCAGTAGTAACCCACATAGATGTATCATGGTACCCTGAACTAGGCAGGGTGGGGAACGATTACTGGGCTGACTATAAGCGGTCAAAACAACGGTGGGTGGTGCATCAGTGTAGGTTCCGACAGAGTACGGGCGTGCGTGTACTCCGGAGTGGTAAAAGCAGGCACTGGGCATCATTAGTTATACACTATGCATCTTGAATTGTGTCGTTTGCAACCATAGGATTTGATACACCCCGTGGTGGGACCATCACAGTGTTATCCACTTGATCGATTCGTCATCAACAATGGTTTGTAGGTCAGTTTTGAACATCCTGAAGAAGGGATCGGTTCTGCAATTCAAAAGAGGGATCGATCGTAGAAAATAGGTTGCTGGTCGTTTCGCTTCCTTACCGACCTGGTTGGTCGAAACACTGAAGAACTCATGGTCGCTCCAACAAGCCTCAAAGCTGCAGGATCGGTCAGCTCTGCGAAAATTCCAGGTCGATCTTGACGCCAGAGGATCCCGGTCGCTCCGAAATGTTCAAGGTCCTGGTCGTTCCAAAGACAGAAGAACCTTGAAGGATTACGGTCGATTCCAGGGTTGCAAGATGATTGATCGTTCCAAAAGTGAGAAAATCTTGGTTGCTCCAAATGCTGGTCGCTCCAAATGCTGGTTGCCCCAAATGCTGGTTACCCCAAATGCAGGTCGCTCCAAATGCTGGTCGCTCCAAATGCTGGTTGCCCCAAATGCTGGTCTCTCCAAATGCTGGTCGCTCCAAATCTTTGTCGATGACAGCTGGAAAATGCGCACCGCCAACCATACACCGTATATTTACCAGATTGCCACTACCCCTAGAGGACACCTATAAATAGCCCCTTTCTACACATTTGAGGGGGGATTGGACCACCCCGAAGGGCTGCTAAAATCATTTCTCCAAGGCATTTTCAAGCTCCATCCATGGCTTCCAAAGCTCCACTCATCTCCCTCCATTAATCGATCACTTCCCTTGAAGATTCACCATTAAAATCCATTAAACTCCACTCAAGCATCAAAAGTCTCCATTAATCCTCTCTAGAAACTTAGATCCACCATCGAAATGCTATGGAATCAAAGAGATCTACCTCCAAAGTGTAGTGTTGAAGACTTTTCATCCATTTCAATCAACATTTGGAGAGATCCAATCGTTCCGTTGGCAAATTCAAGTGCGATTCACATCAAAGAGGGAAACATGAGAGATTCATTGTAAAACGAGAGAGATTTGTATGGCATTGTACTTGGCGTCATGAAAGGGATAATGGAAAGTGTTTACATAGTGGATGTAGGTCACATTTGACCGAACCACTCTAAAAATTGTGTGTTCTCTCTTATTGCTTTGTTTTTGCGGATTGTGGCCTCACATAATTCTAAAGGTTTTCTAACAGCCTACCTCTGAAAAGGCGACGTGCATTCTAAGCATCTCGCCTCTAATTAGGTAACGTGTTCAGAAATACCTCTTGGTTGTTATACCAATTTTTGGTGTAAACAATTTGGCGCCCACCGTGGGGCCGCGTTCTCATCTCCTTCCTTCACTTTGAAGTTCTGAGCCTATTTCTACCATAGATTTGGAAAACTTAAGATCTTGGCCAATTGACGAGTTATCATCGAAATTCAAGACATTGTCCGAGATCATGGCCAAATCAAAGAAGACCGCTAACAATGTCGTTGAGGAAAATGACAATGTTGTTAATCTAGAGACCACTCCTCTCACCAACCGATTTGAGGACGGAGAAAATTCAATGTCCAGGGCTGGAGTAACCAAAGCGGCATTGGATGTCGTCGTCGTTAACTTGAGTCAACGCATGGACGCTTCCAACAAAGCCTTAATCGATGCTAATAAAACTCTTGTTGATGCTAATCAAGACTTGATGGATAAAGTGAGTGCTCTTCTCAAAGCTCAAGCAAATCCCACTCCTCCTGCTCGAATCCATGACAACCACGAAGAAAATGTGAATTCTTCGGCCTCCGATCCTCATAACGGCAGCACTCGTGTCAAAGACTCAAGTTTGGAAGCTATAAACCATTCCAATCAAAATAACCAACGAACTATAAGTCCCATCGATGGGGAACTTTCCCGTGGTAAGAGTAAAGCACTTAGATCCTCTAAGCGTAATCGCTCGCCACTACGAGCGCTTGGAAAGGAGAACGAAGCCCGCTACTCGAAGGAATATATCACAGATGTGGTAAAACAAATTGTAAAAGACAACATGCCTTACAAGGATAGTGAAAGAGAATGGGACTTCTCTCTCGGTAAGAATCCATTCACAAAGAGGATCCGCAAGGCTGAATTCCCCAAAAAGTTCACTCATCCTACTTTGCCTCCATATAACGGAAATTCTGATCCAAATCACTTCCTATACAAATACTAGTGGCATATGAATGCAGCCAAGGCAACGGACGAGGTCAAATGCTTGTGCTTTCCGCTCTATCTAGAAAGCGTCGCTATGGTTCACAAGGCTTTCGCCCAAATCCGTTGACCGATTTGATGACTTGACTCTGAAATCCAAAGAGCAGTTCAGGTTGCAGGCCACGAAGGCTAAAGATGTCATTTCTCTTACATCAATGAGGCAGAATCTAGGAGAATCTATCAAATCCTTCTTCAAGAGGTTTAATGAAGCTGTATCTGAAGTAGGGAATCCAGAACCTCACATGATCTTAATGTCTCTAATTGGCGCTATAGACGAGAAGAGCGAATTTGGTAAATGGATCAAAATGAAAGAGCGAAATACGCTTGAGAAATTCCATAAAAAGGCCGAGGAACACATGCGGGTCGAAAAAAGTCCAATACCTCTTTAGATTATCGACGCAAGCCCGCTTCTTGAAGCTCCCAAAAGCATTGGTGTTCAGCTTAATCAGCATAATGGCCAGGGGCAGAAACGAGCCAACGATGGGGAAAACAACAAGGAAAACAAGAAGTTTCGCTTCGGCAACCCATCAGAACTCACTCCTCTGAATGATACCATAGAGAACATTTTCCTTGCTACGAAGGATACTGAACACTATCCAGAACCACCAAAGTACAAGATCACACAGAAGGTCCTGGGTTCCGGAAAGTTATGCCGACTCCACAAGCTGCTGGGGCATGATACAAATGAATGCAGGATTCTCCAATGGGTAATTGAGGAAATGATTCAGAATGGCAAACTGCAACAGTACGTCAAGAATCTCCAATCCCCAAACACTGCTCAGACCCCCCCAGGAGCAAGGCTTTCCTACTCAACCAGGCCCAGAAAAGCGAGTCGTAAACAGGCCGATCATCAGTTGGGAGCTAATGGGATCCTCGCCTTAACGGCTCATAATGAGCGATCATCATCGCTATTTCTTTACTTACCGCTTTATTACTTTCTTTACTTTACATTTTGCTTTCTGTCACATTCAGAACTTCTTGTAGAAAACTCGTAATATTGCATAGGAATTGTACTTAACAATTTCTTTGTGAATAAAGTCCTGCTTACTTGTTGTAGGACGAATGCTTGCTTCCTCGAAATCTGATGCATTAGGGCGAACTCCATAACACTTATTCAAGCATGGGATGCACAAAGAGTCGACACACCTAAGTGCAATCATAAAAATGCCATCTTGAAGGGTGGTTAGAAGGGACGGCCAGAGATTAGACGGTGGAGAGGTCAACAAGCATATCTAAAATCAGCGCCACGGGTTATAAGTTCCAAGGGGCAATTTGCGCTTAATCACGAACACTTTCCATGATCAAGTGCTTCCTGTACAAGGCCAATGTTTGCTCCACAGAATGACGCAAACCTCGCAGCTCCCAAAGAAGCATGACTTCTCAATCCAGTTGCAATTGCTTATCATAACTAAGCGCGTCCAACGCGACTGTTAGAGTTCGCCTCATGGGTTCCAAAATTTCACAAAACAAGGACAGATCCCTGAAAGCTTGGTTCAGCCCCTGTATCTTAATACGATGCAACTCATGAGCGTTGATCACCCGATACATCAAGAGGGTCCACCGAGTTGAACAACCCGTGAAGGAACGAGCGACTATCTATGGCTCAGATTCCTAAACCAAGATCATTTGTCATGTCAGGCATCCGGTAAAGAACTGACGTTTGTCCCACAGATCAAAATATAAGACCTCCTATGAGGGGCACAAAAAAGCCTAGCCCCTCTTCGTGAGAGCAACGGTTAAAGACCTCCCCATGCGGGGGTATCAAAATATAAGACCTCCTATTTGGGGCACAAAAAAGCCTAGCCCCTCTTCGTGAGAGCAACGGTGAAAGACCTCCCCATGCGGGGGCATCAAAACTCAAGACCTCCCATGTGGGGCACAAAAAAGCCTAGCCCCTCTTCGTGAGGGCAACGGTGAAAGTCCTCCCCATGCGGGGGCACTAAATCCCAAGTCCTCCCTAAGCGGGGGCATCCAACATAAAGACCTCCCCGAGCGGGGGCATACAACCCAAAGTCCTCCCTTAGCGGGGGCACCCCACATAAAGACCTTTTCAAGCAAAGGAAGAAAGATACAGAGACTTCTCTAAGAAGAAGTTCTAAGTTTATCAATCAAATTCAAAGTCGAATACCATGTCTATGCAAACAATGATTAACAAATCATAACTATTAAATAAAGCAGTTCTGCGTAGCCATGACATTCAATTTATTATACTTTATTCTTTAATGATTAACTAATCTGTTATTGATGTAGATGATCAATAACAACGTATAAGTCCAAAATCGTACAAGTGCTTGTTTTCATTACAGGACAGGTGCTACGAAATAAGACTTATGAATCAAAGGACCACTGCAATCATCAATAAGCAAGATGTGTGAAGTGAGATGTGCAAGCGTGGTGTATAAACCAGAATGCGCGGAAAAAGCATGATGGCAAGGTTAAAGATCCAAAGGCACAACGTAAAAGCACATCACATACACATACAAAGCAAAACCAATATCACAAGTACCTACATAAAGTACAAACCAAAAAACAGTCTGGAAGTCAAAGGCGAGGGCTGGCACTCGCTTACTACAAACCAGCATATAAGATAAAGGTCATCAAGCAAAGAGAGTTAAACAAGCGGGTTCTTCCTAGGCCTCCCGACCTTCTTCTTTGCTGGGACCAAACCTGAAGATGAAGCATCAGGAGCATGTCTCTTGCCAAGGGAACCTGCTAGTTCAACATCACCTCTTGGAAAAGCGGCAACGATAGTATCTCGAGCTCGTAAAGCTTGAATCAATTTCATTTTGTCATCTTCCAAGATGGCAATTCGCTCAAGATCTTCCCTATAAAGCTTATCCAAATCTACGGCCAGAGTGCACCAATCTTCAAGTTTCTGAGCAGTTTGGTCCCTCAGCAAGGCCATATGTCTTTCGAACTGCTCCATAGCCTTCTCCATTCGTGTAACGAACCAGAATTTTCTAAATTTAAATATGGATTTTTATAACACATTTTGAGATTGTCTGAATATTTTTTTCTTTCTTTCTTGAATTTGATAAGGTTTAAATTATTTGAAATCTCTTTTATTTAGTTTAAATAAATAATTTTATTTTGTATAAGACTTATTTTAAAGATTTTGTATAAGAATGATTTTTGTAATTTTACATAATGGGTTTTATATTTATAGATAGTAATATTTTGTATTTATATATATATAAATGCTTTATAATATGAATTTTATAATTTGAAGATTTATTTTAAGGAAATATTTAATATGTAAAGATTTAAACAATTTTATATATAGATTTATATGGATTTTTAATTTTTAAAAGTAGTTTGACTTGAAATTAAATTATAGATAAATATCGGTTTAAAATATTCATCTGATTTCTGTACGCGTAATTTTAAAATAATTTTTAGAATTTTTCTGTAATTTTTAATTTGAAAAATAAGCAGATAATTTTTCAACGAATTTTGGGTATAAATGTGGTCCATTAGACGCTTTACAGAATTGATCAATCAGACCGGTTTTATTGCTGTTTTTGAATCAGAGCGTGTTGTTGTTTACAATGATGGTCTTATTTCAGTACAACTAGCGGTAAATAACTCTAAAAATTTGAAAATAAACATAATGAATACATTAACATTTGAACTAGAAGTAAGAAGTAGTAGTAACAAAGTACACACGGCATAGATGCGAAGCACATGGATTGTTTGCATTGTGGCAAGTGGCCTTGAGGTGGCATCATGCATGAATGAGGAGTGGCACGTGTTGGTTAGGTGTACAAATGCATGGGAATGGGTCTTTGAATATGGACGTGTGTCCTCTTTTGGTTTTTAAAACCCATTTTACAGTCCATCCCTTTCATTTTCACGCATCCTCCATTGCCTCTCTTTCTCCTACTCCAGTTCGCACACTTCACGCATCACCACTTCACTTCCCAAAGCCGTCCGTCCGTCTCCGCAACCGCATGCATCTCCATCCACTCCTCAAAACTCTGTAGCCGCCTCCTCTCCCATTTCCATCTCTCGGCCTGTCCACCAAAGCTCACCACGCTCCCCTCTTCAGTCCACTCACGTCTCGCACCCCCTCTCTCTTCTCTCTCCCCTACTTCCTCACGTTAGAAGCTTGTCCTCCTTCCTCCGTACGCTCGTCCGCAACACCTCCATCCGCATGCAGCCCTCCGCCAACATCAGCCTCTCCCCTCCGCACAAAATTTCCGCATTCTCCTCTTCCACTCTCACCTTGGTCCGCAACTTCTTGTCTCCTTCCTTCTTTGTTCCTCTCAGTCCCGTTCCATCCGCGTATACACTCCGGTAGCAGTAGTTTCCCATCGTAGTTCGATTGCATGCGAGGCAGATTTATGTTGACAAGCAAAGTCGAAAACAAAGCGGTGTACGGTGCATGTGCATACGTTGCGAAGAATGCGGTGCGCGCTTGTCAATTATAACGGTCGTGAGCTGATGCGCAGATGACACCGGGTTCGTAGAGCAGCGCAGTTGCGGAGAAGCGGCGTTCGAAAGTAGCATCGTCCGCAAAGGGTTCAAAGTTGTTTATAGCTGATATGCGATGGATACAAGGGGTTTGACGGTGAAAACTGGAGAGCGCAAGGTGAGAACTCCACTTCAATTATTTTTATTTTGGTAAAAATAATTAGTTATAATTATAATAGTTGATGGAAAATCAGTGATTGTGGACGTTTGAAATGTTTGATTGTTTATCGCTGAGTGATCAATGATGCGTATGCTGTGTAAACACCGTAAATCACTGAGCGTTACTGACAATAACGCTCCGTACACACTTGATTTATTTTGTGGTTGCGATGAATGGTTGGTGTATGTTGTTTAGTTATGTTATTGCAATTGTTCTGTTTGAGTGAAGTCGCATGCACCGTAGTTGAAAATCTTACGGGCGATCGATTCAAAGTTTCCTTCATGTAAATGAATATTTTATTAATGGATTGAAAATTTGATTTAATTTAATTTGGAATGTCTGGAAGCTGGAAATCGAGATGAACAATAGTCGCATAAAGGGAAACCGATTTTTGAATAATTTAAATTGCTGATTTAAGCTTGTTTTGGTTTATGAAATTTAAATCAGCAATAATTTAAATTTTGTAGTAACATTTAAAATGAGCAAAAACTTTAGTAAAAATAATTGTCTTGATTGGAAAACATAACTTTGAATTTTGAAATTGGTTTTTTATGAATTTAAATTAATTGGCATCATGTAGTGTATAAATTCTTAAATAAAAATAATATGGAAATAATTCTCACTTCTCAAGGATTATTTGAAATTTAAATTTCAAAGTTTAAAATTTGAAATTGATTCAAATACGTATGTAATATAGATTTGTGATGCGAATAGACTTAACGATTATTAGAAATGAAACGAGGTTTGGAAAAAATAAAATTTCATATTTCGTTCGGCAATGTGTAACAAGTTTGTATATCATGATAATGGTTTTGAAAATATTTTGGAAAGAGATTCCGAAGTTAGTTTAACACTAAGTCGTGAAATTCATTTAATTGAAAGAGAATTGAGCGATATATATATATATATATATATATATATATATATATATATATATATATACGCCATATAGTGTAAATCGAGCTTGTTGCACAACGACAGTTCGATAATATCGACTTTTAATTTTAAATAGTTATAACTTGAACATACGGAATCGAATTGACGTGAAACAGAAAACGACGGATTTATAATAATAATGGGTTTCGTATAAAAGAGGAATTTTCAAATTCCATCGGATGATTTTCGAGTTAGGTTTAAATTTAAATCTGAAAAGGTCGCCTTACATGTCGTTCGCCGACCGCGATGAAAATCGAATAGAATGAATTTATATTACTATTCGAAAGTGATTTATGGTTTAAGATTTTGAATTTAGAATGATTGGGATTTATTTAATTTCATAACCATTTCCCAACGCTTTCAGTAACGCTTTAACGTTATTTGAAATGATTTGAATTTGAAGACTTCAAACATGAACCATTATGGAAAGGACTTGATTTTTTTCCATATGATATGGAATTGAGATGAGTTTTGAATAAAATTGGTCGCCTGATATTCGATATGGATTTATAGGAACAGACAAATACGATCAGAAATACAAACATATCCATATCCTAATTCTGATCGTGTTGCCTGAGTTTGTGAATCAATATCGAGTATAAGTCGATTGATTCTATATGAACTGATATGTGAAACATAGTTATTTAAATGGAAATCTAAAATCCAAATAAAGATTTGGTTATTCAAATGACGACGAATTAATTAAGTTGTTTTGAAAATGAAGTTTGGAAACAAACGTTGAATTTGAAAGGGGTTAAGGATAATGGGTTTCCGGGGAATTTAATCCAACATTTAATTCAAAGTAAATTGGAAATGTTTGGAAAGGAGATTTGAATTGGGAAACCCGTGTGATTTGTAACTATTGTTTTAAGATACGTTTGTTACTTGGAAAGTCCGGGATCGGATATAGGTCCGAAAACCATTCCAAGTAATATTACGACGTTATGAAGCAATTCAAGATTTGGAATCGATAAATGAAGACCGGAAATATCCAGATTATTTGGATCGATTGCTGACATCTCGGATCGGGTCGTACACCCAATACGAGGGTGGCAGGAGATCTGAGTATATTTGGAAATTTTCGGATTGTGTTCCGTTCAGACCCAGAACAGACTTGTATGGATGGTGTGTCTGACATTTGTAATTGACCACGTAGCACTGATTCGTGTGAATATATATATGATTTGTGGCAATTGAATATCTCCGTCTCTAAGTTACGTTCTTAGAGAATATGTATAAATTCGAATTAGTGATATGTGGAGATATTGACGATGTGGCATACCCAAGTATGATATGAGCTAATGATGATCAAAGCATGGCTTATCGAAGCGTAGCTTTGTGTATGACGTGACATCGACAAACCTCACACACCGGATGATGAGAAACTGGCGGTTTGGTCTGTATATATATATGATTTGATGATGAGTGCTGCAGCAGTGGGAAACCACTTGTGAACTGGGGATGGGGTATGTTCGGGGGGCCGCGTCTGGTCGAAACCGTAGATACTGCCCTGGCGATTTGTTGCGTTACACTTCGCTCAAGTCCCTGATTGATCTTTCGTGCCAGGAATCATCAAGTTGGAAATCCAAATCTCCAATACGAGCCTTGCGATTTTGATTGTATTTATATATGGCGACATAGTGGTATGGGACACTCATGCCGTCTAGGATTAATACATTTAATTGCGAATTTGTTTTCCACACTATATGATAATATCAAAGAGGATTTTCACGTATGAAATCATGCTTGGTTATCATAAGACAAAACTCACCCATCTGGTGTGCGCTTGCATTGTGTGATGTGGGACGAGCTTATGATAGCTTCATTTTTCAAAAGTCATTGCGTATTTCTATGCACGGGAATTCATATGGAGTAAAACCCGTTCCGCATTAGCGGCGTGGACCGTTGAATTACCCAACATTAAAAATGAAACCTAAATGATAACTGTTTTGAGTTCCCACACCAGTCCCACGACTGACCTGGAGTTTATTGTTCCTTCCTAAACTCTGGGTGCCCACTAATTTCCACGCGGGCAGCTAGTGTTTAGTTTGCAGTTATGGATTGTGGAGAAGATTCAAAGTGCTTCCGGAGTTAGAGTTCACGCTAGAGTTGGAGCTTCCGCTGTATCAGATAATGTTCTTCCGCTGAGAGTTTTATTTCTTCCGCTGCGTATATTTATGTGTCACTCTGATATTCATGTAACTCTGATGTAATATTGAATTATTCAATGAAAAGTTCTGTTGTTTTTGTTCAATGTATGTAAGTACCCATAACAATTCGTCTTTATGAACGATTTGAGTCGGTTTAATTACCGGCGAGAATCGGGCAAAAAGGCGGGTCGTTGCAGTTGGTATCAGAGCTTTGGTTATACAAAGCTATTGGGTACGTACATATTTGGACAAAGGAATAGGACTCCTCAGAGTTATATTATCTCATTAGAGATAGGGTTAGAAATAGCCTAGAATGAGATCTCGGAATATTATGACGAGAGAGCGTATATTTTTGAAACCTATATAAGGTATTTTGAACAAGTAAATCATTTTGAAACAATGATTATTTGGAATATAATTTGAAATAAGGATTTCGAGTGTTTTATTCGACGTCGTGATTGGACTATCGAGTATGTAAGAATTTTGAATATACGTCTGATCAACGTATATACGAAGTTCGGTGTGTACTAGATAGATATAGAATCCCATTCTAGTCGCTGGAGGATAATTCTGTTGATGATCCGGACATCGCTAGTAAATATTCTCGAGTTTCAAAAATGGGATGACCGTATGATTCTGACTTAAACGTCGAGAATACTTGAAACCATTTTCATAAGTGTTTGAAATTGTTGATGAATTAAAGTGAAAGCCGATATAGTAACTTGAAATAGGAATGAAATATAGGCTATATTTTCTTAAATGAAGAATATAAATGTAATTCGCAAATAAACCAGGACGAGTAGGGAATATTTATGAATCTAGAAATTTGATGAATAACTTGAGTATAAAATTCTTACAATAATAATTAAGAAAATATGGGATTACACTGAAACTTAAGTAAATTTCACTAATTCTTTTGCGAAAAATAATGATTTCTGTTGGCTTAGTAGGAATTAGAATGACCCGATTTGGACCCTTGACCATTTGTTGATCTTGGTAAACCCTTTGCAAATTTTAAGAACCCCTTAAAAGGAGAAATTTTGGGTATAAGCACTTAATTTGAATTGTTTTGGTTAAGTTAATGATGAGTAGGTTTGGATGACCCATGAGCTTAAACTTTTAACTTTAAGGAAGTAAACGGCTAAGTGTACGATAATAGCTTGTTTAGTCCAGCCTAAGGGTAGCGGTAATCGAGATTTCAATCATTACCTGTAACTAGGGTAACCATAGGATAATTGAGATTCCATCAAATTCCAACCTGATTTAGGATCGGACCAAGTGCCCCAGCAGTAATATGAACGGTAGACCTTATCATTATCCTGTCATGTTAGGAATAAGGCCCAACCCTGCAGTAGGACGACCCTGTAAGAATGTATGAGTATGTGCTAGGACCGGTGATTATTAACTTGATGATATGGGATAAGGCAGCAACCTACTTTGGATTTTATATTTCCCCAAAAGATTAATAATGATACGTTAGAGTTTTGTGGTCGTAGATCCTAGACCAGAGAAATCAGGAGTTGTTAGGAAATTCCACACTAGCACAGGCTGCACCAGAAGACATTAAGTGGCCTATAGACCCTATATTTGTTGAGCGGTTTAGAAATGTTGATGCATGAAATGGGATAACCAGTAGTTATAGCTGAGGACGACCCACTCCCAGAGACGGGAATGGTGGATTTGATGATGTTATAGAAAAGAGTGGAGAAACCCCAACATGGTGATGATGTCGGGTAGACGATAATAAGGTTGTAGCCGATGAGGGTGATTTTGAATAACCTACATTCGAGGATGACCTACTTCCAGAAATGGGAGATGATGAGTTTGATGGAGGATATAGACCAGCCCTTGGACGAGGCTGATGAAGATGGATTTATGGGTAATGAGCACGATAAATTTATCGTGGGAGTAGATGATGATGGCTTCATGGCAGACGATGAAGAGCCATTAGCTGATGAAGAACCCGAGGAGATTGGCTTGATCGATCCACCAGATGATGGGTCGACAGATGATTAGTTGCGATGAGTCTGGACCTTGTATATATAGTGTTTATATGTTATCTTAAGTACCAGATGCATTAAGTTGTTTTGGGTTAGTATGGTTTTGAGGTACACCTTTGATGACTGCATTTTGACTGCCCAAATGCGTAGTATGTGCTCAGGAAAGGTTAGATACGTTTTGTATGCTAACTTGAGAGATCGATATGATATGATATGTTGGATTGACTATGATATGCGTGTCCCACTATTTAATTTAAATCTGTTTGTCTCGAATATTTATAAAACATGTTCCAAATCATATAGAAAAGTTTGATTTATAGTTTAAAATTTACTATCTTCCTTTTCGAGGACGAAAAGTCTTAAGGGGGGAAGAATGTAACGAACCAGAATTTTCTAAATTTAAATATGGATTTTTATAACACATTTTGAGATTGTCTGAATATTTTTTTTTTCTTTCTTGAATTTGATAAGGTTTAAATTATTTGAAATCTCTTTTATTTAGTTTAAATAAATAATTTTATTTTGTATAAGACTTATTTTAAAGATTTTGTATAAGAATGATTTTTGTAATTTTACAAAATGGGTTTTATATTTATAAATAGTAATATTTTGTATTTATATATATATAAATGCTTTGTAATATGAATTTTATAATTTGAAGATTTATTTTAAGGAAATATTTAATATGTAAAGATTTAAACAATTTTATATATAGATTTATATGGATTTTTAATTTTTAAAAGTAGTTTGACTTGAAATTAAATTATAGATAAATATCGGTTTAAAATATTCATCTGATTTCTGTACGCGTAATTTTAAAATAATTTTTAGAATTTTTCTGTAATTTTTAATTTGAAAAATAAGCAGATAATTTTTCAACGTATTTTGGGTATAAATGTGGTCCGTTAGACGCTTTACAGAATTGATCAATCAGACCGGTTTTATTGTTGTTTTTGAATCAGAGCGTGTTGTTGTTTACAATGATGGTCTTATTTCAGTACAACTAGCGGTAAATAACTCTAAAAATTTAAAATTTGAAAATAAACATAATGAATACATTAACATTTGAACTAGAAGTAAGAAGTAGTAGTAACAAGGTACACACGGCATAGATGCGAAGCACATGGATTGTTTGCATTGTGGCAAGTGGCCTTGAGGTGGCATCATGCATGAATGAGGAGTGGCACGTGTTGGTTAGGTGTACAAATGCATGGGAATGGGTCTTTGAATATGGACGTGTGTCCTCTTTTGGTTTTTAAAACCCATTTTACAGTCCATCCCTTTCATTTTCACGCATCCTCCATTGCCTCTCTTTCTCCTACTCCAGTTCGCACACTTCACGCATCACCACTTCACTTCCCAAAGCCGTCCGTCCGTCTCCGCAACCGCATGCATCTCCATCCACTCCTCAAAACTCTGTAGCCGCCTCCTCTCCCATTTCCATCTCTCGGCCTGTCCACCAAAGCTCACCACGCTCCCCTCTTCAGTCCACTCACGTCTCGCACCCCCTCTCTCTTCTCTCTCCCCTACTTCCTCACGTTAGAAGCTTGTCCTCCTTCCTCCGTACGCTCGTCCGCAACACCTCCATCCGCATGCAGCCCTCCGCCAACATCAGCCTCTCCCCTCCGCACAAAATTTCCGCACTCTCCTCTTCCACTCTCACCTTGGTCCGCAACTTCTTGTCTCCTTCCTTCTTTGTTCCTCTCAGTCCCGTTCCATCCGCGTATACACTCCGGTAGCAGTAGTTTCCCATCGTAGTTCGGTTGCATGCGAGGCAGATTTATGTTGACAAGCAAAGTCGAAAACAAAGCGGTGTACGGTGCATGTGCATACGTTGCGAAGAATACGGTGCGCGCTTGTCAATTATAACGATCGTGAGCTGATGCGCAGATGACACCGGGTTCGTAGAGCAGCGCAGTTGCGGAGAAGCGGCGTTCGAAAGTAGCATCGTCCGCAAAGGGTTCAAAGTTGTTTATAGCTGATATGCGATGGATACAAGGGGTTTGACGGTGAAAACTGGAGAGCGCAAGGTGAGAACTCCACTTCAATTATTTTTATTTTGGTAAAAATAATTAGTTATAATTTAGTAATAATTATAATAGTTGATGGAAAATCAGTGATTGTGGATGTTTGAAATGTTTGATTATTTATCGCTGAGTGATCAATGATGCGTATGCTGTGTAAACACCGTAAATCACTGAGCGTTACTGACAATAACGCTCCGTACACACTTGATTTATTTTGTGGTTGCGATGAATGGATGGTGTATGTTGTTTAGTTATGTTATTGCAATTATTCTGTTTGATTGAAGTCGCATGCACCGTAGTTGAAAATCTTACGGGCGATCGATTCAAAGTTTCCTTCATGTAAATGAATATTTTATTAATGGATTGAAAATTTGATTTAATTTAATTTGGAATGTCTGGAAGCCGGAAATCGAGATGAACAATAGTCGCATAAAGGGAAACCGATTTTTGAATAATTTAAATTGCTGATTTAAGCTTGTTTTGGTTTATGAAATTTAAATCAGCAATAATTTAAATTTTGTAGTAACATTTAAAATGAGCAAAAACTTTAGTAAAAAATAATTGTCTTGATTGGAAAACATAACTTTGAATTTTGAAATTGGTTTTTTATGAATTTAAATTAATTGGCTTCATGTAGTGTATAAATTCTTAAATAAAAATAATATGGAAATAATTCTCACTTCTCAAGGATTATTTGAAATTTAAATTTCAAAGTTTAAAATTTGAAATTGATTCAAATACGTATGTAATATAGATTTGTGATGCGAATAGACTTAACGATTATTAGAAATGAAACGAGGTTTGGAAAAAATAAAATTTTATATTTCGTTCGGCAATGTGTAACAAGTTTGTATAGCATGATAATGGTTTTGAAAATATTTTGGAAAGAGATTCCGAAGTTAGTTTAACACTAAGTCGTGAAATTCATTTAATTGAAAGCGAATTGAGCGATATATATGTATACGTCATATAGTGTAAATCGAGCTTGTTGCACAGCGACAGTTCGATAATATCGACTTTTAATTTTAAATAGTTATAACTTGAACATACGGAATCGAATTGACGTGAAACAGAAAACGACGGATTTATAATAATAATGGGTTTCGTATAAAAGAGGAATTTTCAAATTCCATCGGATGATTTTCGAGTTAGGTTTAAATTTAAATCTGAAAAGGTCGCCTTACATGCCGTTCGCCGACCGCGATGAAAATCGAATAGAATGAATTTATATTACTATTCGAAAGTGATTTATGGTTTAAAATTTTGAATTTAGAATGATTGGGATTTATTTAATTTAATAACCATTTCCCAACGCTTTCAGTAACGCTTTAACGTTATTTGAAATGATTTGAATTTGAAGACTTCAAACATGAACCATTATGGAAAGGACTTGATTTTTTTCCATATGATATGGAATTGAGATGAGTTTTGAATAAAATTGGTCGCCTGATATTCGATATGGATTTATAGGAACAGACAAATATGATCAGAAATACTAACATATCCATATCCTAATTCTGATCGTGTTGCCTGAGTTTGTGAATCAATATCGAGTATAAGTCGATTGATTCTATATGAACTGATATGTGAAACATAGTTATTTAAATGGAAATCTAAAATCCAAATAAAGATTTGGTTATTCAAATGTCGACGAATTAATTAAGTTGTTTTGAAAATGAAGTTTGGAAACAAACGTTGAATTTGAAAGGGGTTAAGGATAATGGGTTTCCAGGGAATTTAATCCAACATTTAATTCAAAGTAAATTGGAAATGTTTGGAAAGGAGATTTGAATTGGGAAACCCGTGTGATTTGTAACTATTGTTTTAAGATACGTTTGTTACTTGGAAAGTCCGGGATCGGATATAGGTCCGAAAACCATTCCAAGTAATATTACGACGTTATGAAGCAATTCAAGATTTGGAATCGATAAATGAAGACCGGAAATATCCAGATTATTTGGATCGATTGCTGACATCTCGGATCGGGCCGTACACCCAATACGAGGGTGGCAGGAGATCTGAGTATATTTGGAAATTTTCGGATTGTGTTCCGTTCAGACCCAGAACAAACTTGTATGGATGGTGTGTCTGACATTTGTAATTGACCACGTAGCACTGATTCGTGTGAATATATATATGATTTGTGGCAATTGAATATCTCCGTCTCTAAGTTACGTTCTTAGAGAATATGTATAAATTCGAATTAGTGATATGTGGAGATATTGACGATGTGGCATACCCAAGTATGATATGAGCTAATGATGATCAAAGCATGGCTTATCGAAGCGTAGCTTTGTGTATGACGTGACATCGACAAACCTCACACACCGGATGATGAGAAACTGGCGGTTTGGTCTGTATATATATATATATGATTTGATGATGAGTGCTGCAGCTGTGGGAAACCACTTGTGAACTGGGGATGGGGTATGTTCGGGGGGCCGCGTCTGGTCGAAACCGTAGATACTGCCCTGGCGATTTGTTGCGTTACACTTCGCTCAAGTCCCTGATTGATCTTTCGTGCCAGGAATCATCAAGTTGGAAATCCAAATCTCCAATACGAGCCTTGCGATTTTGAATGTATTTATATATGGCGACATAGTGGTATGGGACACTCATGCCGTCTAGGATTAATACATTTAATTGCGAATTTGTTTTCCACACTATATGATAATATCAAAGAGGATTTTCACGTATGAAATCATGCTTGGTTATCATAAGACAAAACTCACCCATCTGGTGTGCGCTTGCATTGTGTGATGTGGGACGAGCTTATGATAGCTTCATTTTTCAAAAGTCATTGCGTATTTCTATGCACGGGAATTCATATGGAGTAAAACCCGTTCCGCATTAGCGGCGTGGACCGTTGAATTACCCAACTTTAAAAATGAAACCTAAATGATAACTGTTTTGAGTTCTCACACCAGTCCCACGACTGACCTGGAGTTTATTGTTCCTTCCTAAACTCTGGGTGCCCACTAATTTCCACGCGGGCAGCTAGTGTTTAGTTTGCAGTTATGGATTGTGGAGAAGATTCAAAGTGCTTCCGGAGTTAGAGTTCACGCTAGAGTTGGAGCTTCCGCTGTATCAGATAATGTTCTTCCGCTGAGAGTTTTATTTCTTCCGCTGTGTATATTTATGTGTCACTCTGATATTCATGTAACTCTGATGTAATATTGAATTATTCAATGAAAAGTTCTGTTGTTTTTGTTCAATGTATGTAAGTACCCATAACAATTCGTCTTTATGAACGATTTGAGTCGGTTTAATTACCGGCGAGAATCGGGCAAAAAGGCGGGTCGTTACAATTCGGCTCAGTAATCTTAACTTGACAACATTCATATCAGTAGATGTGATTTGACAATCGAGGACAGAGACATCTACATTGGAAGTAACTCCTTGTAAATCCCAATCGGGAAGGCGTTGAGCCAATCTAGCATCACGTGCCCCCGGGGAACAACGAGGCTTGTTTATGACAGCCTGGAGTTCAGGATAAGAAGGCCGAAGAAGTGGAGGAGGGCTCATGGAAAGCTGGACGACCGTGTCGGTGTCCTCGTCAAAATACTTCTTTACAAACTCTGCTCGAGACATATCCATCCTGCACAAGAATTTCACAAACTTGTGGTCAACAATCAAATTTAAGTTTGCTGTTGCTAACCAAGCTGGTCGGTCGAGTTTGGTCAAACAGGGTGGGTCGGTTACATATGATAAAGTTGGTCGTCCTAGACTAATAGAGCACTTGGTCACTCTAGGCTGGTCAAGACCTGGTCGCTCAAAAATAGTTAGGTTCCGGTCGCACAAAAGAAATCTTTATTGGGTCGGTCAAAAACACCCTAAGGCTTGTCGATCTATGATAAATTTAAAATCAATTTCAACTTGGTCGGTCGAGATTCGAATCTGCCTCGACCCTATCAAGCTAAGTTAACTAAAGGCAAGCCTGTTTTGGTCGGCCAAAAGAGGGACTGCTCATACGAAAACCGAATACGTAACTGATTCCAAAACCGACCAGGCTGGTCGCACAGGAAGAAGGAAATATCGATAATTAAACATGAATGCTTGTTGGAAAGGCATGGTGAAAACATAAGAAGTTGGTGGTTTAAGAGAAAAAATCACGCATGCGCAAACCATTCAGGCATATACACGAGCATATTATGATCATCATCACAGCAAAAAGAAAATCACAAAAAATTCTCGTTTCAAAATGACCGTTCATCAATTCAATCTTCTTTCGTTTCAAATCCCAAACGCCGAATCTTATCATTGAACGTTCAAGATCGATTCGAATTCAATTCAACCCCAAAAAATCCACTCAAATTCAAACTCACATTTATCATCCTCAAAAAAAATGGGGATAGAAGCATATACCTGTGATTAAATCAATCAGTCGAAGGAGGTTGAATCAGGATTTCAGACTTCGGAGGAGAATTGAATTCGAACGCTTGAAGGAGAATCAAAATGAGTAATCGAGCTAGAATTGTCTTCCTTGAATGATTAGATAAAGGCTAGAGAATTTTCGTCAGAGGATGGCCACCATTAGAATGAGAATTTTTGGAGTGCAAAAAGTGAGGAATACCAAGGGTCCAAAGGAAAGCATATAGCTAGGATGACCAGCGACTTCGCGAAAACCGACCCCTCTAAGCCAAATTCGAAACCGATTCTTGAGAATCGCATCCAAGATCGACCCTTAGTCGAATCAGATCGATCCACAAATATTTCGAAGTCCATAATTTTCATGAAAATTATTAAACTCCGAGGGGCAAAATGTTATCCACTTGATCGATTCGTCATCAACAATGGTTTGCTGGTCGGTTTTGAACATCCTGAAGAAGGGATCGGTTCTGCAATTCAAAAGAGGGATCGGTCGTAGCAAACAGGTTGCTGGTCGTTCTCGCTTCCTTGCCGGCCTGGTCGCTCAAAACACTAAAGAGCTCATGGTTGCTCCAACAAACCTCAAAGCTGCAGGATCGGTCAGCTCTGCGAAAATTCCAGGTCGCTCTTGAGGCCAGAGGCTCCCGGTCGCTCCGAAATGTTCAAGGTCCTGGTCGTTCCAAAGACAGAAGAACCTTGAAGGATTCCGGTCGATTCCAGTGTTGTAGGATGATTGATCGCTCCAAAAGTGAGAAAATCTTAGTTGCTCCAAATGCTGGTCGCTCCAAATGCTGGTTGCCCCAAATGTTGGTTGCCCCAAATGCTGGTCGCTCCAAATGCTAGTCGCTCCAAATGCTGGTTGCCCCAAATGCTGGTCGCTCCAAATGCTGGTCGCTCCAAATCTTGGTCGATGACAGCTGGAAAATGCGCACCGCCAACCATACACCGTATATTTACCAGATTGCAACTACCCCTAAAGGACACCTATAAATAGCCCCTTTCTGCACACTTGAGGGGGGGATTGGACCACCCCGAACGGCTGCTAAAATCATTTCTCCAAGGCATTTTCAAGCTCCATCCATGGCTTCCAAAGCTCCACTCATCTCCCTCCATTAATCGATCACTTCCCTTGAAGATTCACCATTAAAATCCATTCAAACTCCACTCAAGCATCAAAAGTCTCCATTAATCCTCTCTAGAAACTAAGATCCACCATCGAAATGCTATGGAATCGAAGAGATCTACCTCTAAAGTGAAGTGTTGAAGACTTTTCATCCATTTCAATCAACATTTGGTGAGATCCAATCGTTCTATTGGCAAATTCAAGTGTGATTCACATCAAAGAAGGAAAAATGAGAGATTCATTGTAAAATGAGAGAGATTTGTATGGCATTGTACTTGGCATCATGAAAGGGATAATGGAAGGTGTTTACATAGTGGATGTAGGTCACATTTGACCGAATCACTCTAAAAATTGTGTGTTCTCTCTTATTGCTTTGTTTTTGCGAATTGTGGCCTCACATAATTCTAAAGGTTTTCTAACACCCTTCCTCTGAAAAGGTGACGTGCTTTCTAAGCATCTCGCCTCTAATTAGGTGACGTGTTCAGAAATACCTCTTGGTTGTTATACCATTTTTTGGTGTAAACACACAGGTATCTTACAATCAAGCGGGGCCGAATGACACAAGTAGAAACCATACACGAGTAGGATCCGATCGATAAAGGGATCACTTTGTTGTAAACATGTGGTGCTAGTTAGAACAAGTATGAATATGTGCAGAGAAATATTAGTGGGTGCGATAGTACATTTAGTTATCCTGCCTTATCTTATCTTATGGTATCCTGTTTTTCGGTATTGTTCTATTTTTTAGTTTATTCATGTCATGGTCCTTTTCTTATTCTCATGCTAGAAAATAACTGGACTTACCAGACTTATGTCTGACCCATTTTTCTTTCTCTTTCTTTTCTTCGGTTTCCCCCCCTCAGGTCTGCAGGGAGGAAACACCTCAGCTTAGTCAGACTATTTCCAGCTAGAAGAGAGAAACGTATTACTTGGATTTCTTTCCTTTGGGCTATGGCTTTGGACACTCATTTTGAGGATTTATGCTACTTTATTGTTGTTTTTATGCTTTTTTAAGTTTCAGTCATGACAGAGATTTTGTTGTAATAATTGGAAGTTGGTTTTTGAGATAGTTGTTATTATGCTTTGAATGAACCACGTATTTATGAAATAAATGTAGTTTGTTTTTCCGCTGCTTATATATATCTGTCTTGTAAATTATCTATGTAACAACCCGAATTCTTATAACCATAAATCAGGGCAGAATTAAATTGTAAATTAAGAATCAAGGCAAACGGGTTACGCCATTGCGTTCGTCTCGAAATTCTGCTTGAAAACGAGTCTGAAGTTTTGTAAATCGGAGTCCGTATGACCAAGTTATTGCCCTTAGAAGTTTTCAAAAAAATCAGCACGAAATTTGAATTTCAGCCCAAACAGACTGGGCGGGAAAATTTCCCGCCCAGCCCAGGTCGACTGGGGGGTAGACTTGGGGGTCGACCTGCCCCAGACTAGGTCGACCTAGGTGTCGACCTGCGGGTCGACCTCCCTGGTTGGGCCTGGTCGGCCTGTGCGCAACTGCATGCTGTGTGGGTCTGTTTCAGTGGCCTGTGACGATTTTTGATGGTTCAGATTTGTTCTAGGGTTAATCCTATGGCCTAAACTTGTCTCTACTCCTATAAAAACACCCTAAGACCTAGCCTAAATCACCACAAATCATTTTAACATCAATGTGTTGTGCAAATTCTCCTTGATCATGGCCTCCATCTTCAACTTGAGAGCTTGAGCATTCAAAATAGATCCAAGGCAAAAGGAGCAAGCTTTCTTCATCAAAATTAAAAGGGGTCTCATCTTCTTTCTCAAGGCTTTGTGTAGAGCTTCGCTTATTTGGGATTCCTAGAGTTTCTACATCATCTCTTGGCTTTCTTTGTTCTCTAGTTCTCATAGCTACGCTTTGTAAGCCTTACTTACTTCTAGATCTAAACTATAGACTTAAATGGACATGATGTAAAGTGAAATTGGATGTAAACATGTTAACTACCTTGGATCTATGCTTGTATACCCTAAAGTTACTATCTTGACTTGTGAAATGTTGACATGGACCCTAGATCTATACTTTGACATGTGGAACATTTGTGTAGACTTGATTTGGGGCTTATGCATGTTAGAAAACACTTAACCCCTCATGTTCCTTAACATGCATAAGATGATGTTGAACCTATTTGCTATGCACAAGTTAGGATTGTCACCCTATGATGCTATTGTCATGTTTGAGGCCAAATCGCCCTTTATGCTATCATACGTGTTTGAGCCAATATGCTATATGCTAGTTATGTTGATCACCTTTGCCTCAATCTCACCATGTTTAACTTGTGATAAACTTTGCCACCATATGCCCACCTTTGTCATGTTATTCCCCTAATTTATCTATTATGTTTCTTCGCTTTCGTGTGCGTTGGAGGTACGTTTGGGTAGTTTAGGGAAAACATGAATATGACATGAAAACATGGTTTTTATGATACTTGAATGTGGACATGACATTTAGAAAATCAGGAGAATGGCCAACTCGAGGTTGGGTTGAGTTTGTAGCATAAATCTGCCTGGAACCGCCCGGTGAATCCAGTAGTTGCAAACAATACGACCCAATGCGAGTAGTTGGTCATATCGGACTTGAAACCCGAGATCAGACTAGGTTGTGGTGTAAAACTGCTCGGACCCACTGGCACATCCAGTAACCACAACAAAGTCTAATGTGAGAGGTAGGGGTGCATTAAATAAATTAATGCCACAAGATAAGGTTAAGTCATGGACCACTTGAATACTTAACCAACTTGACATGTTGATTGGATGAGGTTAAGTCATTGATTTGAATGACAACACTTAACCCATTAGAAACCCTAGTTTGCGGGTCCTTTTCAGCAGTAACCCTCTTAGATGTATCACGACACCTTAGGGACTAAGGTCTGGTGAGGCACGATTACTGGGCTGATTATAAGCGACCAAACGGAGCGGCTGAGTGGGTGCGCCATTGTAGGTTCAGACGGACTAAGGTCGTGCACTTAGTCCGGAGTTGAAAAATAGCAGACGTGGGCACCCGTAGTTGTACACTGTGCATGCTTGGAATTGTGTCTGTGGTTGACACCCTAGGGCTTGATACACCCCTAGGATGGACCTAGAACAGAGTAGCTACATTCCGCGATTGGGCCGTGTGACACCGACACTTGACGAGTTAGGCTTGTATGGAGCCGTTCGACTAGATCATATAGTTGGACCCGATTTGGGTCATCTCATGATATTGGGCCAAGGGATCATTTCTTGGTTTAGTCTTGACACGGGCTAGAAAACTAGTACTATTGGTGCAACTTAACCTTGTATATGCGACACCACACTTGATCCATCTTGTTAGATATTTACCATGCCAGTTTAGTTACCATCCTTATGTTTAATCTCAGTTTCTCATGTCTAGTTAACTTTATTAGTTTTTATACTAAAAGTAGCTAGGACTTACCAGTCTTTATGACTGACCCTTTTTCTTTTGCTTCTTTTCTTCCGTTCCCCCCCCCCCCCAAGGTTCTCAGGGAGGGAACACTAGCGCCTAGCTTGGATCTTTAGCTTGCTTTTCTGACAGCTCATGTACGGTTTGGACTTGAACTTTGCTATGGCTGCACCACTGCTATTTTGGGGAATAATTTACTTTTATGTTATTTTGATTTCACGTTTCTAGGCTTGTAGTAAATGGAAAAATGATTACTTGGTATTTTGATGTAAGTTGGCTTTGGTTTTGAAATGGTTAAGCTTGGTTTTTAATTTCTACCGTTGTTTTAATTACTCTGTTTTACTTACCTATGTTATGTCTTGTGATATCTCTGTGCATGTTTACCTAATAACGCCCCTCCAAAGCTAGTGCATTCCCTTGTGAGTGACCCTAGTGGAAGTGGGGTGTTACACTTGGTATCAGAGCATAAGGTTTTCCAGACTGAGAAAAATTTTTAAAATCCTTTGAAAAACTATTTTCAAAACCGATTATAAAGAAGTATTTTTCCAAGAAAAGTCTAATTTATTTTAAAGGCTATTCCGCAAAAGTCATTAGCACTATCCTTTGTTTCCTCGTTCTGAATCTATCTTTTTCTTCATTTCAGTATGGCCGAAAACTTTACCATTCCGGAGGGCGTACTAGTACCTATTTGGTTCAGGAGGTACATGGAGGCTATGGCAAATGAAGCCTGCCCCGCGGACATTCCTCCTCCTGCTCCTCTCGTGGCTAACATTCCTCCTCCTCCCGTAGCTGAGGTTCCTCCTCCTCCTCCACCCCATATGGACCTATTGCCTAAAGTATGCAAGGATTTCAAAGCGATGGGTGGCAAGAATTTTGTTGGGACCGAAACCTTTGTAGAGGCGAGAAATTGTGAAGGAGACCGAAGACCTTTTTACGATCTTTGATGTAGAGGACCATAGAAAAGTCCAAATGGCAGCATGGTTGTGGAAAGAGGAAGCGGCATTTTGGTGGGAAGTCACCAACGCTACTAGGCCTATAGAGACTTGGGCCGACTTTAGGATGAGGTTTGGGCTTAAGTTTCTATCATCAACTGAAGAGAATATGCAAATGGAGAGGTTTATATCTTTGAAGCAAGGGGACATGACCGTGAGGGAGTATGTGAATAAGTTCAATCAGCTTCCTCAATTTGGATGGGACTTGGTCAACACGGTTCAGAAGAAGTCTCTACGCTTTGCTCGGGGATTGAACGAGCCATTGCATAGTTTGGCCATGTCTCATATACCCATGGGGGCGACTTTTGAGAGCTTGGTGGATATGGCCGTACTTAATGAAGAGGATAATAGTGGCAAGAAGGAGGTTAAGCCCAATGAGAACAAAGGAAAGAAGACTGACTCCAAGTGGGGAGGCAACAACAACAACAAGAACAAGAACAACAAGGGCAACAACGGCAACAACAAGGAACGTGAGATGAGGAAGTGTAACTTTTGTGGGATCAAGGGGCATCTGGCATAGGACTTTAGGAAGAAGAAGAGGAAATTGGGCGAATGCTTTCATTGTGGAGAGTCTGGACATTATAGTAAGGATTTCACGAAGAAGCAAGGACAAGGGCAAGGGCAGACTCAGCGAGCAGGACCTTCTGGAGGCAATTGCATGCTCTCAACACCACTCCAGCTCTTGACCGAGTTAGTATTTCTGTAGAAAGCCGTGTTTACATTTCTGGTTTTCCTGTTCGAACCTTATTTGATTCTGGCGCATTGCATACTTTTATTTCTTCTGATATTGTTGAAAGTTTGCACCTTAGTACTAGTCTGGTTGAGGATCCCGTTAGTGTTTCAAACCCAATTGGGGGTTCTGCCCATCTATCTATGATATGTATGGATTTGAGGATTTCTATCTTGAGCGTAGAATTCATGTGTAAGGCTTATGTTCTTGGGTTTGTGCGATACGGGTTGATTTTGGGCATGGATTGGTTGTCCAGTTATGGAGCCATTCTTGATTGTGAGCATAGGGTTGTGAGGCTCACGACTCGCCTCGGTAATACCCTAGAAATTTCTTGTAACCCTATGGGTCCCGTCATGTTATGTTATCTTGAATCCCTCGACTCGTCCATTGATAATCTTCAATCTGTGAGGGTGGTCCGAGAATATCCAGATATCTTTGAATAGGTTAAGGGGTTACCCCCTAAACGCGAGATAGACTTCCGTATTTATCTTGTAGACAATGCCAAGACAGTTTCATTGCCCGTTAGGCACATGGCCCCGCGAGAAAGAAGAGAGCTTAGTAAGCAAGTGAAGGAGTTGCTTGAGAAAAATTTCATTAGGCGAAGCATTTCTAAATGGGGTGCTCCTGTGGTATTCGCTGCTAAGGCGGATGGTTTGCTTCATCTATATGTTGATTATCGTGAATTAAACAAGCTGACAAAGAAGAATAGGCGCCCGCTACCAAGAATTGATGAACTTTTTGACCAGCTTGTTGGTGCTTCTATTTTCTCTCAACTCGATCTAGCCACCGGATTCCATCAGCTTAGAGTGGCTGAGGATAGCATTGACAAGACTGCGCTTAGGACTCCAGATGGATCCTTTGAATGGCATGTCATGCCGTTCGGTTTAACTAATGCACCCGCATACTTCGTTGATTTGATGAGTAGGGTGTTTAGGGAGTTCCTTAACAAGTTTGTGGTGGTTTTCGTGGATGATATTTTGATCTTCTCAAAGGATGAGGAAGAACATGCTAGACATCTCAAGGAGGTTATGGATACGCTTAGAGCTCACTAGTTAAAAGCCAAGTTCTCTAAATGTCATTTTTGGAGGAAGGAAGTTCAGTTTCTTGGGCATATAGTTTCTAAGCAAGGCATAGCTGTGGATCCCGCGAAAGTGGTTGCGGTTCAATACTGGAAAGCTCCTAAGAATGCAACTGAAGTAAGAAGCTTTCTCGGTCTGGCAGGCTTTTATAGGGAGTTCATTAAGGACTTCGCCAAAATTTCGACTCCTCTTACTAAGTTAACAAAGAAGAACTTAGTCTTCGCATGGGAAATAGAGTGTGAGCTTGCTTTTCAAAGGCTCAAGAAAGCCCTTACCATAGCTCTAGTTTTGGCATTACCCGATGGAGGTAAGATGTTTACCGTGTACACCGATGCATGTGGTACGGGATTAGGCGCGGTCCTAATCCAAGAAGGAAGAGTGATATGTTATGGGGGTAGGCAACTTAAAGTTCATGCGAAAAACTATCCCATACATGATTTAGAGTTGGCGGCGATCGTCTTTGCACTTAAATCGTGGCGCCATTATCTTATAGGTGAAAGGTTCGAGTTGTATACTGATCACAAGTCGCTCAAGTACCTCTTTTCGCAAAAGGATTTGAATTTTAAGGCAGCAGAGGTGGATGGAATTCTTGGCATCATATGACTTCGATATAGCTTATACCCCTGGCAAGGGTAACGTGGTGGCGGATGCGCTAAGTAGGAAAAGGTTGACTTTGAGCCCTTTATTTGTTGAGATGAAGAATCTAGAGTTCTTAGCAACCTTTAACTTTACACCTGCTGTTGAATCATTGGCTGGCACGTTAGCATCTCTTGAGCTTAGACCTACGCTTCTAGATCAAGTAGGGACTTCGCAGAAGGAAAACCCATAGATAGTTGAGATCATGGACAAGTTGATTTAGGGTGAGACGTCAAGTCACCTCGCTAGATATTCTATTGATGACAAGGGATGGCTATGGCGCGATGGGAGGCTTTGTGTCCCACAAGTAGGAGACTTATTTCATAAAGTTCTTGAAGAAGCGCATCACTCAAAGATGACTATTCATCCCGGAGGGGATAAGATGTATAGGGATATGAAGCGCATTTTCTTTTGGGCCGGAATGAAAAAGGACGTGGCGGAGTTTGTTTCAAAATGCATGGTGTGCCGACAAGTGAAAGCCGAGTCAAAGAAACCCGATGGGCTATTACATACATTGGAGGTCCCGCAATGGAAGTGGGAAAGTATCTCTATGGATTTTGTGGATGGATTGCCTAGGTCAAGGAAGGGGAATACTAGCATATGGGTCATAGTTAATAGACTCACGAAAAGTGCTCACTTCATTTCGGTGAAGAGCAAGAGGACCACATTATGGATAGCGTTTGTTTGTCTTCGAGAGATAGTACGGTTGCATGGAGTTCCTTCTAGCATAGTTAGCGATCGTGACCCGATCTTCACTAGCCAATTTTGGAATAGTTTGCAAGAATCAATGGGTACGCGATTGAATTTAAGTACAGCCTATCGCCCACAGACGGATGGCCAAACTGAAAGGGTAAATAGGGTACTAGAAGATCTGTTGAGACTATGCATTCTTGACTTTGGTGGTACATGGGAAGGCCATCTTCCTCTCATAGAGTTTGCTTATAATAACAGCTACCAAGCAAGCATAGGGATGGCACCATTCGAAGCTTTGTATGGAAGACCGTGCAAGTCACCAACTTGTTGGTGGGAGACCACGGATAAGCTTATACTTGGGCCCGACATGATAAGGAACATATCCTAGAAAGTTGAGCTGACAAGAAGACGGATGAAAACGGCCCAAGACAGACAGAAATCCTATGCAGACAAGCGAAGGACAGACTTGGAATTTGAAGTTGGAGATATGGTCTTTGTGAAAGTTTCTCCTTTGCATAATGTGGTTCGTTTTGGAGTCGTTGGGAAGCTAGCACCAAGGTTCGTAGGACCCTTTCCTATCATAGAGAGGATTGGGCATATGGCTTATAAGGTGGAATTGCCCGAGAAGCTGGCCGGAGTGCACAATGTCTTTCATGTCTCGCATCTCAGAAAGTACCTACATGAGTCAGCCGAGGTGGTTGAGCCTAGCATTCTTGAAGACGTGGAGGTAGCGAAAGAGGCAACCCTGAGGCGAGCTCCGATTCGTATCTTGGGAACGGAGATCAAGAAGCTCAGGAATCGAGAAGTCAAGTTAGTAAAGGTACAATGGAGTGAAGCCGAAGAGGACGCAACTTGGGAAACCGAGGAGAAGATGCGCGCGCTTCACCCATTTCTTTTTGAGGGTACATTCTCGATCTCTTTTTCTAGTTAGCATATCTTTCTTTTGCTATCCATGTTTATCTTGTTTATCTTGTTATTTCGTTAATCTTGACATGAGAACCTTAGGTAGAAACCCTTTGGATGAAACATGTTATGCTTGGTGTTTGCAAATGGTTGCAAGTGTTTGCAAGTGGTTACTCGTGGATGCATGATACACGCTAGGCACTAAGATCGGCTCACACACTTTCATGTTGCATATGCATGAGTGCTTATACTTATTCATGGATGAAACTTGTTATGCTATCACGTGGATGTTGCATATGAATTAATGTTATGTGCACTCATGTAGATATTATAAATTATGTTAGGAATTCCATACAATTGGACTCATTTCACTAACATACTTTGCATTAAGGAGGTTTACTGAATCAGTAACCACCTGATCTTTCACATTAGATAAGTGCATATACATGCACATTTTGCATATGTTCATACAACACTAGAAATCTTTTAAGGACATTGTTTTGCTCATGGATGATGTTTTGAGTAGATGGATGATGGTTGGTAGGATACTTTCTTCCTAACTTGGAGATTTCGGGGACGAAATCCTTTAAGGAGGGGAGAATGTAACAACCCGAATTCTTATAACCATAAATTAGGGAAAAATTAAATTGTAAATTAAGAATCAAGGGAAATGGGTTACGCCATTGCGTTCTTCTCGAAATTCTACTTGAAAACAAGTCCGAAATTTCGTAAATCGGAGTCTGTATGACCAAGTTATGGTCCTTAGAAGTTTTCAGAAAAATCAGCCCGAAATTCGAATTTCAGCCCAAACAGACTGGGCGGGAAAATTTCCCGCCCAGCCCAGGTCGACTGGGGGGTCGACCTGCCCCAGACCAGGTCGACCTGGGTGCCGACCTAGGGGTCGACCTGGGGGTCGACCTCCCTGGTCGGGCCTGGTCGGCCTGTGTGCACCCGCATGCTGTTTGGGCCTGTTTTAGTGGCCTGTGTCGATTTTTGATGGTTCAGATTTGTTCTAGGGTTAATGCTATGGCCTAAACTTGTCTCTACTCCTATAAAAACACCCTAAGACCTAGCCTAAATCACCACAAATCATTTTAACATCAAAGTGCTGCCAAAATTCTCCTTGATCTTGACCTCTATCTTCAACTTGAGAGCTTGAGCATTCAAAATAGATCCAAGGCAAAAGGAGCAAGCTTTCTTCATCAAAATTAAAAGGGGTTTCATCTTCTTTCTCAAGGCTTTGTGTAGAGCTTCGCTTATTTGGGATTACTAGAGTTTCTACATCATCTCTTGGCTTTCTTTGTTCTCTAGTTCTCATAGCCACGCTTTGTAAGCCCTGCTTACTTCTAGATCTAAACTATAGACTTAAATGGACATGATGTAAAGTGAAATTGGATGTAAACATGTTAACTACCTTGGATCTATGCTTGTATACCCCAAAGTTACTATCTTGACTTGTGAAATGTTGACATGGACCCTAGATCTATACTTTGACTTGTGGAACATTTGTGTAGACTTGATTTGGGGCTTATGCATGTTAGAAAACCCTTAACCCCTCATGTTCCTTAACATGCATAAGATGATGTTGAACCTATTTGCTATGCACACGTTAGGATTGTCACCCTATGATGCTATTGTCATGTTTGAGGCCAGATCACCCTTTATGCTATCATACATGTTTGAGGCCAATATGCTATATGCTAGTTATGTTGATCACCTTTGCCTCAATCTCACCATGTTTAACTTGTGATAAACTTTGCCACCATATGCCCACCTTTGTCATGTTATTCCCCTAATTTGATCTATTATGTTGCTTCGCTTTCATATGCATTGGGGATACGTTTAGGTAGTTTAGGGCAAACATGAATATGACATGAAAACATGGTTTTTATGATACTTGAAGGTGGACATGACATTTATAAAATCATGAGCAGTTGGTCATATTGCACTTGAAACCCGAGGTTAGACTAGGTTGTGGTGTAAAACTGCCCGGACCCACCTGGCACATCCAGTAACCACAACAAAGTCTAATGTGAGAGGTTGGGAGTGCATTAAATAAATTAATGCCACAAGATAAGGTTAAGTCATGGACCACTTGAATACTTAACCAACTTGACATGTTGATTGGATGGGTTTAAGTCATGGATTTGAATGACAACACTTAACCCATTATAAACCCTAGTTTGCGGGTCCTTTTCAGTAGTAACTCTCTTAGATGTATCATGATACCCTAGGGACTAGGGTGGGGTGGGGCACGATTACTGGGCTGATTATTAGCGACCAAACACGACGGCTGAGTGGGTGCGCCATTGTAGGTTCAGACGGACTAAGGTCGTGCACTTAGTCCGGAGTTGAAAAATAGCAGGCGTGGGCACCCGTAGTTTTACACTGTGCATGCTTGGAATTGTGTCTGTGGTTGACACCCTAGGGCTTGATACACCCCTAGGGTGGACCTAGCACAGAGTAGCTACATTCTGCGATTGGGCCGTATGACACCGACACTTGACGAGTTAGGCTTGTAGGGAGCCGATCGACTAGATCGTATAGTTGGACCCGATTTGGGTCATCTCATAATATTGGGCCAAGGGATCATTTCTTGGTTTAGTCTTGACATGGGTTAGAAAACTAGTACTATTGGTGCAACTTAACCTTGTATATGCGGTACCACACTTGATCTATCTTGTTAGACATTTACCGTGCCAGTTTAGTTACCATCCTTATGTTTAATCTCAGTTTCTCATGTCTAGTTAACTTTATTAGTTTTTATACTAAGAGTAGCTAGGACTTACCAGTCTTTATGACTGACCCTTTTTCTTTCGCTTCTTTTCTTCCATTTCCCCCCTTAGGTTCTCAGGAAGGGAACACTAGCACCTAGCTTGGATCTTTAGCTTGCTTTTCTGACAGCTCATGTACAGTTTGGACTTGAGCTTTGTTATGGCTGCACCACTGCTATTTTGGGGAATAATTTACTTTTATGTTATTTTGATTTCACGTTTCTAGACTTGTAGTAAATGGAAAAATGATGACTTGGTATTTTGATGTAAGTTGACATTGGTTTTGAAATGGTTAAGCTTGGTTTTTAATTTCTACCGCTGCTTTACTTACTCTGTTTTACTTACCTATATTCTGTCTTGTGGTGCATGTTTACCTAATAATGCCCCTCCAAAGCTAGTGCATTCCCTTGTGAGTGACCCTAGTGGAGGTGGGGTGTTACAATCTGTGTCTTTTATCTATAATGCTCCACCGAAGTTAAGGCATTCCCTTTATGAGTGACCTTAATGGAGGTGGGGTGTTTCAGTACCCCACACGTCGACATGGTTATCGTTATTTTAAGATTTTGAATTTCAAAAGTTATGTGTATTAGTTTGAATCTTTCCCTAAAAGGATATGATTGTTGGTCAACTATAAATAGGCTTCTAAATTCAAAATTTTATAACTAAATTTCATTTATCTTCTTCTCCCCTTTCTCCTCTCCATTTTTACCCTTAATTTTCTAAATATTATGATCAAAGTCTACCAAATTTCAGAATGAATTAAACCAATTCAATTCTAGTTTGACTCTCTATCAAGCTCTCTCAAGGTTTTAAGTGTTATTCAGTGTTATTGGAGCTTCTATAAGCAAACATCGCATGATCAAGTTCGATCGAGTCTTCCTTCTAACACATATATTGAAAAGGTGTGGTTGTAGCCCGTATAAATAATCTAGGTGTGATAATTGCTCAAAAATCAATTAGGTCACAATCTACTTCGAAAACAGGTAGGGTTTACCTCATGGTCAGTGAAATAGAGGATTTTATTTGAAGATTACATTGAAAAGAAATCCGCATAAACTCAGCGTTGTGTGGGATTGGATGTAGGGTAACTCTGAACCAGTATAAAAATCTTGGTGTGTTCTTTCCTTATGCTTTTACTTTTTATTCTGCATTTTGTTTGATTTCGTGATTGTTATATATTTATGATTTTCATCCGTTTCTGATTAATTCAAATGGATTTCATAAAAATTATAAAATTACATTAAACATTATTTACCCCTTTGGTGTTATGTTCACCTTAAGATCCATAATCCACATTTATCAACATTATCAACTATGACCTTGTTTTTTCCTACAAAGCGCTATTAGATTACATAAGATTTATAAATATTGTATTTAATGGGCCTACGACCAGATGGTGATGAAGTACAACGATCTAAAGCTATGCATATCTCTTTTACTTGGCTTAAATGAGCTACAAAAAAACTAGCAATAATTGTGGAGTTACTGCTTAAGCTGTGAGAGAAATCGTTGGAAAGTCAAGATCCATCCATTTATTGTGATTGACACCTACTCTACTTACAATGCCTTTTGTGACAATAGTATCTTTCTGAACTCCGAGCACATCTTCCCCCTTGGTGCATACTTATGTTGTTTCCAATAGAGAACATTTGCAATGTTGTTAAAGGAGACCAAGTAATAGGAGGAGCTTGTCGTACTTTAGAATGGAGAGACCCTCAATATTGAAAATGGAAAAGGTAAGGAGATTTCCCTCGGCACTAAGAAAGTTGATGTATAACCGCCAATTTCTTAGTCTTGCTCGGGCAAGACAATCAACTATACAAAGACACAGATCCAAGAATCGACAAAGGAAAGCCAGGAGACTTAAGTATTGCACCCGCTAGGTTGACAATCAACATTCTAGTCAGTCACGATGATCCTTCATGGGTCTTTGAGACCGAATTACAACTCAACTCTAGACTGATGAAAAAACTTGCCAACTCCTCCAAGCAAATTTGGACTTGTTTTCTTGGACTCAAGCAAACATGTGTGGGTTATCGCCGAGCATCGCCAGCCATACACCGAACATTGACCCAACGCTTGTTCCCATCAAATATTATATTAGGATTGGATATGTAGAAACCCATCCCAAAAAGGGATTTTGATGCAAAAAAGGCACATCCAAAAATATGACCGTTCTAAGATAAGTCATTAGTTTAGAAAAGAAAAATAACATGATAGAGACATAAATATATCCTTTCAAAACTCACAATGGAAGGAATAATATATAATATCAACAAATGTACCCTTTATTCCATAACTAATAAAAATGTCACATACAACAATCTTTCATAAAAGCCTAATTCTCACAATTGTTTCAGGATACGTAATCAAAACGATAATCATATAGTAACCATATAATAACTGTATCTAGTACAATCACCTTCTTCCTCCATGATCCATGTCCTCTATCCAAACCTATGTTGTTAATAACAGGGTTCAGAAAAACAAATCCTTATGAATAAAATCTTAAGCTTTACCTTTTGCTTGTACTATCTATACTTGTGTAGTGTAATTTTTATTAAGTATATCTCTATGTAATAACAATAAGTACATGATGGCCTACTACTCAAATGCGAAAAAAGGAGGGTCCTATGATAATTTAATACCAAGGCAGATCCAACGATCACTTAATACCCAAAGAATTATCAACCACTTAATACATAAATTCCCAGATAGACATCATAACCATTCCCAAAACATATTCAAGTAAATAATGTGAGAGATAGTAAGCGATTACTTATTACTTATGGGATAGTTAGACAACATCTTTCCATTTAATACCTTCTCTCAACGGACCCGTTTGTTACCACATAGTTGACATTATTAGGTATCTTCTATTGGCACACTTTTTGATGAAAGCTGTCACACATGGAATTCCTAAATAGTAACACGCCCAAGCGGTAGAAGCCACGACGGAAGACATGAAGCGATTTGGTCGAAATCGCAACATCAACATAAACAGGCCTGAGACTCCTATAAGACGACCTCTTATGGGCTCGAAAACAGCAATTACAGAGCTTTGCTATAAAACTTTCGTAGCCCTCTGAATTAGCTTCAAGTAGAGCTTTTGTTCGGCTAAAACGGACTTATGGTTTGGAAGTTATGCCCATTTCCGTGAACGGGTGTAAACTAGCATCGAAGACTCGGACCATGACACCGGCTCGTCCTCCTTGGGCCCACCCCTCCTCGGCTCGTGGATCCTCCTTGGCTCGTGAAGCACATGTGGACCACGACCCCTACTCACGAACCACCCCGGCTCGTGGACCACCATCTCCATCCACGACCTGATCGTGGGCATCAACTTCACCACTCCAGCTCGCAACCAGATTTCGGCTCGTGAATCCCACATTATGACACGACCACCACCATGAACCGCCTGCAGCTGCACACACAATTGTGACCTATTCTCAAGCCTGTTTGCACCCCTACTTTCCTGGATCGGGTGCCACGTGCCTCATCACGAACTGGTCCTCACAGAGGCTCTCCAACAGCTATAAATACACCACTACATGAGATTTTGAGGGGACTTTTGGCTAGGACTTTCTGCTACCTCTCCATAGTCTCTGCCATTACCGAGTGCAAGGATTTTGCACCTTTCTACATCTAAATTCTCCTCTTTTAATCTAAATTAACACACAGATTGTGTGTCAGCATGTAACTGATTCTTGTAATCCGTCAGTATAACAATAAGATTATAAAGTGGGCGTAGGCTACATCAACATCCGAACCACTATAAAAATCTCGTGTGTTCCCTCTGATTTATCATTTTCTACATTCTGTGATCTTTGATCTGCATTTGGGTGTTAGTACCATTTTTTGGTCTAATATTTGGCATGCCAGGAAGGGGGCACACGATACAACTTCAATTTCTTTCTCTAAAGGAATCGATTTTCTTGGCTATTTGATCAATGGTTAAAAGAAAGAAGGATGGAACTTTCTCTCGTGCTGAAGGTGCTGAGGCCAAAGGCACGAGAAACGAGGCAAGCCAGGAGGCTTCCTCCCACGTAAACCCATCAGCGTATTTGACCAAAGAAGAGATGGATGGCGTTCTAACTGAACTGAGATATCAAATGGAAAAGCAAGATGATCTCCTCCATAAACAACAAGAGATGATCTATGGATTCTTCGCTCAGATGGATGGTAGGCCGAGCAACGCTTATGAAACGACCCAAACTCCCCCGTAAAGGAAAGCCCGGATTGTTTTGAGAACAATACTCATCAGAACACAAACAGAAGAACATTTTTATTGCTATTAACACAATTACATCAGAGTACAAGAGTATTCCAGAGTATAGATAAATACCTTACATTGGAAATACAATACCAGAGTTTAAATTACATTTAAATACAACAACGGAAAATATAATACAAAATACAACTAAAAGAGATACACGAATACAGAGCTTTCCGAATATCGCTTCAGCTGTAGACCAGGATCCTGTGAATGTAATATCTGCAAAACCAAAACTACTAGCTGCCCGTGTGGAAATATGGGCACCCAGAGTTTAGGTTAAAAGAATAAACTCCAGGTCAGTCATGGGACTGGTATGAGAACTCAAAACTAATTTAACTAATAAGACAAATCCAAGGACCATGCCGCTAATGCGGAACGGGTTTTGTTCCAATGGATTGTCGGTGCATAAATTAAAGTAAATCGTTTAAACAACGCAATGATTTTTGGAAAAATGAAACCATTATAAGACCCAGGTCCCATCACACAATGCAACGCACATCAGAGGATAGGGTTTTACCTTATAATGGTCAAAAGATGCTTGATACGTATAAAAACGGATTTTGATACTATTAGTGTGTATATATATGTTTTAAAACAATTTGAATCATAATGTATCAATCCTAGACGACATGGTTACCATATAGCATGTCGCCAATACTAGTTCTACAATCAAAACCGATGGTGTCGTATTGGAGATTTGTATTCCATCATGAGTCGAGGCTAGGGGCAAGCTCCTCTCCGATTCGAGACACTCTAGCAAATGCCTCAGGATCCCCCGCAGTGAACCCTTGGAAGCGGTAGGGCCGGTCCCCGCCTATGGGCAGTGGATTAGTTATGCCTGAACACACGTTTCCCGGTCCCTTTGGACATATAGTATGACCACCAATGGCCTATAAAAATAACGAGGCGCCTCAAAATCCATCATCCACATAAGTAAAATGTCAGCGCTGGTAGGTCCCTGACATCACTCTAGCTAGAAAGAAATGTGTGCACTCCCTACGGTCCGTATCCCGTTTTTGACTCATACCGGGTGTGAGGCTCGCGAAGTAAAGCTGTACACAAAGCTATGCTAATTAAATCTGTGCTTCGATCATCATCCACAAGGCCCTGCTTTTCAACAAAAGCCTTGATCATATGCATCTTGGCATGTCACATTGTCAGACCATACTATATCATCAATCATCTACCAATATATAACAGGGTGTTAGGCAAGAGAATAAATTCTCCACCACCAAACAGCTATATATTAGACAGAGATCAACGAGTACAGTATAAAGGAATACAATGTCAGACACACAATCCATTTATTAGTCCGTTCTAGGCCTGAACGAAACCATATCCGGTAGATCTCCTAATACGTCTGAATGATCATCAATTTTCCCTCATCTTGGGTGTACGGTCCAATCAAGATATCAATGATCATTCATTCGATATGGAAATTTCCCGGTCTTCAACAACCGTCTCCACCGTCGGTCTTCAATCGTCGTATGAATCATTCAGAATGGGTAAACCCGGTCTTCCTGAATAATTTGCGCTATTTAAAATCATGTGTCTAAAACACAACCAACGCCTCATTCCCATTAAGAAAATTTGTTTCTTTAAAAATTCTTTTCATTGGAAACTCTCTTCTTTAATCTAATTTAAGATTTCTCAAAATTCTAATTAGATTCAATCTTCTAAATCATTAATTAATGAGACATTTTTCATGTTTAGAATTCAAGTAAAAGTTAACTTTTATTGTCAAATATTATTTCATTGTCATAACTTAAATAAAGTAAAACCTTCATTTTCATGTTCATACAATTGATAAAAAATAACCTTTATTTCTCATTTCATATTACCTGTTTAATTCAATAAATAAAAGGATAACTTTTATTTATGTGTCGTATTTCATATTCATTTCATAATTAAAAGATAAACCTTTGTTTACCATTCTTATTTTATATTTAATCCATAAATAAAAGACAAACTTTTATTTATAATTCTTATTTCATATTCATTCATAAATAAAAGATAAACTTTATTTATAATTCTTATTCCATATTCATTCATAAATAAAAGATAAACTTTATTTCACACTTTGTTTCATATTCCTTTTCAAAATAAAAGATTAAACTTTTATTATCCTACTTTGTTTCATTAAAACATATTTGACGGTTCTTTAACATACATAAAAGAATGACCTTTATTAGCAAAATATATTTAGCATTCCTAATCTTAATAAAAGATTAACCTTTATGAACAAAGCATATTCGATGCTCTAATCTTATATAAAAAAATTACTTTTTTTTTAAAAAAAAAACAAAACATATTCGCCATTCTAAATCTTAAATAAAAGAATTGCTTTTGTTTACAAAACCTTTTTGGCTTTCTTTAACTATAAATAAAAGAAAACTTTCATTAACGAGACTTATTTAGAATTCATTAACTCATACAAAAGAAGTATCATTTATTAATAAACATTAACGTTCATTAACCCATGTAAAGAAGTATTTTTTTTTATATTTTTTTTTTTAGTATTAGCATTCCTAGTTTTATAAAAGAAATAATCTTTTATTTGTTAACATTAGCATTCATAGTTGCATGAAAGAAATAATCTTTTATTAATTAACATTAGCGTTCATTCTAAATAAAAGAAAATAATCTTTTATTCCTAACCTTACGTTCATTCAAAGTCAACGGTTGAAATTCGCGAACGGTCGCTACGCTAAACATTCTATTCAAGCCATTAAATAATAATAAATAATATATTAATATTATTTAATTAATTTTCATTCAAAACGTTTCCTATTTAGTATAAATTAAAATTATTAATAATAATTGCAAACTTAGATTTAAATAATAAACAAGTTTTGACTTTTCAACTTCCTTTAATATTATATTGATATAATATTAATGTTTCACAGCGTTCACTTTTGAAATTCAACTTTCAGAATTAATCATTCATTAATGATGCATTTATGTTTATAATATTAAAAGAAATATTAACTTTTCAAAAATACATATTTTGAATTTCAAATCTCCATATTAACAAATTAATAAATTCTGCGTTAATTATTACGTTTCCCAAAATGTTACTTGGGATTTCAAAATCTCCTATATTAATTAATTAATTAGTTCTGTATTAATTATTATATTTTCAAAATTATATAGTTTTAAAATTCAAACTTTAATATTAATTAATTATTTAATACTGCATTAACCTCTCACATTAGATATATATTGTTGTGGTGGCTGGATATGCCGGGCGGGTCCGGGCAGTCTTATACCACAACTCAATCTAACCTCGGGTCAAGCAGAATCTATTCATTTTAATTATATTAAAATAAACGTAAAATTGAAAAATTTCAAAACTTAAATCATTTATATTTAATGAATGAAATAAATGGTATTGACCATTTTCGCCAAAAATAACGTGAAACTATCTAAACGGCTTTGTATTAATTAAATGACATTAAACGACATTTAAAACCACAATAAATTCTTTTAACGAGATAACCTTTTGAAAATGTTCAAATTCTCTTATTTGGAATGAGACCCAAATAATAACATAAATGATACTTCAAATATTGCATTTACAACATTTTCCTACATTGCTTAATTCACCTTACATTCGATAACATCCATTAATTTATGTAAATGACTTTCAAACAGCATACATTAAATTTGACATATCAACCATCACACAATTATCTTTAACAATAAAACAACCAAATAACAACACATTTAATTGTGCACTTGGGAAATTATGTGCAAACATTTACCCAATCAACGTACATAAGTCAGGTCACTTATGTACGGAAGTGTAACATATGTAATTTAACATAAATAACACTCGACATTAATTATCCAGTTTCATGGTTTCAATTTTCAAAACATCGCATTAATTCATAACACCAATTAACAACATCAATCCACAACCATTCATGTATAATATGAAATTAAACCACAAACAATCATCTCAAGCATTTAAAAATATTTATTTATAAAAAAAATAAAAAAAATAATTACTGAAATAAAGAATGAGTGAGAAAAAAGTTCTCACATTCTATTTGACATAACAAGCCATAACTAAAAGACAATTCTAACATAAGTGATGGTTTTATTCAGATATGACAACTTTAACATAAATGATGGTTATAAATCAACCATTCTATTTTGTCAAAAATGACAATTTTATTAACAAATAATATATTAACAAATAATTCTTTCATTCTACATTGTCAAGATACGAATGACATTTGTTCCAATAAAACATATTTTAACCAATAATTCTTTTATTCTAAACTAATATGATAAGGTGACATTTTGGTTAAGTAGACATATGATTAACATATAATTATCTTATTCTAAACTAATATGTTAAAGGGACATTTTGGTCAACATTTAATCTTTTAATTGATTTATCCTATGCATTAAAATGTAGAAAATAGAGTTTTCCTATGTTAACATTTTTACGCAATAAAAATGAATCTTTTCTATGTTAACATTTTTATACAATAAAAAAATGAAGTTTTTGATCATGTTACATTTCATATAACAAAATGAAGTTTTTGTTATGCTAACTTTTTATATAATAAAATGAAGTTTTTATTTCACGATAATTTATATATATATTTTATATAAATAATTTTCATGTACAACAATATCACACAATAACAAACCAAATCACAATCCCAACCAACCATCATGGTTTTGTACAATCAATAGTGTCGGATGCTACTAAGCACCATTTATATTCTAATATAAATTTAACTGTAAAATAATTAGAGTGAAAGGAGTTCTCACCTTAATGGGTTTAAATGGGCGGTTTTTTTTAGCTTTTAAAATCCGAAAATCTGAACTTTTGATCGGAAATTTTGACAAATCCGGGCGTTGTTTGACGAAATCGACGACACCAGTAGCTTCGTATCGTCGATACCTTCGTGTTGACATATAATTTGTTAGGGTTTGGAGAGATTTGGATTTTAACATGTTTTTGATGGAGAAGAGAGCAGCCATGGTTGAGAGGAAGTAGAAAGAGCGTAGCTTTAGGTTTAGAGAATAGGTTAGGGTTGGGGAATATGATATTATATAGAAGTAGGTAATTTTTTTTTATTTAGACCCCTAGGTTATTTAAACCTACATGTTGCTATTCTAAGTGGAATACAGATAATATATATTTGAAAAATAATGGAATGAGAAAACAAGAATAAATGGAATGAGAGAAGAGAGAGTAAATGGAATGTGTCTTAAAGAAATACATTAATTCTTTCCTTTATTTGTCTTTTATATCTTTTACCATTCAGGATTTTTCTTTTTCAGTCTACGAGGTATTTAACTTGATTAGTTTCATTTCCCTTTTTACCTTTATCTTAATTGTTATTCTTTAATCCTTGCTACTATTATAAATCTTTTCTTTAGGGAGCTAGTCATATTCTACTGGGTAGGCTATGGAAACACTTCTAAAATCTATATCCATATTTATTATAGAATAATTCCTTCCGCGATTCATAATTAGAAAACACCTTTTTGTTTTCTTTCTTTTTTGTTAGGTAGTACAAAATACATTAACATCTCTATTTTGTATTAATCTTTCTTCTTTTAACATTATCCTTGTAATGACATCCATTGCGTTTTAATAAAAATTGTAATATGAAAATCTATTCTTTTCCAACCATCCAAAATATTACTAACTTTCCAAATTAGGTTATATTAAATTCCCTTTTTATTACCCTTTTGCGTATTTAATTAACATAGTTACTAAAAAAAATCATATATAGGATTACGCCCTTTGTCCTTTATTTTGAGATGCGTCTAGCTGGATATAGCAAGAGAATTAATTTTGTAGAAAAATAAATAAGTTCGTTTTGTGCGTGTCATTTAATTTGACAATTAATAAATGATTACAAGATGGAATGACATCGGAATTCAGGCGAATCTTGCCTAAATTACTAGATGGTATTCTAAGTAGAACACCATTTTACTTTTTAGAAAATTTGATCATCCGTGAGCCCGAATCTTTAATTTCATGCTAGAAACACACAAAAAGGGGAACAACAATTGTTTGTAAATATGGTTCGTATTTTCCTTGTATTCCACAAATTGATGGATTCCTTTTATAATCATATAAAAGAATAAAATTATTAAATACGCATTAATAGAAATTAATTAAGCACCTATCTAATTAAACATATATAGAAATGAACACTTGTATGTTAATTAGACCTCAAAGCAACAGATGTCGCTTCCTTCCTAAAATCTACCCACGTTGCTCCCTTCCTCTTATTTTTTTTTTCTTCCACTTCAATCATTATTATTTGTTTTATTTGATAGCAACAAACATATAATTCGAACGATCCACAAAATCCATGTTAAACTTGAATGAATATCCGTTTTGTTGTGCTGAATTCATTGGTCAAGCGTCTTGATGTATTATCCATGTTTAACTTTTTTTTTTAAATTTTTTTTTAATTTTATTTTTTAAATAAACTGTTTTTAAATGTCCAAAACTCATTAAATTAATCAAATATAATATTTTATTTTAGTCCTAAAATTCCGGGTTGTTACAATCTCCCCCACTTTAGAACTTTTCGTCCTCGAAAAGGAATAGAGTAAAAAGTTGTTTTATAATTCCACTCAACTTTCAAAAATTTATTACGGATTAAAATTTCAACTTTTCAATTTCTAAGAATTCTCCAATTTTCAAAAATCTGGCTAACGCCCTAAATTTTAGAAAAATTTCGCCATAACCTCCTTTGTACGGGGAATATCGAAAAACGCAAACTCCCTCATAGGGCACCAAAAGAAAATAAAATAGAAGGAAGAGGATATGAGAGAGAAAAGCCAAGCAACGGCATATAAATTCAAAAAGAAAAACAAGAAGGAGGGTAAGAGAGAAAAAGTGCCAAGCAACGGCTAGCCAACGGTTAATAAAATCAAAAATCCAAGAAATAGTAAATGTGTACCTATTTTTTCGTCGGGCAAATAATTTTATTCCTCTGCTTCTAGCCTTCTTGTTATGACCTGTTCAATATTATATACGTATACAAGTCTATCTGCATTTTTAATTAACTCAATCATGCAAACAACACAACCATCAATCAATTAGTGGGTTAACATTCTAAAATGCATAACTTTATACATATGTATTCAAAAATCATATTTTGATGCCAAGTCACAACAATATCTAAGTTTTGGTTCTCACACCAGTCAAATGGGAAATATATAGATATCCCACCTTTGAAACACGAACATGAATTCTGATGAGGATGCATCAATCACTAGTGTCATCAGGGTCATCTCCGGGTTTCTAGAGTGGGAATCTATATCTACCGAGTATATTGAGACTACGAATATACGCTAGCCAGGCGTGTATGCAAAATCTACTCAAACTCGATAGTCCAAAATATAATAGAAAATTCCAATACGTATAATATGGTTTAAATTTTCAAAACAAAGTTCGTTTTCATTATTATTATTATTATTATTTTAAAAATAATACTCTTCGGACTCATTCTAGGATACTACTGGTCCCATCTCTAACGAGTCATTCTTATTGGATATTACTAATCCAATCTCTGATGAATTCTTTTGTTCGGTTCTAATGTGTCTTGTTCTCGAGCTCTGTAAACCAAAGCTCTGATACCAAAATGAAACGACCCAAACTCCCCCGTAAAGGAAAGCCCGAATTGCTTTGAGAACAATACTCATCAGAACACAAACAGAAGAACATTTTTATTGCTATTAACACAATTACATCAGAGTATAAGAGTATTCCAGAGTATAGATAAATACCTTACATTGGAAATACAATACCAGAGTTTAAATTACATTTAAATACAGCAGCGGAAAATATAATAAAAAATACAACTAAAAGAGATACACGAATACAGATCTTTCCGAATATCGCTTCAGCTGTAGACCAGGATCCTGTGAATGTAATATCTGCAAAACCAAAACTACTAGCTTGCCGTGTGGAAAAATGGGCACCCAGAGTTTAGGTTAAAAGAATAAACTCCAGGTCAGTCATGGGACTGGTATGAGAACTCAAAACTAATTTAACTAATAAGACAAATCCAAGGACCACGCCGCTAATGCGGAACGGGTTTTGTTCCAATGGATTGTCGGTGCATAAATTAAAGTAAATCGTTTAAACAACGCAATGATTTTTGGAAAAATGAAACCATTATAAGACCCAGGTCCCATCACACAATGCAACGCACACCAGAGGATAGGGTTTTACCTTATAATGGTCAAAAAATGCTTGATACGTATAAAAACGGATTTTGATACTATTAGTGTGTATATATATGTTTTAAAACAATTTGAATCATAATGTATCAATCCTAGATGGCATGGTTACCATATAGCATGTCGCCAATACTAGTTCTACAATCAAAACCGATTGTGTCGTATTGGAGATTTGGATTCCATCATGAGTCGAGGCTAGGGGCAAGCTCCTCTCCGATTCGAGACACTCTAGCAAATGCCTTAGGATCCCCCGCAGTGAACCCTTGGAAGCGGTAGGGCCGGTCCCCGCCTATGGGCAGTGGATTAGTTATGCCTGAACACACGTTTCCCGGTCCCTTTGGACCTATAGTATGACCACCAACGGCCTATAAAAATAACGAGGCGCCTCAAAATCCATCATCCACATAAGTAAAATGTCAGCGCTGGTAGGTCCCTGACATCTCTCTAGCTAGGAAGAAACGTATGCGCTCCTTACGGTCCGTATCCCGTTTTTTGACTCATACCGGGGTGTGAGGCTCGCGAAGTAACGCTGTACACAAAGCTATGCTAATTAAAGCTGTGCTTCGATCATCATCCACAAGGCCCTGCTTTTCAACAAAAGCCTTGATCATATGCATCTTAGCATGTCACATTGTCAGACCATACTATATCATCAATCATCTACCAATATATAACAGGGTGTTAGGCAAGAGAATAAATTCTCCACCACCAAACAGCTATATATTAGACAGAGATCAACGAGTACAATATAAAGGAATACAATGTCAGACACACAATCCATTTATTAGTCCGTTCTGGGCCTGAACGAAACCATATCCAGTAGATCTCCTAATACGTCTGAATGATCATCAATTTTCCCTCATCTTGGGTGTACGGTCCAATCAAGATATCAATAATCATTCATTCGATATGGAAATTTCCCGGTCTTCAACAACCGTCTCCATCGTTGGTCTTCAATCGTCGTATGAATCATTCAGAATGGGTAAACCCGGTCTTCCTGAATAATTTGCGCTATTTAAAATCATGTGTCTAAACACAACCAACGCCTCATTCCCATTAAGAAAATTTGTTTATTTAAAAATTCTTTTCATTGGAAACTCTCTTCTTTAATCTAATTTAAGATTTCTCAAAATTCTAATTAGATTCAATCTTCTAAATCATTAATTAATGAGACATTTTTCATGTTTAGAATTCAAGTAAAAGTTAACTTTTATTGTCAAATATTATTTCATTGTCATAACTAAAATAAAGTAAAACCTTCATGTTCATATCATTGATAAAAGAATAACCTTTATTTCTCATTTCATATTACCTGTTTAATTCAATAAATAAAAGGATAACTTTTATTTACGTGTCGTATTTCATATTCATTTCATAATTAAAAGATAAACCTTTGTTTACCATTCTTATTTTATATTCAATCCATAAATAAAAGATAAACTTTTATTTATAATTCTTATTTCATATTCATTCATAAATAAAAGATAAACTTTATTTATAATTCTTATTCCATATTCATTCATAAATAAAAGATAAACTTTATTTCACACTTTGTTTCATATTCCTTTTCAAAATAAAAGATTAAACTTTTATTATCCTACTTTGTTTCATTAAAACATGTTTGACGGTTCTTTAACATACATAAAAGAATGACCTTTATTAGCAAAATATATTTAGCATTCCTAATCTTAATAAAAGATTAACCTTTATGAACAAAGCATATTCGACGCTCTAATCTTAAATAAAAAAATTACTTTTTTAAAAAAAAAAACAAAACATATTCGCCGTTCTAAATCTTAAATAAAAGAATTGCTTTTGTTTACAAAACCTTTTTGGCTTTCTTTAACTATAAATAAAAGAAAACTTTCATTAACGAGACTTATTTAGAATTCATTAACTCATACAAAAGAATTATCATTTATTAATAAACATTAACGTTCATTAACCCATGTAAAGAAGTATTTTTTTTTTTTTTTAGTATTAGCATTCCTAGTTTTATAAAAGAAATAATCTTTTATTTGTTAACATTAGCATTCATAGTTGCATGAAAGAAATAATCTTTTATTAATTAACATTAGCGTTCATTCTAAATAAAAGAAAATAATCTTTTATTCCTAACCTTACGTTCATTCAAAGTCAACGGTTGAAATTCGCGAACGGTCGCTACGCGAAACGTTCTATTCAAGCCATTGAATAATAATAAATAATATATTAATATTATTTAATTAATTTTCATTCAAAACGTTTCCTATTTAGTATAAATTAAAATTGTTAATAATAATTGCAAACTTAGATTTAAATAATAAACAAGTTTTGACTTTTCAACTTCCTTTAATATTATATTGATATAATATTAATGTTTCACAGCGTTCACTTTTGAAATTCAACTTTCAGAATTAATCATTCATTAATGATGCATTTATGTTTATAATATTAAAAGAAATATAAACTTTTCAAAAATACATATTTTGAATTTCAAATCTCCATATTAACAAATTAATAAATTCTGCGTTAATTATTACGTTTCCCAAAATGTTACTTGGGATTTCAAAATCTCCTATATTAATTAATTAATTAGTTCTGTATTAATTATTATATTTTCAAAATTATATAGTTTTAAATTTCAAACTTTAATATTAATTAATTATTTAATACTGCATTAACCTCTCACATTAGATATATATTGTTGTGGTGGCTGGATATGCCGGGCGGGTCCGGGCAGTCTTATACCACAACTCAATCTAACCTCGGGTCAAGCAAAATCTATTCATTTTAATTATATTAAAATAAACGTAAAATTGAAAATTTTCAAATTTCAAAACTTAAATCATTTATATTTAATGAATGAAATAAATGGTATTGACAAACGACATTTAAAACCATAATAAATTCTTTTAACGAGATAACCTTTTGAAAATGTTCAAATTCTCTTATTTGGAATGAGACCCACATAATAACATAAATGATACTTCAAATATTGCATTTACAACATTTTCCTACATTGCTCAATTCACCTTACATTCGATAACATCCGTTAATTTATGTAAATGACTTTCAAACAGCATACATTAAATTTGACATATCAACCATCACACAATTATCTTTAACAATAAAACAACCAAATAACAACACATTTAATTGTGCACTTGGGAAATTGTGTGCAAACATTTACCCAATCAACGTACATAAGTCAGGTCACTTATGTACGGAAGTGTAACATATATAATTTAACATAAATAACACTCGACATTAATTATCCAGTTTCATGGTTTCAATTTTCAAAACATCGCATTAATTCATAACACCAATTAACAACATCAATCCACAACCATTCATGTATAATATGAAATTAAACCACAAACAATCATCTCAAGCATTTAAAAATATTTATTTATAAAAAAATAAAAAAAAATTACTGGAATAAAGAATGAGTGAGAAAAAAGTTCTCACATTCTATTTGACATAACAGGTCATAACTAAAAGACAATTCTAACATAAGTGATGGTTTTATTCAGATATGACAACTTTAACATAAATGATGGTTATAAATCAACCATTCTATTTTGTCAAAAATGACAATTTTATTAACAAATAATATATTAACAAATAATTCTTTCATTCTACATTGTCAAGATACAAATGACATTTGTTCCAATAAAATATATGTTAACAGATAATTCTTTTATTCTAAACTAATATGATAAGGTGACATTTTGGTTAAGTAGACATATGATTAACATATAATTATCTTATTCTAAACTAATATGTTAAAGGGACATTTTGGTCAATATTTAATCTTTTAATTGATTTCTCCTATGCATTAAAATGTAGAAAATGGAGTTTTCCTATGTTAACATTTTTACGCAATAAAAATGAATCTTTTCTATGTTAACATTTTTATACAATAAAAAAAATGAAGTTTTTGGTCATGTTACATTTCATATAACAAAATGAAGTTTTTGTTATGCTAACTTTTTATATAACAAAATGAAGTTTTTATTTCACGATAATTTATATATATATTTTATATAAATAATTTTCATGTAGAACAATATCACACAATAACAAACCAAATCACAATCCCAACAAACCATCATGGTTTTGTACAATCAATAGTGTCGGATGCTGCTAAGCACCGTTTATATTCTAATATAAATTTAACTGTAAAATAATTAGAGTGAAAGGAGTTCTCACCTTAATGGGTTTAAATGGGCGGTTTTTTTTGAGCTTTTAAAATCCGAAAATCTGAACTTTTGATCGGAAATTTTGACAAATCCGGGCGTTGTTTGACGAAACCGACGACACTAGTAGCTTCGTATCGTCGATACCTTCGTGTTGACATATAATTTGTTAGGGTTTGGAGAGATTTGGATTTTAACATGTTTTTGATGGAGAAGAGAGCAGCCATTGTTGAGAGGAAGTAGAAAGAGCGTAGCTTTAGGTTTAGAGAATAGGTTAGGGTTGGGGAATATGATATTATATAGAAGTAGGTAAAAAAAAATTTATTTAGACCCCTAGGTTATTTAAACCTACATGTTTCTATTCTAAGTGGAATACAGATAATATATATTTGAAAAATAATGGAATGAGAAAACAAGAATAAATGGAATGAGAGAAGAGAGAGTAAATGGAATGTGTCTTAAAGAAATACATTATTTCTTTCCTTTATTTGTCTTTTATATCTTTTACCATTCAGGATTTTTCTTTTTCAGTCTACGAGGTATTTAACTTGATTAGTGTCATTTTCCCTTTTTACCTTTATCTTAATTGTTATTCTTTAATCCTTGCTACTGTTATAAATCTTTTCTTTAGGGAGCTAGTCATATTCTACTGGGTTGGCTATGGAAACACTTCTAAAATCTATATCCATATTTATTATAGAATAATTCCTTCCACGATTCATAATTAGAAAACACCTTTTCTGTTTTCTTTCTTTTTTGTTAGGTAGTACAAAATACATTAACATCTCTATTTTGTATTAATCTTTCTTCTTTTAACATTATCCTTGTAATGACATCCATTGCGTTTTAATAAAAATTGTAATATGAAAATCTATTCTTTTCCAACCATCCAAAATATTGCTAACTTTCCAAATTAGGTTATATTAAATTCCCTTTTTATTACCCTTTTGCGTATTTAATTAACATAGTTACTAAAAAAAATCATATATTGGATTACGCCCTTTGTCCTTTATTTTGAGATGCGTCTAGCTGGATATAGCAAGAGAATTAATTTTGTAGAAAAATAAATAAGTTCGTTTTGTGCGTGTCATTTAATTTGACAATTAATAAATGATTACAAGATGGAATGACATCGGAATTCAAGCGACTCTTGCCTAAATTACTAGATGGTATTCTAAGTAGAACACCATTTTTCTTTTTAGAAAATTTGATCATCCGTGGGCCCGAATCTTTAATTTCATGCTAGAAACACACAAAAAGGGGAACAACAATTGTTTGTAAATATGGTTCATATTTTCCTTGTATTCCACAAATTGATGGATTCCTTTTATCATCATATAAAAGAAGAAAATTATTAAATGCGCATTAATAGAAATTAATTAAGCACCTATCTAATTAAACATATATAGAAATGAACACTTGTATGTTAATTAGACGTCAAAGCAACAGATGTCGCTTCCTTCCTAAAATCTACCCACGTTGCTCCCTTCCTCTTATTTTTTTTTCTCTTCCACTTCAATCATTATTATTTGTTTTATTTGATAGCAACAAACATATAATTCGAACGATCCACAAAATCCATGTTAAACTTGAATGCATATCCGTTTTGTTGTGCTGAATTCATTGGTCAAGCGTCTTGATGTATTATCCATGTTTAACTTTTTTTAAAAAAAAAAATTAATTTTATTTTTTTAAATAAACTGTTTTTAAATGTCCAAAACTTAAATTAATCAAAAATAATATTTTATTTTAGTCCTAAAATTCCGGGTTGTTACAGCTTAGGTCATCGGAGACAGAGCCATTGAAGCGGCTCGCTTAGGCCACCACGATCGGGACGGATCGAGCCTAGTGACCCGCGACCCGCCAGCACCAATGCTCGGGGGCAACTCCCTCCCTATTTGAAATGCACAACGACCTACTTCAACTCCAGTTCAGATGAACATCAGAATGCACGCTTCCACTCAGCGGTAGGACACGGCTCGTGATGTAGAGCCAGGAGCAGTTCGTGATGGGGCTCTCGAACCCGGTCGGTCCGCCCCCTGGCTCAAGAGCCGGGCTCCACGACCCGAGCTCACGAACCAGCCTCCACGACCCAGGACCTGATCGGGTCGCCCCCTCGAACCATGAGCTGCGATCCCCAAGCAGCAGCTCACCAACAGCTTCCATTTCTCTTGCATTCAACGCTGGGGGAACCAGTTCTGATCTTTGCAACATACAACAGCTTTTTGAAGGCGATCAGCTCGCCAATATCATTCAATGACTCTCGAGGGGTGCCACTTATCAGAATGACGTGGATGACGTCAATCATAATCTATTCACTCAGGTAATCGGGAATTCTCGTAATACTCCGGATTTCAAACTTCCACAACTGGAGCCATACAACGGCATGACAGAGCCTTCCGTGCACCTGATGCGCTACAAACGGCGTGTGGAAGTTCAATCGGCATCGGAAAACGTCATGGCTAAATGTTTTTCCCTTTTTCTAACTGATATAGCAGTTATGTGGATATAGCAGCTAGAAACGGAATCGATCAACAGCTGGAATATGTTGGTCACTCGCTTCCTTGAACAACATCGGATCCATGTTTCTCGACCCAAGAACGTAATGTCGCTCACTACAATCAAGCAGAGTCCTAGAGAAACTCTTCCCTCATATCTGGAAAGATTCAACGTTGCAGCAGCATTAGTTGATCGCCCTGAACCATCGATGGTACTGATGGAAGCTGTATCCGGAGTTCTAGATAACTCGGAGTTCAAAAAGTCTTTGTAACAAGACCCACCATGAAATCTCGGTGAATTCTACCTCGAAGCAGACAAATTTCTATGAAAAGAAGATGCAACTTCTAAGAAATGCATCCTCGACGTCAACATGCTCAAAGACGGAGAACCGTCCAATCCTGGAAAAGGAAATGACAAGGGTAAAGGAAAGACCCCTGCTACCAATAATCGTAATGCTCCACCCCGGAGAGGGTCCAAATACGACAAATACACTAAACTAAATGACACTTTGAGCAGCATCTACATGGACACAGGGGGTGTTGCCTCATATTCAAGCCCCCCCCCCCCCCCCCCGGAGGGAGCCAACGTTAGCACAAAGCAATTTCGGAAGGCATTGCATATTTCATGACATGGACGGTCATAACACCGATGATTGTAGACATTTAAGGGACCTTATCGAGGACCCGGTCAGACGAGGAGAGCTACCCGAGTATGTAGCTCAACCAACATCGCCCACACTTGCGCTGCCACCACCTACTCCACGAAGATGGAACGATCCCGGGTCAACCAATCGTGTAACACCCCTCTCGAAAAGCTAATACAAAGATCTTTTAGCACAGTGGTTAGTGTGTGGTGTTACTTTCTGGGAGGTCGGGGGTTCGAGACCAGTAGTTGTCACATTTGGTATCATAGCCTATACCCAGTCGGAATTATGTATGTAATGTTGCAGATGTCAGTCGGTGTGGTACTGATGCAGGTTTCATGCACAACGCCTGAGTGGTAAGTAATATGAGCCAATGAGTACGTTGGGCTCTTTAAGTGGGGGTAGTCAGTAACACCCTCTCGAATCCGTAGTTCATGTTTTTTACGCTTTTAGGAGACTTCTCGCCCCTATTTGTTTTCACTGCATGTAATAAGCATGACAACATCGGCCCACACGCACGGAACCGACCTATAGTCTCCAGCCGTGTTCAGGGTTAGAATAACTGCCACTTAGTTTTCGTGAATCAATAAAGATCATTGATGAGCTCCGGCTCCCAACTGGATCTGTCCAGTATAAACAGACATGAGCTCCGGCTCTGAACTGGTTCCGTCCAGTATAAACAAATTCTCACTTGCCTTTCCTTAGTTGTCTTACTCCGACAAGTCCATCTTGGAACATTCATTGCTTCTCCTTGGTTGTCTTACTCCGGTAAGGCCGTCTTGTAACTTTAACTGCTTTTCCTCGTTCGTCTTACTCTGGTAAGGCCGTCTTGGAACCTCATTAGCATCTCCTTGGTCGTATTACTCCAGTAAGCCGTGTCGGAACAATTCTTTCATTGTTTGTCTTATATTTTTGCAGGTACAAACTTCTGGTCTTCTTTGATTTTTCTGGCCTTAACACGATCCCGCGCGATCGTTGGTTTTTTGGCCTTAATACGATCCGGTGTGATCGTCGCATTCTGGATTTATATGGATTATAGATTTACCGCGTTATCCAGAACACATCTTCCTTAACCCTGCAAGATATGTTCTGGGGGGAAAACTTGTTGACACACTTTTTGATCAAAGTTGTAACACATGGAATTCCTGAATAGTAACACGCTCAAGTGGTAGAAACCAGGTCGGAAGACATGAAGCTGGTCGAAATCGTAACATCAACATAAACAGGCCCGAAACTCTTATCAGATGACCTCTTTTGGGCCCAAAAACAGCAATTACAGAGCTTTGCTCTATAACTCTCGTAGACCTCTAAATTAGCTTCAAGTAGAGCTTTCGTTTGGCTAAAACGAACTTATGATTTGGAAGTTATGCCCATTTCCGTGAACGCGCGTAAACTAGAATCGAAGACTCAGACCATGACATCGGCTCGTCCTCCTTGGGCTTTCCCCTCCTCGGCTCATGAAGAACACGTGGACCACGACCCCTGCTCACAAACCAACCCGGCTCGTGGACCACCATCTTTATCCACGACCCGATCATGGTCACCAACTTCACCACTCCAGCTCGCAACCAGATTTTGGCTCGTGAAGCCCACATCACGACCCGAACACCACCACGAACCGCCTGGAGCTGCACACACAATTGTGACCTATTCTCAAGGCTATTCGCACTCCTACTTTCCGGGATCGGGTGCCACGTGCCTCATCATGAACCGGTCCTCCCAGAGGCTCTCCTACAGCTATAAATACACAACTACATGTGATTTTGAGGGGACTTTTGGTTGGGAATTTCTCCTACCTCTCCATAGTCTTTGCCATTACCGAGTGCAAGGATTTTGCACCCTTCTACATCTAAATTCTCCTCTTGTAATCTAAGTTAACACACAGATTGTGTGTCTGCATGTAATTGATTCTTGTAACCTGTCAGTATAACAATAAGATTATAAAATGGACGTAGGGTACATCTACAGCCGAAACACTATAAAAATCTCATGTGTTCCCTCTGATTTATCATTTTATGCATTCTGTGATCTGTGATCTGCATTTGGGTGTTAGTACCATCTTTTGGTCTAACATTTTGGCGCTCCAGGAAGGGGGCCACATGATACAACTTCAATTTCTTGCTCTAAAGGAATCGATTTGTTTGGCTATTGGATCAATGGTTAAACGAAAGAAGGATGGAACTTTCTCTTGTGCTGAAGGTGCCGAGGTCAAAGGCACGAGAAACGAGGCAGGCCAGGATGCTTCCTCCCATGAAAACACATCAGCATACTTGAGCAGAGAAGAGATGGACGGCGTTCTAACTGAACTGAGATCTCAAATGGAAAAGCAAGATGATGTCCTCCGGAAACAACGAGAGATAATCGATGGATTCTTCGCTCGGATGGCCGGTCGAGCAACGCTCAGGTCATTGGAGACGGAGCCACTGAAGCAGCTCGGGTAGGCCACCATGATTGGGTCGGGTCGAGCCCAGTGACCCGTGACCCGCCAGCACCAATGCTTGGGGGCAACTCCCTCCCTATTGGAAATGCACAACGACCTGCTTCTACTCTAGTTTAGATGAACATCAGAATGCACGCTTCCACTCAGCAGTAGGACACGTCTCGTTATGCAGAGCTAGGAGCGGTTCATGATGGGGCTCTCTAACCTGGTCGGTTCGTTCCCCTGGCTCACGAGCTGGGCTCCACGACCCGAGCTCACGAACCGGCCTACACGACCCAAGACCTGATCGGGTTGCCCGCCGCAAACCACGAACCGCGAGCCGCGATCCCCAGGTAGTAGCTCACCAACAGCTTCCTCCCTCTCTTGCATTCAACGCTGGGGGCACCAATTCTGATCTTGGCAACTTGCAACATATTTTTGAAGGCGATTGGCTCGCCAATCTCATTCAACGCCTCTTGAGGGGCCGCATTTAACAGAACGACATAGATTACGTAAATCGTAATCCATTCACTCAAGAAATCAGGAATTATCGCAATCCTCCGGATTTCAAACTTCCACAAATGGAGCCCAACAACGGTAGGACAGACCCTACCGTGCACCTTATGCACTACAAACGACATATGGAAGTTCAATCCGCATCGGAAAACATCATGGCTAATGTTTTCCCCTTTTTCTAACTGATATAGCACCCATGTGGATTCGACAGCTAGAAACGGAATCGATCAACAGGTGGAATATGTTGGTCCCTCGCTTCCTTGAACAATTTCGTGTCCACATCGCTCGACCAAAGAACGTAATGTCGCTCACTACAATCAAGCAGAGGCCCAGAGAAGCTTTGCGCTCATTTCTGGAAAGATTCAACGCTGCAGCAACATCAATTGATCACCCTGAACCATCGACGATACTGATGGCAGCAGTATCCGGATTCTAGATAACTCGTAGTTCAAAAAGTCTTTGTACCAAGACCGACCATGAAATCTCGGTGAATTCTACCTCGAAGTCGACAGATTTCTACGGGAAGAAGATGCAACATCTGAGAAACGCATTCTCGACGTCAACATGCTCAAAGACGGAGATCCGTCCAATCCTGGAAAAGGCAATGACAAGGGTAAAGGAAAGACCCATGCTACCAATGATCGTAATGCTCCACCCCGGAGACGGTCTAGATACAACAAATATAGTGAACTGAATGGCACACTGAGCAACATCTACATGGACACAGGGGGTGTTACCTCCCTAGAGGGAGCCAATGCTAGCACAACACACCGGAAGGCATTCCATATTTCATGACATGGACGGTCATAACACCGATGACTATAGGCATTTACGACACATTATCGAGGACCGGGTCAAACGAGGAGAGCTACCCGAGTATGTAACTCAACCAACAGCGCCCAAACATGCGCTGCCACCACCTATTACACGAAGAGGGAACGATCCTGGGTCGAGAAATCGCAGGCTTATCATTAACTGATCCCACTCAGCGGATCTCTTCAGTTTGCCGGACTTTGGTCCGTAGTTCCTGTTTTTTAGGCTTTTAGGCGACTTCTCTCCCCTATTTGTTTTTTCTGCATGTAATAAGCGCGGCAACATTAGCCCACATGCACGGAACCAAACTATAGTCTCCAGCCGTGTTCAGAGTTAGAATAACTACCGCTTAGTTTTCATGAATCAATAAAGATCATTGATGAGCTCCGGCTCCCAACTAGATTGTCCCGTATAAACAGACATAAGCTCTGGCTCTGAACTGATTCCGTCCAGTATAAACAAATTCTCACCTGCTTTTCCATGGTCGTCTTACTCCGCCTAGGCAATCTTGTAACACTCATTGCTTCACCTTGGTCGTCTTACCCCGGTAACGCCGTCTTGGAACATTCATTGCTTTTCCTCGGTCGTCTTACTTCGGTAAGGCCGTCTTGGAACCTCATTAGCATCTCCTTGGTCGTCTTACTCTGGTAAGGCCGTCTCAGAACTATCCTTGCATTGTTTGTCTTATCCTTTTACAGGTACAAACTTCTAGTCTTCTTGGATTTTCTGGCCTCAATACGACCCTGCGCAATCATTGGTTTTCTGGCCTTAATACAATTCGTTGTGATTGTCGAATTCTGGATTTCTATGGATTATAGATTTCTCGTGTTATCCAGAACACATCTTCCTTCAACTAGCAAGATATGTTCTGGGGGGCAAACTTGTAGACACACTTTTTGGTCAAAGCCATCACACATGGAATTCCTGAATAGTAACACGCTCAAGCGGTAGAAACCATGTCGGAAGACATGAAGCAGTCTGGTCAAAATCGCAACATCAACATAAACAGGCCCGAAACTCCTACCAGACGACCTCTTTTGCACCCGAAAACATCAATTACAGAGCATTGGTCTGTAACTCTCGTAGACCTCTGAATTAGCTTCGGGTAGAGTTTCGTTTGGCTAAGACAGACTTACGGTTTGGAAGTTATGCTCATTTCCATGAAAGGGTGTAAACTAGCAACGAAGACTCAGACCATGACACCGGCTCGTCCTTCTTGGGCTCGCCCCTCCTCGGCTCGTGGAGCCTCCTCGTCTCGCGGAGCCTCCTCAGCTCATGGAGCCTCCTTGGCTCGTGGAGCACGTGTGGACCACGACCCCTGCTCACGAACCAACCTGGCTCGTGGACCACCATCTCCATCCAGGACCCGATCATGGGAACTAACTTCATCACTCCAGCTCGCGACCAGATTTTAGCTCGTAAAACCCATATCAGGACCCGACCACCACCACGAACCGCCCTCAGTTGCATACACAATTGTGACCTATTCTCAAGTCTATTCGCACTCTTACTTTCCCGGATCGAGTGCCACGTGCCTCATCACGAACCGGTCCTCCCGGAGGCTCTCCTACAGCTATAAATACACCACAACATGAGATTTTGAGGGGACTTTTGGCTGGGACTTTTTCCTATCTCTTCGTAGTCTCTTCCATTACCAGGTGCAAGGATTTTGCACCTTTCTACATCTAAATTCTCCTCTTGTAATCTAAATTAACACACAGATTGTGTTTCTGCATGTAACTGATTCTTGTAATCTGTCAGTATAATAATAAGATTATAAAGTGGACGTAGGCTACATCTACAGCAGAACCACTATAAAAATCTCGTGTGTTCCATCTGATTTATCATTGTTTGCATTCTGTGATCTACATTTGGGTGTTAGTGCCATTTTTTGGTCTAACATTTTGGCGCGCCATGAAGGAAGCACACGATACAACTTCAATTTCTTGCTCTAAAGGAATCTATTTTCTTGGCTATGCAATCAATGGTTAAAAGAAAGAACGATGGAACCTTCTCTCATGCTGAAGGTGTTGAGGCCAAAGGCACGAGAAACGAGGCAAGCGAGGACACTTCCTCCTATGAAAACCCATCAACATACTTGACCAGAGAAGAGATGGACGACGTTCTAACTGAACTGAGATCTCAAATGGAAAAGAAAGATGATCTCCTCCAGAAACAACAAGAGATGATCGATGAATTCTTCGCTTGGATGGATGGTAGGCCGAGCAACGCTCGGTTCATTGGAGACGGAGCCACTGAGGCGGTTCGCATAGCCACCACGATCGGGTCGAGCCCAGTGACGCGCGACGCGCCAACACCAATGCTCAGGGGCAACTCCCTCCCTATTGGAAGTGCACAACGACCTGCTTTAACTCCAGTTCAGATGAACATCAGAATGCACAATTCCACTAAGCAGCAGGACACGGCTCATGATGCATAGCCAGGAGCAGTTCGTGATGGGGTTCTCGAACCTGGTCGGTTCTCCCCCTGGCTCACGAGTCGGGCTCCATGACCCGAGCTTATGAACTGGCCTCCACGACCCAGGACCTGATCGAGTCTCCCCCTCGAACCTCGAGTCGCGAGCCGCAATCCCCGGGAAGTAGCTCACCAACAGCTTCCTCCCTTGCATTCAACGCTGGGGGCACCAGTTCTGATCTTGGCAACTTGCAACAACTTTTTGAAGGCGATTGGCTCGCCAATCTCATTCAACGCCTCTCGAGGGGCTGCGCTTATCAGAATGACGTGTATGACATCAATCATAATCCATTCATTCAGGAAATCAAGAATTCTCGCAATCCTACGAATTTCAAACTTCCATAATTGGAGCCCTGAAACGACAGGGCAGACCCTAACGTGCACCTGATGCGCTATAAATGACATATGGAAGTTGTATCAGCATTGGAAAACATCATGGCTATATGTTTGACCCTTTTTCTAACTGATATAGCAGCCATGTGGATTCGGCAGCTAGAAACGGAATCGAGCAACAGTTGGAATATGTTGGTCGCTCGCTTCCTAAAACAGTTTCGGGTCCACATCGCTCGACCAAAGAACGTAATGTCTCTCTCTACAATCAAGCAGAGGCCCAGAGAAACTCTGTGCACATTTATGGAAAGATTCAACGTTGCAACAGCATCAGATGATCGCCCTAAACCATCTATGGTACTGATGGCAGCAGTATCCGGAGTTCTAGATAACTCGTAGTTCAAAAAGTCTTTGTACCGAGACCCACCACGAAATCTCGGTGAATTCTACCTTGAAGAACACATATTTCTACGTGAAGAAGATGAAACTTTTGAGAAACGCATTCTCGACGTCAACACGCTCAAAGATGGAGAACCGTCCAATCCTGGAAAAGGCAATGACAAGGGTAAAGGAAACACCCCTGCTACCAATGATCGTAATGCTCCACCCCGGAGAGGGTCCAGATACGACAAATACACTAAACTCAATGACACTCAAAGCAACATCTACATGGACACAAGTGGTGTTACCTCCTATCCAAGGCCTCCCAAGAGGAAGCCAACGCTAGCACAATGCAATTCTGAAAGGCATTGCATATTTCATGACATGGACGGTCATAACACCGATGACTGTAGACATTTACGAGACCCTATCGAGGACCGGGTAAGACGAGAAGAACTACCCGAGTATGTAACTCAACCAACAGTTCCCACACTTGCGCTGCCACCACCTATTCCCCGGAGAAGGAACGATCCTGGGTTGAGCAATCATGGGCTTATCGTTAACTGATCCCACTTAGAAAATCTCTTCAGTTTCCCGGACTCCGGTCCATAGTTCATGTTTTTTAGGCTTTTAGATGACTTCTCGCCGCTCTTCGTTTTCTCTGCATGTAATAAGCATGGCAACATAGGCCCACATGCACGGAACCGACCTGTAGTCTCTAGCCGTGTTCAGGGTTAGAATAACTGCCACTTAGTTTTCATGAATTAATAAAGATCATTGATGAGCTCCGGCTCCCAACCGGATCCGTCCAGTATAAATAAACATGAGCTCCAACTCTGAACTGGTTCCGTCCAGTATAAACAAATTCTCACTTGCTTTTCCTTGGTCGTCTTACTCCGGCAAGGCCATCTTGGAGCATTCGTTGCTTCTCCTTAGTCGTCTTACTCCGGTAAGGCCATCTTGGAACCTTCATGGCCTTTTCTTGGTCGTCTTACTCCGGTAAGGCCGTCTTGGAACCTCATTAGCATCTCCTGGGTCGTCTTACTCCGGTAAGGCCGTCTCGGAACTATTCTTGCATTGTTTGTCTTATCTTTTTGCAGGTACAAACTTATGGTCTTATTGGATTTTTCTGGCATTAATACGATCCTGCGCGATCGTTGGTTTCCTGGTCTTAATACGATCCGGTGTGATCGTTGCATTCTGGATTTCTATGGATTATAGATTTCTCGCGTTATCCAGAACATATCTTCCTTCAACCAGCGACATATATTCTGGGGGGCAAACTTGTTGACACACTTTTTGGTCAAAGCTATCACACATGGAATTCGTGAATAGTAACACGCTCGAGCGGTTGAAACCACGTCAGAAGACATGAAGCGGTTTGGTCGAAATCGCAACATCAACATAAACAGGTCCGAAACACCTATCAGATGACCACTTTTGGGCTCGGAAATAGCAATTACAGAGCTTAGCTCTGTAACTCTCGTAGCCCTCTGAATTAGCTTCAAGTAGAGGTTTTGTTTGGCTAAAACGTACTTATGGTTTGGAAGTTATGCCCATTTCCGTGAACGGATATAAACTAGCATCGAAGACTCGAACCATGACACCGGCTCGTCCTCCTTGGGCTCGCCCCTCCTCGGCTTGTGGAGCCTCCTCGTATCGTGAAGCACATGTGGACCATGACCCCTTCTCACGAACCAACCCGGCTCGTGGACCACCATCTCCATCCACGACCTGATCGTGGGCACCAACTTCACCACTCCATCTCGCAACCAGATTTCGGCTCGTGAAGCCCACATCACGACCCGACCACCACCATGAACTGCCTGTAGCTGCACGCACAATTGTAACCTATTCTCAAGGCTATTCGCACTCCTACTTTACCAGATCGGATGCCAAGTGCCTCATCACGAACCGGTCCTCCTAGAGGCTCTCCTACAGCCATAAATACACCACTACATGGGATTTTGAGGGGACTTTTGGCTGGGACTTTCTCCTACCTCTCCATAGTCTCTGCCATTACCGAGTGCAAGGATTTTGCACCTTTTTACATCTAAACTCTACTCTTGTAATATAAATTAACACACAGATTGTGTGTCTGCATGTAATTGATTCTTGTAATCTGTCAGTATAACAATAAGATTATAAAGTGGACGTAGGCCACATCTACAGCCGAACCACTATAAATTCTCATGTGTTCCCTTTAATTTATCATTTTCTGCATTCTGTTGTCTGTGATCTGCATTTGGGTGTAAGTGCCATTTTTTGGTTTAACATCTTTTAAATACTTAATAACTACCATAGGATAGGCAGGCCTTTCATACACACATGGAGGCCATTTAATACCATATCCATAGTTGGAAACCTAACCCTTTCACTTACTATTAAGCGGACCCTTTCAGAGATACCATTCAGAAACCCTTTTCGACCATTTAATACCTCATATTGAGGAAAGGCGGGACCAATGATCACTTAGTATGAAAGTAGATCCAGTAGTCACTTAATACCTGATGGTAGAACTAACCACTTGATACTTTTTTCTAAAGAAGATCATAAAATAACCTATAACACTACAACGTCTCACACTGATTCACCTTTTGTAGATGTTAGTAGCCAGGTTGACTAGGCATACTTATCGTACAAAAAGAGATTAACCTCGCGTCGGCATGATACTTATTAAAGTAAATTATCCCAATAACTTATTAATTTTTTTCCATACACCTCACTAAAGCAAATAATATATATATAAGTATAAGGAAATCTTCCTTAATTAACCATTTAATATACATAAACAATCCTAATAGGGCAATAAGCTTGAAATAAAAACTGCTAATTAATTATAAACTTATTCTCATTAATTATACGTTACATATGTTACATATACGTGTATTTGGATAACCTTGTAAATTATTCATAAAAAATGTCAGTCTTAACCTAATTTGTAATTACAAATTTTTTTCCAGAATTAGAATTGTTTGTAACATAAATATAGATTTACAACCTCTATCAAACATTAAATTTGTAACTTGAATTCCAAATTATCTTACAATTCAAAATGAATATTCAACAGTTGGGCTTTATAGTTTTTATTCCTCATTTATTCTACTTTCATTCAAATATATAAATATTGTTGTGGAAATAGATGATTTGAGTTATGCATAATTTTCTATTCTCAACCCTATTGTTTTCATGAAGAACGTAAGAATTAAAGTGAAATAAGAACAAAGGAGAGGAGTAAACTAAAATTTACATAAAAATTCCAAAAACATACAATTCCGTCAAATACATACACATAACTGAAATTCAACACATAAGATTGACATCTTTGTAATTACAATAGAATCATGAGCATCTTTTATGATTTTATTGCAATCCCCAAAATCCTCAAGCGTATACAAATCCAATAATTCAAACTGAACAATTAACAGACAAAAGAGTCATAGACTTTGGTATTTGTTGCTGACTTTCTGAGAATCTCCTCGGCAAGAGAAATAGGGAGGACTTGGGTCAACCTCTTCTAGTATAAATTACGGATGTGTAGCTTCTCGATGGACTAATTCAAAGGTTCATTAAGTCCCTGCCAATTAATATACCAAGGTTCTGGAAGCTTCCTCTTCGGGGAAATGGCCCTGAAGTAAGCAAGTCATTCGCTGGGCCTTAACTTAAAAGTCTATTCTTTTGTTCTTTGATTCTTTTTAATTGAAACTTGCAATTGAAACTTCTTACACGCCATTCTTTCTTCCATGAATTCCTCTTATTTTAGAGTTAAGACTACAATGCCCAAAAGTTGCTTCCTCTATAGGACAAATGTCCGAAAGGAAGTATATTAAATGCCGAAAATAAGGCCTCGTGGTCGATATTTAAGGTAGTTGATTTGGGTCTGGTTCTACATGTCGTCGAACGCCACTCGAGCATCACATTCATTTATTGTCCGACTTCCCTACGAGCTGAGATACCAAATGAAATTGAGAATCAAAAGGAAGCCCTGGGGGGACCAAAATCTTTCTAAGATATTAGCTTAAGTAGGCTGAGAATTCCATCTTGAGCGAGAAAGCGTGGCTTATCAAGCATATAGGATTGACTTCTTTCAGTTCCTTCCTTCTCCTGGGCCTCATAAGATTCCACTCACAAACTTCGCTTAACCTTTGATTTATTTGACTTGTTACGAAGTAATCCTCTTTGAATTATTCCTTTTATTATATAATACACACACACATACATACATACATACTTATTAAATACAAAATTTATGAATATAAGCTTAAAGAAATGAAGAATAAAGATGGATTCTAAACATAAACCCTAAAATTCTCTAGATCTAATAGAGGAAGATTGTAACAACCCGAAATTTATGAATTTAAAATTATTGTTTTAACTATTTTAATGGGTTTTGAATATTAATTTTTTTCCAAGCATCTCCTCCTCCCGACAAGCAGCAAAAATGTAATTCATTGCATAACTCAATGACAAAGAATTCAGTTGATGATGTGAACGCTGATGGGAAATCTGCTACAGTCAATTATGTGCATGAGAAAATTGGTGGTCTCGATAGCTTTCTACAGGAAAACTTCAACTTCATGGCTTGTTTTGGTGAATACAACGCCAAGCAACCAAAAATAAAAGCGACGCTGAAACCAAATATTGAGAAAACAGTCCTTGAAACCATTGCGAGCCTGGGAGTTGAAATTGATAGTGGGACACTTGACCCTTTCACTTGTAATGAAAAAAGAAAGCTCATGGAGCTTATGTCGAAGAATCACTCTGCCTTACAAAAATGGAAAGCTTTGAATGAATCTGGCAAGAAACAAGCTGCAAACCCTTACGCAAACATTCCACCGCCACCCGGCTACGAACCGAGACCCCCCCGATATTATTGTTGCTTGTTCATCTACCTCAACTTCAGCTGGAGTTGGTAGCAGTGTCGGAAAATCTCCTATAACTCGCAGCAAGACTAGAGCTGGGGGTCATAACCTATTTGACAATGGTTAAAGTGCTTTGGTGTATTCTGTGCAGTCTTTTGGCACAATGGAAATAATATGAAATGTATTATCATGTAGGTGGAGGTATGAAAACGATGTAGTGGTTTTTCCCTAACGAATTGTATGTGTAGTTGATATACGCTTGGTATATCACCTATGTGCGTTGTATCTTTCTTTTTTAATAATAAAGTGTTACGGATCACTATAAAAATCGGTCAGCCTTGCAAAAAAAATATTTAAAATGATTTATTTCAAATAATAACGACTAAAAATTTATTTATATCGAAGTTAGAACATATAATTATAAAACGAACTCGAAATGGCGTTGTAGTTTGAAATTTTGATTTCTAATTTCAATTGAATAAACAGAATTCAATATAAGTCAGAATTGGACAAAACAAGAAACATTAGAATCTATTTAACTATACCTTTCTAACGAATGTAAGAAACCGAGATTTCACTTTATAAATGGAAAGTTATATCCAGTTTAAAATTTAGAAAAATCGCTATGGAATTTATATATATATTTAAAATAACGTATAGCCCTTAAAAATAGCCATTTTGCAAATGACCTCCGTTTTCGACGAATCAATTTTTGTTGGATCTGGAATGTCAAATTATTGCTAAGTTTAAAATTTCATAATTTTTGGAATTAATATGTGAGCCTGGTAAATTTAAACGTGTTTTGTTATTTCAGCTTAAATTTAATCAACTAGAAAAAGAACATTTTTTAAACAGTCTCCAAATTCGACGAAACAATTTTGTTAGGACCGTATCGTCAAAACATAGCTAGATTTTAATATTCGTAACTTTTGTACTCAGTATGTGGCCTCGGTAAATTAAAATATACGTTCAAATTCAATATTGACCGTTATATTAATTTATATTTTAATTTTGATAAAAACTGATCGAAACGGTCGAATTGGCTTACGAAACGTATCCCATTGTGTTCAGAATAAGGGTATTTAGTTAGCAGCGACAGTCGTTGGAGTTCGTTTGGAGTTAGTAGATTAAGCAAGAAATTTATGGATGAAATAACATTAAAATAAAGGCTATAAATATATATATATATATATATATATATATATATCTACTCAAAACCCTAGTTCCCAATCAGATACCGCCGCCCTCTTAAAATAGACGTCCAGAAATGTCAGAATTTTAGTCCTAAATTTTCTTAACCCAATTCGAATTTGACCCTGATCCTAAAAAAAAAAAATCGTGGATCTCTCTTAGCTCTTTCCATCCATACTAATCTGATGGAGAACGGAGAAGAATCTTGCTCGATTTTGGGCCTTAAAGTGGCTGAGTTTCGACGGGTTTTGCTCGACGTCAAGAGCATCGAGTTCGCCGCCTTGACCAGGGGTGAGAGGCGCTGTTAAGGCGAACGTCGTGGGTTACTCCGATCCGCTCCAGGGACCTCGAAGTGCGCGCAAAATTCAACTCTAGCAATCGACGCGTTTCCACTTTTAAAACGATGAAGATGGAAAAACTAACAACAACGTTTTTTCTGGTGTTGTGGTAATTAATTTAATCATTCAATTAATGTAATTAATGTAAAAATGATCATAACTTTTTCATACGAGGTCGGAATGGAACGATTTCAGTTGCGTTGGATTCGCAACGTCGAATTCTACATTTTAGAACTGACCAGAATGGAAACGGAGCAAATTGAATTTTAGGCTAAATTAAATGGGCATTTAATTTAGTTTAAAAACAGAAATTCAGAAATAAAGACTAATGGAATGGAAACCAAAGTGAGAACTCCTTCTCACTCAATAATTTATCATGTATCTATTTTTGGAGTTCAACAAACGAACTCACACAAATCATTTGAATGAGAAGCGATGTATGGATATTAGTGACACTCGCATTTCATTCTCCGCGAATAGCCACTTGTGGTGTCATAAACGGTATTAGGTAGTTGAGTATTCATTTATATGGATGATTTGGTGATTTGTGTATTGTGGATGAGAATTTGAAACGATTAACATGTTAGAATAATTATAATATTATTGTTGTAGTTAAAAATGGACATGAATATTTATTTATATATTAAGTGGATATTTTCATTAAGGGCTTAATAGTCCGGTCCAATTTGTTTTAAGGACGCAGGTTTAAAACAATTATTTTCCAAGACAAAATCGATCATTCCCTCGTTAAATCTATTTTGCTTTTAGTTTTTTCAAATCAAACGCAATTATTTCTTTTCAAATCATATCGGCTATGACTTAATCTTCTAAGGCGATCTTCTCATGTCGTCTTTTTAGGAAAGCATTAGCTTCGAGTGTGTGACTGATACAGAAAGGCAACAATGTGTGGAGGTGAAGTTCATGGTAGATCTGAAATGTATGCTTAAGTAAAATGGCGATTTCGGTTAATGTCAGATTTGAAATAAAATTGTGATTCTTCATGGAAAGAAAAACATGGTGACCTTTGAATGATTTGTATCAAAAAATTGGGTGCTTTGTTTGATTCTATTTAAGGTTGGAGCGTGTTGCTCCTTCCATCAGTTCGATTCGAACTGACTTCATTTTTTGTTAGTAACGTGAATTGTGTAATTACTTTAATATGCTCTTGGAAGTAGATCAACTCTTGAATATAATATCATTTTTATCTTAGTTGATATATGTTTGTGTGTTTATTCGAATTCGAAAAGTTTTCTATCACATGAAATTGTTAAATTTTGCACTTTGTTTCTTTTATTTGGTTAAATGTGAAATCCATTCATGTAGGTAATGTTCTTGCTAAAATTTGTGAATGACATTGTGAACACCATAGTTGTAATTATATTTCACTAAATGATAAAACTTGTAAATTATATTTCATTTAAACATTTAACTTCTAAAAAAAGATAAATGTATTTATCTTTTTAAAATAATAAACATATCCAAATCTTATAATTGTTTGAGTTTTTTAGTTACAGCTTAATCTTATAAAAACATATAATGCATATATTATATTGTGTGAAAACATGTAAATTATTTGAAAAGATAAATGCTTCTTTTACAGAAAAAGATATATAATTTTATCTGTTTGTTTTGAAAATAAATAGTCTATTTTTACTGTTGGATTGTTTGTTCTTTGGTGAGTGTCTTTTTTATTTGGTATTTTTACGACCACCTGATTCATAGATACGAGCACCTGATTTCGATGACCACATGATTCAACATACGAGAAAGGTTTTTTTGTTGTAGTAGGAATAATGGGCTCTGAAAGGTATTATTTTATTCTGATAAAACAAGCACTGTGTATTTAGCCTGGTTGCATCATTCACTTTAATTTATGATCTTAGTTTTTAGACTATCACTTCAGATTTGGTTTGACCAACCAAACCAGTTATTTACGTCAATCAATTCTGTTTTTCCGTGTAAACATTTTATCTTTTGCGTGTGTAAAACATTTTTCTGTGTAAAGTATAAGTGCAGCTTTAATATAAAATTTTAATGATCATCCGCATGATCAATTAATTTGAAGCAAAAAGAAAAACAGTATTTATTTTGAAACATAAATTGCTTTAAATGATAAATATACTTATCTTTTGGTTTACTTGTTTTTAAATGGAAAAATAAGTTATTATATGAAGTTTTTAAAATAATAAGCATATTTCATAAAGAATAATAGATTTACAATCTTATTGAAAATATTACTATGTTTAAATTTTATGGGAAAAACATAAAATCTTCAAAAAGATAAATGTATCTATCTTTTGTCTATATTATTACATAAATAATGTTGAAATTGACATGTACATTAAAAAAATAGTTTTTTTTTGAAAAATAAACTTGTAAGTATATACAAAAATATAATTTCACAATTTTCGTTGAAAAATTAATATGTATATTAGTCTTTATTAAAACATATAGTTTATTTAAAAAAGATAATTGTGTTTATCTTGTTAAAATTGTTTAAACATTAAAAAGATAAATACATTTAGCTTTTTAAAACCATAAATTAACTTTATATTGTTTTTGTAGTATTTAAGATAAATACATTTATCTTTTTAAACAAGTAATATTATTTACATTCACCAACATTTAATACAATATCTTATTTTATTTAAGATTTAAAAAAGCTAGTTGCTTCTATCTTTTCAAAACTAAACTTCACATTTAAAAAAGATATCGATATATGTATGTAATGTGTTAATTGTTAGTTGCAAATATACAATGTTTTTTAGACAAGACGGATATGCAACATGGAGCTGCACAATCGATTAGATAACATAAGCATAATATATATCCGATCAACAAGCTTGATCGGTAGCCAAAAAATATATTTGGTGATTAAGGTACCATCCCAAAAGTCTTAAGCATCATTGTAGCAACAAAAATATTTACAAAAAAACCACAAACCTCCATCATTAAGCATGTCAAAAGTGTCCACCAGCATTCCATCCAACATTAGTGCTCCCTTGATCCTATTCCTGTTGAGCTTCATTGTGAATGGTCGATGTGAATGGATTAGTGTGAGCCATACTGTAACAATCCGCGTTCCGACGGACCGAATTTTTTTCAGAAACCCAATCCTTCGAAACCCATGTTGTTTTGCTTTGGTATCCTGCAGAAAAGACAGAGACATAAAACACGTCAGAGTTTGGAAAACTTCTCACAGCGAAAGGAACAAAATATAATATAATTAAAACATAGCTTTACCTTAATAACAATACTGCTAAACCAGTATCCAAAGCTATACAGTCTCTGTTAAGAACCTAACCTGCGAATGTTATGAGGAGGGGGTCAGAACATAAGTTCTGTGTGAATGAATTTAAACTACACCTCTTGATTAATCCTACATATACCGTTCAATAACGTTTTCTCATTTATTAGGTTATCTGTGTTATTAGCACTCAAGGCTTTCACACACACGTCGCACCCATCTACCCCCTAGTAGGTTAACCTAATATAATGTATATGTAGCTACCCCCAAATTGAGGTACACCCCGTGGTACCTCGTTCGCACGGTCTGCTCCGTATCGCCACAGTAATATGCGCAGTCCCTCATCATATGTTATAGTAACGTACAACGCTACATCCGCATAGAACCACTATCGCTGTGCTACGTAAGCGTACTAACTGCCACCCTCGAACTACTCGATCGAATTGGTTCCATCATCGAAAGATGCCCTCTAGTCTATGATACACCACGCATAGCAGACATGGTTATACCTTGACTTTCCCACGTACGTATCATCAATCGTACTCGATGTTTCTACTGCGCATAACCTTTACTTGTGCACTCGAGTTTCGTGGCAGCGCTACACCAGAAAACACGGAACTCGGTCGGGAGCTTTCCTATATCCGTACGGGCCCGCCTATAAGAGTGTCCAATGTAGAGATATCCCTCGGTTCTGGTTTTCTATGGTGGCTATGGCTCCACCTCAACCACTCCCTCAACTAGTAAAGACCACATGAGCGAAGAGACCACCCCTAACAAGCAAACAATCTAAACATACATGTGGGGTCTCCCCGCACCCATCCCTTGATAGCAAAGGTTAACGATCTCTAGGGATTAGCTCTTGTCTTTTCGCATTCCTTAGGCTGCTGGTGACAGGCGTTCGACGATCTTGCTATCGTTTGGTCTTGACCCTCCACCTCTTCCTAAGGCAACCGCCGAACCACCCTTAGTGCCACCGCGTACATCATTCTGACTGCCCCATGCTTGTGCAGTCAAGGCCCACCCACCTGGTAGTTCCGCGTAGACCCAACCTCTGTAATCCTAGCCCGAAGCTAAACCACCACAGGGGACGACCAGGAGCTCCTTTAATGTCTCAAGAAGCCGTCTGGCTCCCCTTCCAGTCCGCTGGAGCCGCCAAAATAATAAACGTGCGCTCCCCTCGTGCCTTATGACACCGTGATGATCAACCTCGTTGGGATATTCATCCGATAACGTACGGACTGCTTCAAGCGCCTTAGTTTTATTTGTCATTTGACCCTACGTCTAATCATTAATTATGCACTTGCGCTACCTCATCAGTTTTCTTATTTAACTTGGTTATTCACATTTACTTCCTTTTCAAGTTTACCAAGTCATCCTTGCTTATTAATTCCATTTATAACTTAATCCATTTAAGTTCATTAATAAGCCTACGACATGTTATTCTCATAATCTAATAATTATCCCTCTTATGGTTGTAATAACATGTTCTACTTAATTTATAATTAAGTACATCTTAATCCACATATACATTGGTTAAGAGAATAACTCCCTAAGTATCAACCCCTAAGATCGAAATCAATTGACACTCAGAGAATTACTCAACTCGACCAATCGTATGTTATGTCATTCATATACTTATGTTATCTTCATTTGTAGATTTATTCTTGCCTTTACAGATTACTTAATCTTCAATTAAGTACAACTTTCCTTACTACATAAGTTACTTCATCTTCCCTTATCGTTCCTTGTAACTTACCTTATTCCATAAATTATAATCCCCACTTGTCCCTAGGACAAGCCTAACTATTATCATTTCCATTTCTTAAGTTCATTCATAATAGGTTATTACCATCATTCCCCATTTCTTGTCATAAATTTTAGTTTTGACTTAACCCTTCCTATTTACTTAACCATTACTTGAGCTTTACCCAATTCAATTAACTTATTATACCGTTTCGGGTCCCATTTTGTTAAGCATATCTAAATTTGATTCACATGTCATTTATATAACCCACTTAACCCTCTAGCCATACCTATGTCACCCACATGTATTATTATGGTTAGTATTTCTTAATTTATTTATCATGCCGTAACGACACATGACCCCTCACATTATACGTTCATTCGTGGCTGCTGGATTTGCCGAGCGGCTCCGGGAAGGCTTATACCATAACGCGCCTAACCTCATGTCATAAAACGTTATGCCTCTAGTTCTTGCTGTTGACCTCTCACATTAGATGTCCGCTTGTGGTTGCTGGATTTGTCGGGCGGTTCCAAGCAGTCTTACACCACAAGCATGCCTAACCTCGTGTCGTAGGCGTTCATTAAAAATCGTCTTTCACCCAAACCCCAAATTCATGTCATGTGTTACAAATTCAACTTAATCCCAATTCATTTTTACACCTATCTCAAATTTGTCATTAACTATACCAAATTACATAATAGTTAGCCAAATTTCATAACACCCAAATTATCCAATTATACCCAAATTCACCAATTCCATGTTGTTCATACCCGAACATGCCAATTTCCAATATCCAACTTTTACCCAATTTCGTATAATCAATATTTTCCCAATATATATATATATATATATATATATATATATCCCAACATTTCCCAAGTTCATACATATAATCTAATTCACCCTTTAGGCTTATTTTCCAAGTCACAAATAAATTTCACCAATCCATATTACGCCCAAACACCACTCTTTCCCTTTCAATTTTACGTTCTAGTTTACAACGTATAAATCCATGATAGACATAGGCTCAAGATAGCCTAGCTATAAAAAATAAAAAGGGGAAAGGATAAAAAGGAGGGAACTCAAACGTAGGCATACATAAAATAGCTGATCTTATTAAATTAACATCATATTCATTATGGGGAATGGTAAACGATAGAAGCAATATTATACAACAAATATAGTTTAAATCCACTCACATTGACTGGATTGGAGAAATAAACGATTTGTTGTTGATGTAGAACGCTGATTTAATCTTCTTATTTGATTATTGGTGAAGAGCATGGATTGTTAATGAAGAACTTTGCTACTTGATTTACAGTCTTGGGGCGGCGGCTATGTTTGGTTGAAGCTCGGCGGCATGGAGACGTCTTAAGGAATTGTTATGAATTGGGGTTAGGTCTTGCTTTGTATTTATAGGCATAGAGAGTGTTTTAGAGCCCTTTGATTGACCTAGAAGCCATCAGATACGTACAACACATCAAAACAACGTCACAGGAACCAAAATCACCCAGATTGGGGTATAGGTCGACCCCTAGGTCGACCTTCCTAGGGGTAGGTCGACCCCAAGGTCGACCCCCTAGTCGACCCCCAGGTCGACCTGCCCGGTTAATGGCGGGAAATTTCCCGCCTGGCTGTCTAGGTCGAATTTCGAACTGTTTTGATTTTTTGTTGAATCTTCTAAAGGCCATAACCCATTCATATGAAGTCCGATTTACACAAACTTGGACTCTATCCCAAGCAGAATTCAGAGACGAATGCAATGGTGATGTCCGTTTTACTTAATTCTTGATATTTAAATTAAGTATCTTTATTTCCTCATTTCTTCTATCATATGCATTGTTATTGCAATAATTTCCTTACCCTTCAATGTATGAATAAATTTCAACTATATGTTGCCATTATTAATCCTTCTCTGGAATATATCCTTGCATATAATAAATACATATTTCCACATTCTTAATTTCATAAAAATGCAGGGTGTTACATTCTCCCACCCTTAAGAAATTTCGTCCCTGAAATTTGATAGTGATTAAATAGCTAATCCCTCGTATAATATACATCCATCGTGTGTGCATCCAAATTTTGCAACCATTATGCGCAAGAGCAACGTGAAATACATCATAGTAATGCATGTATGCCTAATTTGGTACCACCTATATGTATGCGAACCTTCAAAAACTTTTTTTTTCAAAACTTGATGCTCACATCCTAAGTATACTTGCAATTTTATATGAATGCATTATTTTTGAAAACCAAAACATCTTTTCATCCAAATTTTCCCATACTCTTATAAAATAGAAGCATACTTCATCCAAATTGTTGCATCCAAACCCTATCAACCATCATTAAATCAAAATTCAGAAAAAACTAATTTTCCAAATTTTTATTCCTTATGCATTTAACGGAAAATTTTATATTTTCCCGTTTTCTTTTAGCATTAAAATTTCTCATTTTTTCATATCCAGCAGATTATAACAGAAAATTTTCTAATTAATCAACTCATAGATTACGCCAAAATAAATTATAGTGCATCACTTTAACTAGAAAAAAGAGAAACAGGCATACACTACATGATAAGATACTACCCTACTTGTACAGTAATAGAGGTCAGGACCCTATCCGAAGAAACTACGAATGAGATCCTCTATACCACCAACCTTACTATCCAGATGCTCTATAAGCTATCCAGCTCCCTTTCTAACCTCTAACTGCAAGTCCTGTAGCCCCGCCCCTAATTGATTATAGGATGTTCCCATCTCCTGTAGCATCTGCTGTTGAGTCTGTCCCAACTCAACATGTGCCTGGAGCATCTCCTGCTGTGTCCTCAGGATGTCCTCGTGATCTCTAACTAACTGAGTTTGTTGCTCAGACACTGTTCTCAATTCCGTCCTCCAGTCTGACTCCTTGGAAATCCAAGGGTCCCACTCAGATGTACTGGAAGTACCCCATCCTGGAGCCTGGGAAGTCCAAGCACCTCCCCGAGCCTGCTCTGTCTGATATGGGTCTGATCCTGCCGGCGGTACATACTGGGGCTCTCCATCATGTCCGGGCTGATAGCCACCACCCTGCGGTTCCTGCACATGCTCCTCTTGTACATACTCCTCCTCTTCCTCCTTATCCCCTCCATCATGCTCCATGAGCTGAGGCTCTAATAAATTAAATAGGTGAATATGCATCCTGGTCGGCGCGGCCAAGTCTATAATGCTGGAGGGATGAGAAGAATGTGTATATAACCTTTCTTTCGCAGAGGAACATTTCTTCGTGTAAAAACTACAGTCCATAAATTTCCGAAAGAAATGTTTGATTGTCTCGCCTCTCTGGTAGAGTCATAATACCATAGGATAGTGCGAGCCCAATTTATCTGTATACCCCCAAAAATAGCATATGGGGCTCGTTTAACGATTTGTGTTATCCTATCAAATCCACCAGTCTGCCCAACAATATTATACTGTAAAATCCGAATAACAATTCTAGCTAATGGACGTAGATGGGTATAAACCCAAATCCTCTCGTATCTATCATAGAAAATCCGATGCCATACAGCCAAGTCAGTCCTCTCAAAATCCCTTATATCGTGTCCCGTACTACGGATGTTCAACATTTCCCCAACCTGTATTTCATTAAAACTAACGATGGTTCCCTTTACATCCGAATTATATATAATCAAACCTTCACTGTCTACTCCAACTTCTAAATTAGCACCAAAAAGTCTTACTAACCTCTTGTAGCCCTTTCGCTCGACTGTATTAACATCCAAAATTGCGATTAATCCCGCATCTGCAAATAAACCCTCCAAAGGTGTTCCAAAAAAATCACCAAACTTAACCGAACGCCCTAACAACAGCAACAAACCTGCGGTGTTGACGTACGCCTCGACTGCATCTCTCCGAGTGTTGCACCAAGCGATTTCTTGAGGCGTAAGTTGGGGAAAAGAGGCAAGAAGAGAAGGTTGGCCCACCATGGCGAAATAAGCTTGAATTGAGAGAGGAAAGGTATAGATCTGGGTAGAGGAGACTTTTAGCTTCGATTTGGAGGTAATTTGTGACGAAAAGGAATTTCGCTAGGTCCGAACCAGTCGCTAAACCGACCCAGACCGTTCGAGACACCCTATCGTTTGAGAACACGACAAATCAGAACGCAGACGGAAGAACTTTTAATTGTATATTACAACAGTTCATCATATTACAAGAATATACAGAGTATAAACAAATGTATATTACACAGAAATATATCAGAGATTTAAATTACATTTAAATACATCGCAGCGGAAAATAATACAATACACAACTAGAAGAGATATACGGATACAAAGCTTTCCGGATATCGTTCCAGCTGTAAACCAGGATCCTGTGAATATAAATCTGCAAAACCAAAACTACTAGCTACCCGTGTCAAAATAAGGGCACCCAGAGTTTAGGTTAAAACAATAAACTCCAGGTCAGTCATGTGACTGGTGTGAGAACTAAAACAGTTAATCTTTATTTTTAAAGTTAGGTAAATCAAGGGACCACGCCGTATAACACGGAACGGGTTTCCTCCCAAGAATACCAGTGCATAAAACAAACAACGCAATGCTAAATAAAGAAAAATGAAGCTGTTATAAGACCCAGGTCCTATCACACAATGCAACGCAAGCCGGGGGATAGGGTTTTCCCTTATAACAGCCAAAGAATGCTTGATACGTTTAAAACAGATTATTTGATACTATAATAAGTGCATAGTGTATAAAATAACTTCAAATCATAAGTATCAATCATAGGCGGCATGAATGACCCATACCACTATGTCGCCATAAATAAGTTTACAATCAAAACCGCAAGACGTTGTATTGGAAGTTGGGTTATCATTTATGGTATGAACCGAGGCTAAAGATAGTCCTCAACCGATTCGAGACGCTCTAGCCCGTGTCTCAGGAACAGCCGCAACTGCCCCTTGGATCGTCAGGGCCGGTCCACCGATGTGGATTATAATGCCTGAACAATACGTTTCTCCGCCCTTTGGGGCGTAAGCTTGGCCCGTCAGCCGACCAGAAGCATCGGCCGAAACCGATATCACGAGGTGCCTCGCTTTTCAGCAAGTAATAATAAGAAACATCCACATGAGTCAAACTCGTCAGCCAGTTCAAGCACTGACGCCACTCCTAACTAGAAAGAAAACGCATGTCCCCCCTAAGGTCCGTCTCCCGTTTGTGGTTCATACCGGGTGTGAAACTCGCGAAGTAAACGTTACACAAAGCTACGCCACAAAGGCCTTGCTTCGATCATCAACCACAAGACTTTGCTTTTCAACAGAAGCCTTGATCATTTGCCACTTAGGCATGCCACACAGGCAATTCACTCCATGCGATTGATATCCATCAATATATAACCCCTGAGCTCGTACGTCTCAGAGAAGGGCGTTAAGCAAGAGAATAAATTCTCCGCCGCCAAACAGATATATATTTAATAGAGATCAATCACACGGACTAAAATCCAATGTCAGACACACAGTCCATTTACAAGTCCGTTCTGGGGCTGAACGAAACCGGAGGCACCTAGTACCCCGCATATCCATTGATCTCCAAGTACGTCTGGACGATCACCAACTGTTTCCATCTTCTTGGGTGTACAGCCCAATCAAGATCATCGGTAATCACCCAAACGACGTGAAGACTTCCGGTCTTCGACCATCGTCTTCATCTTCGACTTATCGTTGTATCAGTTATTCAGAATGGGATAAACCCGGCCTTTCCGAATAACTCGCGTATATTTTAAATAAGTGTTACACAAACACAACATACGCCTCATTCCAATTCATCAGTCACTAACCGTAAATTAATCAAGAGAATAATTTCCCAAATATTAACCCCGAAGGCCGAAACCAACATCAGACCAATATCCAGAAAACCATTCTGCTTGGCCAAACGACAGTTAGTTTCTAAATTTCACATTCATAGGGAAAGGTTCCCATTAATTTTATCAAAGATAAATTCCCTGAATTTATTCTTTAATTATATTTTGAATTTCGATTCAACTAGTCGGGATTAACGAACCTTACTGAAGTAATCCTTTGTTTTAATTCCCCAATCCCATCCTATTCATCCCATGAAGTAAAACTGGTTATACTTCATATCTAACACCACGGTGTTATCGGTAAATTCAATTACCATTTCACGTTCAAATCTAATTAAAGATTTAACTATCGCCTGGAGCAAAACTGGTGATACTCCATTCTCGATCATTTCAATCTAATTAAAGATTCATTAAAACTCCACTTAGTTTTAATCGTTAACTGGGTTAAAGAATCAGTGTCATTTAAAACACGGTTCACGATAAACCCAAAGTCACATTCCATTAATTATCGGGTTAAAGAACGAGTGTTATTTAAAACACTATCCACGATAAACCCAAAAATCAATATCAATTCAATTCCAATTAAATATTATTTAATTGGTACACTTCATTAAATCTAAGTAAAAAGACTTAATCTTTTCTCAACTGGGTTCAAGAACAGTGTTAGTGAAGACACCATTCACAACAAACTCAAATCACATCTGATATTCAATACGAGGCTCTGAATAGAAAATATATCGGCTTATACTCAATATCAAATTCTACGATTAACAAATGTCATATTGGAAATAACGATATAAATATATATATCTTTCAAGTTTCCATAACAACATCTGCACAATCACGAATTCCAACATCGAAATATTCCGAAGACAATTTCGATTCAAATCCACCCCAATGCAATCATTGGAAATTCTGGTTATTTTTAAAACCCTTTTCTAATTCAATTTGTTTAATTAAAAATAAATAGAATTATAATTCTAGTTCAAAACTACTTCATTTCGATAAAAATCTATTTTTATCTTTTCAAATATGGAGTTTTTCATCCCAATTTTTCCCAAATCATTTCTTATGATTTTACACAAATTATTACTATTTTTAATAATTTAATCAAGGCCCGTACAGTCGATTTCCATCAACGGTCATCGAACTGCACTTACAGCGACCTTTTTCAAATTTGATTTGGACGTATCTCCAAATCCAACCGTTAGATTTCAAATTTCTAACATTCGTTAGAAAGCTCTTTTCGATACGAACCCAACGGTTCCGGTTTTAGGAGAATCCGACGGTCGGATCTCCCGTAATGTCCGTTTGAAATAAATGTTCGAAATCACGAACTGCCGTGGCGCGGCGCGTTCTATTCAGGCCATTATATTATATATATAATATATATATATATAATATATATTTCGTCGATTTCTATTTAAAACGAATTATATAAATAGTTTTAAATTCGTTTCAAAAGCAATTTCAACTTCCATTTCAATTCAAATCAAAATTGAATTCTTCTTTATAAATTCGTTTTCAAATTCATTTCTATTCAATTCAAATTTCAATTCAATTTTAATTCATTTCAATTCGCTTTCAATTCAATTTGAATTCGTTTTCAATTTAATTCAATTCCAATGTCGTTTTCTATTCGATTCAATTCAAATTGGTTTTCTATTCGATTCAATTCAAATTGGTTTTCTATTTGAATCAAATTCATTATATATTCAATTGAAATCAAATTCGTTATATATTCAATTCGAATTCGTTTCCTATTCAATTTAATTCAAATTTGATTTCAAAATATGCGATTTCGAAATCACTTTTCACTATTCATTTTAAAATGAGTAAAATCGATATAAACATCGTTCACGTCAAAATGGCGCATCTCTAATCAACACGGCTTCATATCATTCTATTTTCAAATATTCTATTTCAAATATTTCTTTTTCAAATATTTCTTTTTCAAATATTTCCTATTCAAATATTTCTAAATTAAAATATTTCGTTCAACACATGACTTATCTCAACGGATCGGTACAGTCAACACATGAACCTTTATTTTATATTGATAAAGATGTAAATTTTATTATTAAGATATTTCGTTCAACACATGACTTATCTCAACGGATGAGTACAGTCAACACATGAACCTTTATTTTATAATATTCTTTATCTTCTAAATTGGAATGAGGCCCAATCAATCACCATATAATGTTAATTATATGGATTTTCATACATCACACGTATATAATAGCATTGCAAAATAATCAACCATCAACCAAAGTGCACTACACTGTATAAGCATCATATATAGATATCTAACGCTTATAACAGTCAGTCAATCAATCGATCGACATATTTAATCAATCAGGATGAGTGAACTTCAAATTTCATCCCAACACCCGTGTGGGGTTTCAAACAATCAAACACAGATTTTAGTTGTGCAGTTGGGCAATGTGTAAAATTTATCGACCCAATCAATGTCCTTCAAATAGGTGTACATAAACAAACCGTCCGGTTTGTAAATGAATATTTTATTTTATTCACTTCCACGTTAAAACTATATTTTTAATGATAAAATATTTTATTTAACTTATGAATGTTCTATTCAGTTCATTTATTCAATAAAATGATATTTTTATTTTTCTAACATATTTTAGAAAATTTCGGCGGCATAACGGCACGATACTAGAAACGGGACGAGGCCTAGCCTTATCCCCGGTCTAGTGAAGCCCCACGCCATTCACACATCAATCAATCCAATTTCATTTCATCAAACAAACAAATTTCAATCAAATACTCTAACTAATTTTTTGCAATCAAACAAACAAGTCCATGGTCTGTGGACGATTGTGTCGGCTGCTACTAAACACCGTCTGCATCCTAGTATATATATATAACTAGAAATAGAAATTGAAGAGTGAGAAATTCTCACCGATAGCTATCCAATCATCTTGACTCTTCATTTATAGAAGTCTTCATCGTTATCGCATTTCTGTCATCTTCGCTGCCCGTAGCCACTATATATATAAAAATCACATTTTTACTTCGATGTTCAATATATAAAAATCACATTTCTACTTCGATGTTCAATATATAAAATTCACATTTTTACTTCAATGTTCAATATATAAAAATCACATTTTTACTTCGATGTTCAATATATAAAAATCACATTTTTACTTCGATGTTCAATATATAAAAATCACATTTTTACTTCGATGTTCAATATATAAAAATCACATTTTTACTTCGATGTTCAATATATAAAAATCACATTTTTACTTCGATGTTCAATATATAAAAATTATATTTTTTACTTCGATGTTCAATATATAAAAATCACATTTTTACTTCGATGTTCAATATATAAAAATCATATTTTTACTTCGATGTTCAATATATAAAACTCATATTTTTACTTCACGGCTTCATATGTAAAAATCATTCCTTTACAACGCTACCTCCATGATAAAAATTATACTTCTATCTTGCTATCATTTTAGTAAAAATTATATTTTTATTACTCTACATGAATAAAAATCATATTTTTATACCTCCTACATAATAAAGATCAAATTTTTAATACTTCTATAATATAAAAATTATATCTTTAGCTTTCCCATAATATAAAAACCATATTTTTAACACGTTAAAATTCTAATTTTTATATCGTTATACTCTTTATATATAGATCAAATTTTTCCACAATGCTTTTCATATTAAAATAAAACTGATTTAAACTAATTTCATTGAATAAAATTAAATAAAACAATATGAAAACTCACAGTGATTTGTTAAGGAGGAGGGGTAGCTGCGTTCGAACGGCAAAGGGGAGAAGGGGCTGCCGAGTTCGTCGCGCTGAGGTCAGAGGGGATCGGCGGGAAGGGCAGGAGGTGGCTGGATCGGGCGGAGGGAGGCGCAGTTAGGGTTTGGGCGTGGCGCTCTTGGGTTGATTGGAGGCTAGGGCTTCTCTTTGGAGGGGCTTGGGGTTCATACGAAGCAGAGGGGGCGGAGGAGGGCGATGGCGAGATGGCGGAGCTCCGGCGAAGTGGCGCTTCTGACGAGGTGGCGCGGTGAACGAGAGGGGGGCGACGGGGGAGGAACATCGGGTTTTTTTCTTTTTCTTTTTTTTTATTTTCTTCTGATCAGAATGAAAGAGAGAGTGGGGGCTTTATAAATAATTATATATATAATTAATTAATTTCTCAAAGTTGACTTTTACATACGACCTCTAAACGAGGCCCACCGCCTGTCGTCCATAGCGTATTACCCCAATTACGAACACAATGGGCTATGTCCCGTAGGCTGATTCGATCGTTACAATCAGTTTTCGTCAAATTTACATTTAAATCACTATATTGAACTTTAAACGTACATTTCATATTACCGGGGTCACATACTAACTCTAAAAATTCTCGAAAAAATATTTTCTAGCTTCGTATTGACGATACGGTCCTAACAAAACTAGATTCGTCGAATTCTGAGACCGTTTGGAAAATGGCCATTTTCCAGTCGATTAAAATTAACTGAAACCGGTCGAACGCGTTTTCTTTTTCCAAGCTCACATATTGATTCGAAAAATTATGAAAATTGGAACCTAGCAATAACTTTACATCACGGACCCAACAAAAGTGGTTTCGTCGAAATCCGAGGTCGCTTGCAAAATTTCCATTTTTAAGGGCCTGAATTCCATAGCGACTATTCAGAATTTTCAACTGGACATATCTTTTGATTTCCACTATGAAATCTTGATTTTTCGGATTCGTTGGAAAGATATCATCAATTAGATCCTATTGTATTTGGTTTCACTAAATTCCGGATTGATTTGCACCCGGTACATTCAATTGAAGTTTGAAATCGAATTATCGAACTACCGCGCCATTTTAAATTCCTTTTATAATAATATATAATTATTTATATTCTAACGACGACGTATATAATATATACGTTGGATTTCCATTCAAAATAAATTTCTCGTCGATATTATTTAAAATAATTCATTTTGAATAATCAAACTTCGCTAAAATTGCCAAAATAAAAAATTTAAACTGACCCAGATTTTCGGGTTGTTACATAATTTTTCGTGAAATAGTGGAGATTTGAAGTGGTGGGAGGTGAAAAACGTGGTGGTGGAGGTAGGTTTCGTGCTCTTGGCGATGGGGGAGTTGGAACGAACGACTGAGCCGAAGGCCGAAGGCCTTCGGCCTTTTATTTTTTCGTCCTGCACTTGGCAGGTCTACCCCCTGGTCGACCTCCCTTGGGGTAGGTCGACCTCCCTTGGGGTAGGTCGACCAAGGTGTCGACATATTTTTTTTTTCTGCTTCTTTCCGTCTTCTTTCTCGACGGTTCACCTCCGTTTTTCTGCTACACTGATATGTTTTCTGGCAACTGCCTATTCTTCTTGCATATGTTCCAATTCCATTAAATAGAAACTTAATGCGGAACATGAAGTCTTGAATATCCATTTTTATGTACATCCTCTGCTTTTTCTTAAAGGTTCAAATTTTTCCTGATTTCCATTTTTAGTGTACGGGGGTAAAAATCTCATTCTTTTACAGATCTATTTCTCAAATCGGCTCCTATTCTAACCTAGGCTTATATATACCATATATTTATATTTTAGAAAATATAAATACGTTCACTCATTTCCTATATAAGAATCCTAAACCTATGCTCTGATAACAGATGTAACAACCCGCGTTTCGACAGACTGAATTTTTTCAAAAACCCAATCCTTCGAAACCCGTGTTGTTTTGCTCTAGTATCTTGCAGAAAAGACAGAGATATAAAACATGTCAGAGTTCGGAAAACATCAAACAGCGGAAGGAACAAAATATAATATAATTAAAACATAGCTTTACTTTAATAACAATACTGCGAAACCAGTATCCAAAGCTATACAGTCTGTGTCAAGAACCTAACCTGCGAATGTTATGAGGAGGGGGTCAGAACATAAGTTCTGTGTGAATGAATTTAAACTACACCTCTTGAATAACCCTACATATACCATTCGATAACGTTTTCTCATTTATTAGGTTATCTGTGTTATTAGCACTCAAGGCTTTCACACACACGTCGCACCCATCTACCCCCTAGTTGATTAACCTAATATAATGTATATGTGGCTACCCCCAAATTTAGGTACACCCCGTGGTTCCTCGCTCGCACGGTCTCCTCCATATCGCCACGGCAATATGCGCAGTCCCTCATCCTATTCCATAGTAACGTAAAACGCTACATCTGTATAGAACCACTATCGTTGTGCTACGTAAGCGTACGGACTTCCACCATCGAACTACTCGATCGAATTGGTTCCATCATCAAATAATGCCCTCTAGTCTATAATACACCACGCAGAGCAAACATGGTTGTACATAGACTTTCCCATGTACGTATCATCAATCGTAATCGATGTTTCTACTGCATATAACCTCTGCTTGTGCACCCGAGTTCCGTGGCAGGGCTACACCAGAAAACACGGAACTCGGTCGGGAGCTTTCTTATATCTGTATGGGCCCGCCTCTAAGAGTGTCCTATGTACAGATATCCCTCGGGACTGGTTTTTCTATGGTGCCTATGGCCCCACCTCAGCCACTCCCTCAACTAGTAAAGACCACATGAGCTGAGCGACCACCCCTAATAAGCAAACAATCTAAACATCCATGTTGGGTCTGCCCGCACCCTTCCCTTGATAGCAAAGGTTAACGATCTCTAGGGGGTTAGCTCTTGTCATTTCGCATTCCTTAAGCTGCTGGTGATAGGCGTTCGACGATCTTGCTATCGTTTGGTCTTGACCCTCCACCTCCGCTTGAGGCAACCGCCGAACCACCCTTAATGCCACCGCGTACATCATTCTGACTGCCCAATACTTGTGCAGTCATGGCCCACCCACCTGGTAGTTCCGTGCAGACCCAACCTCTGTGATCCTAGCCCGAAGCTAAACCGCCACAAAGGACTGCCAAGAGCACCTTTAACGTCTCAAGAAGCCGCCTGCCTCCCCTTCCATTCGGTTGGAGCCGCCAAAATAATTAACGTGCGCTCCCCTCGTGCCTTATGACACCGTGATGATCTACCTCATAGGGCTATTCATCCTTAACGTACGGACTTCTTCAAGCGCCCTAGTTTTATCTATCATTAGACCCTACCTCTAATCATTAATTAAGCGCTTGCGCCACCTCGTCAGTTTTCTTATTTAACTTGGTTATTCACATTTATTTCCTTTTCAAGTTTACCTAGTTATCCTTGCTTATTAATTCCATTTATAACTTAATCCATTTAAGTTCATTAATAAGCCTACGACATGTTATTCTCATAATCTAATAATTATCCCTTTTATGGTTATAATAACATGTTTTACTTAATTTATAATTAAGTACATCTTAATCCACATATACATTGGTTAAGAGAATAACTCCCTAAGCATCAACCCCGAAAACCGAAATTAACATCAGATTGACACTTAGAGAATTACTCAACTCAACCAATCTTATGTTATGTCATTCATATAACTTATGTTATCTTCATTTGTAGATTTATTCTTGCCTTTACAGATTACTTAATCTTCAATAAAGTACAACTTTCCTTATTACATAAGTTATTTCATTTTCCCTTATCGTTCCTTGTAACTTACCTTATTCCATAAATTATAATCCCCACTTGTCCCTAGGACAAGCCTACCTATTATCATTTCCATTTCTTAAGTTCATTCATAATAGGTTATTATCATCATTCCCCATTTCTTGTCATAAATTTTAGTTTTGACTTAACCCTTCCTATTTACTTAACCCAATACTTGAGCTTTACCCAATTCAATTAACTTATTATACCGTTTCGGGTCCCATTTGGTTAAGAATATCTAAATTTGATTCACATGTCACTTGTGTACCACTTGACCCTTTTTTTTATATTATAGTTTCCATGTCTTAGACATGTCTTACTACAGTTAAGTCTACCTCAGTCCTGTTTCACGTCACATGTCTTATAACGGTTAAGTCCACATTTGTCATGCTTTACATGTCATTTATATAACCCACTTAACCCTCTAACCATACCTATGTCACCCACATGTCTTATTATGGTCAGTATTTCTTAATTTATTTATCATGTCGTAATGACGCATGACCCCTCACATTAGACGTTCGTTCGTGGCTACTGGATTTGCCGGGCGTCTCCGGGCAGGCTTATACCACAACGCGCCTAACCTCGTGTCATAAAATGTTACACCTCTAGTTCTTTACGTTGACCTCTCACATTAGACGTTCGCTTGTGGTTGCTGGATTTGCCGTGAGGTTCCGGGCAGTCCTACACCACAAGCATGCCTAACCTCGTATCATAAGCGTTCATTAAAAATCGTCTTTCACGCAAACCCCAAATTCATGTCATGTGTTACAAATTCAACATAATCCCAATTCATTTTTACGCCTATCTCAAATTTGTCATTAACTATAAAAATTACATAATAGTTAGCCAAATTCCATATTACCCAAATTATCCAATTATAGCCAAATTCACCAATTCCATGTTATTCATACCCAAACATGCCAATTTCCAATATCCAATTTTTACCCAATTTCATAAAATCAATATTTTCCCAATATATATATATATATATATATATATATCCCAACATTTTCCAAGTTCATACATATAATCTAATTCACCCTTTAGGCTTATTTCCAATACACAAATAAATTTCACCAATCCGTATTACGCCCAAACACCCCTCTTTCCCTTTAATTTCTCGTTCTAGTTTACAATGTATAAATCCATGATATACATAGGCTCAAGATAGCCTAGCAATAAAAAATAAAAAGGGGAAAGGATAAAAAGGAGAGAACTCAAACGTAGGCATACATAAAATAGCTGATCTTATTAAATTAACATCATATTCATTATGGGGAATGGTAAATGATAGAAGCAATATTATACAACAAATATAGTTTAAATCCACTCACATTGACTGGATTGGAGAAATAAACGATTTGTTGTTGATGTAGAACGCTGATTTAATCTTCTTATTTGATTATTGGTGAAGAGCATGAATTGTTGATGAAGAACTTTGCTACTTGATTTAGAGTCTTAGGGCGGCGGCTATGTTTGGTTGAAGTTCGGCAACATGGAGGCATCTTAAGGAGTTGTTATTAATTAGGGCTAGGTCTTGCTTTGTATTTATAGGCGTAGAGAGTGTTTTAGAGCCCTTAGATTGACCTAGAAGCCATCAGATACGTACAGCTCATCAAAACTACGTCATTGGAACCAAAATCGCCCAGATCTGGGGATAGGTCGACCTCCCTAGGGGTAGGTCGACCCCAAGGTCGACCTGACCTCCAGGTAGACCTGCCCGGTTAATGGCGGGAAATTTTCCGCCTAGCTGTCTGGGTCGAATTTCAAACTGTTTTGAATTTTTGTTGAATCTTCTAAAGGTCATAACCTATTCATACGAAGTCCGATTTACGCAAACTTGGACTCTATTCCAAGAAGAATTCCGAGACGAGCGCAATGGTGATGTCTGTTTTACTTAATTCCTAATATTTAAATTAAGTATCTTTATTTCCTCATTTCTTCTGTTACATACATTGTTATCGCATTAATTTCCTTACTCTTCAATGTATGAATAAATTTCAACTATATGTTGCGATTATTAATCCTTCTCTTGAATATATCCTTGCATATAATATATACATATTTCCACATTCTTAATTTCATAAAAATGCGGGGTGTTACACATACCTGATGCTCCTGGTACTTAATTAGCACTTTGGTTCCTGGCACTGCATATGACCAGTGTCTTCGTTGGTCTGGGCTCCGATGATCCGGCTACTGGAGTGACTGGTGAGTCAGGCTGGGGCGGCGGCATGTATTCTTCCTAAAAATCGTAATCATGCATAATTTGCTGTGGAGATTCCATCCATTCTCTCCAACCTATCTCTGGACCAATGACTTCAATGGACTTATCTTTTAAGGCTTCCCACAGTCTGATGAGTGAGATTTCATCTCATAACCCATGATATCAAATCGATCACTCATGTTGATGTCTTGTAGGTCCTCATTGTATACCCTCTGATCAAGAAAATTCAACTCGTTCTCTTCAAATCCTATTAGGATTTCTTGTGGTGGTCCGGTATGATGAGAATGATCCCAACGTTTCACTCTCAAAAAATATTCATAATTATTGATGTGATCAACAAAATCCATTTGACAACACACTCCCATGTAAAAATGCATTTTCAGGAATAGAAAGCGATGATCAATATGTGAATGTTCACAAGAGTATAACTCAGTTACTCTTCCTACAGTTTTTGAAGCTTCACTTACTGCTTCGAAATTATTTCTAAAAAACTCCGAAAAGTCGACAATCCTGGCCCATGAAACATGATCAAGATTGGGTCTCAGATCGTTTTCAAAATCTTGCCAAGGGCGTAAGACTATCTTCCCACCAAAGCAACGTGCTGATTTAGACAGTATACCCAATTACATGGCCTGGACGTATGATTCATGAGTTGGAGCGCAGAATAAAGATCATTTGTTATTGATAAGCCAACCTTCCCAGTCATCTCTCTCAAGGTGGCAAGCGAGTTAGATCGTACTTGGTTCAAAGTCCAGTGCCCAGAGACTATGTTTATTGTGAAGTAAGCCATTTTGTATTTTTTAGAAGGAAAATATATTGTTTTGGGTTTGGGAGAATGATTTGTAGGTGATGTGGGTGGTGTAATATTTGTTTTGGCAGAAGGATGGATTGACGTGTTATTCGTGTTGATTTGATTGAGAATTTTCGAGACACACATTACAGCATTTCGATTAGAAGGTAAACGAGTGTTTAAATTTTGTTGGGTATTATTATATACTTTCTTTGGACCCTGATTATTTGTGTGGCCCGAGAAATTGTAATAATAGCATATTTTTAGGTTTTTACAATTTCTTGCGATGTCTTTTCGATCTGCGCAGTTGATTACAATTGGAGGTGATGGATTGTTTTGTAGTGGCTGAGATAGGATTGGTTTCGATGGTATTTTTGGATGGTAAATAAAAGGTTTATCTGGTAGTGGCATAGATGAGGGTTTGGATCGGAAAGTTAAATAAATGAGTAACAGAGTGGAATGAAAGAGAAGGAGATAGACGGAGGAGGTGGAGAGTGTAGTAAGGCCGCCATGGTTTCTTAGCTGTTATGAAGGAAATTAGAAATGAGGTTATAAATGATTGAATAGGAATTAGATTTTGATTAAAAAAATTGCAATTTTGTAATTAACAATTTTTAAATGTTTAGTGGAATATTTTATTTTATTTCAGATAAAAAAAGGATAGTTGCATCTATCTGTTCAAAATTGAACTTCAGGTTTAAAAAAGATAGTTGAATATATACGTCATGTGTTAATTATTAGTTGCAAATATTCAATATTAATGATAAAAAATAATTTTTGATTAAATTATTTAATTGTTTTTATTTAATAATTTTTTAAAATTTAGTAGAATGTCTTATTTTATTTCAGATTTAACAAAGATAGTTGCATCTATTTTTCCAAAGTAGAACATTAGATTTAAAAAAGATAGTTGAATATATATGTCATGTGTTAATTGTTAATTGCAGATATGCAATATTAATGATAAAAATTAAGTTTTAATTACAAAATTGCATATTTGTAATTAACAATTATTAAATGTTTAGTAGAATATCTAATTTTATTTCAAATTTAAAAAACATAGTTGCATCTATCTTTTCAAAACTAAACTTCATATTTGAAAAAAATAATTGAATATATTTGTCATATGTTAATTTTTAGTTGCAAATATGCAGTGTTAATGATAAAACTGAACCTTTGATTACAAAATACTTTTATCTTTTTTGGATAAAGATAAATACTTTTATCTTTTTTACAATAGGTTGAACAACTTGCAATAATGATCTAAATCATAGTGGCATAGTTAAACCTTTCTTGTATACTGTGTACTACAATACAATTAAAATTGCGAACAAAGTGGAAACCGTAGTAGGGAGGGTCTTACGAATAGAGGGACTGAATTAATAAGAACATGTATATATTTTTCAGATAAAGATAAATATTTTATCTTTTTAAGACAATGAAGAACTACTTGTTATGTAAAATCAATTATTAATTATGACATTTACATATTTTTATTTTGCAGTCTCAACATGTATTTATAAACTACAATAACAACATACTTGAAACAAATTAGATAGAGGAAGAGTCATAAGAAAGGCAGAATCATAATTTAATATCAACTTATCAGATGCAACCATGTGTTTTTATTTGGGGAAAAAGTTAAAAATCCGCATGTTTATTTGTTGATATTGTATTGACAGGTGGAATAGTATATTAGCATGTAAGATGAAAAGAAATGTGGTTTCAAATCAAACGATATCCATATAAAAGATATACATATTTAACTTTTTTTATTCAAAGACAAAAACATATTGTCAATTTAAATATAATCATTGGACTAAATCCTTTACAAGCTAACTGACCATCTCACTTTTACTCTTCAAGTCGCACCATCAGAATTAAAAATTAATCACCTGAGTCAATTTCGACATGCCTCCTCATCAAATGAAAACACAGAAACCAAAAACAGCAGGCTACCGATGAACAATCTCCCCAAGTTGGCAAACAACATCCAACCTACATTATATTTAGAGAAAATGGCCTAACAACCAAACCCACGTATATGAAAACGAAATCGAAGCATCCGAAGTTGTGAGTTTCTAAATCTGGAATCTATATGTAGGTGCTGAATTGCTGGTATTGAATTGATTTGACAGAGAATTTTTGAATTGAGATTTGAGAAAGAAAAATTTGGGTTTATAAATTTTGGTGGATTAAGGGATACGACCTTTTTTGTTGTAAAAGTGAACAAGAGAAAGCGAGGAGAATAAGCGGCCTATTGTCATTAAAAATAAATATTTTGAATCCATGTCCTGGAAATTAATTGTTTGATGTAAGGAGGCCCTTATGGTAAAGCTCCCCTTATATTAAATAGTGAAAATTGTTTAGTTAGAAAAATAATTCAAACCAAATTAGAATTAGTTAAATTTATTAACTAGTGATTAATTTGAATCGACTATTGTTTGAAAACCCCACACGGGTATTGGAATGATATTTGACATACACTAATCCCAATATTTAATTGTATGTCAATCGATTGATTGACAGACTGTTGTGAGCATTATTTATTTATTTTAATGCTTATACAGTTGTAGAATGCACTCTAGATGATGTTCGAATATTTAATGATTATTTATCATGATGGTTGAATACATGCGATGTATGAAATCCATATAATTGATATCATATGGTAATTGATTGAGTCGCATTCTGATTCAGAATACGAAAAAATATTTTAAAATAATAATCAGTGAAGAATTAAAATACGATTTTGTTGTCCGATTTTGGATGGACACAAAAATATTGAAATGCAAAGCCGAGTTAAGTAGTCAAACGCCATTTTAACTCGAACAGGTTAATCAATCGATTTTATTCATTTTATAAATGGATACGAAAGGGAAATGGATTTCAAAATCAGATATTTTGAAGATATTATCATTTTGATATTATAACGGTACGGAATATTCAGTTTTGATTTAAAATTGAAAATGAAGTTGAGATCATTTTAAAACGAATTTATAAATATTTTAAAATACGTTTTGAAAAGGAAATCGACGATTATATATATATATACACACACACATATATATATATGGCTTGAATAGAATGCGTCGCGCAACGACCTTTCGTGAATTTCAACCACTAACTTCAAATTGATGTAACGGGAGATCCGACCGTCGATTGTCCTAAACTCGGAACCCTTGGGTTCATACCGAAAAGATCTTTCCAATGAGTATAAGAAATTTAAATTTGAATGGTTGGATTTTAAATTATGTCCAAATCTTTGGAAAAGGTCGTTATGAATGCAGTTCGGTGGCTGATATTGGAAACCGACTGTGAGGGCCTTATTAAAATTATGGATAAATTATGTAAAATCATATTGACTGATTTGGAAATATTCTGGATGTAATATTCCATATTTGGAAAGATAAATGATATTTTTATCTAAATGAACTAGTTATTAACTAGAATTATAATCCAATGTTTTTAAATAAATAAATTGGATTTGTAAATCGGTTTTTAAAATAACCAGAATTTTTTAGTGTTAAATTGGAAATGATTTGAATGGAAATAGTCTTTGGAATATTTCGATGTTGGATTCCGTGATTATACAGAAATTGTTGAGGAATTTGGAAGATATAGATATCGTTATTCCCAATACGATATTTGTTTGTTTCAGAATTTGATATTGAATATAAGATGATATTATTTCCAGTGAATATAAGGTACACATCCCTAAAACCAAACTCAGTTAGGCTCACATCCGGTGATAAACTTAATATAAATTTAGTCCCTATTTTTCGAAAATTCAGTAAAATAAATAATAAAAAATATGAAAAAATCATGTAAATTCTTATTTAAATAAAATACGTAAATGCTAAAAAATTCAGATCCAAAAAACATCGAACTTGGCGTCAAAAACCCAAAAAACTTGAAAAAACTACGAAATTGCAGTTTAATGCATAATAGTATGCAAGTATCTGTATTTTCCTGCGTACATCCGTGCATGTTTTAAACTCATGCATCTGTGTCTGAATTTTTTGCATACATCTATGTAAGTACTGCGTAATTTTGGCATACAAGTGTGCATAAATTCACATGCATAAATATCAGTTCAAAATTTTGCATGAAATACTTGCATACATGTCTGCAAGTATTCCAAATAGTTGCACACATGTATGCAAGTTTAGGTCCAGATTTTCTATAGAAAACAACGTATGCACTAGATGCATACGTGTATGCAACTATTAGCAAAAGTTGCATACATGTATGCAACTTTTTTTTTTTTGCGTGGACTTCTGAGAATATTTCTAGATTTTAGAATTTTTTATGTGAGAGCGCATTTTTTTGCCTGAAATATGTAAGAGGTCGAAGTCTTCAAAACAGCAGGCCGAAGGGGAAAATAGGGACCGGGTTTGAAGAAGAAACATGATAGGGACGTGAGTTGTATTTTAAACTATAATAGGGATGTGAGACAAAAATACCCTTATTTCTATTCAGAGCCTTGTATTTAATATAAAATTGGATTTTGGGTTTGTCATGAATGGTATCTTAAATAACATTATTCTTAAACCCCGTTGAGAAAGGAATAAATCTTTTGATTAAGATTAATGAAGTTTACCAATTAATTAATTTAATTATAATCGAAATGAAGGTTGATTTTGGATTTATCGTGAACAATGTTTCAAATAACATTTGTTCTTTAACCCAATTGATAGTGATGATATGTTTTGGAATTTATAAATCTTTTCATTAATATTTACTGGAAATTTTCCAAAGTAAAGTTTTCCAATTTAATACATTAAATTGGAATTGAATGAAATTCGATTTGGTGATAATCGAGATGAGCATCCTTAAAGGAAGGCCGTTATTATATATATGGAATTTAAAAGACCTTGTCGTTATTCCATTTATATTATTAGTCTGATACGGAAATTTATATCGATTATTGTAACAACCCGTAAAATGCGAGCCAGTTTGAAATTTTTATTTTGGCAATTTTAGCGAATTTTGATTATTTAAAATGGATTATTTTAAATAATATCGACATGAAATTTATTTTAAATATAATTCGAACGTATATATTTATACGCGTCGTCGTTAGAATATAAATATTTATATATAATTAAATAGAATTGAAAATGGCGCGGTAGTTCGATAATTCGATTTCAAACTTCAATTGAATATACCGGGTGCAAAACAAACCGGATTTTAGTGAAACCAAAAATGACAGGATCTAATAGTGAATATCTTTCCAACGAATCCGAATGATCAAAATTTCTTAGCGTGAATCAAAAGATATGTCCAGTTGAAAATTCTGAATAGTCGCTATGGAATTCAGGCCCTTAAAAATGGACATTTTGCAAACAACCTCGGATTTCGACGAAACCAGTTTTGTTGGGTCCGGGATGTCAAGTTATCGCTAGGTTTCAAATTTCATAATTTTTCGAATCAATATGTGAGCGTGGCAAAGGAAAACGCGTTTGACCATTTCAGTTGAATTTAATCGACTGGAAATTGGCCATTTTTCAAACGGTCTCAGAATTCGACGAAACTAGTTTTGTTAGGACCGTATCGTCAATACGAAGCTAGAAAATATTTTTCGAGAATTTTTAGAGTTAGTATGTGACCCTGGTAATTTGAAATGTACGTTTAAAATTCAATATAGTGATTTAAATGTTAATTCAAAAGGAAACTGATTGTAACGATCAAATCAGCTTGCGATACATATCCCATTGTGTTCGGAATGGGGGTAAAACGCTATGGACAACAGGCGGTGGGCCTCGTTTCAAGGTCGTATGTAAAAGTCAACCCTTTTGCAAATTTAAATAATAAAATAATAAAAAAAATAATTTTTAATTTCCCTCCCCCCTTTTATCTTCGTTTTGGCCCCCCCCCCTTCATTTCGATTTAAACAGAAATAAAAAAAAAAAAAAAAGGAGAAACCCTACGCCTATCGAGAAGCCGCCGCCCCTCTTACCCTCGACGCCGACGAAACCCGAAGCCGCCGCCCACCTCGAAAGCATCGCGACCCCCCCTTGAAGTCAACGCCTTCTCCGATTCGCCATTCGAAGCCGCTCCCCGTTCGAACCCCGAGCCGCCCAGCTCGAGAAGCACCTCCGACATCGGTGAAACCCCCCCCCCCCCCCTCGGTAAGTATTTCGTTATTTTATTTTATAATAATTTAAAAACTGTGTTTTTAATTAGCATTTTAAAAACTGATTTTATAATGATTTAAAAACTGTTTTTTTTAAATTTAAAGCTGATTTGAAAAGAGAAAATAAAATTGAAATGATTTTTAGAAAAGTTAAAACCTGATTTATAAACCTGAAAAATAAAAACTGATTTTAATTTTTAGAAAAGATTTTAAAACTGAAATTTTTAGAAAAGATTGGAAGTTGAATTTTTTTTAAAAAAAAAAAAAGAAAGAAAACTGAAAACTGATTTCTTTAAAAAGAAAAATCATATCTTTATATATCGAAAGTCGATAGAAAAATAGAATTTTTATGTAATGAACTTCGATAGAAAAATAGAATTTTTATATATTGAACTTTGAAATAAAAATAGGATTTTTATATATTGAATAGCGAACTAAAAATTCGATTTTTATATATTGAATAGCGAACTAAAAATTCGATTTTTATATATTGAATAGCGAACTAAAAATTCGATTTTTATATATTGAATAGCGAACTAAAAATTCGATTTTTATATATTGAATAGCGAACTAAAAATTCGATTTTTATATATTGAATAGCGAACTAAAAATTCGATTTTTATATATTGAATAGCGAAGTAAAAATGTGATTTTTACGTATGTAGTGAAAGCAGCAACGAAGGCGACAAGAAGGCGAGTTGGCGAAGATTTCCTGCATTAGAAGTGCCACGGAGCTAGGATAGCTATAAGTGAGAATTTCTCACCTTTCAATTTAATTTTTCTAGTTATATATATACTAGGATGCAGACGGTGCTTAGTAGCACCCGACACAATCGTCCACAGACCATGGACTTGTTTGTTTGACTGTTTGGTGATTGATTGCGATATTGGTTTGAATGTGGTTTGTGGTGTGAAAAATCGAATCGATAAATTGGTTAGGATTAGACGTGCGCCGTTATAAGGCGAAGGAGTAAGGCTAGGTTAGACTCTTACTCCAAATTTTGTGGTTTGCATAACGAATTGATTTGATTGATGTGTGAATGGCATCGGCCTTCACTAGACCGGGGATAAGGCTAGGCCTTGTCCCGTTTCTAGTATCGTGCCGTTATGCCGCCGAAATTTTCTAAAAATATGTTAGAAAAATAAAAATATCATTTTATTTAAAGAATGAACTGAATAGGAATTCATATGTTGGAATAAAATGTTTTATCGTTAAAAATATAATTTTTAACGCGAATGTGAATAAATAAATATTCATTTATAAACCAGACGGTTTGTTTATGTACACCTATTTGAAGGACATTGATTGGGTCGATAAATTTTACACATCGCCCAACAGCACAAATAAAATATGTGTTTGATTGTTTGAAACCCCACACGGGTGTTGGGATGAAATTTGAAGTTCACTCATCCTGATTGATTAAATATGTCGATCGATAGATTGACAGGCTGTTATAAGCGTTGAATATCTATATTTGATGCTTTTACAGTGTAGTGCACTTTGGTTGGTGGTTGATTATTTTCAATGTTATTATATACATGTGTTGTATGAAAATCCATATAATTAACTTTATATGGTAATTGATTGGGCCTCATTCCAATTTGAAAAACAAAGAATATTATAAAATAAAAGTTCATGTGTTGACAGTACTCATCCGTTGAGATTGGTCATGTGTTGAACGAAATATTTTAGTAATAAAATTTACATCTTTATCAATATAAAATAAAAGTTCATGTGTTGACAGTACTCATCCGTTGAGATTGGTCATGTGTTGAACGAAATATTTTGATAATAACAACTATTTTGAAAAAGAAATATTTGAAATAGAATATTTGAAAATAGAAATTTATGAAGCCGTGTTGATTAGATTGACGCCATTTTGACGTAAACGATATTTATATCGATTTTATTCATTTCGAAAGGTAAAGAATTGAAAACGATTTCGAAATGAATTGAATTGAAAACGATGTCGAAATGAATTGAATTGAAAACGAATTCAAAAAGAATTGAAAACGATTTCGAAATGAATTGAATTGAAAACGAATTCAAAAAGAATTGAAAACGATTTCGAAATGAATTGAATTGAAAACGAATTCAAAAGGAATTGAAAACGAATTCAAAAGGAATTGAAAACGATTTCGAAATGAAATGAATTGAAAACGATTTCGAAATGAAATGAATTGAAAACGATTTCGAAATGAAATGAATTGAAAACGATTTCGAAATGAATTGAAAACGAATTCAAATTGAATTGAAAACGAATTGAAATGAATTCAAATTGAATTGAAATTTGAATTGAATTGAAATGAATTTTAAAAACGAATTGATAACGAAGAATTCAATTTTGATTTGAATTGGAAATGGAAGTTGAGATTGCTTTTGAAATGAATATTAAAACTATTTATATAATTCGTTTTAAATAGAAATCGACGAAATATATATTATATATATTATATATATAATATAATGGCCTGAATAGAACGTGCCGCGCCGCGGCAGTTCGTGAATTTCGACCATTTATTTCAAACGGACATTGCGGGAGATCCGACCGTCGGATTCTCCTAAAACCGGAACCGTTGGGTTCGTATCGAAAAGAGCTTTCTAACGAATGTGATAAATTAGAAATCTAACGGTTTGATTTGGAATTATGTCCAAATCAAATTGGAAAAAGGTCGCTGTAAGTGCAGTTCGATGGCCATTGGTGGAAATCGACTGTACGGGCCTTGATAAAATTAGTAAAAATAGTAATAATTTGTATAAAATCATAAGAAATGATTTAGAAAGAATTGGGATGAAAAACTCCATATTTGAAAAGATAAAAATAGATTTTTATCGAAATGAACTAGTTTTGAACTAGAATTATAATTCTATTTATTTTTAAATAAATAAATTGAATTTGAAAAGGTTTTGAAAATAACCAAAATTTCCAATGATTGCATTGGAGTGGATTTGAATCGAAATTGTCTTCGGAATATTTCGATGTTGGAATTCGTGATTATACAGATGTTGTTATGGAAATTTGAAAGATATATATTTATATCGTTATTTCCAATACGGCATTTGTTAGTCGTAGAATTCGATATTGAATATAAGCCGATATATTTTCTATTCAGAGCCTTGTATTGAATATCGAATGTGATTTGGGTTTGTCGTGAATGGTGTCTTCACTAACACTGTTCTTGAACCCAGTTGAGAAATGATTAAATCTTTTTATTTAGATTTAATGAAGTGTACCAATTAAACGATATTTAATTGGAATTGAATTGGTATTGATTTTTGGGTTTATCGTGAACAGTGTTTTAAATAACACTCGTTCTTTAACCCGATAATTAATGGAATGTGATTTTGGGTTTATCGTGAACCGTGTTTTAAATGGCACTGATTCTTTAACCCAGTCGAAGATTAAAACTAAGTGGAGTTTTAATGAATCTTTAATTAGATTGAAATGATCGAAAATGGATTATCACCAGTTTTGCTCCAGGCGATAGTTAAATCTTTAATTAGATTTGAACGTGAAATGGTAATTGAATTTACCGATAACACTGTGGTGTTAGATATGAAGTATTACCAGTTTTACTTCATGGGATAAATAGGTTGGGATTGGGAAATTAAAACAAATGATTACTTCGGTAAGGTTCGTTAATCCCGACTAGTTTGAATTGATATTCAAAAATAGATTAAAGAATAAATTCAAGGAATTTATCTTGGATAAAATTAATGGGAACCTTTCCCTATGAATGTGAAATTTGGAAACTAACTGTCGGTTGGCCAAGCAGAATGGTTTTGGATTGTTTTGGTGAAATTGAAATTGATATGATTGACCAGTTGGTATCAGAGCTTTGGTTTGTAAAGCTCGAGAATAAGACACATTAGAACCATACGAAAGAATTCATCAGATATTGGATTAGTAATATCCAATGGGAATGACTCGTTAGAGATGGGATCAGTAGTATCCTAGAACGAGTGTGAAGAGTATATTTTTAAAGTGAAAACAATTTTTGTTTTGAAAATTTAAATCAACTATTCGTATTTGATTATTTATCTATATAGATTTGGACAATCCGATATATAAAGATTTTGCATATGCGTCTTGCAAACGTGTATTCGAAGTTTTAATATACTGGATAGTTATAGAATCATACTCTAGTGCCCGGGGATAATTCTGGTGATGGGGCACCATCGCCAGTATTTATTTTCGAGCGACGAAAGTGAGATTTCTATATTTCCTATTGACTGGTGTGAGAACCAAAATTAGATAGGGCCTATTGTTGTGATTTGGCATCAAAAATCTGATTTTTGACTATGTATCAAAATTATGAATTTGAAACTCTAATTCACTAATTGATTGATGTTTGTGTTGTTTGTTTATTTGTTTGCTAATTATGAACCATTTAGCCTAATTGAATCAAATATTAAATTATATTGAAAATTGGTCGCATTTTCTTGCATATACATGTACTTACATCGAACAGGTCATAGCAAGGAGGCTAGAGCAGAGAATAAAATTTGTTTGCCCGACAAATAGGTACATGTTTACTACATAATTTACTGTTTTGTTTGGGTGATGATGATTTTATGAGCCTATTGGCTAGCCGCTTGGCTTTTTCTTTTTCTTTTTGAGATCTGAAGGACCGGGGAAGCTATTTGAAATTCCCCGATGCTCCCGGTGCAGGGGAGGTTATGGCGAAATTTTTCAAAAATTTAGGGTGTTAGCCAAATTTTTGAAATTTTGAAATTTCTCAGAAACTGAAAAGTTGGAGAATGGAAGTCTGATCGAACGTAGAGTTGATTAATCAAACCACTTTCGACTTTGTTCCTTTTCGGGGACGAAAAGTTTTAAGTGGGGGAGATTGTGACAACCCGTAAAATGCGAGCCAGTTTGAAATTTTTATTTTGGCAATTTTAGCGAATATTGATTATTTAAAATGGATTATTTTAAATAATATCGACATGAAATTTATTTTAAATATAATTCGAACGTATATATTTATACGCGTCGTCGTTAGAATATAAATATTTATATATAATTAAATAGAATTGAAAATGGCGCGATAGTTCGATAATTCGATTTCAAACTTCAATTGAATATACCGGGTGCAAAACAAACCGGATTTTAGTGAAACCAAAAATGACAGGATCTAATAGTGAATATCTTTCCAACGAATCCGAATGATCAAAATTTCTTAGCGGGAATCAAAAGATATGTCCAGTTGAAAATTCTGAATAGTCGCTATGGAATTCAGGCCCTTAAAAATGGACATTTTGCAAACAACCTCGGATTTCGACGAAACCAGTTTTGTTGGGTCCGGGATGTCAAGTTATCGCTAGGTTTCAAATTTCATAATTTTTCGAATCAATATGTGAGCGTGGCAAAGGAAAACGCGTTTGACCATTTCAGTTGAATTTAATCGACTGGAAATTGGCCATTTTTCAAACGGTCTCAGAATTCGACGAAACTAGTTTTGTTAGGACCGTATCGTCAATACGAAGCTAGAAAATATTTTTCGAGAATTTTTAGAGTTAGTATGTGACCCTGGTAATTTGAAATGTACGTTTAAAATTCAATATAGTGATTTAAATGTTAATTCAAAAGGAAACTGATTGTAACGATCAAATCAGCTTGCGATACATATCCCATTGTGTTCGGAATGGGGGTAAAACGCTATGGACAACAGGCGGTGGGCCTCGTTTCAAGGTCGTATGTAAAAGTCAACCCTTTTGCAAATTTAAATAATAAAATAATAAAAAAAAAATTAATTTCCCTCCCCCCTTTTATCTTCGTTCTGCCCCCCCCCCCCCCCCTTCATTTCGATTTAAACAGAAATAAAAAAAAAAAAAAAGAGAAACCCTACGCCTATCGAGAAGCCGCCGCCCCTCTTACCCTCGACGCCGACGAAACCCGAAGCCGCCGCCCACCTCGAAAGCATCGCGAGCCCCCCTTGAAGTCAACGCCTTCTCCGATTCGCCATTCGAAGCCGCTCCCCGTTCGAACCCCGAGCCGCCCAGCTCGAGAAGCACCTCCGACATCGGTGAACCCCCCCCCCCTCGGTAAGTATTTCATTATTTTATTTTATAATAATTTAAAAACTATGTTTTTAATTAGCATTTTAAAAACTGATTTTATAATGATTTAAAAACTGTTTTTTTTTTTTATTTAAAGCTGATTTGAAAAGAGAAAATAAAACTGAAATGATTTTTAGAAAAGTTAAAACCTGATTTATAAACCTGAAAAATAAAAACTGATTTTAATTTTTAGAAAAGATTTTAAAACTGAAATTTTTAGAAAAGATTGGAAGCTGATTTTTTAAAAAAAAAAAAAAGAAAGAAAACTGAAAACTGATTTCTTTAAAAAGAAAAATCATATCTTTATATATCGAAAGTCGATAGAAAAATAGAATTTTTATGTAATGAACTTCGATAGAAAAATAGAATTTTTATATATTGAACTTTGAAATAAAAATAGGATTTTTATATATTGAATAGCGAACTAAAAATTCGATTTTTATATATTGAATAGCGAACTAAAAATTCGATTTTTATATATTGAATAGCGAACTAAAAATTCGATTTTTATATATTGAATAGCGAACTAAAAATTCGATTTTTATATATTGAATAGCGAACTAAAAATTCGATTTTTATATATTGAAGAACTAAAAATTCGATTTTTATATATTGAATAGCGAACTAAAAATTCGATTTTTATATATTGAATAGCGAAGTAAAAATGTGATTTTTACGTATGTAGTGAAAGCAGCAACGAAGGTGACAAGAAGGCGAGTTGGCGAAGATTTCCTGCATTAGAAGTGCCGTGGAGCTAGGATAGCTATAAGTGAGAATTTCTCACCTTTCAATTTAATTTTTCTAGTTATATATATACTAGGATGCAGACGGTGCTTAGTAGCACCCGACACAATCGTCCACAGACCATGGACTTGTTTGTTTGACTGTTTGGTGATTGATTGCGATATTGGTTTGAATGTGGTTTGTGGTGTGAAAAATCGAATCGATAAATTGGTTAGGATTAGACGTGCGCCGTTATAAGGCGAAGGAGTAAGGCTAGGTTAGACTCTTACTCCAAATTTTGTGGTTTGCATAACGAATTGATTTGATTGATGTGTGAATGGCGTGGGCCTTCACTAGACCGGGGATAAGGCTAGGCCTTGTCCCGTTTCTAGTATCGTGCCGTTATGCCGCCGAAATTTTCTAAAAATATGTTAGAAAAATAAAAATATCATTTTATTTAAAGAATGAACTGAATAGGAATTCATATGTTGGAATAAAATGTTTTATCGTTAAAAATATAATTTTTAACGCGAATGTGAATAAATAAATATTCATTTATAAACCAGACGGTTTGTTTATGTACCCCTATTTGAAGGACATTGATTGGGTCGATAAATTTTACACATCGCCCAACAGCACAAATAAAATATGTGTTTGATTGTTTGAAACCCCACACGGGTGTTGGGATGAAATTTGAAGTTCACTCATCCTGATTGATTAAATATGTCGATCGATAGATTGACAGGCTGTTATAAGCGTTGAATATCTATATTTGATGCTTTTACAGTGTAGTGCACTTTGGTTGGTGGTTGATTATTTTCAATGTTATTATATACATGTGTTGTATGAAAATCCATATAATTAACTTTATATGGTAATTGATTGGGCCTCATTCCAATTTGAAAAACAAAGAATATTATAAAATAAAAGTTCATGTGTTGACAGTACTCATCCGTTGAGATTGGTCATGTGTTGAACGAAATATTTTAGTAATAAAATTTACATCTTTATCAATATAAAATAAAAGTTCATGTGTTGACAGTACTCATCCGTTGAGATTGGTCATGTGTTGAACGAAATATTTTGATAATAACAACTATTTTGAAAAAGAAATATTTGAAATAGAATATTTGAAAATAGAAATTTATGAAGCCGTGTTGATTAGATTGACGCCATTTTGACGTAAACGATATTTATATCGATTTTATTCATTTCGAAAGGTAAAGAATTGAAAACGATTTCGAAATGAATTGAATTGAAAACGATGTCGAAATGAATTGAATTGAAAACGAATTCAAAAAGAATTGAAAACGATTTCGAAATGAATTGAATTGAAAACGAATTCAAAAAGAATTGAAAACGATTTCGAAATGAATTGAATTGAAAACGAATTCAAAAGGAATTGAAAACGAATTCAAAAGGAATTGAAAACGATTTCGAAATGAAATGAATTGAAAACGATTTCGAAATGAAATGAATTGAAAACGATTTCGAAATGAAATGAATTGAAAACGATTTCGAAATGAATTGAAAACGAATTCAAATTGAATTGAAAACGAATTGAAATGAATTCAAATTGAATTGAAATTTGAATTGAATTGAAATGAATTTTAAAAACGAATTGATAACGAAGAATTCAATTTTGATTTGAATTGGAAATGGAAGTTGAGATTGCTTTTGAAACGAATATTAAAACTATTTATATAATTCGTTTTAAATAGAAATCGACGAAATATATATTATATATATTATATATATAATATAATGGCCTGAATAGAACGTGCCGCGCCGCGGCAGTTCGTGAATTTCAACCATTTATTTCAAACGGACATTGCGGGAGATCCGACCGTCGGATTCTCCTAAAACCGGAACCGTTGGGTTCGTATCGAAAAGAGCTTTCTAACGAATGTGATAAATTAGAAATCTAACGGTTAGATTTGGAATTATGTCCAAATCAAATTGGAAAAAGGTCGCTGTAAGTGCAGTTCGATGGCCATTGATGGAAATCGACTGTACGGGCCTTGATAAAATTAATAAAAATAGTAATAATTTGTATAAAATCATAAGAAATGATTTAGAAAGAATTGGGATGAAAAACTCCATATTTGAAAAGATAAAAATAGATTTTTATCGAAATGAACTAGTTTTGAACTAGAATTATAATTCTATTTATTTTTAAATAAATAAATTGAATTTGAAAAGGTTTTGAAAATAACCAAAATTTCCAATGATTGCATTGGAGTGGATTTGAATCGAAATTGTCTTCGGAATATTTCGATGTTGGAATTCGTGATTATACAGATGTTGTTATGGAAATTTGAAAGATATATATTTATATCGTTATTTCCAATACGGCATTTGTTAGTCGTAGAATTCGATATTGAATATAAGCCGATATATTTTCTATTCAGAGCCTTGTATTGAATATCGAAAGTGATTTGGGTTTGTCGTGAGTGGTGTCTTCACTAACACTGTTCTTGAACCCAGTTGAGAAATGATTAAATCTTTTTATTTAGATTTAATGAAGTGTACCAATTAAACGATATTTAATTGGAATTGAATTGGTATTGATTTTTGGGTTTATCGTGAACAGTGTTTTAAATAACACTCGTTCTTTAACCCGATAATTAATGGAATGTGATTTTGGGTTTATCGTGAACCGTGTTTTAAATGGCACTGATTCTTTAACCCAGTCGAAGATTAAAACTAAGTGGAGTTTTAATGAATCTTTAATTAGATTGAAATGATCGAAAATGGAGTATCACCAGTTTTGCTCCAGGCGATAGTTAAATCTTTAATTAGATTTGAACGTGAAATGGTAATTGAATTTACCGATAACACTGTGGTGTTAGATATGAAGTATTACCAGTTTTACTTCATGGGATGAATAGGTTGGGATTGGGAAATTAAAACAAATGATTACTTCGGTAAGGTTCGTTAATCCCGACTAGTTTTGAATTGATATTCAAAATAGAATAAAGAATAAATTCAAGAAATTTATCTTGGATAAAATTAATGGGAACCTTTCCCTATGAATGTGAAATCAGAAACTAACTGGCGGTTAACTAAGCAGAATGGTTTTCTGGGTATTGATCTGATGTTGGTTTCGGCCTTCGGGGTTAATATTTGGGGAATTATTCTCTTGATTAATTTACGGTTAGTGACTGATGAATTGGAATGAGGCGTATGTTGTGTTTGTGTAACACTTATTTAAATATACGCGAGTTATTCGGAAAGATCGGGTTTATCCCATTCTGAATAACTGATACGACGATAAGTCGAAGATGAAGACGATGGTCGAAGACCGGAGGTCTTCACGTCGTTTGGGTGATAACTGATGATCTTGATTGGGCTGTACACCCAAGAAGATGGAAACAGTTAGTGATCGTCCAGACGTACTTGGAGATCGATGGATATGCGGGGTACTAGGTGCCTCGAGTTTCGTTCAGACCCAGAACGAACTTGTAAATGGACTGTGTGTCTGACATTGGATTTCATTCTGTGTGACTGATATCGGTTGCATAGGATGGTTTGCCTGTGTGGCATGCTAAGATGCAAATGATCAAGGCTTCTGTTGAAAAGCAAAGTCTTGTGGTGATGATCAAAGCACGGCCTTTGTGGCGTAGCTTTGTGTAACGTTTGCCTCGCGTGTTTCACACCCGGTATGAACCAAAAACGGGAGACGGACCTCAGGGAGGGCCTGCGTTTCCTCCTAGCTAGAAGTGGCGTCAGTGGTTTTACACGCCCTGACGAGTTTGACTTATGTGGTTGTTGCTGTTGCGAGGCGCCTCGGTTAGATCGGACGATCCGGGTCCGATGGAGTCATTCGTTGGCTCGCTTACGCCCCAAAGGGCGGCGAAACGTAGTGCTCAGGTATAATAATCCACATCGGTGGACCGGCCCTGTCGCTCCAAGGCTTGCCTGCGCGCTTGCCTGAGACTCGGGCTAGGCAGTCTCGAATCGGTTGAGGACTATCTTTTGCCTCGGTTCATAGATGGAAACCCAATTTCCAAATACGTGACTTTGCGATTTTGATTGTATAACCTATATATGGTGACATAGTGGGATGGGGCGCTCATGCCGCCTATGATTGATACTTATGATTTGAAGTTGTTTTATGCACTATGCACTTATAATAGTATCAAATGATTTGTTTTAAACGTATCAAGCATTCTTTGGCTGTTATAAGGGAAAACCCTATCCTCGGCTGCGTTGCATTGTGTGATGGGACCTGGGTCTTATAACAGCTTCATTTTCTTTATTTAGCATTGCGCTGTTTGTTTTATGCACTGGTATTCTTGGGAGGAAACCCGTTCCGTGTTATACGGCGTGGTCCCTTGATTTACCTGACTTTAAAATAAAGATTAACTGTTTTAGTTCTCACACCAGTCCCATGACTGACCTGGAGTTTATTGTTTTAACCTAAACTCTGGGTGCCCCTTATTTTGACACGGGCAGCTAGTAGTTTTGGTTTTGCAGATTTATATTCACAGGATCCTGGTTTACATCTGGAATGATATCCAGAAAGCTTTGTATCCGTATATCTACTTCTAGTTGTGTATTGTATTATTTTCCGCTGCTATGTATTTAAATGTAATTTAAATCTCTGATATTTCTGTGTAATATTTATTTATACTCTGTATATTCTTGTAATCTGATGCATTGTTGTAATAACAATGAAATGTTCTTCTGTATGCGTTCTATTTTGTCGTGTTCTCAAACGATAGGGTGTTTCGAACGGTCTGGGCCGGTTTAGCGACTGGTTCGGACCGAGCGAAATTCCTTTTCGTCACAATTATGTATTGATCTATTTTCCGTGAAGATTCCATAGCTAATGGAAGCTGATTTGGGTATATCGTGAACTGTGTTTTAAATGACACTAATTCTTTAACCCGGTTAAAGAAAAGATTAATTTCTTAAAGTTGAATAATCATAAAGTAATGATTTATGATACTGAAACCAAGTTGGAGTTTTAATGAATCATTAATTAGATTGGAATGAGAATGGGATAATTAAATTTATCGAATTCATGAAATGATCGAGAATGGAGTACCACTAGCTTTACTCCAGACGATAGTTAAATCTTTAATTAAATCTGAACGTGAAATGGTAATTAAATTTACCGATAGCACGTGGGTGTTAGACATGGAGTACTTCGGTAAGGGTCGATGATCCCGACTAGTTAATAAAATATTTTGAAAATGATATCCCAAGGAAGATTAAAGAATAAATTTAGTGAATATTAGGCTCACATCCCTATTTTGAAACTTAATTAGGCTCACATCCAGTCATAAACTTATTATAGATTAGGTCCCTATTTTCAAAACTTATAAAATAATAATTAAAAAAAATAACACGCTAAACAGAGGTCAGAAAGAAGGAAACAGCAAAAAAAAAGAAAAAACTTCAGTTAAATGCATAATATTATGCACGTTTTTGAGTTTATTGCATGCATATGTGCAATTATTACAGTTCTTACAGCGCCTAGATTTAACTGCATATTTCAGTTCATTTTTATTTGCATCCAAATATGCAAATATCTCAGAAAACATGCACACATGTATGCAACATTTTTATAGGATAACACGCTAGCTAAAAGTAGGGACCTAATTTATAAAAAAAAAGTTTAAAATTAAAACCCGCCCCCTATTTACTGAGTTCCGCCTTTTTTAAAAAAAAACGTGCGGTACTTCATAAAAAAAATTTCTAAAATCTGGAAATAATTTCAGGATTCCACGAAAATAAAATAAAAATAGTTGCATACATTTATGCAATTATTACTGATAATTGCATATATGTATGCAACTTTTCCGTAAACTATGTTCGGTTTGGAAATCAGAAAATAAACCTGCACAAATGTGTGCAAGTATTTGAAATATTTGCATACATGTAGGCATGTATTTGCAAGAATAAAAATCAACGAAGATGAATGTAGTGAAAAATAAGCACGGATGTATGTAGGAAAATGATATATGTGCATACTATTATGTATTTAACTGCAAATTTCGTTTTTTTTTCTGTTTTTTTTTTATTTTTGATGCTTTGTTTGATGGTTTTTTATTCTGATTTTTTAGCGTTTACATGTTTTATTTAAATACGAATTTACTTGATTTTTTTATATTTTTTTGATGAATTTTTAGAAAATAGGGACCTAATTACAATAAGTTTATGACCGGGTTTTTTTTTATATTTTGAAACTTAATAGAGACCTCTAAAAAACGCACCCATAAATTTAAAAGAATTTATCTTTGATAAAATTAATGGGAATCTTTCCCTAAAGATGTGAATATCTGAATAAAAGAATATTCTGAACTAGAATGAGGCGTATGATGTGTTTTTATGGAACTTGATTATTGATTATAAAATACGCGAGTTATTCGGGAAGACCGGGTTTATCACATTCTGAATAACTGATACGACGACTAAAAGACTATGATTCGAAGACGGTGGTTGAAGACTGGACATCTTCACATCATATGGATGATTTCCGATGTCTTGATTGGGCTGTACACCCAAGATGAGGTAATAAGTGGTCATCGTCCAGACGTACTTGGAGAGTGCGAGGGTCTTTCTCCTATATTGGACATGTGGGACAAGGAATAAGGTGCCTCCGGTTTCGTTCACACCCAGAACGAACTAGTAAATGGATGTGTGTCTGACATTGGATTCATTCTGTGTTAATTGATTTCAATTAAACATATATCTGTTTGGTGGCGGAGAATTTAATCTATTTCTTAACACCCCTCTTTGAGAAGTATGAGCTTAGAGGTTATATATTGATAGACATCAGTCATATGGCGTGGATTTGAATGTGGCATGCTAAGATGCAAATGATCACGGATTATTGTTGAAAAGAAGAGTCTTGTGGAAGATGATCAAAACATGACTTTAATTAGCATAGCTTTGTGTATAGCGTTAATTCGCGAGCCTCACAGCCTGGTGTGAACCAGAAACGGGAGAGGACCGCAGGGAGGACATGTGTTTCTTTCTAGCTAGGAGTGGTGTCATGGTATGAAGCCCAAACGTTTTACTTATGTGGATGTTGGAAAGCGAGGTACCTTAGATTTGAGTCTCTAGTGGCTATTGATAAGGTCGATATACTGACCAGATTTTATGCCCCATAGGGCAGGGAAACGTATTGTTCAGGAATTACTAATCCTCTAAAGTAAGTGTGGACCGGCCATGTTGCATCCAGGTGCAGTTGTGGTTGAATCCTAAGGCACGGGCTAGATTGTCTCGAATTGGAAGGAAGATCCCTTGCCTTGGTTCATGATGGAATCCAATTCCAATACGACATTATGCAGTTTTGATTGTAAAACTATTATGGTGACATAATATATGGTATCTATGTCGTCTATGATTGATACATTTATATTAAAAAGTGTTTTAAACCTCTAGACACGAATAATAATATCAAATGATTTTTGGTTTATGAGTATCAAGCATATTTGGCCATTATAAGGTAAAACTCTATCCCTCGGCTTGCATTGCATTGTGTGTTGGGACCTGAGTCTTATAATGGCTTCATTTTTCCTTTTTAGCATTGCATGGTTTGTTTATGGTGTTCTTGGAAGGAAACCCGTTCTGTGTTATACGGCGTGGTCCCTTGATTTACCCAACTTTAAAATAAAGTTAATAACTGTTTTAGTTCTCACACCAGTCCCATGACTGACTCATAGTTTATTGTTTCTATCTAAACTCTTGGTGCCCATACTTTCCATATGGGCAGCTAGTATTTTTTTTTCCGCAGATATTTCTTTTCCCAGGATCCTGGATTACAGCTGGAGCTATATTCGGAAAGCTTTGTATCCGTGTATTTCCTTCAGTTGTGCTATTTAATGTTTTCCGCTATGCATTATATACATGTATTATATTTTCCACTGTTCTGTAAATTATTAATCTCTAAAATTGTATTTCCGCTTTGTAATATTTATTCTCACTCTGATATATTCTTGTAATGTAACACCCCACCTCCGTTAATGTCACTCACAAAGGGTATGCGTTAACTTTGGTGAAGCATTATAGGTAAAAGATACAGATAATTTACAAGACAAACATATAAAAAGCGGAAAAACTGGAATTATTTCATAAGCATCGTGGTTTAGTCAAAACATTACAACCATTATCTCAAAATCCAAATTCCAAATCATTACAATAAAACCTCTGTCTTGGTTAAAAACTCCAAATACATAAAGAAGCATAAAACAGTAGTAAAGCAGCATAAATCCGCAATAAAAGTATAACCGTAGCCATAGCCCAAGAAAAGAGAATCCAAGCAAGACATCTTGTAACGACCCACCATTTTGACCGCTTCAAGTCAGTAATTAAACCAAGTTGAAACGTCCAAAACAACATATTGTTATTAGCTTCTGAGGTAAATAGAATAAATCACAGAATCACAGATCGTGGACACAGATACAGAGCAATATAATATCTCACAGCGGAAAAATAAAAATACACTAGTAGTTCATGAGCAACTGCATAAATTTTACATCAGAGTTTACATAAAAAATACAGGGGAAGACTTAAACAATGAATTTCAGATACATAAATAAATGATAACAATTTGAAATAGAAACGACAGAAATAGCTAGATGACTAGACCAACAGAATGAGTAGACACAAGTGAGCAAATGCCAATATAAACTTCAACTCCAATAGTGAATCTCAACAGCTGGAATACTCAATCTGACCCGAGCAATAATGAAAAACAAAACAACTCAGAGCAGGACTAACATTCTCATGGAAGTAAATCAATTCAAATGAAATGTTCTATGAAATGCAATCAGTAACTTAAAGAATGTTTGGGATCACCATTCTCTAAGGATCCGTCAAACTAATATTATATAGTATAATACGGTACATACAATAGTGTCTATCAGTAAAGTAAAATATCAAAATAGCGTAAGCGGGATTACCATGATTACCCTTACACCGTTTATATATTCCCACAGTATATACAGTACCGTAATTCCTCCGTAAACTAGAGGTTGATCAGAGGGCACTCCATATAAAACAGTATAAAACAAAATCGTAGTGGGCTCGTATAAGGCATGCGACATGGCACGCAAGGAATGCCAGGGTGGATTCACCGTTTGCAGAGCCAGACTGGTGGTAACGCATAGCAGCTACTACCGCCCACCTAGAGACACACTCCCATATAAAATCGGAGGGTGGCCACCAAAACACATCACAAAAGTAATAGTATGGTATCAAAGAAGTGCGCTCGATAGGAGGTATGACCTCACTTGGTCCGTGCGTAGCTCCTGTTTTAGTCACATCAAGCTGACTCAAGGTAGTCAGGGTCTCGTAATTAATATCAAGCAGAAAATGGAGTCGTTCGCCAAATAATCCCCTTCATTCTGGAAATCCACCGCGTACACAGTTGTTAAAGTGGTTTTCGGTATTGTCAGAGAGTATGACTATAGCCGATCCCGGTCTCTTTAACAACCAATCGTTTACAATTTTCACACCGTGGTCATTATTTTATAAATCGCTTTATAAAATAGTTTATACGAATTCACATATTCAACTTTGAAATCAAATTTAAATATCTAACTTTAAATATATTTAATTTTAAAAACAACTCAATTATATCACTTAATCAAATCGATTTCGGAAACATTTAGAAAATTCCCAAAATATAGTATAAACTAATATTATATTCAACTTCAATCATATTAGATTTTCGAAAATATTCATAAAATGACTTCCAATTCACAACGATTATAAAATCGATTCCCTATATAAAATCTATACATTCAATTTCACATTCAGTTACTTAAAATTGAATTCATTTCATATCAGTTATAAATTCAAATACATTTTCTTCTAAATTCGAATGATTCAAATTTAGAATCAATTTCTCAACTCAAATTTATCTCTTAAAAGTTCAAACCAATTAGAATTCTAATTGATTTCATATTTTTACCCAATTCAAATTCATCTCTACTAAAAGTTCGTATCAATTCGAATCCATAACTTAATATGAGTTCATTCGTTATTCAAATATCGTTATATAAATTTACATCTTTAATACTTCGACTTTAAATTGCGAAATCTAACTTATACATCTTTAGTTTATTATTAAAGTTTACAATGATATATATAAGAAAATTAGGTTTGAAAATATATATATATATAAGTTTATAAAATTCTAAAATTAACTAGAATATAGATTATAAACATATATAAGATTAAAATAATATAGAAAACAAGTTTAAAATAATTATTTATAATAATATAAAAAGTTAAAAATACTTATGTAATTAAATTATATAGTTTAAAATATTTAAGAATACAAAGAAAAATCTTAAGTTATTATTCAAAATCAAATTCTCATATCAAAATACTTCGAAAATACGACCAACGGTGTCCGTATATAGTTTTCTACCCTATGGTCAAGTGATATGGATATTTATCATTTCAACCCATAATTTATAAAATTTCTACAAGTCTAACATTTCAACCCGCGATCCCAAATTCAGTAAAAATCGTTCAGGTCTATCATTTCAATTCATAACGATTTTTCCCTATTCTAATGTCCGTTCGGGTCTGTATCATTTCAACCCTTAGTGATTTTTTCTAAACTAGGGGTATCAACAATTACAAACAACAATCACATAGCAACAATCGCAATATATAAAATCAGTGCACCTACTGTGATATAAATATCGTGTCACATATGAAAGTGTACATATTAAACAAACAATTTCTACTAGCAGTCCTATACATTTCATATCAGTTCAAATAGTTGATCTAACATCGATGAAATAAATGTGAGTGAGGTGTGAGATAAACTCACCTTTCGTGGCACAGATACGGAGACGACAATTGATAGATTGGCATTGAATGAGACGACAACTTTCAGGCACGACTCGAAGTGATTTCAACTCAACGATCACTCAATTTTATAATTCAAAAAAAATGGAGGCTAAGGACATCTCAATGGATTGGTACGACTGTCTGGTTTTGGTTGGTACGATATTGGGTTTTAGGGCCGTTTGCCGAACTCAACACCACAAAACTAACCCAAAATAAACACAACACTTCCATTTACAAAATAATATATAATATTTCTATATACGTAAACACAAAATAAATTTATAAAATATATATACTAGAAATTCAACGCACACCGCAACCACAACGCAAATTATAAACATTATAGAATCAAAATATATATATTTAAATTATATACACACCCAAAACATATTCTCACATTATACACACACATAAAATAGTAAGAAACCGACGCACTGCAATATGCATGCACACAAGCTAAACACTAAACATATAAATAACCCAAAATCAAAACATAGACGAACACACTTAAAATATAAATACGCAAATATATGTTTCATTCACGCGCACCACAGTACACACCGAAATCATACACACGCACGCGCTTCAGGTTAGGTTTCGGGTTAGAGTGGGATAGCAGGTTCGGATCTCGGTTGAGGCGGAGTGTTGGGTGAAGCTCGGAAGTTGATAGGGTGGTCGGTCCTTGAACTCGGAGGCTGGAGGGAGGAACAGGGCTATATGGAGGTCGGCTTCGGCTACAGGTTGGCGGAGCAGGCGGCCCAATGAATAGGAGGGAAGAGAAGTTGCGATGGGAATGAAAATGGAAGTGGCATGGATTTTCATTTTGACGGGAATAATATATTGGATGTTGATGGAAAAAGCTACGGTCACAACACTTTCTCTCTCTATATCTTTTTTTTAATTATACAAAAGCTTCTAGGAACTGATGGGAGGAAAAGAAATAAGTTTGGTAGAAAAGAAGAAGGGAAGCAGCTTTGTTTCTTTCTTTTTTCATCTTCCTCAAAGGAAACTGTGGTATCGGGAACATAAGAAATCTAACGACCAAAAGAAACCTTTGGAAATAAACAGGTTTAAACTTTTCAAATGGTAATTAAGGGAAGTTGAAACGAATGGACGCGGAAACAAATGAATTAAATGCTTGATGGAAACTTCAGGGAAACGAAAGTTTTTGAATAATAATAATACATGGAAACGTGAAAAGGCCAAAAGTACCCATTTGAACGCATGCAAATGCAGAGAATTGGAATGGAAGCAACGTAACATTTGAAATATAGAAGTGAGAGTTAAGAATGTACAAATAAATGAACGTGCATGCTTCATGAAATAAGGAGACACAAGGCTTGAAAGTTGGAAATATATAAAATGGAATGAAGTTTGGGAATGGGAATGGAACAAACGTTTGGAATTTAAATACAAAGTAACGCATGCATTGTTTAAGAAAAAGTGAAAGGAATGCATGCGTATGGAACATAAAGTGCCCATTCTAAGAGGAAAAATTTAAATAGGTAGATAAGTAAAAATAAAAGAACGGGTTTTGCGGACCCAAAATGACTAGAAAAATACATAAGATCCAAATAGGCACACGTCGAACTCAAATGACACTGTTTCAAAAATGAACTGTGCAAGCATTTTCATAATTTCAGCACGAACCGAACATCAAAATTAACAAATGAATATATTGCGTTGATCGGTGCGATGAGACGGACACTACGGTATATAATTTGCAGTGTCAGGATGCTCCATTCAAAAACGCGTTACGGACCCCTTTTAACGTAAAATTGCGGGCAGAAAACGGAGGTCAAAATGTCTGATTTTCGCGAAACGAATTTCACCGTTGGATTACTGACAATGAATAGAATATTTTTCATGTTTGTCCGAACTGGATTTGGAGAGATTTTACGGTTGCTAAAATTTGAACTGTTAGGCACAGCTTTGCACTGAAGAATGCGCGACTGACAAACATTCAAATTTTCTGACGAAATTTTCACAGCTGCTATATCTCACTGTACGTATTTCAAATTTCAAATTCCCATTATGAAAAATTATAAAATATTTTCAAAATAAAATTGGAATTTAAATCTTAAAAAGTATCGGGTTGTTACATTCTCCCCCACTCAAAACTTTTCGTCCCCGAAAAGTAACGAGGCAGGGAAATAGTAATTAAATAGTATATTTAAACAAAAAAAATTCAATTTTCATACATATACATATAATTTGAAATATATATATAAATCAAAGCTTATAATATATTCAAACATTTCAAAATAGTTTTATGTATTCACTCGACGTTTCGATTGGCGATATATATATATATATATATATATATATATATATATATATATATATATATATCACTTTCGAAACATAAAAATAGATATCAATGATGCTGCAGTTATCACCAGAATCATTTTCAAGCGACTAGAGTGTGACCTTATATTTATCTAATACAAATGGGATTTAACATATACATTGATCAGACGTATACCCAAATCACAAGGTATTCGACAGGCCAATTTTTACGTTAATTTAATACTCAACACATCTTTCTATATTTAAAAAAAAAAAATCAAAATTTCAATCATATATTATAAATAATATAATTCAAATCATTTAAGTAAGGAAAATTTATATCTATCTCCACTCATTTATTTATTAAAAACTCAACCATAATCAATAATAAATAAATAACAATATTATTATTAAATCAAATACATAACAATAATATCCTACACTATATCTACATATTTTCAAATTCAAATTATTTATATTTAAACTTATAAAACTGGATAATTCCATAAGTTAACATATATATGTATCACAAATAAAAATCTTTATAAAATCATTTAATTTAATATTTTTTTTATAAATCCCATATATACATACATTTATAAACTATAAGCAAAACATTATAGATTTCAACTAAGATAAAAACATTTTATTTACAAAATCTACATTTTCAAATCCTATATAAAATATATGGTTTATAAAAATATAAGTATAACATCATATCTTTTCAAAATATTGGTCTTACCAAACATAATGTTATTTACAACTATATATCAAAACTTCAATATTGCAACAAGAAGATCTTATATTATAATACTTTTTGAAATACCAATTTCAAACCAATATTTAATAGGAATAAACTTGCTAGAAGACATTTACTCCTCTTCTGCTTCTTACCTTGACATGAACAAAGATAAGTTATAGAATTCGAGTTAAAAGCTGAACGAACGAAAGAATCTAATCAAAGAGGATCTACGAAGAAAGATGGATTCGAATGGAAAGGAAATTTCAGAAAAGATCCGAATACTAAACAAAATTTTATATCTGAAAAAATTTGTTTTAAAAACCATTTATACTTTCGAAATACACTCTCTCTTAGGAAGGATTCCGCAACTAATTCCACTCATTCTAGGGTATTACTACCCTATCTCTAATGAGTTTTTACCCCATAGGCTAAAGCTTTGACAAACCAAAGCTCTGATACCAACTGTAACGACCAGCCACTTTGACCGCTTCGTGCCAGTAATTAAACCAAGTTGAAACGTCTAAAACAACATATTGTTATTAGCTTCTGAGGTAAATAGAATAAATCACAGAATCACAGTTCATGGACACAAATATAGCGCAGTATGAAAAATTAAAATACACTAGTAGTTCATGAGCAACTACATAAATTTTACATCAGAGTTTACATAAAAAGTACAATGGAAGACTTAAATAATGAATTTCAAATACACAAATAAATGATAACAATTTGAAATAGAAACGACAGAAATAGCTAGATGACTAGACCAACAAAATGAGTAGACACAAGTGGGAAAATGCCAATATAAACTTCAACTCCAATAGTGAATCTCAACAGCTGGAATACTCAATTCTGACCTGAGCAATAATGAAAAACAAAACAACTCAAATCAGGACTAACATTATCATGGAAGTAAATCAATTCAAATGAAATGTTCTATGAAATGCAATCAGTAACTTAAAGAATGTTTGGGATCACCATCCTGAAACGACCCGAACTTCCCAGCAAAGGAAAGCGCGGATAGAGTTCAGAACACGACACAATATAACACAAACGGAAGAACATTTCATTGCTATTACAACAATTTACACCAGAGTACAAGAATATACAGAGTATTCACAAATAATATACAATACACAAATATCAGAGTTTAAAATACATTACAATACAGCGGAAGATAATACAAAGCACAACTGAAAGGAATACACGGGTACAAAGCTTCCCGAGTATAGTTCCAGCTGTAAACCAGGATCCTGTGAATATAAATCTGCAAAACCAAAACTACTAGCTGCCCGTGCGGAAAATAAGGGCACCCAGAGTTTAGGTTAAAACAATAAACTCCAGGTCAGTCATGTGACTGGTGTGAGAACTAAAACAGTTATTATTCTTTATTCTTAAAGTTAGGTAAATCAAGGGACCACGCCGCTAACGCGGAACGGGCTTCACCCCAAGAATACCAGTGCATAAAACAAACAGCGCAATGCTAAATAAAGAACAATGAAGCTATTATAAGACCCAGGTCCCATCACACAATGCAACACAAACCGGAGGATAGGGTTTTACCTTATAATAGCCAAAGCATGCTTGGTACGTTTAAAACAAGTTATTTAATACTATAATAAGTGTATAGTGTCAAAAAACTTCAAATATAAATGTATCAATCCTAGACGACATTAGCGTCCCATGCCACTATGTCGCCAGTACTAGGCTATACAATTTAAAACCGAAATGTCACGTTTCGGAAATTGGATTTCCGTCTGTGAACCGAGGCTAAAGATAGTCCTCCACCGATTCGAGACAATCTAGCCCATGTCTCGGGAACTGAATGCATCGTCCCTTGGATCGACAGGGCCGGTCCACCGATGTGGATTAAACTTAAACCCTGAACACTACGTTTCCCCGCCCTATGGGGCGTAAATGAGTCCACTGACTCCATCGATTCGAGAACGACCGATATATCCAAGGCGCCTCGCAACAGCAATAATCACATAAGCAGTGCCAGCCAGTTCAAACACTGACACCACTTCTAACTAGAAGAAAACGCAAGTCCTCCCTGAAGTCCGTCTCCCGTTTTTAGTCCACCCGGGGTGTGAAACTCGCGAGTCAATGCTAATACACAAAGCTACGCCACACAGGCAGTGCTTTGATCATCACCACAAGACTTTGCTTTTCAACAGAAGCCTTGATCATTTTCCACTTAGGCATGCCACACAGGCAATCCGCTCCATGCGACTGATGTCTATCGATATACAACCTCTGATCCGAGCGACGCAGAGAGGGGTGAAGTAAGAGAATAAATTCTCTTTCTCCAGGCAGATGTATATTTAATAAAGACCAATCAACACAACGCCAAAATCCAATGTCAGACACACCGACCATTTACAAGTCCGTTCTGGTTCTGAACGAAACCGGAGGCCACTTTCCTCGCATATCCGTCGATCTCCAAGTACGTCTGGACGATCACCAACTGATTCTCTCCTCTTGGGTGTGCACCCCAATCAAGATGGTCGGTAATTATCCAAACGACGTGAAGACCCTCGGTCTTCAACCATCGTCTTCACCTTCAACATATAGTCGAATCGGTTATTCAGAATGGGTATAAACCGGCCTTTCTGAATAACCCGCGTATATTTTAAATACAAGTGTTACACAAACACAACATACGCCTCATTCCAATTTAGAATATTCTTTTATTCAAATATTCACACTCTTAGGGAAAGGTTCCCATTAATTTTATCAAAGATAAATTCTTTTAAATTTATACTTTAATCTTCCTTTGGATATCACTTCAATCTAATTAAAGATTCACTAAAACTTCACTTAGTTTTAATTTTTAACTGGGTTAAAGAACCGATGTCATTTAAAACACGATTCACGATAAACCCTAAATCACATCCAATTGTTAATCGGGTTAAAGAGCAATTGTTATTTAAAACACTGCTCACGATAAACCCAAATTCCAATTCAAATTCTATTCCAGTTAAATATTAATTAACTGGACACCTTCACCAAATCTTAATTAAAAAATTTATTCTTTCTAAACTGGATCCAAGAACAGTGTTATTTAAGACACCATTCACGACGAACCCAAAATCACATTTCCAATTCACGTATCAGAAATTCTGGTTATTTTTAAAACCATTTCAAAACCAATTTATCTATTTAAAAATAAATAGATTTTAACTCTAGTTAAAACTAGTTAAATTCGACAAAAAAACATTTTTATCTTTTCAAATATGGAGTTTTTCATCCCAACTCTTCCCAAATCACTTATTTTGATTTTTCACAAATTATCACTATTTTTAATAATTTTATCAAGGTCCGTACAGTAGATTTCCACTAACGGCCATCGAACTGCATCCATAGCGACCTTTTTCAAATTTGATTTGGACATATTTCCAAATCCAACCATTAGATTTCAAATTTCTTATATTCGTTAGAAAGCTCTTTCTGACACGAACCCAACGGTTCCGGTTTTAGGAGAATCCGACGGTCGGATCTCCCGCAACGTCCACACGAAGTTTAATGGTCGAAATTCGCGAACTACCGCGGCGCTGCGCATTCTATTCAGGCCATTAATATATATATAATATATATTATATATATTTCGTCAATTTTAGCTCTAAACGTATTTTACTGATCGTTTTAAAAATCGATTCCCACTTCACTTTTAATTCTTAACCAAAATTGACTATTCTACATCGTTATGCGATAAACGATATTATTTTCAAAATATTTGAATTTGAAATAATTCCCTAATCGATGTTTATTTTAAAACGAATAAAATCGATATAAATATCGTCCGCATCCAAATGGCGCAACTCTAATCAACACGGCTTTATTTATTTTATTTCAAATATTTTCACTTCAAATATTCTCTTTCAAATATTTCTGCTTCAAATATTCTATTTCAAATATTTACACTTCAAATATTCTATTTCAAATATTTTCACTTTAAATATTCTATTTCAAATATTTCTCCAAATTGGAATGAGGCCCAAACACATACCATATAACTTCACTTATATGGATTCACATACAACACATGTATATAATCAACCATCATCCAAAGTGCACTACACAACTGCATAAGCATTAGATATCACTAATCAACGCTTACAATAGCCTGTCAACCAATCGATTGACATACAACTAAACAATTGGGATTAGTGTACGTCAATTTCATCCCAACACCAGTGTGGGGTTTCAGCCAGCAAACACACATTTTTATTCATGCAGTTGGGCGACATGTAAAATATATCGTCCCAAATCAACGTCAATCAAATAGGTGAACATAGACAAACCGTCTGGTTTGAATATGGATATTTAATTCCACTAGTCAAATTTTTCTAACACTTTTTAGAAAATTTCGGCAGCACAACGGCGCTATACCAAAATTGGAGTAAGGTCTAACCTAGCTTTACTCCTTCACCTTATCATGGCGCACGTCTAATCCTAACAAATTTTTCGATTTGTTATTCAAACCACAAACTGGGGTAAGGTCTAACCTAGCCTTACACCCTCGCCTTATAACGGAGCACGTCTAATCCTAACCAATTGTATCGATTCGTTTTTCACACCACAAATTGGGTTCAAACCAATATCACAATCACATAGCAACCAAACAAATCAACTAAGCAAACAAGCCGTACATGGTTTGTGGACGACGGGTGTCAGGTGCTACTAAACACCGTCAAACATCCTATTATATATTTTCTAACTAGAAAATAAAAATAGAGTGAGAATTCTCACCAATTGCTAACCAAACACCACGACTCTTCTGATGTAGAACATCTTCGCTGTGCTTTTCACTTGGTCCCATCGCACTCTGTTTCACCCGGTACACGTTAAAAATCACATTTTTAACATTGCTAAATGTGTAGCAAAGATTATGTTTTTACCTCGATATTTAAATGGAAAAGATTATATTTTTACAATGCTATATAATAGATAAAGATTATATTTTTATTCCTCTTCTCATATAATAAAGATTATATTTTCTAGCTTATAAAAATCTCAACTTTTAGCAAATAAAAACCTCAACATTTAGCGAATAAAAACCTCAACTTTAAGCGAATAAAAACCTCAACTTTTAGCGATTAAAAATCTCAACTTTAAGCAAATAAAAATCTCAACTTTTAGCGAATAAAAATCTCAACTTTAAGCGATTAAAAATCTCAACTTTAAGCGATTAAAAATCTCAACTTTAAGCGATTAAAAATCTCAACTTTAAGCGATTAAAAATCTCAACTTTTGTTATTTAAAAATCCAACTTTTGTTAATAAAAAAATTAAACCTTTTGTAATTAAATATTTTTTCTTTTTTCAGATTTTACTTATATGGAATTTCAGATTTAAAATAAAATATATAAAAACTAGAACAAAGATTTCATAAGTAAAGGAAAACTTACATCTTGTATTTGGAAGGGAGAGGGCTGTTTTGATCGAACTGGAGGGAGGGGGCTACTCACGGCGGTGCGGAGGTGGAGCAGGACGTCGGGGTGTCTGAACGAGGGCGGTCAGTAGGGAACAGGAGGCGAAGGGCGGAGGGGCGAAGGGTGGACGGGCGGGGGATTGCACGCCGGAAGTGGTCAGGCGGAGGCGTAGGGTTGCGGGGGACTGGTGGCGCGCGTCGGAGGCTGAACGAGGGGCTAGGGTTCGGTTTTGGTTCGATTAAGGGGAGGAGGGGCTCGCTGAAATGGAGCGGAGGGGGTGTCGCGCGGCGTCGTGCTGGGCGGAGGGAGGCGCTGGTGGTGGCCTCGTGAGCTCACCGGTCAAAGGGAGGGGAGTGCGACGTCGACCACCTCGATTTGGGGAGCAGCGCGTATTTTTTTTTCAGATCTGATTTGGGAAAGTGACGGGGGGGACTGGGCAAAAGGGAAAAGAGAGAGGGGGGAATTTGAATTTATATATATATATAATTATTATATTAATTTTAATCCTCGAAAAGTTAATTTTCCATTCTAATCCCGAATCGAACCCAACGACTATCGTTCCTAGTGTATTACCCCCATTCCGGACACAATAGGATATGTATCGTGAGCCAATTCGGCCGTTTCGACTAGTTTTTCTCTAAATTAAAATATAAATCAGTCTATATTTAATTTTAACGCACATTTCAAATTGCCGGGGCCACATACTAACTCTAAATATTCCAGAAAAATTATTTCTAGCTTCGTATCGACGATGCGGTCCTAACAAAACTAATTTCGTCGAATTCTGAGACCGTTTGAAAAATGGTCATTTTCCAGTCGATTAAATTCAACTGAAAGTGGTCAAACGCGTTTAACTGCGCCACACTCACATATTAACTCTAAAAATTACGAAACTTGGAACCTAGCAATAATTTGACATCCCGGATCCAACAAAAGTGGTTTCGTCGAATTCCGAGGTCGTTTGCAAAATGTCTATTTTTAAGGGCTAAATATATATTTAAAATACGTATAAATGTATACAGCCTTGTATTAACAGCCCTGCGACTATTTTAAAATGTCGGCCAAGCCCTAACATTTACTCTACACTGTGACGGTCTTGTTCTCAACTTCCGTTTGAGAGATTTTGTTCAACAGAGTTAAATTTTCTAGGGTCGTCCCCTTTACACTTTAAATTGAATTATATATATTTAATCGAAGTTTAAAACCAAATTTTCAAACTACCGCGCTATTTCAAGCGCGTAATATAATTAAAATAAATTTACTCATTTTATCTTCGTCGAAAATAAATTTTCTGTCGTATTATTTAAAATATCCTATTTTAAATATCCAAAATACGTTAAATTAGCCAAAATAAAAATTTTAAATTGGCCCAGATTTCCGGGTTATTACAATCCCCCCCACTTAAAAACTTTTCGTCCTCGAAAAGGAACGAAGCTGAAAGTTGTTTTCTAATCAACTCAACTTTCACTGTTTTAATTATGGCTTAAGTTTTCCAACCTTTCAGTTTCTGAAAACTTTTCAAATTCTTCAAAAATTTGGCTAACACCCTAAATTTTTGAAAAATTTCGCCATAACCTCCACTGCACCGGGAGCAACGGGATATTTCCAATAGCCTCCCAGGGTCCCTCAGATCTCAAAAAGAAAAATAAAAAGCCAAGCGGTTAGCCGATATGGCTCATAAAATCATCATCACCCAAACAAAATAGTAAATATGGTAAACATGTACCTATTTGTAGGGCAAAACAGTTTTATTCCTTGCTTAGCATCCCTGCTATGACCTGTTCAATTCACATAAGCATGTACATATATGCAAATCCAAGAAAATTCATGTTAGTTCAAATTTTGGTATATTTGGCTAAATTTGCCTTACAAGCACATATTAATTTAAACAACCAATCACACAACACAATCAGCAATCAATTTGTTGATTATAGTTTTCAAACACATAAGGTTGATATATAGTCAAAAATCACATTTTTGATGCCAAATCACAACAAATAAGCCCTATCTAATTTTGGTTCTCACACCAATCTGATGGGAATATATAGATAACCCACTCTCGACACTTGAACTCAATCACTGATGACGATGCCTCATTATCAGAATCACCTCCAGCAACTAGAGTGATTCTATATCTGTCAAGTATATTAAAACTTTGAATATAAGCCGCTAAGCGTCTATGCAAAATCTTTATATACTCGATTGCCCAAATTCAAATTAAATAAACTATTCAAATACGAATACTTAAGATTTGAATTTCCAAAACAAAGTTGGTTTTCACTTTTATTTTCAAAAACAAAACTCTTCACACTCGTTCTAGGATACTACTGATCCCATCTCTAACGAGTCATTCCCATTGGATATTACTAATCCAATCTCTGATGTATTCTTTCGTTTGGTTCTAAAGTGTCTTGTTCTCGAGATTTGTAAACCAAAGCTCTGATACCAAGCTGAAACGACCCGAACTTCTCAGCAAAGGGAAGCGTGGATAGAGTTGAGAACACGACACAATATAACGCAAATGGAAGAACATTTCATTGCTATTACAGCAATTTACACCGGAGTACAAGAATATGCAGAGTATTCACAAATAATATACATTAAACAAATATCAGAGTTTAAAATACATTACAACACAGCGGAAGATAATACAACTGAAAGGAATACGCGGGTACAAAGCTTCCCGAGTATAGTTCCAGCTGTAAACCAGGATCCTGTGAATATAAATCTGCAAAACCAAAACTACTAGCTGCCCGTGCGGAAAATAAGGGCACCCAGAGTTTAGGTTAAAACAATAAACTCTAGGTCAGTCATGTGACTGGTGTGACAACTAAAACAGTTATTATTCTTTATTCTTAAAGTTAGGTAAATCAAGAGACCACGCCGCTAACGCGGAACGGGCTTCACCCCAAGAATACCAGTGCATAAAACAAACAGCGCAATGCTAAATAAAGAACAATGAAGCTATTATAAGACCCAGGTCCCATCACACAATGCAACACAAACCGAAGGATTAGGTTTTACCTTATAATAGCCAAAGCATGCTTGGTACGTTTAAAACAAGTTATTTAATACTATTGTAACACCCCGAATTTTCTATTAACACTAAAGTTGCTAAAATAATAATAAGTGTGTAGAAGAGGGGATGTATCTAATATGAATATAAAAATATTAATAAGTATGTAAGAGAGGGGATGTATCTAATATGAATATAAAAATATTAATAAGTATGTAAGAGAGGGGATGTATCTATTATGAATATAAAAATATTAATAAGTATGTAAGAGAGGGGATGTATCTAATATGAATATAAAAATTTTAATAAGTGTGTAAGAGAGGGGATGTATCTAATATGTATATAAAAACAATAATAAGTAAAGGGGGATGTATCTAATATGTACATTGTAGAAAATATATATATATTTATGACATGAATAGAAGTTTATTAATATGCTGAGTGTTTGCTGAGTCACTTCTAACTCATTGCTGAGTCAACAAGATAAACCCCATCTTGACTGAACGGCTGCGGTTATTTCTATGTTAAATCTAATGGCCTAAATGAATTCTAAAATCTATAAATAAGTGGGTAGACCCTAGACCTAAATCACTTGTAAAATTAGAGAAGCTACCGTCATGCTGCTGCCATGGAGTTCAGCATAGCCGTCACAAACTAAGAAGAGGAAGCCTAATCATCTACAACTAAATCTACACAAATCAAATCAAAAGATCTCTCTTTCTCTAATTCTTTTCTTTTGTTAGTGAGTATGATGATTCTCACAAGACTATTACAAACTAATTTGACTCAGTTATGAATGGATCACAAGAAAGTGATGTGATTTGTAATTGTAAATTCTATATATTGTGGATCTCTTATTATGTTATTATGTTGTCGTATGATGTAAATTATATATGCTATGTCATGCTATGTTGTAAATTCTCTTATGCTATGTCGTGCTATGTTGAGAATCATGTCAAGCTATGTTATACTATCATACTATGCCATGTTATAAATCATGCTATATTATATTGAAAAATCATGATGTTGTTGGATCATGCTTAAAGTTATGTTTTTTTTTCTTAATTTAAATGGATCTTGTTTATGGGAATTTGCCTATTAGGTTAGGTGTACCCATAAACTTGAAACTATAATTAAATAAAACTTGATTATGGGAATTTGCCTATTGAGTTAGGTGTACCCATATAAAACCATGTTGTTAAAAAATTAGATGATGTTGATTCACACATGTTCATATGTAAGTTTATGAAAATTGATTGAGATTATATTAGGTGAATTTTGAACAAGTTGACACCTTTAGGTCCATGACATGTATAATCTATGCAAGTTGGACATATGCAAGTTTCACCCCTTATTATGATTCATTTGGTCACATATACATGTTGTTATTATGATAATCTCTTTTATGCTATGAGTTAGGCTATTCGAGTCTAACATATATTTTGCGAATAAACGTTCAAACGTGGGGTAGGGGTAATATTAGGAATTAATAAATTGGGTGCAATTTTGTAAGATTTTGCATACCATGAATGGATGTCCATAATTGAGTCAATTATGGACATTGTTAAAAATTGGAAGTAATTAATAATTCAAGTAGGGAATTATTAAAATTGGGGGAAAGTGGATTATTATTAATAATCAATGCTTAGGACACGAGGTTGGACCCGTTTGTGATGTAAACCTGCCCGGACCCGCCCGGCAAATCCAGTAGTCACAAATGTCGGCCCAATGTGAGAGGTCCTAGGCCCAAACTAAAGCATAACAGTTGTAAAGACACGAGGTTAGACTCTATTATGGTGTAAGACTGCCCGAACCCGCCCGGCAAATCCAGCTGCCATAAATGCCAGTCTAATGTGAGAGGTCTTTATGAGGTTATGGCCTTAATGAACTAAGAAATACTTAACCAGATAATCATGTAAGGTGGGACATGGGGGTTAAGTAGGTGCTTTGGGTGGCATAAGGAATCTGGTGGTTGCCTTTAGAGGCATTTGAAATACGATTAGACTTAACCAAACACACATGTAAATGAACATGACTAAGTGGGTTAAGTGAGATGGACTAATGGGGACAAGCTTAGGTGGAATGCTTGTGGTAAATAGTGGGGGCCCATTTCAACCAGTATCCCAAAACGTATCTTTGTGGGCTCGACCCAAGTCGAGGACGGGACACGCATACTGGGTTTGACTATAAGAGGCCAAAACAGGGAGCGGTGGCAACGCAAGTCCAACGGGTTTCATATGCGTGTGTGGACCCGGGCTGGTAGGTAAGACGTTGTTGCATCGTGTAGGTATAAGCCGTGCATGTCCGTTGTATCAGGTTGCCACTTTAGGGGAGTGATACACCCCACTGTGGGGCCAGCACGGGTATCTACGAGTTAGGGAGCCGATCGAATAATGGGAAGTAGGGTACACCTAGTGGAGATAGGGGCAGGCGGCACCTATGTAGTCAGCTAGGGGTACGTAAAGCCATTGGGAAAGTTTCTAAGTGAAGCTAAGTGGGATGAATCTTTAGGGTGACTGGTGTGGTGCAGTATAGTGTTTATCCTTTAGTATTTAGGAGCGCCTATAACGTTGCCTTTAGCGATTGTCTATGTCCTTAATCTGCTCTTCATAGACATTTTCTTGTTTTCCAGCTTATGCCTTAGTCCAGTTATTTTGGTAATAGTATTGTAGAATTATCATATTCACCAGACTTTATGTCTGACCCCCTCTTTTCCATCCTTTTTCTCCCTTCAGGTCCGCAGGTTGGGCCAAGTTCTAGTGGAGTCTAGTTGGATCGCTTATCTTCTGGAAAGCTTGGACTGCTGAAGTAAAGTCCAGCTTGTTATCTTTCTTTTTAATGGCTATTCATGTAATGGGATTATGTACTTGTTTTATCAAGATAGATATTGTACTTGACATTGAATATGGTGTTATGATGTAATCAAACATGTTTTGACTTCTGCTACAATGAAATAAAGTTTTTGAATTTCCAAGTACTATTTTATATCTGTCTTGTTGTAATTTTACTGTTCTATATTCACTTAAAACCTCCATGGAAGTTAATGCATTCCCTTTGTGAGTGACATTAATGGACGTGGGGTGTTACAACTATAATAAGTGTATAGTGTCAAAACAACTTCAAATATAAATGTATCAATCCTAGACGACATTAGCGTCCCATGCCACTATGTCGCCAATACTAGGCAATACAATTTAAAACCGAAATGTCACGTATTGGAAATTGGATTTCCGTCTGTGAACCGAGGCTAAAGATAGTCCTCCACCGATTCGAGACAATCTAGCCCATGTCTCAAGAACAGAACGCATCGTCCCTTGGATCGACAGGGTCGGTCCAGCGATGTGGTTTAAACTTAAATCCTGAACGCTACGTTTCCCCGCCCTATGGGGCTTAAATGAGTCCACTGACTCCATCGGTTCGAGAACGACCGATATATCTGAGGTGCCTCGCAACAGCAATAACCACATAAGCAGTGCCAGCCAGTTCAAGCACTGACAACACTTTTAACTAGAAGAAAACGCAAGTCCTCCCTGAAGTCCGTCTCCCGTTTTTGGTCCACCCGGGGTGTGAAACTCACGAGTCAACGCTAATACACAAAGCTACGCCACACAGGCCGTGCTTTGATCATCACCACAAGACTTTGCTTTTCAACAGAAGTCTTGATCATTTGCCAATTAGGCATGCCACACAGGCAATCCGCTCCATGCGACTGATGTCTATCGATATACAACCTCTGATCCGAGCGACTCAGAGAAGGGTGAAGTAAGAGAATAAATTCTCTTTCTCCAAGCAGATGTATATTTAATAAAGACCAATCAATACAGCGCCAAAATCCAATGTCAGACACACTGACCATTTACAAGTCCGTTCTGGGTCTGAACGAAACCGGAGGCCACTTTTCCCTAATATCCGTCGATCTCTAAGTATGTCTGGACGATCACCAACTGATTCTCTCCTCTTGGGTGTGCACCCCAATCAAGATGGTCAGTAATTATCCAAACGACGTGAAGACCTTCGGTCTTCAACAATCGTCTTTAACTTCAACATATAGTCGAATCGGTTATTCGGAATGTGTATAACCCGACCTTTCTGAATAACCCGCGTATATTTTAAACACAAGTGTTACACAAACACAACATACGCCTCATTCCAATTTAGAATGTTCTTTTATTCAAATATTCACACTCTTAGGGAAAGGTTCCCATTAATTTTATCAAAGATAAATTCTTTTAAATTTATACTTTAATCTCCCTTTGGATATCACTTCAATCTAATTAAGGATTCACTAAAACTCCACTAAGTTTTAATTTTTAACTGGGTTAAAGAACCGATGTCATTTAAAACACGATTCACGATAAACCCTAAATCACATCCAATTGTTAATCGGGTTAAAGAGCAAGTGTTATTTAAAACACTGCTCACGATAAACCCAAATTCCAATTCAAATTCTATTCCAGTTAAATATTAATTAACTGGACACCTTTACCAAATCTTAATTAAAAGATTTATTCTTTCTAAACTGGATCTAAGAACAGTGTTATTTAAGACACCATTCACGACGAACCCAAAATCACATTTCCAATTCACATATCAGAAATTCTAGTTATTTTTAAAACCATTTCAAAACCAATTTATCTATTTAAAAATAAATAGATTTTAACTCTAGTTAAAACTAGTTAAATTCGACAAAAACACATTTTTATCTTTCCAAATATGGAGTTTTTCACCCCAACTCTTCCCAAATCACTTATTTTGATTTTTCACAAATTATCACTATTTTTAATAATTTTATCAAGGCCCGTACAGTCGATTTCCACTAACGGCCATCGAACTGCATCCATAGCGACCTTTTCCAAATTTGATTTGGACATAATTCCAAATTCAACCGTTAGATTTCAAATTTCTTATATTCGTTGGAAAGCTCTTTCCGACACGAACTCAACGGTTCCGGTTTTAGGAGAATCCGACAGTCGAATCTCCCGCAACGTCCACACGAAGTTTAATGGTCGAAATTCGTGAACTGCCGCGGCGCGGCGCGTTCTTTTCAGGCCATTAATATATATATTATATATATTTCGTTGATTTTAGCTCTAAATGTATTTTGTTAATCGTTTTAAAAATCGATTCCCACTTCACTTTTAATTCTTAACCAAAATTGACTATTCTACATCGTTATGCGATAAACGATATTATTTTCAAAATATTTGAATTTGAAATAATTCCCTAATCGATATTTATTTTAAAACGAATAAAATCGATATAAATATCGTCTACGTCCAAATGGCGCAACTCTAATCAACACGGCTTGATATATTTTATTTCAAATATTTTCACTTCAAATATCTCTTTCAAATATTGCTGCTTCAAATATTCTATTTCAAATATTTACACTTCAAATATTCTATTTCAAATATTTTCACTTTAAATGTTCTATTTCAAATATTTCTCCAAATTGGAATGAGGCCCAAACACATACCATATAACTTCACTTATATGGATTCACATACAACACATGTATATAATCAACCATCATCCAAAGTGCACTACACAACTGCATAAGCATTAGATATCACTAATCAACGCTTACAACAGCTTGTCAACCAATCGATTGACATAAAACTAAACAATTGGGATTAGTGTACGTCAATTTCATCCCAACACCCGTGTGGGGTTTCAACCAGCAAACACACATTTTTATTCGTGCAGTTGGGCGACGTGTAAAATATATCGTCCCAAATCAACGTCAATCAAATAGGTGTACATAGACAAACCGTTTGGTTTGAATATGGATATTTAATTCCACTAGTCAAATTTTTCTAACACTTTTTAGAAAATTTCGGCAGCACAACGGCGCTATACCAAAATTAGAGTAAGGTCTAACCTAGCCTTACTCCTTCGCCTTATCACGGCGCACGTCTAATCCTAACAAATTTTTCGATTCGTTATTCAAACCACAAACTGGGGTAAGGTCTAACCTAGCCTTACACCCTCGCCTTATAACGGCGCACGTCTAATCCTAACAAATTGTATCGATTCGTTTTTCACACCACAAATTGGGTTCAAACCAATATCACAATCACATAGCAACCAAACAAATCAACTAAGCAAACAAGCCGTCCATGGTTTGTGGACGACGGGTGTCAGGTGCTACTAAACACCGTCAAACATCCTATTATATATTTTCTAACTAGAAAATAAAAATAGAGTGAGAATTCTCACCAATTGCTAACCAAACGCCACGACTCTTCTGATGTAGAACATCTTCGCCGTGCTTTTCACTTGGTCCCATCGCACTCTATTTCACACGGTACACGTTAAAAATCACATTTTTAACATTGCTAATTGTGTAGCAAAGATTATGTTTTTACCCCGCTATTTAAATAGAAAAGATTATATTTTTACAATGTTATATAATAGATAAAGATTATATTTTTATTCCTCTTCTCATATAATAAAAATTATATTTTCTAGCTTATAAAAATCTCAACTTTTAGCAAATAAAAACCTCAACTTTTAGCGAATAAAAACCTCAACATTAAGCGAATAAAAACCTCAACTTTTAGCAATTAAAAATCTCAACTTTTAGCGAATTAAAATCTCAAATTTTAGCAAATAAAAATCTCAACTTTAAGCGATTAAAAATCTCAACTTTAAGCGATTAAAAATCTCAACTTTAAGCGATTAAAAATCTCAACTTTAAGCGATTAAAAATATCAACTTTAAGCGATTAAAAATCTCAACTTTTGTTATTTGAAAATCCAACTTTTGTTAATAAAAAAAATTAAACCTTTTGTAATTAAATATTTTTTTTTTCAGATTTTACTTATATGGAATTTCAGATTTAAAATAAACAAAATAAAATATATATATAAAAACTAAAACAAAGATTTCATAAGTAAAGGAATACTTAGAGGGTTGTTTTGATCGAACCGGAGGGAGGGGGCTGCTCACGGCGGTGCGGAGGTGGAGTAGGACGTCGGGGTGTCTGAACGAGGGCGGTCAGCAGGGAACAGGAGGCGAAGGGCGGAGGGGCGAAGGGTGGAGGGGCAGGGGATTGCACGCCGGAAGTGGTCAGGCGGAGGCGGAGGGTTGCGGGGGACTGGTGGCGCGCGTCGGAGGCTGAACGGGGGGCTAGGGTTCGGTTTTGGTTCGATTAAGGGGAGGAGGGGCTCGCTGAAATGGAGCGGAGGGGGCGTCGCGCAGCGTCGTGCTGGGCGGAGGGAGGCGCTGGTGGTGGCCTCGTGAGCTCGCCGGTCAGAGGGAGGGGAGGTGCGACGTCGACCACCTCGATTTGGGGAGCAGCGCGTATTATTTTCTTTTTTTTTTGTTTCGGATCTTATTTGGGAAAGTGACGGGGGGACTGGGCAAAGGGGAAAAGAGAGGGGGGGAATTTGAATTTATATATAAATATAATTATTATATTAATTTTAATCCTCGAAAGGTTAATTTTCCATTCTAATCCCGAACTGAACCCAACGACTGTCGTCCCTAGCGTATTACCCCCATTCCGGACACAATGGGATATGTATCGTGAGCCAATTCGGCCGTTTCAACTAGTTTTTCTCAAAATTAAAATATAAATCAGTCTATATTTAATTTAACGCACATTTCAAATTGCCGGGGCCACATACTAACTCTAAATATTCCAGAAAAATTATGTCTAGCTTCGTATCGACGATACGGTCCTAACAAAACTAATTTCGTCGAATTCTGAGACCGTTTGAAAAATGGTCATTTTCCAGTCGATTAAATTCAACTGAAAGTGGCCAAACGCGTTTAACTGCACCACCCTCACATATTATCTCCAAAAATTACGAAACTTGGAACCTATCAATAATTTGACATCCCGGATCCAACAAAAGTGGTTTCGTCGAATTCCGAGGTCGTTTGCACAATGACTATTTTTAAGGGCTAAATATATATTTAAAATACGTATAAATGTATACAGCCTTGTATTAACAGCCCTGCGACTATTTTAAAATGTCGGCCAAGCCCTAACATTTACTCTACACTGTGAAAGTCCTGTTCTCAACTTCCGTTTGAGAGATTTTGTTCAACAGAGTTAAATTTTTCTAGGGTCGTCCCCTTTACACTTTAAATTGAATTATATATATTTAATCGAAGTTTAAAACCAAATTTTCAAACTACCGTGCTATTTCAATCGCGTAATATAATTAAAATAAATTTACTCGTTTTATCTTCATCGAAAATAAATTTTCTTTCATATTTATTTAAAATATCCTATTTTAAATATCCAAAATACGTTAAATTAGCCAAAATAAAAATTTTAAATTGGCCCAGATTTCTGGGTTATTACACATCCTTAAGGATCCGTCAAACTAATATTATATAGTATAATATGGTACATACAATAGTGTCTATCAGTAAAGTAAAATATCAAAATAGCATAAGCGGGATTACCATGATTACCCTTACACCGTTTATATATTCCCATAGTATATACAATACCATAATTCCTCCGTAAACTGGAGGTTGATCAGAGGGCACTCCATATAAAACAGTACAAAACAAAATTGTTGTGGGCTCGTATAAGGCATGTGACAAGGCATGCAAGGAATGCCAGGGTGGATTCACCGTTTGCAGAGCCGGACTGGTGGTAACGCATAGCAGCTACTACCACCCACCTCGAGACACACTCTCATATCAAATCGGAGGGTGGCCACCAAAACACATCACAAAAGTAATAGTATGGTATCGAAGAAGTGCGCTCGATAGGAGGTATGACCTCACTTGGTCCGTGCGTAGCTCCTGTTTTAGTCACATCAAACTGACTCAAGGTAGTCAGGGTCTCGTAATTAATATGAAATAGAAAATGGAGTCGTTCGCCAAATTATCCCCTTCATTCTGGAACTCCACCGCGTACACAGTTATTAAAGTGGTTTTCGGTATTGGCAGAGAGTATGACAATAGCCGATCCCGGTCTCTTTAACAACCAATCGTTTACAATTTTCGCACCGTGGTCATTATTTTATAAATCGCTTTATAAAATAGTTTATACGAATTCTCATATACAACTTTGAAATCAAATTTAAATATTTAACTTTAAATATATTTAATTTTAAAAACAACTCAATTATATCACTTAATCAAGTCGATTTCTGAAACATTTAGAAAATTCCCAAAATATATTATAAACTAATATTATATTCAACTTCAATCATATTAGATTTTCGAAAATATTCTAAAAATGACTTCCAATTCACACCATACGATTATAAAATCGATTGCCTATATAAAATCTATACATTCAATTTCACATTCGGTTACTTAAAATTGAATTCATTTCATATCAGTTATAAATTCAAATACATTTTCTTCTAAATTCGAATGATTCAAATTTAGAATCAATTTCTCAACTCAAATTTATCTCTTAAAAGTTCAAACCAATTAGAATTCTAATTGATTTCATATATTTACCTAATTCAAATTATCTCTACGAAAAGTTTGTATCAGTTCTAATCCATAACTTAATATGAGTTCATTCGTTATTCAAATATCAATATATACATTTACATCTTTAATACTTCGACTTTAAATCGCGAAATCTAACTTATCCATCTTTAGTTTATTATTAAAGTTTACAAAGATATATATAAGAAAATTAGTTTTGAAAAAAAATATATATATATATATAAGTTTATAAAATTCTAAAATTAACTAGAATATAGATTATAAACATATATAAGATTAAAATAATATAGAAAACAAGTTTAAAATAATTATTTATAATAATATAAAATGTTAAAAATACTTATATAATTAAATTATATAGTTCAAAATATTTAAGAATATAAAGAAATATCTTAAGTTATTATTCAAAATCAAATTCCCAAATCAAAATACTTCGAAAATACGACCAATGGTGTCCGTATATAGTTTTCTACCCTATGGTCAAGTGATATGGATATTTATCATTTCAACCCATAATTTATAAAATTTCTGCAGGTCTATCATTTCAACCCGCGATCCCAAATTCAGTAAAAATCGTTTAGGTCTATCATTTCAACCCATAACGATTTTTCCCTATTCTAATGTTCGTTCGGGTATGTATCATTTCATCCCTTAGTGATTTTTCCTAAACTAAGGGTATCAACAATTACAAACAACAATCACATAGCAACAATCGCAATATATAAAATCAGTGCACCTACTTGTGATATAAATATCGTGTCACATATGAAAGTGTACATATTAAACAAACAATTTCTACTAGCAGCCCTATACATTTCATATCATTTCAAATAGTTGATCTAACATCCATGAAATAAATGTGAGTCAGGTGTGAGATAAACTCACCTTTCGTGGCACAGATATAGAGACGACAATTGACAGATTGGCATTGAATGAGACGCCAACTTTCAGGCACGACTCGAAATGATTTCAACTCAATGATCACTCAATTTTATAAATCAAAAAAAAATTGGAGGCTAAGGACATCTCAATGGATTGGTACGACTGTCTGGTTTTTAGTTGGTACGATATTGGGTTTTAGGGCCAGTTGCCGAACTCAACACCGCAAAACTAACCCAAAATAAACACAACACTTCCATTTACAAAATAATATACAATATTTCTATACACGTAAACACAAAATAAATTTATAAAATATATATACTAGAAATTCAACGCACACCGCAACCACAATGCAAATTATAAACATTATAAAATCAAAATATATATATTAAAATTATATACATACCCAAAACATATTCTCACATTATACACACACATAAAATAGTAAGAAACCGACGCACTGCAATATGTATGTACACAAGCTAAACACTAAACATATAAATAACCCAAAATCAAATCATAGACGAACACACTTAAAATATAAATATGCAAATATATGTTTCATCACGCACACCACAGTACACACCGAAATCATACACATGCACGCGCTTCAGGTTAGGTTTCGGGTTAGAATTGGATAACAGGTTCGGATCTCGGTTGAGGCGGAGTGTTGGGTGGAGCTCGGAAGTTGATAGGGTGGTCGGTCCTTGAACTTGGAGGTTGGAGGGAGGAACAGGGCTATATGGAGGTCGGCTTCGGCTACATGTTGGCGGAGCAGGCGACCTAATGAATAGGAGGGGAGAGAAGTTGCGATGGGAATGAAAATGGAAGTGGAATGGATTTTCATTTTGATGGGAATAATATATTGGATGCTAATGGAAAAAGCTACGGTCACAACATTTTCTCTCTCTATATATCTTTTTTTTTAATTATACGGAAGCTTCTAGGAACTGATGGGAGGAAAAGAAATAAGTTTGGTAGAAAAGAAGATGGGAAGCAGCTTTGTTTCTTTTTTTTCATCTTCCTTAAAGGAAACTGAGGTATTGGGAACATAAGAAATCTAACGACCAAAAGAAACCTTTGGAAATAAACAGATTTAAACTTTTCAAATGGTAATTAAGGGAACTGAAACGAATGGACGCGGAAACAAATGAATTAAATGCTTGATGGAAACTTCAGGGAAACGAAAGTTTTTGAATAATAATAATACATGGAAACGTGAAAGGACAAAAGTGCCCATTTGAACGCATGCAAATGAAGAGAATTGGAATGGAAGCAACGTAACATTTGAAATATAGAAGTGAGAGTTAAGAATGTACAAATAAATAAACGTGCATGCTTCATGAAATAAGGAGACACAAGGCTTGAAAGTTGGAAATAAATAAAATGGAATGAAGTTTGGGAATGGGAATGGAACAAACGTTTGGAATTTAAATACAAAGTAGCGCATGCATTGTTTAAGAAAAAGTGAAAGGAATGCATGCGTATGGAACATAAAGTGCCCATTCTAAGAAGAAAAAATTAAATAGGTAGATAAGTAAAAATAAAAGAACGGGTTTTGCAGACCCAAATGACTAGAAAAATACATAAGATCCAAATAGAGACACGTATAACTCAAATGACACTATTTCAAAAATGAACTGTGCAAGCATTTTCACAATTTCAGCACGAACCGAACATAAAAATTAACAAATGAATATATTGCGTTGATTATGCGATGAAACGGACACAACGGTATATAATTTGTAGTGTCAGGATGCTCCGTTCAAAAATGCATTACGGACCCCTTTTAACGTAAAATTGCGGGCGGAAAACGGAGGTCAAAATATCTGATTTTCGCGAAACGAATTTCACCGTTGGATTACTGACAATGAATAGAATATTTTTCATGTTTGTCTAAACTGGATATGGAGAGATTTTATGGTTGCTAAAATTTGAACAGTTAGGCGCAGCTTTGCACTGAAAAATGCGCGACCGACAAACATTGAAATTTTCTGACGAAATTTTCACAGCTGCTATATCTCACTGTACGTATTTCAAATTTCAAATTCCCATTACGAAAAATTATAAAATATATTCAAAATAAAAATATAGATTTAAATCGGAATTTAAATCTTAAAAAATATCGGGTTGTTACACATCTACTCTCTTCAAGCTGGAAAAGGTCTGAACTAAGATGAAGTATTCCCTCCCTGTGGACCTGGGGAGTGGGAATGGAAGAAGAGAATATAAGATAATATCATAGTAACAAGATAATGTAAGACAAGATAAAGCAAGATAAACTTAATATGCTATCGCATCCATTTCTATTTCTCTGCACCTACAAACAATTGTTTCAACTGGCCTCATGTGTTCATAATAAAATGATCACTTACTCGATAAGCTTTTACTCGCATGTATTAACGTATTACTTGTGTCATTTGGCCCCTCTTTCTTGTAGATACCTGTGTTGGTCCCACCATGGGGTGTATCAATCCCTATGATGGCAACCCGACACAATCCAAAGTGCACAGTGTATAACTACTGATGCCCAGTGCCTGATTTTTCCACTTCGGAGTACGTGCACGCCCTTACTCCGTCAGAACCTACACTGACGCACCACCTGCCGCTATTTTGACCGCTTATAATCAGCCCAGTAATCGTGCCCCACCCTGCCTAGTTCAGGGTACCATGAGACATCTATATGTGGGTTACTGCTGAAATGGGTCCCCGTTACTAGGGTTTCCTAATCAACATGTTATAACGGTTAAGTGTTCTCAATTTAACCTAACCCCACCCATTTGTTTAATTAACATGTTGCATTGGTTAAGTGTCGCCTATTCATATGTTACTTAACCTTACCATTTTTAGCACAACTGTTCATTTGCATTAATTCATTCATTAATGCACCAACCTCTCACATTAGAACTGTTGTTAGCGGTTGCTGGATGTCCTGGGCGGTTCCAGGCAAACTTCTACCGCAAACTCATTCTAACCTCAAGTTTTGGGCTTAATGCGCTAACCTCACACATTAGATCTGTTGTTGCGGTCGCTGGATGTCCGGGCGATTCCGGGCAGCATTACACCACAACTCAATCTAACCTCGGGTTAGGCATGTTCATCTTTTAGCCAATTTACATATTTACCATTCATGTCCAAGTCTAGATTTTTGTATGCCAATTATCCACAATTGTAGTCAATTCAAGTTATGTCTCATTGACTTGTTATGTCCAAAATTACTCCAATAAGTTATACCCAATTCCCTGCGTTACAACCGCACGTACAACAAGATTCAACAAGGTTTCCAAATTCCAAGTACTCATAAAATTAAACGGAAAGGGGATAGAGAAGGAACACCGGAATTGACATAAGGAAAATAGGCATGTAAAGTTGTACCAAACACAAAAATCATGGTTCCAATAGATTTGTTGTACATTAACAATAAATATGAGAAAACTGAGAAAGTTACATCACAGGCATAAAGATTCGATAGAATTGAACATAAAAGAACCAACAATTCGATGTACAACAAGATAGATTCAATTGTATCAATAGTAACAGTCTCACAGGCATAGGTGATCTCAGATTTGACAAAAGAGTAAGAATGAATCAGAATTGGTTATCATTACAATTAGGCATAGTTCTAGTATTCGATTCATTACAGTCATGATTTCTATTGTGTTCAAATCTGAATAATAACTGAACTTATAGTGATAGGATTAGAAAAAGAGATTTAGTTGACGTTGTAGCGATTCTAATCTTTCGTTGTTGATTGAAGCGGAAAACCTTCACTTTAATTTAAAGCTCTCCAATTTGATTTCTAGTTTGGAGAAGAAGGAGGCTAGGCTAGTTTAGAGATGGACAGCATGGCGGCTTATGAAAGAATTTAGTTTAGATTAGGGTTAGATTAGAAGTGCTTATATAGATGTATTAGCTTAGTTAAAGCCTTTAGATTAACTAGGCGATCATCAGAACAACACAGCTCAAAGACACGTCATCCAGCCAATCAGAAGAGGCCACGTCAGCCCTAAAACTCAAAAATCGTCATTAACAAATAAAAATGCGCCTTGTGTGCAACATAATGCAAATCGTCGTTTTGTCTGTTAGCCACTTGTTGTATGCAGATGACCTGATAATTTGTGTCAAGGCAAATGTTAAAGCTGCTCTTAAGATAAAAGAAATATTCCTTAACTTGGAGAAATTTGTGGGTCTTAAGATGAATGAATTAAAGACAAAATGCTATTTCAACAGGTTTTGTGTGTCTAGAGCTGATGTGCTTAACATTTTGGGTGTGACTGAAGGAGAATTACCTGTGAAATACCTTGGTGTGCCGCTATCATCAAACAAAATCACTGATCGAGAATGTGCTGAGTTAATTACCAAAATAAGAGATAAATTGCAAGGCTGGAGTTCTAGACTATTATCATTTGCAGGGAGAATTGAACTTGTGCACACTGTCATACAGGCTAAAGTGAATTTTTGGTTACAAACTTTTCAAATTCCAGATGCTTCAATTAGCAAGATTGAGAGTGTCTGTTCACATTTTATCTAGAGAGGGAAATTGCCTAAAATTAAATATGAGGACCTTTGTAGACCTAAAGAAGAAGGTGGAGTTGGGTTAAGGAAAATCAGAGATATGAGAGATACATTTACTATTAAACAAGCATGGAAAATCATTAACACTCAGGGCCTTTGGGCTAGATGGATGTGTAAAAGATATGTTAAGACCAACTTCTGGACTATGTCTAGTGATAACAATGCCTCAGCAACATGGAAAGCAATTCTTAAAATTAGAGACAAATTGGCAGATAATTGTGAAAAAGAAATAGCTAATGGAAATGACACGGATTTGTGGAGAGACCCTTGGTTGAAAGGTAAATCATTTATTAACAGATTGGGTTGGGATACCTACTTGGCTTATGGGAGTCCTAATCAGTCTGTTAATCATATTATATCTAATGGCAACTGGAGACTTGATCGAGTGCCAAATGCCGAGTCTTTTAAAGAAGAACTTGAATTTACCCCCTTATTTATTGGTAGAGAGTCAGATAAGTGGAACTGGACTGCAGATAAAACTTTCAACATGAAAAGTGCTTGGAATGCATGCAGAAGTGTAGAGCCTACAGTGGATTGGAAATGTGTTGTGTGGAACAGACTTATCCCACCTAAGCTATCACATAACATGTATAAAATCCTATTGCATCGATTACCTACAAGAGATAGGTTACTAAAATGGAACATCATAGCTGAAAACATCTGCCCTCTTTGTGAAAAATGCGAAGAAAATCATCACCATCTATTCTTTGAATTTGAATATTCAACAAACTTAATCAGCCGCATTCAAGAGAAATACAAAATCAGGGAGAAATCAAACAAACTACAACATATCATGAATTACCTGACTGGTAATTGGTCGAAGATAGACGCAAAAATAAAAGAATACAGCGTTAGCATTATATCTGCAAGTTGGTGGTTATGGAAGGAGCATAACAGAAGGATTTTTCACAACAAAAGAAGATTAGTACAAGAAATCATCAAACTAAACGAGGAAGAAGTTAAATTGACACTTAAATGTCGCAAGAACGACCGTACGTCAGGTAGGGGAGCACCACCATCTGATACTGGAGCTGTGGATCCACTGGAGAGGTGGGTATCACGGAATGAAGGCGAAAACCGTAGGCCGCCATGAATTCGTACGCTAAAGGGAAGCCGCCATTCGCCATTGCGTAATTGGGGATTAGGTTATTTTTGGCAATTTCAGTTTGTACGAGGCAATGTTGTGTTGTCGGTTTTTGAGATTGTATGACTTGTCTTGCTGCTGAACGTTTGTTAGTAGCATAATCCTTATTTGGGCAGCCAAAAGCCCATAATAAAGTTTACCCAATTTCAAAAAAAAAAAAAAAATATGTATATTTCTTTTTAACTATCTTTCCAATTAACCCTTTTCACAATAAACCGCTTTTTAATTGAACAGCATTCACACTAGGCCACTTTTTAGTCGTTCCCCTAAAAAAAAGGCGTTGGTGGGGATCGAACTCTGTACCTCTTGTATGTAAGTAACATGTTCTAACCAAATGAGCTACTAAGTATTTTGCTTACAAACCTTAGAACAATGCTAAACATTATTCTTTTATCATTCCTTTTTTTCATGTTTTGCTACAATATTTAATTTAAAGATATCTTCTTCATTTTAAATCAGTTTTCTACAAACTATAGGTCTAATTGACCAGAAAATCGCAACGAACGCAATGATGCTAATTTCATGACCAAATTATGGAGGCTCTTCAAATTTCCTTTTTATTTGTATTTAACTGTTCACATGTTTTTCTTCGCATTTCATGTATTGCATTTAATTTCTTTTATTAATCTTTTTCCTTCATTTCACTGCATGAACTTATTACATGCAATTTTAATGTCATTATTTAATTTTTCTCTTAAATATATCTATGTATAAAATATATATACATATTTCCACATTTTTAAATTTATTAAAAATGCGGGGTGTTATATTCTCCATTACTCAAAGGATTTCGTCCCCGAAATTTTCAAGTTAAGAAGCATATATCCTACCATCCAACATCCATCTGCTCAACCATCAATCACAGGCATCCATAATCCTTAAAAAGATTTCTAATGCTTTCGTGATTACATGCATGGTTTGTGTATATGTCCTTATCTAATGCAAAATCATTCGGTCTACTGATTCAGTTGACCTCCTTAATGCGAATTATGTCAGTGCCATGAGTCCATCATGCATGCAGTTATTCCTAATCGTACTTTATAACATCTACATGAGTGCACAATCATTCATACAAATGCAACATCCATATGATAACACATCAAGTTTCAATCCATGTACAAATACATATATGGATAAGCAATATGAAAGTGACTAAGCCGATCTAGTACCTAATGTGTGTATATGCTTCCACGAGCAACCACTCACAGCCATCAATCATAACATGTTTCAAATACATGTTTACATTCATTGGTTTCTACTTAAAGATCAATAATAGGACCGAGGAGATATACTTAGAAGATAGATACAAGCATGCATATACTTATGGAAAAAAAAAGAGATCAAGGATGATCAGAAAGATAAACTAAACTCTCATTAGAAATATTTCTACCTCTTTCTTGCATAGGTGCTGTGAGAGCGTGAATCTACCCTCCAGAAGTAGATCCAGTCCTCTGCCCTTGCCTTCTTTGGCAGTCGTTGGCCATATGTCCTGTCTTACAGCATTGAAAACAACCACACATCTCCCACTTCTTCTTCCTGCAGTCCTTAACTGGATGTCCAAGTATGCCACAAAAATTACACTTCCTCTTTTCATGGGGTTTGTTATTCTCCCCGCCCTTCTTGAAATCCGTCTTCTCATTCTTCAATCCCTCCACTTTCTTGTCTAGAGGTTCTTCCATCTTCGCCTCTTTATTCCCATCCTTGCTTTCCTCCTGTAACAGTGCCATGTCCACCAATCCCTCACAGGTCGCACCCATAGTTATATAGGACATAGCTAGGTTGTGCAGTGGCTCATTTAACCCTTTAGCGAAATGGAGAGCCTTTTTATGTGGAGTGTTTACCAACTCCAGTCTGAATCTAGCCAGCTGGTTGAACTTGTTGACGTATTCCTTAACCGATAGGCTTCCCTGTTTGAGTGCTAAGAACTTCCCCATCTGTAGGCTTTGTTCAGATTGCGAGAGGAACTTCATTTCAAACCTCGTTCCGAAATCCTCCTAAGCCTCAACTGGTCTCTCAGCATTAGTAACTTCCCACCAGAAAGAGGCTTCGTTCTTAAGTAAACATACAGCCAACTGTATCTTCCGCCTATCGTCCACTTCGAAGATAACAAACAAATCTTCTGTTTTCTTGAGCCAGTTTCTTGCTTCCACGAATGATTCAGTCCTATTAAAGTTCTTTCCGCCTATAGCTCGAAAGTCTCTGCATATCTTCAAGAAAGCATTCACATGCGGAGGAGCAGGGGGAGGAGGAACGATGGGTACAGCTGGAGGAACGTTTCCTTGGCCTTCCAAATACCTACGGAACCATCCGGGTATTGTCACTCCCTATAGGATATTAGGGATGTTTTGTTCCCCAAACATGCTAAAACGAAAGAAAAAGACTCAAAACAAAGGATAGAAAGATAGTGCACATGCCTTTGGGGAGTATGCCTTTAAAATAAAATAACACTTTTCTTGAAAATGCTTCTTGAAAATGCTTCTTTAAAACTTATTTTTGAAAAATAGTTTCGAAAACTTTTATCTGATCTGGTAACCATCAGCTCTGATACCAAGTGTAACACCCCACCTCCGTTAATGTCACTCACAAAGGGAATGCGTTAACTTCGGTGAAGCATTATATGTAAAAGATACAGATAATTTACAAGACAGACATATAAACAACGGAAAAACTGGAGTTATTTCATAAGCATCGTGGTTTAATCAAAACATAACAACCATTGTCTCAAAACCCAACTTCCAAATCATTACAATAAAACCTCTGTCTTGATTAAAAACTCCAAATACATAAAGAAGCATAAAACAGCAGTAAAGCAGCATAAATCCCCAAGAAAAGAGAATCCAAGCAATACATCTACTCTCTTCAAGCTGGAAAAGGTCTGAACTAAGCTGAAGTATTCCCTCCCTATGGACCTGGGGGGGTGAAATGGAAGAAGAGAAGACGAAAGAAAACGGGTCAAACATAAAGCCTAGTCAGCCCAGTGATTTTCAGCATGTAAACAAGAAAAAGGATCATGACATGCTTAAACTGAATATAAGACAATACCATAGTAACAAGATAACCTAAGACAAGATAAAGCAAGATAAACTGAATATGCTATCACACCCATTTCTATTTCTCTGCACCTACTAACAATTGTTTCAACTAGCCTCATGTGTTCATAACAAAATGATCACTTACTTGATCGGCTTCTACTCGCATGTATTAAATTATTACTTGTGTCATTCGGCGCCTCTTGCTTGTAGATACTTGTGCTGGTCCCACTATGGGGTGTATCAATCCCTACGATGGCAACCCGCCATAATTCAAGATGCACAGTGTATAAGGACTGATGCCCAATGTATGATTTTTCCACTTCGGAGTACGTGCACGCCCGTACTCCGTTGGAACCTACATTGACGCACCACTTGCCGCTATTTTGACCGCTTATAATCGGCCCAGTAATCGTGCCCCACCCTGCCTAGTTTTGGGTATCATGATACATCTATGTGGGTTATTGCTGAAATGGGTCCCCATTACTAGGGTTTCCTAATCAACATGTTATAACGGTTAAGTGTTCTCAATTTAACCTAACCCCACCCATTTGTCTAATTAACATGTTGCATTGGTTAAGTGTCGCCTATTCATATGTTACTTAACCTTACCATTTTTAGCATGTATGTTCATTTGCTATAATTCATTCACTAATGCACCAACCTCTCACATTAGAACTGTTGTTTGCGGTTGCTGGATGTGCCGGGAGGTTTCGGAAGACTTCTATCGCAAACTCATTCTAACATTGGGTTTTGGGCTTAATGCGCTAACCTCTCACATTAGATCTGTTGTTGCAGTCGCTGGATGTGCCGGGCGGTTCCGGGCAGCCTTACACCGCATCTCAATCTAACCTAGGGTTAGGCTTGTTCATCTTTTAGCCAATTTACATATTTATCATTCGTGTCCAAGTCTAGATTTTTGTATGCTAATTGTCCACAATTATAGTCAATTCAAGTTATGTCTCATTTACTTGTTATGTCCAAAATTACTCCAAAAGTTATACCCAATTCCCCGCGTTACAACCCCATGTACAACAAGATTCAACAAGGTTTCCAAATTCCAAGTACTCATAAAATAAAACGGAAAGGGAATAGAGAAGGAACACCAGAATTGACATAAGGAAAATAGGCATGTAAAGTTGTACAAAACACAAGAATCATGGTTCCAATAAATTTGTTGTACATTAACAATAAATATGAGTAAACTGAGCAAGTTATATCATAGGCATAAGGATTCGATAGAATTGAACATAAAAGAATCACCAATTTGATGTACAACAAGATAGATTCAATTGTATCAATAGTAATAGTGTCACATGCACAGGTAATCTCAGATTTGACAAAAGAATAAGAACGAATCAGAATTGGTTATCATTACAATTAGGCATAGTTCTAGTATTCGATTCATTACAGTCATGATTTCTGTTATGTGTTAAAATCTGAATAATAACTGAACTTACAGTGATAGGATTAGAAAAAGAGATTTAGTTGACGTTGTAGCGATTCTAATCTTTCTTTGTTGATTGAAACGGAAAATCTTCACTTTAATTTGAAGCTCTCCAATTTGATTTCTAGTTTGAAGAAGAAGGAGGCTGGGTTAGTTTAGAAATGGACAACATGGCGGCTTATGAATGAATTTAGCTTAGATTAGGGTAGATTAGATGTGCTTATATAGATGTATTAGCTTAGTTAGAGCCTTTAGATTAACTAGGAGATCATCAGAACCACACAGCTCAAAGACACGTCATCCAGCCGATTAGAAGAGGCCACGTCAGCCCTAAAACTCAAAAATCGTCATTAACAAATAAAAATGCGCCATGTGTGCAACATGATGCGCAGCAGCAGGGGTGTTGACACCCACATGTCATATATATATATATATATATATATATATATATTTCTTTTTCACTATCTTTCCAATTAACCCTTTTCACACTAAACCGCTTTTTAATTGAACTGCATTCACACTAGGCCACTTTTTAGCCATTCCCCTAAAACAAAAATATGGCGATCATCAGAACCACACAACTCAAAGACACGTCATCTAGCCGATTAGAAGAGGCCACGTCAGCCCTAAAACTCAAAAATTGTCATTAACAAATAAAAATGCGCCAAGTGTGCAACATGACGCGCAGCAGCAAGGGTGTTGACACCCACATGTCATATATATATATATCTTTTTAACTATCTTTCCAATTAACCCTTTTCACACTAAACCGCTTTTTAATTGAACTGCATTCACACTAGGCCACTTTTTAGCCATTCCCCTAAAACAAAAATATGGCGCTGGCGGGGATCGAACTCTGTACCTCTTGTATGCAAGTCACATGTTCTAACAAAATGAGCTACTAAGTCTTTTGATTACAAACCTTAGAACAATGTTAAACATTATTCTTTTTTCATTCCTTTTTTCATGTTTTGTTGCAATATTAAATTTAAAGATATCTTCTTCATTTTAAATCAGTTTTCTACAAATTATAGGTCTGAATTGACAAGAAAATCGCCATGAACGCAATGACGCTAATTTCATGACCAAATTTTGGAGGCTCTTCAAATTTCCTTTTTATTTCTATTTAATTGTTTGCATGCATTTCTTCGCATTTCATGTATTGCATTTAATTTCTTTTATTAATCTTTTTCCTTCATTTCACTGCATGTACTTATTACATGCAATTTTATTGTCATTATTTAAATTTCTCTTAAATATATCTATCTATAAAATATTTATACATATTTCCACATTTTTAATTTCATTAAAAATGCGGGGTGTTGCATGTACTCTTGTGTAGATTGTTGCAATAGCAATTAAATGTTATATTGTTTGTGTTCTGATGAGTCGTATTCTCAAAGAAATCCAGGCTTCGAATGGTCTTGGTCGGTTTAGTGATTGATTCAGACCAAGCGAAATTTGGTGCGTTATAGTTTGGTATCAGACCTCTGGTTTACAAGGCTCGAGAACAAGACACATTAGAAGCGAACAAAAGAATTCATTAGAGATAGAGTTAGTAACATCCTATAAGGATAACTCGTTAGCGATAGGATCAGTAGTATCCTAGAATGAGTTGGAAGAGTGTTGTTTATTTAAAACAAATTTAATTTTGAAAATTATATCTTATTATACGTATTTAAGTATTTTATTTTATATTAATTTTGGACTATCGGGTATAATGAGATTTTGTATATACGTCTGATCCATGTGTATTCGAAATCTCAAATATGCCAGGTACATATAAAATCACACTCTAGTCGCCCGGGGATGGTTCTGATTATAGCAGCTGCATCATCAGTATTTATGTTCGAGTTTCGAAAGTGGGATATCTATATATTTCCAATTGACTGGTGTGAGACCAAAAACTTAAATAGGGTTTAATGTTTGTGATTTGGCATTGAAAATTGGATTTTTTAATATATATAAAAGTTATATATTTGAAAATTTAATCAACTACTTGATTACTGGTTGTGATGTATGATTATTAATTTAACAAATAAAAATATTGGAATGATAAAACCCATATGACAATGAATGATAAATAAAACCAAACCAAATATAATATAGAGCTAAATAGAGAATTTAGTTTGAATTGGATTTATATACTAGATAAATATGCATACATAGACATTTATACATATGTTGGCAGGTTAATGGCTTCGCGTTGAGTAAAGGATTAGATTGTGTGCTCGACAAATAGGTTCACCTTAATGAGTTGGTTGCGCAATTTTATTTATTATATAAACTACTGTGAGTGTTTTTGGATGCGTTGTGACGGTTTTTCAGTGTGAGATTATAAACCACGCCATTAGATAGCAACAAATAAATTATGAAGTAAACCGCATGACATACTACATGAAGACAACATATCATATTCCATATAAGCATTTAGCGCTTATATGACAAGGTTTGGATTACCATATGAGCGAGATTCTTGTATGGCGATGATAGAATTACAGGTCGAACAGAAGACTAATTATGGACTTAATAAAATACATGCAACGGTGCTCGGGGCAGGATTTAAAAAAAAACAACATAGGTCTGGAGATGACAATAATTCACGTCTCTTTGTTTTTAATTAAGGCACATGGATTATTTTATTTCCGACATTGGGACAAGGTACGAGATTTTGACTTTTTACACGCCTCCCTTGGGCATAGATAGGTCACAAAAATTATGTATGCTTTTATTTGATTTATTTGGTGCCTAATACGGCCCAATAAAATTTTCAAACCCTTCCCGTACAAAGGAGGTTATGGCGAAATTTTTCAAAAATTTAGGGTGATATCCAAATTTTTGAGAAATTAGAAAGTTCTAGAAAATGAAAAGTTGAAGAACTCAAGCCAGAATGAAAGTTGAGTTGGTTAGTTAAACAACTTTCAGCTCCGTTCCTTTTCGAGGACGAAAAGATTTTAAGTGGGGTAGATTGTAACAACCCGGAATTTCTGAACCAATTTAAAAATTTTATTTTAGCTATTTTAATAGGTTTTGAATATTTAAAATGGTTTATTTCAAGTAATAAAAATTATAAAATTATTTAAATCGAAGTTAGAACATATAAATTTATTTTAATTATAAAACGAACTCCAAATGGCGTGGTAGTTTGAAAATTAGATTTCTAATTTCAATTGAATATACATAATTCAATATAAGTCAGAATTGGACGAAACAAGAAATGTTTGAATCTATTTAACTATATCTTTCTAAAGAATGTTATAAACTGATATTTCACTTTATAAATTGAAAGTTATATCCAGTTTAAAATTTAGAATAGTCGCTATGGAATTTATATATATTTTTAATATAACATATAACCCTTAAAAATAGCCATTTTGCAAATGATCTTCGTTTTCAACAAAACCTCTTTTGTTGGATCCAGAATGACAAATTATTGTTAAGTTTAAAATTTCATAATTTTTGGAATTAATATGTGAGCGTGGTAAATTTAAACGTGTTTTGTAATTTTAGTTTAAATTTAATCAACTAGTAAAAGTCCATTTCTCAAACAGTCTCCAAATTCGATAAAACTAATTTTGTTAGGACCGTATCATCAAAACATAGCTAGATTTCAATATTCGTAATTTTTGGAGTTAGTATGTGGCCTCGGTAAATTAAAGTGTATGTTCAAATTCAACATTGACTGTTATATTAATTTATATTTTAATTTTGACAAAAATTGATTGGAACAGTCGAATTGCTTATGAAATATATCCCATTGTGTCCAGAATAAGGTTATTTAGTTAAGGGCGATAGTCGTTGGAGTTCGTTTGGAGTTAGTAGATTAAGCAAGAAAATTATGGATTAAATAATATTAAAATAAAGGCTATATATAATTATCTACTCAGAACCCTAGTTCCCAATCAGATACCGCTGCCCTCTTCAAATAGACGTCCAGAAATGTCAGAATTTTGATACCCAAATTTTCTTAATCCAACTCGAATTTGACCATGATCTTAAACAAAAATCGTGGATCCCCCTAAGCTGTTTCCATCCATACTAATCTGATGGATAATGGTGAAGAATCTCGCTCGATTTTGGTCCTCAAAGTGGCCGAGTTCGGACGGGTTTTGCTCAAAGTCAGGAGCATCGAGTTCGATGCCATGGCCAGGGGTGAGAGGCGCCGTCAAGGCAGACGTCGTGGGTTACTCCGATCCGCTCAGGGACCTCGAGGCGCACGCAAAATTCAACCCTAGAAATCGATGGGTTTCCAGTTTTATAATGTTGAAGACAGAAAACTAACGGCAACGTTTTTTTTATGTTGTGGTAATTAATTTAATTGTTTAATTAATGTAATTAATGTAAAAATGATCATAACTTTGCCATACGAGGTCGGAATGGAACGATTTCAGTTGCATTGGATTCGCAACGACGAACTGTACATTTCAGAACTGATCAAAACGGAAATGGAGTAAATTGAATTTTGAGCTAAATTAAATGGGTGTTTGAATTTGTTTTAAAAACAAAAATTCGGAAATAAAGACTGACGGTGTGGAAACCAAAGTGAGAACTCCTTCTCACTCAATATTTTATCAAGTATCTATATTTCGAGTTCAACACACGAACTCATACAAATCATTTAAATGAGAAGCGACGTATGGATATTAGCGACACTGGCATTACATACTCTGCGAATAGCCACTTGTGGCGCCGTAAACGGCATTGGGTAGTTGAGTATGTATTTATATGGATGATTTGGTGATTTGTGTACTCCAGATGAAAATTTGAAACAATTTACATGTTAGAATAATTATACTATTATTGTTGTAGTTAAAAATGGACATGACTATTTATTTATATATTAAACAGTGAAAATTGTTTAGTTAGAAAAATAATTCAAACCGAATTAGAATCTGTTAAATTTATTAACTAGTGATTAATTTGATTTGACTGTTGTTGTTTGAAAACCCCACACGGGTATTGGGATGATATTTGACATACACTAATCCCAATATTTAGTTGTATTTCAATCGATTGATTGACAGACTGTTGTGAGCATTATTTATTTATTTATTTTAATGCTTATACAGTTGTAGAAGGCAATCTGGATGATGTTTGAATGTTTATTGATTATTGATCATTATTGTTGAATACATGCGATGTATGAAATCCGTATACTGAAATCATATGGTAGTTGATTGAGTCCCATTCCGATTCAGAACACGAATGAATATATTAAAATAATATTCAGTGAAGAATCAAAATACGATTTTGATGTCCGATTTTGGATGGACACAAAAATATTGAAATGTGAAGACGAGTTAAGTAGTCAAACACCATTTTAGCTCGAATGGGTTAACCAATTAATTTTATTCATTTTATAAATGGATACGAAAGGAAAATGAATTTCAAAATCAGAAGTTTTAAATATATTATCATTTTGATATTATAACGATATGGAATATTCAATTTTGATTTAAAATTGAAAATGAAGTTGAAATCATTTTAAAACGAATTTATAAATATTTTAAAATACGTTTTGAAAAGAAAATCGATGATACATATATTATATATATAAATGGTTTGAATAGAATTGGCCGCGCAACGACCGTTTGCGAATTTCAACCACTAACTTCAAGTTGATGTAACGGGAGAACCAACCGTCGGATTCTCCTAAAACCGGAACCGTTGGGTTCGTATCGAAAAGATCTTTCTAATTAGTATAAGAGATTTAAATTTTAATGGTTGGATTTTGAATTATGTCCAAGTCAAATTTGGAAAAGGTCGCTATGAATGTTGTTCGGTGGCCGATATTGGAAACCGACTGTAAGGGCCTTATTAAAAATATGGATAAATATTGTAAAATCATAATGACTGATTTGGAAAGATTTTGGATGAAAATTTCCATATTTGGAGAGATAAAAGATATTTTTATCTGAATGAACTAGTTACTAACTAGAATTATAATCCAATGTTTTTAAATAAATAATTTGGATTTGTAAATGGGTTTTAAAATAACCAGATTTATCCAATATTAAATTGGTAATGATTTGAATGGGAATAGTCTGTGGAATATTTCGATATTGGATTCCGTGATTATACGGATATTGTTGAGGAATTTGGAAGATACAGATATCATTATTCTCAATACGATATTTGTTGGTTTCAAAATTTGATATTGAATATAAGCCGATATTGTTTCTATTCAGAGCCTTGTATATAATATCAAATTGGATTTTGGATTTGTCATGAATGGTGTCTTAAATAACACTATCTTAAACCCCGTTGAGAAATGAATAAATCTTTTGATTAAGATTAATGAAGTTTACCAATTAATTAATTTAATTGGAATTAAAATGAATGTCGATTTTGGATTTATCGTGAACAATGTTTTAAATGACATTTTTTCTTTAACCGAATTAATAGTGATGATATGATTTGGAATTTATAAATCTTTTCAATAAGGTTCTGTGGAATTTTTCCAAACTAAAGTTTCCCAATTTTATACATTAAATTGGAATCGAATGGAATTCGAATTGGTGATAATCGAGATGAGCTTCCCTAAAGGAAGGCCGTTATTATATATATGGAATTTAAAATCATTTGTCGTTATTCCATTTATATTATTAGTCTGATACGAAAATTTATATCCATTATTTATTGATTTGTTTTCCGTGAAGATTCCATAGTTAATGGAACCTGATTTGGGTTTATCGTGAACTGTGTTTTAAATGACACTAATTCTTTAACCCGGTTAAAGAAAAGATTAATTTCTTAAGTTGAATAATCATAAAGTAATGATTTATGATATTAAAACAAAGTTGCAGTTTTAATGAATCTTTAATTAGATTGGAATGAGAATGGGATGACTAAATTTATCGAATCATGAAATGATCGAGAATGGAGTACCACTAGTTTTACTCCAGACGATAGTTAAATCTTTAATTAGATTTGAACGTGAAATGGTAATTAAATTTCCTAATAGTACAGTGGGTGTTAGATATGGAGTACTACCAGTTTTTCTCCATAAGATGAATAGATTGGGATAATAAAATAAATGGTTACTTCGGTAAGGCTCGATGATCCTGACTAGTTAATAAAATCTTTTGAAAACGATATCCAAAGGAAGATTAAAGAATAAATTTAAAAGAAGTTATCTTTGATAAAATTAATGAGAACCTTTCCCTAAAGATGTGAATATCTGAATAAAAGAATATTCTGAATTGGAATGAGGCGTATGATGTGTTTTTATAGCACTTGATTATTGATTATATAATACGCGAGTTATTCGGGAAGACCTGGTTTATCCCATTATGTATAACTGATACAACGACTAAAAGTCGATGATTCAAAGACGGTGGTTAAAGACCGGACATCTTCACATCGTATGGATGATTACTGATGCCTTGATTGGGCTGTATACCGAAGACGAGATAATAAGTGGTGATCGTCCAGACGTACTTGGAGATTGATCGGATATGCGAGGGCCTCTCTCCTGTATTGGACATATGGGATGAGGAATAAGGTGCCTTCGGTTTCGTTCAGACCCAAAACGAACTAGTAAAAGGATGTGTGTCTGACATTGGATTTCATTCTGTGTTGATTGATTTCATTAAATATATATTTGTTTGATGGCATAGAATTTGTTCTCTTGCTTAACACCCCTCTCTGAGACGTAGGAGCTTAGATGTTATAAATTGATAGACATCAATGTATGGCATGGATTGTCAATGTGGCATGCTAAGATGCAAATGATCAAGGCTTATTGTTGAAAAGCAGAGTCTTGTGGATGATGATCAAACCACGACTTTAATTAGCATAGCTTTGTGTATAGCGTTAATTCGCAAGCCTCACACCTTGGTGTGAACCAGAAACGGGAAAGGATCGCAGGGAGGACATGCGTTCCTTTCTAGTTAGGAGTGGTGTCATGGTATGGAGCCCATACTTTTTACTTATGTGGATGTTGGAAAGCGAGGTACCTCGGACTTGAGTCCCTAGTGGCTCTTGATATGGTCGACATACTGACCAGATTTTATGCCCCATATGGCAGGGAAACGTATTGTCCAACAATTACTAATCTACTAAAGTAAGTGTGGACCGGCCCTATCGCATCCAGGTGCAGTTGCAGCTGAATCCAAAGGCAAGGCACGGGTTAGAGTGTCTCGAATCGGGAGGAAGATCCCTTGCCTTGGTTTATGACGGAATCCAGTTTCCAGTACAACATTGTGCGGTTCTTATTGTAACACTAGTATGGCGACATAATATGCGACGACCCAAACCCCTGTGTGATGATGGCAAGGATAATCAGTGGAATATAACACATAAACAAATAACATCAGAACAAAAATATAGAATTACACCAGATAATGTACATCAAGTTACACTAGAAATAATAATCATCAAAGTTACACAGCAAAATAGGATCATATTTAGTACAGAATACAGTTTCAGCTTAATTTAAAATGTCTGCAGCGGAATCAAACATAATGTACATAACAATGTTTGAAACAGTACAACAGAAACGATAAAGTCCATTCTCTGCTCCATAGCTGTAGCGTCCCGCATTTTTATCGGTTTGTATTTGAATATTGAAATCAGTTTAAATATTGAATTCGTAATATAAGTGGATTTATATATCAATTTAAACAGAATTGAACTTATAAAAATATATATTAAATATAATCGAGCCCGTAATGTCGCGGTAGTTCATAATATAAAGTTTGAACTTCAAACGACTATACAGGGTTCGTTATAAATCTGATTTCCTCGAAACAAGAAACGTTGGAATCTGTTTAACCATATGTTTCCAATGGAAGTGAAAAATGGAATTTTCGCGTTATAGATTGCAAGTTATGTCCAAATCAAATATTCAGAAAGTCGCTATGAAATCATATATGGACCATAACAGTTATTTAAATATATTTAAAAATCGGTTTCGAATTTAGATAAGATTCTTTTGAGACGCAGTTAATTGAATGTTTAGAATTTTACTGTGATTTTTTAGTTAATTAAATACGCAACTTTTTATTTGGAGTATTTCCCACCCTTAATCAATATTTTGGGGTTTCACAATATAAGTTAACCTACCGATATTATTGTATTTCTGGAGTCGTGACACATCGCTAGTCACGATGGTGTTTTTATTTCTGTCGTAACAGCTCTTACGTAAATGGAATTGGATACATCAGGGTGCTTAACTTTCAAAAACAAATTAGAACAATGTATAAAACCATAACTTGTGGAAAATCTGAGTATGGTATCAAAAGGACATATATAAACAAAAATGACAACTCAACCTAACATGGTTACATATGTTTCACGCAAGCTTTAAGGAGTATTTTATATATAATGAAAACGCCTTAGCCCCTAAGACAATTCACATGACATGCTATTCTAAGCTACTCGCCATATCCCTACATCATGTGACTGCCATGACCATTCTTTTCAACATTAAAAAACATTTCACTTCAGCATGGTACCCTATCACCCTAAATCTTAATGAAGACGCAAACTACATACCCTAAAACTGTACATTACCTATTACTTCCGCGTTAAGGGTTCACCACTATAAATATGTAATGCTTCTTCCTCAAATGCTTTACAACTAAAAACCGAATAACTCAAACACATTCGTCAGTTTTGTATGTGGGACGAAGCTTTCGAAAACACGTGAGTAAAAAGGAGAACGCATGTTTGTGAAGAAACATGTATGGTAGGATGACGTATGTAGTAGGGGGTGTTATGTGATTGTGGGAAGATGTATACTTAAGCGGAGCTGGAAGGCTATGTTTGGGGGATAGCGTTCGAAGAGGAGGTGATGGAAGGATGGGTTTGTCAGTTTTAGTACATGGCTGCATAAGGAAGGAGACGCGGCTCTAATGGAGAAGCTTGCTGTGAGGAAAATGGAGATGGAGCAATATGGTGGAGGTGTGTTAGTGTGTTATAGAAGTTTGCTAGTTTTAGATGTTGAGAAGATAAGGTACTGTATCCCACGGGATGTTCACTCCCTGTAACACACGATGAGTTTTAGCATTTCCAGTTTGTCTTTCAGTAAACGAGAAGGAGAGGATCAAGTTTTGAAGTGGCCATAGCAGACTAGTTTCGGAAAATGGTGTAATGGAAGTGGTACAAAAATAATCGTGGTGGGAATAAATGTCTGGAGAAGTGTACACGTAGTACACACGGTAAGATAAAATATACGTATATAGTAATATAAGTACGGTATGGGGTGGTTTTATTCAAGTATAAAGGCGGCATTCAGGTGAGAAGATGGAGCTGAAATTCGTGAATACGATGGTTGAATTCTTGAACAGTGGAGAGTGAGTACACTGGGGGGACGTGGGGAAAGTATGGATGCGGCCATGGACGGTGAAGTCCGGACAGTGAACTGGAGGGATTAGTGGAGCAAGCGCATGAAGAAACCTGTATAGGAAAATCAGTAGAGAAGTGAGAACGTTGGTCTTTACAAGGGGTCAGCCATCAAGTTGTTGTGTCCGCATGGAAGCTTACCAGTGCAAGTGGGTGCGGTGCTGTCGTGTACACTGTTTGGAACGGGAACGCTGGGTTTAAATTTCCATTAACATGAAGCATCAGTGGAACTAACGTGTGGTTAAGGGGTGTTATACGGCAATGGCTGTATTGAAAGAAAAAAGTGGAGCGTGCGTCTTCATGGAAGGTGATAATGAGGAGCATGTATTCATAAATTGGAATGAGTATACACAACATGCGGTATTGGTTTTATACACGGCAAGAGAAAAGTTATGGCGTTGAACTTATGGCGTGTAGAGGGGAGCATTTGCAAGTTTATGAAGGGTATTAAAGCAAAGTGAAGTGAAGGCAAATGATGATGGAACTGGGCTTAAAGTAAATACGGTGAAGTTGACATAATATTGTTGAAAGTGGATCGGTATTGGGAAGGTGGTGTCCGGTCTATAGTGGAATTGCGGACGGGTTGATTCTTCGGAACCATACGGAGACATGCTACACGATGAAGCTGGTCCAGCATGAATTGGAGCTCGTTTGGATTTTAGACGAAATAAAACGCTGAATTCTGATCTATCAACCGACACAAATCATTATTTAACGGTTAACGCGCAAAAGTGAGTAAATTCACTAACTCTGATCTATTTTAAAATATTATAATTATATTTTAATATTGGTTGAATGCTGCGTGATGGTCGCTTAGGTAAATTACAGCTAAATTGATTGAATAATATATATATCGTTGCATATATACACCTCAGTGGTTGGATACAGATTCCGTTAATTTAATATCCCATAGTATGAAATTAGTGTTATTTGTGTTGACTAACATTTGTGGGTGCAGGAAACCGGTTGGAGGAAGCCAGCCGGATTCCTCAACAACTATATCGTTATTTTATTTCATATATTGCATTGTCTGATATAACCGGTAATGTTTGATTGATTTTTGTGTGCTTGAAATATTTGAATAATATGGGCCCTAAAATAACGGTTATTTAAGTACTGTAAATATATTAGAAAGGAATTCAAATTTAAAAAGGATCTATTATTTATTATATTTAAATAATAGAAATTCAATATTGATTGGGCTAAAATAATAACTTGTTATATAAAACAAGTAGTTTGATTTATAAACAATATCTAAATTAGAATGAAATAATTATGATTGGGAAATTTAGGAAATATGAATTCAAGAATAGATTTTAAAATGGGAAATCGTTCCGAAGAAACGATGAAATTATTTCGATGTTCGAAATGCCAAAAGAACTAGGTGACGCATAAGGATTTGTAAATATAATTCGACGATGTCGAATATTATTAAATAATTTATTTCTTGAAATTTTATTATATAATTTAGAATTTGGTAAGATAATCAGCATTTGGTTTAAGACGAATAATTGATAATAGAATATATAATCGAGATCAAGTTATAAGCTAGATTTATATTTAAGGACGAGTTGACTTGAAGCCGAAGTTATAAAGCGAAGTTGGATTATAAAATTTAGGGAATAACTTGGTAGAAGGAATTTAACCAAAAATGATATTTATTTATAAAACCAAGTTTTAGGCTGATTTGAGGAGACAAGATTTCTATAAGAAATATTGGAAAAGATGGGAATGTTTTCGGATGTTAACAACGTATATTTTCTGGGATCTGGGAGAGATAGGAATTTATAACTAATAGGAAATGTTTTCCAAGAAGCATGAAGAGTTAAATGAGTTTTGAGAAATATCTACGACGATATGACAAACTGGAAAATTTATGTTAAATAAATAGGGCCAATGATTGTGTTGTACATTTGAATAGATGTTTGTTTTTACTTCGATAGTTAAATAACCGACTATCGAAGTGTTTTGACCATCGTGTCAATATGGAGAGACCGGTTGGATATACTATCCGAAAACCACTCCGTATAGGCGTAAGCTCTGCGAATTAGATTATTCTGAAGACAATTGAAGACGGAGTGAAATGCAAGGGTCGTTTTGTTCTAGAATGGTGCTTTCTATTTGTCAAGTCCCAGGACAACTTTTATGGACGAGTGTCTGACATAGTATACCTAACAAATCATGTATGGTAGATCTTTCAAAAGGTATTACGTCTGGTGGCGGAGGAATTCGTTCCTCTTAGCTTTTTATACCTGTGATATTATTGGAAATCGATCAGTGAATTGACGGGTTTGACGATGTGGCATTTAAAGTGAATAGTGATTAGATGTTCTAAAGATAGACGTAGCCTCTAGCCTCACAACTAGGAAGTAACAAAAGTTGGGCTAGGCAGCATGGCTAGTTGGGTCATCCCAAGCAGGGTGTATTGTCATCGATCTTGAGAAGATTCATAATTGTTCTTCATTTCGTTTCTGTATCTTCAGATGACGGTTGGATGGCCAACAACCGTGGTGGCAATATATTTGATACACTCAAGCTAAATGAGTGGTCGGTCATGTGTGGCCGGGTTGCAAGACGTTCTTATTGAACCTAGGTGTATACCCTCTAGAGTACACTGATCGGTATGTGCTCCCATACCTTGTCCGTTGGAATCCAATCTCCAATAAGCGTTCTGCAGTTTTTGATTTTATACTATATATATGTGGAGCGTGAGATGCAAGCATTCTGCTATTTGGTTATTTACATGATTAGACATTATTATAATATCACTGGATTTTGATATCAAAATATTTGGGTTATAGTAAGGTAAAAACCGTCTGTATTTATGTGTGGGCTTGTCTTATTATTATCCTCTTCTTTCAAAAGGATTTTTAAAGTTAAACGATATGGTTGGAATTTACTCACACCAGTCCCATGACTGACCCAGAGTTTATTTTGTTGTTTTCCCTAAACTCTTGGGTGCCTAAATTTGTACGGACAGTCAAGTGTTTCAGGCTTTGCAGATTCACTTGGAGGAGCTCGAAGCAGGAGGCTCCACCGCTAGTTATTTAGAGATTATTTCCGCTATAATGTATATGAGTTATACTCTGATATGGTATGTATATGCAAATTCAGTTTTGTAATTCAAAGTTATGTTATATAACATATTTTATTCGTTCCACTATGAGATTCGTGTTTACTCTGATTCTGTTCAGTTATGATCTTCTTCTTCTACTACTCTATTAGTTCTATCTTTTCTATCTCATCCTTTAATTTCTTTCTATTAATGATCTAAACTTTCGTACACTTTGAGTTGAATGTGTAGGATATTAGTCAGTTCAAATTGTACGGATTTTCGGGCCACTACAATAGCTATCCAGAATGAGCTTGCTAAAACCTGAATACAAGGCTGTCCATGTAGAAATAAGGGGCACCCAAGTTTTCAAGTAAAACAAACTATGAGTCAGTCATGGGACTGATATGAGAAATCTACTTAACTTATTTAATAATAAGGATAATCACAGGACCACGGCGCTAATGCGGAACGGGTTTGCTCCTTTGGGTTGCCAGTGCATAAAACAAGTAAATCATTTAAACAAAGCAGTGCTCTTTATAGAAAATGAAGCCATTATAAGACTCAAGTCCCATCACACAATGCAACGCAAACCGGAGGATAAAGTTTTACCTTATAATGACCAAAATATGCTTGATACGTATAAATCAAGATCATTTGATATTATTATTAGTGTTTATATGTTTCAAAAACAATTTAAATCATAATATCAATCATAGACGGCATAAGTGCCTCATTCCACTATGTCGCCATATATAGGCTTACAATCAAAACCGCACATGTCGTATTGGAAGTTGGATTTCCGTCATGAACCAAGGCAAGGGATCGTACTTACCGAATTCGAGACAATCTAGCCCATGTCTCAGGACCTAGACTCAGGTGAGCGCTTTGGAAATTGTAGGGCCGATCCACATTTTAAGTGGATTATTATTCCTGAACACACGTTTCCCCGCCCTATGGGACGTAAATCCATCGGCACCGTAGTGACCGATATATCCGAGGCGCCTCATATTCCAACAACCACATAGGTAAAAATATAAAAATGCTAGGGCGTGCAAAACCCTTACACCACCTCTAGCTAGAAGGTAACGTGTCGTCCTCCCTACCGTCCTTTATCCCGTTTTTGGTTCATACTGGGGCGTGAATCTCGCGAATTAACTCTATACACAAAGCGGCGCTAAATTAATGCTACGCTTTGATCATCGACCACAAGGCTCTACTTTTCAAAAAAAAGCCTTGATCACTGCATCTCAGCATGCCACACAAGCAATTCACGCCATGCGACTGATGTTTATCTATATACAACCTCTGAGCTCATATGTCTCATAGAAGGGTGTTAAGCAAGAGAATATATTCTACGCCACCAAATAGATGTATGATTAGTAGAGATCAATCAGCAAAGAATAAAATCCAATGTCAGACACACAGCCCATTTACAAGTCCGTTTTGGGTATACATTTTACAACGATGGGCAAACCGTCGTGTATTAAGAAGTTGTAATAGACTAATATCATTTACAACTTTTTTGCACTGTTGCAACACCGTTGTAATATGTATATTTTACAACATTTTTCCACTGTTGTAATAAACTTTATTACAACAGTTATGCACCATTGTAATAAAATCTACTACAACTGTTATGCACCGTTGTGATTGACATTTAGATTTTTAAAAAAATAAACATCTTTTGCAACTGAAAAGAACAATACACTATAAGTATAGCAATACTACATAAGCAAATCCGATATTACAGTTATTTGCAAAATAATTTATTAAAATACTCAAATATTTAGTATTACAAACAATAAGTTTTAGACAACATTTCGTACATTATTACATACTTGACCGTTACAAAGTAACTTAGTACAAGCACAAGTTATCCACAATGCATATCCTACGGGAGTACACTAGTCGAAGACAAGGAAATCTTTACGCCATTTATCTTTTTGGTGCAAGAATTCCGCTGCCCACCCCTTGTTGGTCACTCGAGTATGGCAAGAACGCTGCAAAGGATCAAAAATGATTTTGTAAAAATCTACGGCAAAATCAATATTCTATGACAAATCACAAAGCAAATTACCAAAATGCCCTGGTGAATTCCTCCAAATATCCCCAAATATCATGTTCTTATAGTTTGACTAAAAATCCATTTTGTTCCCATATCAAAATCCTAAAATTTGTCAACTAAGGTTATAAGACGGCCATAATTAGTCAAAAAGGACAGCACTTTTCTTGTTTCACGATTCGTACAAGGAACTGTTTTCCTTTCACGTTTATAGCCATAATTATTGATGATGTATTGGATATGTAACACCCCGAATTTTAGTTAACACTAAAATTCACTAATTACAGGATAAATAATCTCAGATGTGGGAATTGGGGGTAACGGGCTGCGTCATTGCGTTCGTCTCGGAAAAATACGCGAAATAGAGTTCGAGTTTTCGAGAATCGGAGTCCGTATGGCCCAGTTATGGCCCAATGAAGTTGGCAGAAAATTTAAGATAAAAACAGAATTAAATATTTAAAATCAGATTTCGAAATTGGAGCCAGCAGGGGGCCAGGCGGGAAGCTTCCCGCCCTACCCATGTCGACAGGGCTGTCGACAGGCCTATCGACTGGGGAGTCGACTTGCCTGTCGAGCTAGGCGCGGCGTCCAGGGAACCTGGGTGCACCAGGTTGGGTTTTAGGCTGGCTTGGAGGGCTGGGTTCTAGAGATTTCCTAAATCTAACGGACCTAATCTAACCTAGGGTTAATCTAAGGGCCTAAAACACTACCTAATCCTATAAATAAGACCCCAACCCTACCCAAATTCATTCATAATTAAATCTTGTAACTAAACTATGGCAAAATGAAACTTGAGCATGGCCTCCACAAATCAATGAAGAGAGTTGCATCAACTAAAGCAACTAATTCTACTTCATAAGTTTGCTAATCTAGGTTTTGGTGAGTTCCTATAGCTTTAATAATCAATTGTTAAATTGATTATGGTAGGATGTGATAAGACATGGCTATGTTTGTGGATAAATGTGTTTATGCAAGTTTGTATGATATGTGATTTGCAAGTTTTATGCTATATGCAAGCTTAATGCCATGTTTTATGATGCAAACACTATGTTGAACATTTATGCATATGTAACATGTTATGCAAACTATATGTGAGAGTATATGCAAGTTATATGTAACATGATATGCAAGTTATGCATATGATTTTATGTATGCTAAGTATTTGATTGTATGCATGCTAAGTATTGGGTTTTATTGTAACAACCCGTATTTCGATAACATGATTAAGACGAGAATCAAGGCAGAATTTAATTTTAAATTCTGAATCAGGTGAAATGGGCTATGCCATTGCGTTCGTCTCGGAAAAATACGCGAAATAGAGTCCGAGTTTTCGAAAATCGGAGTCCGTATGACCAAGATATGGCGTCGCGAAGTTTCACGAAAAATTCCCAAATTAAAGGATACTTAATTAAGTGAAATGGGTTGCGCAGAGAAATATATATATATATTGATATATATATATATATATAATTGAAAATTAAATAAATAAATATGCAAAAATGTTCAAAACAGCGAATTGGGAGAGGGGAATAACCGAACCGGCCGATTTTTGAGGTCGACCCGAGCCCGCTGGGTCGACTAGGGGTTAATCCAGGGTGTTTGGCTGTCAACCTGTGGGCCGATTCGCTCAAATGCAGATTTTGCATTTGGATGGTTCTCATGGTTCATCTTTAATCTAAAGGCCCTAGATGGTTCCTACACTTGACTTCTTCCCCAAGACATACTTTGGTGGCTTGGATTGAATCTAGGTTTAATCCTATGGCCTAAAACACTTGCCTAATCTATAAATAAGACCCTAACCTATCCTAAACCCTCATTATTCACTCATGTAACTAAACTATGGCCAAATTTCTACTCTCATGGCCTCCATCTCAAATCCCTAGAGCCTATGCATTCAAATCGCGCTCAAATCAAAAGATGCAAGCTTGCTACACCAAAGAGAGGCAAAATCAACGTTGCTATGCGAGTTCCATGACGATTCTTCAACAAAGGAGGCACCTTTCTTAGCCAAGATGATTCATGCTTCTTTCCCTAGGCCTAACTATGTAAGTTCTAGCTACTTTTAGATGGAAACGGTAGTTTTGATAATGACATGGGATAAAATGAGGCTAAACATGATTATGCGAACCTATATGAACCTTACCTTGCCTCTTGTGTTCATGTTTATGATTTTAGGCCATGTGAGTGACTTAATCATGCCTCTCATGCTATGCATAACCTAGTTTAACTTGCAAGTTTGGATCTTTATGCATGAAATGCTAGCATGAACCTTTAGGAACCACTTTACTTGTGAAACATTGGCTAAGACAAGATTTTGGGGCTTATGCATGTTTATGAACCCAAACCCCTTATGCTAACATGCAAGTTTGTGGCCAAATCCTTTATGAGATTATGCATGCTCGTGGCCAATCCCCTCTTTTAAGTTGTGCATGTTTATGGCCAAACCCTTTTTGATAATATGCATGTTTGTGGCCAAATTACCTTATGACACTATGCATGTTTATGGCCAATCTCTTTATGATGTTATGCATGTGGAAGCCAAGCCCTTTTTGGCATCATGCATGTTTTGAGACCAATATGTGACATAGTATCCTTACTATGTTGACTCGCTTTGCTTGCGTTGGGAAAACACGATTTTGGGTAGTTAGATAAACATGAACATGTCGCAAAATCTTAATTTGAATATGACATGTGTTTATACTTGAAAATATGACTTGAAAGATAACATGGAAGATGACATGTAAGTATGCATAAAAACATGAGCTTGGGAATTTACCTATTAAGTTAGGTCTACCCTTTGGGAATTTACCTATTAAGTTAGGTCTACCCAAATGCTTGAAAACTTGTAACATGTTTTGGAAACATGATGAACTTAGATAATATAAGTATGGCCAACTCGAGGTTGGGTTGAGTTTGCAACGTAAAACTACCCGGAACCGACCGGCCTAACTAGTAGTTGCAAACAATAGGACCCAATGTGAGAAGTTGGTCATGTCGCGCTTAAGACCCGAGGTTAGACTAGGTTGTGGTGTAAATCTACCCGGACCCGCCCGGCTTAACTAGTAACCACAACAAGGTCTAATGTGAGAGGTTGAGGGTGCATTAATTAAATTAATGCCACATAATAGGGTTAAGTTAATTTGATTAATGAGGCTTAACCAAATATGATATGGACAAATGGGTTAAGTAATTTGATTAGGCTAATGATACTTAACAAAACATGATAAGTTCGGGTAGGTTAAGTAACTTGATTTGCCTAATGACACTTGACCATTTTTATACGACTAGTCGACGGGATTAAGTTAACCAACACTTAATCAATCCAACACGATAACGTGATAAGGTTAAGTAAATTTTCTTAATGACACTTAACCGTATAATACAGTTAATGGATGGGGTTAAGATTAGGCTTAACTAATCTAAACATGGTAATCGGATGGGGTTAAGTTAGCCTAGACTTAATTAATCCAACTTGGTAATTTAATGGGGTTAAGTTAAATACTTAACTAATTTAACACGATGAATTGATGAGGTTAAGTGACCTATACTTAACCAATCTAACTCATTAATTTGATGAGGTTAAGTTAATCTATACTTAACCAATCTAACGTGAAAACATGATAAGGCTAAGTCACGAATCACTTGAATACGCTTGACCGATTTGACTCGGTAATTTGACAAGGTCAAGTTAATTTATATAATTAACCAATCTAAAATGATAATTAGACGAGGTTAAGTTATGGATTGCTTAATATACTTAGCCAACTTGACACATGGTTTGTAGGGTTAAGTCTTGGACTTGGATACTTAGCCAATTTTGACATGGTTTGTAGACGGGCTAAGTTATGAACTTAAGTGACACTTAACCCATTAGATAAACCCTAATTCGGAGGATTAGGTAAATAACCATAGTTAACAAGGATTATGGAAATAAGGCTAAGTGGTAAACCTTAGTTAAGGGAAACTAAGTAATAATTCTTAGTCAAGGAAATTTGGACCATTTCTTAGATAGATTAGTAACCCGATACGTTAGGTCAACGTTTAAGTATGCGTATAGGAGCAGGCTATCTGATTTAGATAAAGGCTCCAACGAACTGGGTAACGAAGCAGCGGCTTCGGGGAACGTGAGGATATTCTTGGGATCCCTCTGTGAGCTGCCAGGTCATTATACTAGGCTCATGAGAGGTTGAGGTCTGCAGTAGAAGAACCAAGAATATGCCTTGGTTGCTATGCGAGCGACCTAAAGACTGGGGTGGATAGCAGTGAGTCGACGAATACATAAGGTGCCCGAGATAGCAAGTTCGTCGATCATCTACCATCTTGAGTCAAGCGTGTACGTACGGAAAGGCAGGGAACACCCAACAGACCATAATTGCTATCTAATTATGGGTGAGGTAGGCCGTAGGATGTGGGCTGGCCGGAGTGTAGTTCTCATGCAAGATTTTCTCTTGTGTTGCCTTTCACTAGTTGAGGGAGGGGTCTCGTGGGACCATAGCCACGTGTAGAAAAGCAGACCTTAGTATCTGCATCGGTAGATAAATCTAAAGCTCCCGACCGAGTCCTGTATTTCTTGTTTTGCCCTGGGACAGGACTCGGATGGCACGATGTGATACATGTGCATACAGTTATAGAAAAACGATTCACGATGAATGCGTGGGAAAAAGGGCGCGGTTGAGGGTTAGCGTAATCCCTAGTGGCCTAGGTGGTTTAACCCAAACCGAAATACGAAAACGTGCAATAGGTAAGCGTAATCCCTAGTGGTGCTAGGTGGCGTAAGTCCTAGTAGTTCAAACGATGATTCATATGGAAGAGCCTAGCTAGAACAAGGGTGACAGTCCAAACGATTTCAAGGATAATACGACATGAGGAAGCCCGTACGAGGTACGGCAAAGGACTGAACTTATATACATGGAAAGAAACATATGATTTGAGTAACCTATATATGCGATATTAGGTTGACATGGACCATTTCATGACATGGGCAAGGGACATTCATGGTTAACACATGACGCGGGTAGGGATACTAGTACGAGAGGTGCAGAGCAAATATACATGTTAGAACTAGGAAGAATATACATAATAGATACCGTGGGATGTTAGACGGGGTAGATACCTTGGGATAATGTACTCAAATCTGACGATGTGATACCTTGACTTATCATAACACCGTAGTTTATCATGATACCTTAGTTTACATTGCCGCAGTAGTTCAACCGGCTACCCTGGTTTATCTATCTTGTAGTTATCCTTGTGTTTACTTTCAGTTTATGCATGTCATGTTACCTTTACCTGTTTTTATACTGGAAGTAGATAGGACTTACTCAGTCTTTTTGACTGACCCGTTTTGTTTCGCCTCTTTTCTTCCGTTTCCCCCCCAGGTTTCAGGGAGGAAACAATGCTGTTTAGTTCGGACTTCTTCTGCTTGAAGGTCATCATGGATGGCTTGGACTTCTCTTGGCTATGGCTACTTTACTGTTTTACTTGGGGAATAATTTATGAAAAAGTCTTTATGCTTCTTTACTATTGCAAGACAGGTTTTGATGTACTCTGATGTAAAAGGCTTTAGACCTTATTTATTCATGTTATGAAAGTTTGATTTTACTTCCGCTATTTATATATATGTTCTGTCTTGTGATATTTCTGTGCATGTTTACCAATAATGCCCCTCTAAAGCTAGTGCATTCCTTTGCGAGTGACCCTAGCGGAGGCGGGGTGTTACATTTGGTATCAGAGCAGAAGGTTACCAGACTGGGCAAAAGTTTTTAAAGACCTTCTGAAAATTATTTGAAAAACCGTTTACAAAGAAGCATTTTTCAAGAAAATTTTCTTTTAAAAAGAAAAAGGCTATTCCCCAAAGGCCATTAGCATTATCCTTGTTTCCTTGATTGAATCTCTTTTCCTTTCTTTCCTCCATCTGTAGTCACAGTGGTTTTGACTGCGACTAGTCTTTCTAGCTGCGTAAGTGTTTCCCGTACGATGGAGGTGGTTCTCGAGAGACCGTTGCAGAGTTATGCATGAAAGGATAGTAAGAACAAGGATAAAGGATACGAGCTCAGGGATAAGCATCATGTTGGTATGGCTGAGTCCTAGAAGGAGGAAGAAAGATGAACAATGAAACCCATGACGAGAGAGTACCTTTGGCATGGTGAAACGGGACGGATAGTTAAGTATCATGGAACAGGGACAAGATCATTCGGAGGGCAATAGTATGCTCTCATTTCTAGGGTACCTCAGAAGGAGGGTAACGATCTTGTTAAAGGTTTAGCTTTTCTTCTCTATCATCCTGTCGGGACTTTGTTTTGATCACCGCATCTTTTAAGTCCGCTTCGATAGTTGAGTCTCTGCACCTTAGTACTAGCGTAGTAGAGGATCCCGTTTTTGTCTCAAGTCCTATTGGAAGATCGGTCCATTTACTCATGGCTTGTTTGGGTTTGAGAATGTCTATATCAAGTGTTGAGCTTGGAAATAATTCTTATGTTTATAAGTTGTGGATGGATTCTAGGGATGAAGTGGTTATCCAGTAAGGGGTGCCACTCTCGGTTTTAGAAAGAGGGTAGTTAGACTCTTGGCTTGCTTTGGTAATACCCTTGAAGTATCGCGTAACCTTTTGGGTTCTGTCATGATTAGTTACTTAGAATCCCTTGATGCCTTTATTGGAAATTTGAAGCCCGATCGAGTGGTGTTCGCCGATAAGACGGATGGTTTATTTCACTTATGCACGGGTTATGGAAATCACCCAAGTAAGTGCGCTTGATAACCTGGTTGGCATCTGTTTACTTTCAAGAGAAGGTTCTTCTACGTGGAATACCTTGTGGTACGAGGTCCGAGATTCACTAGTGAATTTTGGAAAGCTTGCATGAGATCATGAGTACGCAGTCATGTTTGCGCCAAGTGTGCAAGTGGAACGAGAGGCGACGAAGAAATGAGTTCCAGCTCATGTTATGGAAACAGGAAATAGGAAGCTACGAAATCGCGAAGTTAAAAGATGGTCAAGGCACAATGGAATTAAGCTCGAGGAAATACGACTCTGATGGTCAAAGACTATATACGCGCATGATATCTCTTTTGGGAGTATATCCTTGATCCCTGTTTTCTGTAGAGCTTACTTGTAGGCTATCTTTTGTGGACATCCTCTCGGTCCTATTTTCTGTTACAAACCCCGTAAGGAGTTTGTCTTGTTTTTCTTCTCGACCCTGTTCCAGGGAATCCTAGGTAGAACCCTATGGATGTAAACATGTATTTGAAACATGTTATGATTGATATGGTTGCAAGTGGTTGCAAGTGGTTGCTCGTGGATGCGCGAATACACATTAGATACTAGCTCGACTCGATCACATTTCATATTGCATATGCACGAGTATTTATACTTGTTTATGGATGAAATCGAGTGTATTATCATGCGGTTGTTGCATATGAATGAATGATTGTGCACGCATATAGTATCTATATGACTAGGACTATTTGCATACACGTTGGATACATGGCACTATACATATTTTTGCATTAGAAAGATTATTCAGGCCTGATCATTAGCATTAGCTAAGGAACATGTACACACACGTTTTGCATATATTCATACAGCATTAGAAATCATCTAAGGACAATGGTTGCTTGAGGATGATGTTTTGAGTAGATGGATGATGGATGGTAGGATATGTTCTTCCTAACTTGGAGATTTCGGGGACGAAATCCTAAAAGGTGGGGAGAATGTAACAACCCGTATTTCGATAACATGATTAAGACGAGAATCAAGGCAGAATTTAATTTTAAATTCTGAATCAGGTGAAATGGGCTATGCCATTGCGTTCGTCTCGGAAAAATACGCGAAATAGAGTCCGAGTTTTCGAAAATCGGAGTCCGTATGACCAAGATATGGCGTCGCGAAGTTTCACGAAAAATTCCCAAATTAAAGGATACTTAATTAAGTGAAATGGGTTGCGCAGAGAAATATATATATATATTGATATATATATATATATATATATATAATTGAAAATTAAATAAATAAATATGCAAAAATGTTCAAAACAGCGAATTGGGAGAGGGGAATAACCGAACCGGCCGATTTTTGAGGTCGACCCGAGCCCGCTGGGTCGACTAGGGGTTAATCCAGGGTGTTTGGCTGTCAACCTGTGGGCCGATTCGCTCAAATGCAGATTTTGCATTTGGATGGTTCTCATGGTTCATCTTTAATCTAAAGGCCCTAGATGGTTCCTACACTTGACTTCTTCCCCAAGACATACTTTGGTGGCTTGGATTGAATCTAGGTTTAATCCTATGGCCTAAAACACTTGCCTAATCTATAAATAAGACCCTAACCTATCCTAAACCCTCATTATTCACTCATGTAACTAAACTATGGCCAAATTTCTACTCTCATGGCCTCCATCTCAAATCCCTAGAGCCTATGCATTCAAATCGCGCTCAAATCAAAAGATGCAAGCTTGCTACACCAAAGAGAGGCAAAATCAACGTTGCTATGCGAGTTCCATGACGATTCTTCAACAAAGGAGGCACCTTTCTTAGCCAAGATGATTCATAGTTCTTTCCCTAGGCCTAACTATGTAAGTTCTAGCTACTTTTAGATGGAAACGGTAGTTTTGATAATGACATGGGATAAAATGAGGCTAAACATGATTATGCGAACCTATATGAACCTTACCTTGCCTCTTGTGTTCATGTTTATGATTTTAGGCCATGTGAGTGACTTAATCATGCCTCTCATGCTATGCATAACCTAGTTTAACTTGCAAGTTTGGATCTTTATGCATGAAATGCTAGCATGAACCTTTAGGAACCACTTTACTTGTGAAACATTGGCTAAGACAAGATTTTGGGGCTTATGCATGTTTATGAACCCAAACCCCTTATGCTAACATGCAAGTTTGTGGCCAAATCCTTTATGAGATTATGCATGCTCGTGGCCAATCCCCTCTTTTAAGTTGTGCATGTTTATGGCCAAACCCTTTTTGATAATATGCATGTTTGTGGCCAAATTACCTTATGACACTATGCATGTTTATGGCCAATCTCTTTATGATGTTATGCATGTGGAAGCCAAGCCCTTTTTGGCATCATGCATGTTTTGAGACCAATATGTGACATAGTATCCTTACTATGTTGACTCGCTTTGCTTGCGTTGGGAAAACACGATTTTGGGTAGTTAGATAAACATGAACATGTCGCAAAATCTTAATTTGAATATGACATGTGTTTATACTTGAAAATATGACTTGAAAGATAACATGGAAGATGACATGTAAGTATGCATAAAAACATGAGCTTGGGAATTTACCTATTAAGTTAGGTCTACCCTTTGGGAATTTACCTATTAAGTTAGGTCTACCCAAATGCTTGAAAACTTGTAACATGTTTTGGAAACATGATGAACTTAGATAATATAAGTATGGCCAACTCGAGGTTGGGTTGAGTTTGCAACGTAAAACTACCCGGAACCGACCGGCCTAACTAGTAGTTGCAAACAATAGGACCCAATGTGAGAAGTTGGTCATGTCGCGCTTAAGACCCGAGGTTAGACTAGGTTGTGGTGTAAATCTACCCGGACCTGCCCGGCTTAACTAGTAACCACAACAAGGTCTAATGTGAGAGGTTGAGGGTGCATTAATTAAATTAATGCCACATAATAGGGTTAAGTTAATTTGATTAATGAGGCTTAACCAAATATGATATGGACAAATGGGTTAAGTAATTTGATTAGGCTAATGATACTTAACAAAACATGATAAGCTCGGGTAGGTTAAGTAACTTGATTTGCCTAATGACACTTGACCATTTTTATACGACTAGTCGACGGGATTAAGTTAACCAACACTTAATCAATCCAACACGATAACGTGATAAGGTTAAGTAAATTTTCTTAATGACACTTAACCGTATAATACAGTTAATGGATGGGGTTAAGATTAGGCTTAACTAATCTAAACATGGTAATCGGATGGGGTTAAGTTAGCCTAGACTTAATTAATCCAACTTGGTAATTTAATGGGGTTAAGTTAAATACTTAACTAATTTAACACGATGAATTGATGAGGTTAAGTGACCTATACTTAACCAATCTAACTCATTAATTTGATGAGGTTAAGTTAATCTATACTTAACCAATCTAACGTGAAAACATGATAAGGCTAAGTCACGAATCACTTGAATACGCTTGACCGATTTGACTCGGTAATTTGACAAGGTCAAGTTAATTTATATAATTAACCAATCTAAAATGATAATTAGACGAGGTTAAGTTATGGATTGCTTAATATACTTAGCCAACTTGACACATGGTTTGTAGGGTTAAGTCTTGGACTTGGATACTTAGCCAATTTTGACATGGTTTGTAGACGGGCTAAGTTATGAACTTAAGTGACACTTAACCCATTAGATAAACCCTAATTCGGAGGATTAGGTAAATAACCATAGTTAACAAGGATTATGGAAATAAGGCTAAGTGGTAAACCTTAGTTAAGGGAAACTAAGTAATAATTCTTAGTCAAGGAAATTTGGACCATTTCTTAGATAGATTAGTAACCCGATACGTTAGGTCAACGTTTAAGTATGCGTATAGGAGCAGGCTATCTGATTTAGATAAAGGCTCCAACGAACTGGGTAACGAAGCAGCGGCTTCGGGGAACGTGAGGATATTCTTGGGATCCCTCTGTGAGCTGCCAGGTCATTATACTAGGCTCATGAGAGGTTGAGGTCTGCAGTAGAAGAACCAAGAATATGCCTTGGTTGCTATGCGAGCGACCTAAAGACTGGGGTGGATAGCAGTGAGTCGACGAATACATAAGGTGCCCGAGATAGCAAGTTCGTCGATCATCTACCATCTTGAGTCAAGCGTGTACGTACGGAAAGGCAGGGAACACCCAACAGACCATAATTGCTATCTAATTATGGGTGAGGTAGGCCGTAGGATGTGGGCTGGCCGGAGTGTAGTTCTCATGCAAGATTTTCTCTTGTGTTGCCTTTCACTAGTTGAGGGAGGGGTCTCGTGGGACCATAGCCACGTGTAGAAAAGCAGACCTTAGTATCTGCATCGGTAGATAAATCTAAAGCTCCCGACCGAGTCCTGTATTTCTTGTTTTGCCCTGGGACAGGACTCGGATGGCACGATGTGATACATGTGCATACAGTTATAGAAAAACGATTCACGATGAATGCGTGGGAAAAAGGGCGCGGTTGAGGGTTAGCGTAATCCCTAGTGGCCTAGGTGGTTTAACCCAAACCGAAATACGAAAACGTGCAATAGGTAAGCGTAATCCCTAGTGGTGCTAGGTGGCGTAAGTCCTAGTAGTTCAAACGATGATTCATATGGAAGAGCCTAGCTAGAACAAGGGTGACAGTCCAAACGATTTCAAGGATAATACGACATGAGGAAGCCCGTACGAGGTACGGCAAAGGACTGAACTTATATACATGGAAAGAAACATATGATTTGAGTAACCTATATATGCGATATTAGGTTGACATGGACCATTTCATGACATGGGCAAGGGACATTCATGGTTAACACATGACGCGGGTAGGGATACTAGTACGAGAGGTGCAGAGCAAATATACATGTTAGAACTAGGAAGAATATACATAATAGATACCGTGGGATGTTAGACGGGGTAGATACCTTGGGATAATGTACTCAAATCTGACGATGTGATACCTTGACTTATCATAACACCGTAGTTTATCATGATACCTTAGTTTACATTGCCGCAGTAGTTCAACCGGCTACCCTGGTTTATCTATCTTGTAGTTATCCTTGTGTTTACTTTCAGTTTATGCATGTCATGTTACCTTTACCTGTTTTTATACTGGAAGTAGATAGGACTTACTCAGTCTTTTTGACTGACCCGTTTTGTTTCGCCTCTTTTCTTCCGTTTCCCCCCCAGGTTTCAGGGAGGAAACAATGCTGTTTAGTTCGGACTTCTTCTGCTTGAAGGTCATCATGGATGGCTTGGACTTCTCTTGGCTATGGCTACTTTACTGTTTTACTTGGGGAATAATTTATGAAAAAGTCTTTATGCTTCTTTACTATTGCAAGACAGGTTTTGATGTACTCTGATGTAAAAGGCTTTAGACCTTATTTATTCATGTTATGAAAGTTTGATTTTACTTCCGCTATTTATATATATGTTCTGTCTTGTGATATTTCTGTGCATGTTTACCAATAATGCCCCTCTAAAGCTAGTGCATTCCTTTGCGAGTGACCCTAGCGGAGGCGGGGTGTTACATTTATGCATGCTAAGTGTTTGGATTTATGCAAGTTAAGTGGTGGGTTCATGCATAATAAATAATTGATTTTATGCATGTTATGTGTTTGGTATTATGCATAAATCATGACATGCAAGTTTACCCTTTTAAATGTGATGCATACATATGCAAGATGACACCTTTATATGCTATGCATGTTTACCCTCCTTTAAGATGCAAGTCATATATGCAAGTTCAACATGTTATGCAAGTTATGTGTATGCTTATATGCAAGCTCAACATGTTATGCAAGTTATGTGCATGATGTTATGCAAGTTATGTTTATGAGATTATGCAAGTTATGTGCATGATGTTATGCAAGTTATGTATATGCTTAAATGCAAGTTTAATGTGATATGCAAGTTATGCATGCTTATGCAAGTATGTGAATGCTTATGCAAGTATGTGAATGCTTATGCAAGTATGTGAATGCTTATGCAAGTATGTGAATGCTTATGCAAGTTATGTGTATGCTTAAATGCATGTTTAACATGTTATGCAAGTTATGAGAATGCTTATATGCAAGTTCAACATGTTATGCAAGATATGTGTATGATAATATGCAAGCTCATATGCAACATGTTATGCAAATCATGTGTATGATAATGTGCAAGTTTGGGTTAAATGTAGTTGGGTTAATATATGCTCATAAATGCAAGTTGACATCCTCTTAACCCATGACAAAGTTATATGTTAAACCCATGATATTTGTGATGGATCTTCCCCTTTATTATGTCATGAAATGAGAACGATTTACGTGGGGAACGATGGGGTTGGTAAATATGTTAATAAAAGTATGATTGGGTATGATTAAGCATACCATAAAATGAATAAGCATAAGTGGGAATTTACCTATTGAGTTAGGTCTACCCCATGGGAATTTACCTATTGAGTTAGGTCTACCCATGTTATGAAAAACTTGATATTAATTAGGGATAATTAATATGGGGGCGATTAATTAGGTGTAATTAATCAACTAAGACACGAGGTTGGACCCTTTTGTAGCGGAAGTCTGCCCGGAACCGACCGGCCATCCAGCGGCTACAGATGATTGGCCCAATGTGAGAGGTCTTAGTCATAAATTAAATACATGATTAAAGTAAAGACACGAGGTTAGACCCTTTTGATGACAGAAGTCTGCCCGGAACCAACCGGCATATCCAGCAGTCATAAAAGACAGTCTAATGTGAGAGGTCTTTATGAGGTCGTGATCTTAATTAATGAATTAAGAAACACTTAACCATATTAGCATGTAGAGGGGCATGAGGGGTTAAGTGGGTGCCTTGGGTGGCATGTAGTAACTAGTGGGGGTGCCTTGGGTGGCATGAGGAAACTAGTGGGTTGCCTTGGGTGGCAATAGAAAATACGATTAGGATACTTAACCAAAGTGGAACATGTAATTAAACATGATTAAAGGGTTAAGTAAGTGCCTTGGGTGGCATGTGGGAATCAAGTAAGTGCCTTGGGTGGCATGTGGAAATCTAGTGGGTGTCTTAAGTGGCAATTGAAATATAATTAGATGACTTAACCAAACCTTAACATGTAAGGGGGCATGATTATAAAAAGGGGTTAAGTGGGATGCACTAGATAAAATGACAAGCTTAAGTAGTAGCTTGTGGGGGCCCATTTCAACCAATATCCCAAACGTATCTTTGTGGGCTCGACCCATGTCGAGTGACGGGACACGCATATTGGGCTTGACTATAAGAGGCCAAAACGGGTTAGCGGTGGCAACGCAAGTCCAACGGGTTTCATATGCGTGTGTGGGCCCAGGCTGGTAGATAAGCCTTTGTTGCATCGTGTAGATATAAAGCCGTGCACCGTTGATATTATCAGGTTGCCACTTTGGGGAATGATACACCCCATTGTGGGACCAGCACGGGTATCTACGGTAGGGAGCCGATCGCTTGGGAGTAGTGGGTACACCTAGTGGAGATAGGGGCAGACGGCACCTATGTAGTCAGCTAGGGGTACAAGAAACTACTGGGTAAAAATTACTAAGTACACTTAGTGGGATCAACCTTTAAGTAGGAATTACCCTTGGGTGGGTAGAACTGGTGTGGTGCAGTGTAGGAATTACCCTTGGGTGGGTAGATCTGGGGTGGTGTAAGTTAGTAATTATCCTTGGGTGGATAAATGCGTCTTTTCGGTTATCGTAGTACATCCTGTGTTTTGTTGGCTACTTAGTGTAGTCATTATCCCCAGAGGTACCGTACCTTGTTTATATCATACCCTAATTACTTTAATGATTGTATTGTTAGGGTTATAGGACTCACTCAGACTTATGTCTGACCCCGTTGTTGTTTATCTTTTCCCAACCCTCAGGTTATCAGAGTGGGCCTAGCACTAGTGGGCTTGGACCAGACCGCTATATCTATCTTTTGGGGCTTGGACCGTAGAAGTAAAGCTCGGTTTATCTTTTCCATTTTGGCTATTATCTATGTAATTGAATTATGTACTTCTATTTTATCAGGATGGATATTATGTACTTGACTCTTGTTATGGTTTTGTGATGTAACCAAACATGTTTTGTTAATGAAATGATGTTTTAAATTTTCAAGTATTACTTATATCTGTCCTGTTGTAATTTTTCTGTTCTATACTCACTAAAAATACTCCACCAAAACTAAGGCATTCCCTCAGTGAGTGACCTTAGCGGGTGTGGGGTGTTACACGTGGTATCAGAGCTTAAGGTTACCAGAACAGATAAAATTTTTAGAAAAACTATTTTCTAAGAGTATTTTTGAAAGGAGTATTTTCAAAAACATGTCTTTTAAGAGAAAAGTTTTAGAAAGAAAAGCATAATCCCCGATAGCCATATCTTTATCTTTCGAATTCTCCGTTTGAATCTCTTCCTCTCTCGTTTTGAGTTTCCCCTCCGTGTGTAGATGATCTTTCTAAGATAGATAAGAATGGAAAACCACTTCAAGGGACCTAGACGTTAGCCGGATTAGAAGTTGGGTTAAGAAGAAGGAGGACTTGTAGGTACTTATTGGATGGACGATGGGAGGAAGGCTCAAACAGTTGTTTGGTTAATGAAGGACGAAACCTCATTGATGGGAGGTTATGAGTGGAGAATGGGAAGAAGAAGGCTAGTAGTTATCCTTTTGGGAGGAATAGGACACCTTATTAGGATTGTCCAAAGGAGCAAGGGCAAGGTATGGAGGGTAGTTGTATTCCCTCACGGCTAGTGTACCAGATGGGGATAGGACCGTCTAGGTTGGAATTTGGATTTCTATAATATCCGGTTCAAAATTTATTTGATTATGATGCACCGAGTTCGTTTATCTCATCATTGTTAGTTGAGTCACTGCACTTAAACACCAGTTTGGTAGATGATCCCTTAGTTGTTTCAAACCCAATTGGGCTCCATGATGTGTTTGGGTTTGAAAGTTTCTATACTTAGTGTTGGGTTTAGGTGTGATGCTTGTTGGGCTTCACGGGCTATGGGTTAGTTTTGGCATGGACTGGTTATCCAGTAGGGGTGCCGTTCTTGATTTTGAAGGGAGAGTTGTTAGGCTTATGGCCCGCTTGGGTAACACTCTCGAGATCTCTTGTAATCCTATAGAATCGGTTATGCTAAGTTATCTAGAATCGCTTGACACGTCGGTCTAGAGTTTGCGATCTGTTAGAGCGGTCCGGGAATACCCGGATGTGTGTGAGGAGGTGAAGGGCTTACCTCCGAAGCGGGAGATTGACTTCCGAATATATCTGGTGGATAATGCTAAACCAGTATCTTGGCCAGTGTGCCACATGGCTCCTCGTGAGAGGAGGGAACTCAATAAGTAAGTAGGCGATTTGCTTGAGAAGGGGTTCATAAGACGAAGTATATCGGAGTGGGGCGCTCCAGTAGTTTTGTCACGAAGGCGGATGGGTCCCTCAGACTTTGTGTAGGCTAAAGAGAACTAAATAAACTCACAAAGAAGAATAGACACCCATTGCCGAGGATTGATGATCTCTTTGATCAGTTGGCTGGCGCCTCAGTATTTTTGTAGTAGGACTTAGCCACGGGATTCCATCAGTTGAGAGTGGCTGAGGATAGTATAGAGAAGACTGCCTTTAGGACTCCGGATGATTTATTTATTTTATGAGTGGCTGGTGATGCCATTTGGTTTGACGAACGCCCCCGCATACTTTGTTGATTTGATGAGAAGGGTGTTCAAGGAGTACCTAAATAAGTTCATGATGGTCTTTGTGGATGACATCTGGGTCTTTTCTAAGAGCGAAATAAATTTTCGTATGTGCTCAATAGGGTGAGCAAAGCCAGTTATGGGAAAAACGGTGGTTTTGGAGCAAGACTGGCGAGGACATCCAGGGTTGGACAAGGGGCTTAATTATTTAGCCGTTCTTACTAGTATCATCTCACGTAGGTCATCTGAATTCGAAGGAGGTATCCCTTGGGTGTTTGTCTGATATTGGTTTAGGCCTTTGGGGCTTGCATTTGGGGGATGCCGAGTTCGACTAGGGTGGTCTGCGTGAGAGATGAACAGTTGTGATGATTTTGGATGATATCCTGGTGGAGAAGAGCATGCCCTACATCTTAGGGAAGTGTTGGAGACTCTTCGAGCGCATAGTCTTAGGACAGCAAAAGTGGATGGGATTCTTAGCATCCTATGAGTTCGAGATAGCGTATACCCCTGGCAAGGGTAACGTGGTGGCGGACGCCTTGAGCAGAAAAAGGTTGTCCTTGAGTCCGTTGTTCGGGGAACAACGAAGCTTGGAATTTATCTCGATATTTGATTTCAGACCTTCCGTTGATTATGTACCCGGTTTGCTGGCTTCCTTGGAAGTTAGACCTACTCTTTTGGGGCGAATTGGAGAAGCACAGAGGGACGACCCACAGTTGGTTGAGTTGGTGGAGAAGCTCATAAGGGGGGGAGTCATCCAGCCATTTGAGTAGGTGCACCCTAGACGATAGGGGGTGCTTGCATAGAGACGGTAGACTTTGTGTACCGCAAGACGAGGGTTTGAGGAAGGTTATTCTTGATGATGCACACCGTTCTAGGATGACCATTCATCCCGGTGGGGACAAGATGTACCAAGACATGAAGAGGGTTTTCTTCTGGGCCTGTATGAAGAAAGATGTGGTCGAGTATGTCGCTCGATGCTTGGTGTGCCAACAAGTAAAGGCGGAGCAAAAGAAACCAGGTGGGATGCTTCACCCATTGGAAGTTCCGCAATGGAAGTGGGATAGTGTCTCGATGGATTTTATTGACGGGTTACCCAGATCGAGAAAGGGTAATACGGGAATTTGGGTGGTGGTAGACAGACTTACTAAGAGCGCCCATTTCATACCTGTGAAGAGCAAGAGGACTACTCCATGGCTAGCTTCTGTATATCTTCGAGAGATAGTTCGATTACATGGGGTACCCTCTAGCATAGTGAGTGATCGAGATCCTATCTTCACTAGCGAGTTCTGGAGAAGTTTGCAAGAAGCAGTGGGGACTCATTTGTGTCTGAGCACCGCATATCATCCTCAAACAGACGGCCAGACTGAGAGGGTGAATCGTGTTCTAGAAGACCTTTTGAGGCTTTGTATCTTAGATTTTGGAGGTACATGGGAAGAGCATCTTCCATTGGTGGAGTTCGCATATAATAACAGCTTTCAGTCCAGTATTGGTATGGCTCCTTTCAAAGCTCTTTATGGAAGGCCTTGTCGATCACCTACATGTTGGTGGGAATCTACGGATAAGATCTTGCTTGGGCCTGATATGATTAGGGAGACTTCTGAGAAGAGTGACTTGATTCGAAGAAGGATGAAAGCAGCGCAGGATAGGCAAAAATCTTATGCGGACAAGAGAAGGACGGATCTTGAGTTTGAAGTTGGGGACATGGTCTTTGTCAAAGTGTCTCCATTACGAAATGTGGTTCGCTTTGGATCTGTTGGGAAGTTAGCACCAAGGTTCGTAGGGCCATTTCCCATTAAGGAAGGAATTGGACGGATGGCATATAGAGTGGAGTTGCCTGACAGACTTAGTGGTGTACATGATGTATTCCATGTGTCCCATTTGAGGAAGTGCTTACATGAGACCGCAGAGGTGGTAGAGCCGAGTTTGCTTAGAGAAGTGGAAGTAGAACGTGATGCGACGATTTGACGAGCTCATACTTGCATCCTTGGGTCAGAGATTTGGAAGTTGAGAAACAGAGAGGTTCAACTAGTCAAAGTACAAAGGGGAGATGAAGAGAGCGACGCTACCTGGGAGACGGAAGCGAAGATGCGTTCGAGGTACCCTTTTCTTTCGGAGGGTATGTCCTTTTGCTTCTCCTTCATCGCATATCTTGTGCTTATCTTATCCTTAGTATGTCCTCTCGTTAGTACCTTTGACCTTCAGATAGGATAGTCCTATGGTTGAAACATGTGTTTGAGACATGTTATGGTTGATGGATGCAAGTGGATGCAAGTGTTTGCTAGTGGTTGCTTATGGATGCATATACACACACTCTAGGCACTAGATCGGCTCAGTCACTTCATATTGCATATTGCATAAAATTGTGTGTAGGAAGCTATATCTATGGATGTATAATGATTGTGTTATCATATGGATGATGCATTTTGGTGAATGATTGTGCACTCATGTAGATATTGTATGTGTCGATAGGGTTCTCTCGCATACATAATGAATGCATGGCACTATCATGGTTTGCATATGTTCATACATTAGATAGGGAACATATACACACACTCTTTGCATATGCTCATACATCATTACAAATTGTTTTAAGGACAATGGATGCCCGTGTTTGATGGATTGAGTAGATGGTTGTTTGGATGGTAGGATATGCATTCTCCTTAGCTTAGAGATTTCGGGGACGAAATCCTTTAAGGAGGGGAGAATGTAACACCCCGAATTTTAGTTAATACTAAAATTCACTAATTACAGGATAAATAATCTCAGATGTGGGAATTGGGGGTAACGGGCTGCATCATTGCGTTCGTCTCGGAAAAATACGCGAAATAGAGTCCGAGTTTTCGAGAATCGGAGTCCGTATGGCCCAGTTATGGCCCAATGAAGTTGGCAGAAAATTTAAGATAAAAACAGAATTAAATATTTAAAATCAGATTTCGAAATTGGAGCCAGCAGGGGGCCAGGCGGGAAGCTTCCCGCCCTACCCATGTCGACAGGGCTGTCGACAGGCCTGTCGACTGGGGAGTCGACTTGCCCGTCGACTTGCCTGTCGACCTGGGCGCGGCGTCCAGGGAACCTGGGTGCACCAGGTTGGGTTTTAGGCTGGCTTGGAGGGCTGGGTTCTAGAGATTTCCTAAATCTAACGGACCTAATCTAACCTAGGGTTAATCTAAGGGCCTAAAACACTACCTAATCCTATAAATAAGACCCCAACCCTACCCAAATTCATTCATAATTAAATCTTGTAACTAAACTATGGCAAAATGAAACTTGAGCATGGCCTCCACAAATCAATGAAGAGAGTTGCATCAACTAAAGCAACTAATTCTACTTCATAAGTTTGCTAATCTAGGTTTTGGTGAGTTCCTATAGCTTTAATAATCAATTGTTAAATTGATTATGGTAGGATGTGATAAGACATGGCTATGTTTGTGGATAAATGTGTTTATGCAAGTTTGTATGATATGTGATTTGCAAGTTTTATGCTATATGCAAGCTTAATGCCATGTTTTATGATGCAAACACTATGTTGAACATTTATGCATATGTAACATGTTATGCAAACTATATGTGAGAGTATATGCAAGTTATATGTAACATGATATGCAAGTTATGCATGTGATTTTATGCATGCTAAGTATTTGATTGTATGCATGCTAAGTATTGGGTTTTATGCATGCTAAGTGTTTGGGTTTATGCAAGTTAAGTGGTGGGTTCATGCATAATAAATAATTGATTTTATGCATGTTAAGTGTTTGGTATTATGCATAAATCATGACATGCAAGTTTACCCTTTTAAATGTGATGCATACATATGCAAGATGACACCTTTATATGCTATGCATGTTTACCCTCCTTTAAGATGCAAGTCATATATGCAAGTTCAACATGTTATGCAAGTTATGTGTATGCTTATATGCAAGCTCAACATGTTATGCAAGTTATGTGCATGATGTTATGCAAGTTATGTTTATGAGATTATGCAAGTTATGTGCATGATGTTATGCAAGTTATGTATATGCTTAAATGCAAGTTTAATGTGATATGCAAGTTATGCATGCTTATGCAAGTATGTGAATGCTTATGCAAGGATATGAATGCTTATGCAAGTATGTGAATGTTTATGCAAGTTATGTGTATGCTTAAATGCATGTTTAACATGTTATGCAAGTTATGAGAATGCTTATATGCAAGTTCAACATGTTATGCAAGATATGTGTATGATAATATGCAAGCTCATATGCAACATGTTATGCAAATCATGTGTATGATAATGTGCAAGTTTGGGTTAAATGTAGTTGGGTTAATATATGCTCATAAATGCAAGTTGACATCCTCTTAACCCATGACAAAGTTATATGCTAAACCCATGATATTTGTGATGGATCTTCCCCTTTATTATGTCATGAAATGAGAACGATTTACGTGGGGAACGATGGGGTTGGTAAATATGTTAATAAAAGTATGATTGGGTATGATTAAGCATACCATAAAATGAATAAGCATAAGTGGGAATTTACCTATTGAGTTAGGTCTACCCCATGGGAATTTACCTATTGAGTTAGGTCTACCCATGTTATGAAAAACTTGATATTAATTAGGGATAATTAATATGGGGGTGATTAATTAGGTGTAATTAATCAACTAAGACACGAGGTTGGACCCTTTTGTAGCGGAAGTCTGCCCGGAACCGACCGGCCATCCAGCGGCTACAAATGATTGGCCCAATGTGAGAGGTCTTAGTCATAAATTAAATACATGATTAAAGTAAAGACACGAGGTTAGACCCTTTTGATGACAGAAGTCTGCACGGAACCAACCGGCATATCCAGCAGTCATAAAAGACGGTCTAATGTGAGAGGTCTTTATGAGGTCGTGATCTTAATTAATGAATTAAGAAACACTTAACCATATTAGCATGTAGAGGGGCATGAGGGGTTAAGTGGGTGCCTTGGGTGGCATGTAGTAACTAGTGGGGGTGCCTTGGGTGGCATGAGGAAACTAGTGGGTTGCCTTGGGTGGCAATAGAAAATACGATTAGGATACTTAACCAAAGTGGAACATGTAATTAAACATGATTAAAGGATTAAGTAAGTGCCTTGGGTGGCATGTGGGAATCAAGTAAGTGCCTTGGGTGGCATGTGGAAATCTAGTGGGTGCCTTAAGTGGCAATTGAAATATAATTAGATGACTTAACCAAACCTTAACATGTAAGGGGGCATGATTATAAAAAGGGGTTAAGTGGGATGCACTAGATAAAATGACAAGCTTAAGTAGTAGCTTGTGGGGGCCCATTTCAACCAATATCCCAAACGTATCTTTGTGGGCTCGACCCATGTCGAGTGACGGGACACGCATATTGGGCTTGACTATAAGAGGCCAAAACGGGTTAGCGGTGGCAACGCAAGTCCCAACGGGTTTCATATGCGTGTGTGGGCCCGGGCTGGTAGATAAGCCGTTGTTGCATCGTGTAGATATAAAGCCGTGCACCGTTGATATTATCAGGTTGCCACTTTGGGGAATGATACACCCCATTGTGGGACCAGCACGGGTATCTACGGTAGGGAGCCGATCGCTTGGGAGTAGTGGGTACACCTAGTGGAGATAGGGGCAGACGGCACCTATGTAGTCAGCTAGGGGTACAAGAAACTACTGGGTAAAAATTACTAAGTACACTTAGTGGGATCAACCTTTAAGTAGGAATTACCCTTGGGTGGGTAGAACTGGTGTGGTGCAGTGTAGGAATTACCCTTGGGTGGGTAGATCTGGGGTGGTGTAAGTTAGTAATTATCCTTGGGTGGATAAATGCGTCTTTTCGGTTATCGTAGTACATCCTGTGTTTTGTTGGCTACTTAGTGTAGTCATTATCCCCAGAGGTACCGTACCTTGTTTATATCATACCCTAATTACTTTAATGATTGTATTGTTAGGGTTATAGGACTCACTCAGACTTATGTCTGACCCCGTTGTTGTTTATCTTTTCCCAACCCTCAGGTTATCAGAGTGGGCCTAGCACTAGTGGGCTTGGACCAGACCGCTATATCTATCTTTTGGGGCTTGGACCGTAGAAGTAAAGCTCGGTTTATCTTTTCCATTTTGGCTATTATCTATGTAATGGAATTATGTACTTCTATTTTATCAGGATGGATATTATGTACTTGACTCTTGTTATGGTTTTGTGATGTAACCAAACATGTTTTGTTAATGAAATGATGTTTTAAATTTTCAAGTATTACTTATATCTGTCCTGTTGTAATTTTTCTGTTCTATACTCACTAAAAATACTCCACCAAAACTAAGGCATTCCCTTAGTGAGTGACCTTAGCGGGTGTGGGGTGTTACAGGATACATTAAAAATGAAATTTGATATTGGGTTTTCTGGAATAATAGGATGCGAATTTGTTCAAGGAATAGTAGAATTGGCTATAATGTCAAAAATGAAATAACACAAGAAATGTTGAGTTGAGTAAAATATATCAAAATGGCACAGAAAATCTTTAGAGAAAAAAATGACATAGCTTTTAGAGATGCATTAATTCTTCCATCTGCAATTTTCTAACTGAATATACTTTAACATAATGATGCAAAAAGATAGACAAAATGGATTGAAGAATGGATGTCATATTACTGTAAATAAAGCAAGAGTCCATAGTAGAGTTCTCACCTACTTTTTCAGGCATATTATCTCCTCCCCATCGTCTTGAAGGAAATGATGTATTTCCATGTATGACTCCCTGCTAAACTATAGTCCTATAACTTTGGTTAAATAAAGCAGTTACAGTATGCGCAAACTTCTAATTCACAACACTTGACAATTGAATGAAAATCAAGAAGGCAGAAAACACACACACCTCAAACATTGGTGGATCAATATCTTTGGGATTCCTTGTATCAACTTTCCTTAACTGTAAATTTATATATTACATATAATAGTAAGTGCTAGAAGGACATAGATGAACCCAGATCGGAAAAAGCAGTAATGGACATGAATGCTCCAACTAGTAGAAAGAAGTAAACGAGCATAAACAGAAAGATTCCTGCATAGAATGGGATGCAAGAAAGTTCAATTTCTTCGAAGTCAAGATCTTAGAGAAACCTAGCATACTGGTAATGAACAAAGTGTCAGTTATAACCTAGGATCAAGTAGTCCAAATACCACAACCTTAATAATAAGTGAAGAGAATTGGATGTCACCGTATATCGAGTATTAAACTGAAGACATTTTACCTTTGGATGATACTAAAGCAAAACAAGTCAAATATAATACTCCACGGTTTGGTGCTATAGTTGGAGTTCTCTGTCAGATTGAATTCTCAGCTCCACACTCACACTGTATAACAACCTCAAAGGTCATCAATTGTTGAAAAGAAGCCCACGATGGGATTTGTGGGGACCATTATGCACATAAAAAGTTAGTAAACAAAATAGTCAAGTAAGGCCTCTACTAGCCAACATTTAAATTATGCAAGAAAATGTGAAAAGTGCTAGGTTTATGCTTAATCTTTTCAGTTCACCCAAATGATGAGTGCATGTAACACCCCACCTCCGCCGGGGTCGCTCTCGAGAGAGTGCACCAGTTTTGGAGGGGTGCTTACTCAAGGTAAACATGCACAGAAATACCACAAGACAGAACATATATAAAACAGCGGAAGTAAAACCAAATCACATTTCTTTATAAACAAGGTCTAAAGCCTTTTACAACAGAAATACATCAAATCCTGTCTTGCAATAGTAAAGAAGCATAAAACATTTCGTAAATTATTCCCCAAGTAAAAACAGTAAAGCAGCCATAGCAGGAAAAGCCCAAGCTGTAATGATGACCTTCAAGCAGAAGAAGTCTGAACTAATAACCATGTTTCCTCCCTGAAACCTGGGGGGGAACGGAAGACAAAGAGGCGAAAGAAAACATGGTCAGTTATAAAGACTGGTAAGTCCTATCTACTTCCAGCATAGAAACAGGTAAAGGTAACATGACATGCATAAACTGAAAGTAAACATAAGGATGGGGACAAGATAGATAAACTACAGTATCAGGATAAACTAATGTATCATGATAAACTACGGTGTCAAGATAAGTCAAGGTATCACATCGTCAGGTTTCTATCAAGTATCATGTCCCAAGGTATCTATCATGTATAACATCCCACGGCATCTATCCTGTATATTTGCTCTGCACCCTCCGTACTAGTATCCCAAACCGTGTCATGTGATAACTATGAATGTCCCTTGGCCAATGTCATGAAATGGTCCATGTCAACCTAATATATGGCATATGTAGGTTTTCCTCAACTCGTGTGGTTCTTTCCATGTATAAGTCCAGTCCTTTGCCGTACCTCGTACGGGCTTTCTCACTACTTCAACGTAGTACCACTTTATCCTTGAAATTGTTTTGTACTGTCACCCTTGATCTGGCTAGGTTCTCTTAGCCTGAATTATCGCGTGTTCAACTAGGATTTATGCCACCTAGGACAACTAGGGATTATGCTACCTAATGAACGTTTCCGTAACTTGGTTTGGGTTTTAGCCACCTAGGACCACTAGGAATTACGCTACCCGTCAACCACGCCATTTTTCCCACGTATGTATCGTGAATCGTTTTTCCATGTCTAGGTGCACAAGTGTCTCAATGTGCCATCCGAGTCCCGTGCCAGGGCAAGTTAAGAAATACGGAACTCGGTCGGGAGCTTTAAATCATCTGCCGATGCAGATATCCAGGTCTGTTTTTGTACCCGTGGCTATGGTCCCACGTGACCCCTCCCTCAACTACTGAAAGGCAATCCAAGAAGAATCATGTATGAGAACTACACTCACGGCCACCTAATGCCCCACTTCCCTATTGGCCAACCTCACCCATAACTCGATAGCAAGTATATGGTCTGTTGGGAGTTCTCTGCCTTTCCGTACGTACACGATTGACTCAAGATGGTAGGTAGTCGACGACGTGATATCCAGGGCAAAAACGAGTATCGCCGACTCCACCCTAATCCATCCCAGTCTTCAGGTTGCTCGCACAACAACCAAGGCATACCCTTGGTTCTTCTATCGCAGACCTTAACCTCTGTGAGCCCAGAAGGATCATCTACAACCTCACAGAGGGATACCAAGAGTACCCTCACGTCCCCCGAAGCTACCGCTTCGCACCCAGTTCGTTGTAGCCTTTATCTAAGTCAGATAATTCGCTCCCCCTCGTATACTAAGCGATGACCTACCGTATCAGGTTACTCATCTATTTATGAACTGGTGCCCTGTCCTTGGCTAAGAATTATCACTTAGTTATCCTTAACTAAGGTTTACCACTTAGCTTCATTTCCCGTTATCCTCGCTAACTACGTTTTCCTACCTAGTCCCTCTAACTAGGGTTTTGGTCTAATGGGTTGTGTTGTCGTTCAAGTTCATGACTTAACCCATCCACGAATCATGTCAGAGTTGGCTAAGTGTTCAAGTTCAAGACTTAACCCTATGAAACCACGAGTATATATGCACGCCCAGTTGGGCCTGCATCTAATTAATTTGATATTCGAACTTTGTATATCATCAGTTTATACTATCTTTTCAAATGAGCATGTTGTTTTCTTCTTTTCATAACATGTCGGGAATAATCCTTAGTATTAGTTGACTTTATATTAAATTATATTTCTTTTGTTTCTCAATATTTCATTGTTTCTATTTATCTTTTTTTACCGCTTTCTTCGTTATGCTATTTGCAGAATCAATTAAATTTTCACTTTAATCTCTTTGTTTTGCCCCTTTCATCAGGAATGTGTGGAACAACATTTGAACGATTTACGTATATTTCTTACTTTAATATTTCATTCAATGAATGTGTTTTAAAAAAATTGTGTATTTTATACTTATTTTTCATTCATCTTACTTACATGCCTAAACAACATCATTGAGATGATTAACTCATTATGACAGTAGATGTTCAATGAAATATGAAATGTTTTAATATTCATTCATCTTATTTCTTACTTTAATTAGACTAAAAAACTTCATGTAAAACTAAAAAAGATCATTTTTGTTTTTTGATTTATCGTATATGGTGGATCAAATAATTATTCAATGTCCGTTTGTATCCACGAATGCAGATATCTGATATTCAAAAATGATTTTAAATGCGAAGGCACTATGACACCAATCCGCATTTGAAAACATATTTGACAGCCCCAATCCAAACTCAATTATTAGATGTGGGATTATTTTATAAAATTGTAATTTTCATTTTGAAATGTTATTTCCAAATTTAACGTGCTCCTATCATCTGTATCGCCCAAAATTTTCTATCCATCGGATTTAGAAATCAGAAACATTTCAAAATCCTTAGATATGTATACATCAAAAGCAACGTTGTTATATCAGAAACCACAGAGTCGTTCAGAATCAAATTACAACATAAAACAAAAGGAGGCCTTTCAAATGGAAACAAAGGGAAATAACACAATCATACGAAACAACAACAATGGAAGACCAACCGAGAGCCCAAGTGCAGAGCTGAAATTGTTGTAGTAGGGCAGATTCGTGTACAGATTAGGAGGCGAATACTGACATCATTGAACTTCAAAACTTATTTAGCATTCAAATCAAAAATGAATTACCTGATACATAATGTGCATATAATCATAATGTGCATGCATTAATAACATGTCAATTATCCTCTCTTTAGAAGTTAAATCACCTAATTGCTATTCAACAATACTTTATTTGACAATAAATCGATCATAAATTACTATATCATATATAAGAAACTATCATATTTAAATGTATCATAGGATGCAAAACCCTAGAGGCAAACCCCACTCTTTTTTAGAAAACAATTGTGAAGATTACTATACAATTGCTTAATCGAAATTATTAATGCTTTTGGAAAAATAGTTTAATATATGTCTTCTGCAGTGTCATATCAAACCATCCATACAAATACAGGATGTTAGTATGAAAGTTTTCAAAACTATTAAAAAAGAAGAGGTTTTGGGGGTGGAAATCCAAATTTCAATTTCCATTTGCATACATCTATGTAGATCAATATCATAGATTTTATGTTTAGAGGAGGAAATATAATAACATATATAGTAATGTAACAAAATTTCAATCTTTGATATCAATATCGTCCAATTTTCTTATTTTCCAGCTTCAGATTCACATGCACCCCTGTAGACTAAATTCAAGAGAAAACTTTTACGTTTATGTATTTGTATCGTAAACATGCATGAAAAAGACTTGTGTGCATTGTAGACTAAATATTGAAGTTCCCATTCGATTTCCGACAATGATCGAACCGGAATTCATCCTACAATTGTGTGCATTCTATTCTGAATTATATCCTGAATGCAAACTTATTTAGAACGGGTAGCAATGAACCTCATTCCAAAAAGAGAAATCTTCATCAGTTTGCTTCTGGGTGAAGATCAAGATTATGATGCACTTGGAAGTGATATACTGAAATTTATTTTTCTGCTTCAACCATGCATTTCTTGATGAAATCAATTCACTTTTGGTGAGATTGATGCATACCTTTTATATATAAATAAACCATCCGAATATGTACTATGGTACAACACAAAAATACCATAGCAGGCTAAGAGTTTTTCAAAGATTTTAGTACATATCATATTCATATATTTTTATGATGTCTTTCCTGACAATTATCTTTGGCAATGACAGATGGATCTTCATTCGGACAAACTGAAATCAACATAAAGAAACAGGCTCAAACTTTTGGATTTGAATATGTTCCTTTTGCAAATACTACCGCAACAGTATCGGCTTTGTAATAATAAGACTGGGGAGACACAACTGGGCATGCTTCCTTATGATATCATGGAAAGCATGCATATGTGTATCTATTTGTATAGTTTTGAGTTTTAATATTGTACAGCATATAATGTTAGTCAGCACATAACACATAATTATAATAATTCTCATATACATGGTTATTAAGTTGCAACATATATAAAACATAATAATAATAGTAATTAAAAGTTGTGTTTTTCACATGCAGAATTTGAGGTAAATACTGATACACGCAAGCTGGAGAATACACATGGTATTGCTACTCCCCTCTTTTATTAACCCCCAACCTGGCCCCATCCGCTATCTCTTCTATCTGAGTTAGCATCATGCCAGAGCTCCATCATTGAACATAATTTCTTCTTTTCATTGCCAAAAGCGCAACACAAATTTGCCAATAAACTGCAGAATACTTTTCTAAAATTTGCCCACCACTCTCCACAGATTAAACCAAATTGAATTTGATGAACTGAAACAAAAAGTTTGTTAGAAAACGTTTGGAACATGATCATATTTATTGAAAAAGCTTCAGCAGAAAATATGAGAGTCCATAGAAATAATCAATATTACAATAAGCCTGAAGGGACAAAGATCATTTGAACCACATAAAATAATATATATCGTTTAAACATAATTGCATATGAAATACTATCTCAAACAAAAAATATGAGAGTACATGTATCATTCAGTGTAGAATATCAATATATAAATAAATAAATAAATAAATAAATAAATGCATATGAAATACTATCTCAAACAGAAGAACAAATAAAAAATGAGCAATAAAGGACATATGGTTACCTCACATGTCATCCCAAATTAAAGGCTTGCAGTATTTGTTTCGATCTACAGATTTGAGAGTATTTTGATCCATTTCTTCTTCTGGATGAGTTCTCTGGTATTGTACTGATTACCATGTAGAAGTCCATTAATTATATTATCTCAAATGAAATGTTAATAAAAAAAAATTATCCGAAAATATCAGTTACATCCCCTGCAGGATTTCCTGATCATCCTCATAGAGGTATTAACTAATCCTATATTATCTTACCTTGTTGGCAAAAAGATTTGCTGCGATTTGTACTAATTTGATTTTCAGGTTTTGAAACTGCCACATATATGCTAGAGGTAGGTACATACCTTTCTCTTCTATATATTGGCAAAAAATAAGTACTGAAATCAGTAGTTGACTGGCCACTTATCAAAAAATGTAAAAACATACATAGGGTGCAGTAACACATAGAGATTTCCAAGGACATGGAGGCACAATAAGAGGTGGTGACTTACAATGGATGACTGCAGGCAAGGGCATAGTGCATTCAGAAATGCCCTCTGGACCTGGACCTGCAAAACGCCTTCAGCTTTGGGTCAACCTTTCTGCCAAAAATAAAATGTAACATCATCTCATGTTGATATGTAGTAGTAGTCAATATATTGATATCATATGTGATACATAAAACTGTAGGATGGAGCCAAGATACCAAGATATAGACAGCAAGAAAATAGAAACAACATCCAAAGAAGGCAATATCGGCATCAGAGTCATAGCAGGAAAATGCAATGAGATTCAGTCTGCAGTGCATACAAAGACTCCCACATTACTTCTAGACATCACTCTGAAACCATCTGCACATGTTTTACAGCCACTGCCACTGAAATGGAACTCCTTTGCCTACGTTCTAGAGGGTGAAGGAGTTTTTGGTGAAGCCAAAGAAGTTGAAGAAATTATACCAAACAGTATTTGATGAAGCCAAAGAAGTTGCATCTGTCATATTTTCGTCTAATAGTTCTGAAATTATACCAAACAGTAGGGGAAAAAAATACATACATTCTACTAAGCCCTAAACATTTGAGTAATGTCGAAAAATAACAAAGGAGAAATGATTAACGAAGGAGTAAAAGTTCGATATAACAGCATATATATGTATGAAAAATCACAACACTGAAATCATTTAATTTGATATTTGAAAAATAAAAAACATTAGACAACACGTAAATTAAAGAAAATATTGTACATACTAACCTCTGCCTTCCCTAATAATTGATTGAAAGCAAATCAAGTTCATTGGCCTAAATTAAGGGCGGAACAGACTAACAAAATTAGGCCTAAAATTAGCATGAACTCATGGCGGGATTACAAAAGCAAAATAAGTTGAGTATGGCTGACAATCGAAGACGAAATCAAAATCGCAAATTACAGAGAATAAGAAAATCAGACTGTCAAAATTAAGGGTTGAATCGATCAAATATCCAAATTTATTAGAGAGAAAAAATTCAGATCAACACCAAAGCAGTATAAAATAAAATGATAACTATAAGGCAGAAGAGTTAACCTGTTTATAGTAACGAATCTATTAGATCCGAAACTGAGAAAGACAGAGACCACGGTGAAGAAGAAAAATAAAACTGATTGAATATAATTCGTAGAAGAGGACAACGATTGGAGCACTACTGCAATAAAGTGAGTCGATGTACTTTTCAATTTGAGCAAATATACCATTTCACTTGATTGAAATTAGGGTCTGAGGACAATTGGGAAAGGAGGCCAAAGGCTTTGGGGGAAGGCGGAAAAACATTGGAAATGTTAAAAATCTAAGTACACCTGAGGAAATTGCGGCAGATTTTGGAAAAAAAAGCGGCATTTGTCAATAAATCGGAACCACCTTATATCCATCGTGGTAGATCGTGGGAAGGAAACGATATTTGTTAATGAATTTGCAGGGGCATCTCTGGAATTTCAAAAGGACACCAAGTAAAATAGTACAATGAATTTTATTTATTAGTAGTAGAGATTAATCATATAGTTTCTAAAAAAAACCTTACAACACCTAAAATAGAACAGTTAATTAAAAAGAGAAACGATCAAATTTTGGATAAAGTAGTTCAGTTGATGTTGAAAGTAGAAAAACAGGTATGAGTCAATGTTCTAAAATATTTCATGGCATCCCATTACTTCTTGATTTTTGGCAACGAATCAATCACCTTTCGCCTTAGCTAAAACAAAATTTAAGTCACTCAAAATGCTCATGATTTTTTTTTTTTTTTTTTTTTTTTTTTTTTTTTGAACAATAAATGCAATGGAAGTATATAAACCATGGTTCGAAAACTCGGTTTCGATTTCGATTTCGGCCATTTGGAAATTTACTAGTTTCGGACGGTTTCGGCGGTTTTGGATTTTGTTTCGGTTTCGGTCCAAAAATCAAACTTTAACCTAATTGGATAAAAAGTAAACAATAATTCATATGTTCACGGTAACATACAAAAGTAAGCCTGTTTAATAGTTGTCTTAACATAGCAATAAACAAAATAACTGGTGAGCCAAGCCCATCATTATCAGTCCACGTCAGCCCAAATAAAAATATTTGGTTAGAAATTCTTCCATTGATTGGGTCGGTTTCGTGTCGCACCTGCTTCTCATCTCGCATAAACAAATTGAAGAGGGAAAATGAAAAAAAAAAGGTGGAAACAACATCGATATTAGGGCTCGACATAGTTCCCAATCGAGAAGACAACTAACGAGACGAGAAAAAATGGATTGAGATCCCTGCCATGGATTTGCATCTCGATTGCCATTTCTACTAGAAATTGACGTCGGTTGTTTTCTCGAATCTCAATTTTGGGTTAATAATTTTCTGATTTCTTCTTCTTCTTCGCTTTCTTTTCTGTTTTTTCTTCTTGTTTGCTATATTTTTCCTTCTGCTGTTTTTTTCCCTGTTGTTACCTACCGAAACGAGATTTTAACCTAATCCCGTTTCGGTAGTGGCCGGAACCGAACCGAGATAGCCGGAATCTCGGGGTTTCGGCCGAAATTTCAAACCGTGTATAAAACCTAAGTGTGATATTGCCACTACACAGCAACTTCTGATTAATCAGCTTAAATAACTCATAGTTGTAATACTGTGATTTCACCCAACACACAGGCCAAATTCAACAACTAAGTCAAATACAGCATTGGTCATATGGTAAAGAGCCATAAAACCATTTAATTTCATGTCAGATTTGTCCAAAATATCATAAACATTTGTTTTACTTCGTAGATTATCTTCTTCTTTTGAATGAGCATCTATCTATAATCTATATTTTCACCTACTAATATTTTATTGACAGCTTTCTTTCAGTTTGAGAACCCATGACTACTTGAAAAAGGAATTATAAAAACTCAGACCGGGAACTAACTCCTAAAGGTTAATGCATAAGGTTTCTTGAAGTATAGCTTTGGCACTATCAATTTCAAACTCTTTGGAGCTATATGTAGGCTGATCAAATAAATGAGTTAACACCATCAATGTCAAGAAGACTCAGTCAATAATTGAATGAATTTTCTTCATACAATAAGAATTAGGTAGTTTGATCAATGACTTGAACGTTAATTGGTATAAATTAAGTTGCTCTCTCACTAATGCACAGGCACACACTCACACACACTATAATAATTAGAAATATTGAGGACCTTTGTGTAGAAATTTGGAGTAGATAAACTTAATGTAGACTTTAATTATTTAATATGTACTTGTCCACAAAAACAAAGAAATGTTTGTCCCAGTAAGAAGCAAAGGAAAATTTCTAGCTTATTGAAATATTGAAAATGAAAAGGTTTTTAGATTTTACAGTAGGACCATATTGGTGGTAGATAGTAGAAACTCAAACCAAATTACACGTACACCCTCTTAGCACTCTTCCCCTGCACAAAAGCAATTTGATGATTAATCCTCAGTTGTGGTAGTGACCAGAATATGCACAGATGCAGTATGAATATCAAACAAATATTAGGTAAAAAATTCAACTGAATAATGTGCAATAAACTATACATAATTTGTACATTTATCCCAAAAATGAATTAAAAATGGCCAAATTTTAATTTTAATTTTTTTTGTAAAAAATACAACATTCAATGCATAAATTTCTTGTTATGATGTTTGGTGGGAAAAAGGGAAAATAATCAAGCTATATTGTTTAGTATGGTAAGAAAGATACTATCCATCAAAGTACCCTATAAATATAATATAACAAATTATAAGAGTTACTTAAAATATGTAAACTAAATTACCCTACAAATATAATATAACAAATTATAAGCCACAAATATCGATCAAACTACAGAATATTGATGGACGAAATCTGTGTAAGCATACCACCAAAAACTAAACATATGCTTCAACAATTTCCAAAATAAGTAATGATAACTTTGTAAAAAGAATATTATTAAGACATGATTCAAAAAATATGGCTCCTTTTGTATACATATCAAACCTATGTAGCTTATAGTTTAAAAAGGTAAAAAAAAAAAAAAAAAAAAAAAAAAAAAAAAATCCTAACAAAATGAGTGCAGATGGTTTGGTTACGCAAGTGAATATTTCAAACCATGGGTATTTTAGTGAAGTATAACAAAGGCGATGGTATTGATCATGGAAAACATAGATGTTGCATGGAAATTTTATTTAGGAATGAGAAATAGGAGAAAATTGGATGGTTATTATATTATTTGAATAAATTAGGTTGAGTAATCATCTGTACAGTGTGATAAAATTGTATAGGAAAAATAGTTAATGTTCGTCGAGTTATATGTATAATAAAGAAGAGCAAAAATAGAAACCATTTAGTTTAAATCACATATAATCAGTTAACGGTGGAATCAAAAAGCTGGGAATATACGCAAGAGTACAATATAGAATATTGGTGATACAAAATATTACATCAAACAGAATAGCTGTTGGGTCATTCTTTCAAACAGCATGTGTATGCAAATATCATTGAAAAGCTGGAAACAAACAAACCATAGACATCGATGTATGCTGATCCATTAGCACTGGAACTCGTAAATAAAAGAGAAATAAATAAAATGACCTACATCAACACATACAAACACATATGTACTAATATACTCATCAAAGAGAAAAATTAGTAGTAGAAAGAAAGAACTAACCTGCAGCATGCCTTTAGCAAGAAGAAAAGTGCATAGTGCTACAAATCCAATCTCCAGGCATTAGAATTAACACCTTTTCCTCGATCAAAGGACCTGCGCTTGAGAGTTACGTTAGAAAGAGGTTGAGAAATAATCATTGAAGTGCATTGTGGACATTAAAGTAATCGAGGGAGCAGTTTTTTAGTGAATCAATAGGCTTTCCAATAGACTTAAATTTTGACATCTCTGTAATGAGGTGGATAATCGTGGACATTTAATTTTGACATCAATTTAATAAAAACAAAAAAAGAGCAATGATATTAAGGGAAATGAATGGAAATAGAAATTGACAAAAAGAATACCTCAACCATTAACGTTTTAATGATTACAATTAAAAAAACTATCCGTTTTTGAACCACTGTCTTAATTGAAACTCAAGATAATCAAGAACAATGTCTACATAAACTCGCCAAGAAGGTCAACATACGCCGCAAAAATGTCCGGATCATATTATAAACCTGAAAAAGTAGTTTGATAAATCAAAGAAAACTACAAAGTTATACTTAACTGTTTTGAACGACATCAGAATGAAGTGGTTAACTGCATAAAATCATAGAAAATCAAATACAACAATTCTTAAAGGTCATGAAATCAGGCCAGGAAATTAGGTTAGAAAAATCGTGAACCTACTAAACCATAGCTCATCCTGATTTCCTTTCTCTGCTTTCAGTTTCTGCACAACTCCAGCACCTTATTTTCGGACCCTCTTAGATCATCCAGACGATCATCCAGTACGTTAGGCACGACGTGTGCAAAGAAAATCAAAGGTAAATTTATGGATTGTAAATTTTAAGCCATATACATAGATAATGTGTTGATACAAATAAATACGCGAGTTAACGTTTATGTATATTAAAATATATGAAAATGAATCCATGTTCTGTTTCATACCTGGCAGCTGCGCGATGTCTTCTTCTTAGAACAATGAAAAGTTTATGTATCCACATATATAATTAACTGAAAAGTTTATGATTGAATATAATGTAACTATTATGCTTGGTACCAACTGAAAAGTTTATGTATCCCTAATAGTGTTGTTGAAAAGGGCAAACATAGCAGTCCTTCTGAGCTAAAATAATATATGTAAAATTATGCTTGGTACCAACTGGAGTATGGTATGAAAATCATCGAAAATGCAGAAATAAAATACTACAAAATGAAACTTGTTTAAAAATATAATGTAACTATTAGGCTAAAATAAATTGTCAAAGGAAGAAATTAGCAGTCTGCAAAGAAAACACAGTAAGTTCAGCATAAATTCACACATCACTTCTCTACAGTCCATGTTACCCTGACATAAATAACTAATCTCTCATATGAAGAGAGAACTATTTAGAGAACTAACCTAGAATCATAAAAGTGGCAACAAAACTATTTAGGAAGTAGGATAAAGCAAAAGCTGGATTTATGGTAATACACCGCTTGATATGCCGTGAAATTACGGCGGGAAACGCAATAAGGCCAGGCCAACAACTACGCAGATCTTACAAACAACCAAAAGTATCATTTTAAACCAATGAAATGTGCCCACATCACCAGCAACAAAAGTTTAAATTAGTTAAATCAGAGATGGAAGGCAAAGCACATGGTAGGAAAAAGAAAACGAACAAAATGCTTATAGAAAGATCGAAATGTCCACGCCATTAGCTAATTTAGCTTATTGATGATGATGACACCAGGAGAGTCTGAAAACAAAAGACTGAAATAGTAATAGTAATAATAATAATAATAATAATAGAAGATTACATTCGGGAAATTTGAAGGGGGACCATGATCGCTTTCATATCATCTCTGAAAGAAGCAGCCATTTTGAGGAGATCGGAAATGCCGAACTGAATGGAGATACGCCTCTGGCACTCTTCAGCAGCATGTATGCCTGAAGAGTAAGACCCGTGCACCGAACCAAAGTGGTCTACGCTGGTCGCTTCTCCGGCAAAGTATATGATGTTGTCTACAGGAGCTCTAAGCCTCTCGCATAAGTCCACAGGCTTTCCTACTAAATCACATGATTATGCTCCATGGCTGTCTATGTCTAAACCCCATCTTGACATCAGATTTTCTGCATTAACTCCATGCCCAATGTTGGTTCCACTGTGAATTATACTCTCTGCAGCAATGGGTACAATCTTGAGCACGCATGGTTTCTAAATAAGAGAAATCACCATAGCAGGATAGCTTACCAGCGTATAAGCCCCTACTTAATCGTCAACACAACATCAATTTTGCTCATCCTTGGCTTTTCACCTCAGCTTATTTTCTTGACGCCTTATTTTTAGCTGGTAGCAGCATAGTGTGTCTTTGCTGCCTACCTTCACTATGAATAGACATTTGCCTATCTTATTACATAAAGCTCTAGTTAGAGAGCATGCTAAATCAAACTTCATCATGTTCAATATTACGCAGTTCATGTTCTTTTATATTTATGAATACACCAAGGTACACTTTATGAAGTAAAAGTTGGATGATCATGTACATCGATGGAACAGTCTCTTACATTTAAATTTACAGTGCTCATTTTGGTACAAAAAAATTGCACCAAAGTGCATGCAGAACATAGTACCTATCAGATCATCCATAGGCTCCATCTTTGTAAACATACATCATAACTTTGTTCTCCAAGCTTGCATACTAAAACATAAAATTTCATTAGCTCAATAATGAATAATATAATATATAATTGTACACATGGAGTTAGTACTAAGTATATTTTACTTTTTAGTTTTGCATCCAAAAATAAATATTCTATTGCCTAAAATCAGTAAGTGTAAGTAAGTTTTAAGCCATAAAAGAACAAAATACAAATGGGATAAATCAGAAAGACATTATACCTTTGTCTAGCCATTTGGTTCTATCCTTTTTATGCATCCAATTCCTGCAGCTATGTTGTTTGAGTCTAATTATTCAAAGTCTATATAAATGAGATTGCCTCGGTTACCAAAGCATATGTTCAACATGAACTGATACCAGGAGAAAAATATATTGTGTCATTGCAATGTATTATTTAAATCATATAGTAATTATTGCAGCTAAAGAAAACCTGTAAGAACAGCCTGAACTTTGCACGCTTGGGTATTGAATGTCATGGCTGCTGACTGATCTACACAGTCTGAACCTTTCATGGTATGCTTTTTATAACTGAACTTACAGCACGGTCGAGAAGATAAGAAATTTACAAAGCACTATTAAGGCGACTTGTGCTGGAATTGGCAACTCGGATCCATAATTGCAAGCAATGTATTACAGCTGATGTTGAGTCCCCTAGTTGCATCAACAACTAATGCTACTATCTTAATTCTTACATGCATAACTTTAGGACTTCGGTCATTGAAGCTTGAACATTACTTTAGGTTTATTTGTGTTGCTTCAGGCGTTTACATTTGTGCTGCAGGACTTCAATCATTATAAGTGTGACCATTTTAAGTGAATCATATCCAATCCTCTCTGTATATAGAAGAATATCCATGCATTATTACCATAACTAAGCATTGGTTAGTGCTCTATGAATCAGCAGTAACACTTGCAAAGAGGGAGAACAGAAATTTAAGTTCACTATAGCAAACAACTTATTATAGATGGGCAGTTAATTTGATTTGAATGATATAGTATACCAAGTAATTATGCTAGGTGCATTACTTGAAAAAGAGGCTCAAGAGTTTAATGGTGTAAAAAATTATAACTTCCTGTGCTTATGTGTTCAACTGAAATGAGGTATTATGTTATTATACTTTATAACATATAACTGCACATCTAGTTTGCAACATAATACTGTAATTCTAAGTCCTACAATTACATGAATACATTAAGAAACTATAAATATAAAAACATTAAATACTATAACAGACATGATATTTTAGTTTAAATTTTGACTATTCCCAAAATGAAAATCTTAAAAACACAATGTACAGATTTGCTTACTCTTCATATTTCTGTTTTGTGATTCCAATATATGATCCTAAATGTTATTTCCAAACCTATAAACATTTAAAATATTAACAAAACAATGAAAAAAATCATCTTGCTGGAGGAAATAGAATGGAAGCACGTGCAACGTTCATTCCCAGTGACAGCTATAACAGTTAAAGGGTCTTATATGTATTTTACAAAATAAACAAAAATCAGTGCCAGCAACGTTAACATCATGCATAGAGATCAATGTTCATTTATTTGGAAAAGCGGATGAATTGGGTAAAAAAAATTGTGTTCAAATTTAAAAATCGTTGTAGAGACCGATCCGTTCACGTCTTCAATTTATTACATTTCTTTTTCCTCTTACTTTATGGCTGGATGTTGATGGTACCTTCAATCGTAAATTAATTGTTGAATGTAAAAGCAACAGTTTAAGAACTTGGGACTGATCAAGTAAAATAAATTACTTAGGTTGAAAACCTGAAATTTCAATCGAAGTCATGAAGGCGATACAGGGAGTGAAGATGTTGTGGTGCCCCGTCATGTTCCTTACAGTGCTCTTCATCGTGGGTAATACAGTGAAACCATCAAAGACGTCTGTGCGGATGTCTCGATGAGTTGGTCTTGACTGTAGCAGAGAAGAAACTAAAGGTCATCGGGGGTAACTGATAAAAAACATTGTTACTGCACATTTACATGACAGTTCATGGAGAAGTAAACTGAAACGTAAGTTCATATATTTTGTAATTGATTGCTACAGTAAGTATAATAATAACAATAGCATAACATACATTTACATTGATAACTAATTATTTTTTTTATATTGTGACATTTATTTAGGAATGTCTCTGTAAGAATGACAATTGAAAATTACGAATTAACTTACCTATGATGATAATAACATTTTCAATGCCCCTATTGTTTAAGAACACTCTTCTTCTAGGTAGCTCATAAGCAATGTAACAAAGACATGCACATTTAGCATACAATATTCTATTTAAGAATGAACCTATAAGCAGAGTGACTGAATAAATACAAATAGAATTAAATTTAACTAAAAAAAACGTATTAACCTACCTATGATAATAACTGACAAAATGCTCCTTTTTCTAGCACTCTTCCTGTTGTTAGTAGTTCAGAAACAACATAACAAAACCATGTTAATCATCACTGATAATAAGCATACCATGAAAGATGCATTTATAGCATATAGCTACCCAATTGAAGTAATTCCAGTTGTGTTTATGTCTTTCGTTGGCGGCCTATACTTTTAACAACTGGGTAAACTGACTAATCTACTCAGTTTGAAATTGATTGCTTGTGATAATGAGTTGAATTATGGCAGTGGGGGCTCTTCCTAAGGTATTACTCTTCTTTTCTCCTTTTTTCATTTGAATTTTCAATGCAATGTTAATTTGATAGAAAAGCAATGACAGCAAAGTTTCCATTTTTTTCATTTCTATAAGAAGTGTCTTTTTGCTTATTTTATATGTTATATAACAAAAGAATTTACACAGACATATACAAATTCTCTCTACCAAACAGGTTATTTAAAAGTGATATGGTATTTACCCATGTAACCAATTTGGTTCCTTCTTCTATAAAAGATTCATCTGTTGTTCTTTTCCCTGTTAAAAGTTCAAGCTAAACCACTCCAAAGCTATAAACATCTCCTTTAGTCGTGGCCTTCCCAGTATCAAAATACTCTGCCCAACTGACGAACTCACTTCCATCCCAATTCCATTCATAACCTGCCATTCAAATCGCAACTCGCATATAACTCCATTAAATCGCAATTTTTTAAAGCAGTAGAAATCGCAGCCTAGAATTTTCCTTTTATTCGTGAAAATTTGTTTGAGTAATTTGTATTGGTTTGAGGAATACGTAGAAAGAGAACGTAAATAGATGCTAATCAAAATCATATTACTGATAATAAGCGAATAATTACCTTAGCCAGGAAGGTTATGAACATGGATCGATGATTCATTAGCCGAACTATTAATCGATGATTCACATGGGAGAGCCAATTTAGGTGTTTTTTGTCACTATCGATTTAGGTTTTTTTTCATCGGTACAGCAAGCGGGAAGGGACAACGCGTGAAAATAGAGCGGAAACAAAGGGGTATTTTCGGAAGTTCAGAAAGACGGCAAGTAAAATAGTACAATGAATTTACCTTATTTAATAGTAGAGATGTGTCAAGTTGGTTAAGTATATCAAGTAGTTCATGACTTAACCCCATCCCATTATCATTTTAGATTGGTTAATTATAAATTTACTTAACCCCATCAAAGTATCGAGTCAAATCGGTTAAGTGTATTCAAGCGGTTCGTGACTTAGCCTTATCGAGTTATCATATTAGATTGGTTAAGTATTGGTTAACTTAACCCCATCAAGTTACCATGTTTAGATTGGTTAAGTGTTGGTTAATAGGGATGACAATGGGGCGGGGCGGGCGCGGGTAGTACCACCCCATCACCCGCCCCGTTGGGTGATTTTTTGTCCCGTGCCCGCGCCATACCCGCACGGGTATCCATTAAACGGGTTTTAAACGGGTTGCGGGTAATGGCGGGTATTCGTGGGTATCCATTATATTTATTCAATTTATTATTTAGTCATTTATTGAAATTATTCAAAAATACATTTGGTAAAAAAAAGAATTAGACCGATTCTTAAATGCTAACCTTAAAATACCAATACATATTTAAACCAACATCTAAAAAAGAAGAAACAACAACAGAAGTATCCATCAAAATATCAACAACCAGTTATAAATTGTTGAGTAAAAGCATGCACATAAATACCGAACAACCAACAACAATATTTTTTGTATTGACTATTGATAATAAATTACATTCAATATGGACACGGGTACCCGCGGACATGGATATCTTACTATCCGTACCCGCCCCATTAATTAACGGATATCAAAAATACCCGTTTATTTTACCCATGAATACCCATTTAACTATCCGTTTCATATCCATGACGGATTTTACCCGCGGATAACCACGGGGACGGATTTTTTTGCCATCCCTATTGGTTAACTTAACCCTATCCAATTGCCGGGTTAGATTGGTTAAGTGTTGGTCAACTTAACCTCATCAATTACCGAGTTGGATTAGTTAAATATATATTAGCTTAACCCCATCCCCTAACTGTATTATACGGTTAAGTGTCATTAAGAGATCAAGTCCGGTCTCGCTTAACCTACCCATTCATGTCATATCGGTTAAGTGTCACTAATCAAATTATCTTAACCTTATCATGTGGCATTAAGTGGATTAATGCACCCCAACCTCTCACATTAGACTTTGTTGTGGTTACTGGATGTGTCAGGCGGGTCCGGACAGCTTTACACCACAACCTAGTCTAACCTCGGGTCTTAAGCGCGATATGACCAACTACTCACATTAGGTCCTATTGTTTGTAACTACCAGTATGCCGGTCGGTTCCGGGCAGATTTACGCTACAAACTCAACCCAACCTCGAGTTGGTCACTTTCATGTTTAGCCTAGTGTCATATTACACATACTACCCCTACATGTCTAGCTTTCAAGTCCCATGTCTTCATACGTGTCATGTCCGCATTTAAGTGTATCAAGAATGTCACATTTTCATGCAACCCCATATCAAGTTTTTCGTGTCATATTCAAGTCAAGTTTTCGCGTCATATTCATGTTTGTCTAACTACCCCAAAATCGGGTTTTCCAACGCAAGTGAAAGCGAGTCAACATAGTATAAATACTATGATAACATATTGGCCTCAAAACATGCACGATGCCACAAAGGGGTTGGCCTCAAACATGCATGGTATCATAAAGGGATTAGCCTTGAACATGCATACTATCAAAAAGGAATTGGCCACAAGCATGCATAACATCATAAGGAGTTTGGCCACAAGCATGCATAACATCATAAGGGGTTTGGCCACAAGCATGCATAAGCCCCAAGTCACATTCATGCAAGTAATTCACAAGTCAAAAAGGTTCCCAAGGGTTCATGCTAACATTTTCTAAGTAAAGATTCGAACTTGCATGATAATCTAAGCCCAATGTAACATGTGTGACATGATTTAGTTGCTAAAACATAGCCTAAAGTCATAGATCATAGAAATAGGTTCACATAAGCTAACATACTCATGTTACATCGCATTTTATCCCATGTCACATTAGAACCACCATTTAAATCTCAAAGTAGCAAGAACTTACATAGCGTGGCTTAGCGAATGAGCATGAACCGTCTTGACGAAGAAAGGTGGCTCTTTTGTTGAAGAATCGTCGTGGAATTTGTGTAGCAACGTTGATCTACTCTCGATTTGGTGTAGCAAGCTCACACCTTTTGATTCAGATCTAGTTCGGATGCATAGGCTCTTGGAGTTGGAGATGGAGGCCATGATCAATTGGCATTTGGGCAGCACTTCGTGGCAAGAGTGATCTGTGAGGGTTTAGGCTAGGTCTAGGGGTCTTTTTATAGATGTTAGGAGTAGTTTAGGCCGTAGGATTTACCCTAGAATAGATCCAAGCCCTCAAAAACGTCACAAGCCTCCAAAACCGAGCCAAATGCCAAGCTGGTGCACCAAAACAGCCTGGGTTCGACCAGGCAGGTCGACCCTGGGGTTGACTCCCCAGTCGACCTGGGGCCCACCAGGTCGACTCCCAGGTCGACCCCCTGGTCGACCTGGTTCTGGCGGGAATTTTCCCGCCTACCCTGATTTTCTGAAATTTGAAATCTGTTTTGAAATTCGAATTTTCATGAAACTTTGCGATGCCATATCTCCATCATACGGACTCCGATTTACAAAATTTTAAATTTAGGACTCTATTTCGCGTATTTTTCCGAGACAAACGCAATGGCGCAACCCGTTTTATCTGATTCTTATTTTACAATTTAATTATGCTTTGATTCTTGTCTTAACACGTTGTTAAAATTCGGGTTGTTACAGTGCATGACCCTTCTATATTTAAAGCATTGATTTTATTGGACCTCTTCTGGCGGCTAAAGAAGGGACTAAATATGCTATAGAGTAATATATTACTTTATAATATGGTCAAAGCCAAACACTTAGTAATAATAACGTCCAAACAAGTAATAAAATATGCATTGAAGAACATTGTATTAGGTCCAGTCTCCTACGTAAAATTGTTATGGATATTGGAACTCAACTAGAGAGTCGAGAGTTTGTAGAGTGCTACTGAGATCATTTTATCAACAAAAGCTTCTCTTTGGTAGCCTACCAACAAGAAAACGGGGATATAGAGGCACCAGGATTGCCTTTCATCCTATGGGCTTCTAGAAACAGGCTCAAAGACCATGACATGACATACTCTTTTCTCGTAAGCTTACAGACTCAAATCCATGTTTCCAGTTAAGTTTGAAATTGCCTCTCACTGAAGATATTGTTACCATCCATGTTTCTAAGACTAAAGTTCAGCCACTCCATAAACACAGTAGCCCAACGGATACCAGAAAATCTCACTAAAACACAATTATACCAAACAAATAGTATTATATGTCAACAAATAGTATTATATGTCAACAAATTGTAGATATTAGTTGAGAAAACGTGCTAATTTGTATAACTAATTTCCAATTTTAATATAAAAATAAAAAATTGCAAAAACTTGGTTACCTAGGGTTTGTAAATATGAATGGCAATGAAGGTCGAATTGAAAGAGAGTCGTTCAAATTTAGAAGTCTGAATTCTTGTTAAAGTGTCTATTTCAAGCATCCATGATGATCCCATATTATTGGCAACTGAAGGAGCAGATGTCGCCCAAATCCGCCGCCATTATTTTTCTCGCCATTCTTTTTTTTTCCTTTAATTTGAATAGTGATATGAAGGAACAATGCTAGGGCCGGCCAGCCATGAGAAAGAAAACTATTTTAGGGTTGACATGGATTGGTACCCAAAACCGGTTCGTTTAGTAGTGGACACGGATTGCTATTCGAATGAACTGCGTAGATGTTAAAAGCTAAATAAGATAAGGTGTATAATATTTCGATACATCATCTCAATCAACAGTATTCATGATAAAAAAATAAAAATGATAGAGTGAAAGGTAAGTACCAATTACAAAAATATCCCCTACTAGAATATATATGCACATGTAACAATTTCTTCTTATTTATAATTAAATATAACTTATTAAAAGTTTATTATGTATATTTTACTAATAATTATTCATTATTAAATACTTAACAATCATTATTGAAAAACTAATTTTTACTTCTTAATTAGTGATTCTTACTTCTTATTTATTGATTACTAAAATTAATTATTCATTACTAAAAACTAATTTTTATTTATTTATTTTTAATTTCTAACAATAAATATTATTTATTAATTATTATATAGCGAAAAGAAATTATTAATATTAGTTACTACATATTTTCAAATAAACTATTTATTATTATTACTAAACAATAGTTATTGAGTATTAATATTTTTATTAATTATCGAACTTTTAATAATTATTAATATGGTATTTTTGTTGTAGTGTAGTCATATATTACAACAGTCAAAAAATAAAAGTTGTGATAGGCTTTTATTACAACTGTCAAAATAACACAGTTGTTAAAAATAAGTTTATTACAACTTTTCTGAAAAAAAGTTGTAAAAAACATTTATTACAACGGTGATTTTACCAACGTTGTAAAATTAATGTTGTAATATGGTGTTTTTGTTGTAGTGTTTCATATCGAGAAACTGATGCAAACACATATTATTCACCAAATTTTATCAATGTTAGTAGTTAATCCTCTTCTTCGCAAAGTAAAATTAAATCCCAAAGGCTTTAGGTCTGTTAAACCTTTCTATATTAATTTTTGTTGGAATTCTCTTATGTGCTGATATGGAATTGGAGCTCCTCCTTTCTTATCATTTGGTGACAATGCGTTATTAAAGTCCCCCATTAAAATCCAAGCATTTGAATAAGAAATCGATTCTCTAACAAGAGTTTCCCAGAGTACTAACTTTCTGCAAATGTATTACTTCTATATATAACTGTAAAAATCAACATAAGTCCACCTTTATTTAATACATTCGCTGTCAGACGCTGAGGAGAGAAAGAGATCAAATCTAAGTGCCAAACATTAGAATCCCAAATTAATAAAATTCTACCTGAACTCAAGTCATAATTATTTGTCAAGTACTTCCAGTCATTTGGTAATAGAGAAGAAAATAACACCAAATTTACTGAAGATAGTTTGGTTTCAACTAAACCAACCATAGTTGATTTAGTCTTATTTAGGAGTGTGAATACTTCTTTCATACGAAAAGATGTATTCATGCCCCTAACATTCCAGGAAATCAGCGTCATTTAATAGATGAAGAACTCCTCGTAGCTCTTTTAGCAGGAGTAGTGTTTTTTGGTTTTGAACCTTGCAAATAGCTTGTATTTTTGTCCACTAAAGAAGAAGTTTCAACTTGATTTCCTTTATCCTGATTAATCATTTTTTCTGTTTCCTCTAAATGATTAGCAACATTATTTAATAAATCAGGAATCAGATTTTCTGGAAGCTTGGAAGAATTCAGATCATCGGTATTTTCAGAAGGAGGATTAATAGACTGAAATAGGTCGGGTTCTTGAGCTTTATTCTTGTCTGATTTTCCAATTCTTTGAGATTCAGATATACCATTTTGAAGTTCAGAGACATCATTTTGAGATTCAGATGGATTATTTTGGGCTTCTTTATGAATGTTAGGAGGTTTCCGACGAGGATATGTGGATTCTTCATGATATTCATCATCATGACAAAATAAGCAGCATTGAAGACATTTCAAAGGTACAAATTCATACTCAACTGCTATTACTAAATTCTGACCATTATGCAGATGAATAGGTATTTCAGTTTTAAGCTCAGTAGAGGTATCCACTAATAGTAGGACTCTAGCATACTTCGTATACTTTTTCTCTACTGTATTAACATCAATCAAAAGGGGTTTTCATATAAAATTAGCCATCATTTGAATAACATCATTTGTCCATAACTTTAAAGGTAGATTTATTAATCTTACCCAGATCTGGACCATAGAACTTTGTTTACTGTCAAAATCAAAACCAGGGTACTAAATCTCTACATACAATGATCTACCAAAGTAAGAATATGTTGAACACTCTGTGAGTCGATCAAAATCCTCTTTAAGATCAAACCGTACTACAAAGTTAAAGCTAGGAGTTACATGAACATTAAAAGTTCCAATAGGCTTCCATACCTTTGAGACATATTCCTTCAGTTTTATAGTTGATAACCTGAAATGTATCGGAATCAAAGCAATAGTATTCTTCCATGAGATCTCAGATTTATTGTATATACTTTTAGGAATAAAGACATGATTTGAAGCCGGTTGCACAAACTCAAGCTTCCTTTTGCTCAGATCTGAAACCAGATCTGAAGTTGATACATCTGCATTAGTTTGAGATTTATCCAAGAGTGAAGATGTATTAATCGGTTGATTTTGATGAGAAAAAGTGGATGTAATATTCTGATTTGTTTCCGCCATTAAGGTGATGTAATATTCTTGAAGTTACGTATAAATCATAAGTAAGAAGATAAATATAAATTGAAAAAAAAATATGGCACAAACTAACTAAAAACGTAGGCAAAATATAATACCAGTACTAGGTAAGGCTTCCAATCAAAAGGCTACAGGTCATGTTAAAAACATTTCATTACTGTTCCATTACTAGGTTATTCTTTCGATTGTGTACTCTAATCCATTACTGTTCACGTTAGCTAACCATGCTTAGGCATGTTGAAAACATTTCACGTAGCAGTATTAACTACGTATAACTCAATGTATATATGTGTGTGTGTGTGTGTATATTAATAAATACCTTGTTCTTTCGTCAATAAAATGTTGGGTTAGGAAAAATTAAGCATTAGAAGGCTAATTACTGTTCCTATTCTTCTCTAGTGCTGTACATTTCGAACCGCACCACTGCTCGACTGCACCCCCACTTCATTATGCACCATATCCTCTTCTCCTTCCATGTTACTGCTTTCTTCTTTCAAGTCTCCAAACGCCTTTAGTTATAAAGCTAGGTATCCTATAATCCTTTATATTTCTATCCCTTCCAATCACGTCCTTGTTTGCACGCATTTTGTTTCAGGTGTTCTTCACTTTGTTCCTGCTAAACCCACTACATGAAAATATCTCTTCACAGACACGTATCCCCATCCCGTGTTGCTCCTTCCCTCCCTCCTGGCTTTGCTCACGTACTGCATGGGTTAACGTCCATTGTGCCACCGTTCCTCATTCCTTCTGACATGCTCCTTTACACCCATCACGTTAGCTCACCCAAGTCTTCCACATACCTCAATCTTCTTCCCAGCGTCCTCCTTTTACTGTTTGGTTTTTAAACTCAAGAATCCACTCACGCTGCTCCTATCTCTTCGTACCTTTTCTTTCCTTCACGGTTAATGTTATAACTCACTCCATTTTTCTTTAAACGGGTTTATGGTTTACTGAGAGAAGGTTACGGGGTTTCTCTTTTCTTCTTTCGATCAATGGGTATGGTCATCACTTATTTCGGGAAAGAAGAGTGTTATTGTAAAGCCCGTAAATCCGTACCATTTGAGCTGACTAATTACAACTCACGTCCAACCCAAATTGCACGAAGTTACGAATCTTTAACAGTAAGAATTTAGAAGATGAGAAGAAGAAAGAAATGTTAGAACAGAAGAATCAGAGTCTCACAGCGGAATGGCCAAAATATAATATAGAAATGATCTTTATAAAGAACTTGTATAAATACTTACATTTTGTCAGAGTACAACACACATTTTCGACAATCATAATGACCTGTCCTCATATACACTACACAGCGGAAATAATATTAATACGTCTGGACTCCTCCATCGTGTCTTCTGAAATTTCGAGCGAAACCTAACCTATAAATATACTCGATCTGACCCGAGCACATTTGAAGCAAAGAAAAATTCACCTGGATCAGCCTGAAATACTTTCAGTGATAAATTCACATGACAAACATATTGCTTAACTTTAGAAATTATTTTTGAAAGAAAGGATAATAGTAAGACCAGCCCACACATAAACATGGACGATTTTTTCCTTACTATAACCTAAAACATTTTTGAAATCAATATTATTTTGAAATTAAAATAGTGTCTATCAAATCACAAATAAATAAACAATCTAGTAGAACACTTGCATTTCATGCTCTACATACATAGTATACAAACAAAATCGCGGGCACTTATTGGAAAATGGATTCCAACTATGACAAGGTATGGGACTACCTTCCGTTCAGTGTACTCTAGAGGGTATGCACCGAGGTTCAACAAGAACGTCTTACAACCCGGCCATACATGACTTCCCACTCATTTAGCTTGAGTGTAGCGAATGTATTACCACCGATGGTTTTAAGGGCCCACCATCCATCCGCAGAAATACAGGTGTGAAAAGAACAAATAAGGAATTTCTCTAGATTGGTGATAATACACCCTGTTGAATCTCGCTATATAGCATTTTGACTATGACAACTATACATAAGCACATATATATATTATCGACTAACCCTGTTTTGCAAGAAGGTATTTTTTGACAAGCAGATTCAAGAATACAAAATGAAGATCATAAATTTTGTAGGAGTTTGCTAAGTCCTTGAATTATATGTTAAAGTCTTCCTTGATGATTACACACACACGTTTTCATTAAGAAATAGGCAAGGAATAGGCTGACAACAGAAAATAGACGTCTGGTCAATAAATTTCAGACGTCTTTTTACTGAAGTAAAATAATTTCTCTAACAATATTCAGACATATGCCTCATATATTTCAAACGTCTGATTTTTCCCCGAAATACACTATTTCCTTGCTGTTTATATTTTTACGTAAAAACAAACATCAGAAAATTATTTTCAGACATCTGATTCTGAAAGGTGCATCCTTTATGAAGAGACACAACTCTTTAATCCATAACTCTTCATTAAATTATTTCATGATCAATTGTATCTATTTAAACACTATAAATAGAGAGTTGATTAATTGATCCAATTACCGAAATTTATTCTAACTCTCTCTATCTTATTCAAAGCACTCTAATCTCTAAAAGCAATCTATTTATAAACACTTGAGATTTCAAACTTCCATACTCTTTCAAAAACTTCACGATTATCATTAAGGAAAGGCTATGGGAAGGGTGTACTTAATATTTGACAATCTGTGTTATCAAGAACACATAAAGTCATTAATCATTCTGTACTAGTGAAGACCTCTTCAGCAGTTGAGGCAAGAAATCCCATTCGGTTGTTTGGGTAATTATAAACCTATTCCTCCAGTTTAAGTGAGGGTTATTGTGTTAGTGGGAGACCAGAAGGGAGTCTGGGACTGGACGTAGGATGGTGGTTCAAAGCAGTATATAAATCGACTGTGTCACTTTACTTACTATTTCAACTTCTCTATCTATACATTATCCTGCTTATACTCCCTAATATACGATCCTACCGTTGCATAGCCTCTTTCAATTGGAATTGGAGCAAGGCTATCCTATAACCGTAACACCGTTATTTGATACTTTGATATTATGGAGAATAATCCAAGTACTACTTCAAATACATTTGCTGAAGGACAATCTACTCAAACACCACCATTATTCAATGGACTACATTATAATTATTGGGCACCAAGAATGAGAATATATATGCAGGCAAGAAGTTTTCATGCATGGAATGCTACAAAAAAAGAATTCATAGCATCTACAACTGAATATTCCACATGGACAGTAACTCAAAAAGACAAAGCAAATGAAAATGCCATAGCAATGAATATGCTATATTGTGCTCTTGATAGAAATGAATTCAATCGTGTAAGCACTTGTACATCAACTTATCAAATATGGGAAACACTCAAAACCGCTTACGAGCGTACAAACAAGGTCAAGCAAACAAAGATCTCGATGCTCAAAAACCAATTTCAAAATTTCAAGATGAGACAAAATGAGACTATCAATGAAATGTACTCAGGATTTCAAGATATTCATCATGTTTTAATTGGTCTGGAAGAAAAATATAGTGACTTTGATATTGTATCAAAGATACTAAACTCATTGACTAAAGAATGGGAGAGAAAAGTATTAGCCATTGAGGAAACAAATGACCTATCAAAATTAAACCAGAACTTATAGGAAATCTTATGTCATATGAAGTAAATCTTCAACTAAAAAGGATATAGCACAAGAAAAGAAGAACATAGCTTTTCATGCAGAAAAAGAAGAATCAGAATCATAAGATGAGGAAAAAAATTTAAGAAAATTTTAAAATACAAAAAGAATGGGTTTTAAGAAAAATTCTGTAAATAAACCATCATCTTCTAATCATGAATACTTTAATTATCTAAGAAAGGACATTTGGTAAAAGATTACTCGGAGCTCAAAAAGAAAAACTTCAATAACATCAAGAAGGAAAAAATTCAAAAAGAACGGCTTTTTCTATCACATAGGACGACTCAGACTCAGAATCATCAGATAGTGAAAACGACAGTGAGAATGAACAAGCAAATGTGTGTTTCATGGCTCAAGAATATGAAGTAAGTAATCTATCCTATGAAGATTTAATAGATGTTAATGCTGGATTTTTAAAAACTAAAAAAAAATTAAGAAGAAACTTAAAGAAGCTCATGAAAATTAGAACAAAGCTGAGTTTGAAAGAGACATGCTAAAAGAAGAAGAAATAATCTTAGAAGAAGAACTTGAAAACGTTCAAGAGACTCTTTCAAGTTTAGATAGTCAATTTTTACTTTTGAATCAAGAAATTGAAACTCAGAAGATAAAAAATGACGAAATTAGTTCTGAAAATCATATTTTGAAAATCAAAATAAAAGAATTAGAATTAGAAAATAGAAGTATTCAAAGTAAGTTAGATAATATTTCAAAGAGTATATCTAATTTCAATAAGGGTAGAGAAAATCTTTCAAAAATTATAGAAAGTTCTCAATCATTTTTAAACAAAAATGGTCATAAGAGAGAATAAAAAATTTCTAAATTAAAAAGGAAAATTGATTTAAAGAATAAACTTAGAGACATCAAAAAGATTAATAAAATTCAGATATGGGTTCCAAAAACAAATAATAATTTGACTAGGAACAAACATATCAATTTATTTATGGAAACTGTTCATAATAAAAAAAATTACTTATACAAAAGGGATACCAAACTCACTTGGGTTTGGCTTCCTAAAATCTAACTCTTAGGACCCTATAAAAAGTGGGTGCCAATATGCTTATTAATATTTTTTGCAGGTCCCACTCAAAAAGAAGAAATGGACCTTAGATGGTGGTTGCTCTAAACACGTGACTGGAGAAAAAGATATGCTGACTATAATATTTCATACTTTGATGGAGGGTCAGTTACCTTCGGAGACAACTCAAAAGGCTATATCATTGGCAAAGGAGATGTAAGCAAATACGGTATATCTAACTTACCACTTATTACAAATGTTTCTTTGGTTAAAAATTTAAAATATATATAATTTACTGAGCATTAGTCAATTATGTAATAAAGGTTTTAAAATAACTTTTCGAAAAATAAATGTAGTATATTTGATAAAAATAAAAATTTAATATTTAAAGGAAATCGAGATAGGAATATTTATATTCTTAATATGAATAATAATAATAATAATAATAATAATAATAATAATAAAGAAATGTGTTTAATGGAAAAGGAAATTGATCCTTGGATATGGCATAAAAGATTTTGTCATATAAATTTTAAAACAACACAAAAGCTTGCTAAAAATGATTTAGTTAAAGGTTTACCTAAAATTAGTTTTAAAATACAAAAATTTATGCGATGGTTGTCAATTGGGATCAAAATTAACTAAATCTTCCTTCAAATCTAAAAAGGTTATTTCAACATTACAACCTTTAGAACTACTACATATGGATCTATTTGGACCTACACAAACTCAATCAATAAATCATAATCGACATGTATTTGTAATATTCGATGGTTTTTCAAGATATACATGGACTATTTTTATGAAAAATAAAAGTGATACTTTTGAACATATTAGAAACTTTGTTAAAAGAATACATAATTCTAAAAACTTAAAAATTAAAAATATCCATAGTGATCACGGTGGTGAATTTGAAAATGATTTATTTGAACATTTTTGTAAAAAGAAAGGAATAAGTCATAATTTTTCTTTTCCTATAACTCCACAACAGAATGGAGTTGTAGAAATAAAGAGTAGAACTTTACAAGAATGTGCTAGAATCTTACTAAATGGAAGTAACTTACAAAACAATTTTGTGCAGAAGCTGTAGCAACTGCTTGTTATGTATTAAATAGAATTTCAATACGTCCCTTAACTAAAAACACATCTTACTAATTATTTAATGGAAGAAAACCAAATATTTCTTATTTTAAAGTTTTTGGATCTAAATGTTTTATTTTAAACACTAAAGATCAACTTAGAAATTTTGATCTGAAAGCTGATCAGGGTGTATTGTCACCTCCTATGAAATTAAGAGACCATCCTACACAAACATTATTGGAGAAATAGAATCACATGTTCGAACAAGGAGCCATGTGATGGCCCGAAAATCCGTACCAATTTGAGCTGACTAATATCCTACACATTCAACCCAAAGTGCACGAAAATTCATAACATTAACAGAAGAATTTAGAGGGTGAGATAGAAAAGATAGAACTAGTAGAATAGAAGAAGGAGAAGATCACAACTGAACAGAATCAGAGTAAACACGAATCTCACAGCGGAATGAATAAAATGTATTATAGAACATAACTTTGGATTACAAAACTGTATCGTAGATACATACCATATATCAGAGTACAACTCATATGTATATCACAGCAGAAATAATCTCTAACAAATTAATAGTGAAGCCTTCTGCTTCCAGCTCCTCCAAGTGAATCTGTAAAAGCCTGAAACACTTAACTGCCCGTACAAATTTGGGCACCCAAGAGTTTAGGGAAACAAACAAAATAAACTCTGGGTCAGTCATGGGACTGGTGTGAGTAAATTCCAACCATACTGTTTAACTTTGAAAATCCTTTTCAAACAAAGGATAATAATAAGACCAGCCCACACATAAAACATGGACGGTTTTTACCGTACTATAACCCAAAACATATTTGATATCAAATCCGTTGATATTATGATAATGTCTAAGCAAATAAATATCCAAGTAGCAGAACGCTTGCATCTCACGCTCCACATATATAGTATAAAATCATAAACCGCAGGGCGCTTATTGGAGAATGGATTCCAACAGACAAGGTATGGGAGCACCTTCCAAACAGTGTACTCTAGAGGGGATACACCTGGGTTCAACAAGAACGTCTTCCAACCCGGCCACACATGACCGACCACTCATTTAGCTTGAGTGTCTCGAATATATTGCCATCACGGTTGTAGGCCATCCAACCGTCATCCGAAGATACAGAATCGAAAAGAAGTATAAATATGAATTTTCTCTAGATCGGTGACAATACACCCTGCTTTGTTTCGAATGGGATAGGAGCATCTTTTTCTTTTCTTTATATTTTCCTTTTCGAAGATCTCATTTTAGAGAAAGAAACAGGAGGTGTTTAGTTTTGGGAAGGAGGATGTTTTCGGGGTGAAGAAGAAACCGTAGATGCTATATATATATATATATATATATATATATATATATATATATATATATATATATATATATATAACATAAGTATATTATATTAAGGCAAGTTGACGTGCTATTCCCCAGAAAATATGGCTTGAATTCCTGAATTCTTGAATAGTGTGATGGCTTTTCTTTGCTAGGTTCATGTGCGTTGTGTGTAGGGAAATGGCTTTTGCATAGTTTTCAGTGTATTCGATTTAATGTTTTGTTTTATTTGTTAGATATTTATTTAGGGTTCCCATTGTGTATCATTTCGTCCGTTTACAGACTGCTAACGACCAAAATAAAAATACCGTTGTGTCCAACGAGGTACCATGATCCCAATAATATAATAATATCGGTAGGTTGACTCATATTTTGAAACCCCGAAATATCGATACAGGGTGCCAAATTCTTTAAATAAAAAGTTGCGTATTTAATTAATTAAAAATTATAGTAAAATTCTAAAAATTAAATTATCACTATGTCTCAAAAGAACCTTGATCAAATTTGAATCTGATATCTAGTTATATCAAATAAACCATTACGGTCGACAAACGATTTTACAACGACTTTCTGAATATTTGATTTTGACAAATCTTGCAATCTATGCGACGAAATTTCCATTTTTCACTTCTGTTAGAAAAATATAGATCAACAGATTCCAATGTTTCTTGTTCCGAAGAAATCCAACTAATAACGGGTCCGGTATACTCAGTTGAAGTTCAGAACGTTAAATTACGAACTGCAGCGTCGTTATGAGCTCGATTATATTTAATATATATTTTTATACGTTCAACTTCATTTAAATTAATATATAAATCCACTTATATTCAGAATTCAATTTTTAAACTAATTTAAATATTCAAATACAAACCGATAAAAATGCGAGACGTTACATTCCTTCCCCTTAAAATAATTTCGTCCTCGAAATTGCTAAGATGGGGAAAATGCTACAACCTCTGTTGTAAACAGGTTAAAAATCCTTTTGGTGTACTTCATAATTTCAATTTCAACTGAACTGATTAATTCCAATTAAGTATTAATGAATATTTTCGAAAATTCTGAAAATTTTCTAACAGCTTAATTTTCGGAGAATTTTGCCAGTATCTACTCTGCACGGCTCATTCGGTACTACAACAACTTGCCGCTCTGGGCCTTCTTCAATTCAACAGAAAATCAAACAGCCAACGGCTTGCCAAACATACTCATACAAATCTTATATTCGTATACAATATAAACCTGTATCACTTTGTTGCCTTTAACTCTATCTCTGACATTTGCTATATATCCAAGCATCCTTTTGGTTGATCTCCCATCAATCCATTCTCAAACCATCTTTCGCTTTTACTAAGCCAAATTGCATTTCCACTTGATTTCCACCCAAATTATCTTCGAACCACCTCATCCACTTATAACTCTATTCAAACTCAAATTACAAACTCAATTCCAACTCTTACTTCATTAATTCGATTCTGTTCGGGATCATCTCTAACCTAATCCAAATTTTATTGAATTCAAATTTATATATTCAGTTTTACCATTTTAATCCACTATCTTTATAAGTTAAATTTAGGAATTTTAAATTCCTGGGTCTTCATTTTAAGTAAGTTTGAAATCATATATATGTATGTATATATATTCACACATAACATAATAATTCAAAATATTTGAATTTTCGAACAATTTATTTCCTCAAAATAATTCAAAACAAAATCTTTGGTAGTAATCCGTCACTTAGAACTCGAAAATAAACACTGATGATGCTGCAGTCATCAGCAGAATTATTTTCCAGCAACCCAAGTGAGTTCAATACTATATTGCTTTCAAAACTAAATTTCAAACACTTTTATTTTGAAATTACTTCAAAATATCTTTCCGAAATGTTGGAAAACATTTCTAAATCTCTACCAGGATTTTAAATTTTCCATATATTCAATTCAAAGTTTATTTACAACACCTTTCCAAGTTTCTAGAGTTTTATTTCAATTCTGGTTTTAAATTCAGATTTAGTTCATCTGATTTTGCATATTATACTTATATAATATATTGATTGGTTATCTATATAACCAACTCAATTATAAATCTTATTTGATCATAATAACGATCAACACTATAATAATCTCAAGATATATACTCCTTTTTATATCAAAATATAATTTAGGTAAAATTATTTCATTTACCCTCTCTTAAAAACATACTGTGTCAAATTACTCTGTTCAAGAGTTTAGAAATACTTATCGACACAGTTTGCAATACTGTTTCGACCAGAATTCATAAACCACTCGACTGACCAGTCAACACAATATAAAACAGTTTTTATATAAATTTACAAATACGCGCTCATATATATACACTCAAACTCAATCTAGAGTATTTCTAACTCCATCTCTATTGTGTTACGCCACAGAGCCAAGGTAATAACTTAACCTGGCTTTGATACCAACTGTGATGGCCCGAAAATCCATACCAATTTGAGTTGACTAATATCCTACACACTCAACCCAAAGTGCAAGAAAATTCAGAACATTAATAGAAGAATTTAGAGGGTGAGATAGAAAAGATAGAATTAATAGAATAGAAGAAGGAGAAGATCACAACTGAACAGAATCAGAGTAAACACGAATCTCACAGCGAATGAATAAAATGTATTATAGAACATAACTTTGGATTACAAAACTGTATTGTAGAAACATACCATATATCAGAGTACAACTCATATGTATATCACAGCGGAAATAATCTCTAACAAATTAATGGTGAAGCCTTCTGCTTCCAGCTCCTCCAAGTGAATCTGTAAAAGCCTGAAACACTTGACTGCCCATACAAATTTGGGCACCCAAGAGTTTATGGAAACAAACAAAATAAACTTTGGGTCAGTCATGGGACCGGTGTGAGTAAATTCCAACCTTACTGTTTAACTTTGAAAATCCTTTTCAAACAAAGGATAATAGTAAGATCAGCCCACACATAAAACATGGACGATTTTTACCTTACTACAACCCAAAATATATTTGATATCAAATCCAGTGATATTATGATAATGTCTAAGCAAATAAATATCCAAGTAGCAGAACGCTTGCATCTCACGCTCCACATATATATAGTATAAAATCATAAACCGTAGGGCGCTTATTGGAGAATGGATTCCAACAGATAAGGTATGGTAGCACCTTCAGAACAGTGTACTCTAGAGGGGATACACCTGGGTTTAACAAGAACGTCTTGCAACCCGGCCACACATGAATGACCACTCATTTAGCTTGAGTGTATCAAATATATTGCCACCACGGTTGTAGGCCATCCAACCGTCATCCGAAGATACAGAATCGAAAAGATGTATAAATATGAATTATCTCTAGATCGGTGACAATACACCCTGCTTTATTTCGAATGGGATAAGAGCGTCTTTTTATTTTCTTTTTATTTTCCTTTTCGAAGATCTCATTTTAGAGAAAGAAACAAGAGATGTTTATTTTTGGGAAGGAGGATGTTTTAGGGGTGAAGAAGAAATCGTAGATGCTATATATATATATATATATATATATATAACATAAGTATATTATATTAAGGTAAGTTGACGTGCTATTCCCCAGAAAATATGGCTTGAATTCTTGAACAGGGTGATGGCGTTTCTTTGCTAGGTTCATGCGCGTTGTGTGTAGGGAAATGGGTTTTGCATAGTTTTCAGTGTATTCGATTTAAGTTTTGTTTTATTTGTTAGATATTTATTTAGGGTTCCCGTTGTGTATCATTTCGTCCGTTTACAGACTGCTAACAACCAAAATAAAAATACCGTTGTGTCCAGCGAGGTACCACGATCCCAAAAATATAATAATATCGGTAGGTTGACTCATATTTTGAAACCCCAAAATATCGATATAGGGTGCCAAATACTTCAAATAAAAAGTTGCGTATTTAATTAATTAAAAATTACAGTAAAATTCTAAAAATTAAATTATCACTATGTCTCAAAAGAACCTTGATCAAATTTGAATCCGATATCTAGTTATATCGAATAAACCGTTACGGTCGATAAACGATTTTACAGCGACTTTCTGAATATTTGATTTTGACAAATCTTGCAATCTATACGACGAAATTTCCATTTTTCACTTCTGTTAGAAAAATATAGATCAACAGATTACATTGTTTCTTGTTCCGAAGAAATCCAACTAATAACGGGTCCGGTATACTCAGTTGAAGTTCAGAACGTTAAATTACGAACTGCAGCGTCGTTATGAGCTCGATTATATTTAATATATATTTTTATACGTTCAACTTTGTTTTAAATTAATATATAAATCCACTTATATTCAGATTTCAATATTTAAACTAATTTAAATATTCAAATACAAACCGATAAAAATGCGGGACGTTACAAGCCAATTAATCAAATGGATCAAGTAGCATTTCTTTCAACTATTGAATCCAAAAATCCAAAAGAAGCTTCCATAGACGATTATTGAATAATAGTTATGCAAGAGGAACTAAATCAATTTGAAAAAAAAATGATGTTTGGGAATTAGTACCTCGACCAACTGATCATTCTGTTATTGGTACAAAATGGGTATATAAAAATAAAGCCGATGAACTTGGAAATCTTACAAGAAAAAAGCCAGACTAGTAGCACAATGATATAATCAAGAGGAAGGAATTGACTATGAAGAAACATTCGCACCTGTTTGCACGACTTGAAGCTATACGTATTCTTTTAGCATATGCATGTTTCCATAATTTCAAACTTTATCAAATGAATGTTAAAAACGCTTTCTTAAATAGTTTTATTAAATAAAATTTATATGTAGAACAACCTCCTTTATTTGTACATGAAAAATATACTGATCATATTTACAAACTTAAAAAGGCTTTATACAGCTTGAAACAAGCACCTCGTGCTTGTTACGAAAGGACGAAGAATTACTTAATAGATTCTGATTTTCGAATTGGAAAAGCTGATCAAAAATCTATACTATATTATAATTACCGAGTTTCGTTTCGGAATAGCTCAGACCTTCTTAATACTTTATTCGTATCCACTTTCTCTGCCCGAATCGATAATTATTCAGATCTCTACCCATACACAGCATTCGCTTTCCCCTTTCCATCCAAATTCGTGAATATTCACGCCCCTGGGAAATTTGACCCTTTTACCCCTACTCATCGTCATCTTTTTTTCATCCACCGTAGTCAGCAGGTACGAATTCAGATCTCCGCCAATCTCCTAGCAACTGCTGCTTTCGCATTAGTATTTCCTCGCCCAATTGGTGGATGTTGGAAAACAATGGCTGAGTCGCGGACTAGGTCGCTTTCTTGAAGACGATTCGGCGATTTGGTCAGAGGTGCAAACCAATTCGTTCCTTCGCCGCCGCCTCTAGGATAAAACAGCCTCTAAAATAGTAACTGATTTGCTTGCACAAACAAATCAGTGCAGATTTGCACTTTCGGGAAAAATACTGCTCGAAATTTGTTAGAAGTTTTAATGGCGGCTGAGAAGAAGAGAATATAAAATTCGGTATTTTTCTCGTCTCAGATAAAATAGTATATATAGAACGAGAATTAGGTTTTGGGAGAAAATATCGGATCTGCTAAAATTTCGGGGGGATTAATTATTTTACCGTTGCAAAAATTTTTCCGTTGCAGAATAAATATCGGTGCGCAAAATAATTTTTCCATAAAAAAACGGTTCGAAAACAACTAAGTTTTATGGTCCAAAAATATAAGTGCCTACACCACAAAGCCCAAGCCCAAGCCCGAACCGAACCGGGCCGGGCCGGGTCGGGTCGGTCGGTCGCGCGCGCGTGTGGTGGTCATGATGCATGGTCTCCCTCCTCACAACAATGCATGTATTGGGAGCCCAAGGCCCCAACATGACTTCTTAGAAACAAGTATAAATCCTTGCCTCTTCCCTATAATCCCATGATGTGGGACTACTCAAATATAGGAGCCATTCATACACTTATTCAATCATTTTTAATAATTCACATAATGTTTGTAAAACATTTCCAACAATCCCCCACTTGAATTTTTAAAAATATTTTCGAGCAGTTTCTTAAAAACATAAGATTGTGCATAAACAAAGGTGTCCAAGGACTTGAACCTTTGCATAGTGAGTAAGATTCAGTTTTTACTAGAGTGACACGTAGTCTTGAACTCTATTCCTGACATCAAACCACACACAACCTTTTCTATAGTGCAATCAGATAAGCCCGTGCATTTATGGCCCTGCACGTCTATCCCAGTTTAGTGAATGCTCTAGAAGTTTTGCCCAAACTCCATAGGAAACGGCCACATTTCCACATTCACAAAGGTGAGTCTATCAAGAGCACTCCTGAAGGTAGGTACTCCACTCCAAATAGAGTATAGATCTCATTAAGAGTTTCTATTAACTCATCCTCTAATCACTTCAGGAATACATGCTTCTTGGTTCATTAAATAGCATGTTCAACTCATATCACTACACAACTTGTTATTACCCATTGAACCTAGTTCTTGGGATCTCCGGTCATTTAGGTCGGGTTACCATTGTGCGTGAGTCAACAATCTAGGGGCAATAGTCCCATTCTTTTAGAATAGTTATGGACTTTCTCTCTGGACAGTCCTTTCGTCAAAGGATCCGCCAAATTTTCCTCACTACGTACGTAATCCACTCTAACGGTACCTGTGGAAAGTAGTTCTCTAACCGTACTGTGCTTACGACGTATTTGTCGTCTCTTACCGTTATAATATCGGTTCTGAACTTTTGCAATAGCCGCGGTACTATCGCAATGTATCAACACAGCTGGTATCGGTTTTTCCCATAAGGGAATCTCAGCTAGCAGATTTCTCAAGTACTCTGCCTCTTCACTAGCTGTAGCTAGTGCTATCATCTCAGACTCCATAGTAGACTGAGCCAAAATAGTCTGTTTCTTGGATTTCCAAGAAACAGCTCCTCCAGCGATGCTAAATATATAGCCACTGGTCGCTTTAGAATCATCAGATAAGGTATTCCAGTCTGCATCGGAATATCCTTCAAGTACAGCTGGAAACCTTTCATAATGTAATCCAAGGTTCATGGTTCGTTTAAGGTATCTCATTACCCTTTCAATAGCTTGCCAGTGCTCTATACTAGGTCTACTGGTAAACCTGCACAATAATCCCACGACATAGGCAATGTCGGGTCTAGTACAATCAGTGGCATACCGAAGGCTGCCAATGATGCTCGCATAATCAGACTGTCTTACACCTTCACCAGTGTTCTTAAATAACTTTACACTGTGATCATATGGCGTACTTGCAGGTTTACAGTCAAAGTAATTATATTTCTTTAGTATCTTCTCAATGTAATGAGATTGATCCAAAGAAATTCCCTTTTCTGACCTAGTAATCTTAATACCAAGGATTACACTCGCTTCACCTAGATCTTTCATATCAAAATTGACACTTAATAAGGATTTGACTGAGTTTATGGCATGAATATTTGACCCAAAAATGAGTAGGTCATCTACATAAAGGCATATAATAGTGCAAATGTCATTCTCAGATTTGTAATAAATGCATTTGTCACTTTCATTAACTTTAAAACCATTTGAAATGATTAAGTTATCAAATTTTTCAAGCCATTGTTTAGGTGCTTGTTTTAAACCATATAATGATTTATCCAATTTACATACTTTATGTTCTTGACCATGTACTACAAATCCTTCAGGCTGGTCCATATAAATTTCTTCGTCTAATTCACCGTTCAAAAAAGCAGTTTTAACATCCATTTGGTGTATAAGTAAATTATGAATGGAAGCAAGTGAGATTAATACCCGAATGGATGTTATTCTAGTTACAGGTGAAAAAGTGTCAAAGAAGTCTATATTTTCCTTTTGTTTAAAACCTTTAGCTACTAGTCGTGCTTTATATTTATCTATAGTGCCATCAGGTTTTAATTTCTTTTTAAGTACCCATTTACAGCCTATAGACTTACAACCAGGGGGTAAGTCTACCAAGTGCCAAGTCTTATTGGATTCTCAAGAATCCATCTCATCGTTTATAGCCTCTTGCCAGAAATCGACATCTAAAGAAGATAAAGCTTCTTGGTGGTTTATAGGATCCTCCTCAATAGTAAAAGCACAAAAATCTGAACCAAAGTCTTTTATGGTTCTTGCTCTTTTACTTCTTCTAGGTTCAGCTTCAGAATTTTCATTAAGTTCTGTTCTAATAGGCATATTTGAAGTGCCCCCACTATTCCTTAATTTGAAAGGAAATTTAGTTTCATAAAAGTCGGCATCATTTGATTCAATTATATTATGTGCATTAAGGTCATAAAATCTATATGCTTTGCTATTAATAGCATAGCCTATAAATGCACATTCATATGCTCTACTTGCCAATTTTATTCTCTTAGGGTCTGGAATGCGAACATATGCTAAACAACCCCAAGTTCTAAAGTATGAGACATTGGGTTTATGATTCTTTAAAATTTCATAAGGTGAAATTTTATTCTTAGATTTAGGGATTCTATTCAGAACGTAGCATACAGTCAATAAAATATCCCCCCACCAATGTTTTGCTGCACCAGAATTTAATAATATGGCAACTACTAGCTCGGTAAAGGTCCTATTTTTCCTTTCTGCTTTACCGTTCATTTCAGGTGAGTAGGGTGCAGTTCTCTCATGTACTATACCATGTTGTTTATAGAAATCCAGAATAGAATTAGATTCATATTCTGTTCCTCTATCACTACGAAGTCTCTTAATTTTTCTATTTGCTTGATTCTCAATCTCAGTTTTGAATGTTTTAAACATGTCAAAAGCATCACTTTTATTTTTCATAAGATATACATATGTGAAATCAGAGCAGTCATCAATAAAAGTGATAAAATAACGATGTCCCTGTCTAGTTAAAGTGCCATCAAGTTCACATATGTCAGAATGAATCAAGTCTAATGGTTCAGAGACTCTATCAACAGATTTGTGAGGTTTCTTTGTGATTTTAGCTTGTGTACAGAATTCACATTTATCAGATTCAGATTCTGTCATTTTAGGTATCATATCTAGGGTGCTCTAATTACGAATAATTCGATTATTAACATGACATAATCTAGAATGCCAGATATTAAAATCACACAACATGTAAGCAGAAGTAGTCACTTTATTAGATTCAACATTCAGTTTAAACATACCCTCACAAGCATAACCCTTTCCCACAAAAGTTCCCTTATAAGTAAGAGTGTACAAATCAGCCCCAATAACTTGAGTGAAACCAGCCTTATTAAGGAGGAAGCCAGAGACCAGATTCTTTCTTATCTCTGGAGTGTGCATAACATCTTTCAGAATTACAGTTTTTCCAGAGGTGAACTTAAGTTCCACGTTTCCAATCCCCACAACTGTAGTGGTGTGAGAGTCTCCCAACAGCACTTTCTGATTTTCAGCAGCCGTGTATGTAGAGAACATGCCACGATCATAGCAGACATGGCGAGAAGCACCAGTGTCTACCCACCAACCCTCTGATCCACCAACAAGGTGAATCTCAGTAACCATAGCCGTAAGAGGCTCCTCAGTCAGGTTAGCCTGCGGTGCAGAGCTTGGCCTGTTCCGGCACTTTCGTGCCATATGCCCTGGTTTTCCACAGTTGTAACAAAGAAACAACTGTCCAGAGTCATTCTTTTGGGCTGGTTTCTGCTGTCCTTTTGGGTTTCCTTGCGGATTCCCATTCTGTTTGTTGCGCCTGTTCTGATTCTTAAAAGATTTCTGATTTGGTTTCAGAACAGCGGGAGTGGTCTTCTTAGTACTGTTGTTATTCACAATCAGCACCTCTTCTTTCTGGTCCTGCTTGCGTGCCTCCTCCTCAATACGGAGGCGTGTAATCAAGCTTTCTAAGGAAAATTCCTTAGTCTTATGTCGCAAGACATTCTTAAAATCTTTCCAGCCTGGGGGTAATTTGTCAATGATAACAGAAATTTGAAATTGTTCGTCCAAGACCATACCTTCGGAGATGATCTCATGAGCTATTTTCTGCAGCTCATGAGACTGCATCTCTACCGATCTATCATCAGTCATCTGGTATTTTAAATAGCGGCTCACAGCATATTTCTTTGCCCCTTCCTCCTCTGTATCATATTTCTTCTTCAGTGCTTCCCAGATCTCTTTTGTTGTCTTTTCATCTGAGTTATAATAATCATACAGATCATCGCTCAGTCCATTCAGTATAAAATTCTTGCATAAGTAATCCTGTTCAGTCCAGGTCTGCAGTTGCTTTGACTGTTCAGTCCATGATGCCATCTTTGCTGCATCAGTCTCGTCAGGCTTTTCTGGTAGCTGCGGTTTTTCAGCAGTCAGAGCAGCCACCACCTTCCTGATCGTGAGGAAGAACTCCATCTTCTGACGCCAACGCTTGAAATGCAAACCTTCGAACTTGAAAGGAGCAGCAGTCACCAGAGGGCCGTGAAAAGCAGAGGGAGGAGCAGAATCATCCATGGTTGAGTTCGAGGCCATTGTTCCAATCGTCTTCAAATTGTTGGAAAACAATGGCTGAGTCGCGGACTAGGTCGCTTTCTTGAAGACGATTCGGCGATTTGGTCAGAGGTGCAAACCAATTCGTTCCTTCGCCGCCGCCTCTAGGATAAAACAGCCTCTAAAATAGTAACTGATTTGCTTGCACAAACAAATCAGTGCAGATTTGCACTTTCGGGAAAAATACTGCTCGAAATTTGTTAGAAGTTTTAATGGCGGCTGAGAAGAAGAGAATATAAAATTCGGTATTTTTCTCGTCTCAGATAAAATAGTATATATAGAACGAGAATTAGGTTTTGGGAGAAAATATCGGATCTGCTAAAATTTCGGGGGGATTAATTATTTTACCGTTGCAAAAAATTTTCCGTTGCAGAATAAATATCGGTGCGCAAAATAATTTTTCCATAAAAAAACGGTTCGAAAACAACTAAGTTTTATGGTCCAAAAATATAAGTGCCTACACCACAAAGCCCAAGCCCGAGCCCGAACCGAATCGAACCGGGCCGGGCCGGGCCGGGTCGGGTCGGTCGCGCGCGCGTGTGGTGGTCATGATGCATGGTCTCCCTCCTCACAACAATGCATGTATTGGGAGCCCAAGGCCCCAACATGACTTCTTAGAAACAAGTATAAATCCTTGCCTCTTCCCTATAATCCCATGATGTGGGACTACTCAAATATAGGAGCCATTCATACACTTATTCAATCATTTTTAATAATTCACATAATGTTTGTAAAACATTTCCAACAGTGGATGTATTCATCTCTTCTTCGTCACGAGGATGTATGGCGATGCAGATTCAGGCGGTCATCTTCAGAATAAATTGTTGAACATTCATAGCTACATTCTGGTAAATTTTGGATTTTTGAAATATAGATTAATGTTATCTTTATACCGTTTATTTTGAGTGATAGATTAGATACGTGCAAAAGTTAGCACTGTACTAAGCCTAATCCCATATTATCTCCCGTGAAAATGATTTTTCCCATTTCATTTTCGCTCCTTTTGCTGAAAAATCGTAACTTGAGTATAATCTGTTCCCCATCGATTATGGCTAGGACAGAGTCACCTAACTCCAATGAACATACTGGCTTCGTCTATCAGTTATCCAATTTGGCTTCAGATCTATAAATTGTCCGTGCTCATTTTGGTATTTTTTAACAAAATAAAATTTTCAGTTGTCTGTTTGTCATAGTTCTACGGTTCTAAACAGTATGATAATCTGGTTTTTTATAACATTTACCGTTAGGATGCATCGTGACAATAACTGCAGCCTCCAAGCTTGGCGTTGATTATGTGCTTCATGTTCTTTTTACTGTCTTAATAGTAAGTTTCCTTCCACATCCAAAACGTCATCGTTCTTAAGGTAAAAATTCTTGGTTTATGCTAATTTGCATACTTTATTCTTCTCTTTTATTTTTATGCCTAGCAAGGAGAATGTGAATTTGATATTTTTCCCATTTCTGTCTGATTATATAAGTTTTTTTTAGGTTGAATATGTCTATTTTTTTTACAAGTTTATCCATTCTTAGTTTTTTAAGTAGTAAGCTCCATGAGTCATGAAAACGGCTGTGCATTTAGCCATTTACTGATTATAGAATAAGAAGCAACTCTAGATACTATCCTTTCCAAAGTATTTGTTCAATTATTTGTTGCCATTTTTTCTGTTAACTATAACCTTCTCCATAGGAATGTTTACTTTGATAACTGAAGGTAAACAATTTTTTTTTTGGTCATTTCCAATTGTTGCTTTATAGTACATGATAAAAAGAATACATTCCATTATAACATGGTTCTAAACTTTTTTCTAGGATCAGTTGCAGGTTATTGTATTATTTCACCTCAAGTATTAACATAAAAGAGCATATTTTTTACCTATTGACATTAATGCGTTCAAGTTGTTTAATGTTGTTTACTGCATTTTAATGGACAACACCGATTCATATGAACTGTTTAGCCTCTATCGGGTATTTAGCAGATAATTTTCATAGGCAACTTTTTGATTGTTGGTCTTTAGCAGATAATGTTCATAAACATCGAACGAAGAAACAATAATTTGCAAAGACTAAATTCGAGATGCAGGTTAAGAACCAAATGTATATGTACGTAGCTCTCAAACTGAGACATGATTCTCACTATTAATTATCAAAAAATGATTTATTCATTTTTAATGAATTTTGGAGAATTACAACTACTTTTTCTTCTGCCTTTTGAATATATTATGAATCAATAAATTTGCCTTATGACTGAACATTTACTTAACTAATTTATGTCATTGCTTATTTGGTTATAATATACCTAGCGATATTTTTGTAGTAATAAAGTAACTATTATTTACAGGTAATGGGTTGACCCTTTGAAGTTATCATGTATGTTAGACAGAAAGATTGGTATGAACCAATTAGCTTGGTTTAAGTAGAACAAAATGTTCATAATAACCTATTTTGTTAAAGATTGGGCTATAGTGAGGCAATATTTTAAATTTTAAGAATACTGAAATAAAAACCAACAGAAGGACTATTTTATCATTCATGTGTAAATAGATGTGCCTTGCCTTCTATCTTTTTCTTGCACTAAGTAATGTATATTTTGTACATCAATCTGCATGTTTTTTTTAGCTTTGATATATCAATGAGCAATGACAAAGTGTGATAAGGCTATGTTTGATGGATATGCTAGAAGTAAGTATCTTTTTTATGTATGCATATGTTGGTAGTTTTTTAGCTTTATTTTATCCACATGCGGTGAAAAGGTAATAAAACCATATTTTGTTCATAAAAGATGCGTTTTTTATGCTTTGGTTTTCATCTTTTCTTTTCTAAGAGGAAATTATGATTGCAATCCAATGCACTCCCTAAAAAAAAATTGGACATGGAATACAAAATTAATCATTGACAAAATTATTTTTTAAAAGTGCAAATTATCTTTTTTGAATGTTTTTATTTTCAATACTTAAGTTGTTTTATGGTTTCAAATTTAAGTATGAATATTTTGCAGGTTAAAACTGTCTAATCTCAGATTGAATGGGTTCCATTTAAGCATAAAATGAAAGGTTTTTGGTCTGTCACAGTAATTTTGTACATCTTAAAGAAACTAAAATTTGAATGGGTTTCCAGTTTCCACAAATTTATTAAATTTTGTACAAAGTTAGTTACCACTACTATAGTATTAACAAAGTTGGATATGATTAGATTTTGATCTAATTCCTTTTCAAATTTTAATTTCATAATTTTGATAATTTTACCTCCATTTTCCAAAGAAAAAAAAAAGCATTTTCACCCTCTCATTTATGTACATTTTTAATGAGCCTGCTTATCAAGTGTAAGGTCATTAACTAGATTTTTCCTGTAGTTACTTTGTTATAATTGGAATATTTGCAAGGAATGCCATAAAAATGGAGTGAGACCAAACTTCTGAACATATTTTGTTGTATTAGATTATTAAACATATTGCAATGATATCATCTGTTGCCTAAAGAGATGCATTTATTCATCCTCGGCCAAGGAAGAAAACTTGCAACAAATATTTCCATTCCTTAAATAAATTTTACATTAATTGATTATGCATATAATATAATTATTTTAAATTTGGAAAACTTAATACCAAATTTGAAATGGTTACATTGGTGGTTAATTTGGAATTCTATTTCTTCTTCTAAAATGAAGCTTCTTTATTTAAATGGAGCGAGTTTCAAATGTCTGAACAGACGTTTTACCGTATTCGAATATGCAACATTTTGCAATGATAAATTGTCTGAGGAGATACATTTATTCTTCCTTAACCAAGGAGGAAAACTTGCAACCATTATATCCATTCTTTGAATAAATTTTACGTTAATTGATTATGCATACAATATAATTATTTTAAATTTGGAAAACTTAATACCAAATTTGAAATGGTTATATTGATTGCTGGTTCGGAATTCTAATTCTTCTTTCGAATTGAAGTTTCTTTATTTTGTTTTTCAATGATTTCATTAAATTAAAACATTTGAAAAATCCAATCCTGGTGATGGTTTGATTGCATCCAATTCTTTTTTCCTTATATTCACTACCCCCATCGCTAGGGGTGAGCGTTTGGTTGGTTCGGTTTATCTAATGATGAAATTTGTCAAACCAAACTAAAACCGATAAAAATGAAAACTAAACCAAACCAACCAAATTAAGTTTGGTTGGTTATCCGATTTAACCGATCTAAAAATATTTTAGACCTTACGTTTGTAGTATTAACTATAATTTGAAATATATCATAAATATATAATTAGAGTATTATTGTTTATGATTCTTGTGCTTTTTAGAAGTAATTTTGTCATATATGTGATGATTAAAATTTACTTGGATAACTAATCTAACATAAAATATTTATTAAAATATTGATAATTTTGAAAATATAATAAAAGTTCGGTTAATTTGGTTAAACCGATAACCAAATTAAATATTTTTGCAAACCGATTACAAACCGATCTAGTTTCAAAACCAAACCAAACCAACCAAAATAAATTGGTTCGGTCGGTTTATTTGGTTTAACCAAATAATGCTCACCCTTACCCATCGCCATTAATCATGGTTATTTAATGTGACAAGATTAATTTAGTGAAAATTTATTATTTTCCTGAAAGCATCAATGAATTGCATTAGCAATTAAATGTAAAAATCATTAAACTGAATATAAGATTAAAGGTTTCCGAAAGCCCAAATTTTATATTAGTTGTTTGCCTAAATTTACTTACTTTTCTCTTTTCATACCATGCTTATGCATGATACATTGCATATATAATTTGTATCCCTTGAAGCGATCAATTTAAAGAGATAAATTATATAGTTGAACCATGTATCAATATATTGAAATTCATACAACGTAGATAAGAGTAGAGTACATAATTTATTAATTCTTTTCATTGCGACTTCCATTTGCTGTAAGAGTAACATGATATAATTCAAAATGTAGTTATATCTTCAACTAGAGAATATATTGCAAGACTTTGAATTCATGCTAAAATCACATGTTGTTGGACAATAAAATGATTGATCGAAAAAAGCGTAATTTTGTAGATACGCTTGAAGTAATATGCTTTTTCTTAACCTATCAGCTTGAATCTAATTCCGATTAGTTATGATATATCTTTGTGATTGGATACATGAATTGTATTCCCCTATTTTTGTTACCCGTCTTTTTTTTTTACTTTTGTAAGCGACAACGTGGGTGTACACATTCGTCCACTTGCTCATGCTTCCATTCACTTTATAGTTGTGCTAGTACAATGTTTAATTTGGCTTCTATTTTTCTTCTATTATACTCTAAAACAATCAAATATGTAATTAGCAGTAGCACATTGGGTTAGTACATGCGTATTTATGGTATTAGCTGCGTTTTAGCTTGAAAAACAAATAGAATTGTATTTATAACTTGGTGTACTCAATTTGGATTGATACGTTGTTTAATCAAAATTTTCAATTGCATGCATCAACTAGAAGCTTGTATCCTTGATAGAGCTACAAGCAAATTATTTATTGTCTCAAACTACGAAATCTATTCTATTGCAAAATTAGCTGTGTTTTATGATTATGCAGTAAGCTGCGAAGTTGATCGCTAGAGTTATATCTTATTCCAACATGGTCACTTTCTAGGTTAGATCTTTATTCCAATGTAATTATGCCACAATTGTCGATTCAGGCTTATTTGATTAGTTATGGATGTGCCTTTGTAGTTAGATACATGACTATAATTACTTTATTTGTATAACCCAATTTTTGTATTTTTTTTGCCTTTCTAGGTAGAAAGTTGAGTGCTTATGTTCATCTGCTTGCTCAAAGCTAACGACCACTTTCAGGTTAGAATGTTAGCAATGTTTACTTTGCTTCCATTGCTCTTCCCCTGTACTCTAAAACAGTCTACATCTATGTCTATGTAATTAATATTAGCAAGTTGGTTAGTAAAAATTCATCATGCATAGTATTAACTGCAAATTGAAAGAGAATTTTGATAGCTAGCTCAGTATGTCTAATTGAAATGTTATGTTATTTCAATAAAAATTTCAATTGCGTGCATTAGGTAGGGGCACTATGGAGTTATAAATTGAATATTTAATGTTTCCAAACTATGAAATTTGCTTTACTGCCAGGCTCGCTAAGTGTTCTGTGATTGCTCGATAATGTGCAAACTTGATAGCTAAGATTCAGTTTAGTTCATTGCTCCACTCGCTAAGTTAGATCTTGAAAATCCACTAAAATTTCCAAACTACGATTAATATAACTAAAAATTCAATTAGTTCTACCACCACGTACTTATCTTCTACTAGGTATATCTAGCGTCTTATTAATATAACTAGGTTGGAACCCGTGCTTCGCACACGGGTGGTTATGTGGTAGTGCTTGTAGTGTAATCAAGGTAGATATAAAATCATTACCAAACTCACCAAACATTCCCCTTTACTTAGTCACAAGTGCAAACCCGTGCTACGCACATGGGTTTCATAAAATGGTTTTGATATTGTTTTTTTTTTATTGTAAGTTTTAAAATTTTGAAAATACATGTTTTATGCATTAATTTAACTTTATTAGCTTTTTTTTTTGGACACGACTACAAATATTTTTAATGAATTTGTTTAACTAATTTCAGCATATAAAGGGAAAATTAATATATCGTAGGATAATATGTTGTTGCTTTAAAAGAATGTGTCACACAACGGTGATGCAGATATTGCTTTACTTTTGTTGTCCATAAACTATAATCCAAACTCTTTTACAATTGACAATTAATATATGATACTTATCGATTATAAATTTAGCATAAAAGAAATTGTGCTTATGTTTTTTTTTTTTTTTTTGCATGGCCGAAATTGTGCTTATGTTTTTCAAATTAGTTTAGACAAATTAGTTATAATTTGAAATATTTGATTGGATTCTTTATAAAGCATCTGTCAATTTCATGTTATAGCTATATTAATTATTGATAATGCTTGAGATTTCATATATAGTGTTGGCTCTAATTTACTTGGTTTCGATTGTATTGTATGTGCCACCAACTATGGGTGGTAGAGCAAAAATTGTATTTTCTTCTCAATCCAATATTAGCCGTAGAAGAGTTTACAACCACTACTGCATCAGCTACCATGCCAACTTATCTGAGGTCATTCCATGATTATTTTTTTTACTACAATTTAACAGTAACTAATGAAAAAAAAATGTAGTGCACAAATTAAAGAAAATGAAAAGTAGTAGATAAAACATAAGAAATATAGAAGTACCCATTATGGAAGAAAGAATCATCTTCTCAAAACAGCAAAATATTAATCATTTCACTTGGAAGTTCCATCTGCAACTCCTGATCCTTGTCACTCAACTCCATCACTCATTCGTTAGAACGTTGCAATAAAAACTCTGCTTCTCGAATTACTATCTTCAAATCAACCACCTTCATCTTGACTTTTTCATTCTCATCTCTCCCTTTAAACTCATCAACTAACCCATTACTACTACCTCCATTTAGAGCTCCAACCATACAATGATAAGCAATTATCCTAAGTTTTGAATCTCCCTCTTCGAGTTAGACAAATCACAACTGGAAGCATCGAGCTAAGCTTAAAGGTGGAAATTTAGGCGTATAGAGATTTTTTGCAAGTCCATAATGAACAGAGCACTTGTCCAAAATTTATATTTGAGCATTATGATATTAAACATTACTTCAACCTACTTAAAATGTGTAGTATATAGGTCTCAACTATCAGGGAAGCCTCCTTGGACGTAATACTGGTTCACTCTTTAATTATAAAATATATTACATTATTACAGCTCCAATGAACATCACCTTGATGTGTGCATTAATTATTCTTTTATTAAAAAAATAAAGCCCCTAAGGTATCGTTATAATTCTGGATAGCTGATGTAGATAGGAGAAAAGTATGTGTACCAACGAATATGTAAATAATTTCCTTTTTTCTCAGAAGTATACCTACTTCATTGATGTGTTCATTAATTATGTTATATCACATTTCATATCACCTTTACCCTCTGTCCAGAATCTCAAAAGAAACAATTGAAGAAGAAAAAAAATCATTTGTAATCAAGTCTAGCAAAATGGAGAAAACAAAAATCAATCAATCTCTTGAAGTATTATATCATTGAAGTTATTTGATCAAGCTTACAAATAATAGGAGAAGAAATTACTTACAAAGATCTTTCTCTGAAGCCTTAAGAACAAACATTGCTGAAGAAATCTAATTTGAGGAAGCTTTAGTTCAAATCCATGTATTTTACAGTCGGTCGAGTTGATTTAATTGTTTAATTTTCACTACAACAAAATTAGTTATTTGCTACGCAAAATATTGCGACACAAAATTATAAGTCGCAAAAGGTGGATATTTGCAATGGTTAGTTATGTCGCAAGTAATATAGGTAGTAAATGCTCATTCTACTTAACATATATTATCTACGACTTTATTATGCGTTGTAAGTAAACATACTAATACAAAAAATAAACATTCATTCAAATTTGTCTATAATTACTACGTAACACAAGTGTCGCAAATGAAATAAATTATTGGCAACGCTAACATGTGTTTGCAATGTTTCTTTGATATTACTGACGTATCTTTATGTCGCTAAAGGTCAATATCAATGACATTTTTAATGTTGCGCTTTTTTTTTTACATCTATTATTCTATATCATTTATACAATAGCTACACCTTCTTTTGCCTTGAATAATTATTCATTAAAAAAGCTCAATTATGTAAGTACAATTTATATCGCACTTACTCAAATTCCATAGAAATTTTTAATGATGTAAATTAACAACTGAAATAGGATTTTTGTGCACTTTAGATGCTATACAAATTTTATTAATCAAACACTTTAGATAGACGGATAAAATTTTACTTTCCATAATTTGTTATTCTTGTGCTTGTTGGAACATATATAATACAAATTTTATAAGGGGTCGTTACTATGTGTCTAATGGCACATGTTAGTAATGTCATTTATATGTAGTTGACAAATTTTTTTATTCAAAATACCTATTTAATTTTTAAAACATGATTAATGAGAGGAATTCAAGGAGTCATTAAATTAATTTTGAACATACAAACTGATTTGTTATGTTATAATAGTCTTAATAAAACTAGATACCCAAAAGTTGGAAACGTGATGCATATACTAAAAATTCCGTAGGGTCAACTTTATAAAATACATAATTGCCTAATACCGCACCATTGAATACGGTAATGTCTTTTATTCCTCTCACTCTCACTGCTGCCGCTCATTCCTTCAGAATTTAATTTAGGGTTTTTAATTTCTCCCTCTTTCAGCGCCGCACCATTGAATACGGTAATATCTTTTATTCTTCTCACTGCTGCCGCTCACTTTTATGTGCGTTCTTTTCATTCCTTCAGAATTTAATTTAGGGTTTTAATTTCTCCCTCTTCCAGCGTTCGCGAGGTTCAACGTTCTTCAATCGAACAAGGGGCTATTGGGGTTCCAACGATAAGTCTCTCGATTCGTTTTTGAGCATCGCTATTTCTCAATAGTGTCTGGTACGTCTTTTTTGTTGATTAGCTTTTTTATTTTTGTTCTTTTCTTGGGATTTAGCTGTTGATATTTTGGGAAACAATCTGTTGTGTTTATATTATACAATGACAAACCATGCAATATTCTTTACAGGAAAAGCTATTTTCGTATTCTAGGATGTAGAAAGATACCCTTGCGTGCAACTGTTTCTTCACATTGGGTATTTTTTTATAAAGAATCTGATCAAGAAAAAAATTAATCAAGAAGGAATCAAAACTCATACAATTAGCAGTTAAAACTTAAACTGAAATTATGATATTTTAAAATGTTATTTCTGCAGCCCATTGATAATTTAGAGATTTTTGAAAATCTTTGACACGTTCTATGAATTACTTTATTGAATTAAATGGTCAGTCTTTGTTTGTTAATTAATAAATTCTGGCCATTATGGTACAACACTAGCGCTAAGGAAAATTTTCAAATTTTTGTGTGGATGTCTATGGCGTCCAGCAAGTCAGCTACTTCACCGCTGCTGTTGGAGCAGTAATCAAATTAGTACATGTTTTCATATAGACTTTTGTTATGTCTTTTGATTTTGTTCTGCATTGCTGCTGCTGTTCTTGCAGTTGAATACTTTTTTAATTGCTTTTTCCTACATCTGTTTTGAATATATTTGTTGCAATGCCACCTTGCTGTTGTTTTTTATTTATTTTACTTTTAGGGCTGTTAGTTTGATATTTATTTCTTTTTAATGAACTAAAGTATTATTGCGGTGTCCCTTTAAGCTTCTTTACATATGTTTTTCTTTAAATTAATTGATTTATTAAGGACTTAGTTTTGTATTTTTGATTCCCTTCTTATTAATCGCTTCACCAAATCAAGTGGCCATTCGATGTTAATTTATTACTAAATTTTAGCCTTTATGATTCAGTAATGCTAATTAGGATACGTTTCAAAATATTCGACTTCTTTTAAGAAAACACACACACATATGCTAGTATATAATGATGTCCTATCCAAAATAACGTTTCCAAAAGAGCGACAAACAGAAGAAAACATAATTTAAAACTTAAAACCATCCGCACGAAGCAAGTATCTCAGCAGCTAGAAGAGTCTGAATAATAATCTGATAATAAAACATTATTGGAAGATCCATCGTGAGATTATGATAGTTCATTAGATCTTCCTATACTTAACTACAAGAATTAATCATTATCTTTCCTAGGAATCGTGTGATGTATATATGAAAATAATAAATTTATACATTTAAAACATATTAGTTTTTTCCATTCTAAATAAAATTGTACTATTATAATACAAAAATCATTTTACATGGGGATATTTGTTATTAATTTACCCTATTGGACAGAAATGGATAGAACTTGGGTGCAGTCGCAAAATAGACATTGGCCAGAATACATAGATGGTATTAAAGAATTCATGGAGATAGCCCGCAACCATAAAGATAGTATGGATAGAGTGATGTGTCCTTGTGGTAGATGCAAAAATAGAGCAGGGTACTTCCATATTGATATAGTTGAACAACATTTATGGAACAATGGTATGGATAAAACTTATACTCGATGGGTATATCATGGTGAAGATTATGAAACTCAATCTGATGATGATTATGTTGATGATTCTGATAATGATGGAATTTTTTCTAGTAGTGAAGGAGAACAATCAGGTGGATTGCATGACATGCTTGAAGAATTGCGTGCTGCTACTTTTACAAATGTCGAAAATGTAGGGCAAAGCGAAGAATTTGGGAATTGCTTTAATGCGTGCGATGTTAATCATAATACTTTTGACAATCTTTTGAATGATGCAATTCAACCTCTTTATCCTGGTTGTAGGAAATTTACAAAATTGGACTTTATTGTAAAGTTAATGCATTTAAAGACGATTAACAATTGGACTAACAAATCTTTTAATATGGCCCTTGAGTTGTTTAAAGCAGCACTACCTATGGGCGAGACACTTCCAAAATCATATTATGAGGCAAAGACATTGATGCGAAATTTAGGGCTTGGTTACGTACTGATTCATGCATGCATTTATGATTGTGTCATATTTTGGAAGGAATATGAAGCTCATGTGACTTGTCCTATATGCAATGAGCCAAGGTATAAAGTTGTCGAAGGAAAAGGTAAGAAAATACCACGAAAAGTTCTTCGATATTTTCCACTTAAACCAAGACTTCAACGATTATTTGCTTCAAAGATGATCGCTGAAGACATGAGATGGCATAAGGATAAGCGCAATCCACAGGAGAATGTATTTAGACATCCAGCAGATTCTAAGGCTTGGAAAGATTTCGATAACGAACATAAGTGGTTTTCTAATGATCCACGCAATGTTCGACTTGGTCTAGCAACTGATGGATTTAATCCTTTTCATGATATGAGCAACTCATATAGCATGTGGCCAGTAATGGTCATGCCGTATAACTTGCCTCCTTGGAAATGCATGAAAGATTCATTTATTTTCATGTCTTTACTCATACCCGGACCTAAAGAGCCAGGAAATGATATTGATGTATACTTACGTCCATTAATAGATGAATTGAAAGAATTATGGGAATGTGGGATAGATACGTATGATTCTGTTACAAATGATCATTTTAAGTTGCATGCAGCTTTGTTGTGGACAATAAATGACTTTCCTGCATATGGAAATTTGTCTGGATGGAGTACTAAAGGGTACATGGCGTGTCCAATTTGCAATAAGGATACGTGTTCAATGTACTTGAAACATGGAAGAAAGCTATGTTATATGGGTCATCGTCGGTTTTTACCACAAAAGCATGCTTGGAGAACCCGTGGAAGACATTTGTTTGATGGAAAGAGTGAAGCCAGAGCACAACCAAACAGACTGTCCGGTGATCAAATCTTATCCCAATTGGAATGTATTGAACATAAATGTTTTGGGAAAGCTCCATGTAATAAGAAAAGGAAGCGTACCGAGGTTGAGCTAAATTGGACAAAATCGAGCATATTTTTTGAGTTACCATATTGGAAAACAAATAAAATAACACACAATCTTGATGTTATGCACATTGAAAAAAACATTTGTGAAAATGTTGTCGGCACGCTGTGGAATATAGAAGGAAAAACAAAAGATACAGTAAAAGCCCGACTTGACCTTGAGGCAATGAACGTGAGACATGAGTTGCATCCAATAAAAAAGGGAGACAAACTCATAGTACCACCTGCATCCTATACTTTGTCATCAAAAGAAAGAAAATCATTATGTGAATGGTTGAAATCAATAAAGTTTCCAGATGGTTATGCATCAAACATTTCTCATTGTGTGAATGTGAAAGATTCTAAGATATCGGGAATGAAAAGTCATGATTGTCATGTATTCTTACAATGTCTTCTCCCAATCATAATGCGTGGTTTCTTGCCTCATCATGTGTCTAAAACATTGGTTGAGTTGGGTAGTTTTTTTAAGGAGTTGTGTTGCAAGACACTAAAGTTGGAAGTATTGGAAAGAATGGAGTCTGACATTGCTATCTTACTTTGCAAACTTGAACAAATATTTCCACCTGCATTCTTTGATGTAATGGTCCATTTGGCCGTTCACTTGCCTCGTGAGGCTCTACTTGGTGGACCCGTGCAATATCGGTGGATGTATCCAATTGAAAGGTAATGTAAATTACTTTTATTATGGTTAATACATATAAATATATTTGTAATATTCTATGTTTCTTTACTCAAATTAAAAATATGAACAGATTTCTACACACATTAAAAAAATATGTTCGTAACATGGCACGACCAGAAGGATCAATAGCGGAAGCATATGTGGACAATGAATGTTTAACATTTTGCTCCATGTATCTCCAAGATATTGAAACACGCTTCAACCGTGAAGAACGAAATTATGATGGTGGCACGACACATTGCACAGGGTTGAAAGTCTTCGCACAGGCCGTTCGACCATTTGGAGCGTACAAAATTATCAACCTTCAAAGCAAGGAGTTTGATAAAGCTCGATATTATGTGTTGAACAATTCAGAAGAAGTATCTTCGTATTTAGAGTAAGCCACATATTTTGTTATTATTTAGTTGAAAGTAACTTTATACATTCTTATGTTTACATAGGCAATACACTCGGGAACGTAACAGCCAAAGTCAACATAATTTACATGATGGACAAGAAAAAGATTTTATTGCATGGTTTGAACAATTTGTAAGTGTTAATATGGAGTTTATTAATTATCATCTATTAAATGAAAATTTTGTTTATCCTTCTTTTGTATAATCGTTTGACAGATGGAAAATATGCATGAAAGAAAATCTTCCAAAGCTACTGATGAATTATATTCATTGGCATGTGGACCTGATTTACGTGTGAAACGATATAGTGGTTGCATCGTAAATGGCATTAGGTTCCACACAAAAGATCACGAGGCAAATTTGCGAACTCAAAATAGTGGTGTGGTCGTAAAAGGAGAACATAAATCAAAGGAAATTGATTTTTATGGCATTTTAACCGACATTCTAGAATTGGATTACTTATTTGGGAAACATGTTTATCTTTTCAAGTGTGATTGGTGGGATAATGGAACTAAAAAGTTAGGTGCTCAAATAGATGATCATTTCACCGTTGTTAATACCTCTCGCATGTGGTATAAAGATGATCCATTTGTGCTTGCTACCCAAGCAGAGCAGGTCTTTTATGTGAAGGACACTAAATTGCATGGTGATTGGAATGTTGTGTTGAAGATAAAGCCACGCAATACATACGATGCATCCGGACTAGAAAAGCATGAGCAAGGACACGATGGTGAAGCATACCAACAAGAAGAGCAGCTTGAATTTGATGGCATTGTGGAAAATGAGCAAACAATTTCTTTGCATGCAAATGATGAAGTAAGCAATATTCAGTTGAATAGGGATGATGTAGATCCAGAGGTAGTCGATATAAATGTGATCACTGCTGAGGCAATAATGAATCAGATGGATGATATTTCCATGAATGAAGATGAAGTTGGCGAAGACGATGATACCTTAATGGATTACTTCTGTGAAGAAGGAGAAACATTATCAAGTGATGATACCGACCTAGAATGATTGTCATTGTCTGTTAACAATATCTGTTGATGTAATTAGCCCATCAACATACTTGAAGGCATATGTGTAACTTTCTTTTAGAATTTGAATGCCACATATAATATTTTAACAATTCAGTTGTGGGTTATGCAGGTTTGTGTGGATGTTCTTTTAAATGAAATAGTTAGTATTCATTTTTCATTAGATTTCAATTTAGATTATGCAGAAATTTCAATAAGTTCAATCTAAAATCCTTACTACTAGTCTGAGTTGTATGATTTTGTTATTGTTTGGACAAATAAAATTTTGGCTAGACATATATGTTAGCATCCCTTGAATAAACAGAGTTCTAGTATGTTGTTTTCATTCACTTTTCAACCTATGTACTGTTTTATTACATTCTTTGTTCATTTAATAATGGCAACGACTTTAATTTATATATGCATTGATAAATGTTCATGCTAAATAGATATCAATAAATTATATATATATATATATATATATATATATATATATATATATATATATATATATATGCGCGTGCGCGTGCGCCCACATACACACACACGTATGAGACTATCATGATGAATATGTAAAACGACGTAGCTAAAAAAAATCATTGACTCACTTGTTGCTTCTTACATAACATACAATAATTTCTTTGTTGGGGAGACAAATTTAGTTACCTTGTTGGTTCTAATTGGCTTCCACTAGCTAGCGTGTCAAGTTTCTATCGCCATATCCATTTTTACTTCATGCATGGTATACTTTTGTGTTCTAATCTGTATTTTGTTATGATTACTTCAGTTTAGAAGGTGAAATTCTGATATCAAGAGCTGTTAGAAGGTACGACAATAGATCTAATTTCTGCTGCTTCATTTTGATTTTTAGCCGATGTTTTTTTTTTTTTTTGTAATAACCCATCGGATATCATTGGTACAGTGTAGGCAGGAATCTCATGATTGCTGAGAACGAAAGAACAATTACATGAATAATACAATCCCTACATTGCCCTTTTTGTTCTGTTTATCTTGCACAGAAAACCAATATTATAATGTAAAGACAATACATTTCTTATATATATATATTATTGTTAAAAATAATCTTGAAACTATATATTGTTGTTAAAAATAACCATTTCTGTTTATCCCTACAATGCGTTTTTGTTCTGTTAACAAGGTTGTCTATAATTACACAACTTTTTTTTGTTAAATAAGTCAACATGATCTTCTTGTATTAATGATTCGCTCTCTTGTATCCATTTGCTTTCTTGTTCGATCCAGTTGAGCCTCTTGTCTTCCATTTGCTTTCTTGTATTAATGGTTCGCTCTGTTTTTCTTTTGCAGATATGGCCCTAGGCACTCGGCAACATTTTACACGATCTCATTCACAGTCTGTTATTCCTGATGCACAGCTAGGTACAAAATCAGTTGCTACTCCTAACATACCATGTGAGACGCAATCCCATGTACTTGACTCATCATCACCAAGGACACAATTGGGCACATCTAGAACACAGCCTTTGGGTGGTAAGATTATTTCATTTTTTAAGACACAGCATATGAGACTATGACTTACACATATAGTTCATGATTTGTTGATGAATGCCAAATAATAATATCATGATAGTTTTACGAAATCCAAAATTATATTAATTGTTTTCAAAGCATATTAATATGAAGGAATTGATACTCCTCAATTGATGGTTCTTACTGAATGGTTGAACAATGTCAACGACTTCAACAGTCGAAATGGTGTTAAAATGGCAAATTCCGTAAGTTAAGGTTGTTAGTTTGAATGGTGATGTAGATAACAATGGGCACTGGCAAAATATTCAAAGAAACCATAACTTAGTTTTGTAAATCAACATTTTATTTGGTTGTTCTAAGTTGTATTTTCTAAAACAACAGCAGTGTGATCACATTCCATCAACAGCCCAGTGGTGTCCATTTTAGTGATGCTATTTCAAATTAAACTGATTTATCAAATGCTAACTTGATTCACCAACTACAAATAACAAAACAATGTAATGGTGTTTTCTCATATGGACTATATGCAAGTAACAACAGCAATATAATGGCATCCCATGAACAACTATAGCAGGGAAACATTACCCACACAGTAATAGCCAGATTCAATGAGAACTATATATACTAAAAAACACAATCAATTATATATTTGGACTTATGCAGTAAAAAACAATAATATTTTGATGTAATTGCTAAGTTTTACTTGGTACGAATATAACACCCTTTCTATTAAACAGTTTCTCGATCTTCAATACGAAAACCAAGAGGTTTAGCACAAAACAACTCTCTTACAAAACATCTAAAGGCCACTGGTCAAAAGCCCAGGATAGAGATCAGACAAGGGATGGCAAGGCCATTAGGGCATTGGGCTAAGGAGTTTGCAACAGAAGTTGGAATAATTTGTCGTACATATGCGCCTTTGACATGTCGCGATTGGAGGCTTGTTAAAAGACAATCCAGGCAGAGACTACATTGCCATATATTAGTAAGTGAATTTTTAACCCTGTACCAGTTAACAAATTTTACAAAGATGAAAGCAAGTTGTAGTCAAAATTTCATTCTTGAAACTATTTACTGAAATTGAAAAATTTCAGTTATAAATTTATCACTTTATTTTGTTTGCCATGCTACGTGTTTTGCTTTGAATCATCCAGTTTATCTGGAAAAATAATGCTTGGTGATCTATTTTGTTAAGTTGCATGGGTAGTAGTAATATTTCTAATACAACATATGCATATGCATTAGACACTTCAAAAGCCATATGAATATTTATTTAGAGTACATCATATGCATTAGTAAGTGAACTTCTTTTTCTTTAATTTGTAGACTCCATTGTGTATTCCCTGTATTTTTACTTTGAAACTGAGATATCGTCTTATTTATATAGGAGAAGTTTGACATAGATCTTGAAATTCCTTATGTTGAACGAGCTGTAAACCGCTACATGGGGCAGCGATTTAAAGATTTTAGGTGTAGGCTTCACAAGCATTATCAGAAATTTGAAAACGAAGATCAATGTCGCCAAAACCCTTACAAGGGCATGACCCGTGAAATGTGGGAAGTTGTTTGTGGAATGTTTGAGACAAGAGAATTTAAAGTAATAACTTATAATTAAATTGATTACATTTTATTTGTTTATACATATGATACATGTTGTAATCAAAATATAATTCTTTTATATGCAGGAGCTCAGTGCAAAAAATAAAATTAGCAGGCAGCAGCTCAAGGTGAATCACTGTGCGGGTTCAAAACCATTTGCACGCTACAGAGAAGAAATGGTCATACAAAATTATAATTTATTAGCTTGCATAATATATATTTCAAATATTTTGAGTGCTTAATTTTATTTTATTTTCATTTTTGTAACAGCGTGATAAAGACACTCAGCAAGAGCTAGGAAGAATTGAGTTATACCGCTTGACTCATTCTAAGGAAAATAAATGGACCTGCTCAGAAGCAGAAAACAATTATGTGCGAAATATATTTTACATTCAAAGGTAATCTGGTTTCTTAGAAATGAATATATTTTTAGTAATATGTCAAATTTACCCCTGCAGAATTGTATGGTGGAACTTCAAAAGCATTCTGCACTTGAAGAATCCACTTCCCTGACAGAAGATGAAATATGTGATAAAGTTTTGGGAACTAGACCTGGATATATAAAAGGACTTGGACATGGTGTGCTACCAATTTCAACTTCTAATTGCAGCCAATTTGATTTGTCCAATGTTATTCTAAGGGCAGAGAATGCAGAAAGGCGTAATGCTGAGCTCACCACACAGTTGCAACAACAAATTCTCCAAACACAAGAGCAGAATCGTAAGATTGAAGAGTTAGAAAGTTGGCGTAACACTATGGCAACTCGTTGGGATACTTTCATGAGGCAATTTAGTGGCGACGGGTCTTCTATGTGGTAATAATACTATTTATATTGAATTCCTTTAGCAATGTACATTGAACTTATATCAAATATGATATGATCCGAATTTTTTTTGCTTCTCAAATCAATATATATAACTGTAGATAATATTAGAAGATGATAAATATATAAAATAAAATCTTTGCTAAAGTTGAATACTTGCTAAAGTTGAAGCTCTTTTAGGCTGAAGCAACAATTCAAAAAACACAGCACAAAACAACCCAATGTTTTTCTTCCTAAAATAACCATCGAAGATATGGTAGCTGTGAATGCACCGGTTTTTCCATACATTTGACTACGGTATAGAAAACTAGTGAACCGAATGCTAAATTTTCCTTGCCTTTAGGGAAGGCGATATCACCTGCGGCAGTGCTTTGTCCTTCCTTAATTTGTATTGGCATCATATGTTGTTAGTCCTTGCATTTAACATGCATGATTACTTAATTTATGTCAGCGGTAATCTGGTTTTAGTCGTATTTTATGTGTTTGATTGAGTTGGGTAGATGGAGAGTTAGGTTTTGCTGAACTTCGCATAAGATGGTATTGGGTTTAGGTGATTTTTCTGTTAAATTCACCATTGTGCCTTAAGCGCAAACATAGCAGGCTTGAACTGCAAACCGGCGTTATTAACGCTGGCTGAAGCACTCACTCAAAACAAATTTAGGCTTACTGCTTTCATTTACTAATCCCGGATGAACTGCTATTGCATTGTTGTAGCATTTTACACCATGTCGGATCCCTGTTGATTTATTCAATGTTTGCCGTGTACTTGTATAATTTAGCCATGTCTCATGTTACATGATAAATAGCATGCACACTACTAAGTGAAGTTGAATCATTGATAGTTGTACTACGGTATGATTTAGTAGCATTCCATGCTTATACCTTTGTGTCAAGCTTACTTAATGAGTGATTTGTTCATACAGCAGTTATAGGTTCATTTTAGCTGATTTTTTTTATTTTAACTAGTGTGGTTTTTGTCATGGTCGTAAATTGGTGCTGAAGCTATTGGACCTAATTCGAAACATGCACTTAGTTGCTGCACTTGAACGTCAAGGAATTATGCGTGTCATGGCCGTAAAAGTGATTAATTTTTCAGTCTAAAATTCTGAAGCATACATGTCATTATGACATGTCTTAACGAATTATGCCTATAATCTAGATTTTGCAGTTAAATTCATAGTTTAACTGGATGATTATTATCGAACAATAATAAAAATCGTTATTCACTTTTTTTTGGTTGAAATAAGATACTTCGACGGTAGTTGGTAAAAACATATATAACATATTATATGAAAGCTAATTTTACATCTGTAAATGATCCCCTCGACTGCATGCAGCTGCTAGTGAAGAAAAGGAAAGTTTAGCTACTTGGGTTTACTGACTATTTTCATAGCCAATTAAGCGTAAAAAGGGTTTAGCGTTGAATGCGAGCCCCTAAAACTAATCAGTACTTACTACTACATTGATAATTATGCCGACAAATAAAGTAGCTGATGTACTGTCTAATTCAAGAACTGCTAAAAGGTTAGTGACTCATGGATCAAGACAATTGTCCTTTACGTTAATTAGTTAGCATTATATTCAACGTGTTTAGTTGTTTTTTTCTTAATACTATCAGCTTGTTGACTTTTTAGTAACTCCCCACATAAATGCTTTGTTCTCTATTTTATTCTTTTGGCTTTAGCAGTTGAATCCAACGGTCCATGCTGCAGAAATATATACATGCTGCAGAAATATATGCATGGAAGTTTGATGAAGTTACAATTTTGCAGATTCTTGCTATGAAGCACTGGAATAAACATTGACTAGCATGCTGGGACTATTTTGTATAAATCTTGGTTGGACTGTTTTGTATAGATCTTGGTGGACATGGGTAAATGATTGTTTTGCTGATGTACAGATTTAGCAGTGTAGTTACTAGTATTGGATACCATGATAATTTGTACAGTACATTGAAAACAACAATGGGTGATTGGAAATAAAATGTTGAGAGTATGACATGGGTCTTTTTTCCAGTTTCACTGTTATTGCAATTTTTTGTTTTTTTAATGAAGTTATTATAATTGCTTTTATTTTCTTTACTAGTAAGAGTGAAAGCTGTAGTTGCCATCAAATACTTGGGAAGGGAAGAGATAAAAACGTGGAGCAGCAAAGATGAAGATGTTGTACAATTGAGGATAAAAAACGTACAGAACAGAAGTTGCGATCATGAAATGTTTTAGACAAAACAATGTGGGCGTTTTTTCGAACTGAAGGCAAGATGTTGAAGTAAGGTTTGATGATGAAAATGCTGATTGTGGCTTTCTAGCGATCTGAAGGTGGTTTTATTTTTTAATTATATTATTGTGTTTGTGCTTCTTGTAGATGAGGCTGGCAACGGTTTTAGTTGTGCATGAATGACAGTGATGTTGATTGAATTTATGAACAAATGCGGCTAAACTATTTACGACGTATATTTATGCTTTTAATAATATATTATTTTGCGACGTATATTTATGCTTTTAATAATATATTATTTTGCGACGTATATTTATGCTTTTAATAATATATTATTTTGCAACGAAACCATATGTCGCTATCGTATTTGTTCCGCGACACATAAAACATGTTGCAAATAATGATGTAGAAAAATAAAGCATTAGCGACGCAAATCATTTGCAATATTGTTCGGTCTTCAACGACATATTTTACATCGCAAATGCTTACCTTTTAGCGACGTATTTTTATGTCGAAAAATATTTCTTGCGTCATCACTATTAACGACGCTCGTGCGACATAAAATTTTACGTTGCTAGAAATCTTTTACGACGCATACTCAATCTTTAACGACATTACCTTGCGTTGCTAAAGAGCAATTTTGTTGTAGTGTTTCACTAATGATTCACGTTTTAGATGATTGAAGTTTCTAGTTTTATTCATTTATTTTTTTGTGTCAATGTTCTGGTGTTCTATTCAAAGTTGTTTAACATATTGCTTTAAATTTTTTGCAACTATAAAAGAATTCTTTTTTTTTTCTATTTTTTTTGCTCTAGATTCGAAACCGGGTTTCATCGTAAATTTCCAATCATTGATGATCGACACCGATCTCGTAACCTCGAAATTTCAAGATATCAAACAGAATCTCAAACCTTGGTTTTGACTATGGTGTATGTCCACATGATTCATACGAACTCAAATTTTTATTTTATAAACTAACTTTAAAGCTTAAACCGTACTGCTTTCCCTATTTTATAAACTAACTTTAAAGCTTAACTGAACCTTTAATCCTGTAACAATTCCTTACCTTTTTCTGTTAATATCGCATCTTTTTTACTACCAAGTGAATTAAATATTAGTGTTTAAGGTTAATAGCATACATATAAGATAATAAAATTGGACGCAAATGTAAGCCCACAGATATCGTATTTTGTGATATGATCATCTACTGATATGTGTATGAACATGTAATTTAATACAATAGTTCTGTTAATCCAGTAAGATCCTCCAAAATTTAATAGCTTGTTGATCCCATTCCATGCCTCTTTTTATATTTCGAAAACAAAATGTCACTGCCTAACGTGCAAAAAGCATGACCAAGAATCATCACATGACAAAATTGTGAAATTGTGCGTCAGATTTGATGAGGCAACATGCCAAAAGATTGGTCATTTCTGCTCAAACTTACGCTACTGACTTCACCAGGTGCATGTACCCCATCTGGATGATGCAAAATTCCAACCAATAGATCCACAGCAAGTGACCAAAGCAATAGGAGCGAATCCAGGTCTTGCTACTCTACATTGCTGGTCTAATGTGCAATCTGAGGTTGAAATGTTGATACTGCGTTAAGCCAATGGATTTATAAACAAAGTTTGTGCTTACACGGCCAATGCAAAATAGAATAGTGTTTCGTTTTTGAAACAAATTTGCTGAACTTGGAAGGTCGAATTAATTTCACATTACTTCTTTTGTTACGTTTTTCCAAAATATGCAGTCCAAGATGCATTCATTTTTACCTCCAATGTAACTTATAGTAAGAACTAAGGAATGCATGCCAAAATGAGGGACACGTGGTTTTAACAGATTCATCTGTAATTATATCACGTCCATCTAACCGACTATCTTAGACTGTCCCAGGCCCAAATTAGCGTATGCTTCTAATTAATAAATAGAGGGTAATTCAATAAATTACATCTAGCATATAAATGCTTGTTTGAACCAAAATATATTAAAAAATTCTTTAATCATGGTACAAAAACATTTGGCTTGCACCTTGGAAATTTGGGTGGATAAAACTTTGTGTGGTACTAACGACAACAGCTGAAAATATCGTATATTATAATAATTAACGACCATAAAAAACAGCATACATATTTTTAAACTAACATAACATGCATACAGGAACTTGAATCACCAATACATGCATATGAGATAGTTGCTTACTTAGCACATAGTTTGCATGGATTTTCTCTCAGCTAGCTGAAGCATACATGACTTCTAATCCACAACATATCTGGACATAGGTAACACAAAAGGGTAAATAAAGCATACACTGGTAGCTTAATAAATAAATACGCCGCTTCATAGAAGCAATCAATAAAAATCTCTCATCTTACTAAGGTCCAAAATGAAAAACATAGTGAGACATATTTTTCAACAATGCTTTTGGTGCAAAACTACTATCCAGCAGTTTATTCGATTAGAATCGTACACTTTCTCTGAATGGGAAAGGTTGCTCTGAAATTCATTTATCTAAACGTCACCCTTACTATGTTGTATTAGAAAGTGTTTCTCCCCACTTACTACTAATATGAAATCCATAACATATGTTACCATTTAGAATGGAATAGATTATGAATGTGTAAACTCTACCAAAAAATTATTTTCATCACGTTGCATCAATAGCATCAAGCATGGGCAGAAAATCTATATTGCAAGCTGTTGTGAATCCACTTTTAAACAGAACCAATAATAGAATAGAAATTGAAGAGGATAAAGAAGGGCAGAAAAATGAATATAATCGCATGCATTTTTGCAAGCATGGAAAAAAATTGTAAGCAAATCTTTTTTCAGAATGGATGAATGACCACGAAAGAGAGAAGATCCAAAAACATAGGTTCAAAATGCACCTTAATTTGCACCTGATCAGAGTAGAGTCCACACAAAAAGTTTATCGATGTGCAGAACCTGTCAATTGGGTTGAGATAGCAAGACAGCACATAACATTAACCCTTAAAAAATACATTCTATAATTGAAGACAGTACACGGTTTTACATGAATTGAACTGAAATGAGAATTAAACATTAGACCGACACACAAAAAGGTTGATTCATTTTGAAATTGCTATTACCTGATTCAGTTCATATGGTGAATTCAGAAATCAGTGTTGTTAGCATAATAAATCAAACTGACAACTCGTAAAATAAAAATAGTATCAAATATCAACTCTGAGAATTATCATTAGTACATGGTGTAGTAGAAATGAAAATAAGCTTTCAAATAATATCAATGTACTTAACTCTTTTAAGATGTATTTATGATTCTATTCATAATTATAGTCACTGGTGGTATACAATATAATCACTAACGTGCAATCCGTGGATAAATTTAAAATGAGAAAATGTTTTTTATTTTCCACTTTTTTTTTTTTTGGTTAAATGGGAAAGATCTGTTGGAAAAGCGATGTAAAACGAAGAATATCATTAGAAATAAAAACTTCCCTGAATCAAACCGTTCTTCACATGATTGTATCGTCAGCTATAATCATTCTAGTATATAGAGTTTGCCTGAGCAGGACACTACCCTATTTACTTTTTTAAAAACCTATAAGAGTGCAATTCAGTAGGAAAGAGTTAAATATCATAAAGTAATCAAAAAAAGGGAAACATTTAGAAATAGATTAAACAAAACCAGAACAAAATAACCTATCTAGGCTTAAGTTACATTCGGTTATCACAATGATGATACTTGGGGCTGATACTGCTTTTGCTAAAATCTTAAAAAACTAATAAGAAAAGAAATGGGTTTGGGGCTCTCACCCAACTGTTGGTAAATATATAATATAATGAAATATAAAGTTTGGTTACTCGCATACGCGAGACTTTTGTGTCAATCAATGAAAGTTGGAAGAAAAAGATACATAACTGAGGGATTTGAATATGCATGTTAAATGCATACAACAATTTAACCTTTTCAACATGTACCCATTAAACATTGATCTAAATTTATGTTAAGTATGTTCATGAGACTAATTACGTCGCTATGCAACCATAATAGTCTCAAACATAAAATAAGCGCACTCAAAACTTACTACACATCAAAATTGGATATGAACCAGGTTGCCAAGAAATTGAAATTGTAACTTAATCATTGAAAAAAAGAACTGAACAGATCCAAAAATTTATAGGGCGGTATTATAAAAGAATGTCAATTTTTTTTTTTCAAACTAACGAAACCAAAATTGTAAAGAGAATTATCTGTTAAACCACATTGATCAAATACAGCAAACTTGTAAATCACTTATTAGTTGGGCAAATAGAAAAGGAGTTTGGAGGATCTAAAGAATTGAGGTCATTCATATGATACTGCATACCAGCCTTGTAAATCAATTGGAATCCACTTGTCAAAGATCATAACATGCAATAATGTTCATCACATAAAACACTATAAATGATCTGCGTTAAATGACTTAAAAATTAAGATAGGAGAGAAAAATCAGTGGCTAGCCTTAATATTTGGCGGTAAGGATATGAATTTGATGAATCTTGAAACCAATACTATTTTATAAAGTTATATTTATGTTGGGCAGTAAATATTACATGATACAAAATTCAATTATAATAAAGATGTACCAATTTCAATCTTTTGGAATTATCAATACCGTAATATATTTACTCTAGATATACGTAACCACAAATCGATTTGATTTCATGTTTGTTGCGTTTCTTTTTAACTCTATTACGATTATAACTGTGAATACTTTATATGGTTTATGCTCAATGCTACATCGCTTAATTAACAATAAAGCAGTGCAGATTAAAAGGAAGCTTTAATACTCGTAGAAGTAGACTTTTTTATCTTAGGTTTCAAAATCTTTTATTTAAATAAATACTATAATAAAAGTACTATGTATATTTATAATGGTTGACATTCGTCTTACGTTATGCATCAGGCTACCGTCTTTGTATTTGTAATGTGATCGATTAGCAGCATATTTAATGCATATTTTCGTAGTACACTGAAATCCTATTTTTAAGATATTGCCCAAGATTTAACCATTGTAACATGCTAGGGTTTATGTTATGAATAATTAGATCAACACCCAAATAAACACCCTTTCATTCTAATAAAAATCAGTATAGTGATATCATGCCTTCATTATTGGTTTGATACTAAATCATGGATAATATTTTACCCTGTAGTTTCATTATCTGTAATGGCGTTCAATATCCTAATTAAATTACCTTATAACATGAACTTTAAAATATTATGAAATCAGCTTTTGACTTATATGAGATTTGTAACAAAGAGTGTTAAAGCCTTTTTGCATCTTCTGCACTTAGTAAACTGCACAGCGATCACTATCAGCATAGGAAGAGGGAAATGTATTGATGATCCCTAATAGGGACTATGCTAAATATGAAGGAACAATATGAATGATATTGTGATTACTTGAATCATAAGACATTTAATAATCACAAACGAAAGACACCGATGGGGAAAAATATATCATAAAATGAGAATAAAAACTATAAAATTCCACTATCCAAATCTAGTCTTACCTCTTTTCATAGTTTCTGAAGCATCAAGGATAACATAGTTTACTAATCATAACTCTAAAAAATGCAAAACTAATATGGTTTTGGGTAGGATAATTTGCAAGATACGGTAACCAATAAATAGATATACATTTGAATTCAATTACATGTACCATCTTCTATTATAAGAATACATACATTGAACCAAGCATGCCTCATAATCTGCCTAATGTTTTGTGAGTTGAATTATTGAAGAAGACATTATAGTTGGATACCCATCAAAGAAGTGGTTCATGTATTCAAAAGATGCGCTTATCCAAAAGGCTGAATCATTATATCCGAAGTTCAAAAGGAAAAAAATAGTGTTGTTCCACGAAAGAAGCACACCGTTGGGTTTACAACTGTCTATATTATCATTTGCGTGATTCAGAAATTAACTCCAAAGAGAATCAAATTAGCGTGGTTAAAAACATGAGTTACATATTAAAGCTAAAGTTGAACACACCTATATTGGTTGATCTTATTTGAATTGTGGACGATCTTGCATATGTCCCAATAGCTATGTAGGATGGCTATGTATGGAGAAATTTAATTCAAGATTTAGTTGAGATGCATCATGAATCCAGATTGTAATATTTACCACATAATATAGTCTGCAAAAATCTGTAAATAGACTACTATAGTTACTTTATCCAAACCAATAATGTGAAATGCATGAAATACCCCACAACATGATTTGATTTTTTTTATACACATGTGCACAACAGAAATAGCGACTCAGCGCAAAAACATAACACATAGGTTAATATATTTAACCATCATTTAATATAATGTATCGTTTGGATTTTACTGAGTACGAAAATTTTGACTTACCTTCATAAGCTTTGACAATCATAACAATAAATCAAAAAACTTGACAAACGTTGACAGATATATTTTCTCATTATAATCCCTATTTAAATCCTTAAAAGAACTCCTTCCCCAACCTTTCTCGACTAAATACACCACCTCACACCTCGAAAATAAACTAAAACTAAACAGGACTATAATCTTGCAACCATTTATTCTTATCAAGTTACTTACCATGGTTTTTTTACAGAATGTTAGAGGGTTAAACTCTGTTACCAGGCAAAAAGATTTAAGTGATTTGATTCGAACTAAATAGATCAACTTTATTGTTCTTCAACAGCATAAGCTTTCTAACTCCTCTATTGCCATATTTGCACTGAAATTTAGAAATTGAAACTTCATCAATAATAACTCTCCTTTGTCCTAAGGCAGAATCTTATTGGGTTACGACAGAAAATATTAGAGACACTAAATTGTTTGTATTGATCAACAATGTATTACTTGTATACTCACTAATGTTGGTGGTTTTCAGTTACAAATATCTTCAGTTTGTAGATTCAATTGTCAATCCCAAAGAATTCAATTATGGTAGCATCTTCAAAACAACATTCCTAAAAATAAAATTAGCTGGATAATTGTTGGAGATTTTAATGATTTGATTTGTGCTTCTGATAAAGTTAATAACTCTCACTCTTTGTCCAGCATCAGTAATGACTTTTTTAATTGTAAATCTCAACTCAATGTCATTGAGCCATGTACAAAAGGAAGTTTTTTTACCTGGCGTGGTGCTCCAAACCTTTGAGTGCATTCCAAAATTGATAGGATGTTCATTAATCAGTGATGTGCTTCTTCTTTCCCGTTGTTAACTGCTCAATATCTCCCCCGATTGTACCAGTGATCATACTCCGCTTAGTTATTCTTTCCAGAAGTATTGCAGCGAATCCCATCCCTAAAAGATAATATCAGCAAATGTCAATGGAGTAGTAAGATCAAACATACGAAAGGCAATGATGCCGTGGATGAAAACGCAGACTAAACCGATTTGAGCAGCATAGAATAAACGAAAGACGATGATGCGGCGCATGTAAATGTATATCAAATCGACCTGATTTTTCCCTCTAATTGAAGAAACATATGGAAGAAGAACCGCGTACACTTCTCACCTCTTAGCAAAACGAAATAAAAAAGTGAATTTGGGGAATTGAATTTGTGGGTGATTTGCGAAACAGTCTACATTCGAAGAATGGCTGTGAGCACTGCATTGCTAACGCATTAATTATAGTATAGTACAGATTACCACTCGTTGCATCCCCTCTCATAGCACAGCCGCTGCGGCTTCAGTATTAGGGCGACCGTAGTTGGCCCTGGGATTAAAATTTGAGAATAAAAACTATAAAATTCCACTATCTAAATGAATCTTGTCATACCTTTTTCATAGTTTCTGAAGCATCAAGGATAACATAGTTTACTAATCATAACTCTAAAAAATGCAAAACTAATATGGTTTTGGGTAGGATAATTTGTAAGATATGGTAACCGATAAATAGATATACATTTGAATTCAATTACATGTACGATCTTCTATTATAAGAATACATACATTGAACCAAGCATGCGTCATAATCTGCCTAATGTTTGACATTTGTGAGTTGAACTATTGAAGAAGATATTATAGTTGGATACCCATCAAAGAATTGGTTCATGTATTCAAAAGATGCGCTTATCCAAAAGGCTGAATCATTATATCCAAAGTTCAAAAGGAAAAAAATAGTGTTGTTCCACGGAAGAAGCACACCGCTGGGTTTACAGCTGTCTATATTATTATTTGCTTGATTCGAAAATTAACTCCAAAGAGAATCAAATTAGCGTGGTTAAAAACATGAGTTACATATTAAAGCTAAAGTTGAACGCACCTATATTGGTTGATCTTATTTGAATTGTGGATGATCTTGCATATGTCCCAATAGCTATGTAGGATGGCTATGTATGGAGAAATTTAATTCAAGATTTAGTTGAGATGCATCATGAATCCAGATTGTAATATTTACCACATAATATAGCCTGCAAAAATCTGTAAATAGACCACTATAGTTACTTTATCCAAACCAATAATGTGAAATGCATGAAATACCCCACAACATGATTTGATTTTTTTTATACACATGTGCACAACAGAAATAGCGACTCAGCGCAAAAACATAACACATAGGTTAATATATTTAACCATCATTTAATATAATGTATCGTTTGGATTTCAGTGAGTATGAAAATTTTGACTTACCTTCATAAGGTTTGACAATCATAACAATGAATTAAATAACTTGGCAAACGTTGACAGATATATTTTCTCATTATAATCCCCATTATAATCCTTAAAAGAACTCCTTCCCATAACCTTTCTCGACTAAATACACCCCCTCACACCTCGAAAATAAACTAAAACTAAACAGGACTATAATCTTGCAACAATTTATTCTTATCAAGTTACTTACCATGGTTTTTTACAGAATGTTAGAGGGTTAAACTCTGTTACCAGGCAAAAAGATTTAAGTGATTTGATTTGAACTAAAGAGATCAACTTTATGGTTGTTCGACAGCATAAGCTTTCTAACTCCTCTATTGCCATCTTTGCATTGAAATTTAGAAATTGGAACTTCATCAATAATAACTCTCCTTTGTCCAAAGGCAGAATCTTATTGGGTTACGACAGAAAATATTAGAGACATTAAATTGTTTGTATTGATCAACAGTGTATTACTTGTATACTCACTAGTGTTGGTGGTTTTCAATTACAAATATCTTCAGTTTGTAGATTCAATTGTCAATCTCAAAGACTTCAATTATGTTAGCATCTTCAAAGCAACATTCCTAAAAATAAAATTAGCTGGATTATTGCTGGAGAGTTTAATAATTTGATTTGTGCTTCTGATAAAGTTAATAATTCTCACTCTTTGTCCAGCATCAGTAATGACTTTTTTAATTGTAAATCTCAGCTCAATGTCATTGAGCCACGTACAAAAGGAAGTTTTTTACCTGGCGTGGTGCTCCAAACCTTTGAGTGCATTCCAGAATTGATAGGCTATTCATTAATCAGTGATGTGCTTCTTCTTTCCCGTTGTTAACTGCGCAATATCTCCCCCGATTGTACCAGTGATCATACTCCGTTGTTAGTTATTCTTTCCAGAAGTATTGCAGATAATCCCATCCCTAAAAGATAATATCAGCAAATGTCAATGGAATAGTAAGATCAAACATACGAAAGGTGATGATGCGGTGGATGAAAACGCAGATTAAACCGATTTGAGCAGCATAGAATAAACGAAAGGCGATGATGCGGTGCATGTAAATGTAGATCAAATCGACCTGATTTTGCCCACTAATTGAAGAAACATATGGAAGAAGAACCGCGTACACTTCTCACTTCTTAGCAGAACGAAATAAAAAAGCGAATTTGGGGAATTGAATTTGTGGGTGATTTGCGAGAACGTTCGGTTTACATTCGGAGAATGGCTGTGAGTACTGCATTGCTAACTCACTAATTATAATATAGTACAGATCACCGCTCGGTTGCATCCCCTCTCATAGCCACAGCCGCCGCGGCTTCAAGATTAGGGCGACTGTAGTTGGCCCTGGGATTAAAATTTTGACCCAAACACATCAGTTCTTCTGATTATTTCAATCATTCATCTTCTCCCTTATTGTACCCATGTTACCGATCTGGAGAAGTCACAAATCAATCTGCTGTGACATGTGGTAGGTAAATCAATTTAGGGTTGATACCGAAAACTTGATTTTTGTGAGGAGAAGTAAGATTGATTTATGAGAAGAGGTAAATCGATTTAAGGTTTGAAATTTTGAGAGCAAACGATACCGTGAAATCAAACGAACTGTTGTCACCGGAGATGCTACCGTGGCGTAAATCCGACAGAGATGTAAACGCTAATTTTGAAGAAGTGGTAGTGATGGAGATCTAATTTGAGACGGAACACGGCGAAAACGATGAAATAAAATAAAAGTGGTTACGAAAGAGAAAGAAGGGCAACGATTTGAGGGAGCACGTTCGGGTGCTTACTTTTATTTTTTGTTTTTCAGTAAATGCGGATGGAGAAAGTTAAGCAGGAGTGAGAATTTAGAAAATGCTTCATTCTGGCAAGGCCACATAAGCATTATTGGAATTGCGCTTTTATGTTTAAGTAATAGATTAATCAATATTTATTTTGTAACATGAATTCAGAACTTAAAGTAAAATGAACAACGACTGTATTTTACTTTATATTATAACCACTTATGTTTGTGTCACTACTTGGGGATTCTAAAATAGGTCATGACTATGTGTTTGTTTTTGAAATAATTTTGAATATTATGAATTTTGCTATTTATATTTGAGCTGAAATTAGATGTGTCAATTGTAAGACATTGATAGTACCCATATTCAATCAACAATGGAAATCATTTTCAGCATCTACAGATGTAAATGAATGTCATATATCACCCTATCTATTTGTAGTTATTATCTCAGAAAATGGGACTACAAATTTTCTCAGTTAACATAAGGCACTTTCGGGACCAATGCTCATAAAACTACGAGATATCATAAAAAATAAAATTCGGCAGCAAATATTCCTTTATATATGGGTACTGCAAATTATTAAAAGATAAAATAAAAAATATCAATTATTTTATATAATATAAAATTTACGTAATATATATGATTATGATTATATTACTAAAGGTCATATGGATGATTTTTCGATGCAGACACCATCATGTTCACATTTGTATCCCTTTTTTTAATAACAAGTATTTTCTCATTTTTTATGGATTAGGATTTTGAGTTTTCGTACTTTCAGTTAGGAAGGCCTAATGTGAACAGTTAATCAGTACTTAAATAAAAATCTGGATCTTTTGGAGCAACAAAGGCATGGGAGTGCAGCACACTATGGCCAGTCTTAAGCAAGTTTAGTATGTGCTGCTGACTTAAAGGCTTGACTCGAATCAAATTAGAATTATCTGCACAGATATCATTACTGAGCATTAAAACTCATTTGTTGGCTTCTTATATATGTATTTCTTAGAATATAATGCACAATAAAAAAAATAAAAAAATAATTTAACCCTATACCATTTAGCTTTTGCTACATTATGTGTTATGTGTGATCATTAGCTAATTCGTATTTATATTATTAACAAACATTGGATCGCAACCTGCCATACATCAATATCAAAATGTACCCTCAATTGAAGAGAGGAGGTGTTTTACTTGATTGTTGATGATAATCAAATTTTCTATGCCTGCAGCAATACGAATCATGAATAATGTGAAACCTCTTTCCGTTTTGAATAAAAGATTAAGCTTTTGTATTGAAATATGAATCCAGCCATGGTTCATATTTTGATGGTGTCAGTCTTTCAATGATTTGTATTTGTTTTCAATCTAGGTGCGTTATCAATGTTCTGTTGTTTCTTTTTCCATCAGATACATAAAAATGATTGATTTACTCTCAATTGAGTTTGGTAAAACACATATCGGATAGGTACAATTCAAGTTTTCTTATTAGTTTTCCCTTCTATGACTTTTGTGGTTATCTATTTGGACTTGCATATTATTTAACAAAATTTCTCTTCAAATGGATACATTTTCTAGATGGTTGATTACCATGTTATTTATTTTGTCTTATCATTTGAAAAGATTCTTGAAAATAAATGTAGATGTTGTCAGTGTTATTCTCAAACTATAACATATACAATGATAAATAGTCAGAAAGTAGATAAAGCATCAGGTTGATTCCATATATTTCCAACTCTCTTACAGATGCTGCTCATGGACAAATTCAACAACATTTAAATAGTTATCACCAAATTACTGGTCATTTTAAGCCTGTTGTACTCTTTTTTATAGCCGACAATTACCTATGTACATAATCGGACTGTTTCCCGATGGTATACTGGATATCTTCAATCATTTGACCAATCTATAATGGCTTCAAATACTCTAAACATTGGATTTTTCGAAATACCATGATATACATATAAAAGCATTGTTTAATGTGTTGTATCTGCGTTATATTACCAACTAAATATGGATAAAATTGAAATTAACTGTTTTTTGTTGTTGAAGCCTTTAACATTACAATTGCTTAGAATGAATCAACCCATACAATTTTCCTTGAGTTGTAATTCACATTATGTTGTCTAGGTATTGTTTCATTAAGCACGGATTGGATAACTAATCTTAGGCTTGCGTGCGATTTGCATGTCTATTTATATTTGTCTTGCAGTTTTGTTAAATAAATCAATGGTAGAACACTCTTTTACATGAGATTTCTTTTTTCTTCATGTTTTCGAGTTGAATGGGTGAACATATTAATTGATGCGGTTTGCACTTAGCAGATAAATGCATTAAAACCGTTGAATTTAGCTCTATGCAGTCATCCCACTTGAATTGCATTGAACTTAACGCATTAGTTATTTGTTGCTTAATCTTATTTGTTTTAGCTCACATATTTCCACAATACCCTAACACTACATGTATTTTGGAACTCCCATATGCAAAATTGGAAATTTCTGAAAATATATAGAAATATGTTAATAGTTTAATTTCAATGCTGTGTTTAAAAAATATTTTTGCAATTTGCATGCACACAATTTATCCACGTTAACACTCTACATTTTATAAAGTAGTGAGCACCAAGGAGTGAACAACCAATCCCTCTGTAATGGGATTATTTGCAACCTATTAACATTATATTATATGCGAGGTTATACCCAATAGCTTACATATTAACACTAAATAGGTTATTAATATTATCTAATTACACACTAAATAGGTTGACATCCCTATGTTGCCATTATCAGGTTATTAAAAGTTGATTAAGACCTCATCTTGACTCAAATTATGTATATCTCTTTTGAATTATCATTTAGTGCAGGTTCTTTCATGTGTATGGCTTCTTTTAGAGTATATTGTTTACGAAAAGTTGACTCTTCTACACTCATTTTCTGGTAAAGTTATTATGATTGTTAATTCACGTCCCTTTAACTTAATTATGCTTCTCGTTAATTTTATTAATTCTGTTGCTGTGTATCTACAATTACAAACACTTCAAACTTATATAAATGAGTATTTCTTCTGCATGTTACAAACTGTTATTTGTAGGTTGCTAAAACTTTTAACTGATACAGGAAAAAAATGCATACGATAAGATTAAACATACAAAAACCATGGTTTGTATAAAATTGCATTAAAATTACAATGCCTGAACAGATTCCATTACGAAAGTTCCCTTTATACTTTTTTTATTAGAACACAAGTAACCATCTTTTTTCAAAAAATTTGGACGATTAACTCCACATCTAGAGTGCAAATGAGGCGATATAACATAAATGTCAATGCCGACAATCAACTCTTTTGTAATGACAGAACAATTGTCTTTTGATACTTTTTGTGGTGATTTAATAGTAGTGAAGACAATGTTTATTGATCTAATGGGCAAAATTAAAATGATTTAGGTGGAAATGATGTGAAGAGCAGCTCTTGTTTTGATTCATGATATTTTGGGTTGAAGTTGATGATATTCTTGCAGTAAAGGTTTTTTTCAACTATGTGCGCCTGCACTTGGGCTGGCTTTCACAAGGTACTTAACAATGATTGAAATTTTGAAAAATGAGAGAACATACAGAACAACCAGATTTGAAGTTAAGTTTTTATTTAAGTTCTAACTATGACCCTTTTCTTTACTAAAAATCAAAATAGGAAATGATAGTTTTACTTGAAGTTGTTGGATAGTTATTAACTTTAAATGTTGGACATATGTTGCTCTGTTTTGAACTCTGTGATTCCTATAATTTAAATGTCCTAAAAAAGTTATTTCTTATATAGAAAAAAAAATTAATATCGGCTTATGATATGGACATTGATGTTATACCTAATTTCACTTGGATGAATAAGTATATCCACACTAGAAAAAGTTATAATGTATACAAATGTCTCCAAGTTTGGAGCATAAAATGTATTATAGCGCTGTTTAAATTATGATGGACAACCTGATGATCTGGGTACCAGGTTTGTGTAGATTACAAAATCAGCAATTATGTGGCATATAAATTTGTATGTGCACATGGCATATTACACAAATTTGTCCATTTACAGGTTTGGCAAGTCGGGTATAACCAAGTAAATGTTAAATTTACTTAAAAAGATTACATCGAAGTTGATTTATTATTGACATTTGTAGTGAAATGTTGGTTTGTAATGAAATGTTGGTTAATGATTTTTTTTTTTTTTTTTTTTTTTTTTTTTTTTTTTTTTTTTTTTTTAGAATAGTATCATTGGACTGGAAACATGGACATAGCTTAGCTGAAACTATATGCTCATCTCCAGTAAACTTCTCCCTAATACATCTCCAAACATTTTCCAGCCATAATATTGCTCCAGTTGTGTTTTGCAGAGCCCTTTTTATCCCTTGCAGGAAGAAGATAAGGACAAGGAGCTGAACGTGGAGTTTGGGTTTATGGCCTAAAAAAAGATGTATAATGTGAACTACCCAGCATCAAAAATATACTATACGCATAATGGCCACCATAGACCGTTTTTTACTTTTATCTGTGGATTTAAATTGACTTGCACTACCGTATCAAATTATTTAGTGAATATTAGACTTAGTTAATATTTTATGATTTTTGTTTGTTTTGTAATTTTCTAGATCGTTTATTGATTAATTAATGGAAAATTACTGCTTTTTCTACTGCTTGGTATGTAGCGACCCATTATTGGTATCTATATTATTGGAGGGTTCATTTGTTTATTGGCATCCATACTATTTCAATAGAGTGACTATCGTTGTTAACATTTCATGTTTGACCACACAATTCCGTTTAAAAACTGATGTTTTTGTAGGTTTACTTTTATATTTCTATTAATAAGGCAATACTATTTACCTGGTAATTGTTACATGTCTAGAGTATCATATCAGTGATTTACATTTTCACACTTACACAGACTCTAGAATTTTATAATTATACCTTTGCATACATATTTGGAATTATCCCCTCATGCAGCGTGTCATTTTCTCCACAAGAATATATTAGCTATACTTGACTGTAGCATTTATATTACTATACAGACAAGTGTTTATATAATAATTTTCGTTTTGTTACATGTTTCTGTGTAATTTTATATACAATTATTTGCTACATAAAGTTATTTGAGTGACATGCAAACACTATTGGATAATATTTCAATCGGATTATTTAGAAGAAGGAAAGTTGAGATGGATATGTTGGTGATCATCAATTATTAAAGGAAATACAAGCGCTTAAAAGCCAACATTTAGCTATAAACTGTGCTGCTGCATCAGTTTTTTACACTTTTCTCCATCCATTTGGTTAGATTGTTATCAAACAATACTACTGCGTGTACTACGCATTTTTCATTCCAATTTTTATTAACTTCGACCTAACGAGTTTAAGCTTTTGGGTTTGGTTTCCCTTAGCACCTACATATTTCTAACAACTGATAATATGAACATTTTTTGGCTGCTTAATTCATTAATATAGAACTTTAGAAACAACCAAGTTGTATGACTAGGCCAATACAGCTGCTGCTACTGTATTCTTGGGTTTTATTAGGTAAATAGACCGATTTTCAAATTTTATAATGTAAACAGCCCAATTTTCAAAAATGTTACATTTATAGTTCAGCTTTCGCCAACTCAACACTGAATTGATCAAAATACACTGACGCCATTTGAAATGAGTAATTTTTCTTTTTTGAGATTTGCATTGGGACAATCTGAAATTGTGCCGAAACAAATATTAAAAAAAATCACCTGGCGCCATTTCAGATTGCGCCAGAAAAAAAAATATTGCATTGACGTGATCTGAGATTATATTTTCTCGCAATATTAATTATAAAATGTTGAAATCAGGGCTTAAAAAAAGAATCACCACTTCGTCCGAATATCAATTATATTTTCTATAATTATAACGTTTTAATAATCAATAAACAATTACGTAAAAACATCGTCTTCACAATTAATTTAATCATTAATTTAAAACTTCAGTTTGCTGACTGTTTCTTTGACGCATTTTAAGGATTTCAGTTTCTATTCATCATAATTTAATGTACTTGTAGTTGTTTGTATCACGTTTCACTATGTAAGGCGATGTTTGAATTAAACAACTTTGAATATACTTATACAGTTAATACCCTCTATTCGAACTTTACTCTAAATTATAGCAATTTGTGTTTGTTGTATTCCAATGTAATTTTTTTTTGTTCAAATTCCAGCTCTCTAACCCATTATGATATGCAGCTTTTCAAAAATAAAAAAAGTGCATAGTCTGCTAACTAAGTATCCAAGTTTCAAATGTTGAATAGGTCTATAACTAAAAATAAAAATGAGAAATCAAATCCTTAAATTCCTTTCTAACTATTTCTATTTTTTTTAATATAACTAATTTCACCAATCCGTGTGCGAAGCACGGGTTCGCACTTGTTATTTATTAAAAATACATTTAAAGACATTTTAATTGTATAAATTTATGTTGATGATATTATTTTTGGTTCAACTAATGAAAATCTATGTAAAGAATTTTCTAAAATTATGACAAACGAGTTTGAAATGTCTCACATGGGAGAATTATCATATTTTCTAGGATTACAAATTAAACAAATAGAAAATGGTATTTTTATTAATCAAGACAAATATTGTAATAATCTAATTAAACGTTTTGGGTTAGACAACACTTCTGGAAAACCAACTCCTATGAGTACTACAACTCATCTTGATAAAGATGGAAAAAGGAAAAAGTGTCGATCAGAAACTCTATAGAAGTATGATTGGTTCACTACTTTATTTAACTGCAAGTCGACCATATATAATGATAAGCGTATGCTTATGTGCATGATTTCAAGCAGATTCTAAAGAATCACATTTAAGAGCAGTGACACGAATTCAAAGGTATCTTAATAATACTATGGACTTCGGTCTTTTTTATCCGAAAGAATGTCCATTTGAATTAGTATCATACAGTGATGCCGATTTTGGTGGATCTCGGACGGATAGAAAAAGTACAAGTGGTACGTGCCATTTCATTGGAAAATCACTTGTATCTTTGTTTAATAAGAAACAGAGTTGTGTTTCACTTTCTACATGTGAAGCTGAATACATATCTGCAGCTTTAGCCTGTGCCCAAATAATTTATATGCAACAAACACTAAAAGATTTTGGAATAAATTTAACAAAATCAACAATATATTGTGATAATACAAGTGCAATAAACCTATCTAAAAACCCTATAAATACTCACGAACAAAACATATCGACATACGTCATCACTTCTTATGAGATAATATTGAAAAAGACATTATAAACTTAGAATATATTTCAACAGAAAATCAAATTACCGATATATTCACTAAACCATTGTTAGAGAATGCATTTATTAAACTTAGACGTGAACTAGGTATAATATCTGTAAAAGACACATAACTTCTAACAATTATGAATATATCGTATTCCTATTTAAAATTTAATAACCAATTTAGAATAATCCCAAAAATACTCTCCACTTTTTAATTTTTCTGGATAGAACTTGTTTAAAATACTAACAATATATCTTTTCTCTTATCTCACCTATATAAAGATTTGAATCCTTTTAACACTGACAAATACAAAACTCAAACAAGAAAAACAAATATGTCATCTAATAACTCAAAGTCATCCATCAAGATTGTTTTTTTAATAGATAACCCTGCTGAAACGCCTCGACTTCCTACTCCTACTCCTCGGAATGAGCGCCAACATATAAGTGGGGAGAATATCACACTAGTCACACACCAGATTCAAAGAAAGCTAAACGAGCATTGTTTACTTCTCCAAATACTAAACGGATAATCGATGAGATATATCATTATCAAAAACAACAGATAGAAATCCAACGAGAGTTATACTTTGAACAAAGAGTAACAACAACTCGATCTCGTTTTCTCGAGAAAATTGATTTAAAATTTTGCGGATCAAGAATGAAGGATATCTTTTCACCTCTACCGATTCCACCAGATCCTATTGACCCATCTGCATCTTACCATACTGAAACAGATCCAGTGAATCGTACTAAAAAGTATTATACGTTCTCTCCACAATGACCACCATATAGTCCGAATTCTTGGGATAGGAATTATAATGCAAATGAAGGGAGAAGTTATTCGACTCCAACGAAGACTGCACCATCTAACAAATAAAACTATTGTTTAATCTTAACACTTTTGTTTAAATGTCTATTTTGTCAGTAATTTATTTTCGAATAAATAAAGTTCAAATTTTATATAAGTCTGTTAAAACAAACGTCTGAATTTTGGAATGAAGAATATTTCAACCCAAAAATAGGCATCTGCCCTGTTACAAACAGACGTCTGAAATGTAGTCAAATTGAACTATTTTCTGGCGGGTTTGAAATATGTCAAAAACAGATGTTTGAATACAAAAGCCAGACGTCTGAATCAGAGATCAAAATTTTTATTTTTCAGAAACAGACGTCTGAAAAATAAAAAAACATACGTCTGATTTAGGCCAGAAATGAACTATATTCTTGCGGATTACAAATTCACCAAAGTCAGAAGTCTGATTTATTTTTCCAAACGTCTGAATTCCAACAGATTTTTTTTTTTAAAATAGACACGTCGGTCCCCTAACCACTATATCTCTACATCCTTTCCTTTTCACTATCTATAAAAACCTTAACCCCTATTTCTCATAAAAAAATTACTTAATCTTTCATCACAAAATAATGGCACATCGTGGCAAACGCACAAGAGAACAAGAATGTACTACTCCTTCAGAAGAATTGATTCAAAAATGGCTTTGGGATGACGCTGCAAAATCAAGGTATAATGCTATGAAGAATTCAAAATTCTTTGAAGGGGCTTTTGTGAAATTTGATCCTTTCTCAAACTATCAACTACAACAAATTGCTAGACACTATCATTTTGAATCTTTGGTAGATTTTACTACAAATAATGTTCCAATTTATCCTCTTCTTATTAAGTTATTTTTGGCAAACATGAATCTTGATCACACAAATCCTCAGAACAAAAATGAGTGTGTTTGGTCATGGGTATGCAGAAAATGAATTCTTCTTCCAATTCAATGTCTAGGACAAATCTTACATTGCGCTTGGCAAGGTCTAGATATAGACGAAGTAGAAGTTCATATGAGTACACGAGATAAAGTTTCTCACAAATTTATCTCCGATAATCTTCTTAATTTGAAAGAACTTACTTCTACTAATCTTCGTCCTCAAGCACGCTTACTAAATAAAATTTTAGTTCGAACCATTTAACCACGAAAAGGAAGCTACGAAAAGATCTACAAACATGATTTTCAAGCCTTATACGCTATTTACTCAAGAAAACAAATCAACTGGGCAAAAATTATTATGGATGAATGGACATATATTACGTACAAGCGTAAGTACAAGACTATTCACTATGGAGCCTACATTACCCAAATTCTTACTGCTTGTGAGGTAAATATACCCGAAACTCCATCCTTGAGTATTAAGGAAATTGGTCCCAAAATATTGAAACTCATAGATATTGATCCAAATCCGCAAACTTTGGAGTATATGTCTTTCACGGATTGGAATCAACATGTTGCCTCACAACCGGAATCTCTTGTACCCGAGCCCTCACATTGTAGACCACATAGGGAAAAAGAAGAAGAAATTCAAATCATTTCCCCAGACACTTCCTTTAAACAAGCCTTGGTTACGCTTTCACGCAATCAATCAATAGTTCATAAAGACTTTAAGCGTTTTGAAGCTAAAACCAACATGAAATTCAACTCCATCAAAGGCTTTTTAAATAAGATTTGGGATGCAATTTCATGCACCGGCACTTCAAGCTCACAAGCATATGATCCAGCACCATTTCATTGGTCATCAAACTCGGCTGAGGAAGTACCGGATTCTAGCTCTGGACATGGAGGGACAAGTGGTGGTAGTTTGTCTGCAAATGTGTAAGTATGGATCTTGACTTATTATTTTCTTTCCACAGCAAAACATTATATTTTAGCTTGTAATATTTTGGTACTTGTCTCATTTGTGCATAAAACTCTAATATGTGCCTTTATATATTATGTCTGAACTACTATTGCTTGTTTGATTTATGCGTACGTCTGTATATATTTGTGTGTGATGATATTTTAGTTTTTTTCTTTATAAATAAATATTCTTTTTTGTCAACTAACAAAGTGGGAGAAACTAGTATACATATATGCATATTGACAGCAAGAGCTTATGCAATTGTCATTAGTCAAAAAGGGGGATAATGTTGAATCTCGCTATATAGAGTTTTGACTATGACAACTATACATAATCACACACACACACACACACACACACACACACATACATATATATATATTATCGACTAACTCTTTTTTGCAGGAAGATATTTTTTGACAAGGAGATTCAATAACACAAAATGAAGATAATATATGTTATAAGAGTCTGTTAAGTGCTGGAATTATATGTTGAAGTCTTCCTTGATGATTACGCACACGTTTTCATTATGAAATAGGAAAGGAATAGGTTGACAACAGAAAACAGACGCCTGGTTAATAAATTTCAGACGTCTGTTTGCTGAAGTAAGATAATTTCTCTAACAATATTCAGACGTCTGCCTCATATATTTCAGACGTCTGATTTTGCCCCGAAATACACTTTTTCCTTGCTGTTTATATTTTTACATAAAAACATACATTTGGAAATTATTTTCAGACATCTGATTCTGAAAGGATGCATCCTTTATGAAGAGACACAACTCTTTAATCCATAACTCTCCATCAAATTCTTTCATGATCAGTTGTATCTATTTAAACACTATAAATAGAGGGTTGATTAATTGATCCAATTACCGAAATTTATTCTAACTCTCTCTGTCTTATTCAAAGCACTCTAATCTTTAAAAGGATTCTATTTATAAACACTTGAGATTTCAAACTTCCATACTCCTTCACAAACTTCACGATTATCATCAAGGAAAGACTGTAGGAAGTGTGTACTTAATATTTGACAATCCATGTTATCAAGAACACATAAAGTCATCAATCACTCTGCATTAGTGAAGTCCTCTTCTGTAGTTGAGGAAAGAAATCCTGTTCGGCTGTTCGAGTAATTGTAAATCTATTCCTCCGGGTTAAGTTAGGATTATTTTGTTAGTGAAATACCAGAAGGGAGTCTGGGACTGGTTGTAGGATAGTTGTCTGAACCAGTATAAAAATCGACTGTGTCACTTTACTTATTATTGCAACTTCTCTATCTATAAATTATCCTGCTTATACTCCATAATATACGATCCTACCGCTGCACAGCCTCTTTCACACCCTGCTTAGGTGCGACCCAACTAGCCATGCTGCCTACCTGATTTTTTTCATTTCTCGGTTGTGAGGCTTGAGCTTACGTTTACCTTTTAGAACATCTGGCCACCATTCACTTTGAATGTCACATCGTCAAACCCGTCAAATCACTAGTTGATATTCTCAAGAATATTACGGGTATAAAAGCTAAGAGAAACGAGTTCCCCCGCCAATAGACATAATACCTTGATAAAGATTGTCCTAAGTGACCCACTAGGAGTACTCTGTCAGACATTCGTCCATACAAGTCATCCAGGAACATGATGAACCGAAGGCACCCTTCTACCGCATCCTATATGGGAATCACCCCAAGGATCAACAGCGTGAAGTCCTTGCAATCCGAAGTTTTCAATCGCGACAGAATCACAAGTCAAAATATCTCCATGAGCGACCTAGAGATATCCAACGAGTAGTTCTTCCGCTCATGAAGATCAACGGTCTTCAATGCTCCATCTTTGAAAACCTGCACGTTAGTCGCGAGCGCATAGTTGGTTCGAAGAGGGTTTGGGTCTAGTTCCCATTCCAGTCTCTTCGAAACAACGCGTCAAAAAGGTCAATAATTTTCTTTGATAGTCAGTGTTTTAACAATCAACATAAAACAGTATCGACCAGTAGTTTAGCAGCTCAGGCCCCTTTCTTTTCAAACTATTCATTCAAAATCATTATATCGATTTAAAATCAATTCTATAATTTATTTCAACAAATCTCTTTTGTTTTTCATTACTTGAGAAAATCAACTTTTTCTTCCCCTTTTAGCATTATATTTTCAAAATCCGCCTTGTCATTTCTTTTGTTTGAAATACAACCTTATCTCGCAAAATTCTCGTTTATTCTCAATATTCGGGAAATATTATTAGATGTATGCTTTTAAACAATCGTCATAGTGTAAATTTGCAAAACCTTTTCTGCGCCAAATATAATGTCATATTACGTATTTCTATAATATAAACATAACAATTAACTTTAATCGTTAATTCTTATTCATTACAACTCTCGCTTATGAAATTTTAAGTACATTTCCAAATCCCATTTCATTTCATAACCATGTAGCCTTTTATATTCATTCCTTAAAACCAAACATTGAAAACAAAATCACATCTTTCTATACTTGGCATATATCAAGTCCCCTTTTTATTTCTTCGAAAAATATCGCTACATCTCACAAACCATTTATTCCTCCTTAACTTGAAATTATTTTTGTAAAATCCCTTTTTATATTTCCTTTAATCTAGAAATATTCGCAAAATCTCTTTTGCTTTCTTTGCCGTTACAAACTAATATCATCTCTCGATAATAGTGAAATCGTTCAAGTCGGGGTATTCTATTTATCTCTCAGATCTTGATTAACAACGTTCTTATCTCAAGATAGATTGAAATTTATAACTCAAAATCCCGATACATTATTACCATAATAATTCTGTTCATTATTTCGTTTAACATATGGTTATATTCTTATATTTGGAAAACTTATTCATTAAGTAAAACTTCTTTCAAATTCATCGCATTAACTTTTATTTCCATTTACAAACATTGTTTCACTACAAGAAAAACCGAGATTAGTGACAGATTTTTAGCAGCGGAAATTTCCGTCGCTAATTAGCGGTGGATTTCCGTGGGCTTTGTAAGAGAAAATATTTTGAATTTTATATGTCATCTTATTATAAATTATTACCGTCGAATACTAATTCTGTCGCTAAATCAATGGAAATTGCAGCTCTTTACCGTCATATAGTTTTTGATGCTAAATTCCGTTGCTAATAGAGTCGGATTATCGTCGACATAATTTTGAAGCTATTTTCCTGTAGTTTTCCAAGAGATTTGAAACGAACTTTTATATTTTTTATTTATTAAATGTTTTAAATTTGTGTTATTACTTAGTAATTAATTAGTAAATTTAAATTTTAAATAATTAATGTTAATAATACATTAGTAATAAATAATAAATAATAACTATTAGAAGTAAATAAAATTCAATAGTTAATGCTGATTTTTTTTTTTGAAAATTAATGCTGATTAATTATTAATTACTATATGATATAAATAAGAGGTAACAGTAATTAGTAAAATACATTGTTGTTCGATTTTTATTAAATTTGTTTTGATAATCAATGATTATTTAATAGTCTTTAATACGATTAATTAAATTAATATCAAGAAATTATTAATACATATTTGCTTTTAAGAAATTGATTGGTACATATTATTTGATAAATAATTAGTAATTAAGAAAACTAAAATGGTCAAAGTTTAAAAATAAGAAGTTAAATAAATATTAAAGAATTTCGAAATTCAAAAAATTCAAACATTACCATACAAGTTATTATTTTCATGCATATTAATGTACTATTAAATAATTAATAATTGATATGTGATAGTTAATATAAGTTTATAATATTTATTATAAATTAATATCTACTATTAATAATTAGTTGTTGGTAATCTATAATTAATAATAAAGTTAATTAGTGATTAATTACCGCTGAGCATAAGATTTAAGTAGTGCACTTATCTCTAATATATTGTGAGACAACACATTTTCAGTTTATAAAGATCAGAATTTAAACTGTAAGATTATATATACATATATAATATCATGCTCTTTTATACTGGTGTATAATGTGATTTCAGTATACATGTTTCCTAAATTCAATAAGTATTGCAATTATCTCTAATATAATATGAGACAACACATCCTCAGTTTATACAATTCAAAGTTATATATATATATAATGTATGTATATATATACACATACATAATATATATATACATACATTATATATATATACATATATATGTGTTTTTTTTAATGAATTTTCAGAATTCTTTACTTGGTCATATACAATAATTCTTTACTTGGTCATATAAGATACTTATGAAATGATATATAGCATTCAATAATTAATTTTAAATAATTGTATTTAATAATTACAGTTGATAATTAAAGTTGATACTTAATATTTTATAATTATAGTTGATAATTATATTTTATATTTCAAAAAAATTAAAAATTTGAAATCATCTTAAATAAATTTGAAATAAATCATAAACATTATAATGGTTATAAAATATTTGTTTTGACTGATGCAAACTTTACAATGATCATAAAATGTCTGTTGTGATAAATGGTTGTTATCAATTTTTGATAATCAATAATTAATAATTACAATACTTTCTTAAAATTAGTATTGATTATTTCTTAATAATTAATAATTAATCATTAATATTTAAGATATAATAAATTTTAATCGTAATGGTACTTAAAATAAATTTACGATTTTTAGTGTAAGGTTTAACTATGTAACACCACTTAAATTGTAATATTACTATTTAAAATATTTATTCTATTAAATTAAATTAATTTTATATTAGACTATTTAATAGTTTATATTTTAATGTTATTCAAAACTTTAATTTTGTTATAGCATTCATCAAAGTAGAACACAGTTTTTCTTCCCAGCAATCCGCATCAACAATCAAGAATGAACAGGGACTGTTGATCTGAAATCCAAGCATGGAAATAATGTAACCCGCGGATTACTCCAGCAATCAGATTTCCACCGCTAAGTCTTCCTCCTCCCAAAATCGAAACAAAATCTCAAATGTTCCTTAGAGCATCCCCAACGCAATGTTGGTTGGGGATGAACCGACACCCAATGGGGGGTCGGCACGTCTCTTCCGGGTTGCCTTGGCAACCCCGAAGGTTGCCAAGGCAACCTGGAAGGTTGCTTTGAGTATAAGCCATATCCGGCTTATTTAAAGCCGGATATGGCTTATACGGCTTTAATAAGCCGTATAAAGGGGTGGGGAATTAATTTCCTCCACCCCTTATACGGCTTTATAAAAGCCGTGTAAGGAGCAATGGCTATTTTTAGAGCCGTTGCTCCTTACCTGCTCCACTATCCCTACCCTTCCCTCCTCTATATTTACATCAGTTTTTTAATTTATATACCACTCACTTATCTTCTATCTCACCAAATCTATCACGTAAAATTACCTTTATCATCCAATTGTAATGTCGAATAAACCGAGCAGCAAGATTAACAAAGGAAAATCGAAGATGGCGTCACAAAGCAATTCAAGGCCATACAACTTTGATCAAGAGCAGCAAGATATTCCAACGCAAATTTCTTATCAACGCAACGAACATTTTAATTCAGGTACAATGCACAACACTTCTAATTGTTATTCTCCGCAGCAAAATCATAACTTCTACCAGTCACAACAAAATTCTAATCATTTTCAAAACACTCAAGTATCCGCGTATGGCCATAACTCCTCTTTTCAACAATCATATAGCAGTCAACCTTATTCATCTCCTAGCAGCCAACATGAAGCAACATTTCCAAATACTTCTCCCCAACTTTGTAGAAACTCGAACATGTTATATGGTGATGATAGTGTAGAAAACAACGAAATGCGGATTGATATGAATGAGATTCCCGATTCAGTTATGACTCGGCCGCTTGCGAAGGTTGCGAAAATGGTCAAATGGACACCCGATGAACAAGCTGAACTAGCGTTTTGTTGGGTTTAGTGTTCGAAAGATAACGTGAAAGGAACTAATCAAACTAAAAATTCTTTTTGGAGTTCGGTTTGTAAATTATTCAACGGTCGAAGTCCATATAAGCCTCCGAGATCGATTGACTCTTTGAAGCAGTCGTGGAAGAGAATCAATGCTTGTTGTCAACTTTGGAAAGGGATAATGAGTGGATTGGCGAGTAGACAGCAAAGTGGAGCAAACGACATGGACTTGGTACTAAATTAGAATACACCCTTTTCATTTCTCTTGTTTTATGATATTTTCGTTTACGTTAATTACTGTAATGCAGCTTAGCAGAGCAAATGAAGTGTATATGGCCAAATCAAAGAACCAACCGTTCACTATGCACAATTGCTATGATATACTTTCGCAAGAAGATAAATGGAGCAATGTGCGGCAGGAGCATACAACACAGCGGTTCATGCCACTATGGACGAGCGAAGATGTTAGTCACGGGAGCATTAATGCAAACGAAGAAACCCCTTTTACAACCGGTTCAGGAGGAAGGCCACCTGGGAACTACAAAGCGAATAAAAAGGGAACGAAAGATTACAGCCAGTATTACGAGCAACTCGATGGACGTATGGCAGCTACGGAGGAATCAAATCAGCAGTACTTGGAAACTAAGGAAGCATCCAGAATAGAGAGAAGACAGAGAGCAGAGGAAAAACAACGACGACATGAAGAGCTTCAACAAATGAGAATCAACGAATTGGAGTTACGAAGAGAAGAGTTAGCTCGACAACAAAGTGTAGATGATTTTTCACTTATGAGTGTCAAGCTGGACGATCTGAATCCAATTCAAAGGAGGTACATGGAAAAGCGACTTGAAGAGTTCGAGAAACGTAACGCACTTTAGCCAGTTTTAGTGTTATGTTCCAATTTAGGTGTACTTGTGTCTAAGTGAATGGTGTTGTTTTAGTATTTGAATTCAGGTCTTGTACTTTACGTTTATAATTAAGTTGTATTGCCCTTCGAATTTGTACTAGGTGAATGAGATATTAGTTGCAACAATAATATAAAATGTCATAACATAACAAGATTATGGATTAGAGTTTGCAGTGAAGGAAATCATTCAAGCATTAATTTACAATAAAATAGAAATAACAAGTACGTAAACAAACTAAATCTTACATAATAATGCATTCACTCCAATCATTAAGGTAGTAATTTACTATTGGTTTCCCGCATGCTCCCAATAGTGTTCAACAAGCTCTTCTCGTAATTCTAGATGACCTTGTGGATCTCGCACCTCTTCCAGTCGCTGCAAGTATTCTGCAAATGTATTTGGGGTCCTTATATGGTTTTTTCCTAAATTCCACCGCAATGTCCGGGTAGTTTCGAAGCTGGAGTTCATATCCTCCTCGTTCTTCTTCAACAATCATATTATGTAAAATAATGCAACAGTACATGATGTCAGCTATAACAGATTTATCGTGGTAGTGTACTTTGTTTCGCAGTACGTGGAACCTACCTTGGAGTACTCCAAATGCCCTTTCAATATCTTTCCTTAAGCTCTCTTGTTGTTTCGTGAATAGGGCTTCTCTTGCATTGTTTGGTTTTTTGTACGCTTGCACCAGCGTCTTCCATTTCAGATATATTCCATCTACAAGATAATAACCAACCGAATGTTCGTTGTCACCAATTTTGTAGTTGCAAGGGGGTGAAAGGTCATTGTACAAATCGTTAAACACATATGATTGTCGTAATACATTAATATCTTTTAGAGATCCAAGAACGCCAAAAAAAGCATGCCATATATAAAGGTCAAACGATGCAACAGCTTCTAAAATCATCGTAGCCTTTTTCATATGATCTCTGTATTGTCATTGCAGTGCCACTGGACAGTTTTTCCATGTCCAGTGCATACAATCCAAGCTACCCAACATACCTGGAAATCCACGTTGATCACCCATAAGTAATAATCTAGTAATGTAATGAGCTGTTGGCGATCTGAGATACTCTTCCCCGAACTCACGTACAACGGTTTTGCAAAACTGCTTCATGCATTCTACTACCGTTGACTCACCAATTCTGATTTTGTCGTCCAACGAATCAGCGGAACTTGCATAAGAAAGCATACATAGTGCGGCTGTAACCTTTTGAAGTGGTGAAATGCCCAGTTCGTTAATTGCATATCTTCTATGTGTGAAATATACGTTGGTTGCGGAAACTTTGGTACGTACTCGAGTAAATATTGTTTTTGACATACGAAATCTTCGACGGAAATATACATCTCCGAATACGGGGCTTGCCACGAAATAATCCTTGACTAGTTGATTGTGTCCAGTGGGATAGTCACGTCCGTATCGCAATTCTTTTCTACCTTCAACGCTTCCACCTTGGGTCGACGCTGAGCTTTCTGCAATATCTCATTCTATCGCATGTCTTGTTTCTTCATGAAAAGAATGTTGTTCTCTTTTACGATGCTCAAAATATTCATCCGACGTTGAGGACGAAGAAGACCTAGAAGCACAGCACCATAAATTTTTTAAAGCACTCATTGATCAGCGATGTTGTATTCCACTTGGTTCTGGTTGTATGAAATATGAGTAGATGACATCACTTTATATATAATTGTATATGCACATTGGACATAATGACAAACACAGTACTTGTCTTGTAGCGGAAGTGTGTTGTACATTACACGACCCTTTCAATTACAAGATGTTGTGTCTGGTACTGTGCATTAATGAGAAACACACTTCTTGTCTTCTAGCGGAAGTATATTGTACCCTGCTTTACTTTTTTGTTTGATTCCTTTAATTATTGTCCATCAGGGTATCACTGAACGTTCAGAGGACTACACATTTTTGTCATAGATGCTGCTGCTATCAATTATGTATCACGGGTATCCAAAACATTTTGATTGATTCCTTTATTGATTACTTTATTGATTGATTCCTTTAATCAGTGTCGCTGCTGTACTCGTCTTATTTTTACAATGTAAAACATTTTGCTTTATGAAACAGTACCAAATTTGTAAAGACATTCTTAATGGAATACGTACGTAGTACCTAAATGCCACAACGTTACATAAGTTTTCAACGATTACATAAGTTTAGAGAACAATAATACATAAGTTTTCAACGACCATAAACTATTACAAAAGGTTTGATCATAATAATCATAAAACCTTAATCCAAGCCAAATCGGGTAAAGCATTCATAGCGAAGTTTGTACGCTTTGTGGCCAACAAACTCTTTACCGTATTCGAATAAGTAACGAGAATCATACGTTGCTTTTGTTGGTTTGGCTATGGCTGCGTCATCAACTACCTCGATAATGTTACGATACTTATCACAAGCATCTGAAAATGTATGATTAGCCAGCTGGAGTTCAGTCGACGATCGTCTGGTAGGCCTTGAACGATGGTTGTTGTGTAGCCTCATGATCATGGCCCATCTTTCTTCATAAGTTAATCCCCTTCCTCCTTGCATCAATAACACTTCTCTTTTGTCAACCTGAATGTACGCTTTCACGAGGGCCAAGAGATCTTTGGGAGATAATTCGGGATGGAGGCTGACCGTGGCTGAGTTAACTGGTGATCGTGGCTGAGTTACACAAGCTGATACTTCCTGACGCTGAACCGCTGCAGCCACCATATTTATTTGTGTATCTAGGACAATTTCACCATCTTCAACCTCTTCTTTACTCCCCTCGTACTCATCGAAAATTCGGTTCATATGCTCGTCACTAATTTCCCAATCGTCCATGATATGTACGTAGACAAAGGTAGCAACAATTTTAGTTTAAGGATGGAATATGAGCCATTGGGTATTTATCGTGGATGGAGGGAGCATGAAATATTAGTAGACCACCTAGTACTGAATCGTGATATTAAGTGTGTACAGTTTACCGGACGCGACAACTCAATAATCGTGATATTGAAACCACTTTAGTTGAAACCATGGGTCGTCCCATCACTGAACCCACTTTGTTGAAACCAAGCGAGGGTTTTGACCAATCAAATTGATGTCGGTTGGTGCAGATTCCTCTATTGATGACAAACAACGTGCATGGTTCAATATTTCAGTGACACAAACAATATTACACATAACGATACATCCAACGATAAACATAAAGATACAGGAGTTTATAAAGATACAACGTTTTGAAGACGTCTAATCCAACGATAAACATAAAGATACAGGAGTTTCAAGGGAGTCTCATAATGTTAAATCGCAGTTGGTCGACAACGTTTTGGAGACGTCTAATCTCCTGTTCTAGTTCATTCGCATATGTTATTCCCTGTGAACACAACGGTGGGTCTATCCATTCCGTGTAACTGCAACCATTTGGATATGCTGGACATTGCTGCATGCGCCGACCAATATTGTTGCCCTCTGCTCGAACTACAACCTCAACCGCATAACCGCAGTTGCAACGAACTGGATACGAATTAACTTCATGCTCATTTGGTGGTACTCGATAGAACTCTACTTGTTTCGTTGGTTGAACGACTGGCTGTTCATATGACACTCCGACAGGTGGTCCATGAGCTTGATGTGGAAGTTGAACGTTCCCCTGTAGATGTGGTGGTCCACTTTGGGGCCTTATTTCAGTGAGAAACTCTAATTCATCTGCAAGCTCCGTTAGCCTTATCTCTTCATACGCCTGTTCGTCTGAGTCTGTAGATGATGACCAAGAAGACATTTGCAATGAGTGCTAAGCGACGTGGTTAATGTAATAATGGGATGAAAGATATTTGAGTGAGTCAAGTTGGTAGTTACTTAGAGATATATTTATAGGTGGATAGTTGTTACGAATTGGTAAAATAAATAATGCTCAAGTGGATGACCCATACCCTGTCAAGGGGAATCCAATGTTGAAACAAGCAATTCAGACAAGGATACCCTCGTGCGCTGTTCACGTGTGATGCATAAGTCATATCACGGGAAACACTCATGTAGCTGAGTAGCCAAATCTCAGATAAAGGTGTACAGTTGCAAAGTAACATAGCTGAGGGAATCTGGTGCTTTTGAAATAATATAGTATATGTCGGTAGCTTTCCTGCTTTTGATGTATATATATATGCCCAATGTTTTTAAAGTATTTCAGACAAGGATACCCTCGTGCGCTGTTCACGCGTGATGAATAAGTCATATCACGGGAAACACTCATGTAGCTGAGTAGTCAAATCTCAGATAAAGGTGTACAGTTGCAAAGTTACATAGCTGAGGGAATCTGGTGCTTTTGAAATAATATAGTATATGTCGGTAGCTTTCCTGCTTTTGATGTATATATATGCCCAATGTTGAAACAAGCAATTCAGACAAGGATACCCTCGTGCGCTGTTCACGCGTGATGCATAAGTCATATCATGGGAAACACTCATGTAGCTGAGTAGTCAAACCTCAGATAAAGGTGTACAGTTGCAAAGTTACATAGCTGAGGGAATCTGGTGCTTTTGAAATAATAAAGTATATGTCAGTAGCTTTCCTGCTTTTGATGTATTTATATGCCCAAGCATTTTGCTCTTTACGCTCAAAAAACATTAACTCTACGTTTACAAATTGAGATATGGATAAATGGAAAAATAACAATGGGGGTTACGCTAATCATCGACCTGGAAAAGAAATAGTACTTGAAGGGAAGGTTTCCGAACCACTGTGGACTATTGGAGCCAACCCTTTCTGCCTATGTGGTCAAGAATCGGTCGTGGCTGTCGCTGAGACTGAAAAAGATGCTGGTCGTCGGTTTTTTTGTTGTGAAGCATACGAGGGCCACAAGGTTTTTCCGGATAGAATTGAATGTTGTTATTTTAAGTAGTGGATTGACCCTCCCATGTGCGAATGTAGACGTTAGTATGCACTGGAATCGCAAGCCGAAATAAAACGTTTGAAGAAGGTTGTTGCCGATAAAACTAGAGCTGGACCTTTCCCAAGGCCGTGGTAGGTGTCTGGATTTATGTAATATGTATTTGATGTTTCCTAAGTCTTGATTTATGTATTAGTTGGCATGTATCATCATAACGTGTTGTACCTATATGGTTGTAGTGTTGATTTTTAATATTCGTATTGTATGTTGTATTGTATCATAACGTGTTGTACCTTTATGATTGTATTGAAGATTTATATAATATTATGTTCTATTATACCTTCATGGTTGCAACATTTGGGGTTAAAGCAGTGTAAACCTAACGACCGTTTCAACTACGGTGATATGACATGTCAGTGCCCGTGGGATGACCCTAATTTTTGGCTTTTCTTCAATAAAGGTCGACAAGTCCCCTTGATTTCGGCTTTGTTTTATTAAAGCAGTCGTCGGCTCATCGATAATCGGTACGAGTTGTCACGTCATGTTGTTTCTATGCGTTGGACAATCTATAGCATGTTACCCTAGTGGTGCAGAGTGTTGTCTTGTCATATGTTTGTATCCTACAGCTCAATTAATGATGAAAGATCTTTACCAGTAAGCAACCCCCTTGTTTAAATAGTTTACACTTCTTCCCCCCAACCATACCTACAACTTTGTCAGTTCTACATCAACCACGACGATAAGGTGAGATACTAGTGCCCTCCATTCCTTCTACGTGGGTACCTACTTATTTGTGTACATAATATGTTTCTTGTTTCTGTGTAGCTTAAACGGACGATTGGGTATTAAGTGATGAACTCGTAGATAGAATGTTTGATGAGTATGAACGGAACAAGGAGGAGGAAAAAGATGTTGGTTTCATTCCAGATACATGAGCAGAAGAGGCGGAAGAAGCAGTTCAAACTGAAGTTGTTCGTGGTACTCAACAAATAGTACAAGTTCAGAAAAAAAGGACGTCCACGCAAAAACATAACAAGGCTAGTGGTAAACCGTAATCGTCCCAACCAAAGTGATGCTAGCTCTAGTGGTACTACTACAGAACTCTATTCTCAGGACTTACTTATACTCATGAAATGCTATATAGAAGTTGATAAAAGAGAATTGCTGCTGTTGCAAAATGGAGGAGGGCTTACTCATGAAGAATTTTAGTCCATGGTAACAAGATTACATAACAATCATCATAAATGCACCACTACACGAACTTCTGCTGAAATTCATATGGCTTATCGGCGTTTCGTTAATACTTGTGAAAGATACCAAAAGATTATACAGACAGTTGAAAATGAAAACATATTTAAAACGAATCGGGCTACTTATGATTCTCGTTACCTTGCAGAGTACGGGATTGATTTTGTTGGGTACGAAGCCTACAAACTACGTTATAGTTGGATAACCCGAAGATGGAGTTGAATAGGCAAATGAATTTGTATTTGCTTGTATGTGCATCGTAATTTTAGTACTTATTTCATTGTTATCTCTGGTAAGCAATATTAAGATTCCTTAAATATTTCAAGCAGTAATTTAAAAAAAAACCCACAATAAAAAGAAGTGATTAAAAAAAAAAGAACGTACGCACGATCATGCAGATTACATATAATGCACAAACAAGCAGATAACATAAAAAACACAACGGTTACACATAAGGATGTACAAGCAGAGTACACTTTACAGGCTAACACAAATACGAAACATACGGTTGAATAACCTACTACAAAGGGACAATACAATAAAACAAAGATACAGGCAAATACAACATGAACGTCTACTAAATAAGATCCAACTAATCATCATCTAGATCCGCAGGCTCCATCTCCATATCCTCAATATCGTCGTCGCCTGGGACAAATGTCGGTCTATATCCGTACCGCTCCTCATCAGCGCTCCTTAGCTCGTTCATACGAGCAGTCAACTCATCTATGCTCCTTCGATGTTCGCCATACAATACCTGACGCAGACCTAGCATCATTTGATAAAGATCCTGATAAAAAAAACAGCTGGATCTGGATACTCCGTCACTTCTGGTCGTGGTATATCATTATACCTATCAGATCCGTATGTAGGTTGTACTGCAACAGTCCAACCGTAGTCTGGAACCTGGGATGAGCGTGGAGGAGGTGGATCCTGTGGAGCATGGTAAACCTGCGTGGACTGTGAAACATCAAATACGAAAGGGGGCTCAAGGCCAGTACGGAGTGCAGAAGGCCCAACCAAGTAAACGGATGCAGCATGCACAAAACTCCCGGTCTGAGGTGGGGAGTAATACTGACGCCAGAAAGAAATATAATCCCTACCGGTAAGAATGAAATCACTGGCAGGCCACCACACGTCTGCGTTCTCCTGTAAAGCACTAGTAGTATAAAGCCTGGGAATAGCTGTATGTGGGTGTGGATCATCAGGAACAACATCCCCATCATATATCTGTCTCCAACAACGCTCCCCTAAGTACCAGAAGCAACCTAAACTAGGGGGGCATGATACTAGTGGAAAGCGCCTCGACGATAGATAAAGAGCATGCACCGAGGGGGGGTCAGCAAGACCCCATGAATCATCAAAGGGATGCCAGATAACTGCATCACGCGTCCTCCGCAACTCAATCTGATTGCGAGCTATAGAAAATACATGACGTGCCTGTCCTCCACGCACCTGTCTACGATTACCGACACTCCACGCTCTTACTCCAGGATAGAAAGTGGATAATGATGGATCCACGGTGGGAAAAGACAAATTGTGGAAGTATTCAAAGTACCAGTATTGTAAAATCTCCCAAAAACCAGTAATCGAACCCACCCTGGTACGAACGACACACTGAAGATCCAATGACCTATACAGGTATGCTAAAATAGGTGTTCCCCAATCATACACAGTCGGACTCCCATCAAATGAAAACAGTTCAACTACCGCCACATAACCACACGACAATGAGCTCGAAGAATTTGTGAAAAATAAATTTCCCATCATATACAAAACAAATAATCGTGCAATCTCCAAATGATGAACTTTGGGTTGCTTTCTCAATAAATTCTGTATTGCTAGTTTAATACTAGAGCATTTAATCTGGAAATTACTGGTGATGGCATCATCTGGATTAAGATGTGGAAATAAAGTACGGAGAGTAACATAGTTCTGGTACACCTCATCATACGGCAAAGTAGCCCCTTGGCCTATGGCAAGACCAGTAATCATAGAAAAGTCTAGTGGAGTGATTCCCATCTCCCCAAAACCAAAGTGGAACGTATGAGTTGTTTTCCACCAACAAGCAGCCAATGCACCACATAATTGAACATCATTATTCAAAAGACGTTCGATACCTATTTAACGAATAATTATTAAGTTACAACGAATGCAATGAAAACGGAAATAGTAAGTACATACGACGAGAATACGTACTCAAAAAGTCACCCAAACCAATACTACTCAGCAATGTATGAATAGTAGCATCTGTATCATACTCACGAATCTGACTATACAGACGAACAACACCATCCCAAGACCCACGCGTTCGCTCGCTTCGAGCCTAATATTACGAATGAGACTTACTCATTTTATGTCCTACATTACCAAAGTAATATCTAATAAATAAAACATATCGACGTGTCAACTAACGTGCTGACGTGCTCCTCTTCATCCGCCAACTTACGAAAATCGGCTAATTGCTTATCTGGTCTTAAATTTGGGTCCCGGTGCGACTCCAAAACGTCGTATCTCCTATCAATCCGTCTTCTTATAACGGACGGTGATTCATGGTCTTCCGTACCCTCAGTCGGTACGTTTTGTTCTACCGGTTCATGCTCATCACTTGGATCTACATTCCGGCTACGGCTTCCGCTACGGCTTCCGCTACCTCGAAGAGACCTCATAACACGTTTCATATTTTTTTTTTGGTGGGCGCAGCAGTGGCGAGAAACAAAAAATGGCAGAGGAGAGGAGAGGAAGGAGGAATCAAAACAGTGGCGGCGAGGTTTTTTTTTTATATCCATCTTATCCGGCTTTTAAAAAGCTGGATAAGAGGTGTGGTGTAGATTGATCACCACATCACACCACGGATTGCAATCGGACGGTTGTCCGATTGCAATCCGGGCATTACTTTATCCGGCTTTCTAAAAGCCGGATAAGGTAATGCAAGCAACTCACCCGGGTGAGTTGCTTTCCCCACCAGCGTAATGGGATGTTCCCCAACACGCTGTGTTAGGGATGCTCTTATCTTCTTCCAATGCTAAACCTAATTTACTTTATCCCATTCTTCATCACATCTGTCCATCAAATTAATAACCAAAATTCAAAACTGTTTTGCCTTTTCGAAGCAAGTAAATTCAGATTAATCCAACTTTCCAAATTAGTGGCTTCAGATTTGTGAATCTACAAACTGCAAGGTTGAGGTGTGAACAATTTTGGGGCGTTTATCTTCATCCGTGCTCTCATATAGCAAACTAGGTATGCCGCTCGTCTCAGAAACTTCAAAGATTTGGGTATCCATGCCTGACTACGAACTCGGTATTTCTTATCTTCCTCTATGAATTATTAATCTTATTTTGTTCTAGGATCTGTGTTGTTGACTCCATTGGTAATTAGGTAAATTCGGATATGTGTTGTGACTGCGAGTGAGTAGCGATTGATCAACTCATGACTGGATTGAGTGTGTTGGGATAGCCGATAGGTCTGCTTATGTTTTGAAAGTGCACTCGGTAAGCTGCTTGGCAAATTCTCTATTTACCATGTATGGAAATAAGAAGGAAACTGGCTTTGTGTTGTTATTATCATATGACTTGTTTCAGTTCATCGGTAGTTGATCTCTCTAAGCATAAAGTTATTCCTTTTGCCCCTCATTTACAATATCTTCACTTTCATGTCCTATACGAGCATCACTCCTATATTTATTTTGGTTTCATAAATTGATTTGTATCCTAGCTGCAGACTAGTTACTCATTGACTGGTATAAATTATTAGTCACAGGAAAAAACGGTGTCCAGTTTGTTGCTCAGGAAAGATATCTGGAACCTAGAGAAGTGGAGGTAATGTGTTTAGTGAAAATGCATAATTACTAAAAGCAATGGCAAGGCACTATGACACCATTATGTGGTTAAAAGCAAAGCAAAAATAATACCGCTTACATACGACCTCCCAGATTTTTTGAGTTTGCTTACCGTTCCATCTGTAACTTTTTTTTGTGATTATCACTTCAGAAACTGGTTATAGTACCATCAAAGAGGGATATGGGTGTTGCATTCAAGGGCCATCAAAGATGATAGTTGAATCTTTGGAGGTATTTGATATTAATATCGACGTCATCTTCATACATACTGCCTGATAACATTGAACCTATTGCCTTTGACCTAAACAGGCCATGAATCAAACCGAAGCACTGCAAATGAAGGCTGCTTTAGAGTCTGTTGGCGAAGTTGAATTCAGAATGCGCATTCGTGTGGAGAAGAGAAAGGAGCACCAAAGAGTATTTACCGCTTCGGTGATTGAGCCATCTTTTGGAATAGGTCGTATCATATATTGTATATATGAGGCATTGTTTCGACACAGGACCAAGCAAAGATGGCGAAGAGTAGTTGAATCTTTTTAAATTTCCAAAACTCGTGGCACCAACCAAGTGTACAATATTCCCACTTGTAAAGAAAAAAAAAATGATGAAATTGCCAACAAGATTGCAGAGTCACTTACAATCCTTGGAATCTCACATGTAAAAATTATTATAATTACTTTGTTCTGAATGGCCAACTCTCAGGTATGCCACGTCATTTTAAAACTGAATCGTCCGCTCCTTTCTATATTTTAATCTCATTATTATATTGATCTAACCCTAAGTTTACCGTCCCAACTCAAACTAAGAGGCAGGCCGTCGCCTTTCGTTTTCTTCAATGGTCGTTATTTGTGCTGTGCTCCGAGGTTCCAATTCCTTCCCCACTGATTTGTTCCAGCAGCTACGTTCCCTGGCTTAGCATGATTTGAGGTGGCCTATGCATTTGTTTGTGCTCTCCTCTTTTTACTTGATTAACCATCGAAGCTTGGCGGCTCTATTTCCTTCCCCATCAATCTATTCCATCGGCTATCTTTCCATTGCTTAGAATGATCTGAGGTGGCCTTCGGTTTTGTCAATTTCTACCTGCTTTACCTGATCAAGCATCAAATTTCAAATGAACTTCAAGGTTGAAAGAGAAGTAAATGCTGACCCTTACAGGGGATCTCCCAATGACTTGATACTTGCCTAGGATTGTAAGTTATTACTATTTTCTACTTTTTGATGCAAAACCAAAAAAGTTCATTCTCCTGTCCCTAATAATCGAAACATAGGTTAGTTTAGCCGAACTTTTAAGCTTATCCATACTTTTAATCTTTATACAACGGAAATATTATATATCAGTTGTTTTCTTAGTCCTATTTTTATAGCTTTATACACGTTGTATGCAGCTTCAGATGTGACTCACTGTAGGTATAATAAACTATGGCCTGATTTTTAGAAATATCTGCAGTTTCAAAGGTTATTATAGCGTATTTAATAGGAACTTCTGCCGATTCGTCGATTTCAAAAAACTTTCCTGTCTTCATGTGTGTGACTTAACACTATGAACAGGCTACTACCTATACAACTGTGAAATCTGTACAAGCTTTGTCAACATAATTTATTATTCAACATTTTTGAAACAAAAAATTAACATTATATATGTTTGCGTGGATCACTTATTGTTGGTCATTCCTACCTGAAGACATGACCACATACCTGACATAAATGGCTGTCGGTTAAAGAACATATTAGTCCTCATAGTCCAATTAAAAATATTGTACTCCCTACAAGTCAGTTAAAGAACATTGTGCTATATCTAGATTACTACCAATGGATATCTTTTTCGTTCAATACATAAATTATCCTTAAATATAGCGTGTGTGCATGTAGATGTATATGCATATCAGATGCGATAGACCTTTTCTTTTACAAGTTGATGTGCTTTTTAAGAAAACCTTAATTTTAAACATTTGTCTAACTGTTGATTTGCTATTGTGATGGCTAATTTATTAATTTAGTAAACACTCATATGTATTCTCATAGGAAAACAGGAGTTACCATGACTAAACAGTATGATTTAATGGTTGAGCAAAATATTTGATGCTTCAGTTGATCAAAGGAAAAAGTGTTTTGACCCATAACTTTATTACATGCTCGTCAACGTATATATTACTAGTTGAATATATCCTATCAATACATGCATAATATAGTATAGCTTCCACAGTAAAAAAAAAAAAATGTAACTAAGAGTTTATATAGTATTAATTTTTTCAACTGATGCAAAGGTGACTTATCTGAGACAATCAGAATGATCATGGGAATATATCCTTATCGTTAATAATTGTACCTGATTTTAACCGTATATTCAATTATACATTCCAGATTACTGTCTTCATAACTGGGATGTTATTAATATGAGTGATTTGGAGGTTAGTGGGAGACAAGCTGTTGGGCTGTTAAAGAACTAAAATGCTTCTGTTCTGAGAGAGATACAAAGATTTAACATGTCTGATTTAGTTTTTAGTCCTTTGGTTTTAACCCAAACATCATTTGAGATGCATGCATTAATTTTAAGCTTTTAAATGACATGGTAATCCAAACCCACATAGTACACACTTTTATTGTTGTGATCACTTTTGTTACTGCTTTTGCATGACATGTCTCTAAGGCACACTTCAGCAGTCAACGATACTCACCTGCATGTGTCTGAAACATGCTTTACACTACCGTCTTATTATTTCCTCTAATCAAAGTAGTTTTTTGAAAATGTAACTTATTAATTGTATGAATTTGCAGGTTGGGTTCTTATTAATTATATTAATTATATCTAAGGTGCAAAAACTGGAAGATTTGGAACAATCTCTTAAATAAATGGCATGTTGCGACCCGAGAATTTCGACACTTGAATCCGGACACTAACACGCTCCGTGTCCAAATCCAAGTATCAAAAGCCCAGAATGCTAATAGAAAGAAGTTAGATGGTGAGAAAAGAAAGAAAGAAAGAAGTACTAGAATAGAAGAATAAGAAGGTCAGAGTCTCACAGTGGAATGGACAAAATATAATAATCAATCATACTTTATAAAAGAATAGTATATTACAACATCGGAGTATACATTCAGATCATTACCATATAAAGCGGAAAAAAACTAGTACCAGTATATATATGGAATACGTCTCGACTTCAACTCCTTCTCTGAGGCTCCTAGCGATACCCAACCTGATAATATACTCGGTCTGACCCGAACACATTTGAAGCAAAGAAAAATTCACCAGGATTAGTCTGAAATACTTTCAGTGATAAATTCATACAGCAACCAACTTGTTTAACTTTGAAATCCTTTTGAAATAAAAGGATAATAGTAAGACCAGCCCACACATAAACACGGACATTTTTACCTTACTATAACCCAAATCATTTGAAATCAATATCTTCTTCTGATATTATCATAGTGTCTAAATACAAGTAAATAGAATCTAGCAGAACGCTTGCATCTCACGCTCCACATATATAGTATACAACCAAAACCCGCAGGCGCTTATTGGAGAATGGATTTCCAACTATGACAAGGCATGGGACCACCTGTCGATAGTGTATCTCTAGAGATGAATACACTGGGTTCAACAAGAACGTCTTGCAACCCGGCCCACACATGACCGACCACCCATTTCTCTTGAGTGTATCGAATATATTGTCACCATATGGCTTTTGGTCGCGACCACGTTAGTTCCCGGGAGATACAGAAATGAAAAGAAGTAAAAAATATGAATATTCTCTAGATGGTGACAATACACCCTAATGGGTGCGACCCACATAGCCATGCTGCCTGCCCGATTTTTGTTATTTCCCGGTTAATGAGGCTTGAGGCTATAATCGAACTTTGAAATATCCGGCCACCATTCCCATCGTCCAAACACGTCATCCAGGTACAGGATGAACCGAAGGTAATCTCCTACTACATCCAATATAGGAATCACCCCATAGATCAGTAGAGAGTAGTCCTTGCAACCCGTAGATTCCAATCACGACAGAATCACAGTATATCTCTAGGGGTCAACTAGAGATTGTAAGCAACTCTTCCGTTTCATGAATATTTACGGTCTTCAATTTGCTCCATCTCGATCACCGTCTTTGGCGTATTCGTATTTATTGGTCGAAATGGTTTTAGAATATAAATTCAATCCCTGTCTTTCCGTACCAATAACGTTGGGTGAGATTTTGATAGTCGGTTATTTAACTATCAAAATAAACAACCATTAAAATAAACAGATCCATTGGTTTATACACAACATCACTTGGCCATTTAAAAATAATATCTCAGTTGAAATACCCAAAAATAATATATTGGCTTAATATATAATTATGTAAATCCTTTTACTTATATACCCAGAAAATATCCTATAATCCTATAATCATATCTAATTTAACCTTTAACTAACATATCAAAACACTGCTATGATATTCCTTATTATCTTTCGATTTAACAATCATTACGACATCTTCTCGGATTCGTTATTTGAACACCCAAAATAACCATCTCATCCTTTTCGAATAAACCCCATTTAAATCACATTCCACATCTTTTGAAAATATCGTTATATTTCCACTAATCCCCTTTTTATTTCTTTTATTAAGGGAATATCATTCCATACCATCAAGCCCTGTTTATACCCTTTTTGGAATCTCTTTATATATATTTTTTCAAATCCTTCAAATAACGTTACACTGTACTTTCCCAAAATATTTAATTCAAACACCTTCAACATTACGACTAATATCATCTTTTTATAATCCTGAAGTTGTTCAAGTTGGGGTATTTTAATTACCTCTCAGACCTTGATCAACGGCATTCTTATCTTAAGATAAATATCAATTATAATACAAAAACCGATACTCATTTCCAATACGACAAATCCCATTATAATTCCATCTTGATGGAATGGCGATTCTATATCGCATCTTTAAAATTTAGTTCGTTTAACTACTCCGATTCAAACTGGGTTTCTTAACAATTAACTAACCCCTTTAAAGTTAATGAACTAATTTAATAAACAATTCTAGTTAACATCGTTAGCTTGTTCAACTCTAAAAGTGGTCAACCTGTTAGCCAACTGTTATTGATCTTGTCATTTAAAGTAATTAAAAATTAATTAATCTAAATAATTCTATTTACTTCTAATAAATTAATACCAATATAAATCCACCCATTCTAACTGTTACGTTAATTCTGGTCACTCGAATTAACTAATTACAATTTTTTATAAGTCACTTAATAAGCACGTGCTTCGCGCACGGTAGAATTTGGTTAAACCAATCAGTGTATAAATATGTGGCTGGTTTTATTCCCTTTTAGAAACTTTATTTAACATAATAATATATTTTAAAATCTATATTCGATTAGATAAATTACATAACTTTATTTTTAGCGATTCACCTGACGGTGAATCGATCTTTATAAAACGGTGTGTATTTGGGCCATTTGATATTTATTTCTCAACCAATACTATATATATATATTGGTTCAAACTGAACCACATTCAACAACCAACAGGGTTTAAAGTCAACGGGTTTTAAGCAGTTCATAAAATATGAAATAACAACATATTAAATATTTGAGGAACCGGTTTGATTCCTCCTACCTGTTCTCCCCTGCAACACAAATCATTATAATATTTCATATCAGCATATAGAAATATTTTTTACGACGATAATATAATTAACGTCAACCATTAAAGCAACCATAGGCATCCAAGGCATCCAATTAACCAACTAAATTTAATTATATGAATTTAGCACATCCTAGTATTTCAGAAATGTGTGAGAATTAACTCACCTGTTATCTCGATGACCGATTTCTGTGTTGTTTCATGAAATTTTAAACAACATTTAAAATTATATGAAATTCCGACTATGTCCAATTCTGACCGAACCAGATTGTACGTGTAGCCTCCGTTGACATGATCCCAACGAATTTGGTTTCTGATTCTGAATACGTATGGAACGTTATAAACTTCCGATTAAATCTTAAATAACTTTAATAACAAATTAGTGTAAAAAATCCATAATTACCATTACTTTAATCGTTGCTTTATTCTCCCTTATCCTTCGCCCACATCCCGCTTCTACGTCAAAGCAATGTCCCCTTTTTCGTTTGTTGTTACTCCTCCTTCCATATATGTCCATTCACCTTCATAACTTCACCGTTCCATTAAAATGCACCGGAACGCCACCGTATGCTGACCATCAAACCGCCGTACCATGCTCATCGACATACCCGCTCTCTCCTCGTTCATCACATTAATTTTCCAGTTTTTCATATGATGCCATTTCAAACTTGACAAGCAAAATCTCACAACATGCTCCTCTTCTCCACGTTAAAACTTGCGCCAGTAGCACAAGTCCCTATTGGCTTCTTAACAACCTGCATCTTTAATTCTTCCCACCATTTCACAATGCACGGAACCCATTGTGACTGCCTACTATCCACGTTCTTCTTCTTTAACACATTACTTTCTTTTAATACCAACTCAAATCCATGTGTCACCTTCCCCAGTCTGCCAGGATGTAACAACGTACTTCTCCTCATTGTACACCGTTCTCCATTTTGTTTTAATACTCTTACACGTCAGCCTCCAACTGTTTCATCATTCCTCTTTCTCTCTATTTCTCTTTTAAGTTTGCGTCTAATTGAAAGTCCACATAAATATCGTTGATGAAATGGGACATCCATGTTGATTTAGGGGAGTATTAGCAACAGTGCATGCTGCTATATGCTTGCCATCACAGAAGAGAATGATGAGCTCACTGTCATCATCAAAACCGCTGCTACAGCACTTTACACATATGAAGCTTCCTCCACATACAAATATATATTCACACCTGCAAGACTCCTTTCATCCCTTGCGTTTCCTCCTTCATATGTCACAAGACATACATGCCTGCTATCGAATATAACCTCTCACCACCGCAAAACAATAAAGACTCATCCCCACTTCAACACCTTACGCCTGCCACCTCATGTATCATACGCATGCTCCAAAATAACACCCACACCATGGAAGAAACTAACCACCTTCCCTAACGTTGCTTCCACGCAACAGTCCTCCCATGCATTCCCTTCTCCAAGTTTTCCAGTCCAGTTCTTTTCGTTTTATTCTTACTTTTGGAAGAAACAGTAAAATACTAGGCAAGTATAATTTGCCAGTTTATAAAGAATGGAGGTTTTCTTTGTTTATATACACTGCTTGTTGATTTTGCTGAAATGAAGAGACGCTACCCTACTTATATAGCCAGGGATCCTTGATCATCACGGCTTCAAGTGTGCAGGGCATGACATTGTCATAGATATATGCTATGAGTTGGGTTTGCAGACTTCCTTTCCCTCCTATGACGGAACGAGACATAGCTGGCATGAGAGTTCATTTCAGTGGCTGCATTGATGCTTCCTTTTCCATAGCATGTGCATGATTTTACAATTTAGGGTATAGACTGTAGGGTGTAGCTGTAGATATTTAGGAGTATATTTTCAAAATTCACCATGTGCGTGAGTGTAGAGAATAACTTACGTGTGTTAATGTAGAGTGAAACAATCTACACTTTTATGGCTTGAAATTTGGTACACACGCAATGTATATTAGGTATTTAGGTTTGTAGAGTAGCTTAGCTGGGTTCTCTTACATTTCCAATGTTTGTGACGTTTTATTTAGATGACATGGTTTGAAAACACGGTACAGAACACCAAAACTTGACATTGGGTATGTACGTTTAGGAACACATTTGCATGTGCTTTTGTTTGTGACAGAGGAGGGAGCCTGTGGGTTTAAATAAAAGCACGAGTAACATCGCTTTCACTTCAGATTGCTAGGCATGGTTCAGCATGATTTTGTATGATTTATGTGCTGAGATATCATGATTTGTTCTCAGATTTTCATGTGCCAAGATTTCTAAAGTGATAGGAAAAGATATGGCGTTCATTTATTTCTTTGTACATTTTGATATGACATGGCTACGAGATCTATTTACATAGGATCAGTAGGATTTTTCTGAGATTTTCAAATGAAGACACCCAAGACTTTATAAAAGATTTGCACATTGTTCCAAAGATACACTGCATATAAGTCGCGTTCAGATTCGATAAAGATTTTGGTTATACTTTAAGGGTACCAGGCTATACAAAAACTTTATCAGTTAAGGACCACCATAGACAAAAATAAAAATACCGTTGTGGCGACCAACGCCCCACGATCTCAAAAATATAATAATACCGGTAGGTTAACGTATATTGTGAAACCCCAAAATACTGATACAGGGTGCAAAATATTCCAGATAAAAAGTTGCTTATTTTACGAATTAAAAATTACAATAAAATTCTAAAAATTAAATTATGCATATGCCTCAAAGAGCTTGTTCGAATTCGAATTCAATATTTACTTATATTTAAATAAATCGTTATGGCGTATAAACGATTCCACAACGACTATTTTAGAATTTTGGTTTGGACGTAAAACAAAATCTACAATACGAAAACTCGATTTTTTTCTTCCATTAGAAAAATATCATCAACTAGATTCAGACGCTTCTTATTTCACCGAAATCCGACTTAACACGGATTCAGTATAGTCAATTGAAGTGGAAACTCAATTTTACGAACTATCGCGCTGTTTCGAGTTCGTTTTTAAAATTTAAAATATATAAACACTTAGTCGTCGTTTAATTAACGATTTCGATATTAAATTCCAAATAAATTTTTTAAAATAAATTCAAATATTCGAATCAAATAGCCGAAAAATTCAGGTCGTTGCATTCTTCCCCCTTAGATAAATTTCGTCCCCGAAATTGCTAGGTAAAAAGAATGATCCAACTGCAATTAATTTCAAAATAATTAATTCAAAATATTATCAAAAATATTACCAAGTTATAAAATTTTCGAAAAATTCGCCAGCATCTCCCCAGTACTGTTCGATTCAAATAACTACAAACGCCACTCTGGGCCTCTCATTTTGACACAAAGAAAATAAAAGCCAAATGGCTACCCATCCCGGGTATAAATTCAAACACCCAAACAATAATATTAAGGTTTACCTTTTTGTCGGGCAACTCAATACTCGAATCACGAAGTTCGGCAACTAACCGCTCTTCCATTTTCAATCTGCACTCAACTCGATATATATTGGAAATAACTATCACAGGGTTAAACCATTTAGTTCTATTTCATATTGATTTTAAACTAAAATTTATTTTCTAGTTCATTCAATTGTTGATGAATTCTTATATTTGATTAATCTAGCAACCAATAGACAAACAATTCTCAATACATAATCCCTTTAAACAAATCATTTTAATTTCCTTTTTAACTTTTATTTAACTTGTCTTTGGTTAAATATTCAATTCCATATTCAAATTCGTGCTTATGGATTTTATTTCAAACATAAAATCCAACAAATTTTCATTTATTCAGTTTGGATTCATTCACTTTTTATTTTACCCAATACAAGTCAAATTCTTGTTGGCTTGTCTCAATTACAATTCAAAGGATTCATTTTAACTCATACAAGTTAAATTTAATTCCCATTTCATATTTAAAATGTTTCCAACTTCATATAACTTTTGAGTTAAAAAATAATTTGAGAAAATTGTAACTTTACCTTTTTATAAATTTGGGTCAAAACAATATAAAAATAATTTTATATTCAAATTACAAATACGCGCTCTCGTATATATATACTCAACTCGATCTAGGGTATTACTAGCCCATCTCTACCGAGTTACACCACAGAGCCAAGGTTATTCTTAAACCATTGCTCTGATACCAGCTGTAGCGACCTGGGAATTTCGACACTTGAATCCAGACACTAACACGCCCCGTGTCCAAATCCAAGTATCATAAACAAAGAAAGCTAATAAGAAGAAGTTAGAGGCTGAGAAAAGAAAGAAAGAAATACTAGAATGGAAGAATAAGAAGGTTAGAGTCTCACAACGGAATGGGCAAAATATAATAATCAATCATACTTTATAAAAGAACAATATATTACAACATCAGAGTATACATTCAGATCAATACCATACAAAGCAGAAATAAACTAGTACCAGTATATATATGGAATACGTCTCGACTTCAACTCCTTCTCTGAGGCTCCAAGCGATACCCAACCTGATAATATACTCGGTCTGACCCGAGAACATTTGAAGCAAAGCAAAATTCACCCGGATCAGTCTGAAATACTTTCGATGATAAATTCACACAACAACTAACTTGTTTAACTTTGAAATCCTTTTGAAATAAAAGGATAATAGTAAGACCAGCCCGCACATAAACACGGATGGTTTTTACTTACTATAACCCAAATCATTTGAAATCAATATCTTCTTCTGATATTATCATAGTGTCTAAATGCAAGTAAATAGAATCTAGCAGAACGCTTGCATCTCACGCTCCACATATATAGTATACAATCAAAACCCACAGGCGCTTATTGGAGATTGGATTTCCAACTATGACAAGGTATGAGACCACCTGTCGATAGTGTATCTCTAGAGACGAATACACTGGGTTCAACAAGAACGTCTTGCAACCCGGCCCACACATGACCGACCACCCATTTCTCTTGAGTGTATCGAATAAATTGTCACCATACGGCTTTTTGTCGCGACCACCGTAGTTCCCGAGAGATATAGAAATGAAAAGAAGTAACAAATATGAATATTCTCTAGAAGGTGACAATAAACCCTAATGGGTGCGACCCACATAGCCATGCTGCCTGCCCGATTTTTGTCATTTCCCGATTGATGAGGCTTGAGGCTATAATCGACTTTTGAAATATCTGGCCACAATTCCCATCGTCCAAACACGTCATCTAGGTACAGGATGAACCGAAGGTACTCTCCTACTGCATCCAATATAGGAATCACCCCATAGATCAGTAGAGAGTAGTCCTTGCAACCCGTAGATTCCAACCACGACAGAATCACGGTATATCTCTAGGGATCATCTAGAGATTGTAAGCAATTCTTCCGTTTCATGAATATTTACGGTCTTCAATTTGCTCCATCTCGATCAGCGTCTTCGACGTATTCGTATTTATTGGTCGAAATGGTTTTCAAATATAAATTCGATCCCGGTCTTTCCGTACCAATAACGTTGGCTCAGATTTTGATAGTCGGTTATTTAACTATCAAAATAAACAACCATAAAAATAAACAGATCCATTGGTTTATACACAGCATCACTTGGCCATTTAAAAATAATATCTCAGTTGAAATACCCAAAAATAATATATTGGTTTAATATATAATTACTCAAATCCTTTTACTTATATACCCAGAAAATATCCTATAATCCTGTAATTATATCTAATTCAACCTTTAACTAACATTTCAAAACACCGCTATGATATTCCTTATTATCTTTCGATTTAACAATCATTACGACATCTTCTTCGGATTCGTTATTTGAACACCCAAAATCACCATCTCATCCTTTTCGAATAAACCCCATTTAAATCACATTCCACATCTTTCGAAAATATCGTTATATTTCCACTAATCCCCTTTTTATTTCTTTTATTAAGGGAATATCATTCCATACCATCAAGCATTTTTTATACCCTTTTTGGAATCTCTTTATATATATTTTTTCAAATCCTTCAAATAACGTTACACTGTACTACCCAAAATATTTAATTCAAACACCTTCACCATTACGACTAATATCATCTTTTGATAATCCTGAAGTTGTTCAAGTTGGTGTATTTTAATTACCTCTCAGGCCTTGATCAACGACATTCTTATCTTAGGACAAATATCAGTTGTAATAAAAAAACCGACACTCATTTCCAATACGACAAATCCCATTATAATTCCATCTTGATGGAATGGCGATTCTATATCACATCTTTAAAATTTAGTTCGTTTAACTACTCCGACTCAAACTAGGTTTCTTAACCATTAACTAACCCCTTTAAAATTAATGAAATAATTTAGTAAACAATTCTAGTTAACGTCGTTAGCTTGTTCAACTCTAAAAGTGGTCAACCTGTTAGCTAACTGTTATTGATCTTGTCATTTAAATTAATTAAAAATTAATTAATCTAAATAATTCTATTTACTTCTAATAAATCAATACCAATATAAACCCACCCATTCTAATTGTTACGTTAATTCTGATCAGTCAAATTAACTAATTTACAATTGTTTGTAAGTCACTTAATAAGCACGTGATTCGCGTACGGTAGAATTTGGTTAAACCAATCAGTGTATATATATGTGGCTAGTTTTATTCCCTTTTAGAAACTTTATTTAAAATAATAATCTATTTTAAAATCTATATCCGATTAGGTAAATTTCATAACTTCATTTTTAGCGATTCACCTGACGATGAATTAATCTTTATAAAACGGTGTGTACTTGGGTCATTTGCTATTTATTTCTCAACCAATACTATATATATATTGGTTCAAACTAAACCACATTCAACAACCAACAGGGTTTAAAGTCAACGGGTTTTAAACTGTTCATAAAATATGAAATAACAGCATATTAAATATTTGTGGAACCGGTTTGATTCCTCCTACGGGTTCTTCCCTGCAACACATATCATTATAATATTTCATATCAGCATATAGAAATATTTTTTAACGATGATAATATAATTAACATCAACCATTAAAGCAACCATAGGCATCCAAGGCATCCAGTTAACCAATTAAATTTAATTATATGAATTTAGCGCATCCTAGTACTTCAGAAATGTGAGAGAATTAACTAACCTGTTATCTCGATGACCGATTTCTGCGTTGTTTTATGAAATTTTAAACAACGTTTAAAATTATATGAAATTCCAACTGGGTCCAATTTTGACCGAACCAGTTTATACGTGTAGCCTCCATTGCCATGATCCCAACGAATTCGATTTCAGATTCTGAATACGTATGGAACGTTATAAACTTTCGATTAAATCTTAAATAACTTTAATAACAAATTAGTGTAAAAAATCCATAATTACCGTTACTTTAATCGCTGCTTTATTCTCCCTGATCCTTCGCCCACATCCCGCGTCTACGTCAAAGCAATGTCCCCTTTTTTGTTTGTTGTTACTTCTCCTTCCATATATGTCCATTCACCTTCATAACTTCACCGTTCCATTAAAATGCACCGGAACGCCACCGTATGCTGACCGTCAGATCGCCGTACCATGCTCATCGACATACCCGCTCTCTCCTCATTCATCACATTAATTTTCCAGTTTTTCAGATGATGCCATTCCAAACTTGAGAAGCGAAATCTCACAACATGCTCCTCTTCTCCACGTTATAACTTGCACCAGTAGCACAAGTCCATGTTGGCTTCTTAACGTCCTGCATCTTTAATTCTTCCCACCATTTCACAATGCACGGAACCCATTGTGACTGCCTACTATCCACGTTCTTCTTATTTAACACATTACTTCCTTTTAATACCAACCCAAATCCCCGTGTCACCTTCCCCAATCCGCCAGGATACAACAACGTACTTTTCCTCATTGTACACCGTTCTCCATTTTGTTTTAATACTCTTACACGTCAGCCTCCAATTGTTTCATCATTCCCCTTTCTCTCTATTTCTCTTTTCAGTTTGCATCTAATTGAAAGTCCACATAAATATCGTTGATGAAATTGGACATCCATCTTGAGTTAGGGGATTATTAGCAACAGCGCATGCTGCTATATGCTTGCCATCACAGAAGAGAATGATGAGCTCACTGTCATCATCAAACCGCTGCTATCGCACTTTACACATATGAAGCTTCCTCCTCATACAAATATATATATTCACACCTGCTAAACTCCTTTCATCCCTAGCGTTTCCTCCATATGTCACAAGACATACATGCCTGCTACCGAATGTAACCTTTCACCACCGCAAAACAGTAAAGGCTCATCCCCACTTCAACACCTTACGCCTGCCACCTCATGTATCATACGCATGCTCCAAAATAACACCCACACCATGGAAACCAACCACCTTCGCTAACATTGCTTCCACGCAACAGTCCTCCCATGCATTCCCTTCTCCAAGTTTTCCAGTCCAGTTCTTTTCGTTTTATTCTTACTTTTGGAAGAAATTGTAAAATGCTAGGCAAGTATAATTTGCCAGTTTATAAAGAATGGAGGTTTTCTTTGTTTATATATACTGCTAGTTGATTTTGCTGAAATGAAGACGACGCTACCCTGCTTATATAGCCAGGGATCCTTGATCATCACGGCTTCAAGTGTGCAGGGCACGACATCATCGTAGATATATGCTATGAGTTGGGTTTGCAGACTTCCTTTCCCTCCTATGATGGAACGAGACGTAGCTGGCGTGAGAGTTCATTTCAGTGGCTGCATCGATACTTCCTTCTCCATAGCATGTGCGTGATTTTACAATTTAGAGTATAGACTGTAGGGTGTAGCTGCAGATATTTAGGTGTATATTTTCAAAATTCACCATGTGCGTGAGTGTAGAGAATAGCTTAAATGTGTTAATGTAGAGTGAAATAATCTGCACTTTTAAGGCTTGAAATTTGGTACACATGCAATGTATATTAGGTATTTAGGTTTGTAGAGTAGCTTAGCTGGGTTCTCTTACATTTCCAATGTTTATAACGTTTTATTTAGATGGCATGGTTTGAAAACACGGTACAGAACACCCAAAACATGACGTTGGGTATGTACGTTTAGGAACACATTTGCATGTGCTTTTGTTTGTGACAGTGGAGGGAGCCTGTGGGTTTAAATAGAAGCACGAGTAACATCGCTTTCACTTCAGATCACTAGGCATGGTTCAGCATGATTTTGTATGATTTATGTGCTGAGATATCATGATTTGTTCTCATTTTCATGTGCCGAGATTTCGAAAGTGATAGGAAAAGATATGGCGTTCATTTATTTCTTTGTACATTTTGATATGACATGGCTAAGAGATCTATTTACATAGGATCAGTAGGATTTTTCTGAGATTTTCAAATGAAGACACTCAAGACTTTATAAAAGATTTGCACATTGCTCCAAAGATACGCTGCATATAAGTCGCATTCAGATTTGATAAAGATTTTGGTTATACTTTTAGGGTACTGGGCTGTACAAAAACTTTATCAGTTAAGGACCGCCATCAACAAAAATAAAAATACCGTTGTGGCGACCAACGCCCCACGATCTCAAAAATATAATTATACCGGTATGTTAACGTATATTGCGAAACCCCAAAATACTGATACAGGGTGCAAAATATTCCAAATAAAAAGTTGCTTATTTTACGAATTAAAAATTACAGTAAAATTCTAAAAATTAAATTATGACTACGCCTCAAAGAGCTTGTTCGAATTCGAAGCCAATATCTACTTATATTTAAATAAATCGTTATGGCGTATAAACGATTCCACAGTGACTATTACAGAATTTGATTTGGACGTAAAACAAAATCTACAATACGAAAACTCGATTTTTCTCTTCCATTAGAAAAATATCATCATCTAGATTCAGACGCTTCTTATTTCACTGAAATCCGACTTAACACGGATTCAGTTTAGTCAATTGAAGTGGAAACTCAATTTTACGAACTACCGCGCGGTTTCGAGTTCGTTTTTAAAATTTAAAATATATAAACACTCAGTCGTTGTTTAATTAACGATTTCTATATTAAATTCCAAACAAAATTTTTAAAATAAATTTAAATATTCGAATCAAATAGCCGAAAAATCCAGATCGTTACATGGCAGATGATAATTTAACGGTGAGTGAAGTATATCCCTTAAAAAAAGTGAAGTATATCCGTGGATGCTCGAAAAGAAATGGTAGGGATTGCAAGGAATGATTTTGAGGTGAAGGAAAGTTGTGAATAGTGAAGCAGTAGATTTGTTTTGATGAATTGATGATATTGATTTTCTTGTAATAACATATGTAAATTAAAGATAGTAGAATAAGATTAGAAAATATTTTATTTGAAAAAAAAATGTAATGTTGAATGTTGAATATGAGATGAGTGATTAATATAATACATTGATTATGAGATGTGTGTGTTCATATTAATTGTGCTTTATGTACATTAGGATTGTGTATTGAATGAAACACAAATTATGTGTGTGATGATATATATATATATATATATATATATATATATATATATATATATATATATATATATATATATATATATATATATATATATAGATCAGAAGGGGAATAGCAGCGGATTACCAACAAAAAAGGGAGGTTAAGATTACCTTAATTTAATTTTCTTCGTTAATTCCTTGGTAATTAGTAAGGATTTACCAATGTCTTTTATAAATAATATTTTATTATAAATTAATTATCCGTCGGTAAATAGTCGGTATATAAATTAAAATAAAATTAATAAATAAAATTTTATTTGATTATAAAATTAGTAAAATGTCGAAAAATCATGCTAAAATCCATCGCAAAATCTGACACAAATACCGTCATGGTTTTTACCGACCAAACAGTTATGTAGGAAATCCATCGCTAATGCCTGTTTAGCGACGGATTAGAAGCGGATTCTGCCGCTGCTATTTGCTGTTTTTCTTGTAGTGTTTGAAAAATTTGGGTTGAAAATCCCTTTAAAGGTCTCTTTACCGTCATTAACTAATAACAATCGGTAACCCTTTTAAAACAAATTTTGATTTAAAGTCATCGTCTTGGTTATTTAAACAATAATCAACTAAATACACGTAATTTCTTTTATTATTAACTAAAATAGATGATTCGTTATTTTAAACCATTCGATAATCACTTTAAACATAAATATTAACTTACTTCTTAATAACACGCGTTAAGTTTTGAACAATTATTTAATAAAACTATTTCTATTATATAACACTTCAAACTGACACAGTTGACCAAGTCAACTTAAAAATGCCGTTAACTAGCTAACAGATTTCTTTCAATATTTCTTATTAATTAATTAAAAATATAATTAATTTAACATAAGCCTGCTTAATTGTTCCTTGAAAATGATCATCTTTGATTATTGATCTTTCGGTCAATTTCTGTCTTTCTCCCTTATTATAAACATAAGAACATAAGTCGATTAATAATTCGTTGTAAAATATGATTATATAAGTATAATTATAGATCATCTATTTTAAATAACCTATATAAATATAAACTTGAAAACTCTGATTCAGTTATTAAATAATCTTCATAACTTAAATGTCGTCTGTTCGCTTATTGACAAATCCATGTCTAAAAGTTTGGGCCATTTACGGCCAATCACTTAATCAATACTGCATATTTATGACAAACACAAGGATCATTATGTCTAAATTCAACGATCAACATCCAATCAATAATCAACAGCCAAATAAAATATAACGTTGATTGGGATGGACAGTTCATATATAAATAACATGAAAAGTAAATAACATACAATTTGTTTGAGGAATCCGGTCGGGTCCCTCCAACCTGTCATTCCCTGCATCACAGATTATAATAACTTTTTATAATAGTACATGGAATAATATTCAACCAATCATCTAATACGACGCTAATATAAACGCCAACAACCATTAAACAAACAACAGACATCCAATCATCCAATTTATTTTATTAATGATAACTTTAAGTTAAATGAATTTAGCACATCATAATATCCTAGATGGTACGAGAGTTAACTCACCATTTTTGTCTTCGATTGATGGCTGGCATTGTTTCATATATTTTTAAACATGCATTTTAAAAATAGATGAAATTCCAGTTGCTTAAATTTCTTTTCGAATCAGCATGACAACGTAGTGCTCGTCGCCGTTAATCCAACGAATCCTATTTCGTTTAATTCCGTTAACGAATGAACAAGTCACGCCCAAAACAAGTTTGAAGGTATATGGAGATAGCATAACTAAAATTATTAATTAACTTGTAATAATAATTACTGTTCTAAGGTTTAAATATGCAGTTACCCTTCTTTAATCCTCTCATTAGGCACGTAATCCCTTCCAACATCCACGCATTTTCCCTAACTTCACGTTCTCAATTCCGATGGCACCAATACCCTTTAGCATTTCGAAACCCAGGCCTTCCTTTTCTTTATATAGCTTTACAAGGCCCAAGCCCAAATGATTACCCAACCCGCTTCTGCAATCCTTCTTCTCCTCCATATATGCTTGCTACCGAACCAACGTACACATCTACAACCGAGTCCATCCATCCCAACACCCTTCGTTACTCATCAAATTCTTCCAAGACCTTCACTGTCGACATCGTCTCCGATCTCCCCCCGCTCCACCACCGCTGACCGGCTCCTCCGATGCACACCTGGAACCACCTCCTACCTCACCACCGTGAACTGTACGCCACCAGTATCTGCCTCTCAGTCCCTTGAACAACCGACACGCCATCAAAGCATCCACACCCTGCAACCACCGATGATCTGAGCTCCGCTGCTTCCTACCAACGCCACCGCCTTTCCCAGAGCTTCCATCGAGAACAAGCTCGCTTCCTTCTTTACTCCACCACTATGACCATTTCCGGATATCGAAGACCAGTCCAACCTCACCCACAACTCTGCCAGCAACTACACACAATTACTCTCCTTTACAGTACCACACACACTGTCAAAATCCCATCTCAACTAACATAGCCATCCCTTCAAGTTATTCACAACGCCAATCCCAAGTTGGTATGCTGCTCGCCAACTTCAGCTCCCCCTCCTGAGGCCACAGTTGATCAAGAAACTCGGCTTCGACCGTGAAGCTGCGTCTTAGTTTGAAACGAGGAGGAGGAATATAAAGTTATTTTGGTGATGTTAAAGTTTGACGAGGATCCGGCAGCTTATATTTTTAAGATTCTAGAGAATACTGGTGATTTTGATTTTGTTTTGATGAGGATAGGTTTCAAATGGAATTGGAGCTTCTGTTGAAGAATACTGTTTTGAACGAGACAACGAAATGAAGCAGCAGATCAATTTATAGAAAAGGAGGCTATGCCTGCGTAAGATTTATAAATTAGGGGGCATCAGGCCGGCGGAATTAATTCCATATGACAAAAGATTTTTGTTTTGAGGTGACCGAGGATATTGTGTGAAAGGACTGATGATATTTTATGGCGCATAATGTGCGATGTTCACGGTTTGTATAACCTCATATAAAACCCCAACGTGACGAAATTTGAAACTTTACTATAATTAAATATTTTGAACATGGTAAAACTGGTTCTGCCGAATTCCAAAATCGGTTGAACATTAACATTTCTTACGTTACATACTAAATCGATATATATATATATATATATATATATATATATATATATATATATATATATATATATATATATATATATATATATTCCAATATAAACAAATCTATAAAAGTAAATTTCTATCAACATATATATTCAAACAGACTTATACATATATGGCTTCAGATTATAGTTTTATTTTGATTTCAAATCGATACTTTAAATTCTCGGATTAAACGATATTTAAAAAGCCTTTTATTTTAAATAAATCATTGTAATTTATGTATGAATTTCATAGCGATCTTTGTAAATTTATATTTGGACAGAAAACAAAATCTACAAGATGAAAACTTGATTTTTATCTTTCACTAGAAAATTATCATCAAATGAATTTGGACGTTTCTTATTTCAAAGAAATTCGACTTAAATTGGATCATATATGTACAATTAAATTTCAAAACGTTATAATATAAACTACCGCATCGTTTCGAACTCATATAAATTCATATGTTTGAACTCCTCTTTTTAAATAAATAAATCCAATATAAAAAAATCCATGAAATCAATATTTAATAAAGAATTAAATATCCGTATTTAACGTTCAAAAAAATCCGGGACGTTACATTTTTCCCCCTTATAAGAATTTCGTCCCCAAAATTTCAAAGGCAGAAAGAATGCTACAACCCATTATCTTACAAATAAAACTTCAGTTTCATTTCCAAACTAACCCAATTGTTTTTAAAACCAATTTATTTTAAATAACAAAATTTTCCATAAATCTTCATAAATTTTCTAACGCCTTAAATTTTCAGAAAAATTTGACAGTGTCTCCCTTGTATGGAGGGACTTCTACAACATTGCAGGAACAAAAATAAATTTATCGACCCATACGGTCTGAAAATCCAATTCAAAACCCAAATCAAAAACCAAAAATTTATATTTTGCATAGGCGTACCTTTTTGCGAGCGTTATTATACGATAAGCAATAAACTATACTCAAGCTGGTTCAATTATAATTCATCTCTAACCAAACTGGATCTAATCAGCTCTAAAGCTCAGCCAATATAGGATAAATCTGGGCCTGCACATGTTCTTAGCTCAAACAAATTTCATTAATCTCATAATCGTGCCAATAGTACAAACATCCAAGTTATTCATTTCAATGTATGAATTACATAATCAATTCTTAACAATCATTTCTTGTATTCCATTCTAATTCTTTATATTTGAAGTTATTAATTTATTGGTTTCTAAACCAAACGTATTTTATTTGGGTTCATTAACTGGAATCCATTTTTATTCTCCACCCATCAATCAAATTTTGTTTCAATTTTCAGCTCATGAAACTAAATTTAACTTAACATAAGTTAATATCGTATTCGAAATATCATTTGGTTAAACCATTTCAATTCTATAATCCACTCTAAATTCTAATTTAAATCGATATTAGTTTATTAATATTATAATAATTTGAAGAAATATTTACTTTTACAAAATACACTGGGCAAAATAGTTTAAAAATAATTTTATATCAAATTACAAATACACGCCCTCATATATATTGTTTACACCAAAAATTGGTATAACAACCAAAGAGGTATTTCTGAACACGTTACCAAATCAGAGGCGAGATGCTTAAGAAGCACGTCACCTTTACAAAGGCGGGATGTTAGAAAACCTTTTAGAATTATGTAGGGCTAAATCCAAATCTTAAAACAAGAAAATGCAGAAAAAAGACAAGAGTTTATAGTGGTTCGACTTTTAATTGAGTCTACGTCCACTTTGAAGATCGGATTCCATTATTCATCTTTTGATTTACAATGTTTTGCTCCATATACATCCACAAAGCTCCTCTCACATGCATTTGCTTCTAAACTTGATTGCAAAAGATAAAAAGCTTGAAGTGTTTATGCCATTCCTTCAATGGAAGCCATGATTGAAAGCTTGAAAGACCTTTTAGTGATTCGCTAAGAGATGCAAAATGCTTGAAGAAGTCCAGGAAGCAATCCGACAGCACCTCCTCGTAGTTGCCCCAAAAGTCCCCCCGAAATGATGGAGGTAAGGTGTTATTTATAGGTGATGGAGTGGCTGAAATCTTCAATTCAGGTGGCTGGTCGGTATTTTCAGATATTTACAGGAATGCCACTGCCAGTTATCAACAGCTGGCGCATCGCTTCATCCATCTCGACCGACCAGGGAACTTCATTGGAGGGAAAGGCGAGCAGAAAGCAGAAAGACGACCAGGAAGCTTACATGCAGAGCGGACCGATCAGGTGGCCCGGAAGCGGAGCGGGCCGGTCAGGAAACTTTGGAGTTAGCTAGTGCGATCAGGAGCTAAGGAACGACCAGCGGCACCAGACATTCGGAACGACCATCTTCAGAGCTTCCAAATACCTTTGTCTTTTAGGGAGATCAGATCCCTTCCGTACTTTGGTGCGACCGGAGCCGCTTACATTTCAGAGCGACCAGAATTGTTCGTACTTTGGAGCGTCCAGAACTGTTTGCACTTTGGAGCGACCAGAACTGTTTGTACTTTGGAACGATCAGGAGCTTCGGTGTATTGTGAGCGACTAGTTATCTTGAATATTTGGAGCGACCAGTCTTATGAGAGCGACCAGGAATTTTCTTGCTTTTAGAGCGATCGTAAGCCTTCCCTTTTTTGGAACGACCAAGAACTTTTTACACTTCAGAACGACCGAAAATCAATTTTCTACGACCGATCCTTCTTAATACTTGTCTGACCGACCCCTGCTTTTAACATGTTCAAAACTGACCCGTGTACGCTTGAACCGATCAAGTGGATAACATTTTGCCCCTCGAAGTTCCATGATTTTTACGAAAATTATGGACTTCGAAATTTTCGTGGATCGGTCTGATATGATTAATGGTTAAGGGTCGGTTTTGGACGAAAATTATGGACTTCGAAATTTTCGTGGATCGGTCTGATATGCTTCCTCGACGATCCGGCTTGAATTTTCTGGAACGTAAGAAAATGCCAAAATTCTGGAAGACGACGAGACAACTCTCGAAATACGAAGAGACTATATTAAACTTTATATAATTAACTTAACTTATCATTCCTTCCTTCACATTTTCTCGGTCAGGATCTTCATTAATGGCGACTCTCTTCTTCTAAAACCAATTGCCCAATTTTTTGTTTACTTCTTCGTAGATTCAAGCTACTGTTTCACTATTTCAAGCCTTTGCTTCTTCAACCCGAGCCATTCTTCCAAATCTCAGGTATCTTTTGAGTCAATTCATCTTTTACCACGGTAATCTTCGCAAGTATTTGTTGTTGATATCATTCATCATTTAAGTGTGGTTTTTTGAGTCATCTTAGATGATTTTTTGCTTGGAGGAATTTCGGATGGCCGATTCGACCTTGGATCGAGTTTGACCGATCCGTTACTGAATCGGTCGTGATTGATCCCCCTTGGATCGGTCATGGCCGACCCAGAACCGGACTGGTTAATCTTCAACTGATTTAAGGCTGAATCGGTCACTTTTGATCTCCCTCAACTTAGAACTGATTATTCATTCCCCTATTTGAAAAACTTTATTCCGCAGAATGTCAGGAAGTTCTGATCAAGAGAGTTCAAGGAAGCGTCAGCACTTGGGAAAACAGCCCGCGACTGAGCCCCACGCTCCTCCGGTCGATCCATCTTCTGCTGATCTCCAGGCCATCATCAGCAGGCCTCGCTTTTGTCCTGTTCCTCATACTTCTGAACTAGCCAACCGGTTTGAAGGTTGGTGTGCCTCGATGGTTTGTATTTTGATCAATTCAGCCTGGATATATATCCATCAGATGCTCGGTCGGTCTCGGAAGATTTGGACGTTCTCAGGACTCATTTTGCGACACAGCTTGACGAGACGAAGGCTTGGATGGAGAAGCATTTGGAAAACATTGAGCGATACCACTCACGCAAGTTTGGTGCGTGGAAGACTTTTGCTTGCGACCTTCAACTGTTGAATCGGGAGAACCTGGAGTGGATCGCCTTACTGGAGCAGGACAAGGCTGTGCTTATTCAGGTCTTGAAGTCCCAAGACGACCTTATTGCTGAACTGTCGAGCTCCGCGGGTAGGGCAAGTTCAGGAGGCTCTCCTTCCAGTTCTCCCGAGTGATGGTACCGTTCCCCCTATCCTTTTGGCTTTTTGCTTAGTATGTTCCTGGTTTAAGACCGGTTTTATATGCGGGTGCCGGTCCCCGCTTTAACTTTTTAAGTTGCTGATGTTGGAACTCCACAGTTATTGTACTTGTGTTTGTTGACCCTTCTTGGATGGAAGGAATATGTTTATAGTATTTACTGCCACTCAGTTGACTAACTCGCCTAATTTACCCGCTTTTATATGCTTTTCTTTACCTACTTTTAATTTAAAACAAATTCCTGCACAGTTCTGGGCTTGTACCTCACTATCGGTCGTCTATGTTGATAGCGGATTAATCAAGCATAAAGAATGACTTATGGTGAATTGAATAAAATATCTGCGCATTCTGGTTTGTATACCACATCTGCATGTCACATTTTTCCCCACCTTGATTGTTTATGGATCTTTCAACTATGTATGGTTGCAGCGATCCTTTGATATATAAAGAATTAAGCAGTCACTTTTGTGGTGTGATATGTTCTCATACCAATGGATTGTCTCAACCTTGATATATCGGAAATGGTCTTGAGAATTGGATGCTTTGAGTTGTTCTTGGATTTTGAAAAGCGCCTGCCATTGCATTGTGACATTTGGAGCTTTCTATTCTTCATATGAACAGCTGAATGCCTTTTGAATATGCTTCTTGCCAACGACTCAGTGATAACGTAGTCAAGTTTTATATGACTTTGAGTTATTTGACTGAGCATCCCTGGGGAGGTTTTGGGTTTAGAGACTCGGTTATAACACGATCAGATTTTGTCTGACTTTGGGTTATTTGACCGAGCACCCCTGGAGAGAACCCAGTTTATTATTCGGCTGAGAACCCTCGGAGAGGATTTGGGTTAAAAGACCCGGTTTGCTGACCGAGCACCCCTGGAATGTATCTCAGTTTGGCAATAACACGGTCAAGTTTTATCTGACTTCGAGTTATTTGACTGAGAACCCTCGGAGAGGATTTGGGTTAAAAGACCTGGTTTGCTGACCGAGCACCCCTGGAAAGTATCTCAGTTTGGCAATAACACGGTCAAGTTTTATCTGACTTCGAGTTATTTGACTGAGAACCCTCGGAGAGGATTTGGGTTAAGAGACTCGGTTTGCTGACCGAGTACCCCCGGAGAGAACCCAGTTTATTATTCGATTGAGAACCCTCGGAGAGGATTTGGGTTAAGAGACTCAGTTATAACGCGATCAGATTTTGTCTGACTTTGGGTTATTTGACCGAGTACCCCCGGAGAGAACCCAGTTTATTATTCGACTGAGAACCCTCGGAGAGGATTTGGGTTAAGAGACTCGGTTATAACGCGATCAGATTTTGTCTGACTTTGGGTTATTTGACCGAGTACCCCCGGAGAGAACCCAGTTTATTATTCGACTGAGAACCCTCGGAGAGGATTTGGGTTAAGAGACTCGGTTATAACGCGATCAGATTTTGTCTGACTTTGGGTTATTTGACCGAGCACCCTCGGAGAGAACCCAGTTTATTATTCGACTGAGAACCCTCGGAGAGGAATTGGGTTAAGTTCACGCCTGCTTTTGGACCATATCCCTTTAGCTCTTCATGGTCTGTCGGACCATGTTGAGGAGACGATCCTTCTTGTGTAGGCTATCTGCGGGGCGGACGCCTTTGTCTGGACCGGAGGCTTGCTTTTGCAAACCGTCGCGGTTGCGACTCAGGGGCCCTGGCATTTCTCGATTGGATAGTGCCCCTTCGGCAGAAACGGCGATTGAACAAGAAGTAGTCTCCTCATTATGGTTCTGAACAGTTTGCTTTGAATTCATGACTTTGCATCTTTGGAGATATGATCAGTGGTATGCGAAGGCACAATTTTTAGACGGGACCAGAAGAGCTGCTTTATTTGTAGTCTGATATTTACATTGTTTGTTGTAGAATTTACAGGAGTACAAATCTCAAATCTATCTGAAATAACAGCGGAGGTGATCACTATTCCATGCCCTTGGAAGCTCTACTCCATCTGTTGTCTTGAGTTTAAAAGTTCCGTCGAGGAGTTTTTGGCTGACGATAAACGGTCCCTCCCAGTTGGGGCCAAAAACTCCTGTTGTGGTCATGATTTTCTTTAGGACTAAGTCTCCCTCCTCGAATGTTCGGTGCCTGACCTTTTGGTTGAAATGCCGGGCAATTCTCCTTTGGTGGGCGACTACTCTGAGTTCTGCCTCAGTCCTTTTTTCTTCAAGCAAATCCAAGGCTTCATATTGCAGCTTTTCATTCTCCTTCGGGCCGTAATAGATTCTGCGGTGAGTTGGAACCTCCAACTCCACAGGAATCATTGCTTCCGAACCAAATGCCAAGGAGAACGGCGTATGCTCTGTTGCAGTTTTATGCGTTGTGCGGTAAGCCCATAGTGCAAGTGGCAGCTCCTCTATCCAATTACCCTTAGCTTTCTCGAGGCGCTTTTTGATGGTAGATTTCAGGATTTTGTTGACTGCCTCAACTTGCCCGTTTTCCTGCGGATGGGCGACTGCTGCAAAGCTTTTCTGAATTTGATATTTGTTGCAGAAATTCCTGAATTCATCACTTTCGAATTGCGTGCCATTGTCGGTGATGATTCTCTATGGAATCCCAACTGCATATGATGTTTTTCAAGGCAAAATTGATCACCTTCCTTGATGTGATAGTTGCTAATGGTTCGGCTTCAGCCCATTTGGTAAAGTAATCCACAACAACTATTGCATATTTGAAGCTTGACTTTGCGGTAGGTAAAGCTTCAATCAGGTCTATGCCCCAGATAGCGAAGGTCCAAGGACTCATCATTTGTGTCAATTCAGTTGACGGGGCTCTTGGAATCTTTGCAAATTTCTGACACCGATCACACTTCTTAGTGAAGACCATAGAATCCAGGTTTATATCGGGCCAGAAGTAGCCATATCGAAGGACTTTTTTAGCAAGAGTTTGTCCACCAATATGACCTCCACAATCCCCCTCGTGCCGCTCTGCCAAGATTGCCTTGGATTCTTCCTTTGATACGCACCGTAAACAGAGGCATCGAATATCCCCTTCTGTATAGGCGTCCATCTTGAACGAGGTATAGGCGAGACTTCCGGAGCAACTTCTTGCGATCTTTTGGTTTCTCAGGAAGTGTCCCGTGAAGTATATAATTTTTTATGGAGGTCATCCATGAGTCGGGCTCGTCGGTTGCCTCCATAACCCAATCTACATCAGATTCTTCAATACTTGGATTGGATAGCACTTCCACAGGGACAAGATCGAAGATTTGAGGATCTCAGGTGCTGGCTAACTTTGACAAGGAATCGGCTTTCCGATTCTCTTCTCGAGGAATATGAGAGATAGAATAATATTCCAAGCCGTTGAGAAACTCTTTGGCTTTGAGAAAATAAGTTGGAAGCTTTCCTTTCTTAGCTTGGAATTCACCTTTAATCTGAGAAACCATTAGCTGGGAATCGCTGAATATTAATACACTTTTCAAACTCAATTCTTTTGCGACCCGTAGTCCTCCAAGCAAAGCTTCATATTCGGCCTTGTTGTTGGTGATGGGGAATTCAAACTACAAAGCACAGCATACTTGTCGTCCTTCCGGATATCCCTGCCCCAGCACAATATTCGTTCCTAGCACCATCAACAAAAAGCTTCCATCTAACGACCAATTCGTTGGTCTCCTCCATTTCCTCTCCTCTTCTAGTGAATTCAGCAATAAAGTCAGCCAGAGCTTGCCCCTTTATCGCTTTTCTGGGGTGATAAGTGATGTCATATTGACTGAGTTCAATATTCCACTTTAGCAGTCTCCCCGAAGTTTTTGGACGGAATAGCACTTGTTTCAAGGGCTGATCTGTAAGGACTTTAATAGAGTGAGATTGGAAATAAGGCCTCAGCTTTTGTGATGCGATGAGCAAAGCATATGCAAGCTTTTCTATCCTTGGATAATTCATCTCTGCTCCAGTAAACCTTTTGCTGATGTAGTATACCGGCCATTGGACTTAATCTTCCTCCCTGATGAGTGCCGCACTCAAAGCATGGGATGACACTGCAAGGTATATGAACAAGCTTTCTCCATCCTTTGGTTTGGATAACATTGGAGGTGATTCCATATGCTTAATGAGATCTTCAAATGCTTGCTGGCATTCGGAAGTCCATCGGAAGCTCTTCTTTTCCTTTTTCACCGCATCAAAGAGGGGAATGCACCTGTCCGTTGCCTTTGAGATGAAGCGGCTCAATGCTGCTACCTTTCCATTTAAGCTTTGGAGTTCCTTCTTGGTCCGCGGAGCCTGCATCTCCCGTAGGGCAATCACTTGTGCTGGGTTTGCTTCAATGCCCCGAGCATTTACCATGAAACCAAGAAATTTTCCTGATGCTATGCCGAATGAGCATTTGAGTGGATCAAGCTTCATGCCATACCTCCTTTGGATTTGGAACATTTCGTCAAGGTCCTGCATATGGCTCTTTGCTACTTTGGATTTTACCAGCATGTCATCAACATAGACCTCCATAGTCTTTCCAATTTGTGCCTTGAACATTGAATTTACCAAGCGTTGATAGGTGGCACCTGCATTTTTTAAACCGAACGGCATTACTTTATAACAATACAACCCACGATCAGTTATGAAACTAGTACTGTCCTGGTCTGGTTCGTGCATCATGATCTGATTGTAGTCAGAATATATATCCATGAAGGACAATAGTTCATGCCCCGCTGTTGCATCAACAAGCTGATCAATTCGAGGTAGGGGGAAACTGTCCTTTGGGCAAGCTTTGTTCAAATCAGAGTAGTCAACACACACTCGCCATTTGCCGTTTGATTTCTTTACGAGGACCGGATTGGAAACCCAACTGGGATAGGTGGATTCGCGAATGAAATTATTCTTCAGTAGCCTATCCGCTTCGTCTTTCAAAGCCTCAGATTTTTCAGGGCCTTGCATTCGTCTTTTTTGTTTCACGGGATGTATGCTAGGATCAATATTTAGCTTATGCACCATCACATCTGGAGATATCCCGCACATGTCCGAGTGACTCCAAGCAAAGACGTCCAAATTTGCCTTCAGAAAAATAATTAATTCCTTTTGCAGCATAGGATCCAACTGAGAGCCAATCTTTACTACTTTATTCGGATCACCATCATGAACTTGTATAGAAATAGTGGCCTCAGCTGGTGCTGCTCTCTCGTCCCCCGTACTGGTTTTTCGTGGATCCATATCTTCTTGTACGTCATTGTATTCTCCAGCACTTGGGGGGGGGGGGGTTATTAGTTGCTATAAAGGCGCTTCATGGATGCGGAGAGGAGCCTCCACATCCTTCTTTGCTTCATATTTTCGAGCTTCAATCAACTCCGCCATATAGCATTTTCTCGATTCCCGAGGATCACCCTTGATAACCCCTACTCCGTTTGCAGTCGGGAATTTCATCATTAAACACCAAGGAGCAAGGGCTATCTTGAAGGCGGCAAGTACTGGTCTTCCCAAGAATGTGTTATACCCTGAAAATGAATCAATTATGATGAAAGGTTGCATCAGAGAAGCTTGCTTTTTCCCTTCGCCCAGTTCTACAAGGAGATCAATTACGCCAATTGGTTGAGTTGGTACACCGGTGAACCCGTGTTTCTTATTCTTGCTAGCTCGTACATTATCCATAGAGAGGCCCATTTTAGAGAAGGTACTGTAAAACAGGACGTTCACGGATGCTCCGTTATCAATCAACACTTTCTTCACTATTGCTGGACCCAAGCCAATAGTAATCACCATAGGGTCAACGGTTGGAGCCAACATACCTTCTGAATCCCGATCTCGGAATACAACATCTTCACAGGACGTTTTGGACATTTTCCGACGAAGAGAATTATTGCAAACTTCAAAGCCATCCACTTCCGAAGTGTAGCCTAGTTCATTGGTATACCTGATCATATCCTCCCAAGAGTCTCCTGCAGGTTGGGTCCGCCGCTAATCGTATTGATTATAGGTCGGGAACCACTTGTGGGTGTTCTTCTATCTTGGGTCGGATGAGTTTGTTGCCCCTGAGTAGGCCCGGTATCCGTTGAATGCTTTACGTACTCCTGGAAACGATTCTTCCTTATCAATTCCTCAACCAGGTTCTTTAGGTGCCGACATTCATTAGTGTCGTGTCCCGGTCGATTGTGAAACCGACAAAATCTTCCGGAGTTTGCAGCCTCTTCAGACACTTTTACGGGCCTCGGGTCCGGGTAATTCTCCGATTCCTTGGTTGCCATGAATATGTGCTCAAACGTTTCATTCAACGGAGTAAAATCCGTTGTCTTGTAGAAATGTCGTTTCTTGGGATCTTTATCATTTCTAGCATCATCACCGTTTCTCCTTTTCTGCCCCTCTCCAAAATTTCCTTGATTATTCTTGGTAAGAATTTCCTTCCTTTCCGGGACCACCTTAGCTTTGATATTGCCAGCGGAATAGATAGGATCATCTTCAAGACACATGTACTCCTCGGCTTTATCATAAAATTTCTCTAGTGTTTCAGGTTTCTTTCTCTTCAACCACCTCCCAAACTCAGATAGTTTATCTATGCCCCCTTTTAATGCCATTAGAATCAGCCTTGGTTCGTGGGTGCCCACTTCGGCGGCGGCAGCATCAAGACGATTCAGGAAAGACCTTATCGTTTCTCCAGGAGCTTGCTCTAGCTCATTAAGAGACATGATATCCCTGACCTTTGTTGTTTGGAGGCGGAATTGGTCGCGAAAGCATTTTGCTAGTGTGGCAAAATCATCAATCGATCGTGGAGGCAACTTGGTAAACCATAATGATGCGACTCCCTCCAAGTACACTGGGAAATACAAACACTTAAGTTCGTCTGTTGCTTGGGCCCCATCTATGTGCTGGTCATATCGAAACAAGAACACGTTGGGGTCGCCTGTCCCTTTGTAGGCTTGGATGGTAGGAGGTTTGAACTTGCGCGGAAAAGTTGTCTTCTTAATTCTTTCAGTGAGAGGGGTTTTGGATGGTGCAAATTCCCATTCAGCTCCGTTGTCATTTCAGCCTTTATCCTCCTTCATGATTTGTCGGACCATGTTCAGGAGACGATCCTTCTCTGTGAGGCTATCTGCGGGGCGGACGCCTTTGTCTTGACCGGTAGCTTGCTTGAGCAAACCATCGCGGTTGCGACTTAGGGGCCCTGGTCTTTCTTGATTGGAAAGTGCCCCTTTGGCAGATTCAGCGACACGACGAGAAGTAGTTTCCATGTTATGGTTCCGAGTAGCTTGCTTTGAACTGTCGTGTTTACCCTTGTCGGGGTTAGAAATCTCTTGGAAAGATTTTTCTCGATTTGGGCTAGAGGAAGAGGAAAGGGCATCTTCCGCATGGACGAGCTTTGAAGCTACCTTTGCCGTAGCGGTTTGAAGAGCAATGAGAGAATCTAGCCTTGACATGATGGCTTTGCTAGCTATCTCCTGTTGTTGCGTGAGCCCCGCAACGGCTTGATCAAGTTCAGCTCTCGTAACATTCACACCACCATTTGAGGTCTCCCCTACTTCAAATCGGTTAACCACGGGCGTTTCGTCCCGATTTCCTTCGTTGGATGTTCTAATCCTTGCTTCTTTGCTCGCTTTTGGCGGCATTATTTCAGAAAGCAACTTAAACTTTGAGGAGAATTCGTCAGAAGGTCCAAATTGCAAACTGGAGTAAGCTATTTTGAAGCTTCACTTGAAGATTGTGAAATCTTCGAAGCACTCTTGATGTCAGAGATTGAATCCGACCCCACGGTGGGCGCCAAATTGTTTACACCAAAAATTGGTATAACAACCAAAAAGGTATTTCTGAACACGTTACCAAATCAGAGGCGAGATGCTTAAGAAGCACGTAGCCTTTACAAAGGCGGGGTGTTAGAAAACCTTTTAGAATTATATAGGGCTAAATCCAAATCTTAAAACAAGAAAATGCAGAAAAAAGACAAGAGTTTATAGTGGTTCGACTCTTAATTGAGTCTACGTCCACTTTGAAGATCGGATTCCATTATTCATCTTTTGATTTACAATGTTTTGCTCCATATACATCCACAAAGCTCCTCTCACATGCATTTGCTTCTAAACTTGATTGCAAAAGATAAAAAGCTTGAAGTGTTTATGCCAATCCTTCCATGGAAGCCATGATTGAAAGCTTGAAAGACCTTTAAGTGATTCGCCAAGAGATGCAAAATGCTTGAAGAAGTCCAGGAAGCAATCCGACAGCACCTCCTCGTAGTTGCCCCAAAAGTCCCCCCGAAATGATGGAGGTAAGGTGCTATTTATAGGTGATGGAGTGGCTGAAATCTTCAATTCAGGTGGCTGGTCGGTATTTTCAGATATTTACAGAAATGCCACTGCCAGTTGTCAACAGCTGGCGCATCGCTTCATCCATCTCGACCGACCAGGGAACTTCATTGGAGGGAAAGGCGAGCAGAAAGCAGAAAGATGACCAGGAAGCTTACATGCGGAGCAGACCGATCAGGTGGCCCGGAAGCGGAGCGGGCCGGTCAGGAAACTTTGGAGTTAGCTGGTGCGATCAGGAGCTAAGGAACGACCAGTGGCACCAGACATTCGGAACGACCATCTTCAGAGCGTCCAAATACCTTTGTCTTTTAGGGGGATCAGATCCCTTCAGTACTTTCGGGCGACCGGAGCCGCTTACATTTCAGAGCGACCAGAATTGTTCGTACTTTGGAGCGACCAGAATTGTTCGTACTTTGGAGCGACCAGAACTGTTCGCACTTTGGAGCGACCATAACTGTTTGTACTTTGGAACGATCAGGAGCTTCGGTGTATTGTGAGCGACTAGTTATCTTGAATATTTGGAGCGACCAGTCTTATGAGAGCGACCAGGAATTTTCTTGCTTTTAGAGCGATCGTAAGCCTTCCCTTTTTTGGAACGACCAAGAACTTTTTACACTTCAGAACGACCGGAAATCAATTTTCTACGACCGATCCTTCTTAATACTTGTCTGACCGACCCCTGCTTTTAAAATGTTCAAAACTGACCCGTATACGCTTGAACCGATCAAGTGGATAACATATATACACTCAAACTCAATATAGGGTATTGCTAATCCTATCTCTATTGAGTTACGCCACTATAACGACTAAGGATTTTCGACCTCGAAAATCGACACAAACACTATGTCGAGTGTTCATACATCGAGAATACGGGATCGTTAATAGAAAGAATTTAGAGGGTGAGATAAGATTGAAAGAAAGTTAGAATAGAAGAAGAAAAATAAACACAACAGAAACAGAGTCGCACATCGCAGCGGAACAAAATATAATATAGAAATAAATCTTTATTAAGAGCTTGAAAAATACTTACAATTATCAGAGTACATCAACACATTTGGACAGTTATAATATCCTGTTCTCATCTACAACACGCAACAGAATAACAATCATATATCATACGTCTGGACTCCTCCAGCTCGTCTCTTCACAGCGTCTAATAACCTGAACCTGTACAGCCCGGCCTAACCCGAGCATTACAAACGCACAGATCAGTCTGGTGAACCAGAGTGAGAAAAACACACTAAGTTTATAAGTAACATCCAACTTGATTTTAAAGTTAATATCTTTTCGAAAGAAAGGATAATCGTAAGTCCAAATCCACACATAAATACAGATGGTTTTTACCTTAAGATAACCCAAATCGTTTTTGAAATCAATAATATTCTGATATTACAATAGTTATGTAGTACAAATATATAACAATCTAGCAGAACGCTTGCATCTCACGCTCTAAATACATAGTATACAATCAAAACTGTAGGCTCTTATTGGAGAATGGATTTTCCTGGCAAGGTATGGGACCACCTACCGACAATGTACCTACAGAGATGAATACATTGGGGATTCACATCTTGCAACCCCGACTAAACATGACCGGCCCCTCATTTCGCTTGAGAGTACCGAATATATCATTACCACGGTTGGGGGCCATCCAACCGAACCAATAGCATACAAAAATAAAAAAGGGACAACCGAAGGCATTTAATTTCTCCAGATCAGGTAATGATATATCCTTTTGATGGGTGCGACCCGCATAGTCATGCTACCTACCCGATTTTCTACCATTCCCGATTGATGAGGCTTGAGGTCAAGATTAATTAATTAATTAATTTATCATTATTATATTATTATTCAATTCTTCTGAACGTTGGGCCACTATTCACTTTGAATGTCACATCTTCAGATCCGCCAGATATCACTAAATATTTATCTCCACAAAAATACTCTGAGTGTTAAGCTAAAACAAGGTGTCCAGTCTACACCGCCTCCAACAGAAATATGTTTGTGGAAATTCAATATCCGTGATCCCTTTGGAAATACTTTGTCAGACACTCGTCCATGCAAGTCATCCAGGAATAGGATGAACCGAAGGCACCCTCCTACTACCTCCTATATAGGTATCACCCCAAGGATCAGTAGCTAGTAGTCCTTGCAATCCGTAGATTCCAACCACTACTGAATCACAATTTACCCCCGGGAGCTAACCAGAGATTATTAGTAATCCTTCCGCTTACGAAAAGACACGGTCTTCAATGCTCCATCTTCAATCTTCATCTTCACGTATTTGCTGGTTGGAATGGTTTTCGAATATAGATTCAATCCCGGTTTTTTCCGTACCAACAAGCGTATTGGCCAGATTAGATAGTCTATGATTAAATTATCAAATAAATAATTGTGTGAATAAAATGAGTTTATTAGTTCAGTACTCAGCATCACTTGGCCTTTTTAATTAAAACTAATTCACTTCTTAACCTTTCGATATTTTAAAAGATTGTACTTACCTCTTAGTTTAATACACTAATGTTCTTAAAACCATTTTATTATAATTCTTAGAAAAATATCTTATAACCATTTTTAGTTTCCTTTTTGTTCTCTTTTCAAAACATTTACTCTTCATTCTTCATTATCTGTATTTTGGAAATCGATTCAACTCATTACTCATAAAAAAACGTTACGAATTCTCTCTTGTTTCATTACATGAAAACAATACCAAATGCTTATTTCTGTAGAATAAACCAATTTAAAAACCCAATTCATCTTTTCCCTTTTTACTGGAAAATATCATTATATTTTCATGTGATCCCCTCTTATTTTTCCTTTTCTATATAAATCTTATTCACATATATACTCGAGTTCTTTTGTTCCCTTTTACTTTGGAAATCATATTATATATTCTTAAATCTTTTATTTCCATTACTTCAACACTCATTAGTTCTTGACCGTAAATTGGTAAGAGAATAAGTCCTCCAAGTATTAACCCCGAAGACCAAAATCAACATCAGACCAACACTCAGAAAATCACTCAACTCAACCAATCTCCAGTTAGGTTCCAATTCTTATCTTAACTCGTTATCAACCCATTCTATTCCATTTCTAAGTCATTCGACCATTTCCACTTTGAAAATCTCATTTAAATTTCATTTCTTTCACTTAATTCATTATTAATTATCGCCAACACAAAATCAACACTTCGAATTCACATTTCCTTTATAAACCTTGTTCATGAATCTAAGGTTTTAATATAAAAACCCATTTTAACCTTACTTCTTTCACTTAATTCAAATGTTATGTGCATATTTATTTTAAGCTATCGTGTTCGCATAAAATCCCTTTTAACTTAATTCATAAACTCGGGTTTTAATATAAAGCCCGTTCATAACATCCTTTTACAATTTGACTATATTTCATTTCAAACTTGATTATTTCCATGAATACATTCTCTTAAAAAGTGATCTCTTAAATTATTTTTAATTAGAATAATAATTTATTTATCATTAACTACTATAGAAACAATTAAGTTCTTTATTAACTAAATTAAATAGTAAATTCGTTTTAAATTTTTTAATTAACGTAAAACAAATATCCATTAAACCATTTCACTCGATTAGTGACGAAAACCCAATTTAATAATCAATCCCAGTTGAAACGAACAACTGGTCAACTCCAAACACGATCATTTCTTTAATCAATTCCAACTAATTCCTCTTTTAAATTAATTAATAATAATATAATTAATTTAAATAACTTCATTTAATAGTTATTTACATAAGAATTTGCGCTATAAAACCCTTCGATAATTATTTATAAAATTAAATAATTAATCAATAAATATATTTCTTTTCTTTTATAACTTTCCATTCAAAATAATAGATTAAAACATATCTTCAGTTATAAAATAATTTTATAACTTCCTTTCATTGATTTGCCTAATGGTAAATCAATATTTATAAAACAATTGATTTTATAGGGCATATGTTGCCAATTACTCAACCAATATTACCCACTGATTCATATCATAACAACCGTTGAATCACGGTTCAATAATCAATAACTAAGTCGATCATCTAATCGGGTTAGTCAAACAGTTCATATAATTGTAATATGAAAATAAATAATAAATTTTGAGGAATCCGGTTAGATCCCTCCAACCTGTTATCCCTGCATGTTAAGTCGCATAAAACAATTCATTTCATATGATAATATATCATTTACAATAACAAACATCAATAACCAATTCAACTGATAATAGTCAATAAACAACAATACAATCATTCAATTCAATACGTTTATATTATTGTAAACGTAATCAACAAGGTAAGTTACCTCGTTTGGAAATAATCGTTAAAAATAATGATTATATTTTATTTAAATTAAACGAGCGTTTAATTTAAATCACTGATATAAAAATATTCAGTATATAGGCAAACAATCATCAAATCATTTAACAGCTAACAAACATAGCACACATATAATAAACCCGACTTATATAAAATATAAGTGGGATAACTGTGTGAGTTGAACTCACCTTGATTTTCCAAAGGTCGTCAAAACAGTCCAATTACAACTCTGCCTAATCCCGCTTCAAAATGTTATGTCCGTTGGTACAGTTCCAACGCTCATTGTTTGATCCGGTTGTGTGCACGTATGAGAATGTTATACTTATTGTACGCATATGTTTTTAACTAAATAAATTAATACCTAAATAAATTATAAATTTAATCATTGTTTACGTTTAATATCTTAATTTATCTTGATTAGGCACGGTTTTAAAAATGTGTTCGGTATATTCAAAACTTACCATTTACCATCAATTTTGATGAATACGCATCCAGACAACCGTTAATATGTATAATATATACATTATTAATTTTAACTTTACATACGCGAGTTTTAAACAGGATTGGACATAGGTAAGCATTATTAGGTACATTTCATCTTTAGTCACGTTACACATATATGTTAGGCAAATTATAGAAAGGTAAATTTTATTCTCATACACGTTTTCAATCAGTTAATCCACCCTATAAAATAGAATCTTTGAATTTTATTAACATTTAAAATTTAATCAGTTTATCCACTTAAAAACATAATATCATTCTTTCTTTCTTCTTTGTTTGTATAGTTCTTTCTTTCTTCTCTGTCTTGTTCTGCATGTCATTATCTCTGCAACCTGTTTGATTAAAGAAGAACTATTACTCCATTTAGTTAGCTTAAATTTCATTTAGTTTGTCATCAACAACCCACGTTGAAATACATATGAAAGTCTCTCTCGTAACATCTAGTTGAAGATGAGTTTTTTCTTTAACTTTCTTCTTCGATGATTAATATAATATAATATTGCTATCACAAATTAATATCCATCCAAGCTCTTAAATATGTATTATCATAAGCTCTATTATTCCGTTCCTTCCATGCGCGATAAATAATTTCTGCAATCAGATGTAAGCTAGATCTATCTCTCTCTCTAGACTTATTACAAAATTTTCTTTTGCTCGTAAATTTATGGAGCATTTTGGTGTGATATCAAGTATTCTTTAGCATTCATTAGCAAATAACTTGCATAATTACAATGGAAAATTAAATGCTAGCTTTTCTTTGTTTCTTATTTACACAAAAGAAGGTTGTATCCTTCTACAATGATTTTTTTTTCTTTTATGACTTCATAAAATTTAGTTGATACATAAAAGAAGTTGCATTTGAATTCTTTCTCTTCTTCTATGTGATCTTCTATGAAATTCTTTTTTGTTGTTTGTACCATTTCCCTTCTTTCAACACAAAGTTAAGTGCTCGTTTTAGTTGAAACAGAGGAGATATGTAAGATGCTTCTGAGTATGAATGCTTTGTTTTCAAGTTGATTAACCGGTTGTTAGTGCAACAACAAGTACGTACCGTGGCTTACAAATATGGTTGCAAGACCGATTATTAAGCTTCTACAAATATTATATCCATCGCGAGTTCGTAGTTTTGAAGTTTTGTGGATTAATATGAAATCTTTTAGTTAATCCACTTGTGGATTAACTTACAAAATAGTTATGGGTTAACTTATTAAAGTTAAATGGTGAATTAACTAATGGAATGTGTGGATGAAAATAAAAAATTACCTTATAGAAATCACTCCCAGGCAACGTTATCAACGTTACACATATATGCATTGTATAACTTGCTATCCATTCATCACTGTTAGGTATATTATAAATTAGTCTAGGCACATATATAAATATACTGTAATTAGATTAGGCTTAATCTAATCAAGGTTGGGCATTTTATAATTACCATGCGCGCACTGTTCACCTTCATTCCCACCTGTTGTTACAAGCCGCGAGCATCATCCTACCCAATGCAATCCTTCCTCCCATCACCACTATACTCTCCAACGGTCACCACCATAACTTCTCATCACCGACCCCGCACACCTTGCCTGACACCGCCCGGACGATCCTCACCGGCCACCCTTCCCTCATCTCGGAAACTCATACCAATCCATACTGTTTAACCACAGTTCCCCACTGCACACCATCTCCACCACCACGTTCAGGAGCCACCGCCAACCTTCTCCGATCGATGACCGTCAGTCCATCGTGCCAACACCTCCATTCATCTGAGCTTCGCACTGGTCACATGATACTCTCCCACACTTCCTTCTTTCTACATGCAAACAAAAACTGTCCCCATTAAAAGAATGAGCATACATGCTTTCACCACCAAGCTACTGTAACTCCTCGTTGACCACCCTTCCTGACTCCGACCTCCAGTCATACGCCATGCAAACTCGGCTGCTTCTCCACCCCAATGCAAGTGATTAAATCCACGTCAGCAACCAGTCTTCACGTTTCAGATCCATCCTATTCCAGCTCGACCCCAACTTCCGCTTGCTGACAGTTTGAACGCGCCCAGCTCCTCTATACGCTGGTAAAAACCCCACTGCCTGACACCAGCACGAGCACCACCGAAAGCGTTCTATGCTCCCGCCATGCTTCTTCTTCAACCAATCTCTAAAGTGTCTGTAGCTCGTCGACATCGGCCCGCGTCTCCTCATTGTTAAGCTCCGACCTCCCCCTAATTGTGCAAAATTTTTTCCTCATAGTTTGAATGTCTTACCAGCAGTCTTCAACTAGAACAGTTCAGGCCAACAAAATGTTTAAGGTGTTAAAATGGGTTCGTGAAAATCTGTGTTGCGTTTTGTGTTTGAAGAGAGAGTTTGGTTTCTCCTTTTTTATTTTTTTATTCGAATGGTTTACAGTGAGGAGCAAGGAAGAAAGGAGGACATTTTGCTTTGCTGGAGAAGAGATTTCGAACCAAAAAGAAAGAAAGAGTTTCTGTATATTTATATGTTAATAAATGTTTAATAACTACAATGTCCTATCGCATGTGTAGTTGGGTTTGTAGGTTTGCATAAGCCTATAGAACATGGGTTGAAATTCCTTTTTACTTTGAGCTTACGTATGCTAATATTGAATAGGATGGTATGAAAGGCTGGTACAGAAATGGTTTTCCAATTCAAATATAGCCTCTATGTGTCGTGTGATTCAAGTTGATGAGATACCGTAGGTTAAGGTTTATTTAAAATTTGAGGGTAGGTCTCATTCTAATTTAATTTCAGTTAACTATTGCGCGTCCTTTATTTAAATTCGGTATTAAATCCCAATAACAACCGTTGTTTACCAAAAACCGTATAACATATGTATCGCCACACACGAACTTCAAACGTCTTGATAATTATCACATTGCTACGTCTTAACGTTCTGGTCCTAATGAAATTAATTTCGTTGAAAACCGACTTCGTTTGCATAACGGCGTTATTTTAAAATTTTAATTTATTCATCGGCTCACATTAAAACTAAACATACTGACAAAACAACTCCAATTGGCTCTAAACTAGAAATCTAACTATATCTAACCATACGTACTCCTATACAATTAGTTTCGTCAGAAACAGATATCGTTTGAAAATTAATCATTTCTAAGGCGTATATAAATCTAAAACAAATCATTTTTAATAATAACAAATTATTATTAACGCATATATCAAAATAAAATCTTATACAGCCTGAGAATAGATCTACATGTATTTTTGTGACGGCAAGGAATTTCGCTCGATCCGAATGAGTCGCTAAACCGACTAAGACCGGTCAAAACCCCTAATCGTTTGAGAACAGGACAAAATAGAAGGCAAACAGAAGAACATTTCATTGTATATTACAACAATTCCATCAGAATACAAGAATATGTACAGAGCATGAATAAATATTATAAATTTGACAATATCAGAGATTTTAAATACAATACTACAACGGAAAAATAGTATAAAACACAACTAGAAGGAATACACGGATACAGAGCTTTCCGAGTATAGTTCCAGCTGTAAACCAGGTCCTGTAAGGATAAATCTGCGAAACCAAAACTACTAGCTGCCCGTGCGGAAAATAAGGGCACCCAGAGTTTAGGTTAAAACAATAAACTCCAGGTCAGTCATGTGACTGGTGTGAGAACTAAAACAGTTATAAATCTTTATTTTAAAGTTAGGTAAAACAAGGGACCACGTCGTAAAAACGAAACGGGCTTTTACCCCAAGGATACCAGTGCATATCACTAAATAGCGCAATGCTAAATAAAGTACAATGAAGCTGTTATAAGACCCAAGTCCCATCACACAATGCAACGCAAGCCAGAGGATAGGGTTTTCCCTTATAACAGCCAAAGCATGCTTGATACGTTTAAGCACAGGTTGTTTTGATTTTACTATAAGTGCATAAGTGTTTCAAAACAATTTCAATCATTAATATCAATCCTAGACGGCATGGGTACCATATATCATGTCGCCAATACTAGTAATACAATCAAATCCGAAGTATCACGTATTGAAAATTGGATTCCTTCATGAGTCGAGGCTAAGGGCAAGATCCTCACCGATTCGAGACACTCTAGCAAATGCCTCAGGACCCCACTATGATCCTTGGATGCTTCAGGGCCGGTCCTCTCTTACTTTTGAGGATTAGTATTCCTGAACACACATTTCCCGGTCCTAACAGACCTAAAATCGAGGCGCCTCATTCCAACAACCACACAGGTGAAAAGTATATAAATGCCAGCCAGTTTAAGCACCGACACCACCTATAGCTAGAAAGAAACGTCGTGCTCTCCCTGCAGTCCGTATCCCGTTTTTAACTCATACCGAGGTGTGAGGCTCATGAATTCACATTATACAAAGCTACACCACATAGGCCGTGCTTTGATCATCACCACAAGACTTTGCTTTGCAACAGAAGCCTTGATCATAGCCACTTACGCATGCCACACAGGCAATTCACGCTATGCGACTAATTTCTATCGATATATAACCTCTGAGCTCGTACGTCTCAGAGAAGGGTGTTAAGCAAGAGAATAAATTCTCCGCCGCCAAACAGATATATATTTAACAGAAATCAATCAGCACAGAATAAAATCCAATGTTAGACACACAGTCCATTTACTAGTCCGTTCTGGGTCTGAACGAAACCGGAGGCACTTTCCTCGCATATCCGTCGATCTCCAAGTACGTCTGGACGATCACCAACTGATTCTCTCCTCTTGGGTGTACAACCCAATCAAGATGGTCAGAAATCATCCAAACGATGTGAAGACCCTCGGTCTTCAACCACCGTCTTCACCTTTGACATATAGCCGAATCGGTTATTCAGAATGGGTATAACCCGGCCTTTCTGAATAACCGCGTATATAATAAACACGTGTTACACAAACACAACATACGCCTCATTCAAATTCAGATGTCACTAACCGTAAATTAGTAAGAGAACAATTCCCCAAATATTAACCCCGAAGGCCGAAACCAACATCAGATTAATACCCAGGAAACCATTCTTCTTAACCAACCTACATTTAGTTTCTAAATTTCACATTCTTAGGGAAAGGTTCCCATTAATTTTATCAAAGATAAATTCTTTAAATTTATTCTTTAATCATCCATTTGGATATTCTTCAAACTAACTAAAGATTTATTAAAACTCCACTTAGTTTTAACCTTTAACCGGGTTAAAGAACCGATGTCATTTAAAACACGATTCACGATAAACCCTAAATCACATCACATTTCAATCAGTCCCCAACCGTAAATTAGTAAGAGAACAGTTCCCTGAATATTAACCCCGAAGGCCGAAACCAACATCAGATCAATATCCAAGAAACCATTCAACTTAACTGATCCCTAGTTAGTTCCGAATTCTTTTAACTCAATTTGGGTTTAAGGACAGTATTATTAAAGATACCGCTCACGACAAACCCCAAAATCACATTCCAATTGTTGATCGGGTTAAAGAGCAAGTGTTATTTAAAACACTGCTCACGATAAACCCCAAATTCCAATTTCAAATTCTATTCCAGTTAAATATTAATTAACTGGGCACTTTCACCAAATCTTAATTAAAAGGATTTATTCTTTTCTAAACTGGATTCAAGAACAGTGTTATTTAAGACACCATTCACGACGAACCCAAAATCACATCACATTCACCAGTCTCTAACTGTGAATTAGCAAGGGAACGTTTTCCCAAATATTAACCCCGAAGGCCGAAACCAACATCAGACCAATACCCAGGAAACCATCCATCTTAACTGATTCTCAGTTATAGACTAGTTAATTTCGATAAAAACACAATTTTATCTTCACAAATATGGGGTTTTTCACCCCAACTTCTTCTAACACTCTTATTTTGATTTTACACAATTTATCGTTATTTTTAATAATTTTATCAAGGCCCTTTCAGTCGATTTCCAACAACGGTCGTCGAACTGCACTTATAGCGCCCTTTTCTAAATTTTATTTGGACGTATCTCCAAATCCAACCGTTAGATTTCAAATTTCTAATATTCACTGGAAAGCTCTTTTCGACACGAACCCAACGGTTCCAGTTTTAGGAGAATCCGACGGTCGGATCTCCCGCAATGTCCACGCGAAGTTAATGGTCGAAATTCGCGAACTGCCGCGGCGCGGCGCGTTCTATTCAGGCCATTAATATATATATATATATATATATATATATATATATATAATATATATTATATATATACTTCGTCGATTTTAATTCTAAAACAACTAAAATCGATATAAATATCGTTTACGTCCAAATGGCGCAAATCTAACCAACACGACTTAATATATTCTATTTCAAATATTTTTACTTCACATATTCTATTTCAAATATTTTTACCTCAAATATTCTATTTCAAATATTTCTGATTCAAGTATTATATTTCAAATATTTCTTCTTTAAACACTTTATTCCAACACATGAATATTTATATTTTATTTCAACACCTGACTAATCTCAACGAATGAGTACCGTCAACACAAGAGTATTTTTGGTTATTTAATATATTTTATTTCAACACTTGACTAATCTCAACGAAGAGTACCGTCAACACAAGAGTATTTAATTTATTCAACACATGAATATATATATATATTTTCCGACACACGAATATATATTTCTTCTAACACGTTGATATATTTTCAAAATATTCTTTATTTACCCAAATTTGAATGAGGCTCAACCAATTACCATATAATATAGATTATATGGATTCCACACAACACATGTGTATAGCAACAACGATAAATAATCAACCATCATCCAAAGTGCACCACACAACTGCATAAGCATTAAATATAAATAATTAACGCTTACACAGCCTGTCAATCTATCGATCGACATAGAACTAACAATTGGGATTAGTGTACGTCAATTCTCATCCCAACACCCGTGCGGGGTTTCACACAACAAATACATATTTTATTCGTGCAGTTGGGCGATGTGTAAAATATATCGACCCAATAATATCATCCAAATAGGTGTACATATACAAATCGTCTGATTTGTATATGGATATTTATTTTCATGGTTCAAATTTTTCTAACACTTTTTAGAAAATTTCAGCAGCACAACGGCACTATACCAAAATTGGAGTAAGGTATAACCTAGCCATTACTCCTTCGCCTTATCTCGGCGCACGTCTAATCCTAACAAAATTTTTGATTCGTTATTCAAACCACAAACTGGGGTAAGGATCTAACCTAGCCTTACTCCCTCGCCTTATAACGGCGCACGTCTAATCCTAACCAATTATCGATTCGGTTTTTCCACATCACAAACCAAATTCACCAATATTCACACAACCACAAATATAGCAACCAAGCAAACAAGTCGTCCATGGTTTGTAGACGACGCGTGTCAGGTGCTACTAAACACCATCAAACATCCTAGTATATATTTTTAACTAGAAAAGAAATTTAAAGTGAGAAGTTCTCACCGAGGGATCCACTGCTCCAGTTTATTTCTGCAATTCAGAACAGTCTGGATTTGCTCGTACCTCCAACATAATCTTTTCCACGCTGTTCACATTTAAAAATCACATTTTTATTTCCAAGAATATATTTTTTATAACGCTATTTTTGTATAAAATAAAAACCGAGTTTTTATTCCACTAACTTATATATAAAAATCAGATTTTTAAAGTAAATCTATTCTTATTTCGCTACTTTCTATTTGAAACCCATATTTTTATTACTTTAACATATATTAAAAAAAATAAAATTCTTACCTCTTTAACATATATTTTAAAAATCAAATTCTTACCTCTTAAAAATTAAATCTTTCTTCCAATGAAAATCTACATTTCTATGACTACATAAAAAAAAACCTTATTTTCAAACATTAAAAAGCCCACTTTTTCTATATTAAAATTCCTATTTTCCTTTTGGTATAATATATATAAAAAAAACTGAAATTTAAAATCTCACCGTGTTACTCAGAGGAGGGAGGGGAAGCTGCTGTCGCTGGTGCGGAGGTGGAGGCCGGTTGAACTCGCTGGGTGTCGGATTTACTTCGAGCGGAGGGAGGGTTGGCGGATTTCGACCTGGGGTTGCGCGAATCGAGGGAGTGGCAGGCTGGGGCGAGCTGAGGGAGGAGAGGGAAGGCGAGATTATCGCGGCTACAAGGGGAGGAACGCCTCCAGCGGTGGCGCGGGTCTTGGGCAAGGGGGCGACGTGACTTAGGGTTCGATTGGGGGTGGGGCTTTTGGGTGGATCGCACATCGTATGGGGAGAGGAGGGAGGTTGGACGGAGGGGAGACGCCTCCTCCTGCTCTGGCGGCGGCGGCAGCTCGATCGGAGAAGCGACGAGCTCCTCCCCCTCTTTTTTTTATTTTCTTTCTTACGTCCTGATTTGTGAAACGAATAAGGAGGGGAGGGGCTAAGTAGAAAATGTATATATTATTTTAATTATTATTTTCCGTTTTATTCTCCACAAAGTCAAATTTTATTTGGACTGAGAATCGAACCCAACGACTGTCGTCCCTAGCGTATTGCCCTCATTCCGAACACAATGGGATATGCCACACAAGCCAATTCGGCTGTTTCGATAGGTTTTTCTCAAAATTAAAATATAAATTAGTGTATATTCAACTTTAAACGTACATTTCAAATTACCGGGGCCACATACGAACTCTAAAAATTCCAGAAAATTATTTCTAGCTTTGTATCGACGATACGGTCCTAACAAAACTAATTTCACCGAATTTTGAAACCGTTTGAAAAATGGTCAATTTCTGGTCGACCCGAATTGACCAAACATATTTTCTTGTGCCACGGTCACATATTAATTCAGAAAATTACGCCACTTGGAACCTAGCGATAATTTGATGCCCTGGATCCAACAAAAGTGGTTTCGTCGAAAACAGAGGTCGTTTGCAAAATCTCTATTTTTAAGGGTTGTTGTTTATTAATCGATGACCCCGGCCCATAGCCACAAATCCGAACCTCGAAATATATCGAAGCTTATACTTTTCGGAGTCGCAACCGGTGATTTGAACCCAATGGAAGTGGTTTTGAGTCCGAATTCGATCGTATGCAAAATATGACTTTTTGGGCCTTATATAGAATTCCACAACGACTATTTTGAATTTTAATCTGGACATATCTCTCAACTGCTAATGTGAAATCTCAGTTTCTTACATCCGTTAGAAAGATATAGTTCAACAGATTTAAATATTTCTTGTTTCGCCAAAATCCGATTTATTTTGAATCCTGTACGTTGAGTCAAAGTTTGAAGTCGAATTTTAAAACTACCGCGCCATTTCAGGCTCGTTATATAATTAAAATAAATTTATTCGTTTTAACTTCGTCGAAAATAAATTTGCCAACGTATATATTTAAAATAATCTATTTTAACTAGCCGAAATCGATTAAAATAGCCAAAATAAAAATTTTAAACTGGCCCAGATTTTCCAAGTTTTTACAATCCTCCCCACTTAAATCTTTTCGTCCTCGAAAAGGAACAGAGGTGGAAGTTGTTTTCTAATCAACTCAACTTCCTTTTATTTTGGTTATGGCTTAAGTTCTCCAACGTTTAGTTTCTGAAAACTTTTCAAATTTCTCAAAAATTTGGCTAACACCCAAAATTTCTGAAAAATTTCGCCATAACCTCCCCTGCACCGGGAGCTTCGGGATATTTCAAATAGCCTCCCATAGCCCTCACCAATCAATGGTGGAATAAAAAGAAAAAGAGAAAGCCAAGCGGCTAGCCGATATGGCTCATAAAATCATCATCACCCAAGAAATACAGTAAATATGGTATATAAACATGTACCTATTTGACGGGCATAACAATTTTATTCCTTTGCTTAGCATCCCTGCTATGACCTGCTCAATGTATATACACATGTACATATATGCAAAAGCGATAAATTCTCAATTCAGTTAAATTTGGTACAATTGGCTAAATTCGCTTTACATGTACATGTTAGTGAAATTAATCAACAAATAATCAAACAACACAACCAGTAGTCAATTAGTGGCTTATTGTTTCAAATGCATAATTTATATATAGTCAAAGATCCAACTTTTGATGCCAAGTCAAAACAAATAAGCCTATTCTAGTTTTGGTTCTCACACCAGTCTAGTGGAAATATATAGATATCACACCTTCGACACACGAACATAAACTCTGATGATGAGTACTCAACCATCAGAATCATCTTCGGGCTATAAGATGTGAGTCTATATCTATCCAATATATTAAAACCTTGAATATACGTTCATGACGCGTATACGTGAAATCTCATATACTGGACTGTCCAAATTAATTTAAAATAAACCATTCAAATACGTATACTTGGATTTAATTTTTAAAACAAAGTTGGTATTCAAATTTATTTTAAAAATATACTCTTCACACTCGTTCTAGGATACTACTGATCCTATCTCTAACGAGTTACTCTTGTTCGATATTGCTAATCCAATTTCTGATGAATTCTTTCATTTGGTTCTAAAGTGTCTTGTTCTCGAGCTCTGTAAACCAAAGCTCTAATACCAACTGTGACGGCAAGGAATTTCGCTCGACCCGAATGAGTCGCTAAATCGACTAAGACCGGTCAAAACCCTAATCGTATGAGAACCGGACAAAATAGAAGGCAAACAGAAGAACATTTCATTGTATATTACAACAATTCCATCAGAATACAAGAATATGTACAGAGCATGAATAAATATTATACATTTGACAATATCAGAGATTTTAAATACAATACTACAGCGGAAAAATAGCATAAAACACAACTAGAAGGAATACACGGATACAGAGCTTTCCGAGTATAGTTCCAGCTGTAAACCACGTCCTGTAAGGATAAATCTGCAAAACCAAAACTACTAGTTGCCCGTGCGGAAAATAAGGGCACCCAGAGTTTAAGTTAAAACAATAAACTCCAGGTCAGTCATGTGACTGGTGTGAGAACTAAAACAGTTATAAATCTTTATTTTAAAGTTAGGTAAAACAAGGGACCACGCCGTAAAAACGGAACGGGCTTTTACCCCAAGGATACCAGTGCATATCACAAAACAGCGCAATGCTAAATAAAGTACAATGAAGCTGTTATAAGACCCAAGTCCCATCATACAATGCAACGCAAGCCAGAGGATAGGGTTTTCCCTTATAACAGCCAAAGCATGCTTGATACGTTTAAACACAGCTTGTTTTGATTTTACTATAAGTGCATAAGTGTTTCAAAACAATTTCAATCATAAATATCAATCCTAGGCGGCATGGGTACCATATATCATGTCGCCAATACTAGTAATACAATCAAATCCGAAGTATCACGTATTGAAAATTGGATTCCTTCATGAGTCGAGGCTAGGGGAAAGATCCTCACCGATTCGAGACACTCTAGCAAATGCCTCAGGACCCCACTATGATCCTTGGATGCTTCAGGGCCGGTCCTCTCTTACTTTTGAGGATTAGTATTCCTGAACACACGTTTCCCGGTCCTAACAGACCTAAAATCGAGGCGCCTCATTCCAACAACCACACAGGTGAAAAGTATATAAATGCCAGCCAGTTTAAGCACCGACACCACCTATAGCTAGAAAGAAACGTCGTGCTCTCCCTGCAGTCCGTATCCCGTTTTTAACTCATACCGAGGTGTGAGGCTCGCGAATTCACATTATACAAAGCTACACCACACAGGCCGTGCTTTGATCATCACCACAAGACTTTGCTTTGCAACAGAAGCCTTGATCATTGCCACTTACGCATGCCACACAGGCAATTCACGCTATGCGACTAATTTCTATCGATATATAACCTCTGAGCTCGTACGTCTCAGAGAAGGGCGTTAAGCAAGAGAATAAATTCTCCGCTGCCAAACAGATATATATTTAACAGAAATCAATCAGCACAGAATAAAATCCAATGTCAGACACACAGTCCATTTACTAGTCCGTTCTGGGTCTGAACGAAACCGGAGGCACTTTCCTCGCATATCCGTCGATCTCCAAGTACGTCTGGACGATCACAACTGATTCTCTCCTCTTGGGTGTACAGCCCAATCAAGATGGTCAGAAATCATCCAAACGATGTGAAGACCCTCGGTCTTCAACCACCGTCTTCACCTTTGACATATAGCCGAATCGGTTATTCAGAATGGGTATAACCCGACCTTTCTGAATAACCGCGTATATAATAAACACGTGTTACACAAACACAACATACGCCTCATTCAAATTTAGATGTTACTAACCGTAAATTAGTAAGAGAACAATTCCCTAAATATTAACCCCGAAAGCCGAAACCAACATCAGATTAATACCCAGGAAACCATTCTTCTTAACCAACCTACAGTTAGTTTCTAAATTTCACATTCTTAGGGAAAGGTTCCCATTAATTTTATCAAAGATAAATTCTTTAAATTTATTCTTTAATCTTCCATTTGGATATTCTTAGAACTAACTAAAGATTTATTAAAAGTCCACTTAGTTTTAACCTTTAACCGGGTTAAAGAACCGATGTCATTTAAAACACGATTCACGATAAACCCTAAATCACATCACATTTCAATCAGTCCCCAACCGTAAATTAGTAAGAGAACAGTTCCTTGAATATTAACCCCGAAGGCCGAAACCAACATCAGATCAATATCCAAGAAACTATTCAACTTAACTGATCCCCAGTTAGTTCCTAATTCTTTTAACTCAATTTGGGTTTAAGAACAGTATTATTAAAGATACCGCTCACGACAAACCCCAAAATCACATTCCAATTGTTGATCGGGTTAAAGAGCAAGTGTTATTTAAAACACTGCTCACGATAAACCCCAAATTCCAATTTCAAATTCTATTCCAGTTAAATATTAATTAACTGGGCACTTTCACCAAATCTTAATTAAAAGGATTTATTTTTTTCTAAACTGGATTCAAGAACAGTGTTATTTAAGACACCATTCACGATGAACCCAAAATCACATCACATTCACCAGTCTCTAATTGTGAATTAGCAAAAGAACGATCTCCCAAATATTAACCCCGAAGGCCGAAACCAACATCAGACCAATACCCAGGAAACCATCCGTCTTAACTGATTCTCAGTTATAGACTAGTTTATTTCGATAAAAACACAATTTTATCTTCACAAATGTGGGGTTTTTCACCCCAACTTCTTCTAACACTCTTATTTTGATTTTACACAATTTATCGTTATTTTTAATAATTTTATCAAGGCCCTTTCAGTCGATTTCCAACAACGGTCGTCGAACTGCACTTATAGCGCCCTTTTCTAAATTTTATTTGGACGTATCTCCAAATCCAACCATTAGATTTCAAATTTCTAATATTCACTGGAAAGCTCTTTTCGACACGAACCCAACGGTTCCGGTTTTAGGAGAATCCGACGGTCGGATCTCCCGCAATGTCCACGCGAAGTTAATGGTCGAAATTCGCGAACTGCCGCGGCGCGGCGCGTTCTATTCAGGCCATTAGTGTATATATATATATTATATATATATATACTTCATCGATTTTAATTCTAAAACAACTAAAATCGATATAAATATCGTTTACGTCCAAATGGCGCAAATCTAACCAACACGGCTTAATATTTTATATTTCAAATATTTTTACTTAACATATTCTATTTCAAATATTTTTACCTCAAATATTCTATTTCAAATATTTCTGATTCAAGTATTATATTTCAAATATTTCTGCTTTAAACACTTTATTCCAACACATGAATATTTATATTTTATTTCAACACCTGACTAATCTCAACGAATGAGTACCGTCAACACAAGAGTATTTTTGGTTATTTAATATATTTTATTTCAACACTTGACTAATCTCAACGAATGAGTACCGTGAACACAAGAGTATTTAATTTATTCAACACATGAATATATATATATATTCCGACACACGAATATATATTTCTTCTAACACGTTGATATATTTTCAAAATATTCTTTATTTACCCAAATTTGAATGAGGCTCAACCAATTACCATATAATATAGATTATATGGATTCCACACAACACATGTGTATAGCAACAACGATAAATAATCAACCATCATCCAAAGTGCACCACACAACTGCATAAGCATTAAATATAAATAATTAACACTTACACAGCCTGTCAATCTATCGATCGACATACAACTAACAATTGGGATTAGTGTACGTCAATTCTCATCCCAACACCCATGCGGGGTTTCACACAACAAATACATATTTTATTCGTGCAGTTGGGCGATGTGTAAAATATATTGACCCAATAATATCAGCCAAATAGGTGTACATATACAAATCGTCTGATTTGTATATGGATATTTATTTTCACGGTTCAAATTTTTCTAACACTTTTTAGAAAATTTCGGCAGCATAACGGCACTATACCAAAATTGGAGTAAGGTCTAACCTAGCCATTACTCCTTCGCCTTATCTCGGTGCACATCTAATCCTAACAAATTTTTCGATTCGTTATTCAAACCACAAACTGGGGTAAGGATCTAACCTAGCCTTACTCCCTCGCCTTATAACGGCGCACATCTAATCCTAACCAATTATCGATTCGGTTTTTCCACATCACAAACCAAATTCACCAATATTCACACAACCACAAATATAGCAACCAAGCAAACAAGTCGTCCATGGTTTGTGGACGACAGGTGTCAGGTGCTACTAAACACCGTCAAACATCCTAGTATATATTTTTAACTAGAAAAGAAATTTAAAGTGAGAAGTTCTCACCGAGGGATCCACTCCTCTAGTTTATTTCTGCAATTCAGAACAGTCTGGATTTGCTCGTACCTCCAACATAATCTTTTCCACGCTGTTCACATTTAAAAATCACATTTTTATTTCCAAGAATATATTTTTTATAATGCTATTTTTGTATAAAATAAAAACCGAATTTTTATTCCACTAACTTATATATAAAAATCAGATTTTTAAAGTAAATCTATTTTTATTTCGCTACTTTCTATTTGAAACCCATATTTTTATTACTTTAACATATATTAAAAAAAAAATCAAATTCTTACCTCTTTAACATATATTTTAAAAATCAAATTCTTACCTCTTAAAAATTAAATCTTTCTTCCAATGAAAATCTACATTTCTATGACTTTATAAAAAAAAACCTTATTTTCAAACATTAAAAAGCCCACTTTTTCTATACTGAAATTCCTATTTTCCTTTTGGTATAATATATATACAAAAAACTGAAATTTAAAATCTCACCGTGTTACTCAAAGGAGGGAGGGGAAGCTGCTGTCGCTGGTGTGGAGGCGGAGGCCGGTTGAATTCGCTGGGTGTCGGATTTACTTCGAGCGGAGGGAGGGTTGGCGGATTTCGACCTGGGGTTGCGCGAATCGAGGGAGTGGCAAGCTGGGGAGAGCTGAGGGAGGAGAGGGAAGGCGAGATTGTCACGGCTACAGGGGGAGGAACGCCTCCAGCGGCGGCGCGGGTCTTGGGCAAGGGGGCGACGGGACTTAGGGTTCGATTGGGGGTGGGGCTTTTGGGTGGATCGCACGTCGTATGTGGAGAGGAGGGAGGTTGGACGCAGGGGAGACGCCTCCTCCTGCTCTGGCGGCGGCGGCAGCTCGATCGGAGGAGCGACGAGCTCCTCCCCCTCTTTTTTTTCTTTCTTACGTCCTGATTTGTGAAACGAAGAAGGAGGGGAGGGGCTAAGTAGAAAATGAATATATTATTTTAATTATTATTTTCCGTTTTGTTCTCCACAAAGTCAAATTTTATTCGGACTCAGAATCGAACCCAACGACTGTCGTCCCTAGCGTATTGCCCCCATTCCGAACACAATGGGATATGCCACGCAAGCCAATTCAGCTGTTTCGATAGGTTTTTCTCAAAATTAAAATATAAATTAGTGTATATTCAACTTTAAACATACATTTCAAATTACCGGGGCCACATACGAACTCTATAAATTCCATAAAAATTATTTCTAGCTTCGTATCGACGATACGGTCCTAACAAAACTAATTTCATCGAATTCTGAGACCATTTGAAAAATGGTCAATTTCTGGTCGATCCGAATTGACCAAACACATTTACTTGTGCCACGGTCACATATTAATTCAGAAAATTATGCCACTTGGAATCTAGCAATAATTTGACGCCCTGGATCCAACAAAAGTGGTTTCGTTGAAAACAGAGGTTGTTTTGCAAAACTCTATTTTTAAGGGCTGTTGTTTATTAATCGATGACCCCGGCCCATAGCCACAAATCCGAACCTCGAAATATATCGAAGCTTATACTTTTCGGAGTCACAACCGGCGATTTGAACCCAATGGAAGTGGTTTCGAGTCCAAATTCGATCGTATGCAAAATATGACTTTTTGGGCCTTATATAGAATTCCACAGTGACTATTTTGAATTTTAATCTGGCATATCTCTCAACTGCTAATGTGAAATCTCAGTTTCTTACATCCGTTAGAAAATATAGTTCAACAGATTTAAATATTTCTTGTTTCGCCAAAATCCGATTTATTTTCAATCCTATACGTTGAGTCAAAGTTTGAAGTCGAATTTTAAAACTACCGCGCCATTTCAGGCTCGTTATATAATTAAAATAAATTTATTCGTTTTAACTTCGTCGAAAATAAATTTGCCGTCGTATATATTTAAAATAATCTATTTTAACTAGCCAAAATCGATTAAAATAGCCAAAATAAAAATTTTAAACTGGCCCAGATTTTCCGGGTTGTTACAATTTTAAACTCAATAGATATAAATTCCCGGTTTAAAGTGATATTTCAATTATATATAAAACCTTTAAATTTATTAAATGAACGTTATCGTTTATTAACGAATCCATAGCGACTATTTTAAAATTTGAATTGGAAATAACTAACAATCCATAACGAGAAATCTGCATTTTTTTTCTCTTTTATTAGAAAATTATAATCAATTAGATTCGTACGTTTCTTGTTTCACGGGATTCGACTTATATCGGATCCTGTATATTCAATTAAAGTTCAAAACTCAATATTACGAACTAGCACGATGTTACGAGCTCGATTTATATTAAATTATAAATTCCAACTTTGTTTTAAATAACGAATTCAATATTAAAATCCATTAATATTCCAAATTAATATTTAAATAATAAAATAAATTTAAATATTTGATTACCAAAAATACGGGACATTACATTCTTTCCCGCTTAAAAGAATTTCGTCCCCGAAATTATTAAGGTAGGAAAAATGCTATGAATCCCATTATTTATTTTTCTAAAATCCAATTTAACATTAAATCGAAAACTAATTCATTATTGTAAATCAAAATTTTAAAAAATGGCCAATAAAAATTCTAACACTTTAAATTCCTGGAAAAAAATCGGAAGAGTCTCCCTTGTACGACTTGATCGGAACAACCACAAATGCCACTTCTGGGCCTCACATATCGATTAAAAGAAAACAAATCCAAGCGGCTACCCAGCTCAGGGGTATATGATCAAAATCCAAATCAATATAATTAATGTTTACCTATTTGTCGGGCAATCAATACTCTAATCATGAAGCACAACACTAACAGTCCATTCTCTTCCGACCCGCACTAACTCAATATAATGCAAATAGCTAATATATGATTAAATCATTTATTTTTATTTCATATGTGATTTCATTCCAATTCATTATACTAGGATTTATTATTTCAATTCATTTACAATATTCACTTGGGCTTAATATCAATCGATTTATATCAGATTGATTTCTATTTTCTGACTTTAATTTCAAAAATCATTCATTTCCAATTTAATCTGTTTTTTATCTTATCTTAAGTTAAATTCAGATTCATTCAATTTCATGTTACACAATATTTATTCACAATTTTATATATGAAAACTTCTGGTTATATTAACCATTCAAATTTCTAATCCAATTTGAATTTCATTCAAATTAACCAAAAACCAAATCAATATCTTAATAATTTGATAAAATTATTTCCTTTCTATACAAAAATATATTTCAGGTAAAATTATTTCATTTATCCTCTTTACAAAACAATATCGTATCCATTGCCAATTCAATGCTTCTAAACACTTGATCGATCAAATAACATAATACAAAACATTTTTGTATAAAATCTGCAAATACGCTCTCATATATATACACTCAACTCCATCTATGGTATTACTAACCACATCTCTATCGAGTTTACACCATAGAGCCAAGCTTATTACTAAACCAATAGCTTTGATACCACTATAACGACCAACGATTTTCGACCTCGAAAATTGACACAAACACTATGTCGACTGTTCAAACATCGAGAATACCGGATCGTTAATAGAAAGAATTTAGGTGGTGAGATAAGATTAAAAGAAAGTTAGAATAGAAGAAGCAAAAGAAACACAATAGAAACAGAGTCGCACATCGCAGCCGAACAAAATATAATATAGAAATAAATCTTTATTAAGAACTTGAAAAATACTTACAATTATCTGAGTACATCAACACATTTGGACAATTATAATATCCTGTCCTCATCTACAACACACAGAGGAATAAAACTCATATATCATACATCTGGACTCCTCCAGCCCGTCTCTTCACATGGTCCAATAGCCTGAACCTGTACAGCCCGGTCTGACCCGAGCATTACAAACGCACGGATCAGTCGGGTGAACCAGAGTGAGAAAAAACACTAAGTTTATAGGTAACATCCAACTTGATTTTAAAGTTAAAATCTTTTTGAAAGAAAGGATAATCGTAAGACCAAATCCACACATAAATACGGACGGTTTTTACCTTACGATAACCCAAATCGTTTTTGAAATCAATATTATTCTGATATTATAATAATGATGTAGTACATGTATATAACAATCTAGCAGAACTCTTGCATCTCACGCTCTACATACATAGTATATGTAACAACCCAGAAAATCAGAACCAACTTAAAAAAATTATTTTTATAAATTTTAACAGAAAATGTGTCAGAATTTAAAATTTTCATTTTTTAATAAAAACAAAGCTACTGAAAATAGCCATTTTGCAAACGACCTCCGTTTTCAACAAAACCATTTTTATTGGATCCGGAATGTCAAATTATTGTTAAGTTTAAATTTTCATAATTTTTAGAATTAATATGTGAGTGCAGTAAATTAAAAAGTGTTTGTAATTTTTGTTGAATTCGTTCGACCATTAAAAAGACCATTTTTCAAACAGTCTCCAAATTCGAAAAGTTAATTTTCTTAGGACCTTATCATCAAAACATAGCTAAATCTATTTTTCGGGGATTTTTAGAGTCAGTATGTGGTCCCGGTAAATTTAATGTACATTCAAATTTAATATTAAATGTTTTTATATTTTAATTTAAAGCAAAATAGGCTGAAACAGTCAAATGGTCTTATGAAACATAGTCCACTGAGTTCGGAATAGGGGTATTTGGTTAGGGACGATAGTCGTTGGGCTTGATTTGGAGTTAGTATCCAAACGGCCCTTTTTGGGTTAAGAAATTTAATATTATTATATTATTATTTTTGAAAACAAAAATGTGTGATCTTCTAAAAAGAAGAGAGCACACATTAATAATATTGTATTATAAATAAACCTAATATTATGAAACCCTAATCTATTCGTACCAGCCGCCATCTTCTTTTTCGTGAATGGCCATCACCGTTCAATCCTTTGTCCTCAAATATCTCTCCATTCTTCCAACGAAATTCAAAGCTTCATACGGGAATTTTGCAGAGAATTCCTCCACCTTCAATGTAACAACCCGCTCATCCATGATAATATATTTAAACATTTTATTTAAATATATCGTTGTATCCGATGCGCCACTCAAAATGTATTTTTTTTCACAAACGATAAAATTAGGACTCAAGACCACTTCCATTGAGTTTGAAACATCGTTTACGACCTTTTTTGACTATGAGCATCGATATGTTCCAAGCTTCGGAATTTCGGCACTTCGGTTTGGGGCTTGGATGGCTAAACCTAGCCCATCGTTATAACCACCCACTCAGCCCCTCTTCCCTCATACTTTCTCAAAAACATTTCCTAAGTAAAAATGGAGAGTGGAAAGGGAAATTAGAAATTCCTAAGCTAGGGTTAGCTCCTAGGGATCCAAATCAAGAGGAAATCAAGTGTAGAAACATGGGTAAGCTCTCTCTTCATCTTCTCTGTCCTATTCTCCTCTCAATTTCGGATCTTTAGTGTGCCTTAACACTCATGAGTCTTACTTTGAGTTTAGGAGGTGATTATTGAGGAGCTAATGAAGAAAGGTGGGTTCTTTTCTTGAATTGGAGCTTGTTCTTCGTCTTTTGAAACGAAGATGAGTTCTTTATGAACTCACATCTATGCCACAAGCCATTGGCTTGAACAAGTGTAATTTAGTGTCCATATGAGTTTGTATGTGCTTGTGCATTGGTTAGGTTAGTGTAACTTAGCCGATTTCATGTGTTTATGTTTCATTGAGTTGAAAATTATGATTAGAATTGTCCATACAATCTAATTCATAAGCTACTAGTTGATTTGTTGATATTGTGAAGCCCTGTTGTCGCACCGGCAAGTTCTAAGACTTCACAATTTACCTATGTAGCATTTGATTGCTTTGGTTAGATAATTTAATTGTTTTGGAGTTTAAAATAAAGAATCATTGCAAATCTCTTGTGTGAATGTTTGTCAAGTGAATTTGGTGTTATTAGTTGCTTCGATGAGTTACAGACGCCTCATTTGCATGTATTTAACATCATAGGCCTTCGGGTATTGGCCGGTATCATTTTGGAGATGTTTGGTAGGCAAAAATGTGAATTTTTGGGGGGTTTAACAGCCATTCGGCCGTTAATGGTCGAGCAAATGCCTTCTGTTCGGCCATTAAATGCCGAACAGTGTAAAAAAAGAAAGACATTTCAATCAAACGGCCATAACTTTTTCATACGAACTCGGAATTGAGCGAAATCAGGTGCGTTGGAACTGTCTCGACGAGAGCTTTAGAATGAAATTAATTTGGAGTGATTTGGAGTGATTTGGAGTTCATGATAATTTTTGGTGGAGGAAAGCATCCAATGAAAATAACCAAACAATGAAAAACAAAGGGAGAAATAATTAATTTACTTTAAAACGAACATAACTTTATCATATGAACTCGGAATTCAGCGAAAAAAGACGCGTTGGAACCATCTCGACGAGAGATTCGAAATGAAACTAGTTTTGGAGTAATTTGCACTATTTCGGCCGTCTTTGTCAACCTGGGCTGTTTTGCCCAGGTCCGACCCAATTCCAATCGAGCACTTCCGCGCACGATCACCCTTGTTTCTGGACTCCTTCTTGGCTTTTCCGTGCATGTCGATGGCGTTTGAATTCACCGGAGATCATCGTAAAGCCGTAAACTCTATTTTGTATATCGAATTTATTTGATACTCTTGTTAATATGATTCACGACTCTAAAACATGAATTATCGACTCGATATCCTTCGAGTCTATTCCGATGTAGTTTAAAACCTTCGGGGTGCTATTTTGGTATTTCGATTTGTTCATTGATCGAAATTACAACAGTTATCCCTTGATTTCCTGTATGTTGTTGTAATGTGAGTTTATGTTTCATGATGTTTGTGTTCTATTCGCTACGGCGACGGTTTTCATGAATATTTGAACCATAATGGATAATGGGGTTTTATATTGTCAATGGGCATCGAACCAACGTTTAATCAGTTTTTAAATTCAAATCCTTTTAAAATGAATTCGGTTTCAAAAACCCGGTTCTGATTCTATTGATTTATGTACGATTCCTTATCCTATCGATCGGACGAGAAATTTAGTTTATTTACCTTAGTAAAACTGAGGACTATGACCCCTTATATGTTTACTTCGGCTAATAACTCTTGGACTGGTGCATTTGAACATGTGTGGTGATTTTCTCTGTTTTGAATAGAAACAATTATGGGTTCGTAAATATTCGAGAATAGCATGCGGTTATGGGACATGTTTCTATTTCCTTATATTAACTAGCTCGGAGCAATTTCTATTTGCTGGGATCGATGTGGTCCATTTTATGATTGTTCTTGATGTTTTGAGAATGAACTAACAACGGGTTCGTAAATACTTGAGAATAGCGAGTTGTTATGGGACATTTAGCTATTTCCTTATATTAACTATCTCGATGTAATTCATACTCACCCGAATCGTTGGTTTCCGCCTCTATGACATAGTTGTTTGGTTCATGATCGCCCGAGTGGGAAATTACAATTTGTGACCTTTATCTATGGGACCTCGGTCCAACTTTCTATGATTTTCTATGATTTATGTTTTCCTCTACTGGGGCCACGACCCGACACCGTGGGGACCTTCGGCTCCAACAAATGGGTTCGCTACCAAGAGATCGTATCTCATCTATGAACAGGCCTGCCCCTCCCGTTATGATGTTTTATAGAGATTTCACGATTTATGTGTTTTCTCTCTCTGGGGTCACGACCCGGCACCGTGGGGAGCTTCGGCTCCAACAAAAGGGTTCGCTACCTAGAGATCGTATCTCATCTGTGAACAGGTCTGCCCCTTTATGAATGTTTACCTTGATCATTTATGATAACTTTGACGCGATACGCGTCAATTTGATTTATGTTTGCCTTGATTATTTATGATTGCTTTGATGCGATACGCGTCAATTTGATTTATGTATACCTTGATGATTTTTGATTACTTTGATGCGCTGCGCATCAATTTGATTTATTGTTACAACCCGCTCATTCCATGATAATGGATTTAAATATTTTATTTAAATCTATCATCGTATCCGAGGTGTCACTCAAAATGTCGTTTTCCACAAATGATAAAATTAGGATTCAGGACCACTTCCATTGAGTCCAGATCGTCATTTACGACCTTTTTGACTATAAGCATCGATACCTTTTTAGTTAGTGAAATTTGGCCGGTTCTCATTAGAATGTATGGCCAAAATATCATTTTTCACATACGAATGAATTTGGACTCGAAACCACTTCCATTGGGTTCAAAACGTCGTTTAGGTGTTCGAAAACTATAAGGTTCGATATGTTCCGAGTTCGTGAAAATTGGCACCTTGGCTTGGGTTTGGTAGAGCTAACCTAGCCCTTCATATAACCCTCAATAGCTCCCTCCTCTTCATTCATTCATTCCAACACTTAGAAAAATAGAAATGGAGAGTGGGAATGGGAAATAGAAATTCCCTAAGGTAGGGTTCTCGATTCCAAGCTCAATTCTTGTGCAAATCCAATTCTATGATATGGGTAAGCTCTCTCTACTCATTCTCTACCTTTCTCTCCTCTCAATTTTGGATTTATATGATGTTCTAACATCCATGAGTCTTCATATGTGTTCATGAGGTGATTAGAGAGGAGTGATTGAAGAAAGGTTCTTTGCTTGGATTTGTGCTTGTTTTTCCGTGTTGGAACTTGTTCTTGCCATTCATGAGTGAAAGGTGAGTTCTTTCTGAACTCACATCTATGCCACAAGCCTACGTGCTTGTACAAGTGTAATTTAGTGTTCATATGAGTTGCATTTTCTTGTTGAATTGGTTATGCTAGTGTAACTTAGCCGATTTCATGTATTTGTGTTTAGTTTATTTGAAAATCATCATGAAGATCGTTCATACGATCTAATACTTGTGTTGCAAGTTGATTTGGTAATGTTGTGAAGCTCCGTTGTCTCCCGACAAATGTCTACGTCTTCACAAGCCGCTTGAATCGCTTTGTTGAGCTTTGGTTTGGAATTTAGTTCATACTTTGCTTTATAGCCGAATCATTGCAATTCTGTATATACGTTGTTCACACAATCAGTGCGCATGATGTAAATCGATTAAGTGGTGTTGTGAAGTACCATTGCCGCTCTCGGCAAGTTCTAAGGCTTCACGATTCGCTTATATCATGTTTGTTTGTTTTAGTTTGGGAATTAAGTTCGTTTCGAAATTATAATCAAAATCAATGTATTTGAGCCTTGCGTGTCGATACAGTGGATCGGAGAGGTCGCATTGGCGTCCCAAAGAAGTCACGGGCCTCGACAATCGACACTGGGCGCGCAAGGGGTGGACGAATCCCCCTGTTTTTGTCCTGGGCAATAACCCACGCCTTTACCGGTCGACCGGCCCGAAACCGGTCGGTCGACCGGTTTATCCTCTGTGAGGAACCGGTCGACCGACCGGATTCCACCGGTCAACTGGTATGGGTTTGGCCTGGGCAATTGCCCAGGCCATAACCGGTCGACCGGCGCCAAACCGGCAGTCGGCCGGTTTGGCTGAGCCTGGGCAGTTTTGCCCAGGCCTAATTCTGTTCGGTCGCGCGCTCCCACGCACGACCCCGCTTGCGTCCGGACTTCTCTTGGCTTTCCCGTGCACGTCGATGAACTTTGAATTCATCGAAGAGTGTCGTCGTTGCTACGGATAATTGTATGTTGATTTGTGTTTTTTGATTCATGCTTTATGATTTGTGATTTATGATTTCTCGATGTCTCCTTCGCTACGGCGACGGTTTTTATGAATAAGTAAACCACAATTGATAATGGGGTTATATATTGCCAATTGAAATCGATCCAATGTTTAATCAGTTTTTCAATTCAAATCCTTTTAAATATAAATTCGGTTCTAAGCCCGGTTCTGATTCTATTGATTTATATACGATTCCTTATCCTATCGACCGAACGAGAAATTTAGTTTATTCACCTTAGTAAAGCCGAGGACTATGACCCCTTATATGTTTATTTCGGTGAATAACTCTTGGACTCGTTCGCTTGAATATATGTGGTGATTTTCTCTATTTTGAATAGAAACCAACTATGGGTTCGTAAATATTCGAGAATAGCATGTGGTTACGGGACATGTCGCGATTTACTTATATTGACTAGCTCGGAGTAATTTCTATTCACCTGGATCGATGTGATCTTTTATGACTTATGTTTTGTGGTCCTCAATCACTCGAACGATTCTTGGATTTCACTTCTGGTACTTCGGTCCAACTTATATGATTTATGTTTTCCTCTACCGGGGTCACGACCCGGAATCCTCGGAGAGCTTCGGCTCAAACAACTGGGTTAGCTACCTAGAGGTCGTACCTCATATTCTATGAACCCGCAGGCCCCCTTCTATGACATCTTCTATGGTTTTCTACGATCTATGTTTTCTGGGTTAGCTACCTAGAGATCGTATCTCATCTTCTATGAACCTGCAGGCCCCTTTTATGATGTTTTCTGTGATCTTCTATGATTTATGCATTTTCTCCCTTTTCATGATTTTCTATGACCACTTTGATGCGATGCGCGTCAATTTGATTTTTTCTATGACTACTTGATTTTCTATGACCAATGTTATGCTAGTATTTGAATGTTGCATTCTACATTAGCTAGCGGATTATTTAGAAATATTTGTGTTGACATTTCACTGTCATTTTATAATTGTGTTGACATGCTATGTTTCATATTTGTTTATGATTAGATATTATCTCTAGAATCATGTCATCCTTTGTCATATCTCTTGTTATCTCAGTTTATTTGATAAGTACAACTAGACTGACTCGTTTATTATTTATTCCTCTAAATAATACTCGGGTCAGATTGAGTCATTTTAGGTGCTCCTCTGGGACTCATCGCAAGATTGATCTTCCGCTTTTAGCTTGCTACTCTGTCTCCGCAGTTTTATGTACTTCTGTATTTATGACATTATCTTGTTATGTACATATCCTTTTATATAGATCTTGGTACATGTATTAGTGGACCTTTATTTGACCACTAGCATGTTGTACACATTCTTGATTTATTCATATCTATTCCGCTTTTGCTATATGATTATTCTGTGTCTGGCTATGAGATATACCATATTTTTTTGAATGTTTTTCTTGTCTATTTTATACTGCTTTCCGGATTGCTTATAGCCATTGTGTAGTTGCCCAATGTGCCGAATGGACATGTTGAAATTTTAATCGATATCAGAATTCGATGTGCATTCCTCACGTGGAGGAATTATATAATCGGTCGCCCTTCCCAAACCTTATTCTCCGTTATGGTCTACGACATTTCTCTGAAATGAACTGGACGATAGTGGGTATAGAGGCGGGGCGTTACAGTTGGTATCAGAGCCAACTTTTCGGAACAGTGTAAGATAGGGTGACGATGGTATTGTCTTAAGCCTCTCCCGGGAATCGTGCTTTAGGGTTTTAGTTAGAGTCTTAAGACCCGTCATAGCTTATCTACCAAAACGATTCCATTTCGATTGAATTCGCATCGTTTGAATTCAACTTGTGACTAACTTTTTCCTCCGTTTTCCTTAGGGAAGCGAAATAGTTGGTTGTAACCGTGCGAGTGCCGGTTCACCCAGTGTACCTCCTACGGGAGGGGTGATTATGTCTCAAGTGTCATGTTTTTAGTCCCTTAGAATAGTTATCGACTCGTTCTCTTTCGAGTTGATTTCTATAGTTCATCTAGGGCCAGTGTGCTCTAGTGGTGCTTCTGTTTCATTCTTTGACTCGAGTTGCTAATCGATATCTGTCTTTGTATAAATTACGTTATTGAAACGTAATTTTCAAGTTGTCGATCGCTTCGGTGATCGTAGTTCGCAATTGTGATGACTACTTCAATTGTATAAGAAATTTAATTAAACGCCTCAGTAAACATGAGGACTGTGGACCCTTGTGGTTGCTTTGACGGATAATTACTGGACTTGTGCATTTGAAAACTATGATAAAAACCATTTTGAATATTCGAGTGGGATTCAACAATTCTTTCGTTAATTCTTGAGTTAAGCTGGTGGTATGGGACGTTCGGCTAAATTTATTTATTAACTGGCCTATTGTGTATCACACTTATCTTGTTGAACATTTATGATCCTTGTAGTTGATTGGTCATTGGATATCTTGCCCGTGCATCGTTATGCACGTGGTAAGCGTCTTTGATCCTGATATTTCGTGTTTTCTAGTTAAGATTTGTTTCGTACGTCGCTATGTACCCAGCGTGGTCTATTGATCACTTGTCGATCGGTATGGAGATACCATGTCATTGTGACTAAATCTACTCCCTTGTTGTCAGCTATGTAGTTCTAGTTCGGTGTGAGATCACCAAGCCTTTGGGCTAAAACAACTCATTTGTTATCTCGTTGTGCCGGTGTGAGCCACCAAGCATTTGTGCTAAATTAACTCAAGATCAAGAATGAGGGAAAACATCCCGCTTCTTGTGATCCCTCTTCTTGAGTCAAGGTACGTGTCATTGATTCCTTAATGTCATTTACTTTGTTCAGAGATTGTTTTGTTTATGTTCTTTTGATATACGTCAGCTGTGTTCTTCGTTATCAAAAGATAACAATTGTGTTTTATTCGTAAGTTGATAAAGGAATTCTATTTCCTTTATGCCATCCCGAATGATTTATTGAATTTTTATATTTTCACGAGATATGCGTGAACGTTAGAAATTGTGAGGACTTTCTTGTGTTAACTTGTCCATCGGGTGCGTTAAGGATCTCAAATGAGACGTGGGACGCCATGTTGTATTTAGGAATTCCTAAACACCATTATGTGACAATCCGACATTTGAAATGATCCCTTAAATTAAAATTTACCATTTATGAATTAATCAAAATAATAATATTTTGGATTTTTGCGATTTTCTCGTAGCCGTCTGTTACCATTCTAGATAATTTACTTCTGGACTCCCTTGGAGTAATTCCAAGAATTTGGGTGGTTCGAGATTTTTAATTAGAAATTATCTTGAACCTTTTCTTTGAATAAATAAATAACCGATGTCTCTTGTTCCTGGAGGTTATTTATTCATGTCTCTTGATTCTGGATTTTTAATCTTTGATTTATCAAGAATTCTTAGTGATTGAGAATCTCGCCTAATTCTTAATCCTTGCTTAGATTTTCTGAAGAGAATTTAGTATTCTTGTGATTCCATGTGTCTTCTTACTTTCTCTAGTGAACGATCACTTGAGAGAATTTGAGTTCCCGTTGGGGAAAGGAAATTTGGGTTTTGCGATCCGCGGCGGACTCGGTAATTCCTTTCTTGTAATCTATGATCTAGTCGATCAACTGGAAGTGCTACAGTCAATTCACTTATGGACTTAGCCTTGCGTTGTTCTTAGAAATGAATATCGAAAGGATGAGCTCTTTTGGTATTCACCCCTCGTTAGTTTGAATCATTTGGATTGACAATTGTCTCCGCACGTTTGTTAACCCTTGTGAATCAATTTTTTTGGTGATTATGATCTCTTTGGTTTATTCTCATCTTGTTATAGAAATTGTCTATTGCTTCTTTGATTAGTTGCTAATGTTTGTACGATTTGAGATTTTTGGCAGAAAATTATCTTAAATCATGTTGTACGAAGTGATAGGTTGTGCACTACTTATCCATCATCTTCTTGATGTTTCTGATTTTCTGAAATCGATACTCAAGTTTCTGAAAATTGGGAATTCCGTATAATTCCTAATGATTCGTCCTTATGGTTACTAAATGAGATTTAGTCCTTGGCTAGAAATCGATTTCGCCGAGTAGTTCATTGGTATTCCGTTACCAATATTTGTCATCGATTTCTAGTTCGTTGGTATTCCGTTACCAATATTTGTTTATCGGTTTCTACCTCGTTGGTATTCCATACCAACCTTAGATCATTGATATTAAAATTTATTATTCCTTCGAAAATTGCTTTCTGTAGCTAAATTTATTGGAATCTCTGTGTTTTGCTCTTGTCGGTGTAATCCACCTTATCGCAGGACTAAAGCGCTCGGGTTCGATGTCCACTACGTCGTCGTGATTGAGTTTTGGAAATGGATTAGTCAACCATCGTAATTTCCCATCTCATATCCTAAGAAAAATAACTACTATTGATATCTTGCGTCTGTATGAAGCAGTCTCGTTGCTTTTTGAAGTTCCAATTAGATTCGCTTAGTTTTGTGTATTCTATTGATTCTCATTCCCTTGAGAATCATACGAAGAAAGGCGAGTCTATCTGAATTCATAGCGCTTATGAATTTTTCTGGAATTATTTTACCCAATTGGGATGACTACCTTCATGGTTAATGAAGTTCGAGATTGAACTCTAGTTCTTATGATTTTGCGAGACGAAATTGGGATCTCACCTAGCCGTTGGTGTGATCTTTTCATTTCGTGTCGGTTCTTGTTGTAGCACTTCGTGGTATTATTTTTGGTTGTTACTCATTACTTGAACCTTAAGGAATTGCGGGGACGCAATTCTTTTAAGGGGGGAAGTCTGTAACAACCCGCTCATTCCATGATAATGGATTTAAATATTTTATTTATATCTATCGTCGTATCCGAGGTGTCACTCAAAATGTCGTTTTCCACAAACGATAAAATTAGGATTCGGGACCACTTCCACTGAGTCCGGATCGTCATTTACGACCTTTTTGACTATAAGCATCGATACCTTTTTAGTTAGTGAAATTTGGCCGGTTCTCATTAGAATGTATGGCCAAAATATCATTTTTCACATATGAATAAATTTGGACTCGAAACCACTTCCATCGGGTTCAAAACGTCGTTTAGGTGTTCGAAAACTATAAGGTTCGATATGTTCCGAGTTCGTGAAAATTGGCACCTTGGCTAGGGCTTGGTTGAGCTAGCCTAGCCCCTCATATAACCCTCAATAGCTCCCTCCTCTTCATTCATTCATTCCAACACTTAGAAAAATAGAAATGGAGAGTGGGAATGGGAAATAGAAATTCCCTAAGCTAGGGTTCTCGATTCCAAGCTCAATTCTTGTGCAAATCCAATTCTATGATATGGGTAAGCTCTCCCTACTCATTCTCTACCTTTCTCTCCTCTCAATTTTGGATTTTTATGATGTTCTAACATCCATGAGTCTTCATATGTGATCATGAGGTGATTAGAGAGGAGTGATTAAAGAAAGAAAGGCTCTTTGCTTGGATTTGTGCTTGTTCTTCCTTATTGGAGCTTGTTCTTGCCATTCATGAGTGAAAGGTGAGTTCTTTTTGAACTCACATCTATGCCACAAGCCTATGTGCTTGTACAAGTGTAATTTAGTGTTCATATGAGTTGCATTTTCTTGTTGAATTGGTTATGCTAGTGTAACTTAGCTGATTTCATGTATTTGTGTTTAGTTTATTTGAAAATCATGATGAAGATCGTTCATACGATCTAATACTTGTGTTGCGAGTTGATTTGGTAATGTTGTGAAGCTCTGTTGTCTCCCGACAAATCTCCAAGTCTTCACAAGTCGCTTTAATCGCTTTGTTGAGCTTTGGTTTGGAATTTAGTTCATACTTTGCTTTATAGCCGAATCATTGTAATTCTGTATATACGTTGTTCACACAATCAGTGCGCATGATGTAAATCGATTAAGTGGTGTTGTGAAGTACCATTGCCGCTCTCGACAAGTTCTAAGGCTTCACGATTCGCTTATATCATGTTTATTCGTTTTAGTTTAGAAATTAAGTTCATTTCGAACTTATAATCAAAATCAATGTATTTGAGCCTTGCGTGTCGATACGGTGGATCAGAGAGGTCGCATTGGAGTCCTGAAGAAGTCACGGGCCTCGACAATCGGCACCGGGCGCGCGAGGGGTGGACAAATCCCGCTGCTTTTGGCCTGGGCAACAACCCAAGCCTTTACCGGTCGACCGGTCCAAAACCGGTTGGTCGACCGGTTTATCCTCTGTGAGGAACTGGTCGACCGATATAGGTTTGGCCTGGGCAATTGCCCAGGCCATAACCGGTCGACCGGTGCCAAGCCGGCGGTCGACCGGTTTGGTTGAGCCTGGGCAATTTTGCCCAGGACCAATTCTGTTCGGTCGCGCGCTCCCGCGCACGACCCCGCTTACCTCCGGACTTCTCTTGGCTTTCCCGTGCACGTCGATGACCTTTGAATTCATCGGAGAGTGTCGTCGTTGCTACGGATAATTGTATGTTGATTTGTATTTTCTGATTCATGCTTTATGATTTGTGATTTATGATTTCTCGATGTCTCCTTCGCTACGACGACGGGTTCTATGAATAAGTAAACCACAATGGATAATGGGGTTATATATTGCCAGTGGAAATCGAACCAATGTTTAGTCAGTTTTTAAATTCAAATCCTTTTAAAAATAAATTCGGTTTCTAAGCCCGGTTCTGATTCTATTGATTTATATACGATCCCTTATACTATCGACCGAACGAGAAATTTAGTTTATTCACCTTAGTAAAACCGAGGACTATGACCCCTTATATGTTTACTTCGGCGAATAACTCTTGGACTCGTTCGCTTGAACATATGTGGTGATTTTCTCTGTTTTGAATAGAAACCAACTATGGGTTCGTAAATATTCGAGAATAGCATGTGGTTATGTGACATGTCGCAATTTACTTATATTGACTAGCTCGAAGTAATTTCAATTCACCCGGATCGATGTGATCTTTTATGACTTATGTTTTGTGGTCCTCAATCGCTCGAATGAGATTCACGATTCTTGGATTTCACTTCTGGGACTTCGGTCCAACTTATATGATTTATGTTTTCCTCTATCGGGGTCACGACCCGGAATCCTCGGAGAGCTTTGGCTCAAACAACTGGGTTAGCTACTTAGAGTTCGCACCTCATCTTCTATGAACCTGCAGGCCCCCTTCTATGACATCTTCTATGATTTTCTATGATCTTTGTTTTCTGGGTTAGCTACCTAGAGATCGTATCTCATCTTCTATGAACCTGAAGGCCCCTTTTATGATGTTTTCTGTGATCTTTTATGATTTATGCATTTTCTCCCTTTTTATGTTTTTCAATGACCACTTTGATGCGATGCGCGTCAATTTGATTTTTTCTATGACTACTTGATTTTCTATGACCACTGTTATGCTAGTATTTGAATGTTGTATTCTACATTAGCTAGGGGATCATTTAGAAATAGTTGTGTTGACATTCCACTGTCATTTTATAATTGTGTTGACATGCTATGTTTCATATTTGTTTATGATTAGATATTATCTCTAGAATCATGTCATCCTTTGTCATATCTCTTGTTATCTCAGTTTATTTGATAAGTACAGCTAGACTGACTCATTTATTATTTATTTCTCTAAATAATACTCGGGTCAGACCGAGTCATTTTAGGTACTCCTCTGGGACTCTCAATGCAGGATTGATCTTCCGCTTTCAGCTTGCTACTCTGTCTCTGCAGTTTTATGTACTTCTGTACTTATGACATTATCTTGTTGTGTACATATCCTTTTATGTAGATCTTGGTACATGTATTAGTGGACCTTTATTTGACCACTAGAATGTTGTACACATTCTTGATTTATTCATATCTATTCCGCTTTTGCTATATGATTATTCTGTGTCTGGCTATGAGATAAACCATATTTTTTTTATTGTTGTTGTTGTCTATTTTATACTGCTTTCCGAATTGCTTATAGCCGTTGTGTAGTTGCCCTATGTGCCGAATGGACATGTCGAAATTTTAATCGGTGTCAGAATTCGATGTGCATTCCTCACGTGGAGCAATTATATAATCGGTCGCCCTTCACAAACCTTATTCTCCGTTATGGTCTACGACATTTCTCTAAAATGAACTGGACGATAGTGGGTATAGAGGCAGGGCATTACATTTATGTTTGACATTCCTCTGTCATTTCCTGCTGTGTGCTACTAGATGAATGTTGCATTCTACATTAGCTATGAGATTGTTTAGAGATATTTTTGTGTTGACATGCGATGTTTCATATTTATTTATGATTAGATATTTTTATTATAATCATGCCATCCTGTGTTCTATCTCTTATTATCTCAGTTTATTTGATAAGTACAGCTAGATTGATCCGTTTATTATTTATTCTTATAAACAATACTTAGGTCAGACTCCCGAGTCATTTTAGTTACTCCTTTGGGACTTCTCGCAGGATTGATCTTCCGCTTTCAGCTTTCCACTATGTCTCTGCAGTTTTATGTACCTATGACATTATCTATCGTCGTGTATGTATTCTTTTATTTAGATCGTGGTAAATGTATTAGTGGATCTTTGTTGACCACTAGCTTGTTGTACATGTTCTTGGTTTATTCATATCTATTCCACCTTTGTGATATGATTATTCTATGTCCGGCTTTGAGATATACCATATTTATATTATTGTTGTCTATTTTATACTGCTGTCTAGATTGCATATAGCCGTTGTGCAGTTGCCCTATGTGCCGAATGGTCATGTCGAAATTTTAATCGGTATCAGAATTTAATGTGCATTCGTCACATGGAGTAATCATACAATTGATCGCCCTTCACAAACCTCATTCTCCGTTATGGTCTACGACATTTCTCCGAAATGAACTGGATGATAGTGGGTATAGAGGCAGGGCGTTACAGTTGGTATCAGAGCCACTTTCCGGAACAGTGTAAGATAGTATGACGATGTTATTTTCTTAAGCCTCTCTCGAGAATCATGCTTTAGGGTCTTAGTTGGAGTCTTAAGACACGTCATAGCTTATCTTCATATATGATTCCATTTTTATTGATTTCACCTTGTTTGAATTCAACATGCGACTAACCTTTTCCTCCTTCTTTTTCCTTAAAAAATCGAAATAGTTGGTCGTAGCCGTGTGAGTGTCGGTTCACCCAGTGTGCCTCCTACGCGGGGGGTGATTATGTCTCAAGTGTCCTACTTTTGGTCTTTCAGAATGGTTATCGACTCGTCCCTTCGGGTTGATTTCTATAGTCCATCTAGGGCCCGTGTGCTCTAGTGGTGCTTCTGTTTCATTCTTTGACTCGAGTTGCTAATCGATGCCTGTTTTTGTATGAATTACGTTATTAAAACGTAAATGTCAAATTGTCGATCAGTTCGGCGATCGTAATTTGACATTGTCATGACCACTTCAATCGCACGAGAAATTTAATTAAACGTCTTAGTAAACATGAGGACTATGGACCCTTGCGTTTGCTTTGACGAATAATTACTGAATTCGTGCATTTGAAAACTATTGTGTATCACACCTATCTTGTTGATCATTTGTGATCCTTGTAGTTGATTGATCATTGGATATCTTGCCCGTGCATCTTTATGCACGTCGCAAGCGCCTTTGATCATTATATTTCTTGATTTCTAGTTAAGATTGTTTTATACATCGTTATGTACCTAGCACAGTCTATTGATCTCTTGTCGGTCGGTATGGAGATACCATGTCTTTGTGACTAAATCTACTCCCTTATTGTCAGCTATATAGTTCTAGTTCGGTGTGACTTCGGGCTAAAACAACTCATTTGTTACCTCGTTGTGCCAGTGTGAGTCACCAAGCATTTGTGCTAAATTAACTCAACAAATGTATCGTTGCGTTAATAATTCCTTAATGTCATTTACCTTGTTCAGAGATTATTTTATTTATGTACTTTTGATATACATCGACCATGTTCTTCGTTATCAAAAGATATCATTTGTGTTTTATTCGTAAGTTGATAAAGGAATTCTATCTACTTTACGCCATCCCGAATGATTATTAAATTTTTATATCTTCGCGAGGTTTGCATGAACTTTAGAAATTTAGAGGACTTTCTTGTGTTAACTTGTCCGTTGGTTGCGTTAAGGATCTCGAACGAGACGTGGGAAGCCATGTTGTAATTCGAAATTCCTAAACACCATTATGTGACAATCCGACATTTGAAATGATCCCTAAAATTAAACTAACCATTAATAAGTCAATCAAATTAATGATATTTTAGATTTTTACGGTTTTTTGTAATCGTTTGTTATTTTTCTAGATAATTTATTTCTAGATTTCCTTGGAGCAATTCCAAGAATTTGAGTGGTTAAAGATTTTTAATTAGAAATTATCTTGAATCTTTTCTTTGAGTAAACAAACTACCCTAGGATTGGGAGTCTCGCATTATCCCTAATCCTTATTTTTGAGCGGTTCAAAATTTAGTATTCTTGTAACTCCATGGGGAACTACTCCTTATTTTCTCTAGTGAACGATCACTCGAGAGAATGGGAGTCCCGAGGGAGGGAGGGAAATTTCGGTTTTTGCGATCCGCGGCGAACTCAATAATTCATTTCTTCAAACCTATGATCTAGTCGATCATCCGGAAGTGATATAGTCAATTCACTTATGGACTTAGCCTTGCGTTGTTCTTAGAATTGAATATTGAAAGGATGAGCTCTTTTGATATTCCTCCTTTGTTGTTTGAATCATTTGGATTGACAATTGTCTCTACACAATTGTTAACCTTTGTCAATCAAATTTTTTGGGATTATGACCGTTTGGTTTAATCTCATCTTGTTATAGAAATTGTCTATTATTTCTTTGATTAATTGCTGATGTTTATGCGATTTGAGATTTTTGGCGGAAAATTATCTAAAATCCTATTGTTCCAAAGTGGTAAGTTGTGCACTACTTATCCATCATCTTCTCGATGTTTCTGATTTTTCTAAAATCAATACTCAAGTTTCTGAATATTGGGAATTTCGTATAGTTCCTAATGATTCGTCCTTATGATTACTAAATGAGATTTAGTAACCGATTAGAAATCGATCTCCCCGAATAGTTCGTTGGTGTTCCGTTACCAACCCTGAATCATTGATACTAAAATTGGTTTTTCCTTCGAGAATTGCTTTCCTTAGCTAAATTCGTTGGAATCTCTATGTTGTGCTTTTGTTGGTGTCATCTACCTTGTCGCAAGACTAAAGTGCTCAAGTTCGGTGTTCGCTATGTCGTTGTGATTGAGTTTTGGGAATGGATTAGTCAACCATCGTAAATTCCCATTTCATATCCTAAGAAAAATATCTACGATTGATATCTCGCGTCTGTAGGACGCAATCCCGTTGCTCCTTGAAATTCCCAATTAGATTCGCTTGGTTTTTTTGTATTCTATTGATTCTCATTCCCTCGAGAATCATATGAAGAAAGGTGAGTCTATTAAAATTCATAGCACTAATGAATATTTCTAGAATTATTTTACCCGTTTGGGTTGACTACCTTCATGGGTAATGGAATTCGAGATTGAACTCTAGTTTTTATGATCTTGTGAAATGAAATAGGGATCGCACCTAGCCTTTGGTGTGACCTTTTCTTTTCGTATCTGTTCTTGTTGTTCCACTTCATGGTATAATTTTCGGTTGTTAGCTATTACTTCATTCTTAAGGAATTGCGGGGACACAATTCTTTTAAGGGGGAAGTCTGTAACAACCCGCTCATTCCATGATAATATATTTAAATATTTTATTTAAATATATCATTGTATCCGATATGTCACTCAAAATGTCATTTTTCACAAACGATAAAATTAGGACTCGGGACCACTACCATTGAGTTCAGAACGTCGTTTACGACCTTTTTGACTATAAGCATCGAAATGTTCCGAGCTTCAGAATTTTGGCACTTTGATTTGGGGCTTGGATGGCTAAACCTAGCCCATCCTTATAACCCCAAACTCATCCCCTCTTCCCTCATACTCTATCAAAAACATTTCCTAAGTAAAAATGGGGAGTGGAAAGGGAAATTAGAAATTCCTAAGGTAGGGTTGGCTCCTGGGGATCCAAATCAAGAGGAAATCAAGTGTAGAAACATGGGTAAGCTCTCTCTTCATCTTCTCTATCCTATTCTCCTCTCAATTTCGGATCTTTAGTGTGACTTAGCACTCATGAGTCTTCCTTTGTGTTTATGAGATGATTATTGAGGAGCTAATAAAGAAAGGTAGGTTCTTTTCTTGAATTGGAGCTTGTTCTTCGTCGTTTGAAACCAAGGTGAGTTCTTTATGAACTCACATCTATGCCACAAGCCATTTGCTTGCACATGTGTAATTTAGTGTTCATATGAGTTTGCATGTGCTTGTAAATTGGTTTGGTTAGTGTAACTTAGTCGATTTCATGTGTTTATGTTTGATTGAGTTGAAAATTATGATTAGAATTGTCCATACAATTTAATTCATAAGCTACTAGTTGATTAGGTGATACTGTGAAGCCTCGTTGTCGCACCGGCAAGTTCTAAGACTTAACAATTCACCTATGTCGCATTTGATTTCTTTGGTTAGATAATTTAATTGTTTTGGAGTTGAAAATCAAGAATCATTGCAAATCTCTTGTGTGAATGTTTGTACATGTGAATTAGGTGTTATTAGTTGCTTCCGTGAGTTATAGACGCCTCATTTGCATGTATTTGACATCATAGGCCTTCGGGTATTGGCCGGTATCATTTTGGAGACGTTTGGCAGGCAAGAATGTAAACTTTTGGGGGTTTAACAGCTGTTCAGCCATTAATAGCCAAGCAAATGCCTTATGTTCGGCCATTAATGGCCGAACAGTATAAAAAAAAGTCATTTCAATCAAACAGCCATAACTTTTTCATACGAACTCGGAATTGAGCGAAATCAGGTGCCTTGGAACCGTCTCGACGAGAGCTTTCCAATTAACTAATTTGAAGTGATTTGGAGTTCACGATAATTTTTGGTGGGGGAAAACATCCAATGAAAATAACCGAACGGTGAAAAACAAAGGGAGAAATGATTAATTTTCTTTAAAATGATCATAACATTTTCGTACGGACTTGGAATTCAGCGAAACAAGATGCGTTGGAACCGTTTCGACGAGAGATTTGAAATGGAACTAATTTTGGAGTAATTTACACTATTTCGACTGATCTCTGTCAACCTGGGCTGTTTTTTCCATGTCCGACCCAATTTCGATCGTGCACATCCGCGCACGATCACGCTTGTTTTTGGACTCCTTTTTGCCTCTTCTGTGCATGTCGATAGTCTTTGAATTCACCAAAGACCATCATAAAGCTGTGAACTCTATTTTGTATATCGAATTTACTCGATACTCTTGTTAATATGATTCACGACTCTAAAAAGTGAATTATCGACTCGATATCCTTCGAGTCCATTCCGATGTAGTTAAAAACCTTTGGGTGCTAGTTTGGGATTTCGATTCATTCATTGATCGAAATTACAACCGTTATCCCTTGATTTCCTGTATGTTGTTTTAATGTGAGTTTATGTTTCATGATGTTTGTGTTCTATTCGCTACGCCGACGGTTTTCATGAATGTTTGAACCACAATGTATAATGGGGTTTTATATTGTCAATGGGTATCGAACTAACATTTAATCAGTTTTTAAATTCAAATCCTTTTAAAATAAATTCGGTTTCAAAAACTCGGTTCAGATTCTATTGATTTATATACGATTCCTTATCCTATCGATCAGATGAGAAATTTAGTTTATTTACCTTTGTAAAACTGAGGACTATGACCCCTTATATGTTTACTTCAGCGAATAACTCTTGGACTCGTGCGTTCAAACATGTGTGGTGATTTTCTCTGTTTTGAATAGAAACCAATTACGTGTTCATAAATATTCGAGAATAACATGCGGTTATGGGACATATTGCTACTAGCTCAGAGTATTTTCTATTCGCTTGGATCGATGTGGTCTGTTTTATGATTGTTCTTGATATTTTGAGAATGAACTAACAACGGGTTCGTAAATATTCGAGAATAGCGAGTGGTTATGGGACATTTAGCTATTTTCTTATATTAACTATCTTGGCGTAATTCATACTCACCGGATCGTTGGTACCCGCCTCTATGACATAGTTGTTTGGTTCGCGATCGCCTGAGTGGGTAATTACGATTTGTGACCTTCATCTATGGGACCTCAGTCCAACTTTCTATGATTTATGTTTTCCTCTACCAGGGTCACGACCCGGCACCGTGGGGAGCTTCGGCTCCAAAAAATAGGTTCGCTACCTAGAGATCGTATCTCATCTATGAACAGGCCTGCCCCCCTTTATGTTGTTTTCTAGAGATTTCACGATTTATGTGTTTTCTCTCTCCGGGGTCACAACCCGGCACTATGGGGAGCTTCGGCTCCAACAAAATGGTTCGCTACCTAGAGATCGTATCTCATCTATGAACATGTCTGCCCCTTTATGAATGTTTACCTTGATGATTTATGATTACTTTGATGCGATATGCGTTAATTTGATTTATGTTTACCTTGATGATTTATGCTTACTTTGATGCAATAAGCGTCAATCTGATTTATATTTACCTTGATGATTTATGATTACTTTGGTGCGATGCGCGTCAATTTGATTTATGTTTGACATTCCTCTGTCATTTCCTGTTGTGTGCTATTAGTTGAATGTTGCTTTCTACATTAGCTATGAGATTGTTTAGAGATATTTGTGTGTTGACATGCGATGTTTCATACTTATTTATGATTATATATTTTTATTAGGATTATGTCATCTTGTGTTCTATCTCTTATTATCTCAGTTTATTTGATAAGTACAGCTAGACTGATCCGTTTATTGTTTATTCTTATAAATAATAGTTGAGTCAGACTGCCGAGTCATTTAGATCGTGGTACATGTATTAATGGATCTTTGTTGACCACTAGCTTGTTGTACACATTCTTGGTTTACTCATATCTATTTCGCCTTTGTGATATGATTATTCTGTGTTTGGCTTTGAGATATACCATATTTATATGGTTGTTGTCTGTTTTATACTACTTTCCGGATTGAATAAAACTGTTGTGTAGATGCCCTATGAGCCGAATGGTCATGTCGAAATTTTAATCGGTATCAGAATTCGATGTGCATTCCTCACATGGATTAATCATACAATCGGTCGCCCTTCACAAACCTCATTCTCCGTTATGGTCTATGACATTTCTCCGAAATGAACTGGACGATAGTGGGTATAGAGGCAGGGAGTTACATTCAAGTACATATAAATTTCAGAATTTAAAGTTGTGAATTGAAGGTGTTCCAGCCCCTCGAAGAGAAGCCGCGTCGAGCCCGCTAGCTCCGCCGTGCCATCGTCGAACTGGTCACCGTCGCCGGCGTTGGTGCGTCTCTCGGAGCTGTCCAGCGTGGTGTAATCGGATCGACATTATACTGCAAGGATTGATCGAAAATTGGAAACCTAATTTTGAACCAAACGTGAAAACATAGGCCTACTTCTGCAGGTAGTTAATTTAATTATTTCCAACTTCTAAAAGCGTTGCAAATCCTGATTTGATTCAAAAAATCATATCTTGTTGATACGATGTCGGAATCCGATGAAACAGAAACCATCATGATCATGACAACGTGTTCTCCGATCTAGAAAAGACCGGAACATATTTGGAACTTGCTAGAAATTTAGACAAATTCAAATCAAGGTGAGATCTCTTATTTAAAATTAAAAATTAATTTTAATTGCGATGTGAAATCTTTCTATGTAAGTTGTCAAAATTCACATGTGTGTTGTATGAGATTGGATTGGATTGATTTCTGATTTCGATAATCTATTAGATTGAATTAATTGTTTGGAATTGCGATGAACGGCTAGACTGAATCATTTATGTTAGAGAAATGTTCATGTTAGTTAAAATTTGTTTATACAATAAAATCAAAATTTTGTTGTATATATGAAACATAATATTCATTGTTTGTGAATAAAGATCATATTTTTATTGTCGTTTAGTTTCAATAAAAAGATTAGATTAAAAAGATCATATTTTTATTGAAGTTTGTTTTCAATAAAAAGATTAGATTAAAAAGATCATATTTTTATTGAAGTTTGTTTTTAATAAAAAGATTAGAAAATAAAGATTATATTTATATTTTCATTTAATTTCAATAAAAAGATTAGAAAATAAAGATCATATTTTTATTGTCATTTAGTTTCAATAAAAAGACTAGAAAATAATGGTCATATTTTTATTGTTATTTAGTTTCAATATAAAGATTTGAAAATAAAGATCATATTTTTATTGTCATTTAGTTTCAATAAAAAGATTAGATTAAAAAGATCATATTTTTATTGATATCTGTTTTCAATAAAAAGATTAATTTTAAAAAATTGCATTTTTATTGTCATTTGTATTCAATAAGAAAATTAGATAAGAAAGATTACATTTTTAATGTAGTCTGCATCAATAAAAAGATTTGTAGGTTATTTCCATTAAAAAGATTAAACAATAAAAACTTCATTTTTATTGTAGGTTGTTTCCATTAAAAAGATTAAACAATAAAAACTTCATTTTTATTGTAAGTTGTTTTTATCAAAAAGATTTAACAATGAAAATTATATTTTCATTGTATGATTTTTGCATTAAAAAAGAATATGATTTGTCATGGAATCGTCACTTTTATCATGTATGTTAGATAAAAAGAATTAGATATTAAAATATGATTGGTCATGAAATTGTCATATTTTGTTATGAGATAAATATCACCTTTTTATTATCATATGGAAACACCGAAATTGTCATATTTTGTTATGCGATAAATATCACCTTTTCATTTTCATATGGAAACACTGAAATCATCAAATTTTGATTAGCGTTAAAAATTATTCTTTTTATTTACATTTAGAAACATGTAAATTGAGACGAAGTTGTTGAAGCTAGAAAAATTAGTCTTTTATTATCATATAGGAACATGTAAATTGACACGAAGTTATTGACGCTAAAAAATTAGTCTTTTATTATCATATAGGAACATGTAAATTGACATGAAGTTGTTTACGCTAACAAATTAGTCTTTTATTATCATGTAGGAACATAAAAAAAAACATAAAATGGTTGACGCTAAAAATTAGTCTTCTATTATCATGTAGAAACTGGAAATATGTCATAAATTTGTTGATGCTAAAAATTCATATTTTTATTGTCGTGTAGAAACATAACATCTGTCATATTTTGATTGACAATAAAAATTATCTTTTTATTGTCAAATAAGAACATAAAATTTTCATATTTTGATTTGCAAATAAAAAATGTTCTTTTTATTATTATGAAGAAACATAAACATCGTCATAATTTGATTTGCAATTAAAATAATCTTTTTATTGTCATGTAGGAATATGAAATGATTTGTAATAAAAATTCATATTTTTATTGTAATGTAGAAACAAGAAAAGGATTTATAAAAAAAATCTTTTTATTCTTAAGTTAACGTGTTTATTATAAATTGTTTATACATTAAAAATGACATGTTTAGTGTATGTCAGATTAACATGTTTTATTATTAAAACGACATTTTAACATGTTAGTTAGAATAAAATGATAACAAGTAAATATATGTTTGTAGGGTAAATATGCCTCTTTTAACATATATGTAAAGGGTATAAAATTTACAAGTCCTGAAATATATTTTTGTTCATTAAAAATAAAATGTTGACATGAACAAGAAGTGTATAAAAATTTACATGTAATAGAATTGATGGTGTAGAAATCGTTGAACGCTTAAAGTAACACCCCGTGTTTTCTGAGAATATTAAAATAACAAATTAAAGAATAATTAATTTTTAAAAGAAGAATTAGGCGAAACGTGTTACGCCATTGTGTTCATCTCGGAATTCTACTTGAGATAGAGTCCGAGTTTACGTAAAACGGATGCCGTATGAAAGAGTTACGGATGAGAGAATTTGGGCAGAAAATTCAGAAAATGGACCAGAATGCACTGGCGCACTTGTGAAGTGCGCCAGCACAAAAATGCACTGGCGCACCTGGGAAGTGCGCCCATGCCGAGGCAAAACCGGCACAGAATTCTGGAGTGTTCCCTGATGACGTGTCTTGCTGTGATTGGCTGGGTGATGTGTCTTTGAGCTGTGTGGTTCTGATGATATCCTAGACTAATCTAAAGGTTCTAATTAACTCACCACACATATTAAAACACCCCTAGACCTATTGTTTTCTCCACACAAATCAATGGCGTCCATATGCTGCTGAAACCTAAAATAGAACTAGTGCTTCTTCTTCTACAAGTTAGAATAGGATTAAAAGAGAATAGATCTACAACTGCAACACCTATTTCTTTTAGATCCAACCGAGGTGAGTTCATGTTATTTTCAGAAGTGAAATTTAATTATGATTCTGACATTGTTAATAAATCTGAATCTGAGATTATGCCTATTTCTGTTCATCAGATCTGTTTTTCTATACCTAGTGGATCTATCTTATTGATATTATTATGCTTGTTCCGGATCTCTTCCTCCCTTCTTCCTTTTTGTTTTTATACCTAGGCTACCATGAGCCTGAGCCAAATCTCATAGAGATGAACATATGAACGCTAAATTGGGGAAAATATTGAAAGATGTATAATTGGGCATAACTGATATGTAACTGATTTGAGGACACAACATATGTTGTGATTTAAGATCTGATTTGAGGGACATAATACATGTTGTGATTTAAGATCTGATTTTGGGGACATAATACATGTTGTGATTTAAGAGTTGATTTTGGGGACATAATACATGTTGTGATTTAAGATCTGATTTTGGGGGCATAATACATGCTGTGATTTAAGACCTGATTTTGGGGGCACATTATATATGATGATTTATAACTTGGAATAAAGGGGATATTGTGCATGATAATATATGATTCGAAACAGGGATAACTGTTAAATATGAACACGCCTAAATTGGGACTTTTGGTAATTGGCATACACTGTAGTCAAGACTATAATTTGCATAATCTGTGTTATGAATCATAACTTGGGTTTTTGGAGCATAACCTGTACTGTGTAATTTGACTAAAACTTGGGGCAAAAAGTTATATTGAGAATTATGACGATAATTTAGGGCATGCAAATTTGTAGGCTTAATTTATGATTAAGCGAAATATGTTAATGGAACAGTAAAAGAGTCTGTGAAGTCTGTTTAATCTGTTGGAACTGAATACTGTAATTGGAAGGCCTACGATGTATATGAACAAACTGGCTAAGATAAGCATGCCGAGACACGAGGTTAGGCTCCATTTGCGGTAGAAACCTGCCCGAAACCAATCGGCCTAACCAGTAATCGCAAACGGTCAGCCTAATGTGAGAGGTCGTAGGCATAACTAAGAGATGCTTAGACACGAGGTTAAGTCTGGCTTGTTGCAGAAGTCTGCCTCGAACTGCCCGGCACATCCAACGGCCACAAGCTATCGACTTAATGTGAGAGGTCTATGCATTAATAACTAATTAATGCTGATTAAAGATGAATATGATACCTAAGAGCTGTTAGGTGGGTGGGGTTAAGTTAACCTGAGTAAGATGACAACTTAACCAATATTACATGAATAAGTGGATAGGGTTAAGGCAAGCTTAACCAATAATACATATTGATTTGATAAGTGAATGGGGTTAAGTCAACTGGGCGGATGAATCTGGTAAACCCGTTTCGTAAATCTGTAGGCTTAATGTGAGGTTAAGTATTAATCCGTAAGTCTGCTAACCCGTACATCTTATCTGTTAATCCGTAAACCTATTAATTTGTAAGTCTGTTAATCCGTACATCTGATCTGTTAATCTGGAAACCTATTAATCTGTATGTTTGATCTGAGAACTTGTTAATCTGAAATCTGTAAGCAAGATAATCTGAAGTTTGTTAGTCTGGGACACAAGGTTAGGAGGGGTAATTGCTTGTGTCATCTGTTGTGTGGGACCCATATTAGTCAGTAACCTTTTTCGATATCAAAACTATGACCCAACACTAGGTAGGGGTCTGTGCACGCTTACTGAACTAAATGTAAGAGGTTCATTCTGACAATGGCGAGGGGTGTTGATGGTGCATTCCAACCGGGTCATGCGTGTATGTATCCGGTCTGCTCTGGGGAAGTTAAGACGCCGTGACATCCATAAATAGGTCCGTGTCTCTCGGTAGGTTGCCACTTTAGGGAGTGATACACCCATCTGTGGGGGTAACACATGGTATTTACGTATTAGGGAGACGATCGCTTGGGGTAGAGTTTAGGATACATCTAGTTCTGTCTGTTTCTGTTGGTGTACCATCTGTTTCTTTTGGGTGGTAAAACCTATCTGTTTCTATGTGGTACCATATGTTGGGGTGGTAAAGGCCCTTTACTAGTGTACACCTAATCCTAATATTCTGTTTCCATAGGGATTATTCTGTTTCCGTCTCTGATTCCGTTTCTGCTTCTTTTTTTGTACCGTCTGTCTCTATTGGGGTGGTAAAGGCCCATTACTAGCATTCTGTTTCTGTTTCAGTTTAGACACAAGGGTAACACCTAATCCTATGAAACTAGTATTATTGCAGGGAAGTGAAAAGTAAGTAAGAAACATAGCTTGGTCTATATCATTCTGTTTCCTCTGTTTAACCTAAGTATTCCTGGTACTCCTGTTACTGTTATCTCTCATCCAGCTTTATTTACATGTCATGATAATTGTTATCTGTTCATATGATGAAAGTCACTGGACTTGCCAGACTTTATGTCTGACCCCGTTCTGCTTCGCCTCTTTTCTTTCCTTCCCCCCAGGTGCCCAGGGTGGGAACGAAGGAGCTTGATTCAGATTTCTCTTTGCTTGAATTTCTAGAAGTTCTTGAAGTATTGCTTGGCTTTGATTCTACATTTTTATGGCATTTATGTTGGGGATTATGGCTTTAAAATTATGTACTCTAAAGGCTTTTGTACAAGATTGATATTATGTACTTGGTTTTGGTATTTGAAGATGTAACCAAACTTATTTCTGTTTCCGCTGCAATAAAGTTATAAATTTTTCAAGTATTATTTTTTGTATATGTCTTGGAATATTATGTTCTGCTTACTTATAATGCTCCACGAAACTTAATGCATTCCCTTTGTGAGTGACATTAAAGGACGTGGGGTGTTACACTTGGTATCACAGCTGAAGTTTACCATATTGGATAAAAGTTTTTGAAAACTATTTTCAAAAAGGTTTTAAAAGGAAGTATTTTCAAAAGGAAAGTTTATTTTGAAAAACATAATCCCCAAATCCATATATCTATCCTTCGATTCTCTGTTTTGAATCTCTTTTTTTTCGTTTCAGCATGTCTGGAGAACAAAATATCCCTAATGTCCCAGAAGGAGTCACAATACGAGGATGGTTCCATAGGTATTTGGAGGTCAAGGCACCCGCCGAAGGCCAAGGAAACGTTCCTCTAGCTATACCCATCATCCCTCCTCCCCCTCCCCCTCCACATGTAGATGCTTTTTCTAAGATATGCGAAGACTTTCGGGCAATGGGCGGTAAACCTTTTCATGGGACAGAGACGTTTGTCGAGGCTAAAAATTGGCTCAAGTAGGTGGAAGACTTGTTTGGTATCTTGGAGATATACGATGGAAGGATGGTTCAACTAGCTGCTTGGTTGATGAAGGACGAAGCCTCATTCAAGTGGGAGGTCCCGAGTGGAGAACATCCAGTGGAGTCGTGGATGGATTTCAGACATAGGTTCGAGTTGAAATTTCTCTCACGAGCAGAAGAGAGTTTATACATGGAGTGGTTCTTGGCGTTGAAACAGGGGAATTTATTTGTGAAGGTGTATGTCAACAAGTTTAATCAATTAGCAAGATTCGACCTACCTCATAAGGAGGCCCTGAGGTTTGTTAAGGGTTTGAATGAGCCGCTAAACAAATTGGTGATGTCCAACATTCCTATGGGGGCTACCTTCGAGAAACTGGTTGACATGGCGTTGATGTATGAAGAAGAGAATGGTGCAAATGTTGATAACACACGGGATAAGAAAGAGGTGAAAGTGGAAGAATCACAGAACAAGAAAGCATGGCCTAAGAAGGAAACACAAAAGAAGGATGAAAAGCCTGAGAATAAGAAGGATAAAAAGTGCTTTACTTGTGGAAGCTCGAGTCATATGAACTAGGATTGCAGAAAGAGGAATGGCGCTTGCTTCAACTATGGTGAAATGGGACACTTCAGTAAGGACTTCCCAAAGAAACAAGGACAAGGGCAGAGGGTAGGATCTTCTGGAGGGCAGGCGAATGCTCTCTGGCTGGTGGACAGGATAGAGGTAGGAAAATTTCTATAGAAGGTTTAATTTCCTTATCTGATTATTGTGTTAGAACTCTTTTTGATTCTAGAATTTTTGATTCTGTAGTTGAGTCTCTGCACTTTAATACTAGTCTTGTTTCTGATCCCGCTAAAGTCTCAAACCCGATAAGGGTTACGACTCATCTGTTTGTGATAGGTTGGGGTTTGAGGGTATCTGTGTTAGGCGCTAAGTTGACTGTGACGCGTATATTCCAAGTTTTGTGGGATATGGTGGGGTTTTATCATGCTTAGTTTCGTAGAATCATTTGATAATCTGATCTATACCCGTAGTCTGTAAGTATTTGGATATTTCTTCTAAGGTTATGGGTTTTACTCGAGGCATGAGATAGATTTCCAGTTTTGACACTGGGAATAAGTTTTTGTTTTATTTGTACTTGCTTATATCACTCGACTGTATCCTATCGATCGAGTCTTTGACCTTTAGGTTGAAACTAATGGGTGTAAACATGTGTTTGAGACATGTTATGTTTGATGGTTGCAAGTGGATGCAAGTGGTTGCTAGTGGTTGCTCGTGGATACATATACACACACTAGGAAATAGATCGACTCAAAAACACTCTCATACTGCATATGGTTGCGTGTGCATTTTCAATTTTTTTATGGATGCAAAATGGTTGACTCATCACATGGATGTTGCATTCAGATGAATGTTTGTGCACTCATGTAGAAATGATATATATCAACTAGGATTGTCTGCATACATGATTGGACTCATGGCACTAACATAATTCACATTAAGGAGGTTAACTGAATTAGTAGACCGCCTGATCTTTTGCACTAGATAGGGGACATGTGCACACACTTTTGCATACATTCATATGGCATTAGAGATCTTCTAAGGAAAATGAATGCTTGTCGATGATGGATTAGTAGATGGATTATGGATGGTAGGATATATTCTTCTTAACTTAGTGATTTCGGGGACGAAATCCTTTGAGGAGGGGAGAATGTAACACCCCGTATTTTCTGAGAATATCAAAATAACAAATTGAAGAATAATTAATTTTTGAAAGAAGAATTAGGTGAAAAGGATTATGCCATTGTGTTCGTCTCAGAATTCTACTTGAGATAGAGTCCGAGTTTGCGTAAAACGGATGCCGTATGAAAGTGTTACGGATGAGAGAAGTTGGGCAGAAAATTCAGAAAATGGACCAGAATGCACTGGCGCACTTGTGAAGTGCCCCAGCACAAAAATGCACTGGCGCAACTGGGAAGTGCGCCCATGCCGAGGCAAAACCTGCACAGAATTTTGGAGTGTTCCCTGATGATGTGTCTTGCTGTGATTGGCTGGGTGATGTGTCTTTGAGCTGTGTGGTTCTGATGATATCCTAGACTATTCTAAAGGTTCTAATTAACTCACCACACCTATTTAAACACCCCTAGACCTATTGTTTTCTCCACACAAATAAATGGCATCCATATGCTGCTAAACCTAAAATAGAACTAGTGCTTCTTCTTCTACAAGTCAGAATAGGATTAAAAGAGAATAGATCTACAACTACAACACCTATTTCTATTAGATCCAACCAAGTTGAGTTCATGTTATTTTCAGAAATGAAATCTAATTGTGATCCTGGAATTGTTAATAAATCCGAATCTGAGATTATGCCTATTTCTGTTTATCAAATCTGTTTTTGTATACCCAGTGGATCTATCTTATTGATATTATTATGCTTGTTCCGTATCTCTTCCTCCCTTCTTCCTTTTTGTTTTTATAGCCAGGCTACCACGAGCCTGAGCCAAATCTCAAGGAGATGAACGTACGAACGCTAAATTTGGGGAAAATAATGAAAGATGTATAATTGGGCATAACTGATTTGTAACTGAATTAAGGACACAACATATGTTGTGATTTGAGATCTGATTTGGGGACATAATACATGTTGTGATTTAAGATCTGATTTTGGGGACATAATACATGTTGTGATTTAAGATCTGATTTTGGGGGCATAATACAAGCAGTGATTTAAGACCTGATTTTGGGGGCACATTATATATGATGATTTATAACTTGGAAGAAAGGGGATATTGTGCATGATAATATTTGATTCGAATATGGATAACTGTTAAATATGGACACGCCTAAATTGGGACTTTGGGTAATTTGCATACACTTTAGTCAAGACTATAATTTGGCATAATCTGTGTTATGAATCATAACTGGGGTTTTTGGAGCATAACCTGTACTGTGTAATTTGGCTAAAACTTGGGGTAAAAAGTTATATTGAGAATCATGAACATAATTTGTGGTAGGAAAATTTGTAGGCTTAATTTATGATTAAGTAAAATATGTTAATGGAACAGTAAAATAGTCTGTGAAGCCTGTTTAATCTGTTGAAACTGAATACTATAATTAGAAAGCCTACGACGTATATGAGTAAATTGGCTAAGATAAGCATGTTGAGACACGAGGTTAGACTCCGTTTGCAGTAGAAACCTGCCCGGAACCAACCGGCCTAACTAGTAACTGCAAACGGTCAGTCTAGTGTGAGAGGTCGTAGGCATAACTAAGAGATGCTTAGGCACGAGGTTAAGTCTGGCTTATGGCAGAAGTCTGCCCGGCACCGCTCGGCACATCCAGCAGCCAGAAGCTATCGACTTAATATGAGAGGTCTGTGCATTAATAACTAATTAATGTTTTAAGATGAATATGATACCTAAGACATGTTTGGTGGGTGGGGTTAAGTTAACCTAAGTAAGATGACAACTTGACCAATATTACATGAATACGTGGATAGGGTTAGGGCAAGCTTAACCGATAACACATATTGATTTGATAAGTGAATGGGGTTAAGTCAACTTGGCGGATGAATCTGGTAAACCCGTTTCGTAAATCTGTAGGCTTAATGTGAGGTTAAGTATTATTCCGTAAGTCTGTTAACCCGTACATCTGATCTGCTAATCCATAAACCTATTAATCTGTGAGTCTGTTAATCTGTATATCTGATCTGTTAATCTGGAAACCTATTAATCTGTATGTCTGATCTGAAAACTTGTTAATCTGAAATCTGAAAGCAAGATATACTGAAATCTGTTAGTCTGGGGACACAAGGTTAGGAGGGGTAATTTCTCGTGTCATCTATTGTGAGGGACCCATATTAGTCAGTAACCCTTTCTGGTATCTGTTAGCCTACTTTGTGAACTAGGCAACACAAAGTCAAAAAACCAACCATTGAAGAGTATTTTAAGTTATAAGACCTCAGTTCGGATCGGAAGAAAACACTACAGTTCAAATTGATAGCTGCGGTTGTTCGGATCGGATAGGATCCTCTATTCGGATCGGGTTAGAGCAGCATATTGGACCGGATCGGATAGAGATCTCGGTTCGGATCGGTGGTCTCTTACTGGATAGATTGGTAAAGCATGTCAAGTCGGATCGGAGGACAGCTAAATCTCGCATGGAAATCCATCTGCTTGTCACGACGCTGGAGCGGAGCGGAATATATTAGAGAGGGAGAGACGTCCAAGCCATTCCGGTTCGGATCGGGTATCCCGATCCGAACCCCTTGCCTGCGCACCTCCGACCCGCACCCATGATCCAAGTTAGTCTCCTGTAAAATCGCCTGGAGAACCGGACCGGATATGACTAATTCCTACCCCTAACGTCCATCTCTTTGATGTGTTGTCAGCTTGATAGTTCATCCGAACCCGAAGAGAGTGCGATGGATGACACGTGTTCCGACCCGGATTGAATCTCAGGCAAATTCACACCTATAAATACCCCATCTAGAGACAAAGAGAAGGATCTTTTTTCAGCACTTTTGAGAATCCAAGTACCTCCATCATCCGAACTCCTTTACTCCCGGAGAATCCAAATCATCTTTCATTTCTTGTTTTAATCATTTGAGTGAACAAAAGTGAGTTGTGAGTGAATCTTACATTGCATTTGTAACTGGATTACTGAATATAGTGAAAAATAAGTGGACATAGGCATTTCTTCGCCGAACCACTATAAATCCTGTGTGTTCATTTTTATTATTGTCTCATATAATCTTGTTTCTAATCAATTTGGGTGTTAGAACCACTTTTGGGTCTAACATTTTGGTGCTTTCACTGAGAAACCTCATCTAAATTCTTTATTTTCCGGGATCTCTTTCTACTTTTTGGACCGTTGAGTTCAAAGAAGTGAATCCTTAAGTTTCTCCGCTTTTTTGTATTCGTTGAAGTAATTGTCAAAGACTCATGGCCAAAGGAAAAGGCAAGGAAGTTCAGTCTGTTCAAGGAAATGGAGCTGGCGAAGATCAGCAACATGCTGTTGTAACAAGGTCTCGGGGGCAGAGTTCAGCAGCAGGAAGAATCAATGCAGGAAATCCGAACCGACAGCAAGGGGAGAGCTCCGATCCGATCCGGGTAGGAGACTCTGAAGCAGTGCACTCCCCCAATCTGAACCGACCCGAGTTGCTCGCTGCACACCGATCCGACCAGGCACCCCAGCTCCGATCCGACCCGGCTTCCTACCTCCGATCAGACACGATGCTTGGTGAAGCTGGAACATCTACTCGAGTCCCCACGAATGCTCCAATTCCAGCTGCCAGGGTTGGAGATCAGGTCAACCCATCTGCGCCCATCACTCAAGGAGATTTTTCGCGCTTGCTTGATATGCTTGAGAGCACGAGGGAAGCTATGAGAGTTCATTAGCGCACTAATCTCATGATGCAGGAAAATATGAGGCTCATGAGTCAGGAAATCAATGAGCTCCGTCGGCAGAGAACTCCATCACCGGTTCGTCACGCACCCGTAGATCAATCTTCATCTTCCGAGGAAGAGAGGCCCCGTGAACGAAGGCCACTCGAAAGACCTCAGAACGTGGAGCAGCTAACATTTGGATCTTTGGGATCTCGCGAGGATATCGCACGAGCATTAGGAAACGATGACCCCACTCGGGGGCAAAGACTCCAGTCCCCTCTTCCCGAGATCGACCGGGAACACAGGGAACGGAATCGAGCAGAGGCAGCTCGAAGAAGAAGGGCATCTCCTGAGCATGAGCCCAGAAGGAACTCGGACACTAGGGCCAGGGAACCTGAGCAGCCCCTAACTAGTGCCGATGTACAGACAATGGTTCGCCGAATTATGTCCGAGAGCCGGAATTATACAAATGAAGACTATGGCATTGAGCGAAGCCATACTCCGTTCAATGACGATATCCTAGACTTCCAGTTTCCCCGACGCTTTAACTTGCCACAGATGGACAAATATAACGGAAGGACTGATCCGGGACAGCATTTGATGCGGTACTCGTGGCTCATGAACGCCGCTGCTGCCCCTGACGAAGTGAAGTGCAAAGCATTCCCAATCTACCTAGAAGATGTGGCATTATTCTGGTTTACCCGACTTCCACCTCGTTCAATTTCTAATTACAAAGAACTAAGCGAGCGTTTCATGAACCAGTTCCGACTACATGCCCGAAAGTCCAAGAGTGTTATTGAATTGTCGAGGATCAAACAGGCACCAGGAGAGTCTTTAAGGGCATATTTAGATCGCTTTAATCAAGCTGTAACTGAGGTCAGTGACCCGCATGAGCCCACTATTCTGATGGCATTGAAGGAAGGAGTCGATCCTGAATCTGAGTTTGGAGACTACCTTTCTGGGAAGACACCCCCCACAAGGGCGATATTCTACGAAAAAGCCGATATTTATCTAAGACGAGAGGAGGCCCGGGCAAACCGGAAAAGAAAGTCTGAGATAGCTTCAAAGGAGAATGTGCAGAGTAATATTGCCGTAAAGCAGTCTGGGGGAAGTTCTGGCAAGGTTGAAGTAAATGTAGGAAACAAGGGTGGAAACAGCAATACTGGAAATGGGGGAAACAACAACAACCGTAATTCGAACGGTAACAGAAGAAACAGAAATAGGGGAAGTGACCCTAACAAAAGGCCCCGATTCCAGAACTACGAGGACTATACACCATTGAATGACACCCTGGAAAATATTTATCTGGATACGTACAATGTGTTGCAATACAAAAGACCGCCACCTCGTGATTCGACCGAGAAAGAAATGGCGACAGGGAAATTTTGCTTGTTTCACGGAACACATGGACATTCGACCAATGAATGTCGGCATTTGAGGGATGTAATTGAAAAGCTGCTGCGTGAAGGAAAGTTGGATGAGTACAAGGTTGCCCCGAGGGACAGGGGGCAAGGAGAGCAGGCTCCAAAACAGATCCTACCTGCTCCTAAGCCTACCGCTTAGCAAAAAGGTAAAGGGATCGTCATCAACTCCATAGTAGGCGGACCTCACCCGGCAATCCGAAGTTTTAGGTCAATGGACCAATATGTGAATGCTGCCAAGCATCTAGATGTGAATGAAGGTGACGATTTGGAAGACGTCACCCCTATAAAACAACATAAAACCATGTTCGATGACGTGGTATTTCGCAGCCGAGACAACACGGGGATACAATCTCCCACCAATGATCCGTTGGTTATTACTACCACTATTGGGCCGGCCTTGGTCCATAAGGTATTAGTAGACAACGGAAGTTCCGTTAATATTTTGTTCAAGAAGTCATTTGATCAGATGAAGCTTGAGCCCGAAGATCTGAAACCTTGTGAAGGATGGATTAGAGGCTTCAACGGAGCGACGACAGCTCCCATGGGATATATAGAGTTGCCCGTGACCCTAGGGCAAGGAGAACGTAGAAGAGTGCGAATGCTTCAGTTCGTAGTATTGGACGTAGATTCGCCATATAACGCATTTTTAGGGAGACCTGCCCTCGCTGAATTTAGAGTTTGTATCGCCCCTTGGTGCTTGTTACTAAAGTTCCCAACCGAAGCCGGGACTGGAGTAATAAGAGGGGATCAGGTTTCTGGACGGGCCTGCTATGTGGCCGAACTGAAGAAGTTGACGAAAGGAGTTAATGCTGAGAGTAAGGATGCCTCATCTCCCTCAAAGGGGGACTCGGCATAGCAATTAGAGAGATTGAACCCAAGGGAGTTGCCCAAAGGAACGCCTGAAGACCTGGATCCTAGAAAAGACGAGGAACCAAAGGCTAGGAATGCAACTCCTAATGAAGCGATAGTGCAAATTCCTGTTGATAAAGCTGATCCGACGAAAGTTTTGAAGATTGGTTCCCAATTGGATCCACGTCGTGCTGAAGAGCTGACGGACTTCTTGAAGGCAAACTTAGATGTGTTCGCCTGGACCCATGCTGACATGTGTGGGATATCGCCTTCCATTATCAGTCACAAATTGAATGTAAATCCGAAGCATCCGCCTGTGAAGCAAAAGAGACGCATGCTGGGCCCAGAGAGGTCGGCTGCTCTCAAAGAGGAAGTAGAGAAATTGAAGCAAAATGGATTTATTCGAGATTCGACTTATCCCGACTGGATATCGAATCCTGTCTTGGTAAAAAAGCCAAACGGAAAGTGGCGAACTTGTATTGACTTTTCAGATTTAAATAAGGCTTGCCCAAAAGATAGTTTCCCACTTCCCAGGATTGATCAGCTTGTAGACTCGACAGCAGGTCATGAACTTCTCTCTTTCATGGATGCATACTCTGGATACAATCAAATTCCTATGCATGTACCAGACCAAGAGCATACAAGTTTCATTACGAATTTGGGGCTATATTGTTATGTTGTAATGCCATTCGGATTAAAAAACGCTGGAGCTACTTATCAGCGGTTGGTAAATAGAATGTTTTATGATCAAATAGGAAAAACTATGGAAGTTTATGTGGATGATATGCTTGTTAAATCAAAGCAGTCTTCCAGTCATACGCAAGACTTAGCGGAAATGTTTGGTATCTTGCGAAAATACCGTATGAAATTGAATCCTTTAAAATGTTCATTTGGAGTGGCGTCGGGAAAGTTCCTTGGCTTCATTGTGAGTTCCCGAGGAATTGAGATCAACCCTAGCCAGATAGCTGCGATTAGAAATATCGAAGAACCAAGGAGAATTAAAGACGTCCAAAGTCTGGCAGGGAAGGTAGCGGCGCTGAGTAGATTCATCTCCAAAGCCACCGATAAATGTGTTCCATTTTTTGATTTGATAAAAAGGGGAAAGAAGAACTTCCAGTGGACTCCCGATTGTGTCGAGGCCTTTCAAAATCTGTTAGAGCTGTTAGAGAAACCGCCAATCTTATCAAAGCCCGTAGATCACGAAGAACTATTTGTTTATCTAGCAGTCTCGGCTCACGCTGTCAGCACAGCCCTGGTTCGAGAAGAAGACAAAGTACAAAGGCCAGTATACTATGTGAGTAAGAAATTAGCAGCGGCAGAGCGCAACTACCCAAAGATCGAGAAGCTTGCTTATAGCCTCCTGATTGCATCCCGAAAACTTCGTCACTACTTCCAAGCCCATCCAATAACCATATACACCGATCAGCCGTTAAGACAGGTGTTGCAGAGACCCGAAGCGTCGGGAAGGTTGATTAAATGGAACATAGAACTAAGCCAGTTTGATTTGAATTTTCAACCACGGAAGTCAATCAGGGGGCAAGATCTAGCAGACTTTATTGCGGAGTTCACCATTCCAGAGGAAGAAATAATCAATGACCGAGTGGTCAAATCCGAGGATAAGCTAGAGATGAACCCGTGGAAATTATATACAGATGGAGCTAAAAATGACCGAAGATCCGGAGCTGGAATTGTCTTAGTCACTCCGGAGGGACGGTCGTTATATTACGCCCTGCGATTAGAATTTTCGGCAACAAACAATGACTCTGAGTATGAAGCCCTGATTGCCGGGCTGAAACTCGCTAAAGACCTCGGAGTAAAAATGATGGACATATTTTGTGACTCTAAGATTGTTGTTTGTCAAGTGCGAGAGGAATTCGCGGCTCGAGGACCTCGACTTGTCGCTTACCTCAAGAAAGTGAAAGAGCTATTAAATGGCTTAGAGCGGTACAACATAACACATATTCCCAGAGTAGAAAACCAGAAAGCGGATAGACTAGCAAAATTGGCTAGTTCCGACAATCCGGAAGAGACTGAGGTAATTCCAATTGAAACGTTGGAATCGCCAAGCTTTGAGTCAATGGAAATTGAATTCGTTCTTGAAGCGGAACCAGAGAAGGAGTCATGGATGACTCCAATCAAGAGTTTTCTTAAGAATGGGACACTCCCATCAAAGAAGAGTGAGAAAAGAGCTGTAATTCGCAAAGCTACCAGATATGTTATGCAAGACGATACTCTCTATAGACAAGGATTTTCTATGCCCCTGTTACGATGTATCGCACACGACGACATCAAGTGTGTACTGAGAGAAGTGCACGAAGGTGAGTGTGGAGATCATACAGGAGGTCAAACTTTAGCAAAGAAAATATTGCGGTACGGATACTTCTGGCCTACGATCAACAAAGATGCAGCTGATTATTCACGACGCTGCGATAAGTGCCAGAGATTCGCCAAAATCCCCAGGGCACCGTCAACCCAGCTTAAATCGATGGTGAGTCCTTGGCCGTTTGCCACATGGGGAATCGATATCATTGGAGTTTTACCGATTGCTAAAGGAGGGGCTAAGTATGCCATAGTAGCCGTGGATTATTTCACAAAGTGGGTGGAAGCTGAGCCCTTGACTAAGATCACCACAAGAAAGGTGATAAGTTTTGTGGTCAGAAATATTATATGCCGATTCGGAATCCCAAGGACGATTGTTACTGACAACGGGACCCAATTTGATAGCACTGAATTCAGAAATTTTTGCCAGAAATATAAGATAGACAAACGATATACTGCAGTTGCCTATCCACAATCTAATGGGCAAGTAGAGGCGATAAACAAGGTAATAAAATTCATCCTCAAGAAGCGATTAGAACGTGCCAAGGCAAAATGGGTTGATGAATTGCCCCTAGCCTTGTGGGCATACCGAACAACGTTCAAAACGGCTACCAGTCATACCCCTTTCTCTCTCTCCTTTGGCTCAGAAGCAGTAATTCCAGTTGAACTGGAAGTTTCTTCCCACAGGGTGACGTATTATGACCCGATGACGAATCGGGCACTTTTACTTGAGTCTCTTGATGAAATCGAGGAGAAAAGGGACGAAGCAGACTTGCGTGCAGCAAGACATCGGCGTCAGATGGCACGCTATTATGACAAAAAAGTTCGTCTCAGAACTTTTGAACCAGGAGATTTGGTACTAAAGAGAGTTTTTCCATCCCTTCCTCACCTCGGCCCAAAATGGGAAGGACCCTTTGTCATCCAACGGAAACTTGAAAAAGGAACCTTCAAGTTAACGACCGTAGATGGCGAAGAAGTTCCTCGAGCATGGAATGCCCAACACTTAATGCGATATTTGGATTAGAAATGCTATATTTTTTATTTTTACTGTGGATTCTGTAACAAGACATGCTTTGCCTTGGGAAAATCTAATGATATGAATAAAGGACTATAAAGTGGACGTAGGCTACGACTTAGCTGAACCACTATAAAAATATTGTGTGTTATTTACTTTTATGCATTTACATTCATTAGTTGTTCTGTTGTGATTATAAAATACAGGATAACTAAGAGCCTAAAAAAGGTTGAAAACAGTTTAGACATAAAAAGAAGCACAACGATTATTTGTGCAATAAGACATAAAAGAATGAGAAAACGACATTCTTAACTCTAACTCTCCAGAGAAAGAGAGAGAGTATAAAAGCGTCTCAGACTGAGCGCTGAAAAAGAAATTCTATTCTTAACTCTAACTCTCCAGAGAAAGAGAGAGAGTATAAAAGCGTCTCAGACTGAGCGCTGAAAAAGAAATTCTATTCTTAACTCTAACTCTCCAGAGAAAGAGAGAGAGTATAAAAGCGTCTCCGACTGAGCGCTGAGAAAGAGATTCAACTTTGAGCTCTAACTTTCCAGAGAGAAAGAGAGTATAAAGGCGCCTCCAACTGAGCGCCGAGAAAGAAATCTTTTCCCGTTGAACGACCGGGGAATAAACAAATAATTGAACTCGAACTCTAACTCTCAAGAGAATGAGAGAGAGTATAAAAGAAATGCCAGGAAAAACAACAGGTATTGATGACACAGGAAATGCCATCCCGTTAGAGAATCGGGAGCATTCAGATTGCATAGCTGAGCATTGAATAACTTATGGAAATTGACTGGGGACACATATACATACACATATCTCCCCTCTCCCCAATTTTGTTTCATAACCATAGACATGCATTTTTACATAAGTGCAGAACTGCTAACAAATAAACATTGCAAAAAGTGAATTATTTTTATTTACAAATGAATGAATTTGTACAGGGAAATAACTGAAAAAGAAAGTGCGGAAGCTGCTGGTGTAGCAGCGCTTATTGGTTTACAAAGGTGCTAAAAAGATACAGGGGAACCCACTATTTGGGTTTGGGATGAGCCTTCGATTTCTTGGCAGCTTTTTCCGCATCCTTTGCTTCCTTCTCGGCTTCAGTCAAGATTCGCTTTGATTTCTTTTTCCCTGAAGATGTAGTACTGGAGCCAGCAGACTTCTTCCCGGAGGGCTGGGCACTGGAATCAAGAGAAGATTTTTTAGCAAGTTCTTCGGTAATAGATCTAGTCGAGAGCTTAACAACTAACCTTGAACCTGCATCCACAACTGCGAGGGGCTTGAGGACCTCAGGGTCTAATTCTTCAGCCTTTAATTGCAAGCGCTTGTCTTGATCGGCCTTCATGGCCGCCAAGGTAATGTCATCGGCGCTTTTTGACTCCCCTGTTATTGTAACCTCCGGTTCCTCATCATGCCCCTCGTCTCCTCCGTCGTCTTTTAAAGCTGCAATCATTTCTTCATCGTGGGGAGTAGTGACCTTAGTTGGCTCACTTCCTTCCCCCAGGTCTGTTGAAGCAGCCTTGTCTTCCCCTTCTTTGACCCTATCAGCAGGCTTTGTCCCAGCGATAGCTCCTTGAGCTACATCTGTCTTTGCGGATGATTCAACGCCTACAAAATGAGAAACATTGGTTATCAACTCAGGCGAGAGCAAAGGATTTCTCATCGAACGTTCAGTCATGTAGCCAAAGGTAGTAGTAGCCTTGACAAGTTGAGGAGAAAAGATAGGGATACCTTCTGAAGACTTTTCAGCGGGGGTGACTACTACCTCTGGAGTTATTTCAGGAATGGGAGATAGCAAAGTTGTTCGGGGAATTCCCGGGTTTTCGGGATCATACCCTTCTACTTCGGGAGTTACAGGGGCAGAAGAAGAGGAACCAGCTTCAGGAATGGTTTTCTGTTTAGACTTCCGCCTCTCTTCTTCCATGGCCTCAGCAATTAGACGGCGCCCTTCAGCTAGGCGCTCCGGTTCGTCGTCTCTTAGGTATTTCTCCATCAGCTTATCTTCATCGAGGGAATCGACCTGAAGTTCTTCTTTTTCCCACTCGACGATTTGATTCCACACATGAACCAGAGTGGATGGATAGTCCTCGATCCAAGAAATGTTTCGACGACGAATAATGTGCGCGAAGAATTCGATCATTAGCTCGCCGAAGCCCTGAATATCAGCCTCCGCCTCTGATAGTTGTTTGCGGGTTTCCTCCGCAGATTTAATAGCGCGTTCCACATTGCCCTCAGCCAGAGCAGCCCTGTTTTCCACCTCCAACAATTTTGAAGCCAAGTCTGCGTTTTTCTTTTCTAACTCAGCACTCCTTTTCGCTAACTCAGCGTTTTTCTGCTCAAGCTCAGCATAAGCAAGGCGTGTCTTCGCAGCCTCTGATTTGGCCTCGTCAGCTTGTTTCTTCAACTCAGAACGCTCCTGAGTGTGGGATTCAAGCAAATCATGATAGCGCTTTTGCATGTCCTCAAACTGTTGTTTGAAGTTAGAAGCGTTCTTCTGAGCGATAGCTAGTTGAGCTTGAGTATCTTCTAAATCTTTTCCTAAGGTTTTTAGGGCCTTGGCATCCTCCTCTGCAGTCTTTTGCATCGAGTCAGCATTTGTCATTAGAGTGCGGATGATTCTAGAAAGACTGCGGGAATACTTGAACATCTCGGAATATTGTTTTTCTACCAAGTCAATTTTTGCCTTAGCCTCATCCGCCCAATTAGAAGAAATGGGTTCAAGGGTAGGTAGGAAGGTCAGAGTCTCGAAGTAGTGCTCGGGAAATTGCTCCTTTAAATATGCCAGCCTTACTGCAGTTCCCGCATCTGGTGGAGGAGGAGCGAGGATTGTTAGTTCAGTGTCCCTTCCTGAAGAAGATTCTGTAGAACCCTTGTCTGTCCTAGGTCGTTTAGCAGCAGGGACTTTTTGCTTACTTCTAGACCCAGTTTCCTTTGGAGGAGTTTTCTCTCTACTCCGCTTTTCATGGGAGGAAGTGGAATCCCTGGATTGTGGTCTATCCTCCTCCCTACGACCTTGATAGCTCTTGTATTTTTCTTGTTCCGGTCGAACTGGTGAGCGGGAGCGTGAGAGTCGAGATCGATAGGAATCATAGGGTCTTCTTTCCTCCCTACCACGGTCATCCCGGCGATCATACTCGGCGTCCTGAGGAGGGTTGGACATGCTGCGACGAAGCTTTCTTATATCATAATAGGACCGAGACATTGTACCTGCACGATAAAATAAGCGAAGTTTAGAATCAATGGATTCATGGAGAAAGAAGTGCAATGAATGCTAATGCTGCGGTATAAAGTGCATCCTAAGTGGTGTGTGTGTCCCCCCAACCAACCCGAGTCTGAGGCTAGACTGGTGCGGGCAGGCTCTTTGGCCTTAGCAGGAGTAGTTTCTTCAGAAGAAGTGAAGACTAAAGGGCCCTTCCTGAAATCTTCTGAAGTATATATAGTCTCGGGTAAGGGGAGATCCCCCAAACCCTGAAATATGTGCTCGTCGGTGCTAGGAACATCCCCTTCGGAAGCGTGAAGTGGTGACCCTTGGGAAGATTTTGATTTGTCTAGCGAGGTAGTTTCCTCGGGGGCAATATACCCTTCACGATGTTTCTTGGCCAGATTAGCCAGTTCATCATCTTGAGTGGAAGAGGGAGAAGGTGAAGTTTGAAGAGGAGCTGCAGGAATTCCCGAGCCTTCTCCTATTACTGGAACTGTTTCCACTGGAGGAATATATGCATAAGGGACCGTCCCATGACCAATGCTACGGAAAACGGATAGCATCCCGTGAAAATGAAGGTACTCATCTTTAAGGACCTCGTCAATAGTCAGGAATTTTTGGTCGCCATTAAGAAGACGGTGCATCCGATCAAAGAACACTTGGTCTGATATCTGTTTGGGATTGTCGACTGCAAACAAAAAAGGAAAACAGGTCAGAGTGATGATTCAAGTGTATAGAGTCCGGGTTCAGAAAATCAATGCTTTACTTGATTTTGTCCATCTCCTGGCGCATCCAGACTGTTGCTTTATATAGGACCACTCTAGTCTGGAATCTCCAGCTTTACTGCTAAACGGCGTAGAAATTATCTTCCTCTTTGGGACTGATTCAAAGTAACAGAAAGAAGGGGTTTCTCTAGTCCGATGTTTGAAATTATAGAAGAAATGAACATCGTCGAACGTGAGCTCCACGCCTAGAATTTCACGATATGCTATGAATAAGGTATGCAGATAGGCATATGAATTGGGATGCAGCTGCATGGGGGCAATCCGCATTTGTCTTAAGAAGTCAACGATGAAAGGCGAGAATGGAGGAATGGCGCCAACCATGCACATCAGACGGGTGACCGTCATATATCCTTCTGGAGGGTTATGGGGACGGTCAGAGCGTGAGGGCACTAAAGTGTCCCTTTTCATTATTCCATACTTCAAGCAAATTCGAACGAGTCGGTCGTTGTCAATTGTCGATTCTACGGAATCTGGAGGTGACTCCAATATAATGGCTGAGTCAAATTCATCGGGTGCTCGATTGTCACCAATCCCTCCTTCCTCCTCAAAGCCTAGGGAAACTTCATTTTCTGAAGACATTTCGTCGCTTTCCCGATGAACAACTCCGTAATCCGGACCCTCGCTGTCCCATTCTGGGTCAGATGAAGAAGATATATCCTCGAGAGTGGTTTTGTTGGAAGTTTCCGGAGCTTCTTTCCTCTCAGCTAGACGAGAAGAGCGTCTGGGCCTCATTGTCATGGAACTATTGAAGAAGCAATAGCACGAATTAGAGTAAATTATCCCGTGTCCCCCTTCTTTGTGTACGTGTGTGAACTAAAGTGTGTGCAGCAAATGTGGGAAATACAAAATAAAAGTACAGCAATGTAAGACGAAGCTTTAAAGAGAAGGTGATAGTCAGAGTTGTTCTTAATTCTCGTTTATGTTCACAAGGCACTATCCTAACTGTCCGCGAAGCATATTCGTCTAGAGTAAGTGTTAGTTGAATTAGTTGGGTAGTCTTTATGTGCCAAATTTGATACGTTCGGTTCGGTTCGGATATGCATATGATGATTGGCTCAATACAGATGCAGATGTAGGTTTGGTTCGGATGCATCGTTAAAGCTTGGACAGTTCAAGACAAGGGAGACATTGGGTTCGGAAGCAGGACTGATCTGATCGGATCGGATGACCCGATCCGAACCGAACTAGCATCACTCAACCAGTCCGTTCATGTCAGCCTCTTATCTCATTCTCATCTCCAACCCGAGCCGACATTTTCCTTCCTCCCATCTTTCTAAAATGTGCAATCCGAGCCGATCCCCTTTCCTTCTCCTTCCTTTTTTGATCCTCCGTCTTCTACCCGAACCGACTCCAGTTTGTCATCCCACTCATCATCTCCTTCCTCTTTCCCCTCTACTCACAAACGAGTCCGCTTTATCACCAAAGCCACCGTTGAGGATAAATATTTGCCCTCTCCAGCCTCGCAACGCCTCGAAGCGATGGCGCATTCACCAGCAGCGGCGGGGGGTTCAAGCGAAGCTTATGGCCAAACCATCCCAATCCAACACGAATTGAAATCGAAAACGGTTACAACGAAGTTATTCGAGATTAGAAAAGCTACCTATATGTTTGATTCGGGAAATCTACAGGAAATAGTTTTAGAATATTGGAGTTTCTAACGTTTTCAATGCTAGGGTTGGGAGCGGCAGCAGAAAAGAAGAAGGAAGGAAAGAAGATAGTGGCGGATTTATATAGGGGGTGAAGTTGACTCCTCGTATTCCTGTTCTCTCTCTCACCCGCTCGGACCGGAGTGAAGGCCCAATAGCACAACTCTGCCTGAAGGCCCACTGCCCAAGAATCAAAGCGTTTCGGATCGGCACCCGAACCGGACAGGTTTCATACATTAATTTAACATCTGACTAGAATTGAGTTCAAGAGAAGAAGAATAAAGGAAGAACATGCCTGCACGAAGCATTATATGTCGAAAAAAATCCCCAAATTTGCTCAGAAATGAAGAAAAGGTGCTTGGGTCGGACACCGAACCGAATAGAAATCTGTGCAATACTCCTGACAATTCTGATTAAACGACATCAAAGCACGCTTCGTACAACAGAAGCATCCTTTGAGGGGGCAAAATGTTAGCCTACTTTGTGAACTAGGCAACACAAAGTCAAAAAACCAACCATTGAAGAGTATTTTAAGTTATAAGACCTCAGTTCGGATCGGAAGAAAACACTACAGTTCAAATTGATAGCTGCGGTTGTTCGGATCGGATAGGATCCTCTATTCGGATCGGGTTAGAGCAGCATATTGGACCGGATCGGATAGAGATCTCGGTTCGGATCGGTGGTCTCTTACTGGATAGATTGGTAAAGCATGTCAAGTCGGATCGGAGGACAGCTAAATCTCGCATGGAAATCCATCTGCTTGTCACGACGCTGGAGCGGAGCGGAATAGATTAGAGAGGGAGAGACGTCCAAGCCATTCCGGTTCGGATCGGGTATCCCGATCCGAACCCCTTGCCTGCGCACCTCCGACCCGCACCCATGATCCAAGTTAGTCTCCTGTAAAATCGCCTGGAGAACCGGACCGGATATGACTAATTCCTACCCCTAACGTCCATCTCTTTGATGTGTTGTCAGCTTGATAGTTCATCCGAACCCGAAGAGAGTGCGATGGATGACACGTGTTCCGACCCGGATTGAATCTCAGGCAAATTCACACCTATAAATACCCCATCTAGAGACAAAGAGAAGGATCTTTTTTCAGCACTTTTGAGAATCCAAGTACCTCCATCATCCGAACTCCTTTACTCCCGGAGAATCCAAATCATCTTTCATTTCTTATTTTAATCATTTGAGTGAACAAAAGTGAGTTGTGAGTGAATCTTACATTGCATTTGTAACTGGATTACTGAATATAGTGAAAAATAAGTGGACGTAGGCATTTCTTCGCCGAACCACTATAAATCCTGTGTGTTCATTTTTATTATTGTCTCATATAATCTTGTTTCTAATCAATTTGGGTGTTAGAACCACTTTTGGGTCTAACAGTATCAAAACTATGACCCAACACTAGGTAGGGGTCCGGGCACGCTTACTGAACTAATTACAAGAGGATCATTCTGATAATGGCGAGGGTTGTTGATGGCGTATTCCAACCGGGTCACGTGCGTGCATGGATCCGGTCTGCTCTGAGGAAGTTAAGGCGCAATGACATCCATAAATAGGTCTGTGTCTCTCTGTAGATTGCCACTTTAGGGAGCGATACACCCTTCTGTGGGGCTGACACAGGGTATTTATGTATTAGGGAGCTGATCGCTTGGGGTAGAGTTTATGGTACATCTAGTTCTGTCTGTTTCTATTAGGGTACCGTCTGTTTATATTGGGTGGTAACACCTGTTTGTTTCTATGTGGTACTGTCTGTTGGGGTGGTAAAGGTCCATTACTAGTGTACACCTAATCCTAATATTCTGTTTCAATAGGGATTATTCTATTTCCGTCTCTGATTCCGTTTCTGCTTCTGTTTCTGTACCGTCTGTCTCTGTTGGGGTGGTAAAGGCCAATTACTAGCATTCCGTTTCTACAAAGATCATTCTGTTTCCGTTTCTGTTTCAGTTTAGATATTAGGGTAACACCTAATCCTATGAAAAGTTAGTAAGAAACATAGCCTGGTCTATATCATTCTATTTCCTCTATTTAACCTAAGTATACCTGCTACTCCTGTTACTGTTATCTCTCATCCAGCTTTATTTACATTTCATCTTAATTATTATCTGTTCATATGATGAAAGTCACTTGACTCACCAGACTTTATGTCTAACCCCGTTTTATTTCACATCTTTTCTTTCCTTTTCCCCCCAGGTGCTCAGGGTGGGAACGTAGGAGCTTGATTCAGATTTCTCTCTGCTTGAAGTGCTAAAAGTTCTTGAAGTATTGGTTAGCTTTGATTCTACCTTTTTATGGCATTTCTGTTGGGGATTATGGCTTTAAAATTATGTACTCTGAAGGCTTTTGTACAAGAATGATATTATGTACTTGGTTTTGGTATCTGAAGATGTAACCGAACTTAAATCTGTTTTCGCTGCAATAAAGTTATAAAATTTTCAAGTACAACTTTATGTATCTGTCTTGTAATATTCTGTTCTGCTTACTTATAATGCTCCACGAAACTTAATGCATTCCCTTTGTGAGTGACATTAATGGACGTGGGGTGTTAAACTTTTTATATATATAAATATAAATTAAAATTAAACGAATCGTGCGCAGTAGTTTGCTTTTCGGAATTGTAACTCTAAATGATTATACCAAAAGATCCGACCGTCGGATTTTTCCAAAACTGGAACCGCTAGGTTTGTTTTGGAAAGGTCTTTTAATCGATATTAAAATTGTTAAGATCCAACGGTTAGATTTCGAGAAGTGTTAAATTCAAATCTAAATGAAAACAACGCCAGGCCTCGTAATGACAAGAAACATCATTCGAATCGAATAGGCTATTTTTATATAAATAAGATGCAATAAATCATTATAAAATAATAATAACGATATGAAATGATTTGAATTATATATATTCGAGAATTATTTGAAAAGACCGAGTTCAATCTCATTTCGAATAATCATACGACGATTAAAAATCGAAGACGTTGAAGATGGTGGTCGAAGACCGACGATCTTCACATCGAATAGTTAACTACTGATGCCATGGATTGGGTCGCTCCTAAGAAAAGGTTAAAGTGGTAGTTGTCTGGACGTACTTGTTCATTGTCCAGATAAGCGAGAGCCTCTCTTCCGTATTTGACATACGGGACGAGGAATAAGGTGTCTCCGGTTTCGTTCAGTCCTAGAACGGACTTGTAAATGGATGTGTGTCTGACATTGGATTTCGTTTTGTGTTAATTGATTTCTATTAAATATATATCTGTTTGGTGGGGGGGGAATTTATTCTCTTTTCACCCTTCTCTGAGACATACGAGCTTAGAGGTTATATATTGATAGACATCTGTTACATGGCGTGATTTGTTAATGTGGCATGCCAAAATTAAATTGATGAAGGCTTTTTGTTGAAAAGCAGAGCCTTGTGGTTGAAGACCAATGTAACAACCTGGAAAATCAGAACCAATTTGAAATTTTTTTTTGGCAATTTTAATAAATTTGGAATATTTAAAATTATTTATATTAAATAATAATGGCCAGAAATTTATTTTGAATAGAATTATAACGTATAAATTTATTTAAATCGAAGTTAGAATATAAATATCTATTTAAATTAGAAAAGGAATTGAAATTGGCGCGGTAGTTTGAAGATTCGATTTCAAAATTCAATTGAATGTACAGGATTCAAAATAAACCGGATTTTGGTAAAACCAGAAATATTTGAATCTGCTGAAAATACCTTTCCAATGAATAGGAAAAATCCAGATTTCATAACGGGAATAAAAAGTTATGTCCAGTTGAAAATTTAGAATAGTCGCTATGGAATTTATATAATATATAGCCCTTAAGAATAGCGATTTTGCAAAAGAACTCCGTTTTTGACGAGACCACTTTTGTTGGATCCGGAATGTCAAATTATTGCTAGATTCCAATTTTCATAATTTTTGGAATCAATATGTGAGCGTGGTGAATTTAAACGTGTTTTGTCTATTAAATTTGAATTTAATCGACTGGAAAATGACCGTTTTTCAAACGGTCTCCAAATTGGACGAAATTACTTTTGTTAGGACCATATTGTCAAAATATAGCTGGACTTATTTTTCTGGAATTTTTGGAGTCCGTATGTGGCCCCGGTAAATTAAAATGTGCGTTTGAATTTAAAATATAATGATTTATATTTCAAATTTAGCGGAAACTGATCGTAGCAGCCGAATTGGGTTTCAAACCATATCCCATTGTGTTCGGAATGGGGGTATTTAATTAGCGGCATCAGTCGTTGGGTCTCATTTGGAGGTCGAATAAAAAAGTTGACTTTTGGGGAAAAAGAGAAAATTAAAATAATTATTTTTATAAATATATCTCCCCCCTCCATTGTTTCTCTCTCTCTCCCCGATATTTAAATTAAAAAAAGAAGAAAATCCACCGCCCCAAACCGCTCCAGCCCCCCTTGCGATCCACCACTGCCGCCACCGCTGCGCTCGACGCGCCACCACCCCCTTCACTGCTGGCCCCTTCCATCCCGCCCTCTCTCCTCTCTCTTCCCCTAAAACCCGCGAGCCATCCAAAAACCCGCCGCCTGACACCCCAACTCAACCGCCAACCACACAGCCCAACCACCAGAAGACCCCCGACCACCTGCGCTCCTCTTCCCTCCCCGGCGAATCACAGTATGTTTTTTTTTGATTTATTAACCATATAAAAATTTGATTTTTATTTTATAAATCACCATATAAAAATTTGATTTTTATTTTATAAATAGCCAAATGAAAATTTGATTTTTAATATATGAATAGCTATATAAAAATTTGATTTTTATATATGTGAACGTCGAATAAAGGAATTGATTTTTATAGTTGAAAATAATTGATTTTTATAGTTGAAAAGAATTGATTTTTATTAACATATAAAATTATGATTTTTAACTTTGAAATGATTTGATTTTTACATTAGAAAAGTTATGATTTTTGAATTCGAAAAGACGTGATTTTTAGATTGAAAAAGTTATGATTTTTAAATATGAAAAATATGATTTTATTTATAAAGTAGCAAAAGAAAAATATGATCTTTTGTATGTATGCAACGACATGAAGAATTGGTTTTTATTTACATGAATAACATATAAATTTGTGATTTTTATATATATAACAACGATATAAAAATGTGATTTTTATTTTAAAAGTAGCTATTTAAAAATATGATTCTTATTATGAAGTTAGCAAAATAAAAATGTGATTTTTATTTAAATAACTTCGTTTTAAAAATGTGATTTTATCCATTTAGCATTGTTATAAAAATACGATTTTTATGTACATGTAGCGTTGAAAATAAAAATACGATTTTTATTATATATGTAGCGTTAGAAAAATATTTTTTTTATAATGTAAACATCATATTAAAATGTGATTTTTACTATGAACAGCACGAAAAGACTGCATTGGAATTTTGGGCAAATCCAAATCCAAACCGTTCATAAATAAAGAATGGAGGAGTGGATCCCAAAGGCGAGAACTTCTCACTAAAATTCTTGTATAGTTATTTATTTCATAACTGCATATATGAACTGCTCCCCGTCTTCCACAGACCATTGACAACTTGTTTAATTGTATTGTGTTATGGAAATTGATTGTGATTGTTATGTGAAATGGAAAATGAATTATTCATGTGTTGAAATAAATACTTTATAGTTAAAAATATAATTTTTAACGTGTATATAAACAAAATAAATATTCATTTACAAATCGGATGATTTGTTTATGTGCAATCATTTAACTGATATTGATTGGGACGATATATTTTACACATCGCCCAACTGCACAAATAATAAAATGTGTTTGTTGATTGAAACCCCACACGGGTATTGCGATGATATTTGATGTACACTAATCCCAATTGTTTAGTTGTATGTCGATCGATTGGTTGACAAACTGTGTAAGCGTTAATTATTTATATTTAATGCTTATGCAGTTGTGTAATGCACTCTGGATGATGGATGATTGTTTATCATTGTAATTATATACATGTGTTGTATGGAATCCATGTAATTAACATTATATGGTAATCGATTGGGTCTCATTCCAATTTGAAAAAACATACGAATATTTTAAAATAATATTCAGAAAAGGATTAAAAATATTCATGTGTTGAATAAAATGAAATATTCATTTTTTGAAACAAAAATGTGTGGTCTTCTGAAAAGAAGAGCGCACACACACACACACACACACACACACACACACACATATATATATATATATATATATATATATATATATATATATATAAAGAAAATCAATGGTACAGAGTTTGACTATAGAACATAAGAATACAAGATAGAACCTAACAATGTTCTAGGGATGTAAAGATCGTAGATAGATGAGCTCCGGATAAACCACCGCCCATCTACTCCAATATCGAATTCCGGCAAGGCCACCACCCGATATTGAAGTATATCTACTCCAATACAATAACCCACATACTCTATATAATAACAAAAATAATGAGATACAACACCCAAAAAAATCTCTAACAATAAGACCAAATGAGAAAAAACGAATCATCAATCCAAACAGCAATCCTCATAGGTACATAACTGCTACCACTCCATCCAGCTATCCACTAAGCACCTCTTCTAAATCAACCACCTGAATCTGCGAAAAGCTCAACATACTGTTAGTAAGTTGTTACACATATATATATGGAAATAAATGAGTCTAAATATATATATGTATATATATTATAATCATATATATATACACATTCATACATATTTATTTACCATGCATGTATGTGTAAAAGAAAAAAGAAAAGAAAATACAATGAAAAACTAATAAAAGAATTTAACAATCAATGCAATATCTATCACGAAAAAAAACTGTTAATTCTAATAAATAGATACAAATTCAGACTAACCTTAATGAATAAATTCACAAAGCCCGATTTCCCAAAAAGTTTATAATGTGAATTAGACATCCAATTCAAGCAATAATAAACTATTTTAATGATTAAATTATACATAGAAACAGAAGTAGAATGAAAAGATCTCTGATTTCTCTCAGACCAAATGAACCAACATACAATAGTGACTAAAGAATCTAAAATGTATCTTTTATTAGCATTAAAAGAAAATCTATAAGAATCCCTGTAATTAGCACAACAATTGAAAGAAGAATGATAATCAAAAACAAATAACCTTAATACCATACTAAGTATATAGCTTGTGATACTGCAAGTGAAAAATAAATGATCCACATCCTCGTTCTTAATATTACAAAAGTAACACTTAACATCGAAAATGATATTCTTCCTCTTAATTAACTCCACAGTATTAAGTTTCTTATGAGCGATTAGCCACATTAGAAATTTAGCTTTAGGAGGAGAATTAGCTTTCCAAATAAATTTAAAAGATCGAAATGAGATTCCCGAAAAGTTTATGAAATTATACATGGAATTCACCGAATAAACTTGACTTGTGTCCATACCCCAACTAATAAAGTCCTTACTCTCATCGATGTGATATAATGATAACTTAGCATAAAGTAGAGCTAATTGTCTTAACATTTCTCTTTCTAGTATATTTTCAAAAGAAAACTCCCATGGAGGATATAAATCTCTTCTAAAGATATCTTTTATCAATGCATTTTTAAAACTACAATTATTAAAGAGCTCACTAAATTCAATTTTTAGTGGTAAACGAGAAATCCACCTATCATGCCAAAAATAAGTCGTATTACCAGAATTTACAATTACCTTGTAACCTAAGTTAAAAAAATAAAAACACTCTAATACTGACTTCCAAAAGTAAGATAATCTATGATACCAACTACCCCGAGATCCGACAATGAATTCTCCTCCTGAATAATAAAATTTTGATATAATATCTTTCCAAGTTGTAGAAACTTCAGGAGACCGAAATTTACACAACCATTTGGCTAATAAGGAAGAATTAAAATTAGATAAATTAATTATCCCCTAACCCCCATCTATCTTAGCCTTACAACAGACCTCCCAATTTACTAAGCATTGAAATCCCCTAGAAATAGGATCTCTGCCCCCACCCCATAGATAATTACGTCTTATTCTATCAATCCCGTCGGTCATCCATTGAGGAAATCTATGTATTGACATCCAATACGTAGGGATAACCGATAGGACTGAATTAACCAAAACTAATCTACCTGCTCTAGACAAGAACCTATTGTTCCAACTAGATAGTCTACTATTAATCTTATCAATTATGACTAACCAATCCTCCTTCTTTAATTTTGATGGTCTAATCTTAAAACCTAAATAATCGAAAGGAAAATTCATGACAGAGCAGTTTAAGGTATTAGCAACCATAACCTCAACATTATCAGAATCATTAATGACCATAACAGAACTCTTGTCAAATTTAATTCTAAGACCTGATAACATCTCAAAGAAGTAAAGTATAAACTTAAGAGCAATAATGTTTTTTGGTAGATGAGAAGAAAATAATAAAGTATCATTCGCAAATTGAAGAACAGATAATTCATTGTTAAATTCATTATTACCTACATACCCCAAAACACCTAGTCTCCCAGCTCGTTTAATGATTCTAGAAAAAACGTCCACCGCTAAATTAAATAGCAAGGGTGACAGGGGATCCCCCTGTCTAAGACCCCTCTTAGATTAGATCTTCTTTCCCACAACCCCATTTACGACAATATTAGAACTACCAGACCTAAGTAAAAGCACAACGCTGTTAATCCACCTAATACTAAAACCTCTAGCTAGACATACTTCACATATATAATCCCAGTCAATAGAATCAAATGCTTTCTCAAAAATCTAATTTCAAAATAGCACATGAAAAGTTATTTTTAACACACACATTAATGTATTCTTGAACTGCTGCTACACCATCTACTATTTGCCTGCCTTTAATAAAGGCAGTTTTTGAATGATCTATAAGATCATTCATCTTTCTACTTAGCCTATTTGCAAGAACTTTTGAAATGATCTTAACAGACACATTAATCAATGATATAGGTCTAAAACCCTTTAAAATTTTTGCCCCCTCTCTCTTTTTAATAAGTATAACATTAGCAAAATTAAAGTTACCTAATCACAAATCCTCGCTATAAAAATCATTAAATAAATCCACTACATCAGATTTCAAGACCTCCCAAAACTGTTTGTAAAACAGAACAGAAAAACCATCAGGCCCCGGAGCTTTGTCACTAGGCATGTCACAAATTGCCTTCCAAATCTCTTGTTCTGAAAAAGGATTATCTAAATATGATAACTCTCCCCTAACATCATTAGGGTAAATTTCCTTCCAATTAACGTTAATTCTTCTCTTTATCCTAGATCCAAAATTTTGTTTGTAATAATTTGTTAAAGCTTCATTTAAATCTCATTGAACTGTCAATTCCACATTATTTACAAAAATAGAATGAATCAAATTATCACGTCTCCTCTTATTAGCCATGCTATGAAAAAATTTCGTGTTATTGTCCCCTTCCTTAATCCATTGGACACGTGATCTTTGCTTCCACATTATTTCTTCCTTTTCCAAAATCAGTTTGAAGTCATTTCTAAGATTACTAAGTCTATCTCTCTCAACTAGGTTAAGAGCTCTGGATTCACCCAATTTATCTAAATCTAACATCTCACATAAAATCTTATCTTTCTTAATGCGAACACTACCAAAAATGTATTTATTCCACCTCTTAAGGAAAAAAACTTAATTTACCAAGCTTTGCGTCAAAAATCTTAGTTGAATTCCCCTTGTACAAATTATTAAAGTAGAATAACGAATTCCATTTAACAGAGACTAGTGTAATAAAACTGGTATCCAATAACCACATCTTTTCAAATTTGAAATTATTACTAATTAAAATGTTCAAATCATATGATAGAATTAAAGGACAATGATCCGAAAACAAAAAAGGTAAACCGATTACTTTACAAATTGGAAATCCATCCTCAACCTCTGTACTAATAAAAAATATATCTAATAAGGCACAAGACGGACTATCCCTATCGCTAGACCAAGTGAATGATCTGTTACTAAGCGGAATCTCTATCAAATTATTATTAAGAATAAAATTACTAAATTCCTCCATGCCGGAGAAATCGCCTTCTCTAGGAGTTCTCTCTCCTAAAAACCTCGTAACATTAAAGTCCCCCCTACAATCCAGTTATTTGGGGCAAGATCTCTAAATTCGGAACATTCATCCCACAAACGTCTTCTCTCAATCTTAGTGTGAGGACCATAAACATTCGTAATACCCAATAAAGAATTATCACTAAGCGAAGTTAATATTATATGTAATGAATGTAACTTAGAAAATTCCTGCAATAATCTATATTGGTTATCTTTCCAACCAATCATAAGCCCTCCTGCACTACCAATTGACGGTAGACAGGCCCAATTACGAAAATGAGATCCGCCTAATCTAGCGTAAAAACTGAAGTTAGGACTCTCTATTTTAGTCTCTTGAAGCAAAGCGGTATCAATATGATAATCAACAAAGAAAGTCCTAACTTTAGCACATTTTTTAGGATCATTTAATCCCCTAATATTCCAGCTAACATTCCTCATCTACTCAAGGAAGCTACTCTCTCTAATTCCCTACTCCTAATGAAGTCAGAATCTAGCTCAATATCCGCAAAAATAAAAGCAGTATCACTGGCAAGCTGACACAACTGACTAGTCGAAAGGCTACCTAATGCATAAGAAGAATACTAACTACCATAAACAGAAGTCATACCTGAGCCCAAATCCGAATCGCTACCTATAGCATTCAGATTTTGGGACCTACCTCGAAATGGAGAGGAGCTAGATCTGATCCTAGCGCTACGGCGAATCAGACCAGAACTGGGTACAACTCTCCGACGCCTCCCCCTCCTAATCGAATAAGTAGGGATATCATCACTCTGAAGAAACTGCTCCACAACCTCCTCAGAACCTATCCCGCTCTGAAAAATTTTCCCACCAACTGAAGAAACTAGAGTGGAAATCCCACTACCAACCACTATACTAAAATCAACATCAGAAACAACCGCGGAGCGAGGCATGACCAACACCAAAGATGCCACACCATAGCACGGTCTCATAAACATAGAGAAAAAATTCACGTCCATCTTACTAATCAAAATCGAACCAACCACATTGCCCCATACAAACGAATAACCACATCCAATAGATCCTCTCAGGCAACCACTCCCTCCATAACCACCAACCATTTGTACACAGAAACCATCATTTGACTGCACGTCTCTCTCCACTATTCTATTACCACTGCAACCATCATTTGACTGCACATCCCCCTCAACAATCCCATAACTGACCATTTCGCAAGTGAAGAACTCGTCATGTCATAATTCCCATAAGAACTGATCATAGTGTTATCACAATGATTTGCTTTCCTGCATGTGCGTCTTGCAATTTTTACTTTTCTAACTTTGAATCCTCTATTCTTAAAGGAGGAACGAGCAACCTCTTTGTTTGAAGCCGAAGCTGCTGCTGCTGCTAATGTATCATTCGCTGGAGCAACCTGACGAAGCACAAACTCCTCATCGAATGTCTGCAAACAGTCAAAACTATTCTGAAGAATGACATCATCCGCCACTTTCCAATTACTCCCCATCACCAGAACCGGACTGGAAGGTGAGACTCCCACATCATCATCGAAACCACTCATACTAAAAAGATCATCCCTTGTCGTCTAGTCCCTCACCTTTGCACTCTTTTTGTCCAAACAGTCCGCAAACCAAAAGTTCTTAGCGAGTCCCCTACAGTACATTACCACAGGATCAGTAACCAAAGGATCAAAGCGCCTTACATCCCATCCATTTACTATAGTACTCGCCAATATTTCCACACTGATCTTCTCCACCTGATCATTCAATACCAACTCTTCGGCCTGAGCATTTTTCGACTGTGACATATCAACTGCTTGTGTGTTCGAACTCAAAGAAAGATGATCCCTACGTGAAGAGTTCAGAATGATTGCTTCTCTACTGTCACAGTTAATGACAGTATTAATGACATCAAAATGCTTCAACATCTCATTCAAAATCAACTCAAGTTTCCTCTTATTATTTGAACACGAATCTGCGTACCATCTGCGAAACTTTAAAAAATTCAAACAAAAAGATAAAGCATGATCCTTCCTTTCTAGTGGTCTTGGCAGAGGAGGAAAAATATCAATGCTAACAAACTTCTTACTCCACAAAATGCCATCGACAAGTCCTTCTAAGTGCCAACCCAGCAACAATAACATATATGCCCCTTCATTCTCCTTATTGGAGAAATCTGCAATATACAAATCCGATAGTGAAATTATGTTCTGACATATGCTCGAACAGTTGTAGTGCAATAATTCTAATACGGATTTCCCTCTATATCGCACTGAACAGTTAAACTTACGATGACCTAAACTACCGCAGTTAAAACATCTGATTCCATTTCGACAGTTTTTCGCAAAATGAGAAGACTCACCACATTTGAAACAACAACTATCTCTAATCTTTTTAATGAGGAAAGGATTTTTACCCGTAGTAGAATTCCAATCCGAGAAAGTAGGTGGTTTTCTGACCATTTCAGCATATGAAAACGAGTGACAACCGACATAACCGGAAATACTTTCATGTCCCTTTGCCTGAATCCCATCTAAAACATATTGCCTAAATGTAAGATTAATCCGCCCTGGCTTCATTTTAGTCTCTTCAATAAGCAATACCGGAGCTGTATCCTTAAAAATTCTTGTAATACCATGAAATATACCCCTGGATTTTCCACTAAAAATTAGAACATCACCTGATTCCAACAGAATTTTCCTTAATATGTCTTCATCTCTCTCTTCCTTATAGACGAACTCTGCCGAATCGCCAATGGAGAAGGAGACAACAGGAAGCCCAGCCATCAAACTGTCACTACTCTCATCTTTATCCCGATGAAGCCCCAATTTCCCCTCCAAATTGTAGAAATTAACAATGCACGTATCGGGTATCATTCTCGGAAGTTCTTCAACACAGCCTTTATTTAATATGATTTCTTTATGCGCTTCAGAAATAGCATCACTGACCATTTTCAACATATCTTCTGGAATATCCTTAAGCAAAGCCCCATCACTGACCAGAACTTAAAACTCGATGATGCTCAATAACATTTTGATCGTTATCCAATCGCCTCACAGATCTGGTAAATACTGACCCCTCATTCTGACATATGTTAAATCCTTTTCCCCCCAAATCAAACACTGAAGAATATCCAGGAATTCCAGCATTAATTTGGGTTTTGCAACTCCTCGCAAAGTGACCGAGAACTCCACATTATAACAACTAACAGATTGAATGTTGGGTGCAAAAGACGGATCTGAACAAGAGGAATGATTCTCCCTATTCCCCTTTACATTTCGATCTGGATTAACCAAGAAAGATTGTGTAAATGGATGAATTGAGCAAGATCTATTCCAAGAATAAGAAGTGTAGAATAAGATATTCATGTGTTGAATAAAAGCCATTTCGATTAGTTATGCGCCATTTGGACGCGAACGATATCTATATCGATTTTATTCATTTTTATAATGAATGTCGGAAAGGAAATGATTTCAAAATCTAATGTTTTGAAAATATGTAACAACCCGGAATTTCTGAACCAATTTAAAATTTTTATTTTAGCTATTTTAATGGATTTTTAATATTTAAAATAATTTATTTTAAATAACAACGACTAAAAATTTATTTAAATCGAAGTTAGAAAGAATAAATTTATTTTAATTATAAAACCAACCTGAAATGGCGCGATAGTTTGATAATTTGGTTTTAAACTTTAATTGAATATACAGAATTCGATATAAGTCGAAATTGGACGAAACAAGAAATATTGGAATCTGGTTAACTATATCTTTCTAATGAATGTGAAAAACAGAGATTTCACTTTATAAGTCGAAAGATATGTCCAATTTAAAATTCAGAATAGTCGCTATGGAATATATATATATATTTTAATATAATATATGGCCCTTAAATTAGCCATTTTGCAAACGACCTACGTTTTCGACGAAACTACTTATGTTGGATCCGGAATGTCAAATTATTGCTAGATTCCAATTTTCATAATTTTTGGAATCAATATGTGAGCGTGGTGAAATTAAACATGTTTGGCAATTTCCGTTTGAATTTAATCAACCGAAAAATGACCGTTTTTCAAACGGTCTCCAAATTTGATGAAATTAGTTTTGGTGGGACCGTATCGTCAAAACATAGCTTGATTTATTTTTTGGGAATTTTTGGAATCAGTATGTGGCCCCGGCAAATTAAAATGTACGTTCAAATCTAATATTGAACGTTTTATATTTTAATTTGGAGAATAACTGACTGAAACAATCGAATGGTCTTTCGAAACATATTCCATTGTGTCCGAAATGGGGGTATTTAGCTAAGGGCAACAGTCGTTTGGTTTGATTTTCGATAAACAACTATTTTTGGGAATTAAAAAAATTATATATATATATATATATATATATATATACTCTCATAAGGTCAAACCCAACATCATTTACAACGCGGTCAAAGTTTCTCCTAGCCGCCTTCTCCCAATACGACGATCCGAACAGATCGATGCTTCCTCTTTCACAACTTTCAATCCGATCAGTAAAACATGGAATTTCCAATGCGGAAATTGTTCAGCGTAGCGAGATGAACTGAATCAACGGCTGTTGTAACACCCCGTATATTCTATAACCGTGAAAGTCATAAATTAAAGTATAATTAATTTGAAATCAAGGAACTAAGGGAAACGGGATACGCCACTGCGTTCGTCTCGGAAAAATACGTGAAATAGAGTCCGAGTTTTCGAAAAACGGAGTCCGTATGAAGAAGATATAGCCTCTGGAAGTTTCTGAATTAAGTTTAAAATTCGAACAGCTCAGAATAAAACAGTTTAAAATTAAAACCGGGCCCAATTGGCCAGGGCGGGAAAAATCCCGCCAGATGCACCCAGGTCGACTGGGCTGTCGACCTGGTCTAACCAGGTCGACAGGGCTGTCGACAGGGTTGTCGACAGGGCTGTCGACCTGGTCCAGAGACAGGTCGAACCCAGTCCAACCCGGCTGGCCTATTCTCTGTTAGTCGATTTTCTGTGGTCTGCTTTGTCATTAGGGCTAGGTGGCAGGCTCTAATTGGTCTCTCTTTCGAATGAATGGCTACGATCAATCCAAGCAACATCAATGGTCCTAATCAGTTCCTAACCTCTATAAAAAGGACCCTAGACTCTACCTAGGTTTCTTGCACAATTCTCTAGCCTCCATTGCTCTCTTCTTCTAATAAAAAAATAAAAATGGCGTCTCTGCTCTGCTGGAATTAAAACTAGAAGATAATCAACATCAGCCTAAGCAACTCAATTCAAACTAGAGGTTAAAGTTCTGCAAAAGATTCTACAACAAGTTAAAAGTTCTTTCTTTAATCCAATCAAGGCAAGTACAGTTATTCTCCGCTATAAACGTTAATTATAATTTTGATATGCATTTAAATCTGAGTTTGAGGTTGTATTCTCTTCTGTTAGATCTGTTTTCTGTGACTGTTCTATATTCCTTTCTTCTTTTCTGTTTCTATAGCCAGGCTACCACGAGCCTGTGCCTAATCTCATAAGAGATGAACGTATGAACGCAAGTTTTGGGATGAATGATGAGAAATTTGACAAAACCAAATTGAATGTATGACTTTAGGTCTGAGGCATAAAATATATTGGACATATGACTTGGGATTGGATGCATAAATTTGACTATGAACATATAATTTATGCATGTTGTATGCATAGTTATGTTGTAATTTAGACCTGTAATTAATTAGAAAAAAAATAGCATATGTTATAAACTAGTTTTAGACCTATGCATATTTTGTGATAAAAGAAGAAGAGGAACCACTGTAAAGATTACATATGATTTGAGACTTTGGACAAAATGCATATAAAAAGGCAAGATCTGATTTTTAGAAGATATGGTTTAAAGATTTATATTATTGGGGATAGTTTGCATAATAATTCATGACATGAAAAGAAGGAAGATATGGAAACTTAAGATTTACATTAATTAGGATATCTATTATGGTAATTACACCTAAATAGGAATTTTTGGATATATGACATGCATTGAAATTAATGGTTATATTTGGTATAATCTATATTGGAACATATGTTATATGGCAAATTATGTCCATATTCTGCGCTTAAGCAAACATGGAATATATGTTGTGAATCATGAAAAAATTATGTAGGCATATGAATTTAGGCCTAATTTATGACTAGGCAAGGCATGTAAATAGAACCTTTAGAATTATTAGGTTTGCTAAATCTGCTAAGTTGCCTAAACTGCTAGTTTTGTTATATTGCCTAGACTACTAATTAGATTGAAATGCCAAATCTGTTAAATTTGTCTGTTGAGATGCCTAATCTGTTATATGCCAAAATCTGCTAAGTGCTAAATCGGTTAAATCTGTTAAGTCACCCAATCTGCTAAAATCTGTTATCTGCTATATCAGTTGAGTTGATGTGATCATTCTGTTATTGATATAATCTGAATTGGCATATATATTGGGTGTGCGCATAAATGGTAAATAATTAATTAATTGGCCGCAAAGATGAATATGGCTAACTCGAGGTTAAAATGAGTTTGCGGCGTAAATCTGCCCGGAACCGCCCGGCACATCCAGTGGCCGCAAACAATAGGTTCTAATGTGAGAAGTTAGTCATAACATGCGTAAGACACGAGGTTAGGTCTGGCTTGTGGCAGAAGTCTACCCGGAACCGCCCGGCATATCCAGCGGCCACAAGCTACCGACCTAATGTGAGAGGTCTGCGCATTAATAATTAATTAATGCAAATCTAAGATAAGAATGACGTCTAAAACGTATTGGGGGAAAATAGGGTTAAACCAAAGGGATTAATAGATGTAGTAAAACCCGTTCATGAATCCGTAGGCCCAATACAAAGTTAGACAAATCTGAAAAATCTATACATCTGATCCATTAGTCTGAAAACTTGTTAACTCAATTTGTGAACTAGTAAATCTGAATTCTGTATGTCTGAACTTGTAAACAAATAAATCTGAAATCTGTTAGTTTGGGGACACAAGGTTAGGAGGGGAATTACTTGTGTCATCTGTTGTTTGGGACCCATATTAGTCAGTAACCCTTTCTGGTATCAAAACTTTGACCCAAAAGTAGGTAGGGTCCGGGCACGCTTACTGAACTAATTATAAGTGGTTCATTCTGATAATGGCGAGGGGTGTTGATGGTGCGTTCCAACCGGGTCATGTGCGTGCATGGATCCCGGTCTGCCTCTGAGGATGTAAGACGCCGTGACATCTGTAAATAGGTCTGTGCCAATTGGTTGTCACTTTAGGGAGTGATACACCCTACTGTGGGGCCGACACAGGATATTTATGTATTAGGGAGCCGATCGCTTGGGGTAGGGTTTTAGGGTACGCTTAGTTCTGTCTGTTTCTGTTGGTACCGTCTGTTTCTGTTGGGTGGTAACACCTGTCTGTTTCTGTGTGGTACCGTCTGTTCGGGTGGTAAAGGCCCATTACTAGTGTACACCTAATTCCACATTCTGTTTCCATAGGGATAAATCTGTTTCTTCTTCTGTCTGTTTCTGATCGGGTAGTAAAGGCCCATTATTAGCATTCTGTTTCTGTTAAAGTATTATGTACCCGTTCCTGCTTCAATTTAGACATTAGGGTGACACCTAATTCTGTTATACTAGTATTAGTGCAGAGAAGTGTAAAACAATAGTTTATATCATTCTGTTTTTCTGTTATATCTGCTACACCTGTTATAGTTATCTCACATCCAGTTTTATGTTCATATCATATTATTATTATCTGTTCATATGCTGAAAGTCACTGGACTTGCCAGACTTTTTGTCTGACCCTTGTTGTTTCGCCTCCTTTCTTCCGTTTCCCCCCTCAGGTTATCCAAGGAGGGAAATACTTTAGCTTGATCCGGATTTCTCTTTGCTTGAAGTGCTTAAAGTATGGCTTGGCTCTGTATAGCTTCCGTTCCATGGAGATTATGATTTTAAACTATGCATTTTGAAGGCTTTTGTACAAGACTGATATTTTGTACTTGAATTCTGAAATTGAAAGGATGTAACCATATTAATTTCTGTTTCCGCTGTAATAAAGTTAAAAATTTTCAAGTACTGTTTTATCTGTCTTGTAAGTTTCTGTTCTGTTTACTAAAATGCTCCACCAAAGTTAAGGCATTCCCTTTGTGAGTGACCTTAACGGAGGTGGGGTGTTACACTTGGTATCAGAGCTGAAGGTTACCAGATTGGGTAAAGTTTTTGAAAAACTGTTTTGAAAAAGGTTTTGGAAGGAAGTATTTTCAAAAAAAAAAAAAAAGCTTATTTTGGAAAACATGATCCCCAAGAGCCATATATCTTTCTTTCAGTCCTTTTTGTATTGAACCTTTCCTTTTTCGTTCCAGCATGTCTGAAGCATCTGAGATACCAGAGGGTGTTCATGTAGCCGGTTGGTTTCGTCAATATCTTGAGGCTAGGACCGCCGCTGCAGGTCCAGCAAATGATCCCCCTCCTCCACCCCCTCCTCGTGCAATTGCTTTCTCAAAGATCTGTAGAGATTTTAGGGCCATGGGTGGGAAGGATTTCAAAGGAACTGAATCATTCGTAGAAGCAAGGAATTGGCTCAAAGAAACTGAGGATCTATTCGTTATCTTCGAGGTGGACGATAGGCAGAAGGTACAGTTGGCAGTATGGCTGCTCAAAGACGAAGCTTCCTACTGGTGGGAAGTCACTAACGCCGAGAGGCCGGTTGAGACATGGATGGATTTCAGAACAAGGTTTGAGACAAAATTCCTCTCGCAAGCTGAACGAAGTTTACAATTGGAAAAGTTCTTGTCTCTTAAGCAAGGAAGTATGACGGTCAAGGAATATGTCAACCAGTTCAACCAACTAGCAAGATTCGGATTGGATTTAGTCAACACTCAGCATAAAAAGGCTCTCCGCTTTGTTAAAGGATTGAATGAGCCACTGCACAGCCTAGCCATGACCCATGTACCCATGGAAGCAACTTACGAGAAATTGGTGGATATGGCACTACTGCACGAGGAAGACAAGGGCCCGAAAGAGACAAAGAAGGAAGAACCACAGAATAAGAAAGCGGGGCCCAAAAAGGAAACACAAAAGAAGGATGAGAAGCCTGAAGATAAGAAGGGGAAAAAGTGCTTTACTTGTGGGAGCTCAACTCATCTGAACAAGGATTGCAGAAAAAGGAAGGGCGCTTGCTTCAACTGTGGGGAGATGGGACACTTCACTAGGGACTGCCCGAAGAGACGAGGACAAGGAGGGCAGGCGAACACTCTTGAGGCTAGTGGCTAGGATAGAAATAGGAAAATTTCTATAGTAGGTTAAATTTCTTTATCTGATTGTGACTTTTTCTGATTTTGGTATTTTGATTTTGTAATCGATACTCTGCACTTTAATGCTAGTATTATTTCTGAATTCCGCTATAGACTCAGACCCATAAGTGTTATGGATCATCTGTTTGAGACTGGGGTTTGAGGGATATCTGTGTTAGGCGTCAAGTATGACGCATACATTCTGAGTTTTCGTGGGGTGTCAATTTGATATTGGTTTCGGTCTTTGGGGGCCGATACTTAGGACCCATGTCTAATGGGAACCAAATTTTCATTCTATCTGTACTCGCTTCCATCATTCGACTGTATCCTATCGATCGAATATTTGAACTTTAGGTAGAAACTAATGGGTGTAAACATGTGTTTGAGACATGTTATGTTTGATGGTTGCAAGTGGATGCAAGTGGTTGCTTATGGTTGCTCGTGGATGCATATACACACACTAGGCACTAGATCGGCTCGAAAGCACTCTCATACTGCATATGGATGTGTGAGCATTTTTAAATTTTTATGGATGCAAAATGGTCGAATCAGCATATGGATGTTGCATATGAATGAGCAGTTGTGCACTCATATAGAAATGATATGTCTCAAGTAGGAAAATTTGCATACATATTGGACTCATGGCACCAACATGATTTGCATTAAGGAGGTCGACTGAATCAGTGGGCCGCCTGATTTTGCATTAGATACGGACATGAACACACACTGTGCATTTAAACATGAAGGCATTAGAAGTCTATAAGGACAATGGATGCCTGTGGTTGATGATTCAGTAGATGGATGATTGGATGGTAGGACACATTCTTCTTAACTTGAAGATTTCGGGGACGAAATCCTTTTAAGTGGGGGAGAATGTAACACCCCGTATATTCTATAACCGTGAAAGTCATAAACTAAAGTATAATTAATTTGAAATCAAGGAACTAAGGGAAACGGGATACGCCATTGCGTTCGTCTTGGAAAAATACGTGAAATAGAGTCCGAGTTTTCGAAAAACGGAGTCCGTATGAAGAAGATATAGCCTCTGGAAGTTTCTGAATTAAGTTTAAAATTCGAACAGCTCAGAATAAAACAGTTTAAAATTAAAACCGGGCCCAATTGGCCAGGGCGGGAAAAATCCCGCCAGATGCACCCAGGTCGACTGGGCTGTCGACCTGGTCTAACCAGGTCGACAGGGCTGTCGACAGGGTTGTCGACAGGGCTGTCGACCTGGTCCAGAGACAGGTCGAACCCAGTCCAACCCGGCTGGCCTATTCTCTGTTAGTCGATTTTCTGTGGTCTGCTTTGTCATTAGGGCTAGGTGGCAGGCTCTAATTGGTCTCTCTTTCGAATGAATGGCTACGATCAATCCAAGCAACATCAATGGTCCTAATCAGTTCCTAACCTCTATAAAAAGGACCCTAGACTCTACCTAGGTTTCTTGCACAATTCTCTAGCCTCCATTGCTCTCTTCTTCTAATAAAAAAATAAAAATGGCGTCTCTGCTCTGCTGGAATTAAAACTAGAAGATAATCAACATCAGCCTAAGCAACTCAATTCAAACTAGAGGTTAAAGTTCTGCAAAAGATTCTACAACAAGTTAAAAGTTCTTTCTTTAATCCAATCAAGGCAAGTACAGTTATTCTCCGCTATAAACGTTAATTATAATTTTGATATGCATTTAAATCTGAGTTTGAGGTTGTATTCTCTTCTGTTAGATCTGTTTTCTGTGACTGTTCTATATTCCTTTCTTCTTTTCTGTTTCTATAGCCAGGCTACCATGAGCCTGTGCCTAATCTCATAAGAGATGAACGTATGAACGCAAGTTTTGGGATGAATGATGAGAAATTTGACAAAACCAAATTGAATGTATGACTTTAGGTCTGAGGCATAAAATATATTGGACATATGACTTGGGATTGGATGCATAAATTTGACTATGAACATATAATTTATGCATGTTGTATGCATAGTTATGTTGTAATTTAGACCTGTAATTAATTAGAAAAAAAATAGCATATGTTATAAACTAGTTTTAGACCTATGCATATTTTGTGATAAAAGAAGAAGAGGAACCACTGTAAAGATTACATATGATTTGAGACTTTGGACAAAATGCATATAAAAAGGCAAGATCTGATTTTTAGAAGATATGGTTTAAAGATTTATATTATTGGGGATAGTTTGCATAATAATTCATGACATGAAAAGAAGGAAGATATGGAAACTTAAGATTTACATTAATTAGGATATCTATTATGGTAATTACACCTAAATAGGAAGTTTTGGATATATGACATGCATTGAAATTAATGGTTATATTTGGTATAATCTATATTGGAACATATGTTATATGGCAAATTATGTCCATATTCTGCGCTTAAGCAAACATGGAATATATGTTGTGAATCATGAAAAAATTATGTAGGCATATGAATTTAGGCCTAATTTATGACTAGGCAAGGCATGTAAATAAAACCTTTAGAATTATTAGGTTTGCTAAATCTGCTAAGTTGCCTAAACTGCTAGTTTTGTTATATTGCCTAGACTACTAATTAGATTGAAATGCCAAATCTGTTAAATTTGTCTGTTGAGATGCCTAATCTGTTATATGCCAAAATCTGCTAAGTGCTAAATCGGTTAAATCTGTTAAGTCACCCAATCTGCTAAAATCTGTTATCTGCTATATCAGTTGAGTTGATGTGATCATTCTGTTATTGATATAATCTGAATTGGCATATATATTGGGTGTGCGCATAAACGGTAAATAATTAATTAATTGGCCGCAAAGATGAATATGGCTAACTCGAGGTTAGAATGAGTTTGCGGCGTAAATCTGCCCGGAACCGCCCGGCACATCCAGTGGCCGCAAACAATAGGTTCTAATGTGAGAAGTTAGTCATAACATGCGTAAGACACGAGGTTAGGTCTGGCTTGTGGCAGAAGTCTGCCCGGAACCACCCGGCATATCCAGCGGCCACAAGCTACCGACCTAATGTGAGAGGTCTGAGCATTAATAATTAATTAATGCAAATCTAAGATAAGAATGACGTCTAAAACGTATTGGGGGAAAATAGGGTTAAACCAAAGGGATTAATAGATGTAGTAAAACCCGTTCATGAATCCGTAGGCCCAATACAAAGTTAGACAAATCTGAAAAATCTGTACATCTGATCCGTTAGTCTGAAAACTTGTTAACTCAATTTGTGAACTAGTAAATCTGAATTCTGTATGTCTGAACTTGTAAACAAATAAATCTGAAATCTGTTAGTTTGGGGACACAAGGTTAGGAGGGGAATTACTTGTGTCATCTGTTGTTTGGGACCCATATTAGTCAGTAACCCTTTCTGGTATCAAAACTTTGACCCAACAGTTGGTAGGGTCCGGGCACGCTTACTGAACTAATTATAAGTGGTTCATTCTGATAATGGCGAGGGGTGTTGATGGTGCGTTCCAACCGGGTCATGTGCGTGCATGGATCCCGGTCTGCCTCTGAGGATGTAAGACGCCGTGACATCTGTAAATAGGTCTGTGCCAATTGGTTGTCACTTTAGGGAGTGATACACCCTACTGTGGGGCCGACACAGGATATTTATGTATTAGGGAGTCGATCGCTTGGGGTAGGGTTTTAGGGTACGCTTAGTTCTGTCTGTTTCTGTTGGTACCGTCTGTTTCTGTTGGGTGGTAACACCTGTCTGTTTCTGTGTGGTACCGTCTGTTCGGGTGGTAAAGGCCCATTACTAGTGTACACCTAATTCCACATTCTGTTTCCATAGGGATAAATCTGTTTCTTCTTCTGTCTGTTTCTGATCGGGTAGTAAAGGCCCATTATTAGCATTCTGTTTCTGTTAAAGTATTCTGTACCCGTTCCTGCTTCAATTTAGACATTAGGGTGACACCTAATTCTGTTATACTAGTATTAGTGCAGAGAAGTGTAAAACAATAGTTTATATCATTCTGTTTTTCTGTTATATCTGCTACACCTGTTATAGTTATCTCACATCCAGTTTTATGTTCATATCATATTATTATTATCTGTTCATATGCTGAAAGTCACTGGACTTGCCAGACTTTTTGTCTGACCCTTGTTGTTTCGCCTCCTTTTTTCCGTTTCCCCCCCAGGTTATCCAAGGAGGGAAATACTTTAGCTTGATCCGGATTTCTCTTTGCTTGAAGTGCTTAAAGTATGGCTTGGCTCTGTATAGCTTCCGTTCCATGGGGATTATGATTTTAAACTATGCATTTTGAAGGCTTTTGTATAAGACTGATATTTTGTACTTGAATTCTGAAATTGAAAGGATGTAACCATATTAATTTCTGTTTCCGCTGTAATAAAGTTAAAAAATTTTAAGTACTGTTTTATCTGTCTTGTAAGTTTCTGTTCTGTTTACTAAAATGCTCCACCAAAGTTAAGGCATTCCCTTTGTGAGTGGCCTTAACGGAGGTGGGGTGTTACAGCTGTGATGAAATTCTGGGTACCCTACTGACCGGACCAACGATGGAAACAGATGGAGACTCGAGGGGTTTTACTGGAAATGGATGAAGACGAGCGACGACATACTCCTGGCGCAGTTCAGCTAGGCAGAGAGGTGGCGGAGGACACCCTCCGATGGTGCTCCGATCATCCGTGGGTGGCTGCGCGGGGCTCTTAAGGGTTGAAGGGGGGTTCGTGAATTTTGAATGAGGCATGAAGGAAATCAACGTATTTCTAAGTGATTTACAAAAGAAAGGTAAATAAAATTTAATTAATTACTTTATTAATTAAATTAACGTTGTAATTAGCCTTTGTATATTCATAACTTTCTCCTACGGTGTCGGAATCTAGTGAAACCAGGACCATTGGGATCGTGACAGTGTGTACTACATTCCAGAAGAGACTAGAATGCATTCAGAGCTCACTACAATTTTAGAAGGAGTAAAACGCAATGTGAGATTACTAAATTCAATTAAAATGGAAATAAATATGTTTATATTTATATATATGTATACCCCCCTCGTGCACAGACCATGGACAATATGAATATTGTGAGAAGATTATGTTAAAGAAAATATTTGAATATTAAGAAAATCATTTTTAATGCGTCAACGAACTATATAAAATAGTCGTGTTGTGAAATAAATATTTATTTATTGAAAATAATATTTTTAACATGTATATGAAGTGTTAAAAATAACTGTGTGTTGAAATAAATAATGGATTGTTAAAAGTAACATTTTTAACATGTATACGAGCTATATAAAATAGTCATGCTTTGAAATATTCACTAGTTGGATAAAAATACGATTTTTAGATTATATATGGATATACAAAATCGTAATGGAATGAAATATTCATTAGTTAGCTAAAAATATGATTTTTAGCCTATATATGTGATGTATGAAAATATATATAAACGTTATATGAAAATATGTAATAACGTTGTATAAAAATTTATAGAAGCGTTTTATGAAAATATACGTAAGTGTTGTATGAAATTATGTATATGCGTTGGAATGAAATAATTATCTGTTAGTTAAAAATATTATTTTTAACTAAAGCATGCTATGAAAATAAGGAAAGTGATACGCAAACAAAACCGTATTGATATCATTTAATTGTCTAAAGTAAAGTTTTCCAATTTAATGCACTGAATTGAGAAGAGATTGGAATTGCATACATGCATGAGTATACATTGAACAGGTCATAGCACAGAGGCTAGAGAAGAGGAATAAAATTGTATGCCCAACAAATAGGTACATATTTACTGTTTTGCTTGGGTATGATGATTTTATGAGCCGATTGGCTAGCCGCTTGGCTTTTTCTTTTTCTTTCTAAGATGAGAGGGCATGTGTGGCAGTTTGGGGATTTTATCGATGCTCCCCGTACAAAGGAGGTTATGGAGAAATTTTTCATAAATTTAGGGTCTTAGCCAAATTTCTGAAAAGTAAGAAAGTTCTTAGAAACTGAAAAGCTGAAGAACTTGAGCCATAATAAAAATTGAAATCGTTTTCAAGCGAATTTATAACATTTATAAAGTACGCTTTATAAAGGAAATCGACGATATATAATATATATATATATATATATATATATATATAAATGGCTTGAATAGAACGCGTCGCGCCGCGACCGTTCGCGAATTTCGACCATTGACTTTGAATGGACGTAACGGATGATCCGACCGTCCGATTCTTCCGAAACTGGAACCTACAGGTTCGTATCGAAAAGAGCTTTCAAATAAGTATATGATATTTAAAATCTAATGGTTGGATTTGGAATTAAGTCCAAATCCAATTTGGAAAAGGTCACTATGGATGCAGTTCGGTGGTCGATATTGGACACCGACTGTACGGGCCTTAATAAAACGATTAAAAATAGGGGAAAATTATGTAAAATCATAATAAATGATTTGAAAGTGGTTTATATGAAATATTCAATATTTATAAAGATAAAAGATATTTTCATCAGAATGAGTGATTTATTTACTTTCATGAAGAAATAAAAGTATTAGAAATGGTTTTAATCTAACCATAAATTTCCAATATATAAATTGGAAATTATCTTCGGATATTTCTACATTGGGTTTCGTGATTATACGGATATTGTGGTGGGAATTTAGAAGATATCGATATCGTTATTACTGATATGATATCTGTTGGTTTCAGGATTTAATGTTGAATATAAGTGGATACTATCTCTATTCAAACCTTATATTTAATGTCAAACTGGATTGATTGATTGTTTGGATTGTGCTCGACCAGTTTATGAGCAAAATATGCTTTTACCTTTAGCATTGGGTTGGGTAGAATGTTTTTGTATGCTAACACCTTGTGAAACACTTCACGATTTGACTATAAGGTGGTTAGCAATGTTGTTTATTTCAAAATTAATGAATGATTTTGAAATGTGATTTTCTTAAGTGAAAAGAAATGTTTTCCCGATTTTGGACAGGGAATGTTTTATAAAACATAAAGGATTTCGAGGGCTATACCCAATGATTTCAAAATGATTTGGAAGTGGAAATCTACATAGATTTGATTATACTTGTGATTATGTTGTGAAATGATTTTTCCTACTTCGGGATATGAAATGATTTATCAAGTAGGTGGCTAAATATTCGGGTAACCCGAGAGCGACTAACAATATGGGGCTGGATCCAGTGCCTAAGGGTGAGTGGTCAGCAGTGTAGCCTTCTCCATGCGTGGGAGGTGCATATATATATCGGTTCGGTTAGGTGCGTACTGCCCGGTCTGAGGGTCGTGCTTGGTATTTGGTTGCATACTTGTTTGTATGCTTTGTTACGTTTTAGAATTAATATTTCCAAATGATTTGATTTGAGATCCCGAAGTGAAATCTACTTTGATATAGAAGCTAGATATGTATTTCAAATGATTTGAAATACAAATCAGGAAATAAAGTCTAAAGTAATAATTTCTGTAAATTGAATTGGATTTGGAAAATCTAAGTGTAGTGATTAATCTAAATGGGTAGATTGGGATATTGCATGTTGATTGATGCATAGTAGATCCATATCTCTATTACTGATTGTTGTTTATACACTGCCATTCATTGCGGTAAACTCGTTCCGCGTTAGCGGCATGGTCCTATGATTTGTCTTATTATTAAGTAAGTTAATTTTAACTTTATAGTTTCTCACACAAGTCCCATGTCTGACTCGTAGTTTGCTTTTTCCCTTGCAAACTTGGGTGCCCTTATTTTCCACATGGGTAGTCGAGTTGTGGTTTTGTAGATAATTATTTTGAGCAGGATTCTGGATTGAAGCTTAAAGTTGTGTCCAGAGCATTAATAGTCTTCCGCTGTGTTACTTTATATTTCTGATGTACATTGAATTACATTTTTTGTAAACTAATCTTCCGCTGTATTATATTTCGATATACTCTGATATATTCTATACTCTGATGTAACATTATCATGATCTTTATAAAAGTCTTATGTTGTTTGTTCTGATGTATTGTATGCCCAAAGTTTGCATATCCGAGTTTTGAATGGTCTTGGTCGATTTAGCGATCAATTAGGTCCAAGCGAAATCCGTATTGTTATACATGGTATCAGAGCTTTGGTTAACTCAAATCTTTGGGGTACAACTCGTTAGAACAGAATAAAAGACTCATCAGAGGTAGGATTAGTAATATCCTATGAATGAATAACTCATTAGAGATAGGATCAGCAGCATCCTAGAATGAGAATACTCATTAGAGATGGGGTTAGTAATACCCTTGAATGAGTTAAGAGTATTACGTATACGAGAGAGCATAATCGTTGTATAGAATACGAACTTGTTGTTTTCTTTTCTTAGCTTCGTTCCTTTTCGGGGACAAAAAGTTTTATGTGGGGGAGATTGCAACAACCCGGAGTTTCTGAACCAATTTAAATTTTTTATTTTAGCTATTTTAATGGATTTTGAATATTTAAAATGATTTATTTTAAATAAGAACGACTAAAAATTTATTTAAATCGAAGTTATAACGAATAAATTTATTTTAATTATAAAACGAACCTGAAATGGCGTGGTAGTTTGAAAATTTAGTTTTAAACTTTAATTGAATATACAGAATTCAATATAAGTCGGAATTGGATGAAACAAGAAATATTGGAATCCGATTAACTATATCTTTCTAATGAATGTGAAAAATAGAGATTTCACTTTATAAGTTGAAAGATATGTCCAGTTTAAAATTCAGAATAGTCGCTGTGGAATTTATACATATATTAATATAATATGTGGCCCTTAAAATTAGCCATTTTGCAAATGACCTTCGTTTTCGATGAAACCACTTTTGTGGATCCGAAATGTCAAATTATTGCTAGATTCCAATTTTCATAATTTTTGGAATTAATATGTGAGCGTGGTGAAATTAAACATGTTTGGCAATTTCAGTTTAAATTGATCGATTGAAAAATGACCGTTTTTCAAACGATCTCCAAATTCGACGAAATTAGTTTTGTTGGGACCGTATCGTCCAAACATAGTTGGATTTATTTTTCAGGAATTTTTGGAATCAGTATGTGGCCCCGACAAATTAAAATGTACGTTCAAATATAATATTGAATGTTTTATATTTTAATTTGGAGAATAACTGACTGAAACAGTCGAATGGGCTTACGAAACATATTACATTGTGTTCGGAATGGGGGTATTCAGCTAGAAGCAATAGTCATTGGGTTTGATTTGGAGTTCGTTTCGATAAACAAGTATTTTTGGGAATAAAATAAAATTATATATATATATATATATATATATTCATAAGGTCAAACCCTACGTCATTTACAAGGAGGTCAAAGTTTCACCTAGCCGCCTTCTCCCAATTCGACGATCCGAACAGATCGATACTTCCCTCTTCACAACTCTCAATCCGATGAGTAAAACAATGAATTTTCAATGCGGAAATTGTTCAGCGTAGCGAGATCAACTGAATCAACGGATGTGATGAAATTCTGGGTACCCTACTAACTGGAGCAACGATGGAAACGGACGGCGACTCGAGGGGTTTTACTGGCGATGGATGTAGATGAACGGCAGCATACTTCTGGCGCAAGTCAGCGAGGCAGAGAGGTGGCAGTGGACGTCCTCCGATGGTGCTCCGATCATCCGTGGGTGGCGGCGCGGGGCTCTTAAGGGTTGAAGGGGGTTCGTGAATTTTGAACTAGGCCTGAAGGAAATCGACGGTTTTCTAAGTGATCAACAAAAGAAAGGTAATTAAAATTTAATTAATTACTTTATTAATTAAATTAACGATGTAATTAACCTTTGTAAAATCATAACTTTCTCCTACGGTGTCGGAATCCAGTGAAATAGGGACCATTGGGATCGTGGCAGCATGTACTACATTCTAGAAGAGACTAGAATGCATTCAGAGCTATCTACAATTTTCATAGGAGTAAGAAGCAATGTAAGATTTATAAATTCAATTAAAATGGTAATAAATATGTTTATATTTATATATATGTATACTCCCCTCGTCCACAGACCATGGAAGATATGAATATTGTGAGATGATTATGTTAAAGAAAATATTTGAACATTAAGAACATCATTTTTAATGTGCCAACGAACTATATAAAATAGTCGTGCTGTAAAATAAATATTTGTTCATTGAAAATAATATTTTTAACATGTATATGAAGTGTTAAAAATAACTGTGTGTTGGAATAAATATTGGATTGTTAAAAATAACATTTTTAATGTGTATACGAGCTATATAAAATAGTCATGCTTTGAAATATTCACTAGTTGGATAAAAATACGATTTTCAGAATGAAATATTCATTAGTTAGCTAAAAATACGATTTTTAGCTTATATATGTGATTTATGAAAATATATATAAATGTTACATGAAAATATGTAATAACGTTGTATAAAAATATATAGAAGCGTTTTATGAAAGTATACATAAGTGTTGTATGAAATTATGTATATGCGTTGGAATGAAATAATTATCAGTTAGTTAAAAATATTATTTTTAACTAAAGCATGCTATGAAAATAAGGAAAGTGATACGCAAAAAAAACCGTGTTGATATCATTAAATTGTCTAAAGTAAAGTTTTCCAGTTTAGTGCACCGAATTGAGAAGAGATTGGAATTGCATACATGCATGAGTATACATTGAATAGGTCATAGCAAGGAGGCTATAGAAGAGGAATAAAATTGTATGTCCAACAAACAGGTACATATTTACTATTTTTCTTGGGTATGATGATTTTATGAGCCGATTGGCTAGCCGCTAGGCTTTTTCTTTTTCTTTTTGAGATGAGAGGGCCCGTGTGGTGGTTTGGGGATTTTCCCGACGCTCCCCGTACAAAGAAGGATATGGCGAGATTTTTCAGAAATTTAGGGTGTTAGCCCAATTTCTGAAAAGTTAGAAAGTTCTTAGAAACTGAAAAGTTAAAGAACTTGAGCCAGGATAAAAATTGAAATCGTTTTGAAACGAATTTATAACATTTATAAAATACGCTTTATGAAGGAAATCGATGTTATATATTATATATATGGCTTGAATAGAACGCGTCGCGCCGCGACCGTTTGCGAATTTCGACCATTGACTTTGAATGGACGTAACGGAAGATCCGATCGTCGGATTCTTATGAAACCGGAACCTACGGGTTCGTATCGAAAATAGCTTTCAAATAAGTATATGAGATTTAAAATCTAATGGTTGGATTTGGAATTAAGTCCAAATCAAATTTGGAAAAGGTTGATATGGATGTAGTTCGGTGGCGATATTGGAAACCGATTGTGCGGGCCTTGATAAAACGATTAAAAATAGGGAAAAATTATGTAGAATCATAAGAAATGATTTGAAAGCGGTTTAGAAGAAATATTCCATATTTGTAAAGATAAAAGATATTTTTATCAGAATAAGTGATTTATTTACTTTTATGAAGAAATAAGAGTATTAGAAATGGTTTTAATCTAACCATAAATTTCCAATATATAAATTGGAAATTATCTTCGGATATTTCTACATTGGGTTCTGTTATTATACGGATATTGTGATGGGAATTTGGAAGATACTGATATCGTTATTCCCCATATGATATCTGTTGGTTTCATGATTTCATGTTGAATATAAGTCGATACTATCTCTATTCAAAACCTTATATTTAATGTCAAATTGGATTGATTGATTGTTTGGATTGTGCTCACCAGTTTATGAGCAAAATATGCTTTTACCTTTAGCATTGGGTTGGCAGAAAGTTTTGTATGCTAACACCTTGTGAAATACTTCACGATTTGACTATAAGGTGATTAGCGATGTTGTTTATTTCAAAATTAATGAATGATTTTGAAATGTGATTTTCTTAATTGAAAATAAATGTTTTCCCGATTTCGAACATGAAATGTTTAATAAAACATAAAGGATTTCAATGTCTATACTCAATGATTTTGAAATGATTTGGAAGTGGAAATCTATATAGATTTGATTATACTTGTGATTATGTTGTGAAATGATTTTCCCTACTTCGGGATATGAAATGATTTAGCAAGTAGGTGGCTAAATATTCGGGCAATCCGAGGGAGACTAACAGTATGGGGCTGGATCCAGTGCCTTAGGGCGAGTGGTCAGTAGTGTAGCCTGCTCCATGCGTGGGAGGTGCACATATATATATATGTATATATTTATATTTACATATATATCGGTTCGGTTGGGTTCGTACTGCCCAGTCTGAGGGTCGTGCCCGGTATTTGGTTGCATACTTCTTTGTATGCATTGTTATGTTTTGGAATTCATATTTCCAAATGATTTGATTTGAGATCCCGAAGTGTAATCTACTTTGATATAAAAGCTAGATATGTATTTCAAATGATTTGAAATAGAAATCGGGAAATAAAGTCCAAAGGAATAGTTTCTATAAATTGAATTGGATTTGGAAAATCTAAGTGTGGTGATTGATCTAAATGGGTAGATTGGGATATTGCATGTTGATTGATGCATAGTAGATCCATATATCTATTACTGGTTGTTGTTTATACACTGGCATTCATGGGGGTAAACCCGTTCCGTGTTAGCGGCGTGGTCCTGTGATTTGTCTTATTATTAAATAAGTTAATTTTAACTTTAAAGTTTCTCGCACAAGTCCCATGACTGACTCGTAGTTTGCTTTTTCCCTTGCAAACTCGGATGCCCTTATTTTCCACACAGTCAGTCAAGTAGTTGTTTTGCAGATACTTATTTTGAGCAGGATTCTGGATTGAAGCTTAAAGTTTTGTCCAGAGCATTGATAGTCTTCCGCTATGTTAGTTTATATTTCCGCTATGCATTATATTACATTTATTGTAAATTAATCTTCCGTTGTATTATATTTCGATATACTTTGATATATTCGGTACTCTGATGTAACATTATTATGATGTTTATAAATATCTTATGTTGTTCTGAAGTGTAGTATACCGAAAGTTAGCGTATCCGGGTTTTGAACGGTCTTGGTCGATTTAGCGATCGATTAGGTCCAAGCGAAATCCGTATCGTTACACCATATTATCATTTATATATTAATGATATGGAATATTCAGTTTTGATTTAAAATTGAATATGCCATTGAAATCGTTTTTAAAACGAATTTAAAACGATTTATAAAATACGTTTTAAATGGAAATCAATGAAATATATATAATATATGTATTATACATATTAAATGGTCTGAATAGAACGCGCCGCACCAAGGTAGTTTGCAAATATCAACCATTGACTTCGAATTGACATTACGGGAGATCCTACCGTCGGATTCTCCTAAAACTAGAACCGTTGGGTTCGTATCGAAAAGAGCTTTCCGACGAATATAAGTGATTTGAAATCTTACGGATGGATTTGGAATTATGGCCAAATCAAATTCAAAAAAGGTCGTTGTAAGTGCAGTTCGATGACCATTTATGGAAATCGACTGTAAGGGCCTTGATAAATTTATTAAAAATAATAATTTGTGTAAAATCATAATAAATGATTTGGAAAGAATTAGGATGAAAATTTCCATATTTGAGAAGATAAAAATATATTTTTGTCAAAATGAGCTAGTTATTAACTAGAAAGGATAATCCAATATTTTTAAATAAATAAAGGATTGAAACGGTTTTAATATAACCAGAATATTCCAATGTATGAATTGGAATGAATTTGAACAGAAATAATCTTTGGAATATTTCAGTATTGGATTCCGTAATTATACGGATATTGTTATGGGAATTTGGAAGATACAGATATCGTTATTTCAATACGATATCCGTTGGTTTCAGAATTTGATATTGAATATAAGCCGATATAATTTCTATTCAGAGCCTTTTATTTGATATCAAGTTGGATTTTGGGTTTGTCGTGAACTGTGTTTTAAATGACATTGTTCTTAAACCCAATTGAGAAAAGAATAAATATTTTAATTAATATTTAGTGAAGTTTTCCAATTAATTAATATTTAATTGGAATTGAATAAAAAATTGGATTTTGGGTTTGTCGTCAATGGTATTAACACCATTTTTTAACCCTGTGTGAAAAGAATAAATCTTTTAATTAAGATTTAAAGAAGAATTCCTGATTAATTATCATATAATTGGAATTGGAAATGGAATGTGAATTGGGTTTTTATGAACTGTGTTTTAACGACATTCGCTATTTAACCCGATTTGCAGTGAAATCTGATCTGGAATATATAAATCTTTTATTAAGATTAAATGGGATTTCCAAAGGAAAGTTTTCCAATTTAATATATTAAATTGGAATTGAATGGAATTCGATTTGGTAATAATCGAAATGAGCTTCTGTAACGTTTCCGAAAATTCGACAATTAGAGTATGAAATTAATTGAAGATTTAATTATTAATGATCATTTTTATATTCGTACTGGAGTTAGAAATTTAAAATCAAATATATTGTTGTATTTGAATTGAATTTAATATTTAATTCAGAATGGTTGGGGAAAATTAAATATTTATTATTGAATATTTGAATTGAATTTTGTTGAGTATTTGAATTGGATTTGGAATTTAATTGGGAAAATATGAACGGTTGAGTTTAAAGATAAACGCAGTTAAACGAGTTGGAAATTTTATTTAATAAAATATATGTAACAACCCGTATTTTCAATAACCTGTTATAACATAATTCGAGGCAGAATTTAATTTATAAATCTGAATCAAGGGAAACGGGCTAGGCCATTGCGTTCGTCTCGGAAAAATACACGAAATAGAGTCCGAGTTTTCGAAAATCGGAGTCCGTATGACCCGATTAAGGCCCAACGAAGTTTTCAGAAAATTTCAAAGTAAAAACAGATTTCAAATTCAAGTTCGAATTTGGAAAATTGGGTCATATTGGGGCAGGCGGGAAAATTCCCGCCAGGCACCCAAGTCGACAGCCCTGTCGACTTGGGAGTCGACTTGGTTGGACCCAAGTCGACAGCCCTGTCGACTTGGCTGTCGACTTGGTCCGGCCGGGCAGTTTTGCCTGGTGCACCATTTTGGGTTTGTGTTGAGTTTGGGGGCCAGATTCGGTTTTAAGGGCTGAGATTGGAACTAGGGTTTAATCCTAAGGCTAGAACTAGTCCTAATCTCTATAAATAAGGCCCTAACCTAACCCTAAATCATCATTATTCATTCATACAACTAAACTATGGCAAAATCAATCCTCTCATGGCCTCCACTCTCTTCATAAAATTCCTAAATAAATATCTATGAGATTTTCCATGCATACAAGTGTTTTCAAGCTTGTATGAGCATCATTAGCTTGCATTCAAGTCAAGTTTCTATATTTGCATCAGAAAGCAAGGGTTTTGATCATTTTGGCTTAAGGGTTTTTCTATTGAAGCTTGCATTTTGGGTTTAATTGTTTGCATAAGGGCTTTGTCATATTTTTGTGTCTTCATAAGCATTGTATGCCCTTTTCTACTTTCATATTTAAACTCTAAAGCTAATGAAAGATGCAAGTTGTGTTTGATCATTATGATATGATATGCAAGTTTATCATGTTATGCAAGTATGCTATGATATGATATGCAAGTTTATCATGATATGTTATGCAAGTTTACTATGATGTAATATGCAAGTCTATCATGTTATGTATGCAAGTTTGCTATGTTATGATATGCAACTTGCCATGTTATGTATGCAAGTTTGGGTTGATCATCTCACTCATGTTATCATGTTATGCAAGCTTATCTTGGGTTTATGAGCCTAAAGCTTCAAGCTTTATGCTAAAGGTTGCATTTTAGCAACATGTAGGTTATCATATCTCTTATGATAACTTGCATGTGAGGCTAAATGCGAAATTATGGCCATTTCTACATGTCATTTATCACCATGTATCACCAATATGCTAAGTTTGGTTTTATGCATGCTTTTGAGGCCTAAAATGTAATATGCAAGTATATGAACATATGTACATTTCATATTCCACCATGTTAAACTTGTGGCTTCAACACCTTTATGTCATGATTATGCCAAGTTCTCTCTTTCTATCCTTTATGCGCTATTTCGATATGTAAGCGATGGGATTGCGTTTGGGGTTGGGTAAACTTAAAAGACATAAAAACATAAGCTTGGGAATTTACCTATTAAGTTAGGTCTACCCTTTGGGAATTTACCTATTAAGTTAGGTCTACCCAAATGCTTGAAAACTTGTAACATGTTTTGGAAACATGATGGACATGACACTTAGAAAATATAAGTGTGACCAACTCGAGGTTGGGTTGAGTTTGTAGCGTAAACCTACCCAGAACCGACCGGCTTAACTAGTTGCTACAAACAATAGGACCCAATGTGAGAAGTTGGTCATGTTGTACCTTGAACCCGAGGTTAGACCAAGTTGTGGTGTAAAGCTACCCGGACCCGCCCGGCTTAACTAGTAACCGCAACAAAGTCTAATGTGAGAGGTTAAGGCGCATTAAATTAATGCCTCATGATTAGGGTTAAGTCATGGTCCACTTAATACTTAACCAATTTGGGCTTGGTAGATTAATCGGGGTTAAGTCGTGAACTCATCGTTACACTTAACCAAGTTAATCCATGATTAGCAAGAGGGTTAAACCGTACTTAACCCACTAGAAAAATCCTAGCAATGGGGGTCCACTCCAGCAGTAATCCCAAGTTTGTATCATTAAGGCCCTAGGGACTAGGCTAGGGAGGGGGCATGATTACTGGACTGGAGGTAAGTGACCAAAAGCGATGGCAGAGCGGTACGCCGGTGTAGTTCCGGGCGGACCATGGTCGTGCACATAGTCCGAAGCCGGGGAAAACATGCACGAGTACCAGTAGATCGAGACTGTGCACTCATGTTTATGGTGTCCAGGGGTTGACACCCTAGGGCTTGATACACCCGACGGGAGACCCTGCACAGTCTGACTACAATTATGTTTGGGCCGCATTTACACCAACACGTGACGAGTTAGGCTTAGGGGGCCGATCGACTAGACCGTTTGGTTGGACCTCGTATTAGGGTCAAACCATGTTAGTGGACCTCATATTAGGGTCGCTTCATGTTGTTGGACCTCGTGTTAGGGGCACTTCATGTTATTGGGCCAAAGCTTGGGCCAAGGGATCAATACTTGCTTATTCAAGTCATGTTAGTTTGCTAGTACACCTGTGGTGCAAAAACCTTAAGCCTGATTATGCGATGACACCTTTATCTACCTTGTTAGTTAATCATCATGCCAGTATGTAGTTATCCATATGTTCATCTCAGCTTTCATCATGCCAGTTAACTTTATCAGTTTACATTGATTGTAGTAGGGCTTACTCAGTTTTTTTGACTGACCTGTTTTCTTTCGCCTCTTTTCTTCCGTTTCCCCCCCAGGTTCTCAGGGTGGGAATATTGGAGCTTAGCTTGGATTTCTGATCGCTTGCTTGTGGGATTTTAGCTCATGTACGGTCTTGACATGAAGCTAGGTATGGTTATCACTTATTTTGGGGATAGTACTTATGTATTTCAGTTTTTCAGTAATGTTGTTTTTATCTAGACTTGTGTATTTGGAAAGTTGACATTATGTTGTACCAGACTTGTTCTGAAATGGTTTGAAATCTTCCGCTGTTTTATCTATGTTATTTACTCTGTTTACATATATACATATGTTCTTGTTCTGCCTTGATATATCATTATGCATGTTTACCTGATTCAAACGCCCCTCCAAAGTCAGAGTGCTTGCAAGAGCCACCCTGGCGGAGGTGGGGTGTTACATTTGGTATCAGAGCATATGGTTTACGAGAAGGAACAAAAAGGTTTTTAGAAAACTTTTGGAAAACTATTTTCAAAACCAAGTATAAAGTATTTTCCAAAGAAAAGTCTAGTTTATTTTAAAGGCTATTCCCCAAAAAGCCATTAGCAAAATTCCTTCGTTTATCTCCATTCTGAATCTATATTTTTCTTCATTTTCAGTATGGCCGATAACTTTGCTATCCCGGAGGGAGTACACGTACATGTTTGGTATAGGAGACTTTTGGAGGCTAGGGCGACCGAAGCCGGCCCCGCAGATGTCCCTCCTCCTCCTCCGGTACTTAATGTTCCTCCTCCTCCTGTCGCTGAGGTTCCTCTTCCTCCTCCCCCTCAGCATCCTCAAGCTGACTTCGCAAAGACTTGCAAAGATTTCAAAGCAATGGGTGGCAAGAACTTTCAAGGCACTGAGACTTTTGTAGAGGCCAGAATTGGTTGAAAGAGACCGAGGATTTATTTGCTATCTTTGGTTTAGACGATCAGAGGAAGATCTTGTTGGCAGTTTGGCTTATGAAGGATGAAGCCGCTTATTGGTGGGAAGTCACCAATGGTACTAGGCCTGTTGAGACTTGGGCCGATTTCAGGGCAAGGTTCGTGCTTAAGTTTCTATCTTCTGCTGAGGAGAATCTACAAATGGAGAGGTTCATAACTTTGAAACAAGGAGATATGTCTGTCAAAGAATATGTGAACAAGTTCAATCAGTTAGCTCATTTTGGCTTGGATATGGTTAACACTCCTCAGAAGAAGGCTCTTCGTTTTGCTAGAGGATTGAATGAGCCGTTGCAGGGATTGGCTATGTCACATATTCCCCATGGGGCCACGTTCGAGAGCTTGGTTGATATGGCGTTACTTCAGGGAGATGTCAAGAAAGATATCAAGATGAATGATACTCAAGCCAAGAAGACTGATTCCCAGGGGAAAGGAAATCAGGGTAATCCAAGTGGTCAGAGCAGTCAAGGCAATCAGAACAAGAACAAGAACAAGAGTCAAGGCAACAAGGGGAACAACAACAAGGGCAAGAACAACAAGGGGAAGTACCATTATTGCGGTTCAGTTGGGCATCTTATTAAGGATTGTAAGAAGAGGAAAAGGAAGAATGGTGAATGCTTTTTCTGCGGTGAGACTGGACATTTCAGTAAGGATTGCCCGAAGAAGCAAGGGCAAGGCCAGGGTCAGACTCAGCGTGTTGGACCTTCAAGAGGGCAAGTTCATGCTCTCAATACCGCTCCAGTTCCCGATCGAGGTAGTATTTCTGTTGAGAGCCTTGTATATATTTCTAATTTTCCAGTTCGTACCTTGTTTGATTCTGGTGCATCGCATAGCTTTATCTCATATGATCTTGTTGATAGTTTGCACCTTAGTACTAGCTTGGTGGATGATCCCGTCTGTGTCTCAAATCCTATTGGGGGTTCCGCCCATCTGTCTATGATATGTGGGGATTTGAGGATCTCTATACTGAGTGTAGAGTTCTTGTGTAGTGCTTATGTTCTTGGTTTTAGGGGATACGGATTGATATTGGGCATGGATTGGCTGTCCAGATATGGAGCCATTCTTGATTGTGAGCATAGGGTTGTGAGGCTCGTGACTCGCCTCGGAAACACCCTAGAAATTTCTTGTAATCCGAGAGGTCCCATCATGTTGTGCTATCTTGAATCACTCGACTCGTCAATGGAAACTCTTCAGTCTGTGAGAGTGGTTCGAGAGTATCCGGATGTTTTCGATGAAGTTAGGGGTTTGCCCCCTAAGCGAGAGATTGATTTCCGCATTTATCTGGTGGATAATGCAAAGCCGGTTTCTTTGCCCGTTCGGCACATGGCTCCGCGTGAAAGGCGGGAGCTAAGTAAGCAAGTAAAGGAGTTGCTTGAGAAGAACTTCATTAGACGAAGTATATCTGAATGGGGAGCGCCTGTGGTATTTGCTACCAAGGCAGATGGTTCTCTCCGACTTTGTGTTGACTATCGAGAGTTGAATAAGCTAACTAAGAAGAACAGACACCCGTTACCGAGGATTGATGATCTCTTTGACCAGCTTGTCGGTGCTTCTGTTTTCTCTCAGCTTGATCTTGCTACTGGATTCCATCAGCTCAGGGTAGCTGAAGATAGTATAGACAAGACTGCGTTCAGAACGCCAGATGGATTCTTCGAATGGCTTGTCAAGCCGTTCGGCTTGACTAATGCACCCGCATATTTCGTGGACTTGATGAGTAGGGTATTCAGGAAGTTCTTGAACAAGTTTGTTGTGGTCTTCGTAGATGATATTCTGATCTTCTCTAAGGATGAGGAAGAGCACACAAGGCATCTCGTGGAGGTGATGGATACGCTTAGAGCGCATCAGTTGAAGGCCAAGTTCTCCCAGTGTCACTTTTGGAGAAGGGAAGTTAGATTCCTTGGGCATATAGTATCTAAGCAAGGCTTAGCGGTGGATCCCGCTAAGGTAGTTGCAGTTCAGGATTGGAAGACTCCAAGGAATGCAACCGAAGTGAGAAGTTTTCTAGGTCTTACAGGCTTTTACCGGAAGTTCATCAAGGACTTCGCGAAGATTTCCGCTCCTCTCACTAAATTAACGAAGAAGAATTTAGTTTTTTCTTGGAGCATAGAATGCGAGCTTGCTTTTCAGAAGCTCAAGAGAGCTCTCACATCAGCACCTGTTCTAGCTTTGCCCGATGGAGGGAAGTTATTTACAGTATACACCGATGCATGTGGCACGGGGTTAGGAGCTATTCTGATGCAAGGAAGAGTGATATGCTTTGGCGGTAGGCAACTCAAAGTGCATGAGAAGAATTATCCCACTCATGACTTAGAGTTGGCAGCAATAGTATATGCACTCAAGGCTTGGCGCCATTATCTTCTGGGAGAAAGATTTGAGCTTTATACCGATCACAAGTCATTGAAGTATCTCTTTTCTCAGAAGGATCTGAATCTGAGGCAACAAAGATGGATGGAATTCTTGGCGTCCTACGATTTTGAGATAGCTTATACCCCTGGCAAGGGGAATGTGGTAGCAGATGCATTGAGTAGGAAAAGGTTGGCTCTGAGTCCTCTATTCGTTGAGATGAAGAATTTAGAGTATGTGGCAACCTTTGATTTCTCTTTGGCGATTGAGTCGATGACCGGTTCTTTAGCATCTCTGGAACTCAGACCTACCCTTCTTGATCAAGTTGGGGCTTCGCAGAGAGAAGACCCTCAGATAGTTGAGATTATGGATAAGCTGATTCGAGGAGAGGCGTCTAGTCATCTCGCTCGATATTCTATTGATGACAAGGGTTGGCTGAGGAGAGACGGAAGGTTATGTGTTCCAATGGTAGAAGATTTGGTAAGAAAAGTTCTTGAGGAAGCGCATCGCTCTAAGTTGACTATACACCCGGGCGGAGATAAGATGTATAAAGATATGAAGCGCATTTTCTTTTGGCCTGGGATGAAGAAGGATGTGGCAGAGTTTGTCTCTAGATGTATCATTTGCCAGCAAGTTAAGGCCGAGTCGAAGAAGCCCGGTGGGCTATTGCATCCTCTAGACGTTCCACTTTGGAAGTGGGAGAGTATTTCCATGGACTTTATCGATGGGCTACCAAGGTCAAGGAAAGGGAATACGAGCATTTGGGTTATTGTGGATAGACTTACGAAGAGTGCTCATTTCATTCCGGTGAAGAGCAAGAGGACCGCATCTTGGCTAGCGTCTGTATATCTTCGTGAGATTGTGAGACTACATGGAGTCCCTTCTAGTATAGTCAGTGACCGTGACCCAATCTTTACAAGTCAATTCTGGAATAGCTTGCAAGAAGCTATGGGCACGAGGTTGAATCTAAGTACAACTTATCACCCACAGACGGACGGTCAAACCGAAAGGGTGAATAGGGTACTCGAGGATCTGTTGAGGCTTTGTATTCTGGATTTTGGTGGTACTTGGGAAGACCATCTTCCACTTGTTGAGTTTGCATATAATAACAGTTATCAGGCAAGCATAGGGATGGCACCATTTGAAGCTTTATATGGGAGGCCGTGCAAGTCGCCTACATGTTGGTGGGAGACTACAGATGAGCTTATACTTGGGCCTGATATGGTCAGAGATACATCCGAGAAGGTCGAGTTGATTCGGAGACGGATGAAAGCGGCCCAAGACCGACAGAAATCCTATGCTGATAAGCGAAGAACTGATTTGGAGTGATGTTAGGGATATGGTTTTCGTGAAGGTTTCTCCTTTGCGGAATGTGGTCCGATTTGGAGCCGTTGGGAAGTTAGCACCGAGGTTTGTTGGACCATTCCCTATTATAGAGAGGATCGGGCAGATGGCTTATAGAGTGGAGTTGCCCGAGAAGCTTGCCGGAGTACACGATGTTTTTCATGTCTCGCATCTCCGGAAGTGTTTGCATGAATCAGCAGAGGTTGTTGAGCCAAGTGTTCTGAAAGATGTGGAAGTGGAGAAAGAGGCTACCTTGAGGAGAGCTCCGATTTGTATCTTGGGGACGGAGACCAAGAAGCTAAGGAATCGAGAGGTCAAGTTGGTGAAGGTTCAATGGGGTGAAGCCGAAGAAGACGCAACTTGGGAAACCGAGGAGAAGATGCGTGGGCTTTATCCATTCCTTTTTGAGGGTACACTCTCAATCTCTTTTCTTTGTTAGCATATCTTTCTCTTTGCTATCCATGTTTATCTAGTTTATCGTGTTAATCTTGTCATGAGAACCTTAGGTAGAAACCCTTTGGATGAAACATGTTATGCTTGATGTTTGCAAGTGGTTGCAAGTGTTTGCAAGTGGTTACTCGTAGATGCATTATACACGTTAGGCACTAGATCGGCTCACACACTCCTCATATTGCATATGCATGAGTGTTTATGCTTATTCATGGATGAAATTTTTTGTGTTATCACATGGATGTTGCATATGGATGTATGTTATATGCACACATATAGATGTTATACATTATGTTAGGAATTGCATACATATGGATTCATTTCACTAACATAATTTGCATTGATGATATTTGCATTAGATAAGTACATATACACACACCTTTGCATATGTTCATACAACATTTAGAATCTTGTAAGGACAATGATTGCTCGTGGATGATGTTTTGAGTAGATGGATGTTGGATGGTAGGATACGTTCTTCCTAACTTGAAGATTTCGGGGACGAAATCCTTTAAAGAGGGGAGAATGTAACAACCCGTATTTTCAATAACCTGTTATAACATAATTCGAGGCAGAATTTAATTTATAAATCTGAATCAAGCGAAACGGGCTATGTCATTGCGTTCGTCTCGGAAAAATACGCGAAATAGAGTCCGAGTTTTCGAAAATCGGAGTCCGTATGACCCGATTAAGGCCCAACGAAGTTTTCAGAAAATTTCAAAGTAAAAACAGATTTCAAATTCAAGTTTGAATTTGGAAAATTGGGTCATATTGGGGCAGGCGGGAAAATTCCCGCCAGAGCACCCAAGTCGACAGCCCTGTCGACTTGGGAGTCGACTTGGTTGGACCCAAGTCGACAGCCCTGTCGACTTGGCTGTCGACTTGATCCAGCCGGGCAGTTTTGCCTGGTGCACCATTTTGGGTTTGTGTTGAGTTTGGGGGCCAGATTCGATTTTAAGGGGTGAGATTGGAACTAGGGTTTAATCCTAAGGCTAGAACTAGTCCTAATCTCTATAAATAAGGCCCTAACCTAACCCTAAATCATCATTATTCATTCATACAACTAAACTATGGCAAAATCAATCCTCTCATGGCCTCCACTCTCTTCATAAAATTCCTAAATAAATTTCTATGAGATTTTCCATGCATACAAGTGTTTTCAAGCTTGTATGAGCATCGTTAGCTTGCATTCAAGTCAAGTTTCTATATTTTCATCATAAAGCAAGGGTTTTGATCATTTTGGCTTAAGGGTTTTTCTATTGAAGCTTGCATTTTGGGTTTAATTGGTTGCATAAGGGCTTTGTCATATTTTTGTGTCTTCATAAGCATTGTAAGCCCTTTTCTACTTTCATATTTAAACTCTAAAGCTAATGAATGATGCAAGTTGTGTTTGATCATTATGATATGATATGCAAGTTTATCATGTTATGCAAGTATGCTATGATATGATATGCAAGTTTATCATGATATGTTATGCAAGTTTACTATGATGTAATATGCAAGTCTATCATGTTATGAATGTAAGTTTGCTATGTTATGATATGCAAGTTGCCATGTTATGTATGCAAGTTTGGGTTGATCATCTCACTCATGTTATCATGTTATGCAAGCTTATCTTGGGTTTATGAGCCTAAAGCTTCAAGCTTTATGCTAAAGGTTGCATTTTGGCAACATGTAGGTTATCATATCTCTTATGATAACTTGCATGTGAGGCTAAATGCGAACTTATGGCCATTTCTACATGTCATTTATCACCATGTATCACCAATATGCTAAGTTTGGTTTTATGCATGCTTTTGAGGCCTAAAATGTAATATGCAAGTATATGAACATATGTACATTTCATATGCCACCATGTTAAACTTGTGGCTTCAACACCTTTATGTCATGATTATGCCAAGTTCCCTCTTTCTATCCTTTATGCGCTATTGCGATATGTAAGCGATGGGATTGCGTTTGGGGTTGGGTAAACTTAAAAGACATAAAAACATAAGCTTGGGAATTTACCTATTAAGTTAGGTCTACCCTTTGGGAATTTACCTATTAAGTTAGGTCTACCCAAATGCTTGAAAACTTGTAACATGTTTTGGAAACATGATGGACATGACACTTAGAAAATATAAGTGTGACCAACTCGAGGTTGGGTTGAGTTTGTAGCGTAAACCTACCCGGAACCGACCGGCTTAACTAGTTGCTACAAACAATAGGACCCAATGTGAGAAGTTGGTCATGTTGTACCTTGAACCCGAGGTTAGACCAAGTTGTGGTGTAAAGCTACCCGGACCCGCCCGGCTTAACTAGTAACCGCAACAAAGTCTAATGTGAGAGGTTAAGGCGCATTAAATTAATTAATGCCTCATGATTAGGGTTAAGTCATGGTCCACTTAATACTTAGCCAATTTGGGCTTGGTAGATTAATCGGGGTTAAGTCGTGAACTCATCGTTACACTTAACCAAGTTAATCCATGATTAGCAAGAGGGTTAAACCTTACTTAACCCACTAGAAAAATCCTAGCAATGGGGGTCCACTCCAGCAATAATCCCAAGTTTGTATCATTAAGGCCCTAGGGACTAGGCTAGGGAGGGGGCACGATTACTGGACTGGAGGTAAGTGACCAAAAGCGACGGCAGAGCGGTACGCCGGTGTAGTTCCGGGCGGACCATGGTCGTGCACGTAGTCCGAAGCCGGGGAAAACATGCACGGGTACCAGTAGATCGAGACTGTGCACTCATGTTTATGGTGTCCAGGGGTTGACACCCTAGGGCTTGATACCCCCGACGGGAGACCCTGCACAGTCTGACTACAATTATGTTTGGGCCGCATTGACACCAACACGTGACGAGTTAGGCTTAGGGAGCCGATCGACTTGACCGTTTGGTTGGACCTCGTATTAGGGTCAAACCATGTTAGTGGACCTCATATTAGGGTCGCTTCATGTTATTGGACCTCGTGCTAGGGGCACTTCATGTTATTGGGCCAAAGCTTGGGCCAAGGGATCAATACTTGCTTATTCAAGTCATGTTAGTTTGCTAGTACACCTGTGGTGCAAAAACCTTAAGCCTGATTATGCGATGACACCTTTATCTACCTTGTTAGTTAATCATCATGCCAGTATGTAGTTATCCATATGTTCATCTCAGCTTTCATCATGCCAGTTAACTTTATCAGTTTACATTGATTGTAGTAGGGCTTACTCAGTCTTTTTGACTGACCTGTTTTCTTTCGCCTCTTTTCTTCCGTTTCCCCCCCAGGTTCTCAGGGTGGGAATATTGGAGCTTAGCTTGGATTTCTGATCGCTTGCTTGTGGGATTTTAGCTCATGTACGGTCTTGACATGAAGCTAGCTATGGTTATCACTTATTTTGGGGATAGTACTTATGTATTTCAGTTTTTCAGTAATGTTGTTTTTATCTAGACTTGTGTATTTGGAAAGTTGACATTATGTTGTACCAGACTTGTTCTAAAATGGTTTGAAATCTTCCGCTGTTTTATCTATGTTATTTACTCTGTTTACATATATACATATGTTCTTGTTCTGCCTTGATATATCATTATGCATGTTTACCTGATTCAAACGCCCCTCCAAAGTCAGAGTGCTTGCAAGAGCCACCCTGGCGGAGGTGGGGTGTTACAATATACGGAAATTGACTTCGATATATGTTTATTTATATATATAAAGAAATTTAAGCATAACTATTCAAAATAGGAATCAAACCAAGTCGTTACTGGAAAAACGGAATAAAATCGATGAACCATAAATGATTTAAAAATAAAATAACATTGTGCAAATGAATCAGAGTTTGATCAAATAAATTTAATTGAATTCAAAACATAAAGATGTAGTAGTGTGTACAATTTCATCTCGATCGGAGTCCGTTTGCGGTGGTATAAACATTAACGTAAATTGTGGTGGAATTAAATTACAGAGGGTTCACCTTTTCGTAAGCAGAAACCACCCACGTCGTTTCAGCCTACTTCAGTTCTTTTCTCCCCAAGTTTACGACATACACCAGACCCCATCACCTACGTTTGAAACATGCCACTCTACCTGTACCCGTTGATGGACGTTATTCTTATCCATTGCCATTTTTCTGCTTTAAAAATCATGTAGGTAGGTTACCAGCTATGGCCGCCCTACCATATTTTCCTTGAACGCCACGGTTTTTCTATCTTTAAAACTCATGCCTTTCCCCAAATGCTTCGGACAAAAAGAATAGTGTTTCTCTTTTCTAATCTTTAATGGCTGAAAGCAGTTTCCCTCAAATCAAAAATCAAAGTATATGGCCATCAAGCCGAATCAAAATCAGTTATTTTCCCCTTCGCACCATCAAAGGAAGCGGCTTGGAAGTCTTTCACCTCCTCCCTCGTCTAGTTGAAACCCTAAACCAATTAGAAAATCAAAGCTGCCTGAAAAATCAAACTTCAACGCTGTGCCTCGGCCCTCCAAGTCTTCAGGCTCGGCAGCGCCGTTTTCAGCTCACCAGCAAACTGTGTAGTCGTCTTTCACTTTTTAGTCACTACTTCATCGATTTAATGTGAGAATTCACTCATGATTAATCATCGATTCAAGTTTTTAACATCATTTAAACAGAAATATCATAGTTGCTAGTTAAGTTGTTTTGTTGGGTTTTTATGGCTAAGTTGTTACTACTTGTGTTGTTATTACACTTATGTGCTTGTTGCAGCCTGTTATTTTTAGCAAAACTGAACCCCCGTGTTTCGTCGAGACTTTAAATGAATGTGTACTATTCTTAAATGGACTGTGTTACTGTTTTTATGAGCTAAACTTATAGATTGCCTTAAGTTTATGGGTTTCAATTGGAATTCAGTTAAAGAACTTTGATCTGGAAAGTTATATTTCCTATTTTGATACATTAGAAAAAAGGACATTATGTATTGCTTCGTTTTATTTTGTTTCATGATAATGTACGCATCAGTACTTGGCATCTTGCATGTTTCATTGGTGGATTTTAGAAGTAACCTGCATAAGTAGTCACTTGTTTTAGTGTACCATTCCACATATATAATTTCTTTTTTCTAAGTGTGATATCTTACTCAAAGAAAAACTCTGATCTCAGCTCTCAACAGTTATTCATTTCTGTTTTATCTTTAACCAGTCTCATGACTCGTACCAGTTTTTATTTACTCTATTATCAAATATATGTATGTATGTATATATATATATATATATATAGAAGAAGAAGAAGAAGAAAACTTTTAATGTTATTGCGTTTCCTGAATTCCACCAGATCTTTGAAGAGTATTAAGATGGTTGCTTCGTATAGGCTTCTGGGTGTTGTTCGGTTATTTACCTCTTTTAATGAGTTATTGGTTGAAACTGGAGCTTAACTTAGCTTGTTTAATTCTCTGTTTTTACTTAATCGCCTACGTGTAATGAATTGGACTGAAACATAAACTTAACATGTCACTTAAGCTAGCTACTTGTTACCATCTTTGATGGACACCGTAGGAAAATTTGAATGGAGGATGATTAGCCAGTCATTTTGAAGTGTAGAGGACGGTCATGTAAAGCCTTGGAAAAACGATTTACTGACGTTAGATTGTCCCTTAATCATCTATGTATTTAATGACTAAGCTAATGCCTATAAATTATTGAATGATTTTTGAAATAGTAAATGAGTTAAGACCAACCAGAAACTTGCAAATTCTTAAGCAGTGTTGTGATTATCCATTGTTCCAATGTTGAGTGTGTTTAAAACATTATTTTCTAATTTATTGGATTGAGGTAGAAATTAGATGAAGAGATACAATTGTGACTGGTGAGTTCCTTAAGGGTTGAAAGACACTGGTCATTAATAGTTGATGTCCCGCGTTAAGCTAAATGGGGCCATTTGTCCAGTCTGTCCACACCGCTCAGTTCTTCACATGCAATAACAATAACTACTTTGAGCACATATATTTTGTGCACATATATTTTGAGCGCACACATATTTTGAGGCAACAGTAGCTATATTAAACACATATTGATTTAAGCTGAACAAGGTAATAATGTTTGACACCTCTTATATTTTAGTTGTTGCTGAAACTTTTGGTGTTGATTCACCACTGAAATTAAGTGTTGATTAAAGAATATGTGCCGTAAATAATTTGGGCTTTAGACTGTTAACTAAAGTGGTATGTTGCCAGCTACCATGTAACAACCCGGAAAATCAGAGCCAATTTAAAGTTTTTATTTCAGCAATTTTAACGGATTTTGATAATTTAAATGAATTATTTTAAATAATAACGACTAGAAATTTATTTTAAACGAAGTTAGAATGAATAAATTTATTTTAATTATAAAACAAACCTGAAATGGAGCGGCAGTTGGAAAGTTCGATTTATAATTTCAATTTAATAAACAGAATTCAATATAAGCCAGAATTGGACGAAACAAGAAATATACGAATCTATTTAACTATATCTTTCTAATGAATGTAAAAAAACTGAGATTTCACTTTATAAATTGAAAGTTACGTCCAGTTTAAAATTTAGAAAAGTCGCTATGGAATTTATATATATATTAATATATTTAAAGCACTTAAAAATAGTCATTTTGCAAACGACTTCGGTTTTCGACGAAACCACTTTTGTTGCATCTGGGATGTCAAATTATTGCTAGATTCCAATTTTCATAATTTTTAGAATTAATATGTGTGTGTGGCGCACTTAAACACGTTTGACCAATTTCAATTGAATTTAATCGACTGGAAAATGACCGATTTTCAAACAGTCTCCAAATCCGATGAAATTAGTTTTGTTAGGACCGTATCGTCAAAACATAGCCAGATTTATTTTTTTTGGAATTTTTGGAGTCAGTATGTGGCCCCGATAAATTAAAATGTGCGTTTAAATTTAAAATATAATGAATTATATTTCAAATTTAGCGAAAAAATGATTGCAACAGCCGAATTGGGTTACGGAACATATCTCATTATGTTCGGAATGGGGGTATTTAGCTAGCGGCGACAGTCGTTGGGTTTGATTCGGAGTTCGGATGGGAAAACTGACATTTTTGGAATTAAAGAAAATAAATAAATAAATAAATAAATATATATATATATATATATATATATATATATATATATATATTGGGCCAACCACTTTTCTCCCAAACCCTAGCCCTAATAACCAGCGCCGTCACTTTCTACTCAAGGACTGAAATCGCTCTAATTTCCATCCTTAATCTCTTTATGTTCTAGCAATAACTTGGAGGAGTTTTAACATAAAAATTAAAGAGCGTTTAGAGAACTTCGAGATCGTAAGGGTTTGATGGATTATAGTTGTGTTGAGCCCTCGAATTTTGGGCTCCAATGTCGAGAGCTGAGGGGTTTATTGGCGGCGCCTAGATGCGATGAGTTGGACAACTTTGGGCCAGGGGGAGGCACCGCCACTGCGCCTCGTGTGGGCAGGGTTGATCTTCTCCGGCTTGGGGATACGTAGGTGCGGATCGAGGATTGAAGTCGAAGTTTGGGTTTGATAGCACGGGTTTCAGCAGATGTAAAACGAAGAAGGGCTATGATGGTAACGGATTTTTTTTTAACTTTAACTAAACCACTGTTAATTTAATTAGTTTATTTAATTATAGAAAAATGTGATTCTTTTAATGTAAAATCGCATTGTTTTGTAAAGTAAAATCGCATTGTTTTGTAAAGTAAAATCACATTGTTTTGTAAAGTAATATCGTATTGTTTTGTAAAGTAAAATCACATTGTTTTGTAAACTAAAATCGCATTGTTTTGCAGAGTAAAATCACATTGTTTTGTAAAGTAAAATCGCATTGTTTTGTAAAATAAAATCATCATTGTTTTAAAAATAAAAATACCCTTGTTTTAAAAATAAAAATGCCATGGTTTTAAAAATATGAATGGTGTTGTTTTTAAAATATAAATATCTTTGATTTAAAAATATAAATGTTGTTGTTTTAAAAATAGAAATGACAAAATAAAAATATGACCTTTATAATCAAAATAGCAGTGTCAAAAACTTGATTTTTATAAAATAGCTTTGTAAATTAAAAATATGATTTTTATAATGATTTCGAAATAAAAATACGGTTTTTATGTATTAGGTTTCGAAATAAAAATATGATTTTTAAAAATATAATATCGATTTAAAAATATGATTTTTAATATATGAAGCATGATTAAAAATGTGATTTTTTATCTAAACTGCGTGAAACAGATTGTGATGGAACTGACTAGAAAACAAATCCAAATCCGAACTATCCAATAAAGACTGACGGAGTGGAAACCTAAGGTGAGGACTTCTCACCAAATTTTCTTTGTACAATTATTTATTTTATAACGGCATATATGAATTGCTCCCCGTCGTCCACAGACCATGGACGACTGGTTTGTTTGATTATGTTGTGAAAATTGTTTGTGATGTGAAATGGACTGTATAAAATATTCATGTGTTAAAATAAATAATTTATCGTTAAAAATATAAATTTTAACGTGAATATGAATAAAATAAATATTCATTTACAAATCAGACGATTTGTTTATGTACACCCATTTGACTGATATTGATTAGGACGATAAATTTTACACATCGCCCAACTGCACAGATAATATTCAGTGTTTGTTGTTTGAAAACCCCACACGGGTATTGGGATAATATTGGACATACACTAATCCCAATATTTAGCTGTATGTCAATTGATAGGTTGACAGGCTGTGATGAGCGTTAATTATTTATTTTTAATGCTTGTGCAGTTGTACATTTCACTCTGCATGATGATTGATTGTATATCATGATTGTTGTGTACATGAGTTGTATGAAATCCATATAATTACATTATATGATAATTGACAGTGTCTGATTCCAATTTATAACGAACTAGTATTTTAAAATAACGAACACTTTAAAATAAGGAATATTTTCAAAATAATATTCAGAAAAGAATCAAAATATGATTTTGATGTCCGATTTTGGATGGACACGAAAATATTAAAATATTTGAAGTCGTGTTGATTATATATGCGCCATTTTGACGCGAACGATATTTATATCAATTTTATTCATTTTTATAATGAATATAGAAAAGGAATTGATTTCAAAATCTGATATTTTGAAAATATTATCATTTATATATTAATGATATAGAATATTTAATTTTGATTTAAAACTGAAAATGAAGTTGGAATCATTTTTTATAACGAAGTTAAAACGATTCATAAAATATGTTTTAAATGGAAATCGACGAAGTATATATGATATACATATTACATATAGTTAATGGCCTGAATAGAACGTGCCGCACCGCGACCGTTCACGAATTTCGACCATTGACATCGAATGGACGTTACGGCAGATCCGACCGTCGGATTCGCCTAAAGCCAGAACCGTTGGGTTCGTATCGAAAAGAACTTTCCAAGAATATAAGAGATTTGAAATCTAATGGTTGGATTTGAAATTATGTCCAAATCAAAGTTGGAAAAGGTCGCTGTAAGTGCAGTTCGATGTCCGTTTATGGAAATCGACTGTACGGGCCTTGATAAAATTATTAAAAATATTAATAATTTGTGTAAAATCATAATAAATGATTTGGAAAGAATTGGAATGAAAAATTCCATGTTTTTAGAGATAAAAATAAATTTTTATTGAAATGAACTAGTTATTAACTAGAATTATTATCCAATTATTTTTAACTAAATAAATGGATTGAGAATGGGTTTTAATATAACCAGAATTTTCAATATATGAATTGGAATGGATTTGAATCGAAATTATCTTTCGAATATTTCGATGTTGGATTCCGTGATTATACGGATATTACGGAGGAATTTGGAAGATATATATCATTATTCCCAGTGCGATATTTGTTGATCTCAGAATTTGATTTTGAATATAAGCCGATATAATTTCAATTCAGAGCCTTGTATTTAATATTCAAATTGAATATTGGGTTTGTCGTGAACGGTGTCTTCATCAACACTGTTCTAAAACCCAGGTGAGAAAAGATTAAATCTTCTAAATGAGAGTTAAAGGAATTTACCAATCAATTAATATTTAATTGGAATGGAATAAAAGAATTGGATTAATGGGTTTGACATGAATGGTGTCTTCATTAACACTATTCTTAAACCCAGCTGAGAGAAGAATAAATATTTTTATTTAGATATAACGAAGTATACCAATTAATTAACATTTAATTGGAATTGAAACGGAATGTGAATCGGGTTTATTATGAACTGTGTTTTTAACGACATTCGTTCTTTAACCCGATAAACAGTGAAATATGATTTGGAATTTATAAATCTTTTTATTAAGATTTAATGGAAATTTTCCAAAGTAAAGTTTTCCAATTTAATATATTGGAATTGGATGGAATTCGATTTGGTAATAATCGAAATGAGCTTCGGTGGAAGAGGACTGTTAATATGTATCGAATTTAAAAGACTTGGTCGTTATTTCATTTATATTATTATTCGGATACGGGAGCTGATATCGATTATATATTGATTTGTTTTCCGTGAAGATTCCATAAAATGGAATGTGATGTTGGGTTTATCATGGACTGTGTTTTGAATGATATTGGTTCTTTAACCCAGTTAAAGATAAGATTAATTTCTTAAATTTGAATAATCATAAGTAATGATTATTGAGATTAAAACTGACTTAGAGTTTTATTGAATCTTTAATTAGATTGGAATGTGAATGAGATAAATAAATTTATCACGTTCATGAAATGATGGAGAATGGAGTGTCACCAGTTTTGCTCCATGCGATAGTTAAATCTTTAATTAGATTTGAATGTGAAATGGTAATTAATATTTACCGATAACATCGTGGTGTTAAATATAGGGTATTACCAGTTTTTCTCCATGGAATGAATAGGTTAGGATTGGGAAATATAATAAATGATTACTTCAGTAAGGCTCGCTAATCCCGACTAGTTTGGACAAACCTTAATATGGTTTAAAATTGTGAAAAGAATATTTGAATAAGAGAATATTCTGCATTGGAATGAGGCGTACGCTGTGTTTATGTAGCACTTGTTTATAAAATACGCGAGTTATTCGGAATGACCGGGTTTATCCCATTCTGAATAACTGATACGACGATATGTCGACGACGAAAACGGTGGTTGTAGACCGGAGGTCTTCACATCGTTTGGATGATTACTAATGTCTTGATTGGGTTGTGCACCCAAGACGAGGTAATAAGTAGTGATCGTCCAGACGTACTTGGAGATCGACGGATATACGAGGGCCTCTCTCCTGTATTGGACATATGGGACGAGGAATAAGGTGCCTCCGGTTTCGTTTAGACCTAAAACGGACTTGTAAATGAACTGTGTGTCTGACATTGGATTTTGCTATATATTGATTGATATCTATTAAATGTACATCTGCCTGGTGAAGGGGAATTTATTCCCTTACTTCACCCTTCCTTGAAACGTATGAGCTTAGAGGTTGTATATTGATAGACATCAGTTGCATGGATTGAATTGCCTGTGTGGCATGCCTAAGTGGAAAATGATCAAGGCTTCTGCTGAAAAGCAGAGTCTTGTGGTTGATGATCAAAGCATAGCTTTAATATAGCCCCACTTTGTGTATAGCGTTAATTCGCGAGCCTCACACCCCGGTGTGAACAAGAAACGGGAGAAGGATCCAGGGAGGACGATGAGTTTCTTTCTAGCTATAGGCGGTGTCAGCGTTTAGGATGCCTTGACATTTTTATATTTTTACCTATGTGGTTGATGGATTGCGAGGCGCCTCAGATATATCGGTTACTACGGAGCCGATGGATTTACGCCCCATAGGGCGGGGAAACGCTTGATCAGGAATTATTAATCCACTTAAAAAGTGGACCGGCCCTGTGGCTCTTAAGGGCCTGCCTGAGTCTGGGTCCTGAGGGATGGGGTAGAGTGCCTCGAAGCGGTAAGGATGATCCCTTGCCTTTGTTCATAGATGGAATCCAACTTCCGATACGATATTTCAATTTTAGTTGTAATCCTATATATGGCGACATAGTGGGATGGGGCGCTTATGCCGTCTAAGATTGATAAATTTATATTTGAAGTTGATTTATTCACTTATAGTAATAATAAAAGATTAAATTTCGCGTATCAAGCGTTATTTGGCTATTATAAGGTAAAACCCTATCCTCCGGTTTGCGTTTCATTGTGTGATGGGACCTAGGTCTTATAATAGCTTCATTTTTATTTATTTAGCATTGCGCTGTTTGTTTTATGCACTGGTATTCTTGGTGGTAAACCCATTCCGTGTTATATGGCGTGGTCCCTTGATTTACCTAACTTTAAAATCAAATTAATAACTGTTTTAATTCTCACCCCAGTCACATGACTGACCAGGATTTTACTTTTTTAACCTAAACTCTGGGTGCCCTTATTTTCCACATAGGCAGCTAGTAGTTTTGGTTTTGCAGACTTATTTTCACAGGATCCTGGTTTGCAGCTGAAGCGATATTCGGAAAGCTTTGTATCCATGTATTTCTTTTAGTTGTATTTTCTATTATTTTTCTGCTGCTACATAATTTAAATCCCTGATATTTATCAAATCTATATGTTTATACATACTCTGTTATATTCTTGTATTCTGATGTAATTTTTGTAATAAACAATAAAAGGTTCTTCCGTTTATGTTTTGATTCGTCTTGTCCTCAAAGCAATCCGTTCTTTCTCTTCTCTTCGGAGGCAGGAGAAGTTCGGGTTGTTATATTTGGTATCAGAGCCTTGGTTTACGGAGCTCTAGAACAAGACATATTAAAATCAAATGAAAGAATTCATCAGAGATTAGATTTGTAATATCCAATGAGAATGACTCATTATAGATGGGATCAGTAGTATCCTAGAATGAGTTGGAAGAGTGTTTTTTTTAAAATAAAAATGAAAACCAAATTTAGTTTTGAAAATTTAAACCTTATTATACGTATTTGAATATTTTATTTTAAATTGATTTGGACAACCGAGTATATAGAGATTTTACATATACGCCTAACTAGCGTGTATTCGAAGTTTTGAATATATTGGATAGATATAGAATCGCACTCTAGTCGGCCGGAGATGGTACTAATGGTCGCTATAATACGTACATCATTAGAATTTATGTTAGAGTTTCGAAAGTAGAATATCTATATATTTCCAATTGACTGGTGTGAGAACCAAAACTAGATAGGGTTATTGTTGTGATTGGAATCAAAAATATGATTTTTGACTATGTATTAAAGTTACGTGTTTGAAACGTTAATCAATTAATTGATTGATGATTGCTGATTGTGTTGTTTGATTAATTAAAATTTTGAACCATTATGCCAAATTGAATCAAATTTTCAACTGAATTGAAACTTGTTTGAAATTGCATGCATATATTTGTATATACGTTAAACATTTCATTGCAAGGAGGCTAGAGAAGAGGAATAAAAAATTGTATGCCCGACAAATAGGTACATGTTTACTAATTTATTTGTTTTGGATGATTTTATGAGCCGATTGGCTAGCTGCTTGGCCTTTTCTTTTTCTTTTTGAGATGAGGGGCCCGTGTGGCGGTTTGGGCATTCTCCCGATAACCCCGTAAAAAGGTGGTTATGATGAAATTTTTCGAAAATTTAGGGTGTTAGCCAAATTTTTGAAAAATTTGAAAAGTTCTTAGAAACTGAAAAGTTGAAGAACTTAAGCCGTAATGAAAATAAAGAAAGTTGAGTTGGTTAGTTAAACAACTTTCAGCTCCGTTCTTTTTCGAGGATGAAAAGATTTTAAGTCGGGGAGATAGTAACAACCCGGAAAATGAGAGCCAATTTAAAAAATTTATTTGGCAATTTTAACGGATTTTGATAATTTAAAATGAATTATTTCAAATAATAACGACCAAAAATTTATTTTAAATGAAGTTGGAATGAATAAATTTATTTTAATAATAAAACGAGCCTGAAATGGCACGACATTTGGAAAATTCGATTTCTAATTTCAAATTAATATACAGAATTCAATATAAGTCAGAATTGGACGAAACAAGAAATATTTGAATCTGTTTAACTACATCTTTCTAATGAATGTAAGAAACTGAGATTTCACTTTATAAATTGAAAGTTACGTCCAGTTTAAAATTTAGAGAAGTCGCTATGGAATTTATATGTATGTATATATATATTTATATATTAAAAGCCCTTAAAAATAGTCATTTTGCAAACGATCTCCGTTTTCGATAAAACCACTTTTGTTGGATCCAGGATGTCAAATTATTGCTAGTTTCCAATTTTCATAATTTTTAGAATTAATATGTGAGCGTGGCGCACTTAAACGCGTTTGACCAATTTTAGTTGAATTTAATCAACTGGAAAATGACCATTTTTCAAACGGTCTCCAAATCCGACGAAATTAGTTTTGTTAGGACCCTATCGTCAAGACATAGCCAGGTTTATTTTTCTGGAATTTTTGGAGTCAGTATGTGGCCCCGGTAAATTAAAATGTGCGTTTGAACTTAAAATATAATGAATTATATTTTAAATTTAGCGAAATCTGATTGTAACAGCCGAATTGGGTTACGAAACATATCCCATTGTGTTCGTAATTGTGATGGCCCGCCCCGCACCAACCGACATTTACTCCAATTGTGCGCTGTACAGATGTCCAGTTGGCACGGGACGGTCGCCAAAGAAATAGAAAGAAAGAAGATGAACCAAACAAAAACCTGTAATATGTCTCACAGCACATGGAATAAAATATAATCATAACATATACTTGACACAAAACAGGTGAGACAGTGCATAAGCTGAAAATAAACCATCATAGCAGCGGAAAATCCAAATACAGCTTATCATCCAAAGCCAACATTATTACAACTTTTAAACTGTCTCAAAAAGATAAGCAAAAAGGAGGATACACTACTAATGCCCAAGTAGTGACCATCAACGACACAGGGAGAAAATATAGATAATACGTGGGAGCCTCTTGCTCGTCTTCGGTACGGCTACTCGTGCATACCTCCAACCTGTCTCTAGTCTGCTCGTGTGAGCACCCAGAGTAATAAGAAGAAACATAAAACTCTGGGTCAGACATCAGCCCAGTATGAGTGGTAGCAAGCATAAACATAACAATAACATGTATACTAAACCATACCTGAACCTGGACCTGCAACCAAAGAGTTAGTACCACATACTGTACAGTACTCAAGGGTGCCACTAACACGTGGTGTGTAAACATACAGGGGGTGGGGGTGTGTATGTCAAACGATCAAACATGGCAACCATCCTCACATCTCTCACTCAGTGCGTAAAGCATACGATGTCCATTTCTTTGACCACCGGTCTCCTTTGATGAAATGACAGAATTCGACTTCGTACGACCATGTCCATTGCTACCACCAAACCCCATGGATCACGTCCAAACATATCCATGACCCCAAATACATTGGCAGGTAGCTCCCTAGTCGTACCACATCCAAAGCCCGAATATGTCCACATACTTCCAATACATAGTGATCCAAAGTCATAGACATCGACAACTCCTCAGCACACGTCCCACAGCAAAGTCCAATCACGAAGTGAACTCATTGGTTCCCAACTGGATCCTGAGCTCTAACTTCCATTTGAACTACCTTTGCATCTCGGGTTATTGATCAATACTTGTTCGGTTCGGTTCTTCTGCTCTTGTCACTCGGTTCGGTCAGGATTCTTCTGCTCTTATCATTCGGTTCGGTTCGGATTCGCCACATGCACTGGTTTTGGGTCCACCTCACTACATCGGTTTGGGTCGGGTGTCCCACTCCGGGTCGGGTCGGGTTGCTATCGCCACTATTCAGCCCGGCTCCAGTCGCTCCGTTCAGTTCAGTCCCTCATTCTAATCCGGTCCGGTCCCTTAGCCATACTCCGGTCCGAGCCCTCCTTCAGCCGATCCGATCCCAGCTTAACGAACGTGGCCTTCCTTTTTGCCAAGTCTCCTATGCCAGGTTCCGGTCCGAATCGAATACCCTTGCCCAGTCCTCCTATCCGACCCAAGCCCTATATCCGATCCGATCCGAAACCCTGCACTGTTTTTCAGCGACTTTTCCAGCGACTGTTTATGCGCCTGTCGACGGCGTTTTAGACCAATCTAACTATTGAAATCAATCACAAAACATACCAAAGAGTCATAGCAACATGTACAAGTGACCTCAAACATCAAAACATCAATATGATAGGTTAAAATGGATCAAACATAGCCAAAACCTCATGTTTTTCAATAAGCATGTATGAACATAACTAATGATAGGATTAGTAAAACTTAACCAAATTAACCCAAACTCATATCAGAGGTCTAAAACATTATTTAAGAATTTATAAACATTTTTCCAGAATTTATTTTCGTTTAAAAACGCTAATTAGCACTAATCACCCCAAATTAACCATAATTAGTGCAAAAGCAAGCTAATCACTCACCTTAGCCACAATAAAACTTAGATCTGAAATAAAACTCTGATTTGGCGAAGATTCCAAGGTGTTGTAGCAGCTCTAAAGTTGATTTGGTGAAGATTTGATGTTGCTAATCTCTATCTTCAAGTTGTTAATGATTTTGAGGTGTTTTGGATAGTTTTAGAGAGTGGAGGCCATTTTTAGGGTTCCTATGGGGTAAGTGGAGGCTACAAAACTGAAATGAGATGAAACCCTAACCCTACTCAGCCCCCCCTATGTCTCTAAGCCCGAAATGGGTCATGGGCCTAAGTACTAACTACCCGGTTTAACCCAAAAGTGCAGTTTTTTCACTTGGCAAACCTTGTTTCGGCCATATCTCCCAAACGGTAAGTCTGTTTTCGACGTGTGACCACTCTACGAAAAGAGAAACCATCATTGGAAGCCAATGGAAGTGGTTTCAGGTCAAAACTCCTTTCCAATCAAAAGTTATGGCCAAAACAAACTCAGCTAGGGGCAAAATGGTCATTTAAAAATCGACAAAAATCATGAACATGGTAAATTACCCCAATAGTCGTCCCTCAACTCTACATGACCATACGACTTAGTATGAGAGAGAAATAAATATTCTACGATTGTAACACCTTGAATTTCAGTTAATGCTAAAATTCACTAATTGCAGAATAAACAATCTCAGATGTGAGAATTGGGGGAAACCGGCTGCGTCATTGCGTTCGTCTCGGAAAAATACGCGAAATAGAGTCCGAAATTTTGTAAGTCTGAGTCCGTATGGCCCAGTTATGGCCCAATGAAGTTTACAGAAAATTCAAAGTTCAAAACAGATTTAAAATTCAGGTTCAAATTTCGAAATTGGGGCCATTGGGCGCAGGTGGGAAAATTCCCGCCTAGCTACCCAAGTCGACAGCCCTGTCGACTGGGCAGTCGACTTGGCTAGGACCAAGTCGACAGCCCTGTCGACTTGGGTGTCGACAGGGGGTGCTCGGCCAGTTTGGCCTGGTGCACCATTTTAGGGTTTGGCTGTGTTTTGGGGCTGTTTTCTGGAAGCTTCCGAGATCTGATGGTCCTAATCTAATTTAGTGTTAATCTAATGGCCTAAAACACTTGCCTAATCTATAAATACACCCTAAGACTACCCTAATTCATACTAAAAATAGATTCAAGGGCCTCATGCCGTCAAATTAAAACTAGAAGGAGCCTCCACCAAGGTTGAGAGGAAGTTAGCATCTCTAATCAAGTTCTAATCCACTTTAGCAACTTAATCTTCCTCATTGGAGTGCTAATTAGTTATTTGTGAGTTCCTATGCCTTTAGCAAGCAATTGCTAAACTAATTAGGATAGGATATTATGAGGCTATGGTTGTAAATGTGGATCTATGCAAGTTGTGGTTGTCATATGTTATAAGTTCATATGCAAGTTTGTCTCTTTTTATGATATGCATAACATATGCACGTTTGCCTCTATGCATGACATGTTATGCAAGTTCATATGCAAGTTTATATGCAAGTTCATATGCAAGATTGTCTCTTTTTATGATATGCATAACATATGCAAGTTTGCCTCTATGTATGACATGTTATGCAAGTTCATATGCAAGTTTATATGCAAGTTCATATGCAAGTTTGTCTCTTTTTATGATATGCATAACATATGCAAGTTTGCCTCTATGTATGACATGTTATGCAAGTTCATATGCAAGTTTATATGCAAGTTCATATGCAAGATTGTCTCTTTTTATGATATGCATAACATATGCAAGTTTGCCTCTATGTATGACATGTTATGCAAGTTCATATGCAAGTTTATATGCAAGTTCATATGCAAGATTGTCTCTTTTTATGATATGCATAACATATGCAAGTTTGCCTCTATGTATGACATGTTATGCAAGTTCATATGCAAGTTTATATGCAAGTTCATATGCAAGTTTGGGTTAATGATTTGTGCTAGTTGGGTTTAATGTTATGATGCAAGTTGACACCTTTTAAACCCATGTAAATGCCAATGTTGTGCTAAGTTGAACCCATTACATTTATGATGAATCTTCCCATTTATATGCCATGTAATGAGAACGAATTACGTGGGAAACGATGGGGTTAATATGCATGTTAATAGAAAAATGTAAAGTTGGTATGCTTAAGCATAACATAAAATGAATGGACATAATTGGGAATTTACCTATTAAGTTAGGTCTACCCATATTATGGAGTTGGGAATTTACCTATTAAGTTAGGTCTACCCATACTATGGAATTACGAATTTACCTATTAAGTTAGGTCTACCCATATTCTTAAAAATGTGTAATTAATTAGGGATAATTAATACAAATTATGGGGGTGATTAATTAGGTGTAATTAATCAACTAAGACACGAGGTTGGACCCTTTTGTAGCGGAAGTCTGCCCGGAACCGACCGGCAAATCCAGCAGCTACAAATGATTGGCCCAATGTGAGAGGTCTTAGTCATAAATTAAATACGTGATTAAAGTAAAGACACGAGGTTAGACCCTTTTTATGACGGAAGTCTGCCCGGACCCAACCGGCATATCCAGCAGTCATAAAAGGTGGTCTAATGTGAGAGGTCTTTATGTGGTCATGATCTTAATTAATTAATTAAGAAACACTTAACCATATTAGCATGTAGAGGGACATGAGGGGTTAAGTGGGTGCCTTGGGTGGCATGTGGAAATCTAGTGGTTGCCTTGGGTGGCAATAGATAATACGATTAGAATACTTAACCAAAGTGGAACATGTAATTAAAACATGATTAAAGGGTTAAGTGGTATACACTAGAAATGACAAGCTTAGGTGGGTAGCTTGTGGGGGTCCATCTCAACCAATATCCCAAACGTATCTTAGTGGGCTCGACTCAAGTCGAGGACGGGACACGCATATTGGGCCTGACTATAAGAGGCCAAAACGGGGTAGCGGTGGCAACGCGAGTCCAACGGGTTTCATATGCGTGTGTGGACCCGGGCTGGTAGGTAAGACGTTGTTGCATCGTGTAGATATAAGCCGTGCACCATTTGTTGTATCGGGTTGCCACTTTGGGGAGTGATACACCCCATTGTGGGGCCAGCACGGGTATCTACGGTAGGGAGTCGATCGCTTGGGAGTAGTGGGTACACCTAGTGGAGATAGGGGCAGACGGCACCTATATAGTCAGCTAGGGGTACACGAAACTACTAGGTAAATTTTCTAAGTCCTTGGGAGGGATCAATCTTTAAGTAGGAATGACTGGTGTGGTGCAGTGTAGTAATTATCCTTGGGTGGGTAAATGCGTCTTTATCGTTATCTTAGTTCATTCTAAGTCTGATTGGCTACTGAGTGTAGTCATTTATCCCCAGTCACACCGTACCAAGTTATATCATACCCTAATTACTTTAATGATTGTATTGTTAAAGTTATAGGACTCGCTCAGACTTATGTCTGACCCCGTTGTTTTTATCTTTTTCCCAACCCTCAGGTTCTCAGAGTGGGCCCAGCACGAGTGGGCTTTGATCAGGCTGCTTTTATTACTCTCTTGGAGCTTGGACCCTAGATGTAGAGCTCAGCTTACCCTTTTCTTTTATGGCTATTAGTTCATATATTGGGATTATGTATTTTTATTTATCAGGATGGATATTTTGTACTTGACTCTTATTATGGTTTTGTGATGTAACCAAACATGTTTTACTTTCCGTTGCAATGAAATGATGTTTTAATTTTTCAAGCATTACTTATATCTGTCTTGCTGTAATTTTTCTGTTCTATATTCACTTAAAATACTACACCGATGTTATGGCATTCCCTTAACGAGTGATCATAGCGGGAGTGGGGTGTTACAACGATCCTCCGATGCGTAAAATACGGGTTGTTACATTCTCCCCCCCTCAAGAAATTTCGCCCCCGAAATTCCCTAACCAAAACATACAAAGGGTCCCGCATGCCTATCACCCATAAAACAACAATCAAACATGCACAACAAGCAAAACAAGTCTATCCTAGCATGCGGAATAACTAAATCGCAAAGAAAATCTTACCAGGCAAAGAGTTCTGGATACGTCTTCCTAATGCTCTCCTCTGTCTCTCAAGTACAGTCATTCATGTCCTCGCCCCACTGAACTTTGACTAGCTTCACCGCCTTCCTTCGAAGCTGCTTCGTATCGTTCCCAACAATACGGATTGGCTTGCGGTTCTCGACCACCTCGGGTTCTACTTCGAAGTCCACTAACTGATCAGGTGAAATAGTCATATCAGGGTCGTGTACGAACTTCCTTAGCTGGGAAACATGAAATACGTTGTGAACTCCCGCCATCTTCTCTGGTAAGTCAACTTTATACGCCAAATTCCCCACTTGCTCGAGAACTGGGAATGGACCAACGAATCTTGGTGCTAACTTGCCTCTTCTTCCGAATCGAATCACGCTCTTTAATGGAGAAATCTTGACAAACACTAAGTCACCAACGAAGAATTTTAAGTCTCTTCTCCTCTTATCAGCATAGCTCTTCTGCCTATCCTGGGCAGCCTTCATTCGTTGCTGAATAACTTTGATCTTATCTGAAGTTTCTCTTACCACATCTGGTCCAAGTACAAACTTCTCGCCGGTCTCTATCCAACACGACGGTGAGTTGCACGGTCTTCCGTACAAAGCTTCAAATGGGGCCATTCCAATACTGGATTGATAACTATTATTATATGCAAACTCTACTAGATGCAAATGGTCATCCCATGATCCACCAAAATCCAATATACAAGCTCTCAAGAGATCTTCCAATATACGATTCACCCTCTCTGTCTGACCGTCGGTTTGAGGATGATACGCGGTACTGAGATGTAATTCTGCTCCTAACGCCTCTTGTAAGCTCTTCCAAAATCCACTAGTAAACAACGGGTCTCGGTCACTCACAATGCCTTTGGGTACTCCATGAAATCTCACTACCCACTTCATATACAGTTCGGCTAACTTAGCTGCAGTTCTGTTTGACTTAACTGGTATAAATCTTGCACTCTTAGTCAATCGATCCACAATTACCCAAACACTATCGTGTCCCGATCTAGTCCTTGGTAATCCATCAATGAAATCCATTGAGACTTGCTCCCATTTCCATTTGGGAATTTCTAATGGTTGCAACAAACCACTAGGCTTCTTTTGCTCGGCTTTAACTAACTGTCAATTCATGCATTTGGATATAAACTTTCCAACGTCTCTTTTCATTCCTTCCCAGTAGTAAGTCTGCTTCATGTCTCGATACATCTTATTACCACCGGGGTGTATGGTTAGTTTAGAGTGATGACATTCTCTAAGCACTTCATCTCTCAATCCATTCACATTGGGTAATACTAGTCTTCCATCCTTCCGAAGCCATCCATCTTGATCAAGCCCATACTTGTCCATCTCCCCATCGGCATTTGCCTCCAATTTGGAGATGACTTCTAACAAATTTGGGTCGTTCCTTTGACTGGAACCAATCCGCTCAATCAAAGTGGGTCTGATCGTCAAACTAGCCAACATCTCTGGATCCAATTCGCACTTCGGTCTGAAATCATACCCTGCGATATACTCCAGTTGCTTCCATTCCAAAAACATAGCCCCTAAACTGGCATGTCTCCTACTCAAGGCATCAGCTACCGCATTACCCTTTCCTGGTGTGTATGTGATATCAAAATCATAGGAGGCTAAAAACTCTAACCATCTTTGCTGGCGGAGATTTAAATCCTTTTGGGAGAAAAGATACTTCAGTGACTTATGATCCGTAAACAACTCAAATCTTTCTCCTAAGAGATAATGTCTCCACATCTTCAGCGCAAAAACGATTGCTGCCAATTCCAAATCGTGGGTAGGATACTTTTTCTCGTGCGGTTTCAATTGCCGACTAGCATAAGCTACTACTCTACCCCCTTGCATCAAAACTGCACCTAATCCGATACCACATGCATCGGTGTATACCGTCATCTCTTCATTCCCTTTAGGAATGACTAACACTGGCGCACGCGTCAACTTTTCCTTTAAAATCCTGAATGCATTTTCACACACTCCATCCCAGATGAAGGCTTGATTCTTTTTAGCCAACTGAGTCAATGGTGCCGCTGTCTTGGAGAAATCTTGGATAAACTTACGATAATATCCCGCTAACCCCAAGAAACTTCTTACGTCTGTTGCATTATTGGGCGTAGACCAATCTTGTACCGTAGCCACCTTTGCAGGATCCACGGCAATACCATCATTTGAAACAACATGGCCCAAGAATCTCACTTCCCTCCTCCAGAAGTGACACTTAGAAAACTTCGCTTTCAATTGGTGTTTTCTCAACACCTCCATCACAATCCTCAAATGCTCCTTGTGTTCCTCCTCTGTCCTCGAGTAAACAAGGATATCGTCTACGAATACAAGAACAAACTTATTCAATTGATCCCTGAATACCCTATTCATAAGATCCACGAAGTATGCTGGTGCATTGGTCAGCCCGAATGGCATGACCAACCACTCATAAAATCCAGACGGCTTCCTAAATGCCGTTTTTGGAACACTCTCAGCTACCACCCGAAGCTGATGAAATCCTGCCGCGAGGTCTAACTGGGAGAACACCCTTGCTCCTTCCAGTTGATCAAACAAATCATCTATCCGTGGTAGAGGATACTTATTCTTCCTCGTCACCTTATTCAACTCGCGATAGTCTACACACAAACGAAGGGAACCATCTGCTTTAGTGGCGAACACAACTGGTTCTCCCCACTCGGAAACACTTCTTCTAATAAATCCCTTCTTCAAAAGATCGCTGACTTGCACCTCGAGCTCTCGCTGTTCTCTTGGTGCCATATGACGAAGTGGCATCACTATAGGTCTGGCATCTTTCACCAAATCAATACGAAACTCAATCTCTCGGTGTGGTGGAAGCCCGGTCACTTCCTCGAAGACATCCGGATACTGGCCAACCACGGGCAAACCTGACAACTCATCATGCGGGATGTCGAGGGAGTTTACAAAACTAGCCAATACCCCATCACTAGGTAAGCTACCAAACACTACCCCCCGCCCATCATCCGCTCTAACTGTCACCAAAAAGCCCTCACAGTCTACCACCACCCCGTATCTCTAGAGCCAATCGACTCCCAAAATAATGCCATACCCAGTAAAGCCCAAAACAAAGCAATCACAAACAAACAAACATCCATGACTCGATAAGACCACATTACGGCAGATCATACTGAGGTTTGTCGAACCACCAATCGGGTTCGTCACAGCTAATGGTCTATCGACTAACTCGGGTTCCAATCCCAACCTATCTACCAGGTCACTAGATATGAAGGAATGGGAAGCCCCGGTATCAAACAAAACTCTAACAGGAACATCAGAAATGGAAAGCATACCTTGTATGACGACTCCCTTTCCTTTCTCTACCGCGGTTGGGGCATTCGACGAAGAAGGAATAGCATTAATAGCATATGCTTTCACAATCTGACTCTCTTTCAAAGGTTGCGGACACTTGTCTTTATAATGTCCCGCTTGGCCACAGTTGAAGCACTTCTTCTCCACTGGCTTGGTCCGACATTCCCTTGCATAATGGCCCTTCTTTCCACAGCTGTAGCACTCAGCATCCTTCCTACTTTTCTTCTGGCCATCCTTAGCTTGGTTCTGCTTCCTCTTGTTCTGGGAGGTATTCTTGCCTCCACCGCTTGCTTGCGGCTTTGGACCTTCCGCAGATGCAGCAAAAACCCCAGTCTTCGGCTTAGGGTAAAGACTCTCTGACCTCAAAGCTTTCCCAATAATCGATTCAAAAGTCTCATCGATGTGGTTAATAAGCCTTTCCCCCAAGTAACTATCCAATCCAGTAATGAACTTCTCATTCTTCTTCTCAGGGGTATCGATAAGAGATAACCCATACTTCGACAAAGTGACGAACTCAGCAACGTAATCTGATATTGCCCTTCCATTCTGCTTAAGCTCCAAAAACTTCTTAAACAATTCTGACTTCTGAGCAGCTGGGATGAACTTGTCGCTAAAGCGAGCCTTAAACTGATCCCAAGTAACTTGATCCTCTGGTGTGGCTGTCCTAATAGCGTTCCACCAATTCATCGCTCGCCCTTGCAGTTGACGAGACGCTAGCCTTCTTTTCATCGCATCCTCGATACCCAAGTCGTCGAAGATACGATCACAGCTATCCAACCAGTCCTGAACATCCGTGGCCGACTCCATTCCATGAAATGGCTTTCCACCAAGATTAGTGTAATCCTTACTCAGCTTGGCGAAATCGACACTAGGCACCTGCACGTCTACACCACCTTCATTAGCAACATTAGGAGCCGCTCTTTGAATATCACTGAGCATATCTCTCATGAGGTTAGTAAACATAGCCCTCATGTCAGGAGCATTCCCATCATTGGCTCCCCTGTCAGCCCCTCTCGTTCCTCGGCTCATCGTCAAATCTATAAAGATAAAACGATTAACCATCTCCTTAGTGGTGCCAATGCAGTGCAACTTCATCCTTATACTACTAATAGTATATATATGTAGTTTTGAAAACCAAAGTAATCACAAATACGCGCTCTCATATACGTACTATCTCTCCCTAGTGTTTTTCCCTAGGTGAACTACGCAACCGAGCTCTGATACCAAGTGTGACAGCCCGCCCCGCACCAACCGACATTTACTCCAATTGTGCGTTGTACACATGTCCAGTTGGCACGGGACGGTCGCCAAAGAAATAGAAATAAAGAAGACGAACCAAACAAAAACCTGTAATATGTCTCACAGCGCATGGAATAAAATATAATCATAACATATACTTGACACAAAACAGGTGAGACAGTGCATAAGCTGAAAATAAACAATCATAACAGCGGAAAATCCAAATACAACTTATCATCCAAAGCCAACATTATTACAACTTTTAAACTGTCTCAAAAAGCTAAGCAAAAAGGAGGATACACTACTAATGCCCAAGTAGTGACCATCAACGACACCGGGAGAAAATATAGATAATACGTGGGAGCCTCCTGCTCGTCTTCAGTACGGCTACTCGTGCATACCTCCAACCTGTCTCTAGTCTGCTCGTGTGAGCACCCAGAGTAATAAGAAGAAACATAAAACTCTGGGTCAGACATCAGTCCGGTATGAGTGGTAGCAAGCATAAACAGAACAATAACAGGTATACTAAACCATACCTGAACCTGGACCTGCAACCAAAGAGTTAGTACCACATACTGTACAGTACTCAAGGGTGCCACTAACACATGGTGTGTAAACATACGGGGGGTGGGGGTGTGTATGTCAAACGATCAAACATGGCAACCATCCTCACATCTCTCACTCAGTGCGTAAAGCATACGATGTCCATTTCTTCGACCACCGGTCTCCTTTGATGAAATGACAGAATTCGACTTCGTACGACCATGTCCATTGCTACCACCAAACCCCAGGGATCATGTCCAAACATATCCATGACCCCAAATACATTGGCAGGTAGCTCCCTAGTCGTACCACATCCAAAGCCCGAATATGTCCACATACTTCCAATACATAGTGATCCAAAGTCATAGACATCGACAACTCCTCAGCACACATCCCGCAGCAAAGTCCAATCACGAAGTGAACTCATTGGTTCCCAACTGGATCCTGAGCTCTAACTTCCATTTGAACTACCTTTGCATCTCGGGTTATTGATCAATACTGGTTCGGTTCGGTTCTTCTGCTCTTGTCATTCGGTTCGGTTCGGATTCTTCTGCTCTTATCATTCGGTTTGGTTCGGATTCGCCACATGCACTTGTTCGGGTCCACCTCACTACATCGGTTCGGGTTGGGTGTCCCACTCCGGGTCGGGTCGGGTTGCTATCGCCACTATTCAGCCCGGCTCCAGTCGCTCCGTTCAGTTCAGTCCCTCATTCTAATCCGGTCCGGTCCCTTAGCCATACTCCGGTCCGAGCCCTCCTTCAGCCGATCCGATCCTAGCTTAACGAACGTGGCCTTTCTTTTTGCCAAGTCTCCTATGCCAGGTTCCGGTCCGAATCGAATATCCTTGCCCAGTCCTCCTATCCGACCCGAGCCCTATATCCGATCCGATCCGAAACCCTGCACTGTTTTTCAGCGACTTTTCCAGCGACTGTTTATGCGCCTCTCGACAGCGTTTTCGACCAATCTAACTATTGAAATCAATCACAAAACATACCAAAGAGTCATAGCAACATGTACAAGTGACCTCAAACATCAAAACATCAATATGATAGGTTAAAATGGATCAAACATAGCCAAAACCTCATGTTTTTCCATAAGCATGTATGAACATAACTAATGATAGGATTAGTAAAACTTAACCAAATTAACCCAAACTCATATCAGAGGTCTAAAACATTATTTAAGAATTTATGAACATTTTTCTAGAATTTATTTTCGTTTAAAAACGCTAATTAGCACTAATCACCCCAAATTAACCATAATTAGTGCAAAAGCAAGCTAATCACTCACCTTAGCCACAATAAAACTTAGATCTGAAATAAAACTCTGATTTGGCGAAGATTCCAATGTGTTGTAGCAGCTCTAAAGTTGATTCGGTGAAGATTTGATGTTGCTAATCTCTATCTTCAAGTTGTTAATGATTTTGAGGTGTTTTGGATAGTTTTAGAGAGTGGAGGCCATTTTTAGGGTTCCTATGGGGTAAGTGGAGGCTACAAAACTGAAATGAGATGAAACCCTAACCCTACTCAGCCCCCCTATGTCTCTAAACCCGAATTGGGTCATGGGCCTAAGTACTAACTACCCGGTTTAACCCAAAAGTGCAGTTTTGCAGTTTTTCACCTTGCAAACCTTGTTTCGGCCATATCTCCCAAACGGTAAGTCTTTTTTCAACGTGTGACCACTCTACGGAAAGAGAAACCATCATTGGAAGCCAATGGAAGTGGTTTCAGGTTGAAACTCCTTTCCAATCAAAAGTTGTGGCCAAAACAAACTCAGCTAGGGGCAAAACGGTCATTTAAAAATCGATAAAAATCATGAACATGGTAAATTACCCCAATAGTCGTCCCTCAACTCTACATGACCATACGACTTAGTATGAGAGAGAAATAAATATTCTACGATCCTCCGATGCGTAAAATACGGGTTGTTACAGTAATGGGGTTATTTAGCTAAGGGCGATAGTCGTTGGGTTTGATTTGGAGTTCGAATGGGAAAACTGACAAGAATATATATATATATATATATATATATATATATATATATTGGACAATCACCTTTCTCCAAAACCCTAGCCCTAATAACCAGCGCCGTCACTTTCTACTCAAGGGCTGAAACCGCTCTAATTTCCATCCTTAATCTCTTCACGTTCTCGCAATAACTTGGAGGAGTTTTAACATAAAAATTAAAGAGAGTTTAAAGAACTTCGAGATCATAAGGGTTTGAGGGATCATAGTGGTGCTAAGCCCTCGAATTTTGTGCTCCAACATCGAGAGTTGAGGGGTTTATTGGCGGCCCCTAGATGCGGCGAGTTGGCCAACGTTGGGGCCAGGGGGAGGCGCCGCCACTGCGCCTCGTGTCGGCAGGGTTGATCGTTCTCCGGCTTGGGGATATGGCGGCGTGGATCGAGGATTGAAGTCGAAGTTTGGGTTTGATAACACAGGTTTCAGCAGATGTAAAACGAAAAAGGAAGAAGGGCTATAATAGTAATGGATTTTTTTAACGTTAATTAAACCACTGTTAATTTAATTAGTTTATTTAATTACAGAAAAATGTGATCTTTTATATTAAAAACATTGTAGAAAAATGTGATTCTTTTAAAGTAAAATCGCATTGTTTTGTAAAGTAAAATCGCATTGTTTTGTAAAGTAAAATCGCACTGTTTTGTAAAGTAAAATCACATTGTTTTGTAAAGTAAAATTGCATTGTTTTACAAAATAAAATCATCATTGTTTTAAAAATAAAAATACCCTTGTTTTAAAAATAAAAATGCCATGGTTTTAAAAATATGAATGGTGTTGTTTTTAAAATATAAATATCTTTGATTTAAAAATATAAATGTTGTTGTTTTAGAAATAGAAATGGCAAAATAAAAATTTGTCTTTTATAATGAAAATAGCACTGTCAAAAACTTGATTTTTATAACATAGCTTTGTAAATTAAAAATATGATTTTTATAATGATTTCGAAATAAAAATACAGTTTTTATGTGTATGGTTTCGAAACAATAACATGATTTTTTAAAATATAACATCGATTTAGCAATGTGATTTTTAATATATGAAGCATGCTGAAAAATGCGATTTTTAATCTAAACTGCGTGAAACAGATTGTGATGGAACCGACTGGAAAACAAATCCAAATCCGAATTGTCCAATAAAGACTGACAGAGTGGAAACCTAAGGTGAGGTCTTCTCACTAAATTTTCTTTGTACAGTTATTTATTTTATAACTGCATATATGAACTGCTCCCCGTCGTCCACAGACCATGGACGACTTGTTTGTTTGATTATATTGTGAAAATTGTTTGTGATGTGAAATGGACTGTATTAATTATTCATGTGTTGAAATAAATATTTTATCGTTAAAAATATAAATTTTAACGTGTATATGAATAAAATAAATATTCATTTACAAATCAGACGATTTTTTTATGTACACCCATTTGACTAATATTGGTTCGGACGATAAATTTTACACATCGCCCAACTGAACAGATAATATTTAGTTTGTTGTTTGAAAACCCCATACATGTATTGGGATGATATTGGACATAAACCAATCCCAATATTTAGCTGTATGTCAATCGATGAGTTGACAGGCTGTGATGAGCATTAATAATTTATTTTTAACGCTTGTACAGTTGTAAATTTCACTCTAGATGATTGTTGATTGTATATCATGATTGTTGTGTACATGGGTTGTATGAAATCCATATAATCATTATATGGTAATTGACTGTGTCTGAATCCAATTCAGAACGAACGAATATTTTTAAATAATGAATATTTTAAAATAAGGAATATTTTAAAATAATGTTCAGAAAAGAATCAAAATATGATTTTGATGTCCGATTTTGGATGGACACGAAAATATTAAAATATTTGAAGCCGTGTTGATTAGATATGCGCCATTTTGACGCGAATGATATTTATATCGATTTTATTCATTTTTATAATGAATTTCGAAAAGGAAATGATTTCAAAACCTGATATTTTGAAAATATTATCATTTATATATTAATGATATAGAATATTCCATTTCGATTTAAAATTAAAAATGAAGTTGGAATCGTTTTTTAAAAGGAAGTTAAAACGATTTATAAAATACGTTTTAAATGAAAATCGACGAAGTATATATAATATATATATTATATATATTTAATGGCCTGAATAGAACGTGCCGCGCCGCGACCGTTCGCGAATTTCGACCATTGACCTCGAATTGACGTTACGGGAGATCCAACCGTCAGATTCTCCTAAAATTGGAACACAAATGGGTTCGTATGGAAAAGAGCTTTCCAACGAATATAACAGATTTGAAATTTAATGGTTGGATTTAGAATTATGTCCAAATCAAATTTGAAAAAGGTCGCTGTAAGTGTAGTTTAATGACCGTTTATGGAAATCGACTGTACGTTCCTTGATAAAATTATTAAAAATATTAATTATTTGTGTAAAATCATAATAAATGATTTGGAAAGAATTGGAATGAAATATTCCATGTTTGTAAAGATAAAAATAAATTTTTATCGAAATAAACTAGTTATTAACTAGAATTATAAACCAATTATTTTTTAACAAATAAATGGATTGAGAATAAGTTTCAATATAACCAGAATTTCCAATATATGAATTAGAGTGGATTTGAATCGAAATTATCTTCGGAATATTTCGATATTGGATTCCGTGATTATACAGATATTGTGGAGGAATTTAGAAGATACATATATCGTTATTCCCTATACGATATTTGTTGATCTCAGAATTTGATATTGAATATAATCCGATATAATTTCTATTTCGAGCCTTGTATTTAATATTCAAATTGAATATTGGGTTTGTCGTGAACGGTGTCTTCATTAACGCTGTTCTTAAACCCAGATGAGAAAAGATTAAATCTTCTAAATGAGATTTAAAGGAATTTACCAATTAATTAATATTTAATTGGAATGGAATAAAAGAATTGGATTAATGGGTTTGTCATGAATGGTGCCTTCATTAACAATGTTCTTAAACCCAATTGAGAGAAGATTAAATCTTTTTATTTAGATTTAATGAATTATACCAATTAATTAACATTTAACTGGAATTGAAATGGAATGTGAATCGGTTTATTGCAAATTGTGTTTTTAATGACATTCGTTCTTTAACCCGATTAACAATGAAATGTGATTTGGAATTTATAAATCTTTTTATTAAGATTTAATGGAAATTTTCCAAAGTAAAGTTTTCCAATTTAATATATTGGAATTGAATGGAATTCAATTAGGTAATAATCGAAATGAGCTTCGGTGGACGAAGACTGTTAATATGTATGGAATTTAAAAGACTTGGTCATTATTTCATTTATATTATTAGTCAGATACGGGAGCTGATATCGATTATATACTGATTTTTTTTCCGTGAAGATTCCATAAAATGGAATGTGATGTTGGGTCTATCGTGAACTGTGTATTAAATGACATTGGTTCTTTAACCCGGTTAAACATAAGATTAATTTCTTAAATTTGAATAATCATTAAGTAATGATTATTGAGATTAAAACTTAATTAGAGTTTTGATGAATCTTTAATTAGATTGGAATGTGAATGAGATAAATAAATTTATCGAGTTCATGAAATGTAACGACACGGATTTCGCCCGGACCTAATCGATCGTTAAACCGACCAAGACCGTTCGAATCCCGCATACGCTAACTTTGGGTATACAACACATCAGAACAAATAACAGAAGACTTCAATAAACATCATAATAATGTTACATCAGAGTACAGAATATCAGAGTATATCGAAATATAATACACAGCGGAAGATAAATTTACATAAATGTAAAACAGTGCACAGCGGAAATATAAACTACACAGCGGAAGACTGTAAATGTCTGGACACAGCTTAAAGCTTCAATCCAGAATCCTGCTCAAAACATCTGCAAAATAAAACTACTCGACTGCCCGTGTGGAAAATAGGGGCACCCGAGTTCGCAAGGGAAAAGCAAACTACGAGTCAGTCATGGGACTGGTGTGAGAACTCAAAAACAGTTGTTAACTTTGTTCAAAAATAAGGCAAATCACGGGACCACGCCACTTTCGCGGAACGGGTTTACCCCCATGAAAGCCAGTGTATAAACAACAATCAATATAGATATATGGATCTACTATGCATCAATCAACATGCAATATCCCTATCTACCCATTTAGATTAATCACCACACTTAGATTTTCCAAATCCAATTCAATTTACAGAAATTATTCCTTTGGATTTTATTCCCGATTTCTTATTTCAAATCATTTGAAATACATATCTAACTTTCTATATCAAAGTAGATTTCACTTCGGGATCTCAAATCAAATCATTTGGAAATATGAATTCCAAAACATAACAATGCATACAAACAAGTATGCAACCAAATATCGTGCTCCCCATCGACAAGGCAAAGGGTACGCACCTCGCAACTCGATATATATATGTGCACCTACCCCACATAGGAGTAGGCTACACCGACGATGCACCTCCCACTCAGGAGAGCATACACCGCCCTCTCACCCATACTTTTAGTCTCAGGGTTACCCGAATCTTTAGCCACATACTAAATCATTTCATATCCCGAAGTAGGGAAAATCATTTCACAACATAATGATCACAATGTAACATATAATACATTTCTAAATCACTTTAGAAATCATCGGGTTTTGGGCCTCGAAATCCTTTCTGTTTTATAAAACATTTTTATAAAACATTCCCTGTCCAAAATCGGGAATACATTTCTTTTCACTTAAGAAAAATATCATTTCACAATCATTCGTTAAATTTGAAATGAACACAACATCGCTAAACACCTTATCGTCAAATCGTGAAGTGTTTCACAAGGCGTTAGCACACAGATATTTTCAACCCAACCCAATGCTAAATGTAAAAGCATATTCTGCTCATAAACTGGTCGAGCACAATCCAAACCATCAATCAATCAAATTTAACATACGCCTCATTCCAATTCATTAGTCACTAACCGTAAATTAATCAAGAGAATAATTCCCCAAATATTAACCCCGAAGGCCGAAACCAACATCAGATCAATATCCAGAAAACCATTCTGCTTGGCTAACCGACAGTTAGTTTCTAAATTTCACGTTCAAATCTAATTAAAGATTTAACTATCGCCTGGAGCAAAACTGGTGATACTCCATTCTCGATCTTTTCAATCTAATTAAAGATTCATTAAAACTCCACTTAGTTTTAATCTGTGACTGGGTTAAAGAATCAGTGTCATCTAAAAACACGGTTCGCGATAAACCCAAAGTCACATTCCATTAATTATCGGGTTAAAGAACGAGTGTTATTTAAAAACACTGTTCACGATAAACCCAAAAATCATTCCATTAATTGTCGGGTTAAAGAACGAGTGTTATTTAAAACACTGTTCACGATAAACCCAAAAATCAATATCAATTCAATTCCAATTAAATATCATTTAATTGGTACACTTCATTAAATCTAAATAAAAAGATTTAATCTTTTCTCAACTGGGTTCAAGAACAGTGTTAATGAAGACACCATTCACGACAAACCCAAATCACATTCGATATTCAATACAAGGCTCTGAATAGAAAATATATCGGCTTATATTCAATATCGAGTTCTACGACTAACAGATGTCGTATGGGAAATAACGATATAAATATATATATCTTTCAAATTTCCATAACAACACCTGTATAATCACGAATCCCAACATCGAAATATTCCGAAGACAATTTCGATTCAAATCCACTCCAATGCAATCATTGGAATTTTGGTTATTTTTAAAACCCTTTTCGAATTCAATTTATTTATTTAAAAATAAATAGAATTATAATCCTAGTTCAAAACTAGTTCATTTCGATAAAAATCTATTTTTATCTTTTCAAATATGGAGTTTTTCATCCCAATTCTTCCCAAATCATTTCTTATGATTTTACACAAATTATTACTATTTTTAATAATTTTATCAAGGCCTGTACGGTCGATTTCCATCAATGGCCATCGAACTGCACTTACAGCGACCTTTTCCGAATTTGATTTGGACGTATCTCCAAATCCAACCGTTAGATTTCAAATTTCTAATATTCCTTAGAAAGCTCTTTTCGATACGAACCCAACGGTTCTGATTTCAGGAGAATCCGACGGTCGGATCTCCCGTAATGTCCGTTCGAAGTCAATGGTCGAAATTCGCGAACTGCCGCAGCGCGGCGTGTTCTATTCAGGCCATTTATTATATATATAATATATATATAATATATATTTCGTCGATTTCTATTTAAAACGAATTATATAAATAGTTTTGAATTCGTTTCAAAAACATTTTCAACTTCCTTTTCAATTCAAATCACAATTGAATTCTTCTTTATAGATTCGTTTTAAAATTCATTTCTATTCAATTCAAATTTCAATTCAATTTGAATTCGTTTTCTATTCAATTCAATTCGAATTCGTTTTCTATTCAATTCAATTCGAATTCATAATTCGAATTCGTTTTCTAGTCAATTCAATTCGAATTCGTTTTCTATTCAATTCAATTCGAATTCGTTTTCTATTCAACTCAATTCGAATTCGTTTTCTATTCAATTCAATTCGAATTCATTTTCTATTCAATTCAATTCGAATTCATTTTCTATTCAATTCAATTCGAATTCGTTTTCTATTCAATTCAATTCGAATTCGTTTTCTATTCAATTCAATTCGAATTCGTTTTCTATTCAATTCAATTCGAATTCGTTTTCTATTCAATTCAATTCGAATTCGTTTTCTAGTCAATTCAATTCGAATTCGTTTTCTATTCAATTCAATTCGAATTCGTTTTCTATTCAATTCAATTCGAATTCGTTTTCTATTCAATTCAATTCGAATTCATTTTCTATTCAATTCAATTCGAATTCGTTTTCTATTCAATTCAATTCGAATTCGTTTTCTATTCAATTCAATTCGAATATTTCATATACATCGTTTTCAATTCGAATATTTCATATACATCGTTTTCAATTCATATATATATTTCATATACATCGTTTTCAATTCATATATATATTTCATATACATCGTTTTCAATTCATATATATATATATATATATATATATATTCACCTTTCACTATATACGATATTTTCATTTTCAATACATACGATATATTCATTTTCAATATATACGATATATTCATTTTCAATATATTCGATACTTTCACTTTCAATATATTCAATATTTTCACTTTCAATCTATTCGATATTTTCACTTTCAATATATTCAATATTTTCACTTTCAATCTATTCAATATTTTCACTTTCGATATATTCGATATTTTCACTTTCAATATATATATCGTTTTCACTTCATATATATATATATCGTTTTCAATTCGAATATTTCATATACATTGTTTTCAATTCATACATATATATATATATCGTTTTCAATTCGAATATTTCATATACATTGTTTTCAATTCGAATATTTTCACTTTCAATATATTCGATATTTTCACTTTCAATATATTCGATATTTTCACTTTCAATATATTCAATATTTTCACTTTCAATATATTCGATATTCACTTTCAATATATTCGATATTCACTTTCAATATATTCGATATTCACTTTCAATATATTCGATATTCACTTCGCTATATATATATAAATTTCACTCTTCATATATATGTTATTTCACTTCGCTATATATCAATTTTCACAACAATTTCAACCAATAAATATCGTCCATGGTTTGTGGACGAGGGGCGTATATATATATATATAGATATTTATATATAGCAATTCACTTCCACTTTCAACACATATATATAAAATTATAAAAAGAAATTGAAGAGTGAGAAATCCTCACCAATAGCTATCCACTCACGATTCTTCCTTTATAGAAATCTTCGCCTTTTGTCGCTTTCGTTTCCCGTATTCTCTACATAAGTAAAAATCGAATTTTTACTATGTTATTCAATATATAAAGATCATATTTTAAAAACAAAGATTATATTTTTAATATTCCTATGATGTAAAAATTATATTTTTATTGCTTTAAAAATATAAGAATCACATCTTACTTCTTAACAAAATTCTGTCTTTTCTATTTTTAAAAATATGATCTTTATTTTTAAAAGTTCAAATCTTTTTCTACTAAAAGATTAAATCTTTTTCTATTTCAAAGTTTAAAATAAAATCAGTTTTTATTTTTCCCTTTAAAACAGTTTTTTACATCTTTAAAAATTCTGTTTCAAATGCAGTTTTTATCTTTTATAAAAATGCAGTTTTTATCCTTTTAAATAAATGCAGTTTTTATTTCTTAAAAATGCAGTTTCTATTTCTTAAAAATAAATGCAGTTTTTATCCTTTTTCAAAATTTCTGTTTTAGATTTCCTTTAAAACAGTTTTTAAATCTCCTTTTTAAATTTCTGTTTTGATTTCTTTAAAACAGTTTTTGATTTCTTTTTAAAAACAGTTTTAAAACTTCTTTTTAAAAATTTCTGTTTTGAAAACTTAAAACAAAAATCAGTTTTTTTTATTCATATATAAAAAAAAACAGTTTATACTTTCACTGTAAAACAAAAACAAAAAGCAAAAACAAAATAAAATCAAATTAAACGCTCACCGTGGTATGCGAAGGGGAGGAGGGAAGTCGAGGGGTTCTGGCGGCGTTCGGAGGTGTCGGGCGGCAGGGTTCGACGAGGGCTGCTTCGATCTGCGAGGGTGGTGGGGGCTCCGAGGTGTCGTTCGGTGGGAGGAGGTTGGTCGGCGGCTCGAGCGTCAGGGGCTTCGGCGAAGGGTTCGGCGGTGGCTTCCAGGATCGGGCGGCGGCTTGATTTAGTTCCTAGGTTTTTTTTTTTTTTTTTATTTCACTGATAAATGATCGGGGGGGGCCAAGGCAGAAGAAAAGGGGAGAAGTTTATTTTTTTATTATTTTATTTTATTTTTTAATTACTTAAATTTGCACTAGGGTTGACTTTTATATATGACCTCGAAACGAGGCCCACCGCCTGTCGTCCATAGCGTTTTACCCCCATTCCGAACACAATGGGATATGTGTCGCTAGCTGATTTGATCGTTACAATCAGTTTCCTTTTGAATTTTCATTTAAATCACTATATTGAATTTTAAACGTACATTTCAAATTACCGGGGTCACATACTAACTAGAAAAATTCCAGAAAAATATTTTCTAGCTTCGTATCGACGATACGGTCCTAACAAAACTAGTTTCGTCGAATTCTGAGACCGTTTGAAAAATGACCAATTTCCAGTCGATTAAAATCAACTGAAATGGTCAAAACACGTTTTCCTTTACCACGCTCACATATTGATTCGAAAAATTATGAAATTTGAAATCTAGCAATAACTTTACACTGCGGACCCAACAAAAGTGGTTTCGTCGAAATCCGAGGTCATTTGCAAAATGTCCATTTTTAAGGGCCTGAATTCCATAGCGACTATTCAGAATTTTCAACTGGACATATCTTTTGATTCCCGATATGAAATCTTGATTTCTCGGATTCGTTGGAAAGATATTCACTATTAGATTCCATTATTTTTGGTTTCACTAAAATCCGGATTGTTTTGCACCCGGTACATTCAATTGAAGTTTGAAATCGAATTATCGAACTACCGCGCCATTTTCAATTCTATTTATAATTATATATAAATATTTATATTCTAACGACGACGCGTATAATATATACGTTCGAATTATATTCAAAATAAATTCTCGTCGATATTATTTAAAATAATTCATATTAAATAATCAGAATTCGCTAAAATTGCCAAAATAAAATTTTTAAACTGGCCCAGATTTTACGGGTTGTTACAATCTCCCCCACTTAAAACTTTTCGTCCCCGAAAAGGAACAAAGTCGAAAGTGGTTTGATTAATCAACTCTACGTTCGGTCTGGCTTCCATTCTCCAACTTTTCAGTCTCTGAGAATTTTCAAAAATTTCAAAAATTTGGCTAACACCCTAAATTTTCGAAAAATTTCGCCATAACCTCCCCTGCACCGGGAGCATCGGGGAATTTCAAATAGCTTCCCCGGTCCTTCAGATCTCAAAAAGAAAAAGAAAAAGCCAAGCGGCTAGCCAATAGGCTCACAAAATCATCATCACCCAAACAAAACAGGAAATTATGTAGTAAACATGTACCTATTTGTCGGGCAAACAAATTTTATTCTCTGCTCTAGCCTCCTTGCTATGACCTGTTCAATGTAAGTGCAAGTATATGCATGCATTTGCAACCAAATTTCAATACAGTTTACTATTTGGTTCAATTGGCTAAATGGTTAAAAATTATCAAACAAGTAAACACACAACACAAACAACAATCAATTAATTGATTATATTTTCAAATATATAATTTTATATATTTAAAATCATATTTTCTAAAATCAGATTATATATATAATCACAGATACGTTATTTATAAACAAATAACTCTCGACTCATTCTAGGGCATTTCTAACCCCATCTCTAACGAGTCACTCATCCTAGAATGCTACTGATTCTATCTCTAATGAGGATTCTTTTATAGGACATTACTAATCCTACCTCTGATGAGTCTTTTGTTCAGTTCTAACGAGTTGTACCCCAAAGATTTGAGTTTAACCAAAGCTCTGATACCACGTGGTAACGACACGGATTTCGCCCGGACCTAATCGATCGTTAAACCGACCAAGACCGTTCGAATCCCGCATACGCTAACTTTGGGTATACAACACATCAGAACAAATAACAGAAGACTTCAATAAACATCATAATAATGTTACATCAGAGTACAGAATATCAGAGTATATCGAAATATAATACACAGCGGAAGATAAATTTACATAAATGTAAAACAGTGCACAGCGGAAATATAAACTACACAGCGGAAGACTGTAAATGTCTGGACACAGCTTAAAGCTTCAATCCAGAATCCTGCTCAAAACATCTGCAAAATAAAACTACTCGACTGCCCGTGTGGAAAATAGGGGCACCCGAGTTCGCAAGGGAAAAGCAAACTACGAGTCAGTCATGGGACTGGTGTGAGAACTCAAAAACAGTTGTTAACTTTGTTCAAAAATAAGGCAAATCACGGGACCACGCCACTTTCGCGGAACGGGTTTACCCCCATGAAAGCCAGTGTATAAACAACAATCAATATAGATATATGGATCTACTATGCATCAATCAACATGCAATATCCCTATCTACCCATTTAGATTAATCACCACACTTAGATTTTCCAAATCCGATTCAATTTACAGAAATTATTCCTTTGGATTTTATTCCCGATTTCTTATTTCAAATCATTTGAAATACATATCTAACTTTCTATATCAAAGTAGATTTCACTTCGGGATCTCAAATCAAATCATTTGGAAATATGAATTCCAAAACATAACAATGCATACATACAAGTATGCAACCAAATATCGTGCTCCCCATCGACAAGGCAAAGGGTACGCACCTCGCAACTCGATATATATATGTGCACCTACCCCACATAGGAGTAGGCTACACCGACGATGCACCTCCCACTCAGGAGAGCATACACCGCCCTCTCACCCATACTTTTAGTCTCAGGGTTACCCGAATCTTTAGCCACATACTAAATCATTTCATATCCCGAAGTAGGGAAAATCATTTCACAACATAATGATCACAATGTAACATATAATACATTTCTAAATCACTTTAGAAATCATCGGGTTTTGGGCCTCGAAATCCTTTCTGTTTTATAAAACATTTTTATAAAACATTCCCTGTCCAAAATCGGGAATACATTTCTTTTCACTTAAGAAAAATATCATTTCACAATCATTCGTTAAATTTGAAATGAACACAACATCGCTAAACACCTTATCGTCAAATCGTGAAGTGTTTCACAAGGCGTTAGCACACAGATATTTTCAACCCAACCCAATGCTAAATGTAAAAGCATATTCTGCTCATAAACTGGTCGAGCACAATCCAAACCATCAATCAATCAAATTTAACATACGCCTCATTCCAATTCATTAGTCACTAACCGTAAATTAATCAAGAGAATAATTCCCCAAATATTAACCCCGAAGGCCGAAACCAACATCAGATCAATATCCAGAAAACCATTCTGCTTGGCTAACCGACAGTTAGTTTCTAAATTTCACGTTCAAATCTAATTAAAGATTTAACTATCGCCTGGAGCAAAACTGGTGATACTCCATTCTCGATCTTTTCAATCTAATTAAAGATTCATTAAAACTCCACTTAGTTTTAATCTGTGACTGGGTTAAAGAATCAGTGTCGTCTAAAAACACGGTTCGCGATAAACCCAAAGTCACATTCCATTAATTATCGGGTTAAAGAACGAGTGTTATTTAAAAACACTGTTCACGATAAACCCAAAAATCATTCCATTAATTGTCGGGTTAAAGAACGAGTGTTATTTAAAACACTGTTCACGATAAACCCAAAAATCAATATCAATTCAATTCCAATTAAATATCATTTAATTGGTACACTTCATTAAATCTAAATAAAAAGATTTAATCTTTTCTCAACTGGGTTCAAGAACAGTGTTAATGAAGACACCATTCACGACAAACCCAAATCACATTCGATATTCAATACAAGGCTCTGAATAGAAAATATATCGGCTTATATTCAATATCGAGTTCTACGACTAACAGATGTCGTATGGGAAATAACGATATAAATATATATATCTTTCAAATTTCCATAACAACACCTGTATAATCACGAATCCCAACATCGAAATATTCCGAAGACAATTTCGATTCAAATCCACTCCAATGCAATCATTGGAATTTTGGTTATTTTTAAAACCCTTTTCGAATTCAATTTATTTATTTAAAAATAAATAGAATTATAATCCTAGTTCAAAACTAGTTCATTTCGATAAAAATCTATTTTTATCTTTTCAAATATGGAGTTTTTCATCCCAATTCTTCCCAAATCATTTCTTATGATTTTACACAAATTATTACTATTTTTAATAATTTTATCAAGGCCTGTACGGTCGATTTCCATCAATGGCCATCGAACTGCACTTACAGCGACCTTTTCCGAATTTGATTTGGACGTATCTCCAAATCCAACCGTTAGATTTCAAATTTCTAATATTCCTTAGAAAGCTCTTTTCGATACGAACCCAACGGTTCTGATTTCAGGAGAATCCGACGGTCGGATCTCCCGTAATGTCCGTTCGAAGTCAATGGTCGAAATTCGCGAACTTCCGCAGCGCGGCGTGTTCTATTCAGGCCATTTATTATATATATAATATATATATAATATATATTTCGTCGATTTCTATTTAAAACGAATTATATAAATAGTTTTGAATTCGTTTCAAAAACATTTTCAACTTCCTTTTCAATTCAAATCACAATTGAATTCTTCTTTATAGATTCGTTTTAAAATTCATTTCTATTCAATTCAAATTTCAATTCAATTTGAATTCGTTTTCTATTCAATTCAATTCGAATTCGTTTTCTATTCAATTCAATTCGAATTCATAATTCGAATTCGTTTTCTAGTCAATTCAATTCGAATTCGTTTTCTATTCAATTCAATTCGAATTCGTTTTCTATTCAATTCAATTCGAATTCATTTTCTATTCAATTCAATTCGAATTCATTTTCTATTCAATTCAATTCGAATTCGTTTTCTATTCAATTCAATTCGAATTCGTTTTCTATTCAATTCAATTCGAATTCGTTTTCTATTCAATTCAATTCGAATTCGTTTTCTATTCAATTCAATTCGAATTCGTTTTCTAGTCAATTCAATTCGAATTCGTTTTCTATTCAATTCAATTCGAATTCGTTTTCTATTCAATTCAATTCGAATTCGTTTTCTATTCAATTCAATTCGAATTCATTTTCTATTCAATTCAATTCGAATTCGTTTTCTATTCAATTCAATTCGAATTCGTTTTCTATTCAATTCAATTCGAATATTTCATATACATCGTTTTCAATTCGAATATTTCATATACATCGTTTTCAATTCATATATATATTTCATATACATCGTTTTCAATTCATATATATATTTCATATACATCGTTTTCAATTCATATATATATATATATATTCACCTTTCACTATATACGATATTTTCATTTTCAATACATACGATATATTCATTTTCAATATATACGATATATTCATTTTCAATATATTCGATACTTTCACTTTCAATATATTCAATATTTTCACTTTCAATCTATTCGATATTTTCACTTTCAATATATTCAATATTTTCACTTTCAATCTATTCAATATTTTCACTTTCGATATATTCGATATTTTCACTTTCAATATATATATCGTTTTCACTTCATATATATATATATATCGTTTTCAATTCGAATATTTCATATACATTGTTTTCAATTCATACATATATATATATCGTTTTCAATTCGAATATTTCATATACATTGTTTTCAATTCGAATATTTTCACTTTCAATATATTCGATATTTTCACTTTCAATATATTCGATATTTTCACTTTCAATATATTCAATATTTTCACTTTCAATATATTCGATATTCACTTTCAATATATTCGATATTCACTTTCAATATATTCGATATTCACTTTCAATATATTCGATATTCACTTCGCTATATATATATAAATTTCACTCTTCATATATATGTTATTTCACTTCGCTATATATCAATTTTCACAACAATTTCAACCAATAAATATCGTCCATGGTTTGTGGACGAGGGGCGTATGTATATATATATATATAGATATTTATATATAGCAATTCACTTCCACTTTCAACACATATATATAAAATTATAAAAAGAAATTGAAGAGTGAGAAATCCTCACCAATAGCTATCCACTCACGATTCTTCCTTTATAGAAATCTTCGCCTTTTGTCGCTTTCGTTTCCCGTATTCTCTACATAAGTAAAAATCGAATTTTTACTATGTTATTCAATATATAAAGATCATATTTTAAAAACAAAGATTATATTTTTAATATTCCTATGATGTAAAAATTATATTTTTATTGCTTTAAAAATATAAGAATCACATCTTACTTCTTAACAAAATTCTGTCTTTTCTATTTTTAAAAATATGATCTTTATTTTTAAAAGTTCAAATCTTTTTCTACTAAAAGATTAAATCTTTTTCTATTTCAAAGTTTAAAATAAAATCAGTTTTTATTTTTCCCTTTAAAACAGTTTTTTACATCTTTAAAAATTCTGTTTCAAATGCAGTTTTTATCTTTTATAAAAATGCAGTTTTTATCCTTTTAAATAAATGCAGTTTTTATTTCTTAAAAATGCAGTTTTTATTTCTTAAAAATAAATGCAGTTTTTATCCTTTTTCAAAATTTCGGTTTTAGATTTCCTTTAAAACAGTTTTTAAATCTCCTTTTTAAATTTCTGTTTTGATTTCTTTAAAACAGTTTTTGATTTCTTTTTAAAAACAGTTTTAAAACTTCTTTTTAAAAATTTCTGTTTTGAAAACTTAAAACAAAAATCAGTTTTTTTTATTCATATATAAAAAAAAACAGTTTATACTTTCACTGTAAAACAAAAACAAAAAGCAATAACAAAATAAAATCAAATTAAACGCTCACCGTGGTATGCGAAGGGGAGGAGGGAAGTCGAGGGGTTCTGGCGGCGTTCGGAGGTGTCGGGCGGCAGGGTTCGACGAGGGCTGCTTCGATCTGCGAGGGTGGTGGGGGCTCCGAGGTGTCGTTCGGTGGGAGGAGGTTGGTCGGCGGCTCGAGCGTCAGGGGCTTCGGCGAAGGGTTCGGCGGTGGCTTCCAGGATCGGGCGGCGGCTTGATTTAGTTCCTAGGTTTTCTTTTTTTTTTTTTATTTCACTGATAAATGATCGGGGGGGGCCAAGGCAGAAGAAAAGGGGAGAAGTTTATTTTTTTATTTTTTTATTTTATTTTTTAATTACTTAAATTTGCACTAGGGTTGACTTTTATATATGACCTCGAAACGAGGCCCACCGCCTGTCGTCCATAGCGTTTTACCCCCATTCCGAACACAATGGGATATGTGTCGCTAGCTGATTTGATCGTTACAATCAGTTTCCTTTTGAATTTTCATTTAAATCACTATATTGAATTTTAAACGTACATTTCAAATTACCGGGGTCACATACTAACTAGAAAAATTCCAGAAAAATATTTTCTAGCTTCGTATCGACGATACGGTCCTAACAAAACTAGTTTCGTCGAATTCTGAGACCGTTTGAAAAATGACCAATTTCCAGTCGATTAAAATCAACTGAAATGGTCAAAACACGTTTTCCTTTACCACGCTCACATATTGATTCGAAAAATTATGAAATTTGAAATCTAGCAATAACTTTACACTGCGGACCCAACAAAAGTGGTTTCGTCGAAATCCGAGGTCATTTGCAAAATGTCCATTTTTAAGGGCCTGAATTCCATAGCGACTATTCAGAATTTTCAACTGGACATATCTTTTGATTCCCGATATGAAATCTTGATTTCTCGGATTCGTTGGAAAGATATTCACTATTAGATTCCATTATTTTTGGTTTCACTAAAATCCGGATTGTTTTGCACCCGGTACATTCAATTGAAGTTTGAAATCGAATTATCGAACTACCGCGCCATTTTCAATTCTATTTATAATTATATATAAATATTTATATTCTAACGACGACGCGTATAATATATATGTTCGAATTATATTCAAAATAAATTCTCGTCGATATTATTTAAAATAATTCATATTAAATAATCAGAATTCGCTAAAATTGCCAAAATAAAAATTTTAAACTGGCCCAGATTTTACGGGTTGTTACATGAAATGATCGGGAATGGAGTGTCACCAGTTTTTCTCCAAGCGATAGTTAAATCTTTAATTAGATTTGAACGTGAAATGGTAATTAATATTTACCGAAAACACCGTGGTGTTAGATATGGAGTATTACCAGTTTTGCTCTGTGGAATGAATAGGCTGGGATCGGGAAATATAATAAATGACTACTTCGGCAAGGCTCGCTAATCACGACTAGTTTGGATAAACCTTAATATGGTTTAAAATTGTGAAAAGAATATTTGAATAAAATAATATTCTGGACTGGAATGAGGTGTATGTTGTGTTTGGGTAGCACTTGTTTATAAAATAGGCGAGTTATTCGAAAAGACCGGGTTTATCCCATTCTGAATAACTGATACGACGATAAGTCGACGATGAAGACGGCGGTTGAAGACCAGAGGTCTTCACATCGTTTGGATGATTACTTATGTCTTGATTGGGCTGTACACTCAAGACGAGGTAATAAGTGGTGATTGTCCAGACGTACTTGGAGATCGACGGGTATGTGATGGCCTCTCTCCTGTATTGGACATATGGGACAAGGAATAAGGTGCCTCCGGTTTCGTTCAAACCCAGAACGGATTTGTAAATGCTCTGTGTGTCTGACATTGGATTTTGCTCTGCGTTGATTGATCTGTATTAAATGTACATCTGCCTGGTGAAGGGGAATTTATTCCCTTACTTCACCCTTCTCTGAGACGTACGAGCTTAGAGGTTGTATATTGATAGACATCAATCGCATGGTGTGAATTGCCTATGTGACATGCCTAAGTGGCAAATGATCAAGGCTTCTGTTGAAAAGCAGATTCTTTGGTTGATGATCAAACCATAACTTTAATATAGCGCCGATTTGTGTATAACGTTAATTCGTGAGCCTCACATCGTAGTGTGAAATAGAAATGGGAGAAGGATCCAGGGAGGACGATGCGTTTCTTTCTAGATAGAGGTGGTGTCAGCGTTTAGCACGCCCTAACATTTTTATATTTTAGCCTATGTGGTTGATGGATAGCGAGGCGCCTCAGATATATCGGTTACAACGGAGCCAATGGATTTGCGCCCCATAGGGTGGGGAAACGCATGTTCAGGAATTATTAATCCACTTAAAAAGTGGACCGGCCCTGTAGCTCCTAAGGGCCCACCTGAGTCTGGGTCCTGAGGGACAGGCTAGAGTGCCTCGAAGCGGTAAGGACAATCCCTTGCCTTGGTTCACAGGTGGAATCCAACTGCCGATAGGACATTTATTTTTTAGTTGTAATCATATATATGGTGATATAGTGGGATGAGGCGCTTATGCCATCTATGATTGATACATTTATATTTGAAGTTGATTTCTTCACATGTAGTAATAATAAAAGATTAAATTTCATTTATCAAGCTATTATAAGGTAAAACCCTATCCGCTGGCTTGCGTTGCATTATGTGATAGGACCTGGGTCTTATAATAGCTTCATATTTCTTTATTTAGATTTGCACTGTTTGTTTTATGCACTTGTATTCTTGTGGGTAAACTCGTTCCGTGTTATACGACGTGGTTCCTTGATTTACCTAACTTTAAAATCAAATTAATAACTTTTTCAGTTCACACACCAGTCACATACTGACCTGGATTTTATTGTTTTAACCTAAACTCTGGGTTCCCTTATTTTCCACATGGGCACCTAGTAGTTTTGGTTTTGCTGACTTATTTTCACAGGATCCTAGTTTACACCTGAAGCGATATTCGAAAAGCCCTTTATCCGTGTATTTTTTCAGTTGTGTTTTATATTATTTTTTCGCTGCTATGTAATTTAAATCTATGATATTTATCAAATGTATATGTTTATTCATTCTCTGTTATATTCTTGTATTCTGATGTAATTATTGTAATAAAAAATGAAAGGTTCTTCCGTTATGTTCTGATTCGTCTTGTCCTCAAAGCAATCCGTCCTTCGTCTTCTCTTCGGAGGCAGGGGAAGTTCGGGTTGTTATATACCATAATATTGAGTTGTGTTAACCATGGACCAGTCTATGGTCCTGAGTTATCAGTCCTTACTACAGGCATTTGAGATCCATTGAGGTTTAAACTATCATTTTATTTTGAAATAGACATGTATCGGTTTTAACCGAGTTAACTCCAAATTTTTAAGAAGCAAAATAAGGTACTGCTATTTCTAAAAATTGTAATTGCTCTAGTTGATATTGATATGCTACTTTCTTAGTTTACTCTAATTAGTTATAGGTTCGAACATGTCTTATTGTTTTCTCAGTCCTTGTATATTGCACGTTTTAACTAAATATTGACTACATTGTAATTACTTCAACCACTTGGCCACATATAGATAACTGCAATGTATATAATCGGCCACATATTGTTTATTTTTATCACCTAGTCACATTTTATAACTGCATAAGTTGACCACTAGCCATATCCTATTTACTGCAACCTCATGATCACTTGGCCACTTTTGTTTAACCTACATGAATTATGATACCATCAAAAACCAGGGGTAAACCTGTTCCTGGTCCATATGTCTTGCATGAAATTAACTTTGCTCTTCATTCAATTTCTTTACTTTTACTGAAGTATACATATTATCCCTTTGTCACGTTTGACATTTTCTTCATTTGGTTTGCTAAAAAGTTGATACCCCATTTGTCCTGCTAAATGCTAATGCCCCATTTGTTTTGTCGAGTCCTGGAATACATGTTTGAGAACTGGGTACACACCTCACACGTACTGCTTTGTGTTATACCTGGTTCACGACATATTTGTGTACACCCATGAGTTTCCTCGCACCGGTTATTTTTTTTGCGGGGCGGTGGGGCAGTGCACACGTGTACTTGTACCCTTGTGTATATGCAGGCTCTCGTGACTTTTTGACCCTGAATAAGAACCGATATAGCACAAACACTACACCGTTGTATTGGGCATATGACTGATGTGAGGATTAACTATTATATTTCAGTTTATATTGAAGTTAATTTACTTGAACAAATGATTAATCCTGACTCGAGTGTTTTATGTTCTTTTGCATGGAATGCTCAGGTCAGATCCGAGCAATACAAATTTAAAGATTACCACGAAGGATTCGAAGATTAGCGAAGCTGTGGATTCCAAGGACGGCGCACTTTGAAGTTTCAAATAATAAAGATTTTTCTGTATTCAAATTATATTTTCACTTCGCTGTATTGAAAAAGTCGTATCAAAAAATTTGATTTATAAAAGTCTACTTTGCTGTTCAATATGGCATTATTCTTTTATCCTGTGTTTCCTGTGTTGATTTTATTTTTTTAAACTCTTTAAGCTAAACAACGATCCTTCGATTTGGACATTTTAAATTGGTTTAATTACGGTTTAAAGCGGTTAAAAAGGCGGGATGTTACAAGCGGTATCAAAGCTTTGGTTTACTCAAAGCATAGCTTATCGAGTTTAAATGAATAGGATCGACACTAGAAGAAAAAGCAAAATTTGAAAATAAAAGGGTTTTGAAATAATTTTGGAAAGGAAAATTATTTTGGAAGAAAAAAAATATTATAAATATTTTGAAGATTAATATTTTGAACCAGTACAACGGAAAATTTATTTTGAAAATTAAAATTTTTCGGAATCCCTAGTCTTCAGATCCCGGCTTGCGAGAGCTAATCTTCGGTAAGGTCCTCTTAGATTTGGAGCTCGAATATGTCAACGACATTAGAGTAAGTATAGGAGAACCAATTGTGTAATTTAGAAATCAAGGATAACTGGAATTTATTGGAATAAGAATTTAAATGATAATTTGGATGAAAAGAATAAATTTGAAAATCGTTTCAAAGATGAAAACGATAAATTTAATTTTGATAATCGGAATATAAATGAAATGGAAGAGTATAATGGAAATCGATTGTGTCTTGATTGTTCAGAATATAGCAAGATAATTTATAATTGGTTCCAAACCAATAATGCACAATCGAATATATGAAATCGATGGTAGGTTATAAGCTTGTAAATGAGAATTATAAATATAGTAAATCGCAAATGGGATGAAGTGAAATATGAATGAAGATTTCAAGGAGATATGAATTTGTATTTAAATAAAATCGAAACCAATTTGATGTGACGGGTCCACTTTCCTGTAAAAAGGAATAATAATTACTTTTTAGAAGTAAACAACATGTGAAAGCAAAAATGTTGCTAATGGAATTGGAGTAAAGGAAATGGAGTTGACCAGAATGGTGGGATTATTCGGAAGTTCAGGATATAAATGAGATTTTACGAAGTTCGGAGTATATTACCGAATAAGAGATTATTCAAAAGAAGGTTATGTGTGAAGTCAATTATGTCGAATTTCGGGAAAATACTATTTACTTTCCGTTTAGAAAAATTTAATATTAATTAAATGTTTATGTATTCAGATAAACGAATAAAGTATAATTTTTAAAATTAAATATTTCGAAGGCGTAAATATTTGTCAACGATTTTGGTAAAAGAAGTGAATTTTTAACTTGAATTCGAAAGTTACGAGAATAAATGGTTGTTGGTATTCGAAGATGAGAACTTGATCTATTACGAAGTTAGTGGTGTTGTCCAGTTAAGGTCTAAGAGGTAATTATACCCCAATTTGATTGACTTCATTGTTGACTAAGAAATTGTAACAACCCGCCATTTTGACCGCCTCAAGACGGTAATTAAACCATCTCGAAACATTCAAAACAATGGATTGTTATTGGCTTACAGGGTTTAAACAGAATTAACGCAGAATCACAATGAACAACAGTTTGCAGCGGAATAAAGTTTTACATGAATATCAGAGTTTAGTACAATTTTATACAGTGAAAGACATGAAATATATATAATATATATAATGTTGTAAATAAAGCTTTACAATTTTTTTCTTCTTCCCTACGCGCGTGTGCGTCCTCCCATGCCATTCTTCTTTAAAGTTGGAATATTTGTATCTTATGAAAATGCTGCTAGAATATTTCTGGATGACAACAAGGCATGCTGGAATAACAACAAGCTGTCTATATATGAGTGCGTTTTTCGGTTTCAATAATTAGTTTATCTTATACGGTTAACTAACCAATAGCAAGTTTAAATATCCAAAAGTAGTTGTCAACTGCCGACAATGAATCGGCAAAGCCCTAAATACTCCAATTATCCAAACACGAAACAGAAACAATGCAAACTACAAAGTGTCTGAAGTTTCAATGTCTGTCATAAACAAAAATGGCAAAATATTCTCAAAGCCAGGGCTATTGGTCTACACAATTCGTACTCTACTAGCAATAACAAACTTCCGAACAATACTTCACAGTTTATGTGACAACACCAAACTTCCGTTGACCGAAAGTGAGGATAATCATTTGGAATACAACATAATTACAACAATAGCAGATTTCAGAATAATGTCAATAGCACATAAAACATTTCAGCGGAAATAAAATGTCATCAGCATCACAACATAACATCAGAGTATGCAGTTTTTACAGGATCCACTTAGCATAACAGTAAGTCTCAAATGATATAAGAAAATAAGTTTCAAATCCCATTACATACATCAAGAGCAAAAGATGGAAAAATGTCTCGAAAGTAGAATAAAAGATAGAGAAAAGGTCTTCTTCTTCTTTCTTCCAAGCAGCTCCAACCAGAAAGTATCACCTAGAAACCTGTTACTTGGCTTCCCATGTGGAAAGAGGGCACCCGAGTTTGCAAAGTGGAACAAACTTCGAGTCAGTCATGGGACTGGTATGAGAAATCTTATAATACATTATCTAATAATATGGCGAATCACATGACCACGCCGTTAACGCGGAACGAGTTTACTCCATTGGATTGCCAGTGCATAAGATAAAGTAAATTGTCAAACAATGCAGTGCTTTTTAGAAAAATGAAACCATAATAAGACTCAAGCCCCATCACACAATGCAACGCAAATCGGAGGATATAGTTTTACCTTATAATGGTCAAACAAGCTCGATACGATAAAACGGATTTGACAAAAGTGTGTATATGTTTTAATAAAACATTTCAATCATAAATAACAATCATAGACGGCATAGTACCCCATCCTACTATTTCGCCATACTAGTTTTACAATCAAAACCGCAAGATGTCGTATTGGAAGTTGGATTTCCAGCATGAGTCGAGGCTAGGGGCAAAATCCTCCCCGATTCGAGACACTCTAGTAAATGCTCAGGATCACACCTATGGGCAACTCTTGGATGCGATAGGGCCGGTCTACCTCCTATGGGAGTGGATTAATTATGCCTGAAGACACGTTTCCCGGTTCCTTTGAACCTCCATATGGCCACTAACAACCTGTAAATCCGAGGTACCTCAAAATCCAACGTCCACATAAATAATATGTCAGCCAGTTTAAGCACTGACACCACTTCTAGCTAGAAAGAAACGTGTGCACTCCCTACGGTTCGTTTCCCATTTTTGACTCATACCGGGGTGTGAGGTTCGCGAAGTCACGCTATACACAAAGCTACACCTATATAGGTCGTACTCTGATCATCAACCACAAGGCCCGCTTTTCAACAAAGCCTTGATCATCTGCATCTTGTAGTGCCACATTGACAATTCACGCCATGTTATCAATAACTATTAATATATACCAGGGTGCTTAGTAGAGAATTTATTCTCTACCACCAATCAGATCTACATTAATAAAAATCGATTTAATTGTATGGAATAAATTCCAACGTCAGACACACATCCATTTACAAGTTCGTCCTGGGTCTGAACGAAACCGGAGACACCTGAGAGGTTCTCGCCTATCCGGGCAATCAACACGTACGTCCGGACGATTACCACGGTTTGACCCTTTTCTGGGAGCAAGTCAGTCGAGGGCATCAGTCGCCATCCGTTCGCCATGAAGATCGCAGGTCTTCAATCGCTGTCTTCTATATCTTTGACTTAATCGCCGTGTAATTATTTGAAATGAGTTAAACTTGGTCTTTTCAAATAATTATTCGCATAATTATCTTTCAAATTATATCATATCGCTAATAACTATTTATGACGATTTATCGCTATTTTTATTTATTTAAAAATAGCTCAAAATAAACAAACGACGCTTCGGGTCAGTGGGCGGCCCTGGCGCTGTAACGACCCGCAAATTCGCACCCTTTGAGTCAACCAAATACCATACAAGTCCGACCTAAATTGCACGGAAATACGAATCATTTATAGAAAGAAATAAGAGGATGAGGAAGGTAAGATAGAACTAATAGAATAGAAGAAGAAGAAGATCACAGCGGAATATAATCAGAGTAAACACGAAACTCACAGCGGAACGTATAAAATATATTATACAACATAACTTTGAAATACAAATCTGTTTTGTATATCCATACCATATCAGAGTACATAACATTTCATACAGCGGAAATAATTCTAAATAACCAACAGTGAAGACTCCTGCTTCAAGCTCCTCCAAGGGTATCTGTAAAGCCCGAAACACTTGACTGCCTGTACAAATTTGGGCACCTAAGAGTTTAGGGAAAAACAAAACAAAATAAACTATGGGTCAGTCATGGGACTGGTGTGAGTAAATTCCAACCATACGGTTTAACTTTAAAAATCCTTTTGAGAACAAAGATAATAGTAAGACCAGCCACACATAAACAAGGATGGTTTTTACCTTACTATAACCCAAAATATTTTGATATCAAAATCCAGTTCTATTATAATAATGTCTAATCAGGTAAATAACCAATTAGCAGAACGCTTGCATCTCACGCTCTACATACATAGTATAAAATCAAAAACCGCAGGGCGCTTATTGGAGATTGGATTCCAGCTATGACAAGGTATGGGACCACCTGCCGATAGTGTATCTTTAGAGGTAAATACACTGGGTTCAACAAGAATGTCTTGCAACCCGGCCCACACATGACCGACCACTCATTTCGCTTGACTGTATTGAATGTATATCACCAACGGTTGGACTCAAACCACCGTTTCCTGAAAAGGGACAGCATCGACATAGATCAATGAAGTAAAAGGAGTTTCTTTAGATTGGTGATTATACACCCTAATGGGAGCGACCCACATAGCCATGCTGCCTGCCCGATTTTTGTCATTTCACGGTTGTGAAGCTTGAGGCTACGTCTATCTTTTAGAACATCTGGCCACCATACACTTTGAATGTCACATCGTCAAACTCATCAAATCACTAGTTGATTTTCTCAAAGATATTACGGGTATAAAAGCTAAGAGAAACGAATTTCTCTGCCACCAGACGTAATACCTTGAAAAGATCGTCTTATGTGACCATTAGGAATACTCTGTTAGACATTCGTCCATACAAGTTGTCATGGGACTGGACAAACATAAAGCACCATTCTGGAAAGGGATGACCTTGCATTTTACTCTGTCAGCATAATCTATTCGCAGCGCTTATGCCTATACGGAGTGGTTTTAGATAATATATCCAACCGGTCTCTCCGTATTGACTACGATGGTCAAAACACTTCGATAGTCGGTTATTTAACTATCGAAATAAAAACAAACATCTATTCCAATGTATAACTAAACATCATACAATCACGCTTCAGTTTGGTCAACAGCGCTAATTTATCGTTGTAGTTTAAAAACTTATCATATGCTGTAATATTCCCCTTTAACTAATCTCGACTTAATAGTCACTCTTAAGCCTAGTCAACAGCGTTATTTTATCGCTATAGTTCTAAGACTTGCAATGCGCTGCCATATTCCACTTTATACTAATCTTGACATCTTTCCCATTACAAAAATCTTGACATCTCTTTCTATTACAAAAATCTTGACATCTCTTTCCATTACAAAATCTTGACATCTCTTTCCGTTACAAACAAATACCGTCCCTCGATAATAGTGTAGCCGTTCAAGTTGGGGTATTTTAATTACCTCTCAGACCTTGATCAACGACATTCTTATCTTATAATAGGTATAAGTTCGTAACTCTAACCTGTTATACTTTATAATCTGTCAAACGTTCTTCTTACTATATTTTAAATATGGTTTTATGACGCCGTACCCTTATTTTGAAACTCGGTTATTACATTAGCTTCATCTTCCTTATACAAATCCATTTTCAAACATTTCTCTCCGCTTTGTCTTCTTTAGACTAATCCCTTGTACTTTAAAAATCTTATTTAAATTAAGTCAACTATTTGTCAATTTATTACATTAGATTAAACAACCCAATCCAATTTAATTAAATACCCAATTATTGATCAAAACCAGTTTGCTTGGTAAATATTTAGCCACGATTAACCCACTAATCAACTCTAACAAATCTTTTCTTTTTTGAACAAATAACATTTATAAATCCAAATAATTCCACTTGTATCGATTACTAAAAAATTACCTTATCTCTAAATAATCTCATTTACTAGTAAATAAACAATAATCGATTCTAACTAATCTTACTTTATATGAAGTGAACCAAAACAAACTTGTAAATATCTCATTTAATTGTTCTTAAATCAAGTTAACCTCCGCCTACTAACTTATTAATCTTATTAATATAAGAATCAACTTTACCAAGCCATTTAGTAAGTACGGTGAAACACGTGCTTCGCACACGGTGGGATTCTGGTAAAACAATAGCGGTTAAAACAAATGATACATTTACGGTTGGTTGTTGCCACTTTCTTAATCGATATCGTCTGTTGGTTAAATCAAAATAATGTTTGAATTTGCATTCAACGCTAATATCAACCCAAGGTTTCAAATGTCATTTGGGTTCAAACAGTGCATCTATATAAAACAAACAGTACATATAAATATTGAGGAATCCGGTTGGATTCCTCCAACCGGTTCCCTGCATCCACCGTTGTTAGTCAACAAATAACACTGATTCCATTCCGGAGAATATCACAATCGATGGAATCAGTCCAACCAATGATGTATATATATGCAACAATATATAATTCAACCAATTTAATTGTAATCTACCAAAGCGACCATCACATAGCATTCAACCAATATTATAATATATTAAAATAGGTCAAAGTCAGTGAATTTACTCACCTTTGCGCGTTAACCGTTAAATAACGATTTGCGTTCAATGATCTGATCAGCCGTTTCCAATTTGCTTAAAATCCAACCGAGCCTCGAATCTCTTCAAGTTCGTTCCATTGCGTAGCAGGTGTTAATACGATCCTACCGGTACCAGATTTTCTTAATTCATCTTTGAAACTGGCCCATAACCATCCTTTTAATCCGTGTGCGCACACACCCCTTTTTGACCTTCATTCCATCTTCTATTAAGCTTGTACGCAACCAGGTGAACACGACGTCGAGACCATTCGCCGAACACTTCTAGCCTTGACTGCTCCTCCCTACACACGTCTTCTCGTTTAAACAGACATCCTCCACGTAACTACAAGTTCCCCTCTTCATGCACACAAATTCCACTTAGATCTCCTCCACTGAAAACAAGTTGAACAACCGCCAGTACCTCCTCATCGCCATGGCTTCACTGCCCAAACGTCACACTACACGTGTTGAGGACTTGGCTCCTAGATGCTTGTCATGTATTCATATTTTATTGCTTCATATGTATATAAATGCGAACAACCCCCAAACTTCTCCATGATCAGGCTGAAGAACTCCTCACACGTGCCCATACACTTCGCCAAATCCTCACTTTTAATCCATGTGAACAGCTCCATCCCGTTAAGTAACCCCTCCAGTATTTAATTGGGTCAAACGGTGAGCTGTCGAGACAAAGGCCTCAACCGATCCAAGTTTTCAACTTAATCCACCCCTCCACACTTATGCAAAAGCAAGTCACCACCCAGTTTTTTTTTCGATACATAATGAAATGTAATATAGGATCCGCCTCCTGCTTCTCCATACAATTTTTCACTCTTCCTTTTTCCTTGAGCGCCATGCACCCAATCCCTGGCAACGTTTGGAACAGCTCGCCTTAATGACCACGTCCCCCCATGTATATATTTCCACCCCTTCATGCATTAATTCCCACGTCGGTGTCCTTCCACCTCCACTAAATACACTTACACTTCATGCATGCTCCTATCCACATGAACATCTCCCTTCAGCGTCCATTTTTGCAAATTACTTTACACCGCCCTTTGTTCAAACCACCATCATTTAATTTGGCTAATCCATTTTTGGTTTCCACGAAAACCTAATACCACACCAAAGCTTTGCCCCCAAAATAATACAATTCGCTCCTGTTATATTTGAACCGAACTCCCCTTCATACTCACGCCAAACACCACCAACACATCCCGCATATTCACTTTCATACATCCGCCCCTCCACCATACTTGCGACAAAAGAAACCAACTGACAGTATCAATCCCACATCTGAACAGTACGTGCCTCATTCTCCCTATTTCCCTCACTTTCATCACGCGTCATTCATTTCTCAACTTTGATCAGCTCTTGTTTGCTGTCCCATTATTCTCGTCCTAGCACCCTCTCACGTCTCCAGTAAACCATTCCCGTGCCTTTTTGTTGATCCCATCCATCCACTTCACTCCACAAAACTAGACATTAACTCCACAGCCCATGCAGGTGAGTTCCACTTCACTTTCAAATGCCCTGATGACCCAATTTCACGCTACTTCTTGTACACTTTTCTCATGCACTACTCACGTCCATTGCACTTCGTACTCACGTTACTACACTTTCACATCCTTTGCTGTACTACCCCCATGCAGTACCTGCTACGCAAATGCCACTACCGGTCTTACTTCACCTCGCTTGCGCCACACTCCTTCCAGTGCCACGCCTTGCCACCGCGAGTCACAACTGCACCACTTGTCAGACTTCCAGCGACCTCCATCCTCCCATGTGAACGCCTGCAGATCTTCCTATCGACTTTGCTCCCTTTGATTTCGAAGATATAAACTTTGTATTTTAAAGTGGAGAAATTTACTTGCTTTTAATCTTGTTATATACGCCATTTACTGATCGAATTCGTGGAGCCTGAAGAGAACTAACGAAGCGATGTTGGTTATTTGTAGTATTTCGATCCTTGCATGCCAAGGAAATGGGTAGGTTGCTGTAGCCTGTTCGACCCTAATTTAGGTGTGCAGACATCTCCTTTCCTTTATTATGAAGTAATCGAAAACTGAGGATAAGGTCGATATGGTTTCAGAGAAGGACAAATGGCTTGCGATATATACATAGTGGCGAAGGGGTAAGTATTGTCGTTTTCGTACGTACAATAATATGGGAAGATTTTCAAACGCAGCCTTAATAAATATGATTAAGACTTTGCATGTGCATTTCACCGTAGGCATGTGATTATGGTATTGGGGTACATTCATTTTTCTCTGTAGGCATGCGTATTGGTTAGCATGTTCTAACTTAAGGGTGAAGTAATTCCATTTGATATCCTAGGCACGTGGACTTTGTATAGGTTATACAGTTGGGTAGGTAACGTCGGCTAGGGATAAACGCATGGTGATGGAGTATAAGACATGAAAGGAGATGGGTAATCTAGCGCCTAGGTTGCCTTAAAAGGGAAGAAATCTTTGTATTGTCTTTTCGTTTCAGACTTCTAGCATGTACAGTTAATTTCTTAATGGCCAAGAGAGCGAGAATGTACAGGACATTTATATTTGAAAGGTGACGAGTGGGAAAGGGTACGTTTTCACTTCAATCCACTGTAGTTGAATGTGAGACTTAGCTTAGGGGTTAAGGCAAGATATGTATTGGTTTTTTTTTTTAATTTAAACGGTTCTTACACATGAAACAACGTGTAACGCTACAACATACGAGTTGCTATGGATAAAAATGCAGTTGTGTCCAGGGAAGTGCCACGATCCCAAAAGTATAATAATATCGGTAGGTCAACTCATATTTTGAAACCCCAAAATATTGATATAGGGCGCGAAATACTCCAAATAAAAACTTGCTTATTTAATTAATTAAAAATAGCAGTAAGATTCTAAAAATTAAATTATCACTATGTCTCAAAAGAACCATGTCTAAATTCGAATCCGATATCTAGTTATTTCAAATAAACCGTTATGACCATGGTGCTGCTTTTCTGTATATTTTATTTGGACATAACTCACAATATATAATCCGAAATCTCAATTTTCCACCTCTGTTAGAAAGATATTGTTTAACAGATTCCAACGTTTCTTGTTTTGAGGAAATCCGATTTAAAACGAGTCATGTACACTTAGTTGAAGTTCAAAATGTTAAATTACGAACTGCAGCGTCGTTATGAGCTCGATTATATTTAATATATATTTTTATATGTTTAAATTCGTTTAAATAAATATATAAATCCACTTACTCAATATTTAACTGATTTAAATATTCAGTTACAAACCGATAAAAATGCGGGACATTACATTCCTTCCCCCTTAAAATAATTTCGTCCTCGAAATTGCTAAGAAGCGAAGTTGCTCGAATTCTAACTTCTCACAACCTGCTCGGTTTAATTTTCTCACTTCACATCCTCATAACTGCATCCTTGCATCGATTCTTTTATCCTTATATCAATACATGCCCTTCAGTTTTTAATTCCAAACGATATATCCTTTATTTGAGGACAGTATACTATCACATACTTATCCTTAATCTGTAGTCCCTCCTGTATATTCCCACACCTATTCCAAATTGACTTTTAAATTTAATTATCCTCATATCCCATTATTCTCTGACACCCAAGCCAAATTCGATTCAAACTCAGGTTCCACCTCGATTCCCAACCTCTACTCAGCAACCTGATTCCACTTTGGATTTCCTCCAATCCAATCCCAATTTATTTTTAACTTGAGTTAAATTCTAATTTATTTATTCACCTTTTACCAGTTTAATCTTTTTAACTCGTAATTAAATTAAAAATTCAGGATTCAAATTCCTGAGGTTTTTATTTCAAATCAGTTTGAAATAATATATATATATATATATATATATATAATAATGGTAATTCAAAACATTTGAATTTTCAAACAACTTATTTTCTCAAAACAATTCAAAACAAAACCTCTAGTAGTAATCAATCAATTAGAACTCGGAAATGACACTGATGATGTGGCCGTCACCATCAGAATGATTTCCAGTGATCATAGTGAGTTCAATACTATATCATTTTCAAACTTATTTTTAAACAACTCCATTTTGACATTACTTCAAAATATGCTTCAAAATGATCGGAAAACATTTCCAAATCCACCCAGGATCTTGAATTTTCCATATATAATTCAAAATTCAATTTTAAACATCTTTTCAAATTTCTTAGATTTTAATTCCAATTCTGGCTTAAATCAAGATTTAATCCATCTGATTTTGCATATTATACTTATATAATATTTCGATGGGTTATCTATATGACCAATTCAATTATAACCCTATTCGATTATAATTTCAACCAACACATCCGATATATATTAGATAATTCCAATATATAAGCTTACTTTATATCAAAATATAATTTGGGTAAGATTATTTCATTTACCCTCTTTTCAAAACATATTGTGTCGACTTTCTCTGTTCAAGAGTTTAGAAACACCTATCGATACAGTTTGTAATCCAGTATCGACCAGAATTCAAAAACCACTTGCCAGACCAATCAACACAATATAAAATAGTTTTTATATCAATTTACAAATATGTGCTCATATATATACACTCAAACTCAATCTAGGGTATTTCTAACCCCATCTCTATTGAGTTATGCCACAGAGCCAAGGTTATCACTAAACCAATAGCTCTGATACCAACTGTAACGACCCGCAAATACGCGCCCTTTGAGTCGACCAAATACCATACAAGTCCGACCCAAATTGCACGGAAATACGAATCATTAATAGAAAGAAATAAGAGGATGAGGAAGATAAGATAGAACTAATAGAATAGAAGAAGAAGAAGATCACAGCGGAATATAATCAGAGTAAACACGAAACTCGCAGCGGAACGAATAAAATATATTATATAACATAACTTTGAAATACAAATCTGTTTTGTATATCCATACCATATCATAGTACAACATAACATTTGATACAGCGGAAATAATTCGAAATAACCAACAGTGAAGACTCCTGCTTCAAGCTCCTCCAAGGGTATCTGTGAAGCCTGAAACACTTGACTGCCCGTACAAATTTGGGCACCCAAGAGTTTAGGGAAAAACAAAACAAAATAAACTCTGGGTCAGTCATGGGACTGGTGTGAGCAAATTCCAACCATACGGTTTAACTTTAAAAATCCTTTTGAGAACAAAGAAAATAGTAAGACCAGCCACACATAAACATGGATGGTTTTTACCTTACTATAACCCAAAATATTTTGATATCAAAATCCAGTTCTATTATAATAATGTCTAATCAAGTAAATAACCAATTAGCAGAACGCTTGCATCTCACGCTCAACATACATAGTATAAAATCAAAAACCGCAGGGCGCTTATTGGAGATTGGATTCCAACTATGACAAGGTATGGGACCACCTGCCGATAGTGTATTTTAGAGGCGAATACACTAGGTTCAACAAGAACGTCTTGCAACCCAGCCCACACATGACCGACCACTCATTTTGCTTGAGTGTATTGAATGTATATCACCAACGGTTGGACTCAAACCACCGTTTCCCGAAAAGGGACAGCATCGACATAGATCAAAGGAGTAAAAGGAGTTTCTCTAGATTGGTGATTATACACCCTAATGGGAGCGACCCACATAGCCATGCTGCCTGCCCGATTTTTGTCATTTCACGGTTGTGAAGCTTGAGGCTACGTCTATCTTTTAGAACATCTGGCTACCATACACTTTGAATGTCACATCGTCAAACCCATCAAATCACTAGTTGATCTTCTCAAAGATATTACGGGTATAAAAGCTAAGAGAAACGAATTTCTCTGCCACCAGACATAATACCTTGAAAAGATCGTCTTACGTGACCGTTAGGAATACTCTGTCAGACATTCGTCCATACAAGTTGTCCTGGGACTGGACAAACATAAAGAACCTTCTGGAACGGGACGACCCTAGCATTTTACTCTGTCAGCATAATCTATGCGCAGCGCTTATGCCTATACGGAGTGGTTTTAGATAATATATCCAACCGGTCTCTCCGTATTGACTACGATGGTCAATCCACTTCGATAGTCGGTTATTTAACTACCGAAATAAAAACAAACATCCATTCCAATGTATAACTAAACATCATACAATCACGCTTCAGTTTGGTCAGCAGCACTAATTTATCGTTATAGTTTAAAAACTTATCATATGCTGTAATATTCCCCTTTAACTAATCTCGACATAATAGTCACGCTTAAGCCTAGTCAACAGCGTTATTTTATCGCTATAGTTCTAAGACTTGCAATGCGCTACCATATTCCACTTTACACTAATCTTGACATCTGTTCCCGTTACAAAAATCTTGACATCTCTTTCTGTTACAAAAATCTTGACATCTCTTTCCGTTACAAAATCTTGACATCTGTTTCCGTTACAAACAAATACCATCCCTCGATAATAGTGAAGTCGTTCAAGTTGGGGTATTTTAATTACCTCTCTGACCTTGATCAACAACATTCTTATCCTAGAATAGGTATAAGTTCGTAACTCTAACCTCTTATACTTTATAATCTATCAAACGTTCTTCTTGCTATATTTTAAATATGGTTTTATGATGCCATACCCTTATTTTGAAACTCGGTTATTACATTAGCTTCATCTTCCTTATACAACTCCATTTTCAAACATTTCTCTCCGCTTTGTCTTCTTTGGACAAATCCCTTGTACTTTAAAAATCTTATTTAAATTAAGTCAACTATTTGTCAATTTATTACACTAGATTAAACAACCCAATCCAATCTAATTAAATACCCAATTATTGATCAAAACCAATTTGCTTGGTAAATATTTAGCCATGATTAACCCAATAATCAACTCTAACAAATCTTTTCTTTTTTGAACAAATAACATTTATAAATCCAAATAATTCCACTTGTATCGATTACTAAAAAATTACCTTATCTCTAAATAATCTCATTTACTATTAAATAAACAATAATTGATTCTAACTAATCTTACTTTAAATGAAATGAACCAAAACCTACTTTTAAATATCTCATTTAATTGTTCTTAAATCAAGTTAACCTCCGCCTACTTACTTATTAATCTTATTAATATAAGAATCAACTTTACCAAACCATTTAGTAAGTACGGTGAAACACGTGCTTCGCACACGGTGGGATTTTGGTAAAACAATAGCGGTTAAAACAAATGATACATTTACAGTTGGTTGTTGCCACTTTCTTAATCGATATCGTCCGTTGGTTAAATCAAAATAACGTTTGAATTTCCATTCAACGCTAATATCCACCCAAGGTTTCAAATGTCATTTGGGTTCAAATAGTGCATCTATATAAAACAAACAGTACATACAAATATTGAGGAATCCAGTTGGATTCCTCCAACCGGTTCCCTGCATCCACCGATGTTAGTCAACAAATAACACTTATTCCATTCCGGAGAATATTACAATCGATGGAATCAGTCCAACCAATGATGTATATATATGCAACGATATATAATTCAACCAATTTAATTGTAATCTACCGAAGCGGCCATCACATAGCATTCAACAAATATTATAATATATTAAAATAGGTCAAAGTCAGTGAATTTACTCACCTTTGCGCGTTAACCGTTAAATAACGATTTGCGTTCAATGATCTGATCAGCCGTTTCCAATTTGCTTAAAATCCAACCGAGCCTCGAATCTCTTTAAGTTTGTTCCATTGCATAGCCGATGTTAATACGATCCTACCGGTACCAGATTTTCTTAATTCATCTTTGAAACTGGCCCATAACCATCCTTTTAATCCATGTGCGCTCACACCCCTTTTTGACCTTCATTCCATCTTCTATTAAGCTTGTACGCAACCGGGTGAACACGACGTCGAGACCATTCGCCGAACACTTCAAGCCTTGACTGCTCCTCCCTACACACGTCTTCTCGTTTAAACTGACATCCTCCACGTAACTACAAGTTCCCCTCTTCATGCACACAAATTCCACTTAGATCTCCTCCACTGAAAACACTTTGAACAACCACCAGTACCTCTTCATCGCCATGGCTTCGCTGCCCAAATGTCACACTACACGTGTTGAGGACTTGGCTCCAAGATGCTTGCCATGTATTCATATTTTACTGCTTCATATGTATATAAATGCGAACAACCCCCAAACTTCTCCATGATCAGGCTGAAGAACTCCTCACACGTGCCCATATACTTCGCCAAATCCTCACTTTTAATCCATGCGAACAACTCCATCCCGTTAAGTAACCCCGCCAGTATTTAATTGGGTCATACGGTGAGCTGTCGAGACATCAGCCTCAACCGATCCAAGTTTTCAACTTAATCCACCCATCCATACTTATGCAAACGCAAGTCACCACCCAGTTTTTTTTTTCAATACATAATGATATGTAATATAGGATCCGCTTCCTGCTTCTCCATACAATTTTTCACTCTTCCCTTTTCCTTGAGCGCTATGCACCCAATCCCTGGCAACGTTTGGAACAGCTCGCCCCAATGACCACGTCCCCCCATTTATATATTTCCACCCCTTCATGCATTAATTCCCATGCCGGTGTCCTTCCACCTCCTCTAAATACACTTACACTTCATGCATGCTTCTATCCACATGAACATCTCCCTTCACCGTCCATTTTTGCAAATTACTTTACACCGCCCTTCGTTCAAACCACCATCATTTAATTTGGCTAATCCATTTTTGGTTTCCACGAAAACCTGATACCACACCAAAACTTTGCCCCTAAAATAATACAATTCGCTCCTGTTATATTTGAACCGAACTCCCCTTCATGCTCACACCAAACACCACCAACACATCCCACATATTCACTTTCATACATCTGCCCCTCCTCCATACTTGCGACAAAAGAAACCAACTGACAGTATCAATCCCACATCTGAACAGTACATGCCTCATTCTCCCCATTTCCCTCACTTTCATCACGCGTCTTTCATTTCTCAACTTTGTTCAGCTCTTGTTTGCTGTCCCATTATTCTCGTCCTAGCACCCTCTCACATCTCTAGTAAACCATTCCCGTGCCTTTTTGTTGATCCCATCCATCCACTTCACTCCACAAAACTACACATTATCTCCACAGCCCATGCAGGTGAGTTCCACTTCACTTTCAAATGCCCTGATGACCCAACTTTCACGCTACTTCTTGTACACTTCTCTCATGCACTACTCACGTCCACTGCACTTCGTACTCACGTTACTACACTTTCACGTCCTCAGCTGTACTACCCCCATGCAGTACCTGCTACGCAAATGCCACCACCGTCCTTACTTCACCTCGCTTGCACCACACTCCTTCCAGTGCCACGCCTTGCCACCGCGAGTCACAACTGCACCACTTGTCGGACTTTCGGCGACCTCCATCCTCCCATGTGAACGCCTGCAGATCTTCCTATCGACTTTGCTCCCTTTGATTTCAAAAATATAAACTTTGTATTTTAAAGTGGAGAAATTTACTTGCTTTTAATCTTGTTATATACGCCATTAAATGATCGAATTCGTGGAGCCTGAAGAAAACTGACGAAGCAATGTTGGGTATTTATAGTATTTCGATCCTTGCATGCCAAGGAAATGGGTAGGTTGCTGTAGCCTGTTCGACCCTAATTTAGGTGTGCAGACATCTTCTTTCCTTTTGTTATGAAGTAATCGGAAACCGAGGATAAGGTCGATATGGTTTCAGAGAAGGACAAATGGCTTGCGATATATACATAGTGGCGAAGGGGTAAGTATTGTCGTTTTCGTACGTACAGTAATATGGGAAGATTTTAAAACGCAGCCTTAATAAATATGATTAAGACTTTGCATGTGCATTTCACTGTAGGCGTGTGATTATGGTATTGGGGTACATTCATTTTTCTCTGTAGGCATGCGTATTGGTTAGCATTTTCTAACTTAAAGGTGAAGTATTTCCATTTGATATCCTAAGCACGTGGACTTTGTATAGGTTATACAGTTGGGTAGGTAACGTCGGCTAGGGAAAAACGCATGGTGATGGTGTATCAGACATGAAAGGAGATGGGTAATCTAGCGCCTAGGTTGCCTTAAAAGGGAAGAAATCTTTGTATTGTCTATTCATTTCAGACTTCTAGCATGTACATTTAATTTCTTAATGGCCAAGGTTGCGAGAATGTACAGGACATTTGTATTTGAAAGGTGACGAGTGGGACAAGGTACGTTTTCACTTCAATCCACTGTAGTTGAATGTGAGACTTAGCTTAGGGGTTAAGGCACGATATGTATTGGTTTTATTTTATTTAATTTAAACGGTTCTTACACATGAAACAACGTGCGACGCTACAACATACGAGTTGCTACGGATAAAAATGCAGTTGCGTCCAGGGAAGTGCCACGATCCCAAGAGTATAATAATATCGGTAGGTCAACTCATATTTTGAAACCCCAAAATATTGATATAGGGTGCGAAATACTCCAAATAAAAACTTGCTTATTTAATTAATTAAAAATTACAGTAAAATTATAAAAATTAAAGTATCACTATGTATCAAAAGAACCATGTCCAAATTCGAATCCGATATCTAGTTATTTCAAATAAACCGTAATGACCATGGCGCTGCTTTTCTGTATATTTGATTTGGACATAACTCACAATATATAATCCGAAATCTCAATTTTCCACCTCTGTTAGAAAGATATTGTTTAACAGATTCCAACGTTTCTTATTTTGAGGAAATCCGATTTAAGTTCAAAACGTTAAATTACGAACTGCAGCGTCGTTATGAGCTCGATTATATTTAATATATATTTTTATACGTTTAAATTCGTTTAAATAAATATATAAATCCACTTACTCAATATTTAACTGATTTAAATATTCAGTTACAAACCGATTAAAATGCGGGACATTACAGGCGTTGTTTTTACCCAATTTTGATTTACACATATCTTGAAATCTAGCCATTGGATTTTGGCGAAATTCATATCATTGGAAAGCTTTTCCCAAAGCGGTCCTAACGGTTCCAGTTTTGGGAAAATCCGACGGTTGGATCTTTCGGTATAATCGTTTAAAGGTACGATTGTCGAAACGTGAACTGTCGCGCGTGTTTCGTTAAATTTTGTATTTATATATATACATATAAATATAAATATAATCGTTTGGCGATTTCAACTATAAAACCCATTCTTTTTCTACGATTTATTTGCATCTAAAAATGCAAACAAAAATTGTAATTCTTTTCTATGTCATATTTTATTAACACTAAATATAAGTAAAATGTCCCCTTTCTAAATTTATGCTTTATTTACACTAAATATAAATAAATGTTCTTTTCCCCTTTTTACTTATTTATACTAAAGGTAAATAAGTGTCTTCTTTCTCCCTTTCCATGTTTATTTACACTAAAGGTAAAGAAATATGATCTTTTTCCTATTTATGTTTACTTACACAAAATGTAAATAAAGCTTCCTTTTTCTTTTCTTATTTATTTACCTAAATGTAAATAAGCTTACTTTTTCCTTTTCTTATTTATTTACACTACATGTAAATAAATGTTACTTTTTCTTTTTTTTCTTATTTATTTACGCTAAGTGTAAATAAATGTAACTTTCTCTTTTCCTATTTATTTACGCTACATGTAAATAAATCTTCCTTTTCATTTTTCCTATTTATTTACGCTACATGTAAATAAACGGTTCTTTTCATTTTTCCTATTTATTTACGCTAGATGTAAATAAATGTTTCTTTTCATTTTTCCTATTTATTTACGCTACATGTAAATAAATATTTCTTTTCATTTTTCCAATTTATTTACGCTACATGTAAATAAATGTTTCTTTTCAGTTTTCCTATTTATTTACGCTACATGTAAATAAATGTTTCTTTTCAGTTTTCCTATTTATTTACGCTACATGTAAATAAATGTTTCTTTTCACTTTTTCTATTTATTTACGCTACATGTAAATAAATGTTTCTTTTCATTTTTCCTATTTATTTACGCTACATGTTAATAAATGTTTCTTTTCACTTTTCCTATTTATTTACGCTACAGGTAAATAAATGTTTCTTTTCATTTTTCCTAGTTATTTACGCTACATGTAAATAATTGTATCTTTTCACTTTTTCTTATTGATTGAAAATGCAAATAAAATGTTATTGCAAAATCTATCCTTTTTATTCTACATAGAAAATGTAAATAAATATCATCGTAAAATTTGCTCTTATTATTTACATAGAAAATATAAATAAAATTTCATCAATAAATTTGTTCATTTTATTCACATAAGAAATGTGAGTAAAATTCTGTTGCTAAGTTTGTTCTTTTTATTCACATAAGAAATGTGAATAAAATTCTATCGCTAAGTTTGTTCTTTTTATTCACAAAAGAAATGTGAATAAAATTCTATCACTAAGTTTGTTCTTTTTATTCACATAAGAAATGTGAATAAAATTATATCGCTAAGTTTTTTCTTTTTATTTACAAAGGGAATGTAAATAAAATGTGTGTCATCAAGTTTGTTCTTTTATTTACAAAGAAAAAGTTAATAAAAACACTTTTTCAATAATCAAGTTTTGACCTTTTTATATTCACAAAGAAATATAAACAAAATTCATTGTCATGTTTTGTTCTCTTTTTTTATTTACAAAGAAATATAAATAAAATTCAACGTCATGTTCTCTTTTTTTATTTACAAAGAAATGTAAATAAAATCTAATGTCATGTTTTGTTCTCTTTTTATTTACAAAGAAATGTAAATAAAAATCAACGTATTAACATAGCGCTAAAAATAAGGTTCAATTTCAATGTGTTAACATAATGCTAAAAATAAGGTTCAACTTCAATGTGTTAACATAACGCTAAATATAAGTTTCATTTAAAAATCATAACATCACACAAATTATAAAGTTTGATTTCAATGTGATAACACTACGCTGAATATAAGGTTCATTTCAATGTGATAATATCACACAAAATATAAGGTTCGATTTCAATGTGATAACACTACGCTAGATATAAGGTTCATTTTCAATGTGACAACATCACGCTAAATATAAGGTTCAGTTCAATGTGATAACATAACGCTAAATATAAGGTTCATTTTCAATGTGATAACATCACACAAAATATACAACATTGAAATCCAAACATCAGACATCGCAACCATGGTTATATTCGCGTATTCATGGATCTCAACCAACGATAATTAATTAAACGTTTAATTAGTTTTAAAATAGAATCTCACCTTATTTCAATTCAGATCTAAAATTCCAAGGAGTTCAGAATCAGCCCCAATCAGTTCTAGAACGTTGTGTTTGCTGTTACGGTTCAAACGAATCTGAAATTATTCAATTGGTGTTCGTATGAGTAAATTATCAAGTTTATAATTAAATATAGAAATTTGCCATGCTTATAAACGTTAGGTTTCTAACTTAATTAACTAAGAATTCACGGCCATTAGTTACAGAAATTGTTCAAATCTTTGATTCCAGTTTTCTCCCAATCCGTTGTATGAAATCCAAATCGGTTTGCTTGGGTTTGTCAGGCTCGGGGAGGTGCTCGTGTGCTTGGAAGGCGGTGGCGTTCGGTGGCGTGGTCGGGGCTGGGCGGAGCACGCGGCGGCGCTACTTCAGGGCGTCAGTTCCGGCGCTACAGGCAACGGGGAGGGGTGTAACAAGTATGGATGGAAAGATCTTGGAGAGAGCTTCAGAGTGGTTTGAGGAGTGGGTTCTAATTCGTGGAGATGAACGAGAATTCCGAGGGAGAAGGATGGAACAATATCGGCCATTGGAATAGAGGAGGGCGGCGGCTACATGATGTACAGTGGAAATTAGGGCTTTATTTTTTCCCCATATTTAAAATATTCTTGTGTAATTTTGCGATTAAATCCATAACTTCCAAACTGTTTTGATTTCAGTCCAAATGAAGGTGACCCTTGCAAATAGCACCTGTTCCGGGTCCAACGGGCCAGGTCCCGTCAGCCCAAACGGCTGACTGTGGCCTGTTTTATTTAATTTAATAATTGAATCCTTTATTAAATTAATTCGTTCGCACAAATAAATTCAAAGAGGCCACATACGGACTCAAAAAAATCCAAAAAAATTATTTGGCTTCATTATGACGATACAGTCCTAACAAAATTAATTTCGTTGAATTCTGAGACCATTTGAAAAATGGCTATTTTTCAGTCGATTAAATTTGACTGTAACTGACAAAACATAGTTTCTTTTGCCACGCTCACATACTGACTCGGAAAATTTTAAAAATTGAAACCTAGCAATAATTTGACATTCCGGTTCCAAAAAATGTGGTTTCGTCGAAACAGAGGTCGTTTGAAAATTGACTATTTTCACTGACTTTAAATATTATTTAAAATGAAAATTTTAAATTCTAGCACATTTTTCAACTAAATTATTTAAAATAAAAATTTTAAATTGGCTCGGAGTTTCTGGGTTGTTACATTCTCCCCCACTTAAAAGCATTTCGTCCCCGAAAGGAAATAAAAGTAGGAAACAAAACGGAAAATGTAAATTATTATAAATGTACCTTAACACAAGAGTTAGTCGGAGATGCCCACTCTGCACTTGGGGTAAGCCTTTTTGATGTTTTCCTCTGTCTCCCAAGTACAGTCTCCAGAATCCGCACTCAATTGCACCTTGACTAGGTGGACCCTCTTGTTTCTCAACACTCGGGTTTCCATGCCAACAATTTTCAGCGGCTCTCTTCTTACAACTAGGCTCGGTGTGATCTCCAAATCCCTTTGTGCTATCTCCTCCACAACTAGGTCTGGATCAAGAACATATTTGCGAAGTTGAGATACATGAAATACATCATGCACCCCAGGCAACCAGTCAGGTAGCTGTACCCGATAAGCGAGGGTACCAATCCTTTCGAGAATAGGAAATGGACCCATGAATCTCAGTGCCAACTTTCCAGTCTTCCCAAAATGAATTACGCCTCTCAATGGAGAAACCTTAAAGTATACTTGTTCACCAATAGAGAATCCTACATTTCTTCTTCGTTTGTCTGCGTAGCTCTTCTGTCGGCTCTGAGCAGCCAATAGGCGCTTCTTAATCAAATCAACCTTATCCGATGCTTCACGAATCATATCGGGGCCCAAGACTAATCGATTAACTGGCTCCACCCAACGTGCTGGAGATCTGCATGGCCTGGCATATAATAATTCAAATGGCGATGTCTTCAAGCACGCTTGGTAGCTGTTATTATAAGAAAACTCCACCAAGTGCAAGTAATCCTCCCATGAACCGCCATAATCAAGAATGCATGCTCGCAACAAATCTTCCGAAATGCGGTTCACCCTCTCAGTCTGGCCATCTGTCTGAGGGTGATAAGCTGTGCTTAGATCTAATTTGGTCCCATGCTCTTCTTGAAAAGCTTCCCAGAATTTGCTAGTGAATAATGGATCCTGATCACTGACAATGCATTTGGGCACTCCATGCAGTCTGACGATTTCTTTAAAATAAAGCTGCGCCAAAATTCGAGCGGTTCTATTGGACCTGACAGAAACGAAGTGGGCAGTCATAGTTAAGCGGTCTACAATCACCCATATGCCATCATTCCAATTTTTGCTATGGGGCAAGCCATCAATAAAGTCTATAGAGATTTCCTCCCACTTCCAATTTGGAACATTCCGATGTTTCAACAATCCTGTCGACTTCTGCTGGTCGGCTTTAACTTGCTGACAAGTGGGACAGCTAGCCACATAAATAGAAATGTCTCTCTTCATCGACTTCCACCAAAAGGTACGCTTAAGATCATTATACATTTTTCTTACTCCTGTATGAATACTGAGTTTAGATTTGTGGCTTTCATCCATAACTTCTCTTATTAGCTGGGCAATATCTGGCACACAAATCCGCCCGTGCAATCTAAGAGTCCCTTTATCGTCAATTTGGAAGCTTGGAGCTTCGCCCCTTTGAACTCGCTCGCTAATCATCTGGACAAGTTTATAATTTTTCTAGAGAGCATCGATTTTATCCACCAGAGTAGGAGTGATAATGAGATTGGCGAGGATGAGATTGACGCTGTCTGCATTCTTTCTACTCAGCGCATCGGCTACAACGTTGGCTTTCCCTGCAGTATATAAAATATCCAAGTCATAGGCTGCAAGAAATTCAACCGAACGTTGCTGCCTCATGTTCAAGTCTCTTTGGGAAAAGAGATGCTTCACAGATTTGTGATCAGTATAAAGTTCGAACTTCTCGCCCAAGAGATAATGCGTCCATATCTTTAGTGCAAATACGATGGCCATTAACTCAAGATCATGAACGGTGTAGTTCTTCTCATGCGGTTTCAATTGGCGACTAGCATATGCGACTACTCTGTCTCTTTGCATCAGCACTGCACCAATACCTTAAATAGATAAAGGATAACATGTTAAAATGGGATTTGACATTAAAAAGGGAAAGTGTTATCTAAGACATGTTTATTTAGATAAGAAGAATGACCTTCTTTAGAAGCGTCAGTCCAGAATTTCAAATCCTCATTGCCATCAATAATGGTCAACACTAGAGCAGTGGTCAACCTTTGTTTCAGTTCTTGAAAAGCCTTCTCACATTCGGGTGTCCAAATGAACTTTGTATGCTTCTTAGTCAGCTGTGTCAATGGACAAGATAATCTCGAAAAATCCTTAACGAATTTTCGATAATAGCTTGCTAATCCTAAGAAACTTCTGACATCTGTGGGAGTTCGAGGTTGTTTCCACTCTTGGATGGCTGAGATCTTTCCTGGATCAACTGAAATGCTTTCTTTAGATACAACATGGCCAAGGAGTTTCACCTCTTCTTGCCAAAAAATGCATTTGGAGAATTTGGCTTTCAGCACATTTCTACGCAAAATCTCCAAAACCTATTTTAGATGCTTTTCGTGGTCAGCGGTGGTTTTAGAAAAGATGAGAATGTCATCGATGAACACCAGCACAAATTTATTTATAACCTCTCGGAATACTCTATTCATCAAGTCAACAAAATACGCTGGAGCATTACATAGACCGAAGGGTATTACTAGCCATTCATAAAAGATATCCGGTCCTTTGAAAGCAGTTAAAGGCACACACTCTTTTGCGATGCGAAGTTGACGGAAACTTGTAGCTAGGTCCATCCTAGAAAACACTCGTGCTCCAAGCAAGCGGTCAAGAAAGTCATCAATACGAGGCAGTGGGTATTTATTTTTCAGTGTTTGTTTGTTGAGATCGCGGTAGTCCACACATAGTCTGAGGGTGTCGTCTGATTTTGGGGCGAACACCACTGCTGCACCCCATTCTGAAAAGCTGGGTTTGATCAGACCCTTCCACACAAGCTACTTGGTTTGGTTTCTCAGTTCTTCTTTTTCCTTTGGTGACATTCTCCGAACAGGATGTACGAAAGGCCTTGCATTCGGAGATAAGTCAATTCTGAAGTTGATTTCTCTTTGCGGAGGTAAGCCCTCAACTTCTTTGAATACATTAGTGTAATCTCTAACGATGGGGATATCCTCAATAGAGGTAGGGGTGACCTCTAGAGAACACCGGAATTCTTTTCTGTCGGTGGCTAAACAATGGCATGGTATAGATATAGTATCCCCAAATTTGGGTTTAATTTTGACAATTCTATCAGCGCACACTGACTCAGCCTCATACATTATCAGCCAGTCAATACCAAGTATGATATCGTATCTAAATAAACTCATAATGATTAAATTAAAAGGAAACCGGTAGCGAGAATAGGAGATAGGCACTTTACAATACTGATTTAGAATGAGAGAACCTCCTATCGGGCTATGAGCTCTAACCTTCTCTTTCAGTTTTCTTGGTTTTAGATTTAACTTTGTGATTGCGTCATTAGAAATAAAACTTCGTGTCGCACCAGTATCAAATAAGACAGTAATAGGTATGTTCTTAATATTAAGGGTACCTCCTAGTACATCAAGTTTACCTACTCCCTCGGTAGGTTTGTCGGTGCAGCAGTTCCTTCATAGACATGCGCCATCTCAAAATTCTTCAGTAGAGGGAAATTTCTGGCAAAGTGCCCCGTCTGCTGGCGGTTATAGCATGCTAGAGTGTTCCTAGGGCTCTGTCCACGATTCTGAGAACTCTGACCACCATTCTAGGAACTCTGACCACGGTTCTGGGAACTCCGACCATGGTTCTAGCTAGGGCCAGAATCATTCCTCTTGACTCTCTTTAGCGCTTTACACTCTGACTCGAAATGCCTAGTCTTGCCGCAGTTATAGCATACCAACTTGCTCCTATCCCTCTTCTTCCCTTGTGGCTTAGCAACAGAAGAATTGCCTGCCTCTGGTTTCTTGTTAGCCTGTTCCTTCTGGTTGGTATTCTGATTCCTCGCTCTATCTTGTTGTGCAGCCTCGTCATTGTCTTCATAGCGGTACACCATGTCAATCATTTCGTTGAAGGGGAGTTTGATATCCCCTGATGAATTTCTTATTCTTCTCAACTGGATCTTGAATCAATCCAGGAGCATAACGTGAGAGCTCATCGAACTTCCTCAAATACTTAGAAATAGACATACTCCCTTTCTGCAGGTTGACGAATTGTTTACGGAGGCGTTCCCTTTCTTGAGGAGGGACATACTTTTCATTGAAGCGCTCTTTAAACTTGGCCCAAGACATGTTGGACACATCATTACAAATCTTAACCGTGTCCCACCAGTGCTCAGATTCTTCCTTTTACTGCCATGCTGCTAGAAAACTCATACGCTGGTCCTCCAGCTCCAAACCTTCTAAGTTCTTCTCCCAATTTTTCAGCCATGATTCTGCCTGAATAGTCGTTTCACGTCCAGTGAAGTGTACACCCCTTAAGTTCCAGAATTTCTTAGACATCCTCTCCAGATCGAAGGGCTGTGGGGGTGGAGGTGGTGGTATGACTATAGGGTCGGGCTGTTCATGTATAGGCTCATCTCTAGCGGGCGCTCGACCTCCTCCTCTGTCTCCTCGGGCTCCACCTCGAACTTCACCTCTACTCCTTGTTCTGGTGCTCATTATAAATTAGTCTGTACCATTAAGGAAAGAGTCAGACCAATAGAAATGATAATTTTTAGGGAAAGATAAGGTGAGGACAAAATGAAAAGATAATGATGTAATAACTGATAAATATGTGCTATTCTGTTGTGCTCACTCTAGGACATTACTAGTCCCATCTCTAATGAGCTACTCGCCTTACAATAAAGTGGATTCTATCGAGACGAATTGTTATAAATATGTTATACTCCGAAGCTAAGGTTAACTTTAAGCTCTGATACCAACAGTGACAAACCTAAACTTTCGTCGACCGAAAGTAAGGATAATCATTTGGAATACAACATAATTACAATAATAGCAGATTTCAGAATGATATCAATAGCACATAAAACATTTCAGCGAAAATAAAATGTCATTAGCATCACAATAGAACATCAGAGTATACAGTTTTTACAGGATCCACTTAGCATAACAGTAAGTCTCAAATGATATAAGAAAATAAGTTTCAAATCCCATTACATACATCAAGAGCAAAAGATGGAAAAATGTCTCAAAAGTAGAATAAAAGATAGAGAAAAGGTCTTCTTCTTCTTTCTTCCAAGCAGCTCCAACCAGAAACTATCACCTAGAAACCTGTTACTTGGCTGCCCGTGTGGAAAGAGGGCACCTTAGTTTGCAAAGTGAAACAAACTTCGAGTCAGTCATGGGACTGGTATGAGAAATCTTATACCACATTATCTAATACTATGGCGAATCACAGGACCATGCCGCTAACGCGGAACGGGTTTACTCCATTGGATTGTCAGTGCATAAAATAAAGTAAATCGTCAAACAACGCAATGCTTTTTAGAAAAATGAAACCATTATAAGACTCAAGTCCCATCACATAATGCAACGCAAACCGGAGGATAGAGTTTTACCTTATAATGGTCAAACATGCTTGATACGATAAAAACGGATTTGACAAAAGTGTGTATATGTTTTAATAAAGCATTTCAATCATAAATATCAATCATAGACGGCATAGTACCCCATCCTACTATATCGCTATACTAGTTTTACAATCAAAACCGCAAGGTGTCGTATTGGAAGTTGGATTTCCAACATGAGTCGAGGCTAGGGGCAAGCTCCTCTCCGATTCGAGACACTCTAGCAAATGCTCAGGATCACACCTATGGGCAACCCTTGGATGCGGTAGGGACGGTCCACCTCCTATGGGAGTGGATTAATTATGCCTAGACACACGTTTCTCGGTTCCTTTGAACCTCCATATGGCCACTAACAACCTATAAATCCGAGGTACCTCAAAATCCAACGTCCATGTAAGTAATATGTCAGCCAGTTTAAGCACTGACACCACTTCTAGCTAGAAAGAAACGTGTGCACTCCCTACGGTCCGTATCCCCTTTTTGACTCATACCGGGGTGTGAGGTTCACGAAGTCATGCTATGCACAAAGCTACACCTATATAGGGCGTACTCTGATCATCAACAACAAGGCCCTCTTTTCAACAAAGCCTTGATCATCTGCATCTTGGCGTGCCACATTGATAATTCACTCCATGCTATCAATAACTATTAATATATACCAGGGTGCTTAGTAGAGAATAAATTATCTACCACCAATAAGATCTACATTAATACAAATCGATTTAATTACATGGAATAAATTCCAACGTCAGACACGCATCCATTTACAAGTTCGTCCTGTGTCTGAATGAAACCGGAGACACCTGAGAGGTTCTCGCCTATTCGGGAAATCAACACGTACGTCTGGACGATTACCACGGTTTGACCCTTTTCTGGGAGCAAGTCAGTCGAGGGCATCAGTCGCCATCCATTCGTCTTGAAGATCGCCGGTCTTCAATCGCCGTCTTCTATATCTTTGACTTAATCACCGTGTTATTATTTGAAATGAGTTAAACTCGGTCTTTTCAAATAATTATTCGCATAATTATCTTTCAAATCATATCATATCGCAAATAACTATTTATGCTGATTTATATCTATTTTTATTTATTTAAAAATAGCTCAAAATAAATAAACGACGCCTCGGGTCAGTGGGCGGCCCTGGCGCTGTTTTTACCCAATTTTGATTTACACATATCTTGAAATCTAACCGTTGGATTTTGGCGAAATTCATATCGTTGGAAAGCTCTTCCCAAAGCGGTCCTAACGGTTCCAGTTTTTGGAAAATCCGATGGTCGGATCTTTCGGTATAATCGTTTAAAGGTACGATTATCGAAATGCGAACTGCTGCGCGTGTTTCGTTAAATTTTATGTTTATATATATACATATAAATATAAATATAATCGTTTGGCGATTTCAACTATAAAACCCATTCTTTTTCTATGATTTATTTGCATCTAAAATTGCAAACAAAAATTGTTAGACCAAATTTTGGTACTAACACCCAAATTCGGTGTGAAGACCTCACAATCACAGATCAATGCAGAAAAAGCAGTAAATAACAGGGGACACACGATATTTTTATAGTGGTTCGACTCAATCCAAGCCTACGTCCACTTTATAGTTTCTGAAATCTTAAGAGAACTATTACAATGCTGTTTGTTTGTAGTTTATACACGAAATCCTCGTGTTTACAGTGAAGAAGAGGATATTAGAATGTGAAATTATACACGAATTCCTCGTGTTAAGGTGATGAACAATGTCCTTGTTCGGCTGTAATGGAGGCCAAGTATTGGAGTAGCCAAAAAGTCCCTTGAAATGACCATCTTGTGGTGTATTTATAGGCGCGGAGAAGCTGTTAGGCGCTCTGAATCGGATCGGATCAGAGGTGACGTGGCGAGCGCTGAGGCGATCTCGGAAGTAGTGGAAGAAGTGGTCATCAGGTCGTGTGGAGACAGGTGTCATCCGATCCGGAAAAGTAGGAGGAGGTTATGGCGAGAGAATGGGTCAAAACTTCGTGCGCTGAAGCAGGTTCAGGCGGTTCGGTTCGGGTCTCCTCCCTCCGAACCGATCCGGTGTCTTCCAACCGAAGACGAGTATTCCAATGCTTTGAAGGTGGAGCAGATCAGGTATTCTCCCTCCGATCTGATCCGAACAGATGCGAATGCGAAGAGCAGGTGCCAAGCTGGTTTGCCATAGACAGTTGGATCGGGTCCTCTGCCCATTCGATCCGAACCGGTTTCCTGATTTCCAAAGTTCAAGTTTCCGGTTCTGCATGCGTTCACGGAAACGGGCGTAACTTTCAAACCGTAAGTCCGATTGAGCCAAACCAAAGCTCAAACTGAAGCAAATTCAGAGAGCTACGAGTGTTTCCGAGCTCAGCTCCGTAATTGCTGATTTCGGGCCCAAAATAGGTCCTCTGATAGGAGTTTCGGGCCATTCTTTGTTTGTGATGCGATTTCAACCAAATCGCTTGCTGTCTTCTGACGGTATTCCCAACACTTGAGCGTATTGTTGAGAAGAGATTCCATGTGTGACTGCTTTGTAATTCTTTTCTATGTCATATTTTTTTAACACTAAATATAAATAAATCTTCTTTTACCCTTTTTACTTATTTATACTAAAGGTAAATAAGTTTCTTGTTTCTCCCTTTTCATGTTTATTTACACTAAAGGTAAATAAATATGATCTTTTTCCTATTTATGTCTATTTACAAAAAATGTAAATAAAGCTTCCTTTTTCTTTTCTTATTTATTTACCTAAATGTAAATAAGTTTACTTTTTCCTTTTCTTATTTATTTACACTACATGTAAATAAATGTTACTTTTTTTTCTTATTTATTTACGCTAAGTGTAAGTAAATGTAACTTTCTCTTTTTCCTATTTATTTACGCTACATGTAAATAAATGTTTCTTTTCATTTTTCCTATTTATTTATGCTACATGTAAATAAATGTTTCTTTTCATTTTTCCTCTTTATTTACGCTACATGTAAATAAATGTTTCTTTTCATTTTTCCTGTTTATTTACACTACATGTAAATAAATGTTTCTTTTCACTTTTCCTATTTATTTACGCTACATGTAAATAAATGTTTCTCTTCACTTTTCCTATTTATTTACGTTACATGTAAATAAATGTTTCTTTTCACTTTTCCTATTTATTTACGCTACATGTAAACAAATGATTCTTTTCATTTTTCCTATTTATTTACGCTACATGTAAATAAATGTTTCTTTATATTTTTCCTATTTATTTACGCTACAGGTAAATAAATGTTTCTTTTCACTTTTCTTATTTATTTACGCTACAGGTAAATAAATGTTTCTTTTCATTTTTCCTATTTATTTACGCTACATGTAAATAAATGTTTCTTTTCACTTTTTCTTATTGATTGAAAATGCAAATAAAATGTTATTGCAAAATCTGTCCTTTTTATTCAACATAGAAAATGTAAATAAATATCGTCGCAAAATTTGCTCTTTTTATTTACATAGAAAATATAAATAAAATTTCATCGATACATTTGTTCATTTTATTCACATAAGAAATTTGAGTAAAATTCTATCGCTAAGTTTGTTCTTTTTATTCACATAAGAAATGTGAATAAAATTCTGTCGCTAAGTTTGTTCTTTTTATTCACATAAGAAATGTGAATAAAATTCTATCGCTAAGTTTGTTCTTTTTATTTACAAAGGGAATGTAAATAAAAATATGTGTCATCAAGTTTGTTCTTTTATTTACAAAGGAAAAGTAAATAAAAACACTTTTTCAATAATCAAGTATTGACCTTTTTATATTCATAAAGAAATATAAATAAAATTCAATGTCATGTTTTGTTCTCTTTTGTTATTTACAAAGAAATGTAAATAAAATCTAATGTCATTGTTTTCTAATGTCATGTTTTGTTCTCTTTTCATTTACAAAGAAATGTAAACAAAATTCAATGTATTAACATAGCGCTAAAAATAAGGTTCAATTTCAATGTGTTAACATAACGCTAAAAATAAGGTTCAACTTCAATGTGTTAACATAACGCTAAATATAAGTTTCATTTCAATATCATAACATCACACAAATTATAAAGTTTGATTTCAATGTGATAACACTACGCAGAATATAAGGTTCATTTCAATGTGATAATATCACACAAAATATAAGGTTTGATTTCAATGTGATAACACTACGCTAAATATAAGGTTCATTTTCAATATGAGAACATCACGCTAAATATAAGGTTCATTTCAATGTGGTAACGTAACGCTAAATATAAGTTCATTTTCAATGTGATAACATCACACAAAATATTCAACATTGAAATCCAAACATCAAACATTGCAACCATGGTTATATTCGTGTATTCATGAATCTCAACTAAAGATAATTAATTAAACGTTTAATTAATTTTAAAATAGAATCTCACCTTATTTCAATTCAGATCTAAAATCCCAAGGAGTTCAGAATCAGCCCCAATCAGTTCCAGAACGTTGTATTTGTTGTTACCGTTCAAATGAATCTGAAATTATTCAATTCGGTGTTCGTATGAGTAAATTATCAAGTTTATAATTAAATACAGAAATTTGCCACGCTTATAAACGTTAGGGTTCCAACTTAATTACCTCAGAACTCACGGCCGTTAGTTACAAAAATTGTTCAAATCTTTGATTCCAGTTTTCTCCCAATCCGTTGTATGAAATCCAGATTGGTTTGCTTGGGTTTGTCAGGCCCGGGGAGACGCTCGTGCGCTTGGAAGGGGGTGGCGTTCGGTGGCGTGGTCGAGGCTGGGCGGAGCACACGGCGGCGCTACTTCAGGGCGTCGGTTCCGACGCTACAGGCAACGGGGAGGGTGCAACAAGCATGGATGGAAAGATCTTGGAGAGAGCTTCGGAGTGGTATGAGAGTGGGTTCTAATTCGTGGAGATGAACGAGAATTCAAAGGGAGAAGGACAGAACAATATCGGCCATTGGAATAGAGGAGGGCGACTGCTACACGATGTACAGTGGAAATTAGGGCTTTATTTTTTCCCTATATTTATAATATTCTAGTGTAATTTTGCGATTAAATCCATAACTTCCAAACCGTTTCGATTTCAGTCCAATCGAAGGTGACCCTAGCAAATAGCCCCTGTTCCGGATCCAATGGGCCAGGTCCTGTTAGCCCAAACAGCTGTCTATGACCTGTTTTATTTAATTAAATCCTTTATTAAATTAATTCGTTCGCACAAATAAATTCACCGAGGCCACATATGGACTCAGAAAAATCCAAAAAATTATATTTGGCTTCGTTATGACGATACGGTCCTAACAAAATTTATTTCGTTGAATTCTGAGACCGTTTGAAAAATGGCTATTTTTCAGTCGATTAAATTTGACTGAAACTGACAAAACACAGTTTCTTTTGCCATGCTCACATACTGACACGGAAAATTCTAAAAATTGAAACCTAGCAATAATTTGACATTCCGGTTCAAACAAAAGTGGTTTCGTCGAAAACAGAGGTCGTTTGAAAATTGACTATTTTCACTGACTTTAAATACTACTTAAAATGAAAATTTTAAATTCTAGAACATTTTTCAACTAAATTATTTAAAATAAAAATTTTAAATTGGCTCGGATTTTCCGGGTTGTTACAGTTTACTAGACAAGAAGTAACAGCCATAGCCAACAAAATATCCTACTTGGCAGTGGATAATACATGTAACACAAATTAAGTAGTGTTACTTCAACGTACTCATAGACATACGGTTAATCCTACTTATTAACTAAATAATGTAACTTCATAATTATAGGATGAACCAAAAACCAAAAAAAATATTATAGGCCGTGACATAAGCAATACTGGGTTTTAAATTACCACACAACATTTATTTGCTTTTTCAGTTCAAATTATTCGAATGTACCAAAGGAAGAGTGTTTAAAATGCACGAAAATGGTTGGTACAGTGAAGAAAATGATGAGTACAAAGGAAGAGTGTACACTAGGCAGTCAAAACATTACTTTATAAAGTATACATATGGAAATTAAATGTTTGCATAAGCCAAGAATGACAACAATTTCATTCTTGCTAACAAATAACGCTGACATAATATATCACTACTAGAATGTATATTCATCTACAATCCATGCACTGACAACAATATTTAAGTGAATACTCTCTCTGATCAATAAAGTAGGTTCACATGTTAAAAACTTTGTACACAAGTGATGCCTGTGCCTCACCTATAATTACACTAGTGAATAAAAGAACAGACAAAAATGGGACAATAACATACCTTTACTTTAACACAAGAAAGGTGTAATATGAAAAAAAAAAAACAAGGCTATTGCACGCACACAATATGTATCAACCTGAGAGCCTAAAGCCACAAGTCAAAAGGGTATAAATATAATTAACAGTGGATAGTAAAACAAGTGTACTTTCAAGTTATCTTTATCAAGATAGAGAGGTGACCGCCCCTTTCTAATTTCATTAAAGGATGTCTAGATAATCAAAGCAACATGTGCATGGCAAAAAAAATACAAAATTTAACCAGGAGGTTTTCATGCCAATGTACAGTAAAGCTTAGAGGCAAATAACCATACTTAAATTTTAATTTGGCTTTAGCAACTATAAGAAAAATTCATCGACAATGTGTTTAACGCCATCATTCTTGGGTTTTCCACTTATATGCAGCAATACTGAAGCATGCAAATGGCGAGATGGGTTTCTAACTACACGCATGCATAGCCTAGACGGAAGTTGATTGGGAAGTAAAATAGCAGCTCACTTGAGCATGAACGCTTAAAGTTGGTGTCAATGCAAATAATGGGCACATCAGCTAGCACGATTCATCCATAGACTTAAAAGCTAATTGAATAAACTTTGGTTAAACAAATGCAAATCAAATTCTTAATTCAACTTGGAAATGTTTAAATTAATTTATCTTAATCGCTTTGCTCACTTTAAACATAGTATTCACAAGGAGCAACCATAATCACCGCTATTATCCTCCAAATTGAACAGAAATGATTCATCTATTGTATGTTTACCATATCAAATTATCTTCTGCAAGAAAACTATTATATTTTTGTTTTTAACGCATCGCAAACCATGTTTTTGTTGGAATTTGTATATAGAGAGGAGGATAGAGATAAAACGTAGAATAAATGAAAGACCACATTTTTTAGTTCTGCACTTTTTCTTCATACAACTTGATTACAAATGAGGGAGTACAACCCTTTTATAACATAGCCAAGTATCTAGAGTCTTCTTTTTCTAGAGTTTTCTTTTATTCTCTAATTTCTACTTTCCTCAACAAATCAATTCTAAAATTCTCCATTTGATAAATCTAAAATTTCTTGCCATATATTTTAACCTTCCCCTAATACAATAGTTAATTTTATTCCATAGTGTTTCTTATTAAAACTAAATTTATTTGTTTCCTTAAAACCAAGTTTATTTCCAACATCCTCCCTTAAACTTGGTTTTACTACTTCAAACAGATTCCTTGATTCGAAGCACTTTCTCTTCGATTTGTGATGCACTCTCTCATCACCTTCAAAAATTATCGAAACACTTTCTCTTCGATTTGTGATGCACTCTCTCATCACCTTCAATTTTTTTTAATATTGGAGCACTTTCTCTTCATGGTGCACTTTCTCACCCACAACTCTAAAATAAAATTTCTTCCACGGCCACTTGTGCCATGTTCTCTTTCTCTTCATTGGTGCTCCAACATCAACATCTTCTACAATATCATCTTCGATCTTCTTCTCAGTCTTCTTCTTCATCTTTGATCTTCTTCCTCTTAATCTTCCTTCTGATTTTTTTTTTGATCTTCTTCTCACTCTTTTTCTTCCTCTTAATGTTCCTTCTGATTTATTTTTTTTTTTTTTTTTTTTTTGGCTTCTTAGAGATCTCTCTATCCTCCCTCATTAACCTAGCTCTGATACCATGTTGGAATTTGGATATAAAGAGGAGGATAGAGATAAAACGTAGAATAAATGAAAGACTACATTTTTTAGTTCTGCACTTTTTCTTCATACAACTTGATTACAAATGAGGGAGTACAACCCTTTTATAACATATCCAAGTATCTAGAGTCTTCTTATTCTAGAGTTTTCTTTTATTCTCTAATTTCTACTTTCCTCAACAAATCAATTCTAAAATTCTCCATTTGATAAATCTAAAATTTCTTGCCATATATTTTAGCCTTCCCCTAATACAACAGTTAATTTTATTCTATAGTGTTTCTTATTAAAACTAAATTTATTTGTTTCCTTAAAACCAAGTTTATTTCCAACAAATGTTACTCATGACCTTATCATTCCTTCTATAAATACTAGTTCGAAAGCAACAAAGATCCAACAGCAAATGCAAATAGGCCTTTCTTATATGATAACAAGTCTAAGGGTAATGCATGGAAACCATCTTTAGCACGTATGGCAACAGGGGATCCACATGTATGCAGTACAGAAGCATGACCGAAACTAATTTCCCTTACAGTGTGGTTTATAATATATTAAAGGACACCCAAATTCACAACAAAATTTTATAGATGAATGCAAACTAGTTGAAACTAGTAACCGCAAAATCAAGTGTGTCCATGTGGGTTAATGGCCACTAGCAACCCCTACTTAAGTGAGGATAATAATTATAACCAAGGCAGTTCACCCAAATGACTGGAACAGTAGCTAAGCAAAGCCCGAACATTGATATTTATTGAAGACTCGAAATAGCGGATTAGCAATCAAGTTTAACTGTAAGATAAACTTAATTTTAATCGATGGTGGAGAAGAAGGAGGAGCAATTACTGCTGCGAAGCAGTGGCTCAGCGAGACAGGCACGACTGGATGCGATGGAGATGACCGCGGATTCGGAAAAAAAATTCATGGCTGCCCCAGGTTTCGAACCCATGTCTCCAACACCTAAATAAATTTCCACCAAAGTATTGTTCGGGAAGGAACATTATTCCCGCTGATAATTGGAAAACGGGATGCCGCAGTCTTTCCAGACCAAGTCTGAGTACATGCCATGAGATCGGGTCCGCCTGCGAGAAAGGAATCGCATGCCTCTGTACAATAGTAGGCATCACGTACTCACTCCTATGTTTTCATTTAAAGCACCAAAAGTAATTCCTGAGTTCTCTTGCTCGATTGATTCAACTGGTTTGGAGCGCGGAGAGATGGAGGCGGCCCTTTTTCGATTGATTTATATACGATACTCATAACAATTATCATATATAAAATCAATATGATAATATAATCAAATCAGAGTATCATATATGAATCAATACGATACTCATAACAATTATCATATATAAAATCAATATGATAATATAATCAAATCAGAGTATCATATATAAATCAATACGATACTCATAACAATTATCATATATAAAGTCAATATGATAATATAATCAAATCAGTTATAGTAATGTAATAAAATAGTAGGGGATTGTAACAACCTGGAAAATCTGAGCCAGTTTAAAATTTTTATTTTGGCGAATTTAATGAATTTTGGTTATTTAAAATGAATTATTTTAAATAATAATGACGGAAAATTTAATCTCGATGAAGTTAAAACGAATAAATTAATTTTAATTATATAACGAGCCTGAAATGGCGCGGTAGTTCGAAAATTCGATTTCGAATTTCAAATGAATATACAGAATTCGTTTTAAGTCGGAATTGGACGAAACAAGAAATATTTGAATCTATTTAACCATATCTTTCTGATGAGTGTAAGAAATTGAGATTTCACTTTAAAAGTTTAGAGATATGTCCAGTTTAAAATTTAGAAAAGTCGCTGTGGAATTTATATATATTTTAATATATATATATAAAGGCCCTAAAAAATGGAAATTTGGCAAATGGACTCGGTTTTCGACGAAACCACTTTTGTTGGATCTGTGATGTCAAATTATTGCTAGGTTTCAAAAATTCATAATTTTCTGAATGAATATGTGTGCGTGGCGAAGCTAAACATGTTTTGACAGTTTCAGTTAAATTGGATCGACCAGAAAATGACCATTTTTCAAACGGTCTCAAAATTCGATGAAATTAGTTATGTTAGGACCGCGATACGAAGCTAGAAATAATTTTTCTGTAATTTTTAGAGTTCATACGTGGCCCTGGTAAATTGAAATGTGCGTTTAAATTCAATATACATTGATTTCTATTTTAATTTGAACGAAAACTGATCGTAACGATCAAATTGGCCTTCGTGACATATCCCGTTGTGTTCGGAATGGGGGTTATTAGCTAGGGACGATAGTCGGTGGGTTCGATTTCGAGTTCATAATAAAAAGTTGCTTTTTAAAAGTTAAAAATAATAAAATAATAAATTAAACTCATATACCCCCTCTTTCCCTCTTTTCCCAGTCAGACCCCCCACATTTTTTTCACTTTCCCGATCACCTTTCTTCCTTGTCTCACCGCGCCTCCTCGTCGCGTCCGTCCAGCCTCCCTCCTCCGCCGCTAGAGGCACCGGGCCCCCGTCGATCTCTGCTGGCCCCCTCCTCCTCGCTAATCCTCTCCCCGATCCCCCTGAAACCCGCAATACACCCACCCGACGCAGCAAACCCTAATCGCACCGCTCCTCCAGGCGCCCCGACACCGCAACCTCTCGCCTCCAGCTTCTTCTCCTCTATCCTCTCTCCTCGCAAGCCCTAACCCCCTGCGATCGAACCCGCTCCCCCCTTTCCTATTCCTCCTCCGCGCCTCTCTCCCTCTTCTTCCTCCTAGCTTCAGTCATCCGCCTGCTCCCTCTTCCTCCCTTCGCAAAACCGCCCCCATTTCTCTCGTTTTACTGTAAGTCCCTTCCTTTATTTTTAGTACTTTACTGTTTTAAATGGCATGGTTTTTATAATAAAAAAAATATAATTTAAAAAAAAAAACTGAATATATATAGATTTTATTTTTAATGAATAACAAGATTGGATTTTTATTGGTAGAAAAGATCGGATTTTTAAAAAGAAGAAAAGTATGATTTTATTCATAGAAAGGTTTAGATTTTTTTTACATGTAAAGATTAGATTTTTGATATGATAAAAGTTGTGATTTTGTTCATAGGAAAAAAATACGATTTTTATTTATTTAAAGGCGAGGTCTTTACTTGTTTAAAGTTTTGATTTTTATTTGTTGAAAAGTTAAGATTTTGTGAATCGAAAATGGTGTGATTTTTATTAGAAAGGATAATATTTTTATTAGAGAAAAAGTTTGATTTTTATATATGCATATAAAGTTAGGATTTTTAGTCGTGTAAAAATAGAATTTTTAACGATGTTAGAATATAATTTTTATAATATAGAAAGGTTAAAAATATAATTTTTATAATAAAGAAAGGTTAAAAATATAATTTTTATACTAGTGGCATATTAAAAATATGATTTTTATTCATGCAGAGTAATAAAAATATAATCTTTATTAGGAGAAGCGCAATATAAAATATAATTTTTATAACAAACTGAAGATAAAAATTTGATTTATACATATATGAGGTGAAGATAAAAATTCGATTTTTATATATGTAGTGAATACGGGCAACGAAAGTGACAAAAGACAAAAAGTTGAAGATTTCCTGCATATGAAGACTCATGGAGTTTGGTTTAGCTTTTGGTGGGAACTTCTCACTTTAAATTTCCTTTTCTAGTTAAAATTATATACTAGGATGCAGACGGTGTTTAGTAGCACCTGACACCATCGTCCACAGACCATGGACTTGTTTGTTTGGATGTGTAGTTGGTTAGATTATTTGATTTGAATTTGGTTGTTTGGTGAAATGAAATTGATTTGATTGATATGTGTATGGCGTGGGCCATTACTAGACCGGGGATAAGGCTAGGCCTTGTCCCGTTTCTAGTATCGTGCCGTTATGCCGCCGAAATTTTCTAAAATATGTTAGAAAAATAAAAATATCATTTTTATTAGATAAATGAATAAAATAAAATATTCGTTTACAAATCAGACGATTTGTTTATGTACACCCATTTGATTGATATTGATTGGAACGATAAATTTTACACATCGCCCAACTGCACAAATAATAATTTGTGTTTGTTGACTGAAACCCCACACGGGTATTAGGATGATATTTGACGTACACTAATCCCGATTGTTTAGTTGTATGTCAATTGATAGGTTGACAGACAGTTGTGTAGTGCACGTTGGATGATGGTTTATTATTTATCATTGCTGATATATACGTGTGTTGTATGAAAATCCATAGAAATAAAATCTATGGTAATTGATTGGGCCTCATTCCAGTTTCGAAATAAAATATTTGAAATAGAAATATTCGAAATAAAGATATTTGAAAAGAAATATTTAAATAGAATATTTGAAATAGAAATATATGAAGCCGTGTTGATTAGGTTTGCGCCATTTTGACGCGTGCGATATTTATATCGATTTTATTCGTTTTTATAACGAATATCGAAAGGAAGTGATTTCAAAATATAACGTTTTGAAAATATTATCATTTATATGTTAATGATATGGAATATTCAAATTTGATTTGAAATTGAATATGAAGTTGAAACCGTTTTGAAAACGAATTATAAAATACGTTTTGAAAGGAAATCAACAAAATATATATAATATATATATTACATATATTTAATGGCCTGAATAGAACGCGTCGCGCTGCGGCAAGTCGCGAATTTCGACCATTGACTTCGAATTGACGTTATGAGAGATCCGACCGTCGGATTCTCCTGAAACCGGGACCGCTGGGTTCATATCGAAAAGAGCTTACCAATGAATATTAGAAATTTGAAATCTAACGTTTGGAATTGGAGATACGTCCAAATCAAATTCAGAAAAGGTCGCTTTAAGTGCAGTTCGACGACCATTATTGGAAATCGACTGTACGGGCCTTGATAAAATTATTAAAAATATCTATACTTCGTGTAAAATCATAATATATGAATTGAAAAGAACTGGGATGAAGAATTCCCTATTTGAAAGGGTAAAAATATATTTTTATCGAAATGTACTAGTTATGAACTAGAATTTAAATCCAATGTTTTTAAATAAATGAATTGGATTTGAAGTGGTTTTAAAATAATCAGAATTTCCAATATACGTATTGGAATGGATTTGAATCAAAATTATCTCCGGAATATTTCGATGTTGGGTTTCGTGATTATACGGATATGGTTGTGGAAATTTGAAAGATATATTTATATCGTTATTTCCAATACGATATTTGTTGGTTTCAGAATTTGATATTGAATATAAGCCGATATATTTTCTATTCAGAGCCTTGTATTTAATATCAAATGGGATTCTGGGTTCGTCGTGAATGTTGTCTTAAATAACACTGTTCTTGAACCCAGTTTAGAAAAGAATAAATCTTTTTATTAAGATTTAGTGAAATTGTCCAGTTAATTTGTATTTAATTGGAATTGAATTTAAATTGGTTTTTGGGTTTATCGTGAACGGTGTTTTAAATAACACCTGTTCTTTAACCCGATTAACAATGGGATGTGACTTTGGGTTTATCGTGAACCGTATTTTAAAAGATATCGGTTCTTTAACCCAGTTAAAGATTAAAACTAAGTGGAGTTTTAATGAATTTTTAATTAGATTGAAATGATCGGGAATGGAGTATCACCAGTTTTGCTCCAAGCGATAGTCAAATCTTCAATTAGATTTGAACGTGAAATGGTAATTAATTTTACCGATAACACCGTGGTTTTAGATATGGAGTACTATCAGTTTTGCTCCATGGGATGAATAGGTTGGGATTGGGAAATAAAATAAATAATTACTTCGGTGTGGTTCGCTAATCCCGACTAGATTGGAAAACCATAATATGGTTTAAAATGATATTCAAAGCAAGATCAAGGAATAAATTTAAAAGAATTTATCTTTGATAAAATTAATGGAAACCTTTCCCTAAAAGTGTGAATAATTTAATAAAAGAATATTCTGAATTGGAATGAGGCGTATGTTGTGTTTGTGTTTGTGTAACATTTGTTTATTATATACGTGAGCTATTCAGAAAGATCGGGTTTATCCCATTCTGAATAACTGATATGACGATAAGTCGAAGAAGAAGACGGTGGTTGAAGACCGGAGGTCTTCACATCGTTTGGGTGATTACTGATGATCTTGATTGGGTTGTACACCCAAGAGGAAGGAATCAGTTGGTGATTGAAACACCCCATCTCCGTTAGGGTCACTCTCAAAAGGAATGCCCTAATTTTGGTGGAGGTTTATAAGTACAAGTCACAGATATACAAGACAGATATAATAACACATATTTGTAAATAGCGGAAGAACAACAAACTTTATTTCATAAAGTCAAATACGTGTTACAACAACATCCTTTCCAAAAACATAACATAACACTTTCATAATCTGTTTTGAGTACATTATTTTTAAAGAAGCATAAATAAAACATAGATAAACTGCAAAAGCCCCATAGTGGATTGTCCAAAGCCATAGTTTAAAACAGGAAAGTCCAAGCAATACATTTCTCTTCTTCAAGCTGGGTGCTAAGGCTGATCAAGCTGCTGTGTTCCCTCCCTGAGGACCTGGGGGGGGGGGGAACGGAAGAAAGAAGACGAAAGAAAAGTAGAGTCAGACATAAAGCCTGAGTAAGTCTAGTACTATTTTGTCTATGAATAAAGAACTGGGTATGATAAGTATAAACAAGAAGTGGGCATGCACTATAAACTTGGTTAAGTTGTCTAGGGTCGAATATACTATCGTACCCCATGTTAATCTCTGAACCCATATAAACTAGTTTCCACTGGCACCCCATAATCAGGGTGATGTGATCCATTCAATGATGATCGGCTCCTACTCGCATAGTTACATGTGTCTTACGGCCCCCGATGTCTGTAGTTACCTATGCTGGTCCCACTATGGGGTGTATCAAGTCCCATAGTGGCAACCCGACACAACCTTAGAGTGCACAGGTATGCTACTGGTGTCTAGTGCCTTATTTTTCTGCGCCGGAGTGTGTGCACGCCCGCACTCCGTTAGAACCCACACAGCTACACCACCGCCGTCGATTTGACCTCTTACAATCAGCCCAGTAATCGTGCCCCACCCTGCCTAGTTTCAGGGTATCCTGATACACCTTCTAGGGTTACTGCTGAAAAGGGTCCCCCCGTTACTAGGTTTTCTATCTCTAGCCAACATGCTAAGTTGGTTAAGTGTTTCCTAACCTAACCCCCACCAATCCGTTTTGTTTAGCATGTTCCATTTTGATTAAGTCTTTAGTTCACTTAATCCTAACAATCCTGACTCAGCCTTAATTGTCTTATTAAGGCCCTGACCTCTCACATTAGACAGTTATTGTTGTGGCTGGCTGTTGCCGGTTGGTTCCGGGCAGTCTTACGCCACAACTCAGTCTAACCTCGGGTCCTTGCTGGGCTCCATGTTTAACCTCCCACATTGGATAGGTATTGTTGTGACTACTGGACAGCCGGGCGGTTCCGGGCAGGTTTACATCACAACTCAATCCAACCTCGGGTTAAACACATCGTATGTTCTACATTTACATATCTTGTCATTCTTCTTTATTTCTTATATGTAAATATTTGCGGCCCATTATTAAGTTAATGGTGTAAAGGTTACACCAATCATGGGCCCAACCCATACTTGAATTTGGGCCCTTTTATTTTATATTTTCATTCATTAATTAATTTTAACCCAACGTTATTTTCCCCCGTTTTACACGTCCGTTTATATATATTGGGCTTAGCCTTTTAAAGCCCAATTTAGCCATGCGAAAAGGGGAGGCTTATGGCGTGATTACATACACAAAAAGGGGGAAGGTGAGCGTATGAACTTGCAATATGACGTTGGGAATACAAAATAGAAACTGGTGTACTTGCATAGTAGTGACATATACTTTGGTCATAAAACATAGGTGACATGAATCAAAGCATGTGAACTTGTAATTGAGATATCATTATTGTCACATGAACCTATATTTTTATTTAGGCATAATGTCAAATATAAGCATGGCATAAATATTTCTAGCATAAGCATGACATAATGTCAAACATAAGCATGGCATAAATACTTCTAGCATGAACATAGCATAATGTCAAACATAAGCATGGCATAAATACTTCTAGCATGAACATAGCATAATGTCAAACATAAGCATGGCATAAATGCTTCTAGCATGAACATAGCATAATGTCAAACATAAGCATGGCATAAATACTTCTAGCATGAACCTAACCTAGCCATGTACCACATATGTCATCATATAATTCTTGTAAACAAGATAGACTTAATTATGGATTTCAATTATGCCAAATATCATTCATAGCCTAGCCATATTCATAAGTTTGCAAATAGGTTTTCTAGTACAAAAGCATGGCTTAATACATGATGCCAAATTCTCAACATAATTTCCTATGGATTATAATAACCAAACTTGTTCCAATTACTTACAAAATGATTTATGCACAAAAATATACATCATGATGGCATAGTAGCAAAAACCCCAAACTTGCATAAATTTAAATCAACTACCTGCATGTAGCTTCAACATGGATTACATAATTTGCGAAATATTCCAAACGTATACTTGCATAGAACTACCGCATGTAGTTCTTTATAACATAATCCATAAATATCCAAACGTATATAATATTTCAAATTGATAAGAACGCACAAATATGAATAACTTTATTGCCACAATTCAAGCATACAGATTAACACAATTGTTTATTCATACCAAAGTAATACTCTACTTACAATGGTTGCGGTGAATTCTCTAATTAAGAGATATGATTCCTATGTTGAACTGATTGGCTTTAGGTCTCTTTAAGCTTTAGAAATTTCCTCCTAATCCTCTCTCTAGTTGGCGGCTACTCTTAGTCGTTCCTCAGCAACATGGCGGCTATGTTCTTAATTTTGAATGAATAGATTAGGGTTTAGTCTAGGGTTGTTTATATAGAGGTTAGGAACTGATTAGGACCCTTGATGTTGCTTGGATTGATCATAGCCATTCATTAGATAGAGAGACCAATTAGAACCCGCCACCTAGCCCTAATGACAAAGCAGACCACAGAGAATCGGCCAAACACAGACCTGGCCAGCCAGGTTGGCTGGGCTCGACCAGGTCGACACCCCTGTCGACAGGGCTGTCGACAGTCCTGTCGACATAGGTAGCCCAGGTCGACAGCCCAGTCGACCTGGGTGGCCTAGGCGGGTGTTTATCCGCCCTGGCCCATTGGGCCCGATTTTTAATTATTTTATTCTGTTTAAATTTTAAATTTAATTCAAAACTTCCGAAGGCCATATCTTCTTCATACGAACTCCGTTTTTCGAAAACTCGGACTCTATTTCGTGTATTTTTCCGAGACGAACGCAATGGCGTATCCCGTTTCCCTTAGTTATTTGATTTCAGATTAATTATACTTTAATTTGCTAATTTCACAGATATAGAATTTTCGGGGTGTTACATTCTTCCCCACTTAAAAAGGATTTCGTCCCCGAAATCTTCAAGTTAGGAGGAATGTATATCCTAACATCCAATCATCCATCTTCTCATCCATCAAACACGAGCATCCATTTTCCTTAAAAGACTTCTAATGCTTCATGATCATATGCGAAGTGTGTGTATATGAACTTATCAAATGCAAAATCAGGCGGTCTACTGATTCAGTTGACCTCCTTAATGCGAATTATGTAAGTGCCATGAATCCATTATGTATGCAAACTTCCCTATTCTTGATTCTACATGAGTGCACAATCATTCAATACAAATGCAACATCCATATGACAACACATTATAGTTCAACCACATATGAATGCAAACATATATGCATATGCAATATGAAGTGACTGAGCTGATCTAAAACCTAGATTGTGTGTGTATATGCAACCACGAGCAACCACTAGCAATCACTTGCAACCACTTGCAACCATCATCCATAACATGTTTCAACTACATGTTTCCATCCAAAAAGATTCTACCTAAAAGATACGGTCGAGGAAATATACCTAAAAAGATAGATAAAAGCGCAACTTAAGGAAAAGGAAAGATCAAGGATGTACCCTCGAACAGAAAAGGGTAGGCTGTACGGATTCTAGCTTCAGTTTCCCAAGTCGCGTCTCCCTCGGCGTCGCTCCACTGGACTTTGACGAGCTTGACTTCGCGGTTGCATAGCTTCTTCACTTCCGTCCCTAAGATGCGGGTTGGAACTTTTCTTATGGTTGCTTCGCGTTCCACTTTGGCCTCTTCGAGGATATTTGGCTCTACCACTTCAGCAGACTCATGTAGACATTTTCGGAGATGTGAAACGTGAAAAACGTTGTGGACTCCAGCCAACTTCTCGGGTAGCTCTAATCTATAGGCCATTTTCCCAATCTTCTCGATGATAGGGAATGGACCTACGAACCTTGGCGCTAGTTTTCCTGTGGTTCCAAAATGAACAACGTTTCTTAGTGGTGATACCTTGAGAAAAACTCTGTCTCCAACTTCGAATTCAAGGTCGGTCCTTCTCTTGTCGGCATAGGACTTTTGTCTGTCTTGGGCCGTCTTCATCCTTCTTCGTATTAAGTCCACTTTCTCTGAAGTCTCTCGGACCATGTCTGGTCCAAGTATGAGCTTATCCGTGGACTCCCACCAACAAGTGGGCGATCGGCACGGTCTTCCATATAAAGCTTCGAAGGGCGCCATTCCGATGGTTGCTTGATAGCTGTTGTTGTAGGCAAATTCCACCAAAGGAAGGTGGTCTTCCCATGTCCCTCCGAAGTCAAGGACGCATAGTCTTAAAAGGTCTTCCAAAACTCTGTTCACTCTCTCCGTTTGGCCGTCAGTTTGGGGATGATAGGCTGTGCTCAAGCATAACTGTGTTCCTACTGCTTCTTGCAGACTCCGCCAAAACTCGCTGGTGAAGATGGGGTCTCGGTCACTAACGATGCTAGATGGTATCCCATGGAGTCGAACGATTTCCTTGAGGTAAAGTGATGCTAGGGATGAGGCAGTTCTTTTACTTTTGACAGGTAAAAAGTGGGCGCTTTTAGTAAGCCTATCCACTATTACCCAAATACTAGTGTTGCCTCTCCTAGACCTAGGCAGCCCATTGATGAAGTCCATTGAGATGCTATCCCACTTCCATTGCGGGACCTCCAGAGGATGTAGCAGTCCGCCAGGCTTTTTCTGTTCCGCCTTAACCTGTTGGCACACCATACACTTAGAAACGAACTCTGCCACGTCCTTTTTCATGCCGTTCCAGAAGAAAGTTCTTTTTAAGTCTTTGTACATTTTATCTCCGCCTGGGTGTATCGTCATCTTGGAGCGATGTGCTTCCCCTAGAACCTTCTTTATTAAATCGTTTGTCTGTGGGACGCATAGTCTTCCATCTCGCCTTAGAAAACCCTTATCGTCGATAGAGTATCTGTTGAGGTGACTTGAAGTCTCACCCTTAATTAGCCTATCAATCATTTCCACAAGCTGAGGGTCTTCGCGTTGTGCTGCCCCTACTGAATCCACTAAAGTTGGGCGCACTTCGAGAGATGCTAGCAAGCCCGGTACGAAATCGGAGGAAGGCCTAAAGTCGAAGCAGGCTATAAACTCTAGGCTTTGTCTTTCAACAAACAACGGGCTTAGGGTCAATTTCTTTCGGCTCAACGCGTCTGCTACTACGTTGCCTTTGCCCGGAGTGTAGGAGATTTCGAAATCGTACGAGGCAAGAAACTCCATCCATCTTTGTTGCCTCAAGTTAAGATCCTTCTGCGAGAAAAGATATTTCAACGATTTATGGTCAGTGTAAAGTTCGAACTTCTCACCTAGGAGATAGTGTCGCCAAGACTTGAGTGCAAAGACGATGGCGGCTAACTCAAGATCGTGGGTTGGGTAGTTCTTTTCGTGCACCTTCAACTGCCTCCCGCCATAAGCTACTACCCTTCCTTCTTGCATTAAGACGGCGCCTAGCCCTGTCCCACATGCATCCGTATAAACAGTGAACATCTTGCTCCCATCTGGCAGCGTCAAAACTGGGGCTGTTGTAAGAGCCCTTTTCAGTCATTGGAAAGCAAACTCGCAATCCAAGTCCCAGTTGAACACTAGATTCTTCTTAGTCAACTTCGTGAGCGGAGCTGAGATTTTCGCAAAATCCCTTATGAATTTTCGATAGAAACCTGCTAGTCCTAGAAAGCTTCGGACCTCAGTTGCATTCCTTGGTGTCTTCCAATCCTGTACCGCCACTACCTTAGCAGGGTCCACCGCTAACCCTTGTTTGGATACTATGTGCCCAAGGAACCTCACCTCTTCTCTCCAAAAGTGGCATTTGGAGAACTTGGCTTTTAGTTGATGGACTCGCAAAGTTTCCATGATTGCCCTTAAGTGTTGAGCATGTTCCTCTTCACTCTTTGAGAAGATAAGGATATCATCTACGAAGACCACTACGAATTTGTTGAGGAAATCTCTAAATACCCTACTCATCAGGTCCACGAAGTAAGCAGGTGCATTTGTCAAGCCGAAAGGTATGACAAGCCATTCAAAGAAACCGTCTGGGGTTCTGAACGCCGTTTTATCGATGCTATCTTCAGCCACCCTTAGCTGATGAAAACCGGTTGCTAAATCGAGTTGGGAGAAAACAGACGCTCCTACAAGCTGGTCAAACAAATCGTCAATTCTAGGGAGAGGGTGCCTATTCTTTTTCGTTAGCTTGTTGAGCTCCCTATAGTCAACACATAGACGGAGTGAACCATCCGCCTTTGTAGCGAACACCACTGGAGCGCCCCATTCTGAAACGCTCCTCCTAATGAACCCATTTTCTAGAAGCTCTTTAATCTGTTTACTGAGCTCTTTCCTTTCTCGTGGAGCCATATGTCTAACGGGCAACGCAACGGGCTTTGCATTATCTACAAGATATATGCGGAAGTCTATTTCCCGCTTCGGAGGCAAGCCCTTCACCTCTTCAAAGACATCCGGATATTCCCGGACCACTTTAACTGATTGCAAATTTTCAACAGAGGCATCTAGCGATTCAAGATAACTAAGCATAACCACATACGAGGGATTACAAGAAATTTCCATAGTATTACCGAGCTGGGTTAGGAGCCTAATAACCCTTTTCTCACAATCAAGGATGGCCCCATTACTGGATAGCCAATCCATACCCAAAATCAAACCATACCCCGAAAAGCCCAAAACAAAGGCACTACATTGAAATTCTACACTTAGAATAGAAATTTTCAATCCCACACAGATCATAGACAAATGAGCTGGGCCCCCAATTGGGTTTGAAACAATTAAGGGGTCCTCTACCATACTAGTTTTTAGGTGCAGAGATTCTACTAAAGCAGACGAGATAAAGGAGTGTGATGCGCCAGAATCAAATAAAGTGCGAACGGTGTGATCATAAAGATAAACTACACTTTCTACAGAAGTATTTATACCTCGCTGTTGCAATGGTGGCGCTTCTAGCACATGAACCTGTGCCCCTGGGGTGGATCCAGCGCCCTGCCCCTGTCCTCGTTTCTTTGGGCAGTCCTTAGCCCTGTGGCCTGTCTGACCGCACAAAAAGCACCCACCATTCTCCTTAGCCTTCTTCTTCCGACAGTCCTTTACTAAGTGCCCCACTTTGCCACAGAAATTACACTTCCTCTTCTCTTTGTTGCCTTTTCCGCCCTTCTTAAAGTCTGTCTTCTTAGGCTGCAAACCCTCTTTCTTCCCTTGAGAGCTTTCTGCCTTTGTCTCCTTCTTGCCCTTATCCTCTTCATTCAGCAATGCCATTTGCACCAATCTTTCATACGTGGCCCCCATGGGTATATGGGTCATGGCCAAACTATGTAATGGCTCATTTAACCCTTTGACGAAACGGAGAGCCTTCTTGTGCGGGGTGTTGACTAGGTCAAGCCCAAACCTAGCCAGCTCATCAAACTGATTCACATACTCTCTGACTGTCTTGTCCCCTTGCTTAAGAAATAAGAATTTTTCCAAATGCAAACTTCTTTCCGCATCTGAGAGAAATTTGGTCTCAAACCTTGCCCTAAAGTCCTCCCATGTCTCCACTGGTCTTTCAGCATTAGTGACTTCCCACCAGTAGGAAGCCTCACCCTTCAATAGCCACACTGCCAACTGTACTTTTTGTCTGTCTTCTACCTCAAAGATGATGAATAGGTCCTCAGTTTCTTTCAGCCAATTTCTAGCTGCCACGAAGGACTCAGTTCCATGGAAATCCCTTCCTCCCATAGCTTTAAAATCTTTGCATATCTTAGCGAATGTGTTTCCCCGAGGAGGAGGTGGAGGAAAAGGTGCCGCTGCAGCTGGATGATTTCCTTCCGCTGGGGGAGGAGGAATGGTAGGACCTGGCTGAGTGGCCCTTGCTTCTAAGAACCGTCTAAACCAACCAGGTATTGGCACCCCTTCCGGCAAGTTAAGTTCTTGGGACATGCTGAAACAAAAAGGATAGATTCAAAACGAAGGATAATAGATAGTTCCTATGGCTTTGGGGGGTGGACTTTGCCTTTTTTAAAATAAAATAATATTTTTCTTTTAAAAATGCTTCTTTAAATTTCCTTTTTGAAAATAATTTTTCAAAACTTTTTATCTTATCTGGTAAACCTGTGCTCTGATACCAAGTGAAACACCCCACCTCCGTTAGGGTCACTCTCAAAAGGAATGCCCTAATTTTGGTGGAGGTTTATAAGTACAAGTCACAGATATACAAGACAGATATAATAACACATATTTGTAAATAGCGGAAGAACAACAAACTTTATTTCATAAAGTCAAATACGTGTTACAACAACATCCTTTCCAAAAACATAACATAACACTTTCATAATCTGTCTTGAGTACATTATTTTTAAAGAAGCATAAATAAAACATAGATAAATTGCAAAAGCCCCATAGTGGATTGTCCAAAGCCATAGTTTAAAATAGGAAAGTCCAAGCAATACATTTCTCTTCTTCAAGCTGGGTGCTAAGGCTGATCAAGCTGCTGTGTTCCCTCCCTGAGGACCTTGGGGGGGGGGGGGAAACGGAAGAAAGAAGACGAAAGAAAAGTAGAGTCAGACATAAAGCCTGAGTAAGTCTAGTACTATTTTGTCTATGAATAAAGAACTGGGTATGATAAGTATAAACAAGAAGTGGACATGCACTATAAACTTGGTTAAGTTGTCTAGGGTCGAATATACTATCGTACCCCATGTTAATCTCTGAACCCATATAAACTAGTTTCCACTGGCACCCCATAATCAGGGTGATGTGATCCATTCAATGATGATCGGCTCCTACTCGCATAGTTACATGTGTCTTACGGCCCCCGATGTCTGTAGTTACCTATGCTGGTCCCACTATGGGGTGTATCAAGTCCCATAGTGGCAACCCGACACAACCTTAGAGTGCACAGGTATGCTACTGGTGTCCAGTGCCTTATTTTTCTGCGCCGGAGTGTGTGCACGCCCGCACTCCGTTAGAACCCACACTGCTACACCACCGCCGTCGATTTGACCTCTTACAATCATCCCAGTAATCGTGCCCCATCCTGCCTAGTTTCAGGGTATCCTGATACACCTTCTAGGGTTACTGCTGAAAAGGGTCCCCCCGTTACTAGGTTTTCTATCTCTAGCCAACATGCTAAGTTGGTTAAGTGTTTCCTAACCTAACCCCCACCAATCCGTTTTGTTTAGCATGTTCCATTTTGATTAAGTCTTTAGTTCACTTAATCCTAACAATCCTGACTCAGCCTTAATTGTCTTATTAAGGCCCTGACCTCTCACATTAGACAGTTATTGTTGTGGCTGCCTGTTGCCGGTTGGTTCCGGGCAGTCTTACGCCACAACTCAGTCTAACCTCGGGCCCTTGCTGGGCTCCATGTTTAACCTCCCACATTGGATAGGTATTGTTGTGACTACTGGACAGCCGGGCGGTTCCGGGCAGGTTTACATCACAACTCAATCCAACCTCGGGTTAAACACATCGTATGTTCTACATTTACATATCTTGTCATTCTTCTTTATTTCTTATATGTAAATATTTGCGGCCCATTATTAAGTTAATGGTGTAAAGGTTACACCAATCATGGGCCCAACCCATACTTGAATTTGGGCCCTTTTATTTTATATTTTCATTCATTAATTAATTTTAACCCAAAGTTATTTTCCCTCGTTTTACACGTCCGTTTATATATATTGGGCTTAGCCTTTTAAAGCCCAATTTAGCCATGCGAAAAGGGGAGGCTTATGGCGTGATTACATACACAAAAAGGGGGAAGGTGAGCGTATGAACTTGCAATATGACGTTGGGAATACAAAATAGAAACTGGTGTACTTGCATAGTAGTGACATATACTTTGGTCATAAAACATAGGTGACTTGAATCAAAGCATGTGAACTTGTAATTGAGATATCATTATTGTCACATGAACCTATATTTTTATTTAGGCATAATGTCAAATATAAGCATGGCATAAATATTTCTAGCATAAGTATGGCATAATGTCAAACATAAGCATGGCATAAATACTTCTAGCATGAACATAGCATAATGTCAAACATAAGCATGGCATAAATACTTCTAGCATGAACATAGCATAATGTCAAACATAAGCATGGCATAAATGCTTCTAGCATGAACATAGCATAATGTCAAACATAAGCATGGCATAAATACTTCTAGCATGAACCTAACCTAGCCATGTACCACATATGTCATCATATAATTCTTGTAAACAAGATAGACTTAATTATGGATTTCAATTATGCCAAATATCATTCATAGCCTAGCCATATTCATAAGTTTGCAAATAGGTTTTCTAGTACAAAAGCATGGCTTAATACATGATGCCAAATTCTCAACATAATTTCCTATGGATTATAATAACCAAACTTGTTCCAATTACTTACAAAATGATTTATGCACAAAAATATACATCATGATGGCATAGTAGCAAAAACCCCAAACTTGCATAAATTTAAATCAACTACCTACATGTAGCTTCAACATGGATTACATAATTTGCGAAATATTCCAAACGTATACTTGCATAGAACTACCGCATGTAGTTCTTTATAACATAATCCATAAATATCCAAACGTATATAATATTTCAAATTGATAAGAACGCACAAATATGAATAACTTTATTGCCACAATTCAAGCATACAGATTAACACAATTGTTTATTCATACCAAAGTAATACTCTACTTACAATGGTTGCGGTGAATTCTCTAATTAAGAGATATGATTCCTATGTTGAACTGATTGGCTTTAGGTCTCTTTAAGCTTTAGAAATTTCCTCCTAATCCTCTCTCTAGTTGGCGGCTACTCTTAGTCGTTCCTCAGCAACATGGCGGCTATGTTCTTAATTTTGAATGAATAGATTAGGGTTTAGTCTAGGGTTGTTTATATAGAGGTTAGGAACTGATTAGGACCCTTGATGTTGCTTGGATTGATCATAGCCATTCATTAGATAGAGAGACCAATTAGAACCCGCCACCTAGCCCTAATGACAAAGCAGACCACAGAGAATCGGCCAAACACAGACCTGGCCAGCCAGGTTGGCTGGGCTCGACCAGGTCGACACCCCTGTCGACAGGGCTGTCGACAGCCCTGTCGACATGGGTAGCCCAGGTCGACAGCCCAGTCGACCTGGGTGGCCTAGGCGGGTGTTTATCCGCCCTGGCCCATTGGGCCCGATTTTTAATTATTTTATTCTGTTTAAATTTTAAATTTAATTCAAAACTTCCGAAGGCCATATCTTCTTCATACGGACTCCGTTTTTCGAAAACTCGGACTCTATTTCGCGTATTTTTCCGAGACGAACGCAATGGCGTATCCCGTTTCCCTTAGTTATTTGATTTCAGATTAATTATACTTTAATTTGCTAATTTCACAGATATAGAATTTTCGGGGTGTTACAGTGATCGTCAGACGTACTTGGAGATCGACGGATATGCGAGGAAAGTGCCTCCGGTTTCGTTCAGACCCAAAACAAACTTGTAAGGATGGTGTGTCTTACACTGGATTTTGCTCTGTGTTGATTGATCTCTATTAAATATACATATTCTTGGTGAAGGGGAATTTATTCCCTTACTTCACCCTTCTCTGAGACGTACGGGATCAGAGGTTGTATATGGATAGACATCAGTCGCGTGGAGTGGATTGCCTGTGTGGCATGCCTAAGTGGCAAATGATCAAGGCTTTTGTTGAAAAGCAAAGTCTTGTGGTTGATGATCAAAGCACAGCCTTCGTGGCATCGCTTTGTGTAGCGTTAATTCGCGAGCCTCACACCCCGGTATGAACCAAAAACGAGAGAAGGATCCAGGGAGAACTTGCGTCTCTTTCTAGTTAGAGGTGGTGTCGGTGCTTAAACTGACCGACATTTATATACTTTTCACCTAAGTGGTTGTTGCTGTTGCGAGGCGCCTCAGATATGGAGTCATTTGGCTCATTTGCGTCCCATAGGGCGGGGAGACGTAGTGTTCAGGGTTTAAGTTTAATCCACATCGAGTGGACCGGCCCTGTGGCTCCTAGGTGCAGTTGCGGCCGTATCCTGAGACATGGTAGGCTAGATTGTCTCGAATTCGGTGAGGATCTTGCCCCTAGCCTCGGTTCATAGATGGAAATCCAGTTTCCAATACGTGATTTTGCGGTTTTAATTGTAGAACCTAGTATGGTAACATGATATATGGTACCCATGCCGTCTATGATTGATACTTATGATTGAAATTGTTTTTTTTTTCCACTATACACTTATAGTACTATCAAAATAATCTGCTTTAAACGTATCAAGCATTCTTTGGCTATTATAAGGTAAAAACCCTATCCTTCGGCTTGCGTTGCATTGTGTGATGGAGCCTGGGTCATATAATAGCTTCATTGTTCTTTATTTAGCATTGCGCTGTTTGTTATATACACTAGTATTCTTGGGGTAAAAACCCGTTCCGTGTTATACGGCGTGGTCCCTTGATTTACCGAACTTTAAAAATAAAGAATAATAACTGTTTTAGTTCCCACACCAGTCACATGACTGACCTGGAGTTTATTGTTTTAACCTAAACTCTGGGTGCCCCTATTTTCCGCACGGGCAACTAGTAGTTTTGGTTTTGCAGATTTATATTCACAGGATACTGATTTATTGTTGAAGTGATATTCAGAAAGCTCTGTATCCGTGTATTTCTTTCAGTTATGTTTTGTATTATTTTTCCGCTGCAGTAATGTATTTAAATCTCTGATGTTTATCAAATGTATATAATCTATTCATACTCTGTTATATTCTACTTTCTTATGGAATTATTGTAATAAGCAATGAAATGTTCTTCTGTCTGTGTTCTGGTTTGTCTTGTCCTCAACGCAATCCGTGCTTTCCTTACCGGGGAAGTTTGGGTCGTTTTATTTTGGTGTCATAGCTCTGGTTTACAGAGCTCGAGAACAAGACAAATTAGAACCGAACGAAAGAATTCGTCAGAAATTGGATTAGTAATATCCAATGAGAATGACTTGTTAGAGATGGGATCAGCAGTATCCTAGAACGAGTGTGAAGAGTATATTTTTCAAATAAAAATGAAGACAAAATTTGTTTTGAAAAATTAATTCAAGTATACGTATTTGAATATTTTATTTGTATGAATTTGGACAATCCAATATATAAATTTTTTGCATATACGCGTCGTGAACGTATATTTGAAGTTTTAATATATTGGATAGATATAGAATCGCACTCTAGTAGCCCGGAGATGTTCTGATGGTGGTTCGAAACATCATCAGCATTTATGTTCGAGTTTCGAAGGCGTGATATCTATATATTTCCATTAGACTGATGTGAGAACCAAAACTAGATAGGGCTAATTGTTGTGACTTGGCATCAAAAACATGATTTTTGACTATGTATTAAAGTTATATGTTAGAAACGATAATCAACTAATTGATGCTGGTTGTGTTGTATGATTATTGTTTTGATTAATTGAAATTTTGAACCATTATGCCAAATTGAACCGAATATTGAACTGAATTGAAAATTGCTTGAAATTGCATACATGTACATGTGCATATATATACATTGAACAGGTCATAGCAAGGAGGCTAGAGCAGAGGAATAAAATTGTTTGCCCGACAAATAGGTACATGTCTATTGTATTTCTTGGGTGATGATGATTTTTATGAGCCGATTGGCTTTTTCATTTTCTTTTGGATTGGTAAGGGCCATGGGAGGCTATTTGAAATATCCCGAAGCTCCCGGTACAAAGGAGGTTATGGCGAAATTTTTCGAAAATTTAGGGTGTTTTCCAAATTTTTGAAAAATTTGAAAAGTTCTAAGAAACTGAAAAGTTGAAGAACTTAAGCCATAATCAAAATAATGAAAATTGAGTTGGTTAGTTAAACAACTTTCACCTTCATTCCTTTTCGAGGACGAAAAGATTTTAAGTGGGGGAGATTGTAACAACTCGGAAAATCTGAGCCAGTTTAAAAATTTTATTTTGGCGAATTTAATGAATTTTGATTATTTAAAATGAATTATTTTAAATAATAACGACGGAAAATTTAATTTCGATGAAGTTAAAACGAATAAATTTATTTTAATTATATAACGAGACTGAAATAGCGCGGTAGTTCAAAAATTCGATTTCGAATTTCAAATGAATATACAGAATTCGTTTTAAGTTGGAATTGGACGAAACAAGAAATATTTGAATCTGTTTAACCATATCTTTCTAACGAGTGTAAGAAACTGAGATTTCACTTTAAAAGTTGCGAGATATGTCCAGTTTAAAATTCAGAAAAGTCGCTGTGGAATTTATATATATTTTAATATATATAAAGGCCCTTAGAAATGGAAATTTTGCAAACGACCTCGGTTTTCGACGAAACCACTTTTGTTGGATCCATGATGTCAAATTATTGCTAGGTTTCAAAATTCATGATTTTCGAAATCAATATGTGAGCGTGGCAAAGTTAAACGTGTGTTGACAGTTTCAGTTAAATTGGGTCGACCAGAAAATGACCATTTTTCAAACGGTCTCAGAATTTGACGAAATTAGCTTTGTTAGGACCATATCGTCAATACGAAGCTAGAAATAATTTTTCTGTAATTTTTAGAGTTCATACGTGGCCCCGGTAAATTGAAATGTGCGTTTAAATTCAATATACATAGATTTCAATTTTAATTTGAACGAAAACTGGTCGTAACGATCAAATTGGCCTTCGTGACATATCCCGTTGTGTTCGAAATGGGGGTTATTAGCTAGGGATGACAGTCGGTGGGTTCGATTTCGAGTTCGTAATAAAAAGTTGCTTTTTAAAAGTTAAAAATAATAAAATAATAAATTAAACTCATATACCCCCTCTTTCCCTCTTTTCCCAGTCAAACCCCCAACTTTTCTTTCACTTTCCCGATCCCCTTTCTTCCTTTTCTCACCGCGCCTCCTCGTCGCGTTCGTCTAGCCTCCCTCCTCCGCCGCTAGAGGCGCCGGGCCCCCGTCGATCTCTACTGGCCCCCTCCTCCTCGCTACTCCTCCCCCCGATCCCCCTGAAACCCGCAACACACCCACCCGACGCAGCAAACTTTAATCGCGCCGCTCCTCCAGGCGCCCCGACGCTGCAACCTCTCGCCTCCAGCTCCCTCTCCTCCTCTATCCTCTCTCCTCGCAAGCCCTAACCCCATGCGATCGAACCCGCGCCCCCTTTCCTGTTCCTCCTCCGCTCCTCTCTCCCTCTTCTTCCTCCTTGATTCAGTCCTCCACCTGCTCCCTCTTCCTCCCTTCGCAAAACCGCCCCCTTCTCTCGTTTTACTGTAAGTCCCTTCCTTTCTTTTTAGTACTTTAGTGTTTTAAATGGCATGGTTTTTATAATCAAAATATATAATTTAAAAAAAAACTGAATATATATCGATTTTATTTTTAATGAATAACAAGATTTGATTTTTATTGGTAGATAAGATCGGATTTTTAAAAAGAAAAAAAGTACGATTTTATTCATAGAAAGGTTTAGATTTTTTTTACATGTAAAGATTAGATTTTTGATATGATAAAAGTTGTGATTTTGGTCATAGGAAAAAAAATAAGATTTTTCTTTGTTTAAAGACGAGGTCTTTACTTGTTTAAAGTTTTGATTTTTATTTGTTGAAAAGTTAAGATTTTGTGATTCGAAAAAGGAGTGATTTTTATTAGAAAGGATAATATTTTTATTAGAGAAAAAGTTTGATTTTTATATATGCATATAAAGTTAGGATTTTTAGTCGTGTAAAAATAGAATTTTTTAACGATGTAAGAATATAATTTTTATAATATAGAAAGGTTAAAAATATAACTTTTATAATATAGAAAGGTTAAAAATATAATTTTTATACTAGTGGCATATTAAAAATATGATTTTTATTCATGTAGAGTAATAAAAATATAATGTTTATTAGGAGAAAAGCAATATAAAAATATAATTTTTATAACGAAGTGCAGATAAAAATTTGATTTTTATATATATGAGGTGATTAACATAAAAATGTGTTTATTTTATGCTCTTATATTTTATCTTTTGCAAATAAATAAATGATACTTTGGGTATTTTTATGTGTATTTACAGATTGTCAAGTGATGCCTCTTTCATTTCAAATTAAAGGCCAACTACAAAAAAAAAGCTACTTCCTTATGTCAACACTTTCTCAATTCCAAGAGAAGTTGTAGCTCACTGGTAAGTGCATAGAGATTTGTACTGAGAGACCTGAGTTCGATCCCTGTCAAGCTCACTTTTTGCCAAAGAGCGGAACATTCACACTACCTTTGCTATGAAGAAATTATGGATTAGTGTTATAATATATATACATATTCATGTGTATGTATGATATTCACTGATAGACATTTGAGGAATAATCATGGAAATCAATTCAGAACATTCATTTTTCAATTTCCAATTAGAAGAATTTCTGATTGAATTGCTGCCAAGAAAAGATCAATTTTGAAGATTTTATCCTTTGTTGCCTTTGGAGTCTAATGAGTATCTTTGTTTGAAAGAATTAATCACATGCAATCTGCTCATCAACCAATCAATCAATTTGCCACATGGAAGATAGGGATGATTTGGAAGATATTCACCGTGATTTGCTTTCCAATCAAGCTTGGTCAAGGAAGGCAAGAGATATAATGGATGATGAGTCCTATTTATTCATAAACTTAATTAGGGTTTTTCCTATCTCATCTATAAATATACGTTGTAACCATTGTAAGAGGATTCCGAATTTTTTGTACTCTCTTTTAGTTTTAATAAAGTTCTTCTTCGTCTAGTTTATTTGCTTTACTTTCATAACAATTTGTGTTCTACTCAATTAGTTTTGGTAGAACACATATTGTTATTGTCTTTTATTACTGCATGCTAGTGTTGACCGTTTGATTAGTTTCAACGGCAATCCTACTTTTAATTCTTTGTTATTGTTCTAGTTGTTATTTACTTTTGTTTTTGCTAGTAACCTGTTCTTTATTTTAGTAGTTGAATTTGGTATTGATCTGATTAGATTCAGATCCATAGTAAATTCAATACCGTTGTTTTGTTATTACAACCAAATCTCCAAACTTCGTCTAACTCGCCCAAGAGATTAGATTCATAATAATTTTTAATTACACCTCCCCGTGTTCGACCTGTATGCCACACACTTGTATGCTTGCAGAATTTAATTTAAAATCCGCGCTTTTCTAGTTCATAGAATAGCGTCGATCAAGTTTTTGGCGCCGTTTCGGGGGAGGTAACGATTGAATTTTGTTATTTATTTAATTTCTGATTCGTATTTGTTTTTATTTTTATTTTTTTTTGTTTTTCTTTATATATAGAAAAAATTCTCAATTAGTTGATTTGGTAATGATCGTTGATACCGTAATCTTCTATATAAGAGAGAGAAAAAATGCCAAATTTTCCTTTATTTCTTTCCATACATTCTTTTCTTACAAGTTCTGAAATTAAAAAAAAAAATTGCCTATTTTCTCTGATTTCCTTCCCTTTCTGAAATCTTACGTTCTTCTCTTCCAAGTCTCACAAAAAAAAATTGTCAATTTTTTTTTTTTTTTGATTTCTTTCCTAGTTTTTTTTTCAATTTCTTCTACATAACCTTTCCTTTCTTCATCTAAAGTTTTCAAAAATAAAATAAAAAAATATATACTTGTCATTTTTCTTCGATCTCGTTTCCTTCTTAATTCAATTTTCTTTCCAATTCCCAGTACATATCTTTTCTTTTACTTTTAAAAAAAATGCTTTCTTTTTCTCTTTCCTTCCTTCCTTGTTTTTCTTCTGCCTTTTAAGTTTTCTACGCAGTTCCATAAGTTTTCTACTCCACTCCTCTCCCCAGTCCAATTCTGATCAGACCAGTTTCTTTTTCTATTTGTTGTTTTTATTTATTACAAAAAAAATTGCTTCTTTTTCTCAGATTTCTTTCCTTTTTCTTGCTCCCTTTCCAATCTTCACCTTTCTTCTTCTTCAAGTAAAAAAATAAAAAATCTTGAGTGGTGATTTGGTGTATCAACTACTTGGTGCTATCAATCATCCAACAAGAAAAAAAAAGTTCTTGCCAATTTTTCTTTTATTTCCTTCCTTTTCTCCTATCACCTTCTTTTCTTTTACATAATTTTTTTTTTTTTTTTTCTTTTTACACATAAAAAAAATCCTTTCTAGTTTTTGTTTGATTTCTTTCCTTCTTATTTCTCAATCTCTTTCTTTTGTTTTACAAACTCTTCCTTCTTTTCAATTCTATAATAAATAAAAAAAACTTGCTTCTTTTTTTTCTTTAGTCGTTTGTTTTTTTTCTTTTTTTCTTTTTTTTAACCTCCATTTTGTTTTGTTTTGTATTTTTTTTCTTCTTTGCTACCTCTCTTATAAAAAAAGAAAAAAGAATAAAAAGGAAGTGCCGTCTCAAAAACCAATCAAAGGCTCAAGCAAAAGAACAAGCAGAAGAATTTCAGAAGTCAAACGATTTGCAAGCAGTGAAGTTCGAATTGTCGGAGCGGTTGCACACCAAGTGGGGTGTGAACGCGCTAGCGCTACCCAATTTCACTGGAGGACTGCCGATCAAGGTGAGAATTTTTAAAACTCTACAGGTGCTCTGCTGCAAAAAGAAAAAAAATATAGACAATTGTTGTAAAAAAATTCTGTAGGGGCAGCGGCTTGAATGTACAATTTTTAATTTCTGCAATTATTTTGTGTGATTGTTGTTATTTCTGCATTTTTTTTATTCATTCTGTTAAGGGCAATACCCCAATTCACATAAGGTGAGGGATGTCATCACCCTTTCCTTAGCCCACAAATTGCATTTCATCGTAGAATCTGACTAATTATAACGGTTAGACGTTGGACTTAAGGGAGTCACGGGCTCCTCTAAGGCTTAATTGTATTGTGATAGTTGATTCATTTAGAACGAATTATTTCTTGGTGTCTAGACTACGGCAGAGAAATAACCGTTTATAAATATTACGGTTATTCGTAAATATTATATCGGTTGTTACTCTGAAGGTACATAAACCTTCGGCTGCATTGCTAGGGTGATTCCTGGTGCACCGATAACTCATGTCCATTAACTGACTGAGAAATCTTTTGATCTAAGTAATCAAACGTGTCACTTTATAATTTTGGGTTAGGAGCCATTAAGGACAGAAAATTTCGTTGTAGCTAATTTTTGTGTTTGCATCTAACAACAGTGAGTGAAAAAAGTGTTGGTCAACAAAATTCTCCTAGGGGTTCTCAAATAAACCAAAACTTTCAAAATGAGATGGATCAAAACCAAATAAACCAAAATTTACAAAATGAGATGAATCAAAATCAAATAAATCAAAATTTTCAAAATCTCAATATTCAAGTGGATAGACCCTTGTCTCTTTGTGATCGATGTTATCCGACTAGGACCGTCCAACCCTCTGTCATCGTGTTCCCACCAGTTGAAGGGAACAATTTTGAGCTAAAACATTATTTTATTCAGGAGGTACCAAAATTTACTGGGTCTGAAAATGCTTATGAATTTCTAAGCGAATTCGAATTGTATGCGTCCACAACAAAAATGCAACAATTATCTAACGAATCGATCAAGCTAAGGCTAATCCCATTTGCACTACTTGAAAGCGCTAAAAGATGGCTAAATTCTCTTCCAAAACATTCCATAAGAAGTTGGGATGAATTTTTCACCATATTCTTGAAAAAGTTTTTCCCTTTCCATAAAACTCTCAAAATTCGAACTGAGATAAACCAATTCTGTCAAAATGAAGGGGAAACTTTTTCAAAATATTTTGAGAGATTCAACCAACTACTGTATAGTTGTCCTCATCATGGAATTCTAAAAGATCACTTGTGTCAAATTGCATATGAAGGGCTTAACTATCAGTCTAGAACTCAACTAGAATCAATGTGTGGAGGAGATTTTATGTCTATAACAGCCGATGAAACTTGGCGGTTCTTAGAAGATTATTCTGAAAAGGACATGCAATGGGAATCGATTCGCATTCCCATTCGTTCTTCTACTGGAGGAGTGCATGTCGTGGACCCAAGTCAAATTCCTTTAGAAAATCAAACTCCTCAAGTCGGAGAAGGGTTACCCCACTATTACTCTCAGGACCAAGCCAATGCTATAGCTCAAAATAATCCTTACTCAGCTACATACAATCCTGGTTGGAGAAACCACTCAAATTTTTCTTGGTCAAACCCCAATAATTTGGCTAACCCATCTCACATGCAACCCTTTATTCCCTATCCGAATTACCAAGCTCCTTCTCCCAATTCTCAAACCTCTCAAGTTGCACCTCAATCAAAACAACCTTATCGGCATCCCAATTTTCAATCATCAAACCAATCATCTCAATCTTCTCAACCGTCACAAGACATTGTGCGTTTAGAAAAACAAATGGAACAAATGATGAATATGATAAAGGAACTAGCGAAAAATAACGAGAAAGGAAAGTTGCCTAGTCAACCTGAGGTGAACCCAAAATATAACTCTCGTGCAGTAAATTCTTGTGAGGACGAAAACCATAATCCAGTCAATGCTATTACAACCCTTCGATCTGGAAAGAGGATTGATAATAACATGGGCAACCCTGGCGAACCTTCATACTCAATCCCTAATCTTGATGATCACCCATTGGATTCGAATGCCAATTCTTCTAAACCTCAAGTTCCCTTAAATGTTGGCAATCCCAACAATTCTCCTTCCAGTGTCGGCAAACCCGACCCACCTTCGAAAATTAATGTTGGCAATACCAACACTCCATCTTCTACAACCTCACCACCTTCTATTTCCTCGGATAAACCTTCTTCTTCGAATGATGAAACTGATCACAGAATAGAAAAACCAATAGCTCCATTTCCCCATAGACTCAATAATAAAAAGAAAGCGGCAAATTTCGATAAAATTCTGGAAATTTTCAAACAAGCCGTGTGAACATTCCTCTTTTAGACATCATTGAACAAATTCCTCAATATGCTAAATGTCTTAAGGAATTGTGCACACAAAAACGTGCGACTAGTGTCCCGAAAACCTCCTTTCTAACTGCGAATACAAGCTCTATTCTTTCGAGTCTTGCCCCAGTCAAGTACAAAGACCCTGGTTGCCCTACGATTGATTGCAAAATAGGAAACACTCACATCTCTCGTGCCCTACTTGATCTTGGTGTCAGTGTCAATCTTCTTCCTTATATTGTTTACCGTCAACTTGGGTTAAGGGAAATTAAACCAACAAACATCACTCTTCAACTAGCCGATCGATCTGTCAAAAAGCCATTGGGAATTATCGAAGACGTCTTGATACAGATCGAGCAGTTTTACTTTCCTGTCGATTTTATAGTTCTAGAAACAGAACCTGTCTCAAATCCCAAAGTTCAAATACCATTGATTTTAGGACGTCCTTTCTTAGCAACCTCAAATGCTGTCATTAATTGTAGGAATGGTCAACTTCGACTTTCCTTCGGGCATCTAACCATAGAGCTAAACATCTTTAATCTCAACAAACAACCTAGGGATTTTGAGATCGATGAAATTGACATGATTCAAACCACAGTTGATGAAAACTCTAATGACACTTCTGAAGCCTTAAAAATGTGTCTTGACCATTTCTACTCCAATTTCGATGAACTTGAATACATTTCTGAACTAAACAAATTTCTTGACTCCGACACTTCATCACCTGAATCTGACCAAGGGATGTTGACCAATGTCAACACACAAGAACTTCCTAAGTTAGACCTCAAACCCTTACTACCAGACCTTAAGTATGCCTACCTAGACTCCTCAGAAACTTTTCCCGTAATCTTGGCCTCCGATCTTACTAAGGATAAGAAGAAAAACTTTTGGAAATCTTGCGGGAAAATAAAGACGCCTTGGGGTGGGAAATTAGCGATATAAAAGGAACTAGCCCATCAATTGTGGAACATTGCATACGTTTAGTTGATGAGACTAAACCCACCCGTGAGGCGCAAAGGCGATTAAACCCAAACATGAGAGAAGTGGTCAAGGAGGAGATAATCAAATGTCTAGACAATAACATCATATATCCCATCTCTGATAGTACTTGGGTGAGTCCGGTACAAGTTGTACCAAAGAAGTCGGGAGTCACAGTGATCAAAAACGAAAATAATGAACTCGTCCCAATAAAAATCAAAACAAAATAGCGTGTGTGTATCGACTATCGAAAGCTTAACTCAGCCACACGAAAAGACCATTTTCCCTTGCCTTTTATTGACCAAATGCTTGAACGCTTAGCGGGACATGAGTACTACTGTTTTCTCGATGGGTACTCTGGCTATAACCAAATTCCTGTCGCTTTAGAAGATCAACATAAGACCACCTTTACTTGTCCCTTCGGAACCTTTGCTTATCGTCGCATGCCTTTTGGTCTTTGTAATGCCCCCGCGACTTTCTAAAGGTGTATGATGAGTATTTTCTCTGATATGGTGGAAGAATTCTTGGAAATATTCATGGGAGATTTCTCAATCTATGGATCATCTTTTTCCCAATGCCTCACTCATTTAGAACTCGTCCTAAAACGTTGTAAGGAAAAATCACTCGTGCTTAATAGGGAAAAATGTCACTTCATGGTGAAAAGAAGGATAGTTCTAGGTCATGTCGTCTCCAAAGATGGCCTTAAAGTCGATAAATCGAAAACCGATTTAATTGCTAATCTACCTCCTCCTAAGTCTATTAAAGATGTTCGTTCATTTCTTGGCCACGCGGTATTCTGTAGAAGATTCATTAAGGATTTCTCAAAAATTTCAAAACCTCTCTCGAATTTTCTTGCCAAAGACGTAAAGTTTGAATTTTCCAATGATTGCAAAACATCTTTTGAAACTCTTAAGTCAATCTTGACCACAACTCCCATCATTCAACCTCCTGATTGGACTCAACACTTCGAACTTATGTGCGATGCTTCTGACTTTGCAATTGGAGCCACCTTGGGCCAATGAATTGATAAACTCCCTCGAGTCATTTATTACGCTAGCAAAACCTTAAACGAGACCCAATTGAATTACTCAACTACTGAAAAGGAATTTTTGGCAGTTGTCTTTGCTCCTGAGAAATTCAGACCATATCTCATAGGATCCAAAGTCATAGTTTACACTGACCATGCTGCCCTACGATATTTGCTTTCTAAGAAGGATGCTAAGGCCCGCTTGATTCGTTGGATCCTTCTTCTTTAATAATTCGATATAGAATACGAGATAAAAAGGGTTCTGAAAATGTTGTAGCAGACCACCTCTCTCGAATTGTGCACGAAAATGTTGATGACACCCAAATCGATGACTATTCTCCTGACGAGCAAATCCTTTCGATCTCTAACACCCCTTGGTACGCTGACATTGTGAACTATCTTGTCACACAGCAAACACCCGCTGAATGGTCGAAACAAGATAAACAAAAATTTCTCTCGAAAGTTCGAAACTTCTATTGGGACAACCCATATCTTTTTAAATACTGTCCAGACGAAATCATTCGAAGGTGTGTGTCCAATCATGAACACCAAAATATTCTCTCTTTATCACATGACCATGCTTTTGGCGGTCATTTTGGAGCAAGAAAAACAGCTGCAAAAGTTTTGCAAGGCGGTTTTTACTGGCCCACACTCTTCCGTGACGCTTTCGAATTTTGCTCTAGATGCGATTGATGTCAAAGAACGAGTCGGATTACTAAGCGAAACATGATGCCTCTCAACCCGATTCTAGTGATTGAGTTATTCGATGTTTGGGGCATCGATTTCATGGGACCATTCCCTAAATCATTTGGGAATCTTTACATCTTGCTTGCGGTAGACTATATCTCAAAATGGGTTGAAGCCATCCCGACCAAAACCAATGATAACAAGGTTGTTATCAAATTCCTCAAAGAAAACATCTTTTCACGCTTTGGCACATCTCGGGCTATCATTAGCGATAATGGAACTCATTTCTGTAATCGTGCTTTTGAATCCTTGCTCAAGAAATACTCAATCACACACAAGCTGTCGACCCCTTACCATCCACAAACTAGTGGACAAGTAGAAGTTTCCAATAGACAAATCAAACAAATTCTTAAGAAAACCATGCACTCCAATAGAAAAGATTGGTCCTTAAAACTGGTTGATGCACTTTGGGCTTTTCGCACTGCTTATAAGACCAATCTAGGAATGTCACCATATCGATTAGTCTTTGGAAAAGCCTGCCACTTACCTCTTGAATTGGAGCATCGTGCTCTTTGGGCCATAAAATTTTTGAATTTTGACTTAGAAAAAGCCGGCTCACATAGGAAGTTACAAATTTCTGAATTAGAGGAATTAAGAAATGAAGCTTATGAAAATGCGAAAATCTACAAAGAAAGAACCAAAGCCCAACACGACAAAAACAAACTTCGTAAGGAACTCAACGTAGGTCAAAAAGTTCTTTTATACGACTCTAGACTTCACTTGTTTCTAGGAAAACTCAGATCTCGATGGACCGGACCTTATGTTGTGACAACAGTATATCCTCATGGAGCAGTTGAAATTGAAAATCCTAAGGATGAAGAAGTCTTTAAAGTAAACGGTCAGCGACTGAAACCATTTCTAGAATTCGAGCAATATGAAGAAGATGATCTTATCGATCTTCATGAGCCCGATATCCACCGTAATATCAGGTGGTACACGTTCTTTTTCTTTTACTTTTTTTTTTCTTTTTTTCTTTTTTTTCCATTTTTTTTTCCATTTTGATCTGCATAACTTAGACAGTTGGGACACTGTCTCATTCTAGTGTGGGGGGATTATTATTACATCGGTAATCAAACTTTATGAACTAGGTCATTCATTGAACAAGGATAAACTTAAAATTCATAAATAACACCTTGGTCCTTGTTTGATAAGTTGAATTTTTGGGTGATGGGAATGAACATTATTTATTCATTGAGTTGTAATGTGCTTTTTAAGATGCTAGCTTAAGACTGTGCAGACGTTAGTCATGTTATGGAGTAAGCGTGTCAACCCTTGTTATACATGTTAGAATGTGCAAGTAAAAACAATCAAAAAAAAAAAATCAAATCAAATAAAAATGATTTTGCACCTACGTTTGTTGGATTTTCTGAGTTTGTTTACATGCATAATATTTTTTCCACTCAAATTTCAAACTTTCAAACTTGTAAGTTCTAAATTCCACTTGGCCCACTTAAGGAGAAGCGTTTCATTATAGCATTCTTCTTCGATACCCCCACGTTATTCAAACCCAAGTTTTAGTCGATTTACATCATGTTTCAACAAGTTTTCTTATATTGGTATAATATAGAACCTTTTCACTGATAGATTTTCAAAGGTTAAGAACGTCACTTTTTATACCAATATTACACTACCCACTCCGTACTTGTTTTAAGATAGCATAACCATATACCACATCTTATTTTATATGGGTTATCTATCTTATGAAACTTTGTTTATCTCTCCTTTCAGCTTTTCTTATAACATCAATTCAGACTTGTGTGTTGAATTAGAGTTATAGAAGTAGAGTAACTAAGGCACAAAAACTTTCCTTTTAAGAAGTGTGGTTATGATTCGCTTAGTAGAGGAGGAATCAAATGAAATAATAGACGGTATCATTCCATTCCATCTCCACTCATCATTCATCATGAAGTTGTGAAAAAAGAAAAAAAAAAAAGAGTCTCTCAAAATAAAATAGTCATTCATCACTCTTGGCTATAAAGATTTCATTTCCACTCCATCCACATCCATCATACTGTACTAAGAAGCGAGGATTGTAGTTGAGGAGATGAATGGAAACAAAACATCTATATGTGCCTTAGTATTACTTTATCTTTTGTAGCTTGAAATTCAACTAATACACTTGCCCTCTTATTTATAATATTTTTAGAACTTACAAAATTTTCCTTCATCTATGCATAACTCACATCCAATACATTACAGTTACACTGGTGCAAAATTATTCAAAAAAAATAAAAAAAGAGAGGAATGAATAAAAGATTGGGTGCACATTGTCGATGTGTAGAACTTTGGTTGACACCACGCTCTTAACCTTCAAGACAATTACAGTGTTATCAAGGAATTACGATTCAGCTTGGAAAATTTTGTTCATTTTTGCACTAATTATGGGATAGACAATTTGGGACTAAACAGTTTTTATTGAATTTGAGTGAAATTCTTGGAATGTGGAAGACTTTAAATGTATTGTTTGGTTAATCCGCGTACTTAAGATGCTTTGGATTTTGTGGGTAGTATCCGCTGAAAACCCTCACGAGACACCACTCGTCCTACTAGGGACACCTAGAGGTTTAACGGCTTGTTGCATACGCTCAATGCAATCATGTTTCCTACGAAAGTGTGACCTATCTAGTTAGTTTTTCATTTTTTTTCTTTTTACTCGAGGACGAGTAAAAGATAAGTGTAGGGGTATTTGATTAACATAAAAATGTGTTTATTTTATGCTCTTATATTTTATCTTTTGTAAATAAATAAATGATACTTTGGGTATTTTTATTTGTATTTACAGATTGTCAAGTGATGCCTCTTTCATTTCAAATTAAAGGCCAACTACAAAGAAAAAGCTACTTCCTTATGTCAACACTTTCTAAATCCCAAAAGAAGTTGTAGCTCACAGGTAAATGCATAGAGATTTGAACTGAGAGACCTGAGTTCGATCCTTGTCAAGTTCACCTTTTGCCAAAGAACGGAACATTCACACTACCCTTTGCTATGAAGAATATATGGATTAGTGTTATAATATATATACATATTCATGTATAAGTATGATATTCACTAATAGACATTTGAGGAATAATCATGGAAATCAATTCAGAACATTCATTTTTTCAATTTCCAATTAGAAGAATTTCTGATTGAATTGCTGCCAAGAAAAGATCAATTTTGAAGATTTTATCCTTTATTGCCTTTGGAGTCTAATGAGTATCCTTGTTTGAAAGAATTAATCACATGCAATCTGCTCATCAATCAATCAATCAATTTGCCACATGGAAGATAGGGATGATTTGGAAGATATTCACCGTGATTTGCTTTCCAATAAAGCTTGGTCAAGGAAGGCAAGAGATATAATGGATGATGAGGCCCATTTATTCATAGACTTAATTAGGGTTTTTTCTATCTCATCTATAAATATACGTTGTAACCATTGTAAGAGGATTCCGAATTTTTTGTACTCTCTTTTAGTTTTAATAAAGCACTTCTTCATCTAGTTTATTTGCTCTACTTTCACAACAATTTGTGTTCTACTCAAATAGTTTTGGTAGAACACATATTGTTATTGTCTTTTACTACTACATGCTAGTGTTGACCGTTTGATTAGTTTCAACGGCAATCCTACTTTTAATTCACCGTTGTTGTTCTAATTGTTATTTACTTTTGTTTTTGCTAGTAACTTGTTCTTTATTTTAGTGGTTGAATTAGGTATTGATCTGATTAGATTCGGATCCATAGTAAATTCAATACTGTTTTTTTTGCTATTACAACCAAATCTCCAAACTTCGTCTAACTCGCCTAAGAGATTAGATTCATAATAATTTTTAATTACACCTCCCTGTGTTCGACCTGTATGCTACACACCTGTATGCTTGCAGATTTAATTTAAAATTCGCGCTTTTCTAGTTCATAGAATAGCATCGATCATGAGGTGAAGATAAAAATTCGATTTTTATAAATGTAGTGAATACGGGCAAGACAAAAGACGAAAAGGTGAAGATTTCCTACATATGAAGAGTCATGGAGTTTGGTTTAGCTTTTGGTGAGAACTTCTCACTTTAAATTTCCTTTTCTAATTAAAATTATATACTAGGATGCAGACGGTGTTTAGTAGCACCCGATACCATCGTCCACAGACCATGGACTTGTTTGTTTGGATGTGTAGTTGGTTAGATTATTTAATTTGAATTTGGTTGTTTGGTGAAATGAAATTGATTTGATTGATATGTGTATGGCGTGGGCCATTACTAGACCGGGGATAAGGCTAGGCCTTGTCCCGTTTCTAGTATCGTGTCGTTATGCCGCCGAAATTTTCTAAAATATGTTAGAAAAATAAAAATATCATTTTTATTAGATAAATGAATAAAATAAAATATTCGTTTACAAATCAGACGATTTGTTTATGTACACCAATTTGATTGATATTGATTGGGACGATAAATTTTACACATTGCCCAACTTCACAAATAATAATCTGTGTTTGTTGACTGAAACCCCACACTTGTATTGGGATGATATTTGACGTACACTAATCTCGATTGTTTAGTTGTATGTCAATCGATAGGTTGACAGACAGTTGTGTAGTGCATGTTGGATGATGGTTGATCATTTATCATTGCTGATATATACGTGTGTTGTATGAAAATCCATAGAAATAAAATTTATGGTAATTGATTGGGCCTCATTCCAGTTTCGAAATAAAATATTTGAAATAGAAATATCCGAAATAAAGATATTTGTAAATAAATATTTAAATAAAATATTTGAAATAGAAATATATGAAGCCGTGTTGATGAGATTTGCGCCATTTTGACGTGAGCGATATTTATATCGATTTTATTCGTTTTTATAACGAATATCGAAAGAAAGTGATTTCAAAATATAATGTTTTGAAAATTTTATCATTTATATGTTAATGATATGGAATATTCAAATTTGATTTGAAATTGAATATGAAGTTGAAACCGTTTTGAAAACGAATTATAAAATATGTTTTGAAAGGAAATCGACGAAATATATATATTATATATATTTAATGGCCTGAATAGAAGGCGCCACGCTGCGGCAGTTCGCGGATTTCGACCATTGACTTCGAATTGACGTTAAGGGAGATCCGACCGTCGGATTCTCCTGAAACCGGGACCGTTGGGTTCATATCGAAAAGAGCTTTCCAGCAAATATTAGAAATTCGAAATCTAACGGTTGGATTTGGAGACATATCAAAATCAAATTTAGAAAAGGTCGCTTTAAGTACAGTTCGACGACCGTTATTGGAAATCGACTGTACAGGCCTTGATAAAATTATTAATAATATCTATACTTTGTGTAAAATCATAATATATGAATTGGAAAGAACTGAGATGAAAAATTCTCTATTTGAAAGGATAAAAATATATTTTTATAGAAAATGTACTAGTTATGAACTAGAATTTAAATCCAATGTTTTTAAATGAATGAATTGGATTTGAAGTGGTTTTAAAATAATCAGAATTTTCAATATACGTATTGGAATGGATTTGAATCGAAATTATCTTCGGAATATTTCGATGTTGGGTTTCGTGATTATACAGATATGGTTGTGGAAATTTGAAAGATATATTTATATCGTTATTTCCAATATGATATTTGTTGGTTTCAGAATTTGATATTGAATATAAGCCGATATATTTTCTATTCAGAGCCTTGTATTTAATATCAAATGGGATTCTGGGTTCGTCGTGAATGCTGTCTTAAATAACACTGTTCTTGAACCCAGTTTAGAAAAGAATAAATCTTTTTATTAAGATTTAGTGAAATTGTCCAGTTAATTAGTATTTAATTGGAACTGATTTAAATTGGTTTTTGGGTTTATCGTGAACGGTGTTTTAAATAACACATGTTCTTTAACCCGATTAACAATGGGATGTGGCTTTGGGTTTATCGTGAAAGACATCGGTTCTTTAACCCAGTTAAAGATTAAAACTAAGTGGAGTTTTAATGAATCTTTAATTATATTGAAATGATTGGGAATGGAGTATCACCAGTTTTGCTCCAAGAGATAGTCAAATCTTCAATTAGATTTGAACGTGAAATGGTAATTAATTTTACCGATAACACCGTGGTGTTAGATATGGAGTATTATCAGTTTTGCTCCATGGGATAAATAGGTTGGGATTGGGAAATAAAATAAATAATTACTTCGGGGTGGTTCCCTAATCCCGACTAGATTGGAAAACCATAATATGGTTTAAAATGATATTCAAAGCAAGATCAAGGAATAAATTTAAAAGAATTTATCTTTGATAAAATTAATGGGAACCTTTCCCTAAAAGTGTGAATATTTGAATAAAAGAATATTCTGAGTTGGAGTGAGGCGTATGTTGTGTTTGTGTAACATTTGTTTATTATATACGCGAGTTATTCAAAAAGACCGGGTTTATCCCATTCTTAATAACTGATACGACAAATCGAAGAAGACGGTGGTTGAAGACCGGAGGTCTTCACATCGTTTGGGTGATTATTGATGATCTTGATTGGGCTGTACACCCAAGAGGAAGGAATCAGTTGGTGATCGTCCAGACGTACTTGGAGATCGACGGATATACGAGGAAAGTTCCTCCGGTTTCGTTCAGACCCAGAACGAACTTGTATGGACGGTGTGTCTGACATTGGATTTTTCTCTGTGTTGATTGATCTCTATTAAAAATACATCTGCTTGGTGAAGGAGAATTTATTCCCTCACTTCACCCTTCTCCGAGACGTACGGGATCAAAGGTTGTATATGGATAGACATTAGTCCCGTGGAGTGGATTGCCTGTGTGGCATGCCTAAGTAGCAAATGATCAAGGCTTTTGTTGAAAAGCAAAGTCTTGTGGTTGATGATCAAAGCACAGCCTTCGTGGCATAGCTTTGTGTAGTCTTAATTCGCAAGCCTCACACCCCAGTATGAACCAAAAACGGGAGAAGGATCCAGGGAGAACTTGCGTCTCTTTCTAGCTAGAGGTGGTGTCGGTGCTTAAACTGGCCGACATTTATATACTTTTCACCTAAGTGGTTGTTGCTGCTGCGAGGCGCCTCGGATATGGTCATTAGGCTCATTTGCGCCCCATAGGGCGGGGAGACGTAGTGTTCAGGGTTTAAGTTTAATCCACATTGAGTGGACCGGCCCTGGGGCTCCTAGGTGCAGTTGCGGCTGTATCCTGAGACATGGTAGGCTAGATTGTCTTGAATTCGGTGAGGATCGTACCCCTAGCCTCGGTTCATAGATGGAAATCGAATTTCCAATACGTGATTTTGCGGTTTTAATTGTAGAACCTAGTATGGCGACATGATATTTGGTACCCATGCCTTCTATGATTGATACTTATGATTGAATTTTTTTTTTCACTATACACTTATAGTACGATCAAAATAATCTATTTTAAACGTATCAAGCATTCTTTGGCTATTATAAGGTCAAAACCCTATCCTCTGGCTTGCGTTGCATTGTGTGATGGGACCTGGGTCTTATAATAGCTTCATTGTTCTTTATTTGGCATTGCGCTGTTGGTTATATGCACTGGCCTTCTTGGGGTAAAAACCCGTTTCATGTTATACGACGTGGTCCCTTGATTTACCGAACTTTAAAAATAAAGAATAATAACTATTTTAGTTCTCACACCAGTCACATGACTGACCTGGAGTTTATTGTTTTAACCTAAACTCTAGGTGCCCCTATGTTCCGCACGGGCAGCTAGTAGTTTTGGTTTTGCAGATTTATATTCACAGGATACTGATTTATAGCTGAAGTGATATTCGGAAAGCTCTGTATCCTTGTATTTCTTTCAGTTATGTTTTGTATTATTTTTCCGCTGCAGCAATATATTTAAATCTCTGATGTTTATCAAATGTATATAATCTATTCATACTCTGTTATATTCTTGTATTCTGACGGAATTGTTGTAATAAGCAATGAAATGTTCTTCTGTCTGTGTTCTGGTTTGTCTTGTCCTCAAAGCAATCCGTGCTTTCCTTACCGGGGGAGTTCGGGTCGTTTCATTTTGGTATCATAGCTCTGGTTACAGAGCTTGAGAACAAGACACATTAGAACCGAACGAAAGAATTCGTCAGAAATTGGATTAGTAATATCCAATGAGAATGACTCGTTAGAGATGGGATAGCAGTATCCTAGAACGAGTGTGAAGAGTATATTTTTCAAATAAAAATGAAGACAAATTTTGTTTTGAAAAATTAAATTCAAATATACGTATTTGAATATTTTATTTCTATTGAATTTGGACAATCCAATATATAAAATTTTTGCATATACGCGTCATGAACGTATATTTGAAGTTTTAATATATTGGATAGATATAGAATTGCACTCTAGTGGCCCGGAGATGTTCTGATGGTGGTTCGAAACATCATCAACATTTATGTTCGAGTTTCGAAGGTGTGAAATCTATATATTTCCGTTAGACTGGTGTGAGAACCAAAACTAGATAGGCCTAATTGTTGTGACTTGGCATCAAAAACATGATTTTTGACTATGTATTAAAGTTATATGTTAGAAATGATAATCAACTAATTGATTGCTGGTTGTATTGTATAATTATTGTTTTGATTAATTGAAATTTTGAACCATTATGCCAAATTGAACCGAATATTGAACTGAATTGAAAATTGCTTGAAACTGCATACATGTACATGTGCATATATATATACATTGAACAGGTCATAGCAAGGAGGCTAGAGCAGAGGAATAAAATTGTTTGCCCGACAAATAGGTACATGTTTATTGTATTTCCTGAGTGATGATGATTTTTATGAGCCGATTGGCTAGCCGCTTAGCTTTTTCTTCTGGATTGGTAAGGGCCATGGGAGGCTATTTGAAATATCCCGAAGCTCCCGGTACAAAGGAGGTTATGGCGAATTTTTTTGAAAATTTAGGGTGTTAGCCAAATTTTTGAAAAATTTGAAAAGTTCTTAGAAACTGAAAAGTTGAAGAACTTAAGCCATAATTAAAATAATGAAAGTTGAGTTGGTTAGTTAAACAACTTTCACCTTCGTTCCTTTTCGAGGACGAAAAGAATTTAAGTGGGGGAGATTGTAACAACCCGGAAAATCAAAGCCAGTTTAAAATTTTTATTTTAGCGAATTTAATGAATTTTGATTATTTAAAATGAATTATTTTAAATAATAACGACGGAAAATTTAATTTCGACGAAGTTAAAACGAATAAATTTATTTTAATTATATAACGAGCCTAAAATGGCGTGGTAGTTCGAAAATTCGATTTCGAATTTCAAATGAATATACAGAATTCATTTTAAGTCGGAATTGGACGAAACCAAAAATAGTTGAATCTGTTTAACCATATCTTTCTAACGAGTGTAAGAAACTGAGGTTTCACTTTGAAAGTTGAGAGATATGTCCAGTTTAAAATTCAGAAAAGTCGCTGTGGAATTTATATATATTTTAATATATATAAAGGCCCTTAGAAATGGAAATTTTGCAAACGATCTCGGTTTTCGACGAAACCACTTTTGTTGGATCCGTGATATTAAATTATTGCTAGTTTCAAAATTCATAATTTTCTAAATCAATATGTGAGCGTGGCGAAGTTAAACGTGTTTTGACAGTTTCAGTTAAATTGGGTCGACCAGAAAATGACCATTTTTCAAACGATCTCAGAATTCGACAAAATTAGTTTTGTTAGGACCGTATCGTCAATACGAAGCTAGAAATAATTTTTCTGTAATTTTTAGAGTTTATACGTGGCCCCGGTAAATTGAAATGTGCATTTAAATTCAATATACATAGATTTCTATTTTAATTTGAACGAAAACTGATCGTAACGATCGAATTGGCCTTCCTGACATATCCTATTGTGTTCGGAATGGGGGTTATTAGCTAGGGACGACAGTCGGTGGGTTCGATTTCGAGTTCGTAATAAAAAGTTGTTTTTTAAAAGTTAAATATAATAAAATAATAAATTAAACCCATATACCCCCTCTTTCCCTCTTTTCCCAGTCAAACCCCCCACTTTTCTTTCACTTTCCCGATCCCCTTTCTTCCTTGTCTCACTGCGCCTCCTCGTCGCGTCCGTCCAGCCTCCTTCCTCCGCCGCTAGAGGCGCCGGGCCCCCGTCGATCTCCGCTGGCCCTCTCCTCCTCGCTACTCCTCCCCCCGATCCCCCTGAAACCCACAATACACCCACCCGACGTAGCAAACCCTAATCGCGCCGCTCCTCCAGGTGCCCCGACGCCGCAACCTCTCGCCTCCAGCTCCCTCTCCTCCTCTATCCTCTCTCCTTGCAAGCCCTAACCCCCCGCGATCGAACCCGCGCCCCCCTCACTACAAGAAAAACAGGATATAGCAGCGGCATTATCCGCTTCTAATCCGTCGCTAAATTGACTTTAGCGACGGATTTCCTGCATAACTCTGTGGTCGGTAAAAACCATGACGGTAGTTGTGTCAGAATTTACAACGGAATTTAGCATGAGTTTTCCGACTGATTTCCGTCATTTTACTAATTTTATAGTAAAAATAAAATTTTGTTTATTAATTTAATTTTTATTTATATACCGACTATTTAACGACGGATAATTAATTTATAATAAAATTTTCTACAAAAGTAATGGGTAAACCCTTACTAATTACCAAGGGATTAGCGGCAAAATATTTTTTAGATCAAACATTTTCAGTATGTGATCCGTCGCTATTCCGTTTCTATTCTACCAATAAACATTCTTTCATGTTTTTTGCTTACAACTTTATCAAATACTATCGTTTAACTGTCAATGGTAAAATAAATAACATAACCCAACAAAAAAAATAAACAACAAGTATATAAATTACTGTATATTATTTCACACATATCATTCAAACAACTTAGCATTTCATACATATTGTTTTATCAACATTTCCATGTCCACGCATAATACAACATACATTTTTACATCAATAAATTCACTTACAAAATAAGAAAATGATAGATTTAGTCTTGCTTTGCAAAAATAAAGTACCAGGTTCTCGTCATCATCCTTGTATCCAAGTGAGACTGAACAATCTTAACTGGAACTGCAAAAATAAAGTACCAAAAGTGTCATTGAAGAGGTACAACTGCCGATCATGAACTCAAAATAAATTCATCAATACAGATTTCAAGTTGAGCAAAACAAATGAAATCAATTTTAGTATACTTTGCTTATTAAGAAGCTAGCATACAATTGCTAGCGCTGTAGGCAGAACTATATTGGTGCAAGCACTACTGGCAGAATTTCAAGTTATATTACTTAATACATTGCATAAATTTTCTCGCTTAACAACTCATTGCATAAATTTTAATTTGCATTAGCGTCAAATGATCTGATCAACATCTTGAATTTGATTTTCTTAAAAAGAAATAGGATCTGAAGCCTATGATGGAGTATGATCTTCAAATGAGGCCAGTATGATTATAGTGTGAAAATAAATTTAGCTAAGAATTTCCTTTCTAATAATATCATTCATGAAAATGATGAAGCATGACAATAATATCATTCAAGAAAAGGGAAGGAACACGAGCATGTGTGCGCCTGTTGACATTATCATTGTACTTCTCAGTGATGGAAGTAATCAACTAAGCGATGATCTAATTGACGATCTAATTGATGACAATGTAATTGATTTATTGATACCCAGAGAAGACTCTGTTCCTGTTCTCATTACAATGGCAGTATATTATCTCAGTAACTGCCCAACAGCTCTCCAGCAACTACAGGATGAAAACATGCAACTGAAACACAAAAACTATCTCAGTGGAGAAGATTTACAGTGGACGGACCACATGACCTTGTCAATTACTCAGAATGTTATAAAAGAGACATTAAGGATGGGTAACATAATATCTGGAATAATGAGGAAAGCAGTGAAGGAGGTAGAGATAAAAGGACAGATTATACCTAAAGACTGGTGTGTGTTTACATACTTCAGATCAGTTCACTTGGACGGCGATTTTATACGATGATCCTTTCGAGCTCAATCAATGGAGGTGGAAAGACAAGGATGAAACTGCTTCAAGTAGCTTTACTCCATTTGGAGGCGGTCAAAGACTTAGTCCTGGCATAGATCTTGCCAGACTAATAACTTCCATCTTCCTCCAACTGACCACTTAAGTAAGTTGGGATGCAGAGGAAGACAAAATAGTAAACTTCCTAACTGTAAAAATGAAAGGGAGAATGCCGATAAATATAGAAAAAGGCCAAGTGAATGCTGTAACTGTAGGTTTGTAATTTCGATGAACAATGTATGTACAAAAATAGTGAACTAAAATAATATACTTATACAGAGAAATGAAGGCACAAGCTGGGGTAATCTTGGTAGTAGATGCACGATTATGAAAGAATAAAGTGTCACAACATAAATATACTAGCAAGAAAATTTTCAAATGACAGCTTGGGTTATCTTGGTGCGCCTTTAAAATATTTCCAAACTCCAACAGTAGCATCCATATACGACTTTCTAGAATAATTTATGAATTGACTAAGAAGACGTAATCGTATTGCATGTCAGGTCTCGTAATGGTTTTTGTTCAAGTATCCTCACAAAATCAGGAAAATTAGCAACAGATGTAAATTCAGAATTAAATTACGTAACTAATGCCAAATAATATTTTCACTTGTCAAATTATGCACTTGCTTAAGAAGATGAATTCATTGTAGCTTTGCGTTAATAATATCCACAAACTCAAGACGGTGACATAATGAAGAAGATCAAGTACTTCAAGCAGCCTTCCAGGAAACGATTATTACTGTAATTGTAATCAGATACGAATGATGCAAAAATAATAAATTAATACCTTTAATGAAGGCTGCTAAAAAGAAAACCATCAACATTTGTTTGCCTTTGTAATTCTTTGCTGTCTGCACCATTTAAAGAACCTATTGCCATAATGCATGAAAATTGATTAGGGACTTTACTAAACATTCAATTCTATCCACAAAATTTACATTTGAAAGGGATTATTCCTAAACCATGCATATTCCTTACATTGTAAACTAAAAATACCGAATTACCGTACAACCAATGGTCTTACAAAAAACAACAAAAAACCAACTTTGAAAGCTTAACTATTTGTATATACTCACCGTGATGGTAACTGCTTATATGATTGTGTTCTACAATATCCTGATCGAGTTGGAAACATGTACTTCACATTTTTGTTTGTTCTTCGTGCAGTGACAAAGGCTGCTGATTATTTAGAGCAAGCTGAATAAAATACTGGAAATCCAATTGATTCATTAATTCTCAAATATAAGTGCAATTGGTCATTAATTCTCAAATATAAGTTGCTTGTCCTCTGCCATTCCACGAAGCTAGGGAAAGTGGTCCTGAACTGATGCTGCAAACACAAAAGCAGTTTAGAAACATTAGTCTATTGATGGAATGTGTAGGTCGTGAGAAATGTAGACTGTGGGGAAAGCTTCAAATACTTGGCCTTGGAACAACATTGAAGACCCTTTTCACCGTCAATGGCAAAGAACCCATTAGCCAACATTTGAAGCTGCAAAGAAATGAAGTGATTACACTGTCTTTCTTTCTCAAGACATAAATGTTAGATGTATTTTGCAGTAACAAAATGCTAAATATGGTCCGAGATATTACGTAACAGCCAGACATTTTGACCGCCTCAAGTCGGTAATTGAACCAATTCGAAGCGTTCAAAATGACGGATTGTTATTGGCTTACAGGGTTTAATTCGGAATTTAACACACAACCACAAAGCTCTATAATTGTAGCATAGAACTTTTATACAGATTTCAGAGTTTTACAATGTTTACACAGCGGAAAATAAAAACAAAAATAAAACATATACATGACTCTCAAAAGCATTTTGTGCACATGGATTTGCACTACACATTGCATGGCAGCAGCTTCAGATGATGCTAAAAAAAACCCAATATTGAGTTTTATTAACGTGACTGATGCATGGCAGTAACCTTGAAGCTTTTTGTCTGCAAAACCAATTTGTCAATGTGCCAGTAATATTAAGAACTGATACCTGTATTTCACTATTTCTACAAAAGATCTACATAATTAAATATGAACTTATTTGGTCATTATTATTAAAGAATTGACCAACTTTTGTTGAAAATGTTGATCACAAAACACATATTGTACAGCCTATGTTAACTATCTGTTTCCAAGTACAACTGCAGAAAGTCGATTTTACTTTCTCGAAAACAGCAATTGCTTCCAAAGCAAAATTATATGCAAGGGCTTTCCTTTATATTAGGAGCAATGAAATAAATTAGAATAATGTTAAAAATAAGAAAAAATAAGGAAAAAAATCAAAATTGAGCAAGTACTGGCAATTTGTAAATGTGGATTAAACATATAGTATACCCTTGGCGAGCTCCTAGTACAAACTTCGTCGACCAGTATTAGTGGTCATTTACACATAAAGTTTTGCTCGTGCATGAACTTATAATAGCAGCATACAAAAATTACTGTGTGCCATATTGAAGTTGCTATAAAAAAACCAAGCAGTATATTATACAAAATGAAAATGACTGGCAAGATATAAGTACTGCAAAAATAATCTTTAGATAACTTAATCCTTATTTTTGTAATCTTATTCATTCTATCAATAGTTTTTTCCCAATTTTGTCTCATTTGACGAGCACCCTAATACATCTACTTGTTCCAAAAATAAGGCGAACACTGATAAATAGTTATTCATTACTCATAGTGGTGGTAGGCAGCTCCGTGCCATATTCTAGAAATAATGAACACAGATAAATTTTTCTCACAATACATAACAAACCGTAAAGCCTAATGTAACAAACTTATAGTAATATTCCAAAGCGATTTGTAACAAACTTACAGTAATTAAGAAATACGAAACGAGCGGCGAGCAGTGAACAACGGCAGCGAGTGGTAAGCGACAAATGACGAAGGTGAGCAGCGTGTATGAGCGATGAGCAGTGGAGCGAAGAGGCCAAAAGCAAGCAGATTGAGTTAGGGTTTAGGTTTTCCTCACCCTTCGGTGCGATTTGATTTCCTAAGTTGCGATTTGATTTCCTAAGTTCCTAATTTACTTAGTGGAAAATTAGCAGAGGTACGAAAAGAGCTGTTGTCAATGGACTTATATTAAACTGGTATCTTAATTATTATATAATTACTAATAATTAATTTGTGATGAAAGCGGATTACTTAATTAAGAATTTATTAATTACATTGGTTATGAGCAAAGATTATTTTACTAACTCTAAATAAGCAATAATTATAAGTTATTTATTATAGGACGTAAATTATTATTTATTATTACTTATAAATCATTAATTAGTACAAATTAATTATTAATTATTGAACATGTTAACAATTAATCATAAATTAATTACTATTAAAAAGTAACACTAAAGTATATCTTAGAAAAATAATTTAAACATCTCTTACAAATCTGTTGGAATTCTGCTGCAAAATAGCTCTAATAAATATTCGTTGGTATTCTATCTGTATTTGCAGCGGAAAATAACAACAGATTTTTTTGTCGGTAATTTGACGCAATTTGCAACGGCTTAGTGAGGGATGACTGAAGGCGACGGTAATAAATAAAAGAAAAAAAAGATGAAAAAATAAAAAACTATCTCCTGCATATCACACGAAAATCCGTCGCAAATTAACGACGGAAATTTCCGCTTCTGATTTTTTGACGCTAAATCAGTGTTTTCTTGTAGTGCTTTTCCTGTTCCTCCTCCGCGCCTCTCTCCCTCTTCTTCCGCCTCGCTTCAGTCCTCCGCCTGCTCCCTCTTCCTCCCTTTGCAAAACCGCCCCCCTTTCTCTCGTTTTACTGTAAGTCCCTTCCTTTCTTTTTAGTACTTTACTGTTTTAAATGGCATGGTTTTTATAATAAAAATACATAATTTTAAAAAAAAAACTGAATATATATCGATTTTATTTTTAATGAATAAAAAGATTGGATTTTTATTGGTAGAAAAGATTGGATTATTAAAAAGAAGAAAAGTATGATTTTATTCATAGAAAGGTTTAGATTTTTTTTACATGTAAAGATTAGATTTTTGATATGATAAAAGTTGTGATTTTGTTCATAGGAAAAAAATACAATTTTTATTTGTTTAAAGGCGAGGTCTTTACTTGTCTAAAGTTTTGATTTTTATTTGTTGAAAAGTTAAGATTTTGTGAATCGAAAATGGAGTTATTTTTATTAAAAAGGATAATATTTTTATTAGAGAAAAAGATTGATTTTTATATATGCATATAAAGTTAGAATTTTTAGTCGTGTAAAAATAGAATTTTTGACGATGTAAGAATATAATTTTTATAATATAGAAAAGTTAAAAATATAATTTTTATACTAGTGGCATATTAAAAATATGATTTTTATTCATGTAGAGTAATAAAAATATAATCTTTATTTGGAGTAGAGCAATATAAACATATAATTTTTATAACGAAGTGAAGATAAAAATTTGATTTCTATATAAATGAGGTGAAGATAAAAATTCGATTTTTATATATGTAGTGAATACGGGCAACGAAAGTGACAAAAAACGAAAAGGTGAAGATTTCCTACATATGAACAGTCATGGAGTTTGGTTTAGCTTTTGGTGAGAACTTCTCAATTTAAATTTCCTTTTCTAGTTAAAATTATATACTAGGATGCAGATGGTGTTTAGTAGCACCCGACACCATCGTCCACAGACCATGGACTTGTTTGTTTGGATGTGTAGTTGATTAGATTATTTGATTTGAATTTGGTTGTTTGGTGAAATGAAATTGATTTGATTGATATATGTATGGTGTGGGCCATTACTAGACCGGGGATAAGGCTAGGCCTTGTCCCGTTTCCAGTATCGTGCCGTTATACTGCCGAAATTTTCTAAAATATGTTAAAAAAATAACAATATCATTTTTATTAGATAAATGAATAAAATAAAATATTCGTTCAAAAATCAGACGATTTGTTTATGTACATCCATTTGATTGATATTGATTGGGACGATAAATTTTACACATCGTCCAACTGCACAAATAATAATCTGTGTTTGTTGACTGAAACCCCACACGGGTATTGGGATGATATTTGACGTACACTAATCCCGATTGTTTAGTTGTATGTCAATCGATAAGTTGACAGACAGTTGTGTAGTGCACGTTGGATGATGGTTGATTATTTATCATTGTTGATATGTACGTGTGTTGTATGAAAATCCATAGAAATAAAATCTATGGTAATTGATTGGGCCTCATCCCAGTTTCGAAATAAAATATTTGAAATAGAAATATTCGAAATAAAGATATTTGAAAAGAAATATTTAAATAGAATATTTGAAATAGAAATATATGAAGCCGTGTTGATTAGATTTGCGCCATTTTGACGTGAGCGATATTTATATCGATTTTATTCGTTTTTATAACGAATATCGAAAGTAAGTGATTTCAAAATATAACGTTTTGAAAATATTATCATTTATATGTTAATGACATGGAATATTCAAATTTGATTTGAAATTGAGTAGGAAGTTGAAACCGTTTTGAAAACTAATTATAAAATACGTTTTGAAAGGAAATCGACGAAATATATATAATATATATAATATATATACTTAATGGCCTGAACAGAACGCGTCGCGCTGCGGCAGTTCGCGAATTTCGACCATTGACTTCGAATTGACGTTACGGGAGATCCGACCGTCGGATTCTCCTGAAACCAGGACCGTTGGGTTCATATCGAAAAGAGCTTTCCAATGAATATTAGAAATTCAAAATCTAACCGTTGGATTTGGAGATACGTCCAAATCAAATTTAGAAAATGTCGCTTTAAGTGCAGTTCGACGACCGTTATTGGAAATCGACTGTACGGGCCTTGATAAAATTATTAAAAATATTTATACTTTTTGTAAAATCATAATATATGAATTGGAAAGAACTGAGATGAAAATTCCTATTTGAAAGGATAAAAATATATTCTATCGAAATGTACTAGTTATGAACTAGAATTTAAATCCAATGTTTTTAAATAAATGAATTGGATTTGAAGTGGTTTAAAAATAATCAGAATTTCCAATATACGTATTGGAATGGATTTGAATCGAAATTATCTTCGGAATATTTCGTTGTTGGGTTTCGTGATTATACAGATATGGTTATGGAAATTTGAAAGATATATTTATACCGTCATTTCCAATACGATATTTGTTGGTTTTAGAATTTGATATTGAATATAAGCCGATATATTTTCTATTCAGAACCTTGTATTTAATATCAAACGGGATTCTGGGTTCGTCATGAGTGTTGTCTTAAATAACACTGTTCTTGAACCCAGTTTAGAAAAGAATAAATCTTTTTATTAAGATTTAGTGAAATTGTCCAGTTAATTAGTATTTAATTGGAATTGAATTTAAATTGGTTTTTGGGTTTATCGTGAACGGTGTTTTAAATAACACCTGTTCTTTAACCCGATTAACAATGGGATGTGACTTTGGGTTTATCGTGAACCGTGTTTTAAAAGACATCGATTCTTTAACCCAGTTAAAGATTAAAACTAAGTGGAGTTTTAATGAATCTTTAATTAGATTGAAATGGTCAGGAATGAAGTATCACCAGTTTTGCTCCAAGCGATAATCAAATCTTCAATTAGATTTGAACGTGAAATGGTAATTAATTTTAGCGATAACACCGTGGTGTTAGATGTGGACTATTATCAGTTTTGCTCCATGGGATAAATAGGTTGGGATTGGAAAATAAAATAAATAATTACTTCGGTGTGGTTCGCTAATCCCGACTAGATTGGAAAACCATAATATGGTTTAAAATGATATTCAAAGCAAGATCAAGGAATAAATTTAAAAGAATTTATCTTTGATAAAATTAATAGGAACCTTTCCCTAAAAGTGTGAATATTTGAATAAAAGAATATTCTGAATTGGAATGAGGCGTATGTTGCGTTTGTGTAACATTTGTTTATTATATACGCGAGTTATTCAGAAAGACCGAGTTTATCCCATTCTGAATAACTGATACAACGATAAGTCGAAGAAGAAGACGGTGGTTGAAGACCGGAGGTCTTCACATCGTTTGAGCGATTACTGATGATCTTGATTGGGTTGTACACCCAAGATGAGGGAATCAGTTGGTGGTCGTCCAGACGTACTTGGAGATCGATGGATATGCGAGGAAAGTGCCTCCGGTTTCGTTCAGACCCAGAACGAACTTGTATGGACGGTGTGTCTGACATTGGATTTTGCTCTATGTTGATTGATCTCTATTAAATATACATCTGCTTGGTGAAGGAGAATTTATTCCCTTACTTCACCCTTCTCTGAGACGTACGGGATCAGAGGTTGCATATGGGTAGATATCAGTCGCGTGGAATGGATTGCCTGTGTGGCATGCCTAAGTGGCAAATGATCAAGGCTTTTGTTGAAAAGCAAAGTCTTGTGGTTGATGATCAAAGCACAGCCTTCGTGGCATCGCTTTGTGTAGCGTTAATTCGCGAGCCTCACACCCCGGTATGAACCAAAAACGGGAGAAGGATCCAGGGAGAACTTGCGTCTCTTTTTAGCTAGAGGTGGTGTCGGTGCTTAAACTGGCCGACATTTATATACTATTCACCTAAGTGGTTGTTGCTGTTGCGAGGCGCCTCGGATATGGAGTCATTTGGCTCATTTGTGCCCCATAGGGCGGGAAGATGTAGTGTTCAGGGTTTAAGTTTAATCCACATCGAGTGGACCGGCTCTGTGGCTCCAAGGTGCAGTTGCGGCTGTATCCCGAGACATGGTAGGCTAGATTCACTCGAATTCGGTGAGGATCTTGCCCCTAGCCTCGGCTCATAGATGGAAATCCAATTTCCAATACGTGATTTTGCGGTTTTAATTATAGAACCTAGTATGGCGACATGATATATGGTATCCATGCCGTCAATGATTGATACTTATGATTGAAATTGTTTTTTTTTTTCACTATACACCTATTGTACTATCAAAATAATTTGTTTTAAACGTATCAAGCATTTTTTGGCTATTATAAGGTAAAAACCCTATTCTCCGGCTTGCGTTGCATGTGTGACGGGACCTGGGTCTTATAATAGCTTCATTGTTCGTTATTTGGCATTGCGCTGTTTGTTATAGCACTGGTATTCTTGGGGTAAAAATCCGTTCCGTGTTATACGGCGTGATCCCTTGATTTACCGAACTTTAAAAATAAAGAATAATAACTGTTTTAGTTCTCACACCAGCCACATGACTGACCTGTAGTTTATTGTTTTAACCTAAACTTTGGGTGCCCCTATTTTCCGCATGGGCAGCTAGTAGTTTTGGTTTTGCAGATTTATATTCACAGGATACTGATTTATAGCTGAAGTGATATTCGGAAAGCTCTTTATCCGCGTATTTCTTTCAGTTATGTTTTGTATTATTTTCGCTACAGTAATGTATTTAAATCTCTGATGTTTATCAAATGTATATAATCTATTCATACTCTGTTATATTCTTGCATTCTGATGGAATTGCTATAATAAGCAATGACATGTTCTTCTCCCTGTGTTCTGGTTTGTCTTGTCCTCAAAGCAATCCGTGCTTTCCTTACCGGGGAAGTTCGGGTCGTTTCAGGGATTATGGGATAAATGTAACTTGACTCATAAATACCAAATAAACAGACGCTAGTATTGTAAATTCATAGTGGTAGAGCTTGAGAGCGCATCAAAATATCTGCACTGTAATCCACTCATAGCGCCATAACGACACCTGGCGATCAACCCAGGATAACCAAGACGATCTAAGGCGAAGGCCGCATGCTACCCGTTCACGGCACTACACGTTGGACCCCCCACGCCTCCATCTGATGTAGTTCGTGACCCACCGATCGGGAATCCCGGTCAAAACAACAAAATTGCCCAATGTAGCAGACCGTTTGACCTTTGGTGGTAGATGGGCGGAATTTAAAACCACCAAGATTCAGGTAGCGAACCTGAATCAGGTCGACCAAGATGCAGTTTTGGCCCATTGGTACAACAGAGTCGAATCTATCCCGATCCCAAAATCAAAGTATTCTTGAAATGCTAATTTTTTATATAAAACTTTCCACAAAGTGTTTATAACGTCAAAACACTTTAAAAATTCATCTATGACTCAAAGAAATAAACCATCACATATAAAATCAAAATGGTAATCACAAACAAAACTGATCTTCGACTTTATCATATGTAAAACAATATGATAAAATTATTCAAGTCAGAGTATCATATATAAATCAATATGACTCTCAAAATAAATATCAAATATAAAACAATATGACAAAATGAACCAAATCATTATAATTGTGAAAGAGAACAAATAACATCGTCTTGAAAGCATGTCAACTTAGAAAACACTTCAGTAATTGAAGTATACTTTCAAACAGTAACACATGCTCTTGTACCACATTATGTTACCAGTATATTTCAGAATCGAAAATACAAAACAACCGAATATTTTATATGAAAAGTCAAGAGGGTAACCAGAAAAGTATTACCTAACGTCCCATACCGCTTGGTGTTACTAATCCGTTTACTCAAAATGCTCATCATACAGAATATCTCAATGGAAATTGCTCTCGATTCAAACCATGTATTTGTCAAAAAAACTAATTACTTTTAGTCATTTGTATTGTTTATTTATTATTACCGGTATTCTTACTTTTCTTCAAATACAGATCCTAGCCAACTTCAAAATTGATTCAGTTCTTGTTAAAGAACTATTTTTAAATCGGACATCGCTCGAATCCCGTTTTGTCAAATTCGAAGTATTTTTTCCAAAATCCCAAATCGCTCTCTCTCCAGAGTGATTCTATATCAATTCCGCTCATTCTACAGTATTTCCTCCTATCTCTAATGAGTTTTAAACCCAATAAGCCAAGTTTTAAAAAAAAAACCATAGCTCTGATACCAAATGAAACAACCGCCATTTTGACCGCCTCAAGACGGTAATTAAACCATCTCGAAACGTTCAAAACAACGGATTGTTATTAGCTCACAGGGTTTAAACAGAATTAACACAAAATCACAACGTACAATAGTTTGCAGCGGAATAAAATTTTATATGAATATCAGAGTTTAGTACAATTTTATACAGCGAAAGACATGAAATATATATAATATATATAATTTTGTAAGTAAAGCTTTACAATTTTTTTCTTCGTCCCTGCGCGCGAGTGCGTCCTCCCATGCCATTCTTCTTTAAAGCTGGAATCTTTGTATCTTATGAAAATGCTGCCAGAATATTTTTGGATGACGTCAAGGCATGCTGGAATAACAACAAGCTGTCTATATGTATGTGTTTTTCGATTTCAATAATTAGTTTAGCTGATACGGTTAATTAAACAGGAGCAAGCTTAAATATGCAAAAGTAGCTATCAACTGCCGATAGTGAATCGGCAAAGCCCCAAATCCTCCAATTATCCAAACACGAAACAGAAACAGTGCAAACTACAAAGTGTCTAAAGTTTCAATTTCTGTCATAAACAAAAATGGCAAAATATTCTCAAAGCCAGGGTTATTGAACTACGCAATTCATACTCTACTAGCAATAACAAACTTACTAACAATACTTCACAGTTTACTGGACAAGAAGTAACAGCCAAAACGAACAAAATATCCTACTTAGTAGTGGATAATACATGTAACACAAATTAAGTAGTGTTACTTCAATGTACTCATAGACATACGGTTAATCCTACTTATTAACTAAATAATGTAACTTCATAACTACAGGATGAACCAAAAACAAAAAAAAATATTATAGTCCATGACATAAGCAATACTAGGTTTTAAATTACCACACAACATTTATTTGCTTTTCAGTTCAAATTATTTGATTGTACCAAAGGAAGAGTGTTTAAAATGGACGAAAATGGTTGGTACAGTGAAGAAAATGATGAGTACAAAGGAAGAGCGTACACTAGGCAGTCAAAACATTACTTTATAAAGTATACATGTGGAAATTACATGTTTGCATAAGCCAAGAATAACAACAATTTCATTCTTGCTAACAAAAAATGCTGACATAATATATTACTACTAGAATGTATATTCGTCTACAAACCATGCACTGACAACAATATTTAAGTGAATACTCTCTCTAATGAATAAAGTAGGTTCACATGTTAAAAACTTTGTAACACAAGTGATTCCTGTGCGTCACCTATAATTACACAAGTGAATAAAAGAACAGACAAAAATGGGACCATAACATACCCTTACTTTAACACTAGAAAGGTGTAATATGAAAAAAAAACAAGGCTATTACATGCACACAATATGTATCAACCTGAGAGCCAACAAGTCAAAAGGGTATAAATATAGTTAACATTGGATAGCCAAACAAGGGTACTTTCAAATTGTCTTTAACAAGACAGAGAGGTGGCCGCCCCTTTCTAATTTCACTAAAAGGATGTCTAGATAATCAAAGCAACATGTGCATGGCAACAACAATACACAATTTAACCGGGAGGTATGCATGGCAATGTACAATAAAGCCTAGAGGCGAATAACCATACTTAAATTTTAATTTGGCTTTAGCAACTATAAGCAGAATTCATCGACAATGTGTTTAACGCCACCATTCTTTGGTTTTCCACTTATATGCAGCAATACTGAAGCATGTAAATGGCTAGCTGGGTTTCCAGCTACACATGCATGCATAGCCAAGACGGAAGTTCATTGGGAAGTAAAATAGCAGCTCACTTGAGCATGAACGCATAAAGTTGGTGGCAATGCAGATAATGGGCACATCAACTAACATGATTCATCCATAGACTTAAAATCTAATTCACTAATTGAATAAACTTTGGTTAAACAAATGCAAATCAAATGCTTAATTCAGCTTGGAAATGTTTAAATTAATTTATCTTAATCACTTTATGCTCTTTAAACATAGTATTCACAAGGAGTAACCATAATCTCCGCCATTAGCCTCCAAATTGAACAGAAATGATTCATCTATTGTATGTTTACCATATCAAATTATCTTCTGCAAGAAAACTATTATATCTTTGTTTTTAACGCATCACAAACCATGTGTTATCTTACTCATGACCCTATCGTTCCTTCTATAAATACCAGTTCGAAAGCAACAAAGATCCAACAGCAAATGCAAATAGGCCTTTCTTATATGATAACAAGTGTGAGGGTAATGCACGAAAACGTTCTTTAGCATGCATGGCAACAGGGGATCTGCATGTATACAGTACAGAAGCATGACCGAAACTAATTTCCCTTACAGCGTGGTTTATAATATATTAAGGGACACCCAAATTCACAACAAAATTTTATAGATGAATGCAAACTAGTTGAAACTAGTAACCGCAAAATCAAGTGTGTCCATGCGGGTTAATGGCCACTAGCAACCCCTACTTAAGTGAGGATGATAATTATAACCGAGGAAGATTACCCAAATGACTGGAACAGTTGCTAAGCAAAGCCCGAACACTGATATTTAGTGAAGACTCGAAATAGCGAATTAGCAATCAAGTTTAACCGTAAGATAAACTTACTTTTAATCGATGGTGGAGAAGCAGGAGGAGCAATTACTGCTGCGAAGTAGTGGCTCGGCGAGACAGGCACGGTTGAATACAATGGAGATGACTGCGGATTCGAAAAAAAAATACATGGCTGCCCCCGGTTTCGAACCCATGTCTCCAACACCTAAATCAATTTCCGCAAAGTATTGTCAGAGAAGGAACATTATTCCCACTGATAATTGGAAAACGGGATGCCGCAGTCTTTCCAGACCTAGTCTGAGTACATGCCATGAGATCGGGTCCGCTAGCGAGAAAGGAATCGCATGCCTCTATACAATAGTAGGCATCACGTACTTACTCCTACGTATTCATTCAAAGCACCAAAAGTAATTCCTGAGTTCTCCTACTCGATTGTTTCAACTGGTTTGGAGCGCGGAGAGATGGAGGCGGCCCTTTTTCGTGAATTGGGGAAAGCATTGATTTTTATTTTTATTTTTTGAGAAGGGAGTACAATTGTGAGGAATGGAAAATAATGAAAATCCCCCTCTCAGAGTAAAGAAGGTGCGTCACTTTTATAACACAACAAAGAAGACTCTAGAACAAAACAACACAACGAACATGAGGATGGAGACAAATGTATAATTTTACAGCTCAATAAAGACAGCTATTGCTTGATTCAGCTCAACTTTCCCAAGAGTAACAATTATTCAACCAAGATAATAAGTGGCAAAATTTAAAATAAATTTCTCCAATGTATAACTAGCATTACACTACTAAGTATATACCAACAAAAATGCATTTGTATATATCCAAATACGATTCATAGGTTGTTGTTATTAAGACAAATTTAAATCTTCATAAATTAAAATAAATCTGAAGTTAAGTATAAAAATCAAATTTATTGATTCCCAAATAAAATATTTCAATTAATTTTTAAAATACTACTACCGCTGAATGTAACAAAGCACCTTAAATTCAAATATTAAATTTTAAATTCACACCTGTAAAATTAATTCAGAATTGAGTAAAAAATAGACTAGCTTTCAAAATCATAACCAAATATCAAGTATAAATATAAAATTTAAACACTGACTTAACTCAAATATTGTAAACGCCGAAAATTCTGAGCTATTACAACCCCCTCCAAAATCTGGGTTGTTACAGAAATGGTTAAGGTTCGACAACAAGGATTGGTTAAGTGAAGGAAGTTATTGAGTGACAACAGTTGAGTGGGAATAACGGTATTATATTTAACATCTGTTTAATCCAAATAACTAATTTCGAAATGTTTCCCCAGATGAATAAAATATATTTTCTATGGAGAATAAAGATGTGTGAATATATGAAAATGTTTTCCAGCGGTAATAAGAGATTTTCTAGAATTATAGAAATAAACGTGATAAATGGGAAATGTTTTTTTTTTAAAAGATCATGAGAGGCTAACGAGTTCTGTTAAATCCGAACGTCGAAAGCGAAGGGCGACAGAACATAAAAGAGGTGGATTTGTAAATTGAATTTGGGAATAGCATAAGAAATGATTTGATAAGAATTTAAGGAATGGAATTAAGGAATTTGGAAACTGACTGGAAATTAGTTAAGTTGAATGACTTTTTGAGTGTTGATCTGATGTTGGTTTCGGCCTTCGGGGTTGATACTTAGGGAGTTGTTCAATTGCTAATTTACGGTCGAAGGATGTGAATATTGAAGAGTAATAATGCGTGAATGAGAAATTTGTTATAAGGATCAAAATTTTGAAATTTTGCAGCGCATGAAGATTTGCATAAAGTGATAGATTTAATAATTGGAAAGTTGGAGGAAAATTCGGGTTATAACCAATAGATTGATAAATTTGAGATTGAAAAGATGTTAAATATCCGAATTAATTAAGAGATCAAAACTAAAGTTTTGAAATTTGAATCGAAATTTGAGGATATTTGATTTTAGATATTGAATATTGATGTTTCCGGAATTGATATAAATATATGTATATGTATATGTGTGTGTGTGTGTGTGTGTATATATATATATATATATATATATATATATATATATATATATATAGCGAATTAGATACTATTGATTTGGAAGGTAATCGAGTTGAAATGAAATCTTTATAACAGAATTTATATAAGAAGGAAATGTTTGCAACCATGATTTGGAAAGAAAATCTTATGAATTGACATAAATATGATTTTTCCTGAGTATGAAATAAAATACTATATGTTTTCATGTCAAGATAAGGGAAGTACCTTCCTCCTTTGAAATTCGAGCTTAGCTGAGATATGCTGCTAGGAGTAGTAGGTCGTCGGGACATAAAACTCATGAGTTGCCATTGAACACGACTCCTAGTGTAATTCGCAGGTTTGCAGATAGCCTACGGCGAACGGATGTTTCCTGAGGGAATCAGGTGTAACCATTGTGATCGTTGCGATTTAGATTCGTTGGAATTCGACCGTGTACCGAAATTCGCAGTGCTGCAGCTAGCCTACGACGGACAGATGTTTCTTGGGGGAACCAAGCGTAACCATTGTGACTGCTGCGATCTACAGTCAAATTATAAGGGCGTAATCCACAGAGCTGTGAAAGCTTATGGGTATGGATGTTTCCTGGGGGAGCGAGGCGTAACCATTGTGTACCTGCGGTCCACGCGGTAAATTGTCTATCGGTGAAAGAGATGTAACCTCTAGAGTTACTAAAGGTAGTATGATGAGGCGTGCAAGTATTGGAGATATATTAGTGGTGGTGAGCCACCTGTTAATGCAGCAGTTTGTCTTCATGACAAAAATTCGTCCTCGTGACTTGAGTAAATTTCATTTGATGATTTGATTCTGGATCCTGAGATAGAGCAATCAATGCTCAATGACCTCAGATTGTCTTTTGACCCTCACATATTTTCTGTTGATTTATTCATGACGAAATTCACACGGAAGTGATTTCTTACGAATACGGATGTTTTCTGAGGGATCCAGACGGAACCATTATGTATCTGCGATTCATTAACAATCAACATATCAATATCACATTGGTACTTTCCGTTGTCTATTTTAAAAAGAATTTTTGAAATGTTTTTCACTAGGAGTTGAAACAAGAATATTTGGTACTTGCAGATTTTATTCATGCGTCTGGCCAGCATATGCCTAACATCTGTGAGAACGACAATAGACTTATCAAACTTCGAGTTATTAAATATTTTCAAATGAATAATGTGAAATTAAAATATACCTAACTAAGTACGTTAAGAAAGAGAACATCAGAATAATAATACAAATATTTCATGTATAATAGATTGGAAAGGATTTCAGATTTTGGAAATTTACAAGTCGACGATTTGTAACTTGAAAAGAAGAATGTATTTACACTCTTCAATGAGTGTTGATAAGTGTTAAATGGGTTGAATGTAAAAAGATTGGGTTGAATGTAAAAAGATTGGGTTGATGGTTGTTAAGCCTAGACCAATTACAGTAGCGACAATGGATAAGTAACGTTGATAGACGATGGTTATAAAGAAATTTGGTATAAATTGAGATGCATAAATCCAACTTATGCAAGATTGGAATTTAAAACGAGATTGGTTTTATAAAGGAATATATGATTTTGGATCCCTTAGAAGATTGGATAAAATGAAAAATTGGGAAATATCTCAAATAGTTTGAGATAGAGATTAGTCTAAGGAATTTGAATATAGTTTAAAAAGCATGGGAAAAAATAAGACCCGGTTTGAAAGATGAAGAAATTCGTGTTTGATCAAAATTGATCTCTGACTAGAAAGGAAATTTAATTTTCTAAGTTAATTGAATACGATGGATAAACAAAGAAGATCGATGGCTTAAATATCGATATATAAATTAGTTGTGGAAAAAATCATACAAAAGTAAAATTAGAAGTATACATTGGTATAACCCCAACGATCTTTCCTTTTCAAGGACGAAAAGTTTTAAAGGGGGGTGGATTGTAACTGTTATGTAACGATGGTCGGAACAAAGCCCCTATACCTTGCACGCATATGAGCTGGCACACAACTCCCATATAATAAAAGGAATCCCTTATGTTACGTGCCTACCAACTCATATTTGTACACAATTCCTGCAATTTATTCCGTGATGTGGGACTATTGCATCCAAACCATCATTCCTCCTTAACAACATGCGAGACAATCCTAACAGTCTCCCCCTTGACTCGCATCCTATGAGTATCTTTTTGAGAGCACTGCCTTGCCTGCATGGCCCAGTCCGAACCTTCGGCGTTGATACCACTGTTATGTAATGATGGTTGGAACAAAGTCCCTCTAGCTTGCACGCATATGAGCTGGCACACAACTCCAATATAACAAAAGGAATCCCTTATGTTACATGCCTACCAACTCATATTTGTACACAATTCCTACAATTTATTCTGTGATGTGGGACTATTGCATCCAAACCATCATTCCTCCTTAACAACATGCGAGACAATCCTAACAGTAACGTCCCAGAAAATTCGACAACTAGAGTGTGAAATTAATTGAAGATTTAATTATTAATGATCATTTTTATATTGATACTGGAGTTAGAAATTTAAAATCAAATATATTGTTGTATATGAATTGAATTTAATATTCAATTCAGAATGGTTGGGAAAATCAAATATTTATTGTTGAATATTTGAATTGAATTTGGTTGAGTATTTGAATTGGATTTGGAATTTAATTGGGAAAATATAAGCGGTTGAATTTAAAGACAAACATAGTTAAACAAATTGGAAATTTTATTTAATAAAATATATGGAAATTGACTTGGATATATGTGTAATTACATATATAAAGAAATTTAAGCTTAACGGTTCAAATTTGGGATCAAAACAGAATAAAATCGATAAACCGATAAATGATTTAAAAATAAAATAACATTATGCAAATGAATCGAAGTTTGATCAAATAAATTTTATTGAATTCAAAACGTAAAGATGTACCAGCATGTACAATTTCATCTCCATCGGAGTCCGTTTGTGGTGGTATAAACACTAACGTAAATTGCGGTGGAATTAAATTATATAAGGTTCACCTTTTCGTAAGCAAAAACCACCCACCTCGTTTCAACCTACTTCTATTCTTTTCTCCCCAAGTTTATGACGTATAGCAGACCCCATCACCTACGTCCGAAACATGCCACCCTACCCGTTGATGGACATTCTTCTTATCCATCGCCATTTTTCTACTTTAAAATCACGTAGCTACGTTACCAGCTATGGCCATCCTACCATATTTTCCTTGCACGCCACGGTTTTTCTATCTATAAAACTCATGCCTTTTCCCCAAATGCTTCAGACAAAAAGAATAGTGTTTCTCTTTTCTAATCTTCAATGGCTGAAAGCAGTTTCCCTCAGATCAAAATTCAAAATTTATGGTCGTCGAGCCGAATCAAAATCATATCTTTTCCCCTTTGCACCATCAAACCAAGTGGCTTGGAAGTCTTTCACCTCCTCCCTCGTCAAATTTAAACCCTAACCCACTTCAGAAATCAAAGCCGCTTGAAAAATCAAACTTCAACGCTGCACCTCGGCCCTCGAAGTCTTCAGGCTCGGCAGAGCCGTTTTCAGCAAATCAGCAAACCGTCCAGCCGTCTTTTACTTTTTCAGTCACTACATCATCGATTTAAGGTGAGAATTCACTCACAATTAATCATCGATTCAAATTTTTTACTTTATTTAAACAGAAATATCATAGTTGCTAGTTTAGTTGATTTTTTGGGTTTTATTGGCTAAGTTCTTACTACTTGTGTTGTTATTACACTTATGTGCTTGTTGCGGCCTGTTATTTTTAGCAAAACTGAACCCCCATGCTTCGTCGAGACCTTAAATGAATGTGTACTATTCTTAAACGGACTGTGTTACTGTTTCTATGAGCTGAACATATAGATTGCCTTAAGTTTATGGGTTTCGATTGGAATTCAGTTAAAGAACTTTGATCCGGAAAGTTATATTTCCTGTTTTGATAAATTAAAAAAAGGGACATTATATATTGCTTCGTTTTATTTTTTTCATGATAATGTACGCATCAGTAGTTGGCATCTTGCATGGATCATTGGTGGCTTTTAGAAGTAACCTTCACAAGCAGTCACTAGTTTTAGTGTACCGTTCCACATATATAATTTCTTTTTTCTAAGTGTGAAATCTTACTTAAAGAAAAACTCGGATTTCAGCTTTTAAAAGTTATTCATTTCTGTTTTATCTTTAACCAGTCTCTTGACTCATACCAGTCTTTATTTACACTGTTATCAAATATATATATATAAGAAGAAGGAAAAAAACTTTTAATGTTATTGCGTTTCCTGAATTACACCAGATCTTTGAAGAGTATTAAGATGGTTGCTTCGTATAGGCTTCTGGGTATTGTTCGATTATTTACCTTTATTAACGAGTTATTGGTTGAAACTGGAGCTTAACTTAGCTTGTTTAATTCTCTGTTTTGATTTAATCGCATGCATGTAATGATCTGGTCCGAAACATAAACTTAACATGACACTTAAACTAGCTACTTGTTACCATCTTTGATGGACACCGTAGGCAAATTTGAATGGTTGATGATAAGCAAGTCATTTTGAAGTATAGAGGACGGTCATGTAAAGCCTTGGAAAAACTATTTACTGACGTTAGATGGTCCCTTAATCATCTATGTATTTAATGACTAAGCGAATGCCTATAAATTATTGAATGATTTTTAAAACAGTAAATGAGTTAAGACCAACCAGCAACTTGCAAATTCTTAAGCAGTGTTGTGATTATCCACTATTCCAATGTCGAGTGTGTTTAAAACATTATTTTCTAATTTATTGGATTGAAGTAGAAATTAGATGAAGAGATACAGTGGTGAGTTCCTTCAGGGTTGAAAGACACTGGTTGCATTAATAGTTGATGTCCCGCGTTAAGCTAACTATGGCAATTTGTCCAGTCTGTCCACACCGCTCAGTTCTGCACATGCAATAACAACAGCTATTTTGAGCACATATATTTTTAGCACATATATTTTGAGCGCACACATATTTTGAGCGCAACAGTAGCAATATTAAACACATTTTGATTTAAGCTGAACAAGGTAATATTGTTTGACACCTCTTATATTTTAGTTGTTGTTGAAACTTTTGGTGTTGATTAACCATTGAAATTATGTGTTGATTAAAGAATATGTGCCGTAAATAATTTGGGCTTTAGACTGTTAATTAAAGTGGTCTGTTGCCAGCTACCATAATATTGAGTTGTGTTAACCGTGGATTAGTCTACGGTCCTGAGTTATCAATCCTTACTACATACATTTGAGATCCATTGAGGTTTGAACTATCATTTCATTTTGAATAGACATGTATCGATTTTAATTGAGTTAACTCCAAATTTTTAAGAAGCAAAATAAGGTACTGCTATTTCTAAAAATTGTAATTGCTCTAGTTGATATTGATATGCTACTTTCTTAGTTTACTCTAACTAGTTATAGGTTCAAACATGTCTTGTTGTGTTCTCTGTCCTTGTATATTGCATGTTTTAACTGAATATTGATTACATTGTAATTACTTCAAACACTTGGCCATATATTGATTACTACAATCTATATAATCTGCACCATATTGTTTATTTCTATCACCTAGTCACATTTTATAACTGCATATGTTGACCACTAGCCACATCCTATTTACTGCAATCTCATGATCACTTGGCCAATTTTGTTTAACCTGCATGAATTATGATACCATCAAAAACCTGGGATAAACCTGTCCGTCATCCGTATGTCTTCCATGAAATTAACTTTTCTCTTCATTCAAGTGCTTTACTGTTACTGAAGTATACATATTATCCCTTCGTCACGTTTGACATTTTCCTCATTTGGTTTGCTCAAAAGTTGATACCCCATTTGTTTTGCTAAAAGCTAATGCTCCATTTGTTTTCCCGAAACCTGGAATACATGTTTGAGAACTGGGTACACACTTCATGCGCACTGCTTTGTATTATACCTAGTTCACGACATATTTGTGTACACCCATGAATTTCCTTGCACTAGTTATTTTGGTTGCGGGACTTGTACCCGTGTGTTTATTCAGGCTCTCGTGACTATTTGTCCCTGAAATAAAAACCGATATAGCACAAAAACTACACCGTTGTATTGGACATATGACTGATGTGAGGATAAACTATTATATTTTAGTTTACATTGGAATTAATTTACTTGAACAAATGATTAATCTTGACTCGAGTTTTTTATGTATTTTTGCATGGAACGCTCGGGTCAGATCCGAGCAACACAAATTCAAAGATTACCATGAAGGATTAGAAGATTAGCGAAGCTGAGGATTCCAAAGATGGTGCACTCTGAAGTTTCAAATAGTAAAGATTTTTCTGTATTCAAATTATATTTTCGCTCCGTTGTATAGAAAATGTTGTATCAAAAATTATGATTCATAAAAGTCTATTTTGTTGTTCAATATTACGTTATTATTTTATCCTATGTTTTCTGCGTTGATTTTATTTTTCTTAAACTCTGTAAGCTAAATAACGATCCGTCGATTTGGACGTTTTAAATTTGTTTAATTACTGGTTTAAAACGGTTAAAAAGGTGGGACGTTACAGCTTTTGTGGAGGAAGAATGTTAATATATATGGAATTTAAAAGGATTTTTCGTTATTCCATGTATATTATTAGTCGGATACGGAAATTGATATCGATTATATATTGATTTGTTTTCCGTGAAGATTCCATTTTTATGGAAGATGATTTGGGTTTATCGTGAACCGTGGTTTAAATGACATTAGCTCTTTAACCCAGTCAAAGATATGATACGATTTCCCAAAGTTAAATAATCATTAATATTGATTTTTGGGGAAGATTAAAACTAAGTGGAGTTTTAATGAATCTTTAATTAGATTTAAATTTGAATATGATAATTTAAATTATCAAATTTAGGAAATCATCGAGGATGGGGTATCACCAGTTTTGCTCCAAGTGATAGTTAAATCTTTAATTAGATTTGAACGTAAGATGGTAATTAATTTTTACCGATAATACCATGGTGTTAGATATGAAGTATTACCAGTTTTGCTCCATCGGATGAATAGGTTGGGATTGGAAAATAAAATAAATGATTAGTTCGGTGTGGTTCGTTAATCCCGACTAGTTTGGATGAACCTTAATTTGGTTTAAAATGATATCCAAAGGAAGATTAAAGAATAAATTTAAAGAATTTATCTTTGATAAAAATAATGGGATCCTTTCCCAAATGAAAAGAATATTTGAATAAAAGAGTATTCTGGATTGGAATGAGGCGTATGTTGTGTTTTTATCACACTTCTATATTATACGCGGGTTATTCGGAAAGGTCGGGTTTATACCCATTCTGAATAACTGACTCGACGATAAGTCGACGATGAAGACGGTAATTGAAGACCGAATGTCTTCACACCGTTTGGATGATTACTAATGTCTTGATTGGGCTATACACCCAAGATGAGGTAATAAGTGGGTGATCAACCAGACGTACTTGGAGATCGACGGATATGCGAGCACCTCTCTCTTGTATTGGACATATGGGATGAGGAATAAGGTGCCTAAGGTTTCGTTCAGACCCAGAACGAACTTGTAAATGGATTATGTTTCAGACATTGGATTTTATTCCGTGTTGATTGATCTCTATTAACTATATATCTGTGTGGCGGTTGAGAATTTATTCTCTTACTTAACGCCCTTCTTTGAGACGTACGAGCTCAGAGGTTATATATCGATAGACATCAGTCGCATGGCGTGAATTGCCTGTGTGGCATGTCGAGTGCATGGATCAAGGCTTTTGTTGAAAAGCAGAGTCTTGTGGTTGATGATCAAAGCACGACCTGCATGGCATAGCTTTGTGTATAGCGTTAATTCGCGAGTCTCACAACTCGGTATGAGTCAAAAACGGGATAAGGGACCCAAGGAGGACATGATGTTTCTCTCTAGATATGGGTGGTGTCAGGGTTTTGCAAGCCCTAACATTTTTATATTTTTACCTATGCGGTTATCGGAATGCGAGGCGCCTCGGATATATCGATATCTACGGAGCCGAAGGATAGGTCCTATAGGATTGAGAAACGTGCGTTCAGGTATTGCCAATCCGCTATGTGTGTACCAGCCTTGGAGGATCCAAGAGATCACTATGTGTGACCCTAAGGAATTTGCTAGAGTGTCTCGAAGCCAGCGAGGAGTACATCCCTTGCCTCGACTCATGACGGAAATCCAATTTCCAATACATGACATTTCGATTTTAGTTGTAGTCCTATTTATGGCGACATAGTGGGATGGGACGCTTATGCCGTCTATGATTGATACATTTATAATTGAAGTTGATTTCTTCACTTATAGTAATAATAAAAGATTAAATTTCGTGTATCAAGCATTATTTGGCTATTATAAGGGAAAACCCTATCCTCTGGCTTGCGTTGTGTGATAAGACCTGGGTCTTATAATAGCTTCATTTTTCCAAAAAGCATTGCGTTGTTTATTCTATGCACAATTATTCTTGGGAGGAAACCCATTCTATGTTATAAGGCGTCGTCCCTTGATTTACTCTCTTTTAAAGTAAAATTTTAAATAACTGTTTTAGTTCTCACACCAGTCACATGACTGTCCTGGAGTTTATTGTTTTAACCTAAACTCTGAGTGCCGCTATTTTCCACACTGGCAGCTAGTAGTTTTGGTTTTGCAGATGTTATATTCACATGATCCTGGTTTACAGTTGGAGCTATATTCGGAACGCTCTGTATCCGTGTATCTCTTTCAGTTGTGTTTTGTATTATTTTCCGCTGCATTGTAAATTTGTAAATCTTTGATATTTTTTTTGACGTATAATATTTATTCATACTCTGTATATTCTTGTACTCTGATGTAAATTATTGTAATAGAAATGAAATGTTCTTCTGCTTGTGTTTTGATTTGTCGTGTTCTCAGACAATCCGTTCTTTCTCTTCTCTTTGGAGGTCGGGGAAGTTCGGGTTGTCACAGTTGGTATCAAAGCCATGGTTTACAGAGCTCGAGAACAAGTGTAAAGACCCGCAACTTCCCCGTAAAGGAAAGCGTCGGATAGTTCGAGAACAAACCACAACAGAACGCATACAGAAGAACATTTCATTGTATATTACAACAATGCATCAGATTACAAGAATATACAGAGTATAAATGAATATTACACAGAAATATCAGAGATTTAAATTACATTTAAATACATAGCAGCGGAAAATAATACAATACACAACTAGAAGGAGATATACGGATACAAAGCTTTCCGGATATCGTTCCAGCTGTAAACCAGGATCCTGTGAATATAAATCTGCAAAACCAAAACTACTAGCTGCCCGTGTCAAAATAAGGGCACCCAGAGTTTAGGTTAAAACAATAAACTCCAGGTCAGTCATGTGACTGGTGTGAGAACTAAAACAGTTATTATTCTTTATTTTAAAAGTTAGGTAAATCAAGGGACCACGCCGTATAACACGGAACGGGTTTCCTCCCAAGAATACCAGTGCATAAAACAAACAGCGCAATGCTAAATAAAGAAAAATGAAGCTGTTATAAGACCCAGGTCCCATCACACAATGCAACGCAGTCGAGGATAGGGTTTTCCCTTATAACAGCCAAAGAATGCTTGATACGGTTAAAACAAATCGTTTGATACTAATATAAGTGCATAGTGTATAAAACACTTCAAATCATAAGTATCAATCATAGGCGGCATGAGCACCCCATCCCACTATGTCGCCATATATAGGTTATACAATCAAAATCGCAAAGTCACGTATTTGGAAATTGGATTTCCAACTATGAACCGAGGCAAAAGATAGTCCTCAACCGATTCGAGACGCTCTAGCCCGTGTCTCAGGATCAGAGCTCGAGTGACCCTTGGAGCGACAGGGCCGGTCCACCGATGTGGATTAAAATGCCTGAACACTGCGTTTCCCCACCCTTTGGGGTGTCAATGAGCCAACGAATGACTCCATCGGTTCGAGAACGACCGATCAATCCGAGGCGCCTCGCAACAGCAACAACCACATAAGTCAAACTCGTCAGGGCGTGTAAAACCACTGACGCCACTTCTAACTAGAAAGAAACGCAAGTCCTCCCTGAGGTCTGTCTCCCGTTTTTGGTTCATACCTGGTGTGAAACACGCGAGGTAAACGTTACACAAAGCTACGCCACAAAGGCCGTGCTTTGATCATCACCACAAGACTTTGCTTTTCAACAGAAGCCTTGATCATTTGCATCTTAGCATGCCACACAGGCAAACCACTCTATGCAACCGATATTAGTCACACAGAATGAAATCCAATGTCAGACACACAGTCCATTTACAAGTCCGTTCTGGGCCTGAACGAAACCGGAGGCACCTAGTACCCCGCATATCCATCGATCTCCAAGTACGTCTGGACGATCACCAACTATTTCCATCTTCTTGGGTGTACAGCCCAATCAAGATCATCAGTTATCACCCAAACGACGTGAAGACCTCCGGTCTTCGACCATCGTCTTCATCTTCGACTTATCGTCGTATCAGTTACTCAGAATGGGATAAACCCGGTCTTTCCGAATAACTCGCGTATATTTTAAATAGTGTTACACAAACACAACATACGCCTCATTCCAATTCATTAGTCACTAACCGTAAATTAATCAAGAGAATAATTCCCCAAATATTAACCTCGAAGGCCGAAACCAACATCAGATCAATATCCAGAAAACCATTCTGCTTGGCTAACCGCCAGTTAGTTTCTAAATTTCACATTCAAATCTAATTAAAGATTTAACTATCGCCTGGAGCAAAACTGGTGATACTCCATTCTCGATCTTTTCAATCTAATTAAAGATTCATTAAAACTCCACTTAGTTTTAATCATTATCTGGGTTAAAGAATCAGTGTCATTTAAAACACGATTCACGATAAACCCAAAATCCCATTCCATTAATTATCGGGTTAAAGAACAAGTGTTATTTAAAACACTGTTCACGATAAACCCAAAAATCAATACCAATTCAATTCCAATTAAATATCATTTAATTGGTACACTTCATTAAATCTAAATAAAAAGATTTAATCATTTCTCAACTGGGTTCAAGAACAGTGTTAGTGAAGACACCATTCACGACAAACCCAAATCACATTCATTAATTATCGGGTTAAAGAACAAGTGTTATTTAAAACACTGTTCACGATAAACCCAAAAATCAATATCCATTCAATTCCAATTAAATATTATTTAATTGGTACACTTCATTAAATCTAAATAAAAAGATTTAATCATTTCTCAACTGGGTTCAAGAACAGTGTTAGTGAAGACACCATTCACGACAAACCCAAATCACATTCGATATTCAATACAAGGCTCTGAATAGAAAATATATCGGCTTATATTCAATATCGAATTCTACGACTAACAAATGTCGTATTGGAAATAACGATATAAATATATATCTTTCAAATTTCCATAACAACACCTATATAATCCCGAATTCCAACATCGAAATATTCCGAAGACAATTTCGATTCAAATCCACTCCAATGCAATCATTGGAATTTTGGTTACTTTTAAAACCCTCTTCGAATTCAATTTATTTATTTAAAAATAAATAGAATTATAATTCTAGTTCAAAACTAGTTCATTTCGATAAAAATCTATTTTTATCTTTTCAAATATGGAGTTTTTCATCCCAAACTTTCACAAATCATTTCTTATGATTTTACACAAATTATTACTATTTTTAATAATTTTATCAAGGCCCGTACAGTCGATTTCCATTAACGGCCATCGAACTGCACTTACAGCGACCTTTTTCGAATTTGATTTGGACGTATCTCCAAATCCAACCGTTAGATTTCAAATTTCTAACATTCATTAGAAAGCTCTTTTCGATGCGAACCCAACGGTTCCGGTTTTAGGAGAATCCGACGGTCGGATCTCCCGTAATATCCGTTTGAAATAAATGGTCGAAATTCGCGAACTGCCGCGGCGCGGCGCGTTCTATTCAGGCCATTATATTATATATATAATATATATAATATATTTCGTCGATTCCTATTTAAAACGAATTATATAAATGGTTTTGAATACGTTTCAAAAGCAATTTCAACTTCCTTTTCAATTCAAATCAAAATTGAATTCTTCTTTATAAATTCGTTTTAAAATTTATTTCTATTCAATTCAAATTTCAATTCAATTTGAATTCATTTCAATTCGTTTTAAATTCAATTCGAATTCGTTTTCAATTCAATTCATTTCGAAATCGTTTTCAATTCAATTCATTTCGAAATCGTTTTCAATTCAATTCATTTCGAAATCGTTCTCAATTCAATTCATTTCGAAATCGTTCTCAATTCAATTCATTTCGAAATCGTTCTCAATTCAATTCATTTCGAAATCGTTTTCAAATCGATATAAATATCGTTCACGTCAAAATGGCGTCAATCTAATCAACACGGCTTCATATATTCCTTTATTTTCAAATATTCTATTTCAAATATTTCTTTTTCAAATATTTCTTTTTCAAAACTGGAATGAGGCCCAATCAATTACCATATAAAATTAATTATATGGATTTTCATACCACACATGTATATAATAGCATTGAAAATAATCAACCATCAACCAAAGTGCACTACACTGTATAAGCATCAAATATAGATATTCAACGCTTATAACAGCCTGTCAATCAATCGATCGACATATTTAATCAATCAGGATGAGTGAACTTCAAATTTCATCCTAACACCCTTGTGGGGTTTCAAACAATCAAACACATATTTTATTTGTGCAGTTAGGCGATGTGTAAAATTTATCGACCCAATCAACGTCATTCAAATAGGTGTACATAAACAAACCGTCTGGTTTGTAAATGAATATTTATTTATTCACATTCACGTTAAAAATTATATTTTTAACGATAACACATTTTATTTTAACATATGAATTTCTATTCAGTTCATTCTTTAAATAAAATGCTATTTTTATTTTTCTAACTTATTTTAGAAAATTTCGGCGGCATAACGGCACGATACTAGAAACGGGACAAGGCCTCGCCTTATCCCCGGTCTAGTGAAGGCCCACGCCATTCACACATCAATCAAATTCACTTTCGTTATGCAAACCACAAAATTTGGAGTAAGAGTCTAACCTAGCCTTACTCCTTCGCCTTATAACGGCGCACGTCTAATCCTAACCAATTTATCGATTCGATTTTTCACATCACAAACCACATTCAAGCCAATATCGCAATCAATCACCAAACAATCAAACAAACAAGTCCATGGTCTGTGGACGATTGTGTCGGGTGCTACTAAGCACCGTCTGCATCCTAGTATATATATATAACTAGAAAAGAAATAGAAAGGTGAGAAATTCTCACTTATAGCTATCCTAGCCCCACGGCACTTCATTGATAGAAATCTTCATCGCTATCGCATCCTCGTCTTCTTCATTGCCCGTAGTCACTATAAATATAAAAATCACATTTTTATATTCTTTACATATGTAAAAAATCGAATTTTTAGTTCGCTATTCAATATATAAAAATCGAATTTTTAGTTCGCTATTCAATATATAAAAATCGAATTTTTAGTTCGCTATTCAATATATAAAAATCGAATTTTTAGTTCGCTATTCAATATATAAAAATATGATTTTTACCTTTGCTTTCAACATATAAAAATATGATTTTTACCTTTGCTTTCAACATATAAAAATATGATTTTTACCTTTGCTTTCAACATATAAAAATATGATTTTTACCTTTGCTTTCAACATATAAAAATATGATTTTTACCTTTGCTTTCAACATATAAAAATATGATTTTTACCTTTGCTTTCAACATATAAAAATATGATTTTTACATTTGCTTTCAACATATAAAAATATGATTTTTACCTTTGCTTAAAATTCAGTTTTGAATACTTTTAAAAATTCCCTTTTAATCTTTTTAAAATCAGTTTTGAATACTTTTTAAAATTCCCTTTTTAATCTTTTTAAAATCAGTTTTGAATACTTTTTAAAATTCCCTTTTTAATCTTTTTAAAATCAGTTTTAAAAATGCTTTTAAAAATTCCCTTTTAATCTTTTTAAAATCAGTTTTGAATACTTTTTAAAATTCCCTTTTAATCTTTTTAAAATCAGTTTTAAAAATGCTTTTCAAAACAGTTTTTAAATCTTTTAAACTCAGTTTTTATAGTTTTACAAAATTCAGTTTTTTTTTTTTTATTTTTAAAAATCAATTCGGTTTTCAATGCAGTAAATAATAAAAAAAAAAAAAAAAAAAAAAAATATCAGAAGCAAACTAAATAAATAAATAGAACTCACCGAGGGGGGGGGGGTTTCACCGATCGTCGGAGGTAGGGGCGCTGGATCTCGGTGGTGGTAGCGAGGCTTCGGGGGGGGGGTGCTTGATTTGCGTCGCGAGGGATGAGGGCGGGGTCTGAAGGGAGGAGCGGCTTCGAGTTGAGGCGGCGATGCCATGGAGGGGGGGCGGCTTCGAGTTGAGGCGACGACGATGCCTGGAGGGGGGGCGGCGATCCGATTTAGGGTTCTTCTTCCCCCTTTTTTTTTTTTTTTTTTTTTTTTAATTCGTTGCTGAATAATGAAACGGGGGGGGGGGGGGGGGGCAAGCAGAAGAAAAGGAGGGAGATTATTATATATATATTTTTTTTTTTTAATTATTTAATTTTGCAAAAAGGTTGACTTTTTCATATGACCTCGAAACGAGGCCCACCGCCTGTCGCCCATAGCGTTTTACCCCCATTCCGAACACAATGGGATATGTATCGCAAGCTGATTCGATTGTTACAATCAGTTTCCGTTGAATTTACATTTAAATCACTATATTGAATTTTAAACGTACATTTCAGATTACCGGGGTCGCATACGAATTTTAAAAATTCTAGAAAAATATTTTCTAGCTTCGTATTGACGATACGGTCCTAACAAAACTAGTTTCATCGAATTCTGAGACCGTTTGAAAAATGGCCAATTTCCAGTCGATTAAAATCAACTGAAACTGGTCAAACGCGTTTTCCTTTACCACGCTCACACATTGATTCGAAAAATTATGAAATTTGAAACCTAGCAATAACTTCACATCTCGGACCCAACAAAACTGGTTTCGTCGAAATCCGAGGTCGTTTGCAAAACGGCTATTTTTAAGGGCTATATATTATATAAAATATATATAAATTCCACAGCGACTATTCTGAATTTTCTACTGGACATATCTTATCATTTCTAAAGTGAAATCTCAGTTTGTCAACTTCATTACAAAGATATAGTTATACAGATTCAAATATTTCTTGTTTCGTTCAATTCTGACTTATATTGAATTCTGTATATTCATTTGAAATTAGAAATCGAATTTCCGAACTACCGCGCCATTTTCAATTCCTTTTATAATTATATATAATTATTTTTATTCTAACAACGACGCGTATAATATATACGTTCGAATTATATTCAAAATAAATTTATTGTCGATATTATTTAAAATAATTCATATTAAATAATCAAAATTCGCTAAAATTGCAAAAATAAAATTTTTAAACTGGCCCAGATTTTACGGGTTGTTACAATCTCCCCCACTTAAAACTTTTCGTCCCCGAAAAGGAACAAAGTCGAAAGTGGTTTGATTAATCAACTCTACGCTCGATCTAACTTCCATTCTCCAACTTTTCAGTTTCTGAGAATTTTCAAAATTTCAAAAATTTGGCTAACACCCTAAATTTTCGAAAAATTTCGCCATAACCTCCCCTGCACCGGGAGCATCGGGGAATTTCAAATAGCTTCCCCGGTCCTTCAGATCTCAAAAAGAAAAAGAAAAAGCCAAGCGGCTAGCCAATAGGCTCACAAAATCATCATCACCCAAACAAAACAGGAAATTATGTAGTAAACATGTACCTATTTGTCGGGCAAACAAATTTTATTCTCTGCTCTAGCCTCCTTGCTATGACCTGTTCAAAGATATATATGTATATGCAAGCAAATGCGACCAATTTTCAATATAGTTCCATATTTGATTCAATTAGGCTAATTGGCTAAAAATTAGCAAACAAATAAACAAACAACACAAACATCAATCAATTAGTGAATTAGAGTTTCAAATTCATAATTTTGATACATACTGAAAATCTTGTTTTTGATGCCAATTCACAACAATAGGCCCTATCTAATTTTGGTTCTCACACCAGTCCATAGGAAATATATAGAAAGCCCACTTTCGTCACTCGAACATAAATTCTAATGATGGAGCTCCATCATCAAAATCATCTCCAGGCGATTAGAGTGTAATTCTATATCTATCCAGTATATTAAAACTTCAAATACACGTTTGCAAGGCGTATATGCAAAATCTTTATATACTGGACTGTCCTAATCAATATAAATAAATAATCAAATACGAATAATTGATTTTTAATTTTCAAAACAAAAATTGTTTTCACTTTAAAAAAATATACTCTTCACACTCGTTCTAGGATACTACTGATCCCATCTCTAACGAGTCATTCTCATTGGATATTGCTAATCCAATATCTGATGAATTCTTTCGTATGTTTCTAATGTGTCTTGTTCTCTGAGCTTTGTAAACCAAAGCTCTGATACCACGTGTAAAGACCCGCAACTTCCCCGTAAAGGAAAGCGTCGGATAGTTCGAGAACAAACCACAACAGAACGCATACAGAAGAACATTTCATTGTATATTACAACAATGCATCAGATTACAAGAATATACAGAGTATAAATGAATATTACACAGAAATATCAGAGATTTAAATTACATTTAAATACATAGCAGCGGAAAATAATACAATACACAACTAGAAGGAGATATACGGATACAAAGCTTTCCGGATATCGTTCCAGCTGTAAACCAGGATCCTGTGAATATAAATCTGCAAAACCAAAACTACTAGCTGCCCGTGTCAAAATAAGGGCACCCAGAGTTTAGGTTAAAACAATAAACTCCAGGTCAGTCATGTGACTGGTGTGAGAACTAAAACAGTTATTATTCTTTATTTTAAAAGTTAGGTAAATCAAGGGACCACGCCGTATAACACGGAACGGGTTTCCTCCCAAGAATACCAGTGCATAAAACAAACAGCGCAATGCTAAATAAAGAAAAATGAAGCTGTTATAAGACCCAGGTCCCATCACACAATGCAACGCAGTCGAGGATAGGGTTTTCCCTTATAACAGCCAAAGAATGCTTGATACGGTTAAAACAAATCGTTTGATACTAATATAAGTGCATAGTGTATAAAACACTTCAAATCATAAGTATCAATCATAGGCGGCATGAGCACCCCATCCCACTATGTCGCCATATATAGGTTATACAATCAAAATCGCAAAGTCACGTATTTGGAAATTGGATTTCCAACTATGAACCGAGGCAAAAGATAGTCCTCAACCGATTCGAGACGCTCTAGCCCGTGTCTCAGGATCAGAGCTCGAGTGACCCTTGGAGCGACAGGGCCGGTCCACCGATGTGGATTAAAATGCCTGAACACTGCGTTTCCCCACCCTTTGGGGTGTCAATGAGCCAACGAATGACTCCATCGGTTCGAGAACGACCGATCAATCCGAGGCGCCTCGCAACAGCAACAACCACATAAGTCAAACTCGTCAGGGCGTGTAAAACCACTGACGCCACTTCTAACTAGAAAGAAACGCAAGTCCTCCCTGAGGTCCGTCTCCCGTTTTTGGTTCATACCTGGTGTGAAACACGCGAGGTAAACGTTACACAAAGCTACGCCACAAAGGCCGTGCTTTGATCATCACCACAAGACTTTGCTTTTCAACAGAAGCCTTGATCATTTGCATCTTAGCATGCCACACAGGCAAACCACTCTATGCAACCGATATCAGTCACACAGAATGAAATCCAATGTCAGACACACAGTCCATTTACAAGTCCGTTCTGGGCCTGAACGAAACCGGAGGCACCTAGTACCCCGCATATCCATCGATCTCCAAGTACGTCTGGACGATCACCAACTATTTCCATCTTCTTGGGTGTACAGCCCAATCAAGATCATCAGTTATCACCCAAACGACGTGAAGACCTCCGGTCTTCGACCATCGTCTTCATCTTCGACTTATCGTCGTATCAGTTACTCAGAATGGGATAAACCCGGTCTTTCCGAATAACTCGCGTATATTTTAAATAGTGTTACACAAACACAACATACGCCTCATTCCAATTCATTAGTCACTAACCGTAAATTAATCAAGAGAATAATTCCCCAAATATTAACCCCGAAGGCCGAAACCAACATCAGATCAATATCCAGAAAACCATTCTGCTTGGCTAACCGCCAGTTAGTTTCTAAATTTCACATTCAAATCTAATTAAAGATTTAACTATCGCCTGGAGCAAAACTGGTGATACTCCATTCTCGATCTTTTCAATCTAATTAAAGATTCATTAAAACTCCACTTAGTTTTAATCATTATCTGGGTTAAAGAATCAGTGTCATTTAAAACACGATTCACGATAAACCCAAAATCCCATTCCATTAATTATCGGGTTAAAGAACAAGTGTTATTTAAAACACTGTTCACGATAAACCCAAAAATCAATACCAATTCAATTCCAATTAAATATCATTTAATTGGTACACTTCATTAAATCTAAATAAAAAGATTTAATCATTTCTCAACTGGGTTCAAGAACAGTGTTAGTGAAGACACCATTCACGACAAACCCAAATCACATTCATTAATTATCGGGTTAAAGAACAAGTGTTATTTAAAACACTGTTCACGATAAACCCAAAAATCAATATCCATTCAATTCCAATTAAATATTATTTAATTGGTACACTTCATTAAATCTAAATAAAAAGATTTAATCATTTCTCAACTGGGTTCAAGAACAGTGTTAGTGAAGACACCATTCACGACAAACCCAAATCACATTCGATATTCAATACAAGGCTCTGAATAGAAAATATATCGGCTTATATTCAATATCGAATTCTACGACTAACAAATGTCGTATTGGAAATAACGATATAAATATATATCTTTCAAATTTCCATAACAACACCTATATAATCCCGAATTCCAACATCGAAATATTCCGAAGACAATTTCGATTCAAATCCACTCCAATGCAATCATTGGAATTTTGGTTACTTTTAAAACCCTCTTCGAATTCAATTTATTTATTTAAAAATAAATAGAATTATAATTCTAGTTCAAAACTAGTTCATTTCGATAAAAATCTATTTTTATCTTTTCAAATATGGAGTTTTTCATCCCAAACTTTCACAAATCATTTCTTATGATTTTACACAAATTATTACTATTTTTAATAATTTTATCAAGGCCCGTACAGTCGATTTCCATTAACGGCCATCGAACTGCACTTACAGCGACCTTTTTCGAATTTGATTTGGACGTATCTCCAAATCCAACCGTTAGATTTCAAATTTCTAACATTCATTAGAAAGCTCTTTTCGATGCGAACCCAACGGTTCCGGTTTTAGGAGAATCCGACGGTCGGATCTCCCGTAATATCCGTTTGAAATAAATGGTCGAAATTCGCGAACTGCCGCGGCGCGGCGCGTTCTATTCAGGCCATTATATTATATATATAATATATATATAATATATTTCGTCGATTCCTATTTAAAACGAATTATATAAATGGTTTTGAATACGTTTCAAAAGCAATTTCAACTTCCTTTTCAATTCAAATCAAAATTGAATTCTTCTTTATAAATTCGTTTTAAAATTTATTTCTATTCAATTCAAATTTCAATTCAATTTGAATTCATTTCAATTCGTTTTAAATTCAATTCGAATTCGTTTTCAATTCAATTCATTTCGAAATCGTTTTCAATTCAATTCATTTCGAAATCGTTTTCAATTCAATTCATTTCGAAATCGTTCTCAATTCAATTCATTTCGAAATCGTTCTCAATTCAATTCATTTCGAAATCGTTCTCAATTCAATTCATTTCGAAATCGTTTTCAAATCGATATAAATATCGTTCACGTCAAAATGGCGTCAATCTAATCAACACGGCTTCATATATTCCTTTATTTTCAAATATTCTATTTCAAATATTTCTTTTTCAAATATTTCTTTTTCAAAACTGGAATGAGGCCCAATCAATTACCATATAAAATTAATTATATGGATTTTCATACCACACATGTATATAATAGCATTGAAAATAATCAACCATCAACCAAAGTGCACTACACTGTATAAGCATCAAATATAGATATTCAACGCTTATAACAGCCTGTCAATCAATCGATCGACATATTTAATCAATCAGGATGAGTGAACTTCAAATTTCATCCTAACACCCTTGTGGGGTTTCAAACAATCAAACACATATTTTATTTGTGCAGTTAGGCGATGTGTAAAATTTATCGACCCAATCAACGTCATTCAAATAGGTGTACATAAACAAACCGTCTGGTTTGTAAATGAATATTTATTTATTCACATTCACGTTAAAAATTATATTTTTAACGATAACACATTTTATTTTAACATATGAATTTCTATTCAGTTCATTCTTTAAATAAAATGCTATTTTTATTTTTCTAACTTATTTTAGAAAATTTCGGCGGCATAACGGCACGATACTAGAAACGGGACAAGGCCTCGCCTTATCCCCGGTCTAGTGAAGGCCCACGCCATTCACACATCAATCAAATTCACTTTCGTTATGCAAACCACAAAATTTGGAGTAAGAGTCTAACCTAGCCTTACTCCTTCGCCTTATAACGGCGCACGTCTAATCCTAACCAATTTATCGATTCGATTTTTCACATCACAAACCACATTCAAGCCAATATCGCAATCAATCACCAAACAATCAAACAAACAAGTCCATGGTCTGTGGACGATTGTGTCGGGTGCTACTAAGCACCGTCTGCATCCTAGTATATATATATAACTAGAAAAGAAATAGAAAGGTGAGAAATTCTCACTTATAGCTATCCTAGCCCCACGGCACTTCATTGATAGAAATCTTCATCGCTATCGCATCCTCGTCTTCTTCATTGCCCGTAGTCACTATAAATATAAAAATCACATTTTTATATTCTTTACATATGTAAAAAATCGAATTTTTAGTTCGCTATTCAATATATAAAAATCGAATTTTTAGTTCGCTATTCAATATATAAAAATCGAATTTTTAGTTCGCTATTCAATATATAAAAATCGAATTTTTAGTTCGCTATTCAATATATAAAAATATGATTTTTACCTTTGCTTTCAACATATAAAAATATGATTTTTACCTTTGCTTTCAACATATAAAAATATGATTTTTACCTTTGCTTTCAACATATAAAAATATGATTTTTACCTTTGCTTTCAACATATAAAAATATGATTTTTACCTTTGCTTTCAACATATAAAAATATGATTTTTACCTTTGCTTTCAACATATAAAAATATGATTTTTACATTTGCTTTCAACATATAAAAATATGATTTTTACCTTTGCTTAAAATTCAGTTTTGAATACTTTTAAAAATTCCCTTTTAATCTTTTTAAAATCAGTTTTGAATACTTTTTAAAATTCCCTTTTTAATCTTTTTAAAATCAGTTTTGAATACTTTTTAAAATTCCCTTTTTAATCTTTTTAAAATCAGTTTTAAAAATGCTTTTAAAAATTCCCTTTTAATCTTTTTAAAATCAGTTTTGAATACTTTTTAAAATTCCCTTTTAATCTTTTTAAAATCAGTTTTAAAAATGCTTTTCAAAACAGTTTTTAAATCTTTTAAACTCAGTTTTTATAGTTTTACAAAATTCAGTTTTTTTTTTTTTATTTTTAAAAATCAATTCGGTTTTCAATGCAGTAAATAATAAAAAAAAAAAAAAAAAAAAAAATATCAGAAGCAAACTAAATAAATAAATAGAACTCACCGAGGGGGGGGGGTTTCACCGATCGTCGGAGGTAGGGGCGCTGGATCTCGGTGGTGGTAGCGAGGCTTCGGGGGGGGGGGGGGTGCTTGATTTGCGTCGCGAGGGATGAGGGCGGGGTCTGAAGGGAGGAGCGGCTTCGAGTTGAGGCGGCGATGCCATGGAGGGGGGGCGGCTTCGAGTTGAGGCGACGACGATGCCTGGAGGGGGGGCGGCGATCCGATTTAGGGTTCTTCTTCCCCCTTTTTTTTTTTTTTTTTTTTTTTAATTCGTTGCTGAATAATGAAACGGGGGGGGGGGGGGGGGGGCAAGCAGAAGAAAAGGAGGGAGATTATTATATATTTTTTTTTTTTTTAATTATTTAATTTTGCAAAAAGGTTGACTTTTTCATATGACCTCGAAACGAGGCCCACCGCCTGTCGCCCATAGCGTTTTACCCCCATTCCGAACACAATGGGATATGTATCGCAAGCTGATTCGATTGTTACAATCAGTTTCCGTTGAATTTACATTTAAATCACTATATTGAATTTTAAACGTACATTTCAGATTACCGGGGTCGCATACGAATTTTAAAAATTCTAGAAAAATATTTTCTAACTTCGTATTGACGATACGGTCCTAACAAAACTAGTTTCATCGAATTCTGAGACCGTTTGAAAAATGGCCAATTTCCAGTCGATTAAAATCAACTGAAACTGGTCAAACGCGTTTTCCTTTACCACGCTCACACATTGATTCGAAAAATTATGAAATTTGAAACCTAGCAATAACTTCACATCTCGGACCCAACAAAACTGGTTTCGTCGAAATCCGAGGTCGTTTGCAAAACGGCTATTTTTAAGGGCTATATATTATATAAAATATATATAAATTCCACAGCGACTATTCTGAATTTTCTACTGGACATATCTTATCATTTCTAAAGTGAAATCTCAGTTTGTCAACTTCATTACAAAGATATAGTTATACAGATTCAAATATTTCTTGTTTCGTTCAATTCTGACTTATATTGAATTCTGTATATTCATTTGAAATTAGAAATCGAATTTCCGAACTACCGCGCCATTTTCAATTCCTTTTATAATTATATATAATTATTTTTATTCTAACAACGACGCGTATAATATATACGTTCGAATTATATTCAAAATAAATTTATTGTCGATATTATTTAAAATAATTCATATTAAATAATCAAAATTCGCTAAAATTGCAAAAATAAAATTTTTAAACTGGCCCAGATTTTACGGGTTGTTACAACAAGACACATTAGAACAGAATGAAAGAATTCATCAGAGATTGGACTAGTAATATCCAATAAGAATTTCTCGTTAGAGATAGGATCAGTAGTATCCTAGAATGAGTTGAAAGAATGTTATTTTAAAAACAAAATCGAAAACAAATTTTGTTTTGAAAATTTAATCTAACTATACGTATTTGAGTATATTGTTTTATTTTATTTTGGACAATCGAGTATATGAGATTTTGCATATATGCGTCTTGAACATATATTCGAAGTCTCAAATATACTGGATAGATATAGAGTCACACTCTAGTTGCTTAGGGATAATTCGGGTGATGTCCGGACATCATCAGTATTTGTGGTCGAGTTTCGAAAGTGGGATTTCTATATATTTCAATTTGACTGGTGTGAGAGCCAAAACTAGATAGGGTCTATTGTGTGACTTAGCATCAAAAATGCATTTTATATATATAAAAAATATGAATTTGAAAAAAATAATCAACTAATTGATTGCTGGTAGTGTTGTTTGATCAATTAAAATTTTGAGCCATTAAGACAAATTGAACCAAAGGTTGAACTGACTTGAAAATTGTTTGGGAATGCATACATGTACATATATATGTGTGAACAGGTCATGGCAGGGAAGCTAAGAAGAGGAATAAAATTGTATGCCCGACAAATAGGTACATGTTTACTAATTTATTGGGTTTGGTGATTTTATGAGCCGATTGGCTAGCCGCTTGGCTAGCCGCTTGGCCTTTTCTTTTTCTTTTTGGATGGTGAGGGCCCTGCGTGGCTAGTTACGGTTTTAAATGTCCCCTGTAAAAGGAGGTATTGGCGAAATTTTTCAAAAATTTAGGGTGTTAGCCAAATTTTGAAGAATTGGAAATTTTTTAGAAACTGAAAAGTTGAAGAATGAAAGCCAAACTTAAAGTTGAGTTGATTAGTAAAACAACTTTCAGCTCCGTTCCTTTTCGAGGACAAAAAGATTTTAAGTGGGAGATATTGTAACAACCCAGAAAATCAGAACTAATTTAATTATTTTGGCAATTTTAATGAATTTTGATTATTAAAATGATTTATTTTAAATAATAACGACTAGAAATTTATTTTGAATAGAATTACAACGTATAAATTTATTTAAATCGAAGTTAGAATACAAATATTTATTTTAATTATAAAAGGAAATGAAATTGGCGCGGTAGTTTGAAATTTTGATTTCAAAATTCAACTGAATGTACAGGATTCAAAATAAACCGAATTTGGGTAAAACCAGAAATATTTGAATCTATTGGAAAATATCTTTCCAACGAATGGGAAAAATCCAGATTTCATAGTGGGAATAAAAAGTTAGTCCATTTGAAAATTCAGAATAGTCGCTATGGAATTTATATAATATATAGCCCTTAAAAATAGCGATTTTGCAAATGACCTCCGTTTTCAACGAGACCACTTTTGTTGGATCCAGAAAGTCAAATTATTGCTAGATTCCAATTTTCATAATTTTTGGAATCAATATGTGAGCGTGGTGAATTTAAACATGTTTGGTCAATTCAGTTTGAATTTAATCGACTGAAAAATGACCGTTTTTCAAACGGTCTCCAAATTCGATGAAATTAGTTTTGTTGGGACCGTATCGTCAAAACATAACTAGATTTATTTTTCTGGAATTTTCGGAGTCCATATGTGGCCCCGAGAAATTAAAATGTGCATTCGAATTTAAAATATAATGATTTATATTTTAAATTTAGTGGAAACTGATCGTAACAGCCTAACTGGGTTATGAAACATATCCCGTTGTGTTCGGAATGGGGGCATTTAGTTAGGGGCGTCAGTCATTGGGTCTCGTTTGGACGTCAAATAAAAAAGTTGACTTTTGGGGAAAAAGAGAAAATTTAAATAATTATTTTTATAAATATATCTCCCCCCTCCATCGTTTCTCTCTCTCCCCCCAATATTTAAATAAATAAAAAAGAAGAAAATTCGCATCCCTAAATCGCTTCAGCCCCCCTTGCGATCCACCACAACAGCCGCCGCGCTTGACGCGCTACCACCCCCTTCGCCGCTGGCCCCCTCCAAGCCGCCCTCTCTCCTCTCTCTTCCCCTAAAACCCACAAGCCACCCAAAAACCCGCCGCCTGACACCCCAACTCAACCGCCAGCCACCATAGCCCAACCACCAGAAGACCCCCGACCACCTGCGCTCCTCCTCACTCCCCGACGAATCACAGTAATTTTTTTCTGAATTATTAACCATACAAAAATTTTATTTTTATTTTATAAATCACCATATAAAATTTTGATTTTTATTTTATAAATATCCAGATAAAAATTTGATTTTTAATACACGAATATCTATATAAAAATTTGATTTTTATATATGTGAACATCGAATAAAAGAATTGATTTTTATAGTTGAAAAGGATTGATTTTTATAGTTGAAAAGGATTGATTTTTATTAACATATAAAATTATGATTTTTAACATAGAAAAGATTTGATTTTTACATTAGAAAAGTTATTATTTTTGAATTAGAAAAGATTAGATTTTTAAATTGAAAAGTTATGATTTTTAAATATGAAAAATATGATTTTATTTATAAAGTAGCAAAAGAAAAATATGAACTTTTATATGTATGCAACGACATGAAGATTTGGTTTTTATTTATATGAATGACATATAAAGTTGTGATTTTTTTTATATACAACAACAATATAAAAATGCGATTTTTATTTTAAAAGTAGCGGTTTAAAAATATGATTTTTATTATGAAGTTAGCGAAATGAAAATGTGTTTTTTATTTAAATAACTTCGTTTTAAAAATGTGATTTTTATCCATTAAGCATTGTTATAAAAGTATGACTTTTATGTACACGTAGCGTTGAAAATAAAAATATGATTTTTATTATGTATGTAGCGTCATAAAAAAAATGATTTTTATAATGTAATCATCATATTAAAAATGTGATTTTTACTATGAACAGCCTGAATAGACTGCGTTGGAATTTCGGGCAAATCCAAATCCAAAACTTTCAGAAATAAAGAATGGAGGAGTGGATCTAAAAGGTGAGAACTTCTCACTAAAATTTCTTTATAGTTATTTATTTCATAACTGCATATATGAACTGCTTCCCGTCCTCCATAGACCACGGACGACTTGTTTGATTGCATTGTGTTATGTAAATTTGCTGTGATTGTTACGTGAAATGGAAAATGAATTATTCATGTGTTGAAATAAATATTTTATAGTTAAAAATGTAATTTTTAACGTGTGTATGAATAAAACTAATATTCATTTATAAATCAAACGATTTGTTTATGTGCATTCATTTAACTGATATTGATTGGGTCTATATATTTTACACATCGCCCAACTGCACAAATAATGATATGTGTTTCTTGATTGAAACCCCACACGGGTATTGGGATGATATTTGACATACACTAATCCCAATTGTTTAGTTGTATGTCAATCTTTTGGTTGACAGACTGTGTAAGAGTTAATTATTTATATTTAATGCTTATGCAGTTGTGTAATGCACTCTGGATGATGGATCATTGTTTATCATTGTAATTATACACATGTGTTGTATGAAATCCATGTAATTAACATTATATGGTAATTGATTAGGTCTCATTCCAATTTGAAAAGAAATACGAATATTTTAAAATAATATTCAGAAAAGGATTTAAAATATTCATGCGTGGAATAAAATGAAATATCCATGTGTTGAATAAAATAAAATATTCATGTGTTGAATAAGGTATTCATGTGTTGAATAAATGCCGTTTCGATTAGTTATGTGCCATTTGGACGTGAACGATATTTATATCGATTTTATTCATTTTTATAATGAATATCGGAAAGGAAATGATTTCAAAATCTAATGTTTTGAAAATATTATCATTTATATATTAATGATATGGAATATTCAATTTTGATTTAAAATTGAATATGAAGTTGAAATCGTTTTTAAAACGAATTTAAAACGATTTATAAAATACATTTTAAATGGAAATTGATGAAATATATATAATATATATATATATATATATATTATATTAAACGGCCCGAATAGAACGCGCCGCGCCGCGGCAGTTCGCGAATTTCAACCATTGACTTCGAATTGACATTACGGGAGATCCGACCATCGGATTCTCCTAAAACCGGAACCGTTAGGTTCGTATCTAAGCGAGCTTTCCAATGAATATAATAGATTTGAAATCTAACAGTTGGATTTGGAATTATGTCCAAATCAAATTTGGAAAAGGTAGATGTAAGTGCAGTTCGATGACCATTTATGGAAATCGACTGTAAGGGCCTTGATAAAATTATTAAAAATATTAATAATTTGTGTAAATCATAATAATTGATTTGCAAAGAATTGGGATGAAAAATTCCATATTTGAGAAGATAAAAATATATTTTTATCAAAATGAACTAGTTATTAGCTAGAAAGTATAATCCAATATTTTTAAATAAATAAATTGGATTGAAATGGTTTTAATATAACTAGAATATTCCAATGCATGAATTGGAATGAATTTGAATAGAAATAATCTTTGGAATATTCCTGTATTGGATTCCGTAATTATACGGATTTTGTTATGGGAATTTAGAAGATACAAATTTCATTATTTCCAATACGATATCCGTTGGTTTCAGAATTTAATATTGAATATAAGCCGGTATAATTTTTATTCAGAGCCTTGTATTTGATATCAAATTGGATTTTGGGTTTGTCGTGAACTGTGTTTTAAATGACACTGTTCTTAAACCTAGTTGAGAAAAGAATAAATCTTTAAATTTAGATTTAGTGAAGTTTTCCAATTAATTAATATCTAATTGGAATTGAATAAAAAAAATTGGATTTTGGTTTTGTCGTGAATGGTATTTTTATTAACACCGTTCTTAAACCCCATGTGAAAAGAATAAATCTTTCAATTAAGATTTAAAGAATAATTCCTAATTAATTAACATTTTTAATTGGAATTGAAAATGGAATGTGAATTGGGTTTATTGTGAACTTGTTTTAACGGCATTCGTTCTTTAACCCGATTTGCAGTGAAATGTGATTTAGAATATATAAATCTTTTACTAAGATGAAATGGGATTTCAAAAACAAATTTTTCCAATTTAATATTAAATTGGAATTGAATGGAATTCGATTTGGTAATAATCGAAATGAGCTTCTGTGGAGAAAGACTGTTAATATATAAGGAATTTAAAAGGCTTTGTCGTTATTCCATTTATATTATTAGTCGTTACGGAAATTGATATCGATTATATATTGATTTGTTTTCCGTAAAGATTCCATTTTTATGTAAGAGGATTTGGGTTTATCGTGAACCGTGTTTTAAATGACATTGGTTCTTTAACCCAGTCAAAGACAGGATATGATTTCCCAAAGTTAAATAATCATTGATACTGATTTTTGGGGAAGATTAAAACTAAATGGAGTTTTAATGAATATTTAATTAGATTGAAATTTGAATGTGATAATTTAAATTATCAAATTCAAGAAGTGATCGAGGATGGAGTATCACCAATTTTGCTCCAAGCGATAGTTAAATCTTTAATTGGATTTGAACATAAGATGGTAATTAATTTTTACCGATAACACCGTGGTGTTGGATATGGAGTATTACCAATTTCGCTCCATGGGATGAATAGGTTGGGATTGGGAAATAAAATAAATGATTAGTTCGGTATGGTTAGCTAATCCCGACTAGTTTAGATGAACCTTAATTTGGTTTAAAATGATATCCAAAGGAAGATTAAAGAATAAATTTAAAGAATTTATCTTTGATAAAATTAATGGGAACCTTTCCCAAATGATAAGAATATTTGAATAAAAGAATATTCTGGATTGGAATGAGGCGTATGTTGTGTTTTAATCACGCTTGTTTATTATGTACGCGGGTTATTCGGAAAGGCCGGGTTTATACCCATTCTGAATAACCGACTCAAGGATAAGTCGATGGTGAAGACGGTGGTTGAAGACCGAAGTTCTTCACATTGTTTGGATGATAACTGATGTCTTGATTGGGCTGTACACCCAAGATGAGGTAATAAGCTGGTGATCGTCCAGATGTACTTGGAGATCGATGGATATGCGAGCACCTCTCTCCTGTATTGGACATATGGGACGAGGAATAGGGTGCCTCAGGTTTCGTTCAGACCCAGAACGAACTTGTAAATGGATTGTGTTTCAGACATTGGATTTTATTCCGTGTTGATTGATCTCTACTAACTATATATCTGTTTGGCGGTGGAGAATTTATTCCCTTACTTAACGCCCTTCTCTGAGACGTACGAGCTCAGAGGTTATATATCGATAGACATCAGTCGCATGGCGTGAATTGCCTGTATGGCACGTCAAGTGCATGGATCAAGGCTTCTGTTGAAAAGAAGAGTCTTGTGTTGATGATCAAAGCACGACCTGTATGGAATAGCTTTGTGTATAGCATTAATTCGTGCGTCTCACACCTCGGTATGAGTCAAAAATGGGATCAGGGATCCAAGGAGGACATGACGTTTCTCTCTAGCTATGGGTGGTGTCAGGGTTTTGCAAGCCCTAACATTTTTGTATTTTTACCTATGTGGTTATCGGAATGCGAGGCGCTTCGGATATATCGGTATCTACGGAGCCAAAGGATAGGTCCTATAGGATCGAGAAACGTGCGTTCAGGTATAGCCAATTCGCTATGTATGGACTGACCTTGGAGGATCCAAGGGATCGTTGTGTATGACCCTGAGGAATTTGCTAGAGTGTCGCGAAGCCAGCGAGGAGCACATCCCTTGCCTCGACTCATGACAGAAATCCAATTTCCATTACGTGACATTTCAAATTTAGTTGTAATCCTATTTATGGCGACATAGTGGGATGAGGCCCTTATGCCATCTATGATTGATACATTTATATTTGAAGTCGATTTCTTCACTTATAGTAATAATAAAAGATTAAATTTCGCGTATCAAGCATTCTTTGGCTATTATAAGGGAAAACCCTATCCTTCGGCTTGCGTTGCATTGTGTGATGGGACCTCGGTCTTATAATGCTTCATTTTTCCAAAAAGCATTGCGCTGTTTATTCTATGCACTAGTATTCTTGGGAGGAAGCCTGATCCGTGTTATATGGCGTGGCCCTTGATTTACTCTCTTTTAAAGTAAAGTTTTAAATAACTGTTTTAATTCTCACACCAGTCACATGACTGACCTGGAGTTTATTGATCTAACCTAAACTCCGAGTTCCCCTATTTTCCACACGGGCAGCTAGTAGTTTTGGTTTTGTAGATATTATATTCACAGTATCCTGGTTTACTGCTGGAGCTATATTCAGAACACTCTATATCCATGTGTCTCTTTCAGTTGTGTTTTGTATTATTTTCCACTGCATTGTAAATTTGTTAATCTCTGATATTTTTTTCTGATGTATATTATTTATTCGTACTCTGTAAATTCTTGTACTTTGATGTAAATTGTTGTAATAAGCAATGAAATGTTCTTCTGTTTGTGTTTTGATTTGTCGTGCTCTCAGACAATCGATCTTTCTATTCTCTTCGAAGACCGGGGAAGTTCGGGTCGTCACAACCAAAGCACAACTTTAATTAGCATTGCTCTGTGTATAGCGTAACTTCGTCAGCCTCACACACCGATATGAGTCAAACACTGGATAAGGACCATAGGGAGAATTTGCGTTTCTTTCTAGCTAGAAGTGGTGTCATGGTATGGAGCCTAGACATTTTTACTTATGTGGATGATGGATTTTGAGGCTCCTCGGATATTGGTCGCTACTGGCCAAGTGATACGTTCGATAGGTTCGGGAAATGTATAATTCAGGAATAATTAATCCACAAAGGTTAAGAGTGGACCAGCCTTACCACATCCAACGGTCCACTGCGGGGGATCCTGACACATTTGCTAGAGTGTCTCGAATCGGGAGGAGCCATCTGTAGCCTCGACTCATGATGGAAACACAATTTCGAATACGACATTACAAATTTGATTGTAAACCTATATATGGCGACATAGTATATGGTAGCTATGCTGTCTAGGATTGATACATTTACTGTAAAAGTATTTTGAACTGATTAAACACTAATAATAATATTAAATAATTATTGTTAAATACGTATCAATCATGTTTGATCATTATAAGGTAAAACTCTATCCTCCGGTTTGCGTTGCATTGTACGATGGGACTTGAGTCTTATAATGGTTTCATTTTTCTAAAAGCGTTGCGTTGTTTTTAAAATATTTATTTATTTTATGCACTGGCAATCAAATGGAGTAAACCTCTTCCATGTTAGCGGCGTGGTCCTGTGATTAGCCTTATTATTAGGTAAGTTAGGTAAGATTTCTCATACCAGTCCCAAGACTGGCTCGTAGTTTGTTTTCACTTGCAAACTCGGGTGCCCTTAATTTTACGTGGGAAGCCAAGTAAACATGTATCAAGCTTATTTTGGGTATGCACCGCAGTATGGTGTGCTCTTGTGGAAGAAGAAGAAGACTATCTCTATCTTTTATCTTTTATCTTTAGATATTTAGACATCTCTTTATCTATGTTGTACCTGAGGATGTTTTAGACTTATTTTCTTTTTGCTGGAAACTTTTATGTACTAAGTAGTAACCTGTGTCTGTGCAACTATGATGTTGATGACATTTATGATTCCGCCGCTATGATGATGATATATTCTCTATTTCCATGTGTTATACTATTTTTCTATAATATCCTGTTGTGATAAATGTGTTGTATTCCAAAGATTATCCTTGCTTTCGTGTCATGGATGTTTGGGGTTATCACAGTTGGTATCAGTGCTAAGGTTAACCTTAGCTCCGGAGTATAACATATTTAAAACAATGTGTCAACAGAGAATCGGTAATATTCTGAGGCGAGTAGCTCATTAGAGATAGGATTAGTAATATCCAAGCATGAGCACAGAAGAATAGCACATAAAAATTAGTCATTACATCATCGTTTTTCAGTATATCCTACTACTTTTACCATTCCTTAAAAAGTATCATTTCTGTTGGTCTGACTCCTTCCTTCAAGGTACAAAACTAACTGAGATGAGTACAAGGTCTAGAACTGGAGCTAGAGGTAGAGGTGGAGCAGGCATAGGCCAAGGAAGGGGTGAAATCCCCGCTGCTCAGTACCAACCTAATCAAGAAGCTGAAGTGCCACCACCACCCCCGCAACCTTTTGATCTAGATAAAGTGGCTAAGAAGTTCAAGAATTTGGGACCCGTGCCATTCACTGGACGTGAGACGGTGACTGAGGCTCAGGCTTGGCTAAGAACATGCAAGAAGATTTTTGCGTGATTGGAGTTGGAGGAGAATAGAAAGAGATTCAAGGCATCATGGATGCTTAAGGATGAGGCTTTAATTTGGTGAGAGACAGCTACGATTGGAGATATTGATGCTGACTTGTCTTGGGCAAAGTTCAAGGAGCACTTTAATGAGAAGTTTATCCCTCGGTAAGAAGTCGAATGCCTTCATGATGAATTTGCTAATCTCCAACAAGGGGATAAAACTATTTTAGAGTATGTGAAGAAATTCGAGGAGCTTTCCCAATATGCAACCGAATTGATTCAGTACCCGCTCTAGAAAAACAATAGGTTCATAAATGGTCTGTCGAGGAAGTATCACAGCAGGGTGACGGCACACATTAAGCTCCCATTTCCCAAGGTGATTGAGATGGCTTGTATATGAAGAGATTTACAAGAAGAATTCTCAGCAGGACCATGAGAAAAATCAAGCTAATAACAAGAGGAAGCCAGAAGCAAGCAACACTGCAACCGCTAAGCCTCAAGAGAATAAAAAGGCTAAGGTCAAATGCTTCAACTGCAAAAAATTCGGACACTATAATTATGAATGCAAAGCTCCAAAGAAGCCAAGGATAAGTCAATCAGGCCCGAGCCAGAACTCTCGTGACGAGAGAGAGTGCTTCAATTGCCATAGGAAGGGGCACATCAAGCCAAGATGTCCATTGCTGGAGAATGCCCAAGTGGCTCATGTTTATGATGGGGCAAGTGTGCCGGCTTCTTATGAAGGAGCAGGTAAACCAGATGTTTTAGGAGGTACCCTTACTATTAATAACATTCATGTTACAGTATTGTTTGACACTGGTGCATCATGAAGTTTCATTTCAAGTAACACGGTTAAGAAGTTAAACTTAAAACCAAGAGATCTAAAAGAATCAATTAGTGTCCATAACCCAATAGGAGGTTCTATTGTACTCAGTTTATATTGTAGAATACCTGTTTCCTTTTCTCATTACCAGTTTCTTATTAACCTGATCATCATGAATTTTTCTGAGTTCGATGTTATTCTTGGGCTGGATTGGTTAACGAGACATGAGCCCGAGATTAGATGTGCAGAAAGAATCATTAAGGTTAAAACGAAGCTAGGAGATATATTTATACCATGCCACGGCTCAGAAACTGATATAAAAGAATTTTGGTCTTCTTTGGAAGTTACTTCTACTTCTATCCAGGATATTCCAGTAGTTAAAAATTATGCAGATGTGGTTGAAGAAGTTGATAGCTTACCTCCACGAAGAGAAATTGACTTCAAGACAGACTTAGTCCCAAATGCAAGCACAGTTGTGCACGCTATTCGAAGAATGACGTTGAAAGAGAAAGAAGAATTGAGTAATCAAACCAAACAACTTTTGTGGAAAGGTCTGATCAGGTCTAGATTTTCCAGAATGGGGTGCAACAGTAGTGTTTGTTCCAAAGTCAGACGGTACTCTCAGACTATGTGTGGATTACCGTGACCTTAATAAGCAGACACAAAAGAACAAATATCCATTGCCGCACATTGATGACTTATTAGATCGCTTGAAAGTAGCGCAAGTGTTTTCAAGAATGGACCTAGCCACAGGTTTCCATCAACTGCGCATTGCCGAAGAGTGTGTTCCTTTGACAGCTTTCAGAGGACCAGACTTATTCTATGAGTGGTTAGTAATGCCATTCGCCTTATGTAATGCTCCTGCTTACTTTGTCGATTTAATGAACAAAGTATTCCGCGATGTCTTGAATAAATTTGTACTGGTTTTCATTGACGATATTTTAATTTTCTCTAAATCCACTGATGAGCTTGTAAAGCATTTGGAAGAAGTTTTGGAAATTATGGAAAGGAATGTTTTGAAAGGCAAATTTTCTAAATGCATATTGTGGTAAGAAGTAAAGTTCCTCGGTCACGTCGTATCGAATAAAGGAATTTCAGTGGACCCAGGAAAAATCACAGCCATTCGAGATTGGAAGCAGCCTAGCACGCCCATAGAAGTCAGAAGTTTTCTAGGATTGGCTGGCTATTATCGGAAATTCATGAAAGTTTTTTCAAAACTATCTTGTCCATTAACAAAGCTTACAAAGAAGCATACAAAATTTAATTGGACAACGGAATGTGAATCGGCTTTCCAAGAGCTGAAATTAAGGTTAACCACTGCTCCAGTGCTGACCATTATTGATGGCAATCAAGATTTGATCGTCTATACAGATGCTTCTCTTGAAGGTGTTGGGGTTGTATTAATGCAAAGCGGCAAAGTAATTGCTTATGGTAGCTGTCTGTTGAAGCCGCATGAGAAGAGATATCCTACTCATGATCTGGAGTTGTTAGCCGTTGTGTTTTCCTTGAAAATATGAAGGCACTATCTTTTGGGAGAGAAGTTCGAATTGTATACAGACCATAAATCATTGAAATATTTGTTCACTCAGAAGGACTTGAATTTGAGACAGCAGCGTTGGTTAGAATTTCTTGCGGCTTATGATCTGAATATCTTGTGTACGCCAGGGAAAGCCAATGTTGTGGCTGATGCACTCAGCAGAAAGAACGCGGTCATCGCCAATCTCATTATCACGCCTACATTGATTGACAAAATCTCTGCTCCTCAGAAGGATGATGAATTTATTCGAAGGATTAGTAAAAAAGTTCGGGAAGGCGAATCCTCGAGTTTTCAGATTGATAATAAGGGAGTTCTGAGGCTATCAGGCCGAATTTGTGTTTCGAACATTCCCGAGCTCATAGGGGAAGTGACGGATGAATGTCACAAGTCCAAGCTTAGTATTCATCCAGGGGTAAGTAAGATGTATCAAGACCTCAGGCGCACGTTCTGGTAGAGACCTATGAAGAGAGCCATTTCCATATATGTTAGCAGGTGTTCTACATGCCAACAGGTCAAAAGCGATCAACAGCTCGCAGGATTATTGCAACCATTGGAGGTTCTAGATTGGAAGTGGGATCAAATTTACATGGATTTCATAGATAGTTTTCTCTGAACTAGGAAAGGTAATGACAGTATATGGGTGATCTTAGATCATTTCACGAAGACCACCCATTTTATTCATGTCAAATCAACTAGAATAGCTCAAAGTCTGGCACAGATTTATTTCAGAGAAATTGTCAGAATACATGGAGTTCCCAGTAGCATTGTTAGTGATCATGATCGTATATCCGCTAGTAAATTCTGGGAAGCATTCCAAGAGGAGCTGGGGACAAAGTTAAATCTGAGCACCGATTATCATCCTCAAACAGATGGACAGACTGAGCGATGCTCAGACAGATAGCCAGACTTTGAGGGTGAATCATATGCTAGAAGACTTGTTGCGGGCATATATTCTTGATTTTGGCGGGTCATGGGAAGATCACTTGCATTTGGTGGAGTTTTCATATAATAACAGTTACCAAGCAAGCTTGAAAATGTCGCCATTCGAAGCATTGTGTGGAAGACCATGTAGATCTCCCGCATGTTGGGTAGAAACAGGCAATCGGTTAATGTTGGGTCCCGACATGATTCGAGAAGCTTCAGATAAAGTTGACTTCATTAAGAAGTGATTGCTAGCAGCTCAGAGAAGACAGAAGATTTTGCAGATTCTATAAGAAGAGACCTAGCCTTTTATGTTGGTGATTATGTTTATTTGAAAGTTTCTTTGATGAGAGGAGTAATCCGATTCGGGAAGACAGGGAAGTTAGCACCGAGATTCATTGGTCCCTTTCCTATGCTTGAGACAGTAGGAACTCTTTCTTATAGGGTTCAGTTGCCTTACTGGTTGCAAGGGGTGCATGATGTGTTTAAGTTATCTCAACTTAGAAAGCATGTACATGATCCAGACTTGATTGTGGTGGAAGCAGCCCAACAAGATTTGGAGATTGCCCCAAGCTTAGCAGTATGAAGAGAGCCACGAAAAATTATTGGCAAAGAAACTAAAGTTCTGAGAAACAAGAGGATCCATTTAGTCAAAGTGCAGTAAAGCAGAGATCCTAGAGACTATACATGGGAGACCGAGGATAGCATTAAACAGGCTCATCCCAAGTGTAGAGTGGACATCTCTGATTTGCTCTTGTATAGAGGTATGTTTACAATAATTTGCATTTTTCGTTTTGTTTCCTACTTTAGTATTGTTTCCTTTTCGGGGACGAAATGTTTTTAAGTAGGGGAGATTGTAACAAACCGGAAAATCAGAACCAATTTAAAAATTTTATTTTTAAAAATTTTAACAGAAAATGTGTCGGAATTTATTTGATTTTTAAATGAAAACAAAGCTATTGAAAATAGCCATTTTGCAAATGACCTCCGTTTTCGACGAAACAATTTTTATCGTATCCGTAATGTAAAATTATTGTTAGGTTTAAATTTTCATAATTTTTGGAATTAATATGTGAGCGCGGTAAATTAAAACGTGTTTGGTAATTTCTGTTGAATTCTTTCGACCATTAAAAAGACCAAATGGTCTCCAAATTCGACGAAATTAATTTTCTTAGGACCGTATCATCAAAACATAGCTAAATTTATTTTTCGGGAATTTTTGGAGTCAGTATGTGGTCCCGGTAAATTTAAATGTACATTCAAATTTAATATTAAATATTAAATATTTTAATTTAAAGAAAAATAGGATGAAATTGTCAAATGGGCTTACGAAACATAGTCCATTGAGTCTGGAATGGGGGTATTTGGCTAGAGGCGATAGTCGTTGGGCTTGATTTGGAGTTTGTATCAAAACGGGCCTTTTTGGGTTAAGAAATTTAATAATATTATATTATAAATAAACCTAATATTATGAAACCCTAGTCTATTCGTACCAGCCGCCATCTTCTTTTTCGTGTATGGCCATTAACGCTTAATCATTTATCCTCAAATAACTCTCCATTCTTTCTACGAAATTCAAAGCTTATTAAGGGAACTTTGCAGAGAATTCCTCCACCTTCAAGTACATATAAATTTTGGAATTTATAGTTGCGAATTGAAGGAGTTCCAGCCCCTAAAATAGCCGCCGCATCGAGCCCCCTTGCTCCGCCGTGCTGTAACAACCCGAATTTTTAATAACGTGTTAAGACAAGAATCCGGGCAGAATTAAATTTTATAATGAGAATCAAGAGAAACGGGTTGCACCGTTGCGTTCGTCTCGAAAAATTACGCGAAATAGAGTTCGAAATTTCATAAATCGGAGTCCGTATGACCGAGATATGGCCTCCAGAAGTTTCAAGAAAAATCAGAAGAACAAAACAGATTTCAAAAACCCAAAAATTAGCTGGGCGGGAAAATTCCCGCCCAGGACCAGGTCGACCAGGGGGTCGACCTGGTGGGGACCAAGTCGACTTGGGAGTCGACCCTAGGGTCGACCTCCCTGGTCGAGCCCGGTCGACCTAGGTGCACCTGCATGGTCCTGATGGCTGGCTGGTTGGCTTGTGATGATTTTTGATGGCTCAGATCTATCCTAGGGTTAATCTAAGTGCCTAAACTAGTCCTAACTTCTATAAAAACACCCTAAGACCTAACCTAAATCACTAAAAATCATTCTTGCAACAAAGTGCTTCCCAAATCCCTCTTGATCATGGCCTCCATCCCCAAATTCAAGAGCTTATGCATGCAAACTAGATTCAAGACAAATGAGCAAGCTTTCTACATCAAATCAAGGGTGTTGATCATCGTCTCAACATGGATCCTACGACAAGATTCAAGCTCCTAATTCTCTAGCCTCGCTTTGTAAGTTATAGCTACCTTTAAATCTAAATGGTAGTTATAATGTGACATGGAATAAAATGAGACGAAAACTAAGTATGTTATCTAGTCTTGCCCCTTTCTTGAACCTATGACTTTGGGCTATGTTTTAGTGACTAAATCATGCTACTCATGTTGTGTTGAACTTAGTTTATCATGCAAGATTGAATCTTGACTTGTGGAATGTTGGCATGAACCTTTGGAACCATTTTGACTTGTGAAGCATTTACATGAACTTGACTTGGGGCTTATACATGTAAAAGAACCTAAACCCCTCATGACCCTTTACATGCATATGATGATGGACTTAGTGATATGATATCATGCATGTTTGAGGCCAATCCCCTTATAATATCATGCATGTTTAAGGCCAATATGTTGTCATAGTATTCCAACTATGTTGACTCGCTTTTACTTGCATTGGAAATACGATTTGGGGTAGTTTAGGAAAACGTGAAAATGACATGAAAACTTGACATGAGGTTACAGGAAAATATGACATTTATGATAGACTTGAAGGTGGACATGACACGTAGGAAAACATGGAAGTGACCAACTCGAAGTTGGGTTGAGTTTGTAGCATAAATCTGCCCGGACCCGCCCGGCAAATCAAGTAGCAACAAACAATAGGACCCAACGTGAGTAGTTGGTCATATCGCGCTTGAAACCTGAGGTTAGACTAGGTTGTGGTGTAAATCTGCCCGGACCCGCCCGGCATAACCAGTAGCCACAACAACGTCTAATGTGAGAGGTTGGGAGTGCATTAACTTATTTAATGCCGCATGATAAGGTTAAGTAAATTTGACTAATGACACTTAACCGATATGACATGAATGGGTAGGTTAAGTAAAACCGGACTTAATTACCTAGTGACACTTAACCGATATGACATGAATGGGTAGGTTAAGTAAGACCGGACTTGATTACTTAAAGACACTTAACCATGTAACACGATTAGTGGATTGGTTAGTTTAACCCAAATGGGTTGATAACACCTGACCGGGATAACGCGAGGCGTGGTAAGGTTAAGTAAACACACGAGGGGAAATACTTAGCCATTATAAATAAGACTAGTGGATGAGGGTTAAGTTAACCTATACTTAACCAATTTAACACGGTAATTTGATGGGGTTAAGTCATGAATCACTTGAGTATACTTAACCAATCTAACACAGTAACTTGATGGGGTTAAGTCATGAATCACTTGAATATACTTAACCAATCTAAAACAGTAATTTGATGGGGTTAAGTCATGAATCACTTGAGTATACTTAACCAATCTAACACGGTAATTTGATGGGGTTAAGTCATGAATCACTTGAATATACTTAACCAATCTAATACGGTAATTTGACAGGGTTAAGTTAACCAATACTTGACCAATCTAACTTGACAATTTGATAGGGTTAAGTCACAAACCGTTTGAATACACTTAACCAATTTGACTCGATAATTTGATGAGGTTAAGTTAACCTACACTTAACCAATTTGACATGATATTTTGATAGGGTTAAGTCACCTTTAGAATATACTTAACCAACGTGACATATGGTTTGTAGGGCTAAGTCTTGAACTTGAACACTTAGCCAATTTTTACATGATTGGTAGGAGGGTTAAGTCATGGACTTGAATGACAACACTTAATCCATTAGACAAAACCCTAGTTTGGGGAAACTAAGCGGGAAGTAGTAGTTAACAAGGATAATACGAAAGGAAACTAAGTGATAAACATTAGTTAAGGATAGCTAAGTAATAATTCTTAGTCAAGGAAATTAGACCAGTTCATAAATAGATGAGTAACCTGACACGGTAGGTCATCGCTTAAACAAACACACGAGGAGGAGCGAATGTTTATCTGACTTAGATAAAGGCTCCAACGAACTGGGTGACGAAGCTGTAGCTTCGGGGGACGTTAGGGTACTCTTGGTATCCCTCTGGGAGGTTGCAGATGGTCCGCCTGGGCTCACAGAGGTTAAGGTCTGTGGTAGAAGAACCAAGGGTATGCCTTGGTTGATGTGCGAGCAACCTAAAAACTGGGGTGGATTAGCGTGGATTCGGCGATACTTAGTTTAGCCCTGTGATAGCACGTCGTCGACTACCTACCATCTTTAGTCAAGCGTGTACAGACGGAAAGGCAGAGAACTCCCAACAGACCATATACTTGCTATCTAGTTATGGGTGAGGTTGGCCAACAGAAAGTAGGGCATAGGTGGCGGAAGAGAAGTTCTCATACATGATTTTCTTGGGTTGCCTTTAAGTATTTGAGGGAGGGGTCACGTGGGACCATAACCACTGGTAGAAAAACAGACCTTGATATCTGCATCGGCAGATAACCTAAAGCTCCCGACCGAGTCCTGTATTTCTTGATTTGCCCTGTCATGGGACTCAGATGGCACATTGAGACACATTTGCATCTAGACATGGAAAAACGATTCACGATACATACGTAGGAAAAAGGGCGCGTTTGACGGGTAGCATAATCCCTAGTGGCCCTAGGTAGCTTGAACCCAAACCGAAATACGAAAACGTTCATTAGGTAGCATAATCCCTAGTGGTCCTCGGTGGCATAAAACCTAGTTGAACACGCGATAATTCATGATGAGAAAACTTAGCTAGATCAAGGGGGATAGTCCAAACGATTTCAAGGATAATGGAACTACGTTGAAGTAGTATAGAATTACATGGGAAAGCCCGTACGATTTACGGCAAAGGACTGAACATATACATGGAAATAATCATACGAGTTGGTGAAAACCTACATATGTGATATATTAGGTTGGCATGGACCATTCCATGACATTGGGCAAAGGACATTTATAGCTAACACATGACACGGGTTGGGATACTAGTACGGGAGGTGCAGAGCAAATATACATGATAGATACCGTGGGATGTTATACATGATAGATACCTTGGGACATTATACTTGATAGAAACCTGGCGATGTGATACCTTGACTTATCTTGACACCATAGTTTATCATGATACATTAGTTTATCGTGATACCGTAGTTCATCCTGTTATCTTGGTTTAGTTTATCTATCTTGTCATCATCCTTATGTTTACTTTCAGTTTATGCATGTCACGTTACCTTTACCTGTTTTTATGATGGAAGTAGATAGGACTTACCAGTCTTTATGGCTGACCCCGTTTTCTTTCACCTCTTTGTCTTCCGTCCCCTCCCCCCCCAGATTTTCAGGGAGGAAACACTGTTACTTAATTTGGACTTCTGCTTCAAGGTCATCATATATGGCTTGGACTTTACTTGGCTATGGCTGCTTTACTGTTTTACTTGGGGAATAATTTATGAAATGGTTTTATGCTTCTTTACAATTGCGAGACAGAATTTGATGTAAATGATTTAGTAGCACTCTGATGTAAAGGCTTTAGACCTTACTGTTTGTTAAAGTAATAAAATTTGGTTTTACTTTCGCTGTTTTATATATGTTCTGTCTTGTAATATTTCTATGCATGTTTACCTCGATAATGCTTCACCAAACCTAGTGCATCCCCTTTGTGAGTGACCTTAGCGGAGGTGGGGTGTTACATTTGGTATCAGAGCAGAAGGTTACCAGACTGGGGAAACGTTTTTAAAACCTTCTGAAAACTATTTGAAAAACTGTTTACAAAGAAGCATCTTTCAAGAAAAGTTTTACTTTTAAAGGCTATTCCCCAAATTCCATTAGCACTATCCTTGTTTCCTTGATTGAACCTCTTTTCCTTTCTTTCCTCCATCGGTAGTCACAGTAGTTTTAACTGCGACTAATCCTTCTCTAGCTGCGTAAGTGTTTTCCGTACGATGGAGATGGTTCTCGAGAGACCTGTTGCCGCGTTATAAGGAAGGACAGTAAGAACAAGGATAAAGGATACAAGCTTAAGGATAAGCAAATTGTTAGTATGGCTTAATCCACAAAGGAGGGAAAAAGCTGAACAATAAAACCCATGACGAGAAAGTATCTTTGGCATGGTAAAACGGGACGGATAGTTAAGTGTTATGGGACAAGGACAAGATCATCGAGAGGGCAATTGTATACCCTCACTAGCGTACCTAAAAGGGATGGTACCATTTCTGGAAAAGGTTTAGGCATTCTTTTCTATCATCCCGTCAGGACTTTGTTTTGATCACCGCATCATTCAAGTCTGCTTCGATAGTTGAGTCTCTACACCTTAGTACTAGCGTAGTAGAGGATCCCATTTTGTCTTAAATCTTGTTGAGGAATCGGTCCATTTATTCATGACTTGTTTGGGCTATGGATGGATTCTAGGGATGAAGTGGTTATCCAGTAAGGGTGCCATTCTCGGTTTTGGAAGGAGGGTAGTTAGACTCTTGACTTTCCTTGGTAATACCCTCGAAGTCCCGTGTAACCTTTAGGGTTATGTCATGATTAGTTACCTAGAATCTCTTGACACATTTGTTGGAAATCTTTAATCCGATCGAGTAGTGTTCGCCACTAAGGAAGATGGTTCATTTCGCTTATGCATGAGTTATAGAAATCACCTCGGTAAGTATATTTGGCAACATGGTAGACACCTGTTTACTTTCAAGAGAAAGTTCCTCTGCGTGGAATACCTTATAGTAGGTAAACGAGATCCAGAATTCACTAGTGAAATTTTGGAAAGCTTGCATGAAACCATGAGTACGCAGTTATGTTTGAGCCAAGTATACTAGAAAAGAATAAGTGGAAGTGGAACGAGAGGCGACAGTAAAATGAGTTCCAACTCATATTTAGGAAACAAGAATTTAGAAGCTATGGAATCATGAAGTTAAAAGATGGTCAAAGCACAATGGAATTAAGCTCTAGGAAATGCGACTTAGAAGGTTGAAGACTAGATACACGCATCATATCTCTTTTTAAGAGTATATCCTTGACCCCTGTTTTCTGTAGAGCTTACTGGTAGGCTATCTTTTATGAATATCCTCTCGGTCCTATTTTCAATCTTAGTTCAGTTGCAAACCCCATAAGGAGTGTGACTCACCTGTTTGCGATATATATGTCGGGGTTTGAAGGTGTCCGTTAGGACAACTAAACTTTTTGGGGCTTCATAGGATATGGGTTAGAGATTCCTTGTGACCTATAAAGCAATTTATCTTGCTTATCTCCTTGATCCTATCTTGGGAACCTTAGGTAGAACCCTATGGATGTAAACATGTATTTGAAACATGTTATGGTTGATATGGTTGCAAGTGGTTGCTCGTGGATGCTTGGATGTACATTAGACATTAGATTGGCTCAGTCACATTTCATATTACATATGCACGAGTATTTGTACTTGTTTATGGATGAAATTGAGTATGTTATCATGTGGATGTTGCATGTGGATGAATGACTGTGCACACATATAGTAAATATATGACTAGGACTACTTGCATACATGTTGGATTTATGGCACTAAACATATTCTGCATTTAGAAGATCATTCAGGCCTGATCATTTACATTAGTTAAGGAACATATACACACGCTTTCTGCATATGTTCATAAAGCATTAAAGTCTCTTAAGGACAATGGTTGCATGTGGATGATGTTTTGAATAGATGGATGATGGATGGTAGGATACATTCTTCTTGGCTTAGAGATTTCAGGGACGAAATCCTTAAAGGAGGGGAGAATGTAACAACCCGAATTTTTAATAACGTGTTAAGACAAGAATCAAGGCAGAATTAAATTTTAAAATGAGAATCAAGAGAAACAGGTTGTAACGTTGCATTTGTCTCGAACAATTACGCGAAATAGAGTCCGAAATTTCGTAAATCGGAGTCTGTATGACCGAGATATGGCCTCCAGAAGTTTCATAAAAAATCGGAAGAATGAAACAGATTTCAAAAACCCAAAAATTGGCTGGGCAGGAAAATTCCCGCCCAGGACCAGGTCGACCAAGGGGTCGACCTGGTGGGGACCAGGTCGACTTGGGAGTCGACCCTAGGGTCGACCTGGGGGTCGACCTCCCTGGTCGAGCCCGGTCGACCTAGGTGCACCTGCATGGTCCTGATGGCTGGTTAGTTGGCTTGTGATGATTTTTGATGGCTCAGATCTATCCTAGGGTTAATCTAAGGGCCTAAACTAGTCCTAACTTCTATAAAAACACCCTAAGACCTAACCCAAATCACTAAAAATCATTCTTGCAACAAAGTGCTGCCCAAATCCCTCTTGATCATGGCCTCCATCCCCAAATTCAAGAGCTTATGCATGCAAACTTGATTCAAGACAAAGGAGCAATCTTTCTACATCAAATCAAGGGTGTTGATCATCGTCTCAACATGGATCCTCCGACAAGATTCAAGCTCCTTCTCTAGCCTCGCTTTGTAAGTTCTAGCTACCTTTAGATCTAAACGGTAGTTCTAATGTGACATGGAATAAAATGAGATGAAAACTAAGTATGTTAGTCTATGTGAAACTAGCCTTTCCCCTTTCTTGAACCTATGACTTTGGGCTGTGTTTTAGTGACTAAATCATGCTACTCATGTTGTGTTGAACTTAATTTATCATGCAAGATTGAATCTTGACTTGTGGAATGTAACACCCCACCTCCGCCAGGGTGGCTCTTGCAAGCAACTCTGACTTTGGTGGGGCGTTTTAAAACAAGGTAAACATGCATAATGATATAACAAGGCAGGACATGACATATATGTATATGTAAATAAACAGAGTAAGTAGATAAAACAGCGGAAGATTTTTAAACCATTTCAAAACACAAGTCTGGTACATCAAAATGTCAATTTCCCAAAATTACAAGTCTAGATAAAAACATCATCTGATAAACTGAAATACATAAGTACTATCCCCAAATAAGAGTGATAAACCATAGCGGGCTCAATATCCAAACGTACATGAGCTAATCCAGCAAGCAAGCTAAGCGATCCAAGCTAAGCACCAATGTTCCCACCCTGAGAACCTGGGGGGGGGGGGGGAGGGGGAAACGGAAGAAAAGAAGCGAAAAGAAAACGGGTCAGTCATAAAGACTGGTAAGCCCTGCTACGATCAGTCTATAAACTAATAAAGTTAACAGCATGATGGAAACTGAGATGATCATAGATAACAACATATTGGCATGATAAATTAACTACAAGATAGATAGAGGTGTCATCGCATAAACAAGGTTAAGTTTTGCACCACGGTGTACTAGCAAACCAACATAACAGGTATTGATCCCTTGGCCCAAGCTTTGACCCAATAACATGAAGTGACCTTAATATAAGGTCCAACCAAACGGTCTAGTCGATCGGCTCCCTATAAGCCTAACACGTCAAGTGTTGGTGTCCATACGGCCCACATATGGATGTAGTCAGACTGTGCTGGGTCCACCTTCGGGTGTATCAAGCCCTCGGGTGTCAACCCCAGACACTGAAGCAATAATGCACAGTCTAAACCTACTGGTACCCGTGCCTCGAGTTTGTCCAATACCGGACTACGTGCACGTCCGTAGCCCGCCTGGACCCGCACCGCTGTACCACTCAGCCATCGCTTTGGTCGCTTACATCAGTCCAGTAATCGTACCCCGCCCTAGCCTAGCCTCTAGGGTTGTGATGATACCAAACTGGGATTACTGCTGGAAAAGACCACGTTGCTAGGGTTTCCTAAGAGGGTTAAGTGCGATTTAACCCTTCACTAATCATGGATTAAATTGGTTAAGTGTAACCGACAGTTCACAACTTAACCCCATTTCAATCCCTCGAACCCCCAAATGGATTAAATTGGTTAAGTGTAACCGACAGTTCACAACTTAACCCCATTTCAATCCCTCGAATCCCCAAATTGGTTAAGTATTAGGGGACCCTGACTTAACCCTAATCATGAGGCATTAATTAATTTAATGCACCTTAACCTCTCACATTAGACTTTGTTGTGGTTACCAAGTTAAGCCGGTGGGTTCCGGGTAGATTTACACCACAACTTGGTCTAACCTCGGGTCTTGGCACCACATGACCAACTTCTCACATTGGGTCCTATTGTTTGTAGCCACTAGTTAAGCCGGTAGGTTCCGGGTAGAATTACGCTACAAACTCAACCCAACCTCGAGTTGGCCACACTTATGTTTTCTAAGTGTCATGTCCACTTTATTTCAAAACATAATTACAAGTCAACAAATACTTGGGTAGACCTAACTTAATAGGTAAATTCCCAAGGGGTAGACCTAACTTAATAGGTAAATTCCCAATCTTATATTTTCATGTATTTTAAGTTTACCCAAACCCCCCAACGTCATTCTATCGCTTACATATTCGTAATAACGCATAAAGGATAGGAAGAGGGAACTTGGCATAACATACATGATGAACTTGCATATCACAACAAACATGCATAACATGTTAGACTTGCATAACTTAGCATAGTGAACTTGCATATTACCATAAACATGCATAACATGTTAAACTTGCCTAACATGGCATATGGAACTTGCATAAACATGCATAACTTGTCAAACATGCATAACATGTCATTGTGAACTTGCATAAGCATGCATAACTTATTAAACATGCATAACATGGCATAGTGAACTTGCATAAGCATGCATAACTTATTAAACATGCATAACATGGCATAGTGAACTTGCATAAACATGCATAACCCAATAAACTTGCAAATCATGGCATAGTGAACTTGCATAAACATGCATAACTCAATAAACTTGCAAATCATGGCATAGTGAACTTGCATAAACATGCATAACTCAATAAACTTGCAAATCATGGCATAGTGAACTTGCATAAACATGCATAACTCAATAAACTTGCAAATCCCAACTTGCATCACATATTAACTTTAGAGTTTCTAAAATGAAGGTAAGAGGGCTTACAAATATTATGAAGACACAAATCTACTAATAAAGATTGAGAAGCCCTTTATGAAAGCATATAAAAACCCAAAACAACGCTCCAATAAGAAAACTCTTAACAAAAATTCCAAAAACTCTAGCTTAGCCAATAAAGCTTGCAACTTGATGATGTATGCAAGCTAATGATCATTCATACAACTTAGAAATGCTTGTATGAACATCAAAATCTTCATAGGAATGATTTTTGAAGAGGGTGGAGGCTAGGGTTTTTAAGTGGAGGCCATTTGAGAAATCAATTTGCCATAGTTTAGCTACTAGAATGAATAAATGAGGTTTTAGGGTAGGATTAGGGTCTTATTTATAGAAGATTAAAGTGTTTTTAGCCCTAGGATTAACCCTAGGTTAGTTTAGGTCCATCAGATTTCGGAAGTCTCCAGAACTAAGCCACACAACCAAGCCCAGATCAAAAATGGTGCGCCAGGCAAAACTGCCCGGCCACCCCGTGTCGACAGGGCTGTCGACAGGGCAGTCGACACCCTCAGACCCCTGTCGACATGCCTGTCGACATGGGGGTCTTGGCGGGAGTTTTCCCGCCTGACGCCAGTGTGCCCTAATTTCTGTTTTTGAACTTAAAATTCAAATCTGTTTTTAACATGGAAATTTCTGAAAACTTCAATGGGCCTTAACTGGGTCATACGGACTCCGATTTTCGAAAACTCGGACTCTATTTCGCGTATTTTTCCGAGACGAACGCAATGGCATAGCACGTTTCCCTTAATTCACATTTTATAATTAAATTCTGCCTCGATTTATATTATAACAGGTTATTAAAAAAAAACAGGTTGTTACATTCTCCCCTCCTTAAAGGATTTCGTCCCCGAAGTCTTCAAGTCAGGAAGAACATATCCTACCATCTAACATCCATCTACTCAAAACATCATCCACGAGCAATCATTGTCCTTAAAGGATTCTAAATGTGGTATGAACATATGCAAAAGTGTGTGTATATGTACTTACCTAATGCAAAAATCAGGCGGTTACTGATACAGTAAACCTCCTTAATGCATATGTATGTCAGTGAAATGAATCCATATGTATGCAAATTCCTAACATAATTCATAGTATCTATATGAGTGCACATAACATTCATCCATATGCAACATCCATGTGGTGGCACAACAAGTTCCACATGAATAAGTATAAACACTCATGCATATGCAACATGAAGAGTGTGTGAGCCGATCTAGTGCCTAATGTGTATATTGCATCCACGAGTAACCACTTGCAAACACTTGCAACCACTTGCAAACATCAAGCATAACATGTTTCAAATACATGTTTCATCCAAAGGGTTTCTACCTAAGGTTCTCATGACAAGATAAACACGATAAACTAGATAAACTAGATAAACAGGGACAGAGAGATATGCGAAAAAGAGATCTTAGAAGATAAGCAAGATAAACTCCTTTTTGGATTACAAGAAATCCATTCAAACTCTGACATATAGTACTAACCGATGAGTCATAACCCCCTTATGGAGTTTACAACAGAAATAAGATCGAGAATGGGACCGAGAGGATATATACAAAAGATAACTTGCAAGCAAGCTCCACAGGAAAACAAGGATCAAGGATGCACTCTTAAAAAGAGATATGATGCGCGTATCTAGTCTTCACTCTTCTTAGTCACGTTTCCTTGAGCTTAACTCCACTGTGCTTTGACCGTCTTTTACTTCATGATTTCTTGGCTTCCTAACTCCTATTTCCCAAATTCGAGTTGGAACTCATTTCATTATCGCCTCTCGTCTTCCTTTTCCACTTATTCTTCTTTCTGTATACTTGGCTTAAACATAACTGTAACCTCATGATTTCATTCAAGCTCTCCAAAATTCACTAGTGAATCCTGGATCTCGTCTACTTACTATAAAGTATTCCACGCAGCAGAACTTTTCTTGAAAATACCAATCCACGTTGCCAATTGCCCTTATAAACGTGATTTTCTATAACTCATGCTTAATCGAAATGAACCATCCGCCTATGAGTGATAGGCCATACCTAGATTCAGTTGCCTACCCATGGCTTCCTATAGGCTATTTCAAAACTGGCCAACTTCTTGAGGGTAAACCGTTGCTAACCATGATGCAGTCCTCTCGCTCTTCACCGGACTGAAATGTGCACTCTTCATGAGTCTACCTATTATGACCCACATACCCGTATTCCCTTTCTTTGATCTAGGTAGTCCATCCACATAATCTATCGAGATGTTTTCACACTTCCCTTGCGGAACCTCCAATGGAGGTAATGGCCCGCCGGGCTTCTATGACTTGGCCTTAACCTGGTGGCACAACATGCATCCTGAGACCAACTCGGCCACCTCCTCGAGTGATGCGCATCTTCAAGAACCTTCTTTACCAAGTCTTCCACTCGAGGAACACATAATCTCTCATCGCGCCTTAGTCATCCCTTGTCATCTATAATATATCTAGCGAGGTGACTTAACATCTCGCCTCGAATCAACGGGTCCATGTTCTTGACTAACTGCGGGTCTTCTTCCTGTGAAACCCCCTTCTTGATCCAGAAGAGTAAGTCTAAGCTTAGGGAATGCTAACTAACTAGCCAAACGGAGAAAGCTTCTTACTTCAATTGCCCTCCTCAGAGTTTTCCGGTCTTAAACCGCAACCACTTTAGCGGAATCCACCGCTAAGCCTTACTTAGGAACTATGTGCCCAAGAAATCCAACTTCTTTCCTCCAAAGTGACATTTGGAGAACTTGACCTTCAACTGGTGGCTCTAAGCGTATCCATCACCTCCTTGAGATGTCTAGCATGCTCTTCCTCGTTCTTTTAAGGAGATCAAAATATCGTCTACGACGACCACGACAAACTTGTTCAAGGACTCCCTAAACACCCTACCCATCAAGTTCACGTAATATGCGGGTGCATTAGTCAAACCAAATAGCATGACTAGCCATTCTAAAAATCCATCTAGAGTCCTAAACGCAGTCTTGTCAATTCCATCCTCAGCCATCCTGAGCTGATGGAATCCGGTAGCTAGATCAAAAGAAAACAGATGCTCCTACAAGCTGATCAAACAAATCATCGATCCTTGGTAACGGTTGTCTATTCTTCTCACGATAATCAACACATAAGCGAAGCAAACTGTCCACATTAGTAACGAATACTACTGGAGCACCCTACTCGAAAATGCTTCGTCTCAGGAAGTTCTTCTCAAGCAACTCCTTGACTTGCTTTCTTAACTCTCATCTCGTGAGGTCATGTGCCTAACCGGCCACGAAACTGGCTTGGTATTACCAACCAGATAATGCGGAAATCTATCCCACGTCTAGGGGTAACCCCTTTACTTCCCCCAAGATATCAGGATATTCTCGGACCACCCTCACAGATTGCAAACTATCGATAGACGAGTTGAGGGATTCAAGATAACATAACATGACGGGACCCCTAGGGTTGCTAGAAATTTCTAGGGTATTACCGAGGCGAGTCATGAGCCTCACAACCCTATATACAAAAACCAAGAATGGCTCCAAAACAGGACAACCATTCCATGCCCAAAACCAACCCATATCCCCTGAAACCGAGAATATAAACATCCCACGAGAATTCTATACTCAAGATAGAAATTTTCAAATCCACTCAGACCACAGACAAACGGGCAGAACCCCTAATTGGATTTGAAACACATACGGGATCATCAACTAGACTAGTACTTAGGTGCAAACTTTCAACTAGATCAGATGAAATAAAACTATGCGATGTGCCAGAATCAAACAAAGTACGAACAAGGAAAATCAGAAAATGTAAACATGACTTTCAACAGAAACACTACCTCTATCATGAGCTGGAAGAACGGTGTTGAGGGGATGAACTCGCCCTCCAGATAGTCCTGCACACTGAGTCTGACCTTGCCCTTGTTTCCTCGGGCAATCCTTGCTGAGATGTCCAAACTCACCACAATGAAAGCATTTGCCCCGCTTTCTCTTCTTCTTCCTACATTCCCTGGATATATGTCCAACTTTACCACAGAAGTTGCATTTCCTATTCTCTCTTGGCTTGTCCTTGCGGTTGTTGTTATTCTTGCCTCATTTCCCGGAATTTACCCTCTTGCCTTGAGACTCATTCGCCTTGACCTCTTTCTTGTCATTGTTATCTTCTTCTTGAAGTAGGGCCATATTCACCAAATTCTCGAAAGTCGCCCCCAAGGGTATATGAGACATGGCCAAACCATGTAATGGCTCGTTTAATCCTAGAGCAAAGTGTAGGGCCTTCTTCTGAGCTGTATTAACCAAGTCTAAATCGACCCGAGCCAGTTGATTAAACTTATCTATGTATTCCCTAATAGTCATGTCCCCTTGCTTCAGTGATAAGAACCTCAGTCCAAACCTTCCTCTAAAGTCATCCCAAGTCTCAATTGGCCCAGTAGCGGTGGTGACTACCCACCAACATGCAGCTTCTTCCTTTAGCAACCATACTGCTAATAAAACCTTCCTGCGGTCACCTATATCAAAGGTGGCTAAAAGATCTTCGGTCTCTTTCAACCAATTCCTTGCCTCTACAAAAGTCTCTGTTCCACTAAAATTCTTGCCACCCATCATCTTAAAGTTCTTACAAGTTTCCGCAAAATCCGCTTGTGGAGGCTGAGGGAGAAGAGGAACATCAGCTACGGAAGGAGGAGGAGGTACAACGGCCTTGACTGGAAAGACAACATTAGAGACACCCGGGACCGCTGCCGTGACTTCCAAGTACCGACGAAACCAATCGGGTATTGTTACTCCTTCGGACAAGATGAGATTATCAGACATGCTGGAAACGAAAAGAAAAGAGTTAAAACGAGGGGTCAAAGGATAGTGCTAATGGCTTTTGGGGAATAGCCTTTAAAAATAACTAGACTTTTCTTTGGAAAATATTTTATACTTGGTTTTGAAAATAGTTTTTCAAAAGTTTTAAAAAACTTTTTATGCCTTCTCGTAAACCATATGCTCTGATACCAAATGTAACACCCCACCTCCGCCAGGGTGGCTCTTGCAAGCAACTCTGACTTTGGTGGGGCGTTTTAAAACAAGGTAAACATGCATAATGATATAACAAGGCAGGACATGATATATATATATATATATATATATATGTAAGTAAATAGAGTAAGTAGATAAAACAGCGGAAGATTTTTAAACCATTTCAAAACACAAGTCTGGTACATCAAAATGTCAATTTCCCAAAATTACAAGTCTAGATAAAAACATCATCTGATAAACTGAAATACATAAGTACTATCCCCAAATAAGAGTGATAAACCATAGCGGGCTCAATATCCAAACGTACATGAGCTAATCCAGCAAGCAAGCTAAGCGATCCAAGCTAAGCACCAATGTTCCCACCCTGAGAACTTGGGGGGGGGGGGGGAAATGGAAGAAAAGAAGCGAAAAGAAAACGGGTCAGTCATAAAGACTGGTAAGCCCTGCTACGATCAGTCTATAAACTAATAAAGTTAACAACATGATGGAAACTGAGATGATCATAGACAACAACATACTGGCATGATAAATTAACTACAAGATAGATAGAGGTGTCATCGCATAAACAAGGTTAAGTTTTGCACCACGGTGTACTAGCAAACCAACATAACAGGTATTGATCCCTTGGCCCAAGCTTTGACCCAATAACATGAAGTGACCTTAATATAAGGTCCAACCAAACGGTCTAGTCGATCGGCTCCCTATAAGCCTAACACGTCAAGTGTTGGTGTCCATACGGCCCACATATGGATGTAGTCAGACTGTGCTGGGTCCACCTTCGGGTGTATCAAGCCCTCGGGTGTCAACCCCAGACACTGAAGCAATAATGCACAGTCTAAACCTACTGGTACCCGTGCCTCGAGTTTGTCCAATACCGGACTACGTGCACGTCCGTAGCCCGCCTGGACCCGCACCGCTGTACCACTCAGCCATCGCTTTGGTCGCTTACATCAGTCCAGTAATCGTGCCCCGCCCTAGCCTAGCCTCTAGGGTTGTGATGATACCAAACTGGGATTACTGCTGGAAAAGACCACGTTGCTAGGGTTTCCTAAGAGGGTTAAGTGCGATTTAACCCTTCACTAATCATGGATTAAATTGGTTAAGTGTAACCGACAGTTCACAACTTAACACCATTTCAATCCCTCGAACCCCCAAATGGATTAAATTGGTTAAGTGTAACCGACAGTTCACAACTTAACCCCATTTCAATCCCTCGAATCCCCAAATTGGTTAAGTATTAGTGGACCCTGACTTAACCCTAATCATGAGGCATTAATTAATTTAATGCACCTTAACCTCTCACATTAGACTTTGTTGTGGTTACCTAGTTAAGCCGGTGGGTTCCGGGTAGATTTACACCACAACTTGGTCTAACCTCGGGTCTTGGCACCACATGACCAACTTCTCACATTGGGTCCTATTGTTTGTAGCCACTAGTTAAGCCGGTAGGTTCCGGGTAGAATTACGCTACAAACTCAACCCAACCTCGAGTTGGCCACACTTATGTTTTCTAAGTGTCATGTCCACTTTATTTCAAAACATAATTACAAGTCAACAAATACTTGGGTAGACCTAACTTAATAGGTAAATTCCCAAGGGGTAGACCTAACTTAATAGGTAAATTCCGAATCTTATATTTTCATGTATTTTAAGTTTACCCAAACCCCCCAACGTCATTCTATCGCTTACATATTCGTAATAACGCATAAAGGATAGGAAGAGGGAACTTGGCATAACATACATGATGAACTTGCATATCACAACAAACATGCATAACATGTTAGACTTGCATAACTTAGCATAGTGAACTTGCATATTACCATAAACATGCATAACATGTTAAACTTGCCTAACATGGCATATGGAACTTGCATAAACATGCATAACTTGTCAAACATGCATAACATGTCATTGTGAACTTGCATAAGCATGCATAACTTATTAAACATGCATAACATGGCATAGTGAACTTGCATAAGCATGCATAACTTATTAAACATGCATAACATGGCATAGTGAACTTGCATAAACATGCATAACCCAATAAACTTGCAAATCATGGCATAGTGAACTTGCATAAACATGCATAACTCAATAAACTTGCAAATCATGGCATAGTGAACTTGCATAAACATGCATAACTCAATAAACTTGCAAATCATGGCATAGTGAACTTGCATAAACATGCATAACTCAATAAACTTGCAAATCCCAACTTGCACCACATATTAACTTTAGAGTTTCTAAAATGAAGGTAAGAGGGCTTACAAATATTATGAAGACACAAATCTACTAATAAATATTGAGAAGCCCTTTATGAAAGCATATAAAAACCCAAAACAACGCTCCAATAAGAAAACTCTTAACAAAAATTCCAAAAACTCTAGCTTAGCCAATAAAGCTTGCAACTTGATGATGTATGCAAGCTAATGATCATTCATACAACTTAGAAATGCTTGTATGAACATCAAAATCTTCATATGAATGATTTTTGAAGAGGGTGGAGGCTAGGGTTTTTAAGTGGAGGCCATTTGAGAAATCAATTTTCCATAGTTTAGCTACTAGAATGAATAAATGAGGTTTTAGGGTAGGATTAGGGTCTTATTTATAGAAGATTAAAGTGTTTTTAGGCCTAGGATTAACCCTAGGTTAGTTTAGGTCCATCAGATTTCGGAAGTCTCTAGAACTAAGCCACACAACCAAGCCCAGATCAAAAATGGTGCGCCAGGCAAAACTGCCCGGCCACCCCGTGTCGACAGGGCTGTCGACAGGGCAGTCGACACCCTCAGACCCCTGTCGACATGCCTATCGACATGGGGGTCTTGGCGGGAGTTTTCCCGCCTGACGCCAGTTTGCCCTAATTTCTGTTTTTGAACTTAAAATTCAAATCTGTTTTTAACATGGAAATTTTTGAAAACTTCAATGGGCCTTAACTGGGTCATACGGACTCCGATTTTCGAAAACTCGGACTCTATTTCGCGTATTTTTCCGAGACGAACGCAATGGCATAGCCCGTTTCCCTTGATTCACATTTTATAATTAAATTCTGCCTCGATTTATATTATAACAGGTTATTAAAAAAAACAAGTTGTTACATGGAATGTTGGCATGAACCTTTGGAACCATTTTGACTTGTGAAGCATTTACATGAACTTGACTTGGGACTTATGCATGTAAAAGAACCTAAACCCCTCATGACCCTTTACATGCATATGATGATGGACTTAGTGACATGATATCATGCATGTTTGAGGACAATCCCCTTATGATATCATGCATGTTTAAGGCTAATATGTTGTCATAGTATTCCTACTATGTTGACTCGCTTTTACTTGCATTGGAAATACGATTTGGGGTAGTTTAGGAAAACGTGAAAATGACATGAAAACTTGACATGAGGTTATAGGAAAATATGACATTTATGATAGACTTGAAGGTGGACATGACACGTAGGAAAACATGAAAGTGACCAACTCGAGGTTGGGTTGAGTTTGTAGCATAAATCTGCCCGGACCCGCCCGACAAATCCAGTAGCTACAAACAATAGGACCCAATGTGAGTAGTTGGTCATATCGCGCTTGAAACCTGAGGTTAGACTAGGTTGTGGTGTAAATCTGCCCGGACCCACCCGACGTAACCTGTAACCACAACAACGTCTAATGTGAGAGGTTGGGAGTGCATTAACTTATTTAATGCCGCATGATAAGGTTAAGTAAATTTGACTAATGACACTTAACCGATATGACATGAATGGGTAGGTTAAGTAAAACCGGACTTAATTACCTAGTGACACTTAACTGATATGACATGAATGGGTAGGTTAAGTAAGACCGGACTTGATTACTTAAAGACACTTAACAATGTAACACTATTAGTGGATGGGTTAGTTTAACCCAAATGGGTTGATAACACCCGACCGGGATAACGCGAGGCGTGGTAAGGTTAAGTAAACACATGACGGAAATACTTAGCCATTATAAATAAGACTAGTGGATGAGGGTTAAGTTAACCTATACTTAACCAATCTAAAATGGTAATTTGATGGGGTTAAGTAATGAATCACTTGAGTATACTTAACAAATCTAACACAGTAATTTGATGGGGTTAAGTCGTGAATCACTTGAATATACTTAACCAATCTAACACAGTAATTTGATGGGATTAAGTCATGAATTACTTGAATATACTTAACCAATCAAACACAGTAATTTGATGGGGTTAAGTCATGAATCACTTGAGTATACTTAACCAATCTAACACAGTAATTTGATGGGCTAAGTCATGAATCACTTGAGTATACTTAACCAATCTAACACGGTAATTTGATGGGGTTAAGTCATGAATCACTTGAATATACATAACCAATCTAACATGGTAATTTGACAGGGTTAAGTTAACCAATACTTGACCAATCTAACTTGATAATTTGATTGGGTTAAGTCACGAAACGTTTGAATACACTTAACCAATTTGACTCGATAATTTGATGAGGTTAAGTTAACCTACACTTAACCAATTTGACATGATATTTTGATAGGGTTAAGTTACCTTTAGAATATACTTAACAAACGTGACATATGGTTTGTAGGGCAAAGTCCTGAACTTGAACACTTAGCCAATTTTGACATGATTGGTAGGCGGGTTAAGTCATGGACTTGAATGACAACACTTAATCCATTAGACAAAACCCTAGTTTGGGGAAACTAAGTGGGAAGTCGTAGTTAACAAGGATAACATGAAAGTAAACTAAGTGATAAACCTTAGTTAAGGATAACTAAGTAATAATTCTTAGTCAAGGAAATTAGACCAGTTCATAAATAGATGAGTAACCTGACACGGTAGTTCATCGCTTAACCAAACACACTAGGAGGAGCGAATGTTTATCTGACTTAGATAAAGGCTCCAGCGAACTGGGTGACGAAGCTGTAGCTTTGTGGGACGTTAGGGTACTCTTGGTATCCCTTTGTGAGGTTGCAGATGATCCGCCTGGGCTCACATAGGTTAAGGTCTGCGGTAGAAGAACCAAGGGTATGCCTTGGTTGCTGTGCGAGCAACCTAAATACTGGGGTGGATTAGCGTGGAGTCGGCGATACTTAGTTTAGCCCTGTGATAGCACGTCGTCGACTACCTACCATCTTTAGTCAAGCGTGTACGGACGGAAAGGCGGAGAACTCCCAACAGACCATACACTTGCTATCTAGTTATGGGTGAGGTTGGCCAATAGAAAGTAGGGCATAGGTGGTAGAAGAGAAGTTCTCATACATGATTTTCTTGGTTTGCCTTTCAGTAGTTGAGGGAGGGGTCACATTGGACCATAAACACTGGTAGAAAAACAGACCTTGATACCTGCATCGGCAGATAACCTAAAGCTCTTGACCGAGTCCTGTATTTCTTGATTAGCCCTGTCACGGGACTCGGATGGCACATTGAGATACATGTGCATCTAGACATGGAGAAACGATTTACGATACATACGTGGGAAAAAGGGCGCGGTTGACGGGTAGCATAATCCCTAGTGGCCCTAGGTAGCTTGAACCCAAACTGAGATACGAAAATGTTCATTAGTTAGCATAATCCCTAGTGGTCCTAGGTGGCATAAATCCTAGTTGAACACGCGATAATTCATGATGAGAGAACTTAGCTAGATCAAAGGGGACAGTCCAATTGATTTCAAGGATAATGGAACTACGTTGAAGTAGTATAGAATTACATGGGAAAGCCCGTACGATTTACGGCAAAGGACTGAACATATACATGGAAAGAATCATACGAGTTGGTGAAAACCTACATATGCGATATATTAGGTTGGCATGGACCATTCCATGACATTGGGCAAAGGACATTTATAGCTAACACATAACACGGGTTGGGATACTAGTACGGGAGGTGCAGAGCAAATATACATGATAGATACCATGGGATGTTATACATGATAGATACCTTGGGATATTATACTTGATAGAAACCTGGCGATGTGATACCTTGACTTATCTTGACACCGTAGTTTATCATGATACATTAGTTTATCGTGCTACCGTAGTTCATCCTGTTATCTTGGTTTAGTTTATCTATCTTGTCATCATCCTTATGTTTACTTTCAGTTTATGCATGTCACGTTACCTTTACCTGTTTTTTTGCTGGAAGTAGACCGGACTTACCAGTCTTTATGACTAACCCTGTTTTCTTTCGCCTCTTTGTCTTCCGTTTCCCCCTAGGTTTTCAGGGAGGAAATACTGTTGCTTAGTTTGGACTTCTTCTGCGTCAAGGTCATCATATATGGCTTGGACTTTACTTGGCTATGGCTGCTTTACTATTTTACTTGGGGAATAATTTATGAAATGGTTTTATGCTTCTTTACTATTGCAAGACAGGTTTTGATGTAAATGATTTAGTAGCATTCTGATGTAAAGGCTTTAGACCTTACTGTTTGTTAAAGTAATAAAATTTGGTTTTACTTCCGCTGTTTTATATATGTTTTGTCTTGTAATATTTCTGTGCATGTTTACCTCGATAATGCTTCACCAAACCTAGTGCATTCCCTTTGTGAGTGACCCTAGTGGAGGTGGGGTGTTACACGTGCCGTCGTCGAACTAGTCACCGTCGCCGAAGTTGGTGCGTCTCTCGGAGCTCTCCAGCATGGTGTAATCGGATCGGCACCATACTGCAAGGATTGATCGAAAATTGGAAACCTAATTTGAACTAAATGTGAAAACATCGGCCGACTTCTGGAGGTAATTAGTTTAATTATTTCCAACTTCTAAAAGTGTTGCAAAACTTGATTTAATTGTAAAACTCATATCTTGTTGATACGGTGTCGGAATCCGATGAAACAAGAACCATCGTGATCGTGACAACGTGTTCTTCGATCTAGAAAAGACTAGAACATATTTGGAACTTGCTAGAAATTTAGACAAATTCAAATCAAGGTGAGATCTCTTATATAAAATTAAAAATTAATTTTAATTGTGATGTGAAATCTTTCTATGTACGTTGTCAAAGTTCACATGTGTGTCGTATGAGATTAGATTGGATTGATTTTTGATTTCGATAATCTATTATATTGAATTAATTGTTTGGAATTGCGATGAACGGCTAGACTGAATCATTTATGTTAGAGAAATGTTTATGTTAGTTAAAATTTGTTTATACAATAAAATCATATTTTTATTTATATATGAAACATAATATTCATTGTTTGTGAAGAAAGATCATATTTTTATTGTCATTTAGTTTCAGTAAAAAGATTAGATTAAAAAGATCATATTTTTGTTGAAGTTTGTTTTCAATAAAAAGATTAGGTTAAAAAGATATTTTTATTGAAGTTTGTTTTCAAAAAAAGATTAGATTAAAAAGACCATATTTTTATTGAAATTTGTTTTCAATAAAAAGATTAGAAAATAAAGATCATATTTTTATTGTCATTTAGTTTTAATAAAAAGATTAGAAAATAAAGATCATATTTTTATTGTCTTTTAGTTTCAATAAAAAGATTAGAAAATAAAGATCATATATTTATTGTCATTTAGTTTCAATAAAAAGATGGGAAAATAAAGATTTATCGTCATTTAGTTTCAATAGAAAGATTAGAAAATAAAGATCATATTTTATTGTCATTTGGTTTCAATAAAAAGATTAGATTAAAAAGATCATATTTTTATTGAAGTTTGTTTTCAATAAAAAGATTAGATTAAAAAGATCATACTTTTATTGAAGTTTGTTTTCAATAAAAGGATTAGAAAATAAATATCATACTTTTATTGTCATTTAGTTTCAATAAAAAGATTAGGAAATAAAGATCATACTTTTATTGTCATTTAGTTTCAATAAAAAGAATAGAAAATAAAGATCATATATTTATTGTCATTTTGTTTCAATAAAAAGATGAGAAAATAAAGATCATATATTTATTGTCATTTTGCTTCAATAAAAAGATGAGAAAATAAAGATCATATTTTTATTGTCATTTAGTTTCAATAAGAAGATTAGAAAATAACGATCATATTTTTATTGTCATTTGGTTTCAATAAAAAGATCATATTTTTATTGAAGTTTTTTTTTCAATAAAAAGATTTAAAAGGTTGCATTTTTATTGTCGTTTGTTTTCAATAAGAAGATTAGATAAGAAAGATTACATTTTTAATGTAGTTTGTATCATTAAAAAGATTAGAAATTAAAAATGTCATTTTTATTGTAGGTTGTTTCCATTAAAAATATTAAACAATAAAAACTTCATTTTTATTGTAGGTTGTTTCCATTAAAAAGATTAAACAATAAAAACTTCATTTTTATTGTAAGCTGTTTTCATCAAAAAGATTTGACAATGAAAAGTATATTTTCATTGTATGATTGTTGCATTAAAAAGAAGTAGACATTAAAATATGATTTGTCGTGGAATTGTCACTTTTATCATGTATGTTGGATAAAAGGAATTAGATATTAAAACATGATTGGTCATGAAATTGTCATATTTTGTTATGCGATAAATATCACCTTTTTATTGTCATATGGGAACACTGAAATTGTCATATTTTGTTATGCGATAAAATCACCTTTTTATTGTCATACGGAAACAATGAAATTATCAAATTTTGATTAGCGTTAAAAATTATTCTTTTTATTATCATGTAGGAACATGAAATAGGACATAGAATTGTTGACGCTAAAAATTGGTCTTTTATTATCATGTAGAAACCTGAAATATGTCATAAATTTGTTGACGCTAAAAATTCATATTTTTATTGTCATATAGAAACATAAAATTTGTCATATTTTGATTGACAATAAAAATTATCTTTTTATTGTCAAATAGGAACATAAAATTTTCATATTTTGATTTGCAAATAAAAAATGTTCTTTTTATTATTATCAAGAAACATAAACATAGTCATAATTTGATTTGCAATTAAAATAATCTTTTTATTGTCTTGTAGGAATATGAAATGATTTATAATAGAAATTCATAGTTTTATTGTAATGTAGAAACATGAAAAGGATTTATAATAAAAAAAAATCTTTTTATCCTAATATTAACTTGTTAATTATAAATTGTTTATACATTAAAAAGGACATGTTTAGTGTATGTTAGATTAACATGTTTTATTATTAAAACGACATTTTAACATGTTAGTTAGAATAAAATGATTATATTACATGTAAATATATGTTTGTAGGGTAAATATGCCTCTTTTAACATGTATGTAAAGGGTATATAATTTACATGTCTTGGAATATATTTTTGTTCATTAAAAATAAAATGTTGACATGAACATGAAGTGTATAAAAATTTACATGTAATAGATTTGATGGTGTTGAAATCGTTGAACGATTTATATTTATATTTTTATATATAAATATAAATTAAAATTAAACGAACCGCGCGTGGTAGTTCGTGTTTCAGAATCGTAACTTTAAACGATTATACCAAAAGATCCGACCGTCGGATTTTTCCAAAACTGGAACCATTAGATTTGTTTTGGAAAGGTCTTTTCATCGATATTAAAATTGTTAAGATCCAACAGTTAGATTTCGAGAAATCTTAAATTCAAATCTGAATGAAAACAACGCTAGTCCTCGTAATGACCTGAAACGTCGTTCGGATTGAATAGGATATTTTTATATAAATAAAATAGCGATAAATCATCATAAAATAATATTAATGATATGAAATGATTTGAATTATATATATATTCGAGAATTATTTGGAAAGACCGAGTTCAATCTCATTTCGAATAATCATACGATGATTAAAAATCGAAGACGTTGATGATGGTGGTTGAAGACCGGCGATCTTCATATCGAATGGATGAATACTAATGCCTTGGATTGGGTCGCTCCTAAGAAAGGGTTAAAGTGGTAGTTGTCCGGACGTACTTGTTGATTGTCCGGATAAGCGAGAGCCTCTCTTCCATATTGGACATACGGGACAAGGAATAAGATGTCTCCAGTTTCGTTCAGACCCATTACGGACTTGTAAATGGATGTGTGTCTGACATTGGATTTCGTTCTGTGTTAATTGATTTCTATTAAATATATATCTGTTTTTTGGTCAGGAATTTATTCTCTTTTCGCCCTTCTCTGAGACATACGAGCTTAGAGGTTATGTATTGATAGACAGTAGTTACATGGCGTGAATTGTCAATGTGGCATGCCAAGATTAAATTGATCAAGGCTTTTTGTTGGAAAGCAGAGCGTTGTGGTTGAAGACCAAAGCACAACTTTAATTAGCATAGCTTTGTGTATAGCGTAACTTCGTGAGCCTCACACACCGGTATGAGTAAAAAACGGGATAAGGACCGTAGGGGGAATTTGCATTTCTTTCTAGCTAGAAGTGGTGTCATGATATGGAGCCCAGACATTTTTACTTATGTGGATGATGGATTTTGAGGCGCCTCGGATATTGGTCGCTACTGGCCAAGTGATAGGTTCGATAGGACCGGGAAACGTATAATTCAGGAATAATTAATCCACAAAGGTTAAGAGTGGACCAGCCCTACCGCATCCAAGGGTCTACTACGAGGGATCCATAGACATTTGTTAGAGTGTCTCGAATCGGGAGGAGCCATCCCTAGCCTCGACTCATGACGTAAACCCAATTTCCAATACGACATTACAAATTTGATTGTAAACCTATATATGGCGACATAGTATATGGTAGCTATGCTATCTAGGATTGATACATTTACTTTGGAAGTATTTTATACTAATTAAACACTAATAATAATATTAAATATTTATTGTTTTATAAGTATCAACCATGTTTGATCATTATAAGGTAAAACTCTATCCTCCGGTTTGCGTTGCATTGTGTGATGGGACTTGAGTCTTATAATTGTTTCATTTTTCCTAAAAGCATTGCGTTGTTTTTAAAATATTTATTTATTTTATGCACTGGAAATCAGATGGAGTAAACCCATTCCGCGTTAGCGGCGTGGTCCTGTGATTAGCCTTATTATTAGGTAAATTAGGTAAGATTTCTCATACCAGTCCCATGACTGACTCGTAGTTTATTTTCACTTGCAAACTCGGGTGCCCTTATTTTTACGCGGCAGCAAGGTAAAAATGTATCAAGCTTATTTTGGATATGCACCGCAGCATGGTGTGCTCTTGTGGAAGAAGAAGAAGACTATCTCTATCTTTTGTCTTTTATCTTCAGACATTTAGACATCTCTTTATCTACGTTATACCTGAGGATGTTTTATACTTATTTTCTTTTTGCTGGAAACTTTTATGTACTGAGTAGTATCCTGTGTTTGTGCAACTCTGATGTTGATGACATTTATGATTCCGCTGCTATGATGATGATATATTCTCTATTTCCATGTGTTATACTGTTTTTCTGTAATCTACTATTGTGATAAATCTGTTGTATTCCAATGATTGTCCTTGCTTTCATGTCATGGAAGTTTGGGGTTATCACAGTATACAATCAAAACCACGGGCTCTTATTGGAGAATGGATTTTCTTGGCAAGGTATGGGACCACCTACCGACAATGTACCTCCGGAGATGAATACATTGGGGATTCAACAAGAACATCTTGCAACCCGGGCTAAACATGACCGGCCCCTCATTTCGCTTGAGAGTACCGAATATATCATTACCACGGTTGGGGGCTAGCCAACCGAACCGATAGCATACAAAAATAAAAAGGGACAACCGAAGGCATTTAATTTCTCTAGATCAGGTAATGATATACCCTTTTGATTGGTGCGACGCACATAGCCATGCGACCTACCCGATTTTCTACCATTCCAGGTTGATGAGGCTTGAGGTCAAGATTAATTAATTAATTTATTTATCATTATTATATTATTATTCAATTCTTCTGAACATCGGGCCACTATTCACTTTGAATGTCACATCCTCAAATCCACCAGATATCACTAAATATTTATCTCCACAGAAATACTCTAAGCGTTAAGTTAAAAGATGGTGTCAAGTCTTCTCCACCACCAACAGAAATATGTTTGTAGGAATTCAATATCTGTGATCCCTTTGGAAATACTTTGTCAGACACTCGTCCGTACAAGTCATCCAGGAACTGGATGAAACGAAGGCACCCTCCTACCGCATCCTATATAGGCATAACACCCAGGTTGAGTAGCGAGTAGTCCTTGCAATCCGTAGATTCCAACCACGACAGAATCACAGTTTATCTCCGGGAGCTAACCAGAGATTATTAGTAATCCTACCACTTATGAGGATCCACGGTCTTCAATGCTCCATCTTCCATCTTCATCTTCACGTATTTGTTGCTCGGAATGGTTTTCGAATATAGATTCGATCCCTCTCTTTTCGTACCAACAATCGTATTGGCCAGATTTGGTAGTCGGTGATTTAACTATCAAATACATAATTGTGTGAATAAAATGAGCTTATTAGTTCAGTACTCAGCACCACTTGGCCTTTTTAATTTAAAAACTAATTAACTTTTTAATCTTTCGATATTTTAAAATATTGTATTTTCCTCTTAGTTTAATACACTAATGTACTTAAAATCATTTTATTATATTTCTTAGAAAAATATCTAATAACCATATTCAGTTTCTTTTGATTCTCTTTACAAAACATTTACTACTTAATTCTTCATTATGTATAATTGGGAAATCGATTCAACTCATTACTCGTAAAACAATATTACGAATTCTCTCTTGTTTCATTATTTGAAAACAATACCAAATGCTTATTTTTATAGAATAAACCAATTCAAAAACCCAATTCCCCTTTTCCCTTTTTACTCGAAAATATCGTTATATTTTCATGCGATCCCCTCTTATTTTTCCTTTTCTTTAGAAATATTATTTACATATATACTCAAGTTTTTTTGTTTCCTTTTACTTTGGAAATCATATTATATATTCTCATATCTTTTATTTCCGTTACTTCAACACTCATTAGTTCCTGACCGTAAATTTGTAAGAGAATAATTCCTCCAAGTATTAACCCCGAAGACCAAAATCAACATCAGATCAACACTCAGAAAATCACTCAACTCAACCAATCTCCAATTAGGTTCCAATTCTTATCTTAACTCGTTATCAATCCAATCAATTCAATTTCTAATTCATTCGACCAATTCCACTTTGAAAACCTCATTTCAATTTCATTTCTTTTACTTAATTCATTACTAATTATCGCCTACTCAAAATCAACGCTTCGACTTCACATTTCCTTTATAAACCTTGTTCAGGAATATAAGGTTTTAATATAAAACCCCTTTTTAACCTTACTTCTTTCACTTAATTCAAATGTTAAGTACATATTTATTTTAAGCTATCGTGTTCGCTTAAAATCCCTTTTAACTTAATTCATAAACTCGGGTTTTAATATAAACCCGTTCATAACATCCTTTAACAATTTGACTATATTTCATTTCAAACTTGATTATTTCCATGAATACACATTTCACTTAAAAAATGATCTCTTAAATTATTATTAATTAAAATAATAATTTATTTATCATTAACTACTACAGAAGCAGTTAAATTCTTTATTAACTAAATTAAATAGTAAATTCCTTTTAAATATTTTAATTAACATAAAACAAATATCCATTAGACCATCTCGTTAGGTTAGTGATGACAACCCAATTTAATAATCAATCCCGGTTGAAACGGACAACTGGTCAATTCCAAACACGATCATTTCTTTAATCAATTCCAACTAATTCCTCTTTTAAATTAATTAACAATAATATAATTGATTTAAATAACTTCATTTAATAGTTATTTACATAAGAGTTTGCGTTATAAAACCCTTTTATAATTATTTATAAACTTAAATAATTAATATATAAATATATTTCTTTTTTATAACTTTCGACTCAAAATAATAGATTAAAACATATCTTCAGTTATAAAATAATTTTATAACTTCCATTCGTTGATCTGACTGACGGTAAATCAATATCTATAAAACGATTGATTTTATAGGGTATATGTTGCCAATTACTCAACCAATATTACCCATTGGTTCATGCCATAACAACCGTTGAACTACGGTTCAATAATCAATAATCAAGTCGATCATCTAATCAGGTTGGTCAAACAGTTTATATAATTGTAACATGAAAATGAATAATAAATTTTGAGGAATCCGGTTAGATCCCTCCAACCTGTTATCCCTGCATGTTAAGTCACATAAAACAATTTATTTCATATGATAATATATCATTTGCAATAATAGACATCAATAACCAATTCAACAAATAATAGTCAATAAACAACAATACAATCATTCAATTCAATACGTTTATGTTATTATAAACGTAACCAAGAAGGCAAGTTACCTCGTTTGGAAATAATCGTTAAAAATAACAATTAGATTTTATTTAAATTAAACGAACATTTAATTTAAATCACTGATATAAAAATATTCAGTATAAAATACTAAAACCGACTTATATAAAATATAAATGGGATAACTGAGTGAGTTGAACTCACTTTGATTTTCCACTTGTCGTCACAACAGTCCATTTCCAACTCTGCCTAATCCCGCTTCAAAATGTTATGTCTGCAGGTACAGTTCCAGCGCTCACTGTTTGATCTGGTTCTGTGCACGTATGAGAATGCTATACTTATTGCATGCATTCGTTTTTAACTAAATAAATTAATACCTAAATAAATTATAAATTTAATCGTTTTTTACGCTTAATACCTTAATTTATCTTGATTAGGCACGGTTTTAAAAATGCGTTGGGTGTATTCAAAAGTTACCATGGACGATCAATTTTGATGAATACGCATCCAGACCACCGTTAATATGTATAATATATATATATTATTAATTTTAACTTTACATACATGAGTTTTAAATAGGATTGGACATAGGTAAGCATTATTAGGTACATTTAATCTTTGGTCACGTTACACATGTATGTTAGGAAAATTATAAAAATCACTCCCAGGAAACGTTATCAATGTTACACATATATGCATTGTATAACTTGCTATCCTTTCATCACTGTTAGTTATAATATAAATTAGTTTAGGCACATATATAAATGTACTGTAACTAGATTAGGCTTAATCTAATAAAGGTTGGGTATTTTATAATTGCCATGCGCGCACTGTTCACCTTCATTCCCACCTAATGTTACGAGTCGCGAGTGTTGACAAACTTTTTGGTAAAAACTGTCACACACGAAATCTCTGGATAGCAATGCGCTCAGGCACTTGTAACATCGTCAACAGACATGAAGCGATTTGGTTGAAGTCGCATCATCAACATAAACAGGCCCGAAACCCATATCAGACCACCTCTTTTGGGCCCGAAAACAACAATTACGGGGCTTTGCTCGATAACACTTGTAGCCCTTTGAATAAGCTTCCGATAGAGCTTTCGTTTGGCTCAATCGGATTTACAGTTTGGAAGTTACGCCCGTTTCCGTGAATGGGTGTAAAATAGCATTGAAGACTTGGATTTCTGGACAACCATCGGCTCGCGCTCCTCCACGGTTCGTGGACCACCATACCGGTTTTCCCACACCGGCTCGCCCTTGACCATCACGACCCAGTTCGTGGTACACCCCTAGGTCACGAACCAGACCTTACGACCTGCTCGTGAGTGTTAGCTCCTTGCCTCAGCTCCCAACCAGACCTTGGCTCATGAAACCTGCATCACGACCCGACCACCACGAACCGCCTGCAGTTGCACACATAATTGTGACCTGTTCTCAAGGATGTTCGGAGTCCTATTTTCTCGGATCGGGTGCCACGTATCTAGTCACAAACCGGTCATCCCAAATGCTCTCCAACAGCTATAAATACCCCACTACATTGTATTTTGAAGGGACTTTTGGCCATTCTTCTTCACGGATTCTACTGTTACTAAAGTGCAAGGATTTTGCACCTCTCTACATCTAAATTCCCCTCTTGTAATCTCAATTAACACACAGATCGTGTGTGTAACACCCCGTATGTTAAATAACTTGTTATAACATAAATCAGAGCAGAATTAAATTTAATATTCTGAATCAGGGGAAACGGGCTGTGCCATTGCGTTCGTCTCGGAAAAATACGCGAAATAGAGTCCGAGTTTTCGTAAATCGGAGTCTGTATGACTAAGTTATGGCCCGTCAAAGTTTCACGAAAAATCAAAAACGAAAACTGCTCATGTTTTGAGGCCCGGGATGAGTTTTGGGCTGTTTTTTTTGGGCCCTAAATGGTTCCTACACTTGACTTCTTCCCCAAGACATGCTTTAAAGGCTAGGATTAGTTCTAGGGTATATCCTATGGTCCTAAAACATCTAACTAATCTATATATACACCCTAATACCCCCCTTATCCTTACCAAAAATAGATCTAAGGCCATTATGCCACCACTTAGAAAATTGGAGAGCCTCCACTAAAAATCCTAAGAGGGTTTGCAAGCTAATCTACATCTTCTTCTACTTAATCATTGGGATTTGCTTCATTTAACTTGCTAATCTTGTTTTGGTGAGCTTCTATCCCCTTAATAATCAATTATTGAATTGATTATGATAAGATGTGATAAAGTATGGCTATGTTTGTGGATCCATATATTTATGCAAGCTTGATGTAGTGAATATTATGTGTTTTGCAAGTTATATGCCTTATGTCATGCAAGTTTCATAATATGTAATCATGATATTTTTATGCAAGTTGTTTCATGATGTTTATGATGCAAAACACTAAGTGAATATGGATCCATTATGCAAACATGTTATGCAAGTATGTGAGTACTTATGCAAGTCATGTATATGCTTATATGCATGTTTAACATCTTATGCAAGTATATGAATGTTTATGCAAGTTATGTATATGTTGAAATGCAAGTTTAACATAATATGCAAGCCTATGCAAGTATGTGAATGTTTATGCAAGTTATGTATATGTTGAAATGCAAGTTTAACATAATATGCAAGCCTATGCAAGTATGTGAATGTTTATGCAAGTTATGTATATGTTGAAATGCAAGTTTAACATAATATGCAAGCCTATGCAAGTATGTGAATGTTTATGCAAGTTATGTATATGTTGAAATGCAAGTTTAACATGATATGCAAGCTTATGCAAGTATATGAATGCTTATGCATGTATGTGAGTGCTTATGCAAGTTAAGTATATGCTAAAATCCAAGTTCTACATGTTATGCAAATCACATGTATGATGATATGTAAGTTCATATGCAACATGTTATGCAAATCACATGTTTGATGATATGTAAGTTCATATGCAACATGTTATGTAAGACACATATTTGATAATATGCAAGTTTGGGTTGAATATAGTTGGGTTAATACATGCTCATATATGCAAGTTGACATCCTCTTAACCCATGATAAAGTTATATGCGAAACCCATGTTATGTGTGGTAAATCTTCCCTTTATTATGTTATGTCATAATGACGATTTACGTGGGGAACGATGGGGTTAATTAATATGTTAATTAAAAGTATGTTGAAATGGGTATGATTAAGCATACCATAAAAAAATTAATTAACATAAGTGGGAATTTACCTATTGAGTTAGGTCTACCCCATGGGAATTTACCTATTGAGTTAGGTCTACCCATGTTATGAATAAATTGATATTAATTAGGGATAATTAATATGGGGGTGATTAATTAGGTGTAATTAATCGACTAAGACACGAGGTTAGGCTCTGTTATGACGTAAGACTGCCCGGACCCTACCGGCTTAACCAGGCGGTCATAACAGCCAGTCTAATGTGAGAGGTCTTAGGCACAAATTAAATACGTGATTAAAGTAAAGACACGAGGTTAGACTCTGTTATGACGTAAGACTGCCCGGACCCTACCGGCTTAACCAGGCGGTCATAACAGCCAGTCTAATGTGGGAGGTCTTTATGGGGAATCACGGTCTTAATTAATTAAGAAACACTTAACCATATTAGCATGTAGTGGGACATGAGGGGTTAAGTGGGTGCCTTGGGTGGCATGAGGAATCTAGTGGGTTGCCTTGGGTGGCAATAGAAAATACGATTAGAATACTTAACCAAGTGAAACATGTAATTAAACATGATTAAAGGGTTAAGTGGGGAACACTAGATTAATAACAAGCTCTGGTGGGTAGCTTGTGGAGGGCCCATTACAACCAGTATCCCATATGTATCTTTGTAGCTCGGCCCAAGCCGAGGACGGGACACGCATACTGGGTTTGTCTATAAGTGGCCAAAACGGGGTTAGCGGTGGCAACGCAGGCCCATCGGGTTTCATATGCGTGTGTGGGCCCGGGACTGGGAGGTAAGACGTTGTTGCATCGTGTAGGTATAACCCGTGCACCGGTGTTGCTTTTGGGTTGCCACTTTGGGGAATGATACACCCCACTGTGGGCCCAGCACGGATACCTACGTTAGGGAGCCGATCGCTTGGGGTAGTGGGGTACACCTAGTAGAGATAGGGGTAGACGGCACCTATGTAGTCAACTAGGGTACCGGAAACTACTGGTTATATCTATCTTTGATATCCTTGGGTGGGATCAACCTTTGAGTAGGAGTGACTGGTGTGGTGCAGTTAGTAATTATCCTTGGGTGGGTAGATGCGTCTTTACGGTTATCTTAGTTCGTCCTGTGTTCGTGGGCAACTTAGTGTAGTCATTATCCCCAAAGATACCATACCGAGTTCATATCATACCCTAATTACTTTAATAATTGTATTATTAAGGAGATAGGGTTCACTCAGGCTTATGTCTGACCCCCGTTATTTTTATCTTTTTCCTTCAGGTCCTCAGGTTGGGCCTAGTGCTAGTGGGCTTTGATCAGTTTGCTTTATCTATCTCTTGGAGCTTGGACCGTAGATGTAGAGCTCATCTTATCTTATCTTTTCTGTTATGGCTATTTGTTATGAGTAGTGGGATTATGTACTTATTTTATTCAGGATGGATATTTTGTACTTGACTCTTGTTATGGTTTTATGATGTAACCAAACATGTTTTACTTTCCGCTGCTATGAGATGATGTTTTAAATTTTCAAGTATTACATTATATCTGTCTTGTTGTAATTTTACTGTTCTATACTCACTAAAAATACTCCACCGATGCTATGGCATTCCCTTAGTGAGTGACTATAGCGGGTGTGGGGTGTTACACGTGGTATCAGAGCTTAAGGTTACCAGAACAGATAAAATTTTTAAGAAAAACTATTTTCTAAGAATATTTTAGAAGAAAGTATTTTCAAAAACATGTCTTTTAAGAGTAAAGATTTTGAAAGAAAAGCATAATCCCAGATAGCCATATCTCTATCTTTCGAATTCTCCGTTTGAATCTTTCCTTTTTTCGTTTCAGCATGGCTGAAGATCTTAACTTTCCGGAGGGTGTAGCAGTACCAGCATGGTATAGGAGATTGATGGAGGCTAGGGCCGCCGCTGCAGGGCCAGCTAATGTTCCTCCACCACCAGTTATACCCGATCTTCCTCCTCATCCTCCTCGTGTGGTTACTTTTGCTAAGACTTGTAAGGAATTCAAGACTATGGGAGGGAAACCTTTTCTAGGATCAGAGACTTTTGTGGAAGCTAGGGATTGGCTTAAGGAGGTGGAAGAGTTGATAGACATCTTTGAGATGGAAGAAGCAAAGAAAGTTAAGTTAGCTGCTTGGTTAATGAAGGGAGAGGCCTCGTTCTGGTGGGAGGTCACTAATGGAGAGCGCCTTGTTGATTCTTGGGCGGATTTCAGACAGAGGTTTGTGGCAAAGTTTCTCTCAAGGGCAGAAGAAAATCTGTATATGGAAAGGTTCTTGAACTTGAAGCAAGGGAACTTATCAGTGAAGGAGTATGTCAACAAGTTCAATCAGTTGGCAAGGTTTGGCATAGATATGGTGAATACCCCGGAGAAGAAAGCTTTGAGGTTCGTTAGGGGCTTGAACGAACCGATGCATGGATTGGCTATGACTCACATTCCTATGGGGGCTACCTTTGAGAAGCTAGTTGACATGGCACTTATGTATGAGGAAGAGAAGGGTCCCAATACTAGTAAAGCACCCGAGAAGAAAGGAGATCAGAAGAGACCTCAACAGCAACAACAAAACAAGAATGGGAAAGGCAATGGTGGCAAGGGGAAGAAGAAGAAGTGCTTCAATTGTGGGACACCAGGCCACCTAAGCAAGGATTGTCGCAAGAAGAAGAAGACTGGCTGCTTCCACTGTGGCGAAGCAGGGCATCTGGTGAAGGACTGTCCTAAGAAGGGGCAGAGGACGGGATCTACCTCAGGAGGACAGGTGCAAGCTCTTATGGCACCGGGTCAGGCAAGGGGGCAAGTTCAGGCTCTCGCGGTTCCACCACTTCAGGAAAGAGGTAGAACTATTTCTGTTGAAAGTCTAGTTTATCTGTTAGATCATCCTGTCCGTACTTTGTTTGACTCTGGCGCATCTCATTCGTTTATCTCATCATCTTTAGTTGAGTCACTGCACTTAGACACCAGTCTAGTAGATGATCCCTTGGTTGTTTCAAACCCAATTGGAGGCTCCACTTATTTGTCCATGATGTGTTTGGGTTTGAAGATTTCTATACTTAGCGTTGAGTTTAGATGTGATGCTTTTGTTTTGGGCTTCACGGGCTATGGGTTGATTTTGGGCATGGACTGGTTATCCAGTAATGGTGCCGTTCTTGATTGTGAAAGGAGAGTTGTTAGGCTGATGACCCGCTTGGGTAACACTCTCGAGATCTCTTGTAATCCCATGGAGTCTGTTATGCTAAGTTATCTTGAATCGCTCGATGCTTCGGTCGAGAGTCTGCAATCTGTCAGAGTTGTCCGGGAATATCCGGATGTGTCTGAGGAGGTGAAGGGCTTACCTCCGAAGCGGGAGATTGACTTCCGAATCTATCTTGTGGACAATGCTAAACCAGTATCTTTGCCAGTGCGCCACATGGCTCCTCGTGAAAGGAGGGAACTCAATAAGCAAGTAGGGGAGTTGCTTGAGAAAGGGTTCATAAGACGAAGTATATCGGAGTGGGGTGCTCCGGTGGTTTTGGCTACAAAGGCAGATGGTGTAACACCCCGAATTTCAATTAATACTAATGGTTAAGAAATTAAAGTATAATTAATCTCAGATGTGAGAACCAGGGGAAACGGGCTGCGTCATTGCGATCGTCTCGGAAAAATACGCGAAATAGAGTCCGAGTTTTGGAGAATCGGAGTCCGTATGGCCCGGTTATGGCCCAAAGAAGTTTTAGGAAGTTTAAATTTAAAAAGCAGATTTGAAAAACAAGTTTGGAGCCAAAAGAGGAAAGGGGGGAAAAATTCCCGCCTAGCCCCGTGTCGACAGCCATGTCGACAGGGGTGTCGACAGGGGTGTCGACAGCCCTGTCGACAGGGGTGTCGACACAGGGTGTCGACCCGGCTGGTCTGGGTGCACCAGGTTTGGTCTTGGCTGAGTCTAGGGCTATGTTCTAGAGGGTTCCTAAATCTAAGGGTCCTAATCTAATCTAGGGTTAATCTAAGGGCCTAAAACACTTTCTAATCCTATAAATAAGAGCCCAACCCTACCCTAATTCATTCATAATTAAACCTTGTAATTAAACTATGGCAAAATGCAACTTGATCATGGCCTCCACAAATCTATGAAGAGGGTTGCATGCTAATCACTCTCTAATCAACCTCTAATCTCTTCTTAGCATCTTAATCTTCTTCATTTGGTGTGCGAAATTGCTAGTAGTGAGTTTCTATCACTTTGATGATCTTTTGGTAAACTAATTAGATGAGATGTGATGAGATTTATGGTTTTGTATGTGGGTTAATGAGCTTTGAATCATATGATATGATGTTAGCATTAATCTTATGTTTATGCATGTTGAGTATGTAAGTTTATGCAAGTTTAATATGATGTATGTTATGTTTGCATGATGCTAAATATGCAAGTTGTGGGCTATGTAATCATATGCATGTTATGCAAGTTCATGGTGATATGCTATGCAAGTTACATGTATGTTAATATGCAAGATATGCTATGCAAGTTACATGTTTGTTAATATGCAAGTTACATGTATGTTAATATGCAAGATATGCTATGCAAGTTACATGTTTGTTAATATGCAAGTTACATGCTTGTTAATATGCAAGTTACATGTTTGTTAATATGCAAGTTACATGCTTGTTAATATGCAAGTTACATGTTTGTTAATATGCAAGTTCATGATGACACATTATGCAAGTCTATGGGTTAATATGCAAGTATATTATGCAAATGAATATGTAAGTTATGTGACATATTATATGCAAGTTATGTGACATGTTATATAAGATTATATGCAAGTTATGTGACATATTATGCAAGTTCATATGCAAGTTATGTGTTTGTTAATATGCAAAATGGCACCTTTGAAACATGTTCATGCATATGCAAGTTGACACCTTTTTATATGTGTTATGACATGAGAACGAAATTACGTGGGAACGATGGGATAATTGAATGCATAAGTTAATAAGATTGTGTGAAATTAATATAATTATGCATAACATAAAATAAAGGAACATAGTATGGGAATTTGCCTATTAAGTTAGGTGTACCCATACTATGTGTTGGGAATTTACCTATTGAGTTAGGTCTACCCCATGGGAATTTACCTATTGAGTTAGGTCTACCCATGTTATGAAAAGCTTGATACTAATTAGGGATAATTAATATGGGGGTGATTAATTAGGTGTAATTAATCGACTAAGACACGAGGTTGGACTCATTTGTAGTGTAAAACTGCCCGGACCCGACCGGCTTAACCAGTTGCTACAAATGTCAGCCCAATGTGAGAGGTCTTGGCCATAAATTAAATACGTGATTAAGGTAAAGACACGAGGTTAGACTCTGTTATGACGTAAGACTGCCCGGATTCTACCGGCTTAACCAGGCGGTCATAATAGCCAGTCTAATGTGGGAGGTCTTTACGGGAGATCACGGTCTTAATTAATTAAGAAACACTTAACCATAATAGCATGTAGTGGGACATGAGGGGTTAGGTGGGTGCCTTGGGTGGCATGTGGAATCTAGTGGGTTGCCTTGGGTGGCAATAGAAAATACGATTAGAATACTTAACCAAGAGAAACATGTAATTAAACATGATTAAAGGGTTAAGTGGGATACACTAGATATTTGACAAGCTTAAGTGGGTAGCTTGTGGGGGCCCATTTCAACCAATATCCCAAACGTATCTTTGTGGGCTCGACCCATGTCGAGTGACGGGACACGCATATTGGGCTTGATTATAAGAGGCCAAAACGGGTTAGCGGTGGCAACGCAAGTCCAACGGGCTTCATATGCGTGAGTGGGCCCGGGCTGGTAGATAAGCCGTTGTTGCATCGTGTAGATATAAGCCGTGCACCGTTAGTTTATCAGGTTGCCACGTTGGGGAATGGTACACCCCACGGTGGGGCCAGCACGGGTATCTACGTTAGGGAGCCGATCGAATGGGGAGTAGTGTGTAAACCTAGGGGATTGTAGGGCCCTGTGGCGCCTACTTGGTCACCTAGGGGTATGCAAGTACTATTAAGTTAATTCTATAAGTCCATGGGTGGGATCAACCTTTAAGTTAGGAACGACTGGTGTGGTGCAGTTTAGTAATTTACCTTAGGAAGGGTAGATGCGTCTTTATCTTTTATCTTAGTTTAGTTGACTGCTTAGTATAGCCGCTCATCCCTATACGTTACCGTATATCAAGTTATGTCTTCTCTGGTTACTTTAACGAATGTATTGTTAAAGTTATAGGACTCGCTCAGACTTATGTCTGACCCCGTTGTTTTTATCTTTTTCCCAACCCTCAGGTCCTACGGTGGATCCCAGCAGTAGTGGAGCTTGATCGGATTGCTGTTCCAGTCTTTAGGAGCTTGGATAGATGTAAAGCTCCAGTTATCCAGTTATCTTTTCTTTTGTTTTGGCTATTGTACGAGAGTGGGATTATGTACTTCTTTATTTTGATGGATATTGTACTTGACTTTTATTTTGGTTTTATGATGTAACCAGACATGTTTTACTTCCGCTGTTATGAGATGATGTTTTAAATTCCAAGTACTGTTTATATCTGTCTTGTTGTAATTTTTCTGTTCTATATTCACTAAAATACTCCACCGATGCTATGGCATTCCCTTAGTGAGTGACCATAGCGGGAGTGGGGTGTTACAGATGGGTCCCTCGGACTTTGTGTTGACTATAGAGAACTCAACAAGCTCACAAAGAAGAATAAACACCCATTGCCGAGGATTGATGATCTCTTCGATCAGTTAGTTGGCGCTTCAGTGTTTTCGCAGTTGGACTTAGCCACGGGGTTTCATCAGTTGAGAGTGGCTGAGGATAGTGTAGAGAAGACTGCCTTCAGGACTCCGGATGGTTTTTATGAGTGGCTTGTGATGCCATTTGGTTTGACGAACGCCCCTGCATATTTCGTTGATTTGATGAGTAGGGTGTTCAGGGAGTATCTTAACAAGTTCGTGGTGGTCTTTGTGGATAACATCTTGGTCTTCTCCAAGAGTGAGGAAGAGCATGCCCTACATCTTAGGGAAGTGTTGGAGACTCTTCGAGTGCATAGCCTGAAGGCTAAGTTTTCTAAATGTCACTTTTGGAGGAAGGAAGTGCGATTCTTAGGGCACGTGGTCTCTAAGGAAGGGATAGCTGTGGATCCTGCAAAGGTAGTATCTATCCAAGATTGGAAGGCTCCGAAGAATGCTACCGAGGTGAGGAGTTTCTTGGGGTTGGCTGGCTACTATAGGAAGTTTATCAAGGACTTCGCGAAGATATCAGCCCCATTAACTCGCTTGACAAAGAAGAATCAGGTTTTCACATGGGATGTGGATTGTGAGGATGCATTCCGACGGTTAAAGAGAGCTTTAACCACTGCTCCAGTTTTAGTGCTGCCAGATGGGAGTAAGCCGTTCGTTGTTTATACTGATGCTTGTGGGACAGGACTAGGCGCAGTCTTGATGCAAGAGGGAAGGGTAATAGCCTATGGTGGGAGGCAGTTGAGGGCGCATGAGAAAAATTACCCTGTCAATGACCTAGAGTTGGCCGCTATCGTTTTTGCGCTCAAGATCTGGCGCCATTATCTTCTTGGTGAGAGATTTGAGTTGTTCACCGATCACAAATCTTTGAAGTACTTGTTTTCTCAGAAGGATTTGAACTTGAGACAGCAAAGGTGGATGGAGTTCTTAGCATCCTATGATTTCGAGATAGCATATACCCCTGGCAAGGGTAACGTGGTGGCAGATGCCTTAAGCAGAAAAAGGTTGTCCTTGAGTCCGTTGTTTGTGGAACAGAGAAGCTTGGAGTTTATCTCGATGTTTGACTTCAGACCTTCTGTTGACTTGGTACCCGGTTTGCTAGCATCCTTAGAGGTTAGACCTACTCTTTTGGGGCGAGTTGGCGAGGCACAGCGAGACGACCCACAGTTGGTTGAGTTGGTAGAGAAGCTCATAAAGGGGGAGTCGTCCAGCCATTTGAATAGGTACACCCTAGATGATAGGGGGTGGTTGCGTAGAGACGGTAGACTTTGTGTACCGCAAGATGAAGACTTGAGGAAGGCTATACTTGATGATGCACATCGTTCGAGGATGACCATACATCCCGGTGGGGATAAGATGTACCAAGACATGAGGCGAGTTTTCTTTTGGGCCGGTATGAAGAAAGATGTGGCCGAGTATGTTGCTAGATGCTTGGTGTGCCAACAAGTAAAAGCAGAGCAAAAGAAGCCAGGTGGGTTGCTTCATCCTTTGGAAGTTCCGATATGGAAGTGGGATAGTGTCTCGATGGACTTCGTTGATGGTTTACCGAGATCGAGGAAGGGCAATACAGGAATTTGGGTCGTGGTTGATAGACTTACTAAGAGCGCCCATTTCATACCCGTAAAGAGTAAGAGGGCTGCTCCATGGCTTGCTTCAGTCTATGTTCGAGAGATAGTTCGATTGCATGGGGTACCTTCCAGCATAGTGAGTGATCGAGATCCTATCTTCACTAGTGAGTTTTGGAAGAGTTTACAGGAGGCGGTGGGGACTCAGTTGTGTTTGAGCACCGCATGTCATCCTCAGACAGACGGCCAGACCGAGAGGGTGAACCGTGTTTTGGAAGACCTTTTGAGGCTTTGTATCTTGGATTTTGGAGGTACATGGGAAGAGCATCTTCCTTTGGTGGAGTTTGCATATAACAACAGCTTCCAGTCTAGTATTGGCATGGCACCTTTTGAAGCTCTTTATGGAAGGCCTTGTCGATCACCTACATGTTGGTGGGAATCTACGGATAAGATCTTGCTAGGGCCCGATATGGTTAGAGAGACTTCAGAGAAGGTTGATTTGATTCGAAGAAGGATGAAAGCAGCGCAAGACAGACAGAAATCTTATGCAGATAAGAGGAGGACTGATCTTGAGTTTGAAGTTGGGGACATGGTTTTTGTCAAAGTGTCTCCATTACGGAATGTTGTTCGCTTTGGATCCGCTGGGAAGTTAGCACCGAGGTTTGTAGGACCGTTTCCTGTCAAGGAAAGAATTGGACGGATGGCATATAGGGTGGAGTTGCCAGACAGACTTAGTGGTATACATGATGTTTTTCATGTGTCACATTTGAGGAAGTGCCTACATGAGACCGCAGAGGTGGTAGAGCCGAGCTTGCTTAGAGAAGTGGAAGTAGAGCGTGATACGACGATTCGACGAGCTCCTACTCGCATCCTTGGGTCAGAGATTAAGAAGTTGAGAAACAAAGAGGTTCAGCTAGTCAAGGTGCAATGGGGAGATGACGAGAGCAATGCTACTTGGGAGACGGAAGCGAAGATGCGTTCTTTGTACCCTTTTCTTTTCGAGAGTATGTTCTTTAACTTCTCCTTTATTGCCTATCTTGTACTTATCTTGTCCTTAGTATGTCCTCTCGTTAGCACCTTTGACCTTTTAGATAGGGTAAACCTATGGTTGAAACATGTGTTTGAGACATGTTATGATTGATGGATGCAAGTGGATGCAAGTGTTTGCTCGTGGATGCATATACACACAATTTAGGCACTAGATCGGCTCAATCACTCCATATTGCATATTGCATATAAATGTGTGTAGGTAGCTATATTAATGGATGTATGATGGTTGTGCTATCATATGGATGATGCATTTATTCGGTGAATGATTGTGCACGCATGTAGAAATAGTATGTGTCGATAGGGTTCTTTCGCATACATATTGGATGCATGGCACTATCATGGTTTGCATTAAGGAGGTCAACTGAATCAGTAGACCGCCTGATTTTGCATTAGATAGGGAACATATACACAAACTTTTTGCATATGTTCATACAACATTAGAAACTTTAAGGACAATGGATGCCAGTGTTTGATGGTTGAGTAGATGGTTGTTTGGTTGGTAGGATACGTTCTTCTTGACTTAGAGATTTCGGGGACGAAATCCTTTAAGTAGGGGAGAATGTAACACCCCGTATGTTAAATAACTTGTTATAACATAAATCAGAGCAGAATTAAATTTAATATTCTGAATCAGGGGAAACGGGCTGTGCCATTGCGTTCGTCTCGGAAAAATACGCGAAATAGAGTCCGAGTTTTCGTAAATCGGAGTCCGTATGACCAAGTTATGGCCCGTCAAAGTTTCACGAAAAATCAAAAACGAAAACTGCTCATGTTTTGAGGTCCGGGATGAGTTTTGGGCTGTTTTTTTTGGGCCCTAAATGGTTCCTACACTTGACTTCTTCCCCAAGACATGCTTTAAAGGCTAGGATTGGTTCTAGGGTATATCCTATGGTCCTAAAACATCTAACTAATCTATATATACACCCTAATACCCCCCTTATCCTTACCAAAAATAGATCTAAGGCCATTATGCCACCACTTAGAAAATTGGAGAGCCTCCACTAAAAATCCTAAGAGGGTTTGCAAGCTAATCTACATCTTCTTCTACTTAATCATTGGGATTTGCTTCATTTAACTTGCTAATCTTGTTTTGGTGAGCTTCTATCCCCTTAATAATCAATTATTGAATTGATTATGATAAGATGTGATAAAGTATGGCTATGTTTGTGGATCCATATATTTATGCAAGCTTGATGTAGTGAATATTATGTGTTTTGCAAGTTATATGCCTTATGTCATGCAAGTTTCATAATATGTAATCATGATATTTTTATGCAAGTTGTTTCATGATGTTTATGATGCAAAACACTAAGTGAATATGGATCCATTATGCAAACATGTTATGCAAGTATGTGAGTACTTATGCAAGTCATGTATATGCTTATATGCATGTTTAACATCTTATGCAAGTATATGAATGTTTATGCAAGTTATGTATATGTTGAAATGCAAGTTTAACATAATATGCAAGCCTATGCAAGTATGTGAATGTTTATGCAAGTTATGTATATGTTGAAATGCAAGTTTAACATAATATGCAAGCCTATGCAAGTATGTGAATGTTTATGCAAGTTATGTATATGTTGAAATGCAAGTTTAACATAATATGCAAGCCTATGCAAGTATGTGAATGTTTATGCAAGTTATGTATATGTTGAAATGCAAGTTTAACATGATATGCAAGCTTATGCAAGTATATGAATGCTTACGCAAGTATGCGAGTGCTTATGCAAGTTAAGTATATGCTAAAATGCAAGTTCTACATGTTATGCAAATCACATGTATGATGATATGCAAGTTCATATGCAACATGTTATGCAAATCACATGTTTGATGATATGTAAGTTCATATGCAACATGTTATGTAAGACACATGTTTGAAAATATGCAAGTTTGGGTTGAATATAGTTGGGTTAATACATGCTCATATATGCAAGTTGACATCCTCTTAACCCATGATAAAGTTATATGCTAAACCCATGTTATGTGTGGTAAATCTTCCCTTTATTATGTTATGTCATAATGACGATTTACGTGGGGAACGATGGGGTTAATTAATATGTTAATTAAAAGTATGTTGAAATGGGTATGATTAAGCATACCATAAAAAAATTAATTAACATAAGTGGGAATTTACCTATTGAGTTAGGTCTACCCCATGGGAATTTACCTATTGAGTTAGGTCTACCCATGTTATGAATAAATTGATATTAATTAGGGATAATTAATATGGGGGTGATTAATTAGGTGTAATTAATCGACTAAGACACGAGGTTAGGCTCTGTTATGACGTAAGACTGCCCGGACCCTACCGGCTTAACCAGGCGGTCATAACAGCCAGTCTAATGTGAGAGGTCTTAGGCACAAATTAAATACGTGATTAAAGTAAAGACACGAGGTTAGACTCTGTTATGACGTAAGACTGCCCGGACCCTACCGGCTTAACCAGGCGGTCATAATAGCCAGTCTAATGTGGGAGGTCTTTATGGGGAATCACGGTCTTAATTAATTAAGAAACACTTAACCATATTAGCATGTAGTGGGACATGAGGGGTTAAGTGGGTGCCTTGGGTGGCATGAGGAATCTAGTGGGTTGCCTTGGGTGGCAATAGAAAATACGATTAGAATACTTAACCAAGTGAAACATGTAATTAAACATGATTAAAGGGTTAAGTGGGGAACACTAGATTAATAACAAGCTCTGGTGGGTAGCTTGTGGAGGGCCCATTACAACCAGTATCCCATATGTATCTTTGTAGCTCGGCCCAAGCCGAGGACGGGACACGCATACTGGGTTTGTCTATAAGTGGCCAAAACGGGGTTAGCGGTGGCAACGCAGGCCCATCGGGTTTCATATGCGTGTGTGGGCCCGGGACTGGGAGGTAAGACGTTGTTGCATCGTGTAGGTATAACCCGTGCACCGGTGTTGCTTTTGGGTTGCCACTTTGGGGAATGATACACCCCACTGTGGGCCCAGCACGGATACCTACGTTAGGGAGCCCATCGCTTGGGGTAGTGGGGTACACCTAGTAGAGATAGGGGCAGACGGCACCTATGTAGTCAACTAGGGTACAGGAAACTACTGGTTATATCTATCTTTGATATCCTTGGGTGGGATCAACCTTTGAGTAGGAGTGACTGGTGTGGTGCAGTTAGTAATTATCCTTGGGTGGGTAGATGCGTCTTTACGGTTATCTTAGTTCGTCCTGTGTTCGTGGGCAACTTAGTGTAGTCATTATCCCCAAAGATACCATACCGAGTTCATATCATACCCTAATTACTTTAATAATTGTATTATTAAGGAGATAGGGTTCACTCAGGCTTATGTCTGACCCCCGTTGTTTTTATCTTTTTCCTTCAGGTCCTCAGGTTGGGCCTAGTGCTAGTGGGCTTTGATCAGTTTGCTTTATCTATCTCTTGGAGCTTGGACCGTAGATGTAGAGCTCAGCTTATCTTATCTTTTCTGTTATGGCTATTTGTTATGAGTAGTGGGATTATGTACTTATTTTATTCAGGATGGATATTTTGTACTTGACTCTTGTTATGGTTTTATGATGTAACCAAACATGTTTTACTTTCCGCTTCTATGAGATGATGTTTTAAATTTTCAAGTATTACATTATATCTGTCTTGTTGTAATTTTACTGTTCTATACTCACTAAAAATACTCCACCGATGCTATGGCATTCCCTTAGTGAGTGACTATAGCGGGTGTGGGGTGTTACAGTGTGTTTACATGTAACTGATTCCTGTAATTCGTTAGTATAAAAATAAGATTATAAAGTGGACATAGGCTACATCTACGGTCAAACCACTATAAAAACCTCGTGTGTCTCCTCTTTATTTGCTGTTATCTGCATTCTGTGACATGTGATCTACATTTGGGTGTTAGTGCCAGATTTTAGTCTAACATTTTGGCGCACCAGGAAGGGGGCACACGATACTACTTCAATTTCTAGCTCTAAAGGAATCGATTTTCTTGGCTATTGGATAAATGGTTAAAAGAAAGAAGGATGGAACTTTCTTCCGTACTTAAGATGCTGAGACAGAAGGCACGAGAAACGAGAAACGAGAAACGAGAACAGCCATGAGGCTTCCTGTCATGAAAACCCATCAACATACTTGACTAGAGATGAGATGGATGGCGTTCTCAATGAATTAAGAGATCAAATGGAAAGGCAAGATGACCTACTCAGGAAGCAACAGGAGATGATTGATGGATTCTTCGCACGGATAGATGGAAGGTCGAGCAGCGTTCAAAGCACAAGAAAGGAAGCCACTGAAGCAGCTCGTGCCTTACATGGACTCGGGGCCAATCCCTTCGCTCTTGGAAATGCACCTCGATCGACTTCAGCTCCAGATCGGACAGACACCAGAATGCAAGATCACACTCCAAAGCAGGAAGCGGCTCGCGACGCTGTTTTGGACCATGACCCGGGTCATGGTGCACCCCTAGGCTCACTAGCCGATCCCAACAACTCACTCCCGCCTGCTCACCAACAACCACGGTCCGTGACCTACCTCCAGGACCCGGTCGGGTCGTCCTTCATGACCCACGAGCCGGACTCCACCACGACTCGGCCTCCCAAGTCGGTATCCACGACCCGAACTCACGAGTCGGCTTCCTTGTACTACTATCCGCGACCCTGCCTCATGAACCAATATCATGAGATGGCCTCCGCGACCCAGGACTGGACCGGGTCTCCCACCTCGAACCACAACCTGGGACCCGTGACCCGTCCCGGCAGCTCACCACTATCTTCCTCCTTCTCTTTCATACAACCTTGGGGGCACCATCTCTGATCTTGGTAGCTTGCAACCACTTTTTGAGGGAAATCGACTTGCAGATCTGATAGAATGCCTCTCGAGGGGCCGCACTTACCAGAACGACGTGGATGACGTCAATCATAACCCGTTCACTCGGGAAATCAGGAATTCCCGCAATCCCTTGGATTTGAAACTTCAGCAACTGGAGCCTTACAACGGCAGGATGGACCTACCGTGCATCTAATGCGCTACAAGCGTCATATGGAAGTTCAATCGGCATCGGAAAACGTCATGGAGAAGTTCTTTCCTCTCTTCTTGACTGACATTGCTGCTATGTGGATTCGGCCGCTGGACTCGGAATCAATCAACAGTTGGAACATGTTCGTCGCATGCTTCATTGAACAATTTCAGGTCCACATCGCACGACCCAAGAATGTCATGTCCCTCACCACAATCAAGAAGAGGCCCAGAGGAAACTCTGTGTTCATTTCTGGAAAGATTCAACATTGCGGCGGCGTCAATTGATCACCCTGAACCATCGATGGTACTGATGGCAGCAGTATCCGGCATCCTGGATAACACGGAATTCATGAAATCTTTGTACCGAGATCCACCGTGAAATCTCGGTGAATTCTACCTTGAAGCGGATAGATTTCTACGGGAAGAAGATGCAACTTTCGAGAAGCGCATTCTTGATGTCAACATGCTCAAAGACGGAGAACCGTCTGATTCTGGAAAAGGCAAGGGAAACGCCGCTGTCAAGGATGACCGCAACACTTAGCCCCGGAGAGGGCCCAGATATGAAAAGTATGCTGAACTCAAAGCCTTGATCTTAGACATTTACCTGGATACAGGAGGTGCTTCCTCATATACAAGACCTCCCAAGAGGGATCCAACACTAGCACAACGCAATTCTGGAAGGCACTGCATATTTCATGATATGGATGGTCATAACACATATGACTGCAGACACTTGTGAGACCGCATTGAGGTCCGGGTTAGACGAGGAGAGCTACCGGAGTATGTAACTCAACCAACGACACCCACCTCTGCGCTGCCACCATCTATTCCCCGGAGAGGGAACGATCCTGAATCGAGCAATCGCGGGCTCATCATTTGCTAATCCCACTCAGCGGATCTCTTCAGTTTGCAGGACTACGGTCCGTAGTTCATGTTTTTTAGGCTTTTAGGCGACTTCTTGCCCCTCTTCGTTTTCTCTGCATGTAATAAGCACGACAACATCGGCCCACACGCACGGAACCTACCCGTAGTCCCCAGTCGTGTTTATGGTTTGAATAACTGCCACTTAGTTTTCATGAATCAATAAAGATCACTCATGAGCTCCGGCTCCCAACTGGTTCCGTCCGGTATAAACAAACATGAGCTCCGGCTCCCAACTGGATCCGTCCAGTATAAACCAACATGAGCTCCGACTTCCAACTGGATCTGTCCAGTATAAACAAACTCTTCTGGCATTTCCTTGGTCGTATTACTCTAGTAAGGCCGTCTTCGAACCTTAATGACTTTTCCTTGGTCGTCTTACTCTGGTAAGGCCGTCTTGTAACATTAATTACTTTACCTTGGTCATCTTATCTTGGTAAGGCCGTCACGGAACTATTCTTGCTTTGTTTGTCTTATCTCCTTGCTGGTATGGACTTACGGATTTCTCAGACTATCCAAAAAACATCTTCCTTCAACCAGCAAGATATGTTCTGGGTGGCAAACGTGTTGATGCGCTTTCTAGTAAAAGCTGTCACACATGGAATCCTTGGATAGCAATGTGCTCAGGCACTGAGAACAACGTCAACAGACAAGAAGCGATTTGGTTGAAGTCGCATCATCAACATAAACAGGAACGAAACCCATATCAGACGACCTCTTTTGGGCCCGAAACAGTAATTACGAAACTTTTCCTGGTAACCCTTGTGGCCTACTGAATAAGCTTCAGGTAGAGATTTCGTTTGGCTCAATTGGACTTACAGTTTGAAGTTACGCCTGTTCCCGTGAACGGGTGTAAACTAGCATCGAAGGCTTGGTCTTTTGGACCACCATCGGCTCGCGCTCCTCCACGGTTCGTGGACCAACATACCGGTTCCCCACACTGGCTCGCCCTTGACCATCACCACCTGGTTCGTGGTACACCTCTAGGTAACGAACCAGACATCACGACCCGACTGTGAGTGTCAGCTCCTCGCCTCAGCTCGCGACCTGACCTCGGCTCGTGAAGCCTTCCGACCACCACGATCCGCCTACAGTTTCACACAAAATTGTGACCTATTCTCAAGGCTATTCGCACCCCTATTTTCCCGGATCGGGTGCCACGTACCCAATCACGAACCAGTCATCCCAGATGCTCTCCAACATCTATAAATACACCACTACATGGTATTTTGAAGGGACTTTTGGCCATTCTTCTTCACGGCTTCCACCATTGCTGAAGTGCAAGGATTTTGCACCTCCGTACATCTAAATTCCCCTCTTGTAATCTCAATTAACACACGGATCGTGTGTTTACCTGTAACTAGTTCCTGTAATCTCTCAGTATAACAATAATATTATAATGTGGACGTAGGCTACATCTACAGCTAAACCACTATAAAAACCTCGTGTGTCTCCTCTTTATTTACTGTTTTCTGCATTCTATGATCTGTGATCTGCATTTGGGTGTAAGAGCCATATTTTGGTCTAACAGCGAGCATCATCCTACCCAACACAATCCTTCCTCCCATCACCACCAAACTCTCCAATGATCACCACCATAACTTCTCACCACCGACCTTGCACACCTTGCCTGACACCGCTCGGACGATCCTCACCGACCACCATTCCCTTGTCTCGGAAGCTCATACCACTCCATACTGTTTAAACACAGTTCCCCACTGCACAGCATCTCCACCACCACGTTCACGAGCCACCGCCAACCTCCTCAGATAGACGACCGTCAGTCCATCGCGCCAACACCTTCATTCGTCTGAGCTCCGCACTGTTCACATGATACTCGCCTGCGCTTCTTTCTTTCTACATGCAAACACAAACTGTCTCCAGCAAAAGAATGGGCATACATGCTTTCCACAACCAAGCTGCTGTAACTCTTCGTTGGCCACCCTTCCTGACTCCGATCTCCAGTCGCACGCCATGAAACCTCGGCTGCTTCTCCACTCCGAATGCAAGTGATTAAATACACGTCCACAACCAGTCTTCACGTTTCAGATCCATCCTATTCCAGCTCGACCCCAACTCCCGCTTGTTGACAGTTTAAACACGCCCAGCTCCTCTATACGTTGGCAAAAACTCCACTGCCTGACACCAACACGAGCGCCACCGCGAGCGTTCTTTGCTTCTCCCATGCTTCTTCCTCAACCAATCTCTAGAGTGTCCAAATCTTGTCAGCATCGGCCCGCACCTCCTCATTGTGAAGCTCCGACCTCCCCATGACTGTGCATTTTCTTCCTCCTTGTTCTAATATCCTACCAGCAGTCTTCAACTAGAACAGTTCAAGCCAACAAAATGTTTGAGGCATTGAAATGGGTTCGTGGAAATCTGTGTTGCATTTTGTGTTTGAAGAGAGAGTTTGGGTTCTCCTTTTTTTATTCGAATGGTTTACAGTGAGGAGCAAGGAAGAAGGGAGGACATTTTGCTTTGCTGGAGAAGAAATTTTGAACCAAAAAGGAAGAAAGAGTTGTTGTATATTTATATGTGAACAAACGTTCGATAACCATAACGTCCTATCGCATGTGTAGCTATGTTTGTAGGATTGCAAAAGTCTGTAGAATAGGCATTGAAATTCCTTTTTACTTTGAGCTTAAGTATGCTAATATAGAATAGGATGGTATGAAAGGCTGGTACATAAATGGGTTGCCAATTCAAATATAACCTCTGTGTGTCGTGTGATTTATGTTGATGAGACAGGGTAGGTTAAGGCTTACTTCAAAATTTGAGGGTAGGTCCCATTCTATTTTCATTTCATATAACTCTTGTGCGTCCTTTATTTGAATTTGGTATTAAATCCCACTACCAACCATTGCCCATATAATGTCGATAAAACATATTTAAATCCAAATCAATTATAATAATAAATTATTATTGTCATATATCTCCAAGTGGAATATCATAGAGCTACAAAATAAACCAATATGGGCTTTAAACTCAATATAAAAATCTTTAGGTTAACGATATTCAAAATAATATATAAAAATCCTTTATACTTATTAAATAATAGTTATCATTTGTTAACGATTTCCATAGCGACTATTCGAAAATTTGAATTGGAGATAACTTACAATTTATAAATTGAAATTTCCATTTTTCTCTTCCATTAGAAAATTATAATCAACAAGATTCCAGCGTTTCTTGTTTCATTGAAATCCAACTTAAAACGGATCCTGTATATTCAATTAAAGTTCTAAACCTAATATTACAAACTACCGCGCCATTATGAGCTTGATTTAAATTATATATAAATTTAACGTTTAAACTTCATTTTAATAAATGAATTAAACATAAAAATCCATTAATATTCCAAATATAATGTGATGCCTCGCCTCTATACCCGCCATAGTCAAGTTCATTTCGTGTGAAATGTCGTCGACCACAATGGAGAATAAGGTTGCATAGGGGTGACCGTTGATATATTTACTCTTGCTTGGAACGTAACGTCGAGTGGTACGGCCGTACCAAAAATTTCAACATGACCATTCTAGGCGAAGGGCAACTACACAACGGCGTAATAGCCTTAGAACACATACAAAATAATATAACATAGAAAGTCACAGATATTCACATCCAAGGCATATAAACTGATATGAATATAACACAATAAGTGTTTACATCAATTAGAGGTCCTACCCGACACTCTAACTCAAAAATCATAGATACATGTACCAAATCCCATACTAATAATGATACATCACATATAGGTAGTCAACTGCATATAATCCAAAAAGACGGCAACTATTAAGCAGTCAAGCCAAAAGTCATCATAAGGTCCCAGCAGGAATGTCACCTAAGCACCTGTAACACTTGGGTCCGACCCGAGTATTATTTAAGAAAATAAACAATAAACAGATCTGTCAAACCATTCTCATTCATGACATAAGGCAATATTAAGAAACATAACATTAGTGACACGACAGGAATAACCAGGATGATTTATAAATAATATGCAATTCAAGATGTCAACATATATACATAAAGCTTCCATAAATCTCATGAAACTGAAGAGCATAAAACAACAAGAATTGACAAATAAATGCCAAACAAGAACTATTATGACACGATAGCATCAAAGTACTCAAGTGTTGACATGCCTTTTTGTCAATGCAGTCACATGTCGAGTATTTGGCAAGCGACGCGCTCAAGCGTCAAAAACCACAAAGCAGTTGGGTCGAAGTCGCGTCGCAAACACACTGAAACCCAAAGCCTCTATCATAATGGCCCCTGTCGGGCCCAATGGACTCTTAGTCAAGCCGTCACCCGAGCTTGAAGGCGAGCCGTGCTCCGAGCCGAAGGCGAGCCGTCCAGCGGGTCTGGGCGCAGCGCTGGTTGGCGTCCAGGGCCCCACAGTCCCGCCAGCGATCGACCTAACCGGTTAGGTCGAAATTATGGGCATCAAACGATTCATCTGATTTCCGCCAACAGGTGTGTTGCCCAGAATTACCAGATTAGCTCAAATTCAAGATTCAGCCAGCAACTTCAGCGAACCTCGCCGCTCCTCTAAAAACATTCCCGAACCAAGGCCTCGACATCCTTGGACGCACCGACCAAGATTTCGAGCCTCCAAACTACTCGGATGGACCTCGCGCCTCTCAAACAGTATTTTCGTACCCCCGAGAGGTGTGAAATTCACACCCTTGAGGTGCGAATTTCACACCTTCGAGGAGTGAAATTTCGCATCCACGATGCGTGAAATTTCGCACCCTCGAGGTGCGAATTTCGCACAATCGAGGTGAGAAATTTCGCACCCACGAGGTGCGAAATTTCGTATCCTCGAGGTCCGAAATTCCGCACCCTCGAGGTGCGAACTTTCGCACCCACGAGGTACAAAATCTTGTATCCTCGAGGTGCAAAATTCGCACCCTCGAGGTGCGAAATTTCGCACCCACGAGGTGCAAAATTTCGCACCCCCAGGAGGTACGAATTTTGCATTCCTGAAGTGCGAAATTCGCACCCCCTGGGGGAGGTACGAATTTCCTGCATATGGTCTTGTTTGAGGTGAGAAAATGGCTGTTGTGGGCCCCGTTTCTCACTTACTCCCACCTAACCTCCTTCCTATAAATACCCCAAGCCTTGGCCTTCATTTAGATCCCTTTCCCTTGGAATTTTGAGACATAGACAACTCAAAACACTCATTAATGGCCTCCAACACCTTCACCATGGCCATGGGAGATGAGATAAATAATTAAAACATGACATGCATGTTTTCCTTCAACACTTGAGAACTAGCAAGCCTTGCTACCTCACCTCTAGACCTCTTGGACATTAAAGCCTACCCTGTCCATAGTTGACCAAGTCAACTCATCTCAAGGAAGAAGAAGGAGGGCAATTTAGTCAAAGTGTAGAAATAACATGTATTTTGTTATTCTATTGTAACTCTTTGTACTTAGCTATTGTACGAACTTGTACAATTTTGTAATCGACAAAAGGAATGATGAATGAGAATTATATAGTGGACGTAGGCGTTTCCGAACCACTATAAAAGCTGTGTCTCCCCGCATTTACATTATTTACTGCTTATTCTGATAATTGTTCACACTCACACATTGGGTGTTGGCGTGTAGACAATTTTACCCGTCAACATTTTGGCGCGCCAGGAAGGGAACGCACAGCTTCGACCTCTGCATCGGATTAACTACTCGAACTTGTCTTCCAACTTCGTCTTCAACTTCAATCTTACTCGCTTTACATCATGGTTAAGCGCAAGAAACTTCCAGCTATCACTGAAGCTCATGTTGAAGATGAAGTAAGTCATGAACTTTCTTCGAATGAAGTTCCATCGAGCTATGTCACTCAAGAAGACGTTGATGGAATGATCAAGAACCTCGCTACTGATTTGGGAGCTCCACTCGAGCGACAGGAAGATGCCTTCAATACCTTCCTTGCTCGCATTGAAGGCAGAATAAGGAAAGCTTTAAGGCCGACTGCCCAGGATGACATTATTGGAACTAGCACCAATGTTCCTCCACCAGCGACTCGAGATGCGGGGGCTACCCCGCCTATTAACCAACAGGTCGATGCCGCCCCTCAGAACGGCGTCGGTCTCGCCGCACGTGGGGGCACCCCAAACCTCGACGTCGCTCCTTCCAATGGTGTCGGTCCCACTACAGGCGGGGGCACCCCTAATCCCAACGTTGCTCCTTTACTTGGACAAGTTGTGGGTTCCGCAATAGGAAATGTTGCTCAAGCGCCGACGCGAGCAACTTTTCTTGGTAGCGCCCTGACGGTTCCGGGAACCAGGGTTGCGCTTAATATACCACCTCAGGTTGGAATCCAACAAGACTTTATCCTCAACCAACCAATTCCCAACTTGAACTTGAACATGGGGGCACCAGTGCTGCCTTGGATAATTTAAACCAGTTGCTCGCTTTTGGGAATGGGTCCGAGATTGCGGATGCCCTCTGTCGGTTCACTCGAGGTGGCGCTTCTTCTATGGACATGGACTGTGTGACTCGCAGCCCGCTCTCTTTGGATATCAGGAACTCTTGGAACCCACCTGACTTTAAGCTGCCAGGCTTGGATGCTTATGACGGTCGCAAGGACCCCACTGCCCATCTCATGAGATAAATTCGACACATGGAAGTTCTCTCAGCTTTGGAAAATGTCATGGCTAAGTGCTTCTCGCTCTTCTTAACAAACATACCTGCAATGTGGTACAGACAGCTAGAGCCGGACTCCACTACTTCTTGGAATGCTTTGATCACCCGATTTGTGGAACAGTTTAGAGTCAACATAGCTCGTCCAAAAAGCGTCATGACTCTCAATAGCGTAAAACAGTAGTCCGGCGAGACTCTGTGAAAGTTCTTGAAACGATTTAATGCTGCGGTCTCTTCTGTTAATCGACCTGACCTTTCCATAGTTTTAATGGCCGCAGTACCAGGTGTTCTAGATAACTCTGAATTCATAACTTCATTGCATAGGGACCCACCAAGAGACCTTGGCGAGTTCTACTTTGAAGCCGAAAGGTTCCTTCGAGAAGCAGATGCAAAGGACAACAATAGTAAGAAGGTTATCGAGGTTAACGCTGCTAAGGACGTAAAATCTCCCGATCCTGGAAAAGCTAAAGATTTTGTTCAGCAACCTCCAAAAGGGAACGATCGCAACCGCACTAGTAGGCCGTAAAGGTACTCGACTTTCACGGAGCTTACTCACACTCTCTAGGAGATCTACCGAGAAGTTCACCCTATTGCTCCCTTCAAAAAACCTTTCACTCGTGATCCCCCTCGACAACTCACCAATCCTGAACGATATTGCCTGTTTCACGAAACCGACAGTCACAATACAAACAACTGTCAATATCTTAAGAACGCTATTGAAGAACATGTTAGGCATGGGGAGCTAGCGAAGTTTGTTCGGACCCCTTGAAGGAATCATGACGAACCCGGGACCAACACATGCCGCGGCATAATGATCAACTAATTCTCTCGCAGAATCTGATGTCTAGGGTCTAGGCCTCCCTAACATCAGTATCTTATGGCCTTTCGGTCTTCTAGTCTTATTATGGATCTTTATGGCTCTGAAATAATGCGCTCCTCAGTCACGGCTTTCTCAGTCTAGCTCCATAGGCTCGAGTATTAGGGCATCTGCCCATGGCATCATACTTAAGGACCTTGGTCCTCTAGATGTATCTTTCCTTTCGGGTATTAATGAAAAGTCCGCTTTTCTTGGTCTCTTGTCTTACTTTGATAAGGTCGCCCTGATCCTATCTGCCAAGGTTATCTCACCAATGTGAGATTTCCTTGATTGCTACCTGCCAAGGTTGTCTCACCAATGTGAGATCTCCTTGATTGCTGCATGCCAAGGTTATCTCACCAATGTGAGATCTCCTTGATTGCTACCTGCCAAGGTTATCTCACCAATATGAGATCTCCTTGATTGCTAACTGCCAAGGTTATCTCACCAATGTGAGACCTCCTTGATTGCTACATGCCAAGGTTATCTCACCAATGTGAGATCTCCTTGATTGCTACCTGCCAAGGTTATCTCACCAATGTGAGATCTCCTTGATTGCTCCATGCCAAGGTTATCTCACCAATGTGAGATCTCCTTGATTGCTACCTGCCGAGGTTATCTCACCAATGTGAGATCTCCTTGATTGCTACCTGCCAAAGTTATCTCACCAATGTGAGATCTCCTTGATTGCTACATGCCAAGGTTATCTCACTAATTTGAGATCTCCTGGATTGCTACATGCCAAGGTTATCTCACTAGTGTGAGATCTACTTGATTGCTACCTGCCAAGGTTATCTCACCAATGTGAGATCCCCTTGACTGCGACCTGCCGAGGTTATCTCACCAATGTGAGATTTCCTTGATTGCTACTTGCCGAGGTCATCTCACCAATGTGAGATTTCCTTGAATACTACTTACCGATGTCATCTCACCAATGTGAGATTTCCTCGAATGCTACTTGCCAAGGCCATCTCACCAATGTGAGATCAACCGCTCACATATATTTGTGCATGCACCTTTTTTATGCAGGTTCCTAGGATCCTCCAGTCTCTCAGATACTCTGGTTGTTCTGGCTCTTTATTAATGCGATCCCAAGCGATCGTCGGACTACTCTCCTTTATACGATCTCAAGCGATCGTGATATTCAACTAATATGATCCTATGAGATCATGGGTTTCTAGCTCATCAGCTTTGGCTTTCTGGATAATACGACCCGACGTGGTCACGGCTCTTCCGTCCGATGAATATAGAAGGTCGCCCTGGACTTCTCCTGGCTTTGGTCTCTGGATTTCTCCTCTCCGCGCAAAACACAACTTCCTTAAAAACCAAGCAAGATATGTTTTGGGTGCAAATGTTGACATGCCTTTTTGTCAAAGCAGTCACACGTCGAGTATTTGGCAAGCGACACGCTCAAGTATCAAAAACAATAAAGCAGTTGGGCCGAAGTCGCATCGCAAACACACTGAAACCCAAAGCCTCTATGAAAATGGCCCCTGTCGGGCCCAATGGACTATTAGTCAAGCCGTCACCCAAGCCGAAGGCGAGCCGTGCTCTGAGCCGAAGGAAAGCCGTCCAGCTGGTACGGGCGCAAAGCCGGTGGGGGTCCGGGGCCCACAGTCCCGATGGCGATTCATTTGATTTTCGCCAACAAGTGTGTTGCCCAGAATTACCAGATCAGCTCAAATTCATGATTCAGCCAGCAACTTCAACGAACCTCGCCGCTCCTCTAAAAACATTCCCGAACCGAGGCCTCGACATCCTCGGACGCACCGACTAAGATTTCGAGCCCCCAAACTACTCGGACGGACCTCGCGCCTCTCAAACGGGATTTTCGTACCCCCGAGAGGTGTGAAATTCATACCCTCGAGGTGCGAATTTCGCACCCTCGAGGTGCGAAATTTCGCATCCACGAGGTGTGAAATTTCGCACCTACCCTCAAGGCGCGAAATTTTGCACCCATGAGGTGCGAAATTTCGTATCCTCGAGGTGCGAAATTCCGCACCCTAAAGGTGAGAAATTTCGCACCCACGAGGTGCGAAATCTCGTATCCTCGAGGTGCGAATATCGCACCCTCGAGGTGTGAAATTTCGTACCCTCGAAGTGGGAAATTTCGCACCCACAAGGTGCGAAATTCCGCACCCCCAGGAGGTGCGAATTTTGCACCCTCGAGGTGCGAAATTCGCACCCCCTGGGGGAGGTACGAATTTCCTGCATATGGTCTTGTTTGAGGTGAGAAAATGGGTGTTGTGGGCCCCGTTTCCCACCTATTCCCACCTAACCTCCTTCCTATAAATATCCCGAGCCTTGACCTTTATTTAAATCCCTCTCCCTTGGAATTTTGAGACCTAGAGAGCTCAAAACACTCATTAATGGCCTCCAACACCTTCACGATAGCCATGGGAGATGAGATAAATAATTAAAACATGACATGCATGTTTTCCTTCAACACTTGAGAACTAGCAAGCCTTGCTACCTCACCTCTAGACGTCTTGGACATTAAAGCCTACCCTGTCCATAATTGACCAAGTCAGCTCATCTCAAGGAAGAAGAAGGAGGGCAATTTAGTCAAAGTGTAGAAATAACATGTATTTTGTTATTTTATTGTAACTCTTTGTACTTAGCTATTGTCCAACCTTGTACAACTTTGTAATCGACAAAAGGAATGATGAATGAGAATTATAAAGTGGACGTAGGCGTTGCTGAACCACTATAAAAGATGTGTCTCCCTGCATTTACATTATTTACTGCTTATTCTGATAATTGTTCACACTCACACATTGGGTGTTGGCGTGTAGACAATTTTACCCGTCAACATCAAGAATCCGAAAATCACTCGAAATCCAAAAGACATCATAAAAGAGGCCTGTTCATAAAAGGTGAGAAACGATCTCAAGGTAGCGAACCCATAGTATGAGCCGAAGCTCCCCACGAAGCCGTGGCGTGACCCTAGAGAAGTAAAACACACAAATCATGGAAAGTGGACCGAAGTCCCAGATGTGAAATCCAAGAATCGTAAATCCCACAAGGGCAACCGAGGACCGCGAAACACAAGTCATAAAAGCGGATACCATCGATCCGGGTGAATAGAAATTACTCCGAGCTAGATAACATAAGAAAATAGCAACATGTCCCATAACCACATGCTATTCTCGAATATTTACGAACCCGTAATCGGTTTCTATTCAAAACAGAGAAAATCACCACATATGTCCAAACGAACGAGTTCGGTATTTATGCACCAAATTAATCATATAAGGAGTGATAATCCTCAGTTTTATTAAGGTAAATATACTAAATTTCTCATTCGATCGATAGAATAAGGAATCGTATATAAATCAATAGTATCAGAACCGGATTTAGAAATCGAGTTTATTTTAAATGGATCCGTATTTTAGAAACTGGTTAAACTTTGGTTCGATGCCCATTGACAATATAAAACCCCGCAATCCATTGTGGTACAATATTCATAAAAATCCGTCACTGTAGCAAACGGGGGATAGAAAGATCATAGAACATAAATCCACATTTCACGGTTATAAAATGATTTGAAAATCAATGAAACGGCGCGACCACACCGATCTGAACGAGCTCAAGATCGCCGCGATACGCACGGGGGTGGGTCGAGGAAGAGGTCCGAAGCACAAGGAGGCGTGCGCCTTGCCGTGTGACCAAACCACGAGAGAGAGTGGGGAAATAGGCCTGGGCACGCGCCCAGGCCAGTACCGTTCGACCGGTCCAGGGGTGCCGGTCGACTGTTTCTGGGCAGAGACTCAAACGGTCGACCGGTTTTGCCTGGGCACGAGCCCAGGCACCGGTGATGGGGGATTTGATCCCCCGTCGTGACCACTCCTTCCCCACGCTCCTCCTTGACCCTGTGACGACACCCTAAGGTGCGTACACGCCTCCCAATCCAGCCGAAGATGAGTGTGGTTCAATTCATATACGCTTGAAGGTTTTCAAACCAAATTTTGACAAAACTTGAAATCAACTTATATTTAAAAATCACTCATGGATAAAACTCATTCAAACAAACATGAACATCATGAAGAGTCTACCATTACACTTGTACAAGCTTAAAGCTTGTGGCATTGATGTGAGTTCACAAAGAACTCACCTTCTTGTCAATGGAGCAATCAACAAGAAGGAATCCAAGCTAAAGGTGCTATCTTCTCACAAGAACCAACAAAGACCAACCTACACATATGAAACCCAATAATCCTATGTATTAGGAACATAGAGATTCTCAAATAGTATAGAGAAGGTGATGGAGAAGATAGAGATCAACATACCTAAGCTAGGAGATGAAGATCACAACAAAGATTGGACTTTTCTAAGATTCTAGGGCTTAGGATTTTAATTTCCCATTCTCTAAGCTTAGGAATTCAAGAAGGAGAGTAAATTAAGAAGTATTGAGAGAGGGAGGTGGTTGGGTGCGTATTTGTGCTAGCCAAATAGGTTTGGTGCACATGTTTGCCTCTTTAACCCCTCCAAACAACTCCAGTTTTCCCGAATCCAAAACATATCAATGCTTATAGTCAAAAAGATGGTAAACGACGTTTCAGAACCAATGGAAGTGATCCCGAGTCATATTTCAATTGTTTACAAAAATTCAACTTTTTGGGCATAAAACTAGCATATCGATTTGATATCTAAACATTCGTCTAATTTATTAACCATGAATTTTACGGGTTGTTACAGACTTCCCCCTTAAAGAAATTGCGTTCTCGCAATTATTTAAAACAAACTACTAGTGTAACAAACGTAAAATTTCAAATTTCGAATTTCAAATAAGAATAACAAGAAAATTCACCTTATAAGAATACGTTCGGATAAGAATCCTCCATGGACTCCTTTGTTTTCCATGAGAAATCCTTCGGATTAGCGGACCATTGGACTTTGACAAGGGGAATTTCCTTATTACGTAGGTGTTTTACTTCTGTGGCAACAATACGAAGAGGTTGTTGCTCGTAGGTAAGGTTCAGTGAAATTTCTATTTCTTCAAGAATATGAGGCTCAATAGAAATGTGAGATTTTCCTAATTTCGTTCATAGTTGAGAAACATGGAATACATTATGAATGGAAGAAAAACGATCCGGTAGCTTCACACGATATGAAACAACCCCAACACACTCGGTGACGGGAAATGGACCAATAAACCTTGTCGCTAATTTTCCCGAGTTGCTAAATCGCATAACACCCTTCATGGGTGATACATAAATAGAAACTAAGTCCCCCACGGAAAATTCTTACTTTATTTTCTTGCTATCGGCATAGGGCTTTTGCCGACTTTGAACTTCTTTCATGCGGCGACATATAAGCTCAACCTTCTCCGTGGCATCTTGAACAAGAACGGGACCTATAATCAATTTCTCTCCGGTTTCGAGCAACAAGAAGGAGATCGGCATGGCCTTCCGTAAAGGGCTTCAAAAGGTGCCATGCCAATACTTGATTGGTAACTATTATTGTATGAGAATTCCACTGGAGGAATGTGGTCTTCCCAACTTCCTCCAAACTCAAGAAGGCAAGCATGGAGGAGATCCTCAAGAACTTGATTTACTCACTCCGTCTGCCCATCGGTTTGCGGATGATAGGAAGTACTAAGGTCAAGCCTTGTTCCAAAGATCCTTGGAGACTCCTCCAAAATCCGCTAGTAAACAACGGATCACGATCGCTTACAATGGAAAGAGGAATTCCATGTAGTCGAACGATCTCTTTAACATAAAGCTTAGCTAAAAGCGGAGCGGTGAGATTGGATCGAACGGGTAAAAAGTGTGTGGCTTGGTGAGGTGATCCACAATTACCTATATACTATCATGGCCTTGGCGAGAACAGGGCAATCCGTCAATAAAATCCATGGAAACATTTTCACACATCCATATGGGAATTTCTAATGGTCGCAACAACCCGCCAGGCCTTTGATGTTCAGCTTTCACAAATTGGCAAGTTGTGCAATAACTAACAAAGTTAGCAATATCTCTTTTCATTCCCTCCCAAATTGGCTTAGTGCACTTAGAGGCGAAATGACCCTTTTCTACGCAATTGAAGCATTCTCCATTGCGGAATCTAGAGTTCCTTGTCTCGGAAGGCGCTAGCTTAGCCTTTTTGTTGGGTTGAACCCAAGGCTTCTTCCCGGTTCCTCCCTTGTTGTTAGTGTTGCTCTTGTTTTGAGAACTCCTGGCTTCATCATCATTGGGTCGCTTTTGGACCACTACAAGTTGTAGCACAATATTAACCAATTCATCAAATGTTTCGGATAGCTTAATAGCCAATGGCTCCTCAAGACATTTCTTGAGTCCATGAATAAAGCAAAAATTCTTCTTCTTCGGGGTATTAATGTATTCGAGTCTATACTTAGATAGCGAGTCAAAAGAGGCGCCATACTCTGCCACAGTAGATGTGCCCTGAACAAGGTCTTGAAAGCGACGTGATAGTGCTATTTTCTCCCCGTCCGGTATGAATTTAGCCTCGAACCTTTCCTTTAATAGGTTCCAAGTAAGGTTCGCTTCAGGAGTATAGATGGTGAGCAATTCATACCAGATCAACGCTAGCTCTTGGAGCATGCTAGAAATTACTTGTACCTTATGCAAATCGGTAAGATCCATGTGAGTAAAGATGCTCTCACATGTTTTGATCCAATTCTGGACTTTGATTACACCTTCGGAGCCCTTAAACGGTTTTCCCCCAAGCTTAGAGAAATTGCTACATAAAGTTGCAAAACAAGATTTGGGATGCGTAGGAGGTGGGGGAGCGCCTGCCCCTTGGGCATTTGCAATAAGGTCCAGAAGTTGTTGAGTGCTCATTGTGACCGCTCCAACCGCAGGGGGTGGAGCTTCGGGCCTGACATTTTCCCTAGCAGGATGACGACGAGGGCGTCCAGCCATTTCTCTCCTTTATAAAGAAAGAAAGGAAAACGTCACTTAAAAATCAAGGATCATAAAGCTATTCTAGGATAGATAAGCAACCATGAATCAATCTAACCTAAGCCTCAAACTGCTAAAAGATGTCAGAGACATGATCGTTGCAACAAAATTCTATATTGTTCTGAAGATTCGCTCTGATACCATCTGTGATGCCCCGCCTCTATACCCGCCATAGTCAAGTTCATTTCGTGTGAAACGTTGTCGGCCATAGTGGAGAATAAGGTTGGATAGGGGCGACCGTTGATATATTTACTCTTGCTTGGAAAGTAACGTCGAGTGGCACGACCGTACCAAAAATTTTGACATGACCATTCCAGGCGAAGGGCATCTACACAACGGCGTAATAGCCTCAGAACACATACAAAATAATTTAGCATAGAAAGTCACAGTTATTCACATCCCAGGCATATAAACTGATATGAATATAGCACAATAAGTGTTTACATCAATTAGAGGTCCTACCCGACACTCTAACACAAAAATCATAGATACATGTACCAAATCCCATACCAATAATGATACATCACATATAGGTAGTCAACTACATATAATCCAAAAATACTGCAACTATAAAGCAGTCAAGCCAAAAGTCATCATAAGGTCCCAGTGGGAATGTCACCTAAGCACCTGTAACACTTGGGTCTGACCCGAGTATTATAAAAGAAAATAAACAATAAACAGATCAGTCGAACCATTCTCATTCATGACATGAGGCAATATTAAGAAACATAACATAAATGACACGATAGGAATAAGCAGGATGATTCATAAATAATATGCAATTCATGATGTCAACATATATACATAAAGCCTCCATAAATCTCATGATAAGAGAAGAGCATAAAACAACAAGAATTGACAAATAAATGCCAAACATAAACTAATATGACACGCATCACATCAAAGTACTCAAGAATCCGAAAATCACTCGAAATCCAGAAGACATCATAAAAGAGGTCTGTTTATAAAAGGTGAGAAACGATCTCAAGGTAGCGAACCCATTGTTTGAGCCGAAGCCCCCGACGAAGCCGAGACGTGACCCCGGAGAAGTAAAACACACAAATCATGGAAAGTGGAGCGAAGTCCCAGAAGTGAAATATAAAAATCGTAAATCCCACAAGGGCGATCGAGGACCACGAAACACTAGTCATAAATGCGGATACCATCGATCCGGGTGAACAGAAATTACTCCGAGCTAGTTAACATAAGAAAATAGCAACTTGTCCCATAACCACATGATATTCTCGAATATTTACGAACCCGTAATCGGTTTCTATTCAAAACAAAGAAAATCACCACATAAGTCCAAACGATCGAGTCTGGTATTTATTCGCCAAAATAAACATATAAGGAGTCATAGTCCTCAGTTTTATTAAGGTAAATAAACTAAATTTCTCGTCCGATCGGTAGGATAAGGAAACGTATATAAATCAATAGTTCCAGAAACAGATTTGATTCGTATTTTAGAAACTAGTTAAACTTTGGTTCGATGCCCATCGACAATATAAAACCCCGCAATCCATTGTGGTACAATATTCATAAAAATCCTTCGCCGTAGATAACGGGGCATATAAAGATCATAGAGCATGAATCCACGTTTCACGGTTTTAAAACGATATGAAAATCAATGAAACGACACGACCACACCGATCCGAACGAGCTCAAGATCGCCGTGATACGCTCGGGGGTGGGTCGAGGAAGAGGTTCGAAGCACAAGGAGGCATGCGCCTTGCCGCGCGACCAAACCACGAGAGAGAGGGGGGAAACAGGCCGGGGTACGCGCCCAGGCCAGTACCGGTCGATCAGTCCAGGGGGGACGGTCAACCGTTTCTGGGCAGAGACTCAAACGGTCGACCGGCCCACTTGGGCCGGTCGATAGGTTTTGCCTGGGCGCGAGCCCAGGCACCGGTGACACCCTAAGGTGCGTACACGCCTCCCAATCCAGCCGAAGATGAGTGTGATTCAATTCATATACACATGAAGGTTTTCAAACCAAATTTCGACCAAACTTGAAATCAACTTATATTTAAAAATCAACCATGGATAAAACTAATTCAAACAAACATGAACATCATGAAGAGTCTGCCATTACACTTGTACAAGCTTAAACTTGTGGCATTGATGTGAGTTCACAAAGAACTCACCTTGTTGTCAATGGAGCAATCAACAAGAAGGAATCCAAGCTAAAGGTGCTATCTTCTCACAAGAACCAACAAATACCAACCTACACATATGAAACCCAATAATCCTATGTATTAGGAACATAGAGATTCTCAAATAGTATAGAGAAGGTGATGGAGAAGATAGAGATCAACATACCTAAGCTAGGAGATTAAGAACACAACAAAGATTGGACTTTTCTAAGATTCTAGGGCTTAGGATCTTAATTTCCCATTCTCTAAGCTTAGGAATTGAAGAAGGAGAGTAAATGAAGAAGTAATGAGAGAGGGAGGTGGTTGGGTGCCTATTTGTGCTAGCCAAATAGGTTTGGGTGCACATGTTTGCCTTTTTAACCCCTCCAAACAACTCCAATTTTCCCGAATGCAAAACATATCAATGCTTATAGTCAAAAAGATGGTAAACGATGGAACCAATGGAAGTGGTCCCGAGTCATATTTCAATCATTTGCAAAAATTCACCTTTTTGGGCATAAAACTAGCATATCGATTTGATATCTAAATATTCGTCTAATTTATTAACCATGAATTTTAAGGGTTGTTACATATAATATTTAAAATAATAAATTAAATTAAATATCTGACTACTAAAAATACGGGACATTATAGGGTCTCTCGTAGGCGTATCGTTTGGCACCTTCTTATCTGAATCCGGCGAACTGCGGTGAGGTGTGCTGGCGTTTTCTTCTTGCGAGGGTAATTAAAGGGGATTAGAGAGGATTAATCAAATTAATTACATTTTAATCGTTTAAATTGTAATTAATGTATAATTGACCATATCTATTTCAAACGAACACAGAATGGAATGAAATCAGTTGCGTTGCGCTCGTGAAGACGAGCACTACATTTCAGAACTGAGCAGAACAAAAACGGAAGCTGTTGCAGTTTTTAATAAAATTAAACATCTAGTTTAATTTTATTAAAATTGTAACAACTCGGGAATTCACAACGAATTAAAAAATTAGTTTTAGTATAATTTTATGAGAAATTACGTCAGAATTTAAAAAATCGATTTTTAAATCATAACATAGCCCTTAAAAATGGAAAATTTGCAAACGACCTCCGAATTCGACAAAACCACTTTCTATGGATCCGGAATAGCTAATTATTGTTAAGTTTCAATTTTCATAATCTTTGGAACTAATATGTGGACGTGGCATATTTAAAGGCACCTTCAGTTTTCATTGTAAATTTAACCGACTGGAAAAAGTCCATTTTGTAAATGGACTCGGAATTTGACGAAACCAGTTCCTATGGGACCGTATTGTCATAACATAGCAATATTCCAAAATTCATAATTTTTAGAGTCGTATGTGGGCTGGTAAATTAAAATGTACGTTGAAATCAATATGTATCGTATATTAATTTAAATTTAGATTTTGACAAAAACCTATTGAAACAGCTGAATTGACTTACGAAACATATCACATTGCGTTCGGAATGAGGGTATTTAGGTAGGGGCGAAATTCGTTGGGTTTGATTTGGATTTCGGATGCAAAACCCTAATTTTGGAATTAAAATAATATTATAAAATATATATAAATTAAGCTAAAAACATTCATTCTCCAATCAGGAAAAACCCGCCGTTCTTTTATTTCAATGGCTCAAAAGCTCCACCGATCTCCTCCACCATAGTCCTAATCCACGCTTCGATACGGGAAACCCATAACTACAAAATTACTCCCCTCCACGAGAGCTACTGAATGAATGATGGAGATGGGTCTTTGAGGCCTTAATTTCTCGATTCGTGAGCCTAAAGTTCCAACGTTCACAGTCGTTTCCACGGTAAAAGGAGGACGTCGAGTCTCCCCCAAAGGCAGGCGCAGGCAGGCGACACGTAGGCCGAGGTGGCGGTGCCTTCAGAACGTTGTCCGGTCCTCCTGATTGACGTGCAACGGCGGATTTCCATGTTGAGCAATGGGATGCGGTTTTCACAGAAGATACGAAGAAGACGATTAACAGGAAGGTAATTAAGGTATTTATTAAGGTTAATTAAATTAAATTAAATTAATTAATTATTTAATTAAATTGTGAAATGTAAAAAATCCGTATCTTTTACATACGTTGTCAGAAAATTGCAAACCCAAGTCCGTTGGAATCGTGGCGACGAACTCTACATCATGGAATTGACCGAAACATAAATGGAGCTAGCTACGAATTCGGGAGAAGTGGAATCCAAGGTGAGCAATTCTAAACTCACAATACAAAGGGTTTATAAAATTATAAAATCCTATTTTTGCGATGTATAAAAATTGTTTGTGCGATGTAGAAAAATCATAATGATAAAAAATAATTTTTGGTAAGTTTAAAATATGATTTCTAGCTTATGAATGTAATGAATAAAATTGTCATGAAATGAAATATTCATTAGTTAGATAAAAAATATGATTTTTATATTATATATGGATATATAAAATCGCCATGAAATGAAATACTCATTAGTTGGATAAAAATATGATTTTTAGATTTAATATGGATTAATAAAACCGCTATGAAATGAAATATTAATTTCTTGGATAAAAATATGATTTTTGGACTATATATGCGATATATGAAATAGTCATGATATGAAATAATTATTCGATTGTGAAAAAAGTGATTTTTAGCTTATGTATGTCACATATAAAATAGACATGCGATAGAAAAATTATTTGTTAGTTAAAAATATTATTTTTAGCTTATATATCCTATATGGAAAAATAAATAAATAAATAAATATAGATGCGTTGTATGAATCTATATACATGTGTAGTTTATAATTATATAAATGTTATAGGATAATATATAACCGTAGTTTGAGAATATATATAAGCATTGTATGAATATATATATATATACATATATACAAGCGTAGTATGAAAATATATAAGCGTAGTATGAAAATATATATAAGCGTTGTATGAAAATATATGTATATATAAGCATGGTGTAAAATTATATAAGCATTGTGGAATAATAATAACCATTTATTATTATTCAAGTAAGTGATTTACGATATAATAACCCTTACCGTTAATCGTTATATAAGCATATATTAACTTGAATGTCAAACTAGAATTGGTAAAACAATGAAGTAAATTAAATTTGACTTGTAGTGAGTGATTAAAAATATATAATCATGCTTATTGATATTCACATGTAATGAAATAATCATTGGTTAGTTAAAATGTTATTTTTAACTAAAGCATGGAATGAAAGGTAAAATTAAGCCAAATTGAATCAAATATTGAACATCGTTGAAAATCGATTGTGTAACGACCCAGGGATTTCCGGCCCTGGAAATCAACATAAATACCTTTACCGTAACTCATGCCGACCCTCCAAGCACTGAAAACACTGGATAGTTGTTAGAAAGAAATTAGAGGGTGAGATAAGAAAGAAAGAAATATTAGAATAAAAGAAGAAGAAGAAACACCATAACACAGAATCTCACTTCGCAGCGGAACAAAATACAACACTGAAATAAATCTTTATTAAGAGCTTTAAAATATACTTACAATATCAGAGTACATCACACCACGGGACAGTTATAATATCCTGTTCCCATATACAACACACAGCGAAATAGTAGCTATATCGTATCATACGTCTGGACGTCTCCAGCTCGTCTATGGACTTCACAGCATTCGATAACCTAAACCTGTACACCCCGGGCTAACCTGAGCATTTACAAAACACCGGGTCAGTCTGGTGAACCAGATTGAGATAAACTCGCACAATACTTAGGATAAATCATCCAATCATGATTTTATAGTTCAAAATCTTTTCAAAAGAAAAAGGATAATCATAAGACCAAATCCACACATAAACACGGAAGGGTTTTACCTTACGATAGCCCAAAACAGTTTTGAAACCAATATCTTTTCTGATATTATAATATTGTCTAAACACAAGTAAATAGCAATCTAGTGGAACGCTTGCATCTCACGCTCCACATATATAGTATACAAACAAAACCGCGGGCGCTTATTGGTGATTGGATTCCAACTATGACAAGGTATGGGACCACCTGCCGATAGTGTATCTCTAGAGACGAATACACCGGGTTCAACAAGAACGTCTTGCAACCCAGCCCTCACATGACCGACCACTCATTTTGCTTGAGTGTATCGAATGTATATCACCGACGGTTGGGATCAGCAGCCGTCTCCCGAAAAGGGACAGCATCGAGACATAGATTTAAGAAGCAAATAGGATTTTCTCTAGATAGGTGATTATAAATCCTAATGTAAGCGACCCACATAGCCATGCTGCCTGCCCGATTTTCCCGGTTGATGAGGCTTGAGATCAGAGTTTATTTTTGAAACATCTGATCACCATTCACTTTGAATGCCACATTGTCAAATCCGTCAGATATCACTAATTGACGTCCACAAAAATACTCTAACTGGAAGCTAAGAGAACAGCAATTCCCCGCCAATAACTACAACATGTTTGAAGAAATCAACGTACGTGACCCTTTGGAAATACTCTGTCAGACATCCGTCCATACAAGTCATCCAGGAACAGGGTGAACCGATGGCACTCTCCTACCGCATCCAATATATGAATCACCCCATGGATCAATAGTGAGAAGTCCTTGCAACCCATAGATTCCAATTCCGAAAGAATCACAGTTTATCTCTACTTGTCAGGCAAAGAATATTAGTGGTTCCTCCGTTTATGAAAATCCACGGACTTCAATGCTCCATCTCGATCATCTTCTGAGATCTTCACGTATTTGTTGGTCGGAATGGTTTTCGAATATAAATTCGATCCCGATCTTTCCATACCAACAATCGTATTGGACATGTTTGATAGTCGGTGATTTAACTATCAAAATAAACAGTGTTTCAATCATGACACACCAGTGAGTTCACTGGTTCAGTATTCGACATCATTTGGCCTTTTTAAGTTTAAACCAAACTTATTCACTTCTGTTTAATTAAAAACTTCTAACTCCTTTAATATTTTGAAAAATACGATATTTGATCATTATATACTAACGTTCTCAAAACCCCTTCTATATAATACTTAGTAAAATAACTCGTAACCATATTCAATTCTTATTTTGATTCTCCTTTCAAGCATTCATTACATCATTCTTTATTATTTAAAGCTTGAGAAATTCACTTAACTTATTATTCGTGAAAACACATTACGAAATATCTTTTATTCCGTTTTAACAAATATTCATTAGTATAAAATAAACTAACTTAACCTTTCCTTGTACTTCGGATCTCTCGTTATACATTTTCCACATTCTCACTAAACATTGCATTATTTCACGAATGGAAATAATGAACTATCACTAACCTCTTTTACGATTACCAACTAATATCATCTTCAGATAATCCTGATGCTGTTCAAGTTGGGGTATTTTAATTACCTCTCAGACCTTGATCAACAACGTTCATATCTTCAGATAAATATAAATTGTAATCAAAGACCAATATTCTATTCCAGCCCAAAAAAAAAAAATTCCATTATAACTTGGATTTGGTTATACAACCCTATGATCCCCTTCTTAAAACCTTATTTTAATTTAAAAAATATTCATTTATCTATTTCAGTCAAAACACATTAATTTGATAATCAATTCTAATTCAAAACGGTCGATTTAATTAACTCAAAACTCGATTATCTCGTTAATCGATTTGAATTAACCCTCACTTTAAATTAATTAAAAATATAATTAATTTAAATAATCCCATTAATTGTTTTCTTTACCAACAATTATCAAAGTTTAACCACTCGATTCATTTCTTATTCTCATACTTGTAAATCTGATTAACATCAGCATTTACTTTATAAAATAAGTTAATAACAAATCAAAGTCTTAAATAAATAAAATATTTATTTCTCTTTAATAACTTTTATTCAAAAATAATACATTCAAAAATCTATCTCTAGTTACAAAATAATTTTTATAACTTCATCTCTATTGACTCACCTGACGGTGAATCAATATCTATAAAACGATTGATTTTATAGGCCATATGCTGCCAAATACTCAACCAATACCACCCATTGGTATAAACTAACAAATGTTGAATATTCAATAATCAACAACCAAATCAATCAACCCAAACAGGACAGTTCATATATGATAATATGAAAATAAAAATATATTTGAGGAATCCGGTTGGATCCCTCCAACCTGTTCTTCCCTGTATACAAAATGGTTATAAAAAATCAGATCATTCAGTTTCATCTAACTGATAACAATAAATAATGGCCATTTAACATCAACCACAAGAAATGCAAACAATTCAACAATCTAAACACGTTTATAGATAAACGTGACCAACAAGGTAAGTTACCTTTATTGGAATCAATCGTTAAGAATAACGATTTTGTATTTCACTGAAATTAAACACAGTTTAATTTCATCAGTTAAATCAACAAACAAATGTATAACGAGCAAACAAGCAATCATCAGCAAGCTGAGCACACAAAATAGAAATCCAATTTATATAAAATATAAACGGGAAAACTGAGCGAGTTTAACTTACCTTGATTTGATCCATTTTTGAAACAGTTGGGTTTAATTAATTTAAACAGGTGTTTAATTTAATTAAAAATCCTGGTTGATTCCAATCTTGTCCGGTTCTGTTCCAGAATAAAAAGTCTAGTCATACGACCCTAATGTAGCCTGTTCCGTCTCATTCTGATCACAAATGTGAGATATACACAATTATAACATACACAATTGAATTAAATAATTAATTTCGTAATTAAATTATAATAATCTTTTTAAGAACCGTTTATTTATATTTACTTTGTCAAGGAAGATAAGGCGCTCTTCATTACTCTTGTTCGATGCTCATACCGTTCGACCCTATCCAGAAATAAAAGATGTTCACGGTTTTAGTCTACCAGTTTTTAAATAAATATAATTACGACTTAATTAACATTTATTTAAATATAATTACTTTGCCTTTATTTTTCTCTTTTCTCCTTAACAGTACAGTAGGCTGACCAAGCTTCTTTTTCGGCTCAGTTCCTTTGAAATCTTTAATGGTTCAAAAGCGTAACCCCCTGCGTCAATTTCAGATATTATAAGTATATGTTGATTATAGTAACTGATTATATCTTTCACTATAAACTTAATGTATAATTACTTAGATTTAGAAGGGAATAGACTGTCCGACATCTCCATTTGTTATTCACAGCTTCAACTCCCCTTCATCACACTGTCTTCCTTCACGTTATTCCGTAAACCCAAGCTGACGGTTTGTGCTTTCCATGCAAACTCGTTCTCCTCAACCCCTTCTCTTCAAACATGAATACATGGTCCGCAACTTCCAAGATGTGACACGCTTGACCAAAATAGTCAGGACGATGTTTTCTCTGATTATAAACCGCGAGCCAACCTTCTTTCACGTTCTCTTTGCATATTGTATACGTTGGTTTTAACAATGGAGTTCCAAGCTCCTTCATTTTCATCCCGTCTGTTCAATCATGCACCATTACCACGTTACCAAATTCATCGCACTTCTCCCTTACTATTCGTACGTTCTCCCCTTTATATTTCAAATTGAAACCCCCTTTTGACCGATCAAAACTCACTATTGCACAAATCGCTGACCACTAGAGGACCATCAGGGGTTGCCATAACAACAGCATCACCCTTCTCCCTATTCGATCAAAACCACACTTCACCTAACCCTACAAATTTCCAGCCCTAGCCCTCTACCCGCAGCACCTTAATGAGCAAATCCTGGACACTGTACGCCTCAAATATTGATCACCACCACACAATCGGTTGGTCTCACATAGGTCTAGAACAATTGCTGTTGGGAGGATTTAATTTAAATGAGTTGGTTCGAAGATTAAGAAAGAAGAGGCTCACGAGATTTGGATCGTTCATTCTTAATGGGTGGCGGCGCATTTGGTTTGAGCAGAGAGCAAAACTTAGGGTTATACTTTCAGTTGGGGTGTGTATATATATATATATATATATATATATATATATATATATAGGAAACCAAGAAATAAAATATTATTTGTGAAACTTCACGGTGAAGTATCATGCAGAAACCACCAAAAACGACTTTCGTTTTCTGATAAAAAGGCTAATCATGGTGTAAAAAGGTATTCCGGACCCAATGGGACAAGTTTCGTCGAAAACCGATATCGTTTGAAAAAAATTCCTTTATAAAACCATAAATAAACACGCGTTTAATTTTTTTACGACCACAGATAAATCAAATCAACTTAAAACTTTGAAATCTTACAAATTTTTTTTGATACGAACCCAACGGCACTAGTTTCGTCGCATTCTGAGACTGTTACCCCGGTAGGCTATTTTTATCACCCACCGCAAAACCATTTTTGATGCCAAATTTCTCGATCTTCAAAAATAACAAACCATATGCCTATCCTGACTCTAATCGACGATATGAACTCAATGGAACTGGTTTTGTAACTGGTTTCGTGGCTTAATTCGGTCGTCTGCTCATGTTATACTCAAATATCCATTATTAATTTAATTTTGCGTTATAGAAAATGAAAGTGCGTTTATGGCTACCGTGACCACATTCGACATCGGTTTGCCATGCCATTCATCACCGTATAATAATTTAACAATACGGTTCCAATGAAACTTATTTCGTCTAAATCTGAGTTCGTTTGCAAAATGGCCATTTTAAGGGCCGATATTTTAATAACGATTTCCACAGCGATTATTTCAAATTTTGATTTGGCCATAACTTACAATCTATAATACGAAATCTGGAATTTTCTCTTTCATATGAAAATTATCGTCAATACGCTCCCAACGTGTCTTGTTTCACATAAATCCGACTTATATCGAATCCTGTATTCTTAGTTGAAGTTCAAAATTCAATATTTCGAACTGCCGCGCCATTTCGAGCTCGATTTATATTATATATAAATTATAACGTTCAACTTCGTTTTTAATAACGAATTAAATATTAAATTCCTTTAATATTCCCAATATAAAATTTAAAATAAATAAATTAAATTAAATATTTGACGGCAAAAACACGGGTCGTTACATTCTTCCCCCCTTAAAATAATTTAGTCCTCGAAATTGCTAAGGTAAGAAAAAACGTTATAAACCTATTAATTTTCAAATCCAATTTATTTTAAATTAAAAATCAATTCAATAGAGTAAATGAATATTTTCAAAAATATTGAAAATTTTCTAACACCTTAGATTTCCAAAAAATTTCGCCAGCACCTCCTCTGTATGGCTCAATCGGTACAACTACAACTCGCCTTTCTAGGCCTTCACCAATCCAAAATAAAATAAAACAGCCGAGCGGCTTGCCAAATAGGCTCATGTACCACCAAACACATACAAAAATAAACGTGTACCTTTTTGTCTGGCATATCATTATATCCCTTTCATCTGCTATCTTGTCAGCATCTACAAATGCATTACCAACAAAATTCCAATTTTATCCCCCAAAACCAAATCCTTCACGCGTCCAAGCCCAGTCTCATTCTTAACCCAATTACCATCCATTATCAATTCCAACTCTTACCTTACCAGTCCAACACCATTTCAGATTCTTGTCTCACAATTCAAAACCTGATCCTACTTGATATATTATATCTCGATTAAATTTCCAGTTAATTGGTTTCAATTCAATTCATATTTGTTTCACAATTTCTATTTAATTTTGTTTTTGTTCAAAAAATTTTCCTGGGAATTTTTAAATAGTTCAGCTCTTTCAAAAATCAAATATTCCTTTCAGGATTCAAAACAACTTGTTTTTCTTCACAAAGCAATCCAAAACAAGATTTTTGATAATAATCCGTCACTTAGAACTCGGAAATGAACACTAATGGTGTGGCCAACATCATCAGAGTTATTTCCCAGCGACCTAAGTGAGTTCAATACTATATCACTTTTCAAAATCATATTAAAACACTTCTTTTTGAAATTATTTCAAAATACCAAATACAATGCTTGTAAAACAAATTAAAATCTCCCAGGATTTTAAAATTCTCAATTATTCAATCCAAGTTCATTTGCAATCACTTTTCCCACTTTAGGGGATTTGAATTCCAATTCTGATTTTAATTTCAGATTTAATTCATCTGATTTTATATTATATGAATTCTAATTGGTTATTTATATAACCATTTCAATTATAATCTACCAACACATCCAATATACTATAATACTTCAAACATTAATCATCCTCTTATATTAAAATATAATTTGGGTAAAATTATTTCATTTACCCTCTTTCAAAACATACTGTGTCAGTTTATCGTACTTGTGTGTTTAGAAACTCCTATCGATACAGTGGATCAAACTGATCGACCAGAACTCATAAACAACTCAACCATTAAATCTCCATAATATAAAACTTTTTTTTATAAAATCTGCAAATACGTTCACTCAGCTCAATCTAGGGTATTGCTAACCCCATCTCTACTGAGTCACACCACAGAGCCAAGGTAATTACTTAACCTTCAGCTCTGATACCACTGTAACGACCCAGGGATTTCCGGCACTGGAAATCGACATAAATACTTTTACTGTAACTCATGCCGACCCTCCAAGCACTGAAAACACTGGATAGTTATTAGAAAGAAATTAGAGGGTGAGATAAGAAAGAAAGAATTATTAGAATAGAAGAAGAAGAAACACCACAACACAGAATCTCACATCGCACTGGAACAAAATACAATACAGAAATAAATCTTTATTTAGAGCTTTAAAATATACTTACCATATCAGAGTACATCACACCACGAGACAGTTATAATATCCTGTTCCCATATACAAAACACAGCAGAATAGTAGTTATACCGTGTTATACGTCTGGACATCTCCATCTCGTCTCTGGACTTCACAGCATTCGATAACCTGAACCTATACACCCCAGCTAGCATTTACAAAACACCGGGTCCGTCTGGTGAACCGGAGTGAGATAAACTCGCACAGTATTTAGGATAAATTATCCAATCATGATTTTAAAGTTCAAATTTTTTCAAAAGAAAAGGATAATCGTAAGACCAAATCCACACATAAACACGGACGGTACGATAGCCCAAAACAGTTTTGAAACCAATATCTTTTCTGATATTATAATAATGTCTAAATACAAGTAAATAGCAATCTAGTGGAACACTTGCATCTCACGCTCCACATATATAGTATACAAACAAAACCGCGGGCGCTTATTGGAGATTGGATTCCAACTATGACAAGGCATGGGACCACCTGCCGATAGTGTATCTACAGAGACAAATACACTAGGTTCAACAAGAACGTCTTGCAACTCGGCCCTCACATGACCGACCACTCATTTCGCTTGAGTGTATCGAATGTATATCACCGACGGTTCGGATCAGCAACCGTCTCCCGAAAAGGGACAGCATCGAGACATAGATTTAAGAAGCAAATAGGATTTTCTCTAGATAGGTGATTATACACCCTAATGGGAGCGACCCAAATAGCCATGCTGCCTGCCCGATTTTTGTCGTTTCCTGGTTGATGAGGCTTGAGGTCAGAGTTTATTATTGAAACATCTGATCACCATTCACTTTGAATGCTACATCGTCAGATCCGTCAGATATCACTAATTGACGTCCACAAAAATACTCTAGCTGAAAGCTAAGAGAACGGCAGTTCCCTGCCAATAACTACAGCACGTTTGAAGAAATCAACGTACGTGACCCTTTGGAAATACTCTGTCAGACATCCGTCCATATAAGTCATCCAGGAATAGGATGAACCGAAGGAACTCTCCTACCGCATCGAATATAGGAATCACCCCATGGATCAGTAGCGAGAAGTCCTTGCGACACGTAGATTCCAATTCCGACAGAATCACAGTTTATCTCTACTTGCCAGGCAGAGAATACTAGTGGTTCTTCCATTTATGATAATCCACGGACTTCAATGCTCCATCTCGATCATCTTCTGAGATCTTCAAGTATTTATTGGTCGGAATGGTTTTCGAATATAAATTCAATCCCGGTCTTTCCGTGCCAACAATCGTATTTGACATGTTTGATAGTCCGTGATTTAACTATCAAAATAAACAGTGTTTCAATCATGACACACCAATGAGTTCACTGGTTCAATATTCGGCATCACTTGGCCTTTTTAAGTTTAAACCAACCTTATTCACTTCTGTTTAATTAAAAACTTCTAACTCCTTTAATATTTTAAAAAATACGATATTTGATCCATATATACTAACGTTCTCAAAACCCCTTCTATATAATACTTAGTAAAATAACTCGTAACCATATGCAATTCTTATTTTGATTCTCCTTTCAAGCATTCATTACATCATTCTTTATTATTTAAAGCTTGGTAAATTCACCTAACTTATTATTCGTGAAAACACATTACGAAATATCTTTTATTCCGTTTTAACAAATATTCATTAGTATAAAATAAACTAGCTTTACCTTTCCTCATACTTCGGATCTCTCGTTATACATTTTCCACATTCTCACTAAACGTTGCATTAATTCACGAATGGAAATAATGAACTCTCACTAATCTCTTTTAAGATTACCAACTAATATCATCTTCAGATAATCCAGATGTTGTTCAAGTTGGGGTATTTTAATTACCTCTCAGACCTTGATCAACAACGTTCATTTCTTCAGATAAATATAACTTATAATCAAAGACCAATATTCTATTCCAGTCCCAAAACAAATTCCATTATTACTTGGATCTGGTTATACAACCCTATGATCCCCTTCTTGAAACCTTATTTAAATTTAAACAATATTCATTTAACTACTTCAATCAAAACACATTTATTTGATAATCAATTCTAATTCAAAACGGTCGATTTAATTAACTCAGAACTCGATTATCTCGTTAATCGATTTCAATTAACCCTCACTTTAAATTAATTAAAAATATAATTAATTTAAATAATCCCATTAATTGTTTTCTTTACCCAACAATTATCAAAGTTTAACCACTCGATTCATTTCTTATTCTCATACTTGTAAATCTGATTAACATCAGCATTTACTTTATAAAATAAGTTAATAACAAATCAAAGTCTTAAATGAATAAAATATTTATTTCTGTTTAATAACTTTTATTCAAAAATAATATATTCAAAAATCTATCTCCAGTTATAAAATAATTTTTATATCTTCATCTCTATTGACTCACCTGACGGTGAATCAATATCTATAACACGATTGATTTTATAGGCCATACGCTGCCAAATACTCAACCAATACCACCCATTGGTTTAAACTAACAAATGTTGAATATTCAATAATCAACAATCAAATCAATCAACCCAAACAGGACAGTTCATATATGATAATATGAAAATAAAAATATATTTGAGGAATCCGGTTGGATCCCTCCAACCTGTTCTTCCCTGTATACAAAATGGTTATCACAAATCAGATCATTCTGTTTCATTTAACTAACAACGATAAATAACGGCTATTTAACATCAACCACCAGAAATGCAAACAATTCAACAATTTAAACACGTTTATAATAAACGTGACCAACAAGGTAAGTTACCTTTATTGGAACCAATTGTTAAGAATAACAATTTGGTATTTCACTGAAATTAAACATAGTTTAATTTCATCAGTTAAATCAACAAACAAATGTATAACTAGGAAACAAGCAATCATCGGCAAGCTGAGCACGCAAAATAAAAACCCAATTTATATAAAATATAAATGGGAAAACTAAGTGAGTTTAACTCACCTTGATTTGATCCATTTCTGAAACAGTTGGGTTTAATTAAATTAAACAGGCGTTTAATTTAATTAGAAATCCTGGTTGATTCCAATCTTGTCCGGTTCTATTCCAGAATATAAAGTCTAGTCATACGACCCTAAAGTAGCCTGTTCCGTCTCATTCTGATCACAAATGTGAGATATTTAACATACACAATTGAATTAAATAATTAATTTCATAATTAAATTATAATTATCTTTTTAAGAATCGTTTATTTAAATTTACTTTGTCAAGGAAGATAAGGCGCTCTTCATTACTCCTGTTCGATTCTCAAACCGTTCGACCCTGTCCAGAAATAAAAGATGTTCACGGTTTTAGTCTACCATTTTTTAAATAAATATAATTACAACTTAATTAACATTCATTTAAATAGAATTACTTTGCATTTTTACTCTTTTCTCCTTAATAGTACAGTAGGCTGAACAAGCTTCCTTTTCAGCTCGGTTCCTTTGAAATCTTTGATGGTTCAAATGCGTAACACCCTGCGTCAATTTCAGATATTACAAGTATATGATTATAGTAATTTATTATATCTTTCATTATAAACTTAATGTATAATTACTTAGATTTAGAAGAGAATAGACCGGCCGACATCTCCATTTGTTATTCACAGCTTCAACTCCCCTTCATCACACTGTCTTCCTTCATGTGATTCCGTAAACCCAAGCTGACGGTTTGTTCTCTCCATGCAAACCCGTTCTCCTCAACCCCTTCTCTTAAAACATTAATACATGGTCCGCAACTTCCAAGATGTGACATGCTTGACCAAAACAGTCAGGCCGATGTTTTCGCTGATTATAAACTGCGAGCCAACCTTCTTTCACGTTCTCTTTGCATATTGTATACGTTGGTTTTAACAATGGAGTTCCAGGCTCCTTCATTTTCATCCCATCTGTTCAATCATGCACCATTACCACGTTACCAAGTTCATCCCACTTCTCCCTTACTGTTTGTACGTTCTCTCCTTTATATTTCAAATTGAAACCCCCTTTTGACCGATCAAAACTCACCACTGCACAAATCGCTGACCACCAGAGGACCATCAGGGGTTGCCATAACAACAGCATCAACCTTCTCCCTGTTCGATCCAAACCACACTTTGCCTAACCCTACAAATTTCCAGCCCTAGCCCTCTACCCGCAGCACCTTCATGAACAAATCCTGGACACTGTACACCTCAAATATTGATCACCACCGCACAATCGGTTGGTCTCACATAGGTCTAGAACAATTGCTGTTGGGAGGATTTAATTTAAACGAGTTGGTTCGAAGATTAAGAAAGAAGAGGCTCAAGAGATTTGGATTGTTCATTCTTAATGGGTGGCGGCGCATTTGGTTTGCGCAGAGAGCAAAACTTAGGGTTATACTTTTAGTTGGGGTACATATATATATATATATATATATATATATATATATATATATATATATATAGGAAACAAAGAAATAAAATATTATTTGTGAAACTTTGCAGTGAAGTAACATGCATAAACTACCACAAACGACTTTCGTTTTCTGATAAAAAGGCTATCTTGGTGTAAAATGGTATTCCGGACCCAATGGGACAAGTTTCGTCGAAAATCGATATCGTATGAAAAAAATTCCTTTATAAAACCAGAAATAAACACGCGTTTAATTTTTTCACGACCACCATATAAACCAAATCAACTTGAAACTTTGGAATCTTACAAAAATTTGTTCATACGAACCCAACGGCACTAGTTTCGTCGCATTCTGAGACTGTTTCCTTGGTAGGCTATTTTTATCGCGTACCGCAATACCATTTTTGAAGCCAAGTTTCCCGGTCTTCAAAAATAACAAACTATATACCTATCCTGACTCTAGTCGACGATACGAACTCAACGGAACTAGTTTCGTGGCTTAATTCGGTCGTCTGCTCAAGTTATACTCAAATATCCATTATTAATTTAATTTTGCATTATAGATAATGAACGAGCGTTTATGGCTACCGTGACCACATACGACATCGGTTTGCCACACCATTCATCACTGTATAATAATTTAATGATACGGTTCTAGTGAAACTTATTTCGTCGAAATCTGAGTTCGTTTGCAAAATGACCATTTTAAGGGCCGATAATTTAATAACGATTTCCACAGCGATTATTTAAAATTTTGATTTGACGATAACTTACAATCTATAATACGAAATCTGGATTTTTCTCTTTCATATGAAAATTATCGTCAATACGCTCCCAACCTGTCTTGTTTCACAGAAATCCGACTTGTATCGAATCCGGTATTCTCAGTTGAAGTTCAAAATTCAATATTACGTACTGCCGCGCCATTTGAAGCTCGATTTATATTATATATAAATTATAACGTTCAACTTCGTTTTGAATAACAAATTAAATATTATATTCCATTAATATTCCCAATATAATATTTAAAATAAATAAATTAAACTAAATATTTGACGGCAAAAACACGGGTCGTTACAGGTTGAATTTACATACACATACATGCATATAAAATGAATAGGTCATAACAAGGAGGCTAGACAAGGGAAATAAAATTGTATGCTCGACAAATAGGTATATATTTACTATTTTGTTTGGTTTTTAATGATTTTATGAGCCGATTGGCTAGCCACTTGGCTTTTTTGTTTTCTTTTTTATTGGTTTGGGCCCTACTTGGCAAGTTGCGGTTTTTCCGATGACCCCGTACAAAGGAGGTTATTTCGAAACCTTCAGAAATTTAGGGTGTTAGCCAAATTTTTGAAAAATTAGAAAGTTTTTAGAAATCGAAAAGTTGAAGAACTTGAGCCAGAATAGAAATTGGAATTGTTTTTAAAATGAAATTATAAACATTTTATAAAATACGTTTTGAATGGAAATCGATGAAATATATTATATATATTCGAACGACTCGAATAGAACGCGTCGCGCAGCGACCGTTCGCGAATATCGACCATTGACTTTGAATGGACATAACAGGAGATCCGACCGCCGGATTATTCTGAAATCGGAACCTACGGGTTCGTATCGAAAAGAGCTTTCAAATGAGTACATGATATTTGAAATCTAATGGTTATATTTTAAGAAATGCTAAATTCAAATGTGAACGAAAACAGTGCCAGCGCAGCTAAATGACCTGAAAAGTCATTTAATTGAAAGGGTTTATTTTTAAATGAATAAAAATATAGAAAACTTATGTAAAATCATAATAAATGATTAGAAAAGATTTTTGGATGAAAAATTCCAAATTTATGAAGATGAAAGATATATTAATCAGAATAAGTTGCTTGTCGACTTATATAAGAATTGAAAGAATTAGAAAAGGTTTTAATATAACCAGAATTTTCCAATATATAAATAAGAATGGATTTGAATGGAATTATCTTCGAAATATTTCGATATTGGATTCCATGATTATATGGATATTATGATGGGAATTTGGAAGATATCGATATCGTTATTCCCGATATGAAATCTGTTGGTTTCAGAATTTGGTATTGAATATAAGTCGACGCTACTTCCATTCAAGGCCTTGTATTTAATATCAAATTGTATTTTGGAATTGTCATAAGACAGGATTAATATTCCTAGAATTGAATAATCATTAAATAATGAACTTTAGATATTAAAACCAACAAGAGTTTTAATAAATCTTTAATTAGATTTGAATGAATAGATGGTAATTAAATTTACAAAAACACCAAATATACTTGGTTGTTGATATGTTATGGTTGATCGATTGAATGGATTGTGCTCGATCAGTTTATGAGCAAGATATGCTTTTACGTTTAGCATTGGGTTGGGCAGAAATATTTGTATGCTAACATTTTGTGAAATACTTCATGATTTGACTACGAGATGTTTAGCGATGTATGTCGAGTTCATTTCAAAGTTAATGAATGATTCTGAAATGATATTTTCTTGAGTGAAAAGTAGTGTTATTCCCGATTTTGGACAGTGAATGTTTTATAAAACAGAAAGGATTTAAAGGGCTAAACTTGATGATTTCGAAATGATTTGGAAGCGGAAATCTATATAGATTTGAGTATACTTGTGATTATTATGTGGTGAAATGATTTTACCTACTTCGGGATATGAAATGATTTAGTATGTTGCTAAAGATTCGGGTAACCCTGAGGACTAAAAGTATGGGCGACCCAGGGCTTTAAATGGCGTGTGGGCAGAGTGTAGCCTGCTCCTAGATGGGAGGCGCACATTTATATATCGAGTGACTAAGTAAAGAGACCCTTTGCCTTGTCGATGGGAAATCCGATATTTGGTTGAACATTTGTTTGTATGCATTGTTATGTTTTGGAATTCATATTTCCAAATGATTTTTGTTTGAGATCCCGAAGTGAAATCTACTTTGACATAAAAACTAGATATGTATTTCAAATGATTTGAAATAAGAAATCAGGAAATAAAGTCCAAAGGAATAATTTCTGTAAAGTGAATTGGGTTTCGAAAAATCTAAGTTTGCGGATTAGGCCTGAACGGGTAGATTAGGGAATTGCATGTTGAGTGATGCATTGTAGATACATGAGTTTATTTATGGTAGTTGTTTGTGCATCGGCATTCATGGGGGTAAACCCATTCCGTGATATACAGCATGGTCCCGTGATATGCCTTACACTTGAGTAAGTTAATTTTGTTGTTAGAGTTTCTCACACCAGTCTCATGACTGACTTGTAGTTTGGTTTTCCCTTGCAAACTCTGGTGCCCCTATTTTCTACATGGGCAGTCGAGTAGTTTATTTTGCAGGTATATTGAGTTGGATTCTGGATCGAAGGTTAAAGTTGTGTCCAGAGCAATGATAGCCTTCCGCTGTGTTAGTTTTATTTGTTTCTGTTGTGGATTGAATTACATTTATTGTAATTTATCTTCCGCTGTTTTATATTCGATATACTCTGATATTCTGTAATCTGATGTAACATTATTGTGATGTTTATAAAATTCTTCTGTTATCTGTTTTATATTAATGATCGATTTAGCGATCGATTAGGTCCGAGCGAAATCTATATCATTATAGTTGGTATTAGAGCTTTGGTTAAATTCAAATCTTTGAGGTACAACTTGTTAGAACAGAATAAAAGACTCATCAGTGATTGGATTAGTAATATCCCACAAAAGAAAACTCATTAGAGATAGGATCAGTAGTATCCTAGAATGAGAATACACATTAGAGATAGGGGTTAGTAATGGCTTAGAATGAGTTGAGTGTATTACGTATACGAGAGAGCGTAATCGTGATATAAAATACGAACTTGTTGTCTTCTTTTCTTAGCTTTGTTCCTTTTCGGGGGTGAAAAGTTTTTAGTGGGGGAGATTGTAACAACCCGGAAACTAATAAAGAATTTAAAATTATTTTAGATATAATTTTATCAGAAATTATGTCATAATTTGAAAATTATCATAACATAGCCGTTAGAACTGAAAATTTTGCAAACGACCTCCAAATTCGAGGAAACCACTTTCTATGTATCCCTAATGTCTAGTTATTGTTAAGTTTCAATTTTCATAATTTTTGGAACTAATATGTGAGCGTGGCACATTTAAAGGCACCTTCAGTTTCAGTTGTGAATTTAATCGGTTGGAAAAAAGGCAATTTTGCAAATGGACTCAGAATTTGACAAAGCCAGTTCTTATGGGACCGTATCGTCATAACATAGGAAGATTCCAAAATTCGTAAATTTTAGAGTCGGTATGTGGCCCCGGTTAATAAAAATGTACGTTGAAATCAATATGTAGCGTATACTATTTAAATTTAAATTTTGATAAAAACCTATCGAAATAGCCAAATTAACTTACGAAACATATCTCATTGCATCCGAAGTGGGGGTATTTAGCTAAAGGTGAAAGTCGTTGGGTTTGATTTGGAGTTCGGATGCAAAACCCTAATTTTGGAATTAAAATAATATTATAAAATATATATAAATTAAGCTAGAAACGTTCTTTCTCCAATCATAAAAAACCCTCCGTTCTTTTATTTCAGTGGCTAAAAATCTCCATCGATCTCCTCCACTATACTCATAATTAACGCTTCGATACAGGAAACCCATAACTACTAAATTACTCCCCTCCACGAGAGCTACTGAATGAACTGTGGAGACGGGTCGTTATAGCCTAAATTTCTCGATTCATAAGCCTGAAGTTCCGGTGTTTATAGCCGTTTCCACGACAAAAGGAGGACGTTGAGTCTCCCCCAACGGTCGGCGCAGGCAGGCGTCACGTAGGCCGAGGGGGCGCTGCCTTCAGATCATGCACTGGTCCTCCCGATTGACGTGCAGCGGCGGTTTTCCATGTTGAGAAATAGGTTGCGGTTTTCACAGAAGAAACGCAGAAGACGATTAACAGAAAGGTAATTAAGGTATTGATTAAGGTTAATTAAATTAATTAATTTAGTTAATTAAATTGTGAAATGTATAAAAATCTGTATCTTTTACATACGTTGTCCGAAAATTGCAAACCCAGGTCTGTTGGAATCGTGAAGACGAAATCTACATCATGGAATTGACCGGAACATAAATGGAGCTAGCTACGAATTTAGGAGTGGAATCCAAGGTGAGCAATTCTAAACTCACAATTCAAAAGGTTTATAAAATTATAAAATTCCATTTTTGCGATGTATAAAAATTGTTTATACGATGTAGAAAAATCATAATGCGGTGAAATAATTTTTTGTAAGTTAAAAATATGATTTTTACCTTATGAATGCAATGAATAAAATTGTCATGAAATGAAATATTCATTAATTGGATAAAAATATGATTTTTAGATTATATATGGATATATAAAATTTCCATGAAAATAAATATTCATTAGTTGGATAAAAAAATGATTTTTAGATTATATATGGATATATAAAACCGCCATGAAATGAAATATTCATTAGTTGGACAAAAATATGATTTTTAGCTTGTGTATGTGACATATAAAATAGACATGCGATGGAAAAATTATTAGTTAGTTAAAAATATTATTTTTGGCTTATGTATGCTATATGATATATATATAGATGAATTGTATGAATCTATATACATGTGTAGTTTATAATTATATAAAAATTGTAGGAGAATATATATGCGTAGTACGGAAATATATATAAGCGTTGTATGAATATATATATATATATATATATATATATATATATATATATATATTCAAGCGTAGTACGAAAATATATATAAGCGTAGTATGAAAATATATAGAAGCGTTGTATGAATATATATATGTATACAAGCATGGTATCATATTATATAAGCGTGGTGGAATAATAATAGCCAGTTATTATTATTCAAGTAAGTGATTTACGATATAATAACCCTTATTATTAATAATTATATAAGCATATATTGACTTGAATGTCAAACTAGAATTGGTAAAACGATGAAGTAAATTATATTTGACTTGTAATGAGTGATAAAAATATGTAATCATGCTTATTGATATTCACGTACAATGAAATAATCATTAGTTAGTTAAAACGTTATTTTTAACTGAAGTATGGAATGAAAGGTAAAATTAAGCCAAATCGAATCAAATATTAATCTATGTTAAAAATCGCTTCAATTTGCATACATGTACATGCATATAAACTGAACAGGTCATAGCAAGGAGGCTAGAGAAGAGGAATAAAATTGTATGCTCAACAAATAAGTATATATTTACTATTTCGTTTGGGTTTTGATTATTTTATGTGCCGATTGGCTAGCCGCTTAGCTTTTTCTTTTTCTTTTGGATTGATGAGGGCCCGGTGTAGCAAGATGCGGTTTTTCGGATGACCCCGTACAAAGGAGGTTATGGCGAATTTTTTCAAAAATTTAGGGTGTTAGCCAAATTTTTGAAAAATTTGAAAGTTCTTAGAAACAGAAAAGTTGAAGAACTTGGACCTAAATAGAAATTGGAATCGTTTTTAAAACGAAATTATAAACGTTTTATAAAATACGTTCTGAATGGAAATCGATGAAATATATTATATATATTCGAATGGTTGGAATAGAACGCGTTGCGCAGCGACCATTCGCAAATTTAGACCATTGAATTTGAATGGACATAATAGGAGATCAGACCGTCAGATTCTTCTGAGACCGGAAGCTACGGGTTCATATTGAAAAGAGCTTTCAAATGAGTATATGAGATTTGAAATATAACTGTTATATTTTGAGAAATGTTAAATTCAAATGTGAACGAAAACAGTGCCAGTGCAGCTAGATGACCTAAAAAGTCATTTAAATGAAAGGGTCTATTTTTAAATGAATAAAAATAGAGAAAAATTATGTGAAATCATAATAAACGATCAGAAAAGATTTTTGGATGAAAAATTTCAAATTTATGAAGAAAAAAAATATTTTTATCAGAATAAATTGTTTATCGACTTTTATAAGAATTGAAAGAATTAGAAATGGTTTTAATATAACCAGAATTTTCCAACATATAAATTTGAATGGAATTATTTTCAAAATATTTCGATATTGGATTCCATGATTATACAGATATTGTGATGGGAATTTCGAAGATATCGATATCGTTATTCCTGATATGATATCTGTTGGTTTCAGAATTTGATATTGAATATAAGTCGACGCTACTTCCATTCAAGGCCTTGTATTTAATATCAAATTGGATTTTGGAATTGTCATTAGATAGGATTAATATTCCCAGAATTGAATAATCATCAAATAATGATTTTTAGATATTAAAACTAAGAAGAGTTTTAGTAAATCTTTAATTAGATTTGAATGAATAGATGGTGATTAAATTTACCAAAACACCAAATATATTTGGTTGTTGATATGTTATGGTTGATTGATTGAATAGATTGTGCTCGACCAGTTTATGAGCAAGATATTCTTTTACCTTTAGCGTTGGGTTGGGTAGAAATATTTGTTTGGTAACATCTTGTGAAACAATTCACGATTTGACTATGAGATATTTAGCGATGTATGTTGAGTTCATTTCAAAGTTAATGAATGATTGTGAAATGTTATTTTCTTATGTGAAAAGAAGTGTTATTCCTGTTTTAGACAGGGAATGTTTTGTAAAAATGTTTTATAAAACAGAAAGGATTTTGAGGGCTAAACCCGATGATTTCTGAAATGAGCCGAAAATGCCCACCCTTTTGAATCGACTATAAACTGCACAGGTCTGACCCAAAAGTTGGAAATTCTCGAACGCATTTACTCTGGGAATACAATACATTAGAACAAATAACATTAGACTATTATTACACCATTATAATATAACTTCAGAGTACAGAATATCAGAGTACATCGATAAATTAAAATACAGCAGAAGATAAAATTTACATTGAATTAAATACAATGCAGCGGAAAGAAAAAACTGATACAACGGAAGGCTATCAATACTCTGGACACAGCTTTAAGCTTTGATCCAGGATCTTGCTAAAAGAATAGATATCTGCAAAAGAGCTACTCGACTGCCCGTGTGGAAAAATATGGGCACCCGAGTTTGCCAGTGAAACAAACTACAGGTCAGTCATGGGACTGGTATGAGAAATCTAACTTAACTATTCTAATAATAAGGCTAATCATAGGACCACGCCGCTAACGCAGAACGGGTTTACTCCATTGGATTGCCAGTGCATAAAATAAAGTAAGTCGTTAAAAAATGCAATGCTTTTTAGAAAAATGAAACCATTATAAGACCCAAGTCCCATCACACAATGCAACACAAACCGGAGGATAGGGTTTTACCTTATAATGGTCAAAAGATGCTTGATACGATAAAAGGATTTAATATTAGTTTGTATATATGTTTCAAAAACAATTTAATCATAATGTATAAATCATAGACGACATGGGTACCATATATCATGTCGCCGTACTAGTTCTACAATCAAAACCGAAAGGTCGTATTGGAAGTTGATTTTCCATCATGAGTCGAGGCTAGGGGCAAGCTCCTCTCTGATTCAAGACACTCTAGCAAATGCTCAGGATCACACCTATGGGCAACCCTTGGAGCGGTAGGGCCAGTCCCCGCCTATTGGCAGTGGATTGGTTATGCCTGAACACACCTTTCCCGGTTCCTTTGTGTAACGTCCCGTATTTTTAGCGGTTTGTATTTGAATATTTAAATCAGTTTAAATATTGAATTCGTAATATAAGTGGATTTATATATTTATTAAAAACGAAGTTGAATATATATAAATATATGTTAAATATAATCGAGCCCAAAATATCGTGGCAGTTCGTAATTTAACGTTCTGAACTTCAACTGAGTATACATGACTCGTTATTAGTCGGATTTCTTCGAAACAAGAAGCGTTGGAATTTGTTGAACGATATCTTTCTAACCGAAGTGAAAAACCAAGATTTCATGTTATAGATGGTAAGTTACGTCCAAATTAAATATTCAAAAAAACAACAGTATATTCGTTTTTCGCCATAACGATTTATTTGAAATAACAAGATATCGGATTCAAATTTGTACAGGGTTCTTTTGAGACATAGTGATAAATTAATTTTTAGAATTTTACTATAATTTTTAATTAATTAAATACACAACTTTTTATTTGAAATATTTTGCACCCTGTATCAGTATTTTGGGGTTTCAAAATATGAGTTAATCTACCGATATTATTGTATTTTTGGGATCATGACACCTCGCTGGACACGATCAGTCGTTATTTCTGTCCGCAGCAACTCATATGCAGTAGTTTGACTTAATTACTTCATGTGCAAATTTAGCATAATGAACATATAAAAATATACTTCCTTAGCTAATAAGAAAACATAAATAAATTCCTAACCTCACCGTAGCATGTATTACTCCATCATATAGTGCCTATACCATACTCCCATTCTTATAGACATGACAGGACCATACCCTATTCTTTCTTAACTGCTAAGACTTCAGATTATTTTATATATTCCTTAATAGTTAAGCCATCTTCGTGTGTATATATATATATATATATATATATATATATATAGTAGCAGCATCCTCGTTTATTCTCCATCCACTTCAAACTAAATCCATGCCGAGTCCTTTGGACATTTATATAAAATGAAATGGTCCACTAAAAACTCTTTCGTCAGTTCTTCCTTGGAATCCAATGGTAAAAGAATTCGCGTGTGTTTCGAAGTAGAGCAGAGTTTGTGGGTAAGGCGAAGCTTACGCCGAGCTTTGGAAGGTTCCGCCGATGATGACAATATGCAGTTTCGTGGGTTGTTGCGTGATGAGAGGGGATCTAAGGTGACATGAAGCGGTGTGTGCAAGGAGTTTTCTGACGTGTGTTTCTCTGAAGATTGAAACGGCGTTGGAAGGATTTATGTTTGAGGAATGAAGAGAACGTTTTGTGAAGTTGGACTGAGTGCATGGTAAGAAGCGGAGATAGTGGTTCTATGGAGTGGCCGTAGTTCGCGGAAAAGGAGTAATAAGGAACGAAGAGCAAAAAGTTCCGAAGAGTATGGAGTACAAATACTGGGTGCGGTTCTCTCATGAAGAAGAGGAAAAACACTATAGCAAGAATTGGGACAATGCGTGATACAAGGTGACGCACTGAAATGGTGAGCTTTGAGGAATTTTCAGTGGTTCGATGGCACTGTATTTTTGTTTTGGCAAGCTAATGTCGCATTAGATGGGGAGGGACGAGTTGATGTTTTTTTTTTGATACAAGTAGAAGGAGCTTGAGACGTGGAAATGTTACAGGAGGTTGCGGATATTGTGAATTTGCGTTAGGATATAGAGATGGACGCGAGAAGCAGGAAGTATTCGGTGAAATGGAGGGGAGAAATCACTAAAGCGTGCTCATGCTTCCAGTTTGGAGGGGGTACTGTTCAATGCATGGAGCGTGCATGTGGGATTGCAGGAGTGGGTTTTAAATTATTCATTTGGCAGGAAAATACTGTACACGTGAAGCCTTAGTTTTGGAAAAGGCTTGTTGAAGTAGTTCATGTGGTAGTATACTGAAGAAGCGAGGAGAAGAGAACAAAGTTTGTCTACATATGGTGGAAGAAGATATAAATGTAGACGGGGGTTTTGGGGTAGGCTCTTGGGCTATTGGGCTTACTAATAAAAGGAGAAGGGTTGGACGTGGTTGCTGTGTGAAGTGATAGAAGCAAAGGCATGCGTGAATCGTGATAGTGGGAGGAAAACAAGGACTAACGTCATGTATTATGTGTAGATGATGGTTAAGCCGATAATCCTTTGGTCAGGGGCATTTATGATTTATGAAGGTGGAGTGGGTGTCGTTCCTAAGTAAGGACAAGTTGACTAAGGAAATGGAACCGTACTAGGAGTATTTGATCATGAAGAGAGCGTGTGTATGCTACTACGCTGTAGGGGGAGTAGCGACTTTTGTCGGTAAAAGGTGAAGAGTACTAGTCCTAGCGGTGACGGTTTTAAACGCTGTTGGGCCGTTTTATTTGGGGTAAGCCCAAACATTAAAAGAAGAAAAATAAAGATGTGCAAATGGGAATAGAGATCACAACTATTGGCATAAAGAAGTATGGGTTGACGTCAAGTATTGGGGCTACAAAAAGGTTAAGAAATGTTGAGAATGCTGTGGGTTTTATAGGAAGATGGGCCAACGTAAGATAAGTGTAAAGGCCCAATGAAGATAAATATAAAACAAGGAAAAATTATATGCAAATACAGAGAGAAAGAAGGGTTCAAAATTGGGAAAGCACGGCTGAAAAGGTTGAAGCTGGCCCGGGGTGATGTGTAGCACGTTTGAATTTAAGGCAGAAGTGAACACCTAGTTTAATTGACTGACGCAAATCGTTATTTAACAGTTAACGCGCAAAGGTGCGTAAATTCACTCACTCTAATCTATTTTAAAATATTATAATTATATTTTAATGTTGGTTAAATGTTGTGTGATGGTCGTTTAGGTAGATTACCAATTTATGGATGAAATATATACATATCGCTACATATATACACACCACGGATTGGATACTGATTCCACCAATTATAATATTCCCTAGTATAGAATTAGCGTAAATTGTGTTGACTAACATCTGTGGATGTGGGAAACCGGTTTGAGAGATCCGACCGGATTCCTCGATATTTATATGTACTGTTTGTTTTATATGCACTGTTGAACCCGAATTACATTTAAACCCCGTGTAAATATTGATGTTGAATAAAAATTCAACATTTGTTTCGATTAATCAATAAACGATATCGATTAAGAAAATGGTAACAGTCGACCATAAACCCATCATTTTGTTAAGAAGTATAATGGCCGTCGGGCAATCAACGAAGTTAATTATAAAAATTATACTTTTATAATTAAAGTGAGAAGTTTTAAATTATAATAGAATTTCTATTAAAAACTGATATTTTATAGTTCGTTTTATAAAGTAGGTATAAACGATTATTTAAATAAGTATGAAGCTGTAATTATCCGACAAGTAAATAATTTGGATAATTATTTTAAGGCAAACGATTAAGGAATATTATTAGATTAATTATATTAATCTAATAAAGTAAAGTAATTAGAATCAGTTACGAATTTACTGATGGTTTGAAATTGATTAAATCAACCGTTTATTGGAAATTGATGATCAGATTAATTGGTCTTCAACTAATCTAATGAAAATGTTAAGAAATAAATTTATCAAAATTAAAAAGATTTAATTACCTTTTTAATTGGTGAAGTTTAATAATATTGAACTAATGTAATTAGTATTATTCATTGCTAATGAAGTAAACTGTTTTACTTCAGCAAATGATCAAGTTAATCGCTATTTGATTAAAGTAATTGGTCCTTAAATGGATTCCATTTAAGATAGTATTAAGTTTGAATTGAGATGTTTATTTGAATTGGGTATGATAATTCGAATAAGAAGTAAATTTGCCAAAAAGATAAAGAACGTAATCGAAATTTGATAAGGGAAGTTTAAAGGAGAAATGGTTAAGGAAGATGAAGTGAAGAGTTAATGACCAATGTAAATAATTATAAACAACCGAGTTTTCAAATAAGGATATGGCATCCTAAACCCATATTTAAAATAAAGCAAGAAATATGGTTTAATTAATATTATTAGTAACAAGGAGTTTAGAGTTACGAGCTTATATCTGTTCTAAGGTAAGAACGCTGTAGATCAAGGTCTGAGAGGTAAATAAAATACCCCAACTTGGACGACTTCACTATTATCGAGGAACGATATAAGTTTGTAATGGAAAGAGATTTCAGGATTAGTATAAAGGGAATATGGCAGCGTATTGTAAGTCTTAGAACTATAGTGATAAAATAAACGCTGTTGACTAGGCTTAAGCGTGACTGTTATTTCAAGATTAGTTATAAAGGAGAATATTACAGCATATGACAAGTTTTGAACTGTAACGATAAATTAACGCTGTTAACCAAACTTAAGTGAAATTTTTATATATAGCAGCACTTCCTAGGAAATGGAAAACAGTTTGGTTTGAAATCCAATTATTCTAGAGTAATAAGTAAAGACCTTTGTTCAAAGAAATATAAGAATGAGTTTCAGAAAAGGATTGGAAAATTGTTCCAAAAAGCAATGACATCATTTCGATATTCGAAATGTGATTAGAATTAAACTATTAGGATTTGAGATTTTTATTCGACGATTCAAATGTATTAAAGTAAATCATTTTTAGGAATTATAATATGATAGGATAATTAACATTTGGTTTTAGACAAATTAATGTTGATAGGATAGGAATCAACATTTAGTTATAAACTTGATATTGATTTGATAAGAAGTTGACTTAGAAACTAAGTTTATAATGTGGAATAGGAATATAAAAGTAGGAAAGAGATTTCGGTAAACAAGATAAGGGAAATTATTACGTGAATAAAGAGTTATATGATAAAGATGTTCAGATTTCTATAATAAGGGATAGTATTCACATTTCAAAGTGAATAATGTTTTAAAAGTGAACGTTGGGCCGATTAAAAGGTTAAAATGAAATTGGAAATATTTTCCAATGTAAATAGGGTAGATTATCCAAGTATAGAAATAAAGAATGTGAAATTAATGGAAATAGTTTGAACGTTAATAACGCATATTTTATGGAACATGAGAGAATAAAAGTTTATAATAACTGGAAATGTTTTCCAATAAGTGCAAAAAGGCTAAAACGGAATTTGAGAAATATCTGGTAAGATATGAGAATTCAAATAATAAAAACGAATGTTAAACAAAAAGTACCCGTAATTATGTGTTACATTTGAATGAATGTTTGTTTTTACTTCGATGGTCAAATAACCGACTATCGACATCGTTATCAATATGGAGAAATCGTTGAATATATTATCCGGAAACCACTCCGTGTAGGCATAAGCGCTGCGAATTATATTATGCTAGAAACAATTGAAGACGGAGTGAAATGCAAGGTTGTCCAGTTCCAGAATGGTGCTTTCTGTTTGTCCAGTCCCAGGACAACTTGTATAGACGAGTGTCTGACAGAGTATTTCCAACGGTCACACCGTTGATTTTTACGTATATACCAAGTTGGTGGGGAGAAGGTAACTTCTCTTTATTCTACACCCAGTGTGCATTTGTGTAATCAATATGTGATTACGGATTTGACGATGTGGCATTCAATGTGAATGGTGATCAGATGTTCTGAAGTTAGACGTAACCTCTAGCCTCACAACCAGGAAGTAACAAAAGTAACAGCATGGCTAGTTAGGTCATCCCGAAGCAGGTGTATTGTCACCGATCTAGAGAAAAATCATATTTGTTCTTCTTTTTCGATTCTGTATCTTCAGATGACGGTTGGATGGCTAACAACCGTGGGTGACAATATATTCGATACACTCAAGCTAAATGAGTGGTCGGTCATGTGTGGCCGGGTTGCAAGACGTTCTTGTTGAACCCAGGTGTATCCCCTCTAGAGTACACTGATTGGAAGGTGCTCCCATACCTTGTCTGTTGGAATCCATTCTCCAATAAACGCCCTGCGGTTTTTGATTTTATAGTATATATATGTGGAGCGTGAGATGCAAGCATTCTGCTACTTGGATATTTATTTGTTTAGACATTATCAAAATATCACTGGTTTGATATCAAAGATATTTTGGGTTATAGTAAGGTAAAAGCAGTCCATGTTTATGTGTGGTCTGGTCTTACTATTATCCTTTTGTTTCAAATGGATTTTCAAAAATTAAACAGTATGGTTGGAATTTACTCACACCAGTCTCACGCTTGGGTGCCCAAATTTGTACGGGCAGTCAAGTGTTTCAGGCTTTGCAGATTCATTTGGAGGAGCTCGAAGCAAGAGACTTCAACATTAGTTAATTAGAGATTATTTTCGTTGTGATGAAATTGAGTTTTACTTTGATATGATATGTAAGTACAAATGTAGATTTTGTATTTCAAAGTTATGTTATAATACCATTGATTCATTCCACTGTGAGTTTCGTGTTTACTCTGATTCCGCTCGGTTGTGATCTCATTTTTCTTCTATTCTATTAGTTCTATCTTTTCCATCTAACCCTTTAAGTTCTTCTTTTAATGATTTGAATCTTCGTGCACTTTGAGTTGAATGTGTAAGATATTAGTCAGCTCAAATTGGTATGGATTTTCGGGCCATCATCAGACTTTGAACCTCCATATGGCCACTAACAACCTATAAATCTGAGGTACCTCAAAATCCAACATCCACATAAGTAAAATGTCAGCCAGTTTAAGCACTGACACCACTTCTAGCTAGAAAGGAACGTATGCACTCCCTACGGTCCGTATCCCTTTTTGACTCATACCAGGGTGTGAGGCTCACGAAGTCACGCTATACACAAAGCTACGCCTAAACAGGCTATGCTTTGATCATCCCATAAGGCCCTGCTTTTCAACAAAAGCCTCGATCCATGCAACTCAGCATGCCACACTATCAATCCATACCATATCACTGATTTCTGCTAACTATATAACCTCTTAAGCTCGTACGTCTCAGAGAAGGGCGTTAACCACCAAACCGATATATATTTAGCAGAGATCAACGAATACCGTATAAAGGAATATAATGTCGGACATACCATCCATTTACAAGTCCGTTCTGGGTCTGAACGAAACCAGAGTCACCTTATTCCGCCTCCCAAATGTCCAATACAGAAGTGAGATGCTCGCATATCCGGACAATCAACAAGTACGGCCGGGCGTTCACCACTGTTGCCCCTTCAAGGTAGCTACTCCAATCACGGGCGTCAGCAGTCGTCGTCCATTCGAAGTGAAGATCGCCGGTCTTCAATCACCGTCTTCAACTCTTCGACTTGGATCGAAGTATAATCATTTGAAATGAGATTGAACTCGGTCTTTTCAAATGATCCTCGTATATATATATATATATATATATATATATAGTTTAAAACCATTTCATATCGTCATTAGAATTTAATAATGATTTATCGCTATTTTTGTAATGACCAGCATTTCCGGTGAGATAATAATTAATTAATTTAATTATTAAAAGGTGATTAAAAGGATTTCATGGTCGTTGAAGTAAATAATGGTGAATATTTAATTAAAATAATAAATTAAATAATATATTTAATTCTGAAATAATCAGAATTGGCTGAAATGGCGATATGGTGTGAATTGGGGAATTCAAAATATATAATTCAGTTTAGAATTGAATTACGATAACGAATATATTTAATTAACGAAGGTTTAACGTATAATTATAATATAATTATAATCGAGCTCGAAATGGCGCGGTAGTTCGCGAATTGGTGATTCAAACTTTAAACGAGTATACAAAAGCTGTTTTAAATCGGATTTCTGTGAAAGAAGAAACGTGTAGAGCTGGTTGAGTATATTTTCTAGTGGAAGAGAAAAATCGAGATTTCGTCGTGTAGATTTGGATTTACGTCCAAATCAAATTTTAGAAAAGTCGCTGTGGAATTCCTTTATAATTCATAACGCTTTATATACGTTACAAAAGGATTTTCAATGTAAAATGGGATATCGATTCAACCAGGACTTGGAATATCGAGTGTGTAAATATTTTAGAGCTGTATGGTATTCCACTGTGAATATATACGATAATATTTATTCATAAATATTTAATTTAATTTAATTTAAATATATTTATATATTTAAATGGGTTATTTAGAGCTTTAAAAATTGGGTCCGTTTGGCACAAGTCCCTATTAAATTTCAAAATTAGGCTCACATCCGGTCATAAAATTATTGTAAATTTAGTCCCTATTATTCTATTTAGAAAAAATGCATATATTTCTGCAACAATTCATGAGCATTAGTTCAACTTTATTTGCATACATGTATGCAAATATGCATTCAGAATATTTGCATACATGTATGCAAAAATTTAGAATATTTGCATACATGCATGCAAATATTTATCAGAATATTTGCATACATGTATGCAAATATTTTGAATATTTGCGTACATGTATGCAAGTATTCGTTCAGAATATTTGCATACATGTATGCAAATATTCATCAGAATAGTTGCATACATGTATACAAAAATCCAAAATATATGCATATATATATATGCAAATATTCATTCAGAATATTTGCATACATGTATGCAAATATTATGTGTAACACGTAAAAATGAAAACAGAGACCAAATTTACAATAAGTTTATGACCGGATGTGAGCCTAATTTTGAAACATAATAGGATGTGACACTAATTTTCAGTTAAGAATACCTAGTTTTGCAATCGACCTCAGAATTCGACGAAACTAATTTTGTTGGATCAACAATGTTAAATTATTGTTAGAGGTCAAGTTTCGTGATTTTTAGAGTCAGTATGTGGCCGTACGGATTTTTAGAGCGAAAAACAGTCAGTATTTCGACAGTTAAAAATACGCTGTGTAAGCAAACGGAGTTGGAATTCGACGAAACCAGCTTCGTTGGGACCGTAATGACAAACTACAGCTGCATGCCCAGTTTCGTGATTTTTGGGTATCATATGTGGCCGCAGGAATTTTTAAAGGACAATCATAAGCAACATTTCGTTATATATATATATGAATTAAATAATCAAAATAAAATATCTAAAAACAATTCTTAAGCCTAGAGAAGGCCACGTCGTGATCATTACCAGCCACACCTCTATTGTTTATAAGCGCAGCACATATCTCATTCGCCAAAACTAAAAAAAAATATGCAGGAAACATAAATCAAAACAATTACAATAAAATCACAATAAAATGCAAAGTAGGTTCCTTTGGGTTCACATAGGAGAGTTCTTCAAATTCGTACGCATTCCATCGCACTCGATTCATGTTGGTCGACGCTCATTTGAGGAGCAGCAAACCTAGGGTTTCTTTTACTGTGAAATTGGAGCATTTACTCAAGATTTGAGGGTTGTTTTTGGATTCAGGAGTTCGAATCACTTCGTATAGGTTTATTTGGAAATTTTTGAGAATAAAAAGCGTCAGTGGTTTCATGAGTGTCGCGACTTCAGGCCGACGAACGGAGTAGCAAAGGGGGGTGCGAGCTCCATGAAGTGGTATTGAATAAGGAGGGTTTGTGAAGAGAAAGTGGTTGGAGTTTTTAGTTGGGATTTTCGTTGAAGAGACGAGGAGCGATGGAGGCTTTAATGTCGGATCTGGCCATGAGTTTGTACAGGAGGTCACGGTTCATTTTGGGAAGAAAGTAAAAGAAGGGTTCGGGTCCAATGTTTCTAAGTGGGCCAAGAAGAAGGGTAAAGCCCAAATGGAGTTTTATTTAAGTTTTATTTAAAATTCAAACTATGTATTAAATTATATAACTCATATCATTGTCATATGTTATCGGAATCTGACGAAACAAGATCCATTAGGACCGTATGGACGGTGGCTACGAAATGAGACTGACTGGAAGTCCATTCGAGCTCGTTACAATTTATGGCAAAATAGATTGTCCGACTGAATCAAATAACGCAAATCATTATTTAACGGTTAACGCGAAATGTGAGTAAAACTCACCAACTCTGAACAGTTATATTTCTATAACATACTTTTAGAACGGTTAATCATCTATTGATTTGCTGTGTGTTGGTTGGTTGATTGAACAGCTAGTCAGTTAGTTGAAATTATATATATATATAAACCGTTAAATATATATACATATTGATTCTGTTTATCAGAATAATTCGTACTGAACTGTAATGGATGTTGATTATACTGTGTAACATCTGTGGATGTAGGGAAACAGGTTGGAGGGACCTAACTGGGTTCCTCAATATTTATAATACTGTTTTGTTCATATATTGTGTTATATGATGTGATATATAACCTGTTGTCGATTATATGTGCTTGGACGATATTGAACATCGTGATTTGATATGATTGAATACCATAACATACGGGATGTTGATAAGGGAATTTTCAAAGTAATATTTAGAATAAAATATTTATAACTGGAATCTTTATAAATAAGAGATATTTATAAATTTGAATATTTATAAATAAGAAATATTTATAAATTGGAATATTTATAAATAGGAGATGTTTAGAAAAAGAAAATAATTTCAAACCATTTTCTTTTCGAATGGAAAGGCCTGTGTGGCGGGTTTGGGGATTTTCCCGATGCTCCCGATACAAAGAAGGTTATGGAGAATTTTTTTGGGAATTTTAGGAGTTAGAATATTCTTAAGAATAAATTTAAAAAGGAAATATTTGTAAACCATTTACAAATAGAATTCAAAAGGAAATAGTTAGAAAATAAACAGATTTAAAAAGGAAAACGTTATAAAGCAGAAAAACGTTATAAAGCAGAAACCATTATAAAGAAGAAAACGTTATTAAAAGGAAATCATTTTTAAAGTGTAGAACCGTTATTTAAAGTAAATCTTTTCAAATGAAGAAACGTGATAAAAAGGGAAATCTTTACAAAGAAAAAGAGTTAATTAGTTAGTAGAGTTGACCAGTTCAGTTAGAGTTAACCAGTTCAGTTAGAGTTAACCAGTCAAGTTAACCAGTTGAGTTAAGTAAATCAAGTTAACCAGTTGAGTTAAGTAAGTCAAGTTAAACCAGTTAGAGTTAACCAGTTCAGCAGAGTTAACCTGTTCAGTAGAGTTAACCAGTTCAGTTAGAGTTAAACAGTTCAGTTAGAGTTAACCAGTTCAGTTACAATTAACCAGTTCAGTAGAGTTAACCAGTTCAATAGAGTTAACCAGTTCAGTAGAGTTAACCAGTCAAGTTAACTAGTTGAGTTAAGTAAGTCAAGTTAACCAGTTGGGTTAAGTAAGTCAAGTTAAACCAGTTAGAGTTAACCAGTTAGAGTTAATCAGTTGGAGTTAACCAGTTAGAGTTAATCAGTTAGAATTAATCGTTTAGAGTTAAAACGAACTAGAGTTAATCAAATATAGTTATTTGAGACAGAGTTAGTCAAACATAGTTATTCAGGGTGAGTTTCCATCTCGTACGACTGCTAGCGAAATTCGCAAGGCTATAAATAGCCTAAGGCGGTCGGATGTTTCCTGAGGGAATCAAACGTAACTATTGTGATCGCTGCGATCTAGAGTCAAGCGAATGGAGTTAAATCGAATATTAGTTATTCGGAATAAAGTTAAAAACAGACATAGTTATTCGAATATAAGTTAATCAAATATTAGTTATTCACTAGGAATGAATCAAGTTTAATTAAATAAGTCAAGTTTGTTGAGTTAAGATTATCGGGTTAAGATAATCGAGTTAAGTAATCGAGTGAAGATTATCGAGTTAAGTTAATCGAGTTAAGATAATTGAGTTAAGTTAATCGAGTTAAGTGAATCAAGTTAGATTATCGAGTTAAGATAATCGAGTTAAGTGAATCGAGTGGTCGAACCAAGTTAATCGAGTTCGTCGAGTCGAGTTAATCGAATTTAGTTATCCAAGAGGAGTTAATCGAATTTAGTTATTCGAATGGAGTTAAATCGAATATTAGTTATTCGAAAGGAGTTATTGATTAGTATAATCGAAAGGAGTTATCGATTATAGTTTAATCGAAAGGAGATTATCGAATATAGCGTATTCGAAAGAAGAGATCGAATATTAGTTATTCGAAGTGAGTTAATCGAATATAAGTTATTCGAAGTGAGTAAATCGAATATAAGTTATTCGAAGGGAGATAATCGAATATAGGTTATTCGAAGAACAGTTAATCAAATAGAGATTACTCGAATAGAGTTAATCGTCAAATTCGATTATATCGAATTCGGGAAAGTACTTATACTTTCCGGTTTTTAAATCAAGAGAATATATAAAAGAATTAGTTTTTGTTTAACGGTTCGAATTAAGTAATAAATGGAAGTTATAATATGAAGTTAGAAAATTCGAAAGTAGAGATTATAACGTTATCGTTATAATAAATGTTTCAGTAAAGAAGTGGATTAGGAAATAGAATCCGCGAGTCACGTAAAGAAGATGGTTAAAGTTTAAAAGGTAAACTTTGACCATTTCGAAGTTAAAACGTTGTTCAGTTAAGGTTTGAGAGGTAATTATACCCCAACTTGATTGACTTCCTTCTTAACTAAGGAATTGTAAGGTTGATCGTGAAGTAGTTTTGAAAATGTTTTCCAAAACAGAATCAGAAATTTTTTCTGATAATAGAGAATAAGAATTTAGAATATATGGAAACAGGAGATAAATAAATTAATAAACTTAAGAGTTTAAATGTTAAATGATGATTGATCGATATGATTTCCATTTGGAAATAATATCGTTGTTTGCACACGAGTTTTTCTTTGATAGTTAAATCACAAACTATCAATGTTTTGTCCATTTTAACGTTGTTAATATGGAGAGACCGGTTGGATTATTATCCAAAGAACCACTCTTATTGGCATAAGCGTTGCGAATCATATATGCCAAAGATAATTGAAGACGAATGTCTGACAGAGTATTTCTAACGAATCACATATGTTGATCTCTTCAAACGTATTACGTTTGGTGGCGGAGGAATTCGTTTCTCTTAGCTTCATACCCGTGATACCGTTAAGGAAATCAATAATGATTTGGCGAGTATGACGATGTTGCGTTCTAAGTGAATGAAGATATGATATGTAAAAGGATAAGCGTAGCTTCTAGCCTCACATCTAGTAAATGATAGAAATCGGGCAGGCAGCATGGCTAAGTCGGTCGCTCCGAGGTAGGGTGTATAATCACCTATCTAGAGAACATTCATTTGCTTCTTTAATCTATCAATGCTGTCCCATATATATATATATATATATATATATATATATATATATATATATATATATATATATATACGGGAATGGTTGTTGATCCCAACCGTTGGTGATGTACATTCGATACACTCAAGCGAAATGAGTGGTCGGTCATGTGTGGCCGAGTAGCAAGATGTTATTGTTGAACTCCAGTGTATTGTTCCTAGAGTACGCTGATCGGAAGGTGGTTCCATACCTTGTCATAGTTGGAAATCCATTGCCCAATACATGCTTGTGGTTTTGATTGTACACTATATATGTAGAACGTGAGATGAAAGCGTTTCTGCTAGATGATTAATATATTGTGGTTGATAGACATTATTATAATATCAAAAGGTTTTGATATAAAGATGTTTTGGATTCTCATAAAGGAAAAACCCGTTCCGTTATACGGGGTGGTCTTATGAGGTATCGTTTACTTTTTCAAACTATTTTAAACTGTTTTACTCATACCAGTCCCATGACTGACCCAGAGTTTATTTTTTTTTGTTTTCCCTAAACTCTTGGGTGCCTAATTTGTACGGGCAGTCAAGTAGTCTGGATTTTACAGATACACTTAGAGAGCTTGGAGCAGGAGGCTTCAAGATTCTATAGCTATTATTATTTCCGCTGTTGTTGTAAGTGTTGTACTCTGATAAGTGCTATTGTATACATAACTGTTTTATTTCAAAAGTTATGTTATATTTTATTCGTTCCGCTGTGAGATTCGTGTTACTCTGATGATGATGTTCTTCTTCTTCTTCTATTCTATAAGTTTCTATCTTACCTATTCTCATCCACTAACTTCTTTCATTAACAATTCAGTATTTTCGATCCTTGGATGTTCGATATGTGTTGTATATCAGATAACCAAGATCGACTTTTTCTGGGTCGTTACAGTAGGTATCAGAGCTTAAGGTTAAGTGATTTACGTTGGCTCTGTGGCATGATTCAGTAGAGATGGGGTTAGTAATACCCTAGACCGAGTTTGAGTGTATATATATGAGCGAATGTATTTGTTATTTGATATAAAAATTTGTTTTATATTGTGGAGATTCATGGGTTGAGTGGCTTATGAATTCTGGTCGATCAGTTTGGTCCACTGTATCGATAGGAGTTTTATAAACACTTGAATACGATGAACCGACATGGTATGTTTTTAAAAGAGGGTAAATGAAATAATTTTATCTGAAATATATTTTATATATATTGGGAATATTTTATTGGATGTGTTGGTTATTATTATAATCGAATAAGATTTTAAAAAGCGAAATGGTTATAAATAACCAACCAGAATTTCATATAAGTAAAGCATATGAAATAAGAGGAATTAAATCTGAAATTTAAATCAGAATTGGAACTAAAATAAGGAAATTCTAAGTTCTTGGGAGATTTTGAATTGGTTTCAAAATGGATGTGTTTAAAAATGGTTTTGAAAAGTGATATAGTATTGAACTCACTTCGGTAGCTGTAAAATAATTATGATAATGACTACATCATCATCAGTATTCATTTTCGAGTTTCTAAGTGACAGATTACTACCAAGGTTTAGTTTTTGAATTGTTTTGAGAAAAGAAGGTGTTTAGAAATTCAAAGGTTTTGAATTGGTATTATGATTTCAAACTAAGTTGAAACAAACCCGGGAAATTAAATTCTGAAATTGTAAATTTAACTTGTGAATTTAAATAGAGTGAGATGGTAAAAGTGAATTAAAATTTAACTTGAACTAAGTTAAATGGAACTGAATGTGGTTAGAGAATAATCCTGAATGAAATAAATTCAATAAGATTGAGAGTTTAGATTTTTAGATTGGGGTTTGAATTGAATTCGACTTAGGTATAAGCGAATGGTTGGATTTGTGGATAAAAACAAATTGGAAATTGATAGGGATGACCTTGTATCTACTGAATTGATAACAGGTGGAAAGGATATAATGATATGCCCAGAAAAGGTACAAGTTTATATGTCTAATTGGAGACAAGATTTATGAGCCAAATTGGCAAGCCGCTTGGCTGTTTGATTTTCTTTTGGGTTGGACAAGGCCTAGAGAGGCGAGTTGGAGTTTGTGTTATTGACCAGTACAAAGGAGGTGCTGGCGATTTTTTTTGAAAAGTTGAGGTGTTCGAAAATTTTCAGGATTTTTGTAAATTTTCGTTGATAAGAAATAATTAATATTTTAATTAAATTTAAATTGGTTCAGTTGAAAACTGAAGTTGATAAGTAAACAAATAATTTTAACCCAGTTGATAGAGTTGTTTTCTGCCTTAGCAATTTCGAGGACGAAATTATTTTAAGGGGGGAAGAATGCAATGACCCGCATTTCCAACAAGATAATAATTAATTAATTTAATTATTCAAAAGGTTATTAAAAGGATTTCATGGTCGTTGAAGTAAATAATGGTGAATATTTAATTAAAATAATAAATTAAATAATATATTTAATTCTGAAATAATCAGAATTGGCTGAAATGGCGATATGGTGTGAATTGGGGAAATTCAAAATATATAATTCAGCTTAGAATTGAATTACGATAACGAATATATTTAATTAACAATGGTTGAACGTATAATTATAATATAATTTTAATCGAGCTCGAAATGGCGCAGCAGTTCGCAAATTGGCGATTCGAACTTCAAATGAGTATATAAAAGCCGTTTTAAATCAGATTTCTGTGAAACAAGAAACGTGTGGAGCTGGTGGAGTATATTTTTCTAGTGGAAGAGAAAAATCGAGATTTCGTCGTGTAGATTTTGATTTATGTCCAAATCAAATTTTAGAAAAGTCGCTGTGGAATTCCTTTATAATTCGTAACGCTTTATATATGTTACAAAAGGATTTTCAATGTAAAATGTTATATCGATTCAACCAGGACTTGGAATATCGAGAGTGTAAATGTTTTAGAGTTGTATGGTATTCCACTGTGAATATATACGATAATATTTATTCATAAATATTTAATTTGATTAAATATAAATATATTTATATATCTAAATGCGTTATTTAGAGCTTTAAAAATAGCCAGTTTGGATCCGCAATGTTAAATTGTTTTTAGAGGTCAAGTTTCGTGATATTTAGAGTTAGTATATCACCATACGGATTTTTAGAGCGAAAAACAGTCAGTATTTCGACAGTTAAAAATACTATGTGTGAGCAAACGGAGTCGGAATTCGACGAAACCAGTTTCGTTGGGATCGTAATGACAAACTATAGCTGCATGCCCAGTTTCGTGATTTTTGGGTATCATATGTGGCCGCAGGAATTTTTAAAGGACAATCATAAGCAGCATTTCGTTATATATATATATATATATGAGTTAAATAATAAAAATAAAATATCTAAAAACCATTCTTAAGCCTTGAGAAGGCCACGTCGTGATCATTACCAGCCACATCTTTATTGTTTATAAACGCAGCACAAATCTCATTCGGCAAAACAAAACAAAAATGCGGGAAACATAAATCAAATCAATTCCAATAAAATCCCAAAAAAATGCAAGTAGGTTCCTTTGGGTTCACATAGGAGAGTTCTTCAAATTCGTATGCATTCCATCGCACTCGATTCATGTTGGTCGACGCTCATTTGAGGAGCAAGAAACCTAGGGTTCCTTTGATTGTGAAATTGGAGCATTTGCTCAAGATTTGAGGGTTGTTTTTGGATTCAGGAGTTCGAATAACTTCGTATAGGTTTATTTGGAAAAAAATTAGAATAAAAAGCGTCGGTGGTTTCATTAGTGTCGTGACTTCATGCCCACAAATGGAGTAGCACAGGGGGTTGCGAGCTCCATGAAATGGTAATGAATAAGGAGGGTTTGTGAAGAGAAAGTGGTTGAAGTTTTTAGTTGGGATTTTCGTTGAAGAGACGAGGAGCTATGGAGGCTTTAATGTCGGATCTGGCCATGAGTTTGTACAGGAGGTCACGGTTCATTTTAGGAAGAAAGTAAAAGAAGGGGTCGGGTCCAATGTTTCTACGTGGGCCAAGAAGAAGGGTAAAGCCCAAATGGAGTTTTATTTAAAATTCAAACTATGTATTAACTAATATAACTCGTATCATTATCATATGTTATCGGAATCTGACGAAACAAGAACCGTTGGGATCGTATGGACGGTGGCTACTAAATGAGACTGACTAGAAGTCCATCCGAGCTCGTTACAATTTAAGACGAAATAGATTGTCCGACTGAATCAAATAACGCAAATCGTTATTTAACGGTTAACGCGAAATGTGAGCAAAACTCACCAACTCTGAACAGTTATATTTTTATAACATATTTTTAGAACTGTTAATCATGTGTTGATTTACTGTGTGTTGGTTGATTGATTGAACTGCTAGTCAGTTAGTTGAAATTATATATATATATAAACCGTTATATATATATATATTCTGTTTATCAGAATAATTCGTACTGAACTGTAATGGATGTTGATTATACTGTGTAACATCTGTGGATGCAGGGAAACAGGTTGGAGGGACCCAACTGGGTTCCTCAATATTTTTAATACTGTTTTGTTCATATATTGTGTTATATGATGTGATATATAACATGTTGTCGATTATATGTGCTTGGACGATATTGAACATCGTGATTTGGTATGATTTAATACCATAACATACGGGATGTTGATAAGGGAATTTTCAAAGTGATATTGAGAATAAAATATTTATATCTGGAATCTTTATAAATAAGAGATATTTATAAATTTGAATATTTATAAATAAGAAATATTTATAAATTGGAATATTTGTAAATAGGAGATGTTTAGAAAAAGAAAATAATTTCAAACCATTTTCTTTTTGAGTGGAAAGTCCTGTGTGGCGGGTTTGGGGATTTTCCCGATGCTCCCGATACAAAGGAGGTTATGGCGAATTTTTCTGGGAATTTAAGGAGTAAGAATATTCTTAAGAATAAATTTAAAAAGGAAATATTTGTAAACCATTTACAAATAGAATTGAAAAGGAAATAGTTAGAAAATAAATAGAGTTAAAAAGGAAAGCATTATAAAGCAGAAAAACGTAATAAAGCAGAAACCATTATAAAGAAGAAAACGTTATTAAAAGGAAATCATTTTTAAAGTGTAGAACCGTTATTTAGAAGTAAATCTTTTCAAATGAATAAACGTGATAAAAAGGTAAATCTTTATAAAGAAAAAGAGTTAACCAGTTCAGTAGAGTTAACCAGTTCAATTATAGTTAACCAGTTCATTTAGAGTTAACTAGTTCAGTTAGAGTTAACCAGTCAAGTTAACTAGTTGAGTTAAGTAAATCAAGTCAACCAGTTGAGTTAAGTAAGTCTAGTTAAACCAGTTAGAGTTAACCAGTTCAGTAGAGTTAACCAGTTCAGTTAGAGTTAACCAATTCAGTTAGAGTTAACCAGCTCAGTTAGAGTTAACCAGTTCAGTAGATTTAACCAGTTCAGTAGAGTTAACCAATTCAGAAGAGTTAACCAGTTGAGTTAAGTAAGTCAAGTTAACCAGTTGGGTTAAGTAAGTCAAGTTAAACCAGTTAGAGTTAACCAGTTAGAGTTAATCAGTTGGAGTTAACTAGTTAGAGTTAATCAGTTAGAGTTAATCGTTTAGAGTTAAAACGAACTATAGTTAATCAAATATAGTTATTTGAGACAGAGTTAGTCAAACATAGTTATTCAGGGTGAGTTGCCATCTCATACGACTGCTAGCGAAATTCGCAGGGCTATAAATAGCCTAAGGCGGTCAGATGTTTCCTGAGGGAACCAGGCGTAACCATTGTGATCGCTGCGATCTGGAGTCAAGCAAATGGAGTTAAATCGAATATTATTTATTCGAAATAAAGTTAAAAACAGACATAGTTATTCGAATATAAGTTAATCAAATATTAGTTATTCAATAGGAATGAATCAAGTTTAATTAAATAAGTCAAGTTAGTTGAGTTAAGATTATCGGGTTAAGATAATCGAGTTAAGTAACCGAGTTAAGATTATCGAGTTAAGTTAATCGAGTTAAGATAATTGAGTTAAGTTAATCGAGTTAAGTGAATCAAGTTAGATTATCGAGTTAAGATAATCGAGTTAAGTGAATCGAGTGGTCGAACCAAGTTAGTCGAGTTCATCGAGTCGAGTTAATCGAATTTAGTTATCCAAGAGGAGTTAATCGAATTTAGTTATTCGAATGGAGTTAAATCGAATATTAGTTATTCGAAAGGAGTTATCGATTAGTTTAATCGTAAGGAGTTATCGATTATAGTTTAATCGAAAGGAGATTATCGAATATAGCGTATTCGAAAGAAGAGATCGAATATAAGTTATTCGAAGTGAGTTAATCGAATATAAGTTATTCGAAGTGAGTAAATCGAATATAAGTTATTCGAAGGGAGATAATCGAATATAGGTTATTCGAAGAAGAGTTAATCAAATAGAGATTACTCGGATAGAGTTAATCGTCGAATTCGATTATATCGAATTCGGGAAAGTACTTATACTTTCCAGTTTTTAAATCAAGAGAATATATAAAAGAATTAGTGTTTGTTTAACGGTTCAAACTAAGTAATAAATGGAAGTTATAATATGAAGTTAGAAAATTCGAAAGTAGAGATTATAATGTTATTGTTATAATAAATGTTTAAATAAAGAAGTGGATTCGTAAATAGAATCCGCGAGTTACGTAAAGAAGTTAGTTAAAGTTTAAAAGGTAAACTTTGACCATTTTGAAGTTAAAACGTTGTTCAGTTAAGGTGTGAGAGGTAATTATACCCTTGATTGACTTCCTTCTTAACTAAGGAATGGTAAGGTTGATTGTGAAGTAGTTTTGGAAATGTTTTCCAAATGAGAATCAAAAATGTTTTCTGATAATAGAGAATAAGAATTTAGAATATATGGAAAAAGGAGATAAGTAAATTAATGAACTTAAGAGTTTAAATGTTAAATGATGATTGATCGATATGATTTCCGTTTGGAAATAATATCGTTGTTTGCACATGAGTTTTTCTTTGATAGTTAAATCACATAATATCAATGTTTTGACCATTTTAACGTTGTTAATATGGAGAGACCGGTTGGATTATTATATAAAGAACCAGTCTGTATTGGCATAAGCATTGCGAATCATATATGCCAAAGATAATTGAAGACGAAGCAATGTGCAAGGGCTATTGTATAAGTCTTAGATAACAGTGCCTAAGATGGATGTACTGAATAGTGCCTTCGGTTTGTCCAGTCCCAGGACAACTTGTATGGACAGATGTCTGACAGAGTATTTCTAACGAATCACGTATGTTAATCTCTTCAAACGTATTGCGTTTGGTGGCGGAGGAATTCGTTTCTCTTAGCTTCATACCCGTGATACCGTTAAGGAAATCAATAATGATTTGGCGAGTATGACGATGTGGCATTCTAAGTGAATGAAGATATGATATGTAAAAAGGTAAGCGTAGCTTCTAGCCTCACATCCCGTAAATGATAGAAATCGGGCAGGCAGCACGGCTAAGTCGGTCGCTCCGAAGTAGGGTGAATAATCACCTATCTAGAGAATATTCATTTGCTTCTTTAATCTATAAATGTTGTCCCATATATATATATATATATATATATATATATATATATATATATATGGGAACGGTTGCTGATCCCAACCGTTGGCGATGTACATTCGATACACTCAAGCGAAATGAGTGGTCGGTCATGTGTGGCTGAGTTGCAAGATGTTCTTGTTGAACTCCAGTGTATCGTTCCTAGAGTACGTTGATCGGAAGGTGGTTCCATACCTTTTCATAGTTGGAAATCCATTACCCAATACGTGCTTGCGGTTTTGATTGTATACTATATATGTAGAACGTGAGATGAAAGTGTTTCTGCTAGATGATTAATATATTGTGGTTGATAGACATTATTATAATATCAAAAGGTTTTGATATAAAGATGTTTTGGATTCTCATAAGGGAAAAACCCGTTCCGTTATACGGCGTGGTCTTATGAGGTATCGTTTACTTGTTCAAACTGTTTTAAACTGTTTTCCTCATACCAGTCCCATGACTGACCCAGAGTTTATTTTGTTTTGTTTTCCCTAAACTCTTGGGTGCCTAATTTGTACGGGCAGTCAAGTAGTCGGGATTTTACAGATACACTTGGAGAGCTTGGAGCAGGAGGCTTTAAGATTCTATAGCTATTATTATTTCCGTTGTTGTTGTAAGTGTTGTACTCTGATAAGTGTTATTGTATACATAACTGTTTTATTTCAAAAGTTATGTTATATTTTATTCGTTCCGCTGTGAGATTCGTGTTACTCTGATGATGATGTTCTTTTTCTTTTTCTTCTATTCTATAAGTTTCTATCTTATCTATTCTCATCCTCTAACTTCTTTCATTAACAATTCGGTATTTTCGATCCTTGGATGTTCGATATGTGTTGTATATCAGATAACCAAGATCGACTTTTTCCGGGTCGTTACAGTTGGTATCAGAGCTTAAGGTTAAGTGACTTACCTTGGCTCTGTGGCATGATTCAGTAGAGATGGGGTTAGTAATACCCTAGACCGAGTTTGAGTGTATATATACGAGTGAACGTATTTGTTATTTGATATAAAAATTTGTTTTATATTGTGGAGATTCATGGGTTGAGTGGCTTATGAATTCTGGTCGATCAGTTTGATCCACTGTATCGATAGCAGTTTTATAAACCCTTGAATACGATGAACCGACATGGTATGTTTTAAAAAAAGGGTAAATGAAATAATTTTATCCGAAATATATTTTATATATATTGGGAATATTTTATTGGATGTGTTGGTTGTTATTATAATCGAATAAGATTTTAAAAAGTGAAATGGTTATAAATAAACAATCAAAATTTCATATAAGTAAAGCATATGAAATAAGAGGAATTAAATCTGAAATTTAAATCAGAATTGGAATTAAAATAAGGAAATTTTAAGTTCTTGGGAGATTTTGAATTGGTTTCAAAATGGATGTGTTTAAAAATGGTTTTGAAAAGTGATATAGTATCGAACTCACTTCGATAGCTGGAAAATAATTCTGATAATGACTACAACATCATCAGTATTCATTTTCGAGTTTATAAGTGTCAGATTACTACCAAGGTTTTGTTTTCGAATTGTATTGATAAAAAAGGTGTTTAGAAATTCAAAGGTTTTGAATTGGTATTATGATTTCAAACTAAGTTGAAATAAACCCAGGAAATTAAATTCTGAAATTTCAAATTTAACTTGTGAATTTAACTAGAGTGAGATGGTAAAAGTGAATTAAAATTTAACTTGAACTAAGTTAAATGGAACTGAATGTGGTTAGAGAATAATCCTGAATGAAAAAAATTCGATAAGATTGAGAGTTTAGATTTTTAGATTGGGGTCTGAATTGAATTCGACTTAGGTATAAGCGAATGGTTGGATTTGCGGATAAAAACAGATTGGAAATTGATTGGGATGACCCTTGTATCTGCTGAATTGATAACAGGTGGAAAGGATATAATGATATGCCCACAAAAGGTACAAGTTTATATTTCTAATTGGAGATAAGATTTATGAGCCAAATTGGAAAGCCGCTTGGCTATTTGATTTTCTTTTGGGTTGGAGAAGGCCTAGAGAGGCGAGTTGGAGTTTGAGTTATTGACCAGAACAAAGGAGGGGATGGCGAAATTTTTCGAAACGTTGAGGTGTTAGAAAATTTTCAGAAATTTTGAAAATTTTCGTTGATAAGAAATAATTAATATTTTCATTAAATTTAAATTGGTTCAGTTGAAAACTGAAGTTGATAAGTAAACAAATAATTTTAACCCAGTTGATAGATGATTGACACTGAAAAGTGTTTATTTTATTATTCTTATGCTTTATCTTTTGTAAATAACTAAATGATACTTTGGTTACTTTTGTATGTTTTTACAGGATGTCAAGAAATGCCTCCAATTCAAATCAATGGCCAACTACAAGAAAGAGCTACTTCCTCACATAAAATTCATTTCAATTGCAAAAGAAGTAGTAGCTCACTGGTAAAGGCATAGGAATTGGTGCTGAGAGACCTGAGTTCGAACCCCGTCAAGCTCACTTTTTGCCAAAGAAACGGAGCGCGTTCACACTGGCCCCTTTGCTTTGAGAAATATCTGGATTAGTGTTATGTTATATATATACATACACATATTCATGTGTATATATTTATGATGTGCACCAATTAACATCTCAGCAATAGCCATATTCTCATCATGGAAGTAAATTCAAATCATTCAATTTCAATTAGAAGAATTTCTGATTGAATTGTTGCCAAGAAGAAAAACCAATTTTGAAGATTTTATCTTATATTGCCTTTGGAGTCTGATAAGCGTCCTTATTTGGAAGAATTAATTAGATGCAATCTTCTGTCAATCAAGCCACATGGGAAAATTGAAAGATATGGAAAATATTTACCATGATATGCCCAGATTTTCTCCAATCAGGTGGTCAAGGAAGGCAAGAAATATTCATGAATAAGGAGGGCCATTTATTCATAGACCTAGTTAGGGTTTTCCCATTCGCATCTATAAATATGTGATTGTAACCATTGTAAAAATTCATTCATTCTTCTGTACTCTCTTTTAGTTTCAATAAAACTTTCGTTTCTTTAAAAAAAAAAAAAAAAAAAAAAATGAAAATAACCGTTTATAAATATTACGGTGATTCGTAAATATTATATCGGTTGTTACTCTGAAGGTACTTAAACCTTCGGCTGCATTGCTAGGGTGATTCCTGGTGCACCGATAACCCCTGTCCGTTAACTGGCTGAGAAATCTTTTGATCTAAGTAATCAAACGCATCACTTTATAATTTTGGGTTAAGAGCCAATAAGGACATAAAACTTCAGTGTAGCTAATTTTTGTGCTTGCATTCAACAAAAATGAGTGAAAAAAGTGTTAGCCAACAAAATTCTCCTAGGGGTTCTCGAATCAACCAAAACTTTCCAACCGAATTGGATCAAAATCGAGTGAATCAAAACTTTCAAAACTTTGGGGATCAAAACCAAATAAATCAAAAATTTCAAAATCTCAATATCCAAATGGAGAGACCCTTGTCTCTTCGTGATCAATGTTATCTTACTAGGACCGTTCAACCATCTGTCATTGTGTTCCCACCAGCTGAAGGAAACAATATTGAGCTAAAACATTCTTTTATCCAAGGGGTACCAAAATTTACTGGGTCTGAAAATGCTTATGAATTTCTAAGTGAATTTGAATTGTATGCGTCCACAACAAAAATGCAACAATTATCTAACGAATCGATCAAGCTAAGGCTAATTCCATTTGCACTACTTGAAAGCGCTAAAAGATGGCTAAATTCTCTTCCACGACATTCCATAAGAAGTTGGGATGAATTTGTCACTGCATTCTTGAAAAAGTTTTTCCCTTTCCATAAAACTCTAAAAATTCGAACTGAGATAAATCAATTTTGTCAAAATGAGGGGGAAACTTTTTCAAAATACTTTGAAAGATTCAACCAACTATTATATAGTTGTCCTCATCATGGAATTCTAAAAGATCACTTATGTCAAATTGCATATGAAGGGCTAAACTATCAGACTAGAACTCAGCTAGAATCAATGTGTGGAGGAGACTTTATGTCCAAAACAGCCAATGAAGCTTGGCGGTTTTTAGAAGATTATTCTGAAAAGGACATGCAGTGGGAATCGATTCGTGTTCCCATTCGTACTTCTACTAGAGGGGTGCATGTCGTGGACCCAAGTCAAATTCCCTTAGAAAATCAAACTCCTTAAACCGGAGAAGGGTTACCCCACTATTACTCTCAGGACCAAGCCAATGCCATAGCTCAAAATAATCCTTACTCATCCACATACAACCCTGGTTGGAGGAACCACCCAAATTTTTCCTGGTCGAACCCCAATAATTCGGCTAACCCATCTCACGTGCAACCCTTTATTCCCAATTCGACTTACCAAGGTCCACCCCCCAATTCTCAAACCTCGCAAGCTACACCTCAATCCAAACAACCTTATAGGCACCCCAATTTTCAATCATCAAACCAATCATCTCAATCTTCACAACCGTCACCAGACATTGTGCGTTTAGAAAAACAAATGGAACAAATGATGAATATGATAAAGGAACTAGCGAAAAATAACGAGAAAGGAAAGTTTCCTAGTGAACCTGAGGTGAATCCAAAATATAACTCTCGTACTGTAAATTCTTGTGAGGACGAAAACCATAATCCAGTCAACGCTATTACAACCCTTCGATCTGGAAAGAGGATTGATAATAACATGGACGACCCCGACGAACCTTCTAACTCGGCCCCAATCCCTAATCGTGATGATCATCCATTGGCTTCGAATGCCAATTCTTCTGAACCTCAAATTCCCTTAAATGTTGGCAATCCCAACAGTTCTTCTCCTTGTGTCGCCAAACCCGACCCACCTTTGAAAACCAATATTGGCAATCCCAACATTTCATCTTCTACACCCCTACAACCTTTTTCCTCGAATGATGAAACTGATCGTAGAATCGAAAAACCAGTTGCTCCTTTTCCCCATAGGCTCAATAATAAGAAGAAAGCGGCAAATTTCGATAAAATTCTGGAAATTTTCAAACAAGTCCGTGTGAACATTCCTCTTTTAGACACCATTGAACAAATTCCTCAATATGCTAAATGTCTTAAGGAATTGTGTACACAAAAACGTGCGACCAATGTCCCAAAAACCGCCTTTCTAACTGCGAATACAAGCTCTGTTCTTTCGAATCTTGCCCCAGTCAAGTATAAAGACCCTGGCTGCCCTACGATTGATTGTAAAATAGGAAACACTCACACCTCTCGTGCCCTACTCGACCTTGGTGCCAGTGTCAACCTTCTTCCTTATACTGTCTATCGTCAACTTGGACTAGGGGAGATTAAACCAACAAACATCACTCTTCAACTAGCCGATCGATCTGTCAAAAAGCCATTGGGAATTATCGAAGACGTCTTGATACAGATCGAACAGTTTTACTTCCCTGTCGATTTTATAGTTCTAGAAACAGAGCCTGTCTCAAATCCCAACGTTCAAATACCACTGATCTTAGGACGCCCTTTCTTAGCAACCTCTAATGCTATAATTAATTGTAGAAATGGTCAGCTTCGACTCTCCTTCGGGCACCTAACCATTGAGCTAAACATCTTTAATCTCAACAAACAACCTAGGGATTTTGAGATCGATGAAATTGACATGATTCAAACCACAGTTGATGAAACCTCAAGTGACACTTCTGAAGCCCTGAAAATGTGTCTTGACCATTTCAACCCTGATTTCGACGAACTCGAATACATTTCTGAACTAAACAAAATTCTTGACTCCGACACTTCGCCACCTGAATCTAACCAAGGAATATTGACCAATGTTGATACACAAGAACTTCCTAAGTTAGACCTCAAACCCTTGCCACCAGACCTTAAGTATGCCTACCTAGACTCTTCAAAAACTTTTCCCGTAATCTTGGCTTCCGATCTTACCGAGGACCAAGAAGAAAGACTTTTGGATACCTTGCGGGAAAATAAGGACGCCTTGGGGTGGGAAATTAGCGATATAAAAGGAATTAGCCCATCAATTGTGGAACATCGCATACATTTAGTTGATGAGGCTAAACCCACCCGTGAGGCTCAAAGGCGATTAAACCCAAACATGAGAGAAGTGGTCAAGGAGGAGATAATCAAATGTCTAGACAATAACATCATCTATCCCATCTCTGACAGTACTTGGGTGAGTCCGGTACAAGTTGTACCAAAGAAGTCGGGAGTCACAGTGATCAAAAACGACAGTGACGAACTCGTCCCAACAAAAATCAAAACCAAATGGCGTGCGTGCATCGACTATCGAAAGCTTAACTCAGCCACACGAAAAGACCATTTTCCCTTGCCTTTTATTGACCAAATGCTCGAACGCTTAGCGGGACATGAGTACTACTGTTTTCTCGATGGATACTCTGGCTATAACCAAATTCCTGTTGCTTTAGAAGATCAACATAAGACCACCTTTACTTGTCCCTTTGGAACCTTTGCTTATCGTCGCATGCCTTTTGGTCTTTGTAATGCCCCCGCGACTTTCCAAAGGTGTATGATGAGTATTTTCTCTCATATGGTGGAAGAATTCTTGGAAATATTCATGGACGATTTTTCAATATATGGATCATCTTTTTCCCAATGTCTCACTCATCTAGAACTCGTCCTTAAGCGTTGTAAGGAGAAATCACTCATGCTTAATTGGGATAAATGCCACTTTATGGTAAAAAGGGGGATAGTTCTAGGTCATGTCGTCTCCAAAGATGGCCTAGAAGTCGATAAATCCAAAATCGATTTGATTGCTAATTTACCTCCTCCTAAGTCTGTCAAAGATGTTCGTTCATTTCTTGGCCATGCAGGATTCTATAGAAGATTCATTAAGGATTTCTCGAAAATTTCAAAACCTCTCTCGAATTTACTTTCCAAAGACGTAAAGTTTGAATTTTCCAATGATTGCAGAACATCTTTTGAAACTCTTAAATCACTCTTGACCACAACTCCCATCATTCAACCTCCTGATTGGACTCAACCCTTCGAACTTATGTGCGACGCTTCTGATTTTGCTATTGGAGCCATCTTGGGTCAGCGTATTGATAAACTCCCTCGAGTCATTTATTACGCTAACAAAACTTTAAACGAGGCCCAACTGAATTACTCAACTACTGAAAAGGAATTTTTGGCAGTTGTCTTCGCTCTTGAGAAATTCAGACCATATCTCATAGGATCCAAAGTCATAGTTTACACTGACCACACTGCCCTACGATATCTACTTTCTAAAAAGGATGCTAAGGCCCGCTTGATTCGTTGGATCCTTCTTCTTCAAGAATTCGATATAGAAATACGAGATAAAAAGGGTTCTGAAAATGTCGCAGCTGATCATCTCTCTCGAATTGTGCACGGAAATGATAACGACACCCAAGTCGATGACTATTTTCCTGACGAACAACTCCTTTCGATCTCTAACACCCCTTGGTACGCTGACATTGTGAATTATCTTGTCACACAACAAATGCCCGCCGAATGGTCGAAACAAGATAAACAAAAATTTCTCTCGAAAGTTCGAAACTTCTATTGGGACGACCCATATCTTTTCAAATACTGTCCAGACCAAATCATTCGAAGGTGTGTGCCCGATCATGAACACCAAAGTATTCTCTCCTTATCGCATGACCATGCTTGTGGCGGTCATTTTGGAGCAAGAAAAACTGCTGCAAAAGTTTTGCAAAGCGGTATTTATTGGCCCACACTCTTCCGTGACGCTTTCGAATTTTGCTCTAAATGTGAGCGATGTCAAAGAACGGGTCGAATCTCTAAGCGGAACATGATGCCTCTCAACCCCATTTTAGTGATTGAGTTATTCGATGTTTGGGGCATCGATTTCATGGGACCATTCCCTAATTCATTTGGGAATCTTTACATCTTGCTTGCGGTAGATTATGTCTCAAAATGGGTTGAAGCCATTCCGACGAAAACCAATGACAACAAGGTTGTTGTCAAATTCCTCAAAGAAAACATCTTTTCACGCTTTGGTACACCTCGAGCTATCATTAGCGATAATGGCACTCACTTCTGTAATCGTGCTTTTGAGTCCTTGCTCAAGAAATACTCAATCACACACAAGTTGTCAACACCTTACCATCCACAAACTAGTGGACAAGTAGAAGCTTCCAATAGACAAATCAAACAAATTCTTGAGAAAACCGTGAATTCCAATAGAAAAGATTGGTCTGTAAAACTGATTGATGCACTTTGGGATTTTCGCACTGCTTATAAAACCAATCTAGGGATGTCACCATATCGATTAGTCTTTGGAAAGGCCTGTCACTTACCTCTTGAATTAGAGCATCGTGCTCTTTGGGCCATAAAATTTTTGAACTTTGACTTAGAAAAAGCCGGCTCACACAGGAAGCTACAAATTTCTGAATTAGAGGAATTGAGAAATGAGGCGTATGAAAATGCGAAAATCTACAAAGAAAGAACCAAAGCCCAACACGACAAAAACATACTTCGTAAGGAATTCAACGTAGGTCAAAAAGTTCTTTTATACGACTCTAGACTTCACTTGTTTCCAGGAAAACTCAGATCTCGATGGACTGGACCTTATGTCGTGAAAACAGTATACCCTCATGGAGCGGTTGAAATTGAATATCCTAGAGATGGAAAAGTCTTCAAAGTAAACGGTCAACGCAACCATTTTTGGAATTCGAGCAATATGACGAAGACGACTCTATCGATCTGCATGATCATCCACCATGAAATCAGGTGGTACACGTTCTTTTTCTTTTATTTTTATTTTTCATTTTTTTTATTTTTGTTTTTCTGCCTTAGACAGTTGGGACACTGTCTGAATCAAGTGTGGGGGGGAGTCTGCATTTCATCCATTTTCATTTTTTCTTTGTTTTTTTTATTTTCAGCCATTTAAATAGGACCATCATACATTTTAGACTGTAGTAACATGCCATTTTTTTTTTTGAAATACGACTCATTTTCAAGTGATACAACAAAATAAGTTTACAATTTTTAGCCAGTTGATAGTATTTTTCTCTCTCAACTTAGATCGAATAGGAAATATAATGAAAAGTTTAATTTTGAGGGATAATAGTGTAACCGGTACATAGGGAGATTCTTAGGTGATGGCCATGAAATCTATTCTATATTGTAGACTTTGTTTAAATAAGTGGAGGACTTAAAATACTTATATTGGCTTTTCAAATCTTTAAAACTAAGTTGTGTTAAGTTGAATTCGCGTAACTCTCTTTTGTGCTTATTTTTTTCGATAACAATAATAATAGTATTCCAAGGGTATCCAACATTGCTTGTATATCAAGCGTTGGTGTGCAAACCCGCCAAGCTCTATCCGACACATTGTTGACAAAGTCAAAGTTGGAATATCTTGGTCTCATTTTATGGGATTGGACACCTAAGGATTACCGACACGTTGTTGACAAAGTCAAAGTCGGCCTGCACAATCCGCCAAGCTCTTTACCTACTCTCCGTTAGTCCGCGAGGCAGTGCATGGGTGGTAAACCTTGGTCTTTTTAGGTGTATGTACTTAATCATAAATCTTAAAATTTTATAGAATAAAGAATAAGCGATGATACCCAAACACTTCTTGACCTTATTGATTTGACTAGCCATACATGAGAAAATTAGAATACCACTTTGCAAACTGTGCCAAACAAACTAAGAATTTATTTCATGGCTGCACTATGTTATCGACCGAACTAACTGGCCAAACTGGAATTTAACATTTGAAAACTTGATTTATATTGAAAATTTGTGACAAGTCGAGGTATCTAAAATAAAATCAACTGATTAGAAATTATTAACTTAAATTGTTGTACCACTTTCATGAAACAAGTCGTGTTTTCATTTTTCGTTTTTAGTTGCATATGTCCACTGCATTCATGTAGTTTCATTAGAATTATAACATACTGCATTTGGATTTTGTGGGTAGTATCCGCTGAAAACCCTCACGAGACACCACTCGTCCTACTAGGGACACCTAGAGGTTTAACGGCTTGTTGCATATGCTCAATGCAATCGTGTTTCCTACGAAAGTGCGACCTATCTAGTTAGTTTTCATTTTTTTTACTCGAGGACGAGTAAAAGATAAGTGTGGGGGTATTTGATTGACACTGAAAAGTGTTTATTTTATTACTCTTATGCTTTATCTTTTGTAAATAAATAAATGATACTTTGGTTACTTTTGTATGTTTTTACAGGATGTCAAGAAATGCCTCCTTCAATTCAAATCAATGGCCAACTACAAGAAAGAGCTACTTCCTCACATCAAATTCATTTCAATTGCAAAAGAAGTAGTAGCTCACTGGTAAAGGCATAGGAATTGGTGCTGAGAGACCTGAGTTCGAACCCCGTCAAGCTCACTTTTTGCCAAAGAAACGGAGCGCGTTCACACTGGCCCCTTTGCTTTGAGAAATATCTGGATTAGTGTTATGTTATATATATACATACACATATTCATGTGTATATATTTATGATGTGCACCAATTAACATCTCAGCAATAGCCATATTCTCATCATGGAAGTAAATTCAAAACATTCAATTTCAATTAGAAGAATTTCTGATTGAATTGTTGCCAAGAAGAAAAACCAATTTTGAAGATTTTATCTTATATTGCCTTTGGAGTCTGATAAGCGTCCTTATTTGGAAGAATTAATTAGATGCAATCTTCTATCAATCAAGCCACATGGGAAAATTGAAAGATATGGAAAATATTTACCATGATATGCCCAGATTTTCTCCAATCAGGTGGTCAAGGAAGGCAAGAAATATTCATGAATAAGGAGGGCCATTTATTCATAGACCTAGTTAGGGTTTTCCCATTCGCATCTATAAATATGTGATTGTAACCATTGTAAAAATTCATTCATTCTTCTGTACTCTCTTTTAGTTTCAATAAAACTTTCGTTTCTTTAGTTTCTGCATTTTACTTTCATGGCAAATTGTGTTGTCTAGTCAATTAGATTTGCTAGAACACAATTTGTTATTGCTTCTATTTTTCTTACTAGTGATTGGCCGTCTGATTAGATTCAGCGGTAATCCTAGTTTTTATTTTCAGTTGTTGATTTCTTTCCTGCAATTTTATTTCCAGTGTTCTATTTTATTTTAATCATTGAATTTATTACAGATCCGATTAGATTCGAATCTGTAGTAAATTCAATTGCATCTTTTAGTCGTAGTTTCAGTTTTTATTTTGCTTTGCGAAAAAATCAACCTCTAAGCTTTGTCTAACTCGCCCAAGGAATTATCTAAATAATTTAATTTTAATCTACCTCCCTGTGTTCGACCTGTTTGCTACATACCTGTATGCTTGCAGAATTTAATTTAAATGTCGCGCTTTTCTAATTCATAGACTAGCGTCGATCAATAGAGTTGTTTTCTACCTTAGCAATTTCGAGGACGAAATTTTTTTAAGTGGGGAAGAATGTAATGACCTGCATTTCCAACAAGATAATAATTAATTAATTTAATTATTTAAAAGGTTATTAAAAGGATTTCATGGTCGCTGAAGTAAATAATGGTGAATATTTAGTTAAAATAATAAATTAAATAATATATTTAATTCTGAAATAATAAAACTGGCTGAAATGGCGATATGGTGTGAATTGGGGAAATTCAAAATATATAATTCAGTTTAGAATTGAATTACAATAACGAATATATTTAATTGATGATGGTTGAACGTATAATTATAATATAATTATAATCAAGCTCGAAATGGAGCGGTAGTTCGCCAATTGGCGATTCGAACTTTAAACGAGTATACAGAAGCCGTTTTAAATCAGATTTCTGTGAAACGAGAAACGTGTGGAGTTGGTCGATTATATTTTTCTAGTGGAAGAGAAAAATCGAGATTTCATCGTGTAGATTTTGATTTATGTCTAAATCAAATTTTAGAAAAGTCGCTGTGGAATTCCTTTATAATTCGTAACGCTTTACATACGTTACAAAAGGATTTTCAATGTAAAATGGGATATCGATTCAACCAGGACTTGGAATATCGAGAGTGTAATTATTTTAGAGCTCTATGGTATTCCACTGTGAATATATATGATAATATTTATTCATAAATATTTAATTTAATTTAATTTAAATATATTTATATATTTAAATGCGTTATTTAAAGCTTTAAAAATAGCCAGTTTTGCAAACGACCTCAGAATTCGATGAAACTAATTTTGTTGGATCCGCAATGTTAAATTATTTTTAGAGGTCAAGTTTTGTGATTTTTATAGTCAGTATGTGGCCGTATGGATTTTTAGAGCTAAAAACAGTCAGTATTTCGACAGTTAAAAATACGCTGTGTGAGAAAACGGAGTCGGAATTCGTCGAAACCAGTTTCATTGGGACCGTAATGACAAACTACAGCTGCATGCCCAGTTTCGTGATTTTTGGGTATCATATGTGGTTGCAGGAATTTTTAAAGGACAATCATAAGCAGCATTTCGTTATATATATATATATATATGAATTAAATAATCAAGATAAAATATCTATAAACCATTCTTAAGCCTAGAGAAGGCCACATCGTGATCATTACCAGCCACACCTCTATTGTTTATAAACGCAGCACAAATCTCATTTGCCAAAACTAAAAAAAAATGCAGGAAACATAAATCAAAAAAATTCCAATAAAATCCCAATAAAATGCAAAGTAGGTTCCTTTGGGTTCACATAGGAGAGTTCTTCAAATTCGTATGCATTCCATCGCACTCGATTCATGTTGGTCGACGCTCATTTGAGGAGCAAGAAACCTAGGGTTCCTTTTATTGTGAAATTGGAGCATTTACTCAACATTTGAGGGTTGTTTTTGGATTCAGGAGTTCGAATCACTTCGTATAGGTTTATTTGGAAAAAATTTAGAATAAAAAGCGTCGCTGGTTTCATGAGTGTCGTGACTTCAGGCCAACGAACGGAGTAGCACAGGGGGGGTGCGAGCTCCATGAAGTGGTAATGAATAAGGAGGGTTTGTGAAGAGAAAGTGGTTGGAGCTTTTAGTTGGGATTTTCGTTGAAGAGACGAGGAGCGATGGATGCTTTAATGTCGGATCTGGCCATGAGTTTATACAGGAGGTCACGGTTCATTTTGGGAAGAAAGTAAAAGAAGGGGTTGGGTCCAATGTTTCTAAGTGGGCCAAGAAGAAGGGTAAAGCCCAAATGGAGTTTTATTTAAGTTTTATTTAAAATTCAAACTATGTATTAACTTATATAATTCGTATCATTGTCATATGTTATCGGAATCTGACGAAACGAGATCCGTTGGGATCGTATGGACGGTGGCTACGAAATGAGACTGACTAGAAGTCCATCCGAGCTCGTTAAAATTTATGGCGAAATAGATTGTCCGACTGAATCAAATAACGCAAATCATTATTTAACGGTTAACGCGAAATGTGAGTAAAACTCACCAACTCTGAACAGTTATATTTCTATAACATACTTTTAGAACGGTTAATCATCTATTGATTTGCTGTGTGTTGGTTGATTGATTGAACATCTAGTCAGTTAGTTGAAATTATATATATATATAAACCGTTAAATATGTATACATATTGATTCTGTTTATCAGAATAATTCGTACTGAACTGTAATGGATGTTGATTATACTGTGTAACATCTGTGGATGTAGGGAAACAGGTTGGAGGGACCTAACTGGGTTCCTCAATATTTATAATACTGTTTTGTTCATATATTGTGTTATATGATGTGATATATAACCTGTTGTCGATTATATGTGCTTGGACGATATTGAACATCGTGATTTGATATGATTGAATACCATAACATACGGGATGTTGATAAGGGAATTTTCAAAGTAATATTTAGAATAAAATATTTATAACTGGAATCTTTATAAATAAGAGATATTTATAAATTTGAATATTTATAAATAAGAAATATTTATAAATTGGAATATTTATAAATAGGAGATGTTTAGAAAAAGAAAATAATTTCAAACCATTTTCTTTTTGAATGGAAAGGCCTGTTTTGCGGGTTTGGGGATTTTCCCGATGCTCCCGATACAAAGGGTGTTATGGCGAATTTTTCTGGGAATTTAAGGAGTTAGAATATTCTTAAGAATAAATAGAAAAAGGAAATATTTGTTAACCATTTAAAAAAAGAATTGAAAAGGAAATACTTAGAAAATAAATAGAGTTAAAAAGGAAAACGTTATAAAGTAGAAACCGTTATAAAGAAGAAAATGTTATTAAAAGGAAATCATTTTTAAAGTGTAGAACCGTTATTCAAAAGTAAATCTTTTCAAATGAATAAACGTGATAAAAAGGAAAATCTTTACAAAGCAAAAGAGTTAACCAGTTCAGTAGAGTTAACCAGTTTAGTTAGAGTTAACCAGTTCAGTTAGAGTTAACCAGCCAAGTTAACCAGTTGGGTTAAGTAAGTCAAGTTAACCAGTTGAGTTAAGTAAGTCAAGTTAAACCGGTTAGAGTTAACCAGTTCAGTAAAGTTAACCAGTTTAGTAGTGTTAGCCAGTTCAGTTAGAGTTAACCAGTTCAGTTAGAGTTAACCAGTTGAGTTAGAGTTAAACAATTCAGTAGAGTTAACCAGTTCAGTAGAGTTAACCAGTTCAGTAGAGTTAACCAGTCAAGTTAACCAGTTGAGTTAAACAAGTCAAGTTAACCAGTTGGGTTAAGTAAGTCATGTTAAACCAGTTAGAGTTAACCAGTTAGAGTTAATCAGTTGGAGTTAACCAGTTAGAGTTAATCAGTTAGAGTTAATCGTTTAGAGTTAAAACGAACTAGAGTTAATCAAATATAGTAATTTGAGACAGAGTAAGTCAAACATAGTTATTCAGGGTGAGTTGCCATCTCGTACGACTGCTAGCGAAATTCATAGGGCTGTAAATAGCCTAAGGCGATCAGATGTTTCCTGAGGGAATCAGGCGTAACCATTGTGATCGCTGCGATCTAGAGTCAAGCGAATGGAGTTAAATCGAATATTAGTTATTCGAAATAAAGTTAAAAACAGACATAGTTATTCGAATATAAGTTAATTGAATATTAGTTATTCGATAGGAATGAATCAAGTTGAATTAAATAAGTCAAGTAAGTTGATATAAGATTATCGAGTTAAGATAATCGAGTTAAGTAATCGAGTTAAGATTATCGAGTTAAGTTAATCGAGTTAAGATAATTGAGTTAAGTTAATCGAGTTAAGTGAATCAAGTTAGATTATCGAGTTAAGATAATCGAGTTAAGTGAATCGAGTGGTCGAACCAAGTTAGTCGAGTTCGTCAAGTCGAGTTAATCGAATTTAGTTATCCAAGAGGAGTTAATCGAATTTAGTTATTCGAATGGAGTTAAATCGAATATTAGTTATTCGAAAGGAGTTATCGATTAGTTTAATCGAAAGGAGTTATCGATTATAGTTTAATCGAAAGGAGACTATCGAATATAGATCGAATATAAGTTATTCAAAGTGAGTCAATCGAATATAAGTTATTCGAAGTGAGTAAATCGAATATAAGTTATTCGAAGGGAGATAATCGAATATAGGTTATTCGAAGAAGAGTTAATCAAAAAGAGATTACTCGAATAGAGTTAATCGTCGAATTCGATTATATCGAATTCGGGAAAGTACTTATACTTTCCGGCTTTTAAATCAAGAGAATATATAAAAGAATTAGTGTTCGTTTAACGGTTCGAATTAAGTAATAAATGGAAGTTATAATATGAAATTAGAAAATTCGAAAGTAGAGATCATAACGTTATCGTTATAATAAATGTTTCAATAAAGAAGTGGATTCGTAAATAGAATCCGCGAGTTACGTAAAGAAGTTGGTTAAAGTTTAAAAGGTAAACTTTGACCATTTTGAAGTTAAAACGTTGTTCAATTAAGGTCTGAGAAGTAATTATACCCCAACTTGATTGACTTCCGTCTTAACTAAGGAATGGTAAAGTTGATCGTGAAGTAGTTTTGGAAATTTTTCCAAACAAGAATCAGAAATGTTTTCTGATAATAGAGAATAAGAATTTAGAATATATGGAAACAGGAGATAAACAAATTAATGAACTTAAGAGTCTAAATGTTAAATGATGATTGATTGATATGATTTCCATTTGGAAATAATATCGTTGTTTGCACACGAGTTTTTCTTTGATTGTTAAATCACAGATTATCAATGTTTTGACCATTTTAACATTGTCAATATGGAGAGACCGGTTGGATTATTATCCAAAGAACCACTCTGTATTGGCATAAGCGTTGCGAATCATATATGCCAAAGATAATTGAAGACGAAGTAAAGTGCAAGGGCTATTGTATAAGTCTTAGATAACAGTGCCTAAGATGGATGTACTGAATAGTGCCTTCGGTTTGTCCAATCCCAGTACAACTTGTATGGACGAATGTCTGACAGAGTATTCCTAACGAATCACATATGTTGATCTCGTCAAACGTATTACGTTTGGTGGCGGAGGAATTCGTTTCTCTTAGCTTCATACCTGCGATACCGTTAAGGAAAACAATAATGATTTGGCGGGTATGACGATGTGGCATTCTAAGTAATGAAGATATGAGATGTAAAAAGATAAGCGTAGCTTCTAGCCTTACATCCGGTAAATGATAGAAATCGGGCAGGCAGCATGGCTAAGTCGGTCGCTCCGAGGTAGGGTGTATAATCACCTATCTAGAGAACATTCATTTGCTTCTTTAATCTATCAATGCTGTCCCATATATATATATATATATATATATATATATATATATATATACGGTAACGGTTGCGGATCCCAACCATTGGTGATGTACATTCGATACACTCAAGCGAAATGAGTGGTCGGTCATGTGTGGCTGAGTTGCAAGATGTTCTTGTTGAACTCCAGTGTATCGTTCCTAGAGTACGCTGATCGGAAGGTGGTTCCATACCTTGTCATAGTTGGAAATCCATTACCCAATACGTGCTTGCAGTTTTGATTGTATACTATTTATGTAGAACGTGAGATGAAAGCGTTTCTGCTAGATGATTAATATATTGTGGTTGATAGACATTATTATAATATCAAAAGGTTTTGATATGAAGATGTTTTGGATTCTCAAAAGGGAAAAACCCATTACATTATACGGCGTGGTCTTATGAGGTATCATTTACTTGTTCAAACTGTTTTAAACTGTTTTACTCATACCAGTCCCATGACTGACCCAGAGTTTATTTTGTTTATTTTCCCTAAAATCTTGGGTGCCTAATTTGTACGGGCATTCAAGTAGTCGGGATTTTACAGATACACTTGGAGAGCTTGGAGCAGGAGGCTTTAAGATTCCATAGCTATTATTATTTCCGCTGTTGTTGTAAGTGTTGTACTCTGATAAGTGGTATTGTATACATAACCGTTTTATTTCAAAAGTTATGTTATATTTTATTCGTTCCGCTGTGAGATTCGTGTTACTCTGACGATGATGTTCTTCTTCTTCTTCTATTCTATAAGTTCCTATCTTATCTATTCTCACCCTCTAACTTCTTTCATTAACAATTCATTATTTTCGATCCTTGGATGTTCGATATGTGTTGTATATCGGATAACCAAGATCGACTTTTTCTGAGTCGTTACAATTTTTATATATATAAAAATAACTAAATTCATTTAACGACGCTTCAGGTCGATTGGCGGCCCTTGCGTTGTTTTCAACCAAATTTGATTTACACATATCTTGAAATCTAACTGTTGGATTTTAACAAAGTTTATATCGTCGAAAAGATCTTCCCAAAGAGGTCCTAATGGTTCCAGTTTGGGAAAATCCGACGGACGGATCTTACGGTATAATCATTTAAAGCTACCATTTCAAATCGCGAACTGCAGTAGCGCATTCGTTAAATTTTAATTTTAATATATATAAATATAAATCGTTTGGCGATTTCAACTATTAAAATCATTTCTTTTTATCGCATCTAAAATGAGATAAAAATATCACTTTTATTTCTACTCTTTTTATTGTCCTTAGAATGACAATAAAAATACTTCTTTTAATTCTAATCTTTTATTGAATATAAAATATCAATAAAAATGTCACCTTTATTTCCATGTTTTTATTTATATCTAAAATATAAATAAAAATACACTTTTTTACTCAAGTTTTTTTATTCATGTTTTTATGTACATAATGTAAATAAAAATGTACCTTTTGTTTTCATGTTTTTATTTATATTTAAAATAAAATAAAAAATACCTTTTCAATTCTTGTTTTTATTTATATATAAAATATTAATAAAAATGTCAACTATTTATAATCATGTTTTTATTTACAACTAACTTGTAAATAAAGTGTACTGCTCTTTCTATGGTTTTTATTTGCATATAAAAAGGAAAATGAAAATATACTTCTTTTTCTAATCATGTTCACAAATACAAAATGTGCTTTTTCCCATTCTTGTTTTTATTTGCAAATAATTTGCAAATAAAAATATGATCTTTTTATTCTCAAAAGAGAATAACGCTAAAAAATGTACTTTTTCAATTTATGTTTTATTTTCATCTAGTATGTAAACAAAAATATACTTTTCTATAATCAGGGTTTTTATTTACAACTAGAATGTAAATAAAAGGGTTCTTTCTCATTCTAAGTTTTAATTCACATCCATAATGTGAATAAAAATTTACTTCTTAATTCTAAGTTTTTATTCACATCTATAATGTAACGACCCAGATTTTTGCGACTTTGGTTATCGCCATAAACGCGACGACGACTAACCAAACATCGAAAAATCCTGGTAGTTAGTGAAAGAAATTAGAGGGTGAGGATAGATAAGATAGAATTTTAGAATAGAAGAAGAAAAGAAGAACTTACATCATCAAAGTAACACGATTCTCACAGCGGACCGAATAACATATAATATATAACATAACCTTGAGATATAACTATTATGTATACAATAGCACTTATCAGAGTACAACACTTACAACACAACGGAAATAAACTATAGCTATATGATCCTGAAGCCTCCTGCTCCAAGCTCTCCAAGTATATCTGTAAATCCCGACTACTTGACTGCCCGTACAAATTTAGACACCCAAGAGTTTAGGGAAAACAACGAAGTAAACTCCGGGTCAGTCATGGGACTGGTATGAGTAAAACAGTTAAAACAGGTATATGATATCTCATAAGACCACGCCGTGAATACGGAACGGGTTTTTCCCTTATGAGAATCCAAAACATCTTTGACAAGCAATATCGTTGTGATATTATAATAATGTCTAAGTACAAATAGCTATCAATTTAGCAGAACGCTTTCATCTCACGTTCTACATATATGGTATACAATCAAACTCGCAAGCACGTATTGGATAATGGGTTTCCAACTATGACAAGGTATGGAACCACCTTCGCTAGTGTACCTCTAGAGAGGAATACACTGGATTCAACAAGAACATCTTGCAACCCCGGCCACACATGACCGACCACTCATTTCGCTTGAGTGTATCGAATGTATATCACCAATGGTTGGGATCAGCAACCGTTTCCCGAATGGGACAGCATCAACAATAGATTTTTAGAAATAAATGAAACTCTAGATCAGGTGATTATACACCCTAATAGGTGCGACCTACGTAGCCATGCTGCCTGCTCGATTTCTGTCATTCACCGGTTGATGAGGCTAGAAGCTACGCTTTATCATCACATCAGATTCACTTCGAATGCCACATTGTCAGATCCATCGAAATCACTAACTTGACGTCTACAACCATACATTATGTGTCAGCTAAAAGAAGTTTCCTTCTCCGCTTCCACTCTTGGTACGGTTGAAGAAATCAAGGTACGTGACCTTTCTGGAAATACTCTGTCAGAAATTCATCCATACACTTAGAATATCACATCGTCATACCAGCCAAATCACAAATTGATTTGCCCAAACATAACCCGGGTATACAGCTAAGAGAAACGAATTTATCCGCCACCAACGTGAATACGTTTGAACAGATCAACTTACGGGATCCATTGGATATACTCTATCAGACCTTCTTCCATATACGTTGTCCTGGGAATGGACAAACCGAAGGCACTATTCAGTATATCCATCTTAGTCACTGCTATCTAAGACTTATACAACTGCCCTTGCACTTTACTCCGTCTTCAATTATCTTTGGCATATATGATTCGCAACGCGTATGCCAATATATAGTTGTTCTTTGGATAATAATCCAACCGGTCTCTCCATATTAACAAAGTTAAAATGGTGAAAACTTCGATAGTCTGTGAGTTAACTATCAAAGAAAAACAAGTGTGCAAACAACGATATTATTTCCAGATGGAAATAATATCGAACAATCATCAAACAACTTTTATCCTTTTGGTTCAATAATTTACTTATCTCCTGTTTCCCTATATTTAACTTTTGCTATTTTCTAGATTCAGAAAATATACGTTATTACCGCTGGAAAACATTTCTCTTTCTTGTTTCCTATATTAGAAAACATTTCTGGTTCTTCTTTGGAAAACATTTCCAAATTCTTATATTGGACGTAGACAGATGTTTAAACAAACTATCGCGATGCCAACTCAACCATTTCCTTTAATTACTAAATCCACTTTACTGTCGAACCATTCCCATTTCTTAGTTAGAAGCGAAGCCAATCAAGTTAGGGTAGAACTACCTCTCAGACCTCAACTGAACAACATTTCTAACCTTGAAATAGGTAAAGTTCTCTTTAGATTCTTTCAACTACTTCCTTACTTAATCTTCCTTTCGAATAACTTTACTCGTTTAACTCCTTTCAATTTAACTCAATTTGACTGACCCTATTGGATTAACTCTATTCGATTAATCCTATGCACTTAACTCCTGTCGAATAAACTATATTCGATAACTCCTCTAACTCTATTCGAATAAACTATTCGATTAACTCCTCTAACTCTATTCGAATAAACTATATTCGATATCTCTTTTGGATTTCCTCGGTTTGATTAACTCAACTTCGACTAACTCCTTTTTGAACAACTATAATTGACTAACTCCTTTTGAACAACTAAAATCGACAAACTCCCTTTGAACAACTATAATTGACTAACTCCTTTGGATAACTAACTAACACTTTGGATTAACTTCGACTAACTCCTTTTGATAACTCTAACTCATTTGGATTAACTAACGTCGACTAACTCCTTTTTGATCACTTGACCAATCCACTTGGTTAAAATAACTAATTAACTTAACTAATCCACTTGGTTAACTCGACCCATCCACTTAGACTAACGCGACCAATTCACTTGGTTTAACTTTGACTAATTCACTTAGTTTAACTTCGACTAACTCACTTAGATAAACTAACTCCTTTGGATAAACTTACTCCGTTGGATAACTAACTCCTTTGGATTAACTAACTCCTTCGGATTAACTAACTCCTTTGGATTAACCAAAATCGACTAACTCCTTTGGATTAACCAAAATCAACTAACTCCTTCGAATATAAACTATATTCTATTAACTCCTCTAACTCTATTCGAATAAACTATATTCGATATCTCCTTTGGATTTCCTCGGTTTGATTAACTCCTCGAATATAAACTATATTCGATTAACTATTTTGGATATGAACTATATTCGATTAACTCTTCTTTGATTTACTTTAATCGAATGACTTTATTTGATGAACTATACTTGTTTAACTCTATTTGATTCCCTAGATAAATACTCCTTTATAATCCTATTTATTTTTCTAACTAAATAATCTTTTTAATTCTATTTATTTAACAAATAAATATGTCCTTTTATTTCTATTTATTAATAAATGGTCTACAAATATTTCTCTTCTTATATATTTGACAAATATATTCCTTTATATTTGATTTACAAATATATATCCTTTATACTTGTTTTCACAAATATATTTATTTTACAAACTATTCTCTTATATTTGAATTACAACTATTCCCTTCAATTTAGATTCAAATATACTTCCCTTATAATAGAATTTCAAATATACTTCCTTTATATTTGAATTGCAATATACTTCCTTTATATTTGAATTGCAAATATACTTCCTTTATATTTGAATTGCAAACTATTCTTCCTTTATATTTGAATTGCAAATATACTTCCTTTATATTTGAATTGCAAACTATTCCCTTCTATTTAATTTACAAATATAACCCCTTTATATTTGATTTACAAGTAAACCCCTTTATATTTGATTTCAAATAGAATTTCTTTTTATATTCAGAACCCTTTCCCTTTTATATATATAAAAGCCAGTGATTTTATATAAATAAACTATATTTCAAATTATACTTTGAAAATCTCCTGTCTATATTCTGGTATTTTTGATGCTATTTAACATACCATATATCAACGATAAATATCGTCCCACACATAATCAACGTCTGATTATATATCACATTATATATCACATTATATAAATCACAGTAAAATAACTGTTGAGGAATCCAGTTGGATTCCTCCAACCTGTTTCCCTGCATCCACAGATGTTAGACAATGTAACAACATCGATTATACTTTGATATGCGTTATTCTGATAGCAGAATCACATATAAACATTTAACAGTTTATATATATATATATATACATATATATATATATATATATATAATTTCTACTAACTGACTAGCAGTTCAATCAAACGGTCAACACACAGTCAAACAGACAATATTTAACAGTCCTAATAATACACTGTAAAAATAGAACTATTAAGAGTTGGTGAGTTTTACTCACATTGGACGATCATCGTCAATGACGATAACCATCGCTTGGTTCACACAATTTATTTTGCTATAAATTGTAACGGACTCCAATTGACTCGCGGTCAGTTCCGTTGTGTAGTGTCCGTCCATACGATCCCAACGGATCTTGTTTCGTCAAGTTCGGATAACATACGACAAAGATATGCAATTATAAAAGTTAATATACGTTGTTTGAATTAAAATTTAAACAATATATATTTATTTATCTATTTGGGCCTCACCTTTATGATCCAGCCCAAACCCTTCTCTACCCGCATCTACTTCCACAAGCCAAAAATTCACGCTGCTTCCATTTCCCATTTCAGCCGATCATTCCCTTGCCAAATAACTTAATTATATACTATACAAACAAAAAGCTCAGGCCTTACTTAGAATACCCGGACCAACCAGTCCTTTTTAAGAGCCCGATACCCGTGTTTAACTCTTCTTCCATCCCCAGATTTTAAAACCCGTAAGCTCTCAACTGAGAAATTTCCATGGCAGACACTTTTGAACCCCGTGAACCATCCTTACTTACTGGTTCCTTCACCAACATCCACACGCCATTAATATTCTTCTCCACCATAAAAACTCGCCTCCAGCTCCTCTCCTTCACTTACTGCCTTGCCACTGAACTTCGAACCCCCCTTTCCGGTGACAGCTCCCCATTTCCGCATGCTAACGCAAAGGACTCGGATGCCCCATCGAACTCCTCTCCGCTTTCTACATCAAAACGCGACACAAGCGTGCTTGGCAGCCTACAGTAAATCATGCCAATGTTATACTCCCTCCATCACCAGTTACTTGCGCCACCACCGTTGCCATCCACGTGGCTCCCGTAGTCCCCATTTACCCTCAACTAAGAAGAACCACGCAAGCTAGCTCCTTCACTATTTCAAGACTGTCTTCTTCCCTTCCCAACTACACTCACCCGGCTACACAGTAGTTCGTCCCCATCGCAAAACAACGCAACTCCCCACATCTTGTACATGTATTCATCTCCCATGAACTAACAAAACAGCTTTTCCAGTTTATCATATACTTGCGCATATACTTCTTCATTTCAGGCCACGCTTATCACTTCGCCTTGAAGACTTCGGCCCATGAGCTCCAGATACCGCAACGTCCACCATAACCTTCCCGAAATGAAATTCGAGCTCCAGCTTTTGATACCCGCCATGCATCTCAAAACCGCACCCAACAAACGTATTGAACTTGAACGAAATGGCCAGATCCGATCTACAGCTTCTCCTGTTACTCCACATGCACGTACACATCCTCTCGCCATAAACTACACTCCATAAATACCACGCTTAAATAAATGATTGAACAGCAAAACTGCCATAAGCTCTAGCTTCTTTCTTTTCCTTTGAAAGCTCTAGTACCTCAGAAGCCTACATCCTTGCACGCTGGTGGCTCCAAGCAGTTTCATTTGGCTTCAGTTGAACCCCGTTCTTCGACGTAGTGGTTTTTGGGAGTCATAAGGATTAAATCGATTTTCTGAAGATTTTAGAACTTGCGGAAATTTTGTTGAGGAACGAATTGTTGTGGCGGCTCGTTTTGAGCGGAAGAGAATTAGGTTTTAAAGTTTTTAAGGTGGGGTTATTTATATTAGTTTTCTTTCTATTTCATGGAGGGGAAGCTTCCACGTTTTCTCTTCGAAGTTACACAGAAACGGTGACTGAAAACAAAGGGGACTGCGTGGCCTTTTGTTGATCAAGGAATGGGATTCTTATTTTAATTCTTTTAAGTTATTCAAAGTTCATGTACCCTACTACGTAATTATTCCCATGTACGAGCGCTGCAGACCGATATAAATATACCGTTATAATCAGCGATGTGCCAGGATTCCAAAACTATAATAATACCGGTAGATTGACTCATATTTTGAAACCTCAAAATGTTGATTACAGGATGTGAAATACTTCAAATAAAAAGTCGCTTATTAAATTAATTAAAAATTACAGTAAAATTCTAAAAATTAAGTTATCACTATGTCTCTAAAGAACCTTGTCTAAATTCAAGCCGGATACTTAAATATTCTCAAGTAACTGTTCTGGTCAGGGCGATGCATTTCTGAGAATTTGATTTGGACATAACTCAAAATCTACACGACGAAATCTCGATATTTCTCTTCCACTAGAAAGATATACTCCACCAGCTCCGCACGTTTCTTGTTACACAGAGATCCGATTTAAAACGAACCCTGTACATCCAGTTGAAGTCTAAATCGCCAAATAGCGAACTGCTACGTCGTTACATGCTCTATTTTAATTATATTATAATTCCACGTCCAAACTGTCGTCGAGTGAATATATTCGTCAATATAATTCCAACTCTAAGCTGAATTAAATCTCGGGGATGACCCCGTTCACCGAATATTGTCAATTCCTATATTTCTGACTATTTCTGAATTAAATATATTATTTAATTATTTAATGTAATTAAATAACCACTTAATTTAATTCAACGACGATTTAATTTCCTAAATCAATATTTATATAATCAAATAAATTAATTATAATATCCCTGACAATGCGGGTCATTACAATCTTCCCTACTTATAAAAATTTCGTACTCGAAATTGCTAAGTTAGAGGACGACCCCATATATTGGAACTCCTAAGATTTGTTTACCCCTTATTTATGATTTCAACTGAACCAATTAATATCGACTAACATATTAATTCTTTCTGACTTACTAAAATTTTCAAAAATTTTGAAAAATTCTCTAACCCTTTATATTTTCAGAAAATTTCGCCATAACCTCCTTTGTACAGCCCTATCGGTAAAACCACAACTCGCGTCTCTGGGCCATCTCCAACCCAAAAGAAAATCAAAGTATTTCCCAGCTTACGCTTATTTGGATTAAAACGAATGTTGTGTAGAACATCGTTACGACAACCCAAATACTATATTCAACTAACTCTTATCCAACATTGATCTTCGAGCCTGAAATCTTACTATTTACTTGTTAATAATGAAACCAATCAAGTTGGGGTATAACTACCTCTTAGACCTTGACTGAATAACATTTATAACGTCAAAACAGATAAGACTACTTACTCAAAATAATCAATACCAAACAACTAATTATTCACTTTTAAACACGTATACTTTTTCTCTTTTTAAGTTCGTTTCCTCATCGACTTCTCTATATGTACTGATATATAGAATTCCACATATCAGATTTTCTTAAAAATATTCTAACTCCTTAAATTCCCTGAAAAATTCGCCATAAGCTCCTTTGTACCGGGAGCATCGGGATATTTCACTAGCCTCCCATGGCCCTCAAAAATCCCAAAAGAAAAAGAAAAGCCAAGCGGTTTGCCGATACGGCTCATAAACCTCATGCTTATATCAAATATAAACTTGTACCTTTTGTCGGGCATATCAACTTTATCACTTTCACCTGTTATCAATCCAACATATACCCAAGGTCATCTCAACCAATTGTCAATCAGTTTTTATCCACAATTTCAACCATTCGCTTTATATCCAAACCAACTATCATTTCAAACTCGAGTTTGATTATCGATTTCAAACTCTTAACTTGGTTATCGAATTACACTTCAAATTCGAATCTCACAAATCCCATTTGTCCCGATATCCTCCTAATTCAAATTCAGTTACCACTTAACTGACTTTATTTCAAATTTCGAATTTGTTTTTCACACATTTCTATTTAATTTGTTTTAATTCACACAATCTGTTTCTGGGAGTTTTTAAACAGGTTAATCTTTTCCAAAAATCAAAATATTCTATTTGGAATATCAAAACCACTTGTTTTCTCAAAACAATTCAAAAGCAAAATCTTTGGTAGTAATCTGTCACTTACCACTCGAAGATGAACACTGATGACGCTGCAGTCATCATCAGAGTTTATTTTCCAGCGAATAAAATGAGTTCAATACTATATCACCTTTCAAACCCAATTTCAAACATTTTCACTTTGAAACATAATTCAAATACCATTCACGATGTTTTTTTAAAACAATTTAAAATCTCCCAGGATCTTAAATTTTCCTTATACTTAATCCTGATTCATTTTCAAACACTTATTCAATTTCCCAGCATTTGAATTTCAATTCTGATCTTAATTTCAGACTTAACTTATCTAATTCCACGTATTTCACTTATGAATTCTGATTTGTTATACATAACCATTTCACTTTATAATCTTACTCGATTATAATTACAACCAATATATCTAATATATACATTTCCTCTAGATCGGAATATACCTTGGGTAAACTTACTTTAATTTACCCTCTTTACAAAACATATCGTGACGACCCATCGTATTCGAGTGTTTATTAACTCCTACCGATACAATGGATCAAACTGATCGATCAGAACCCATAAACAACTCGACCAATGAATCCGCACAATATAAAACAATTTTTATATCAAATAACAAATACGTTCACTTGTATATATACACTCAACTCAATCTAGGGTATTACTAACCCTATCTCTACCGAGTCACGCCACAGAGCCAACTAATTCTTAACTTAAGTTCTGATACCAACTGTAACGGCCCGGATTTTTGCGACTTTGGTTATCGCCATAAACACGACGGTGACTAACCAAACATCGAAAAATCCTGGTAGTTAGTGAAAGAAATTAGAGGGGGAGGATAGATAAGATAGAAATTTAGAAAAGAAGAAGAAAAGAAGAACTTACATCATCAGAGTAACACGATTCTCATAGAGGAACGAATAACATATAATATATAACATAACTTTGAGATATAACAGTTATGTATACAGTAGCACTTATCAGAGTACAGCACTTACAACACAGCGGAAATAAACTATAGCTATATGATCCTGAAGCCTCCTGCTCCAAGCTCTTCAAGTATATCTGTAAATCCCGACTACTTGACTGCCCGTACAAATTTAGGCACCCAAGAGTTTAGGGAAAACAACAAAGTAAACTCCGGGTCAGTCATGGGACTGGTATGAGTAAAGCAATTAAAACAGGTATATGATATCTCATAATACCACGCCATGAATACGGAACAGGTTTTTCCCTTATGAGAATCCAAAACATCTTTGACAAGCAATATCGTTGTGATATTATAATAATGTATAAGTACAAATAGCTATCAATTTAGCAGAACGCTTTCATCTCACATTCTACAAATATGGTATACAATCAAACTCACAAGCACGTATTGGATAATGGGTTTCCAACTATGACAAGGTATGGAACCACCTTCGCTAGTGTACCTCTAGAGAGGAATACACTGGATTCAACAAGAACATCTTGCAACCCCGGCCACACATGACCGACCACTCATTTCGCTTGAGTGTATCGAATGTATATCACCAACGGTTGGGATCAGCATTCGTTTCCCGAATGGGACAGCATCAACAATAGATTTTTTAGAAATAAATGAAACTCTAGATCAGGTAATTATACACCCTAATAGGTGCGACCTACATAGCCATGTTGCCTGCCCGATTTCTGTCATTCTCCGGTTATTGAGGCTAGAAGCTACGCTTTATCATCACATCAGATTCACTTCGAATGCCACATTGTCAGATCCACCGAAATCACTAACTTGACGTCTACAACCATACATTATGTGTCAGCTAAAAGAAGTTTCCTTCTCCGCTTCCACTCTTGGTACGATTAAAGAAATCAAGGTACGTGACCTTTTTGGAAATACTCTGTCAGACATTCGTCCATACACTTAGAATATCACATCGTCATACCAGCCAAATCACAAATTGATTTGCCCAAACATAACCCGGGCATACATCTAAGAGAAACGAATTCCTCCGCCACCAACGTGAATACGTTTGAAAAGATCAACTTACGCGATCCATTGGATATACACTGTCAGACCTTCTTCCATATACGTTGTCCTAGGACTGGACAAACCGAAGGCACTACTCAGTATATCCATCTTAGTCACTGTTATCTAAGACTTATACAACGGCCCTTGCACTTTACTCCGTCTTCAATTATCTTTGGCATATATGATTCGCAACGCCTAAGCCAATACATATTGGTTCTTTGGATAATAATCCAACCGGTCTCTCCATATTAACAACGTTAAAACGGTCAAAACTTCGATAGTCTGTGAGTTAACTATCAAAGAAAAACAAGTTTGCAAACAACGATATTATTTCCAGATGGAAATAACATCGAACAATCATCAAACAACTTTTATCCTTTTGGTTCAATAATTTACTTATCTCCTGTTTCCCTATATTTAACTTTTGCTATTTTCTAGATTTAGAAAATATACGTTATTACCGTTGGAAAACATTTCTCTTTCTTGTTTCCTATATTAGAAAACATTTCAGGTTCTTCTTTGGAAAACATTTCCAAATTCTTATATTGGACTTAGACAGATGTTTAAACAAACTATCGCGATGCCAACTCAACCATTTCCTTTAATTACTAAATCCACTTTACTGTCGAACCATACCCATTTCTTAGTTAGAAGCGAAGCCAATCAAATTGGGGTAGAACTACCTCTCAGACCTCAACTGAACAACATTTCTAACCTTGAAATAGGTAAAGTTCTCTTTAGATTCCTTAAACTACTTCCTTACTTAATCTTCCTTTCGAATAACTTTACTCGTTTAACTCCTTTCAATTTAACTCAATTTGACTGACCCTATTGGATTAACTCTATTTGCTTAACTCTATTCGATTAATCCTTTGCACTTAACTCCTGTCGAATAAACTATATTCGATAACTCCTCTAACTCTATTCGAATAAACTATTCGATTAACTCATCTAACTCTATTCGAATAAACTATATTCGATATCTCCTTTGGATTTCCTCGGTTTGATTAACTCAACTTCGACTAACTCCTTTTTGAACAACTATAATTGACTAGCTCCTTTTGAACAACTAAAATCGACAAACTCCATTTTAACAACTATAATTGACTAACTCCTTTGGATAACTAACTAACCCTTTGGGTTAACTTCGACTAACTCCTTTTGATAACTCTAACTCATTTGGATTAACTAACGTCGACTAACTCCTTTTTGATTACTTGACCAATCCACTTGGTTAACATATCTAATTCACTTGAATTAACTTAACTAATCCACTTGGTTAACTCGACCCATCCACTTAGACTAACTCGACCAATTCACTTGGTTTAACTTTGACTAATACACTCAGTTTAACTTCGACTAACTCACTTAGATAAACTAACTCCTTTGGATAAACTAACTTCTTTGGATAACTAACTCCTTTGGATTAACTAACTCCTTTGGATTAACTAACTCCGTTGGATTAACCAAAATCGATTAACTCCTTTGGATTAACCAAAATCGACTAACTCCTTCGAATATAAACTATATTCGATTAACTCCTCTAACTCTATTCGAATAAACTATATTCGATATCTCCTTTGGATTTCCTCGGTTTGATTATCTCCTCGAATATAAACTATATTCAATTAACTATTTTGGATATGAACTATATTCGATTAACTCTTCTTTGATTTACTTTAATCGAATGACTTTATTTGATTAACTCTACTTGTTTAACTCTATTTGATTTCCTAGATAAATACTCCTTTATAATCCTATTTATTTTTCTAAATAAATATTCTTTTTAATTCTATTTATTTAACAAATAAATATGTCCTTTTATTTCTATTTATTTATAAATGGTTTACAAAAATTTCTCTTCTTATATATTTGACAAATATATTCCTTTATATTTGATTTACAAATATATATCCTTTATATTTGTTTTCACAAATATATTTATTTTACAAACTATTCCCTTATATTTGAATTACAACTATTCTCTTCTATTTAGATTCAAATATACTTCCCTTATAATTGAATTACAAATATACTTCCTTTATATTTGAATTGCAATATACTTCCTTTATATTTGAATTGCAAACCATTCTTGCTTTATATTTGAATTGCAAATATATTTCCTTTATATTTGAATTGCAAACTATTCCCTTCTATTTAATTTACAAATATAACCCCTTTATATTTGATTTACAAGTAAACCCCTTTATATTTGATTTCAAATAGAATTTCTTTTTATATTCAAAACCCTTTCCCTTTTATATATATAAAATCCAGTGATTTTATATAAATAAACTATATTTCAAATTATACTTTGAAAATCTCCTGTTTATATTTTGGTATTTTTGATGGTATTTAACATACCATATATCAACGATAAATATCGTCCCACACATAATCAACGTCTGATTATATATCACATTATATATCACAATATATAAATCACAGTAAAATAACTGTTGAGGAATCCAGTTGGATTCTTCCAACCTGTTTCCCAGCATCCACAGATGTTAGACAATGTAACAACATCGATTATAGTTTGATATGGGTTATTCTAATAGCAGAATCACATATAAACATTTAATAGTTTATATATATACACACACACGCACACACACACACACATATATATATATATATAATTTCTACTAACTGACTAGCAGTTCAATCAAACTGTCAACACACAGTCAAACGGACAATATTTAACAGTCCTAATAATACACTGTAAAAATAGAACTATTAAGAGTTGGTGAGTTTTACTCACATTTGACGATCATCGTCAATGACGATAACCATCGCTTGGTTCAAACAATTTATTTTGCTATAAATTGTAACGGACTCCAATTGACTCGCGGTCAGTTCCGTTGTGTAGTGTCCGTCCATACGATCCCAACGGATCTTGTTTCGTCAAGTTCGGATAACATACGACAAAGATATGCAATTATAAAAGTTAATATACGTTGTTTGAATTAAAATTTAAACTATACATATTTATTTATCTATTTGGGCCTCACCTTTATGATCCAGCCCAAACCCTTCTCTACCCGCATCTACTTCCACAAGCCAAAAATTCACGTTGCTTCCATTTCCCATTTCAGCCGATCATTCCCTTGCCAAATAACTTAATTATATATTATACAAACAAAAAGCTCAGGCCTTACTTAGAATACCCGGCCCAACCAGTCCTTTTTAAGAGCCCGATACCCATGTTTAACTCTTCTTTCATCCCCAAATTTTAAAACCCGTAAGCTCTCAACTGAGAAACTTCCATGGCCGACACTTTTGAACCCCGTAACCATCCTTACTTACTGGTTCCTTCACCAACATCCACACGCCATTAATATTCTTCTCCACCATAAAAACTCGCCTCCTGCTCCTCTCCTTCACTTACTGCCTTGCCACTGAACTTCGAACCCCCCTTTCCGGTGACAGCACCCAATTTCCGCATGCTAGCGCGAAGGACTCGGATGCCCCATCGAACTCCTCTCCACTTTCTACATCAAAACGCGACACAGGCGTGCTTGGCAGCCTACAGTAAATCATGCTAATGTTATACTCCCTCCATCACCAGCTACTCGCGCCAACAACGTTGCCATCCACGTGGCTCCCGCAGTCCCCATTTACCCTCAACTAAGAAGAACCACGCAAGCTTGCTCCTTCACTATTTCAAGACCGTCTTCTTCCCTTCCCAACTACACTCACCCGGCTACACAGTAGTTCGTCCCCATCGCAAAACAACGCAACTCCCCACATCTTGTACATGTATTCATCTCCCATGAACTAACAAAACAGCTATTCCAGTTCATCATTTACTTGCACATATACTTCTTCATTTCAGGCCACGCTTATCACTTCGCCTTGAAGACTTCGGCCCATGAGCTCCAGATACCGCAACGTCCACCATAACCTTCTCGAAATGAAATTCGTGCTCCAGCTTTTGATACCCACCATGCATCTCAAAACCGGACCCAAAAAACGTATTGAACTAGAACGAAATGGCCAGATCCGATCTACAGCTGCTCCTGTTACTCCACATGCACGTACACATCCTCTCGCCATAAACTACACTCCATAAATACCACGCTTAAATAAATGATTGAACAGCAAAACTACCATAAGCTCCAGCTTCTTTCTTTTCCTTTAAAAGCTCTAGTACCTCAGAAGCCTACATCCTTGCATGCTGGTGGCTCCAAGCTATTTCTATTGGCTTCAGTTGAACCCCGTTCTACGACGTAGTGGTTTTTGGGAGTCATAAGGATTAAATCGATTTTCTGAAGATTTTAGAACTTGCGGAAATTTTGTTGAAGAACGAATTGTTGTGGCGGCTCGTTTTGAGAGGAAGAGAATTAGGTCTTAAAGTTTTTAAGGTGGGGTTACTTATATTAGTTTTCTTTCTATTCATGGAGGGGAAGCTTCCATGTTTTCTCTTCGAAGTTACACAGAAATGGTGGCTGAAAACAAAGGGGACTACGTGGCCTTTTGTTGATCAAGGAATGGGATTCTTATTTTAATTCTTTTATGTTACTCAAAGTTCATGTACCCTACTACGTAATTATGCCCATGCACGAGCGCTGCAGACCGATATAAATGTACCGTTGTAATCAGCGATGTGCCAAGATTCCAAAACTATAATAATACCGGTAGATTGACTCATATTTTGAAACCTCAAAATGTTGATTACAGGATGCGAAATACTTCAAATAAAAAGTCGCTTATTAAATTAATTAAAAATTACAGTAGAATTCTAAAAATTAAGTTATCACTATGTCTCTAAAGAACCTTGTCTAAATTCAAGCCGGATACTTAAATATTCTCAAATAACCGTTCTGGGCAGGGCGCTGCATTTCTGAGAATTTGATTTGGACATAACTCAAAATCTACACGACGAAATCTCGATATTTCTCTTCCACTAGAAAGATATACTCCACCAGCTCCGCACGTTTCTTGTTTCACAGAGATCCGATTTAAAACGAACCCTGTACATTCAGTTGAAGTCTAAATCACCAAATAGCGAACTGCCGCGTCGTTACACGCTCTATTTTAATCATATTATAACTCCACGTCCAAACTGTCGTCGAGTGAATATATTCGTCAATATAATTCCAACTCTAAGCTGAATTAAATCTCGGGGATGACCCCGTTCACCGAATATTGTCAATTCCTATATTTCTGACTATTTCTGAATTAAATATATTATTTAATTATTTAATTTAATTAAAAAACCACTTAATTTAATTCAACGACGATTTAATTTCCTAAATCACTATTTATATAATTAAATAAATTAATTATAATACCCCTGACAATGCGGGTCATTACATATAATGTGAATAAAAATGTACTTTTTCATGACGACTATGAACATTCTTGGTTTAAACCTTTTGATAAACAAAAGTGTTTATTTTTGTTTAACCCTTTTAAATGAACAACAATGTTTGTTCTTGTTTTAATCCCTTTTGACTGAACAAATATGCTTATTTCTTTTAAGTGAACAAAAATGAATATTTTGGTTTTAATCCTTTTACTGAACAAATATGTTTAATTCTTTTAAGCGATTCATACCAAAATAAAATTGTAATTCTTATTGTGTACTCTTTCCTAGTGGTTCACATTACAATAAAAATGTAATTTTTATTGTCAACCCTTTTCTAATGATTCATGTTACAATTAAAATGTAATTTTTATTGTCTTTTCTCTCTAATGGTTCATATTACAAAAAATGTAATTTTTTTATTGTTTATTCTTTCCTAATGTTTCACATTACAATAAAAATATAATTTCTATTGTCTATCCTTTTCTCATGATTCCTATTAACATAAAAATATAATTTTTATGTTGCAGCATTTCTAACATTTCACATTAATCATAAAAAGATATTTTATGCTGAATCATTTCTAATATTTCAACAAAGAAAACAAATAAAAGTGATATATTTGTTTGTTGTCAATTCTAACTCAATAAACAAATAAAAAATGATATTTTACCAATTCAACATTTTATAACTGAAATGTTATTTTTATTCACCTTAACATTTTATAACTAAAATATTATTTTCTTTACTTTAACATTTTATACTTAAAATGTTATTTTTCCTTACTTTAACATTTTATACTTATAATGTTTTTTTTTTGAGCAAAAATGCGTGATCTTCTGCATAGAAGAGAGCACACATATGTATAATAAAAACAAAGATACAGAGTCCAAATACAATACAAAAAGAGACAGGACAAAAACAAAACACATCTCTGGTAAAGTAAAGGATAGTAGATAGATGAGCTTTGGATAAACCACCGCCTATCCTGCTCCAATATCGAATTCTGGCAAAGCCACCACACGATGTAGATTTTATACTTAAAATGTTATTTTTCCTTACTTTAACATTTTATACTTAAAATGTTATTTTTCCTTACTTTAACATTTTTCTATGTTTTCCTTTATCATATAAAAGAATATTTTATATGTACACATTTTCTATGTTTTCTATGACAAATAAAGAATAATTTATTTGTATACACATTTCAAATTTAACTTAACAAATAAAAATGATAATTTTATTTGTTAACAATTTCTATTTAACAAAAATGATATTTTTGTTTATTCTATTTTGTTTCAACAAAATTGATTTTCATTACAATGAAAATGAAATCTTTATTTTCTAGTCTTTTCTAATGGTTCATATTTCAATAAAAATATAACTTTTATTGACAACTCTTTTCTAATGGTTCATATTCAATCAAAAATGTATATTTTGTTTTTCTTATTTTTCTATTCAACAAAATGAGTATTTTTTTCACTACTTTATTTGTATAAACATAAATATAGTCTAAATTAATATCATTTCTATTTAACATAAATATGTTTTTAATCCCATATATCATTTCTAAATAAAATGATATTTTAACCCAATAAGACATTTCTAACAAAAACGTTTTTTTTATCTCTAATATGATATTCTAACAAAAATGGACCTTTTTATTCTAATTTTTCTTTACTCATGAAATGAACATTTTTATATAATCCCATTTAATGACCAAAAATGAATCTTTTATTCTAATACTAACATTTATAACAAAAATGTTCTTTTATTCTAATGCTAACATTAATAACAAAAATGAATGTTTGGTTTTCATCTTAATGGTAACATTTATAACCAAAATTGAGTGTTTGGTTTTCGTCCTAATGCTAACATTTATAACCAAAAATGAATGTTTGGTTTTCATCATTATTAATTTACAAAAATGTAAATTTTGTTTTCATTCTTTTTAATTGACCAAAAATGTGAATTTGGGTTTCATTCTTTTATTTTCCAATCTATCATAAAAATGTAACTTTTTATGATAACATGTTTCTAACCTGAATTTGTTTATTTCTTGTCTAACATAAAAATGTAACTTTTTATAATAACATGTTTTCTAACATAAATTTGTTTATCTCCAATATAGTATTTTATAACAAAATGTAATCTTTATTTCTAACGTGGCATTTTATAACAAAATGTGACCTTTATTTAAAGTGTTCTTTATTTGTTGACCAAATTTATTTCAACCAAAATAAATAAAATGATAACTTTGGTTTTTGTTGTCCATTTCTATTTCAGCAAAACAATAACAATGAGAACTTTTGTTTTGTCGACAAAATAATAAAAATAATAACTTTTGTTTGTCGACAATCTAATTCGACAAAATAATAAAAATTATAACTTTTGTTTTCAACTTTTGGGTTTCAACAAAATTGATAATTTTGTTTCACTTTTTGGTTATAACAAAAATGATATATTTTTGTTTTCAATTCTAATGTTGCAAAAAAATAATATATTTGTTTTCATTCATTTCATAGCAAACATAATACACACAATTCCATGCGGTGATTCATCGCAATGCAACACATTCAACAATCAACAAATTTCAAACATCACAACAGATCTGATTTTAATTACATATCTTCATGGGTATCAAATACCGAGAAGTAATTTGATAAAAAATAGAAATCTCACCGAATAATTCAGATCTGAAATTTTCTCTAAATTTTGATGTGCTTCGTTTCAGTCCTAGTTGTACCATCATCTAGATCTCATCACAGGGATTCCAACGCTTCTGAAATCGTTCGATTCCGTTACTGTTTGACAGAGATATGGATGTTTAAACTATTGAATAATGAAAAATAAAATTAACTAAATAATTAATTCACAACGCTTAACCTAAACGTTGCCTATTCTTCATCTTCCTCATTCTGAAGCCGATACCTTGAACCAAACCCAATGTCCTACCTTAGGGTTTGGAACCGCACTCCCCTGAAGCCGCCAACACCGGATCCGATCACTCCCCAACCACCGCTGTCACGCCACGTCCTAACACCCGCAGTCGCCGCCACCTCGGTGGTCTCCACCTCCCCAAAATCCGCTGCGAACGTCGCCAGTTCCCACTCGGAATTCGAACTGCACGCACCCCAGAGGCGATCATCGCCGTACCAAATTAAAGAGCAAAGGAAGCTCTTCAATCTTTTCGTTGTGATGGTTGGAAAATACTTAGCGGATTGAGAATCATTAAGGGTGGAAGGTTGGACGAGTTCAGCCATTGATGGAATAGAGGCGGTTGTATAATGATGGGAATAGGGTTTGGTATAGTATACGGGATTTATACCATATTTTTCCTTTATTTTAGTTCTATTTAATTTCAATTTAATTTCTGTATCGCTCTCAAACCGAAATCAAACCCAACGAGTGACGCCCATAGCAAAATACCACCGTTCCGAACACAATGGAATAAGCCTCATAACCAAATTCGGCTGTTACGATATGTTTTTCTTTAAATTTAAATATAAAACATTTATTTATATAGTTTGAACGTACATTTTAAATTACCCGGGACACATACTAACTCTAAGAATTCCAAAAAAAATGTACTTGGCTTTGTTATGACGATACGGTCGTAACAAAACTAATTTCGTCGAATTTGAGGCTGTTTGAAAAATGGCTATTTTCTAGTTGATTAAATTTGTCAAAAACTAACAAAACACATTTTCTTTTGCCACGCTCACATATTAATTCAAAAAATTCTGGAAAATTAAACTTAACAATAATTCGACATTCCGGTTCCAACAAAAGTGGTTTCATCGAAAACGTAGGTCATTTGAAAATTGACTATTTTAAGGCCTATATATTTAATTAGAATATATATAAATTCTACAGCGACTTTTCTAAATTTTAAACTGAGCATAACTTTTGATTTATAAAACGAAATTTCAATTTTCCGGATTCGTTAGAAAGATATGATTAAACAGATTTAAATATTTTTGGTTTCGCTGATTTCTGATTTATTTTGAATCTTGTACAGTCAGTTAAAGTTTAAAATCGAATTTTCAAACTATAGCGCTGTTTCTGACTCCTTTTATATTTAAATTAAATTTATTCGTTTTAACTTCTATTAAAATAAATTTTTAATCGTTATTATTTAAAATAAATTATTTTAAATATTAAAATTCCATTAAAATTTCTAAAATAAAAATTTTAAATTGGCCCCAAGATTCTGAGTTGTTGCAATTTCGAAATGATTTGGAAGTGGAAATCTATATAGATTTGAGTATACTTGTGATTATTATGTGGTGAAATGATTTTCCCTACTTTGGGATATTAAATGAATTAGTATGTGGCTAAAGATTCGGGTAACCCTGAGGACTAAAAGTATAGGCAACAAGGGCCTTAAATGGCGTGTAGTTAGAGTGTAGCCTGCTCCTAGATGGGAGGTGCACATACACACACACACACACACATATATACATATATATATATATATATATATATATATATATATATATATATCGAGTGACTAAGGAAAGAGACCCTTTGCCTTATCGACGGGTTATCCGATATTTGGTTGCATATTTGTTTATATGCATTGTTATGTTTTGGAATTCATATTTCCAAATGATTTTGGTTTGAGATCCCGAAGTGAAATCTACTTTGAGATAAAAGCTAGATATGTATTTCAAATGATTTGAAATAAGAAATCGGGAAATTAAAGTCCAAAGGAATAATTTTTATAAACTAGATTAGATTCCAAAAAATCTACGTTTGGGGATTAGGCCTGAATGGGTAGATTGAGGAATTGCATGTTGGGTGATGCATTATAGATCCATGAGTTTATTTATGGTAGTTGTTTGTGCACCAGCATTCATGGGGGTAAACCCATTCCGTGACATACAGCATTGTCCCGTGCTATGCTTACACTTGAGTAAGTTAATTTAATTGTTAGAGTTTCTCACACCAGTCCTATGACTGACTTGTAGTTTGTTTTTCCCTTGCAAAATCGGGTGCCCCTATTTTCCAAATGGGCAGTCGAGTAGTTTATTTTACCGATATGTTGAGAAAGATTATGGATCGAAACTTAAAGCAGTGTCCAGAGCATTGATAGTCTTCCGCTGTGTTAGTTTTATTTGTTTCTGTTGTGCATTGTATTACATTTATTGCAATTTATCTTTCGCTGTGTTATATTCGATATACTCTGATATTCTGTACTCTGATTATAACAACCCGGAAATTCACAACGAATTAAAAAATTATTTTTAATATAATTTTATCAAAAATTACGTCACAATTTAAAAATTCGATTTTTAAACCATTACACAGCCCTTAAAAAGTGAAATTTTGCACACGACTTCCGAATTCGACGAAACCACTTTCTATGGATCCAAAGTGTCAAATTCTTGTTAAGTTTCAAATTTCATATTTTTTGGAATTAATATGTGAGCGTATCACTCTTAATGGCACCTTCATCTTTAGTTGTAAATTTAATCGACTGGAAAAATGGCATTTTGCAAACGCGCTTGGAATTCGACGAAACCAGTTCATATGGGACTGTATCATCAAAACATAGTGGGATTCCAAAATTCGTAATTTTTGGAGTCAGTATGTGGCCCCAGCAAATTGAAATGTACATTGAATTCAATTTGAAAGTTAAATTAATTTATATTCTAATTTTGATAAAAACTAATCGAAACAGCCGAATTGGCTTACGAAACATATCCCATTGTGTCCGAATTGGGGGTATTTAGCTAGGGGCAACCGTTGTCGGGTTTGATTTGGAGTTTGTGATGATTCTGAGTTTTAAAATGAATTAAATAATACCTTATCTTTTTCATTTCCGCGATCAACCAAAAAAACCGCCATCTCCTCTTTTTTTGGAGATCCTCATCACTCAATCCTTTGTGCCCGAAATTATCCTGATCTAACCTTCGATTTGAAAAAGTTTAAACATGAAAAATGTCGACGTTGCTGAGATATACACTGCCAACGGTGATGATCTGGAATGGCAGCGCGAGCTAACTAATTTATCGCCTCAAAGGGCTTCAGTGTGCCCTCGATTTCGTGCGCAGGGAAGCATCGAACTCCACGCCCTTCCGGGCGCTGGTTGAGGCGAGGTTGCGCTCCGACGTGGTACCATAACATCCTATTCCGGTGCCTTGGATTTCGTGCGCAAAGGAGGATTGATGATGGAGTAAGTGGGTTTTTCTGTTCGAGCGATGCCTGTTAGTGGATGGATTAGCATAAGATAACGAGGTGATTAGGAATTTGATTAAGTTATTTAATTTGTTAATTATTTTAGAAATGTAATTAATGTTTATAATACCATATCTTTCTCAAACCAGAACGGAATTGGACAAACTTGAGTCTGTTGGAATCGCGTCATCGAGCACTACATTTTGGAACAAACTAGGACGAAATTGGAGCTAGCTACCAAGTTAGATGAAATAAAACTCAAGTTGAGAATTCTAACTCACTTTAAAAAAGGGTTTATAAAATTATAAAATCATGTTTATGCAATGTATAAAATTGTTTTTGCAAAGTAGAAAAATCATTATGACATGAAATTATTTTTAGTAAGTTAAAAATGTGATTTTTAACTAGTACGTGATATGCAAATATTTTTAGTAAGTTAAACATATGATTTTTAACTAGGATACGATATGTGATTTTTTTTAGTTCGATAAAAATATGATTTTATCGTGTCTGTGTCATAAATAAAATGATCATACAAAGGAATAATTTTTAGTTCGTTAAAAATATGATTTTTGAAGGAATAATTATGAGGTTAAAAATATGATTTTCCACGTATGTATGTTATTTATAAAATAGTCATACAGAGGAAAATTTGTTTGTTAGATAAAAATATGTTTTTTATCGTATGTGTGCAACTTATAAAATAGTCCAGCTAAGATATAATTATTCGATCATTAAAAATATGATTTTTAACGTATGTATGCTATATAGAAAATATATATGCATTGTATAAATTATATAGAAGTTATATGAGAATTTATAAGCGTTGTATGAATATATACATAAGCATTGTATAAAAATATATATATGCGTTGCTTAAAAATATAAATATACGTTGTATGAATATATATATATATATATATGTAGTATGAAAATGAAAATATATATGTGATGAATGGAAATACATATATAAACATGATACGAATATATATATATATATATATTGGCTAGCTTTCTGAGCAAGCCACCGAGGTTCATACACATGAAGAAAGTATAAGACTTCGCACTTCTAGTTCACAAGAGGTTGGATCGCCCAGGCGGATCGCACCAGCGGATCGCACCGGCGGATCGCACCAGCGGATCGCATAGGCGGATCGCACCAGTGGATCGCTCATTCAGTTCGCCTCTTTAGATCGCGACTCGATCCGCCCCTGCCACCACGAACCGAACCCGTGAGACACAGCGAAGCCACTGACCGAGTCCATCTCGATCCAAAAGTGCAGTATCCAGCGACACCTGTCCATAACTGTCACATTGACCAATTCTTCCTTATTGCTCGAACCGATCCGATATTCTCGAAATTTGCGCCACGTGTGACCACGATCCGCCGGACAGAATCAGCTATAAATAGCCCAGAGATTGGCATTTTTGGGATCTTTTGGCAATTCAAAGCTCCAATTCCACCATTGTTGTGCTTTCACCATTCCTAATCTGAATATTCTCGAAATTACTTAGTGAAATAATATTGTACAAGTGAGATTGAGAGAAATGTTGATGGTTGTACTCTGATTTTAAGTATAATCGTAGATATAAAGTGGACGTAGGCTCGTTAACGCCGAACCACTATAAATCTTGTGTTTTTCCTGCTCTTTTTTGTTATTCTTCTGATACCGATCTCTAGTTATAATCATAAATTGGGTGTTAGAGCCAATTTGGGATCTAACATTTTGGTGCTTTCACTGAGAATTGATTCTCCACACTTTGGATTGTTGTTCCGTTGTTTGGATACTCAAGTCCGAAGAAAATAGTCCAAAACCTCACTGTTTCAACTTTTGGAAAGTTAAGAAAACTCGAAGTATCATGGCTGGTAAGAAATCAAAAGAGGTACGATCATCACAGGCTGAGAAAACTGCGAACGGAGCGGTCAAAGAAAGTGTACACGAGCAGGTCGAGGAAGGGCTCGCGGATTGCGCCACACAGGGGGCGATCGCGATCGCGGAGGACGCAGCGAACCAGGAGGGCGACACGAACCGGGACTTGGGGGGCGTGACCACTCGATCGCGAGACGCAGCCGCGAGCCGACCCTAGGAGGGCGTAGCGACCGATCTCCCTAGGCGGATCGCGATCCGATCCGACAAGCAGACCACAACCCGATCCGACAAGGAAGCCATGCCTCGTCCTGACCGCGCTGGAACCTCTGCTCGGCCTGGTTCAAGTTCCCTGCGCATTAGAGAAGAAATTGATGATCAGATTGATCTTTCTGCTCCTGCTACTGGAGGAAACATGTCTCGTCTTATCGGAATGTACGACCGACTCATCGATGAACTAGCTGCTCAAGGACAAGAAAGTTTAGAAATGTGCCAGAACATGACTGCCATTGACAGGCGACTTAACGACCTTGTAAGATAGAGGAACTCTCCCCCGCCTCGTTCTCCTTCCTTGGAATACACGTCCTCATCGGAAGAACCACGGAGAAATCAACGGCGGCCTCCGTTTGAAAGAGCTGAAAACATAGAGCAACTACGCTTTGGGACGATACCTTCTAGACAAGAAGAGGCGCTCAGTCGGGGAGCGAATAACCGAAGCGTAATTGAGCCTGCCCTACCACTGAGAAACGGAGGAGCTGTCGATCCTGCGCAGAATCAACCAATCCTTCCCCCTCGCCGTGTGAATGACCGCGGTAACAGAGGGCAAGGGAGTTCTGCCCAGGTCATGGATACCATGGCTCCACAACAGAGAAACACCGGAAGAGACGATAGGGCAACAAGTGCCGACTCTGAATCTACCATAACCCACGCGGACGTTGAGGCTATGGTTAGGCGAATGAAGGTCGAAAGTCGCGGACGACAAATTGAGGACTGGGGAATCGGTCGCAGTCACACACCTTTCAGTGATGAGATTTTGGAATCTCCTTTTCCGAGAAGATTTACTATGCCACCCATGCACCGATACGCGGGAAAAGCAGACCCGATCCAGCATTTGATGAGATATTCATGGTATATGAATGCATTCGCTGCTTCCGCTGCCATGAAATGCAACGCATTCCCGATATATTTGGAAGACGCAGCGCTGAGGTGGTTCACTAGTTTGCCCACGCGATCAATCTCCAGCTTCAGAGAATTAAGTGAACAGTTTGTGAACCAGTTCCGAATGCACGCTCAGAGATCTAAGAATGTTATTGAGTTATCCCTCATCAAACAACAACCGGACGAGTCATTAAGATCCTATCTTGATCATTTTAATTTGGCAATCACAGAGGTTAAAGATCCCCATGAACAGTCTGTCTTGATGGCCCTGATTGACGGAGTAGATAAGGACACTGAATTTGGGAGGTATCTAGCCGGTAAACCACTGCTGACTAGGGAGGTGTTCTATCAAAAGGCCAACGTCCGTTTGCGTCAGGAGGAGGTTTACGCTAATCGGAAACGGAAAGCTACCGATAAGGAAGACATACAAAGCAATGTAGCTATCAAGCGAACATGCGACAGTTTCGGTAAAGTGGAAGTAAATGTGGGAAAAAAAAACCAAGGAAGTGGCTGACAATCTGGAAATGAAAACAAAAGGAGGAATCAGGGAAATAACTCGTAGAGAAGGCCGCGATTCAGGCCATTCGAGAATTTCACACCTCTGAATGATACCTTAGAAAACATATTCATGGAAACCCATGAAGTTCTCCAGTATAAGAGGCCCCCTCCAAGGGATTCTACAGGAAAAGAGCGAGAGTCTGGAAAGTTCTACATTTTTCACCACATGTATGGCCATTCCACGAATGAGTGCCGTCATTTAAGAGATATAATTGAAAAGCTGATCCGGGAAGGAAAGCTTGATGAGTACAGGGTTACCCCTAGGGATAGGGGGCAAGCCGTACAAGCCCCAAATCGAAACCAGAATCAAAATCAGAACGAGAACCAAACTACTGCTAGGCCCACGGCTCAGCAAAAAGGGAAAAATCTTGTTATTAATTCCATAGTCGGAGGACTTCATTTAGCTGGACACAGCTTCAGGGCAATGGACCAGTACGTAAACACAGCAAAGCATCCCCTTGAAGTTGGAGAATGTAGCAATCCTGGATGCAGTTCCCCGGTCAAACAACAAAAGACAATGACTGACGACATTGTGTTTCGCAATCGAGAAAACATTGGAATCCATTCCCCGACAGAGGATCCATTTGTAATCACTATCGTCATTGGTACGGCTACGGTTCATAAAGTTCTGGTAGATAACGGAAGCTCGGTCAACATTTTTTTTAAGAAAACATTCGACCAAATAAAGCTCGAACCGAAAGACCTGAAGCCATGTGAAGGATGGGTACGTGGATTTAATGGATCTACTACCGCACCAATGGGATATGTGGATTTATTAGTAACCCTGGGGGAGGGAGATCGCTAGAGAGTGGGGATCCTCTCCTTTGTGGTCCTGGACGTACCGACATCATATAATGCATTTCTGGGGCGACCGGCCCTGGCTAAATTCAGAGCCTATCTTGCGCCTTGGTGCTGATTATTGAAATTCCCAACCGATGCAGGTATCGGTATAATCAGAGGAGATCAACTCGCCTCCCGCGCATGCTATGCAGCAGAGTTGAAGTTGCTCCGTAAAGGAGGAGATGTAGAAACGAAGGGACCTTCTCCCCCCTCGGGGGAAGAAGCGTCATAGCAATTAATGAAGATAACTTCGAAGGAGGCGCCCATAGAATTGCCCGAGGACATAGATCCCAGAGAGGACGAAGAGCCTGGGGGCAAAGTGGCAACTCCTAACGAAACAACTGTGGACGTTCCAATCGATGAAAGCGACCCAGAGAAGGTCCTAAAGATTGGGTCATAGTTGGGTCCCGTTCGAACCAGACAGCTAACAGATTTTTTGAAGGCCAACCTGGAATTATTCGCCTGCACCCATGAGGATATGTGCGGGATATCCCTAGCAATTATGAGTCACTCGTTGAGTATCAATCCGAAGCACCCCCCTGTTAAACAGAAGAGGTGGATGCTTGGCCCGGAGAGGTCAGCTGCATTAAAGGAAGAAGTTGAAAAGTTGAGGAACAATGGGTTCATCAGAGATTCAACCTATCCTGATTGGATCTCAAACCCGGTGTTGGTGAAGAAGTCCAATGGAAAATGGCGTACGTGCATTGATTTCTCATATCTAAATAAGGCTTGTCCAAAATACAGTTTTCCGTTGCCTAGAATTGATCAATTAGTGGATTCGACGACGGGCCACGAGCTTCTTTCCTTTATGGATGCCTACTCAGGGTATAACCAAATTCCTATGCACGTCCCGGACCAGGAACACACTAGTTTCATCACGGACCTGGGACTATACTATTATGTCGTGATGCCATTCGGCCTAAAAAACGCTGGAGCTACATATCAGCGATAGGTTAACAGAATGTTTTATAACCAGACTGGAAGGAGGATGGAAGTGTATGTCGATGACATGTTAGTGAAGTCCAGAAAGTCATCTGACCACACTGCCGATCTAGCAGAGATGTTCGAGATTCTTAGAAGATACGGGATGAAACTAAACCCCTTGAAATGTTCGTTCGGGGTCGTATCAGGGAAATTCCTTGGATTAATAGTCAGTTCACGAGGGATTGAAATCAATCCGGATCAAATTGCAGTGATCCGGAATATCCAGGAGCCAAGGCAGATTAAGGTCGTACAAAGCCTCACCGGAAAAGTGGCAGCATTAAGCAGATTTATTTCCAAGGCCACAGACAAATGTATCCCATTCTTTGAATTGATCAAGCGAGGGAAGCGCCACTTCAAATGGACTGCTTACTGCATAGAAGCATTCCAAAACCTACTGCATCATTTGGAAAGTCCCCCTATACTATCTAAACCTGTGGATCATGAGGATTTGAATGTGTACCTAGCAGTATCACCCCATGCAATCAGTTCAGCTCTAATAAGAGAGGAAGATAAAGTGCAGAGACCAGTGTACAATGTGAGCAAAAAGTTGGCAGCATCGGAACGAAACTACCCAAAAATAGAGAAGCTTGCATACAGCCTTTTGATCGCTTCCCGGAAGCTCCGCCATTATTTTCCGGCTCACCCTATCACCATCTACACCGATCACCCGCTCAAACAAGTGTTACAGAGACCCGAATCATCGGGGAGATTACTCAAGTGGAACATTGAACTAAGCCAATTCGATCTAAATTTCCAGCCCCGGAGGTCGATAAGGGGGCAGGCCTTAGCCGATTTCATAGCAGAGTTCAGCACTCCAGAAGATGACGTCGAGGATGAACAAGTCGATCAGCCAAAATTACTCCTCGACCCAAATGCTTGGAAGTTATACACAGATGGTGCTAGGAACGATCGACGATCTGGAGCTGGAATAGTACTCGAGACTCCAGAGAAGAGACAAATTTAATACGCCCTCAGATTGGAGTTTCGTGCCACTAATAACGATTCTGAATATGAGGCTTTAATAGCCGGATTGAAACTCGCTAAGGAGTTGGAGATTCTGAAAGTGGACATCTTCTGCGATTCAAAAATAGTCGTCAACCAGGTCACGGGGGATTTCCAGGCCAAAAGTTCGAGAATGATATCGTATCTGAAAAAAGTGAGGGAGTTATTTGATTGTTTCGACCATTACAGCATATCTCATATTCCTAGAGCAGAAATCAGAAGGCGGATAAATTGGCAAAGATGGCTAGCTCTGATAATCCCGAGGACACAGAGTTGGTCCCGATAGAAGTACTGCGGTTTCCTAGTACAGATCAGATGGAAATTGATCCCGTACTAGAGGTTGAACCTGATAGGGAGTCTTGGATGACCCCTTTAAAGAAATTCTTGGTGGATGGAACACTTCCAATAAAGAAGAGTGAGAGGCGTGCGATCATCTGAAAGGCTTCCAGATATGTTTTGTTAGGGGAAGTCCTCTATAGAAAGGGCTTCTCAATGCCCCTCCTCGGGTGCATCGCCCACGACGACATCGATCGAGTACTAACAGAAGTTCATGAAGGCGAGTGCGGCGATCACAACAGGGGACAAACCCTGGCAAAGAAGATATTGCGCTATGGCTATTTCTGGCCAACCATAAACAGGGATGCAGCCAAGTACGCAAGGGGTTGCGACGCATGTCCGAAATTTTCTAGGATACCCAGGGCACCTCCTAACCAATTGAAAACAATGACGGGCCCATTGCCCTTCGCTATGTGGGGAATAGATATTATTGGAAAGCTCCCCCTAGCAAAGGGTGGAGTGAAGTACGCCATAGTCGCAATCGATTATTTCACAAAATGGGTCGAAGCAGAAGCATTGACAACAATTTCCACTAATAAAGTGATCAACTTCGTCGTAAGAAATATCATCTGTCGATTCGGGATCCCGAAGACTGTCGTAACCGACAATGGGACCCAATTCGATAGTACAGAGTTTCGAGAATTTTGTGAGAAATACCATATCGAGAAGAGATACACGTCTGTGGCACATCCTCAGTCGAACGGACAGGTTGAAGCAGCGAATAAAGTGATCAAGTCCATTCTGAAGAAGTGCCTAAAACAAGCCAAAGCCATGTGGGTCGATGAACTACCTCTGGCACTGTGGGCCTATCGGACAACTTACAAATCAGTTACTAGGCATACCCCTTTTTCCCTCGCCTTTGGGTCGGAGGCGGTTATCCCGGTAGAGCTGAAGGTACCATCTCATCGGGTCACTTATTACGACCCAATGACCAATAATAAATTGCAACTCGAATCCCTCGATATGTTGGAAGAAAAGAGTGACGAAGCAGATCTACATGCCTTGAGGCACGAGCAATAAGTTGCTCGATACTATGACAAAAAGGTCTGAGCACGTACCTTTGAACCAGGAGACTTGGTTCTGAAATGGGTCTTTCCACCCCCAACTCATATGGGGCCGAAATGGGAAGGACCCTACGCCATCCAACGGAGGCTTGATAATGGAGCTTTCAAGCTAACGACCGTGGATGGAGTCTAAATCCCCAGAGTGTGGAATGCCCAGCATCTATGGCATTATTTGACGTGAAGACCGTCATTTCTATTCTTTTGTTTGTAGGATTATGTAATAAGGCTAGACTAGCCTAGAATGGTCCAATATATGAACAAAGGATTATAAAGTGGACGTAGGTCATGATTCGACCGAACCACTATAAAAACGTCGTGTGTCATTTACTCTCATTGCACTTTTATTTGTTATCTTGTCATTTACTTATGTAGGTAGTTACGGTTTGCTAGCATTGATGATGTTTTCACGAGTTCCAAAGGGGACCTAACACCCTTGGGAATTCCGTCAATTCCAAGAATCCGAATAAATGACACACCGACTAAAAATTCCGCTTCTCCAGATTTGAGAATCTGCAGGGACAGGGAACTCAACTATCTCCGAGACGTGAAGGTGCACCAAGATTTTAAAGACCGTCTCGACTAGCACTCTACCCTTGGAATTCGACGGGAGAGTATAAAGGTGTTGGAGACTCAGCACCCCCGAAGAACTCCTACCCTGTTGAAGGATCGGGGAACAGACTGAAAGCTGAGTTCGAACTCCAAAGAGAGTATAAAGGCACTCGAATTGCATGCCACATAAGGGTTCCTATCCCACTGCAGAATTGGGAATAAGAATAATAGCTGAGCCCGACCCCCCCATTTCCGGGAATGGGGGGCAATGCAAAACACGACTCTAACCAATCAACAATAAGCCCTGGCTAGACAATATAATGATGATTGATTAGGGACACATACACACGACATTCGCACTTTGAAACGAATGCTTTTTATTAGGCGTTATGAATCATCTCCAAGTATTTTCTCAAAGTTTATTACTCGTAACTTTTATGATTAGTTGTGGTTAATCATAATCAGTCATGGTTATTTTTAAATTATGTGATTCATAAAAATGAATCTTTACAGATGTGGTGAATTTGCAGGTACTAGAAGATGCAAAATAAACATACTTTCATTGGACTAAGCTGTATAGTTACAAAATAAAGCTAACAAAAGGGGCGAGGGCCACACTCACAACTTCATCACATGGCCAGTGGAAATCCTAAAGAAAAAAAGGAAAATGCAAACTAACAACAACGGCCTACTTATGCTTCGGAGATGATTTAGGCTTCTTGGGAGTCTTTTCCTTCTGCTTCTTCACCACTTTCTCCCCCTTATCGCCGGTGGCCTCGTCATGTTTCTTCCTCTTTCCCCTGCCGGAAGAAGGAGATTGGGATGCAAGCTGTGTAGTAATTGACTTCGACGAAAGTTTAATAATCAGCCCAGTTTTGGGATCAACCTCCAAGAGGGGAACCGCTGCCACTGGCTCAAGCTCTTCCTTTTTTAGGGCCAGCTGTTTCTCCTACCTAGATTGTCTATCGGCTAAATCTCGTTGTCGTCACCTTTGGTTTCATCCACGATGACCACATCCTCTTCCTTATCCTCGTGGTCACCTTCAGTGTTTTTCAGGGCATCAATAATGTCAGCATCAGTAAGAATGGCAGTACTGGGTGCCACAGACTCTGTGACGACTGCTTCACTAGCTTTGTCCTCCACTCGCTTCGGAGCCTCAGAAACCCTAACTTCAGAGCTGGCAGGGGCATCGGCTTTTCCTGCCTCCGTCTTCTCCTCTACATCTCTCCCGACTGGTTTATCGCCTGTATTATGAATTACGAATGTTAGCGCATCGGGAGAAGATATCACCCTGGCAAACTGCGGGGAGAATATGGAAATACCTTCTGCCGATTCCTCCCCCCAGTGTGAAGTTGAAGCTCCAACAGTCAGAGGAGTTGGAGCCAAAGGAATTAGTGGATAATCAGGATGGTACTCCTCAACCTCAGTGGATATGGGCTCAATCGCCAAGCTAGAACCCTCATCAATTTTTCCTTTGCCCTTCAGCTGGACCTTCTCCCTCTTGGCTTCCTCACGAAGCAAACGTCTGCCCTCCTCCAGAGCCTGGGGTTCATCACCCCAGAGGAAGGTTTCCATCAACTTACTCTCGTCAATCTCCTCAACCCCCAGTCGCTCCTTATCGCCTTCAACAATAGCATCCCATATGTTGGCTAAGGTGACGTGATAATTTGGGATCTAGGAAATATCCCGAGTCTTAATGATATTACCAACGAAGTCGAACAACAACTCGTCGAACTTTTCAATCTCGATTTCGTTTTCAGCAAGCCGTTCAGCGGCGGTGGAAGCCGATTCGAGAATATTGTTATCATTCCCCTCAGCAAGAGCTGCACATTCCTCGGCTTTGGCAAGTTGACCAGTTAGTGTCTCCTTCTCTTTCTCAGCAAGGGCAAGTCTGCCCACGAGTTCCTCTCTCTCTTTCTCCCAGGAAGCTTTCTCAGCGGCAAAGTGTTCCTGTGCCGACTTTAGCTCAACATTGGCTGCCCTTAGATCCTCAACCTCTTTCTTTAAAGCCATTTTTTCTTGGCTGTTGAACCAAGCTCAATACGGAAGCGCTCCCTGGCCTTCTCAAGTTCAGTTTTATAGGTTTCTGTGTCCCGCTGAGCCAGTACGATCTGAGTTTGTGCGCCTTCCAAGTCCTTTTCCATCTTTAGCCTGGCCCTGGTCACATTTTCAATTTTTACCCAAGCCCTGGCCGCGTCCGTCTCAAGACGACGAACGGCGTCAGAAAGCACCACAGCGTGTTTTTTCATCACTCTGTATTGCTTGGACACGTGGGCTACCCTTCCCATAACCTCTTCGTCCCAGTTATCAGGAACTAACTCAAGATCGGGAATGAACATCATTCTCTCGACGAAGATGTCAGGAAAATCTCTTCGTATGCGTGCCAATCTAGCCTGGTTTTCAGGACTTTTGGTGGCGTCACGAGCATCAGGCACATCTAAGCTTTGTTGAATAAGGGCGGCCGAAGCCGATTTCTCCTTCTCTACGATCCTACTCTCATCCTTGTTTTTCTCCTTCGGCTCAGGCTGCTTCTTAGAAGGCTTTGTGTAAGGAGGAGTGCTTTTTGTGAGGGTCAGGTCCTTTGGAAGTTGCTTTCCCCCGCTTGGCGGTAATGGACGATCCTGATATTTTCCGATGCCCTGTCTTGATGGAGAGCGAGATCGTGTAGAGCAAGATTTATGCGAATCGCGAGGCCGATCACCGTCTCTCCCTCGACCATCGCCGCGACTCTGATCAGGATTCGAATAGGGACTTGGCGTGCCTTCACGAAGATTACGCCACGAATAAGATTGTCGGCGAGGCATCCTACCTATAAAAGAAGTAAGTGTGCGTTAGAACAATGAATACTTGTGGCGCGAGAGTGTTGAGCGTGTGCGTGACTGATGTATCCTTTGCAATTCCCCCTAACGGACCACAGTCCTGAGCTTGACTCGTCTGAGGGTTCTCTTTATCCCCGATTGGGATAGTAACTCCTTCAGGGTCAGGAAACAATGGTTCGTTCCCAAAATCTTCATGTCCATAAACCTCGTCTGGTAACGAGACTTTATTTAACTCCTCAAAAACCTGCTCATCTGTTAACTCCTTATAAGCAGCAGGCTCGGTCAAAGGTATCGCCGTCAAGGAAGATTGTTCCCTAGAAGCTGGAACTTTCTAGGGCTCATTGGCTTGGGCTTCACCTCCTTTGGGCGCATTCAGGACCTCCTCATCTTGGTCAATATGCGATGAAGGACTCTTGGGGAGTTCAATCACCTTAGTGGCCCCTGAAGTTCCCTCACCTTCAATCGGGGGCACGTACTTATATGGTTTACCACCCGATGCAATTCCGAATCTGATGTTCAACAGATTATGCTTATGAAGACTCTTGTCAGTAAGGCTTTTCCTGATCTTCAAGAAGTCCGATTTTCTTTTAAGAAGGAGAGATAATCGATTCTTGTATATCTTGCCTTCCGTCCTTTGGATTTTGTGATCTGCATACAAAGAAAGGGGAATGTGTCAATGCAATGGTTGTGAAACCAAGTCCTGTATTTGAAAGCTCGAATCCTACATGACTTAATCCACCTCCTTGCACACCCAGCCTGTAGTTTTATATAGAACCCATCGGCTTTAGGATCCCCTATGTTGCTGTGGCTATCGGAGAGGACCTTCCTATTAATCACCGATTCGAAGAAAGAAAAGTTGGGGGTCATCGTGGATCGGCGTTTGAAAAGGTAATAGAACTTTAGATCCTTGAAGGTGAGCTCGGTGTGTAGAATTTCCGCATAAGCAATACAGAGTGTGAAAAGAGCTGCATAAGCATTGGGATGAAGTTGCATGGGGGCAATACGCAACCGTTTCAAAGTTTCTATGACAATTGGCGGGAACGGAGGAATAGCCCCAACGCTGCACATCAGTCTACTAATGGTCATATATCCAGGTGGGGCAAGGCGAGGAAGATCATCCTTGCCTAGGGTTTTGACGTCGTCCCAAGATATTCCGTGATTTAAGCATATGCGCCGGAGTTTATCGTCGTCTAGTTTGGATGGTTTGCAATCGGTAAATTTTTCAGGACCCTTCACGCCAGGAACTTCATCAGGGGCTCGTTCATCTAAATTAGACTCCTCGGTCGAGGTACTCTTTGAAGAATCAGACTTCGTCTCTGCTTCATATTCAGACCCAGATTTTTGACCCTCTGGAATAGCCAAAGGAAGTATATCAGGATTATAAGAAGTAGATGTCTCTGGTTCGATGTCTTTCTCGGGTTGCGTGGATGTCTCCAGTTCGGCGTTTTTCTCTGGCATCTCGGTCACTTGTTTATCAGACATAGCTATGTCGGCGAATAAAAATTAGAATGCAGTTACCCGTTCCCCGTGTGTGCAAGTGTAAGTGTGTGCCTGTGCATGCATTAAAGAAAAACATAAAGTTAACAAGATAATCGGGACATCAGTAATTGTTCGCTGTCAAGTTTATGCATCCAATCAGTCCAGAAAAGTTCGTCTCAAGGGCTCTAACCTAACTGTTCATTGGTGTACTATGTCCTAGTTGTACTGTTTATCTAACGAGTTAGCCGGATCGCATGACTAGATGGATCGCATGACCCTTCAGATCGTGACACGAAAATTGGATCGTGGAGCACATGTGAATCGCGGAACGAGGCTCGAAGCAGAAGTGCCTACTTGAGGAGGAGCGTCGGATAATGGGGATCAACACGGATCGCACCAGCCTCATACGATCCGTCCCGCATGTCACGATCCGACCCGACGACACAAGCATGGGGACATCCATTTTTCTTCCTCCTCGACCCGAGCCACTTAATGCTATCGCGACCCGATCCACTGGCTGAACCCACACTCCACTTTCATCCCTTCTCTTGTCGGCTCGCCATCACTCCAACCTCCAGTCTCGCCCACGAAGCGACCCGACCAGCTTCTACCCTTTCTTCTTCTCCTTCCTCCTCCTCCTCTCAAGCGGATGTAACCCATTAACCATGGTGTCCTCACCGTTTGCAAAACACCTGAAAAAACCACAAAATTCCGCTCTTTTCTTCCTCAAATCCGCAAAAAACTCTAGAAAAACGAAGGGGAGGTAGCATGGAAATATTTTTATCATGGTCACCTTTCTAAAACTAGGAACGAGTGAATTTTTCTTTGGGAAAAGCTTAAAGTACGGTCTCTTTTGAAAAGGCTGACAGTGGCTGCGAAAGAAGGAAGAAGAAGAAAGGAATGAAGACATGGATCGGCTTATATAGACAAAGGGGCGACCGTTAGTCTCCCTGTTTTTTTTCTCGTACGAACCGTGGACTTCGGCGGATCGTGGGTGCAAGCCCACCGGGCCCAACAAAGAAGAAAAGGCCGGTCCCTGGGCTGGCTCGCTACGGAGGATGGCCCACCATGCATAAAGACCACACGAAGGTTGTAACGAAACGAACATCTCGTATCGCTGGGCCGAGACAAGAGACACTCCCATGGATCGTGGAACGCTGGGGCGATCCGAGCTGTCAAGCAATATACCCAGGTGGAAATTCAGAAATGTTTGCAAAAAATTCAGAAATTTACCTGGTAGATTCGACAATGAAGTCTCCAAAAAGTTCCAAAGACAAGAGTTATCCGGAAAACAAGGAAATGATTGAAGATTTAACCGATATTTATACTTGTCGGAGGATACGACTCTTTGAAGAAACATGACATTTCAGACAGACATAACCGTTGATTTGCATCCCCCTATGAAAAGACCTTTCTATAATTTCGAAGCATGTTCCATCCTCGATAAAACATACTTCGAGGGGGCAAAATGTTGGCTAGCTTTTTGAGCAAGCCACCGAGGTTCATACACATGAAGAAAGTATGAGACTTCGCTCTTCTAGTTCACAAGAGGTTGGATCGCCCAGGCGGATCGCACTAGCGGATCACACCAGCGGATCGCACCAGCGGATCACACCAGCGGATCGCATAGGCGGATCGCACCAGTGGATCGCTCCTTCAGTTCGCCTCTTTAGATCGCGACTCGATCCGCCCGTGCCACCACGAACCGAACCCGTGAGACACAGTGAAGCCCCTGACCAAGTCCATCTCGATCCGAAAGTGCATGATCCAGCGACACTTGTCCACAACTGTCACATTGACCAATTCTTCCTCATTGCTCGATCCGATCCGATATTCTCGGAATTTGCACCACGTGTGACCGCGATCCGCCGGACAGAATCAGCTAGAAATAGCCCAGAGATTGGCATTTTTTGGGATCTTTTGTCAATTCAAAGCTCCAATTCCACCATTGTTGTGCTCTCACCATTCCTAATCTTAATATTCTCAAAATTACTGAGTGAAATTATATTGTACAAGTGAGATTGAGAGAAATGTTGATGGTTGTACTCTGATTTTAAGTATAATCGTAGATATAAAGTGGACGTAGGCTCGTTAACGCCGAACCACTATAAATCTTGTGTTTTTCCTGCTCTTTTTTGTGATTCTTCTGATACCGATCTCTTGTTATAATCATAAATTAAGTGTTAGAGCCAATTTTGGATCTAACAATATATATATATATATATATATATATATATATATATTTGAAATGTAGAAAATAGTCATGAAATGAAATATTCATTAGTTAGTTAAAAATATGATTTTTAACTTATGTATGCGACATATAAAATTCACATGCAATGAAATAATTATTAGTTAGTTAAAAATATATTTTTTAACTTAAGTATGCAACGAAAATAAGGGATGTGACATGCAAACAAAACCGAATTGAAAATCGATTGGAACTGCACACATGTACATGCATACATATGAACAGGTCATAGCAAGGAGGCTGCAGAATAAGAATAAAATTGTATGCCCGACAAATGGGTACGTATTTACTGTTTTGTTTGGGATTTGATGATTTTATGAGCAGATTAGCTAGCCGCTTGGCTTTTTATTTTTCTTTTGGATTGGTGAGGACCCTGCATTGTAAGTTGTTGTTTTTTTCCGGCCTCCCCGTACAAAGGCGGTTATGTCGAAATTTTTTCGGAAATTTAGAGTGTTAGCCAAATTTCTGAAAAATTAAAAATGTTCTTAGAAACTGAAAAGTTGAAGAACTTGAGCCCGAATAGAAATGGAATCGTTTTCAAAACGAAATTATAAACGTTTATATAAAAATACGTGTTGAATGAAAATCGACGAAATATATATTATATATATGAATGGCTCGAATAGAACATTTCATTCAGCGACCGTTCACAAATTTCGACCATTGGCTTCGAGTTGACGCTACGAAAGATCCGACTGTCGAATTCTTATGAAATCGGAACCTACGAGTTCGTACTGAAAAGAGCTTTCAAATAAGTATATGAGGTTTGAAATCTTATGGACAGATTTTGAGAAATGTCAAATTCAAATTTGAATAAAAACAGCGTTAGTGCCGTTAATGACCTGAAACGTCGTTTAACTGAAAAGGCATATTTTCAAATAAATAAAAATAGGGAAAAATTATGTAAAATCATAATAAATGATTTGAAAGCGGTTTGGTTGAAAAATCCCAAGTTTATAAAGAAAAAAGATATTTTTATCAGAATAAATTATTTATTAACTTTTATAAAGAAATAAAAGTATTAGAAATGGTTTATATATATAACCAGAAATTTCCAATGAATATATTGGAATGGATTTGAATGGAAATAGATTTCGGAATATTCCGATATTGGATTCCATGATTATACGATATTGTTATGGGAATTTGGAAGATACTGATATCGCTATTCCCGATACGATATATGTTGGTTTCAGAATTTGATTGTAACGACCCGAAAATTTCTGATCTTGATCATCGACACAAATACATATCCTGTATCACATACTGACTAATCAAGCATCAGAAATTAACAGATCATTAATAGAAAGAAGTTAGAGGATGAGAATAGGAAGATAGAAAGTTAGGATAGATGAAAAAGATGAACACAACATAATCAAAGTATTATGAATATCACAGCGGAAATGAATAAAATATATTGTATAACATTACTTGAAATACAAAACTGATATTTGCACTTACATACGTCATTAGAGTACAACACACACACAGATATATATATATAACACAGTGGAAAAAAACTCTATATCTATTGAAGCCTTCTGCTCCAAGCTCCTTGAAGTGTATCTGTAAAATCCCAAACCACTTGACTGCCCATACAAATTTGGGCACCCAAGAGTTTAGGAAAAGCACAGAAAATTAAACTCTGGGTCAGTCATGGGGCTGGTGTGAGTAAATGATTTTAAAACAAATTGATTTAATGTTCAAAAATCATTTTGAAATAAATGATAATCGTAAGACCAATCCACACATAAATACGGATGGTTTTTATCTTGCGATAACCCAAACATTTTTGGAATCATATATTTCTCTAATATTATAACAATGCCTAAATACAAATAAATATCAACCTAGTGGAACGCTTGCATCTCACGCTCCACATATATAGTATACAATCAAAACCACGGGCGCTTATTGGAGATTGGATTCTGACTATGACAAGGTATTGAACCATCTGCCGATAGTGTATCCCTAGAGGGGAATACACTGGGTTCAGCAAGAACGTCTTGCAACTCGGCCCATACATGACCGACCACTCATTTCGCTTGAGTGTATCGAATGTATATCATCAACGGTTGTCTACGGCCACCGTTTCCCGAAAAGGGACAGCATCGAAAAATAGTAAAGAAGCTAATGAAATTTCTCTAGATAGGTGATTATACATCCTAGTGAGAGCGACCCACATAGCCATGCTGCCTGCCCGATTTTTGTCATTTCCCGGTTGATGAGGCTTGAGGTTAGAATTTACCTTTAGAACATCTGGTCATCATTTACTTTGAATGTCACATTGTCAGATCCATCAAATCACTAATTGACGTTCACAAATATACTCTGGATGTAAAATAAGTGCCCTTCTATGCCATCAACTTGGTGTATTTGTAGAAATCAACGTACGTGATTTTCAGGAAATACTCTGTCAGACATTCATCCATACAAGTCATTCAGGAACAAGATGAACCGAAGGCACTCTCCTACTACATCCAATATAGGAATCACCCCATGGATCGGTAGCGCGAAGTCCTTGCAATCTGAAGATTTCAATCACGATAGAATCACTGTTGAAATATCTCTGGGAGATAACCAGAGAATTTCAACAAGTTTTTCTTCCACTCATGAAGATCTACGGTCTTCGATCCTTTAAATTATGTAGATGTCCTTGCACGTTAGTTTACATAAAGTTGGTTCGAAGTGGTTTTGGGTCCAGTTCCCATCCTGAGCTCTTCAAACTAACACGTGGGGAAATATTTATTGCATAGTCGGTGTTTTAACTATCAAATTTAAACAATGGTGATGAGTAAAACAATTTATACAATTTATTCCACATTCAATTAAATTTATGTTACTTATACACATCCAGAATAACAAACAGTATAAAATGATTAGATGTAAAATGTATCAACGTTTATTTTAACAAATTTAATCTCGATTTAGCACTTCATTTAACAACAATCACAACAATAACAGATCAACGACGATTGGATGATTAATCTCGCACGAATAATAGGTTGAACATACTTGGTCTTGGATGACAATATATTATCCCAATCCTTTGGAAATTAATTAATTAATTTTATTTAACATTTATTCTGGTTTCAATAAACTTAACGTACACAACGACGTTTTGATTCTGTAATTCAGAGATAATCCGGTATCCTCCCGATCCCCTTTCTTCTTTTTAATTTGTTTATTTATTTGTTATACTTTTATTAAAAATCAATTGTATTTAAAATCTGATTAACTCAATTCGCTACCGTCTAATACTTCATACATATATCTGAATTACGTCGTCGTCCACTGATAAACGTTTAAGTGAATTTCAACCTTCTTTATAGTATATATATATAAATTAAATTTTAAAAGAGGAAACTCAAGTTTTAAATCAACATTAATCGAAATTTAATTACTATCAGGCCAAAGCCCATTTTTCTGAAATCAGCCCAACCTGTTTGTAAAATTTCTTCAATTTTCCAGGTTAAAACAAAACAAGGCAAACTTGGTTTTGCTTCTCAAAAAGATGCTTGATTTGGCAACAAAAATCAAAGGTGAACTCGGCCTTGGCAAACAAAACAAAAGAATCAGCATGCATCATGGTATACCCCTTTTCCCTTGCCCCACTATTCTTCTTCTCTTCCACTGTTTCTTCTTACTTCATGTACATCGTTCAACCCATGCACATGCACCACAATTTCCATCGTCGCACCAAACTTCTGGTCATCGTCACACACGTCGTCTCCTTCCCTTAATCTATTTTCGCGATTAAAAGGCCATTTACTCTACTATGTTAAATTTCGAAGCTTCTATAGAAGCTTTAGCTCAAATCATGTCCACTTAAACATGTCGCGCCACTACCACACTCCTCCAGTTCCCACCGTACTTCAGTCAAAGGATGAGGACATCCTCCGCCACCAAATCCACCTGGTCCGATCACCTGAAACGCCCCCTTTGCGACGTAGTTCGTGCCCAAACAAAGACTACCCAAAATAGCCGTGCTGCTCTAATTAAATCAATTTCACTTATTTTACTTATCTAAAAATTTCAATAGTATTTCTCCTATAATTTCTGATCTTCCAAGCCTCTCTGATCCTGGCGGCATCATCTACGACTGCCACCCTCCCCTTAGTTTGGACAAAATGCAATTTCTGGTTCGTCCAGAAATTCACGCTTCCTCGGTTACAAAAGTTAATGAATTTGATGTTAAAATTCATGTTTTAACAATATAAACCAATCCATTCATCTGACCCTAAATTTAATAACGTTTGGAAATTTACATTTCATAACCTTTTTACTGTCTTTTGATGATCTTAGATGATATATACTGCAATTGGATTTGAATCCCATTTCTTGGTATAAATGAGACAAAAACAAACAATTTTCATTTTGATCTTTCTCCTTAAAACAACTAGAACTTGATGCACTAAATTTTTGAATTTTTGTAGGAACATATTTTGTCTACTGTTAAACAAACAAGCAACCTTTCCACTGTCTTCAGGGATTCAACCAACCAAGAACAGTTCATATATGATGTTATATAATCAGTAGTAGTTATATATATATGTATATAGAATTGAATCCGCATATATTCAACTTTGAATTGGGTTTGGAAAAATAAGTGTTTTACTTATAACTGTTACTACTTTTTTTGCTATTTCAGGTTGTTAAAAATTCAAATTGTCACCTAAATACACTTAAACACTTTAAATGTTTAAATTCACTAGTCTGGGCGTATAACAACATGTATGTAGTTTGAATACAAGAATGAAGTATAATACAGTACAAAATTGTGAGGTGTTTACTCACATTGAGATTTTCTGCTATTAGCGTTTTGTTTACCGTTTTCAGTGATTTAAACAACAAGGATAATTAAATAAATATGTTATGTTATAAACTAAGTAGCAGTCAATGGAAACATGGTTTTGAATACTATATGCATCCAGTTTTTACTTGGATTATAGAGTAGTAACTTAGAGTTCACATTATATATAACCATTGCTTCAGATTGGTATACTGTCTTTTGTATTTTGTCTTTGCCATTATATTTCAACATCCCAGGTTACTCAATTGATTATTTATTTTGAATCTAAGATAATACTTACATATCACCACATAATTAATTTAAACACTGTAAGTAAGAGTTTAAGGGTATACTAACACATTTTCTTCACTGTTCTTTCCTCAGGTCTTGTTCCAGGTTTTATTTGAACTTGCAAGCCTGAATCTAACTAATCCCAGGTACAACCCCTCAAACAGCTTAAACATTAGAATCCAATATGATATTAACATATACGCAGTTGGAATTTACTTGGGTAAAATCATAAATCGAAGAGATTAAGGGAATTTTACTCACAATATATTGTTTCATGGTTTATGATAGTATTTTGCTTCCAGGTTCTCACTATTTTAGATTTCCAGTGATTGACCATTAACATTGAATCAAAATATATATCATCACATAATTTATTCAAATATAGTTCTAAATGAGTTAAGTGTTTACTCACTTATATATGCTACTGTTTTGCTATTGAATTTGGTTTCTCAGGTTTTTCTTTTCTGTTTCTAACCAACCATTACAGATTTCCCGAGATTTGACATTTACATTGAAATCAAAATAGACATATTCATACATTAATTTAGGAAAGAAAATAGGAGTTGTTTACTCACATTGTATATATGTTCACTGTCTTGCTTCCAAATTCCAGATCTCATTCTATGTTTTTATCTCGTCCTTTGTATCACACTCTTCACTTGTTTTGCCTATGCCCTTGCTATTATTCTCAGCATTAAGCTCTCTGTCTCTCATTTGTTTTTTTTCCTCCTATTTTCATTCTCTGTTTTTATCTGTTTCTAGTAATCTTGTGTGTGAACTATGGAGTTGCTATTGGTATTTATAGGTGAACAAAGGTAGGCTATATATTGGGAGGGTATATGCAGTATGAAGAGTTGTGATGTTTGATGTTACAAGTCTCCTAGCTCCTACACAAAACCCTATGTAAAGACCCGTAACTTCCCCGTTAAGGAAAGCGTCGGATAGTTCGAGAACAAACCACAACAGAACGCATACAGAAGAACATTTCACTGCTTATTACAACAATGCATCAGATTACAAGAATATACAGAGTATAAATGAATATTACACAGAAATATCAGAGATTTAAATTACATTTAAATACATAGCAGCGGAAAATAATACAATACACAACCAGAATGAGATATACGGATACAAAGCTTTCCGGATATCGTTCCAGCTGTAAACCAGGATCCTGTGAATAAAAATCTGCAAAACCAAAACTACTAGCTGCCCGTGTCAAAATAAGGGCACCCAGAGTTTAGGTTAAAACAATAAACTCCAGGTCAGTCATGTGACTGGTGTGAGAACTAAAACAGTTATTAATCTTTATTCTAAATCATTAGGTAAATCAAGGGACCACGCCGTATAACACGGAACGGGTTTCCTCCCAAGAATACCAGTGCATAAAACAAACAGCGCAATGCTAAATAAAGAAAAATGAAGCTGTTATAAGACCCAGGTCCTATCACACAATGCAACGCAAGCCGGGGGATAGGGTTTTCCCTTATAACAGCCAAAGAATGCTTGATACGTTTAAAACAAATCATTTGATACTATAATAAGTGCATATTGTATAAAACAACTTCAAATCATAAGTATCAATCATAGGCGGCATGGGTACCATATATCATGTCGCCATATATAGGTTTACAAATAAAACCGCAAAGTCACGTATTTGGAAATTGGATTTCCGTCTATGAACCGAGGCCAGGGATCGTCCTCTACCGATTCGAGACAATCTAGCCTACCATGTCTCAGGAACAGCCGCAACTGCCCCCTGGATCGTCAGGGCCGGTCCACCGATGTGGATTATTATGCCTGAACAATACGTCTCCCCGCCCTTTGGGGCGCAAACGAGCCAACGAATGACTCCATCGGTTCGAGAACGACCGATCAATCCGAGGCGCCTCGCAACAGCAACAACCACATAAGTCAAACTCGTCAGGGCGTGTAAAACCACTGACGCCACTTCTAGCTAGAAAGAAACGCAAGTCCTCCCTGATGTCCTCTCCCGTTTTTGGTTCATACCGGGTGTGAAACTCGCGAAGTAAACGTTACACAAAGCTACGCCACAAAGGCCGTGCTTTGATCACCAACCACAAGACTTTGCTTTTCAACAGAAGCCTTGATCATTTGCATCTTAGCATGCCACACAGGCAAACCATCCTATGCAACCGATATCAGTCACACAGAATGAAATCCGATGTCAGACACACAGTCCATTTACAAGTCCGTTCTGGGTCTGAACGAAGCCGGGAGCACCTAGTACCCCGCATATCCATCGATCTCCAAGTACGTCTGGACGATCACCAACTGTTTCCATCTTCTTGGGTGTACAGCCCAATCAAGATCATCAGTTATCACCCAAACGACGTGAAGACTTCCGGTCTTCGACCATCGTCTTCATCTTCGACTTATCGTCGTATCAGTTATCCAGAATGGGATAAACCCGGTCTTTCCGAACAACTCGCGTATATTTTAAATAAGTGTTACACAAACACAACATACGCCTCATTCCAATTCATTAGTCACTAACCGTAAATTAATCAAGAGAATAATTCCCCAAATATTAACCCCGAAGGCCGAAACCAACATCAGATCAATATTCAAAAAACCATTCTGCTTGGCTAACCGACAGTTAGTTTCTAAATTTCACGTTCAAATCTAATTAAAGATTTAACTATCGCCTGGAGCAAAACTGGTGATACTCCATTTTCGATCATTTCAATCTAATTAAAGATTCATTAAAACTCCACTTAGTTTTAATCTTCGACTGGGTTAAAGAATCCGTGTCATTTAAAAACACAGTTCACGATAAACCCAAAATCACATTCATTAATTATCAGGTTAAAGAACGAGTGTTGTTTAAAACACTGCTCACGACAAACCCAAAAATCAATATCGATTCAATTCCAATTAAATATTATTTAATTGGTGCACTTCATTAAATCTAAATAAAAAGATTTAATCATTTCTCAATTGGGTTCAAGAACAGTGTTAGTGAAGACACCATTCACGACAAACCCAAATCACATTCCATTAATTATCGGGTTAAAGAACAAGTGTTATTTAAAACACTGCTCGCGATAAACCCAAAAATCAATACCAATTCAATTCCAATTAAATATCGTTTAATTGGCACACTTCATTAAATCTAAATAAAAAGATTTAATCTTTTCTCAACTGGGTTCAAGAACAGTGTTAGTGAAGACACCATTCACGACAAACCCAAATCACATTCGATATTCAATACAAGGCTCTGAATAGAAAATATATCGGCTTATATTCAATATCGAATTCTACGACTAACAAATGTCGTATTGGAAATAACGATATAAATATATATCTTTCAAATTTCCATAACAACACCTGTATAATCACGAATTCCAACATCGAAATATTCCGAAGACAATTTCGATTCAAATCCACTCCAATGCAATCATTGGAAATTTTGGTTATTTTCAAAACCCTTTTCGAATTCAATTTATTTATTCAAAAATAAATAGAATTATAATTCTAGTTCAAAACTAGTTCATTTCGATAAAAACCTATTTTTATCTTTTCAAATATGGAGTTTTTCATCCCAATTCTTTCTAAATCATTTCTTATGATTTTACACAAATTATTACTATTTTTAATAATTTTATCAAGGCCCGTACAGTCGATTTCCATCAATGGCCATCGAACTGCACTTACAGCGACCTTTTTCGAATTTGATTTGGACATAATTCCAAATCCAACCGTTAGATTTCAAATTTCTAATATTCGTTAGAAAGCTCTTTTCGATACGAACCCAACGGTTCCGGTTTTAGGAGAATCCGACGGTCGGATCTCCCGTAATGTCCGTTTGAAATAAATGGTCGAAATTCGCGAACTGTCGCGGCGCGGCGCGTTCTATTCAGGCCATTATATTATATATATAATATATATAATATATATTTTGTCGATTTCTATTTAAAACGAATTATATAAATAGCTTTAAAATCGTTTCAAAATCTATTTCAACTTCCATCTCAATTCAAAGCAAAATTGAATTCTTCTCTATAAATTCGTTTTAAAGTTCATTTCTATTCAATTCAAATTTCAATTCAATTTGAATTCATTTCAATTTGCTTTTAATTCAATTTGAATTCGCTTTCAATTCAATTTATTTCGAAATCACTTTCAATTCAATTCACTTTGAATTCGTTTTCAATTCAATTCATTTCGAAATCACTTTCAATTCAATTCACTTTGAATTCGTTTTCAATTCAATTCATTTCGAAATCGTTTTCAATTCAATTTGAATTCGTTTTCAATTCAATTCATTTCGAAATCGTTTTCAATTCAATTTGAATTCGTTTTCAATTCAATTCATTTCGAAATCGTTTTCAATTCAATTCATTTCGAAATCGTTTTCAATTCAATTCATTTCGAAATCGTTTTCAATTCAATTTGAATTCGCTTTCAATTCAATTCATTTCGAAATCACTTTCAATTCAATTCACTTTGAATTCGTTTTCAATTCAATTCATTTCGAAATCGTTTTCAATTCAATTCATTTCGAAATCGTTTTCAATTCAATTCGAATTCGTTTTCAATTCAATTCATTTCGAAATATTTGATTTCAAAATTACTTTTCAATATCCATTTCAAAAGGAATAAAATCGATAAAAATATCGTTCCCGTCAAAATGGCGCATCTAATCAACACGGCTTCATATATTGATATTTTCAAGTATTCCATTTCGAATATTTCTATTTCAAATATTTCTTATTATAAAAATATTCTTTATTTTCACGATTGGAATGAGGCCCAATCAATTACCATATAAAGTTAATTATATGGATTTTCATACAACACATGTATATAATAACATTGAAAATAATCAACCATCAACCAAAGTGCACTACACTGTAAAGGCATCAAATATAGATATTCAACGCCTATAACAGCCTGTCAATCAATCGATCGACATATTCAATCAATCAGGATGAGTGAACTTCAAATTTCATCCCAACACCCGTGTGGGGTTTCAAACAATCAAACACAGATTTTATTTGTGCAGTTGGGCGATGTGTGAAATTTATCGACCCAATCAATATCAGTCAAATCAGTGTATATACAAACAAATCGGCCGATTTGTTTATAACTATTCATTTATTCACATTCACGTTAAAATTTATATTTTTAACGATAAAACATTTTATTTCAACCTATGAATTTCTATTCAATTCATTTACACAATAAAATGATATTTTTATTTTCTAACATATTTTAGAAAATTTCGGCGGCATAACGGCACGATACTAGAAACGGGACAAGGCCTAGCCTTATCCCCGGTCTAGTGAAGGCCCACGCCATTCACACATCAATCAAATCAATTTCATCTCACCAAACAATTCAATTCAACCAAATAATTCAACTAATCTATGCAACCAAACAAACAAGTCCATGGTCTGTGGACGATTGTGTCGGGTGCTACTAAGCACCGTCTGCATCTTAGTATATATATATAACTAGAAAAATTAAATTGAAAGGTGAGAAATTCTCACATATAGCTATCTTAGCTCCACGGCACTTCATTGATAGAAGTCTTCATCGTTATCGCCCTTTTGTTACCTTCGTCGCCCGCTTTCACTACCTATGTAAAAATCGAATTTTTACTTCGCTATTCAATATATAAAAATCGAATTTCTATCTTTGCTATTCAATATATAAAAATCGAATTTTTATTTCAAAGTTCAATATATAAAATTCTATTTTTCTATCGAAGTTCAATATATAAAAATTCTATATTTCTATCGAAGTTCAATGTATAAAAATTCTATTTTTCTATCGAAGTTCAATGTATAAAAATTCTATTTTTCTATTTCGACTTCCTAATCTCCTTTTAGTTTATAAATCATTTTTTTTTTAAATCATCTTAAAAATCAGTTTTTATACCTTTATAAAATTCAGTTTTTACTTAACTTAAAAAAAACAGTTTTTACTTAACTTCAAAAAAAACAGTTTTTACTTAACTTAAAAAAAACAGTTTTTACTTAACTTAAAAAAAAACAGTTTTTACTTAACTTAAAAAAAACAGTTTTTAAAGCTTTAACCAATCAGTTTTTTTTTTTAAAATCCTTTTAAAACAGTTTTAAAATTCCTAAAACAAAAATCAGTTTCTTTTCTTTTTTAAAAAAAACAGTTTTCAAATTATTTAAAAATACAGTTTTTTTAAAACCCTGTATATAAAAATAAAATAAATAAAATAAATAAATAAATAATAAAAACTTACATTTCACGTCAGCAGGGGTGGAGGGCGTCCGCAGTTCGTCAGGGAGGTGGCTGGAGGTGGGCTTCAGTCCTCGTCAGGTGGTTCGACGAATGGGGGGGGCGGCGGCGGATCTAAATCGAATTTGGGGGGAATTGGGGTTGCGCTGGTCTTCAAACTGCGAGAGATGGGGGAGGAGAGCATCGCGAGGGGGAGGGGAACTTCGTCGGGGTCGGCGATGACTGGCGCGGTAGGCGGCGGCGTACGATGGAGGAGGTCGGGTTTTGGAAAGGGGAAGCGGTTTTCTGGGCATCGGGTTTTCTTTGTTTGAAGTCAACGAATGAGAAAAAAAGGGGGGTTAAGGAGATAATATATAATATTTATATATATTTATTTTAATTTAACTTCAGAAAAGTAACTTTTTATTTCGAACTTGAAACCGAACCCACCGCCTGTCGTCCATAGCGTTTTACCCCCATTCCGAACACAATAGGATATGTATCGTAGGCCGATTCGATAGTTACGATCAGTTTCCATTGAATTTACATTTAAATCTATATATTGAATTTTAAACGTACATTTCAAATTACCGGGGTCACATACGAACTAGAAAAATTCCAGAAAAATATTTTCTAGCTTCGTATTGACGATACGGTCCTAACAAAACTAGTTTCGTTGAATTCTGAGACCGTTGGAAAAATGGCCAATTTCCAGTCGATTAAAATCAACTGAAACTGGTCAAACACGTTTTCCTTTGCCACGCTCACATATTGGTTCGAAAAATTATGAAATTTGGAATCTAGCAATAATTCGACATCACGGACCTAACAAAACTGGTTTCGTCGAAATCCGAGGTCGTTTGCAAAATGTCTATTTTTAAGGGCCTTATATATATAAAAATATATATAAATTCCACAGCGACTATTTCTAATTTTAAACTGGACATATCTTATCATTTCTAAGATGAAATCTCCGTTTGTTAATTTCGTTACAAAGATATAGTTATACAGATTCAAATATTTCTTGTTTCGTTCAATTCTGACTTATAACGAATTCTGTATATTCATTTGAAATTAGAAATCGAATTTTCGAACTACCGCGCCATTTTCAATTCCTTTTATAATTATATATAATTATTTATATTCTAACGACGACGCGTATAATATATACGTTCGAATTCTATTCAAAATAAATTTCTCGTCGATTATATTTAAAATAATTTATTTTAAATATTCAAAATTCGCTATAATCGCCAAAATAAAAATTTTAAACTGGCCCAGATTTTACGGGTTGTTACAATCTCCCCCACTTAAAACTTTTCGTCCCCGAAAAGGAACAAAGTCGAAAGTGGTTTGATTATTCAACTGTACGCTCGGTCTAACTTCCATTCTCTAACTCTTTAGTTTCTGAGAATTTTCAAAACTTCAAAAATTTGGCTAACACCCTAAATTTTTGAAAAATTTCGCCATAACCTCCCCTGCAATGGGAGCATCGGGGAATTTCAAATAGCTTCCCCGGTCCTTCAGATCTCAAAAAGAAAAAGAAAAAGCCAAGCGGCTAGCCAATAGGCTCACAAAATCATCATCACCCAAACAAAACAGGAAATTATGTAGTAAACATGTACCTATTTGTCGGGCAAACAAATTTTATTCTCTGCTCTAGCCTCCTTGCTATGACCTGTTCAAAGATATATATGTATATGCAAGCAGATGCGACCAAATTTCAATATAATTCAATATTTGATCTAATTAGGCTTAATGGTTAAAAATTAGCAAATAACTAAACAAACAACACAAACATCAATCAATTAGTGAATTAGAGTTTCAAATTCATAACTTTGATATATATACAAAAATCAGATTCTTGATGCCAAATCATAACCATAGGCCCTATCTAATTTTGGTTCTCACACCAGTCAATAGGAAATATATAGAAAATCACACCTTCGAAACTCGAACATAAATGTTGATGATGCGATCGCTATCATCAATATCATCTTCGGGCGACAAGAGTGTAATGCTATATCTATCCAATATATTAAAATTTCAAATACACGTGGATCAGACGTATACTTAAAATCTATATATACTGGATTGTCCACATCAATATAAATAAATAATCAACTACGAATAATTGATTTAAATTTTCAAAACAAAATTTGTTTTCACTTTAAAAATATACTCTTCACACTCGTTCTAGGATACTACTGATCCCATCTCTAACGAGTCATTCTAATTGGATATTACTAATCCAATATCTGATGAATTCTTTCGTAGGGTTCTAATGTGTCTTGTTCTCTAGCTTTGTAAACCAAAGCTCTGATACCAACTGTAAAATAGCCGACGAACTCCGGTAGGCTTTGCAACCATCCCTTCATCCCCCAAGCAGCAGGTAATACCCACCGTGGCTCCCACATGGTCCCCCAGTCCCTTGTTTTACGCCGACCCTCTCGAGTCTCGCGCCTATTGGCGAACCAACGCCCTCCCCGGCGCCATGTAGGGGTAAGAGTCTCCCGTTCGCCACCAAACCGCGAAGCGAGAACCCCCTATCATGTGTACCCGGCCTACTCAGGGCCAGCAACAAGAACTGGTGATACTCCATTTTCGATCATTTCAATCTAATTAAAGATTCATTAAAACTCCACTTAGTTTTAATCTTCGACTGGGTTAAAGAATCCGTGTCATTTAAAAACACAGTTCACGATAAACCCAAAATCACATTCATTAATTATCAGGTTAAAGAACGAGTGTTGTTTAAAACACTGCTCACGACAAACCCAAAAATCAATATCGATTCAATTCCAATTAAATATTATTTAATTGGTGCACTTCATTAAATCTAAATAAAAAGATTTAATCATTTCTCAATTGGGTTCAAGAACAGTGTTAGTGAAGACACCATTCACGACAAACCCAAATCACATTCCATTAATTATCGGGTTAAAGAACAAGTGTTATTTAAAACACTGCTCGCGATAAACCCAAAAATCAATACCAATTCAATTCCAATTAAATATCGTTTAATTGGCACACTTCATTAAATCTAAATAAAAAGATTTAATCTTTTCTCAACTGGGTTCAAGAACAGTGTTAGTGAAGACACCATTCACGACAAACCCAAATCACATTCGATATTCAATACAAGGCTCTGAATAGAAAATATATCGGCTTATATTCAATATCGAATTCTACGACTAACAAATGTCGTATTGGAAATAACGATATAAATATATATCTTTCAAATTTCCATAACAACACCTGTATAATCACGAATTCCAACATCGAAATATTCCGAAGACAATTTCGATTCAAATCCACTCCAATGCAATCATTGGAAATTTTGGTTATTTTCAAAACCCTTTTCGAATTCAATTTATTTATTCAAAAATAAATAGAATTATAATTCTAGTTCAAAACTAGTTCATTTCGATAAAAACCTATTTTTATCTTTTCAAATATGGAGTTTTTCATCCCAATTCTTTCTAAATCATTTATTATGATTTTACACAAATTATTACTATTTTTAATAATTTTATCAAGGCCCGTACAGTCGATTTCCATCAATGGCCATCGAACTGCACTTACAGCGACCTTTTTCGAATTTGATTTGGACATAATTCCAAATCCAACCGTTAGATTTCAAATTTCTAATATTCGTTAGAAAGCTCTTTTCGATACGAACCCAACGGTTCCGGTTTTAGGAGAATCCGACGGTCGGATCTCCCGTAATGTCCGTTTGAAATAAATGGTCGAAATTCGCGAACTGTCGCGGCGCGGCGCGTTCTATTCAGGCCATTATATTATATATATAATATATATAATATATATTTCGTCGATTTCTATTTAAAACGAATTATATAAATAGTTTTAAAATCGTTTCAAAATCTATTTCAACTTCCATCTCAATTCAAAGCAAAATTGAATTCTTCTCTATAAATTCGTTTTAAAGTTCATTTCTATTCAATTCAAATTTCAATTCAATTTGAATTCATTTCAATTTGCTTTTAATTCAATTTGAATTCGCTTTCAATTCAATTTATTTCGAAATCACTTTCAATTCAATTCACTTTGAATTCGTTTTCAATTCAATTCATTTTGAAATCACTTTCAATTCAATTCACTTTGAATTCGTTTTCAATTCAATTCATTTCGAAATCGTTTTCAATTCAATTTGAATTCGTTTTCAATTCAATTCATTTCGAAATCGTTTTCAATTCAATTTGAATTCGTTTTCAATTCAATTCATTTCGAAATCGTTTTCAATTCAATTCATTTCGAAATCGTTTTCAATTCAATTCATTTCGAAATCGTTTTCAATTCAATTTGAATTCGCTTTCAATTCAATTCATTTCGAAATCACTTTCAATTCAATTCACTTTGAATTCGTTTTCAATTCAATTCATTTCGAAATCGTTTTCAATTCAATTCATTTCGAAATCGTTTTCAATTCAATTCGAATTCGTTTTCAATTCAATTCATTTCGAAATATTTGATTTCAAAATTACTTTTCAATATCCATTTCAAAAGGAATAAAATCGATAAAAATATCGTTCCCGTCAAAATGGCGCATCTAATCAACACGGCTTCATATATTGATATTTTCAAATATTCCATTTCGAATATTTCTATTTCAAATATTTCTTATTATAAAAATATTCTTTATTTTCACGATTGGAATGAGGCCCAATCAATTACCATATAAAGTTAATTATATGGATTTTCATACAACACATGTATATAATAACATTGAAAATAATCAACCATCAACCAAAGTGCACTACACTGTAAAGGCATCAAATATAGATATTCAACGCCTATAACAGCCTGTCAATCAATCGATCGACATATTCAATCAATCAGGATGAGTGAACTTCAAATTTCATCCCAACACCCGTGTGGGGTTTCAAACAATCAAACACAGATTTTATTTGTGCAGTTGGGCGATGTGTGAAATTTATCGACCCAATCAATATCAGTCAAATCAGTGTATATACAAACAAATCGGCCGATTTGTTTATAACTATTCATTTATTCACATTCACGTTAAAATTTATATTTTTAACGATAAAACATTTTATTTCAACCTATGAATTTCTATTCAATTCATTTACACAATAAAATGATATTTTTATTTTCTAACATATTTTAGAAAATTTCGGCGGCATAACGGCACGATACTAGAAACGGGACAAGGCCTAGCCTTATCCCCGGTCTAGTGAAGGCCCACGCCATTCACACATCAATCAAATCAATTTCATCTCACCAAACAATTCAATTCAACCAAATAATTCAACTAATCTATGCAACCAAACAAACAAGTCCATGGTCTGTGGACGATTGTGTCGGGTGCTACTAAGCACCGTCTGCATCCTAGTATATATATATAACTAGAAAAATTAAATTGAAAGGTGAGAAATTCTCACATATAGCTATCTTAGCTCCACGGCACTTCATTGATAGAAGTCTTCATCGTTATCGCCCTTTTGTTACCTTCGTCGCCCGCTTTCACTACCTATGTAAAAATCGAATTTTTACTTCGCTATTCAATATATAAAAATCGAATTTCTATCTTTGCTATTCAATATATAAAAATCGAATTTTTATTTCAAAGTTCAATATATAAAATTCTATTTTTCTATCGAAGTTCAATATATAAAAATTCTATATTTCTATCGAAGTTCAATGTATAAAAATTCTATTTTTCTATCGAAGTTCAATGTATAAAAATTCTATTTTTCTATTTCGACTTCCTAATCTCCTTTTAGTTTATAAATCATTTTTTTTTTAAATCATCTTAAAAATCAGTTTTTATACCTTTATAAAATTCAGTTTTTACTTAACTTAAAAAAAACAGTTTTTACTTAACTTAAAAAAAAACAGTTTTTACTTAACTTAAAAAAAACAGTTTTTACTTAACTTAAAAAAAAACAGTTTTTACTTAACTTAAAAAAAACAGTTTTTAAAGCTTTAACCAATCAGTTTTTTTTTTTAAAATCCTTTTAAAACAGTTTTAAAATTCCTAAAACAAAAATCAGTTTCTTTTCTTTTTTAAAAAAAACAGTTTTCAAATTATTTAAAAATACAGTTTTTTTAAAACCCTGTATATAAAAATAAAATAAATAAAATAAATAAATAAATAATAAAAACTTACATTTCACGTCAGCAGGGGTGGAGGGCGTCCGCAGTTCGTCAGGGAGGTGGCTGGAGGTGGGCTTCAGTCCTCGTCAGGTGGTTCGACGAATGGGGGGGGCGGCGGCGGATCTAAATCGAATTTGGGGGGAATTGGGGTTGCGCTGGTCTTCAAACTGCGAGAGATGGGGGAGGAGAGCATCGCGAGGGGGAGGGGAACTTCGTCGGGGTCGGCGATGACTGGCGCGGTAGGCGGCGGCGTACGATGGAGGAGGTCGGGTTTTGGAAAGGGGAAGCGGTTTTCTGGGCATCGGGTTTTCTTTGTTTGAAGTCAACGAATGAGAAAAAAAGGGGGGTTAAGGAGATAATATATAATATTTATATATATTTATTTTAATTTAACTTCAGAAAAGTAACTTTTTATTTCGAACTTGAAACCGAACCCACCGCCTGTCGTCCATAGCGTTTTACCCCCATTCCGAACACAATAGGATATGTATCGTAGGCCGATTCGATAGTTACGATCAGTTTCCATTGAATTTACATTTAAATCTATATATTGAATTTTAAACGTACATTTCAAATTACCGGGGTCACATACGAACTAGAAAAATTCCAGAAAAATATTTTCTAGCTTCGTATTGACGATACGGTCCTAACAAAACTAGTTTCGTTGAATTCTGAGACCGTTGGAAAAATGGCCAATTTCCAGTCGATTAAAATCAACTGAAACTGGTCAAACACGTTTTCCTTTGCCACGCTCACATATTGGTTCGAAAAATTATGAAATTTGGAATCTAGCAATAATTCGACATCACGGACCTAACAAAACTGGTTTCGTCGAAATCCGAGGTCGTTTGCAAAATGTCTATTTTTAAGGGCCTTATATATATAAAAATATATATAAATTCCACAGCGACTATTTCTAATTTTAAACTGGACATATCTTATCATTTCTAAGATGAAATCTCCGTTTGTTAATTTCGTTACAAAGATATAGTTATACAGATTCAAATATTTCTTGTTTCGTTCAATTCTGACTTATAACGAATTCTGTATATTCATTTGAAATTAGAAATCGAATTTTCGAACTACCGCGCCATTTTCAATTCCTTTTATAATTATATATAATTATTTATATTCTAACGACGACGCGTATAATATATACGTTCGAATTCTATTCAAAATAAATTTCTCGTCGATTATATTTAAAATAATTTATTTTAAATATTCAAAATTCGCTATAATCTCCAAAATAAAAATTTTAAACTGGCCCAGATTTTACGGGTTGTTACACCCTACGCCATGTTCTTTCTCAGAATGTGTTCTCTTTTATATATATATATGTAAATCATCCCTTAGTTCCTAAGCAAATAAGTTCACTACTGGCTTTTGATTTCCTTTCTATTCGGCTGTCCTTGTATTTCAGTTACTTGACATCTATAGTGATGTAAACATAGCTAGAACTGTCTTAAATCATGTAGACCTACCCTTTTCTTATGCAGGCTGTTTTACTTCCTTTCTAATGCTAATGCCCAGGCCATCTTTTCTAATAAATGCCAAAGTTCCTATTTTCAACATTAGTACATTAGCAAGCCATGTTTTCCTTTCATGTCACCTTATTTCATTTCATATTTGCTTAGATTTTCGTTCTTTTATTTTATTCTTGTTTTAATTGTTTCATGCATACATTTATATGTAATGTACATACATACTATATTTATCTAGATGCAATTGTACAAGTTTTGAATCCTACGTTTTTTCTTATGTAACTCAGTGATTTAAATGATCCTTAAGTTTAGTACAACAAAGGGCCTTAAACAACATACACTTAATTTTACATATGCATATAAAATAAGTTAATATGATTATTCTAAATTAAACAAGCATTTTATCAATAAAATTAATGTATGTCTTGTATTTAATTTATAACCAATTTTTATTTCCTTGCTCAAGTAATCTATATTTACAAGAGTGTTAAAAGCAAGTTAGAACACAACAAGATATTAAAACCTTAATTATATGTTTTACTCACATATATAGCATTGGTTAAGGAATTTTAAATTGTCAACAAATATATTTTAAAGGAATTCTCCTGATATATATAAATCTTATTATCAGTACAATCTATACATTATAGATTATAAAACTAATTCAAAAACCAGGTCGTTACATTGATATTGAATATAAGTCGATACTACTTCTATTCAGAGCCTTGTATTTAATATCAAATTGGATTTAGTGTATGAATATTAAAACTAAGAAGAGTTTTAATAAATCTTTAATTAGATTTGAGTGGATAAAAAGGTAATTAGTAATTTACCGAAACACGAGATAAACAAAATATACTTGGTTGTTGATACTCACTGATATTGATGGATTGATTGTGTGGATTGTGCTCGACCAGTTTATGAGCACAATATGCTTTTACATTTAGCATTGGGTTGGCTAGAAATATTTGTATGTTAACATCTTATGAAACACTTCACGATTAGACTATGAGATGTTTAGCGATGTTGTTAAGTTCATTTCAAACTTAATGAATGACTTTGAAATGATACATTTTTTTAAATGAAAAGAAATGTATTCCCGATTTTGGGCAGGGAATGTTTTATAAAACCGAAAGGATTTCGGGGGCTAACTTGATGATTTCGAAATGATTTCGAATTATATTATGTGTTTGACATTGTAGATAATTATATAGCCGATTAGTTGCTATTGATGATGTATCGATGTGGTGGCGGAGAATTTATTCTTTGCCTAACACCCTTCTTTGAGACATACGTGCTCAAAGGTTATATGACTAATAGTGACTGATCATATGTGTGAATTACTGATGTGAAGTACTATAGTTTGAAAGTACTTGTGATTATTATGTTGAGAAATGATTTTTCCCTTCTTCTGGATATGAAATGATTTAGTATGCGGCTGAAGATGCGGGTGACCCGACAAAGACTAAAAGTGGAAGGGTGGCGCATTGCGATGCATTGTCAGTGTAGCCTGCTCCGTAGTGGGAAGTGCACATATATATCGAGTTGGTTCAGGAGCCCACAGCCTTGTCTGAGGGAAGATTCCCGATATTTGGTTGGATATTTATTCGTATGCATTTGTTTTGGAATTCGTATTTCCAAATGTTTTGTTTTGAGATCCCGAAGTGAAATATACTTTGAAATAAAAGTTAGATATGTATTTCGTATGATTTGAAATAAGAATTCGGGAAGTAAAGACCAAAAGAATAATTTATGTAAAGAGAATTGGATTTTGGGTTTGTCGTGAATGGTATCTTTACTAATACTGTTCTTGAACCCATTTGAGAAGAGAACAAATCTTATAACTAAGATATAAAGAAGTTTTCCAATTTAATACATTAAATTGGAATTGTGTGGAATTCGATTTAATAAATCGAGATAAGCTTTTATGAAGGAAGACAATTACTATTCATGGAATTTAAAAGGCTTGGCCGTTATTCCACTTATAGTATTAGTTTGACATGGAAATTTATATCGATTACGATTAAGCTGATTTCCGCGAAAATTCCATAAGGGAATATGATTTTGGGTTTATAGTGAACTGTGTTTTAAACGACCTTAGTACTTTAATCCAATTAACGATGGAATTATGATTTGGAATTTAGTGATCTTTTAACTAAGATATAATGAGATTTTCCAAAGTAATGTTTTCCAATTTATTAAATTAAATTGGAATTGAGTGGAATTCATTTTGGCAATAATCGAAATGAGATTCTGTGAAGGAAGACCATTAATATATATGGAATTTAAAAGGTTTCGCCATTATTCCATTTATATTTTTAGTCTGGTATGGAAATTCATATTGATTGTGATTGATCAGATTTCCGTGATGATTCCATTTTGATGGAATATGATTTTGGATTTATCGTGAATGGTGTTCTAAACGACACTAGTTCTTTAACTCAAGTAAAGGAAGGATTAATTTTCCTAATTTTCATAAATATTAAGTAATGATTATTGAGATTAAACTAAATGAAGTTTTAATGAATCTTTAGGTAGATATTGAAATGTGAATAAGGTAGCTAAACTTACCGAATTCAATAAGTTATTTCCGTACGATTGTTAAATCTTTAATTAGATTTGAACGTGGAATGGTAATTAAATTTACCAATAACACATTGGATGTTAGATATGGAGTACTACCACTTTTGCTCCACAGGATAAATAGGTTGGGGTTGGATTAATAAAACAAATGATTATTTCGGTAAGGCGTTAATCTTGACTAGTTTGGATAAACCTTAAATTGGTTAAATGGTTTAAAAGATATATAAAATCTTTTGGGATAATTTTAGAGGGAGAATAAAGATTAAATTTAAAAGAAAATATCTTAGATAATATTAATGGGAACCTCTCCCAAAGGATAAGAATATTTTAATGATAGAATATTCTTGACTGGAATGAGACGTAGGTTGTGTTTTTATAGCACTTGATTATAAGATACGCGAATTATTCAAAAAGACCAGGTTTAACCCATTCTGAATAATTCATATGACAATTGAAGATCAACAATGAAGACGGTGGTTGAAGACCGACAATCATCACATCCATTGGATTACTACTGATGCCTTGGATTGGGTGGCTCCCAGGAAAGGGTTACAGTGGTGGTGGTCCAGACGTACTTGTTGATTGTCCGGATATGCGAGAACCTCTCTTCCGTATTGGACATATGGGACGAGGAATAAGGTGCCTTCGGTTTCGTTCAGACCCAGAATGGACTTGTAAATGGATGGTATGTCTAACAACTCATTCCAATATAGCTGTGTTTGTTGATCTCTACTAAATATATATCTGTTGGGTGGCGGAGAATTTATTCTCTTTCTTTACACCCCTTTCTCTGAGACGTACGATGCCTGATAATAGGATGCAGCATGATGGGGGGGTTCTCGCTTCACGGTTTGGTGGCCGAACAGGAGACTTTTACCCCCACATGTCCCTTTTTGGGGTTGGTTCGGCTGTGGCCGGGAGGCTCGAAAGGTTCATCGTAAAACAAGGTGCTTGGGATACCACTATAAGCCACGGTGGGTATTACCTCCTCTACCGGGGATGGATGGTTGCAAAGCCTACCAGATTTTGTTGTATCGTTACATGTGGTATCAGAGCTTTGGTTAAACTCAAATCTTTGGGGTATAACTCGTTAGAACAGAGCGAAAGACTCATCAAAGGTAGGACTAGTAATATCCTATAAAAGAAAACACATTATAGATAGGATCAGTAGTATCCTAGAATGAGAATACTCATTAGAGATGGGGTTAGTAATGCCCTAGAATGAGTTGAGAGTATTACATATATGAGAGAGCGTAATTGTGATATATAATACGAACTTGCCGTGTTTTTTTCTTAGCTTCGTTCCTTTTTGGGGACGAAAAGTTTTAAGTGGAGGAGATTGTAACAACCCGGAAATTCACAATGAATTGAAAAATTATTTTTAATATAATTTTATTAGAAATTACTTTAGAATTTAAAATTTCGATTTTTAAATCATTACATAGCCTATAAAAAGTGAAATTTTGCAAACAACTTCCAAATTCGGCGTAACTCCTTTCTCTAGATCCGGAATGTCAAATTATTGTTAAATTTAATAATTTTTGAAATTAATATGCGAGCGTGGCACAATTAAAGGCACCTTCACTTGCAATTGTAAATTTAATCGACTAGAAAAATGCCATTTTGCAAACGGGCTCGGAATTCGACGAAACCAGTTCATATGGGACCGTACTATCAAAACATAGAGAGATCCCAAAATTCGTAATTTTTGGAGTCAGTATGTGGCCCCGGCAAATTAAAATGTACATTGAATTCAATTTGAAAGTTAAATTAATTTAAATTCTAATTTTGATAAAAACTAATCGAAACAGCCGAACTGGCTTCGAAACATATCGCACTGTGTTCTGAATGGGGGTATTTCGGTTGGGGCGACGGTCGTTGGGTTTGATTTGGAGATCGTGACGATTCTGAGTTTTACAATGAATTAAATAATATTATTATAAAGTATGCGGTCCCTAAGTCAAACCCTATCTTTTTCATTTCTGCGGTCAACCAAAAAAACCGCCGTCTCCTTTGTTTCTGACGATCCTCATCACTCATTCCTTTGTGCCAAAAATTCTGCACTGGCAACGGTGATGATCTGTAATGGCAGCGCGAGCTAACCAATTTAGCGCCTCAAAGGGCTTCGGTATGCCCACGATATCCATGCGCAGGGGAGCATCGAACTCCACGCCCACCCCGGCGCTGGCAGAGGCGAGGTGGCTCTCCGACCTGGCACCATAATATCCTATTTCGGTGCCTTGGATTTCGTGCGCAAAGGAGGATTGATGATGGAGCAAGTGGGTTTTTCTGTTCGAGCGATGCCTGTAAGAGGATGGATTAGCAGAAGATAACAAGGTGATTAGGAATTTAATTAAGTTATTTAATTTGTTAATTATTTTAGAAATATAATTATTGTTTATAATACCATATCTTGCTCAAATCAGAACGGAATTGAACAAACTTGAGTTTGTTGGAATTGCGTCGTCGAGCACTACATTTTGGAACTGACTAGGACGAAATTGGAGCTAGCTGCAAAATTAGGCGAAATATAACTCAAGGTGAGAATTCTATCTCACTGTTAAAAAAGGTTTATAAAAATATAAAATCATGTTTATGCGATGTATAAAATTGTTTATGCAAAGTAGAAAAATCATTATGATATGAAAATATTTTTAGTAAGTTAAAAATGTGATTTTTAACAAGCACACGATCCGCAAATATTTTTAGTAAGTCAAAAATATGATTTTTAACTTGGGTATGACATGTGATTATTTTTAATTCGATAAAAATATGATTTTATCATCTGTATGTCATAAATAAAATGATCATACAAAGGAATAATTTTTACTTCGATAAAAATATGATTTTTATCGTATGTATGTTATTTATAAAATTGTCATGTTAAGGAATAATTATTTGGTTAGAAATATGATTTTCAACATATGTATGTTATTTATAAAATAGTCATACAAAGGAAAATTTGTTTTTTTGATAAAAATACGATTTTTATCATATGTATGCAACTTATAAAATAGTCAAGCTAAGAAATAATTATTTGATCATTAAAAATATGATTTTTAACGTATGTATGCTATATAGAAAATAGAAATGCATTGTATAAATTATATAAATGTTATACGAGAATTTATAAGCGTTGTATGAATATATACATAAGCGTTGTATAAAAATATATATATGCGTTGCTGGAAAATATAAATATACGTTGTATGAATATATATATATATATATAGTATGAAAATGAAAATATATATGTGATGAATGGAAATACATATATAAACGTGATATGAAAATATATATGTATGCAATGTAGAAAATAGTCTTGAAATGAAATATTATTAGTTAGTTAAAAATATGATTTTTAACTTATGTATGCGACATATAAAATTCTCATGCAATGAAATAATTTTTAGTTTGTTAAAAATGTGATTTTTAACTTAAGTATGCAACGAAAATAAGGGATGTGACATGCAAACAAAACCGAATTGAAAATCGATTGGAATTGCACACATGTACATTCATACAAATGAACAGGTCATAGCAAGGAGGCTAGAGAATAGGAATAAAATTGTATGCCCGACAAATGGGTACATGTTTACTGTTTTGTTTGGGATTTGATGATTTTATGAGCTGATTGGCTAGCCGCTAGGCTTTTTATTTTTATCTTGGATTGGTGAGGGCCCTGCGTTGCAAGTTGCGGTTTTTTCCGGCCTCCCCGTACAAAGGAGGTTATGGCGAAATCTTTCGGAAATTTAGGGTGTTAGCCAAATTTTTGAAAAATTAAAAATGTTCTTAGAAACTGAAAAGTTGAAGAACTTGAGCCAGAATTGGAAATGGATTCGTTTTCAAAATGAAATTATAAAGTTTATTTAAAAATACATGTTGAATGAAAATCGACAAAACATATATTATTTATATAAATGGCTCGAATTGAACATTTCGCGCAGCGACCGTTCGCGAATTCGACCATTGGCTTCGAGTAGACGCTATGGAAGATCCGACCATCGGATTCTTCTTAAACCGGAAACTACAGGTTCGTATTGAAAAAGATTTCGAATTAGTATATGAGATTTGAAATCCATTGGTTAGATTTTGAGAAATGTCAAATTCAAATTTGAATAAAAACAGCGCTAGTGCCGTTGAATGACCTGTAACGTCGTTTAACTAAAAAGGCCTATTTTTAAATAAATAAAAATAGGCAAAAATTATGTAAAATCATAATAAATGATTTGAAAGTGGTTCGGATGAAAAATTCCAAGTTTATAAAGATAAAAGATATTTTTATCAGAATAAGTTATTTATCAACTTTTATAAAGAAATAAAAGTATTAGAAATGGTTTATATATATAACCAGCAATTTCCAATGAATATATTGGAATGGATTTGAACGGAAATAGATTTCGAAATATTCCGATATTGGATTCCATGATTATACGATATTGTTATCGGAATTTGGAAGATATTGATATCGCTATTCCCAATATGATATATGTTGGTTTTAGAATTTGATATTGAGTATAAGTCGATACTACTTCTATTTAGAGCATTGTATTTAATATCAAATTGGATTTAGTGTATGAATATTGAAACTAAGAAGAGTTTTAATAAATCTTTAATTAGATTTGAAAGGATAAAAAGGTAATTAGTAATTTACCGAAACACGAGATAAACAAAATATACTTGGTTGTTGATACTCATTGATATTAATGGATTGATTGTGTGGATTGTTGTAACTCCCCGTGATTTTATAACATTAAAATTCACAAATTAAAGTATACTTAATTTTTAGAAAAGAATTAAGTGAAATGGGTTGCATAGAGAAATATATATTGATGTGTATATATAAAAAAAAATTAAATAAATAAATATGCAAAAAAGTTCAAAACAGCGGAAGCGGGAAGACAAAACACCAAACCGACCTATTTTATGAGTCGACCCGAGTCCCGATGGGTCGACCCCAGTATCGACTCAGGAGGTTTGGAATTGGTCCCGTCGGCCCTGAATGGTCTATGACCAAATTTTATGTTTTGGGGCATAGGTGGTGATTTCTGGTTGGTCTGTTGACATCATTTCTTGGTTTCTAAGGCCTAGATGGATCCTAAGATGATCTGATGGCTGTAAATAAATCTAACTTCTATATAAACACTACAAAACTTCATTCTAAAACCTAAATAAAATTGGAATCATGGCCGTCATGCTGTCGCCTAACAACTCAGAATAGCCGCCACCAATTAGAGAGGAAGATAGTAAATCAAATTCAATTCTATTCAACTCTAACGATGAATCTTCTTCAAAGGAAAGCTAATACAACTTCAGAACTCAAGACCTCCTTTGAGTTGTGAGTTCGATTTCTCTAATCAAGATAATTATTAAATTAAATAAGATGAGATGTAATTGTGGTTATGTGGCTGTGTTGTGAATATATGGTGTTTTGAGAATATATGCAAGCTGTTCTTGATGTTATGCAAGTTAATATGATTATGCAAGTTTCAAATATGATGTTATGCAAGTTAATATGATTATTCAAGTTTCATATATGATGTTATGCAAGTTAATTTAATTATGCAAGTTTTATATATGATGCTATGCAAGTTGTATATGATGTTATGCAAGTTTATACCTTTAACTTATCTAAGTTGACACCTTTTACTACAGATCTATGACATATGTAACTTATGCAAGTTGACACCTTTTAGTACAGATCTATGACATATGTAACTTATGCAAGTTGACACCTTTTAGTATAGATCTATGACATATGTAACTTATGCAAGTAGACACCTTTTAGTATAGATCTATGACATATGTAATTTTTGCAAGTTGACACCTTTTAGTATTGATCTATGACATATGTAACTTTTGCAAGTTGACACCTTTTAATATAGATCTATGACATATGTAACTTATGCAAGTTGTCACCTTTAGTATAGATCTATGACATGTATAATTCATGCAAGCTCATACCTATTAGATCTATGTTTTAGACCATGACATTACAAAGTTATGCAAGTTATGTTGCAATTATAAATTGCAAGTTAAATTCAATCTATTCCGTGTGTTTGTGACTTTGTGAGGTTTACTACCTTTTTATGTATTAGACTATATTGTTAGTCTAATATGTACATGTCATGTTATGCGAACGAACCACGGGGTTGCGATGGGGATAATGGTGAAATTCACACATATTGTGAATTTGGGGTGTAATGGTAATTAATTTGAATAATTAATTAGTGACATGATTATTATAATTTATATATACCATAAATAGATGAACATAATTTAGGCGATAAATTATGGATATAAATAAATATGGAAATTTGAATAGGGAAAGTAATTCAAATTTGGGGAAAAATTAATTATGTATAATTAATTGCCTAAGGCACGAGGTTGGCCTCATTTGTGATGTAAGCCTGCCCGGACCCGCCCGGCAAATCCAGCAGTCACAAATGGTAGCCCAATGTGAGAGGTCAAAGGCCCAAATTAAATGTATAACAGTTGTGTGGACACGAGGTTAGGCTCGTTTGTGGTGTAAGACTGCCCGGACCCGCCCGGCAAATCCAGCAGCCACAAATGCCAGCCTAATGTGAGAGGTCCCACAAGGGTTATGGTAGTAATAAATTAAGAAACACTTAACCAAAGTAAACATGTGGTGGGACATAGGGGTTAAGTGGGTTCCTTGGGTGGCATGCGGAAAATACGATTAGTAACACTTAACCAATATAAACATGTAAGTTGGACATGGGGGGAGGGGGTTAAGTGGGTGCCTTGGGTGGCATGAGGAAATGCACTTAACCAAATTTAGACATGTAAGTGGACATGAAGGGATTAAGTGGGATGTACTAGAGGGGACCAAGCCTAGGTGGGAAGCTTGGTGGGGCCCCTTTTCAGTCCAGTAGCCCATTAAGTATCTCTGTATGCTCGACCCAAGTCGAGGACGGGACACGCATACCGGGTCTGATTGTTAGAGGCCAAAACGGGTAAGCGGTGGCAACGCAAGTCCAATGAGGTCATGTGCGTGCGTGGGCCCGGGCTGGTAAGTAAAACGTTGTTGCATCGTGTTGGTATAAGCCGTGCATCTCTTGTCGTATCGGGTTGCCACTTTGGGAAATGATACACCCCACTGTGGGACCAGCACGGGTATCTACAAGTTAGGGAGCCGATCGCATGGGGGATAATGGGTACACCTAGTGGAGGTAGGGGCAGACGACACCTATGTAGTCAGCTAGGGGTATATGAAGCTACGAAAATTACTAAGTTTAGGCGGGATCCATTTTTAGAATGACTAGTGCAGTGTGGTGCAGTGTAGTAATTATCCGTTAGCAATTAGGTGCGCCTTTAGTGATATCTTTAACGTTATCCTATTACCTTTGGTTGCCGGGTCTTGCCATGTATTCACAGTCATTTCCCTATTTACCAAGTTTACCTCTGATCATAGTTACTTTAATAATTATATTGTTGGAGTTATCGGACTCGCCAGACTTTATGTCTGACCCTCTTTGTTCCCACCCCTTTTTTTCTTTCCCCCAAGGTTCTCAGGATGGGCCTAGCACTAGTGGGGCTTGATAGGATCGCTTCATCTCTCTCTTTTGGAAAGCTTTTGGATTGCTGAAGTAAAGTTCAGCTTATCATTTTTCTTTAAGGCTATTTGTAGTAGTGGGATCATGTCTTTACTTTATGTACTCTGATTTTATCAAGATGGATATTATGTACTTGACTTTAGTTTGGTTTTGATGATGTACTCAAACATATTTATCTTCTGCTGCTATAAATGAAGTTTTAATTTTCAAGTACTGCTTTATACCTATCTTGTTGTGATTTTCTATTCTATATTCACTCAAAATGCTCCATGGAAGTTAATGCATTCCCTTTGTGAGTGACATTAATGGACGTGGGGTGTTATACGTGGTATCAGAGCTGAAGGTTACCAGAACAGATAAAATTTTGAAAACTATTTTTCAAAAAGTGTTTTTGGAAAGAAGTATCTTCAAAAATATGTCTTAATGAATAGTTTTAAGACAAAAATTTTAAAAAAACAAAATTCCCAATAGCCATATATCTTTCCTTCGAATTCTCCATTTTGAATCTTTCCTTTTTCCTTTTCAGCATGGCTGATCTACCCAATTTACCCGAGGGCGTGAACGTACCTAGTTGGTTCAGAAGGTACACGGAAACTAGGGCAGTAGGCCCAGCAGACGCTCCTCCTCCTCCTCCACCCCGCGTTGATTTTTCAAAAACATGTAAGGACTTCCGGGCCATGGGTGGAAAACCCTTTCAAGGGACAGAGACTTTTGTGGAGGCCCGAAACTGGCTGAAAGAGACGGAGGAACTATTCGGTATTTTTTAGTTGGAAGACGGAAGGAAAGTCCAATTGGCTGCTTGGCTAATGAAAGGTGAGGCCTCGTTTTGGTGGGAGGTCACTAATGGGGAACGTCCAGTAGAAACACGGCTGGATTTCAAGCGTAGATTCAGGATGAAATTCCTCTCACGGACAGAGCAGAATTTATTTATGGAAAGCTTCTTGTCATTAAAGCAAGATAGCTCATCAGTGAAAGAATATGTTAACAAATTTAATCAATTGGAAAGGTTTGGCTTGGACTTAGTGAACACGCCCGATAAGAAGGCCCTAAGATTTTTCAAAGGGTTGAATGAGCCGTTGTAGGGGTTAGCTATGACCCACATACCCATGAGGGCCACTTTTGAGAATTTGGTGGACATGGCGCTTATGTATGAAGAAAAGGGTGCTAATGCTAATAAGGCAACAGAGAAGAATGGGGACCAAAAAAACCTCAACAACAAAACAAGAAGGGTGGCAAAGATAAAAATGGCAAGGGAAAGAAAAAGTGCTTTAACTGTGGGACACCAGGCCATCTGAGCAAGGATTGTAGGAAGAAAAAGAAGACAGGTTGTTTTCATTGTGGCGAGGCAGGGCATATGGTTAAGGACTACCCAAGGAAAGGACAGAGGGCAGGGTCTACTTCGGGAGGGCAGGTTCAGGCTCTCATGGCGCAAGGGCAAGTGAGAGGGCAGGTTCAGGCTCTCATGGCCCCGTCGCAAGAACGAGGTAGAACTATTTCTGTAGAAAGATTAGTTTATGTGTTTGATCACCCTATATGCACACTCTTTGATTCTAGCGCATCGTACTCTTTTGTTTCTACTACTTTAGTTGAGTCACTGCACCTTGACACCAGTTTAGTAGAGGATCCCTTAGTAGTTTCAAATCAAATTGGGGGCTCCGCTTATTTGTCTATGATTTGCTTGGGTTTCAAAATTTCTATACTTAGCATTGGGTTTAGTTGTGATGCATTTGTGTTGGGCTTCACGGGCTATGGGTTAATTCTATGAATGGACTAGTTATCTAGTAATGGTGCTGTCCTAGATTGTGAGAGGAGAGTGGTTAGGCTCATGACTCGTCTTGGTAACACTCTCAAGATTTCTTGTAATCCCATGAATTCGGTTATGCTAAGTTATTTAGAATCGCTTGATGTGTCCAGCAAAGATTTGGAATTTGTTTATATAGTCCGTGAGTATGGTGTTGTCTTTGAGGAAGTTTGGGGTTTACCCCCAAGGCGTGAGATAGACTTCCGAATATATCTTGTAGATAATGCAAAGCCGGTTGCATTGCCAGTGCGCCACATGGATCCGAGGGAGAGAAGGGAACTCAGTAAGCAAGTGAAAGAATTGCTTGAAAAGGGGTTCATTAGGAGAAGCATTTCGGAGTGGGGTGCTTCAGTAGTTTTTGCCACGAAGGCGGATGGGTCTCTTAGACTGTGTGTGGACTATAGAGAACTTAATAAGCTTACAAAGAAGAATAGGCACCCACTGCCGAGGGTTGATGATTTGTTCGATCAGTTAGTTGGCGCCTCCGTGTTTTCGCAATTGGACTTAGCCAGTTGTTTCCATCAGTCGAGAGTGGCTGAGGATAACATAGACAAGACTGCCTTTAGGACTCCAGATGGTTTCTATGAGTGGCTAGTAATGCCTTCTGGTTTGACAAACGCCCCCGCTTAATTTGTTGACGTGTTGAGTAGGGTGTCTAGAGAGTTCCTTAATAAATTTGTGGTGGTCTTTGTGGTTGGCATTTTAATCTTTTCTTAGAATGAAGAAGAGTATGCCCTACATCTTAGGGAAGTATTGGAGACAGTTCGTGCCCATAACCTTAAAGCTAAATTCTCTAAGTGTAACTTTTGGAGGAGAGAAGTGCGATTCTTTGGGCACGTCGTTTCCAAAAAAGGGGTAGCTGTGGATCCCGCGAACGTGGTGGCCATCCAAGATTGGAAGGTCCCTCAAAATGCTACCGAAGTAAGAAGTTTCTTGGGGTTGGCTGGCTATTATAGGAAGTTCATAAAAGACTTTGCAAAAATATTGGCCCCTTTGACACGCTTAACGAAGAAGAACCTAGCTTTTGTTTGGGATATAGACTGTAATGACGCATTCCAATGGTTAAAGAGAGCTTTGACCATAGCCCCAGTCCTAGTATTGCTGGATGGGAGTAAGCCATTTACAGTTTATACTAATGCTTATGGGACAAGAGTAGGTGCAGTCTTAATGCAAAAAGGTAGGGTAATAGCCTATGGAGGAAGGCAGTTGAGAGTGCATGAGAAGAATTACCCTACACATGACCTAGAGTTGGCTACTATTGTTTTTGCGCTTAAGTCTTGGCGCCATTATCTTCTTGGTGAGAAGTTTGAATTATATACGGACCATAAATCTATAAAATACTTGTTCTCTCAGAAAGACTTGAACTTGAGGCAACAAAGGTGGATGGAATTCTTGGCGTCCTACGATTTTGAGATAGCATATACCCCTGGTAAGGGTAACGTTGTGGCGGATGCCTTGAGTAGAAAGAAATTGACATTGAGTCCCTTGTTTGTCGAGCGGCATAGCTTAGAGTTTATCTCTACCTTTGATTTTATACCATCCATTGATTTTGTACCCGGTTTGTTGGCATCCTTTGAGGTCAGACCTACGCTTTTGGGACGGATTGGAGAGGCACAGCGAGATGACCCACAGTTGATTGAGTTAGTAGAGAAGCTCACAAGAAGGGAGTCATCAAGCCATCTTTGTAGGTATACCCTAGATGATAAGGGTTGGTTGCGTACGGACGGTAGGCTTTGTGTGTCACGGGACGAAAGTTTGAGGATGGCTATTCTACATGATGCACATCGTTCAAAGATGACCATTCACCCCCGCGGAGACAAGATGTACAAGGACATGAAGCGAGTTTTCTTTTGGGCCGGTATGAAAAGGGATGTGGCCGAATATGTCGCTAGATGTTTGGTGTGCCAACAAGTAAAGGCGGAGCAAAAGAAACCCGGTGGGTTGCTTCACCCATTGGAGGGTCCATAGTGGAAGTGGGATAGTGTCTCAATGGATTTTGTTGATGGGCTGCCAAGATCAAGAAAGGGTAATACGGGGATTTGGGTTGTGGTAGACAGACTTACTAAGAGCTCCCATTTCATTCCCGTAAAGAGTAAGAGGACAGCTCCATGGTTAGATAGTGTCTATATTCGAGAGATAGTTCGATTGCATGGTGTTCCATCTAGTATAGTGAGCGACCGAGATCCCATCTTTACTAGCGAATTTTGGAAAAGCTTGCAAGAGGAGGTAGGGACTCAGTTATGTTTGAGCACCGCATGCCATCCTCAGACGGACGGCCAGACCAAGAGGGTGAATCGTATTCTTGAAGACCATTTGAGGTTATGTGTCTTAGACTTTGGAGGTACATGGGAAGAGCATCTTCCTTTGATGGAGTTTGCATATAATAATAGCTTTCAGTCCAACATTGTCATGGCATCTTTCGAGGCTCTTTATGGACGACCTTGTCGTTCACCTACATGTTGGTGGGAATCTACGGATAAGATCTTGCTAGGGCCCGATATCATTAGGGAGACCTCAGAGAAAGTTGACTTGATTCGAAGAAGGATGAAAACGGCGCAAGATAGGCAAAAGTCATATGCCGATAAAAGGAGGATCGAGCTTGAGTTCAGAGTTGGTGACATGGTCTTCATCAAAGTAGCTCCATTAAGGGCCGTTTCCTATTAAGGAGAGGATTGGGCAGATGACAAATAGAGTGGAATTGCCCGAAAGACTGAGTGGTGTACACGACGTGTTCCATGTTACGCATTTGCGTAAGTGTTTACATGATACGGCGGAAGTGGTGGAGCCGAGAACGCTCAAAGAAGTGGAAGTAGAGCGAGATGCCACGATCAGACGAGTCCAACATGCATTCTTGGGTCAGAGATTAAGAAGTTGAGGAACCGAGAGGTCAAGTTAGTCAAAGTGCAATGGGGAGAAGAACAACGAGATGCTACTTGGGAGACGGAAGAGAAGATGCGTTCATTGTACCCTTTCCTTTTCGAGGGTATGTCTTTTAATTTCTCCTTTACCGCTTAGCTTGTACTTATTCTATCTTTAGTGTATCCTCTCGTTTGAGTCTTTGACCTTTAGTTAGGAGAAATTCTATGGTTGTAAACATGTGTTTGAGACATGTTATGATTGGTGGATGCAAGTGGATGCAAGCGTTTGCTAGTGGTTGCTCGTGGATGCATGCACAAACAAATTAGGCACTAGATCGGCTCAATCACTTTCATATTGCATATAAATAATGTGTGCATATTTAATTGATGGATGTATCATGGTTGTTTTTTATATGGATATTGCATTAAGTTGAATGGTTGTGCAAGCATGTAGAATTAATATGTATCATTAGGGATCTTTTGCATACATATTGGATCATGGCACTATCATGAATTGCATTGAGGAGGTCGTCTGAATCAGTAGACCGCCTAATTTTGCATTAGATACAGACATATACACACACTGTGCATATAAACATTAAAGCATTAGAAGTCTTTTAAGGACAATGGATGCTGGTGTTTGATGGTTGAGTGGATGGACGATTAGATGGTAGGATATACATTCTTCTTGACTTGGAGATTTCGGGGGCGAAATCCTTTAAGGAGGGGAGAATGTAACACCCCGTGATTTTATAACATTAAAATTCTCAAATTAAAGTATACTTAATTTTTAGAAAAGAATTAATTGAAATGGGTTGCACAGAGAAATATATATTGATGTATATATATATATATTTAAATAAATAAATATGCAAAAAAGTTCAAAACAGCGGAAGCGGGAAGGCAAAACACCAAACCGACCTATTTTATGAGTCGACCCGAGAGCCGCTGGGTCGACCCCAATATCGACTCAGGAGGTTTGGAATTGGTCCCGTCTGCCCTGAATGGTCTATAATGAAATTTTATGTTTTGGGGCTTAGGTGGCGATTTCTGGTTGGTTTGTTGACATCATTTCTCGGTTTCTAAGGCCTAGATGGATCCTAGGATGATCTGATGGCTGTAAATAAATCTAACTTCTATATAAATACTACCAAACTTCATTCTAAAACCTAAATAAAATTGGAATTATGGCCGTCATGTTGTCGCCTAGCAACTCAGAATAGCCGCCACCAATTAGAGAGGAAGATAGCAAATCAAATTCAATTCTATTCAACTCTAACAACGAATCTTCTTCAAAGGAAAGCTAATACAACTTCAGAACTCAAGACCTCCTTTGAGTTGTGAGTTCGATTTCTCTAATCAAGATAATTATTAAATTAAATAAAATGAGATGTAATTGTGGTTGTATGGCTGTGTTGTGAATATATGGTGTTTTGAGAATATATGCAAGTTGTTCTTGATGTTATGCAAGTTAATATGATTATGCAAGTTTCATATATGATGTTATGCAAGTTAATATGATTATGCAAGTTTCATATATGATGTTATGCAAGTTAATATGATTATGCAAGTTTTATATATGATGCTATGTGTTAGATTAAAATCTGGATCTAACACCCAAATTGTTCTGATTCGTAGAGGATTATGACTGAATAATGCAGAAAAAGCAGAAAACACACAAGATTTATAGTGGTTCGGCGTTAACGAGCCTACGTCCACTTTATATGTTATCGATTATACTTTGAATGCTAGTACAATCAACAATTTCTCTCAATCTCACTTTTCAGTTGTGATTTCTCCCAGTTAATTCGAAGTAGAACTGGTAAGAAAATGGTGGTATGACAGTAATGGAGGATTCAGTACTCAGAACTGCCAAAAAGATCCTGAAAAATGCCAGTCTCTGGGCTATTTATAGCTGATTCTGTCTGACGGTTCGCGGTCATACGTGGCACACATCCAAGAAAGTCGGATCGGATCGTAGATATGTGAGGAATTGGTCAATTAGGCCGTTGAGGACACGTGGCGTGTGATCCGGTGTTCGCGGATCGTGGTAGACCAAGTCAGGGGCTTCGTCACGCCTTCAAGGACCGGTTCGGTTTGCGATGGTGCGGAGCGGATCGATCCACGATGATGCGGAGCGGATCGCGTCATGATGGTGCGGAGCGAATCGCGCTATGATGGTACAGAGCGGATCGTGATATGATGGTACGGAGCGAATCGCGATATGATGGTGTAGGACGAATCGTCAGGGCGCCACGATCCGACTTACAGAGGTGACCACGATCTGACCTTTCACGTGCTAAAGGAATTGGACTTCATATTTTCCTCTTGTGTATGAACCTTGGTGGCTTGATCAAAAATCTAGCCAACATTTTGCCCCCTCGAAGTATGTTTTATCGAGGATGGAACATGCTTCGAAGATTCTGACCTGTCTTTTCCTGAAGTGGTGCAAATCAATGGTCGTATTCGCCTGAACTGTCGCATTGTTTCTGAAAAGTTTTTCTCTTGATTCGTATAAATATCAGATAAATCTTCGGTTATCTCCTTGTTCGTTATGCGATTCTTTGGAGACTTCATCATCGAGTTCACCAGGTAAATTTCTGAATTTTTTGTAAATTACTTCTGAACTTTCACTTCTTCACATTGCTTTGAGGGCTCGGATCGCGAGCTCTTACCGCGGTCCGTGGTTGGCACGCTCATCGCGTGACGAGTGTCCCTCTGGAGCGTGGCGGATCATCGTGCGGAACGTGGCGGATCATCGTGCGGAGCGTGGCGTGCATCTATCATAGTGGGACGAGCCTGGTTTCTCCGCTGGGCCCAATGGGCTCATCTCGACACGATCCGCTGAAGCCCACATCCGGTATGAGACAAAATCGGGGAGATCAAGAGGCGCTTCGTGGCTATATAAGCTGGTCCCCCCTCTCCTCTCCTTTCCTTCTTCTTTTTCCTTGCTTTGGCGGCCGCCACCCAGCCCTTTCCTTTAAAACCCTAATTCGTGAATTCCTTTCTCGATTTAAGCCAAATTAAACAGGTAATCTTGCTAGAATTGTTTTAACGCGTCTCTCCTCTTTATATCCTTCCGATTTGTCTAAATTTAGAGGAGAGAGAGGTAATGGTCGAAACTCTGAGGGTCGAGGCGGAGCCATTAATCTCGTGTTTGAGCTCGGTGGCGAAGAGGAGATTGGAGAAGGAAGAAGAAGGAGGGTGTCGGTTCGGCTCGTGGGCGAGGTTCTGCGTCGGATCGTGGCGGCGAGGCGAGGGGAGAATGGGTGTGACGGGAGTGTTAAGGCGGATCGGGTCGTGTTCGAGGCTAGGATGCGGTTCGTGGAAATGGTGAGGGAGCGGATCGTGGTGACGGTGTGGGAGCGGATCGTGGTGATAGCATGGGGGTGCGGATCGCTACAAGGTCATAGCGATCCGATCCGAGACGCTCTTGAGAGTTAGCTCCTCCGCTGCCTATCCATGCTGGTTCGCGCACCCGGTGACACGCCACGATCTGATACCAAACGCGCCACGAGCTGACTCTGAAGACGCGCCTCGATCTGAACCTGCAGGCATGCCACGATCCGAACCAGGAAGACGCGCCTCGATCCGGACATGGAGACACGCCACGATCTGAAGGGGTTTCGCGGACCGTTGACTGAACGATCCAATAAACTTGTAAAATACACAATGCAACTTAACTCCAGTAATATCGATGGAGAGTTTGGTTAGAGCCTTCATGACGGACCTTCTGGACTGAACAGATGCATAATCCATTAGCGAGCAACCAACACTTTGACGATCTCTCTGACCTTTATGCTTTTCTGTTATGCACGCACAAGCGCACACCGGCACTTGCACACACGGGGGTAAGGGTAGGTGTATTCTGACTTGCTATACATGCCAATACAGATATGTCAGATAAACAGGTAACCGAGACATCAAACAGGGGCACCGAACTGGGAGCACCGACGCATCCCGAGTCCGATGTGATTCCTTCAACCTCGGATCAAAATAAGTCCGATCCCGATTACAAGGCAGACTCTGGCGCAGAGTCAACGTCTTCAAATGAAACATCCTCTGACGAGGCAGACGATCGAGCTCCTGACGAGCTTCCGGGAGCCAAAGATATAGACAAATTCAATGATTGTTTGGCATCCAAACTAGATGAGACGAAGCTTAGGAAGATATGCCTGAAACATGGGATACCCTGGGATAGCGTCAAAACTCCAGGCAAGGATGATAGGCCCCACTCTGCCCCGGCTGGGTATATGACTGTTAGCAGATTGATGTGTTACATCGGCGCTATTCCTTCATTCCCACCTATTGTTGTGGAAACCCTAAGACGACTGCGCATCGCTCTAATGCAGCTCCACCCCAACTCTTATGCTGCTCTGTACACCTTATCGGTAGCGTACCCAGTGGTCCTGGGGACCGAGCTGACCTTTAAGGATTTAAAGTTTTTCTACTTGTTTAAGAATAAGTCCAAAGCAACTCCGAACATCACCCATCTCGAGTCTGTGGCCAACAAGAAGGTCGTAACTGACGGTTACAGCAATATCGGGGATCCAAAGGCCGACTGGTTCTATATAAAACATCAGCCAGGGTGTGCACGGAGATGGATCAAAGCAAGTGATCCTACGTTTTCAGATCAGTGATGTGATCAGATAACTAAAATACTAACATACTCCTTTTCTTTACACAGATCATGTCTTCCCGAAGACAAAGGGCTCGGTGTATCAGAACCGACTATCCCGCCGTCTCGAGAGCAAATCAGACTTCTTGAGAATAAAGCTGTGTCTTACTGATAAGAACCTTCACCGGCATCATCTTCTGGACGTAAAATTTGGACTTGGCAAGGACAAGCCTCACAAATATGTGGCTCCAGGTGATGGAGATGGAACTTCCGGGGCAGCCGCCAAGACCATCGAACATGATGGACAAAAGGAAACTTCAGCTCCTAAGAGTCAGTCCCCACCAAAGACTCCATCACCCGCGAATCCCGTTACCACCGAAGAGTTAACCAACGAGCAAATGCTTAGGGAGCTAAGCAAGCTTCCCGTACCAGATGACGTTTATTTTCTATAAGACTTCGGTGACGATCCCTTCTTTTCTGCCATCGATGAAGTGGACACTTCAGTCCAAGAGAAAGATATAGCACAGACGAGCCTAGCTCCGGGCCCTGGTCTGTTTGGGGGTTATATGGGATGCACAAATCACACGCACTTCTCACCACAGCACTTTCTACACTATGGCCATTCATAATTCTGACATACATCTGTTTCATTTGCAGGAAGGATGACTCGCAGGAAGACTTACTCATATCATTCCCTTCGCTCAAGCACTCCAAGTCTTCGTGGAGATCCAGAGCCAGTTCGTGCTAGCAGTAGAGGGGGAGACAGCCAACGATCTCGGGACCCCCCTAAGTCTCGTTCTTCACAATCTAAATCTCCATCGAAGTATGATTCTGAGAAGCCCCAAAGCTACAAACCGCCACCTGCCGGGGGAAAGCAGCTTCCCAGGGACTTGAGTCCTCCCAAGCGCACTCCATCTGGGGACAAGCTATCCAAAAAACACCACGAGCCCAAGGACAAGAAGAAGGATCTGGGCAAGGAGGCCGAGAAAGAAAAGACGAACATCGCTCCCTCTGTTCCAGAAGATTTAAGTGCCCCCGGGGCATGAGACTATGTCCGTAGTCCTGAAGCTCAAGCTCAGCTGAAAAGGATGCGAGAACAATTTCCCGATATATACGTCGAAAGGATGATGTTCACTCCATCTCTCGAAGTTATTCCTAAGGATTGGGATACTGAGGTTATCGAGCACATTCATCACGTAGCAACTCAATACGAGGCGATGAAGAAACATGCCGTGAAACTTTTAGATCGCATTCGCACACTTAAGACGGAAGCGCACCGGTCCAAAGTCAGAATAGAGAACAACGACCGGGCGATAGTGAGGATGACTACAGAATTAGAAAATACACAGTCTCAGCTTGCCTTGGCCCATCGAGGAGCCGAAAACTCCAAGAAAGAACTTGAGGAGGCCAGGCACTGTTTCCGTACGGAGCTTGACTTTAACAGCAAGGAGCTTGTGGCCTTAAAGAAGGAGGTGGAGAATCTTAAGATGGCCAATACTGAACTGAAAACGGTGCACAGTCATTGTGATTCTGATTGAGCTGCTTGGGAGAAGGAGAGAGCAGAGTTGAAGTACAACCTAACCCTCGCAGAGCAGGAGAACAGAAGACTGAAGGACCAACTAGCTGATGCCGAAAGGCGCGCAATTCTCGCTGAAAACAATGTTGAGAGCGCTCTTGAGTTCGCTACTACCTCCAGCGATAAGCTCATCGAGAGAGAGCAAGAAATAGCTGGATTTGAAGAATTGCTGTTTGACTTCCTGGGCAACGTTCTCAAGACAGTCAATATCTCCTAGATGTCAGACTATCATGTCACCCTAGCTAACATATGGGATGCCATCGTCGAGGGTGAAAAGCTGCGGTTAGGTGTTGAGGAGATTGATGAGGGTGAGCTGATGAGGAGGATTCTGAGGGATAACGAGCCCGAGGATCTGGAGAAAGGCCGGCGCTTAATTCAAGAAGATATGGAAAAGGAGCGGAGTCTGGCCAAAGGCAAGGGCAAGATTGTGGAAGGCTCGAGTTCATCTGCAGAGCCTAAAGCCTCAGGGGTTGAAGAATATAATCCCAATGATCCACTAATCCCTCTGGGTCCGACTCTCCTAGTTACCGGTGCTCCAGCAGCTAGCTTAGAAGGAGGATCAGCTGAAGGTATCTCTATATTTTCCCCAGAATTTGTCAAAGCTATCACTACATGTCGCCGTCTTTCCGAACAGTCAACTGAACAGTTTGCATTATCCCTTGAAATGACATTTGTTTCTCGTAACATAGGTGGCGAGCCAGTTGACAAAGGTGCTGAGATGGAGACAGAGACGGGGAAGAGTGACATCCCGCCAAGCGCTGGTGTTGACGTCCCAAAGCAGCCCGAAGGTGCAACTGTGGAGAAAGTGGTTCAGGCACCCAACACCGATGCTCCCAAAGATGAAGAAACCATTTAGGCCTTAAAAGACATGGACGGGCACCATGTAGATGATGAGGAGGAGGCCATCGTTACCGAAGAAATTATGGGTGACGATGATGAAACCTTGGCCGAAAGGAAGGCTCGGCAAGAAAGGCAGCTGGCCTTGAAGAAGGGGGAGCAAGATCCTCTGAATGTGACTCCCATTGCAGAGTTCAATCCCAAAACTGGACTGATTGTAAAACTTTCTACCAAATCCATCACCAAGCAGCTCACTTCCGAGTCTTCTCAGTCATCTGATGAACCCCCATCTAAGCTTATCGACAAAAGAAAGAAAAGGAAGCAAGGCGACCAATCTGGGGTTGACAAGGGAGAGCCAGAACAGCAGAAGGGGGAGAAAAGACCCAAGTCGTCCTCCAAGCATAAGTAGGACATAGATATTTGTTCATATTTAGCTTTCTTAGGCTTTCCACTGGCCATGAAATGTACTTGTGAGAGTGGCCCTCACTTTTGCTTAGATTGCTTTTGATCTTTTAGGTTTTGCTGTTGATAAATAAAAGTTTATTTCTTTTGCATCATCGTGTTCCTGCATTCAATAAACTTTTCGCTTAGTCATAAATCATTTGACTGTAACTACAAATTCAGTTAGCAGAAAAAATTTACCATGCTATGAATTCAAGCAACATAGAAGATTAAAACATGTCTGTACGGCATCAAGGCACAGGTGCACAACCAATCGTTATGGCAGTGCCTAGACAAGTCCCGTTAAAGATTGATCAGAGTTGTGCGCACGTTGCCCCCTATTTCTGAATAAGGGGACGTAGAGATTCTAGTAGCATTAGAGTTTTTGCTATGCCAAATCTTTGGCACTTCGATACTCTCCCGATCCGTTTGCGGGTCAGAGTTCAAATTCAGCTCATGGCTCGTTCCCCGATCCTTCAGCGGGGCAGGATTTATACGGGCGCTGAGTCTCCAGCACCTTTCTCAGCGCTCAATCGGAGACGCTTTTATAATCTCCTAGCAGTCGCCGAGGTTAGAGTTCGAGCTCAGCTGTTCCATCGCTCCCCGATCCTTCAGCGGGGTAGGAGCTCTTTCTCAGCGCTCAATCGGAGACGCTTTTATACTATTCTGGCAGTCGCCGAGGTTAGAGTTCGAGCTCAGCTGTTCCATCGCTCCCCGATCCTTCAGCTAGGTAGGAGCTCTTTCTCAGCGCTTAATCGGAGACGCTTTTATACTCTCCTGGCAGTCGTCGAGGTTAGAGTTCGAGCTCAGCTGTTCCATCGCTCCCCGATCCTTTAGCAGGGTAGGAGCTCTTTCTCAGCGCTCAATCGGAGACGCTTTTATACTCTCCTGGCAGTCGTCGAGGTTAGAGTTCTGTCAGGGCGGCTTCGATCTTGGTACACCGTCATGACTTGTGGACGTCGGCTTCACGTCCGACATACTCCCTCTCGGCTCCGGAGAGTTAGAGCGCTACCAGCTAGGTGATTTGCTTTGTCGCACTTTTTAGGGTTTGAATGTTGAATGCTCTCCATTTTGATGGAAGGCACCAAGAATCACAAGTTCCTGTGATTGCTGCGTAGTTTGCAGCGACTTCACAAAAAGGATAATGAGGAAGATAAGTAATAGTGCAATAAAGGAAAGCGACACACAATATTTTTATAGTGGTTCGGTCGAATCGTGACCTACATCCAATTTATAATCTTTTGCTCAAAAGAAATTGGACTATTCTAGGCAAGTCGTGCCTTATACATGGTCCTTAAGGAACAAAAGAATAGGACTGACGGTTTTTACGTCAGGTAAGGCCATAAATGTTGGGCATTCCACACTTTGGGGATTTCCCTTCCATTGACGGTTGCTAGCTTGAAGGTTCCATTATCAAGCTTGCGCAAAATAGAGTAGGTCCTTCCCACTTCGCACCCATATGCACTGGGGGTGGAAAGACGCACCTCAGAACCAAGCCTCTGGGTTCAAAGGTTCGAGGTTGAACCTTTTTGTTGTAGTTTCGGGCGACCTGCTGCTTGTATCTCAAGGCACGCAGATCTGCTTCGTCCCTTTTTTCCTCTATCATGTCCAGGGATTCAAGGAGCAACTCGTTGTTAGTCATTGGATCATAGTAAGTCACCCGGTGGGAAGGTACTTTTATCTCAACCGGGATGACCGCTTCTGATCCAAAGGCGAGGGAGAAGGGGGGTATGGCCCGTTGCGGATTTATATGTTGTCCTGTAGGCCCACAATGCGAGAGGCAGTTCATCGACCCACATTGCTTTGGCCCGCTTCAACCTCCTTTTGAGAATGGACTTATCACTTTATTCGCCGCTTCGACTTGTCCGTTTGACTGCGGATGTGCCACAGAGGTATATCGCTTCTCGATGTGGTATTTCTGGCAAAAGTCCCGGAATTTGGTGCTGTCGAACTGAGTTCCGTTGTCAGTTATGACGATCTTTGGAATTCCAAACCGACTGATGATGTTCCTAACAACGAAATTGATCACTCGTTTGGTTGTGATTGTAGTTAGCGGCTCAGCTTCGACCCACTTGGTGAAATAATCAACGGCCACGATTGGAAACTTTGCCCTGCCTTTAGCTATAGGGAGACTCCCAATTATATCAATTCCCCACGTAGCGAAAGGCCAGGGACTTGTCATCGTCTTTAACTGACCAAGAGGTTCCCTGGGAATCTTCGAGAATCTTTGGCACGCGTCACATCGTCGTGCGTACTTCGCCGCATCTTTGTTTATAGTAGGCCAGAAGTAACCATGCCGCAACACCTTCTTTGCTAACGTTTGTCCCCCGGTGTGATCGCCGCATTCACCCTCATGTACTTCCTGCAGTACACGCTTGATGTCGTCATGATCTATACACCGGAGAAGAGGCATCGAGAACTGTCTGTATAGAATTTTGCCTTGCAGAAGGTATCGGGAAGCATTACGAATGATTTTACGCCTCTCGCTTTTCTCGGTCGGAAGCATTCCATTCATCAGAAAGTCCTTTAGGGGGGTCATCCATGACTCCCTCTCTGGTTCCGTTTCTAGTACCAAATCAATTTCCATCTGATCGGTACTAGGGGATCGAAGTATTTCAACTGGGGCTAGCCCGGTCTCTTCAGGATCGTCTGAACTAGCCATCTTTGCCAACTTATCCGCCTATTGATTCTCTGACCGCGGAATATGAGATATACTGTAATGGTCAAGATCATTTAGCAACTCCTTCACTTTCTTTAAATACAGAATCAATCTTGAGCTTCTGGCTTGGAATTTTCCAGTGACCTGGTTCACAACTAACTTAGAGTCGCAACTCCTTTGCGATCTTTAGCCCGGCTATCAGGGCTTCATATTCAGAGTCGTTGTTGGTTGCGTGAAATTCCAACCGAATAGTGTAGGATATTGATCGTTTTTCGGGAGTCTCAAGCACTACTCCAGCACCTGACCGTTTGTTATTCCTAGAGCCATCAGTATACAATTTCCAAGCACTGGGATCGAGAAGCAGCTTTGGTGGGTTAACATCTTCGTTCGCCGTGTCGTCCTCCGGGACAGTGAATTCTACAATGAAATCTGCCAGCACTTGCCCCCGTATTGATCGTCGGGGCTGAAAGTTGAGATCAAATTGACTTAACTCAATGTTCCATTTGAGTAATCTTCCAGACGCTTCGGGTTTCTGCAGAACTTGCTTAAGCGGATAGTCAGTATACACGGTGATGGGATGAGCTTGAAAATAATGTCGAAGCTTCCTTGAGGCAATCAGCAAACTGTACGCCAACTTCTATATCTTTGGATAATTGCGCTCTGCTGCTGCAAATTTTTTGCTCATGTAATACACTGGTCTTTGTATTTTGTCTTCTTCTCTCACTAAAGCTGAGCTGATCGCGTGGGACGACACTGCCAAATATACGAACAAGTACTCATGATCCACGAGCTTAGACAGTATCGGGGGTCTTTCCAGATGACTCAACAGATTCTGAAAAGCTGCCATGCAATCGGGTGTCCATTCAAAATTGCGCTTTCCTCGCTTTATCAATTCGAAGAATGGAATGCATTTGTCTGTAGCTCTGGAGATGAATCTACCTAGCGCTGCTACTTTCCCTGCGAGGCTTTGCACATCTTTGATTTGTCTAGGTTCCTGGATGTCCCTGATTGCTGCAATCTGGTTTGGATTAATCTCTATCCCGCGCGAGCTGATGATAAGTCCCAAGAATTTCCCGGAGGCGACCCCAAAGGAGCATTTCGTTGGGTTGAGTTTCATCCCGTACTTTCAAAGAATACCAAACATCTCTGCCAAGTCTGCAGTGTAACTGGAGGATTGTCTGGACTTAACCAGCATGTCATCGACATACACTTCCATCGTTTTCCCAATCTGGTTGTAGAACATCCTGTTTACTAATCGTTGATAGATGGCGCCAGCATTCTTCAAACCAAAGGGCATCACCATGTAGCAGTATAAGCCCAAATCCGTAATAAAGCTAGTGTGTTCTTGATCCGGAACATGCATAGGAATCTGGTTGTACCCTGAATAAGCATCCATAAAAGAGAGAAGCTCGTAACCGGCCGTTGAGTCTACCAACTGATCAATTCTGGGTAGCGGAAAGCCATCTTTGGGGCAGGCTTTATTCAAATTCGAGAAATCGATACACATTCGCCACTTCCCGTTGGCCTTCTTCACCAAAACTGGATTCGAAATCCAATCTGGATAGGTTGAGTCTCTAATAAATCCATTGCTCTTTAGCTTTCCAACCTCCTCCTTCAAGGCAGCGGACCTCTCCGGGCCCAGCATTCGCCTTTTTTGTTTCACCGGAGGATGCTTTGGGTCAATATTCAATGAGTGACTCATGATGGACGGGGATATCCCACACATGTCTGCATGGGTCCAAGCAAATACATCCAAGTTATCTTTCAGGAAATTCGTCAGTTCTTTAGCTCGAACTGGATCCAACTGGGACCCAATCTTCAGGACCTTCTCTGGGTCCCCATCATCGATTGGTACATCCACAGTTGTCTCATTGGGAGCCGCCATTCTGCCCCCAGGCCCATCGTCCTTTCTGGGATCGATGTCCTCGGGCAGTTCTCTGGACGACTCACCTACGGTCGCTTTCTTTAGTTGCTACGAGGTCTCCACCTTTGCGGAGGGAGAGGAGTCTTTAGTCTCGATGTCTCCTCCTTTACGGAGTAGCTTCAGTTCTGCGATGTAACAAGCTCAGGCGGCAACTTGGTCGCCTCTGACAATGCCAACACCTACTTTTGTGGGAAACTTCAATAACAAGCACCAGGGGGCTATACAGGCTCGGAACTTCGCAAGGGTTGGTCGGCCCAAAAATGCATTATAGGGCGATTCAATACCCAGTACCACGAAGGGGAGAATTCTCACTCTCTGGCGTTCTCCTTCCCCAAGTGTGACTGGTAGCTCTACATATCCCATTGGTATGGTTGAGGCTCCGTTGAATCCACGGATCCACCCTTCGCACGGCTTCAAATCTTTCGTGTCGAGATTCATCTGATCAAACGTCTTTTCGAAAAGGATATTAACCGAACTTCCGTTATCCACCAACACTTTATGAACGGTGGCCGGGCCGATAGGGACGGTGATTACAAATGGGTCCTCGATCGGAGCGTGGACTCCGATACTCTCTCGCTCGCGGAAAACGACGTCGTCGGACATCATCTTTTGCTGCTTTACCGGGGCACTGCTCTCAGGATCACTGCATTCTCCTATCTCGAGGTGTTGTTTAGCTGAATTGACATACTGGTCGAATGCTTTGGAACCATGTCCAGCCAGATAGAGCCCTCCGATTATAGTATTGATAACGAGATCCTTTCCTTTCTGCTGGGCAGTTGGCCTGGCAGCAGGTTGATTCTGGTTTTGGTTCGGGGCTTGAACAGCTTGCCCCCTGTCCCTAGGGGCCACCCTGTATTCACCCAACTTTCCTTCTCGAAGAAGCTTTTCAACTACATCTCTCAGGTGACGGCATTCATTGGTGGAGTGGACGTGAATCTGATGGAAGAGACAAAACTTCCATGTTTCACGTTCCTTCTCTGTTGATTCTCTCGGAGGGGGCCGTTTGTGCTAGAGGAGATTGTATGAGTCCATGAAGATATTCTCCAGAGTTTCATTTATCGGTGTGTAATTCTCGAAAGCCCTGGGATGGGTCCTTCTCTGGGAGTCGTTCCCTCGATTCCTCTTCCGATTATTACCATTGGTATTATTGCCATTGTTTTCTAGCTGGCGGCCGCCTCCCTGGTTTCGATTTCCAACATTTACCTCGACCTTCCCCGAGCTATCACCTGTTTGTTTGATGGCGACATTGCTTTGGATTTCCTCCTTGTCAGCTAATTTCGCCTTCCGATTAGCATACACCTCTTCCTGACGCAGGCGTATATTAGCTTTCTCGTAGAACAACTCTCTAGTGTGTGGTGGCTTGCCGGCCAAGTATCTCCCAAATTCGGTGTCCTTATCTACTCCATCGATCAGGGCTACCACAACAGTTGGCTCATGGGGATCTTTAACTTCGGTAGCAGCCAGATTGAAACGATCCAGATACACTTTCAAGCTTTCGCCTGGTCATTGCTTAACAAGGAACAAGTCAATCACACTCTTTGTCCTCCGTGCGTATATACGAAATTGTTCCACGAATTTTTCACTCAGCTCTCTGAAACTGGAAATTGATCTTGCTGGTAAGCGAGTGAACCATAATATCGCTACATCCTCTAAAAATATAGGGATGGCTTTGCACTTTACGGCGTCAGAGGCTGCGGCAACGGTCATTGACCAAGAATATCTCATCAGATGCTGGACGAGATCTGATCTACCCGCATAACGGTTCATCTATGGCATGTTGAAGCGTCTCGGGAAGGTAGCGTTTAGAATGTCATCAGTGAAAGGGGTGTGACTGCGGTTGATTCCCCAATCTTCATTTCTTTGCCCACGGCTACCTGCCAGGATTTTATGAACCATGGCCGCAACGTTTGCACTAGTCAATGGAGGCTCGGGATCAGCACTCCTTTCTCTATGGGGTTCTCCAGCATCTCTTCTGGGAATACTTGCAAAATCTGGAGCTCGGACAGGGCTTCGTTGCCCCCTGTTACCATGAGGATCTGTACGGCAAAGGGGCTGAAGTGGTCTGTTATCAGCAGGATTGTCCGCAACTCGGGCTCTGGGAGTTGTAGCACGATTATTCAGATTGCGATTCGAAGGCCCTATGTCGAGTGCTTCTACTTCCCGAGGTGGTAAGGTTCCAAATCAGAGTTGCTCAATGTTTTCAGGCCTCTCATACGGTCGTCGCTGAGGTCTCGGCGATTCCTCTAATGAAGAAGAGTATTCTGGGGTAAGCGGACGAGCCGGAGGTATCCTTTGCCTTGCGAGGTCATCAAGCCTTTTATCCATTGCAGTCAGACTTTGTCGCAGCACAGAACTTTCCTGCCTTTTAGCAGCTACTTCGTCAAACAACCTATCCCACATTTCCGTGAAGCGGGAGAGAACTCCCTCGGTGACCAGAGCTGAGTGATCATACTGATCGTAAACATCTTCTCTTATGTGCAGAGAACTTGAGCCAGGTCGAACGGAGGTGGCAGGACGTGAAGAGTGAGCCATAGCTTCATTTCCAGGTCGATGTCGGCGGATCGCTGCGCCTCCCCTGCTTCGGTTCGTGGCGCATGGTGGGGGGTGCGGTGCGTGGTCCTGGGATCGCGTCACGACACCTTCAGCATTTCGGTCCGCCCCGCCTTCACCATCTTGGACTGTGGCGCCTTCTTCAACAGTTCGGTTCATGGCGCCCTCATTGTCACGATTTGCGTGACGCGCCTCGACCTGCTCGTGAACACTTTCTTCAACTGCTTCATTCGCCCGCGAAGCTTGTACTTCTTTAGACTTCTTTCCAGCCATAGTATTGGGTATCACTGAAATCTTCGAATACTTGAACAGTGAAGATCTGGGACTGTATTCTTCGGACTTTCAAATCCAAAAAGTAGAACAGCAATCCGATAGGCTGAGGATCCCTTCTTAGTGAAAGCACCGAAATGTTAGATTAAAATCTGGATCTAACACCCAAATTGTTCTGATTCGTAGAGGATTACGACTGAATAATGCAGAAAAAGCAAAAAACACACAAGATTTATAGTGGTTCGGCGTTAACGAGCCTACGTCCACTTTATATGTTATCGATTATACTTTAAATGCTAGTACAATCAACAATTTCTCTCAATCTCACTTTTCAGTTGTGATTTCTCTCAGTTAATTCGAAGTAGAACTGATAAGAAAATGGTGGTATGACAGTAATGAAGGATTCAGTACTCAGAACTGCCAAAAAGATCCTGAAAAATGCCAGTCTCTGGGCTATTTATAGCTGATTCTGTCTGACGGTTCGCGGTCACACGTGGCACACATCCCGAGAAAGTCGGATCAGATCGTAGATATGTGAGGAATTGGTCAATTTGGCCGTTGAGGACACGTGGCGCATGATCCGGTGTTCGCGGATCGTGGTAGAACAAGTCAGGGGCTTCGTCACGCCTTCAAGGACCGGTTCGGGTCGCGATGGTGCGGAGCGGATCGATCCACGATGATGCTGAGCGGATCGCTTCATGATGGTGCAGAGCGGATCGCGCTATGATGGTAAGGAGCGGATCGCGATATGATGGTACGGAGCGGATCGCGATATGATGGTGCGGGAGGAATCGTCAGGGCGCCACGATCCGACTTACAGAGGTGACCACGATCTGACCTTCCACGTGCTAAAGGAATTGGACTTTATATTTTCCTCTTGTGTATGAACCTTGGTGGCCTGATCAAAAATCTAGCCAACACTATGCAAGTTGTATATGATGTTATGCAAGTTTATACCTTTAACTTATCCAAGTTGACACCTTTTAGTATAGATCTATGACATATGTAACTTATGCAAGTTGACACCTTTTAGTATAGATCTATGACATATGTAACTTATGCAAGTTGACACCTTTTAGTATAGATCTATGACATATGTAACTTATGCAAGTAGACACCTTTTAGTATAGATCTATGACATATGTAACTTTTGCAAGTTGACACCTTTTAGTATAGATCTATGACATATGTTACTTTTGCAAGTTAACACCTTTTAATATAGATCTATGACATATGTAACTTATGCATGTCGACACCTTTAGTATAGATCTATGACATTTTTAATTCATGCAAGCTCATACCTGTTAGATCTATGTTTTAGACCATGACATTACAAAGTTATGCAAGTTATGTTGCAATTATAAATTGCAAGTTAGATTCAATATATTTCTTGTGTTTGTGACTTTGTGATGTTTACTACCTTTCTATGTATTAGACTATATTGTTAGTCTAATATGTACATGTCATGTTATGCAAATGAACCACGGGGTTTCGATGGGGATAATGGTGAAATTCACACATATTGTGAATTTGGGGTGTAATGGTAATTAATTTGAATAATTAATTAGTAACATGATTAGTATAATTTATATATACCATAAAAAGATGAACATAATTTAGGCTATAAATTATGGATATAAATAAATATGGAAATTTGAATAGTGAAAGTAATTCAAATTTGGGGAAAAATTAATTATGTATAATTAATTGCCTAAGACACGAGGTTGGACTCATTTGTGACGTAAGCCTGCCCGGACCCGCTCGGCAAATCCAGCAGTCACAAATGGTAGCCCAATGTGAGAGGTCAAAGGCCCAAATTAAATGCATAACAGTTGTGTGGACACGAGGTTAGGCTAGTTTGTGGTGTAAGACTGCCCGGATCGGCCCGGCAAATCCAGCAGCCACAAATGCCAGCCTAATGTGAGAGGTCCCACAAGGGTTACGGTAGCAATAAATTAAGAAACACTTAACCAAAGTAAACATGTGGTGGGACATGGGGGGTTAAGTGGGTGCCTTGGGTGGCATGTGGAAAATACGATTAGTAACACTTAGCCAATATAAACATGTAAGTTGGACACGGGGGGGGGGGGGGGGGGGGTTAAGTGGGTACCTTGGGTGGCATGAGGAAATGCACTTAACCAAATTTAGACATGTAAGTGGACATGAAGGGGTTAAGTGGGATGTACTAGAGGGGACCAAGCCTAGGTGGGAAGCTTGGTGGGGGCCCTTTTCAGTCTAGTAGCCCATTAAGTATCTTTGTATGCTCGAACCAAGTCGAGGACGGGACACGCATACTGGGTCTGATTGCTAGAGGCCAAAATGGGTTAGCGGTGGCAACGCAAGTCCAATGGGGTCATGTGCGTGCATGGGCCCGGGCTGGTAGGTAAGACGTTGTTGCATCATGTAGGTATAAGCCATGCATCTCTTGTCGTATCAGGTTGCCACTTTGGGAAATGATACACCCCACTGTGGGACTAGCACGGGTATCCACGAGTTAAGGAGCCAATCGCATTGGGGGGTAGTGGGTAAACCTAGTGGAGGTAGGGGCAGACGACACCTATGTTGTCAGCTAGGGGTACATGAAGCTACCAAAATTACTAAGTTAGTAGGCGGGATCCATTTTTAGAATGACTGGTGTAGTGTGGTGCAGTGTAGTAATTATCCGTTAGCAATTAGGTGCGCCTTTAGCGATATCTTTAACATTATCCTATTACCTTTGGTGGCTTGGTCTTTCCATGTATTCACAGTCATTTCCCTGTTTTCCAAGTTTACCTCTGATCATAGTTACTTTTATAATTATATTGTTGGAGTTATCGGACTCGCCAGACTTTATGTCTGACCCTCTTTGTTTCCACCCCTTTTCTTCCTTTCCCCCCAGGTTCTCAGGGTGGGCCTAGCACTAGTGGAGCTTGATAGGATCGCTTCATCTCTCTCTTTTGGAAAGCTTTTGGATTGCTGAAGTAAAGTTCAGCTTATCATTTTTCTTTATGGCTTTTTGTAGTAGTGGGATTATGTCTTTACTTTATGTACTCTGATTTTATCAAGATGGATATTATGTACTTGACTCTAGTTTGGTTTTAATGATGTACTCAAACATACTTATCTTCTGCTGCTATAAATGAAGTTTTAATTTTCAAGTACTACTTTATATCTGCCTTGTTGTGATTTTCTGTTCTATATTCACTCAAAATGCTCCATGGAAGTTAATGCATTCCCTTTGTGAGTGACATTAATGGACGCAGGGTGTTACAATTGTGCTCGACCAGTTTATGAGCAAAATTTGCTTTTACATTTAGCATTGTGCTGGCTAGAAATATTTGTATGCTAACATCTTGTGAAACACTTCACGGTTTGACAATGGGATGTTTAGCGATGTTGTTAAGTTCATTTCAAACATAATGAATGACTTTGAAATGATATATTTTCTTAAATGAAAAGAAATGTATTCTCGATTTTGGACAGGGAATGTTTTATAAAATAGAAAGGATTTCAAGGGCTAACTCGATGATTTTGAAATGATTTCGAAATATATTATGTGTTTGACATTGTAGATAATTATATAGTCGATTAGTTGCTACTGATGATGTATCGGTGTGGTGGCGGAGAATTTATTCTTTGCCTAACACCCTTCTTTGAGACATACGATCTCAAAGGTTATATGATTAATAGTGACCGATCATATTTGTGAATTACTGATGTGAAGTACTATAGTTTGAAAGTACTTGTGATTATTATGTTGTGAAATGATTTTTCCCTACTTCGGGATATGAAATGATTTATTATATGGCTAAAGATGCGGGTTGACCCGGTAGAGACTAAAAGTGGAAAGGCATTGCAATGCATTGTCAGCGTAGCCTGCTCCGTAGTGGGAGGTGCACATATATATCGAGTTGGTTTTGGCACCCACATCCTTTCTGAGGGAAGATTATTTGGTTGCATATTTATTTGTATGCATTTGTTTTGGAATTCATATTTCCAAATGTTTTGTTTTGAGATCCCGTAGTGAAATCTACTTTGATATAAAAGTTAGATATGTATTTCATATGATTTGAAATAAGAATTTGGGAAGTAAAGTCCAAAGGAATAATTTCTGTAAAGAGAATTGGATTTTGGGTTTGTCGTGAATGGAATCTTTACTAATACTGTTCTTGAACACATTTGAGAAGAGAATAAATCTTATAACTAAGATTTAAAGAGGTTTTCCAATTTAATACATTAAACTGGAATTGAGTGGAATTCGATTTAATAAATCGGGATAAGCTTCTATGAAGGAAGACAGTTACTATGTATGGAATTTAAAAGGCTTGGCTGTTATTCCACGTATAGTATTGGTTTGACATGGAAATTTATATCGATTACGAGTAAGCTGATTTCCGCGAAAATTCCATAAGGGAATATGATTTTGGATTTATAGTGAACTGTGTCTTAAACGACCTTGGTACTTTAATCCAATTAACGATGGAATTATAGTTTGGGATTTAGTGATCTTTTAACTAAGATATAATGAGATTTTCCAAAGTAATGTTTTCCAATTTATTACATTAAATTGGAATTGAGTGGAATTCATTTTGGCAATAATCGAAATGAGATTCTGTAAAGGAAGACCATTAATATATATGGAATTTAAAAGGTTTTGCCATTATTCCATTTATATTATTAGTCTGGTATGAAAATTCATATTGATTGTGATTGATCGGATTTCCGTGACGATTCCATTTTGATGGAATATGATTTTGGGTTTATCGTGAGCGGTGTTTTAAACGACACTGGTTCTTTAACTCAAGTAATGTAACACCCCACTCCCGCTATGATCACTCACTAAGGGAATGCCATAGCATCGGTGGAGTATTTTAGTGAATATAGAACAGAAAAATTACAACAAGACAGATATAAATAGTACTTGAAATTTAAAACATCATCTCATAACAGCGGAAGTAAAACATGTCTGGTTACATCATAAAACCACAATAAAAGTAAAGTACAATATCCATCAAAATAAAGAAGTACATAATCCCACTCTCATACAATAGCCAAAACAAAAGAAAAGATAACTGGGTAACTGGAGCTTTACATCTATCCAAGCTCCTAAAGACTGGAACAGCAATCTGATCAAGCTCCACTACTGCTAGGATCCACCGTAGGACCTGAGGGTTGGGAAGAAGATAAAAACAACGGGGTCAGACATAAGTCTGAGCGAGTCCTATAACTTTAACAATAAAATCGTTAAAGTAACCAGAGAAGACATAAACTGATATACGGTAACTAATGGGGATGAATGGCTACACTAAGCAGTCAACTAAACTAAGATAAAGACGCATCTACCCTTCCAAAGGTAAATTACTAAACTGCACCACACCAGTCGCTCCTAACTTAAAGGTTGATCCCACCCATGGACTTATAAAATTAACTTAATAGTTCTCGCGTACCCCTAGGTGACTAAGTAGACGCCACGGGGCCCTACAATCCACTAGGTGTACACACAACTCCCCATTCGATCGGCTCCCTAACGTAGATACCCGTGCTGGCCCCACCGTGGGGTGTACCATTCCCCAACGTGGCAACCTGATAAAATTAACGGTGCACGGCTTATATCTACACGATGCAACAACGTCTTATTTACCAGCCCGGGTCCACACACGCATATGAAACCCGTTGGTCATGCGTTGCCACCGCTAACCCATTTTGGCCTCTTATAGTCAAGCCCAATATGCGTGTCCCGTCACTCGACTAGAGTCGAGCCCACTAAGATACGTTTGGGATATTGGTTGAAATGGGCCCCCAGCACAAGCCATCCCCCTAAGCTTGGCCCATACACTAGTGTTTCCCACTTAACCCTTTAACCATGTTTAATTACATGTTTCATCTTGGTTAAGTATTTAATCATATTTTCTATTGGCAACCACTAGCAATTTCCACATACCACCCAAGGTACCCACTTAACCCCCATGCCCCACTACATGATTATCTGGTTAAGTGTTTCTTAATTGATTAACACCGTAACCGTGTAAAGGACCCCTCACATTGGACCGTTATTTGTAGATGCCTGGTTAAGCCGGTAGGTTCCGGGCAGTCTTACACTACAAACGGGTCCAACCTCGTGTCATTTACCCTTGTTACGTATTTAATTTATGATTAAGACCCCTCACATTGGACCGTCATTTGTAGATGCCTGGTTAAGCCGGTAAACTCCGGGCAGTCATACACTACAAACGGGTCCAACCTCGTGTCTTAATCGATTAATTACTCCTAATTAATCACCCCCATAATTTGTGTTAATTATCATGTTTATTTTAGGAATATGGGTACACCTAACTTAATAGGCAAATTCCCAACTCCAAAGTGTGGGTACACCTAACTTAATAGGCAAATTCCCAACACATAGTATGGGTACACCTAACTTAACAGGCAAATTCCCATACTATGTTCATTTATTTTATGTTATGCATAATTATATTAAGTTCACACAATCTTATTAACATATGTATTTAATTAACCCCATCGTTCCCACGTGATTTCGTTCTCATGACATAACACATATAAAAGGTGTCAACTTGCATATGTATGAACATGTTTCAAAGGTGCCATCTTGCATATTAACAAACACATAACTTGCATATGAACTTGCACAACATGTCACATAACTTGCATATAATCTTGTATAACATGTCACATAAACTTACATATTAACAAATACATGACTTGCATATAATATGTCACATAACTTGCATATGAACTTGCATAACATACTTGCATATAAACTCATAAACTTGCATATGAACTTGCATAACATACTTGCATATAAACTCATAAACTTGCATATGAACTTGCATAACATACTTGCATATAAACTCATAAACTTGCATATGAACTTGCATAACATACTTGCATATGAAGAAACATACAACTTGCATAATTATCATACATGTAACTTGCATTTTATCATACATGTAACTTGCATATTAATCATATGATTACAAAACACAAAACTTGCATAACCCACATACATTAGCAAACTAACATCATGTCATATGACTTAAAATCCATTAATCCCCAAACAAAACCATATGATCTCGTCATATCTCATCTACTTAGTTTAGTAATTGATCATTAAAGTGATAGAAACTCACAACTAGCAAATTTGCACTCCAAATGAAGAAGATTAAGATGCTTAGAATGGATTAGAGGTTGATTAGAGAGTGATTAGCTTGCAACCCTCTTCATAAATTAGTGGAGGCTCCTTCTAAGATTTAATTTGGCGGCATGTAGCCCTCAATTCTATTTTTAGTATGGATTAGGGTAGGTTTAGGGTGTATTTATAGATTAGGTGAGTGTTTTAGGCCCTTAGATTAACCCTAGATTAGATTAGGACCCTTAGATTTCGGAAATCTCTAGAACACAGCCCAAGACTAACCCAAAAACCAGATCTGGTGCACCCAGATCAATAGGGCCGACACCCTGTGTCGACACCCCTGTCGACAGGGCTGTCGACACCCCTGTCGACATGCCTGTCGACACGGGGCTAGGCGGGAACTTTCCCGCCCTTTCCGCTTTTGGCTCCAAACTTGTTTTAGAACTGAATTTTAAATCTGTTTTTAACTTTGAATTTTCTGAAAACTTCTTTGGGCCATAACTGGGTCATACGGACTCCAATTTACAAAATTTCGGACTCTATTTCGCGTATTTTTCCGAGACGAACGCAATGGCATAGCCCGTTTCCCCTGATTCTCATATCTGAGATTAATTATACTTTAATTACTAACCATTAGTGTTAATTGAAATTCGGGGTGTTACATTCTCCCCTACTTAAAGGATTTCGTCCTCGAAATCTCTAAGTCAAGAAGAACGTATCCTACCAACCAAACAACCATCTACTAAACCATCAACCACAAGCAACCATTATCCTTAGAAACTTCTAATGATGTATGAACATATGCAGAAAGTGTGTGTATATGTCCGTATACTAATGCAAAATCAGGCGGTCTACTGATTCAGTCGACCTCCTTAATGCAAACCATGATAGTGCCATGCATCCAATATGTATGCGAAACCCTATTGACACATACAATTTCTATATGCGTGCACAACCATACACAAAAATGCATCATCCACATGATAACACAGCCATGATACATCCATCAATCTAACTACCACATCCATTTATGCGATATGCAACATGAAGTGACTGAGCCGATCTAGTGCCTAATTAGTGTGTATATGCATCCATGAGCAACCACTAGCAACCAATTGCATCCACATGCATCCATCAACCATAACATGTTTCAAACACATGTTTCAACCATAGGTTTTACCCTATCTAAAGGTCATAGGTACTAGCGAGAGGATATACTAAAGATAAGATAAGTACTAGACAAGCGATAAAGGAGAAGTTAAAAGACATACTCTCAAAAAGAAATGGATACAAAGAACGCATCTTCGCTTCCGTCTCCCAAGTAGCATTGCTTTCGTCATCTCCCCATTGCACTTTAACTAGCTGAACTTCTCTGTTCCTCAACTTCCTAGTTTCTGACCCAAGGATGCGAGTAGGAGCTCGTCGAATCGTCGCATCACGCTCTACCTCTACATCTTTAAGCAAGCTCGGCTCTACCACCTCTGCGGTCTCATGTAAGCACTTCCTCAAATGTGATACATGGAATACATCATGAACACCACTAAGTCTGTCGGGCAACTCCACCCTATATGCCATCCGTCCAATCCTTTCCTTAATAGGAAACGGCCCAACAAACCTCGGTGCTAACTTCCCAAAGGACCCATAGCGAACAACATTTCTCAACGGAGATACTTTGACAAAAACCATGTCCCCAACCTCAAACTCAAGATCCGTCCTCTCCGATCCGCATAAGATTTCTGTCTATCTTGCGCTGCTTTCATCCTTCTTCGAATCAAATCAATCTTCTCTGAAGTCTCTCTAACCATATCTGGCCCAAGCAAGATCTTATCCGTAGATTCCCACCAACATGTAGGAGATCGACAAGGCCTTCCATAAAGAGCTTCGAAAGGAGCCATACCAATACTGGACTGAAAGCTGTTATTATATGCGAACTCCACCAATGGAAGATGCTCTTCCCATGTACCTCCAAAATCTAAGATGCAAAGCCTCAAAAGGTCTTCTAGGACACGATTCACTGTCTCAGTCTGGTCGTCCGTCTGAGGATGATATGCGGTGCTCAGACACAACTGAGTCCCTACCGCCTCTTGCAAACTTCTCCAAAACTCACTAGTGAAGATAGGATCTCGATCACTCACAATGCTGGATGGTACGCCATGCAATCTAACAATCTCTCTAACATAGACTGAAGCAAGCCATGGAGCGGTCCTCTTACTCTTCACGGGTATAAAATGGGCACTCTTGGTAAGTCTGTCTACCACAAGCCAAATTCCCGTATTGCCCTTCCTCGATCTCGGTAACCCATCGATGAAATCCATCGAGACACTATCCCACTTCCATTGCGGAACTTCCAATGGGTGTAGCAACCCACCGGGTTTCCTTTGCCCCGCTTTAACTTGTTGGCACACTAAGCATCTAGCCACATACTCGGCCACATCTTTCTTCATACCGGCCCAGAAGAAAACTCTCTTCATATCTTGGTACATTTTGTCTCCACCGGGATGAATAGTCATTCTTGAACGATGTGCATCGTCCAAAATAGCCTTCTTCAAACCCTCATCTTGCGATACACAAAGTCTACCGTCTCTATGCAACCATCCCCTATCATCTATGGTGTATCTACCCAAATGGTTGGACGACTCCCCCCTTATAAGCTTCTCTACCAACTCAACCAACTGTGGGTCGTCTCGCTGAGCCTCGCCAATCCGTCCCAAAAGAGTAGGTCTAACCTCCAAGGATGCTAACAAACCAGATACAAAGTCAACAGAAGGTCTGAAGTCGAACAAAGAAAGAAACTCCAAGCTTCGCCGTTCCACGAACAATGGACTCAAAGATAGCCTTTTTCTACTCAAGGCGTCCGCCACCACGTTACCCTTGCCAGGGGTATACGCTATCTCGAAATCATAGGATGCTAAGAACTCCATCCACCTTTGTTGTCTTAAGTTTAAATCCTTCTGAGAGAATAAGTACTTCAATGATTTATGGTCAGTGAACAACTCGAATCTCTCACCAAGAAGATAATGGCGCCAAGACTTAAGTGTGAAAACAATCGCGGCCAACTCTAGATCATGGGTAGGGTAATTCTTCTCATGCACTCTCAATTGCCTCCCTCCATAGGCTATTACCCTTCCCTCCTGCATCAAGACTGCGCCTAATCCTGTCCCACAAGCATCGGTATAAACAACAAACGGCTTACTCCCATCTGGAAGCACTAAAACTGGAGCGGTGGTCAAAGCTCTTTTTAACCGTCGGAAAGCATCATCACAATCTACGTCCCATGAGAAAACCAGATTCTTCTTCGTCAAGCGGGTTAATGGGGCTGATATCTTCGCGAAGTCTTTGATGAACTTCCTATAATATCCTGCCAACCCCAAGAAACTTCTTACTTCGGTAGCATTTCTAGGAACTTTCCAATCCTGGATAGATACTATCTTTGCGGGATCCACAACTATCCCTTCCTTAGAGACCACATGCCCTAAGAATCGCACTTCTCTTCTCCAAAAATGACATTTAGAGAATTTAGCTTTAAGACTATGTGCTTGAAGAGTCTCCAACACTTCTCTGAGATGTAAGGCATGCTCTTCTTCACTCTTGGAAAAGACCAAGATGTCATCCACAAAGACTACTACAAACTTATTCAGATACTCTCTGAACACTCTACTCATCAGATCAACAAAGTATGCAGGGGCGTTTGTCAACCCAAATGGCATCACAAGCCACTCATAAAAACCATCCGGAGTCCGGAAAGCAGTCTTCTCTATACTGTCCTCCGCCACTCTTAACTGATGAAACCCTGTAGCTAAGTCCATCTGCGAAAACACTGAGGCGCCAACCAACTGATCAAAGAGATCATCTATCCTTGGTAATGGGTGTCTATTCTTCTTCGTGAGCTTATTAAGTTCTCTATAATCCACACAAAGTCTGAGGGACCCATCCGCCTTCGTGGCAAACACTACTGGAGCTCCCCACTCCGATATACTTCGCCTTATGAACCCCTTCTCAAGCAACTCCCCTACTTGCTTATGAAGTTCTCTTCTCTCACGAGGAGCCACGTGGCGTACTGGCAAAGACACTGGTTTGGCATTATCCACCAAATAAATTCGGAAATCTATCTCCCGCTTCGGAGGCAAACCCTTCACCTCTTCAAACACATCCGGATATTCCCGGACCACTCTGACAGAACGCAAACTCTCGACCGAAGCATCGAGCGATTCAAGATAACTTAGCAAAACAGATTCCATGGGATTACAAGAGATCTCGAGAGTATTACCCAAGCGGGTCATAAGCCTGACAACTCTCCTTTCACAATCAAGAACGGCACCATTACTGGATAACCAGTCCATGCCCAAAATCAACCCATAGCCCGTGAAGCCCAATACAAAAGCATCACATCCAAACTCAACGCTAAGTATAGAAATCTTCAAACCAAACATATCATAGACAGATATATGGAGCCCCCAATTGGGTTTGAAACAACCAAGGGATCATCAACTAGACTGGTGTCTAAGTGCAGTGACTCAACTAACGATGATGAGATAAAAGAATGCGATGCGCCAGAGTCAAGCAAAGTACGAACTGGATGATCAAACAGAAAAACCAGACTTTCAACGGAAATAGTTCTACCTCTCTGCTGAATCGGTGGAACTGAGAGAGCCTGAACTTGCCCCCCTGCCTGAGGTGGTGCTATAAGAGCTTGCACCTGACCTCCTGAGGTAGACCTCGTCTTTTGCCCCTTCTTTGGGCAGTCCTTCACAAGATGTCCTGCTTCACCATAATGAAAGCAACCGGTCTTCTTCTTTTTGCGACAATCCTTGCTGAGGTGGCCTGGGGTCCCACAATTGAAGCACTTCTTCTTCTTCTTCCCCTTGTCACCATTGCCTTTTCCACCCTTGCCTTGTTGTTGTTGTTGCGGTTTCTTCTGATCCCCCTTCTTCTCTGGTGTCTTAGAACTCTTATCATCCTCATGCATAAGTGCCATGTAGACAAGCTTCTCAAAGGTGGCCCCCATAGGAATGTGAGTCATAGCTATTCCTTGCAATGGTTCGTTCAAGCCTCTAACGAACCTCAAAGCCTTCTTCTCCGGTGTATTCACCAACTCTATGCCAAACCTTGCTAATTGATTGAATTTGTTGACATATTCTTTCACCGTGAGACTCCCTTGCTTCAAATTCAAGAACTTCTCCATAAACAGATTCTCTTCCGCCCTTGAGAGAAACTTAGCCCCAAACCTTTGCTTGAAATCTGCCCAAGAGTCAACAGGGCGTTCTCCATTAGTGACCTCCCACCAGAATGAGGCCTCTCCCTTCATTAACCAAGCCGCCAACTTGACTTTCTTTCCCTCTTCCACTTCAAAGATATCTAGCAACTCTTCCACTTCCTTAAGCCAATCTCTAGCCTCTACGAAAGTCTCTGAACCTAGAAAAGGTTTTCCTCCTATAGCCTTGAACTCCTTGCAAATCTTAGCAAAATTATCCACTCTAGGCCGAGGAGGAGGAGCGGTTGCCTTTGGTGTAGTAGCATTGGCTGGACCCGCAACCGCGGCCCTAGCCTCTTGTAACCTCCTATACCATAGTGGTATAACTAAGCCCTCCGGGATGTTAAGATCTTCAGCCATGCTGAAACGAAAGAGGAAAGATTCAAAAAGGAGATTCCGAAAGATAAAGATATGGCTATTGGGGATTATGCTTTTCTTTTTCAAAAACTTTTCTCTTAAAAGACATGTTTTTGAAAATACTTTTTCCAAAAATAATACCTTTACTATTCTAAAAAAAAATGTATTTTTCTCAAAAATTTATCTGTTTCGGTAACCTTCAGCTCTGATACCACGTGTAACACCCCACTCCCGCTATGATCACTCACTAAGGGAATGCCATAGCATCGGTGGAGTATTTTAGTGAATATAGAACAGAAAAATTACAACAAGACAGATATAAATAGTACTTGAAATTTAAAACATCATCTCATAACAGCGGAAGTAAAACATGTCTGGTTACATCATAAAACCACAATAAAAGTAAAGTACAATATCCATCAAAATAAAGAAGTACATAATCCCACTCTCATACAATAGCCAAAACAAAAGAAAAGATAACTGGGTAACTGGAGCTTTACATCTATCCAAGCTCCTAAACACAGGAACAGCAATCCGATCAAGCTCCACTACTGCTAGGATCCACCGTAGGACCTGAGGGTTGGGAAGAAGATAAAAACAACGGGGTCAGACATAAGTCTGAGCGAGTCCTATAACTTTAACAATACAATCGTTAAAGTAACCAGAGAAGACATAAACTGATATACGGTAAATAATGGGGATGAATGGCTACACTAAGCAGTCAACTAAACTAAGATAAAGACGCATCTACCCTTCCAAAGGTAAATTACTAAACTGCACCACACCAGTCGCTCCTAACTTAAAGGTTGATCCCACCCATGGACTTATAAAATTAACTTAATAGTTCTCGCGTACCCCTAGGTGACTAAGTAGACGCCACGGGGCCCTACAATCCACTAGGTGTACACACAACTCCCCATTCGATCGGCTCCCTAACGTAGATACCCGTGCTGGCCCCACCGTGGGGTGTACCATTCCCCAACGTGGCAACCTGATAAAATTAACGGTGCACGGCTTATATCTACATGATGCAACAACGTCTTATTTACCAGCCCGGGTCCACACACGCATATGAAACCCGTTGGTCATGCGTTGCCACCGCTAACCCATTTTGGCCTCTTATAGTCAAGCCCAATATGCGTGTCCCGTCACTCGACTAGAGTCGAGCCCACTAAGATACGTTTGGGATATTGGTTGAAATGGGCCCCCAGCACAAGCCATCCCCCTAAGCTTGGCCCATACACTAGTGTTTCCCACTTAACCCTTTAACCATGTTTAATTACATGTTTCATCTTGGTTAAGTATTTAATCATATTTTCTATTGGCAACCACTAGCAATTTCCACATACCACCCAAGGTACCCACTTAACCCCCATGCCCCACTACATGATTATCTGGTTAAGTGTTTCTGAATTGATTAACACCGTAACCGTGTAAAGGACCCCTCACATTGGACCGTTATTTGTAGATGCCTGGTTAAGCCGGTAGGTTCCGGGCAGTCTTACACTACAAACGGGTCCAACCTCGTGTCATTTACCCTTGTTACGTATTTAATTTATGATTAAGACCCCTCACATTGGACCGTCATTTGTAGATGCTTGGTTAAGCCGGTAAACTCCGGGCAGTCTTACGCTACAAACGGGTCCAACCTCGTGTCTTAATCGATTAATTACTCCTAATTAATCACCCCCATAATTTGTGTTAATTATCATGTTTATTTTAGGAATATGGGTACACCTAACTTAATAGGCAAATTCCCAACTCCAAAGTGTGGGTACACCTAACTTAATAGGCAAATTCCCAACACATAGTATGGGTACACCTAACTTAATAGGCAAATTTCCATACTATGTTCATTTATTTTATGTTATGCATAATTATATTAAGTTCACACAATCTTATTAACATATGTATTTAATTAACCCCATCGTTCCCACGTGATTTCGTTCTCATGACATAACACATATAAAAGGTGTCAACTTGCATATGTATGAACATGTTTCAAAGGTGCCATCTTGCATATTAACAAACACATAACTTGCATATGAACTTGCACAACATGTCACATAACTTGCATATAATCTTGTATAACATGTCACATAAACTTACATATTAACAAATACATGACTTGCATATAATATGTCACATAACTTGCATATGAACTTGCATAACATACTTGCATATAAACTCATAAACTTGCATATGAACTTGCATAACATACTTGCATATAAACTCATAAACTTGCATATGAACTTGCATAACATACTTGCATATGAAGAAACATACAACTTGCATAATTATCATACATGTAACTTGCATTTTATCATACATGTAACTTGCATATTAATCATATGATCACAAAACACAAAACTTGCATAACCCACATACATTAGCAAACTAACATCATGTCATATGACTTAAAATCCATTAATCCCCAAACAAAACCATATGATCTCATCATATCTCATCTACTTAGTTTAGTAATTGATCATTAAAGTGATAGAAACTCACAACTAGCAAATTTGCACTCCAAATGAAGAAGATTAAGATGCTTAGAATGGATTAGAGGTTGATTAGAGAGTGATTAGCTTGCAACCCTCTTCATAAATTAGTGGAGGCTCCTTCTAAGATTTAATTTGGCGGCATGTAGCCCTCAATTCTATTTTTAGTATGGATTAGGGTAGGTTTAGGGTGTATTTATAGATTAGGTGAGTGTTTTAGGCCCTTAGATTAACCCTAGATTAGATTAGGACCCTTAGATTTCGGAAATCTCCAGAACACAGCCCAAGACTAACCCAAAAACCAGATTTGGTGCACCCAGATCAACAGGGCCGACACCCTGTGTCGACACCCCTGTCGACAGGGCTGTCGACACCCCTGTCGACAGGGCTGTCGACACCCCTGTCGACATGCCTGTCGACACGGGGCTAGGCGGGAACTTTCCCGCCCTTTCCGCTTTTGGCTCCAAACTTGTTTTAGAACTGAATTTTAAATCTGTTTTTAACTTTGAATTTTCTGAAAACTTCTTTGGGCCATAACTGGGTCATACGGACTCCAATTTACAAAATTTCGGACTCTATTTCGCGTATTTTTCCGAGACGAACGCAATGGCATAGCCTGTTTCCCCTAATTCTGATATCTGAGATTAATTATACTTTAATTACTAACCATTAGTGTTAATTGAAATTCGGGGTGTTACAAATAAAGGCAGGATTAATTTTCCTAAGTTGAATAATCATTAAGTAATGATTTTTGAGATTAAACTAAATGAAGTTTTAATGAATCTTTAATTATATTGAAATGTGAATAAGTTAATTAAACTTATCGAATTCAATAAGTTATTTCCATATGATAGTTAAATCTTTAATTAGATTCGAACGTGGAATGGTAATTAAATTTACCAGCAACACACTGAGTGTTAGATATGCAGTACTATCACTTTTGCTCCATGGGATGAATAGGTTGGGATTGGATTAATAAAATAAATGATTATTTCTGTAAGGAGTTAATCCCGACTAGTTTGGATAAACCTTAAATTGATTAAATGATTTAAAAGATGTATAAAATCTTTGGAAATGATTTCCGAGGAAGGTCAAAGATTAAATTTAAAAGAATTTATCTTTGATAAAATTAATGGGCACCTCTCCCAAAGGATAAGAATATTTTAATAAAAGTATATTCTTGATTGGAATGAAACGTTGGTTGTGTTTTTATAGCACTTGATTATAAGATACGCGAATTACTCAGAAAGACCGGGTTTAACGCATTCTAAAAAATTCGTACGACGATTGAAGATCGGTGATGAAGACGATGGTTGAACACCTGCGACCATCACATCAAATGGATTACTACTGATGCCTTGGATTGGGTAGCTCGCTGGAAAGGGTTACAGTAGTGGTGGTCCAGACGTACTTGTTGATTGTCCGGATATGCGAGAACCTCTCTCCCATATTGGACATATGAGACGAGGAATAAGGTGCCTTCGGTTTCGTTCAGACCCAGAACGGACTTGTAAATGGATGGTATGTCTGACAGCGTATTCCAATATAGCTGTATTTGTTGACCTCTATTAAATATATATCTGTTGGTTGGCAGAGAATTTATTCCCTTGCTTTACACCCTTTTCTCTGAGATGTACGATGCCTGGTAATAGGATGCTACATGAACGGGGGTTCTCTCTTCGCGGTTTGGGGGCGAACTATAGACTCTTAACCCCACATGTCCCTTTTTGGGGTTGGTTCGGCTGTGGCCGGGAGGCTCGAAAGGGTAGTCGTAAAACAAGGGGTCTGGGGTACCACTGTAAGCCACGGTGGGTATTACCTGCTTTACTGGGGGATGAAGGGATGGTTGCAAAGCCTACCAGATTTTGTTGTATCGTTACACGTGGTATCAGAGCTTTGGTTAAACTCAAATCTTTGGGGTATAACTAGTTAGGAAAGAACAGAACGAACTTACCATCTTTTTTTCTTAACTTCGTTCCTTTTCGGGGACGAAAAGTTTTAAGTGGAGGAGATTGTAACAACCGGGAAATTCACAACGAATTTAAAAATTATTTTTAATATAATTTTATTAGAAATTACATCAGAATTTAAAAATTCGATTTTTAAATCATTACATAGCCCTTAAAAAGTGAAATTTTGCAAACGACTTCCGAATACGATGAACCGCTTTCTATGGATCCGGAATGTCAAATTATTGTTAAGTTTCAAATTTCATAATTTTTGTAATCAATATGTGAGCGTGGAACACTTAAAGGCACCTTCACTTCCAGTTGTAAAATTAATCGACTGGAAAAAATGCCATTTTGCAAACGGGCTCGGATTCGATGAGACTAGTTCCTATGGGACCATTTCGTCAAAACATAGCCAGATCTCAAAATTTGTAATTTTTGGGGTCAGTATATGGCCCCAGCAAATTAAAATGTACATTGAATTCAATTTGAAAGTTTAATTAATTTAAATTCTAATTTTGATAAAAACTAATCGAAACAGCCGAGTAGGCTTACGAAACACATCCATTATGTCCGAAATGGGGTTATTTAGCTAGGGGCGACAGTCGTTGGGTTTGATTTGGAGTTCGCGACGATTCTGTGTTTTAAAATGAATTAAATAATATTATTGTAAAGTATAAGGTCCCTAAGTCAAACCCTATCTTATTCATTTCCGCGGTCAACCAAAAAACCGTTGTCTCCTTTATTTTTGGCGACCCTCACTGTAAAGGCCCGTAAATCCATACCATTTTGAGCTGACTATTATTCTACACATTCAACCCAAAGTGGACGAAAATAAAGATCTTTAATAGAAAGAAATAAGAGAATGATATAGAAAAGATAGAACTAGTGGAATAGAAGAGTAAGAAGAATACAACTGAACAGAATCAGAGTAAATACGAAACTTACAGCGGAACGAATAAAATATATTATATAACAAAACTTTGAAATACAAAACTGTATTTGTATTTACATGCCATATCAGAGTATAAGTCATATACATCACGACAGAAATAAATCTCTAAATAACTAATGGTGGAGCTTCCATCTTTGAGCTCTTCCAGGTGAATCTGTAAAATCCTGAAACACTTGTCTGCCCGTAAAAATTTGGGCACCTAAGAGTTTAGGGAAAACGAACAAAATAAACTATGGGTCAGTCATGGGACTTGTGTTAGTAAACTCCAGCCATATTGTTTAACTTTGAAATCCTTTTTGAAACAAAAGGATAATAGTAAGACCAGCCCACACATAAACATGGACGGTTTTTACCTTACTATAACCCAAATATTTTTGATATCAAAATCCAGTGATATTATAATAATGTCTAATCAATATAAATAACCAAGTAGCGCTTGCATCTCACGCTCCACATATGTACAGTATAAAATCATAAACCACAGGGTGCTTATTGGAGATTGGATTCCAACAGACAAGGTATGGGAGCACCATCCGATCAGTGTACTCTAGAGGGTATACACTGCAGGTTCAACAAGAACGTCTTGCAACCCGACCACACATGACCGCCCACTCATTTAGCTTGAGTGTAGCGAATATATTGCCACCCACGATTGTTGGACATCCAACCGTAATCCGAAGATACAGAATCGTAAAGAAGAAAAAGTATGAATTTTCTCTAGATCGGTGACAATACACCCTACTTGGGGATGACCCAACTAGGCATGCTGCCTAGCCCAACTTTTGTCACTTCCCGGTTGTGAGGCTAGAGGCCACGTCTATCTTCAGAACATCTGACCACCATTCACTTTGAATGCCACATCGTCAAACCCGTCAATTCACTATTCGATTTCTAAAAATATCACGGGTATAAAAAGCTAAGAGGAACAAATTCCTCCGCCACCAGACGTAGTACCTTTAAGAGATCAACCATATGTGATTTGTTAGGTATACTCTGTCAGACACTCGTCCATACAAGTTGTCCTGGGACTGGACAAACAGAAAGCAGCATTCTGGAATTGGACGACCCATGCATTTCACTCTATCTTCAATTGTCTTCAGCAGCATTTAATTCGCAATGCTTATGCCTATACGGAGTGGTTTTTGGATAGTATATCCAACTGGTCTCTCCGTATTGACAATGATGGTCAAAACATTTCGATAGGCGGTTATTTAACTATCGAAGTAAAAACAAACATTCATTCAAATGTACAATTAAACATCACACAATCACTGGCCCTTTTTGTTTACATTAAGTTTCTATCTTTTCATATCTTCCCAGATATTCCTCTCAACCCGTTTAAGCCTTACTCTTCTTGGAAACCATTTCCAGTTTTCATTATATCTATTTAACTTGCGACATTTGCTTTTTAAACACGATTCACTTCAAAATGTGAATATAATCTATTTATAGAAATATGAATACCTTTATCAAATAAATCTTTATTTAAGTAATAAATACCCTTACGGGCCCAACCATATTTACCGAGTTATTCTATAATTTTATCTTCCCACTCCCACTTCATAAACTATGTTTCTAAGTCACTTCTTGTTAACTTAATATCAAGTCTATAACTAAATATTGACTACATATCCTATTATAATTTGTTGGTTTAAAACTAAATATTAACTATCCTATCAGATTATAATTCCTAAAATAATTTACTTTAATACATTCGACATCGTCGAATTATAGTTCCAGTTCCCAGTAGTGTTATTTGTAAAAATCACGCTTAAGCTTGGTCAACAATGCTAATTTATCATTACAGTTTAAAACTTGTGTTATCCACCTGATTGATTCGTTATCAACAATTGTGTATGGGTCGGTTCTGGACATTTAAAAGAAGGGGTTGGTCCTGTAATTCTCAAGAGGGATCGGTCGTAGTACACAATTTGCCGGTCGCTCGAAATACGGAAGTTATCTGATCGCTCTCATCTCCATGCTGACTTGGTCGCTCCAGATAAGAAAGGACAGAGACTCCGGGTTGCTCCAAAGGCCAGAGACTCCTGGTCGTTCCAAAGGCCAGATAATCCAGGTCGCTCCAAAGGCCAGAGACTCCTGATCATTCCAAAGGCTAGAGACTCCGGGTCGCTCCAAAGGCCAGAGACTCCTGGTCGTTCCAAAGGCCAGAGACTCCGGGTGGCTCCAAAGGCCAGAGACACCTGGTCGCTTCAAAGGCCAGAGACTCCTGATCGCTCCAAAGGCCAGAGACTCCTGGTCGCTCCAAAGGCACAAGGCTCCTTGTCGCTCCAAAGTGCAGAATATCTCCATGACTTACTTGATCGCTCCAAAGATAGACGACATCTAGTCGCTCTCATCTTCGTGTCGACCTGGTCGCTCCAGATATGGAAGGCTTCTGATCGCTCTCATCTCTATGCTTACTTGATCGCTCCAGAGGAAAAGATTCCTAGTCGCTCCAAATGTGTAAGATAACTGGTCGCTCCAAAGGCAAGAGATTCCTGGTCGTTCTTTCCCCAAAGATGATCCCATATTTAAGAAGCCAATATGTCTTCAAAGTCTGGGTCGGTTTGCTCCCCGAAGAATCCTAGTCGGATCGCATGTCCTGAGTGTAACACCATCCAGTTCCCACGATATCTGGTCGGTCCGCTCCACATATAAATCGCCTGATCGGTCCGCCTTATTTACTTGGCCTCCTGGTCGTTCCAAGCTTCATGATCGTCTTTTCTTCTAGCAAAGGCCCCTGGTCGGTTAAAACGCATAAAGAAGCATGACAGCTGGTGACAACTGGCAGTGGCACTCTTGTAAATACCTAACAAAACCGACCAGAATCCTGAATTGGAGATTTCAGCCACTCCTTCACCTATAAATAGCAACCTACCTCCATCATTTCGCGGGGACTTTTTCTGAAACGACGAGGAGGTGCTGTCAAGTTGCTTTCTGGACTTCTTCAAGCATTCACATATGTTCTTCACAATTGCTCAAAGATATATCATGCTCATGATCATGGCTTCCATGGAAGGATTGGCATAAACACTTCAAGATTTCTACCATTCTCAAATAAGCATGGAGATGAATGCATGTCAAAGGTTCTTTTATGAATCTACAAAGGAGCAAACATTGTAAATCAATTGGTGAATAATAAGATTCTATCTTCGAAGTAGACGTAGATTCGAATATGAGTCGAACCACTATAAACTCTTGTCTTCTTTTCGTATTTTGATGCTTTCAGATTTTCGACATGGCCTCACACGATTCTAAAGGCTTTCTAACACCCTGCCTCTGAAAAGGTGACGTGCTTTCTAAGCATCTTGCCTCCGATTAGGTAACGTGTATAGAAATACCTCATTGTTGTTATACCAATTTTTGGTGTAAACAATTTGGCGCCCACCGTGGGGCCGGATCTACTTTCTGACATCAAGTATACTACGAAGGTCTCAAAATCTTCAAGCTAAGCCTCAAAATAGCTCGCTCCAGCTTGCGATTTGGACCTTCTGACGAACTCTCCTCGAAGTTCAAGTTGCTTTCTGAAATAATGCCGCCGAAAGCAAGTAAGGAAGCAAGGAATAGAACATCTAATGAGGGAAATCGGGACGAAACCCCGTAGTTAACCGATTTGAAGTAGGTGAGACATCGAATAGAGGTGTGAATGTCACAAGAAGCGAGCTTGATCAAGCTGTTGCTGGACTAATGCAACAGCAGGAGATAGCCAACAAAGTCATCATGGCAAGGCTAGACTCACTCTTTGCTCTTCAAACCGCTACGGCAGAGGCAGCTTCGAAGACTGTTCATGCGGAAGATGCACTTTCCTCCTCTTTTAGTCTGAATCGGGAAAAGTCTTTCCAAGAGATCTCTAATCCCGATAAAGGAAAACTTGAGAATTCAAAGCAAGCAGCTCGGAACCATAACACGGAGACTGCATCTCGTCGAGTTGCTGATTCTGCCAAAGGGGCACTTTCCAATCGAGAAAGGCCAGGACCCCTGAGTCGCAACCGCGATGATTTGCTCAGGCAAGCTTCCGGTCAAGATAAAGGCGCCCGCCCCGCAGACAGCCTCCACGAGAAGGATCGTCTTTTGAAGATGGTACGGCAGATCATGAAAGAGGACAAGTGTCGGAGTGACAATGAAGCTGAACGGGAATTCGCACCATCCAAAACTCCTCTCACTGAAAGGATCAAGAAGACCACTTTCCCACGAAAGTTTAAACCACCTACAATCCAAGCCTACAATGGAACAGGCGACCACAATGTGTTCTTGTTTCGATACGACCAACACTAGGATGGGGCCCAAGCAACTGATGAGCTAAAATGTTTATACTTCCCGGCATACTTGGAGTGGGTGGCATCATTATGGTTCACTAAATTGCCTCCCAGATCTATTGATAATTTTGCCACACTAGCAAGATGCTTCCGGGACCAGTTCCGCCTCCAAACAACGAATGTTAGAGATATTATGTCCCTCAACGAATTAGAACAAGCCCCGGGTGAAACGATAAGATCTTTTCTGAATCGTTTTAATGCTGCCGCTGCTGAAGTGGGGACCCGTGAGCCAAGGCTAATTCTAATGGCTTTAATCGGGGGCATAGATAAACAGTCTGAATTTGGAAGGTGGTTAATGTGAAAGAAACCCGAAATGCTAGAGAAATTCTATGACAAAGCTGAGGAATACATGTGTCTTGAAGATGATCCCATCTATTTTGTTGGCAGTGTCAAAGATAAAACTGTTCCGGAAAGGAAGGAAGCTTCTACAAAGGCCAATCAAGGAAATTTTGGAGAAGGGCAAAAAAGAGGAAATGGTAACGATGCTAGGAATGACAAAGATTCCAAAAAGCGACGTTTCTTCAAGTCGACGAATCGTACTCCGTTGAATGATACGGTTGAGCACATATTCATGGCAACTAAGGAAACGGAGGAATATCCGAACCCAAAGCCGATAAAGGTGTCCGAAGAAGCTGCAAATTCAGGAAGGTTCTGCCGATTTCATAATCGACCAGGTCATGACACGAACGAATGTCGGCACCTGAGGAATCTAATTGAAGAGTTGATAAGAAAGAACCATCTTCAGGAGTACGTGAAGCGTTCAACAGATACTGAGCCTACTCAGGGGCAGCAAGCCCATCCAACTCAAGACGGAAGAACACCTGCAAGTGGTTCCCGACCTATAATCAATACGATTAGTGGTGGGACCCCCTCCTGCAGAAGACACTTGGGAGGATATCGTCAGGTATACAAATGAACTGAGCAGTACTTCAAAAGAAGACGGACTCGAGGTTTGCAGTAACTCTCTTCGTCGGAAAATGCCTAAAACATCCTGTGAAGATGCAGTATTCCGAGATCGGGATACTGATGGGATGCTGACTCCAACTGTTGATCCAATGGTGATCACGATCGGTTTGGGTCCAGCAATAGTAAAGAAGGTGTTGATTGATAATGGGGCATCTGTAAATGTCCTGTTTTACAACACTTTCTCTAAGATGGGATTGTCCATGGATAATGTGCGAGCTAGTAAAAATAAAATACACGGTTTCACCGGTGTACCGACTCAGCCTATTGGCGTGATCGATCTCCTCGTAGAGCTTGGCGAGGGGAAGAAGCAAGTTTCCATGATGCAGCCTTTTGTTATAATTGACTCATTTTCAGGGTATAATGCTTTTTTGGGAAGGCCAGCAATAGCTGCTTTCAGGATAACTCTTGCTCCATGGTGTCTAATGATGAAGTTCCCAACTGCGAATGGAGTTGGGGTAATCAAAGGAGATCCTCAAGAGTCAAGAGAGTGCTATACGGAAGAGTTGATTGAAGCTCGAAAATATGAAACCAAGAAGGATGTGGAGGCTCCTCTCCGCATCCATGAAGCTCCCTTATAGCAATTAATGACCTCCCCCTGTGCTGGAGAATACAATAACATACAAGAAGATATGGATCCACGAACAACCAGTACAGGGGATGAGAGGGCAGCACCAGCTGAAGCCACCGTTTCTATACAAATCCATGATAATGATCCGGATAAGGTAGTAAAAATAGGCTCTCAGTTGGACCCTTTGTTGCAAAAGGAATTAATTGTTTTTCTAAAAGCAAATCTGGATGTCTTCGCTTGGAACCACTCAAATATGTGTGGAATTTCGCCAGACGTGATAGTGCATAAGCTGAATATTGATCCCAACATACATCCTGTGAAACAAAAAAGACGGATGCAAGGCCCTGAAAGATCTGAGGCTTTGAAAGATGAAGTGGATAGGCTATTGAAGAATTATTTCATTCGCGAATCCACCTATCCTAATTGGGTGTCTAATCCAGTTCTTATGAAAAAATCAAATGGTAAATGGCGAGTGTGCGTTGGTTAATCTGATCTGAACAAAGCTTGCCAAAAGGACAGTTTCCCCCTACCTCGAATTGATCAACTCGATGATGCAACGGCGGGGCATGAACTATTGTCTTTTATGGATGCGTACTCTGGCTATAATCAGATCATGATGCACGAGCCGGACCAGATAGTACTAGTTTCATAACTGATCGTGGGTTATATTGTTATAAGGTAACGCCATTTGGTTTGAAAAATGCAGGTGCCACCTATCAACGCCTAGTAAATTCAATGTTCAAAGGGCAAATTGGACGGACTATGGAGGTCTATGTCGACAACATGCTGGTAAATTCCAAAGAATAAGAGTCATATGCAAGACCTTGACGAAATGTTTCAAATCCTAAGGAAATATGGCATGAAGCTTAATCCACTCAATTGCTCGTTCAGCGTAGCATCAGGGAAATTCCTTGGTTTCATGGTTAATGCTCGGGGCATTGAAGAAAACCCAACATAAGTGATTTCTTTACGAGAAACGCAAGCTCCGCGGACTGAAAAGGAACTCCAAAGCTTAAATGGCAAGGTAGCTGCTCTAAGCCGCTTCATTTCAATGGCAACGGATAGGTGCATTCCCCTCTTTGACGCATTGCAAAAAGAAAAGAAGAGTTTCCTGTGGACTTCTGAATGCCAGTAAGCATTTGAGGATCTCATCGAGCACATAGAATCCCCTCCGATGCTATCAAAACCAAAGGATGGAGAAAGCTTGTTCCTATACCTTGCAGTATCATCCCATGCTTTGAGCGCATCACTCATCAGGGAGAAAGATAAAGTCCAATGGCCGGCATACTACATCAGCAAAAGGTTTACCGGAGCGGAGACAAATTATCCGAAAATAGAAAAGCTTGCATATGCCTTGCTTATCGCATCACAAAAGCTCAGACCTTATTTCCAATCTCACTCTATTAAAGTCCTTACAGATCAACCCTAGAAACAGGTGTTGTTCCGTCCAGAAACTTCAGGGAGGCTGCTAAAGTTGAATATTGAACTCAGTCAATATGATATCACTTACCACCCCAGAAAAGCAATAAATGGGCAAGCTCTGGCTGATTTTATTGCCGAGTTCACTAATAGAGGAGAGGAAATGGAGGAAACCAATGAATTGGTCGTGGGATGGAAGCTTTTTGTTGATGGCGCTAAGAATGAATACTATGCTGGGGCAGGGATAGTATTCGAAACTCCAGAAGGACGACAGGTATGTTTTGCTTTGCGATTCGAATTCCCCGTTACCAACAACGAGGCCGAATATGAAGCTTTGCTTGGAGGATTGAGGGTTGCGAAATAATTAAGCTTGAAAAGTCTACTAATATTCAGCGATTCACAACTAATGGTTTCTCAAATCAAAGGTGAATTCCAGACTAAGATTGGAAAGCTCCTGGCATATCTACTTAAGGCAAAAGAGCTCCTCGACAACCAGGATATTATTCTATTTCCCATATTCCTAGAGGAGAGAATTGGAAGGCCGATTCCTTATCAAAGCTAGCTAGTACCGGAGATCCTCAAATCTTCGTTCTAGTTCCTGTGGAAGTTCTATCTAGTTCTAGCATTGAAGAATCTGATGTAGACTGGGTTATGGAGACAACCGACGAGCCAGACTCGTGGATGACCCCCATAAAAAACTATATACTTCACGGAACACTTCCTGAGAAACCAAAGGATCGAAAGGAATTGCTCCAAAAGTCTCGTCTATATCTCGTCCAAGATGGTCGCTTATACAGGAGAGGATATTCGACGCCTTTTCTACGATGTGTAAAAAAGGAAGATCCAAAGCAATCCTGGCAGAGTTCATGAAGGAGATTGTGGAGGGCATGTAGGTGGACAAAATCTTGCCAAAAATGTTCTTCGGTATGGCTACTTTTGGCCTGATGTGAACCTCGACTCTATGGTCTTCACTAAGAAATATGACTGATGCCAGAAATTCGCAAAGATTCCAAGAGCTCCGTCAACTTAGTTGACACAGATGTTGAGTCCTTGGCCATTTGTTGTCTAGGGCATAGACTTGATTGGAGCATTACCTACTGCGAAATCCAACTTTAAATATGCTATAGTTGCCGTGGACTACTTTACCAAATGGGCCGAAGCTGAGCCATTGGCAACCATCACATCGAGGAAGGTGATCAATTTTGTTCTGAAAAAAATCATTTGTAGATTTGGGATTCCGCAGAAAATCATCACCGACAATGGCATGCAATTTGAATGTGATGAATTCAGGGATTTTTGCAGCAAATATCAAATTCAGAAAAGCTTTGCAGCAGTCGGTCATCCACAGGCCAACGAATAAGTCGAGGCAGTTAACAAAATCCTGAAATCTACCATCAAGAAGCGCCTCGAGAAAGCTAAGGGTAACTGGATTGAGGAGCTGCCACTCGCGCTATGGGCTTATCGCACAGCTCATAAAACTGCGACGGGGCACACTCCATTCTCTTTGGCGTTCGGCTCGGAAGCAATGATTCCTGTGGAGTCAGAGGTTCCAACTCAACGCAGAATCCACTATGACCCAAAAGAGAATGAAAGGCTGCAATTTGAAGCTCTGGATTTACTCGAAGGGAAAATGGTCGAAGCGGAACTCAGAATAGTCGCCCATCAAAGAAGAATCGCCCGGCACTTCAATCAAAAGGTCAGGCATAGAACATTCGAAGAGGGAGACTTAGTCCTAAAGAAAATCATGACCGCAACAGGAGTTTTTGGCCCCAATTGGGAGGGACCATTTGTCATCAATCAGAAGCTCCTCGACTATACTTTTAAACTCAAGACTACGGACGGAGTGGAGCTCCCAAGGGCCTGGAACAGTGACCATCTCCGCCGCTATTTCTAATGACTTTTTTACTCGTATTCCTTTGTATTCTTCTATGAATGTTGCACGTACCTTGTATGAGATTACATGAATACGAATAAAGCAGCTCTTCTGATACTGTCTAAATTGTACATTCGCATACCTTTGATCATATATCCAAAGATGAAAAGCTATGATTACGGGACACAATAAATCAGCTGGCCTGTTTTCCGATGAAGTACTCGTTATAGCTTCACTAGAGTTATATGGTCCAAAAGCAGGCACAAATTAAAACCCAAAACCTCTCCGGGGGTGCTCAGTCAAATAACTCAAAGTCAGACAAAACATGGCTACGTTATTACTGAGTCTTTAAACCCAAAACCTCTCCGGGGGTGCTCAGTTAAATAACTCAATGTCAGACAAAACTTGACTACGTTATTACTGAGTCTTTAAACCCAAAACTTCTCCGGGGTGCTCAGTCAAATAACTCAAAGTTAAACAAAACTTGACTATGTTATTACTGAGTCTTTAAACCCAAAACCTCTCCGGGGGTGCTCAGTCAAATAACTCAAAGTCAGACAAAACTTGACAACGTTATTACTGAATCTTTAAACCCAAAACCTCTCCGGGGGTGCTCAGTCAAATAACTCAAAGTCAGACAAAACTTGACTACGTTATTACTAAGTCTTTAACCCAAAACCTCTCCGGGGGTGCTCAGTCAAATAACTCAAAGTCAGACAAAACTTGACTACGTTATTATTGAGTCTTTAAACCCAAAACCTCTCCGGGGGTGCTCAGTAAAATAACTCAAAGTCAGACAAAACTTGACTACGTTATTACTGAGTCTTTTAACACAAAATCTCTCCGGGGGTGCTCAGTCAAATAACTCAAAGTCAGACAAAACTTGACTACGTTATTACTGAGTCTTTAAACCCAAAAATCTCCGGGGATGCTCAGTCAAATAACTCAAAGTCAGACAAAACTTGACTACGTTATTGTCAAACTTAGTCTTTAAACCCAAAACCTCTCCGGGGGTGCTCAGTCAAATAACTCAAAGTCAGACAAAACTTGACTACATTATTACTGAGTCTTTAAACCCAAAACCTCTCCGGGGGTGCTCAGTCAAATAACTCAAAGTCAGACAAAACTTGACTACGTTATTACTGAGTCTTTAAACCCAAAACCTCTCCGGGGGTGCTCAGTCAAGTAACTCAAAGTCAGACAAAACTTGACTACGTTATTACTGAGTCTTTAAACCCAAACCCTCCGGGGGTGCTCAGCTAAATAACTTAAAGTCAGATAAAATATGACCACGTTATTGCCAAGCTGAGTCTTCAACAAAAAAACATTTTCAAGAGGCATTCATTCATTTCTCGGATAGCTAATACATTCGGATGCAAAGGACGGAGAATTCCAAACAGTACCTGCAAAACAAAAAGCTCTGAATGTCACAGTGCAATGGCAGACGCTTTTTAAAATTCCAATTATAACTCAAAGCATCCAATCCTCAAGTCCGCCTTCGATATATCAAGGTTGAAACAATCCACTGGTACGAGGGCATATCACATATCACATCACAAAGCCAAAAGTAGCTGTTTGATTTCTCACATACCGAAGGATCGTCACAACCATATATAGGTGGAAAATCCATAAACAAGCAAAATGTGTAAAGTGTGATGTGCAACCATGGTGTACAAACCAGAATATGCAAAAAAAGTAATGACAAGGTTTGAAGTACAGAAACACAAAGCATTGCCACATCACATTCAAACGCAGAATCAAGTCACAACATTGTCAAAAATACAAATTATTCAGGACACTGTAAAGTAGTAAGCGAGGGCCGGCACTTGCATATACATCCAGTCTGAATAGGTTCTGACAAATCCTAAAATAAGCGAATCTAAGACACTACTTCTTTGAGTCTCCAGATCTCAATGATGGTTTAGAAGGACCCTTAGGGGTTGGCGAGTCAATGGTCTTCCTCTTAATGGTACGCATCTGGTGTCCCCTGCCAGAAGGAGAAATGATCTTTTTGCCTGGATCAACAATCACATCATCAATAGTTTCCTCAGAGTCATGCTCTTCGACGTGGAGATTATGAATGTCTTGATCGAGGTTGACAATTGTATCAATCCTCTCCTCCTGAGAGCCCGGTTGAGAGAGTGCTATTCCCCTAGAAGCATCAGCAAACGAGCCTGTATTAAATGAAGGCAAGACAATTTCAATGGCATTCATCACCATGGCAGTATATCCACCAATAGGAGGCAATGGTGAAGGTGAATTCATTGTATAACAGCCCGCAAGCTTAGAATGTCCCATAGAGGCAAAGAGATAATCTAAGTCTAGCATAACTTGATGCAAGTCATCTTTACCTGAGGCAGGAGGGTTTATGTCAATTTCATAGTCATCGAGGTTTATAGCTCCCTCTGATTCACCCTCTCCTCCAGTTGCAGGGGGAGGAATTACGACATCTGCATGAGATGCTAACACCATCAGTTAACCTGGTGAAAGTATCGTCAACAAATATACCTGAAGTCTTAGATCCGGATGATTCGCCAGGATGGATCCTAAGAGAATTTCTGCCTTCAGCCAAGGCCTCTCGATCATCTTCATCTAGCAACTCAAGCTGGAGTTGGATGTCATCCGCGCCGTCAGATCGCTTCAAAACCTCCTCCCAAACATAAGCAAGTGTATTCCCATAACCTTCTCCTAAGAATCGGAGGCTTCCCCCGTACATGACGCTGCAAACATAAAACTCCAGAAAGGTTGCTTCGTCCTCTTCTTTAATTTTGCGGGCATGTTCTAGAGCTTTTTTCTTTTCTTTCTCCAAAGAAGAGGCCTTGGAGGCTTCAACAACAAGCTTATTACGAAGGTTTTGAAGCGATACAACAACGGACATGTCCCGTCCTCGACTTGGGTCGAGCCCACAAAGATACGTTTTGGGATACTGGTTGAAATGGGCCCCCACTATTTACCACAAGCATTCCACCTAAGCTTTTCCCCATTAGTCCATCCCACTTAACCCACTTAGTCATGTTCATTTACATGTGTGTTTGGTTAAGTCTAATCGTATTTCAAATGCCTCTAAAGGCAACCACCAGATTCCTCATGCCACCCAGGGCACCTACTTAACCCCCATGTCCCACCTTACATGATTATATGGTTAAGTATTTCTTAGTTCATTAAGGCCATAACCTCATAAAGACCTCTCACGTTAGACTGGTATTTATGGCAGCTGGATTTGCCGGGCGGGTCCGGGCAGTCTTACACCATAAAAGAGTCTAACCTCGTGTCTTTACAACTGTTATGCTTTAGTTTGGGCCTAGGACCTCTCACATTGGGCCGACATTTGTGACTACTGGATTTGCCGGGCGGGTCCGGGCAGGTTTACATCACAAACGGGTCCAACCTCGTGTCCTAAGCATTGATTATTAATAATAATCCACTTTCCCCCAATTTTAATAATTCCCTACTTGAATTATTAATTACTTCCAATTTTTAACAATGTCCATAATTGACTCAATTATGGACATTCATTCATGGTATGCAACATCTTACAAAATTGCACCCAATTTATTAATTCCTAATATTACCCATACCCCACGTTTGAACGTTTATTCGCAAAATATATGTTAGACTCGAATAGCCTAACTCATAGCATAAAAGAGATTATCATAATAACAACATGTATATGTGACCAAATGAATCATAATAAGGGGTGAAACTTGCATATGTCCAACTTGCATAGATTATACATGTCATGGATCTAAAGGTGTCAACTTGTTCAAAATTCACCTAATATGATCTCAATCAATTTTCATAAACTTACATATGAACATGTGTGAATCAACATCATCTATTTTTTTAACAACATGGTTTTATATGGGTACACCTAACTCAATAGGCAAATTCCCATAATCAAGTTTTATTTAATTATAGTTTCAAGTTTATGGGTACACCTAACCTAATAGGCAAATTCCCATAAACAAGATCCATTTAAATTAAGAAAAAAAATATATAACTTTAAACATGATCCAACAACATCATGATTTTTCAACATAATATAGCATGATTTATAACATGGCATAGTATGATAGTATAACATAGCTTGACATGATTCTCAACATAGCACGACATAGCATAAGAGAATTTACAACATAGCATGACATAGCATATATAATTTACATCATACGACAGCATAATAACATAATAAGAGATCCACAATATATAGAATTTACAATTACAAATCACATCACTTTCTTGTGATCCATTCATAACTGAGCCAAATTAGTTTGTAATAGTCTTGTGAGAATCATCATACTCACCAACAAAAGAAAAGAATTAGAGAAAGAGAGATCTTTTGATTTGATTTGTGTAGATTTAGTTGTAGATGATTAGGCTTCCTCTTCTTAGTTTGTGACGGCTATGCTGAACTCCATGGCAGCAGCGTGACGGTAGCTTCTCTAATTTTACAAGTGATTTAGGTCTAGGGTCTACCCACTTATTTATAGATTTTAGAATTCATTTAGGCCATTAGATTTAACCTAGAAATAACCGCAGCCGTTCAGACAAGATGGGGTTTATCTTTTTGACTCAGCAATGAGTCAGAAGTGACTCAGCAAACACTCAGCATATTAATAAACTTCTATTCATGTCATAAATATATATATATATTTTCTACAATGTACATATGAGATACAGCCCCCTTTACTTATTATTGTTTTTATATACATATTAGATACATCCCCTCTCTCACACACTTATTAATATTTTTATATTCATATTAGATACATCCCCTCTCTTACACACTTATTAATATTTTTATATTCATATTAGATACATCCCCTCTCTTACACACTTATTAATATTTTTATATTCATATTCGATACATCCCCTCTCTTACACACTTATTAATATTTTTATATTCATATTAGATACATCCCCTCTCTTACAAACTTATTAATATTTTAGCAACTTTAGTGTTAATAGAAAATTCGGGGTGTTACATTCTCCCCTCCTTTTAGGATTTCGTCCCCGAAATCTTCAAGTCTGGAAGAATGTATATCCTACCATCCAAACGTCCATCTACTCATCCATCATACACAGGCATCCATTGTCCTTAAAAGACTTCTAATGCCTTATGATCATATGCAAGTGTGTGTACATGTCCTTACCTAATGCGAAATCAGGCGGTCTACTGATTCAGTTGACCTCCTTAATGCAAATTAGTCATGAATCCATTATGTATGCAAAAGATCCTAATTGCTTACATACTACTTCTATATGCGTGCACACCCATTCAACCGAATGCAGCATCCATATGATGGTACAACCATTATACATCCATTATACTAAATACATCCATATATATGCAATATGCAATATGAAGTGACTAAGCCGATCTAGTGCCTAAAGTGTGTGTATATATGCATCCACGAGCAACCACTAGCAAACACTTGCATCCATTTTGCATCCATCAGACATAACATGTCTCAAACACATGTTTCAACCATAGGATTATCCTAACTAAAGGTCAAAGATACTAATGGGAGGACCTACTAAAGATAAGATAAGATAAGCTAAGCGATAAAGGAGAAATTAAAAGACATACCCTCAAAAAGAAAAGGGTACAACGAACGCATCTTCTCTTCTGTCTCCCAAGTTGCGTTGCTCTCATCATTTCCCCATTGCACTTTAACCAGTCTGACCTCTCGATTCCTCAACTTTTTGATCTCCAACCCAAGAATGCATGTAGGAGCTCGTCTAATTGTTGCATCACGCTCTATTTCCACCTCTTTAAGCAAGCTCGGCTCTACCACCTCCGCGGTCTTGTGCAAACACTTCCTCGAATGTGATACATGGAATACGTCGTGTACTCCACTAAGTTTCTCAGGCAACTCCACCCTATATGCCATCTTCCCAATCCTGTTTTTTACAGGAAACGGCCCTACAAACCTTGGTGCTAATTTCCCCACGGACCCAAAGCGAACAACATTCTGTAACGGAGATACTTTGATAAAAACCATGTCCCCAATGTCAAACTCAAGATATGTCCTCCTCTTATCAGCATACGATTTTTTCCTATCTTGTGCTGCTTTCATCCTCCTTCGAATCAACTCAATATTCTCTGAGGTTTCCCTAACCATATCGGGCCCAAGTAGGATTTTATCGGTAGATTCCCACCAACATGTAGGCGAACGGCAAGGCCTTCCATAAAGAGCTTCGAAAGGTGCCATGCCAATACTAGACTGAAAGCTATTATTATATGCGAATTCTACTAACGGAAGGTGCTCTTCCCATGTACCCCCAAAGTCTAGGATACAAAGCCTTAAAAGATCCTCTAGAATGCGATTCACCCTCTCGGTCTGGCCGTCTGTCTGAGGATGATATGCGGTGCTCAAACATAGCTGAGTCCCTACCACCTCTTGTAAACTCTTCCAAAATTCGCTAGTAAAGATGGGGTCACGGTCGCTTACTATACTAGAAGGAATACCGTGCAAACGAACTATCTCCTTAACGTATACAGAAGCCAACCACGGAGCAGTCCTCTTACTTTTCACGGGAATAAAATGGGCGCTTTTAGTAAGTCTATCTACTATAACCCAAATCCCCGTGTTACCCTTCCTTGATCTTGGTAATCCATCCACAAAATCCATTGAGATGCTTTCCCATTTCCATAGTGGAACTTCTAATGGGTGAAGCAACCCACCGGGTTTCTTTTGTTCTGCTTTAACTCGTTGGCACACCAAGCATCTAGCGACGTACTCGGCCACATCCTTTTTCATACCGGCCCGAAAGAAAACCCGCTTCATATCTTTGTACATCTTATCCCCGCCGGGATGAATGGTCATTTTTGAGCGATGAGCATCATCAAGAATGGCCTTCCTTAAGTCTTCGTCTTGTGGTACACAAAGTCTATTATCCCTTCGTAACCAACCCTTATCGTCTAGGGTATACCTACGAAGATGGCTTGACGACTCCCCCCCCCCCTTTGAGCTTTTCTACTATCTCAACCAACTGTGGTTCGTCTCGCTGTGCCTCACCAACCCGTCCTAGAAGTGTAGGTCTAACCTCCAAGGATGCTAACGGACCGGGTACTAAGTCAACGGAGGGTCTAAAGTCAAACATAGAGATGAATTCTAAGCTTTGTCGTTCAACAAACAACGGACTCAAGGACAACCTTTTCCTACTTAAGGCGTCTGCCACCACGTTACCCTTGCCCGGGGTATATGCTATTTCAAAATCGTAGGAGGCTAAGAATTCCATCCACCGTTGCTGCCTTAAATTCAAATCCTTCTGAGAGAATAAGTATTTTAATGATTTGTGGTCAGTGAACAGTTCGAATTTCTCACCAAGAAGATAGTGACGCCAAGACTTAAGCGCGAAAACAATTGCGGCTAGCTCTAAGTCATGCGTGGGGTAATTCTTTTCATGAACCCTCAACTGCCTTCCACCATAGGCTATTACTCTTCCCTCTTGCATGAGGACCGCGCCAAGTCCCGTCCCACAAGCATCAGTATAGATGGTAAACGGTTTATTCCCGTCTGGCAGCACTAAGACTGGGGCTGAAGTTAAGGCTCTCTTTAAACGTTGGAACGCATCATCGCAATCTTTGTCCCACGTAAAAACCAGGTTCTTCTTCGTTAACCGTGTTAATGGAGCTGATATTTTTGCGAAGTCTTTGATAAACTTCCTATAATAGCCAGCCAACCCCAAGAAACTTCTTACTTCGGTTGCATTTTTAGGGACCTTCCAATCTTGGATGGCCACCACCTTTGCGGGATCCACTGCTATCCCTTCTTTGGAAACCACGTGCCCTAAGAACCGTACTTCCTCCCTCCAGAAGTGACACTTAGAAAATTTTGCCTTAAGGTTCTGCGCTCGAAGGGTTTCCAACACTTCCCTAAGATGTAGGGAGTGCTCTTCTTTATTCTTAGAAAAGACTAAGATGTCATCCACAAAGACTACCACGAATTTGTTAAGGTATTCCCTAAACACCCTACTCATCAAATCAACAAAATATGCAGGGGCGTTTGTTAAACCAAAGGGCATCACTAGCCATTCATAGAATCCGTCAGGAGTCCTAAAAGCAGTCTTATCTATACTATCCTCAGCCACTCTCAGTTGATGAAAGCCAGTGGCTAAGTCCAACTGCGAAAACACTGAGGCGCCAACTAACTGATCAAAGAGATCGTCAATCCTCGGCAGTGGGTGTCGGTTCTTTTTAGTAAGCTTGTTTAGTTCTCTGTAGTCCAAACAAAGTCTAAGAGACCCATCCGCCTTTGTGGCAAAAACTACTGGAGCACCCCACTCCGATATACTACGTCTTATGAACCCCTTCTCAAGCAACTCCTTTACTTGCTTATTGAGTTCCCTCCTTTCACGAGGAGCCATGTGGCGCACTGGCAAAGATACGGGTTTAGCATTATCCACAAGATAAATTCGAAAGTCTATCTCCGGCTTTGGAGGTAAGCCCTTCACCTCCTCAAACACATCCGGATATTCCCGGACCACTTCTACCGATCGCAGGTTCTCTACAGACGCGTCAAGCGATTCAAGATAACTTAGCATAACGGAATTTATGGGATTACAAAAGATGTCGAGAGCATTACCAAGGCGAGTCACAAGCCTAACTACTCTCCTTTCACAATCAAGAATGGCCCTATTTCTAGACAACCAATCCATTCCTAAAATTAGCCCATAGCCCGTGAAGCCCAATACATAAGCATCACATCTAAATTCAACGCTAAGTATAGAGATTTTCAAATCCAAACATATCATGGTCAAATGAGCCGAACCCCCAATTGGATTTGAAACGACCAAGGGATCCTCTACTAAACTGGTGTTCAAGTGCAGTGATTCAACTAATGATGCAGACATAAACGAATGAGATGCGCCAGAATCGAATAAGGTACGGACAAGATGATCAAACAGAAAAACTAAGCTTTCAACAGAAATTGTTCTACCTCTTTCTTGCAGCGGTGGGGCCGCAATAGCCTGAACTTGCCCCCTTGCCTGCCCTGGTGCCATAAGAGCCTGCACTTGTCCTCCCGAGGTAGACCCTGCCCTCTGCCCCTTCTTTGGACAGTCCTTCACTAAATGTCCCGCATCTCCACAATGAAAACAACCAGTCTTCTTTTTCTTTCTACAATCTTTGCTGAGATGGCCAGGCGTCCCACAATTGAAGCATTTCTTCTTCCCTTTGCCATTATTGTTTTTACCACCCTTCTTATTTTGTTGTTGGGGTTTCTTCTGATCCCCTTTCTTTTCAACTGCCTTATCCTCATGCATAAGTGCCATTTCTACTAGCTTTTCAAAGGTGGCTCCCATAGGGATGTGGGTCATAGCCAACCCTTGCAACGGTTCATTCAAGCCTCTAACGAACCTCAAAGCTTTCTTCTCTGGCGTGTTCACCAACTCCAAGCCAAACCTTGCTAACTGATTAAATTTATTGACATATTCCTTTACTGATGAGCTCCCTTGCTTTAGTGCCAGGAATTTTTCCATATTTAAGTTCTCCTCTGCCCTTGAAAGAAACTTTGCCTCAAACCTTCGTCTGAAATCCGCCCATGAATCAACTGGACGTTCCCCGTTAGTGACCTCCCACCAAAACGAGGCCTCTCCCTTCATTAACCAAGCAGCTAAACGGACTTTCCTCCCATCTTCCACTTCAAAGATATCCAACAATTCCTCAGTCTCCTTAAGCCAATCTCTGGCCTCCACAAACGTCTCAGTCCCTTGAAAAGTTTTTCCTCCCATAGCCTTGAATTCCTTGCACGTCTTTGCAAAAGTGTCAACACGAGGAGGAGGAGGAGGAATGGGTGCAACTAGGGGTGGAGGAGTATCCGCTGGGCCTGCAGTGGTGGCCCTAGCCTCCAAGTATCTCCTAAACCACCCTGGAATCGTCACACCTTCTGGAAGATTAAGATCTTCAGCCATGCTGAAACGAAAAAGGAAAGATTCAAAATGGAGAATTCGAAAGATAAAGATAAGGATGTGGCTATTTGGGATTATGTTTTTCATAAAAACTCTCTTTAAATAACATGTTTTTTTTTTGAAAGCACTTCTTCCAAAAATACTTTAGAAAAAAAATATTTTTCTAAAAATTTTTTTTATCTGTTCTGGTAACCTTATGCTCTGATACCACGTGTAACACCCTACGTCCATTAATGTCACTCACAAAGGGAATGCATTAACTTCCATGGAGGTTTTAAGTGAATATAGAACAGTAAAATTACAACAAGATAGATATAAAATAGTACTTGGAAATTCAAAAACTTTATTTCATTGTAGCAGAAGTCAAAACATGTTTGATTACATCATAACACCATATTCAATGTCAAGTACAATATCTATCTTGATAAAACAAGTACATAATCCCATTACATGAATAGCCATTAAAAAGAAAGATAACAAGCTGGACTTTACTTCAGCAGTCCAAGCTTTCCAGAAGATAAGCGATCCAACTAGACTCCACTAGAACTTGGCCCAACCTGCGGACCTGAAGGGAGAAAAGGATGGAAAGGAGGGGGTCAGACATAAAGTTTGGTGAATATGATAATTCTACAATACTATTACCAAAATAACTGGACTAAAGCATAAGCTGGAAAACAAGAAAATGTCTATGAAGAGCAGATTAAGGACATAGACAATCGCTAAAGGCAACGTTATAGGCGCTCCTAAATACTAAAGGATAAACACTATACTGCACCACACCAGTCACCCTAAAGATTCATCCCACTTAGCTCCACTTAGAAACTTTCCCAATGGCTTTACGTACCCCTAGCTGACTACATAGGTGTCGCCTGCCCCTATCTCCACTAGGTGTACCCTACTTCCCATTATTCGATCGGCTCCCTAACTCGTAGATACCCGTGTTGGCCCCACAGTGGGGTGTATCACTCCCCTAAAGTGGCAACCTGATACAACGGACATGCACGGCTTATACCTACACGATGCAACAACGTCTTACCTACCAGCCCGGGTCCACACACGCATATGAAACCCGTTGGACTTGCGTTGCCACCGCTCCCTGTTTTGGCCTCTTATAGTCAAACCCAGTATGCGTGTCCCGTCCTCGACTTGGGTCGAGCCCACAAAGATACGTTTTGGGATACTGGTTGAAATGGGCCCCCACTATTCACCACAAGCATTCCACCTAAGCTTGTCCCCATTATTCCATCCCACTTAACCCACTTAGTCATGTTCATTTACATGTGTGTTTGGTTAAGTCTAATCGTATTTCAAATGCCTCTAAAGGCAACCACCAGATTCCTCATGCCACCCAAGGCACCTACTTAACCCCCATGTCCCACCTTACATGATTATCTGGTTAAGTATTTCTTAGTTCATTAAGGCCATAACCTCATAAAGACCTCTCACATTAGACTGGCATTTATGGCAGCTGGATTTGCCGGGCGGGTCCGGGCAGTCTTACACCATAAAAGAGTCTAACCTCGTGTCTTTACAACTGTTATGCTTTAGTTTGGTCGTAGGACCTCTCACATTGGGCCGACATTTGTGACTACTGGATTTGCCGGGCGGGTCCGGGCAGGTTTACATCACAAACGGGTCCAACCTCATGTCCTAAGCATTGATTATTAATAATAATCCACTTTCCCCCAATTTTAATAATTCCCTACTTGAATTATTAATTACTTCCAATTTTTAACAATGTCCATAATTGACTCAATTATGGACATTCATTCATGGTATGCAACATCTTACAAAATTGCACCCAATTTATTAATTCCTAATATTACGCATACCCCACGTTTGAACGTTTATTCGCAAAATATATGTTAGACTCGAATAGCCTAACTCATAGCATAAAAGAGATTATCATAATAACAACATGTATATGTGACCAAATGAATCATAATAAGGGGTGAAACTTGCATATGTCCAACTTGCATAGATTATACATGTCATGGATCTAAAGGTGTCAACTTGTTCAAAATTCACCTAATATGATCTCAATCAATTTTCATAAACTTACATATGAACATGTGTGAATCAACATCATCTATTTTTTTAACAACATGGTTTTATATGGGTACACCTAACTCAATAGGCAAATTCCCATAATCAAGTTTTATTTAATTATAGTTTCAAGTTTATGGGTACACCTAACCTGATAGGCAAATTCCCATAAACAAGATCCATTTAAATTAAGAAGAAAAAAAACATAACTTTAAGCATGATCCAACAACATCATGATTTTTCAACATAATATAACATGATTTATAACATGGCATAGTATGATAGTATAACATAGCTTGACATGATTCTCAACATAGCACGACATAGCATAAGAAAATTTACAACATAGCATGACATAGCATATATAATTTACATCATACGACAGCATAATAACATAATAAGAGATCCACAATATATAGAATTTACAATTATAAATCACATCACTTTCTTGTGATCCATTCATAACTGAGTCAAATTAGTTTGTAATAGTCTTGTGAGTGTAACAACCCGTATTTTCAATAACCTGTAATAACATAAATCGAGGCAGAATTTAATTCTAAAATGGGAATCAAGGGAAACGGGCTATGCCATTGTGTTCGTCTCGGAAAAATACGCGAAATAGAGTCCGAGTTTTCGAAAATCGGAGTCCGTATGACCAAGATATGGCCTCGCGAAGTTTCACGAAAATTCCCAAATTAAAGTATACTTAATTAAGTGAAATGGGTTGTGTAGATATATATATATATATATATTGATATATATATATATATAATTGAAAATTTAATAAATAAATATGCAAAAATGCTCAAAACAGCGAATTGGGAGAGGGGAATAACCGAACCGGCCGATTTTTGAAGTCGACCCGAGCCCGCTGGGTCGACTAGGGGTTAATCCAGGGTGTTTGGCTGTCAACCCGTGGGCCGATTCGCTCAAGTGCAGATTTTGCATTTGAATGGTTCTCATGGTCCATCTTTAATCTAAAGGCCCTAGATGGTTCCTACACTTGACTTCTTCCCCAAGACATGCTTTGATGGCTTGGATTGAATCTAGGGTTAATCCTATGGCCTAAAACACTTGCCTAATCTATAAATAAGACCCTAACCTACCCTAATTCATTCATAATTAAACCTAGTGACTAAACTATGGCAAAATGCTAGCTCTCATGGCCTCCACTAATTTTATGAAGAGGGTTGCATACTAATCACTCTCTAATCAACTTCTAATCCCTTCTTAGCATCTTAATCTTCTTCATTTGGTGTTCAAAGTTGCTAGTTGTGAGTTTCTATCACTTTGATGATCTTTTGGTAAACTAATTAGATGAGATGTGATGAGATTTATGGTTTTGTATGTGGGTTAATGAGCTTTGAATCATATGATATGATGTTAGCATTAATCTTATGTTTATGCATGTTGAGTATGTAAGCTTATGCAAGTTTAATATGATGTATGTTATGTTTGCATGATGCTAAATATGCAAGTTGTGGGCTATGTAATCATATGCATGTTATGCAAGTTCATGGTAATATGCTATGCAAGTTACATGTTTGTTAATATGCAAGTTACATGTTTGTTAATATGCAAGTTACATGTATGTAAATATGCAAGTTACATGTTTGTTAATATGCAAGTTACATGTTTGTTAATATGCAAGTTACATGTATGTAAATATGCAAGTTACATGTTTCTTTATATGCAAGTTACATGTTTGTTAATATGCGAGTTACATGTATGTAAATATGCAAGTTACATGTTTATTAATATGCAAGTTCATGATGACACATTATGCAAGTCTATAAGCTAATATGCAAGTTTGTTATGCAAAATGAATATGTAAGTTATGTGACATATTATATGCAAGTTATGTGACATGTTATGCAAGTTCATATGCAAGTTATGTGTTTGTTAATATGCAAGATGGCACCTTTGAAACATGTTCATTCATATGCAAGTTGACACCTTTTATATGTGTTATATCATGAACGAAATTACGTGGGAACGATGGGGTAATTAAATGCATAAGTTAATAAGATTGTGTGAAATTAATATAATTATGCATAACACAAAATAAATAAACATAGTATGGGAATTTGCCTATTTGGTTAGGTGTACCCATACTATGTGTTGGGAATTTACCTATTGAGTTAGGTCTACCCCATGGGAATTTACCTATTAAGTTAGGTCTACCCATGTTAAGAAAACTTGATTAATTAGGGATAATTAATATAAAATTATGAGGGTGATTAATTAGGTGTAATTAATCGACTAAGACACGAGGTTGGACTCAGTTGTAGCGTAAAACTGCCCGGACCCAACCGGCTTAACCAGTTGCTACAAATGTTAGCCCAATGTGAGAGGTCTTAGGCACAAACTAAATACGTAATTAATGTAAAGACACGAGGTTAGACTCTGTTATGACATAAGGCTGCCCGGACCCAACCGGCTTAACCAGCGGTCATAAAAGACAGTCTAATGTGAGAGGTCTTTACAAAGGTTACGTTCTTAATTAATTAATTAAGAAACACTTAACCACATTAGCATGTAGAGGGACATGAGGGGTTAAGTGGGTGCCTCGGGTGGCATGAGAAAATCTAGTGGTTGCCTTGGGTGGCAATAGAAAATACGATTAGAATACTTAACCAAAATAGAACATGTAATTAAAACATGATTAAAGGGTTAAGTGGGATATACTAGAAAAAGGGACAAGCTTAGGTGGGTAGCTTGTGGAGGCCCATTTCAACCAGTAACCCATACGTATCTTTGTGGGCTCGACCCATGTCGAGGACGGGACACGCATACTGGGCTTGACTGTAAGAGGCAAACGGGTTAGCGGTGGCAACGCAAGTCCAACGGGCTTCATATGCGTGAGTGGGCCCGGGCTGGTAGGTAAGCCGTTGTTGCATCGAGTAGATATAAGCCGTGCACCTTTAGTTTCATCAGGTTGCCACATTGGGGAATGATACATCCCACGGTGGGGCCAGCACGGGTATCTACGTTAGGGAGCCGATCGAATGGGAAGTAGTGTGTACACCTAGTGGATTGTAGGGCCCCGTGGCGCCTACTTGGTCACCTAGGGGTACGCAGGTACTAATTAGTAAATTTTATAAGTCCTTGGGTGGGATCAACCTTTAAGTTAGGAACGACTGGTGTGGTGCAGTTTAGTAATTTACCTTAGGGAGGGTAGATGCGTCTTTATCCTTTATCTTCGTTTAGTTGACTGCTTAGGGTAGCCATTCATCCCTATATGTTACCGTATATCAGTTTATGTCTTCTCTGGTTACTTTAACGATTGTATTGTTAAAGTTATAGGACTCGCTCAGACTTATGTCTGACCCTGTTGTTTTTATCTTTTTCCCAACCCTCAGGTCCTACGGTGGATCCTAGCAGTAGTGGAGCTTGATCGGATTGCTGTTCCAGTCTTTAGGAGCTTGGATAGATGTAAAGCTCCAGTTATCCAGTTATCTTTTCTTTTGTTTGGCTATTGTATGAGAGTGGGATTATGTACTTCTTTATTTTGATGGATATTGTACTTGACCTTTATTGTGGTTTTATGATGTAACCAGACATGTTTTACTTCCGCTGTTATGAAATGATGTTTTAAAATTTCAAGTACTATTTATATCTGTCTTGTTGTAATTTTTCTGTTCTATATTCACTAAAATACTCCACCGATGCTATGGCATTCCCTTAGTGAGTGATCATAGCGGGAGTGGGGTGTTACACGTGGTATCAGAGCTTAAGGTTACCAGAACAGATAAATTTTTTGAGAAAAACTACTTTCTAAGAGTATTTTCGAAGAAAGTATTTTTAAAAGCATGTCTTCTAAGAGAAAAAGTTTTTGAAAAAGAAAAGCATAATCCCCAATAGCCATATCTTTATCTTTCGGAATCTCCTTTTTGAATCTTTCCTCTTTCGTTTCAGCATGGCTGAAGATCTTAACATCCCGGAGGGTTTAGTTATACCACTATGGTATAGGAGGTTGCAAGAGGCTAGGGCCGCGGCTGCGGGTCCGGCCAATGCTACTACACCAGAGACAACCGCTCCTCCTCCTCAGCCTAGAGTGGATAATTTTGCTAAGGTTTGCAAGGAGTTCAAGGCTATAGGAGGAAAACCTTTTCTTGGTTCAGAGACTTTCGTAGAGGCTAGAGATTGGCTTAAGGAAGTGGAAGAGTTGCTAGATATCTTTGAAGTGGAAGAGGGAAAGAAAGTCAAGTTGGCGGCTTGGTTAATGAAGGGAGAGGCCTCATTCTGGTGGGAGGTCACTAATGGAGAACGCCCTGTTGACTCTTGGGCAGATTTTAAGCAAAGGTTTGGGGCTAAGTTTCTCTCAAGGGCGGAAGAGAATCTGTTTATGGAGAAGTTCTTGAATTTGAAGCAAGGGAATCTCACGGTGAAAGAATATGTCAACAAATTCAATCAATTAGCAAGGTTTGGCATAGAGTTGGTGAATACACCGGAGAAGAAGGCTTTGAGGTTCGTTAGAGGCTTGAACGAACCATTGCAAGGAATAGCTATGACTCACATTCCTATGGGGGCCACTTTTGAGAAGCTTGTCTACATGGCACTTATGCATGAGGATGATAAGAATTCTAAGGCACCAGAGAAAAAGGGGGATCAGAAGAAACCGCAACAGCAACAACAAGGCAAGGGCGGAAAAGGCAATGGTGACAAAAAGAAGACGAAGAAGAAGTGCTTCAATTGTGGAACACCAGGACACCTCAGTAAGGATTGTCGCAAAAAGAAGAAGACCGGTTGCTTTCATTGTGGTGAAGCAGGGCATCTTGTGAAAAACTGCCCAAAGAAGGGGCAGAAGACGGGGTCTACCTCAGGAGGCCAGGTGCAAGCTCTTATAGCACCACCTCAGTCAGGGGGGCAAGTTCAGGTTCTCTCAGTTCCACCGATTCAGCAGAGAGGTAGAACTATTTCCGTTGAAAGTCTGGTTTTTCTGTTTGATCATCCAGTTCGTACTTTGTTTGACTCTGGCGCATCGCATTCTTTTATCTCATCATCGTTAGTTGAGTCACTGCACTTAGACACCAGTCTAGTTGATGATCCCTTGGTTGTCTCAAACCCAATTGGGGGCTCCATATATCTGTCTATGATATGTTTGGGTTTGAAGATTTCTATACTTAGCGTTGAGTTTAGATGTGATGCTTTTGTATTGGGCTTCACGGGCTATGGGTTGATCTTGGGCATGGACTGGTTATCCAGTAATGGTGCCGTTCTTGATTGCGAAAGGAGAGTTGTCAGGCTCATGACCCGCTTGGGTAACACTCTCGAGATCTCTTGCAATCCCATGGAATCTGTTTTGCTAAGTTATCTTGAATCGCTCGATGCTTCGGTCGAAAGTTTGTGTTCTGTCAGAGTAGTCCGGGAATATCCGGATGTGTTTGAAGAAGTAAAGGGTTTGCCTCCGAAGCGGGAGATAGATTTCCGAATTTATTTGGTGGATAATGCCAAACCAGTGTCTTTGCCAGTACGCCACATGGCTCCTCGTGAGAGAAGAGAACTTCATAAGCAAGTAGGGGAGTTGCTTGAGAAGGGGTTCATAAGGCGAAGTATATCGGAGTGGGGAGCTCCAGTAGTGTTTGCCACGAAGGCGGATGGGTCCCTCAGACTTTGTGTGGATTATAGGGAACTTAATAAGCTCACGAAGAAGAATAGACACCCATTACCGAGGATAGATGATCTCTTTGATCAGTTGGTTGGCGCGTCAGTATTTTCGCAGATGGACTTAGCTACAGGGTTTCATCAGTTAAGAGTGGCGGAGGACAGTATAGAGAAGACTGCTTTCCGGACTCCGGATGGTTTTTATGAGTGGCTAGTGATGCCATTTGGGTTGACAAACGCCCCCGCATACTTTGTTGATCTCATGAGTAGAGTGTTCAGAGAGTATCTGAATAAGTTTGTAGTAGTTTTTGTGGATGACATCTTGGTCTTTTCCAAGAATGAAGAAGAGCATGCCTTACATCTCAAGGAAGTGTTGGAGACTCTTCGAGCGCATAGTCTTAAAGCTAAATTCTCTAAATGCCATTTTTGGAGAAGAGAAGTGCGATTCTTAGGGCATGTGGTCTCTAAGGAAGGGATAGCTGTGGATCCCGCAAAGATAGTATCTATCCAGGATTGGAAAGTTCCTAGAAATGCTACCGAGGTAAGAAGTTTCTTGGGGTTGGCAGGATATTATAGGAAGTTCATCAAAGACTTCGCGAAGATATCAGCCCCATTAACCCGCTTGACGAAGAAGAATCTGGTTTTCTCATGGGATGTAGATTGTGATGATGCTTTCCGACGGTTAAAGAGAGCTTTGACCACCGCTCCAGTTTTAGTGCTTCCAGATGGGAGTAAGCCGTTTGTTGTTTATACCGATGCTTGTGGAACAGGATTAGGCGCAGTCTTGATGCAGGAGGGAAGGGTAATATCCTATGGAGGGAGACAATTGAGAGTGCATGAGAAGAATTACCCTACCCATGATCTAGAGTTGGCCGCGATTGTTTTCGCACTTAAGTCTTGGCGCCATTATCTTCTTGGTGAGAGATTCGAGTTGTTCACCGACCATAAATCATTGAAGTACTTATTCTCTCAGAAGGATTTAAACTTAAGACAGCAAAGGTGGATGGAGTTCTTAGCATCCTATGATTTCGAGATAGCGTATACCCCTGGTAAGGGTAACGTGGTGGCAGACGCCTTAAGTAGAAAAAGGCTATCTTTGAGTCCATTGTTCGTGGAACGACGAAGCTTGGAGTTTCTTTCTTTGTTTGACTTCAGACCTTCTGTTGATTTTGTACCTGGTTTGTTGGCATCCTTGGAGGTTAGACCTACTCTTTTGAGACGGATTGGCGAGGCTCAGCGAGACGACCCACAGTTGGTTGTGTTGGTAGAGAAGCTTATAAGAGGGGAGTCGTCCAGCCATTTGGGTAGATACACCATAGATGATAAGGGATGGTTGCATAGAGACGGTAGACTTTGTGTACCGCAAGATGAGGGTTTGAAGAAGGCTATTTTGGATGATGCACATCGTTCAAGAATGACTATTCATCCCGGTGGAGACAAAATGTACCAAGACATGAAGAGAGTTTTCTTCTGGGCCGGTATGAAGAAAGATGTGGCCGAGTATGTGGCTAGATGCTTAGTGTGCCAACAAGTTAAAGTGGAGCAAAGGAAACCCGGTGGGTTGCTACACCCATTGGAAGTTCCACAGTGGAAGTGGGATAGTGTCTCGATGGATTTCATCGACGGGTTACTGAGATCGAGGAAGGGCAATACGGGAATTTGGGTTGTGGTAGACAGACTTACCAAGAGTGCCCATTTTATACCCGTAAAGAGTAAGAGGACCGCTCCATGGCTTGCTTCAGTCTATGTTAGAGAGATTGTTAGATTGCATGGCGTACCATCCAGCATTGTGAGTGATCGAGATCCTATTTTCACTAGTGAGTTTTGGAGAAGTTTGCAAGAGGCGGTAGGGACTCAGTTGTGTTTGAGCACCGCATATCATCCTCAGACGGACGGTCAGACCGAGAGGGTGAACCGTATCTTAGAAGATCTTTTGAGGCTTTGTATCTTGGATTTTGGAGGTACATGGGAAGAACATCTTCCTTTGGTGGAGTTCGCATATAATAACAGCTTTCAGTCCAGTATTGGTATGGCTCCTTTCGAAGCTCTTTATGGAAGGCCTTGTCGATCTCCTACATGTTGGTGGGAATCTACGGATAAGATCTTGCTTGGGCCGGATATGGTTAGAGAGACTTCAGAGAAGATTGATTTAATTCGAAAAAGGATGAAAGCAGCGCAAGATAGACAGAAATCTTATGCGGATCGGAGAAGGACGGATCTTGAGTTTGAGGTTGGGGACATGGTTTTTGTCAAAGTATCTCCATTGAGAAATGTTGTTCGCTTTGGGTCCGTAGGGAAGTTAGCACCGAGATTTGTTGGGCCGTTTCCTATTAAGGAAAGGATTGGACGGATGGCATATAGGGTGGAGTTGCCCGACAGACTTAGTGGTGTTCATGATGTATTCCATGTATCACATTTGAGGAAGTGCTTACATGAGACCGCGGAGGTGGTAGAGCCGAGCTTGCTTAGAGATGTAGAGGTAGAGCGTGATGCGACGATTCGACGAGCTCCTACTCGCATCCTTGGGTCAGAAACTAGGAAGTTGAGGAACAGAGAAGTTCAGCTAGTTAAAGTGCAATGGGGAGATGACGAAAGCAATGCTACTTGGGAGACGGAAGCAAAGATGCGTTCTTTGTATCCATTTCTTTTTGAGAGTATGTCTTTTAACTTCTCCTTTATTGCTTGTCTAGTACTTATCTTATCTTTAGTATATCCTCTCGCTAATACCTATGACCTTTAGATAGGGTAAAACCTATGGTTGAAACATGTGTTTGAAACATGTTATGGTTGATGGATGCATATGGATGCAATTGTTTGCTAGTGGTTGCTCGTGGATGCATATACACACACATTAGGCACTAGATCGGCTCAGTCACTTCATGTTGCATATTGCATAAATGGATGTGGTAGTTAGATTGATGGATGTATCATGGCTGTGTTATCATATGGATGATGCATTTTTGTGTATGGTTGTGCACGCATGTAGAAATTTGTATGTGTCAATAGGGTTTCGCATACATATTGGATGCATGGCACTATCATGGTTTGCATTAAGGAGGTTTACTGTATCAGTAACCGCCTGATTTTCGCATTAGGTAAGTACATATACACACACTTTTGCATATATCCATCCAGCATTTAGAATCTTGTAAGGACAATGATTGCTCGTGGATGATGCTTTGAGTAGATGGATGATTGGATGGTAGGATACGTTCTTCCTAACTTGAAGATTTCGGGGACGAAATCCTTTAAGGAGGGGAGAATGTAACAACCCGTATTTTCAATAACCTGTAATAACATAAATCGAGGCAGAATTTAATTCTAAAATGGGAATCAAGGGAAACGGGCTATGCCATTGTGTTCGTCTCGGAAAAATACGCGAAATAGAGTCCGAGTTTTCGAAAATCGGAGTCCGTATGACCAAGATATGGCCTCGCGAAGTTTCACGAAAATTCCCAAATTAAAGTATACTTAATTAAGTGAAATGGGTTGTGTAGATATATATATATATATATATATATATATATATATATATTGATATATATATATATAATTGAAAATTTAATAAATAAATATGCAAAAATGCTCAAAACAGCGAATTGGGAGAGGGGAATAACCGAACCGGCCGATTTTTGAAGTCGACCCGAGCTCGCTGGGTCGACTAGGGGTTAATCCAGGGTGTTTGGCTGTCAACCCGTGGGCCGATTCGCTCAAGTGCAGATTTTGCATTTGAATGGTTCTCATGGTCCATCTTTAATCTAAAGGCCCTAGATGGTTCCTACACTTGACTTCTTCCCCAAGACATGCTTTGATGGCTTGGATTGAATCTAGGGTTAATCCTATGGCCTAAAACACTTGCCTAATCTATAAATAAGACCCTAACCTACCCTAATTCATTCATAATTAAACCTAGTGACTAAACTATGGCAAAATGCTAGCTCTCATGGCCTCCACTAATTTTATGAAGAGGGTTGCATACTAATCACTCTCTAATCAACTTCTAATCCCTTCTTAGCATCTTAATCTTCTTCATTTGGTGTTCAAAGTTGCTAGTTGTGAGTTTCTATCACTTTGATGATCTTTTGGTAAACTAATTAGATGAGATGTGATGAGATTTATGGTTTTGTATGTGGGTTAATGAGCTTTGAATCATATGATATGATGTTAGCATTAATCTTATGTTTATGCATGTTGAGTATGTAAGCTTATGCAAGTTTAATATGATGTATGTTATGTTTGCATGATGCTAAATATGCAAGTTGTGGGCTATGTAATCATATGCATGTTATGCAAGTTCATGGTAATATGCTATGCAAGTTACATGTTTGTTAATATGCAAGTTACATGTTTGTTAATATGCAAGTTACATGTATGTAAATATGCAAGTTACATGTTTGTTAATATGCAAGTTACATGTTTGTTAATATGCAAGTTACATGTATGTAAATATGCAAGTTACATGTTTCTTTATATGCAAGTTACATGTTTGTTAATATGCGAGTTACATGTATGTAAATATGCAAGTTACATGTTTATTAATATGCAAGTTCATGATGACACATTATGCAAGTCTATAAGCTAATATGCAAGTTTGTTATGCAAAATGAATATGTAAGTTATGTGACATATTATATGCAAGTTATGTGACATGTTATGCAAGTTCATATGCAAGTTATGTGTTTGTTAATATGCAAGATGGCACCTTTGAAACATGTTCATTCATATGCAAGTTGACACCTTTTATATGTGTTATATCATGAACGAAATTACGTGGGAACGATGGGGTAATTAAATGCATAAGTTAATAAGATTGTGTGAAATTAATATAATTATGCATAACACAAAATAAATAAACATAGTATGGGAATTTGCCTATTTGGTTAGGTGTACCCATACTATGTGTTGGGAATTTACCTATTGAGTTAGGTCTACCCCATGGGAATTTACCTATTAAGTTAGGTCTACCCATGTTAAGAAAACTTGATTAATTAGGGATAATTAATATAAAATTATGAGGGTGATTAATTAGGTGTAATTAATTGACTAAGACACGAGGTTGGACTCAGTTGTAGCGTAAAACTGCCCGGACCCAACCGGCTTAACCAGTTGCTACAAATGTTAGCCCAATGTGAGAGGTCTTAGGCACAAACTAAATACGTAATTAATGTAAAGACACGAGGTTAGACTCTGTTATGACATAAGGCTGCCCGGACCCAACCGGCTTAACCAGCGGTCATAAAAGACAGTCTAATGTGAGAGGTCTTTACAAAGGTTACGTTCTTAATTAATTAATTAAGAAACACTTAACCACATTAGCATGTAGAGGGACATGAGGGGTTAAGTGGGTGCCTCGGGTGGCATGAGAAAATCTAGTGGTTGCCTTGGGTGGCAATAGAAAATACGATTAGAATACTTAACCAAAATAGAACATGTAATTAAAACATGATTAAAGGGTTAAGTGGGATATACTAGAAAAAGGGACAAGCTTAGGTGGGTAGCTTGTGGAGGCCCATTTCAACCAGTAACCCATACGTATCTTTGTGGGCTCGACCCATGTCGAGGACGGGACACGCATACTGGGCTTGACTGTAAGAGGCAAACGGGTTAGCGGTGGCAACGCAAGTCCAACGGGCTTCATATGCGTGAGTGGGCCCGGGCTGGTAGGTAAGCCGTTGTTGCATCGAGTAGATATAAGCCGTGCACCTTTAGTTTCATCAGGTTGCCACATTGGGGAATGATACATCCCACGGTGGGGCCAGCACGGGTATCTACGTTAGGGAGCCGATCGAATGGGAAGTAGTGTGTACACCTAGTGGATTGTAGGGCCCCGTGGCGCCTACTTGGTCACCTAGGGGTACGCAGGTACTAATTAGTAAATTTTATAAGTCCTTGGGTGGGATCAACCTTTAAGTTAGGAACGACTGGTGTGGTGCAGTTTAGTAATTTACCTTAGGGAGGGTAGATGCGTCTTTATCCTTTATCTTCGTTTAGTTGACTGCTTAGGGTAGCCATTCATCCCTATATGTTACCGTATATCAGTTTATGTCTTCTCTGGTTACTTTAACGATTGTATTGTTAAAGTTATAGGACTCGCTCAGACTTATGTCTGACCCTGTTGTTTTTATCTTTTTCCCAACCCTCAGGTCCTACGGTGGATCCTAGCAGTAGTGGAGCTTGATCGGATTGCTGTTCCAGTCTTTAGGAGCTTGGATAGATGTAAAGCTCCAGTTATCCAGTTATCTTTTCTTTTGTTTGGCTATTGTATGAGAGTGGGATTATGTACTTCTTTATTTTGATGGATATTGTACTTGACCTTTATTGTGGTTTTATGATGTAACCAGACATGTTTTACTTCCGCTGTTATGAAATGATGTTTTAAAATTTCAAGTACTATTTATATCTGTCTTGTTGTAATTTTTCTGTTCTATATTCACTAAAATACTCCACCGATGCTATGGCATTCCCTTAGTGAGTGATCATAGCGGGAGTGGGGTGTTACAGTGAGAATCATCATACTCACCAACAAAAGAAAAGAATTAGAGAAAGAGAGATCTTTTGATTTGATTTGTGTAGATTTAGTTGTAGATGATTAGGCTTCCTCTTCTTAGTTTGTGACGGCTATGCTGAACTCCATGGCAGCAGCATGACGGTAGCTTCTCTAATTTTACAAGTGATTTAGGTCTAGGGTCTACCCACTTATTTATAGATTTTAGAATTCATTTAGGCCATTAGATTTAACCTAGAAATAACCGCAGCCGTTCAGACAAGATGGGGTTTATCTTGTTGACTCAGCGATGAGTCAGAAGTGACTCAGCAAACACTCAGCATATTAATAAACTTCTATTCATGTCATAAATATACATATTTTCTACAATGTACATATTAGATACATCCCCCTTTACTTATTATTGTTTTTATATACATATTAGATACATCCCCTCTCTCACACACTTGTTAATATTTTTATATTCATATTAGATACATCCCCTCTCTTACACACTTATTAATATTTTTATATTCATATTAGATACATCCCCTCTCTTACACACTTATTAATATTTTTATATTCATATTAGATACATCCCCTCTCTTACACACTTATTAATATTTTAGCAACTTTAGTGTTAATAGAAAATTCGGGGTGTTACAGATGCAATCTTCGATTCTCGAGCAGACAAGGTCCTTCTCTCCAGGGCCAACTGAGATTCAGCATCGTCTTGTGCTTTTAAAGCATCTTCGGCCCGTTTTTCTGTTCAGTCTCTGTTTGCTTTGCAACCTCAAGTTCTTTACAAAGCCTTTCAATCTTAGATTCAAAGTCATTAACTCTGGAACCCCATTCTAATACAGAAATCTGAGCCTCCTGGGCCTTCACGACTTGGATAAGCTGAGCTTTTTCGTCCTCCAAATTTTTTATGCTCTCAATCCGCTTAGTATTAAGATTCTGGAAATCGTAACCAAGTCGTTGCCATGCTGAGAAGCGTCGGTCAATAGATCTGCGGACATTGTCCAGAATCCCCTGAGCCCTTGCTACCTCCTCAATCATCTCCCGTTTGTCTTCGGGACTGAGATCTAGGTCGAATTGCATCCCTCTCATGTTCCAATCCCCGAATCTGTGTGCAAGAAGGGGGGCTGGGACATCCAAGTTGCCTTTCCACGTCAAGTACTTCGCGTGGCCTCGAGATGATAGCTTGAAGCTCGGCTTGGGTTGGATAAGGAGGAACATATCCTCGAGCACGCTTTTGAGGGACCTCCATGATTGGATCATCTCCACTTCTTTTCCTTTTCTGAGATTCCTCTCTTTTCCGCCTCATCTCATCTTCCGCTGACTGTAAATGGTCATGAAGCCATGCTCTTTGTTCTGCAGTCTGTTCATAAGAGGTATGTGAAGGAATGGGGGATGTTCGTATGATTTCTGAGATTGAGCAGGGAATGCCTAGAGCGTTTCTTTAAAGGATGTGCAAGAGTGGAGGAAGACTGTCTGCTCTTTCGGAAATTATCAATAAATGATGGCTTCATTCCTGTAAAAGTAACAGATTCCTTTAACACTTAAGAACATGTGAATAAAGCAGTATATGGAGAAAGAAGATAGAAGTGCGACTATGAAAGCAAGCTTGGTCCTAAAAACAGAAAATAAAAACATGCCTAACAAGCCTGTGTCGGATTCCGATCCTAAGTTTTTCCTCGCATCTGGAACTGGTTCAGGAATTTCCTTAGGGTTGGGATCAGGCTGAACATTGGGGACTGCGGAACCTAAAATAGGGGTATTATCTTTGCTAAGGTATCGCACGGACTCTAAATCAGGAAGTCCGCCAAAGGTACCCACGGAGTCTCCATCTTGGGTACCTGGCATAGTTGGATCCACAAGAACATCTCCAATGTTCTGTTCAACATTTAAAGCAGTTTCCACTACCGCAAGTTGCTTACCCTCCCGTTGTACAAATTCTTCTCCAGTATTCGAGGGAGGCGGGGTTTCCCTAGTTTTTTTCGGGTTTTCCAGAATAACAGCCTGTTCTTCAGAAACAACCTATGCGGCTCCCTCTAGGATTGCCAAAGAACCAGCCTGTTTTTTAGAGGTATCTTTATGATTCTTGGGTTTACCCGAAGGCTTCTTACTACCGCTGCCACTGCCGGTTGTGCACATTTTGTCAAGTATTTCTTGGCTGCTCTCTTTGCCGTCAGGGTACGGGATAAGGGAAGCAGTTTGTATTGTCGAAGGAACTCTTCAGAAATCAAGAACTGTCTACTTCTCTCCGTTTCGATTACGGATAATAGTGACTCCAGCAGAGATTCATTAATATCTGTGTCTTGATCAGAAGGAATCTCTTTAAGAGAAAGAAAAGTCAGTAAACGATCATGGGAGATAAAACGAAATTCTTACGAACATTTACCTCCTTCGGCCCATCGACCAAAAAAGTTGTCGGGACACCGCACATAGAAAAATTGATCGGGAAATCCTTTGAAACTCTCAAACAAGCCGGTTATAACCCAGGATTTCCTTCTTTCCATAAAGATAAAGGAAGGACGCTCTTTCTTCCTCTTCTTAAAAGAATATAACGAGCATATGTCTTTAAAATTTCGCTCGCGCTTCAAAACTCTCATAAACAGCACATACAAACATGTAACAATGAAGTAGCCATTGGGGGCCAATTAGTAAGGAGCGATAGCTAAATTCTTCAGAATCATTTCAAGGTAAGGGTTGAAAGGAGGGATCGCTCCATTCTTGAGCATCCCCTTAGCGACTGTAACATATCAAATGGGTGGGTGATCAAATAAATCATCTCTTTCCGGGAATTTGACTTCATCTTCGGAAAGGCTAAATTGTTTGCTTATTTTATGATATAAATCAACATCAAGCTTCGACACGCAACTATCAATTGGTGTGTAAGAAAGACATTAAGGGATTGGAAAGTTCTGAGTAACATTCGCCTCTGTATCAACGACAGTAGAAGTTTCCGCATTTTGACCGGAGGTCTCAGCTTCTCCAATTGGTGAGGTTCCCTCAACAGTTTTGCGATTTCTTCGTTTGGTTGTCATTTCTTCACAAACAAGTATGTTGGAAAAACAAACCACAAGAATACTAATAAAGCTCAAAACAAGGTCGGCCCTGGCTAGTTAAAGACTTGGTAGCTTAAAAACCAGCAAAGACCCGGTCACCCAAAAATGGTCAAGATCTGGTCGTTCCAAAATGGGTGAAGCCTTGATCGCACAAAATCAACCACTTCTTGGTCGGGAAAAACATTTAAAGACAAAAAAAAACCAGAGACAATTGGTCGCTCAAAAGTTGGTTAAGACCTGGTCGCTCAAAAATGGTAAAGCACCCGGTCGCTCTAACCCAGTCAAGCCCCGGTCGCTCAAAACTGGAAAAGCACCTGGTCGCTCTAACCCAGTCAAGCCCCAGTCGCTCAAAACTGGAAAAGCACCTAGTCGCTCTAAACCAGTCAAGCCCCGGTCGCTCAAAACTGGTAATGCACCTGGTCGCTCTAAATCAGTCATGACCTGGTCACTCAAGAATAGTCAGGTTCTGGTTGTATTAAAATGAGCAAAAGCTCTTGTCGTCCAAAGTTAACCCTATTTGGTCAGAAAAAACACCCTTGGGCCGATTGTTCTTCGATTATTTCGCAAGAGATCACAACCTGTTCGGTCCAGGATTTATCTAAAATTGGTTAGTTTGAAACAATGACTGGGACTCTGGTCGTTCAAAACCTTCCTGGGTCAATCTGTATCAAACTCACCCTAAATTGGTCGAAAGTCCACCAAGACCCCGGTCGGTTTTAGAGAGGGTCGGTTTTTAAAGCTAAATGCTCAAAGGATCCACCCGAATCGACCATATATTAAAACAAATACAAGTGCATAATCAAAAAAGGGGTGGGTTGAACAAGAGATCATACACGCATCAGTTGTTCAGACATATACACAAGCACATTGCGACCATCATCGCAACCAAGAAAAATTACAAAGATTCTCATTTTAAAATCACCACTCGCCAATTCAAATTGAATACTACATTATTGATGAGCATCTAAATACATGAAAGAGGTTACAACGGTTCAATCTCCACTCGTTTCAATCCCAAACATCACAAATTAAAATTATAAATCCAAGACCGGTTCGAATTCTGTTCGACCCCAAAAATCCAGTTAAAGTAAAAGACCAACACTCATTATTCTCGAATTGATAAAAGAATAGTGACATATACCTGCGATTAGATCGACTAATTGAAGAAGTTTGGATCGAACTTCCAGATTTTGGCAAGACGTGGGCTCGAGCAACGAAAATCGAACACTGGGCAGAGTTTCAAAGAGAGTGATCGTAGTTAATTTTTTTCCTCGGTTGATTCGGCGAAGCAAGGTGAAGATTGGAGAATTTTCTTCAAAAGGTTGCCGCCATTAAAATGGGAAATTTTTGAGGTTGAAAAACTGAGGAACACCAAGGGTCAAAGGGAGGATATATAACCAGGACGACCAGTCGCTTCGTGAAAACCAACCCCGTCGAACCAAACTCAAGACTGAAGAAAAACCGACCCCTGCAAGCCACGTCTAAGACCGATCCCTAGTTGAACCTGATCGATCCACTAATATTTCGAATGATATTTCGAAGTCCATAATTTTTTGTAAAAATTATGGAACTACAAGGGGAAAAATGTTATCCACCCGATCGATTCGTTATCAACAATTGTGTATGGGTCGGTTCTGGACATTTAAAAGAAGGGGTCGGTCCTGTAATTCTCAAGAGGGATCGGTCGTAGTACACAATTTGCCGGTCGCTCCAAATATGGAAGTTATCTGGTTGCTCTCATCTCCATGCTGACTTGGTCGCTCCATATAAGAAAGGCCAGAGACTCCGGGTCGCTCCAAAGGCTAGAGACTCCTGGTCGTTCCAAAGGCCAGAGAATCCGGGTCGCTCGAAAGGCCAGAGACTCCTGATCGTTCCAAAGGCCAGAGACTCCGGGTCGCTCCAAAGGCCAGAGACTCCTGGTCGTTCCAAAGGCCAGAGACTCAGGGTCGCTCCAAAGGCCAGAGACTCCTGGTCGCTCCAAAGGCCAGAGACTCCTGATCGCTCCAAAGGCCAGAGACTCCTGGTCGCTCCAAAGGCACAAGGCTCCTGGTCGCTCCAAAGTGCAGAATGTCTCCATGACTTACTTGATCGCTCCAAAGATAGATGACATCTGGTCGCTCTTATCTTCGTGTCGACCTGGTCTCTGCAGACATGGAAGGCTTCTGATCGCTCTCGTCTCTATGATTACTTGATCGCTCCAGAGGCAAAGATTCCTGGTCGCTCCAAATGTGTAAGATAACTGGTCACTCCAAAGGCAAGAGATTCCTGGTCGTTCTTTCACCAAAGACGATCCCATATTTAAGAAGCCAATATGTCTTCAAAGTCTGGGCCGGTTTTCTCCATGAAGAATCCTGGTCGGCCCGCATGTCTAGAGTGTAACACCATCCAGTTCCCATGATTTTTAGTCGGTCCGCTCCACATCCAAATCGCTTGATCGGTCCGCCTTATTTACTTGGCCTCCTGGTCGTTCCAAGATTCCTGATCGACTTTTCTTCTAGCAAAGGCCCCTGGTTGGTTAAAACGCATAAAGAAGAATGACAACTAGTGACAACTGGTAGTGGCACTCTTGTAAATACCTGACAAAACCGACCAGAATCCTGAATTGGAGATTTTAGCCACTCCACCTATAAGTAGCACCCTACCTCCATCATTTCACAGGGACTTTTTCTGGAACGACGAGGAGGTGCTGTCAAATTGCTTTCTGGACTTCTTCAAGCATTTCACATCTCTTCTTCACAATTGCTCAAAGATCTGTCATGCTCATGATCATGGCTTCCATGGAAGGATTGGCATAAACACTTCCAGATTTCTACCATTCTCAAATAAGCGTGGAGATGAATGCATGTCAAAAGTTCTTTTACGAATCTACAAAGGAGCAAACATTGTAAATCATTTGGCGAATAATAAGATTCTATCTTCAAAGTGGACGTAGACTCGAATAAGAGTCGAACCACTATAAACTCTTATCTTCTTTTCGTATTTTGATGCTTTCAGATTTTAGACATGGTCTCACACGATTCTAAAGGTTTTCTAACACCCTTCCTCTGAAAAGATGATGTGCTTTCAAAGCATCTTGCCTCCGATTAGGTGACATGTTCAGAAATACCTCTTGGTTGTTATACCAATTTTTGCTGTGAACAACTTGCAATACGATGTAATATTTCCCTTTATAACTAATCTCCACATAACAGTCATGCTTAAACCTAGTCAATAGCGTTAATTTATCGTTATAGTTCAAAGACTTACAATACGTTACTATATTCCACTTTATAACAAATCTCGACGTAACAGTCACGCCTATATAAATAATATAAAACCAACAGTACAGATAAATATTGTGGAATCCGGTTGGATTCCTCCAACTGATTTCCTGCATCCAGAGATGTTAGTCCATACAATTTGCACTAATTCCATATTAGGGAATATTTTAATCGATGGAGTCAGTATCCGACCATTGATGTGTTTGTATGCAATGATATATATTATTCAACCAATTTAACTGCAATCTACCAACACGTCCATCACATAGCATTCAACCAATATTAAAATATAGTTATAATATTTTGAAATAGACCAGAGTTAGTGAATTTACTCACCTTTGCGCGTTAACCGTTAAATAACGAATTGCGGTCAGTTTGTTCGCTCGGACGTCTTCTTTTGCCTAGAATTAAAATGATCTCCGATTGCTCCAGACTATTTCTGGTAAGCAGTCTTTGATTATACGATCCTAGTGGGTCCCCATCAGTCCATTACCAAACCAACCCACTTCACTTTATTCTTCTTCTTCTTCTTTTCGTCTAATTCTTTTATTCAATACAGGTTTCACTTGCCCGGCCCATCACCCCATCGTTACAACTTAAAGCCCAGACCGCTTCATATAGTCATCACCTTCCCTTCTTTGACTAACACTCCGTGCTAGTGTATTTTCATGGCCATATTCTTTCATTTTTAAACCCCCTCTCCCATTCAGTACTTCACACAACCAACTACGTTCTCCAAACAAGCTTCACTGACTTACATGCTAATTACCGAACTTCCCAATGCGGTGCTTCATTCTCTTTCCTTCTCATGCCAAGATCCACCTACCGTTCACAAGAAACCCCCTCCATAAACCCCTGTCTTCACCACCCTACTCACGCTACAACAAGTACTCTCATTTTTAAACCACTCGCGACCATCACTGCATGCACCATGTATTCACCCTTTCGGTCTACCGCTACTCCCTTATTCACAGTTCACTTCTTTGTTGCCACCATACCCATTACTTCACTTCACTATCATTTGCTGCATGGCCTCGCTCCCCCACTGCAAACCATACCTTCAAACATACCACCAGAAAACGAGACACCAAGATCCGAAACCTCCTCCTCGGAAACAATGCTTATTCCCATTTCCCGGCTCCATGCACTGCGCCACTTCACTTTCTGTTTGGTTTCTTCTTTGCAGTCCACTCTTTAGTTTGCAAGCGTAATTTCTTCAATGTACTGCTCCATTATGACACGCCCTTGCACTTCCTTCAGTCAGCAGCATCTCCATCCTCACCGCATACAACGTTCTCCTTCCCTTCTGACATCAGTACCCACGTATTTAACTTCCTTCCACTTCTTCTCATGCTTCAGAAATCACCTCATTTCACACAAAATCATCCACGTAATTCCTTACAGCCACTGGCCACACAACTCTTTTCCATACCTCACTCCAAACACATCCGCTCCATAACACTGCTGCTACTCATGTTTCAAACCCCCAAACAACTTACACCCCAACTACCACTCTTCCTATATCGCTCATTTCAAAAGCCCGTCCTTCCTCCATTTCAGGTCACCCTGACTTTGTGAATAGCTGCGCCGCCTTACTCAATTTATGGCGCCCCCATACGAACACTAATATATGTGTTTTTCTTTGATTTTTGGAGGATGATTACATTTGTTTTTATATTATTTGTGAAGCCATTAAACACGACTGAGTTTCCTGAAGCCAAACAAAAGAACGAGAATCGGTATTTATAGCCGAGTTTTCCTTGGCCTTGAAGCTTTGATATAGGAATGTTCCTTCTCAGTTTAGGGTAGGTTTTGGATTTGAAAACACACGGTAGGTTTTAAGATTGAAATCTACAGGGTAAGTCTTCATATTGATATTTTTGATAGCCATGTGTTTTAGGCATTGATTCCCAAGGTATAGCTTGCGATGTTACTGTTATAGGTAGTAGGTAGATTGGCAGGTATGGGCTTCATTTGGTGAGAGTGTGGGTGCATGCAGGGAAGGTGAGAATAGACTTCAAATCATAGGGGTGTTTTTTTTCAAAGTAACCATGCATAAAGGATAGACTTTGTACGAAAGTAAAGTGATCTGCATTTATGTTTCCTTAATGGAAAAGCAAAAGAAATATTCATACTTCTATCCTAGCCTTCAGTAGACTTGTAGTGCAGGTTATAGTTCCAACACAAGCCTGTGTGAATAGAAGGAATCTGTAGCATTTACTTTACTTTGCCATGAAGTAATAGTTGTATAGGTTAGCTTATTTAAGTGTAGATACTAGGTATGGTTCAATGAGTGTCTGTATGTCGGTTTCTGTTTTATATGAGTTCTGTTCGTTATGGACTGCTATGGACAGAGATAAAATTATGGTCGTGTCCAGCGGGGTGTCACGATCCCAAAAATATAATAATTTGGGTAGGTTAACTAATATTGTGAAACCCCAAAATACTGATACAGGGTGCAAAATACTTCAAATAAAAAGCTACACATTTAATTAATTAAAAATTATAGTAGAATTCTAAAAATCAAATTATCACTACTTACCACAAGAACCGTGTCTAAATTCGAAGCCGATATTCAAATATATTTAAATAACCGTTATGGCCAAAAACGAATATACCGCTGTTTTTCCGAATATTTAATTTGGACATAACTTGCAATATATAATCTGAAATCTCGATTTTTCACTTCCATTAGAAAGATACAGTTTAAAAAATCCGAAAGTTTCTTGTTTCGAGGAAATCCGATTTATAATAAATCCTGTATACCCAGTTGAAATTCAGAACATTAAATTACGAACCGCCGCTATATTACGGGCTCGATTATATTTAATATATATTTTTATACGTTCAACTTCATTTTAATTAATATATAAATCCATTTATATTACGAATTCAATATTTAAACTGATTTAAATATTCAAATACAAACCGATAAAAATGCGGGACGTTACATTCCTTCCCCCTTAAAAGAATTTCGTCCCCGAAATTGCTAAGGTAGGAAAATGCTATAAACCCCATTATAACCAGGTTAATTTCCTTTGTTTTGCTTCTCAATTTCAGTTTCAATTGAACTAGTTAATTATTATTTCAATTAGAATATTAATTCTCTTTTTATTAACGAATATTTTCAACAACTCTGAAAATTTCCTAACACCTTAATCTACTGGAAAATTTCGCCAGTATCTCCTCTGCATGGATCTATTGGTACTACTACAACTCGTCGCTCTAGGCCTTCTCCTATCCAAAAGAAAACCAAACAGCAAAACGGCTCACCAAACAGACTCATAAAAATCTCATACTTGTATAAATATAAACGTGCACCTTCTTTGTTGGGCATTCAACTCTATCTCCGCGATTTGCCATCACTTCAGCATATACCATTTAATTTCCACACGGTTTCCATTCAAATTATCCTCAAACCACATCATCCACTTATAATTCCATTTAAACTCCAATTCCAAACTCAATTCCAACTCTTTATTCATCAATTCAATTCCATTCCAGATTATCTCGACTCCAAACCAATTATAATTTGTGTAACGACCCAAGGATTTTCGGCCTGGAAATCAACATAAATACCTTTACCGTACTCATGCTAACCTCCCAAACACTGAAAACACTGGAACGTTATTAGAAAGAATTTAGAGGGTGAGATAAGAAAGAATAAATATTAGAATAGAAGAAGAAGAAGATCCAACCCAGCACAGAGTCTCACATCGCAGTGGAACAAAATATAATACAGAAATAAAACTTTATTGAAAGCTTTTAAAAATAATTACAATATCAGAGTACATCACATATCTTGACAGTTAAAGTAATCTGTCCTCATATACACAGCGGAATAAATACTAGATTTCATGGTCTGAACATCACCAGCTCGTCTCTGGACTTCTCAATATTTGATAACCTGAACCAGTACACCTTGGGCTAACCCGAGCATTTACAAAACACCGGGTCAGTCTGGTGAACCAGAGCGAGAAAAACTCGCACAGCATTAAGGTATCACACAACTTGATTTTAAAGTTAAAATCCTTTCGAAAGAAAAAGGATAATCGTAAGACCAAACCACACATAAACACGGACGGTTTTTACCTTACGATAACCCAAAACAGTTTTGAAACCAGTATCTTTTCTGATATTATAATAGTGTCTAAATACAAGTAAACATCAATCTAGTGGAATGCTTGCATCTCACGATCCACGTATATATATACAAACAAAACCGTGGGCACTTATTGGGGATTGGACTCCAACTTTGACAAGGATGGGACCACTTGCCGATCGTGTATCTCTAGAGGTGAATACACTGGGTTCAACAAGAACGTCTTGCAACCCGGCCCTCACATGACCGACCACTCATTTCGCTTGAGTGTATCGAGTGTATATCACCAACGGTTGGACTCAAAACACCGTTCCCGAATGGGTAGAATCGATAGAATAAGAAACAAAAGGAATTTCTCTAGATAGGTGATTATACACCCTAATGGGAGTGACCCACATAGCCATGCTGCCTGCCCGATTTTTGTCATTTCCCATTTGATGAGGCTTGAGGCTAACATTCATCTCTTTGAACATCTGGCCATCATTCACTTTGAATGCCACATCATCAGATCCATCAGAATATCACTAATTGATGTTCCCAAAAATATTCTGGTCGTTAAGCTAGAGAGGTGCCCCTCCCCGCCACTAACAGAAATACGTTTGTAAAAATAAGCTAGAGAGGTGCCCCTCCCCGCCACTAACAGAGATACGTTTGTAAAAATCAACGTACGTGACCCCTTTCGAAATACTCTGTCAGACACTCGTCTATACAAGTCATCCAGGAACAGGATGAACCGAAGGCACCCTCCTACTGCATCCTTATAGGAATCACCCAAGGATCAGTAGCGAGTAGTCCTTGCAACCCGTGGATTTCAACCACGACAAAATCACAAATCAAATAACTCTGGTTGCAAGCCAGAGAGATTCAATAAGTAGTCCTTCCGCTTAAGAAGATCCACGGTCTTCACTTGCTTCGTCTTCAATCGACTTCTCCACGTACTTGTTGGTCGGAATGGTTTTCGAATATAAGTTCGATCCCGGTCTTTCCGTACCAACAACGTATTGGCCATGATTTTGATAGTCGGTGATTTAACTATCAAAATAAACATCCATAAAAATAAAATAAACCTATTGGTTTATTACACAGCGTCACTTGGCCATTAAAATAATATATCAGTTATAATATTCCCAACTCGCTTTATTAAAATTCCTTAAAGGAAATACCTTAATATCTTATCCAATTTGCCGTTACTATCCTTCAAAACCTTTCCACCACACTACTTATCCTTGAGATCAATTCATTTAACATTGTCAACACTCGTTACCAAAAATCCCCTTTTTTCGTTACTCCTTGCAATATCCCAAGCCCTTCTTTATCCACTTTTGTTTCGGAATTCCATCATATATATATATATATATATATATATATATATATATATATATATCCAAATTCTTTAAATCAAGTTACACCAATATTTTTCCAAAACCATTTTCGTCGACATCTCCACTATCACAACTCATACCATCTTTTGATAATCCTAAAGTTGTTCGAGTTGGGATATTTTAATTACCTCTCAGACCTTGATCAACATCATTCTTATCTTAAGATAAATATGAATCGTAATTCAAATAAACTCTATTCACTTTATAACTTCATTACCCCATTCGGTTAAAATATAAACTTGCTCATAAACCCCCCTTCGAAACTCAATTATATTTCATTTCTAACCTTAATGTTTTTACTTAAATGAACTTCATTTAAGAAATAACCCTTTAGATTAAATAATTTTTTTAATTTACTTCATCATTAAGTGGAATTAAATTCCCTTTTTAAAATCTCATTAAGATAAACAATTACTCGCTAATTTATTTTATTAGAGTAATTAGTACAATCTAATTTAATTAATTTCCATTAAAACAGTCAACTTGGTAAATCCAAAAATACGGTTAACCCATTGATCAGTTCTAACTTGTCTCTTCATTTAAATTCATAAACACCATTATTTATTCAAATAATCTCATCCACTTTGATTATTAAACAATAATCTATTTCTAAATAAATCTCTTTTTTTTTTGTTTCCTTAAAAACATTAACTCCCGGTTGCTAATTTCCACCACTCTCTTATCGATCTTAATATAAAAATCAGCTTTATAAAATTTCACAGTAATTCGATGAAACACGTGCTTCGCACACTGTGGATTACTGGTACAACATAGTGGGTTAAAAAAATGAAATATATATAGGGATAAGGTTGGTCTATTTTATTTTTCAAACTTCATTTAAAAATATAATAAAAATAATTAAAAATAAACTTCATAACTTTGATTCACCTTACGGTAAATCAAATCTATAAACAGTTGATATTTGGCCATCTACTTTAAACTACTCAACCAATATCCTACATTGGTTAACAACCAAACCATTGTCAATTTTGGGTTTAACAACCAATGACAATTCAACCATATGGGGTTTAACAGTTCATAGAATAATCATATGAAAATAAGCAATAGGTTTGAGGAGCCCGGTTAGATTTCTCCAACTTGTCTGTGACGGCAATGAATTTCGCTCAGTCCGAACCAGTCGCTAAACCGATCTAGACCATTCAAAACGCCCTATCGTTTGAGAACACGACAAAACAGAACGCATACAGAAGAACATTTCATTGTATATTACAACAATGCATCAGATTACAAGAATATACAGAGTAAGAATAAATATCACACAGAAATATCAGAGATTTAAATTACATTTTAAATACATAGCAGCGGAAAATAATACAATACACAACTAGAAGAGATATACGGATACAAAGCTTTCCGGATATCGTTCCAGCTGTAATCCAGGATCCTGTGAATATAAATCTGCAAAACCAAAACTACTAGCTGCCCGTGTCAAAATAAGGGCACCCAGAGTTTAGGTAAAAACAATAAACTCCAGGTCAGTCATGTGACTGGTGTGAGAACTAAAACAGTTATTAATCTTTATTTTAAATCATTAGGTAAATCAAGGGACCACGCCGTATAACAAGGAACGGGTTTCCTCCGAAGAATACCAGTGCATAAAACAAACAGCGTAATGCTAAATAAAGAAAAATGAAGCTGTTATAAGACCCAGGTCCCATCACACAATGCAACGCAGTCGAGGATAGGGTTTTCCCTTATAACAGCCAAAGAATGCTTGATACGTTTAAAACAAATCATTTGATACTATTATAAGTGCATAGTGTATAAAACACTTCAAATCATAAGTATCAATCATAGGCGGCATGAATGGCCCATAACACTATGTCGACATATATAAGTTTACAATCAAAACCGCAAATGTCGTATTGGAAGTTGGGTTATCATTTATGGTATGAACCGAGGCTAGGGGCAAGATCCTCTACCGATTCGAGACTGTCTAGTCCGAGCCTCAGGAACAGCCGCAACTGCCCCATGGATCGTCAGGGCCGGTCCACCGATGTGGATTATTATGCCTGAACACTACGTTTCCCCGCCCTTTGGGGCGTAAGCCTGGCCCGTCAGCCGACCAGAAGCATCGGCCGAAACCGATATCACGAGGCGCCTCGCTTTTCAGCAAGTAATAATAAGTAATATCCACATGAGTCAAACTCGTCAGCCAGTTCAAGCACTGACGCCACTCATAACTAGAAAGAAACGCATGTCCTCCCTGAGGTCCGTCTCCCGTTTTTGATACATACCGGGTGTGATATTCGCGAATCAACGTTACACAAAGCTACGCCACAAAGGCCGTGCTTCGATCATCACCACAAGACTCTGCTTTTCAACAGAAGCCTTGATCATTTGCATCTTAGCATGCCACACATGCAATTCACTCCATGCGATTGATATCCGTCAATATATAACCCCTGAGCTCGTACGTCTCAGAGAAGGGCGTTAAGCAAGAGAATAAATTCTCCGCCGCCAAACAGATATATATTTAATAGAGATCAATCACACGGACTAAAATCCAATGTCAGACACACAGTCCATTTACAAGTCCGTTCTGGGTCTGAACGAAACCGGAGGCACCTAGTACCCCGCATATCCATCGATCTCCAAGTACGTCTGGACGACCACTAACTGTTTCCATCTTCTTGGGTGTACAGCCCAATCAAGATCATCAGTAATCACCCAAACGACGTGAAGACTTCCAGTCTTCGACCATCGTCTTCATCTTCGACTTATCGTCGTATCAGTTATTCAGAATGGGATAAACCCGGTCTTTCCGAATAACTCGCGTATATTTTAAATAAGTGTTACAAAAACACAACATACGCCTCATTCCAATTCATCAGTCACTAACCGTAAATTAATCAAGAGAATAATTCCCCAAATATTAACCCCGAAGGCCGAAACCAACATCAGATCAATATCCAGAAAACCATTCTGCTTAGCTAACCGACAGTTAGTTTCTAAATTTCACATTCATAGGGAAAGGTTCCCATTAATCTTATCAAAGATAAATTCTTGAATTTATTCTTTAATCTACTTTTGAATTTCGATTCAACTAGCCGGGAATAACGAAACTTACCGAAGTAATCATTTATTTTAATTTCCCAATCCCAACCTATTTATCCCATGAAGTAAAACTGGTAATACTTCATATCTAACACCACAGTGTTATCGGTAAATTCAATTACCATTTCACGTTCAAATCTAATTAAAGATTTAACTATCGCCTGGAGCAAAACTGGTGATACTCCATTCTCGATTATTTCAATCTAATTAAAGATTCATTAAAACTCCACTTAGTTTTAATCGTTAACTGGGTTAAAGAATCAGTGTCATTTAAAACACGGTTCACGATAAACCCAAAGTCACATTCATTAATTATCGGGTTAAAGAATGAGTGTTATTTAAAACACTGTTCACGATAAACCCAAAAATCAATATCAATTCAATTCCAATTAAATATTATTTAATTGGTACACTTCATTAAATCTAAATAAAAAGATTTAACCTTTTCTCAACTGGGTTCAAGAACAGTGTTAGTGAAGACACCACTCACGACAAACCCAAATCACATTCGATATTCAATACAAGGCTCTGAATAGAAAATATATCGGCTTATATTCAATATCGAATTCTACGACTAACAAATGTCGTATTGGAAATAACGATATAAATATATATCTTTCAAATTTCCATAACAACATCTGTATAATCACGAATTCCAACATCGAAATATTCCGAAGACAATTTCGATTCAAATCCACTCCAATGCAATCATTGGATATTCTGGTTATTTTTAAAACCCTTTTTAAATTCAATTTATTTATTTAAAAATAAATAGAATTATAATTCTAGTTCAAAACTAGTTCATTTCGATAAAAATCTATTTTTATCCTTTCAAATATGGATTTTTTCATCCCAATTCTTTCTAAATCATTTCTTATGATTTTACACAAATTATTACTATTTTTAATAATTTTGTCAAGGCCCGTACAGTCGATTTCCATCAATGGCCATCGAACTGCACTTACAGCGACCTTTTTCGAATTTGATTTGGACGTATCTCCAAATCCAACCATTAGATTTCAAATTTCTAACATTCGTTAGAAAGCTCTTTTCGATACGAACCCAATGGTTCCGGTTTTAGGAGAATCCGACGGTCGGATCTCCCGTAATGTCCGTTTGAAATAAATGGTCGAAATTCACGAACTGCCGCGGCGCGGCGCGTTCTATTCAGGCCATTATATTATATATATATAATATATATTATATATATTTCGTCGATTCCTATTTAAAACGAATTATATAAATAGTTTTAAATTCGTTTCAAAAGAAATTTCAACTTCCATTTCAATTCAAATCAAAATTGAATTCTTCTTTATAAATTCGTTTTAAAATTCATTTCTATTCAATTCAAATTTCAATTCAATTTGAATTCATTTCGATTTGTTTCCAATTCAATTCGAATTCGTTTTCAATTCAATTCGAATTCGTTTTCGATTCAATTCATTTCGAAATCGTTATATATTCAATTCATTTCGAAATCGTTATATATTCAATTCATTTCGAAATCGTTTTCAATTCAATTCATTTCGAAATCGTTTTCAATTCATTTCATTTCGAAATCGTTTTCAATTCATTTCATTTCGAAATCGTTTTCAGTTCATTTCATTTCGAAATCGTTTTTCAATCGATTTAAATATCGTTCACATCAAAATGGCGTCAATCTAATCAACACGGCTTCTTAAATTTCTATTTTCAAATATTCTATTTCAAATATTTCTTTTTCGAAATAGTTGTTATTATCAAAATATTTCGTTCAACACATGACCAATCTCAAAGGATGAGTACTGTCAACACATGAACCTTTATTTTATATTGATAAAGATGTAAATTTTATTACTAAAATATTTCGTTCAACACATGACCAATCTCAATGGATGAGTACTGTCAACACATGAACCTTTATTTTATATTATTCTTTATTTTTCAAATTGGAATGAGGCCCAATCAATTACCATATAAAATTAATTATATGGATTTTCATACATCACATGTATATAATAGCATTGAAAAATAATCAACCATCAACCAAAGTGCACTACACTGTATAAGCTTCAAATATAGATATCTAACGCTTATAACAGCCTGTCAATCAATCGATTGACATATTTAATCAATCAGGATGAGTGAACTTCAAATTTCATCCCAACACCCGTGTGGGGTTTCAAACAATCAAACGCATATTTTATTTGTGCAGTTGGGCGATGTGTAAAATTTATCGACCCAATCAATGTCCTTCAAATAAGTGTACATAAACAAACCGTCTGGTTTGTAAATGAATATTTATTTATTCACATTCACGTTAAAAATTATATTTTTAACGACAAAACATTTTATTCCAACATATGAATTTCTATTCAGTTCATTCTTTAAATAAAATGATATTTTTATTTTTCTAACTTATTTTAGAAAATTTCGGTGGCATAACGGCACGATACTAGAAACGGGACAAGGCCTAGCCTTATCCCCGGTCTAGTGAAGGCCCACGTCATTCACACATCAATCATATCAATTTCATTTCAACAAACAATTCAAATCAACTCAAACAATCTAACTAACAACACAGCCAAACAAACAAGTCCATGGTCTGTGGACGATTGTGTCGGGTGCCACTAAGCACCGTCTGCATCCTAGTATATATATATATAACTAGAAAAATAAATTGAAAGGTGAGAAATTCTCACTTATAGCTATCCTAGCTCCACGGCACTTCATTGATAGAAATCTTCATTGTTTTCGCATCTTCGTCAGCTTCGTCGCCCGTAGCCACTACATACATAAAAATCATATTTTCATTTCGAAGTTCAGTATATAAAAATCATATTTTAATTCGAAGTTCAGTATATAAAAATCATATTTTTAATTCGAAGTTCAGTATATAAAAATCATATTTTTATTTCGAAGTTCAGTATATAAAAATCATATTTTTATTTCGAAGTTCAGTATATAAAAATCATATTTTTATTTTGAAGTTCAGTATATAAAAATCATATTTTTATTTCGAAGTTCAGTATATAAAAATCATATTTTTATTTCGAAGTTCAGTATATAAAAATCATATTTTTATTTCGAAGTTCAGTATATAAAAATCATATTTTTATTTTGAAGTTCAACATATAAAAATTCCATTTTTAATCCGAAGTTCAACATATAAAAATTCCATTTTTAATCCGAAGTTTAACATATAAAAATTCCATTTTTAATCCGAGTTTAACATATAAAAATTCCATTTTTAATCCGAAGTTTAACATATAAAAATTCCATTTTTAATCCGAAGTTTAACATATAAAAATTCCATTTTTAATCCGAAGTTTAACATATAGAAATTCCATTTTTAATCCGAAGTTTAACATATAAAAATTCCATTTTTAATCCGAAGTTTAACATATAAAAATTCCATTTTCAATCTATTAAAAAAATATGATCTTTTCTTTTTAAAGTTTGAATCTTTTTCTTTTTAAGGTTTGAATTAAAAATCAGTTTTTTTAAATTTCAGTTAAAAATCAGTTTTTAAAGCTTTTCAAAAATCAGTTTTTAAATTTTTTCCAAAAATCAGTTTTTAATCTGTTAAAATAAAAACAGTAATAAAATAACAAATAAAAAGAAAAGAAAAGAGAAAAAAAATGACTTACAGAGAGGGGGGGGGTTCGAACTCGCGGGCGTCGGAGCTGGAGGAGTGCGGCGCTGGTATGGTGGCGCCATCGTGCTCCGATGGCTCGATTCGGGGCTCGCGCGATTCTACAAAAGGGGTAAAGGGTTCTAGAGGCGGGAACGAGGAGGGGGAGAGGTCTCGACAGCGGGTGGCGGCCTTGAGGCACGCGCCTCCAGCGCGGTGGCGCTCTCCTGGCGGACGACGGAATCGATGGCGAGGGGCTAAGAAGAATCGGGTTTGACCTAGGGGCAAAGTGGAATAAGGGTTTGACAGAAAATCTCCTTATATATAATATATTTTATTATTATTATTTTTTATTTTTAAAGTTCTTTTAATTTGAAAATCCTTTTGTTTGTTCATGCTAACTCCAATCAGAACCTAGCGACTGCCGTCCCCAGCTAAATACCCCCATTCTGAACACAATGGGACAGGTCTGGTGAGCCAACTCGACTGTTTCGATCAATTTTCGTTCAAATTAACATTTAAATCACTATATTGAATTTTAAACGTACATTTCAAATTACCGGGGTCACATACTAACTAGAAAAATTCCATAAAAATATTTTCTAGCTTCGTATTGACGATACGGTCCCAACAAAACTAGTTTCGTCGGATTCTGAGACCGTTTGAAAAATGGCCAATTTCCAGTCGATTAAAATCAACTGAAACTGGTCACGCGTTTTCCTTTGCCATGCTCACATATTGATTCGAAAAATTATGAAATTTGGAATCTAGCAATAACTTTACATCACGGACCCAACAAAACTGGTTTCGTCGAAATCCGAGGTCATTTGCGAAATTCCCATTTTTAAGGGCCTGAATTCCATAGCGACTATTCAGAATTTTCAACTGGACATATCTTTTGATTCCCGCCATGAAATCTCGATTTTTCGGATTCGTTGGAAAGATATTCACGAATAGATCCTAATGTTTTTGGTTTCACTAAAATCCGGATTGTTTTGCACCCGGTACATTCAATTGAAGTTTGAAATCGAATTATCGAACTACCGCGCCATTTTCAATTCTATTTATAATTATATATAAATATTTATATTCTAACGACGACGTATATAATATATACGTTTGAATTATATTCAAAGTAAATTTCTCGTCGATATTATTTAAAATAATTCATTTTAAATAATCAAAATTCGCTAAAATTGCCAAAACAAAAATTTTAAACTGGCCCAGATTTTCGGGTTGTTACATTGTCCTTACTTACATACCAATATGTTATTTCCATAAATTCACTATTCATGGGAATATGCAATTTAACCCGATAATTCCAATAAACATCCGTTAATGATGATTTAGTGTCAACTATTTAATTCAACGCGTTTATAAAAATATAAACGTGACCAATCAGGTAAGTAACCGCAGTGGTATTTATAGCTGAATGGGGTTGAATATAAGGTCGATGTCGAGTCATTAGGTCTGCACCGCTATGTAATTTCTATTTGGATAGCTGTTGTGTTGATAGATTAGGATCTTGTTGATGTGAGAAGATGGAAGGAGAAAAACAATGTACTGGTTGATGGGTTGAGGCTACAGACCTGTTTTGTCTTCTCCAATAGGTATGGCGTGCTACAGGAAAAATGGTTTAGGCCTTAGTTGTCCCCTACTAGTGCTGTCATGTTCTACATAAATGGTGAGTCTGTCTCATGTTCGACAACAAGGTATACGGCTATCTCTGCTGAGAGGGGTGGGCTAGGCTAGGCACACTATTTGTATGAGTGAACATTTGGCAAGGAGTGTTGTCATTCCTCAACAGAAGTGACGGTGAAAATTTGGCAAGGAATAAACATGAATAGGATTTAGTATGGGATGAGTTGTGTCATTCTGTAAAGTTGGTGTCTTTGGCAAAATCTTTGTACAAAATCTCAGGAACGTGGAAGAACTATTCTCATCTTATTTTATATTTATATTGTTTTCGACTGTAATTGAGTTGGTACTTTGCTTTGTATTAATTAGATTTTGTGTTGGAATCTCTGTTTGATAGTCGTACCCCGTTTTGGTTGGAAATCTTTTACTTGGGTTCTATTTTATTTGCTAGTATTTGATTTTCGTTAGAGTGCTTTGTTATTTAAAAGATTTGGTTGGACTTTCCTATATGATGTTGTCCAGGTTGTACCATAAATGGGACGTATCAAAGATTTTGTTATTTTTTTCATTGTTTTGTTATTAAATAGACTTAGTTGGCAAATTCTCCATGGATTCTGTGTTAAATTTGTTAATTGATCTTGTACCTTCAATAGTTACTTAACTAAACATTGCATATGGTTTGGCTTTGAATTGGTGTGGCAATTAGGTCCCATTTAACACAAATTAATATATCACAGCTTCTAATGTTTTAAAAAGATTTCACCACCACTTGCTTGTTTATCCAAGTAAATCTACTCTTCGCATTCTTCAAAATAAACAAATTAATTATCAGATATATCCGACGGAAATAGTGTACCACTTTAAATTTAGTCTGTATCGAAGTATAATTCAGTATCAAAATTACCAAGTTAACTGAAATCCAAAATATAAAGAAAACAATATTAAATTATTTAAATAAACGTTATCGTTTATTTACGAAATTCCTCAGCGGTTATTTTAAAATTTTGAATTGGACATAAAATAAAATCTACAATACGAAAACTCGATTTTTCTCCTCCATTGGAAAGATATCATCAAATTTATTCCACTGTTTCTTGTTCTGAGAAAATCCAGCTTATTTTGGGCCCTGTACAGCCGACTGAGGTTCAAAATGCCAAATTACGAACTGCCGTGCCGCTGCAGCTTGTTTTAAAAATAAATTATAAACTATATATTCAATTCGTTGTCAACTAAACGAAATCGTCGATTTAATTCAGTATAACCATATTAGACCATTTTAAACTGCCTGTTCGAAATATATTGCCAACCCAATAAATTTCTGACAATTTGGAATTTAAATATTATTTTATTATTTATTTAAATAATATATCCAAAGGAAAATCCTTAAATTCATATATTTAAATCAAATTCAACATTTAAAATAAATTAAATAATTGTTATAAAAATGCGGGTCATTACAATTTGACTTATTTTTTTACTTCATAAGTAAATTTTAAATTTCAGAATTCAAATTCCTGGGGTTTTTATTTCAAATCATTTTGAAATAATATATTACTTGCATAGAATAATGGTAATTCAAAACATTTAAATTTCTGACAACTTGTTTCCTTATAATAATTCATAAAAAAAAAATATTTGGTAGTAATCCGTCACTTAGAAACTCGAAAATGAACACTGAAAATGCAACCGTCATCATCGGAATTTATTTTCCAGCGATCGAAGTGAGTTCAATACTATATCCTTTTCAAAACTCATTTTCAAATATTCAATTTTTAAATTACATTAAAATGTCCTTTTAAAATACTTGGAAAATGTTTCTAAATTCTCCCAGGATTTTAAATTTCCATATTCTTAATTCAACATTCATTTACAACCCCTTTCAGGTTTTAGAGTTTTAAATTTTCGATTCTAGTTTAAACCCAGATTTAATTCATCTGATTTTGTATATTATACTTATATGAATTTCGATGATTTATTTACATAACCAACTTAATTATGATCTTATTCGACTATAATAATGATCACACATCCAGTATATTATAATGATATCAAGATATATACTTCTTTATATCAAAATATAATTTGGATAAAATTATTTCATTTATTCAGCTTTTAAAACAATATTGTGTCGAATAACTTTGTTCAAGAGTTTAGAAACACCTATCGATACAGTTTGCACTACCGTATCGACCAGAATTCACAAACCACTTGACATACCAGCCAACACAATATAAACAGTTTTTTTTTTATCAGTTTTCAAATTACGCACTCATATATATACACTCAAACTCAATCTACGGTATTACTAACCCCATCTCTTATTGAGTTACGCCACAGAGCCAATGTAATCACTTAATGTTCAGCTCTGATACCAACTGTAAAGGCCCGTAAATCCGTACCAATTTGAGCTGACTAATATTCTACACATTCAACCCAAAGTGCATGAAAATACAGATCTTTAATAGAAAGAAATAAGAGGATGAAATAGAAAAGATAGAACTAATAGAATAGAAGAGTAAGAAATATGCAACTGAACAGAATCAAAGTAAATACGAAACTCACAGCGGAACGAATAAAATATATTATATAACAAAACTTTGAAATACAAAACTATATTTGTATTTACATACCATGTCAGAGTATAAGTCATATACATCACAGCGGAAATAAATCTCTAAATAACTAATGGTGGAGCTTCTAGCTTTGAGCTCTTCCAGGTGAATCTGTAAAATCCTGAAACACTTGTCTACCCGTACAAATTTGGGCACCCAAGAGTTTAGGGAAAACAAACAAAATAAACTCTTGGTCAGTTATGGGACTGGTGTGAGTAAACTCCAACCATATTGTTTAACTTTGAAAATCCTTTTTGAAACAAAAGGATAATAGTAAGACCGGCCCACACACAAACATGGACGGTTTTACCTTACTATAATCCAAATATTTGTGATATCAAAATCCAGTAATATTATGATAATGTCTAATCAATATAAATAACCAAGTAGCAGAGCGCTTGCATCTCATGCTCCACATATGTATAGTATAAAATCATAAACCGCAGGGCGCTTATTGGAGATTGGATTCCAGTAGACAAGGTATGGGAGCACCTTCCGATCAGTGTATTCTAGAGGGTATACACTGTAGGTTCAACAAGAACGTCTTGCAACCGGACCACAAATGACCGGCCACTCAATTAGCTTGAGTGTAGCGAATATATTGCCACCCACGGTTGTTGGCCATCCAACCGTAATCCGAAGATACAGAATCGAAAAGAAGAACAAATATGAATTTTCTCTATATCGGTGACAATACACCCTGCTTGGGGATGACCCAACTAGCCATGCTGCTTAGCCCAACCATTGTCACTTCCCGGTTGTGAGGCTAGAGGCTACGTCTATCTTCAGAACATCTGATCACCATTCACTTTGAATGCCACATCGTCAAACCCGTCAATTCACTGATCGATTTCTAAAAATATCACGGGTATAAAAAGCTAAGAGGAATGAATTCCTCTACCACCAGACGTAATACCTTTAAGAGATCAGCCATATGTGATTTGTTAGGTATACTCTGTCAGACACTCGTCCATACAAGTTGTCCTGTGACTGGACAAACAGAAATCAACATTCTAGAACTCGACGACCCTTGCAATTAACTCCTTCTTCAGCAGCATTTAATTCGCAGTGCTTAAGCCTATACGGAGTGGTTTTTGGATAGTATATCCAACTGGTCTCTCCGTATTGACAATGATGGTCAAAACACTTCGATGGGCGGTTATTTAACTATCGAAGTAAAAACAAACATTCATTCAAATGTACAATTAAACATCACACAATCACTGGCCCTATTTGTTTACATTAATTTTCTAGTTTTTCATATCTTCCCAGATATTCCTCTCAACCCGTTTAAGAATTACTCTTCTTGGAAACCATTTCCAATTTTCATTATATCTATTTTACTTGCAACATTTGCTTTTTAAACACTATTCACTTTAAAATGTGAATATAATCAATTTATAGAAATCTGAATACTTTTATCAAATAAATCTTTATTTAATTCACAAATACCCTTACGGGCCCAACCCTATTTACCGAGTTATTCTATAATTTTATCTTCCCATTCCCCACTTCATAAACTTTGTTTCTAAGTCACTTCTTGTTAACTTAATATCAAGTCCATAACTAAATATTGATTACATATCCTATTATAATTTTGTTAACCGGCCTTTTGGTCCGGTTACCAAAAATACACAAGACACGCTCGACTCAATGTGTCGCGTGTGGTTAAAGATGGAAGCATCGCCATAAAGCGAAGGAAATAGGTCGAGGAGGGACCGCGCCAACAAGGACCTCGCCGCTCCTCCATAACATCGCCAATCCATCACCTCGAGCCCCGGAAGGGCAAAGGCTTAGCCTCGACACTCGTCGTCCTCATTCAGCGCTCCTCACACCCCACAGGACTCAAGGCTCGACTCCACGGGGATCGAGGCTCGAACCCCACCAGGCTCGAGGCTCGAACCCACGGGGATCAAGGCTCGAACCCCAGTGGGGCTCGAGGCTCGAACCCCAGGGGGGCCCGAGGCTTGAAACCCAGGGGCTCGAGGCTCGAAACCTTAGGGGCTCGAGTCTCGAACCCCCAGGGGTTCGAAGCCCGAACCCCCATGAGTCTCGAGGTCCGAACCAGGCTCGAACCCCCCACAGGGCTCGAAGTTCGAACCCTACGGGGCTCGAAGTTTGAACCACATAGAGGGGTTCGAGTTTCGAGGCTTCGACACTCAAGTTCGAGTTTTTGGGCTTCGACACGTGGTGTTTGATATGCGACATAACCAAATCTTTCCCTGCCAGCTCCTGACCATGACGATCACCTAAAAATAGCTGATCGGCACATGACGATCATCTATTTTTGGTTGATCACTCCATGGTGCAAACCCCACTCCTTTTTATCCATTTTCCCACTCCTTTTTATCCTTTTGTACCTTTTACCTACTCCCACCTAGTCCTACCTACTCCCACTCCTATAAATACCCCACTACCTCATTCATTTCAAGGGAGAGATTCTTGGACCTTGAGACCTCGATAGAGCTCCATTAATGGCATCTCCTCTTTGAGGAAGAAGAAGGGCAAACTTGTCCATTTTACTATTTCTTTCAATTATGGCTATTTTGCATAATAGCCCACATATGTAATGAGAGCATAATAGCCCACATATGTAATGAGAGGATCTCAACCTTGTAATCTTTCAAGTGATTAATAAAATCTCTACAACTCTTCAAAGTGGACGTAGGCCTTCACAAAAGGCCGAACCACTATAAATCTCTTGTGTCATTTACCGCTTATATTTAATTTATGTTATAAAATATGCCTTGTCTGTGCGACCATATTATTTATTCCTAGTAAAACAGGAATCTTTGGTATTGCGACATTTTTGGTCATCAACATTTGGTGCTATCACTGAGAAAACTCGGACATTGCGTCTTTCTTTCACCTTACCATCTCGACTTCGAAGAGCTTAAGGTTCCTTGCCTAACCTGCCGTCGGGACCGCGTACGATGGTAAAAAAGTCAAAGAACGCAAAGATCGGCTCTTCAGCCGCAACCGAGGCCGGGACATCCCAACAACCTCAACCTCTAGCCTCGAACCTCTCGCCTCAAACCTCGAGCTTCGAACCTCCCACCTCGACTCGAGCCCAGAGCCTCTCGCCTCGGCCTCGAGCCTCCCACGGGGTTCGGAACTTGCACCTCACGGGCTTTGAAACTCGAAACCCACCGGGTTCGAAACTCGAACCCCCACGAGGTTCAAACCTCGAACTCCACGGGGTTCGTGCCCTCGAGCCCTAAGAGGTTCGAATGTCCCTCGCCTCGAGCCTCCGCTCCACTACTTTGGATTCCTCGACTTCGCCTCCTTCGGACCTCGGCCTTGATTCAACCTTACCACGGCCTCGACTCCGCCTCCCACGAACCTTAGCCACTAATGAAATCGTCCCTCCTACTGTGGACCCCGAAGCGCTCACAAGACAAGCTCAAATCCACGCACTTAATGTAAAATATTAGAACATGGATGTCGAACACAACCAAGCATTCAGGAATAACATCGACCTTATGCGACAACTTCAAGAAAGTCAGCGCACCGTCACTCGACTTCAACTAGCTCGGAACAACATTCGACCTCGACCAACTGTCTCAGAAACTTCCTCTTCCGAGTCAAGGGGCCCGCATCAAAGAAGGAGGGTTAGTCTCATTAACAACATCGCCGCTCGTACCAACGCCCTCAACAACGGCAATGGGAACGACAATGGCGACCGAACTACAGTCACATATAGCGAGGGGGCACCATACCAAGATCACCCTTGCTTGATTATCATTGACGGACCAGGTCCTTCTAACCAACCTCTTCCTCGACACAACCCAACGTCCGCTAATCAGGATGATAAGCCCGCTAGTCCAGCGGCCCGCGCCCGTCCAGAACAGGATCCGCACCAACCCGCTCATTACCAAGACCCGATTCCAAGTGTCGAGGACATGGAGGAAGACGATCCAGACGTCCATCATAGAAGACGCCCTCGCAACACGAGTCCAGAACCTCGCCAAAACCCATGGGTCTCGATGGTCAATCCCCATCCAACTTTCCTTCCCAACATGGTCCGAAGGATCATGAGGGAGAGGCAAGGAAACATGCATGATCTACGGGAAGCGCACCTTAGGCGCAACCCCTTCACCAGGAGGGTAAATAAAGCTAAATGGCCACGCCGCTTCAGCATACCACAGATGCCGCTCTATGATGGCACAACCGACCCATGTACCTTCTTAAACCAATATGAATGGGAAATGGACTCGAGCCGGGGCATTGATCCGGTCAAATGCAAGTGCTTTCCAGTCTTCTTATCAGGAACCACTTTGTTATGGTTCTCTCGCCTCCCACTCAATTCCGTTAACTACTTCGGCCAATTAGCAGCAGAATTGGTCAAGCAATTCAGAGTGCATATCCCGACTACAAAGAGCGCCCTCACCTTGTCTAACTTATACCAAGGACCCGCCGAGTCGCTCAAAAGCTACCTCTCCCGGTTCAATGTCGCGCTCGCCGAGGTCAAGGACCTAGATCCTTGCACTGTACTCTGTCAACTAGCCGAAGGTGTCCTCCCTACTTCCGAAGTCGGGGCATGGATCGATCGGAAGCAACCCAAAATCCTCGACGCTTTCCATGAAAAGGCCAGGCAATACTTATGTCAAGAAGAAGCGAAGCGGAGCCGATTCTCCAGAGCCGGTCTTCCCAATAATCCACATGCGGGTACCATAAGTGACTATGTCAAAGGGAAACAGATAGTAAAGCTCTTTGATACGGACAAGGGGGCAGGCCCCTAGAAACAAAGACCGAATAGCAGCTGGCAAGGCGGCCGCAACAATGGCCAGGTTTCTACGGAACCCAAAAAGCCCAGCTCTCACCGGACATACAAGATCTACACCCTACTTAGTGAAGACTTGGAAACAATCTATCGGCAAGCGTGCAACATGCTTCAATACAGGAAACCATACAACAGGGAATCCACTAATCATGAGAAGAAGACCGGCAAGTACTGTCAGTATCATGGCATGTACGGGCACAGTACCAATAATTGCCATCGATTCAAAGACATAATCGAAAGGCTTATCCGCGAGAAGCGCCTTGAGCAGTATGTCCGAAAAGCATCATGACTCTCGCCGACATTGAGGAGGATTCCAGCGAAACCTAATGTTCAACCCGTTGGCCACAATTCACACTGGTACCTCTCGCAAGTCCCGAGCAGCAAAGGACCCGTTGGAAACGGATCTTATCCCACTTGTGGATCCCGAAGCTCCTGCGACTCGAGCATAGATTCACACGCTTAAGGGGAGATATAGGATTGCAAGTCTCGCGTCAGGCATTGAAGATCATCATCAACCTTATGCATCAACTTCGAGAAAGGCAACACATCGTCATTCTACTTTGGCTTGCTCAGAACCGCGCCCGCTCGCAGCGCACCACATTGGAAAGTCCCCCTTTCAAAGCCAGGGGCCCATGTCGAGAAAGAAGGTTCAGCCTCATTAAGAACATCGCCATCCACTCCAACATTCGTATGATGACAACAACAACGACAGAAATGAGATAATGCCCGAGCCATCATTACTTACGGCCAAGGAACACGGTAACAAACCGGGTCCATATAACCAACCTTCTACTCGGAAGAGCACGACTGCCCCCGCTTACAACCAGAGTCCCGCTCCTCCAGCAGCTCGTCAGATCCAATCCAGCGCTTCCATCACTTCAGATCCGACTGGCCAAGCATACTTTACGGAGGCAAGTACCGATGCTCCTCCACCGTCGAACCAGGACATGGGGACAACCCCGCAAACTCATCGACTGGTCGACACCACTCCTCGGAGCGGCGCCGGTCCCGCTACACTCGGGGGTACCCCTAATCCTGACATCGCTCCAGCTCTATGCGCTTTGATTGGTCAGGTTTCGCAGTTGGAAATGTTGCTCAAGCACCAACGTGCGCAGCTTTGGATGGTACATCTCATATGGTTTCATGAGTCTGAATTATGCTCGATGTTGCCCCTCCAGTTGGAATCCAATCCTCGATCAGCTGATTCCCAACTTGGACGTAAGCGCTAGGGCAGTAATGCCACTATGGGCAATCGAAGTCAACTGCTTGCTTTCAAAAATGGGTCAGAGATCGCAGGTGTCATCCGTCGATACACTCCAGGCATTATCCGTTCACTAGATCACACGCAAAGTTGAGTGGCCCTGACACACTCCAACACACCACATGTCACATTCCATGAAGACACGACTGACCTCTAATCTCAGCAATATCAGGATCACCATCAGAAGCAAAATACGTCATCCCGGCCGTCCCCGGCTATGACGCTCAAGCCTCCGCTAGGCGGACTCAAACTGCTACGAATCTGTGCCTATCACCTACGCCTCTAATATCCAACTGGGCCCAAGTTCACTTCAACCGACCTCCATAACATCACACAATCAAAGTCGAAGACTCATGGACTGCCGAATACCTTCCGTTAAGAAGGCGCGCTAGGCTCCAAAGTCCTGGACCGGTTCACGACCTCTATAATGTGACGGAGGCCCAACCTACAATTGTCGCCGACGCGATCCGTGGTGTCGTAGGGGCGTGCCCACGACATCCGTAAAAGCAGGACGAGGCGTAATCCATTCTCTACGGCTAGCCCTAATACCGAATGGCGTCATCACTCCGACATGCCAGCACTCATTCCATACTTAAAGAAGCCATGATTGTCGAAGCTTCATTAGCAGCTACAAATGGCACACGGGTTCATTACGTGCCGCCAACGCCACAAGTTGCAATTGCTACCCTGCCCTTGTCCAAAGCGGCTCGGCCATGGTTCTCTCGACTTCCACCTTGAACTATCACAACTCCCGAATAACTCGCCAGGAGATTAGTTGCACAGTCCAGGTTGCATGCCATAATGCCCAAAGACATCCTCTCAATCTCAAACATCTACCAAGGCACCCATGAAACTCTCAAAGTCTACCTCGCCAGATCCCACACGGCCTTGGCTGAAGTCGAGAAACCCAATCCTCGAATTACACATGCCCAGCTTGCAAACGGCATGCCACCTGATTCCAAACTTGGGGCATGGACTGATCAAAGACGATCAAGGATTCCGAAGATCCCCCACACAAATGCCGACTACTTCCTATGCCAATATCTTGCGTAAAGGAATTAAGCTCCTACCCTCAAAATTCTACCTCGTGATGACACCCAGAACTCCAACAATTCTGATTCCATCACTCTGCACAATCTTGCTCACGCCGACAACATCAAAGATAGTCGCAACAATAAAGGGAAGTGCCTTCGACTTCCTTCACCCCACAGCTGTACTGCTTTCAGGGACACCCGGGGAAAATCCATCTCGCAGTCTGCAACCCCCAACCATGCAAAAGGCCAGGACCTAAATGTCCGACGAGAGCGCCAAGGGACTCTACAGGATATTGTCGGTTCAGCACCATCCGTGGATACAACACGAACATGTTTAGCCACTTGCAGAACAACACTGAGGAACTCATTCGCAAGGAAACTCCGATCCACTCGATGCTCATCACAGATTCCCATTGCACAGGATCTCCGAGCCACTCGACGCTCATCGGGGGTTCCCACTATGCGGGACCTTCGAGCCACTCGACGCTCATCAGAGATCCGCACTGCATGGGATCTCCGAGCCACTCGACGCTCATCAGAGATTCCCACTAAAAAAACTCAACCGACGATTAATCCCCCAAGATCATCCCTCTAGCTCGTCAGGACTGCGGAAACAATGAGCATCAAGCCTCCCAACTCGCCTCACAGGGGTCACCTTTAGCTCCGATCTCGTTGATGTCAGGCCTCCAGTGTTGTAAGCCTTCCAAACAGCTTCTGTCCGACCTATAGTCAACCTTTACAGCTAATTCGTATACACGATCGCACCACACTGGATTGACATCTCCGACCCGGGAACTAGTCCCCTGGATCAAGCTTTAATCAGCAACGAGTAGCCCCGATACTTCAACCCCAGAGTCAGCCATGAGAACCTCAACATCGGCAACCTCATCTCACAACGGGTCTTCCCTCCACCAGCGGGTCTCGCCCCTCGATAAGAAGGCCCACACTCATACAACGGAAGCTAGGCGATGGAGCTTTCAAACCCTCAACCGTGGATGGAGCCAAACTCCCAAGGGCACGAAACGATGAACATCCTCACCTCTACTCTGCATAACTTAGTATACCATCAATTCAGGCCTTCCAACGATGTCTTGCTTTCCTTCAATTCGAGGCATTGCAAAGGCTACTGCTACCTGAGATATCCAAAATAGCGATGTTCAGTTTCCTGTCTTCTTTCAATGTTTGCTCTATAGATGACGTGTTTGATTAATCCTGACAAGCAGCTTGCGTACAAACATCCGATCGCCGCATCGGCACCCCAAGCACGGAAGCCGATGCTGCCATCCGAACCTCGATCTGACATCGAGGCCAAACAACGTTGGCTACGACCGGCACCCCGAGCACGGGAGCCGGCAACGCTACTCGAGTCGCCAGCCTGCGGCACGACCGAGTATAAACAACCACTAACTCAAACCTGGGCATCATGCCAAGGCCGAGGATAAATCGTTCAAGCACCCAACAGCCAGACGGAGCGACAATACTCCTCCCGAACTACGTGTAGTCGAGCAATTGGCACAACACCAATGCCGACCTTAAATCGTCACGTCCCCGAAGCTCTAAAGGCTTAGGGGTAGCCCACGGCCAGGATCGGACCATGCCAGCTGATGATCTGGGCTTACCTATCCCGGCGAACGACGACGCCGGCGGGCTCGCCCCAACCCGATGAACGACGGGAGAGCTGACACCGGACGGACCGCACAACGCGACGTCACGCGCCTTCGCTACTCTTGAGGTTAACCCAGGGCAATCCAAGAAAAAACAGCAGGCGTACTGGCCATGCTTCATAAACTACGGGTCCCCTTGGCTAAGGGTGATCTACTTGAAGCCTGTGCATTATCTCGCCCCTCTGTAACTACAATACAGAGCGCGGCTCTCAATCTACACCCCTTGGAATCACCAGTCAGGGGCACGGCACTTACAATCGCTTTTTTGCTAAATGCAACGATAAGTATGCCTATGCAAGTACGGGACGCCTGAAAACATAGGAGGAACATCCGAACAGTTAACACGAAACGCGATCTCCGATGGCATTTCTGTTGGTGTGACAACATGTACGCTTGTGCAAGTACGGGACGCCGGAAAACATGAGAAGAACGTTCGAACACTTAACCCGAAATGCGATCTTTACTAATTCATATTCAATTTCACACACACACGTCAAACAGGCTACATGTCTAACCTTTCTTCTCTCTGATGACAGGGTATTCATGAATACCAGGCCGTGTCTTTAAGGACCAAAAGCGAGGACCACACTCGCATATACTATTGGTTCACCTAACCCAAAGTATCATTAATTCCTTTAACAATTACTGATGCTACTCATCTTTTTCTTTTCTTTCCCTTTGTTTATACAAGTTCGATACAGGTAGGTCACCACAAATGATGGGCCCTTCCCTTCTAGAACCACTTCCTCCTCCTCTGCTCTACACTGGAGTAACAGGTTCACGAGGCATCGATGCGCGTCTTTCGCCATCATCCTCACCGCTTGTAATCATCATAGACTCTCCGAGAGAAATACATGGCAACAGCTTAGGGACAATGTAAGAAGCACGGACCAACGCACCCTGGGTTTCTCCCCAAGCCTTCCTGGAACCCAGCTCCGCTCTCTTCTTGGCATCTTCGGTGGCTTTCTGATCAGCTAGCTCCCTGACGTGGACTCGCGTAATAACATCTAGTTCAGGTCGCTAAGGGTCCTCTTGCCCTCCTTCGGTAGGCGTCATCAACGGCTTTCCTCTTTCTTGCTGACTCAGAGGACCTCTCCTTCTCCGCTTCAGCATCGGCCAACCTCTTCGCCACTACAGCAACAGATCCCTCCTAGGCACCCGGACAAGACTTTGCCCGAGCATCTTGTATGGCATCCTCATCCTGTCTGTCTATCCCTCTGGCTCCTTCGACTTTGCCTCTAGCCAGGCTTCCTAATCCTCAACCTCATCTTGCATTGCTTGCGCTCTTACATCAACTACGTCCGGTCAACCACCAATTCCCCTCCTCTGGAGAGGCTCATACAGATATGGGATCCCGATGCCATGGGTTCTCCTACTGCTCCAGATCGTTCCCGCTGCAACTCCAACCGGGACCCGGACGCTTGAGGAAGCGCGGGGGAAAAGCCTGGTGTCGCCTTTACTCCAAGCGGGGCTTCCCAGCACAAGTAGCCACTACTTGACTTCTAAGGGTTCATCACTCGCATCCTCTTCGGTTAGCAAGTACTCGAGCACGGGGGCAGCCGCCCACTTATCCTTGCACCAACTTACTCATATCAAGACCTGAGGAAGATCCCCATCAGCTTGCGCGCCAGCATTACCATCGCCACAGCCCTCGGGGCAACCATTCTAAAGAAGAACGAACGCCTCGCCCCAAGAATGATCCAGACCCAAAAGCTCGGGTCTCGGAAACTTCTAACCTCCCGCCAATACTACTAGAAAGACCGGGCGTAGAAGCCCTCACCAAAGGACAAAGGGAGCAACACGACCACCAGTTTCCCGAGAAGCTGGAGAATTTACACAAGTTCTCAAGTTTCCCCGGTCGGTTCATTGGGTTTGCAAAGCTTCAACACCCTGCCATTAAACTCATACTTGAAACGAAGCATGAAGCTAACTTACACCCCTCGATGCAACAACTTCCTACCTACAAGCGCGTCGAAACGCGATGATGACATCCGATTTGGATAACTATGGCAGTGGCTACCAGTAAACGTTAGCACCATTTTTGGATCGGATAAGGATCCTGCCATAATTGGGTTGAAGGCTAATGACTCGACCGTATGCCTGAATCTTGCGCGCATATACAAGCGGTCAGTCCGAATAAGTTCATTTCCAAAATCATTCGCCAACCAATTGTGTTACATTCAACTCCAATTACCGACCAGACATGAAACATTAAGCAACAATTCGAGCTTACTAGCTCGTCCCTGACATCGAGCAGAATCTAGCAGGCACCCAGGCCTGGAGCATCCCTCTACATATTATCGGACCAGCCTGGAAATTTCAAGATCCGAATATTCTAGCTCGTCCCTAACATCGATCAGAGTCTAGCAGATACCCGGGCCTCGGGGAAACCCTCAACAGATTGTCGCACTGGCCTGGCAATCTTAAGACCCCATCAGATCCACTTCAATCCCTGCTCTGGCGTCATCTTCACGGCATCCCTTGAAGCCACCGTCTTGAGAAGCGCACTCACCTAGCAACGTGGGGGAAATGCAGAGCCAGAATCCAGGCCCTTGAGGTTTCTCGGTTTTCAAACAGTGTCCGGACTCCATGAGGGTTGACACTCCGAAACACGACGACAACCTTCAGCCCCAGCAACTTACACCATGGCCATCAACGACTGCTAGCGCAATACCTGAGTCAAGATACAGCCGCGTCATGGTTGGGACATTAATCAGATATCGAGACTAACAGCTCGACTATGTATCGACATCCTACATACAAATTCGAGCCGGCAGTCCAAACAAGTCCATTCCTTAAGAACCGCGTCGCAAGGCCGCAACTCATAGTCATTATACGCTCATCCGACGCCATGCAAAGGTTCAAGTTTACAAATTCAAGATCGAAGTCAGGGCTTGACAAAGTTGTTGGAGTGCGAAGTTCTGTTCCGCGCTCCCATGCACAGGCTCAGTGATCAGATCCTCGGGCAAGCTCCGAACTCCTAAAGAATCTGAAAGAGTTAATAAGTGCTTGGGACACAAAGTCCAATCCTGTATCCACAAATACTTGTTCTCGAATCCCGACTTTCGCTTCCCGGAATCTACCTCTCAATGCTTTTGAGTGACAATCTCGGGAGCTCTTCGGCTTATCATATCCCTCTTTCCTTCTCCCGAAAACCTAACAACACCTCGAACATCCAAAGTGCAAAAGAAGTATTTCTGTGTCCTCCATGACTTGAGATGATCTTCTATCCGGAGAAGAGAAGACATGAAGCGACTACGATCAGACGATTGGCATACCCCAAACAAACGCTTTGGGATCGGAGTTCGGGATCGTACGCCAAGCTATGATCATATTAAGTTTCCTCCAAAGCTCCAGCTACTAAGTCCATCATGACCGAGCGACCACTCATATACTCACCAAATGCCCAACCAACAAGGTGCACACGCTTAGCCTTTGGGTCCGACCTCGCCTCAAAGGGAAATCTACACGACTACATGCCACGACATATGTCGAGTGTTGTCCTAAAAATGGCATTCACATATATGAGTTGATGAAACTTTGATCGATGGAACTGACTGGTGTCGTTGAACGATCTTGAGTTCACCTAATCCGAGGGATACTTCAAACCATCAAGCTCCCTCCCAACGACGTTTCAGTAACCACTTAGGGCGATCACGCGCCTAAGCCAGGACAATAACCATGCCTACACGCTTTTAAAATCTAACCAAATAGACCGACTTGATTCGTTAACCAAATGCATGCTAAAAAGCCTTAAGGGTTTAGGTATACACACAAAACAATCGGTTCTCGAGCCAAAGACTCTTCGGAAAGCTAAAATTGTGCGATCATAAGCCTAGGGCATACAATTCATTTTCGTTTTACCTATTCTAACTCAGATCGCATCGCACAAAGCCATACATAAACTTGGGGTCGCCTACGTGATTATAACCCGATAACAAACCGTTTGCACTTCGATGCAATCAGAAGTCGGCAACTAACTTTTATTGTCTTTAATCTACAGGATGTAGACGCCTTAGACAAGTTCCCGCCCATACCGCCAAACTCAAGCAAGTCAAAGCCCTTAGCAATGCGGGAATCCTAAGCTCATACCCACATATTTCAACAAGGCGTACCAACCACTCCAAAGCAGTGCGCTTTGGACATTCAAAGCTAGAGGAAGGTCATAACAAATCGCTAAGCACCGCATGGAGATGTTTGCGCCCATATCAGATCCACCTATAACCTTATACCAATACAACAACGGCTCGCTCACAATCCCATAACGAATGAGCCCGCTAGCCAATAATTTTTTTCACAGTAACTTGCAGGATAAATCCGTAACCCAACCGTCATCTCAACTTTCATTCCAAAGCACATCATGCCAAGACAAGGCGTCAAGACAAGAGGTACTTTGGGGGGCAAATGTTAACTGGCATTTTGGTCCGGTTACCAAAAGTACACAAGACACACTCGACTCAATGTGTCGCGTGTGGTTAAAGACGGAAGCATCGCCATAAAGCGAAGGAAATAGGTCGACGAGGGACCGCGCCAACAAGGACCTCGCCGCTCCTCCAAAACGTCGCCAATCCATCACCTCGAGCCCCGGAAGGGCATAGCCTTAGCCTCGACACTTGTCGTCCTCTTTCAGCGCTCCTCACACCCCATAGGACTTAAGGCTCGACTCCACGGGGATCGAGGCTTGAACCCCACCAGGCTCGAGGCTCGAACCCACGGGGATCAAGGCTCGAACCCCAGCGGGGCTCGAGGCTCGAACCCCGGGGGGGGGGGGCGAGGCTCGAACCCCAGGGGCTCGAGGCTCGAAACCTTAGGGGCTCGAGTCTTGAACCCCCAGGGGTTCGAAGCCCGAATCCCCATGAGTCTCGAGGTCCGAACCAGGCTCGAACCCCCACAGGGCTCGAAGTTCGAACCCCACGGGGCTCGAAGTTCGAACCGCATAGAGGGGTTCGAGTTTCGAGGCTTCGACACTCAGGTTCGAGTTTCGAGGCTTCGACACTCAGGTTCGAGTTTCTAGGCTTCGACACGTGGTGTTTGAGATGCAACATAACCAAATCTTTCCCCGGCCAGCTCCTGACCATGACGATCACCTAAAAATAGCTGATCGGCACATGACGATCACCTATTTTTGGTTGATCACTCCATGGTGCAAACCCCACTCCTTTTTATCCATTTTCCCATTCCTTTTTATCCTTTTGTACCTTCAACCTACTCCCACCTAATCCTACCTACTCCCACTCCTATAAATACCCCACTGCCTCATTCATTTCAAGGGAGAGATTCTTGGACCTTGAGACCTCGATAGAGCTCCATTAATGGCATCTCCTCTTTGAGGAAGAAGAAGGGCAAACTTGTCCATTTTACTATTTCTTGCAATTATGGCTATTTTGCATAATAGCCCATATATGTAATGAGAGGATCTCAACCTTGTAATCTTTCAAGTGATTAATAAAATCTCTACAACTCTTCAAAGTGGACGTAGGCCTTCACAAAAGGCCGAACCACTATAAATCTCTTGTGTCATTTACCGCTTATATTTAATTTACGTTATATAATATGCCTTGTCTGTGCGACCATATTATTTATTCCTAGTAAAACAGGAATCTTTGGTGTTGCGACATTTTTGGTCGTCAACAAATTTGTTGGTTTAAAACTAAATATTAACTATCCTATAAGATTATATTTCCTAAAATAATTTTCTTTAATACATTCGACATCGTCGAATTATAGTTACAGTTCCTAGTAGTGTTATTTATAAAAATCAGGCTTAAGCTTGGTCAACAACGGTAATTTATCGTTACAGTTTAAAACATGCAATACGATGTAATGTTTCCCTTTATGACTAATCTCCACATAATAGTCACGCTTAAGCCAAGTCAACAGCTTTATTTTATCGTTGTAGTTCAAAGACTTACAACACGTTACTATATTCCACTTTATAACAAATCTCAACGTAAAAGTCACGCTTATATAAATAATATAAAACCAACAGTACAGATAAATATTGTGGAATCCGGTTGGATTCCTCCAACCGATTTCCTTTATCCACAGATGTTAGTCCATACAATTTACACTAATTCCATATTAGGGAATATTTTAATCGATGGAGTCAGTATCCGACCACTAATGTGTTTATATGCAACAATATATATATTATTCAACCAATTTAACTACAATCTACCTACAAGACCATCACACAGCATTCAACCAATACTAAAATATAAGTATAATATTTTGAAATAGGTCAGAGTTAGTGAATTTACTCACCTTTGCGCGTTAACCGTTAAATAACGAATTGCGGTCAATTTGTTCACTCGGACGTCTTCTTTTGCCTAGAATTAAAATGATCTCTGATTGCTCCATACTAGTTCTGGTACGCAGTCTTTGATTATACGATCCTAGCGGCCCCCATCGGTCCATTACCAAACCAACCCACTTCACTATATTCTTCTTCTTCTTTTTTCGCCTATTTCTTTTATTCAATACAGGCTTCACTTTCCCGGCCCATCACCCCATCCTTACAACTTAAAGCCCAGACCGCTTCATACAGTCATCACCTTCCCTTCTTTGATTAACACTCCGTATTATTGGATTTTCATGGCCATTTCCGTTCATTTTTAAACCCCCTCTCCCTTTCAATACTTCACGCAACCAACTACGTTCTGCAACAAGCTTCACTGACTTACAGGCTAATCACCGAACTTTCCAATGCGGTGCTTCATTCTCTTTCCTTATCATGCCAAGATCCACCTACCTCTCATAAGAAACCCCCTCCATAAACCCCTGTCTTCACCACCCTACTCACGCTACAACAAGTACTCACATTTTTAAACCACTCGCGACCATCACTGCATGCACCATGTATTCACCCTTTCGGTCTACACTACTCCCATATTCACAGTTCACTTCTTTGTTGCCACCATACCCATTACTTCACTTCACTGTCATTTGTTGCATGGCCTTGCTCCCCCACTGCAAACCATACCTTCGAACATACCACCAGAAAATGAGACACCAAGATCTGACACCTCCTCCTCGGAATCAATGCTTGTTCCCATTTCCCGGCTCCATGCACTGCGCCACTTCACTTTCTGTTCAGTTTCTTCTTTGCAGTCTACTCTTTAGTTTGCAAGCGTAACTTTTTCAATGTACTTCTCCATTATGACACGCCCTTGCACTTCCTTCAGTCAGCAGCATCTCCATCCTCACCGCATACAACATTCTCCTTCCCTTCTGACATCAGTACCCACGTATTTAACTTCCTTCCACTTCTTCTCATGCTTCAGAAAACCACCTCACTTCACACATCATCCACGTAATTCCTTACAGCCACTGCCTACACAACTCTTTTCCATACCTCACTCCAAACACATCCGCTCCATAACACTGCTGCTACTCACATTTCAAACCCCCAAACAGCTTACACCCCAGCTACCACTCTTCCTATATCGCTCATTTCAACAGCCCGACCTTCCTCTATTTCAGGTCACCCTGACTTTGTGGATAGCTGCGCCGCCTTTGTCAATTTATGGCGCCCCGATACGAACACTTATATATGTGTTTTTCTTTGATTTTTTGAGGATGATTACATTTGTTTTTATATTGTTTGTGAAGCCATTAAACACGGCTGAGTTTCCTGAAGCCAAACAAAAGAATGAAAATCGATATTTATAGCTGAGTTTACCTTGGCATTGAAGCTTTGATATAGGCATGTTCCTTCTCAGTTTAGGGTAGGTTTTGGATTTGAAAATACACGGTAGGTTTTCAGATCGAAATCTGCAGGGTAAGTTTTGATATTGATATTTTTGATAGCCATGTGTTTTAGGCTTTGATTCCCAAGGTATAGCTTGTGATGTTACTGTCATAGGTAGTAGGTAGATTGGCAGGTATGGGCTTCATTTGGTGAGAGTGTGGGTACATTGAGGGAAGGTGAGAATAGACTTCAAATCATAGGGAGTGTTCTTTTTTCAAAGTAGCCATGCATAAAGGATAGGCTTTGTACGAAAGTTAAGTGATCTGTATTTATGTTTCCTTAGTGGCAAAGCAAAAGAAATATTCATACTTCTATCCTAGCCTTCAGTAGACTTGTAGTGTAGGTTATAGTTCCAACACAAGCTTGTGTGAATAGAAAGAATTTGTAGCATTTACTTTACTTTGCCATGAAGTAGTAGTTGTATAGTGAAACACCCCACACCCATTAAGGTCACTCACTTAGGGAATGCCTTAACTTTGGTGGAGTATTTTAAGTGAATACAGAACAGAAAATCACAACAAGATAGATATACAGTAATATTTGGAAATTTAAAACTTTATTTCATTGCAGCAAAAAGTAAACATGTTTGGTTACATCACAGAACCATAAACCAGAATCAAGTACATAATATCCATCTTGTTAAAACAAAATACGTAATCCCATTACATAACTAATAGCCAAAAAGAAAATGATAAGCTGGGCTTTACTTCAGCAGTCCAAGCTCCAAAAGAGAGATAAAGCAGTCTGATCAAACTCCACTAGTGCTAGGTCCAGCCTGAGGACCTGAGGGGGAAAAAGATAGAAAACAACAGGGTCAGACATAAGTCTGAGCGAGTCCTATAACTTTAACAATACAATTATTAAAGTAACTAGGGTAAGACATAAGCTTAGTATACGGTGACGGCCGGGGATAAATGGCTACAGTAAGCAGCCAACTAGACATAGGATGAACGAAGATAATGGTAAAGACGCACCCAACTACCCAAGATAATTACTACACTGCACCACACCAGTTACTCCTAAAGGTTGATCCCACTAATGGACTTAGAAATTTTACTAGTAGTTTCGTCTACCCCTAACTGACTACATAGGTGTCGTCTGCCCCTATCTCCAACAGGTGTATCCACTACCCCCATGCGATCGGCTCCCTAAATGTAGATACCCGTGCTGGCCCCACAATGGGGTCTATAACTCCCCAAAGTGGCAACCCAATACCACCAACTACGCACGGCTTATAACTACACGATGCAACAACTTCTTACCTACCAGCCCGGGCCCACAAACGCATATGAACCCGTTTGACTTGCGTTGCCACCGCTAACCCGTTTTGGCCTATTATAGTCAAACCCATTATGCATGTCCCGTCCTCGACATGGGTCGAGCTCACAAAGATACGCATGGGCTACTGGTTGAAATGGGCCCCCATAACTTGGCACAAGCCATCCACCTAAGCTTGTCCCCCTCTAGTGTATCCCACTAAACACTTTAGTCATGTTCACTTACATGTTTGGCATTTTGGTAAACTATTCTAATCGTATTTCAATTGCCACACAAGGAACCCACTAAATTTCCACATGCCACCCAAGGCACCCACTTAACCCCTCATGCCCCACTACATTCTTATCTGGTTAAGTGTTTCTTAATTCATTAAGACTGTGACCTTATAAAGACCTCTCACATTAGACTGACATTTATGGCAGCAGGATTTGCCGGGTGGTTCCGGCCAGCCTTACGCCATAAAAGAGCCTAACCTCATGTCTTTACAATTGTCACGTATTTAGTTTATGCCTAAAACCCCTCACATTGGACTGACATTTGTAGCCGCTGGATTTGTCGGGTGGTTCCGGGCAGTCTTACGCTACAAAAGAGTCCAACCTCGTGTCTTAGACGATTAATTACACCTAATTAATCATCCCCACAATTTGGATTAATTTTCCCTATCCAATGTATTAATTTTAACGATGTCCATAATTGACTCAATTATGTCCATCAATTTATGGTATGCAAAATCATACCAATTTCACCCCAATTTATTTTAACATATGTATATTATTAACCCCATCGCCCCCACGTAATTCGTTCGCTTAACATGACATACATGTATGTATATTAGACTAGCAATTAGTCTAAAAGGGAAGATACATTACAATAGATCTAACAACATTACTAGCATAACTTTTGCGTTATCATGGGTTTAGAAGGTGTCAACTTGCATGTATGATCATAGCGTTAAACCCAACTAGCATAGATAGTCAACCTAAACTTGCATGTATCATATATGTCATTAAGAGGGGTAAACTTGCATAGGTTATTCATGTCATAGATCTAATAAAAAGGGTTAAACTTGCATATGTTGTACATGTCATAGATCTAATCAAAAGGGTTAAACTTGCATATGTTGTACATGTCATAGATCTAAACTCAAGGGTGTAGAACTTGCATCATGTTATTTAATCCACATATAATCTTGCGAACAATCATCATCAAAACTAGCATGTAATCTAACACCCAAACTTGCATAACATGGTGCCATAATGGATCGATGTTGAACATAGTGATTTACACATATAAAGAGGGATTCACAACAAACTAGCATCATGAACAAATAGCATGTATTCACAAATTAATATATTTTCCATTGATCCACAAACATAACCATATAACCTTTTTATATCGTATCTTAGTTAATTTAGCAATTGGCTTATTAAAGACATAGAACTCACCTTTCGTGGTTTAGAGAATTATGAACAATAAATCAAACTTGATGTAGAATTGTTGTAGCGACGCTATTCGATTCGTTGTTGAAGCTCTAGAGTTGAATTAGGTTGAGTTTATTAGCTTTAATCTTCCTTTAATTTGCGGCGGCTACTTCTAGGTTGCAAAGTGATGGCATGACGGCCTTGGTTCCAATTTTATTGAGGTTTAGGGTTAGGTTAATCACATATTTATAGGTGTAGGAAGTCATTTAGGACCATTAGATTAACCCTGAACTATGAGAACCAATCAGATGCAAAATTTGTATTTGAGCGAATCGGCCCACGGGTTGACAGCCAAACACCCTGGATTAAACCATTGTCGACCCAGCAGGGCTTGGGTCGACCCCAAAATGGGCCGGTTCAGTTATTCCCCCTCCCAATTTGCTGTTTTGAACTTTTTTGCATATATATTTATTTAATTTTTTTATTTTCTTATATATATCTATATATATATTTCTCTCATATGCATACAAACTTCAAGGCTTAATAACATCTTCATAAGGTATCTGTTTCGTGCATACCAAATGTCTATCTTGACCCAAAATTTTGAGACGAACATAATAGCGCAACCCATTTTACTTAATTCTTTTTCTAAAAATTAAGTATACTTTAAATTTGTGAATTTTAATGTTATAAAATTACGGGGTGTTACATTCTCCCCTCCTTAAAGGATTTCGTCCCCGAAATCTTCAAGTTAAGAAGATTGTAAGTCCTACCATCCAAACAACCATCTACTCAACCATCAACCACTAGCAACCATGGTTCTTAAAATAAAATTTCTAATGCTTTTCATGTACATATGCATCGTGTGTGTATATGTCCGTATACTAATGCAAAATTAGGCGGTCCACTGATTCAGTCGACCTCCTCAATGCAAATAATGATAGTGCCATGTATCTATCATGTATGCAAAGAACCCTATACATATCATTACTACATGTGTGCACAACTATTCATTCAAATGCAACATCCATATGATACATCCATTATACATCCATTTAACTGAGTACATCCATACATATGCAGTATGCAATATGAAGTGACTGAGCCGATCTAGTGCCTAAAGTGTATGTGTTTATGCATCCACGAGCAACCACTAGCGAACACTTGCATCCATATGCATCCACCATGCACAACATGTCTCAAACACATGTTTCAACCATAGGATTACCCTATCTAAAGTTCAAAGGTACTAGCGAGAGGATATACTAAAGATAAGATAAGTACAAGATAAGCGATAAAGGAGAATTTAAAGGACATTCCCTCAAAAAGAAAAGGGTACAATAAACGCATCTTCTCTTCCGTCTCCCAAGTAGCGTTGCTCTCATCATCTCCCCGTTGCACTTTGACTAGTTTGACCTCTCAATTTCTCAACTTACTAATTTCTGACCCAAGAATGCGCGTAGGAGCTCGTCGAACCATCGCGTCACGCTCTATCTCCACCTCTCTAAGCAAGCTCGGCTCTACCACCTCCGTAGTCTCGTGTAGGCACTTCCTCAAATGTGACACATGGAATACGTCATGTGCACCACTAAGCCTCTTGGGCAACTCCGCTCTATACGCCATCTGTCCAATCCTTTCCTTAATAGGAAGCGGCCCTACGAACCTTGGTGCTAACTTCCCAACGGACCCACAGCGAACAACATTCCGTAATGGAGACACCTTGATAAAGATAATGTCCCCAACATTAAACTCAAGATCTGTCCTCCCCTTGTCCGCATAATATTTTTGCCTATCTTGCGCCACCTTCATTCTTCTCCGAATTAAGTCGATCTTTTCTGAAGTCTCTCTAATCATATCGGGCCCTAGCAATATCTTATCTGTAGATTCCCACCAACACGTAGGTGAACGACAAGGCCTTCCATAAAGAGCTTCGAAAGGTGCCATGCCAATGCTAGACTGAAAGCTGTTATTATAAGCGAACTCCACCAATGGAAGGTGCTCTTCCCATGTACCCCCAAAGTCTAAGATACATAGCCTCAAAAGGTACTCTAGAATGTGATTCACCCTCTCGGTCTGGCCGTCCGTATGAGGATGATATGCGGTGCTCAAACATAACTAAGTCCCTACCGCCTCTTGCAAGCTCTTCCAAAACTCGCTAGTGAAGATAGGATCTCGATCGCTCACTATGCTAGAAGGAACACCGTGCAATCCTCTTACTTTTCACGGGTATGAAATGGGCGCTCTTTGTAAGTCTATCTACCACAACCCAAATTTCCGCATTGCCCTTCCTCGATCTTTGTAACCCATCAACAAAATCCATCGAGACACTATCCCACTTCCATTGCGGAACCTGCAATGGGTGAAGAAACCCACCTGGTTTCTTTTGCTCCGCTTTTACTTGTTGGCACACCAAGCATCTAGCAACATACTCGGCCATATCCTTCTTCATACAGGCCCAAAAGAAAACTCGCTTCATGTCTTTGTACATCTTGTCCCCGCCGGGATGAATGGTCATCTACGAACGATGTGCATCATCAAGAATAGCCTTCTTCAAACCCTCGTCTCGTGGTACACAAAGCCTACCATCCCTACGTAACCAACCCTTATCATCTAGGTTATACCTACTTAAATGACTGGATGACTCCCCCCCTTATGAGCTTTTCTACTAACTTATCCAACTGTGGGTAATTTCGCTGTGCCTCACCAATTCATCCCAAAAGTGTAGGTCTGACCTCTAAGGATGCTAGCAAATCAGGTACAAAGTCAACAGAAGGTCTAAAGTCAAACATCGAAATAAATTCCAAGCTTCGTCGTTCAACGAACAATGGATTCAAGGATAGCCTTTATCTGCTTAAGGCGTCGGCCACCACGTTACCCTTGCTAGGGGTATATGCTATTTCTAAATCGTAGGACGCTAAGAATTCCATCCACCTTTGCTGCCTTAAGTTCAAGTCCTTCTGAGAGAACAAGTATTTTAAAGATTTGTCATCGGTGAACAGTTCGAATTTTTTGCCAAGAAGATAATGGCGCCAAGACTTAAGCGCGAAAACAATAGCGGCCAATTCTAGGTCATACGTAGGGTAATTTTTTCTCATGCACTCTCAACTGCCTTCCCCTATAGGCTATTACCCTTACCTCTTGCATTAAGACTGCGCCTAGTCCTGTCCCACAAGCATCGGTATAAACAGTAAATGGCTTACTCTCATCTAGCAGCACTAAGACTGGGGCTGAGGTTAAAGCCCTCTTTAAACGTTGGAACGCATCATCACAATCTACGTCCCACGTGAAAACTAGATTCTTCTTTGTCAAGCGTGTTAATGGAGCTGATATCTTCACGAAGTCCTTGATAAACTTCCTATAGTAGCCAGCCAACCCCAAGAAACTTCTCACCTCGGTAGCATTTTTAGGAACCTTCCAATCTTGGATGGCCACTACTTTGTGGGATCCACAGCTATCCCTTCTTTCGAGACTACGTGCCCTAAGAATCCCACTTCCCTCCTCCAAAGTGACATTGAGAGAATTTATCTTTAAGGTTATGCGTTCGAAGGGTCTCCAACACTTCCCTAAGATGTAGGGCATGCTCTTCCTCGCTCTTAGAAAAGACCAAGATGTCATCCACAAAGACCACCACGAATTTTTTAAGGTACTCCCTAAACACCCTACTCATCAAGTCAACAAAGTATGCGGGGGCGTTTGTCAACCCATAGGGCATCACAACCCACTCATAGAAACCATCTGGAGTCCTAAAGGAAGTCTTGTCTATGCTATCCTCAGCCACTCTCAACTGATGAAACCCAGTGGCTAAGTCCAACTGCGAAAACACTGAGGCGCCAAATAATTGATCGAAGAGATCATCAATTCTCGGCAGTGGGTGTCTATGCTTCTTCGTAAGTTTATTAAGTTCTCTATAGTCCACACAAAGCCTGAGGGACCCATCCGCCTTCATGGCAAATACTACTGGAGCACCCCACTTCGATATACTAGGTCTTATGAACCCCTTCTCAAGCAACTCCCCCACTTGCTTATTGAGTTCCCTCCTCTCACGAGGAGCAATGTGGCGCACTGGCAAAGATACTGGTTTTGCATTGTCTACAAGATATATTCGGAAGTCTATCTCCTGCTTCGGAGGTAAGCCCTTCACCTCCTCAAACACATCTGAGTATTCCCGGACTACGCTAAAAGACCGCAAGCTCTCAACCGACGCGTTAAGCGACTCTAGATAACTTAGCATAACAGAATTCATGGGATTACAAGATATTTCGAGAGTGTTACCAAGGCGGGTCATGAGCCTAACTACTCACCTTTCACAATCTAGAATGGCACCATTACTGGATAACCAGTCCATTCCTAAAATTAACCCATAGCCCGTGAAGCCCAAAACATAAGCATCACATCTAAACTCAACGCTTAGTAAAGAAATCTTCAAACCCAAACACATCATGGACAAATAAGCTGAGCCCAGAATTGGGTTTGAAACAACCAAGGGACCTTCTACTAAACTGGTGTCTAAGTGCAGTGATTCAACTAATGATGCAGAGATAAATGAATGTGATGCGCCAGAATCGAATAAAGTACGGACAAGATGATCAAAGAGAAAAACTAGACTTTCAACGGAAATGGTTCTACCTCTTTCTTGCAGCGATGGGACCGCGAGAGCATGAACTTGTCCCCCTGCCTGCCCTGGTGCCATAAGAGCCTGCACCTGTCCTCCTGAGGTAGACCCTGCCCTCTGCCCCTTCTTTGGGCAATCCTTGACTAGATGTCCCACTTTGCCACAGTGTAAACAGCCAGTCTTCTTCTTCTTTCTACAATCTTTTCTTAGGTGGCCTGGTGTCCCACAGTTAAAGCATTTCTTCTTTCCCTTGCCATTTTTGCCTTTCCCACCCTTATTTTGCTGTTGCTGTTGAGGTCTCTTCTGATCCCCTTTCTTCTCGGGTGCCTTATTAGCATTAGGGCCTTTCTCTTCCTCATGCATGAATGCCATGTCTACTAGCTTCTCAAAGGTGGCCCCCATAGGGATGTAGGTCATAGCCAACCCTTGCAATGGTGCATTCAAGCCTTTAACGAACCTCAGAGCCTTCTTCTCCGGCGTGTTCACCAATTCTAAGCCAAACCTTGCCAATTGGTTGAATTTGTTGACATACTCTTTCACCATTAGATTTCCTTGCTTCAATGTCAAAAACCTTTCCATACAGAGATTCTCTTCTGCTCGTGAGAGAAATATAGCCTCAAACGTATGCCTGAAATCCGCCTAAGAGTCAACAGGACGCTCCCCATTAGTGACCTTCCACCAGAACGAGGCCTCTCCCTTCATTAACCAAGCAGCTAATTTGACTTTCTTTCCTTCTTCCACTTCAAAGATTTCTAGCAATTCTTCTACCTCCTCAAGCCAATCCCTAGCTTCCATAAAATTTTCTGACGCTTGAAAAGGTTTTCTACCCATAGCCTTAAATTCCTTGCATGTCTTAGCAAAAGTATCTGCGCGAGGAGGGGGAGGAGGAGGAGCGGGTGCGACTGGTTGTGGAGGAACATTTGCTGGACCTGCAGCGGTGGCCCTAGCCTCTAATAACCTCCTATGCCATCCTGGTACTAGTACACCCTCTGGAAGGTTAAGATCTTCAGCCATGCTGAAACGAAAAAGAAAAGATCCAAAATGGAGAATTAGAAAGATAGAGATATGGTTATTAGGGATTATGTTTTTTTTTCAAAAACTTTTCTCTTAAAAGGACATTTTTTTGAAAATATTCCTTCAAAAATGTTCTTAGAAAAATAGTTCTCAAAAAATTTTATCTGTTCAGGTAACCTTAAGCTCTGATACCACGTGTAACACCCCACACCCATTAAGGTCACTCACTAAGGGAATGCCTTAACTTTGGTGGAGTATTTTAAGTGAATATAGAACAGAAAATCACAACAAGACAGACATAAAGTAATACTTGGAAACTTAAAACTTTATTTCATTGCAGCAGAAAGTAAACATGTTTGGTTACATCACAAAACCATAAAGCAGAATCAAGTACATAATATCCATCTTGATAAAACAAAATACATAATCCCATTACATAACTAATAGCCAAAACGAAAATGATAAGCTGGGCTTTACTTCAGCAGTCCAAGCTCCAAAAGAGAGATAAAGCAGTCTGATCAAACTCACTAGTGCTAGGTCCAGCCTGAGGACCTGAGCGGGGGAAAAGATAGAAAACAATGGGGTCAGACATAAGTCTGAGCGAGTCCTATAACTTTAACAATACAATTATTAAAGTAACTAGGGTAAGACATAAGCTTGGTATACGGTGATGGCTGGGGATAAATGGCTACACTAAGCAGCCAACTAGACATAGGATGAACGAAGATAACGGTAAAGACGCACCCAACTACCCAAAGATAATTACTACACTGCACCACACCAGTTACTCCTAAAGGTTGATCCCACTAATGGACTTAGAAATTTTACTAGTAGTTTCGTCTACCCCTAACTGACTACATAGGTGTCGTCTGCCCCTATCTCCAACAGGTGTACCCACTACCCCCATGCGATCGGCTCCCTAAACGTAGATACCCGTGCTGGCCCCACAGTGGGGTGTATCATTCCCTAAAGTGGCAACCCGATACCACCAACTACGCACGGCTTATACCTACACGATGCAACAACGTCATACTTACCAGCCCGGGCCCGCACACGCATATGAACCCGTTGGATTTGCGTTGCCACCGCTAACCCGTTTTGGCCTCTTATAGTCAAACCCAGTATGCATGTCCCGTCCTCGACATGGGTCGAGCTCACAAAGATACATATGGGTTACTGGTTGAAATGGGCCCCCATCACTTGGCACAAGCTATCCACCTAAGCTTGGCCCCCTCTAGTGTATCCCACATAACCCTTTTGTCATGTTCACTTACATGTTTGGTATTTTGGTAAAGTATTCTAATCGTATTTCAATTGCCGCACAAGGCACCCACTAGATTTCCACATGCCACCCAAGGCACCCACTTAACCCCTCATGCCCAACTACATGCTTATCTGGTTAAGTGTTTCTTAATTCATTAAGACCGTGACCTTATGTAGACCTCTCATATTAGACTGATATTTATGGCAGCTGGATTTGCCGGTGGTTCCGGGCAGCCTTACACCATAAAAGAGCCTAACCTCGTGTCTTTACAACTGTCACGTATTTAGTTTATGCCTAAGACCCCTCACATTGGACTGACATTTGTAGCCGCTGGATTTGCCGGGCGGTTCCGGGTAGTCTTACGCTACAAAAGAGTCCAACCTCGTGTCTTAGACGATTAACTACACCTAATTAATCATCCCCACAATTTGGATTAATTTTCCCTGTCCAATGTATTAATTTTAACGATGTCCATAATTGACTCAGTTATGCCCATCAATTTATGGTATGCAAAATCATACCCATTTCACCACAATTTATTTTAACATATGTATGTTATTAACCCCATCGTCCCCACGTAGTTCGTTCTCTTAACATGACATACATGTCTGTATATTATACATTACAACATATCTAACAACATTACTAGCATAACTTTTGCGTTATCATGGGTTTAGAAGGTGTCAACTTGCATGTATGATCATAGCGTTAAACCCAACTAGCATAGATAATCAACGCAAACTTGCATGAATCATATATGTCATTAAGAGAGGTAAACTTGCATAGGTTATTCATGTCATAGATCCAATAAAAAGGTTTAAACCTGCATATGTTGTACATGTCATAGATCTAATCAAAAGGGTTAACCTTGCACATGTTGTACATGTCATAGATCTAAACTCAAGGGTGTAGAACTTGCATCATGTCATTTAATCCACATATTATCTTGCGAACAATCATCATCAAAACTAGCATGTAATCTAACACCCAAACTTGCGTAACATGGTGTCATATTGGATCAATGTTGAACATAGTGATTTACACATATAAAGAGGGATTCACAACAAACTAGCATGATGAACAAATAGCATGTATTCACAAATTAACATATTTTCCATTGATCCACAAACATATCCATATAACATTTTCATATCGTATCTTAGTTAATTTAGCAATTGGCTTATTAAAGACATAGAACTCACCTTTCGTGGTTTAGAGAATTATGAACAATAAATCAAACTTGATGTAGAATTGTTGTAGCGACGCTATTCGATTCGTTGTTGAAGCTCTAGAGTTGAATTAGGTTGAGTTTATTAGCTTTAATCTTCCTTTAATTTGCGGCGGCTACTTCTAGGTTGAAAAGTGATGGCATGACGGCCTTGGTTCCAATTTTATTGAGGTTTAGGGTTAGGTTAATCACATATTTATAGGTGTAAGAAGTCATTTAGGACCATTAGATTAACCCTGAACTATGAGAACCAATCAGATGCAAAATCTGTATTTGAGCGAATCGGCCCACGGATTGACAGCCAAACACCCTGGATTAAACCATTGTCGACCCAGCAGGGCTTGGGTCGACCCCAAAATGGGCTGGTTCGGTTATTCCCCCTCCCAGTTTGCTGTTTTGAACTTTTTTGCATATTTATTTATTTAAATTTTTTATTTTCTTATATATATCTGTATGTATATTTCTCTCATATGCATACAAACTTCAAGGCTTAATAACATCTTCGTAAGGTATCTGTGTTGTGCATACCAAATGTCTATGTTGACTCAAAATTTTGAGACGAACATAATAGCGCAACCAATTTTACTTAATTCTTTTTCTAAAAATTAAGTATACTTTAAATTTGTGAATTTTAATGTTATAAAATTATGGGGTGTTACATATAGGTTAGCTTATTTAAGTATAGATACTAGGTATGGTTCAATGAGTGTCTGTGTGTCGGTTTCTGTTTTATATGAATTCCGTTCGTTATGTACTGCTGTGGACAGAGATAAAATTATGGTCGTATCCAGCGGGGTGTCACGATCCCAAAAATATAATAATTTCGGTAGGTTAACTGATATTGTGAAACCCCGAAATACTGATACAGGGTGCAAAATACTTCAAATAAAAAGCTGCAAATTAAATTATCACTACTTCCTACAGGAACCATGTCTAAATTCGAAGCCGATTTCAAATATATTTAAATAAACGTTATGGCCAAAAACGAATATATCGTTGTTTTTCTGAATATTTAATTTGGACATAACTTGCAATATATAATCTGAAATCTCGATTTTTCACTTCCATTAGAAAGATAACGTTCAACAGATCTAAACGTTTCTTGTTTCGAGGAAATCCGATTTATAATAAATCCTGTATACCCAGTTGAAGTTCAGAACGTTATATTACGAACTACTGCGGTATTACGGGCTCGATTATATTTAATATATATTTTTATACGTTCAACTTCGTTTTAATTAATATACAAATCCATTTATATTACGAATTCAGTATTTAAACTGATTTAAATATTCAAATACAAACTGATAAAAATGTGGGACGTTACATTCCTTCCCCCTTAAAAGAATTTCGTCCCCAAAATTGCTAAGGTAGGAAAATGCTATAAACCCCATTATAACCAGGTTAATATCCTTTATTTTGCTTCTCAGTTTCAGTTTCAATGGAACTAGTTAATTATTATTTCAATTTGAATATTTATTCTCTTTTTACTAGCGAATATTTTCAACAAATCTGGAAATTTCCTAACACATTAATCTACTGGAAAATTTCGCCAGCATCTCCTCTGCATGGATCTATCGGTACTACTACAACTCGCTGTTCTAGGCCTTCTCCTATCCAAAAGAAAATTAAACAGCAAAACGGCTCGCCAAACAGGCTCATAAAAATCTCATACTTGTAAAAATATAAACGTGTACCTTCTCTGTTAGGCATTCAACTCTATCTCTGCGATTTGCCATCACTTCAGCATATACCATTTCATTTCCACTTGGTTTCCATTCAAATTATCCTCAAACCACATCATCCACTTATAACTCCATTTAAACTCCAATTCCAAACTCAATTCCAACTCTTTATTCATTAATTCAATTCCATTCCAGATTATCTCGACTCGAAACCAATTTTAATTTGACTTATTTATTTACTTCATAAGTAAATTTTAAATTTCAGAATTCAAATTCCTGGTGTTTTTATTTCAAATCATTTTGAAATAATATATTATTTGCATATAATAATGGTAATTCAAAACATTTGAATTTCTGACAACTTGTTTCCTCATAATAATTCATAAACAAAAATATTTGGTAGTAATCCGTCACTCAGAAACTTGAAAATGAACACTGATGATGCGGCCGTCATCATTGGAATTTATTTTCCTGCGATCGAAGTGAGTTCAATACCATATAATTTTCAAAACTCATTTTCAAATGCTCCATTTTTAAATTGCATTAAAATATCCTTTTAAAATACCTGGAAAATGTTTCTAAATTCTCCTAGGATTTTAAATTTTCATATTCTTAATTCAACATTCATTTACAACCCCTTTCAGGTTTTAGAGTTTTAAATTTCCAATTCTAGTTTAAACTCAGATTTAATTCATCTGATTTTGTATATTATACTTATATGAATTTCGATGATTTATTTACATAACAAACTTAATTATGATCTTATTCGACTATAATAATGATCACACATCCAGTATATTATAATAATATGAAGATATATACTTCTTTATATCAAAATATAATTTGGATAAAATTATTTCATTTATCCAGCTTTTAAAACAATATTGTGTCGAATAACTTTGTTCAAGAGTTTAGAAACACCTATCGATACAGTTTGCACTACCGTATCGACCAGAATTCACAAACTACTCGACAAACCAACCAACACAATATAAAACAGTTTTTATATCAGTTTTCAAATTACTCACTCATATATATACACTCAAACTCAATCAAGGGTACTACTAACCCCATCTCTTATTGAGTTACGCCACAGAGCCAATGTAATCACTTAACCTTCAGCTCTGATACCAAATGTAAAGGCCAGTAAATCCGTACCAATTTGAGCTGACTAATATTCTACACATTCAACCCAAAGTGCACAAAAATACAGATCTTTAATAGAAAGAAATAAGAGGATGAGATAGAAAAGATAGAACTAATAGAATAGAAGAGTAAGAAGAATACAACTGAACAGAATCAGAGTAAATACGAAACTCACAGCGAACAAATAAAATATATTATATAACAAAACTTTGAAATACAAAACTGTTTTTGTATTTACATACCATATCAGAGTATTAGTCATATACATCATAGTGGAAATAAATATCTAAATAACTACTGGTGGAGCTTCCAGCTTTGAGCTCTTCCAGGTGAATCTGTAAAATCCTGAACCACTTGTCTGCCCGTACAAATTTGGGCACCCAAGAGTTTAGGGAAAACAAACAAAATAAACTATGGGTCAGTCATGGGACTGGTGTGAGTAAACTCCAACCATATTGTTTAACTTTGAAAATCCTTTTTGAAACAAAAGGATAATACTAAGACCAGCCCACACATAAACATGGACGGTTTTTACCTTACTATGATCCAAATATTTTTGATATCAAAATCCAGTGATATTATAATAATGTCTAATCGATATAAATAACCAAGTAGCAAAACGCTTGTATCTCACGCTCCACATATGTATAGTATAAAATCATAAACCGCAGGGCGCCTATTGGAGATTGGATTCCAACAGACAAGGTATGAGAGCACCTTCCGATCAATGTAGTCTAAAGGGTATACACTTCAGGTTCAACAAGAACGTCTTGCAAACCGGCCACACATGACCGCCCACTCATTTAGCATGAGTGTAGCGAATATATTGCCCCCCACGGTTGTTGGCCATCCAACCGTAATCCGAAGATACAGAATCGAAAAGAAGAACAAATATGAATTTTTTCTAGATCGGTGACAATACACCCTGCTAGGGGATGACCCAACTAGCCATGCTGGCTAGCCCAACTTTTGTCACTTCCCGGTTGTGAGGCTAGAGGCTACGTCTATCTTCAGAACATATGATCACCATTCACTTTGAATGCCACATCGTCAAACCCATCAATTCACTAATCGATTTCTAAAAATATCACGGGTATAAAAAGCTAAGAGGAACGAATTCCTCCGCCACTGGATGAAATACCTTTAAGAGATCAACCATATGTGATTTGTTAGGTATACTTTGTCAGACACTCGTCCATACAAGTTGTTATGTGACTGGACAAACAGAAATCAGCATTCTGGAACTAGACGACCCTTGCATTCCACCCCGTCTTCAATTGTCTTCAGCATCATTTAATTCGCAGCGCTTATGCTTATGCGGAGTAGTTTTTGGATAGTGTATCCAACCGGTCTCTCCGTATTGACAACGATAGTCAAAACACTTCGATAGGCGGTTATTTAACTATCGAAGTAAAAACAAACATTCACTCAAATGTACAATTAAACATCACACAATCACTGGCCCTTTTTGTTTACATTAATTTTCTAGTTTTTCATATCTTCCCAGATATTCCTCTCAACCTGTTTAGGCCTCACTCTTCTTGGAAACCATTTCCAGTTTTCATTATATCTATTAAACTTGCAACATTTGCTTTTTAAACACTATTAACTTTAAAATGTGAATATAATCTATTTATAGAAATCTGAATACCTTTATCAAATAAATATTTATTTAAGTAATAAATACCCTTATGGGCCCAACTATATTTACTGAGTTATTCTATAATTTTATCTTCCCATTCCCCATTTCATAAACTCTGTTTCTAAGTAACTTCTTGTTAACTTAATATCAAGTCCATAGCTAAATATTGATTACATATCCTATTATAATTTGTTGGTTTAAAACTAAATATTAACTGTCCTATCAGATTATAATTCCTAAAATAATTTACTTTAATACATTCGACATCATCGAATTATAGTTCCAGTACCTAGTAGTGCTATTTATAAAAATCACGCTTAAGCTTGGTCAACAACGCTAATTTATTGTTATAGTTTAAAACATGCAGTACGCTGTAATATTTCCCTTTATAACTAATCTCCACATAACAGTCACGCTTAAGCCTAGTCAACAGCGTTATTTTATCGTTATAGTTCAAAGACTTTCAATATATTACTACATTCCACTTTATAACAAATCTCGGCGTAACAGTCATGCTCGTATAAATAATATAAAACCAACAGTACAGATAAATATTGTGGAATCCAGTTGGATTCCTCCAACCGATTTCCTGCATCCATAGATGTTAGTCCATACAATTTACACTTATTCCATATTAGCGAATATTTTAATCGATGGAGTCAGTATCCGACCACTGCTGTGTTTATATGCGACGATATATATATTATTCAACCAGTTTGACTGCAATCTACCTGCACGACCATCACACAGCATTCAACCAATATTAAAATATAATTATAATATTTTGAAATAGATCAGAGTTAGTGCATTTACTCACCTTTGCCCGTTAACTGTTAAATAACAAATTGCGGTCAATTTGTTCGATCGGACGTCTTCTTTTGCCTAGAATTAAAATGATCTCCGATTGCTCCATACTTGTTCTGGTACGCAGTCATTGATTATACGATCCTAGCGGGTCCCCATCGGTCCATTACCAAACCAACCCACTTCACTATATTCTTCTTCTTCTTTTCATCTATTTCTTTTATTCAATACAGGCTTCACTTGCCCGGCCCATCACCCCATCGTTACAACTTAAAGCCTAGACCGCTTCATACAGTCATCACCTTCCTATATTTGATTAAAACTCCGTGCTACTAAATTATCATGGCCATTTCCGTTAATTTTTAAACCCCCTCTCCCTTTCAATACTTCACGCAAACAGCTATGTTCTCTAAACAAGCTGCACCAACTTACAGGCTAATCACCAAACTTCCCAATGTGGTGCTTCATTCTCTTTCCTTCTCATACCAAGATGCACCTACCGTTCACAAGAAACCCCCTCCATAGACCCCTGTCTTCACCACCCAACTCACGCTACAACAAGTACTCACGTTTTTAATCCACTTGCGACCATCACTTGATGCACCATGTATTCACCCTTTCGGTGTACCGCTACTCCCTTATTCACATTTCACTTTTTGTTGCCACCATACCCATTACTTCACTTCACTTCCATTTCTTGCATGGCCTTGCTCCCCCACTGCAAACCATACCTTCGAACATACGACCAGAAAACGAGACACCAAGATCCGACACGTCCTCCTTGGAAACAACGCTTGTTCCCATTTCCCGGCTCCATGCACTGCGCCACTTCTTTTTCTGTTCCAAAAAGGTTTCTTCTTTGAAGTCCCCTCTTTAGTTTGCAAGCGTAACTTCCTCAATGTACTTCTCCATTATGACACGCCCTTGCACTTCCTTCAGTCAGCAGCATCTCCATCCTCACCGCTGTAACGACCCGTATTTTTAGCCATCAAATATTTAATTTAATTTATTATTTTAAATATTATATTTGGAGTATTAATGAATTTTAATATTAAATTCGTTATTTAAAACGATATTCTAACGTTAAATTTATATTTAATATAAATCGAGCTCGAAACGGCGCTGCAGTTCGTAATGTTGTATTTTGAACTCTAATTGAATGTACAGGATCTAATATAAGTCGGATTTCTGTGAAACGAGAAACGTTGGAACCGTGTTGATGATAATTTTCATACAAAACAGAAAAATCCAGATTTCGTTTATAGTTTGTTATTTATGGCCAAATCAAATTTTGAAATAGTCGCTGTGGAAAATCGTTATACGCGTAAAAATAGCCGTTTCGCAAACGAACTCAGATTTCGACGAAATCAGTTTCATTGGAACCGTTTCGTTAAATTTTTGTATGGTGTTGAGTTGTGTGGCAAACCGATATAGTATGTGGCCAAGGCAGCCACAAACGCTCGTTCAATTTCTATAACACGTAATTAATTTAGCAAAGGGTTATTTGCGTATAACTTGAACAGACGATCAAATTAGGCCGCGAAACCAGTTTCGTTGAGTTCGTATCGTCGAGTAGAGTCAGAATAGGTATATAGTTTGTCATTTTTGAAGACCGTGAAATTTGGTGTTCAAAATGGTATTGTGGTGCGCGTAAAAATAGCCTACCGGGGAAACAGTCTCAGAATGCGACGAAACTGGTGCCGTTGGGTTCGTATTGAGGAATTATTGTAGGATTTCAAAGTTTTCAAGTTGATTTGATTTATCTGGTGATCGTGGAAAAATTAAACGCGTGTTTGTTTCTGGTTTCATAAAGGAAAATTTTTCATACGATCTCAGATTTCGAAGAAACTTGTCCAATTGGATCCGGAATATTTTTTTACACCAAGATTTGCTTTTTTATCAGTAAACAGAAAAAGAAAACTCAACGTTAATCGCCGTACACCCTGCCCAAGATTTGTCTTGTATTCTTTTTCACATCAATGAAATGCGCGTGCAGATCATACCCTATTTTACATGGAGCAGCATACCCAACTGTGTTTTCAACATCAACATACCTGTCATTTTTTTTAGCAAGACACAGCTACGGTTGAAAGGAAGACACCATGCAATACCCATTTTCCTAAAGCCTAGAATGTGTCTATCAATATTATACCAATACGTCACTTCACTTGTAAGTGAAAATCCAAGTACGTATCCTATAAGAAAATACACCCAAAAGCTAGACATGTACAAACATGCACTGCTGTTTTCCTTTTAGCCACCCTATGATATCTTTTCACATTCAAAACTTCACATGCTGATCGAAACCTGTTCAGCCTACCCATGTTAAACCTTCCTCCACTATTACCGCTGTTGTATTTCAGATCAGCCGATCCAAAATTTACATTAACACTGGATATGTATAAAATGGAAAAGCCTGCCATAGACAAAGCTGTCATGTATTTTCAAAATGTTGTCTTCCCACATGCATGCATGTCTTCAGACAGCTTCGTATTTTCACATCGCAAGATATAACCACATTAAGAAAAACGCACACAACTATCCCTCCGCATATATCTACAGATTTCAGAACCGCACATGTGAATGACTCCTTCCGTATGAAAATATATAGCTAGCTCCATTGGATAAGAAAACACGTAGCAGCAACAGTAAGCACCAGCAAATTGAAATGAAAGCGTAGCATCCCAGTGAAAGTGAAAACTCAAGCAGGTCTAAGATGGAAATGAAAACACAGAGCAGCTCTCTACTGCCTAGCAAGTACTAATCGAAATGACGCAGTTCTTATCCTTCTTTTTCTTCTTCTATAAATACCCAGTCGCCTATTTCGTTCAGCAGTATGAAAACCAACGAGAAACTCCACTTTCCAAACAAAATAAAGATATGCCTTCCATCAAAAAATAATAACCACATTTAGAAAGAATAAACAATGCGAGGATATTGGCGTTTGGTCTCAAATTTTAGATGATGAAGCGAGAAAGTTGGTTGTGGGTTAGTGAACTTAAACAAATGACTGGAGCTTGCATACGGTGGAGACTTGCGTAGCAGTGGAGGGGAATGCGCAGCGGAATGTGAGCTGTTATCATACTTGAAGAATCACCTGAAGCCGCGTTAAAGCTGGAGTAGTGCTTCGATGAAGTAGAAATGGAAGGACGCAGAAGAAAAAGGTAGAAGAAGGTAGGGAGAGTTGCGTCAGTACAAGGAAGGAAAGAGGGATGTAACAAAAGGGATTTCACCCGGACTCAATCGATCGATAAAACCGACCAAGACCGATCAAAACCCGAATTGCTTTGAGAACAACACAGAATAGAACGCAAACAGAAGAACATTTCACTTCTATTACAACAGTTACATCAGAGTACAAGAATATACAGAGTATAATTCAAATAATACGCATTACATAAATATCAGAGATTTAAATACATTACATAACAGCGGAATATAATACAAAACACAACTGAATAGAATATGCGGGTACAAAGCATCCCGAGTATAGTTCCAGCGGTAAACCAGGATCCTGCGAATATAATCTGCAAAACCAAAACTACTAGCTGTCCGTGCGGAAAATAAGGGCACCCAGAGTTTAGGTTAAAACAATAAACTCCAGGTCAGTCATTTGACTGGTGTGAGAACTAAAACAGTTATTATTCTTTATTCTTAAAGTTGGGTAAATCAAGGGACCACGCCGTATAACACGGAACGGGCTTCACCCCAAGAATACCAGTGCATAAAACAAATAGCACAATGCTAAATAAAGAACAATGAAGCTATTATAAGACCCAGGTCCCATCACACAATGCAACACAAACCGGAGGATAGGGTTTTACCTTATAATAGCCAAAGCATGCTTGATATGTTTAAAACAAGTTATTTAATACTATAATAAGTGTATAGTGTCAAAACAACTTCAAATATAAATGTATCAATCCTAGACGGCATAAATGCCCCATCCCACTATGTCGCCATACTAGGCTCTACAAATAAAACTGCAATATCACGTATTGGAAATTGGATTTCCGTCTGTGAACCGAGGCAAAAGATAGTCCTCACCGCTTCGAGACTGTCTAGTCCGAGTCTCAGGTCAGAGCTCGAGTGACCTTGGATCGACAGGGCCGGTCCACCGATGTGGATTAAACTTAAACCCTGAACACTACGTTTCCCCGCCCTATGGGTTTAAATGAGTCCACTGACTCCATCGGGCCCGGATCGTCCGATCTAACCGAGGTGCCTCAAATCCCACATCCACATAAGCATTACCAGCCAGTTCAAGCACTGACACCACTTCTAACTAGAAAGAAACGCATGCCCTCCCTGACGTCCGTCTCCCGTTTTTGGTTCACCCGGGGTGTGAAACTCGCTAATCCAAGCTATACACAAAGCTACGCCACACAGGCCGTGCTTTGATCATCACCACAAGACTTTGCTTTTCAACAGAAGCCTTGATCAATTGCCACTTAGGCATGCCACACAGGCAATCCGCTCCATGCGACTGATGTCTATCGATATACAACCTCTGATCCGAGCGACTCAGAGAGGGGTGAAGTAAGAGAATAAATCCTCCTTCTCCAGGCAGATGTATATTTAATAGAGACCAATCAACACAGCGCCAAATCCAATGTCAGACACACCGACCATTTACAAGTCCGTTCTGGGTCTGAACGAAACCGGAGGCACTTTCCTCGCATATCCGTCGATCTCCAGGCACGTCTGGACGATCACCAAATGATTCTCTCCTCTTGGGTGTACAGCCCAATCAAGACGGTCAGTAATTATCCAAACGATGTGAAGACCCTCGGTCTTCAACCATCGTCTTCACCTTCGACCTCGTCGAATCGGTTATCCAGAATGGGTATAAACCCGGCCTTTCTGAATAACCCGCGTATATTTTAAACAAGTGTTACACAACCACAACATACGCCTCATTCCAATTCAGATGTCACTAATCGTAAAGTAGTAAGAGAAAAATTCCCCAAATATTAACCCCGAAGGCCGAAACCAACATCAGATCAATACCCAGGAAACCATTCTTCTTAACTAACCTACAGTTAGTTTCTAAATTTCACATTCTTAGAGAAAGGTTCCCATTAATTTTATCAAAGATAAATTCTTTTAAATTTATACTTTAATCTTCCTTTGGATATGACTTCAATCTAACTAAAGATTCATTAAAACTCCACTTAGTTTTAATCTTTAACTGGGTTAAAGAACCGATGTCATTTAAAATACGATTCACGATAAACCCTAAATCACATCCAATGGTTAATCGGGTTAAAGAGCAAGTGTTATTTAAAGCACTTCTCATGATAAACCCAAAAACCAATTGGAATTCTATTCCAATTAAATATTCTAAATAACTGGAAAATTTCACCAAATCTTAGTTAAAAGATTTATTCTTTTCAAAACTGGATTCAAGAACAGTGTTATTCAAGACACCGTTCACGACGAACCCACAATCACATTCCAATTCACACATTAGAAATTATGGTTATTTTTAAAACCATTTCAAAACCAATTTATCTATTTAAAAATAAATAGAATTTAATTCTAGTCAAAACTAGTTCAATTCGATAAAAACACGTTTTTATCTTTCCAAATATGGAGTTTTTCACACCAAATCTTCCAAAATCACTTATTTTGATTTTACACAAATTATCACTATTTTTAATAATTTTATCAAGGCCCGTACAATCGATTTCCACTAATGGTCATCGAACTGCATCCATAGCGACCTCTTCCAAATTTGATTTGGACATAATTCCAAATCCAACCGTTAGATTTCAAATCTCTTATACTCGTTGGAATGCCCTTTCCGACATGAACCCAACGGTTCCAGTTTTAGGAGAATCCGATGGTCGGATCTCCCGCAACGTCCACGCAAAGTCAATGGTCGAAATTCGCGAACTACCGCGGCGCGGCGCGTTCTATTCAGGCCATTAAATATATATATAATATATATTATATATATTTCGTCGATTTTAATTCCAAACGTATTTTATATACCGTTTAAAAATCGATTCCCACTTTACCTTTAATTTTTAGCCAAAATTGAATATTCTACATCGTTGTACTATAAACGATATTATTTCCAAAATATTTGAATTTGAAATAATTCACTAATCGATATTTATTTTAAAGCGAACAAAATCGATATAAATATCGTCCGCGTCTAAATGGCGCAACTCTAATCAACACGGCTTAATATATTTTATTTCAAATATATTCACTTTAAATATTCTATTTCAAATATTTACACTTCAAATATTTTATTTCAAATATTTTCACTTTAAATATTCTATTTTAAATATTTTCACTTTAAATATTCTATTTCAAATATTTCTCCAAATTGGAACGAGGCCCAAACACATACCATATAATCTCACTTATATGGATTCACATACAACACATGTATATAGTCAACCATCATCCAAAGTGCACTACACAACTGCATAAGCGTTAAATATCACTAATCAACGCTTACAACAGCATGTCAACCAATCGATTGACATACAACTAAACAATTGGGATTAGTGTATGTCAATTTCATCCCAACACCCGTGTGGGGTTTCAACTAGCAAACACACATTTTTACTCGTGCAGTTGGCCGACGTGTAAAATATATCGACCCAAATCAACGTCAATCAAATAGGTGTACATAGACAAACCGTCTGGTTTGAATATGGATATTTAATTTCACTAGTCAAATTTTTCTAACACTTTTTAGAAAATTTCGGCAGCACAACGGCGCTATACCAAAATTGGAGTAAGGTCTAACCTAGCCTTACTCCTTCGCCTCATCACGGCGCACGTCTAATCCTAACAAATTTTTCAATTCGTTATTCAAACCACAAACTGGGGTAAGGTCTAACCTAGCCTTATACCCTCGCCTTATAACGGCGCACGTCTAATCCTAACCAATTATATCGATTCGTTTCTCACACCACAAATTGGGTTCAAACCAATATCACAATCACATAGCAACCAATCAAATCAACTAAGCAAACAAGCCGTCCATGGTTTGTGGACAACGGGTGTCAGGTGCTACTAAACACCGTCAAGCATCCTAGTATATATTTTCTAACTAGAAAAAAATAAAAATAGAGTGATAAATTCTCACCAATTGCTAAACCAACGCCAAACATCTTCGCCGTGCTTCTAACGAGATCTGTTTCACACAGTATACGTTAAAAATCACGTTTTTAACATCGCTGCATAAATTTAAAAAGATTATATTTTTATATCGATATTTATATATAAAAGATTATATTTTTACAAGGCTATTTATATAACAATGATTATATTTTTCAAAAGCAAGTATGTTTATATTTTTCAAAGACAAATATGTTTTTATTTTCCAAAGACAATGTTACATTTATATTTTCTAAAACCATATCTTTTTATTTTTAAAATTCTGAAAAATAAGTTACTGCTTATTTATTTAAAATCAGATTTTATCAATGTTATTTTATTTAATAAAAACTGATTTTTAATTACACAAGAAAGAATAAAAAACAAAAAAAACCTTTTCTCCTTCATTCGTTTTCGCTGGATACATCAGCCCCTAGGGCTTAACTGTGCCGCTACCAGAGGGGACCGGACCCCCATCGCCACCTGCCATCAGACGCGCCGTGACGTGCACCACCTCCTCCCAGAACCTCGTCGTGCCCGCCGCCTCCAATCACCCAGGAATCCTCCACCAACGCCCTGAGTTTGAGCAGAGAAATCGAGCGCCTCATAATGATTTGAACGATGAGCCCTATGTAGATTGGAAGAGCACATGAAGTACTATGATTTTGGTTTGAAACTCATGTTGTAATTCGGCTTGAATGGAGGAGGATTGAGGCACAAATTCCTGAGAAATTTCCGTCGTTCGAATTTAGATGGAGGCGCAGTTGAGTTTGACTGTAGAAATGTAACGGTAGGGTTTGACTAATGCTGACTGTGTATCTATATTTATTTTATTTTCAATTTATTTTATTCGAAAAAATGTTGCTTGATGCCACTAACTCCAAATCGAACCCAACGACAGTCGTCCCTAGCTAATTACCCCATTTCGAACAAAATGGGATATGTATCATAGGCCAACTCGGTTGTTTCGGTAGGTTTTTCTTTAAATTAAAATATAAATCAGTATATATTTAATTTTAACGCACATTTCCAATTACCGGGGTCACATACGAACTCTAAAAATTCCAAAAAAATATTTTCTAGCTTCGTATCGACGATACGGTACTAACAAAACTAATTCCGTCAAATTCTGAGACCGTTTGAAAAATGGCCAATTTTCAGTCGATTAAATCAACTGAATTTGGTCAAACACGTTTTTCTGCACCACGCTCACATATTAACTCCAAAAATTACGAAACTTGGAACCTAGCAATAATTTGACATCCCGGATCCAACAAAAGTGGTTTCGTTGAAAACGGAGGTCGTTTGCAAAATGGCTATTTTTAAGGGCCAAATATATATTTAAATTACCTTTAAATGTATACAGCCTTGTATAAACAGCCCTGCGACTATTTTAAAATGCCGGCCAAGCCCTAACAATTACTCTATACTGTGACGGTCTTGTTCTCCACTTCCGTTTAAAAGATTTGGTTAAATAGAGTTAAATTTTTTAGGGTCGTCCCCTTTCTACTTTAAATTGAATTAAATATATTTAATCGAAGTTTAAAACCGAATTTTCAAACTACCGCGCAATTCCGTGCGCGTATTTTATTTAAAATAAATTTATTCGTCTTACTTCATCGAAAATAAATTTTCTATCGTATTTTTTTAAAATATCCTATTTTAAATAGTCAAAATACGTAAAATTAGCCAAAATAAAATTTTTAAATTGGCCCAGATTTCTGGGTTATTACAATTTCACCCACTTAAAAACTTTTCGTCCTCGAAAAGGAAAGAAACCGAAAGTTGTTTTCTAACAAACTCAACTTTCGCTAATTTAATTATGGCTTAAGTTTTCCAACTTTACAGTTTCTGAAAACTTTTCAAATTCTTCAAAATTTTGGCTAACACCCTAAATTTTTGAAAAATTTCGCTATAACCTCCCCTGCACTGGGAGCAACGGGATATTTCAAATAGCCTCCCAGGGGCACCAGATCTCAAAAAGAAAGAAAAAGCCAAGCAGCTAGCCGATACGGCTCATAAAATCATCATTACCCCAAACAAAATAGTAAATATGGTAAACATGTACCTATTTGTAGGGCAAAACAATTTTATTCCTTCACTTAGCATCCCTTCTATGACCTGTTCAAGTTATACAAGCATGCACATATATGCAAATCCAAGAAATTTTCACGTTAGTTCAAATTTTGGTCTATTTGGCTAAATTTGCCTTACAAGCACATGTTAGTTTAAATAACCAATCACACAACACAATCAGCAATCTATAAGTTGACTAAAGGTTTCCAAATGCATAATGTTGATATATAGTCAAAAATCACATTTTTGATGCAAAATCACAACAAATAAGCCCTATCTAGTTTTGGTTCTCACACCAATCTGATGGAAATATATAGGAACTCCACTCTTGACACTTGGACTCAATCACTGATGACGAGGCCTCATCGTCAGAATCGCCTCCGGCATCAAGAGTGTAATACTATATCTATCAAGTATATTAAAACCTCGAATATAAGCCGCTAAGCGTATATGCAAAATCTTTATATACTCGATTACCCAAATTCAATTTAAATAAACTATTCAAATACGAATACTTAAGATTTGAATTTCCAAAACAAAGTTGGTTTTCACTTTTATTTTTCAAAAACAACACTCTTTCGACTCGTTCTAGGACACTGCTGATCCCATCTATAACGAGTCATCCTCGTTGGATATTACTAATCCTGTCTCTGATGTATTCTTTCGTTTGGTACTAAAGAGTCTTGTTCACGAGCTTTGTAAACCAAAGCTCTGATACCAACTGTAATATAAGGGATTTCGTCCGGACTCAATCGATCGCTAAAACCGACCAAGACCGATCAAAACCCGAATTGCTTTGAGAACAACACAGAATAGAACGCAAACAGAAGAACATTTCACTACTATTACAACAGTTACATCAGAGTACAAGAATATACAGAGTATAATTCAAATAATACACATTACACAAATATCAGATATTTAAATACATTACATAACAGCGGAAGAGAATACAAAACACAACTGAATAGAATACGCGGGTACAAAGCTTCTTGAGTATAGTTCCAGCTGTAAACCAGGATCCTGTGAATATAATCTGCAAAACCAAAACTACTAGCTGCCCGTGCGGAAAATAAGGGCACCCAGAGTTTAGGTTAAAACAATAAACTCAAGGTCAGTCATGTGACTGGTGTGACAACTAAAACAGTTATTATTCTTTATTCTTAAAGTTGGGTAAATCAAGGGACCACGCCGTATAACACGGAACGGGCTTCACCCCAAGAATACCAGTGCATAAAACAAATAGCGCAATGCTAAATAAAGAACAATGAAGCTATCATAAGACCGAGGTCCCATCACACAATGCAACACAAACCGGAGGATAGGGTTTTACCTTATAATAGCCAAAACATGCTTGATACGTTTAAAACAAGTTATTTAATACTATAATAAGTGTATAGTGTCAAACCAACTTCAAAAATAAATGTATCAATCCAAGACGGCATAAATGCCCCATCCCACTATGTCGCCATGCTAGGCTCTACAAATAAAACTGCAATATCACGTATTGGAAATTGGATTTCCGTTTGTGAACCGAGGCAAAAGATAGTCCTCACAGCTTCGAGACTGTCTAGTCCGAGCCTCCGGTCAGAGCTCGAGTGACCTTGGTTCGATATGGCTGGTCCGCCGATGTGGATTAAACTTAAACCCTGAACACTATGTTTCCCCACCCTATGGGGCATAAATGAGTCCACTGACTCCATCGGACCCGGATCGTTCGATCTAACCGAGGCGCCTCAAATACCACATCCACATAAGCAGTGCCTGCCAGTTCAAGCACTGACACCATTTCTAACTAGGAAGAAACACATGCCCTCCCTGAAGTCCGTCTCCCGTTTTTGGTTCACCCGGGGAGTGAAACTCGCGAATCCACGCTATACACGAAGCTACGCCACACAGGCCGTGCTTTGATCATCACCACAATACTTCGCTATTCAACAGAAGCCGTGATGATCTGCCACTTAGGAATGCAACGCAGGCAATCCGCTCCATGCGACTGATGTCTATCGATATACAACCTCTGATCCGAGCGTCTCAAAGAGGGGTGAAGTAAGAGAATAAATTCTCCTTCTCCAGGTAGATGTATATTTAATAAAGACCAATCAACACAGCGCCAAATCCAATGTCAGACAAACCGACCATTTACAAGTCCGTTCTGGGTCTGAACGAAACCGGAGGCAATTTCCTTGCATATCCGTCGATCTCCAGGCACGTCTGGATGATCACCAACCGACTCTCTCCTCTTGGGTGTACAGCCCAATCAAGATGGTCAGTAATTATTCAAACGATGTGAAGACCCTTGGTCATCAACCATCGTCTTCACCTTCGACCTCGTCGAATTGGTTATCCAGAATGGGTATAAACCCGGCCTTTCTGAATAACCCGTGTATATTTTAAACAAGTGTTACACAACCACAACATACGCCCCATTCCAATTCAGATGTCACTAATCGTAAATTAGTAAGAGAACAATTCCCCAAATATTAACCCCAAAGGCCGAAACCAACATTAGATCAATACCCAGGAAACCATTCTTCTTAACTAACCTACAGTAAGTTTCTAAATTTCACATTCTTATAGAAGGGTTCCCATTAATTTTATCAAATATAAATTCTTTTAAATTTATACTTTAATCTTCCTTTGGATATCACTTCAATCTAATTAAAGATTCATTAAAACTCCATTGAGTTTTAATCTTTAACTGGGTTAAAGGACCGATGTCATTTAAAACACGATTCACGATAAACCCCAAATCACATCCAATGGTTAATCGGGTTAAAGAGCAAGTGTTATTTAAAGCACTGCTCACGATAAACCCAAAAACCAATTGGAATTCTATTCCAATTAAATATTCTAAATAACTGGACAATTTCAACAAATCTTAGTTAAAAGATTTGTTCTTTTCTAAACAGGATTCAAGAACAGTGTTATTCAAGACACCGTTAAGGTGTCAAACCCACAATCACATTCCAATTCACACATTAGAAATTATGGTTATTTTTAAAACCATTTCAAAACCAATTTATCTATTTAAAAATAAATAGATTTTATTTCTAGTCAAAACTAGTTCAATTAGATAAAAACACGTTTTTATCTTTCCAAATATGGAGTTTTTCACCCCAACTCTTCCCAAATCACTTATTTTGATTTTACACAAATTATCACTATTTTTAATAATTTTATCAAGGCCCGTACAGTCGATTTCCACTAGCAGTCATCGAACTGCATCCATAGCGACCTCTTCCAAATTTGATTTGGACATAATTCCAAATCCAACCGTTAGATTTCAAATCTCTTATATTCGTTGGAAAGCTCTTTCCGACACGAACCCAACGGTTCTAGTTTTAGGAGAATCCGACGGTCGGATCTCCCGCAACGTCCACGCAAAGTCAATGGTCGAAATTTGCGAACTGCCGTGGCGCGGCGCGTTCTATTCAGGCCATTAAATATATATATAATATATATTATATATATATTTCATCGATTTTAATTCCAAACGTATTTTATATACCGTTTAAAAATCGATTCCCACTTTACCTTTAATTTTTAGCCAAAATTGAATATTCTACATCGTTGTACTATAAACGATATTATTTCCAAAATATTTGAATTCGAAATAATTCACTAATCGATATTTATTTTAAAGCGAACAAAATCGATATAAATATCGTCCGCATCCAAATGGCGCAACTCTATTCAATACGGTTTAATATATTTTATTTCAAATATATTCACTTTAAATGTTCTATTTCAAATATTTACACTTCAAATATTTTATTTCAAATATTTTCACTTTAAATATTCAATTTTAAATATTTTCAATTTAAATATTCTATTTCAAATATTTCTCCAAATTGGAACGAGGCCCAAACACATAACATATAATCTCACTTATATGGATTCACATACAACACATGTATATAGTCAACCATCATCCAAAGTGCACTACACAACTGCATAAGCGTTAAATATCACTAATCAACGCTTACAACAGCCTGTCAACCAATCGATTGACATACAACTAAACAATTGGGATTGGTGTGCGTCAATTTCATCCCAACACCCATGTGGGGTTTCAACCAGCAAACACACATTTTTACTCGTGCAGTTGGGCGACGTGTAAAATATATCGACCCAAATCAACGTCAATCAAATATGTGTACATAGACAAACCGTCTGGTTTGTATATGGATATTTAATTTTACTAGTCAAACTTTTCTAACACTTTTTAGAAAATTTCGACAGCACAACGACGCTATAACAAAATTGGAGTAAGGTCTAACCTAGCCTTACTCCTTCGCCTTATCACGGCGCACGTCTAATCCTAACAAATTTTTCGATTCGTTATTCAAATCACAAACTGGGGTAAGGTCTAACCTAGCCTTACACCCTCGCCTTATAACGGCGCACGTCTAATCCTAACCAATTATATCGATTCGTTTTTCACACCACAAATTGGGTTCAAACCAATATCACAATCACATAGCAACCAAACTAAGCAAACAAGCCGTCCATGGTTTGTGGATGACGGGTGTTAGGTGCTACTAAACACCATCAAACATCCTGGTATATATTTTCTAACTAGAAAAAAATAAAAATAGAGTAAGAAATTTTCACCAATTGCTAAACCAACGCCACGACTCTTCTTATGTAGAACATCTTCGTCGTGCTTTTAACGAGATATGTTTCACACGGCATACGTTAAAAATCACATTTTTAACATCGCTACATAAATTTAAAAAGATTATATTTTTATATCGATATTTATATATAAAAGATTATATTTTTACAAGGCTATTTATATAACAATGATTATATTTTACTTATCTAAACGGGGATTAACTGTTAATGTTGAGGTAAACAAGTTGTTTTCTAAATGTTGAATTCGATTATTGTTTATTTAATAATAATCAAAGTGCTAAATCTTAAATTGAGTACCTTAAATGGATTAAGGATTTTTAGAGTCGAAACCAGTCTAAAAAGGAAATTGGTTATCTTAAGGAAGGAAGGGAATTGAAAAGTTAAAGACGGGGAAGCAAGATGTTTTAAATAGAGTGAGCATGATTTTGAATTTGTGAAAAAAAGTTTTCCAAACGGGAATAAATGGAGTTAAAACTCTTGTCAAAAATTGTATGGTAAATAAAAGTGTTGGGATAATTGTTGGAAAGTGATTTCGTTCATAAACTCGTATCTATCCTGACGATAAGAATGTGGTTGTCTCAAGGTCTGAGAGGTAATTAAAATACCCCAACTAGTAACGACTTCATGATTATCCAAGGATGATATTAGTTTAGAAGCGAGGAAAGAGAAAGGTGTTGACATTAATGTTTCCGTAACTCGAAGAGTTATAAGTTGAATGAACCGATTTGGAAATAAGAAATGAAAAGGCGATAATCCAACTGTTGGAGGATTTAGAAATTTTAATTGATAAGTGTTTAACTAAAGAGGCCAAGGGATGCTGTATACTGAACCAATAGATCCACTTTATTTTTCTATGGATGATGGTTGTTTATTTTGATAGTTAAATCACCAACTATCAAAAATCAGGCCAAATCGATTGTTGGTACGGAAAGACCGGGATCGAATTTATGTTCGAAAACCATTCCGACCAACAAATACGTTAACGTTAAAGATGTTTAGAAGCTGGTCGAGATGGAGCAATTGAAGACCATGGATCTTCATAAGCGGAAGGACTACTTGTCGAATTCCTCTGGCTTGCAACCAGAGTTATTTGATTTGTGATTCTGTCGTGGTTGGAATCTACGTATTGCAAGGACTACTCGCTACTGATCTATAGGGTGATACCTAGGATGCGGTAGGAGGATACCTTCGATTCATCCTGTTCCTGGATGACTTGTATGGACGAATGTCTGACAGAGTATTTCCTGAAACCGCGTACGTTGATTTTTTCAAATATACCGAATGGTGGCAAAGAGGGACACTTCTTTTATACCCAGAGTATATTTGTGGACGTCAATTAGTGATTTGACGGATCTGACGATGTGGCATTCAAAGTGAATGGTGGCCAGATGATCAAAAGGTAGTTATAACCTCAAGCCTCATCAACCGTGAAAAGACAGAAATCGGGCAGGCAGCATGGCTATGTGGGTCGCTCCCATTAGGGTGTATAATCAGCTGTCTATAGAAGTTCCATTTCATTCTTTAATCTATTTCGATGGGAAAATGGTGGGTAGCGCCCAACCGTTGGTGATATACATTCGATACACTCAAGCGAAATGAGTGGTCGGTCATGTGAGGGCCGGGTTGCAAGACGTTCTTGTTGAACCCAGTGTATTCGCCTCTAGAGATACACTATCAGAAGGTAGTCCCATACCTTGTCATAGTCGGAATACAATCTCCAATAAGCGCCCGCGGTTTTGGATTGTATACTATATATGTAGAGCGTGAGATGCAAGCGCTCTACTAGATTCTATTTACTTGTATTTTGACATTATTATAATATCAAACAAGATATTGATTTCAAAACTGATTTGGGTTATCGTAAGGTAAAAACCGTCCGTGATTATTTGTGGATTTGGTCTTACGATTATCCTTTTCTTTGAAAGATTTTAACTTTTAAATCAGGTTGTGTTATATCCTAAATACTGTGCGAGTTTTTCTCACTCTGGTTCACCAGACTGACCCGGTGTTTTGTAAATGCTCGGGTTAGCCCGGGGTTACAGGTTCAGATTATCGAATACTGTGAAGAGACGAGAGGAAGAGTCCAGACGTATGATATTCTATAGCTACTATTCCGCTGTGTGTTGTATATGGGAACTGGTTATTATAACTGTCCCGTCGTGTGGTGTACTCTGATATTGTAAGTTTTATTTAAAGCTCTCAATAAAGATATTTCTGTATTATATTTTGTTCCGCTACGATGTAAGGCTTTGATTATGTTGTGTTGGTTCTTCTTCTTCTTCTTCTATTCTGATATTTCTTCCTTTTTTATCTCATCCTCCAACATCTTTCTAATAACATCCAGTGTTTTCGGTGTTTGGAAGGTCGGCATGAGTTATAGTAAAGATATTTATCTCGATTTCCAGGACTGAAATCCCTGGGTCGTTACAGTGGTATCAGAGCTAATGGTTTAGTGATAACCTTGGCTCTATGGAGTAACTCGATAGAGATAGGGTTAGTGATACCCTAGATTGAGTTTGAGTATATATATGAGAGCGCGTATTTGTAATTTGATATTAAAATTATTTTTGAAATTATTTTTGCCCAATTTATTTTATAATAAAAGTAATTATTTTCTCAAATTATTATAATATGGGAAATCATTTAGATTTGTTGATTCGAATGATATTTTGGATTGGGTTGTTGATTGCTTGAATATAAATCTGAAATTATAAACTCGGTTGAAAACCTATATAAAATAAATAAGTTGGATAAATCAATCCAGATTAATAAACCTGAATGGGTAATTAAAGAAATAAATGAAGTGATTATAAATAATTATAATCTCATGTGGATTAGATTGTGTGTAGGACTGGTTGGATCGTATGATATGGATATTTGAAACTAATTGACGTTGTTTTGGGGACTGATGAAATTTATTTGAGTTGAGAATAGGTGCAGAAGTACCAATTCAGCTTTAAAATCCAACCAAGAGAAAATTCTGGAGTTAATTGAATCCAGTTTGAACAGAGCTGCATAATAACTAAGCAAGCTCGAATATAAAATATTGCTTACCGTGTAATAACGCTCGCAAAAAGGTACGCATATGCAGAATATGAAATTTTGGTTTTTATTTGGGTTTTGAGTTTGGTTTTTGAATTTTTCCGACCCTATTGGTCGATGGATATATATTTCTTGAACCTGCGATATTGCAGATGTCATCCGTACATGGGAGACTCTGCAAAAAAATTTCAAAAATTTAAGGTGTTAGAAAATTTTTGAGGATTTTTGGAAAATTCTTTAATTTGAATTAAATTGGTTTTACAATCGATTAGATTAGTTTTGAAAATAAAAATCGAGTTTTAAATTTATTATTTTTGTAAAGATAATGGGTTTGTAACGTTCTCTCTTAACTTAGCAATTTCGAGGACGAAATTATTTTAAGGGGGGGAAGAATGTAACGACCCGTATTTTTGGCCGTCAAATATTTAATTAATTTATTATTTTAAACATTATATTTGGAGCATTAATGAATTTTAATATTTAATTCATTATTTAAAACGATATTCGAATGTTAAATTTATATTTAATATAAATCGAGCTCGAAACGGCGCTGTAGTTCGTAATGTTGAATATTGAACTTTAATTGAATGTACAGGATCCGATGTAAGTCGGATTTCTGTGAAACGAGAAACGTTGTAACCGCGTTGATGATAGTTTTCATACGAAAGAGGAAAATCCATATTTCGTTTTATAGTATGTTAGTTATGGCCAAATCAAATTTTGAAATAGTCGCTATGGAAAATCGTTATACGCGTAAAAATAGCCGTTTTGCAAACGAACTCAAATTTCGACGAAATCAGTTTCATTGGAACCGTTTCGTTAAATTTTTGTATGGTGTTGAGTTGCATGGCAAACCGATTCGTATGTGGCCACGGCAGCCACAAACGCTCGTTCAATTTCTATAACGCGTAATTAATTTAGTGAAGGTTTATTTGGGTATAACTTGAACAGACAATCGAATTAGGCCGCGAAACCAATTTCGTTGAGTTTGTATCGTCGAGTAGAGTCAGAATAGGAATATAGTTTATTATTTTTGAAGACCGTGAAATTTGGTGTCCAAAATGGCATTGCGGTGCACGTAAAAATAGCCTACCGGGGAAACAGTCTCAGAGTGCGACGAAACTGGTGACGTTGGGTTCGTATTGAGGAATTATTGTAGGATTTCAAAGTTTTCAAGTTGATATGATTTATCTGGTGATCATGGAAAAATTAAACACGTGTTTATTTCTGGTTTCATAAAGGAAAATTTTTCATACGATCTCGGATTTCGACGAAACTTGTCCCATTGGATTCGGAATATTTTTTTACACCAAGATTAGCTTTTTTATCAGTAAACAGAAAAAGAAAACTCAACGTTAATCGTGGTACACACTACCCAAGATTTGTCTTGTATTCTTTTTAACATCAATGAAATGCGCGTGCAGATTATACCATATTTTACATGGAGCAGCATACCCTATTGTGTTTTCAACATCAACATACCTGTCATTTCTTTTCAGAAAGACACAGCTACGGTTGAAAGGAAGACACCATGCAATACCCATTTTCCTAAAGCCTAGACTGTGTCTATCAATATTATACCAATATGTCACTTCACTTGTAATCGAAAATCCAAGTACGTATCCTATAAGAAAATACACCCAAAAGCTAGACATGTACAAACATGCACTGATGATTTCCTTTTAGCCACCCTATGATATCTTTTCACATTTAAAACTTCACATGCTGATCGAAACCTGTTCAGCCTACCCAAGTTAAACCTTCCTCCACTATTACCGCTGTTGTATTTCAGTTCAGCCGATCCAAAAGTTACATTAACACTGGATATGTATAAAGTGGAAAAGCCTGCCATAGAAAAAGCTGTCATGTATTTTCAAAATGTTGTCTTCCCACATGCATGCATGTCTTCAGACAGCTTCGTATTTTCACATCGCAAGATCTAACCACATTAAGAGCAACGCACACAACTATCCCTCCGCATATATCTATAGATTTTAGAACCGCACATGTGAATTACTCCTTTCGTATGAAAATGTACAGCTAGCTCCATTGGATAAGAAAACACGCAGCAGCAACAGTAAGCACCAGCAAATTGAAATGAAAGCGTAGCATCCCAGTGAAAGTGAAAACTCAAGCAGGTCTAAGATGGAAATGAAAACACAGAGCAACTCTCTACTGCCTAGCAAGTACTAATCGAAATGACGCAGTTCTTATCCTTCTTTTTCTTATTCTATAAATACCAGTACCCTATTTCGTTCAGCAGTATGAAAACCGACGAGAAACTCCACTTTCCAAACAAAATAAAGACACGCCTTCAATTAAAACATAATAACCACATTTAGAAAGAATAAACAATGCTTGGATATTGGCGTTTGGTCTCGAATTTTAGATGATGAAGCAAGAAAGTTGGCTGTGGGTTAGTGAACTTGACCAAATGACTGGAGCTTGCATACGGTGGAGATTTGCGTAGCAGTAGAGAGGGATGCGCAGCGGAATGTGAGCTGTTATCATACTTGAAGAAACACCTGAAGCCGCGTTAAAGCTGGAGTAGTGCTTCGGTGAAGTAGAAATGGAAGGACGTGGAAGATACAAGTAGAAGAAGGTGGGGAGAGTTGCGTCGGTATAAGGAAGGAAAGGGGGGCCTGAACGTGGGAAGGGAGGGGATATGCAAGGTTCGGATGATGCATTTTTGCATGGGCAACTGCGTAGGGATTCATGGGGTGTGCACGGTGATGGGCACATGAACTGACATGGGAGCGAAAGTGAATAGGGAGGAGGAGGCGAGGTGTAGATGTAGTATGGGCTTCAGTCCTTTTCCAGGAAAATGAACTAACATGGATGGGCTTAATCATTGTTTTAACGAGACAAGTCAGGTTTGTTTAAGCCTAATTAAAATTTAGTTAATGATTGATACATGTGTATTGTGTTATAATATTTATAACGTTGCCAAAGCCGGAATTAAAATGCCTAATATTATTTTAATAATTAATGGTCGATTTCACTTATTGTAAAGTCAAAACTTTTCCTGAAAGCACAATTTTAATTGTAATATATGCAGACCGTATTATATCAACGATCTAAACGAGTAATTAATGTCAAGTAATATTAAATTTAGATTTTTAATAAAACTATAATTATTTTGAACCGTGACCGTACAAAATATGTAACGCGTTTATTTGTTACCAGAATCCAATTAAATCAGATGTGCTAGAACTGTATCAACGGACGTAAGAACGGACGAAGTGAACGCAGTTGGAAGCATGTAAAATAGACTGTTTCAGCAATGAAAGGAAACCAAGGTGAGTTCAACTCACTCAGTTTACCCCGTTTATATTTTATAAACTAGGTTTTTATTTTGTGTGCACCGTTTGCTAATGACCGATGGTTTGTTGACTGTTTGAATGGACGTTGAATATTTTTAACATTCGTTGATTAAATTAAACATTTGTTTAATTTAATCGAATTTTTAACGGTTATATTCCAAACGAGGTAACTTACCTTATTGGTTACGTTTATAATAATATAAACGTATTAAATAAATAATTGGGTGTTTGAATGGATATTATTAGTTGATTTTTGACTGTTAATTTGTTATTTCTATTTACCATGATAGCTAGATTGTCGTATTGAATTTGAAATAACCAATTGTAATGCAGGGAAGGACAGGTTGGAGGGATCCAACCGGATTCCTCAAGTTTGTTGTTTATATTCATATTACATCCTATGAACTATTTAACCAGTAGGAGCGAATGATTGGATTATTGTTAATCGTTGAATAAAAATTCAATGTTTGTTTATTTTAACCAGTGGATGATACTGGTTGAGTAATTGGACAACAGTTGGCCTAAAATGAATCATTTTATGAACGTTGATTTACGGTCAGATAAATCGATTTAAATAAGGTTATAAGAATTTAATTTATAACCAGATGGATTTTGAAATCTATATTGTATAGATTAATTGAATAAAGGTTTTATTAAAAAGAAATGGATAACTATTTTTGTCTAGTAACTATATTTTATCGTATTTATGTCATAAATAAAATGATCATACAAAGAAATAATTTTTAGTTCGATAAAAATATGATTTTTATCATTTTTATGTATTTATGAAATTGTCATGCTAAGTAATAATTATTAGGTTAAAAATATGATTTTTAACGTACGTATGTTATTTATGAAATAGTCATGCAAAGGAAAATTTGTTTGTTAGATAAAAATATGATTTTTAACATATGTATGCAACTTATAAAATAGTCAAGCTAAGAAATAATTATTCGATCATTAAAAATATGATTTTTAACGTATGTATGCTATATAGAAAATATATATGTGTTGTATTAATTATATAAACGTTACATGAGAATTTATAAGCGTTGTATGAATATATACATAAGCGTTGTATAACAATATATATATGCGTTGCTTGAAAATATAAGTATACGTTGTATGAATATATATATATATATATATATTTATGTATGTATGTATGTATGTATGTAGTATGAAAATGAAAATATATATGTGATGAATGGAAATACATATATAAACTTGATATGAAAAAATATATATGCAATGTAGAAAATAGTCATGAAATGAAATATTCATTAGTTTGTTAAAAATATGATTTTTAACTTATGTATGCGACATATAAAATTCACATGCAATGAAATAATTATTAGTTAGTTAAAAAATGATTTTTAACTTAAGTATGCGACGAAAATAAGGAATGTGACATGCAAACAAAACCGAATTGAAAATCGATTGGTTGCACTCATGTACATGCATACATATGAATAGGTCATAGTAAGGAGGCTAGAGAAGAGGAATAAAATTGTATGCCTGACATATAGGTACATATTTACTATTTCGTTTGGGATTTGATTATTTTATGAGCCGATTGGCTAGCCGCTTGGCTTTTTCTTTTTCTTTTGTATTGGTGAGGGCCCTGCCTGGAAAAAATAGAAAGTTCTTAGAAACTGAAAAGTTGAAGAACTTGAGCCAAAATGGGAAAAGGAATCGTTTTCAAAACAAAATTATAAACATTAATATAAAAATACGTTTCGAATGAAAATCGATGAAATATATATTATATATATAAATGGATAGAACGTTTCGCATAACGACCGTTCGCGAATTTCGACCATTGGCTTCGAGTTGACGCTACGGAAGATCCGACCATTGGATTCTTCCGAAACCGGAACCTACAGGTTCGTATTGAAAAGAGCTTTCAAATAAGTATATGAGATTTGAAATCCAACTGTTAGATTTTGAGAAATGTCAAACTAAAGTTTGAATAAAAACAGCGCTAGTGTTGTCAAATGACCTGAAACATCGTTTAACTGATAAGACCTATTTTTAAATAAATAAAAATAGGGAAAATTTATGTAAAATCATAATAAATGATATGAAAGCGGTTTGGATGAAAAATTACAAGTTTATAATGATAAAAGAAATTTTTATTAGAATAAGTTTTTTATTAACTTTTATAAAGAAATTAAAGTATTAGAAATGGTTCATATACATAGCTAGAAATTTCCAATGAATATATTGGGATGGATTTGAATGGAAATAGATTTTGGAATATTCCGATATTGGATTCCGTGATTATACTGATACTCTTTATATATATATACAGTACGTTAACCTAATGTTTGGGTCAAAGCTCATTCGCGGTCAACGTCCTTCCACCTCCACTAAAATAAAACCGACGGCCTGAATTTCTAAATCTTCCACTTTGTTTTTCTTCAAATCCACAAAATAAAATCAAAACCATTCTTTTACAAAAATCTCGAGCTACACGAGATCGTTATTCTGGTCGGTCATGATAGGGTTTAAGGTGCTAGGCTGGCCAGAATATCAGCTAGAAGGTGCACTGGTTCGAGTGAGTTCGCCGATGACTGGATTGACCGCGTGTGATGAAATTATGGTCGATGGATGAGAAGAGATAGGCACAGGCATCGATACCTTCTGATGGTGGTCTGGTGGAGGAACCAAGGCGCAACGGTGGGGAATGTCATGCGAGCGTAGTGACGGGTTTCAATACGAAGCCGAAGGAAAAAAGGGTATTGTGTTGGTATGGAAAGCAGTAGTTAAAAGTAGAATGGGGAAGTACTGATTAACGTGAAGCATGGAGTAACATTTGTTGAAGGACGAAAAAGCCCGGAGTTTTTACGAAGAGAAAACAAACACTGTCGGTTTAATTTAGGGACTTCGAACAAGGAGCGACTGTAAACAATGGGGAGTTTAGTTCGATGTGGGCAGAAGTAAACGAAGGCGGTAGGGAAGACTAAGGAAGTTGGACCTGATATTCTTATGTAATTGGTGATAAAATGGTAATTTAAGTGAACGAAACTAAATTAGGAGTTAAATTATTTAATTACAACCGTAAACTAATGCGAAAATTTGATGCAAACCTGCTATAGAAACGTGAAGTGAAAAACGGGTTATATGGAACGAAGCATGGAAATAAAAGAGTTGGAGGGAAAGTTGGCAGCATAATATTATATCGGACCTGCTAAGCGAGTTTTCAAAGTAATATGTCGGCCTAAAATTAGCAAGTGATTAATTTTAATTATAGTTTAATTAGGTTATTTAATTAATTTAATTAATAACTGTATATTATAACATGAATAGCTTTCTATTGTATTAACAGAATTCGATACAACAAGCTGCACTGAAATCGTATGGTCGGACGCAACATTTTGGAATGAATTTGGACACATTTGGATGTAGTCGGATTTTTCAGCTAAATTAAACACGTTTTTAATTTAATTGAAAGCAAGTCGTTTTCTCAATGATAGAAATCAAAGGTGAGTTAAACTCACTCAGTTTTTCTTGCCACTTATGTTTTATATAAGCCGGGTTTTTATTGTGTGCCATGAATGTTAATTGCTTGTTGTCTGCTGAGTGTTTACATATATGTTATATGAATTGGTTGAATTTCATGTTAGTTAAGTTTAGATAAAAACCAATCGTTTTTACGATTATATTCCCAAACGAGATAACTTACCTTGTTGGTCACGGTCATGAAATAACCGTGATTAATTTAATGAATTATTTGGATTGTCTGAATTATTTGTTAATGTTAAATAAATTGGTTGATATTAGATTGTTATTATTTTACTGTTTTAGAATTAAATCAGTAAAATTGAATTGAATGATGTTATTTGAATTAACCCATTTGGATGTAGAAAAGAACAAGTTGGAGGGATCCAACCAGATTCCTCAAACATATTAGATTTTATTTATTTTCATATAATCATTATATGAACTGTTCGGATTTGGTGATTGATTTGATTGTTTACCATTAACCTAAAATTCAACAATTGTTTTTATTTTAACCAGTGGGTAGTATTGGTTGAGTAATTGGCAGCAGTTGGCTTGAAAATCAACCGTTTTGTAAATATGGATTTACCGTCAGTTAAATCGACATAAACGAAGTTATGAAATTTATTTTATAACCAAATATAGATTTTTAAATATATTATTTCAAATATAGTTTTTAAAAAGGGAAATCAGCCGTGTGCGAAGCACGAGTCTTGTCTTAATTCTTTAAGGGTTTTATAAATCGAATTCTTATGTTAATAAGATTTCTAAATAGATAAGTGACATTAACCAAACGGTTAAGATTTGGATAATTGTTTTTGGAAACAATTAAATGAAATTATTCAAACAAATTATTGTTAGCGTCAAAAATGACACAAACACCAAATGGTGCGAGTGTGCGCTTCACCAATTATAGTTAGAAATTAAAGGAGCCACAATAGCAAAATAAAAGCAAGAAGCAAAAAAAAAGAGGTTTTATAGTGGTTCGATTCGAGATGAATCTACGTCCACTTTTCAATCACTTCTCATTATGGAGTTTTGCTTTACAACATTCATGAAGTCTTTCGTACATTCCATTTACACTTACTCTCTCTTTTTATAGCAATTTTCCACACTATTCTCTCTTTTAGCTTTAGATCGCACTTGTATTAAGAGAGAAATGGATTAGATCTTGTGATTAGATGATTATCCTTAACTTCTCCATGAAATTTATGGTAGATCAGAGCTTTTAGAGAGGATTAATAGCGGTCGGATTGCATTGGAATCGAGTTAGAGCTACTTTGAATAGATGGTGGACTTGATTTGATCTTCATGAGGTTGGTGAAGTGATGTTGGATCCATGGAAGCCATTAAAGAAGTTGTACGTGAGCTTTGAATTTAGCGGTAACTCCTTGAAGGAATGGATTTTCCGCCCCCTTTTCAAATGAATTATGAGGGGTATTTATAGGAAGTTTTGGTGAGGAGTGGCGAAGTCGTAAGTTAGGATGTATAGTTGGCGCACGGTTGGAGCATGGTTGGCATAAGGTTGGTCGGTCGATCATGCCTGTCAGGCACCGCCAGGTTGGTCGTGTTTTTTAGGGTACCGGTCTGTCATGTTTTATACACTACCGGTCGGCTATTAAAATAAACTACCGATCGGTTCTCAAACTTTATACTGACCGGTTACATATTTGAATAACTTCATTGTTGTCCATTTCTAACATATAAACTAGAGCCATCTGCCATTTCTTGTACCGACTGGTCCTTGAATTCATATACCGACCACTGCTTTCAAGCAACTGCCTTCCAGCACACGTGGCCTTGTCCGTGGCTGACCCTATTATATACTTCATGATGTCCCCACATGCAGTGAAGCATACTCTCCATTCTTTAACACGTTGGTTTGCTTCATGTTGAATATGTACTTCATGTTAACGTGTCTTTGTTTGTACTCAGCTTCTATATGCTGGCGTGGCATTTAGATTCTTTTATTTGTTGCCGCTTCCTGCTACTTGAATGCTGATTTATTCATGTGTAACGGAATCGGTCCATGCTAGTATACGTGAAGGAGCTGATGTGTTCCAGAAGTGAAGACAGACCATATGGAGTTGTGTGCACCATACTAGACTTTGCGTTATTTCATGAAACCGTTTCACATCATCCTGTATATGGTTGTTGTAACACCCCGTAATTCTGCGACATTAAGATTCTCAAATTAAAGTATAATTAATTTTTAAAAGAAAAAGATCCATGTAGTTGTTTAATTTAAGTATTGTAACTAACATGAAAAAAGAGAAGTAAGGAGAGAACAATAATTATTATTGTTCTAAGACTTATTAACAAAAGCCTCTGTAGCTCAGTTGGTTAAGGCATTGGATTTGTAGCATGGAGGTCGGGGGTTCGAACCCCGGCGGCGGCATAATTTTTTTAATCTTTGTTTTAGAGAGGGCCAACTGAACATGCAAATATATGTACGTATACAAATTCAAAATTTGAAAGGATAAGAACGTACATATAAGGAAATAAAGAATATATATATATATATACACATATGAGAATATAAATATATATATATATATATATATGCAAAAGATAAAATTTAAGATAAGGCTACAGTCAATGAAATATGGCAACATCGTTTGAATTTTGAAAATAAAATGAAAGTTGTGCGTATATATATACGTGTAAAATGGTCGTTAGAGGAATTGTATACATATAAGAATATTTCATGTGAATAAAACAGTTAAATAAATTCCAGAAATTCAAAAGTTCGAAAATCAAACTTCTACGCCAAAACAATTCATTCGAAATTCAAATTTCTACGCCAAAATAGCTTGTGGGACCCAATGCTGACTCAGCGCTGCGTGTATGATAAGGTTTGGCTAGATTCATCTACGTACCTGGACTATTTTCTTAACTGGGTTCAATGCTGACTCAGCGCTGCGTGTCCGATAAGGTCTTGAGCAGCTATATAAACAGCCCTAGTCTCCATTCCTCTTTGCACCTCTCTCTTCTATCCTTATGCTGCTTAGATTCATGGCCTCTTCCTCTCCTCTTTAATTAAATTAATAAATAAAATAAAATATGATTCAAGACGAGGAGATGCTGCTAAAAGACTTTTAAGGAGGGATTCAAATCAAAGTTTCAAGTGAAGAATTCAAAGGCTAGCTCAAACAAGTTTCAAGCAACGACGCACGAATCATAGCCACGCTTTCCTTCTTTTCTAGATCTATTTTCTGTAAGTTGGTTATTTCTAGATCTGAATATTTTGTTTTATTTGTGACATGAAATTAAAGGAATAAAGGAATATGCCAAATCTCTCTCTCTCTTCGAATCTGTGTTTATACTCTTGGACTGAATTAAGAACTGTTATGATTCGAGGACAAATAAGACTGTAACCGTGACTATGACTATAGAACTGTGGCCTTTGAAAGCATATGCCTTTGGACTATGACATAAGCCTTTGATTTTGGGACATATAAACATTGCCTATGACAATGACTTATGACTATGGGAATTATTTTCCCTTTTGGACTATGAACATCGCATATGACTATGGACATTTCCTATGACTGTGACTACAAGGATTATTTCCTTGACTAGGCCTATACCGTTGATGTGGACATAAATTATTACTTATGACATAATGAGGACAACTGTGATTTTGACACCCATGATTTATGATTAGGAAAATATTGCTTTAGTTTTGTGATTGAGAAGTTGGGTCTAAACCCAATTTTTTATTCTACCTGTTCCTTGGTTTTTCTTTGGTTTTAAGACAGTGGGAATTTACCTATTAAGTTAGGTCTACCCACGTTCTTGAACCTATTTTGCCCATTCTTTGGTTTTAAGACAGTGGGAATTTACCTATTTAGTTAGGTCTACCCATCTTCTTGAACCTGCATTGTTATCCAAACCTTTTTATGCCAATTATTCCTTCTTGTCATTTTGATTCATTCCCTTTTTATCTACGAAACTAGATTTATTTATAATCTAGGTTGAATCACGATTATTCGAACGGTGGGAATGCGATTTGGGGAAAAACATGGAAATGAATATGAACGTAATTGTAAACTTGGAAATTGGCATAATTTGGAATATGTATTATGACATGCATATTAAAATGAAAACAGGGAAATTTGACATGGATTAGGGAATATGTGATTTTGACATATTAAATTTAGCGTTAGTAAGTAAGCTAAATTTTAGGCATAAAATGTAAACTAGAAAAATAATTCTAGTTTTGCCATAAATTGTGAATTAGGATGTTAAACCAAGATTGGGTTAATTAAGGTTGATTTGGAATAAGTATATTAGCACAATTTTGAATTTATTCATAATTGTGAGCAATTGTCATGTTTAGAATAAATTATGGTTAGCGACACTAAATTTGGTATAATTTACATACCAAAAAGTATAAATATGATAAATAAGAGAGAATGGGCTATAATAATAAATGTGACAATGTACATTAAAAGAGTAGTAATGAAATAAGTAAATTAGGAGTAATTTACTTATAGAATTCGTCATAAATGTTAAATTGTTCATTTACCACAAAATATGTAACTTGGTTAAGTTTTGGCCATAAATTATAAACTAGGATATTTAATCTAGTTTCGGCAATGAAATAGGAAATGGCCTAAACTGCATGTTGGGTTAGGACTTGGGCCTAGAATTTAAGTATACCAGTAGGCTTGACAAATAAATATAGGCCAAATTTGTCTAAAAAGGGGAAATGGGCTTTTGGAATAAATTGTTAACAGTTTATAAACAAAAGAAAAGTATTTTGATAACATCCCTTTTTATAACACATAGACCAGAAGGTTCTAGGGTGACAGAGAGGATAGTGTCTAGGCTTGGGTTTGGAAAATACAAGTTTCCTGCCCTCCCTGGCTATCCCTAACTGATCCGAAGGACGGGATGGTTGTTTTCAAAACCAGATTTGGAAATTAATCAAAAACCCTTTGAACTTAGAAAATATGAATATGCCTAACCCGAGGTTAGACTGAGTTGCGGTGTAAACCTACCCGGAACCGACCGGCACATCCAGTAACCACAGCAATATCTGTATAATGTGAGAGGTTGCGGCTTTAATTTATTAATTAAAGCTAGAACAAGAATGGGAGAGTTAAGTCCATAGAAACACTTAACCAATTTAACACAGTTAAGCAAGAATGGGTGGGTTAAGTCCATAGGAACACTTAACCGACTTAACAAAGTTAAGCTAGAATGGGAAGGTTAAGTCCATAGGAACACTTAACCAACCTAACATGGTTAAGCTAGAATGGGAAGGTTAAGGAACACTTAACCAACTTAGCACAGTTAAAGCTAGAATGGGAGGGTTAAGTCCATTGGAATACTTAGCCAAATTAACATGTTGACTAGACTAGAAGGTGGGGTTAAGTAAAGTTAATACACTTACCCAATTTAACATGTTAATTAGACTAGAGGTTGGGGTTAAGTAATACACTTAGCCAAATTAATATGTTAGCTGGACTAGACCATAGGGTTAAGTAAACTTGAACGCTTAACCATCAGAATATGATAAATGAATAGGGTTAAGTAAAAAGCATAAAGGGATAACACTTAACCAGTGTAATAGGATAAGGGAAGAGGGTTAAGATAGCTTGAATCGACTAAAGACACTTAACTAACCCAACCCTGCGAGAAAGAAAACTAAGTAGTAAACCTCAGTTGAAAAAGGGACTAAGTAGTAAAACTTAGTTAAGAGAACAAGGAATTTGGAAACTAAGTGGTAAACCTTAGTAGTAATTCTTAGTATAACACGAAGGAGCGGACATCCATCTGGTTTTAAGAAGGCTCCAACGAATTGGGTTACGAAGCCCGAGGCTTCGAGGGGACGTGAGGGTACTCTTGGTATCCCTCTGTGAGGCTGCAGATGATCATCCTGAGCTCACAGAGGTTAAGGTCTACGTTAGAAGAACCGAGGGTATGCCTTGGTTGCAATATATATGTGGAAACCTAAAGACTAGGATGGACCAGCGTGATTCAGCGAGAAGACGGTAGCCCTGTGATAGCAACTCGTCGTCTACCATCCATCTTGAGTCAATCGAGATACGTGAAGCGGAAAGGCGGAGAACTCCAAAAGACCATATACTTGCTATCTAGTTATGGTTGCGGATGGCCATAGGATAGTGGGGCACCGGGGGCCGGCGTATAGTTCTCATTTTACAAGGTGTGCCTTTCATTAGCTGAGGGAGGGGTCAAGTGGGACCATAGCCACTGGAATAAAAACAGACCTTAGCATCTGCATCGGCAGATATCTGAAAGCTCCCGACCGAGTTCTGTATTCCTTGATTTGCCCTGTCACAGGACTCGGATCGCACATTACAGGACATGTGCATCTAGACAAGTGATAACGATTCGCGATACATGCGTGGGGAAGCCTAGGAACATATACCACTCTAGGTAGTGTGTCCTAGACTTGGGGGCATTGTTCGACAGGTAGCGTAATCCCTAGTTGGACTAGGCGGCATAAACCCTGAACTCGAAAAGCGTTCAGCAGATAGCGTAAAACTATAGTTAAATCTAGAAAGCACTTGATAGAAAACCCTAGACTAGATCTAGGTAATAAATAATAAATGTATGCCTGAAGGCAATGGAAACTACAGGGGTTGGAATCACGTTATCGTTACTAGTTGAACACTAGTTAGGTGGTGCAGAGATATAGAAACCAGTATAACAAGGAAATAGCGAAGCTGCGAAAGTATTAGAGCGTATCCAGTCATCTTAGCATATCTTGTGACTACCTTGTCTAATCTTGTTGACCTTATCTTCATGGTGTAATCTTGTATTCAGTTAATTCATGTCGTTTTGTTTTTCCATGTTCACATGCTAGAAGTTACTGAACTTACTCAGGCTTTATGTCTGACTCTGTTTTTCTTTCGTCTTCTTTTCTTCCGTCCCCCCCCCCCAGGTAGTTGAGGAGGGAATAGTATAACTTAGGATTAGACTGGACCGTTGCTCTTTCCCAGCTTGAAGATTTGACGAAGTTGTCTTTGGATTCTCTTCCAGATGCTATGGCTGGCTCTTGCTACATTGGGGAATATATAAATGTATTTTCATGCTTCTTTATTTTATAAAGACAGATGATACTCTGATATTGTAAAAGAATCTTGTACAGACTATTTTATCAATAAAGCAAAGTTCTATTTTCCACTGTTTAATAATTTGTCTGTCTTGTAATTTATCTGCATCTTTTACCCAAAATGCTCCACAGAACTTAGTGCATTCCCTTTGTGAGTGACACTAACGGACGTGGGGTGTTACACGTGGTATCAGAGCTGAAGGTTACCGGATCAGATAAATGATTTGAAAAATTATTTTTCAAAATGGTTTTTAAAGAAGCATTTTCAAAAGAAAAGTTTTGTTTTAAAGGAATATTCCCCAAAGCCATATGCACTGTCTTCTCTTCCTCTGTTTGAATTCTTGTCTCTTTCTTTCTTTAGTCTCTGGAGCTCCTGGCTTTCTGGGAGGTAACCTCATCGAAGGGCAAAGTAGTGCCCGTCCTCCATCTATAGCCATATTCGTTCCACTTTCGGCCACTCTTATTTCAAGTTTATAAGGTTTTTCTGTATGATGGAAGCAGTTTTCGAGAGATTTGCCGACATAGCAATACATGGAAAGGGATGAGGAGTTTGGCAAAAGGGACAAAACCCTAGGATGAGGAATGCATGGAGATAGGTTAGCTCACGAAGGAGGAAGAAATTATAAAAGAGGAAGTATCCTTACTAGAGTATGATAGGGCATATAATTAAAGACAAGGTCAAGGACGAGGGACAAGATTTTTAGAAGGACAAGTACATGCTAAGCATACCTAGCAGATAGGTGGTAAAAGTTTCTGTTGGAAAGAATCTAGTTTTCTGTTCATACTCTTTCCTTCGGTTTTAGCGCTTCGCATCTGTTCATATTTGCTTCCATAGTTAAGTCTCTGCACCTTAGTACTTGTATAGTAAGAAGATCCCAATCAGTCTCAAACCCAGTGGGTGGTTCGACCCGTTTATTTTTGGATAGAAGGGGTTCGAGAATAGTTATCGAGTTTGTTTATATCATATCACGTAGATCGTCTAAATTCGGAGGAGATATTCCTTGGATGCTTGTCTGATATTGGTTTAGGCCTTTAGGGCTTGTACTTGAGGAATGTCGAGTTCGACTAGGATGATTTGCGTGAGAGATGAATAGTTGTGACAGGCGCTCTAAAAAGCGCGTAGTGATCTTTCAACCCTTATAGTTATGGCATGGTGGATAAGGGAGAGACCTCTAATCATACACTTGGTACCGTGATTGACTCTGTTTATTTTGGAAATGGAGGTTAGGAACTTCACAATCGTGAAGATAAATTGGTTAAGATACAGTGGAGTAAAGCTCAAGAAGGCTAGATACTAGCGACATGCCCTTTTTCCTTAAGGGTGCATCCTTGATTTCTCTGTTTAGGAGCTTTACGCGTAGTTGTTTCTCTCTTTCCAAAGTATATCCTCTAGGTCGTATCTGCGATCCTTAGGTAGAAGCCAATGGATGTAAACATGTATTTGAAACATGTTATGGTTTAATGGTTGCAAGTGGTTGCAAATAGTTGCTCGTGGATGCATATGCATACGTATTAGGCACTAGATCATGTTCGGAAGCTCTCATATTGCATTTACATATATGCATTTGTTTATAAGTTGAACTTGATATGATATCATATGGGCGTTGCATATGGTTGAATGGCTGTGCACGCATGTAGTATTTACATGACTAGGGATGTTTGCATGCATGATTGGACGCATGGCACTAACATGATTTGCATTACGGAGGTCAACTGAATCAGTAGACCACCTGATTTTGCATTAGATAGAGACATATACACACACTATGCATATGAACATGAAAGCATTAGAAATCTTTTAAGGACAATGAATGCCTGTGATTGAATGGTTGAGTAGATGGGTGATTGGATGGTAGGACACATTCTTCCTAACTTGAAGATTTCGGGGACGAAATCCTTTTATGTGGGGGAGAATGTAACACCCCGTAATTCTGTGACATTAAGATTCTCAAATTAAAGTATAATTAATTTTTAAAAGAAAAATTAAAAGAAAAAGATCCATGTAGTTGTTTAATTTAAGTATTGTAACTAACATGAAAAAAGAGAAGTAAGGAGAGAACAATAATTATTATTGTTCTAAGACTTATTAACAAAATCCTCTGTAGCTCAGTTGGTTAAGGAATTGGATTTGTAGCATGGAGGTCGGGGGTTCGAACCCCGGCGGCGGCATAATTTTTTTAATCTTTGTTTTAGAGAGGGCCAACTGAACATGCAAATATATGTACGTATACAAATTCAAAATTTGAAAGGATAAGAACGTACATATAAGGAAATAAAGAAAATATATATATACATATGAGAATATAAATATATATATATATATGCAAAAGATAAAATTTAAGATAAGGCTACAGTCAATGAAATATGGCAACATCATTTGAATTTTGAAAATAAAATGAAAGTTGTGCGTATATATATACGCGTAAAATGGTCGTTAGAGGAATTGTATACATATAAGAATATTTCATGTGAATAAAACAGTTAAATAAATTCCAGAAATTCAAAAGTTCGAAAATCAAACTTCTACGCCAAAACAATTCATTCGAAATTCAAATTTCTACGCCAAAATAGCTTGTGGGACCCAATGCTGACTCAGCGCTGCGTGTATGATAAGGTTTGGCTAGATTCATCTACGTACCTGGACTATTTTCTTAACTGGGTTCAATGCTGACTCAGCGCTGCGTGTACGATAAGGTCTTGAGCAGCTATATAAACAGCCCTAGTCTCCATTCCTCTTTGCACCTCTCTCTTCTATCCTTATGCTTCTTAGATTCATGGCCTCTTCCTCTCCTCTTTAATTAAATTAATAAATAAAATATGATTCAAGACGAGGAGATGCTGCTAAAAGACTTTTAAGGAGGGATTCAAATCAAAGTTTCAAGTGAAGAATTCAAAGGCTAGCTCAAACAAGTTTCAAGCAACGACGCACGAATCATAGCCACGCTTTCCTTCTTTTCTAGATCTATTTTCTGTAAGTTGGTTATTTCTAGATCTGAATATTTTGTTTTATTTGTGACATGAAATTAAAGGAATAAAGGAATATGCCAAATCTCTCTCTCTCTCTTCGAATCTGTGTTTATACTCTTGGACTGAATTAAGAACTGTTATGATTCGAGGACAAATAAGACTGTAACCGTGACTATGACTATAGAACTGTGGCCTTTGAAAGCATATGCCTTTGGACTATGACATAAGCCTTTGATTTTGAGACATATAAACATTGCCTATGACAATGACTTATGACTATGGGAATTATTTTCCCTTTTGGACTATGAACATCGCATATGACTATGGACATTTCCTATGACTGTGACTACAAGGATTATTTCCTTGACTAGGCCTATACCTTTGATTTGGACATAAATTATTACTTATGACATAATGAGGACAACTGTGATTTTGACACCCATGATTTATGATTAGGAAAATATTGCTTTAGTTTTGTGATTGAGAAGTTGGGTCTAAACCCAATTTTTTATTCTACCTGTTCCTTGGTTTTTCTTTGGTTTTAAGACAGTGGGAATTTACCTATTAAGTTAGGTCTACCCACGTTCTTGAACCTATTTTGCCCATTCTTTGGTTTCAAGACAGTGGGAATTTACCTATTTAGTTAGGTCTACCCATCTTCTTGAACCTGCATTGTTATCCAAACCTTTTTATGCCAATTATTCCTTCTTGTCATTTTGATTCATTCCCTTTTTATCTACGAAACTAGATTTATTTATAATCTAGGTTGAATCACGATTATTCGAACGGTGGGAATGCGATTTGGGGAAAAACATGGAAATGAATATGAACGTAATTGTAAACTTGGAAATTGGCATAATTTGGAATATGTATTATGACATGCATATTAAAATGAAAACAGGGAAATTTGACATGGATTAGGGAATATGTGATTTTGACATATTAAATTTAGCGTTAGTAAGTAAGCTAAATTTTAGGCATAAAATGTAAACTAGAAAAATAATTCTAGTTTTGCCATAAATTGTGAATTAGGATGTTAAACCAAGATTGGGTTAATTAAGGTTGATTTGGAATAAGTATATTAGCACAATTTTGAATTTATTCATAATTGTGAGCAATTGTCATGTTTAGAATAAATTACGGTTAGCGACACTAAATTTGGTATAATTTACATACCAAAAAGTATAAATATGATAAATAAGAGAGAATGGGCTATAATAATAAATGTGACAATGTACATTAAAAGAGTAGTAATGAAATAAGTAAATTAGGAGTAATTTACTTATAGAATTCATCATAAATGTTAAATTGTTCATTTACCACAAAATATGTAACTTGGTTAAGTTTTGGCCATAAATTATAAACTAGGATATTTAATCTAGTTTCGGCAATGAAATAAGAAATGGCCTAAACTGCATGTTGGGTTAGGACTTGGGCCTAGAATATAAGTATACTAGTAGGCTTGACAAATAAATATAGGCCAAATTTGTCTAAAAAGGGGAAATGGGCTTTTGGAATAAATTGTTAACAATTTATAAACAAAAGAAAAGTATTTTGATAACATCCCTTTTTATAACACATAGACCAGAAGGTTCTAGGGTGACAGAGAGGATAGTGTCTACGCTTGGGTTTGGAAAATACAAGTTTCCTGCCCTCCCTGGCTATCCCTAACTGATCCGAAGGACGGGATGGTTGTTTTCAAAACCAGATTTGTAAATTAATCAAAAACCCTTTGAACTTAGAAAATATGAATATGCCTAACCCGAGGTTAGACTGAGTTGCGGTGTAAACCTACCCGGAACCGACCGGCACATCCAGTAACCACAGCAATATCTGTATAATATGAGAGGTTGCGGCTTTAATTTATTAATTAAAGCTAGAACAAGAATGGGAGAGTTAAGTCCATAGAAACACTTAACCAATTTAACACAGTTAAGCAAGAATGGGTGGGTTAAGTCCATAGGAACACTTAACCGACTTAACAAAGTTAAGCTAGAATGGGAAGGTTAAGTCCATAGGAACACTTAACCAACCTAACATGGTTAAGCTAGAATGGGAAGGTTAAGGAACACTTAACCAACTTAGCACAGTTAAAGCTAGAATGGGAGGGTTAAGTCCATGGGAATACTTAGCCAAATTAACATGTTGACTAGACTAGAAGGTGGGGTTAAGTAAAGTTAATACACTTAGCCAATTTAACATGTTAATTAGACTAGAGGTTGGGGTTAAGTAATACACTTAGCCAAATTAATATGTTAGCTGGACTAGACTATAGGGTTAAGTAAACTTGAACGCTTAACCATCAGAATATGATAAATGAATAGGGTTAAGTAAAAAGCATAAAGGGATAACACTTAACCAGTGTAATAGGATAAGGGAAGAGGGTTAAGATAGCTTGAATCGACTAAAGACACTTAACCAACCCAACCTGGCGAGAAAGAAAACTAAGTAGTAAACCTCAGTTGAAAAAGGGACTAAGTAGTAAAACTTAGTTAAGAGAACAAGGAATTTGGAAACTAAGTGGTAAACCTTAGTAGTAATTCTTAGTATAACACGAAGGAGCGGACATCCATCTGGTTTTAAGAAGGCTCCAACGAATTGGGTTATGAAGCCCGAGGCTTCGAGGGGACGTGAGGGTACTCTTGGTATCCCTCTGTGAGGCTGCAGATGATCATCCTGGGCTCACAGAGGTTAAGGTCTACGTTAGAAGAACCGAGGGTATGCCTTGGTTGCAATATATATGTGGCAACCTAAAGACTAGGATGGACCAGCGTGATTCAGCGAGAAGACGGTAGCCCTGTGATAGCAACTCGCCGTCTACCATCCATCTTGAGTCAATCGAGATACGTGAAGCGGAAAGGCGGAGAACTCCAAAAGACCATATACTTGCTATCTAGTTATGGTTGCAGATGGCCATAGGATAGTGGGGCACCGGGGGCCGGCGTATAGTTCTCATTTTACAAGGTGTGCCTTTCATTAGCTGAGGGAGGGGTCAAGTGGGACCATAGCCACTGGAATAAAAACAGACCTTAGCATCTGCATCGGCAGATATCTGAAAGCTCCCGACCGAGTTCTGTATTCCTTGATTTGCCCTGTCACAGGACTCGGATCGCACATTACAGGACATGTGCATCTAGACAAGTGATAACGATTCGCGATACATGCATGGGGAAGCCTAGGAACATATACCACTCTAGGTAGTATGTCCTAGACTTGGGGGCATTGTTCGACAAGTAGCGTAATCCCTAGTTGGACTAGGTGGCATAAACCCTGAACTCGAAAAGCGTTCAGCAGATAGCGTAAAACTATAGTTAAATCTAGAAAGCACTTGATAGAAAACCCTAGACTAGATCTAGGTAATAAATAATAAATGTATGCCTGAAGGCAATGGAAACTACAGGGGTTGGAATCACGTTATCGTTACTAGTTGAACACTAGTTAGGTGGTGCAGAGATATAGAAACCAGTATAACAAGGAAACAGCGAAGCTGCGAAAGTATTAGAGCGTATCCAGTCATCTTTGCATATCTTGTGACTACCTTGTCTAATCTTGTTGACCTTATCTTCATGGTGTAATCTTGTATTCAGTTAATTCATGTCGTTTTGTTTTTCCATGTTCACATGCTAGAAGTTACTGAACTTACTCAGGCTTTATGTCTGACTTTGTTTTTCTTTCGTCTTCTTTTCTTCCGTTCCCCCCCCCCCCCAGGTAGTTGAGGAGGGAATAGTATAACTCAGGATTAGACTGGACCGTTGCTCTTTCCCAGCTTGAAGATTTGACGAAGTTGTCTTTGGATTCTCTTCCAGATGCTATGGCTGGCTCTTGCTACATTGGGGAATATATAAATGTATTTTCATGCTTCTTTATTTTATAAAGACTGATGATACTCTGATATTGTAAAAGAATCTTGTACAGACTATTTTATCAATAAAGCAAAGTTCTATTTTCCACTGTTTAATAATTTGTCTGTCTTGTAATTTATCTGCATCTTTTACCCAAAATGCTCCACAGAACTTAGTGCATTCCCTTTGTGAGTGACACTAACGGACGTGGGGTGTTACAGTTGTTGTCCTTTTTTCACTTTTTCGATGATGAAACCACGAAATGCTATTCATGCAAGGCACGGGTAACAACATGTTGCTGCAAAGAACATTCTGCTATTGCAAATGCTTTTATGTAGTCTTCATGTCATTGCTTATATGGAACAACAGGTCGGTGTATGTGAATAAAGATCCATGCACGCGCTTACGGATCAACCACGTTACTTTTCATCTATCTTTGTAGTTGTGTGTTAATGTCAGCATGCGCTTCTTAGTCTTGAACCGCGTTTTCATAACGAGGTTAACAATTATATTATTAAGTAATTTAAAGAAAGGACTAATTGGAATCGGTTAACGAAATGACCATGTTTGAAGTTGACTAAGTCAACCGTCTTAACTACAGTTGATTATGAAATTAATTTGATTTTAATTAATCTAGTGAAATTGTTTGACAAATATTTGTTTTTATTTTAAATAAGATTTTAAAAAGAAATTTATTACTTATTTAGTAAATAAAGAAGTCGACAAATGATATGGTAGTTAACAGTGAAATAAATTATTATTTTAATTTATAATATCTAAGTATTGTTGAAATGAAATCAACTTGAATTGTGAAAGAAGCTTATGAGCGGTTTGATTGTATACTATGTATGTAGAGCGTGAGATGCAAGCGTTCTAGTAGATTGATATTTACTTGATTTACATCACTATTATAATGTCAGAAGATATATTGATTTCAAAAATGTTTTGGATTATCGTAAGGTAAAAACCATCGGTATTTATGTATGGATTTGGTCTTACGATTATCCTTTCTGTCTAAAGATTTTGACGTTAAAATCAAGTTAGATGTTACCTAGGAACTTAGTGTGTTTTTCTCACATCTGGTTCACCATACTGATCCGTGCGTTTGTAATTCTCGGGTTAAACCGGGTAGTACAAGTTCAGGTTATCGGATGCAGAGAAGAGACGTGCTGAAGAAGTTCAGACGTATGATGAATAGTTATTTCCACTGTGTGTTGTATATGAGGACAGATTATTAATTATAACTGTCTATATGTGTTGATGTACTCTGATGATTGTAAGTATTTTCTAGCTCTCAATAAAGACTTATTTCTACATTATATTTTTTTCCGCTGCGATGTGAGACTCTATGTTGTGTTCTTCTACTTCTTCTTCTATTCTAATATTTCTTCCTTTTTGACCTTACCCTCTAATTTCTTTCATTAACTATCTGGTGTTGTTGGATACTTGAGTTTTCGCAAGTAATATGGGTTTTATGTACTATTGTCAGAATTCGGACGATGAAACCCTTCGCTGGTCCGTTACAGTGGTATCAAAGCTATTAGCTTAGTAATAACCTTGGCTCTGTGGTGTAACTCGATAGAGATGTGACAAGTCGGATTTCGCCCGGACTCAATCGATCGCTAAAACCGACCAAGACCGATCCAAACCCGAATTGCTTTGAGAACAACACAGAACAGAACGCAAACAGAAGAACATTTCATTGATATTACAACAATTACATCAGAGTACAAGAATATACAGAGTATAATTCAAATAATATATATTTCACAAATATCAGAGGTTAAAATACATTACATAACAGCGGAAGATAATACAAAACACAACTGAAAAGAATACGCGGATACAAAGCTTTCCGAGTATAGTTCCAGCTGTAAACCAGGATCCTATGAATATAAATCTGCAAAACCAAAACTACTAGCTGCCCATGCGGAAAATAAGGGCACCCAGAGTTTAGGTTAAAACAATAAACTCCAGGTCAGTCATGTGACTGGTGTGAGAACTAAAACATTTATTATTCTTTATTCTTAAAGTTAGGTAAATCAAGGGACCACGCCGCTAACGCGGAACGGGCTTCACCCCAAGAATACCAGTGCATAAAACAAACAGCGCAATGTTAAATAAAGAACAATGAAGCTATTATAAGACCCAGGTCCCATCACACAATGCAACACAAACCGGAGGATAGGGTTTTGCCTTATAATAGCCAAAGCATGCTTGATAAGTTTAAAACAAGTTATTTGATATTACTATAATAAGTGTATAGTGTCAAAACAACTTCAAATATAAATGTATCAATCCTAGACGGCATGGGTACCGTATGACATGTCGCTAATACTGGGCTATACAAATAAAACCGCAATGTCACGTATTGGAAGTTGGATTTCCGTCTGTGAACCAAGGCTAAAGATAGTCCTCACCGAATTCGAGACGCTCTAGTCCGCCCCTCAGGACCCAGACTCAGGTGGGTCCTTGGATCGACAGGGCCGGTCCACCGATGTGGATTAAACTTAAACCCTGGACACTGCGTTTCCCCGCCCTATGGGGCATAAGTGAGTCCACTGACTCTATCGGTTCGAGAACGGCCGATATATCTGAGGCACCTCGCAACAGCAACAACCACATAAGTAGTGCCAGCCAGTTCAAGCATTGACACCACTTCTAACTAGAAGAAAGCGCATGCCCTCCCTGAAGTCCGTCTCCCGTTTTTGGTCCACCCGGGATGTGAAACTCGCGAGTCAACGCTATACACAAAGTTATGCCACACAGGCCGTGCTTTGATCATTACCACAAAACTTTGCTTTTCAACAGAAGCCTTGATCAATTGCCACTTAGGCATGCCACACAGGCAATCCGCTATATGCGATTGATGTCTATCGATATACAACCTCTGATCCGAGCGACTCAGAGAGGGGTGAAGTAAGAGAATAAATTCTCCTTCTCCAGGCAGATGTATATTTAATACAAACCAATCAGCACAGCACCAAAATCCAATGTCAGACACACCGACCATTTACAAGTCCGTTTTGGGTCTGAACGAAACCGGAGGCACTTTCCTCGCATATCCGTCGATCTCCAGGCACGTCTGGACGATCACCAACTGATTCTCTCCTCTTGGGTGTAGAGCCCAATCAAGATGGTCAGTAATTATCCAAACGATGTGAAGACCCTCGGTCTTCAACCATCGTCTTCACCTTCAACATATAGTCGAATCGGTTATCCAGAATGGGTATAAACCCGGCCTTTCTGAATAACCCGCGTATATTTTAAACAAGTGTTATACAAACACAACATACGCCTCATTCCAATTTAGAATATCTTTTATTCAAATATTCACATTCTCAGGGAAAGGTTCCCATTAATTTTATCAAAGATAAATTCTTTTAAATTTATACTTTAATCTTCCTTTGGATATCACTTTAATCTAATTAAAGATTCATTAAAACTCCACTTAGTTTTAATCTTTAACTGGGTTAAAGAACCATTGTCCTTTAAAACACGATTCACGATAAACCCCAAATCACATCCAATGTTAATCGAGTTAAAGAACAAGTGTTATTTAAAACATTGTTCACGATAAACCCAAAAACCAATTCGAATTCTATTCCAGTTAAATATTAATTAACTGGACACTTTCACCAAATCTTAATTAAAAGATTTATTCTTTTCTAAACTGGATCCAAGAACAGTGTTATTTAAGACACCTTTCACGACGAACCCACAATCACATTCTAATTCACACATTAGAAATTATGGTTATTTTTAAAACCATTTCAAAACCAGTTTATTTATTTGAAAATAAATAGACTTTAATTCTAGTTAAAACTAGTTCAATTCGATAAGAACACATTTTTATCTTCACAAATATGGAGTTTTTCACCCCAACTCTTCCAAAATCACTTATTTTGATTTTACACAAATTATCACTATTTTTAATAATTTTATCAAGGCCCGTACAGTCGATTTCCACTAACGGTCATCGAACTGCATCCATAGCGACCTTTCTCAAATTTGATTTGGACATAATTCCAAATCAAACCGTTAGATTTCAAATTTCTTATATTCGTTGGAAAGCTCTTTTCGACACGAACCCAACGGTTCCGGTTTTAGGAGAATCCGACGGCCGGATCTCCCGCAACGTCCACACGAAGTTTGATGGTCGAAATTCGCGAATTGCCACGGCGCTGCGCGTTCTATTCAGGCCATTTAATATATATAATATATATATATATATATATTTCATCGATTTTAATTCTAAACGTATTTTATAACTCGTTTAAAAATCGATTCACACTTCACTTTTAATTTTTAACCAAAATTGGCTATTCTACATCGTTATGCTATAAACGATATTATTTCCAAAATATTTGAATTTGAAATAATTCCCTAATCGATATGTGACGACCCGCCCCGCACCAACCGACATTTACTCCAATTATGCGCTGTACTCATGTCCAGTTAGCGCGGAACGGTCGCCAAAGAAAGGAAAGAAAGAAGATGAAACAAATAAAGAACCTGTAATATGCCCCACAGCGCATGGTATAAAATATAATCAGAACATATACTTTGACATAAAACAGGTGAGACAGTGCATAAGCTTAAAACAAACTTTCATAACAGCGGAAAATCCAAAAGTACAGCTTATAATCCAAAGCCAACATTATTACAACTTTTAAACTGTCTCATAAAGCTATCAAAATAAGGAGGATACACTACTACTGCCCAAGTAGTGTCCGCCAACGACACAGGGAGTAAATATGTAGCGTGGGAGCCTCCTGCTCGTCTCCGTCACAGCTACTCGTGCATACCCTCCAACCTATCTCTAGTCTGCTCATGTGAGCACCAAGAGTGATAAGAAAAACATAAAACTCTGGGTCAGACATCAGTCTGGTATGAGTGGTAGCAAGCATAAACAGAACAATAACAGGTAAACTAAACCATACCTGAACCTGGACCTGCAACCAAAGAGTTAGTACTACATACTGTACAGTACTCAAGGATGCCACTAACACAAGGTGTGTAAGTATATGGGGGTGGGGATGTGTATGTCAAACAATCAAGCATAGCAACCATCCTCACATCTCTCACTCAATGCGTAAAGCATACGATATCCACCACTTTGTTCACCACATCTATTTGGGGTCATGCCGGTACCCCTGAACGACTATTGCTATGACCAAACTTCGCTGGTCTATAGTAAATAATGCTACCTAGTCCACACTTCCCTGGCTCTAGGTCAAAAGGCCAACTTAGTCCACACTTCCCTGGCTCTGGTTCGTCTACATGCCCCTTCTCTTCAACGGTGAACCAAAGTTATGGATATCGATAACTCCTTAGCACACGTCCCGCAGCAAAGTCCAATCACGAAGTGAACTCATTGGTTCCTACCTGGATCCTAAGCTCTAACTCCCATTTGGACTACCTTTGCATTTCGGGTTATGGATCGTCATTGGATCGGTTCGGATCATCCTCACGCTCGGATCGGATCGTGAATCACGGATCGCCCATTGTCAGCTCGTGCCCCTTGCATCGGGTCGTGCTCATCTCCTTGGTTTGGATTGGCGTCTCGTGGTATGCTCTCTAGGTACGGATCGTGACGCGCCTCACTGATCGGATCGGGTCATGATCCTCAAGGAAATCGGATCGTGGCTTGTTTCCCCTAGTGGATCGGGTCGTGGTCTTCTGGTCCGTGGCCTTCAAAGTGGAGCGGATCGTGGAGTGAGGTCGGATCGCGAGAGGTAGGGGCGATCCGATCCGGTTAAACAATTTCCTGCACTTCTTTCCAGCGACTGTTTTACGCCATTCGACGACGTTTTCGACCATTCTAACTATTGCAATCAATCCCAAAGCATACCATACAGTCATAGCAACACATACAAGTGACCTCATACACCAAAACAACAATATGACATGGTAAAATGGATCAAACATAGCCAAAACCCCATATTTTCCCTTAATCCCTTTTAATCATGTTTAAGCATATGATTAGCAAAACTTATCCAAATTAGCCAAATTTTCTAACAGAGGTCTAAAAAAATATTTAAGAATTTCTGAATATTTTTCCAGATTTTAATCATGCACAAATTCGCTAATTATCACTAATTACCCCTTAATCCCCTAAATTCCGGGATTTGCAAAATTAGTCGAAATTAACCCAAATTCATATCAGAGGCATAAAATGATGTTTTAGAATTTTAGGAATTTTTCTAGATTTTTCTGACCCATAGTTTCGCTAATTTTCGCTAATTACCATAACAAGCCATGATTAGTGAAAAAGCAAGCTAATCACTCACCTTAGCCACAAATTCTCATATCTGAAACCTTTGGACAATAAAATTAGGATCCCAATGTACTCCTGCAACTCTACACTTGATTTGGTGAAGATTTGACTTGATTTGATGTTGCTAATCTCTTTCTTCAAGTTGCTAATGATTTGGAGAGTTTTAGAGAGTGGAGGCCATATTTGGGGTTTCTTAGAGGTAAGTGGAGGCTACAAAACTGAAATGAGATGAAACCCTAGCTCATTTCAGCCCCCCCATAACCCTAATCCCGAAATGGTTTATGGGCCTAAGTACTAACTAACCGGTTTAGCCCAAAAATGCTGTTTTTCACCTTGCAAACCTTATTTCAGCCATATCTCCCAAACGGTAAGTCCGTTTTCGATTTGTGACCACTCTACGGAAAGAGAAACCATCATTCAAAGCCAATGGAAGTGGTTTCAAGTCAAAACTCCTTCCCAATCAAAAGTTATGGCCAAAACAAACTCAGCTAGGGGCAAAACGGTCATTTAAAAATTGACAAAATTTACGCACATCGGAAATGACCCTAGTAGTCATCTCTTAAGGTTACATGACCATATGACTTAGTATGAGAGAGAAATAAATATTCTACGATCCTCCGATGCGTAGAATACGGGTTGTTACACTCTCCCCCCTTAAGAAATTTCACCCCGAAATTCCCTAATCAAAACACACAAAGGGTCCCGCATGCCTATCAACCATAAACAACCATCAAACATGCAAAACAAGCAATACAAGTCTATCCTAGCATGCGGAATAACTAAATCGCAAAGAAAATCTTACCAGGCAAAGAGTTCTGGATACGTCTTCCTAATGCTCTCCTCTGTCTCCCAAGTACAGTCATTCTCGTTCTCGCCCCACTGAACCTTGACTAGCTTCACCGCCTTCCTTCGAAGATGCTTCGTATCGTTCCCAACAATACGGATCGGCTTGCGGTTCTCAACCGCCTTGGGTTCTACTTCGAAGTCCTCTAACTGATCCGGTGAAATAGTCATATCCGGGTCGTGTACGAACTTCCTTAGCTGGGTAACATGAAATACGTTGTGAACTCCCACCAACTTCTCTGGTAAGTCAACTCTATACGCCAAATTACCAATTTGCTCGAGAACTGGGAATGGACCAACGAATCTTGGTGCTAACTTGCCTCTTCTCCTCTTATCAGCATAGCTCTTCTGCCTATCCTGGGCAGCCTTCATTCATTGCTGAACAACTTTGATCTTATCCGAAGTTTCTCTTACCACATCTGGTCCAAGTACAAACTTCTCACCGGTTTCTAACCAACACGACGGTGAGTTGCATGGTCTCCCATACAAAGCTTCAAATGGAGCCATACTGATACTGGATTGGTAACTATTATTGTAGGCAAACTCCATAAATGCAAATGATCATCCCATGATCCACCAAAATCCAATATACAAGCTCTCAAGAGACCTTCCAATATACAGTTCATCCTCTCCGTCTGACCGTCGGTTTGAGGATGATATGCGGTACTGAGATGCAATTTTGATCCTAACGCCCCTTGTAAGCTCTTCCAAAACCCACTGGTAAACAACGGGTCTCGGTCACTCACAATGCCTTTGGGTACTCCATGAAATCTCACTACCCACTTCATATACAGTTTGGCCGACTTAGCTGCAGTTCTGTTTGACTTAACTGGTATAAATCTTGCATTCTTGGTCAATCAATCCACAATTACCCAAATGCTATCATGTCCCGATTTAGTCCTTGGTAATCCATCAATGAAATCCATTGAGACTTGCTCCCATTTCCATTTGGGAATTTCTAATGGTTGTAACAAACCACTAGGCCTCTTTTGCTCGGCTTTAACTAGCTGGAAATTCATGCATTTGGATATAAACTTCCCAACGTCTCTTTTCATCCCTTCCCAGTAATAAGTCTGCCTCATGTCTCGATACATCTTGTTACCACTGGGGTGTATGGTTAGCTTTGAGTGATGACATTCTCTAAGCACTTCATCCCTCAATCCATTCACATTAGGTACCACTAGTCTTCCATTCTTCCGAAGCCATCCCCCTCGATCAAGCCCATACAAATTCATCTCCTCATCATCTCCAATTTCTATCTTGGAAATGATTTCCAATAGGTTAGAATTGTCCCTCTGACTGGAACCAATCCGCTCAATCAAAGTGGGTCTGATCATCAAACTTGCTAACATTTCTGGATCCAATTCGCACTTGGGTCTGAAATCATATGCCGAGATATATTCCAGTTGCTTCCATTCAAGAAACATAGCCCCTAAGCTCGCATGTCTCCTACTCAAGGCATCGGCTACCGCATTGCCCTTACCAGGTGTGTATGCGATATCAAAATCATAAGAAGCCAAGAACTCTAACCATTTCTGTTGTCGGAGATTTAAATCCTTCTGGGAGAAGAGGGACTTTAACGACTTATGATCCATAAACAACTCGAATCTTTCTCCCAAGAGATAATGTCTCCACATCTTCAATGCGAACACAATCGCCGCTAATTCCACATCATGGGTAGGATACCTTTTCTCATGAGGCTTTAGCTGTCGACTAGCATAAGCTACAACCGTACCTCCTTTCATCAACACAGCACCTAACCCGGTACCACATGCATCTGTGTATACCATCATCTCTTCATTCCCTCTTGGAATGACTAGCACTGGCGCACGCGTCAACTTTTCCTTTAGACTCTTGAATGCATTTTAACACACTCCATCCCAGACGAAGGCTTGATTCTTCTTGGTCAACTGAGTCAACGGTGCCGCTGTCTTGGAGAAATCCTGGATAAACTTACGATAATATCCCGCTAACCCCAAGAAACTTCTTACGTCTGTTGCATTTTTGGGCATAGACCAATCTTGTACCGTAGCCACATTTGCAGGATCCACGGCAATACCATTATTTGAAACAACATGGCCCAAGAATCTCACTTTCCTCCTCCAGAAGTGACATTTAGAAAACTTCGCTTTCAATTGGTGTTTTCTCAACACCTCCATCACAGTCCTCAAATGCTCCTTGTGTTCCTCCTTTGTCCTCGAGTAAACAAGGATATCGTCTATGAACACAAGAACAAACTTATTCAATTGATCCCTGAATACTCTATTCATAAGATCCACAAAGTATGCTGGTGCATTGGTCAACCCAAATGGCATGACCAACCACTCATAAAATCCAGACGGCGTCCTAAATGCCGTTTTAGCTATACTCTCAGCTGCTACCCGAAGCTGATGAAATCCTGTCGCGAGGTCAAACTGGGAGAACACTCTTGCTCCCTCCATTTGATCAAACAAATCATCTATCCGCGGTAGAGGATACTTATTCTTCCTCGTCACCTTATTCAACTCGCGATAGTCCACACACAAACGAAGGGAACCTTCTGCCTTAGTGGCAAACACAACTGGTGCTCCCCACTCGAAAACACTTCTTCTAATAAATCCCTTCTTCAAAGGATCGCTGACTTGCACCTCGAGCTCTCGCTGTTCTCGTGGTGCCATACGACGAAGTGGCATCACTATAGGTCTGGCATCTTTCACTAAATCAATACGGAACTCAATCTCTCGGTGTGGTGGAAGTCCGGTCACTTCCTCGAAGACGTCCGGATACTGGCCAACCACGGGCAAACCTGACAACTCATCATGCGGGATGTCGAGGGAATTTACAAAACTAGCTAATACCCCATCACTAGGTAGGCTCCCAAACACTACCCTCCGCCCATCATCCGCTCTAACTGTCACCAAAAAGCCCTCACAGTCTACCACCACCCCGTATCTCTGGAGCCAATCGACTCCCAAAATAATGCCATACCCAGTAAAGCCCAAAACAAAGCAATCACAAACAAACAAACATCCATGACTCGATAAAACCACATTACGACAGATCATACTGAGATTTTTCGAACCACCAATCGGGTTCGTCACAGCTAATGGTCTATCGATTAACTCAGGTTCCAATCCCAACCTATCTACCAGGTCACTAGATATGAAGGAATGGGAAGCACCGGTATCGAACAAAACTCGAACAGGAATATCAGAAATGGAAAGCATACCTTGTATGACGACTCCCTTTCCTTTCTCCGCTGCAGTTGGGGCATTCGACGAAGAAGGAACAACACTAATAGCATACGCTTTCACAATCTGACTCTCTTTCAAAGCTTGCGGACACTTGTCCTTGAAATGTCCCGCTTGGCCACAGTCGAAGCACTTCTTTTCTGATGGCTTGGACCGGAAATCCTTTGCATAGTGGCCCCTCTTTCCACAGTTGTAGCACTCAACATATTTCTTGCTTTTCTTCTGGCCATCCTTAGCTTGATTTTGTTTCCTCTTGTTCTGGGAGTTATTCTTGCCTCCACCGCTTGCTTGCGGCTTTGGTCCTTCCGTAGATGCAGCAACAACCCCAGTCTTCGGCTTAGGGTAAAGGATTTCTGACCTCAAAGCTTTCCCCACAATCGACTCAAACTTCTCATCGATGTGGTTTATCAGCCTCTCCCCTAAGTATCCATCCAAACCAGCGATGAACCTCTCATTCTTCTTTTTGGGAGTATCGATAAGAGATAATCCATACTTTGACAAAGTGTCGAACTCAGCAACATAATCTGATACTGCCCTTCCATTCTGCTTAAGCTCCAAGAATTTCCGAAACAATTTTGACCTTTGAGCAGCTGGGATAAACTTGTCGCTAAAGCGAGCCTTGAACTGATCCCAAGTAACTTGATCCTCTGGTGTAGCTGTTCTAATAGCATTCCACCAATTCATCGCTCGCCCATGCAACTGACGAGATGCTAACCTTCTCTTCATCGCATCCTCGATACCTAAATCATCAAAGATACGTTCACAGCTATCTAACCAATCCTGAACTTCCATGGCCGACTCCGTTCCTTGGAACGACTTTCCACCAAGATTAGTGTAATCCTTACTCAGCTTGGCGAAATCAACCCTAGGCGCTTGCACCGCTACACCACCAACATTGGCAACATTAGGAGCCGCTTCCCGAATCTCTTCGAGCATCTCTCTCATGAGGTTAGTGAACATAGCCCTCATGTCAGGAGCATTCCCATTATTGGCTCCCCTGCCAGCTCCTCTACCAGCACCTCTTGTACCTCGGCTCATCGTTCAATCTGTATAGAGAAACGATTAGCCATCTCCATAGTGGTACTTGTGCAGTGCAATGCAACTTCACTCTAAAACATACTATTACTATATATAGATATAGCTTTTGAAAACCAAAATAATCACAAATACGCGCTCTCATGTACGTACTATCTCTCCTTAGTGTCTTTCACTAGGTGAACTACGCAACCTAGCGCTCTGATACCAAGTGTGACGACCCGCCCCGCACCAACCGACATTTACTCCAATTATGCGCTGTACTCATGTCCAGTTAGCACGGAACGGTCGCCAAAGAAAGGAAAGAAAGAAGATGAAACAAATAAAGAACCTGTAATATGCCTCACAGCGCATGGTATAAAATATAACCAGAACATATACTTTGATATAAAATAGGTGAGACAGTGCATAAGCTGAAAACAAACTATCATAGCAGCGGAAAATCCAAAAGTACAGCTTATAATCCAAAGCCAACATTATTACAACTTTTAAACTGTCACACTACTAATGCCCAAGTAGTGTCCGCCAACGACACAGGGAGTAAATATGTAGATAATGCGTGGGAGCCTCCTGCTCGTCTCCGCCACAGCTACTCGTGCATACCCTCCAACCTGTTTGTAGTCTGCTCGTGTGAGCACCCAGAGTGATAAGAAAAACATAAAACTCTAGGTCAGACATCAGTCTGGTATGAGTGGTAGCAAGCATAAACAAAACAATAACAGGTATACTAAACCATACCTGAACCTGGACCTGCAACCAAAGAGTTAGTACTACATACTGTACAGTACTCAAGGATGCCACTAACACAAGGTGTGTAAGAATATGGGGGTAGGGATGTGTATGTCAAACAATCAAGCATAGCAACCACCCTCACGTCTCTCACTCAGTGCGTAAAGCATACGATATCCACCACTTTGATCACCACATCTATTTGGGGTCATGCCGGTACCCCCGAACGACTATTGCTATGACCAAACTTCCTTGGTCTATAGTCAATAACCCTACCTAGTCCACACTTCCCTGGCTCTTGGTCAAAAGGCCAACTCAGTCCACACTTCCCTGGCTCTGGTTCGTCTACATGCCCCTTCTCTTCAACGGTGAACCAAAGTTATGGATATCGATAACTCCTTAGCACACGTCCCGCAGCAAAGTCCAATCACGAAGTGAACTCATTGGTTCCTACCTGGATCCTGAGCTCTAACTCCCATTTGGACTACCTTTGCATTTCGGGTTATGGATCGTCATCGAATCGGTTCGGATCATCCTCACGCTCGAATCGGATCGTGAATCACGGATCGCCCATTGTCAGCTCGTGCCCCTTGCATCGGGTCGTGCTCATCTCCTAGGTTCGGATCGGCGTCTCGTGGTATGCTCTCTAGGTACGGATCGTGACGCGCCTCACTGATCGGATCGGGTCATGATCCTCAAGGAAATCGGATCGTGGCTTGTTTCCCCTAGTGGATCGGGTCGTGGTCTTCTGGTCCGTGGCCTTCAAAGTGGAGCGGATCGTGGAGTGAGGTCGGATCGCGAGAGGTAGGGGCGATCCGATCCGGTTAAACAATTTCCTGCACTTCTTTCCAGCGACTGTTTTACGCCATTCGACGGCGTTTTCGACCATTCTAACTATTGCAATCAATCCCAAAGCATACCATACAGTCATAGCAACACATACAAGTGACCTCAAACACCAAAACAACAATATGACATGGTAAAATGGATCAAACATAGCCAAAACCCCATATTTTCCCTTAATCCCTCTTAATCATGTTTAAGCATATGATTAGCAAAACTTATCCAAATTAGCCAAATTTTCTAACAGAGGTCTAAAACAATATTTAAGAATTTCTGAATATTTTTCCAGATTTTAATCATGCACAAATTTGCTAATTATCACTAATTGCCCCTTAATCCCCTATATTCCGGGATTTGCAAAATTAGTCGAAATTAACCCAAACTCATATCAGAGGCATAAAATGATGTTTTAGAATTTTAGGAATTTTTCTAGATTTTTCTGAGCCATAGTTTCGCTAATTTTTGCTAATTACCATAACAAGCCATGATTAGTGAAAAAGCAAGCTAATCACTCACCTTAGCCACAAATTCTCATATCTGAAACCTTTGGACAATAAAATTAGGATCCCAATGTACTCCAGCAACTCTACACTTGATTTGGTGAAGATTTGACTTGATTTGATGTTGCTAATCTCTTTCTTCAAGTTGCTAATGATTTGGAGGTGTTTTGGAGAGTTTTAGAGAGTGGAGGCCATATTTGGGGTTTCTTAGAGGTAAGTGGAGGCTACAAAACTGAAATGAGATGAAACCCTAGCTCATTTCAGCGCCCCCATAACCCTAATCCCGAAATGGCTTATGGGCCTAAGTACTAACTACCCGGTTTAGCCCAAAAATGCTGTTTTTCACCTTGCAAACCTTATTTCAGCCATATCTCCCAAACGGTAAGTTCGTTTTCGACTTGTGACCACTCTACGGAAAGAGAAACCATCATTCAAAGCCAATGGAAGTGGATTCAAGTCAAAACTCCTTCCCAATCAAAAGTTATGGCCAAAACAAACTCAGCTAGGGGCAAAACGGTCATTTAAAAATTGAAAAAATTTACGCACATCGGAAATGACCCTAATAGTCATCCCTTAAGGTTACATGACCATATGACTTAGTATGAGAGAGAAATAAATATTCTACGATCCTCCGATGCGTAGAATACGGGTTGTTACACGATATTTATTTCAAAACGAATAAAATCGATATAAATATCGTCCGCGTCCAAATGGCGCAAATCTAATCAACACGGCTTAATATATTATATTTCAAATATATTCACTTTAAATATTCTCTTTCAAATATTTCTGCTTTGAATATTCTATTTCAAACATTTACACATCAAATATTTTATTTCTAATATTTCTGCTTTAAATATTCTATTTCAAATATTTTTGATTTCACCAAATTGGAATGAGGCCCAAACACATACCATATAATTTCACTTATATGGATTCACATACAACACATGTATATAATCAACCATCATCCAAAGTGCACTACACAACTGCATAAGCGTTAAATATCACTAATCAATGCTTACAACAGCCTGTCAACCAATCGATTGACATACAACTAAACAATTGGGATTAGTGTACGTCAATTTCATCCCAACACCCGTGTGGGGTTTCAACCAGCAAACACACATTTTTACTCGTGCAGTTGGGCGACGTGTAAAATATATCGACCCAAATCAACGTCAATCAAATAGGTGTACATAGACAAACCGTCTGGTTTGAATATGGATATTTAATTTCACTAGTCAAAAAATTTTCTAACACTTTTTAGAAAATTTCGGCAGCACAACGGTGCTATACCAAAATTGGAGTAAGGTCTAACCTAGCCTTACTCCTTTGCCTTATCACGGCGCACGTCTAATCCTAACAAAATTTTCGATTCGTTATTCAAACCACAAACTGGGGTAAGGTCTAACCTAGCCGTACACCCTCGCCTTATCACGGCGCACGTCTAATCCTAACCAGTTATATCGATTCGTTTTCCACATCACAAACCCAATTCAAATAAATATTCACATAACCACATAGCAACCAAACAACCAAGCCGTCCATGGTTTGTGGACGACGGGTGTCAGGTGCTACTAAACACCGTCAAGCATCCCAGTATATATTTTAACTAGAAATTAAAATAGAGTGAGAAGTTCTTACCAAGAGCTAAACCAAACACCGCGACTCTTCTGATGTAGAACATCTTCACCGTGCTTTGTTGTCGTTCAGATTCGCTATTTTGGTTCCAACACAATCTGTTTACACGAAATTTATATTAAAAATCACATTTTTAATTCAAAATTATATGTATAAAAATCGTCTTTTTATATTGCTCTTTCTGTTTTAAAAACAATTCAAATTTTCCAAACAAAGTATATTTTTATTACTTTAAAACAATGGTATTTTTTTTCCTACTTTAAAACAATGTCAATTTTATATTTTTAAGACACTATTTTTATATAAAGGATTATATTTTTAAAATACTATTTTTATATAAAGGATTATCTTTTTAAAACACTATTTTTATATAAAGGATTATATTTTTGACACACTATATATAAAATAAAGATTATATTTTTATTTAACAAAAGATGATATTTTTACTTAGCTAAATATAAAGTAAAGATTATATTCTCCGATTTTAAAGCTACATATATATATATATATATATATATATATATATATATATATATATATATATATATATATAACAAGAATATATTTTTATAAATATCCATATGTTGTTATTATTATATTTTTTCTTTCTTTTTAAAACCAATGTTATATTTAATTTCTAAAACAAAGTGTTGTACATTTTTAAAACAAAGTATTGTATTTTCTCAAAACAGAGCATTGTATATTTTTAAAACAAAATATTTTATTGTTTCAAAAACAAAGCATTGTATATATTTTTAAAACAAAGTATTTTATTTTCTCATTTATGTTAGTAAAACACGAATTCAGCCAACCCAACTCCAAAAATTAGGGTTCAACATCGCACTGACCTTGGTTGGCTTGACGTTGATCGGAAGGCCCCACACTGACGTGGCTCGGCGCTGCCTTCCTGCTCCGTTGGAGGTGGCCCACTCGAAGTCCGGTGCTTCCCCAGCATGGCGCGTCCTCTTGGGTTCCTGGGGTCTTCGCAGCTCATATTGGGGTGTAAGATGGGGGAGGTGGTCTGCGCCTCAAATGTTGGAGGGAGGGAGGAGGCGGCGGAGGGGTCTCTGATGGGTGGCGATTGGCTACAGGTGGGGCAGCAGGGTTACAAGTGGTTAGGGCTTGCGCAAACGGAGAAGAGAGAGGGAGACGGGCAGAGGTGGGGGAGGCGCTGGTTGCGACGGTGGTGGGGAGTCCGGGCGGCAGCGCGATGGGCCGTGGAGGCGTTGCCTGGGTGGAGCGATAAGAACGGATCGGGGATTTTTTTTATTTCTGTATTTCGATTTGAACGATACAGGGGGTAGAGCCTAAGGAGATAGGGGTTGACCAATTTGACTAAGCATATGTTTATTTAATTAATTTATTTTCCTTAAAATTACTTTTTCATTCGGAACCCAAATCGAACCTAACGACTGTCGTCCCTAGCGTAATACCCCCATTCCGAACACAATGGGATATGTATCGTAAGCTAATTCGGCTGTTTCGATTAGTTTCTATCAAAATTAAATTATAAATCAGTATATAATTAATTTTAACGCACGTTTCATATTGTCGGGGTCACATACGGACTCTAAAATTTCCAAAAAAATTGTTTTCAGCTTCGTATTGACGATACGGTCCTAACAAAACTAATTTCGTCAAATTTGGAGACCGTTTGAAAAATGGCCAATTTCTGATCAATCCAAATTGACAAAACACGTCTAACGGTGCCACGCTCACATATTGACTCCAAAAATTATGAAACTTGGAACCTAGCAATAATTTGACATCCTGGATCCAACAAAAGTTGTTTCGTCGAAAACGGAGGTCGTTTGCAAAATGTCTATTTTTAAGGGCTAAATATATATTCAAAATACATATAAATATATATAACATCCTTAGCGGCTATTTTAAATTCTTCAACTAGCCATAATATTTAATTTACTCTGTAGCAGTTCTATTCTTCACTTTAGTTTGAATTATTTTGTTAAACAGAGTTAGATTTTTCTGGGTCGTCCCCTTTCTACTTTAAAATAAATTATTTAAATAGCCAAAAGTTACTAAAATAGCAAAATTAAAAATTTTAAATTGGCCTAGAATTTCCGGGTTATTACAAGAGATATGGTTATTAATACCATAGACTGAGTTGAGTGTATAAATATGAGAGTGTATTTGTAGATTTTATATACAAATGTTTTGTATTGTGTCGTTTGATTAGTTCAAGTGTTGAGAAGCATTGAACTGACAATGGATACAATATTGTTTTGTAAAGAGGGTAAATGAAATTATTTTTCCCAAAATATATTTTTGTATGGAAAAGAAATAATTTATCAAATTATTTAGGTTTTGATTTGTTTGTTTGATTGAATTGAATAAAATAAAAAATTGATTCAAAATTTGAAAAAATAATATAACTAGAAGAAATTTCACATATTGAATTTGTGAATAAGAATTAGTAAGTGAAATTTAATGAATAAGAAATTAACTTAGAAATAAGTTAAATAAGAACAGAATAGATGATTTTTGAAATAAAATCAGAACTGGAATTGTGAAATGAAATTTCATTAGTTATTTGGATTTGGAACTTAATTTGGTTAAGTGAAAGTTAATTAAGGATGATATTGAAGTTAAGTAATGTTGATTTGGAATTTGAGAACTGAATGGATAATAATTGAATGGAAATCAATCGATGTAACAACCCGGAAAATCTGAGCCAATTTAAATATTTTATTTTGGCGATTTTATTGGATTTTGATTATTTAAAATTAATTAATTTAAATAATATCAACGGAAAATCTATTTTCGATGAAGTTAAAATGAATAAATTTATTTTAATTATATAATGAGCCCAAAATGGCGTGGCTGTTCAAAAATTCAATTTCGAATTTCAATTGAATATATATAATTCGTTTTAAGTCAGAATTGAACGAAACAAGAAATATTTGAATTTGATTAACGATATCTTTCAAACGAAGTTAAGAAAATGAGATTTCACTTAATGGAGTGAAAGATATGTCCAGTTTAAAATTTAGAAAAGTCACCGTGGTATTTATATATATTTTAATATATATAAAAGCCCTTAAAAATAGCCATTTTGCAAACGACCTTCATTTTTTAGGAAACCACTTTTGTTGGCTCTAGGATGTCAAGTTATTGCTAGGTTTCAAAATTCATTATTTTTGAAATCAATATGTGAGCGTGGCAAAATAAAACGTCTTTTAACAGTTTCAGTCAATTTGGATCGACCAGAAAATGGCCATTTTTCAAACGGTCTTCAAATTTGACGAAATTAGCTTTGTTAGGACCGTATCGTCAATATGAAGCTAGAAGTATTTTTCTGGAATTTTTGGGGTCCGTATGTGACCCCAGTAAATTGAAATGTACGTTTAAATTAAATATATACTGATTTATATTTTAATTTCAATGAAAATTGATTGCAACAATTGAATTCGCCTACGAAACATATCCCATTGCGTTCGGGATGGGGGTATTTAGCTAGGGGCAACATTCGTTGTGTTTGATTTAAAGTTCCAATGAGAAATTCACTTTTTAAGAATTTAAGTTAATAAAATAATAATATAATTTCGTATAAATACCCGTACCCGTGTAACCCTAACCCAAAATAAACAGGCCGCTTCTATCATTGTTTTCAACGGCCGATTCAATCTGAATTTCAGTCCAAAAATTCCCCCAATTTAAATCGAATTACCATCTAAATCCAAAGCAAACATGATAGAGGATTGTTAGCTCTTTAAATCTACACCAGTTTCACGATCTATGGTAGCCTCGATTTGGGAGAAATCAACCCACAATGTGTGCGCGTCTCAGGCTGATTTCCGGTGCTGAGAGGCCACGGACATGGCATCGTTCAAGGGGGAGGTGTGTTGAGCTCCGGCGCTTCAGGAGGGGCAGTGTCGATCAGGTTCCGGTCATCGGAGGAGGGAGAGGCGTCATCGTTTTGTTTGGAGCGGCCGTTTCAAGTTTTCCAGGCAGAGCCGATAAGGAAGAATAATTAGCAAAGCTTAATGATGTAAAATCACGATAAATGAATTTGAAAGAGTTGGGGTGAAAAATCCCACGTTTGAAAAGGTAAAAATAGATTTTTATCGAATTGAACTAGTTTTAAACTAGAATTATAATCCAAGTATATTTAAAGAAATAAAATGGATTGAGAATGAGTTTTAATATAACCAGAATTTCCAGTATATGAATTGGAGTGGATTTGAATCGAAATCATCTTCGAAATATTTCGATGTTGGATTTCGTGATTATACAGCTATTGTTATGGAAATTTGAAAGATATATTTATATCGTTATTTCCAATACGATATTTGTTGGTTTCAGAATTTGATATTGAATATAAGCCGATATATTTTCTATTCAGGGCCTTGTGTTTAATATCGAATGGGATTTTGGGTTTGTCGTGAATGGTGTCTTAAATAACACTGTTCTTAAACCCAGTTGAGAAAAGGATAAGTCTTTTAATTAAGATTTAGTGAAATTTTCCAATTAAGTGATATTTAATTGGAATTGAATTTGAATTGGATTTTGAGGTTTGTCGTGAGCTGTGTTTCAATTGACCCTAGTTATTTAACCTGGTAGAAGATAAGATTAATTTTCTTAACTTTGAAAAATCATTAAGTAATGATTTTTGAGATTAAAACTGAATTAGATTTTTAATGAATCTTTAATTAGATTGGAATGAGGGTTTGATAGTTTAAATTATCAAATTAGGGGAATGATCGAGAATGGAGTATCACCAGTTTTGCTCCAGACGGTAGTTAAATCTTTAACTAGGTTTGAACGTGAAATGGTAATTAAATTTACCGATAACACCGTGGTGTTAGATAGGGAGTACGACCAGTTTTGCTCCATGGGATGAATAGGTTGGGATTAGGAAATAAAATAAATAATTACTTTTGTGCGGTTCGCTAATCCCTACTAGTTTGGAAAACCATCATAAAGTTTGAAATGATATCCAAAGGAAGGTTAAAGAATAAATTTAAAAGAATTTATCTTTGATAAAATTAATGGGGACCTTTCCCTAAAAATGTGAATATTTGGATAAAAGAATATTATGGATTGGAATGAGGCGTATGTTGTGTTTGTGTAACACTTGTTTATTATATACGCGAGTTATTCGGAAAGGACTGGTTTATACCCATTCTGAATAACTGATTCGACGATAAGTCGAAGATGAAGAAGGTGGTAGAAGACCGGAGGTCTTTTCATCGTTTGGATAATTACTGATAATCTTGATTGGGCAATACACCCAAGAGGAGGGAATCAGTTGGTGATCGTCCAGACGTACTTGGAGATCGATGGATATGCGAGAAATAAGGTTCCTCCGGTTTCATTCAGACCCAGAACGAACTTGTAAATGGATTGTGTGTCTGACATTGGATTTTGTTCTGTGTTGATTGATCTCTATTCAATATACATTTGCCTGGTCAAGGGGAATTTATTTCCTTACTTCACCCTTCTCTGAGACGTACGAGCTCAGGGGTTATATATCAATAGAAATCGGTCGCATGGCATGAATTGCCTGTGTGGCATATAGAGATGCATGGATCAAGGCTTTTGTTGAAAAGCCGAGTCTTGTGGTTGATGATCAAAGCACGGCCTGTGTGGCGTAGCTTTGTGTATGGAGTTAATTCGCGAGCCTCACACCTTAGATTGAGTTAAAAACGGGATAAGGGACCCAAGGAGAACATGATGTTTCTTTCTAGCAATGGGTTGTGTCAGTGTTTTTACATGGCCTGGCATTAACTTTTATGGTTGTTGGATTGAGGCGCCTCGGATATATCGGCTACTATGGGAGCCGATGCATATATGGTCGATAACTGGCTACTACGGGAGCTGACGTACAGACCATTATATAGGTCCGATAGGACCGGAAAACGTGTGGTTAGGAATACTAATCCTCAAACGTAAGAGAGGCGCGGCCTTGGAGGATCTAAGGGTCTACTGCAGGAGATCCTGAGGCATTTGCTAGAGTGTCTCGAATCGGAGAGGAGTACATCCCTTGCCTCGACTCATGATAGAAATCCAATTTCCAATACGACATTTCGATTTTAGTTGTAATCCTATATATGGCGACATAGTAGCATGGGATGCTATGCCGTCTATGATTGATACATTTACATTTGAAGTTGATTTCTTCGCTTTTAGTAGTAATAAAAGATTAAATTTCACGTATCAAGCATTATTTGGCTATTATAAGGCAAAACCCTATCCTCCGGCTTACGTTGCATTGTGTGATAGGACCAGGGTCTTATAATAGCTTCATTGTTCTTTATTTAGCATTGCGCTGTTTGGTTTTATGCACTGGCATTCTTGGAAGGAAACCCGTTCCGTGTTATACGGCGTGGTCCCTTGATTTACTTTATTTCTAAAGTAATGTTTTAAGTAACTGTTTTAGTTCTCACACCAGTCACATGACTTACCTGGAGTTTATTGTTTTAACCTAAACTCTAGGTGCCCTTATTTTCCACACGGGCAGTTAGCAGTTGGGTTTTGCAGATATTATATTTACAGGATCCTGATTAACAGCTGAAGCGATATTCGGAAAGCTCTGTATCCATGTATCACTTTCAGTTGTGTTTTGTATTATTTTTCCGCTGCTTTGTAATTTAAAATCTATGATATTTTTCTGTTATATAATATTTATTCATACTCTGTATATTCTTGTACTTTGTTGTAATTTTTGTAATAATTAATGAATTGTTCTTCTGTTTGTGTTCTGATTTGTCGTATTCTCAAGCAATTCGTGCTTTCCTTCATGGGGAAGTTCGGGTTGCTTCAATCGAATATTAGTCGACTGACAATTAAAATATGTTAAATCCAAATGAATGTTATTCATCTTAATATTATAATTGAATGCAGAAATAAATTTATTTGATTGAGTTGGTTCTGTGTTAGCTGTTGATTGTTTGCTAGACTAGATGAATAATTAAATTCATCGACAATTAAATGAATTGAAACTAAGTAGTGACTTCTTACACAAGGAATTTGAATGACATAGAATATGAAATGAAATTAAATGATTTAGGCCTGTATTTGTTATTAGCATTATATATTGAGTTAGTGCAGCTTGGAAAAGAACGGGCTGTCAGTTCTTTGCTTCGTGATTAGAGTTTGAATGCCCGAAAAATAGGTAAAACTATATTAAATTGATTGGGATTTTGATTTTATACCCCTGAGTTGGGTAGCACTTGGTTTTTATTTTCTTTTGATCGATGTAAGGCCCGGAGTGGCATTTGTAGTTGTACCAATCAGCCCGTACAAAGGAGATGCTTGCAAAAAATTTCAAAAATTTAAAGTGTTAGGAAATTTTCGACATTTTTGAAATTTTGGTTTACCATAAAGAATTGGTTTTCAATTTTAATATAAATTGGATTTTAGAAAAGCAATCAGTTCGTAATATTTTTCCTACCTTAGCAATTTCGGGGACGAAATTCTGTTAAGGTAGGAAGAATGTAATGTCCTGTATTTTTGACGATCATATATTTAATATATTTTATTATTTTAAATATTGAATTAGAATTTATTCATGGATTTTAATATTGAATTCGATTAAAAAACGAAGTTTAAACGTTAAGTTTATATATAATATAAATCGAGCTCGTAAATGTCACGGTAGTTCGTAATTTTCGATTTGAATTTTGACTGAGTATACCAGGTCTGATATAAGTCGGATTTCCATGAAATAAGAAACGTTAGGATTGAATTGATTATAATTTTTGTACGAAAGAGAAAAATCAAGATTTTATGTTATAGATTGTAAGTTATGTCAAACTCAAATTTTAAGAAAAACGCTGTGGAATTATAACTTATAATTAAATTGCTTTGAAGAGGAATTCGAGCGTAACTCGAGATAACAATCGAATTAAGTCATGAAACGAATTCCATTGAATTCGTATTGACGTTTAGAGTTAGGAAATATATGATTTGTTATTTTTGGAGAACGGGAATTTTGGTGTCCAAAATGGCGTTGTTTGGCGCATAAAATAGCGTACCGGGAAACAGTCTTGGAATGCGACAAAACTTGTGTCGATGGATTTGTATTAATTTATTATTGTAAGAAAATTAAATTTCGCGGCAAATCGATAACGTATGTGACTTCGGTGGCCAAAAACGCCTTTGTTTCTATTTAATTATTTGCGTTATTTAGACAGGGGTTGTAGTTACCCGAAAATCCCCCTTGCGGGAAATCCTCAGATGCACAAACTTTGAGTATACAACACATCAGAACAACAACAGAAGACTTTTATAAACATCATAATAATGTTACATCAGAGTACATAATATCAGAGTACATTGAAATAATAATACAACGGAAGATTATTTTACAATAAATGTGATACAATGACAAGTGGAAAACTATGAAAGCTATGAACACAGCTTTAAGCTTCAATCCAGGATCTTGCTCAATATATCTGCAAAATAAACTACTCAACTGCCCGTGTGGAAAATAATGAGCGCCCGAGTTTGGAAGGGAAAACAAACTACGAGTCAGTCATGGGACTGGTATGAGAAATCTTACTGTTACTTACCTAATAGTAAAGCTAATCACAGGACCACGCTGCTAACGCGGAACGATTTTACTCCATTTGATTGCCAGTGCACAAAATAAATAAATATTTTAAAAACAACGCAATGCTTTTATAAAAATGAAGCCATTATAAGACTCAAACCCCATCACACAATGCAATGCAAACCGGAGGATAGATTCTTACCATATAATGATCAAACATGCTTGATATGTATAAAACAATAATCATTTTATATAATTATTAGTGTCTAATCATTTTAAAATACTTCAAAGTAAATTTATCAATCCTAGACAGCATAGTACCCCATCCTACTATGTAGCCGTATATAGGTTTACAATCAAATCCTTAATGTCGAATTGGAAGTTGGATTTCCATCATGAGTCAAGGCTAAGAATGATCTCCTTACCGGTTCGAGACACTCTAGAAAATGTCTCAGGATTACACACTCTGGGCAACCCTTGGATACAGCTGGGCCGGTCCACACCTACGTTTGTGGATTAGTTATTCTGAACACACGTTTCCCAGTCCTATAGAACCTATAAAATGGCCACTAGGGTCCAATATCAGAGGCGCCTCATTACATTATCCACATAAGTAAAAATATCTAGGCTCCATACCATGACACAACTTCGAGCGAGAAAGAAAAGTGCTGCTCTCCCTGCGTTTCCTTATCCCGTTTTTGACTCATACCGCTGCGTGAGGCTCGCAAAGTTGCGCTATACACAAAGCTATGCTAATTAAAGCTATGCTTTGGTCTCCAACCACAAGGCTCTGCTTTTCAACAAAAAGCCTTGATCAATTTAGTCTTGCTATGCCACATTGATAATCCACGCCATGTAACTGATGTCTATCAATATTGTAACAACTCGGAATTTTGGAAACAACTTAAATTTTTTATTTTAGATATTTTAATGCATTTTGAATATTTAAAATGATTTAATTTAAATAATAACAACAAAAAAATTATTTTAATCGAAGTTTGAAATTATATATTTATAATTTAATTAAAATGAATTAAAATGGCGCGGTAGTTTGAAAATTGGATTTTAAACTTTGAATTGATATAGAGAATTCAATATAAATTAGAGTTGAATGAAACCGGAAATATTCGAATCGAATTAATCATATCCTTCTAAGAATGTAAGAAACTAAGATTTCACTTTATAAATGATAAGTTATGACCAGTTTAAAATTCAGAATAGTCACTATGTAATTTATATATAAGCCCTTAAAAATTGGGATTTTGCAAATGACCTCCGAATCTGACGAAACAACTTTTGTTCGATCCGGAATGTCAAATTATTTTTTAGGTTTCGAATTTCATAATTTTTGGAGTTAATATGTGAGCGTGGCAGATTTAAACGGGTTTGGAAATACAATTTGAATTTAATCGACTGAAAAATGGCCATTTTTCAAATGGCTTCCAAATTCGACAAAATTAGTTTTGTTACGACCGTATCTTCAAAATATATCTAGATTTATTTTTTTGGAACTGTTGGAGTTAGTATGTGGCCCCTATAAATTAAAATGTACGTTGAATTTTAATTTGAACGTTATATTAATTTATATATTAATTTTGATAAGAACTAATTGAAACAGTCGAATTGGCTTACGAAACATATCCCACTGTGTTCGGAATGGGGGTATTTAGCTAGGGACGAAAGTCGTTGGGTTTTGTTATCCACTTAAAACGATCGATGGATTATTGACAATTTAATGTGGGTCGGTTTTATGACACTAAAGGAGTGGTCGGTTTTGCAGTGTTAAAGAAGTGGTCGGTTCTGCAATGCTAAAGAAGTGGTCGGTCCAATGCACGATAGCAGGTCGGTCGGTTTGCTGCATGGTCAATCTCCGTCTCCCTCGTAAAAGCTTGACAGAAGACCCCTGGTCGCTTCAAAAGACAGAAGACCCCTGGTCGCTCCAAAAGACAGAAGACCCCTGGTCGCTCCAACAAGCTTCAAACTTTCAGGGCCGGTCCACTCTACAAAGATACCTGGTCGGTCCACTCTGTTGCTACAGTTTCTTGGTCGTTCCATAGTATCTGTTCGCTCGAGAGATGAAAGATGTCTGGTCGCTCCAAATACGGAAAGCAACTGATTGTTCTTCTCTAGATCCTTTCCATCAGGTCTCTCCGAATACGGAAGTTATCTGTTCACTCCGTCCCAAACACAAGGATTTGGGTCGCTCCAAAGGCAAAAGACTCCTGGTCGCTCCAAAGATAGAGGACATCTGGTCGCTCCAAAGGCAAAAGACTCCTGGTCGTTCTTTTCCCAAGGACGATCCCATATTTAAGAAGCCAATGCTGATATGTCTTCGTTATCTAGTCGGTCCACTTTGTCGCTTCAGTTTCCTGGTCGTTCAATGGCATTTGGTCACTCTATCCTTCAATAAAAGCTACAGGGTCGGTTTGCTCTACGAAGATCCCAGGTCGGCCCGCATATCCAAAGTGTATTGCCAACCTGTTCCCACAACATCTGATCGGTCCGCCTTATTTATCCAGCCTCCTGGTCGTTCTTCTGCTTCCTATTGTCTTTCCTTCCAGCGGAAGCCCTGGTCGATCGAAATGCATAAATTAGTACGCCAGCTGGTGACAACTAGCGATGGAATCTTCGTAAATATCTAAAAAATACCGACCCGCAGCCTGAGTTCGAGATTTCAGCCACTCCTTGGCCTATAAATAGCACTCTACCTCCATCATTTCAAGGGGACTTTTTCAGGATATACGAGGAGGTGCTGTCAAATAGCTTTTTGGACTTCTTTAAGCATTTCAAAATCTCTTCTACACAATTCATCGAAGATCTATCAAGCTTATGATCATGGCTTCCATGGAGGAAAAAGCATAAGTGTTTCAAGCTTTCTTCCATTCTCAAACGAGCGTGAAGACGAATGCATGTCAAGAGAGCTTTTATGAATGTATAAGCGAGCAAATATTGTAAAACTCTTGGTGAATAATGAAATTCTATCTTCAAAGTGGGCGTAGACTCGAATAAGAGTCGAACCACTATAAACTCATGTCTTCTTTTCGTATTTTGATGTTTTCAGATTTTAGATATGGCCTCACACGATTATAAAGGTTTTCTAACACCCTGCCTCTGAAAAGGTGACGTGCTTTCTAAGCATCTCGCCTCCGATTAGGTGACATGTTAGGAAATACCCCTTGGTTGTTATACCAATTTTTGGTGTAAACAATTTGGCGCCCACCGTGGGGCCAGATCTACTTTCTGACATCAAGTATACCACGAAGATCTCAAAATCTTCAAGCTTAGCCTCAAAATAGATCGCTCCAGCTTACGATTTGGACCTTCTGACGAACACTCCTCAAAGTTCAAGTTGCTTTCTGAAATAATGCTGCCGAAAACAAGTAAGAAAGCAAGAATTAGAGCATCTAATGGGGGAAATCAGGATGAAACCCCCGCAGTTAACCGACTTGAAGTAGGTGAGACATTGAATGGAGGTGTGAATGTTACAAGAGGTGAGCTTGATCAAGCCGTCGTTGGGCTTACGCAACCGCAGGAGATAGCCAATAAAGCCATTATGCCAAGGCTAGATTCATTCTTCGCTCTTCAAACCGCTACGGAAAATGTAGCTTCAAAGCCCATTCATACAGAAGATGCCCTTTCCTCCTCTTTTAGTCCAAATCGGGAAAAATCTTTCCAAGAGATCTCTAATCCCGATAAAGGAAAACTTGAGAATTCAAAGCAAGCTGCTCGGAACCATAACGTGGAGACTACATCTCGTCGAGTCGCTAATTCTGCCAAAGGGGCTCTTTCCAATTGAGAAAGGCCAGGACCCCTGAGTCGCAACCGCGATGATTTGCTTAGGCAAGCTTCCGGTCAAGACAAAGGCGCCCGCCCCGCAGACAACCTCCACGAGAAGGATCGTCTTTTGAAAATGGTCCGACAGATCATGAAAGAGGACAAATGTCGAAGCGACAATGAGGCAGAATGGGAATTCGCACCATCCAAAACACTCTCACTGAAAGAATCAAACAGACAACTTTACCATGGAAATTCAAACCACCTATAATCCGAGCCCACAATGGGACAGGCAACCCCAATGTTTTCTTGTTTCGATACGACCAACACATGGATGGGGCCCAAGCAACTGACGAACTTAAGTGTTTGTACTTTCCGGTGTACTTGGAAGGGGTAGCATCATTATGGTTCACTAAATTGCCTCCCATGTCTATTGATAATTTTGCCACACTAGAAAGATGCTTCCAAGACCAGTTCTGCCTCCAAACAACGAAGGTTAGAGATATTATGTCCCTCAACGAATTAGAACAAGCCCCGGGTGAAATGATAAGTTCTTTTCTAAATCGTTTTAATGCTGCCGCTGCTGAAGTGGGGACCCATGAGCCAAGGCTAATGCTAATGGCTTTAAAGGGGGCATAGATAAACAATCTGAATTTGAAAGGTGGTTAAAGAGAAAGAAGCCCGAAACGCTAGAGAAATTATATGACAAAGCTAAGGAATACATATGTCTTGAAGATTATCCCATCTATTTTGTTGGCAATGTCAAAGCTAAAACTATTCTGGAAAGGAAAGAAGCTTCTACAAAGGCCAATCAAGGAAATTTTGGAGGGGGCAAAAGACAGGAAAAGGTAACGATGCTGGGAATGACAAGGATTCCAAAAAGTGATACTTCTTCAAGTCGACGAACCTTACTCCGTTGAATGATACGATTGAGCACATATACATGGCAACTAAGGAAACGGAGGATTACCCGAACCCAAAGCCGATAAAGGTGTCCGAAGAAGCTGCAAGTTCAGGAAGGTTCTGTCAATTTCATAATAGACCAGGTCATGACACAAATGAATGTCGGCACCTGAGGAATCTAATTGAAGAGTTGATAAGAAAGAACCATCTTCAGGAGTATGTGAAGCGTTCATCAGGTACTGAGCCTACTCAGGGCCAGCAAACTCATCCAACTCAAGACGGAAGAACACCTGTGAGTGGTTCCCGGCCTATAATCAATACGATTAGTGGTAGACCTCATCCTGCAGGAGACACTTGGGAGGATATTGTCAAGTATATAAATGAACTGAGCAGTATATCAAAAGAAGACGGACTCGATGTTCGCAGTAACTCTCTTCGTAGGAAAATGCCAAAAACATCCTGGGAAGATGTAGTATTCCGAGATCGGGATGCTGATGGGACGTTGACTCCAACTGTTGATCCAATGGTGATCACGATCGGTTTGGGTCCAGCAATAGTGAAGAAGGTGTTGATTGATAACGGGGCATCTGTAAATGTCATGTTTTACAACACTTTCTCTAATATGGGATTTTCCATGGATAATGTGCGAGCCAGTAAAAATAAAATACACGGTTTCACTGGTGTACCAACTCAGGCTATTGGTGTTATCGATCTCCTTGTAGAGCTTGGTGAGGGAAAGAAGCAAGTTTCCATGATGCAACCTTTTGTTATATTTGACTCATTTCCTGGGTATAATGCATTTTTGGGAAGACCAGCACTTGCCGCTTTTAGGATAGCCCTTGCTCCCTTGTGTCTAATGATGAAATTCCCAACTGCAAATGGAGTGGTAGTAATCAAAGGGGATCCTCAAGAATCAAGAGAATGCTATATGGCAGAGTTGATTGAAGCTCGAAAGTACGAAACCAAAAAGGATGTGGAGACTCTTCTCTGACTCCATGTAGCCCCCTTATAGCAATTAATGACCTCCCCCTGTGCTGGAGAATACAATGATATACAAGAAGATATGGATCCACGAAAAACCAATGCAGGGGAAGAGAGGGCAGCACCAGCTGAAGCCACCATTTCTATACAAGTCCATGATGATGATCCAGATAAGGTAGTGAAAATAGGCTCTCAGTTGGACCCTCTACTGCAAAAGGAATTGATTGTTTTTCTAAAAGCAAATTTGGATGTCTTCGCTTGGAACCACTCAGATATGTGCGGAATTTCTCCAGACGTGATAGTGCATAAGCTGAATATTGATCCTAGCATACATCCTATGAAGCAGAAAAGACGGATGTAAGGCCCTGAAAGATCAGAGGCTTTGAAAGATGAAGTGGATAGGCTATTGAAGAATAATTTCATTCGCGAATCCGCCTATCCTAATTAGGTGTCTAATCCAGTTCTTGTGAAAAAATCAAGCGGTAAATGGCGAGTGTGTGTTGATTATTCTGATCTGAACAAAGCTTGCGCAAAGGACAGTTTCCCCCTACCTCGAATTGACCAGCTCGTTGATGCAACGGCGGGGCATGTACTATTGTCTTTCATGGATGCATACTTTGGCTATAATCAGATCATGATGTATGAGCCGGACCAGGATAGTACTAGTTTCATAACTGATTGTGGGTTATATTGTTATAAGGTAATGCCGTTTGGTTTGAAAAATGCAGGTGCCACCTATCAACGCCTAGTAAATTCAATGTTCAAAGGGCAAATTGGAAAGACCATGGAGGTCTACGTCGATGATATGCTGGTAAATTCTAGAGAAGCAAACAGTCATATGCAAGACCTTGACGAAATGTTTCAAATCTTAAGGAAATATGGCATGAAGCTCAATCCACTCAAATGTTCATTCGGCGTAGCATCAGCGAAATTTCTTGGTTTCATATTAAATGCTCGGGGCATTGAAGCAAACCCATAACAAGTGATTGCCTTGCGAGAAATGCAAGCCCCGCGGACTAAAAAGGAACTCCAAAGCCTGAATGGCAAGGTAGCAGCTTTAAGCCGCTTCATTTCAAAGGCAACGGAAAGGTGCATTCCCCTCTTTGATGCATTGAAAAAGGAAAGGAAGAATTTCCTATGGACATCTGAATGCCAGCAAGCATTTGAGGATCTCATCAAGCACATGGAATCCCCTCCGATGCTATCAAAACCAAAGGATGGAGAAAGCCTGCTCCTATACCTTGCAGTATCATCCCATTCTCTAAGCGCAGCACTCATCAGGGAGGAAAATAAAGTCCAGTGGCCGGTATATTACATCAGCAAAAGGTTTATCAGAGCGGAGACAAATTATCCGAAGATAGAAAAGCTTGCATGTGCCTTGCTTATCGCATCACAGAAGCTCAAAACTTATTTCCAATCTCACTCTATTGAAGTCCTTACAGGTCAGCCCTTGAAACAGGTGTTGTTCCGTCTAGAAACTTCAGGGAGGCTACTAAAGTGGAATATTGAACTCAGTCAATATGATATCACTTATCACCCCAAGAAAGCAATAAATGGGCAAGCTCTGGCCGATTTTATTGACGAGTTCACTAATAGAGCAGAGGAAATAGAGGAAACTAACGAATTGGTCGGTAGATGGAAGCTTTTTGTTGATGGCGCTAAGAATGAATACTGTGCTGGGGCAGGGACAGTATTTGAAACTCCAGAAGGACGACAGGTATGCTGTGCTTTGCGATTCGAATTCCTCGTTACCAACAACGAGGCCGAATATGAAGCTTTGCTTGGAGAATTGAGGGTTGTGAAAGAATTAAGCTTGAAAGGTCTACTAATATTCAGCGATTCACAGCTAATGGTTTCTCAAATCAAAGGTGAATTCCAGACTAAGATGGGAAAGCTCCCGGCATATCTACTCAAGGCCAAAGAGTTCATTGACAATCTGGAGTATTATTCTATTTCCCATATTCCTAGGGGAGAAAATTGGAAGGCCGATTCCTTGTCAAACCTTGCTAGTACCGGAGATCCTCAAATCTTCGATCTAGTTCATGTGGAAGTTCTATTTGGTTGTAGTGTTGAAGAATCTGATGTAGACTGGGTTATGGAGACAACCGACGAGCCAAACTCGTGGATGACCCCCATAAGAAACTATATACTTCACGTAACACTTTCTGAGAAACCAAAGGATCGCAAGAAGTTGCTCCGAAAGTCTCGTCTATATCTCGTCCAAGATGGTCGCTTATACAGGAGAGGATATTCTACACCTTTACTACGATATGTAACAAAGGAAGAATCCGAAGCAATCCTGGCAGAGTTACATGAAGGAGATTATGGAGGGCATGTAGGTGGACAAACCCTAGCCAAAAAGGTTCTTCGATATGGCTACTTTTGGCCTGATGTAAACCTCGACTCTATGATCTTCACTATGAAATGCGACCGATGCCAGAAATGCGCAAAAATTCCAAGAGCCCCGTCAACTGAGTTGAAACAGATGTTGAGTCCTTGGCCATTTGCTGTCTGGGGCATAAACTTGATTGGAGCATTACCTACTGCAAAATCCAGCTTTAAGTATGCTATAGTTGCCGTGGACTACTTTACCAAATGGGCTGAAGCTGAACCATTGGCAACTATCACATCGAGAAAGGTGATCAACTTTGTTCTGAAGAATATCATATGCAGGTTTGGAATTCCGCAGAAAATCATCACCGACAATGGCATGCAATTTGAAAGTGATGAGTTCAGGGATTTTTGCAATAAATATCATATTCAGAAAAGCTTCGCAGCAGTCGCTCATCTGCAGGCCAACGGACAAGTCGAGGCAGTTAACAAAATCCTGAAATCTACCATCAAGAAGCGCCTCGAGAAAGCTAGGGGTAACTGGATTGAGGAGATGCCACTTGCGCTATGGGCTTATCGCACAACACATAAAACTGCAACTGGGCACACTCCATTCTCTTTGGCATTTGGTTTGGAAGCAATGATTCCTGTGGAGTTAGAGGTTCCTACTCACTGCAGAATCCATTATGACCCAAAAGAGAATGAAAGGCTGCAATTTGAAGCTCTTGATTTACTCGAAGGGAAAAGGGCCGAAGCGGAACTCAGAATAGTCGCCCATCAAAGAAGAATCACCCGACACTTCAATCAAAAGGTCAGGCATAGAACATTCGAAGTGGGAGACTTAGTCCTAAAGAAAATCATGATTGCAACAGGAGTTTTTGGCCCTAATTGGGAGGGACCATTTGTCATCAACCAGAAGCACCTCGACGGTACTTTTAAACTCAAGACTACAGACGGAGTGGAGCTCCCAAGGGCCTGGAACAGTGATCACCTACGCCGCTATTTCAAATGACTTTATGACTCGTATTCCTTTGTATTCTTTTATGAATATTACACATACTTTGTTTGAGATTACATGAATACGAATAAAACAGGTCTTCTGATCATGTCTAAATTGTACATTTGCACACCTTTTGATCATATATCCAAAGATGCAAAGCTATGATTACGGGACACAATAACTCTCCTGGCCTATTTTCTGATGAAGAACTCGCTATAGCTTCACCAAAGGGATATGGTCCAAAAGCAGGCACAAATTAAACCCAAAGCCATTCCGGGGGTGCTCAGTCAAATAACTTAAAGTCAGACAAAATCTGACCACGTTATTTTCAAACTGAGTCTTCAAACCCAAAACCTCTCCATGGGTGCTCAGTCAAATAACTCAAAGTCAGACAAAATCTGACCACGTTATTGTCAAACTGAGTCTTTAAACCCAAAACCTCTCCGGGAACGCTCAGTCAAATAACTTAAAGTCAGATAAAATCTGACCACGTTATTGTCAAACTGAGTCTTTAAACCCAAAACCTCTCCGGGAGTGCTCAGTCTAATAACTCAAAATCAGACAAAATCTGACCACGTTATTGTCAAACCGAGTCTTTAAACCTAAAACTTCTCTGGGGGTGCTCAGTCATATAACTCAAAGTCAGACAAAATCTGACCACGTTATTGTCAAACTAAGTCTTTAAACCCAAAACCTCTCCGGGGGTGCTTAGTCAACTAACTCAAAGTCAGACAAAATATGACCACGTTATTGTCAAACTGAGTCTTCAAACCCAAAACCTTTCCGGGGGTGCTCAGTCAAATAACTCAAAGTCAGACAAAATATGACCACGTTATTGTCAAACTGAGTCTTTAAACCCAAAACCTCTCCGAGGGTGCTCAGTCCAATATCTCAAAGTCAGACAAAATCTGACCACGTTATTGTCAAACTGAGTCTTTAAACCTAAAACCTCTCCGGGGGTGCTCAGTCGAATAACTCAAAGTCAGACAAAATCTGACTATGTTATTGTCAAACTGAGTCTTTAAACCCAAAACCTCTCTGGGGGTGCTCAGTCAAATAACTCAAAGTCAGACAAAATCTGACCACGTTATTGTCAAACTGAGTCTTTAAACCCAAAACCTCTCTGGGGGTGCTCAGTTAAATAACTTAAAGTCAGACAAAATCTGACCACGTTATTGCCTAACTGAGTCTTCAACAAAAAACATCTTCAAGAGGCATTCATTCATTTCTCGGATATCTAATATATTTTGATGCAAAGGACGGAGAATTCCAAACAATACATGAAAAGTTCGTATGAAGAATAAAAAACTCCAAATGTCACAGTGCAATGGCAGACGCTTTTTAAGTTCTAATTACAAATCAAAACATCCAATCCTCAAGTCCATCTTCGATACATCAAGGTTGAAACAATCCATTGGTACGGGGGCATATGACATATCACATCACAAAGCCAAAAGTAGCTGTTTGATTTTTCACGTACCAAAGGATCGTCACAACCATATATAGGTGGAAAATCCATAAACAAGCAAAATGTGTAAAGTGTGATGTGCAAGCATGATTTACAATCCAGAATATGCAGAAAAAAGTAACGACAAGGTTCAAAGTGCAAGAACATAGAGTATTGCAACATCACATTCAAACACAGAATCAAGTCACAACATTATCAAGTACAAATTATTCAAGACACTACAAAGTAGTAAGCGTGGGCCGACACTCGCATATACATCCGGTCTGAATAGGGTCTGATGAATCCTAAAACAAGTGAATCTAAGCCACTACTTCTTTGAATATCCAAATCTCAATGTTGGTTTAGAAGGACCCTTAGGGGTTGGTGAGTCAGTGGTCTTCCTCTTGATAGTACGCTTCTGGTGTCCCCGGCCAGAAGGAGAAGTGATCTTTTTGCCTCGATCAACAATCACATCATCAATAGTTTCCTTAGAGTCATGCTCTTCGTCGTGGAGATTATGAATGTCTTAATCAAGGTTGACAATCGCGTCAATTCTCTCTTCCTGAGAGCCTGGTTGAGAAAGTGCTATTCCCCTAGAAGCATCAGCAAACGAGCCTGTATTAAATGAAGGCAAGCCAGTTTCAATGGCATTAATCACCATGGCAGTATATCCACCAATAGGAGGCAATGGTGAATTCATTGTATAACAGCCCACAAGCTTAGAATGTCCCAGAGAGGCAAAGAGATAATCTAAGTCCAGCATAACTTGATGCAAGTCATCTTTACCTGTGGTAGGAGGGTTTATGTCGATTTCATAGTCATCGAGGTTTATAGGTTCCTTTGAATCATCCTCTCCTCCAGCTGCAGGGGGAGGAATTACAACAGCTGCATGGGATAAAGAGCTTGAGATGCTAACACCATCTGTAAACCAGGTGAAAGTACCGTCAACAAATATACCTGAAGTCTTAGCTCCGGATGATTCGCCATGATGGATCCTGAGAGAATTTGTGCCTTCAGCCAAGGCCTCTCGATCGTCTTCATCTAACAACTCAAGCTGGAGTTGGTTGTCATCGGCGCCGTCAGATCGCTTCAAAATCTTCTCCCAAACATAAGCAAGTGTATTCCCATAACCTTCTCCTACGAAGCGGAGGCTTCCCCCGTACATGACGTTGCAAACGTAAAACTCCAGGAAGGTTGCTTCGTCCTCTTCTTTAATTTTGCGGGCACGGTCTAGAGCTTCTTGCTTTTCTTTCTCCAAAGAAGAGGACTTGGCGGTTTCAACAACAAGCTTGTCACGAAGGGATGCGATATCCGATTCTCGAGCAGACAAGGTCCTTCTCTTCAAGGCCAACTAAGATTCAGCATCCTCTTGTGTTTTAAAGCATCTTCGGTCTGCTTTTTCAGTTCAGTCTCTGTTTGCTTGGCAGCTTCAAGTTCTTTGCGAACCCTTTTAATCTCAGATTCCAAGTCACTGACCCTAGAACCCCGTTCTAATACAGAAATCCGTAGCACCTGGGCTTTCACGACTTGGATAAGTTGAGGTTTTTCGTCCTCCAAGTTTTTTATGCTTTCAATCCGCCTGGTATTAAGATTCTGGAAATCGTAACCAAGTCGTTGCCATGTTGAGAATCGTTGGTCAATAGTTCTACTGACATCATCCAGAATCCCCTAAGTCCTTGCTACTTTCTCAATCATCTCCCGTTTGTCTTCGAGACTGAGATCTAGGTCGAATTGCATCCCTCTCATGTCCCAATCTCCGAATCTATGTGCAAGAGGGGGGCTGGGGCATCCATGTTGCCTCTCCACGTCAAGTACCTCGCGTGGCCTCGACATGATAGCTTGAAGCTCGGCTGGGGTTAGAAAAGGAGGAACATATCCTCGAGCACGCTTCTGGGGGACCTCCATGATTGGATCATTTCCACTTCTTTTCTTTCTCTGAGACCCCTCTCTTTCCCGTCTCGCCTCATCTTCCATTGACTGTAAATGGTCATGAAGCCATGCTCTTTGTTGTGCAGTCTGTTCATAAGAGGGATGTGAAGGAATGGGGTGGTGGTCGTATGATTTCTGAGATTGAGAAGGAGCATGCTTAGAGCGTTTCTTTAAAGGATGGGCAAGAGTGAAGGAAGACTGTCTACTCTTCTGAAAATTGTCAATAAACGAAGACGGCCTCATTCCTGTAAAAGTAACAGACTCCTTTTGTAACGACCCAGCGGTTTTCGTCCCCGAAAATCGATATAAATATCTCCACTGTATCATATACCGATCCTCCAAGCACCGAAAAACCCTAGATGGTTTTAGAAAGAATTTAGAGGGTGAGATAAGAAAGGAAGAAATTTTAGAATAGAAGAAAGAAGAAGAATCAACACATCAGAATCTCACAGCGGGACCGACAAAAATATAATATCAAATATCTTTATACACAAGAACTGTATACATACCAATCATCAGAGCATAACATATAACTGCACAGCGGAAATAGACTTTATATAACTAGCGGTGAAGCCCCCTGCTTCCAGTTTCCGAATCTCCAAGCGAACCTAACCTGCAAATATGCTTGGTCTGACCTGAGCACATTTGATTTAAAACAAAAATACACCGGGTCAGTCTGGAATACTATTAGTGATAAATTCACAACAACAAACGACTTGTTTAACTTTGGGAAGATCCTTTCTAAAATAAAAGATAATAGTAAGACCAGTCCACACATAAACACAGACGGTTTTTACCTTACTATAACTCAAACCATTTCTTGAAAACCATACTTGTTTTGGTATTATCATCATGTCTAAATACAAGTAATTAGAATCTAGTGGAACGCTTGCATCTCACGCTCCACATATATAGTATACAATCAAAACCGCATGCACTTATTGGGTATTGGATTTCCAACCTTGACTAGGTATGGGACCACCTACCGCACGTGTATCTCTAGAGGAAAATACACAGGGTTCCACAAGAACTTCTTGCAACCCGGCCCTCACATGACTAACCACTCATTTCGCTTGTGTGTATCGAATGTATATCACCGACGGTTGGACTCAAACCACCGTCTCCCGATAAGGGACAGCATCGAACATAGATAAAGAAGCAATAGGAATTTCTCTAGATAGGTGATCACACATCCTAATGGGAGCGACCCACATAGCCATGCTGCCTGCCCGATTTTTGTCATTTCCCGGTTGTTGAGGCTTGAGGTCAGACTACATCTGATCATCACACACTTTGGATGACACATCGTCAGATCCGCCAAATCACACTTGATTGATGTCCACAAACATACTCTAGCTATCTTGCAAGAGAATAACCATTTCTCCGCCAAGGATTATGGTACGTTTGGAGAAATCAACACATGTAAATCTTTTTGGAAATACTCTGTCAGATATCCGTCCATACAAGTCATCCAGGAACAGGATGAACCGAAGGTACTCTCCTACTGCATCTCATATAGGAATCATCCCATGGATCAGTAGCGAGAAGTCCTTGCAACCCGTAGATTCCAATCGCGACAGAATCACTGTTGAAATATCTCTAGCCGCTAAACCAGAGAAATCCAATCGGTAATCCTTCCGCTTAGGAAGATCAATGGTCTTCATTTTCTCCGTCTTCAACGACGTCTTCACGTATTTGCTGATCGAAATGGTATTCGAATATAATTCGATCCCGGTCTTTCCGAACCAACAATCGTATTGATCAACTTCGATAGTCGGTGTTTTAACTATCGAATAACAATAGTGTGCAAAACAATGGGTTTTGTCGATTCAACACTTAACACAACTTGACCCCTTTTAAAACGTGCTCAACGATATAAACCAAATTTCTCCGATTAACTTTGATTGATTCACTTTGATCGATTAACTCTAACTCGACTAGCTTGACTTATTCAACTTGACTAACTTGATTTGATTTTCCCTACCTATTAACTAATACTCTACTTAACTCCATTCGCCCGACTCTAGATCGCAGCGATCACAATGGTTACGCCTGATTCCCTCAGGAAACATCCGACCGCTGTAGGCTATCTGCAGCCCTGCGAATTACGCTAGCAGTCGTACGCAATGGAAACTCTTCTTGATTAACTATATTTGACTAATCCTAACTTAAATACGATATTTGATCAACTCTAGTTGAATAACAAATATTTAAAATATCTGGAAATCAATATTCATATTCTTTTTGAAATCACAATTCGCAACATTTATTTCATTCCAAAAACCTTGCATTGGTGTTTAGTATTCTTATATAGGATAAAACCCAAACTCAACACTTCCCACCTATCCCAAACTAATACCATTCCTTGATAATAGTGAAACCAACCAAGTTGGGGTATTTTAGTTACCTCTCAGACCTTGATCGACGACGTTCTTACCTTAGAACAATATTAGTTTAACCACTTAACCACCGATACAAAAATCTCGTTTCCTCTTCTGATCCCAAGTCTGGTTTTATAAAACCGTTACTTATATTTGAAATCCTCATTTCAAGTCCCTTTTATTTAATTTCATGTTTAATCCATCATCCATCTAAAACACCACCTTACTTCTCCCTTGGAATTTCGTTCCGTTTGAATTTACCTTACTTAATTTACAATTAAGTAAACTCTTTGTGTTTCCTTTCCAATCCAGATTTCCAATCTCTCTTGATAACCTGGATTAGTAAAAAAAACTTTTTTGAAATCCTCATTTTGACTTTGATCGAGTTTATCGATGCTTAATCACTCCTAATGGAATTACATTTTAAAACCCTTTCTTTAATTAAGTACATCTTTATTAACAACACACCTTTTATTTAAAAACCCTTTACACATCAAATCACTTACATGAGTTTCATTTTAAAACCCATTGTTTAATCCTCATTAATTAAAACAATAATTTACTTCAAATAGTACTTATATATATAAATAGTTAACTTGGCCATTTATTTAAAATAGTGTAATTATCATTTTTGAAAGCTGATAACATAATACTTTACTTTATTAACCCTGATCAATTTTGATACTTGTCTTAAGGTTTAGTTAATCGAGGGTTACCCTAAAAATTTACACTGAACAGTTCAAGAAAATTCCTTTTTATTTAGTTAATTGAAGATTTATTACACTTTAAACCCTCCATCAAGTTTTAAAGAATACTTAGAAAAATTAAATCTATTTAATTCAATCAAATTTCAACCAACATTTGGTTTTATCAAACAGTACATATTAGTTAGCAGTAACTGATTTACATTTGTCATTTCCCCTTTTTAATATCTTAATTGATTCAAAATCAACTTTAATTGTTTAAAAACAATTGTCTAATTTACCCAACCCATAGGTAACACCTTGGGTTTTCTCTGCTGTTTTCAACACTGGTATAACCCCTTTTAAACAATCCTTTAAACCCAATTAAAGTAGATATTTAAATTTCCATTCAACTCCCTTATACAATTAAATTTAAAACTTAACTCCAGTTATAAAATAATTCATAACTCTAACACTACGCCAATTCACCCAACAGTCAACTGACGTTAGAAACAACTCATCCTAGACCGTTTACTGCCAATTACCAAATCAACACTGTCGGTTGATTTTAACACAACACAGGTGCATATCTATTCAACTATCAACATACAGGCAGGTTTTGGGGTCAGTCAAGGTGAACAACACATATATATACACAACAATCAAAAACACAGTTAATTTGAGGAATCCGGTTGGATCCCTCCAACCTGTCCTTCTCTGCATCACAGATGTTAGTTGATGACAATATACGAATTAAATAATTAGCAGAATATAATTAACTGCAACCACCAAACAACAACAACCAACTTGCATCCATCGCATCCAATCCGTTAATTTAAAATGTAACTGTAAAATATATTTAACTGTGAATGCACCACATCACATAATTCCAGAATGTGTGAGAATTAACTCACCAGAGTCTGTTTCCGACCGACGGTTGACTTGTTTGTTCCATTTTAATTCAATCGGACGTTCAGAATTTCTTGAATTTTCAACTGCGTCTGATTGACTTCCAGTCATTGTCATTGCGTAGGTCTCCTCCCTGTGATCCCAACGCAACCGATGGCGCATAAATTCGATAACCTATGAGTGAGATATCGCAAAATGAATTTTATAGATTAATTAAATTTATAACTTGAAATTTCTTTGAATTAAAAACTTTGGGCCACACCTTAAATTCACCAGCCCAAAGCCCACTACCCGCTTCCACCTTAAAACCCTCATTCCCGATCCTTCCATTCATTTACCAGCCGCCTCCTCATTTGCTCAAATCGAAAGGAAAAACCCTAATCCCCATTCGAACTTTAGCAAATCGGAAATTAATGGTGTCGAACACCACTTCCGCCCTTCGATCCACCCTTAAACCTTACCCCGATGGTTCTGCAAACCCTGATATCCCTTCAACAACCCTCGCCTCATCATCGGTCAACCCCAAACCCCAGAACTCAGTTGCTTCCTCCGCTGACCACCTCGATGCTCCACCGTTACCACCTCGCCTCGGCCTATTCGCTCTGCTACCCACAGACGAGAACGAAGCTGCTGACCGAACCCTATCATCAAAAGCTAAGTGCTTTATTCCCAAATTTAATCTCGGTTTTTATTTCCTTTTTGGTTTCGAAATTTGTTGTGTTCTGAAACGAAATGTGGATGTGTAACCTATATTTATACTTGTGTTTTGAATCCTGATAAGAACAATGTCAATTCGATTTTGAATCATAGGTTTTAGATTTTGCAGTACTAGTTTTAGGCGTTTACTTCTTCCTTTCGGCTCTGCAATGTCTGAACTGTTGGTGATAGATGCTTGACAAGGCAATGTTAGGATTTGTGTTTGATTTTACCATGTGTGATCTTGCTTAGATACTTCCTACTGAACTGTTTGTGATGGCTTGGTTTTTGTGTGACAGTTATCAGTGAAGTGTGATGATTTCAGTTGGATTTTCATGCATGGTTACTGCTCATACATATATATATATATATATATATATATATATATATATGTATATGTATATGTATACATATATATATATATCTAAATCGAGCTGTTCCTATATATTGTCAGATCATCTATTTAATTGTTCATGTTCCCATGTGATCAATCCTGCTTAGATACACCTACCGAACTGCCCCTATTCATTAAACTATACATCTAAAAATATTGCTTGTTCACATTGTCTTATCTGCTATTATTTTTAATTCGATTTCAGATCTATATTGAGATATTATAATAGCAAAATAGATTTTCTGAATATATATAAATATATAGGTAGATGTGACTGGGTTTTGTTTTAGCTTTTCCATGCTATCAACTTGTTCACTCCATTGAAGAGACCATTGATCAACTTGAAGCTATTATAGGGTTTCATTTTCTTTTTTTCTTTTTTTTTTCTTTTTTTTGCTGACGTGAACAATGACTTATTTTCTTGAATTCAAACTGTGGATCCTTTACTGTTGTTAAAGGAAATAAATTATGTTAAATCAATGTTTCCTTAGCTGTTTTTTTTTCTGATTGCTGTATAATAGAAATCTGAGTTTTAATGTTTTGCTTTCCTTATTCAAACCTTTTACATATCTATATATATTAGCTATTAATAGTTGTCTTTCTTTTCTTTTCAGATAAGGTCTACCAGTGATGAAGACATGATGTCATGAAGAGATTTTGCTTTAGATTCTTTCATTTTCATGTATAAAATAGTGACTATACCATGAAATTTTCTGTATATTCATGAGTTGTTCTATCTCTTAGATTTTATGATGAAAATCACATACCTTTTTGTTGTTTTGAAATGTACATATTTGCTTTTTTTACTGTTCTTTCACTTGTTTATGATTTCTTTTTGTATTGGCAATTCACTTAGTTGACTGATAAGTGCATGCATATGACATCAAGATATTTACTGCTTTTTCAGCAAGGTCCATACATGTTTCGAGATTAATACTACTTTGAGAATAATACTACTGATCTTATGAATTTATTTCATTCAAATCTGCCACTACCATCTCAAAATAGTTATTTGAATAGGATCTAAAATGATGTAAAACTCATATTTCTAAATATTAAACAATTTGCTTACAATTATATTAACTACCATCATATTTCAATCAACATATATAACTATCAAAAATCATTTATATCAAAATCCAATTTAAACGGTATTCAAATATTTGAATTCATTTTATCTTTTTAGATGAGTCGTTATAATATATGAAAGTAACTAATTCGAATCCAAAATGAAATATTATTATATTATCAGCTTTAAATATTCAATTTAAAATGGTCAAATCTCTTCATTTAAACTCAAATAAATAATTTAAATAAATAAATTATTTCAAATAAATGGGCAGAAAATCCGGGACATTACACCTTTAGCACTTGAGAACATGTGAATAAAGAAGTATATGGAGTAAGAAGATAAAAGTACGACTCTGAAAGCAAGCTTAGTCCTAAAAACAAAAAATAAAAACATGCCTAACAAGCCTGTGTCGGATTCCGATCCTAAGTTTATCCTCGCATCTGGAACTGGTTTAGGAATTTCCTGAGGGTTGGGATCAAGCTGAACATTGGGGGCTGTGGAACCTAAAACAGGGGTATTGACTTTGCTAAGGTATCGCACGGTCTCTAAATCAGGAAGTCCGCCAAAGTTACCCACGGAGTCTCCATCTTGGGTACTTGGCATAGTCGGATCCACAAGAACATCTCCAATGTTTTGTTCAACATTTAAAGCAGTTTCCACTACCGCAAGTTGCTTACCCTCCCGTTGCACAAATTCTTCTCCAGTATTCGAGGGAGGCGAGGTTTCCGTAGTTTTCGCCGGGACTTCCAGAATAACAGCCTATTTTTCAGAAACAACCTCTGCGACTCCCTTCAGAATCGTCAAAGCATCAGTCTGTTTTTTAGAGGAATCTTTATGTTTCTTGGGTGTGCCCGAAGGCTTCTTACTGCCGCTACCACTGCCGGCTTGTGCACATTTCTTCAAGTATTTCTTGGCTGCTCTCTTCACCGTCAGGGTAAGGGATGGGGGAAGCAAGTTGTATTATCAAAGAAACTCTTCGAAAAGCAAAAACTGTCTACTTCTTTCAGTTTCGCTTACGGATAATAGAGATCCCAGAAGAGATTCATTAATATCTGTGTCTTGATCAGAAGGAATCTTTGTAAGAAAAAGAAAAGTCAGTAAACAATCATGGGAGGTAAAATGAAATTCTTATGAACATTTATCTCCTTCGGTCCATCGGCCAAAAAAGCTGTCGGGACACCGCACATAGAAAAATTGATCAGGAAATCCTTTGATACTCTCAAACAAGCCGGTTATAACCCAGGATTTCCTGCTTTCCATAAAGACAAAGGAGGGACGCTCTTTCTTCTGCTTCTTAAAAGAATATAACGAGCATATATCCTTGAAAGTTGGCTCGCGTTGAGCACATACAAACATGTAATGATAAACTAGCCATTGGGATTGGTGAGCAGCGATGGCCAAGTTTTTCAGGACCATTTCTATATAAGGGTTAAAAGGAGGAATCGCTCCACTCTGGAGCATCCCCTTAGTAACTGTAACATATCCGATGGGGGGGTGATCAGATAAATCATCTCTTCCGGGGAATTTGACTTCGTTTTCGGAAAGGCTACATTGTTTGCACATTTTATGATATAAATCAACTTCAAGCTTCGACACGCAGCTATCAATTGGTGTGTGACTAAGAAACCGAGGTCTTGGGAAGCTCTGAGTAAAAGTCATCTCAGTGATAGCAGTCGAAGAAGTTTCAACATTTCGATCAGAGGTCTCAGCCTCTCTAGTTGGTGAGGTTCCCTCAACAGTTTTGCGAGTTCTTCCTTTGGTTGTCATTTCTACACAAACAAGTATGTTGGAAAAGAAAACCACAAGAATATTAATAAAGCTCAAAACAAGATCGGCCTTGGCTAGTTAAGCACCTGGTCGCTCTAAAACAGTAAAGCCCTAGTCACTCAAAAACGGTCAAAACCTGGTCGTACCAAAATAAGTAAAGCCCCAGTCGCCCTATATTATCAAAGCTATAATCGCACAAAGTCAGACGCTTCTTGGTCGGGAAAATCATTTCAAGTCAAAGCAAGACTAGTGGTGTGATTATTTGAGTCCGAGCAGGGTCAGCCAAGGCAAGCAATCAGTCAAGACCTGGTCGCTCTAAACCAGCCAAGCCCCGGTCGCTCAAAACTGGTAAAGCACCTGGTCGTTCTAAACCAGTCAAGCCCCGGTTGCTCAAAACTGGTAAAACACCCGGTCGCTCTAAATGAATAAAGACCTAGTTGCTTAAAAAATCAGTCAAGACCTGATCGCTCAAAAATAGTCAGGATCTGGTCGTGCTAAACCGGTAAGGATCTAGTGGTCGCGCAAAACTAGACTTTATTGGGTCGGTAAAAACATCCTCAGGATGATTGTTCTATGATTAATCTGAAATCAACTACAACCTGGTCAGTCGAGATTCAAATCCGCTTGGGTCAGTCCTATCAAGTGAAGTTAATTCAATCATAGGCGAGCCTGTTCTGCTCGGTCAAAAGGGGGCTGCTCGGTCTGTACACTGTATTGTCTCTTTAATTTGCTCGATTAAACAAGGAACGGAGCAACAATTTTGTGAAAATACAGTCTAAAACCGACCACTTAATTGTTCTAAGGTCGACCAGGTTGGTCGCACAGGAGGAAGGAAACATGAATGCTTGTTGCAAATGCATAGTGAAAACATCGAAAAACAATGGTTTAAGTGAAAAATCATGCATGCGCGAACCATTCAGACATATACACAAGCACATTGTGATCATCATCACAGCAAAAGAAAAACATAAGGATTCTCATTTCCAAGGTCGTCATCCAAAAAATTAAATACTACATTACTGTCAAGTACATCTCAATACATAAAGGGATTCAAATTTGCGGATTCAATTACAAATTACAATTGTACATCCAAGACCGGTTCGAATACAGTTCGACCCCAAAAATCCAGTCAAATTAAAAAGCCAACACTCATTATTCTCGAAGTAATAAAAGAATAGTGACATATACCTGCGATCAGATCGACTAGACGAAGAAGTTTGGATCGAATTTCCAGGCCTTGGTGAAAAACTGGACTCGAACGATAAAGATTTGAAAATTTGACAGAGAATCGAGGTGGATGTTCGTGGATGGATTGAATTGAATCGGTAGAACGAAGAGGAGATTAAAGAATTTTCTTCAATGGTGCGCCGCCATTAAAATGAAAACAAATCGGAGTTGAAAAAGTGAGGAACACCCAGGGTCAAAAGGAAGATATATAGCCATGACGACCAGCCGCTTCGGAAGCCAACCCCTGCGAACCAAAATTGATACCGACCCCTTGTCGAAATTGGAGAAAACCGATCCCTGCAAACAACGTTTAAAACCGACCCCTAGTCGAAACTGTCAATAAAATCCAGCATATCGTATGATATTTCGAAGTCCATAATTTTTCGTAAAAAATTACAAAACTCCGAGGGGCAAAATGTTATCCACTTAAAACGATCAATGGATTATTGACAATTTAATGTGGGTCGGTCTTATGACACTAAAGGAGTGGTCGATTTTGCAGTGTTAAAGAAGTGGTTGGTTCTGCAATGCTAAAGAAGTGGTCGGTCCAATGCACGATAGCATGCCGGTCGGTTTGCTGCATGGTCAATCTCCATCTCCCTCGTAAAAGCTTGACAGAAGACCCCTGGTCGCTTCAAAAGACAGAAGACCCCTGGTCGCTCCAAAAGACAGAAGACCCTTGGTCGCTCCAACAAGCTTCAAACTCTCAGGCTCGGTCCACTCTACAAAGATACCTGGTCGGTCCGATCTGTTACTACAGTTTCTTGGTCGTTCGATAGTATCTGTTCGCTCGAGAGATGAAAGATGTCTTGTCGCTCCAAATACGGAAAGCAACTGATCATTCTTTTCTAGATCCTTTCCATCAGGTCGCTCCGAATACGGAAGCTATCTGGTCGCTCCATCCCAAACACAAGGCATCGGGTCACTCCAAAGGCAAAAGGCTCCTGGTCGCTCAAAAGGCAAAAGACTCCTGGTCGCTCCAAAGATAGAGGTCATTTGGTCAATCCAATGGCAAAAGACTCCTGGTCGTTCTTTTCCCAAGGACGATCCCATATTTAAGAAGTCAATGCTGATATGTCTTCGTTGTCTGGTCGGTCCACTTTGTCGCTTCAGTTTCCTGGTTGTTCAATGGCATCTGGTCGCTCTATCCTTCAATAAAAGCTACAGGGTCGGTTTGCTCTACGAAGATCCCTGGTCGGCCCGCATATCCAAAGTGTATTGCCAACCAGTTCCCACAACATCTGATCGGTCCGCCTTATTTATCCAGCCTCCTGGTCGTTTTTCTGCTTCCTGGTCGTCTTTCCTTCCAACGGAAGCCCTGGTCGATCGAAATGCATAAAGTAGTACGCCAGGTGGTGACAACTGGCGATGGCATCTTCGTAAATATCTAAAAATACCGACCCGTAGCCTGAGTTCGAGATTTCAGCCACTCCTTTGCCTATAAATAGCACTCTACCTCCATCATTTCAAGGGGACTTCTTCGGGAACTACGAGGAGGTGCTGTCAAATAGCTTTTTGGACTTCTTTAAGCATTTCAACATCTCTTCTTCATAATTCATCGAAGATCTATCAAGCTTATGATCATGGCTTCCATGGAGGAAAAAGCATAAGTGTTTCAAGCTTTCTACCATTCTCAAACGAGTGTGAAGACGAATGCATGTCAAGAGAGCTTTTATGAATGTATAAGCGAGCAATTGTTGTAAAACTCTTGGTGAATAATGAAATTCTATCTTCAAAGTGGACGTAGACTCGAATAAGAGTCGAACCACTATAAACTCTTGTCCTCTTTTCGTATTTTGATGTTTTCATATTTTAGATATGGCCTCACACGATTATAAAGGTTTTCTAACACCCTGCCTCTGAAAAGGTGACGTGCTTTCTAAGCATCTCGCCTCCGATTAGGTGACGTGTTAAGAAATACCCCTTGGTTGTTATACCAATTTTTGGTGTAAACAGGTTTGATTTGTGGTTTGAATTGAAAACAAACATTTTCTCGAATTAAATAATAAAAAAATATGTATATAAATAAAAAAGTGTATTCATATTCCATCATACAGAAAAGGCCGCGGGCCCTAGATTCCCAACGACGGAAATTGCTCCAATCGATTTCCCCTATTTTCTCAAAATCAAAACAATAAAATTCGAAAGGTGTAAAAGCAAAATTAAAGAGGGATGCATGGGCTTCAAGATGATGCTGCTCTGATCGATTTTAGTTGTGTGTATTGGGTGGAATCGAGCTCGAAAGCTTCGAATTTTGTGAGGGTTTTTCGGTCTGGGGAGGGTGCCGAGCTTTATGGGGTGACTGGGGTTGGATGGCGACGTTGAGGCGGTTAAGGGGATGACCGACGATGAGGGTCCGGTGCGGCGGTGGAGGTGCGATGGCAAGCCCTAATGGTCGAGGGTTGGGTTCGACTTTTGTATAGAAGAGGGAAACGCTGGTGACAATGTAATTAGTGTTTAATTATTTATTTAATTATATTAATTATTTAATTAATACAAATAATAGCATATCTTTTCCATACGAGGTCGAAAAAAATGCAAACTCAGTCATGTTGGGATCGTGACGATGAACTCTACAACATGGAACTGACCGCGTCCAATTTGGAGCAAGTTAAATTTTTAGCCAATTTTAAATTGAAACCATCCAATAAAGATTAACGGAGCGGAAACCAACGTGAGAATTTATTCTCACTCAACCTATATTACTGTAAAATATATCCTAGGTTGCAGACGGGTCTTAATAGCCCCAACACTACTTTCTGTACAGACCATGGATGATATATGAGATTTGATTGTATTGATTGACTGTAAATTTTGAATTGTTTTATGTACTAGAAAAATAATTATAAAATTATTGTGATGAATAAAATGGATAAAAATTATTCATTTATTTATATTGAACAGTGAAAATTGTCTAGTTAGAAAAATAATTCAAACAGAATTAGAATTGGTTAAATTATTAACCAATAATTTACGTTTAGCTAGATAAATAATTCAGACCGAATTAGAACTGGTTAAATTTATTAACCAATTATTTATTTACATTGACTATTGTTGGCTGAAACCCCCACAATGGTCATGGGATGGTATTTGCTTACACATGTCCCTGGTATTTTATTCGTATTTTAGTCGACCTATTGACAGACGAGATAGGCGTCAAAAATTTATCTAAAGCTCTAAAGCTTATATAAATATAAAATGCACACTGGATGTCATTTTGGATGTTGATAGTTGTTCACAACTACCGTTGGATGTTTATGATGTATGTGATCCATATAAATTTATTTATATGGATATTTGTTGTGATTTTATTCCAATCCGAAACTAATACGAATATTTTTATAAAATAATATTCAAAGGAAATTTATAACTGATTTTGATGTCCGATTTTGGATGGTCACAAAATATAAATATATGAAGCCGAGTTGGTTAGAAATCGCTATTTTGATACGAACGGATTTTTAAATCAATTTTATTCATTTTATAATGAATATTGAAAAGAAATGGATTTCAAAATAAGATATTTTGAAATAATTATCATTTAAATTTTATAATGATATAGAACGTTCAATTTGGATTTTAATTTGGCAATGAAATGGAAACCGTTTAAAAACTAATTTAATAACGATTTTATAAAATATGTTTTGAATGGAAATCAAAAATATTATATATATATTATATCTATACTAATATAATATTGTTGGGTTTCCGTTCAAGGACGCACAAGCTACCTAGAGATTCGCAGTGAAAAATTGGATCCGAACAGTCTCTCTCTCTCTCAGCCTCTCCCCTTTCATTCTTCTCTATATTTTCTTCCACCGCGCTGCACCTCTTTCTTCCACATAGAAAATGCGAAAACAAGAACTGCCAAACTCACCTACAAATCCATCTCCATCATCGTTTCCCCCTTATTTTACCCTCCATCAGCAAGTGGAGCGCTCCTCATTCTCCGTGCGTCTCAAAGCCCTAGATCGATTCACCCCTAATTTCATTCGCGTCACCCTCTGTAAGGTATGCGTTCCATCCTCCTCTTCCTTAGGTTTTTTGGACGTCGATACCTTAATTTGGACATGCTTTCCTATTTCAAACGTTCTCTGCTTTTTTTTCCCTCCCCTAGATGCCTTACGACTAGGGTTTGTAGCTAGAACTTTACAAAAATAACTACATGGGATAATTTAAATTATTTATTCTTATTACGTGGATTCAACTTTAAAGGTTTATTCTTGAATTGAAATGATGGATGGATTTCAGCAGTACAATGCAATGAAAAGGTGAAGCGGTCAGAATTGTTCATGAAATTTAATTGACAACGAATGTTGAATATCATCTCTACTTGGTAAGGAAATTTAAATCCTTCCAGCTTACTGCATCAATTCCAATAACTACCCAGTAATTCGGTTTTATCATAAATTTTAGATCAATAAATTTTCTAAATTAAACATTAAAACTATGTTTATTTTTATAAATTTGTTTCATTCCTCACCTTCCTCATGATTATTCTTGGATTGCAGAGAGATGTGTAATCATGCACATGTAAAGGAAGAATCAACCTATAACCTGAAAGCCTCATAGCTAAAACTGCACCTTCTATATCAAGCCGGCACTTTTCAGGTATAAAAACTTGACATCAGTCGATTTATCACCTCTTAACACTCTTCGTTTATATCAAAATAGATTGAAGATCATCTCAGTTACTGTAAAATTTATTTTGATCGTGACTAAATATAAATTTTAGGTTAATTTGTGCAATAGACAGTTTGTGAATATGGATGAATCATCAAAAGAAAACATGTAAATGGAGCAATATGTTTCGATAGATGAGGTACAATTTATTATCCGTAGATCCTTCAAATTGTTTCTGCTTTAGATACTTAACATAATTTATTTGTTTTGCCACCGAATGTTTCATATTCAACGCCATTTTACAGCATGGTTACGGGTCATTCCTTATCATTTATATTGTGTTTATCTAAGTTTGCACGGTGTTTTTTGTCAATCATAAATCATGCATTGCGAGATGATATGCCGCGTAACAAATTTCCTTTCCAAGTCTTTATCAAAGTATAGGCAAAAAGGTGATTGAAACCATTAATTTAGTTAAATTATATTAAAGACTACATTATTAACTAACCGAAGAATATGACAAGTGGCTGCACAACTGTATCTGGAAACATTTTTTATTACACTTTCCCACCTCTTATATATAAGAGATTTTTTTTCCTGCCACAAATGTAATTCTATACAATATAATTGCTACATAACGCTCTTTGGAAATTTCACCATAGTTGAGAAATAAACAGCGCCAAATGTGCATGCATTTATACCTTAACATTAAAACATTCGCACATATCTTATGGCTAAGAAAGATAACCAAAATATAGCATGAAACCATACAAATCTCCATACTTCAATTAAAGTTTACTAAATAATATTTTGGTAACAAGAAATGATTTGTAAGACCTAAAGGTTATAAGAACAAAAGGATTCAATAAAATCACAGTTGAAAGTGATAATCATACGAATGATAAGATAGCCCATATGAAATGCTTCTCAATGAGTGGATCTTTAGTGAATGGTATTTTTTAAGATAATTACCCTGATCTCTTTGATTGTCAATCCAAAGTAAGCCTTTTTCTGAATTACAAAGCTATACGCCTGCAAATGAATGTAGTTTAGTGAATGTATACTTTTTCATGCATTTTTAACTATAATTTGGATATGAATAATGGATCCTAATAGAATTTCTTTTGATTACACAATATGTGAGTACACCTTAAGATTTAAAATAATGAAATGTGCTATGCTGAAAAATATGACCAGGGAATGTAGCATTAACAACCAAAAGGTCCCAATTGAACTAATTTTACAATTAAGTTCTGAACAATATATGGAATATTATTATAAAAGTTTTGTAACTTTTATCCTTCTATATAACTTTGACAGGTGGAAAGAATGTAATGCTTCTTACTTTTATTTGGATTAAATTTGGATTTGTGAAATTCTCAAATTATAAGATTACTGAAATTTTATAAATTATATATTCCTTTATTTCATCTTAGAATTCTTTCCACTTAATTTTTTTTCTAAATATTATTGTTTTTGGATTACCAGCATTTTTTACTTTCTATTTATTTTTTTGTTGATTTAGTTGTTTGATTTCTCCACATTTTCCTGCAAAGGTTGTAGCATTGAATACTGTGATTTTAAGAAAGAACATTTTATGGAAAATTGCTATGAATATTTAATGTTAAGTATAAAGTATAAGGTACAAGGACGTTTATGAGAAAATTTTGGTTCTCATTTATCAACTTTATTCTTCTAAGTAAATTCATTTGTCTTCCTACCATGATAAATAAAACACTTAACGTTTGTGCTATAAAATTCTGTTTGTTTGTAGGTTCCTTCAAAGCATGAAAGTGCTTAAATTCCTAAAGAATTTTATTGCAAATGTGCTCCACACTAAATGGAATAATTTGCATTTAAGTTTGTTACTAAGAACTCGTTTTTTTCCTATTGAATTATTTTTCTTCATACATCATACCCCTCCTTTTCTCTTAAAAATCCTTTTGTATTTCCCCCATTTTAGAGCATAGAAAAAATACTTTATTATATTGGGAAGGGAAACATTTATATTCAGTTATGATTTTTTATCGTTGTTCTACATTAATTGATTTTTCAACTATGATTATGGTTGAAGAAGTAATTAAGAAGCAATCCATAATGATTTTGCACTGACCTTGAAAAATGATAATAGTTGAATATTCATAATGATTATAAACATGCATGAGTTCCCATACCATCCTTTGCAAGTAATACATTCAAATGGATCGTCTATAGAAACATTTTTTCAATGAATTTCAATTCCGTGAAATAATTACAATCATTATATGCTTAAACTAACTATGGTTAAAATTATTTCTGTAAACATGTAATGGTTTGGTATTTTTCTTTGTCAATGGAAAAGTTGTTATGCATTTTCCACTGGGTGAAAATGGACGTTATTCTTGCCTGTAAGATTCAACCATACGAATAATTATGCATTTTTATTCACAATTGTTTCACCTATTAAAAATATATGTGAACAAACATTTTTTATTTCGAGTATTAGATAAGCGAAGATATTTGAACCTCACTTATATTTGAATTTTAAACTTGGAAAGGTGTATAACACAAAATTTTGAAGCCTGGTTACGTTTTATTATTATATACACTTCCAAGTTATGTTTTATAATTTTTTTTTTAAAATTTGACTTCTCACTTTCGTAATTGATCCACAAGTATTTCTGTAAAAAAGGGCATAATTTTAGTTGTTTCCACCCTTGAAAAATTCATTCATGCTTTAGTGTACAAACACATTAGTTTGTATGTTATTATTGAGTATCCCATTAGAAAATGTCGAAAATAAATGAAGCACATTATTTCCTTTTCCGAAGGCTAGATGTAACACCCCGAACTTTCGGTTAACAGCTAGTTAACAAATTAAAATATAATTAATTCAAAATGAGAGAATTAAGGGAAACGGATTACACAGTTGCGTTTGTCTCGGAATTCTGCTTGAGATAGAGTCCGAGTTTGCGTGAATCGGACACTGTATGAAGGAGTTATGGCCTCCGGAAGTTTCAGAATTCAAATTTAAATTCAAACAGTCAGAAAACAGTCAAGAATCGAGTTCAAAATTCAAAAATAGACCCAGACTGGGCTGGGCGGGAAAGTTCCCGCCCAGGACCCAGGTCGACCAGGGGGTCGACCCTAGTGTCGACCTTGGGACCCAGGTCGACCATAGTGTCGACCTGGGGGTCGACCTGCCTGGTCAACCTGTTTGAGTCTGACTGGGTTTGGCTGGCCTGTTCAGTGCTCTGCTCGAATTTCTGGACCTAGTCTTGTCACTAGGGCTGAGTTTTCTTCATGTGATTGACTTCATGTTACCAATTAACACATGTGTATGTTGATTAGCCTATGTTGCTAACTCACATATATGTATGTTGATTTTCCTATGTTGCAAATTAACATATGTATATGGATTAGTTCATATTGCTAGTTCTCATGTATGTTGTTAATATAGCCTATGTTAAAAATGCACATATATGTTGAATTATCTTTTAATTGCAAGTTCACACCTATGACATTTCATGTTAGTCATTTTGCAAGTTCACCCCTATAATGTTCATAATGGTTATTTTGCAAGTTCACCCATTATGTTCACATTTATTATGCCATCAATACCAAAAATTATACCCTTGTCATGTTTATGTTAATTTATGCCAATTTGTGTATATTAAATTATGCTAAGTTTTTAGCCTAATACTTTATACCAAAAATCATGCGAACGTAAATTAGGCTAAGATGGTTAGCCTAATATTAGACGGGGTAACGTTGGGTTAAGATGGTAATTTTAGGGAATCCTGCCATAAATTAGTCATTAATCACATAAGTGATTGATGGCATAAATGGCGTTAATTATATACCTAAATTATTGAGAATAAATGTGGCAGTAATTTGAATTTGAATAATTTAGATAATTAAAATGTAAATTAGAAAACACGATTACGCTTAACCCGAGGTTGGATTAAGTTGTGACGTAAACCTGCCTGGACCCGCCCGGCTGTCCAGTTGGCACCACGATACCTATCCAATGTGAGAGGTTAAGGCATTGAGCCCACTAAGGACCCGAGGTTAGACTGAGTTGTGGCGTAAGACTGCCCGGAACCAACCGGCATACAGGCAGCCACAACAATACCTGTCTAATGTGAGAGGTTGGTGCTCTAATAAGACAATTACAGCTGAGCTAGGATTGATAGAGTTAAGTCAACTTAATGAAAACTTAACCAAATTCAACGTGTTATCTAATTGGATGGGTGGGGGTTAGGTTCATTCAGACACTTAACCATTTAACATGTTTGACTAGAAAACCCTAGTAACAGGGACCCGTTTCAGCAGTAACCCAATTAGGTATCATGGTACCCTGAAACTAGGCAGGGTGGGGCACGATTACTGGGCTGATTAAAAGCGGTCAAAAGCGAGGCACAGTGTGTGATCTAACAGAGTGTGGGCATGCACACACTCTGGAGCAGACAATACAGGGCACTGGAGCATCAGTAGTATACCCTATGCATTCTAGAATTGTGTTGGGGCCGCCACCATGGGACTTGATACACCCTATGGTGGGACCAGCATAGGTAACTACCATGTAAGGCCATAGGACACATGTGAATATACGAGTAGGAGCCGATCTTTTAAAGAAAGAGAAAGGGATCACTTCACCCTAATCACGGGGTGCCTGTTGGTAAGAACAAGTAGGTGCAGAGATTAAAATGGGGTACTAAAGGATATTCGTTTTAGGACACCTTATTTAGTTCTGGGATAGTCTATTATCCTGATATCGTCTTGTTCTCACTTTATGCAAGTCATGATCTTTTTATTGTTTCCATACTAGAAATATAGCTAGACTTACCAGACTTATGTCTGACCCATTTTCCTTTCGTCTTCTTTTCTTTCGTTTCCCCCCCTCCCCCCACGTCCACAGGGAGGAAACACCGCAGCTTAGCCAAATTTTTCATCCAGCTTGAAGAGAGAGAATGTGTTGCTTGGATCTTTTTCGTTTGGACCATGGCTTTGGATATCATTTATGGGGATTATGCAGTTTTATTTAAGTTTCATGCTTCTTTAACTTTTAAATCAAGGCAGTATTATGGTTGTAATAATTGGAAGTTTGTTTTGAGACAATGTTGGAAATGTTTTGTATGAACACATATTTATGATATAAAAGTCTGTGTGTTTTTCCGCTGCTTATTTACATGTGTTTATATCGGTCTTGTGTTTTATCTGTGTCTTTTACTTATAAACCTCCACCAAAATTAAGGCATTCCCTTTGTGAGTGACCTTAACAGAGGTGGGTTTTTCAATAGAATTTAAGCATGTAACACGTTTATAACAACCAATGGTAATCAAACCTTTGGACTACCCAGTTCTAACTTAATGATTTTGAATAATCAACCAACTGAAAATTCCTACATATTTTATAATATTAGTTATATATATTAATACTTTGCAGTAAATGAATGCCAACTCATGGTAGGCATGTTCCTATTTATTGAAATTGGGTGACAAAACGTGTTTGTGTGCACGTGTGTCAGTTGAGCTGATAAATGTATGTTTATATATAAGTCTTCTTAGTATATTATTTATTATTTTTTAGGAAGATACAATAGTTTGTATACTAAGATTAACTGGTCCATCCATCAATATTTAATGTCTTTTTCGAAAGTAAACTTTGTGTATAATTGTGTAATTTATGTTTCAGTTATAACAGAATAACAACAATAGTAATACATTTACAAGTAATTGGATAGAAGTAGGTGTTGGCCAGACCTTTGTAATTTAGCTCCATATACATTTCGGAGGACAAAAAGTAGAAATGAATCACTCTTTTGTTAAATGTATTTGCATTTTTTTTCCCTAAGAAAATTGCATATGTTGCTTACTTATAGCATATTTTTGTTGGCCAATGCATTTTTTCTTTCAAAATACCCTTTTTTGCAACAGAGAAAAACTGTAAGTCTAAAACAATATTATTTAGTGTTCCATTAGTAGAAATATTTTCATTGCACGAGTGCTAAAAGTAAAAAAAAAAAGTTTGTTATAGTGAGACTGTCGCATAAAGAAGTACATTTGTTGGATATTTCTGACGTTTGCTTGATTAAAAGTAGGTCAAGAATATAGCTTGATAAAGCTGGCATAAAATACTTATTACTAATGGTATAACATTGGATTCACAAAAAAAAATTGGACTAGCTTCTGGACAAAGTTTGTGAAATTGATGGGAAAACTTATCAAAGTAAATTGACGATGCAATAGTTGAAACCTTGGAAGATGCTGGGAGGGCCAAATTATATAGAAGGATATAAAGACACAAATGAATCATATCTTGAAGCAGGTTTTTCATAATAAGAATTAATAATCCTGTACATCTGTTGGATATTATTAGTTTAAGATTGATTGAAGCAAGCTTTGCTATATAATTATATATCAAAATGGTTAGGAAGCTCCTGATTTAGTCATTCGTAGGTTTTTATCTTATATGATAGATGTCACCGCCCAAAATACTTTAAATCAATTCTCTCTTTGAGTCCATTGGGTTTTCTATAGTAATATTCTTAATTTTTCGTCAATATCTATCCTACAAGCTTTTCCCGTCAAGCACCCAAATTTTACATCAACATTCAATATTACAATTGTAAAAGATCAGCTTCTTTTTGTTGAATGTATTTAGGTTAAAAAATTGTAAAAGATCGATTTCTCAATAATAAACATATTCGTAAAAAAAATATGTCTGAACCAACGCATGTTTCAACTATAACGTACTTATAGAAATCACATATTTTGTTGCTGGATACCACCTAAATGTGTTACTTTGAATTTTCTTTTACTCACCCACCCAGATAATACTTGTTTTCAAACTGTTGTGTATTGATTTCATGTCAACTAAAAATTGGAAACATTCTAAAATTGTTTGATTATTTCAACAATTGGGTCACATATATAAAATAAAATGTGTTGTGCTATTTTGGTGTAAAGCCTAATTAAAGTGATCTAATTTTAGATTATAATTAAAAGGCTTAATGGTTAACTTATCATGGGCCTGATGTGTAGATACCGGGGCATTTTATAATTTGTTGTAGGGCCGAATTACAAAATGCCAACTCTATAAATAAGGGGTTATGGTCCCCGAATTACACAAGCTTTAGCATCTCTCTAACCTCTTCTATGGAGAGATGAATCTAATCTAGGGTTTGTGTCAATTTGGAATACCGAACCTAATTCATCTTCTCCGTAGCAACCAGTTATGAATTCAGGTACTACAATGATAACTACGGATTCAGGTACGCTTCCGCTAAACTATTTATCCGCTTTTCTGATTTGTTCTCAATTAAATCAATATGGGTTACTTATTCAGATCTAGGGTTTCATGATTGGTTATTGTTAAATATATGTGAAATTCTAACAAGTGGTATCAGAGTCACCCATCATTGAGTTGATTGAGAATTTCTTAGTTTTTTATTTGGATAAAGTATAGATTGCAGATTCATTAAAAAAATGTTTTTTTTTAAAGATCTGAAAAGTATAGCATTTTAGCTTTGATCCGTGATCATCAAATTGAAGTTAACAGTCTCATTTGATATGATATGTATACATTTCTCTGTGTGAACAAAAACAAAACATGGTATCATTTCGTTTGGTCATCTGGTACATTTTTCGTTTTGTGTGGATCCACATTAAAAGTATCTTTATATACTATCGTGATTTTGCTTGTTCTTTCTTGTTATATGGACTAAGATCCACTGTACTATTATTTTTCGTTCTTTAAAGCAATTTATCATTTGTACATTTTTTTTTCATGCTGTCAAGGAAAGAAAAGTATGAGTCTGTTTCATTGTTGATGATTCATATGCGTGATTCGGATTTTAGGTATAAAATCAGTACTTGTGAAAGGTTCAAGCAGTTATGGATTATTGTTTTTTGCAATTTTTTGGGTGAACGGTAAGATACGCTCTGGATAATATTACATTGAACTTTTCAAATCTTTATTTTCTTAATCAACGTTTAAGGGTAATAATATGGTAGATCTGAGAATTGCTTTTCTCTTTCATTAAATGGATCCGCATGAGGTGAGGGCTTGGAATATGGCGCTAAATTGACTTGTCTACATTTATTTTAGTTTTGTCTTATCAAGTAACTAGTAAATAAGACCTTTGTTACTGGACGTCTTGCTTAGACAAATTGATGGATGTAGTATATATTGTCAAGTGGCTTATTCATCTGCACATGGTGTACACTAAAAGTATTATTATATTGGTGGCTTGGATTTACTTTGGATAAAATATAATATTACCTGCAGACATCTATCAAGCTTTAGTTATATTATGTAACAGGAAAATTAAGTAAAATGCGGGCTTCACTGTTCTCAGTAGCGTTTCTGAGTCTTTGGTTCACGGAGAAATGGTTGGATTACTTTTCAGCGTGATTAATATATATTATGGTCAAACTACAGTACCATCTGCGGTATTAAAAAAAAAAAAATCTTATAGCCAAATATAGCAATTTTTTTTTTTGAAGGCAGATGTATTTTAGTTCATGCGCAAATGTAAAGTTTTTAAATACATCATAGTTGCTATGTTCCTTTATGGTATTCAATATGATATCTATTATGTCGTTTACACATAATTTTATGTGGTATTTGATCATGACATTCATCTATGATATCGTGATTTTTGAATGATGTCTTGTGTTATATAGCCATAAAGCATTTTTTGGAGTATTTATAGCACATAAAATATATTGTATATATATTAAGGATAAATTCAAATATAATTTTGGTGTCTCTTTACAGTTGTAAATATTTTACATTAATAGTAAACTAACTGAAATAAAATGTCACCAAAGTGACCTCTCTTATTTTGATAGTTCATGAAAATATTTAATATTTGTGTGTAGTTATTCATGCGAGTATTAGCCCACCCAAAGGAAGACTAATATTTGGCCGAATCACTTACACATGTGTGATGATAAATACGTGACAGTTATAAGGTTTTACGAGCGAATAATTAATCGGCCAAAAGGAAGGTTGTTATTTGACTTGTATTTATTGTCACTGTTTGATCATTACAACAAGAGTACTACTTACAGTTAATATTACTATCCAAAGACTTGATATTAATGTGTACTAGGTATCTTGTAAAAGAGTTCTACCAATTATTTGAATTTACTATGGTTTATATTTGGCTATGAGCATATTCGGTGAATCTTCGTTTTATTTTTATTCATTTTCAGCTAATTTAACTGAATTATCTGCCAATTTAAAGAATATTCCCATCTTGTTTTGGGATAAATATAAGAATTTATAAGAGAGCATGTTATTTGTTCTTGACTTTATAGATTTAACTCTTGCAATTAGGAAGGTTACATCCAATCCTACTACAGTTATATATTCTTATAATGTTATGAAGAATATTGAAATGTGGTATAATTTAAGAAGGTAAGAGTTAAAGAATCATTAAGTAAATATTTCAGAAGCTTTTCAAGGATGAACTATATGTAACGATACCTATTTTTTGATAGGTTATCTACTGAGAATGGAATCGATTATGTGAAAACAATAAGGGGAAACTAGCATTTTTTGTGGTGCTTGATTCCATAAATTCAAAGTAAAAGAAATCTAACTGAGTACTATATGGAAAAGGATATTGCTTCAAAAGCTAAAGATGTTCAAGTTATTGTTATTTTTGGTGTTATCTTCAGTATATTCATTTAAAGATTACTATTATTTTAAGAATAAGATGTCATCTTATTGGGCTAATTTAGCGTTTTGGTAAATAAAGCAGAGTTTGAAGCTTATAAGACTGAAAGTACTCATTTGATATACATTATATAAATGTATGAATAAGGATTAAGAAGTCGCTAAGGATCTAGAAGAAAAGAAATAACATAAAGATATATTTATAGTTGTTTCTTTAATAAGATACACAGACATATAAAGTAAAATATACTTGATATTTTAAAGTTATTATTGAGATTTAAGTCAAACTGTTTGGATTTACTTGATTTTTTTTTTAAATGTTGTCTTTTGGACACATTACGATTTTTTATTTCTAATATGAACAAATTTGGTTATTATTGTTCGTTTAGAAATAATAAGGTTGATTTATGAATAAATTTTTTTTTTTTTTTGGAATTAAAGTTGCTGACATTTAAATTAAAGCTTATATCTATTTTTGTTGAATACCGTTAATACTATAGTTTCAAATTTTGGATTTGGTGACTCATATAATTATATGTTTCAACTTACTAGACAATTCTAGATTGAGATACTGAAGATAACAAGTATCTTATTGATATTCTAAACGATTTAAAGTTTACAATTTTATGAACCCACACTAAGAAAAAAAATTAAAGCAGGAAATGCAATAGTTTTTTGAGGATGTTGAGTTTGGGGGAGAAATAAAGTATTGTCATTGTCTTTATAAAAGAATCATAATGTTTGATTCAACTATGGTTATTTCTTTGTCTAAAGTTTAAAATTTGTTTTCTTCGATTAAGAAGTAAATTAAGAAATATAATAAGACGATGTTAAAGAAAATTCTCCTTTAAGCTAAGGTTACTTCTTCAAGAAAACAAACTCAACAACCTCAAAATGCAAGATCACTAAGGAAATCCACCTAAATCGGAAGAATTGCTAATCCAGATGATTGTGTAGTATTTCTTCATAAAGATAAATAATGGATTGATAAAGATTATACTATGGACTTACATCAATCCATGTAAGGTACTAATTTAAAATGTGGATTTAAGAAATGAACATATAGTATAAATTTATATGGATAATAAAGTTTGAAATTTTCCTCTAACTTAGATAATAAGATCATTGGTTACGAATAAATATTCAAAGCCAAAAAGGGATCAAGTGGGTAACATTGATTTTTATAAAGCACTTTTATTGAAATCACTATTATTAAAAGAAAATTTCATTTTCTTTAGAAGAGTGTTTCATTTTGGACATAGTAAACAATTCTTTAGAATCGATCACTTTGGAGCTTACTACATTTTGTACTTTTGAGCATTTTCTGATGAAGATTAAAGCTATGTTTTTCAATGGAGACATTGTGAAACTACTTAAGAAACCTAGTATTTGGGATTCAAATACACCATTATTGTTTATGGCGGTGATATTTGGATTATTACAAAAGAATTAGGAAGATAAATGCTTAAAAAGTTTGGTATGTAAACTGCGATTCAGTTGATTTTCTTTTACCAAAACAGATAAATGCTACCATCCTTGAAACTAAAGAAATGCAAAAGATTTCTCATGCATTTGCAGTGTGAATTCTAATGCATACTAATGTATATACACATATCGATATACGTGTCTTATTTGGCAGATACTTTAGAGATATTAAAAGTGGATCATTGATTTAGTAGCCAAAATGGTTATGAGATATCTTAAGGGACAAAATAAAAGATTATATGCTCATAGATATAAGATCGGATCGGTTGGAGATCATAAAGAATTACGATCCGGGTATTTTGGATGTCATTACTGTAAAAGATCCACTTTAGGTAATGGCAATATATTTTATGGGAGAAGTTGTATAAGGAAAAGTGTCTTTTAAACACTTATAGTTTCCACCACTTTGAAAATATCATCTTTGGTTAATTATAAGACATCCAAATATGGAAAATAATATAATATAAAACTTTGTCACAAGACTTTAGTTATTGATAAAGAATTAAAAGACCAAGTAATATTGTGACAATAAAGAATATTTTATTTTCCAATAAGGGAAGAGTGCAAAATATATTGTAATTCATAGAGCATATTTAGACAAACTCCATTATGGCGGATCCGCTTACCAAAAGATTATCACCTACGGTCTTTCATGAGCATGTAGCTCAATTGGTGTAACTTTTATGTAAGAATATTTTGGTTCAGGGGGAGTTTGTATTTGGCATTGTCGTATGACTCATTGCTCTATGTTTCAGTTACAGATATATGTATATGATGTTCTTTTTCTGATCAGAAATGAAGTAATGAATTTTTCTTTGCACTCAAGTTGTTTAAATATTTAACGTTTTGATCTCACTAAAGAAGGACCAGTTGGAAATAGACATGTAAAGATCACATTTCATGTAATTTCCATGCTACGCATCCATGATTGATCTATGTCATTTGATTGCATTGATATATGTGACCATTGATGAGTTTAGTTACGATGTAATGAATGCCGCTTTGATCCTTTGTCAGCACAATTAATGGACGAGATTGTTTCAGATACACCATATGTTATAAATAGAAATTTTGGAGCTCATAAAGTTAAACACATTTTAAGGTTATTTCATATGTGGCCCAAGGGAAGATTGTTGGATTATTTCGACAATTGGGTCACATATGTAAAATAAAATGTGTTGTGCTATTTTGGTGTAAAACCTAATTAAAGTGATCTAATATTAGATTATAATTAAAAGGCTTAAAGGTTAACTTATCATGGGCCTGATGTGTAGATACCGGGGCATTTTATAATTTGTTGAAGGGCCGAATTACAAAATGCCAACTCTGCAAATAAGGGATTATGGTCCCCGAATTACACAAGCTTTAGCATCTCTCTAACCTCTTCTATGGAGAGCTGAATCTAATCTAGGGTTTATGTCAATTTGTAAGACCGAACCTAATTCATCTTCTCCGTAGCAACCAGTTATGAATTCAGGTAATACAATGATAACTACGGATTCAGGTACGCTTCCGCTAATCTATTTATCCGCTTTTCTGATTTGTTCTCAATTAAACCAATATGGGTTACTTGTTCAGATCTAGGGTTTCATGATTGGTCATTGTTAAATATATGTGAAATCCTAACAAAAATGTCATATTCCATAATAAAAAAAGAAACAATAAAATCTAACTTTTATATTTTGTTAGCTAATGAGTTAAACAGTCAAAGAGATTGGTCATGCTGTAACCTCAACCCTTAACACGTATATGTATGTATGAGTAGTGTGTGTGTGTATGTGTGATTGTGTTCGCGCATACGCACAAGCATCTCCACTAACAAGGAATATGCAGTATCCACCTTTGCATACCTTATTAGCACTCCAGTTTGTTTGTTTACACATGCTATTGGGTTAAAGCATACAAGAGTGTTACAAATTTGCTTTACATGTTTAAAGGGCATAAAACATATTACATGTACTAGAGATTTAGGTATATTTTTGGAAAGTTAAATTTTGGGTTTTACATCATCTTCTTTTTAGTTTAATATAAATAAAAACTTATTTCATTATTACTCATTAACAAGTTAAAATAAATTTTGTTTTACTAAAGCGTAAGATTGGTTTAATGAATGACTTAACACTTAAATAACCAATACTACATAACAAACATAATCTAACATTGTTTGATCTTTCACATATTAGTAAGAGTATCAGCTATTCACGATTACTTGCTATTTTCTTTCACTTCATTTTAACACATGATTTGAAATTTTGGACATTACAAATTTATGTCGGGTACATTTATGAATTATTATTATTTTTTCTCCTTACGCACGTACACATTGAACACTACTCTTTTGTTCCATGCTTAAATTTGCAAGGCTATTTGCTCAAGAGCTACATATATTTACTATTGTTTCACTCTTATTTTTCGTCCTTTACCCTGGCGTTACCCACATTTAGTAACTACACTAGGTCCTTCATACTTGCTCATACCATATTCACAATTAATGAAACAGATTGAGAGACCAAAGATGGAAATTTAGTAATTGTATGCACTTTCATCAACTAACAGTGTTCTCCTTGCACATCATAGACGACATCAACACATGAATCAACTGATTATGTTTATGCTTTTTATAAATTTTAGTTGTTTGCAATTCTAACATTATTATTTTATATGTGTATCTGAAATAGATCATATTCTCGGTGAAATCGAATAGCGCTCTACCATGTGTATTTTTGCACTGAACCATCACATGCAGCTTGTGATTATCATATTTTTTTCTTATTCCTATAGCCAACTAACCATAAATCTAATTTAGGGTTATGTCATCCGAACTCACTCCAAAGAGGCGATCTACTTTGTAGCACTTTGGACAACGTAGTTTAGTATTCCCATCCGTCTTTCATCCCGCCGACATAGGCTGTTACAACAGGTTCCTTACCAGTCGTCCCTATGTTCCCAAGGGGTGCTCGGGTTTTACCTCCCCTATTCAGTTTTCAGGTATTGCCTTCTTCTCATTATATGTAGTTATAGTTAATTTTTATGAATATTTTCCGCTTATTCTCCACATCGTTGCTGAAGTACACTATTTTTACCTTATTTCCCCCACCATCACTTTGGACAGCGTGATTTGGTCTTCCTGCTCGTCTTTATCCATCGACCTACGCAGTCGCTACACCTTCATTATTGTCGGTCACTTTGTTCCCAAGGCATGCTTGGGTTTAACCTTCCCTATTCAGTTTTCAGGTATTGCCTTTTTCCCATTATTTGGAGTTATACCTAAGGTTCATGAAGACTTTTATCTTATTCTCCACATCATTGCTGAATTTCTATTGTTTTAACCTTACTCTTCCATTAATATGAGTTTATTATTATATTTATTTTGTTCGGCTGGACCTCCGATGCCACGCTAAACAATAGCCTAGAAGTTCACACTTTTGTTCTACGCTATACTTATGGATAAGGTAAATAGATGATTATGAAATTATTTATTGTCACTTAACTAAAATAAAAAGACTAGAACACATTACATACTTCCAGAAAGGAACTGTACTATCACATTGTACCCTCTTACGGAGTGTTTTTCCCCTTTCTATTCATCTTAACAAAAAAATGTCATAATATGCACGTTTCTCTTTCTTCACTTTTATTAATTATGATTTCTCTTCCCACTAATTAATTCTTTTGCTTTATGATTTTGTTCACAAACTTCAACTTTCCATTATCAATGAGTTCCACATGCCCTCCATGCTTTTAATGCTTGAACAAGTGATTTGGTATTTTTGTTTATTTCAGGCTTTTCTGTAATTTATTTTTATTTCTTTTAGAATTTTGAATAAGCATGATGAATGTACATAAAAAAGTTTAACACTGCATTAGCAATTTTGGGAAGACCGTTTTGTGTTAAAATGGTGCTTCAAAGTTGTCCCACATCGGGAAATACTGAACTAAGATCCTGGATATAAACTAAAATGTTCCCCATCACATAACCAATTGGTTTTGTGATAATAAGGGGATTAATAAATTTCTAACATTTTGAAATACAGGTTTGGGTAATAACTACTAGCTCTCCTTCTTCCCTGTTGAAAGAAGAAATGGTGATGCCTGTGTGAAGTTATTTAGTGCTTTGTTTTTTGTGTTTTCCACAATGTTATGTAAACTAGTATTTTTCAATGCTTTTTTTAGAAGTTATAAATTTTGAGAATGTGAAAGCTACATATCATAGACCATTCTTTATTTATCACATAATCAAGTTAATACTCCTTTATTTCCATGCTTTTATTTTTGTAATACAGTTTGCACCATTGTCTAGAACTTCATTTACTATATTTCTTAGTGCTGTCAATGGATACCCGAAAAATCCGAAATCCGTCCGCATCCGAAAAGCGGATAAATATCCGATATCCGAAAAAGTGGATGCGGATGCGGATATAGGCATATCCTCATCCGAAAATTATCCGTCCGTTTTTTCACGATTATAGTTTAAATTATGCGTATTTTAACATAATTAAATATTCTAATTTATTATTTTTCAAAATTGAAAGTCTACTAAACGCACACTAATTTCTCAAAATTATATATAATCGTTATATTTATTTATTTTTAGCACTTTTGTAATCAACTGGGTTGAAAAAGCTTAATATTAAACTTAAAAAAATCATTTATGTTCACTAATTTATCGATCGTTAGCGGAGCGGACAATTATCCGATATCCGTCCGTATCCGCGGATGCGGATATCCGATATCTGAAAATGGTTTCGGATGCGGATAGGGATATGGCACTATCCGTATCCGAAAGTATCCGTTGACAGTCCTAATATTTCTTCCTCATGTGTGAGTAATAAATTTAATCCTAATATAGGCAATGATTTGGATATATTGAGAATACAGAAGGTAAATGCTTCAATTATTATGTGTATATTTTAACTTGGATTGCAGAGTGAAAATAGTAGAATTACCTAATTTTTATGTTTACATTAACAAGGTACCACCAATTTAAATGTGCAACATCAAAGATATATGGTTATTGGTATATAAATTAAAATTTTACATTTATTTCCAGGAAAGAAAAATACATAGTTCAAACATGTTATGATTGAGATGAGTAAACTGTTGGTTGTGATTACATATTTTGATACAATTAGCGTACTAATGTGTTTACAATACCTGATATCAATCCTTTCACACTTAGCAGGGACAACATGCAAGAAGAATGGAGTATTTTTCAACAAAGATTTAGATTGGTTAGTTGAATTATTTTCATGTTTTCTGAAGTGAAATGCTCAGGCTGCAAGAGGAAAACCTTTTGGAAATTGAAGTCTTAAGGGAAATGCTAGGTTTATTTTTGTTGTTTCAACAAAACTGGTGTTGCTTTATCATGGGTTAATTTATTATATTAGTTGGCATTGAAAAGTGGTTGGTACTGATAAAAGGCAATCAACAACTATTGCACTTTACAACCTTGAGCGCAATTATTGTCTGAAATAAGTCATACTAATTATGTAATAGATATTCCATCTTTGATATTTGAGGGTATTTGATAAGTTATTCTAATTGCCATACTGATAATTGAACATGTTTGATAAACAAATGATGCTTCTTATGAATGTTGCTGGGAAGATGCTAATGTACTGTCATAATAAGTAAATGTAGTCCATGTTTTACTCCATTGGCCCAACGGTTTGTCCAACTTTTTTTCCAACTTTTTTTAATAATCAATGAATACTGACGGGCAGCTTTGATTCAGCACAGTACTATTGTTTTGACATTTATGCTTGAGATTTTTAAATTTGTTGATGTTTTCATCATTTCCTTATTGACGCAAGTGGAAATAAATATTTATCTTTAGCTGATTGCGTAGCACAAGTTGTTCGCTTATAACATCTATATCCACCATCTTAGTCAACACGATTAGCATCCAAACATAACACTGTCTAGGATATGGTATTGATATTTTGTTCCCAAAATGCGTTGCTGTAATTTTTTTGCCACTTAAACCGTATATATTTATGCAGTTTTTATTCTTTCAAACGATCATTTTTGGTATAATAATTTTTCACCATCATGTATCAATAGAACTATATTTATTTTGCTAAACCGGTATGCGAAGCACGGATACGCACTTGTATTATTAAATGTCTTGAATAGAACGTGCCGCGCCGCGGCCGTTCACGAATTTCAGCCATTGACTTCGAGTGGATGTAACGAGATATCCGGCTGTCGAATTCTCATGAAACCGGAACCGTTTGCTTCGTATCGAAAAGAGCATTCCAATGAATATAAGAGATTTTAAATCTAACTGTTAGATTTCAAATTATGTCCTAATCAGTTTTAGAAAAGGTCGCTATGGATGTAGCTCGATTACCATATATGGAAATCGACTGAAATAGCGATATTAAAATTATTAAAAATATTAATAATTTGTGTAAAATCATAATAAATGATTTGGAAAGGATTTGGATAAAAATTCCACATTTGAAAAGATAAAATATATTTTTATCAGAATGAACTAGTTATTAACTAGAATGACGATCCAATATTTTTAAAGAAATAAATTGGATTTGTGACTGGTTTTTATTAACCATAATATTCCAATATATAAATTGGAATGGATTTGAATGAAAATTATCTTCGGATATTTCGATATTCGATTCCGTGATTATACGAATATTGTTATGGGAATTTGGAAGATATATATACATATATATATCGTTATTCCCAATATGATATGTGTTGGTTTCAGAATTCGATATTGAATATAAGCTGATATAATTTCTATTCTGAGAATATCGAATTGGATTTTCGGTTTGTCGTGAATGGAGTTTTTAATAACCCCATTCTTAAACCTAGTTGAAAAAGGAATGAATCTTTTAATTAAGATTAATGAAGTTTACCAGTTTATAATTATAAATTGGATTTAAATGGAAGTTAATTGTGGGTTTATCATGAACAATGTTTTAGACAACACTAGTTCTAAAAACCCGAATAACAGTGAAAAGATAATTTGGAATTTATAAATCTTGTATTGAGATTTAATGGAAATTTTCCAAAGTAATGATTTTCAATTCAATATATTAAATTGGAATTGAATGGAATTCGATTTAATAATCGAGATAAGCTTTTGTAAAGGAAGACCGCTAGTATATATGGAATTTAGAAAGGCTTTGCCATTATTCCATTTATAATACTAGTCCGATACCGAAATTTATATCAATTATTTACTGATCTGATTTCCATAAAGATTGCATAGAAAATGGAATACGATTTTGGATTTATCGTGAACGATATTTTAAGTGACATTCATTCTTTAATCCAATTAAAGGTAGGATTAATTTCCGAAAATTGAATAATCATCAAGTAATGAATTTTTATAGTAAAACTGAATTGGAGTTTTAATGAATCTTTAACTAGACTGAAATGGGAAAGTGATAATTTAAATTATCAAATATGTGGAATATTCGAGAACGGAGTATTACCAGTTTCGCTCCAAACGATAGTTAAATCTTTAATTAGATTTGAAACGAGGAACGGTAATTAAATTTACCGATAACACAGTTGAAACACCCCACCTCCGTTAGGGTCACTCTCAAAGGGAATGCCCTAATTTTGGTGGAGGTTTATAAGTATAAGTCACAGATATACAAGACAGATATAAGAACACATATTTGTAAACATCGGAAAAACAAACAACTTTTATTTCATAAAAGCAAATACGTGTTACAACAACATCACCATAATTGTCTTACATCTTTTCCAAAAACATAACATAACACTTTCATAATCTGTCTTGATTACATTATTTAAAGAAGCATAAAGAAAACATAGATAAACTGCAAAAGCCCCATAGTGGTTGTCCAAAGCCATAGTTCAAAAACGGAAAGAGATCCAAGCAATACATTTCTCCTCTTCAAGCTGGATGTGAAGGCTGGTCAAGCTGCAGTGTTCCCTCCCTGTGGACCTGGGGGGGAAACGGGAGAAAAGAAGACGAAAGAAAAGTAGAGTCAGACATAAAGCCTGAGTAAGTCTAGGACTATTCTGTCTATGAACAAAGAACTGGGTATGATAAGTATAAACAAGAAATGGGAAAGCACTTTAAACTTGGTTAAGTTGTCTAGGGTCGAATATACTATCGTACCCCATGTTAATCTCTGAACCCATATAAACTAGTTCCCACTGGAACCCCATAATCAGGGTGAAGTGATCCATTCTATGATGATCGGCTCCTACTCGCATAGTTACATGTGTCTTACGGCCCTCGATGTTGTAGTTACCTATGCTGGTCCCACCATGGGGTGTATCAAGTCCCATGGCAGCGGCCCGACACAACCTTAGAATGCACAGGTATGCTACTGGTGCCCAGTGCTTTATTTTTCTGCGCCGGAGTGTGTGCACGCCCGCACCCCGTTAGAACCTACACTGCTACACCACCACCGTCGATTTGACCTCTTACAATCAGCCCAGTAATCGTGCCCCACCCTGCCTAGTTTCAGGGTATCATGATACACCTTATAGGGTTACTGCTGAAAAGGGTCCCCCGTTACTAGGTTTTCTATCTCTAGCCAACATGCTAAGTTGGTTAAGTGTTTTTCTAACCTAACCCCCACCAGTCCGTTTAGTTTAGCATGTTCCATTTTGATTAAGTCTTTAATCCACTTAATCCTAACAGTCCTGACTCAGCCTTAATTGTCTTATTAAAGCCTTGACCTCTCACATTAGACATGTATTGTTGTGGCTGCCTGTTACCGGTTGGTTCCGGGCAGTCTTACGCCACAACTCAGTCTAACCTCGGGTCCTTATTGGGCTCCATGTTTAACCTCCCACATTGGATAGGTATTGTTGTGACTACTGGACAGCCGGGCGGTTCCGGGCAGGTTTACATCACAACTCAATCCAACCTCGGGTTAAACACATCGTATTTTCTACATTTACATATTTTGTCTTTCTTCTTTATTTATATGTAAATATTTGCGGCCCATTATTAAGTTGATGGTGTAAAGGTTACACCAATCATGGGCCCAACCCATACTTGAATTTGGGCCCTTCTACTTTATATTTTCATTTATTAATTAATTAATTTGTCCCAACGTTATTTTCCCCCGTTTAATATGTTCGTTTATATGTTGGGCTTAACCTTTTTAAGCCCAACTTAGCCATGCGAAAGAGGGGAGGCTTAAAGCGTGATTACATAGACAAAAAAAGGGAATGTGAACGCATGAACTTGCAATGTGACGTTGGAACTACAAAATAGAAACTGGTGTACTTGCATAGTAGTAACATATACTTTGGTCATAAAGCATAAGTGACATGAATCAACCCATGTAAACTTGTAGTTAAGATAAGAATCTAAATTAGGTATCACATAGTCTTAATTACATCATAAACCTATAATTTTTATTTAGGCATAGTGTCAAACATAAGCAAATCATGTTCATAAGGTTTCTACATGTTTACAAAGGGGATTACTTTTGTTACTAATACAAAAGCATAGTTCAACTTGAATTATTCCAACTTAAATCATGACTTTAAATCTATTCACATAACCATGGCGCACATATACTTATGGCATAAATATTTCTAAACATGAAATCATGATTTTTACTTTAGTCATGCAAACTTGCAAAAAGGGATTTTTGAATCTAACCTAGCCATGTACCACATATGTCATCATATAATTCTTGTTACCAATATAGACCTAACATGGTTTTTAATTATGTAAAATATCAATCATAGCCTAGTCATATTCATAAGTTTGCACATAGGTTTTTCTAGTACCAAAAGCATGGCTTAATACATAGACCATGATGCCAAATTTTTCAACATAGTTTCATATGAATTATAATAACCCAAATTTGTCCCAATTACGCATAAAATGACTTTTGTACAAAAATACACATTATGATGGCATAGTAGCAAAACCCCAAACTTGCATGAATTCCAATTAAACGACTACATACATGTAGCTTCAACATAAATTACATATTTTGCGAATATCCAAACGTCATATTTGCATAAAACTACCGCAACATGTAGTTTTTATAATGAATAACATAATTCAAGAATATCCAATCATATACAATGTTCCAAATCGATAGCAATGCACCAATATGAATTACTTTATCGCCACAAATCAAGTATACAAACCAACACAATTATTTGTTCATACCAAAATAATACTCTACTTACAATCGTTGTGGCGAATTCTCTAATTTAGGAATTTAGAGATGCGACTCCTTTTGACGTAGGCGTTGACTTGATTTGCTTGAATTGCTTTAGGCTTTAGAATTTTCCCCCTAATCTTCTCTCCAATTTGGTGGCTACTCTTAGTCGTTCCTCAGCAACATGGCGGCTTTGTTCTTATTTTTGAATGAATAGATTAGGGTTGAGTCTAGGGTCATTTTTATAGAGGTTATGAACTAATTAGAGCCATCGATGTTGCCTGGATTGATCGTAGCCATTCATTCGAAAGAGAGACCAATTAGAGCCTGCCACCTAGCCCTAATGACAAAGTAGACTACAGAAAATCGACCAACATAGAATAGGCCAGCCAGGTTGGGCTGGGTTCGACCTGGCTCTGGACCAGGTCGACACACCTGTCGACAGCCCTGTCGACAGGCCTGTCGACCTGGCTAGACCAGGTCGACAGCCCAGTCGACTTGGGCGCATTAGGCGGGTGTTCTTCCGCCCTGGCCCATTGGGCCCCACTTTGTTTTTCTGAGCTTATTTTATTCTGTTTGAATTTTAAACTTAATTGAAAAACTTCCGAAGGCCATATCTTCTTCATACGGATTCCGTTTTTCGAAAACTCGGACTCTGTTTCGCGTATTTTTCCGAGACGAACGCAATGGCGTATCCCGTTTCCCTTAGTTCTTTGATTTGAAATTAATTATACTTTAATTTGTGAATTTCACAGTTATGGAATTCGCGGGGTGTTACATTCTCCCCCACTTAAAAGGATTTCGTCCCGAAATCTTCAAGTTAGGAGGAATGTATATCCTAACATCCAATCATCCATCTACTCATCCATCAAACACGAGCATCCATTGTCCTTAAAAGACTTCTAATTCTTCATGATCATATGCGAAGTGTGTGTGTACATGAACTTATCTAATGCAAAATCAGGCGGTCTACTGATTCAGTTGACCTCCTTAATGCGAATCATGTAAGTGCCATGAATCCATTATGTATGCAAATTTTCCTATTCATGATTCTACATGAGTGCACAATTATTCAATACAAATGCAACATCCATATGACAACACATTACAGTTCAACCATATACGAATATAAACATATATGCATATGCAATATGAAGTGACTGAGCCGATCTAAAACCTAGATTGTGTGTGTATATGCAACCACGAGCAACCACTAGCAATCACTTGCAACCACTTGCAACCATCATACATAACATGTTTCAATTACATGTTTTCATTCAAAAGGTTTCTACCTAAAAGATAAGGTCGAGGAAATATACCTAAAAAGATAGATAAGAGCGCAGCTCAAGGAAAAAGAAAGATCAAGGACGTACCCTTGAAAAGAAAAGGGTAGGCAGTGCGTATTCTAGCTTCAGTTTCCCAAGTCGCATCTCCCTCGGCGTCGCTCCACTGAACCTTGACGAGCTTGACTTCGCGGTTGCGTAGCTTCTTCACTTCTGTTCCTAATATGCGGGTCGGAACTTTTCTTATGGTTGCTTCGCGTTCCACTTCGGCCTCTTCGAGGATATTTGGCTCTACCACTTCAGCAGACTCATGTAGACATTTTCGTAGATGTGAAACGTGAAAGACGTTGTGGACTCCAGCCAACTTCTCGGGTAGCTCTAATCTATAGGCCATTTTCCCAATCTTCTCGATGATAGGGAATGGCCCTACGAATCTTGGCGCTAGCTTTCCTGTGGTTCCAAAACGAACAACGTTTCTTAACGGAGATACCTTGAGAAAAACTCTGTCTCCAACCTCAAATTCAAGGTCGGTCCTCCTCTTGTCGGCATAGGACTTTTGTCTGTCTTGGGACGTCTTCATCCTTCTTCGTATTAAGTCTACTTTCTCTGAAGTCTCTCGGATCATATCTGGTCCAAGTATGAGCTTATCAGTAGACTCCCACCAACAAGTGGGCGATCGGCACGGTCTTCCATATAAAGCTTCGAAGGGCGCCATTCCGATGGTTGCTTGATAGCTGTTGTTGTAGGCAAATTCCACCAAAGGAAGGTGGTCTTCCCATGTCCCTCCGAAGTCAAGGACGCATAACCTTAAAAGGTCTTCCAAAACTCTGTTCACTCTCTCCGTTTGGCCGTCGGTTTGGGGATGATAGGCTGTGCTCAAGCATAACCGCGTTCCTACTGCTTCTTGCAGACTCCGCCAAAACTCGCTGGTGAAGATGGGGTCTCGGTCACTAACAATGCTAGATGGTATTCCATGGAGTCGAACGATTTCCTTGAGGTAAAGTGATGCTAGGGATGAGGCAGTTCTTTTACTTTTGACAGGTAAAAAGTGGGCGCTTTTAGTAAGCCTATCCACTATTACCCAAATGCTAGTGTTGCCTCTCCTAGACCTAGGCAGCCCATCGATGAAGTCCATTGAGATGCTATCCCACTTCCACTGCGGGACCTCTAGAGGATGTAGTAGTCCGCCAGGCTTTTTCTGTTCCACTTTAACCTGTTGGCACACCATACACTTAGAAACGAACTCTGCCACGTCCTTTTTCATGCCGTTCCAAAAGAAAGTCCTTTTTATATCTTTGTACATTTTATCTCCGCCTGGGTGTATCATCATCTTGGAGTGATGTGCTTCCTCGAGAACCTTCTTTACTAAATCTTTTGTCTGTGGGACGCATAGTCTTCCGTCTCGCCTTAGCAAACCCTTATCGTCGATGGAGTATCTGTTGAGGTGACTTGAAGTCTCACCCCTAATTAGCCTATCAATTATTTCCACAAGCTGAGGGTCTTCGCGCTGTGCTGTCCCTACTGAATCCACTATAGTTAGGCGCACTTCGAGAGATGCTAGCAAGCCTGGTACGAAATCGGAGGAAGGCCTAAAGTCGAAGCTGGCTATAAACTCTAGGCTTTGTCTTTCAACAAACAACGGGCTTAGGGTCAATTTCTTTCGGCTCAACGCGTCTGCAACTACGTTGCCTTTGCCCGGAGTGTAGGAGATTTCGAAATCGTACGAGGGAAGAAACTCCATCCATCTTTGTTGCCTCAAGTTAAGATCCTTCTGCGAGAAAAGATGTTTCAACGATTTATGGTCAGTGTAAAGTTCGAACTTCTCACCTAGGAGATAGTGTCGCCAAGACTTGAGTGCAAAGACGATGGCGGCTAACTCAAGATCGTGGGTTGGGTAGTTCTTTTCGTGCACTTTCAACTGCCTCCCGCCATAAGCTACTACCCTTCCTTCTTGCATTAAGACGGCGCCTAGCCCTGTCCCACATGCATCCGTATAAACAGTGAACATCTTGCTCCCATCTGGCAGCGTCAAAACTGGGGCTGTTGTGAGAGCCCTTTTCAGTCGTTGGAAAGCAAACTCGCAATCCAAGTCCCAATTGAACACTAGATTCTTCTTGGTTAATTTCGTGAGCGGAGCTGAGATTTTCGCAAAATCCCTTATGAACTTTCGATAAAAACCCGCTAGTCCTAGAAAGCTTCGGACCTCAGTTGCATTCCTTGGTGTCTTCCAATCCTGTACCGCCACTACCTTAGCAGGGTCCACCGCTAACCCTTGTTTGGATACTATGTGCCCAAGGAACCTCACCTCTTCTCTCCAAAAGTGGCATTTGGAGAATTTGGCTTTTAGTTGATGGATTCGCAAAGTTTCCATGATTGCCCTTAAGTGTTGAGCATGTTCCTCTTCACTCTTTGAGAAGATAAGGATATCATCTACGAAGACGACTACGAATTTGTTGAGGAAATCTCTAAATACCCTACTCATCAGGTCCACGAAGTAAGCAGGTGCATTTGTCAAGCCGAAAGGCATGACAAGCAATTCAAAGAAGCCGTCTGGGGTTCTAAACGCCGTTTTATCGATGCTATCTTTAGCCACCCTTAGCTGATGAAAACCGGTTGCTAAATCGAGTTGGGAGAAAACAGACGCTCCTACAAGCTGGTCAAATAAATCGTCAATTCTAGGGAGAGGGTGCCTATTCTTCTTCGTTAGCTTGTTGAGCTCCCTATAGTCAACACATAGACGGAGAGAACCATCCGCCTTTGTAGCGAACACCACTGGAGCGCCCCATTCTGAAATGCTCCTCCTAATGAACCCCTTTTCTAGAAGCTCTTTAATCTGTTTACTGAGCTCTTTCCTTTCTCGTGGAGCCATGTGTCTAACGAGCAACGCGACGGGCTTTGCATTATCTACAAGATATATGCGGAAGTCTATTTCCCGCTTCGGAGGCAAGCCCTTCACCTCTTCGAAGACATCCGGATATTCCCGGACTACTCTCACTGATTGCAAATTTTCAACAGAGGCATCTAGCGATTCAAGATAACTAAGCATAACCGCATACGAGGGATTACAAGAAATTTCCAAAGTATTACCGAGCTGGGTTAGGAGCCTAACAACCCTTTTCTCACAATCAAGGATGGCCCCATTACTGGATAGCCAATCCATACCCAAAATCAAACCATAACCCGAAAAGCCCAAAACAAAGGCACTACATTGAAATTCTACACTTAGAATAGAAATTTTCAATCCCAAACAGATCATAGACAAATGAGCTGGGCCCCCAATTGGGTTTGAAACAATTAAGGGGTCCTCTACCATACTAGTTTTTAGGTGCAGAGATTCTACTAAAGCAGACGAGATAAAGGAGTGTGATGCGCCAGAATCAAATAAAGTGCGAACGGGGTGATCATAAAGATAAACTACACTTTCTACAGAAGTATTTATACCTCGCTGTTGCAAAGGTGGCGCTTCCAGCACATGAACCAGTGCCCCTGGGGTGGATCCAGCGCCCTGCCCCTGTCCTCGTTTCTTTGGGCAGTCCTTAGCCCTGTGGCCTGTCTGACCGCAAGAAAAGCACCCACCACTCTCCTTGGCCTTCTTTTTCCGGCAGTCCTTAACTAAGTGCCCCACTTTGCCACAGAAATTACACTTCCTCTTCTCTTTGTTGCCTTTCCCGCCTTTCTTAAAGTCTGTCTTCTTAGGCTGTAAACCCTCTTTCTTCCCTTGAGAGCTTTCTGCCTTTGTCTCCTTCTTGCCCTTATCCTCCTCATTCAGCAATGCCATTTGCACCAATCTTTCATACGTGGCCCCCATGGGTATATGGGTCATGGCCAAACTGTGTAATGGCTCATTTAACCCTTTGACGAAACGGAGAGCCTTCTTGTGCGGGGTGTTGACTAGGTCAAGCCCAAACCTAGCCAGCTCATCGAACTGATTCACATACTCTCTGACAGTCTTGTCTCCTTGCTTAAGAAATAAGAATTTTTCCAACTGCAAACTTCTTTTCGCATCTGGGAGAAATTTGGTCTCAAACCTTGCCCTAAAGTCCTCCCATGTCTCCACTGGTCTTTCAGCATTAGTGACTTCCCACCAGTAGGAAGCCTCGCCCTTCAATAGCCACACTGCCAATTGCACTTTTTGCCTATCCTCTACCTCGAAGATGATGAATAGGTCCTCGGTTTCTTTCAGCCAATTCCCAGCTGCCACGAAGGACTCAGTTCCATGGAAATCCCTTCCTCCCATGGCTTTAAAATCTTTACATATCTTAGCAAACGCGTTTCCCCGTGGAGGAGGTGGAGGAAGAGGTGCTGCTGCAGCTGGATGATTTCCTGCAGCTGGGGGAGGAGGAACGGTAGGACCTGGCTGAGTGGCCCTTGCTTCTAAGAATCGTCTAAACCAACCAGGTATTGGTACCCCTTCCGGTAAGTTAAGATCTTCGGACATGCTGAAACAAAAAGGATAGGTTTAAAACGAAGGATAAGAGATAGTACCTATGGCTTTGGGGAGTGGACTTTGCCTTTTAAAATAAAATATTTTTTTTTAAATGCTTCTTTAAATTTCCTTTTTGAAAATAAATTTTCAAAACTTTTTATCTTATCTGGTAAACCTATGCTCTGATACCAAGTGAAACACCCCACCTCCGTTAGGGTCACTCTCAAAGGGAATGCTCTAATTTTGGTGGAGGTTTATAAGTATAAGTCACAGATATACAAGACAGATATAAGAACACATATTTGTAAACAGCGGAAAAACAAACAACTTTTATTTCATAAAAGCAAATACGTGTTACAACAACATCACCATGATTGTCTTACATCTTTTCCAAAAACATAACATAACACTTTCATAATCTGTCTTGATTACATTATTTAAAGAAGCATAATGAAAACATAGATAAACTGCAAAAGCCCCATAGTGGTTGTCCAAAGCCATAGTTCAAAAACGGAAAGAGATCCAAGCAATACATTTCTCCTCTTCAAGCTGGATGTGAAGGCTGGTCAAGCTGCAGTGTTCCCTCCCTGTGGACCTGGGGGGGAAACGGAAGAAAAGAAGACGAAAGAAAAGTAGAGTCAGACATAAAGCCTGAGTAAGTCTAGGACTATTCTATCTATGAACAAAGAACTGGGTATGATAAGTATAAACAAGAAATGGGAAAGCACTATAAACTTGGTTAAGTTGTCTAGGGTCGAATATACTATCGTACCCCATGTTAATCTCTGAACCCATATAAACTAGTTCCCACTGGCACCCCATAATCAGGGTGAAGTGATCCATTCTATGATGATCGGCTCCTACTCGCATAGTTACATGTGTCTTACGGCCCCCGATGTTGTAGTTACCTATGCTGGTCCCACCATGGGGTGTATCAAGTCCCATGGCAGCGGCCCGACACAACCTTAGAATGCACAGGTATGCTACTGGTGCCCAGTGCTTTATTTTTCTGCGCCGGAGTGTGTGCATGCCCGCACCCCGTTAGAACCTACACTGCTACACCACCGCCGTCGATTTGACCTCTTACAATCAGCCCAGTAATCGTGCCCCACCCTGCCTAGTTTCAGGGTATCATGATACACCTTATAGGGTTACTGCTGAAAAGGGTCCCCCGTTACTAAGTTTTCTATCTCTAGCCAACATGCTAAGTTGGTTAAGTATTTTTCTAACCTAACCCCCACCAGTCCGTTTAGTTTAGCATGTTCCATTTTGATTAAGTCTTTAATCCACTTAATCCTAACAGTCCTGACTCAGCCTTAATTGTCTTATTAAAGCCTTGACCTCTCAAATTAGACAGGTATTGTTGTGGCTGCCTGTTGCCGGTTGGTTCCGGGCAGTCTTACGCCACAACTCAGTCTAACCTCGGGTCCTTATTGGGCTCCATGTTTAACCTCCCACATTGGATAGGTATTGTTGTGACTACTGGACAGCCGGGCGGTTCCGGGCAGGTTTACATCACAACTCAATCCAACCTCGGGTTAAACACATCGTATTTTCTACATTTACATATTTTGTCTTTCTTCTTTATTTATATGTAAATATTTGCGGCCCATTATTAAGTTAATGGTGTAAAGGTTACACCAATCATGGGCCCAACCCATACTTGAATTTGGGCCCTTCTACTTTATATTTTCATTTATTAATTAATTAATTTGTCCCAACGTTATTTTCCCCCGTTTAATATGTTCGTTTATATGTTGGGCTTAACCTTTTTAAGCCCAACTTAGCCATGCGAAAGAGGGGAGGCTTAAAGCGTGATTACATACACAAAAAAAGGGAATGTGAACGCATGAACTTGCAATGTGACGTTGGAACTACAAAATAGAAACTGGTGTACTTGCATAGTAGTAACATATACTTTGGTCATAAAGCATAAGTGACATGAATCAACCCATGTAAACTTGTAGTTAAGATAAGAATCTAAATTAGGTATCACATAGTCTTAATTACAACATAAACCTATAATTTTTATTTAGGCATAGTGTCAAACATAAACAAATCATGTTCATAAGGTTTCTACATGTTTACAAAGGGGATTACTTTTGTTACTAATACAAAAGCATAGTTCAACTTGAATTATTCCAACTTAAATCATGACTTTAAATCTATTCACATAACCATGGCGCACATATACTTATGGCATAAATATTTCTAAACATGAAATCATGATTTTTACTTTAGTCATGCAAACTTGCAAAAAGGGATTTTTGAATCTAACCTAGCCATGTACCACATATGTCATCATATAATTCTTGTTACCAATATAGACCTAACATGGTTTTTAATTATGTAAAATATCAATCATAGCCTAGTCATATTCATAAGTTTGCACATAGGTTTTTCTAGTACCAAAAGCATGGCTTAATACATAGACCATGATGCCAAATTTTTCAACATAGTTTCATATGAATTATAATAACCCAAATTTGTCCCAATTACGCATAAAATGACTTTTGTACAAAAATACATATTATGATGGCATAGTAGCAAAACCCCAAACTTGCATGAATTCCAATTAAACAACTACATACATGTAGCTTCAACATGAATTACATATTTTGCGAATATCCAAACGTCATATTTGCATAAAACTACCGCAACATGTAGTTTTTATAATGAATAACATAATTCAAGAATATCCAAACGTATACAATGTTCCAAATCGATAGCAATGCACCAATATGAATTACTTTATCGCCACAAATCAAGTATACAAACCAACACAATTATTTGTTCATACCAAAATATACTCTACTTACAATCGTTGTGGCGAATTCTCTAATTTAGGAATTTAGAGATGCGACTCCTTTTGACGTAGGCGTTGATTTGATTTGCTTGAATTGCTTTAGGCTTTAGAATTTTCCCCCTAATCTTCTCTCCAATTTGGTGGCTACTCTTAGTCGTTCCTCAGCAACATGGCGGCTTTGTTCTTATTTTTGAATGAATAGATTAGGGTTGAGTCTAGGGTCATTTTTATAGAGGTTATGAACTAATTAGAGCCATCGATGTTGCCTGGATTGATCGTAGCCATTCATTCGAAAGAGAGACCAAATAGAGCCTGCCACCTAGCCCTAATGACAAAGCAGACTACAGAAAATCGACCAACATAGAATAGGCCAGCCAGGTTGGGCTGGGTTCGACCTGGCTCTGGACCAGGTCGACACACCTGTCGACAGCCCTGTCGACAGGCCTGTCGACCTGGCTAGACCAGGTCGACAGCCCAGTCGACTTGGGCGCATTAGGCGGGTGTTCTTCCGCCCTGGCCCATTGGGCCCCACTTTGTTTTTCTGAGCTTATTTTATTCTGTTTGAATTTTAAACTTAATTGAAAAACTTCCGAAGGCCATATCTTCTTCATACGGATTCCGTTTTTCGAAAACTCGGACTCTATTTCGCGTATTTTTCCGAGACGAACGCAATGGCGTATCCCGTTTCCCTTAGTTCTTTGATTTGAAATTAATTATACTTTAATTTGTGAATTTCACAGTTATGGAATTCGCGGGGTGTTACAACAGTGGTATTAGATACGGAGTACTACCAGTTTTGCTCTGGGATGAATATGTTGGGTTTGGATTAATAAATAAATGATTACTTCGGTAAGGATCGATAATTCCGACTAGTTTGATAAACCTTAATTGGTTTGAAATTGTGAACAGATAAGAGGAAATCCTTTGAAATGATATTCAAAGGAAGATTAAACAAGATGTTTAAATGATTTTATCTTTGATAAAATTAATGGGAACCTTTCCCGAATGATATGAATATTTTAATTATAATATGTACTGGATTGGAATGAGATGTGTGGTTGTTATCTTTATTTATCGCATGATTATAAAGACGCGCCGGTTATTCGGAAAGACCAGGTTTATGCCCATTCTGAATAACTGATTCGACGATTGAAAGTCGAAGATATTGAAGACGGTGCAAGACCGACATTCTTCACATCGAATGGACTACTACTGATGCCTTGATTGGAGTTGCAACCTTGACGGGTTACAGTGGTAGTAATCTGGACGTACTTGTTGATTGTTCTGATATGCAAGGACCTCTCACCTGTATTGGACATATGAGACCAGGAATAAGGTGCCTCCGGTTTCGTCAGATCCAGAACAGACTTATATATGGATTGTGTGTCTGACATTGGATTCCTTTATACTATATTTGTTAACCTCTGCTAAATATATATCTGTTTGGTGTTAAAGAATTTATTCTTTGTAACACCCCACCCCCGTCGGGCCCATTTCCATTGAAGGTAGGACCGACGTTGGCGGGGCGTTGGTGGTACAAGTAGTAAACATGCACAGAGATATCACAAGACTGAACATAAATAAATATGTAAGTAAAGCAGCGGTAACAAATAAAACCCATCATCATCATCATTTCAAAACCATCATAAAAGTCAAATTACGTCATTACTTTCCAAGAATACCATGAGTCTAGAAAACATAACTGAAATACATAAAAACAAAACATAAAGTACTAATCCCCAAAGAAATAGTAGTGTCGCCATAGCATAGCTCACAAACATACATGAGCTCTCAGATAAGAAAACAAAAGATCCAACTAAGCAGTAGCGTTCCCTCCCTGAGAACCTGAGGGGGAAAACAAAAGAAGTGAAGGAAACGGGTCAGTCAAAAAGACTGGTAAGCCCTAACTACTATTAGTCTAAAAACTAATAAAATTAACAGGGCATGTGAGACTGAAATGAAACATAAGATAATGACAACAGGATAATCATGTGTGGCATCGCATAACCAAGGTTAAGGTGCGCCCGAAATACTAGGTTCCCAACCCATGTCAAGTGTAAACAAGAAGTGATCCCATGGCCCATGTCAAGTGATGACCCAAATCGAGGCCCAACTACACGGTCTAATCGATCGGCTCCCTATAAGCCTAACTCGTCAAGTGTCGGGTGTCATATACGGTCCAATGTAGTCGACTGTGCGAGGTCCACCCCTAGGGTGTATCCGGGCCCTAGGGTGCCAACCCCCTGACACCACAAACAAGCACGCACAGTCCATCCTACTGGTGCCCATGCCTATAATTCATCCGCGGACTATGTTCATGACCATAGTCCGCCGGAATCTGCAATGGCGCACCCAATCTACCGTCCCTTTTGGTCCCTTACAATCAGCCCAGTAATCGTGCCCCGCCCCTAGCCTAGTCCCTAGGGTATCCCGATACTCCCTGAGGGGTTACTGTTGAAAAGGACCCGCAAACTAGGGTTTTCTAGTGGGTTAAGTGTGTCACCCAAATCCATGACTTAACCCCATCCAATCAACATGTCAACATCGGTTAAGTATTTTCAAGGGTCCATGACTTAACCTATCCATTTGGCATTAATTTAATTAATTAATGCACCCAACCTCTCACATTAGACTTCGTTGTGGTTACTGGATATGCGGTTGGTCCCGGACAGTTTTACATCACAACTTGGTATAACCTCGGGTCTTATAGTGTGACATGACCAACTACTCACATTGGGTCCTATTGTTTGTAGCTATCGATATGCCGGTCGGTTGCGGGCAGATTTACGCTACAAACTCAACCCAACCTCGAGTTGGCCATTCGTATTTTCTAACTGTCATGTCCATGTCACCTATCACTAAGTTTGCCTAACTACCCATAACGTATCCTGTTAGATCGAAATTTGGACCTAACACCCAAATTGTTATGAACAGTAGAGAATTTCAAATGAAGAACAAGGAGAAAGAAAATAACACTCAGAATTTATAGTGGTTTGGCGTTAACGAGCCTACGTCCACTTTATATATTATTGATTATGCTTTAAAAGCTAATACAACAATGATTTCTCTCAATATTTCAGTAGTTTGACAACAATGGCGGATTCAGTACTCAATATTGCCAAAAGGATCCCGAAAAATGCCAAGCTCTGGGCTATTTATAGTTGATTTTGTTAGGCGGATCGTGGACACGTGGCACGAATCCCGAGAGCACCGGGTCGGATCGCCGCCGTTGAAGAAATGGTCAAATTAGCCGTTGTGGACAGGTGTCGTGATCTGCTTGAAAATCGGATCGTGCAGATGGGGAGAATCGGTCCAAGTGACGGTTAGAGACACGCGTCGCCAGATCCGTGCGATTCGGATCGCTGAAGACTAGCTCGTGCTTGAACAGGTCAGAGGATACGCCATGCACCAGGGGATCGGATCGGTTTGCTCGGGGTGACAATGTAAGTTTGGATCGGATCGCCCGGCTGCGTCGTTCGCTGATGAGATGGGGCGATCCGATATTGGGCGAGACGATGGCGTGCGATCCGACCGTGGTCGAGACGATGGTACGCGAATCGATGGAGTGCGATCCATTCCTGGGCGAGTCGATAGAGTGCGATCCGTTCCTTAATATTCTTGGGGAACGTGATTTCTTGCTTTCCTCTTACGAATGATCCTGGCTGGCTTGATCAAAAAAGCGAGCCAAAATTTTGCCCCCTCGAAGTATGTTTTATCGAAGATGGAACATGCTTCGAAAAATTGTATCATCCCATCGAATCGCGGGTCGCGAAACTCTTCTTTTTCTGTGATTTTCTCAGAATCCTTGTTTCCGAATTCACCGATTCGTATCGCGGTTTTGAATCGCGTAATGTCAGCGAGACGTTTGTTTCGTTCAAGGGTGTAGACCTGGTTCTCGGAACGACGTGGGCTCCCCCCCGAGTTGTGGTGGGCCTTTGGTTCGCGGCCCATGGGTCTTGCGTGGATCGAGCAGGACAAAGAAGGGGAGACAAACGGTCGCCCCCGTTGCCTATATATGCCGACCTTCCCCTCTTCACTTCTCCTTCTTCTTTCCCTCTGCCGTATCGTTTCGCCCTAGCCGTTGAAAAACGAACCCGACTTTTGCAATCTTTCGAAATTTCAAGTATCGTCTCAGTTTTTAGAAAGGTAACTTCATAGAGAACATTCTCCTTTGTAAACGCGGCACTTTCCTGAATTTTTACGACTGATTCGAGGGAGAACTGGTGGAAATCCGCAATTTTCTGAAGAAATTACCAAGTTGCCATGGCCATCGGGCGTAGAGCTCGGAATTCGAGGATGGGAAGGAGAGGAGGAAAACGAAGGAGGCAGAAGGAGAAGGAAAGCCGACTCGGATCGTGGTCAAAGATAGATGATGAACGCGAGTGGCGAGACAGAAGATCGAGGTGGCAGCGAAGGGACGGATCGTGGGAGTCGCAACGGTTCATGAACGGGCGATCCCTTCGTCCGGCGATTCGATGGGGGGCGATTCCCCTGCTCTGTGAGTCGAAAAGGGGGCGATCCCCTGCTCTGCGATCCGTCTCATAGCTAACGATACGAAGAAATTTCAGACTTTAATCAACATCTTGTCACCATAAAACTCTGAATAGTTAGGCTAGAGACGCGACGTTGGACTTTCTGGACTAAATGACCTCATAATTTGATTGCATATAACGACTGATGCTTCTAATAATCTTGACTGCTTTTATGTTTTATTTTTTGATAATGCGCACACACAAGCACACACACCGGCACTTGCACACACGGGGGACGGGTAGTGTTAATCTTATTGTTCATATTTTCTCATCCTTGCAGCAATGTCGAACGATCACTCTTCCTCAAGATCTGTAGCAGAAGCGGAATCTGAGACTCCTGATCAGTATAATCCTGAAATTCCCCCAATCAATCCGGGAGGTGAAGATTCAGGATCTGAGTACGAAGCCACAGAATCAGATCCGACAGAAAGTACTTCATCCAGCAACAACTCTGAGACTGATGAGCGAGCTCCTGACGAAATCCCAGGCGCAGTCGGGATAGATAAATTCTCTGATTCTTTAGCGTCCAAGCTTGACGAGATAAAACTTAAGAGGATCTGCTTAAGACACGGCATTCCATGGGACGATGTCTTGACGCCCGGAAGCGAAGATAGACCCCACCTAGCACCGGAAGGGTATATGGCGATTAGTCGAACAATGTGTCTAGTAGGAGCTATCCCTCCGTTCCCTCCGATTGCCATCGAAACTTTAAGACGACTGGGCATCGCTCCGATGCAGCTCCATCCAAATGCCTACGCATCGTTATATACCCTGTACATTGCATATGAGGAGATCTTACATGCCGAACTTAAATTTAGAGATTTGACGTTCTTCTTTCTTTTCAAGCACCGTTCTTCGGCAACTCCAAACTTCTCCTTCTTTGAGTCGGTGGCGAATAGGAAGGTTTTATACGATGGGTACAGCAATATAGGGGACCCTAAATCGGACTGGTTTTATATAAAGAGACAGGCTGGATGCTCACGAAGATGGCTTAAATCAAGTAAGCTTTGATCACATAATCGAATATCTTGCTCGAGGAGTCTAAGTACTAACATTCTTCCGCTTTTTCCTTTGTTTCGAACAGATCATATCTTCCCGAAAACGGAGGGTCCTCGATACAGCCATCGGTTATCCATTCTTTCACAAAGCAGATCCGACTTTCTAAGGATCAAAAAATGCATTACTGACGACAATCTCCATAAGCATCGCCTCCTGGACAGAAGATTTGGACTTGGCACCGGCGGCAAACCCTATAAGTACTTGCCCCCAACAGAGGGAGAGGGAACTTCACAAGTGGTAGAAACAACTAAATTTCGCAAAAGTCCTTCTCCGATAGTCATCCAAGACGACGAAGACTTGAACATATACAGAGGGGATGAGTCCCGTGGCGATGTGTCGAAGGAAAACCCTATCTCTGCTCCAATGGAAACTGTTGCTGACGATGACTTGACAGAAGAACAGTTATTTGACGAGCTGAATAAAATCCCTCTACTCGATATTGTATATACAGAAAAAGAATTCGGCGAAGAGCCTTTCTTTTCTGCTCCTGAAGAGGCGATTGCTTCAACAAGGGGACAAGAAACGGGTCAGATGATCCTGTCTCCAGGCCCGGGTCTGTTAGGCGGAATTATATGGGATGCACACCTCACACACTGTCTGACCTTGCACTCTAACTTTGCGGGTATTCAAAGTTTTAATATACTCTTTTCTTTTTTGCAGGAACGATGTCCCGCAGGAAATCTTATTCGTATCGTTCTCTCCGCGAGGGCACACCCAGCCTTCGTCTGGATACTGAGCGCCCTCGCGGTCCTCCTCATTGGCCGAGCTCCTCGCAACCTCGATCTCCACCCAAATCAACCTCTACCAGGCCTTCGAGTCATCCGACAATTCCGACCGGGGGAAAGAAACTTCCAAAAGAGTTGACTCCTCCTAAGAGTGCGCCTTCCCACAGTCGGTCGTCCAAAAGGCGTCACGAATCCAAAGATAGGGACAGAGATTCGTCCAAAGAAACTGAGAAGGAGAAATGTGACATTGTCCCCACCAGCCAACCAGAGTTAGCTGCCCCCGGATTACGGGATTACGTCCATGGTCCCGATATCCAAGGTAGGCTGGAAAAGCTGCGGGAACAATTTCCAGGCATGTTCTTTGACAGGATGGTCTTCGTTCCTGCCTTGGAACCAGTCCCTAAAAATTGGGATGATGAAGTTATCGGGCACATCCAGCACGCAGCCAGACAATACGAGATGATGAAAAAACACGCAGTTAATCTTTCGGAAGCCGTCCGAACACTTGAAATAGAGGCTCACAGATCTAAAGCAAAACTTGAAAACAACGAAAGGGCTAGAACAAAATTGGAGAAGGACCTGGAAGATGGTTAGGCCCAGCTTGCTTTAGCACGGAGGGACGCTGAAAATTATAAGACTGAATTAGAGAATGCCAAACAGCGCTTTCATTCAGAATTGGACTCCAATAGCCAAGAAAAAATGGCTTTAAAGAAGGAGGTTGAAGATCTAAAAATGGCCAACGTCGAGTTGAAAACAGCACAAGGCCATTTCGAAGCTGAGAGGGCTGCTTGGGAGGCGGAAAAAGCGAGTCTAAAAGAAAGTTTGGCTCTGGCGGAAGAAGAAAAAGTGATCTTGAATGACCAGGTTGCAGACGCGGAGAGACGGGCAGCTCTCGCCGAAAAGAATGTTGACAGCGCCATTGAAATGGCCACTGCTTCTAACAACAAGCTCCTCGAAAGAGAGAAAGAAATCGAGGGGTTTGAGGAGATGATTTTCGATTTCCTTGGCCAGGTTCTCAAGACTCGCAACATCTCGTGGATCCCGGATTACCATGTTACTTTGGCCAACTTATGGGATGCCATTGTGGAGGGCGAAAAACATAGACTGGGGGTCGAAGAGATCAATGAGGATGAATTGATGAAGAGCATCCTAAGAGACAACGAGCCTGAGGACCTGGCAGAGGGTCGTCGCCTAATCCTGGCGGAAATGGAAAAGGAGAGAACCTTGGCTAAAGGTAAAAGCAAAATTGACGAAGGTTCCAGTTCCGCCGCGAAGCCTAAAACTTCCGGAGTTGAGGAGTATCATCCTGATGATCCGCTAATCCCTTTGGGCCTAACTCCCGTGGTTGTTGGAGCATCTGGAACTACTCAAGAGGGAGCATCTGCTGAAGGTATCTCTCTCTTTTCCCCGCAATTTGTTAAAGCAATTGCGAATTGTCGTCGTCTCGCAGGACAACCAATTGAGTTAGTAATGTGTGTCTCTCGTAATGCAGGTGGTGAGCCCGTTGACAAGGGTGCTGAAAAGAGAGAGAAGTGGAGAAGGAGGTTGTCCTGCCGGGTGCTGATATTGATGTCTCAGAGCGGGTTGAGGTCACAACAGTAGAAGGAAGCATCCCGGCAGCTAGCACCGATGTACCCAAGGATGCCGAGACCATCGAAGCTTTAAAAGACATGGATGGTCGTCATGTGGATGACGAAGAGGACATTACCGGCACCAAAAAGGCCGATGATGATGATGATGAGGAACCCCTGGCTAGCCGAAAAGCCAGACAAGAGAGAGAGTTGGCTTCAAAGAAGGTGGGAGATGAGGCTTTGGATGTAGTCCCTCTTGCAGAATTCGATCCCAAAACTGGGATGATTGTGAAAATCCAGTCCAAGTCCATCAGCCGGCAGCTTCACTTCGCAAACCCCGATGACTTCCCGGCTTCCCTCTCTAGTAGAAGCAAGAGAAAAGAGGTGGAAGAGGAAACTTCAGAGGGGTCGGATGTTCCCCTCGTAGACAAGTGGAAAAGGAAGAAAGGGGATCCATCTGAAGCCGACAAGGAGAGGCTGGAGAAGCAGAAGCAAGAGAAGAGGTCAAAGCGTAAGTAGGATGTTTGTAGTTTGTTGATATTTTGTCTCTAGGTTTTCCACTGGCCAGGAAGTGTAATTGTGAGACTGGTCCTCACTTTTTGTTTCTAGTTTGTCTTTCACTTTGTTGATTTGCAGTATATAAACAAGGATTCATCTCTCCTCGCATCATTGTGTACCTGTATTCAGAGAAACTTTCCATGTTTAGTCATTAGCCAACTATTAATAATTATAAATCGGTCAATCAACAGGAAGAAGAATGTTCATGCTATGTTACACTGTTGTATCAAAGTTTAGTGTTTGCATATGAGTGCATGGTGCCCCCCAATCAGTTGTTACCGAAGCATCTGACTGGGGTTTACTAGGGATTGATTAGTACTGTCGGCAAGTTGCCCCCTATTTCTGAATATGGGGGCATAGGAAATTTTATGGGATAACAGTAGTTCAGTCAGCCCTTGTTCCTTTAGCACGGAATATATTCTTTCTCAGCGCTCAATCGGAGACGCTTTTATACTCTCTCTCTCTCTCTGGAGAGTTAGAGTTTTGTGTTCGGCGATTCGTTCGCTCCCCGATCCTTCAGAGGGGAAGGAGCTATTTCTCAGCGCTCAATCAGAGACGCCTTTATACTCTCTCTCTCTCTCTCTCTCTGGAGAGTTAGAGTTCGAGCTCAGCGATTCACTCGCTCCCCGATCCTTCAGCGGGAAAGGAGCTCTTTCTCAGCGCTCAATCGGAGACGCCTTTATACTCTCTCTCTCTCTTGAGAGTTCGAGCTCAGCGATTCACTCGCTCCCCAATCCTTCAGCAGGAAAGGAGCTCTTTCTCAGCGCTCAATCGGAGACGCCTTTATACTCTCTCTCTCTCTGGAGAGTTAGAGTTCGAGCTCAGCGATTCACTAGCTCCCCGATCCTTCAGCGGGAAAGGAGCTCTTTCTCAGCGCTCAATCGGAGACGCCTTTATACTCTCTCTCTCTCTCTCTGGAGAGTTAGAGTTAATGCTTAGGCAGCTCCGATCATGGTACACTGCCGTTATTTGTGGATGTCGATTTTCGTGTCCTTTATACTCTCTCTCTACTCTGGAGAGTTAGGGTCACGGATCAAGCAATCTGCAATCATGCATTCTCATCAAACTCATCCTAGATGTATACTTTAACCCATGCTCCGTGGATTAAAGCTAATCGGACAAGCAGTTGGAGCCTTTGCCAAAGCATTGAGTTCCTCCGATTAGTCTATGGGAAGATCGGTTGGCATCGGATTTCGGGTACCTGCATTATTCACATTGATTTTCACAAAAATAAATAGGCAAATAAATAAAGATGCAAATAAAGGCAAATAACACACAGTATTTTTATAGTGGTTCGGTCGAATCATGACCTACGTCCACTTTATAATCTCTTGCTTTAAGGAATCAGACTATTCTAGGCAAGTCATGCCCTGTACATAGTTTTTTAACAAAGCAAAAGAATAGATTTGAAACTCTCATGTTAAATATGGCCGTAAATGTTGGGCATTCCACACTCTGGGGATTTCCCTTCCATCTACGGTTGCCAGCTTGAAGGTTCCATTATCAAGCTTGCTCAGAATTGAGTACGGTCCTTCCCAATTCACTCCCATATGAGTTGGGGGTGGAAAGACACGTTTCAGAACCAAGTCTCCGGGTTCCCAGGTTCGGACTCGGACCTTTTTGTTGTAATATCGGGCGACCTGTTGTTTGCATCTCAGGGCACGCAGGTCTGCTTCATCCCTCTTTTCTTCAATCATATCCAGGGACTCAAGGAGCAATTCATTATTGGTCATCGGATCATAATAAGTCACCCGATGAGAAGGTACCTTTATCTCAACCGGGATGACTGCTTCCGTTCCAAAAGCAAGGGAGAACGGGGTATGTCCCGTTGCCGATTTATATGTTGTCCTGTAAGCCCATAGTGCCAAGGGCAATTCATCAGCCCACATGGCTCTAGCCCGCTTCATTCTTCTTTTCAGAATGGACTTAATTACTTTATTTGCCGCTTCGACTTGCCCGTTCGATTGTGGGTGCGCCACGGAGGTGTACCGATTCTCGATGTGGTATCTTTGGCAGAAATTTCTGAATTCAGCACTATCGAACTGAGTTCCGGTGTCTGTTATCACAATCTTTGGAATCCCAAATCGACAGATGATGTTTCTCACAATGAAGTTGATCACTCGTTTAGTTGTGATTGTAGTTAGTGGTTCTGCCTCGACCCACTTAGTGAAATAATCTACGGCCACAATAGCGAACTTTGCTCCGCCCCTTGCTATGGGGAGGCTTCCTATGATATCAATTCCCCACATAGCAAAAGGCCATGGACTCATCATTGTTTTTAACTGACTTGGAGGCGCTCTAGGTATCTTTGAGAATCTCTGGCACGCATCACATTGTCGTGCATATCTTACTGCATCCTTGTTTATGGTAGGCCAGAAATAACCATGCCACAATACCTTTTTCGCCAAAGTTTGCCCTCCAGTGTGGTCGCCGCATTCGCCTTCGTGGACTTCTTGCAGCACACGTTTGATGTCATCGTGGGCTATACACCGAAGGAGGGGCATTGAAAACCCTTGTCTGTAAAGAACTCCGCCTTGCAAAACGTATCGGGCGGCTTTACGAATCACTTTACGCCTCTCGCTTTTCTTGGTCGGAAGCGTTCCATCCATTAGGAAATTCTTTATAGGGGTCATCCAAGACTCCCTTTCTGGCTCCGTTTCTAGTACTAGGTCGATTTCCATCTGATCTATGCTGGGGGACCGAAGTACTTCAACGGGGGCTAGCCCAATCACTTCGGGATCATTAGAACTAGCCATCTTTGCCAACTTGTCTGCCTGCTGATTTTCTGACCGCGGAATATGAGATATGCTATAGTGATCAAAATCATTCAGCAGTTCTTTCACTATCTTCAAGTATAGAATCAATCTCGCACTTTTAGCTTGGAATCTTCCAGTGACTTGATTCACAACTAACTTGGAGTCGCAGAAGATGTTCAGCTTTGTGACTTCTAGTTCCTTTGCAATCTTCTATCCGGCTATCAGAGCTTCATATTCGGAATCGTTGTTAGTGGCCTGAAACTCCATTCGGATTGCATAGGTTATTAATCGTTTCTCGGGGGTTTCAAGCACTATTCCAGCGCCGGATCTTTCGTCGTTCCTAGCGCCATCAGCATACAATCTCCAAGCATTAGGATCGAGAAGTAACTTTGAAGGTTCCACTTCTTCGTTTGCTATATCTTCTTCAGGAATAGTGAACTCTGCTATGAAGTCGGCTATCACCTGCCCCCGAATTGACCGTCTGGGCTGAAAGTTTAAGTCAAATTGACTCAACTCAATATTCCATTTGAGTAACCTTCCAGATGCCTCCGGTCTCTGTAAGACTTGCTTAAGTGGATGATCAGTGTATATGGTGATAGGATGTGCCTGAAAGTAGTGCCGAAGTTTTCTGGAGGCAATCAGCAAACTATACGCCAGCTTTTCTATCCGTGGATAATTACGCTCTGCTGCTGTCAATTTTTTGCTCACATAATACACAGGTCTTTGGACCTTATCCTCTTCCCTTACCAACGATGAGCTGATCGCATGGGATGACACTGCCAAATACACGAATAAATCCTCGTGATCTATTGGTTTAGATAGAATCGGAGGTTTCTCCAAGTGCCTGAGCAAATTCTGAAATGCTTCTACGCAGTCAGGTGTCCATTTAAAGTGGTGTTTTCCTCGCTTTATTAATTCGAAGAATGGGATGCACTTATCCGTAGCCCTGGAGATAAATCTGCTTAGTGCGGCCACTTTTCCGGCAAGGCTTTGCACATCCCTAATTTGCCTAGGTTCCTGAATGTTTCTGATTGCCGCGATCTGGTCTGGATTAATCTCGATACCGCGGGAACTGACAATGAATCCCAAGAATTTTCCAGAAGCAACACCGAATGAACATTTGGTTGGATTGAGTTTCATTCCATACTTTCGGAGAATGCCGAACATCTCTGCCGAGTCAGTAGTGTGTTGAGAAGATTGTTTGGACTTAACCAACATATCGTCGACGTATACTTCCATTGTTTTCCCGATCTGGTTATAAAACATCTTGTTGACCAAACGCTGATATGTAGCGCCCGCATTCTTCAAGCCAAAGGGCATTACCACATAACAATATAATCCCAGATCAGTGATAAAACTAGTGTGCTCTTGATCTGGAACATGCATCGGAATTTGGTTGTATCCTGAATAAGCATCCATAAATGAGAGAAGCTCGTGACCTGCCGTCGAGTCTACCAACTGGTCAATTCGAGGTAATGGGAAACTATCTTTTGGACAAGCTTTGTTCAAATCCGAGAAGTCGATACACGTTCGCCACTTCCCGTTGGCCTTCTTTACCAGGACTGAGTTCGAAATCCAGTCTGGGTAGGTTGAATCTCTGATAAACCCATTACTCTTTAGCTTTCCAACTTCTTCTTTCAAGGCAGCGGAACTCTCCGGGCCCAGCATTCGCCTTTTTTGCTTTACTGGAGGATGTTTAGGGTCAATGCTCAAGAAATGGCTCATGATTGATGGGGATATCCCACACATATCCACGTGGGTCCAAGCAAATACATCCAAGTTGTTTTTTAAGAAATCCGTCAATTCTTCAGCAAGATTTGGACTTAACTGGGATCCAATCTTAAGGACCTTCTCCGGGTCACTGTCATCGATTGGTACGTCCACAGTTGCCTCGTTGGGAGTCGCCATTCTGCCCCCGGATTCTTGATCCTCTCTGGGATCTATATCCTCGGGCATCTCTCTGGGCAACTCTTCAACGATTATCCCCTTTGGTTGCTATAAGGTCTCCGCCCCCGAAGGGGGAGAAATGCCTTTAGTTTCGATATCGCCTCCCTTGCGAAGTAACTTTAGTTCGGCAACATAACATGCTCGCGCAGCAACTTGATCCCCTCTGACGATACCGATGCCAGCTTCTGTGGGGAATTTCAATAACAAGCACCAGGGGGCTATGCGGGCTCTGAACTTTGCGAGGGTCGGTCGGCCTAAGAAAGCATTGTAGGGCGACCCAACATCCAAAACCACAAAGGGAAGGATTCTCACTCTCTGGCGTTCTCCTTCCCCAAGTGTAACTGGCAACTCTACATAACCCATCGGAGCGGTGGATGCTCCGTTGAATCCACGGATCCATCCTTGGCAGGGCTTCAAGTCTTTTATTTCAAGATTCATCTGGTCAAAGGCCTTTTTGAAAAGAATATTAACGGAACTCCCGTTGTCCACCAGAACCTTATGAACAGTGGCTGGCCCAATGGGTATCGTAATTACAAGTGGATCTTCAGTTGGAGCATAGACTCCGATGCTTTCTCGTTCTCGGAAAACAACATCATCGGTCATCATCTTCTGCTGCTTCACCGGGATACTGTCCTCGGGGTTGCTACATTCCCCTACCTCGAGGTGTTGTTTGGCCGCATTGACGTATTGATTTATTGCTTTGGAACTGTGCCCAGCAAGATAGAGTCCTCCGATCACGGTATTGATAACAATATTCTTCCCTTTTTGCTGAGCAGTTGGCCTAGCAGCAAGTTGATTTTGATTCTGATTCGGGGCCTGCACTCCCTGTCCCTGGGCGTTACTCTGTATTCATCTAGCTTTCCTTCTCGAAGCAGCCTTTCGACTACATCCCTCAGGTGACGACATTCATTTGTCGAATGGCCGTGGATTTGATGAAAGAGACAAAACTTCCCTGTCTCACGCTCTTTCTCTGTCGACTCTCTAGGAGGTGGCCTCTTACTCTGGAGGACTTCGTACGCATCCATGAAGATATTTTCCAGAGTATCACTTATGGGTGTATAACTTTCAAAGGCCCTGGGACGAGTCCTTCTCTAGGAGTCGTTCCCTCGGCCCCTCTTCTGGTTATTGCCATTACCATTGTTATTGTTGTTACCTGGCTGGCGACCACCGTGATTCTGATTTCCGACGTTAACCTCAACTTTTCCCGAGCTGTCTCCAGCCTGTTTGATGGCGACATTGCTCTGAATTTCCTCCTTATCAGTCGTTTTAACCTTTCGGTTTGTGTATACCTCTTCCCGGCGTAGATGTACATTGGCTTTCTCATAGAATAACTCTCTAGTGTGGGTCGGTTTGCCTGCCAAATACCTCCTGAATTCAGTGTCCTTATCTACTCCGTCAATCAGTGCTGCGACGATGGTCGGTTCATGAGGATCTTTAACCTCAGTGGCGGCCAAATTGAAACGATCCAGGTACATCTTTAGGGTCTCGCCTGGTCGCTGTTTGACAAGGAATAAATCGATCACGCTTTTTGTCTTCTGTGCGTAGATACGGAATTGTTCTACGAACTTCTCGCTCAGCTCCCTGAAGCTAGAAATCGATCTCGCGGGCAGGCGAGTAAACCATAACAAAGCCACGTCCTCCAGGAATATAGGAAACGCTTTACACTTAACCGCGTCAGAAGCGGCGGCAGCGGTCATCGACCAAGAGTATCTCATTAGGTGCTGGACAGGATCAGATCTTCCCGCATATCGATTCATTTGTGGCATGTTGAAACGCCTTGGAAAAGTCGCATCCAAAATATCATCAGTAAAAGGGGTATGACTGCGGTCGATCCCCCAATCTTCGTTCCTCTGTCCACGGCTATCGGCCAGAATCTGGTGGACCATGGCTGCAACATTTGCACTGGTCAAAGGAGGTTCAGGGTCAGTGCCTCTGGCCCGACGAGGTTCTCTGATCTCTCTTCGGGAAGCAGCCACAAAATACGGGGCTCGGGCAGGGCTTCGTTGCCCCCTGTTATCATGAGTATGCATGCAGCGACGGGGCTGAGGTGGTCTGTTATGCACAGGACTGTTCACATCTCGAGTCCTGAGAGCCGTTGCTTGATCATTAACATTACGGTTCGAGGGCCCCTCTCCTAGCGCTTCTTCTTCTTGTGAGGGCAGGGTTCCGAACCGAAGCTGTTCTATGTTTTCGTCTCTCTCATATGGTCGCCGCGGAGGTCTCGGCGATTCTTCAGACGGAGAAGAATATACTGGGGTGAGTGAACGAACCGGCGACGTTCTTTGCCTTGCTAGTTCATCAAGTCTTCTATCCACAGCCGTCAGATTTTGCTGCAGGATGGAACTCTCCTGCCTTTGGGCAGCCAACTCATCAAACAACCTATCCCACATTTCGGCGAAGCGAGAGAGATCACCCTCAGTGACAGGAGCAGCGGGATCATATTGATCATCATCAGTCTCTCTTATGCGCAAAGAGCTCGAACCGGGTCGAGCAGAGGTTCCAGGACAGTAAGAGCGGGTCATAGGTTCTTTTCCAGGTCGAGTTGTAGTCTGACCATCAGTTCGGATAGTTGCGGTTCGTGGAGGGCGATTCGCTGCGCCCCCCTGAGATCGACTCGTGGTCGTGGTGCGCAGAGGCTGCGAGGTGTTACCTCGGGATCGAGTAACAACCCCTTCAGTGGCACGGATCGTCTCGTTCTCATCAACTCGGAACGTGGTGTCTTCGTCGGATCGGTTCGCCCCCTACGCTCCGCGATCCAGAGTTTCTTCGTTGCCCAGTTCGTGCACACTCTCCTCAATCGTTTCGTTGGTCTGCGAAGCTTTAGATCTTTTTCCAGCCATGATATCCGAATCGCTGGAATCCTCAAAGAAGCGAATAGTGAAACTTTAGGACTGAGTTTCTCAGTGAAAGCACCAAAAATGTTAGATCGAAATTTGGACCTAACACCCAAATTGTTATGAACAGTAGAGAATTTCAAATGAAGAACAAGGAAAAAGAAAATAACACTCAGAATTTATAGTGGTTCGGCGTTAACGAGCCTACGTCCACTTTACATATTATTGATTATGCTTTAAAAGCTAATACAACAATGATTTCTCTCAATATTTCAGTAGTTTGACAACAATGGCGGATTCAGTACTCAATATTGCCAAAAGGATCCCGAAAAATGCCAAGCTTTGGGCTATTTATAGTTGATTTTGTCAGGCGGATCGTGGACACGTGGCACGAATCCCGAGAGCACCGGGTCGGATCGCCGCCGTTGAAGAAATGGTCAAATTAGCCGTTGTGGACAGGTGTCGTGATCTGCTTGAAAATCGGATCGTGCAGATGGGGAGAATCGGTCCAAGTGACGGTTAGAGACACGCGTCGCCAGATCCGTGCGATTCGGATCGCTGAAGACTAGCTCGTGCTTGAACAGGTCAGAGGATTCGCCATGCACCAGGGGATCGGATCGGTTTGCTCGGGGTAACAATGTAAGTTTGGATCGGATCGCCCGGCTGCGTCGTTCGCTGATGAGATGGGGCAATCCGATATTGGGCGAGATGATGGCGCATGATCCGACCGTGGTCGAGACGATGGTACGCGAATCGATGGAGTGCGATCCATTCCTGGGCGAGTCGATAGAGTGCGATCCGTTCCTTCATATTCTTGGGGAACGTGATTTCTTGCTTTCCTCTTACGAATGATCCTGGCTGGCTTGATCAAAAAAGCGAGTCAACATATCCCCATCGCACGCATATTCGCATCAACACAAATAGATCAAGGGGGAATTTGCTATCATGTCAAAGAGGGTATATGGTGTCATAAATTTACCACAAGTTAAACATGGTGGCATAGAGGCAAAGGTTCACATAACTTGCATATAGGGTCTTTAGCCTCATAACATGCATAACATTATACTTAGCATAATTAGGTGATTACATGATGATAGTTGGCATAACATGATGATAGTGAACATGTAGTGACTAGCATAGTTTAACATCTTAAGTAAGTGATCACATAGGTCATGGGGGTTTACATGTTGCATCATGCACAAACCACATACAAAGCTCATAGCATTCTAATCATAAGTTAACATGAACGGTACTAGGTTCATGATAGGCAACATTAGGTCCACAAACATATATGAAAGGGTTTATGCAAACATTTCAAGGCAAGCATAACACATAAAAGGCCTCATTTCACTTGCAACATGTCATATTAAATTCATAGTTTAAATCTAAGAGTAGAGTAGGGTTTACAATGAGCGGTTATGCGATCTAGATTAATATAAATACAGATTGAGACGAAGCCACAGCAAAATCCGCAAAGAAAATAATAAGCTCCACTTAAACGCCTTGAAACAAGAAGGAATAACTCCAATGACAAAGAAAGATGGCTCTTTTACTTAAGAAAGATGGCTCCTTTATGACATAGATTGATTTGAAACACTCATGCTCTCATGAAGAAGGTGGAGGCCATGATTATTGAACATTTGGGCAGCACTTAGTTGTAGGATTAATTTGTGTGAGTTTTGGGGAGGGTTAGGGGTCTTTTTATAGAGTTTAGGATTAGTTTTAGCCACAAGATTAACCCTAAATCAAATCTGAGCCATCAAATCTCGTCACTAGCCAACAAAACAGGTCCAACCAGTCAAGTGAGTGCACCAGGCCGACCTGGCCGACCAAGGGGGTCGACACACAGGTCGACACCCGGGTCGACACAGGTGTCGACCTGGTCAGGGGGGAGGTCGACATGGGTGTTGACCCCCCTGTTGACCTGCCTGGGCGGGAAATTTTCCGCCCAGTCTGTTTTGGCTGAAATTCAAATCTAATTCGAATTTGAACTGTTTTTTAACTTGAAATTTTCTGAAATCTTTGACGGGCCATAACTTGGTCATACAGGCTCTGATTTACAAAATTTCGGACTCTATTTCGCGTATTTTTCCGAGAAGAACGCAATGGCATAGCTCGTTTCCCCTGAATCAGAATTTAACATTTAATTCAGGCCTGTTTTGTGTTATAACGTGTTATTTAAAATACGGGTTATTGCATTCTCCCCTCCTTAAAGGATTTCGTCCCCGAAATCTTCAAGTTAGGAAGAATGTATCCTACCAACCAACATCCATCTACTCACAACATCATCCACGAGCAAAACATTGTCCTTAGATGATTTCTAGTGCAATATGAACATATGCAAAGGTGTGTGTATATGTACCTATCTAATGCGAAAATCAGGTGGCAGTAAACCTCCTTAATGCAAAGTATGTTAGTGAAATGCATCTAATATGTATGCGAATTCCTAACATAACTTGTAATTCTGCATGAGTGCACATAACATACATCCATATGCATCATCCATGTGACAGCATAACAAGTTTCATCCATGAATAAGCATAAACACTCATGCATATGCGGTATGAAAGTGTGTGAGCCGATCTTAGTGCCTAATGTGTATCATGCAACCACGAGTATCCATTTGCAAACACTTGCAACCACTTGCAAACATCAAGCATAACATGTTTCAAGTACATGTTTCAACCAAAGGGTTTCTACCTAAGGTTCTCATGACAAGATAAACGAGATAAACTAGAAAATCATGGATAGCAAAAGAAAGATAGACTAGGAAAAGAGATTGAGAAAGTACCCTCAAAAAGGAATGGATAGAGCCCACGCATCTTTTCCTCTGTTTCCCAAGTTGCATCTTCCTCTGCTTCACTCCATTGCACTTTGACAAGCTTAACCTCTTTGCTTCTTAGTTTCTTTGTCTCTGTTTCCATGATACGAATCAGAGCTCGCCTCAGGGTTGCCTCTCTTTCCACTTCCACATACTGAAGAATGCTTGGCTCAACCACTTCGGTGGATCTGTGCAAACACTTTCGGAGATGCGAGATATGGAAGACATTATGCACTCCGGCAGCTTCTCGGGCAATTCCACTCTATATGCCATTTGCCCAATTCTCTCAATGATAGGGAAGGGCCCTACGAACCTCGGTGCCATCTTCCTAGCTGCTCCAAATCGCACCACATGTCGCAAAGGAGAAACCTTCACGAAGACCATATCTCCCACTTCAAACTCCAAATCTGTCCTTCGCTTATCTGCATAGGATTTCTGTCGGTCTTGGGCCGTCTTCATCCGTCTTCTTACTAAATCAACTTTCTCGGATGTATCCCATATCATATCGGGCCCAAGTATAAGCTTATCCGTTGTCTCCCGCCAACAAGTTAGTGACTTGCACGGCCTCCCATATAGAGCTTCAAATGGTGCCATCCCTATGCTAGCTTGATAACTATTGTTATAAGCAAACTCCACAAGAGGAAGGTGGTCTACCCAAGTACCACCAAAGTCAAGAACACAAAGCCTCAACAAATCTTCTAGCACTCTATTCACCCTCTCGGTTTGGCCATCCGTCTGTGGGTGATATGCCATACTCAGATTCAACTGTGTACCCATAGCTTCTTGTACACTACTCCAGAACTGGCTAGTAAAGATGGGGTCACGGTCACTAACTATGCTAGAAGGAACTCCATGCAACCGCACTATCTCTCGAAGATATACATATGCCAACCAAGATGCGGTCCTCTTGCTATTTACGGGGATGAAATGAGCACTCTTCGTGAGTCTATCCACGATAACCCAAATGCTCGTATTCCCCTTTCTAGATCTCGGCAATCCATCCACAATGTCCATAGAGATGCTTTCCCACTTCTATTGCGGGACCTCTAATGGATGCAATAGCCCACCGGGCTTCTTTGACTCCGCCTTCACTTGTTGGCATATCATGCATCTAGAAACAAACTCCACCACGTCTTTCTTCATGCCATCCGAAAAGAAAATCCGCTTCATGTCCCGGTACATCTTATCACCCCCAGGATGAATAGTCATCTTGGAATGGTGTGCCTCTTCAAGGACTTTATGCACTATGTCTCCTACTCGTGGGACACATAGTCTCCCATCACGCCTTAGCCATCCTTTATCATCAATGGCGTATCTAGCGAGATGACTGGATGTCTCTCCAAGGATCAGTTTGTCCATAATCTCAACTATTTGCGGGTCTTCCTTCTGTGAAGCACCCACATGATCCGAAAGTGCCGGTCTAAGCTCCAGAGATGCTAAAGAACCGGTCGATGCCTCAAAAGCTGGAGTAAGACCAAAGGTAGCTAAGAATTCCATATTCTTCATCTCAACAAACAGAGGGCTCAAAGCTAACTTCTTCCTACTTAGATCATTCGCCACAACATTCCCCTTGCCAGGGATATAAGCTATCTCAAAATCATAAGACGCCAAGAATTCCATCCATCTTTTTTGCCTCAGATTCAGATCCTTCTGCGAGAAGAGGTACTTCAAAGACTTATGATCGGTATACGACTCAAATTTTTTGCCCAAAAGATAATGGCGCCAAGATTTAAGTGCAAAAACCATCGCCGCTAACTCCAGATCATGCGTGGGATAGTTCTTCTCATGAACCTTGAGTTGTCTACCTCCATAGCATATAACTCTCCCTTCTTGCATCAGAATGGCTCCTAACCCCGTGCCACATGCATCGGTGTACACGTGACCCTCCATCGGGCAAAGCCAAAACAGGAGCGGTAGTAAGGGCTCTCTTGAGCCTCTGAAAAGCGAGCTCACACTCTATATCCCAAGAAAAAACTAAGTTCTTCTTTGTCAACCTCGTGAGTGGAGCTGAAATCTTAGCGAAGTCCTTGATGAACTTCCTATAAAACCCCGCAAGACCTAGAAAGCTTTTTACTTCCGTTGCATTCTTCGGAGCTTTCCAGTCTTGAACCGCTACAACCTTTGCGGGATCTACCGCTAGACCTTGCTTAGAAACAATGTGCCCAAGGAACCTAACTTCCCTTCTCCAAAAATTACATTTGGAGAACTTAGCCTTCAACTGATGGGCTCTAAGCGTATCCACCACCTCCTTGAGATGTCTAGCGTGCTCTTCTTCATCTTTAGAAAAGATAAGAATATCATCAACAAAGACAACCACGAACTTATTCAGGAACTCCCGGAACACCCTACTCATCAAGTCCACAAAGTAGGCGGGTGCATTAGTCAAACCGAATGGCATGACTAACCACTCAAAGAAACCATCTGGAGTCCTAAACGCGGTTTTATCGATACTATCTTCAGCCACTCTAAGCTGATGAAATCCAGTGGCTAGATCGAGTTAAGAGAAGACAGAGGCACTAACAAGCTGGTCAAAGAGATCACCAATCCTCGATAACGGGTGCTTATTCTTCTTAGTCAGCTTGTTCAACTCTCGATAATCCACGCATAGACGAAGCGAACCATCCGCCTTAGTGGCGAATACCACTGGAGCACCCCATTCTGAAATGCTTCGTCTAATGAAATTTTTCTCCAACAACTTCTTGATTTGCTTACTAAGCTCTTTCCTTTCACGCGAGGCCATGTGCCGAACCGGTAAGGAAACTGGCTTAGCATTATCAACCAGATAAATGCGAAAATCTGTCTCGCGCTTAGGGGATAACCCCTAACCTCATCAAAAACATCAGGATACTCTCGGACTACCCTCACCGATCGAAGATCATCAATAGAAGAGTCGAGGGATTCAAGATATCACAACATGACGGGACCCATCGGGTTACAAGAAATCTCTAGGGTGTTGCCCAGGCGTGTCACAAGCCTCACCACCCTATGCTCGCAATCAAGGATGGCTCCGTGTCTGGACAACCAATCCATGCCTAATATCAACCCGTATCCCATGAATATGAGAACATAAGCATCACAAGCAAACTCTACGGTCAAGATAGAGATCCTCAAATCCATACAGATCATAGACATATGGGCGGAACCCCCAATCGGATTTGAGACACAAACGGGATCATCTACAAGACTAGTACTAAGGTGCAAACTATCAACAATATCAGAAGAGATAAATGTATGCGATGCGCCAGAATCAAACAAAGTACGAACAGGAAAACCAGAGATGTAAACTAAGCTTTCAACAGAAACACTACCTCGATCAAGCGTCTGAGCGGTGTTGAGAGCATGCAGTTGGCCTCCAAATGGTCCAGCTCTCTGAATCTGTCCTTGCCCTTGGCCTTGTTTCTTCGGGCAATCCTTGCTGTAATGCCCAGATTCTCCGCAATGAAAACATTCTCCAAGCTTCCTTTTCTTTTTCCTACAATCTTTAGCTAAGTGCCCCTTGATGCCACAGAAATTGCACTTCCTTGTCTCACGATCTTTGCCATTATTTCCCTTATTGCCTTTGTTCTTATTATTCTTGTTCTGGTTGCCTTGATTACCCTGATTGCTCTGATTGCCTTGATTGCCTCCCCACTTGGCATCAGTCTTCTTCTCCTGGGGCTTGACTTCTTTCTTCCCACCACTATCCTCCTCATTTAGGAGGGCCATATCTACCAAGCTCTCAAATGTGGCCCCCATGGGAATATGGGACATGGCTAAGCTATGTAAAGGCTCATTCAACCCTCGTGCAAATCGGAAGGACTTCTTCTGGACTGTGTTGACAATATCCAACCCAAAACGAGCTAGCTGGTTGAACTTGTTGACGTACTCCCTCACGGTCATTTCTCCTTGTTCAACGAGATAAACTTCTCCAACTGCAAATTCTCCTCGGCCGATGACAGGAACTTAAGCCCAAATCTCTCCCTGAAGTCGGCCCAATTCTCTATGGGCCTAATGCTATTAGTAACCTCCCACCAAAATGCGGCCTCTTCTTTCATCAGCCACGCCGCCATCTGGACCTTTCTATGGTCCCCAACATCAAAAATAGCGAAGAGATCCTCGGTCTCCTTTAGCCAATTCTTTGCTTCCACAAAAGTCTCTGTCCCAACGAATTTCTTTCCACCTATTGCTTTGAAGTCTTTGCACACCTTGGGCAACGGGTCCATACGAGGAGGAGGAGGCAGATCAACTACGGGAGGTGGAGGAGGAGGAGTCTCTGTGGGGCCAGCTTCGGTCGCCCTAGCCTCCATGTACCTCCGGAACCACACAGGTACTGTTACTCCCTCCGGGATGGCGAAATTATCGGCCATACCGAAACGAAAGAAAAAGATAGATTTAGAATAAGGAAACGAAGGATAGTGCTAATGGCTTTTGGGGAATAGCCTTAAAAACAATCTAGATTTTTCTTGGAAAATACTTATAATTGGTTTTGAAAATAATAATTTTTTTTTCAAAGGGTTTTTAAAACTTCTTTAAAAACTTTTGCTCGTCAAGTAAACCTCATTCTTTGATACCAAATGTAACACCCCACCCCCGTCGGGCCCACTTCCATTGAAGGTAGGACCGGCGTTGGCGGTGCGTTGGTGGTACAAGTAGTAAACATGCACAGAGATATCACAAGACTGAACATAAATAAATATGTAAGTAAAGCAACGGTAACAAATAAAACCCATCATCATCATCATTTCAAAACCATCATAAAAGTCAAGTTACATCATTACTTTCCAAAAATACCATAAGTCTAGAAAACATAACTGAAATACATAAAAACTAAACATAAAGTACTAATCCCCAAAGAAACAGTAGTGTCGCCATAGCATAGCTCACAAACATACATGAGCTCTCAGATAAGCAAGCAAAAGATCCAACTAAGCAGTAGCGTTCCCTCCCTGAGAACCCGAGGGGGAAAACGAAAGAAAAGAAGCGAAGGAAACGGGTCAGTCAAAAAGACTGGTAAGCCCTAACTACTATTAGTCTAAAAACTAATAAAGTTAACATGGCATGTGATACTGAAATAGAACATAAGATAATGACAACAGGATAATCATGTGTGGCATGGCATAACCAAAGTTAAGTTGCACCCGAAGTACTAGGTTCCCAACCCATGTCAAGTGTAAACAAGAAGTGATCCCATGGCCCATGTCAAGTGATGACCCAAATCGGGGCCCAACTACACGGTCTAGTCGATCGGCTCACTATAAGCCTAACTCGTCAAATGTCGGGTGTCATATATGGTCCAATGTAGTCGACTGTGCGAGGTCCACCCTAGGGTGTATCCGGGCCCTAGGGTGCCAACCCCCTGACACCATAAACAAGCACGCACAGTCCAGCCTACTAGTGCCCATGCCTGTATTTCATCCCCGGACTATATGCACGACCATAGTCCGCCGGAATCTGCAATGGCGCACCCAATCTACCGTCCCTTTTGGTCTATTACAATCAGCCCAGTAATCGTGCCCCACCCCTAGCCTAGTCCCTAGGGTATCCTGATACTCCCTGAGGGGTTACTGCTGAAAAGGACTCGCAAACTAGGGTTTTCTAGTGGGTTAAGTGTGTCACCCAAATCCATGACTTAACCCCATCCAATCAACATGTCAACGTCGGTTAAGTATTTTCAAGGGTCCATGACTTAACCTATCCATGTGGCATTAATTTAATTAATTAATGCACCCAACCTCTCACATTAGACTTCGTTGTGGTTACTGGATATGCCGGTTGGTTCCGGACAGTTTTACACCATAACTTGGTCTAACCTCGGGTCTTATAGTGCAACATGACCAACTACTCACATTGGGTCCTATTGTTTGTAGCTACCGGTATGCCGGTCGGTTCCAGGCAGATTTACGCTACAAACTCAACCCAACCTCGAGTTGGCCATTCGTATTTTCTAACTATCATGTCCATGTCACCTATCACTAAGTTTTCCTAACTACCCATAACGTATCCCCATCGCACGCATATTCGCATCAACACAAATAGATCAAGGGGGAATTTGCTATCATGTCAAAGAGGGTATGTGGTGTCATAAATTTACCACAAGTTAAACATGGTGGCATAGAGGCAAAGGTTCACATAACTTGCATATAGGGTCTTTAGCCTCATAACATGCATAACATTATACTTAGCAAACTTAGGTGATTACATGATGATAGTTGGCATAACATGATGATAGTGAACATGTAGTGACTAGCATAGTTTAGCATCTTTAGCAAGTGATCACATAGGTCATAAGGGTTTACATGTTGCATCATGCACAAACCACATACAAAGCTCATGGCTTTTTAATCATAAGTTAACATGAACGGTACTAGTTTCATGATAGGCAACATTAGGTCCACAAACATATATGAAAGGGTTTATGCAAACATTTCAAGGCAAGCATAACACATAAAAGGCCTCATTTCACTTGCAACATGTCATATTAAATTCATAGTTTAAATCTAAGAGTAGAGTGGGGCTTACAATGAGCGGTTATGCGATTTAGATTGATATAAATAAAGATTGAGATGAAGCCACAGCAAAATACGCAAAGAAAATAATAAGCTCCACTTAAACGCCTTGAAACAAGAAGGAATAACTCCAATGACAAAGAAAGATGGCTCTTTTACTTAAGAAAGATGGCTCCTTTACGACATAGATTGATTTGAAACACTCATGCTCTCATGAAGTAGGTGGAGGCCATGATTAGTGAACATTTGGGCAGCACTTAGTTGTAGGATTAATTTGTGTGAGTTTTGGGGAGGGTTAGGGGTCTTTTTATAGAGTTTAGGATTAGTTCTAGCCATAGGATTAACCCTAAATCAAATCCGAGCCATCAAATCTCGTCACTAGCCAACAAAACAGGTCCAACAAGTCAAGTGAGTGCACCAGGCCGACCTGGCCGACCCAGGGGTCGACACCCAGGTCGACACAGGTGTCGACCTAGTCAGGGGGGAGGTCGACATGGGTGTCGACCCCCTTGTCGGCCTTCCTGGGCGGGAAAGTTCCCGTCCAGTCTGTTTTGGCTGAAATTCAAATCTGAATTCGAATTTGAACTGTTTTTGAACTTGAAATTTTCTGAAAACTTTGACGGGCCATAACTTGGTCGTACGGGCTCCGATTTACAAAATTTCGGACTTTATTTCGCGTATTTTTCCGAGACGAATGCAATGGCATAACCCATTTCCCCTGATTCAGACTTTGACATTTAATTCTGCGGTGTTTTTTGTTATAACGTGTTATTTAAAATACGGGTTGTTACATTCTTTGCTTAACACCCTTCTCTAAGATGTACAAGCTTAGAGGTTATATGTTAGTAGATGATCGACGATATGGTATGGATTGACAGTGTGGCATGCTAAGTTGCATGGATCAAGGCTTTTGTTGAAAATCAAAGTCTTGTGGTTGATGATCGAAGCACGGCTTTAAGTAGCACAGCTTCGTGTTGTAGCGTTAATTCGCGAGCCTCACACCTCGCTATGAGTCAAAAACGGGTTGAGGGACCTCAGGGAGGACATGCCGTTTCTTTCTAGCTAGAAGTGGTGTCATGGTATGGAGCCTAGATATTTTTACTAATGTGGATGATGCGAGGCGCCTCGGATATCGAGTCCCCAATGACTCAGACATAGGTCTGATAGGACCGGGAAATGGGTGTTCAAGAATAATTAATCCTCTAACATATGTGAGGACCAGCCCTGACTGTTAACCCATAAAAATAAGGGTGTGAGCCATGTCGAGTTAGCCAAGTCGTCGAAAGCCATATCAAAACAAAAGGACCAAGGCGTTAAAACCATGTCGCAAGGAAGAGAGCTCAATCATACCACCATATCGTGCTATGCCAACTCACTCCAAGCTACACAAGTCGAAGTCAAGTCATGTCGGCCTCGTATGTGACATTAGACCGGTGTAGCGACATGAAGATAAGCCGCAATGGTTATCATGCCATTCATCATGTCGTGAACCATATGAGAAGGGTCGCATGACGTGACTTCCTTCTTAAGTCAAGTCGTTGCGTAGCATCAAACCGTTACATCTTCATATCGGATGTACCATACCGCTCTGCGACATGGTATCAATAGCATTTCATTGCATAAAGCTGTACCAACCCGCACCATAAGGCCATGTCGCATGGAATTAAGTCGTACCTAAATCAGGACACCATGTCGTTCATAGCATTGGGACCCCGACAGAGTAAAGTCACGCCGCCACAATGCCATTACGCTTGGAAGCATAAAGAGTCGAGTCGCCAGTCATGCCGCAATAGAAGCCATGTCCTTATATTGATTGAAAAGAGAAACCAACCCGCCATACGACATACATCATGTCGGTGGCAACCTGAGTCATGGCGTTTTCTGCATAATTACAAAACTGCCACCTGGTCCGGAAATCTCCTATAAATACCCCCCTTACTTCTTCATTTATGGGGATCGAATCTTAAGAGCACGAAGTGTTGCTGGAATTGTTCCTCAACCACTCTAACATCTTTCCAACATCATAAATTGAAAATTAATCCATGGATCATGATCAAGAGGAAGGGCACCCATTTGATTCTCAAACTGAAGATTGATTAATCAAGCTCAAGTACAAGGAGGAATTCTTCCAAATCAACCACATCTACATAATATCTCCTTTGATTGATACTTTCTCTACCATTTTGATAGATTCAAGTATGATTCATGAGTATGAGAGTGATGAGAATGTTGTATGAGAGAAATTAATCTTGTAATCTTCATATTGATAATGAAATCCTTTATGAGAGTGGACGTAGATCCTTATTGGATTGAACCACTATAAAACTTTTAGTCTTCTACTTGCATTGCAATCGCTGTGTGGCTTCACTTTTTATTTTTTGTGAGACATTTTTTCACATTTTTTGGTGTTTTGCCCAATTTTAGGGAAAACATTTGGCGCCCACCGTGGGGCCCAATCGCTAATCCATTTCTCACTCTCTGACAAGGTAGAAAACCTTGCATTGGAATTTTGAATACACTCTGATTATCTACGTTGTCCAAAATGGAACTCTTATCCAAAGCCATGGCTAAGCCAGGTAAACCACCGTAGAAAACTACAAGCAAAAGCATCGTAAATGTCGACAATGCCACTGACACGGAAAACACTCCGCCCGCTAACCAGTTTGAAGTCGGTGAAGGTTCCAAAACTGGAGCCGCCATAACAAGAAGGGAATTGGATGAAGTTGGAGCAGGATTGACAAGTATTATAGGTATTGCGAATGAAGCCCTGACGAAGAAACTTGACACCATGTTCGCAATGCAGGCCGCAACGGCTAAAGTTACCATGAGTGCATCCCGTCCTAAATCTGCTAAAACCACTCGAACGGAAAATACTGGCTCTTCTTCCTCAAGCATGAATCATGGAAATTCTATTCAAGAGTTTGCAAATCCTAATCATGAAGGGACAAAACCACCTACTCATAACCCCTCCGGAAAAACAACTCCTCAACAAGTGTTTGGTCCCACCAAAGGAGAACTTCCCCATGCCGGAGGTCCAGTGCCCCGGAATCTAAACCGTGTCTGTTTGCCTATGCAAACATCTGGTAAAGATGAAGGCGTCCGCCCCGTGGTCCAACCAAATGAAGAAGAGCGTATATCCGGGATGATACGAAAGATCATAAAGGAGAGCCAGAAGAAGATGGATGATGGGAAGGAATGGGGGTTTGCTCCCACTAAAACCCCACTTACAGAAAGAATAAAAATGGCGCCATATCCAAATAAATTTAAACCTCCGGTGGTGCAAGCTTATAATGGGCCCGGCGATCCCAACATGTTCCTATTCAAGTATGATCAACACATGGATGGGGCACGTGCTACTGATGAGCTCAAATGTTTGTATTTCCCTACTTACTTGGAGGGAGTGGCTTCACTTTGGTTCACAAAGCTTCCACGAAAGTCCGTAGACGACTTCGCCACCTTAGCCAAGCTGTTCAGACAATAATTCAGGCTACAAACAACTAAGGTGCGTGATGTGATGGAACTGAATGAGTTGGAACAGAGGCCAGGGGAGTCCATTAAAACCTTCCTTTCTCGTTTTAACACGGCCGCAGCCGAAGTCCGAAATTATGAGCCCCATTTGGCCTTGATGGCTTTGAAAGGAGGTATAAATAAAAGGACCAAGCTTGGGCGATGCATCAAGAAGAAGAAGCCTGCCACTCTCGAACAGCTATTTGATAAGGCAGAAGATTATATAGGCGTGGATGAGGATCCGGCCTATACATTGGAAGTTCCAAGAAATAATGAGTCGTCAGAGGAATAAGACTTGAACGTGCAAGGAGGAAATCAAAAAAGGGGGAACGAAGGGAAAGATGGTCAAAATACCAAAAAGCTCCATTTCTTCAAGAATTCTAAAATGACTCCCCTTAATGATACCATAGAAAACATTTATATGGCGACCAAAGACACGGAGGAATACCCAGAACCAGGAAAGCTAAGAGTCACTGATAATGCAATAAAGTCCGGTAGGTTCTGTCGATTTCATAATCAACACGGGCATAGCACAAACAAGTGTAGACATTTGAAAAGCTTGATTGAGGAGCTAATAAGGAAAAAAAGGCTTCAATAGTACACAAAGAACCCCCAGAATGCTCAAGGAGCCCAAGACCAAGGAACCTCTACGAGATAGCCTCAACAAAATGAGAATGTTTCGGTTGCTGCTATACCAAGGTTGATCATAAACACCATTTCAGGAGGCATGTACCCGGCTGGGAAAAGCTGGGGAGACATGGTGGAGTATGCTCATGAGGTGAAAGATTTTTCCAAAAAAGGTGAACTCATGATCATGGATGAAGCTTTATTAGCAAAAATACCAAGAACCCTGAGAGATGACATCAAATTTAAAAATGAAGAACCAAGCGGGATCATAACGCCTTCGGAGGATCCAATGGTGATAACCATTGGTTTGGGTCCGACCATAGTTAGAAGGGTTTTAATCGATAGTGGAGCATCTGTTAACGTCCCCTTCATTAGCGCATTCCATAGGATGAAGCTTTCCATGAATGACGTAAAAGCCTGCCGGAATAAGATCCACGGATTCACAGGTCAAGCTGTTCAACCAATTGGTATTATCAATCTACCGGTGGAACTTGGAGAAGGGGAGCAGAAAGTCACAATGGAACAGGATTTTGTTATAATTAATGAACTCTCTGCTTACAACGCCTTCTTAGGAAGACCTACTCTTGCGGGATTCAAAATAACTATGGCTCTGTGGTGCCTCACTATGAAATTCCCAACAGAGAACGGAGTTGGTACGGTTGTAGGTGATCAGCAAGCAGCAAGAGAATGTTATTTGTTTAAATTGGCAGTGGCAAGGAAGAAGGAATTGAAGAAGGATGTAGAGCCATCGCTCCGCATCCAAAAAACCCTCTTATAGCAATTAAAGCAAAGCCCCCATACTGGTGAGCACAGTGGTGCTCGAAAAGCAATTGACCTAAGGAAAAACAACATGGGGGAAAATAGAGCAGTACTGGCCGAAGATACTATCTCCATTCCAGTATCCGATAAAGATCCCAACCAGGTCCTGAAGATAGGGTTACAGCTCAGTATGAAGCTACAAAAGGAATTAATCTTGTTTTCGAAAGCAAATCTAGATGTATTTACCTGGACACACTCAGATATGAGTGGGATCCCATCAAATGTAATTGTTCGCAAATTGAATATAAATCAAAAATTGAATCCTGTGAAGCAAAAGAGACAAATGCTAGATTGAAAGATCTAAAGCTCTAAAAGAAGATGTAGATAGACTACTTGAAAATAATTTCATATGAAATTCTACATATCTAGATTGGGTTTCTAACCCAGTTCTTGTCAAAAAGTCCAATGGAAAGTGGAGTGTGTGCATAGACTACTCAGATCTCAAAAAAGCGTGCCCGAAAGACAGTTTTCCTTTGCCTCGGATTGACCAACTCGTAGATGCGACGGCGGGACATGGGTTACTATCTTTTATGGACGCATATTTCGGATATAATCAAATTATGGTGCACAAATCGGATAAAGAGAACAAGAGTTTTATAATGGATAAAGGGCTATACTGCTATAAAGTCATGGCGTTTGGACTGAAAAACGCAGGAGCGACCTACCAACACCTCGTAAACTCCATGTTTAAATCTCAAATATGGAATACAATGGAGGTATACGTAGACGATATGCTAGTCAAATCAAAGAAGGCTGAGGATCATCTTGAGGACCTGGCAGAAATGTTTCACATACTCAGGAAATACGGAATGAAACTATATCCACTAATGTAACAACCCGAATTTTAACAACGTATTAAGACAAGAATCAAGGCAGAATTAAATTGTAAAATAAGAATCAGGTAAAACAGGTTGCGCCATTACGTTCGTCTCGGAAAAATACGCGAAATAGAGTCCGAAATTTCGTTAGTCGGAGTCCGTATGACCGAGATATGACCTCGAAAAGTTTCACGAAAAATTAAATTTAAAAACAGATTCAAATTTCAGAAAATCAAGGTAGGCGGGAAAAATCCCGCCAGAACCAGGTTGACTAGGGGGTTGACCTAGGGGTCGACCTGGTGGGGCCAGGTCGACACTAGAGTCAACCTGCTATGGCCAGGTTGACACTAGATTCGACCTGGGTGTCGAGCTGCCTGGTCGAACCCCAGGTCAACCTGGAGCACCTACTTGGCGGTTTGGCTCGGTTTTGGAAGCTTGTGACGATTTTGGAGGGCTCAGATCTATCCTAGGGTTTATCCTACGGCCTAAACTACTCCTAATCTCTATAAAAAAACCCTAGCACCTAGCCTAAACCCTCACAAATCACTCTTGCCACGAAGTGCTGCCCAAATGTCAATTGATCATGGCCTCCATCTCCAACTTCAAGAGCCTATGCATCCAAACTAGATCCGAATCAAAGGTGCATGCTTTCTACACCAAATCAAGGAGAAGATCAACGTTGCTACGATGATTTCATGATGGTTCCATGACAAGACGATCCATGCTCCTAGTTCTCTTGCCACGCTATGTAAGTTCTTGCTACTTTGTGATTTAAACGATAATTCTAATGTGACATGGGATAAAATGCGATAAACATAAGTATGCTAGCCTATGTGAACCTAGTATTGCTCCTTTTCTTGATCATATGACTTTAGGCTATGTTTAGTGACTAAATCATGTTACACGCGTTGCATTGGGCTTAGTTTATCATGCAAGTTCGAATCTTTACTTAGAAAACGTTAGCATGAACCCTTGGGAACCCTTTTGACTTGTGAATTACTTGCATGAATGTGACTTGGGAGCTTATGCATGCTTGTGGCCAATCCCTTTATGACATTATGTATGCTAGTGGCCAATTCCTTTTTGATAGTATGCATGTTTTGAGGCCAAAACCCCTTATGATGCTATGCATGTTTTGAGGCCAAAACCCCTTATGATGCTATGCACGTTTTGAGGCCAAAACCCCTTATAATGTTATGCATGCTTATGGCCATTCCCTTCATGGCATCGTGCATGTTTTGAGGCCAATATGTGTTATAGTATTCCTACTAGGTAGGCTCGCTTTCACTTGGGTTGGAAACACATTTTGGGCAGGTTAGGCCAAGGGTGAATATGAAATGAAAACTTGACATGGGGTTACAAGGAAACATGGACTTAAAAAGGGGTCTAAATTTGACCTGAACATGACACGTAGAAAATATGAGAGTGACCAACTCGAGGTTGGGTTGAGTTTGTAGCGTAAATCTGCCTGGAACCGACCGGCATACCGGTAGATACAAACAATAGGACCCAATGTGAGTAGTTGGTCACATCGCGCTTAAGACCCGAGGTTAGACTAGGTTGTGGTGTAAAGTTGCCCGGACCCACCCAACACATCCAGTAACCACAACAAAGTCTAATGTGAGAGGTTGGGGTGCATTAATTCACTTAATGCCACATGATAAGGTTAAGTTAATTTGACTAATGACACTTAACCGATATGACATGAATGGGTAGGTTAAGTGAGACCGGACGCAATCTCTTAATGACACTTAACCATATAATACAGTTAGGGGATGGGGTTAAGCTAATCTATACTTAACTAATCCAACTCGGTAATTTGATGGGGTTACGCTACCTACACATAACCAATCTAAACACGGTGATTTGCTGGGGTTAAGCGACCTACACTTAACCAATCTAAACACGGTAATTTGATGGGGTTAAGAGACGTACACTTAACCAATCTAAACACGGTAATTTGATGCGGTTAAGTAACCTACACTTAACCAATCTAATCACGGTAAGTTAATGGGGTTAAGTAACCTACACTTAACCAATCTAAACACAGTAACTTGACGGGGTTAAGTCAACCTGCACTTAACCGATCTAAACATGGTAACTTGAAAGGGTTAAGTTAATGAATACTTAATCAACCTAACATGATAACTTGATAAGGCTAAGTCACGAACCGTTCGAATACACTCACCCAACTTGACTCGACAGTTTGATGGGGTTAAGTTAATCCATACTTAACTAATCTAAAATGATTGAATTGGATAGGGTTAAGTCACCTTTAGAATATACTTAACCAACGTGACATACGGGTTGTAGGGCTAAGTCTTGAACTTGAACACTTAGCCAATCCTGACATGATTGGTAGGCGGGTTAAGTCATGGACTTGAATGACAACACTTAACCCAATAGACAAAACCCTAGTTTTGGGAAACTAGGTGGAAAACCGTAGTTAACAAGGATAACGGGAAAAGAAGCTAAGTGGTAAACCTTAGTTAAGGATAACTAAGTAATAATTCTTAGCCAAGCATATTGGACCAGTTCATAAATAGATGAGTAACATGATACGGTTGGTCATCGCTTAGCATACGAGGGGGAGCGAATTATCTGACTTAGATAAAGGCTCCAGCGAACTGGGTGACGAAGCGGTAGCTTGGGGGACGTGAGGGTACTTTTGATATCCCTCTATGAGGTTGCAGATGATCCTCCTGGGCTCACAGAGGTTAAGGTCTGCGGTAGAAGAACCAAGGTTATGCCTTGGTTGCTGTGCGAGCAACCTAAAGACTGGGATGGATTAGCGTGGAGTCGACGATACATAGTTTTGCCCTAGGATAGCACGTCGTCGACTACCATCCATCTTTAGTCAATCATGTACGTACGGAAAGGCAGAGAACTCCCAACAGACCATATACTCGCTATCAAGTTATGGGTGAGTTGGCCAATAGGAAAGTAGGGCGTAGTGGGGCCGTGAGTGTAGTTCTCATACATGATCCTTCTTGGATTGCCTTTCAGTAGTTGGGGGAGGGATCACGTGGGACCATATCCACTGGTACAAAATCAGACCTGGATATCTGCATCGGCAGATGATTTAAAGCTCCCGACCGAGTTCCGTATTTCTCGATTTGCCTTGGCATGGGACTCGGATGGTACATTGAGATACATGTGCATCTAGACATGGTAAAACGATTCACGATACATACGTGGGAAAAAGGGCGTGGTTGACGGGTAGCATAATTCCTAGTGGCCCTAGGTGGTTAAAACCCAAACCAAGTTACGGAAATGTTCATTAGGTATCATAATCCCTAGCGGTCCTAGGTAGCATAAATCCTAGTTGAACACGCGGTAATTCATGATAAGGAAACCTAGCCAGATCAAGGGTGACAGTCCAAACGATTTCAAGGATAAATGTGTACTACGTTGACATAGTGAGAAGCCCGTACGATTTTGTAACGACCTAGAAAATCTGAACCAATTTAAAATTTTTAAATTGGCTAAAATAATGGATTTTAATTATTTAAAATAAATATTTTAAATAAAGGCGATGAAAACTAAGTTTGAATCGACGATTGAAAACGAATATAATTAATTATAATTATAAATAAGGCCTGAAATGGCGTGGCAGTTTCAAAAATTGAATTCAAACTTTGTCGGACTATACCGGGTGCAAAACAATCCGGATTTTAGTGAAACCAAAAATATTTAAATCTGTTAGGTAATATCTTTCTAACGAATCCGACCAATCGAAATTTGATAGCGGGAATCAAAAGATATGTCCTGTTGAAAATTCTGAATAGTCGCTATGGAATTCAGGCCCTTAAAAATGGACATTTTGCAGATGACCTCGGATTTCGACGAAACCACTTTTGTTAGATCCGCAGTGTCAAGTTATTGCTAGGTTTCAAATTTCATAATTTTTCGAATTAATATGTGAGCGTGGCAAAAGAAAACGCGTTTGACCAGTTTCTGTTGATTTTAATCGAATGGAAATTGGCCATTTTTCAAATGGTCTCAGAATTTGACGAAACTAGTTTTGTTAGGACCGTATCGTCAATACGAAGCTAGAAAATATTTTTCTGGAATTTTTCTAGTTAGTATGTGACCCCGGTAATTTGAAATGTGCGTTTAAAATTCAATATAGTGATTTAAATGAAAATTCAAAAGGAAACTGATTGTAACGATCAAATCAGCTTTGGATACATATCTCATTGTGTTCGGAATGGGGGTAAAACGCTATGGACGATAGGCGGTGGGCCTCGTTTCGAGGTCATATGTAAAAGTCAACTCTTTGCTAAATTAAATAAAAAAAAATATAATCATCTCCCTCCCTTTTCCTTCGTACTGCCCCCCCCCCTCCGTTCATTCGATACAAACAGAAGAAGGAAAAAAAAAACCCTAAAACCCTAAGCAGGCGATCGACGCCCCGAGCCCATCGCCGCCTCGCTGAAACCCCGAAGCCGAGCCCATCGCCACCTCGCTGAAACCCCGAAGCCGCCCGTCGCCACCTCGCTGAAACCCCGAAGCCGAGCCCATCGCCACCTCGTTGAAACCCCGAAGTCGCCCGCCGCCTTTTCTCCGTCGAAGCTCGAAGCGCCTCCGATCTTCTTTCTCCCCCCTCTGTAAGTTTGTTTTTATTTATTTTATTTTTATTTTATATAAACTGTTTTTATAAAAGAATTTTAAAACTGAAATTTTTATAAAAGAATTTTAAACAGAAATTTTTATAAAAGTAAAACTGTTTTTATAAAAGAATTCTAAACAGAAATTTTTGTAAATGTGAAAATCATATTTTTATATGTTGAAAGCAAAAGTAAAAATCATATTTTTATATGTTGAAAGTCGAAATAAAAATCATATTTTTATATGTTGAAAGCAAAAGTAAAAATCATATTTTTATATGTTGAAAGTCGAAATAAAAATCATATTTTTATATGTTGAAAGCAAAAGTAAAAATCATATTTTTTATATGTTGAAAGAAAAAGTAAAAATCATATTTTTATATATTGAATAGCGAAGTCAAAATTCGATTTTTATATATTGAATAGCATAGTAAAATTTCTATTTTTACATATGTAGAGAATACGGGCGAAAGCGACAAAAGGCGAAGATTTCTATAAAGGAAGAGTCGTGAAGTTGGATAGCTATTGGTGAGATTTCTGATTTAAAAATATTATATATGTGTGAAGTAAAAGTGAATTGCTATATATAAATATATATATATATATATATATACGCCCCTCGTCCACAAACCATGGACGATATTTATTGGTTGAAATCGTTGTGAAAATTGATTGATAGTGATTGATTGTTTGGGATTGTTTGTGATTGATATTGGTTGATTGAGGTTGAAAAATACCCATTGGTGGTTGTGAAATATTTGGTTGAAACCACATAGGATTAGTTTGTGGAAATGAAATAAATATATACATGCCGCCTGCGTGCGAACTAGATGCATGAACCCCATTGTCAAAAACCGCGAGGTTTTAAGGTAGAGCGAGGAGCCGTACTAGGGACGGTGCCGGTGTAACTACCCTGCCGTTATGCTGCCGAAATTTTGAATAATATTTGTGTGTTTGAATTATTTTCATATGCTTAAACTATATTTATTCATTGTATAGAAAACATTCATGTGTTGAATTGATATTCATTCGTTGTTTAGAAATTCATGTGTTGAATGGTATTCATATTTTGAAATAAATTTTTCGATAATAAAAATCACATTTTTATCTATATATAGAAACTATAGAAAACATTCATGTGTTGAATTGATATTCATTCGTTGTTTAGAAATTCATGTGTTGAATGGTATTCATATTTTGAAATAAATTGTTCGATAATAAAAATCACATTTTTATCTATATATAAAAACTATTGAAAACATTCATGTGTTGAATTGATATTCATTCGTTGTTTAGAAATTCATGTGTTGAATGGTATTCATATTTTGAAATAAATTGTTCGATAATAAAAATCACATTTTTATCTATATATAAAAACTATTGAAAACATTCATGTGTTGAATTGATATTCATTCGTTGTTTAGAAATTCATGTGTTGAATGGTATTCATATTTTGAAATAAATTGTTTGATAATAAAAATCACCTTTTATCGACTATATGAACTATATAGAAAAATAGTGTTTTGAAATGAATCGTTTTACAATAAAAATCGCATTTTTATTGTATGCATAAATCGTTGAAATGTGAAGTGTTAAAAATAGCCACTTGTTCAAAATAAACATATATGAGATGAAATATTCATTAATTAGCTAATGAAATGATTTGCACCTATTTATGTAACATTAGAATGAATGGAGTTTTTAAACCAAATAGAAATCAAATATGAAGTCGAATAGAAATTGATAAATGATAAGAACTGTATATATATGTACATGCAATATTCATTGAACAGGTTATAGCAAAGGGGCTAGAGAAGAGGAATAAAATTTATGCCCGACAAATAGGTACACATTTACTGATTTGTTTGGGTGATGATTTTGAGCCTGTTGGCTAGCCGCTTGGCTTTTTCTTTTTCTTTTTGAGATTAGAAGGACCGGGACGCTATTTGCGATTTCCCGACGCTCCCGGTACAGGGGAGGTTATGGCGAAATTTTTCCAAAATTTAAGGAGTTAGAAAAATATTTGAAGTGAAAACGATATAGAAGTCATTGAATGAACTATATTTATATAAATATATAAATATAAATAAAATTAAAACGAAACGAGGCCGTGCAGTTCGTATTTTGAAACCGTGATTTCAAACGACTAGTACGGGAAATCCGACCATTGGATTTTCCCGAAACCTCAACCGTCGGGTTCGCCTTGGAATAATCTTTCCAACGGCACCAACCTTGTAAAAATCCAACGGTTGGATTGTCTGGAATGTTTAATTCAAATTTGAAGAAAAACAGCGCCAGAATCGATTTTATTTATATATAAATATAAATAGAATTGTATTTAATCGAATAACGACGCTGCAGTTCGTATTTTGAAATCGAAATTTCAAACGATTGTACCGGGAGATCCGACCGTCGGATTTTCCCGAAACTGGAACCGTTGGATTCGTTTTGAAAAGACCTTTCTAATGATGTAAATTTTGTGAAGATCCAACAGTTAGATTTTCAGATATGTGTAAATCAAATCTGAAGAAAAACAGGGCCACGGCCGCCTTATGGACCGAAGCGTCGTTTTGAATAAAATGGCTATTTTAAAATAAATAAAAATAGCGATAAATAGTTATAAAATATCGTAAGCGATATGGAATGGAAATAAACTGAATTTGCTTGATTTATGTGATGTTTGATGGTTGAATGTGTTTGGTGTGAAAACTATATTAAAGAACACAATTGGTGTTGTCGAATAATTTAACCATTGAAATAAATCGATTTGAAATTCTAAATATACGTGAATTATTTGAAAAGGCCGAGTTAATTCTCATTTCGAATAATCGATCGACGATTGAAATTCGAAGATGAAGACGACGGTCGAAGACCGGAGATCCTCACCTCGTTTGGATGGTAACCGAGGTCCTGATTGGGAGGCATCCCGAAATATGGATAATGAGTGGTGATCGTTCAGACGTACGTGTTGATCGAAGGGTTTGCGAGGTATTTAGTGCCTCCGGTTTCGTTCAGACCCAGAACGGACTTGTAAATGGACTGTGTGTCCGACATTGGAATTTGTTCTGTGTGATTGATAGCCATCAGTGCACGGTATGAATTGCCTGTGTGGCATGCTAAGATGCAGTGATCAGGACTTCTGTTGAAAAGCAAAGTCTTGTGGTGATGATCAAAGCATCGCCTGTGTGGCGTAGCTTTGTGTATAACGTAGATTCGCGAGCCTCACACCTCGGTGAACCTAAAACGGGAGAGGACATCAGGGAGGACATGCGTTTCTTTCTAGCTAGGGTGGTGTCAGTGACCTACCAGCCCTGACATTTATATACTTTTCACCTATGTGGTTGTTGCTGTTGCGAGGCCCTTGGTTTGATCGGACAATCCGGGTCCGATGGAGTCATTCGTTGGCTCGTTTACGCCCCAAAGGGCGGAGGAACGTATTGTTCAGGCACTATAATCCACTCCGTGTGGACCGGCCCTGACGATCCAAGGGGCAGTTGTGGCTGTTCCGGAGACATGGGCTAGATTGTCTCGAACTCGGTAAGGACTATCTTTTGCCTTGGTTCATGACGGAAATCCAATTTTCAAATACGACACCGTGCGGTTTTGATTGTATACCTATATATGGCGACATAGTGGTATGGGGCATTAATGCCGTCTATGATTGATAGTTATGATTTGAAATTGTTTTCGAAACATATAAACACTAGCAATAATATCAAATGCCTTTGTTTTATTCGTATCAAGCATATCTTGGCCGTTATAAGGTAAAAACTCTATCCTCCGGTTTGCGTTGCATTGTGTGATGGGAACTGAGTCTTATAACGGCTTCATTTTTATAAAAAGCATAGCGATGTTTAAAAGAAAGATTTGTTTTAAAGCACTGGCAATCCAATGGAGTAAACCCGTTCCACGAAAGTGGCATGGTCCTGTGATTAGCCAATTATATATGTGTTGAGTAGATTTCTCATACCAGTCCCATGACTGACTCGTAGTTTGTTTCACTCTCAAACTCGGGTGCCCCTTTTTCTACATGGGCAGCCTTGTATTCAGGTTTAGCTGGTTCTTTCTGGATAGCTGGAGCTGAAGATGGATTCTATCATTTATTTCTTTTTATGCTGTTCAGCTCCTATTGTACATATTTTGTTTATTTCCGCTGTAGACATTTATGTATAGCTGAACTGTATTTGTACTAAGTAAGATCCTGTATGTTGTGTAACTCTGATGATTACTTTTATCCAGTATATTTTGTTGTTCATTCTGGTGTATTTATTTAATTCTGTTCTGCTATTATATGTTTCTGTGTTATATTCCAAAAGATAACCTTGTTTCCGTGAGAACGGGAAATCGGGTCGTCTCAGATTTACGGCAAAGGACTGAACCTATACATGGGAAGAAACATACGAATTGGGGAAAACCTATATATGCCATATATTAGGTTGACATGGACCATTACATGACATTGGGCAAGGGACGTTTTATATGTTAACACATTACACGGGTTGGGATACTAGTACGGAGGGTGCAGAGCAAATATACATGATAGATACCGTGGGATATTATACTTGATAGGAACCCGACGATGTGATACCTTGATTTATCTTGACACCATAGTTTATCATGATACCTTAGTTTGTCTTGATACTGTAGTTCATCCTGTCATCTTGGTGTAGTATATCTATCTTGTCATCATCCTTATGTTTACTTTCAGTTTATGCATGTCATGTTACCTTTACATGTTTCTATGCTGGAAGTAGATAGGACTTACCAGTCTTTATGACTGACCCCGTTTTCTTTCGCCTCTTTGTCTTCCGTTTCCCCTCCCCCCTAGGTTTTTAGGGAGGAAACATGGTTATTAGTTCAAACTTCTTCCGCTTGAAGGTCATCGTTATGGCTTGGACTTTTCTTGGCTATGGCTGCTTTACTGTTTTACTTGGGGAATTTTATGAAATGTTTTATGCTTCTTTAGTATTGCAAGACAGGTTTTTGGTGTATTCTGATGTAAAATGGTTTAGTCCTTATTTATAAAGAAATGTGATTTGGTTTTACTTCCGTTGTTTTATATATGTTCTGTCTTGTAATATTTCTGTGCATGTTTACTGAGTCAACACCCCTCCAAAGCTGGTGTACTCTCTCGGCAGCGACCCTGGCGGAGGTGGGGTGTTACAACTAAAGTGTTCATTCGGGGTCTCTTCGGGAAAATTTCTTGGATTTATCGTCAATGCTAGGGGCATTGTAACGACCCGGATTTTCAGCCGTTGAATTCTGAATATTTAAATTAGTTTAAATATTTTATTTGAATTATGTATAGGAATTTATACGGAATTTATTTAATCAAACGATATTTAAACGTATAATTTATAATTATATTTAAAACGAGATCGGAAACGCACGGCAGTTCGTAATATGGAGTTTTGAACTTCAACTGAGAATACAGGATCCGATATAAGTCGGATTTCTGTGAAACGAGAAATGTTGGAACCGTATTGGTTCTAATTTTCATATGAAAGAGAAAAATCCAGATTTCATGTTATAATTTGTTAGTTATGGTCAAATCAAAATTTTAAATAGTCGCTATGGAAATCGTTGTTAAAATATACGCGTTAAAATAGCAATTTTGCAAACGGACTCAGATTTCGGTGAAATCAGTTTCATCGGAACCGTAGCGTTAAATTATTGTACGGTGTTGAATGGCGTGGAAAACTAATGTCGTATGTTACCACGGTAGCCGTAAACGCCCGTTTAATTTCTATAGCGCGTAATTAATTTAATAAAGGGTTATTTGAGTATAACTTGAACAAACTATCAAATTAGGCCACGAAACCAGTCCCGTTGAGTTCGTATCGTCGATTAGAGTCAGGATAGGTATATAGTTTGTTATTTTTAGAGACCGGGTAATTTGGCGTTAAAAATGGCATTGCGGTGCACGTAAAAATAGCCTATCGGGGAAACAGTCTCAGAATGCGACGAAACTGGTGCCATTGGGTTCGTATCGAAGAATTATTTTATGATTCCAAAGTTTCAAGTTGTTTTGATTTATCTGAAGATCAAGAAAAATTTAAACGCGTGTTTATTTCCGATTTTATGAAGGAATTTTTTTCAAACGATGTCGAAATTCGACGAAACATGTCCCATTGGATTCAGAATACCTTTTTATACCAAGATTAGTTTTTTATCAGTAAACAGACGTTTCATTCATATGATTATTCGTTTATAATCAAATACACTACGCTTAATAACTTAAACATACTAATTAAATTTCATTTCATGGTGAACCACAAATGAAATAGTAGTACGACATCTTCTAGAATTCCAACAACTACTTCCAGCCTATTTGTACATAGCCAATTCGAAATTGTCACTCATGTTACCCTTCTATAAATTGACTGCTAAACTACAGCACATGCCTACGTTGAAATGCTGCCATGTTTTCTTCAATCACACATTGGAATTTCAAATCAAATCCCTACACTGCTTCTTTCAGCTATCATAAGGTTCTATTCCTTGCATGCCAATCGATTCGACCCGTGCGCCTCAAGCAACTGAATCCCGTGCTACCCAAGCCAATCCTTCTGTAAATACGAGTATCCCATGGTTCTTGTTTTCAGACTAAAGGAAGATAATAGCCTAGTATTCTTTCAAACAAAAGAATAAAAAAATTATGAATCGATTAAAAATGGAATTTCTCAACGAAAATTCACAGAATTAAATCTGTTACATCCCCCACGAGTCGGCCCTTCGATCCAATAGGGTTTTCATAAAGTTCGATTTGAATTTCATGATGACCCAAATATCCCCGAACCAAAGCCGACTTCCACTCGAACTGGAGGCGACTGGAGGTGAAATCAAAGTTGGCGTCAGGGTTAGTGGTTGGTCATCCGCTCGTCAGTGGAGTTTGGATGGGTTTCGTGTATATTTTGTTTGCTTTATTCCTATAGCCGCAACCTCGAGAGGCCAAGAACGCGATTCGAGGACGGGGTCGGCCTCGTTGAGGTATTGGGTAGAGGCGGAAACTGGTGATGACCAGGAAGATATCGACGATTGTGTTGAAGTACTGGGCTAAAGGCGGGACTGTTGGTAGGTTTTTGGGGTATCAGTTATTTTTATTTTTGGGTCCATGTTTCCTGTAGGTGGCGGTATGAGGCACTCGACGCAAGTGGGGGGATGGTGCGAGCTGATTACAATAGGAATGGAGTTATCCTACTTGCATAGGAGAAGAAATGAGTGGCCTTGGTTGACATCTCATAAAGTATAGTTTAAGGAGGGAGGCGACATAGTTCGATTATGGTTCTATGGCACAGGAGAAGTCACATCTTACCTGTAGAAGGAGAAAGATTAGGAGATAACAAAGGGGATTAAGGTTTAGTTAAATAGTTTAAATGTTAGGGATGAAGTGGTTGGAAATTGTTTGAAGATATGTTGTGCAGAAATTGGTGTGAGCAATGAGGTAGGCATTTCGTTACCAAATTATGGTATGGATCTAGTAAAGAAAACGTTTTCATTTGATAACATTTTACCTGTGTTTCAGGCATGCTCTTAGCAATGCTGTCGGATCTTTTGGAAGAAAAATGATGCTGTCATTGTTATTTTTGGTAAGTTGGTATAATATGTTATAGGTGATGAAACTGCGGGTATGAGGGAGGAGAGGACGATGGGTACGGTTGGAAGAAAGCAGCAGACCGGGTAAGAGTAGGGGATAGTCAGAGTAGCAGACGTATAAGAGCTACTTAAAAGTGGTTGTGGATATTTTCATCGAGGAAATGGTGGTATGAAGTAATGATCAAGTGCGGCATTTTCAGTAGTGAAGGAGCGCACTAGTTATAAACAAAAAGAGAAGTTATGGAATTTGATTAACGGGTAGTGGAGATTGGTAATAACCAATTAAATATAATATTATTAACTCATTTCGAATTGTCTAACTTGTAATTAAAATAACTGTTTTATACATTAACAGAATCGAACGCAACCAGGTCAGTTGGAACCGTAACGAAGAAATCAACATTGTGGAATTGACATAGCTGAGAATAAAGCTATTGGAATCTCGTGATGAAAATCCGACTCCTGGTTGATTTCATACGAAACAAAAGCTAAACCGTCAACTGTAAGCAAGGTGAGTAAACTCACTAACTCTACTTCGTTTATATTTTTATATAAACGAGTTTTAAATTTATAATTTTTATACTGTGTGATGGTTGATTGGTTGAATTGTTGATAAAATTGGTTGATAGGATTACATCGTTGATCGATTATTAGTACTGATATTGATGTGAAATAATATTATTGATGTTATTAACATCTGTGGATGCAGGGAAACAGGTTGGAGGGACCCAACTGGGTTCCTCAATATTTGTATTACACTTTTTCCTTGATATTGATGTGTGGTGTGATTTATATAGTCAGTGATTGACTTTGTGTGTTTGAGCTACCCTAGCCCTAGAATTTTGGTATTTTAAATATAGTAAAATATTCTCAAATAGAAAATGAAATTTGAGATTTAAAAGAAAATATATTTTTCCAAAAAAATTGAGGTGTTATTTCGAATATAGTTAAATGGTAGAAACTTGTTTTAACAAGAAGTTGATTTTAAACGAGTATATAAATTAAGTTATCATTGGATAAACTGAAGTATAAATTCAAGTTTGAATTTATATGAGAAAGTGAAATTCGGTTTTGAAACCGATATTTGAGTTAAGATTTGAACTTAGAAAATTATAAAAGAATATATTTATGATTAATGTGAATAATGGTTTAAAGGAAATATTTTGCAAATGAAATTTCTATAAAGAAAATTTTAGATGATTTGAAATATGAACCCAAATTGGGAATTGAGTAAAAAGGGAAAATGGGAAATCGTTTCAAAAGAAAATGATGAGTTTTAGTTCAAGATTCAGAATATAAAATAATTGTGATCACGTTGGTAAATTGAAATGGTTATAAAGGAATTGGTTTGAATTACAGCGATTTTAACGCTGCCATTATAATTAATGTCTTGTAGAAAAAACAGCGATTATAATGCTGCTATAGTAAATGTTTGTAAATCTAAATAGTGATTTTAACGCTGCCGTGATAATAAGTGTTTTGTGCTACTGCTATCATAAATGTTCTATAATTCTAAACAGCGATTGTGACGCTGTTGTTTAAAGCAATGTTTTATAAATCAAATAATTGGAGACAGCGATTATAACGCTACCGTTATAATCAGAGTTTTTCTGTAAAAGAAGTGTGTACTTAGATTTAATCTGAGAGTCGCGTAAGCGATGGTTTATTTGAAATTGTGAATTTTGACTGTTCCAAAGTTAAGAATGTCGTTCAGTTAAGGTCTGAGAGGTAATTATACCCCAACTTGACTGGCGTCATGATTGACGGAGAAATGGTTAAGGTTCGGTGGCAAGGATTGGTTAGTGATATCGTTAGTTAACGAATGATTTATGGTTTGAGTTATAATAACGATGTTTTATAACATTGCGTTAATTTGAATTGTTTTTCCCAAATAAAATGAGAGTTATTTTCTACACTTAGAAAATGAAATACTTAGAGACCGGATAAACGATAATATAAAAAGGAATTAATTTAAAAAGGGGCCAATGTTGTTTGATGTTTGATCGATAGAATTTCCATCTGGAAATAATATCGTTGGTCGCACACTTATTTTTCTTTGATAGTCAAATCACCGACTATCGAAGTTTTTGACCATTTTTCCATCGTCAATACGGAGAGACCAGGATCAGATTCAGTATCTGAAAACCACTCCGTATGGGCATTAGCGTTGCGATCGAAGATGATGAAGGAAATTGAAGACGGAGTTATTCAAGGGCTATCCTGTTTATAGAATAGTGCCTTCGGTTTGTCCAGTCCCAGGACAATGTGAATGGACGAATGTCTGATAGAGTATATCTAATGGATCGTGTAAGTTGATCTCTTCAAACGTACTTATGTTTGGTGGCGGAGAAATTCGTTTCTCTTAGCTTTATACCCGTGGTATTTTTGGGGAAATCAATTTGTGATTTGGCGGGTATGACGATGTGGCATTCAAAGGGAATGGTGGTCAGATGTTCTGAAAAATAAATTAAACCTCTAGCCTCACAACCCGGAATTTAACAAAAATCGGGCAGGCAGCATGGCTATGTGGGTCGCACCCATTAGGATGTATAATCACCTATCTAGAAAATTTAATCACCTATCTAGAAAATTCCATTTGTTCTTTAATCTATCGATGCTGTCCCTTTCGGGGAACGGTTGCTGACCACAACCGTTGGTGATATACATTCGATACACTCAAGCGAAATGAGTTGTCGGTCATGTGTGGGCCGGGTTACAAGATGTTCTTGTTGAACCCAGTGTATTCGTCTCTAGAGATACACTATCGGCAGGTGGTCCCATACCTTGTCATGTTGGAAATCCAATCTACAATAAGCGCCCAGCGGTTTTTGATTTAATATTATATATGGAGTGTGAAATGCAAGCCTTCCGCTAGATTCTATTTATTTGATGTAGACATTATTATAATATCACTGTATTTGATATCAAAAATATTTTTGGGTTATTGTAAGGTAAAAACCATTCGTGTTTATGTGTGGATCGGTCTTCCGATTACCATTTCTTTTGAAAATGATCTTTAAAAAGTTAAACCAATGGTTGGAGTTTACTCACACTAGTCCCATGACTAACCCAGAGTTTATTTTGTTTTGTTTTCCCTAAACTCTTGGGTGCCCAAATTTGTACAGGCGGTCAAGTAGTTGGGATTTTTCAGATTCACTTGAAAGAGCTCGAAGCAGGAGGCTTCACCTGTTAGCTATAGACTATCATATTTCCGTTGTGTACTATTTATGTATCTGGAAACAGGTGTTTATAACTGTTCCAGAGATAACCGTTGTGCTCTGATAATGGTATGTATACACAGTTACCGTTTTGTATTTCAAAAGTTATGTTATTTAATATATTTTATTCGTTCCGCTGTGAGCTGTGATCTTCGTTTTCTTCTATTCTAATATTTCTTTCTTTCTATTTCTCATCCTCTAACTTGTTTCTAATAATGATTCGTGTTTTTGTGCCATTTGGGTTGGACGTGTTGTGTTATTAGTTGACTCAAAGTGTATGGAAATTTGGGCCATTACATTTGGTATCAGAGCTGAAGGTTGAGTAGTAACCTTGGCTCTGTGGCATGACTCAATAGAGATGGGGTTAGCAATACCCTAGATTGAGTTTGAGTGTGTATATATATATATGAGTGCGTAGCTGTAGATTTGATATAAAATTGTTTTATATTGTGTTGGCTGGTTTGTTGAGTGATTTATGAATTCTAGTCAATACAGCATGTACAACTATATCGATAGGTGTTTCTAAACTCTCGAACAAAGCAATTCGACACAGTATTGTTTTAAAGTGGGTAAATGATATAATTTGCCCAAAAGTTATTTTGATATAAAAGTGATAATTTTCTGAAATTATTGAATGTGTTGATTGTTATTACAATCAAATGGAATTATAAAATATTGAAATGGTTATATAACCAAGATAAACTAGAATTAAATTCAAACCATAAATTGGAATTTAGATCCCGGATATTTTGAAAATATTCCTTGAAGTATTTTAAAGGTAATATATCATTGGTTTGAAGAGATTTTTGAATAGGAATGGTTTTAAATGGATTTTAAAAGTGATTAAGCACCGAAATAACTTCAGGGGCGAGAAAATAGTACTGATAATGGGTCGCGACATTATCGGTATTCATTTTCAAGTTCTTGAGTGACGGATTGCTACCACAGTGATTTGGGAATGAAAAATTTGTTTGAAAAGGACAAGTTATCTTAGATATTCAAATGCTTTGAATTGATTTGATTATAAATATATATGTATAAATATATATATGATTTCAAACTAATTTGAAATAAAATCCTGGAATTTGAATCCTGAAATTAATATTTAACTTGTATAAATAAGTTAAATAAGTTGAAATCGTGAAAGTGATTCAAATGCATTGAAATTTAACTTAAATAAAATTGGGCGGGATTAAAGATAATCCAGAATGAAATCAAACAAATTGAATATATATATATATATATATATATTGGATGTTGTTGTTTGGAATTAAACTATGTTGGAATTGAACTCAAGCAGAATAAGTGGATTGATTCTGAAATAATTGGAATTGGTAGAATGGAAATGAACTAATCAGAAGTTGATTAGAGATTTCAAAACTTGAAGTTGGATTAATTTGGAATCGATTGGGAATATATATGTACACTGAGCAGATATTGAATGGAAACAAATGAAAAAGATAGAAGTATGCCCGACAAAAAGGTACATGTATGCAATATTACTTGGGTTTGATGGTTTTATGAGCCTATGGGGCAAGCCACTTGGCTTTTTGATTTTCTTTTGGATGGGAGAAGGCCTAGATAGGCGAGTCGTGGTTGTACCGATTGAGCCGTGTAGAGGAGATGCTGCAGAAATTTTTTCAGAATTTAAAGTGTTAGAAAATTTTTTGAATTCCTGAAAAATTTCGTTAGTAAGAATAAATAAATATTTTAATTGAAATAAATTGGCCCAGCTAAACTGAAGTTAGGAAGTGAACAAAAAGGATTTTTGGACCTAGTTAATAGGGTATGTAGCCTCTTTTCCTACCTTAGCAATTTCGAGGACGAAATTATTTTAAGGGGGAAGGAATGTAACGACCCGGATTTTCAGCCGTTGAATTCTGAATATTTAAATTAGTTTAAATATTTTATTTGAATTATATATAGGAATTTATAAGGAATTTATTTAATAAAACGATATTTAAACGTATAATTTATAATTATATTTAAAACGAGCTCGGAAACGCGCGGTAGTTCGTAATATGGAGTTTTGAACTTCAACTGAGAATACAGGATCCGATATAAGTCGGATTTCTTTGAAACGAGAAACGTTGGAACCGTATTGGTTCTAATTTTCATATGAAAGAGAAAAATCTAGATTTCGTGTTATAATTTGTTAGTTATGGTCAAATCAAAATTTGAAATAGTCATTATGGAAATCGTTATTAAAATATACGCGTTAAAATAGCCATTTTGCAAACGGACTCAGATTTCGATGAAATCAAGTTCATCGGGACCGTAGCGTTAAATTATTGTACAGTGTTGAATGGCGTGGAAAACCGATGTCGTATGTGACCACGGTAGCGGTAAACGCCCGTTCAATTTCTATAGCGCGTAATTAATTTAATAAAGGGTTATTTGGATATAACTTGAACAAACGATCGAATTAGGCCACGAAACCGGTTCCGTTGAGTTCGTATCGTCGATTAGAGTCAGGATAGGTATATAGTTTGTTATTTTTAGAGACCGGGTAATTTGGCGTTAAAAATGGCATTGCGGTGCGCGTAAAAATAGCCTACCGGGGAAACAGTCTCAGAATGCGACGAAACTGGTGCCGTTTTGTTCGTATCGAAGAATTATTTTAAGGTTTCAAAGTTTCAAGTTGTTTTGATTTATCTGCTGATCGTGAAAAATTTAAACGCGTGTTTATTTCCGATTTTATAAAGGAATTTTTTTCAAATGATGTCGGAATTCAACGAAACTTGTCCCATTGGGTTCAGAATACCTTTTTACACCAAGATTAGTTATTTTATCAGTAAACGGACTGTTCGTTCATATGATTATTCGTTTATAATCAAATACGCTACGCGAAATAACTTAACATACTAATTAAATTTCATTTCATGGTGAACCACAAATGAAATAGTAGTAAGACATCTTTTAGAACTCCAACAACTACTTCCAGCCTATTTGTACATAGCCAATTCGAAACTGTCACTCATGTTACCCTTCTGTAAACTGACTGCTAAACTACAGCACATGCCTATGTTGAAATGCTGCCATGTTTTGTTCAATCACACAATGAAATTTCAAATCAAATCCCTACTCTGCTTCTTTCAGCTATCCTACGGTGCTATTCCTTGCGTGCCAATCAATTCGACCCGTGCGCCTCATGCAACTCAATCCCGTGCTACCGAAGCCAATCCTTCTTAAAATACGAGTATCCTATCGTTCTCGTTTTCAGACAAAAGGAAGATAATAGCCGAGTATTCTTTCAAACAAAAGAATCAAAAATTTATGAATCAATTAAAAATAGAATTTCTCAGCGAAATTTCACAGAATAAAATCTGTTACATCCCCCGGGATTCGGCCCTTCGATCCAATAGGGTTTTCATAAAGTTCGATTCGAATTTCCTAATGACCCAAATATCACTGAAACAAAGCCGACTGCCACTCGAACTGGAGGCGACCGGAGGTGAAATCAAAGTTGGCGTCAGGGTTAGTGGTTGGAGATCCGCTCGTTAGTGGAGTTTGGATGGGTTTCGTGTATATTTTGTTTGCTTTGTTCCTGTAGCCGCAACCTCGAGAGGCCAAGAACGCGATTCGAGGAGGGGGTCGGCCTCGTTGAGTTATTGGGTAGAGGCGGAAACTGGTGATGACTAGGAAGATATCGACGATTGTGTTGAAGTACTGGGCTAAAGGCGGGGCTGTTGGTAGGTTTTTGGGGTATCGGTTATTTTTATTTTTGGGTCCACGTTTCCTGTAGGTGGCGGTGTGAGGCATTCGACGCAAGTGGGGGGATGGTGCGAGCTGATTACAATAGGAATGGAGTTATCCTACTTGTGTAGGAGAAGAAATGAGTGGCCTTGGTTGACATCTCATGAAGTATGGTTTAAGGAGGGAGGCGACAAAGTTCGGTTATGGTTCTATGGCACAGGAGAAGTCACATCTTACCTATAGAAGGAGAAAGATTAGGAGATAACAATGGGGATTAAGGTTTAATTAAACGGTTTAAATGTTAGGGATGAAGTGGTTGGAAATTGTTTGAAGATATGCTACGCAGAAATTGGTGTGAGCAATGAGGTAGGCATTTCGTTACCAAATTATGGTATGGATCTAGTAAAGAAAATGTTTTCATTTGATAACATTTTACCTGGGATTCAGGCATGCTCTTAGCAATGCTGACGGATCTTTTGGAAGCAAAATTATGTTGTCATTGTTATTTTTGGTAAGTTGGTATAATATGTTATAGATGATGAAACTGCAGGTATGAGGGAGGAGAGGACGTTGGGTACGGTTGGAAGAAAGTAGCAGACCGGGTAAGAGTAGGGGATGGTCAGAGTAGCAGACATATAAGAGCTACTTAGAAGTGGTTGTGGCTATTTTCATCGAGGAAATGGAGGTATGAAGTAACGATCAAGTGCGGCATTTTCAGTAGTGAAGGAGCGCACCGGTTATAAACAAAAAGAGAAATTATGGAATTTGATTAACGGGTAACGGAGATTAGCAATAACCAATTAAATATAATATTATCAACTCATTTCGAATCGTCTAACTTGTAATTAAATTAACTATTTTATACATTACCAGAATTGAACGCAACCAGGTCAATTGGAACTGTAAGGAAGAAATCAACATTGGGGAACTGACATAGCTGAGAATAAAGCTATTGGAATCTCGTGATGAAAATCCGACTCCTGGTTGATTTCATACGAAACAAAAGCAAAACCATCAACTGTAAGCAAGGTGGGTAAACTCACTAACTCTACTTCGTTTATATTTTTATATAAACGAGTTTTAAAGTTATAATTTTTATACTGTGTGATGGTTGCTTGGTTGAATTGTTGATAAAATTGGTTGATAGGATTACATCATTGATCGATTATTAGTACTGATATTTCATATTGATATGAAATAATATTATTGATGTTATTAACATCTGTGGATGTAGGGAAATAAGTTGGAGGGACCAAATTGGGTTCCTCAATATTTATATTACTGTTTTTCCTTGATTTTGACGTGTGGTGTGATTTATATAGTTAGTGATTGACTTTGTGTGTTTGAGCTACCCTAGCCCTAGAATTTTGGTATTTTAAATACCGTAAAATATTCTCGAATAGAAAATGAAATTTGAGATTTAAAAAGAAAATATATTTTTCCAAAAAAATTATGGTGTTATTTCGAGTATAGGTAAAAGGTAGAAACTTGTTTTAACAAGAAGTTGATTTTAAACGGGTATATAAATTATGTTATCTTTGGATATAAATTCAAATTAAAATTTATATGAGAAAGTGAAAATCGGTTTTGAAACCGATATTTGAGTTAAGATTTGAACTTAGAAAATTATAAAAGAATATATTTATGATTAAAGTGAATAATGTTTTAAAGGAAATATTTTGCAAATGAAATTTCTATAAAGAAAAATCTAGATGATTTGAAATATGAACCCAAATTGGGAATTGAGTAAAAAGGGAAAATGGGAAATCGTTTCAAAAGAAAACGATGAGTTTTAGTTCAAGATTCAGAATACAAAATAATTGTGATAACGTTGGTAAATTGAAATGGTTATAAAGGAATTGGTTTGAAAAACAGCGATTTTAACGCTGCCATTATAATTAATGTCTTGTAGGAAAAACAGCGATTATAATGTTGCTATAGTAAATGTTTGTAAATCTAAACAGCGATTTTAACGTTGCCGTGATAATAAGTGTTTTGTAAATCTAAACAACGATTTTAATGCTACTGCTATCATAAATGTTCTATAATTCTAGACAGCGATTGTAACGCTGTTGTTTAAAGCAATGTTTTATAAATCAAATAATTGAAGACAGCGATTATAACGCTCCCGTTATAATCAGAGTTTTTCTATAAAAGAAGTGTGTACTTAGATTTAATCTGAGAGTCGCGTAAGCGATGGTTTAATTGTAATTGTGAATTTTGACTGTTTCAAAGTTAAGAATGTCGTTCAGTTAAGGTCTGAGAGGTAATTATACCCCAACTTGACTGAAGTCATGATTGACGGAGAAATGGTTAAGGTTCGGTGGCAAGGATTGGTTAGTGATATCGTTAGTTAACGAATGATTTATGGTTTGAGTTATAATAACGATGTTTTATAACATTGCGTTAATTTGAATTGTTTTTCCCAAATAAAATGAGAATTATTTTCTACACTTAGAAAATGAAATACTTAGAGACCGGAATTGTAAACGATAATTGTAACAACCCGTATTTTCAATAACCTGTAATAACATAAATCGAGGCAGAATTTAATTCTAAAATGGGAATCAAGGGAAACGGGCTATGCCATTGTGTTCGTCTCGGAAAAATACGCGAAATAGAGTCCGAGTTTTCGAAAATCGGAGTCCGTATGACCAAGATATGGCCTCGCGAAGTTTCACGAAAATTCCCAAATTAAAGTATGCTTAATTAAGTGAAATGGGTTGTGTAGATATATATATATATATATATTGATATATATATATATAATTGAAAATTTAATAAATAAATATGCAAAAATGCTCAAAACAGCGAATTGGGAGAGGGGAATAACCGAACCGGCCGATTTTTGAAGTCGACCCGAGCCCGCTGGGTCGACTAGGGGTTAATCCAGGGTGTTTGGCTGTCAACCCGTGGGCCGATTCGCTCAAGTGCAGATTTTGCATTTGAATGGTTCTCATGGTCCATCTTTAATCTAAAGGCCCTAGATGGTTCCTACACTTGACTTCTTCCCCAAGACATGCTTTGATGGCTTGGATTGAATCTAGGGTTAATCCTATGGCCTAAAACACTTGCCTAATCTATAAATAAGACCCTAACCTACCCTAATTCATTCATAATTAAACCTAGTGACTAAACTATGGCAAAATGCTAGCTCTCATGGCCTCCACTAATTTTATGAAGAGGGTTGCATACTAATCACTCTCTAATCAACTTCTAATCCCTTCTTAGCATCTTAATCTTCTTCATTTGGTGTTCAAAGTTGCTAGTTGTGAGTTTCTATCACTTTGATGATCTTTTGGTAAACTAATTAGATGAGATGTGATGAGATTTATGGTTTTGTATGTGGGTTAATGAGCTTTGAATCATATGATATGATGTTAGCATTAATCTTATGTTTATGCATGTTGAGTATGTAAGCTTATGCAAGTTTAATATGATGTATGTTATGTTTGCATGATGCTAAATATGCAAGTTGTGGGCTATGTAATCATATGCATGTTATGCAAGTTCATGGTAATATGCTATGCAAGTTACATATTTGTTAATATGCAAGTTACATGTTTGTTAATATGCAAGTTACATGTATGTAAATATGCAAGTTACATGTTTGTTAATATGCAAGTTACATGTTTGTTAATATGCAAGTTACATGTATGTAAATATGCAAGTTACATGTTTCTTTATATGCAAGTTACATGTTTGTTAATATGCGAGTTACATGTATGTAAATATGCAAGTTACATGTTTATTAATATGCAAGTTCATGATGACACATTATGCAAGTCTATAAGCTAATATGCAAGTTTGTTATGCAAAATGAATATGTAAGTTATGTGACATATTATATGCAAGTTATGTGACATGTTATGCAAGTTCATATGCAAGTTATGTGTTTGTTAATATGCAAGATGGCACCTTTGAAACATGTTCATTCATATGCAAGTTGACACCTTTTATATGTGTTATATCATGAACGAAATTACGTGGGAACGATGGGGTAATTAAATGCATAAGTTAATAAGATTGTGTGAAATTAATATAATTATGCATAACACAAAATAAATAAACATAGTATGGGAATTTGCCTATTTGGTTAGGTGTACCCATACTATGTGTTGGGAATTTACCTATTGAGTTAGGTCTACCCCATGGGAATTTACCTATTAAGTTAGGTCTACCCATGTTAAGAAAACTTGATTAATTAGGGATAATTAATATAAAATTATGAGGGTGATTAATTAGGTGTAATTAATTGACTAAGACACGAGGTTGGACTCAGTTGTAGCGTAAAACTGCCCGGACCCAACCGGCTTAACCAGTTGCTACAAATGTTAGCCCAATGTGAGAGGTCTTAGGCACAAACTAAATACGTAATTAATGTAAAGACACGAGGTTAGACTCTGTTATGACATAAGGCTGCCCGGACCCAACCGGCTTAACCAGCGGTCATAAAAGACAGTCTAATGTGAGAGGTCTTTACAAAGGTTACGTTCTTAATTAATTAATTAAGAAACACTTAACCACATTAGCATGTAGAGGGACATGAGGGGTTAAGTGGGTGCCTCGGGTGGCATGAGAAAATCTAGTGGTTGCCTTGGGTGGCAATAGAAAATACGATTAGAATACTTAACCAAAATAGAACATGTAATTAAAACATGATTAAAGGGTTAAGTGGGATATACTAGAAAAAGGGACAAGCTTAGGTGGGTAGCTTGTGGAGGCCCATTTCAACCAGTAACCCATACGTATCTTTGTGGGCTCGACCCATGTCGAGGACGGGACACGCATACTGGGCTTGACTGTAAGAGGCAAACGGGTTAGCGGTGGCAACGCAAGTCCAACGGGCTTCATATGCGTGAGTGGGCCCGGGCTGGTAGGTAAGCCGTTGTTGCATCGAGTAGATATAAGCCGTGCACCTTTAGTTTCATCAGGTTGCCACATTGGGGAATGATACATCCCACGGTGGGGCCAGCACGGGTATCTACGTTAGGGAGCCGATCGAATGGGAAGTAGTGTGTACACCTAGTGGATTGTAGGGCCCCGTGGCGCCTACTTGGTCACCTAGGGGTACGCAGGTACTAATTAGTAAATTTTATAAGTCCTTGGGTGGGATCAACCTTTAAGTTAGGAACGACTGGTGTGGTGCAGTTTAGTAATTTACCTTAGGGAGGGTAGATGCGTCTTTATCCTTTATCTTCGTTTAGTTGACTGCTTAGGGTAGCCATTCATCCCTATATGTTACCGTATATCAGTTTATGTCTTCTCTGGTTACTTTAACGATTGTATTGTTAAAGTTATAGGACTCGCTCAGACTTATGTCTGACCCTGTTGTTTTTATCTTTTTCCCAACCCTCAGGTCCTACGGTGGATCCTAGCAGTAGTGGAGCTTGATCGGATTGCTGTTCCAGTCTTTAGGAGCTTGGATAGATGTAAAGCTCCAGTTATCCAGTTATCTTTTCTTTTGTTTGGCTATTGTATGAGAGTGGGATTATGTACTTCTTTATTTTGATGGATATTGTACTTGACCTTTATTGTGGTTTTATGATGTAACCAGACATGTTTTACTTCCGCTGTTATGAGATGATGTTTTAAAATTTCAAGTACTATTTATATCTGTCTTGTTGTAATTTTTCTGTTCTATATTCACTAAAATACTCCACCGATGCTATGGCATTCCCTTAGTGAGTGATCATAGCGGGAGTGGGGTGTTACACGTGGTATCAGAGCTTAAGGTTACCAGAACAGATAAAATTTTTGAGAAAAACTACTTTCTAAGAGTATTTTCGAAGAAAGTATTTTTAAAAGCATGTCTTCTAAGAGAAAAAGTTTTTGAAAAAGAAAAGCATAATCCCCAATAGCCATATCTTTATCTTTCGGAATCTCCTTTTTGAATCTTTCCTCTTTCGTTTCAGCATGGCTGAAGATCTTAACATCCCGGAGGGTTTAGTTATACCACTATGGTATAGGAGGTTGCAAGAGGCTAGGGCCGCGGCTGCGGGTCCGGCCAATGCTACTACACCAGAGACAACCGCTCCTCCTCCTCAGCCTAGAGTGGATAATTTTGCTAAGGTTTGCAAGGAGTTCAAGGCTATAGGAGGAAAACCTTTTCTTGGTTCAGAGACTTTCGTAGAGGCTAGAGATTGGCTTAAGGAAGTGGAAGAGTTGCTAGATATCTTTGAAGTGGAAGAGGGAAAGAAAGTCAAGTTGGCGGCTTGGTTAATGAAGGGAGAGGCCTCATTCTGGTGGGAGGTCACTAATGGAGAACGCCCTGTTGACTCTTGGGCAGATTTTAAGCAAAGGTTTGGGGCTAAGTTTCTCTCAAGGGCGGAAGAGAATCTGTTTATGGAGAAGTTCTTGAATTTGAAGCAAGGGAATCTCACGGTGAAAGAATATGTCAACAAATTCAATCAATTAGCAAGGTTTGGCATAGAGTTGGTGAATACACCGGAGAAGAAGGCTTTGAGGTTCGTTAGAGGCTTGAACGAACCATTGCAAGGAATAGCTATGACTCACATTCCTATGGGGGCCACTTTTGAGAAGCTTGTCTACATGGCACTTATGCATGAGGATGATAAGAATTCTAAGGCACCAGAGAAAAAGGGGGATCAGAAGAAACCGCAACAGCAACAACAAGGCAAGGGCGGAAAAGGCAATGGTGACAAAAAGAAGACGAAGAAGAAGTGCTTCAATTGTGGAACACCAGGACACCTCAGTAAGGATTGTCGCAAAAAGAAGAAGACCGGTTGCTTTCATTGTGGTGAAGCAGGGCATCTTGTGAAAAACTGCCCAAAGAAGGGGCAGAAGACGGGGTCTACCTCAGGAGGCCAGGTGCAAGCTCTTATAGCACCACCTCAGTCAGGGGGGCAAGTTCAGGTTCTCTCAGTTCCACCGATTCAGCAGAGAGGTAGAACTATTTCCGTTGAAAGTCTGGTTTTTCTGTTTGATCATCCAGTTCGTACTTTGTTTGACTCTGGCGCATCGCATTCTTTTATCTCATCATCGTTAGTTGAGTCACTGCACTTAGACACCAGTCTAGTTGATGATCCCTTGGTTGTCTCAAACCCAATTGGGGGCTCCATATATCTGTCTATGATATGTTTGGGTTTGAAGATTTCTATACTTAGCGTTGAGTTTAGATGTGATGCTTTTGTATTGGGCTTCACGGGCTATGGGTTGATCTTGGGCATGGACTGGTTATCCAGTAATGGTGCCGTTCTTGATTGCGAAAGGAGAGTTGTCAGGCTCATGACCCGCTTGGGTAACACTCTCGAGATCTCTTGCAATCCCATGGAATCTGTTTTGCTAAGTTATCTTGAATCGCTCGATGCTTCGGTCGAAAGTTTGTGTTCTGTCAGAGTAGTCCGGGAATATCCGGATGTGTTTGAAGAAGTAAAGGGTTTGCCTCCGAAGCGGGAGATAGATTTCCGAATTTATTTGGTGGATAATGCCAAACCAGTGTCTTTGCCAGTACGCCACATGGCTCCTCGTGAGAGAAGAGAACTTCATAAGCAAGTAGGGGAGTTGCTTGAGAAGGGGTTCATAAGGCGAAGTATATCGGAGTGGGGAGCTCCAGTAGTGTTTGCCACGAAGGCGGATGGGTCCCTCAGACTTTGTGTGGATTATAGGGAACTTAATAAGCTCACGAAGAAGAATAGACACCCATTACCGAGGATAGATGATCTCTTTGATCAGTTGGTTGGCGCGTCAGTATTTTCGCAGATGGACTTAGCTACAGGGTTTCATCAGTTAAGAGTGGCGGAGGACAGTATAGAGAAGACTGCTTTCCGGACTCCGGATGGTTTTTATGAGTGGCTAGTGATGCCATTTGGGTTGACAAACGCCCCCGCATACTTTGTTGATCTCATGAGTAGAGTGTTCAGAGAGTATCTGAATAAGTTTGTAGTAGTTTTTGTGGATGACATCTTGGTCTTTTCCAAGAATGAAGAAGAGCATGCATTACATCTCAAGGAAGTGTTGGAGACTCTTCGAGCGCATAGTCTTAAAGCTAAATTCTCTAAATGCCATTTTTGGAGAAGAGAAGTGCGATTCTTAGGGCATGTGGTCTCTAAGGAAGGGATAGCTGTGGATCCCGCAAAGATAGTATCTATCCAGGATTGGAAAGTTCCTAGAAATGCTACCGAGGTAAGAAGTTTCTTGGGGTTGGCAGGATATTATAGGAAGTTCATCAAAGACTTCGCGAAGATATCAGCCCCATTAACCCGCTTGACGAAGAAGAATCTCGTTTTCTTATGGGACGTAGATTGTGATGATGCTTTCCGACGGTTAAAGAGAGCTTTGACCACCGCTCCAGTTTTAGTGCTCCCAGATGGGAGTAAGCCGTTTGTTGTTTATACGGATGCTTGTGGAACAGGATTGGGCGCAGTCTTGATGCAGGAGGGAAGGGTAATAGCCTATGGAGGGAGGCAATTGAGAGTGCATGAGAAGAATTACCCTACCCATGATCTAGAGTTGGCCGCGATTGTTTTCGCACTTAAGTCTTGGCGCCATTATCTTCTTGGTGAGAGATTCGAGTTGTTCACCGACCATAAATCATTGAAGTACTTATTCTCTCAGAAGGATTTAAACTTAAGACAGCAAAGGTGGATGGAGTTCTTAGCATCCTATGATTTCGAGATAGCGTATACCCCTGGTAAGGGTAACGTGGTGGCAGACGCCTTAAGTAGAAAAAGGCTATCTTTGAGTCCATTGTTCGTGGAACGACGAAGCTTGGAGTTTCTTTCTTTGTTTGACTTCAGACCTTCTGTTGATTTTGTACCTGGTTTGTTGGCATCCTTGGAGGTTAGACCTACTCTTTTGAGACGGATTGGCGAGGCTCAGCGAGACGACCCACAGTTGGTTGTGTTGGTAGAGAAGCTTATAAGAGGGGAGTCGTCCAGCCATTTGGGTAGATACACCATAGATGATAAGGGATGGTTGCATAGAGACGGTAGACTTTGTGTACCGCAAGATGAGGGTTTGAAGAAGGCTATTTTGGATGATGCACATCGTTCAAGAATGACTATTCATCCCGGTGGAGACAAAATGTACCAAGACATGAAGAGAGTTTTCTTCTGGGCCGGTATGAAGAAAGATGTGGCCGAGTATGTGGCTAGATGCTTAGTGTGCCAACAAGTTAAAGTGGAGCAAAGGAAACCCGGTGGGTTGCTACACCCATTGGAAGTTCCACAGTGGAAGTGGGATAGTGTCTCGATGGATTTCATCGACGGGTTACCGAGATCGAGGAAGGGCAATACGGGAATTTGGGTTGTGGTAGACAGACTTACCAAGAGTGCCCATTTTATACCCGTAAAGAGTAAGAGGACCGCTCCATGGCTTGCTTCAGTCTATGTTAGAGAGATTGTTAGATTGCATGGCGTACCATCCAGCATTGTGAGTGATCGAGATCCTATTTTCACTAGTGAGTTTTGGAGAAGTTTGCAAGAGGCGGTAGGGACTCAGTTGTGTTTGAGCACCGCATATCATCCTCAGACGGACGGTCAGACCGAGAGGGTGAACCGTATCTTAGAAGATCTTTTGAGGCTTTGTATCTTGGATTTTGGAGGTACATGGGAAGAACATCTTCCTTTGGTGGAGTTCGCATATAATAACAGCTTTCAGTCCAGTATTGGTATGGCTCCTTTCGAAGCTCTTTATGGAAGGCCTTGTCGATCTCCTACATGTTGGTGGGAATCTACGGATAAGATCTTGCTTGGGCCGGATATGGTTAGAGAGACTTCAGAGAAGATTGATTTAATTCGAAAAAGGATGAAAGCAGCGCAAGATAGACAGAAATCTTATGCGGATCGGAGAAGGACGGATCTTGAGTTTGAGGTTGGGGACATGGTTTTTGTCAAAGTATCTCCATTGAGAAATGTTGTTCGCTTTGGGTCCGTAGGGAAGTTAGCACCGAGATTTGTTGGGCCGTTTCCTATTAAGGAAAGGATTGGACGGATGGCATATAGGGTGGAGTTGCCCGACAGACTTAGTGGTGTTCATGATGTATTCCATGTATCACATTTGAGGAAGTGCTTACATGAGACCGCGGAGGTGGTAGAGCCGAGCTTGCTTAGAGATGTAGAGGTAGAGCGTGATGCGACGATTCGACGAGCTCCTACTCGCATCCTTGGGTCAGAGACTAGGAAGTTGAGGAACAGAGAAGTTCAGCTAGTTAAAGTGCAATGGGAAGATGACGAAAGCAATGCTACTTGGGAGACGGAAGCAAAGATGCGTTCTTTGTATCCATTTCTTTTTGAGAGTATGTCTTTTAACTTCTCCTTTATTGCTTGTCTAGTACTTATCTTATCTTTAGTATATCCTCTCGCTAATACCTATGACCTTTAGATAGGGTAAAACCTATGGTTGAAACATGTGTTTGAAACATGTTATGGTTGATGGATGCATATGGATGCAATTGTTTGCTAGTGGTTGCTCGTGGATGCATATACACACACATTAGGCACTAGATCGGCTCAGTCACTTCATGTTGCATATTGCATAAATGGATGTGGTAGTTAGATTGATGGATGTATCATGGCTGTGTTATCATATGGATGATGCATTTTTGTGTATGGTTGTGCACGCATGTAGAAATTTGTATGTGTCAATAGGGTTTCGCATACATATTGGATGCATGGCACTATCATGGTTTGCATTAAGGAGGTTTACTGTATCAGTAACCGCCTGATTTTCGCATTAGGTAAGTACATATACACACACTTTTGCATATATCCATCCAGCATTTAGAATCTTGTAAGGACAATGATTGCTCGTGGATGATGCTTTGAGTAGATGGATGATTGGATGGTAGGATACGTTCTTCCTAACTTGAAGATTTCGGGGACGAAATCCTTTAAGGAGGGGAGAATGTAACAACCCGTATTTTCAATAACCTGTAATAACATAAATCGAGGCAGAATTTAATTCTAAAATGGGAATCAAGGGAAACGGGCTATGCCATTGTGTACGTCTCGGAAAAATACGCGAAATAGAGTCCGAGTTTTCGAAAATCGGAGTCCGTATGACCAAGATATGGCCTCGCGAAGTTTCACGAAAATTCCCAAATTAAAGTATGCTTAATTAAGTGAAATGGGTTGTGTAGATATATATATATATATATATTGATATATATATATATAATTGAAAATTTAATAAATAAATATGCAAAAATGCTCAAAACAGCGAATTGGGAGAGGGGAATAACCGAACCGGCCGATTTTTGAAGTCGACCCGAGCCCGCTGGGTCGACTAGGGGTTAATCCAGGGTGTTTGGCTGTCAACCCGTGGGCCGATTCGCTCAAGTGCAGATTTTGCATTTGAATGGTTCTCATGGTCCATCTTTAATCTAAAGGCCCTAGATGGTTCCTACACTTGACTTCTTCCCCAAGACATGCTTTGATGGCTTGGATTGAATCTAGGGTTAATCCTATGGCCTAAAACACTTGCCTAATCTATAAATAAGACCCTAACCTACCCTAATTCATTCATAATTAAACCTAGTGACTAAACTATGGCAAAATGCTAGCTCTCATGGCCTCCACTAATTTTATGAAGAGGGTTGCATACTAATCACTCTCTAATCAACTTCTAATCCCTTCTTAGCATCTTAATCTTCTTCATTTGGTGTTCAAAGTTGCTAGTTGTGAGTTTCTATCACTTTGATGATCTTTTGGTAAACTAATTAGATGAGATGTGATGAGATTTATGGTTTTGTATGTGGGTTAATGAGCTTTGAATCATATGATATGATGTTAGCATTAATCTTATGTTTATGCATGTTGAGTATGTAAGCTTATGCAAGTTTAATATGATGTATGTTATGTTTGCATGATGCTAAATATGCAAGTTGTGGGCTATGTAATCATATGCATGTTATGCAAGTTCATGGTAATATGCTATGCAAGTTACATATTTGTTAATATGCAAGTTACATGTTTGTTAATATGCAAGTTACATGTATGTAAATATGCAAGTTACATGTTTGTTAATATGCAAGTTACATGTTTGTTAATATGCAAGTTACATGTATGTAAATATGCAAGTTACATGTTTCTTTATATGCAAGTTACATGTTTGTTAATATGCGAGTTACATGTATGTAAATATGCAAGTTACATGTTTATTAATATGCAAGTTCATGATGACACATTATGCAAGTCTATAAGCTAATATGCAAGTTTGTTATGCAAAATGAATATGTAAGTTATGTGACATATTATATGCAAGTTATGTGACATGTTATGCAAGTTCATATGCAAGTTATGTGTTTGTTAATATGCAAGATGGCACCTTTGAAACATGTTCATTCATATGCAAGTTGACACCTTTTATATGTGTTATATCATGAACGAAATTACGTGGGAACGATGGGGTAATTAAATGCATAAGTTAATAAGATTGTGTGAAATTAATATAATTATGCATAACACAAAATAAATAAACATAGTATGGGAATTTGCCTATTTGGTTAGGTGTACCCATACTATGTGTTGGGAATTTACCTATTGAGTTAGGTCTACCCCATGGGAATTTACCTATTAAGTTAGGTCTACCCATGTTAAGAAAACTTGATTAATTAGGGATAATTAATATAAAATTATGAGGGTGATTAATTAGGTGTAATTAATTGACTAAGACACGAGGTTGGACTCAGTTGTAGCGTAAAACTGCCCGGACCCAACCGGCTTAACCAGTTGCTACAAATGTTAGCCCAATGTGAGAGGTCTTAGGCACAAACTAAATACGTAATTAATGTAAAGACACGAGGTTAGACTCTGTTATGACATAAGGCTGCCCGGACCCAACCGGCTTAACCAGCGGTCATAAAAGACAGTCTAATGTGAGAGGTCTTTACAAAGGTTACGTTCTTAATTAATTAATTAAGAAACACTTAACCACATTAGCATGTAGAGGGACATGAGGGGTTAAGTGGGTGCCTCGGGTGGCATGAGAAAATCTAGTGGTTGCCTTGGGTGGCAATAGAAAATACGATTAGAATACTTAACCAAAATAGAACATGTAATTAAAACATGATTAAAGGGTTAAGTGGGATATACTAGAAAAAGGGACAAGCTTAGGTGGGTAGCTTGTGGAGGCCCATTTCAACCAGTAACCCATACGTATCTTTGTGGGCTCGACCCATGTCGAGGACGGGACACGCATACTGGGCTTGACTGTAAGAGGCAAACGGGTTAGCGGTGGCAACGCAAGTCCAACGGGCTTCATATGCGTGAGTGGGCCCGGGCTGGTAGGTAAGCCGTTGTTGCATCGAGTAGATATAAGCCGTGCACCTTTAGTTTCATCAGGTTGCCACATTGGGGAATGATACATCCCACGGTGGGGCCAGCACGGGTATCTACGTTAGGGAGCCGATCGAATGGGAAGTAGTGTGTACACCTAGTGGATTGTAGGGCCCCGTGGCGCCTACTTGGTCACCTAGGGGTACGCAGGTACTAATTAGTAAATTTTATAAGTCCTTGGGTGGGATCAACCTTTAAGTTAGGAACGACTGGTGTGGTGCAGTTTAGTAATTTACCTTAGGGAGGGTAGATGCGTCTTTATCCTTTATCTTCGTTTAGTTGACTGCTTAGGGTAGCCATTCATCCCTATATGTTACCGTATATCAGTTTATGTCTTCTCTGGTTACTTTAACGATTGTATTGTTAAAGTTATAGGACTCGCTCAGACTTATGTCTGACCCTGTTGTTTTTATCTTTTTCCCAACCCTCAGGTCCTACGGTGGATCCTAGCAGTAGTGGAGCTTGATCGGATTGCTGTTCCAGTCTTTAGGAGCTTGGATAGATGTAAAGCTCCAGTTATCCAGTTATCTTTTCTTTTGTTTGGCTATTGTATGAGAGTGGGATTATGTACTTCTTTATTTTGATGGATATTGTACTTGACCTTTATTGTGGTTTTATGATGTAACCAGACATGTTTTACTTCCGCTGTTATTAGATGATGTTTTAAAATTTCAAGTACTATTTATATCTGTCTTGTTGTAATTTTTCTGTTCTATATTCACTAAAATACTCCACCGATGCTATGGCATTCCCTTAGTGAGTGATCATAGCGGGAGTGGGGTGTTACAATAATATAAAAAGGAATTAATATAAAAAGGGGCCAATGTTGTTTGATCGATAGAATTTCCATCTGGAAATAATATCGTTGGTCGCACATTTATTTTTCTTTGATAGTTAAATCACCGACTATCGAAGTTTTTGAGCATTTTTCCGTCGTCAATACGGAGAGACCGGGATCAGATTCAGTATCTGAAAACCACTCCGTATGGGCATTAGCGTTGCGATCGAAGATGATGAAGGAAATTGAAGACGTGTCTTGTTTATAAAATAGTGCCTTCGGTTTGTCCAGTCCCAGGACAATGCGAATGGACGAATGTCTAACAGAGTATATCTAACGGATCGCGTAAGTTGATCTCTTCAAACGTACTTACGTTTGGTGGCGGAGGAATCCGTTTCTCTTAGATTTATACCCATGGTATTTTTGGGGAAATTAATTTGTGATTTAGTGGGTATGACGATGTGGCATTCAAAGTGAATGGTGGTCAGATGTTCTGGAAGATAAATTAAACCTCTAGCCTCACAACCCGGAATTTGATAAAAATCGGGCAGGCAGCATGGCTATGTGGGTCGCACCCATTAGGATGTATAATCACCTATCTAGAGAAATTCCATTTTTTATTTAATCTGTCGATGTTGTCTCTTTCGGGAAACGGTTGCTAATCCCAACCGATGTTGATATACATTCGATACACTCAAGCGAAATGAGTGGTCGGTCATGTGAGGGCCGGGTTGGAAGATGTTCTTGTTTAACCCAGTGTATTTGTCTCTAGAGATACACTATCGGCAGATGGTCCCATAACATGTCATGTTGGAAATCCAATCTCCAATAAGGGCCCTGCGGTTTTTGATATAATATTATATATGGAGCGTGAGATGCAAGCGTTCCGCTTGATTCTATTTATTTGATGTAGACATTACTATAATATCACTGGATTTGATATCAAAAATATTTTTGGGTTATCGTAAGGTAAAAACCATCCGTGTTTTTGTGTGGATCGGTCTTACGATTACCATTTCTTTTGAAAATGATTTTTAAAAAGTTAAAAATAGTTGGAGTTTACTCACACCAGTCCCATGACTGACCCAGAGTTTATTTTGTTTTGTTTTCCCTAAACACTTGGGTGCCCAAATTTGTACGGGCAGTCAAGTAGTTGGGATTTTTCAGATTCACTTGAAAAAGCTCGAAGCGGGAGGCTTCACCTGTTAGCTATAGACTATCATATTTCCGCTGTGTACTGTTTATGTATCTGGAAACAGGTGTTTATAACTGTTCCAGAGATAACCGTTGTGCTCTGATAATGGTATGTATATACAGTTACCGTTTTGTATTTCATAAGTTATGTTATTTAATATATTTTATTCGTTCTGCTATGATTTGTGATCTTCGTTTTCTTCTATTCTAATATTTCTTTCTTTCTATTTCTCATCCTCTAACTTCTTTCTAATAATGATTCGTGTTTTTGTGCAATTTGGGTTGGACGTGTTGTGTTATTAGTCGACTCAAAGTGTATGGAAATTCGGGCCATTACATGCATCGAAGAAAATCCCTCTCAAATTGTGGCTTTAAGGGAAATGCAGGCACCTAGGACAAAAAAGGAACTTCAAAGCCTAATGGAAAAGTTGCGGCATTAAATCGGTTCGTTTCCGAAGCAACAGATCGGTGTATTCCACTTTTTGATGCCTTGAATAAAGGAAGAAAGGACTTCCAATGGACCTCAAAGTGCAAGGAGGCCTTCGAAGGATTGGTTAGACATATGGAATCACATCCAATGTTGTCAAAACCCAAAAAAGGGGAAGATCTATTTCTATATCTAGCAGTTTCATCACATGCCTTGAGTGCTGCACTAATCCGAGAAGAGGTAGGGGTACAATTTCCAGTATATTATATCAGTAAGAGACTTGCTGGGGCAGAACTAAATTACCCCAAGCTGGAGAAAGTCGCATATTGTCTCCTCATTGCATCAAAAAAGTTGAGACCATATTTCCAATCTCATCCTATCAAAGTCCTCACCGATCAACCATTAAGGAAAATTCTCTTTCGCTCGGAGACTTCAGGAAGGTTGCTCAAGTGGAACATCAAGCTAATTCAATATGACATTACCTACCATCCTCGAAGAGCCATTAATGGCCAAGCCCTAGCAGATTTTATAGCTGAGTTTACGAACAGAGGAGAGGAGGATGGGCAACCAGCAGAAACAGAGACTAGTTGGAAACTTTACTTTGATGGATCTAGAAACGACTATTGTTCAGGGGCCGAAATTGTCTTGCAAACCCCGGAAGGCCACTCTTTATGCTACGCCTTGAGATTAGAGTTTCCATCAACTAATAACGAAGATGAATATGAAGCACTGATAACAGGATTAAAGTTCGCAAAAGAGCTAAATCTGAAAACCTTGCAGATTTTCTGTGATTCTCGGTTGGTAGTAGGCTAGGTACGCAAAGAGTTCCAAACCAAGGCTGGGATCCTCCCTTCTTATTTAAGCAAAGCTATGGAACTTTTAAATGATCTCGACCACTATGTTATATCTCACATTCCTAGAGAGAAAAATTCAAAAGAAAATTTTCTTGCCAAGTATGCTAGTTCATCAGACGCTCAGCTGCTGGGTTTGATCCCCATCGAAGTCCTTTCTACCCCAACCATTAAGGAGGCAAGTATTGACTTGATAATGGAGACCGTTGAGGAACCTACGTCATGGATGACTCCAGTCAAGGAATATATCCTTAATGGGGCACTTCGTGAAGATCAGAAAAAGAAAAGAAAGATATTGCGAAAGGCCCCTTTATACCTCATTCAAGATGGGAAACTTTACCGACGAGTATTTTCCGTGCCACTTATGCAATGCGTAACTAAAGAGGAATCTAAGGCAATTTTGGCAGAGTTGCATGAGAGAGATTGTGGAGGACACACCGGTGGCCAAACGTTAGCCAAGAAGATTCTGCAATACGGCTATTTTTAGCCTGATGTGAATCTAGATGCCATGACCTATGTGAAGAAGTGTGACAAGTGCCCAAGATTCGCTAAGATTCCAAGAGCACCTCCCACGGAGTTAACTCAAATGATCATTCCATAGCTGTTTGCGGTCTGGGGCATAGATTTAATTGGGATATTACCCACCGCAAAATCGAATATGAAATACGCTATAGTAGCTGTCGACTACTTTACCAAATGGACTGAAGTAGCACCTTTGGCTACTATCACATCAAAGAAGGTGATCAATTTTGTTTTAAAAAACATTATTTTCAGGTTTGGAGTGCCACAATAGATCATTACCGATAACGGAACCCAGTTCGAAAGCAATTAGTTCCTAGACTTCTGCGCTAGATATAAAATCAAAAAGAGTTTTGCAGCTGTGGCCCATCCGTAAGCAAACGGGCAAGTGGAAGCCATCAACAAAATATTGAAATCAACCATCAAGAAGCGTCTTGAAAAAGCTAAAGGCAACTGGGTTGACGAGCTTCCCCTTGCACTATGGGCATACCGAACAACACATAAAACTGTTACGGGGCACACGCCATTCTCATTAGCATTTGGGTCAGAAGCTATGACCCCGGTGGAATTGGAAGTACCCACTCACCGTAGGATCCATTTTAACCAGAAGGAGAATGAAAAGCTGCAACTTGAAGCAATTGATTTGCTGGAGGAAAGATAAAAAGAAGCTGAGCTTAGGATGGCGGCCCATCAACGAAAAGTAGCCAGACATTTTAATGCAAAAGTCAAGTAAAGAACTTTTCACGTCAAGGACCTCGTCCTAAAGAGAATTATGACTAGAACCATGGTATTCGGACCCAATTGGGAGGGGCCCTACATGATCAGCTAAAAATTTGCAGATGGCACTTTTGAACTAAAGACGACAGACGGAATCGCACTCCCTCGAGCATGGAACAGCATTCACCTTCGCCGTTATTTTGTTTAAAAGTTTCTTTCACACATTACGCATTATACATACATCATGAATTTTAAACATATCATGCATTGTAAATATTTCACATATTACGCATTGTATGTCATGCAAAGTTTGTGCAAAATTAATGAAAGGAACTACTTTACCTGTCCAAAATCGTACGTTCGCAAGTTTTGACTTCAAATTGCTAATAACGATTTTTATTACTGCCTTTTTTAGTAGACAAAATCGCATTTGAAACCAAGTAAAGCTCAGTGAATGCTACAGCACATCCCAACAGGGAGAGCTCAAGTACTTCTTAATGCTCAAACACTCTAGTGATTCCTGTCATAGAGGATATAAAGTACGAAGCCGTAAATAAGGTGCATCAATAACTCTTAATCCAAAATAATGTTGCACTCAGAGTACAGTCCAAGTTTTGAATTTGGCCGTAGGGGCACCCTCTTAATAATAAAGTTCAAAACCCTAGTTCTAGCAAATCATACTAAAAATCTGATAAATGAACTAGTGTCAACCCCATGAAACAATGCGACTATAAACCAAAGACCTCCCCGAGGGGCACCCAGTTGATCGCCAATGCCATTAAGATATGGCTGGACAGCGATACAAACACCGGGTTTAAAAAACCAAAGACCTCCCCGAGCGGCACCTGGTTCTTCACCAATGCCATTAAGATATGGCTGGATAGCGATACAAACACCGGGTTTAAAAAACCAAAGATCACCCTGAGGGGCACCTGGTTGATCGCCAACGCCATTAAGATATGGCCGGATAGCGATACAAACACCAGGCTTTTTATCCCAAGACCTCCTCGAGGGGCACCCAGTTGATCGTCGACGCCATTAATACATGGCTGGATAGCGATATAAATACAGGTTTTTCAAAGACCTCTTTGAAGGGATCAACTCAGATGTTGGATCTTCCAAATCAAGCTATTGATTCTAGGTCTTCCAAACCCAGTTATCGACAGACCCAAAGACCTCTTCAGGGGCGTCCGACAAGTTCGACAAGCGTCTGAATTATTCAGGCTCAGCGAACAACGGATCAAATATCCTTTCGGAGGCATCTGATCATAAATCGGATCATTCAAATTCGGCTAATGATGGAACCAAAAGACTTTCATCAAAGTTATTCGGCAAATTCTACAAGTAACTGGCCCGCTCAGTTACCAGGAATGACAGATTTCTTTATTTAACTATAAATGTCATGCCTGATTTTCAAAATATTGAAACCAATTGTGGTATGGAGACAACTACCGTCACATTAATGAAATATAGTAACACTCTCTTAAACATACTACAGTCCAGTCACAATTTCATGAAAATCCGGCATTAGACCATTCCAACCAACAAACCTGGATTTTATGGAATGACTGAGATGAAATCAAAGATCCCAATAAAATCCAGTAAAGCTGGCTGGACTAGCTCAGCCTGCCATAACAAATAATTTATAATGCAGAATCTGTATTGCAAATGCAAAATAGGAAGATACAACGAAGCTAAAAGTAAAAGCATAAGTACGAGAGAAGAACACAACTTCATTCTAACGTCATCGGGTAGAATAACATACACTACCAAAATTACATCATCCACCAAACAAGTCAAACGCAGGATCAAGCATATAAGCTAAAGTCCAAAGCAAGGACTGGTACTCGCATTAAACAATCCAGTCTAATAATTTACATGCATAAGATGACAACCCAAAAGGCAGAGCAAGAAAGTTATGAAAGTCACAATTCATTCCCATCATGAAATCACCCCCTAAGCAGAAGGAGAGGGAGGTGGATCAATCTTTCCCTCCTAGCCCAGAAGCTCGGCAATGACTCTATCTCTAGACTTCAAGGATCGGATAAGCACGGCTTTGTCATCTTCCAAAGCAGAAATTCGCTCAAGATTTTCTATGTTCAATCTCTGTAGGTTACAGGCAAGCATGTTCCCACCAATCATCTTCTTTGCAGTAAATTCTCAAGGATATTGGTGTGCTTCTCAAACCAATATGTGGTATTATCAAGCTGGGCAAGCACACTACGTTGTATGACATCTATGTCATCAGGAACGACTTGTTTGTTGGATGGGTGTATGTCCACCTCCACACGTACACCCTGTAAGCACCATCCTTTGAATGGACTAGCAAATTCAAGATAACATGGTTCAGAAACATAGTGAGGTCTATCCATGATGGCTCGCAGGTCTTCAAGAGATGGAGCATTACAAGCAGGAGGGTCCGAAGTAGAATAAGCATCTGTTTCAAGCAGCTCATTCGATCTGCGATGTTTCCGAGAATCGTCGTCCTTCAAAAGACTCTTCATCTAATTGTGGCTACAATACATCCTGCATAAACAACAGCATTTGTAAAAGAAAGAAAAAGGAAAACATGTGCAAAAGTGTCCGACCCAGTTAAGACACTTTGGGTCGTTGAAATCAATCAGGGTTTTGGTAGGATCGCGGGTTAAAATCTAAGAGTGGTGGCAACGACCTAATTCGAGATAAGCACTTGGCAATGATGTGAAATCAATTAGGGTTTTGTGGCATGGTTGCCCGTACCGTAGATGCAACATGACAGTTTGCCCATATTGTCGTCACGGTCTGAAAACTAATGGCCAGAGCACGGCATGAGATTCTAGTCGGCACACGGCATGATACTCATGGCGGTTCACGACATGATACTCATATTTGTTCACGACATGATACTCATGTTGATCCACGGTCTGAAACTCATATTGTTGAAAACACATAAGGAATAAGTCGCGCGTGTTACACAAAAATCAGGGTTCAGAGAAAATCAAAGGATTTCAGAGTCCTCATACACAAGTATACTTACTGAACCGTGCTATCTGCAAAATAAGTGGTTGAGATGAAAGTGGTTTTCCATCAGACGGTTGTTCACGTAACTATAATTCAACTTGTTTTCTATTCACAAACATCTCGATAACACAAAACTGCCAAAATCGGTTCACAAGACCATTACTTTATCGTAAATAAGTAAAAATCCTTAAATCCTACACAAATCCTAGCTTTTAGAAAAACAAAGAAGGAGAAAGATATCACTCCTTACATCAACATCATCACCAAACGTATGATCGGAACAATGCCAAAAGTGGTCCCACAAAAAATCCTAAAAGTATCAAATTTTATTTAAAACGTACGCACAACAAGAAGGGGATTTTGAATCGCACCTAATTCTTGGTGGCGAAAAGTTTCGAATTTGATTATCGGACTAAGGGATTACCTAGACTTGAATCACTTTGATGGTGATGATGATCAGAGGGTTTAGTGGATGACGGCCGCCATTAATGGGGTTTTCTAGTTTAAAAAAGGATTACAGAAAAGTGACTGTTTAAAGAGAAAATAAAGAGGGGGATTAAAACAAATAAACCAAGTTTACTGGGCCCCTCAACGACCCAATACCGAGGAGAATGGCAACGGGCTTTAACCAGTCTGTGACCAAGAGTTCACAGCGATTTAAGACCATGTTGCGACCTAAGAAGCTGGACGACTTAAGAATGAAATATTTTAGGGACTCACAAGGTTTGAAAGCCCTAACGACCTAAAGGTTCTCGAGCGACATGGAAAGGCTATGACAACTCACGACATGATGTTAATTTGCGACATGAGTCCAAAAGCATCCTAACGAGTTAACTGAAATCTATGCAAAAATGTTGTAAAATATAAGGATTCGAAGCCCATGCTATTTCTAATAACACGGACTTCGAGGGGCAAATGTTAACCCATAAAAATAAAGGTTTGAGCCATGTCGAGTTAGCCAAGTCGCCGAAAGCCATATCAAAAAAAGGACCAAGGCGTTAAAACCATGTCGCAAGGAAGAGAGCTCAATCATACCACCATGTCGTGCTATGCCAACTCACTTAGAGCTACACAAGTCGAAGTCAAGTCATGTCGGCTACGTATGTGACGTTAGACCGGTGTAGCGACATGAAGATAAGCCGCAATGGTTATCACGCCATTCATCATGTCGTGAATGACATGAGAAGGGTCGCATGATGTGACTTCCTTCTTAAGTCAAGTCGTTGCGCTGCATCAAACCATTACATGTTCATATCCGATGTACCATACCGCTCTGCGACATGGTATCAATAGCATTTCATTGCATAAAGCTGCACCAACCCGCACCATAAGGTCATGTCGCATGGAATTAAGTCGTGCCTAAATCAGGACACCATGTCGTTCATACCATTAGGACCGCGACAGAGTAAAGTCACGTTTCCATAACGCCATTTCGCTTGGAAGCATAAAGAGTCGAGTCGCCGGTCATGCCGCAATAGAAGCCATGCTATTCTGTTGATTGAAAAGAGAAACCAACCCGCCATACGACATACGTCATGTCGGTGGCGACCTGAGTCATGGCGTTTTTTGCATAATTACAAAACTGCCACCTGGTCCGGAAATCTCGTATAAATACCCCCTCACTTCTTCATTTATGGGGATCGAATTTTAAGACCACGAAGTGCTGCCAGAATTATTCCTCCACCGTTCTAACATCTTTCCAACATCATAAATTGAAGATTAATCCATGGATCATGATCAAGAGGAAGGGCATCCAATTGATTCTCAAGTTGAAGATTGATTAATCAAGCTCAAGTACAAGGAGAAATTCTTCCAAATCAACCACATCTACATCAAATCTCCTTTGATAATATGTTTCTCTACCATTTTGATAGATTCAAGTATGACTCATGAGTATGAGAGTGATAAGAATGTTGTATGAGAGAAATTAATCTTGTAATCTTCATATTGATAATGAAATCCTTTATGAGAGTGGACGTAGATCCTTATTGGATTGAACCACTATAAAACTTTGAGTCTTCTACTTGCATTTCAATCGTTGTGTGGCTTCACTTTTTTACTTTTTGTGAGACATTTATTCACATTTTTTGGTGTTTTGCCCATTTTAGGGAAAACACTGACACTCCCAGGGTTCACTACAGGGGAATCCTAAGACATGTGCTAGAATGTCTCGAATCAATAGGGATGATCCCTAGCCTTGACTCATGATGGAATACAATTTCCAATACGTGACTTTTGGTTTTAGTTGTAGAGCCTAGTATGGCGACAAGATATATGGTACCCATGCCGTCTATGATTGATACATTTATATTCGAAGCTGATTTCTTCACTTAAAGTAATAATATCAAGATGATTTGTTTTAAATGTACCAAACATATTTGGACATTATAAGGTGAAACTCTATCCTCTGGTTTCTGTTTGCACTGTGTGATAGGACCTGAGTCTTATATTAGCTTCATTTTTCTAAAAGTATCGCGTTGTTTATAAATTGTTTTATGGTATCCTTGGGAGGAAACCCGCTCTGTGTTATACGGCATGGTCCCTTAATTTACCCAATTATTAAAAATCAAGTTTAATAGCTGTTTTAGTTCTCACACCAGTCAAATGACTGACTCGGAGTTTATTGTTTTAACCTAAACTCTGGATGCCCCTATTTTCCGCATGGGCAGCTAGTAGTTTCGGTTTGGCAGATTTATATTTCACAAGATCCTCGTTTACAGCTGGGGCTATATTCGGGAAGCTTTGTAGCCGTGTATTATTTTCAGTTGTGTTAGTTGCTATATTTTCTGCTACGCACTATATTTATACATTCTTATTTCCGCTGCTATGTATTTTAATCTCTGGTATTTTCTGATGTATATTTTTTATTCATTTATACTCTGATATTCTTGTGCTCTGATGTTAATGTTGTAATAACAATGAAATGTTCTTCTGTTTGTGTTCTACTGCATCGTGTTCTCAACTCAATCCGCAATTTTCAGTCTCTTCGGGGATCAGGGAGGTGTGGATAGTTAAAGTTGGTATCAGAGCTTTGGTTTACAGAGCTCGGATAACAAGGCACATTAGAACTGAACGAAAGAATTCTTCAGAGATACGATTAGTAACATCCTATAAGAATGACTTGTTAGAGATAGGGTTAGTAATACCCTAGAATGAGTTTGAAGAGTGTTTTTAATTAAAACAAATTTAGTTTTGAAATTTAAATCATTTTATACGTATTCGAGTATTTTATTTTAAATGATTTGGACTATCGAGTATTAGTAGATTTTGCATATACGCCTAGCTAGCATGTATACGAAGCCACAATATACTAGATAGATATAGAATCATGCTCTAGTCGCCCGGGGATGATTCTATTGATGACTACATAGCATTAGTAGTTTATTTTCAAGTTTCGAAAGTAGGATATCTATATATTTCTAACTGACTGGTGTGAGAACCAAACTTAATTAAAATTTATTGTTTGTGATTTGAAATTGGATCTTTGAGTTTATGTATATATAAAAGCTATGTATTCAGTAATTTAATCAACTAATTGATTGATGATTGTGTTGTGTGATTATCAGTATAACTAATAAATGTATTGAAATAATAGAACCAATATAAGCATGAAAGGAAAATTAAGCCAAATCAAGTCAAATTTGCACTGAATTGAAAATTGACTGCCATTGCATACATATACATGTATATATGTGAACATGTCATAGCAAGGAGGCTATAGAAGAGGAATAAAATTGTATGCCCGACAAATAGGTACATATTTACTGTATTTCTTGGGTTTGGTGATTTTATGAGCCGATTGGCTTTTTATTTTTCTTATAGATTGATGAGGGCCCTATGAGGCAAGTTGCGGTTTTAAATATCAACCCGTACAAAGGAGGTTACGGTGAAATTTTTCGAAAATTTAAGGCGTTAGCCAAATTTTTGAAAAATTAGAAAGTTCTTAGAGATTGAAAAGTTGGAGAACATGAGCCAAAATGAAAGTTGAGTTTGTTAGTTAAACAACTTTCAGCACCATTCCTTTTCGAGGACGAAAAGATTTTAAGTGGGGCAGATTGTAACAACCCGGAATTTTGGAACCAATTTAAATTTTTTATTTTAGATATTTGGATGCATTTTGAATATTTAAAATGATTTATTTTAAATAATAACGATTAAAAATTTATTTTAATCGAAGTTTGAAATTATATATTTATAATTCAATTAAAATGAATTCAAAATGGCGCGGTAGTTTGAAAATTTGTTTTAAACTCTAAATTGATATACAGAATCCAATATAAATCAGAATTGAATGAAACCAGAAATATTAGAATCGAATTAATCATATCTTTCTACCGAATGTAAGAAACTAAGATTTCACTTAAAAAAATGATAAGTTATGACTAGTTTAAAATTCAGAACAGTTGCTATGCAATTTATATATATTTTAATTAATCTATAAGCCCTTAAAATTTGAGATTTTGCAAACGACCTCCGAATCCGACGAAACCACTTTTTTTGGATACGGAATGTCAAATTAATGTTAGGTATCAAATTTCATAATTTTTGGAGTTAATATGCGAGCGTGGCAGATTTAAACGGGTTTGGAAATTCAGTTGGTATTTAATCGACTGAAAAATGGCCATTTTTCAAATGGCCTCCAAATTCGATGAAATTTGTTTTGTTAGGACCGTATCATCAAAACATAATTAGGTTTATTTTTCGGGAATTTTTGGAGTCTGTATGTGGCCCAGTAAATTAAAATGTACTTTGAATTCAAATTTGAACGTTATATTAATTTATATTTTAATTTTGATAAAAACTGATTGAAACAGTCGAATTGTCTTACAAAACATATCTCATTGTGTTCGGAATGGGGGTATTTAGCTAGGAGCAATAGATGTTGGGTTTGATTTAGCGTTCGAAGTAGAAACAAACATTTTCTCGAATTAAATAATAAATAAATATGTATATAAATAAAAAAAGAGGTATTCATACTCCATCGTTCAGAAAAGGCCGCCAACCCTAGCTTCCCAACGGCGGAAATTGCTCCTACCGATTTCCCCCATTTTCTCAAAATCAACACAATAAAATTCGAAAGTTGTAAAAGCTAAATTAAAGGGGGATGCAAGGGCTTTAGGATGATGCGCCTCTGATCGATTTTAGTTGTGTGTATTGAGTGGAATCGAGCTCGAATGCTTCGAGTTTTTGAGGGTTATTCGGGATGGGGAGGGCGTCGAGCTTCATGGGGTGACTGGGGTTGGACGGCGACGTTGAGACGGTTGAGGGGATGACCGGTGATGAGGGTCCGATGCGGTGGTGGAGGCGCAGCTGCAAGCCCTAATGGCTCAGGGTTGGGTTCGGTTTTTGTACATAAGAGGGAAGCGGAGGTGACAATGTAATTCATGTTTAATTATTTATCTAACTATATTAATTATGTAATTAATACAAACAATAGCATGTCTTTTCCATAGGAGGTCGGATAAATGCAAACTCAGTAACGTTGGGATCGTTACGACGAACTCTACAACATGGAACTGACCGCGTCCTATTTGGAGCAAGTTTAATTTTCAGCCAATTTTGAATTATTACCGTCCAATAAAGATTGACGGAGTGGAAACCAATGTGAGAATTTCTTCTCACTCAACCTATATTACTGTAAAATATATCCTAGGTTGCAGACGGGGATAAGTAGCCCCCGACACTACTTTCTGTACAGACCATGGTTGACATGTGTGATTTGATTGTATTGACTGACTGTAAATTCTGATTGTTGGATGTACTAGAAAAATAATTATAAAATTATTGTGATGAATAAAATGGAAAAAAATTATTCATTTATTTATATTGAACAGCGAAAATTGTCTAGGTAGAAAAATAATTCAAACCGAATTAGAATTTGTTAAATTATTAACCAATAATTGAATGTTTAGCTAGATAAATAATTCAGACCGAATTAGAACTGGTGAAATTTATTAACTAGTGATTTATCTAAATTAACTATTGTTGGCTGAAAACCTCACATGGGTCATGGGATGATATTTGCTTACACGTCTCCCCGGTATTTTTATTCGTATGTTAATCGACCGATTAACATACGAGATAGGCGTCAGAAATTTATTTGGAGCTTATATAAATATAAAATGCACACTGGATGTCATTTTGGATGTTGATTGTTGTTCACAACTACCGTTGCATGCTTATGATGTATGTGACCCATATAAATTTATTTATATGGATATTGGTTGTGATTTTATTCCAATCCGGAATTAATATGAATATTTTACAAAATAATATTCAAAGGAAATTTATAACTTATTTTGTTGTCCAATTTTGGATCGACACAAAATATAAATATATGAAGCCAAGTTGGTTAGAAATCACTATTTTGATACGAAAGGATTTTTAAAACGATTTTATTCATTTTATAATGAATATTGAAAAGAAATGGATTTCAAAATAAGACATTTTGTAATAATTATCATTTTAATATTATAATGATATAGAACGTTCAATTTGGATTTAAATTTGGCAATGAAATGGAAATCGTTTTAAAATAAATTTAATAACGATTTTATAAAATACGATTTGAATGGAAATCAGAAATATATATATAATATATATATTATATATAATTAAATGGCTTGAATAGAACGTGTCGCACCACGACCATTTGCAAATTTCAACCATTGACATCGAATGGACGTAACGGAAGATTCGACAGTCTGATTCTCCTGAAACCGGAACTGTTGGGTTCGTATCGAAAAGAGCTTTCTAATGAATATAAGATATTTTAAATCTAACAGTCAGATTTTAAAGTATGTCCAAATCAGTTTTGGAAAAGGTCGCTATGGATGCAGTTCGATTAACATATATGGAAATCGAATGAAATAGCGATATTAAAATTATTAAAAATATTAATAATTTATGTAAAATCATAATAAATGATTTGGAAAGGATTTGGATGAAAAATTCCACATTTGAAAAGATAAAATATATTTTAATCATAATGAACTAGTTATTAACTAGAATGATAATCCAATATTTTTAAATAAATAAATTGGATTTGTGAATAGTTTTTAATAACCAGCATTTTCCAATATATAAACTAGAATGGATTTGGATGAAAATTATCTACGGATATTTCGATATTGGTTTCCATGATTATACAGATATTGTTACAGGAATTTGGAAAATATATTTAAACTGTTATTCCTAATACGATATGTGCTGGTTCCAGCATTCGATATTGAATATAAGACGATATAATTTCTATTTTGAGCCTTATATTTAATATCAAATTGGACTTTGGGTTTGTCGTGAATGGCGTTTTTAATAACACCGTTCTTAAGCCCAGTTGAAAAAAGAAATGAATCTTTTAATTAATATTAATGAAGTTTTCCAGTTTATAATTATTAATTGGATTTAAATGGAAGTTAATTGTGGGTTGATCGTGAACAACGTTTTAAACAACACTAGTTCTAAAAACCCGAATAACAGTGAAAATATAATTTGGAATTTATAAATCTTTTATTGATATTTAATGGAAATTTTCCAAAGTAATGCTTTTCAATTTAATATATTAAATTGGAATTGAATGGAATTCGATTTAATAATCGAGATAAGCTTCTTTAAAGGAAGACTGCTAATATATATCGAATTTAAAAAGGCTTTGCCGTTATTCCGGTTATATCACTAGTCCGATAATGAAATTTATATCAATTATTTACTTATTTGATTACCGTGAAGATTCCATAGGAAATGGAATATGATTTTGGATTTATCATGAACGGTGTTTTAAGCGACATTCGTTCTTTAATCCAATTAAAGGCAGGATTAATTTCCGAAAATTGAATAATAATTAAGTAATGATTTTTGATATTAAAATTGAATTGGAGTTTTAATGAATCTTTAATCAGACAGAAATGGGAAAGTGATAATTTAAATTATCAAATATGTGGAATAATCGATAATGGAGTATTACCAGTTTCGCTCCAAACGATAGTTAAATCATTAATTAGAATTGAAACGAGGAATGGTAATTAAATTTACCGATAACGCAGTGGTGTTAGATATGGAGTGCCACAAGTTTTGCTCCGTGGGATGAATAGGTTGGGATTGGATTAATAAAATAAATGATTACTTCGGTAAGGCTCGATAATCCCTACTAGTTTGATAAACCTTAATAGGTTTGAAATTGTGAACAGATAAGAGGAATTCTTTTGAAATGATATTCAAAGGAAGATTAAACAAAATGTTTAAAAGATTTTATCTTTGATAAAATTAACGGGTACCTTTCCCGAATGATATGAATATTTTAATTAGAAAATATTCTGGATTTGAATGAGATGTGTTATCTTTATTTATCACATGATTATAAAGATGCGCCAGTTATTCAGAAAGACCGGGTTTATGCCCATTCTGAATAACTGATTCGACGATTGAAAGTCGAAGATATTGAGGATGGTGCAAGACCGACATTCTTCACATCGAATGGATTACTACTGATGCCTTAATTGGAGTTGCCGCCTTGAGGGGTTACAGTGGTAGTAGTCCAGAGGTACTTGTTGATTGTTCGGGTATGTGAGGACCTCTCTCCTGTATTGGACATATGGGATGAGGAATAAGGTGCCTCCGGTTTCGTTCAGACCCAGAACCGACTTAAATATGGATTGTGTGTCTGACATTGGATTCCTTTATATTGTATTCGTTGATCTCTGCTAAATATATATATGTTTGGTGTTGAAGAATTTATTCTTTTCTTAACACCCTTCTCTGAGACATACGAGCTTAGAGGTTATATGTTGGTTGATGGTTGATGATATGGTATGGATTGACAGTGTGGCATGCTAAGTTGCATGGATCAAGGCTTTTGTTGAAAAGCAAAGTCTTGTGGTTGATGATCGAAGCATGGCTTTATGTAGCATAGCTTTGTGTTGTAGCGTTAATTCGCGAGCCTCACACCTCGGTATGAGTCAAAAACGGGTTGAGGGACCTCAGGGACGACATGCCGTTTCTTTCTAGCTAGAAGTGGTGTCATGGTATGGAGCCCAGACATTTTTACTTATATGGATGATGTGAGGCGCCTTGGATATCGAGTCTTAGTGACTCAGACATAGGTCCTATAGGACCGAGAAATGGGCGTTTAGGAATAATTAATCCTCTAACATATGTGAGGACCGGCCCTGACGCTCCCAGGGTTCACTGCGGGGGAATCGTGAGACATGTGCTAGAGTGTCTCGAATCGGTAGGGATGATCCCTAGCCTTGACTCATGATGGAATCCAATTTCGAATACCCGACTTTCAATTTTAATCGTAGACCCTAGTATGGTGACATGATATATGGTACCCATGCCGTCTATGGTTGATACATTATATTTGAAGCTGATTTCTTCACTTATAGTAATAATATCAAAATGATTTGTTTTAAACGTACCAATCATATTTGGCCATTATAAGGTAAAACTCTATCATCTGGTTTGTGTTTGCATTATGTGATAGGACCTGAGTCTTATAATGGCTTCATTTTTCGAAAAGCATCGCGTTGTTTATAAATTGTTTTACGGTATCCTTGGGAGGAAACCCGTTCTGTGTTATACGGCGTGGTCCCTTGATTTACCCAATAATTAAAAATCAAGTTTAACAATTGTTTTAGTTCTCACACCAGTCACATGACTGACTCGGAGTTTATTGGTTTAACCTAAACTCTGGGTGCCCTTATTTTACGCATGGGCAGCTAGCTGTTTTGGTTTTGTAGATTTATATTTCACAGGATCCTGGTTTATAGCTGGAGGTATATTCGGGAAGCTTTGTACCCGTGTATTATTTTCAGTTGTGCCAGTTGCTATATTTTCCGCTACGCACTGTATTTATACATTCTTATTTCCGCTGCTATGTATTTTAATCTCTGAAATTTTCTGATGTATATTATTTATTCATTTATACTGTGATATTCTTGTACTCTGATGTAAATTGTTGTAAAAGCAATGAAATGTTCTTCTATTTGTGTTATAGTGCGTCGTGTTCTCAACTCAATTTGTCGTTTCCTGTCTCTTCGGGGATCGGGAAAGTGTGGATCATTAAAAATATATAACCTCTAAGCTCGTATGTCTCAGAGAAGGGTGAAAAGAGAATAAATTCCCCTCCACCAAATAGATATATATTTAATAGAAATCAATTAACACAGAACGAAATTCAATGTCAGACACACATCCATTTACAAGTCCGGTCTGAACGAAACCGGAGACACCTTATTCCTCGTCTCGTATGTCCAATACGGAAGAGAGGTTCTCACATATCCGGAAAATCAACAAGTACTTCTGGACAACTACCACTTTAACCTTTTCTAGGGAGCTACCCAATCCAAGGCATCAGTAGTCAACCTTTCGATGTGAAGATCGCCGGTCTTCAAGCACCGTCTTCAACGTCCTCTGATTTATTCGAAATGAGATTGAACTCTGTCTTTTCAAATAATTCTTGAATATATATAATTCAAATCATTTCATATCGTTAATATTTTTATAACTATTTATCTCTATTTCATTAATATAAAAATAGCCTATTTAATTCGAACGATGTTTCAGGTCATTACGAGGCCTAGCGCTGTTTTCATTCAGATTTGAATTTAACATTTCTCGAAATCTAGCCATTGGATCTTAACAAAATTAATATCGATGAATAGATCTTTTCAAAACGAACCCAACGGTTCTAGTTTTGGAAGAATCCGATGGTCGGATCTTTTGGGTATAATCATTTAAAGTTACGATTTCGAAACGCGAACTACCGTGCGCGCTTCGTTTAATTTTAATTTTTATATATATATATATATATATATATATATATATATCGTTCAACGATTTCAACACCATCAATTCTATTGCATGTAAATTTTTATACACTTCATGTTCATGTCAACATTTTATTTTTAATGAACAAAACTATATTTTAAGACATGTAAATTTTATACACTTCACATACATGTTAAAAGTGGCATTTTTACCCTACAACATATATCTACATGTAATCATTTTATTCTATCTAACATGTTAAAATGTCGTTTTAATAATAAAACATGTTAATCTAACATATACTAAACATATCATTTTTAATGTATAAACAATTTATAATAAACATGTTTATTTAAGAATAAAAAGATTATTTTTTATTATAAATCATGTTCATGTTTCTACATGACAATAAAAATATGAATTTGTATTATAAATAATTTCATGTTCCTACATGACAATAAAAATATGAATTTTTATTACAAATCATTTTCATGTTCCTACATGACAATAAAAATATTATTTTTTAGCGTCAACAACTCTATGTCATATTTCATGTTCATACTTGATAATAAAAATATAATTTTGTCATATTTCATGTTCATACATGATAATAAAAGTATAATTTTTAGTGTCAACAACTCTATGTCATATTTCATGTTCATACATGATATTAAAAGACTAAATTTTAGCGTCAACAACCCTATGTCGTATTTCCTGTTCATACATGACAATAAAAGAATAATTTTTAGCATCAACAACTCTATGTCATATTTCCTGTTCTCACATGATAATAAAAATATAAATTTTTATCACAAATCCTTTCCATGCTCTTATATGAAAATAAAAATATAAATTTTTATTGTAATTCCAAAATATGACATTTCAGTGTTTCTACATGTAAATAAAAAGGTAACTTTCATCGCATATCAAAGTATGTTGTTTCAGTGTTTTTACATGTAAATAAAAAGATAATTTTCATTCCATATCAAAATATGTAATTTACACGTTCCTAAATGTAAATAAAAGACAATTTTTTTAACTCTAATCAACATATGGTCATTTACATGTTCCTAAATGTAAATAGAAGATAAATTTTAACGCTAATCAACATATGTTCATTTACATGTTCCTAAATGTAAATAGAAGATAATTTTTTTAATGCTAATCAACATATGTTCATTTACGTGTTCCTAAATGTAAATAAAAGATAAATTTTAATGCTAATCAACATATGTTCATTTACAAGTTCCTAAATGTAAATAAAAGACAAATTTTAACGCTAATGAACAGATGTTCATTTACATGTTCCTAAATGTATATAAAAGATAATTTTTCATTGTAATCAAAATATGATAATTTCAGTGCTTCCATATGACAATAAAAAGGTGATATTTATCGCATAACAAAATATGACAATTTCACGTCCAATCATATTTTAATATCTAATTTTTTTATTAACATACATGATAAAAGTGACGATTCCATGACAAATCATATTTTAATGTCTACTTTTTAATGCAACAATCATACAATGTAAATATAATTTTCATTGTTAGATCTATTTGATGAAAACAACTTACAACAAAAATGAAGTTTTTATTGTTTAATCTTTTTAATGGAAAACAACCTACAATAAAAACGACATTTTTAATTTCTAATATTCTTATTGAAACTAGATGACGATAAAAATATGATCTTTAGTTTCTAATTCTTTTATTGAAACTAAGTGACAATAAAAATATGATCTTTATTTTCTGATCTTTTAATTTAACCTAAATAACAATAAAAATATGATCTTTATTTTCTAAATTTTTTTATTGAAACTAATTGACAATAAAAATATTGTAACGACGCTGATTTCGCTCGGACCAAATCGATCACAAAATCGACCAAGACCGTTCGAAACCAGGATACGCTATCTTTGGGCATACAATACACCATCCTTGTTTGGAATGCCTGGTAATAGGGTGCAACATGATACGCAGGTTCTCGCCATGTGGTTTGGTGGTGAACAGTGGGCTCTTACCGCTATATGTCCCTGTTTAGGGTTGGATTAAGGGTCGAGAATAGACATCCCACTTTCGAAACTTGAACATAAATTCTGATGATGCTCGAGCAATCATCAGAATCATCTCCGGGCGACTAGAGTATTATTTTATATCTATCCATTTGACTGATATGGATTGGGACGATAAATTTTACACGTTGCCCAACTGCACAAATAAAATATATGTTTGTTGATTTGAAACCCCACACGTGTATTGGGATGATATTTGACATACACTAATCCCAATGGTTTAGTGATATGTCAACCGATTGGTTGATAGACTCTTGTAAGCGTTAATTAATTATAATTAATGCTTATGCAGTTGTGTAGTGCACTTTGGATGATGGTTGATTGCTAATCATTGCTGTTATATACATGTGTTGTATGAAATCCATATAAATCACATTATACTGTAGCTTACTGTGTCTGATTCCAATTCAGAAGCAAAGAATATTTTAAAATGAGGAATATTTTAAAGAGAAAATTAGTTTAAAGGAAAAAGTTTAATAATATTTAAATTTAACGGACGTTAAGTTTTAACTTCCGTCTGAAGGACACGCGGCAAATTCTCCATCATGTTCATTAGTTTTATTTTCTTCTACAAAACTACTTTTTCAATCTTCACTAAAAAAAGCAGCCCTAGTCTCGCTCTAAAATTCTTCTCTTATCATAGTTCAGGTTTCTCACGCGATCGACTATAGCAATTGAAGAGAATTCGCCGACTTCCTCAGATTTTACACAAAAACCCGAAGATTCAAATCTCTCCAAAACTAGGGTTTCTCCAAGAACTATGTCTTCTCCACGAACATCAAAACCAGTTTCTCCAAGCATTAGGTCTTCTCCCCGAAAGTCAAAACCAGTCGATTCGAGTAATATTTAGGGGAAAAAAGAAAATCGAGAAGATTATTCGCCGCTGAGACCGAGAAACAAGACTAACTAAAGCAACATAAGTTGTACGATGAAATAATCAGTAGGAAAAGGGAATCAAAGGTATAACATTAGATCTATATTTTTTATAGAAACATATCATGTTAAAATGATAGTTCAAAATATCATATTATTAGTTGCAAGCATTATACAGAAATATTATATGCATACTTGTATAATGATACCTAAACATACCATTAAAAAATGATATACAAATATATCATGGAAAAAGTTTAGTTGAATACGTCAAATTGTTTTGCTGTGTGCTCTATGGGTAATGATAAATGATATACAAACATATCATTCAATGTTTTGGAAGCATTATACATATTATTAAAATGATAGTTCAAAATATCATATTATTAGTTGCAAGCATTTTACAGAAATGCTATATGCATACTTGTAGAATGATACCTAAACATACCATTAAAAAATGATATACAAATATATCATGGAAAAAGTTTAGTTGAATACGTCAAATTGTTTTGCTGTGTGCTCTATGGGGAATGATAAATGATATACAAACATACCATTCAATGTTTGGAAGCATTATACATATTATTAAAATGATAGTTCAAAATATCATACTATTAGTTGCAAGCATTATACAGAAATGTTATATGCATACTTGTAGAATGATATCTAAGCATACCATTAAAAAATGATACACAAATATGTCATGGAAAAAGTTTAGTTGAATACCTCAAATTCTTTTGTTGTGTGCTCTATGGAAATGATAAATGATATACAAACTTATCATTAAATGTTTGCAAGCATTATGCATATTATTAAAATGATAGTTCAAATTATCATATTATTAGTTGCAAGCATTATACAGAAATGTTTTATGCATACTTGTAGAATGATACCTAAACATACCATTAAAAAATGATATCCAAATATGTCATGGAAAAAGTTTAGTTGAATACCTCAAATTTTTTTGTTGTGTGCTCTATGGAAAATGATAAATGATATACAAACATATCAGTCAACGTTTGGAAGCATTATACATATTATTAAAATGATAGTTCAAAATATCATATTATTAGTTGCAAGCATTATACAGAAATGTTATATGCATACTTGTAGAATGATACCTAAACATACCATTAAAAATGATATACAAATATGTCATGGAAAAAGTTTAGTTGAATACCTCAAATTGTTTTGTTGTGTGCTCTATAGGGAATGATAAATGATATACAAACATATCATTCAATGTTTGGAAGCATTATACATATTATTAAAATGATAGTTCAAAATATCATATTATTAGTTGCAAGTATTATATATAAATGTTATATGCATACTTGTAGAATGATACCTAAACATACCATTAAAAAATGATATACAAATATGTCATGGAAAAAGTTTAGTTGAATACCTCAAATTGTTTTGTTGTGTGCTCTATGGGGAATGATAAATGATATACAAACATATCACTCAATGTTTGGAAGCATTATACATATTATTAAAAAGATAGTTCAATATATCATATTATTAGTTGCAAGCATTGTACAAAAATGTTATATGCATAGTTTTAGAATGATGCGTAAACATAGCATTAAAAAATGATATACAAATTTATCATGGAAAATGTTTAGTATTCACATATACACATATATCACGGAAAAATGATATACAAATATATCATGGAAAAAATGATATACAAATATATCATGGAAAAACCTGATTAATGATGGAAAATGAAAATCAGGTTGTTTCGACATAGTTGTCACTAGCAACTTCAAAGGGAAAAAAGGCAACTGCATTGGAGAAAGGAAAACGAGATAAGGTACATTTGTTATTAACTTAATTTTTCTCGTGTTGATCTTCTACTATCTTTTATATTCACATATACACATAGGCACATGCACTATGTAAGCATTGTACAAAAATGTTATATAAAAATGTTATATTTTTTGGCAAATATGAAGAATTAACGCTCGTTCCCCTGTCTCGATTTTACGGATTATGCAATTCTATTTTCATTGCCTTTGCACAAAGCCACATTGTAGCCAACACCTTGGCACATCCCCACTGACCATCCAAACTAAGCACATCCAACACCTTCCAGTTCCAACAAACTACACTCTGCCATCTACCTAACGCTTTACCAATTACGCACAGTTACATCACAAACTGAACAACGAGCATACTGCAATCCATCAATAAACCAGGCTCTACCTTCTGCATATCACCACCCCACTTCTAGCCGCAAACTAGTTTCTACAAACCTCCCCCATGACCACAGTTTGAACAACACATTATTATCTAATCTTGTACACTATATTACTCTCTTTTTTACACACTATTACTTGGATACGATTGATAGATGTAACTTTCACTTTTCTTATACTTGGGTGCTATTGATAGATGTGAATGAAAGTTTCACTTATCATATAAGGTTCTAATGATAAATGAAATTGACATTCGTAATGATAGTTTAATATAACACATACTGGGTGCTAATGGTAGACATGCAAATGACATTTGGAATGATGATTTCATATATCATATTATTGTTTTGTATTGATATATACATGACAGTGGAAATGATAGTTTCACATATCATATACTTGTTTACTAATGATAGATGTAAATAGCGCTAAAATTAATTATATGTACATTGATTCATTCAGAAAATATTGTGCAGGAATCAACAGTGAAAGGAATGAAGAAGTTAAAGGCAGCAACAACGAAAAAAGCAAAAAAGGCATCTTAAGAAAAAATTAAATATCGTTGTAGCTTGATGCCTACGATAAAAATTTCCAAAAAATTATCCAAAAAGGTGATGATCTTGCAAATCAACTTAATTTTTTAAATCAAACCCCATTTGAAAAGTTTGTTTAGTCTTTTTCAAACAAATTTTAACCATTTCGGCTTTCACTAAATCATCTACAACCTTAGATGATATAGTAGAAACATTTTCTACTGAGGAACAAGCTTTCAAAATTGGGAATGTTTTTCTAAAATTGGAACCAGAGGATATTTCAATTCTTTTCGGATTACCTATGAGTGGTATTAACTTCTTACCAGCACCTAAAATGAGTTTCCAAGTTCTTCTTGACAATTGTAAAGACTTTGTTTTAAGAAATTTTGGTGTTGTAGAGCATATCTCGAAAGACCTTACAATTTCTAAATTAAACAATGTGATGGAGACAAAAAAACTGAAAATGAAATCGATTTTCCGAAACTAATCTAAATTCTTGCAATGATCACCTTCTTTTTTCCCGACAGTCAAAGAATTTCGCCATGGGGATACATTCCTTATATCATTGATACAAGGAAAATGAACTCGGTATCTTGGCCTCTTTCAATCCATTATTCTTTGATTAGATCTTTGACGGCCTTTAAAACAAAGCCAAGAAGCATGCCGGGTGGTTCCATGCTTCCAATGGTAAGTACATCATTTTAACTTTATATTCATGCATTTATTTCTGTAAATTAAATTATGCATATTCTATGTTTTAACAAGTAAAATTTTATTTTCAGTTTTTTCAATGCGAGCATGTTAGTTTGATATCTCTGTTGCCAAACTACTCTTCAACATTGCCAAGATTTGGAAGATGGAATATTTCTAGCTTAAAGAAGGTTGTATCAAGAAATATTTTGTCAAAAATGGATGATGAAAAGGTATATTTTAACACACAAAAAAATAGATACATACAATAAATGTTAACTAGGAATACAGTGATAGTAGTCATGTTATTATGATACATTCATAGTCTATATGATGGTTAAATTTATCGTTAATGCAGAAATAGAATTCAATGTACTTAATTCTAAAGAATGATAGTTATATATAGCATCAAATGGAGAATGATAATTTCACATAGCATTAGTTAATTTATTGGATGTTACTCAATCATTTTGATACATGTTATTATACATATTTTTGTTGAATTGAGAAACATATCAGAAGATGAAAAAGCTCTTCTTGAAAAAAGGCCCTAACATCAACATCTTCAGATTGAAACCAATGAACATATGGATATGCAACCAACAAATAGTCTGATAGAGACATTGAGCAAACAATAGAGTTTTTGCAACAGTATAACAAGGATTTGGAACAGAAATTAATGAAGAACGAAGAAGAATTTGAAATTGAGCAGCATAAAAGAAGGGATGCTGAAGCCCTTGTGGTAGAGCTAAAAAAGAAAGTAACAACGTTGGAATCAAAAAAATTACAAGAAGTAGAACCACCAACATTTAATCTTGATGTAACATAGCAAATGCTAATGCTGCAACAAGGAAAAAAAAAGACACAACTGGTGAAGTCCTTGATACTGGGAAAAAACAAGAGGATAAACACAAAAGTTCGAAGGAAAAAAAGGAAATCCTGAAAAAGAATGCAAAAACAATGAAAAAACCAAGCTCTTTAGTAGAGAGGGTTAAAAGCCGCAAACGAACGAGTACATTTGATTTGGAATCCCAATACAAATTAGTTCAAAGGCAAAAAAAAACAAGAAGAAAACAAAAGTTGAAGAAAATAAAGAAGGTGAAGATGACGAAGTTGAAGTAGATGATGTAGGTGAAAATAAAGAAGGTGAAGATGACGAAGTTGTAGAAGATGATGTAGGTGAAAATAAAGAAGCTGAAGATCATGAAGAAGCTGAAGAAGTTGAAGAAGCAGAAGAAAGTGAAGAAAGTGACCAAATGTCATTAGAAAAATTATCTAAAAATGAACAGTCTGATTATGAAGAGGAAATTGAAACTGAATCTGAAACACATAAAAATGAAGAGATGGTTGATATTGATAGATATTCGCCAACAAGAAAAGGTTACAAAAGCAAAGATATCACAAAAAGCCATATCCTGAAATTATTGAATAGAGCACAACAACAGAAGATTATCACTTTCTTCAAATTCAAGGAAAATGAGAAGTAAGATTTTTAACTTGTTTTCTTTCTTAATATTTGTAACATTGTAAGCTTTGAATAAAAAAATGACTTATAAAATGTTGATAATCAATTGCAGCACTATAGCATACCACAAAGACGAAGGAAACCTAGGAGGAATAACTCTAGTGAAATCAATGCTAGAGGATACTCTTTATGATGGCCTCACCGACGGTCGGGTATATATCAAACTAGAATTTTGAGAGGAAAAAAAAGAGTAATAGGGTGTACAAGATTGGATAATGATTGGTAAACATATCGTTCATCTTTTCATACATTTTGAGCAGTATTCTTAGTATATATATGAATTGAATGAGGGGAATGAAAGCTAGAAGTAACATCACTATATGTTAAATACCTATGAATGTATAGGATGGAAGAATGGTAATTAAAACTATCATTAACAGTTTTTAGTGCATATGTGTATAGGATGGTAGAATGACAGTTAGAACTTGCATTCAGACTTCCAAATTGAATGTAAATGTATTGAATAACAGAATGAGAGTTAAAAGTAGCATTAGTATTTAGTGAGTGCATGTAAGTATATTGAATATCCAAGACGCTAGTTTAAACTATCATTTGCATTATTTAGTGCAGTAGACATGTAAATGATAGTGAAAACAAGAATTAAAAGCCCTGGTTTAAGAATGTAGAAATTTAATTATTCGATAGAACTTAAAACTTCCTTTCTTTGGTTAAACAGCTGATCTACTGGTTTTACTACAATCAAGAAATGTACCCGCATGGTTATTACTTAACTACAATCATGATGGTAAGTATAAGCATTCAATTACAAATGCTTTAAAAAAAAACTCTGTTCTAATACATACGAATATGCAGAATGCTTTAACAAATGATCAGAAAATAGTGATCAATGACATAGTCATACCAACAATTCAAAAGATTGTCAAAGATGAGTTGTGCGATAAAATTTTCTTCCCTTTGCATTTTGGAAACCATTGGACCTTGATGGTACTAAATTATGAAATAATGCAGTGGAGTCATTACGACTCAACAAAACCTAAAACCATATCAACAGGACATCAAACCCCAACTACAACCAAGTCATCATCACTATAAGAGAATTCTTATTTTTTTAACAAACTCTACAAAAAAAAGTCAACACTAATATATATACATATATATATATATATATATATATTGCAGAAAAATTTGATTGAGTCGCTATTCAAGGATGCGTGGGGAAGACAAGGTATAATGAACAAGCAATTCAACAAACCAACAGTGCAGCAGCCTAAAAGTCCACCACAAGATTCTGATTCGTAAATAACTTATTTTATTCTCGGTTTACTAAATGTATGTGTTAGGATACATTGATAGATAATACATGAAAGTAGAATATCAATATTTAATAAACAACAGACAATAATTATATGTATAGTAATTGAATGATAATTCAGTATATCATTTGATTTACATGCATCATATGAGAATTTGAGATGATAGTGTATGTTTATTCAATTAATACTGGAAACCAAACCGTGAATGCATAGTGCGTAGACTCTGTTCCTATTTGAAACAATCAATGATTTTTATATTATGCATCTGAATATGTGGGTTTAACTTCTTCTGGAATGAATGGGAGAATTAGAAGGATCTGGACATTTTCTTTTAAGCCTGTAGCATATATAAAAGGAAAAAAAAGACTCTGTTTTGTCTAAAAACCAAATATCTTGAACCAAAATCCAGAACACACCTAGCTTGGTGATGCCTGTATGCAAGTACTTGATTGCACTTTAGGTAGTGGTACAAATCTATATACATATATTCTGGTAGCATTATATTTTACTACATGACCGAAAACAAAAGAAAATGAAACATCAGATGTAGTCGTCCCGAATAAGCTACATGGCATATTCAAGGTGGGAATTATCAAATCCCAGATCAATAATTCAGAAATCAGATTGACCAGTCGAGGACATTCTATGGTGGCAATCAGATTTGTTGACGAAGTTATTGTGACTAACTGATGCACGGAGGCAGTGTACATGTGCCGATGTGATTTTACACAGTGCTATGCATGCATTTTGTTTCCCGGGGTTTGAAAACTTTTAATTGCATGTGATCATGCTTGTAGAATGAATAAATATGCAATTTCCGCTTAAAGCATGTCTATATTGAATAAATATGCAATTTTACTGGAATGAATAAATATGCAAAATGACAGTCCTGAAGTAAAGAATAATAACTTAATTTAACATTAGTTTATACTGTAATATTAACTACTATCTCTACATTTGATACAAACTTGATTGTGGTTTCATCGTGATGGCAAACATAAAAAAATTGGACAAGGAAGAATTACCGGCGAGTTACACAAAAGAGACAATAAGAATGCTAAGAGTTGCAGTTGCTTTTGATGTACTGAACGACAGGAAATACAGTTGGTCACCAGACAAACATTAAGCATGATGATGAGTAAAGCTGTTGCTGATAACAACTAATGATAGATAGTCTTACAAATTTTCTATCGATTTTAATTTGTCTTTATGAACTGCTCAAATAGGATTGTAATTTATGGATTGAAGTTTTAATAGTCTTTTTTCGTTGTACTTTCGCTGTACGAACTACTGGGAGTATATTAAAATGTAATTGGCACGTGAATTTGAATGCATTTTCTATATTTTTGATGTGGAGACAATATTTTATATTGAAATGCTATGTAAAACCATGGTTCGAAAACTCGGTTTCGGTTTCGGTTTCGGTCATTTGAAAATTTACTAGTTTCGGACGGTTTCGGTGGTTTCGGCGGTTTCGGTTTTTGTTTCGGTTTCGGTCCAAAAATCAAACATTTATATTTTTTATGAAAATGTTAATGATAATTGTTGCAAATCCACAAAAATATAATGAAGTAACAACTAAGTGAGTGTACAGTCTAACTAAGTGAGTGTACATTCCCTTTCCAGTCCATAAAACAAAAAAACGTAACTTCAGTCCAAATGTGAACTTTCCCTTTTCAGTCCAAAGACTCCAAACAGTAACTTAAGGTCAGTCCAAACGTGAATACACATTCAGACAAAATCACGAAAGAGGGAAACTGAAAAAAAAGAAATACGAAGGCGGCAAAAAAAATTAGGGAATTCAATTACTCACCTCTCAAAGTCGATTTCGAAATACGAAGGCGGTTTGGAAGATGGCGGTTTCGAAGATGGCGGTTTCCAGCTCGTCTTCAAATACGATCTCGGTTTCCAGCTCGACTTCAAATTCGAGATCGGTTTGGAAGATCTCGGCTTCCAGTACGCAAATTTAGGCTTTTCTTTCTGATTTCGCAAATTTAGGGTTTTTTTTTGGGACTTGTTTAACCGAAACGAGATATTCCGATGTTTTGGTCTCGCCCTCTGCCGGAACCGGTACGAGATCACCGAGATCTCGCGGTTCCGGACGAGATTTCAAACCTTGTGTAAAACTAGCGTTACGTGAAAATGAAATTCTGTTGTGACATTTCAGTATCATTATGGTAAATAGAAACTCTGATTAGAGTTTTCAATGTTGAAATTATATGTCACGTAAAATGCATACTACTTATAATGGAATGTTTGTTAAATTTAGCATTCGACTGAAATGGTAACTACAGGTAGGCTCGTACAATATACTCATGAATTCATCTAAATTAGAATTATAATTGAACAAAAAAACCCTAAATTCACCAAATAATGTAAACATTTAATTCATTTTTACAGTAGGCTTCCCATGTTGTCCACCATATCAGCACATCACAACTTAACCTCAAATAAGTTAAAAGAGTTTTCCTAATAAAAGAGCATATGAGATATTATAGTTTGTAGTACTAGGCCAATTGGATGATCAATTGAAAGTATTTCATACAAGATGCATACTAATGATAAAGGAATGTTGGTTACAACTAGCATTCAACTGAAATGATAAGTACAGGTAACATTGAAAAGAATTGGTAAAATTGAAATGATGAACTCATGCACTGAACTAAAGTACAGTTAGCACTGATAAAATAACCTGAATTTAAAAAAAAAAAACTTACTTCAAAGAAAAAGACATTAGACATTACCAGACATTAAAAATTATACTGTAACGTCCCGTCTTTTTGACCGCTTCAAATTGGTAATTAAACCAACTTAAAACGTTCAAATCGACGGATCGTTATTAGCTTACAGAGTTTAAAACAAAATCAACACAGAAATACAAAACAAATAATAACACCGGATTGAACAACGGAATAAAACTCTTATTTATAATCAGAATTTTTGAATACAAAACTTTTCTATATACAACGGAATGAAAATACAGTTTTAATACAAAAAAAATATTTACTGTTTTAACAATCTTCAGATTGCGCGTCTCTTGGAATCCCCAGCTTTGCCAATCTTCGAATTCTAAGCAGTGATCTTTAAATCTGAAATGCTCGTTTCTGACCCCAAGCGTTCCATGCAAAAACATTAAACACTCGAGTCAGGATTAATCATAGTTCAAGTAAATTAACTTCAATATAAACTGAATATAATAGTTAATCCTCACATTAGTCATATGCCAAATAAAATGATGAGGTGTCTGTGCTAATATCGGTTTTTATTTCAGGGGCAAAAGGTCACGGGAGCCTGCATATACACACTTGTACAAGTACAGATGTGCACAGCCTCAACATCCCGTGAAACCGAAACTAACTAGTGTGATAGAAGTCACAAAATCTACCTGGATATGCACTCAATACAAAACAGTGAGAGTATCAAGTCAACCAAATGAATGTCATGGAGTGGGTATAACACTATGCAACGTTCCATGCAGGTGAGAATATGTCCAAATAAAATCCTCATGCAACAACATAGATGCCACATGCAGCATGCAAAAATGGGGAAGATTTAAGGTCACAATAAATAGAGGTAACAAAACAAAATTGAGCTACATACGTATGAAAACTCAGCAGTATATGTTAAAGTTAAGAAATCAGCCGGATAAACGGCTCAATTCCAACATGTGGAGCTACATGCATAAATGAAGTAAGTTTTATGCCCAACATGCAGTCGAATATGTGTCTTCAATTCCGACATGTGGAGCTACATGTGTAAACTCAGCAGTATATGGAAAAGTATAGGTAATTTGAGTTTCAACATGGTTTCACTGAATAGTGGTCCTAAAAAAACGCCCATGGCAATATATGTATTCAATTTTGATTTAAGCAGGGCGCATGTACTCAAATATATTTACAGAGGCACATCTTTTCAATTTAAACTAAGTGAACGCAAGTGAACAAGTGCAAAACCAAGTTATGTATGATACAGCAAAGAGGTGGTCAAGCGCCAAGAACATAAGAGGGTAACCATGTACAAGCATATGAAAGAAAATGCCCACACTGTCATGCATTCTACAGCAAGTCAATGGTTAATAAAAATGAATAAATAATGAAAACTTCAGTGCCTCAATGGAACAATACAAAATCTTAAGTATCAAGCACAAAGCAGGCCACCAATTCAGCTTGAAAGCCATGGTTCCATTTAAATTAGAAATCAGAACGCTTTAGGTTCACAACAGAGTACTTTCATTGGTCATACTGGTTAATCTAGTTTGCAAATAAGTTGGGTGATCTAAGCAAAAAGGAAAACCAAAGATTTCTAAATAATGTGTCCAAAGGGGTATAAGCTCGCATACACAATTCCCTCTCCAGTGAACTGAGTACTACGGCAACGCACACAACATGACAGCAGGAATCCAGAATTTTCGGTATATAGGCTATGGAAAAAATTCCAGGTCTATGGTATTTTAGTTTCACTTGCATATAGTTTCAAAGCAAAAATCAGTATTTAACAAATAACATAACATAGTAAGTCATTTGGTATATACCATTTTTTTTTAAAAAAAAAAAAATCAAAATCAAAATCTGAGAACATAGATTACTACCAAGAACTTCCAAAATATTATACTAATATGTTAATTCAGATCTGTATACTAAATTTCCAGCATAGTTTAAATGATTGGATTCTACACGCACAGATGCATTCACATATACATAGTTATGTATACACACACATATGCAGTTCATATTCTCACGTAGAGGACAAGGGATATAAACTAGGATAGTTTGCTTTACAAAGAAAACAGAACTATAAATGACCAGAACAGTCCTTATCATTGTATATATAAGGATTGGGAAACCATATGAAATTAACAAATTAAAGCAACATCAAGTTGGCAAATTTCCTGGTTGCACTCACATTGAGGTGGCCAGGTTTTGTCCCCTCTAAACTTATAAGCCAGGCCGTAACTAGCAAGGCAGGCAAGTAACAACTTTATATTTTGAGTATCCAAAGTTGAATGATTCTATTTTTGGTTTTGCCTGGAATGATTCTTGGTCCATGCGTGTGAGTTGACAAGCATGTTTAACCTCTTACATTTAAGAACTACAATGTATACATGTTATAATAAACTTAAGACCATTCATTCTTTTTCTTTTGTTTTTTACAGTCATATTTAATTTATTATATCTTTGCTCCATAGTTCAAACACCAACATAATGAACATCTATACACTCAGTGACATTAACTAGCATAAAAATTTCATCCTTAATTTGTTTAAACTTCTCTTACCATTATGTTTACTAAAAATCAGAACATAGACTTGACTATGAGCTCATAGACCCGCAGCATATTTAACTGGCATATTTAGGCAAAATACGACCAATTAGCTAGTCTAATATACTTTATGTAGTCTGTAGATACCCATCATTAACTGATATCATCGTGGTTAGTGAACATCTATACATCTTTAAGTTTGACATCATTAACCCATTATTATTATTATTATTCCTTCATGACATTTTATTTCAGTAAACATGAGTTTAGAGGTACCAACTATCCACAATTTCATGTACCGATACTCATGAATATACATATATATATGTATACTCACCCCCGGCACACAATATGCATTCATGTTTTTATATTCGAGTTACTCAGTCTAACACACTAAGCAATGGCAGCACTGAAAGACTCTAACAACCATTTCAGGTTACTAGAAATAACCAATTCAGGTTACAAACTATTATGCAATTTACAAGCCACTTCTGCCATGCTATATGTATATATCGTTACACATGTATACACACATACAATGTGTATATACACATGTTATCCTGATGTGTATACAGATTGAAATTAGCATGGCTGTCGAGGACCCAACAATCATTACAGATATGGCACGGTCACTGACAAAGTCCTAGGGGCAACCAAGTCCAAGAAAGAAAGAAAAAAACAGGAACAGGGCAACATATACATTCGAATAGGCTGGCCTGGCAGTAAAAATCCGACGGACTTCAAATGAAAGTTTATGTGCAATGAGTTAAAACAGTTAATAATATCCAAGTAACAAGGTCAAGAGACATCCTTACAACACAGCCAAGATTTAACTATCATATTAGTTTTTTTTATTGAAACTAAAACACTTGAAAAACGATGTAAATCGTGAGTCGAAACTCACCATTACAGTGATGGAAAAAGGCTCAGGCCTGTAGCGTCTTGGCAGCGAACAGAGGAGTAGGTGACGACACGGTGGCTTCGATTGCAAGAGTGATGCTAGGATTTTGATTTGGGCCTGTCGCGGTCGATGGTGAGGCACAGCGATGAACTACAGTGGTGGTGATGACCCCGATTTTTGACAGAGGAAGGCGGCTTCAAGCGCGAGATGAACTGGAGGTGAGACGCGCCTCAATTTGTAGTGATGCGGTGGCTTGGGCAATGACTTGGTGGCGACGACAGCCATTAACAGGTTTTGGGAAGCTTGATTGGGAAAAAGAAATGATTTTTGGGGGAAGCAACGTATTTTCTTTGCTGAATGAAATTGGGGAAACGAAATCGCGAATTTATAGCAGAAAATTTTAGGGATAAGAACAACGTCGATCAATAGGTGCTAGGTCCGTGCGAGCTTCAGATGATAGGTTAGTGCGAATGTAACTGATGTAGGTTATAATTAGGTAGGTAATATTAGGGGGAAAGTTTATTTACATTAAAATTTTAGATTATTTAACGGTTAAGTGATTTATTTCGTTTGTCTACAAACAACTTTGTTCGCTTCCGAACATGAAGCGTTAATTTTATTTCCTTTATAATTGCATGCGTATTCAAGTCGATATCCACAAATAAAATTTTCCATTCGATTAACGTCCACTACGTTTATTTGTTTACTTATTTATTTTAAATCCAACACTTTATACTTTTCAATCGAATTTTAAATTCGATTCAAATATCCAATCAAATTCAATCCCAATACTAACAAAAAATATTTGATCCCCGACCAATCCTTCTGAATTAAAATTTAATTCAAACCATAGGTTTGATTAACTATTATTTTTTATTTCTAATACGAGTACCAGTATAAAATCTAATTTTAAAAATAAATTCTTGAATTAATTCCATATCCCAGTCGCCGAAATTTCTGGGTCGTTACAATCTTCCCCCCTTAAAAACTTTTCGTCCTCGAAAAGGGGAGATCGTTAGAGCTATACTACGAATGCTTCAAATTTGTATATTCGAATTTGGATGGAATTTTCTCACTATTTTAAACCAGTACACCCGCACGCCCGATGGGCGTGTGCATAGATGTACTTGACCGAATTACATTTCGATGTTAATTTGCTGTAGTTTTACATCGATGAGTGTTAATGATGAACTGGCACATTATGATTTCAGGGTGTTTAAAGGAGCATGCAGTTCCAGGCACGGCAGCATAAAAGTAGAAGGTGGAAAAAAATGCGGGTTGAATATAAAAGTGGGTGGAAAATAACACCGCAGTGCAACAGACGTGTTCAGGTGTGAAACAGTGCGGAGACAAAAAAGACAGCAGAATGACGTGAAGAGCAAAGGGAAAAGTAAAAAATGAGTACAGGTGCATGGATTAAAGCACGGAAAGATTAGTTGAAGCATGCTGAGCTAATTGTAAAATACAAATACATTGATGTAGAAGAAGAGACAGAGTAAAAGAAAATAAAGTCAGTAGTTACATATTTATTCAATTGGAAACAAATGGATGACATGCAGCAAGTAATTTTGACAGCACAAACGTATAGTTTGCCGGGAAAAAAATTATTGAAAGGAATTAAAATGCGGGGAACAAAGATTTATAGGTGCACGGATTAACATTAGTTATGCTGCGAACGATTTGGGTCGAAATCTGCAATCATCCGGTCAATATCTGCAATCTGAAAGAAGAAAGGTAAATATGATTGAGTTAGGATAAGGTTATGATAAAAAAAAAAATTGTGTGTGCAGATAGGAATAGGCATTCGGAAACTTGTGAATGTGTTTAAAAGAAATGTGAAATTCGAAGCATACCACTTCCGGGTTGCTGTAGTAAGCATCCCAATCGAAGTCGTCATCGTTAGGCAAAGTTTCGTTGTCTATGGAAGTAGACGGTTGGTGAATGGAATTCAGGGAAGCAGCAACATTTTGTGGTTGAGACGGAGCGGTGGACGTTGAGGCATCGTGTATAGTGTTGTCGTTGCTGAGTGGTTGATTTGTCGAACGGGTGGTTTTACGTTTCACTTTATGGGAGGAAGCAGATGATGTCTTCTCTTTAGCTTGGAACGAAGTTTTGGGCTGCACAACAAAAATATAGCAGTGAGAAATAGTTATTAACAGAACCGTAGTGTGTAGAGGATTACCTTTGTCATTTTTATGTAAATGAGGGGTAGTAGTGTTGTCAGAAAGCGTACGTAAGAGGAAGACGAATGAAATGAAGTAAGGTAGGATGTATAAATAGAGGAGTAATGAAAGAGTGAGAAGTGTATGTGTAAGACTGTGAGGATTTATGTTGGAGAAAAAAAAGGTTAGCAGATGATGACTTGGTAGTAAGGCAAGAATAGGGGGAATAAAGACATATCAGGAGGAAACAATAGAAAAGCAACGTGGAAGGCAGATGTGGTGTAAGACTTTGTAAAATGAGTAAATTTGTTGTAAATGTGAATTTGTCAGAAAAAGATGGGCTAGTTAACTGAGGAAATTGTGGAAAAAGTGAAGTAAAAAAGAAAATATTGTTTAAGTCAAACATATATGAAAAAAATTACGAATCCCAGTACTTGCGTGGTAAAAAAATTGAGATAAGCACCAACTGACATGGCAACAAAGTTTAATACATAACAAATTAAACAAACGCATGTTGTTTATTTAGGTCTTTTGCAGAAATTTACCAACAATGGAAAGTAAGTGCATGGAAAATTGGACAGCAGCACTGCAGCTAAGGAATCCTGGTGGCTGCATATTTAAAATTTATAGGAAGAAGTAGTGAAATTCAAAATAAGGTTAAATCGAAGAGTATTGAAAAATAAAAATAGCGTACTAATGGATATGCTTACAAATGAAACATCAATTTTACACAAACAGACATATAATACCAGGATCCAGACTTCAGATTTATGAAGAGGTTTACTTCAATATCCTCATTTATCATTCTCCCATTTATACCTCAAGCGGATGACCTTAGGAAAAAAAAAGCATATTGTTATCAAATTTCAACAGCAAATATATCGAAATAAAAAAGTAACATATATTATGAAAATTGCAATATGAATACAACTGAACGTAATAGTTTGCATTGGGAAGACATTGTTAGCAGATAAAATTTAGCGAAGTAAATGTAGAACTAAGTACAGTTACAGTGGAAATGCATAAATACAGATATAAGTGGGTGGATATGAGACAACAAATTTGAAAAGTATAATAAAAAAGGTAGGCTACGGTTGGTATGTCCAAGATAATTAGAGGATTTGGCACATTGACCAAAAAAAAAAAAAGGCTACCACTGTTATACACGTAATTACTGTGAAGGTTTGGCTACATATGTGTAATAGATATCATGTTTAATTAAGTATGGTACTTAATAGTAATCTTTTTTTTTTTTGGTGTAAAACAACCACTTATCTTTTCTTCCAGTGGTTGATATGGCAGTAAATGACCATGCAGCTTTGAAAAGACCATGCAACTTTGATTTTTTAAGCGTACATCGTGATGAATAAGCGAACAACATTTGGATGTGTTTAAAATGAAGCAAAATAATATATGATACTGCTAAAAACATAAACAGAGTGTGCATTATGGTCATTAGTTACGGATGCCAAAACATTTTTTATGCCTATGGTAATAGGTTAAAGAAAATGGGGAAGTGGACTGGCGAAAATTTGGAAATGGTAAATGGGTTGAGAACGTGGATGACTGGGTGTCGATGTAACCTGCAACATAAATAAAAACTGAACGGACAGATTAGCCCATTAGTTTTCATATAACTGAAATTTTGGATGAGTAAAACAAACAATTTAAGAAAATGAAAGAGAATGGACACATAAGTAAATTGCCGATGATATCTCTGATTGCTTTTGGGTTTATTATGTGAAATAGATTATTAAAATAAATAACTACGTATGGTTTCCTCTCCTCTTTTATCCGGGCTGGAGACCGGCATCTACGTGAATAAATGATCGTAGATGGCAGAGTTAAAAACTTGGTAAGGGATTTTAAGACCTGTTGATAGAATGGCAATCCGGTATGGGCGAGTACAACGAACTTCGGTATGGTGTAGGCGTGATTTGTGGCGAAGGGGGGGTTGGCGAAATTTTGTTGGGTGAAAGTGTTACCATATCCATCATACTATTGTTAGTTAAGTTAACGTTGTACGTAATGGTTACTTGTTAATATGGTGATGTTGGTAAATTAGTTGAGTAAGAGTAATGTTGTTTGGTTATGTTGAGGTCAAAAAATCCCTTGGTTATGGTAAGATTAATAAATACGTTGAGTGTTAGACATAGTTAGTGGAAGATTAGTTCATAATTTGAGAACATGTGGACAAAACATCAGTGTAAACCACATTTCTTGTATGCGTACCCGGTCTTCGTTGAAGATGTCCATTTTGTACCAATATTTTTGTTGTTTTACGTGAAACTCCTCTAGATAAAGCAACATAAAGCTGACCGTGAGTGAAAACGTGGTCTGGAAGATAAATGCCTACGTGAGGAATGGTTTGCCCTTGAGATTTGTTAATAGTTAAAACGAAAGCTAGTCGTATTGGAAATTGTTTACGGATGAGGTTGAAAGGTAGATGTAAGTTTTCAGAAGGTTTCAACGGTATTCTTGGAATAAAGACTCTTGTACCCTGAAATTGACCGAATGAAATTTCTGCATCAATAACATTTCTGTAGAACGATCGGCATATTAATCTCATACCGTTACATAATCCAATTCTTGGATCTAAATTTCGTAGTAACATAATTGGAGAACCTTTTTTAAGAGTTAATTTATGTGGAGGCATACCACCTGGAGTAAGGGAGTTTAGAAACTCTGGTTGGTATAAATTAGTTGCATCGTCTTCTACTTTGTCAAAAGAATAATAAATATGTTCATGACCGGGGAATTCTTTGATTATCATGTTATTAATTAGATCAGCTGTTTCAATTTTAGGGGCTAAAATAGCCCTGTCTAAGATGTACTTTGTGTAAGTAAAATTATCGCTTAAGGAGGGGTAAACGTGGTGAATCAAAGAGTACAAAGAAGCTGTATCCCTCCATTCCTCGACAATATCATCAGGCAATTTAATCATATCATCGTGTATGTATTTTTCAGTTCCATTACCAATTCGTAGAATAAAATCGGCGTAAGATTTATCAGTTCGGGCTCTCATATTTTCAGTTAAATGGAAAACTCGAACGTATGACCACAAATGAGATTGGAGTATACATGCATCAGTAGTCTGAGCTCGTGTTCCTCCTTGGACAACGGGTAAAACCTGTCGGAAATCTCCACCTAAGATGACAATTTTTCCTCCAAACGGAACATCAATGGAGGTCAAATCTCTTAATGTTCTGTCCAAAGCCTCAAATGCATGTCGATGAGCCATCGTTGCTTCATCCCATAGTAGAACAGATGATGCTCGCAATAATTTTGCAGTATCAGATTGTGTAGAAATATGACAGGTGGATGAAGAGTCTAAGTTAATAGGAATTTTAAAACGTGAGTGAGCAGTCGTACCGCCGGGTAAAGCAATAGAAGCTATCCCAGAGGTGGCCGTTGCAATTGCAATAAGACCTTGATTTCGTAAATGAGCTAGAACTGCTTTGTATAAATAAGTTTTCCCTGTACCTCCAGGACCGTCGATGAAGAAAATGGAGGAGCTATTCAAATTAACAGAAAGCATAATCATATCAAATGCCTCCTTTTGTTCGTTGTTTAAATTGTGTATTGATTGTAAATCGACGGCGGATGTAGGTATGGATAGCTGTTCTAAAATAAGTGTTGAAATAGTGTCGTCGTTTAAAGAATGTGCAGAGGTGTGCGGTAAATCGTAATCGAAAACGGTCTTGTTATGTTGTTTAAGAAGTTTATTAAGATCAGCAAGACATTTGGTAATTAAAAATGAAGGAGGAAGAGTGATAGAAGATGTGGATGGATAATCTTCTGTTAGAAAAGGCCAAAATTGTTCCCATAAATCTCGAACAGAACATGGCTCGCAGTAAATTAAAATAGTAACGAATAAACGACGTAGTGCTATGGGCATATGCGTAGTTGAAGCATCAGTCAAACAATCTTCAAGACTATTATCATTTTCGAGCAGTCCTGAACGCTCGGCTACTTGTTTAAATGTGGCACAAAGCGTTCCGTTAACAGTCCGCAAGTCTTCAAAAGATAGGGGTCCTCGCACATGGTTTAGAAGTAAACGTAAGTAGTAGAGTTCACCTTCGGTTGGAGATACCGTGTAAATACGACCAAAGACTTTACGATTAATTTGCCTAGGTACCCATTCTTTTCGGGTGGACTCCCACCAAAAATGTTCGGGAAATTCATGGTACAGATATTGTCGTGATTGCTCATTATGTAAATTTTGTTTGAAAAATTGTGTCAGCATTGTATTACACCTATGTTCATCAGTTAAGATGGAGCCTAATGATTCGGATGGTTGAAAATGCAGTTGTTGCATGTTAGGGAGATGTATTTGTAGTGCTGTAACTGATGGAGACATATTGTTAAGTTGAAACTGAAATATCCTCCATAGCGATTCAGGAGCACAAATCCATCTAGCATTAACAAATTGAGAAATTTCATCGTTCTCGTTGGATGTGGTAGATAATCCGAGGGAGACGCGATCCGATCCTTTGTATACGTATTTGTATAAATATTTGACAGATTTAATACTGGAGCAAACCTCAACGTTTATATGACTGTCATATTTAAGCAGTAAATAAGGATTATAAGGAACAACCCAACGATTGTCAATAACGGCATGAGTTGGTTGATTTTGTAAAGGAATATCACGTCTTCTGTAAATGGGGTAGGAGTCACGCCCTTTTAAAGTTACAGGTGCGAAGGGTTTAGGAAAACCTCTATTACAATTTCCGTCTCGCATGCAAGTGGCATTGGGATTGAAGCTACCGCAATGATGATGAATCATATGTTTAATGACTACATTGTATAAATCAGGTTCTAAATCTTTGTTTGGAATTTCTGCTCTAACCATTGAATCGTAATCGTCGGGGCTGCTAAGTTTGTCCGTTTCATGAAGAATAAGTAGCATATGTGCGTGTGGCAGTCCCCTTTTTTGGAACTCAATTACATGAACATGTGCAATGACTTTACCTAAAACATGCTTGTCAAATATATCTTTTTTAAGTTGTTCTAGCTTTGCACGGAAAACTCGAGTGGTTATATCAGGACGATCAAATGGTTGTTGGTAAGGAAGCAATTCTTCTGTTATTTCTACCCAGTTTGGATTACATGTTATAGTAATAAATAAGTCAGGTTTGTCGTACCTTCGTACAATAGCCATTGCATCTTGGTATCGTTGGTGCATGTCGCGAGGGCTTCCAGTATGAGATGAAGGCAGAACTTTTCGAACTCCAACATTACCTATATGTGTTAAAACTTATAAAAAAATTGAAAAAGAGAGAGATGCAATATACAAATTTTCATGCATAAGGAAGATAAGTGCTTACTGGCATTGGTAAAAAAGATGGCATCCGAAAGATTTTTTGTTCGATGTGTAGTGAAAGTGGTAAATAATGTCCAATAAAAACCCGTCTGTATTCAGGCATGTAAGCACGTTACAAATATGTTGCATGTTAAAATAGTTACATGTGTAATATGATATATATTTGTACCAAATAATAATGAAATGTTGTACGTTTGAAAATTATATAAGTGCAGAATGTTTAGTTAATAAGTGTGAAATGTGTTAAACCCACAGTAATTACAAAAGTATATATCTTCAAAGATTTGTATTAAAAAAAAAGGGAGATATGTTAGTAATGATGGTAGAAAATTATCAGTCATCGTTGTTCCACCTTGTTACTCTTTGATTGAGTTATATTTGAAAAAAAACAGAAATGAATTCTGATGTCTACCAACCAAGGGCAAACATTTTTAACGTGGTAAAAATTAGACTAACATGCATATAGTCTGGAAAGGAAAAAAAATTGTAAAATTTGATGGTATTACTGCCTTACTGATAAAAAACACGTAAAGTATGAATTTACAGTAAATAAAATGTACTACCGTTCATCGTCATGTTGTGAGAAATGTTGGTAAGAATAATTGTAAATGAACGAACTAAGTTAATTGAATAATAAATTTAACTTCAGATATGTGGTATGGCGTTAATTTATAGATTTTTCGAAACAAAATGTACACAGTAGGGTTAAACTTCGTTAAGGCAATGTAAGAGACAGTAGCGAAGAAGTAAGTTTTGTAGTATAATGATCAAAACGTGGATGCAATTTCCTGAAGCACTATAACATGAGAAATAGAAAATTGTGGCAAGTGGTTATGTGTGGCAGTTGGTACATCTGATATCATGATGTTCTGGGGTATAAAACAATGAAGAATAAATGAATAAGGTACCCGTAGTAGCATGGATAGGAGGAGTTGATGGGAGCTGCGTCCTTCTGTCAGCTATGGCAACTTGTCTACGGGTTGAACGTCTTTCCTGTTGAGTTCGTCGGCGTCTTTCCCGCTGCTGCTGGTCCATAACGTCAGTCAAGTGAAAGCAAAGTCAAATGAGTGATACAAAATGGTAAAAAGTGATTGATTGATAGCGAAGTAACTAAGGTCATGTGTCGTGTACACATATATATAGTGGAATACTGTAACAGTAATTGGTTGACTGATTATTTGCTATAAAATTGGATCATAGATATTAAAAAACGGCTAGTGTGAAATAGTAAAAAGTAGCTGTTAAGGAGCGCATATGTCTATATATTGATAGGAGCAGTGTAACAAAAAAAGCCGGAGCAGGTGAATGAGTTACATACTGCGTCCCTCTTTTTTCACAAAAGGAAAAAGAATATAAGAAATTAGAATCACAGATATTTAAATCGTGGCAGCTACTTAATAATTTGAGCATGGTTGCATGCAAAAGCGGGAAACCCAAAGATCATCGGAAAGACTTGTTAATTTATGGAAAGATAAAGGAAACTCCAATCATTAAAAATTGGAATATTATACCATCGATAGTTGGTGAATTGCTTTCCGATATAATTATTCATCCAACTAATTAACCTTAACCTTCATGTTAAATCACGAACAGCAGCTCTCCTATTCCATCTGCCATGAAAATGAAGCTGATAACTACAAAAAAAAGTAAGCAAAAACCACGAATTGTAATGAAAGTCAGAATTAGATTTTGCGAATCACTTCAAATCAAAATGCTATGTACCTTCTTCCGTTGTGAAGGAACAGAAGCTCTCCTATTCCATCTGCCATGAAAATGAAGCTGATACCTAAAAAAAAATGTAAGCAAAAACCACAAATTATAGCGGAAGTCAGAATTAGAGTTTACCAAATTGAATCACGTCAAATCCAAATGTTATGTTCCTTATTTTTTTCTTCATGAACAACAGCTCGCCTATTCTATTTTCCATGAAAATGAAGCTAATACCTACAAAAAACATTAGCAGAAACCACAAATTATAGTGAAATTCAAAATTAGATTTTAGCAAATTGAATCACATCAAATCCAAATATTATGTACCTTCTTTCTTTCTTCATGAACAACAGTTCTCCTATTCTATCTGCCATGAAAAAGATGCTGATACGTACAAAAAATGTAAGAAAATACCAAAAATTATAATGAAAGTCAAAATTAATTTTTGCCAAATTGAATCACTTCAAATCCAACTGTTATGTACCTTCTTCCATTCTTTCTCCGTCTGGATTACGTCGAATGTTTCGGATCCAATGTTTCGTACCTGCGTCAATACATAATTTACATATGTAGGTCGATGTTTAAGTCATGAGTTGTATAGTTGTAATTATTATTTTGGAATCGAAGTAAAGTAATGACAGTCATAAGTGAAATGTAAAGCAAGTCAGTATTAAGTACCTGGACAGAGCGGAAAAGGTACGGCAGCATGGGATAGAGCGTCGTTCCTGATGCAGATCTGGTAAAAGGACTTGGTGGCGGGTAGTAGTTTGGATGTGGATCTGGGAAATCTTGAGCTTCCGTGACATTCTGCCGATGTCGGGGTGGAATTGTAAGCAAAGTGGATACGGTAAGTGGAATGGGTAAGGTATTTTCAGGTGGAGATGGAAGAGGTACTCGTGGGGGAAGGATGATGAGTTGATGTAAATTTTGAAGTGGACGGAGCAAGGATACGGAGCAGAAGGAAGAAGAAAGCAGTTGAAAAAATGAAGAAAGGGGTGGAAAGTGAGCGAAACAGGGGGAACGTGTTTTGCGGTTGTGCCCTTCGAATGACTTTTGTGCCCTCGCAGCCGGAATTACATAGATTATGAAACGCGGATATTTTGGGGATAGCCGAAAAGGCTTCAGTTTGACCCTTTGACCAAAGGTTTTGTATTATAGTATAAGATATTGACATTTAAGCCATCGATCCTCTTTGTTTATTCATCATATTCAATTTACTCAGAAAAATCAAATTTTCTTTCTTATAGTTGGAGATCAATTTCCTATCAACCATGATTTTCTCTATCTTTCGAATCGGCGTTATTTATTATCACGCTTTTTACACTATATTCAATTTTCTCAAACCAATTCCTATATCAAAATATTTTTTAGATCTCCTAATTTCTCATTCTATATCATCATATAATTCCTTTTCAAAATCCCTCTTTTTAAATCTTGATCTGCATAAGCTGGATTTATGCATCTCAAATTACTCCCAATTTCTTTATAAATCTCATATGTCCGTGTTTACTTATCCATCGTTGCAACTGTAATGGGTCTAGGCTTTGCGACCATCAACCCAATCTTCTTACATTTAATCCATTTACTTTTTTCCAACACTCCCGAAGAGTGTAAATAACATCTCCTTTTCAAGAAATAAATTATTGACCTGGAAATTTTCAAAATCCAGAATCTTTATAACTTTTATACATATTCCGAAATTCATATAGAAAATATTCATATGATTACCCCAAAGCTATGGTTCTGAAAATACTTCGAAAAACTTACTAAGTTAGGTACGTTTTAAATTCAAATTATTATTTTGACAATATTTGATAACTCGAAGTTTGACAAGTCTATTGTCGTTCTCACAGATGTTAGGCATACGCTGGCTAGGCGCACGACTAAAATCTACAAGTACTGAATATTCTTGCTTCAACTCCTACTGAAAACATTTCCAAATTCTTTTTGAAACAGATACGGAAAGTACCAATGTGATATTGATATGTTGATTGTTCATGAATCGCAGATACACAATGGTTTCGTCTGGATGCCCCAGAAAACATCTGTATCTGTAGGAATTCACTTCCCTGCGAATTTCGTCATGGACAGATCAATCGAAAATATTTACGAATCAAAAGAGAAAACTGAGGTCACTGAGCGCTGACTGCTCTATTTCAGTATCATGGAAACAAATCATCAAATTATGAAGATAAATCAAGTCGTAATGACCAATCAAGTCACGAAGACAAACTGCTGCATTAAACAGGTGGCTCAATCACTAAGATAACTAAATGGACCGCAGGTACACAATGGTTACGCCTGGCTCTCCCAGGAAACATCCATACCCGTAAGCTTTCATAGCTCTGCGGATTACGCCCTTCCAATTCGACTGTAGATCGCAGCAGTCACAATGGTTACGCTTGGTTCCCCCAAGAAACATCCGTCTGCCTTCGGCTATCTGCAGCCCTGCGAGTTCCGCTACACGGCCGAATTCCAACGACTCTAGATTGCAGCGATCACAATAGTTACGCTTGATTCCCTCAAGAAACATCCGACCGTCGTAGGCTATCTGCAGCCCTGCGAATTACGCTAGCAGTCGTGCTCAATGGCAACTCATGAGTTTTATGTCCGGACAACCTACTACCACAATTAGCATATCTCAACTAATCTCGGAATTCATAGAAAAGGATGATACTTTCCTTATCGTAATTTGAAACCATATAATACTATATACACATAGTATTTTATTTCATACTTCTCATAATTCATTCTTATATCAATTTATATAAGATTACCAAATCATGTTTCTCAACCCATCGTTCTTATATAAATTATGTTATATACAATTTCATTTCAAATCGATTACCTTCCTAATCAATAGCTCTCGACTTCGCTATTTTTTTTTAATATTTTCTCCAAGTAAGATTCAAAAACTTCCATATCCAATATCTACATCGAATATTCTCAAATTTACATTCAAATTTAAATTTCTAGTTTTGATTTCTTAATCACTTCAAATAGTTAATCTTTTCAAACTCATATTCATAAATTTATTTGTTACAAACCCAATTTTTCTTTCGAATTCCCATTATTAAGTTCATCGCTCAATTCAAATCTTTATGCTCTCAAAATTTCAAAATTTTCACTCTAGTAACATATTTCTCATCCCCACATTATTACTCTTCCATATTCACAACCTTCGACCGTAAATTAGCAAGCGAATAAATCCCTAAGTATCAATCCCGAAGGCCGAAACCAACATTAGATCAACACTCAGGAAATTATTCAACTTAACTAATCTTCAGTCAATTTCTAATTTTTCTTAACTTCGTTCTTAGTTTCTTATCCAATCGTATCTTTAACCATTCTCGAATTCGATTTACAAATCCACTTCTCTTACATTATGTCGTCCTTTGTTCTTGACGTGCGGCTCTTTGTTCGTCAGGTCTTACCACCCGTTAGCCTCTCACGATCTTTTGGAGAAACATTTGTTTTCTATAGCTCTAGAAAATCTCTCATTACCAATGAAAACATTTCCATCTATTCACCAATCTTTATTTTCTACAGAAAATATACTTTTATGCTCATGGGACACATTTTTAGATTCGTTATTTGGATTAGAATAGATAAAACATCGTTATTCCCACCCAATTGTTGACGCTCATTACTTACTTCCAATAAATTTCAGTTATCTTTTATTGCTAAAATACATGATTAGAGAATTTAATTCATCGATTCTCTTATACTTATCTCTCTTGAATACCATTCGATGGTGGATTCAAGGTTCAAATAAATCTAAGGGTGTCTTATCGAAGAACAATTCTCGCAAACCTGGATTCGAAGACTTCTGAAGACTGGGGATTCCGAACAAAATTTAAAATCCCAAAATACTTTTTCCGCTATATTAGTTTCAAAATAAGTCTCAAAATAATTTCCCCAAAATATTTTTTCTTCAAAATCTATTTTAAAATTATTTTCATTTTCAAAATTCATATTTCAAAACCTTTTTATTTTCAAAATTTGCTTTTCTAGTGTTGATCCTACTCATTTAAACTCAATAAGCTAAGCTTTGAATAAACCAAAGCTCTGATACCAACTGTAACGTCCCGCCTTTTTAACCGCTGCAAATTGGTAATTAAACTAACTTAAAACGTTCAAATCGACGGATCGTTATTAGCTTACAGAGTTTAAAACCAAATCAACACAGAAATACAAAATAAATAATAACACCGGATTGAACAACGGAATAAAACTCTTATTTATAATCAGAAATTTTGAATACAAAACTTTTCTATATACAACGGAATGAAAATACAGTTTTAATACAAAAAAATATATTTACTGTTTTAACAATCTTCAGATTGCGCGTCTCCTGGAATGCCCAGCTTTGCCAATCTTCGAATTCTAAGCGGTGATCTTTAAATTAGAAATGCTCAGATCTGACCCAAGCGTTCCATGCAAAAACATAAAACACTCGAGTCAGGATTAATCATAGTTCAAGTAAATTAACTTCAATATAAACTGAATATAATAGTTAATCCTCACATCAGTCATATGCCAAATAAAATGGTGAGGTGTTTGTGCTAATATCGGTTTTTATTTCAAAGGGCAAAAGGTCACTGGAGCCTGCATATACACACCTGTACAATTCATATGTGCACAGCCTCAACATCCCGTGAAACCGAAACTAACAAGTGTGATAGAAGTCACAAAATCTACCTGGATATGCACTCAATACAAAACAGTGAGAGTATCAAGTCAACCAAATGAATGTCATGGAGTGGGTATAACACTATGCAATGTTCCAGGCAGGTGAGAATATGTCCAAATAAAATCCTCATGCAACAATATAGATGCCACATGCAGCATGCAAAAATGGGGAAGAATTATGGTCACAATAAATAGAGGTAACAAAACAAAACTGAGCTACATACGTATGAAAACTCAGCAGTATATGTTAAAGTTAAGACTGTAGCCGGATAAATGGCTGAATTCCAACATATGGAGCTACATGTATAAATGAAGTAAGTTTTATGCCCAACATGCAGTCGAATATGTGTATTCAATTATGACATGTGGAGCTACATGTGTAAACTCAGCAGTATATGGAAAAGTATAGGTAATTTGAGTTTAAACATGGTTTCACTGAATAGTGGTCCTAAAAAAAGGCCCGTGGCAATATATGTATTCAGTTTCGATTTAAGCAGGGTGCATGTACTCGAATATATTTACAGAGGCATATCTTTTCAATTTAAACTAAGTGAACGCAAGTGAACAAGTGCAAAACCAAGTTATGTATGATACAGCAAAGAGGGGGTCAAGCGCCAAGAACATAAGAGGGTAACCATGTACAAGCATATGAAAGAAAATGCCCAAACTGTCATGCATTCTGTTATCCATTTGATCGGTTCAAGCATATACGGGTCAGTTTTGAACATGTTAAAAGCAGGGGTTGGCCTGACAAGCATTAAGAAGGATCGGTCGAAGAAAATGGATTTCTGGTCGTTCCAAAGCTGGTCGACCTGGTCGCTCCAAAATGTTTATGGTCCTGTTCATTCCGAAGTTGCAAAATGATTGATCGTTCCGAAAGTAAAAAGCTTCTGGTCGCACCAAAGGACAATAATTCCTGATCGTTTCAAATACACAGGATAGCAGACCGTTCCAAATAGTTGGTCGCTCTGACTACTGAAAGCTCCTGGTCGCTTTAAATATACCAAAGCTCCCGAATGCAGAAGGTTTTTGGTCGCTCCAAAATGCAGAAGACTGTTGGTCGGCCCGCTTCGCTTCTAGCCTCCTGATCGGTCCGCTCTATATTGAAGCCTTTTTGGTCGCCTTTTTTGCTTCCTGGTCGTTTTTCCTCCAAACGAAGCCTCCTGGTCGGTCCAAGTGATTAAAATAGCGCGCCAGCTGTTGACAACTGGCAATGGCACTCTCGTAATTACCTGGCAAAACCGACCAGCTCCCTGAAGAGAAGATTTCAACCACTCCATCACCTATAAATAGAGCACCACCTCCACCATTTGAAGGGAACTTTTGGGGCAACTACAAGGAGGTGCTGTCAAATTGCTTTGGGAACTTCTTCAATCATTTCTCATCTCTTCTTCATCATCCTTCGAAGATCTTTGGAGCTCATAGCCATGGCTTCTATGGGAGAATCGGCCTAAACGCTTGAAACTTCTCATCATTTTGGGATGAACTTGAAATCAACTGCATGGAAAAGGTGCTTTGTGCATGTATAAGAAGCATTCATTGTAAATCTCTTGAGAAATAATGGAATTAGACCTTCAAAGTGGACGTAGACTCAATTAAGAGTCGAACCACTATAAACTCTTGTGTTTCTTCTTGCATTTTGATGTTCTTTTTTCAGATTTGGATTTAGCCCTACCTAATTCTAAAAGGTTTTCTAACACCCCGCCATTGTAAAGGTGATGTGCTTCTTAAGCATCTCGCCTCTGATTTTGTAACGTGTTCAGAAATACCTCCTTGGTTGTTATACCAATTTTTGGTATCAACAATTTGGCGCCCACTGTGGGGCTCGATCCGATCTCTGACATCAAAAGTGCTTCGAAGATTTCACAATCTTCAGGTGAAGCTTCAAAATAGCTTACTCTAGCTTGCGATTTGGACCTTCTGACAAACTCTCCTCAAAGTTTAAGTTGCTTTCTGAAATAATGCCGCCAAAAGTGAGCAAAGAAGCAAGGATTAGAACATCCAACGAAGGAAATCGGAATGAAACCCCCGTGGTTAACCGATTTGAAGCAGGTGAAACCTCAAATGGTGGCGTGAATGTTATAAGAGCTGAACTTGATCAAGCTGTTGCGGGGCTCACGCAACAACAAGAGATAGCTAGTAAAGCCATCATGTCAAGGCTAGATTCTCTCGTTGCTCTTCAAACTGCTACGGCGAAGGTAGCTTCAAAGCCCGTCCATGCGGAAGATGCACTTTCCTCTTCCTCCAGCCCAAATCGGGAAAAATCCTTCCAAGAGATTTCTAATCCCGACAAGGGTTAACACGAGAATTCCAAGCAAACCACTCGGAACCATAACATAGGAACTACTTCTCGACGAGTCGCTGATTCTGCCAAAGGGGCACTTTCCAATCAAGAAAGACCAGGGCCCCTAAGTCGCAACCGCGATGGTTTGCTTAAGCAAACTTCCGGTCATGACAAAGGCGTCCGCCCCGCAGATGACTCCACCGAGAAGGACCGTCTTCTGCACATGGTCCGACAAATCATGAAGGAAGATAAATACCGAAACGACAACGAAGATGAATGGAAATTCGCACCGTCCAAAACCCCTCTCACTGAAAGGATTAAAAAGACAACCTTCCCACGCAAATTTAAACCTCCGACAATCCAAGCTTATAACGGAACAGGCGACCCTAATGTGTTCTTGTTTCGATATGACCAACACATGGATGGGGCTCAAGCAACTGACGAGCTTAAATGCTTGTACTTCCCGGTGTACTTGGAGGGAGTAGCATCCACCAAATTGCCTCCCAGATCTATTGATAATTTTGCCGTGCTAGCCAGATGCTTTCGAGACCAGTTCCGCCTCCAAACAACAAAAGTTAGAGATATTATGTCCCTTAATGAACTTGAACAAGCCCCGGGTGAAACGATAAGATCTTTTCTGAATCGTTTCAATGCTGCCGCTGCTGAAGTAGGGACCCATGAGCCAAGTCTAATTCTAATGGCCTTGAAGGGGGGCATCAACAAACTATCTGAGTTTGGAAGGTGGTTGAAGAGAAAGAAGCCTGAAATGCTAGAGAAATTCTATGGCAAGGCCGAGGAGTACATGTGCCTTGAAGATGATCACATCTACTCTGTTGGCAACGCTAAGGCTAAGGCTGTTCCAGAAAGGAAAGAAGCTCCTGCAAAATCCAATCAAGGAAATTTTGGTGAGGGGCAGAAAAGGGGTAACGGTAGCGATACCTGGAATGACAAAGATCCCAAAAAACGACGCTTCTTTAAGCCATCAAGCTTTACTCCGTTGAATGATACAATTGAGCATATATACATGGCAACTAAAGAAGCGGAGGACTATCCAAACCCGAGACCAATAAAAGTATCCGAGGAAGCCGCAAACTCAGGAAGGTTCTGTCGATTTCGTAATCGATCGGGTCATGACACAAATGAGTGTCGGCATTTGAAGAACTTGATTGAAGAATTGATAAGGAAGAACCGTCTTCAAGAGTATGTGAAGCGCTCCTCAGATAACGAGCCCGCTCAAGGGCAAAAAACTCGTCTAGCTCAAGATGGGAGAACACCTGCGAGTGGTTCTCGTCCTATAATCAACACGATTAGTGGCGGACCACATCTTGCAGGAGACAATTGGGAGGATATGATCAGATATGGATGAATGTTTGTGCACGCATATAGTATCTATATGACTAGGACTATTTGCATACATGTTGGATTCGTGGCACTATACATATTTTGCATTAGAAAGATTATTCAGGCCTGATCATTAGCATTAGCTAAGGAACATGTACACACACGTTTTGCATATATTCATACAGCTTTAGAAATCATCTAAGGACAATCGTTGCTTGTGGATGATGTTTTGAGTAGATGGATGATGGATGGTAGGATATGTTCTTCCTAACTTGGAGATTTCGGGGACGAAATCCTAAAAGGTGGGGCGAATGTAACAACCCGTATTTTTCGATAACATGTTAAAACGAGAATCAAGGCAGACTTTAATTTTAAATTCTGAATCAAGTGAAACAGGCTATGCCATTGCGTTCGTCTCGGAAAAATACGCGAAATAGAGTCCGAGTTTTCGAGAATCGGAGTCCGTATGACCAAGCTATGATCCGTCAAAGTTTTCAGGGTTTTCAAGTTTGAAAATCACCTAGGAAGTTCAAGTTTTGGGGTAGGCGGGAATTTTCCCGCCAAAGCCCATGTCGACAGGGGAGTCGACAGGGCTGTCGACACCCCTGGACCCTAAGTCGACAGGGCTGTCGACTTGGGTGTCGACTAGGTCCAAAAACACAACTCCGTGTTTTGTGGCCTGGTGCACCTGGATGCAGTCTTGGTCGGGTCTGATGGGCCTGTGACGATTTCTGTGGCCTAGATTAATCCTAGATCTAATCCTAGGGCCTAAAACTATCCTAATCTCTATAAAAAGACCCTAAACCTAACCTAAATCCCTAAAAAATCAAACCTAGCAACTAAGTGCTACCAAAATCAATTTTGATCATGGCCTCCATCTCCAATCCCTAGAGCCTATGCACTCAAATCAAGTTCAAATCAAAAGGTGCAAGCTTGCTACACCAAATCAAGGCCGAATCAACATTTCTATGCGAGTTCCATGACGATTCTTCTACAAAGGAGGCACCATTCTTAGCCAAGATGATTCATGCTCCTTTCCCTAGGCCTAACTATGTAAGTTCTAGCTACTTTTGGATCAAAACGGTATTTTTAATATTGACGTGGGATAAAATGAGGCTAAACATGATTATGCGAACCTATATGAACCTTACCTTGCCTCTTGTGTTCATGTTTATGATTTTAGGCCATGTGAGTGACTTAATCATGCCTCTCATGCTATGCATAACCTAGTTTAACTTGCAAGTTTGGACCTTTATGCATGAAATGCTAGCATGAACCTTTAGGAACCACTTTATGTGTGTAACATTGGCTAAGACAAGATTTTGGGGCTTATGCATGTTTATGAACCCAAACCCCTTATGGTAACATGCAATTTTGTGGCCAAATTAACTTATGACACTATGCATGTTTATGGCCAATCCCTTTATGATGTTATGCATGTGGAAGCCAAGCCCTTTTTGGCATCATGCATGTTTTGAGACCAATATGTGACATAGTATCCGTACTATGTTGACTCGCTTTGCTTGCGTTGGGAAAACACGATTTTGGGTAGTTAGATAAACGTGAACATGTCGCAAAATCTTAACTTGAATATGACATGTGTTTATACTTGAGAATATGACTTGAAAGATAACATGGAAGTTGGCATGTAAGTACGCATAAAAACATGAGCTTGGGAATTTACCTATTAAGTTCGGTCTACCCATTGGGAATTTACCTATTAAGTTAGGTCTACCCAAATGCTTGAAAACTTGTAACATGTTTTGGAAACATGATGAGCTTAGATAATATAAGTATGGCCAACTCGAGGTTGGGTTGAGTTTGCAACGTAAAACTACCCGGAACCGACCGGACTAACTAGTAGTTGCAAACAATAGGACCCAATGTGAGAAGTTGGTCATGTCGCGCTTAAGACCCGAGGTTAGACTAAGTTGTGGTGTAAATCTACCCGGACCCGCCCGGCTTAAATAGTAACCACAACAAGGTCTAATGTGAGAGGTTGAGGGTGCATTAATTAAATTAATGCCACATAATAGGGTTAAGTTAATTTGATTAATGAGGCTTAACCAAAGATGATATGGACAAATGGGTTAAGTAATTCGATTAGGCTAATGATACTTAACAAAACATGATAAGCTTGGGTAGGTTAAGTAACTTGATTTGCCTAATGACACTTGACCATTTTTATACGACTAGTGGACGGGATTAAGTTAACCAACACTTAATCAATCCAACACGATAACGTGATAAGGTTAAGTAAATTTTCTTAATGACACTTAACCATATAATACAGTTAATGGATGGGATTAAGATTAGGCTTAACTAATCTAAACATGGTAATCGGATGGGGTTAAGTTAGCCTAGACTTAATTAATCCAACTTGGTAATTTAATGGGGTTAAGTTAAACACTTAACTAATTTAACACGATGATTTGATGAGGTTAAGTGACCTATACTTAACCAATCTAACTCGTTAATTTGATGAGGTTAAGTTAACCTATACTTAACCAATCTAAAGCGAAAACATGATAAGGCTAAGTCACGAATCGTCTCGAATACGCTTGACCGATTTGACTCGGTAATTTGATAGGGTCAAATTAATATATATATATACTTAACCAATCTAAAATGATAATTAGATGAGGTTAAGTCATGGATTGCTTGATATACTTAACCAACTTGACACATGGTCCGTAGGGTTAAGTCTTGGACTTGGATACTTAGCCAGTTTCGACATGTTTTGTAGACGGGTTAAGTTGTGAACTTAAGTGACACTTAACCCATTAGATAAACCCTAATTCGGAGGATTAGGTAAATAGCCATAGTTAACAAGGATAATGGAAATAAGGCTAAGTGGTAAACCTTAGTTAAGGGAAACTAAGTAATAATTCTTAGTCAAGGAAATTTGGACCACCTCTTAAATAGATGAGTAACCCAATACGGTAGGTCATCGTTTAAGCATACGCGTAGGAGCAGGCTATCTGATTTAGATAAAGGCTCCAACGAACTGGGTAACGAAGCAGCGGCTTCGGGGAACGTGAGGATATTCTTGGGATCCCTCTGTGATCTGCCAGGTCATTATACTAGGCTCACGAGAGGTTGAGGTCTGCGGTAGAAGAACCAAGAATATGCCTTGGTTGCTATGTGAGCGACCTAAAGACTGGGGTGGATAGCAGTGAGTCGACGAATACATAAGGTGCCCGAGATAGCAAGTTCGTCGATCATCTACCATCTTGAGTCAAGCGTGTACGTACGGAAAGGCAGGGAACACCCAACAGACCATAATTGCTATCTAATTATGGGTGAGGTAGGCCGTAGGATGTGGGCTGGCCGGAGTGTAGTTCTCATGCAAGATTTTCTCTTGTGTTGCCTTTCACTAGTTGAGGGAGGGGTCTCGTGGGACCATAGCCACGTGTAGAAAAGCAGACCTTAGTATCTGCATCGGCAGATAAATCTAAAGCTCCCGACCGAGTCCTGTATTTCTTGGTTTGACCTGTGACAGGACTCGGATGGCACGATGTGATACATGTGCATACAGTTATAGAAAAACGATTCACGATGAATGCGTGGGAAAAAGGGCGCGGTTGAGGGTTAGCGTAATCCCTAGTGGCCTAGGTGGTTTAACCCAAACCGAAATATGAAAACGTGCAATAGGTAAGCGTAATCCCTAGTGGTGCTAGGTGGCGTAAGTCCTAATAGTTAAAACGATGATTCATATGGAAGAGCCTAGCTAGAACAAGGGTGACAGTCCAAACGAGTTCAAGGATAATACGACATGAGGAAGCCCGTACGAGGTACGACAAAGGACTGAACTTATATACATGGAAAGAAACATATGATTTGAGTAACCTATATATGCGATATTAGGTTGACATGGACCATTACATGACTTTGAGCACGGGACATTCATGGTTAACACATGACGCGGGTAGGGATACTAGTACGAGAGGTGCAGAGCAAATATACATGTTCGAACTAGGAAGAATATACATAATTGATACCGTGGGATGTTAGACGGGGTAGATAACTTGGGATAATGTACTCGATAGAAATCTGACGATGTGATACCTTGACTTATCATAACACCGAAGTTATCATGATACCTTAGTTTACCTTGTCGCAGTAGTTCAACCGGCTACCCTGGTTTATCTATCTTGTAGTTATCCTTATGTTTACTTTCAGTTTATGCATGTCATGTTACCTTTACCTGTTTTTATACTGGAAGTAGATAGGACTTACTCAGTCTTTTTGACTGACCCGTTTTGTTTCGCCTCTTTCCTTCCGTTCCCCCCCCCCCCAGGTTTGAGGGAGGAAACAATGCTGTTTAGTTCGGACTTCTTCTGCTTGAAGGTCATCATGGATGGCTTGGACTTCTCTTGGCTATGGCTACTTTACGGTTTTACTTGGGGAATAATTTATTAAAAAGTCTTTATGCTTCTTTACTATTGCAAGACAGGTTTTGATGTACTCTGATGTAAAAGGCTTTAGACCTTATTTATTCATGTTATGAAAGTTTGATTTTACTTCCACTATTTATATATGTTCTGTCTTGTGATATTTCTGTGCATGTTTACCAATAATGCCCCTCTAAAGCTAGTGCATTCCTTTGCGAGTGACCCTAGCGGAGGCGGGGTGTTACATGTATAAACTGCAAACAAACATCATTGTAATAGTTTTCTTAGGATTTAAGAAACTATAAAGTGGACGTATTCTTGGATTGAGCCGAACCACTATAAAAATATTGTGTGTATCCTTTACTTTTACTGCTTTTTCTGCATTGTTCTGTGATCGTGAGGTTGTCACGTTGAATTTGGGTGTTAGTACCAAAATTTGATCTAACATTTTCACACATATTTGCTTTCTCTTCTTTGCAGGTATGGATTATACTTGCAGCTGGCAGGCCCGGCGCGGCCTTGGATTTCTTGGATTATCCAGAACACATCTTCCTTCATTCAGCAAGATATATTCGGGGGGGCAAAATGTTGACCCGCTTTTTAGTCAAAGCAGTCATACATGGAATCTCTTCTGAACAATACGCTCAAGTATTGGGAATACCGCCAGAAGACAGCAACCGATTTGGTTGAAATCGCATCACAAACAAAGAATGGCCCGGAACTCCTATCAGACGACCTTTTATGGGCCCGAAATCATCAATTACGGAGCTGAGTTCCATAATACTCGTAGCTCTCTGAATAAGCTTCAGTTTGAGCTTTGGTTCAACTCAATCGGACTTACGGTTTGAAAGTTATGCCCATTTCCGTGAACGCATGTAGAACCGGAAACTTGGATTTGGAATTAGCATATCCCTTTCGGATCGGATCAGATTAAGACATCACTCCTTCACCAACTCAGCATCTTCCCTTCAACGCACAGGTGCCGGCTCGGATTGGAGACCCCGGTTCGGATCGGGATGAGGCAGACCCGACCCGCCTGCAGTAATCTACACAAAACTTCGCAATGTCTTCGGCTCGAAAGCTCCGCACCGGTTCGGATCGGGACCGAACCGATCCCCTTCGACTATGCACAGAAGTGTGCGCACGCTCTCTGCTGGAACAACCGGCTCGGTTCGGATCCGATCCGAACCGACTGGGCCTGCTGCTGCCACACTTCAGATTTGACCGATTCTCTTGCCATAACCACCTCTTACAAACACGGATCGGCCTCCACCTGACCTGATGACCACTTCTCCACTACTTCCGAGATCACCTCAGTGCGTGCCACGTGCCCCTCCGATCCGAACCGATTCAGACTCCCTGACACTCCTCTACGCCTATAAATACACCACAACATGGCCATTTCAAGGGACTTTTGGCACTTGTTATGGAGGGATTCCACCATTATCGACACAAGGACTTTGTGAATAGCGGAAGACTGCCCTCTAATCAATCAAAACACGAGGATTTCGTGTATAATCTTCCCTTTAATCTCCTCTTCTTCACTGTAAACACGAGGATTTCGTGTATAAACTGCAAACAAACATCATTGTAATAGTTTTCTTAGGATTTAAGAAACTATAAAGTGAACGTATTCTTGGATTGAGCCGAACCACTATAAATTATTGTGTGTATCCTTTACTTTTACTGCTTTTTCTGCATTGTTCTGTGATCGTGAGGTTGGCACGTTGAATTTGTGTGTTAGTACCAAAATTTGGTCTAACATTTTCACACATATTTGCTTTCTCTTCTTTGCAGGTATGGATTATACTTGCAGCTGGCAGGCCCGGCGCGGCCTTGGATTTCTTGGATCATCCAGAACACATCTTCCTTCATTCAGCAAGATATGTCCTGGGGGGCAAAATGTTGACCCGCTTTTTAGTCAAAGCAGTCATACATGGAATCTCTTCTGAACAATACGCTTAAGTGTTGGGAATACCGTCAGAAGACAGCAACCGATTTGGTTGAAATCGCATCACAAACAAAGAATGGCCCGGAACTCCTATCGGACGACATTTTCTGGGCCCGAAATCATCAATTACGGAGGAAAGCTCCGTAATTCTCGTAGCTCTCTGAATAAGCTTCAGTTTGAGCTTTGGTTCAACTCAATCAGACTTACGGTTTGAAAGTTATGCCCATTTCCGTGAACGCATGCAGAACCTGAAACTTGGATTTGGAATTAGCATATCCCTTTCGGATCAGATCGGATTAAGACATCACTACTTCACCAACTCAGCATCTTCCCTTTAACTCACAGGTGCCGGCTCGGATTGGAGACCCCGGTTCGGATCGGGATGAGGCAGACCCGACCCGCCTGCAGTAATCTACACAAAACTTCGCAATGTCTTCGGCTCGAAAGCTCCGCACCAGTTCGGATCGGGACCGCACCGATCCCCTTCGACTCTGCACAGAAGTGCGCGCACGCTCTCTGCTGGAACAACAGGCTCGGTTCGGATACGATCCGAACCGACTGGGCGTGCTGCTGCCACACTTCAGATTTGATCGATTCTCTTGCCATAACCACCTCCTACAAACACGGATCGGCCTCCACCTGACCTGATGACCACTTCTCCACTACTTCCGAGATCACCTCAGCGCGTGCCACGTGCCCCTCCGATCCGAACCGATTCAGACTCCCTGGCACTCCTCTACGCCTATAAATACACCACAACATGGCCATTTCAAGGGACTTTTGGCACTTGTTCTGGAGGGATTCCACCATTATCGACACAAGGACTTTGTGAATAGCGGAAGACCGCCCTCTAATCAATCAAAACACGAGGATTTCATGTATAATCTTCCCTTTAATCTCCTCTTCTTCACTGTAAACACGAGTATTTCGTGTATAAACTGCAAACAAACATCATTGTAATAGTTTTCTTAGGATTTAAGAAACTATAAAGCGGACGTATTCTTGGATTGAGCCGAACCACTATAAAAATATTGTGTGTATCCTTTACTTTTACTGCTTTTTCTGCATTGTTCTGTGATCGTGAGGTTGTCACTTTGAATTTGGGTGTTAGTACCAAAATTTGGTCTAACATTTTCACACATATTTGCTTTCTCTTCTTTGCAGGTATGGATTATACTTGTAGCTGGCAGGCCCAGCGCGGCCTTGGATTTCTTGGATCACCAAGAACACATCTTCCTTCATTCAGCAAGATATGTTCTAGGGGGCAAAATGTTGACCCGCTTTTTAGTTAAAGCAGTCATACATGGAATCTCTTCTGAACAATACGCTCAAGTGTTGGGAATACCGTCAGAAGACAGCAACCGATTTGGTTGAAATCGCATCACAAATAAAGAATGGCCCGGAACTCCTATCGGACGACCTTTTATGGGCCCGAAATCATCAATTACGAAGCTGAGTTCTGTAATTCTCGTAACTCTCTGAATTAGCTTCAGTTTGAGCTTTGGTTCAACTCAATCGGACTTAAGGTTTGAAAGTTATGCCCATTTCCGTGAACGCATGCAGAACCGGAAACTTGGATTTGGAATTAGCATATCCCTTTCGGATCGGATCGGATTAAGACATCACTCCTTCACCAACTCAGCATCTTCCCTTCAACGCACAGGTGCCGGCTCGGATTGGAGACCCCGGCTCGGATCGGGATGAGGCAGACCCGACCCGCCTGTAGTAATCTACACAAAACTTCGCAATGTCTTCGGCTCGAAAGCTCCGCACCGGTTCGGATCGGGACCGAACCGATCCCCTTCGACTCTGCACAGAAGTGCGCGCACGCTCTCTGCTAGAACAACCGGCTCGGTTCGGATCCGATCCGAACCGACTGGGCTTGCTGCTGCCACACTTCAGATTTGACCGGTTCTCTTCCCATAACCGCCTCCTACAAACACGGATCGGCCTCCACCTGAACTGATGACCACTTCTCCACTACTTCCGAGATCACCTCAGCGCGTGCCACGTGCCCCTCCGATCCGAACCGATTCAGACTCCCTGGCACTCCTCTACGCCTATAAATACACCACAACATGGCCATTTCAAGGGACTTTTGGCACTTGTTCTGGAGGGATTCCACCATTATCGACACAAGGACTTTGTGAATAGCGGAAGACCGCCCTCTAATCAATCAAAACACGAGGATTTCGTGTATAATCTTCCCTTTAATCTCCTCTTCTTCACTATAAACACGAGGATTTCGTGTATAAACTGCAAACAAACATCATTGTAATAGTTTTCTTAGGATTTAAGAAACTACAAAGTGGACGTATTCTTGGATTGAGCCGAACCACTATAAAAATATTGTGTGTATCCTTTACTTTTACTGCTTTTTCTGCATTGTTCTGTGATCGTGAGGTTGTCACGTTGAATTTGGGTGTTAGTACCAAAATTTGGTCTAACATTTTCACACATATTTGCTTTCTCTTCTTTGCAGGTATGGATTATACTTGCAGCTGGCAGGCCCGGCGCGGCCTTGGATTTCTTGGATTATCCAGAACACATCTTCCTTCATTCAGCAAGATATGTTCTAGGGGAAAAATGTTGACCCGCTTTTTAGTCAAAGCAGTCATACATGGAATCTCTTCTGAACAATACGCTCAAGTGGTGGGAATATCGTCAGAAGACAGCAACCGATTTGGTTGAAATCGCATCACACACAAAGAATGGCCCGGAACTCCTATCGGACGACCTTTTCTAGGCCCGAAATCATCAATTACAGAGTTGAACTCCATAATTCTCATAGCTCTCTGAAATAGCTTCAGTTTGAGCTTTGGTTCAACTCAATCGGACTTACGGTTTGAAAGTTATGCCCATTTCCGTGAACGCATGCAGAACCGGAAACTTGGATTTGGAATTAGCATATCCCTTTCGGATTGGATCGGATTAAGACATCACTCCTTCACCAACTCAGCATCTTCCCTTCAACGCACAGGTGCCGGCTCGGATTGGAGACCCCGGTTCGGATCGGGATGAGGCAGACCCGACCCGCCTGCAGTAATCTACACAAAACTTCGCAATGTCTTCGGCTCGAAAGCTCCGCACCGGTTCGGGTCGGGACCGAACCGATCCCCTTCGACTCTGCACAGAAGTGCGCGCACGCTCTCTGCTGGAACAACCGGCTCGGTTCGGATCCGATCCGAACCGACTGGGCCTGCTGCTGCCACACTTCAGATTTGACCGATTCTCTTGCCATAACCACCTCCTACAAACACGGATCGGCCTCCACCTGTCCTAGCACGACCTGATGACCACTTCTCCACTACTTCCGAGATCACCTCAGCGCGTGCCACGTGCCCCTCCGATCCGAACCGATTCAGACTCCCTGGCACTCCTCTACGCCTATAAATACACCACAACATTGCCATTTCAAGGGACTTTTGGCACTTGTTCTGGAGGGATTCCACCATTATCGACACAAGGACTTTGTGAATAGCGGAAGACCGCCCTCTAATCAATCAAAACACGCGGATTTCTTGTATAATCTTCCCTTTAATCCCCTCTTATTCACTGTAAACACGAGGATTTCGTGTATAAACTGCAAACAAACATCATTGTAATAGTTTTCTTAGGATTTAAGAAACTATAAAGTGGACGTAGGCTTGGATTGAGCCGAACCACTATAAAAATATTGTGTGTATCCTTTACTTTTACTGCTTTTTCTGCATTGTTCTGTCATCGTGAGGTTGTCACGTTGAATTTGGGTGTTAGTACCAAAATTTGGTCTAACATTTTCACACATATTTGCTTTCTCTTCTTTGCAGGTATGGATTATACTTGCAGCTGGCAGGCCCGGCGCGGCCTTGGATTTCTTGGATTATCCAGAATACATCTTCCTTCATTCAGCAAGATATGTTCTGGGGGGAAAAATGTTGACCCGCTTTTTAGTCAAAGCAGTCATACATGGAATCTCTTCTGAACAATACGCTCAAGTGTTGGGAATACCGTCAGAAGACAGCAACCGATTTGGTTGAAATCTCATCACAAACAAAGAATGGCCCGGAACTCCTATCGGACGACCTTTTCTGGGCCCGAAATCATCAATTACGGGGTTGAGCTCCATAATTCTCGTAGCTCTCGGAAATAGCTTCAGTTTGAGCTTTGGTTCAACTCAATCGGACTTACGGTTTGAAAGTTATGCCCATTTCCGTGAACGCATGCAGAACCGGAAACTTGGATTTGGAATTAGCATATCCCTTTCGGATTGGATCGGATTAAGACATCACTCCTTCACCAACTCAGCATCTTACCTTCAACGCACAGGTGCCGGCTCGGATTGGAGACCCCGGTTCGGATCGGGATGAGGCAGACCCGACCCGCCTGCAGTAATCTACACAAAACTTCGCAATGTCTTCGGCTCGAAAGCTCCGCACCGGTTCGGGTCGGGACCGAACCGATCCCCTTCGACTCTGCACAGAAGTGCGCGCACGCTCTCTGCTGGAACAACCGGCTCGGTTCGGATCCGATCCGAACCGATTGGGCCTGCTGCTGCCACACTTCAGATTTGACCGATTCTCTTGCCATAACCACCTCCTACAAACACGGATCGGCCTCCACCTGTCCTAGCACGACCTGATGACCACTTCTCCAATACTTCCGAGATCACCTCAGCGCGTGCCACGTGCCCCTCCGATCCGAACCGATTCAGACTCCCTGGCACTCCTCTACGCCTATAAATACACCACAACATGGCCATTTCAAGGGACTTTTGGCACTTGTTCTGGAGGGATTCCACCATTATCGACACAAGGACTTTGTGAATAGCGGAAGACCGCCCTCTAATCAATCAAAACACGAGGATTTCGTGTATAATCTTCCCTTTAATCTCCTCTTCTTCACTGTAAACACGAGGATTTCGTGTATAAACTGCAAACAAACATCATTGTAATAGTTTTCTTAGGATTTAAGAAACTATAAAGTGGACGTAGGCTTGGATTGAGCCGAACCACTATAAAAAATTGTGTGTATCCTTTACTTTTACTGCTTTTTCTGCATTGTTCTGTCATCGTGAGGTTGTCACGTTGAATTTGGGTGTTAGTACCAAAATTTGGTCTAACATTTTCACACATATTTGCTTTCTCTTCTTTGCAGGTATGGATTATACTTGCAGCTGGCAGGCCCGGCGCGGCCTTGGATTTCTTGGATTATCCAGAATACATCTTCCTTCATTCAGCAAGATATGTTCTGGGGAGAAAAATGTTGACCCGCTTTTTAGTCAAAGCAGTCATACATGGAATCTCTTCTGAACAATACGCTCAAGTGTTGGGAATACCGTCAGAAGACAGCAACCGATTTGGTTGAAATCGCATCACAAACAAAGAATGGCCCGGAACTCCTATCGGACGACCTTTTCTAGGCCCGAAATCATCAATTACGGGGTTAAGCTCCATAATTCTCGTAGCTCTCGGAAATAGCTTCAGTTTGAGCTTTGGTTCAACTCAATCGTACTTACGGTTTGAAAGTTATGCCCATTTCCGTGAACGCATGCAGAACCGGAAACTTGGATTTGGAATTAGCATATCCCTTTCGGATCGGATCGGATTAAGACATCACTCCTTCACCAACTCAGCATCTTCCCTTTAACGCACAGGTGCCGGCTCGGATTGGAGACCCTGGTTCGGATCGGGATGAGGCAGACCCGACCCGCCTGCAGTAATCTACACAAAACTTCGCAATGTCTTCGGCTCGAAAGTTCCGCACCGGTTCGGGTCGGGACCGAACCGATCCCCTTCGACTCTGCACAGAAGTGCGCGCACGCTCTCTGCTGGAACAACCGGCTCGGTTCGGATCCGATCCGAACCGACTGGGCCTGCTGCTGCCACACTTCAGATTTGACCGATTCTCTTGCCATAACCACCTCCTACAAACACGGATCGACCTCCACCTGTCCTAGCACGACCTGATGACCACTTCTCCACTACTTCCGAGATCACCTCAGCGCGTGCCACGTGCCCCTCCGATCCGAACCGATTCAGACTCCTTGGCACTCCTCTACGTCTATAAATACACCACAACATGGCCATTTCAAGGGACTTTTGGCACTTGTTCTGGAGGGATTCCACCATTATCGACACAAGTACTTTGTGAATAGCGGAAGACCGCCCTCTAATCAATCAAAACACGAGGATTTCGTGTATAATCTTCCCTTTAATCTCCTCTTCTTCACTGTAAACACGAGGATTTCGTGTATAAACTGCAAACAAACATCATTGTAATAGTTTTCTTAGGATTTAAGAAACTATAAAGTGGACGTAGGCTTGGATTGAGCCGAACCACTATAAAAATATTGTGTGTATCCTTTACTTTTACTGCTTTTTCTGCATTGTTCTGTCATCGTGAGGTTGTCACGTTGAATTTGGGTGTTAGTACCAAAATTTGGTCTAACATTTTCACACATATTTGCTTTCTCTTCTTTGCAGGTATGGATTATACTTGCAGCTGGCAGGCCCGGCGCGGCCTTGGATTTCTTGGATTATCCAGAATACATCTTCCTTCATTCAGCAAGATATGTTCTGGGGGGAAAAATGTTGACCCGCTTTTTAGTCAAAGCAGTCATACATGGAATCTCTTCTGAACAATACGCTCAAGTGTTGGGAATACCGTCAGAAGACAGCAACCGATTTGGTTGAAATCTCATCACAAACAAAGAATGGCCCGGAACTCCTATCGGACGACCTTTTCTGGGCCCGAAATCATCAATTACGGGGTTGAGCTCCATAATTCTCGTAGCTCTCGGAAATAGCTTCAGTTTGAGCTTTGGTTCAACTCAATCGGACTTACGGTTTGAAAGTTATGCCCATTTCCGTGAACGCATGCAGAACCGGAAACTTGGATTTGGAATTAGCATATCCCTTTCGGATTGGATCGGATTAAGACATCACTCCTTCACCAACTCAGCATCTTCCCTTCAACGCACAGGTGCCGGCTCGGATTGGAGACTCCGGTTCGGATCGGGATGAGGCAGACCCGACCCGCCTGCAGTAATCTACACAAAACTTCGCAATGTCTTCGGCTCGAAAGCTCCGCACTGGTTCGGGTCGGGACCGAACCGATCCCCTTCGACTCTGCACAGAAGTGCGCGCACGCTCTCTGCTGGAACAACCGGCTCGGTTCGGATCCGATCCGAACCGACTGGGCCTGCTGCTGCCACACTTCAGATTTGACCGATTCTATTGCCATAACCACCTCCTACAAACACGGATCGGCCTCCACCTGTCCTAGCACGACCTGATGACCACTTCTCCACTACTTCCGAGATCACCTCAGCGCGTGCCACGTGCCCCTCCGATCCGAACCGATTCAGACTCCCTGGCACTCCTCTACGCCTATAAATACACCACAACATGGCCATTTCAAGGGACTTTTGGCACTTGTTCTGGAGGGATTCCACCATTATCGACACAAGGACTTTGTGAATAGCGGAAGACCGCCCTCTAATCAATCAAAACACGAGGATTTCTTGTATAATCTTCCCTTTAATCTCCTCTTCTTCACTGTAAACACGAGGATTTCGTGTATAAACTGCAAACAAACATCATTGTAATAGTTTTCTTAGGATTTAAGAAACTATAAAGTGGACGTAGGCTTGGATTGAGCCGAACCACTATAAAAATATTGTGTGTATCCTTTACTTTTACTGCTTTTTCTGCATTGTTCTGTCATCGTGAGGTTGTCACGTTGAATTTGGGTGTTAGTACCAAAATTTGGTCTAACATTTTCACACATATTTGCTTTCTCTTCTTTGCAGGTATGGATTATACTTGCAGCTGGCAGGCCCGGCGCGGCCTTGGATTTCATGGATTATCCAGAATACATCTTCCTTCATTCAGCAAGATATGTTCTGGGGGGAAAAATGTTGACCCGCTTTTTAGTCAAAGCAGTCATACATGGAATCTCTTCTGAACAATACGCTCAAGTGTTGGGAATACCGTCAGAAGACAGCAACCGATTTGGTTGAAATCTCATCACAAACAAAGAATGGCCCGGAACTCTTATCAGACGACCTTTTCTGGGCCCGAAATCATCAATTACGGGGTTGAGCTCCATAATTCTCGTAGCTCTCGGAAATAGCTTCAGTTTGAGCTTTGGTTCAACTCAATCGGACTTACGGTTTGAAAGTTATGCCCATTTCCGTGAACGCATGCAGAACCGGAAACTTGGATTTGGAATTAGCATATCCCTTTCGGATTGGATCGGATTAAGACATCACTCCTTCACCAACTCAGCATCTTCCCTTCAACGCACAGGTGCCGGCTTGGATTGGAGACCCCGGTTCGGATCGGGATGAGGCAGACCCGACCCGCCTGCAGTAATCTACACAAAACTTCGCAATGTCTTCGGCTCGAAAGCTCCGCACCGGTTCGGGTCGGGACCGAACCGATCCCCTTCGACTCTGCACAGAAGTGCGCGCACGCTCTCTGCTGGAACAACCGGCTCGGTTCGGATCCGATCCGAACCGATTGGGCCTGCTGCTGCCACACTTCAGATTTGACCGATTCTCTTGCCATAACCACCTCCTACAAACACGGATCGGCCTCCACCTGTCCTAGCACGACCTGATGACCACTTCTCCACTACTTCCGAGATCACCTCAGCGCGTGCCACGTGCCCCTCCGATCCGAACCGATTCAGACTCCCTGGCACTCCTCTACGCCTATAAATACACCACAACATGGCCATTTCAAGGGACTTTTGGCACTTGTTCTGGAGGGATTCCACCATTATCGACACAAGGACTTTGTGAATAGCGGAAGACCGCCCTCTAATCAATCAAAACACGAGGATTTCGTGTATAATCTTCCCTTTAATCTCCTCTTCTTCACTGTAAACACGAGGATTTCGTGTATAAACTGCAAACAAACATCATTGTAATAGTTTTCTTAGGATTTAAGAAACTATAAAGTGGACGTAGGCTTGGATTGAGCCGAACCACTATAAAAATATTGTGTGTATCCTTTACTTTTACTGCTTTTTCTGCATTGTTCTGTCATCGTGAGGTTGTCACGTTGAATTTGGGTGTTAGTACCAAAATTTGGTCTAACATTTTCATACATATTTGCTTTCTCTTCTTTGCAGGTATGGATTATACTTGCAGCTGGCAGGCCCGGCGCGGCCTTGGATTTCTTGGATTATCCAGAATACATCTTCCTTCATTCAGCAAGATATGTTCTGGGGGGAAAAATGTTGACCCGCTTTTTAGTCAAAGCAGTCATACATGGAATCTCTTCTGAACAATACGCTCAAGTGTTGGGAATACCGTCAGAAGACAGCAACCGATTTGGTTGAAATCGCATCACAAACAAAGAATGGCCCGGAACTCCTATCGGACGACCTTTTCTAGGCCCGAAATCATCAATTACAGGGTTGAGCTCCATAATTCTCGTAGCTCTCGGAAATAGCTTCAGTTTGAGCTTTGGTTCAACTCAATCGGACTTACGGTTTGAAAGTTATGCCCATTTCCGTGAACGCATGCAGAACCGGAAACTTGGATTTGGAATTAGCATATCCCTTTCGGATCGGATCGGATTAAGACATCACTCCTTCACCAACTCAGCATCTTCCCTTTAACGCACAGGTGCTGGCTCGGATTGGAGACCCTGGTTCGGATCGGGATGAGGCAGACCCGACCCGCCTGCAGTAATCTACACAAAACTTCGCAATGTCTTCGGCTCGAAAGTTCCGCACCGGTTCGGGTCGGGACCGAACCGATCCCCTTCGACTCTGCACAGAAGTGCGCGCACGCTCTCTGCTGGAACAACCGGCTCGGTTCGGATCCGATCCGAACCGACTGGGCCTGCTGCTGCCACACTTCAGATTTGACCGATTCTCTTGCCATAACCACCTCCTACAAACACGGATCGGCCTCCACCTGTCCTAGCACGACCTGATGACCACTTCTCCACTACTTCCGAGATCACCTCAGCGCGTGCCACGTGCCCCTCCGATCCGAACCGATTCAGACTCCTTGGCACTCCTCTACGTCTATAAATACACCACAACATGGCCATTTCAAGGGACTTTTGGCACTTGTTCTGGAGGGATTCCACCATTATCGACACAAGTACTTTGTGAATAGCGGAAGACCGCCCTCTAATCAATCAAAACACGAGGATTTCATGTATAATCTTCCCTTTAATCTCCTCTTCTTCACTGTAAACACGAGGATTTCGTGTATAAACTGCAAACAAAAATCATTGTAATAGTTTTCTTAGGATTTATGAAACTATAAAGTGGACGTAGGCTTGGATTGAGCCGAACCACTATAAAAATATTGTGTGTATCCTTTACTTTTACTGCTTTTTCTGCATTGTTCTGTCATCGTGAGGTTGTCACGTTGAATTTGGGTGTTAGTACCAAAATTTGGTCTAACATTTTCACACATATTTGCTTTATCTTCTTTGCAGGTATGGATTATACTTGCAGCTGGCAGGCCCGGCGCGGCCTTGGATTTCTTGGATTATCCAGAACACATCTTCCTTCATTCAGCAAGATATGTTCTGGGGGGCAAAATGTTGACCCGCTTTTTAGTCAAAGCAGTCATACATGGAATCTCTTCTGAACAATACGCTCAAGTGTTGGGAATACCGTCAGAAGACAGCAACCGATTTTGTTGAAATCACATCACAAACAAAGAATGGCCCGGAACTCCTATCGGACGACCTTTTCTAGGCCCGAAATCATTAATTACAGAGCTAAGCTCTGTAATTCTCGTAGTTCTCTGAATAAGATTCAGTTTGAGCTTTGGTTCAACTCAATCGGACTTACGGTTTGAAAGTTATGCCCATTTCCGTGAACGCATGCAGAACCGGAAACTTGGAGTTGGAATTAGCATATCCCTTTCGGATCGGATCGGATTAAGACATCACTCCTTCACCAACTCCGCATCTTCCCTTCAACGCACAGGTGCCGGCTCGGATTGGAGACCCTGGTTCGGATCGGGATGAGGCAGACCCGACCCGCCTGCAGTAATCTACACAAAACTTCGCAATGTCTTCGGCTCGAAAGCTCCGCACCGGTTTGGATCGGGACCGAACCGATCCCCTTCGACTCTGCACAGAAGTGCGCGCACGCTCTCTGTTGGAACAACCGGCTCGGTTCGGATCCGATCCGAACCGACTGGGCCTGCTGCCGCCACACTTCAGATTTGACCGATTCTCTTGCCATAACCACCTCCTACAAACACGGATCGGCCTCCACCTGTCCTAGCACGACCTGATGACCACTTCTCCACTACTTCCGAGATCACCTCAGCGCGTGCCACGTGCCCCTCCGATCCGAACCGATTCAGACTCCCTGGCACTCCTCTACGCCTATAAATACACCACAACATGGCCATTTCAAGGGACTTTTGGCACTTGTTCTGGAGGGATTCCACCATTATCGACACAAGGACTTTGTGAATAGCGGAAGACCGCCCTCTAATCAATCAAAACACGAGGATTTCGTGTATAATCTTCCCTTTAATCTCCTCTTCTTCACTGTAAACACGAGGATTTCGTGTATAAACTGCAAACAAACATCATTGTAATATTTTTCTTAGGATTTAAGAAACTATAAAGTGGACGTATTCTTGGATTGAGCCGTACCACTATAAAAATATTGTGTGTATCCTTTAATTTTACTGCTTTTTCTGCATTGTTCTGTGATCGTGAGGTTGTCACGTTGAATTTGGGTGTTAGTACCAAAATTTGGTCTAATATTTTCACACATATTTGCTTTCTCTTCTTTGCAGGTATGGATTATACTTGCTGCTGGCAGGCCCGGCGCGGCCTTGGATTTCTTGGATTATCCAGAACACATCTTCCTTCATTCAGCAAGATATGTTCTGGGGGGCAAAATGTTGACCCGCTTTTTAGTCAAAGCAGTCATACATGGGATCTCTTCTGAACAATACGCTCAAGTGTTGGTAATACCGTCAGAAGACAACAACCGATTTGGTTGAAATCGCATCACAAACAAAGAATGGCCCGGAACTCCTATCGGACGACCTTTTCTGGGCCCGAAATCATCAATTACTGAGCATAGCTCCGTAATTCTCGTAGCTCTCTGAATAAGCTTCAGTTTGAGCTTTGGTTCAACTCAATCGGACTTACGGTTTGAAAGTTATGCCCATTTCCGTGAACGCATGCAGAACCGGAAACTTGGATTTGGAATTAGCATATCCCTTTCGGATCGGATCGAATTAAGACATCACTCCTTCACCAACTCAGCATCTTCCCTTCAACGCACAGGTGCCGGCTCGGATTGGAGACCCCGGTTCGGATCGGGATGAGGCAGACCCGACCCGCCTGCAGTAATCTACACAAAACTTCGCAATGTCTTCGGCTCGAAAGCTCTGCACCGGTTCGGATCGGGACCGAACCGATCCCCTTCGACTCTGCACAGAAGTGCGCGTACGCTCTCTGCTGGAACAACCGACTCGGTTCGGATCCGATCCGAACCGACTGGGCCTGCTGCTGCCACACTTCAGATTTGACCGATTCTCTTGCCATAACCACCTCCTACAAACACGGATCGGCCTCCACCTATCCTAGCACGACCTAATGACCACTTCTCCACTACTTCCGAGATCACCTCAGCGCGTGCCACGTGCCCCTCCGATCCGAACCGATTCAGACTCCCTGGCACTCCTCTACGGCTATAAATACACCACAACATGGCCATTTCAAGGGACTTTTGGCACTTGTTCTGGAGGGATTCCACCATTATCGACACAAGGACTTTGTGAATAGCGGAAGACCGCCCTCTAATCAATCAAAACACGAGGATTTCGGTTATAATCTTCCCTTTAATCTCCTCTTCTTCACTGTAAACACGAGGATTTTGTGTATAAACTGCAAACAAACATCATTGTAATAGTTTTCTTAGGATTTAAGAAACTACAAAGTGGACGTAGGCTTGGATTGAGCCGAACCACTATAAAAATATTGTGTGTATCCTTTACTTTTACTGCTTTTTCTGCATTGTTCTGTGATCGTGAGGTTGTCACGTTGAATTTGGGAGTTAGTACCAAAATTTGGTCTAACATTTTCACACATATTTGCTTTCTCTTCTTTGTAGGTATGGATTATACTTGCAGCTGGCAGGCCCGGCGCGGCCTTGGATTTCTTGGATAATCCAGAACACATCTTCCTTCAATTAGCAAGATATGTTCTGGAGGGCAAAATGTTTACCTGCTTTTTAGTCAAAGCAGTCATACATGGAATCTCTTCCGAACAATACGCTCAAGTGTTGGGAATATCGTCAGAAGACAGCAACCGATTTGGTTGAAATCGCATCACAAACAAAGAATGGCCCGGAACTCCTATCGGACGACCTTTTCTAGGCCCGAAATCATCAATTACGGGGTTGAGCTCCATAATTCTCGTAGCTCTCGGAAATAGCTTCAGTTTGAGCTTTGGTTCAACTCAATCGGACTTACGGTTTGAAAGTTATGCCCATTTCCGTGAACGCATGCAGAACCGGAAACTTGGATTTGGAATTAGCATATCCCTTTCGGATCGGATCGGATTAAGACATCACTCCTTCACCAACTCAGCATCTTCCCTTTAACGCACAGGTGCCGGCTCGGATTGGAGACCCTGGTTCGGATCGGTATGAGGCAGACCCGACCCGCCTGCAGTAATCTACACAAAACTTCGCAATGTCTTCGGCTCGAAAGCTCCGCACCGGTTCGGGTCGGGACCGAACCGATCCCCTTCGACTCTGCACAGAAGTGCGCGCACGCTCTCTGCTGGAACAACCGGCTCGGTTCGGATCCGATCCGAACCGACTGGGCCTGCTGCTGCCACACTTCAGATTTGACCGATTCTCTTGCCATAACCACCTCCTACAAACACGGATCGGCCTCCACCTGTCCTAGCACGACCTGATGACCACTTCTCCACTACTTCCGAGATCACCTCAGCGCGTGCCACGTGCCCCTCCGATCCGAACCGATTCAGACTCCTTGGCACTCCTCTACGTCTATAAATACACCACAACATGGCCATTTCAAGGGACTTTTGGCACTTGTTCTGGAGGGATTCCACCATTATCGACACAAGTACTTTGTGAATAGCGGAAGACCGCCCTCTAATCAATCAAAACACGAGGATTTCGTGTATAATCTTCCCTTTAATCTCCTCTTCTTCACTGTAAACACGAGGATTTCGTGTATAAACTGCAAACAAAAATCATTGTAATAGTTTTCTTAGGATTTAAGAAACTATAAAGTGGACGTAGGCTTGGATTGAGCCGAACCACTATAAAAATATTGTGTGTATCCTTTACTTTTACTGCTTTTTCTGCATTGTTCTGTCATCGTGAGGTTGTCACGTTGAATTTGGGTGTTAGTACCAAAATTTGGTCTAACATTTTCACACATATTTGCTTTCTCTTCTTTGCAGGTATGGATTATACTTGCAGCTGGCAGGCCCGGCGCGGCCTTGGATTTCTTGGATTATCCAGAACACATCTTCCTTCATTCAGCAAGATATGTTCTGGGGGGCAAAATGTTGACCCGCTTTTTAGTCAAAGCAGTCATACATGGAATCTCTTCTGAACAATACGCTCAAGTGTTGGGAATACCGTCAGAAGACAGCAACCGATTTTGTTGAAATCACATCACAAACAAAGAATGGCCCGGAACTCCTATCGGACGACCTTTTCTAGGCCCGAAATCATTAATTACAGAGCTGAGCTCCGTAATTCTCGTAGTTCTCTGAATAAGATTCAGTTTGAGCTTTGGTTCAACTCAATCGGACTTACGGTTTGAAAGTTATGCCCATTTCCGTGAACGCATGCAGAACCGGAAACTTGGATTTGGAATTAGCATATCCCTTTCGGATCGGATCGGATTAAGACATCACTCCTTCACCAACTCCGCATCTTCCCTTCAACGCACAGGTGCCGGCTCGGATTGGAGACCCTGGTTCGGATCGGGATGAGGCAGACCCGACCCGCCTGCAGTAATCTACACAAAACTTCGCAATGTCTTCGGCTCGAAAGCTCCGCACCGGTTTGGATCGGGACCGAACCGATCCCCTTCGACTCTGCACAGAAGTGCGCGCACGCTCTCTGCTGGAACAACCGGCTCGGTTCGGATCCGATCCGAACCGACTGGGCCTGCTGCCGCCACACTTCAGATTTGACCGATTCTCTTGCCATAACCACCTCCTACAAACACGGATCGGCCTCCACCTGTCCTAGCACGACCTGATGACCACTTCTCCACTACTTCCGAGATCACCTCAGCGCGTGCCACGTGCCCCTCCGATCCGAACCGATTCAGACTCCCTGGCACTCCTCTACGCCTATAAATACACCACAACATGGCCATTTCAAGGGACTTTTGGCACTTGTTCTGGAGGGATTCCACCATTATCGACACAAGGACTTTGTGAATAGCGGAAGACCGCCCTCTAATCAATCAAAACACGAGGATTTCGTGTATAATCTTCCCTTTAATCTCCTCTTCTTCACTGTAAACACGAGGATTTCGTGTATAAACTGCAAACAAACATCATTGTAATAGTTTTCTTAGGATTTAAGAAACTATAAAGTGGACGTATTCTTGGATTGAGCCGTACCACTATAAAAATATTGTGTGTATCCTTTAATTTTACTGCTTTTTCTTCATTGTTCTGTGATCGTGAGGTTGTCACGTTGAATTTGGGTGTTAGTACCAAAATTTGGTCTAATATTTTCACACATATTTGCTTTCTCTTCTTTGCAGGTATGGATTATACTTGCAGCTGGCAGGCCCGGCGCGGCCTTGGATTTCTTGGATTATCCAGAACACATCTTCCTTCATTCAGCAAGATATGTTCTGGGGGGCAAAATGTTGACCCGCTTTTTAGTCAAAGCAGTCATACATGGGATCTCTTCTGAACAATACGCTCAAGTGTTGGTAATACCGTCAGAAGACAGCAACCGATTTGGTTGAAATCGCATCACAAACAAAGAATGGCCCAGAACTCCTATCGGACGACCTTTTCTGGGCCTGAAATCATCAATTACTGAGCATAGCTCCGTAATTCTCGTAGCTCTCTGAATAAGCTTCAGTTTGAGCTTTGGTTCAACTCAATCGGACTTACGGTTTGAAAGTTATGCCCATTTCCGTGAACGCATGCAGAACCGGAAACTTGGATTTGGAATTAGCATATCCCTTTCGGATCGGATCGAATTAAGACATCACTCCTTCACCAACTCAGCATCTTCCCTTCAACGCACAGGTGCCGGCTCGGATTGGAGACCCCGGTTCGGATCGGGATGAGGCAGACCCGACCCGCCTGCAGTAATCTACACAAAACTTCGCAATGTCTTCGGCTCGAAAGCTCTGCACCGGTTCGGATCGGGACCGAACCGATCCCCTTCGACTCTGCACAGAAGTGCGCGTACGCTCTCTGCTGGAACAACCGACTCGGTTCGGATCCGATCCGAACCGACTGGGCCTGCTGCTGCCACACTTCAGATTTGACCGATTCTCTTGCCATAACCACCTCCTACAAACACGGATCGGCCTCCACCTATCCTAGCACGACCTAATGACCACTTCTCCACTACTTCCGAGATCACCTCAGCGCGTGCCACGTGCCCCTCCGATCCGAACCGATTCAGACTCCCTGGCACTCCTCTACGGCTATAAATACACCACAACATGGCCATTTCAAGGGAATTTTGGCACTTGTTCTGGAGGGATTCCACCGTTATCGACACAAGGACTTTGTGAATAGCGGAAGACCGCCCTCTAATCAATCAAAACACGAGGATTTCAGTTATAATCTTCCCTTTAATCTCCTCTTCTTCACTGTAAACACGAGGATTTCGTGTATAAACTGCAAACAAACATCATTGTAATAGTTTTCTTAGGATTTAAGAAACTACAAAGTGGACGTAGGCTTGGATTGAGCCGAACCACTATAAAAATATTGTGTGTATCCTTTACTTTTACTGCTTTTTCTGCATTGTTCTGTGATCGTGAGGTTGTCACGTTGAATTTGGGAGTTAGTACCAAAATTTGGTCTAACATTTTCACACATATTTGCTTTCTCTTCTTTGTAGGTATGGATTATACTTGCAGCTGGCAGGCCCGGCGCGGCCTTGGATTTCTTGGATAATCCAGAACACATCTTCCTTCAATTAGCAAGATATGTTCTGGAGGGCAAAATGTTTACCTGCTTTTTAGTCAAAGCAGTCATACATGGAATCTCTTCCGAACAATACGCTCAAGTGTTGGGAATATCGTCAGAAGACAGCAACCGATTTGGTTGAAATCGCATCACAAACAAAGAATGGCCCGGAACTCCTATCGGACGACCTTTTCTAGGCCCGAAATCATCAATTACGAAGTTGAACTCCATAATTCTCATAGCTCTCTGAAATAGCTTCAGTTTAAGCTTTGGTTCAACTCAATCGGACTTACGGTTTGAAAGTTATGCCCATTTCCGTGAACGCATGCAGAACCGGAAACTTGGATTTGGAATTAGCATATCCCTTTCGGATTGGATCAGATTAAGACATCACTCCTTCATCAACTCAGCATCTTCCCTTCAACGCACAGGTGCCGGCTCGGATTGGAGACCCCGGTTCGGATCGGGATGAGGCAGACCCGACCCGCCTGCAGTAATCTACACAAAACTTCGCAATGTCTTCGGCTCGAAAGCTCCGCACCGGTTCGGGTCGGGACCGAACCGATCCCCTTCGACTCTGCACAGAAGTGCGCGCACGCTCTCTGCTGGAACAACCGACTCGGTTCGGATCCGATCCGAACCGACTGGGCCTGCTGCTGCCACACTTCAGATTTGACCGATTCTCTTGCCATAACCACCTCCTACAAACACGGATCGGCCTCCACCTATCCTAGCACGACCTAATGACCACTTCTCCACTACTTCCGAGATCACCTCAGCGCGTGCCACGTGCCCCTCCGATCCGAACCGATTCAGACTCCCTGGCACTCCTCTACGGCTATAAATACACCACAACATGGCCATTTCAAGGGACTTTTGGCACTTGTTCTGGAGGGATTCCACCATTATCGACACAAGGACTTTGTGAATAGCGGAAGACCGCCCTCTAATCAATCAAAACACGAGGATTTCAGTTATAATCTTCCCTTTAATCTCCTCTTCTTCACTGTAAACACGAGGATTTCGTGTATAAACTGCAAACAAACATCATTGTAATAGTTTTCTTAGGATTTAAGAAACTACAAAGTGGACGTAGGCTTGGATTGAGCCGAACCACTATAAAAATATTGTGTGTATCCTTTACTTTTACTGCTTTTTCTGCATTGTTCTGTGATCGTGAGGTTGTCACGTTGAATTTGGGAGTTAGTACCAAAATTTGGTCTAACATTTTCACACATATTTGCTTTCTCTTCTTTGTAGGTATGGATTATACTTGCAGCTGGCAGGCCCGGCGCGGCCTTGGATTTCTTGGATAATCCAGAACACATCTTCCTTCAATTAGCAAGATATGTTCTGGAGGGCAAAATGTTTACCTGCTTTTTAGTCAAAGCAGTCATACATGGAATCTCTTCCGAACAATACGCTCAAGTGTTGGGAATATCGTCAGAAGACAGCAACCGATTTGGTTGAAATCGCATCACAAACAAAGAATGGCCCGGAACTCCTATCGGACGACCTTTTCTAGGCCCGAAATCATCAATTACGAAGTTGAACTCCATAATTCTCATAGCTCTCTGAAATAGCTTCAGTTTGAGCTTTGGTTCAACTCAATCGGACTTACGGTTTGAAAGTTATGCCCATTTCCGTGAACGCATGCAGAACCGGAAACTTGGATTTGGAATTAGCATATCCCTTTCGGATTGGATCAGATTAAGACATCACTCCTTCATCAACTCAGCATCTTCCCTTCAACGCACAGGTGCCGGCTCGGATTGGAGACCCCGGTTCGGATCGGGATGAGGCAGACCCGACCCGCCTGCAGTAATCTACACAAAACTTCGCAATGTCTTCGGCTCGAAAGCTCCGCACCGGTTCGGGTCGGGACCGAACCGATCCCCTTCGACTCTGCACAGAAGTGCGCGCACGCTCTCTGCTGGAACAACCGGCTCGGTTTGGATCCGATCCGAACCGACTGGGCCTGCTGCTGCCACACTTCAGATTTGACCGATTCTCTTGCCATAACCACCTCCTACAAACACGGATCGGCCTCCACCTGTCCTAGCACGACCTGATGACCACTTCTCCACTACTTCCGAGATCACCTCAGCGCGTGCCACGTGCCCCTCCGATCCGAACCGATTCAGACTCCCTGGCACTCCTCTACGCCTATAAATACACCACAACATGGCCATTTCAAGGGACTTTTGGCACTTGTTCTGGAGGGATTCCACCATTATCGACACAAGGACTTTGTGAATAGCGGAAGACCGCCCTCTAATCAATCAAAACACGAGGATTTCGTGTATAATCTTCCCTTTAATCTCCTCTTCTTCACTGTAAACACGAGGATTTCGTGTATAAACTGCAGACAAACATCATTGTAATAGTTTTCTTAGGATTTAAGAAACTATAAAGTGGACGTAGGCTTGGATTGAGCCGAACCACTATAAAAATATTGTGTGTATCCTTTACTTTTACTGCTTTTTCTGCATTGTTCTGTCATCGTGAGGTTGTCACGTTGAATTTGGGTGTTAGTACCAAAATTTGGTCTAACATTTTCACACATATTTGCTTTCTCTTCTTTGCAGGTATGGATTATACTTGCAGCTGGCAGGCCCGGCGCGGCCTTGGATTTCTTGGATTATCCAGAACACATCTTCCTTCATTCAGCAAGATATGTTCTGGGGGGCAAAATGTTGACCCGCTTTTTAGTCAAAGCAGTCATACATGGAATCTCTTCTGAACAATACGCTCAAGTGTTGGGAATACCGTCAGAAGACAGCAACCGATTTTGTTGAAATCACATCACAAACAAAGAATGGCCCGGAACTCCTATCGGACGACCTTTTCTAGGCCCGAAATCATTAATTACAGAGCTGAGCTCCGTAATTCTCGTAGTTCTCTGAATAAGATTCAGTTTGAGCTTTGGTTCAACTCAATCGGACTTACGGTTTGAAAGTTATGCCCATTTCCGTGAACGCATGCAGAACCGGAAACTTGGATTTGGAATTAGCATATCCCTTTCGGATCGGATCGGATTAAGACATCACTCCTTCACCAACTCCGCATCTTCCCTTCAACGCACAGGTGCCGGCTCGGATTGGAGACCCTGGTTCGGATCGGGATGAGGCAGACCCGACCCGCCTGCAGTAATCTACACAAAACTTCGCAATGTCTTCGGCTCGAAAGCTCCGCACCGGTTTGGATCGGGACCGAACCGATCCCCTTCGACTCTGCACAGAAGTGCGCGCACGCTCTCTGCTGGAACAACCGGCTCGGTTCGGATCCGATCCGAACCGACTGGGCCTGCTGCCGCCACACTTCAGATTTGACCGATTCTCTTGCCATAACCACCTCCTACAAACACGGATCGGCCTCCACCTGTCCTAGCACGACCTGATGACCACTTCTCCACTACTTCCGAGATCACCTCAGCGCGTGCCACGTGCCCCTCCGATCCGAACCGATTCAGACTCCCTGGCACTCCTCTACGCCTATAAATACACCACAACATGGCCATTTCAAGGGACTTTTGGCACTTGTTCTGGAGGGATTCCACCATTATCGACACAAGGACTTTGTGAATAGCGGAAGACCGCCCTCTAATCAATCAAAACACGAGGATTTCGTGTATAATCTTCCCTTTAATCTCCTCTTCTTCACTGTAAACACGAGGATTTCGTGTATAAACTGCAAACAAACATCATTGTAATAGTTTTCTTAGGATTTAAGAAACTATAAAGTGGACGTATTCTTGGATTGAGCCGTACCACTATAAAAATATTGTGTGTATCCTTTAATTTTACTGCTTTTTCTGCATTGTTCTGTGATCGTGAGGTTGTCACGTTGAATTTGGGTGTTAGTACCAAAATTTGGTCTAATATTTTCACACATATTTGCTTTCTCTTCTTTGCAGGTATGGATTATACTTGCAGCTGGCAGGCCCGGCGCGGCCTTGGATTTCTTGGATTATCCAGAACACATCTTCCTTCATTCAGCAAGATATGTTCTGGGGGGCAAAATGTTGACCCGCTTTTTAGTCAAAGCAGTCATACATGGGATCTCTTCTGAACAATACGCTCAAGTGTTGGTAATACCGTCAGAAGACAGCAACCGATTTGGTTGAAATCGCATCACAAACAAAGAATGGCCCGGAACTCCTATCGGACGACCTTTTCTGGGCCCGAAATCATCAATTACTGAGCATAGCTCCGTAATTCTCGTAGCTCTCTGAATAAGCTTCAGTTTGAGCTTTGGTTCAACTCAATCGGACTTACGGTTTGAAAGTTATGCCCATTTCCGTGAACGCATGCAGAACCGGAAACTTGGATTTGGAATTAGCATATCCCTTTCGGATCGGATCGAATTAAGACATCACTCCTTCACCAACTCAGCATCTTCCCTTCAACGCACAGGTGCCGGCTCGGATTGGAGACCCCGGTTCGGATCGGGATGAGGCAGACCCGACCCGCCTGCAGTAATCTACACAAAACTTCGCAATGTCTTCGGCTCGAAAGCTCTGCACCGGTTCGGATCGGGACCGAACCGATCCCCTTCGACTCTGCACAGAAGTGCGCGTACGCTCTCTGCTGGAACAACCGACTCGGTTCGGATCCGATCCGAACCGACTGGGCCTGCTGCTGCCACACTTCAGATTTGACCGATTCTCTTGCCATAACCACCTCCTACAAACACGGATCGGCCTCCACCTATCCTAGCACGACCTAATGACCACTTCTCCACTACTTCCGAGATCACCTCAGCGCGTGCCACGTGCCCCTCCGATCCGAACCGATTCAGACTCCCTGGCACTCCTCTACGGCTATAAATACACCACAACATGGCCATTTCAAGGGACTTTTGGCACTTGTTCTGGAGGGATTCCACCATTATCGACACAAGGACTTTGTGAATAGCGGAAGACCGCCCTCTAATCAATCAAAACACGAGGATTTCAGTTATAATCTTCCCTTTAATCTCCTCTTCTTCACTGTAAACACGAGGATTTCGTGTATAAACTGCAAACAAACATCATTGTAATAGTTTTCTTAGGATTTAAGAAACTACAAAGTGGACGTAGGCTTGGATTGAGCCGAACCACTATAAAAATATTGTGTGTATCCTTTACTTTTACTGCTTTTTCTGCATTGTTCTGTGATCGTGAGGTTGTCACGTTGAATTTGGGAGTTAGTACCAAAATTTGGTCTAACATTTTCACACATATTTGCTTTCTCTTCTTTGTAGGTATGGATTATACTTGCAGCTGGCAGGCCCGGCGCGGCCTTGGATTTCTTGGATAATCCAGAACACATCTTCCTTCAATTAGCAAGATATGTTCTGGAGGGCAAAATGTTTACCTGCTTTTTAGTCAAAGCAGTCATACATGGAATCTCTTCCGAACAATACGCTCAAGTGTTGGGAATATCGTCAGAAGACAGCAACCGATTTGGTTGAAATCGCATCACAAACAAAGAATGGCCCGGAACTCCTATCGGACGACCTTTTCTAGGCCCGAAATCATCAATTACGAAGTTGAACTCCATAATTCTCATAGCTCTCTGAAATAGCTTCAGTTTGAGCTTTGGTTCAACTCAATCGGACTTACGGTTTGAAAGTTATGCCCATTTCCGTGAACGCATGCAGAACCGGAAACTTGGATTTGGAATTAGCATATCCCTTTCGGATTGGATCAGATTAAGACATCACTCCTTCATCAACTCAGCATCTTCCCTTCAACGCACAGGTGCCGGCTCGGATTGGAGACCCCGGTTCGGATCGGGATGAGGCAGACCCGACCCGCCTGCAGTAATCTACACAAAACTTCGCAATGTCTTCGGCTCGAAAGCTCCGCACCGGTTCGGGTCGGGACCGAACCGATCCCCTTCGACTCTGCACAGAAGTGCGCGCACGCTATCTGCTGGAACAACCGGCTCGGTTCGGATCCGATCCGAACCGACTGGGCCTGCTGCTGCCACACTTCAGATTTGACCGATTCTCTTGCCATAACCACCTCCTACAAACACGGATCGGCCTCCACCTGTCCTAGCACGACCTGATGACCACTTCTCCACTACTTCCGAGATCACCTCAGCGCGTGCCACGTGCCCCTCCGATCCGAACCGATTCAGACTCCCTGGCACTCCTCTACGCCTATAAATACACCACAACATGGCCATTTCAAGGGACTTTTGGCACTTGTTCTGGAGGGATTCCACCATTATCGACACAAGGACTTTGTGAATAGCGGAAGACCGCCCTCTAATCAATCAAAACACGAGGATTTCGTGTATAATCTTCCCTTTAATCTCCTCTTCTTCACTGTAAACACGAGGATTTCGTGTATAAACTGCAAACAAACATCATTGTAATAGTTTTCTTAGGATTTAAGAAACTATAAAGTGGACGTAGGCTTGGATTGAGCCGAACCACTATAAAAATATTGTGTGTATCCTTTACTTTTACTGCTTTTTCTGCATTGTTCTGTCATCGTGAGGTTGTCACGTTGAATTTGGGTGTTAGTACCAAAATTTGGTCTAACATTTTCACACATATTTGCTTTCTCTTCTTTGCAGGTATGGATTATACTTGCAGCTGGCAGGCCCGACGCGGCCTTGGATTTCTTGGATTATCCAGAATACATCTTCCTTCATTCAGCAAGATATGTTCTGGGGGGAAAAATGTTGACCCGCTTTTTAGTCAAAGCAGTCATACATGGAATCTCTTCTGAACAATACGCTCAAGTGTTGGGAATACCGTCAGAAGACAGCAACCGATTTGGTTGAAATCGCATCACAAAAAAAGAATGGCCCGGAACTCCTATCGGACGACCTTTTCTGGGCCAGAAATCATCAATTACGGAGTTGAGCTCCATAATTCTTGTAGCTCTCGGAAATAGCTTCAGTTTGAGCTTTGGTTCAACTCAATCGGACTTACGGTTTGAAAGTTATGCCCATTTCCGTGAACGCATGCAGAACCGGAAACTTGGATTTGGAATTAGCATATCCCTTTCGGATTGGATCGGATTAAGACATCACTCCTTCACCAACTCAGCATCTTCCCTTCAACGCACAGGTGCCAGCTCGGATTGGAGACCCCGGTTCGGATCGGGATGAGGCAGACCCGACCCGCCTGCAGTAATCTGCACAAAACTTCGCAATGTCTTCGGCTCGAAAGCTCCGCACCGGTTCGGGTCGAGACCGAACCGATCCCCTTCGACTCTGCATAGAAGTGCGCGCACGCTCTCTGCTGGAACAACCGGCTCGGTTCGGATCCGATCCGAACTGACTGGGCCTGCTGCTGCCACACTTCAGATTTGACCGATTCTCTTGCTATAACCACCTCCTACAAACACGGATCGGCCTCCACCTGTCCTAGCACGACCTGATGACCACTTCTCCACTACTTCCGAGATCACCTCAGCGCGTGCCACGTGCCCCTTCGATCCGAACCGATTCAGACTCCCTGGCACTCCTCTACGCCTATAAATACACCACAACATGGCCATTTCAAGGGACTTTTGGCACTTGTTCTGGAGGGATTCCACCATTATCGACACAAGGACTTTGTGAATAGCGGAAGACCGCCCTCTAATCAATCAAAACACGAGGATTTCGTGTATAATCTTCCCTTTAATCTCCTCTTCTTCACTGTAAACACGAGGATTTCGTGTATAAACTGCAAACAAACATCATTGTAATAGTTTTCTTAGGATTTAAGAAACTATAAAGTGGACGTAGGCTTGGATTGAGCCGAACCACTATAAAAATATTGTGTGTATCCTTTACTTTTACTGCTTTTTCTGCATTGTTCTGTCATCGTGAGGTTGTCACGTTGAATTTGGGTGTTAGTACCAAAAATTTGGTCTAACATTTTCACACATATTTGCTTTCTCTTCTTTGCAGGTATGGATTATACTTGCAGCTGGCAGGCCCGGCGCGGCCTTGGATTTCTTGGATTATCCAGAATACATCTTCCTTCATTCAGCAAGATATGTTCTGGGGGGAAAAATGTTCACCCGCTTTTTAGTCAAAGCAGTCATACATGGAATCTCTTCTGAACAATACGCTCAAGTGTTGGGAATACCGTCAGAAGACAGCAACCGATTTGGTTGAAATCGCATCACAAACAAAGAATGGCCCGGAACTCCTATCGGACGACCTTTTCTGGGCCCGAAATCATCAATTACGTAGTTGAGCTCCATAATTCTCGTAGCTCTCGGAAATAGCTTCAGTTTGAGCTTTTGTTCAACTCAATCGGACTTACGGTTTGAAAGTTATGCCCATTTCCGTGAACGCATGCAGAACCGGAAACTTGGATTTGGAATTAGCATATCCCTTTAGGATCGGATCGGATTAAGACATCACTCCTTCACCAACCCAGCATCTTCCCTTCAACGCACAGGTGCCGGCTCGGATTGGAGACCCTGGTTCGGATCGGGATGAGGCAGACCCGACCCGCCTGCAGTAATCTACACAAAACTTCGCAATGTCTTCGGCTCGAAAGCTCCGCACCGGTTCGGGTCGGGACCGAACCGATCCCCTTCGACTCTGCGCAGAAGTGCGCGCACGCTCTCTGCTGGAACAACCGGCTCGGTTCGGATCCGATCCGAACCGACTGGGCCTGCTGCTGCCACACTTCAGATTTGACCGATTCTCTTGCCATAACCACCTCCTACAAACACGGATCGGCCTCCACCTGTCCTAGCACGACCTGATGACCACTTCTCCACTACTTCCGAGATCACCTCAGCGCGTGCCACGTGCCCCTCCGATCCGAACCGATTCAGACTCCCTGGCACTCCTCTACGGCTATAAATACACCACAACATGGCCATTTCAAGGGACTTTTGGCACTTGTTCTGGAGGGATTCCACCATTATCGACACAAGGACTTTGTGAATAGCGGAAGACCGCCCTCTAATCAATCAAAACACGAGGATTTCGGTTATAATCTTCCCTTTAATCTCCTCTTCTTCACTGTAAACACGAGGATTTCGTGTATAAACTGCAAACAAACATCACTGTAATAGTTTTCTTAGGATTTAAGAAACTACAAAGTGGACGTAGGCTTGGATTGAGTCGAACCACTATAAAAATATTGTGTGTATCCTTTACTTTTACTGCTTTTTCTGCATTGTTCTGTGATCGTGAGGTTGTCACGTTGAATTTGGGAGTTAGTACCAAAATTTGGTCTAACATTTTCACACATATTTGCTTTCTCTTCTTTGTAGGTATGGATTATACTTGCAGCTGGCAGGCCCGGCGCGGCCTTGGATTTCTTGGATAATCCAGAACACATCTTCCTTCAATTAGCAAGATATGTTCTGGAGGGCAAAATGTTTACCTGCTTTTTAGTCAAAGCAGTCATACATGGAATCTCTTCCGAACAATACGCTCAAGTGTTGGGAATATCGTCAGAAGACAGCAACCGATTTGGTTGAAATCGCATCACAAACAAAGAATGGCCCGGAACTCCTATCGGACGACCTTTTCTAGGCCCGAAATCATCAATTACGAAGTTGAACTCCATAATTCTCATAGCTCTCTGAAATAGCTTCAGTTTGAGCTTTGGTTCAACTCAATCGGACTTACGGTTTGAAAGTTATGCCCATTTCCGTGAACGCATGCAGAACCGGAAACTTGGATTTGGAATTAGCATATCCCTTTCGGATTGGATCAGATTAAGACATCACTCCTTCACCAACTCAGCATCTTCCCTTCAACGCACAGGTGCCGGCTCGGATTGGAGACCCCGGTTCGGATCGGGATGAGGCAGACCCGACCCGCCTGCAGTAATCTACACAAAACTTCGCAATGTCTTCGGCTCGAAAGCTCCGCACCGGTTCGGGTCGGGACCGAACCGATCCCCTTCGACTCTGCACAGAAGTGCGCGCACGCTCTCTGCTGGAACAACCGGCTCGGTTCGGATCCGATCCGAACCGACTGGGCCTGCTGCTGCCACACTTCAGATTTGACCGATTCTCTTGCCATAACCACCTCCTACAAACACGGATCGGCCTCCACCTGTCCTAGCACGACCTGATGACCACTTCTCCACTACTTCCGAGATCACCTCAGCGCGTGCCACGTGCCCCTCCGATCCGAACCGATTCAGACTCCCTGGCACTCCTCTACGCCTATAAATACACCACAACATGGCCATTTCAAGGGACTTTTGGCACTTGTTCTGGAGGGATTCCACCATTATCGACACAAGGACTTTGTGAATAGCGGAAGACCGCCCTGTAATCAATCAAAACACGAGGATTTCGTGTATAATCTTCCCTTTAATCTCCTCTTCTTCACTGTAAACACGAGGATTTCGTGTATAAACTGCAAACAAACATCATTGTAATAGTTTTCTTAGGATTTAAGAAACTATAAAGTGGACGTAGGCTTGGATTGAGCCGAACCACTATAAAAATATTGTGTGTATCCTTTACTTTTACTGCTTTTTCTGCATTGTTCTGTCATCGTGAGGTTGTCACGTTGAATTTGGGTGTTAGTACCAAAATTTGGTCTAACATTTTCACACATATTTGCTTTCTCTTCTTTGCAGGTATGGATTATACTTGCAGCTGGCAGGCCCGACGCGGCCTTGGATTTCTTGGATTATCCAGAATACATCTTCCTTCATTCAGCAAGATATGTTCTGGGGGGAAAAATGTTGACCCGCTTTTTAGTCAAAGCAGTCATACATGGAATCTCTTCTGAACAATACGCCCAAGTGTTGGGAATACCGTCAGAAGACAGCAACCGATTTGGTTGATATCGCATCACAAAAAAAGAATGGCCCGGAACTCCTATCGGACGACCTTTTCTGGGCCCGAAATCATCAATTACGGAGTTGAGCTCCATAATTCTTGTAGCTCTTGGAAATAGCTTCAGTTTGAGCTTTGGTTCAACTCAATCGGACTTACGGTTTGAAAGTTATGCCCATTTCCGTGAACGCATGCAGAACCGGAAACTTGGATTTGGAATTAGCATATCCCTTTCGGATTGGATCGGATTAAGACATCACTCCTTCACCAACTCAGCATCTTCCCTTCATCGCACAGGTGCCAGCTCGGATTGGAGACCCCGGTTCGGATCGGGATGAGGCAGACCCGACCCGCCTGCAGTAATCTGCACAAAACTTCGCAATGTCTTCGGCTCGAAAGCTCCGCACCGGTTCGGGTCGAGACCGAACCGATCCCCTTCGACTCTGCACAGAAGTGCGCGCACGCTCTCTGCTGGAACAACCGGCTCGGTTCGGATCCGATCCGAACCGACTGGGCCTGCTGCTGCCACACTTCAGATTTGACCGATTCTCTTGCTATAACCACCTCCTACAAACACGGATCGGCCTCCACCTGTCCTAGCACGACCTGATGACCACTTCTCCACTACTTCCGAGATCACCTCAGCGCGTGCCACGTGCCCCTCCGATCCGAACCGATTCAGACTCCCTGGCACTCCTCTACGCCTATAAATACACCACAACATGTCCATTTCAAGGGACTTTTGGCACTTGTTCTGGAGGGATTCCACCATTATCGACACAAGGACTTTGTGAATAGCGGAAGACCGCCCTCTAATCAATCAAAACACGAGGATTTCGTGTATAATCTTCCCTTTAATCTCCTCTTCTTCACTGTAAACACGAGGATTTCGTGTATAAACTGCAAACAAACATCATTGTAATAGTTTTCTTAGGATTTAAGAAACTATAAAGTGGACGTAGGCTTGGATTGAGCCGAACCACTATAAAAATATTGTGTGTATCCTTTACTTTTACTGCTTTTTCTGCATTGTTCTGTCATCGTGAGGTTGTCACGTTGAATTTGGGTGTTAGTACCAAAAATTTGGTCTAACATTTTCACACATATTTGCTTTCTCTTCTTTGCAGGTATGGATTATACTTGCAGCTGGCAGGCCCGGCGCGGCCTTGGATTTCTTGGATTATCCAGAATACATCTTCCTTCATTCAGCAAGATATGTTCTGGGGGGAAAAATGTTCACCCGCTTTTTAGTCAAAGCAGTCATACATGGAATCTCTTCTGAACAATACGCTCAAGTGTTGGGAATACCGTCAGAAGACAGCAACCGATTTGGTTGAAATCGCATCCCAAACAAAGAATGGCCCGGAACTCCTATCGGACGACCTTTTCTGGGCCCGAAATCATCAATTACGGAGTTGAGCTCCATAATTCTCGTAGCTCTCGGAAATAGCTTCAGTTTAAGCTTTGGTTCAACTCAATCGGACTTACGGTTTGAAAGTTATGCCCATTTCCGTGAACGCATGCAGAACCGGAAACTTGGATTTGGAATTAGCATATCCCTTTAGGATCGGATCGGATTAAGACATCACTCCTTCACCAACTCAGCATCTTCCCTTCAACGCACAGGTGCCGGCTCGGATTGGAGACCCTGGTTCGGATCGGGATGAGGCAGACCCGACCCGCCTGCAGTAATCTACACAAAACTTCGCAATGTCTTCGGCTCGAAAGCTCCGCACCGGTTCGGGTCGGGACCGAACCGATCCCCTTCGACTCTGCACAGAAGTGCGCGCACGCTCTCTGCTGGAACAACCGGCTCGGTTCGGATCCGATCCGAACCGACTGGGCCTGCTGCTGCCACACTTCAGATTTGACCGATTCTCTTGCCATAACCACCTCCTACAAACACGGATCGGCCTCCACCTGTCCTAGCACGACCTGATGACCACTTCTCCACTACTTCCGAGATCACCTCAGCGCGTGCCACGTGCCCCTCCGATCCGAACCGATTCAGACTCCCTGGCACTCCTCTACGTCTATAAATACACCACAACATGGCCATTTCAAGGGACTTTTGGCACTTGTTCTGGAGGGATTCCACCATTATCGACACAAGGACTTTGTGAATAGCGGAAGACCGCCCTCTAATCAATCAAAACACGAGGATTTCGTGTATAATCTTCCCTTTAATCTCCTCTTCTTCACTGTAAACATGAGGATTTCGTGTATAAACTGTAAACAAAAATCATTGTAATAGTTTTCTTAGGATTTAAGAAACTATAAAGTGGACGTAGGCTTGGATTGAGCCGAACCACTATAAAAATATTGTGTGTATCCTTTACTTTTACTGCTTTTTCTGCATTGTTCTGTCATCGTGAGGTTGTCACGTTGAATTTGGGTGTTAGTACCAAAATTTGGTCTAACATTTTCACACATATTTACTTTCTCTTCTTTGCAGGTATGGATTATACTTGCAGCTGGCAGGCCCGGCGCGGCCTTGGATTTCTTGGATTATCCAGAACACATCTTCCTTCATTCAGCAAGATATGTTCTGGGGGGCAAAATGTTGACCCGCTTTTTAGTCAAAGCAGTCATACATGGAATCTCTTCTGAACAATACGCTCAAGTGTTGGGAATACCGTCAGAAGACAGCAACCGATTTGGTTGAAATCGCATCACAAACAAAGAATGGCCCGGAACTCCTATCGGACGACCTTTTCTGGGCCCGAAATCATCAATTACGGAGTTGAGCTCCATAATTCTCGTAGCTCTCGGAAATAGCTTCAGTTTGAGCTTTGGTTCAACTCAATCGGACTTACGGTTTGAAAGTTATGCCCATTTCCGTGAACGCATGCAGAACCGGAAACTTGGATTTGGAATTAGCATATCCCTTTCGGATCGGATCGGATTAAGACATCACTCCTTCACCAACTCAGCATCTTCCCTTCAACGCACAGGTGCCGGCTCGGATTGGAGACCCTGGTTCGGATCGGGATGAGGCAGACCCGACCCGCCTGCAGTAATCTACACAAAACTTCGCAATGTCTTCGGCTCGAAAGCTCCGCACCGGTTCGGGTCGGGACCGAACCGATCCCCTTCGACTCTGCACAGAAGTGCGCGCACGCTCTCTGCTGGAACAACCGGCTCGGTTCGGATCCGATCCGAACCGACTGGGCCTGCTGCTGCCACACTTCAGATTTGACCGATTCTCTTGCCATAACCACCTCCTACAAACACGGATCGACCTCCACCTGTCCTAGCACGACCTGATGACCACTTCTCCACTACTTCCGAGATCACCTCAGCGCGTGCCACGTGCCCCTCCGATCCGAACCGATTCAGACTCCCTGGCACTCCTCTACGCCTATAAATACACCACAACATGGCCATTTCAAGGGACTTTTGGCACTTGTTCTGGAGGGATTCCACCATGATCGACACAAGGACTTTGTGAATAGCGGAAGACCGCCCTCTAATCAATCAAAACACGAGGATTTCGTGTATAATCTTCCCTTTAATCTCCTCTTCTTCACTGTAAACACGAGGATTTCGTGTATAAACTGCAAACAAACATCAATGTAATAGTTTTCTTAGGATTTAAGAAACTATAAAGTGGACGTAGGCTTGGATTGAGCCGAACCACTATAAAAATATTGTGTGTATCCTTTACTTTTACTGCTTTTTCTGCATTGTTCTGTCATCGTGAGGTTGTCACGTTGAATTTGGGTGTTAGTACCAAAATTTGGTTTAACATTTTCACACATATTTGCTTTCTCTTCTTTGCAGGTATGGATTATACTTGCAGCTGGCAGGCCCGGCGCGGCCTTGGACTTCTTGGATTATCCAGAATACATCTTCCTTCATTCAGCAAGATATGTTCTGGGGGGAAAAATGTTGACCCGCTTTTTAGTCAAAGCAGTCATACATGGAATCTCTTCTGAACAATACGCTCAAGTGTTGGGAATACCGTCAGAAGACAGCAACCGATTTGGTTGAAATCGCATCATAAACAAAGAATGGCCCGGAACTCCTATCGGACGACCTTTTCTGGGCCCAAAATCATAAATTACGGAGTTGAGCTCCATAATTCTCGTAGCTCTCGGAAATAGCTTCAGTTTGAGCTTTGGTTCAACTCAATCGGACTTACGGTTTGAAAGTTATGCCCATTTCCGTGAACGCATGCAGAACTGGAAACTTGGATTTGGAATTAGCATATCCCTATCGGATTGGATCGGATTAAGACATCACTCCTTCACCAACTCAGCATCTTCCCTTCAACGCACAGGTGTTGGCTCGGATTGGAGACCCCGGTTCGGATCGGGATGAGGCAGACCCGACCCGCCTGCAGTAATCTACACAAAACTTCGCAATGTCTTCGGCTCGAAAGCTCCGCACCGGTTCGGGTCGGGACCGAACCGATCCCCTTCGACTCTGCACAGAAGTGCGCGCACGCTCTCTGCTGGAACAACCGGCTCGGTTCGGATCCGATCCGAACCGACTGGGCCTGCTGCTGCCACACTTCAGATTTGACCGATTCTCTTGCCATAACCACCTCCTACAAACACGGATCGGCCTCCACCTGTCCCAGCACGACCTGATGACCACTTCTCCACTACTTCCGAGATCACCTCAGCGCGTGCCACGTGCCCCTCCGATCCGAACCGATTCAGACTCCCTGGCACTCCTCTACGCCTATAAATACACCACAACATGGCCATTTCAAGGGACTTTTGGCACTTGTTCTGGAGGGATTCCACCATTATCGACACAAGGACTTTGTGAATAGCGGAAGACCGCCCTCTAATCAATCAAAACACGATGATTTCGTGTATAATCTTCCCTTTAATCTCCTCTTCTTCACTGTAAACACGAGGATTTCGTGTATAAACTGCAAATAAACATCATTGTAATAGTTTTCTTAGGATTTAAGAAACTATAAAGTGGACGTAGGCTTGGATTGAGCCGAACCACTATAAAAATATTGTGTGTATCCTTTACTTTTACTGCTTTTTCTGCATTGTTCTGTCATCGTGAGGTTGTCACGTTGAATTTGGGTGTTAGTACCAAAATTTGGTCTAACATTTTCACACATATTTGCTTTCTCTTCTTTACAGGTATGGATTATACTTGCAGCTGGCAGGCCCGGCGCGGCCTTGGATTTCTTGGATTATCCAGAACACATCTTCCTTCATTCAGCAAGATATGTTCTGGGGGGCAAAATGTTGACCCGCTTTTTAGTCAAAGCAGTCATACATGGAATCTCTTCTGAACAATACGCTCAAGTGTTGGGAATACCGTCAGAAGACAGCAACCGATTTGGTTGAAATCGCATCACAAACAAAGAATGGCCCGGAACTCCTATCGGACGACCTTTTCTAGGCCCGAAATCATTAATTACGGAGTTGAGCTCCATAATTCTCGTAGCTCTCGGAAATAGCTTCAGTTTGAGCTTTGGTTCAACTCAATCGGACTTATGGTTTGAAAGTTATGCCCATTTCCGTGAACGCATGCAGAACCGGAAACTTGGATTTGGAATTAGCATATCCCTTTCGGATCGGAACGGATTAAGACATCCATCCTTCACCAACTCCGCATCTTCCCTTCAACGCACAGGTGCCGGCTCGGATTGGAGACCCTGGTTCGGATCGGGACGAGGCAGACCCGACCCGCCTGCAGTAATCTACACAAAACTTCGCAATGTCTTCGGCTCGAAAGCTCCGCACCGGTTTGGATCGGGACCGAACCGATCCGCTTCGACTCTGCACAGAAGTGCGCGCACGCTCTCTGCTGGAACAACCGGCTCGGTTCGGATCCGATCCGAACCGACTGGGCCTGCTGCCGCCACACTTCAGATTTGACCGATTCTCTTGCCATAACCACCTCCTACAAACACGGATCGGCCTCCACCTGTCCTAGCACGACCTGATGACCACTTCTCCACTACTTCCGAGATCACCTCAGCGCGTGCCACGTGCCCCTCCGATCCGAACCGATTCAGACTCCCTGGCACTCCTCTACGCCTATAAATACACCACAACATGGCCATTTCAAGGGACTTTTGGCACTTGTTCTGTAGGGATTCCACCATTATCGACACAAGGACTTTGTGAATAGCGGAAGACCGCCCTCTAATCAATCAAAACACGAGGATTTCGTGTATAATCTTCCCTTTAATCTCCTCTTCTTCACTGTAAACACGAGGATTTCGTGTATAAACTGCAAACAAACATCATTGTAATAGTTTTCTTAGGATTTAAGAAACTATAAAGTGGACGTATTCTTGGATTGAGCCGTACCACTATAAAAATATTGTGTGTATCCTTTAATTTTACTGCTTTTTCTGCATTATTCTGTGATCGTGAGGTTGTCACGTTGAATTTGGGTGTTAGTACCAAAATTTGGTCTAATATTTTCACACATATTTGCTTTCTCTTCTTTGCAGGTATGGATTATACTTGCAGCTGGCAGGCCCGGCGCGGCCTTGGATTTCTTGGATTATCCAGAACACATCTTCCTTCATTCAGCAAGATATGTTCTGGGGGGCAAAATGTTGACCCGCTTTTTAGTCAAAGCAGTCATACATGGAATCTCTTCTGAACAATACGCTCAAGTGTTGGGAATACCGTCAGAAGACAGCAACCGATTTGGTTGAAATCGCATCACAAACAAAGAATGGCCCGGAACTCCTATCGGACGACCTTTCTAGGGCCCGAAATCATCAATTACTGAGCATAGCTCCGTAATTCTCGTAGCTCTCTGAATAAGCTTCAGTTTGAGCTTTGGTTCAACTCAATCGGACTTACGGTTTGAAAGTTATGCCCATTTCCGTGAACGCATGCAGAACCGGAAACTTGGATTTGGAATTAGCATATCCCTTTCGGATCGGATCGGATTAAGACATCACTCCTTCACCAACTCAGCATCTTCCCTTCAACGCACAGGTGCCGGCTCGGATTGGAGACCCCGGTTCGGATCGGGATGAGGCAGACCCGACCCGCCTGCAGTAATCTACACAAAACTTCGCAATGTCTTCGGCTCGAAAGCTCCGCACCGGTTCGGATCGGGACCGAACCGGTCCCCTTCGACTCTGCATAGAAGTGCGCGTACACTCTCTGCTGGAACAACCGACTCGGTTCGGATCCGATCCGAACCGACTGGGCCTGCTGCTGCCACACTTCAGATTTGACCGATTCTCTTGCCATAACCACCTCCTACAAACACGGATCGGCCTCCACCTATCCTAGCACGACCTAATGACCACTTCTCCACTACTTCCGAGATCACCTCAGCGCGTGCCACGTGCCCCTCCGATCCGAACCGATTCAGACTCCCTGGCACTCCTCTACGGCTATAAATACACCACAACATGGCCATTTCAAGGGACTTTTGGCACTTGTTCTAGAGGGATTCCACCGTTATCGACACAAGGACTTTGTGAATAGCGGAAGACCGCCCTCTAATCAATCAAAACACGAGGATTTCGGTTATAATCTTCCCTTTAATCTCCTCTTCTTCACTGTAAACACGAGGATTTCGTGTATAAACTGCAAACAAACATCATTGTAATAGTTTTCTTAGGATTTAAGAAACTACAAAGTGGACGTAGGCTTGGATTGAGCCGAACCACTATAAAAAATTGTGTGTATCCTTTACTTTTACTGCTTTTTCTGCATTGTTCTGTGATCGTGAGGTTGTCACGTTGAATTTGGGAGTTAGTACCAAAATTTGGTCTAACATTTTCACACATATTTGCTTTCTCTTCTTTCTAGGTATGGATTATACTTGCAGCTGGCAGGCCCGGCGCGGCCTTGGATTTCTTGGATAATCCAGAACACATCTTCCTTCAATTAGCAAGATATGTTCTGGAGGGCAAAATGTTTACCTGCTTTTTAGTCAAAGCAGTCATACATGGAATCTCTTCTGAACAATACGCTCAAGTGTTGGGAATATCGTCAGAAGACAGCAACCGATTTGGTTGAAATCGCATCACAAACAAAGAATGGCCCGGAACTCCTATCGGACGACCTTTTCTAGGCCCGAAATCATCAATTACGGAGTAGAACTCCATAATTCTCATATCTCTCTGAAATAGCTTCAGTTTGAGCTTTGGTTCAACTCAATCGGACTTACGGTTTGAAAGTTATGCCCATTTCCGTGAACGCATGCAGAACCGGAAACTTGGATTTGGAATTAGCATATCTCTTTCGGATTGGATCGGATTAAGACATCACTCCTTCACCAACTCAGCATCTTCCCTTCAACGCACAGGTGCCGGCTCGGATTGGAGACCCCGGTTCGGATCGGGATGAGGCAGACCCGACCCGCCTGCAGTAATCTACACAAAACTTCGCAATGTCTTCGGCTCGAAAGCTCCGCACCGGTTCAGGTCGGGACCGAACCGATCCCCTTCGACTCTGCACAGAAGTGCGCGCACGCTCTCTGCTGGAACAACCGGCTCAGTTCGGATCCGATCCGAACCGACTGGGCCTGCTGCTGCCACACTTCAGATTTGACCGATTCTCTTGCCATAACCACCTCCTACAAACACGGATCGGCCTCCACCTGTCCTAGCACGACCTGATGACCACTTCTCCACTACTTCCGAGATCACCTCAGCGCGTGCCACGTGCCCCTCCGATCCGAACCGATTCAGACTCCCTGGCACTCCTCTACGCCTATAAATACACCACAACATGGCCATTTCAAGGGACTTTTGGCACTTGTTCTGGAGGGATTCCACCATTATCGACACAAGGACTTTGTGAATAGCGGAAGACCGCCCTCTAATCAATCAAAACACGAGGATTTCGTGTATAATCTTCCCTTTAATCTCCTCTTCTTCACTGTAAACACGAGGATTTCGTGTATAAACTGCAAACAAACATCATTGTAATAGTTTTCTTAGGATTTAAGAAACTATAAAGTGGACGTAGGCTTGGATTGAGCCGAACCACTATAAAAATATTGTGTGTATCCTTTACTTTTACTGCTTTTTCTGCATTGTTCTGTCATCGTGAGGTTGTCACGTTGAATTTGGGTGTTAGTACCAAAATTTGGTCTAACATTTTCACACATATTTGCTTTCTCTTCTTTGCAGGTATGGATTATACTTGCAGCTGGCAGGCCCGGCGCGGCCTTGGATTTCTTGGATTATCCAGAATACATCTTCCTTCCTTCAGCAAGATATGTTCTGGGGGGAAAAATGTTGACCCGCTTTTTAGTCAAAGCAGTCATACATGGAATCTCTTCTGAACAATACGCTCAAGTGTTGGGAATACCGTCAGAAGACAGCAACCGATTTGGTTGAAATCGCATCACAAACAAAGAATGGCCCGGAACTCCTATCGGACGACCTTTTTTGGGCCCGAAATCATCAATTACGGAGTTGAGCTCCATAATTCTCGTAGCTCTCGGAAATAGCTTCAGTTTGAGCTTTGGTTCAACTCAATCGGACTTACGGTTTGAAAGTTATGCCCATTTCCGTGAACGCATGCAGAACCGGAAACTTGGATTTGGAATAAGCATATCCCTTTCGGATCGGATCGGATTAAGACATCACTCCTTCACAAACTCAGCATCTTCCCTTCAACGCACAGGTGCCGGCTCGGATTGGAGACCCTGGTTCGGATCGGGATGAGGCAGACCCGACCCGCCTGCAGTAATCTACACAAAACTTCGCAATGTCTTCGGCTCGAAAGCTCCGCACCGGTTAGGGTCGGGACCGAACCGATCCCCTTCGACTCTGCACAGAAGTGCGAGCACGCTCTCTGCTGGAACAACCGGCTCGGTTCGGATCCGATCCGAACCGACTGGGCCTGCTGCTGCCACACTTCAGATTTGACCGATTCTCTTGCCATAACCACCTCCTACAAACACGGATCGGCCTCCACCTGTCCTAGCACGACCTGATGACCACTTCTCCACTACTTCCGAGATCACCTCAGCGCGTGCCACGTGCTCCTCCGATCCGAACCGATTCAGACTCCCTGGCACTCCTCTACGTCTATAAATACACCACAACATGGCCATTTCAAGGGACTTTTGGCACTTGTTCTGGAGGGATTCCACCATTATCGACACAAGGACTTTGTGAATAGCGGAAGACCGCCCTGTAATCAATCAAAACACGAGGATTTCGTGTATAATCTTCCCTTTAATCTCCTCTTCTTCACTGTAAACACGAGGATTTCGTGTATAAACTGCAAACAAAAATCATTGTAATAGTTTTCTTAGGATTTAAGAAACTATAAAGTGGACGTAGGCTTGGATTGAGCCGAACCACTATAAAAATATTGTGTGTATCCTTTACTTTTACTGCTTTTTCTGCATTGTTCTGTCATCGTGAGGTTGTCACGTTGAATTTGGGTGTTAGTACCAAAATTTGGTCTAACATTTTCACACATATTTGCTTTCTCTTCTTTGCAGGTATGGATTATACTTGCAGCTGGCAGGCCCGGCGCGGCCTTGGATTTCTTGGATTATCCAGAACACATCTTCCTTCATTCAGCAAGATATGTTCTGAGGGGCAAAATGTTGACCCGCTTTTTAGTCAAAGCAGTCATACATGGAATCTCTTCTGAACAATACGCTCAAGTGTTGGGAATACCGTCAGAAGACAACAACCGATTTTGTTGAAATCACATCACAAACAAAGAATGGCCCGGAACTCCTATCGGACGACCTTTTCTAGGCCCGAAATCATTAATTACAGAGCTAAGCTCTGTAATTCTCGTAGTTCTCTGAATCAGATTCAGTTTGAGCTTTGGTTCAACTCAATCGGACTTACGGTTTGAAAGTTATGCCCATTTCCGTGAACGCATGCAGAACCGGAAACTTGGATTTGGAATTAGCATATCCCTTTCGGATCGGATCGGATTAAGACATCACTCCTTCACCAACTCCGCATCTTCCCTTCAACGCACAGGTGCCGGCTCGGATTGGAGACCCTGGTTCGGATCGGGATGAGGCAGACCCGACCCGCCTGCAGTAATCTACACAAAACTTCGCAATGTCTTCGGCTCGAAAGCTCCGCACCGGTTTGGATCGGGACCGAACCGATCCCCTTCGACTCTGCACAGAAGTGCGCGCACGCTCTCTGCTGGAACAACCGGCTCGGTTCGGATCCGATCCGAACCGACTGGGCCTGCTGCCGCCACACTTCAGATTTGACTGATTCTCTTGCCATAACCACCTCCTACAAACACGGATCGACCTCCACCTGTCCTAGCACGATCTGATGACCACTTCTCCACTACTTCCGAGATCACCTCAGCGCGTGCCACGTGCCCCTCCGATCCGAACCGATTCAGACTACCTGGCACTCCTCTACGCCTATAAATACACCTCAACATGGCCATTTCAAGGGACTTTTGGCACTTGTTCTGGAGGGATTCCACCATTATCGACACAAGGACTTTGTGAATAGCGGAAGACCGCCCTCTAATCAATCAAAACACGAGGATTTCGTGTATAATCTTCCCTTTAATCTCCTCTTCTTCACTGTAAACATGAGGATTTCGTGTATAAACTGCAAACAAACATCATTGTAATAGTTTTCTTAGGATTTAAGAAACTATAAAGTGGACGTATTCTTGGATTGAGCCGTACCACTATAAAAATATTGTGTGTATCCTTTAATTTTACTGCTTTTTCTGCATTGTTCTGTGATCGTGAGGTTGTCACGTTGAATTTGGGTGTTAGTACCAAAATTTGGTCTAATATTTTCACACATATTTGCTTTCTCTTCTTTGCAGGTATGGATTATACTTGCAGCTGGCAGGCCCGGCGCGGCCTTGGATTTCTTGGATTATCCAGAACACATCTTCCTTCATTCAGCAAGATATGTTCTGGGGGGCAAAATGTTGACCCGCTTTTTAGTCAAAGCAGTCATACATGGAATCTCTTCTGAACAATACGCTCAAGTGTTGGGAATACCGTCAGAAGACAGCAACCGATTTGGTTGAAATCGCATCACAAACAAAGAATGGCCCGGAACTCCTATCGGACGACCTTTTCTGGGCCCGAAATCATCAATTACTGAGCATAGCTCCGTAATTCTCGTAGCTCTCTGAATAAGCTTCAGTTTGAGCTTTGGTTCAACTCAATCGGACTTACGGTTTGAAAGTTATGCCCATTTCCGTGAACGCATGCAGAACTGGAAACTTGGATTTGGAATTAGCATATCCCTTTCGGATCGGATCGGATTAAGACATCACTCCTTCACCAACTCAGCATCTTCCCTTCAACGCACAGGTGCCGGCTCGGATTGGAGACCCCGGATCGGATCGGGATGAGGCAGACCCGACCCGCCTGCAGTAATCTACACAAAACTTCGCAATGTCTTCGGCTCGAAAGCTCCGCACCGGTTCGGATCGGGACCGAACCGATACCCTTCGACTCTGCACAGAAGTGCGCGTACGCTCTCTGCTGGAACAACCGACTCGGTTCGGATCCGATCCGAACCGACTGGGCCTGCTGCTGCCACACTTCAGATTTGACCGATTCTCTTGCCATAACCACCTCCTCCAAACACGGATCGGCCTCCACCTATCCTAGCACGACCTAATGACCACTTCTCCACTACTTCCGAGATCACCTCAGCGCGTGCCACGTGCCCCTCCGATCCGAACCGATTCAGACTCCCTGGCACTCCTCTACGGCTATAAATACACCACAACATGGCCATTTCAAGGGACTTTTGGCACTTGTTCTGGAGGGATTCCACCATTATCGACACAAGGACTTTGTGAATAGGGAAGACCGCCCTCTAATCAATCAAAACACGAGGATTTCGGTTATAATCTTCCCTTTAATCTCCTCTTCTTCACTGTAAACACGAGGATTTCGTGTATAAACTGCAAACAAACATCATTGTAATAGTTTTCTTAGGATTTAAGAAACTACAAAGTGGACGTAGGCTTGGATTGAGCCGAACCACTATAAAAATATTGTGTGTATCCTTTACTTTTACTGCTTTTTCTGCATTGTTCTGTGATCGTGAGGTTGTCACGTTGAATTTGGGAGTTAGTACCAAAATTTGGTCTAACATTTTCACACATATTTGCTTTCTCTTCTTTGTAGGTATGGATTATACTTGCAGCTGGCAGGCCCGGCGCGGCGTTGGATTTCTTGGATAATCCAGAACACATCTTCCTTCAATTAGCAAGATATGTTCTGGAGGGCAAAATGTTTACCTGCTTTTTAGTCAAAACAGTCATACATGGAATCTCTTCTGAACAATACGCTAAAGTGTTGGGAATATCGTCAGAAGACAGCAACCGATTTGGTTGAAATCGCATCACAAACAAAGAATGGCCCGGAACTCCTATCGGACGACCTTTTCTAGGCCCGAAATCATCAATTACGGAGTTGAACTCCATAATTCTCATAGCTCTCTGAAATAGCTTCAGTTTGAGCTTTGGTTCAACTCAATCGGACTTACGGTTTGAAAGTTATGCCCATTTCCGTGAACGCATGCAGAACCGGAAACTTGGATTTGGAATTAGCATATCCCTTTCGGATTGGATCGGATTAAGACATCACTCCTTCACCAACTCAGCATCTTCCCTTCAACGCAAAGGTGCCGGCTCGGATTGGAGACCCCGGTTCGGATCGGGATGAGGCAGACCCGACCCGCCTGCAGTAATCTACACAAAACTTCGCAATGTCTTCGGCTCGAAAGCTCCGCACCGGTTCGGGTCGGGACCGAACCGATCCCCTTCGACTCTGCACAGAAGTGCGCGCACGCTCTCTGCTGGAACAACCGGCTCGGTTCGGATCCGATCCGAACCGACTGGGCCTGCTGCTGCCACACTTCAGATTTGACTGATTCTCTTGCCATAACCACCTCCTACAAACACGGATCGGCCTCCACCTGTCCTAGCACGACCTGATGACGACTTCTCCACTACTTCCGAGATCACCTCAGCGCGTGCCACGTGCCCCTCCGATCCGAACCGATTCAGACTCCCTGGCACTCCTCTACGCCTATAAATACACCACAACATGGCCATTTCAAGGGACTTTTGGCACTTGTTCTGGAGGGATTCCACCATTATCGACACAAGGACTTTGTGAATAGCGGAAGACCGCCCTCTAATCAATCAAAACACGAGGATTTCGTGTATAATCTTCCCTTTAATCTCCTCTTCTTCACTGTAAACACGAGGATTTCGTGTATAAACTGCAAACAAACATCATTGTAATAGTTTTCTTAGGATTTAAGAAACTATAAAGTGGACGTAGGCTTGGATTGAGCCGAACCACTATAAAAATATTGTGTGTATCCTTTACTTTTACTGCTTTTTCTGCATTGTTCTATCATCGTGAGGTTGTCACGTTGAATTTGGGTGTTAGTACCAAAATTTGGTCTAACATTTTCACACATATTTGCTTTCTCTTCTTTGCAGGTATGGATTATACTTGCAGCTGGCAGGCCCGGCGCGGCCTTGGATTTCTTGGATTATCCAGAATACATCTTCCTTCATTCAGCAAGATATGTTCTGGGGGGAAAAATGTTGACCCGCTTTTTAGTCAAAGCAGTCATACATGGAATCTCTTCTGAATAATACGCTCAAGTGTTGGGAATACCGTCAGAAGACAGCAACCGATTTGGTTGAAATCGCATCACAAACAAAGAATGGCCCGGAACTCCTATCGGACGACCTTTTCTGGGCCCGAAATCATCAATTACGGAGTTGAGCTCCGTAATTCTCGTAGCTCTCGGAAATAGCTTCAGTTTGAGCTTTGGTTCAACTCAATCGGACTTACGGTTTGAAAGTTATGCCCATTTCCGTGAACGCATGCAGAACCGGAAACTTGGATTTGGAATTAGCATATCCCTTTCGGATCGGATCGGATTAAGACATCACTCCTTCACCAACTCAGCATCTTCCCTTCAACGCACAGGTGCCGGCTCGGATTGGAGACCCTGGTTCGGATCGGGATGAGGCAGACCCGACCCGCCTGCAGTAATCTACACAAAACTTCGCAATGTCTTCGGCTCAAAAGATCCGCACCGGTTCGGGTCGGGACCGAACCGATCCCCTTCGACTCTGCACAGAAGTGCGCGCACGCTCTCTGCTGGAACAACCGGCTCGGTTCGGATCCGATCCGAACCGACTGGGCCTGCTGCTGCCACACTTCAGATTTGACCGATTCTGTAACACCCCACCTCCACTAGGATCACTCCTTAGAATGTACTAGCTTTGGAGGGGCGTTATTGTGAAGGTAAACATGCACAGAGATATAGCAAGACAGAGTATATAAAAATAAATATAAGTAAAGCAGCGGTAGCAGATAAAAACCCATCATCATCACAGAAAACCCGCATAGTCAAGTACATAATATCAAAATGTCATGATCCAAAATACAACTCCAGTCTAGATACGTGATAACAAAATACATAGTAAACATCAGTACTAATCCCCAGAAATAAAAGATAAGCCACAGCTAGCTCAGATCCATACATGAGCTATCCAACAAGCAAGTCAAAGATCCACTAAGCAGATGCAGTCCCTCCCTGAGAACCTGTGGGGGGGGGGGGGGAAACGGAAGAAAAGAAGCGAAAGAAAACAGGTCAGTCAAAAAGACTGGTAAGCCCTACTACGATCAATCTATAAACTAATAAAGTTAACAGTATGATGGAAACTGAGAGGAACATTCTGGCAACAGATAAGGTGACATCACATAGACGAGATTAATCTTTGCACCACAGTGTACTAGCAAACCCACAAAACAAATCTTGATCCCTTAGCCCAAACTTTGGCCCAATAACATGAAGTGACCTTAGTATAAGGCCCAGCCCAACGGTCTAGTCGATCGGCTCCCTATAAACCTAACACGTCGAGTGTTGGTGTCCATACGACCCACATGGATGTAGTCAGACTGCGCTGGGTCCACCCTTGGGTGTATCAAGCCCTCGGGTGTCAACCCCAGACACCTAAGCAATAATGCACAGTCTAAGCCTACTGGTACCCGTGCCTCGAGTTTGTCCAACATCGGACTACGTGCACGTCCGTAGCCCGCCGGACCCGCACCGCTGTACCACTCAGCCGTCGCTTTGGTCGCTTACATCAGTCCAGTAATCGTGCCCCGCCCTAACCTAGCTATAGGGTTGTAGTGATACCAAACTGGGATTACTGCTGGAACATACCACGTTGCTAGGGTTTCTAAGAGGGTTAAGTGTGGTTTTAACCCCTCACTAAACCTGGATTAGATTAGCTAAGTGTAACCACTTACCCCCATCTAATCCTCGCATCCCCATTATTGGTTAAGTATTAGTGGGCCATGACTTAACCCTAATCATGAGGCATTAATTACTTAACGCACCCAACCTCTCACATTAGACATCCGTGGTTACCTGGGAAGATTTACACCACGTCTAGGTCTAACCTCGGGTCTTATGGTGCAACATGACCAACTACCCACATTAGACCCCACGTTGTGGTTACCTGGGAAGATTTACACCACAACTAGGTCTAACCTCGAGTTGGCCATATCATGTTATCTAATGTCATGTCCACTTCAAAACATATTTACAAGTTAACATATACTTGGGTAGACCTAACTTAATAGGTAAATTCCCAAGGGGTAGACCTAACTTAATAGGTAAATTCCCAATCTTTTAGTTTCATGTATTTTTAAGTTTACCCAAACCCTCCCAACGTCACTATCTCGCTTACATATTTGTCATAACGTATAAGGGTATAAAAGGTAACTTGGCATAACATACATGGTGAACTTCACATGTCATAATAAACGTGCATACATGTTAAACTTGCAAATCATGTCATGGTGAATTCGCATAAACATGCATAGCTTATTAAATATGCATAACATGGTAAGGTGAACATGCATAATCCATTAAACTTGCATAACATGGCAAGATGAACATGCATAATCCATTAAACTTGCATAACATGGTAAGGTGAACATGCATAATCATTAAACTTGCATAACATGGTAAGATGATCTTGCATAAACATGCATAACCCATGAAACATGTAGAACATGACATAATAAGCTCGCATAAGCATGCATAACTTGTGAAACATGTAAAACATGGCATAGAAATCTCGCATATGCATGCATAACTTATGAATCACATAAAACATGACATAGTGAGTTCGCATAAGCATGCATAATCAACTAAACTCACATAAATCTCAACTTTCACCAAGCATTAACTTTAAAGTTTGTAAAGTGAAGGTAAGAGGGCTTACAAATATAAACAAGCCACAAATCCACCAAATAAGATGAAGAAGCCCTTTTAAAAACCAAAACAAAGCCTCAAACAAGAAAACCCTTTTGCAAAATCCCAAAAACACAAACTTTAGCAAATCAAACTTGCATCTTAATGAAGTATGCAAGTTATTAAGCATTCATACAACATAGAAAAGGTTGTATGATCATCATATCATCATAGGATTAAACTTTGAGGAAGGTGGAGGCTAGGGATTTTAGATGGAGGCCATTTGAGGTTTCAATTTGGTATAGTTTAGTTGCAAGCTTGTTTAATGAGGCTTTAGGGTAGGATTAGGGGTATATTTATAGAGAATTAGAGTGTTTTAGGCCCTAGGATTAACCCTAGATTAGGTTTGGCCCGTCAGATCTTAGAATTCTCCAGAACCAAGCCACTTGACCCAACCCAAATCAGAAATGGTGCACCAGGCTGGACTGCCTGGGCACCCCCTGTCGACAGGGCTGTCGACAGGGCAGTCGACACCCTGGGCGCCCTGTCGACATGCCTGTCGACATGGGCCCCCTGGCGGGAATTTTCCCGCCTAACCCTGATTAGCCCAAATCCCTGATTTTAATTTGAAATTTAAATCTGTCTTTAGCATAGAAATTTCTGAAAACTTCAATGGGCCTTAACTGGGTCATACGGACTCCGATTTTCGAAAACTCGGACTCTATTTCGCGTATTTTTCCGAGACGATCGCAATGGCATAGCCCGTTTCCCCTGATTCTGATTTTTGAATTTAATTCTGCCTCGATTTATGTTATAACAGTTTATTGAAAATACGGGTTGTTATATTCTCCCCTCCTTAAAGGATTTCGTCCCCGAAATCTTCAAGTTAGGAAGAACATATCCTACCATCCAACATCCATCTACTCAGAACATCATCCACGAGCAACCATTGTCCTTAAAGGATTCTAAATGATGTATGAACATATGCAAAAGTGTGTGTATATGTACTTATCTAATGCAATGGTCAATGCAAAATATGTTAGTGAAATGTATCCATATGTATGCAAATCCCTAACATAATGTATAATGACTACATGCGTGCTCAATCATACATCCATATGCAACATCCATGTGATTGCATACAAATTTCATCCAAGAATATGCATAAACACCCATGCACATGCAATATGAGGAGTGTGTGAGCCGATCTAGTGCCTAATGTGTATCATGCATCCACGAGTAACCACCTGCAAACACTTGCAACCACTTGCAATCATCAACCATAACATGCTTCAAACACATGTTTCATCCAAAGGGTTTCTACCTAAGGTTCTTATGACAAGCTTAGCACGATAACTAGATAAATATGGATTGCAAAGAGAAAGATATACTAACAAAGGGAAGAGATTGAGAGTGTACCCTCAAAAAGGAATGGATAAAGCCCACGCATCTTCTCCTCGGTTTCCCAAGTTGCGTCCTCTTCGGCTTCACCCCATTGCACCTTCACCAATCTGACCTCACGATTCCTTAGCTTCTTGGTCTCTGTCCCCAAGATACGAATCGGAGCTTTCCTTAAAGTTGCTTCTTTCTCTACCTCCACGTCTTCAAGCATGCTAGGCTCAACCACCTCAGCGGACTCATGCAGGCACTTTCGGAGATGCGAGACATGAAAGACATTATGCACTCCGGACAACTTCTCGGGCAATTGCACTCTGTATGCCATCTTCCCAATTCTCTCAATGATGGGGAAGGGTCCAACAAATCTCGGTGCTAGCTTCCCAACAGCTCCAAATCGGACCACATTCCGCAAAGGAGAAACCTTCACGAAAACCTTGTCCCCAACCTCAAACTCCAATTCGGACCTTCGCCTGTCAGCATAGGATTTCTGCCGGTCTTGGGCCGCTTTCATTCGTCTTCTAATCAACTCAACCTTCTCGGATGTATCCCTAATCATGTCGGGTCCAAGTATAAGCTTATCCGTAGATTCCCACCAACATGTAGGTGACTTGCACGGCCTCCCATATAAAGCCTCAAAGGGTGCCATCCCTATGCTCGCCTGATAACTGTTGTTGTATGCAAACTCGACAAGAGGGAGATGGTCTTCCCAAGCACCACCAAAATCTAGAATGCAAAGCCTCAACAAGTCCTCAAGTACCCTATTCACCCTTTCTGTCTGGCCGTCTGTTTGCGGGTGATAGGCCGTACTCAGGTTCAACTTCGTGCCCATAGCCTCCTGCAAGCTGTTCCAGAATTGACTAGTAAAGATGGGGTCTCGGTCACTGACTATGCTGGAAGGGACCCCATGTAGTCGCACTATCTCACGAAGATATACTGATGCTAGTCCAGATGCTGTCCTTTTGCTCTTTACTGGGATAAAGTGAGCACTCTTCGTGAGCCTATCTACAATGACCCATATGCTCGTATTCCCCTTCCTGGACCTTGGAAGCCCATCAATAAAGTCCATAGAAATGTTCTCCCACTTCCATAGCGGGACCTCTAGCGGATGTAATAGCCCACCGGGCTTCTTCGACTCAGCTTTTACTCTTTGACAAATAACACATCTCGAGACAAACTCCGCCACATCCTTTTTCATTCCGGGCCAGAAGAAAACGCGCTTCATGTCCTTATACATCTTATCACCCCCTGGATGTATGGTCATCTTGGAGCGATGTGCTTCCTCGAGAACTTTCCTCACCAAGTCTTCTACCATCGGGACACAAAGCCTTCCTTCTCTCCTCAGCCAACCCCTATCGTCTATAGAATATCGAGCAAGGTGACTAGATGTCTCCCCTCGAACCAGCTTATCCAAGATCTCAGTTATCTAAGGGTCTTCCTTTTGCGAAGCCCCAACTTGATCTAGGAGGGTAGGCCTGAGCTCTAAAGATGCCAAGGAACCGGTCACCGACTCCCTTGCCAAAGAGAAATCAAAGGTCGCTAAGAACTCTAAATTCTTCATCTCAACAAACAGAGGACTTAGTGTCAACCTTTTCCTACTCAACGCATCCGCTACAACATTCCCCTTGCCAGGGGTATAGGATATCTCAAAATCATAGGAAGCCAAAAATTCCATCCATCTCTGCTGTCTTAAGTTCAGATCTTTCTGCGAAAAGAGATACTTTAAAGACTTATGATCGGTATATAGCTCGAATCTCTCTCCCAGAAGATAATGACGCCATGCTTTGAGCGCATATACAATCGCTGCTAGCTCTAGATCATGAGTGGGATAATTCCTCTCATGTACCTTAAGTTGCCTTCCACCAAAGCATATAACTCTGCCCTCTTGCATCAGAACGGCACCCAATCCCGTGCCACAAGCATCAGTGTACACGGTAAATATCTTACCACCATCGGGTAAGGCTAGAACTGGTGCAGAGGTAAGGGCTCTTTTGAGTCTCTGAAAAGCAAGCTCACAATCCATATCCCAAGCAAAGACTAAGTTCTTCTTCGTCAACTTAGTAAGAGGAGCGGATATCTTTGCGAAGTCTTTAATGAACTTCCGATAGAAACCCGCAAGACCCAGAAAGCTTCTCACCTCGGTTGCATTCCTTGGAGTCTTCCAATCCTGAACTGCAACCACCTTAGCGGGATCTACCGCTAAGCCTTGCTTGGATACGATATGCCCAAGAAATCTGACTTCCCTTCTCCAAAAGTGGCACTTGGAGAACTTGGCTTTTAACTGGTGTGCTCTGAGTGTATCCATCACCTCTACTAGGTGCCTCGCATGCTCTTCCTCATCCTTGGAGAAGACCAGAATATCATCAACAAAGACCACGACAAACTTATTCAAAAACTCCCGAAACACCCTACTCATCAAATCCACAAAATATGCGGGTGCATTCGTCAAACCGAACGGCATAACAAGCCATTCAAAGAATCCGTCTGGAGTTCTGAATGCAGTCTTGTCTATACTGTCTTCAGCCACTCTGAGCTGATGGAAACCCGTAGCTAGGTCAAGCTGAGAGAAAACAGAAGCACCAACAAGTTGATCAAAGAGATCATCGATTCTTGGTAACGGGTGTCGGTTCTTCTTAGTTAGCTTATTCAACTCTCTATAATACACACAGAGTCGGAGAGAGCCATCTGCCTTAGTTGCAAACACCACAGGCGCTCCCCATTCGGATATACTTCTTCTGATGAAGCCCTTCTCAAGCAACTCTTTAACTTGTTTGCTCAACTCCCGTCTCTCACGCGGAGCCATATGCCGAACGGGCAAAGAAACAGGCTTAGCATTATCTACCAGATAGATGCGAAAGTCGATCTCTCGTTTAGGGGGCAACCCCTTAACTTCTTCAAACACATCTGGATAATCTCGGACCACCCTTACAGACTGAAGGGCCTCCTCTGATGAGTCGAGAGATTCTAGATAGCATAACATGACGGGATTCTTCGGATTGCATGAAATCTCCAAGGTGTTGCCCAGGCGAGTCACAAGCCTTACAACCCTATGCTCACAATCCAGAATGGCTCCATATCTAGACAGCCAATCCATGCCCAAGATCAATCCGTATCCCCTGAAACCTAGAACATACGCACTACACAAGAACTCAACGCTGAGTATAGAGATCCTTAGATCCTCACATACCATGGATAGATGAGCAGAACCCCCAATGGGATTCGAAACACAAACGGGATCATCCACTAAGCTAGTACTGAGGTGCAAGCTATCAACAAGATCAGATGAAATAAAGCTATGTGATGCACCGGAATCAAACAAGGTACGTACCGGAAGGTCAGAGATATAAACAAGGTTCTCAACAGAAACACTACCTCTCTCGGGAACTGAAGCGGCATTGAGAGCATGAACTTGCCCTCCTGAAGATCCAGCCTGTCCTTTCTTCTTTGGGCAGTCTTTGCTGAAGTGCCCAGCCTCTCCACAAGAAAAGCATCCACCATTAAGCTTCCTCTTCTTCTTCCTGCAATCTTTAGCAAAATGCCCAGCTATGCCACAGTAATTGCACTTCCCCTTGCCTTTGTTGTTGCCCTTCTTGTTCTTATTCTGATTTCCTTGACTGCTTTGACCTTGGTTGCCTTTGCCTTGAGAATCAGCCTTCTTTGCCGGAGTATCGCCTGACTTGACTTCCTTCTTTCCCTCTCCCTGAAGCAGAGCCATATTGACCAAACTCTCGAAAGTGGCTCCATGCGGAATATGTGACATTGCCAAGCCCTGTAGCGGCTCATTCAATCCTCTGGCAAATCGAAGAGCCTTCTTCTCCGGGGTGTTTACTAGATCCAAACCAAAGCGGGCCAGCTGATTGAACTTGTTCACATACTCCTTGACCGACATATCCCCTTGCTTTAGTGCAATGAACTTCTCCATTTGTAAATTTGCTTCAGCTGAAGATAGAAACTTGGTCACAAATCTAGCCCTCAAATCGGCCCAAGTCTCAACGGGCCTCGTCCCATTGGTGACCTCCCACCAATAGGCCGCCTCATCCTTCAAGAGCCATACAGTCAATAAGATCTTCCTCCCATCATCTATTCCAAAGATGGCAAACAAGTCCTCCGTGTCCTTCAGCCAATTCCTAGCTTCAACGAAAGATTCTGTGCCTAGAAAATTCTTGCCCCCCATTGCTTTGAAGTCTTTACACACTTTTGTAAACTCAATCTGAGGATGCTGAGGGGGAGGAGGAGGAAGAGGAGCCTCAGCAACGGGAGGAGGAGGAACATTAGCAACGGGAGGGGGAATATTAGCTGCTGGCGGAGGGGGAGCAGGGACCACCGGAGGAGGGATATTAGGGGTAGGATTCTCAACCACAGGAGGAGGAGTGGGAGTAGGGTTGGCGGGACCAGCAGCCGCCCTAGCTTCTAGGAGTCTCCTATACCAGAGTGGTACGTTCACTCCATCTGGGATGTCAAGATTCTCAGCCATACTGAAACAAGAGATAAGATAAGATTAGGTCAAGGGAACGAAGGATAACGCTGATGGCTTTTTGGGGATTAGCCTTAAAATAATCTAGACTTTATTTTGGAAAATACTTAGTAGGTTTTTGAAAATAGTTTTTCGAAAAGGGTTTTTTTTTTTTTTCAAAAGTTTTTTGTTCAATCTTGTTAACCTTGTGCTCTGATACCAAATGTAACACCCCACCTCCACTAGGATCACTCCTTAGAATGTACTAGCTTTGGAGGGGCGTTATTGTGAAGGTAAACATGCACAGAGATATAGCAAGACAGAGTATATAAAAATAAATATAAGTAAAGCAGCGGTAGCAGATAAAAACCCATCATCATCACAGAAAACCCACATAGTCAAGTACATAATATCAAAATGTCATGATCCAAAATACAACTCCAGTCTAGATACGTGATAACAAAATACATAGTAAACATCAGTACTAATCCCCAGAAATAAAAGATAAGCCACAGCTAGCTCAGATCCATACATGAGCTATCCAACAAGCAAGTCAAAGATCCACTAAGCAGATGCAGTCCCTCCCTGAGAACTGTGGGGGGGGGGGGGGAAACGGAAGAAAAGAAGCGAAAGAAAACAGGTCAGTCAAAAAGACTGGTAAGCCCTACTACGATCAATCTATAAACTAATAAAGTTAACAGTATGATGGAAACTGAGAGGAACATTCTGGCAACAGATAAGGTGACATCACATAGACGAGATTAATCTTTGCACCACAGTGTACTAGCAAACCCACAAAACAAATCTTGATCCCTTAGCCCAAACTTTGGCCCAATAACATGAAGTGACCTTAGTATAAGGCCCAGCCCAACGGTCTAGTCGATCGGCTCCCTATAAACCTAACACGTCGAGTGTTGGTGTCCATACGGCCCACATGGATGTAGTCAGACTGCGCTGGGTCCACCCTTGGGTGTATCAAGCCCTCGGGTGTCAACCCAAGACACCTAAGCAATAATGCACAGTCTAAGCCTACTGGTACCCGTGCCTCGAGTTTGTCCAACATCGGACTACGTGCACGTCCGTAGCCCGCCGGACCCGCACCGCTGTACCACTCAGCCGTCGCTTTGGTCGCTTACATCAGTCCAGTAATCGTGCCCCGCCCTAACCTAGCTATAGGGTTGTAGTGATACCAAACTGGGATTACTGCTGGAACAGACCACGTTGCTAGGGTTTCTAAGAGGGTTAAGTGTGGTTTTAACCCCTCACTAAACCTAGATTAGATTAGCTAAGTGTAACCACTTACCCCCATCTAATCCTCGCATCCCCATTATTGGTTAAGTATTAGTGGGCCATGACTTAACCCTAATCATGAGGCATTAATTACTTAACGCACCCAACCTCTCACATTAGACATCCGTGGTTACCTGGGAAGATTTACACCACGTCTAGGTCTAACCTCGGGTCTTATGGTGCAACATGACCAACTACCCACATTAGACCCCACGTTGTGGTTACCTGGGAAGATTTACACCACAACTAGGTCTAACCTCGAGTTGGCCATATCATGTTATCTAATGTCATGTCCACTTCAAAACATATTTACAAGTTAACATATACTTGGGTAGACCTAACTTAATAGGTAAATTCCCAAGGGGTAGACCTAACTTAATAGGTAAATTCCCAATCTTTTAGTTTCATGTATTTTTAAGTTTACCCAAACCCTCCCAACGTCACTATCTCGCTTACATATTTGTCATAACGTATAAGGGTATAAAAGGTAACTTGGCATAACATACGTGGTGAACTTCACATGTCATAATAAACGTGCATACATGTTAAACTTGCAAATCATGTCATGGTGAATTCGCATAAACATGCATAGCTTATTAAATATGCATAACATGGTAAGGTGAACATGCATAATCCATTAAACTTGCATAACATGGCAAGATGAACATGCATAATCCATTAAACTTGCATAACATGGTAAGGTGAACATGCATAATCATTAAACTTGCATAACATGGTAAGATGATCTTGCATAAACATGCATAACCCATGAAACATGTAGAACATGACATAATAAGCTCGCATAAGCATGCATAACTTGTGAAACATGTAAAACATGGCATAGAAATCTCGCATATGCATGCATAACTTATGAATCACATAAAACATGACATAGTGAGTTCGCATAAGCATGCATAATCAACTAAACTCACATAAATCTCAACTTTCACCAAGCATTAACTTTAAAGTTTGTAAAGTGAAGGTAAGAGGGCTTACAAATATAAACAAGCCACAAATCCACCAAATAAGATGAAGAAGCCCTTTTAAAAACCAAAACAAAGCCTCAAACAAGAAAACCCTTTTGCAAAATCCCAAAAACACAAACTTTAGCAAATCAAACTTGCATCTTAATGAAGTATGCAAGTTATTAAGCATTCATACAACATAGAAAAGGTTGTATGATCATCATATCATCATAGGATTAAACTTTGAGGAAGGTGGAGGCTAGGGATTTTAGATGGAGGCCATTTGAGGTTTCAATTTGGCATAGTTTAGTTGCAAGCTTGTTTAATGAGGCTTTAGGGTAGGATTAGGGGTATATTTATAGAGAATTAGAGTGTTTTAGGCCCTAGGATTAACCCTAGATTAGGTTTGGCCCGTCAGATCTTAGAATTCTCCAGAACCAAGCCACTTGACCCAACCCAAATCAGAAATGGTGCACCAGGCTGGACTGCCTGGGCACCCCCTGTCGACAGGGCTGTCGACAGGGCAGTCGACACCCTGGGCGCCCTGTCGACATGCCTGTCGACATGGGCCCCCTGGCGGGAATTTTCCCGCCTAACCCTGATTAGCCCAAATCCCTGATTTTAATTTGAAATTTAAATCTGTCTTTAGCATAGAAATTTCTGAAAACTTCAATGGGCCTTAACTGGGTCATACGGACTCCGATTTTCGAAAACTCGGACTCTATTTCGCGTATTTTTCCGAGACGATCGCAATGGCATAGCCCGTTTCCCCTGATTCTGATTTTTGAATTTAATTCTGCCTCGATTTATGTTATAACAGTTTATTGAAAATACGGGTTGTTATAGATTCTCTTGCCATAACCACCTCCTACAAACACAGATCGGCCTCCACCTGTCCTAGCACGACCTGATGACCACTTCTCCACTACTTCCGAGATCACCTCAGCGCGTGCCACGTGCCCCTCCGATCCGAACCGATTCAGACTCCCTGGCACTCCTCTACGTCTATAAATACACCACAACATGGCCATTTCAAGGGACTTTTGGCACTTGTTCTGGAGGGATTCCACCGTTATCGACACAAGGACTTTGTGAATAGCGGAAGACCGCCCTCTAATCAATCAAAACGCGAGGATTTCGTGTATAATCTTCCCTTTAATCTCCTCTTCTTCACTGTAAACACGAGGATTTCGTGTATAAACTGCAAACAAAAATCATTGTAATAGTTTTTTAGGATTTAAGAAACTATAAATTGGACGTAGGCTTGGATTGAGCCGAACCACTATAAAAATATTGTGTGTATCCTTTACTTTTACTGCTTTTTCTGCATTGTTCTGTCATCGTGAGGTTGTCACGTTGAATTTGGGTGTTAGTACCAAAATTTGGTCTAACATTTTCACACATATTTGCTTTCTCTTCTTTGCAGGTATGGATTATACTTGCAGCTGGCAGGCCCGGCGCGGCCTTGGATTTCTTGGATTATCCAGAACACATCTTCCTTCATTCAGCAAGATATGTTCTGGGGGGCAAAATGTTGACCCGCTTTTTAGTCAAAGCAGTCATACATGGAATCTCTTCTGAACAATACGCTCAAGTGTTGGGAATACCGTCAGAAGACAGCAACCGATTTTGTTGAAATCACATCACAAACAAAGAATGGCCCGGAACTCCTATCGGACGACCTTTTCTAGGCCCGAAATCATTAATTACAGAGGCTAGCTCTGTAATTCTCGTAGTTCTCTGAATAAGATTCAGTTTGAGCTTTGGTTCAACTCAATCGGACTTACGGTTTGAAAGTTATGCCCATTTCCGTGAACGCATGCAGAACCGGAAACTTGGATTTGGAATTAGCATATCCCTTTCGGATCGAATCGGATTAAGACATCACTCCTTCACCAACTCCGCATCTTCCCTTCAACGCACAGGTGCCGGCTCGGATTGGAGACCCTGGTTCGGATCGGGATGAGGCAGACCCGAACCGCCTGCAGTAATCTACACAAAACTTCGCAATGTCTTCGGCTCGAAAGCTCCGCACCGGTTTGGATCGGGACCGAACCGATCCCCTTCGACTCTGCACAGAAGTGCGCGCACGCTCTCTGCTGGAACAACCGGCTCGGTTCGGATCCGATCCGAACCGACTGGGCCTGCTGCCGCCACACTTCAGATTTGACCGATTCTCTTGCCATAACCACCTCCTACAAACACGGATCGGCCTCCACCTGTCCTAGCACGACCTGATGACCACTTCTCCACTACTTCCGAGATCACCTCAGCGCGTGCCACGTGCCCCTCCGATCCGAACCGATTCAGACTCCCTGGCACTCCTCTACGCCTATAAATACACCACAACATGGCCATTTCAAGGGACTTTTGGCACTTGTTCTGGAGGGATTCCACCATTATCGACACAAGGACTTTGTGAATAGCGGAAGACCGCCCTCTAATCAATCAAAACACAAGGATTTCGTGTATAATCTTCCCTTTAATCTCCTCTTCTTCACTGTAAACACGAGGATTTCGTGTATAAACTGCAAACAAACATCATTGTAATAGTTTTCTTAGGATTTAAGAAACTATAAAGTGGACGTATTCTTGGATTGAGCCGTACCACTATAAAAATATTGTGTGTATCCTTTAATTTTACTGCTTTTTCTGCATTATTCTGTGATCGTGAGGTTGTCACGTTGAATTTGGGTGTTAGTACCAAAATTTGGTCTAATATTTTCACACATATTTGCTTTCTCTTCTTTGCAGGTATGGATTATACTTGCAGCTGGCAGGCCCGGCGCGGCCTTGGATTTCTTGGATTATCCAGAACACATCTTCCTTCATTCAGCAAGATATGTTCTGGGGGGCAAAATGTTGACCCGCTTTTTAGTCAAAGCAGTCATACATGGAATCTCTTCTGAACAATACGCTCAAGTGTTGGGAATACCGTCAGAAGACAGCAACCGATTTGGTTGAAATCGCATCACAAACAAAGAATGGCCCGGAACTCCTATCGGACGACCTTTTCTGGGCCCGAAATCATCAATTACTGAGCATAGCTCTGTAATTCTCGTAGCTCTCTGAATAAGCTTCAGTTTGAGCTTTGGTTCAACTCAATCGGACTTACGGTTTGAAAGTTATGCCCATTTCCGTGAACGCATGCAGAACCGGAAACTTGGATTTGGAATTAGCATATCCCTTTCGGATCGGATCGGATTAAGACATCACTCCTTCACCAACTCAGCATCTTCCCTTCAACGCATAGGTGCCGGCTCGGATTGGAGACCCCGGTTCGGATCGGGATGAGGCAGACCCGACCCGCCTGCAGTAATCTACACAAAACTTCGCAATGTCTTCGGCTCGAAAGCTCCGCACCGGTTCGGATCGGGACCGAACCGATCCCCTTCGACTCTGCACAGAAGTGCGCGTACGCTCTCTGCTGGAACAACCGACTCGGTTCGGATCCGATCCGAACCGACTGGGCCTGCTGCTGCCACACTTCAGATTTGACCGATTCTCTTGCCATAACCACCTCCTACAAACACGGATCGGCCTCCACCTATCCTAGCACGACCTAATGACCACTTCTCCACTACTTCCGAGATCACCTCAGCGCGTGCCACGTGCCCCTCCGATCCGAACCGATTCAGACTCCCTGGCACTCCTCTACGGCTATAAATACACCACAACATGGCCATTTCAAGGGACTTTTGGCACTTGTTCTGGAGGGATTCCACCATTATCGACACAAGGACTTTGTGAATAGCGGAAGACCGCCCTCTAATCAATCAAAACACGAGGATTTCGGTTATAATCTTCCCTTTAATCTCCTCTTCTTCACTGTAAACACGAGGATTTCGTGTATAAACTGCAAACAAACATCATTGTAATAGTTTTCTTAGGATTTAAGAAACTACAAAGTGGACGTAGGCTTGGATTGAGCCGAACCACTATAAAAATATTGTGTGTGTCCTTTACTTTTACTGCTTTTTCTGCATTGTTCTGTGATCGTGAGGTTGTCACGTTGAATTTGGGAGTTAGTACCAAATTTGGTGTAACATTTTCACACATATTTGCTTTCTCTTCTTTGTAGGTATGGATTATACTTGCAGCTGGCAGGCCCGGCGCGGCCTTGGATTTCTTGGATAATCCAGAACACATCTTCCTTCAATTAGCAAGATATGTTCTGGAGGGCAAAATGTTTACCTGCTTTTTAGTCAAAGCAGTCATACATGGAATCTCTTCTGAACAATACGCTCAAGTGTTGGGAATACCGTCAGAAGACAGCAACCGATTTGGTTGAAATCGCATCACAAACAAAGAATGGCCTGGAACTCCTATCAGACGGCCTTTTCTGGGCCCGAAATCATCAATTACGTAGCTTTGCTCCGTAATTCTCGTAGCTCTCTGAATAAGCTTCAGTTTGAGCTTTGGTTCAACTCAATCGGACTTACTGTTTGAAAGTTATGCCCATTTCCGTGAACGCATGCAGAACCGGAAACTTGGATTTGGAATTAGCATATCCCTTTCGGATCAGATCGGATTAAGACATCACTCCTTCACCAACTCAGCATCTTCCCTTCAACGCACAGGTGCCGGCTCGGATTGGAGACCCCGGTTCGGATCGGGATGAGGCAGACCCGACCCGCCTGCAGTAATCTACACAAAACTTCGCAATGTCTTCGGCTCGAAAGCTCCGCACCGGTTCGGATCGGGACCGAACCGATCCCCTTCGACTCTGCACAGAAGTGCGCGCACGCTCTCTACTGGAACAACCGGCTCGGTTCGGATCCGATCCGAACCGACTGGGCCTGCTGCTGCCACACTTCAGATTTGACCGATTCTCTTTCCATAACCACCTCCTACAAACACGGATCGGCCTCCACCTGTCCTAGCACGACCTGATGACCACTTCTCCACTACTTCCAAGAACACCACAGCGCGTGCCACGTGCCCCTCCGATCCGAACCGATTCAGACTCCCTGGCACTCCTCTACGCCTATAAATACACCACAACATGGCCATTTCAAGGGACTTTTGGCACTTGTTCTGGAGGGATTCCACCATTATCGACACAAGGACTTTGTGAATAGCAGAAGACCGCCCTCTAATCAATCAAAACACGAGGATTTCGTGTATAATCTTCCCTTTAATCTCCTCTTCTTCACCGTAAACACGAGGATTTCGTGTATAAAATGCAAACAAACATCATTGTAATAGTTTTCTTAGGATTTAAGAAACTATAAAGTGGACGTAGGCTTGGATTGAGCCGAACCACTATAAAAATATTGTGTGTATCCTTTACTTTTACTGCTTTTTCTGCATTGTTCTGTCATCGTGAGGTTGTCACGTTGAATTTGGGTGTTAGTACCAAAATTTGGTCTAACATTTTCACACATATTTGCTTTCTCTTCTTTGCAGGTTTGGATTATACTTGCAACTGGCAGGCCCGGCGCGGCCTTGGATTTCTTGGATTATCCAGAACACATCTTCCTTCATTCAGCAAGATATGTTCTGGGGGGCAAAATGTTGACCCGCTTTTTAGTCAAATCAGTCATACATGGAATCTCTTCTGAACAATACGCTCAAGTGTTGGGAATACCGTCAGAAGACAACAACCGATTTGGTTGAAATCGCATCACAAACAAAGAATGGCCCGGAACTCCTATCAGACGACCTTTTCTGGCCCCGAAATCATCAATTACGGAGTTGAGCTCCATAATTCTCGTAGCTCTCTGAATAAGCTTCAGTTTGAGCTTTGGTTCAACTCAATCAGACTTACGGTTTGAAAGTTATGCCCATTTCCGTGAACGCATGCAGAACCGGAAACTTGGATTTGGAATTAGCATATCCCTTTCGGATCGGATCGGATTAAGACATCACTCCTTCACCAACTCAGCATCTTCCCTTCAACGCACAAGTGCCGGCTCGGATTGGAGACCCTGGTTCGGATCGGGATGAGGCAGACCCGACCCGCCTGCAGTAATCTACACAAAACTTCGCAATGTCTTCGGCTCGAAAGTTCCGCACCGGTTCGGATCGGGACCGAACCGATCCCCTTCGACTCTGCACAGAAGTGCGCGCACGCTCTCTGCTGGAACAACCGGCTCGGTTCGGATCCGATCCGAACCGACTGGGCCTGCTGCCGCCACACTTCAGATTTGACCGATTCTCTTGCCATAACCACCTCCTACAAACACGGATCGGCCTCCACCTGTCCTAGCACGACCTGATGACCACTTCTCCACTACTTTCGAGATCACCTCAGCGCGTGCCACGTGCCCCTCCGATCCGAACCGATTCAGACTCCCTGGCACTCCTCTACGCCTATAAATACACCACAACATGGCCATTTCAAGGGACTTTTGGCACTTGTTCTGGAGGGATTCCACCATTATCGACACAAGGACTTTGTGAATAGCGGAAGACCGCCCTCTAAACAATCAAAACACGAGGATTTTGTGTATAATCTTCCCTTTAATCTCCTCTTCTTCACTGTAAACACGAGGATTTCGTGTATAAACTGCAAACAAACATCATTGTAATAGTTTTCTTAGGATTTAAGAAACTATAAAGTGAACGTATTCTTGGATTGAGCCGTACCACTATAAAAATATTGTGTGTATCCTTTAATTTTACTGCTTTTTCTGCATTGTTCTGTGATCGTGAGGTTGTCACGTTGAATTTAGGTGTTAGTACCAAAATTGGGTCTAATATTTTCACACATATTTGCTTTCTCTTCTTTGCAGGTATGGATTATACTTGCAGCTGGCAGGCCCGGCGCGGCCTTGGATTTCTTGGATTATCCAGAACACATCTTCCTTCATTCAGCAAGATATGTTCTGGGGGGCAAAATGTTGACCCGCTTTTTAGTCAAAGCAGTCATACATGGAATCTCTTCTGAACAATACGCTCAAGTGTTGGGAATACCGTCAGAAGACAGCAACCGATTTGGTTGAAATCGCATCACAAACAAAGAATGGGCCGGAACTCCTATCGGACGACCTTTTCTGGGCCTGAAATCATCAATTACTGAGCATAGCTCTGTAATTCTCGTAGCTCTCTGAATAAGCTTCAGTTTGAGCTTTGGTTCAACTCAATCGGACTTACGGTTTGAAAGTTATGCCCATTTCCGTGAACGCATGCAGAACCGGAAACTTGGATTTGGAATTAGCATATCCCTTTCGGATCGGATCGGATTAAGACATCACTCCTTCACCAACTCAGCATCTTCCCTTCAACGCATAGGTGCCGGCTCGGAGTGGAGACCCCGGTTCGGATCGGGATGAGGCAGACCCGACCCGCCTGCAGTAATCTACACAAAACTTCGCAATGTCTTCGGCTCGAAAGCTCCGCACCGGTTCGGATCGGGACCGAACCGATCCCCTTCGACTCTGCACAGAAGTGCGCGTACGCTCTCTGCTGGAACAACCGACTCGGTTCGGATCCGATCCGAACCGACTGGGCCTGCTGCTGCCACACTTCAGATTTGACCGATTCTCTTGCCATAACCACCTCCTACAAACACGGATCGGCCTCCACCTATCCTAGCACGACCTAATGACCACTTCTCCACTACTTCCGAGATCACCTCAGCGCGTGCCACGTGCCCCTCCGATCCGAACCGATTCAGACTCCCTGGCACTCCTCTACGGCTATAAATACACCACAACATGGCCATTTCAAGGGACTTTTGGCACTTGTTCTGGAGGGATTCCACCATTATCGACACAAGGACTTTGTGAATAGCGGAAGACCGCCCTCTAATCAATCAAAACACGAGGATTTCGGTTATAATCTTCCCTTTAATCTCCTCTTCTTCACTGTAAACACGAGGATTTCGTGTATAAACTGCAAACAAACATCATTGTAATAGTTTTCTTAGGATTTAAGAAACTACAAAGTGGACGTAGGCTTGGATTGAGCCGAACCACTATAAAAATATTGTGTGTGTCCTTTACTTTTACTGCTTTTTCTGCATTGTTCTGTGATCGTGAGGTTGTCACGTTGAATTTCGGAGTTAGTACCAAAATTTGGTCTAACATTTTCACACATATTTGCTTTCTCTTCTTTGTAGGTATGGATTATACTTGCAGCTGGCAGGCCCGGCGCGGCCTTGGATTTCTTGGATAATCCAGAACACATCTTCCTTCAATTAGCAAGATATGTTCTGGAGGGCAAAATGTTTACCTGCTTTTTAGTCAAACCAGTCATACATGGAATCTCTTCTGAACAATACGCTCAAGTGTTGGGAATACCGTCAGAAGACAGCAACCGATTTGGTTGAAATCGCATCACAAACAAAGAATGGCCCGGAACTCCTATCAGACGGCCTTTTCTGGGCCCGAAATCATCAATTACGGAGCTTTGCTCCGTAATTCTCGTAGCTCTCTGAATAAGCTTCAGTTTGAGCTTTGGTTCAACTCAATCGGACTTACGGTTTGAAAGTTATGCCCATTTCCGTGAACGCATGCAGAACCGGAAACTTGGATTTGGAATTAGCATATCCCTTTCGGATCAGATCGGATTAAGACATCACTCCTTCACCAACTCAGCATCTTCCCTTCAACGAACAGGTGCCGGGTCGGATTGGAGACCCCGGTTCGGATCGGGATGAGGCAGACCCGACCCGCCTGCAGTAATCTACACAAAACTTCGCAATGTCTTCGGCTCGAAAGCTCCGCACCGGTTCGGATCGGGACCGAACCGATCCCCTTCGACTCTGCACAGAAGTGCGCGCACGCTCTCTACTGGAACAACCGGCTCGGTTCGGATCCGATCCGAACCGACTGGGCCTGCTGCTGCCACACTTCAGATTTGACCGATTCCCTTTCCATAACCACCTCCTACAAACACGGATCGGCCTCCACCTGTCCTAGCACGACCTGATGACCACTTCTCCACTACTTCCAAGAACACCATAGCGCGTGCCACGTGCCCCTCCGATCCGAACCGATTCAGACTCCCTGGCACTCCTCTACGCCTATAAATACACCACAACATGGCCATTTCAAGGGACTTTTGGCACTTGTTCTGGAGGGATTCCACCATTATCGACACAAGGACTTTGTGAATAGCAGAAGACCGCCCTCTAATCAATCAAAACACGAGGATTTCGTGTATAATCTTCCCTTTAATCTCCTCTTCTTCACCGTAAACACGAGGATTTCGTGTATAAAATGCAAACAAACATCATTGTAATAGTTTTCTTAGGATTTAAGAAACTATAAAGTGGACGTAGGCTTGGATTGAGCCGAACCACTATAAAAATATTGTGTGTATCCTTTACTTTTACTGCTTTTTCTGCATTGTTCTGTGATCGTGAGGTTGTCACGTTGAATTTGGGTGTTAGTACCAAAATTTGGTCTAACATTTTCACACATATTTGCTTTCTCTTCTTTGCAGGTATGGATTATACTTGCAGCTGGCAGGCCCGGCGCGGCCTTGGATTTCTTGGATTATCCAGAACACATCTTCCTTCATTCAGCAAGATATGTTCTGGGGGGCAAAATGTTGACCCGCTTTTTAGTCAAAGCAGTCATACATGGAATCTCTTCTGAACAATACGCTCAAGTGTTGGGAATACCGTCAGAAGACAGCAACCGATTTGGTTGAAATCGCATCACAAACAAAGAATGGCCCGGAACTCCTATCGGACGACCTTTTCTGGGCCCGAAATCATCAATTACTGAGCATAGCTCTGTAATTCTCGTAGCTCTCTGAATAAGCTTCAGTTTGAGCTTTGGTTCAACTCAATCGGACTTACGGTTTGAAAGTTATGCCCATTTCCGTGAACGCATGCAGAACCGGAAACTTGGATTTGGAATTAGCATATCCCTTTCGGATCGGATCGGATTAAGACATCACTCCTTCACCAACTCAGCATCTTCCCTTCAACGCATAGGTGCCGGCTCGGATTGGAGACCCCGGTTCGGATCGGGATGAGGCAGACCCGACCCGCCTGCAGTAATCTACACAAAACTTCGCAATGTCTTCGGCTCGAAAGCTCCGCACCGGTTCGGATCGGGACCGAACCGATCCCCTTCGACTCTGCACAGAAGTGCGCGTACACTCTCTGCTGGAACAACCGACTCGGTTCGGATCCGATCCGAACCGACTGGGCCTGCTGCTGCCACACTTCAGATTTGACCGATTCTCTTGCCATAACCACCTCCTACAAACACGGATCGGCCTCCACCTATCCTAGCACGACCTAATGACCACTTCTCCACTACTTCCGAGATCACCTCAGCGCGTGCCACGTGCCCCTCCGATCCGAACCGATTCAGACTCCCTGGCACTCCTCTACGGCTATAAATACACCACAACATGGCCATTTCAAGGGACTTTTGGCACTTGTTCTGGAGGGATTCCACCATTATCGACACAAGGACTTTGTGAATAGCGGAAGACCGCCCTCTAATCAATCAAAACACGAGGATTTCGGTTATAATCTTCCCTTTAATCTCCTCTTCTTCGCTATAAACACGAGGATTTCGTGTATAAACTGCAAACAAACATCATTGTAATAGTTTTCTTAGGTTTTAAGAAACTACAAAGTGGACGTAGGCTTGGATTGAGCCGAACCACTATAAAAATATTGTGTGTGTCCTTTACTTTTACTGCTTTTTCTGCATTGTTCTGTGATCGTGAGGTTGTCACGTTGAATTTGGGAGTTAGTACCAAAATTTGGTCTAACATTTTCACACATATTTGCTTTCTCTTCTTTGTAGGTATGGATTATACTTGCAGCTGGCAGGCCCGGCGCGGCCTTGGATTTCTTGGATAATCCAGAACACATCTTCCTTTAATTAGCAAGATATGTTCTGGAGGGCAAAATGTTTACCTGCTTTTTAGTCAAAGCAGTCATACATGGAATCTCTTCTGAACAATACGCTCAAGTGTTGGAAATACCATCAGAAGACAGCAACCGATTTGGTTGAAATCGCATCACAAACAAAGAATGGCCTGGAACTCCTATCAGACGGCCTTTTCTGGGCCCGAAATCATCAATTACGGAGCTTTGCTCCGTAATTCTCGTAGCTCTCTGAATAAGCTTCAGTTTGAGCTTTGGTTCAACTCAATCGGACTTACTGTTTGAAAGTTATGCCCATTTCCGTGAACGCATGCAGAACCGGAAACTTGGATTTGGAATTAGCATATCCCTTTCGGATCAGATCGGATTAAGACATCACTCCTTCACCAACTCAGCATCTTCCCTTCAACGCACAGGTGCCGGCTCGGATTGGAGACCCCGGTTCGGATCGGGATGAGGCAGACCCGACCCGCCTGCAGTAATCTACACAAAACTTCGCAATGTCTTCGGCTCGAAAGCTCCGCACCGGTTCGGATCGGGACCGAACCGATCCCCTTCGACTCTGCACAGAAGTGCGCGCACGCTCTCTACTGGAACAACCGGCTCGGTTCGGATCCGATCCGAACCGACTGGGCCTGCTGCTGCCACACTTCAGATTTGACCGATTCTCTTTCCATAACCACCTCCTACAAACACGGATCGGCCTCCACCTGTCCTAGCACGACCTGATGACCACTTCTCCACTACTTCCAAGAACACCACAGCGCGTGCCACGTGCCCCTCCGATCCGAACCGATTCAGACTCCCTGGCACTCCTCTACGCCTATAAATACACCACAACATGGCCATTTCAAGGGACTTTTGGCACTTGTTCTGGAGGGATTCCACCATTATCGACACAAGGACTTTGTGAATAGCAGAAGACCGCCCTCTAATCAATCAAAACACGAGGATTTCGTGTATAATCTTCCCTTTAATCTCCTCTTCTTCACCGTAAACACGAGGATTTCGTGTATAAAATGCAAACAAACATCATTGTAATAGTTTTCTTAGGATTTAAGAAACTATAAAGTGGACGTAGGCTTGGATTGAGCCGAACCACTATAAAAATATTGTGTGTATCCTTTACTTTTACTGCTTTTTCTGCATTGTTCTGTCATCGTGAGGTTGTCACGTTGAATTTGGGTGTTAGTACCAAAATTTGGTCTAACATTTTCACACATATTTGCTTTCTCTTCTTTGCAGGTTTGGATTATACTTGCAACTGGCAGGCCCGGCGCGGCCTTGGATTTCTTGGATTATCCAGAACACATCTTCCTTCATTCAGCAAGATATGTTCTGGGGGGCAAAATGTTGACCCGCTTTTTAGTCAAATCAGTCATACATGGAATCTCTTCTGAACAATACGCTCAAGTGTTGGGAATACCGTCAGAAGACAACAACCGATTTGGTTGAAATCGCATCACAAACAAAGAATGGCCCGGAACTCCTATCAGACGACCTTTTCTGGCCCCAAAATCATCAATTACGGAGTAAAGCTCCATAATTCTCGTAGCTCTCTGAATAAGCTTCAGTTTGAGCTTTGGTTCAACTCAATCAGACTTACGGTTTGAAAGTTATGCCCATTTCCGTGAACGCATGCAGAACCGGAAACTTGGATTTGGAATTAGCATATCCCTTTCGGATCGGATCGGATTAAGACATCACTCCTTCACCAACTCAGCATCTTCCCTTCAACGCACAGGTGCCGGCTCGGATTGGAGACCCTGGTTCGGATCGGGATGAGGCAGACCCGACCCGCCTGCAGTAATCTACACAAAACTTCGCAATGTCTTCGGCTCGAAAGCTCCGCACCGGTTCGGATCGGGACCGAACCGATCCCCTTCGACTCTGCACAGAAGTGCGCGCACGCTCTCTGCTGGAACAACCGGCTCGGTTCGGATCCGATCCGAACCGACTGGGCCTGCTGCCGCCACACTTCAGATTTGACCGATTCTCTTGCCATAACCACCTCCTACAAACACGGATCGGCCTCCACCTGTCCTAGCACGACCTGATGACCACTTCTCCACTACTTCCGAGATCACCTCAGCGCGTGCCACGTGCCCCTCCGATCCGAACCGATTCAGACTCCCTGGCACTCCTCTACGCCTATAAATACACCACAACATGGCCATTTCAAGGGACTTTTGGCACTTGTTCTGGAGGGATTCCACCATTATCGACACAAGGACTTTGTGAATAGCGGAAGACCGCCCTCTAAACAATCAAAACACGAGGATTTTGTGTATAATCTTCCCTTTAATCTCCTCTTCTTCACTGTAAACACGAGGATTTCGTGTATAAACTGCAAACAAACATCATTGTAATAGTTTTCTTAGGATTTAAGAAACTATAAAGTGAACGTATTCTTGGATTGAGCCGTACCACTATAAAAATATTGTGTGTATCCTTTAATTTTACTGCTTTTTCTGCATTGTTCTGTGATCGTGAGGTTGTCACGTTGAATTTAGGTGTTAGTACCAAAATTGGGTCTAATATTTTCACACATATTTGCTTTCTCTTCTTTGCAGGTATGGATTATACTTGCAGCTGGCAGGCCCGGCGCGGCCTTGGATTTCTTGGATTATCCAGAACACATCTTCCTTCATTCAGCAAGATATGTTCTGGGGGGCAAAATGTTGACCCGCTTTTTAGTCAAAGCAGTCATACATGGAATCTCTTCTGAACAATACGCTCAAGTGTTGGGAATACCGTCAGAAGACAGCAACCGATTTGGTTGAAATCGCATCACAAACAAAGAATGGCCCGGAACTCCTATCGGACGACCTTTTCTGGGCCCGAAATCATCAATTACTGAGCATAGCTCCGTAATTCTCGTAGCTCTCTGAATAAGCTTCAGTTTGAGCTTTGGTTCAACTCAATCGGACTTACGGTTTGAAAGTTATGCCCATTTCCGTGAACGCATGCAGAACCGGAAACTTGGATTTGAAATTAGGATATCCCTTTCGGATCGGATCGGATTAAGACATCACTCCTTCACCAACTCAGCATCTTCCCTTCAACGCATAGGTGCCGGCTCGGATTGGAGACCCCGGTTCGGATCGGGATGAGGCAGACCCGACCCGCCTGCAGTAATCTACACAAAACTTCGCAATGTCTTCGGCTCGAAAGCTCCGCACCGGTTCGGATCGGGACCGAACCGATCCCCTTCGACTCTGCACAGAAGTGCGCGTACGCTCTCTGCTGGAACAACCGACTCGGTTCGGATCCGATCCGAACCGACTGGGCCTGCTGCTGCCACACTTCAGATTTGACCGATTCTCTTGCCATAACCACCTCCTACAAACACGGATCGGCCTCCACCTATCCTAGCACGACCTAATGACCACTTCTCCACTACTTCCGAGATCACCTCAGCGCGTGCCACGTGCCCCTCCGATCCGAACCGATTCAGACTCCCTGGCACTCCTCTACGGCTATAAATACACAACAACATGGCCATTTCAAGGGACTTTTGGCACTTGTTCTGGAGGGATTCCACCATTATCGACACAAGGACTTTGTGAATAGCGGAAGACCGCCCTCTAATCAATCAAAACACGAGGATTTCGGTTATAATCTTCCCTTTAATCTCCTCTTCTTCACTGTAAACACGAGGATTTCGTGTATAAACTGCAAACAAACATCATTGTAATAGTTTTCTTAGGATTTAAGAAACTACAAAGTGGACGTAGGCTTGGATTGAGCCGAACCACTATAAAAATATTGTGTGTGTCCTTTACTTTTACTGCTTTTTCTGCATTGTTCTGTGATCGTGAGGTTGTCACGTTGAATTTCGGAGTTAGTACCAAAATTTGGTCTAACATTTTCACACATATTTGCTTTCTCTTCTTTGTAGGTATGGATTATACTTGCAGCTGGCAGGCCCGGCGCGGCCTTGGATTTCTTGGATAATCCAGAACACATCTTCCTTCAATTAGCAAGATATGTTCTGGAGGGCAAAATGTTTACCTGCTTTTTAGTCAAAGCAGTCATACATGGAATCTCTTCTGAACAATACGCTCAAGTGTTGGGAATACCGTCAGAAGACAGCAACCGATTTGGTTGAAATCGCATCACAAACAAAGAATGGCCCGGAACTCCTATCAGACGGCCTTTTCTGGGCCCGAAATCATCAATTACGGAGCTTTGCTCCGTAATTCTCGTAGCTCTCTGAATAAGCTTCAGTTTGAGCTTTGGTTCAACTCAATCGGACTTACGGTTTGAAAGTTATGCCCATTTCCGTGAACGCATGCAGAACCGGAAACTTGGATTTGGAATTAGCATATCCCTTTCGGATCAGATCGGATTAAGACATCACTCCTTCACCAACTCAGCATCTTCCCTTCAACGCACAGGTGCCGGCTCGGATTGGAGACCCCGGTTCGGATCGGGATGAGGCAGACCCGACCCGCCTGCAGTAATCTACACAAAACTTCGCAATGTCTTCGGCTCGAAAGCTCCGCACCGGTTCGGATCGGGACCGAACCGATCCCCTTCGACTCTGCACAGAAGTGCGCGCACGCTCTCTACTGGAACAACCGGCTCGGTTCGGATCCGATCCGAACCGACTGGGCCTGCTGCTGCCACACTTCAGATTTGACCGATTCTCTTTCCATAACCACCTCCTACAAACACGGATCGGCCTCCACCTGTCCTAGCACGACCTGATGACCACTTCTCCACTACTTCCAAGAACACCAAAGCGCGTGCCACGTGCCCCTCCGATCCGAACCGATTCAGACTCCCTGGCACTCCTCTACGCCTATAAATACACCACAACATGGCCATTTCAAGGGACTTTTGGCACTTGTTCTGGAGGGATTCCACCATTATCGACACAAGGACTTTGTGAATAGCAGAAGACCGCCCTCTAATCAATCAAAACACGAGGATTTCGTGTATAATCTTCCCTTTAATCTCCTCTTCTTCACCGTAAACACGAGGATTTCGTGTATAAAATGCAAACAAACATCATTGTAATAGTTTTCTTAGGATTTAAGAAACTATAAAGTGGACGTAGGCTTGGATTGAGCCGAACCACTATAAAAATATTGTGTGTATCCTTTACTTTTACTGCTTTTTCTGCATTGTTCTGTGATCGTGAGGTTGTCACGTTGAATTTGGGTGTTAGTACCAAAATTTGGTCTAACATTTTCACACATATTTGCTTTCTCTTCTTTGCAGGTATGGATTATACTTGCAGCTGGCAGGCCCGGCGCGGCCTTGGATTTCTTGGATTATCCAGAACACATCTTCCTTCATTCAGCAAGATATGTTCTGGGGGGCAAAATGTTGACCCGCTTTTTAGTCAAATCAGTCATACATGGAATCTCTTCTGAACAATACGCTCAAGTGTTGGGAATACCGTCAGAAGACAACAACCGATTTGGTTGAAATCGCATCACAAACATAGAATGGCCCGGAACTCCTATCAGACGATCTTTTCTGGCCCCGAAATCATCAATTACGGAGTTGAGCTCCATAATTCTCGTAGCTCTCTGAATAAGCTTCAGTTTGAGCTTTGGTTCAACTCAATCAGACTTACGGTTTGAAAGTTATGCCCATTTCCGTGAACGCATGCAGAACCGAAAACTTGGATTTGGAATTAGCATATCCCTTTCGGATCGGATCGGATTAAGACATCACTCCTTCACCAACTCAGCATCTTCCCTTCAACGCACAGGTGCCGGCTCGGATTGGAGACCCTGGTTCGGATCGGGATGAGGCAGACCCGACCCGCCTGCAGTAATCTACACAAAACTTCGCAATGTCTTCGGCTCGAAAGCTCCGCACCGGTTCGGATCGGGACCGAACCGATCCCCTTCGACTCTGCACAGAAGTGCGCGCACGCTCTCTGCTGGAACAACCGGCTCGGTTCGGATCCGATCCGAACCGACTGGGCCTGCTGCTGCCACACTTCAGATTTGACCGATTCTCTTGCCATAACCACCTCCTACAAACACGGATCGGCCTCCACCTGTCCTAACACGACCTGATGACCACTTCTCCACTACTTCCGAGATCACCTCAGCGCGTGCCACGTGCCCCTCCGATCCGAACCGATTCAGACTCCCTGGCACTCCTCTACGCCTATAAATACACCACAACATGGCCATTTCAAGGGACTTTTGGCACTTGTTCTGGAGGGATTCCACCATTATCGATACAAGGACTTTGTGAATAGCGGAAGACCGCCCTCTAATCAATCAAAACACGAGGATTTCGTGTATAATCTTCCCTTTAATCTCCTCTTCTTCACTGTAAACACGAGGATTTCGTGTATAAACTGCAAACAAACATCATTGTAATAGTTTTCTTAGGATTTAAGAAACTATAAAGTGGACGTGGGCTTGGATTGAGCCGAACCACTATAAAAATATTGTGTGTATCTTTTACTTTTACTGCTTTTTCTGCATTGTTCTGTGATCGTGAGGTTGTCATGTTGAATTTGGGTGTTAGTACCAAAATTTCGTCTAATATTTTCACACATATTTGCTTTCTCTTCTTTGCAGGTATGGATTATACTTGCAGCTGGCAGGCCCGGCGCGGCCTTGGATTTCTTGGATTATCCAGAACACATCTTCCTTCATTCAGCAAGATATGTTCTGGGGGGCAAAATGTTGACCCGCTTTTTAGTCAAAGCAGTCATACATGGAATCTCTTCTGAATAATACGCTCAAAAGTTGGGAATACCGTCAGAAGACAGCAACCGATTTTGTTTGGTTGAAATCGCATCACAAACAAAGAATGGCCCGGAACTCCTATCGGACGACCTTTTCTGGGCCCGAAATCATCAATTACGGAGCTGAGCTCCTAATTCTCGTAGCTCTCTGAATAAGATTCAGTTTGAGCTTTGGTTCAACTCAATCGGACTTACGGTTTGAAAGTTATGCCCATTTCCGTGAACGCATGCAGAACCGGAAACTTGGATTTGGAATCAGCATATCCCTTTCGGATCGGATCGGATTAAGACATCACTCCTTCACCAACTCCGCATCTTCCCTTCAACGCACAGGTACCGGCTCGGATTGGAGACCCCGGTTCGGATCGGGATGAGGCAGACCCGACCCGCCTGCAGTAATCTACACAAAACTTCGCAATGTCGTCGGCTCGAAAGCTCCGCACCGGTTCGGATCGGGACCGAACCGATCCCCTTCGACTCTGCACAGAAGTGCGCGCACGCTCTATGCTGGAACAACCGGTTCGGTTCGGATCCGATCCGAACCGACTGGGCCTGCTACCACCACACTTCAGATTTGACCGATTCTCTTGCCATAACCACCTCCTACAAACACGGATCGGCCTCCACCTGTCCTAGCTCGACCTGATGACCACTTCTCCACTACTTCCGAGATCACCTCAGTGCGTGCCACGTGCCCCTCCGATCCGAACCGATTCAGACTCCCTGGCACTCCTCTACGCCTATAAATACACCACAACATGGCCATTTCAAGGGACTTTTGGCACTTGTTCTGGATGGATTCCACCATTATCGACACAAGGACTTTGTGAATAGCGGAAGACCGCCCTCTAATCAATCAAAACACGAGGATTTCGTGTATAATCTTCCCTTTAATCTCCTCTTCTTCACTGTAAACACGAGGATTTCGTGTATAAACTGCAAACAAACATCATTGTAATAGTTTTCTTAGGATTTAAGAAACTATAAAGTGGACGTATTCTTGGATTGAGCCGAACCACTATAAAAATATCGTGTGTATCCTTTAATTTTACTGCTTTTTCTGCATTGTTCTGTGATCGTGAGGTTGTCACGTTGAATTTGGGTGTTAGTACCAAAATTTGGCCTAATATTTTCACACATATTTGCTTTCTCTTCTTTGCAGGTATGGATTATACTTGCAGCTGGCAGGCCCGGCGCGGCCTTGGATTTCTTGGATTATCCAGAACACATCTTCCTTCATTCAGCAAGATATGTTCTGGGGGGCAAAATGTTGACCCGCTTTTTAGTCAAAGTAGTCATATATGGAATCTCTTCTGAACAATACGCTCAAGTTTTGGGAATACCGTCATAAGACAGCAACCGATTTGGTTGAAATCGCATCACAAACAAAGAATGGCCCGGAACTCCTATCGGACGACCTTTTCTGGGCCCGAAATTATCAATTACGGAGCTGAGCTCCGTAATTCTCGTAGCTCTCTGAATAAGCTTCAGTTTGAGCTTTGGTTCAACTCAATCGGACTTACGGTTTGAAAGTTATACCCATTTCCTTGAACGCATGCAGAACCGGAAACTTGGATTTGGAATTAGCATATCCCTTTCGGATCGGATCGGATTAAGACATCACTCCTTTACCAACTCAGCATCTTCCCTTCAACGCACAGGTGCCAGCTCGGATTGGAGACCCCGGTTCGGATGGGGATGAGGCAGACCCGACCCGCCTGCAGTAATCTACACAAAACTTCGCAATGTCTTCGGCTCGAAAGCTCCGCACCGGTTCGGATCGGGACCGAACCGATCACCTTCGACTCTGCACAGAAGTGCGCGCACGCTCTCTGCTGGAACAACCGGCTCGGTTCGGATCCGATCCGAACCGACTGGGCCTGCTGCTGCCACACTTCAGATTTGACTGATTCTCTTGCCATAACCACCTCCTACAAACACGGGTCGGCCTCCACCTATCCTAGCACGACCTGATGACCACTTCTCCACTACTTCCGAGATCACCTCAGCGCATGCCACGTGCCCCTCCGATCCGAACCAATTCAGACTCCCTGGCACTCCTCTACGCCTATAAATACACCACAACATGGCCATTTCAAGGGACTTTTGGCACTTGTTCTGGATGGATTCCACCATTATCGACACAAGGACTTTGTGAATAGCGGAAGACCGCCCTCTAATCAATCAAAACACGAGGATTTCGTGTATAATCTTCCCTTTAATCTCCTCTTCTTCACTGTAAACACGAGGATTTCGTGTATAAACTGCAAACAAACATCATTGTAATAGTTTTCTTAGGATTTAAGAAACTACAAAGTGGGCGTAGGCTTGGATTGAGCCGAACCACTATAAAAATATTGTGTGTATCCTTTACTTTTACTGCATTTTCTGCATTGTTCTGTGATCGTGAGGATGTCACGTTGAATTTGGGTGTTAGTACCAAAATTTGGTCTAACATTTTCACACATATTTGCTTTCTCTTCTTTGCAGGTATGGATTATGCTTGCAGCTGGCAGGCCCGGCGCGGGCTTGGATTTCTTGGATAATCCAGAACACATCTTCCTTCAATTAGCAAGATATGTTCTGGAGGGCAAAATGTTGACCCGCTTTTTAGTCAAAGCAGTCATACATGGAATCTCTTCTGAACAATACGCTCAAGTGTTGGGAATACCGTCAGAAGACAGCAACCGATTTGGTTGAAATCGCATCACAAACAAAGAATGGCCCGGAACTCCTATCGGACGACCTTTTCTGGGCCCGAAATCGTCAATTACGGAGCCGAGCTCCTTAATTCTCTTAGCTCTCTGAATAAGCTTCAGTTTGAGCTTTGGTTCAACTCAATCGGACTTACGGTTTGAAAGTTATGCCCATTTCCGTGAACGCATGCAGAACCGGAAACTTGGATTTGGAATTAGTATATCCCTTTCGGATCGGATCGGATTAAGACATCACTCCTTCACCAACTCAGCATCTTACCTTCAACGCACAGGTGCCGGCTCGGATTGGAGACCCCGGTTCGGATGGGGATGAGGCAGACCCGACCCGCCTGCAGTAATCTACACAAAACTTCGCAATATCTTCGGCTCGAAAGCTCCGCACCGGTTCGGATCGGGACCGAACCGATCCCCTTCGACTCTGCACAGAAGTGGGCGCACGCTCTCTGCTGGAACAACCGGCTCGGTTCGGATCCGATCCGAACCGACTGGGCCTGCTGCTGCCACACTTCAGATTTGACCGATTCTCTTGCCATAACCACCTCCTACAAACACGGATCGACCTCCACCTGTCCTAGCACGACCTGATGACCACTTCTCCACTACTTCCGAGATCACCTCAGCGCGTGCCACGTGCCCCTCCGATCCGAACCGATTCAGACTCCCTGGCACTCCTCTACGCCTATAAATACACCCCACCATGGCCATTTCAAGGGACTTTTGGCACTTGTTCTGGAGGGATTCCACCATTATCGACACAAGGACTTTGTGAATAGCGGAAGACCGCCCTCTAATCAATCAAAACACGAGGATTTCGTGTATAATCTTCCCTTTAATCTCCTCTTCTTCACTGTAAACACGAGGATTTCGTGTATAAACTGCAAACAAACATCATTGTAATAGTTTTCTTAGGATTTAAGAAACTACAAAGTGGACGTAGGCTTGGATTGAGCCGAACCACTATAAAAATATTGTGTGTATCCTTTACTTTTACTACTTTTTCTGCATTGTTCTGTGATCGTGAGGTTGTCACGTTGAATTTGGGTGTTAGTACCAAAATTTGGTCTAACATTTTCACACATATTTGCTTTCTCTTCTTTGCAGGTATGGATTATACTTGCAGCTGGCAGGCCCGGCGCGGCCTTAGATTTCTTGGACTATCCAGAACATATCTTCCTTCATTCAGCAAGATATGTTCTGGGGGGCAAAATGTTGACCCGCTTTTTAGTCAAAGCAGTCATACATGGAATCTCTTCTGAACAATACGCTCAAGTGTTGGGAATACCGCCAGAAGACAACAACCGATTTTGTTGAAATCGCATCACAAACAAAGAATGGCCCGGATCTCCTATCGGACGACCTTTTCTGGGCCCGATATCATCACTTACGGAGCTTTGCTCCGTAATTATCTTAGCCCTCTGAATAAGCTTCAGTTTGAGCTTTGGTTCAACTCAATCGGACTTACGGTTTGAAAGTTATGCCCATTTCCGTGAACGCATGCAGAACCGGAAACTTGGATTTGGAATTAGCATATCCCTTTCGGATCGGATCGGATTAAGACATCACTCCTTCACCAACTCAGCATCTTCCCTTCAACGCACAGGTGCCGGCTCGGATTGGAGACCCCGGTTCGGATGGGGATGAGGCAGACCCGACCCGCCTGCAGTAATCTACACAAAACTTCGCAATGTCTTCGGCTCGAAAGCTCCGCACCGGTTCGGATCGGGACCGAACCGATCACCTTCGACTCTGCATAGAAGTGCGCGCACGCTCTCTGCTGGAACAACCGGCTCGGTTCAGATCCGATCCGAACCGACTGGGCCTGCTGCTGCCACACTTCAGATTTGACTGATTCTCTTGCCATAACCACCTCCTACAAACACGGATCGGCCTCCACCTATCCTAGCACGACCTGATGACCACTTCTCCACTACTTCCGAGATCACCTCAGCGCATGCCACGTGCCCCTCCGATCCGAACCGATTCAGACTCCCTGGCACTCCTCTACGCCTATAAATACACCACAACATGGCCATTTCAAGGGACTTTTGGCACTTGTTCTGGATGGATTCCACCATTATCGACACAAGGACTTTGTGAATAGCGGAAGACCGCCCTCTAATCAATCAAAACACGAGGATTTCGTGTATAATCTTCCCTTTAATCTCCTCTTCTTCACTGTAAACACGAGGATTTCGTGTATAAACTGCAAACAAACATCATTGTAATAGTTTTCTTAGGATTTAAGAAACTACAAAGTGGACGTAGGCTTGGATTGAGCCGAACCACTATAAAAATATTGTGTGTATCCTTTACTTTTACTGCATTTTCTGCATTGTTCTGTGATCGTGAGGTTGTCACGTTGAATTTGGGTGTTAGTACCAAAATTTGGTCTAACATTTTCACACATATTTGCTTTCTCTTCTTTGCAGGTATGGATTATACTTGCAGCTGGCAGGCCCGGCGCGGCCTTGGATTTCTTGGATAATCCAGAACACATCTTCCTTCAATTAGCAAGATATGTTCTGGAGGGCAAAATGTTGACCCGCTTTTTAGTCAAAGCAGTCATACATGGAATCTCTTCTGAACAATACGCTCAAGTGTTGGGAATACCGTCAGAAGACAGCAACCGATTTGGTTGAAATCGCATCACAAACAAAGAATGGCCCGGAACTCCTATCGGACGACCTTTTCTGGGCCCGAAATCGTCAATTACGGAGCTGAGCTCCTTAATTCTCTTAGCTCTCTGAATAAGCTTCAGTTTGAGCTTTGGTTCAACTCAATCGGACTTACGGTTTGAAAGTTATGCCCATTTCCGTGAACGCATGCAGAACCGGAAACTTGGATTTGGAATTAGTATATCCCTTTCGGATCGGATCGGATTAAGACATCACTCCTTCACCAACTCAGCATCTTACCTTCAACGCACAGGTGCCGGCTCGGATTGGAGACCCCGGTTCGGATGGGGATGAGGCAGACCCGACCCGCCTGCAGTAATCTACACAAAACTTCGCAATATCTTCGGCTCGAAAGCTCCGCACCGGTTCGGATCGGGACCGAACCGATCCCCTTCGACTCTGCACAGAAGTGGGCGCACGCTCTCTGCTGGAACAACCGGCTCGGTTCGGATCCGATCCGAACCGACTGGGCCTGCTGCTGCCACACTTCAGATTTGACCGATTCTCTTGCCATAACCACCTCCTACAAACACGGATCGACCTCCACCTGTCCTAGCACGACCTGATGACCACTTCTCCACTACTTCCGAGATCACCTCAGCGCGTGCCACGTGCCCCTCCGATCCGAACCGATTCAGACTCCCTGGCACTCCTCTACGCCTATAAATACACCCCACCATGGCCATTTCAAGGGACTTTTGGCACTTGTTCTGGAGGGATTCCACCATTATCGACACAAGGACTTTGTGAATAGCGGAAGACCGCCCTCTAATCAATCAAAACACGAGGATTTCATGTATAATCTTCCCTTTAATCTCCTCTTCTTCACTGTAAACACGAGGATTTCGTGTATAAACTGCAAACAAACATCATTGTAATAGTTTTCTTAGGATTTAAGAGACTACAAAGTGGACGTAGGCTTGGATTGAGCCGAACCACTATAAAAATATTGTGTGTATCCTTTACTTTTACTGCTTTTTCTGCATTGTTCTGTGATCGTGAGGTTGTCACGTTGAATTTGGGTGTTAGTACCAAAATTTGGTCTAACATTTTCACACATATTTGCTTTCTCTTCTTTGCAGGTATGGATTATACTTGCAGCTGGCAGGCCCGGCGCGGCCTTAGATTTCTTGGACTATCCAGAACATATCTTCCTTCATTCAGCAAGATATGTTCTGGGGGGCAAAATGTTGACCCGCTTTTTAGTCAAAGCAGTCATACATGGAATGTCTTCTGAACAATACGCTCAAGTGTTGGGAATACCGCCAGAAGACAACAACCGATTTTGTTGAAATCGCATCACAAACAAAGAATGGCCCGGAACTCCTATCGGACGACCTTTTCTGGGCCCGATATCATCACTTACGGAGCTTTGCTCCGTAATTCTCTTAGCCCTCTGAATAAGCTTCAGTTTGAGCTTTGGTTCAACTCAATCGGACTTACGGTTTGAAAGTTATGCCCATTTCCGTGAACGCATGCAGAACCGGAAACTTGGATTTGGAATTAGCATATCCCTTTCGGATCGGATCGGATTAAGACATCACTCCTTCACCAACTCAGCATCTTCCCTTCAACGTACAGGTGCCGGCTCGGATTGGAGACCCCGGTTCGGATCGGGATGAGGCAGACCCGACCCGCCTGCAGTAATCTACACAAAACTTCGCAATGTCTTCGGCTCGAAAGCTCCGCACCGGTTCGGATCGGGACCGAACCGATCCCCTTCGACTCTGCACAGAAGTGGGCGCACACTCTCTACTGGAACAACTGGCTCGGTTCGGATCCGATCCGAACCGACTGGGCCTGCTGCTGCCACACTTCAGATTTGACCGATTCTCTTGCCATAACCACCTCCTACAAACACGGATCGGCCTCCACCTGTCCTAGCACGACCTGATGACCACTTCTCCACTACTTCCGAGATCACCTCAGCGCGTGCCACGTGCCCCTCCGATCCGAACCGATTCAGACTCCCTGGCACTCCTCTACGCCTATAAATACACCACAACATGGCCATTTCAAGGGACTTTTGGCACTCGTTCTGGAGGGATTCCACCATTATCGACACAAGGACTTTGTGAATAGCGGAAGACCGCCCTCTAATCAATCAAAACACGAGGATTTCGTGTATAATATTCCCTTTAATCTCCTCTTCTTCACTGTAAACACGAGGATTTCGTGTATAAACTGCAAACAAACATCATTGTAATAGTTTTCTTAGGATTTAAGAAACTATAAAGTGGACGTAGGCTTGGATTGAGCCGAACCACTATAAAAATATTGTGTGTATCCTTTACTTTTACTGCTTTTTCTGCATTGTTCTGTGATCGTGAGGTTGTCACGTTGAATTTGGGTGTTAGTCCCAAAATTTGGTCTAACATTTTCACACATATTTGCTTTCTCTTCTTTGCAGGTATGGATTATACTTGCAGCTGGCAGGCCCGGCGCGGCCTTGGATTTCTTGGATCATCCAGAACATATCTTCCTTCATTCAGCAAGATATGTTCTGGGGGGCAAAATGTTGACCCGCTTTTTAGTCAAAGCAGTCATACATGGAATCTCTTCTGAAAAATACGCTCAAGTGTTGGGAATACCATCAGAAGACAGCAACCGATTTGGTTGAAATCGCATCACAAACAAAGAATGGCTCGGAACTCCTATCGGACGACCTTTTCTGGGCCCGAAATCATCAATTACGGAGCTAAGCTCCGTAATTCTCGTAGCTCTCTGAATAAGCTTCAGTTTGAGCTTTGGTTCAACTCAATCGGACTTACGGTTTGAAAGTTATGCCCATTTCCGTGAACGCATGCAGAACCGGAAACTTGGATTTGGAATTAGCATATCCCTTTCGGATCGGATCAGATTAAGACATCACTCCTTTACCAACTCAGCATCATCCCTTCAACGCACAGGTGCCATCTCGGATTGGAGACCCCGGTTCGGATCGGGATGAGGCAGACCGGACCCGCCTGCAGTAATCTACACAAAACTTCGCAATGTCTTCGGCTCGAAAGCTCCGCACCGGTTCGGATCGGGACCTAACCGATCCCCTTCTACTCTGCACAGAAGTGCGCGCACGCTCTCTGCTGGAACAACCGGCTCGGTTCGGATCCGATCCGAACCGACTGGGCCTGCTGCTGCCACACTTCAGATTTGACCGATTCTCTTGCCATAACCACCTCCTACAAACACGGATCGACCTCCACCTGTCCTAGCACGACCTGATGACCACTTCTCCACTACTTCCGAGATCACCTCAGCGCGTGCCACGTGCCCCTCCGATCCGAACCGATTCAGACTCCCTGGCACTTCTCTACGCCTATAAATACACCAAAACATGGCCATTTCAAGGGACTTTTGGCACTTGTTCTGGAGGGATTCCACCATTATCGGCACAAGGACTTTGTGAATAGCGGAAGGCCGCCCTCTAATCAATCAAAACACGAGGATTTCGTGTATAATCTTCCCTTTAATCTCCTCTTCTTGACTGTAAACACGAGGATTTCGTGTATAAACTGAAAACAAACATCATTGTAGTAGTTTTCTTAGGATTTAAGAAACTATAAAGTGGACGTAGGCTTTGATTGAGCCGAACCACTCTAAAAATATTGTGTGTATCCTTTACTTTTACTACTTTTTCTGCATTGTTCTGTGATCGTGAGGTTGTCACGTTGAATTTGGGTGTTAGTACCAAAATTTGGTCTAACATTTTCACACATATTTGCTTTCTCTTCTTTGCAGGTATGGATTATACTTGCAGCTGGCAGGCCCGGCGCGGCCTTGGATTTCTTGGATTATCCAGAACACATCTTCCTTCATTCAGCAAGATATGTTCTGGGGGGCAAAATGTTGACCCGCTTTTTAGTCAAAGCAGTCATACATGGAATCTCTTCTGAACAATACGATCAAGTGTTGGGAATACCGTCAGAAGACAGCAACCGATTTGGTTGAAATCGCATCACAAACAAAGAATGGCCCGGAACTCCTATCGGACGACCTTTTCTGGGCCCGAAATCATCAATTACAGAGCTTAGCTCCGTAATTCTCGTAGCTCTCTGAATAAGCTTCAGTTTGAGCTTTGGTTCAACTCAATCGGACTTACGGTTTGAAAGTTATACCCATTTCCTTGAACGCATGCAGAACCGGAAACTTGGATTTGGAATTAGCATATCCCTTTCGGATCGGATTAAGACATCACTCCTTCACCAACTCAGCATCTTCCCTTCAACGCACAGGTGCCGGCTCGGATTGGAGACCCCGGTTCGGATGGGGATGAGGCAGACCGGACCCGCCTGCAGTAATCTACACAAAACTTCGCAATGTCTTCGGCTCGAAAGCTCCGCACCGGTTCGGATCGGGACCGAACCGATCCCCTTCGACTCTGCACAGAAGTGCGCGCACGCTCTCTGCTGGAACAACCAGCTCGGTTCAGATCCGATCCGAACCGACTGGACCTGCTGCTGCCACACTTCAGATTTGACTGATTCTCTTGCCATAACCACCTCTTACAAACACGGATCGGCCTCCACCTACCCTAGCACGACCTGATGACCACTTCTCCACTACTTCCGAGATCACCTCAGCGCGTGCCACGTGCCCCTCCGATCCGAACCGATTCAGACTCCCTGGCACTCCTCTACGCCTATAAATACACCACAACATGGCCATTTCAAGGGACTTTTGGCACTTGTTCTGGATGGATTCCACCATTATCGACACAAGGACTTTGTGAATAGCGGAAGACCGCCCTCTAATCAGTCAAAACACGAGGATTTCGTGTATAATCTTCCCTTTAATCTCCTCTTCTTCACTGTAAACACGAGGATTTCGTGTATAAACTGCAAACAAACATCATTGTAATAGTTTTCTTAGGATTTAAGAAACTACAAAGTGGACGTAGGCTTGGATTGAGCCGAACCACTATAAAAATATTGTGTGTATCCTTTACTTTTACTGCATTTTCTGCATTGTTCTGTGATCGTGAGGTTGTCACGTTGAATTTGGGTGTTAGTACCAAAATTTGGTCTAACATTTTCACACATATTTGCTTTCTCTTCTTTGCAGGTATGGATTATACTTGCAGCTGGCAGGCCCGGCACGGCCTTGGATTTCTTGGATAATCCAGAACACATCTTCCTTCAATTAGCAAGATATGTTCTGGAGGGCAAAATGTTGATCCGCTTTTTAGTCAAAGCAGTCATACATGGAATATCTTCTGAACAATACGCTCAAGTGTTGGGAATACCGTCAGAAGACAGCAACCGATTTGGTTGAAATCGCATCACAAACAAAGAATGGCCCGGAACTCCTATCGGACGACCTTTTCTGGGCCCGAAATCATCATTTACGGAGCTGAGCTCCGTAATTCTCTTAGCTCTCTGAATAAGCTTCAGTTTGAGCTTTGGTTCAACTCAACCGGACTTACGGTTTGAAAGTTATGCCCATTTCCGTGAACGCATGCAGAACCGGAAACTTGGATTTGGAATTAGCATATCCCTTTTGGATCGGATCGGATTAAGACATCACTCCTTCACCAACTCAGCATCTTCCCTTCAACGCACAGGTGCCGGCTCGGATTGGAGACCCCGGTTCGGATGGGGATGAGGCAGACCCGACCCGCCTGCAGTAATCTACACAAAACTTCGCAATATCTTCGGCTCGAAAGCTCCGCACCGGTTCGGATCGGGACCGAACCGATCCCCTTCGACTCTGCATAGAAGTGGGCGCACGCTCTCTGCTGGAACAACCGGCTCGGTTCGGATCCGATCCGAACCGACTGGGCCTGCTGCTGCCACACTTCAGATTTGACCGATTCTCTTGCCATAACCACCTCCTACAAACACGGATCGGCCTCCACCTGTCCTAGCACGACCTGATGACCACTTCTCCACTACTTCCGAGATCACCTCAGCGCGTGCCATGTGCCCCTCCGATCCGAACCGATTCAGACTCCCTGGCACTCCTCTACGCCTATAAATACACCCCAACATGGCCATTTCAAGGGACTTTTGGCACTTGTTCTGGAGGGATTCCACCATTATCGACACAAGGACTTTGTGAATAGCGGAAGACCGCCCTCTAATCAATCAAAACACGAGGATTTCGTGTATAATCTTCCCTTTAATCTCCTCTTCTTCACTGTAAACACGAGGATTTCGTGTATAAACTGCAAACAAACATCATTGTAATAGTTTTCTTAGGATTTAAGAAACTACAAAGTGGACGTAGGCTTGGATTGAGCCGAACCACTATAAAAATATTGTGTGTATCCTTTACTTTTACTGCTTTTTCTGCATTGTTCTGTGATCGTGAGGTTGTCACGTTGAATTTGGGTGTTAGTACCAAAATTTGGTATAACATTTTCACACATATTTGCTTTCTCTTCTTTGCAGGTATGGATTATACTTGCAGCTGCCAGGCCCGGCGCGGCCTTAGATTTCTTGGATTATCCAGAACATATGTTCCTTCATTCAGCAAGATATGTTCTGGGGGGCAAAATGTTGACCCGCTTTTTAGTCAAAGCAGTCATACATGGAATCTCTTCTGAACAATACGCTCAAGTGTTGGGAATACCGTCAGAAGACAACAACCGATTTTGTTGAAATCGCATCACAAACAAAGAATGGCCCGGAACTCCTATCGGACGACCTTTTCTGGGCCCAATATCATCACTTACGGAGCTTTGCTCCGTAATTCTCTTAGCCCTCTGAATAAGCTTCAGTTTGAGCTTTGGTTCAACTCAATCGGACTTACGGTTTGAAAGTTATGCCCATTTCCGTGAACGCATGCAGAACCGGAAACTTGGATTTGGAATTAGCATATCCCTTTCGGATCGGATCGGATTAAGACATCACTCCTTCACCAACTCAGCATCTTCCCTTCAACGCACAGGTGCCGGCTCGGATTGGAGACCCCGGTTCGGATCGGGATGAGGCAGACCCGACCCGCTTGCAGTAATCTACACAAAACTTCGCAATGTCTTCGGCTCGAAAGCTCCGCACCGGTTCGGATCGGGACCGAACCGATCCCCTTCGACTCTGCACAGAAGTGGGCGCACGCTCTCTGCTGGAACAACCGGCTCGGTTCGGATCCGATCCGAACCGACTGGGCCTGCTGCTGCCACACTTCAGATTTGACCGATTCTCTTGCCATAACCACCTCCTACAAACACGGATCGGCCTCCACCTTTCCTAGCACGACCTGATGACCACTTCTCAACTACTTCCGAGATCACCTCAGCGCGTGCCACGTGCCCCTCCGATCCGAACCGATTCAGACTCCCTGGCACTCCTCTACGCCTATAAATACACCACAACATGGCCATTTCAAGGGACTTTTGGCACTTGTTCTGGAGGGATTCCACCATTATCGACACAAGGACTTTGTGAATAGCGGAAGACCGCCCTCTAATCAATCAAAACACGAGGATTTCGTGTATAATCTTCCCTTTAATCTCCTCTTCTTCACTGTAAACACGAGGATTTCGTGTATAAACTGCAAACAAACATCATTGTAATACTTTTCTTAGGATTTAAGAAACTATAAAGTGGAAGTAGGCTTGGATTGAGCCGAACCACTATAAAAATATTGTGTGTATCCTTTACTTTTACTGCTTTTTCTGCATTGTTCTGTGATCGTGAGGTTGTCACGTTGAATTTGGGTGTTAGTACCAAAATTTGGTCTAACATTTTCACACATATTTGCTTTCTCTTCTTTGCAGGTATGGATTATACTTGCAGCTGGCAGGCCCGGCGCGGCCTTGGATTTCTTGGATTATCCAGAACATATCTTCCTTCATTCAGCAAGATATGTTCTGGGGGGCAAAATGTTGACCCGCTTTTTAGTCAAAGCAGTCATACGTGGAATCTCTTCTGAAAAATACGCTCAAGTGTTGGGAATACCATCAGAAGACAGCAACCGATTTTGTTGAAATCGCATCACAAACAAAGAATGGCTCGGAACTCCTATCGGACGACCTTTTCTGGGCCCGAATCATCAATTACGGAGCTAAGCTCCGTAATTCTCGTAGCTCTCTGAATAAGCTTCAGTTTGAGCTTTGGTTCAACTCAATCGGACTTACGGTTTGAAAGTTATGCCCATTTCCGTGAACGCATGCAGAACCGGAAACTTGGATTTGGAATTAGCATATCCCTTTCGGATCGGATCAGATTAAGACATCACTCCTTTACCAACTCAGCATCTTCCCTTCAACGCACAGGTGCCGGCTCGGATTGGAGACCCCGGTTCGGATCGGGATGAGGCAGACCGGACCCGCCGGCAGTAATCTACACAAAACTTCGCAATGTCTTCGGCTCGAAAGCTCCGCACCGGTTCGGATCAGGACCTAACCGATCCCCTTCGACTCTGCACAGAAGTGCGCGCACGCTCTCTGCTGGAACAACCGGCTCGGTTCGGATCCGATCCGAACCGACTGGGCCTGCTGCTGCCACACTTCAGATTTGACCGATTCTCTTGCCATAACCAGCTCCTACAAACACGGATCGGCCTCCACCTGTCCTAGCACGACCTGATGACCACTTCTCCACTACTTCCGAGATCACCTCCGCGCGTGCCACGTGCCCCTCCGATCCGAACCGATTCAGACTCCCTGGCACTCCTCTACGCCTATAAATACACCACAACATGGCCATTTCAAGGGACTTTTGGCACTTGTTCTGGAGGGATTCCACCATTATCGGCACAAGGACTTTGTGAATAGCGGAAGACCGCCCTCTAATCAATCAAAACACGAGGATTTCGTGTATAATCTTCCCTTTAATCTCCTCTTCTTCACTGTAAACACGAGGATTTCGTGTATAAACTGCAAACAAACATCATTGTAATAGTTTTCTTAGGATTTAAGAAACTATAAAGTGGACGTAGGCTTGGATTGAGCCGAACCACTATAAAAATATTGTGTGTATCCTTTACTTTTACTGCTTTTTCTGCATTGTTCTGTGATCGTGAGGTTGTCACGTTGAATTTGGGTGTTAGTACCAAAATTTGGTCTAACATTTTCACACATATTTGCTTTCTCTTCTTTGCAGGTATGGATTATACTTGCAGCTGGCAGGCCCGGCGCGGCCTTGGATTTCTTGGATTATCCAGAACATATCTTCCTTCATTCAGCAAGATATGTTCTGGAGGGCAAAATGTTGACCCGCTTTTTAGTCAAAGCAGTCATACATGGAATCTCTTCTGAAAAATACGCTCAAGTGTTGGGAATACCATCAGAAGACAGCAATCGATTTTGTTGAAATCGCATCACAAACAAAGAATGGCTCGGAACTCCTATCGGACGACCTTTTCTGGGCCCGAAATCATCGATTACGGAGCTAAGCTCCGTAATTCTCGTAGCTATCTGAATAAGCTTCAGTTTGAGCTTTGGTTCAACTCAATCGGACTTACGGTTTGAAAGTTATGCCCATTTCCGTGAACGCATGCAGAACCGGAAACTTGGATTTGGAATTAGCATATCCCTTTCGGATCGGATCGGATTAAGACATCACTCCTTTACCAACTCAGCATCTTCCCTTCAACGCACAGGTGCCGGCTCGGATTGGAGACCCCGGTTCGGATCGGGATGAGGCAGACCGGACCCGCCGGCAGTAATCTACACAAAACTTCGCAATGTCTTCGGCTCGAAAGCTCCGCACCGGTTCGGATCGGGACCTAACTGATCCCCTTCGACTCTGCACAGAAGTGCGCGCACGCTCTCTGCTGGAACAACCGGCTCGGTTCGGATCCGATCCGAACCGACTGGGCCTGCTGCTGCCACACTTCAGATTTGACCGATTCTCTTGCCATAACCACCTCCTACAAACACGGACCGGCCTCTACCTGTCCAAGCACGACCTGATGACCACTTCTCCACTACTTCCGAGATCACCTCAGCGTGTGCCACGTGCCCCTCCGATCCGAACCGATTCAGACTCCCTGGCACTCCTCTACGCCTATAAATACACCACAACATGGCCATTTCAAGGGACTTTTGGCACTTGTTCTGGAGGGATTCCACCATTATCGGCACAAGGACTTTGTGAATAGCGGAAGACCGCCCTCTAATCAATCAAAACACGAGGATTTCGTGTATAATCTTCCCTTTTATCTCCTCTTCTTCACTGTAAACACGAGGATTTCGTGTATAAACTGCAAACAAACATCATTGTAATAGTTTTCTTAGGATTTAAGAAACTATAAAGTGGACGTAGGCTTGGATTGAGCCGAACCACTATAAAAATATTGTGTGTATCCTTTACTTTTACTGCTTTTTCTGCATTGTTCTGTGATCGTGAGGTTGTCACGTTGAATTTGGGTGTTAGTACCAAAATTTGGTCTAACATTTTCACACATATTTGCTTTCTCTTCTTTGCAGGTATGGATTATACTTGCAGCTGGCAGGCCCGGCGCGGCCTTGGATTTCTTGGATTATCCAGAACACATCTTCCTTCATTCAGCAAGATATGTTCTGGGGGGCAAAATGTTGACCCGCTTTTTAGTCAAAGCAGTCATACATGGAATCTCTTCTGAACAATACGATCAAGTGTTGGGAATACCGTTAGAAGACAGCAACCGATTTGGCTGAAATCGCATCACAAACAAAGAATGGCCCGGAACTCCTATCGGACGACCTTTTCTGGGCCCGAAATCATCAATTACGGAGCTAAGCTCCGTAATTCTCTTAGCTCTCTGAATAAGCTTCAGTTTGAGCTTTGGTTCAACTCAATCGGACTTACGGTTTGAAAGTTATGCCCATTTCCGTGAACGCATGCAGAACCGGAAACTTGGATTTGGAATTAGCATATCCCTTTCGGATCGGATCGGATTAAGACGTCACTCCTTCACCAACTCAGCATCTACCCTTCAACGCACAGGTGCCGGCTCGGATTGGAGACCCCGGTTCGGATGGGGATGAGGCAGACCCGACCCGCCTGTAGTAATCTACACAAAACTTCGCAATATCTTCGGCTCGAAAGCTCCGCACCGGTTCGGATCGGGACCGAACCGATCCCCTTCGACTCTGCACAGAAGTGGGCGCACGCTCTCTGCTGGAACAACCGGCTCGGTTCGGATCCGATCCGAACCGACTGGGCCTGCTGCTGCCACACTTCAGATTTGACCGATTCTCTTGCCATAACCACCTCCTACAAACACGGATCGGCCTCCACCTGTCCTAGCACGACCTGATGACCACTTTTCCACTACTTCCGAGATCACCTCAGCGCGTGCCACGTGCCCCTCCGATCCGAACCGATTCAGACTCCCTGGCACTCCTCTACGCCTATAAATACATCCCAACATGGCCATTTCAAGGGACTTTTGGCACTTGTTCTGGAGGGATTCCACCATTATCGACACAAGGACTTTGTGAATAGCGGAAGACCGCCCTCTAATCAATCAAAACACGAGGATTTCGTGTATAATCTTCCCTTTAATCTCCTCTTCTTCACTGTAAACACGAGGATTTCGTGTATAAACTGCAAACAAACATCATTGTAATAGTTTTCTTAGGATTTAAGAAACTACAAAGTGGACGTAGGCTTGGATTGAGCCGAACCACTATAAAAATATTGTGTGTATCCTTTACTTTTACTGCTTTTTCTGCATTGTTCTGTGATCGTGAGGTTGTCACGTTGAATTTGGGTGTTAGTACCAAAATTTGGTCTAACATTTTCACACATATTTGCTTTCTCTTCTTTGCAGGTATGGATTATACTTGCAGCTGGCAGGCCCGGCGCGGCCTTGGATTTCTTGGATTATCCAGAACACATCTTCCTTCATTCAGCAAGATATGTTCTGGGGGGCAAAATGTTGACCCGCTTTTTAGTCAAAGCAGTCATACATGGAATCTCTTCTGAACAATACGATCAAGTGTTGGGAATACCGTCAGAAGACAGCAACCGATTTGGCTGAAATCGCATCACAAACAAAGAATGGCCCGGAACTCCTATCGGACGACCTTTTCTGGGCCCGAAATCATCAATTACGGAGCTAAGCTCCGTAATTCTCTTAGCTCTCTGAATAAGCTTCAGTTTGAGCTTTGGTTCAACTCAATCGGACTTACGGTTTGAAAGTTATGCCCATTTCCGTGAACGCATGCAGAACCGGAAACTTGGATTTGGAATTAGCATATCCCTTTCGGATCGGATCGGATTAAGACGTCACTCCTTCACCAACTCAGCATCTTCCCTTCAACGCACAGGTGCCGGCTCGGATTGGAGACCCCGGTTCGGATGGGGATGAGGCAGACCCGACCCGCCTGTAGTAATCTACACAAAACTTCGCAATATCTTCGGCTCGAAAGCTCCGCACCGGTTCGGATCGGGACCGAACCGATCCCCTTCGACTCTGCACAGAAGTGGGCGCACGCTCTCTGCTGGAACAACCGGCTCGGTTCGGATCCGATCCGAACCGACTGGGCCTGCTGCTGCCACACTTCAGATTTGACCGATTCTCTTGCCATAACCACCTCCTACAAACACGGATCGGCCTCCACCTGTCCTAGCACGACCTGATGACCACTTCTCCACTACTTCCGAGATCACCTCAGCGCGTGCCACGTGCCCCTCCGATCCGAACCGATTCAGACTCCCTGGCACTCCTCTACGCCTATAAATACATCCCAACATGGCCATTTCAAGGGACTTTTGGCACTTGTTCTGGAGGGATTCCACCATTATCGACACAAGGACTTTGTGAATAGCGGAAGACCGCCCTCTAATCAATCAAAACACGAGGATTTCGTGTATAATCTTCCCTTTAATCTCCTCTTCTTCACTATAAACACGAGGATTTCGTGTATAAACTGCAAACAAACATCATTGTAATAGTTTGCTTAGGATTTAAGAAACTACAAAGTGGACGTAGGCTTGGATTGAGCCGAACCACTATAAAAATATTGTGTGTATCCTTTACTTTTACTGCTTTTTCTGCATTGTTCTGTGATCGTGAGGTTGTCACGTTGAATTTGGGTGTTAGTACCAAAATTTGGTCTAACATTTTCACACATATTTGCTTTCTCTTCTTTGCAGGTATGGATTATACTTGCAGCTGGCAGGCCCGGCGCGGCCTTAGATTTCTTGGATTATCCAGAACATATCTTCCTTCATTCAGCAAGATATGTTCTGGGGGGCAAAATGTTGACCCGCTTTTTAGTCAAAGCAGTCATACATGGAATCTCTTCTGAACAATACACTCAAGTGTTGGGAATACCGTCAGAAGACAACAACCGATTTTGTTGAAATCGCATCACAAACAAAGAATGGCCCGGAACTCCTATCGGACGAACTTTTCTGGGCCCGATATCATCACTTACGGAGCTTTGCTCCGTAATTCTCTTAGCCCTCTGAATAAGCTTCAGTTTGAGCTTTGGTTCAACTCAATCGGACTTACGGTTTGAAAGTTATGCCTATTTCCGTGAACGCATGCAGAACCGGAAACTTGGATTTGGAATTAGCATATCCCTTTCGGATCGGATCGGATTAAGACATCACTCCTTCACCAACTCAGCATCTTCCCTTCAACGCACAGGTGCCGGCTCGGATTGGAGACCCCGGTTCGGATCGGGATGAGGCAGACCCGACCCGCCTGCAGTAATCTACACAAAACTTCGCAATGTCTTCGGCTCGAAAGCTCCGCACCGGTTCGGATCGGGACCGAACCGATCCCCTTCGACTCTGCACAGAAGTGGGCGCACGCTCTCTGCTGGAACAACCGGCTCGGTTCGGATCCGATCCGAACCGACTGGGCCTGCTGCTGCCACACTTCAGATTTGACCGATTCTCTTGCCATAACCACCTCCTACAAACACGGATCGGCCTCCACCTGTCCTAGCACGACCTGATGACCACTTCTCCACTACTTCCGAGATCACCTCAGCGCGTGCCACGTGCCCCTCCGATCCGAACCGATTCAGACTCCCTGGCACTCCTCTACGCCTATAAATACACCCCAACATGGCCATTTCAAGGGACTTTTGGCACTTGTTCTGGAGGGATTCCACCATTATCGACACAAGGACTTTGTGAATAGCGGAAGACCGCCCTCTAATCAATCAAAACACGAGGATTTTGTGTATAATCTTCCCTTTAATCTCCTCTTCTTCACTGTAAACACGAGGATTTCGTGTATAAACTGCAAACAAACATCATTGTAATAGTTTTCTTAGGATTTAAGAAACTATAAAGTGGACGTATTCTTGGATTGAGCCGAACCACTATAAAAATATTGTGTGTATCCTTTACTTTTACTGCTTTTTCTGCATTGTTCTGTGATCGTGAGGTTGTCACGTTGAATTTGGGTGTTAGTACCAAAATTTGGTCTAACATTTTCACACATATTTGCTTTCTCCTCTTTGTAGGTATGGATTATACTTGCAGCTGGCAGGCCCGGCGCGGCCTTGGATTTCTTGGATTATCCAGAACACATCTTCCTTCATTCAGCAAGATATGTTCTAGGGGGCAAAATGTTGACCCTCTTTTTAGTCAAAGCAGTCATACATGGAATCTCTTCTGAACAATACGCTCAAGTGTTGGGAATACCGTCAGAAGACAACAACCGATTTGGTTGAAATCGCATCACAAACAAAGAATGGCCCGAAACTCCTATCGGACGACCTTTTCTGGGCTCGAAATCATCAATTACGGAGCTTAGCTCCGTAATTCTTGTAGCTCTCTGATTAAGCTTCAGTTTGAGCTTTGGTTCAACTCAATCGGACTTACGGTTTGAAAGTTATGCCCATTTCCGTGAATGCATGCAGAACCGGAAACTTGGATTTGGAATTAGCATATCCCTTTCGGATCGGATCGGATTAAGACATCACTCCTTCACCAACTCAGCATCTTCCCTTCAACGCACAGGTGCCGGCTCGGATTGGAGACCCCGGTTCGGATCGGGATGAGGCAGACCCGACCCGCCTGCAGTAATCTACACAAAACTTCGCAATGTCTTCGGCTCGAAAGCTCCGCACCGGTTCGGATCGGGACCGAACCGATCCCCTTCGACTCTGCACAGAAGTGGGCGCACGCTCTCTGCTGGAACAACCGGCTCGGTTCGGATCCGATCCGAACCGACTGGGCCTGCTGCTGCCACACTTCAGATTTGACCGATTCTCTTGCCATAACCACCTCCTACAAACACGGATCGGCCTCCACCTGTCCTAGCACGACCTGATGACCACTTCTCCACTACTTCCGAGATCACCTCAGCGCGTGCCACGTGCCCCTCCGATCCGAACCGATTCAGACTCCCTGGCACTCCTCTACGCCTATAAATACACCACAACATGGCCATTTCAAGGGACTTTTGGCACTTGTTCTGGAGGGATTCCACCATTATCGACACAAGGACTTTGTGAATAGCGGAAGACCGCCCTCTAATCAATCAAAACACGAGGATTTCGTGTATAATCTTCCCTTTAATCTCCTCTTATTCACTGTAAACACGAGGATTTCGTGTATAAACTGCAAACAAACATCATTGTAATAGTTTTCTTAGGATTTAAGAAACTATAAAGTGGACGTAGGCTTGGATTGAGCCGAACCACTATAAAAATATTGTGTGTATCCTCTACTTTTACTGCTTTTTCTGCATTGTTCTGTGATCGTGAGGTTGTCACGTTGAATTTGGGTGTTAGTACCAAAATTTGGTCTAACATTTTCACACATATTTGCTTTCTCTTCTTTGCAGGTATGGATTATACTTGCAGCTGGCAGGCCCGGCGCGGCCTTGGATTTCTTGGATTATCCAGAACATATCTTCCTTCATTCAGCAAGATATGTTCTGGGGGGCAAAATGTTGACCCGCTTTTTAGTCAAAGCAGTCATACATGGAATCTCTTCTGAAAAATACGCTCAAGTGTTGGGAATACCATCAGAAGACAGCAACCGATTTGGTTGAAATCGCATCACAAACAAAGAATGGCTCGGAACTCCTATTGGACGACCTTTTCTGGGCCCGAAATCATCAATTACGGAGCTAAGCTCCGTAATTCTCGTAGCTCTCTGAATAAGCTTCAGTTTGAGCTTTGGTTCAACTCAATCGGACTTACAGTTTGAAAGTTATGCCCATTTCCGTGAACGCATGCAGAACCGGAAACTTGGATTTGGAATTAGCATATCCCTTTCGGATCGGATCAGATTAAGTCATCACTCCTTTACCAACTCAGCATCTTCCCTTCAACGCACAGGTGCCGGCTCGGATTGGAGACCCCGGTTCGGATCGGGATGAGGCAGACCGGACCCGCCTGCAGTAATCTACACAAAACTTCGCAATGTCTTCGGCTAGAAAGCTCCGCACCGGTTCGGATCGGGACCTAACCGATCCCCTTCGACTCTGCACAGAAGTGCGCGCACGCTCTCTGCTGGAACAACCGGCTCGGTTCGGATCCGATCCGAACCGACTGGGCCTGCTGCTGCCACACTTCAGATTTGACCGATTCTCTTGCCATAACCACCTCCTACAAACACGGATCGGCCTCCACCTGTCCTAGCACGACCTGATGACCACTTCTCCACTACTTCCGAGATCACCTCAGCGCGTGCCACGTGCCCCTCCGATCCGAACCGATTCAGACTCCCTGGCACTCCTCTACGCCTATAAATACACCACAACATGGCCATTTCAAGGGACTTTTGGCACTTGTTCTGGAAGGATTCCACCATTATCGGCACAAGGACTTTGTGAATAGCGGAAGACCGCCCTCTAATCAATCAAAACACGAGGATTTCGTGTATAATCTTCCCTTTAATCTCCTCTTCTTCACTGTAAACATGAGGATTTCGTGTATAAACTGCAAACAAACATCATTGTAATAGTTTTCTTAGGATTTAAGAAACTATAAAGTGGACGTAGGCTTGGATTGAGCCGAACCACTATAAAAATATTGTGTGTATCCTTTACTTTTACTGCTTTTTCTGCATTGTTCTGTGATCGTGAGGTTGTCACGTTGAATTTGGGTGTTAGTACCAAAATTTGGTCTAACATTTTCACACATATTTGCTTTCTCTTCTTTGCAGGTATGGATTATACTTGCAGCTGGCAGGCCCGGCGCGGCCTTGGATTTCTTGGATTATCCAGAACATATCTTCCTTCATTCAGCAAGATATGTTCTAGGGGGCAAAATGTTGACCCGCTTTTTAGTCAAAGCAGTCATACATGGAATCTCTTCTGAACAATACGATCAAGTGTTGGGAATACCGTCAGAAGACAGCAACCGATTTGGTTGAAATCGCATCACAAACAAAGAATGGCCCGGAACTCCTATCGGACGACCTTTTCTGGCCCCGAAATCATCAATTACAGAGCTGAGCTCCGTAATTCTCGTAGCTCTCTGAATAAGCTTCAGTTTGATATTTGGTTCAACTCAATCGGACTTACGGTTTGAAAGTTATGCCCATTTCCGTGAACGCATGCACAACCGGAAACTTGGATTTGGAATTAGCATATCCCTTTCGGATCGGATCGGATTAAGACATCACTCCTTCACCAACTCAGCATCTTCCCTTCAACGCACAGGTGCCGGCTCGGATTGGAGACCCCGGTTCGGATCGGGATGAGGCAGACCCGATCCGCCTGCAGTAATCTACACAAAACTTCGCAATGTCTTCGGCTCGAAAGCTCCGCACCGGTTCGGATCGGGACCGAACCAATCCCCTTCGACTCTGCACAGAAGTGCGCGCACGCTCTCTGCTGGAACAACCGGCTCGGTTCGGATCCGATCCGAACCGACTAGGCCTGCTGCTGCCACACTTCAGATTTGACCGATTCTCTTGCCATAACCACCTCCTACAAACACGGATCGGCCTCCACCTGTCCTAGCACGACCTGATGACCACTTCTCCACTACTTCCGAGATCACCTCAGCGCGTGCCACGTGCCCCTCCGATCCGAACCGATTCAGACTCCCTGGCACTCCTCTACGCCTATAAATACACCACAACATGGCCATTTCAAGGGACTTTTGGCACTTGTTCTGGAGGGATTCCACTATTATTGACACAAGGACTTTGTGAATAGCGGAAGACCGCCCTCTAATCAATCAAAACACGAGGATTTCGTGTATAATCTTCCCTTTAGTCTCCTCTTCTTCACTGTAAACACGAGGATTTCGTGTATAAACTGCAAACAAACATCATTGTAATAGTTTTCTTAGGATTTAAGAAACTATAAAGTGGATGTAGGCTTGGATTGAGCCGAACCACTATAAAAATATTGTGTGTATCCTTTACTTTTACTGCTTTTTCTGCATTGTTCTGTGATCGTGAGGTTGTCACGTTGAATTTGGGTGTTAGTACCAAAATTTGGTCTAACATTTTCACACATATTTGCTTTCTCTTCTTTGCAGGTATGGATTATACTTGCAGCTGGCAGGCCCGGCGCGGCCTTAGATTTCTTGGATTATCCAGAACACATCTTCCTTCATTCAGCAAGATATGTTTTGGGGGGCAAAATGTTGACCCGATTTTTAGTCAAAGCAGTCATACATGGAATCTCTTCTGAACAATACGCTCAAGTGTTGGGAATACCGTCAGAAGACAGCAACCGATTTTGTTGAAATCGCATCACAAACAAAGAATGGCCCGGAACTCCTATCGGACGACCTTTTCTGGGCCCAAAATCATCAATTACGGAGCTTAGCTCCATAATTCTCGTAGCTCTCTGAATAAGCTTCAGTTTGAGATTTGGTTCAACTCAATCGGACTTACAGTTTGAAAGTTATGCCCATTTCCGTGAACGCATGCAGAACCGGAAACTTGGATTTTGAATTAGCATATCCCTTTCTGATCGGATCGGATTAAGACATCACTCCTTCACCAACTCAGCATCTTCCCTTAAACGCACAGTTGCCGGCTCGGATTGGAGACCCCGGTTCGGATCGGGATGAGGCAGACCCGACCCGCCTGCAGTAATCTACACAAAACTTCGCAATGTCTTCGGCTCGAAAGCTCCGCACCGGTTCGGATCGGGACCGAACCGATCCCCTTCGACTCTGCACAGAAGTGCGCGCATGCTCTCTGCTAGAACAACCGGCTCGGTTCGGATCCGATCCGAACCGACTGGGCCTGCTGCTGCCACACTTCAGATTTGACCGATTCTCTTGCCATAACCACCTCCTACAAACACGGATCGGCCTCCACCTGTCCTAGCACGACCTGATGACCACTTCTCCACTACTTCCGAGATCACCTCAGCGCGTGCCACGTGCCCCTCCGATCCGAACCGATTCAGACTCTCTAGCACTCCTCTACGCCTATAAATACACCACAACATGGCCATTTCAAGGGAATTTTGGCACTTGTTCTGGAGGGATTCCACCATTATCGACACAAGGACTTTGTGAATAGCGGAAGACCGCCCTCTAATCAATCAAAACACGAGGATTTCGTGTATAATCTTCCCTTTAATCTCCTCTTCTTCACTGTAAACACGAGGATTTCGTGTATAAACTGCAAACAAACATCATTGTAATAGTTTTCTTAGGATTTAAGAAACTATAAAGTGGACGTATTCTTGGATTGAGCCGAACCACTATAAAAATATTGTGTGTATCCTTTACTTTTACAGCTTTTTCTGCATTGTTCTGTGATCGTGAGGTTGTCACGTTGAATTTGGGTGTTAGTACCAAAATTTGGTCTAACATTTTCACACATATTTGCTTTCTCTTCTTTGAAGGTATGGATTATACTTGCAGCTGGCAGGCCCGGCGCGGCCTTGGATTTCTTGGATTATCCAGAACACATCTTCCTTCATTCAGCAAGATATGTTCTGGGGGGCAAAATTTTGACCCGCTTTTTAGTCAAAGCAGTCATACATGGAATCTCTTCTGAACAATACGCTCAAGTGTTGGGAATACCGTCAGAAGACAGCAACCGATTTGGTTGAAATCGCATCACAAACAAAGAATGGCCCGGAACTCCTATCGGACGACCTTTTCTGGGCCCGAAATCATCAATTACGGAGCAAAGCTTCGTAATTCTCGTAGCTCTCTGATTAAGCTTCAGTTTGAGCTTTGGTTCAACTCAATCGGACTTACGGTTTGAAAGTTATGCCCATTTCCGTGAACGCATGCAGAACCGGAAACTTGGATTTGGAATTAGCATATCCCTTTCGGATCGGATCGGATTAAGACATCACTCCTTCACCAACTCAGCATCTTCCCTTCAACGCACAGGTGCCGGCTCGGATTGGAGACCCCGGTTCGGATCGGGATGAGGCAGACCCGACCCGCCTGCAGTAATCTACACAAAACTTCGCATTGTCTTCGGCTCGAAAGCTCCGCACCGGTTCGGATCGGGACCGAACCGATCCCCTTCGACTCTGCACAGAAGTGCGCGCACGCTCTCTGCTGGAACAACCGGCTCGATTCGGATCCGATCCGAACCGACTGGGCCTGCTGCTGCCACACTTCAGATTTGACCGATTCTCTTGCCATAACCACCTCCTACAAACACGGATCGGCCTCCACCTGTCCTTGAATGACCTGATGACCACTTCTCCACTACTTCCGAGATCACCTCAGCGCGTGCCACGTGCCCCTCCGATCCGAACCGATTCAGACTCCCTGGCACTCCTCTACGCCTATAAATACACCACAACATGGCCATTTCAAGGGACTTTTGGCACTTGTTCTGGATGGATTCCACCATTATCGACACAAGGACTTTGTGAATAGCGGAAGACCGCCCTCTAATCAATCAAAACACGAGGATTTCGTGTATAATCTTCCCTTTAATATCCTCTTCTTCACTGTAAACACGAGGATTTCGTGTATAAACTGCAAACAAACATCATTGTAATAGTTTTCTTAGGATTTAAGAAACTATAAAGTGGACGTATTCTTGGATTGAGCCGAACCACTGTAAAAATATTGTGTGTATCCTTTACTTTTACTGCTTTTTCTGCATTGTTCTGTGATCGTGAGGTTATCACGTTGAATTTGGGTGTTAGTACCAAAATTTGGTCTAACATTTTCACACATATTTGCTTTCTCTTCTTTGCAGGTATGGATTATACTTGCAGCTGGCAGGCCCGGCGCGGCCTTGGATTTCTTGGATTATCCAGAACACATCTTCCTTCATTCAGCAAGATATGTTCTGGGGGGCAAAATGTTGACCCGCTTTTTAGTCAAAGCAGTCATACATGGAATCTCTTCTGAACAATACGCTCAAGTGTTGGGAATACCGTCAGAAGACAGCAACCGATTTGGTTGAAATCGCATCACAAACAAAGAATGGCCCGGAACTCCTATCGGACGACCTTTTCTGGGCCCGAAATCATCAATTACGGAGCATAGCTGTAATTCTCGTAGCTCTCTGATTAAGCTTCTGTTTGAGCTTTGGTTCAACTCAATCGGACTTACGGTTTGAAAGTTATGCCCATTTCCGTGAACGCATGTAGAACCGGAAACTTGGATTTGGAATTAGCATATCCCTTTCGGATCGGATCGGATTAAGACATCACTCCTTCACCAACTCAGCATCTTCCCTTCAACGCACAGGTGCCGGCTCGGATTGGAGACCCCGGTTCGGATCGGGATGAGGCAGACCCGACCCGCCTGCAGTAATCTACACAAAACTTCGCATTGTCTTCGGCTCGAAAGCTCCGCACCGGTTCGGATCGGGACCGAACCGATCCCCTTCGACTCAGCACAGAAGTGCGTGCACGCTCTCTGCTGGAACAACCGGCTCGATTCGGATCCGATCCGAACCGACTGGGCCTGCTGCTGCCACACTTCAGATTTGACCGATTCTCTTGCCATAACCACCTCCTACAAACACGGATCGGCCTCCACCTGTCCTTGAAATACCTGATGACCACTTCTCCACTACTTCCGAGATCACCTCAGCGCGTGCCACGTGCCCCTCCGATCCGAACCGATTCAGACTCCCTGGCACTCCTCTACGCCTATAAATACACCACAACATGGCCATTTCAAGGGACTTTTGGCACTTGTTCTGGAGGGATTCCACCATTATCGACACAAGGACTTTGTGAATAGCGGAAGACCGCCCTCTAATCAATCAAAACACGAGGATTTCATGTATAATCTTCCCTTTAATCTCCTCTTCTTCACTGTAAACACGAGGATTTCGTGTATAAACTGCAAACAAACATCATTGTAATAGTTTTCTTAGGATTTAAGAAACTATAAAATGGACGTATTCTTGGATTGAGCCGAACCACTGTAAAAATATTGTGTGTATCCTTTACTTTTACTGCTTTTTCTGCATTGTTCTGTGATCGTGAGGTTATCACGTTGAATTTGGGTGTTAGTACCAAAATTTGGTCTAACATTTTCACACATATTTGCTTTCTCTTCTTTGCAGGTATGGATTATACTTGCAGCTGGCAGGCCCGGCACGGCCTTGGATTTCTTGGATTATCCAGAACACATCTTCCTTCATTCAGCAAGATATGTTCTGGGGGGAAAAATGTTGACCCGCTTTTTAGTCAAAGAAGTCATACATGGAATCTCTTCTGAACAATACGCTCAAGTGTTGGAAATACCGTCAGAAGACAGCAACCGATTTGGTTGAAATCGCATCACAAGCAAAGAATGGCCCGGAACTCCTATCGGACGACCTTTTCTGGGCCCGAAATCATCATTTACGGAGCTAAGCTCCGTAATTCTCGTAGCTCTCTGAATAAGCTTCAGTTTGAGCTTTGGTTCAACTCAATCGGACTTACGGTTTGAAAGTTATGCCCATTTCCGTGAACGCATGCAGAACCGGAAACTTGGATTTGGAATTAGCATATCCCTTTCGGATCGGATCGGATTAAGACATCACTCCTTCACCAACTCAGCATCTTCCCTTCAACGCACAGGTGCCGGCTCGGATTGGAGACCCCGGTTCGGATCGGGATGAGGCAGACCCGATCCGCCTGCAGTAATCTACACAAAACTTCGCAATGTCTTCGGCTCGAAAGCTCCGCACCGGTTCGGATCGGGACCGAACCGATCCCCTTCGACTCTGCACAGAAGTGCGCGCACGCTCTCTGCTGGAACAACCGGCTCGGTTCGGATCCGATCCGAACCGACTGGGCCTGCTGCTGCCACACTTCAGATTTGACCGATTCTCTTGCCATAACCACCTCCTACAAACATGGATCGGCCTCCACCTGTCCTAGCACGACCTGATGACCACTTCTCCACTACTTCCGAGATCACCTCAGCGCGTGCCACGTGCCCCTCCGATCCGAACCGATTCAGACTCCCTGGCACTCCTCTACGCCTATAAATACACCACAACATGGCCATTTCAAGGGACTTTTGGCACTTGTTCTGGAGGGATTCCACCATTATCGACACAAGGACTTTGTGAATAGCGGAAGACCGCCCTCTAATCAATCAAAACACGAGGATTTTGTGTATAATCTTCCCTTTAATCTCCTCTTCTTCACTGTAAACACGAGGATTTCGTGTATAAACTGCAAACAAACATCATTGTAATAGTTTTCTTAGGATTTAAGAAACTATAAAGTGGACGTATTCTTGGATTGAGCCGAACCACTATAAAAATATTGTGTGTATCCTTTACTTTTACTGCTTTTTCTGCATTGTTCTGTGATCGTGAGGTTGTCACGTTGAATTTGGGTGTTAGTACCAAAATTTGGTCTAACATTTTCACACATATTTGCTTTCTCCTCTTTGTAGGTATGGATTATACTTGCAGCTGGCAGGCCCGGCGCGGCCTTGGATTTCTTGGATTATCCAGAACACATCTTCCTTCATTCAGCAAGATATGTTCTAGGGGGCAAAATGTTGACCCTCTTTTTAGTCAAAGCAGTCATACATGGAATCTCTTCTGAACAATACGCTCAAGTGTTGGGAATACCGTCAGAAGACAACAACCGATTTGGTTGAAATCGCATCACAAACAAAGAATGGCCCGAAACTCCTATCGGACGACCTTTTCTGGGCATGAAATCATCAATTACGGAGCATAGCTCCGTAATTCTCGTAGCTCTCTGATTAAGCTTCAGTTTGAGCTTTGGTTCAACTCAATCGGACTTACGGTTTGAAAGTTATGCCCATTTCCGTGAACGCATGCAGAACCGGAAACTTGGATTTGGAATTAGCATATCCCTTTCGGATCGGATCGGATTAAGACATCACTCCTTCACCAACTCAGCATCTTCCCTTCAACGCACAGGTGCCGGCTCGGATTGGAGACCCCGGTTCGGATCGGGATGAGGCAGACCCGACCCGCCTGCAGTAATCTACACAAAACTTCGCATTGTCTTCGGCTCGAAAGCTCCGCACCGGTTCGGATCGGGACCGAACCGATCCCCTTCGACTCTGCACAGAAGTGCGCGCACGCTCTCTGCTGGAACAACCGGCTCGATTCGGATCCGATCCGAACCAACTGGGCCTGCTGCTGCCACACTTCAGATTTGACAGATTCTCTTGCCATAACCACCTCCTACAAACACGGATCGGCCTCCACCTGTCCTTGAACGACCTGATGACCACTTCTCCACTACTTCCGAGATCACCTCAGTGCGTGCGACGTGCCTCTCCGATCCGAACCGATTCAGACTCCCTGGCACTCCTCTACGCCTATAAATACACCACAACATGGCTATTTCAAGGGACTTTTGGCACTTGTTCTGGAGGGATTCCACCATTATCGACACAAGGACTTTGTGAATAGCGGAAGACCGCCCTCTAATCAATCAAAACACGAGGATTTCGTGTATAATCTTCCCTTTAATCTCCTCTTCTTCACTGTAAACACGAGGATTTCGTGTATAAACTGCAAACAAACATCATTGTAATAGTTTTCTTAGGATTTAAGAAACTATAAAGTGGACGTATTCTTGGATTGAGCCGAACCACTGTAAAAATATTGTGTGTATCCTTTACTTTTACTGCTTTTTCTGCATTGTTCTGTGATCGTGAGGTTATCACGTTGAATTTGGGTGTTAGTACCAAAATTTGGTCTAACATTTTCACACATATTTGCTTTCTCTTCTTTGCAGGTATGGATTATACTTGCAGCTGGCAGGCCCGGCGCGGCCTTGGATTTCTGGGATTATCCAGAACACATCTTCCTTCATTCAGCAAGATATGTTCTGGGGGGCAAAATGTTGACCCGCTTTTTAGTCAAAGCAGTCATACATGGAATCTCTTCTGAACAATACGCTCAAGTGTTGGGAATACCGTCAGAAGACAGCAACCGATTTGGTTGAAATCGCATCACAAACAAAGAATGGCCCGGAACTCCTATCGGACGACCTTTTCTGGGCCCGATATCATCAATTACGGAGCATAGCTCCCTAATTCTCGTAGCTCTCTGATTAAGCTTCAGTTTGAGCTTTGGTTCAACTCAATCGGACTTACGGTTTGAAAGTTATGCCCATTTCCGTGAACGCATGCAGAACCGGAAACTTGGATTTGGAATTAGCATATCCCTTTCGGATCGGATCGGATTAAGACATCACTCCTTCACCAACTCAGCATCTTCCCCTCAACGCACAGGTGCCGGCTCGGATTGGAGACCCCGGTTCGGATCGGGATGAGGCAGACCCGACCCGCCTGCAGTAATCTACACAAAACTTCGCATTGTCTTCGGCTCGAAAGCTCCGCACCGGTTCGGATCGTGACCGAACCGATCCCCTTCGACTCTGCACAGAAGTGCGCGCACGCTCTCTGCTGGAACAACCGGCTCGATTCGGATCCGATCCGAACCGACTGGGCCTGCTGCTGCCACACTTCAGATTTGACCGATTCTCTTGCCATAACCACCTCCTACAAACACGGATCGGCCTCCACCTGTCCTTGAACGACCTGATGACCACTTCTCCACTACTTCCGAGATCACCTCAGCGCGTGCCACGTGCCCCTCCGATCCGAACCGATTCAGACTCCCTGGCACTCCTCTACGCCTATAAATACACCACAACATGGCCATTTCAAGGGACTTTTGGCACTTGTTCTGGAGGGATTCCACCATTATCGACACAAGGACTTTGTGAATAGCGGAAGACCGCCCTCTAATCAATCAAAACACGAGGATTTCGTGTATAATCTTCCCTTTAATCTCCTCTTCTTCACTGTAAACACGAGGATTTCATGTATAAAATGCAAACAAACATCATTGTAATAGTTTTCTTAGGATTTAAGAAACTATAAAGTGGACGTATTCTTGGATTGAGCCGAACCACTGTAAAAATATTGTGTGTATCCTTTACTTTTACTGCTTTTTCTGCATTGTTCTGTGATCGTGAGGTTATCACGTTGAATTTGGGTGTTAGTACCAAAATTTGGTCTAACATTTTCACACATATTTGCTTTCTCTTCTTTGCAGGTATGGATTATACTTGCAGCTGGCAGGCCCGGCGCGGCCTTGGATTTCTTGGATTATCCAGAACACATCTTCCTTCATTCAGCAAGATATGTTCTGGGGGGAAAAATGTTGACCCGCTTTTTAGTCAAAGAAGTCATACATGGAATCTCTTCTGAACAATACGCTCAAGTGTTGGAAATACCGTCAGAAGACAGCAACCGATTTGGTTGAAATCGCATCACAAGCAAAGAATGGCCCGGAACTCCTATCGGACGACCTTTTCTGGGCCCGAAATCATAAATTACGGAGCTAAGCTCCCTAATTCTCGTAGCTCTCTGATTAAGCTTCAGTTTGAGCTTTGGTTCAACTCAATCGGACTTACGGTTTGAAAGTTATGCCCATTTCCGTGAACGCATGCAGAACCGGAAACTTGGATTTGGAATTAGCATATCCCTTTCGGATCGGATCGGATTAAGACATCACTCCTTCACCAACTCAGCATCTTCCCTTCAACGCACAGGTGCCGGCTCGGATTGGAGACCCCGGTTCGGATCGGGATGAGGCAGACCCGACCTGCCTGCAGTAATCTACACAAAACTTCGCATTGTCTTCGGCTCGAAAGCTCCGCACCGGTTCGGATCGTGACCGAACCGATCCCCTTCGACTCTGCACAGAAGTGCGCGCACGCTCTCTGCTGGAACAACCGGCTCGATTCGGATCCGATCCGAACCGACTGGGCCTGCTGCTGCCACACTTCAGATTTGACCGATTCTATTGCCATAACTACCTCCTACAAACACGGATCGGCCTCCACCTGTCCTTGAACGACCTGATGACCACTTCTCCACTACTTCCGAGATCACCTCAGCGCGTGCCACGTGCCCCTCCGATCCGAACCGATTCAGACTCCCTGGCACTCCTCTACGCCTATAAATACACCACAACATGGCCATTTCAAGGGACTTTTGGCACTTGTTCTGGAGGGATTCCACCATTATCGACACAAGGACTTTGTGAATAGCGGAAGACCGCCCTCTAATCAATCAAAACACGAGGATTTCGTGTATAATCTTCCCTTTAATCTCCTCTTCTTCACTGTAAACACGAGGATTTCATGTATAAACTGCAAACAAACATCATTGTAATAGTTTTCTTAGGATTTAAGAAACTATAAAGTGGACGTATTCTTGGATTGAGCCGAACCACTGTAAAAATATTGTGTGTATCCTTTACTTTTACTGCTTTTTCTGCATTGTTCTGTGATCGTGAGGTTATCACGTTGAATTTGGGTGTTAGTACCAAAATTTGGTCTAACATTTTCACACATATTTGCTTTCTCTTCTTTGCAGGTATGGATTATACTTGCAGCTGGCAGGCCCGGCGCGGCCTTGGATTTCTTGGATTATCCAGAACACATCTTCCTTCATTCAGCAAGATATGTTCTGGGGGGAAAAATGTTGACCCGCTTTTTAGTCAAAGAAGTCATACATGGAATCTCTTCTGAACAATACGCTCAAGTGTTGGAAATACCGTCAGAAGACAGCAACCGATTTGGTTGAAATCGCATCACAAGCAAAGAATGGCCCGGAACTCCTATCGGACGACCTTTTCTGGGCCCGAAATCATCAATTACGGAGCTAAGCTCTGTAATTCTCGTAGCTCTCTGAATAAGCTTCAGTTTGAGCTTTGGTTCAACTCAATCGGACTTACGGTTTGAAAGTTATGCCTATTTCCGTGAACGCATGCAGAACCGGAAACTTGGATTTGGAATTAGCATATCCCTTTCGGATCGGATCGGCTTAAGACATCACTCCTTCACCAACTCAGCATCTTCCCTTCAACGCACAGGTGCCGGCTCGGATTGGAGACCCCGGTTCGGATCGGGATGAGGAAGACCCGACCCGCCTGCAGTAATCTACACAAAACTTCGCAATGTCTTCGGCTCGAAAGCTCCGCACCGGTTCGGATCGGGACCGAACCGATCCCCTTCGACTCTGCACAGAAGTGCGCGCACGCTCTCTGCTGGAACAACCGGCTCGGTTCGGATCCGATCCGAACCTACTAGGCCTGCTGCTGCCACACTTCATATTTGACCGATTCTCTTGCCATAACCACCTCCTACAAACACGGATCGGCCTCCACCTGTCCTAGCACGACCTGATGACCACTTCTCCACTACTTCCGAGATCACCTCAGCGCGTGCCACGTGCCCCTCCGATCCGTACCGATTCAGACTCCCTGGCACTCCTCTACGCCTATAAATACACCACAACATGGCCATTTCAAGGGACTTTTGGCACTTGTTCTGGAGGGATTCCACCTTTATCGACACAAGGACTTTGTGAATAGCGGAAGACCGCCCTCTAATCAATCAAAACACGAGGATTTCGTGTATAATCTTCCCTTTAATCTCCTCTTCTTCACTGTAAACACGAGGATTTCGTGTATAAACTGCAAACAAACATCATTGTAATAGTTTTCTTAGGATTTAAGAAACTATAAAGTGGACGTATTCTTGGATTGAGCCGAACCACTGTAAAAATATTGTGTGTATCCTTTACTTTTACTGCTTTTTCTGCATTGTTCTGTGATCGTGAGGTTATCACGTTGAATTTGGGTGTTAGTACCAAAATTTGGTCTAACATTTTCACACATATTTGCTTTCTCTTCTTTGCAGGTATGGATTATACTTGCAGCTGGCAGGCCCTCCGCGGCCTTGGATTTCTTGGATTATCCAGAACACATCTTCCTTCATTCAGCAAGATATGTTCTGGAGGGAAAAATGTTGACCCGCTTTTTAGTCAAAGAAGTCATACATGGAATCTCTTCTGAACAATACGCTCAAGTGTTGGAAATACCGTCAGAAGACAGCAACCGATTTGGTTGAAATCGCATCACAAGCAAAGAATGGCTCGGAACTCCTATCAGTCGACCTTTTCTGGGCCCGAAATCATCAATTACGGAGCCTAGCTCCGTAATTCTCGTAGCTCTCTGAATAAGCTTCAGTTTGAGCTTTGGTTCAACTCAATCGGACTTACGGTTTGAAAGTTATACCTATTTCCGTGAACGCATGCAGAACCGGAAACTTGGATTTGGAATTAGCATATCCCTTTCGGATCGGATCGGATTAAGACATCACTCCTTCACCAACTCAGCATCTCCCCTTCAACGCACAGGAGCCAGCTCGGATTGGAGACCCCGGTTCGGATCGGGATGAGGCAGACCCGACCCGCCTGCAGTAATCTACACAAAACTTCGCAATGTCTTCGGCTCGAAAGCTCCCCACCGGTTCGGACCGGGACCGAACCGATCCCCTTCGACTCTGCAAAGAAGTGCGCGCACGCTCTCTGCTGGAACAACCGGCTCGGTTCGGATCCGATCCGAACCGACTGGGCCTACTGCTGCCACACTTCAGATTTGACCGATTCTCTTGCCATAACCACCTCCTACAAACATGGATCGGCCTCCACCTGTCCTAGCACGACCTGATGACCACTTCTCCACTACTTCCGAGATCACCTCAGCGCGTGCCACGTGCCCCTCCGATCCGAACCGATTCAGACTCCCTGCCACTCCTCTACGCCTATAAATACACCACAACATGGCCATTTCAAGGCACTTTTGGCACTTGTTCTGGAGGGATTCCACCATTATCGACACAAGGACTTTGTGAATAGCGGAAGACCGCCCTCTAATCAATCAAAACACGAGGATTTTGTGTATAATCTTCCCTTTAATCTCCTCTTCTTCACTGTAAACACGAGGATTTCGTGTATAAACTGCAAACAAACATCATTGTAATAGTTTTCTTAGGATTTAAGAAACTATAAAGTGGACGTATTCTTGGATTGAGCCGAACCACTATAAAAATATTGTGTGTATCCTTTACTTTTACTGCTTTTTCTGCATTGTTCTGTGATCGTGAGGTTGTCACGTTGAATTTGGGTGTTAGTACCAAAATTTGGTCAAACATTTTCACACATATTTGCTTTCTCTTCTTTGCAGGTATGGATTATACTTGCAGCTGGCAGGCCCGGCGCGGCCTTGGATTTCTTGGATTATCCAGAACACATCTTCCTTCATTCAGCAAGATATGTTCTGGGGGGCAAAATGTTGACCCTCTTTTTAGTCAAAGCAGTCATACATGGAATCTCTTCTGAACAATACGCTCAAGTGTTGGGAATACCGTCAGAAGACAACAACGGATTTGGTTGAAATCGCATCACAAACAAAGAATGGCCCGGAACTCCTATCGGACGACCTTTTCTGGGCCCGAAATCATCAAATACGGAGCATAGCTCCGTAATTCTCGTAGCTCTCTGATTAAGCTTCAGTTTGAGCTTTTGTTCAACTCAATCGGACTTACGGTTTGAAAGTTATGCCCATTTCCGTGAACGCATGCAGAACCGGAAACTTGGATTTGGAATTAGCATATCCCTTTCGGATCGGATCGGATTAAGACATCACTCCTTCACCAACTCAGCATCTTCCCTTCAACGCACAGGTGCCGGCTCGGATTGGAGACCCCGGTTCGTATCGGGATGAGGCAGACCCGACCCGCCTGCAGTAATCTACACAAAACTTCGCAATGTCTTCGGCTCGAAAGCTCCCCACCGGTTCGGACCGGGACCAAACCGATCCCCTTCGACTCTGCAAAGAAGTGCGCGCACGCTCTCTGCTGGAACAACCGGCTCGATTCGGATCCGATCCGAACCGACTGGGCCTGCTGCTGCCACACTTCAGATTTGACCGATTCTCTTGCCATAACCACCTCCTACAAACACGGATCGGCCTCCACCTGTCCTAGCACGACCTGATGACCACTTCTCCACTACTTCCGAGATCACCTCAGCGCGTGCCACGTGCCCCTCCGATCCGAACCGATTCAGACTCCCTGGCACTCCTCTACGCCTATAAATACACCACAACATGGCCATTTCAAGGGACTTTTGGCACTTGTTCTGGAGGGATTCCACCATTATCGACACAAGGACTTTGTGAATAGCGGAAGACCGCCCTCTAATCAATCAAAACACGAGGATTTCGTGTATAATCTTCCCTTTAATCTCCTCTTCTTCACTGTAAACACGAGGATTTCGTGTATAAACTTCAAACAAACATCATTGTAATAGTTTTCTTAGGATTTAAGAAACTATAAAGTGGACGTATTCTAGGATGGAGCCGAACCACTATAAAAATATTGTGTGTATCCTTTACTTTTACTGCTTTTTCTGCGTTGTTCTGTGACCGTGAGGTTATCACGTTGAATTTGGGTGTTAGTACCAAAATTTGGTCTAACATTTTCACACATATTTGCTTTCTCTTCTTTGCAGGTATGGATTATACTTGCAGCTGGCAGGCCCGGCGCGGCCTTGGATTTCTTGGATTATCCAGAACACATCTTCCTTCATTCAGCAAGATATGTTCTGGGGGGCAAAATGTTGACCCGCTTTTTAGTCAAAGCAGTCATACATGGAATTTCTTCTGAACAATACGCTCAAGTGTTGGGAATACCGTCAGAAGACAGCAACCGATTTGGTTGAAATTGCATCACAAGCAAAGAATGGCCCAGAACTCCTATCGGACGATCTTTTCTGGTCCTGAAATCATCAATTACGGAGCTGAGCTCCGTAATTCTCGTATCTCTCTGAATAAGCTTCAGTTTGAGCTTTGGTTCAACTCAATCGGACTTACGGTTTGAAAGTTATGCCCATTTCCGTGAACGCATGCAGAACCGGAAACTTGGATTTGGAATTAGCATATCCCTTTCGGATCGGATCGGATTAAGACATCACTCCTTCACCAACTCAGCATCTTCCCTTCAACGCACAGGTGCCGGCTCGGATTGGAGACCCCGGTTCGGATCGGGATGAGGCAGACCCGACCCGCCTGCAGTAATCTACACAAAACTTCGCAATGTCTTCGGCTCGAAAGCTCCGCACCGGTTCGGATCGGGACCGAACCGATCCCCTTCGACTCTGCACAGAAGTGCGCGCATGCTCTCTACTGGAACAACCGGCTCGGTTCGGATCCGATCCGAACCGACTGGGCCTGCTGCTGCCACACTTCAGATTTGACCGATTCTCTTTCCATAACCACCTCCTACAAACACGGATCGGCCTCCACCTGTCCTAGCACGACCTGATGACCACTTCTCCACCACTTCCGAGATCACCTCAGCGCGTGCCACATGCCCCTCCGATCCGAACCGATTCAGACTCCCTGGCACTCCTCTACGCCTATAAATACACCACAACATGGCCATTTCAAGGGACTTTTGGCACTTGTTCTGGAGGGATTCCACCATTATCGACACGAGGACTTTGTGAATAGCAGAAGACCGCCCTCTAATCAATCAAAACACGAGGATTTCGTGTATAATCTTCCCTTTAATCTCCTCTTCTTCACTGTAAACACGAGGATTTCGTGTATAAACTGCAAACAAACATCATTGTAATAGTTTTCTTAGGATTTAAGAAACTATAAAGTGGACGTATTCTTGAATTGAGCCGAACCACTATAAAAATATTGTGTGTATCCTTTACTTTTACTGCTTTTTCTGCATTGTTCTATGATCGTGAGGTTGTCACGTTGAATTTGGGTGTTAGTACCAAAATTTGGTCTAACATTTTCACATATATTTGCTTTCTCTTCTTTGCAGGTATGGATTATACTTGCAGCTGGCAGGCCCGGCGCGGCCTTGGATTTCTTGGATTATCCAGAACACATCTTCCTTCATTCAGCAAGATATGTTCTGGGGGGCAAAATGTTGACCCGCTTTTTAGTCAAAGCAGTCATACATGGAATCTCTTCTGAACAATACGCTCAAGTGTTGGGAATACCGTCAGAAGACAGCAACCGATTTGGTTGAAATCGCATCACAAACAAAGAATGGCCCGGAACTCCTATCGGACGACCTTTTTTGGGCCCGAAATCATCAATTCCGGAGCCAAGCTCCGTAATTCTTGTAGCTCTCTGAATAAGCTTCAGTTTGAGCTTTGGTTCAACTCAATCGGACTTACGGTTTGAAAGTTATGCCAATTTCCGTGAACGCATGCAGAACCGGAAACTTGGATTTGGAATTAGCATATCCCTTTCGGATCGGATCGGATTAAGACATCACTCCTTCACCAACTCAGCATCTTCCCTTCAACGCACAGGTGCTGGCTCGGATTGGAGACCCCGGTTCGGAACGGGATGAGGCAGACCCGACCCACCTGCAGTAATCTACACAAAACTTCGCAATGTCTTCGGCTCGAAAGCACCGCACCGGTTCAGATCGAGACCGAACCGATCCCCTTCGACTCTGCACAGAAGTGCGCGCATGCTCTCTGCTGGAACAACCGGCTCGGTTCGGAACCGATCCGAACCGACTGGGCCTGCTGCTGCCTCACTTCAGATTTGACCGATTCTCTTGCCATAACCACATCCTACAAACAGGGAACGACCTCCACCTGTCCTAGCACGACCTGATGACCACTTCTCCACTACTTCCGAGATCACCTCAGCGCGTGCCACGTGCCCCTCCGATCCGAACCGATTCAGACTCCCTGGCACTCCTCTACGCCTATGAATACACCACAACATGGCCATTTCAAGGGACTTTTGGCACTTGTTCTGGAGGGATTCCACCATTATCGACACAAGGACTTTGTGAATAGCGGAAGACCGCCCTCTAATCAATAAAAACACGAGGATTTCGTGTATAATCTTCCATTTAATCTCCTCTTCTTCACTGTAAACATGAGGATTTCGTGTATAAACTGCAAACAAACATCATTGTAATAGTTTTCTTAGGATTTAAGAAACTATAAAGTGGACGTAGGCTTGGATTGAGCCGAACCACTATAAAAATGTTGTGTGTATCCTTAAATTTTACTGCTTTTTCTGCATTGTTCTGTGATCGTGAGGTTGTCACGTTGAATTTGGGTGTTAGTACCAAAATTTGGTCTAATATTTTCACACATATTTGCTTTCTCTTCTTTTGCAGGTATGGATTATACTTGCAGCTGGCAGGCCCGGCGCGGCCTTGGATTTCTTGGATTATCCAGAACACATCTTCCTTCATTCAGCAAGATATGTTCTGGGGGGCAAAATGTTGACCCGCTTTTTAGTCAAAGCAGTCATACATGGAATCTCTTCTGAATAATACGCTCAAGTGTTGGGAATACCGTCAGAAGACAACAACCGATTTTGTTGAAATCGCATCACAAACAAAGAATGGCCCGGAACTCCTATAGGACGACATTTTCTGGGCCCGAAATCATCAATTACGGAGCTAAGCTCGTTAATTCTCGTAGCTCTCTGAATAAGCTTCAGTTTGAGCTTTGGTTCAACTCAATCGGACTTACGGTTTGAAAGTTATGTCTATTTCCGTGAACGCATGCAGAACCGGAAACTTGGATTTGGAATTAGCATATCCCTTTCGGATTGGATCGGATTAAGACATCACTCCTTCACCAACTCAGCATCTTCCCTTCAACGCACAGGTGACGGCTCGGATTGGAGACCCCGGTTCGGATCGGGATGAGGCAGACCCGACCCGCCTGCAGTAATCTACACAAAACTTCGCAATGTCTTCGGCTCGAAAGCTCCGCACCGGTTCGGATCGGGACCGAACCGATCCCCTTCGACTCTGCATAGAAGTGCGCGCACGCTCTCTGCTGGAACAACCGGCTCGGTTCGGATCCGATCCGAACCGACTGGGCCTGCTGCTGCCACACTTCAGATTTGACCGATTCTCTTGCCATAACCACCTCCTACAAACACGGATCGGCCTCCACCTGTCCTAGCACGACCTGATGACCACTTCTCCACTACTTCCGAGATCACCTCAGCGCGTGCCACGTGCCCCTCTGATCCGAACCGATTCAGACTCCCTGGCACTCCTCTACGCCTATAAATACACCACAACATGGCCATTTCAAGGGACTTTTGGCACTTGTTCTGGAGGGATTCCACCATTATCGACACAAGGACTTTGTGAATAGCGGAAGACCGCCCTCTAATCAATCAAAACACGAGGATTTCGTGTATAATCTTCCCTTTAATCTCCTCTTCTTCACTGTAAACACGAGGATTTCGTGTATAAACTGTAAACAAACATCATTGTAATAGTTTTCTTAGGATTTAAGAAACTATAAAGTGGACGTATTCTTGGATTGAGCCGAACCACTATAAAAATATTGTGTGTATCCTTTACTTTTACTGCTTTTTCTGCATTGTTCTGTGATCGTGAGGTTGTCACGTTGAATTTGGGTGTTAGTACCAAAATTTGGTCTAACATTTTCACACATATTTGCTTTCTCTTCTTTGCAGGTATGGATTATACTTGCAGCTAGCAGGCCCGGCGCGGCCTTGGATTTCTTGGATTATCCAGAACACATCTTCCTTCATTCAGCAAGATATGTTCTGCGGGGCAAAATGTTGACCCGCTTTTTAGTCAAAGCAGTCATACATGGAATATCTTCTGAACAATACGCTCAAGTGTTGGGAATACCGTCAGAAGACAGCAACCGATTTGGTTGAAATCGCATCACAAACAAAGAATGGCCCGGAACTCCTATCGGACGAACTTTTCTGGGCCCGAACTCATCAATTACGGAGCAAAGCTCCGTAATTCTCGTAGCTCTCTGAATAAGCTTCATTTTGAGCTTTGGTTCAACTCAATCGGACTTACAGTTTGAAAGTTATGCCCATTTCCGTGAACGCATGCAGAACCGGAAACTTGGATTTGGAATTAGCATATCCCTTTCGGATCGGATCGGATTAAGACATCACTCCTTCACCAACTCAGCATCTTCCCTTCAACGCACAGGTGCCGGCTCAGATTGGAGACCCCGGTTCGGATCGGGATGAGGCAGACCCGACCCGCCTGCAGTAATCTACACAAAACTTCGCAATGTCTTCGGCTCGAAAGCACCGCACCGGTTCGGATCGAGACCGAACCGATCCCCTTCGACTCTGCACAGAAGTGCGCGCATGCTCTCTGCTGGAACAACCGGCTCGGTTCGGAACCGATCCGAACCGACTGGGCCTGCTGCTGCCTCACTTCAGATTTGACCGATTCTCTTGCCATAACCACATCCTACAAACACGGAACGGCCTCCACCTGTCCTAGCACGACTTGATGACCACTTCTCCACTACTTCCGAGATCACCTCAGCGCGTGCCACGTGCCCCTCCGATCCGAACCGATTCAGACTCCCTGGCACTCCTCTACGCCTATAAATACACCACAACATGGCCATTTCAAGGGACTTTTGGCACTTGTTCTGGAGGGATTCCACCATTATCGACACAAGGTCTTTGTGAATAGCGGAAGACCGCCCTCTAATCAATCAAAACACGAGGATTTCGTGTATAATCTTCCATTTAATCTCCTCTTCTTCACTGTAAACATGAGGATTTCGTGTATAAACTGCAAACAAACATCATTGTAATAGTTTTCTTAGGATTTAAGAAACTATAAAGTGGACGTGGGCTTGGATTGAGCCGAACCACTATAAAAATGTTGTGTGTATCCTTAAATTTTACTGCTTTTTCTGCATTGTTCTGTGATCGTGAGGTTGTCACGTTGAATTTGGGTGTTAGTACCAAAATTTGGTCTAATATTTTCACACATATTTGCTTTCTCTTCTTTTGCAGGTATGGATTATACTTGCAGCTGGCAGGCCCGGCGCGGCCTTGGATTTCTTGGATTATCCAGAACACATCTTCCTTCATTCAGCAAGATATGTTCTGGGGGGCAAAATGTTGACCTGCTTTTTAGTCAAAGCAGTCATACATGGAATCTCTTCTGAATAATACGCTCAAGTGTTGGGAATACCGTCAGAAGACAACAACCGATTTTGTTGAAATCACATCACAAACAAAAAATGGCCCGGAACTCCAATAGGACGACATTTTCTGGGCCCGAAATCATCAATTACGGAGCTGAGCTCCGTAATTCTCGTAGCTCTCTGAATAAGCTTCAGTTTGAGCTTTGGTTCAACTCAATCGGACTTACGGTTTGAAAGTTATGTCTATTTCCGTGAACGCATGCAGAACCGGAAACTTGGATTTGGAATTAGCATATCCCTTTCGGATTGGATCGGATTAAGACATCACTCCTTCACCAACTCAGCATCTTCCCTTCAACGCACAGGTGACGGCTCGGATTGGAGACCCCGGTTCGGATCGGGATGAGGCAGACCCGACCCGCCTGCAGTAATCTACACAAAACTTCGCAATGTCTTCGGCTCGAAAGCTCCGCACCGGTTCGGATCGGGACCGAACCGATCCCCTTCGACTCTGCATAGAAGTGCGCGCACGCTCTCTGCTGGAACAACCGGCTCGGTTCGGATCCGATCCGAACCGACTGGGCCTGCTGCTTCCACACTTCAGATTTGACCGATTCTCTTGCCATAACCACCTCCTACAAACACGGATCGGCCTCCAACTGTCCTAGCACAACCTGATGACCAATTCTTCACTACTTCCGAGATCACCTCAGCGCGTGCCACGTGCCCCTCCGATCCGAACCGATTTAGATTCCCTGGCACTCCTCTACGCCTATAAATACACCACAACATGGCCATTTCAAGGGACTTTTGGCACTTGTTCTGGAGGGATTCCACCATTATCGACACAAGGACTTTGTGAATAGCGGAAGACCGCCCTCTAATCAATCAAAACACGAGGATTTCGTGTATAATCTTCCCTTTAATCTCCTCTTCTTCACTGTAAACACGAGGATTTCGTGTATAAACTGTAAACAAACATCATTGTAATAGTTTTCTTAGGATTTAAGAAACTATAAAGTGGACGTATTCTTGGATTGAGCCGAACCACTATAAAAATATTGTGTGTATCCTTTACTTTTACTGCTTTTTCTGCACTGTTCTGTGATCGTGAAGTTGTCACGTTGAATTTGGGTGTTAGTACCAAAATTTGGTCTAACATTTTCACACATATTTGCTTTCTCTTCTTTGCAGGTATGGATTATACTTGCAGCTGGCAGGCCCGGCGCGGCCTTGGATTTCTTGGATTATCCAGAACACATCTTCCTTCATTCAGCAAGATATGTTCTGGGGGGCAAAATGTTGACCCGCTTTTTAGTCAAAGCAGTCATACATGGAATATCTTCTGAACAATACGCTCAAGTGTTGGGAATACCGTCAGAAGACAGCAACCGATTTGGTTGAAATCGCATCACAAACAAAGAATGGCCCGGAACTCCTATCGGACGAACTTTTCTGGGCCCGAAATCATCAATTACGGAGCAAAGCTCCGTAATTCTCGTAGCTCTCTGAATAAGCTTCATTTTGAGCTTTGGTTCAACTCAATCGGACTTACAGTTTGAAAGTTATGCCCATTTCCGTGAACGCATGCAGAACCGGAAACTTGGATTTGGAATTAGCATATCCCTTTCGGATCGGATCGGATTAAGACATCACTCCTTCACCAACTCAGCATCTTCCCTTCAACGCACAGGTGCCGGCTCAGATTGGAGACCCCGGTTCGGATCGGGATGAGGCAGACCCGACCCGCCTGCAGTAATCTACACAAAACTTCGCAATGTCTTCGGCTCGAAAGCTCCGCACCGGTTCGGATCGGGACCGAACCGATCCCCTTCGACTCTGCACAGAAGTGCGCGCACGCTCTCTGCTGGAACAACCGGCTCGGTTCGGATCCGATCCGAACCGACTGGGCCTGCTGCTGCCACACTTCAGATTTGACCGATTCTCTTGCCGTAACCACCTCCTACAAACACGGATCGGCCTCCACCTGTCCTAGCACGACCTGATGACCACTTCTCCACTACTTCCGAGATCACCTCAACGCGTGCCACATGCCCCTCCGATCCGAACCGATTCAGACTCCTTGGCACTCCTCTACGCCTATAAATACACCACGACATGGCCATTTCAAGGGACTTTTGGCACTTGTTCTGGAGGGATTCCACCATTATCGACACAAGGACTTTGTGAATAGCGGTAGACCGCCCTCTAATCAATCAAAACACGAGGATTTCGTGTATAATCTTCCCTTTAATCTCCTCTTCTTCACTGTAAACACGAGGATTTCGTGTATAAACTGCAAACAAACATCATTGTAATAGTTTTCTTAGGATTTAAGAAACTATAAAGTGGACGTATTCTTGGATTGAGCCGAACCACTATAAAAATATTGTGTGTATCCTTTACTTTTACTGTTTTTTCTGCATTGTTCTATGATCGTGAGGTTGTCACATCGAATTTGGGTGTTAGTACCAAAATTTGGTCTAACATTTTCACACATATTTGCTTTCTCTTCTTTGCAGGTATGGATTATACTTGCAGCTAGCAGGCCCGGCGCGGCCTTGGATTTCTTGGATTATCCAGAACACATCTTCCTTCATTCAGCAAGATATGTTCTGGGGGGCAAAATGTTGACCCGCTTTTTAGTCAAAGCAGTCATACATGGAATCTCTTCTGAACAATACGCTCAAGTGTTGGGAATACCGTCAGAAGTCAGCAACCGATTTGGTTGAAATCGCATCACAAACAAAGAATGGCCCGGAACTCCTATCGGACGAACTTTTCTGGGCCCGAAGTCATCAATTACGGAGATAAACTCCATAGTTCTCGTAGCACTCTGAATAAGCTTCATTTTGAGCTTTGGTTCAACTCAACCGGACTTACAATTTGAAAGTTATGCCCATTTCCGTGAACGCATGCAGAACCGGAAACTTGGATTTGGAATTAGCATATCCCTTTCGGATCGGATCGGATTAAGACATCACTCCTTCACCAACTCAGCATCTTCCCTTCAACGCACAGGTGCCGGCTCGGATTGGAGACCCCGGTTCGGATCGGGATGAGGCAGACCCGACCCGCCTGCAGTAATCTACACAAAACTTCGCAATGTCTTCGGCTCGAAAGCTCCGCACCGGTTCGGATCGGGACCGAACCGATCCCCTTCGACTCTGCACAGAAGTGCGCGCACGGTTTCTGCTGGAACAACCGGCTCGGTTCGGATCCGATCCGAACCGACTGGGCCTACTCCTGCCACACTTCAGATTTGACCGATTCTCTTGCCATAACCACCTCCTACAAACACGGATCGGCCTCCACCTGTCCTAGCACGACCTGATGACCACTTCTCCACTACTTCCGAGATCACCTCAGCGCGTGCCACATGCCCCTCCGATCCGAACCGATTCAGACTCCCTGACACTCCTCTACGCCTATAAATACACCACAACATGGCCATTTCAAGGGACTTTTGGCACTTGTTCTGGAGGGATTCCACCATTATCGACACAAGGACTTTGTGAATAGAGGAAGACCGCCCTCTAATCAATCAAAACACGAGGATTTCGTGTATAATCTTCCCTTTAATCTCCTCTTCTTCACTGTAAACACGAGGATTTCGTGTATAAACTGCAAACAAACATCATTGTAATAGTTTTCTTAGCATTTAAGAAACTATAAAGTGGACGTATTCTTGGATTGAGCCGAACCACTATAAAAATATTGTGTGTACCCTTTACTTTTACTGCTTTTTCTGCATTGTTCTGTGATCGTGAGGTTGTCACGTTGAATTTGGGTGTTAGTACCAAAATTTGGTCTAACATTTTCACACATTTGCTTTCTCTTCTTTGCAGGTATGGATTATACTTGCAGCTGGCAGGCCCGGCGCGGCCTTGGATTTCTTGGATTATCCAGAACACATCTTCCTTCATTCAGCAAGATATGTTCTGGGGGGGGGCAAAATGTTGACCCGCTTTTTAGTCAAAGCTGTCATACATGGAATCTCTTCTGAACAATACGCTCAAGTGTTGGGAATACCGTCAGAAGACAGCAACCGATTTGGTTGAAATCGCATCACAAACAAAGAATGGCCCGGAACTCCTATCGGACGAACTTTTCTGGGCCCGAAATCATCAATTACGGAGAAAAGCTCCGTAATTCTCGTAGCTCTCTGAATAAGCTTCAGTTTGAGCTTTGGTTCAACTCAATCGGACTTACGGTTTGAAAGTTATGCCCATTTCCGTGAATGCATGCAGAACCGTAAACTTGGATTTGGAATTAGCATATCCCTTTCGGATCGGATCGGATTAAGATATCACTCCTTCACCAACTCAGCATCTTCCCTTCAACGCACAGGTGCCGGCTCGGATTGGAGACCCCGGTTCGGATCGGGATGAGGCAGACCCGACCCGCCTGCAGTAATCTACACAAAACTTCGCAATGTCTTCGGCTCGAAAGCTCCGCACCGGTTCGGATCAGGACCGAACCGATCCCCTTCGACTCTGCACAGAAGTGCACGAACGCTCTCTGCTGGAACAACCGGCTCGGTTCGGATCCGATCCGAACCGACTGGGCCTGCTGCTGCCACACTTCAGATTTGACCGATTCTCTTGCCATAACCACCTCCTACAAACACGGATCGGCCTCCACCTGTCCTAGCACGACCTGATGACCACTTCTCCACTACTTCCGAGATCACCTCAGCGCGTGCCACGTGCCCCTCCGATCCGAACCGATTCAGACTCCCTGGCACTCCTCTACGCCTATAAATACACCACAACATGGCCATTTCAAGGGACTTTTGGCACTTGTTCTGGAGGGATTCCACCATTATCGACACAAGGACTTTGTGAATAGTGGAAGACCGCCCTCTAATCAATCAAAACACGAGGATTTCGTGTATAATCTTCCCTTTAATCTCCTCTTCTTCACTGTAAACACGAGGATTTCGTGTATAAACTGCAAACAAACATCATTGTAATAGTTTTCTTAGGATTTAAGAAACTATAAAGTGGACGTATTCTTGGATTGAGCCGAACCACTATAAAAATATTGTGTGTATCCTTTACTTTTACTGTTTTTTCTGCATTGTTCTTTGATCGTGAGGTTGTCACATCGAATTTGGGTGTTAGTACCAAAATTTGGTCTAACATTTTCACACATATTTGCTTTCTCTTCTTTGCAGGTATGGATTATACTTGCAGCTGGCAGGCCCGGCGCGGCCTTGGATTTCTTGGATTATCCAGAACACATCTTCCTTCATTCAGCAAGATATGTTCTGGGGGGCAAAATGTTGACCCGCTTTTTAGTCAAAGCAGTCATACATGGAATCTCTTCTGAACAATACGCTCAAGTGTTGGGAATACCGTCAGAAGACAGCAACCGATTTGGTTGAAATCGCATCACAAACAAAGAATGGCCCGGAACTCCTATCGGACGAACTTTTCTGGGCCCGAAATCATCAATTACGGGGCTAAGCTACGTAATTCTCGTACTCTCTGAATAAGCTTCATTTCGAGCTTTGGTTCAACTCAATCGGACTTACGGTTTGAAAGTTATGCCCATTTCCGTGAACGCATGCAGAACCGGAAACTTGGATTTGGAATTAGCATATCCCTTTCGGATCGGATCGGATTAAGACATCACTCCTTCACCAACTCAGCATCTTCCCTTCAACGCACAGGTGCCGGCTCGGATTGGAGACCCCGGTTCGGATCGGGATGAGGCAGACCCGACCCGCCTGCAGTAATCTACACAAAACTTCGCAATGTCTTCGGCTCGAAAGCTACGCACCGGTTCGGATCGGGACCGAACCGATCCCCTTCGACTCTGCACAGAAGTACGCGCACGCTCTTTGCTGGAACAACCGGCTCGGTTCGAATCCGATCCGAACCGACTGGGCCTGCTGCTGCCACACTTCAGATTTGACTGATTCTCTTGCCATAACCACCTCCTACAAACACGGATCGGCCTCCACCTGTCCTAGCACGACCTGATGACCACTTCTCCACTACTTCCGAGATCACCTTAGCACGTGCCACGTGCCCCTCCGATCCGAACCGATTCAGACTCCCTGACATTCCTCTACGCCTATAAATACACCACAACATGGCCATTTCAAGGGACTTTTGGCACTTGTTCTGGAGGGATTCCACCATTATCGACACAAGGACTTTGTGAATAGCGGAAGACCGCCCTCTAATCAATCAAAACACGAGGATTTCGTGTATAATCTTCCCTTTAATCTCCTCTTCTTCACTGTAAACACGAGGATTTCGTGTATAAACTGCAAACAAACATCATTGTAATAGTTTTCTTAGGATTTAAGAAACTATAAAGTGGACGTATTCTTGGATTGAGCCGAACCACTATAAAAATATAGTGTGTACCCTTTACTTTTACTGCTTTTTCTGCATTGTTCTGTGATCGTGAGGTTGTCACGTTGAATTTGGGTGTTAGTACCAAAATTTGGTCTAACATTTTCACACATATTTGCTTTCTCTTCTTTGCAGGTATGGATTATACTTGCAGCTGGCAGGCCCGGCGCGGCCTTGGATTTCTTGGATTATCCAGAACACATCTTCCTTCATTCAGCAAGATATGTTCTGGGGGGGCAAAATGTTGACCCGCTTTTTAGTCAAAGCAGTCATACATGGAATCTCTTCTGAACAATACGCTCAAGTGTTGGGAATACCGTCAGAAGACAGCAACCGATTTTGTTGAAATCGCATCACAAACAAAGAATGGCCCGGAACTCCTATCGGACGAACTTTTCTGGGCCCGAAATCATCAATTACGGAGCTATGCTCCGTAATTCTCGTAGCTCTCTGAATAAGCTTCTGTTTGAGCTTTGGTTCAACTCAATCGGACTTACGGTTTGAAAGTTATGCCCATTTCCGTGAACGCATGCAGAACCGGAAACTTGGATTTGGAATTAGCATATCCCTTTCGGATCGGATCGGATTAAGACATCACTCCTTCACCAACTCAGCATCTTCCCTTCAACGCACAGGTGCCGGTTCGGATTGGAGACCCCGTTTCGGATCGGGATGAGGCAGACCCGACCCGCCTGCAGTAATCTACACAAAACTTCGCAATGTCTTCGGCTCGAAAGCTCCGCACCGGTTCGGATCGGGACCGAACCGATCCCCTTCGACTCTGCACAGAAGTGCACGCACGCTCTCTGCTATAACAACCGGCTCGGTTCGGATCCGATCCGAACCGACTGGGCCTGCTGCTGCCACACTTCAGATTTGACCGATTCTCTTGCCATAACCACCTCCTACAAACACGGATCGGCCTCCACCTGTCCTAACACGACCTGATGACCACTTCTCCACTACTTCCGAGATCACCTCAGCGCGTGCCACGTGCCCCTCCGATCCGAACCGATTCAGACTCCCTGGCACTTCTCTACGCCTATAAATACACCACAACATGGCCATTTCAAGGGACTTTTGGCACTTGTTCTGGAGGGATTCCACCATTATCGACACAAGGACTTTATGAATAGCGGAAGACCGCCCTCTAAACAATCAAAACACGAGGATTTCGTGCATAATCTTCCCTTTAATCTCCTCTTCTTCACTGTAAACACGAGGATTTCGTGTATAAACTGCAAACAAACATCATTGTAATAGTTTTCTTAGGATTTAAGAAACTATTTAGTGGACGTAGGCTTGGATTGAGCCGAACCACTATAAAAATGTTGTGTGTATCCTTTACTTTTACTGCTTTTTCTGCATTGTTCTATGATCGTGAGGTTGTCACGTTGAATTTGGGTGTTAGTACCAAAATTTGGTCTAACATTTTCACACATATTTGCTTTCTCTTCTTTTGCAGGTATGGATTATACTTGCAGCAGGCAGGCCCGGCGCGGCCTTGGATTTCTTGGATTATCCAGAACACATCTTCCTTCATTCAGCAAGATATGTTCTGGGGGGCAAAATGTTGGCCCGCTTTTTAGCCAAAGCAGTCATACATGGAATCTCTTCTGAATAATACGCTCAAGTGTAGGGAATACCGTCAGAAGACAGCAACCGATTTTGTTGAAATCTCATCACAAACAAAGAATGGCCCGGAACTCCTATAGGACGACCTTTTCTGGGCCCGAAATCATCAATTACGGAGCTACGCTCCGTAATTCTCGTAGCTCTCTGAATAAGCTTCAGTTTGAGCTTTGGTTCAACTCAATCGGACTTACGGTTTGAAAGTTATGCATATTTCCGTGAACGCATGCAGAACCGGAAACTTGGATTTGGAATTAGCATATCCCTTTCGGATCGGATCGGATTAAGACATCACTCCTTCACCAACTCAGCATCTTCCCTTCAACGCACAGGTCCGGCTCGGATTGGAGACCCCGGTTCGGATCGGGATGAGGCAGACCAGACCCGCCTGCAGTAATCTACACAAAACTTCGCAATGTCTTCGGCTCGAAAGCTCCGCACCGGTTCGGATCGGGACCGAACCGATCCCCTTCGACTCTGCACAGAAGTGCGCGCGCGCTCTCTGCTGGAACAACCGGCTCGGTTCGGATCCGATCCGAACCGACTGGGCCTGCTGCTGCCACACTTTAGATTTGACCGATTCTCTTGCCATAACCACCTCCTACAAACACGGTTCGGCCTCCACCTGTCCTAGCACGACCTGATGACCACTTCTCCACTACTTCCGAGATCACCTCAGCGCGTGCCACGTGCCCCTCCGATCCGAACCGATTCAGACTCCCTGGCACTCCTCTACGCCTATAAATACACCACAACATGGCCATTTCGAGGGACTTTTGGCACTTGTTCTGGAGGGATTCCACCATTATCGACAGAAGGACTTTGTGAATAGCGGAAGACCGCCCTCTAATCAATCAAAACACGAGGATTTCGTGTATAATCTTCCCTTTAATCTCCTCTTCTTCACTGTAAACACGAGGATTTCGTGTATAAACTGTAAACAAACATCATTGTAATAGTTTTCTTAGGATTTAAGAAACTATAAAGTGGACGTATTCTTGGATTGAGCCGAACCACTATAAAAATATTGTGTGTATCCTTTACTTTTACTGCTTTTTCTGCATTGTTCTGTGATCGTGAGGTTGTCACGTTGAATTTGGGTGTTAGTACCAAAATTTAGTCTAACATTTTCACACATATTTGCTTTCTCTTCTTTGCAGGTATGGATTATACTTGCAGCTGGCAGGCCCGGCGCGGCCTTGGATTTCTTGGATTATCCAGAACACATCTTCCTTCATTCAGCAAGATATGTTCTGGGGGGCAAAATATTGACCCGCTTTTTAGTCAAAGCAGTCATACATGGAATACCTTCTGAACAATACGCTCAAGTGTTGGGAATACCGTCAGAAGACAGCAACCGATTTGGTTGAAATCGCATCACAAACAAAGAATGGCCCGGAACTCCTATCGTACGAACTTTTCTGGGCCCGAAATCATCTATTACGGAGCTAAGCTCCATAATTCTCGTAGCTCTCTGAATAAGCTTCATTTTGAGCTTTGGTTCAACTCAATCGGACTTACGGTTTGAAAGTTATGCCCATTTCCGTGAACGCATGCAGAACCGGATACTTGGATTTGGAATTAGCATATCCCTTTCGGATCGGATCGGATTAAGACATCACTCCTTCACCAACTCAGCATCTTCCCTTCAACGCACAGGTGCCGGCTCGGATTGGAGACCCCGGTTCGAATCGGGATGAGGCAGACCCGACCCGCCTGCAGTAATCTACACAAAACTTCGCAATGTCTTCGGCTCGAAAGCTCCGCACCGGTTCGGATCGGGACCGAACCAATCCCCTTCGACTCTGCACAGAAGTGCGCGCACGCTCTCTGCTGGAACAACCGGCTCGGTTCGGATCCGATCCGAACCGACTGGGCTTGCTGCTGCCACACTTCAGATTTAACCGATTCTCTTGCCGTAACCACCTCCTACAAACACGGATCGGCCTCCACCTGTCCTAGCACGACCTGATGACCACTTCTCCACTACTTCCGAGATCACCTCAACGCGTGCCACGTGCCCCTCCGATCCAAACCGATTCAGACTCCCTGGCACTCCTCTACGCCTATAAATACACCACGACATGGCCATTTCAAGGGACTTTTGGCACTTGTTCTGGAGGGATTCCACCATTATCGACACAAGGACTTTGTGAATAGCGGAAGACCTCCCTCTAATCAATCAAAACACGAGGATTTCGTGTATAATCTTCCCTTTAATCTCCTCTTCGTCACTGTAAACACGAGGATTTCGTGTATAAACTGCAAGCAAACATCATTGTAATAGTTTTCTTAGGATTTAAGAAACTATAAATTGGACGTATTCTTGGATTGAGCCGAACCACTATAAAAATATTGTGTGTATCCTTTACTTTTACTGTTTTTTCTGCATTGTTCTGTGATCGTGAGGTTGTCACATCGAATTTGGGTGTTAGTACCAAAATTTGGTCTAACATTTTCACACATATTTGCTTTCTCTTCTTTGCAGGTATGGATTATACTTGCAGCTGGCAGGCCCGGCGCGACCTTGGATTTCTTGGATTATCCAGAACACATCTTCCTTCATTCAGCAAGATATGTTCTGGGGGGCAAAATGTTGACCCGCTTTTTAGTCAAAGCAGTCATACATGGAATCTCTTCTGAAAAATATGCTCAAGTGTTGGGAATACCGTCAGAAGACAGCAACCGATTTGGTTGAAATCGCATCACAAACAAAGAATGGCCCGGAACTCCTATCGGACTAAATTTTCTGGGCCCGAAATCATCAATTACGGAGCTAAGCTTCGTAATTCTCGTAGCTCTCTGAATAAGCTTCATTTTGAGCTTTGGTTCAACTCAATCGGACTTACGGTTTGAAAGTTATGCCCATTTCCGTGAACGCATGCAGAACCGGAAACTTGGATTTGGAATTAGCATATCCCTTTCGGATCGGATCGGATTAAGACATCACTCCTTCACCAACTCAGCATCTTCCCTTCAACGCACAGGTGCCGGCTCGGATTGGAGACCCCGGTTCGGATCGGGATGAGGCAGACCCGACCCGCCTGCAGTAATCTACACAAAATTTTGCAATGTCTTCGGCTCGAAAGCTCCGCACCGGTTCGGATCGGGACCGAACCGATCCCCTTCGACTCTGCACAGAAGTGCGCGCACGCTCTCTGCTGGAACAACCGGCTCGGTTCGGATCCGATCCGAACCGACTGGGCATGCTGCTGCCACACTTCAGATTTGACCGATTCTCTTGCCATAACCACCTCCTACAAACACGGATCGGCCTCCACCTGTCCTAGCACGACCTGATGACCACTTCTCCACTACTTCCGAGATCACCTCAGCGCGTGCCACGTGCCCCTCCGATCCGAACCGATTCAGACTCCCTGGCACTCCTCTACGCCTATAAATACACCACAAAATGGCCATTTCAAGGGACTTTTGGCACTTGTTCTGGAGGGATTCCACCATTATCGACACAAGGACTTTGTGAATAGCGGAAGACCGCCCTCTAATCAATCAAAACACGAGGATTTCGTGTATAATCTTCCCTTTAATCTCCTCTTCTTCACTGTAAACACGAGGATTTCGTGTATAAACTGCAAACAAACATCATTGTAATAGTTTTCTTAGGATTTAAGAAACTATAAAGTGGACGTAGGCTTGGATTGAGCCGAACCACTATAAAAATATTGTGTGTATCCTTTACTTTTGCCGCTTTTTCTGCATTGTTCTGTGATCGTGAGGTTGTCACGTTGAATTTGGGTGTTAGTACCAAAATTTGGTCTAACATTTTCACACATATTTGCTTTCTCTTCTTTGTAGGTATGGATTATACTTGCAGCTGGCAGGCCCGGCGCGGCCTTGGATTTCTTGGATTATCCAGAACACATCTTCCTTCATTCAGCAAGATATGTTCTGGGGGGCAAAATGTTGACCCGCTTTTTAGTCAAAGCAGTCATACATGGAGTCTCTTCTGAACAATACGCTCAAGTGTTGGGAATACCGTCAGAAGACAGCAACCGATTTGGTTGAAATCGCATCACAAACAAAGAATGGCCCGGAACTCCTATCAGACGAACTTTTCTGGGCCCGAAATCATCAATTATGGAGCTGAGCTCCGTAATTCTCGTAGCTCTCTGAATAAGCTTCAGTTTGAGCTTTGGTTCAACTCAATCGGACTTACGGTTTGAAAGTTATGCCCATTTCCGTGAACGCATGCAGAACCGGAAACTTGGATTTGGAATTAGCATATCCCTTTCGGATCGGATCGGGTTAAGACATCACTCCTTCTTCAACTCAGCGTCTTCCCTTCAACGCACAAGTGCCGGCTCGGATTGGAGACCCCGGTTCGGATCGGGATGAGGCAGACCCGACCCGCCTGCAGTAATCTACACAAAACTTCGCAATGTCTTCGGCTCGAAAGCTCCGCACCGGTTCGGATCGAGACCGAACCGATCCCCATCGACTCTGCACAGAAGTGCGCGCACGCTCTCTGCTGAAACAACCGGCTCGGTTCGGATTCGATCCGAACCGACTGGGCCTGCTGCTGCCACACTTCAGATTTGACCGATTCTCTTGCCATAACCACCTCCTACAAACACGGATCGGCCTCCACCTGTCCTAGCACGACCTGATGACCACTTCTCCACTACTTCCTAGATCACCTCAGCGCGTGCCACGTGCCCCTCCGATCCGAACCGATTCAGACTCCCTGGCACTCCTCTACGCCTATAAATACACCACAACATGGCCATTTCAAGGGACTTTTGGCACTTGTTCTGGAGGGATTCCACCATTATCGACACAAGGACTTTGTGAATAGCCGAAGACCGCCCCCTAATCAATCAATACACGAGGATTTCGTGTATAATCTTCCCTTTAATCTCCTCTTCTTCATTTTAAACACGAGGATTTCGTGTATAAACTGCAAACAAACATCATTGTAATAGTTTTCTTAGGATTTAAGAAACTATAAAGTGGACGTAGGCTTGGATTGAGCCGAACCACTATAAAAATATTGTGTGTACCCTTTACTTTTACTGCTTTTTCTGCATTGTTCTGTGATCGTGAGGTTGTCACGTTGAATTTGGGTGTTAGTACCAAAATTTGGTCTAACATTTTCACACATATTTGCTTTCTCTTCTTTGCAGGTATGGATTATACTTGCAGCTGGCAGGCCCGGCGCGGCCTTGGATTTCTTGGATTATCCAGAACACATCTTCCATCATTCAGCAAGATATGTTCAAGGGGGCAAAATGTTGACCCGCTTTTTAGTCAAAGCAGTCATACATGGAATCTCTTCTGAACAATACGCTCAAGTGTTGGGAATACCGTCAGAAGACAGTAACCGATTTGGTTGAAATCGCATCACAAACAAAGAATGGCCCGGAACTCCTATCGGACGAACTTTTCTGGGCCCGAAATCATCAATTATGGAGCTGAGCTCCGTAATTCTCATATCTCTCTGAATAAGCTTCAGTTTGAGCTTTGGTTCAACTCAATCGGACTTACGGTTTGAAAGTTATGCCCATTTCCGTGAACGCATGCAGAACCGGAAACTTGGATTTGGAATTAGCATATCCCTTTCGGATCGGATCGGGTTAAGACATCACTCCTTCTTCAACTCAGCGTCTTCCCTTCAACGCACAAGTGCCGGCTCGGATTGGAGACCCCGGTTCGGATCGGGATGAGGCAGACCCGACCCGCCTGCAGTAATCTACACAAAACTTCGCAATGTCTTCGGCTCGAAAGCTCCGCACCGGTTCGGATCGAGACCGAACCGATCCCCATCGACTCTGCACAGAAGTGCGCGCACGCTCTCTGCTGAAACAACCGGCTCGGTTCGGATTCGATCCGAACCGACTGGGCCTGCTGCTGCCACACTTCAGATTTGACCGATTCTCTTGCCATAACCACCTCCTACAAACACGGATCGGCCTCCACCTGTCCTAGCACGACCTGATGACCACTTCTCCACTACTTCCAAGATCACCTCAGCGCGTGCCACGTGCCCCTCCGATCCGAACCGATTCAGACTCCCTGGCACTCCTCTATGCCTATAAATACACCACAACATGGCCATTTCAAGGGACTTTTGGCACTTGTTCTGGAGGGATTCCACCATTATCGACACAAGGACTTTGTGAATAGCGGAAGACCGCCCTCTAATCAATCAAAACACGAGGATTTCGTGTATAATCTTCCCTTTAATCTCCTCTTGTTCACTGTAAACACGAGGATTTCGTGTATAAACTGTAAACAAACATCATTGTAATAGTTTTCTTAGGATTTAAGAAACTATAAAGTGGACGTATTCTTGGATTGAGCCGAACAACTATAAAAATATTGTGTGTATCCTTTACTTTTACTGCTTTTTCTGCATTGTTCTGTGATCGTGAGGTTGTCACGTTGAATTTGGGTGTTAGTACCAAAATTTGGTCTAACATTTTCACACATATTTGCTTTCTCTTCTTTGCAGGTTTGGATTATACTTGCAGCTGGCAGGCCCGGCGCGGCCTGGGATTTCTTGGATTATCCAGAACGCATCTTCCTTCATTCAGCAAGATATGTTCTGGAGGGCAAAATGTTGACCCGCTTTTTAGTCAAAGCAGTCATACATGGAATCTCTTCTGAACAATACGCTCAAGTGTTGGGAATACCGTCAGAAGACAGTAACCGATTTGGTTGAAATCGCATCACAAACAAAGAATGGCCCGGAACTCCTATCGGACGAACTTTTCTGGGCCCGAAATCATTAATTATGGAGCTGATCTCCGTAATTCTCGTAGCTCTCTGAATAAGCTTCGCTTTGAGCTTTGGTTCAACTCAATCGAACTTATGGTTTGAAAGTTATGCCCAATTCCGTGAACGCATGCAGAACCGGAAACTTGGATTTGGAATTAGCATATCCCTTTCGGATCGGATCGGGTTAAGACATCACTCCTTCACCAACTCAGCATCTTCCCTTCAACGCACAGGTGCCGGCTCGGATTGGAGACCCCGGTTCGGATCGGGATGAGGCAGACCCGACCCGCCTGCAGTAATCTACACAAAACTTCGCAATGTCTTCGGCTCGAAAGCTCCGCACCGGTTCGGATCGGGACCGAACCGATCCCCTTCGACTCTGCACAGAAGTGCGCGCACGCTCTCTGCTGGAACAACCGGCTCGGTTCGGATCCGATCCGAACCGACTGGGCCTGCTGCTGCCACACTTCAGATTTGACCGATTCTCTTTCCATAACCACCTCCTACAAACACGGATCGGCCTCCACCTGTCCTAGCACGACCTGATGACCACTTCTCCACTACTTCCGAGATCACCTCAGCGCGTGCCACGTGCCCCTCCGATCCGAACTGATTCGGACTCCCTGGCACTCCTCTACGCCTATAAATACACCACAACATTGCCATTTCAAGGGACTTTTGGCACTTGTTCTGGAGGGATTCCACCATTATCGACACAAGGACTTTGTGAATAGCGGAAGACCGCCCTCTAATCAATCAAAACAAGAGAATTTCGTGTATAATCTTCCCTTTAATCTCCTCTTCTTCACTGTAAACACGAGGATTTCGTGTATAAACTGTAAACAAACATCATTGTAATAGTTTTCTTAGGATTTAAGAAACTATAAAGTGGACGTATTCTTGGATTGAGCCGAACCACTATAAAAATATTGTGTGTATCCTTTACTTTTACTGCTTTTTCTGCATTGTTCTGTGATCGTGAGGTTGTCACGTTGAATTTGGGTTTTAGTACCAAAATTTGGTCTAACATTTTCACACATATTTGCTTTCTCTTCTTTGCAGGTTTGGATTATACTTGCAGCTGGCAGGCCCGGCGCGGCCTTGGATTTCTTGGATTATCCAGAACACATCTTCCTTCATTCAGCAAGATATGTTCTGGGGGGCAAAATGTTGACCCGCTTTTTAGTCAAAGCAGTCATACATGGAATCTCCTCTGAACAATACGCTCAAGTGTTGGGAATACCGTCAGAAGACAGTAACCGATTTGGTTGAAATCGCATCACAAACAAAGAATGGCCCGGAACTCCTATCGAACGAACCTTTCTGGGCCCGAAATCATCAATTATGGAGCTAAGCTCCGTAATTCTCGTAGCTCTCTGAATAAGCTTCAGTTTGAGCTTTGGTTCAACTCAATCGGACTTACGGTTTGAAAGTTATGTCTATTTCCGTGAACGCATGCAGAACCGGAAACTTGGATTTGGAATTAGCATATCCCTTTCGGATTGGATCGGATTAAGACATCACTCCTTCACCAACTCAGCATCTTCCCTTCAACGCACAGGTGCCGGCTCGGATTGGAGACCCCGGTTCGGATCGGGATGAGGCAGTCCCGACCCGCCTGCAGTAATCTACACAAAACTTCGCAATGTCTTCGGCTCGAAAGCTCCGCACCGGTTCGGATCGGGACCGAACCGATCCCCTTCGACTCTGCACAGAAGTGCGCGCACGCTCTCTGCTGGAACAACCGCCTCGGTTCGGATCCGATTGGAACCGACTGGGCCTGCTGCTGCCACACTTCAGATTTGACCGATTCTCTTGCCATAACCACCTCCTACAAACACGGATCGGCCTCCACCTGTCCTAGCACGACCTGATGACCACTTCTCCACTACTTCCGAGATCACCTCAGCGCGTGCCACGTGCCCCTTCGATCCGAACCGATTCAGACTCCCTGGCACTCCTCTACGCCTATAAATACACCACAACATGGCCATTTCAAGAAACTTTTGGCACTTGTTCTGGAGGGATTCCACCATTATCGACACAAGGACTTTGTGAATAGCGGAAGACCGCCCTCTAATCAATCAAAACACGAGGATTTCGTGTATAATCTTCCCTTTAATCTCCTCTTCTTCACTGTAAACACGAGGATTTCGTGTATAAACTGTAAACAAACATCATTGTAATAGTTTTCTTAGGATTTAAGAAACTATAAAGTGGACGTATTCTTGGATTGAGCCGAACCACTATAAAAATATTGTGTGTATCCTTTACTTTTACTGCTTTTTCTGCGTTGTTCTGTGATCGTGAGGTTGTCACGTTGAATTTGGGTGTTAGTACCAAAATTTGGTCTAACATTTTCACACGTATTTGCTTTCTCTTCTTTGCACGTATGGATTATACTTGCAGCTGGCAGGCCCGGAGCGGCCTTGGATTTCTTGGATTATCCAGAACACATCTTCCTTCATTCAGCAAGATATGTTCTGGGGGGCAAAATGTTGACCCGCTTTTTAGTCAAAGCAGTCATACATGGAATCTCTTCTGAACAATACGCTCAAGTGTTGGGAATACCGTCAGAAGACAGCAACCGATTTGGTTGAAATCGCATCACAAACAAAGAATGGCCCGGAACTCCTATCGGACGAACTTTTCTGGGCCCGAAATCATCACTTACGGAGCTAAGCTCCGTAATTCTCGTAGCTCTCTGAATAAGCTTCAGTTTGAGATTTGGTTCTACTCAATCGGACTTACAGTTTGAAAGTTATGCCCATTTCCGTGAACGCATGCAGAACCGGAAACTTGGATTTGGAATTAGCATATCCCTTTCGGATCGGATCGGATTAAGACATCACTCCTTCACCAACTCAGCATCTTCCCTTCAACGCACAGGTGCCGGCTCGGATTAGAGACCCCGGTTCGGTTCGGGATGAGGCGGACCCGACCCACCTGCAGTAATCTACACAAAACTTCGCAATGTCTTCGGCTCGAAAGCTCCGCACCGGTTCGGATCGGGACCGAACCGATCCCCTTCGACTCTGCATAGAAGTGCGCGCACGCTCTCTGCTGGAACAACCGGCTCGGTTCGGATCCGATCCGAACCGACTGGGCCTGCTGCTGCCACACTTCAGATTTGACCGATTCTCTTGCCATAACCACCTCCTACAAACACGGATCGGCCTCCACCTGTCCTAGCACGACCTGATGACCACTTCTCCACTACTTCCGAGATCACCTCAGCGCGTGCCACGTGCCCCTTCGATCCGAACCGATTCAGACTCCCTGGCACTCCTCTACGCCTATAAATACACCACAACATGGCCATTTCAAGAAACTTTTGGCACTTGTTCTGGAGGGATTCCACCATTATCGACACAAGGACTTTGTGAATAGCGGAAGACCGCCCTCTAATCAATCAAAACACGAGGATTTCGTGTATAATCTTCCCTTTAATCCCCTCTTCTTCACTGTAAACACGAGGATTTCGTGTATAAACTGTAAACAAACATCATTGTAATAATTTTCTTAGGATTTAAGAAACTATAAAGTGGAAGTATTCTTGGATTGAGCCGAACCACTATAAAAATATTGTGTGTATCCTTTACTTTTACTGCTTTTTCTGCATTGTTCTGTGATCGTGAGGTTTTCACGTTGAATTTGGGTGTTAGTACCAAAATTTGGTCTAACATTTTCACACATATTTGCTTTCTCTTCTTTGCAGGTATGGATTATACTTGCAGCTGGCAGGCCCGGCGCGGCTTTGGATTTCTTGGATTATCCAGAACACATCTTCCTTCATTCAGCAAGATATGTTCTGGGGGGCAAAATGTTGACCCGCTTTTTAGTCAAAGCAGTCATACATGGAATCTCTTCTGAACAATATGCTCAAGTGTTGGGAATACCGTCAGAAGACAGCAACCGATTTGGTTGAAATCGCATCACAAACAAAGAATGGCCCGGATCTCCTATCGAACGAACCTTTCTGGGCCCGAAATCATCAATTATGGAGCTAAGCTCCGTAATTCTCGTAGCTCTCTGAATAAGCTTCAGTTTGAGCTTTGGTTCAACTCAATCGGACTTACGGTTTGAAAGTTATGCCCATTTCCGTGAACGCATGTAGAACCGGAAACTTGGATTTGGAATTAGCATATCACTTTCGGATCGGATCGGGTTAAGACATCACTCCTTCACCAACTCAGCATCTTCCCTTCAACGCACAGGTGCCGTGTAACACCCCGAATTTTAGTTAATACTAAAATTCACTAATTACAGGATAAATAATCTCAGATGTGGGAATTGGGGGTAACGTGCTGCGTCATTGCGTTCGTCTCGGAAAAATACGCGAAATAGAGTCCGAGTTTTCGAGAATCGGAGTCCGTATGGCCCGATTTTGGCCCAAAGAAGTTTGCAGAAAATTCGAAGTTAAAAACAGATTTAGAAATTCAAATTTAGATTTTAAAATAGAACCAAGCGGGGCCAGGCGGGAAAATTCCCGCCCTGACCATGTCGACAGGGCTGTCGACAGGGGGTGTTGACTTGCCTGTCGACTTGCCTGTCGACACGGCGTCTCGAGCCAGAAGTTTGGGTGCACCAGATCTGGTTTTCTGGCTAGGGCTGGGCTGGGTTCTAGAGATTTCCTAAATCTAACGGACCTAATCTAATCTAGGGTTAATCAAAGGGCCTAAAACACTCTCCTAATCTATAAATACACTCTAAACCTACCCTAATCCATACTAAAAATAGGAATGATGGCCTCATGCCGCCAAATTAAATCTTAGAAGGAGCCTCCACTTGTTTATGAAGGAAGTTGCAAGCTAATCACTCTCTAATCCATCTCTAATCATCACCATCTTCATAATTAGCAACTAATTCCCCTTCATAAGTTTGCTAATCTTGGTTTTGGTGAGTTTCTATCACTTTAACATCAATTGTTAAAGTAAGTAGATTGGGTGTAATAAGACTTATGGTCTTAAATGCGGATTAGTGAGTTTAGATCATTTATAATGATATGTTACTCTATGTTTATGCATAATTAATAAGTGAGTTTATGCATGTTTGATAAGTTGGTTTATGCATGCTTAACAAGTTGGTTTATGCATGTTTAACAAGTGAGTTTATGCATGATTGATAAGTTGGTTTATGCATGCTTAACAAGTTGGTTTATGCATGTTTAACAAGTGGGTTTATGCATATTTAATAAGTGGATTTATGCATGTTTAACAAAGTGAGTTATGCAAGTTCATATGCAAGATATGTATATGCTTAAATGACATAATATGCAAGTTATGCATGCTTATGCAAGTATGTGAATGCTTATGCAAGTATGAGAATGCTTATGCAAGTATATGAATGCTTATGCAAGTATGTGAATGCTTATGCAAGTTATGTGTATGCTCAAATGCATGTTTAACATGTTATGCAAGTTATGAGAATGCTTATATGCAAGTTCAACATGTTATGCAAGATATGTGTATGATAATATGCAAGTTTGGGTTAAATGTAGTTGGGTTAATATATGCTCATATATGCAAGTTGACATCCTCTTAACCCATGACAAAGTTAAATGCTAAACCCATGATATTTGTAATGGATCTTTCCCCTTTATTATGTCATGAGAACGATTTACGTGGGGAACGATGGGGTTGGTAAATATGTTAATAAATGCATGATTGGGTATGATTAAGCATACCGTAAAAATAAATTACCATAAGTGGGAATTTACCTATTGAGTTAGGTCTACCCCATGGGAATTTACCTATTGAGTTAGGTCTACCCATGTTATGGAAACTTGATATTAATTAGGGATAATTAATATGGGGGTGATTAATTAGGTGTAATTAATCGACTAAGACACGAGGTTGGACTCATTTGTAGTGTAAAACTGCCCGGACCCAACCGGCTTAACCAGTTGCTACAAATGTCAGCCCAATGTGAGAGGTCTTAGCCATAAATTAAATACGTGATTAAGGTAAAGACACGAGGTTAGACTCTGTTATGACGTAAGACTGCCCGGACCCTACCGGCTTAACCAGGCGGTCATAACAGCCAGTCTAATGTGGGAGGTCTTTATGGGAGATCACGGTCTTAATTAATTAAGAAACACTTAACCATATTAGCATGTAGTGGGACATGAGGGGTTAAGTGGGTGCCTTGGGTGGCATGTGGAAATTTAGTGGTTGCCTTGGGTGGCATGTGAAATCTAGTGGGTTGCCTTGGGTGGCAATAGAAAATACGATTAGAATACTTAACCAAGTGGAAACATGTAATTAAACATGATTAAAGGGTTAAGTGGGATACACTAGATATGTGACAAACTTAGGTGGGTAGCTTGTGGGGGCCCATTTCAACCAATATCCCAAACGTATCTTTGTGGGCTCGACCCATGTCGAGTGACGGGACACGCATATTGGGCTTGATTATAAGAGGCCAAAACGGGTTAGCGGTGGCAACGCAAGTCCAACGGGTTTCATATGCGTGTGTGGGCCCGGGCTGGTAGATAAGCCGTTGTTGCATCGTGTAGAAATAAAGCCGTGCACCGTTGATATTATTGGGTTGCCACTTTAGGGGAGTGATACACCCCACTGTGGGACCAGCACGGGTATCTACGGTAGGGAGCCGATCGCTGGGGAGTAGTGGGTACACCTAATAAAGATAGGGGCAGACGGCACCTATGTAGGGGTACATGAAACTACTGGGTAAAATTACTAAGTACACCTAGTGGAGATAGGGGCAGACGGCACCTATGTAGTGGGCTAGGGGTACACGAGACTACTGGGGAAATTTTCTAAGTCCTTGGAGGGGATCAACCTTTAAGTAGGAATAACTGGTGTGGTGCTGTTAGTAATTATCCTTGGGTGGGTAGATGCGTCTTTACGGTTATCTAAGTTTATCCTAAGTCTACCAAGCTGCTTAGTGTAGCCATTCATCCCCAGAAATTACCGTAGGTCAAGTTTATGTCTTCTCTGGTTACTTTAAGGATTGTATTGTTAAAGTTATAGGACTCACTCAGACTTATGTCTGACCCCGTTGCTTTTATCTTTTTTTCCAACCCTCAGGTCCTACGGTGGATCCTAGCGGTAGTAGAGCTTGATCGGTTTGCTGTTCCAGTCTTGAGGAGCTTGGGTAGATGTAAAGCTCCAGTTATCCAGTTATCTTTTCTATTGTTCTGGCTATTGTATTGAGAGTGGGATTATGTACTCCTTTATTTTGATGGATATTGTACTTGACTTTTATTGTGGTTTTATGATGTAACCAGACATGTTTACTTCCGCTGTTATGAGATGATGTTTTAAAATTTCAAGTACTGTTTATATCTGTCATGTTGTAATTTTTCTGTTCTATATTCACTAAAATACTCCACCGATGCTATGGCATTCCCTTAGTGAGTGACCATAGCGGGCGTGGGGTGTTACACGTGGTATCAGAGCAAAGGTTACCGGAACAGATAAAATTTTTAGAAAACGATTTTTCTAAAACATTTTTGGAAGAGATATTTTCAAAAACATGTCTTTAAAGAGAAAAGTTTTTGAAAGAAAAGCATAATCCCCAATAGCCATATCCATATCCTTCGAATTCTCCGTTTTGAATCTTTCCTTTTTCGTTTTAGCATGGCTGAGGATCTTAACTTTCCGGAAGGCGTGACGGTACCAGTATGGTATAGGAGATTGATGGAGGCTAGGGCCACCACTACGGGTCCAGAAAATGTTCCTCCACCAACCGTAGCACCCGATCTTCCTCCTCCCCCTCCTCCTCGCACGGATACTTTTGCTAAGACTTGCAAGGAATTTAAAGCTATGGGAGGAAAACCTTTTCAAGGATCTGAAACTTTGGTGGAGGCTAGAGATTGGCTTAAGGAGGTGGAAGAGTTGATAGATATCTTTGAGATGGAAGAAGGAAAGAAAGTCAAGTTAGCTGCTTGGTTAATGAAGGGAGAGGCCTCATTCTGGTGGGAGGTCACTAATGGAGAACGCCCCGTTGACTCTTGGGCGGATTTTAGGCAAAGATTTGTGGCAAAGTTTCTCTCAAGGGCGGAGGAAAACTTGTACATGGAAAGATTCTTGACTCTAAAGCAAGGAAATCTCTCGGTGAAGGAATATGTCAACAAGTTTAATCAATTGGCAAGGTTTGGCCTAGATATGGTGAATACACCGGAGAAGAAGGCTTTAAGGTTCGTGAAAGGCTTGAATGAACCGATGCATGGGTTAGCTATGACTCATATCCCTATGGGGGCCACCTTTGAGAAGCTAGTTGACATGGCACTCATGTATGAAGAAGAGAAGGGTCCCAATGCTAATAGGGCACCCGAGAAGAAGGGAGATCAAAAGAGACCTCAGCAACAACAACAAAGCAAAGGTGGGAAAGGCAACGGTGGCAAGGGCAAGAAGAAGAAGTGTTTCAATTGTGGGACACCTGGCCACCTAAGCAAGGATTGTCGCAAGAAGAAGAAGACTCGCTGCTTCCACTGTGGCGAAGCAGGGCATCTAGTGAAAGATTGTCCTAAGAAGGGGCAAAGGACGGGGTCTACCTCAGGAGGACAGGTGCAAGCTCTTATGGCACCGAGTCAGGCTAGGGGGCAAGTACAGGCTCTCGCAGTCCCACCGATTCAGGAAAGAGGTAGAACTATCTCCGTTGAAAGTCTGGTTTTTCTATTTGACCATCCTTTCCGTACATTGTTTGATTCAGGCGCATCGCATTCGTTTATCTCATCATCATTAGTTGAGTCACTGCACTTAGACACCAGTCTGGTAGATGATCCCTTGGTTGTTTCAAACCCAATTGGGGGCTCCACTTATTTTTCCATGATATGTTTGGGTTTGAAGATTTCTATACTTAGCATTGAGTGCAGATGTGATGCTTTTGTGTTGGGCTTCACGGGCTATGGGTTGATTTTGGGCATGGACTGGTTATCCAGTAACGGTGCCGTTCTTGATTGCTAAAGGAGAGTTGTTAGGCTCATGACCCGCTTGGGTAACACTCTCGAGATTTCTTGTAATCCCAGGGACTCTGTTATGCTAAGTTATCTTGAATCGCTTGACGCTTCGGTCGAGAGTTTGCAATCTGTTAGAGTGGTCCGGGAATATCCGGATGTGTTTGAGGAGGTGAAGGGCTTACCTCCGAAGCGGGAGATTGACTTCCGAATATATCTGGTGGATAATGGTAAATCGGTATCTTTACCAGTGCGCCACATGGCTCCTCGTGAGAGGAGGGAACTCCATAAGCAAGTAGGGGAGTTGCTTGAGAAGGGGTTCATAAGACGGAGTATATCGGAGTGGGGTGCCCCAGTAGTATTTGCTACGAAGGCGGATGGGTCCCTCAGACTTTGTGTAGACTATAGAGAACTCAACAAGCTCACAAAGAAGAATAGACACCCATTGCCGAGGATTGATGATCTTTTCGATCAGTTGGTTGGCGCCTCAGTGTTTTCTCAGTTTGACTTGGCCACGGGGTTTCATCAGTTGAGGGTGGCTGAAGATAGCATAGACAATACTGCCTTTAGAACTCCAGATGGTTTCTATGAGTGGCTAGTGATGCCATTTGGGTTGACGAACGCCCCTGCATACTTTGTTGATTTGATGAGTAGGGTGTTCAGGGAGTTCCTTAATAAATTCGTGGTGGTCTTTGTGGATGATATCTTAGTGTTTTCTAAGAGTGAAGAAGAGCATGCCCTACATCTTGGGGAAGTATTGAAGACTCTTCGGGCACATAGCCTTAAGGCTAAATTCTCTAAATGTCACTTCTGGAGGAAGGAGGTGCGATTCTTGGGGCATGTGGTCTCCAAGGAAGGGATAGCTGTGGACCCCGCGAAGGTAGTATCAATTCAGGATTGGAAGGTTCCGAAGAATGCTACCGAAGTAAGAAGTTTCTTGGGGTTGGCGGGTTATTATAGGAAGTTTATCAAAGACTTCGCGAAGATATCAGCCCCGTTAACCCGCTTAACAAAGAAGAATCTTGTTTTCACATGGGACATAGATTGTGATGATGCGTTCCGACGGTTAAAGAGAGCTTTAACCACTGCTCCAGTTTTAGTGTTGCCAGATGGGAGCAAGCCATTTGTTGTCTATACCGATGCCTGTGGGACAGGACTTGGCGCAGTCTTAATGCAAGAGGGAAGGGTGATAGCCTATGGTGGAAGGCAGTTGAGGGCACATGAGAAAAATTACCCTACCCATGATTTAGAGTTGGCCGCTATTGTTTTTGCGCTTAAGATTTGGCGTCATTATCTTCTTGGTGAGAGATTCGAGTTGTTCACTGACCATAAATCATTGAAGTACTTATTCTCTCAGAAGGATTTAAACTTAAGACAGCAAAGGTGGATGGAGTTCTTAGCATCCTATGATTTCGAGATAGCGTATACCCCTGGCAAGGGTAACGTGGTGGCGGACGCCTTGAGCAGGAAGAGGTTGTCCTTGAGTCCATTGTTCGTGGAACGACGAAGCTTGGAATTTATCTCGATGTTTGATTTCAGACCTTCCGTTGACTATGTAACCGGTTTGCTAGCTTCTTTGGAAGTTAGACCTACTCTTTTGGGGCGGATTGGAGAAGCACAGAGGGACGACCCACAGTTGGTTGAGTTGGTAGAAAGGCTCATAAAGGGGGAGTCGTCCAGCCATTTGAGCAGGTACACCCTAGACGATAGGGGGTGCTTGCGTAGAGACGGTAGACTTTGTGTACCGCAAGACGAGGATTTGAGGAAGGCTATTCTTGATGATGCACACTGTTCTAGGATGACCATTCATCCCGGTGGGGACAAGATGTATCAAGACATGAAGAGGGTTTTCTTCTGGGTCGGTATGAAGAAAGATGTGGCCGAGTATGTCGCTCGATGCTTGGTGTGCCAACAAGTGAAGGCGGAGCAAAAGAAACCTAGTGGGTTGCTTCACCCATTGGAAGTTCCGCAATGGAAGTGGGATAGCATCTCGATGGATTTCATTGACGGGTTACCCAGATCGAGGAAGGGTAATACAAGAATTTGGGTGGTGGTAGACATACTTACTAAGAGCGCCCATTTCATACCTGTGAAAAGCAAGAGGACCGCTCCATGGCTAGCTTCTGTATATCTTCGAGAGATAGTTCGATTGCATGGGGTACCCTCTAGCATAGTGAGTGATCGAGATCCTATCTTCACTAGCGAGTTCTGGAGAAGCTTGCAAGAAGCAGTGGGGACTCAATTGTGTCTGAGCACCGCATATCATCCTCAGACAGACGGCCAGACTAAGAGGGTGAATCGTGTTCTAGAAGACCTTCTGAGGCTTTGTATCTTAGATTTTGGAGGTACATGGGAAGAGCATCTTCCATTGGTGGAGTTCGCATATAATAACAGCTTTCGGTCCAGTATTGGTATGGCTCCTTTCGAAGCTCTCTATGGAAGGCCTTGTCGATCACCTACATGTTGGTGGGAGTCTACGGACAAGATCTTGCTTGGGCCTGATATGATTAGGGAGACTTCTGAGAAGATTGACTTGATTCGAAGAAGGATGAAAGCAGCGCAAGATAGGCAAAAATCTTATGCGGACAAGAGAAGGACGGATTTTGAATTTGAGGTTGGGGACATGGTTTTTGTCAAAGTATCTCCATTGAGAAATGTTGTTCGCTTTGGATCCGTTGGGAAGTTAGCACCGAGGTTTGTTGGGCCGTTTCCTATTAAGGAAAGGATTGGACGGATGGCATATAGGGTGGAGTTGCCCGACAGACTTAGTGGTGTTCATGATGTATTCCATGTATCACATCTGAGGAAGTGCTTACATGAAACTGCAGAGGTGGTAGAGCCGAGCTTGCTTAGAGATGTAGAGGTAGAGCGTGATGCGACGATTCGACGAGCTCCTACTCGCATCCTTGGGTCAGAGACTTGGAAATTGAGGAATCGAGAGGTTCGGCTAGTCAAAGTGCAATGGGGAGAAGATGAGAGCAACGCAACTTGGGAGACGGAAGCGAAGATGCGTTCTTTGTATCCATTTCTTTTTGAGAGTATGTCTTTTAACTTCTCCTTTATCGTTTGACTAGTACTTATCTTATCTTTGGTATGTCCTCTTGTTAGTACCTTTGACCTTTAGATAGGGTAAACCTATGGTTGAAACATGTGTTTGAGACATGTTATGGTTGATGGATGCAAGTGGATGCAAGTGGTTGCTTGTGGTTGCTCGTGGATGCATGTACACACACTCTAGGCACTAGATCGGCTCAATCACTTCATATTGCATATTGCATAAAATTGTGTGTAGGAAGCTATATTTATGGATGTATAATGATTGTGTTATCATATGGATGATGCATTTTGGTGAATGATTGTGCACTCATGTAGATATTGTATGTGTCGATAGGGTTCTCTTGCATACATAATGGATGCATGGCACTATCATGGTTTGCATATGTTCATACATTAGATAGGGAACATATACACACACTTTTTGCATATGCTCATACATCTTTAGAAATTGTTTAAGGACAATGGATGCCCGTGGTTGATGGTTTGAGTAGATGGTTACTTGGATGGTAGGATATGCATTCTCCTTAGCTTAGAGATTTCGGGGACGAAATCCTTTAAGGAGGGGAGAATTTAACACCCCGAATTTTAGTTAATACTAAAATTCACTAATTACAGGATAAATAATCTCAGATGTGGGAATTGGGGGTAACGGGCTGCGTCATTGCGTTCATCTCGGAAAAATACACGAAATAGAGTCCGAGTTTTCGAGAATCGGAGTCCGTATGGCCCGATTTTGGCCCAAAGAAGTTTGAAGAAAATTCAAAGTTAAAAACAGATTTAGAAATTCAAATTTAGATTTTAAAATAGAACCAAGCGGGGCCAGGTGGGAAAATTCCCGCCCTGACCATGTCGACAGGCCTGTCGACAGGGGGTGTCGACTTGCCTGTCGACACGGCGTCTCGAGCCAGAAGTTTGGGTGCACCAGATCTGGTTTTCTGGCTAGGGCTGGGCTGGGTTCTAGAGATTTCCTAAATCTAACGGACCTAATCTAATCTAGGGTTAATCTAAGGGCCTAAAACACTCTCCTAATCTAAAAATACACCGTAAACCTACCCTAATCCATACTAAAAATAGGAATGATGGCCTCATGCCGCCAAATTAAATCTTAGAAGGAGCCTCCACTTGTTTATGAAGGAAGTTGCAAGCTAATCACTCTCTAATCCATCTCTAATCATCACCATCTTCATAATTAGCAACTAATTCCCCTTAATAAGTTTGCTAATCTTGGTTTTGGTGAGTTTCTATAACTTTAACATCAATTGTTAAAGTAAGTAGATTGGGTGTAATAAGACTTATGGTCTTAAATGCGGATTAGTGAGTTTAGATCATTTATAACGATATGCTACTCTATGTTTATGCATAATTAATAAGTGAGTTTATGCATGTTTGATAAGTTGGTTTATGCATGCTTAACAAGTTGGTTTATGCATGTTTAACAAGTGAGTTTGTGCATGATTGATAAGTTGGTTTATGCATGCTTAACAAGTTGGTTTATGCATGTTTAACAAGTGGGTTTATGCATATTTAATAAGTGGATTTATGCCTGTTTAACAAAGTGAGTTATGCAAGTTCATATGCAAGATATGTATATGCTTAAATGACATAATATGCAAGTTATGCATGCTTATGCAAGTATGTGAATGCTTATGCAAGTATGTGAATGCTTATGCAAGTATGATAATGCTTACGCAAGTATATGAATGCTTATGCAAGTATGTGAATGCTTATGCAAGTTATGTGTATGCTCAAATGCATGTTTAACATGTTATGCAAGTTATGAGAATGCTTATATGCAAGTTCAACATGTTATGCAAGATATGTGTATGATAATATGCAAGTTTGGGTTAAATGTAGTTGGGTTAATATATGCTCATATATGCAAGTTGACATCCTCTTAACCCATGACAAAGTTATATGCTAAACCCATGATATTTGTAATGGATCTTTCCCCTTTATTATGTCATGAGAACGATTTACGTGGGGAACGATGGGGTTGGTAAATATGTTAATAAATGCATGATTGGGTATGATTAAGCATACCATAAAAATAAATTACCATAAGTGGGAATTTACATATTGAGTTAGGTCTACCCCATGGGAATTTACCTATTGAGTTAGGTCTACCCATGTTATGGAAACTTGATATTAATTAGGGATAATTAATATGGGGGTGATTAATTAGGTGTAATTAATCGACTAAGACACGAGGTTGGACTCATTTGTAGTGTAAAACTGCCCGGACCCAACCGGCTTAACCAGTTGCTACAAATGTCAGCCCAATGTGAGAGGTCTTAGCCATAAATTAAATACGTGATTAAGGTAAAGACACGAGGTTAGACTCTGTTATGACGTAAGACTGCCCGGACCCTACCGGCTTAACCAGGCGGTCATAACAGCCAGTCTAATGTGGGAGGTCTTTATGGGAGATCACGGTCTTAATTAATTAAGAAACACTTAACCATATTAGCATGTAGTGGGACATGAGGGGTTAAGTGGGTGCCTTGGGTGGCATGTGGAAATTTAGTGGTTGCCTTGGGTGGCATGTGAAATCTAGTGGGTTGCCTTCGGTGGCAATAGAAAATACGATTAGAATACTTAACCAAGTGGAAACATGTAATTAAACATGATTAAAGGGTTAAGTGGGATACACTAGATATGTGACAAGCTTAGGTGGGTAGCTTGTGGGGGCCCATTTCAACCAATATCCCAAACGTATCTTTGTGGGCTCGACCCATGTCGAGTGACGGGACACGCATATTGGGCTTGATTATAAGAGGCCAAAACGGGTTAGCGGTGGAAACGCAAGTCCAACGGGTTTCATATGCGTGTGTGGGCCCGGGCTGGTAGATAAGCCGTTGTTGCATCGTGTAGATATAAAGTCGTGCACCGTTGATAGTATTGGGTTGCCACTTTAGGGGAGTGATACACCCCACTGTGGGACCAACACGGGTATCTACGGTAGGGAGCCGATCGCTGGGGAGTAGTGGGTACACCTAATAAAGATAGGGGCAGACGGCACCTATGTAGGGGTACACGAAACTACTGGGTAAAATTACTAAGTACACCTAGTGGAGATAGGGGCAGACGACACCTATGTAGTGGGCTAGGGGTACAGGAGACTACTGGGGAAATTTTCTAAGTCCTTGGAGGGGATCAACCTTTAAGTAGGAATGACTGGTGTGGTGCAGTTAGTAATTATCCTTGGGTGGGTAGATGCGTCTTTACGGTTATCTAAGTTTATCCTAAGTCTACCAAGCTGCTTAGTGTAGCCATTCATCCCCAGATATTACCGTAGGTCAAGTTTATGTCTTCTCTGGTTACTTTAAGGATTGTATTGTTAAAGTTATAGGACTCACTCAGACTTATGTCTGACCCTGTTGCTTTTATCTTTTTTTTCCAACCCTCAGGTCCTACGGTGGATCCTAGCGGTAGTAGAGCTTGATCGGTTTGCTGTTCCAGTCTTGAGGAGCTTGGGTAGATGTAAAGCTCCAGTTATCCAGTTATCTTTTCTTTTGTTCTGGCTATTGTATTGAGAGTGGGATTATGTACTCCTTTATTTTGATGGATATTGTACTTGACTTTTATTGTGGTTTTATGATGTAACCAGACATGTTTACTTCCGCTGTTATGAGATGATGTTTTAAAATTTCAAGTACTGTTTATATCTATCTTGTTGTAATTTTTCTGTTCTATATTCACTAAAATACTCCACCGATGCTATGGCATTCCCTTTGTGAGTGACCATAGCGGGCGTGGGGTGTTACATGCCGGCTCGGATTGGAGACCCCGGTTCGGATCGGGATGAGGCAGACCCGACCCGCCTGCAGTAATCTACACAAAACTTCGCAATGTCTTCGGCTCGAAAGCTCCGCACCGGTTCGGATCGGGACCGAACCGATCCCCTTCGACTCTGCACAGAAGTGCGCGCACGCTCTTTGCTGGAACAACCGGCTCGGTTCGGATCCGATCCGAACCGACTGGGCCTGCTGCTGCCACACTTCAGATTTGACCGATTCTCTTGCCATAACCACCTCCTACAAACACGGATCGGCCTCCACCTGTCCTAGCACGACCTGATGACCACTTCTCCACTACTTCCGAGATCATCTCAGCGCGTGCCACGTGCCCCTCCGATCCGAACCGATTCAGACTCCCTGGCACTCCTCTACGCCTATAAATACACCACAACATGGCCATTTCAAGGGACTTTTGGCACTTGTTCTTGAGGGATTCCACCATTATCGACACAAGGACTTTGTGAATAGCGGAAGACCGCCCTCTAATCAATCAAAACACGAGGATTTCGTGTATAATCTTCCCTTTAATCTCCTCTTCTTCACTGTAAACACGAGGATTTCGTGTATAAACTGCAAACAAACATCATTGTAATAGTTTTCTTAGGATTTAAGAAACTATAAAGTGGACGTATTCTTGGATTGAGCCGAACCACTATAAAAATATTGTGTGTATCCTTTACTTTTACTACTTTTTCTGCATTGTTCTGTGATCGTGAGGTTGTCACGTTGAATTTGGGTGTTAGTACCAAAATTTGGTCTAACATTTTCACACATATTTGCTTTCTCTTCTTTGCAGGTATGGATTATACTTGCAGCTGGCAGTCCCGGCACGACCTTGGATTTCTTGGATTATCCAGAACACATCTTCCTTCATTCAGCAAGATATGTTCTGAGGGGCAAAATGTAGACCCACTTTTTAGTCAAAGCAGTCATACATGGAATCTCTTCTGAACAATACGCTCAAGTGTTGGGAATACCGTCAGAAGACAGCAACCGATTTGGTTGAAATCGCATCACAAACAAAGAATGGCCCAGAACTCCCATCGGACGAACTTTTCTGGGCCCGAAATCATCAATTATGGAGCTAGGCTCCGTAATTCTCGTAGCTCTCTGAATAAGCTTCAGTTTGAGCTTTGGTTCAACTCAATCGGACTTACGGTTTGAAAGTTATGCCCATTTCCGTGAACGCATGCAGAACCGGAAACTTGGATTTGGAATTAGCATATCCCTTTCAGATCGGATCGGATTAAGACATCACTCCTTCACCAACTCAGCATCTTCCCTTCAACGCATAGGTGCCGGCTCGGATTGGAGACCCCGGTTCGGATCGGGATAAGGCAGACCCGACCCGCCTACAGTATTCTACACAAAACTTCGCAATGTCTTCGGCTCGAAAGCTCCGTACCGGTTCGGATCGGGACCGAACCGATCCCCTTCGACTCTGCACAGAAGTGCGCGCACGCTCTCTACTGGAACAACCGGCTCGGTTCGGATCCGATCCGAACCGACTGGGCCTGCTGCTGCCACACTTCAGATTTGACCGATTCTCTTGCCATAACCACCTCCTACAAACACGGATCGGCCTCCACCTGTCCTTTCACGACCTGATGACCACTTCTCCACTACTTCCGATATCACCTCAGCGCGTGCCACGTGCCCCTCCGATCCGAACCGATTCAGACTCCCTGGCACTCCTCTACGCCTATAAATACACCACAACATGGCCATTTCAAGGGACTTTTGGCACTTGTTCTGGAGGGATTCCACCATTATCGACACAAGGACTTTGTGAATAGCGGAAGACCGCCCTCTAATCAATCAAAACACGAGGATTTCGTGTATAATCTTCCCTTTAATCTCCTCTTCTTCACTGTAAACACGAGGATTTCGTGTATAAACTGCAAACAAACATCATTGTAATAGTTTTCTTAGGATTTAAGAAACTATAAAGTGGACGTATTCTTGGATTGAGCCGAACCACTATAAAAATATTGTGTGTATCCTTTACTTTTACTACTTTTTCTGCATTGTTCTGTGATCGTGAGGTTGTCACGTTGAATTTGGGTGTTAGTACCAAAATTTGGTCTAACATTTTCACACATATTTGCTTTCTCTTCTTTGCCGGTATGGATTATACTTGCAGCTGGCAGGCCCGGCGCGGCCTTGGATTTCTTGGATTATCCAGAACACATCTTCCTTCATTCAGCAAGATATGTTCTAGGGGGCAAAATGTTGACCCGCTTTTTAGTCAAATCAGTCATACATGGAATCTCTTCTGAACAATACGCTCAAGTATTGGGAATACCGTCAGAAGACAGCAACCGATTTGGTTGAAATCGCATCACAAACAAAGAATGGCCCGGAATTCCTATCGGACGAACTTTTCTGGGCCCGAAATCATCAATTACGGAGCCAAGCTCCGTAATTCTCGTAGCTCTCTGAATGAGCTTCAGTTTGAGCTTTGGTTCAACTCAATCGGACTTACGGTTTGAAAGTTATGCCCATTTCCGTGAACGCATGCAGAACCGGAAACTTGGATTTGGAATTAGCATATCCCTTTCGGATCGGATCGGATTAAGACATCACTCCTTCACCAACTCAGCATCTTCCCTTCAACGCACAAGTGCCGGCTCGGATTGGAGACCCCGGTTCGGATCGGGATGAGGCAGACCCGACCCGCCTGCAGTATTCTACACAAAATTTCGCAATGTCTTCGGCTCGAAAGCTCCGCACCGGTTCGGATCGGGACCGAACCGATCCCCTTCGACTCTGCACAGAAGTGCGCGCACGCTCTCTGCTGGAACAACCAGCTCGGTTCGGATCCGATCCGAACCGACTGGGCCTGCTGCTGCCACACTTCAGATTTGACCGATTCTCTTGCCATAACCACCTCCTACAAACACGGATCGGCCTCCACCTGTCCTTTCACGACCTGATGACCACTTCTCCACTACTTCCGATATCACCTCAGCGCGTGCCACGTGCCCCTCCGATCCGAACCGATTCAGACTCCCTGGCACTCCTCTACGCCTATAAATACACCACAACATGGCCATTTCAAGGGACTTTTGGCACTTGTTCTGGAGGGATTCCACCATTATCGACACAAGGACTTTGTGAATAGCGGAAGACCGCCCTCTAATCAATCAAAACACGAGGATTTCGTGTATAATCTTCCCTTTAATCTCCTCTTCTTCACTGTAAACACGAGGATTTCGTGTATAAACTGCAAACAAACATCATTGTAATAGTTTTCTTAGGATTTAAGAAACTATAAAGTGGACGTAGGCTTGGATTGAGCCAAACCACTATAAAAATATTGTGTGTATCCTTTACTTTTACTACTTTTTCTGCATTGTTCTGTGATCGTGAGGTTGTCACGTTGAATTTGGGTGTTAGTACCAAAATTTGGTCTAACATTTTCACATATATTTGCTTTCTCTTCTTTGCAGGTATGGATTATACTTGCAGCTGGTAGGCCCGGCGCGGCCTTGGATTTCTTGGATTATCCAGAACACATCTTCCTTCATTCAGCAAGATATGTTCTAGGGGGCAAAATGTTGACCCGCTTTTTAGTCAAATCAGTCATACATGGAATCTCTTTTGAACAATACGCTCAAGTGTTGGGAATACCGTCAGAAGACAGCAACCGATTTGGTTGAAATCGCATCACAAACAAAGAATGGCCCGGAACTCCTATCGGACGAACTTTTCTGGGCCCGAAATCATCAATTACGGAGCTAAGCGCCGTAATTCTCGTAGCTCTCTGAATGAGCTTAAGTTTGAGCTTTGGTTCAACTCAATCGGACTTACGGTTTGAAAGTTATGCCCATTTCCATGAACGCATGCAGAACCGGAAACTTGGATTTTGAATTAGCATATCCCTTTCGGATCGGATCGGATTAAGAAATCACTCCTTCACCAACTCAGCATCTTCCCTTCAACGCACAAGTGCCGGCTCGGATTGGAGACCCTGGTTCGGATCGGGATGACGCAGACCCGACCCGCCTGCAGTATTCTACACAAAATTTCGCAATGTCTTCGGCTCGAAAGCTCCGCACCGGTTCGGATCGGGATCGAACCGATCCCCTTCGACTCTGCATAGAAGTGCGCGCACGCTCTCTGCTGGAACAACCGGCTCGGTTCGGATCCAATCCGAACCGACTGGGCCTGCTGCTGCCACACTTCAGATTTGACCGATTCTCTTGCCATAACCACCTCCTACATACACGGATCGGCCTCCACCTGTCCTATCACGACCTGATGACCACTTCTCCACTACTTCCGAGATCACCTCAACGCGTGCCACGTGCCCTTCCGATCCGAACCGATTCAGACTCCCTGGCACTCCTCTACGCCTATAAATACACCACAACATGGCCATTTCAAGGGACTTTTGGCACTTGTTCTGGAGGGATTCCACCATTATCGACACAAGGACTTTGTGAATAGCGGAAGACCGCCCTCTAATCAATCAAAACACGAGGATTTCGTGTATAATCTTCCCTTTAATCTCCTCTTCTTCACTGTAAACACGAGGATTTCGTGTATAAACTGCAAACAAACATCATTGTAATAGTTTTCTTAGGTTTTAAGAAATTATAAAGTGGACGTAGGCTTGGATTGAGCCGATCCACTATAAAAATATTGTGTGTATCCTTTACTTTTACTGCTTTTTCTGCATTGTTCTGTGATCATGAGGTTGTCACGTTGAATTTGGGTGTTAGTACCAAAATTTGGTCTAACATTTTCACACATATTTGCTTTCTCTTCTTTGCAGGTATGGATTATACTTGCAGCTGGCAGGCCCGGCGCGGCCTTGGATTTCTTGGATTATCCAAAACACGTCTTCCTTCATTCAGCAAGATATGTTCTGGGGGGGGCAAAATGTTGACCCGCTTTTTAGTCAAAGCAGTCGTACAAGGAATCTCTTCTGAACAATAAGCTCAAGTGTTGGGAATACCGTCAGAAGACATCAACCGATTTTGTTGAAATCGCATCACAAACAAAGAATGGCCCGGAACTCCTATCGGACGACCATTTTTGGGCCCGAAATCATCAATTACGGAGCTGAGCTCTGTAATTCACGTAGCTCTCTGAATAAGCTTCAGTTTGAGCTTTGGTTCAACTCAATCGGACTTACGGTTTGAAAGTTATGCCCATTTCCGTGAACGCATGCAGAACCGGAAACTTGGATTTGGAATTAGCATATCCCTTTCGGATCGGATCGGATTAAGACATCACTCCTTCACCAACTCTGCATCTTCCCTTCAACGCACAGGTGCCGGCTCGGATTGGAGAATCCGGTTCGGATCGGGATGAGGCAGACCCGATCCGCCTACAGTATTCTACACAAAACTTCGCAATGTCTTCGGCTCGAAAGCTCCGCACCGGTTCGGATCGGGACCGAACCGATCCCCTTCGACTCTGCACAGAAGTGCGCGCATGCTCTCTACTGGAACAACCGGCTCGGTTCGGATCCGATCCGAACCGACTGGGCCTGCTGCTGCCACACTTCAGATTTGACCGATTCTCTTGCCATAACCACCTCCTACAAACACGGATCGGCCTCCACCTGTCCTTTCACGACCTGATGACCACTTCTCCACTACTTCCGATATCACCTCAGCGCGTGCCACGTGCCCCTTTGATCCGAACCGATTCAGACTCCCTGGCACTCCTCTACGCCTATAAATACACCACAACATGGCCATTTCAAGGGACTTTTGGCACTTGTTCTGGAGGGATTCCACCATTATCGACACAAGGACTTTGTGAATAGCGGAAGACCGCCCTCTAATCAATCAAAACACGAGGATTTCGTGTATAATCTTCCCTTTAATCTCCTCTTCTTCACTGTAAACACGAGGATTTCGTGTATAAACTGCAAACAAACATCATTGTAATAGTTTTCTTAGGATTTAAGAAACTATAAAGTGGACGTATTCTTGGATTGAGCCGAACCACTATAAAAATATTGTGTGTATCCTTTACTTTTACTACTTTTTCTGCATTGTTCTGTGATCGTGAGGTTGTCACGTTGAATTTGGGTGTTAGTACCAAAATTTGGTCTAACATTTTCACACATATTTGCTTTCTCTTCTTTGCAGGTATGGATTATACTTGCAGCTGGCAGGCCCGGCGCGGCCTTGGATTTCTTGGATTATCCAGAACACATCTTCCTTCATTCAGCAAGATGTGTTCTGGGGGACAAAATGTTGACCCGCTTTTTAGTCAAATCAGTCATACATGGAATCTCTTCTGAACAATACGCTCAAGTATTGGGAATACCGTCAGCAGACAGCAACCGATTTGGTTGAAATCGCATCACAAACAAAGAATGGCCCGGAACTCCTATCGGACGAACTTTTCTGGGCCCGAAATCATCAATTACGGAGCCAAGCTCCGTAATTCTCGTAGCTCTCTGAATAAGCTTCAGTTTGAGCTTTGGTTCAACTCAATCGGACTTACGGTTTGAAAGTTATGCCCATTTCCGTGAACGCATGCAGAACCGGAAACTTGGATTTGGAATTAACATATCCCTTTCGGATCGGATCGGATTAAAACATCACTCCTTCACCAACTCAGCATCTTCCCTTCAACGCACAGGTGCCGGCTCGGATTGGAGACCCCGGTTCGGATCGGGACGAGGCATACCCGACCCGCCTGCAGTAATCTACACAAAACTTCGCAATGTCTTCGGCTCGAGAGCTCCACACCTGTTCGGATCGGGACCGAACCGATCCCCTTCGACTCTGCACAGAAGTGCGCGCACGCTCTCTGCTGGAACAACCGGCTCGGTTCGGATCCGATCCGAACCGACTGGGCCTGCTGCTGCCACACTTAAGATTTGACCGATTCTCTTGCCATAACCACCTCTTACAAACACGGATCGGCCTCCACCTGTCCTAGCACGACCTGATGACCACTTCTCCACTACTTCCGAGATCACCTCAAAGCGTGCCACGTGCCCCTCCGATCCGAACCGATTGAGACTCCCTGGCACTCCTCTACGCCTATAAATACACCACAACATGGCCATTTCAGGGGATTTTGGCACTTGTTCTGGAGGGATTCCACCATTATCGACACAAGGACTTTGTGAATAGCGGAAGACCGCCCTCTAATCAATCAAAACACGAGGATTTCGTGTATAATCTTACCTTTAATCTCCTCTTCTTCACTGTAAACATGAGGATTTCATGTATAAACTGCAAACAAACATCATTGTAATAGTTTTCTTAGGATTTAAGAAACTATAAAGTGGACGTATTCTTGGATTGAGCCGAACCACTATAAAAATATTGTGTGTATCCTTTACTTTTACTGCTTTTTCTGCATTGTTCTGTGATCGTGAGGTTGTCACGTTGAATTTGGGTGTTAGTACCAAAATTTGGTCTAACATTTTCACACATATTTGCTTTCTCTTCTTTGCAGGTATGGATTATACTTGCAGCTGGCAGGCCTGGCGCGGCCTTGGATTTCTTGGATTATCCAGAACACATCTTCCTTCATTCAGCAAGTTATGTTCTGGGGGGCAAAATGTTGACCCGCTTTTTAGTCAAAGCAGTCATACATGGAATCTCTTCTGAACAATACGGTCAAGTGTTGGGAATACCGTCAGAAGACAGCAACCGATTTGGTTGAAATCACATCACAAACAAAGAATGGCCGGAACTCCTATCGGACGACCTTTTCTGGTCCCGAAATCATCAATTACGGAGCTGAGCTCCGTAGTTCTCGTAGCTCTCTGAATAAGCTTCAGTTTGAGCTTTGGTTCAACTCAATCGGACTTACGGTTTGAAAGTTATGCCCATTTCTGTGAACGCATGCAGAACCGGAAACTTGGATTTGGAATTAGCATATCCCTTTCGGATCGGATCGGATTAAGTGTAACACCCCACACCCGCTATAGTCACTCACTAAGGGAATGCCATAGCATCGGTGGAGTATTTTTAGTGAGTATAGAACAGTAAAATTACAACAAGACAGATATAATGTAATACTTGAAAATTTAAAACATCATCTCATAGCAGCGGAAAGTAAAACATGTTTGGTTACATCATAAAACCATAACAAGAGTCAACTACAAAATATCCATCCTGAATAAAATAAGTACATAATCCCACTACTCATAACAAATAGCCATAACAGAAAAGATAAGATAAGCTGAGCTCTACATCTACGGTCCAAGCTCCAAGAGATAGATAAAGCAAACTGATCAAGCCCACTAGCACTAGGCCCAACCTGAGGACCTGAAGGAAAAAGATAAAAACAACGGGGGTCAGACATAAGCCTGAGTGAACCCTATCTCCTTAATAATACAATTATTAAAGTAATTAGGGTATGATATGAACTCGGTATGGTATCTTTGGGGATAATGACTAAACTAAGTTGCCCACGAACACAGGACGAACTAAGATAACCGTAAAGACACATCTACCCACCCAAGGATAATTACTAACTGCACCACATCAGTCACTCCTACTCAAAGGTTGATCCCACCCAAGGATATCAAAGATAGATATAACCAGTAGTTTCCTGTACCCTAGTTGACTACATAGGTGCCGTCTGCCCCTATCTCTACTAGGTGTACCCCACTACCCCAAGCGATCGGCTCCCTAACGTAGATACCCGTGCTGGTCCCACAGTGGGGTGTATAACTCCCCTAAAGTGGCTACCCAATACTATCAACGGTGCACGGCTTTATATCTACACGATGCAACAATGGCTTATCTACCAGCCCGGGCGCACACACGCATATGAAACCCGTTGGACTTGCGTTGCCACCGCTACCCCGTTTTGGCCTCTTATAATCAAGCCCAATATGCGTGTCCCGTCACTCGACATGGGTCGAGCCCACAAAGATACGTTTGGGATATTGGTTGAAATGGGCCCCCCACAAGCTACTACTTAAGCTTGTCATTTTATCTAGTGCATCCCACTTAACCCCTTTTTATAATCATGCCCCCTTACATGTTAAGGTTTGGTTAAGTCATCCAATTATATTACAATTGCCCCTTAAGGCACCCACTAGATTCCCACATGCCACCCAAGGCACTTACTTGATTTCCCCATGCCACCCAAGGCACTTACTTAACCCTTTAATCATGTTTAGTTACATGTTCCACTTTGGTTAAGTATTCTTATCGTATTTTCTATTGCCACCCAAGGCAACCCACTAGTTTCCTCATGCCACCCAAGGCACCCCCACTAGTTACTATATGCCACCCAAGGCACCCACTTAACCCCTCATGTCCCACTACATGCTAATATGGTTAAGTGTTTCTTAATTAATTAAGACCGTGATCTCCCATAAAGACCTCCCACATTAGACTGGCTGTTATGACCGCCTGGTTAAGCCGGTAGAGTCCGGGCAGTCTTACGTCATAACAGAGTCTAACCTCGTGTGTAACACCCCGAATTTCGGTTAATGCTAAAATTCACTAATTACAGAATTAATAATCTCAGATGTGAGAATTGGGGGAAAACGGGCTGCGTCATTGCGTTCGTCTCGGAAAAATACGCGAAATAGAGTCCGAGTTTTCGAGAATCGGAGTCCGTATGAAAGAGATATGGACGAACGAAGTTAGGCAGAAGAACCTCGAACAGGCCAGAAATGCACTGGCGCACTTGTGAAGTGCGCCAGAACAAAAATGCACTGGCGCACTTGTGAAGTGCGCCAGTACAAAAATAGACTGGCGCACTTGGGAAGTGCGCCCGTGCCGAGCCAAGAAACCTGCACAGTTTCTAGAGAGTTCTGTGGTTGGGTGCACCAGTTTGGGGTTTGGGCTTGGTCTTAGGGCTGATTTCTGGAGAGTTCCGAGATCTAAGGGTCCTAAACTAATCTAGGGTTAATCTAAGGGTCTAAAATGCAACCTAATCCTATAAATAAGACCACAACCCTACCCTAATTCATTCATAATTAAACCTAGTAACTAAACTATGGCAAAATGAAACTTGATCATGGCCTCCACAAATCAATGAAGAGGAAAGCAAGCTAATCAACCTCTCTAATCAACTTCTAATCCATTCTAACATCTTAATCTTCTTCATTTGGAGTGCAAATTGCTAGTGGTGAGTTTCTATCACTTTGATGATCAATTGTTAAGATAAGTAGATTAGGTGTAATGAGACTTATGGTCTTGAATGCAGATTTGTGAGTTTGAATCATTTGTAATGATATGCTAATCTATGTATAATATTAATCCTATGTTGAATATGTAAGTTTATGCAAGTTGAATATGAGAGTTTATGCAAGTTGGATATGTGGGTTTATGCATAATAAGTAATTGATTTTATGCAAGTTAAGTAGGTGATATTATGCAAGATGAATATGTGATTCTATGCATGCTAAGTATATGATATTATGCAAGTTTAGTATGTGATTCTATGCATGCTAAGCATATGATATTATGCAAGTTTAGGATGTGATTCTATGCATGCTAAGTATGTGATAATATGCATGATTAATAAGTTGTTTTATGCATATTTAACAAGTGGGTTTATGCATGTTTAACAAGTTCATATGCAAGTTACATGTATGATAATATATGCTATGCAAGTTACATGTTTGTTAATATGCAAGTTACATGTATGTTAATATGCAAGATATGCTATGCAAGTTACATGTTTGTTAATATGCAAGTATGTGAATGCTTATGCAAGTTATGTGTATGCTTAGATGCATGTTTAACATGTTATGCTAAGATTTGGTTAAACCCATGATGTTGTGATGGATCTTCCCTTTTATTATGTCGTGAAATGAAAACGATTTGCGTGGGGAACGATGGGGTTAATAAAGACGTTAATAAAAGTATGATTGGGTATGATTAAGCATACCATAAAAACAAATTAACATAAGTGGGAATTTACCTACTGAGTTAGGTCTACCCCATGGGAATTTACCTATTGAGTTAGGTCTACCCATGTTATGAAAAACTTGATATTAATTAGGGATAATTAATATAAATTATGGGGGTGATTAATTAGGTGTAATTAATCGACTAAGACACGAGGTTGGACTCAGTTGTAGCGTAAAACTGCCCGGACCCAACCGGCTTAACCAGTTGCTACAAATGTTAGCCCAATGTGAGAGGTCTTAGGCACAAACTAAATACGTGATTAATGTAAAGACACGAGGTTAGACTCGGTTATGACATAAGGCTGCCCGGACCCAACCGGCTTAACCAGCGGTCATAAAATATAGTCTAATGTGAGAGGTCTTTATGAGGATCACAGCCTTAATTAATTAAGAAACACTTAACCATATAAGCATGTAGTGGGGCTTGAGGGTTAAGTGGGTGCCTTGGGTGGCATGAGAAAACTAGTGGGTTGCCTTGGGTGGCAATAGAAAACACGATTAGAATACTTAACCAAAGTGGAACATGTAATTAAACATGATTAAGGGGTTAAGTAAGTGCCTCGGGTGGCATGTGGGAATTAAGTAAAGGACTTGGGTGTCATGCGGAAATCTAGTGGGTGCCTTGAAAGGTAATTAAAATATGATTAATGACTTAACCAAAGTATTTATAACATGTAAGTAGACATGGTTAAAGGGGTTAAGTGGGATACACTAGATAAAAAAAATAACAAGCTTAGGTGGTAGCTTGTGGGGGCCCATCTCAACCAATATCCCAAACGTATCTTTGTGGGCTCGACCCAAGTCGGGTGACGGGACACGCATATTGGGCTTGACTATAAGAGGCCAAAAACGGGTTAGCGGTGGCAACGTAGGACCAACGGGTTTCATATGCGTGTGTGGACCCGGGCTGGTTAGTAAATCGTTGTTACATCGTGTAGATATAAAGCCGTGCACCGTTGATATTATCAGGTTGCCGCTTTGGGGAAATGATACACCCCATTGTGGGACCAGCACGGGTATCTACGTTAGGGAGCCGATCGCTTGGGAGTAGTGGGTACACCTAGTAATGATAGGGGCAGACGGCACCTATGTAGGGGTACTAGAAACTACTGGGTAAAAATTACTAAGTACATTTAGTGGGATCAACCTTTAAGTAGGAATTAATCTTAGGTAGGTAAAACTGGTGTGGTGCAGTGTAGGAATTATCTTTGAGTAGGTCTGGGGCGGTGTAATTTAGTAATTATCCTTGGGTGGGTAAATGCGTCTTTACGGTTATCTTAGTTTATCCTAAGTTTGCCAAGCTGCTTGGTGTAGCCATGCATCCCCAGGCGTTACCGTATATCGACTTATGTCTTCTCTGGTTATTTTAATGATTGTATTGTTAGGGTTATAGGACTCACTCAGACTTATGTCTGACCCCGTTGTTTTTATCTTTTTCCCCCAACCCCAGGTTATTAGAGTGGGCCTGGTGCTAGTGGGCTTTGATCGGATTGCTGTATCTATTCTTTGGAGCTTGGACCGTTGAAGTGAAGCCCAGTTCATCTTTTCTTTTATGGCTATTAGTTATGTAATGGGATTATGTACTTCTATTTTATCAAGATGGATATTATGTACTTGACTTTGGTTTATGGTTTTGTGATGTAACCAAACATGTATTACTTTCCGCTGCAATGAAATGATGTTTTAAACTTTCAAGTATTACTTATATCTGTCTTGTTGTAATTTTACTGTTCTATATTCACTTAAAATACTTCACCGAAACTAAGGCATTCCCCTGGTATGAGTGACCTTAGCGGACGTGGGGTGTTACACGTGGTATCGGAGCAAAGGTTACCAGAACAGATAAAATTTTTAGAAAAACTATTTTTCTAAGAAAATTTTTGAAGGAGTATTTTCAAAAACATGTCTTTTAAGAGAAAAGTTTTTGAGAGAAAAGCATAATCCCCGATAGCCATATCTTTATCTTTCGAATTCTCCGTTTGAATCTTTTTTTTTTCTCTCGTTTTGAGTTTCCCCTCCGTTTGTAGATGATCTTTCTAAGATAGATAAGAATGGAAAACCGCTTCAAGGGACTTAGACGTAAATCAGATTAGAAGTTGGTTCAAGAAGGAGGAGGACTTGTAGGTACTTATTGGATGGACGATGGGAGGAAGGCTCTAATAGTTGTTTGGTTAATAAAGGACGAAGCCTCATTGATGGGAGGTTACGAGTGGAGAATGGGAAGGAGAAGGCTAGTAGTTATCCTTTTGGGAGGAATAGGACACCTTATTAGGATTGACCAAAGAAGCAAGGACAAGGTATGGAATCTTCTGGAGGGTAGTTGTATTCCCTCACGACTAGGGTGCCGGATGGGGATAAGACCGTCTAGGTTGGAATTTGGATTTCTTTATTATCCGATTCGAACTTTATTTGATTTGGACGCATTAAGTTCGTTTATCTCATCATTGTTAGTGAGTCACTGCACTTAGACACCAGTTTAGTAGATGATCCCTTAGTTGTTTCAAACCAAATTGGGCTCCATGATGTGTTTGGGTTTGAAAGTTTCTATACTTAGCATTGAGTTTGGATGTGATGCTTGTTGGGCTTCACGGACTATGAGTTAGTTTTGGGCATGAACTGGTTATCCAGTAGGGGTGCCGTTCTTGATTTTGAAGGGAGAGTTGTTAGGCTTATGACCCGCTTTGGTAACACTCTCGAGATCTCTAGTAATCCCATAGAATCTGTTATGCTAAGTTATCTAGAATCGCTGGACACGTCGGTCGAGAGTTTGCGATCTGTTAGAAGTGGTCCGGGAATACTCGGATGTGTTTGAGAAGGTGAAGGGCTTACCTCTGGAGCGGGAGATTGACTTCCGAATATATCTGGAAAACAATGCCAAACCAGTGACTTGGCCAGTGTGCCACAAGGCTCCTCGTGAGAGGAGGGAACTCCATAAGTAAGTAGGCGATTGCTTGAGAAGGGGTTCATAAGAAGAAGTATATCGGAGTGGGGCGCTCCAGTAGTTTTTGCCATGAAGGCGGATGGGTCCCTCAGACTTTGTGTAGGCTAAAGAGAACTAAATAAACTCACAAAGAAGAATAGACACCCATTGCCAAAGATTGATGATCTCTTTGATCAGTTGGTTGGCGCCTCAGTATTTTCGCAGTTGGACTAAGCCACATGGTTTCGTCAGTTGAGAGTGGCTGACGATAGTATAGAGAAGATTGCCTTTAGGACTTCGGATGGTTTTATGAGTGGCTGGTGATGCTATTTGGTTTGACGAACGCCCCCGCATACTTTGTTGATTGGAAGAGAAGGGTGTTCAGGGAGTACCTAAATAAGTTTGTGATGGCCTTTGTAAATGACATCTTGGTCTTTTCAAGGAGCGTAATAAGTTTTCGTATGTGCTCAATAGGGTGAGCAAAGCCAGTTATAGGATAAACGGTGGTTTTGGAGCGAGACTGGCGAGGACATCCAAAGTTGGTCAAAGGCTTAATTGTTTAGCCATTATTATTATTATTTTTAGTATCATCTCACGTAGGTTGCCTGAACTCGAAGGAGATGTCCCTTGGGTGTTTGTCTGATATTGGTTTCGGCCTTTGGGGCTTGCATTTGGGGGATGTCGAATTCGTCTAGGGTGGTCTGCGTGAGAGATGGACAGTTGTGACGATTTTGGATAGGATTCTTAGCATCTTATGAGTTTGAGATAGCGTATACCCCTAACAAGGGAAACAGGGTAGTAGACGCCTTAAGAAGAAAAAGGTTGTCCGTTGAACTATAGAGTTTAGAATTTATTTCTATGTTTGACTTTAGACCTTCCGTTAACTTTGTACCCAGTTTTGCTAGCCTCCTTGGAGGTTAGGCCTACTCTTTTAGGCGGATTGGCGGAGCACAGCGAGACGACCTACAGTTGGATGAGTTAGTAGAGAAGCTCACGAGGAGAGGGTCGTCCAGCATTTTGAATAAGATACACCCTAGATGGTAAGGGGTGGTTGCGTAGAGACGGTAGACTTTGTGTACCGCAAGACGAGAATTTAAGGAAGGCTATACTTGATGATACACATCGGTCGAAGATGACCATTCATCCCGGTAGGGACCAGATGTACCAAGACATGAGGCGAGTTTTCTTTTTGGCCAATATGAAGAAAGACGCGGCCAAGTATGTCGCTAGATGCTTGGTATGCTAACAAGTGAAAGTGGAACAGAAGAAACCCGGAGGGTTGCTTCACCCGTTGGAAGTTCCGAAATAGGAAGTAGGATAGTGCCTTGTTGGATAACCGAAATCAAGGAAGGGTAATACGGGGATTGGGCTTATGGTAGATAGACTTACTAAGTGTGCCCATTTCATACCCGTGAAGAGCAAGAGGACTATTCCATGTCTAGCTTCAGTTTACCTTCAAGGGATTATTAGATTGCATGGTGTACCTCCCAGTATAGTGAGCGATCGAGATCCTATCTTCACTAGTGAGTTTTGGAGAAGTTTGCAAGAGGCGGTAAGGACTCAGTTGTGTTTGAGCACCGCATCTCATCCTCAGACGGACGGTCAGACCAAGAGGGTGAACCGTATCTAGAACATCTTTTGAGGTTATGTATTTTGGATTTTGGAGGTGCATGGGAAGAGCATCTTCCGTTGGTGGAGTTCGCATATAATAGCAGCTTTCAGTCCAGTATTGGTATGGCTCCTTTCAAAGCTCTTTATGGAAGGCCTTGTCGATCTCCTACATGTTGGTGGGAATCTACGGATAAGATCTTGCTTGGGCCAGATATGGTTAGAGAGACTTCAGAGAAGATGGGTTGGATTCGAAGAAGGATGAAAGCGGCGGAATCTTATGCGGACAAGAGGAGAACAGAGCTTGAGTTTGATATTAGGACATGCTTTTTATCAAGGTGTCTCCGTTACGGAATGTGGTTCACTTTGGATCTGTTAGGAAGTGAGTACCAAGGTTTGTAGGGCCATTTCCCATTAAGGAAAGAATTGGACGGATGGCATATAGAGTGGAGTTGCCTGACAGACTTAGTGGTGTACCGGATGTATTTCATGTGTCCCATTTGAGGAAGTGCTTACATGAGACCGCTGAGGTGGTAAAGCCGAGTTTGCTTAAAGAAGTAGAGTTAGAGCACGATTCGACGAGCTCCTACTCGCATCATTGGGCCAGAGACTAGGAAGTTGAGGAACAGAGAAGTTCAGCTAGTTAGAATACTACTTGGGAGACGGAAGCGAAGATGCGTTCTTTGTATCCATTTCTTTTGGAGAGTATGTCTTTTAACTTCTCCTTTATCGCTTGCCTAGTACTTATCTTATCTTTAGTAGGTCCTCTCGTTAGTCCTGTTTGACCTTTAGATAGGGAAAACCTATGGTTGAAACATGTGTTTGAGACATGTTATGGTTGATGGATGCAAGTGGATGCAAGTGTTTGCTAGTGGTTGCTCGTGGATGCATATATACACACTCTAGGCACTAGATCGGCTCAATCACTTCATATTGCATATTGCATAAAATTGTGTGTAGTTAGCTATATTGATGGATGTATAATGATTGTGTTATCATATGGATGATGCATTTTGGTGAATGATTGTGCACTCATATAGATACGGTATGTGTCGATAGGGTTATCTCGCATACATATTGGATGCATGGCACTATCATGGTTTGCATATGTTCGTACATTAGATAGGGAACATATACACACACTTTTCGCATATGCTCATACATCATTAGAAATTGTTTAAGGATAATGGATGCCCGTGTTTGATGGATTGAGTAGATGGTTGTTTGGATGGTAGGATATGCATTCTCCTTAGCTTAGAGATTTCGGGGACGAAATCCTTTAAGGAGGGGAGAATGTAACACCCCGAATTTCGGTTAATGCTAAAATTCACTAATTACAGAATTAATAATCTCAGATGTGAGAATTGGGGGAAAACGGGCTGCGTCATTGCGTTCGTCTCGGAAAAATACGCGAAATAGAGTCCGAGTTTTCGAGAATCGGAGTCCGTATGAAAGAGATATGGACGAACGAAGTTAGGCATAAGAACCTGGAAAAGGCCAGAAATGCACTGGCGCACTTGTGAAGTGCGCCAGAACAAAAATGCACTGGCGCACTTGTGAAGTGCGCCAGTACAAAAATAGACTGGCGCACTTGGGAAGTGCGCCCGTGCCGAGCCAAGAAACCTGCACAGTTTCTAGAGAGTTCTGTGGTTGGGTGCACCAGTTTGGGGTTTGGGCTTGGTCTTAGGGCTGATTTCTGGAGAGTTCCGAGATCTAAGGGTCCTAAACTAATCTAGGGTTAATCTAAGGGTCTAAAATGCAACCTAATCCTATAAATAAGACCACAACCCTACCCTAATTCATTCATAATTAAACCTAGTAACTAAACTATGGCAAAATGAAACTTGATCATGGCCTCCACAAATCAATGAAGAGGAAAGCAAGCTAATCAACCTCTCTAATCAACTTCTAATCCATTCTAACATCTTAATCTTCTTCATTTGGAGTGCAAATTGCTAGTGGTGAGTTTCTATCACTTTGATGATCAATTGTTAAGATAAGTAGATTATGTGTAATGAGACTTATGGTCTTGAATGCGGATTTGTGAGTTTGAATCATTTGTAATGATATGCTAATCTATGTATAATATTAATCCTATGTTGAATATGTAAGTTTATGCAAGTTGAATATGAGAGTTTATGCAAGTTGGATATGTGGGTTTATGCATAATAAGTAATTGATTTTATGCAAGTTAAGTAGGTGATATTATGCATGATGAGTATGTGATTCTATGCATGCTAAGTATATGATATTATGCAAGTTTAGTATGTGATTCTATGCATGCTAAGTATATGATATTATGCAAGTTTAGTATGTGATTCTATGCATGCTAAGCATATGATATTATGCAAGTTTAGGATGTGATTCTATGCATGCTAAGTATGTGATAATATGCATGATTAATAAGTTGTTTTATGCATATTTAACAAGTGGGTTTATGCATGTTTAACAAGTTCATATGCAAGTTACATGTATGATAATATATGTTATGCAAGTTACATGTTTGTTAATATGCAAGTTCATGTATGTTAATATGCAAGATATGCTATGCAAGTTACATGTTTGTTAATATGCAAGTTACATGTATGTTAATATGCAAGATATGCTATGCAAGTTACATGTTTGTTAATATGCAAGTATGTGAATGCTTATGCAAGTTATGTGTATGCTTAGATGCATGTTTAACATGTTATGCAAGTTGTGAGAATGCTTATATGCAAGTTCAACATGTTATGCAAGTTATGTGTGCTTATGCAAGTTATGTGAATGCTAATATGCAAGTTCAACATGTTATGCAAGATATGTGTATGATAATATGAAAGTTCATATGCAATATGTTATGCAAGTCATGTGCGATAATATGCAAGTTTGGGTTAAATATAGTTGGATTAATATATGCTCATGTATGCAATTTGACATTCTCTTAACCCATGACAAAGTTATATGCTAAGATTTGGTTAAACCCATGATGTTGTGATGGATCTTCCCTTTTATTATGTCGTGAAATGAAAACGATTTGCGTGGGGAACGATGGGGTTAATAAAGATGTTAATAAAAGTATGATTGGGTATGATTAAGCATACCATAAAAACAAATTAACATAAGTGGGAATTTACCTATTGAGTTAGGTCTACCCCATGGGAATTTACCTATTGAGTTAGGTCTACCCATGTTATGAAAAACTTGATATTAATTAGGGATAATTAATATAAATTATGGGGGTGATTAATTAGGTGTAATTAATCGACTAAGACACGAGGTTGGACTCAGTTGTAGCGTAAAACTGCCCGGACCCAACCGGCTTAACCAGTTGCTACAAATGTTAGCCCAATGTGAGAGGTCTTAGGCACAAACTAAATACGTGATTAATGTAAAGACACGAGGTTAGACTCGGTTATGACATAAGGCTGCCCGGACCCAACCGGCTTAACCAGCGGTCATAAAATATAGTCTAATGTGAGAGGTCTTTATGAGGATCACAGCCTTAATTAATTAAGAAACACTTAACCATATAAGCATGTAGTGGGGCTTGAGGGTTAAGTGGGTGCCTTGGGTGGCATGAGAAAACTAGTGGGTTGCCTTGGGTGGCAATAGAAAACACGATTAGAATACTTAACCAAAGTGGAACATGTAATTAAACATGATTAAGGGGTTAAGTAAGTGCCTCGGGTGGCATGTGGGAATTAAGTAAAGGACTTGGGTGTCATGATGAAATCTAGTGGGTGCCTTGAAAGGTAATTAAAATATGATTAATGACTTAACCAAAGTATTTATAACATGTAAGTAGACATGGTTAAAGGGGTTAAGTGGGATACACTAGATAAAAAAAATAACAAGCTTAGGTGGTAGCTTGTGGGGGCCCATCTCAACCAATATTCCAAACGTATCTTTGTGGGCTCGACCCAAGTCGGGTGACGGGACACGCATATTGGGCTTGACTATAAGAGGCCAAAAACGGGTTAGCGGTGGCAACGTAGGACCAACGGGTTTCATATGCGTGTGTGGACCCGGGCTGGTTAGTAAATCGTTGTTACATCGTGTAGATATAAAGCCGTGCACCGTTGATATTATCAGGTTGCCACTTTGGGGAAATGATACACCCCATTGTGGGACCAGCACGGGTATCTACGTTAGGGAGCCGATCGCTTGGGAGTAGTGGGTACACCTAGTAATGATAGGGGCAGACGGCACCTATGTAGGGGTACTTGAAACTACTGGGTAAAAATTACTAAGTACATTTAGTGGGATCAACCTTTAAGTAGGAATTAATCTTAGGTAGGTAAAACTGGTGTGGTGCAGTGTAGGAATTTTCTTTGAGTAGGTCTAGGGCGGTGTAATTTAGTAATTATCCTTGGGTGGGTAAATGCGTCTTTACGGTTATCTTAGTTTATCCTAAGTTTGCCAAGCTGCTTGGTGTAGCCATGCATCCCCAGGCGTTACCGTATATCGACTTATGTCTTCTCTGGTTATTTTAATGATTGTATTGTTAGGGTTATAGGACTCACTCAGACTTATGTCTGACCCCGTTGTTTTTATCTTTTTCCCCCAACCCCAGGTTATTAGAGTGGGCCTGGTGCTAGTGGGCTTTGATCGGATTGCTGTATCTATTCTTTGGAGCTTGGACCGTTGAAGTGAAGCCCAGTTCATCTTTTCTTTTATGGCTATTAGTTATGTAGTGGGATTATGTACTTCTATTTTATCAAGATGGATATTATGTACTTGACTTTGGTTTATGGTTTTGTGATGTAACTAAACATGTATTACTTTCCGCTGCAATGAAATGATGTTTTAAATTTTCAAGTATTACTTATATCTGCCTTGTTGTAATTTTACTGTTCTATATTCACTTAAAATACTTCACCGAAACTAAGGCATTCCCCTGGTATGAGTGACCTTAGCGGACGTGGGGTGTTACATCGTGTCTTTACCTTAATCACGTATTTAATTTATGGCTAAGACCTCTCACATTGGGCTGACATTTGTAGCAACTGGTTAAGCCGGTCGGGTCCGGGCAGTTTTACACTACAAATGAGTCCAACCTCGTGTCTTAGTCGATTAATTACACCTAATTAATCACCCCCATATTAATTATTCCTAATTAATATCAAGTTTTCCATAACATGGGTAGACCTAACTCAATAGGTAAATTCCCATGGGGTAGACCTAACTCAATAGGTAAATTCCCACTTATGGTAATTTATTTTTATGGTATGCTTAATCATACCCAACCATGCTTTAATTAACATATTTACCAACCCCATCGTTTCCCCACGTAAATCGTTCTCATTTCATGACATAATAAAGGGGAAGATCCATCACAACTATCATGGGTTTAGCATACAACTTTGTCATGGGTTAAGAGGATGTCAACTTGCATATATGAGCATATATTAACCCAACTATATTCAACCCAAACTTGCATATTATCAAACATGTGTCTTACATAACATGTTGCATATGAACTTACATATCATCAAACATGTGATTTGCATAACATGTTGCATATGAACTTACATATCATCATACATGTGATTTGCATAACATGTAGAATATGAACTTACATATCATCATACATGTGATTTGCATAACATGTAGAACTTGCATTTTAGCATATACTTAACTTGCATAAGCACTCACATACTTGCATAAGCATTCATATACTTGCATAAGCTTGCATATCATGTTAAACTTGCATTTCAACATATACATAACTTGCATAAACATTCACATACTTGCATAGGCTTGCATATTATGTTAAACTTGCATTTCAACATATACATAACTTGCATAAACATTCACATACTTGCATGGGCTTGCATATTATGTTAAACTTGCATTTCAACATATACATAACTTGCATAAACATTCACATACTTGCATAGGCTTGCATATTATGTTAAACTTGCATTTCAACATATACATAACTTGCATAAACATTCACATACTTGCATAGGCTTGCATATTATGTTAAACTTGCATTTCAACATATACATAACTTGCATAAACATTCACATACTTGCATAGGCTTGCATATTATGTTAAACTTGCATTTCAACATATACATAACTTGCATAAACATTCACATACTTGCATAGGCTTGCATATTATGTTAAACTTGCATTTCAACATATACATAACTTGCATAAACATTCATATACTTGCATAAGATGTTAAACATGCATATAAGCATATACATGACTTGCATAAGTACTCACATACTTGCATAACATGTTTGCATAATGGATCCATATTCACTTAGTGTTTTGCATCATAAACATCATGAAACAACTTGCATAAAAATATCATGATTACATATTATGAAACTTGCATGACATAAGGCATATAACTTGCAAAACACATAATATTCACTACATCAAGCTTGCATAAATATATGGATCCACAAACATAGCCATACTTTATCACATCATATCATAATCAATTCAATAATTGATTATTAAGGGGATAGAAGCTCACCAAAACAAGATTAGCAAGTTAAATGAAGCTAATCCCAATGATTAAGTAGAAGAAGATGTAGATTAGCTTGCAAACCCTCTTAGGATTTTTAGTGGAGGCTCTCCAATTTTCTAAGTGGTGGCATAATGGCCTTAGATCTATTTTTGGTAAGGATAAGGGGGGTATTAGGGTGTATATATAGATTAGTTAGATGTTTTAGGACCATAGGATATACCCTAGAACCAATCCTAGCCTTTAAAGCATGTCTTGGGGAAGAAGTCAAGTGTAGGAACCATTTAGGGCCCAAAAAAAACAGCCCAAAACTCATCCCGGGCCTCAAAACATGAGCAGTTTTCGTTTTTGATTTTTCGTGAAACTTTGACGGGCCATAACTTGGTCATACGGACTCCGATTTACGAAAACTCGGACTCTATTTCGCGTATTTTTCCGAGACGAACGCAATGGCACAGCCCGTTTCCCCTGATTCAGAATATTAAATTTAATTCTGCTCTGATTTATGTTATAACAAGTTATTTAACATACGGTGTGTTACATTCTCCCCTACTTAAAGGATTTCGTCCCCGAAATCTCTAAGTCAAGAAGAACGTATCCAACCAACCAAACAACCATCTACTCAACCATCAAACACTGGCATCCATTGTCCTTAAAGTTTCTAATGTTGTATGAACATATGCAAAAAGTGTGTGTATATGTTCCCTATCTAATGCAAAATCAGGCGGTCTACTGATTCAGTTGACCTCCTTAATGCAAACCATGATAGTGCCATGCATCCAATATGTATGCGAAAGAACCCTATCGACACATACTATTTCTACATGCGTGCACAATCATTCACCGAATAAATGCATCATCCATATGATAGCACAACCATCATACATCCATTAATATAGCTACCTACACACATTTATATGCAATATGCAATATGAAGTGATTGAGCCGATCTAGTGCCTAAAGTGTGTGTATATGCATCCACGAGCAACCACTAGCAAACACTTGCATCCACTTGCATCCATCAATCATAACATGTCTCAAACACATGTTTCAACCATAGGTTTACCCTATCTAAAAGGTCAAAGGTGCTAACGAGAGGACATACTAAGGACAAGATAAGTACAAGATAGGCAATAAAGGAGAAGTTAAAGAACATACTCTCGAAAAGAAAAGGGTACAAAGAACGCATCGTCGCTTCCGTCTCCCAAGTAGCATTGCTCTCGTCATCTCCCCATTGCACTTTGACTAGCTGAACCTCTCTGTTTCTCAACTTCTTAATCTCTGACCCAAGGATGCGAGTAGGAGCTCGTCGAATCGTCGCATCACGCTCTACTTCCACTTCTCTAAGCAAGCTCGGCTCTACCACCTCTGCGGTCTCATGTAGGCACTTCCTCAAATGTGACACATGGAAAACATCATGTATACCACTAAGTCTGTCTGGCAACTCCACCCTATATGCCATCCGTCCAATTCTTTCCTTGACAGGAAACGGTCCTACAAACCTCGGTGCTAACTTCCCAGCGGATCCAAAGCGAACAACATTCCGTAATGGAGACACTTTGACAAAAACCATGTCCCCAACTTCAAACTCAAGATCAGTCCTCCTCTTATCTGCATAAGATTTCCGTCTGTCTTGCGCTGCTTTCATCCTTCTTCGAATCAAATCAACCTTCTCTGAAGTCTCTCTAACCATATCGGGCCCTAGCAAGATCTTATCCGTAGATTCCCACCAACATGTAGGTGATCGACCAGGCCTTCCATAAAGAGCTTCAAAAGGTGCCATGCCAATACTAGACTGGAAGCTGTTGTTATATGCAAACTCCACCAAAGGAAGATGCTCTTCCCATGTACCTCCAAAATCCAAGATACAAAGCCTCAAAAGGTCTTCCAAAACACGGTTCACCCTCTCGGTCTGGCCGTCTGTCTGAGGATGATATGCGGTGCTCAAACACAACTGAGTCCCCACCGCCTCCTGTAAACTCTTCCAAAACTCACTAGTGAAGATAGGATCTCGATCACTCACTATGCTGGAAGGTACCCCATGCAATCGAACTATCTCTCGAACATAGACTGAAGCAAGCCATGGAGCAGTCCTCTTACTCTTTACGGGTATGAAATGGGCGCTCTTAGTAAGTCTATCAACCACGACCCAAATTCCTGTATTGCCCTTCCTCGATCTCGGTAAACCATCAACGAAGTCCATCGAGACACTATCCCACTTCCATATCGGAACTTCCAAAGGATGAAGCAACCCACATGGCTTCTTTTGCTCTGCTTTTACTTGTTGGCACACCAAGCATCTAGCAACATACTCGGCCACATCTTTCTTCATACCGGCCCAGAAGAAAGTCCTTTTCATGTCTTGGTACATCTCGTCCCCACCGGGATGAATGGTCATCCTAAAACGGTGTGCATTATCAGGAATAACCTTCCTCAAACCCTCATCTTGCGGTACACAAAGTCTACCGTCTCTACACAAGCACCCCCTATCATCTAGGGTGTACCTACTCAAATGGCTGGACGACTCCCCCCCTTATGAGCTTTTCTACTAACTCAACCAACTGTGGGTCGTCCCTCTGTGCTTCTACAATTTTCCCCAAAAGAGTAGGTCTAACTTCCAAGGAAGCTAGCAAACCGGGTACACAATTAACGGAAGGTCTGAAATCCATCATAGAAATAAACTCTAGGCTCCTTCGTTCTACGAACCACAAACTCGAGGACAATCCCTTTTTCTACTTAAGGTGTCCGCTACCATGTTACCCTTGCCAGGGGTATACGCTATCTCAAACCCATAGGATGCTAAAAATCCCATCCACTTTTACTGTCCTAAGATTATGCGCTTGAAGAGCCTCCAGCACTTCCCTAAGATGTAGGCCATGCTCTTCTCCACCAGGATATCATCCAAAATCATCACAGCTATCCATCCCTCACGCAGACCACCCTAATCGAACTCGGCATTCCCCCAAATGCAAGCCCCAAAGGCCTAAACCAATATCAGACAAACACCCAAGGGATACCTCCTTCGAATTCAGACGACCTTCGTGAGATGATACTAGTAAAAACGGCTAAATAATTAAGCCCCTTGTCCAACCCTGGATGTCCCCGCCAGTCTTACTCCAAAACCACCGTTTTCCCTAACTGGCTTTGCTCCTAGAAAAGACCAAGATGTCATCCACAAAGACCATCACAACTTATTTAGGTACTCCTTGAACACCCTTCTTATCAAACCATCAAAGTATACGGGGGCGTTGGTCAAACCCAATGGCATCACCAGCCACTCATAAAAAAATCATCCGGAGTCCTAAAGGCAGTCTTCTCTGTACTATCCTCAGCCACTCTCAACTGATGAAATCCCGTGGCTAAGTCCAACTGCGAAAATACTGAGGCGCCCACTAACTGATCAAAGAGATCATCAATCCTCGACAATGGGTGTCTATTCTTCTTTGTGAGTTTATTTAGCTCTCTTTAGCCTACACAAAGTCTGAGGGACCCATCCGCCTTCGTGGCAAAAACTACTGGAGCGCCCCAATCCGATATACTTCGTCTTATGAACCCCTTCTCAAGCAAATCGCCTACTTACTTATGGAGTTCCCTCCTCTCACGAGGAGCCACATGGCACACTGGCCAAGACACTGGTTTAGCCTTACCCACCAGATATATTTGGGAGTCAATTTCCAGCTCCGGAAGTAAGCCCTTCACCTCCTTATACACATCCGGGTATTCCCGGACCGCTCTAACAGATCACAAATTCTAGACCAACATGTCAAGCGATTCTAGATAACTTAGCATAACAGATTCTATGGGATTACAAGAGATCTCGAGAGTGTTACCCAAGCGGCCCATAAGCCTAACAACTCTCCCTCCAAAATCAAAAACGGCACCCCTACTGGATAACCAGTCCATGCCCAGAACTAACCCATAGCCCGTGAAGCCCAACAAGCATCACATCTAAACTCAATGCTAAGTATAAAAACTTTCAAACCCAACCACACCATGGAGCCCAATTGGGTTTGAAACAACTAAGGGATCATCAACCAAACTGGTGTCTAAGTGCAGTGACTCAACTATCAATGGTGAGATAAACGAACTCGATATATCATGATCAAATAAAGTTTGAATCGGATAATAAAGAAATCCAAATTCCAACCTAGACGGTCTTATCCCCATCTGGTACCTTAGTCGTGAGGGAATACAATTACCCCCCAGAAGATTCCATACCTTGCCCTTGCTTCTTTGGACAATCCTAATAACGTGTCCTATTCCTCTCAAAAGGATAACTACTAGCCTTCCTCTTCCCTATTCTCCACTCACAACCTCCCACCAATGAGGTTTCACCCTTCGTTAACCAAACAACTATTTGAGCCTTCCTCTCTTCTTGAACCAACTTCTAACCAGATTTACGTCTGAGTCCCTTGAAGTGGTTTTCCATCCTTATCCATCTTTAGAAAAATCATCTATACGCGGAGGGGAAACTCAAAATGAGAGAGAGGAAGAGATTCAAAATGGAGAATTCGAAAGATATAGATATGGCTATTGGGGATTATGCTTTTCTTTCAAAAATTTTTCTCTTAAAAGACATGTTTTCGAAAATACTCCTTTCAAAAATATTCTTAGAAAATAGTTTTTCTAAAAATTTTATCTGTTCTGGTAACCTTAAGCTCTGATACCACGTGTAACACCCCACACCTGCTATAGTCACTCACTAAGGGAATGCCATAGCATCGGTGGAGTATTTTTAGTGAGTATAGAACAGTAAAATTACAACAAGACAGATATAATGTAATACTTGAAAATTTAAAACATCATCTCATAGCAGCGGAAAGTAAAACATGTTTGGTTACATCATAAAACCATAACAAGAGTCAAGTACAAAATATCCATCCTGAATAAAATAAGTACATAATCCCACTACTCATAACAAATAGCCATAACAGAAAAGATAAGATAAGCTGAGCTCTACATCTACGGTCCAAGCTCCAAGAGATAGATAAAGCAAACTGATCAAAGCCAACTAGCACTAGGCCCAACCTGAGGACCTGAAGGAAAAAGATAAAAACAACGGGGGTCAGACATAAGCCTGAGTGAACCCTATCTCCTTAATTATACAATTATTAAAGTAATTAGGGTATGATATGAACTCGGTATGGTATCTTTGGGGATAATGACTACACTAAGTTGCCCACGAACACAGGACGAACTAAGATAACCGTAAAGACACATCTACCCACCCAAGGATAATTACTAACTGCACCACACCAGTCACTCCTACTCAAAGGTTGATCCCACCCAAGGATATCAAAGACAGATATAACCAGTAGTTTCCTGTACCCTAGTTGACTACATAGGTGCCGTCTGCCCCTATCTCTACTAGGTGTACCCCACTACCCCAAGCGATCGGCTCCCTAACGTAGATACCCGTGCTGGTCCCACAGTGGGGTGTATCACTCCCCTAAAGTGGCTACCCAATACTATCAACGGTGCACGGCTTTATATCTACACGATGCAACAACAGCTTATCTACCAGCCCGGGCCCACACACGCATATGAAACCCGTTGGACTTGCGTTGCCACCGCTACCCCGTTTTGGCCTCTTATAATCAAGCCCAATATGCGTGTCCCGTCACTCGACATGGGTCGAGCCCACAAAGATACGTTTGGGATATTGGTTGAAATGGGCCCCCCACAAGCTACTACTTAAGCTTGTCATTTTATCTAGTGCATCCCACTTAACCCCTTTTTATAATCATGCCCCCTTACATGTTAAGGTTTGGTTAAGTCATCCAATTATATTACAATTGCCCCTTAAGGCACCCACTAGATTCCCACATGCCACCCAAGGCACTTACTTGATTTCCCCATGCCACCCAAGGCACTTACTTAACCCTTTAATCATGTTTAGTTACATGTTCCACTTTGGTTAAGTATTCTTATCGTATTTTCTATTGCCACCCAAGGCAACCCACTAGTTTCCTCATGCCACCCAAGGCACCCCCACTAGTTACTATATGCCACCCAAGGCACCCACTTAACCCCTCATGTCCCACTACATGCTAATATGGTTAAGTGTTTCTTAATTAATTAAGACCGTGATCTCCCATAAAGACCTCCCACATTAGACTGGCTGTTATGACCGCCTGGTTAAGCCGGTAGAGTCCGGGCAGTCTTACGTCATAACAGAGTCTAACCTCGTATCTTTACCTTAATCACGTATTTAATTTATGGCTAAGACCTCTCACATTGGGCTGACATTTGTAGCAACTGGTTAAGCCGGTCGGGTCCGGGCAGTTTTGCACTACAAATGAGTCCAACCTCGTGTCTTAGTCGATTAATTACACCTAATTAATCACCCCCATATTAATTATTCCTAATTAATATCAAGTTTTCCATAACATGGGTAGACCTAACTCAATAGGTAAATTCCCATGGGGTAGACCTAACTCAATAGGTAAATTCCCAGTTATGGTAATTTATTTTTATGGTATGCTTAATCATACCCAACCATGCTTTAATTAACATATTTACCAACCCCATCATTTCCCCATGTAAATCGTTCTCATTTCATGACATAATAAAGGGGAAGATCCATCACAACTATCATGGGTTTAGCATACAACTTTGTCATGGGTTAAGAGGATGTCAACTTGCATATATGAGCATATATTAACCCAACTATATTCAACCCAAACTTGCATATTATCAAACATGTGTCTTACATAACATGTTGCATATGAACTTACATATCATCAAACATGTGATTTGCATAACATGTTGCATATGAACTTACATATCATCATACATGTGATTTGCATAACATGTAGAATATGAACTTACATATCATCATACATGTTATTTGCATAACATGTAGAACTTGCATTTTAGCATATACTTAACTTGCATAAGCACTCACATACTTGCATAAGCATTCATATACTTGCATAAGCTTGCATATCATGTTAAACTTGCATTTCAACATATACATAACTTGCATAAACATTCACATACTTGCATAGGCTTGCATATTATGTTAAACTTGCATTTCAACATATACATAACTTGCATAAACATTCACATACTTGCATAGGCTTGCATATTATGTTAAACTTGCATTTCAACATATACATAACTTGCATAAACATTCACATACTTGCATAGGCTTGCATATTATGTTAAACTTGCATTTCAACATATACATAACTTGCATAAACATTCACATACTTGCATAGGCTTGCATATTATGTTAAACTTGCATTTCAACATATACATAAGTTGCATAAACATTCACATACTTGCATAGGCTTGCATATTATGTTAAACTTGCATTTCAACATATACATAACTTGCATAAACATTCACATACTTGCATAGGCTTGCATATTATGTTAAACTTGCATTTCAACATATACATAACTTGCATAAACATTCATATACTTGCATAAGATGTTAAACATGCATATAAGCATATACATGACTTGCATAAGTACTCACATACTTGCATAACATGTTTGCATAATGGATCCATATTCACTTAGTGTTTTGCATCATAAACATCATGAAACAACTTGCATAAAAATATCATGATTACATATTATGAAACTTGCATGACATAAGGCATATAACTTGCAAAACACATAATATTCACTACATCAAGCTTGCATAAATATATGGATCCACAAACATAGCCATACTTTATCACATCTTATCATAATCAATTCAATAATTGATTATTAAGGGGATAGAAGCTCACCAAAACAAGATTAGCAAGTTAAATGAAGCAAATCCCAATGATTAAGTAGAAGAAGATGTAGATTAGCTTGCAAACCCTCTTAGGATTTTTAGTGGAGGCTCTCCAATTTTCTAAGTGGTGGCATAATGGCCTTAGATCTATTTTTGGTAAGGATAAGGGGGGTATTAGGGTGTATATATAGATTAGTTAGATGTTTTAGGACCATAGGATATACCCTAGAACCAATCCTAGCCTTTAAAGCATGTCTTGGGGAAGAAGTCAAGTGTAGGAACCATTTAGGGCCCAAAAAAAACAGCCCAAAACTCATCCCGGGCCTCAAAACATGAGCAGTTTTCGTTTTTGATTTTTCGTGAAACTTTGACGGGCCATAACTTGGTCATACGGACTCCGATTTACGAAAACTCAGACTCTATTTCGCGTATTTTTCCGAGACGAACGCAATGGCACAGCCCGTTTCCCCTGATTCAGAATATTAAATTTAATTCTGCTCTGATTTATGTTATAACAAGTTATTTAACATACGGGGTGTTACATTAAGACATCACTCCTTCACCAACTCAGCATCTTCCCTTCAACGCACAGGTGCCGGCTCGGATTGCAGACCCCGGTTCAGATCGGGATGAGGCAGACCCGACCCGCCTGCAGTAATCTACACAAAACTTCGCAATGTCTTCGGCTCAAAAGCTCCGCACCGGTTCGGATCGGGACCGAACCGATTCCCTTCGACTCTGCACAAAAGTGCGCGCACGCTCTCTGCTGGAACAACCGGCTCGGTTCGGATCCGATCCGAACCGACTGGGCCTGCTGCTGCCACACTTCAGATTTGACCGATTCTCTTGCCATAACCACCTCCTACAAACACGGATCGGCCTCCACCTGTCCTAGCACGACCTGATGACCACTTCTCCACTACTTCCGAGATCACCTCAGCGCGTGCCACGTGCCCCTCCGATCCGAACCGATTCAGACTCCCTGGCACTCCTCTACGCCTATAAATACACCACAACATGGCCATTTCAAGGGACTTTTGGCACTTGTTCTGGAGGGATTCCACCATTATCGACACAAGGACTTTGTGAATAGCGGAAGACCGCCCTCTAATCAATCAAAACACGAGGATTTCGTGTATAAACTTCCCTTTAATCTCCTCTTCTTCACTGTAAACACGAGGATTTCGTGTATAAACTGCAAACAAACATCATTGTAATAGTTTTCTTAGGATTTAAGAAACTATAAAGTGGACGTATTCTTGGATTGAGCCGAACCACTATAAAAATATTGTGTGTATCCTTTACTTTTACTGCTTTTTCTGCATTGTTCTGTGATCTTGAGGTTGTCACGTTGAATTTGGGTGTTAGTACCAAAATTTGGTCTAACATTTTCACACATATTTGCTTTCTCTTCTTTGCAGGTATGGATTATACTTGCAGCTGGCAGGCCCGGCGCGGCCTTGGATTTCTTGGATTATCCAGAACCCATCATCCTTCATTCAGCAAGATATGTTCTAGGGGGCAAAATGTTGACCCACTTTTTAGTCAAACCAGTCATACATGCAATCTCTTCTGAACAATACGCTCAAGTGTTGGGAATACCGTCAGAAGACAGCAACCGATTTGGTTGAAATCGCATCACAAACAAAGAATGGCCCGGAACTCCTATCGGACGACCTTTTCTGGGCCTGAAATCATTAATTACGGAGCTGAGCTCCGTAATTCTCGTAGCTCTCTGAATAAGCTTCAGTTTGAGCTTTGGTTCAACTCAATCGGACTTACGGTTTGAAAGTTATGCCCATTTCCGTGAACGCATGCAGAACCGGAAACTTGGATTTGGAATTAGCATATCCCTTTCGGATCGGATCGGATTAAGACATCACTCCTTCACCAACTCAGCATCTTCCCTTCAACGCACAGGTGCCGGCTCGGATTGGAGACCCCGGTTCGGATCGGGATGAGGCAGACCCGACCCGCCTGCAGTAATCTACACAAAACTTCGCAATGTCTTCGGCTCGAAAGCTCCGCACCTGTTCGGATCGGGACCGAACCGATCCCCTTCGACTCTGCACAGAAGTGCGTGCACGCTCTCTGCTGGAACAACCATCTCGGTTCGGATCCTATCCGAACCGACTGGGCCTGCTGCTGCCACACTTAAGATTTGACCGATTCTCTTGCCATAACCACCTCCTACAAACACGGATCGGCCTCCACCTGTCCTAGCATGACCTGATGACAACTTCTCCACTACTTCCGAGATCACCTCAGTGCGTGCCACGTGCCCCTCCGATCCGAACCGATTCAGACTCCCTGGCACTCCTCTACGCCTATAAATACACCACAACATGGCCATTTCAAGGGACTTTTGGCACTTGTTCTGGAGGGATTCCACCATTATCGACACAAGGACTTTGTGAATAGCGGAAGACCGCCCTCTAATCAATCAAAACACGAGGATTTCGTGTATAATCTTCCCTTTAATATCCTCTTCTTCACTGTAAACACGAGGATTTCGTGTATAAACTGCAAACAAACATCGTTGTAATAGTTTTCTTAGGATTTAAGAAACTATAAAGTAGACGTATTCTTGGATTGAGCCGAACCACTATAAAAATATTGTGTGTATCCTTTACTTTTACTGCTTTTTCTGCATTGTTCTGTGATCGTGAGGTTGTCACGTTGAATTTGGGTGTTAGTACCAAAATTTGGTCTAACATTTTCACATATATTTGCTTTCTCTTCTTTGCAGGTATGGATTATACTTGCAGCTGGCAGGCCCGGCGCGGCCTTGGATTTCTTGGATTATCCAGAACACATCTTCCTTCATTCAGCAAGATATGTTCTGGGGGGCAAAATGTTGACCCGCTTTTTAGTCAAAGCAGTCATACATGGAATCTCTTCTGAACAATACGCTCAAGTGTTGGGAATACCGTCAGAAGACAGCAACCGATTTGGTTGAAATCGCATCACAAACAAAGAATGGCCGGAACTCCTATCGGACGACCTTTTCTGGGCACGAAATCATCAATTACGGAGCTTAGCTCCGTAATTCTCGTAGCTCTCTAAATAAGCTTCAGTTTGAGCTTTGGTTCAACTCAATCGGACTTACGGTTTGAAAGTTATGCCCATTTCCGTGAACGCATGCAGAACCGGAAACTTGGATTTGGAATTAGCATATCCCTTTCGGATCGGATCGGAATAAGACATCACTCCTTCACCAACTCAGCATCTTCCCTTCAACGCACAGGTGCCGGCTCGGATTGCAGACCCCGGTTCGGATCGGGATGAGGCAGACCCGACCCGCCTGCAGTAATCTACACAAAACTTCGCAATGTCTTCGACTCGAAAGCTCCGCACCGGTTCGGATCGGGACCGAACCGATCCCCTTCGACTCTGCACAAAAGTAAGCGCACGCTCTCTGCTGGAACAACCGGCTCGGTTCGGATCCGATCCGAACCGACTGGGCCTGCTGCTGCCACACTTCAGAATTGACCGATTCTCTTGCCATAACCACCTCCTACAAACATGGATCGGCCTCCACCTGTCCTAGCACGACCTGATGACCACTTCTCCACTACTTCCGAGATCACCTCAGCGCGTGCCACGTGCCCCTCCGATCCGAACCGATTTAGACTCCTGGCACTCCTCTACGCCTATAAATACACCACAACATGGCCATTTCAAGGGACTTTTGGCACTTGTTCTGGAGGGATTCCACCATTATCGACACAAGAACTTTGTGAATAGCAGAAGACCGCCCTCTAATCAATCAAAACACGAGGATTTCGTGTATAATCTTCCCTTTAATCTCCTCTTCTTCACTGTAAACACGAGGATTTCGTGTATAAACTGCAAACAAACATCATTGTAATAGTTTTCTTAGGATTTAAGAAACTATAAAGTGGACGTAGGCTTGGATTGAGCCCAACCACTATAAAAATATTGTGTATCCTTTACTTTTACTGCTTTTTCTGCATTGTTCTGTGATCGTGAGGTTGTCACGTTGAATTTGGGTGTTAGTACCAAAATTTGGTCTAACATTTTCACACATATTTGCTTTCTCTTCTTTGCAGGTATGGATTATACTTGCAGCTGGCAAGCCCGGCGCGGCCTTGGATTTCTTGGATTATCCAGAACACATCTTCCTTCATTCAGCAAGATATGTTCTGGGGGGCAAAATGGTGACCCACTTTTTAGTCAAAGCAGTCATACATGGAATCTCTTCTGAACAATACGCTCAAGTGTTGGGAATACCGTCAGAAGACAGCAACCGATTTGGTTGAAATCGCATCACAAACAAAGAATGGCCCGGAACTCCTATCGGACGACCTTTTCTGGGCCCGAAATCATCAATTACGGAGCAAAGCTCCGTAATTCTCGTAGCTCTCTGAATAAGCTTCAGTTTGAGCTTTGGTTCAACTCAATCGGACTTACGGTTTGAAAGTTATGCCCATTTTCGTGAACGCATGCAGAACCGGAAACTTGAATTTGGAATTAGCATATCCCTTTCGGATCGGATTAAGACATCACTCCTTCACCAACTCAGCATCTTCCCTTCAACGCACAGGTGCCGGCTCGGATTGGAGACCCCGGTTCGGATTTGGATGAGGCAGACCCGACCCGCCTGCAGTAATCTACACAAAACTTCGCAATGTCTTCGGCTCGAAAGCTCCGCACTGGTTCGGATCGGGACCGAACCGATCCCCTTCGACTCTGCACAGAAGTGCGCGCACGCTCTCTGCTGGAACAACCGGCTCGGTTCGGATCCGATCCGAACCGACTGGGCCTGCTGCTGCCACACTTCAGATTTGACCGATTCTCTTACCATAACCACCTCCTACAAACACGGATCGGCCTCCACCTGTCCTAGCACGACCTGATGAACACTTCTCCACTACTTCCGAGATCACCTCAGCGCGTGCCACGTGCCACTCCGATCCGAACCGATTCAGACTCCCTGGCACTCCTCTACGCCTATAAATACACCACAACATGGCCATTTGAAGGGACTTTTGGCACTTGTTCTGGAGGGATTCCACCATTACCGACACAAGGACTTTGTTAATAGCGGAAGACCGCCCTCTAATCAGTCAAAACACGAGGATTTCGTGTATAATCTTCCCTTTAATCTCCTCTTCTTCATTGTAAACACGAGGATTTCGTGTATAAACTGCAAACAAACATCATTGTAATAGTTTTCTTAGGATTTAAGAAACTATAAAGTGGACGTATTCTTGGATTGAGCCGAACCACTATAAAAATATTGTGTGTATCCTTTACTTTTACTGCTTTTTCTGCATTGTTCTGTGATCGTGAGGTTGTCACGTTGAATTTGGGTGTTAGTACCATAATTTGGTCTAAAATTTTCACACATATTTGCTTTCTCTTCTTTGCAGGTATGGATTATACTTGCAGCTGGCAGGCCCGGCACGGCCTTGGATTTCTTGGATTATCCAGAACACATCTTCCTTCATTCAGCAAGATATGTTCTGGAGGGCAAAATGTTGACCCGCTTTTTTGTCAAAGCAGTCATACATGGAATCTCTTCTGAACAATACGCTCAAGTGTTGGGAATACCGTCAGAAGACAGCAACCGATTTGGTTGAAATCGCATCACAAACAAAGAATGGCCGGAACTCCTATCGGACGACCTTTTCTGGGCCCGAAATCATCAATTACGGAGCTGAGCTCCATAGTTCTCATAGCTCTCTGAATAAGCTTCAGTTTGAGCTTTGGTTCAACTCAATCGGACTTACGGTTTGAAAGTTATGCCCATTTCTGTGAACGCATGCAGAACCGGAAACTTGGATTTGGAATTAGCATATCCCTTTCGGATCGGATCGGATTAAGACATCACTCCTTCACCAACTCAGCATCTTCCCTTCAACGCACAGGTGCCGGCTCGGATTGCAGACCCCGGTTCGGATCGGGATGAGGCAGACCCGACCCGCCTGCAGTAATCTACACAAAACTTCGCAATGTCTTCGGCTCGAAAGCTCCGCACCGGTTCGGATCGGGACCGAACCGATCCCCTTCGACTCTGCACAAAAGTGCGTGCACGCTCTCTGCTGGAACAACCGGCTCGGTTCGAATCCGATCCGAACCGACTGGGCCTGCTGCTGCGACCGATTCTCTTGCCATAACCACCTCCTACAAACACGGATCGTCCTCCACCTGTCCTAGCATGACCTGATGACAACTTCTCCACTACTTCCGAGATCACCTCAGTGCGTGCCACGTGCCCCTCCGATCCGAACCGATTCAGACTCCCTGGCACTCCTCTACGCCTATAAATACACCACAACATGGCCATTTCAAGGGACTTTTGGCACTTGTTCTGGAGGGATTCCACCATTATCGACACAAGGACTTTGTGAATAGCGGAAGACCGCCCTCTAATCAATCAAAACACGAGGATTTCGTGTATAATCTTCCCTTTAATATCCTCTTCTTCACTGTAAACACGAGGATTTCGTGTATAAACTGCAAACAAACATCGTTGTAATAGTTTTCTTAGGATTTAAGAAACTATAAAGTAGACGTATTCTTGGATTGAGCCGAACCACTATAAAAATATTGTGTGTATCCTTTACTTTTACTGCTTTTTCTGCATTGTTCTGTGATCGTGAGGTTGTCACGTTGAATTTGGGTGTTAGTACCAAAATTTGGTCTAACATTTTCACATATATTTGCTTTCTCTTCTTTGCAGGTATGGATTATACTTGCAGCTGGCAGGCCCGGCGCGGCCTTGGATTTCTTGGATTATCCAGAACACATCTTCCTTCATTCAGCAAGATATGTTCTGGGGGGCAAAATGTTGACCCGCTTTTTAGTCAAAGCAGTCATACATGGAATCTCTTCTGAACAATACGCTCAAGTGTTGGGAATACCGTCAGAAGACAGCAACCGATTTGGTTGAAATCGCATCACAAACAAAGAATGGCCGGAACTCCTATCGGACGACCTTTTCTGGGCACGAAATCATCAATTACGGAGCTTAGCTCCGTAATTCTCGTAGCTCTCTAAATAAGCTTCAGTTTGAGCTTTGGTTCAACTCAATCGGACTTACGGTTTGAAAGTTATGCCCATTTCCGTGAACGCATGCAGAACCGGAAACTTGGATTTGGAATTAGCATATCCCTTTCGGATCGGATCGGAATAAGACATCACTCCTTCACCAACTCAGCATCTTCCCTTCAACGCACAGGTGCCGGCTCGGATTGCAGACCCCGGTTCGGATCGGGATGAGGCAGACCCGACCCGCCTGCAGTAATCTACACAAAACTTCGCAATGTCTTCGACTCGAAAGCTCCGCACCGGTTCGGATCGGGACCGAACCGATCCCCTTCGACTCTGCACAAAAGTAAGCGCACGCTCTCTGCTGGAACAACCGGCTCGGTTCGGATCCGATCCGAACCGACTGGGCCTGCTGCTGCCACACTTCAGAATTGACCGATTCTCTTGCCATAACCACCTCCTACAAACATGGATCGGCCTCCACCTGTCCTAGCACGACCTGATGACCACTTCTCCACTACTTCCGAGATCACCTCAGCGCGTGCCACGTGCCCCTCCGATCCGAACCGATTTAGACTCCTGGCACTCCTCTACGCCTATAAATACACCACAACATGGCCATTTCAAGGGACTTTTGGCACTTGTTCTGGAGGGATTCCACCATTATCGACACAAGAACTTTGTGAATAGCAGAAGACCGCCCTCTAATCAATCAAAACACGAGGATTTCGTGTATAATCTTCCCTTTAATCTCCTCTTCTTCACTGTAAACACGAGGATTTCGTGTATAAACTGCAAACAAACATCATTGTAATAGTTTTCTTAGGATTTAAGAAACTATAAAGTGGACGTAGGCTTGGATTGAGCCCAACCACTATAAAAATATTGTGTATCCTTTACTTTTACTGCTTTTTCTGCATTGTTCTGTGATCGTGAGGTTGTCACGTTGAATTTGGGTGTTAGTACCAAAATTTGGTCTAACATTTTCACACATATTTGCTTTCTCTTCTTTGCAGGTATGGATTATACTTGCAGCTGGCAAGCCCGGCGCGGCCTTGGATTTCTTGGATTATCCAGAACACATCTTCCTTCATTCAGCAAGATATGTTCTGGGGGGCAAAATGGTGACCCACTTTTTAGTCAAAGCAGTCATACATGGAATCTCTTCTGAACAATACGCTCAAGTGTTGGGAATACCGTCAGAAGACAGCAACCGATTTGGTTGAAATCGCATCACAAACAAAGAATGGCCCGGAACTCCTATCGGACGACCTTTTCTGGGCCCGAAATCATCAATTACGGAGCAAAGCTCCGTAATTCTCGTAGCTCTCTGAATAAGCTTCAGTTTGAGCTTTGGTTCAACTCAATCGGACTTACGGTTTGAAAGTTATGCCCATTTTCGTGAACGCATGCAGAACCGGAAACTTGGATTTGGAATTAGCATATCCCTTTCGGATCGGATTAAGACATCACTCCTTCACCAACTCAGCATCTTCCCTTCAACGCACAGGTGCCGGCTCGGATTGGAGACCCCGGTTCGGATCGGGATGAGGCAGACCCGACCCGCCTGCAGTAATCTACACAAAACTTCGCAATGTCTTCGGCTCGAAAGCTCCGCACTGGTTCGGATCGGGACCGAACCGATCCCCTTCGACTCTGCACAGAAGTGCGCGCACGCTCTCTGCTGGAACAACCGGCTCGGTTCGGATCCGATCCGAACCGACTGGGCCTGCTGCTGCCACACTTCAGATTTGACCGATTCTCTTACCATAACCACCTCCTACAAACACGGATCGGCCTCCACCTGTCCTAGCACGACCTGATGAACACTTCTCCACTACTTCCGAGATCACCTCAGCGCGTGCCACGTGCCACTCCGATCCGAACCGATTCAGACTCCCTGGCACTCCTCTACGCCTATAAATACACCACAACATGGCCATTTGAAGGGACTTTTGGCACTTGTTCTGGAGGGATTCCACCATTACCGACACAAGGACTTTGTTAATAGCGGAAGACCGCCCTCTAATCAGTCAAAACACGAGGATTTCGTGTATAATCTTCCCTTTAATCTCCTCTTCTTCATTGTAAACACGAGGATTTCGTGTATAAACTGCAAACAAACATCATTGTAATAGTTTTCTTAGGATTTAAGAAACTATAAAGTGGACGTATTCTTGGATTGAGCCGAACCACTATAAAAATATTGTGTGTATCCTTTACTTTTACTGCTTTTTCTGCATTGTTCTGTGATCGTGAGGTTGTCACGTTGAATTTGGGTGTTAGTACCATAATTTGGTCTAAAATTTTCACACATATTTGCTTTCTCTTCTTTGCAGGTATGGATTATACTTGCAGCTGGCAGGCCCGGCACGGCCTTGGATTTCTTGGATTATCCAGAACACATCTTCCTTCATTCAGCAAGATATGTTCTGGAGGGCAAAATGTTGACCCGCTTTTTTGTCAAAGCAGTCATACATGGAATCTCTTCTGAACAATACGCTCAAGTGTTGGGAATACCGTCAGAAGACAGCAACCGATTTGGTTGAAATCGCATCACAAACAAAGAATGGCCGGAACTCCTATCGGACGACCTTTTCTGGGCCCGAAATCATCAATTACGGAGCTGAGCTCCATAGTTCTCATAGCTCTCTGAATAAGCTTCAGTTTGAGCTTTGGTTCAACTCAATCGGACTTACGGTTTGAAAGTTATGCCCATTTCTGTGAACGCATGCAGAACCGGAAACTTGGATTTGGAATTAGCATATCCCTTTCGGATCGGATCGGATTAAGACATCACTCCTTCACCAACTCAGCATCTTCCCTTCAACGCACAGGTGCCGGCTCGGATTGCAGACCCCGGTTCGGATCGGGATGAGGCAGACCCGACCCGCCTGCAGTAATCTACACAAAACTTCGCAATGTCTTCGGCTCGAAAGCTCCGCACCGGTTCGGATCGGGACCGAACCGATCCCCTTCGACTCTGCACAAAAGTGCGTGCACGCTCTCTGCTGGAACAACCGGCTCGGTTCGAATCCGATCCGAACCGACTGGGCCTGCTGCTGCGACCGATTCTCTTGCCATAACCACCTCCTACAAACACGGATCGGCCTCCACCTGTCCTAGCACGACCTGATGACCACTTCTCCACTACTTCCGAGATCACCTCAGCGCGTGCCACGTGCCCCTCCGATCCGAACCGATTCAGACTCCCTGACACTCCTCTACGCCTATAAATACACCACAACATGGCCATTTCAAGGGAATTTTGGCACTTGTTCTGGAGGGATTCCACCATAATCGACACAAGGATTTGTGAATAGCGGAAGACCGCCCTCTAATCAATCAAAACACGAGGATTTCGTGTATAATCTTCCCTTTAATCTCCTCTTCTTCACTGTAAACACGAGGATTTCGTGTATAAACTGCAAACAAACATCATTGTAATAGTTTTCTTAGGATTTAAGAAACTATAAAGTGGACGTATTCTTGGATTGAGCCGAACCACTATAAAAATATTGTGTGTATCCTTTACTTTTACTGCTTTTTCTGCATTGTTCTGTGATCTTGAGGTTGTCACGTTGAATTTGGGTGTTAGCACCAAAATTTGGTCTAACATTTTCACACATATTTGCTTTCTCTTCTTTGTAGGTATGGATTATACTTGCAGCTGGCAGGCCCGGCACGGCCTTGGATTTCTTGGATTATCCAGAACACATCTTCCTTAATTCAGCAAGATATGTTTTGGGGGCAAAATGTTGACCCGCTTTTTAGTCAAAGCAGTCATACATGCAATCTCTTCTGAACAATACGCTCAAGTGTTGGGAATACCGTCAGAAGACAGCAACCGATTTGGTTGAAATCGCATCACAAACAAAGAATGGCCCGGATCTCCTATCGGACGACCTTTTCTGGGCCCTAAATCATTAATTACGGAGCTGAGCTCCATAATTCTCGTAGCACTCTGAATAAGCTTCAGTTTGAGCTTTGGTTCAACTCAATCGGACTTACGGTTTGAAAGTTATGCCCATTTCCGTGAACGCATGCAGAACCGGAAACTTGGATTTGGAATTAGCATATCCCTTTCGGATCGGATCGGATTAAGACATCACTCCTTCACCAACTCAGCATCTTCCCTTCAACGCACAGGTGCCGGCTCAGATTGGAGACCCCGGTTCGGATCGGGATGAGGCAGACCCGACCCGCCTGCAGTAATCTACACAAAACTTCGCAATGTCTTCGGCTCGAAAGCTCCGCACCGGTTCGGATCGGGACCGAACCGATCCCCTTCGACTCTGCACAGAAGTGCGCGCACGCTCTCTGCTGGAACAACCAGCTCGGTTCGGATCCGATCCGAACCGACTGGGCCTGCTGCGGCCACACTTAAGATTTGACCGATTCTCTTGCCATAACCACCTCCTACAAACACGGATCGGCCTCCACCTGTCCTAGCACGACCTGATGACCACTTCTCCACTACTTCCGAGATCACCTCAGCGCGTGCCACGTGCCCCTCCGATCCGAACCGATTCAGACTCCCTGGCACTCCTCTACGCCTATAAATACACCACAACATGGCCATTTCAAGGGACTTTTGCCACTTGTTCTGGAGGGATTCCACCATTATCGACACAAGGACTTTGTGAATAGCGGAAGACCGCCCTCTAATCAATCAAAACACGAGGATTTCGTGTATAATCTTCCCTGTAATCTCCTCTTCTTCATTGTAAACACGAGGATTTCGTGTATAAACTGCAAACAAACATCATTGTAATAGTTTTCTTAGGATTTAAGAAACTATAAAGTGGACGTATTCTTGGATTGAGCCGAACCACTATAAAAATATTGTGTGTATCCTTTACTTTTACTGCTTTTTCTGCATTGTTCTGTGATCGTGAGGTTGTCACGTTGAATATGGGTGTTAGTACCAAAATTTGGTCTAACATTTTCACACATATTTGCTTTCTCTTCTTTGCAGGTATGGATTATACTTGCAGCTGGCAGGCCCGGCGCGGCCTTGGATTTCTTGGATTATCCAGAACACATCTTCCTTCATTCAGCAAGATATGTTCTGGGGGGCAAAATGTGGACCCGCTTTTTAGTCAAAGCAGTCATACATGGAATCTCTTCTGAACAATACGCTCAAGTGTTGGGAATACCGTCAGAAGACAGCAACCGATTTGGTTGAAATCGCATCACAAACAAAGAATGGCCGGAACTCCTATCGGACGACCTTTTCTGGGCCCGAAATCATCAATTACGGAGCTGAGCTCCGTAGTTCTCGTAGCTCTCTGAATAAGCTTCAGTTTGAGCTTTGGTTCAACTCAATCGGACTTACGGCTTGAAAGTTATGCCCATTTCCGTGAACGCATGCAGAACCGGAAACTTGGTTTTGGAATTAGCATATCCCTTTCGGATCGGATCGGATTAAGACATCACTCCTTCACCAACTCAGCATCTTCCCTTCAACGCATAGGTGCCGGCTCGGATTGCAGACCCCGGTTCGGATCGGGATGAGGCAGACCCGACCCGCCTGCAGTAATCTACACAAAACTTCGCAATGTCTTCGGCTCGAAAGCTCCGCACCGGTTCGGATCGGGACCGAACCGATCCCCTTCGACTCTGCACAAAAGTGCGTGCACGCTCTCTGCTGGAACAACCGGCTCGGTTCGAATCCGATCCGAACCGACTGGGCCTGCTGCTGCGACCGATTCTCTTGCCATAACCACCTCCTACAAACACGGATCGGCCTCCACCTGTCCTAGCACGACCTGATGACCACTTCTCCACTACTTCCGAGATCACCTCAGCGCGTGCCACGTGCCCCTCCGATCCGAACCGATTCAGACTCCCTGACACTCCTCTACGCCTATAAATACACCACAACATGGCCATTTCAAGGGAATTTTGGCACTTGTTCTGGAGGGATTCCACCATTATCGACACAAGGATTTGTGAATAGCGGAAGACCGCCCTCTAATCAATCAAAACACGAGGATTTCGTGTATAATCTTCCCTTTAATCTCCTCTTCTTCACTGTAAACACGAGGATTTCGTGTATAAACTGCAAACAAACATCATTGTAATAGTTTTCTTAGGATTTAAGAAACTATAAAGTGGACGTATTCTTGGATTGAGCCGAACCACTATAAAAATATTGTGTGTATCCTTTACTTTTACTGCTTTTTCTGCATTGTTCTGTGATCTTGAGGTTGTCACGTTGAATTTGGGTGTTAGCACCAAAATTTGGTCTAACATTTTCACACATATTTGCTTTCTCTTCTTTGTAGGTATGGATTATACTTGCAGCTGGCAGGCCCGGCACGGCCTTGGATTTCTTGGATTATCCAGAACACATCTTCCTTAATTCAGCAAGATATGTTCTGGGGGCAAAATGTTGACCCGCTTTTTAGTCAAAGCAGTCATACATGCAATCTCTTCTGAACAATACGCTCAAGTGTTGGGAATACCGTCAGAAGACAGCAACCGATTTGGTTGAAATCGCATCACAAACAAAGAATGGCCCGGATCTCCTATCGGACGACCTTTTCTGGGCCCTAAATCATTAATTACGGAGCTGAGCTCCATAATTCTCGTAGCACTCTGAATAAGCTTCAGTTTGAGCTTTGGTTCAACTCAATCGGACTTACGGTTTGAAAGTTATGCCCATTTCCGTGAACGCATGCAGAACCGGAAACTTGGATTTGGAATTAGCATATCCCTTTCGGATCGGATCGGATTAAGACATCACTCCTTCACCAACTCAGCATCTTCCCTTCAACGCACAGGTGCCGGCTCGGATTGGAGACCCCGGTTCGGATCGGGATGAGGCAGACCCGACCCGCCTGCAGTAATCTACACAAAACTTCGCAATGTCTTCGGCTCGAAAGCTCCGCACCGGTTCGGATCGGGACCGAACCGATCCCCTTCGACTCTGCACAGAAGTGCGCGCACGCTCTCTGCTGGAACAACCAGCTCGGTTCGGATCCGATCCGAACCGACTGGGCCTGCTGCGGCCACACTTAAGATTTGACCGATTCTCTTGCCATAACCACCTCCTACAAACACGGATCGGCCTCCACCTGTCCTAGCACGACCTGATGACCACTTCTCCACTACTTCCGAGATCACCTCAGCGCGTGCCACGTGCCCCTCCGATCCGAACCGATTCAGACTCCCTGGCACTCCTCTACGCCTATAAATACACCACAACATGGCCATTTCAAGGGACTTTTGCCACTTGTTCTGGAGGGATTCCACCATTATCGACACAAGGACTTTGTGAATAGCGGAAGACCGCCCTCTAATCAATCAAAACACGAGGATTTCGTGTATAATCTTCCCTGTAATCTCCTCTTCTTCATTGTAAACACGAGGATTTCGTGTATAAACTGCAAACAAACATCATTGTAATAGTTTTCTTAGGATTTAAGAAACTATAAAGTGGACGTATTCTTGGATTGAGCCGAACCACTATAAAAATATTGTGTGTATCCTTTACTTTTACTGCTTTTTCTGCATTGTTCTGTGATCGTGAGGTTGTCACGTTGAATATGGGTGTTAGTACCAAAATTTGGTCTAACATTTTCACACATATTTGCTTTCTCTTCTTTGCAGGTATGGATTATACTTGCAGCTGGCAGGCCCGGCGCGGCCTTGGATTTCTTGGATTATCCAGAACACATCTTCCTTCATTCAGCAAGATATGTTCTGGGGGGCAAAATGTGGACCCGCTTTTTAGTCAAAGCAGTCATACATGGAATCTCTTCTGAACAATACGCTCAAGTGTTGGGAATACCGTCAGAAGACAGCAACCGATTTGGTTGAAATCGCATCACAAACAAAGAATGGCCGGAACTCCTATCGGACGACCTTTTCTGGGCCCGAAATCATCAATTACGGAGCTGAGCTCCGTAGTTCTCGTAGCTCTCTGAATAAGCTTCAGTTTGAGCTTTGGTTCAACTCAATCGGACTTACGGCTTGAAAGTTATGCCCATTTCCGTGAACGCATGCAGAACCGGAAACTTGGATTTGGAATTAGCATATCCCTTTCGGATCGGATCGGATTAAGACATCACTCCTTCACCAACTCAGCATCTTCCCTTCAACGCATAGGTGCCGGCTCGGATTGCAGACCCCGGTTCGGATCGGGATGAGGCAGACCCGACCCGCCTGCAGTAATCTACACAAAACTTCGCAATGTCTTCGGCTCGAAAGCTCCGCACCGGTTCGGATCGGGACCGAACCGATCCCCTTCGACTCTGCACAAAAGTTCGCGCACGCTCTCTGCTGGAACAACCGGCTCGGTTCGGATCCGATCCGAACCGACTGGGCCTGCTGCTGCCACACTTCAGATTTGACCGATTCTCTTGCCATAACCACCTCCTACAAACACGGATCGGCCTCCACCTGTCCTAGCACGACCTGATGACCACTTCTCCACTACTTCCGAGATCACCTCAGCGCGTGCCACGTTCCCCTCCGATCCGAACCGATTCAGACTCCCTGACACTCCTCTACGCCTATAAATACACCACAACATGGCCATTTCAAGGGACTTTTGGCACTTGTTCTGGAGGGATTCCACCATTATCGACACAAGGACTTTGTGAATAGCGGAAGACCGCCCTCTAATCAATCAAAACACGAGGATTTCGTGTATAATCTTCCCTTTAATCTCCTTTTCTTCACTGTAAACACGAGGATTTCGTGTATAAATTGCAAACAAACATCATTGTAATAGTTTTCTTAGGATTTAAGAAACTATAAAGTGGACGTATTCTTGGATTAAGCCGAACCACTATAAAAATATTGTGTGTATCCTTTACTTTTACTGCTTTTTCTGCATTGTTCTGTGATCTTGAGGTTGTCACGTTGAATTTGGGTGTTAGTACCAAAATTTGGTCTAACATTTTCACACATATTTGCTTTCTCTTCTTTGCAGGTATGGATTATACTTGCAGCTGGCAGGCCCGGCACGGCCTTGGATTTCTTGGATTATCCAGAACACATCTTCCTTCATTCAGCAAGATATGTTCTGGGGGGCAAAATGTTGACCCGCTTTTTAGTCAAAGCAGTCATACATGCAATCTCTTCTAAACAATACGCTCAAGTGTTGGGAATACCGTCAGAAGACAGCAACCGATTTGGTTGAAATCGCATCACAAACAAAGAATGGCCCGGAACTCCTATCGGACGACCTTTTCTGGGCCCTAAATCATTAATTACGGAGCTGAGCTCCATAATTCTCGTAGCTCTCTAAATAAGCTTCAGTTTGAGCTTTGGTTCAACTCAATCGGACTTACGGTTTGAAAGTTATGCCCATTTCCGTGAACGCATGCAGAACCGGAAACTTGGATTTGGAATTAGCATATCCCTTTCGGATCGGATCGGATTAAGACATCACTCCTTCACCAACTCAGCATCTTCCCTACAACGCACAGGTGCCGGCTCGGATTGGAGACTCCGGTTCGGATCGGGATGAGGCAGACCCGACCCGCCTGCAGTAATCTACACAAAACTTCGCAATGTCTTCGGCTCGAAAGCTCCGCACCGGTTCGGATCGGGACCGAACCGATCCCCTTCGACTCTGCACAGAAGTGCGCGCACGCTCTCTGCTGGAACAACCAGCTCGGTTCGGATCCGATCCGAACCGACTGGGCTTGCTGCGGCCACACTTAAGATTTGACCGATTCCCTTGCCATAACCACCTCCTACAAACACGGATCGGCCTCCACCTGTCCTAGCACGACCTGATGACCACTTCTCCACTACTTCCGAGATCACCTCAGCGCGTGCCACGTGCCCCTCCGATCCGAACCGATTCAGACTCCCTGGCACTCCTCTACGCCTATAAATACACCACAACATGGCCATTTCAAGGGACTTTTGGCACTTGTTCTGGAGGGATTCCACCATTATCGACACAAGGACTTTGTGAATAGCGGAAGACCGTCCTCTAATCAATCAAAACACGAGGATTTCGTGTATAATCTTCCCTTTAATCTCCTCTTCTTCACTGTAAACACGAGGATTTCGTGTATAAACTGCAAACAAACATCATTGTAATAGTCTTCTTAGGATTTAAGAAACTATAAAGTGGACGTATTCTTGGATTGAGCCGAACCACTATAAAAATATTGTGTGTATCCTTTACTTTTACTGCTTTTTCTGCATTGTTCTGTGATCGTGAGGTTGTCACGTTGAATTTGGGTGTTAGTACCAAAATTTGGTCTAACATTTTCACACATATTTGCTTTCTCTTCTTTGTAGGTATGGATTATACTTGCAGCTGGCAGGCCCGGCGCGGCCTTGGATTTCTTGGATTATCCAGAACACATCTTCCTTCATTCAGCAAGATATGTTCTGGGGGGCAAAATGTTGACCCGCTTTTTAGTCAAAGCAGTCATACATGGAATCTCTTCTGAACAATACGCTCAAGTGTTGGGAATACCGTCAGAAGACAGCAACCGATTTGGTTGAAATCGCATCACAAACAAAGAATGGCCGGAACTCCTATCGGACGACCTTTTCTGGGCCCGAAATCATCAATTACGGAGCTGAGCTCCATAGTTCTCATAGCTCTCTGAATAAGCTTCAGTTTGAGCTTTGGTTCAACTCAATCGGACTTACGGTTTGAAAGTTATGCCCATTTCTGTGAACGCATGCAGAACCGGAAACTTGGATTTGGAATTAGCATATCCCTTTCGGATCGGATCGGATTAAGACATCACTCCTTCACCAACTCAGCATCTTCCCTTCAACGCACAGGTGCCGGCTCGGATTGCAGACCTCGGTTCGGATCGGGATGAGGCAGACCCGACCCGCCTGCAGTAATCTACACAAAACTTCGCAATGTCTTCGGCTCGAAAGCTCCGCACCGGTTCGGATCGGGACCGAACCGATCCCCTTCGACTCTGCACAAAAGTGCGCGCACGCTCTCTACTGGAACAACCGGCTCGGTTCGGATCCGATCCGAACCGACTGGGCCTGCTGCTGCCACACTTCAGATTTGACCGATTCTCTTGCCATAACCACCTCCTACAAACAGGGATCGACCTCCACCTGTCCTAGCACGACCTGATGACCACTTCTCCACTACTTCCGAGATCACCTCAGCGCGTGCCACGTGCCCCTCCGATCCGAACCGATTCAGACTCCCTGACACTCCTCTACGCCTATAAATACACCACAACATGGCCATTTCAAGGGACTTTTGGCACTTGTTTTGGAGGGATTCCACCATTATCGACAAAAGGACTTTGTGAATAGCGGAAGACCGCCCTCTAATCAATCAAAACACGAGGATTTCGTGTATAATCTTCCCTTTAATCTCCTCTTCTTCACTGTAAACACGAGGATTTCGTGTATAAACTGCAAACAAACATCATTGTAATAGTTTTCTTAGGATTTAAGAAACTATAAAGTGGACGTATTCTTGGATTGAGCCGAACCACTATAAAAATATTGTGTGTATCCTTTACTTTTACTGCTTTTTCTGCATTGTTCTGTGATCTTGAGGTTGTCACGTTGAATTTGGGTGTTAGCACCAAAATTTGGTCTAACATTTTCACACATATTTGCTTTCTCTTCTTTGTAGGTATGGATTATACTTGCAGCTGGCAGGCCCGGCACGGCCTTGGATTTCTTGGATTATCCAGAACACATCTTCCTTAATTCAGCAAGATATGTTCTAGGGGCAAAATGTTGACCCGCTTTTTAGTCAAAGCAGTCATACATGCAATCTCTTCTGAACAATACGCTTAAGTGTTGGGAATACCGTCAGAAGACAGTAACCGATTTGGTTGAAATCGCATCACAAACAAAGAATGGCCCGAAACTCCTATCGGACGACCTTTTCTGGGCCCTAAATCATTAATTATGGAGCTGAGCTCCATAAATCTCGTAGCTCTCTGAATAAGCTTCAGTTTGAGCTTTGGTTCAACTCAATCGGACTTACGGTTTGAAAGTTATGCCCATTTCCGTGAACGCATGCAGAACCGGAAACTTGGATTTGGAATTAGCATATCCCTTTCGGATCGGATCGGATTAAGACATCACTCCTTCACCAACTCAGCATCTTCACTTCAACGCACAGGTGCCGGCTCGGATTGGAGACCCCGGTTCGGATCGGGATGAGGCAGACCCGACCCGCCTGCAGTAATCTACACAAAACTTCGCAATGTCTTCGGCTCGAAAGCTCCGCACCGGTTCGGATCGGGACCGAACCGATCCCCTTCGACTCTGCACAGAAGTGCGCGCACGCTCTCTGCTGGAACAACCAGCTCGGTTCGGATCCGATCCGAACCGACTGGGCCTGCTGCGGCCACACTTAAGATTTGACCGATTCTCTTGCCATAACCACCTCCTACAAACACGGATCGGCCTCCACCTGTCCTAGCACGATCTGATGACCACTTCTCCACTACTTCCGAGATCACCTCAGCGCGTGCCACGTGCCCCTCCGATCCGAACCGATTCAGACTCCCTGGCACTCCTCTACGCCTATAAATACACCACAACATGGCCATTTCAAGGGACTTTTGCCACTTGTTCTGGAGGGATTCCACCATTATCGACACAAGGACTTTGTGAGTAGCGGAAGACCGCCCTCTAATCAATCAAAACACGAGGATTTCGTGTATAATCTTCCCTTTAATCTCCTCTTCTTCACTGTAAACACGAGGATTTCGTGTATAAACTGCAAACAAACATCATTGTAATAGTTTTCTTAGGATTTAAGAAACTATAAAGTGGACGTATTCTTGGATTGAGCCGAACCACTATAAAAATATTGTGTGTATCCTTTACTTTTACTGCTTTTTCTGCATTGTTCTGTGATCGTGAGGTTGTCACGTTGAATTTGGGTGTTAGTACCAAAATTTGGTCTAACATTTTCACACATATTTGCTTTCTCTTCTTTGCAGGTATGGATTATACTTGCAGCTGGCAGGCCCGGCGCGGCCTTGGATTTCTTGGATTATCCAGAACACATCTTCCTTCATTCAGCAAGATATGTTCTGGGGGGCAAAATGTTGACCCGCTTTTTAGTCAAAGCAGTCATACATGGAATCTCTTCTGAACAATACGCTCAAGTGTTGGGAATACCGTCAGAAGACAGCAACCGATTTGGTTGAAATCGCATCACAAACAAAGAATGGCCGGAACTCCTATCGGACGACCTTTTCTGGGCCCGAAATCATCAACTACGGAGCTGAGCTCCGTAGTTCTCGTAGCTCTCTGAATAAGCTTCAGTTTGAGCTTTGGTTCAACTCAATCGGACTTAAGGTTTGAAAGTTATGCCCATTTCCGTGAACGCATGCAGAACCGGAAACTTGGATTCAGAATTAGCATATCCCTTTCGGATCGGATCGGATTAAGACATCACTCCTTCACCAACTCAGCATCTTCCCTTCAACGCACAGGTGCCGGCTCGGATTGCAGACCCCGGTTCGGATCGGGATGAGGCAGACCCGACCCGCCTGCAGTAATCTACACAAAACTTCGCAATGTCTTCGGCTCGAAAGCTCCGCACCGGTTCGGATCGGGACCGAACCGATCCCCTTCGACTCTGCACAGAAGTGCGCGCACGCTCTCTGCTGGAACAACCAGCTCGGTTCGGATCCGATCCGAACCGACTGGGCCTGCTGCGGCCACACTTAAGATTTGACCGATTCTCTTGCCATAACCACCTCCTACAAACACGGATCGACCTCCACCTGTCCTAGCACGACCTGATGACCACTTCTCCACTACTTCCGAGATCACCTCAGCGCGTGCCACGTGCCCCTCCGATCCGAACCGATTCAGACTCCCTGGCACTCCTCTACGCCTATAAATACACCACAACATGGCCATTTCAAGGGACTTTTGGCACTTGTTCTGGAGAGATTCCACCATTATCGACACAAGGACTTTGTGAATAGCGGAAGACCGCCCTCTAACCAATCAAAACACGAGGATTTCGTGTATAATCTTCCCTTTAATCTCCTCTTCTTCACTGTAAACACGAGGATTTCGTGTATAAACTGCAAACAAACATCATTGTAATAGTTTTCTTAGGATTTAAGAAACTATAAAGTGGACGTATTCTTGGATTGAGACGAACCACTATAAAAATATTGTGTGTATCCTTTACTTTTACTGCTTTTTCTGCATTGTTCTGTGATCATGAGGTTGTCACGTTGAATTTGGGTGTTAGTACCAAAATTTGGTCTAACATTTTCACACATATTTGCTTTCTCTTCTTTGTAGGTATGGATTATACTTGCAGCTGGCAGGCCCGGCGCGGCCTTGGATTTCTTGGATTATCCAGAACACATCTTCCTTCATTCAGCAAGATATGTTCTGGGGGGCAAAATGTTGACCCGCTTTTTAGTCAAAGCAGTCATACATGGAATCTCTTCTGAACAATACGCTCAAGTGTTGGGAATACCGTCAGAAGACAGCAACCGATTTGGTTGAAATCGCATCACAAACAAAGAATGGCCGGAACTCCTATCGGACGACCTTTTCTGGGCCCGAAATCATCAATTACGGAGCTGAGCTCCATAGTTCTCATAGCTCTCTGAATAAGCTTCAGTTTGAGCTTTGGTTCAACTCAATCGGACTTACGGTTTGAAAGTTATGCCCATTTCTGTGAACGCATGCAGAACCGGAAACTTGGATTTGGAATTAGCATATCCCTTTCGGATCGGATCGGATTAAGACATCACTCCTTCACCAACTCAGCATCTTCCCTTCAACGCACAGGTGCCGGCTCGGATTGCAGACCCCGGTTCGGATCCGGATGAGGCAGACCCGACCCGCCTGCAGTAATCTACACAAAACTTCGCAATTTCTTCGGCTCGAAAGCTCCGCACCGGTTCGGATCGGGACCGAACCGATCCCCTCCGACTCTGCACAAAAGTGCGCGCACGCTCTCTGCTGGAACAACCGGCTCGGTTCGGATCCGATCCGAACCGACTGGGCCTGATGCTGCCACACTTCAGATTTGACCGATTGTCTTGCCATAACCACCTCCTACAAACACGGATCGGCCTCCACCTGTCCTAGCACGACCTGATGACCACTTCTCCACTACTTCCGAGATCACCTCAGCGCATGCCACGTGCCCCTCCGATCCGAACCGATTCAGACTCCCTGACACTCCTCTACGCCTATAAATACACCACAACATGGCCATTTCAAGGGACTTTTGGCACTTGTTCTGGAGGGATTCCACCATTATCGACACAAGGACTTTGTGAATAGCGGAAGACCGCCCTCTAATCAATCAAAACACGAGGATTTCGTGTATAATCTTCCCTTTAATCTCCTCTTCTTCACTGTAAACACGAGGATTTCGTGTATAAACTGCAAACAAACATCATTGTAATAGTTTTCTTAGGATTTAAGAAACTATAAAGTGGACGTATTCTTGGATTGAGCCGAACCACTATAAAAATATTGTGTGTATCCTTTACTTTTTCTGCTTTTTCTGCATTGTTCTGTGATCTTGAGGTTGTCACGTTGAATTTGGGTGTTAGTACCAAAATTTGGTCTAACATTTTCACACATATTTGCTTTCTCTTCTTTGCAGGTATGGATTATACTTGCAGCTGGCAGGCCCGGCACGGCCTTGGATTTCTTGGATTATCCAGAACACATCTTCCTTAATTCAGCAAGATATGTTCTGGGGGCAAAATGTTGACCCGCTTTTTAGTCAAAGCAGTCATACATGCAATCTCTTCTGAACAATACGCTCAAGTGTTGGGAATACCGTCAGAAGACAGCAACCGATTTGGTTGAAATCGCATCACAAACAAAGAATGGCCCGGAACTCCTATCGGACGACCTTTTCTGGGCCCTAAATCATTAATTACGGAGCTTAGCTCCATAATTCTCGTAGCTCTCTGAATAAGCTTCAGTTTGAGCTTTGGTTCAACTCAATCGGACTTACGGTTTGAAAGTTATGCCCATTTCCGTGAACGCATGCAGAACCGGAAACTTGGATTTGGAATTAGCATATCCCTTTCGGATCGGATCGGATTAAGACATCACTCCTTCACCAACTCAGCATCTTCCCTTCAATGCACAGGTGCCGGCTCGGATTGGAGACCCCGGTTCGGATCGGGATGAGGCAGACCCGACCCGCCTGCAGTAATCTACACAAAACTTCGCAATGTCTTCGGCTCGAAAGCTCCGCACCGGTTCGGATCGGGACCGAACCGATCCCCTTCGACTCTGCACAGAAGTGCGCGCATGCTCTCTGCTGGAACAACCGGCTCGGTTCGGATCGGATCCGAACCGACTGGGCCTGCTGCGGCCACACTTAAGATTTGACCGATTCTCTTGCCATAACCACCTCCTACAAACACGGATCGGCCTCCACCTGTCCTAGCACGACCTGATGACCACTTCTCCACTACTTCCGAGATCACCTCAGCGCGTGCCACGTGCCCCTCCGATCCGAACCGATTCAGACTCCCTGGCACTCCTCTACGCCTATAAATACACCACAACATGGCCATTTCAAGGGACGTTTGCCACTTGTTCTGGAGGGATTCCACCATTATCGACACAAGGACTTTGTGAATAGCGGAAGACCGCCCTCTAATCAATCAAAACACGAGGATTTCGTGTATAATCTTCCCTTTAATCTCCTCTTCTTCACTGTAAACACGAGGATTTCGTGTATAAACTGCAAACAAACATCATTGTAATAGTTTTCTTAGGATTTAAGAAACTATAAAGTGGACGTATTCTTGGATTGAGCCGAACCACTATAAAAATATTGTGTGTATCCTTTACTTTTACTGCTTTTTCTGCATTGTTCTGTGATCGTGAGGTTGTCACGTTGAATTTGGGTGTTAGTACCAAAATTTGTTCTAACATTTTCACACATATTTGCTTTCTCTTCTTTGCAGGTATGGATTATACTTGCAGCTGGCAGGCCCGGCGCGGCCTTGGATTTCTTGGATTATCCAGAACACATCTTCTTTCATTCAGCAAGATATGTTCTGGGGGGCAAAATGTTGACCCGCTTTTTAGTCAAAGCAGTCATACATGGAATCTCTTCTGAACAATACGCTCAAGTGTTGGGAATACCGTCAGAAGACAGCAACCGATTTGGTTGAAATCGCATCACAAACAAAGAATGGCCGGAACTCCTATCGGACGACCTTTTCTGGGCCCGAAATCATCAATTACGGAGCTGAGCTCCGTAGTTCTCGTAGCTCTCTGAATAAGCTTCAGTTTGAGCTTTGGTTCAACTCAATCGGACTTACGGTTTGAAAGTTATGCCCATTTCCGTGAACGCATGCAGAACCGGAAACTTGGATTTGGAATTAGCATATCCCTTTCGGATCGGATCGGATTAAGACATCACTCCTTCACCAACTCAGCATCTTCCCTTCAATGCACAGGTGCCGGCTCGGATTGCAGACCCCGGTTCGGATCGGGATGAGGCAGACCCGACCCGCCTGCAGTAATCTACACAAAACTTCGCAATGTCTTCGGCTCGAAAGCTCCGCACCGGTTCGGATCGGGACCGAACCGATCCCCTTCGACTCTGCACAAAAGTGCGCGCATGCTCTCTGCTGGAACAACCGGCTCGGTTCGGATCCGATCCGAACCGACTGGGCCTGCTGCTGCCACACTTCAGATTTGACCGATTCTCTTGCCATAACCACCTCCTACAAACACGGATCCGCCTCCACCTGTCCTAGCACGACCTGATGACCACTTCTCCACTACTTCCGAGATCACCTCAGCGCGTGCCACGTGCCCCTCCGATCCGAACCGATTCAGACTCCCTGACACTCCTCTACGCCTATAAATACACCACAACATGGCCATTTCAAGGGACTTTTGGCACTTGTTCTGGAGGGATTCCACCATTATCGACACAAGGACTTTGTGAATAGCGGAAGACCGCCCTCTAATCAATCAAAACACGAGGATTTCGTGTATAATCTTCCCTTTAATCTCCTCTTCTTCACTGTAAACACGAGGATTTCGTGTATAAACTGCAAACAAACATCATTGTAATAGTTTTCTTAGGATTTAAGAAACTATAAAGTGGACGTATTCTTGGATTGAGCCGAACCACTATAAAAATATTGTGTGTATCCTTTACTTTTACTGCTTTTTCTGCATTGTTCTGTGATCTTGAGGTTGTCACGTTGAATTTGGGCGTTAGTACCAAAATTTGGTCTAACATTTTCACACATATTTGCTTTCTCTTCTTTGCAGGTATGGATTATACTTGCAGCTGGCAGGCCCGGCACGGCCTTGGATTTCTTGGATTATCCAGAACACATCTTCCTTCATTCAGCAAGATATGTTCTGGGGGGCAAAATGTTGACCCGCTTTTTAGTCAAAGCAGTCATACATGCAATCTCTTCTGAAAAATACGCTCAAGTGTTGGGAATACCGTCAGAAGACAGCAACCGATTTGGTTGAAATCGCATCACAAACAAAGAATGGCCCGGAACTCCTATCGGACGACCTTTTCTGGGCCCTAAATCATTAATTACGGCGCTGAGCTCGATAATTCTCGTAGCTCTCTGAATAAGCTTCAGTTTGAGCTTTGGTTCAACTCAATCGGACTTACGGTTTGAAAGTTATGCCCATTTCCGTGAACGCATGCAGAACCGGAAACTTGGATTTGGAATTAGCATATCCCTTTCGGATCGGATCGGATCGGATTAAGACATCACTCCTTCACCAACTCAGCATCTTCCCTTCAACGCACAGGTGCCGGCTCGGATTGGAGACCCCGGTTCGGATCGGGATGAGGCAGACCCGACCCGCCTGCATTAATCTACACAAAACTCCGCAATGTCTCCGGCTCAAAAGCTCCGCACCGGTTCGGATCGAGACCGAACCGATCCCCTTCGACTCTGCACAGAAGTGCACGCACGCTCTCTGCTAGAACAGCCGGCTCGTTTCGGATCCAATCCGAACCGACTGGGCCTGCTGCTGCCACACTTCAGATTTGACTGATTCTCTTGCCATAACCACCTCCTACAAACACGGATCGGCCTCCACCTATCCTAACACGACCTGAAAACCACTTCTCCACTACTTCCGAGATCACCTCAGCGCGTGCCACGTGCCCCTCCGATCCGAACCGATTCAGACTCCCTGGCACTCCTCTATGCCTATAAATACACCACAACATGGCCATTTCAAGGGACTTTTGGCAATTGTTCTGGAGGGATTCCACCATTATCGACACAAGGACTTTGTGAATAGCGGAAGACCGCCCTCTAATCAATCAAAACACGAGGATTTCGTGTATAATCTTCCCTTTAATCTCCTCTTCTTCACTATAAACACGAGGATTTCGTGTATAAACTGTAAACAAACATCATTGTAATAGTCTTCTTAGGATTTAAGGAACTATAAAGTGGACGTATTCTTGGATTGAGCCGAACCACTGTAAAAATATTGTGTGTATCCTTTACTTTTACTTCTTTTTCTGCATTGTTCTATGATCGTGAGGTTGTCACATTGAATTTGGGTGTTAGTACCAAAATTTGGTCTAACATTTTCACACATATTTGCTTTCTCTTCTTTGTAGGTATGGATTATACTTGCAGCTGGCAGGCCCGGCGCGGCCTTGGATTTCTTGGATTATCCAGAACACATCTTCCTTCATTCAGCAAGATATGTTCTGGGGGGCAAAATGTTGACCCGCTTTTTAGTCAAAGAAGTCATACATGGAATCTCTTATGAACAATACGCTCAAGTGTTGGGAATACCGTCAGAAGACAGCAACCGATTTGGTTGAAATCGCATCACAAACAAAGAATGGCCGGAACTCCTATCGGACGACCTTTTCTGGGCCCGAAATCATCAATTACGGAGCTGAGCTCCATAGTTCTCGTAGCTCTCTGAATAAGCTTCAGTTTGAGCTTTGGTCCAACTCAATCGGACTTACGGTTTAAAAGTTATGCCCATTTCCGTGAACGCATGCAGAACCGGAAACTTGGATTTGGAATTAGCATATCCCTTTCGGATCGGATCGGATTAAGACATCACTCCTTCACCAACTCAGCATCTTCCCTTCAACGCACAGGTGCCGGCTCGGATTGCAGACCCCGGTTCGGATCGGGATGAGGCAGACCCGACCCGCCTGCAGTAATCTACACAAAACTTCGCAATGTCTTCGGCTCGAAAGCTCCGCACCGGTTCGGATCGGGAACGAACCGATCCCCTTCGACTCTGCACAAAAGTGCGCGCACGCTCTCTGCTGGAACAACTGGCTCGGTTCGGATCCGATCCGAACTGACTGGGCCTGCTGCTGCCACACTTCAGATTTGACCGATTCTCTTGCCATAACCACCTCCTACAAACACGGATCGGCCTCCACCTGTCCTAGCACGACCTGATGACCACTTCTCCACTACTTCCGAGATCACCTCAGCGCGTGCCACGTGCCCCTCCGATCCGAACCGATTCAGACTCCCTAGCACTCCTCTACGCCTATAAATACAGCACAACATGGCCATTTCAAGGGACTTTTGGCACTTGTTCTGGAGGGATTCCACCATTATCGACACAAGAACTTTGTGAATAGCAGAAGACCGCCCTCTAATCAATCAAAACACGAGGATTTCGTGTATAATCTTCCCTTTAATCTCCTCTTCTTCACTGTAAACACGAGGATTTCGTGTATAAACTGCAAACAAATATCATTGTAATAGTTTTCTTAGGATTTAAGAAACTATAAAGTGGACGTAGGCTTGTATTGAGCCGAACCACTATAAAAATATTGTGTGTATCCTTTAATTTTACTGCTTTTTCTGCATTGTTCTGTGATCGTGAGGTTGTCACGTTGAATTTGGGTGTTAGTACCAAAATTTGGTCTAACATTTTCACACATATTTGCTTTCTCTTCTTTGCAGGTATGGCTTATACTTGCAGATGGCAGGCCCGGCGCGGCCTTAGATTTCTTGGATTATCCAGAACACATCTTCCTTCATTCAGCAAGATATGTTCTGGGGGGCAAAATGGTGACCCGCTTTTTAGTCAAAGCAGTCATACATGGAATCTCTTCTGAACAATACGCTCAAGTGTTGGGAATACCGTCAGAAGACAACAACCGATTTGGTTGAAATCGCATCACAAACAAAGAATGGCCCGGAACTCCTATCGGACGACCTTTTCTGGGCCCGAAATCATCAGTTACGGAGCAAAGCTCCGTAATTCTTGTAGCTCTCTGAATAAGCTTCAGTTTGAGCTTTTGTTTAACTCAATCGGACTTACGGTTTGAAAGTTATGCCCATTTCCGTGAACGCATGCAGAACCGGAAACTTGGATTTGGAATTAGCATATCCCTTTCGGATCGGATCGGATTAAGACATCACTCCTTCACCAACTCAGCATCTTCCCTTCAATGCACAGGTGCCGGCTCGGATTGGAGACCCCGGTTCGGATCGGGATGAGGCAGACCCGACCCGCCTGCAGTAATCTACACAAAACTTCGCAATGTCTTCGGCTCGAAAGATCCGCACCGGTTCGGATCGGGACCGAACCGATCCCCTTCGACTCTGCACAGAAGTGCGCGCACGCTCTCTGTTGGAACAACCGGCTCGGTTCGGATCCGATCCGAACCGACTGGGCCTGCTGCTGCCACACTTCAGATTTGACCGATTCTCTTGCCATAACCACCTCCTACAAACACGGATCGGCCTCCACCTGTCCTAGCACGACCTGATGACTACTTCTCCACTACTTCCGAGATCACCTCAGCGCGTGCCACGTGCCCCTCCGATCCGAACCGATTCTGACTCCCTGGCACTCCTCTACGCCTATAAATACATCACAACATGGCCATTTCAACGGACTTTTGGCACTTGTTCTGGAGGGATTCCACCATTATCGACACAAGGACTTTGTGAATAGCGGAAGACCGCACTCTAATCAATCAAGACACGAGGAATTCGTGTATAATCTTCCCTTTCATCTCCTCTTCTTCACTGTGAACACGAGGATTTCGTGTATAAACTGCAAACAAACATCATTGTAATAGTTTTCTTAGGATTTAAGAAACTATAAAGTGGACGTATTCTTGGATTGAGCCGAACCACTATAAAAATATTGTGTGTATCCTTTACTTTTACTGCTTTTTCTGCATTGTTCTGTGATCTGAGGTTGTTACGTTGAATTTGGGTGTTAGTACCAAAATTTGGTCTAACATTTTCACACATATTTGCTTTCTCTTCTTTGCAGGTATGGATTATACTTGCAGCTGGCAGGCCCGGCGCGGCCTTGGATTTCTTGGATTATCCAGAACACATCTTCCTTCATTCAGCAAGATATGTTCTGGGGGGCAAAATGTTGACCCGCTTTTTAGTCAAAGCAGTCATACATGGAATCTCTTCTGAGCAATACGCTCAAGTGTTGGGAATACCGTCAGAAGACAGCAACCGATTTGGTTGAAATCGCATCACAAACAAAGAATGGTCCGTAACTCCTATCAGATGACCTTTTTTGGGCCCGAAATCATCAATTACGGAGCTTAGCTCTGTAATTCTCGTAGCTACTGAATAAGCTTCAGTTTGAGCTTTGGTTCAATTCAATCGGACTTACGGTTTGAAAGTTATGCCCATTTCCGTGAATGCATGCAGAACCGGAAACTTGGATTTGGAATTAGCATATCCCTTTCGGATCGGATCGGATTAACACATCACTCCTTCACCAACTCAGCATCTTACCTTCAACGCACAGGTGCCGGCTCAGATTGGAGACCCCGGTTCGGATCGGGATGAGGCAGACCCGACCCGCCTGCAGTAATCTACAAAAAACTTCGCAATGTCTTCGGCTCGAAAGCTCCGCACCGGTTCGGATCGGGACAGAACCGATCCCCTTCGACTCTGCACAAAAGTGCGCGCACGCTCTCTGCTGGAACAACCGGCTCGGTTCGGATCCGATCCGAACCGACTGGGCCTGCTGCTGCCACACTTCAGATTTGACCGATTCTCTTGCCATAACCACCTCCTACAAACACGGATCGGCCTCCACCTGTCCTAGCACGACCTGATGACCACTTCTCCACTACTTCCGAGATCACCTCAGCGCGTGCCACGTACCCCTCCGATCTGAACCGATTCAGACTCCCTGGCACTCTTCTACGCCTATAAATACACCACAACATGGCCATTTCAAGGGACTTTTGGCACTTGTTCTGGAGGGATTCCACCATTATCGACACAAGGACTTTGTGAATAGCGGAAGACCGCCCTCTAATCAATCAAAACACGAGGATTTCGTGTATAATCTTCCCTTTAATCTCCTCTTCTTCACTGTAAACACGAGGATTTCGTGTATAATCTGCAAACAAACATCATTGTAATAGTTTTCTTAGGATATAAGAAACTATAAAGTGGACGTATTCTTGGATTGAGCCGAACCACTATAAAAATATTGTGTGTTTCCTTTACTTTTACTGCTTTTTCTGCATTGTTCTGTGATCTTGAGGTTGTCACGTTGAATTTGGGTGTTAGTACCAAAATTTGGTCTAACATTTTCACACATATTTGCTTTCTCTTCTTTGCAGGTATGGATTATACTTGCAGCTGGCAGGCCCGGCGCGGCCTTGGATATCTTGGATTATCCAGAACACATCTTCCTTCATTCAGCAAGATATGTTCTGGGGGGCAAAATGTTGACCCGCTTTTTAGTCAAAGCAGTCATACATGCAATCTCTTCTGAACAATACGCTCAAGTGTTGGGAATACCGTCAGAAGACAACAACCGATTTGGTTGAAATCGCATCACAAACAAAGAATGGCCCGGAACTCCTATCGGACGACCTTTTCTGGGCCCGAAATCATTAATTATGGAGCCAAGCTCCATAATTCTCGTAGCTCTCTGAATAAGCTTCAGTTTGAGCTTTGGTTCAACTCAATCGGACTTACGGTTTGAAAGTTATGCCCATTTCCGTGAACGCATGCAGAACTGGAAACTTGGATTTGGAATTAGCATATCCCTTTCGGATCGGATCGGATTAAGACATCACTCCTTCACCAACTCAGCATCTTCCCTTCAACGCACAGGTGTCGGCTCGGATTGGAGACCCCGGTTCGGATCGGGATGAGGCAGACCCGACCCGCCTGCAGTAATCTACACAAAACTTCGCAATGTCTTCGGCTCGAAAGCTCCGCACCTGTTCGGATCGGGACCGAACCGATCCCCTTCGACTCTGCACAGAAGTGCGCGCATGCTCTCTGCTGGAACAACCAGCTCGGTTTGGATCCGATCCGAACCGACTGGGCCTGCTGCTGCCACACTTAAGATTTGACCGATTCTCTTGCCATAACCACCTCCTACAAACACGGATCGGCCTCCACCTGTCCTAGCACGACCTGATGACCACTTCTCCACTACTTCCGAGATCACCTCAGCGCGTGCCACGTGCCCCTCCGATCCGAACCGATTCAGACTCCCTGGCACTCCTCTACGCCTATAAATACACCACAACATGGCCATTTCAAGGGACTTTTGGCACTTGTTCTGGAGGGATTCCACCATTATCGACACAAGGACTTTGTGAATAGCGGAAGACCGCCCTCTAATCAATCAAAACACGAGGATTTCGTGTATAATCTTCCCTTTAATCTCCTCTTCTTCACTGTAAACACGAGGATTTCGTGTATAAAATGCAAACAAACATCATTGTAATAGTTTTCTTAGGATTTAAGAAACTATAAAGTGGACGTATTCTTGGATTGAGCCGAACCACTATAAAAATATTGTGTGTATCCTTTACTTTTACTGCTTTTTCTGCATTATTCTGTGATCGTGAGGTTGTCACGTTGAATTTGGGTGTTAGTACCAAAATTTGGTCTAACATTTTCACACATATTTGCTTTCTCTTCTTTGCAGGTATGGATTATACTTGCAGCTGGCAGGCCCGGCGCGGCCTTGGATTTCTTGGATTATCCAGAACACATCTTCCTTCATTCAGCAAGTTATGTTCTGGGGGGCAAAATGTTGACCCGCTTTTTAGTCAAAGCAGTCATACATGGAATCTCTTCTGAACAATACGCTCAAGTGTTGGGAATACCGTCAGAAGACAGCAACCGATTTGGTTGAAATCGCATCACAAACAAAGAATGGCCGGAACTCCTATCGGACGACCTTTTCTGGGCCCAAAATCATCAATTACGGAGCTGAGCTCCGTAGTTCTCGTAGCTCTCTGAATAAGCTTCAGTTTGAGGTTTGGTTCAACTCAATCGGACTTACGGTTTGAAAGTTATGCCCATTTCCGTGAACGCATGCAGAACCGGAAACTTGGATTTGGAATTAGCATATCCCTTTCGGATCGGATCGGATTAAGACATCACTCCTTCACCAACTCAGCATCTTCCCTTCAACGCACAGGTGCCGGCTCGGATTGCAGACCCCGGTTCGGATCGGGATGAGGCAGACCCGACCCGCCTGCAGTAATCTACACAAAACTTCGCAATGTCTTCGGCTCGAAAACTCCGCACCGGTTCGGATCGGGACCGAACCGATCCCCTTCGACTCTGCACAGAAGTGCGCGCACGCTCTCTGCTGGAACAACCGGCTCGGTTCGGATCCGATCCGAACCGACTGGGCCTGCTGCTGCCACACTTCAGATTTGACTGATTCTCTTGCCATAACCACCTCCTACAAACACGGATCGGCCTCCACCTGTCCTAGCACGACCTAATGACCACTTCTCCACTACTTCCGAGATCACCTCAGCGCGTGCCACGTGCCCGTCCGATCCGAACCGATTCAGACTCCCTGGCACTCCTCTACGCCTATAAATACACCACAACATGGCAATTTCAAGGGACTTTTGGCACTTGTTCTGGAGGGATTCCACCATTATCGACACAAGGACTTTGTGAATAGCGGAAGACCGCCCTCTAATCAATCAAAACACGAGGATTTCGTGTATAATCTTCCCTTTAATCTCCTCTTCTTCACTGTAAACACGAGGATTTCGTGTATAAACTGCAAACAAACATCATTGTAATAGTTTTCTTAGGATTTAAGAATCTATAAAGTGGACGTAGGCTTGGATTGAGCCGAACCACTATAGAAATATTGTGTGTATCCTTTACTTTTACTGCTTTTTCTGCATTGTTCTGTGATCATGAGGTTGTCACATTGAATTTGGGTGTTAGTACCAAAATTTGGTCTAACATTTTCACACATATTTGCTTTCTCTTCTTTGCAGGTATGGATTATACTTGCAGCTGGCAGGCCCGGCGCGGCCTTGGATTTCTTGGATTATCCAGAACACATCTTCCTTCATTCAGCAAGATATGTTCTGGGGGGAAAAATGGTGACCCGCTTTTTAGTCAAAGCAGTCATATATGGAATCTCTTCTGAACAATACGCTCAAGTGTTGGGAATACCGTCAGAAGACAGCAACCGATTTGGTTGAAATCGCATCACAAACAAAGAATGGCCCGGAACTCCTATCAGACGACCTTTTCTGGGCTCGAAATCATTAATTACGGAGCTAAGCTCCATAATTCTCGTAGCTCTCTGAATAAGCTTCGGTTTGAGCTTTGGTTCAACTCAATCGGACTTACGGTTTGAAAGTTATGCCCATTTCCGTGAACGCATGCAGAACCGGAAACTTGGATTTGGAATTAGCATATCCCTTTCGGATCGGATCGGATTAAGACATCACTCCTTCACCAACTCAGCATCTTCCCTTCAACGCACAGGTGCCGGCTCGGATTGGAGACCCCGGTTCGGATCGGGATGAGGCAGACCCGACCCGCCTGCAGTAATCTACACAAAACTTCGCAATGTCTTCGGCTCGAAAGCTCCGCACCTGTTCGGATCGGGACCGAACCGATCCCCTTCGACTCTGCACAGAAGTGCGCGCACGCTCTCTGCTGGAACAACCAGCTCGGTTCGGATCCGATCCGAACCGACTGGGCCTGCTGCTGCCACATTTAAGATTTGACCGATTCTCTTGCCATAACCACCTCCTACAAACACGGATCGGCCTCCACCTGTCCTAGCACGACCTGATGACCACTTCTCCACTACTTCCGAGATCACCTCAGCGCGTGCCACGTGCCCCTCTGATCCGAACCGATTCAGACTCCCTGGCACTCCTCTACGCCTATAAATACACCACAACATGGCCATTTCAAGGGACTTTTGGCACTTGTTCTGGAGGGATTCCACCATTATGGACACAAGGACTTTGTGAATAGCGGAAGACCGCCCTCTAATCAATCAAAACACGAGGATTTCGTGTATAATCTTCCCTTTAATCTCCTCTTCTTCACTGTAAACACGAGGATTTCGGGTATAAACTGCAAACAAACATCATTGTAATAGTTTTCTTAGGATTTAAGAAACTATAAAGTGGACGTATTCTTGCATTGAGCCGAACCACTATAAAAATATTGTGTGTATCCTTTACTTTTACTGCTTTTTCTGCATTGTTCTGTGATCGTGAGGTTGTCACGTTGAATTTGGGTGTTAGTACCAAAATTTGGTCTAAAATTTTCACACATATTTGCTTTCTCTTCTTTGCAGGTATGGATTATACTTGCAGCTGGCAGGCCCGGCGCGGCCTTGGATTTCTTGGATTATCCAGAACACATCTTCCTTCATTCAGCAAGATATGTTCTGGGGGGCAAAATGTTGACCCGCTTTTTAGTCAAAGCAGTCATACATGGAATCTCTTCTGAACAATACGCTCAAGTGTTGGGAATACCGTCAGAAGACAGCAACCGATTTGGTTGAAATCGCATCACAAACAAAGAATGGCCCGGAACTCCTATCAGACGACCTTTTCTGGGCTCGAAATCATTAATTACGGAGCTAAGCTCCATAATTCTCGTAGCTCTCCGAATAAGCTTCGGTTTGAGCTTTGGTTCAACTCAATCGGACTTACGGTTTGAAAGTTATGCCCATTTCCGTGAACGCATGCAGAACCGGAAACTTGGATTTGGAATTAGCATATCCCTTTCGGATCGGATCGGATTAAGACATCACTCCTTCACCAACTCAGCATCTTCCCTTCAACGCACAGGTGCCGGCTCGGATTGGAGACCCCGGTTCGGATCGGCATGAGGCAGACCCGACCCGCTTGCAGTAATCTACACAAAACTTCGCAATGTCTTCGGCTCGAAAGCTCCGCACCTGTTCGGATCGGGACCGAACCGATCCCCTTCGACTCTGCAAAGAAGTGCGCGCACGCTCTCTGCTGGAACAACCAGCTCGGTTCGGATCCGATCCGAACCGACTGGGCCTGCTGCTGCCACATTTAAGATTTGACCGATTCTCTTGCCATAACCACCTCCTACAAACACGGATCGGCCTCCACCTGTCCTAGCATGACCTGATGACCACTTCTCCACTACTTCCGAGATCACCTCAGCGCGTGCCACATGCCCCTCTGATCCGAACCGATTCAGACTCCCTGGCACTCCTCTACGCCTATAAATACACCACAACATGGCCATTTCAAGGGACTTTTGGCACTTGTTCTGGAGGGATTCCACCATTATCGACACAAGGACTTTGTGAATAGCGGAAGACCGCCCTCTAATCAATCAAAACACGAGGATTTCGTGTATAATCTTCCCTTTAATCTCCTCTTCTTCACTGTAAACACGAGGATTTCGTGTATAAACTGCAAACAAACATCATTGTAATAGTTTTCTTAGGATTTAAGAAACTATAAAGTGGACGTATTCTTGGATTGAGCCGAACCACTATAAAAATATTGTGTGTATCCTTTACTTTTACTGCTTTTTCTGCATTGTTCTGTGATCGTGAGGTTGTCACGTTGAATTTGGGTGTTAGTACCAAAATTTGGTCTAAAATTTTCACACATATTTGCTTTCTCTTCTTTGCAGGTATGGATTATACTTGCAGCTGGCAGGCCCGGCGCGGCCTTGGATTTCTTGGATTATCCAGAACACATCTTCCTTCATTCAGCAAGATATGTTCTGGGGGGCAAAATGTTGACCCGCTTTTTAGTCAAAGCAGTCATACATGGAATCTCTTCTGAACAATACGCTCAAGTGTTGGGAATACCGTCAGAAGACAGCAACCGATTTGGTTGAAATCGCATCACAAACAAAGAATGGCCGGAACTCCTATCGGACGACCTTTTCTGGGCCCGAAATCATCAATTACGGAGCTGAGCTCCGTAGTTCTCGTAGCTCTCTGAATAAGCTTCAGTTTGAGCTTTGGTTCAACTCAATCGGACTTACGGTTTGAAAGTTATGCCCATTTCCGTGAACGCATGCAGAACCGGAAACTTGGATTTGGAATTAGCATATCCCTTTCAGATCGGATCGGATTAAGACATCACTCCTTCACCAACTCAGCATCTTCCCTTCAACGCACAGGTGCCGGCTCGGATTGCAGACCCCGGTTCGGATCGGGATGAGGCAGACCCGACCCGGCTGCAGTAATCTACACAAAACTTCGCAATGTCTTCGGCTCGAAAGCTCCGCACCGGTTCGGATCGGGACCGAACCGATCCCCTTCGACTCTGCACAAAAGTGCGCGCACGCTCTCTACTGGAACAACCGGCTCGGTTCGGATCCGATCCGAACCGACTGGGCCTGCTGCTGCCACACTTCAGATTTGACCAATTCTCTTGCCATAACCACCTCCTACAAACATGGATCGGCCTCCACCTGTCCTAGCACGACCTGATGACCACTTCTCCACTACTTCCGAGATCACCTCAGCGCATGCCACGTGCCCCTCCGATCCGAACCGATTCAGACTCCCTGGCACTCCTCTACGCCTATAAATACACCACAACATGGCCATTTCAAGGGACTTTTGGCACTTGTTCTGGAGGGATTCCACCATTATCGACACAAGAACTTTGTGAATAGCAGAAGACCGCCCTCTTATCAATTAAAACACGAGGATTTCGTGTATAATCTTCCCTTTAATCTCCTCTTCTTCACTGTAAAGACGAGGATTTCATGTATAAACTGTAAACAAACATCATTGTAATAGTTTTCTTAGGATTTAAGAATCTATAAAGTGGACGTAGGCTTGGATTGAGCCGAACCACTATAAAAATAGTGTGTATCCTTTACTTTTACTGCTTTTTCTGCTTTGTTCTGTGATCGTGAGGTTGTCACGTTGAATTTGGGTGTTAGTACCAAAATTTGGTCTAACATTTTCACACATATTTGCTTTCTCTTCTTTGCAGGTATGGATTATACTTGCAGCTGGCAGGCCCGGCGCGGCCTTGGATTTGTTGGATTATCCAGAACACATCTTCCTTCATTCAGCAAGATATGTTGTGGGGGGCAAAATGGTGACCCGCTTTTTAGTCAAAGCAGTCATATATGGAATCTCTTCTGAACAATACGCTCACGTGTTGGGAATACCGTCATAAGACAGCAACCGATTTGGTTGAAATCGCATCACAAACAAAGAATGGCTCGGAACTCCTATCGGACGACCTTTTCTGGGCCCGAAATCATCAATTACGGAGCTGAACTCCGTAATTCTCGTAGCTCTCTGAATAAGCTTCAGTTTGAGCTTTGGTTCAACTCAATCGGACTTACGGTTTGAAAGTTATGCCCATTTTCGTGAACGCATGCAGAACCGGAAACATGGATTTGGAATTAGCATATCCCTTTCGGATCGGATCGGATTAAGACATCACTCCTTCACCAACTCAGCATCTTCCCTTCAACGCACAGGTGCCGGCTCAGATTGGAGACCCCGGTTCGGATCGGGATGAGGCAGACCCGACCCGCCTGCAGTAATCTACACAAAACTTCGCAATGTCTTCGGCTCGAAAGCTCCGCACTGGTTCGGATCGGGACCGAACCGACCCCCTTCGACTCTGCACAGAAGTGCGCGCACGCTCTCTGCTGGAACAACCGGCTCGGTTCGGATCCGATCCGAACCGACTGGGCCTGCTGCTGCCACACTTCAGATTTGACCGATTCTCTTGCCATAACCACCTCCTAGAAACACGGATCGGCCTCCACCTGTCCTAGCACGACCTGATGACCACTTCTCCACTACTTCCGAGATCACCTCAGCGCGTGCCACGTGCCACTCCGATCCGAACCGATTCAGACTCCCTGGCACTCCTCTACGCCTATAAATACACCACAACATGGCCATTTCAAGGGACTTTTGGCACTTGTTCTGGAGGGACTCCACCATTATCGACATAAGGACTTTGTGAATAGCGGAAGACCACCCTCTAATCAATCAAAACACGAGGATTTCGTGTATAATCTTCCCTTTAATCTCCTCTTCTTCACTGTAAACACGAGGATTTCGTGTATAAACTGCAAACAAACATCATTGTAATAATTTACTTAGGATTTAAGAAACTATAAAGTGGACATATTCTTGGATTGAGCCGAACCACTATTAAAATATTGTGTGTATCCTTTACTTTTACTGCTTTTTCTGCATTGTTCTGTGATCATGAGGTTGTCACGTTGAATTTGGGTGTTAGTACCAAAATTTGGTCTAACATTTTCACATATATTTGCTTTCTCTTCTTTGCAGGTATGGATTATACTTGCAGCTGGAAGGCCCGGCGCGGCCTTGGATTTCTTGGATTATCCAGAACACATCTTCCTTCATTCAGCAAGATATATTCTAGGGGGCAAAATGTTGACCCGCTTTTTAGTCAAAGCAGTCATACATGGAATCTCTTCTGAACAATACGCTCAAGTGTTGGGAATACCGTCAGAAGACAGCAACCGATTTGGTTGAAATCGCATCACAAACAAAGAATGGCCCGGAACTCCTATCGGACGACCTTTTCTGGGCCCAAAATCATCAATTACGGAGCTCTCTGAATAAGCTTCAGTTTGAGCTTTTGTTCAACTCAATCGGACTTACGGTTTGAAAGTTATGCCCATTTCCGTGAACGCATGCAGAACCGGAAACTTGGATTTGGAATTAGCATATCCCTTTCGGATCGGATCGGATTAAGACATCACTCCTTCACCAACTCAGCATCTTCCCTTCAATGCACATGTGCCGGCTCGGATTGGAGACCCCGGTTCGGATCGGGATGAGGCAGACCCGACCCGCCTGCAGTAATCTACACAAAACTTCGCAATGTCTTCGGCTCGAAAGCTCTGCACCGGTTCGGATCGGGACCGAACCGATCCCCTTCGACTCTGCACAGAAGTGCGCGCACGCTCTCTGCTGGAACAACCGGCTCGGTTCGGATCCGATCCGAACCGACTGGGCCTGCTGCTGCCACACTTCAGATTTGACCGATTCTCTTGCCATAACCACCTCCTACAAACACGGATCGGCCTCCACCTGTCCTAGCACGACCTGATGACCACTTCTCCACTACTTCCGAGATCACCTCAGCGCGTGCCACGTGCCCCTCCGATCCGAACCGATTCAGACTCCCTGGCACTCCTCTACGCCTATAAATACATCACAACATGGCCATTTCAAGGGACTTTTGGCACTTGTTCTGGAGGGATTCCACCATTATCGACACAAGGACTTTGTGAATAGCGGAAGACCGCCCTCTAATCAATCAAAAAACGAGGATTTCGTGTATAATCTTCCCTTTCATCTCCTCTTCTTCACTGTAAACACGAGGATTTCGTGTATAAACTGCAAACAAACATCATTGTAATAGTTTTCTTAGGATTTAAGAAACTATAAAGTGGACGTATTCTTGGATTGAGCCGAACCACTATAAAAATATTGTGTGTATCCTTTACTTTTACTGCTTTTTCTGCATTGTTCTGTGATCTGAGGTTGTCACGTTGAATTTGGGTGTTAGTACTAAAATTTGGTCTAACATTTTCACACATATTTGCTTTCTCTTCTTTGCAGGTATGGATTATACTTGCAGCTGGCAGTCCCGGCGCGGCCTTGGATTTCTTGGATTATCCAGAACACATCTTCCTTCATTCAGCAAGATATGTTCTGGGGGGCAAAATGTTGACCCGTTTTTAGTCAAAGCAGTTATACATGGAATCTCTTCTGAGCAATACGCTCAAGTGTTGGGAATACCGTCAGAAGACAGCAACCGATTTGGTTGAAATCGCATCACAAATAAAGAATGGTCCGGAACTCTTATCAGACGACCTTTTCTGGGCGCGAAATCATCAATTACGGAGCTAAGCTCCGTAATTCTCGTAGCTCTCTGAATAAGCTTCAGTTTGAGCTTTGGTTCAACTCAATCGGACTTACGGTTTGAAAGTTATGCCCATTTCCGTGAATGCATGCAGAACCGGAAACTTGGATTTGGAATTAGCATATCCCTTTCGGATCGGATCGGATTAACACATCACTCCTTCACCAACTCAGCATCTTCCCTTCAACGCACAGGTGCCGGCTCGGATTGGAGACCCCGGTTCGGATTGGGATGAGGCAGACCCGACCCGCCTGCAGTAATCTACACAAAACTTCGCAATGTCTTCGGCTCGAAAGCTCCGCACCGGTTCGGATCGGGACCGAACCGATCCCCTTCGACTCTGCACAGAAGTGTGCGCACGCTCTCTGCTGGAACAACCGGCTCGGTTCGGATCCGATCCGAATCGACTGGGCCTGCTGCTGCCACACTTCAGATTTGACCGATTCTCTTAACATAACCACCTCCTACAAACACGGATCGGCCTCCACCTGTCCTAGCACGACCTGTTGACCACTTCTCCACTACTTCCGAGATCACCTCAGCGCGTGCCACGTGCCCCTCCGATCCGAACCAATTAAGACTCCCTGGCACTCCTCTACGCCTATAAATACACCACAACATGGCCATTTCAAGGGACTTTTGGCACTTGTTCTGGAGGGATTCCACCATTATCGACACATGGACTTTGTGAATAGCGGAAGACCGCCCTCTAATCAATCAAAACACGAGGATTTCGTGTATAATCTTCCCTTTAATCTCCTCTTCTTCACCGTAAACACGAGGATTTCGTGTATAAACTACAAACAAACATCATTGTAATAATTTTCTTAGGATTTAAGAAACTATAAAGTGGACGTAGGCTTGGATTGAGCCGAACCACTATAAAAATATTGTGTGTATCCTATACTTTTACTGCTTTTTCTGCATTGTTCTGTGATCGTGAGGTTGTCACGTTGAATTTTGGTGTTAGTACCAAAATTTGGTCTAACATTTTCACACATATTTGCTTTCTCTTCTTTGCAGGTATGGATTATACTTGCAGCTGGTAGGCCCGGCGCGGCCTTGGATTTCTTGGATTATCCAGAACACATCTTCCTTCATTCAGCAAGATATGTTCTGGGGGGCAAAATGTTGACCCGCTTTTTAGTCAAAGCAGTCATACATGGAATCTCTTCTGAACAATACGCTCAAGTGTTGGGAATACCGTCAGAACACAGCAACCGATTTGGTTGAAATCGCATCACAAACAAAGAATGGCCGAAACTCCTATCGGACGACCTTTTCTGGGCCCGAAATCATCAATTACGGAGCTGGGCTCCATAATTCTCGTAGCTCTCCGAATAAGCTTCAGTTTGAGCTTTGGTTCAACTCAATCGGACTTACGGTTTGAAAATTATGCCCATTTTCGTGAACGCATGCAGAACCGGAAACTTGGATTTGGAATTAGCATATCCCTTTCGGATCGGATCGGATTAAGACATCACTCCTTCACTAACTCAGCATCTTCCCTTCAACGCACAGGTGCCAGCTCGGATTGGAGACCTCGGTTCGGATCGGGATGAGGCAGACCCGACCCGCCTGCAGTAATCTACACAAAACTTCGCAATCTCTTCGGCTCGAAAGCTCCGCACCGGTTCGGATCGGGACCAAACCGATCCCCTTTGATTCTGCACAGAAGTGCGCGCACGCTCTCTACTGGAACAACCGGCTCGGTTCGGATCCGATCCGAACCGACTGGGCCTGCTGCTGCCACACTTCAGATTTGACCGATTCTCTTGCCATAACCACCTCCTATAAACACGGATCGGCCTCCACCTTTCCTAGCACGACCTGATGACCTCTTCTCCACTACTTCCGAGATCACCTCAGCGCGTGCCACGTGCCCCTCCGATCCGAACCGATTCAGACTCCCTGGCACTCCTCTACGCCTATAAATACACCACAACATGGCCATTTCAAGGGACTTTTGGCACTTGTTCTGGAGGGATTCCACCATTATCGACACAAGGACTTTGTGAATAGCGGAAGACCGCCCTCTAATCAATCAAAACACGAGGATTTCGTGTATAATCTTCCCTTTAATCTCCTCTTCTTCACTGTAAACATGAGGATTTCGTGTATAAACTGCAAACAAACATCATTGTAATAGTTTACTTAGGATTTAAGAAACTATAAAGTGGACGTATTCTTGGATTGAGCCAAACCACTATAAAAATATTGTGTGTATCCTTTACTTTTACTGCTTTTTCTGCATTGTTCTGTGATCGTGAGGTTGTCACGTTGAATTTGGGTGTTAGTACCAAAATTTGGTCTAACATTTTCACACATATTTGCTTTCTCTTCTTTGCAGGTATGGATTATACTTGCAACTGGCAGGCCCGGCGCGGCCTTGGATTTCTTGGATTATCCAGAATACATCTTCCTTCATTCAGCAAGATATGTTCTGGGGGGCAAAATGTTGACCCGCTTTTTAGTCAAAGCAGTCATACATGGAATCTCTTCTGAACAATACGCTCAAGTGTTGGGAATACCGTCAGAAGACAGCAACCGATTTGGTTGAAATCGCATCACAAACAAAGAATGGCCCGGAACTCCTATCGGACGACCTTTTCTGGGCCCGAAATCATCAATTACGGAGCTATGCTCCGTAATTCTCGTAGCTCTCTGAATAAGCTTCAGTTTGAGCTTTGGTTCAACTCAATCGGACGTACGGTTTGAAAGTTATGCGCATTTCCGTGAACGCATGCAGAACCGGAAACTTGGATTTGGAATTAGCATATCCCTTTCGGATCGGATCGGATTAAGACATCACTCCTTCACCAACTCAGCATCTTCCCTTCAATGCACAGGTGCCAGCTCGGATTGGAGACCCCAGTTCGGATCGGGATGAGGCAGACCCGACCCGCCTGCAGTAATCTAAACAAAACTTCGCAATGTCTTCGGCTCGAAAGCTCCGCACCGGTTCGGATCGGGACCGAACCGATCCCCTTCGACTTTGCACAGAAGTGCGCGCACGCTCTCTGCTGGAACAACCAGCTCGGTTCGGATCCGATCCGAACCGACTGGGCCTGCTACTGCCACACTTCAGATTTGACCGATTCTCTTGCCATAACCACCTCCTACAAACACGGATCAGCCTCCACCTGTCCTAGCACGACCTGATGACCACTTCTCCACTACTTCCGAGATCACCTCAGCGCGTGCCACGTTCCCCTCCGATCCGAACCGATTCAGACTCCCTGGCACTCCTCTACGCCTATAAATAGACCACAACATGGCCATTTCAAGGGACTTTTGGCACTTGTTCTAGAGGGATTCCACCATTATCGACACAAGGACTTTGTGAATAGCGGAAGACCGCCCTCTAATCAATCAAAACACGAAGATTTCGTGTATAATCTTCCCTTTCATCTCCTCTTCTTCACTGTAAACACGAGGATTTCGTGTATAAACTGCAAACAAACATCATTGTAATAGTTTTCTTAGGATTTAAGAAACTATAAAGTGGACGTATTCTTGGATTGAGCCGAACCACTATAAAAATATTGTGTGTATCCTTTACTTTTACTACTTTTTCTGCATTGTTCTGTGATCGTGAGGTTGTCACGTTGAATTTGGGTGTTAGTACCAAAATTTGATCTAACATTTTCACACATATTTGCTTTCTCTTCTTTGCAGGTATGGATTATACTTACAGCTGGCAGGCCCGGCGCGGCCTTGGATTTCTTGGATTATCCAGAACACATCTTCCTTCATTCAGCAAGATATGTTCTGGGGGGCAAAATGTTGACCCGCTTTTTAGTCAAAGCAGTCATACATGGAATCTCTTCTGAACAATACGCTCAAGTGTTGGGAATACCGTCAGAAGACAGCAACCGATTTGGTTGAAATCGCATCACAAACAAAGAATGGCCCGGAACTCCTATCAGACGACCTTTTCTGGGCCTGAAATCATCAATTACGGAGCTTAGCTCCGTAATTCTCATAGCTCTCTGAATAAGCTTCAGTTTGAGCTTCGGTTCAACTCAATCGGACTTACGGTTTGAATGTTATGCACATTTCCGTGAACGCATACAGAACCGGAAACTTGGATTTGGAATTAGCATATCCCTTTCGGATCGGATCGGATCGGATTAAGACATCACTCCTTCACCAACTCAGCATCTTCCCTTCAACGCACAGGTGCCGGCTCGGATTGGAGTACCGGTTCGGATCGGGATGAGGCAGACCCGACCCGCCTGCAGTAATCTACACAAAACTTCGCAATGTCTTCGGCTCGAAAGCTCCGCACCGGTTTGGATCGGGACCGAACCGATCCCCTTCGACTCTGCACAGAAGTGCGCGCATGCTCTCTGCTGGAACAACCGGCTCGGTTCGGATCCGATCCGAACCGACTGGGCCTGCTGCTGCCACACTTCAGATTTGACCGATTCTCTTGCCATAACCACCTCCTACAAACACGGATCGGCCTCCACCTGTCCTAGCACGACCTGATGACCACTTCTCCACTACTTCCAAGATCACCTCAGCGCGTGCCACGTGCCCCTCCGATCCGAACCGATTCAGACTCCCTGGCACTCCTCTACGCCTATAAATATACCACAACATGGCCATTTCAAGGGACTTTTGGCACTTGTTCTGGAGGGATTCCACCATTATCGACACAAGGACTTTGTGAATAGCGGAAGACCGCCCTCTAATCAATCAAAACACGAGGATTTCGTGTATAATCTTCCCTTTAATCTCCTCTTCTTCACTGTAAACACGAGGATTTCGTGTATAAATTGCAAACAAACATCATTGTAATAGTTTACTTAGGATTTAAGAAACTATAAAGTGGACGTATTCTTGGATTGAGCCGAACCACTATAAAAATATTGTGTGTATCCTTTACTTTTACTGCTTTTTCTGCATTGTTCTGTGATCGTGAGGTTGTCACGTTGAATTTGGGTGTTAGTACCAAAATTTGGTCTAACATTTTCACACATATTTGCTTTCTCTTCTTTGCAGGTATGGATTATACTTGCAACTGGCAGGCCCGGCGCGGCCTTGGATTTCTTGGATTATCCAGAATACATCTTCCTTCATTCAGCAAGATATGTTCTGGGGGGCAAAATGTTGACCCGCTTTTTAGTCAAAGCAGTCATACATGGAATCTCTTCTGAACAATACGCTCAAGTGTTCGGAATACCGTCAGAAGACAGCAATCGATTTGGTTGAAATCGCATCACAAACAAAGAATGGCCCGGAATTCCTATCGGACGACCTTTTCTGGGCCCGAAATCATCAATTATGGAGCTATGCTCCGTAATTCTCGTAGCTCTCTGAATAAGCTTCAGTTCGAGCTTTGGTTCAACTCAATCGGACTTACGGTTTGAAAGTTATGCCCATTTCCGTGAACGCATGCAGAACCAGAAACTTGGATTTGGAATTAGCATATCCCTTTCGGATCGGATCGGATTAAGACATCACTCCTTCGCCAACTCAGCATCTTCCCTTCAATGCACAGGTGCCGGATCAGATTGGAGACCCCGGTTCGGATCGGGATGAGGCAGACCCGACCCGCCTGCAGTAATCTACACAAAACTTCGCAATGTCTTCGGCTCGAAAGCTCCGCACGGTTCGGATCAGGACCGAACCGATCCCCTTCGACTCTGCACAGAAGTGCGCGCACGCTCTCTGCTGGAACAACCAGCTCGGTTCGGATCCGATCCGAACCGACTGGGCCTGCAGCTGCCACACTTCAGATTTGACTGATTCTCTTGCCATAACCACCTCCTACAAACACGGATCGGCCTCCACCTATCCTAGCACGACCTGATGACCACTTCTCCACTACTTCCGAGATCACCTCAGCGCGTGCCACGTTCCCCTCCGATCCGAACCGATTCAGACTCCCTGACACTCCTCTATGCCTATAAATACACCACAACATGGCCATTTCAAGGGACTTTTGGCACTTGTTCTGGAGGGATTCCACCATTATCGACACAAGGACTTTGTGAATAACGGAAGACCGCCCTCTAATCAATCAAAACACGAGGATTTCGTGTATAATCTTCCCTTTCATCTCCTCTTCTTCACTGTAAGCACGAGGATTTCGTGTATAAACTGCAAACAAACATCATTGTAATAGTTTTCTTAGGATTTAAGAAAGTATAAAGTGGACGTATTCTTGGATTGAGCCGAACCACTATAAAAATATTGTGTGTATCCTTTACTTTTACTACTTTTTCTGCATTGTTCTGTGATCGTGAGGTTGTGACGTTGAATTTGGGTGTTAGTACCAAAATTTGATCTAACATTTTCACACATATTTGCTTTCTCTTCTTTGCAGGTATGGATTATACTTACAGCTGGCAGGCCCGGCGCGGCCTTGGATTTCTTGGATTATCCAGAACACATCTTCCTTCATTCAGCAAGATATGTTCTGGGGGGCGAAATGTTGACCCGCTTTTTAGTCAAAGCAGTCATACATGGAATCTCTTCTGAACAATACGCTCAAGTGTTGGGAATACCCTCAATAGACAGCAACCGATTTGGTTGAAATCGCATCACAAACAAAGAATGGCCCGGAACTACTATCAGACGACCTTTTCTGGGCCTGAAATCATCAATTACGAAGCCTAGCTCTGTAATTCTCGTAGCTCTCTGAATAAGCTTCAGTTTGCGCTTTGGTTCAACTCAATCGGACTTACGGTTTGAAAGTTATGCACATTTCCGTGAACGCATGCAGAACCGGAAACTTGGATTTGGAATTAGCATATCCCTTTCGGATCGGATCGGATTAAGACATCACTCCTTCACCAACTCAGCATCTTCCCTTCAACGCACAGGTGCCGGCTCGGATTGGAGACCCGGTTCGGATCGGGATGAGGCAGACCCGACCCGCCTGCAGTAATCTACACAAAACTTCGCAATGTCTTCGGCTCGAAAGCTCCGCACCGGTTCGGATCGGGACCGAACCGATCCCCTACGACTCTGCACAGAAGTGCGCGCATGCTCTCTGCTGGAACAACCGGCTCGGTTCGGATCCGATCCGAACCCACTGGGCCTGCTGCTGCCACACTTCAGATTTGACCGATTCTCTTGCCATAACCACCTCCTACAAACACGGATCGGCCTCCACCTGTCCTAGCACGACCTGATGACCACTTCTCCACTACTTCCGAGATCACCTCAGCTCGTGCCACGTGCCCCTCCGATCCGAACCGATTCAGACTCCCTGGCACTCCTCTACGCCTATAAATACACCACAACATGGCCATTTCAAGGGACTTTTGGCACTTGTTCTGGAGGGATTCCACCATTATCGACACAAGGACTTTGTGAATAGCGGAAGACCGCCCTCTAATCAATCAAAACACGAGGATTTCGTGTATAATCTTCCCTTTAATCTCCTCTTCTTCACTGTAAACACGAGGATTTCGTGTATAAACTGCAAACAAACATCATTGTAATATTTTTCTTAGGATTTAAGAAACTATAAAGTGGACGTAGGCTTGGATTGAGCCGAACCACTATAAAAATATTGTGTGTATCCTTTACTTTTACTGCTTTTTCTGCATTGATCTGTGATCGTGAGGTTGTCACGTTGAATTTGGGTGTTAGTACCAAAATTTGGTCTAACATTTTCACACATATTTTCTTTCTCTTCTTTGCAGGTATGGATTATACTTGCAGCTGGCAAGCCCGGCGCGGCCTTGGATTTCTTGGATTATCCAGAACACATCTTCCTTCATTCAGCAAGATATGTTCTAGAGGGCAAAATGTTGACCCGCTTTTTAGTCAAAGCAGTCATACATGGAATCTCTTCTGAACAATACGCTCAAGTGTTGGGAATACAGTCAGAAGACAGCAACCGATTTGGTTGAAATCGCATCACAAACAAAGAATGGCCCGGAACTCCTATCGGACGACCATTTCTGGGCCCGAAATCATCAATTACGGAGCTAACCTCTGTAATTCTCGTAGCTCTCTGAATAAGCTTCAGTTTGAGCTTTGGTTCAACTCAATCGGACTTACGGTTTGAAAGTTATGCCCATTTTCGTGAACGCATGCAGAACCGGAAACTTGGATTTGGAATTAGCATATCCCTTTCGGATCGGATCGGATTAAGACATCACTCCTTCACCAACTCAGCATCTTCCCTTCAATGCACAGGTGCCGGCTCGGATTGGAGACCCCGGTTCGGATCGGGATGAGGCAGACCCGACCCGCCTGCAGTAATCTACACAAAACTTCGCAATGTCTTCGGCTCGAAAGCTCCGCACCGGTTCGGATCGGGACCGAACCGATCCCCTTCGACTCTGCATAGAAGTGCGCGCACGCTCTCTGCTGGAACAACCGGCTCGGTTCGGATCCGATCCGAACCGACTGGGCCTACTACTGCCACACTTCAGATTTGACCGATTCTCTTGCCATAACCACCGCCTACAAACACGGATCGGCCTCCACCTGTCCTAGCACGACCTGATGACCACTTCTCCACTACTTCCGAGATCACCTCAGCGCGTGCCACGTGCCCCTCCGATCCGAACCGATTCAGACTCCCTGGCACTCCTCTACGCCTATAAATACACCACAACATGGCCATTTCAAGGGACTTTTGGCACTTGTTCTGGAGGGATTCCACCATTATCGACACAAGGACTTTGTGAATAGCGGAAGACCGCCCTCTAATCAATCAAAACACGAGGATTTCGTGTATAATCTTCCCTTTAATCTCCTCTTCTTCACTGTAAATACGAGGATTTCGTGTATAAACTGCAAACAAACATCATTGTAATAGTTTTCTTAGGATTTAAGAAACTATAAAGTGGACGTAGGCTTGGATTGCGCCGAACCACTATAAAAATATTGTGTGTATCCTTTACTTTTACTGCTTTTTCTACATTGTTCTATGATCGTGAGGTTGTCACGTTGAATTTGGGTGTTAGTACCAAAATTTGGTCTAACATTTTCACACATATTTGCTTTCTCTTCTTTGCAGGTATGGATTATACTTGCAGCTGGCAAGCCCGGCGCGGCCTTGGATTTCTTGGATTATCCAGAACACATCTTCCTTCATTCAGCAAGATATGTTCTGGGGGGCAAAATGTTGGCCCACTTTTTAGTCAAAGCAGTCATACATGGAATCTCTTCTGAACAATACGCTGAAGTGTTGGGAATACCGTCAGAAGACAACAACCGATTTGGTTGAAATCACATCACAAACAAAGAATGGCCCGGAACTCCTATCGGACGACCTTTTCTGGGCCCGAAATCAACAATTTCGGAGCTAAGCACCGTAATTCTCGTAGCTCTCTGAATAAGCTTCAGTTTGAGCTTTGGTTCAACTCAATCGGACTTACGGTTTGAAAGTTATGCCCATTTTCGTGAACGCATGCAGAACCGGAAACTTGGATTTGGAATTAGCATATCCCTTTCGGATCGGATCAGATTAAGACATCACTCCTTCACCAACTCAGCATCTTCCCTTCAACGCACAGGTGTCGGCTCGGATTGGAGACCCCGGTTCGGATCGGGATGAGGCAGACCCGACCCACCTGCAGTAATCTACACAAAACTTCGCAATGTCTTCGGCTCGAAAGCTCCGCACCGGTTCGGATCGGGACCGAACCGATCCCCTTCAACTCTTCACAGAAGTGCGCGCACACTCCCTGTTGGAACAACCGGCTCGGTTTGGATCCGATCCGAACCGACTGGGCCTACTGCTGCCACACTTCAGATTTGACCGATTCTCTTGCCATTACCACCTCCTACAAACACGGATCGGCCTCCACCTGTCCTAGCACGACCTGATGACCACATCTCCACTACTTCCGAGATCACCTCAGCGCGTGCCACGTGCCCCTCCGATCCGAACCGATTCAGACTGCCTAGCACTCCTCTACGCCTATAAATACACCACAACATGGCCATTTCAAGGGACTTTTGGCACTTGTTCTGGAGGGATTCCACCATTATCGACACAAGGACTTTGTGAATAGCGGAAGACCGCCCTCTAATCAATCAAAACACGAGGATTTCGTGTATAATCTTCCCTTTAATCTCCTCTTCTTCACTGTAAACACGAGGATTTCGTGTATAAACTGCAAACAAACATCATTGTAATAGTTTTCTTAGGATTTAAGAAACTATAAAGTGGACTTAGGCTTGGATTGAGCCGAACCACTATAAAAATGTTGTGTGTATCCTTTACTTTTACTGCTTTTTCTGCATTGTTCTGTGATCGTTAGGTTGTCACTTTGAATTTGGGTGTTAGTACCAAAATTTGGTCTAACATTTTCACACATATTTGCTTTCTCTTCTATGCAGGTATGCATGATACTTGCAGCTGGCAGGCCCGGCGCGGCCTTGGATTTCTTGGATTATCCAGAACACATCTTCCTTCATTCAGCAAGATATGTTCTGGGGGGCAAAATGTTGACACGCTTTTTAGTCAAAGCAGTCATACATGGAATCTCTTCTGAACAATACGCTCAAGTGTTTGGAATACCGTCAGAAGACAGCAACCGATTTGGTTGAAATCGCATCACAAACAAAGAATGACCCGGAACTCCTATCGGACGACCTTTTCTGGGCCCGAAATCATCAATTACGGAGCAAAGCTCTGTAATTCTGGTAGCTCTCTGAATAAGCTTCAGTATGAGCTTTGGTTCAACTCAATCGGACTTACGGTTTGAAAGTTATGCCCATTTCCGTGAACGCATGCAGAACTGGGAACTTGGATTTGGAATTAGCATATCCCTTTCGGATCGGATCGGATTAAGACATCACTCCTTCACCAACTCAGCATCTTCCCTTCAACGCACAGGTGCCGGCTCGGATTGGAGACCCCGGTTCGGATCGGGATGAGGCAGACCCGACCCGCCTGTAGTAATCTACACAAAACTTCGCAATGTCTTCGGCTCGAAAGCTCCACAACGGTTCGGATCGGGACCGAACCGATCCCCTTCGACTCTGCACAGAAGTGCGCGCACGCTCTCTGCTGGAACAACCGGCTCGTTTCGGATCCGATCCGAACCGACTGGGCCTGCTGCTGCCACACTTCAGATGTGACTGATTCTCTTGCCATAACCACCTCCTACAAACACGGATCGGCCTCCACCAGTCCTAGCACGACCTGATGACCACTTCTCCACTACTTCCGAGATCAGCTCAGCGCGTGCCACGTGCCCCTCCGATCCGAACCGATTCAGACTCCCTGGCACTCCTCTACGCCTATAAATACACCACAACTTGGCCATTTCAAGGGACTTTTGGCACTTGTTCTTGAGGGATTCCACCATTATCGACACAAGGACTTTGAGAATAGCGGAAGACCGCCCACTAATCAATCAAAACACGAGGATTTCGTGTATAATCTTCCCTTTAATCTCCTCTTCTTCACTATAAACACGAGGATTTCGTGTATAAACTGCAAACAAACATCATTGTAATAGTTTTCTTAGGATTTAAGAATCTATAAAGTGGACGTAGGCTTGGATTGCGCCGAACCACTATAAAAATATTGTGTGTATCCTTTACTTTTACTGCTTTTTCTACACTGTTCTGTGATCGTGAGGTTGTCACGTTGAATTTGGGTGTTAGTACCAAAATTTGGTCTAACATTTTCACACATATTTGCTTTCTCTTCTTTGCAGGTATGGATTATACTTGCAGCTGGCAAGCCCGGCGCGGCCTTGGATTTCTTGGATTATCCAGAACACATCTTCCTTCATTCAGCAAGATATGTTCTGGGGGGCAAAATGTTGGCCCACTTTTTAGTCAAAGTAGTCATACATGGAATCTCTTCTGAACAATACGCTCAAGTGTTGGGAATACCGTCAGAAGACAACAACCGATTTGGTTGAAATCACATCACAAACAAAGAATGGCCCGGAACTCCTATCGGACGACCTTTTCTGGGCCCGAAATCAACAATTTCGGAGCTAAGCACCGTAATTCTCGTAGCTCTCTGAATAAGCTTCAGTTTGAGCTTTGGTTCAACTCAATCGGACTTACGGTTTGAAAGTTATGCCCATTTCCGTGAACGCATGCAGAACCGGAAACTTGGATTTGGAATTAGCATATCCCTTTCGGATCGGATCAGATTAAGACATCACTCCTTCACCAACTCAGCATCTTCCCTTCAACGCACAGGTGTCGGCTCGGATTGGAGACCCCGGTTCGGATCGGGATGAGGCAGACCCGACCCACCTGCAGTAATCTACACAAAACTTCGCAATGTCTTCGGCTCGAAAGCTCCGCACCGGTTCGGATCGGGACCGAACCGATCCCCTTCAACTCTTCACAGAAGTGCGCGCACGCTCCCTGTTGGAACAACCGGCTCGGTTTGGATCCGATCCGAACCGACTGGGCCTACTGCTGCCACACTTCAGATTTGACCGATTCTCTTGCCATTACCACCTCCTACAAACACGGATCGGCCTCCACCTGTCCTAGCACGACCTGATGACCACATCTCCACTACTTCCGAGATCACCTCAGCGCGTGCCACGTGCCCCTCCGATCCGAACCGATTCAGACTGCCTAGCACTCCTCTACGCCTATAAATACACCACAACATGGCCATTTCAAGGGACTTTTGGCACTTGTTCTGGAGGGATTCCACCATTATCGACACAAGGACTTTGTGAATAGCGGAAGACCGCCCTCTAATCAATCAAAACACGAGGATTTCGTGTATAATCTTCCCTTTAATCTCCTCTTCTTCACTGTAAACACGAGGATTTCGTGTATAAACTGCAAACAAACATCATTGTAATAGTTTTCTTAGGATTTAAGAAACTATAAAGTGGACGTAGGCTTGGATTGAGCCGAACCACTATAAAAATGTTGTGTGTATCCTTTACTTTTACTGCTTTTTCTGCATTGTTCTGTGATCGTTAGGTTGTCACTTTGAATTTGGGTGTTAGTACCAAAATTTGGTCTAACATTTTCACACATATTTGCTTTCTCTTCTATGCAGGTATGCATGATACTTGCAGCTGGCAGGCCCGGCGCGGCCTTGGATTTCTTGGATTATCCAGAACACATCTTCCTTCATTCAGCAAGATATGTTCTGGGGGGCAAAATGTTGACACGCTTTTTAGTCAAAGCAGTCATACATGGAATCTCTTCTGAACAATACGCTCAAGTGTTTGGAATACCGTCAGAAGACAGCAACCGATTTGGTTGAAATCGCATCACAAACAAAGAATGACCCGGAACTCCTATCGGACGACCTTTTCTGGGCCCGAAATCATCAATTACGGAGCAAAGCTCCGTAATTCTGGTAGCTCTCTGAATAAGCTTCAGTTTGAGCTTTGGTTCAACTCAATCGGACTTACGGTTTGAAAGTTATGCCCATTTCCGTGAACGCATGCAGAACTGGGAACTTGGATTTGGAATTAGCATATCCCTTTCGGATCGGATCGGATTAAGACATCACTCCTTCACCAACTCAGCATCTTCCCTTCAACGCACAGGTGCCGGCTCGGATTGCAGACCCCGGTTCGGATCGGGATGAGGCAGACCGGACCCGCCTGTAGTAATCTACACAAAACTTCGCAATGTCTTCGGCTCGAAAGCTCCACAACGGTTCGGATCGGGACCGAACCGATCCCCTTCGACTCTGCACAGAAGTGCGCGCACGCTCTCTGCTGGAACAACCGGCTCGTTTCGGATCCGATCCGAACCGACTGGGCCTGCTGCTGCCACACTTCAGATGTGACTGATTCTCTTGCCATAACCACCTCCTACAAACACGGATCGGCCTCCACCAGTCCTAGCACGACCTGATGACCACTTCTCCACTACTTCCGAGATCAGCTCAGCGCGTGCCACGTGCCCCTCCGATCCGAACCGATTCAGACTCCCTGGCACTCCTCTACGCCTATAAATACACCACAACTTGGCCATTTCAAGGGACTTTTGGCACTTGTTCTTGAGGGATTCCACCATTATCGACACAAGGACTTTGAGAATAGCGGAAGACCGCCCACTAATCAATCAAAACACGAGGATTTCGTGTATAATCTTCCCTTTAATCTCCTCTTCTTCACTATAAACACGAGGATTTCGTGTATAAACTGCAAACAAACATCATTGTAATAGTTTTCTTAGGATTTAAGAATCTATAAAGTGGACGTAGGCTTGGATTGCGCCGAACCACTATAAAAATATTGTGTGTACCCTTTACTTTTACTGCTTTTTCTACATTGTTCTGTGATCGTGAGGTTGTCACGTTGAATTTGGGTGTTAGTACCAAAATTTGGTCTAACATTTTCACACATATTTGCTTTCTCTTCTTTGCAGGTATGGATTATACTTGCAGCTGGCAAGCCCGGCGCGGCCTTGGATTTCTTGGATTATCCAGAACACATCTTCCTTCATTCAACAAGATATGTTCTGGGGGGCAAAATGTTGGCCCACTTTTTAGTCAAAGCAGTCATACATGGAATCTCTTCTGAACAATACGCTCAAGTGTTGGGAATACCGTCAGAAGACAACAACCGATTTGGTTGAAATCACATCACAAACAAAGAATGGCCCGGAACTCCTATCGGACGACCTTTTCTGGGCCCGAAATCAACAATTTCGGAGCTAAGCACCGTAATTCTCGTAGCTCTCTGAATAAGCTTCAGTTTGAGCTTTGGTTCAACTCAATCGGACTTACGGTTTGAAAGTTATGCCCATTTCCGTGAACGCATGCAGAACCGGAAACTTGGATTTGGAATTAGCATATCCCTTTCGGATCGGATCAGATTAAGACATCACTCCTTCACCAACTCAGCATCTTCCCTTCAACGCACAGGTGTCGGCTCGGATTGGAGACCCCGGTTCGGATCGGGATGAGGCAGACCCGACCCACCTGCAGTAATCTACACAAAACTTCGCAATGTCTTCGGCTCGAAAGCTCCGCACCGGTTCGGATCGGGACCGAACCGATCCCCTTCAACTCTTCACAGAAGTGCGCGCACGCTCCCTGTTGGAACAACCGGCTCGGTTTGGATCCGATCCGAACCGACTGGGCCTACTGCTGCCACACTTCAGATTTGACCGATTCTCTTGCCATTACCACCTCCTACAAACACGGATCGGCCTCCACCTGTCCTAGCACGACCTGATGACCACATCTCCACTACTTCCGAGATCACCTCAGCGCGTGCCACGTGCCCCTCCGATCCGAACCGATTCAGACTGCCTAGCACTCCTCTACGCCTATAAATACACCACAACATGGCCATTTCAAGGGACTTTTGGCACTTGTTCTGGAGGGATTCCACCATTATCGACACAAGGACTTTGTGAATAGCGGAAGACCGCCCTCTAATCAATCAAAACACGAGGATTTCGTGTATAATCTTCCCTTTAATCTCCTCTTCTTCACTGTAAACACGAGGATTTCGTGTATAAACTGCAAACAAACATCATTGTAATAGTTTTCTTAGGATTTAAGAAACTATAAAGTGGACGTAGGCTTGGATTGAGCCGAACCACTATAAAAATGTTGTGTGTATCCTTTACTTTTACTGCTTTTTCTGCATTGTTCTGTGATCGTTAGGTTGTCACTTTGAATTTGGGTGTTAGTACCAAAATTTGGTCTAACATTTTCACACATATTTGCTTTCTCTTCTATGCAGGTATGCATGATACTTGCAGCTGGCAGGCCCGGCGCGGCCTTGGATTTCTTGGATTATCCAGAACACATCTTCCTTCATTCAGCAAGATATGTTCTGGGGGGCAAAATGTTGACACGCTTTTTAGTCAAAGCAGTCATACATGGAATCTCTTCTGAACAATACGCTCAAGTGTTTGGAATACCGTCAGAAGACAGCAACCGATTTGGTTGAAATCGCATCACAAACAAAGAATGACCCGGAACTCCTATCGGACGACCTTTTCTGGGCCCGAAATCATCAATTACGGAGCAAAGCTCCGTAATTCTGGTAGCTCTCTGAATAAGCTTCAGTTTGAGCTTTGGTTCAACTCAATCGGACTTACGGTTTGAAAGTTATGCCCATTTCCGTGAACGCATGCAGAACTGGGAACTTGGATTTGGAATTAGCATATCCCTTTCGGATCGGATCGGATTAAGACATCACTCCTTCACCAACTCAGCATCTTCCCTTCAACGCACAGGTGCCGGCTCGGATTGGAGACCCCGGTTCGGATCGGGATGAGGCAGACCCGACCCGCCTGTAGTAATCTACACAAAACTTCGCAATGTCTTCGGCTCGAAAGCTCCACAACGGTTCGGATCGGGACCGAACCGATCCCCTTCGACTCTGCACAGAAGTGCGCGCACGCTCTCTGCTGGAACAACCGGCTCGGTTCGGATCCGAACCGACTGGGCCTGCTGCTGCCACACTTCAGATGTGACTGATTCTCTTGCCATAACCACCTCCTACAAACACGGATCGGCCTCCACCAGTCCTAGCACGACCTGATGACCACTTCTCCACTACTTCCGAGATCAGCTCAGCGCGTGCCACGTGCCCCTCCGATCCGAACCGATTCAGACTCCCTGGCACTCCTCTACGCCTATAAATACACCACAACTTGGCAATTTCAAGGGACTTTTGGCACTTGTTCTTGAGGGATTCCACCATTATCGACACAAGGACTTTGAGAATAGCGGAAGACCGCCCACTAATCAATCAAAACACGAGGATTTCGTGTATAATCTTCCCTTTAATATCCTCTTCTTCACTATAAACACGAGGATTTCGTGTATAAACTGCAAACAAACATCATTGTAATAGTTTTCTTAGGATTTAAGAATCTATAAAGTGGACGTAGGCTTGGATTGAGCCGAACCACTATAAAAATATTGTGCGTATCCTTTACTTTTACTGCTTTTTCTGCTTTGTTCTGTGATCGTGAGGTTGTCACGTTGAATTTGGGTGTTAGTAACAAAATTTGGTCTAACATTTTCACACATATTTGCTTTCTCTTCTTTGCAGGTATGGATTATACTTGCAGCTGGCAGGCCCGGCGCGGCCTTGGATTTCTTGGATTATCCAGAACACATCTTCCTTAATTCAGCAAGATATGTTCTGGGGGGCAAAATGTTGACCAGATTTTTAGTCAAAGCAGTCATACATGGAATCTCTTCTGAACAATACGCTCAAGTGTTGGGAATACCGTCAGAAGACAGCAACCGATTTGGTTGAAATCGCATCACAAACAAAGAATGACCCGAAACTCCTATCGGACGACCTTTTCTGGGCCCGAAATCATCAATTACGAAGCTATGCCCCGTAATTTTCGTAGCTCTCTGAATAAGCTTCAGTTTGACCTTTGGTTCAACTCGATCGGACTTACGGTTTGAAAGTTATGCCCATCTCCGTGAACGCATGCAGAACCGGAAACTTGGATTTGGAATTAGCATATCCCTTTCGGATCGGATCGAATTAAGACATCACTCCTTCACCAACTCAGCATCTTCCCTTCAACGCAAAGGTGCCGGCTCGGATTGGAGACCCCGGTTCGTATCGGGATGAGGCAGACCCGACCCGCCTGCAGTAATCTACACAAATGTTCGCAATGTCTTCGGCTCGAAAGCTCCGCACCGGTTCGGATCGGGACCGAACCGATCCCATTCGACTCTGCACAGAAGTGCGCGCACGCTCTCTGCTAGAACAACCGGCTCGGTTCGGATCCGATCCGAACCGACTGGGCCTGCTGCTGCCACACTTCAGATTTGACCGAATCTCTTGCCATAACCACCTCCTACAAACACGGATCGGCCTCCACCTGTCCTAGCACGACCTGATGACCACTTCTCCACTACTTCCGAGATCACCTCAGCGCGTGCCACGTGCCCCTCCGATCCGAACCGATTCAGACTCCCTGGCACGCCTCTACGCCTATAAATACACCACAACATGGCCATTTCAAGGGACTTTTGGCACTTGTTCTGGAGGGATTCCACCATTATCGACACAAGGACTTTGTGAATAGCGGAAGACCGCCCTCTAATCAATCAAAACACGAGGATTTCGTGTATAATCTTCCCTTTAATCACCTCTTCTTCACTGTAAACTCGAGGATTTAGTGTATAAACTGCAAACAAACATCATTGTAATAGTTTTCTTAGGATTTAAGAATCTATTAAGTGGACGTAGGCTTGGATTGAGCCGAACCACTATAAAAATATTGTGTGTATCCTTTACTTTTACTGCTTTTTCTGCATTGTTCTGTGATCGTGAGGTTGTCACGTTGAATTTGGGTGTTAGTACCAAAATTTGGTCTAACATTTTCACACATATTTGCTTTCTCTTCTTTGCAGGTATGGATTATACTTGCAGCTGGCAGGCTCGGCGCGGCCTTGGATTTCTTGGATTATCCAGAACACATCTTCCTTCATTCAGCAAGATATGTTCTGGGGGACAAAATGTTGACCCGCTTTTTAGTCAAAGTAGTCATACATGGAATCTCTTCTGGACAATACGCTCAAGTGTTGGGAATACCGTCAGAAGACAGCAACCGATTTGGTTGAAATCGCATCACAAACAAAGAATGGCCCGGAACTCCTATCGGACGACCTTTTCTAGGCCCGAAATCATCAATTACGGAGCTAAGCTCCGTAATTCTCGTAGCTCTCTGAATAAGCTTCAGTTTGAGCTTTGGTTCAACTCAATCGGACTTACGGTTTGAAAGTTATGCCCATTTCCGTGAACGCATGCAGAAATGGAAACTTGGATTTGGAATTAGCATATCCCTTTCGGATCGGATCGGATTAAGACATCACTCCTTCACCAACTCAGCATCTTCCCTTCAACGCACAGGTGCCGGCTCGGATTGGAGACCCCGGTTCGGATCGGGATGAGGCAGACCCGACCCGCCTGCAGTAATCTACACAAAACTTCGCAATGTCTTCGGCTCGAAAGCTCCACAACGGTTCGGATCGGGACCGAACCGATCCCCTTCGACTCTGCACAGAAGTGCGCGCACGCTCTCTGCTGGAACAACCGGCTCGGTTCGGATCCGATCCGAACCGACTGGGCCTGCTGCTGCCACACTTCAGATGTGACCGATTCTCTTGCCATAACCACCTCCTACAAACACGGATCGGCCTCCACCTGTCCTAGCACGACCTGATGACCACTTCTCCACTACTTCCTAGATCACCTCAGCGCGTGCCACGTGCCCCTCCGATCCGAACTGATTCAGATTCCCTGGCACTCCTCTACGCCTATAAATACACCACAACATGGCCATTTCAAGGGACTTTTGGCACTTGTTCTGGAGGGATTCCACCATTATCGACACAAGGACTTTGTGAATAGCGGAAGACCGCCCTCTAATCAATCAAAACACGAGGATTTCGTGTATAATCTTCCCTTTAATCTCCTCTTCTTCACTGTAAACAGGAGGATTTCGTGTATAAACTGCAAACAAACATCATTGTAATAGTTTTCTTAGGATTTAAGAATCTATTAAGTGGACGTAGGCTTGGATTGTGCCGAACCACTATAAAAATATTGTGTGTATACTTTACTTTTACTGCTTTTTCTGCATTGTTCTGTGATCGTGAGGTTGGCACGTTGAATTTGGGTGTTAGTACCAAAATTTGGTCTAACATTTTCACACATATTTGCTTTCTCTTCTTTGCAGGTATGGATTATACTTGCAGCTGGCAGGCCCAGCGCGGCCTTGGATTTCTTGGATTATCCAGAACACATCTTCCTTCATTCAGCAAGATATGTTCTGGGGGGCAAAATGTTGACCCGCTTTTTAGTCAAAGCAGTCATACATGGAATCTCTTCTGGACAATACGCTCAAGTGTTCGGAATAACGTCAGAAGACAGCAACCGATTTGGTTGAAATCGCATCACAAACAAAGAATGGCCCGGAACTCCTATCGGACGACCTTTTCTGGGCCCGAAATCTTCAATTATGGAGCTGTGCTCCGTAAATCTCGTAGCTCTCTGAATAAGCTTCAGTTTGAGCTTTGGTTCAACTCAATCGGACTTACGGTTTGAAAGTTATGCCCATTTCCGTGAACGCATGCAGAACCGGAAACTTGGATTTGGAATTAGCATATCCCTTTCGGATCGGATCGGATTAAGACATCACTCCTTCACCAACTCAGCATCTTCCCTTCAACGCACAGGTGCCGGTTCGGATTGGAGACCCCGGTTCGGATCGGGATGAGGCAGACCCGACCCGCCTGCAGTAATCTACACAAAACTTCGCAATGTCTTCGGCTCGAAAGCTCCACACCGGTTCGGATCGGGACCGAACCGATCCCCTTCGACTCTGCACAGAAGTTCGCGCACGCTCTCTGCTGGAACAACCGGCTCGGTTCGGATCCGATCCGAACCGACTGGGCCTGCTACTGCCACACTTCAGATTTGACTGATTCTCTTGCCATAACCACCTCCTACAAACACGGATCGGCCTCCACCTGTCCTAGCACGACCTGATGACCACTTCTCCACTACTTCCGAGATCACCTCAGCGCGTGCCACGTGCCCCTCCGATCCGAACCGATTCAGACTCCCTGGCACTCCTCTACGCCTATAAATACACCACAACTTGGCCATTTCAAGGGACTTTTGGCACTTGTTCTTGAGGGATTCCACCATTATCGACACAAGGACTTTGAGAATAGCGGAAGACCGCCCTCTAATCAATCAAAACACGAGGATTTCGTGTATAATCTTCCCTTTAATCCCCTCTTCTTCACTGTAAACACGAGGATTTCGTGTATAAACTGCAAACAAACATCATTGTAATAGTTTTCTTAGGATTTAAGAATCTATAAAGTGGACGTAGGCTTGGATTAAGCCGAACCACTATAAAAATATTATGCGTATCCTTTACTTTAACTGCTTTTTCTGCATTGTTCTGTGATCGTGAGGTTGTCACGTTGAATTTGGGTGTTAGTACCAAAATTTGGTCTAACATTTTCACACATATTTGCTTTCTCTTCTTTGCAGGTATGGATTATACTTGCAGCTGGCAGGCCCGGCGCGGCCATGGATTTCTTGGATTATCCAGAACACATCTTCCTTAATTCAGCATGATATGTTCTTGGGGGCAAAATGTTGACCCGCTTTTTAGTCAAAGCAGTCATACATGGAATCTCTTCTGAACAATACGCTCAAGTGTTGGGAATACCGTCAAAAGACAGCAACCGATTTGGTTGAAATCGCATCAAAGACAAAGAATGGCCCGGAACTCCTATCGCACGACCTTTTCTAGGCCCGAAATCATCAATTACGGAGCTCTGCTTCGTAAATCTCGTAGCTCTCTGAATAAGCTTCAGTTTGAGCTTTGGTTCAACTCAATCGGACTTACGGTTTGAAAGTTATGCCCATTTCCGTGAACGCATGCAGAACCGGAAACTTGGATTTGGAATTAGCATATCCCTTTCGGATCGGATCGGATTAAGACATCACTCCTTCACCAACTCAGCATCTTCCCTTCAACGCATAGGTGCCGGCTCGGATTGGAGACCCCGGTTCGGATCGGGATGAGGCAGACCCGATCCGCCTGCAGTAATCTACACAAAACTTCGCAATGTCTTCGGCTCGAAAGCTCCGCACCGGTTCGGATCGGGATCGAACCGATCCCCTTCGACTCTGCACAGAATTGCGCGCACGCTCTCTGCTGGAACAACCGGCTCGGTTCGGATCCGATCCGAACCGACTGGGCCTGTTGCTGCCACACTTCAGATTTGACCGATTCTCTTTCCATAACCACCTCCTACAAACACGGATCGGCCTCCACCTATCCTAGCACGACCTGATGACCACTTCTCCACTACTTCCGAGATCACCTCAGCGCGTGCCACGTGCCCCTCCGATCCGAACCGAATCAGACTCCCTGGCACTCCTCTACGCCTATAAATACACCACAACATGGCCATTTCAAGGGACTTTTGGCGCTTGTTCTGGAGGGATTCCACCATTATCGACACAAGGACTTTGTGAATAGCGGAAGACCGCCCTCTAATCAATCAAAACGCGAGGATTTCGTGTATAATCTTCCATTTAATCTCCTCTTCTTCACTGTAAACACGAGGATTTAGTGTATAAACTGCAAACAAACATCATTGTAATAGTTTTCTTAGGATTTAAGAATCTATAAAGTGGACGTAGGCTTGGATTCAGCCGAACCACTATAAAAGTATTGTGTGTATCCTTTACTTTTACTGCTTTTTCTGCATTGTTCTGTGATCGTGAGGTTGTCACGTTGAATTTGGGTGTTAGTACCAAAATTTGGTCTAACATTTTCACACATATTTGCTTTCTCTTCTTTGCAGGTATGGATTATAGTTGCAGCTGGCAGGCCCGGCGCGGCCTTGGATTTCTTGGATTATCCAGAACACATCTTCCTTCATTCAGCAAGATATGTTCTGGGGGGCAAAATGTTGACCCGCTTTTTAGTCAAAGCAGTCATACATGGAATCTCTTCTAGACAATACGCTCAAGTGTTGGGAATACCGTCAGAACACAGCAACCGATTTCGTTGAAATCGCATCACAAACAAAGAATGGCCCGGAACTCCTATCGGACAACCTTTTCTGGGCCCGAAATCATCAATTACGGAGCTGAGCTTCGTAAATCTCGTATCTCTCTGAATAAGCTTCAGTTTGAGCTTTGGTTCAACTCAATCGGACTTACGGTTTGAAAGTTATGCCCATTTCCGTGAACGCATGCAGAACCGGAAACTTGGATTTGGAATTAGCATATCCCTTTCGGATCGGATCGGACTAAGACATCTCTCCTTCACCAACTCAGCATCTTCCCTTCAACGCACAGGTGCCGGCTCGGATTGGAGACCCCGGTTCGGATCGGGATGAGGCAGACCCGACCCGCCTGCAGTAATCTACACAAAACTTCGCAATGTCTTCGGCTCGAAAGCTCCACGCCGGTTCGGATCGGGACCGAACCGATCCCCTTTGACTCTGCACAGAAGTGCGCGCACGCTCTCTGCTGGAACAACCGGCTTGGTTCGGATCCGATCCGAACCGACTGGGCCTGCTGCTGCCACACTTCAGATTTGACCGATTCTCTTGCCATAACCACCTCCTACAAACACGGATCGGCCTCCACCTGTCCTAGCACGACCTGATGACCACTTCTCCACTACTTCCGAGATCACCTCAGCGCGTGCCACGTGCCCCTCCGATCCGAACCGATTCAGACTCCCTGGCACTCCACTACGCCTATAAATACACCACAACATGGCCATTTCAAGGGACTTTTGGCACTTGTTCTTGAGGGATTCCACCATTATCGACACAAGGACTTTGAGAATAGCGGAAGACCGCCCTCTAATCAATCAAAACACGAGGATTTCGTGTATAATCTTCCCTTTAATCTCCTCTTGTTCACTGTAAACACGAGGATTTCGTGTATAAACTGCAAACAAACATCATTCTAATAGTTTTCTTAGGATTTAAGAATCTATAAAGTGGACGTAGGCTTGGATTGAGCCGAACCACTATAAAAATATTGTGTGTATACTTTACTTTTACTGCTTTTTCTGCATTGTTCTGTGATCGTGAGGTTGTCACGTTGAATTTGGGTGTTAGTACCAAAATTTGGTCTAACATTTTCACACATATTTGCTTTCTCTTCTTTGCAGGTATGGATTATACTTGCAGCTGGCAGGCCCGGCGCGGCCTTGGATTTCTTGGATTATCCAGAACACATCTTCCTTCATTCAGCAAGATATGTTATAGGGGGCAAAATGTTGACCCGCTTTTTAGTCAAAGCAGTCATACATGGAATCTCTTCTGGACAATACGCTCAAGTGTTGGGAATACCGTCAGAACACAGCAACCGATTTGGTTGAAATCGCATTACAAACAAAGAATGGCCCGGAACTCCTATCGGACGACCTTTTCTGGGCCCGAAATCATCAATTACGGAGCTGAGCTTCGTAAATCTCGTAGCTCTTTGAATAAGCTTCAGTTTGAGCTTTGGTTCAACTCAATCGGACTTACGGTTTGAAAGTTAGGCCCATTTCCGTGAACGCATGCAGAACCGGAAACTTGGATTTGGAATTAGCATATCTCTTTCGGATCGGATCGGATTAAGACATCACTCCTTCACCAACTCAGCATCTTCCCTTCAACGCACAGGTGCCGGCTCGTATTGGAGACCCCGGTTCGGATCGGGATGAGGCAGACCCGACCCGCCTGCAGTAATCTACACAAAACTTCGCAATGTCTTCGGCTCGAAAGCTCCACACCGGTTCGGATCGGGACCGAACCGATCCCCTTCGACTCTGCACAGAAGTGCGCGTACTGTAACACCCCACTCCCGCTATGGTCACTCACTAAGGGAATGCCATAGCATCGGTGGATTATTTTAGTGAATATAGAACAGAAAAATTACAACAAGACAGATATAAACAGTACTTGAAATTCTAAAACATCATCTCATAACAGCGGAAGTAAAACATGTCTGGTTACATCATAAAACCAAAATAAAAGTCAAGTACAATATCCATCAAAATAAAGAAGTACATAATCCCACTCTCACACAATAGCCAAAACAAAAGAAAAGATAACTGGATAACTGGGGCTTTACATCTATCCAAACTCCTAAAGACTGGAACAGCAATCCGATCAAGCTCCACTACTGCTAGGATCCACCGTAGGACCTGAGGGTTGGAAAAAAAGATAAAAACAACGGGGTCAGACATAAGTCTGAGCGAGTCCTATAACTTTAACAATACAATCGTTAAAGTAACCAGAGAAGACATAACTTGATATACGGTAACATATAGGGATGAACGGCTATACTAAGCAGTTAACTAAACTAAGATAAAAGATAAAGACGCATCTACCCTTCCTAAGGTAAATTACTAAACTGCACCACACCAGTCGTTCCTAACTTAAAGGTTGATCCCACCCAAGGACTTTTAAAATTAACCTAATAGTACTTGCGTACCCCTAGGTGACCAAGTAGGCGCCACGGGGCCCTACAATCCACCAGATGTACACACTACTCCCCATTCGATCGGCTCCCTAACGTAGATACCCGTGCTGGCCCCACCGTGGGGTGTACCATTCCCCAACGTGGCAACCTGATAAAACTAACGGTGCACGGCTTATATCTACACGATGCAACAACGGCTTACCTACCAGCCCGGGCCCACTCACGCATATGAAGCCCGTTGGACTTGCGTTGCCACCGCTAACCCGTTTTGGCCTCTTATAATCAAGCCCAATATGCGTGTCCCGTTACTCGACATGGGTCGAGCCCACAAAGATACGTTTTGGGATATTGGTTGAAATGGGCCCCCACAAGCTACCCACTTAAGCTTGTCAAATATCTAGTGTATCCCACTTAACCCTTTAATCATGTTTAATTACATGTTTCTCTTGGTTAAGTATTCTAATCGTATTTTCTATTGCCACCCAAGGCAACCCACTTAAGATTCCACATGCCACCCAAGGCACCCACTTAACCCCTCATGTCCCACTACATGCTATAATGGTTAAGTGTTTCTTAATTAATTAAGACCGTGATCTCCCGTAAAGACCTCCCACATTAGACTGACTGTTATGACCGCCTGGTTAAGCCGGTAGAATCCGGGCAGTCTTACGTCATAACAGAGTCTAACCTCGTGTCTTTACCTTAATCACGTATTTAATTTATGGCCAAGACCTCTCACATTGGGCTGACATTTGTAGCAACTGGTTAAGCCGGTCGGGTCCGGGCAGTTTTACACTACAAATGAGTCCAACCTCGTGTCTTAGTCGATTAATTACACCTAATTAATCACCCCCATATTAATTATCCCTAATTAATGTCAAGCTTTTCATAACATGGGTAGACCTAACTCAATAGGTAAATTCCCATGGGGTAGACCTAACTCAATAGGTAAATTCCCATGGGGTAGACCTAACTCAATAGGTAAATTCCCAACACATAGTATGGGTACACCTAACTTAATAGGCGAATTCCCATACTATGTTCCTTTATTTTATGTTATGCATAATTATATTAATTTCACACTATCTTATTAACTTATGCATTTAATTACCCCATCGTTCCCACGTAATTTCGTTCTCATGATATAACACATATAAAAGGTGTCAACTTGCATATGAATGAACATGTTCCAAAGGTGCCATCTTGCATATTAACAAACACATAACTTGCACATGCACTTGCATAACATGTCACATAACTTGCATATAATATGTCACATAACTTACATATTCACTTGCATAACAAACTTGCATATTAACTCATAGACTTGCATAATGTGTCATCATGAACTTGCATATTAACAAACATATAACTTGCATATTTACAAACATGTAACTTGCATATTTACCTACATGTAACTTGCATATTAACAAACATGTAACTTGCATATTAACAAACATGTAACTTGCATATTTACATACATGTAACTTGCATATTGACAAACATGTAACTTGCATATTTACATACATGTAACTTGCATATTAACAAACATGTAACTTGCATAGCATATCTTGCATATTAACATACATGTAACTTGCATAGCATATCACCATGAACTTGCATAACATGCATATGATTACATAGCCCACAACTTGCATATTTAGCATCATGCAAACATAACATACATCATATTAAACTTGCATAAACTTACATACTCAACATGCATAAACATAAGATTAATGCTAACATCATATCATATGATTCAAAGCTCATTAACCCACATACAAAACCATAAATCCCATCACATCTCATCTAATTAGTTTACCAAAAGATCATCAAAGTGATAGAAACTCACTACTAGCAATTTTGCACACCAAATGAAGAAGATTAAGATGCTAAGAAGAGATTAGAGGTTGATTAGAGAGTGATTAGCATGCAACCCTCTTCATTGATTTGTGGAGGCCATGATCAAGTTGCATTTTGCCATAGTTTAATTACAAGGTTTAATTATGAATGAATTAGGGTAGGGTTGGGGTCTTATTTATAGGATTAGAAAGTGTTTTAGGCCCTTAGATTAACCCTAGATTAGATTAGGACCCTTAGATTTCGGAACCCTCTAGAACATAGCCCTAGACTCAGCCAAGACCAAACCTGGTGCACCCAGACCAGCAGGGCCGACACCCTGTGTCGACACCCCTGTCGACAGGGCTGTCGACACCCCTGTCGACACCCCTGTCGACATGGCTGTCGACATGGGGCTAGGCGGGAATTTTTCCCCCCTTTCCTCTTTTGGCTCCAAACTTGTTTTTCAAATCTGCTTTTCAAATTTAAACTTCCTAAAACTTCTTTGGGCCATAACCGGGCCATACGGACTCCGATTCTCGAAAACTCGGACTCTATTTCGCGTATTTTTCCGAGACGAACGTAATGACGCAGCCCGTTTCCCCTGGTTCTTCCATCTGAGATTAATTATACTTTAATTTCTAACTATTAGTGTTAATTGAAATTCGGGGTGTTACACGTACGCTCTCTGCTGGAACAACCGGCTCGGTTCGGATCCGATCCGAACCGACTGGGCCTGCTGCTGCCACACTTCAGATTTGACTGATTCTCTTGCCATAACCACCTCCTACAAACACGGATCGGCCTCCACCTGTCCTAGCACGACCTGATGACCACTTCTCCACTACTTCCGAGATCACCTCAGCGCGTGCCACGTGCCCCTCCGATCCGAACCGATTCAGATTCCCTGGCACTCCTCTACGCCTATAAATACACCACAACATGGCCATTTCAAGGGACTTTTGGCACTTGTTCTGGAGGGATTCCACCATTATTGACACAAGGACTTTGTGAATAGCGGAAGACCGCCCTCTAATCAATCAAAACACGAGGATTTCGTGTATAATCTTCCCTTTAATCTCCTCTTATTCACTGTAAACACGAGGATTTAGTGTATAAACTGCAAACAAACATCATTGTAATAGTTTTCTTAGGATTTAAGAATCTGTAAAGTGGACGTAGGCTTGGATTGAGCCGAACCACTATAAAAGTATTGTGTGTATCCTTTACTTTTACTGCTTTTTCTGCATTGTTCTATGATCGTGAGGTTGTCACGTTGAATTTGGGTGTTAGTACCAAAATTTGGTCTAACATTTTCACACATATTTGCTTTCTCTTCTTTGCAGGTATGGATTATACTTGCAGCTGGCAGGCCCGGCGCGGCCTTGGATTTCTTGGATTATCCAGAACACATCTTCCTTCATTCAGCAAGATATGTTCTGGGGGGCAAAATGTTGACCCGCTTTTTAGTCAAAGCAGTCATACATGGAATCTCTTCTAGACAATACGCTCAAGTGTTGGGAATACCGTCAGAACACAGCAACCGATTTCGTTGAAATCGCATCACAAACAAAGAATGGCCCGGAACTCCTATCGGTCGACCTTTTCTGGGCCCGAAATCATCAATTACGGAGCTGAGCTTCGTAAATCTCGTAGCTCTCTGAATAAGCTTCAGTTTGAGCTTTGCTTCAACTCAATCGGACTTACGGTTTGAAAGTTATGCCCATTTCCGTGAACGCATGCAGAACCGGAAACTTGGATTTGGAATTAGCATATCCCTTTCGGATCGGATCGGATTAAGACATCTCTCCTTCACCAACTCAGCATCTTCCCTTCAACGCACAGGTGCCGGCTCGGATTGGAGACCCCGGTTCGGATCGGGATGAGGCAGACCCGACCCGCCTGCAGTAATCTACACAAAACTTCGCAATGTCTTCGGCTCGAAAGCTCCACGCCGGTTCGGATCGGGACCGAACCGATCCCCTTTGACTCTGCACAGAAGTGCGCGCACGCTCTCTGCTGGAACAACCGGCTCGGTTCGGATCCGATCCGAACCGACTGGGCCTTCTGCTGCCACACTTCAGATTTGACCGATTCTCTTGCCATAACCACCTCCTACAAACACGGATCGGCCTCCACCTGTCCTAGCACGACCTGATGACCACTTCTCCACTACTTCCGAGATCACCTCAGCGCGTGCCACGTGCCCCTCCGATCCGAACCGATTCAGACTCCCTGGCACTCCTCTACGCCTATAAATACACCACAACATGGCCATTTCAAGGGACTTTTGGCACTTGTTCTTGAGGGATTCCACCATTATCGACACAAGGACTTTGAGAATAGCGGAAGACCGCCCTCTAATAATTCAAAACACGAGGATTTCGTGTATAATCTTCCCTTTAATCTCCTCTTGTTCACTGTAAACACGAGGATTTCGTGTATAAACTGCAAACAAACATCATTGTAATAGTTTTCTTAGGATTTAAGAATCTATAAAGTGGACGTAGGCTTGGATTGAGCCGAACCACTATAAAAATATTGTGTATACTTTACTTTTACTGCTTTTTCTGCATTGTTCTGTGATCGTGAGGTTGTCACGTTGAATTTGGGTGTTAGTACCAAAATTTGGTCTAACATTTTCACACATATTTGCTTTCTCTTCTTTGCAGGTATGGATTATACTTGCAGCTGGCAGGCCCGGCGCGGCCTTGGATTTCTTGGATTATCCAGAACACATCTTCCTTCATTCAGCAAGATATGTTATAGGGGGCAAAATGTTGACCCGCTTTTTAGTCAAAGCAGTCATACATGGAATCTCTTCTGGACAATACGCTCAAGTGTTGGGAATACCGTCAGAACACAGCAACCGATTTGGTTGAAATCGCATCACAAACAAGGAATGGCCCGGAACTCCTATCGGACGACCTTTTCTGGGCCCGAAATCATCAATTACGGAGCTGAGCTTCGTAAATCTCGTAGATCTTTGAATAAGCTTCAGTTTGAGCTTTGGTTCAACTCAATCGGACTTACGGTTTGAAAGTTAGGCCCATTTCCGTGAACGCATGCAGAACCGGAAACTTGGATTTGGAATTAGCATATCTCTTTCGGATCGGATCGGATTAAGACATCACTCCTTCACCAACTCAGCATCTTCCCTTCAACGCACAGGTGCCGGCTCGTATTGGAGACCCCGGTTCGGATCGGGATGAGGCAGACCCGACCCGCCTGCAGTAATCTACACAAAACTTCGCAATGTCTTCGGCTCGAAAGCTCCACACCGGTTCGGATCGGGACCGAACCGATCCCCTTCGACTCTGCACAGAAGTGCGCGCACGCTCTCTGCTGGAACAACCGGCTCGGTTCGGATCCGATCCGAACCGACTGGGCCTGCTGCTGCCACACTTCAGATTTGACTGATTCTCTTGCCATAACCACCTCCTACAAACACGGATCGGCCTCCACCTGTCCTAGCACGACCTGATGACCACTTCTCCACTACTTCCGAGATCACCTCAGCGCGTGCCACGTGCCCCTCCGATCCGAACCGATTCAGATTCCCTGGCACTCCTCTACGCCTATAAATACACCACAACATGGCCATTTCAAGGGACTTTTGGCACTTGTTCTGGAGGGATTCCACCATTATTGACACAAGGACTTTGTGAATAGCGGAAGACCGCCCTCTAATCAATCAAAACACGAGGATTTCGTGTATAATCTTCCCTTTAATCTGCTCTTCTTCACTGTAAACACGAGGATTTAGTGTATAAACTGCAAACAAACATCATTGTAATAGTTTTCTTAGGATTTAAGAATCTATAAAGTGGACGTAGGCTTGGATTGAGCCGAACCACTATAAAAGTATTGTGTGTATCCTTTACTTTTACTGCTTTTTCTGCATTGTTCTATGATCGTGAGGTTGTCACGTTGAATTTGGGTGTTAGTACCAAAATTTGGTCTAACATTTTCACACATATTTGCTTTCTCTTCTTTGCAGGTATGGATTATACATGCAGCTGGCAGGCCCGGCGCGGCCTTGGATTTCTTGGATTATCCAGAACACATCTTCCTTCATTCAGCAAGATATGTTCTGGGGGGCAAAATGTTGACCCACTTTTTAGTCAAAGCAGTCATACATGGAATCTCTTCTGGACAATACGCTCAAGTGTTGGGAATACCGTCAGAACACAGCAACCGATTTGGTTGAAATCGCATCACAAACAAAGAATGGCCCGGAACTCCTATCGGACGACCTTTTCTGGGCCCGAAATCATCAATTACGGAGCTGAGCTTCGTAAATCTTGTAGCTCTCTGAATAAGCTTCAGTTTGAGCTATGGTTCAACTCAATCGGACTTACGGTTTGAAAGTTATGCCCATTTCCGTGAACGCATGCAGAACCGGAAACTTGGATTTGGAATTAGCATATCCCTTTCGGATCGGATTGGATTAAGACATCACTCCTTCACCAACTCAGCATCTTCCCTTCAACGCACAGGTGCCGGCTCGGATTGGAGACCCCGGTTCGGATCGGGATAAGGCAGACCCGACCCGCCTGCAGTAATCTACACAAAACTTCGCAATGTCTTCGGCTCGAAAGCTCCACACCGGTTCGGATCGGGACCGAACCGATCCCCTTCGACTCTGCACAGAAGTGCGCGCACGCTCTCTGCTGGAACAACCGGCTCAGTTCGGATCCGATCCGAACCGACTGGGCCTGCTGCTGCCACACTTCAGATTTGACTGATTCTCTTGCCATAACCACCACCTACAAACACGGATCGGCCTCCACCTGTCCTAGCACGACCTGATGACCACTTCTCCACTACTTCCGAGATCACCTCAGCGCGTGCCACGTGCCCCTCCGATCCGAACCGATTCAGACTCCCTGGCACTCCTCTACGCCTATAAATACACCACAACATGGCCATTTCAAGGGACTTTTGGCACTTGTTCTTGAGGGATTCCACCATTATCGACACAAGGACTTTGAGAATAGCGGAAGACCGCACTCTAATCAATCAAAACACGAGGATTTCGTGTATAATCTTCCCTTTAATCTCCTCTTGTTCACTGTAAACACGAGGATTTCGTGTATAAACTGCAAACAAACATCATTGTAATAGTTTTCTTAGGATTTAAGAATCTATAAAGTGGACGTAGGCTTGGATTGAGCCGAACCACTATAAAAATATTGTGCGTATCCTTTACTTTTACTGCTTTTTCTGCATTGTTCTGTGATCGTGAGGTTGTCACGTTGAATTCGGGTGTTAGTACCAAAATTTGGTCTAACATTTTCACACATATTTGCTTTCTCTTCTTTGCAGGTATGGATTATACTTGCAGCTGGCAGGCCCGGCGCGGCCTTGGATTTCTTGGATTATCCAGAACACATCTTCCTTCATTCAGCAAGATATGTTCTGGGGGGCAAAATGTTGACCCGCTTTTTAGTCAAAGTAGTCATACATGGAATCTCTTCTGGACAATACGCTCAAGTGTTGGGAATACCGTCAGAACACAGCAACCGATTTGGTTGAAATCGCATCACAAACAAAGAATGGCCCGGAACTCCTATCGGACGACCTTTTCTGGGCCCGAAATCATCAATTACGGAGCTGAGCTTCGTAAATCTCGTAGCTCTCTGAATAAGCTTCAGTTTGAGCTTTGGTTCAACTCAATCGGACTTACGGTTTGAAAGTTATGCCCATTTCCGTGAACGCATGCAGAACCGGAAACTTGGATTTGGAATTAGCATATCCCTTTCGGATCGGATTGGATTAAGACATCACTCCTTCACCAACTCAGCATCTTCCCTTCAACGCACAGGTGCCGGCTCGGATTGGAGACCCCGGTTCGGATCGGGATGAGGCAGACCCGACCCGCCTGCAGTAATCTACACAAAACTTCGCAATGTCTTCGGCTCGAAAGCTCCACACCGGTTCGGATCGGGACCGAACCGATCCCCTTCGACTCTGCACAGAAGTGCGCGCACGCTCTCTGCTGGAACAACCGGCTCGGTTCGGATCCGATCCGAACCGACTGGGCCTGCTGCTGCCACACTTCAGATTTGACCGATTCTCTTGCCATAACCACCTCCTACAAACACGGATCGGCCTCCACCTGTCCTAGCACGACCTGATGACCACTTCTCCACTACTTCCGAGATCACCTCAGCGCGTGCCACGTGCCCCTCCGATCCGAACCGATTCAGACTCCCTGGCACTCCTCTACGCCTATAAATACACCACAACATGGCCATTTCAAGGGACTTTTGGCACTTGTTCGTGAGGGATTCCACCATTATCGACACAAGGACTTTGAGAATAGCGGAAGACCGCCCTCTAATCAATCAAAACACGAGGATTTCGTGTATAATCTTCCCTTTAATATCCTCTTGTTCACTGTAAACACGAGGATTTCGTGTATAAACTGCAAACAAACATCATTGTAATAGTTTTCTTAGGATTTAAGAATCTATAAAGTGGACGTAGGCTTGGATTGAGCCGAACCAGTATAAAAATATTGTGTGTATACTTTACTTTTACTGCTTTTTCTGCATTGTTCTGTGATCGTGAGGTTGTCACGTTGAATTTGGGTGTTAGTACCAAAATTTGGTCTAACATTTTCACACATATTTGCTTTCTCTTCTTTGCAGGTATGGATTATACTTGCAGCTGGCAGGCCCGGCGCGGCCTTGGATTTCTTGGATTATCCAGAACACATCTTCCTTCAATCAGCAAGATATGTTCTGGGGGGCAAAATGTTGACCCGCTTTTTAGTCAAAGCAGTCATACATGGAATCTCTTCTGGACAATACGCTCAAGTGTTGGGAATACCGTCAGAACACAACAACCGATTTGGTTGAAATCGCATCACAAACAAAGAATGGCCCGGAACTCCTATCGGACGACCTTTTCTGGGCCCGAAATCATCAATTACGGAGTTGAGCTTCGTAAATCTCGTAGCTCTCTGAATAAGCTTCAGTTTGAGCTTTGGTTCAACTCAATCGGACTTACGGTTTGAAAGTTATGCCCATTTCCGTGAACGCATGCAGAACTGGAAACTTGGATTTGGAATTAGCATATCCCTTTCGGATCGGATCGGATTAAGACATCACTCCTTCACCAACTCAGCATCTTCCCTTCAACGCACAGGTGCCGGCTCGGATTGGAGACCCCGGTTCGGATCGGGATGAGGCAGACCCGACCCGCCTGCAGTAATCTACACAAAACTTCGCAATGTCTTCGGCTCGAAAGCTCCACACCGGTTCGGATCGGGACCGAAGCGATCCCCTTCGACTCTGCACAGAAGTGCGCGCACGCTCTCTGCTGGAACAACCGGCTCGGTTCGGATCCGATCCGAACCGACTAGGCCTGCTGCTGCAACACTTCAGATTTGACTGATTCTCTTGCCATAACCACCTCCTACAAACACGGATCGGCCTCCACCTGTCCTAGCACGACCTGATGACCACTTCTCCACTACTTCCGAGATCACCTCAGCGCGTGCCACGTGCCCCTCCGATCCGAACCGATTCAGACTCCCTGGCACTCCTCTACGCCTATAAATACACCACAACATGGCGATTTCAAGGGACTTTTGGCACTTGTTCTTGAGGGATTCCACCATTATCGACACAAGGACTTTGAGAATAGCGGAAGACCGCACTCTAATCATTCAAAACACGAGGATTTCGTGTATAATCTTCCCTTTAATCTCCTCTTGTTCACTGTAAACACGAGGATTTCGTGTATAAACTGCAAACAAACATCATTGTAATAGTTTTCTTAGGATTTAAGAATCTATAAAGTGGACGTAGGCTTGGATTGAGCCGAACCACTATAAAAATATTGTGCGTATCCTTTACTTTTACTGCTTTTTCTGCATTGTTCTGTGATCGTGAGGTTGTCACGTTGAATTCGGGTGTTAGTACCAAAATTTGGTCTAACATTTTCACACATATTTGCTTTCTCTTCTTTGCAGGTATGGATTATACTTGCAGCTGGCAGGCCCGGCGCGGCCTTGGATTTCTTGGATTATCCAGAACACATCTTCCTTCATTCAGCAAGATATGTTCTGGGGGGCAAAATGTTGACCCGCTTTTTAGTCAAAGCAGTCATACATGGAATCTCTTCTGGACAATACGCTCAAGTGTTGGGAATACCGTCAGAACACAGCAACCGATTTGGTTGAAATCGCATCACAAACAAAGAATGGCCCGGAACTCCTATCGGACGACCTTTTCTGGGCCCGAAATCATCAATTACGGAGCTGAGCTTTGTAAATCTCGTAGCTCTCTGAATAAGCTTCAGTTTGAGCTTTGGTTCAACTCAATCGGACTTACGGTTTGAAAGTTATGCCCATTTCCGTGAACGCATGCAGAACCGGAAACTTGGATTTGGAATTAGCATATCCCTTTCGGATCGGATTGGATTAAGACATCACTCCTTCACCAACTCAGCATCTTCCCTTCAACGCACAGGTGCCGGCTCGGATTGGAGACCCCGGTTCGGATCGGGATGAGGCAGACCCGACCCGCCTGCAGTAATCTACACAAAACTTCGCAATGTCTTCGGCTCGAAAGCTCCACACCGGTTCGGATCGGGACCGAACCGATCCCCTTCGACTCTGCACAGAAGTGCGCGCACGCTCTCTGCTGGAACAACCGGCTCGGTTCGGATCCGATCCGAACCGACTGGGCCTGCTGCTGCCACACTTCAGATTTGACCGATTCTCTTGCCATAACCACCTCCTACAAACACGGATCGGCCTCCACCTGTCCTAGCACGACCTGATGACCACTTCTCCACTACTTCCGAGATCACCTCAGCGTGTGCCACGTGCCCCTCCGATCCGAACCGATTCAGACTCCCTGGCACTCCTCTACGCCTATAAATACACCACAACATGGCCATTTCAAGGGACTTTTGGCACTTGTTCTTGAGGGATTCCACCATTATCGACACAAGGACTTTGAGAATAGCGGAAGACCGCCCTCTAATCAATCAAAACACGAGGATTTCGTGTATAATCTTCCCTTTAATATCCTCTTGTTCACTGTAAACACGAGGATTTCGTGTATAAACTGCAAACAAACATCATTGTAATAGTTTTCTTAGGATTTAAGAATCTATAAAGTGGACGTAGGCTTGGATTGAGACGAACCAGTATAAAAATATTGTGTGTATACTTTACTTTTACTGCTTTTTCTGCATTGTTCTGTGATTGTGAGGTTGTCACGTTGAATTTGGGTGTTAGTACCAAAATTTGGTCTAACATTTTCACACATATTTGCTTTCTCTTCTTTGCAGGTATGGATTATACTTGCAGCTGGCAGGCCCGGCGCGGCCTTGGATTTCTTGGATTATCCAGAACACATCTTCCTTCAATCAGCAAGATATGTTCTGGGGGGCAAAATGTTGACCCGCTTTTTAGTCAAAGCAGTCATACATGGAATCTCTTCTGGATAATACGCTCAAGTGTTGGGAATACCGTCAGAACACAACAACCGATTTGGTTGAAATCGCATCACAAACAAAGAATGGCCCGGAACTCCTATCGGACGACCTTTTCTGGGCCCGAAATCATCAATTACGGAGCTGAGCTTCGTAAATCTCGTAGCTCTCTGAATAAGCTTCAGTTTGAGCTTTGGTTCAACTCAATCGGACTTACGGTTTGAAAGTTATGCCCATTTCCGTGAACGCATGCAGAACCGGAAACTTGGATTTGGAATTAGCATATCCCTTTCGGATCGGATTGGATTAAGACATCACTCCTTCACCAACTCAGCATCTTCCCTTCAACGCACAGGTGCCGGCTCGGATTGGAGACCCCGGTTCGGATCGGGATGAGGCAGACCCGACCCGCCTGCAGTAATCTACACAAAACTTCGCAATGTCTTCGGCTCGAAAGCTCCACACCGGTTCGGATCGGGACCGAACCGATCCCCTTCGACTCTGCACAGAAGTGCGCGCACGCTCTCTGCTGGAACAACCGGCTCGGTTCGGATCCGATCCGAACCGACTGGGCCTGCTGCTGCCACACTTCAGATTTGACCGATTCTCTTGCCATAACCACCTCCTACAAACACGGATCGGCCTCCACCTGTCCTAGCACGACCTGATGACCACTTCTCCACTACTTCCGAGATCACCTCAGCGCGTGCCACGTGCCCCTCCGATCCGAACCGATTCAGACTCCCTGGCACTCCTCTACGCCTATAAATACACCACAACATGGCCATTTCAAGGGACTTTTGGCACTTGTTCGTGAGGGATTCCACCATTATCGACACAAGGACTTTGAGAATAGCGGAAGACCGCCCTCTAATCAATCAAAACACGAGGATTTCGTGTATAATCTTCCCTTTAATATCCTCTTGTTCACTGTAAACACGAGGATTTCGTGTATAAACTGCAAACAAACATCATTGTAATAGTTTTCTTAGGATTTAAGAATCTATAAAGTGGACGTAGGCTTGGATTGAGCCGAACCAGTATAAAAATATTGTGTGTATACTTTACTTTTACTGCTTTTTCTGCATTGTTCTGTGATCGTGAGGTTGTCACGTTGAATTTGGGTGTTAGTACCAAAATTTGGTCTAACATTTTCACACATATTTGCTTTCTCTTCTTTGCAGGTATGGATTATACTTGCAGCTGGCAGGCCCGGCGCGGCCTTGGATTTCTTGGATTATCCAGAACACATCTTCCTTCAATCAGCAAGATATGTTCTGGGGGGCAAAATGTTGACCCGCTTTTTAGTCAAAGCAGTCATACATGGAATCTCTTCTGGACAATACGCTCAAGTGTTGGGAATACCGTCAGAACACAACAACCGATTTGGTTGAAATCGCATCACAAACAAAGAATGGCCCGGAACTCCTATCGGACGACCTTTTCTGGGCCCGAAATCATCAATTACGGAGTTGAGCTTCGTAAATCTCGTAGCTCTCTGAATAAGCTTCAGTTTGAGCTTTGGTTCAACTCAATCGGACTTACGGTTTGAAAGTTATGCCCATTTCCGTGAACGCATGCAGAACTGGAAACTTGGATTTGGAATTAGCATATCCCTTTCGGATCGGATCGGATTAAGACATCACTCCTTCACCAACTCAGCATCTTCCCTTCAACGCACAGGTGCCGGCTCGGATTGGAGACCCCGGTTCGGATCGGGATGAGGCAGACCCGACCCGCCTGCAGTAATCTACACAAAACTTCGCAATGTCTTCGGCTCGAAAGCTCCACACCGGTTCGGATCGGGACCGAAGCGATCCCCTTCGACTCTGCACAGAAGTGCGCGCACGCTCTCTGCTGGAACAACCGGCTCGGTTCGGATCCGATCCGAACCGACTAGGCCTGCTGCTGCAACACTTCAGATTTGACTGATTCTCTTGCCATAACCACCTCCTACAAACACGGATCGGCCTCCACCTGTCCTAGCACGACCTGATGACCACTTCTCCACTACTTCCGAGATCACCTCAGCGCGTGCCACGTGCCCCTCCGATCCGAACCGATTCAGACTCCCTGGCACTCCTCTACGCCTATAAATACACCACAACATGGCGATTTCAAGGGACTTTTGGCACTTGTTCTTGAGGGATTCCACCATTATCGACACAAGGACTTTGAGAATAGCGGAAGACCGCACTCTAATCATTCAAAACACGAGGATTTCGTGTATAATCTTCCCTTTAATCTCCTCTTGTTCACTGTAAACACGAGGATTTCGTGTATAAACTGCAAACAAACATCATTGTAATAGTTTTCTTAGGATTTAAGAATCTATAAAGTGGACGTAGGCTTGGATTGAGCCGAACCACTATAAAAATATTGTGCGTATCCTTTACTTTTACTGCTTTTTCTGCATTGTTCTGTGATCGTGAGGTTGTCACGTTGAATTCGGGTGTTAGTACCAAAATTTGGTCTAACATTTTCACACATATTTGCTTTCTCTTCTTTGCAGGTATGGATTATACTTGCAGCTGGCAGGCCCGGCGCGGCCTTGGATTTCTTGGATTATCCAGAACACATCTTCCTTCATTCAGCAAGATATGTTCTGGGGGGCAAAATGTTGACCCGCTTTTTAGTCAAAGCAGTCATACATGGAATCTCTTCTGGACAATACGCTCAAGTGTTGGGAATACCGTCAGAACACAGCAACCGATTTGGTTGAAATCGCATCACAAACAAAGAATGGCCCGGAACTCCTATCGGACGACCTTTTCTGGGCCCGAAATCATCAATTACGGAGCTGAGCTTTGTAAATCTCGTAGCTCTCTGAATAAGCTTCAGTTTGAGCTTTGGTTCAACTCAATCGGACTTACGGTTTGAAAGTTATGCCCATTTCCGTGAACGCATGCAGAACCGGAAACTTGGATTTGGAATTAGCATATCCCTTTCGGATCGGATTGGATTAAGACATCACTCCTTCACCAACTCAGCATCTTCCCTTCAACGCACAGGTGCCGGCTCGGATTGGAGACCCCGGTTCGGATCGGGATGAGGCAGACCCGACCCGCCTGCAGTAATCTACACAAAACTTCGCAATGTCTTCGGCTCGAAAGCTCCACACCGGTTCGGATCGGGACCGAACCGATCCCCTTCGACTCTGCACAGAAGTGCGCGCACGCTCTCTGCTGGAACAACCGGCTCGGTTCGGATCCGATCCGAACCGACTGGGCCTGCTGCTGCCACACTTCAGATTTGACCGATTCTCTTGCCATAACCACCTCCTACAAACACGGATCGGCCTCCACCTGTCCTAGCACGACCTGATGACCACTTCTCCACTACTTCCGAGATCACCTCAGCGTGTGCCACGTGCCCCTCCGATCCGAACCGATTCAGACTCCCTGGCACTCCTCTACGCCTATAAATACACCACAACATGGCCATTTCAAGGGACTTTTGGCACTTGTTCTTGAGGGATTCCACCATTATCGACACAAGGACTTTGAGAATAGCGGAAGACCGCCCTCTAATCAATCAAAACACGAGGATTTCGTGTATAATCTTCCCTTTAATATCCTCTTGTTCACTGTAAACACGAGGATTTCGTGTATAAACTGCAAACAAACATCATTGTAATAGTTTTCTTAGGATTTAAGAATCTATAAAGTGGACGTAGGCTTGGATTGAGACGAACCAGTATAAAAATATTGTGTGTATACTTTACTTTTACTGCTTTTTCTGCATTGTTCTGTGATTGTGAGGTTGTCACGTTGAATTTGGGTGTTAGTACCAAAATTTGGTCTAACATTTTCACACATATTTGCTTTCTCTTCTTTGCAGGTATGGATTATACTTGCAGCTGGCAGGCCCGGCGCGGCCTTGGATTTCTTGGATTATCCAGAACACATCTTCCTTCAATCAGCAAGATATGTTCTGGGGGGCAAAATGTTGACCCGCTTTTTAGTCAAAGCAGTCATACATGGAATCTCTTCTGGATAATACGCTCAAGTGTTGGGAATACCGTCAGAACACAACAACCGATTTGGTTGAAATCGCATCACAAACAAAGAATGGCCCGGAACTCCTATCGGACGACCTTTTCTGGGCCCGAAATCATCAATTACGGAGCTGAGCTTCGTAAATCTCGTAGCTCTCTGAATAAGCTTCAGTTTGAGCTTTGGTTCAACTCAATCGGACTTACGGTTTGAAAGTTATGCCCATTTCCGTGAACGCATGCAGAACTGGAAACTTGGATTTGGAATTAGCATATCCCTTTCGGATCGGATCGGATTAAGACATCACTCCTTCACCAACTCAGCATCTTCCCTTCAACGCACAGGTGCCGGCTCGGATTGGAGACCCCGGTTCGGATCGGGATGAGGCAGACCCGACTCGCCTGCAGTAATCTACACAAAACTTCGCAATGTCTTCGGCTCGAAAGCTCCACACCGGTTCGGATCGGGACCGAAGCGATCCCCTTCGACTCTGCACAGAAGTGCGCGCACGCTCTCTGCTGGAACAACCGGCTCGGTTCGGATCCGATCCGAACCGACTAGGCCTGCTGCTGCCACACTTCAGATTTGACCGATTCTCTTGCCATAACCACCTCCTACAAACACGGATCGGCCTCCACCTGTCCTAGCATGACCTGATGACCACTTCTCCACTACTTTCGAGATCACCTCAGCGCGTGCCACGTGCCCCTCCGATCCGAACCGATTCAGACTCCCTGGCACTCCTCTACGCCTATAAATACACCACAACATGGCCATTTCAAGGGACTTTTGGCACTTGTTCTTGAGGGATTCCACCATTATCGACACAAGGACTTTGAGAATAGCGGAAGACCGCACTCTAATCAATCAAAACATGAGGATTTCGTGTATAATCTTCCCTTTAATCTCCTCTTGTTCACTGTAAACACGAGGATTTCGTGTATAAACTGCAAACAAACATCATTGTAATAGTTTTCTTAGGATTTAAGAATCTATAAAGTGGACGTAGGCTTGGATTGAGCCGAACCACTATAAAAATATTGTGCGTATCCTTTACTTTTACTGCTTTTTCTGCATTGTTCTGTGATCGTGAGGTTGTCACGTTGAATTCGGGTGTTAGTACCAAAATTTGGTCTAACATTTTCACACATATTTGCTTTCTCTTCTTTGCAGGTATGGGTTATACTTGCAGCTGGCAGGCCCGGCGCGGCCTTGGATTTCTTGGATTATCCAGAACACATCTTCCTTCATTCAGCAAGATATGTTCTGGGGGGCAAAATGTTGACCCGCTTTTTAGTCAAAGCAGTCATACATGGAATCTCTTCTGAACAATACGCTCAAGTGTTGGGAATACCGTCAGAAGACAGCAACCGATTTGGTTGAAATCGCATCACAAACAAAGAATGGCCCGGAACTCCTATCGGACGACCTTTTCTAGGCCCGAAATCATCAATTACGGAGCTGAGCTCTGTAATTCTCGTAGCTCTCTGAATAAGCTTCAGTTTGAGCTTTGGTTCAACTCAATCGGACTTACGGTTTGAAAGTTATGCCCATTTCCGTGAACGCATGCAGAACCGGAAACTTGGATTTGGAATTAGCATATCCCTTTCGGATCGGATCGGATTAAGACATCACTCCTTCACCAACTCACCATCTTCCCTTCAACGCACAGGTGCCGGCTCGGATTGGAGACCCCGGTTCGGATCGGGATGAGGCAGACCCGACCCGCCTACAGTAATCTATACAAAACTTCGCAATGTCTTCGGCTCGAAAGCTCCGCACCGGTTCGGATCGGGACCGAACCGATCCCCTTCGACTCTGCACAGAAGAGTGCGCACGCTCTCTGCTAGAACAACCAGCTCGGTTCGGATCCGATCCGAACCGACTGGGCCTGCTGCTGCCACACTTCAGATTTGACCGATTCTCTTGCCATAACCACCTCCTACAAACACGGATCGGCCTCCACCTGTCCTAGCACGACCTGATGACCACTTCTCCACTACTTCCGAGATCACCTCAGCGCGTGCCACGTGCCCCTCCGATCCGAACCGATTCAGACTCCCTGGCACTCCTCTACGCCTATAAATACACCACAACATGGCCATTTCAAGGGACTTTTGGCACTTGTTCTGGAGGGATTCCACCATTATCGACACAAGGACTTTGTGAATAGCGGAAGACCGCCCTCTAATCAATCAAAACACGACGATTTCGTGTATAATCTTCCCTTTAATCTCCTCTTCTTCACTGTAAACACGAGGATTTCGTGTATAAACTGCAAACAAACATCATTGTAATAGTTTTCTAAGGATTTAAGAATCTATAAAGTGGACGTAGGCTTGGATTGAGCCGAACCACTATAAAAGTATTGTGTGTATCCTTTACTTTTACTGCTTTTTCTGCATTGTTCTGTGATCGTGAGGTTGTCACGTTGAATTTGGGTGTTAGTACCAAAATTTGGTCTAACATTTTCACACATATTTGCTTTCTCTTCTTTGCAGGTATGGATTATACTTGCAGCTGGCAGGCCCGGCGCGGCCTTGGATTTCTTGGATTATCCAGAACACATCTTCCTTCATTCAGCAAGATATGTTCTGGGGGGCAAAATGTCGACCCGCTTTTTAGTCAAAGCAGTCATACATGGAATCTCTTCTGAACAATACGCTCAAGTGTTGGGAATACCGTCAGAAGACAGCAACCGATTTGGTTGAAATCGCATCACAAACAAAGAATGACCCGGAACTCCTATCGGACGACTTTTTCTGGGCCCGAAATCATCAATTACGGAGTTGAGCTCCATAATTCTCGTAGCTCTCTGAATAAGCTTCAGTTTGAGCTTTGGTTCAACTCAATCGGACTTACGGTTTGAAAGTTATGCCCATTTCTGTGAACGCATGCAGAACCGGAAACTTGGATTTGGAATTAGCATATCCCTTTCGGATCGGATCGGATTAAGACATCACTCCTTCACCAACTCAGCATCTTCCCTTCAACGCACAGGTGCCGGCTCGGATTGGAGACCCCGGTTCGGATCGGGATGAGGCAGACCCGACCCGCCTGCAGTAATATACACAAAACTTCGCAATGTCTTCGGCTCGAAAGCTCCGCACCGGTTCGGATCGGGATCGAACCGATCCCCTTCGACTCTGCATAGAAGTGCGCGCACGCTCTCTGCTGGAACAACCGGCTCGGTTCGGATCCGATCCGAACCGACTGGGCCTGCTGCTTCCACACTTCAGATTTGACAGATTCTCTTGCCATAACCACCTCCTACAAACACGGATCGGCCTCCACCTGTCCTAGCACGACCTGATGACCACTTCTCCACTACTTCCGAGATCACCTCAGCGCGTGCCACGTGCCCCTCCGATCCGAACCGATTCAGACTCCCTGGCACTCCTCTACGCCTATAAATACACCACAACATGGCCATTTCAAGGGACCTTTGGCACTTGTTCTGGAGGGATTCCACCATTATCGACCCAAGGACTTTGTGAACAGCGGAAGACCGCCCTCTAATCAATCAAAACACGAGGATTTCGTGCATAATCTTCCCTTTAATCTCCTCTTCTTCACTGTAAACACGAGGATTTCATGTATAAACTGCAAACAAACATCATTGTAATAGTTTTCTTAAGATTTAAGAAACTATAAAGTGGACGTAGGCTTGGATTGAGCCCAACCACTATAAAAATATTGTGTGTGTCCTTTACTTTTACTGCTTTTTCTGCATTGTTCGGTGATCGTGAGGTTGTCACGTTGAATTTGGGTGTTAGTACCAAAATTTGGTCCAACATTTTCACACATATTTGCTTTCTCTTCTTCGCAGGTATGGATTATACATGCAGCTGGCAGGCCCGGCGTGGCCTTGGATTTCTTGGATTATCCAGAACACATCTTCCTTCATTCAGCAAGATATGTTCTGGGGGGCAAAATGTTGACCCTCTTTTTAGTCAAAGCAGTCATACATGGAATCTCTTTTGAACAATACGCTCAAGTGTTGGGAATACCGTCAGAAGACAGCAAGCGATTTGGTTGAAATCGCATCACAAACAAAGAATGGCCCGGAACTCCTATCGGACGACCTTTTCTGGGCCCGAAATCATCAATTACGGAGCAAAGCTTTGTAATTCTCGTAGCTCTCTGAATAAGCTTCAGTTTGAGCTTTGGTTCAACTCAATCGGACTTACGGTTTGAAAGTTATGCCCATTTCTGTGAACGCATGCAGAACCGGAAACTTGGATTTGGAATTAGCATATCCCTTTCGGATCGGATCGGATTAAGACATCACTCCTTCACCAACTCAGCATCTTCCCTTCAACGCACAGGTGCCGGCTCGGATTGGAGACCCCGGTTCGGATCGGGATGAGGCAGACCCGACCCGCCTACAGTAATCTATACAAAACTTCGCAATGTCTTCGGCTCGAAAGCTCCGCACCAGTTCGGATCGGGACCGAACCGATCCCCTTCGACTCTGCACAGAAGAGTGCGCACGCTCTCTGCTGGAACAACCGGCTCGGTTCGGATCCGATCCGAACCGACTGGGCCTGCTGCTGCCACACTTCAGATTTGACCGATTCTCTTGCCATAACCACCTCCTACAAACACGGATCGGCCTCCACCTGTCCTAGCACGACCTGATGACCACTTCTCCACTACTTCCGAGATCACCTCAGCGCGTGCCACGTGCCCCTCCGATCCGAACCGATTCAGACTCCCTGGCACTCCTCTACGCCTATAAATACACCACAACATGGCCATTTCAAGGGACTTTTGGCACTTGTTCTGGAGGGATTCCACCATTATCGACACAAGGACTTTGTGAATAGCGGAAGACCGCCCTCTAATCAATCAAAACACGACGATTTCGTGTATAATCTTCCCTTTAATCTCCTCGTCTTCACTGTAAACACGAGGATTTCGTGTATAAACTGCAAACAAACATCATTGTAATAGTTTTCTAAGGATTTAAGAATCTATAAAGTGGACGTAGGCTTGGATTGAGCCGAACCACTATAAAAGTATTGTGTGTATCCTTTACTTTTACTGCTTTTTCTGCATTGTTCTGTGATCGTGAGGTTGTCACGTTGAATTTGGGTGTTAGTACCAAAATTTGGTCTAACATTTTCACACATATTTGCTTTCTCTTCTTTGCAGGTATGGATTATACTTGCAGCTGGCAGGCCCGGCGCGGCCTTGGATTTCTTGGATTATCCAGAACACATCTTCCTTCATTCAGCAAGATATGTTCTGGGGGGCAAAATGTCGACCCGCTTTTTAGTCAAAGCAGTCATACATGGAATCTCTTCTGAACAATACGCTCAAGTGTTGGGAATACCGTCAGAAGACAGCAACCGATTTGGTTGAAATCGCATCACAAACAAAGAATGACCCGGAACTCCTATCGGACGACTTTTTCTGGGCCCGAAATCATCAATTACGGAGTTGAGCTCCATAATTCTCGTAGCTCTCTGAATAAGCTTCAGTTTGAGCTTTGGTTCAACTCAATCGGACTTACGGTTTGAAAGTTATGCCCATTTCTGTGAACGCATGCAGAACCGGAAACTTGGATTTGGAATTAGCATATCCCTTTCGGATCGGATCGGATTAAGACATCACTCCTTCACCAACTCAGCATCTTCCCTTCAACGCACAGGTGCCGGCTCGGATTGGAGACCCCGGTTCGGATCGGGATGAGGCAGACCCGACCCGCCTGCAGTAATATACACAAAACTTCGCAATGTCTTCGGCTCGAAAGCTCCGCACCAGTTCGGATCGGGACCGAACCGATCCCCTTCGACTCTGCACAGAAGTGCGCGCACGCTCTCTGTTGGAACAACCGGCTCGGTTCGGATCCGATCCGAACCGACTGGGCCTGCTGCTGCCACACTTCAGATTTGACAGATTCTCTTGCCATAACCACCTCCTACAAACACGGATCGGCCTCCACCTGTCCTAGCACGACCTGATGACCACTTCTCCACTACTTCCGAGATCACCTCAGCGCGTGCCACGTGCCCCTCCGATCCGAACCGATTCAGACTCCCTGGCACTCCTCTACTCCTATAAATACACCACAACATGGCCATTTCAAGGGACTTTTGGCACTTGTTCTAGAGGGATTCCACCATTATCGACACAAGGACTTTGTGAACAGCGGAAGACCGCCCTCTAATCAATCAAAACACGAGGATTTCGTGCATAATCTTCCCTTTAATCTCCTCTTCTTCACTGTAAACACGAGGATTTCATGTATAAACTGCAAACAAACATCATTGTAATACTTTTCTTAAGATTTAAGAAACTATAAAGTGGACGTAGGCTTGGATTGAGCCCAACCACTATAAAAATATTGTGTGTGTCCTTTACTTTTACTGCTTTTTCTGCATTGTTCGGTGATCGTGAGGTTGTCACGTTAAATTTGGGTGTTAGTACCAAAATTTGGTCCAACATTTTCACACATATTTGCTTTCTCTTCTTCGCAGGTATGGATTATACATGCAGCTGGCAGGCCCGGCGTGGCCTTGGATTTCTTGGATTATCCAGAACACATCTTCCTTCATTCAGCAAGATATGTTCTGGGGGGCAAAATGTTGACCCTCTTTTTAGTCAAAGCAGTCATACATGGAATCTCTTTTGAACAATATGCTCAAGTGTTGGGAATACCGTCAGAAGACAGCAAGCGATTTGGTTGAAATCGCATCACAAACAAAGAATGGCCCGGAACTCCTATCGGACGACCTTTTCTGGGCCCGAAATCATCAATTACGGAGCAAAGCTTTGTAATTCTCGTAGCTCTCTGAATAAGCTTCAGTTTGAGCTTTGGTTCAACTCAATAGGACTTACGGTTTGAAAGTTATGCCCATTTCCGTGAACGCATGCAGAACCGGAAACTTGGATTTGGAATTAGCATATCCCTTTCGGATCGGATCGGATTAAGACATCACTCCTTCACCAACTCAGCATCTTCCCTTCAACGCACAGGTGCCGGCTCGGATTGGAGACCCCGGTTCGGATCGGGATGAGGCAGACCCGACCCGCCTACAGTAATCTATACAAAACTTCGCAATGTCTTCGGCTCGAAAGCTCCGCACCGGTTCGGATCGGGACCGAACCGATCCCCTTCGACTCTGCACAGAAGTGCGCGCACGCTCTCTGCTGGAACAACCGGCTCGGTTCGAATCCGATCCGAACCGACTGGGCCTGCTGCTACCACACTTCAGATTTGACCGATTCTCTTGCCATAACCACCTCCAACAAACACGGATCGGCCTCCACCTGTCCTAGCACGACCTGATGACCACTTCTCCACTACTTCCGAGATCACCTCAGCGCGTGCCACGTGCCCCTCCGATCCGAACCGATTCAGACTCCCTGGCACTCCTCTACTCCTATAAATACACCACAACATGGCCATTTCAAGGGACTTTTGGCACTTGTTCTAGAGGGATTCCACCATTATCGACACAAGGACTTTGTGAACAGCGGAAGACCGCCCTCTAATCAATCAAAACACGAGGATTTCGTGCATAATCTTCCCTTTAATCTCCTCTTCTTCACTGTAAACACGAGGATTTCATGTATAAACTGCAAACAAACATCATTGTAATAGTTTTCTTAAGATTTAAGAAACTATAAAGTGGACGTAGGCTTGGATTGAGCCCAACCACTATAAAAATATTGTGTGTGTCCTTTACTTTTACTGCTTTTTCTGCATTGTTCGGTGATCGTGAGGTTGTCACGTTGAATTTGGGTGTTAGTACCAAAATTTGGTCCAACATTTTCACACATATTTGCTTTCCCTTCTTTGCAGGTATGGATTATACATGCAGCTGGCAGGCCCGGCGTGGCCTTGGATTTCTTGGATTATCCAGAACACATCTTCCTTCATTCAGCAAGATATGTTCTGGGGGGCAAAATGTTGCCCCTCTTTTTAGTCAAAGCAGTCATACATGGAATCTCTTTTGAACAATACGCTCAAGTGTTGGGAATACCGTCAGAAGACAGCAAGCGATTTGGTTGAAATCGCATCACAAACAAAGAATGGCCCGGAACTCCTATCAGACGACCTTTTCTGGGCCCGAAATCATCAATTACGGAGCAAAGCTTTGTAATTCTCGTAGCTCTCTGAATAAGCTTCAGTTTGAGCTTTGGTTCAACTCAATAGGACTTACGGTTTGAAAGTTATGCCCATTTCCGTGAACGCATGCAGAACCGGAAACTTGGATTTGGAATTAGCATATCCCTTTCGGATCGGATCGGATTAAGACATCACTCCTTCACCAACTCAGCATCTTCCCTTCAACGCACAGGTGCCGGCTCGGATTGGAGACCCCGGTTCGGATCGGGATGAGGCAGACCCGACCCGCCTACAGTAATCTATACAAAACTTGGCAATGTCTTCGGCTCGAAAGCTCCGCACCGGTTCGGATCGGGACCGAACCGATCCCCTTCGACTCTGCACAGAAGTGCGCGCACGCTCTCTGCTGGAACAACCGGCTCGGTTCGAATCCGATCCGAACCGACTGGGCCTGCTGCTACCACACTTCAGATTTGACTGATTCTCTTGCCATAACCACCTCCTACAAACACGGATCGGCCTCCACCTGTCCTAGCACGACCTGATGACCACTTCTCCACTACTTCCGAGATCACCTCAGCGCGTGCCATGTGCCCCTCCGATCCGAACCGATTCAGACTCCCTGGCACTCCTCTACGCCTATAAATACACCACAACATGGCCATTTCAAGGGACTTTTGGCACTTGTTCTGGAGGGATTCCACCATTATCGACACAAGGACTTTGTGAATAGCGGAAGACCGCCCTCTAATCAATAAAAACACGAGGATTTCGTGTATAATCTTCCCTTTAATCTCCTCTTCTTCACTGTAAACACGAGGATTTCGTGTATAAACTGCAAAAAACATCATTGTAATAGTTTTCTAAGGATTTAAAAATCTATAAAGTGGACGTAGGCTTGGATTGAGCCGAACCACTATAAAAGTATTGTGTGTATCCTATACTTTTACGGCTTTTTCTGCATTGTTCTGTGATCGTGAGGTTGTCACGTTGAATTTGGGTGTTAGTACCAAAATTTGGTCTAACATTTTCACACATATTTGCTTTCTCTTCTTTGCATGTATGGATTATACTTGCAGCTGGCAGGCCCGGCGCGGTCTTGGATTTCTTGGATTATCCAGAACACGTCTTCCTTCATTCAGCAAGATATGTTCTGGGGAGCAAAATGTCGACCCGCTTTTTAGTCAAAGCAGTCATACATGGAATCTCTTCTGAACAATACGCTCAAGTGTTGGGAATACCGTCAGAAGACAGCAACCGATTTGGTTGAAATCGCATCACAAACAAAGAATGACCCGGAACTCCTATCGGACGACCTTTTCTGGGCCCGAAATCATCAATTACAGAGCTGAGCTCCCTAATTCTCGTAGCTCTCTGAATAAGCTTCAGTTTGAGCTTTGGTTCAACTCAATCGGACTTACGGTTTGAAAGTTATGCCCATTTCCGTGAACGCATGCAGAACCGGAAACTTGGATTTGGAATTAGCATATCCATTTCGGATCGGATCGGATTAAGACATCACTTCTTCACCAACTCAGCATCTTCCCTTCAACGCACAGGTGCTGGCTCGGATTGGAGACCCCGGTTCGGATCGGGATGAGGCAGACCCGACCCGCCTGCAGTAATCTACACAAAACTTCGCAATGTCTTCGGCTCGAAAGCTCCGCACCGGTTCGGATCGGGACCGAACCGATCCCCTTCGACTCTGCACAGAAGTGCGCACACGCTCTCTGCTGGAACAACCGGCTCGGTTCGGATCCGATCCGAACCGACTGGGCCTGCTGCTGCCACACTTCAGATTTGACCGATTCTCTTGCCATAACCACCTCCTACAAACACGGATCGGCCTCCACCTGTCCTAGCACGACCTGATGACCACTTCTCCACTACTTCCGAGATCACCTCAGCGCGTGCCACGTGCCCCTCCGATCCGAACCGATTCAGACTCCCCGGCACTCCTCTACTCCTATAAATACACCACAACATGGCCATTTCAAGGGACTTTTGGCACTTGTTCTGGAGGGATTCCACCATTATCGACACAAGGACTTTGTGAATAGCGGAAGACCGCCCTCTAATCAATCAAAACACGAGGATTTCGTGTATAATCTTCCCTTTAATCTCCCCTTCTTCACTGTAAACACGAGGATTTCGTATATAAACTGCAAACAAACATCATTGTAATAGTTTTCTAAGGATTTAAGAATCTATAAAGTGGACGTAGGCTTGGATTGAGCCGAACCACTATAAAAGTATTGTGTGTATCCTTTACTTTTACTGCTTTTTCTGCATTGTTCTGTGATCGTGAGGTTGTCACGTTGAATTTGGGTGTTAGTACCAAAATTTGGTCTAACATTTTCACACATATTTGCTTTCTCTTCTTCGCAGGTATGGATTATACATGCAGCTGGCAGGCCCGGCGCGGCCTTGGATTTCTTGGATTATCCAGAACACATCTTCCTTCATTCAGCAAGATATGTTCTGGGGGGCAAAATGTTGACCCTCTTTTTAGTCAAAGCAGTCATACATGGAATCTCTTTTGAACAATACGCTCAAGTGTTGGGAATACCGTCAGAAGACAGCAAGAGATTTGGTTGAAATCGCATCACAAACAAAGAATGGTCCGGAACTCCTATCGGACGACCTTTTCTGAGCCCGAAATCATCAATTATGGAGCAAAGCTTTGTAATTCTCGTAGCTCTCTGAATAAGCTTCAGTTTGAGCTTTGGTTCAACTCAATAGGACTTACGGTTTGAAAGTTATGCCCATTTCCGTGAACGCATGCAGAACCAGAAACTTGGATTTGGAATTAGCATATCCCTTTCGGATCGGATCGGATTAAGACATCACTCCTTCACCAACTCAGCATCTTCCCTTCAACGCACAGGTGCCGGCTCGGATTGGAGACCCCGGTTTGGATCGGGATGAGGCAGACCCGACCCGCCTACAGTAATCTATACAAAACTTCGCAATGTCTTCGGCTCGAAAGCTCCGCACCGGTTCGGATCGGGACCGAACCGATCCCCTTCGACTCTGCACAGAAGTGCGCGCACGCTCTCTGCTGGAACAACCGGCTCGGTTCGAATCCGATCCGAACCGACTGGGCCTGCTGCTACCACACTTCAGATTTGACCGATTCTCTTGCCATAACCACCTCCTACAAACACGGATCGGCCTCCACCTGTCCTAGCACGACCTGATGACCACTTCTCCACTACTTCCGAGATCACCTCAGCGCGTGCCACGTGCCCCTCCGATCCGAACCGATTTAGACTCCCTGGCACTCCTCTACGCCTATAAATACACCACAACATGGCCATTTCAAGGGACTTTTGGCACTTGTTCTGGAGGGATTCCACCATTATCGACACAAGGACTTTGTGAATAGCGGAAGACCGCCCTCTAATCAATCAAAACACGAGGATTTCGTGTATAATCTTCCCTTTAATCTCCTCTTCTTCACTGTAAACACGAGGATTTCGTGCATAAACTGCAAAAAACATCATTGTAATAGTTTTCTAAGGATTTAAAAATCTATAAAGTGGACGTAGGCTTGGATTGAGCCGAACCACTATAAAAGTATTGTGTGTATCCTTTACTTTTACTGCTTTTTCTGCATTGTTCTGTGATCGTGAGGTTGTCACGTTGAATTTGGGTGTTAGTACCAAAATTTGGTCTAACATTTTCACACATATTTTCTTTCTCTTCTTTGCAGGTATGGATTATACGTGCAGCTGGCAGTTCTGGCGCGGTCTTGGATTTCTTGGATTATCCAGAACACATCTTCCTTCATTCAGCAAGATATGTTCTGGGGAGCAAAATGTTGACCCGCTTTTTAGTCAAAGCAGTCATACATGGAATCTCTTCTGAACAATACGCTCAAGTGTTGGGAATACCGTCAGAAGACAGCAACCGATTTGGTTGAAATCGCATCACAAACAAAGAATGACCCGGAACTCCTATCGGACGACCTTTTCTGGGCCCGAAATCATCAATTACGGTGCTGAGCTCCATAATTCTCGTAGCTCTCTGAATAAGCTTCAGTTTGAGCTTTGGCTCAACTCAATCGGACTTACGGTTTGAAAGTTATGCCCATTTCCGTGAACGCATGCAGAACCGGAAACTTGGATTTGGAATTAGCATATCCATTTCGGATCGGATCGGATTAAGACATCACTCCTTCACCAACTCAGCATCTTCCCTTCAACGCACAGGTGCCGGCTCGGATTGGAGACCCCGGTTCGGATCGGGATGAGGCAGACTGTAACACCCCGCCTCCGCTAGGGTCACTCGCAAAGGAATGCACTAGCTTTAGAGGGTCATTATTGGTAAACATGCACAGAAATATCACAAGACAGAACATATAAAATAGCGGAAGTAAAATCGAACTTTCATAAACATGAATACATAAGGTCTAAAGCCTTTTACATCAAAGTACATCAAAACCTGTCTTGCAATAGTAAAGAAGCATAAAGACTTTTTCATAAATTATTCCCTAAATAAAAACAGTAAAGTAGCCATAGCCAGGAAAAGTCCAAGCCATCCATGATGACCTTCAAGCAGAAGAAGTCCGAACTAAACAGCAGTGTTTCCTCCCTATAACCTGGGGGGGGGGGGGAAATGGAAGAAATGAGGCGAAACAAAACGGGTCAGTCAAAAAGACTGAGTAAGCCCTATCTACTATTAGTATAAAAACTAGTAAAGTTAACTGACATGAGAAACTGAGATGAACATAAGCATGATAACAAGATAGATAAGCTAAATCAAAATAACAGGATGAACTACTGAACTCAGATAAACTAGGGTGTCGTGATAAACTACGGTGTCAAGATAAAACAAGGTATCACATTGTCAGGTTTCTATCAAGTATAATATCCCAAGATATCTATCGCGTATAACGTCCCATGGCATCTATCCTGTATATCTGCTCTGCACCTACCGTACTAGTACCCCAACTGTATTACGTGTTATCCGTGAATGACCCTTACTCAAAAGTCGTGTAATGGTCCATGTCAACCTAATATGCCGCATATATAGGTTACTCAACTCATATGTTTCTTTCCATGTATAAGTTCAGTCCTTTGCCGTAGGCTGTACGGGCTTTCCCATGTAAACGGTTTATCCTTGAAGTTGTTTTGGACTGCAACCCTGGATCTAGTTGTGTTTCCTTACCATGAATTATCGCGCGTCCACTTAGGATTTATGCCACCTAGGATCGCTAGGGATTATGCTACCTAATGAACGTTTCCGTGTCTCGGTTTGGGTTTTGGCCACCTAGGACCACTAGGGATTACGCCACCCGTCAACCGCGCCCTTGATCCCACGTATGTATCGTGAATCGTTTTCCATGTCTAGATGCACATGTTCCCTAATGTGCCATCCGAGTTCCGTGCCAGGGCAAATCAAGAAATACGGAACTCGGTCGGGAGCTTTAAATCGTCTGCCGATGCAGATATCAAGGTCTGTTTTTGTACCCGTGGCTATGGTCCCACGTGACCCCTCCCTCAACTACTGAAAGGCAATCCAAGAAAAATCATGTATAAGAACCACTCCACGGCCCCACTATAGCCCACTTTCCTACGGGCCAACCTCACCCATGACTCGATAGCAAGCACATGGTCTGTTGGGGGTTCCCTGCCTTTCCGCACGTACACGATTGACTAAAGATGGTAGGTAGTCGGCGATGCGCTATCCAGGGCAAAAACAAGAATCGTCGACTCCACGCTAATCCATCCCAGTCTTTAGGTTGCTCGCATAGCAACCAAGGCATACTCTTGGTCCTTCTAACGCAGACCTTAACCTCTCATGGGCCTAGTATAATCACCTGGCAGCCCACAAAGGGATCCCAAGAATATCCTCACGTCCCCCGAAGCTTCCACTTCGGCACCCAGTGCGCTGGAGCTTTTATCCAAGTCAGATAACTTGCTCCCCCTCGTATACTAAGCGATGACCTACCGTATCAGGTTACTCATCGTTTTGAGAATTAGCCCTATGTCCTTAGCTAAGAATTATTACTTAGTTACCCTTAACTAAGGTTTACCACTTAGCTTCCTTTCCCGTTATCCTTGATTAACCACGGTTTTCTACCTAGTTCTTCTAGCTAGGGTTTGTCTATTGGGTTAAGTGTTATCGTTCAAGTCCATGACTTAACCCGCCCACGAATCACGTCAAAGATTGGCTAAGTATTTAAGTTCAAGACTTAGTCCCACAAGTTGGTTAAGTGTACCCAGAGGCTCATGACTTAACCCTATCAAGTCAAATTGGTCAAGTACTAGCTTACCTTAATCCTATCGGATTATCTTGCTAGATCGATTAAGCATAGATTATCTTAATCCCATCAAATTATCGAGTCGGATTGGTTAAGTATAGGTTGGCTTAACCCCATCCTCTAATCGTACTACAATGGTTAAGTATATTCTAAAAAGGTCTTGTGACTTAACCTTATCCGGTCCACGTATTAGATTGGTTAAGTGTAAGTTACTTAACCCCATCAAATCATCATGTATAATTGGTTAAGTATAAGTTGCTTAACCCCATTAAATTATCACGTTAAGTTGGTTAAGTATTGGTTACTTAACCTCATTGAATTACCGAGTTTAAATTGGTTAAGTGTTTAACTTAACCCCATCGAATTACCGTGTTTAGATTAGTTAAGTGTGGATTACTTAACCCCATCTATTTACCGTGTCGGATTAGTTAGGTGCAAATTACTTAACCCCATCCCGTAATCATCTTGTATGGTTAAGTGTCATTAAGAAAACTTACTTAACCTTGCCAAATTATCATGTTGGATTGATTAAGTGTTGGTTAACTTAATCCCCGTCCACTAGTCGTATAAAAATGGTTAAGCGTCATTAGGCAAATCAAATCACTTAACCTACCCAACCTTGTCATGTTTTGTTAAGTATCATTAGCCTAACCTATTTACTTAACCCATTTACCCATGTCATATTTGTTAAGAGTCATTAATCAAATTAACTTAACCCTATCATGTGGCATTAATTACTTAATGCACCCCAACCTCTCACATTAGACTTTGTTGTGGTTACTAGTTAAGCCGGTCGGTTCCGGGTAGCTTTACACCACAACTTGGTCTAACCTCGGGTTCAAGCACAACATGACCAACTTCTCACATTGGGTCCTATTGTTTGCAACTACTAGTTAGGCCGGTCGGTTCCGGGTAGTTTTACGTTGCAAACTCAACCCAACCTCGAGTTGGCCACTTTCATGTTTAGTCTAGTGTCATGTCTAAAGTCAAGTTTTCAAGCAATTGGGTAGACCTAACTTAATAGGTAAATTCCCAATGGGTAGACCTAACTTAATAGGTAAATTCCCAAGCTTATGTTTTTATGCATACTTACATGTCAACTTCCGTGTTATACTTCAAGTCATGTTTTCAAGTTGTATTTTCATGTCATTAGAAATTACCCATAACATAACCCAACGCTTTTAAACTCGCATATACGTTCGCAACAACGTAATGGATTAAAAGAAGAGACTTGGCAAAGGAATGACAAAAATGGGTATTAAGCCACAAGTTAATCATGGTGGCAAATGAGGCACAAATGTGTTCATTAGCTTGCATGTTACATTCTTGCACCTCAAAAACATGCATAAACCCAAACTTGGCACATAAACGAATCATGGTGACTAAAGACATAGAATGATGACTAGTAACTCGCATATATCATCATATAAGGGTTAGGATTTCATATGCAAGTTGACAAGAAGATTATGAAGGTTCTCATGTTGCATAATGCAACATTTCAACATAAAGGTTGTAGGTTTTTGCTCATAAGATCAAGATAATGACTTCATAAACTTGCATAACATGTTAGCATGCATCATTCTCAATGATCAAACCCAAACTTTCTACATGAACATTTAACTTCATAGTTAATACCTAAGAGTAGGGAAAGGGCTTACATTGCTATGAAGGCCTAAATCGATTAAACTAAAGCTTGTGATGAAGCCTATGCATGCCATCACCCAAAAACCCAAAAATGAACACTCCAAATCAATAAAAACCCCATCTTTATGAACAAAGATCAAAACTTTAGCCTTGAAATCAACTTGAGAAGCTCTCATACTAACATAGGGACTCTCTAATACTCTCATGATCATGAAACTTCTCATAGAAATGAAGTGGAGGCTAGGATAGTTGAGTGGAGGCCATGAGAGTAGCAATTTTGCCATAGTTTAGTTGCATGAATGAATAATGAGGATTTAGGATAGGTTAGGGTCTTATTTATAGATTAGGCAAGTGTTTTAGGCCATAGGATTAAACCTAGATTCAATCCAAGCCATCAAAGCATGTCTTGGGGAAGAAGTCAAGTGTAGGAACCATCTAGGGCCTTTAGATTAAAGATGAACCATGAGAACCATCCAAATGCAAAATCTGCATTTGAGCGAATCGGCCCACGGGTTGACAACCAAACACCCTGGATTAACCCCTAGTCGACCCAGCGGGCTTGGGTCGACCTCAAAAATCGGCCGGTTCGGTTATTCCCCTCTCTGAATTCGCTGTTTTGAACATTTTTGCATATTTATTTATTTAATTTTCAATTATATATATATACATATCAGTATATATATATTTCTCTGCGCAACCCATTTCACTTAATTAAGTATCCTTTAATTTGGGAATTTTTCGTGAAACTTCGCGAGGCCATATCTTGGTCATACGGACTCCGATTTTCGAAAACTCGGACTCTATTTCGCGTATTTTTCCGAGACGAACGCAATGGCATAGCCCGTTTCACCTTATTCAGAATTTAAAATTAAATTCTGTCTTGATTCTCGTCTTAATCATGTTATCGAAATATGGGTTGTTACATTCTCCCCACCTTTTAGGATTTCGTCCCCGAAATCTCCAAGTTAGGAAGAACATATCCTACCATCCATCATCCATTTACTCAAAACATCATCCACAAGCAACCATTGTCCTTAGATGATTTCTAATGCTGTATGAATATATGCAAAACGTGTGTGTACATGTTCCTTAGCTAATGCTAATGATCAGGCCTGAATAATATTTCTAATGCAAAATATGTATAGTGCCATGAATCCAACATGTATGCAAATAGTCCTAGTCATATAGATACTATATGCGTGCACAATCATTCATTCATATGCAACAACCGCATGATAATACATTCGATTTCATCCATAAACAAGTATAAATACTCGTGCATATGCAATATGAAATGTGACCAAGTCGAGCTAGTATCTAATGTGTATTCGCGCATCCACGAGCAACCACTTGCAACCATATCAATCATAACATGTTTCAAATACATGTTTACATCCATAGGGTTCTACCTAGGATTCCCTGAAACAGGGTCGAGAAGATAAACAGGACAAACTCCTTACGGGGTTTGTAACGGAGAATAGGACCGAGAGGATGTCCACAAAAGATAGCCTACAAGTAAGCTCTACAGAAAACAGGGATCAAGGATATACTCCCAAAAAGAGATATCATGCGCGTATCTAGTCTTTGACCATCAAAGTCGTCTTTTAACTTCGCGATTTTGTAGCTTCTTATTCCTGTTTCCATAACATGAGCTGGAACTCATTTCTTCGTCGCCTCTCGTTCCACTTGCACTTATCCTTTTCCTAGAATACTTGACGCAAACATGACTGCGTACTCATGATCTCATGCAAGCTTTCCAAAATTCACTAGTGAATCTTGGATCTCGTTGATATACTATAAGGTATTCCATGTAGAAGAACTTTCTTTTGAAAGTAAACAAATGTCAACCAGGTTATCATGCGCACTCACTAGGGCGATCTCTATAACCCATGCATAAATGAAGTAAACCATCCGTCTTATTGGCGAACACCACTCGATCGGGCTTCAAATTTCCAATAAAGGCATCAAGGGATTCTAAGTAACTAGTCATGACAGAACCTCAAAAAGGTTACACGATACTTCGAGGGTATTACCAAGGCTAGTCAAAAGGTCTAACTACCCTCCTATCAAAACCGAGAGTGGCACCCCTTACTGGATAACCACTTCATCCTTAGAATCCATCCGTAGCTCATAAGCATTATTTCCAAGCTCAACACTTGACATAGACATTCTCAAATCCAAACAAGCCATGAATAAATGGACTGATTTTCCAATAGGACTTCGAGACAAAAATGGGATTCTCTATTACGCTAGTACTTAAGGTGCAGAGACTCAACTATCGAAGCAGACTCAAATGATACGATGATCAAAACAAAGTCCTAACGGGATGATAGAGAAGAAGATCTAAACCTTTAACAAGATCGTTACCCTCCTTCCGAGGTACCCTAGAAATGAGAGCATACTATTACCCTCCCGATGATCTAGTCCTTGTCCCATAATACTTAACTATCCACCCCGTTTTACCATGCCAAAGGTACTCTCTCGTCATGGGTTTCGTTGTTCATCTTTCTCCCTCCTTTGAGGACTAAGCCATACCAACAAGTTGCTCATCCTTAAGCTCGTATCCCTTATCCTCTTTCTCACTATCCTTCCTTATAACGCGGCCATTGGTCTCTCGAGAACCTCCTCCATCGCATGGAAAGCACTTTCGTAGATAGAAAAGACTAGCCGCAGTTAAAACCACTGTGACTACAGATGGAGGAAAGAAAGGAAAAGAGATTCAATTAAGGAAACAAGGATAGTGCTAATGGCCTTTGGGGAATAGCCTTTTTCTTTTAAAAGAAAATTTTCTTGAAAAATGCTTCTTTATAAACGATTTTCAAATAGTTTTCAGAAGGTCTTTAAAAACTTTTTCCCAGTCTGGTAACCTTCTGCTCTGATACCAAATGTAACACCCCGCCTCCGCTAGGGTCACTCGCAAAGGAATGCACTAGCTTTAGAGCGGCATTATTGGTAAACATGCACAGAAATATCACAAGACAGAACATATAAAATAGCGGAAGTAAAATCGAACTTTCATAAACATGAATACATAAGGTCTAAAGCCTTTTACATCAAAGTACATCAAAACCTGTCTTGCAATAGTAAAGAAGCATAAAGACTTTTTCATAAATTATTCCCTAAATAAAATAAGTAAAGTAGCCATAGCCAGGAAAAGTCCAAGCCATCCATGATGACCTTCAAGCAGAAGAAGTCCGAACTAAACAGCAGTGTTTCCTCCCTGTAACCTGGGGGGGAAACGGAAGAAAAGATGCGAAACAAAACGGGTCAGTCAAAAAGACTGATTAAGCCCTATCTACTATTAGTATAAAAACTAGTAAAGTTAACTGACATGAGAAACTGAGATGAACATAAGCATGATAACAAGATAGATAAGCTAAATCAAAATAACAGGATGAACTACTGAACTCAGATAAACTAGGGTGTCGTGATAAACTACGGTGTCAAGATAAAACAAGGTATCACATTGTCAGGTTTCTATCAAGTATAATATCCCAAGATATCTATCGCGTATAACGTCCCATGGCATCTATCCTGTATATCTGCTCTGCACCTACCGTACTAGTACCCCAACTGTATTACGTGTTATCCGTGAATGACCCTTACTCAAAAGTCGTGTAATGGTCCATGTCAACCTAATATGCCGCATATATAGGTTACTCAACTCATATGTTTCTTTCCATGTATAAGTTCAGTCCTTTGCCGTAGGCTGTACGGGCTTTCCCTTGTAAACGGTTTATCCTTGAAGTTGTTTTGGACTGCAACCCTGGATCTTGTTGTGTTTCCTTACCATGAATTATCGCGCGTCCACTTAGGATTTATGCCACCTAGGATCGCTAGGGATTATGCTACCTAATGAACGTTTCCGTGTCTCGGTTTGGGTTTTGGCCACCTAGGACCACTAGGGATTACGCCACCCGTCAACCGCGCCCTTGATCCGACGTATGTATCGTGAATCGTTTTCCATGTCTAGATGCACATGTTCCCCAATGTGCCATCCGAGTTCCGTGCCAGGGCAAATCAAGAAATACGGAACTCGGTCGGGAGCTTTAAATCGTCTGCCGATGCAGATATCAAGGTCTGTTTTTGTACCCGTGGCTATGGTCCCACGTGACCCCTCCCTCAACTACTGAAAGGCAATCCAAGAAAAATCATGTATAAGAACCACTCCACGGCCCCACTATAGCCCACTTTCCTACGGGCCAACCTCACCCATGACTCGATAGCAAGCACATGGTCTGTTGGGGGTTCCCTGCCTTTCCGCACGTACACGATTGACTAAAGATGGTAGGTAGTCGGCGATGCGCTATCCAGGGCAAAAACAAGAATCGTCGACTCCACGCTAATCCATCCCAGTCTTTAGGTTGCTCGCATAGCAACCAAGGCATACTCTTGGTCCTTCTAACGCAGACCTTAACCTCTCATGGGCCTAGTATAATCACCTGGCAGCCCACAAAGGGATCCCAAGAATATCCTCACGTCCCCCGAAGCTTCCACTTCGGCACCCAGTGCGCTGGAGCTTTTATCCAAGTCAGATAACTTGCTCCCCCTCGTATACTAAGCGATGACCTACCGTATCAGGTTACTCATCGTTTTGAGAATTAGCCCTATGTCCTTAGCTAAGAATTATTACTTAGTTACCCTTAACTAAGGTTTACCACTTAGCTTCCTTTCCCGTTATCCTTGATTAACCACGGTTTTCTACCTAGTTCTTCTAGCTAGGGTTTGTCTATTGGGTTAAGAGTTATCGTTCAAGTCCATGACTTAACCCGCCCACGAATCACGTCAAAGATTGGCTAAGTATTTAAGTTCAAGACTTAGTCCCACAAGTTGGTTAAGTTTACCCAGAGGCTCATGACTTAACCCTATCAAGTCAAATTGGTCAAGTACTAGCTTACCTTAATCCTATCGGATTATCTTGCTAGATCGATTAAGCATAGATTATCTTAATCCCATCAAATTATCGAGTCGGATTGGTTAAGTATAGGTTGGCTTAACCCCATCCTCTAATCGTACTACAATGGTTAAGTATATTCTAAAAAGGTCTTGTGACTTAACCTTATCCGGTCCACGTATTAGATTGGTTAAGTGTAAGTTACTTAACCCCATCAAATCATCATGTATAATTGGTTAAGTATAAGTTGCTTAACCCCATTAAATTATCACGTTAAGTTGGTTAAGTATTGGTTACTTAACCTCATTGAATTACCGAGTTTAAATTGGTTAAGTGTTTAACTTAACCCCATCGAATTACCGTGTTTAGATTAGTTAAGTGTGGATTACTTAACCCCATCTAATTACCGTGTCGGATTAGTTAGGTGCAAATTACTTAACCCCATCCTGTAATCATCTTGTATGGTTAAGTGTCATTAAGAAAACTTACTTAACCTTGCCAAATTATCATGTTGGATTGATTAAGTGTTGGTTAACTTAATCCCCGTCCACTAGTCGTATAAAAATGGTTAAGCGTCATTAGGCAAATCAAATCACTTAACCTACCCAACCTTGTCATGTTTTGTTAAGTATCATTAGCCTAACCTATTTACTTAACCCATTTACCCATGTCATATTTGGTTAAGAGTCATTAATCAAATTAACTTAAACCTATCATGTGGCATTAATTAATTAATGCACCCCAACCTCTCACATTAGACTTTGTTGTGGTTACTAGTTAAGCCGGTCGGTTCCGGGTAGCTTTACACCACAACTTGGTCTAACCTCGGGTTCAAGCACAACATGACCAACTTCTCACATTGGGTCCTATTGTTTGCAACTACTAGTTAGGCCGGTCGGTTCCGGGTAGTTTTACGTTGCAAACTCAACCCAACCTCGAGTTGGCCACTTTCATGTTTAGTCTAGTGTCATGTTCATAGTCAAGTTTTCAAGCAATTGGGTAGACCTAACTTAATAGGTAAATTCCCAATGGGTAGACCAAACTTAATAGGTAAATTCCCAAGCTTATGTTTTTATGCATACTTACATGTCAACTTCCATGTTATACTTCAAGTCATGTTTTCAAGTTGTATTTTCATATCATTAGAAATTACCCATAACATAACCCAACGCTTTTAAACTCGCATATACGTTCGCAACAACGTAATGGATTAAAAGAAGAGACTTGGCAAAGGAATGACAAAAATGGGTATTAAGCCACAAGTTAATCATGGTGGCAAATGAGGCACAAATGTGTTCATTAGCTTGCATGTTACATTCTTGCACCTCAAAAACATGCATAAACCCAAACTTGGCACATAAACGAATCATGGTGACTAAAGACATAGAATGATGACTAGTAACTCGCATATATCATCATATAAGGGTTATGATTTCATATGCAAGTTGACAAGAAGATTATGAAGGTTCTCATGTTGCATAATGCAACATTTCAACATAAAGGTTGTAGCTTTTTGCTCATAAGATCAAGATAATGACTTCATAATCTTGCATAACATGTTAGCATGCATCATTCTCAATGATCAAACCCAAACTTTCTACATGATCATTTAACTTCATAGTTAATACCTAAGAGTAGGGAAAGGGCTTACATTGCTATGAAGGCCTAAATCGATTAAACTAAAGCTTGTGATGAAGCCTATGCATGCCATCACCCAAAAACCCAAAAATGAACACTCCAAATCAATAAAAACCCCATCTTTACGAACAAAGATCAAAACTTTAGCCTTGAAATCAACTTGAGAAGCTCTCATACTAACATAGGGACTCTCTAATACTCTCATGATCATGAAACTTCTCATAGAAATGATGTGGAGGCTAGGATAGTTGAGTGGAGGCCATGAGAGTAGCAATTTTGCCATAGTTTAGTTGCATGAATGAATAATGAGGATTTAGGATAGGTTAGGGTCTTATTTATAGATTAGGCAAGTGTTTTAGGCCATAGGATTAAACCTAGATTCAATCCAAGCCATCAAAGAATGTCTTGGGGAAGAAGTCAAGTGTAGGAACCATCTAGGGCCTTTAGATTAAAGATGAACCATGAGAACCATCCAAATGCAAAATCTGCATTTGAGCGAATCGGCCCACGGGTTGACAGCCAAACACCCTGGATTAAGACATCACTCCTTCACCAACTTAGCATCTTCCCTTCAACGCACAGGTGCCGACTCGGATTGGAGACCCCGGTTCGGATCGCGATGAGGCAGACCCGACCCGCCTGCAGTAATCTACACAAAACTTCGCAATGTCTTCGGCTCGAAAGCTCCGCACCGGTTCGGATCGGGACCGAACCGATCCCCTTCGACTCTGCACAGAAGTGCGCGCACGCTCTCTGCTGGAACAACCGGCTCGGTTCGGATCCGATCCGAACCGACTGGGCCTGCTGCTGCCACACTTCAGATTTGACCGATTCTCTTGCCATAACCACCTCCTACAAACACGGATCGGCCTCCACCTGTCCTAGCACGACCTGATGACCACTTCTCCACTACTTCCGAGATCACCTCAGCGCGTGCCACGTGCCCCTCCGATCTGAACCGATTCAGACTCCCTGGCACTCCTCTACGCCTATAAATACACCACAACATGGCCATTTCAAGGGACCTTTGGCACTTGTTCTGGAGGGATTCCACCATTATCGACCCAAGGACTTTGTGAACAGCGGAAGACCGCCCTCTAATCAATCAAAACACGAGGATTTCGTGTATAATCTTCCCTTTAATCTCCTCTTCTTCACTGTAAACACGAGGATTTCATGTATAAACTGCAAACAAACATCATTGTAATAGTTTTCTTAAGATTTAAGAAACTATAAAGTGGACGTAGGCTTGGATTGAGCCCAACCACTATAAATATATTGTGTGTATCCTTTACTTTTACTGCTTTTTCTGCATTGTTCGGTGATCGTGAGGTTGTCACGTTGAAATTAGGTGTTAGTACCAAAATTTCATCTAACATTTTCACACATATTTGCTTTCTCTTCTTCGCAGGTGTGGATTATACTTGCAGCTGGCAGGCCCGGCGCGGCCTTGGATTTCTTGGATTATCCAGAACACATCTTCCTTCATTCAGCAAGATATGTACTGTGGGGCAAAATGTTGACGCGCTTTTTAGTCAAAGCAGTCATACATGGAATCTCTTTTGAACAATACGCTCAAGTGTTGGGAATACCGTCAGAAGACAGCAAGCGATTTGGTTGAAATCGCATCACAAACAAAGAATGGCCCGGAACTCCTATCGGACGACCTTTTCTGGGCCCGAAATCATCAATTACGGAGCTAAGCTCTTTAATTCTCGTAGCTCTCTTAATAAGCTTCAGTTTGAGCTTTGGTTCAACTCAATCGGACTTACGGTTTGAAAGTTATGCCCATTTCCGTGAACGCATGCAGAACCGGAAACTTGGATTTGGAATTAGCATATCCCTTTCGGATCGGATCGGCCTAGGAAGACCGGATCGGATTAAGACATCACTCCTTCACCAACTTAGCATCTTCCCTTCAACGCACAAGTGCCGGCTCGGATTGGAGACCCCGGTTCGGATCGGGATGAGGCAGACCCGACCCGCCTGCAGTAATCTACACAAAACTTCGCAATGTCTTCGGCTCGAAAGCTGTAACAACTCGTATTTCGATAACATGTTAAAACGAGAGTCAAGGCAGAATTTAATTTTAAATTCTGAATCAAGTAAAACGGGCTATGTCATTGCGTTCGTCTCGGAAAAATACGCGAAATAGAGTCCGAGTTTTCGAGAATCGGAGTCCGTATGACCAAGTTATGGTCCGTCGAAGTTTTCAGGGTTTCCAAGTTTGAAAATCACTAGGAAGTTCAAGTTTTGTGGTAGGCGGGAATTTTCCCTCCAGAGCCCATGTCGACAGGGGAGTCTACAGGGCTGTCGACACCCCGGGACCCCAAGTCGACAGGGCTGTCGACTTGGGTGTCGATTGGGCCCAAAAAACACAACGCCGTGTTTTGTGGCCTGGTGCACCTGGATGCAGTCTTGATCTGGTCTGATGGGCCTGTGACGATTTCTGTGGTCTAGATTAATCCTAGATCTAATCCTAGGGCCTAAAACTATCCTAATCTCTATAAAAAGACCCTAAACCTAACCTAAATCCCTAAAAAATCAAACCTAGCAACTAAGTGCTGCCAAAATCAATATTGATCATGGCCTCCATCTCAAATCCCTAGAGCCTATGCACTCAAATCAAGTTCAAATCAAAAGGTGCAAGCTTGCTACACCAAATGAAGGCCAAATCAACGTTGCTATGCGAGTTCCATGACGATTCTTCTACAAAGGAGGCACCTTTCTTAGCCAAGATGATCCATGCTTCTTTCCCTAGGCCTAACTATGTAAGTTCTAGCTACTTTTGGATCAAAACGGTATTTTTAATGTTGACATGGGATAAAATGAGGCTAAACATGATTATGCGAATCTATATGAACCTTACCATGCCTCTTGTGTTCATATTTATTATCTTAGGCCATGTGAGTGACTTAATCATGCCTCTCATGCTATGCATAACCTAGTTTAACTTGCAAGTTTGGATCTTTATGCATGAAATGCTAGCATGAACCTTTAGGAACCATTTTACTTGTGAAACATTGGCTAAGATTAGATTTTGGGGCTTATGCATGTTTATGAACCCAAACCCTTTATGCTATCATGCAAGTTTGTGGCCAAATCCTTTATGAGATTATGCATGCTCATGGCCAATCCCCTCGTTTAAGTTGTGCATGTTTATGGCTAAACCCTTTTGATAATATGCATGTTTGTGGCCAAATTACCTTATGACACTATGCATGTTTATGGCCAATCCCTTTATGATGTTATGCATGTGGAAGCCAATCCCTTTTTGGCATCATGCATGTCTTGAGACCAATATGTGACATGGTATTCTTACTATGTTGACTCTCTTTGCTCGCGTTGGGAAAACACGATTTTGGGTAGTTAGATAAACATGAACATGTCGCAAAATTTTAACTTGAATATGACATGTGTTTATACTTGAAAATATGACTTGAAAGATAACATGGAAGTTGGTATGTAAGTATGCATAAAACATAAGCTTGGGAATTTACCTATTAAGTTAGGTCTACCCTTTGGGAATTTACCTATTAAGTTAGGTCTACCCAAATGCTTGGAAACTTGTAACATGTTTTGGAAACATGATGAACTTAGATAATATGAGTGTGGCCAACTCGAGGTTGGGTTGAGTTTGCAACGTAAAACAACCCGGAACCGACCGGCCTAACTAGTAGTTGCAAACAATAGGACCCAATGTGAGAAGTTGGTCATGTCGCGCTTAAGACTCGAGGTTAGACTAGGTTGTGGTGTAAATCTACCCGGACCCGCCCGGCTTAACTAGTAACCACAACAAGGTCTAATGTGAGAGGTTGAGGGTGCATTAATTAAATTAATGCCACATAATAGGGTTAAGTTAATTTGATTAATGAGGCTTAACCAAATATGATATGGACAAATGGGTTAAGAAATTTGATTAGGCTAATGATACTTAACAGAACATGATAAGCTTGGGTAGGTTAAGTAACTTGATTTGCCTAATGACACTTGACCATTTTTATACGACTAGTGGACGGGATTAAGTTAACCAACACTTAATCAATCCAACACGATAATGTGATAAGGTTAAGTAAATTTTCTTAATGACACTTAACCGTATAATACAGTTAATGGATGGGGTTAAGATTAGGCTTAACTAATCTAAACATGGTAATCGGATGGGGTTAAGCTAGCCTAGACTTAATTAATCCCACTTGGTAATTTAATGGGGTTAAGTTAAACACTTAACTAATTTAACAGATTGATTTGATGAGGTTAAGTGACCTATACTTAACCAAATCTAACTCGTTAATTTGATGGGGTTAAGTTAATCTATACTTAACCAATCTAACGTGAAAACATGATAAGGCTAAGTCACGAATCACTTGAATACGCTTGACCGATTTGACTCGGTAATTTGACAAGGTCAAGTTAATTTATATAATTAACCAATCTAAAATGATAATTAGACGAGGTTAAGTTATGGATTGCTTGATATACTTAGCACATGGTTTGTAGAGGTAAGTCTTGGACTTGGATACTTAGCCAATTTTGACATGGTTTATAGACGGGCTAAGTTATGAACTTAAGTGACGCTTAACCCATTAGATAAACCCTAATTCGGAGGATTAGGTAAATAACCATAGTTAACAAGGATAAGGGAAATAAGGCTAAGTGGTAAACCTTAGTTAAGGGAAACTAAGTAATAATTCTTAGTCAAGGAAATTTGGACCCCCTCTTAGATAGATGAGTAACCTGATACGGTAGGTCATCGTTTAAGTATACGTGTAGGAGCAGGCTATCTGATTTAGATAAAGGCTCCAGCGAACTGGGTAACGAAGCAGCGGCTTCGGGGAACGTGAGGATATTCTTGGTATCCCTCTGTGATGTCGCAGATGATCATCCTGGGCTCACGAGAGGTTGAGGTCTGCGGTAGAAGAACCAAGAATATGCCTTGGTTGCTATGCGAGCGACCTAAAGACTGGGGTGGATAGCAGTGAGTCGACGGATACATAAGGTGCCCGAGATAGCAAGTTCGCCGATCATCTACCATCTTGAGTCAAGCGTATACGTACGGAAAGGCAGGGAACACCCAAAAGACCATAATTGCTATCTAATTATGGGTGAGGTAGGCCGTAGGATGTGGGCTGGCCGGAGTGTAGTTCTCATGCAAGACTTTTCTCTTGTGTTGCCTTTCACTAGTAGAGGGAGGGGTCTCGTGGGACCATAGCCACATGTAGAAAAGCAGACCTTAGTATCTGCATCAGCAGATAAATCTAAAGCTCTCGACCGAGTCCTGTATTTCTTGTTCTGCCCTGTGACAGGACTCGGATGGCACGATGTGATACATGTGCATACAGTTATAGAAAAACGATTCACGATGAATGCGTGGGAAAAAGGGCGCGGTTGAGGGTTAGCGTAATCCCTAGTGGCCTAGGTGGTTTAACCCAAACCGAAATACGAAAGCGTGCAATAGGTAAGCGAAATCCCTAGTGGTGCTAGGTGGCGTAAGTCCTAGTAGTTCAAACGATGATTCATATGGAAGAACCTAGCTAGAACAAGGGTGACAGTCCAAACGATTTCAAGGATAGTACGACATGAGGAAGCCCGTACGAGGTACGGCAAAGGACTGAACTTATATACATGGAAAGAAACATATGATTTGAGTAACCTATATATGCGATATATTAGGTTGACATGGACCATTACACGACTTTGAGCAAGGGACATTCATGGTTAACACATGACGCGGGTAGGGATACTAGTACGAGAGGTGCAGAGCAAATATACATGTTAGAACACGGAAGAATATACATAATAGATATCGTGGGAGGTTAGACGGGGTAGATACCTTGGGATAATGTACTCGATAGAAATCTGACGATGTGATACCTTGACTGATCATAGCACCGTAGTTTATTATGATATCTTAGTTTACCTTGGAGCAGTAGTTCAACAGGCTACCCTGGTTTATCTATCTTGTAGTTATCCTTATGTTTACTTTCAGTTTATGCATGTCATGTTACCTTTACCTGTTTTTATAATGGAAGTAGATAGGACTTACTCAGTCTTTTTGACTGACCCGTTTTGTTTCGCCTCTTTTCTTCTGTTCCCCCCCCCCCCAGGTTTCAGGGAGGAAACAATGTTGTTTAGTTCGGACTTCTTCTGCTTGAAGGTCATCATGGATGGCTTGGACTTCTCTTGGCTATGGCTACTTGACTGTTTTACTTGGGGAATGATTTATTAAAAAGTCTTTATGCTTCTTTACTACTGCAAGACAGGTTTTTATGTACTCTGATGTAAAAGGCTTTAGACCTTATTTATTCATGTTATGAAAGTTTGATTTTACTTCCGCTATTTATATATGTTCTGTCTTGTGATATTTCTGTGCATGTTTACCAATAATGCCCCTCTAAAGCTAGTGCATTCCTTTGCGAGTGACCCTAGCGGAGGCGGGGTGTTACATTTGGTATCAGAGCAGAAGGTTACCAGACTGGGCAAAAGTTTTTAAAACCTTCTGAAAATTATTTGAAAAACCGTTTACAAAGAAGCATTTTTCAAGAAAATTTTCTTTTAAAAAGAAAAAGGCTATTCCCCAAAGGCCATTAGCATTATCCTTGTTTCCTTGATTGAATCTCTTTTCCTTTCTTTCCTCCATCTGTAGTCACAGTGGTTTTGACTGCGACTAGTCTTTCTAGCTGCGTAAGTGTTTCCCGTACGATGGAGGTGGTTCTCGAGAGACCGTTGCAGAGTTATGCATGAAGGGATAGTAAGGACAAGGAAAAAGGATACGAGCTCAGGGATAAGCAACATGTTGGTATGGCTGAGTCCTAAAAGGAGGGAGAAAGATGAACAATGAAACCCATGACGAGAGAGTACCTTTGGCATGGTGAAACGGGACAGATAGTTAAGTATCATGGAACAGGGACAAGATCATTCGGAGGGCGATAGTATGCTCTCATTTCTAGGGTACCTCAGAAGGAGGGTAACGATCTTGTTAAAGGTTTAGTTTTTCTTCTCTATCATCCCGTCGGGACTTTGTTTTGATCACCGCATCTTTTTAAGTCCGCTTCGATAGTTGAGTCTCTACACCTTAGTGCTAGTATAATAGAGGATCCCGTTTTTGTCTCAAGTCCTATTGGAAGATCGGTCCATTTATTCATGACTTGTTTGGATTTGAGAATGTCTATGCCAAGTATTGAGCTTGGAAATAATGCTTATGTTTATAAGCTATGGATGGATTCTAGGGATGAAGTGGTTATCCAGTAAGGGGTGCCATTCTCGGTTTTGGAAAGAGGGTAGTTAGATTCTCGACTCATCTTGGTGATACCCTCGAAGTCTCGTGTAACCTTTTGGGTTCTGTCATGGCTAGTTACCTAGAATCCCAGGATGCAGTTGTTGGTAGTCCGTTTGAATAGAATTTGCCGCTAAGGCGGATGGTTCGTTTCGATTATGCATGAGTTATGGGAATCACCCTAGTAAGGACTCTTGGCAATTTGGATTGGCATCGGAAAACGAGATCCAGAATTCACTAGTGAATTTTGGGGAGCTGGCTTGAGTACGTAGATATGGTTGAGCCAAGTATGCTAGGGAAAGAATAAGTGAAAGTGAAACGAGAGGCGACAGTGAAATGAGTTTCACTCGCACCTTGGAAATAGGAATCAAGGAGCTACGAAATCATGAAGTCAAAGGCAGTCAAGTCCTGATGGAACTAAGCTCAAGGTAATGCGACTCAGGAGACTGAAGACTAAATACGTGCATGATATCTCTTTTGGGAATATATCCTCGATCCCTGTTTTTCTGTTGAGCTTGCTTGTAGGCTATCTTTTATGGATATCCTCTCGGTCCTGTCTCTGTTACAAACCCTGTACGGAGTTTTTTCTGGTTATCTTCTCGACCCTGTTTCAGGGAATCTTAGGTAGAACCTTATGGATGTAAACATGTATTTGAAACATGTTATGGTTGATATGGTTGCAAATGGTTGCAAGTGGTTGCTCGTGGATGCGCGAATTTACATTAGATATTAGCTCGACTCGGTCACATTTCATATTGCATATGCACGAGTATTTATACTTGTTTATGGATGAAAATTGAATGTGTTACCATGTGGACGTTGCATATGGATGAATGTTTGTGCACGCATATAGTGTATATGACTAGGACTATTTGCATACATGATGGATTCATAGCACTGAACATATTTTTGGCATTCAAAAGATTTTTCAGGCCTGATCATTAGCATTTGCTAAGGAACATGTACACACACGTTTTGCATATATTCATACAGCATTAGAAATCATCTAAGGACAATGGTTGCTTGTGGATGATGTTTTGAGTAGATGGATGATGGATGGTAGGATATGTTCTTCCTAACTTGGAGATTTCGGGGACGAAATCCTAAAAGGTGGGGAGAATGTAACAACTCGTATTTCGATAACATGTTAAAACGAGAGTCAAGGCAGAATTTAATTTTAAATTCTGAGTCAAGTAAAACGGGCTATGCCATTGCGTTCGTCTCGGAAAAATACGCGAAATAGAGTCCGAGTTTTCGAGAATCGGAGTCCGTATGACCAAGTTATGGTCCGTCGAAGTTTTCAGGGTTTCCAAGTTTGAAAATCACTAGGAAGTTCAAGTTTTGGGGTAGGCGGGAATTTTCCCGCCAGAGCCCATGTCGACAGGGGAGTCGACAGGGCTGTCGACACCCCTGGACCCCAAGTCGACAGGGCTGTCGACTTGGGTGTCGACTGGGCCCAAAAAACACAACGCCGTGTTTTGTGGCCTGGTGCACCTGGATGCAGTCTTGATCTGGTCTGATGGGCCTATGACGATTTCTGTGGCCTAGATTAATCCTAGTTCAAATCCTAGGGCCTAAAACTATCCTAATCTCTATAAAAAGACCCTAAACCTAACCTAAATCCCTAAAAAATCAAACCTAGCAACTAAGTGCTGCCAAAATCAATATTGATCATGGCCTCCATCTCAAATCCCTAGAGCCTATGCACTCAAATCAAGTTCAAATCAAAAGGTGCAAGCTTGCTACACCAAATGAAGGCCAAATCAACGTTGCTATGCGAGTTCCATGACGATTCTTCTACAAAGGAGGCACCTTTCTTAGCCAAGATGATCCATGCTTCTTTCCCTAGGCCTAACTATGTAAGTTCTAGCTACTTTTGGATCAAAACGGTATTTTTAATGTTGACATGGGATAAAATGAGGCTAAACATGATTATGCGAATCTATATGAACCTTACCATGCCTCTTGTGTTCATATTTATGATCTTAGGCCATGTGAGTGACTTAATCATGCCTCTCGTGCTATGCATAACCTAGTTTAACTTGCAAGTTTGGATCTTTATGCATGAAATGCTAGCATGAACCTTTAGGAACCATTTTACTTGTGAAACATTGGCTAAGATTAGATTTTGGGGCTTATGCATGTTTATGAACCCAAACCCTTTATGCTATCATGCAAGTTTGTGGCCAAATCCTTTATGAGATTATGCATGCTCATGGCCAATCCCCTCTTTTAATTTGTGCATGTTTATGGCTAAACCCTTTTGATAATATGCATGTTTGTGGCCAAATTACCTTATGACACTATGCATGTTTATGGCCAATCCCTTTATGATGTTATGCATGTGGAAGCCAATCCCTTTTTGGCATCATGCATGTCTTGAGACCAATATGTGACATGGTATTCTTACTATGTTGACTCGCTTTGCTCGCGTTGGGAAAACACGATTTTGGGTAGTTAGATAAACATGAACATGTCGCAAAATTTTAACTTGAATATGACATGTGTTTATACTTGAAAATATGACTTGAAAGATAACATGGAAGTTGGTATGTAAGTATGCATAAAACATGAGCTTGGGAATTTACCTATTAAGTTAGGTCTACCCTTTGGGAATTTACCTATTAAGTTAGGTCTACCCAAATGCTTGGAAACTTGTAACATGTTTTGGAAACATGATGAACTTAGATAATATGAGTGTGGCCAACTCGAGGTTGGGTTGAGTTTGCAACGTAAAACTACCCGGAACCGACCGGCCTAACTAGTAGTTGCAAACAATAGGACCCAATGTGAGAAGTTGGTCATGTCGCTGTAACAACCCGTATTTCGATAACATGATTAAGACGAGAATCAAGGCAGAATTTAATTTTAAATTCTGAATCAAGTGAAATGGGCTATGCCATTGCGTTCGTCTCGGAAAAATACGCGAAATAGAGTCCGAGTTTTCGAAAATCGGAGTCCGTATGACCAAGATATGGCCTCGCGAAGTTTCACGAAAAATTCCCAAATTAAAGTATACTTAATTAAGTGAAATGGGTTGCGCAGAGAAATATATATATATATATATTGATATATATATATATATATATAATTGAAAATTAAATAAATAAATATGCAAAAATGTTCAAAACAGCGAATTGGGGGAGGGGAATAACCGAACCGGCCGATTTTTGAGGTCGACCCGAGCCCGCTGGGTCGACTAGGGGTTAATCCAGGGTGTTTGGCTGTCAACCCGTGGGCCGATTCGCTCAAATGCAGATTTTGCATTTGGATGGTTCTCATGGTTCATCTTTAATCTAAAGGCCCTAGATGGTTCCTACACTTGACTTCTTCCCCAAGACATGCTTTGATGGCTTGGATTGAATCTAGGTTTAATCCTATGGCCTAAAACACTTGCCTAATCTATAAAAAGACCCTAAACCTACCCCTAAACACTCATTATTCACTCATGTAACTAAACTATGGCCAAATTTCTACTCTCATGGCCTCCACTCAACTATCCTAGCCTCCACTTCATTCCTATGAGAGGTTTCTTGATCATGAGAGTGTTAGAGAGTCCCTATGTTAGTATGAGAGCTTCTCAAGTTGATTTCAAGGCAAAAGCTTTGATCTTTGTTCATAAAGATAGTGTTTTTGTTGATTTGGAGGGTTCATCTTTGGGTTTTTGGGTGATGGCATGCATAGGCTTCATCACAAGCTTTAGTTTAATCGATTTAGGCCTTCATAGCAATGTAAGCCCTTCCCTACTCTTAGATATTAACTATGAAGTTAAATGTTCATGTTGAAAGTTTGGGTTTGATCATTGAGAATGATGCATGCTATCATGTTATGCAAGTTTATGAAGTCATTATCTTGATCTTATGAGCAAAAAGCTACAACCTTTATGTTGAAATGTTGCATTATGCAACATGAGAACTTTCATAATCTTTATGTCAACTTGCATATGAAGTCATAACCCTTATATGATGATATATGCGAGTTACTAGTCATCATTCCATGTCTTTTGTCACCATGATTTGCTTATGTACCAAGTTTGGGTTTATGCATGTTTTTGTGAGGCTTAAGAATGTAACATGCAAGCTAATGACCACATTTGTGCCTCATTCGCCACCATGATTAACTTGTGGCTTAATATCCATTTTTGTTATGCCTTTGCCAAGTCTCTTCTTTTAATCCATTACGTGGTTGCGAACGTACATGCGAGTTTAAAAAGCGTTGGGTTCACATTATGGGAAAACATAATGACATGAATATGACTTGGGTAAATGGGTATAAACATGACAACATGTAACGTTAAATATGACATGTGTTTGTACTTGAAAACATGACTTGAAATATAACATGGAAGTTGACATGTAAGTATGCATAAAAACATAAGCTTGGGAATTTACCTATTAAGTTAGGTCTACCCATTGGGAATTTACCTATTAAGTTAGGTCTACCCAATTGCTTGAAAACTTGACTATGAACATGACACTAGACTAAACATGAAAGTGGCCAACTCGAGGTTGGGTTGAGTTTGCAACGTAAAACTACCCGGAACCGACCGGCCTAACTAGTAGTTGCAAACAATAGGACTCAATGTGAGAAGTTGGTCATGTTGTGCTTGAACCCGAGGTTAGACCAAGTTGTGGTGTAAAGCTACCCGGAACCGACCGGCTTAACTAGTAACCACAACAAAGTCTAATGTGAGAGGTTGGGGTGCATTAAGTAATTAATGTCACATGATAGGGTTAAGTTAATTTGATTAATGACTCTTAACCAAATATGACATGGATAAAGGGGTTAAGTAAATTGATTAGGCTAATGATACTTAACTAATCCGACTTGGTAATTAGACGGGGTTAAGTAATTTACACTTAACTAATCCGACTTGGTAATTAGATGGGGTTAAGTAATTTACACTTAACTAATCCGACTTGGTAATTAGATGGGGTTAAGTAATTTACACTTAACTAATCCGACTTGGTAATTAGATGGGGTTAAGTAATTAAGGCTTAACTAATCTAAACACGGTAATTAAACGGGGTTAAGTAGTTGACACTTAACTGATCTCGACATGGTAATTCGATGGGGTTAAGCTAAACACTTAACCAAACTAAACTTGGTAATTCAATGAGGTTAAGTGACCTATACTTAACCAATCTAACGTGAAAACATGATAAGGCTAAGTCACGAATCACTTGAATACGCTTGACCGATTTGACTCAGTAATTTGACAAGGTCAAGTTAATTTATATAATTAACCAATCTAAAATGATAATTAGACGAGGTTAAGTTATGGATTGCTTAATATACTTAGCCGACTTGACACATGGTTTGTAGGGTTAAGTCTTGGACTTGGATACTTAGCCAATTTTGACATGGTTTGTAGACGGGCTAAGTTATGAACTTAAGTGACACTTAACCCATTAGATAAACCCTAATTCGGAGGATTAGGTAAATAACCATAGTTAACAAGGATTATGGAAATAAGGCTAAGTGGTAAACCTTAGTTAAGGGAAACTAAGTAATAATTCTTAGTCAAGGAAATTTGGACCATTTCTTAGATAGATTAGTAACCCGATACTTCAGGTCAACGTTTAAGTATGCGTGTAGGAGCAGGCTATCAGATTTAGATAAAGGCTCCAACGAACTGGGTAACGAAGCAGCGGCTTCGGGGAACATGAGGATATTCTTGGGATCCCTCTATGAGCTGCCAGGTCATTATACTAGGCTCACGGGAGGTTGAGGTCTGCGGTAGAAGAACCAAGAATATGCCTTGGTTGCTATGCGAGCGACCTAAAGACTGGGGTGGATAGCAGTGAGTCGGCGAATACATAAGGTGCCCGAGATAGCAAGTTCGTCGATCATCTACCATCTTGAGTCAAGCGTGTACGTACGGAAAGGCAGGGAACACCCAACAGACCATAATTTGCTATCTAATTATGGGTGAGGTAGGCCGTAGGATGTGGGCTGGCCGGAGTGTAGTTATCAGGCAAGATTTTCTCTTGTGTTGCCTTTCACTAGTTGAGGGAGGGGTCTCGTGGGACCATAGCCACGTGTAGAAAAGCAGACCTTAGTATCTGCATCGGCAGATAAATCTAAAGCTCCCGACCGAGTCCTGTATTTCTTGTTTTGCCCTGTGACAGGACTCGGATGGCACGATGTGATACATGTGCATACAGTTATAGAAAAACGATTCACGATGAATGCGTGGGAAAAAGGGCGCGGTTGAGGGTTAGCGTAATCCCTAGTGGCCTAGGTGGTTTAACCCAAACCGAAATACGAAAGCGTGCAATAGGTAAGCGTAATCCCTAGTGGTGCTAGGTGGCGTAAGTCCTAGTAGTTCAAACGATGATTCATATGGAAGAGCCTAGCTAGAACAAGGGTGACAGTCCAAACGATTTCAAGGATAATACGACATGAGGAAGCCCGTACGAGGTACGGCAAAGGACTGAACTTATATACATGGAAAGAAACATATGATTTGAGTAACCTATATATGCGATATATTAGGTTGACATGGACCATTACACGACTTTGAGTAAGGGACATTCATGGTTAACACATAACAAGGCTGGGATACTAGTACGGAGGGTGCAGAGCAAATATACATGTTAGAACCAGGAAGAACATACGGAATAAATACCGTGGGATGTTAGACGGGGTAGATACCTTGAGATATTATACTTGATAGAAACCTGACGAAGTGATACCTTGTTTTATCTTGACATCGTAATTTATCATGACACCTTAGTTTACCTGAGTTCAGTAGTTCATCCTGTTATTTTGATTTAGCTTATCTATCTTGTTATCATGCTTATGTTCATCTCAGTTCCTCATGACAGTTAACTTTACTAGTTTTTATACTAATAGTAGATAGGGCTTACTCAGTCTTTTTGACTGACCCGTTTTGTTTCGCCTCTTTTCTTCCGTTTCCCCCCAGGTTACAGGGAGGGAATACTGTTGTTTAGTTCGGACTTCTTCTGCTTGAAGGTCATCATGGATGGCTTGGACTTTTCTTGGCTATGGCTACTTTACTGTTTTTACTTGGGGAATAAATTATGAAAAAGTCTTTATGCTTCTTTACTATTGCAAGACAGGTTTTGATGTACTCTGATGTAAAAGGCTTTAGACCTTATTTATTCATGTTATGAAAGTTGATTTTACTTACGCTATTTATATATGTTCTGTCTTGTGATATTTCTGTTCATGTTTACCAATAATGCCCCTCTAAAGCTAGTGCATTCCCTTGCGAGTGACCCTAGCGGAGGCGGGGTGTTACATTTGGTATCAGAGCAGAAGGTTACCAGACTGGGCAAAAGTTTTTGAAGACCTTCTGAAAACTATTTGGAAATCGTTTATAAAGAAGCATTTTTCAAGAAAATTTTCTTTTAAAAAAGAAAAAGGCTATTCCCCAAAGGCCATTAGCATTATCCTTGTTTCCTTGATTGAATCTCTTTTCCTTTCTTTCCTCCATCTGTAGTCACAGTGGTTTTGACTGCGACAAGTCTTTCTAGCTGCGTAAGTTTTTCCCGTACGATGGAGGTGGTTCTCGAGAGACCGTTGCGGATTTATGCATGAAAGGATAGTAAGAACAAGGATAAAGGATACGAGCTCAGGGATAAGCAACATGTTGGTACGGCTGAGTCCTAAAAGGAGGGAGAAAGATGAACAATGAAACCCATGATGAGAGAGTACCTTTGGCATGGTGAAACGGGACGGATAGTTAAGTATCATGGAACAGGGACAAGATCATTCGGAGGGCAATAGTATGCTCTCATTTCTAGGGTACCTCAGAAGGAGGGTAACGATCTTGTTAAAGGTTTAGCTTTTCTTTTCTATCATCCCGTCCGGACTTTGCCTTGATCATCGTATCATTTAAGTCTGCTTGGACAGTTGAGTCTCTGCACCTTAGTACTAGCATAGAAGAGGATCCCATTTTTGTCCCAAATCTTGTTAGAGGATCGGTCCATTTATTCATGACTCGTTTGGATTCGAGAGTGCCCATGTTTTTGGAAGCTATGGATGGATTCTAGGGGTAAAGTGGTTATCCAGTAAGGGGTGCCACTCTCGGTTTTGATAGGAGGGTAGTTAGACTCTTGACTAGCCTTGGTAATACCCTCGAAGTCTCGTGTAACCTTTTGGGTTCTGTCATGATCAGTTATTTAGAATCCCTAGATGCCTTTGTTGGAAATTAGAAACCCGATCGAATGGTGTTCGCCAATAAGACGGATGGTTTACTTCGATTATGTATGGGTTATGGGGATTACCCTAGTAGGTGCGCACGGTAACTTGTTTACTTTCAAGATGAAGTTCTTCTACGAGAAATACCCTGTGGTACGAGGTCCGAGATTCACTAGTGAATTTTGGAAAGCTTGCATGAGATCATGAGTACGCAGTCATATTTGCGTCAAGTAGTCTAGGAAAAGGATAAGTGCAAGTGGGACGAGAGGCGACGAAGAAATGAGTTCCAGCTCATGTTATGGAAACAGGAATAAGAAGCTACAAAATCGCGAAGTTAAAAGACGACTTTGATGGTCAAAGACTAGATGCGCGCATGATATCTCTTTTGGGAGTATATCCTTGATCCCTGTTTCTGTGGAGCGTACTTGTAGGCTATCTTTTGTGGACATCCTCTCGGTCCTATTTTCGGTTACAAACCCCGTAAGGAGTTTGTCTTGTTTATCTTCTCGACCCTGTTTCAGGGAATCCTAGGTAGAACCCTATGGATGTAAACATGTATTTGAAACATGTTATGATTGATATGGTTGCAAGTGGTTGCAAGTGGTTGCTCGTGGATGCGCGAATACACATTAGATACTAGCTCGACTCGGTCACATTTCATATTGCATATGCACGAGTATTTATACTTGTTTATGGATGAAATCGAATGTATTATCATGCGGTTGTTGCATATGAATGAATGATTGTGCATGCATATAGTATCTATATGACTAGGACTATTTGCATACATGTTGGATTCATGGCACTATACATATTCTGCATTAGAAAGATTATTCAGGCCTGATCATTAGCATTAGCTAAGGAACATGTACACGCACGTTTTGCATATATTCATACAGCATTAGAAATCATCTAAGGACAATGGTTGCTTGTGGATGATGTTTTGAGTAGATGGATGATGGATGGTAAGATATGTTCTTCCTAACTTGGAGATTTCGGGGACGAAATCCTAAAAGGTGGGGAGGATGTAACAACCCGTATTTCGATAACTTGATTAAGACGAGAATCAAGGCAGGATTTAATTTTAAATTCTGAATCAAGTGAAATGGGCTATGCCATTGCGTTCGTCTCGGAAAAATACGCGAAATAGAGTCCGAGTTTTCGAAAATCGGAGTCCGTATGACCAAGATATGGCCTCGCGAAGTTTCACGAAAAATTCCCAAATTAAAGTATACTTAATTAAGTGAAATGGGTTGCGCAGAGAAATATATATATATTGATATATATATATAATTGAAAATTAAATAAATAAATATGCAAAAATGTTCAAAACAGCGAATTGGGGGAGGGGAATAACCGAACCGGCCGATTTTTGAGGTCGACCCAAGCCCGCTGGGTCGACTAGGGGTTAATCCAGGGTGTTTGGCTGTCAACCCGTGGGCTGATTCGCTCAAATGCAGATTTTGCATTTGGATGGTTCTCATGGTTCATCTTTAATCTAAAGGCCCTAGATGGTTCCTACACTTGACTTCTTCCCCAAGACATGCTTTGATGGCTTGGATTGAATCTAGGTTTAATCCTATGGCCTAAAACACTTGCCTAATCTATAAAAAGACCCTAAACCTACCCCTAAACCCTCATTATTCACTCATGTAACTAAACTATGGCCAAATTTCTACTCTCATGGCCTCCACTCAACTATCCTAGCCTCCACTTCATTCCTATGAGAGGTTTCTTGATCATGAGAGTGTTAGAGAGTCCCTATGTTAGTATGAGAGCTTCTCAAGTTGATTTCAAGGCAAAAGCTTTGATCTTTGTTCATAAAGATAGTGTTTTTGTTGATTTGGAGGGTTCATCTTTGGGTTTTTGGGTGATGGCATGCATAGGCTTCATCACAAGCTTTAGTTTAATCGATTTAGGCCTTCATAGCAATGTAAGCCCTTCCCTACTCTTAGATATTAACTATGAAGTTAAATGTTCATGTTGAAAGTTTGGGTTTGATCATTGAGAATGATGCATGCTATCATGTTATGCAAGTGTATGAAGTCATTATCTTGATCTTATGAGCAAAAAGCTACAACCTTTATGTTGAAATGTTGCATTATGCAACATGAGAACTTTCATAATCTTTATGTCAACTTGCATATGAAGTCATAACCCTTATATGATGATATATGCGAGTTACTAGTCATCATTCCATGTCTTTTGTCACCATGATTTGCTTATGTACCAAGTTTGGGTTTATGCATGTTTTTGTGAGGCTTAAGAATGTAACATGCAAGCTAATGACCACATTTGTGCCTCATTCGCCACCATGATTAACTTGTGGCTTAATATCCATTTTTGTTATGCCTTTGCCAAGTCTCTTCTTTTAATCCATTACGTGGTTGCGAACGTACATGCGAGTTTAAAAAGCGTTGGGTTCACATTGTGGGAAAACATAATGACATGAATATGACTTGGGTAAATGGGTATAAACATGACAACATGTAACGTTAAATATGACATGTGTTTATACTTGAAAACATGACTTGAAATATAACATGGAAGTTGACATGTAAGTATGCATAAAAACATAAGCTTGGGAATTTACCTATTAAGTTAGGTCTACCCATTGGGAATTTACCTATTAAGTTAGGTCTACCCAATTGCTTGAAAACTTGACTATGAACATGACACTAGACTAAACATGAAAGTTGCCAATTCGAGGTTGGGTTGAGTTTGCAACGTAAAACTACCCGGAACCGACCGGCCTAACTAGTAGTTGCAAACAATAGGACTCTGTAACACCCCGAATTTTAGTTAATACTAAAATTCACTAATTACAGGATAAATAATCTCAGATGTGGGAATTAGGGGAAACGGGCAGCGTCATTACGTTCGTCTCGGAAAAATACGCGAAATAGAGTCCGAGTTTTCGAAAATCGGAGTCCGTATGGCCCAGTTATGGCCTGATGAAGTTTGCAGAAAATTTAAATCTAAAACAGATTTTAAAAATTCAAAATATTCAAATTTGGAATGGGCCAGGCGGGGTCAGGCGGGAAGCTTCCCGCCCAGCCCATGTCGACAGGGCTGTCGACAGGCCTGTCGACAGGGGTGTCGACATGCCTGTCGACTTGCCTGTCGACAGGGTCCAGGCGCCCAGTGAACCTGGGTGCACCAGGTTGCACCAGGTTGGGTTTCAGGCTGGCTAGGAGGGCTGGTTCTAGAGATTTCCTAAATCTAAGGGTCCTAACCTAATCTAGGGTTAATCTAAGGGCCTAAAACACTCACCTAATCCTATAAATAAGACCCCAACCCTACCCTAATTCATTCATAATTAAGTCTTGTAACTAAACTATGGCAAAATGAAATTTGAGCATGGCCTCCACTAGTTCATGAAGGAGTTGCAAGCAAATCCCTCTCAAATCATTCTCTAATCCATTCTAAGTATCTTAATCTTCTTCATTAGCTTGCTAATTGTGTTTTGGTGAGCTTCTATCCCCTTAATAATCAATTGTTAAATTGATTAAGATAGGATATGATGATGTATGGTTATGTTTGTGGATCAATGTGTTTATGCAAGCTTAATATTGTATATGTCATGTGTTTTGCAAGTTATATGCTCTATGTCATGCAAGTTTAGTGTATGTGTTCATGACATTCTTATGCAAGTTTAATGTTATATCTTTATGCAAGTTTGGTGCTATGTTTCATGATGATTATGATGCAAAACACTAAGTTGGACATTGATCTATTATGCAACATTTTAAGCATGCTTATGAAGTTATGTGTATGCTCAAATGCAAGATTAACATGTTATGCATGCATATGAAGTTATGTGAATGATGATGCAAGTTATGTGTATGTTTAAATGCAAGATTAACATGTTATGCATGCATATGAAGTTATGTGAATGATGATGCAAGTTATGTGTATGTTTAAATGCAAGATTAACATGTTATGCATGCATATGAAGTTATGTGAATGATGATGCAAGTTATGTGTATGTTTAAATGCAAGATTAACATGTTATGCATGCATATGAAGTTATGTGAATGATGATGCAAGTTATGTGTATGTTTAAATGCAAGATTAATATGTTATGCATGCATATGAAGTTATGTGAATAAATATGCAAGTTAAGTGTATGCTCAAATGCAAGATTACCATGTTATGCATGCTTATGAGGTCATGTGAATAATTATTCAAGTTATGTAGATGCTTAAGAGCAAGTTGGGTTAATATGTGTTCATATATGCAAGTTGACATCCTCTTAACCCATGACAAAGTTATATGCTAAACCCATGATATGTGTGATGGATCTTCCCCTTTTTATTATGTTATGAAATGAGAACGATTTACGTGGGGAACGATGGGGTGGGTAAATATGTTAATAAATGAATGGTTGGGTATGATTAAGCATACCGTAAAAATAAATTACCATAAGTGGGAATTTACCTATTGAGTTAGGTCTACCCCATGGGAATTTACCTATTGAGTTAGGTCTACCCATGTTATGGTAAACTTGATATTAATTAGGGATAATTAATATGGGGGGGGGGTGATTAATTAGGTGTAATTAATCGACTAAGACACGAGGTTGGACTCATTTGTAGTGTAAAACTGCCCGGACCCGACCGGCTTAACCAGTTGCTACAAATGTCAGCCCAATGTGAGAGGTCTTAGCCATAAATTACATACGTGATTAAGGTAAAGACACGAGGTTAGACTCTGTTATGACGTAAGACTGCCCGGATTCTACCGGCTTAACCAGGCGGTCATAACAGCCAGTCTAATGAGGGAGGTCTTTATGGGAGATCACGGTCTTAATTAATTAAGAAACACTTAACCATAATAGCATGTAGTGGGACATGAGGGGTTAAGTGGGTGCCTTGGGTGGCATGAGGAAATTTTGTGGTTGCCTTGGGTGGCATGGGGAATCTAGTGGGTTGCCTTGGGTGGCAATAGAAAATACGATTAGAATACTTAACCAAGTGGAAACATGTAACTAAACATGATTAAAGGGTTAAGTGGGATACACTAGATATATGACAAGCTTAAGTGGGTAGCTTGTGGGGGCCCATTTCAACCAATATCCCAAACGTATCTTTGTGGGCTCGACCCATGTCGAGTGACGGGACACGCATATTGGGCTTGATTATAAGAGGCCAAAACGGGTTAGCGGTGGCAACGCAAGTCCAACGGGCTTCATATGCGTGTGTGGGCCCGGGCTGGTAGATAAGCCGTTGTTGCATCGTGTAGATATAAAGCCGTGCACCGTTAGTATTGGGTAGCCACTTTAGGGGAGTGATACACCCCACTGTGGGACCAGCACGGGTATCTACGGTAGGGAGCCGATCGTTGGGGAGTAGTGGGTACACCTAGTGAAGATAGGGGCAGACGGCACCTATGTAGGGGTACACGAAACTACTGGGTAAGAATTACTGAGTACACCTAGTGGAGATAGGGGCAGACGGCACCTATGTAGTGAGCTAGGAGTACATGAAATTATTGGGAAAATTTTCTAAGTCCTTGGAAGGGATCAACCTTTAAGTAGGAATGACTGGTGTGGTGCAGTTAGAATTATCCTTGGGTGGGTAGATGCGTCCTGACGGTTATCTTAGTTCGTCCTATGTTGTTGGCTACTTAGTGTAGTTATTATCCCCAAAGGTACCGTACCGAGTTCATGTCATACCCTAATTACTTTAATGATTGTATTGTTAAGGTTATAGGGCTCACTCAGACTTATGTCTGACCCCGTTGTTTTTATCTTTTTCCCAACCCTCAGGTCCTACGGTGGATCCTAGCGGTAGTAGAGCTTGATCGGATTGCTGTTCCAGCCTTTGGGAGCTTGGGTAGATGTAAAGCTCCAGTTATCCAGTTATCTTCTCTTTTGTTATGGCTATTGTATGAGAGAGTGGGATTATGTACTTCTTTATTTTGACGGATATTGTACTTGACTTTTATCATGGCTTTATGATGTAACCAGACATGTTTATTTCCGCTGTTATGAGATGATGTTTTAAAATTTCAAGTACTATTTATATCTGTCTTGGTGTAATTTTTCTGTTCTATATTCACTAAAATACTCCACCGATGCTATGGCATTCCCTTTGTGAGTGATCATAGCGGGTGTGGGGTGTTACACGTGGTATCAGAGCAAAGGTTACCGGAACAGATAAAATTTTTAGAAAACTATTTTTCTAAAACATTTTTGGAAAAGATATTTTCAAAAACATGTCTTTTAAGAGAAAAGTTTTTGAAAGAAAAGCATAATCCCCAATAGCCATATCTATGTCCTTCGAATTCTCCGTTTTGAATCTTTCCTTTTTCGTTTCAGCATGGCTGAGGATCTTAACTTTCCGGAGGGTGTGACGGTACCATTATGGTATAGGAGATTGATGGAGGCTAGGGCCACCACTGCGGGTCCAGCGAATATTCCTCCACCAACCGTAGCACCCGATCTTCCTCCTCCCCCTCCTCCTCGCACGGATACTTTTGCTAAGACTTGCAAGGAATTTAAAGCTATGGGAGGGAAACCTTTTCAAGGATCTGAAACCTTTGTGGAGGCTAGAGATTGGCTTAAGGAGGTGGAAGAGTTGATAGATATCTTTGAGATGGAAGAAGGGAAGAAAGTCAAGTTGGCTGTTTGGTTAATGAAGGGAGAGGCCTCATTCTGGTGGGAGGTTACTAATGGAGAACGCCCCGTTGACTCTTGGGCGGATTTTAAGCAAAGATTTGTGGCAAAGTTTCTCTCAAGGGCGGAGGAGAACTTGTATATGGAAAGATTCTTGACTCTAAAGCAAGGAAATCTTTCGGTGAAGGAATATGTTAACAAGTTTAATCAGTTGGCAAGGTTTGGCCTAGATATGGTGAATACACCGGAGAAGAAGGCTTTGAGGTTCGTGAAAGGCTTAAATGAACCGATGCATGGGTTGGCTATGACTCACATCCCTATGGGGGCCACCTTTGAGAAGCTAGTTGACATGGCACTCATGTTTGAGGAAGAGAAGGGTCCTAATGCTAATAAGGCACCCGAGAAGAAGGGAGATCAAAAGAGACCTCAACAACAGCAAAGCAAAGGTGGGAAAGGCAACGGTGGCAAGGGCAAGAAGAAGAAGTGTTTCAATTGTGGGACACCTGGCCACCTAAGCAAGGATTGTCGCAAGAAGAAGAAGACCGGTTGCTTCCATTGTGGCGAAGCAGGGCACTTAGTGAAGGATTGCCCTAAGAAGGGGCAAAGGACGGGATCTACCTCAGGAGGACAGGTGCAAGCTCTTATGGCACCAGGTCAGGCTAGGGGGCAAGTATAGGCTCTCGCGGTTCCACTAATTCAGGAGAGAGGTAGAACTATTTCCGTTGAAAGTCTGGTTTTTCTATTTGACCATCCTGTCCGTACATTGTTTGATTCAGGCGCATCGCATTCGTTTATTTCATCATCATTAGTTGAGTCACTGCACCTAGACACCAGTCTGGTAGATGATCCCTTGGTTGTTTCAAACCCAATTGGGGGCTCCACTTATTTGTCCATGATATGTTTGGGTTTGAAGATTTCTATACTTAGCATTGAGTTTAGATGTGATGCTTTTGTGTTGGGCTTCACGGGCTATGGGTTGATTTTGGGCATGGACTGGTTATCCAGTAATGGTGCCGTTCTTGATTGCGAAAGGAGAGTTGTTAGGCTCATGACCCGCTTGGGTAACACTCTCGAGATTTCTTGTAACCCCAGGGACTCTGTTATGCTAAGTTATCTTGAATCGCTTGACGCTTCGGTCGAGAGTTTGCAAGCTGTTAGAGTGGTCCGGGAATATCCGGATGTGTTTGAGGAGGTGAAGGGCTTACCTCCGAAGCGGGAGATTGACTTCCGAATATATTTGGTGGATAATGCTAAACCGGTATCTTTACCAGTGCGCCACATGGCTCCTCGTGAGAGGAGGGAACTCCATAAGCAAGTAGGGGAGTTGCTTGAGAAGGGGTTCATAAGACGGAGCATATCAGAGTGGGGTGCTCCAGTAGTATTTGCTACGAAGGCAGATGGGTCTCTCAGACTTTGTGTAGACTATAGAGAACTCAACAAGCTCACAAAGAAGAATAGACACCCATTGCCGAGGATTGATGATCTTTTCGATCAGTTGGTTGGCGCTTCAGTATTTTCTCAGTTGGACTTGGCCACGGGGTTTCATCAGTTGAGGGTGGCTGAGGATAGCATAGACAAGACTGCCTTTAGGACTCCGGATGGTTTCTATGAGTGGCTGGTGATGCCATTTGGGTTGACAAACGCCCCTGCATATTTCGTTGATTTGATGAGTAGGGTGTTCAGGGAGTTCCTTAATAAATTTGTGGTGGTCTTTGTGGATGATATCTTAGTATTCTCTAAGAGTGAAGAAGAGCATGCCCTACATCTTGGGGAAGTGTTGAAGACTCTTCGAGCGCATAGCCTTAAGGCTAAATTCTCTAAATGTCACTTCTGGAGGAGGGAAGTGCGGTTCTTGGGGCATGTGGTCTCCAAGGAAGGGATAGCTGTGGATCCCGCAAAGGTAGTATCAATTCAGGATTGGAAGGTTCCGAAGAATGCTACCGAAGTAAGAAGTTTCTTGGGGTTGGCGGGTTATTATAGGAAGTTTATCAAAGACTTCGCGAAGATATCAGCCCCATTAACCCGCTTAACAAAGAAGAATCTTGTTTTCACATGGGGCGTAGATTGTGATGATGCGTTCCGACGGTTAAAGAGAGCTTTAACCACGGCTCCAGTTTTAGTATTGCCAGATGGGAGCAAGCCATTTGTTGTCTATACCGATGCCTGTGGGACAGGACTTGGCGCAGTCTTAATGCAAGAGGGAAGGGTAATAGCCTATGGTGGAAGGCAGTTGAGGGCACATGAGAAAAATTACCCTACCCATGATCTCGAGCTGGCCGCTATTGTTTTTGCGCTTAAGATTTGGCGCCATTATCTTCTGGGTGAGAGATTCGAGTTGTTCACTGACCATAAATCTTTGAAGTACCTGTTCTCTCAAAAGGATCTAAACTTAAGACAGCAAAGGTGGATGGAGTTCCTAGCATCTTATGATTTCGAGATAGCGTATACCCCTGGCAAGGGTAACGTGGTGGCGGACGCCTTGAGCAGAAAGAGGTTGTCTTTGAGTCCATTGTTCGTGGAACGACAAAGCTTGGAATTTATCTCGATGTTTGATTTCAGACCTTCCATTGACTATGTACCCGGTTTGCTAGCTTCTTTGGAAGTTAGACCTATTCTTTTGGGGCGGATTGGGGAAGCCCAGAGGGACGACCCACAGTTGGTTGAGTTGATAGAGAAGCTCATAAGGGGGGAGTCGTCCAGCCATTTGAGTAGGTACACCCTAGACGATAGAGGGTGCTTGCGCAGAGACGGTAGACTTTGTGTACCGCTAGATGAAGGGTTGAGGAAGGCTATTCTTGATGACGCACACCGTTCTAGGATGACCATTCATCCCGGTGGGGATAAGATGTACCAAGATATGAAGAGGGTTTTCTTCTGGGCCGGTATGAAGAAAGATGTGGCCGAATATGTAGCTCGATGCTTGGTATGTCAGCAGGTGAAGGCGGAGCAAAAGAAACCAGGTGGGTTGCTTCACCCATTGGAAGTTCCGCAATGGAAGTGGGATAGCGTCTCGATGGATTTTATTGACGGGTTACCCAGATCGAGGAAGGGTAATACAGGAATTTGGGTGGTGGTAGATAGACTTACTAAGAGCGCCCATTTCATACCTGTGAAGAGCAAGAGGACCGCTCCATGGCTAGCTTCAGTATATCTTCGAGAGATAGTTCGATTGCATGGGGTACCCTCTAGCATAGTGAGTGATCGAGATCCTATCTTCACTAGTGAGTTCTGGAGAAGTTTGCAAGAGGCAGTGGGGACTCAATTGTGTCTGAGCACCGCATATCATCCTCAGACAGACGGCCAGACTGAGAGGGTGAATCGTGTTCTAGAAGACCTTTTGAGACTTTGTATCTTAGATTTTGGAGGTACATGGGAAGAGCATCTTCCATTGGTGGAGTTCGCATATAATAACAGCTTTCAGTCCAGTATTGGTATGGCTCCTTTCGAAGCTCTCTATGGAAGGCCTTGTCGATCCCCTACATGTTGGTGGGAATCTACGGATAAGATTTTGCTTGGGCCTGATATGGTTAGGGAGACTTCAGAGAAGATCGATCTGATTCGAAGAAGGATGAAAGCAGCGCAGGATAGGCAAAAATCTTATGCGGACAAGAGAAGGACGGATCTTGAGTTTGAGGTTGGGGATATGGTTTTTGTTAAGGTATCTCCGTTGAGAAATGTTGTTCGCTTCGGATCCGTTGGGAAGTTAGCACCAAGGTTTGTTGGGTCGTTTCCTATCAAGGAAAGGATTGGACGGATGGCATATAGGGTGGAGTTGCCCAACAGACTTAGCGGTGTTCATGATGTATTCCATGTATCACATCTGAGGAAATGCTTACATGAGACTGCAGAGGTGGTAGAGCCGAGCTTGCTTAGAGATATGGAGATAGAGCGTGATGCGACTATTAGACGAGCTCCTACTCGCATCCTTGGGTCAGAGACTAGGAAGTTAAGAAACAGAGAGGTTCAACTAGTCAAGGTGCAATGGGGAGAAGATGAGAGCAACGCAACTTGGGAGACGGAAGCGAAGATGCGTTCATTGTACCCATTTCTTTTTGAGGGTATGTCTTTACTTTCTCCTTTATCGTTTGTCTAGTACTTATCTTATCTTTGGTATGTCCTCTCGTTAGTACCTTTGACCTTTAGATAGGGTAAACCTATGGTTGAAACATGTGTTTGAGACATGTTATGGTTGATGGATGCAAGTGGATGCAAGTGTTTGCTAGTGGTTGCTCGTGGATGCATATACACACACTCTAGGCACTAGATCGGCTCAGTCACTTCATATTGCATATTGCATAAAACTGTGTGTAGGAAAATATATTTATGGATGTATAATGGTTGTGTTATCACATGGATGATGCATTTTGGTGAATGATTGTGCACTCATGTAGATATTGTATGTGTCGATAGGGTTTTCTCGCATACATAATGGATGCATGGCACTATCATGGTTTGCATATGTTCATACATTAGATAGGGAACATACACACACACTGTTTGCATATGCTCATACATCATTAGAAACTGTTTAAGGACAATGGATGCCCGTGGTTGATGATTTGAGTAGATGGTTGTTTGGATGGTAGGATAGGCATTCTCCTTAGCTTAGAGATTTCGGGGACGAAATCCTTTAAGGAGGGGAGAATGTAACACCCCGAATTTTAGTTAATACTAAAATTCACTAATTACAGGATAAATAATCTCAGATGTGGGAATTAGGGGAAACGGGCAGCGTCATTACGTTCGTCTCGGAAAAATACGCGAAATAGAGTCCGAGTTTTCGAAAATCGGAGTCCGTATGGCCCAGTTATGGCCTGATGAAGTTTGCAGAAAATTTAAATCTAAAACAGATTTTAAAAATTCAAAATATTCAAATTTGGAATGGGCCAGGCGGGGTCAGGCGGGAAGCTTCCCGCCCAGCCCATGTCGACAGGGCTGTCGACAGGCCTGTCGACAGGGGTGTCGACATGCCTGTCGACTTGCCTGTCGACAGGGTCCAGGCGCCCAGTGAACCTGGGTGCACCAGGTTGCACCAGGTTGGGTTTCAGGCTGGCTAGGAGGGCTGGTTCTAGAGATTTCCTAAATCTAAGGGTCCTAACCTAATCTAGGGTTAATCTAAGGGCCTAAAACACTCACCTAATCCTATAAATAAGACCCCAACCCTACCCTAATTCATTCATAATTAAGTCTTGTAACTAAACTATGGCAAAATGAAATTTGAGCATGGCCTCCACTAGTTCATGAAGGAGTTGCAAGCAAATCCCTCTCAAATCATTCTCTAATCCATTCTAAGTATCTTAATCTTCTTCATTAGCTTGCTAATTGTGTTTTGGTGAGCTTCTATCCCCTTAATAATCAATTGTTAAATTGATTAAGATAGGATATGATGATGTATGGTTATGTTTGTGGATCAATGTGTTTATGCAAGCTTAATATTGTATATGTCATGTGTTTTGCAAGTTATATGCTCTATGTCATGCAAGTTTAGTGTATGTGTTCATGACATTCTTATGCAAGTTTAATGTTATATCTTTATGCAAGTTTGGTGCTATGTTTCATGATGATTATGATGCAAAACACTAAGTTGGACATTGATCTATTATGCAACATGTTAAGCATGCTTATGAAGTTATGTGTATGCTCAAATGCAAGATTAACATGTTATGCATGCATATGAAGTTATGTGAATGATGATGCAAGTTATGTGTATGTTTAAATGCAAGATTAACATGTTATGCATGCATATGAAGTTATGTGAATGATGATGCAAGTTATGTGTATGTTTAAATGCAAGATTAACATGTTATGCATGCATATGAAGTTATGTGAATGATGATGCAAGTTATGTGTATGTTTAAATGCAAGATTAACATGTTATGCATGCATATGAAGTTATGTGAATGATGATGCAAGTTATGTGTATGTTTAAATGCAAGATTAATATGTTATGCATGCATATGAAGTTATGTGAATAAATATGCAAGTTCAGTGTATGCTCAAATGCAAGATTACCATGTTATGCATGCTTATGAGGTCATGTGAATAATTATTCAAGTTATGTAGATGCTTAAGAGCAAGTTGGGTTAATATGTGTTCATATATGCAAGTTGACATCCTCTTAACCCATGACAAAGTTATATGCTAAACCCATGATATGTGTGATGGATCTTCCCCTTTTTATTATGTTATGAAATGAGAACGATTTACGTGGGGAACGATGGGGTGGGTAAATATGTTAATAAATGAATGGTTGGGTATGATTAAGCATACCGTAAAAATAAATTACCATAAGTGGGAATTTACCTATTGAGTTAGGTCTACCCCATGGGAATTTACCTATTGAGTTAGGTCTACCCATGTTATGGTAAACTTGATATTAATTAGGGATAATTAATATGGGGGGGGGTGATTAATTAGGTGTAATTAATCGACTAAGACACGAGGTTGGACTCATTTGTAGTGTAAAACTGCCCGGACCCGACCGGCTTAACCAGTTGCTACAAATGTCAGCCCAATGTGAGAGGTCTTAGCCATAAATTAAATACGTGATTAAGGTAAAGACACGAGGTTAGACTCTGTTATGACGTAAGACTGCCCGGATTCTACCGGCTTAACCAGGCGGTCATAACAGCCAGTCTAATGTGGGAGGTCTTTATGGGAGATCACGGTCTTAATTAATTAAGAAACACTTAACCATAATAGCATGTAGTGGGACATGAGGGGTTAAGTGGGTGCCTTGGGTGGCATGAGGAAATTTTGTGGTTGCCTTGGGTGGCATGGGGAATCTAGTGGGTTGCCTTGGGTGGCAATAGAAAATACGATTAGAATACTTAACCAAGTGGAAACATGTAACTAAATATGATTAAAGGGTTAAGTGGGATACACTAGATATATGACAAGCTTAAGTGGGTAGCTTGTGGGGGCCCATTTCAACCAATATCCCAAACGTATCTTTGTGGGCTCGACCCATGTCGAGTGACGGGACACGCATATTGGGCTTGATTATAAGAGGCCAAAACGGGTTAGCGGTGGCAACGCAAGTCCAACGGGCTTCATATGCGTGTGTGGGCCCGGGCTGGTAGATAAGCCGTTGTTGCATCGTGTAGATATAAAGCCGTGCACCGTTAGTATTGGGTAGCCACTTTAGGGGAGTGATACACCCCACTGTGGGACCAGCACGGGTATCTACGGTAGGGAGCCGATCGATGGGGAGTAGTGGGTACACCTAGTGAAGATAGGGGCAGACGGCACCTATGTAGGGGTACACGAAACTACTGGGTAAGAATTACTGAGTACACCTAGTGGAGATAGGGGCAGACGGCACCTATGTAGTGAGCTAGGAGTACATGAAATTATTGGGAAAATTTTCTAAGTCCTTGGAAGGGATCAACCTTTAAGTAGGAATGACTGGTGTGGTGCAGTTAGAATTATCCTTGGGTGGGTAGATGCGTCCTGACGGTTATCTTAGTTCGTCCTATGTTGTTGGCTACTTAGTGTAGTTATTATCCCCAAAGGTACCGTACCGAGTTCATGTCATACCCTAATTACTTTAATGATTGTATTGTTAAGGTTATAGGGCTCACTCAGACTTATGTCTGACCCCGTTGTTTTTATCTTTTTCCCAACCCTCAGGTCCTACGGTGGATCCTAGCGGTAGTAGAGCTTGATCGGATTGCTGTTCCAACCTTTGGGAGCTTGGGTAGATGTAAAGCTCCAGTTATCCAGTTATCTTCTCTTTTGTTATGGCTATTGTATGAGAGAGTGGGATTATGTACTTCTTTATTTTGACGGATATTGTACTTGACTTTTATCATGGCTTTATGATGTAACCAGACATGTTTATTTCCGCTGTTATGAGATGATGTTTTAAAATTTCAAGTACTATTTATATCTGTCTTGGTGTAATTTTTCTGTTCTATATTCACTAAAATACTCCACCGATGCTATGGCATTCCCTTTGTGAGTGATCATAGCGGGTGTGGGGTGTTACAGACTCAATGTGAGAAGTTGGTCATGTAGTGCTTGAACCCGAGGTTAGACCAAGTTGTGGTGTAAAGCTACCCGGAACCGACCGGCTTAACTAGTAACCACAACAAAGTCTAATGTGAGAGGTTGGGGTGCATTAAGTAATTAATGTCACATGATAGGGTTAAGTTAATTTGATTAATGACTCTTAACCAAATATGACATGGATAAAGGGGTTAAGTAAATTGATTAGGCTAATGATACTTAACTAATCCGACTTGGTAATTAGACGGGGTTAAGTAATTTACACTTAACTAATCCGACTTGGTAATTAGATGGGGTTAAGTAATTTACACTTAACTAATCCGACTTGGTAATTAGATGGGGTTAAGTAATTTACACTTAACTAATCCGACTTGGTAATTAGATGGGGTTAAGTAATTAAGGCTTAACTAATCTAAACACGGTAATTAAACGGGGTTAAGTAGTTGACACTTAACTGATCTCGACACGGTAATTCGATGGGGTTAAGCTAAACACTTAACCAAACTAAACTTGGTAATTCAATGAGGTTAAGTGACCTATACTTAACCAATCTAACGTTAAAACATGATAAGGCTAAGTCACGAATCACTTGAATACGCTTGACCGATTTGACTCAGTAATTTGACAAGGTCAAGTTAATTTATATAATTAACCAATCTAAAATGATAATTAGACGAGGTTAAGTTATGGATTGCTTAATATACTTAGCCGACTTGACACATGGTTTGTAGGGTTAAGTCTTGGACTTGGATACTTAGCCAATTTTGACATGGTTTGTAGACGGGCTAAGTTATGAACTTAAGTGACACTTAACCCATTAGATAAACCCTAATTCGGAGGATTAGGTAAATAACCATAGTTAACAAGGATTATGGAAATAAGGCTAAGTGGTAAACCTTAGTTAAGGGAAACTAAGTAATAATTCTTAGTCAAGGAAATTTGGACCATTTCTTAGATAGATTAGTAACCCGATACTTCAGGTCAACGTTTAAGTATGCGTGTAGGAGCAGGCTATCAGATTTAGATAAAGGCTCCAACGAACTGGGTAACGAAGCAGCGGCTTCGGGGAACATGAGGATATTCTTGGGATCCCTCTGTGAGCTGCCAGGTCATTATACTAGGCTCACGGGAGATTGAGGTCTGCGGTAGAAGAACCAAGAATATGCCTTGGTTGCTATGCGAGCGACCTAAAGACTGGGGTGGATAGCAGTGAGTCGGCGAATACATAAGGTGCCCGAGATAGCAAGTTCGTCGATCATCTACCATCTTGAGTCAAGCGTGTACGTACGGAAAGGCAGGGAACACCCAACAGACCATAATTTGCTATCTAATTATGGGTGAGGTAGGCCGTAGGATGTGGGCTGGCCGGAGTGTAGTTCTCAGGCAAGATTTTCTCTTGTGTTGCCTTTCACTAGTTGAGGGAGGGGTCTCGTGGGACCATAGCCACGTGTAGAAAAGCAGACCTTAGTATCTGCATCGGCAGATAAATCTAAAGCTCCCGACCGAGTCCTGTATTTCTTGTTTTGCCCTGTGACAGGACTCGGATGGCACGATGTGATACATGTGCATACAGTTATAGAAAAACGATTCACGATGAATGCGTGGGAAAAAGGGCGCGGTTGAGGGTTAGCGTAATCCCTAGTGGCCTAGGTGGTTTAACCCAAACCGAAATACGAAAGCGTGCAATAGGTAAGCGTAATCCCTAGTGGTGCTAGGTGGCGTAAGTCCTAGTAGTTCAAACGATGATTCATATGGAAGAGCCTAGCTAGAACAAGGGTGACAGTCCAAACGATTTCAAGGATAATACGACATGAGGAAGCCCGTACGAGGTACGGCAAAGGACTGAACTTATATACATGGAAAGAAACATATGATTTGAGTAACCTATATATGCGATATATTAGGTTGACATGGACCATTACACGACTTTGAGTAAGGGACATTCATGGTTAACACATAACAAGGCTGGGATACTAGTACGGAGGGTGCAGAGCAAATATACATGTTAGAACCAGGAAGAACATACGGAATAAATACCGTGGGATGTTAGACGGGGTAGATACCTTGGGATATTATACTTGATAGAAACCTGACGATGTGATACCTTGTTTTATCTTGACATCGTAATTTATCATGACACCTTAGTATACCTGAGTTCAGTAGTTCATCCTGTTATTTTGATTTAGCTTATCTATCTTGTTATCATGCTTATGTTCATCTCAGTTCCTCATGACAGTTAACTTTACTAGTTTTTATACTAATAGTAGATAGGGCTTACTCATTCTTTTTGACTGACCCGTTTTGTTTCGCCTCTTTTCTTCCGTTTCCCCCCCAGGTTACAGGGAGGGAATACTGCTGTTTAGTTCGGACTTCTTCTGCTTGAAGGTCATCATGGATGGCTTGGACTTTTCTTGGCTATGGCTACTTTACTGTTTTTACTTGGGGAATAAATTATGAAAAAGTCTTTATGCTTCTTTACTATTGCAAGACAGGTTTTGATGTACTCTGATGTAAAAGGCTTTAGACCTTATTTATTCATGTTATGAAAGTTGATTTTACTTCCGCTATTTATATATGTTCTGTCTTGTGATATTTCTGTCCATGTTTACCAATAATGCCCCTCTAAAGCTAGTGCATTCCCTTGCGAGTGACCCTAGCGGAGGCGGGTTGTTACAGTCGCGCTTAAGACCCGAGGTTAGACTAGGTTGTGGTGTAAATCTACCCGGACCCGCCCGGCTTAACTAGTAACCACAACAAGGTTTAATGTGAGAGGTTGAGGGTGCATTAATTAAATTAATGCCACATAATAGGGTTAAGTTAATTTGATTAATGAGGCTTAACCAAATATGATATGGACAAATGGGTTAAGAAATTTGATTAGGCTAATGATACTTAACAGAACATGATAAGCTTGGGTAGGTTAAGTAACTTGATTTGCCTAATGACACTTGACCATTTTTATACGACTAGTGGACGGGATTAAGTTAACCAACACTTAATCAATCCAACACGATAATGTGATAAGGTTAAGTAAATTTTCTTGATGACACTTAACCGTATAATACAGTTAATGGATGGGGTTAAGATTAGGCTTAACTAATCTAAACATGGTAATCGGATGGGGTTAAGCTAGCCTAGACTTAATTAATCCCACTTGGTAATTTAATGGGGTTAAGTTAAACACTTAACTAATTTAACACGATGAATTGATGAGGTTAAGTGACCTATACTTAACCAAATCTAACTCGTTAATTTGATGGGGTTAAGTTAATCTATACTTAACCAATCTAACGTGAAAACATGATAAGGCTAAGTCACGAATCACTTGAATACGCTTGACCGATTTGACTCGGTAATTTGACAAGGTCAAGTTAATTTATATAATTAACCAATCTAAAATGATAATTAGACGAGGTTAAGTTATGGATTGCTTGATATACTTAGCACATGGTTTGTAGAGGTAAGTCTTGGACTGGGATACTTAGCCAATTTTGACATGGTTTGTAGACGAGCTAAGTTATGAACTTAAGTGACGCTTAACCCATTAGATAAACCCTAATTCGGAGGATTAGGTAAATAACCATAGTTAACAAGGATAAGGGAAATAAGGCTAAGTGGTAAACCTTAGTTAAGGGAAACTAAGTAATAATTCTTAGTCAAGGAAATTTGGACCACTTCTTAGATAGATGAGTAACCCGATACGGTAGGTCATCGTTTAAGTATACGTGTAGGAGCAGGCTATCTGATTTAGATAAAGGCTCCAGCGAACTGGGTAACGAAGCAGCGGCTTCGGGGAACATGAGGATATTCTTGGTATCCCTCTGTGATGTCGCAGATGATCATCCTGGGCTCACGAGAGGTTGAGGTCTACGGTAGAAGAACCAAGAATACGCCTTGGTTGCTATGCGAGCGACCTAAAGACTGGGGTGGATAGCAGTGAGTCGACGGATACATAAGGTGCCCGAGATAGCAAGTTCGCCGATCATCTACCATCTTGAGTCAAGCGTATATGTCCGGAAAGGCAGGGAACACCCAACAGACCATAATTGCTATCTAATTATGGGTGAGGTAGGCCGTAGGATGTGGGCTGGCCGGAGTGTAGTTCTCACGCAAGATTTTTCTCTTGTGTTGCCTTTCACTAGTTGAGGGAGGGGTCTCGTGGGACCATAGCCACATGTAGAAAAGCAGACCTTAGTATCTGCATCGGCAGATAAATCTAAAGCTCCCGACCGAGTCCTGTATTTCTTGTTCTGCCCTGTGACAGGACTCGGATGGCACGATGTGATACATGTGCATACAGTTATAAAAAACGATTCACGATGAATGCGTGGGAAAAAGGGCGCGGTTGAGGGTTAGCGTAATCCCTAGTGGCCTAGGTGGTTTAACCCAAACCGAAATACGAAAGCGTGCAATAGGTAAGCGAAATCCCTAGTGGTGCTAGGTGGCGTAAGTCCTAGTAGTTCAAACGATGATTCATATGGAAGAACCTAGCTAGAACAAGGGTGACAGTCCAAACGATTTCAAGGATAGTACGACATGAGGAATCCCGTACGAGGTACGGCAAAGGACTGAACTTATATACATGGAAAGAAACATATGATTTGAGTAACCTATATATGCGATATATTTGGTTGACATGGACCATTACACGACTTTGAGCAAGGGACATTCATGGTTAACACATGACGCGGGTAGGGATACTAGTACGAGAGGTGCAGAGCAAATATACATGTTAGAACACGGAAGAATATACATAATAGATACCGTGGGAGGTTAGACGGGGTAGATAACTTGGGATAATGTACTCGATAGAAATCTGACGATGTGATACCTTGACTGATCATAGCACCGTAGTTTATTATAATATCTTAGTTTACCTTGGAGCAGTAGTTCAACCGGCTACCCTGGTTTATCTATCTTGTAGTTATCCTTATGTTTACTTTCAGTTTATGCATGTCATGTTACCTTTACCTGTTTTTATACTGGAAGTAGATAGGACTTACTCAGTCTTTTTGACTGACCCGTTTTGTTTCGCCTCTTTTCTTCCGTTTCACCCCCCCCCCCCCAGGTTTCAGGGAGGAAACAATGTTGTTTAGTTCGGACTTCTTCTTCTTGAAGGTCATCATGGATGGCTTGGACTTCTCTTGGCTATGGCTACTTGACTGTTTTACTTGGGGAATGATTTATTAAAAAGTCTTTATGCTTCTTTACTACTGCAAGACAGGTTTTGATGTACTCTGATGTAAAAGGCTTTAGACCTTATTTATTCATGTTATGAAAGTTTGATTTTACTTCCGCTATTTATATATGTTCTGTCTTGTGATATTTCTGTGCACGTTTACCAATAATGCCCCTCTAAAGCTAGTGCATTCCTTTGCGAGTGACCCTAGCGGAGGCGGGGTGTTACAAAAGCTCCGCACCGGTTCGGATCGGGACCGAACCGATCCCCTTCGACTCTGCACAGAAGTGCGCGCACGCTCTCTGCTGGAACAACCGGCTCGGTTCGGATCCGATCCGAACCGACTGGGCCTGCTGCTGCCACACTTCAGATTTGACCGGTTCTCTTTCCATAACCACCTCCTACAAACACGGATCGGCCTCCACCTGTCCTAGCACGACCTGATGACCACTTCTCCACTACTTCCGAGATCACCTCAGCGCGTGCCACGTGCCCCTCCGATCCGAACCGATTCAGACTCCCTGGCACTCCTCTACGCCTATAAATACACCACAACATGGCCATTTCAAGGGACTTTTGGCACTTGTTCTGGAGGGATTCCACCATTATCGACACAAGGACTTTGTGAACAGCGGAAGACCGCCCTCTAATCAATCAAAACACGAGGATTTCATGTATAATCTTCCCTTTAATCTCCTCTTCTTCACTGTAAACACGAGGATTTCATGTATAAACTGCAAACAAACATCATTGTAATAGTTTTCTTTAGATTTAAGAAACTATAAAGTCGACGTAGGCTTGGATTGAGCCCAACCACTATAAAAATATTGTGTGTATCCTTTACTTTTACTGCTTTTTCTGCATTGTTCGGTGATCGTGAGGTTGTCACGTTGAATTTGGGTGTTAGTACCAAAATTTGGTCTAGCATTTTCACACATATTTGCTTTCTCTTCTTCGCAGGTATGGATTATACTTGCAGCTGGCAGGCCCGGCGCGGCCTTGGATTTCTTGGATTATCCAGAATACATCTTCCTTCATTCAGCAAGATATGTTCTGGGGGGCAAAATGTTGACCCGCTTTTTAGTCAAAGCAGTCATACATGGAATCTCTTTTGAACAATACGCTCAAGTCTTGGGAATACCGTCAGAAGACAGCAAGCGATTTGGTTGAAATTGCATCACAAACAAAGAATGGCCCGGAACTCCTATCGGACGACCTTGTCTGGGCCCAAAATCATCAATTACGGAGCTCAGCTCTTTAATTCTCGTAGCTCTCTGAATAAGTTTCAGTTTGAGCTTTGGTTCAACTCAATCGGACTTACGGTTTGAAAGTTTTGCCCATTTCCGTGAACGCATGCAGAACCGGAAACTTGGATTTGGAATTAGCATATCCCTTTCGGATCGGATCGGCCTCAGAGGACCGGATCGGATTAAGACATCACTCCTTCACCAACTTAGCATCTTCCCTTAAACGCACAAGTGCCGGCTCGGATTGGAGACCCCGGTTCGGATCGGGATGAGGCAGACCCGACCCGCCTGCAGTAATCTACACAAAACTTCGCAATGTCTTCGGCTCGAAAGCTCCGCACCGGTTCGGATCGGGACCGAACCGATCCCCTTCGACTCTGCACAGAAGTGCGCGCACGCTCTCTGCTGGAACAACCGGCTCGGTTCGGATCCGATCCGAACCGACTGGGCCTGCTGCTGCCACACTTCAGATTTGACCGATTCTCTTGCCATAACCACCTCCTACAAACACGGATTGGCCTCCACCTGTCCTAGCACGACCTGATGACCACTTCTCCACTACTTCCGAGATCACCTCAGCGCGTGCCACGTGCCCCTCCGATCCGAACCGATTCAGACTCCCTGGCACTCCTCTACGCCTATAAATACACCACAACATGGCCATTTCAAGGGACTTTTGGCACTTGTTCTGGAGGGATTCCACCATTATCGACACAAGGGCTTTGTGAACAGCGGAAGACCGCCCTCTAATCAGTCAAAACACGAGGATTTCATGTATAATCTTCCCTTTAATTTCCTATTCTTCACTGTAAACACGAGGATTTCATGTATAAACTGCAAACAAACATCATTGTAAAAGTTTTCTTAAGATTTAAGAAACTATAAAGTGGACGTAGGCTTGGATTGAGCCCAACCACTATAAAAATATTGTGTGTATCCTTTACTTTTACTGCTTTTTCTGCATTGTTCGGTGATCGTGAGGTTGTCACTTTGAATTTGGGTGTTAGTACAAAAAATTGGTCTAACATTTTCACACATATTTGCTTTCTCTTCTTCGCAGGTATGGATTATACTTGCAGCTGGCAGGCCCGGCGCGGCCCTGGATTTCTTGGATTATCCAGAACACATCTTCCTTCATTCAGCAAGATATGTTCTGGGGGGCAAAATGTTGACCCGCTTTTTAGTCAAAGCACTCATACATGGAATCTCTTTTGAACAATACGCTCAAGTGTTGGGAATACCGTCAGAAGACAGCAAGCGATTTGGTTGAAATCACATCACAAACAAAGAATGGCCCGGAACTCCTATCGGACGACCTTTTCTGGGCCCGAAATCATCAATTACGGAGCGGAGCTTTTTAATTCTCGTAGCTCTCGGAATAAGCTTCAGTTTGAGCTTTGGTTCAACTCAATCGGACTTACGGTTTGAAAGTTATGCCCATTTCCGTGAACGCATGCAGAACCGGAAACTTGGATTTGGAATTAGCATATCCCTTTCGGATCGGATCGGCCTAGGCGGACCGGATCGGATTAAGACATCACTCCTTCACCAACTTAGCATCTTCCCTTCAACGCACAAGTGCCGGCTCGGATTGGAGACCCCGGTTCGGATCAGGATGAGGCAGACCCGACCCGCCTGCAGTAATCTACACAAAACTTCGCAATGTCTTCGGCTCGAAAGCTCCACACCGGTTCGGATCGGGATGTTGGATCTAGAATAACCCTAGAGGGGGGGTGAATAGGGTTTTTCACAGTTTTTAACAGAATTAAAAACTTAACGAGATAAATAATAATAAACTGATCACAGAATATAGCAGAAACAGAAATGCAGAAAATAAATCACACAAAGATATACCCAGCTTCGACAAAACCCTGCCTACTGCTGCATTTCTAAGATTTCTACTAGGTGATAGAACAGTTCCCGCATACAAGACCATGTACACTCGCAAACCCCTGCTCCTATTCTAACCTTACGCTCAAAATCCTAGACTAATTCAAACCTCTGAATCAGATTTTCCCAGATTACAAATCCGTAACCTGTATTCCTAGATTTTACAGATTCTAGTACTGTCCGTTAACTCCTAACTGAAAACCCCTAGAGATTTACAGACCTGGAACTGTATGTTTGTTTTTACAGATAAACAACACAAATGAAAAAAACAAGAATAAACCAAAAAGAAAACCCTAGGAGTTAACTTTAAAAAGGGTCATCCACTTTTAATTTAAAAACATATATGCCCTTTAGTTTAAAAACTTAGGCCGGCCCATTTTTTTTTTTCTTGCTTCATTCTTCTGCCCGATCCCTCTTTTGTTCTAAAACTCAAAAATGGCGGCGGCGATTAGAAACTAGGGTTTCTGATAAATCCTCCAAACCCAGATCGATCTGATGATGATTTTGTTTCAGTGATGCCTTGAATCGTAGGATGCTTTCAGTGTTCTGATTTGAGAATTGCTTAAAAAAAACGATTCTAGGGTTTCTCGTCTTTGCCCCAATTCGATTGCGATAGCTCCAGATAGATGAATTCTGGTTCTCTGATGAACTTCAGTTCTTCGATGGATATCTTCACGTCTGATATCGGATTTTCTGGTGGTCGAAACTTGGTAAGATTTCTGATTTTAATTCTTTGATTGATCGGTTAATTTGCTTGGTTTTTATCCCTTCTTGCCCGTGATGAATGGTTGTGTTTATAGGATTTAGAAATCCTTTAATTGAACTCTGATTTCAATTGATGTCTTGGCCTGATTTTGTGTTGCCCCTTTTGCTAAATCGGCTTGAATGCTTGCGTGAATATTGGCTATGAATTCTGACATGTTTGTGGTCTTTTGTGACGATTTTCTTTTGCGTGAATTATTCTGTTGTCCCTTTTGAATTTAAACAGCTTGAGAAAATGTGTCTGTTTCCCCTTTTGATTTAATCACCTCGGCTTTGATTGACACTCTACAATGTTTGCTCCAAGATTTTGATTGAATTTGTGGCCTTGATTTTTCTAACTGATTTCAGCCCTGTTCTTAGCACACTGTGATTTTAGGAAGTCATTCAATTTATTTTCCTGGCCCTTCTTTGATTGTTGAATGCTGGAAATAAATTCTGAAATCATTAAGCTCTTTCCATAAAAAGTTGTGATTGAATTTGCACGAAATTCCATGATAGATGCTTGGAATAAAATTGGCTTTGAAAACAAATATTGGAAATTTCCTTGATTTAAAAAAAAACTGCCTTGAAATAACTTGGATTTTTCTGAAAATCTTCTTGCCAATTTTACACTACTGTAAATCAGATGAAATTGAATTTCTTGTATTGTCGCATTCCATATATGTTGGAGAGATTCCTGAAATGCATTTGAACCCCTTGTATGAATTTGGCTTTTATGTCCCTTCGTAATTCTGGAAATAAATCAAAAAAAGAATTTTTGCCAAAACAAAAATTAATTTCTGATTTCTGATTTCTTGAATCGGTTTAATACTTGCCAAATAAAAACAGACCAATAATGCAAGTTCTCACGCAAATTTTATTTCTTACCAAAGACAATTCTTGATTGAATCTGCACAAAACTTTCTGACTTGAATATGAATCATTTGATTGTTAATGCTGTTCATATTTGATGTCCCACTCGACCACTTAATTATTGTTGCACTTTGATGTACTTGCTGTGTCAAGTATTTAGCAGTTGTACAGCAGCTATACATGTTGCATTTGGATTTCTTATACCTGTGTTACCATGTCAGTTTGCATGCAAATGTAGCTCCATATTTGATCATTTCTGAAACATTTGCTCGACCACTTTGAAGCCATGTTTCCAGCCCTATTTAAGCTGTTGTATATTTATGAACTTGCTTACTGTCCCATTGTTGTGAACACATGAGTTGCACCATATTACATCCTACACCATCATTGTAGCTAAACTTGTTCTTTGACTAGTTTGTGATGATTTGCCAACTTGAACCATGCTTTATGTATGAGTTTGCTTATGTGTATTTCACCCATGCACATGCAAGTGCTGTACTCTTTGAAGCTGAGTTGTATTCATTAGTCATTTGTCCACTTGAGCACTCCATTTCACCATACTGTCTCATTGTTGTGTTGCTCGACCATTTATTGCTGTGCTTTAACCTAGCTGCTCCATTGTGTTTGGACTGGTTCCACCATTGTTTACATGTACTCTTTGTTGGCTTGAATCATGCTTTGTTGACTTGTATATTGCACTGAGTTGAGCAGGTCCTCGTGGCTACTCCTCAGTTGCAATCTGACTGGCGTGGCAGTGCACACGTGTACACGTGTGTACATGCAGCCATCAAACGAGTTGTCTCTGTCCCTGCATTGAGATATATGTTGTCTGCCTTGTGGTATTTACAGTGTATCACTGTGAATATCACAAGCTGTCTAGACACAGATTGTTGGTTTTATAATTCAGATCAAGTCATGAAAAAATGATGAGAAACACACCAGAAATCTGAGGCAAATAAAATTTTAAAAATAAAATTTAAATTTGCATGTATTCTGTTTTATTTCTATTGCAGTGTACTGTGTGTGTGTGTTTCATGTGTGACAGGTAAGCTGGGATGATTGGACTGACTGTGATGACAGGACTGACAAGCTGAAGATAAGAAGACAGTGTGTGGTGTCAATGAATGTATGAGTCTGTATATACAAGTGAAAGTGGATATATATGAAATGTAAACTGAATGAATGTATGAGTGTTGCAGTGAGGAGCTGTGTATATATGAAATGTACTGATGTCTGTAATAAACAAGTTTGATTGAAATAGAATATCATTTTATTGTTGTCAAACAAACTTGTCTATTTTATTCTGTTTATACCAGTACAAATATTCTGTGAATGTATAAATAGTGGAGTTACAAATAGTTGTACTATTTGAATATTGAAATAAAATATTCTAATTAAATAAAATACTGTGTTAATATTTGAATTTCTGTACAGTCGTATTTTATTTGAATATAAATATTATATTCATTGCTGTGATGTATATATATAACAGTATAGTACCAAACACATTTATAATAGAAATATATTTGGTTGTTATCATCAAACAAAAATCATATAATTGTGTATACAACACCGTTATATACAACAATCTCCCCCTTTTGATGATGACAAACAAATAAAAGATTTTGAATATAATAAATGTGTTTGTTCGTGGATATTTGAACTCCCCCTATTTAAGTGCTCCCCCTACAACAGAAACTCCCCCTATAATTGTGCATGAGTGAAAAGAATGTAAAAAGATTCAGAATTCTCAAAATTAGAATATTTATAGAATATTCACTCATAAATCAAAATCTCAACCCATTCTCCCCCTTTTGTTATCATCAAAAGGATACAGATTTTAAAATACAGATGAAAATTGACTAAAAACATAATTTCAGCTTAAGAGGAAGAATGATCATCATAAACCTCAATCAGTCAAACAAAAATCATAATATTCTAAGAACAGGTGGCATATTTCACATTGTAGAAAATGACGGATATACGATGAATTTTATAAAAAATGAGGAGAGTTATAAAAATTATGAATATTTCCCAATTGTTTTCAAAAGAATTTTATAAAAATGAGTTCAAAAAACAGTGATGAATTCGGACTTATAATTATAAATTCAATTTTAAATGACAAAATCGAATAATCTCAAATTCCAATATCAATCATCAAATCATAATACGTCATAAAATTTCAACACATTTCACAGATTAGAAAGTGGATTGGTAGGCTGGTTAATATACACCAAGGAGAATTTCACATAAAAATTTATTTATTGCAAATTATTTTCTTTTCTTTTTTCTTTTGATTTAAGAGCACCCTGACCACGCATAACCAGAGCTTGGATTTTTAAATGAGGTCAGTCGCAGCTTAAATTATAAGTCGTCTCTTAACCATGCATGACCAGAGCTTGGATTTTTAAATGAGGTTAGAGACACACTTATATATTTGTTATATATATATTTATCATTTCATCTTTTAAAAGGAACACTCCTTGGAATAAAACCAATATATGGATGATAGAAAATGTGGTAGGTACAGAAATGCACTGTGAAATAAATTTCTAAATTAATTATATTATGAAATATGACCAACTATACAGGGATTATTGAAAATTTTCAATTATCACTAATTCTGAATAATAATATAATCATAATTCCATCACAAATATTTTCACTGTTTATTTAAAATGATTTTAAGAAAGAAAAAAAATTAAACTCTCCACATTTATATAAAATCATAACGGATGGCAGAAGGATGATAAGTAATGAAGATGGCAGTGAAATAATTGCCAGTTCAAAGATATTATAATAAATATTCAACCATCATGAAAATCTAAATAAAATTCTCCTCTTGTTGTGAAATATACTGCAGTCACAATTCATCACAATTTCTAAATCTGGTTATAATTTTGATGAATTATAAATACAGTTTAATTTGGATATTGATTTCAATTTCTGAAAGAATAATCAATAAATAATTTTAAACTTGAAAATCAATTACAAGAGTAATATGCTGATCTATGCATTACAAGAGAAAAAAAATTCATATATACAGCAAAAAATATGCAGCACTTTTAAACTGATATCACATGGTGTCTCTACAAAGTGAAAAATCAGAACAGATGGATGTGACAAATATAAGGTGCTTCTGATACCAAATGTTCTTGCTTTCTCAAGGATTTTAATGACACCCCGGTGGCAAACAAATGGTACCTCAGTCAACAGAAAAAAAACTTAATTACAAAGCAAGCAACTCAAGCACACAAAATTCATATATCAGAGCACGATAAGCCTTTGATACCAAATCAAACAGTCCTCAAAAAATATTTACACATCAATTTCTTATAATCAGAGCAGCATGATTCCAAAACAAACATTTTTCAAAAAACAGTATCAGAGCAGCACATAGAAATCAGTATCACAACAGACTTGTCAAGATGTTGGTCACATAAGGTGGTTCATGATCCAAGATTTGCAAATATACTCTATTTTAAATCATTTGAAGAAATGTGAAAGTATTAGGATTTAATGAATCTATCACACCAGGTTATATTTCAGATTCAAGATATGTGTGAGATCCAATAAATCAATAATTTCAAATGATTTTAAACAAACATATATTCAAATCAAATAATCATGAAATAACAATGATTTTCAAAAGACCAAAAAAAATTTCAAGAATTTCTCAGAACTATTTCCGACAAGCCCAAGAGAAATTTCAGGTCATTTACATCAAATTTGAAAATATTCATGATCGGGATATTTTATTTGAAATCACATGAATCAATGTAAAGTTTTGGGATATAATGAATCAGTCACACGAGATTGACAATTTCAAAAATAAGAGATGTGTGATATTCAAAATATCTAGAATTTCAGATGATCTCAAACAAACATATTTCAATATAATGATCATGAATAAAGATGAATTCCAAGATGTATCACTGATACAAGCCAATCTGAAAATCAATGAAATTATCACAACTGATAAATAACAGAGTGTTGTAATGAGTATAATATTTTGAGCTTTTCTAAAATGAATTTGAATAAACTCAGAACAACAAAGGTGTGTGACATTTCATTAAATATTCAGATCTTCAAAGATTTAGAATTCTAGTTAACAGTGTTCAAGATATGATATGAATGCATTAACACTGTTATGAATTCAACAATCAGAAAATAAACTTCAAAAACAATTGCAGATAATTACAAGATTAAATTCAGAATCCGGAAATGATTATAAACAAGAGAGTTCTATTCAAATAAAATGAATTTCCAGAAAGTCATGAGAACTGCAATTGGAAGTTTAAGAAGCACAAAATAAACAAAGAGATATGGTAGTGACTAATCAAAGAAAAAAACAAACAGAAGGAAAATAAAATAGAAAGGGGTAGAAGAAGGAGAAATAAACAAAGAAAAAATATATTTACAAGGATGAAGTTAGAAATCATACCTGATTCACACAAGACGTTGTGGATCTCTAACTCATCAGTCTTGGCTAAGGAACAGTAGATGATTCAATAATATGAAGCAGTTTGAATCACTTTTCTCTTTTCAGCACAGTTGTTCCTCAGCCACTTCAGGTACCTAATAGTTGATAGGATCGAGTGGTCTAACAAAATTTGTAAAAACACTCACAGTTTCGTTCACGTGTTTTGGTACCCAGACTTGTTTATATAACAAACCATCCGAATTTACCTTTGTGCCTTTAGGAACCCAAATCTGCTTGAATTTAATCAAAGTCGTTTTATTTTTATTCAGGATCCAAGATTGTTTAAATGGTTTATTATAAAACGATTTCTCATCACAATTTCGATTCAAAAAACCTTTGAAATTTTCAGAGTTCAAATTTTCAACGTAGTTCTTTCCAAAGCAATTTGAGGGATTTTTCAAATCATTTGAATTCTGTTTTCCAAAAACATTATTCTTCCTAAAACCAAGACCACGTTTATTTCCAACAGAAAGTTGGTTTTTCAACAACATATCCAAAGATTTTTCACCGTTTGAAAATTTAGATAAAATTGTTTCAAGTTGTTGAATTTCAGTTTTAAGATCATCGTTTTCTTTTATTAAATCTGAACAACGACTTTTAGTGATCTTATATCTTTCAAACTCAGATCTCAAAACCAAATTTTCATCATTAAGCAATTTGATTTTGGTTTGGGACTTAGCCATTTCAGAATCAAAATATTTTCGACTTTCAGATTCAAGTTTCTTCCAATTTTCAATTTCGATTTCAAGTTCTTTCAAAATCAGATCTGTTTTCAACAAACTATCATTTTCAGCGTTTTCATGTTTGGAATTTTTGATAGCCTTGAAATTTATAAATTCCTTTTGTAAACAATTGTTTGCATCTTTCAGCTCAATCTCGTTATCTTTTGAAATTAAAATTTCTTCTTCAAGCCTTCGAACATTATTATTGAAATGAACGAGATCAGTTTTTAATTTCAAACAATTTTCACAATTAGAATTTTCAAATTTCACGACATTTGACAATTTCGATTCCAAACAATTTATCTTGTTGGTCAACTCAGAAATTATAGATTTCAGAGATTTATTTTTCGATTGGAGTTTGTCAACAGATTTGGTTAAATCAACACAAAAATAAACCAGATCTTCATATGAAAAATTTCTTATCTCATCATCTGTTGAGTCTTCATCAGCTGATTTATCTGTTGAACAAGGATCTGAACCTGAGTTGACAGTTGAGGGTTTTGAGAAGTTGCTGTCGTTTCCATATCTTGTAGTTAGAGCTGTCCAAATTTCCTGCACAGTTAAACAATGAGAAATCAGACTGTATTGATTATCATCAAGGTGAGAATACAGAATATGTGTAGCACAAGAATTAGAAGCTTTATCTACCATGTCAAACCCATTGATAACAACATCCCAACATTTAATATCAACAGATTTTAAATAAAATTCCATTTCAGATTTCCAATTTAAAAAATCTGTTCCAGTAAAAATAGTTGGAGATGAACTGGACTGATTCTCTGTGGACTGACAGCAAGGGTTACCCATGACTCTAGAGTTAATGAAATTACCAGGCTCTGATACCACTTGTTGGATCTAGAATAACCCTAGAGGGGGGGTGAATAGGGTTTTTCACAGTTTTTAACAGAATTAAAAACTTAACGAGATAAATAATAATAAACTGATCACAGAATATAGCAGAAACAGAAATGCAGAAAATAAATCACACAAAGATATACCCAGCTTCGGCAAAACCCCGCCTACTGCTGCATTTCTAAGATTTCTACTAGGTGATAGAACAGTTCCCGCATACAAGACCATGTACACTCGCAAACCCATGCTCCTATTCTAACCCTACGCTCAAAATCCTAGACTAATTCAAACCTCTGAATCAGATTTTCCCAGATTACAAATCCGTAACCTGTATTCCTAGATTTTACAGATTCTAGTACTGTCAGTTAACTCCTAACTGAAAACCCCTAGAGATTTACAGACCTGGAACTGTATGTTTGTTTTTACAGATAAACAACACAAATAAAAAAAACAAGAATAAACCAAAAAGAAAACCCTAGGAGTTAACTTTAAAAAGGGTCATCCACTTTTAATTTAAAAACATATATGCCCTTTAGTTTAAAAACTTAGGCCGGCCCATTTTTTTTTTCTTGCTTCATTCTTCTGCCCGATCCCTCTTTTGTTCTAAAACTCAAAAATGGCGGCGGCGATTAGAAACTAGGGTTTCTGATAAATCCTCCAAACCCAGATCGATCTGATGATGATTTTGTTTCAGTGATGCCTTGAATCGTAGGATGCTTTCAGTGTTCTGATTTGAGAATTGCTTAAAAAAAAACGATTCTAGGGTTTCTCGTCTTTGCCCCAATTCGATTGCGATGGCTCCAGATAGATGAATTCTGGTTCTCTGATGAACTTCAGTTCTTCGATGGATATCTTCACGTCTGATATCGGATTTTCTGGTGGTCGAAACTTGGTAAGATTTCTGATTTTAATTCTTTGATTGATCGGTTAATTTGCTTGGTTTTTATCCCTTCTTGCCAGTGATGAATGGTTGTGTTTATAGGATTTAGAAATCCTTTAATTGAACTCTGATTTCAATTGATGTCTTGGCCTGATTTTGTGTTGCCCCTTTTGCTAAATCGGCTTGAATGCTTGCGTGAATATTGGCTATGAATTCTGACATGTTTGTGGTCTTTTGTGACGATTTTCTTTTGCGTGAATTATTCTGTTGTCCCTTTTGAATTTAAACAGCTTGAGAAAATGTGTCTGTTTCCCCTTTTGATTTAATCACCTCGGCTTTGATTGACACTCTACAATGTTTGCTCCAAGATTTTGATTGAATTTGTGGCCTTAATTTTTCTAACTGATTTCAGCCCTGTTCTTAGCACACTATGATTTTAGGAAGTCATTCAATTTATTTTCCTGGCCCTTCTTTGATTGTTGAATGCTGGAAATAAATTCTGAAATCATTAAGCTCTTTCCATAAAAAGTTGTGATTGAATTTGCACGAAATTCCATGATAGATGCTTGGAATAAAATTGGCTTTGAAAACAAATATTGGAAATTTCCTTGATTTAAAAAAAAAACTGCCTTGAAATAACTTGGATTTTTCTGAAAATCTTCTTGCCAATTTTACACTACTGTAAATCAGATGAAATTGAATTTCTTGTATTGTCACATTCCATATATGTTGGAGAGATTCCTGAAATGCATTTGAACCCCTTGTATGAATTTGGCTTTTATGTCCCTTGGTAATTCTGGAAATAAATCAAAAAAAGAATTTTTGCCAAAACAAAAATTAATTTCTGATTTCTGATTTCTTGAATCAGTTTAATACTTGCCAAATAAAAACAGACCAATACTGCAAGTTCTCACGCAGATTTTATTTCTTACCAAAGACAATTCTTGATTGAATCTGCACAAAACTTTCTGACTTGAATATGAATCATTTGATTGTTAATGCTGTTCATATTTGATGTCCCACTCGACCACTTAATTATTGTTGCACTTTGATGTACTTGCTGTGTCAAGTATTTAGCAGTTGTACAGCAGCTATACATGTTGCATTTGGATTTCTTATACCTGTGTTACCATGTCAGTTTGCATGCAAATGTAGCTCCATATTTGATCATTTCTGAAACATTTGCTCGACCACTTTGAAGCCATGTTTCCAGCCCTATTTAAGCTGTTGTATATTTATGAACTTGCTTACTGTCCCATTGTTGTGAACACATGAGTTGCACCATATTACATCCTACACCATCATTGTAGCTGCACTTGTTCTTTGACTAGTTTGTGATGATTTGCCAACTTGAACCATGCTTTATGTATGAGTTTGCTTATGTGTATTTCACCCATGCACATGCAAGTGCTGTACTCTTTGAAGCTGAGTTGTATTCATTAGTCATTTGTCCACTTGAGCACTCCATTTCACCATACTGTCTCATTGTTGTGTTGCTCGACCATTTATTGCTGTGCTTTAACCTAGCTGCTCCATTGTGTTTGGACTGGTTCCACCATTGTTTACATGTACTCTTTGTTGGCTTGAATCATGCTTTGTTGACTTGTATATTGCACTGAGTTGAGCAGGTCCTCGTGGCTACTCCTCAGTTGCAATCTGACTGGCGTGGCAGTGCACACGTGTACACGTGTGTACATGCAGCCATCAAACGAGTTGTCTCTGTCCCTGCATTGAGATATATGTTGTCTGCCTTGTGGTATTTACAGTGTATCACTGTGAATATCACAAGCTGTCTAGACACAGATTGTTGGTTTTATAATTCAGATCAAGTCATGAAAAAATGATGAGAAACACACCAGAAATCTGAGGCAAATAAAATTTTAAAAATAAAATTTAAATTTGCATGTATTCTGTTTTATTTCTATTGCAGTGTACTGTGTGTGTGTGTTTCATGTGTGACAGGTAAGCTGGGATGATTGGACTGACTGTGATGACAGGACTGACAAGCTGAAGATAAGAAGACAGTGTGTGGTGTCAATGAATGTATGAGTCTGTATATACAAGTGAAAGTGGATATATATGAAATGTAAACTGAATGAATGTATGAGTGTTGCAGTGAGGAGCTGTGTATATACGAAATGTACTGATGTCTGTAATAAACAAGTTTGATTGAAATAGAATATCATTTTATTGTTGTCAAACAAACTTGTCTATTTTATTCTGTTTATACCAGTACAAATATTCTGTGAATGTATAAATAGTGGAGTTACAAATAGTTGTACTGTTTGAATATTGAAATAAAATATTCTAATTAAATAAAATACTGTGTTAATATTTGAATTTCTGTACAGTCGTATTTTATTTGAATATAAATATTATATTCATTGCTGTGATGTATATATATAACAGTACAGTACCAAACACATTTATAATAGAAATATATTTGGTTGTTATCATCAAACAAAAATCATATAATTGTGTATACAACACCGTTATATACAACACGGGACCGAACCGATCCCCTTCGACTCTGCACAGAAGTGCACGCACGCTCTCTGCTGGAATAACCGGCTCGGTTCGGATCCGATCCGAACCGACTGGGCCTGCTGCTGCCACACTTCAGATTTGACCGATTCTCTTGCCAAAACCGCCTCCTACAAACACGGATCGGCCTCCACCTGTCCTAGCACGACCTGATGACCACTTCTCCACTACTTCCGAGATCACCTCAGCGCGTGCCACGTGCCCCTCCGATCCGAACCGATTCAGACTCCCTGGCACTCCTCTACGCCTATAAATACACCACAACATGGCCATTTCAAGGGACTTTTGGCACTTGTTCTGGAGGGATTCCACCATTATCGACACAAGGACTTTGTGAACAGCGGAAGACCGCCCTCTAATCAATCAAAACACGAGGATTTCGTGTATAATCTTCCCTTTAATCTCCTCTTCTTCACTGTAAACACGAGGATTTCATGTACAAACTGCAAAAAAACATCATTGTAATAGTTTTCTTAAGATTTAAGAAACTATAAAGTGGACGTAGGCTTGGATTGAGCCCAACCACTATAAAAATATTGTGTGTATCCTTTACTTTTACTGCTTTTTCTGCATTGTTCGGTGATCGTGAGGTTGTCATGTTGAATTTGGGTGTTAGTACCAAAATTTGGTCTAACATTTTCACACATATTTGCTTTCTCTTCTTCGCAGGTATGGATTATACTTGCAGTTGGCAGGCCCGGCGCGGCCTTGGATTTCTTGGATTATCCAGAACACATCTTCCTTCATTCAGCAAGATATGTTCTGGGGGGCAAAATGTTGACCCGCTTTTTAGTCAAAGCAGTCATACATGGAATCTCTTCTGAACAATACGCTCAAGTGTTGGGAATACCGTCAGAAGACAGTAAGCGATTTGGTTGAAATCGCATCAAAAACAAAGAATGGCCCGGAACTCCTATCGGACGACCTTTTCTGGGCCCGAAATCATCAATTACGAAGCTCAGCTCTTTATTTCTCATAGCTCTCTGAATAATTTTCAGTTTGAGCTTTGGTTCAACTCAATCGGACTTACGGTTTGAAAGTTCTGCCCATTTCCGTGAACGCATGCAGAACCGGAAACTTGGATTTGGAATTAGCATATCCCTTTCGGATCGGATCGGCCTAGGAGGACCGGATCGGATTAAGACATCACTCCTTCACCAACTTAGCATCTTCCCTTCAACGCACAGGTGCCGCTCGGATTGGAGACCCCGGTTCGGATCGGGATAAGGCAGACCCGACCCGCCTGCAGTAATCTACACAAAACTTCGCAATGTCTTCGGCTCGAAAGCTCCGCACCAGTTCGGATCGGGACCGAACCGATCCCCTTCGACTCTGCACAGAAGTGCGCGCACGCTCTCTGCTGGAACAACCGGCTCGGTTCGGATCCGATCCGAACCGACTGGGCCTGCTGCTGCCACACTTCAGATTTGACCGATTCTCTTGCCATAACCACCTCCTACAAACACGGATCAGCCTCCACCTGTCCTAGCACGACCTGATGACCACTTCTCCACTACTTCCGAGATCACCTCAGCGCGTGCCACGTGCCCCTCCGATCCGAACCGATTCAGACTCCCTGGCACTCCTCTACGCCTATAAATACACCACAACATGGCCATTTCAAGGGACTTTTGGCACTTGTTCTGGAGGGATTCCACCATTATCGACACAAGGACTTTGTGAACAGCGGAAGACCGCCCTCTAATCAATCAAAACACGAGGATTTCGTGTATAATCTTCCCTTTAATCTCCTCTTCTTCACTGTAAACACGAGGATTTCATGTATAAACTGCAAACAAACATCATTGTAATAGTTTTCTTAAGATTTAAGAAACTATAAAGTGGACGTAGGCTTGGATTGAGCCCAACCACTATAAAAATATTGTGTGTATCCTTTACTTTTACTTCTTTTTCTGCATTGTTCGGTGATCGTGAGGTTGTCACGTTGAATTTGGGTGTTAGTACCAAAATTTGATCTAACATTTTCACACATATTTGCTTTCTCTTCTTCGCATGTATGGATTATACTTGCAGCTGGCAGGCACGGCGCGGCCTTGGATTTCTTGGATTATCCAGAACACATCTTCCTTCATTCAGCAAGATATGTTCTGGGGGGCAAAATGTTGACCCGCTTTTTAGTCAAAGCAGTCATACATGGAATCTCTTTTGAACAATACGCTCAAGTGTTGGGAATACCGTCAGAAGACAGCAAGCGATTTGGTTGAAATCGCATCACAAACAAAGAATGGCCCGGAACTCCTATCGGACGACCTTTTCTGGGCCCGAAATCATCAATTACGAAGCAAAGCTCTGTAATGCTCGTAGCTCTCTGAATAAGCTTCAGTTTGAGCTTTGGTTCAACTCAATCGGACTTACGGTTTGAAAGTTATGCCCATTTCCGTGAACGCATGCAGAACCGGAAACTTGGATTTGGAATTAGCATATCCCTTTCGGATCGGATCGGCCTAGGAGGACCGGATCGGATTAAGACATCACTCCTTCACCAACTTAGCATCTTCCCTTCAACGCACAGGTGCCGGCTCGGATTGGAGACCCCGGTTCGGATCGGGATGAGGCAGACCCGACCCGCCTGCAGTAATCTACACAAAACTTCGCAATGTCTTCGGCTCGAAAGCTCCGCACCGGTTCGGATCAGGACCGAACCGATCCCCTTCGACTCTGCACAGAAGTGCGCGCACGCTCCCTGCTGGAACAACCGGCTCGGTTCGGATCCGATCCGAACCAACTGGGCCTGCTGCTGTCACACTTCTGATTTGACCGATTCTCTTGCCATAACCACCTCCTACAAACACGGATCGGCCTCCACCTGTCCTAGCACGACCTGATGACCAGTTCTCCACTACTTCCGAGATCACCTCAGCTCGTGCCACGTGCCCCTCCGATCCGAACCGATTCAGACTCCCTGGCACTCCTCTACGCCTATAAATACACCACAACATGGCCATTTCAAGGGACTTTTGGCACTTGTTCTGGAGGGATTCCACCATTATCGACACAAGGACTTTGTGAACAGCGGAAGACCGCCCTCTAATTAATCAAAACACGAGGATTTCGTGTATAATCTTCCCTTTAATCTCCTCTTCTTCACTGTAAACACGAGGATTTCATGTATAAACTGCAAACAAACATCATTGTAATAGTTTTCTTAAGATTTAAGAAACTATAAAGTGGACGTAGGCTTGGATTGAGCCCAACCACTATAAAAATATTGTGTGTATCCTTTACTTTTACTGCTTTTTCTGCATTGTTCGGTGATCGTGAGGTTGTCATGTTGAATTTGGGTGTTAGTACCAAAATTTGGTCTAACATTTTCACACATATTTGCTTTCTCTTCTTCGCAGGTATGGATTATACTTGCAGTTGGCAGGCCCGGCGCGGCCTTGGATTTCTTGGATTATCCAGAACACATCTTCCTTCATTCAGCAAGATATGTTCTGGGGGGCAAAATGTTGACCCGCTTTTTAGTCAAAGCAGTCATACATGGAATCTCTTTTGAACAATACGCTCAAGTGTTGGGAATACCGTCAGAAGACAGCAAGCGATTTGGTTGAAATCGCATCAAAAACAAAGAATGGCCCGGAACTCCTATCGGACGACCTTTTCTGGGCCCGAAATCGTCAATTACGAAGCTTAGCTCTTTATTTCTCGTAGCTCTCTGAATAAGTTTCAGTTTGAGCTTTGGTTCAACTCAATCGGACTTACGGTTTGAAAGTTCTGCCCATTTCCGTGAACGCATGCAGAACCGGAAACTTGGATTTGGAATTAGCATATCCCTTTCGGATCGGATCGGCCTAGGAGGACCGGATCGGATTAAGACATCACTCCTTCACCAACTTAGCATCTTCCCTTCAACGCACAAGTGCCGCTCGGATTGGAGACCCCGGTTCGGATCGGGATGAGGCAGACCCGACCCGCCTGCAGTAATCTACACAAAACTTCGCAATGTCTTCGGCTCGAAAGCTCCGCACCGGTTCAGATCGGGACCGAACCGATCCCCTTCGACTCTGCACAGAAGTGCGCGCACGCTCTCTGCTGGAACAACCGGCTCGGTTCGGATCCGATCCGAACCGACTGGGCCTGCTGCTGCCACACTTCAGATTTGACCGATTCTCTTGCCATAACCACCTCCTACAAACACGGATCGGCCTCCACCTGTCCTAGCACGACCTGATGACCACTTCTCCACTACTTCCGAGATCACCTCAGCGCGTGCCACGTGCCCCTCCAATCCGAACCGATTCAGACTCCCTGGCACTCCTCTACGCCCATAAATACACCACAACATGGCCATTTCAAGGGACTTTTGGCACTTGTTCTGGAGGGATTCCACCATTATCGACACAAGGACTTTGTGAACAGCGGAAGACCGCCCTCTAATCAATCAAAACACGAGGATTTCGTGTATAATCTTCCCTTTAATCTCCTCTTCTTCACTGTAAACACGAGGATTTCATGTATAAAATGCAAACAAACATCATTGTAATAGTTTTCTTAAGATTTAAGAAACTATAAAGTGGACGTAGGCTTGGATTTAGCCCAACCACTATAAAAATATTGTGTGTATCCTTTACTTTTACTTCTTTTTCTGCATTGTTCGGTGATCGTGAGGTTGTCACGTTGAATTTGGGTGTTAGTACCAAAATTTGATCTAACATTTTCACACATATTTGCTTTCTCTTCTTCGCAGGTATGGATTATACTTGCAGCTGGCAGGCCCGGCGCGGCCTTGGATTTTCTTGGATTATCCAGAACACATCTTCCTTCATTCAGCAAGATATGTTCTGGGGGGCAAAATGTTGACCCGCTTTTTAGTCAAAGCAGTCATACATGGAATCTCTTTTGAACAATACGCTCAAGTGTTGGGAATACCGTCAGAAGACAGGAAGCGATTTGGTTGAAATCGCATCACAAACAAAGAATGGCCCGGAACTCCTATCGGACGACCTTTTCTGGGCCCGAAATCATCAATTACGAAGCAAAGCTCTGTAATTCTCGTAGCTCTCTGAATATGCTTCAGTTTGAGCTTTGGTTCAACTCAATCGGACTTACGGTTTGAAAGTTATGCCCATTTCCGTGAACGCATGCAGAACCGGAAACTTGGATTTGGAATTAGCATATCCCTTTCGGATCGGATCGGCCTAGGAGGACCGGATCGGATTAAGACATCACTCCTTCACCAACTTAGCATCTTCCCTTCAACGCACAGGTGCCGGCTCGGATTGGAGACCCCGGTTCGGATCGGGATGAGGCAGACCCGACCCGCCTGCAGTTCTACACAAAACTTCGCAATGTCTTCGGCTCGAAAGCTCCGCACCGGTTCGGATCGGGACCGAACCGATCCCCTTCGACTCTGCACAGAAGTGCGCGCACGCTCTCTGCTGGAACAACCAGCTCGGTTCGGATCCGATCCGAACCGACTGGGCCTGCTGCTGCCACACTTCAGATTTGACCGATTCTCTTGCCATAACCACCTCCTACAAACACGGATCGGCCTCCACCTGTCCTAGCACGACCTGATGACCACTTCTCCACTACTTCCGAGATCACCTCAGCGCGTGCCACGTGCCCCTCCGATCCGAACCGATTCAGACTCCCTGGCACTCCTCTACGCCTATAAATACACCACAACATGGCCATTTCAAGGGACTTTTGGCACTTGTTCTGGAGGGATTCCACCATTATCGACACAAGGACTTTGTGAACAGCGGAAGACCGCCCTCTAATCAATCAAAACACGAGGATTTCGTGTATAATCTTCCCTTTAATCTCCTCTTCTTCACTGTAAACACGATGATTTCATGTATAAACTGCAAAAAAACATCATTGTAATAGTTTTCTTAAGATTTAAGAAACTATAAAGTGGACGTAGGCTTGGATTGAGCCCAACCACTATAAAAATATTGTGTGTATCCTTTACTTTTACTGCTTTTTCTGCATTGTTCGGTGATCGTGAGGTTGTCATGTTGAATTTGGGTGTTAGTACCAAAATTTGGTCTAACATTTTCACACATATTTGCTTTCTCTTCTTCGCAGGTATGGATTATACTTGCAGTTGGCAGGCTCGGCGCGGCCTTGGATTTCTTGGATTATCCAGAACACATCTTCCTTCATTCAGCAAGATATGTTCTGGGGGGCAAAATGTTGACCCGCTTTTTAGTCAAAGCAGTCATACATGGAATCTCTTTTGAACAATACGCTCAAGTGTTGGGAATACCGTCAGAAGACAGCAAGCGATTTGGTTGAAATCGCATCACAAACAAAGAATGGCCCGGAACTCCTATCGGACGACCTTTTCTGGGCCCGAAATCATCAATTACGAAGCTCAGCTCTTTATTTCTCGTAGCTCTCTGAATAAGTTTCAGTTTGAGCTTTGGTTCAACTCAATCGGACTTACGGTTTGAAAGTTCTGCCCATTTCCGTGAACGCATGCAGAACCGGAAACTTGGATTTGGAATTAGCATATCCCTTTCGGATCGGATCGGCCTAGGAGGACCGGATCGGATTAAGACATCACTCCTTCACCAACTTAGCATCTTCCCTTCAACGCACAGGTGCCGCTCGGATTGGAGACCCCGGTTCGGATCGGGATGAGGCAGACCCGACCCGCCTGCAGTAATCTACACAAAACTTCGCAATGTCTTCGGCTCGAAAGCTCCGCACCGGTTCGGATCGGGACCGAACCGATCCCCTTCGACTCTGCACAGAAGTGCGCGCACGCTCTCTGCTGGAACAACCGGCTCGGTTCGGATCCGATCCGAACCGACTGGGCCTGCTGCTGCCACACTTCAGATTTGACCGATTCTCTTGCCATAACCACCTCCTACAAACACGGATCGGCCTCCACCTGTCCTAGCACGACCTGATGACCACTTCTCCACTACTTCCGAGATCACCTCAGCGCGTGCCACGTGCCCCTCCGATCCGAACCGATTTAGACTCCCTGGCACTCCTCTACGCCTATAAATACACCACAACATGGCCATTTCAAGGGACTTTTGGCACTTGTTCTGGAGGGATTCCACCATTATCGACACAAGGACTTTGTGAACAGCGGAAGACCGCCCTCTAATCAATCAAAACACGAGGATTTCGTGTATAATCTTCCCTTTAATCTCCTCTTCTTCACTGTAAACACGAGGATTTCATGTATAAACTGCAAACAAACATCATTGTAGTAGTTTTCTTAAGATTTAAGAAACTATAAAGTGGACGTAGGCTTGGATTGAGCCCAACCACTATAAAAATATTGTGTGTATCCTTTACTTTTACTTCTTTTTCTGCATTGTTCGGTGATCGTGAGGTTGTCACGTTGAATTTGGGTGTTAGTACCAAAATTTGATCTAACATTTTCACACATATTTGCTTTCTCTTCTTCGCAGGTATGGATTATACTTGCAGCTGGCAGGCCCGGCGCGGCCTTGGATTTCTTGGATTATCCAGAACACATCTTCCTTCATTCAGCAAGATATGTTCTGGGGGGCAAAATGTTGACCCGCTTTTTAGTCAAAGCAGTCATACATGGAATCTCTTTTGAACAATACGCTCAAGTGTTGGGAATACCGTCAGAAGACAGCAAGCGATTTGGTTGAAATCGCATCACAAACAAAGAATGGCCCGGAACTCCTATCGGACGAACTTTTCTGGGCCCGAAATCATCAATTACGAAGCAAAGCTCTGTAATTCTCGTAGCTCTCTGAATAAGCTTCAGTTTGAGCTTTGGTTCAACTCAATCGGACTTACGGTTTGAAAGTTATGCCCATTTCCGTGAACGCATGCAGAACCGGAAACTTGAATTTGGAATTAGCATATCCCTTTCGGATCGGATCGGCCTAGGAGGACCGGATCGGATTAAGACATCACTCCTTCACCAACTTAGCATCTTACCTTCAACGCACAGGTGCCGGCTCGGATTGGAGACCCCGGTTCGGATCGGGATGAGGCAGACCCGACCCGCCTGCAGTAATCTACACAAAACTTCGCAATGTCTTCGGCTCGAAAGCTCCGCACCGGTTCGGATCGGGACCGAACCGATCCCCTTCGACTCTGCACAGAAGTGCGCGCACGCTCTCTGCTGGAACAACCGGCTCGGTTCAGATCCGATCCGAACCAACTGGGCCTGCTGCTGTCACACTTCTGATTTGACCGATTCTCTTGCCATAACCACCTCCTACAAACACGGATCGGCCTCCACCTGTCCTAGCACGACCTGATGACCACTTCTCCACTACTTCCGAGATCACCTCAGCTCGTGCCACGTGCCCCTCCGATCCGAACCGATTCAGACTCCCTGGCACTCCTCTACGCCTATAAATACACCACAACATGTCCATTTCAAGGGACTTTTGGCACTTGTTCTGGAGGGATTCCACCATTATCGACACAAGGACTTTGTGAACAGCGGAAGACCGCCCTCTAATCAATCAAAACACGAGGATTTCGTGTATAATCTTCCCTTTAATCTCCTCTTCTTCACTGTAAACACGAGGATTTCATGTATAAACTGCAAACAAACATCATTGTAATAGTTTTCTTAAGATTTAAGAAACTATAAAGTGGACGTAGGCTTGGATTGAGCCCAACCACTATAAAAATATTGTGTGTATCCTTTACTTTTACTGCTTTTTCTGAATTGTTGGTGATCGTGAGGTTGTCACGTTGAATTTGGGTGTTAGTACCAAAATTTGGTCTAACATTTTCACACATATTTGCTTTCTCTTCTTCGCAGGTATGGATTATACTTGCAGCTGGCAGGCCCGGCGCGGCCTTGGATTTCTTGGATTATCCAGAACACATCTACCTTCATTCAGCAAGATATGTTCTGGGGGGCAAAATGTTGACCCGCTTTTTAGTCAAAGCAGTCATACATGGAATCTCTTTTGAACAATAAGCTCAAGTGTTGGGAATACCGTCAGAAGACAGCAAGCGATTTGGTTGAAATCGCATCACAAACAAAGAATGGCCCGGAACTCCTATCGGACGACCTTTTCTGGGCCCGAAATCATCAATTACGGAGCTGAGCTCTTTAATTCTCGTAGCTCTCTGAATAAGCTTCAGTTTGAGCTTTGGTTCAACTAAATCGGACTTACGGTTTGAAAGTTATGCCCATTTCCGTGAACGCATGCAGAACCGGAAACTTGGATTTGGAATTAGCATATCCCTTTCGGATCGGATCGGCCTAGGAGGACCGGATCGGATTAAGACATCACTCCTTCACCAACTTAGCATCTTCCCTTCAACGCACAGGTGCCGGCTCGGATTGGAGACCCCGGTTCGGATCGGGATGAGGCAGACCCGACCCGCCTGCAGTAATCTACACAAAACTTCGCAATGTCTTCGGCTCGAAAGCCCCGCACCGGTTCGGATCGGGACCGAACCGGTCCCCTTCGAATCTGCACAGAAGTGCGCGCACGCTCTCTGCTGGAACAACCGGCTCGGTTCGGATCCGATCCGAACCGACTGGGCCTGCTACTGCCACACTTCAGATTTGACCGATTCTCTTGCCATAACAACCTCCTACAAACACGGATCGGCCTCCACCTGTCCTAGCACGACCTGGTGACCACTTCTCCACTACTTCCGAGATCACCTCAGCGCGTGCCACGTGCCCCTCCGATCCGAACCGATTCAGACTCCCTGGCACTCCTCTACGCCTATAAATACACCACAACATGGCCATTTCAAGGGGATTTTGGCACTTGTTCTGGAGGGATTCCACCATTATCGACACAAGGACTTTGTGAACAGCGGAAGACCGCCCTCTGATCAATCAAAACACGAGGATTTCGTGTATAATCTTCCCTTTAATCTCCTCTTCTTCACTGTAAACACGAGGATTTCATGTATAATCTGCAAACAAACATCATTGTAATAGTTTTCTTAAGATTTAAGAAATTATAAAGTGGACGTAGGCTTGGATTGAGCCCAACCACTATAAAAATATTGTGTGTATCCTTTACTTTTACTGCTTTTTCTGCATTGTTCGGTGATCGTGAGGTTGTCACGTTGAATTTGGGTGTTAGTACCAAAATTTGGTCTAACATTTTCACACATATTTGCTTTCTCTTCTTCGCAGGTATGGATTATACTTGCAGCTGGCAGGCCCGGCGCGGCCTTGGATTTCTTGGATTATCCAGAACACATCTTCCTTCATTCAACAAGATATGTTCTGGGAGGCAAAATGTTGACCCGCTTTTTAGTCAAAGCAGTCATACATGGAATCTCTTTTTAACAATACGCTCAAGTGTTGGGAATACCGTCAGAAGACAGCAAGCGATTTGGTTGAAATCGCATCACAAACAAAGAATGGCCCGGAACTCCTATCAGACGACCTTTTCTAGGCCTGAAATCATCAATTACGGAGCTAAGCTCTTTATTTCTCGTAGCTCTCTGAATAAGCTTCAGTTTGAGCTTTGGTTCCACTCAATCGGACTTACGATTTGAAAGTTATGCCCATTTCCGTGAACGCATGCAGAACCGGAAACTTGGATTTGGAATTAGCATATCCCTTTCGGATCGGATCGGCCTAGGAGGACCGGATCGGATTAAGACATCACTCCTTCACCAACTTAGCATCTTCCCTTCAACGCACAGGTGCCGGCTCGGATTGGAGACTCCGGTTCGGATCGGGATGAGGCAGACCCGACCCGCCTGCAGTAATCTACACAAAACTTCGTAATGTCTTCGGCTCGAAAGCTCCGCACCGGTTCGGATCGGGACCGAACCGATCCCCTTCGACTCTGCACAGAAGTGCGCGCACGCTCTCTGCTGGAACAACCGTCTCGGTTCGGATCCGATCCGAACCGACTGGGCCTGCTGCTGCCACACTTCAGATTTGACCGATTCTCTTGCCATAACCACCTCCTACAAACACGGATCAACCTCCACCTGTCCTAGCACGACCTGATGACCACTTCTCCACTACTTCCGAGATCACCTCAGCACGTGCCACGTGCCCCTCCGATCCGAACCGATTCAGACTCCCTGGCACTCCTCTACCCCTATAAATACACCACAACATGGCCATTTCAAGGGACTTTTGGCACTTGTTCTAGAGGGATTCCACCATTATCGACACAAGGACTTTGTGAACAGCGGAAGACCGCCCTCTAATCAATCAAAACACGGGGATTTCGTGTATAATCTTCCCTTTAATCTCCTCTTCTTCACTGTAAACACGAGGATTTCATGTATAAACTGCAAACAAACATCATTGTAATAGTTTTCTTAAGATTTAAGAAACTATAAAGTGGACGTAGGCTTGGATTGAGCCCAACCACTATAAAAATATTGTGTGTATCCTTTACTTTTACTGCTTTTTCTACATTGTTCGGTGATCGTGAGGTTGTCACGTTGAATTTGGGTGTTAGTACCAAAATTTGGTCTAACATTTTCACACATATTTGCTTTCTCTTCTTCGCAGGTATGGATTATACTTGCAGCTGGCAGGCCCGGCGCGGCCTTGGATTTCTTGGATTATCCAGAACACATCTTCCTTCATTCAGAAAGATATGTTTTGGGGGGCAAAATGTTGACCCGCTTTTTAGTCAAAGCAGTCAAACATGGAATCTCTTTTGAACAATACGCTCAAGTGTTGGGAATACCGTCAGAAGACAGCAAGCGATTTGGTTGAAATCGCATCACAAACAAAGAATGGCCCGGAACTCCTATCGGACGACCTTTTCTGGGCCCGAAATCATCAATTACGGAGCTGAGCTCTGTAATTCTCGTAGCTCTCTGAATAAGCTTCAGTTTGAGCTTTGGTTCAACTCAATCGGACTTATGGTTTGAAAGTTATGCCCATTTCCGTGAACGCATGCAGAACCGGAAACTTGGATTTGGAATTAGCATATCCCTTTCGGATCGGATCGGCCTAGGAGGACCGGATCGGATTAAGACATCACTCCTTCACCAACTTAGCATCTTCCCTTCAACGCACAAGTGCCGGCTCGGGTTGGAGACCCCGGTTCGGATCGAGATGTGGCAGACCCGACCCGCCTGCAGTAATCTACACAAAACTTCGCAATGTCTTCGGCTCGAAAGCTCCGCACCGGTTCGGATCGGGACCGAACCGATCCCCTTCGACTCTGCACAGAAGTGCGCGCACGCTCTCTGCTGGAACAACCGGCTCGGTTCGGATCCGATCCGAACCGACTGGGCCTGCTGCTGCCACACTTCAGATTTGACCGATTCTCTTGCCATAACCACCTCCTACAAACACGGATCAGCCTCCACCTGTCCTAGCACGACCTGATGAACACTTCTCCACTACTTCCGAGATCACCTCAGCACGTGCCACGTGCCCCTCCGATCCGAACCGATTCAGACTCCCTGGCACTCCTCTACGCCAATAAATACACCACAACATGGCCATTTCAAGGGACTTTTGGCACTTGTTCTGGAGGGATTCCACCATTATCGACACAAGGACTTTGTGAACAGCGGAAGACCGCCCTCTAATCAATCAAAACACGGGGATTTCGTGTATAATATTCCCTTTAATCTCCTCTTCTTCACTGTAAACACGAGGATTTCATGTATAAACTGCAAACAAACATCATTGTAATAGTTTTCTTAAGATTTAAAAAACTATAAAGTGGACGTAGGCTTGGATTGAGCCCAACCACTATAAAAATATTGTGTGTATCCTTTACTTTTACTGCTTTTTCTGCATTGTTCGGTGATCGTGAGGTTGTCTCGTTGAATTTGGGTGTTAGTACCAAAATTTGGTCTAACATTTTCACACATATTTGCTTTCTCTTCTTCGCAGGTATGGATTATACTTGCAGCTGGCAGGCCCGGCGCGGCCTTGGATTTCTTGGATTATCCAGAACACATCTTCCTTCATTCAGCAAGATATGTTTTGGGGGGCGAAATGTTGACCCGCTTTTTAGTCAAAGCAGTCATACATGGAATCTCTTTTGAACAATACGCTCAAGTGTTGGGAATACCGTCAGAAGACAGCAAGCGATTTGGTTGAAATCGCATCACAAACAAAGAATGGCCCGGAACTCCTATCGGACGACCTTTTCTGGGCCCGAAATCATCAATTACGGAGTTGAGCTCTTTAATTCTCGTAGCTCTCTGAATAAGCTTCAGATTGAGCTTTGGTTCAACTCAATCGGACTTACGGTTTGAAAGTCATGCCCATTTCCGTGAACGCATGCAGAACCAGAAACTTGGATTTGGAATTAGCATATCCCTTTCGGATCGGATCGGCCTAGGAGGACCGGATCGGATTAAGACATCACTCCTTCAACAACTTAGCATCTTCCCTTCAACGCACAAGTGCCGGCTCGGGTTGGAGACCCCGGTTCGGATCGGGATGAGGCAGACCCGACCCGCCTGCAGTAATCTACACAAAACTTCGCAATGTCTTCGGCTCGAAAGCTCCGCACCGGTTCGGATCGGGACCGAACCGATCCCATTCGACTCTGCATAGAAGTGCGCGCACGCTCTCTGCTGGAACAACCGCCTCGGTTCGGATCCGATCCGAACCGACTGGGCCTGCTGCTGCCACACTTCAGATTTGACCGATTCTCTTGCCATAACCACCTCCTACAAACATGGATCGGCCTCCACCTGTCCTAGCACGACCTGATGACCACTTCTCCACTACTTCCGAGATCACCTCAGCGCGTGCCACGTGCCCCTCCAATCCGAACCGATTCAGACTCCCTGGCACTCCTCTACGCCTATAAATACACCACAACATGGCCATTTGAAGGGACTTTTGGCACTTGTTCTGGAGGGATTCCACCATTATCGACACAAGGACTTTGTGAACAGCGGAAGACCGCCCTCTAATCAGTCAAAACACGAGGATTTCGTGTATAATCTTCCCTTTAATCTCCTCTTCTTCACTGTAAACACGAGGATTTCATGTATAAACTGCAAACAAACATCATTGTAATAATTTTCTTAAAATTTAAGAAACTATAAAGTGGACGTAGGCTTGGATTGAGCCCAACCACTATAAAAATATTGTGTGTATCCTTTACTTTTACTGCTTTTTCTGCATTGTTCGGTGATCGTGAGGTTGTCACGTTGAATTTGGGTGTTAGTACCAAAATTTGGTCTAACATTTTCAGACATATTTGCTTTCTCTTCTTCGCAGGTATGGATTATACTTGCAGCTGGCAGGCCCAACGCGGCCTTGGATTTCTTGGATTATCCAGAACACATCTTCCTTCATTCAGCAAGATATGTTCTGGGGGGCAAAATGTTGACCCGCTTTTTAGTCAAAGCAGTCATACATGGAATCTCTTTTGAACAATACGCTCAAGGGTTGGGAATACCGTCAGAAGACAGCAATCGATTTGGTTGAAATCGCATCACAAACAAAGAATGGCCCGGAACTCCTATCGGACGACCTTTTCTGGGCCCGAAATCATCAATTACGAAGCTCAGCTCTTTATTTCTCGTAGCTCTCTGAATAAGTTTCAGTTTCAGCTTTGGTTCAAATCAATCGGACTTACGGTTTGAAAGTTCTGCCCATTTCCGTGAACGCATGCAGAACCGGAAACTTGGATTTGGAATTAGCATATCCCTTTCGGATCGGATCGGCCTAGGAGGACCGGATCGGATTAAGACATCACTCCTTCACCAACTTAGCATCTTCCCTTCAACGCACAGGTGCCGCTCGGATTGGAGACCCCGGTTCGGATCGGGATGAGGCAGACCCCACCCGCCTGCAGTAATCTACACAAAACTTCGCAATGTCTTCGGCTCGAAAGCTCCGCACCGGTTCGGATCGGGACCGAACCGATCCCCTTCGACTCTGCACAGAAGTGCGCGCACGCTCTCTGCTGGAACAACCGGCTCGGTTCGGATCCGATCCGAACCGACTGGGCCTGCTGCTGCCACACTTCAGATTTGACCGATTCTCTTGCCATAACCACCTCCTACAAACACGGATCGGCCTCCACCTGTCCTAGCACGACCTGATGACCACTTCTCCACTACTTCCGAGATCACCTCAGCGCGTGCCACGTGCCCCTCCGATCCGAACCGATTCAGACTCCCTGGCACTCCTCTACGCCTATAAATACACCACAACATGGCCATTTCAAGGGTATTCTGGCACTTGTTCTGGAGGGATTCCACCATTATCGACACAAGGACTTTGTGAACAGCGGAAGACCGCCCTCTAATCAATCAAAACACGAGGATTTCGTGTATAATCTTCCCTTTAATCTCCTCTTCTTCACTGTAAACACGAGGATTTCATGTATAAACTGCAAACAAACATCATTGTAATAGTTTTCTTAAGATTTAAGAAACTATAAAGTGGACGTAGGCTTGGATTGAGCCCAACCACTATAAAAATATTGTGTGTATCCTTTACTTTTACTTCTTTTTCTGCATTGTTCGGAGATCGTGAGGTTGTCACGTTGAATTTGGGTGTTAGTACCAAAATTTGATCTAACATTTTCACACATATTTGCTTTCTCTTCTTCGCAGGTATGGATTATACTTGCAGCTGGCAGGCCCGGCGCGGCCTTGGATTTCTTGGATTATCCAGAACACATCTTCCTTCATTCAGCAAGATATGTTCTGGGGGGCAAAATGTTGACCCGCTTTTTAGTCAAAGCAGTCATACATGGAATCTCTTTTGAACAATACGCTCAAGTGTTGGGAATACCGTCAGAAGACAGCAAGCGATTTGGTTGAAATCGCATCACAAACAAAGAATGGCCCGGAACTCCTATCGGACGACCTTTTCTGGGCCCGAAATCATCAATTACGAAGCAAAGCTCTGTAATTCTCGTAGCTCTCTGAATAAGCTTCAGTTTGAGCTTTGGTTCAACTCAATCGGACTTACGGTCTGAAAGTTATGCCCATTTCCGTGAACGCATGCAGAACCGGAAACTTGGATTTGGAATTAGCATATCCCTTTCGGATCGGATCGGCCTAGGAGGACCGGATCGGATTAAGACATCACTCCTTCACCAACTTAGCATCTTCCTTTCAACGCACAGGTGCCGGCTCGGATTGGAGACCCCGGTTCGGATCGGGATGAGGCAGACCCGACCCGCCTGCAGTAATCTACACAAAACTTCGCAATGTCTTCGGCTCGAAAGCTCCGCACCGGTTCGGATCGGGACCGAACCGATCCCCTTCGACTCTGCACAGAAGTGGGCGCACGCTCTCTGCTGGAACAACCGGCTCGGTTCGGATCCGATCCGAACCAACTGGGCCTGCTGCTGTCACACTTCTGATTTGACCGATTCTCTTGCCATAACCACCTCCTACAAACACGGATCGGCCTCCACCTGTCCTAGCACGACCTGATGACCACTTCTCCACTACTTCCGAGATCACCTCAGCTCGTGCCACGTGCCCCTCCGATCCGAACCGATTCAGACTCCCTGGCACTCCTCTACGCCTATAAATACACCACAACATGGCCATTTCAAGGGACTTTTGGCACTTGTTCTGGAGGGATTCCACCATTATCGACACAAGGACTTTGTGAACAGCGGAAGACCGCCCTCTAATCAATCAAAACACGAGGATTTCGTGTATAATCTTCCCTTTAATCTCCTCTTCTTCACTGTAGACACGAGGATTTCATGTATAAACTGCAAACAAACATCATTGTAATAGTTTTCTTAAGATTTAAGAAACTATAAAGTGGACGTAGGCTTGGATTGAGCCCAACCACTATAAAAATATTGTGTGTATCCTTTACTTTTACTTCTTTTTCTGCATTGTTCGGAGATCGTGAGGTTGTCACGTTGAATTTGGGTGTTAGTACCAAAATTTGATCTAACATTTTCACACATATTTGCTTTCTCTTCTTCGCAGGTATGGATTATACTTGCAGCTGGCAGGCCCGGCGCGGCCTTGGATTTCTTGGATTATCCAGAACACATCTTCCTTCATTCAGCAAGATATGTTCTGGGGGGCAAAATGTTGACCCGCTTTTTAGTCAAAGCAGTCATACATGGAATCTCTTTTGAACAATACGCTCAAGTGTTGGGAATACCGTCAGAAGACAGCAAGCGATTTGGTTGAAATCGCATCACAAACAAAGAATGGCCCGGAACTCCTATCGGACGACCTTTTCTGGGCCCGAAATCATCAATTACGAAGCAAAGCTCTGTAATTCTCGTAGCTCTCTGAATAAGCTTCAGTTTGAGCTTTGGTTCAACTCAATCGGACTTACGGTCTGAAAGTTATGCCCATTTCCGTGAACGCATGCAGAACCGGAAACTTGGATTTGGAATTAGCATATCCCTTTCGGATCGGATCGGCCTAGGAGGACCGGATCGGATTAAGACATCACTCCTTCACCAACTTAGCATCTTCCTTTCAACGCACAGGTGCCGGCTCGGATTGGAGACCCCGGTTCGGATCGGGATGAGGCAGACCCGACCCGCCTGCAGTAATCTACACAAAACTTCGCAATGTCTTCGGCTCGAAAGCTCCGCACCGGTTCGGATCGGGACCGAACCGATCCCCTTCGACTCTGCACAGAAGTGCGCGCACGCTCTCTGCTGGAACAACCGGCTCGGTTCGGATCCGATCCGAACCAACTGGGCCTGCTGCTGTCACACTTCTGATTTGACCGATTCTCTTGCCATAACCACCTCCTACAAACACGGATCGGCCTCCACCTGTCCTAGCACGACCTGATGACCACTTCTCCACTACTTCCGAGATCACCTCAGCTCGTGCCACGTGCCCCTCCGATCCGAACCGATTCAGACTCCCTGGCACTCCTCTACGCCTATAAATACACCACAACATGGCCATTTCAAGGGACTTTTGGCACTTGTTCTGGAGGGATTCCACCATTATCGACACAAGGACTTTGTGAACAGCGGAAGACCGCCCTCTAATCAATCAAAACACGAGGATTTCGTGTATAATCTTCCCTTTAATCTCCTCTTCTTCACTGTAGACACGAGGATTTCATGTATAAACTGCAAACAAACATCATTGTAATAGTTTTCTTAAGATTTAAGAAACTATAAAGTGAACGTAGGCTTGGATTGAGCCCAACCACTATAAAAATATTGTGTGTATCCTTTACTTTTACTGCTTTTTCTGAATTGTTGGTGATCGTGAGGTTGTCACGTTGAATTTGGGTGTTAGTACCAAAATTTGGTCTAACATTTTCACACATATTTGCTTTCTCTTCTTCGCAGGTATGGATTATACTTGCAGCTGGCAGGCCCGGCGCGGCCTTGGATTTCTTGGATTATCCAGAACACATCTAACTTCATTCAGCAAGATATGTTCTGGGGGGCAAAATGTTGACCCGCTTTTTAGTCAAAGCAGTCATACATGGAATCTCTTTTGAACAATAAGCTCAAGTGTTGGGAATACCGCCAGAAGACAGCAAGCGATTTGGTTGAAATCGCATCACAAACAAAGAATGGCCCGGAACTCCTATCGGACGACCTTTTCTGGGCCCGAAATCATCAATTACGGAGCTGAGCTCTTTAATTCTCGTAGCTCTCTGAATAAGCTTCAGTTTGAGCTTTGGTTCAACTCAATCGGACTTACGGTTTGAAAGTTATGCCCATTTCCGTGAACGCATGCAGAACCGGAAACTTGGATTTGGAATTAGCATATCCCTTTCGGATCGGATCGGCCTAGGAGGACCGGATCGGATTAAGACATCACTCCTTCACCAACTTAGCATCTTCCCTTCAACGCACAGGTGCCGGCTCGGATTGGAGACCCCGGTTCGGATCGGGATGAGGCAGACCCGACCCGCCTGCAGTAATCTACACAAAACTTCGCAATGTCTTCGGCTCGAAAGCCCCGCACCGGTTCGGATCGGGACCGAACCGGTCCCCTTCGACTCTGCACAGAAGTGCGCGCACGCTCTCTCCTGGAACAACCGGCTCGGTTCGGATCCGATCCGAACCGACTGGGCCTGCTACTGCCACACTTCAGATTTGACCGATTCTCTTGCCATAACAACCTCCTAAAAACACGGATCGGCCTCCACCTGTCCTAGCACGACCTGATGACCACTTCTCCACTACTTCCGAGATCACCTCAGCGCGTGCCACGTGCCCCTCCGATCCGAACCGATTCAGACTCCCTGACACTCCTCTACGCCTATAAATACACCACAACATGGCCATTTCAAGGGGATTTTGGCACTTGTTCTGGAGGGATTCCACCGTTATCGACACAAGGACTTTGTGAACAGCGGAAGACCGCCCTCTAATCAATCAAAACACGAGGATTTCGTGTATAATCTTCCCTTTAATCTCCTCTTCTTCACTGTAAACACGAGGATTTCATGTATAATCTGCAAACAAACATCATTGTAATAGTTTTCTTAAGATTTAAGAAATTATAAAGTGGACGTAGGCTTGGATTGAGCCCAACCACTATAAAAATATTGTGTGTATCCTTTACTTTTACTGCTTTTTCTGCATTGTTCGGTGATCGTGAGGTTGTCACGTTGAATTTGGGTGTTAGTACCAAAATTTGGTCTAACATTTTCACACATATTTGCTTTCTCTTCTTCGCAGGTATGGATTATACTTGCAGCTGGCAGGCCCGGCGCGGCCTTGGATTTCTTGGATTATCCAGAACACATCTTCCTTCATTCAACAAGATATGTTCTGGGGGGAAAAATGTTGACCCGCTTTTTAGTCAAAGCAGTCATACATGGAATCTCTTTTTAACAATACGCTCAAGTGTTGGGAATACCGTCAGAAGACAGCAAGCGATTTGGTTGAAATCGCATCACAAACAAAGAATGGCCCGGAACTCCTATCGGACGACCTTTTCTAGGCCTGAAATCATCAATTACGGAGCTGAGCTCTTTATTTCTCGTAGCTCTGTGAATAAGCTTCAGTTTGAGCTTTGGTTCCACTCAATCGGACTTACGATTTGAAAGTTATGCCCATTTCCGTGAACGCATGCAGAACCGGAAACTTGGATTTGGAATTAGTATATCCCTTTCGGATCGGATCGGCCTAGGAGGACCGGATCGGATTAAGACATCACTCCTTCACCAACTTAGCATCTTCCCTTCAACGCACAGGTGCCGGCTCGGATTGGAGACCCCGGTTCGGATCGGGATGAGGCAGATCCGACCCGCCTGCAGTAATCTACACATAACTTCGTAATGTCTTCGGCTCGAAAGCTCCGCACCGGTTCGGATCGGGACCGAACCGATCCCCTTCGACTCTGCACAGAAGTGCGCGCACGCTCTCTGCTGGAACAACCGTCTCGGTTCGGATCCGATCCGAACCGACTGGGCCTGCTGCTGCCACACTTCAGATTTGACCGATTCTCTTGCCATAACCACCTCCTACAAACACGGATCAGCCTCCACCTGTCCTAGCACGACCTGATGACCACTTCTCCACTACTTCCGAGATCACCTCAGCGCGTGCGACGTGCCCCTCCGATCCGAACCGATTCAGACTCCCTGGCACTCCTCTACGCCTATAAATACACCACAACATGGCCATTTCAAGGGACTTTTGGCACTTGTTCTGGAGGGATTCCACCATTATCGACACAAGGACTTTGTGAACAGCGGAAGACCGCCCTCTAATCAATCAAAACACGGGGATTTCGTGTATAATCTTCCCTTTAATCTCCTCTTCTTCACTGTAAACACGAGGATTTCATGTATAAACTGCAAACAAACATCATTGTAATAGTTTTCTTAAGATTTAAGAAACTATAAAGTGGACGTAGGCTTGGATTGAGCCCAACCACTATAAAAATATTGTGTGTATCCTTTACTTTTACTGCTTTTTCTACATTGTTCGGTGATCGTGAGGTTGTCACGTTGAATTTGGGTGTTAGTACCAAAATTTGGTCTAACATTTTCACACATATTTGCTTTCTCTTCTTCGCAGGTATGGATTATACTTGCAGCTGGCAGGCCCGGCGCGGCCTTGGATTTCTTGGATTATCCAAAACACATCTTCCTTCATTCAGAAAGATATGTTTTGGGGGGCAAAATGTTGACCCGCTTTTTAGTCAAAGCAGTCAAACATGGAATCTCTTTTGAACAATACGCTCAAGTGTTGGGAATACCGTCAGAAGACAGCAAGCGATTTGGTTGAAATCGCATCACAAACAAAGAATGGCCCGGAACTCCTATCGGACGACCTTTTCTGGGCCCGAAATCATCAATTACGGAGCTGAGCTCTGTAATTCTCGTAACTCTCTGAATAAGCTTCAGTTTGAGCTTTGGTTCAACTCAATCGGACTTATGGTTTGAAAGTTATGCCCATTTCCGTGAACGCATGCAGAACCGGAAACTTGGATTTGGAATTAGCATATCCCTTTCGGATCGGATCGGCCTAGGAGGACCGGATCGGATTAAGACATCACTCCTTCACCAACTTAGCATCTTCCCTTCAACGCACAAGTGCCGGCTCGGGTTGGAGACCCCGGTTCGGATCGAGATGTGGCAGACCTGACCCGCCTGCAGTAATCTACACAAAACTTCGCAATGTCTTCGGCTCGAAAGCTCCGCACCGGTTCGGATCGGGACCGAACCGATCCCCTCGACTCTGCACAGAAGTGCGCGCACGCTCTCTGCTGGAACAACCGGCTCGGTTCGGATCCGATCCGAACCGACTGGGCCTGCTGCTGCCACACTTCAGATTTGACCGATTCTCTTTCCATAACCACCTCCTACAAACACGGATCGGCCTCCACCTGTCCTAGCATGACCTGATGAACACTTCTCCACTACTTCCGAGATCACCTCAGCACGTGCCACGTGCCCCTCCGATCCGAACCGATTCAGACTCCCTGGCACTCCTCTACGCCAATAAATACACCACAACATGGCCATTTCAAGGGACTTTTGGCACTTGTTCTGGAGGGATTCCACCATTATCGACACAAGGACTTTGTGAACAGCGGAAGACCGCCCTCTAATCAATCAAAACACGAGGATTTCGTGTATAATCTTCCCTTTAATCTCCTCTTCTTCACTGTAAACACGAGGATTTCATGTATAAACTGCAAACAATCATCATTGTAATAGTTTTCTTAAGATTTAAGAAACTATAAAGTGGACGTAGGCTTGGATTGAGCCCAACCATTATAAAAATATTGTGTGTATCCTTTACTTTTACTGCTTTTTCTGCATTGTTCGGTGATCGTGAGGTTGTCACGTTGAATTTGGGTGTTAGTACCAAAATTTGGTCTAACAATTTCACACATATTTGCTTTCTCTTCTTCGCAGGTATGGATTATACTTGCAGCTGGCAGGCCCGGCGCGGCCTTAGATTTCTTGGATTATCCAGAACACATCTTCCTTCATTCAACAAGATATGTTCTGGGGGGCAAAATGTTGACCCGCTTTTTAGTCAAAGCAGTCATACATGGAATCTCTTTTGAACAATACGCTCAAGTGTTGGGAATACCTTCAGAAGACAGCAAGCGATTTGGTTGAAATCGCATCACAAACAAAGAATGGCCCGGAACTCCTATCGGACGACCTTTTCTAGGCCCGAAATCATCAATTACGGAGCTGAGCTCAGAAATTCTCGTAGCTCTCTGAATAAGCTTCAGTTTGAGCTTTGGTTCAACTCAATCGGACTTACGGTTTGAAAGTTATGCCCATTTCCGTGAACGCGTGCAGAACCGGAAACTTGGATTTGGAATTAGCATATCCCTTTCGGATCGGATCGGCCTAGGAGGACCGGATCGGATTAAGACATCACTCCTTCACCAACTTAGCATCTGCCCTTCAACGCATAGGTGCCAGCTCGGATTGGAGACCCCGGTTCGGATCGGGATGAGGCAGACCCGACCCGCCTGTAGTAATCTACACAAAACTTCGCAATGTCTTCGGCTCGAAAGCTCCACACCGGTTCGGAACGGGACCGAACCGATCCCCTTCGACTCTGCACAGAAGTGCGCGCACGCTCTCTGCTGGAATAACTGGCTCGGTTCGGATCCGATCCGAACCGACTGGGCCTGCTGCTGCCACACTTCAGATTTGACCGATTCTCTTGCCATAACCACCTCCTACAAACACGGATCGGCCTCCACCTGTCCTAGCACGACCTGATGACCACTTCTCCACTACTTCCGAGATCACCTCAGCACGTGCCACGTGCCCCTCCGATCCGAACCGATTCAGACTCCCTGGCACTCCTCTACGCCTATAAATACACCACAACATGGCCATTTCAAGGGACTTTTGGCACTTGTTCTGGAGGGATTCCACCATTATCGAAACAAGGACTTTGTGAACAGCGGAAGACCGCCCTCTAATCAAACAAAACACGAGGATTTCGTGTATAATCTTCCCTTTAATCTCCTCTTCTTCACTGTAAACACGAGGATTTCATGTATAAACTGCAAACAAACATCATTGTAATAGTTTTCTTAAGATTTAAGAAACTATAAAGTGGACGTAGGCTTGGATTGAGCCCAACCACTATAAAAATATTGTGTGTATCCTTTGCTTTTACTGCTTTTTCTGCATTGTTGGTGATTGTGAGGATGTCACGTTGAATTTGGGTGTTAGTACCAAAATTTGGTCTAACATTTTCACACATATTTGCTTTCTCTTCTTCGCAGGTATGGATTATACTTGCAGCTGGCAGGCCCGGCGCGGCCTTGGATTTCTTGGATTATCCAGAACACATCTTCCTTCATTCAGCAAGATATGTTCTGGGGGGCAAAATGTTGACCCGCTTTTTAGTCAAAGCAGTCATACATGGAATTTCTTTTGAACAATACGCTCAAGTGTTGGGAATACCGTCAGAAGACAGCAAGCGATTTGGTTGAAATCGCATCACAAACAAAGAATGGCCCGGAACTCCTATCGGACGACCTTTTCTGGGCCCGAAATCATCAATTACGGAGCTGAGCTCTTTAATTCTCGTAGCTCTCTGAATAAGGTTCAGTTTGAGCTTTGGTTCAACTCAATCGGACTTACGGTTTGAAAGTTATGCCCATTTCCGTGAACGCATGCAGAACCGGAAACTTGGATTTGGAATTAGCATATCCCTTTCGGATCGGATCGGCCTAGGAGGACCGGATTGGATTAAGACATCACTCCTTCACCAACTTAGCATCTTCCCTTCAACGCACAGGTGCCGGCTCGAATTGGAGACCCCGGTTCGGATCGGGATGAGGCAGACTGTAACACCCCACCTCCGTTAAGGTCACTCACAAAGGGAATGCCTTAACTTTGGTGGAGCATTTTAGTAAACGAACAGAAACTTACAAGACAGATAAAACAGTACTTGAAAATTTTTAAATTTATTACAGCGGAAACAGAAAATTAATATGGTTACATCCTTTCAATTTCAGAATTCAAGTACAAAATATCAGTCTTGTACAAAAGCCTTCAAAATGCATAGTTTAAAATCATAATCCCCATGGAACGGAAGCTATACAGAGCCGAGCCATACTTTAAGCACTTCAAGCAAAGAGAAATCCGGATCAAGCTAAAGTATTTCCCTCCTTGGATAACCTGGGGGGTGGAAACGGAAGAAAGGAGGCGAAAACAACAAGGGTCAGACAAAAAGTCTGGCAAGTCCAGTGACTTTCAGCATATGAACAGATAATAATAATATGATATGAACATAAAACTGGATGTGAGATAACTATAACAGGTGTAGCAGATATAACAGAAAAACAGAATGATATAAACTATTGTTTTACACTTCTCTGCACTAATACTAGTGTAACAGAATTAGGTGTCACCCTAATGTCTAAATTGAAGCAGGAACGGGTACAGAATACTTTAACAGAAAACAGAATGCTAATAATGGGCCTTTACTACCCGATCAGAAACAGACAGAAGCAGAAACAGATTTATCCCTATGGAAACAGAATGTGGAATTAGGTGTACACTAGTAATGGGCATTTACCACCCGAACACACGGTACCACACAGAAACAGACAGATGTTACCACCCAACAGAAACAGACGGTACCAACAGAAACAGACAGAACTAAGCGTACCCTAAAACCCTACCCCAAGCGATCGGCTCCCTAATACATAAATATCCTGTGTCGGCCCCACAGTAGGGTGTATCACTCCCTAAAGTGACAACCAATTGGCACAGACCTATTTACAGATGTCACGGCGTCTTACATCCTCAGAGGCAGATCGGGATCCATGCACGCACATGACCCGGTTGGAACGCACCATCAACACCCCTCGCCATTATCAGAATGAACCTCTTATAATTAGTTCAGTAAGCGTGCCCGGACCCTACTTACTGTTGGGTCAAAGTTTCGATACCAGAAAGGGTTACTGACTAATATGGGTCCCAAACAACAGATGACACAAGTAATTCCCTTCCTAACCTTGTGTCCCCAGACTAACAGATTTCAGATTACCTTGTTTACAAGTTCAGACATACAAAATTCAGATTTACTAATTCACAAATTAAGTTAACAAGTTTTCAGACTAATGGGTCAGATGTACAGATTTTTCAGATTTGTCTAACTTTGTATTGGGCCTACAGATTCATGGACGGGTTTTACTACATCTATTAATCCCTTTGGTTTAACCATATTTTCCCCAATACGTTTTAGACGTCATTCTTATCTTAGATTTGCATTAATTAATTATTAATGCACAGACCTCTCACATTAGGTCGGTAGCTTGTGGCCGCTGGATATGCCGGGCGGTTCCGGGCAGACTTCTGCCACAAGCCAGACCTAACCTCGTGTCTTACGCATGTTATGACTAACTTCTCACATTAGAACCTATTGTTTGCGGCCACTGGATGTGCCGGGCGGTTCCGGGCAGATTTACGCCGCAAACTCATTCTAACCTCGAGTTAGCCATGTTTATCTTTGCGGCCAATTAATTAATAATTTACCGTTTATGCGCACGCCCAATATATATGCCAATTCAGATTATATCAATAACAGGATGATTATATCAACACAGCAGATAACAGACTTTAGCAGATAGCAGATTTTATATGACTTAACGGATTTAACAGATTTAGCAACTTAGCAGATTTTGGCATATAACAGGTTAGGCATTTCAACCGACAAATTTTACAAATTAGGCATTTCAATCTAATTAGCAGTCTAGGAAATATAACAAAACTAGCAGTTTAGGCAACTTGGCAAATTAGCAGATTTAGCAAATTTAATATTTCTAAAGGTTCTATTTACATGCCTTGCCTAAACATAAATTAGGCCTAAATTCATATGCCTAAATAATTGTCATGATTCACAATATGATCATATACTTCCATGTTGGCATACATTTACATAGCGCAGAATATGGACATAATTTACCCTATAACATATGTTCCAGTTTTTGTTAAACTAGCATTCTACAGCAGATTCACATATAAACTGTACCAAATATAACCATTAATTCCAATGCATGCCATATATCCAAAAATCCCTATTTATGTGTAATCACAATAATAGATATCCTAATTAATGTAAATCTTTTACACTTAAGCTTCCATATCTTCTTCTTTTTAAGTCATGAATCATTAGGCAAACTATACCCAACAATCTAAATCTTTAAATCAAATCTTCTAAAAATCAAATCTTGACTTTATTATGCATTTTGTTCAAAGTCTCAAATCATATGTAATCTTACAGTGGTTCCTCTTCTTCTTTTATTACAAAATATGCATAGGTCTAAAACTAGTTTATAACATATGCTTATTTTTCTAATTAATTACCGATCTAAATTACAACATAACTATGCATACAACATGCATAAATTATATGTTCATAGTCAAATTTATGCATCCAATCCCAAGTCACATGTCCAATATATTTTATGCCTCAGACCTAAAGTCATACATTCAATTTAGTCTTGTCAAATTTCGCATCATTCATCCCAAAATTTGCGTTCATACGTTCATCTCTTATGAGATTAGGCACAGGCTCGTGGTAGCCTGGCTATAGAAACAGAAAAGAAGAAAGGAATATAGAACAGTCACAGAAAACAGATCTAACAGAAGAGAATACAACCTCAAACTCAGATTTAAATGCATATCAAAATTATAATTAACGTTTATAGCGGAGAATAACTGTACTTGCCTTGATTGGATTAAAGAAAGAACTTTAACTTGTTGTAGAACCTTTGCAGAAACTTTAATCTCTAGTTTGAATTTGAGTTGCTTAGGCTGATGTTGATTATCTTCTAGATTTAATTCCAGCAGAGCAGCGACGCCATTTTTATTTTTTTATTAGAAGAAGAGAGCAATGGAGGCTAGAGAATTGTGTAAGAAGCCTAGGTAGAGTCTAGGGTCATTTTATAGAGTTTATGAACTGATTAGGACCATCAATGTTGCTTGGATTGATCGTGGCCATTCATTCGAAAGAGGGACCAATTAGAGCCTGCCACCTAGCCCTAATGACAAGGCAGACCACAGAAAATCGACCAACATAGAATAGGCCAGCCATGGTGGACTGGGTTCGACCTGGGTCTGGACCAGGTCGACAGCCCTGTCGACAGCCCTGTCGACCTGGTTAGACCAGGTCGACAGCCCAGTCGACCTGGGTGTCTTAGGCGGGAGTTTTCCCGCCTTGGCCAATTGGGCCCGGTTTTAATTTTTAAACTGTTTTATTCTGCTCGAATTTTAAACTTAATTCAGAAACTTCCGAAGGCCATATCTTCTTCATACGGACTCCGTTTTTCGAAAACTCGGACTCTATTTCGCGTATTTTTCTGAGACGAACGCAATGGCTTATCCCGTTTCCCTTAGTTCTTTGATTTCAAATTAATTGTACTTTAATTTGTTAATTCCACAATTATAGAATACACGGGGTGTTACACAGACCCGACCCGCCTGCAGTAATCTACACAAAACTTCGCAATGTCTTCGGCTCGAAAGCTCCGCACCGGTTTGGATCGGGACCGAACCGATCCCCTTCGACTCTGCACAGAAGTGCGCGCACGCTCTCTGCTGGAACAACCGGCTCGGTTCGGATCCGATCCGAAACGACTGGGCCTACTGCTGCCACACTTCAGATTTGACCGATTCTCTTGCCATTACCACCTCCTACAAACTCGGATCGGCCTCCACCTGTCCTAGCACGACCTGATGACCACTTCTCCACTACTTCCGAGATCACCTCATCGCGTTCCACATGCCCCTCCGATCCGAACCGATTCAGACTCCCTGGCACTCCTCTACGCCTATAAATACACCACAACATGGCCATTTCAAGGGACTTTTGGCACTTGTTCTGGAGGGATTCCACCATTATCGACACAATGACTTTGTGAACAGTGGAAGACCGCCCTCTAATCAATCAAAACACGAGGATTTCGTGTATAATCTTCCCTTTAATCTCCTCTTCTTCACTGTAAACACGAGGATTTCATGTATAAACTGCAAACAAACATCATTGTAACAGTTTTCTTAAGATTTAAGAAACTATAAAGTGGACGTAGGCTTGGATTGAGCCCAACCACTATAAAAATATTGTGTGTATCATTTACTTTTACTGCTTTTTCTGCATTGTTCGGTGATCGTGAGGTTGTCACGTTGAATTTGGGTGTTAGTACCAAAATTTGGTCTAACATTTTCACACATATTTGCTTTCTCTTCTTCGCAGGTATGGATTATACTTGCAGCTGGCAGGCCCGGCGCGGCCTTGGATTTCTTGGATTATCCAGAACACATCTTCCTTCATTCAGCAAGATATGTTCTGGGGGGCAAAATGTTGACCCGCTTTTTAGTCAAAGCAGTCATACATGGAATCTCTTTTGAACAATACGCTCAAGTGTTGGGAATACCGTCAGAAGACAGCAAGCGATTTGGTTGAAATCGCATCACAAACAAAGAATGGCCCGGAACTCCTATCGGACGACCTTTTCTGGGCCCGAAATCATCAATTACGGAGCTGAGCTCTTTATTTCTCGTAGCTCTCTGAATAAGCTTCAGTTTCAGCTTTGGTTCAACTCAATCAGACTTACGGTTTGAAAGTTATGCCCATTTCCGTGAACGCATGCAGAACCGGAAACTTGGATTTGGAATTAGCATATCCCTTTCGGATCGGATCGGCCTAGGAGGACCGGATCGGATTAAGACATCACTCCTTCACCAACTTAGCATCTTCCCTTCAACGCACAGGTGCCGGCTCGGATTGGAGACCCCGGTTCGGATCGGGATGAGGCAGACCCGACCCGCCTGCAGTAATCTACACAAAACTTCGCAATGTCTTCGGCTCGAAAGCTCCGCACCGGTTCGGATCGGGACCGAACCGATCCCCTTCGACTCTGCACAGAAGTGCGCGCACGCTCTCTGCTGGAACAACCGGCTCGGTTCGGATCCGATCCGAACCGACTGGGCCTGCTGCTGCCACACTTCAGATTTGACCGATTCTCTTGCCATAACCACCTCCAACAAACACGGATCGGCCTCCACCTGTCCTAGCACGACATGATGACCACTTCTCCACTACTTCCGAGATCACCTCAGCGCGTGCCACGTGCCCCTCCGATCCGAACCGATTCAGACTCCCTGGCACTCCTCTACGCCTATAAATACACCACAACATGGCCATTTCATGGGACTTTTGGCACTTGTTCTGGAGGGATTCCACCATTATCGACACAAGGACTTTGTGAACAGCGGAAGACCGCCCTCTAATCAATCAAAACAGGAGGATTTTGTGTATAATCTTCCCTTTAATCTCCTCTTCTTCACTGTAAACACGAGGATTTCATGTATAAACTGCAAAAAAACATCATTGTAATAGTTTTCTTAAGATTTAAGAAACTATAAAGTGGACGTAGGCTTGGATTGAGCCCAACCACTATAAAAATATTGTGTGTATCCTTTACTTTTACTGCTTTTTCTGCATTGTTCGGTGATCGTGAGGTTGTCACGTTGAATTTGGGTGTTAGTACCAAAATTTGGTCTAACATTTTCACACATATTTGCTTTCTCTTCTTCGCAGGTATGGATTATACTTGCAGCTGGCAGGCCCGGCGCGGCCTTGGATTTCTTGGATTATCCAGAACACATCTTCCTTCATTCAGCATGATATGTTCTGGGGGGCAAAATGTTGACCCGCTTTTTAGTCAAAGCAGTCATACATGGAATCTCTTTTGAACAATAAGCTCAAGTGTTGGGAATACCGTCAGAAGACAGCAAGCGATTTGGTTGAAATCGCATCACAAACAAAGAATGGCCCGGAACTCCTATCGGACGACCTTTTCTGGGCCCGAAATCATCAATTACGGAGCTAAGCTCCGTAGTTCTCGTAGCTCTCTGAATGAGCTTCAGTTTGAGCTTTGGTTCAACTCAATCGGACTTACGGTTTGAAAGTTATGCCCATTTCCGTGAACGCATGGAGAACCGGAAACTTCGATTTGGAATTAGCATATCCCTTTCGGATCGGATCGGCCTAGGAGGACCGGATCGGATTAAGACATCACTCCTTCACCAACTTAGCATCTTCCCTTCAACGCACAGGTACCGGCTCGGATTGGAGACCCCGGTTCGGATCGGGATGAGGCAGACCCGACCCGCCTGCAGTAATCTACACAAAATTTCGCAATGTCTTCGGCTCGAAAGCTCCGCACCGGTTCGGATCGGGACCGAACCGATCCCCTTCGACTCTGCACAGAAGTGCGCGCACGCTCTCTGCTGGAACAACCGGCTCGGTTCGGATCCGATCCGAACCGACTGGGCCTGCTGCTGCCACACTTCAGATTTGACCGATTCTCTTGCCATAACCACCTCCTACAAACACGGATCGGCCTCCACCTGTCCTAGCACGACATGATGACCACTTCTCCACTACTTCCAAGATCACCTCAGCGCGTGCCACGTGCCCCTCCGATCCGAACCGATTCAGACTCCCTGGCACTCCTCTACGCCTATAAATACACCACAACATGGCCATTTCAAGGGACTTTTGGCACTTGTTCTGGAGGGATTCCACCATTATCGACACAAGGACTTTGTGAACAGCGGAAGGCCGCCCTCTAATCAATCAAAACACGAGGATTTCGTGTATAATCTTCCCTTTAATCTCCTCTTCTTCACTGTAAACTCGAGGATTTCATGTATAAACTGCAAACAAACATCATTGTAATAGTTTTCTTAAGATTTAAGAAACTATAAAGTGGACGTAGGCTTGGATTGAGCCCAACCACTATAAAAATATTGTGTGTATCCTTAACTTTTACTGCTTTTTCTGCATTGTTCGGTGATCGTGAGGTTGTCACGTTGAATTTGGGTGTTAGTACCAAAATTTGGTCTAACATTTTCACACATATTTGCTTTCTCTTCTTCGCAGGTATGGATTATACTTGCAGCTGGCAGGCCCGGCGCGGCCTTGGATTTCTTTGATTATCCAGAACACATCTTCCTTCATTCAGCAAGATATGTTCTGGGGGGAAAAATGTTGACCCGCTTTTTAGTCAAAGCAGTCATACATGGAATCTCTTTTGAACAATACGCTCAAGTGTTGGGAATACCGTCAGAAGACAGCAAGCGATTTGGTTGAAATCGCATCACAAACAAAGAATGGCCCGGAACTCCTATCGGACGACCTTTTCTGGGCCCGAAATCATCAATTACGGAGCAAAGCTCCGTAAATCTCGTAGCTCTCTGAATGAGCTTCAGTTTGAGCTTTGGTTCAACTCAATCGGACTTACGATTTGAAAGTTATGCCCATTTCCGTGAACGAATGCAGAACCGGAAACTTGGATTTGGAATTAGCATATCCCTTTCGGATCGGATCGGCCTAGGAGGACCGGATAGGATTAAGACATCACTCCTTCACCAACTTAGCATCTTCAGTTCAACGCACAGGTGCCGGCTCGGATTGGAGACCCCGGTTCAGATCGGGATGAGGCAGACCCGACCCGCCTGCAGTAATCTACACAAAACTTCGCAATGTCTTCGGCTCGAAAGCTCTGCACCGGTTCGGATCGGGACCGAACCGATCCCCTTCGACTCTACACAGAAGTGCGCGCACGCTATCTGCTGGAACAACCGGCTCGGTTCGGATCCGATCCGAACCGACTGGGCCTGCTGCTGCCATACTTCAGATTTGACCGATTCTCTTGCCATAACCACCTCCTACAAACACGGATCGGCCTCCACCTGTCCTAGCACGACCTGATGACCACTTCTCCACTACTTCCGAGATCACCTCAGCGCGTGCCACGTGCCCCTCCGATCCGAACCGATTCAGACTCCCTGGCACTCCTCTACGCCTATAAATACACCACAACATGGCCATTTCAAGGGACTTTTGGCACTTGTTCTGGAGGGATTCCACCATTATCGACACAAGGACTTTGTGAACAGCGGAAGACCGCCCTCTAATCAATCAAAACACGAGAATTTCGTGTATAATCTTCCCTTTAATCTCCTCTTCTTCACTGTAAACACGAGGATTTCATGTATAAACTGCAAACAAACATCATTGTAATAGTTTTCTTAAGATTTAAGAAACTATAAAGTGGACGTAGGCTTGGATTGAGTCCAACCACTATAAAAATATTGTGTGTATCCTTTACTTTTACTGCTTTTTCTACATTGTTCGGTGATCGTGAGGTTGTCACGTTGAATTTGGGTGTTAGTACCAAAATTTGGTCTAACATTTTCACACATATTTGCTTTCTCTTCTTCGCAGGTATGGATTATACATGTAGCTGGCAGGCCCGGCGCGGCCTTGGATTTCTTGGATTATCCAGAACACATCTTCCTTCATTCAGCAAGATATGTTCTGGGGGGCAAAATGTTGACCCGCTTTTTAGTCAAAGCAGTCGTACATGGAATATCTTTTGAACAATACGCTCAAGTGTTGGGAATACCGTCAGAAGACAGCAAGCGATTTGGTTGAAATCGCATCACAAACAAAGAATGGCCCGGAACTCCTATCGGACGACCTTTTCTGGGCCCGAAATCATCAATTACGGAGCTGAGCTCTTTAATTCTCGTAGCTCTCTGAATAAGCTTCAGTTTGAGCTTTGGTTCAACTCAATCGGACTTACGGTTTGAAAGTTATGCCCATTTCCGTGAACGCATGCAGAACCGGAAACTTGGATTTGGAATTAGCATATCCCTTTCGGATCGGATCGGCCTAGGAGGACCGGATCGGATTAAGACATCACTCCTTCACCAACTTAGCATCTTCCCTTCAACGCACAGGTGCCGGCTCGGATTGGAGACCCCGGTTCGGATCGGTATGAGGCAGACCCGACCCGCCTGCAGTAATCTACACAAAACTTCGCAATGTCTTCGGCTCGAAAGCTCCGCACCGGTTCGGATCGGGACCGAACCGATCCCCTTCGACTCTGCACAGAAGTGCGCGCACGCTCTCTGCTGGAACAACCGGCTCGGTTCGGATCCGATCCGAACCGACTGGGCCTGCTGCTGCCACACTTCAGATTTGACCGATTCTCTTGCCATAACCACCTCCTACAAACACGGATCGGCCTCCACCTGTCCTAGCACGACATGATGACCACTTCTCCACTACTTCCGAGATCACCTCAGCGCGTGCCACGTGCCCCTCCGATCCGAACCGATTCAGACTCCCGGGCACTCCTCTACGCCTATAAATACACCACAACATGGCCATTTCAAGGGACTTTTGGCACTTGTTCTGGAGGGATTCCACCATTATCGACACAAGGACTTTGTGAACAGCGGAAGACCGCCCTCTAATCAATCAAAACACGAGGATTTCATGTATAATCTTCCCTTTAATCTCCTCTTCTTCACTGTAAACACGAGGATTTCATGTATAAACTGCAAACAAACATCATTGTAATAGTTTTCTTAAGATTTAAGAAACTATAAAGTGGACGTAGGCTCGGATTGAGCCCAACCACTATAAAAATATTGTGTGTATCCTTTACTTTTACTGCTTTTTCTGCATTGTTCGGTGATCGTGAGGTTGTCACGTTGAATTTGGGTGTTAGTACCAAAATTTGGTCTAACATTTTCACACATATTTGCTTTCTCTTCTTCGCAGGTATGGATTATACTTGCAGCTGGCAGGCCCGGCGCGGCCTTGGATTTCTTGGATTATCCAGAACACATCTTCCTTCATTCAGCAAGATATGTTCTGGGGGGCAAAATGTTGACCCGCTTTTTAGTCAAAGCAGTTATACATGGAATCTCTTTTGAACAATACGCTCAAGTGTTGGGAATACCGTCAGAATACAGCAAGCGATTTGGTTGAAATCGCATCACAAACAAAGAATGGCCCGGAACTCCTATCGGACGACCTTTTGTAACAACCCGTATTTTCAATAACCTGTAATAACATAAATCGAGGCAGAATTTAATTCTAAAATGGGAATCAAGGGAAACGGGCTATGCCATTGTGTTCGTCTCGGAAAAATACGCGAAATAGAGTCCGAGTTTTCGAAAATCGGAGTCCGTATGACCAAGATATGGCCTCGCGAAGTTTCACGAAAATTCCCAAATTAAAGTATACTTAATTAAGTGAAATGGGTTGTGTAGATATATATATATATATATATATTGATATATATATATATATATATAATTGAAAATTTAATAAATAAATATGCAAAAATGCTCAAAACAGCGAATTGGGAGAGGGGAATAACCGAACCGGCCGATTTTTGAAGTCGACCCGAGCTCGCTGGGTCGACTAGGGGTTAATCCAGGGTGTTTGGCTGTCAACCCGTGGGCCGATTCGCTCAAGTGCAGATTTTGCATTTGAATGGTTCTCATGGTCCATCTTTAATCTAAAGGCCCTAGATGGTTCCTACACTTGACTTCTTCCCCAAGACATGCTTTGATGGCTTGGATTGAATCTAGGGTTAATCCTATGGCCTAAAACACTTGCCTAATCTATAAATAAGACCCTAACCTACCCTAATTCATTCATAATTAAACCTAGTGACTAAACTATGGCAAAATGCTAGCTCTCATGGCCTCCACTAATTTTATGAAGAGGGTTGCATACTAATCACTCTCTAATCAACTTCTAATCCCTTCTTAGCATCTTAATCTTCTTCATTTGGTGTTCAAAGTTGCTAGTTGTGAGTTTCTATCACTTTGATGATCTTTTGGTAAACTAATTAGATGAGATGTGATGAGATTTATGGTTTTGTATGTGGGTTAATGAGCTTTGAATCATATGATATGATGTTAGCATTAATCTTATGTTTATGCATGTTGAGTATGTAAGCTTATGCAAGTTTAATATGATGTATGTTATGTTTGCATGATGCTAAATATGCAAGTTGTGGGCTATGTAATCATATGCATGTTATGCAAGTTCATGGTAATATGCTATGCAAGTTACATGTTTGTTAATATGCAAGTTACATGTTTGTTAATATGCAAGTTACATGTATGTAAATATGCAAGTTACATGTTTGTTAATATGCAAGTTACATGTTTGTTAATATGCAAGTTACATGTATGTAAATATGCAAGTTACATGTTTCTTTATATGCAAGTTACATGTTTGTTAATATGCGAGTTACATGTATGTAAATATGCAAGTTACATGTTTATTAATATGCAAGTTCATGATGACACATTATGCAAGTCTATAAGCTAATATGCAAGTTTGTTATGCAAAATGAATATGTAAGTTATGTGACATATTATATGCAAGTTATGTGACATGTTATGCAAGTTCATATGCAAGTTATGTGTTTGTTAATATGCAAGATGGCACCTTTGAAACATGTTCATTCATATGCAAGTTGACACCTTTTATATGTGTTATATCATGAACGAAATTACGTGGGAACGATGGGGTAATTAAATGCATAAGTTAATAAGATTGTGTGAAATTAATATAATTATGCATAACACAAAATAAATAAACATAGTATGGGAATTTGCCTATTTGGTTAGGTGTACCCATACTATGTGTTGGGAATTTACCTATTGAGTTAGGTCTACCCCATGGGAATTTACCTATTAAGTTAGGTCTACCCATGTTAAGAAAACTTGATTAATTAGGGATAATTAATATAAAATTATGAGGGTGATTAATTAGGTGTAATTAATTGACTAAGACACGAGGTTGGACTCAGTTGTAGCGTAAAACTGCCCGGACCCAACCGGCTTAACCAGTTGCTACAAATGTTAGCCCAATGTGAGAGGTCTTAGGCACAAACTAAATACGTAATTAATGTAAAGACACGAGGTTAGACTCTGTTATGACATAAGGCTGCCCGGACCCAACCGGCTTAACCAGCGGTCATAAAAGACAGTCTAATGTGAGAGGTCTTTACAAAGGTTACGTTCTTAATTAATTAATTAAGAAACACTTAACCACATTAGCATGTAGAGGGACATGAGGGGTTAAGTGGGTGCCTCGGGTGGCATGAGAAAATCTAGTGGTTGCCTTGGGTGGCAATAGAAAATACGATTAGAATACTTAACCAAAATAGAACATGTAATTAAAACATGATTAAAGGGTTAAGTGGGATATACTAGAAAAAGGGACAAGCTTAGGTGGGTAGCTTGTGGAGGCCCATTTCAACCAGTAACCCATACGTATCTTTGTGGGCTCGACCCATGTCGAGGACGGGACACGCATACTGGGCTTGACTGTAAGAGGCAAACGGGTTAGCGGTGGCAACGCAAGTCCAACGGGCTTCATATGCGTGAGTGGGCCCGGGCTGGTAGGTAAGCCGTTGTTGCATCGAGTAGATATAAGCCGTGCACCTTTAGTTTCATCAGGTTGCCACATTGGGGAATGATACATCCCACGGTGGGGCCAGCACGGGTATCTACGTTAGGGAGCCGATCGAATGGGAAGTAGTGTGTACACCTAGTGGATTGTAGGGCCCCGTGGCGCCTACTTGGTCACCTAGGGGTACGCAGGTACTAATTAGTAAATTTTATAAGTCCTTGGGTGGGATCAACCTTTAAGTTAGGAACGACTGGTGTGGTGCAGTTTAGTAATTTACCTTAGGGAGGGTAGATGCGTCTTTATCCTTTATCTTCGTTTAGTTGACTGCTTAGGGTAGCCATTCATCCCTATATGTTACCGTATATCAGTTTATGTCTTCTCTGGTTACTTTAACGATTGTATTGTTAAAGTTATAGGACTCGCTCAGACTTATGTCTGACCCTGTTGTTTTTATCTTTTTCCCAACCCTCAGGTCCTACGGTGGATCCTAGCAGTAGTGGAGCTTGATCGGATTGCTGTTCCAGTCTTTAGGAGCTTGGATAGATGTAAAGCTCCAGTTATCCAGTTATCTTTTCTTTTGTTTGGCTATTGTATGAGAGTGGGATTATGTACTTCTTTATTTTGATGGATATTGTACTTGACCTTTATTGTGGTTTTATGATGTAACCAGACATGTTTTACTTCCGCTGTTATGAGATGATGTTTTAAAATTTCAAGTACTATTTATATCTGTCTTGTTGTAATTTTTCTGTTCTATATTCACTAAAATACTCCACCGATGCTATGGCATTCCCTTAGTGAGTGATCATAGCGGGAGTGGGGTGTTACACGTGGTATCAGAGCTTAAGGTTACCAGAACAGATAAAATTTTTGAGAAAAACTACTTTCTAAGAGTATTTTCGAAGAAAGTATTTTTAAAGCATGTCTTCTAAGAGAAAAAGTTTTTGAAAAAGAAAAGCATAATCCCCAATAGCCATATCTTTATCTTTCGGAATCTCCTTTTTGAATCTTTCCTCTTTCGTTTCAGCATGGCTGAAGATCTTAACATCCCGGAGGGTTTAGTTATACCACTATGGTATAGGAGGTTGCAAGAGGCTAGGGCCGCGGCTGCGGGTCCGGCCAATGCTACTACACCAGAGACAACCGCTCCTCCTCCTCAGCCTAGAGTGGATAATTTTGCTAAGGTTTGCAAGGAGTTCAAGGCTATAGGAGGAAAACCTTTTCTTGGTTCAGAGACTTTCGTAGAGGCTAGAGATTGGCTTAAGGAAGTGGAAGAGTTGCTAGATATCTTTGAAGTGGAAGAGGGAAAGAAAGTCAAGTTGGCGGCTTGGTTAATGAAGGGAGAGGCCTCATTCTGGTGGGAGGTCACTAATGGAGAACGCCCTGTTGACTCTTGGGCAGATTTTAAGCAAAGGTTTGGGGCTAAGTTTCTCTCAAGGGCGGAAGAGAATCTGTTTATGGAGAAGTTCTTGAATTTGAAGCAAGGGAATCTCACGGTGAAAGAATATGTCAACAAATTCAATCAATTAGCAAGGTTTGGCATAGAGTTGGTGAATACACCGGAGAAGAAGGCTTTGAGGTTCGTTAGAGGCTTGAACGAACCATTGCAAGGAATAGCTATGACTCACATTCCTATGGGGGCCACTTTTGAGAAGCTTGTCTACATGGCACTTATGCATGAGGATGATAAGAATTCTAAGGCACCAGAGAAAAAGGGGGATCAGAAGAAACCGCAACAGCAACAACAAGGCAAGGGCGGAAAAGGCAATGGTGACAAAAAGAAGACGAAGAAGAAGTGCTTCAATTGTGGAACACCAGGACACCTTAGTAAGGATTGTCGCAAAAAGAAGAAGACCGGTTGCTTTCATTGTGGTGAAGCAGGGCATCTTGTGAAAAACTGCCCAAAGAAGGGGCAGAAGACGGGGTCTACCTCAGGAGGCCAGGTGCAAGCTCTTATAGCACCACCTCAGTCAGGGGGGCAAGTTCAGGTTCTCTCAGTTCCACCGATTCAGCAGAGAGGTAGAACTATTTCCGTTGAAAGTCCGGTTTTTCTGTTTGATCATCCAGTTCGTACTTTGTTTGACTCTGGCGCATCGCATTCTTTTATCTCATCATCGTTAGTTGAGTCACTGCACTTAGACACCAGTCTAGTTGATGATCCCTTGGTTGTCTCAAACCCAATTGGGGGCTCCATATATCTGTCTATGATATGTTTGGGTTTGAAGATTTCTATACTTAGCGTTGAGTTTAGATGTGATGCTTTTGTATTGGGCTTCACGGGCTATGGGTTGATCTTGGGCATGGACTGGTTATCCAGTAATGGTGCCGTTCTTGATTGCGAAAGGAGAGTTGTCAGGCTCATGACCCGCTTGGGTAACACTCTCGAGATCTCTTGCAATCCCATGGAATCTGTTTTGCTAAGTTATCTTGAATCGCTCGATGCTTCGGTCGAAAGTTTGTGTTCTGTCAGAGTAGTCCGGGAATATCCGGATGTGTTTGAAGAAGTAAAGGGTTTGCCTCCGAAGCGGGAGATAGATTTCCGAATTTATTTGGTGGATAATGCCAAACCAGTGTCTTTGCCAGTACGCCACATGGCTCCTCGTGAGAGAAGAGAACTTCATAAGCAAGTAGGGGAGTTGCTTGAGAAGGGGTTCATAAGGCGAAGTATATCGGAGTGGGGAGCTCCAGTAGTGTTTGCCACGAAGGCGGATGGGTCCCTCAGACTTTGTGTGGATTATAGGGAACTTAATAAGCTCACGAAGAAGAATAGACACCCATTACCGAGGATAGATGATCTCTTTGATCAGTTGGTTGGCGCGTCAGTATTTTCGCAGATGGACTTAGCTACAGGGTTTCATCAGTTAAGAGTGGCGGAGGACGGTATAGAGAAGACTGCTTTCCGGACTCCGGATGGTTTTTATGAGTGGCTAGTGATGCCATTTGGGTTGACAAACGCCCCCGCATACTTTGTTGATCTCATGAGTAGAGTGTTCAGAGAGTATCTGAATAAATTTGTAGTAGTTTTTGTGGATGACATCTTGGTCTTTTCCAAGAATGAAGAAGAGCATGCCTTACATCTCAAGGAAGTGTTGGAGACTCTTCGAGCGCATAGTCTTAAAGCTAAATTCTCTAAATGCCATTTTTGGAGAAGAGAAGTGCGATTCTTAGGGCATGTGGTCTCTAAGGAAGGGATAGCTGTGGATCCCGCAAAGATAGTATCTATCCAGGATTGGAAAGTTCCTAGAAATGCTACCGAGGTAAGAAGTTTCTTGGGGTTGGCAGGATATTATAGGAAGTTCATCAAAGACTTCGCGAAGATATCAGCCCCATTAACCCGCTTGACGAAGAAGAATCTGGTTTTCTCATGGGATGTAGATTGTGATGATGCTTTCCGACGGTTAAAGAGAGCTTTGACCACCGCTCCAGTTTTAGTGCTTCCAGATGGGAGTAAGCCGTTTGTTGTTTATACCGATGCTTGTGGAACAGGATTAGGCGCAGTCTTGATGCAGGAGGGAAGGGTAATAGCCTATGGAGGGAGACAATTGAGAGTGCATGAGAAGAATTACCCTACCCATGATCTAGAGTTGGCCGCGATTGTTTTCGCACTTAAGTCTTGGCGCCATTATCTTCTTGGTGAGAGATTCGAGTTGTTCACCGACCATAAATCATTGAAGTACTTATTCTCTCAGAAGGATTTAAACTTAAGACAGCAAAGGTGGATGGAGTTCTTAGCATCCTATGATTTCGAGATAGCGTATACCCCTGGTAAGGGTAACGTGGTGGCAGACGCCTTAAGTAGAAAAAGGCTATCTTTGAGTCCATTGTTCGTGGAACGACGAAGCTTGGAGTTTCTTTCTTTGTTTGACTTCAGACCTTCTGTTGATTTTGTACCTGGTTTGTTGGCATCCTTGGAGGTTAGACCTACTCTTTTGAGATGGATTGGCGAGGCTCAGCGAGACGACCCACAGTTGGTTGTGTTGGTAGAGAAGCTTATAAGAGGGGAGTCGTCCAGCCATTTGGGTAGATACACCATAGATGATAAGGGATGGTTGCATAGAGACGGTAGACTTTGTGTACCGCAAGATGAGGGTTTGAAGAAGGCTATTTTGGATGATGCACATCGTTCAAGAATGACTATTCATCCCGGTGGAGACAAAATGTACCAAGACATGAAGAGAGTTTTCTTCTGGGCCGGTATGAAGAAAGATGTGGCCGAGTATGTGGCTAGATGCTTAGTGTGCCAACAAGTTAAAGTGGAGCAAAGGAAACCCGGTGGGTTGCTACACCCATTGGAAGTTCCACAGTGGAAGTGGGATAGTGTCTCGATGGATTTCATCGACGGGTTACCGAGATCGAGGAAGGGCAATACGGGAATTTGGGTTGTGGTAGACAGACTTACCAAGAGTGCCCATTTTATACCCGTAAAGAGTAAGAGGACCGCTCCATGGCTTGCTTCAGTCTATGTTAGAGAGATTGTTAGATTGCATGGCGTACCATCCAGCATTGTGAGTGATCGAGATCCTATTTTCACTAGTGAGTTTTGGAGAAGTTTGCAAGAGGCGGTAGGGACTCAGTTGTGTTTGAGCACCGCATATCATCCTCAGACGGACGGTCAGACCGAGAGGGTGAACCGTATCTTAGAAGATCTTTTGAGGCTTTGTATCTTGGATTTTGGAGGTACATGGGAAGAACATCTTCCTTTGGTGGAGTTCGCATATAATAACAGCTTTCAGTCCAGTATTGGTATGGCTCCTTTCGAAGCTCTTTATGGAAGGCCTTGTCGATCTCCTACATGTTGGTGGGAATCTACGGATAAGATCTTGCTTGGGCCGGATATGGTTAGAGAGACTTCAGAGAAGATTGATTTAATTCGAAAAAGGATGAAAGCAGCGCAAGATAGACAGAAATCTTATGCGGATCGGAGAAGGACGGATCTTGAGTTTGAGGTTGGGGACATGGTTTTTGTCAAAGTATCTCCATTGAGAAATGTTGTTCGCTTTGGGTCCGTAGGGAAGTTAGCACCGAGATTTGTTGGGCCGTTTCCTATTAAGGAAAGGATTGGACGGATGGCATATAGGGTGGAGTTGCCCGACAGACTTAGTGGTGTTCATGATGTATTCCATGTATCACATTTGAGGAAGTGCTTACATGAGACCGCGGAGGTGGTAGAGCCGAGCTTGCTTAGAGATGTAGAGGTAGAGCGTGATGCGACGATTCGACGAGCTCCTACTCGCATCCTTGGGTCAGAAACTAGGAAGTTGAGGAACAGAGAAGTTCAGCTAGTTAAAGTGCAATGGGGAGATGACGAAAGCAATGCTACTTGGGAGACGGAAGCAAAGATGCGTTCTTTGTATCCATTTCTTTTTGAGAGTATGTCTTTTAACTTCTCCTTTATTGCTTGTCTAGTACTTATCTTATCTTTAGTATATCCTCTCGCTAATACCTATGACCTTTAGATAGGGTAAAACCTATGGTTGAAACATGTGTTTGAAACATGTTATGGTTGATGGATGCATATGGATGCAATTGTTTGCTAGTGGTTGCTCGTGGATGCATATACACACACATTAGGCACTAGATTGGCTTAGTCACTTCATGTTGCATATTGCATAAATGGATGTGGTAGTTAGATTGATGGATGTATCATGGCTGTGTTATCATATGGATGATGCATTTTTGTGTATGGTTGTGCACGCATGTAGAAATTTGTATGTGTCAATAGGGTTTCGCATACATATTGGATGCATGGCACTATCATGGTTTGCATTAAGGAGGTTTACTGTATCAGTAACCGCCTGATTTTCGCATTAGGTAAGTACATATACACACACTTTTGCATATATCCATCCAGCATTTAGAATCTTGTAAGGACAATGATTGCTCGTGGATGATGCTTTGAGTAGATGGATGATTGGATGGTAGGATACGTTCTTCCTAACTTGAAGATTTCGGGGACGAAATCCTTTAAGGAGGGGAGAATGTAACAACCCGTATTTTCAATAACCTGTAATAACATAAATCGAGGCAGAATTTAATTCTAAAATGGGAATCAAGGGAAACGGGCTATGCCATTGTGTTCGTCTCGGAAAAATACGCGAAATAGAGTCCGAGTTTTCGAAAATCGGAGTCCGTATGACCAAGATATGGCCTCGCGAAGTTTCACGAAAATTCCCAAATTAAAGTATACTTAATTAAGTGAAATGGGTTGTGTAGATATATATATATATATATATTGATATATATATATATATATATATATAATTGAAAATTTAATAAATAAATATGCAAAAATGCTCAAAACAGCGAATTGGGAGAGGGGAATAACCGAACCGGCCGATTTTTGAAGTCGACCCGAGCCCGCTGGGTCGACTAGGGGTTAATCCAGGGTGTTTGGCTGTCAACCCGTGGGCCGATTCGCTCAAGTGCAGATTTTGCATTTGAATGGTTCTCATGGTCCATCTTTAATCTAAAGGCCCTAGATGGTTCCTACACTTGACTTCTTCCCCAAGACATGCTTTGATGGCTTGGATTGAATCTAGGGTTAATCCTATGGCCTAAAACACTTGCCTAATCTATAAATAAGACCCTAACCTACCCTAATTCATTCATAATTAAACCTAGTGACTAAACTATGGCAAAATGCTAGCTCTCATGGCCTCCACTAATTTTATGAAGAGGGTTGCATACTAATCACTCTCTAATCAACTTCTAATCCCTTCTTAGCATCTTAATCTTCTTCATTTGGTGTTCAAAGTTGCTAGTTGTGAGTTTCTATCACTTTGATGATCTTTTGGTAAACTAATTAGATGAGATGTGATGAGATTTATGGTTTTGTATGTGGGTTAATGAGCTTTGAATCATATGATATGATGTTAGCATTAATCTTATGTTTATGCATGTTGAGTATGTAAGCATATGCAAGTTTAATATGATGTATGTTATGTTTGCATGATGCTAAATATGCAAGTTGTGGGCTATGTAATCATATGCACGTTATGCAAGTTCATGGTAATATGCTATGTAAGTTACATGTTTGTTAATATGCAAGTTACATGTTTGTTAATATGCAAGTTACATGTATGTAAATATGCAAGTTACATGTTTGTTAATATGCAAGTTACATGTTTGTTAATATGCAAGTTACATGTATGTAAATATGCAAGTTACATGTTTCTTTATATGCAAGTTACATGTTTGTTAATATGCGAGTTACATGTATGTAAATATGCAAGTTACATGTTTATTAATATGCAAGTTCATGATGACACATTATGCAAGTCTATAAGCTAATATGCAAGTTTGTTATGCAAAATGAATATGTAAGTTATGTGACATATTATATGCAAGTTATGTGACATGTTATGCAAGTTCATATGCAAGTTATGTGTTTGTTAATATGCAAGATGGCACCTTTGAAACATGTTCATTCATATGCAAGTTGACACCTTTTATATGTGTTATATCATGAACGAAATTACGTGGGAACGATGGGGTAATTAAATGCATAAGTTAATAAGATTGTGTGAAATTAATATAATTATGCATAACACAAAATAAATAAACATAGTATGGGAATTTGCCTATTTGGTTAGGTGTACCCATACTATGTGTTGGGAATTTACCTATTGAGTTAGGTCTACCCCATGGGAATTTACCTATTAAGTTAGGTCTACCCATGTTAAGAAAACTTGATTAATTAGGGATAATTAATATAAAATTATGAGGGTGATTAATTAGGTGTAATTAATTGACTAAGACACGAGGTTGGACTCAGTTGTAGCGTAAAACTGCCCGGACCCAACCGGCTTAACCAGTTGCTACAAATGTTAGCCCAATGTGAGAGGTCTTAGGCACAAACTAAATACGTAATTAATGTAAAGACACGAGGTTAGACTCTGTTATGACATAAGGCTGCCCGGACCCAACCGGCTTAACCAGCGGTCATAAAAGACAGTCTACTGTGAGAGGTCTTTACAAAGGTTACGTTCTTAATTAATTAATTAAGAAACACTTAACCACATTAGCATGTAGAGGGACATGAGGGGTTAAGTGGGTGCCTCGGGTGGCATGAGAAAATCTAGTGGTTGCCTTGGGTGGCAATAGAAAATACGATTAGAATACTTAACCAAAATAGAACATGTAATTAAAACATGATTAAAGGGTTAAGTGGGATATACTAGAAAAAGGGACAAGCTTAGGTGGGTAGCTTGTGGAGGCCCATTTCAACCAGTAACCCATACGTATCTTTGTGGGCTCGACCCATGTCGAGGACGGGACACGCATACTGGGCTTGACTGTAAGAGGCAAACGGGTTAGCGGTGGCAACGCAAGTCCAACGGGCTTCATATGCGTGAGTGGGCCCGGGCTGGTAGGTAAGCCGTTGTTGCATCGAGTAGATATAAGCCGTGCACCTTTAGTTTCATCAGGTTGCCACATTGGGGAATGATACATCCCACGGTGGGGCCAGCACGGGTATCTACGTTAGGGAGCCGATCGAATGGGAAGTAGTGTGTACACCTAGTGGATTGTAGGGCCCCGTGGCGCCTACTTGGTCACCTAGGGGTACGCAGGTACTAATTAGTAAATTTTATAAGTCCTTGGGTGGGATCAACCTTTAAGTTAGGAACGACTGGTGTGGTGCAGTTTAGTAATTTACCTTAGGGAGGGTAGATGCGTCTTTATCCTTTATCTTCGTTTAGTTGACTGCTTAGGGTAGCCATTCATCCCTATATGTTACCGTATATCAGTTTATGTCTTCTCTGGTTACTTTAACGATTGTATTGTTAAAGTTATAGGACTCGCTCAGACTTATGTCTGACCCTGTTGTTTTTATCTTTTTCCCAACCCTCAGGTCCTACGGTGGATCCTAGCAGTAGTGGAGCTTGATCGGATTGCTGTTCCAGTCTTTAGGAGCTTGGATAGATGTAAAGCTCCAGTTATCCAGTTATCTTTTCTTTTGTTTGGCTATTGTATGAGAGTGGGATTATGTACTTCTTTATTTTGATGGATATTGTACTTGACCTTTATTGTGGTTTTATGATGTAACCAGACATGTTTTACTTCCGCTGTTATGAGATGATGTTTTAAAATTTCAAGTACTATTTATATCTGTCTTGTTGTAATTTTTCTGTTCTATATTCACTAAAATACTCCACCGATGCTATGGCATTCCCTTAGTGAGTGATCATAGCGGGAGTGGGGTGTTACACCTTTTAATCTTCCCTTTAATCTCCTCTTCTTCACTGTAAACACGAGGATTTCATGTATAAACTGCAAACAAACATCATTGTAATAGTTTTCTTAAGATTTAAGAAACTATAAAGTGGACGTAGGCTTGGATTGAGCCCAACCACTATAAAAATATTGTGTGTATCCTTTACTTTTACTGCTTTTTCTGCATTGTTCGGTGATCGTGAGGTTGTCACGTTGAATTTGGGTGTTAGTACCAAAATTTGGTCTAACATTTTCACACATATTTCCTTTCTCTTCTTCGTAGGTATGGATTATACTTGCAGCTGGCAGGCCCGGCGCGGCCTTGGATTTCTTGGATTATCCAGAACACATCTTCCTTCATTCAGCAAGATATGTTCTGGGGGGCAAAATGTTGACCCGCTTTTTAGTCAAAGCAGTCATACATGGAATCTCTTCTGAACAATACGCTCAAGTGTTGGGAATACCGTCAGAAGACAGCAAGCGATTTGGTTGAAATCGCATCACAAACAAAGAATGGCCCGGAACTCCTATCGGACGACCTTTTCTGGGCCCGAAATCATCAATTACGGAGCTGAGCTCCGTAATTCTCGTAGCTCTCTGAATGAGCTTCAGTTTGAGCTTTGGTTCAACTCAATCGGACTTACGGTTTGAAAGTTATGCCCATTTCCGTGAACGCATGCAGAACCGGAAACTTGGATTTGGAATTAGCATATCCCTTTCGGATCGGATCGGCCTAGGAGGACCGGATCGGATTAAGACATCACTCCTTCACCAACTTAGCATCTTCCCTTCAACGCACAGGTGCCGGCTCGGAATGGAGACCCCGGTTCGGATCAGGATGAGGCAGACCCGACCCGCCTGCAGTAATCTACACAAAACTTCGCAATGTCTTCGGCTCGAAAGCTCCGTACCGGTTCGGATCGGGACCGAACTGATCCCCTTCGACTCTGCACAGAAGTGCGCGCACGCTCTCTGCTGGAACAACCCGCTCGGTTTGGATCCGATCCGAACCGACTGGGCCTGCTGCTGCCACACTTCAGATTTGACCGATTCTCTTGCCATAACCACCTCCTACAAACACGGATCGGCCTCCACCTGCCCTAGCATGACATGATGACCACTTCTCCACTACTTCCGAGATCACCTCAGCGCGTGCCACGTGCCCCTCCGATCCGAACCGATTCAGACTCCCTGGCACTCCTCTACGCCTATAAATACACCACAACATGGCCATTTCAAGGGACTTTTGGCACTTGTTTTGGAGGGATTCCACCATTATCGAAACAAGGACTTTGTGAACAGCGGAAGACCGCCCTCTAATCAATCAAAACACGAGGATTTCGTGTATAATCTTCCCTTTAATATCCTCTTCTTCACTGTAAACACGAGGATTTCATGTATAAACTGGAAACAAACATCATTGTAATAGTTTTCTTAAGATTTAAGAAACTATAAAGTGGACGTAGGCTTGGATTGAGCCCAACCACTATAAAAATATTGTGTGTATCCTTTACTTTTACTGCTTTTTCTGCATTGTTCGGTGATCGTGAGGTTGTCACGTTGAATTTGGGTGTTAGTACCAAAATTTGGTCTAACATTTTCACACATATTTCCTTTCTCTTTTTCGCAGGTATGGATTATACTTGCAGCTAGCAGGCCCGGCGCGGCCTTGGATTTCTTGGATTATCCAGAACACATCTTCCTTCATTCAGCAAGATATGTTCTGGGGGGCAAAATGTTGACCCGCTTTTTAGTCAAAGCAGTCATACATGGAATCTCTTTTGAACAATACGCTCAAGTGTTGGGAATACCGTCAGAAGACAGCAAGCGATTTGGTTGAAATCGCATCACAAACAAAGAATGGCCCGGAACTCCTATCGGACGACCTTTTCTGGGCCCGAAATCATCAATTACGGAGCTGAGCTCTTTAATTCTTGTAGCTCTCTGAATAAGCTTTAGTTTGAGCTTTGGTTCAACTCAATCGGACTTACGGTTTGAAAGTTATGCCCATTTCCGTGAACGCATGCAGAACCGGAAACTTGGATTTGGAATTAGCATATCCCTTTCGGATCGGATCGGCCTAGGAGGACCGGATCGGATTAAGACATCACTACTTCACCAACTTAGCATCTTCCCTTCAACGCACAGGTGCCGGCTCGTATTGGAGACCCCGGTTCGGATCGGGATGAGGCAGACCCGACCCGCCTGCAGTAATCTACACAAAACTTCGCAATGTCTTCGGCTCGAAAGCTCCGCACCGGTTCGGATCGGGACCGAACCGATCCCCTTCGACTCTGCACAGAAGTGCGCGCACGCTCTCTGCTGGAACAACCGGCTCGGTTCGGATCCGATCCGAACCGACTGGGCCTGCTTCTGCCACACTTCAGATTTGACCGATTCTCTTGCCATAACCACCTCCTACAAACACGGATCGTCCTCCACCTGTCCTAGGACGACATGATGACCACTTCTCCACTACTTCCGAGATCACCTCAGCGTGTGCCACGTGCCCCTCCGATCCGAACCGATTCAGACTCCCTGGCACTCCTCTACGCCTATAAATACACCACAACATGGCCATTTCAAGGGACTTTTGGCACTTGTTCTGGAGGGATTCCACCATTATCGACACAAGGACTTTGTGAACAGCGGAAGACCGCCCTCTAATCAATCAAAACACGAGGATTTCGTGTATAATCTTCCCTTTAATCTCCTCTTCTTCACTGTAAACACGAGGATTTCATGTATAAACTGCAAACAAACATCATTGTAATAGTTTTCTTAAGATTTAAGAAACTATAAAGTGGACGTAGGCTTGGATTGAGCCCAACCACTATAAAAATATTGTGTGTATCCTTTACTTTTACTGCTTTTTCTGCATTGTTCGGTGATCGTGAGGTTGTCACGTTGAATTTGGGTGTTAGTACCAAAATTTGGTCTAACATTTTCACACATATTTCCTTTCTCTTCTTCGCAGGTAAGGATTATACTTGCAGCTGGCAGGCCAGGCGCGGCCTTGGATTTCTTGGATTATCCAGAACACATCTTCCTTCATTCAGCAAGATATGTTCTGGGGGGCAAAATGTTGACCCGCTTTTTAGTCAAAGCAGTCATACATGGAATCTCTTCTGAACAATACGCTCAAGTGTTGGGAATACCGTCAGAAGACAGCAAGCGATTTGGTTGAAATCGCATCACAAACAAAGAATGGCCCGGAACTCCTATCGGACGACCTTTTCTCAGCCCGAAATCATCAATTACGGAGCTAGGCTCCGTAATTCTCGTAGCTCTCTGAATGACCTTCAGTTTGAGCTTTGGTTCAACTCAATCGGACTTACGGTTTGAAAGTTATGCCCATTTCCGTGAACGCATGCAGAACCGGAAACTTGGATTTGGAATTAGCATATCCCTTTCGGATCGGATCGGCCTAGGAGGACCGGATCGGATTAAGACATCACTCCTTCACCAACTTAGCATCTTCCCTTCAACGCACAGGTGCCGGCTCGGAATGGAGACCCCGGTTCGGATCGGGATGAGGCAGACCCGACCCGCCTACAGTAATCTACACAAAACTTCGCAATGTCTTCGGCTCGAAAGCTCCGCACCGGTTCGGATCGGGACCGAACTGATCCCCTTCGACTCTGCACAGAAGTGCGCGCACGCTCTCTGCTGGAACAACCGGCTCGGTTTGGATCTGATCCGAACCGACTGGTCCTGCTGCTGCCACACTTCAGATCTGACCGATTCTCTTGCCATAACCACCTCCTACAAACACGGATCGGCCTCCACCTGTCCTAGCATGACATGATGACCACTTCTCCACTACTTCCGAGATCACCTCAGCGCGTGCCACGTGCCCCTCCGATCCGAAACGATTCAGACTCCCTGGCACTCCTCTACGCCTATAAATACACCACAACATGGCCATTTCAAGGGACTTTTGGCACTTGTTCTGGAGGGATTCCACCATTATCGAAACAAGGACTTTGTGAACAGCGGAAGACCGCCCTCTAATCAATCAAAACACGAGGATTTCGTGTATAATCTTCCCTTTAATCTCCTCTTCTTCACTGTAAACACGAGGATTTCATGTATAAAGTGCAAACAAACATCATTGTAATAGTTTTCTTAAGATTTAAGAAACTATAAAGTGGACGTAGGCTTGGATTGAGCCCAACCACTATAAAAATATTGTGTGTATCCTTTACTTTTACTGCTTTTTCTGCATTGTTCGGTGATCGTGAGGTTGTCACGTTGAATTTGGGTGTTAGTACCAAAATGTGGTCTAACATTTTCACACATATTTCCTTTCTCTTCTTCGCAGGTATGGATTATACTTGCAGCTGGCAGGCCCGGCGCGGCCTTGGATTTCTTGGATTATCCAGAACACATCTTCCTTCATTCAGCAAGATATGTTCTGGGGGGCAAAATGTTGACCCGCTTTTTAGTCAAAGCAGTCATACATGGAATCTCTTTTGAACAATACGCTCAAGTGTTGGGAATACCGTCAGAAGACAGCAAGCGATTTGGTTGAAATCGCATCACAAACAAAGAATGGCCCGGAACTCCTATCGGACGACCTTTTCTGGGCCCGAAATCATCAATTACAGAGCTGAGCTCTTTAATTCTCGTAGCTCTCTGAATAAGCTTTAGTTTGAGCTTTGGTTCAACTCAATCGGACTTACGGTTTGAAAGTTATGCCCATTTCCGTGAACGCATGCAGAACCGGAAACTTGGATTTGGAATTAGCATATCCCTTTCGGATCGGATCGGCCTAGGAGGACCGGATCGGATTAAGACATCACTACTTCACCAACTTAGCATCTTCCCTTCAACGCACAGGTGCCGGCTCGTATTGGAGACCCCGGTTCGGATCGGGATGAGGCAGACCCGACCCGCCTGCAGTAATCTACACAAAACTTCGCAATGTCTTCAGCTCAAAAGCTCCACACCGGTTCGGATCGGGACCGAACCGATCCCCTTCGACTCTGCACAGAAGTGTGCGCACGCTCTCTGCTGGAACAACCGGCTCGGTTCGGATCCGATCCGAACCGACTGGGCCTGCTGCTGCCACACTTCAGATTTGACCGATTCTCTTGCCATAACCACCTCCTACAAACACGGATCGTCCTCCACCTGTCCTAGCACGACATGATGACCACTTCTCCACTACTTCCGAGATCACCTCAGCGTGTGCCACGTGCCCCTCCGATCCGAACCAATTCAGACTCCCTGGCACTCCTCTACGCCTATAAATACACCACAACATGGCCATTTCAAGGGACTTTTGGCACTTGTTCTGGAGGGATTCCACCATTATCGACACAAGGACTTTGTGAACAGCTGAAGACCGCCCTCTAATCAATCAAAACACGAGGATTTCGTGTATAATCTTCCCTTTAATCTCCTCTTCTTCACTGTAAACACGAGGATTTCATGTATAAACTGCAAACAAACATCATTGTAATAGTTTTCTTAAGATTTAAGAAACTATAAAGTGGACGTAGGCTTGGATTGAGCCCAACCACTATAAAAATATTGTGTGTATCCTTTACTTTTACTGCTTTTTCTGCATTGTTCGGTGATCGTGAGGTTGTCACGTTGAATTTGGGTGTTAGTACCAAAATTTGGTCTAACATTTTCACACATATTTCCTTTCTCTTCTTCGCAGGTATGGATTATACTTGCAGCTGGCAGGCCCGGAGCGGCCTTGGATTTCTTGGATTATCCAGAACACATCTTCCTTCATTCAGCAAGATATGTTCTGGGGGGAAAAATGTTGACCCGCTTTTTAGTCAAAGCAGTCATACATGGAATCTCTTCTGAACAATACGCTCAAGTGTTGGGAATACCGTCAGAAGACAGCAAGCGATTTGGTTGAAATCGCATCACAAACAAAGAATGGCCCGGAACTCCTATCGGACGACCTTTTCTCGGCCCGAAATCATCAATTACGGAGCTAGGCTCCGTAATTCTCGTAGCTCTCTGAATGAGCTTCAGTTTGAGCTTTGGTTCAACTCAATCGGACTTACGGTTTGAAAGTTATGCCCATTTCCGTGAACGCATGCAGAACCGGAAACTTGGATTTGGAATTAGCATATCCCTTTCGGATCGGATCGGCCTAGGAGGACCGGATCGGATTAAGACATCACTCCTTCACCAACTTAGCATCTTCCCTTCAACGCACAGGTGCCGGCTCGGAATGGAGACCCCGGTTCGGATCGGGATGAGGCAGACCCGACCCGCCTGCAGTAATCTACACAAAACTTCGCAATGTCTTCGGCTCGAAAGCTCCGCACCGGTTCGGATCGGGACCGAAATGATCCCCTTCGACTCTGCACAGAAGTGCGCGCACGCTCTCTGCTGGAACAACCGGCTCGGTTTGGATCCGATCCGAACCGACTGGGCCTGCTGCTGCCACACTTCAGATTTGACCGATTCTCTTGCCATAACCACCTCCTACAAACACGGATCGGCCTACACCTGTCCTAGCATAACATGATGACCACTTCTCCACTACTTCCGAGATCACCTCAGCGCGTGCCACGTGCCCCTCCGATCCAAAACGATTCAGACTCCCTGGCACTCCTCTACGCCTATAAATACACCACAACATGGCCATTTCAAGGGACTTTTGGCACTTGTTCTGGAGGGATTCCACCATTATCGAAACAAGGACTTTGTGAACAGCGGAAGACCGCCCTCTAATCAATCAAAACACGAGGATTTCGTGTATAATCTTCCCTTTAATCTCCTCTTCTTCACTGTAAACACGAGGATTTCATGTATAAACTGCAAACAAACATCATTGTAATAGTTTTCTTAAGATTTAAGAAACTATAAAGTGGACGTAGGCTTGGATTGAGCCCAATCACTATAAAAATATTGTGTGTATCCTTTACTTTTACTGCTTTTTCTGCATTGTTCGGTGATCGTGAGGTTGTCACGTTGAATTTGGGTGTTAGTACCAAAATTTGGTCTAACATTTTCACACATATTTCCTTTCTCTTCTTCGCAGGTATGGATTATACTTGCAGCTGGCAGGCCCGGCGCGGCCTTGGATTTCTTGGATTATCCAGAACACATCTTCCTTCATTCAGCAAGATATGTTCTGGGGGGCAAAATGTTGACCCGCTTTTTAGTCAAAGCAGTCATACATGGAATCTCTTTTGAACAATACGCTCAAGTGTTGGGAATACCGTCAGAAGACAGCAAGCGATTTGGTTGAAATCGCATCACAAACAAAGAATGGCCCGGAACTCCTATCGGACGACCTTTTCTGGGCCCGAAATCATCAATTACGGAGCTGAGCTCTTTAATTCTCGTAGCTCTCTGAATAAGCTTTAGTTTGAGCTTTGGTTCAACTCAATCGGACTTACGGTTTGAAAGTTATGCCCATTTCCGTGAACGCATGCAGAACCGGAAACTTGGATTTGGAATTAGCATATCCCTTTCGGATCGGATCGGCCTAGGAGGACCGGATCGGATTAAGACATCAATACTTCACCAACTTAGCATCTTCCCTTCAACGCACAGGTGCCGGCTCGTATTGGAGACCCCGGTTCGGATCGGGATGAGGCAGACCCGACCCGCCTGCAGTAATCTACACAAAACTTCGCAATGTCTTCGGCTCGAAAGCTCCACACCGGTTCGGATCGGGACCGAACCGATCCCCTTCGACTTTGCACAGAAGTGTGCGCACGCTCTCTGCTGGAACAACCGGCTCGGTTCGGATCCGATCCGAACCGACTGGGCCTGCTGCTGCCACACTTCAGATTTGACCGATTCTCTTGCCATAACCACCTCCTACAAACACGGATCGTCCTCCACCTGTCCTAGCACGACATGATGACCACTTCTCCACTACTTCCGAGATCACCTCAGCGTGTGCCACGTGCCCCTCCGATCCGAACCGATTCGGACTCCCTGGCACTCCTCTACGCCTATAAATACACCACAACATGGCCATTTCAAGGGACTTTTGGCACTTGTTCTGGAGGGATTCCACCATTATCGACACAAGGACTTTGTGAACAGCGGAAGACCGCCCTCTAATCAATCAAAACACAAGGATTTCGTGTATAATCTTCCCTTTAATCTCCTCTTCTTCACTGTAAACCCGAGGATTTCATGTATAAACTGCAAACAAACATCATTGTAATAGTTTTCTTAAGATTTAAGAAACTATAAAGTCGACGTAGGCTTGGATTGAGCCCAACCACTATAAAAATATTGTGTGTATCCTTTACTTTTACTGCTTTTTCTGCATTGTTCGGTGATCGTGAGGTTGTCACATTGAATTTGGGTGTTAGTACCAAAATTTGGTCAAACATTTTCACACATATTTTCTTTCTCTTCATCGCAGGTATGGATTATACTTGCAGCTGGCCGGCCCGGCGCGGCCTTGGATTTCTTGGATTATCCAGAACACATCTTCCTACATTCAGCAAGATATGTTCTGGGGGGCAAAATGTTGACCCGCTTTTTAGTCAAAGAAGTCATACATGGAATCTCTTTTGAACAATACGCTCAAGTGTTGGGAATACCGTCAGAAGACAGCAAGCGATTTGGTTGAAATCGCATCACAAACAAAGAATGGCCCGGAACTCCTATCGGACCACCTTTTCTGGGCCCGAAATCATCAATTACGGAGCCAAGCTCCGTAATTCTCGTAGCTCTCTGAATGAGCTTCAGTTTGAGCTTTGGTTCAACTCAATCGGACTTACGGTCTGAAAGTTATGCCCATCTCCGTGAACGCATGCAGAACCGGAAACTTGGATTTGGAATTAGCATATCCCTTTCGGATCGGATCGGCCTAGGAGGACCGGATCGGATTAAGACATCACTCCTTCACCAACTTAGCATCTTCCCTTCAACGCACAGGTGCCGGCTCGGATTGGAGACCCCGGTTCGGATCGGGATGAGGCAGACCCGACCCGCCTGCAGTAATCTACACAAAACTTCGCAATGTCTTCGGCTCGAAAGCTCCGCACCGGTTCGGATCGGGACCGAACCGATCCTCTTCGACTCTGCACAGTAGTGCGCGCACGCTCTCTGCTGGAACAACCGGCTCGGTTCGGATCCGATCCGAACCGACTGGGCCTGCTGCTGCCACACTTCAGATTTGACCGATTCTCTTGCCATAACCACCTCCTACAAACACGGATCGGCCTCCACCTGTCCTAGCACGACCTGATGACCAGTTCTCCACTACTTCCGAGATCACCTCAGCGCGTGCCACGTGCCCCTCCGATCCGAACCGATTCGGACTCCCTGGCACTCCTCTACGCCTATAAATACACCACAACATGGCCATTTCAAGGGACTTTTGGCACTTGTTCTGGAGGGATTCCACCATTATCGACACAAGGACTTTGTGAACAGCGAAAGACCGCCCTCTAATCAATCAAAACACGAGGATTTCGTGTATAATCTTCCCTTTAATCTCCTCTTCTTCTGTGTAAACACGAGGATTTCATGTATAAACTGCAAACAAACATCATTGTAATAGTTTTCTTAAGATTTAAGAAACTATAAAGTCGACGTAGGCTTGGATTGAGCCCAACCACTATAAAAATATTGTGTGTATCCTTTACTTTTACTGCTTTTTCTGCATTGTTCGGTGATCGTGAGGTTGTCACATTGAATTTGGGTGTTAGTACCAAAATTTGGTCAAACATTTTCACACATATTTGCTTTCTCTTCATCGCAGGTATGGATTATACTTGCAGCTGGCCGGCCCGGCGCGGCCTTGGATTTCTTGGATTATCCAGAACACATCTTCCTACATTCAGCAAGATATGTTCTGGGGGGCAAAATGTTGACCCGCTTTTTAGTCAAAGCAGTCATACATGGAATCTCTTTTGAACAATACGCTCAAGTGTTGGGAATACCGTCAGAAGACAGCAAGCGATTTGGTTGAAATCGCATCACAAACAAAGAATGGCCCGGAACTCCTATCGGACGACCTTTTCTGGGCCCGAAATCATCAATTACGGAGCTATGCTCCGTAATTCTCGTAGCTATCTGAATGAGCTTCAGTTTGAGCTTTGGTTCAACTCAATCGGACTTACGGTTTGAAAGTTATGCCCATTTCCGTGAACGCATGCAGAACCGGAAACTTGGATTTGGAATTAGCATATCCCTTTCGGATCGGATCGGCCTAGGAGGACCGGATCGGATTAAGACATCACTCCTTCACCAACTTAGCATCTTCCCTTCAACGCACAGGTGCCGGCTCGAATTGGAGACCCCGGTTCGGATCGGGATGAGGCAGACCCGACCCGCCTGCAGTAATCTACACAAAACTTCGCAATGTCTTCGGTTCGAAAGCTCCGCACCGGTTCGGATCGGGACCGAACCGATCCCCTTCGACTCTGCACAGAAGTGCGCGCACGCTCTCTGCTGGAACAACCGGCTCGGTTCGGATCCGATCCGAACCGACAAGGCCTGCTGCTGCCACACTTCAGATTTGACTGATTCTCTTGCCATAACCACCTCCTACAAACACGGATCGGCCTCCACCTGTCCTAGCACGACCTGATGACCACTTCTCCACTACTTCCGAGATCACCTCAGCGCGTGCCACGTGCCCCTCCGATCCGAACCGATTCGGACTCCCTGGCACTCCTCTACGCCTATAAATACACCACAACATGGCCATTTCAAGGGACTTTTGGCACTTGTTCTGGAGGGATTCCACCATTATCGACACAAGGACTTTGTGAACAGCGGAAGACCGCCCTCTAATCAATCAAAACACGAGGATTTCGTGTATAATCTTCCCTTTAATCTCCTCTTCTTCACTGTAAACACGAGGATTTCATGTATAAACTGCAAAAAAACATCATTGTAATAGTTTTCTTAAGATTTAAGAAACTATAAAGTGGACGTAGGCTTGGATTGAGCCCAACCACTATAAAAATATTGTGTGTATCCTTTACTTTTACTGCTTTTTCTGCATTGTTGGTGATCGTGAGGTTGTCACATTGAATTTGGGTGTTAGTACCAAAATTTGGTCTAACATTTTCACACATATTTGCTTTCTCTTCTTCGCAGGTATGGATTATACTTGCAGCTGGCCGGCCCGGCGCGGCCTTGGATTTCTTGGATTATCCAGAACACATCTTCCTACATTCAGCAAGATATGTTCTGGGGGGCAAAATGTTGACCCGCTTTTTAGTCAAAGCAGTCATACATGGAATCTCTTTTGAACAATACGCTCAAGTGTTGGGAATACCGTCAGAAGACAGCAAGCGATTTGGTTGAAATCGCATCACAAACAAAGAATGGACCGGAACTCCTATCGGACGACCTTTTCTGGGCCCGAAATCATCAATTACGGAGCAAAGCTCCGTAATTCTCGTAGCTCTCTGAATGAGCTTCAGTTTGAGCTTTGGTTCAACTCAATCGGACTTACGGTTTGAAAGTTATGCCCATTTCCGTGAACGCATGCAGAACCGGAAACTTGGATTTGGAATTAGCATATCCCTTTCGGATCGGATCGGCCTAGGAGGACCGGATCGGATTAAGACATCACTCCTTCACCAACTTAGCATCTTCCCTTCAACGCACAGGTGCCGGCTCGGATTGGAGACCCCGGTTCGGATCGGGATGAGGCAGACCCGACCCGCCTGCAGTAATCTACACAAAACTTCGCAATGTCTTCGGCTCGAAAGCTCTGCACCGGTTCGGATCGGGACCGAACCGATCCCCTTCGACTCTGCACAGTAGTGCGCGCACGCTCTCTGCTGGAACAACCGGCTCGGTTCGGATCCGATCCGAACCGACTGGGCCTGCTGCTGCCACACTTCAGATTTGACCGATTCTCTTGCCATAACCACCTCCTACAAACACGGATCGGCCTCCACCTGTCCTAGCACGACCTGATGACCACTTCTCCACTACTTCCGAGATCACCTCAGCGCGTGCCACGTGCCCCTCCGATCCGAACCGATTCGGACTCCCTGACACTCCTCTACGCCTATAAATACACCACAACATGGCCATTTCAAGGGACTTTTGGCACTTGTTCTGGAGGGATTCCACCATTATCGACACAAGAACTTTGTGAACAGCGGAAGACCGCCCTCTAATCAATCAAAACACGAGGATTTCGTGTATAATCTTCCCTTTAATCTCCTCTTCTTCTGTGTAAACACGAGGATTTCATGTATAAACTGCAAACAAACATCATTGTAATAGTTTTCTTAAGATTTAAGAAACTATAAAGTCGACGTAGGCTTGGATTGAGCCCAACCACTATAAAAATATTGTGTGTATCCTTTACTTTTACTGCTTTTTCTGCATTGTTCGGTGATCGTGAGGTTGTCACATTGAATTTGGGTGTTAGTACCAAAATTTGGTCAAACATTTTCACACATATTTGCTTTCTCTTCATCGCAGGTATGAATTATACTTGCAGCTGGCCGGCCCGGCGCGGCCTTGGATTTCTTGGATTATCCAGAACACATCTTCCTACATTCAGCAAGATATGTTCTGGGGGGCAAAATGTTGACCCGCTTTTTAGTCAAAGCAGTCATACATGGAATCTCTTTTGAACAATACGCTCAAGTGTTGGGAATACCGTCAGAAGACAGCAAGCGATTTGGTTGAAATCGCATCACAAACAAAAATGGCCCGGAACTCCTATCGGACGACCTTTTCTGGGCCCGAAATCATCAATTACGGAGCTAGGCTCCGTAATTCTCGTAGCTATCTGAATGAGCTTCAGTTTGAGCTTTGGTTCAACTCAATCGGACTTACGGTTTGAAAGTTATGCCCATTTCCGTGAACGCATGCAGAACCGGAAACTTGGATTTGGAATTAGCATATCCCTTTCGGATCGGATCGGCCTAGGAGGACCGGATCGGATTAAGACATCACTCCTTCACCAACTTAGCATCTTCCCTTCAACGCACAGGTGCCGGCTCGAATTGGAGACCCCGGTTCGGATCGGGATGAGGCAGACCCGACCCGCCTGCAGTAATCTACACAAAACTTCGCAATGTCTTCGGTTCGAAAGCTCCGCACCGGTTCGGATCGGGACCGAACCGATCCCCTTCGACTCTGCACAGAAGTGCGCGCACGCTCTCTGCTGGAACAACCGGCTCGGTTCGGATCCGATCCGAACCGACTGGGCCTGCTGCTGCCACACTTCAGATTTGACTGATTCTCTTGCCATAACCACCTCCTACAAACACGGATCGGCCTCCACCTGTCCTAGCACGACCTGATGACCACTTCTCCACTACTTCCGAGATCACCTCAGCGCGTGCCACGTGCCCCTCCGATCCGAACCGATTCGGACTCCCTGGCACTCCTCTACGCCTATAAATACACCACAACATGGCCATTTCAAGGGACTTTTGGCACTTGTTCTGGAGGGATTCCACCATTATCGACACAAGGACTTTGTGAACAGCGGAAGACCGCCCTCTAATCAATCAAAACACGAGGATTTCATGTATAATCTTCCCTTTAATCTCCTCTTCTTCACTGTAAACACGAGGATTTCATGTATAAACTGCAAACAAACATCATTGTAATAGTTTTCTTAAGATTTAAGAAACTATAAAGTGGACGTAGGCTTGGATTGAGCCCAACTACTATAAAAATATTGTGTGTATCCTTTACTTTTACTGCTTTTTCTGCATTGTTGGTGATCGTGAGGTTGTCACATTGAATTTGGGTGTTAGTACCAAAATTTGGTCTAACATTTTCACACATATTTGCTTTCTCTTCTTCGCAGGTATGGATTATACTTGCAGCTGGCCGGCCCGGCGCGGCCTTGGATTTCTTGGATTATCCAGAACACATCTTCCTACATTCAGCAAGATATGTTCTGGGGGGCAAAATGTTGACCCGCTTTTTAGTCAAAGCAGTCATACATGGAATCTCTTTTGAACAATACGCTCAAGTGTTGGGAATACCGTCAGAAGACAGCAAGCGATTTGGTTGAAATCGCATCACAAACAAAGAATGGACCGGAACTCCTATCGGACGACCTTTTCTGGGCCCGAAATCATCAATTACGGAGCTAAGCTCAGTAATTCTCGTAGCTCTCTGAATGAGCTTCAGTTTGAGCTTTGGTTCAACTCAATCGGACTTACGGTTTGAAAGTTATGCCCATTTCCGTGAACGCATGCAGAACCGGAAACTTGGATTTGGAATTAGCATATCCCTTTCGGATCGGATCGGCCTAGGAGGACCGGATCGGATTAAGACATCACTCCTTCATCAACTTAGCATCTTCCCTTCAACGCACAGGTGCCGGCTCGGATTGGAGACCTCGGTTCGGATCGGGATGAGGCAGACCCGACCCGCCTGCAGTAATCTACACAAAACTTCGCAATGTCTTCGGCTCGAAAGCTCCGCACCGTTTCGGATCGGGACCGAACCGATCCCCTTCGACTCTGCACAGTAGTGCGCGCACGCTCTCTGCTGGAACAACCGGCTCGGTTCGGATCGGATCCGAACCGACTGGGCCTGCTGCTGCCACACTTCAGATTTGACCGATTCTCTTGCCATAACCACCTCCTACAAACACGGATCGACCTCCACCTGTCCTAGCACGACCTGATGACCACTTCTCCACTACTTCCGAGATCACCTCAGCGCGTGCCACGTGCCCCTCCGATCCGAACCGATTCGGACTCCCTGACACTCCTCCACGCCTATAAATACACCACAACATGGCCATTTCAAGGGACTTTTGGCACTTGTTCTGGAGGGATTCCACCATTATCGACACAAGGACTTTGTGAACAGCGGAAGACCGCCCTCTAATCAATCAAAACACGAGGATTTCGTGTATAATCTTCCCTTTAATCTCCTCTTCTTCTGTGTAAACACGAGGATTTCATGTATAAACTGCAAACAAACATCATTGTAATAGTTTTCTTAAGATTTAAGAAACTATAAAGTCGACGTAGGCTGGGATTGAGCCCAACCACTATAAAAATATTGTGTGTATCCTTTACTTTTACTGCTTTTTCTGCATTGTTCGGTGATCGTGAGGTTGTCACATTGAATTTGGGTGTTAGTACCAAAATTTGGTCAAACATTTTCACACATATTTGCTTTCTCTTCATCGCAGGTATGGATTATACTTGCAGCTGGCCGGCCCGGCGCGGCCTAGGATTTCTTGGATTATCCAGAACACATCTTCCTACATTCAGCAAGATATGTTCTGGGGGGCAAAATGTTGACCCGCTTTTTAGTCAAAGCAGTCATACATGGAATCTCTTTTGAACAATACGCTCAAGTGTTGGGAATACCGTCAGAAGACAGCAAGCGATTTGGTTGAAATCGCATCACAAACAAAAATGGCCCGGAACTCCTATCGGACGACCTTTTCTGGGCCCGAAATCATCAATTACGGAGCAAAGCTCCGTAATTCTCGTAGCTCTCTGAATGAGCTTCAGTTTGAGCTTTGGTTCAACTCAATCGGACTTACGGTTTGAAAGTTATGCCCATTTCCGTGAACGCATGCAGAACCGGAAACTTGGATTTGGAATTAGCATATCCCTTTCGGATCGGATCGGCCTAGGAGGACCGGATCGGATTAAGACATCACTCCTTCACCAACTTAGCATCTTCCCTTCAACGCACAGGTGCCGGCTCGGATTGGAGACCCCGGTTGGATCGGGATGAGGCAGACCCGACCCGCCTGCAGTAATCTACACAAAACTTCGCAATGTCTTCGGCTCGAAAGCTCCGCACCGGTTCGGATCGGGACCGAACCGATCCCCTTCGACTCTGCACAGTAGTGCGCGCACGCTCTCTGCTGGAACAACCGGCTCGGTTCGGATCTGATCCGAACCGACTGGGCCTGCTGCTGCCACACTTCAGATTTGACCGATTCTCTTGCCATAACCACCTCCTACAAACACGGATCGGCCTCCACCTGTCCTAGCACGACCTGATGACCACTTCTCCACTACTTCCGAGATCACCTCAGCGCGTGCCACGTGCCCCTCCGATCCGAACCGATTCGGACTCCCTGGCACTCCTCTACGCCTATAAATACACCACAACATGGCCATTTCAAGGGACTTTTGGCACTTGTTCTGGAGGGATTCCACCATTATCGACACAAGGACTTTGTGAACAGCGGAAGACCGCCCTCTAATCAATCAAAACACGAGGATTTCGTGTATAATCTTCCCTTTAATCTCCTCTTCTTCACTGTAAACACGAGGATTTCATGTATAAACTGCAAACAAACATCATTGTAATAGTTTTCTTAAGATTTAAGAAACTATAAAGTGGACGTAGGCTTGGATTAAGCCCAACCACTATAAAAATATTGTGTGTATCCTTTACTTTTACTGCTTTTTCTGCATTGTTGGTGATCGTGAGGTTGTCACATTGAATTTGGGTGTTAGTACCAAAATTTGGTCTAACATTTTCACACATATTTGCTTTCTCTTCTTCGCAGGTATGGATTATACTTGCAGCTGGCCGGCCCGGCGCGGCCTTGGATTTCTTGGATTATCCAGAACACATCTTCCTACATTCAGCAAGATATGTTCTGGGGGGCAAAATGTTGACCCGCTTTTTAGTCAAAGCAGTCATACATGGAATCTCTTTTGAACAATACGCTCAAGTGTTGGGAATACCGTCAGAAGACAGCAAGCGATTTGGTTGAAATCGCATCACAAACAAAGAATGGACCGGAACTCCTATCGGACGACCTTTTCTGGGCACGAAATCATCAATTACGGAGCTGAGCTCCGTAATTCTCGTAGCTCTCTGAATGAGCTTCAGTTTGAGCTTTGGTTCAACTCAATCGGACTTACGGTTTGAAAGTTATGCCCATTTCCGTGAACGCATGCAGAACCGGAAACTTGGATTTGGAATTAGCATATCCCTTTCGGATCGGATCGGCCTAGGAGGACCGGAACGGATTAAGACATCACTCCTTCACCAACTTAGCATCTTCCCTTCAACACACAGGTGCCGGCTCGGATTGGAGACCCCGGTTCGGATCGGGATGAGGCAGACCCGACCCGCGTGCAGTAATCTACACAAAACTTCGCAATGTCTTCGGCTCGAAAGCTCCGCACCGGTTCGGATCGGGACCGAACCGATCCCCTTCGACTCTGCACAATAGTGCGCGCACGCTCTCTGCTGGAACAACCGGCTCGGTTCGGATCCGATCCGAACCGACTGGGCCTGCTGCTGCCACACTTCAGATTTGACCGATTCTCTTGCCATAACCACCTCCTACAAACACGGATCGGCCTCCACCTGTCCTAGCACGACCTGATGACCACTTCTCCACTACTTCCGAGATCACCTCAGCGCGTGCCACGTGCCCCTCCGATCCGAACCGATTCGGACTCCCTGACACTCCTCTATGCCTATAAATACACCACAACATGGCCATTTCAAGGGACTTTTGGCACTTGTTCTGGAGGGATTCCACCATTATCGACACAAGGACTTTGTGAACAGCGGAAGACCGCCCTCTAATCAATCAAAACACGAGGATTTCGTGTATAATCTTCCCTTTAATCTCCTCTTCTTCTGTGTAAACACGAGGATTTCATGTATAAACTGCAAACAAACATCATTGTAATAGTTTTCTTAAGATTTAAGAAACTATAAAGTCGACGTAGGCTTGGATTGAGCCCAACCACTATAAAAATATTGTGTGTATCCTTTACTTTTACTGCTTTTTCTGCATTGTTCGGTGATCGTGAGGTTGTCACATTGAATTTGGGTGTTAGTACCAAAATTTGGTCAAACATTTTCACACATATTTGCTTTCTCTTCATCGCAGGTATGGATTATACTTGCAGCAGGCCGGCCCGGCGCGGCCTTGGATTTCTTGGATTATCCAGAACACATCTTCCTACATTCAGCAAGATATGTTCTGGGGGGCAAAATGTTGACCCGCTTTTTAGTCAAAGCAGTCATACATGGAATCTCTTTTGAACAATACGCTCAAGTGTTGGGAATACCGTCAGAAGACAGCAAGCGATTTGGTTGAAATCGCATCACAAACAAAAATGGCCCGGAACTCCTATCGGACGACCTTTTCTGGGCCCGAAATCATCAATTACGGAGCTATGCTCCGTAATTCTCGTAGCTCTCTGAATGAGCTTCAGTTTGAGCTTTGGTTCAACTCAATCGGACTTACGGTTTGAAAGTTATGCCCATTTCCGTGAACGCATGCAGAACCGGAAACTTGGATTTGGAATTAGCATATCCCTTTCGGATCGGATCGGCCTAGGAGGACCGGATCGGATTAAGACATCACTCCTTCACCAACTTAGCATCTTCCCTTCAACGCACAGGTGCCGGCTCGGATTGGAGACCCCGGTTCGGATCGGGATGAGGCAGACCCGACCCGCCTGCAGTAATCTACACAAAACTTCGCAATGTCTTCGGCTCGAAAGCTCCGCACCGGTTCGGATCGGGACCGAACCGATCCCCTTCGACTCTGCACAGTAGTGCGCGCACGCTCTCTGCTGGAACAACCGGCTCGGTTCGGATCCGATCCGAACCGACTGGGCCTGCTGCTGCCACACTTCAGATTTGACCGATTCTCTTGCCATAACCACCTCCTACAAACACGGATCGGCCTCCACCTGTCCTAGCACGACCTGATGACCACTTCTCCACTACTTCCGAGATCACCTCAGCGCGTGCCACGTGCCCCTCCGATCCGAACCGATTCGGACCCCCTGGCACTCCTCTACGCCTATAAATACACCACAACATGGCCATTTCAAGGGACTTTTGGCACTTGTTCTGGAGGGATTCCACCATTATCGACACAAGGACTTTGTGAACAGCGGAAGACCGCCCTCTAATCAATCAAAACACGAGGATTTCGTGTATAATCTTCCCTTTAATCTCCTCTTCTTCACTGTAAACACGAGGATTTCATGTATAAACTGCAAACAAACATCATTGTAATAGTTTTCTTAAGATTTAAGAAACTATAAAGTCGACGTAGGCTTGGATTGAGCCCAACCACTATAAAAATATTGTGTGTATCCTTTACTTTTACTGCTTTTTCTGCATTGTTCGGTGATCGTGAGGTTGTCACATTGAATTTGGGTGTTAGTACCAAAATTTGGTCAAACATTTTCACACATATTTGCTTTCTCTTCATCGCAGGTATGGATTATACTTGCAGCTGGCCGGCCCGGCGCGGCCTTGGATTTCTTGGATTATCCAGAACACATCTTCCTACATTCAGCAAGATATGTTCTGGGGGGCAAAATGTTGACCCGCTTTTTAGTCAAAGCAGTCATACATGGAATCTCTTTTGAACAATACGCTCAAGTGTTGGGAATACCGTCAGAAGACAGCAAGCGATTTGGTTGAAATCGCATCACAAACAAAGAACGGCCCGGAACTCCTATCGGACGACCTTTTCTGGGCCCGAAATCATCAATTACGGAGCTATGCTCCGTAATTCTCGTAGCTCTCTGAATGATCTTCAGTTTGAGCTTTGGTTCAACTCAATCGGACTTACGGTTTGAAAGTTATGCCCATTTCCGTGAACGCATGCAGAACCGGAAACTTGGATTTGGAATTAGCATATCCCTTTCGGATCGGATCGGCCTAGGAGGACCGGATCGGATTAAGACATCACTCCTTCACCAACTTAGCATCTTCCCTTCAACGCACAGGTGCCGGCTCGGATTGGAGACCCCGGTTCGGATCGGGATGAGGCAGACCCGACCCGCCTGCAGTAATCTACACAAAACTTCGCAATGTCTTCGGCTCGAAAGCTCCGCACCGGTTTGGATCGGGACCGAACCGATCCCCTTCGACTCTGCACAGTAGTGCGTGCACGCTCTCTGCTGGAACAACCGGCTCGGTTCGGATCCGATCCGAACCGACTGGGCCTGCTGCTGCCACACTTCAGATTTGACCGATTCTCTTGCCATAACCACCTCCTACAAACACGGATCGGCCTCCACCTGTCCTAGCACGACCTGATGACCACTTCTCCACTACTTCCGAGATCACCTCAGCGCGTGCCACGTGCCCCTCCGATCCGAACCGATTCGGACTCCCTGGCACTCCTCTACGCCTATAAATACACCACAACATGGCCATTTCAAGGGACTTTTGGCACTTGTTCTGGAGGGATTCCACCATTATCGACACAAGGACTTTGTGAACAGCGGAAGACCGCCCTCTAATCAATCAAAACACGAGGATTTCGTGTATAATCTTCCCTTTAATCTCCTCTTCTTCACTGTAAACACGAGGATTTCATGTATAAACTGCAAACAAACATCATTGTAATAGTTTTCTTAAGATTTAAGAAACTATAAAGTGGACGTAGGCTTGGATTGAGCCCAACCACTATAAAAATATTGTGTGTATCCTTTACTTTTACTGCTTTTTCTGCATTGTTGGTGATCGTGAGGTTGTCACATTGAATTTGGGTGTTAGTACCAAAATTTGGTCTAACATTTTCACACATATTTGCTTTCTCTTCTTCGCAGGTATGGATTATACTTGCAGCTGGCCGGCCCAGCGCGGCCTTGGATTTCTTGGATTATCCAGAACACATCTTCCTACATTCAGCAAGATATGTTCTGGGGGGCAAAATGTTGACCCGCTTTTTAGTCAAAGCAGTCATACATGGAATCTCTTTTGAACAATACGCTCAAGTGTTGGGAATACCGTCAGAAGACAGCAAGCGATTTGGTTGAAATCGCATCACAAACAAAGAATGGACCGGAACTCCTATCGGACGACCTTTTCTGGGCCCGAAATCATCAATTACGGAGCTTAGCTCCGTAATTCTCGTAGCTCTCTGAATGAGCTTCAGTTTGAGCTTTGGTTCAACTCAATCGGACTTACGGTTTGAAAGTTATGCCCATTTCCGTGAACGCATGCAGAACCGAAAACTTGGATTTGGAATTAGCATATCCCTTTCGGATCGGATCGGCCTAGGAGGACCGGATCGGATTAAGACATCACTCCTTCACCAACTTAGCATCTTCCCTTCAACGCACAGGTGCCAGCTCGGATTGGAGACCCCGGTTCGGATCGGGATGAGGCAGACCCGACCCGCCTGCAGTAATCTACACAAAACTTCGCAATGTCTTCGGCTCGAAAGCTCCGCACCGGTTTGGATCGGGACCGAACCGATCCCCTTCGACTCTGCACAGTAGTGCGCGCACGCTCTCTGCTGGAACAACCGGCTCGGTTCGGATCCGATCCGAACCGACTGGGCCTGCTGCTGCCACACTTCAGATTTGACCGATTCTCTTGCCATAACCACCTCCTACAAACACGGATCGGCCTCCACCTGTCCTAGCACGACCTGATGACCACTTCTCCACTACTTCCGAGATCACCTCAGCGCGTGCCACGTGCCCCTCCGATCCGAACCGATTCGGACTCCCTGACACTCCTCTATGCCTATAAATACACCACAACATGGCCATTTCAAGGGACTTTTGGCACTTGTTCTGGAGGGATTCCACCATTATCGACACAAGGACTTTGTGAACAGCGGAAGACCGCCCTCTAATCAATCAAAACACGAGGATTTCGTGTATAATCTTCCCTTTAATCTCCTCTTCTTCTGTGTAAACACGAGGATTTCATGTATAAACTGCAAACAAACATCATTGTAATAGTTTTCTTAAGATTTAAGAAACTATAAAGTCGACGTAGGCTTGGATTGAGCCCAACCACTATAAAAATATTGTGTGTATCCTTTACTTTTACTGCTTTTTCTGCATTGTTCGGTGATCGTGAGGTTGTCACATTGAATTTGGGTGTTAGTACCAAAATTTGGTCAAACATTTTCACACATATTTGCTTTCTCTTCATCGCAGGTATGGATTATACTTGCAGCTGGCCGGCCCGGCGCGGCCTTGGATTTCTTGGATTATCCAGAACACATCTTCCTACATTCAGCAAGATATGTTCTGGGGGGCAAAATGTTAACCCGCTTTTTAGTCAAAGCAGTCATACATGGAATCTCTTTTGAACAATACGCTCAAGTGTTGGGAATACCGTCAGAAGACAGCAAGCGATTTGGTTGAAATCGCATCACAAACAAAAATGGCCCGGAACTCCTATCGGACGACCTTTTCTGGGCCCGAAATCATCAATTACGGAGCTAAGCTCCGTAATTCTCGTAGCTCTCTGAATGAGCTTCAGTTTGAGCTTTGGTTCAACTCAATCGGACTTACGGTTTGAAAGTTATGCCCATTTCCGTGAACGCATGCAGAACCGGAAACTTGGATTTGGAATTAGCATATCCCTTTCGGATCGGATCGGCCTAGGAGGACCGGATCGGATTAAGACATCGCTCCTTCACCAACTTAGCATCTTCCCTTCAACGCACAGGTGCCGGCTCGGATTGGAGACCCCGGTTGGATCGGGATGAGGCAGACCCGACCCGCCTGCAGTAATCTACACAAAACTTCGCAATGTCTTCGGCTCGAAAGCTCCGCACCGGTTCGGATCGGGACCGAACCGATCCCCTTCGACTTTGCACAGTAGTGCGCGCACGCTCTCTGCTGGAACAACCGGCTCAGTTCGGATCCGATCCGAACCGACTGGGCCTGCTGCTGCCACACTTCAGATTTGACCGATTCTCTTGCCATAACCACCTCCTACAAACACGGATCGGCCTCCACCTGTCCTAGCACGACCTGATGACCACTTCTCCACTACTTCCGAGATTACCTCAGCGCGTGCCACGTGCCCCTCCGATCCGAACCGATTCGGACTCCCTGGCACTCCTCTACGCCTATAAATACACCACAACATGGCCATTTCAAGGGACTTTTGGCACTTGTTCTGGAGGGATTCCACCATTATCGACACAAGGACTTTGTGAACAGCGGAAGACCGCCCTCTAATCAATCAAAACACGAGGATTTCGTGTATAATCTTCCCTTTAATCTCCTCTTCTTCACTGTAAACACGAGGATTTCATGTATAAACTGCAAACAAACATCATTGTAATAGTTTTCTTAAGATTTAAGAAACTATAAAGTCGACGTAGGCTTGGATTGAGCCCAACCACTATAAAAATATTGTGTGTATCCTTTACTTTTACTGCTTTTTCTGCATTGTTCGGTGATCGTGAGGTTGTCACATTGAATTTGGGTGTTAGTACCAAAATTTGGTCAAACATTTTCACACATATTTGCTTTCTCTTCATCGCAGGTATGGATTATACTTGCAGCTGGCCGGCCCGGCGCGACCTTGGATTTCTTGGATTATCCAGAACACATCTTCCTACATTCAGCAAGATATGTTCTGGGGGGCAAAATGTTGACCCGCTTTTTAGTCAAAGCAGTCATACATGGAATCTCTTTTGAACAATACGCTCAAGTGTTGGGAATACCGTCAGAAGACAGCAAGCGATTTGGTTGAAATCGCATCACAAACAAAGAATGGCCCGGAACTCCTATCGGACGACCTTTTCTGGGCCCGAAATCATCAATTACGGAGCTATGCTCCGTAATTCTCGTAGCTCTCTGAATGATCTTCAGTTTGAGCTTTGGTTCAACTCAATCGGACTTACGGTTTGAAAGTTATGCCCATTTCCGTGAACGCATGCAGAACCGGAAACTTGGATTTGGAATTAGCATATCCCTTTCGGATCGGATCGGCCTAGGAGGACCGGATCGGATTAAGACATCACTCCTTCACCAACTTAGCATCTTCCCTTCAACGCACAGGTGCCGGCTCGGATTGGAGACCCCGGTTCGGATCGGGATGAGGCAGACCCGACCCGCCTGCAGTAATCTACACAAAACTTCGCAATGTCTTCGGCTCGAAAGCTCCGCACCGGTTCGGATCGGGACCGAACCGATCCCCTTCGACTCTGCACAATACTGCGCGCACGCTCTCTGCTGGAACAACCGGCTCGGTTCGGATCCGATCCGAACCGACTGGGCCTGCTGCTGCCACACTTCAGATTTGACCGATTCTCTTGCCATAACCACCTCCTACAAACACGGATCGGCCTCCACCTGTCCTAGCACGACCTGATGACCACTTCTCCACTACTTCCGAGATCACCTCAGCGCGTGCCACGTGCCCCTCCGATCCGAACCGATTCGGACTCCCTGACACTCCTCTATGCCTATAAATACACCACAACATGGCCATTTCAAGGGACTTTTGGCACTTGTTCTGGAGGGATTCCACCATTATCGACACAAGGACTTTGTGAACAGCGGAAGACCGCCCTCTAATCAATCAAAACACGAGGATTTCGTGTATAATCTTCCCTTTAATCTCCTCTTCTTCTGTGTAAACACGAGGATTTCATGTATAAACTGCAAACAAACATCATTGTAATAGTTTTCTTAAGATTTAAGAAACTATAAAGTCGACGTAGGCTTGGATTGAGCCCAACCACTATAAAAATATTGTGTGTATCCTTTACTTTTACTGCTTTTTCTGCATTGTTCGGTGATCGTGAGGTTGTCACATTGAATTTGGGTGTTAGTACCAAAATTTGGTCAAACATTTTCACACATATTTGCTTTCTCTTCATCGCAGGTATGGATTATACTTGCAGCTGGCCGGCCCGGCGCGGCCTTGGATTTCTTGGATTATCCAGAACACATCTTCCTACATTCAGCAAGATATGTTCTGGGGGGCAAAATGTTGACCCGCTTTTTAGTCAAAGCAGTCATACATGGAATCTCTTTTGAACAATACGCTCAAGTGTTGGGAATACCGTCAGAAGACAGCAAGCGATTTGGTTGAAATCGCATCACAAACAAAAATGGCCCGGAACTCCTATCGGACGACCTTTTCTGGGCCCGAAATCATCAATTACGGAGCAAAGCTCCGTAATTCTCGTAGCTCTCCGAATGAGCTTCAGTTTGAGCTTTGGTTCAACTCAATCGGACTTACGGTTTGAAAGTTATGCCCATTTCCGTGAACGCATGCAGAACCGGAAACTTGGATTTGGAATTAGCATATCCCTTTCGGATCGGATCGGCCTAGGAGGACCGGATCGGATTAAGACATCACTCCTTCACCAACTTAGCATCTTCCCTTCAACGCACAGGTGCCGGCTCGGATTGGAGACCCCGGTTCGGATCGGGATGAGGCAGACCCGACCCGCCTGCAGTAATCTACACAAAACTTCGCAATGTCTTCGGCTCGAAAGCTCCGCACCGGTTCGGATCGGGACCGAACCGATCCCCTTCGACTCTGCACAGTAGTGCGCGCACGCTCTCTGCTGGAACAACCGGCTCGGTTCGGATCCGATCCGAACCGACTGGGCCTGCTGCTGCCACACTTCAGATTTGACCGATTCTCTTGCCATAACCACCTCCTACAAACACGGATCGGCCTCCACCTGTCCTAGCACGACCTGATGACCACATCTCCACTACTTCCGAGATCACCTCAGCGCGTGCCACGTGCACCTCCGATCCGAACCGATTCGGACTCCCTGGCACTCCTCTACGCCTATAAATACACCACAACATGGCCATTTCAAGGGACTTTTGGCACTTGTTCTTGAGGGATTCCACCATTATCGACACAAGGACTTTGTGAACAGCGGAAGACCGCCCTCTAATCAATCAAAACACGAGGATTTCGTGTATAATCTTCCCTTTAATCTCCTCTTCTTCACTGTAAACACGAGGATTTCATGTATAAACTGCAAACAAACATCATTGTAATAGTTTTCTTAAGATTTAAGAAACTATAAAGTCGACGTAGGCTTGGATTGAGCCCAACCACTATAAAAATATTGTGTGTATCCTTTACTTTTACTCCTTTTTCTGTATTGTTCGGTGATCGTGAGGTTGTCACATTGAATTTGGGTGTTAGTACCAAAATTTGGTCAAACATTTTCACACATATTTGCTTTCTCTTCATCGCAGGTATGGATTATACTTGCAGCTGGCCGGCCCGGCGCGGCCTTGGATTTCTTGGATTATCCAGAACACATCTTCCTACATTCAGCAAGATATGTTCTGGGGGGCAAAATGTTGACCCGCTTTTTAGTCAAAGCAGTCATACATGGAATCTCTTTTGAACAATATGCTCAAGTGTTGGGAATACCGTCAGAAGACAGCAAGCGATTTGGTTGAAATCGAATCACAAACAAAGAATGGCCCGGAACTCCTATCGGACGACCTTTTCTGGGCCCGAAATCATCAATTACGGAGCTATGCTCCGTAATTCTCGTAGCTCTCTGAATGAGCTTCAGTTTGAGGTTTGGTTCAACTCAATCGGACTTACGGTTTGAAAGTTATTCCCATTTCCGTGAACGCATGCAGAACCGGAAACTTGGATTTGGAATTAGCATATCCCTTTCGGATCGGATCGGCCTAGGAGGACCGGATCGGATTAAGACATCACTCCTTCACCAACTTAGCATCTTCCCTTCAACGCACAGGTGCCGGCTCGGATTGGAGACCCCGGTTCGGATCAGGATGAGGCAGACCCGACCCGCCTGCAGTAATCTACACAAAACTTCGCAATGTCTTCGGCTCGAAAGCTCCGCACCGGTTTGGATCGGGACCGAACCGATCCCCTTCGACTCTGCACAGTAGTGCGCGCACGCTCTCTGCTGGAACAACCGGCTCGGTTCGGATCCGATCCGAACCGACTGGGCCTGCTGCTGCCACACTTCAGATTTGACCGATTCTCTTGCCATAACCACCTCCTACAAACACGGATCGGCCTCCACCTGTCCTAGCACGACCTGATGACCACTTCTCCACTACTTCCGAGATCACCTCAGCGCGTGCCACGTGCCCCTCCGATCCGAACCGATTCGGACTCCCTGACACTCCTCTATGCCTATAAATACACCACAACATGGCCATTTCAAGGGACTTTTGGCACTTGTTCTGGAGGGATTCCACCATTATCGACACAAGGACTTTGTGAACAGCGGAAGACCGCCCTCTAGTCAATCAAAACACGAGGATTTCGTGTATAATCTTCCCTTTAATCTCCTCTTCTTCCGTGTAAACACGAGGATTTCATGTATAAACTGCAAACAAACATCATTGTAATAGTTTTCTTAAGATTTAAGAAACTATAAAGTCGACGTAGGCTTGGATTGAGCCCAACCACTATAAAAATATTGTGTGTATCCTTTACTTTTACTGCTTTTTCTGCATTGTTCGGTGATCGTGAGGTTGTCACATTGAATTTGGGTGTTAGTACCAAAATTTGGTCAAACATTTTCACACATATTTGCTTTCTCTTCATCGCAGGTATGGATTATACTTGCAGCTGGCCGGCCCGGCGCGGCCTTGGATTTCTTGGATTATCCAGAACACATCTTCCTACATTCAGCAAGATATGTTCTGGGGGGCAAAATGTTGACCCGCTTTTTTGTCAAAGCAGTCATACATGGAATCTCTTCTGAACAATACGCTCAAGTGTTGGGAATACCGTCAGAAGACAGCAAGCGATTTGGTTGAAATCGCATCACAAACAAAAATGGCCCGGAACTCCTATCGGACGACCTTTTCTGGGCCCGAAATCATCAATTACGGAGCTGAGCTCTGTAATTCTCGTAGCTCTCTGAATGAGCTTCAGTTTGAGCTTTGGTTCAACTCAATCGGACTTATGGTTTGAAAGTTATGCCCATTTCCGTGAACGCATGCAGAACCGGAAACTTGGATTTGGAATTAGCATATCCCTTTCGGATCGGATCGGCCTAGGAGGACCGGATCGGATTAAGACATCACTCCTTCACCAACTTAGCATCTTCCCTTCAACGCACAGGTGCCGGCTCGGATTGGAGACCCCGGTTCGGATCGGGATGAGGCAGACCCGACCCGCCTGCAGTAATCTACACAAAACTTCGCAATGTCTTCGGCTCGAAAGCTCCGCACCGGTTCGGATCGGGACCGAACCGATCCCCTTCGACTCTGCACAGTAGTGCGCGCACGCTCTCTGCTGGAACAACCGGCTCGGTTCGGATCCGATCTGAACCGACTGGGCCTGCTGCTGCCACACTTCAGATTTGACCGATTCTCTTGCCATAACCACCTCCTACAAACACGGATCGACCTCCACCTGTCCTAGCACGACCTGATGACCACTTCTCCACTACTTCCGAGATCACCTCAGCGCGTGCCACGTGCCCCTCCGATCCGAACCGATTCGGAATCCCTGGCACTCCTCTACGCCTATAAATACACCACAACATGGCCATTTCAAGGGACTTTTGGCACTTGTTCTGGAGGGATTCCACCATTATCGACACAAGGACTTTGTGAACAGCGGAAGACCGCCCTCTAATCAATCAAAACACGAGGATTTCGTGTATAATCTTCCCTTTAATCTCCTCTTTTTCACTGTAAACACGAGGATTTCATGTATAAACTGCAAACAAACATCATTGTAATAGTTTTCTTAAGATTTAAGAAACTATAAAGTCGACGTAGGCTTGGATTGAGCCCAACCACTATAAAAATATTGTGTGTATCCTTTACTTTTACTCCTTTTTCTGCATTGTTCGGTGATCGTGAGGTTGTCACATTGAATTTGGGTGTTAGTACCAAAATTTGGTCAAACATTTTCACACATATTTGCTTTCTCTTCATCGCAGGTATGGATTATACTTGCAGCTGGCCGGCCCGGCGCGGCCTTGGATTTCTTGGATTATCCAGAACACATCTTCCTACATTCAGCAAGATATGTTCTGGGGGGCAAAATGTTGACCCGCTTTTTAGTCAAAGCAGTCATACATGGAATCTCTTTTGAACAATACGCTCAAGTGTTGGGAATACCGTCAGAAGACAGCAAGCGATTTGGTTGAAATCGCATCACAAACAAAGAATGGCCCGGAACTCCTATCGGACGACCTTTTCTGGGCCCGAAATCATCAATTACGGAGCTATGCTCCGTAATTCTCGTAGCTCTCTGAATGAGCTTCAGTTTGAGCTTTGGTTCAACTCAATCGGACTTACGGTTTGAAAGTTATGCCCATTTCCGTGAACGCATGCAGAACCGGAAACTTGGATTTGGAATTAGCATATCCCTTTCGGATCGGATCGGCCTAGGAGGACCGGATCGGATTAAGACATCACTCCTTCACCAACTTAGCATCTTCCCTTCAACGCACAGGTGCCGGCTCGGATTGGAGACCCCGGTTCGGATCGGGATGAGGCAGACCCGACCCGCCTGCAGTAATCTACACAAAACTTCGCAATGTCTTCGGCTCGAAAGCTCCGCACCGGTTCGGATCGGGACCGAACCGATCCCCTTCGACTCTGCACAGTAGTGCGCGCACGCTCTCTGCTGGAACAACCGGCTCGGTTCGGATCCGATCCGAACCGACTGGGCCTGCTGCTGCCACACTTCAGATTTGACCGATTCTCTTGCCATAACCACCTCCTACAAACACGGATCGGCCTCCACCTGTCCTAGCACGACCTGATGACCACATCTCCACTACTTCCGAGATCACCTCAGCGCGTGCCACGTGCACCTCCGATCCGAACCGATTCGGACTCCCTGGCACTCCTCTACGCCTATAAATACACCACAACATGGCCATTTCAAGGGACTTTTGGCACTTGTTCTGGAGGGATTCCACCATTATCGACACAAGGACTTTGTGAACAGCGGAAGACCGCCCTCTAATCAATCAAAACACGAGGATTTCGTGTATAATCTTCCCTTTAATCTCCTCTTCTTCACTGTAAACACGAGGATTTCATGTATAAACTGCAAACAAACATCATTGTAATAGTTTTCTTAAGATTTAAGAAACTATAAAGTCGACGTAGGCTTGGATTGAGCCCAACCACTATAAAAATATTGTGTGTATCCTTTACTTTTACTCCTTTTTCTGTATTGTTCGGTGATCGTGAGGTTGTCACATTGAATTTGGGTGTTAGTACCAAAATTTGGTCAAACATTTTCACACATATTTGCTTTCTCTTCATCGCAGGTATGGATTATACTTGCAGCTGGCCGGCCCGGCGCGGCCTTGGATTTCTTGGATTATCCAGAACACATCTTCCTACATTCAGCAAGATATGTTCTGGGGGGCAAAATGTTGACCCGCTTTTTAGTCAAAGCAGTCATACATGGAATCTCTTTTGAACAATACGCTCAAGTGTTGGGAATACCGTCAGAAGACAGCAAGCGATTTGGTTGAAATCGCATCACAAACAAAGAATGGCCCGGAACTCCTATCGGACGACCTTTTCTGGGCCCGAAATCATCAATTACGGAGCTATGCTCCGTAATTCTCGTAGCTCTCTGAATGAGCTTCAGTTTGAGGTTTGGTTCAACTCAATCGGACTTACGGTTTGAAAGTTATTCCCATTTCCGTGAACGCATGCAGAACCGGAAACTTGGATTTGGAATTAGCATATCCCTTTCGGATCGGATCGGCCTAGGAGGACCGGATCGGATTAAGACATCACTCCTTCACCAACTTAGCATCTTCCCTTCAACGCACAGGTGCCGGCTCGGATTGGAGACCCCGGTTCGGATCGGGATGAGGCAGACCCGACCCGCCTGCAGTAATCTACACAAAACTTCGCAATGTCTTCGGCTCGAAAGCTCCGCACCGGTTTGGATCGGGACCGAACCGATCCCCTTCGACTCTGCACAGTAGTGCGCGCACGCTCTCTGCTGGAACAACCGGCTCTGTTCGGATCCGATCCGAACCGACTGGGCCTGCTGCTGCCACACTTCAGATTTGACCGATTCTCTTGCCATAACCACCTCCTACAAACACGGATCGGCCTCCACCTGTCCTAGCACGACCTGATGACCACTTCTCCACTACTTCCGAGATCACCTCAGCGCGTGCCACGTGCCCCTCCGATCCGAACCGATTCGGACTCCCTGACACTCCTCTATGCCTATAAATACACCACAACATGGCCATTTCAAGGGACTTTTGGCACTTGTTCTGGAGGGATTCCACCATTATCGACACAAGGACTTTGTGAACAGCGGAAGACCGCCCTCTAGTCAATCAAAACACGAGGATTTCGTGTATAATCTTCCCTTTAATCTCCTCTTCTTCCGTGTAAACACGAGGATTTCATGTATAAACTGCAAACAAACATCATTGTAATAGTTTTCTTAAGATTTAAGAAACTATAAAGTCGACGTAGGCTTGGATTGAGCCCAACCACTATAAAAATATTGTGTGTATCCTTTACTTTTACTGCTTTTTCTGCATTGTTCGGTGATCGTGAGGTTGTCACATTGAATTTGGGTGTTAGTACCAAAATTTGGTCAAACATTTTCGCACATATTTGCTTTCTCTTCATCGCAGGTATGGATTATACTTGCAGCTGGCCGGCCCGGCGCGGCCTTGGATTTCTTGGATTATCCAGAACACATCTTCCTACATTCAGCAAGATATGTTCTGGGGGGCAAAATGTTGACCCGCTTTTTTGTCAAAGCAGTCATACATGGAATCTCTTCTGAACAATACGCTCAAGTGTTGGGAATACCGTCAGAAGACAGCAAGCGATTTGGTTGAAATCGCATCACAAACAAAAATGGCCCGGAACTCCTATCGGACGACCTTTTCTGGGCCCGAAATCATCAATTACGGAGCTGAGCTCTGTAATTCTCGTAGCTCTCTGAATGAGCTTCAGTTTGAGCTTTGGTTCAACTCAATCGGACTTATGGTTTGAAAGTTATGCCCATTTCCGTGAACGCATGCAGAACCGGAAACTTGGATTTGGAATTAGCATATCCCTTTCGGATCGGATCGGCCTAGGAGGACCGGATCGGATTAAGACATCACTCCTTCACCAACTTAGCATCTTCCCTTCAACGCACAGGTGCCGGCTCGGATTGGAGACCCCGGTTCGGATCGGGATGAGGCAGACCCGACCCGCCTGCAGTAATCTACACAAAACTTCGCAATGTCTTCGGCTCGAAAGCTCCGCACCGGTTCAGATCGGGACCGAACCGATCCCCTTCGACTCTGCACAGTAGTGCGCGCACGCTCTCTGCTGGAACAACCGGCTCGGTTCGGATCCGATCCGAACCGACTGGGCCTGCTGCTGCCACACTTCAGATTTGACCGATTCTCTTGCCATAACCACCTCCTACAAACACGGATCGGCCTCCACCTGTCCTAGCACGACCTGATGACCACTTCTCCACTACTTCCGAGATCACCTCAGCGCGTGCCACGTGCCCCTCCGATCCGAACCGATTCGGAATCCCTGGCACTCCTCTACGCCTATAAATACACCACAACATGGCCATTTCAAGGGACTTTTGGCACTTGTTCTGGAGGGATTCCACCATTATCGACACAAGGACTTTGTGAACAGCGGAAGACCGCCCTCTAATCAATCAAAACACGAGGATTTCGTGTATAATCTTCCCTTTAATCTCCTCTTTTTCACTGTAAACACGAGGATTTCATGTATAAACTGCAAACAAACATCATTGTAATAGTTTTCTTAAGATTTAAGAAACTATAAAGTCGACGTAGGCTTGGATTGAGCCCAACCACTATAAAAATATTGTGTGTATCCTTTACTTTTACTCCTTTTTCTGCATTGTTCGGTGATCGTGAGGTTGTCACATTGAATTTGGGTGTTAGTACCAAAATTTGGTCAAACATTTTCACACATATTTGCTTTCTCTTCATCGCAGGTATGGATTATACTTGCAGCTGGCCGGCCCGGCGCGGCCTTGGATTTCTTGGATTATCCAGAACACATCTTCCTACATTCAGCAAGATATGTTCTGGGGGGCAAAATGTTGACCCGCTTTTTAGTCAAAGCAGTCATACATGGAATCTCTTTTGAACAATACGCTCAAGTGTTGGGAATACCGTCAGAAGACAGCAAGCGATTTGGTTGAAATCGCATCACAAACAAAGAATGGCCCGGAACTCCTATCGGACGACCTTTTCTGGGCCCGAAATCATCAATTACGGAGCTATGCTCCGTAATTCTCGTAGCTCTCTGAATGAGCTTCAGTTTGAGCTTTGGTTCAACTCAATCGGACTTACGGTTTGAAAGTTATGCCCATTTCCGTGAACGCATGCAGAACCGGAAACTTGGATTTGGAATTAGCATATCCCTTTCGGATCGGATCGGCCTAGGAGGACCGGATCGGATTAAGACATCACTCCTTCACCAACTTAGCATCTTCCCTTCAACGCACAGGTGCCGGCTCGGATTGGAGACCCCGGTTCGGATCGGGATGAGGCAGACCCGACCCGCCTGCAGTAATCTACACAAAACTTCGCAATGTCTTCGGCTCGAAAGCTCCGCACCGGTTCGGATCGGGACCGAACCGATCCCCTTCGACTCTGCACAGTAGTGCGCGCACGCTCTCTGCTGGAACAACCGGCTCGGTTCGGATCCGATCCGAACCGACTGGGCCTGCTGCTGCCACACTTCAGATTTGACCGATTCTCTTGCCATAACCACCTCCTACAAACACGGATCGGCCTCCACCTGTCCTAGCACGACCTGATGACCACTTCTCCACTACTTCCGAGATCACCTCAACGCGTGCCACGTGCCCCTCCGATCCGAACCGATTCGGACTCCCTGGCACTCCTCTACGCCTATAAATACACCACAACATGGCCATTTCAAGGGACTTTTGGCACTTGTTCTGGAGGGATTCCACCATTATCGACACAAGGACTTTGTGAACAGCGGAAGACCGCCCTCTAATCAATCAAAACACGAGGATTTCGTGTATAATCTTCCCTTTAATCTCCTCTTTTTCACTGTAAACACGAGGATTTCATGTATAAACTGCAAACAAACATCATTGTAATAGTTTTCTTAAGATTTAAGAAACTATAAAGTCGACGTAGGCTTGGATTGAGCCCAACCACTATAAAAATATTGTGTGTATCCTTTACTTTTTCTCCTTTTTCTGCATTGTTCGGTGATCGTGAGGTTGTCACATTGAATTTGGGTGTTAGTACCAAAATTTGGTAAAACATTTTCACACATATTTGCTTTCTCTTCATCGCAGGTATGGATTATACTTGCAGCTGGCCGGCCCGGCGCGGCCTTGGATTTCTTGGATTATCCAGAACACATCTTCCTACATTCAGCAAGATATGTTCTGGGGGGCAAAATGTTGACCCGCTTTTTAGTCAAAGCAGTCATACATGGAATCTCTTTTGAACAATACGCTCAAGTGTTGGGAATACCGTCAGAAGACAGCAAGCGATTTGGTTGAAATCGCATCACAAACAAAGAATGGCCCGGAACTCCTATCGGACGACCTTTTCTGGGCCCGAAATCATCAATTACGGAGCTATGCTCCGTAATTCTCGTAGCTCTCTGATTGAGCTTCAGTTTGAGCTTTGGTTCAACTCAATCGGACTTACGGTTTGAAAGTTATGCCCATTTCCGTGAACGCATGCAGAACCGGAAACTTGGATTTGGAATTAGCATATCCCTTTCGGATCGGATCGGCCTAGGAGGACCGGATCGGATTAAGACATCACTCCTTCACCAACTTAGCATCTTCCCTTCAACGCACAGGTGCCGGCTCGGATTGGAGACCCCGGTTCGGATCGGGATGAGGCAGACCCGACCCGCCTGCAGTAATCTACACAAAACTTCGCAATGTCTTCGGCTCGAAAGCTCCGCACCGGTTTGGATCGGGACCGAACCGATCCCCTTCGACTCTGCACAGTAGTGCGCGCACGCTCTCTGCTGGAACAACCGGCTCGGTTCGGATCCGATCCGAACCGACTGGGCCTGCTGCTGCCACACTTCAGATTTGACCGATTCTCTTGCCATAACCACCTCCTACAAACACGGATCGGCCTCCACCTGTCCTAGCACGACCTGATGACCACTTCTCCACTACTTCCGAGATCACCTCAGCGCGTGCCACGTGCCCCTCCGATCCGAAACGATTCGGACTCCCTGGCACTCCTCTACGCCTATAAATACACCACAACATGGCCATTTCAAGGGACTTTTGGCACTTGTTCTGGAGGGATTCCACCATTATTGAAACAAGGACTTTGTGAACAGCGGAAGACCGCCCTCTAATCAATCAAAACACGAGGATTTCGTGTATAATCTTCCCTTTAATCTCCTCTTCTTCACTGCAAACACGAGGATTTCATGTATAAGCTGCAAACAAACATCATTGTAATAGTTTTCTTAAGATTTTAGAAACTATAAAGTGGACGTAGGCTTGGATTGAGCCCAACCACTATAAAAATATTGTGTGTATCCTTTACTTTTACTTCTTTTTCTGCATTGTTGGTGATCGTGAGGTTGTCACATTGAATTTGGGTGTTAGTACCAAAATTTGGTCTAACATTTTCACACATATTTGCTTTCTCTTCTTCGTAGGTATGGATTATACTTGCATCTGGCAGGCCCGGCGCGGCCTTGGATTTCTTGGATTATCCAGAACACATCTTCCTTCATTCAGCAAGATATGTTCTAGAGGGCAAAATGTTGACCCGCTTTTTAGTCAAAGCAGTCATACATGGAATCTCTTCTGAACAATACACTCAAGTGTTGGGAATACCGTCAGAAGACAGCAAGCGATTTGGTTGAAATCGCATCACAAACAAAGAATGGCCCGGAACTCCTATCGGACGACCTTTTCTGGGCCCGAAATCATCAATTACGGAGCTGAGCTCCGTAATTCTCGTAGCTCTCTGAATGAGCTTCAGTTTGAGCTTTGGTTCAACTCAATCGGACTTACGGTTTGAAAGTTATGCCCATTTCCGTGAACGCATGCAGAACCGGAAACTTGGATTTGGAATTAGCATATCCCTTTCGGATCGGTTCGGCCTAGGAGGACCGGATCGGATTAAGACATCACTCCTTCACCAACTTAGCATCTTCCCTTCAACGCACAGGTGCCGGCTCGGATTGGAGACCCCGGTTGGATCGGGATGAGGCAGACCCGACCCGCCTGCAGTAATCTACACAAAACTTCGCAATGTCTTCGGCTCGAAAGCTCCGCACCGGTTCGGATCGGGACCGAACCGATCCCCTTCGACTCTGCACAGTAGTGCGCGCACGCTCTCTGCTGGAACAACCGGCTCGGTTCGGATCCGATCCGAACCGACTGGGCCTGCTGCTGCCACACTTCAGATTTGACCGATTCTCTTGCCATAACCACCTCCTACAAACACGGATCGGCCTCCACCTGTCCTAGCACGACCTGATGACCACTTCTCCACTACTTCCGAGATTACCTCAGCGCGTGCCACGTGCCCCTCCGATCCGAACCGATTCGGACTCCCTGGCACTCCTCTACGCCTATAAATACACCACAACATGGCCATTTCAAGGGACTTTTGGCACTTGTTCTGGAGGGATTCCACCATTATCGACACAAGGACTTTGTGAACAGCGGAAGACCGCCCTCTAATCAATCAAAACACGAGGATTTCGTGTATAATCTTCCCTTTAATCTCCTCTTCTTCACTGTAAACACGAGGATTTCATGTATAAACTGCAAACAAACATCATTGTAATAGTTTTCTTAAGATTTAAGAAACTATAAAGTCGACGTAGGCTTGGATTGAGCCCAACCACTATAAAAATATTGTGTGTATCCTTTACTTTTACTGCTTTTTCTGCATTGTTCGGTGATCGTGAGGTTGTCACATTGAATTTGGGTGTTAGTACCAAAATTTGGTCAAACATTTTCACACATATTTGCTTTCTCTTCATCGCAGGTATGGATTATACTTGCAGCTGGCCGGCCCGGCGCGGCCTTGGATTTCTTGGATTATCCAGAACACATCTTCCTACATTCAGCAAGATATGTTCTGGGGGGCAAAATGTTGACCCGCTTTTTAGTCAAAGCAGTCATACATGGAATCTCTTTTGAACAATACGCTCAAGTGTTGGGAATACCGTCAGAAGACAGCAAGCGATTTGGTTGAAATCGCATCACAAACAAAGAATGGCCCGGAACTCCTATCGGACGACCTTTTCTGGGCCCGAAATCATCAATTACGGAGCTATGCTCCGTAATTCTCGTAGCTCTCTGAATGATCTTCAGTTTGAGCTTTGGTTCAACTCAATCGGACTTACGGTTTGAAAGTTATGCCCATTTCCGTGAACGCATGCAGAACCGGAAACTTGGATTTGGAATTAGCATATCCCTTTCGGATCGGATCGGCCTAGGAGGACCGGATCGGATTAAGACATCACTCCTTCACCAACTTAGCATCTTCCCTTCAACGCACAGGTGCCGGCTCGGATTGGAGACCCCGGTTCGGATCGGGATGAGGCAGACCCGACCCGCCTGCAGTAATCTACACAAAACTTCGCAATGTCTTCGGCTCGAAAGCTCCGCACCGGTTTGGATCGGGACCGAACCGATCCCCTTCGACTCTGCACAGTAGTGCGCGCATGCTCTCTGCTGGAACAACCGGCTCGGTTCGGATCCGATCCGAACCGACTGGGCCTGCTGCTGCCACACTTCAGATTTGACCGATTCTCTTGCCATAACCACCTCCTACAAACACGGATCGGCCTCCACCTGTCCTAGCACGACATGATGACCACTTCTCCACTACTTCCGAGATCACCTCAGCGCGTGCCACGTGCCCCTCCGATCCGAACCGATTCGGACTCCCTGGCACTCCTCTACGCCTATAAATACACCACAACATGGCCATTTCAAGGGACTTTTGGCACTTGTTCTGGAGGGATTCCACCATTATCGACACAAGGACTTTGTGAACAGCGGAAGACCGCCCTCTAATCAATCAAAACACGAGGATTTCGTGTATAATCTTCCCTTTAATCTCCTCTTCTTCACTGTAAACAAGAGGATTTCATGTATAAACTGCAAACAAACATCATTGTAATAGTTTTCTTAAGATTTAAGAAACTATAAAGTGGACGTAGGCTTGGATTGAGCCCAACCACTATAAAAATATTGTGTGTATCCTTTACTTTTACTGCTTTTTCTGCATTGTTGGTGATCGTGAGGTTGTCACATTGAATTTGGGTGTTAGTACCAAAATTTGGTCTAACATTTTCACACATATTTGCTTTCTCTTCTTCGCAGGTATGGATTATACTTGCAGCTGGCCGGCCCGGCGCGGCCTTGGATTTCTTGGATTATCCAGAACACATCTTCCTACATTCAGCAAGATATGTTCTGGGGGGCAAAATGTTGACCCGCTTTTTAGTCAAAGCAGTCATACATGGAATCTCTTTTGAACAATACGCTCAAGTGTTGGGAATACCGTCAGAAGACAGCAAGCGATTTGGTTGAAATCGCATCACAAACAAAGAATGGACCGGAACTCCTATCGGACGACCTTTTCTGGGCCCGAAATCATCATTTACGGAGCTTAGCTCCGTAATTCTCGTAGCTCTCTGAATGAGCTTCAGTTTGAGCTTTGGTTCAACTCAATCGGACTTACGGTTTGAAAGTTATGCCCATTTCCGTGAACGCATGCAGAACCGGAAACTTGGATTTGGAATTAGCATATCCCTTTCGGATCGGATCGGCCTAGGAGGACCGGATCGGATTAAGACATCACTCCTTCACCAACTTAGCATCTTCCCTTCAACGCACAGGTGCCGGCTCGGATTGGAGACCCCGGTTCGGATCGGGATGAGGCAGACCCGACCCGCCTGCAGTAATCTACACAAAACTTCGCAATGTCTTCGGCTCGAAAGCTCCGCACCGGTTTGGATCGGGACCGAACCGATCCCCTTCGACTCTGCACAGTAGTGCGCGCACGCTCTCTGCTGGAACAACCGGCTCGGTTCGGATCCGATCCGAACCGACTGGGCCTGCTGCTGCCACACTTCAGATTTGACCGATTCTCTTGCCATAACCACCTCCTACAAACACGGATCGGCCTCCACCTGTCCTAGCACGACCTGATGACCACTTCTCCACTACTTCCGAGATCACCTCAGCGCGTGCCACGTGCCCCTCCGATCCGAACCGATTCGGACTCCCTGACACTCCTCTATGCCTATAAATAAACCACAACATGGCCATTTCAAGGGACTTTTGGCACTTGTTCTGGAGGGATTCCACCATTATCGACACAAGGACTTTGTGAACAGCGGATGACCGCCCTCTAATCAATCAAAACACGAGGATTTCGTGTATAATCTTCCCTTTAATCTCCTCTTCTTCTGTGTAAACACGAGGATTTCATGTATAAACTGCAAACAAACATCATTGTAATAGTTTTCTTAAGATTTAAGAAACTATAAAGTCGACGTAGGCTTGGATTGAGCCCAACCACTATAAAAATATTGTGTGTATCCTTTACTTTTACTGCTTTTTCTGCATTGTTCGGTGATCGTGAGGTTGTCACATTGAATTTGGGTGTTAGTACCAAAATTTGGTCAAACATTTTCACACATATTTGCTTTCTCTTCATCGCAGGTATGGATTATACTTGCAGCTGGCCGGCCCGGCGCGGCCTTGGATTTCTTGGATTATCCAGAACACATCTTCCTACATTCAGCAAGATATGTTCTGGGGGGCAAAATGTTGACCCGCTTTTTAGTCAAAGCAGTCATACATGGAATCTCTTTTGAACAATACGCTCAAGTGTTGGGAATACCGTCAGAAGACAGCAAGCGATTTGGTTGAAATCGCATCACAAACAAAAATGGCCCGGAACTCCTATCGGACGACCTTTTCTGGGCCCGAAATCATCAATTACGGAGCTATGCTCCGTAATTCTCGTAGCTCTCTGAACGAGCTTCAGTTTGAGCTTTGGTTCAACTCAATCGGACTTACGGTTTGAAAGTTATGCCCATTTCCGTGAACGCATGCAGAACCGGAAACTTGGATTTGGAATTAGCATATCCCTTTCGGATCGGATCGGCCTAGGAGGACCGGATCGGATTAAGACATCACTCCTTCACCAACTTAGCATCTTCCCTTCAACGCACAGGTGCCGGCTCGGATTGGAGACCCCGGTTGGATCGGGATGAGGCAGACCCGACCCGCCTGCAGTAATCTACATAAAACTTCGCAATGTCTTCGGCTCGAAAGCTCCGCACCGGTTCGGAACGGGACCGAACCGATCCCCTTCGACTCTGCACAGTAGTGCGCGCACGCTCTCTGCTGGAACAACCGGCTCGGTTCGGATCCGATCCGAACCGACTGGGCCTGCTGCTGCCACACTTCAGATTTGACCGATTCTCTTGCCATAACCACCTCCTACAAACACGGATCGGCCTCCACCTGTCCTAGCACGACCTGATGACCACTTCTCCACTACTTCCGAGATTACCTCAGCGCGTGCCACGTGCCCCTCCGATCCGAACCGATTCGGACTCCCTGGCACTCCTCTACGCCTATAAATACACCACAAAATGGCCATTTCAAGGGACTTTTGGCACTTGTTCTGGAGGGATTCCACCATTATCGACACAAGGACTTTGTGAACAGCGGAAGACCGCCCTCTAATCAATCAAAACACGAGGATTTCGTGTATAATCTTCCCTTTAATCTCCTCTTCTTCACTGTAAACACGAGGATTTCATGTATAAACTGCAAACAAACATCATTGTAATAGTTTTCTTAAGATTTAAGAAACTATAAAGTCGACGTAGGCTTGGATTGAGCCCAACCACTATAAAAATATTGTGTGTATCCTTTACTTTTACTGCTTTTTCTGCATTGTTCGGTGATCGTGAGGTTGTCACATTGAATTTGGGTGTTAGTACCAAAATTTGGTCAAACATTTTCACACATATTTGCTTTCTCTTCATCGCAGGTATGGATTATACTTGCAGCTGGCCGGCCCGGCGCGGCCTTGGATTTCTTGGATTATCCAGAACACATCTTCCTACATTCAGCAAGATATGTTCTGGGGGGCAAAATGTTGACCCGCTTTTTAGTCAAAGCAGTCATACATGGAATCTCTTTTGAACAATACGCTCAAGTGTTGGGAATACCGTCAGAAGACAGCAAGCGATTTGGTTGAAATCGCATCACAAACAAAGAATGGCCCGGAACTCCTATCGGACGACCTTTTCTGGGCCCGAAATCATCAATTACGGAGCTATGCTCCGTAATTCTCGTAGCTCTCTGAATGATCTTCAGTTTGAGCTTTGGTTCAACTCAATCGGACTTACGGTTTGAAAGTTATGCCCATTTCCGTGAACGCATGCAGAACCGGAAACTTGGATTTGGAATTAGCATATCCCTTTCAGATCGGATCGGCCTAGGAGGACCGGATCGGATTAAGACATCACTCCTTCACCAACTTAGCATCTTCCCTTCAACGCACAGGTGCCGGCTCGGATTGGAGACCCCGGTTCGGATCGGGATGAGGCAGACCCGACCCGCCTGCAGTAATCTACACAAAACTTCGCAATGTCTTCGGCTCGAAAGCTCCGCACCGGTTTGGATCGGGACCGAACCGATCCCCTTCGACTCTGCACAGTAGTGCGCGCACGCTCTCTGCTGGAACAACCGGCTCGGTTCGGATCCGATCCGAACCGACTGGGCCTGCTGCTGCCACACTTCAGATTTGACCGATTCTCTTGCCATAACCACCTCCTACAAACACGGATCGGCCTCCACCTGTCCTAGCACGACCTGATGACCACTTCTCCACTACTTCCGAGATCACCTCAGCGCGTGCCACGTGCCCCTCCGATCCGAACCGATTCGGACTCCCTGGCACTCCTCTACGCCTATAAATACACCACAACATGGCCATTTCAAGGGACTTTTGGCACTTGTTCTGGAGGGATTCCACCATTATCGACACAAGGACTTTGTGAACAGCGGAAGACCGCCCTCTAATCAATCAAAACACGAGGATTTCGTGTATAATCTTCCCTTTAATCTCCTCTTCTTCACTGTAAACACGAGGATTTCATGTATAAACTGCAAACAAACATCATTGTAATAGTTTTCTTAAGATTTAAGAAACTATAAAGTGGACGTAGGCTTGGATTGAGCCCAACCACTATAAAAATATTGTGTGTATCCTTTACTTTTACTGCTTTTTCTGCATTGTTGGTGATCGTGAGGTTGTCACATTGAATTTGGGTGTTAGTACCAAAATTTGGTCTAACATTTTCACACATATTTGCTTTCTCTTCTTCGCAGGTATGGATTATACTTGCAGCTGGCCGGCCCGGCGCGGCCTTGGATTTCTTGGATTATCCAGAACACATCTTCCTACATTCAGCAAGATATGTTCTGGGGGGCAAAATGTTGACCCGCTTTTTAGTCAAAGCAGTCATACATGGAATCTCTTTTGAACAATACGCTCAAGTGTTGGGAATACCGTCAGAAGACAGCAAGCGATTTGGTTGAAATCGCATCACAAACAAAGAATGGACCGGAACTCCTATCGGACGACCTTTTCTGGGCTCGAAATCATCAATTACGGAGCTTAGCTCCGTAATTCTTGTAGCTCTCTGAATGAGCTTCAGTTTGAGCTTTGGTTCAACTCAATCGGACTTACGGTTTGAAAGTTATGCCCATTTCCGTGAACGCATGCAGAACCGGAAACTTGGATTTGGAATTAGCATATCCCTTTCGGATCGGATCGGCCTAGGAAGACCGGATCGGATTAAGACATCACTCCTTCACCAACTTAGCATCTTCCCTTCAACGCACAGGTGCCGGCTCGGATTGGAGACCCCGGTTCGGATCGGGATGAGGCAGACCCGACCCGCCTGCAGTAATCTACACAAAACTTCGCAATGTCTTCGGCTCGAAAGCTCCGCACCGGTTCGGATCGGGACCGAACCGATCCCCTTCGACTCTGCACAATAGTGTGCGCACGCTCTCTGCTGGAACAACCGGCTCGGTTCGGATCCGATCCGAACCGACTGGGCCTGCTGCTGCCACACTTCAGATTTGACCGATTCTCTTGCCATAACCACCTCCTACAAACACGGATCGGCCTCCACCTGTCCTAGCACGACCTGATGACCACTTCTCCACTACTTCCGAGATCACCTCAGCGCGTGCCACGTGCCCCTCCGATCCGAACCGATTCGGACTCCCTGACACTCCTCTATGCCTATAAATACACCACAACATGGCCATTTCAAGGGACTTTTGGCACTTGTTCTGGAGGGATTCCACCATTATCGACACAAGGACTTTGTGAACAGCGGAAGACCGCCCTCTAATCAATCAAAACACGAGGATTTCGTGTATAATCTTCCCTTTAATCTCCTCTTCTTCTGTGTAAACACGAGGATTTCATGTATAAACTGCAAACAAACATCATTGTAATAGTTTTCTTAAGATTTAAGAAACTATAAAGTCGACGTAGGCTTGGATTGAGCCCAACCACTATAAAAATATTGTGTGTATCCTTTACTTTTACTGCTTTTTCTGCATTGTTCGGTGATCGTGAGGTTGTCACATTGAATTTGGGTGTTAGTACCAAAATTTGGTCAAACATTTTCACACATATTTGCTTTCTCTTCATCGCAGGTATGGATTATACTTGCAGCTGGCCGGCCCGGCGCGGCCTTGGATTTCTTGGATTATCCAGAACACATCTTCCTACATTCAGCAAGATATGTTCTGGGGGGCAAAATGTTGACCCGGTTTTTAGTCAAAGCAGTCATACATGGAATCTCTTTTGAACAATACGCTCAAGTGTTGGAAATACCGTCAGAAGACAGCAAGCGATTTGGTTGAAATCGCATCACAAACAAAAATGGCCCGGAACTCCTATCGGACGACCTTTTCTGGGCCCGAAATCATCAATTACGGAGCACAGCTCCGTAATTCTTGTAGCTCTCTGAATGAGCTTCAGTTTGAGCTTTGGTTCAACTCAATCGGACTTACGGTTTGAAAGTTATGCCCATTTCCGTGAATGCATGCAGAACCGGAAACTTGGATTTGGAATTAGCATATCCCTTTCGGATCGGATCGGCCTAGGAGGACCGGATCGGATTAAGACATCACTCCTTCACCGACTTAGCATCTTCCCTTCAACGCACAGGTGCCGGCTCGGATTGGAGACCCCGGTTCGGATCGGGATGAGGCAGACCCGACCCGCCTGTAGTAATCTACACAAAACTTCGCAATGTCTTCGGCTCGAAAGCTCCGCACCGGTTCGGATCGGGACCGAACCGATCCCCTTCGACTCTGCACAGTAGTGCGCGCACGCTCTCTGCTGGAACAACCGGCTCGGTTCGGATCCGATCCGAACCGACTGGGCCTGCTGCTGCCACACTTCAGATTTGACCGATTCTCTTGCCACAACCACCTCCTACAAACACGGATCGGCCTCCACCTGTCCTAGCACGACCTGATGACCACTTCTCCACTACTTCCGAGATCACCTCAGCGCGTGCCACGTGCCCCTCCGATCCGAACCGATTCGGACTCCCTGGCACTCCTCTACGCCTATAAATACACCACAACATGGCCATTTCAAGGGACTTTTGGCACTTGTTCTGGAGGGATTCCACCATTATCGACACAAGGACTTTGTGAACAGCGGAAGACCGCCCTTTAATCAATCAAAACACGAGGATTTCGTGTATAATCTTCCCTTTAATCTCCTCTTCTTCACTGTAAACACGAGGATTTCATGTATAAACTGCAAACAAACATCATTGTAATAGTTTTCTTAAGATTTAAGAAACTATAAAGTCGACGTAGGCTTGGATTGAGCCCAACCACTATAAAAATATTGTGTGTATCCTTTACTTTTGCTCCTTTTTCTGTTTTGTTCGGTGATCGTGAGGTTGTCACATTGAATTTGGGTGTTAGTACCAAAATTTGGTCAAACATTTTCACACATATTTGCTTTCTCTTCATCGCAGGTATGGATTATACTTGCAGCTGGCCGGCCCGGCGCGGCCTTGGATTTCTTGGATTATCCAGAACACATCTTCCTACATTCAGCAAGATATGTTCTGGGGGGCAAAATGTTGACCCGCTTTTTAGTCAAAGCAGTCATACATGGAATCTCTTTTGAACAATACGCTCAAGTGTTGGGAATACCGTCAGAAGACAGCAAGCGATTTGGTTGAAATCGCATCACAAACAAAGAATGGCCCGGAACTCCTATCGGACGACCTTTTCTGGGCCCGAAATCATCAATTACGGAGCTATGCTCCGTAATTCTCGTAGCTCTCTGAATGAGCTTCAGTTTGAGGTTTGGTTCAACTCAATCGGACTTACGGTTTGAAAGTTATTCCCATTTCCGTGAACGCATGCAGAACCGGAAACTTGGATTTGGAATTAGCATATCCCTTTCGGATCGGATCGGCCTAGGAGGACCGGATCGGATTAAGACATCACTCCTTCACCAACTTAGCATCTTCCCTTCAACGCACAGGTGCCGGCTCGGATTGGAGACCCCGGTTCGGATCGGGATGAGGCAGACCCGACCCGCCTGCAGTAATCTACACAAAACTTCGCAATGTCTTCGGCTCGAAAGCTCCGCACCGGTTTGGATCGGGACCGAACCGATCCCCTTCGACTCTGCATAGTAGTGCGCGCACGCTCTCTGCAGGAACAACCGGCTCGGTTCGGATCCGATCCGAACCGACTGGGCCTGCTGCTGCCACACTTCAGATTTGACCGATTCTCTTGCCATAACCACCTCCTACAAACACGGATCGGCCTCCACCTGTCCTAGCACGACCTGATGACCACTTCTCCACTACTTCCGAGATCACCTCAGCGCGTGCCACGTGCCCCTCCGATCCGAACCGATTCAGACTCCCTGACACTCCTCTATGCCTATAAATACACCACAACATGGCCATTTCAAGGGACTTTTGGCACTTGTTCTGGAGGGATTCCACCATTATCGACACAAGGACTTTGTGAACAGCGGAAGACCGCCCTCTAATCAATCAAAACACGAGGATTTCGTGTATAATCTTCCCTTTAATCTCCTCTTCTTCCGTGTAAACACGAGGATTTCATGTATAAACTGCAAACAAACATCATTGTAATAGTTTTCTTAAGATTTAAGAAACTATAAAGTCGACGTAGGCTTGGATTGAGCCCAACCACTATAAAAATATTGTGTGTATCCTTTACTTTTACTGCTTTTTCTGCATTGTTCGGTGATCGTGAGGTTGTCACATTGAATTTGGGTGTTAGTACCAAAATTTGGTCAAACATTTTCACACATATTTGCTTTCTCTTCATCGCAGGTATGGATTATACTTGCAGCTGGCCGGCCCGGCGCGGCCTTGGATTTCTTGGATTATCCAGAACACATCTTCCTACATTCAGCAAGATATGTTCTGGGGGGCAAAATGTTGACCCGGTTTTTAGTCAAAGCAGTCATACATGGAATCTCTTTTGAACAATACGCTCAAGTGTTGGAAATACCGTCAGAAGACAGCAAGCGATTTGGTTGAAATCGCATCACAAACAAAAATGGCCCGGAACTCCTATCGGACGACCTTTTCTGGGCCCGAAATCATCAATTACGGAGCATAGCTCCGTAATTCTTGTAGCTCTCTGAATGAGCTTCAGTTTGAGCTTTGGTTCAACTCAATCGGACTTACGGTTTGAAAGTTATGCCCATTTCCGTGAATGCATGCAGAACCGGAAACTTGGATTTGGAATTAGCATATCCCTTTCGGATCGGATCGGCCTAGGAGGACCGGATCGGATTAAGACATCACTCCTTCACCGACTTAGCATCTTCCCTTCAACGCACAGGTGCCGGCTCGGATTGGAGACCCCGGTTCGGATCGGGATGAGGCAGACCCGACCCGCCTGTAGTAATCTACACAAAACTTCGCAATGTCTTCGGCTCGAAAGCTCCGCACCGGTTCGGATCGGGACCGAACCGATCCCCTTCGACTCTGCACAGTAGTGCGCGCACGCTCTCTGCTGGAACAACCGGCTCGGTTCGGATCCGATCCGAACCGACTGGGCCTGCTGCTGCCACACTTCAGATTTGACCGATTCTCTTGCCACAACCACCTCCTACAAACACGGATCGGCCTCCACCTGTCCTAGCACGACCTGATGACCACTTCTCCACTACTTCCGAGATCACCTCAGCGCGTGCCACGTGCCCCTCCGATCCGAACCGATTCGGACTCCCTGGCACTCCTCTACGCCTATAAATACACCACAACATGGCCATTTCAAGGGACTTTTGGCACTTGTTCTGGAGGGATTCCACCATTATCGACACAAGGACTTTGTGAACAGCGGAAGACCGCCCTTTAATCAATCAAAACACGAGGATTTCGTGTATAATCTTCCCTTTAATCTCCTCTTCTTCACTGTAAACACGAGGATTTCATGTATAAACTGCAAACAAACATCATTGTAATAGTTTTCTTAAGATTTAAGAAACTATAAAGTCGACGTAGGCTTGGATTGAGCCCAACCACTATAAAAATATTGTGTGTATCCTTTACTTTTACTCCTTTTTCTGTTTTGTTCGGTGATCGTGAGGTTGTCACATTGAATTTGGGTGTTAGTACCAAAATTTGGTCAAACATTTTCACACATATTTGCTTTCTCTTCATCGCAGGTATGGATTATACTTGCAGCTGGCCGGCCCGGCGCGACCTTGGATTTCTTGGATTATCCAGAACACATCTTCCTACATTCAGCAAGATATGTTCTGGGGGGCAAAATGTTGACCCGCTTTTTAGTCAAAGCAGTCATACATGGAATCTCTTTTGAACAATACGCTCAAGTGTTGGGAATACCGTCAGAAGACAGCAAGCGATTTGGTTGAAATCGCATCACAAACAAAGAATGGCCCGGAACTCCTATCGGACGACCTTTTCTGGGCCCGAAATCATCAATTACGGAGCTATGCTCCGTAATTCTCGTAGCTCTCTGAATGAGCTTCAGTTTGAGGTTTGGTTCAACTCAATCGGACTTACGGTTTGAAAGTTATTCCCATTTCCGTGAACGCATGCAGAACCGGAAACTTGGATTTGGAATTAGCATATCCCTTTCGGATCGGATCGGCCTAGGAGGACCGGATCGGATTAAGACATCACTCCTTCACCAACTTAGCATCTTCCCTTCAACGCACAGGTGCCGGCTCGGATTGGAGACCCCGGTTCGGATCGGGATGAGGCAGACCCGACCCGCCTGCAGTAATCTACACAAAACTTCGCAATGTCTTCGGCTCGAAAGCTCCGCACCGGTTTGGATCGGGACCGAACCGATCCCCTTCGACTCTGCACAGTAGTGCGCGCACGCTCTCTGCAGGAACAACCGGCTCGGTTCGGATCCGATCCGAACCGACTGGGCCTGCTGCTGCCACACTTCAGATTTGACCGATTCTCTTGCCATAACCACCTCCTACAAACACGGATCGGCCTCCACCTGTCCTAGCACGACCTGATGACCACTTCTCCACTACTTCCGAGATCACCTCAGCGCGTGCCACGTGCCCCTCCGATCCGAACCGATTCAGACTCCCTGACACTCCTCTATGCCTATAAATACACCACAACATGGCCATTTCAAGGGACTTTTGGCACTTGTTCTGGAGGGATTCCACCATTATCGACACAAGGACTTTGTGAACAGCGGAAGACCGCCCTCTAATCAATCAAAACACGAGGATTTCGTGTATAATCTTCCCTTTAATCTCCTCTTCTTCCGTGTAAACACGAGGATTTCATGTATAAACTGCAAACAAACATCATTGTAATAGTTTTCTTAAGATTTAAGAAACTATAAACTCGACGTAGGCTTGGATTGAGCCCAACCACTATAAAAATATTGTGTGTATCCTTTACTTTTACTGCTTTTTCTGCATTGTTCGGTGATCGTGAGGTTGTCACATTGAATTTGGGTGTTAGTACCAAAATTTGGTCAAACATTTTCACACATATTTGCTTTCTCTTCATCGCAGGTATGGATTATACTTGCAGCTGGCCGGCCCGGCGCGGCCTTGGATTTCTTGGATTATCCAGAACACATCTTCCTACATTCAGCAAGATATGTTCTGGGGGGCAAAATGTTGACCCGGTTTTTAGTCAAAGCAGTCATACATGGAATCTCTTTTGAACAATACGCTCAAGTGTTGGAAATACCGTCAGAAGACAGCAAGCGATTTGGTTGAAATCGCATCACAAACAAAAATGGCCCGGAACTCCTATCGGACGACCTTTTCTGGGCCCGAAATCATCAATTACGGAGCATAGCTCCGTAATTCTTGTAGCTCTCTGAATGAGCTTCAGTTTGAGCTTTGGTTCAACTCAATCGGACTTACGGTTTGAAAGTTATGCCCATTTCCGTGAATGCATGCAGAACCGGAAACTTGGATTTGGAATTAGCATATCCCTTTCGGATCGGATCGGCCTAGGAGGACCGGATCGGATTAAGACATCACTCCTTCACCGACTTAGCATCTTCCCTTCAACGCACAGGTGCCGGCTCGGATTGGAGACCCCGGTTCGGATCGGGATGAGGCAGACCCGACCCGCCTGTAGTAATCTACACAAAACTTCGCAATGTCTTCGGCTCGAAAGCTCCGCACCGGTTCGGATCGGGACCGAACCGATCCCCTTCGACTCTGCACAGTAGTGCGCGCACGCTCTCTGCTGGAACAACCGGCTCGGTTCGGATCCGATCCGAACCGACTGGGCCTGCTGCTGCCACACTTCAGATTTGACCGATTCTCTTGCCACAACCACCTCCTACAAACACGGATCGGCCTCCACCTGTCCTAGCACGACCTGATGACCACTTCTCCACTACTTCCGAGATCACCTCAGCGCGTGCCACGTGCCCCTCCGATCCGAACCGATTCGGACTCCCTGGCACTCCTCTACGCCTATAAATACACCACAACATGGCCATTTCAAGGGACTTTTGGCACTTGTTCTGGAGGGATTCCACCATTATCGACACAAGGACTTTGTGAACAGCGGAAGACCGCCCTTTAATCAATCAAAACACGAGGATTTCGTGTATAATCTTCCCTTTAATCTCCTCTTCTTCACTGTAAACACGAGGATTTCATGTATAAACTGCAAACAAACATCATTGTAATAGTTTTCTTAAGATTTAAGAAACTATAAAGTCGACGTAGGCTTGGATTGAGCCCAACCACTATAAAAATATTGTGTGTATCCTTTACTTTTACTCCTTTTTCTGTTTTGTTCGGTGATCGTGAGGTTGTCACATTGAATTTGGGTGTTAGTACCAAAATTTGGTCAAACATTTTCACACATATTTGCTTTCTCTTCATCGCAGGTATGGATTATACTTGCAGCTGGCCGGCCCGGCGCGACCTTGGATTTCTTGGATTATCCAGAACACATCTTCCTACATTCAGCAAGATATGTTCTGGGGGGCAAAATGTTGACCCGCTTTTTAGTCAAAGCAGTCATACATGGAATCTCTTTTGAACAATACGCTCAAGTGTTGGGAATACCGTCAGAAGACAGCAAGCGATTTGGTTGAAATCGCATCACAAACAAAGAATGGCCCGGAACTCCTATCGGACGACCTTTTCTGGGCCCGAAATCATCAATTACGGAGCTATGCTCCGTAATTCTCGTAGCTCTCTGAATGAGCTTCAGTTTGAGGTTTGGTTCAACTCAATCGGACTTACGGTTTGAAAGTTATTCCCATTTCCGTGAACGCATGCAGAACCGGAAACTTGGATTTGGAATTAGCATATCCCTTTCGGATCGGATCGGCCTAGGAGGACCGGATCGGATTAAGACATCACTCCTTCACCAACTTAGCATCTTCCCTTCAACGCACAGGTGCCGGCTCGGATTGGAGACCCCGGTTCGGATCGGGATGAGGCAGACCCGACCCGCCTGCAGTAATCTACACAAAACTTCGCAATGTCTTCGGCTCGAAAGCTCCGCACCGGTTTGGATCGGGACCGAACCGATCCCCTTCGACTCTGCACAGTAGTGCGCGCACGCTCTCTGCAGGAACAACCGGCTCGGTTCGGATCCGATCCGAACCGACTGGGCCTGCTGCTGCCACACTTCAGATTTGACCGATTCTCTTGCCATAACCACCTCCTACAAACACGGATCGGCCTCCACCTGTCCTAGCACGACCTGATGACCACTTCTCCACTACTTCCGAGATCACCTCAGCGCGTGCCACGTGCCCCTCCGATCCGAACCGATTCAGACTCCCTGACACTCCTCTATGCCTATAAATACACCACAACATGGCCATTTCAAGGGACTTTTGGCACTTGTTCTGGAGGGATTCCACCATTATCGACACAAGGACTTTGTGAACAGCGGAAGACCGCCCTCTAATCAATCAAAACACGAGGATTTCGTGTATAATCTTCCCTTTAATCTCCTCTTCTTCCGTGTAAACACGAGGATTTCATGTATAAACTGCAAACAAACATCATTGTAATAGTTTTCTTAAGATTTAAGAAACTATAAACTCGACGTAGGCTTGGATTGAGCCCAACCACTATAAAAATATTGTGTGTATCCTTTACTTTTACTGCTTTTTCTGCATTGTTCGGTGATCGTGAGGTTGTCACATTGAATTTGGGTGTTAGTACCAAAATTTGGTCAAACATTTTCACACATATTTGCTTTCTCTTCATCGCAGGTATGGATTATACTTGCAGCTGGCCGGCCCGGCGCGGCCTTGGATTTCTTGGATTATCCAGAACACATCTTCCTACATTCAACAAGATATGTTCTGGGGGGCAAAATGTTGACCCGCTTTTTAGTCAAAGCAATCATACATGGAATCTCTTCTGAACAATACGCTCAAGTGTTGGGAATACCGTCAGAAGACAGCAAGCGATTTGGTTGAAATCGCATCACAAACAAAAATGGCCCGGAACTCCTATCGGACGACCTTTTCTGGGCCCGAAATCATCAATTACGGAGCTGAGCTCTGTAATTCTCGTAGCTCTCTGAATGAGCTTCAGTTTGAGCTTTGGTTCAACTCAATCGGACTTACGGTTTGAAAGTTATGCCCATTTCCGTGAACGCATGCAGAACCGGAAACTTGGATTTGGAATTAGCATATCCCTTTCGGATCGGATCGGCCTAGGAGGACCGGATCGGATTAAGACATCACTCCTTCACCAACTTAGCATCTTCCCTTCAACGCACAGGTGCCGGCTCGGATTGGAGACCCCGGTTCGGATCGGGATGAGGCAGACCCGACCCGCCTGCAGTAATCTACACAAAACTTCGCAATGTCTTCGGCTCGAAAGCTCCGCACCGGTTCGGATCGGGACCGAACCGATCCCCTTCGACTCTGCACAGTAGTGCGCGCACGCTCTCTGCTGGAACAACCGGCTCGGTTCGGATCCGATCCGAACCGACTGGGCCTGCTGCTGCCACACTTCAGATTTGACCGATTCTCTTGCCATAACCACCTCCTACAAACACGGATCGGCCTCCACCTGTCCTAGCACGACCTGATGACCACTTCTCCACTACTTCCGAGATCACCTCAGCGCGTGCCACGTGCCCCTCCGATCCGAACCGATTCGGACTCCCTGGCACTCCTCTACGCCTATAAATACACCACAACATGGCCATTTCAAGGGACTTTTGGCACTTGTTCTGGAGGGATTCCACCATTATCGACACAAGGACTTTGTGAACAGCGGAAGACCGCCCTATAATCAATCAAAACACGAGGATTTCGTGTATAATCTTCCCTTTAATCTCCTCTTTTTCACTGTAAACACGAGGATTTCATGTATAAACTGCAAACAAACATCATTGTAATAGTTTTCTTAAGATTTAAGAAACTATAAAGTCGACGTAGGCTTGGATTGAGCCCAACCACTATAAAAATATTGTGTGTATCCTTTACTTTTACTCCTTTTTCTGCATTGTTTGGTGATCGTGAGGTTGTCACATTGAATTTGGGTGTTAGTACCAAAATTTGGTCAAACATTTTCACACATATTTGCTTTCTCTTCATCGCAGGTATGGATTATACTTGCAGCTGGCCGGCCCGGCGCGGCCTTGGATTTCTTGGATTATCCAGAACACATCTTCCTACATTCAGCAAGATATGTTCTGGGGGGCAAAATGTTGACCCGCTTTTTAGTCAAAGCAGTCATACATGGAATCTCTTTTGAACAATACGCTCAAGTGTTGGGAATACCGTCAGAAGACAGCAAGCGATTTGGTTGAAATCGCATCACAAACAAAGAATGGCCCGGAACTCCTATCGGACGACCTTTTCTGGGCCCGAAATCATCAATTACGGAGCTATGCTCCGTAATTCTCGTAGCTCTCTGAATGAGCTTCAGTTTGAGCTTTGGTTCAACTCAATCGGACTTACGGTTTGAAAGTTATGCCCATTTCCGTGAACGCATGCAGAACCGGAAACTTGGATTTGGAATTAGCATATCCCTTTCGGATCGGATCGGCCTAGGAGGACCGGATCGGATTAAGACATCACTCCTTCACCAACTTAGCATCTTCCCTTCAACGCACAGGTGCCGGCTCGGATTGGAGACCCCGGTTCGGATCGGGATGAGGCAGACCCGACCCGCCTGCAGTAATATACACAAAACTTCGCAATGTCTTCGGCTCGAAAGCTCCGCACCGGTTCGGATCGGGACCGAACCGATCCCCTTCGACTCTGCACAGTAGTGCGCGCACGCTCTCTGCTGGAACAACCGGCTCGGTTCGGATCCGATCCGAACCGACTGGGCCTGCTGCTGCCACACTTCAGATTTGACCGATTCTCTTGCCATAACCACCTCCTACAAACACGGATCGGCCTCCACCTGTCCTAGCACGACCTGATGACCACTTCTCCACTACTTCCGAGATCACCTCAGCGCGTGCCACGTGCCCCTCCGATCCGAACCGATTCGGACTCCCTGGCACTCCTCTACGCCTATAAATACACCACAACATGGCCATTTCAAGGGACTTTTGGCACTTGTTCTGGAGGGATTCCACCATTATCGACACAAGGACTTTGTGAACAGCGGAAGACCGCCCTATAATCAATCAAAACACGAGGATTTCGTGTATAATCTTCCCTTTAACCTCCTCTTCTTCAATGTAAACACGAGGATTTCGTGTATAAACTGCAAACAAACATCATTGTAATAGTTTTCTTAGGATTTAGGAAACTATAAAGTCGACGTAGGCTTGGATTGAGCCCAACCACTATAAAAATATTGTGTGTATCCTTTACTTTTACTCCTTTTTCTGCATTGTTTGGTGATCGTGAGGTTGTCACATTGAATTTGGGTGTTAGTACCAAAATTTGGTCAAACATTTTCACACATATTTGCTTTCTCTTCATCGCAGGTATGGATTATACTTGCAGCTGGCCGGCCCGGCGCGGCCTTGGATTTCTTGGATTATCCAGAACACATCTTCCTACATTCAGCAAGATATGTTCTGGGGGGCAAAATGTTGACCCGCTTTTTAGTCAAAGCAGTCATACATGGAATCTCTTTTGAACAATACGCTCAAGTGTTGGGAATACCGTCAGAAGACAGCAAGCGATTTGGTTGAAATCGCATCACAAACAAAGAATGGCCCGGAACTCCTATCGGACGACCTTTTCTGGGCCCGAAATCATCAATTACGGAGCTATGCTCCGTAATTCTCGTAGCTCTCTGAATGAGCTTCAGTTTGAGCTTTGGTTCAACTCAATCGGACTTACGGTTTGAAAGTTATGCCCATTTCCGTGAACGCATGCAGAACCGGAAACTTGGATTTGGAATTAGCATATCCCTTTCGGATCGGATCGGCCTAGGAGGACCGGATCGGATTAAGACATCACTCCTTCACCAACTTAGCATCTTCCCTTCAACGCACAGGTGCCGGCTCGGATTGGAGACCCCGGTTCGGATCGGGATGAGGCAGACCCGACCCGCCTGCAGTAATCTACACAAAACTTCGCAATGTCTTCGGCTCGAAAGCTCCGCACCGGTTCGGATCGGGACCGAACCGATCCCCTTCGACTCTGCACAGTAGTGCGCGCACGCTCTCTGCTGGAACAACCAGCTCGGTTCGGATCCGATCCGAACCGACTGGGCCTGCTGCTGCCACACTTCAGATTTGACCGATTCTCTTGCCATAACCACCTCCTACAAACACGGATCGGCCTCCACCTGTCCTAGCACGACCTGATGACCACTTCTCCACTACTTCCGAGATCACCTCAGCGCGTGCCACGTGCCCCTCCGATCCGAACCGATTCGGACTCCCTGGCACTCCTCTACGCCTATAAATACACCACAACATGGCCATTTCAAGGGACTTTTGGCACTTGTTCTGGAGGGATTCCACCATTATCGACACAAGGACTTTGTGAACAGCGGAAGACCGCCCTCTAATCAATCAAAACACGAGGATTTCGTGTATAATCTTCCCTTTAATCTCCTCTTTTTCACTGTAAACACGAGGATTTCATGTATAAACTGCAAACAAACATCATTGTAATAGTTTTCTTAAGATTTAAGAAACTATAAAGTCGACGTAGGCTTGGATTGAGCCCAACCACTATAAAAATATTGTGTGTATCCTTTACTTTTACTCCTTTTTCTGCATTGTTCGGTGATCGTGAGGTTGTCACATTGAATTTGGGTGTTAGTACCAAAATTTGGTCAAACATTTTCAAACATATTTGCTTTCTCTTCATCGCAGGTATGCATTATACTTGCAGCTGGCCGGCCCGGCGCGGCCTTGGATTTCTTGGATTATCCAGAACACATCTTCCTACATTCAGCAAGATATGTTCTGGGGGGCAAAATGTTGACCCGCTTTTTAGTCAAAGCAGTCATACATGGAATCTCTTTTGAACAATACGCTCAAGTGTTGGGAATACCGTCAGAAGACAGCAAGCGATTTGGTTGAAATCGCATCACAAACAAAGAATGGCCCGGAACTCCTATCGGACGACCTTTTCTGGGCCCGAAATCATCAATTACGGAGCTATGCTCCGTAATTCTCGTAGCTCTCTGAATGAGCTTCAGTTTGAGCTTTGGTTCAACTCAATCGGACTTACGGTTTGAAAGTTATGCCCATTTCCGTGAACGCATGCAGAACCGGAAACTTGGATTTGGAATTAGCATATCCCTTTCGGATCGGATCGGCCTAGGAGGACCGGATCGGATTAAGACATCACTCCTTCACAAACTTAGCATCTTCCCTTCAACGCACAGGTGCCGGCTCGGATTGGAGACCCCGGTTCGGATCGGGATGAGGCAGACCCGACCCGCCTGCAGTAATCTACACAAAACTTCGCAATGTCTTCGGCTCGAAAGCTCCGCACCGGTTTGGATCGGGACCGAACCGATCCCCTTCGACTCTGCACAGTAGTGCGCGCACGCTCTCTGCTGGAACAACCGGCTCGGTTCGGATCCGATCCGAACCGACTGGGCCTGCTGCTGCCACACTTCAGATTTGACCGATTCTCTTGCCATAACCACCTCCTACAAACACGGATCGGCCTCCACCTGTCCTAGCACGACCTGATGACCACTTCTCCACTACTTCCGAGATCACCTCAGCGCGTGCCACGTGCCCCTCCGATCCGAAACGATTCGGACTCCCTGGCACTCCTCTACGCCTATAAATACACCACAACATGGCCATTTCAAGGGACTTTTGGCACTTGTTCTGGAGGGATTCCACCATTATTGAAACAAGGACTTTGTGAACAGCGGAAGACCGCCCTCTAATCAATCAAAACACGAGGATTTCGTGTATAATCTTCCCTTTAATCTCCTCTTCTTCACTGCAAACACGAGGATTTCATGTATAAGCTGCAAACAAACATCATTGTAATAGTTTTCTTAAGATTTTAGAAACTATAAAGTGGACGTAGGCTTGGATTGAGCCCAACCACTATAAAAATATTGTGTGTATCCTTTACTTTTACTTCTTTTTCTGCATTGTTGGTGATCGTGAGGTTGTCACATTGAATTTGGGTGTTAGTACCAAAATTTGGTCTAACATTTTCACACATATTTGCTTTCTCTTCTTCGTAGGTATGGATTATACTTGCAGCTGGCAGGCCCGGCGCGACCTTGGATTTCTTGGATTATCTAGAACACATCTTCCTTCATTCAGCAAGATATGTTCTAGAGGGCAAAATGTTGACCCGCTTTTTAGTCAAAGCAGTCATACATGGAATCTCTTCTGAACAATACACTCAAGTGTTGGGAATACCGTCAGAAGACAGCAAGCGATTTGGTTGAAATCGCATCACAAACAAAGAATGGCCCGGAACTCCTATCGGACGACCTTTTCTGGGCCCGAAATCATCAATTACGGAGCTATGCTCCGTAATTCTCGTAGCTCTCTGAATGAGCTTCAGTTTGAGCTTTGGTTCAACTCAATCGGACTTACGGTTTGAAAGTTATGCCCATTTCCGTGAACGCATGCAGAACCGGAAACTTGGATTTGGAATTAGCATATCCCTTTCGGATCGGATCGGCCTAGGAGGACCGGATCGGATTAAGACATCACTCCTTCACCAACTTAGCATCTTCCCTTCAACGCACAGGTGCCGGCTCGGATTGGAGACCCCGGTTCGGATCGGGATGAGGCAGACCCGACCCGCCTGCAGTAATCTACACAAAACTTCGCAATGTCTTCGGCTCGAAAGCTCCGCACCGGTTTGGATCGGGACCGAACCGATCCCCTTCGACTCTGCACAGTAGTGCGCGCACGCTCTCTGCTGGAACAACCGGCTCGGTTCGGATCCGATCCGAACCGACTGGGCCTGCTGCTGCCACACTTCAGATTTGACCGATTCTCTTGCCATAACCACCTCCTACAAACACGGATCGGCCTCCACCTGTCCTAGCACGACCTGATGACCACTTCTCCACTACTTCCGAGATCACCTCAGCGCGTGCCACGTGCCCCTCCGATCCGAAACGATTCGGACTCCCTGGCACTCCTCTACGCCTATAAATACACCACAACATGGCCATTTCAAGGGACTTTTGGCACTTGTTCTGGAGGGATTCCACCATTATTGAAACAAGGACTTTGTGAACAGCGGAAGACCGCCCTCTAATCAATCAAAACACGAGGATTTCGTGTATAATCTTCCCTTTAATCTCCTCTTCTTCACTGCAAACACGAGGATTTCATGTATAAGCTGCAAACAAACATCATTGTAATAGTTTTCTTAAGATTTTAGAAACTATAAAGTGGACGTAGGCTTGGATTGAGCCCAACCACTATAAAAATATTGTGTGTATCCTTTACTTTTACTTCTTTTTCTGCATTGTTGGTGATCGTGAGGTTGTCACATTGAATTTGGGTGTTAGTACCAAAATTTGGTCTAACATTTTCACACATATTTGCTTTCTCTTCTTCGTAGGTATGGATTATACTTGCAGCTGGCAGGCCCGGCGCGGCCTTGGATTTCTTGGATTATCTAGAACACATCTTCCTTCATTCAGCAAGATATGTTCTAGAGGGCAAAATGTTGACCCGCTTTTTAGTCAAAGCAGTCATACATGGAATCTCTTCTGAACAATACACTCAAGTGTTGGGAATACCGTCAGAAGACAGCAAGCGATTTGGTTGAAATCGCATCACAAACAAAGAATGGCCCGGAACTCCTATCGGACGACCTTTTCTGGGCCCGAAATCATCAATTACGGAGCTGAGCTCTGTAATTCTCGTAGCTCTCTGAATGAGCTTCAGTATGAGCTTTGGTTCAACTCAATCGGACTTACGGTTTGAAAGTTATGCCCATTTCCGTGAACGCATGCAGAACCGGAAACTTGGATTTGGAATTAGCATATCCCTTTCGGATCGGATCGGCCTAGGAGGACCGGATCGGATTAAGACATCACTCCTTCACCAACTTAGCATCTTCCCTTCAACGCACAGGTGCCGGCTCGGATTGGAGACCCCGGTTCGGATCGGGATGAGGCAGACCCGACCCGCCTGCAGTAATCTACACAAAACTTCGCAATGTCTTCGGCTCGAAAGCTCCGCACCGGTTTGGATCGGGACCGAACCGATCCCCTTCGACTCTGCACAGTAGTGCGCGCACGCTCTCTGCTGGAACAACCGGCTCGGTTCGGATCCGATCCGAACCGACTGGGCCTGCTGCTGCCACACTTCAGATTTGACCGATTCTCTTGCCATAACCACCTCCTACAAACACGGATCGGCCTCCACCTGTCCTAGCACGACCTGATGACCACTTCTCCACTACTTCCGAGATCACCTCAGCGCGTGCCACGTGCCCCTCCGATCCGAACCGATTCGGACTCCCTGGCACTCCTCTACGCCTATAAATACACCACAACATGGCCATTTCAAGGGACTTTTGGCACTTGTTCTGGAGGGATTCCACCATTATCGACACAAGGACTTTGTGAACAGCGGAAGACCGCCCTCTAATCAATCAAAACACGAGGATTTCGTGTATAATCTTCCCTTTAATCTCCTCTTTTTCACTGTAAACACGAGGATTTCATGTATAAACTGCAAACAAACATCATTGTAATAGTTTTCTTAAGATTTAAGAAACTATAAAGTCGACGTAGGCTTGGATTGAGCCCAACCACTATAAAAATATTGTGTGTATCCTTTACTTTTACTCCTTTTTCTGCATTGTTCGGTGATCGTGAGGTTGTCACATTGAATTTGGGTGTTAGTACCAAAATTTGGTCAAACATTTTCACACATATTTGCTTTCTCTTCATCGCAGGTATGCATTATACTTGCAGCTGGCCGGCCCGGCGCGGCCTTGGATTTCTTGGATTATCCAGAACACATCTTCCTACATTCAGCAAGATATGTTCTGGGGGGCAAAATGTTGACCCGCTTTTTAGTCAAAGCAGTCATACATGGAATCTCTTTTGAACAATACGCTCAAGTGTTGGGAATACCGTCAGAAGACAGCAAGCGATTTGGTTGAAATCGCATCAGAAACAAAGAATGGCCCGGAACTCCTATCGGACGACCTTTTCTGGGCCCGAAATCATCAATTACGGAGCTTTTCTCCGTAATTCTCGTAGCTCTCTGAATGAGCTTCAGTTTGAGCTTTGGTTCAACTCAATCGGACTTACGGTTTGAAAGTTATGCCCATTTCCGTGAACGCATGCAGAACCGGAAACTTGGATTTGGAATTAGCATATCCCTTTCGGATCGGATCGGCCTAGGAGGACCGGATCGGATTAAGACATCACTCCTTCACCAACTTAGCATCTTCCCTTCAACGCACAGGTGCCGGCTCGGATTGGAGACCCCGGTTCGGATCGGGATGAGGCAGACCCGACCCGCCTGCAGTAATCTACACAAAACTTCGCAATGTCTTCGGCTCGAAAGCTCCGCACCGGTTTGGATCGGGACCGAACCGATCCCCTTCGACTCTGCACAGTAGTGCGCGCACGCTCTCTGCTGGAACAACCGGCTCGGTTCGGATCCGATCCGAACCGACTGGGCCTGCTGCTGCCACACTTCAGATTTGACCGATTCTCTTGCCATAACCACCTCCTACAAACACGGATCGGCCTCCACCTGTCCTAGCACGACCTGATGACCACTTCTCCACTACTTCCGAGATCACCTCAGCGCGTGCCACGTGCCCCTCCGATCCGAAACGATTCGGACTCCCTGGCACTCCTCTACGCCTATAAATACACCACAACATGGCCATTTCAAGGGACTTTTGGCACTTGTTCTGGAGGGATTCCACCATTATTGAAACAAGGACTTTGTGAACAGCGGAAGACCGCCCTCTAATCAATCAAAACACGAGGATTTCGTGTATAATCTTCCCTTTAATCTCCTCTTCTTCACTGCAAACACGAGGATTTCATGTATAAGCTGCAAACAAACATCATTGTAATAGTTTTCTTAAGATTTTAGAAACTATAAAGTGGACGTAGGCTTGGATTGAGCCCAACCACTATAAAAATATTGTGTGTATCCTTTACTTTTACTTCTTTTTCTGCATTGTTGGTGATCGTGAGGTTGTCACATTGAATTTGGGTGTTAGTACCAAAATTTGGTCTAACATTTTCACACATATTTGCTTTCTCTTCTTCGTAGGTATGGATTATACTTGCAGCTGGCAGGCCCGGCGCGGCCTTGGATTTCTTGGATTATCCAGAACACATCTTCCTTCATTCAGCAAGATATGTTCTAGAGGGCAAAATGTTGACCCGCTTTTTAGTCAAAGCAGTCATACATGGAATCTCTTCTGAACAATACACTCAAGTGTTGGGAATACCGTCAGAAGACAGCAAGCGATTTGGTTGAAATCGCATCACAAACAAAGAATGGCCCGGAACTCCTATCGGACGACCTTTTCTGGGCCCGAAATCATCAATTACGGAGCTGAGCTCTGTAATTCTCGTAGCTCTCTGAATGAGCTTCAGTATGAGCTTTGGTTCAACTCAATCGGACTTACGGTTTGAAAGTTATGCCCATTTCCGTGAACGCATGCAGAACCGGAAACTTGGATTTGGAATTAGCATATCCCTTTCGGATCGGATCGGCCTAGGAGGACCGGATCGGATTAAGACATCACTCCTTCACCAACTTAGCATCTTCCCTTCAACGCACAGGTGCCGGCTCGGATTGGAGACCCCGGTTCGGATCGGGATGAGGCAGACCCGACCCGCCTGCAGTAATCTACACAAAACTTCGCAATGTCTTCGGCTCGAAAGCTCCGCACCGGTTTGGATCGGGACCGAACCGATCCCCTTCGACTCTGCACAGTAGTGCGCGCACGCTCTCTGCTGGAACAACCGGCTCGGTTCGGATCCGATCCGAACCGACTGGGCCTGCTGCTGCCACACTTCAGATTTGACCGATTCTCTTGCCATAACCACCTCCTACAAACACGGATCGGCCTCCACCTGTCCTAGCACGACCTGATGACCACTTCTCCACTACTTCCGAGATCACCTCAGCGCGTGCCACGTGCCCCTCCGATCCGAACCGATTCGGACTCCCTGGCACTCCTCTACGCCTATAAATACACCACAACATGGCCATTTCAAGGGACTTTTGGCACTTGTTCTGGAGGGATTCCACCATTATCGACACAAGGACTTTGTGAACAGCGGAAGACCGCCCTCTAATCAATCAAAACACGAGGATTTCGTGTATAATCTTCCCTTTAATCTCCTCTTTTTCACTGTAAACACGAGGATTTCATGTATAAACTGCAAACAAACATCATTGTAATAGTTTTCTTAAGATTTAAGAAACTATAAAGTCGACGTAGGCTTGGATTGAGCCCAACCACTATAAAAATATTGTGTGTATCCTTTACTTTTACTCCTTTTTCTGCATTGTTCGGTGATCGTGAGGTTGTCACATTGAATTTGGGTGTTAGTACCAAAATTTGGTCAAACATTTTCACACATATTTGCTTTCTCTTCATCGCAGGTATGCATTATACTTGCAGCTGGCCGGCCCGGCGCGGCCTTGGATTTCTTGGATTATCCAGAACACATCTTCCTACATTCAGCAAGATATGTTCTGGGGGGCAAAATGTTGACCCGCTTTTTAGTCAAAGCAGTCATACATGGAATCTCTTTTGAACAATACGCTCAAGTGTTGGGAATACCGTCAGAAGACAGCAAGCGATTTGGTTGAAATCGCATCAGAAACAAAGAATGGCCCGGAACTCCTATCGGACGACCTTTTCTGGGCCCGAAATCATCAATTACGGAGCTTTTCTCCGTAATTCTCGTAGCTCTCTGAATGAGCTTCAGTTTGAGCTTTGGTTCAACTCAATCGGACTTACGGTTTGAAAGTTATGCCCATTTCCGTGAACGCATGCAGAACCGGAAACTTGGATTTGGAATTAGCATATCCCTTTCGGATCGGATCGGCCTAGGAGGACCGGATCGGATTAAGACATCACTCCTTCACCAACTTAGCATCTTCCCTTCAACGCACAGGTGCCGGCTCGGATTGGAGACCCCGGTTCGGATCGGGATGAGGCAGACCCGACCCGCCTGCAGTAATCTACACAAAACTTCGCAATGTCTTCGGCTCGAAAGCTCCGCACCGGTTTGGATCGGGACCGAACCGATCCCCTTCGACTCTGCACAGTAGTGCGCGCACGCTCTCTGCTGGAACAACCGGCTCGGTTCGGATCCGATCCGAACCGACTGGGCCTGCTGCTGCCACACTTCAGATTTGACCGATTCTCTTGCCATAACCACCTCCTACAAACACGGATCGGCCTCCACCTGTCCTAGCACGACCTGATGACCACTTCTCCACTACTTCCGAGATCACCTCAGCGCGTGCCACGTGCCCCTCCGATCCGAAACGATTCGGACTCCCTGGCACTCCTCTACGCCTATAAATACACCACAACATGGCCATTTCAAGGGACTTTTGGCACTTGTTCTGGAGGGATTCCACCATTATTGAAACAAGGACTTTGTGAACAGCGGAAGACCGCCCTCTAATCAATCAAAACACGAGGATTTCGTGTATAATCTTCCCTTTAATCTCCTCTTCTTCACTGCAAACACGAGGATTTCATGTATAAGCTGCAAACAAACATCATTGTAATAGTTTTCTTAAGATTTTAGAAACTATAAAGTGGACGTAGGCTTGGATTGAGCCCAACCACTATAAAAATATTGTGTGTATCCTTTACTTTTACTTCTTTTTCTGCATTGTTGGTGATCGTGAGGTTGTCACATTGAATTTGGGTGTTAGTACCAAAATTTGGTCTAACATTTTCACACATATTTGCTTTCTCTTCTTCGTAGGTATGGATTATACTTGCAGCTGGCAGGCCCGGCGCGGCCTTGGATTTCTTGGATTATCCAGAACACATCTTCCTTCATTCAGCAAGATATGTTCTAGAGGGCAAAATGTTGACCCGCTTTTTAGTCAAAGCAGTCATACATGGAATCTCTTCTGAACAATACACTCAAGTGTTGGGAATACCGTCAGAAGACAGCAAGCGATTTGGTTGAAATCGCATCACAAACAAAGAATGGACCGGAACTCCTATCGGACGACCTTTTCTGGGCCCGAAATCATCAATTACGGAGCTGAGCTCTGTAATTCTCGTAGCTCTCTGAATGAGCTTCAGTATGAGCTTTGGTTCAACTCAATCGGACTTACGGTTTGAAAGTTATGCCCATTTCCGTGAACGCATGCAGAACCGGAAACTTGGATTTGGAATTAGCATATCCCTTTCGGATCGGATCGGCCTAGGAGGACCGGATCGGATTAAGACATCACACCTTCACCAACTTAGCATCTTCCCTTCAACGCACAGGTGCCGGCTCGGATTAGAGACCCCGGTTCGGATCGGGATGAGGCAGACCCGACCCGCCTGCAGTAATCTACACAAAACTTCGCAATGTCTTCGGCTCGAAAGCTCCGCACCGGTTCGGATCGGGATTGAACCGATCCCCTTCGACTCTGCACAGAAGTGCGCGCACGCTCTCTGCTGGAACAACCGGCTCGGCTCGGATCCGATCCGAACCGACTGGGCCTGCTGCTGCCACACTTCAGATTTGACCGATTCTCTTGCCATAACCACCTCCTACAAACACGGATCGGCCTCCACCTGTCCTAGCACGACCTGATGACCACTTCTCCACTACTTCCGAGATCACCTCAGCGCGTGCCACGTGCCCCTCCGATCTGAACCGATTCAGACTCCCTGGCACTCCTCTACGCCTATAAATACACCACAACATGGCCATTTCAAGGGACTTTTGGCACTTGTTCTGAAGGGATTCCACCATTATCGAAACAAGGACTTTGTGAACAGCGGAAGACGCCCTCTAATCAATCAAAACACGAGGATTTCGTGTATAATCTTCCCTTTAATCTCCTCTTCTTCACTGTAAACACGAGGATTTCATGTATAAACTGCAAACAAACATCATTGTAATAGTTTTCTTAAGATTTAAGAAACTATAAAGTGGACGTAGGCTTGGATTGAGCCCAACCACTATAAAAATATTGTGTGTATCCTTTACTTTTACTGCTTTCTCTGCATTATTGGTGATCGTGAGGTTGTCACATTGAATTTGGGTGTTAGTACCAAAATTTGGTCTAACATTTTCACACATATTTGCTTTCTCTTCTTCGCAGGTATGGATTATACTTGCAGCTGGCAGGCCCGGCGCGGCCTTGGATTTCTTGGATTATCCAGAACACATCTTCCTTCATTCAGCAAGATATGTTCTGGGGGGCAAAATGTTGACCCGCTTTTTAGTCAAAGCAGTCATACATGGAATCTCTTCTGAACAATACGCTCAAGTGTTGGGAATACCGTCAGAAGACAGCAAGCGATTTGGTTGAAATCGCATCACAAACAAAGAATGGCCCGGAACTCCTATCGTACGACCTTTTCTGGGCCCGAAATCAACAATTACAGAGCTAAGCTCTGTAATTCTCGTAGCTCTCTGAATGAGCTTCAGTTTGAGCTTTGGATCAACTCAATCGGACTTACGGTTTGAAAGTTATGCCCATTTCCGTGAACGCATGCAGAACCGGAAACTTGGATTTGGAATTAGCATATCCCTTTCGGATCGGATCGGCCTAGGAGGACCGGATCGGATTAAGACATCACTCCTTCACCAACTTAGCATCTTCCCTTCAACGCACAGGTGCCGGCTCGGATTGGAGACCCCGGTTCGGATCGGGATGAGGCAGACCCGACCCGCCTGCAGTAATCTACACAAAACTTCGCAATGTCTTCGGCTCGAAAGCTCCGCACCGGTTCGGATCGGGACTGAACCGATCCCCTTCGACTCTGCATAGAAGTGTGCGCACGCTCTCTGCTGGAACAACCGGCTCGGTTCGGATCCGATCCGAACCGACTGGGCCTGCTGCTGCCACACTTCAGATTTGACCGATTCTCTTGCCATAACCACCTCCTACAAACATGGATCGGCCTCCACCTGTCCTAGCACGACCTAATGACAACTTCTCCACTACTTCCGAGATCACCTCAGCGCGTGCCACGTGCCCCTCCGATCCGAACCGATTCAGACTCCCTGGCACTCCTCTACGCCTATAAATACACCACAACATGGCCATTTCAAGGGACTTTTGGCACTTGTTCTGAAGGGATTCCACCATTATCGAAACAAGGACTTTGTGAACAGTGGAAGACCGCCCTCTAATCAATCAAAACACGAGAATTTCGTGTATAACCTTCCCTTTAATCTCCTCTTCTTCACTGCAAACACGAGGATTTCATGTATAAGCTGCAAACAAACATCATTGTAATAGTTTTCTTAAGATTTAAGAAACTATAAAGTGGACGTAGGCTTGGATTGAGCCCAACCACTATAAAAATATTGTGTGTATCCATTACTTTTACTGCTTTCTCTGCATTGTTGGTGATCGTGAGGTTGTCACATTGAATTTGGGTGTTAGTACCAAAATTTGGTCTAACATTTTCACACATATTTGCTTTCTCTTCTTCGCAGGTATGGATTATACTTGCAGCTGGCAGGCCCGGCGCGGCCTTGGATTTCTTGGATTATCCAGAACACATCTTCCTTCATTCAGCAAGATATGTTCTGGGGGGCAAAATGTTGACCCGCTTTTTAGTCAAAGCAGTCATACATGGAATCTCTTCTGAACAATACGCTCAAGTGTTGGGAATACCGTCAGAAGACAGCAAGCGATTTGGTTGAAATCGCATCACAAACAAAGAATGGCCCGGAACTCCTATCGGACGACCTTTTCTGGGCCCGAAATCATCAATTACAGAGCTAAGCTCTGTAATTCTCGTAGCTCTCTGAATGAGCTTCAGTTTGAGCTTTGGTTCAACTCAATCGGACTTACGGTTTGAAAGTTATGCCCATTTCCGTGAACGCATGCAGAACCAGAAACTTGGATTTGGAATTAGCATATCCCTTTCGGATCGGATCGGCCTAGGAGGACCGGATCGGATTAAGACATCACTCCTTCACCAACTTAGCATCTTCCCTTCAACGCACAGGTGCCGGCTCGGATTGGAGACCCCGGTTCGGATCGGGATGAGGCAGACCCGACCCGCCTGCAGTAATCTACACAAAACTTCGCAATGTCTTCGGCTCGAAAGCTCCGCACCGGTTCGGATCGGGACTGAACCGATCCCCTTCGACTCTGCACAGAAATGCGCGCACGCTCTCTGCTGGAACAACCGGCTCGGTTCGGATCCGATCCGAACCGACTGGGCCTGCTGCTGCCACACTTCAGATTTGACCGATTCTCTTGCCATAACCACCTCCTACAAACACGGATCGGCCTCCACCTGTCCTAGCACGACCTGATGACCACTTCTCCACTACTTCCGAGATCACCTCAGCGCGTGCCACGTGCCCCTCCGATCCGAACCGATTCAGACTCCCTGGCACTCCTCTACGCCTATAAATACACCACAACATGGCCATTTCAAGGGACTTTTGGCACTTGTTCTGAAGGGATTCCACCATTATCGAAACAAGGACTTTGTGAACAGTGGAAGACCGCCCTCTAATCAATCAAAACACGAGGATTTCGTGTATAACCTTCCCTTTAATCTCCTCTTCTTCACTGTAAACACGAGGATTTCATGTATAAGCTGCAAACAAACATCATTGTAATAGTTTTCTTAAGATTTAAGAAACTATAAAGTGGACGTAGGCTTGGATTGAGCCCAACCACTATAAAAATATTGTGTCTATCCTTTACTTTTACTGCTTTTTCTGCATTGTTGGTGATCGTGAGGTTGTCACATTGAATTTGGGTGTTAGTACCAAAATTTGGTCTAACATTTTCACACATATTTGCTTTCTCTTCTTCGCAGTTATGGATTATACTTGCAGCTGGCAGGCCCGGCGCGGCCTTGGATTTCTTGGATTATCCAGAACACATCTTCCTTCATTCAGCAAGATATGTTCTGGGGGGCAAAATGTTGACCCGCTTTTTAGTCAAAGCAGTCATACATGAAATCTCTTCTGAACAATACGCTCAAGTGTTGGGAATACCGTCAGAAGACAGCAAGCGATTTGGTTGAAATCGCATCACAAACAAAGAATGGCCCGGAACTCCTATCGGACTACCTTTTCTGGGCCCGAAATCATCAATTACAGAGCTAAGCTCTGTAATTCTCGTAGCTCTCTGAATGAGCTTCAGTTTGAGCTTTGGTTCAACTCAATCGGACTTACGGTTTGAAAGTTATGCCCATTTCCGTGAACGCATGCAGAACCAGAAACTTGGATTTGGAATTAGCATATCCCTTTCGGATCGGATCGGCCTAGGAGGACCGGATCGGATTAAGACATCACTCCTTCACCAACTTAGCATCTTCCCTTCAACGCACAGGTGCCGGCTCGGATTGGAGACCCCGGTTCGGATCGGGATGAGGCAGACCCGACCCGCCTGCAGTAATCTACACAAAACTTCGCAATGTCTTCGGCTCGAAAGCTCCGCACCGGTTCGGATCGGGACTGAACCGATCCCCTTCGACTCTGCATAGAAATGCCCGCACGCTCTCTGCTGGAACAACCGGCTCGGCTCGGATCCGATCCGAACCGACTGGGCCTGCTGCTGCCACACTTCAGATTTGACCGATTCTCTTGCCATAACCACCTCCTACAAACACGGATCGGCCTCCACCTGTCCTAGCACGACCTGATGACCACTTCTCCACTACTTCCGAGATCACCTCAGCGCGTGCCACGTGCCCCTCCGATCCGAACCGATTCAGACTCCCTGGCACTCCTCTACGCCTATAAATACACCACAACATGGCCATTTCAAGGGACTTTTGGCACTTGTTCTGGAGGGATTCCACCATTATCGAAACAAGGACTTTGTGAACAGTGGAAGACCGCCCTCTAATCAATCAAAACACGAGGATTTCGTGTATAATCTTCCCTTTAATCTCCTCTTCTTCACTGCAAACACGAGGATTTCATGTATAAGCTGCAAACAAACATCATTGTAATAGTTTTCTTAAGATTTAAGAAACTATAAAGTGGACGTAGGCTTGGATTGAGCCCAACCACTATAAAAATATTGTGTGTATCCATTACTTTTACTGCTTTTTCTGCATTGTTGGTGATCGTGAGGTTGTCACATTGAATTTGGGTGTTAGTACCAAAATTTGGTCTAACATTTTCACACATATTTGCTTTCTCTTCTTCGTAGGTATGGATTATACTTGCAGCTGGCAGGCCCGGCGCGGCCTTGGATTTCTTGGATTATCCAGAACACATCTTCCTTCATTCAGCAAGATATGTTCTGGGGGGCAAAATGTTGACCCGCTTTTTAGTCAAAGCAGTCATACATGGAATCTCTTCTGAACAATACGCTCAAGTGTTGGGAATACCGTCAGAAGACAGCAAGCGATTTGGTTGAAATCGCATCACAAACAAAGAATGGCCCGGAACTCCTATCGTACGACCTTTTCTGGGCCCGAAATCAACAATTACAGAGCTAAGCTCTGTAATTCTCGTAGCTCTCTGAATGAGCTTCAGTTTGAGCTTTGGATCAACTCAATCGGACTTACGGTTTGAAAGTTATGCCCATTTCCGTGAACGCATGCAGAACCGGAAACTTGGATTTGGAATTAGCATATCCCTTTCGGATCGGATCGGCCTAGGAGGACCGGATCGGATTAAGACATCACTCCTTCACCAACTTAGCATCTTCCCTTCAACGCACAGGTGCCGGCTCGGATTGGAGACCCCGGTTCGGATCGGGATGAGGCAGACCCGACCCGCCTGCAGTAATCTACACAAAACTTCGCAATGTCTTCGGCTCGAAAGCTCCGCACCGGTTCGGATCGGGACTGAACCGATCCCCTTCGACTCTGCATAGAAGTGTGCGCACGCTCTCTGCTGGAACAACCGGCTCGGTTCGGATCCGATCCGAACCGACTGGGCCTGCTGCTGCCACACTTCAGATTTGACCGATTCTCTTGCCATAACCACCTCCTACAAACATGGATCGGCCTCCACCTGTCCTAGCACGACCTAATGACAACTTCTCCACTACTTCCGAGATCACCTCAGCGCGTGCCACGTGCCCCTCCGATCCGAACCGATTCAGACTCCCTGGCACTCCTCTACGCCTATAAATACACCACAACATGGCCATTTCAAGGGACTTTTGGCACTTGTTCTGAAGGGATTCCACCATTATCGAAACAAGGACTTTGTGAACAGTGGAAGACCGCCCTCTAATCAATCAAAACACGAGAATTTCGTGTATAACCTTCCCTTTAATCTCCTCTTCTTCACTGCAAACACGAGGATTTCATGTATAAGCTGCAAACAAACATCATTGTAATAGTTTTCTTAAGATTTAAGAAACTATAAAGTGGACGTAGGCTTGGATTGAGCCCAACCACTATAAAAATATTGTGTGTATCCATTACTTTTACTGCTTTCTCTGCATTGTTGGTGATCGTGAGGTTGTCACATTGAATTTGGGTGTTAGTACCAAAATTTGGTCTAACATTTTCACACATATTTGCTTTCTCTTCTTCGCAGGTATGGATTATACTTGCAGCTGGCAGGCCCGGCGCGGCCTTGGATTTCTTGGATTATCCAGAACACATCTTCCTTCATTCAGCAAGATATGTTCTGGGGGGCAAAATGTTGACCCGCTTTTTAGTCAAAGCAGTCATACATGGAATCTCTTCTGAACAATACGCTCAAGTGTTGGGAATACCGTCAGAAGACAGCAAGCGATTTGGTTGAAATCGCATCACAAACAAAGAATGGCCCGGAACTCCTATCGGACGACCTTTTCTGGGCCCGAAATCATCAATTACAGAGCTAAGCTCTGTAATTCTCGTAGCTCTCTGAATGAGCTTCAGTTTGAGCTTTGGTTCAACTCAATCGGACTTACGGTTTGAAAGTTATGCCCATTTCCGTGAACGCATGCAGAACCAGAAACTTGGATTTGGAATTAGCATATCCCTTTCGGATCGGATCGGCCTAGGAGGACCGGATCGGATTAAGACATCACTCCTTCACCAACTTAGCATCTTCCCTTCAACGCACAGGTGCCGGCTCGGATTGGAGACCCCGGTTCGGATCGGGATGAGGCAGACCCGACCCGCCTGCAGTAATCTACACAAAACTTCGCAATGTCTTCGGCTCGAAAGCTCCGCACCGGTTCGGATCGGGACTGAACCGATCCCCTTCGACTCTGCACAGAAATGCGCGCACGCTCTCTGCTGGAACAACCGGCTCGGTTCGGATCCGATCCGAACCGACTGGGCCTGCTGCTGCCACACTTCAGATTTGACCGATTCTCTTGCCATAACCACCTCCTACAAACACGGATCGGCCTCCACCTGTCCTAGCACGACCTGATGACCACTTCTCCACTACTTCCGAGATCACCTCAGCGCGTGCCACGTGCCCCTCCGATCCGAACCGATTCAGACTCCCTGGCACTCCTCTACGCCTATAAATACACCACAACATGGCCATTTCAAGGGACTTTTGGCACTTGTTCTGAAGGGATTCCACCATTATCGAAACAAGGACTTTGTGAACAGTGGAAGACCGCCCTCTAATCAATCAAAACACGAGGATTTCGTGTATAACCTTCCCTTTAATCTCCTCTTCTTCACTGTAAACACGAGGATTTCATGTATAAGCTGCAAACAAACATCATTGTAATAGTTTTCTTAAGATTTAAGAAACTATAAAGTGGACGTAGGCTTGGATTGAGCCCAACCACTATAAAAATATTGTGTCTATCCTTTACTTTTACTGCTTTTTCTGCATTGTTGGTGATCGTGAGGTTGTCACATTGAATTTGGGTGTTAGTACCAAAATTTGGTCTAACATTTTCACACATATTTGCTTTCTCTTCTTCGCAGTTATGGATTATACTTGCAGCTGGCAGGCCCGGCGCGGCCTTGGATTTCTTGGATTATCCAGAACACATCTTCCTTCATTCAGCAAGATATGTTCTGGGGGGCAAAATGTTGACCCGCTTTTTAGTCAAAGCAGTCATACATGAAATCTCTTCTGAACAATACGCTCAAGTGTTGGGAATACCGTCAGAAGACAGCAAGCGATTTGGTTGAAATCGCATCACAAACAAAGAATGGCCCGGAACTCCTATCGGACTACCTTTTCTGGGCCCGAAATCATCAATTACAGAGCTAAGCTCTGTAATTCTCGTAGCTCTCTGAATGAGCTTCAGTTTGAGCTTTGGTTCAACTCAATCGGACTTACGGTTTGAAAGTTATGCCCATTTCCGTGAACGCATGCAGAACCAGAAACTTGGATTTGGAATTAGCATATCCCTTTCGGATCGGATCGGCCTAGGAGGACCGGATCGGATTAAGACATCACTCCTTCACCAACTTAGCATCTTCCCTTCAACGCACAGGTGCCGGCTCGGATTGGAGACCCCGGTTCGGATCGGGATGAGGCAGACCCGACCCGCCTGCAGTAATCTACACAAAACTTCGCAATGTCTTCGGCTCGAAAGCTCCGCACCGGTTCGGATCGGGACTGAACCGATCCCCTTCGACTCTGCATAGAAATGCCCGCACGCTCTCTGCTGGAACAACCGGCTCGGCTCGGATCCGATCCGAACCGACTGGGCCTGCTGCTGCCACACTTCAGATTTGACCGATTCTCTTGCCATAACCACCTCCTACAAACACGGATCGGCCTCCACCTGTCCTAGCACGACCTGATGACCACTTCTCCACTACTTCCGAGATCACCTCAGCGCGTGCCACGTGCCCCTCCGATCCGAACCGATTCAGACTCCCTGGCACTCCTCTACGCCTATAAATACACCACAACATGGCCATTTCAAGGGACTTTTGGCACTTGTTCTGGAGGGATTCCACCATTATCGAAACAAGGACTTTGTGAACAGTGGAAGACCGCCCTCTAATCAACCAAAACACGAGGATTTCGTGTATAATCTTCCCTTTAATCTCCTCTTCTTCACTGCAAACACGAGGATTTCATGTATAAGCTGCAAACAAACATCATTGTAATAGTTTTCTTAAGATTTAAGAAACTATAAAGTGGACGTAGGCTTGGATTGAGCCCAACCACTATAAAAATATTGTGTGTATCCATTACTTTTACTGCTTTTTCTGCATTGTTGGTGATCGTGAGGTTGTCACATTGAATTTGGGTGTTAGTACCAAAATTTGGTCTAACATTTTCACACATATTTGCTTTCTCTTCTTCGTAGGTATGGATTATACTTGCAGCTGGCAGGCCCGGCGCGGCCTTGGATTTCTTGGATTATCCAGAACACATCTTCCTTCATTCAGCAAGATATGTTCTGGGGGGCAAAATGTTGACCCGCTTTTTAGTCAAAGCAGTCATACATGGAATCTCTTCTGAACAATACGCTCAAGTGTTGGGAATACCGTCAGAAGACAGCAAGCGATTTGGTTGAAATCGCAACACAAACAAAGAATGGCCCGGAACTCCTATCGGACGACCTTTTCTGGGCCCGAAATCATCAATTACAGAGCTGAGCTCTGTGATTCACGTAGCTCTCTGAATGAGCTTCAGTATGAGCTTTGGTTCAACTCAATCGGACTTACGGTTTGAAAGTTATGCCCATTTCCGTGAACGCATGCAGAACCGGAAACTTGGATTTGGAATTAGCATATCCCTTTCGGATCGGATCGGCCTAGGAGGACCGGATCGGATTAAGACATCACTCCTTCACCAACTTAGCATCTTCCCTTCAACGCACAGGTGCCGGCTCGGATTGGAGACCCCGGTTCGGATCGGGATGAGGCAGACCCGACCCGCCTGCAGTAATCTACACAAAACTTCGCAATGTCTTCGGCTCGAAAGCTCCGCACCGGTTTGGATCGGGACCGAACCGATCCCCTTCGACTCTGCACAGTAGTGCGCGCACGCTCTCTGCTGGAACAACCGGCTCGGTTCGGATCCGATCCGAACCGACTGGGCCTGCTGCTGCCACACTTCAGATTTGACCGATTCTCTTGCCATAACCACCTCCTACAAACACGGATCGGCCTCCACCTGTCCTAGCACGACCTGATGACCACTTCTCCACTACTTCGGAGATCACCTCAGCGCGTGCCACGTGCCCCTCCGATCTGAACCGATTCAGACTCCCTGGCACTCCTCTACGCCTATAAATACACCACAACATGGCCATTTCAAGGGACTTTTGGCACTTGTTCTGGAGGGATTCCACCATTATCGAAACAAATAAGGACTTTGTGAACAGCGGAAGACCGCCCTCTAATCAATCAAAACACGAGGATTTCGTGTATAATCTTCCATTTAATCTCCTCTTCTTCACTGTAAACACAAGGATTTCATGTATAAGCTGCAAACAAACATCATTGTAATAGTTTTCTTAAGATTTAAGAAACTATAAAGTGGACGTAGGCTTGGATTGAGCCCAACCACTATAAAAATATTGTGTGTATCCATTACTTTTACTGCTTTTTCTGCATTGTTGGTGATCGTGAGGTTGTCACATTGAATTTGGGTGTTAGTACCAAAATTTGGTCTAACATTTTCACACATATTTGCTTTCTCTTCTTCGCAGGTATGGATTATACTTGCAGCTGGCAGGACCGGCGCGGCCTTGGATTTCTTGGATTATCCAGAACACATCTTCCTTCATTCAGCAAGATATGTTCTGGGGGGCAAAATGTTGACCCACTTTTTAGTCAAAGCAGTCATACATGGAATCTCTTCTGAACAATACGCTCAAGTGTTGGGAATACCGTCAGAAGACAGCAAGCGATTTGGTTGAAATCGCATCACAAACAAAGAATGACCCGGAACTCCTATCGGACGACCTTTTCTGGGCCCGAAATCATCAATTACAGAGCTAAGCTCTGTAATTCTCGTAGCTCTCTGAATGAGCTTCAGTATGAGCTTTGGTTCAACTCAATCGGACTTACGGTTTGAAAGTTATGCCCATTTCCGTGAACGCATGCAGAACCGGAAACTTGGATTTGGAATTAGCATATCCCTTTCGGATCGGATCGGCCTAGGAGGACCGGATCGGATTAAGACATCACTCCTTCACCAAATTAGCATCTTCCCTTCAACGCACAGGTGCCGGCTCGGATTGGAGACCCCGGTTCGGATCGGGATGAGGCAGACCCGACCCGCCTGCAGTAATCTACACAAAACTTCGCAATGTCTTCGGCTCGAAAGCTCCGCACCGGTTCGGATCGGGACCGAACCGATCCCCTTCGACTCTGCACAGAAGTGCGCGCACGCTCTCTGCTGGAACAACCGGCTCGGTTCGGATCCGATCCGAACCGACTGGGCCTGCTGCTGCCACACTTCAGATTTGACCGATTCTCTTGCCATAACCACCTCCTACAAACACGGATCGGCCTCCACCTGTCCTAGCACGACCTGATGACCACTTCTCCACTACTTCCGAGATCACCTCAGCGCGTGCCACGTGCCCCTCCGATCTGAACCGATTCAGACTCCCTGGCACTCCTCTACGCCTATAAATACACCACAACATGGCCATTTCAAGGGACTTTTGGCACTTGTTCTAGAGGGATTCCACCATTATCGAAACAAGGACTTTGTGAACAGCGGAAGACCGCCCTCTAATCAATCAAAACACGAGGATTTCGTGTATAATCTTCCATTTAATCTCCTCTTCTTCACTGTAAACACAAGGATTTCATGTATAAGCTGCAAACAAACATCATTGTAATAGTTTTCTTAAGATTTAAGAAACTATAAAGTGGACGTAGGCTTGGATTGAGCCCAAGCACTATAAAAATATTGTGTGTATCCATTACTTTTACTGCTTTTTCTGCATTGTTGGTGATCGTGAGGTTGTCACATTGAATTTGGGTGTTAGTACCAAAATTTGGTCTAACATTTTCACACATATTTGCTTTCTCTTCTTCGCAGGTATGGATTATACTTGCAGCTGGCAGGACCGGCGCGACCTTGGATTTCTTGGATTATCCAGAACACATCTTCCTTCATTCAGCAAGATATGTTCTGGGGGGCAAAATGTTGACCCGCTTTTTAGTCAAAGCAGTCATACATGGAATCTCTTCTGAACAATACGCTCAAGTGTTGGGAATACCGTCAGAAGACAGCAAGCGATTTGGTTGAAATCGCATCACAAACAAAGAATGGCCCGGAACTCCTATCGGACGACCTTTTCTGGGCCCGAAATCATCAATTACAGAGCTAAGCTCTGTAATTCTCGTAGCTCTCTGAATGAGCTTCAGTTTGAGCTTTGGTTCAACTCAATCGGACTTACGGTTTGAAAGTTATGCCCATTTCCTTGAACGCATGCAGAACCGGAAACTTGGATTTGGAATTAGCATATCCCTTTCGGATCGGATCGGCCTAGGAGGACCGGATCGGATTAAGACATCACTCCTTCACCAACTTAGCATCTTCCCTTCAACGCACAGGTGCCGGCTCGGATCGGAGACCCCGGTTCGGATCGGGATGAGGCAGACCCGACCCGCCTGTAGTAATCTACACAAAACTTCGCAATGTCTTCGGCTCGAAAGCTCCGCACCGGTTCGGATCGGGACTGAACCGATCCCCTTCGACTCTGCACAGAAGTGCGCGCACGCTCTCTGCTGGAACACCCGGCTCGGTTCGGATCCGATCCGAACCGACTGGGCCTGCTGCTGCCACACTTCAGATTTGACCGATTCTCTTGCCATAACCACCTCCTAGAAACACGGATCGGCCTCCACCTGTCCTAGCACGACCTGATGACCACTTCTCCACTACTTCCGAGATCACCTCAGCGCGTGCCACGTGCCCCTCCGATCCGAACCGATTCAGACTCCCTGGCACTCCTCTACGCCTATAAATACACCACAACATGGCCATTTCAAGGGACTTTTGGCACTTGTTCTGGCGGGATTCCACCATTATCGAAACAAGGACTTTGTGAACAGCGGAAGACCGCCCTCTTATCAATCAAAACAAGAGGATTTCGTGTATAATCTTCCCTTTAATCTTCTCTTCTTCACTGCAAACACGAGGATTTCATGTATAAGCTGCAAACAAACATCATTGTAATAGTTTTCTTAAGATTTAAGAAACTATAAAGTGGACGTAGGCTTGGATTGAGCCCAACCACTATAAAAATATTGTGTGTATCCTTTACTTTTACTGCTTTTTCTGCATTGTTGGTGATCGTGAGGTTGTCACATTGAATTTGGGTGTTAGTACCAAAATTTGGTCTAACATTTTCACACATATTTGCTTTCTCTTCTTCGTAGGTATGGATTATACTTGCAGCTGGCAGGCCTGGCGCGGCCTTGGATTTCTTGGATTATCCAGAACACATCTTCCTTCATTCAGCAAGATATGTTCTGGGGGGCAAAATGTTGACCCGCTTTTTAGTCAAAGCAGTCATACATGGAATCTCTTCTGAACAATACGCTCAAGTGTTGGGAATACCGTCAGAAGACAGCAAGCGATTTGGTTGAAATCGCATCACAAACAAAGAATGGCCCGGAACTCCTATCGGACGACCTTTTCTGGGCCTGAAATCATCAATTACGGAGCTTTGCTCTGTAATTCCCGTAGCTCTCTGAATGAGCTTCAGTTTGAGCTTTGGTTCAACTCAATCGGACTTACGGTTTGAAAGTTATGCCCATTTCGTGAACGCATGCAGAACCGGAAACTTGGATTTGGAATTAGCATATCCCTTTCGGATCGGATCGGCCTAGGAGGACCGGATCGGATTAAGACATCACTCCTTCACCAACTTAGCATCTTCCCTTCAATGCACAGGTGCCGGCTCGGATTGGAGACCCCGGTTCGGATCGGGATGAGGCAGACCCGACCCGCCTGTAGTAATCTACACAAAACTTCGCAATGTCTTCGGCTCGAAAGCTCTGCACCGGTTCGGATCGGGACTGAACCGATCCCCTTCGACTCTGCACAGAAGTGCGCGCACGCTCTCTGCTGGAACAACCGGCTCGGTTCGGATCCGATCCGAACTGACTGGGCCTGCTGCTGCCACACTTCAGATTTGACCGATTCTCTTGCCATAACCACCTCCTACAAACACGGATCGGCCTCCACCTGTCCTAGCACGACCTGATGACCACTTCTCCACTACTTCCGAGATCACCTCAGCGCATGCCACGTGCCCCTCCGATCCGAACCGATTCGGACTCCCTGGCACTCTTCTACGCCTATAAATACACCACAACATGGTCATTTCAAGGGACTTTTGGCACTTGTTCTGGAGGGATTCCACCATTATCGAAACAAGGACTTTGTGAACAGCGGAAGACCGCCCTCTAATCAATCAAAACACGAGGATTTCGTGTATAATCTTCCCTTTAATCTTCTCTTCTTCACTGCAAACACGAGGATTTCATGTATAAGCTGCAAACAAACATCATTGTAATAGTTTTCTTAAGATTTAAGAAACTATAAAGTGGACGTAGGCTTGGATTGAGCCCAACCACTATAAAAATATTGTGTGTATCCTTTACTTTTACTGCTTTTTCTGCATTGTTGGTGATCGTGAGGTTGTCACATTGAATTTGGGTGTTAGTACCAAAATTTGGTCTAACATTTTCACACATATTTGCTTTCTCTTCTTCGTAGGTATGGATTATACTTGCAGCTGGCAGGCCCGGCGCGGCCTTTGATTTCTTGGATTATCCAGAACACATCTTCCTTCATTCAGCAAGATATGTTCTGGGGGGAAAAATGTTGACCCTCATTTTAGTCAAAGTATTCATACATGGAATCTCTTCTGAACAATACGCTCAAGTGTTGGGAATACCGTCAGAAGACAGCAAGCGATTTGGTTGAAATCGCATCGCAAACAAAGAATGGCCCGGAACTCCTATCGGACGACCTTTTCTGGGCCTGAAATCATCAATTACGAAGCTATGCTCTGTAATTCTCGTAGCTCTCTGAATGAGCTTCAGTTTGAGCTTTGGTTCAACTCAATCGGACTTACGGTTTGAAAGTTATGCCCATTTCCGTGAACGCATGCAGAACCGGAAACTTGGATTTGGAATTAGCATATCCCTTTCGGATCGGATCGGCCTAGGAGGACCGGATCGGATTAAGACATCACTCCTTCACCAACTTAGCATCTTCCCTTCAACGCACAGGTGCCGGCTCGGATTGGAGACCCCGGTTCGGATCGGGATGAGGCAGACCCGACCCGCCTGTAGTAATCTACACAAAACTTCGCAATGTCTTCGGCTCGAAAGCTCCGCACCGGTTCGGATCGGGACTGAACCGATCCCCTTCGACTCTGCACAGAAGTGCGCGCACGCTCTCTGCTGGAACAACCGGCTCGGTTCGGATCCGATCCGAACCGACTGGGCCTGCTGCTGCCACACTTCAGATTTGACCGATTCTCTTGCCATAACCACCTCCTACAAACACGGATCGGCCTCCACCTGTCCTAGCACGACCTGATGACCACTTCTCCACTACTTCCGAGATCACCTCAGCGCGTGCCACGTGCCCCTCCGATCCGAACCGATTCGGACTCCCTGGCACTCCTCTACGCCTATAAATACACCACAACATGGCCATTTCAAGGGACTTTTGGCACTTGTTCTGGAGGGATTCCACCATTATCGAAACAAGGACTTTGTGAACAGCGGAAGACCACCCTCTAATCAATCAAAACACGAGGATTTCGTGTATAATCTTCCCTTTAATCTTCTCTTCTTCACTGCAAACACGAGGATTTCATGTATAAGCTGCAAACAAACATCATTGTAATAGTTTTCTTAAGATTTAAGAAACTATAAAGTGGACGTAGGCTTGGATTGAGCCCAACCACTATAAAAATACTGTGTGTATCCTTTACTTTTACTGCTTTTTCTGCATTGTTGGTGATCGTGAGGTTGTCACATTGAATTTGGGTGTTAGTACCAAAATTTGGTCTAACATTTTCACACATATTTGCTTTCTCTTCTTCGTAGGTATGGATTATACTTGCAGCTGGCAGGCCCGGCGCGGCCTTGGATTTCTTGGATTATCCAGAACACATCTTCCTTCATTCAGCAAGATATGTTCTGGGGGGCAAAATGTTGACCCGCTTTTTAGTCAAAGCAGTCATACATGGAATCTCTTCTGAACAATACGCTCAGGTGTTGGGAATACCGTCAGAAGACAGCAAGCGATTTGGTTGAAATCGCATCACAAACAAAGAATGGCCCGGAACTCCTATCGGACGACCTTTTCTGGGCCTGAAATCATCAATTAAGGAGCTATGCTCTGTAATTCTCGTACCTCTCTGAATGAGCTTCAGTTTGAGCTTTGGTTCAACTCAACCGGACTTACGGTTTGAAAGTTATGCCCATTTCTGTGAACGCATGCAGAACCAGAAACTTGGATTTGGAATTAGCATATCCCTTTCGGATCGGATCGGCCTAGGAGGACCGGATCGGATTAAGACATCACTCCTTCACCAACTTAGCATCTTCCCTTCAACGCACAGGTGCCGGCTCGGATTGGAGACCCCGGTTCGGATCGGGATGAGGCAGACCCGACCCGCCTGTAGTAATCTACACAAAACTTCGCAATGTCTTCGGCTCGAAAGCTCCGCACCGGTTCGGATCGGGACTGAACCGATCCCCTTCGACTCTGCACAGAAGTGCGCGCACGCTCTCTGCTAGAACAACCAGCTCGGTTCGGATCCGATCCGAACCGACTGGGCCTGCTGCTGGCACACTTCAGATTTGACCGATTCTCTTGCCATAACCACCTCCTACAAACACGGATCGGCCTCCACCTGTCCTAGCACGACCTGATGACCACTTCTCCACTACTTCCGAGATCACCTCAGCGCGTGCCACGTGCCCCTCCGATCCGAACCGATTCGGACTCCCTGGCACTCCTCTACGCCTATAAATACACCACAACATGGTCATTTCAAGGGACTTTTGGCACTTGTTCTGGAGGGATTCCACCATTATCGAAACAAGGACTTTGTGAACAGCGGAAGACCGCCCTCTAATCAATCAAAACACGAGGATTTCGTGTATAATCTTCCCTTTAATCTTCTCTTCTTCACTGCAAACACGAGGATTTCATGTATAAGCTGCAAACAAACATCATTGTAATAGTTTTCTTAAGATTTAAGAAACTATAAAGTGGACGTAGGCTTGGATTGAGCCCAACCACTATAAAAATATTGTGTGTATCCTTTACTTTTACTGCTTTTTCTGCATTGTTGGTGATCGTGAGGTTGTCACATTGAATTTGGGTGTTAGTACCAAAATTTGGTCTAACATTTTCACACATATTTGCTTTCTCTTCTTCGTAGGTATGGATTATACTTGCAGCTGGCAGGCCCGGCGCGGCCTTGGATTTCTTGGATTATCCAGAACACATCTTCCTTCATTCAGCAAGATATGTTCTGGGGGGAAAAATGTTGACCCGCTTTTTAGTCAAAGCAGTCATACATGGAATCTCTTCTGAACAATACGCTCAAGTGTTGGGAATACCGTCAGAAGACAGCAAGCGATTTGGTTGAAATCGCATCACAAACAAAGAATGGCCCGGAACTCCTATCGGACGACCTTTTCTGGGCCTGAAATCATCAATTACGGAGCTATGCTCTGTAATTCTCGTAGCTCTCTGAATGAGCTTCAGTTTGAGCTTTGGTTCAACTCAATCGGACTTACGGTTTGAAAGTTATGCCCATTTCCGTGAACGCATGCAGAACCGGAAACTTGGATTTGGAATTAGCATATCCCTTTCGGATCGGATCGGCCTAGGAGGACCGGATCGGATTAAGACATCACTCCTTCACCAACTTAGCATCTTCCCTTCAACGCACAGGTGCCGGCTCGGATTGGAGACCCCGGTTCGGATCGGGATGAGGCAGACCCGACCCGCCTGCAGTAATCTACACAAAACTTCGCAATGTCTTCGGCTCGAAAGCTCCGCACCGGTTCGGATCGGGACCGAACCGATCCCCTTCGACTCTGCACAGAAGTGCGCGCACGCTCTCTGCTGGAACAACCGGCTCGGTTCGGATCCGATCCGAACCGACTGGGCCTGCTGCTGCCACACTTCAGATTTGACCGATTCTCTTGCCATAACCACCTCCTACAAACACGGATCGGCCTCCACCTGTCCTAGCACGACCTGATGACCACTTCTCCACTACTTCCGAGATCACCTCAGCGCGTGCCACGTGCCCCTCCGATCCGAACCGATTCGGACTCCCTGGCACTCCTCTACGCCTACAAATACACCACAACATGGCCATTTCAAGGGTCTTTTGGCACTTGTTCTGGAGGGATTCCACCATTATCGAAACAAGGACTTTGTGAACAGCGGAAGACCGCCCTCTAATCAATCAAAACACGGGGATTTCGTGTATAATCTTCCCTTTAATCTTCTCTTCTTCACTGCAAACACGAGGATTTCATGTATAAGCTGCAAACAAACATCATTGTAATAGTTTTCTTAAGATTTAAGAAACTATAAAGTGGACGTAGGCTTGGATTGAGCCCAACCACTATAAAAATATTGTGTGTATCCTTTACTTTTACTGCTTTTTCTGCATTGTTGGTGATCGTGAGGTTGTCACATTGAATTTGGGTGTTAGTACCAAAATTTGGTCTAACATTTTCACACATATTTGCTTTCTCTTCTTCGTAGGTATGGATTATACTTGCAGCTGGCAGGCCCGGCGCGGCCTTGGATTTCTTGGATTATCCAGAACACATCTTCCTTCATTCAGCAAGATATGTTCTGGGGGGCAAAATGTTGACCCGCTTTTTAGTCAAAGCAGTCATACATGGAATCTCTTCTGAACAATACGCTCAAGTGTTGGGAATACCGTCAGAAGACAGCAAGCGATTTGGTTGAAATCGCATCACAAACAAAGAATGGCCCGGAACTCCTATCGGACGACCTTTTCTGGGCCTGAAATCATCAATTAAGGAGCTATGCTCTGTAATTCTCGTACCTCTCTGAATGAGCTTCAGTTTGAGCTTTGGTTCAACTCAACCGGACTTACGGTTTGAAAGTTATGCCCATTTCCGTGAACGCATGCAGAACCAGAAACTTGGATTTGGAATTAGCATATCCCTTTCGGATCGGATCGGCCTAGGAGGACCGGATCGGATTAAGACATCACTCCTTCACCAACTTAGCATCTTCCCTTCAACGCACAGGTGCCGGCTCGGATTGGAGACCCCGGTTCAGATCGGGATGAGGCAGACCCGACCCGCCTGTAGTAATCTACACAAAACTTCGCAATGTCTTCGGCTCGAAAGCTCCGCACCGGTTCGGATCGGGACTGAACCGATCCCCTTCGACTCTGCACAGAAGTGCGCGCACGCTCTCTGCTAGAACAACCGGCTCGGTTCGGATCCGATCCGAACCGACTGGGCCTGCTGCTGGCACACTTCAGATTTGACCGATTCTCTTGCCATAACCACCTCCTACAAACACGGATCGGCCTCCACCTGTCCTAGCACGACCTGATGACCACTTCTCCACTACTTCCGAGATCACCTCAGCGCGTGCCACGTGCCCCTCCGATCCGAACCGATTCGGACTCCCTGGCACTCCTCTACGCCTATAAATACACCACAACATGGTCATTTCAAGGGACTTTTGGCACTTGTTCTGGAGGGATTCCACCATTATCGAAACAAGGACTTTGTGAACAGCGGAAGACCGCCCTCTAATCAATCAAAACACGAGGATTTCGTGTATAATCTTCCCTTTAATCTTCTCTTCTTCACTGCAAACACGAGGATTTCATGTATAAGCTGCAAACAAACATCATTGTAATAGTTTTCTTAAGATTTAAGAAACTATAAAGTGGACGTAGGCTTGGATTGAGCCCAACCACTATAAAAATATTGTGTGTATCCTTTACTTTTACTGCTTTTTCTGCATTGTTGGTGATCGTGAGGTTGTCACATTGAATTTGGGTGTTAGTACCAAAATTTGGTCTAACATTTTCACACATATTTGCTTTCTCTTCTTCGTAGGTATGGATTATACTTGCAGCTGGCAGGCCCGGCGCGGCCTTGGATTTCTTGGATTATCCAGAACACATCTTCCTTCATTCAGCAAGATATGTTCTGGGGGGAAAAATGTTGACCCGCTTTTTAGTCAAAGCAGTCATACATGGAATCTCTTCTGAACAATACGCTCAAGTGTTGGGAATACCGTCAGAAGACAGCAAGCGATTTGGTTGAAATCGCATCACAAACAAAGAATGGCCCGGAACTCCTATCGGACGACCTTTTCTGGGCCTGAAATCATCAATTACGGAGCTATGCTCTGTAATTCTCGTAGCTCTCTGAATGAGCTTCAGTTTGAGCTTTGGTTCAACTCAATCGGACTTACGGTTTGAAAGTTATGCCCATTTCCGTGAACGCATGCAGAACCGGAAACTTGGATTTGGAATTAGCATATCCCTTTCGGATCGGATCGGCCTAGGAGGACCGGATCGGATTAAGACATCACTCCTTCACCAACTTAGCATCTTCCCTTCAACGCACAGGTGCCGGCTCGGATTGGAGACCCCGGTTCGGATCGGGATGAGGCAGACCCGACCCGCCTGTAGTAATCTACACAAAACTTCGCAATGTCTTCGGCTCAAAAGCTCCGCACCGGTTCGGATCGGGACTGAACCGATCCCCTTCGACTCTGCACAGAAGTGCGCGCACGCTCTCTGCTGGAACAACCGGCTCGGTTCGGATCCGATCCGAACCGACTGGGCCTGCTGCTGCCACACTTCAGATTTGACCGATTCTCTTGCCATAACCACCTCCTACAAACACGGATCGGCCTCCACCTGTCCTAGCACGACCTGATGACCACTTCTCCACTACTTCCGAGATCACCTCAGCGCGTGCCACGTGCCCCTCGGATCCGAACCGATTCGGACTCCCTGGCACTCCTCTACGCCTATAAATACACCACAACATGGCCATTTCAAGGGTCTTTTGGCACTTGTTCTGGAGGGATTCCACCATTATCGAAACAAGGACTTTGTGAACAGCGGAAGACCGCCCTCTAATCAATCAAAACACGGGGATTTCGTGTATAATCTTCCCTTTAATCTTCTCTTCTTCACTGCAAACACGAGGATTTCATGTATAAGCTGCAAACAAACATCATTGTAATAGTTTTCTTAAGATTTAAGAAACTATAAAGTGGACGTAGGCTTGGATTGAGCCCAACCACTATAAAAATATTGTGTGTATCCTTTACTTTTACTGCTTTTTCTACATTGTTGGTGATCGTGAGGTTGTCACATTGAATTTGGGTGTTAGTACCAAAATTTGGTCTAACATTTTCACACATATTTGCTTTCTCTTCTTCGTAGGTATGGATTATACTTGCAGCTGGCAGGCCCGGCGCGGCCTTGGATTTCTTGGATTATCCAGAACACATCTTCCTTCATTCAGCAAGATATGTTCTGGGGGGCAAAATGTTGACCCGCTTTTTAGTCAAAGCAGTCATACATGGAATCTCTTCTGAACAATACGCTCAAGTGTTGGGAATACCGTCAGAAGACAGCAAGCGATTTGGTTGAAATCGCATCACAAACAAAGAATGGCCCGGAACTCCTATCGGACGACCTTTTCTGGGCCCGAAATCATCAATTACAGAGCTGAGCTCTTTAATTCTCGTAGCTCTCTGAATGAGCTTCAGTATGAGCTTTGGTTCAACTCAATCGGACTTACGGTTTGAAAGTTATGCCCATTTCCGTGAACGCATGCAGAACCGGAAACTTGGATTTGGAATTAGCATATCCCTTTCGGATCGGATCGGCCTAGGAGGACCGGATCGGATTAAGACATCACACCTTCACCAACTTAGAATCTTCCCTTCAACGCACAGGTGCCGGCTCGGATTGGAGACCCCGGTTCGGATCGGGATGAGGCAGACCCGACCCGCCTGCAGTAATCTACACAAAACTTCGCAATGTCTTCGGCTCGAAAGCTCCGCACCGGTTCGGATCGGGACTGAACCGATCCCCTTCGACTCTGCACAGAAGTGCGCGCACGCTCTCTGCTGGAACAACCGGCTCGGTTCGGATCCGATCCGAACCGACTGGGCCTGCTGCTGCCACACTTCAGATTTGACCGATTCTCTTGCCATAACCACCTCCTACAAACACGGATCGGCCTCCACCTGTCCTAGCACGACCTGATGACCACTTCTCCACTACTTCCGAGATCACCTCAGCGCGTGCCACGTGCCCCTCCGATCTGAACCGATTCAGACTCCCTGGCACTCCTCTACGCCTATAAATACACCACAACATGGCCATTTCAAGGGACTTTTGGCACTTGTTCTGGAGGGATTCCACCATTATCGAAACAAGGACTTTGTGAACAGCGGAAGACCGCCCTCTAATCAATCAAAACACGAGGATTTCGTGTATAATCTTCCATTTAATCTCCTCTTCTTCACTGTAAACACGAGGATTTCATGTATAAGCTGCAAACAAACATCATTGTAATAGTTTTCTTAAGATTTAAGAAACTATAAAGTGGACGTAGGCTTGGATTGAGCCCAACCACTATAAAAATATTGTGTGTATCCATTACTTTTACAGCTTTTTCTGCATTGTTGGTGATCGTGAGGTTGTCACATTGAATTTGGGTGTTAGTACAAAAATTTGGTCTAACATTTTCACACATATTTGCTTTCTCTTCTTCGCAGGTATGGATTATACTTGCAGCTGGCAGGCCCGGCGCGGCCTTGGATTTCTTGGATTATCCAGAACACATCTTCCTTCATTCAGCAAGATATGTTCTGGGGGGCAAAATGTTTACCCGCTTTTTAGTCAAAGCAGTCATACATGGAATCTCTTCTGAACAATACGCTCAAGTGTTGTGAATACCGTCAGAAGACAGCAAGCGATTTGGTTGAAATCGCATCACAAACAAAGAATGGCCCGGAACTCCTATCGGACGACCTTTTCTGGGCCCGAAATCATCAATTACAGAGCTGAGCTTTGTAATTCTCGTAGCTCTCTGAATGAGCTTCAGTTTGAGCTTTGGTTCAACTCAATCGGACTTACGGTTTGAAAGTTATGCCCATTTCCGTGAACGCATGCAGAACTGGAAACTTGGATTTGGAATTAGCATATCCCTTTCGGATCGGATCGGCCTAGGAGGACCGGATCGGATTAAGACATCACTCCTTCACCAACTTAGCATCTTCCCTTCAACGCACAGGTGCCGGCTCGGATCGGAGACCCCGGTTCGGATCGGGATGAGGCAGACCCGACCCGCCTGCAGTAATCTACACAAAACTTCGCAATGTCTTAGGCTCGAAAGCTCCGCACCGGTTCGGATCGGGACTGAACCGATCCCCTTCGACTCTGCACAGAAGTGCGCGCACGCTCTCTGCTGGAACAACCGGCTCGGTTCGGATCCGATCCGAACCGACTGGGCCTGCTGCTGCCACACTTCAGATTTGACCGATTCTCTTGCCATAACCACCTCCTACAAACACGGATCGACCTCCACCTGTCCTAGCACGACCTGATGACCACTTCTCCACTACTTCCGAGATCACCTCAGCGCGTGCCACGTGCCCCTCCGATCCGAACCGATTCAGACTCCCTGGCACTCCTCTACGCCTATAAATACACCACAACATGGCCATTTCAAGGGACTTTTGGCACTTGTTCTGGAGGGATTCCACCATTATCGAAACAAGGACTTAGTGAACTGCGGAAGACCGCCCTCTAATCAATCAAAACACGAGGATTTCGTGTATAATCTTCCCTTTAATCTTCTCTTCTTCACTGCAAACACGAGGATTTCATGTATAAGCTGCAAACAAACATCATTGTAATAGTTTTCTTAAGATTTAAGAAACTATAAAGTGGACGTAGGCTTGGATTGAGCCCAACCACTATAAAAATATTGTGTGTATCCTTTACTTTTACTGCTTTTTCTGCATTGTTGGTGATCGTGAGGTTGTCACATTGAATTTGGGTGTTAGTACCAAAATTTGGTCTAACATTTTCACACATATTTGCTTTCTCTTCTTCGTAGGTATGGATTATACTTGTAGCTGGCAGGCCCGGCGCGGCCTTGGATTTCTTGGATTATCCAGAACACATCTTCCTTCATTCAGCAAGATATGTTCTGGGGGGCAAAATGTTGACCCGCTTTTTAGTCAAAGCAGTCATACATGGAATCTCTTCTGAACAATACGCTCAAGTGTTGGGAATACCGTCAGAAGACAGCAAGCGATTTGGTTGAAATCGCATCACAAAAAAAGAATGGCCCGGAACTCCTATCGGACGACCTTTTCTGGGCCTGAAATCATCAATTACGGAGCTCTGCTCTTTAATTCTCGTAGCTCTTTGAATGAGCTTCAGTTTGAGCTTTGGTTCAACTCAATCGGACTTACGGTTTGAAAGTTATGCCCATTTCCGTGAACGCATGCAGAACCGGAAACTTGGATTTGGAATTAGCATATCCCTTTCGGATCGGATCGGCCTAGGAGGACCGGATCGGATTAAGACATCACTCCTTCACCAACTTAGCATCTTCCCTTCAACGCACAGGTGCCGGCTCGGATTGGAGACCCCGGTTCGGATCGGGATGAGGCAGACCCGACCCGCCTGCAGTAATCTACACAAAACTTCGCAATGTCTTCGGCTCGAAAGCTCCGCACCGGTTCGGATCGGGACTGAACCGATCCCCTTCGACTCTGCACAGAAATGCGCGCACGCTCTCTGCTGGAACAACCGGCTCGGTTCGGATCCGATCCGAACCGACTGGGCCTGCTGCTGCCACACTTCAGATTTGACCGATTCTCTTGCCATAACCACCTCCTACAAACACGGATCGGCCTCCACCTGTCCTAGCACGACCTGATGACCACTTCTCCACTACTTCCGAGATCACCTCAGCGCGTGCCACGTGCCCCTCCGATCCGAACCGATTCAGACTCACTGGCACTCCTCTACGCCTATAAATACACCACAACATGGCCATTTCAAGGGACTTTTGGCACTTGTTCTGGAGGGATTCCACCATTATTGAAACAAGGACTTTGTGAACAGCGGAAGACCGCCCTCTAATCAATCAAAACACGAGGATTTCGTGTATAATCTTCCCTTTAATCTCCTCTTCTTCACTGCAAACACGAGGATTTCATGTATAAGCTGCAAACAAACATCATTGTAATAGTTTTCTTAAGATTTAAGAAACTATCAAGTGGACGTAGGCTTGGATTGAGCCCAACCACTATAAAAATATTGTGTGTATCCTTTACTTTTACTGCTTTTTCTGCATTGTTGGTGATCGTGAGGTTGTCACATTGAATTTGGGTGTTAGTACCAAAATTTGGTCTAACATTTTCACACATATTTGCTTTCTCTTCTTCGCAGGTATGGATTATACTTGCAGCTGGCAGGCCCGGCGCGGCCTTGGATTTCTTGGATTATCCAGAACACATCTTCCTTCATTCAGCAAGATATGTTCTGGGGGGCAAAATGTTGACTCGCTTTTTAGTCAAAGTAGTCATACATGGAATCTCTTCTGAACAATACGCTCAAGTGTTGGGAATACCGTCAGAAGACAGCAAGCGATTTGGTTGAAATCGCATCACAAACAAAGAATGGCCCGGAACTCCTATCGGACGACCTTTTCTGGGCCCGAAATCATCAATTACGGAGCTGAGCTCTGTAATTATCGTAGCTCTCTGAATGAGCTTCAGTTTGAGCTTTGGTTCAACTCAATCGGACTTACGGTTTGAAAGTTATGCCCATTTCCGTGAACGCATGCAGAACCGGAAACTTGGATTTGGAATTAGCATATCCCTTTCGGATCGGATCGGCCTAGGAGGACCGGATCGGATTAAGACATCACACCTTCACCAACTTAGCATCTTCCCTTCAACGCACAGGTGCCGGCTCGGATTGGAGACCCCGGTTCGGATCGGGATGAGGCAGACCCGACCCGCCTGCAGTAATCTACACAAAACTTCGCAATGTCTTCGGCTCGAAAGCTCCGCACCGGTTCGGATCGGGACTGAACCGATCCCCTTCGACTCTGCACAGAAGTGCGCGCACGCTCTCTGCTGGAACAACCGGCTCGGTTCGGATCCGATCCGAACCGACTGGGCCTGCTGCTGCCACACTTCAGATTTGACAGGTTCTCTTGCCATAACCACCTCCTACAAACACGGATCGGCCTCCACCTGTCCTAGCACGACCTGATGACCACTTCTCCACTACTTCCGAGATCACCTCAGCGCGTGCCACGTGCCCCTCCGATCCGAACCGATTCAGACTCCCTGGCACTCCTCTACGCCTATAAATACACCACAACATGGCCATTTCAAGGGACTTTTGGCACTTGTTCTGGAGGGATTCCACCATTATCGAAACAAGGACTTAGTGAACTGCGGAAGACCGCCCTCTAATCAATCAAAACACGAGGATTTCGTGTATAATCTTCCCTTTAATCTTCTCTTCTTCACTGCAAACACGAGGATTTCATGTATAAGCTGCAAACAAACATCATTGTAATAGTTTTCTTAAGATTTAAGAAACTATAAAGTGGACGTAGGCTTGGATTGAGCCCAACCACTATAAAAATATTGTGTGTATCCTTTACTTTTACTGCTTTTTCTGCATTGTTGGTGATCGTGAGGTTGTCACATTGAATTTGGGTGTTAGTACCAAAATTTGGTCTAACATTTTCACACATATTTGCTTTCTCTTCTTCGTAGGTATGGATTATACTTGTAGCTGGCAGGCCCGGCGCGGCCTTGGATTTCTTGGATTATCCAGAACACATCTTCCTTCATTCAGCAAGATATGTTCTGGGGGGCAAAATGTTGACCCGCTTTTTAGTCAAAGCAGTCATACATGGAATCTCTTCTGAACAATACGCTCAAGTGTTGGGAATACCGTCAGAAGACAGCAAGCGATTTGGTTGAAATCGCATCACAAAAAAAGAATGGCCCGGAACTCCTATCGGACGACCTTTTCTGGGCCTGAAATCATCAATTACGGAGCTCTGCTCTTTAATACTCGTAGCTCTTTGAATGAGCTTCAGTTTGAGCTTTGGTTCAACTCAATCGGACTTACGGTTTGAAAGTTATGCCCATTTCCGTGAACGCATGCAGAACCGGAAACTTGGATTTGGAATTAGCATATCCCTTTCGGATCGGATCGGCCTAGGAGGACCGGATCGGATTAAGACATCACTCCTTCACCAACTTAGCATCTTCCCTTCAACGCACAGGTGCCGGCTCGGATTGGAGACCCCGGTTCGGATCGGGATGAGGCAGACCCGACCCGCCTGCAGTAATCTACACAAAACTTCGCAATGTCTTCGGCTCGAAAGCTCCGCACCGGTTCGGATCGGGACTGAACCGATCCCCTTCGACTCTGCACAGAAATGCGCGCACGCTCTCTGCTGGAACAACCGGACCGGCTCGGTTCGGATCCGATCCGAACCGACTGGGCCTGCTGCTGCCACACTTCAGATTTGACCGATTCTCTTGCCATAACCACCTCCTACAAACACGGATCGGCCTCCACCTGTCCTAGCACGACCTGATGACCACTTCTCCACTACTTCCGAGATCACCTCAGCGCGTGCCACGTGCCCCTCCGATCCGAACCGATTCAGACTCACTGGCACTCCTCTACGCCTATAAATACACCACAACATGGCCATTTCAAGGGACTTTTGGCACTTGTTCTGGAGGGATTCCACCATTATTGAAACAAGGACTTTGTGAACAGCGGAAGACCGCCCTCTAATCAATCAAAACACGAGGATTTCGTGTATAATCTTCCCTTTAATCTCCTCTTCTTCACTGCAAACACGAGGATTTCATGTATAAGCTGCAAACAAACATCATTGTAATAGTTTTCTTAAGATTTAAGAAACTATAAAGTGGACGTAGGCTTGGATTGAGCCCAACCACTATAAAAATATTGTGTGTATCCTTTACTTTTACTGCTTTTTCTGCATTGTTGGTGATCGTGAGGTTGTCACATTGAATTTGGGTGTTAGTACCAAAATTTGGTCTAACATTTTCACACATATTTGCTTTCTCTTCTTCGCAGGTATGGATTATACTTGCAGCTGGCAGGCCCGGCGCGGCCTTGGATTTCTTGGATTATCCAGAACACATCTTCCTTCATTCAGCAAGATATGTTCTGGGGGGCAAAATGTTGACTCGCTTTTTAGTCAAAGTAGTCATACATGGAATCTCTTCTGAACAATACGCTCAAGTGTTGGGAATACCGTCAGAAGACAGCAAGCGATTTGGTTGAAATCGCATCACAAACAAAGAATGGCCCGGAACTCCTATCGGACGACCTTTTCTGGGCCCGAAATCATCAATTACGGAGCTGAGCTCTGTAATTATCGTAGCTCTCTGAATGAGCTTCAGTTTGAGTTTTGGTTCAACTCAATCGGACTTACGGTTTGAAAGTTATGCCCATTTCCGTGAACGCATGCAGAACCGGAAACTTGGATTTGGAATTAGCATATCCCTTTCGGATCGGATCGGCCTAGGAGGACCGGATCGGATTAAGACATCACACCTTCACCAACTTAGCATCTTCCCTTCAACGCACAGGTGCCGGCTCGGATTGGAGACCCCGGTTCGGATCGGGATGAGGCAGACCCGACCCGCCTGCAGTAATCTACACAAAACTTCGCAATGTCTTCGGCTCGAAAGCTCCGCACCGGTTCGGATCGGGACTGAACCGATCCCCTTCGACTCTGCACAGAAGTGCGCGCACGCTCTCTGCTGGAACAACCGGCTCGGTTCGGATCCGATCCGAACCGACTGGGCCTGCTGCTGCCACACTTCAGATTTGACAGGTTCTCTTGCCATAACCACCTCCTACAAACACGGATCGGCCTCCACCTGTCCTAGCACGACCTGATGACCACTTCTCCACTACTTCCGAGATCACCTCAGCGCGTGCCACGTGCCCCTCCGATCCGAACCGATTCAGACTCCCTGGCACTCCTCTACGCCTATAAATACACCACAACATGGCCATTTCAAGGGACTTTTGGCACTTGTTCTGGAGGGATTCCACCATTATCGAAACAAGGACTTTGTGAACAGCGGAAGACCGCCCTCAAATCAATCAAAACACGAGGATTTCGTGTATAATCTTCCCTTTAATCTCCTCATCTTCACTGTAAACACGAGGATTTCATGTATAAACTGCAAACAAACATCATTGTAATAGTTTTCTTAAGATTTAAGAAACTATAAAGTGGACGTAGGCTTGGATTGAGCCCAACCACTATAAAAATATTGTGTGTATCCTTTACTTTTACTGCTTTTTCTGCATTGTTGGTGATCGTGAGGTTGTCACATTGAATTTGGGTGTTAGTACCAAAATTTGGTCTAACATTTTCACACATATTTGCTTTCTCTTCTTCGCAGGTATGGATTATACTTGCAGCTGGCAGGCCCGGCGCGGCCTTGGATTTCTTGGATTATCCAGAACACATCTTCCTTCATTCAGCAAGATATGTTCTGGGGGGCAAAATGTTGACCCGCTTTTTAGTCAAAGCAGTCATACATGGAATCTCTTCTGAACAATACGCTCAAGTGTTGGGAATACCGTCAGAAGACAGCAAGCGATTTGGTTGAAATCGCATCACAAACAAAGAATGGCCCGAAACTCCTATCGGACGACCTTTTCTGGGCCCGAAATCATCAATTATGGAGCTATGCTCCGTAATTCTCGTAGCTCTCTGAATGAGCTTCAGTTTGAGCTTTGGTTCAACTCAATCGGACTTACGGTTTGAAAGTTATGCCCATTTCCGTGAATGCATGCAGAACCGGAAACTTGGATTTGGAATTAGCATATCCCTTTCGGATCGGATCGGCCTAGGAGGACCGGATCGGATTAAGACATCACTCCTTCACCAACTTAGCATCTTCCCTTCAACGCACAGGTGCCGGCTCGGATTGGAGACCCCGGTTCGGATCGGGATGAGGCAGACCCGACCCGCCTGCAGTAATCTACACAAAACTTCGCAATGTCTTCGGCTCGAAAGCTCCGCACCGGTTCGGATCGGGACCGAACCGATCCCCTTCGACTCTGCACAGAAGTGCGCGCACGCTCTCTGGTGGAACAACCGGCTCGGTTCGGATCCGATCCGAACCGACTGGGCCTGCTGCTGCCACACTTCAGATTTGACCGATTCTCTTGCCATAACCACCTCCTACAAACACGGATCGGCCTCCACCTGTCCTAGCACGACCTGATGACCACTTCTCCACTACTTCCGAGATCACCTCAGCGCATGCCACGTGCCCCTCCGATCCGAACCGATTCAGACTCCCTGGCACTCCTCTACACCTATAAATACACCACAACATGGCCATTTCAAGGGACTTTTGGCACTTGTTCTGGAGGGATTCCACCATTATCGAAACAAGGACTTTGTGAACAGCGGAAGACCGCCCTCTAATCAATCAAAACACGAGGATTTCGTGTATAATCTTCCCTTTAATCTCCTCTTCTTCACTGTAAACACGAGGATTTCATGTATAAACTGCAAACAAACATCATTGTAATAGTTTTCTTAAGATTTAAGAAACTATAAAGTGGACGTAGGCTTGGATTGAGCCCAACCACTATAAAAATATTGTGTGTATCCTTTACTTTTACTGCTTTTTCTGCATTGTTGGTGATCGTGAGGTTGTCACATTGAATTTGGGTGTTAGTACCAAAATTTGGTCTAACATTTTCACACATATTTGCTTTCTCTTCTTCGCTGGTATGGATTATACTTGCAGCTGGCAGGCTCGGCGCGGCCTTGGATTTCTTGGATTATCCAGAACACATCTTCCTTCATTCAGCAAGATATGTTCTGGGGGGCAAAATGTTGACCTGCTTTTTAGTCAAAGCAGTCATACATGGAATCTCTTCTGAACAATACGCTCAAGTGTTGGGAATACCGTCAGAAGACAGCAAGCGATTTGGTTGAAATCGCATCACAAACAAAGAATGGCCCGAAACTCCTATCGGACGACCTTTTCTGGGCCCGAAATCATCAGTTACGGAGCTATGCTCTCTGAATGAGCTTCAGTTTGAGCTTTGGTTCAACTCAATCGGACTTACGGTTTGAAAGTTATGCCCATTTCCGTGAACGCATGCAGAACCGGAAACTTGGATTTGGAATTAGCATATCCCTTTCGGATCGGATCGGCCTAGGAGGACCGGATCGGATTAAGACATCACTCCTTCACCAACTTAGCATCTTCCCTTCAACGCACAGGTGCCGGCTCGGATTGGAGACCCCGGTTCGGATCGGGATGAGGCAGACCCGACCCGCCTGCAGTAATCTACACAAAACTTCGCAATGTCTTCGGCTCGAAAGCTCCGCACCGGTTCGGATCGGGACCGAACCGATCCCCTTCGACTCTGCACAGAAGTGCGCGCACGCTCTCTGCAGGAACAACCGGCTCGGTTCGGATCCGATCCGAACCGACTGGGCCTGCTGCTGCCACACTTCAGATTTGACCGATTCTCTTGCCATAACCACCTCCTACAAACACGGATCGGCCTCCACCTGTCCTAGCACGACCTGATGACCACTTCTCCACTACTTCCGAGATCACCTCAGCGCGTGCCACGTGCCCCTCCGATCCGAACCGATTCAGACTCCCAGGCACTCCTCTACGCCTATAAATACACCACAACATGGCCATTTCAAGGGACTTTTGGCACTTGTTCTGGAGGGATTCCACCATTATCGAAACAAGGACTTTGTGAACAGCGGAAGACCGCCCTCTAATCAATCAAAACACGAGGATTTCGTGTATAATCTTCCCTTTAATCTCCTCTTCTTCACTGTAAACACGAGGATTTCATGTATAAGCTGCAAACAAACATCATTGTAATAGTTTTCTTAAGATTTAAGAAACTATAAAGTGGACGTAGGCTTGGATTGAGCCCAACCACTATAAAAATATTGTGTGTATCCTTTACTTTTACTGCTTTTTCTGCATTGTTGGTGATCGTGAGGTTGTCACATTGAATTTGGGTGTTAGTACCAAAATTTGGTCTAACATTTTCACACATATTTGCTTTCTCTTCTTCGCTGGTATGGATTATACTTGCAGCTGGCAGGCTCGGCGCGGCCTTGGATTTCTTGGATTATCCAGAACACATCTTCCTTCATTCAGCAAGATATGTTCTGGGGGGCAAAATGTTGACCCGCTTTTTAGTCAAAGCAGTCATACATGGAATCTCTTCTGAACAATACGCTCAAGTGTTGGGAATACCATCAGAAGACAGCAAGCGATTTGGTTGAAATCGCATCACAAACAAAGAATGGCCCGAAACTCCTATCGGACGACCTTTTCTGGGCCCGAAATCATCAATTACGGAGCTATGCTCCGTAATTCTCGTAGCTCTCTGAATGAGCTTCAGTTTGAGCTTTGGTTCAACTCAATCGGACTTACGGTTTGAAAGTTATGCCCATTTCCGTGAACGCATGCAGAACCGGAAACTTGGATTTGGAATTAGCATATCCCTTTCGGATCGGATCGGCCTAGGAGGACCGGATCGGATTAAGACATCACTCCTTCACCAACTTAGCATCTTCCCTTCAACGCACAGGTGCCGGCTCGGATTGGAGACCCCGGTTCGGATCGGGATGAGGCAGACCCGACCCGCCTGCAGTAATCTACACAAAACTTCGCAATGTCTTCGGCACGAAAGCCCCGCACCGGTTCGGATCGGGACTGAACCGATCCCCTTCGACTCTGCACAGAAGTGCGCGCACGCTCTCTGCTGGAACAACCGGCTCGGTTCGGATCCGATCCGAACCGACTGGGCCTGCTGCTGCCACACTTCAGATTTGACCGATTCTCTTGCCATAACCACCTCCTACAAACACGGATCGGCCTCCACCTGTCCTAGCACGACCTGATGACCACTTCTCCACTACTTCCGAGATCACCTCAGCGCGTGCCACGTGCCCTTCCGATCCAAACCGATTCAGACTCCCTGGCACTCCTCTACGCCTATAAATACACCACAACATGGCCATTTCAAGGGACTTTTGGCACTTTTTCTGGAGGGATTCCACCACTATTGAAACAAGGACTTTGTGAACAGCGGAAGACCGCCCTCTAATCAATCAAAACACGAGGATTTCGTGTATAATCTTCCCTTTAATCTCCTCTTCTTCACTGCAAACACGAGGATTTCATGTATAAGCTGCAAACAAACATCATTGTAATAGTTTTCTTAAGATTTAAGAAACTATAAAGTGGACGTAGGCTTGGATTGAGCCCAACCACTATAAAAATATTGTGTGTATCCTTTACTTTTACTGCTTTTTCTGCATTGTTGGTGATCGTGAGGTTGTCACATTGAATTTGTGTGTTAGTACCAAAACTTGGTCTAACATTTTCACACATATTTGCTTTCTCTTCTTCGCAGGTATGGATTATACTTGCAGCTGGCAGGCCCGGCGCGGCCTTGGATTTCTTGGATTATCCAGAACACATCTTCCTTCATTCAGCAAGATATGTTCTGGGGGGCAAAATGTTGACCCGCTTTTTAGTCAAAGCAGTCATACATGGAATCTCTTCTGAACAATACGCTCAAGTGTTGGGAATACCGTCAGAAGACAGCAAGCGATTTGGTTGAAATCGCATCACAAACAAAGAATGGCCCGGAACTCCTATCGGACGACCTTTTCTGGGCCCGAAATCATCAATTACGGAGCTAAGCTCTGTAATTCTCGTAGCTCTCCGAATGAGCTTCAGTTTGAGCTTTGGTTCAACTCAATCGGACTTACGGTTTGAAAGTTATGCCCACTTCCGTGAACGCATGCAGAACCGGAAACTTGGATTTGGAATTAGCATATCCCTTTCGGATCGGATCGGCCTAGGAGGACCGGATCGGATTAAGACATCACACCTTCACCAACTTAGCATCTTCCCTTCAACGCACAGGTGCCGGCTCGGATTGGAGACCCCGGTTCGGATCGGGATGAGGCAGACCCGACCCGCCTGCAGTAATCTACACAAAACTTCGCAATGTCTTCGGCTCGAAAGCTCCGCACCGGTTCGGATCGGGACTGAACCGATCCCCTTCGACTCTGCACAGAAGTGCGCGCACGCTCTCTGCTGGAACAACCGGCTCGGTTCGGGTCCAATCCGAACCGACTGGGCCTGCTGCTGCCACACTTCAGATTTGACCGATTCTCTTGCCATAACCACCTCCTACAAACACGGATCGGCCTCCACCTGTCCTAGCACGACCTGATGACCACTTCTCCACTACTTCCGAGATCACCTCAGCGCGTGCCACGTGCCCCTCCGATCCAAACCGATTCAGACTCCCTGGCACTCCTCTACGCCTATAAATACACCACAACATGGCCATTTCAAGGGACTTTTGGAACTTGTTCTGGAGGGATTCCACCATTATCGAAACAAGGACTTTGTGAACAGCGGAAGACCGCCCTCTAATCAATCAAAACACGAGGATTTCGTGTATAATCTTCCCTTTAATCTCCTCTTCTTCACTGTAAACACGAGGATTTCATGTATAAGCTGCAAACAAACATCAATGTAATAGTTTTCTTAAGATTTAAGAAACTATAAAGTGGACGTAGGCTTGGATTGAGCCCAACCACTATAAAAATATTGTGTGTATCCTTTACTTTTACTGCTTTTTCTGCATTGTTGGTGATCGTGAGGTTGTCACATTGAATTTGGGTGTTAGTACCAAAATTTGGTCTAACATTTTCACACATATTTGCTTTCTCTTCTTCGCTGGTATGGATTATACTTGCAGCTGGCAGGCTCGGCGCGGCCTTGGATTTCTTGGATTATCCAGAACACATCTTCCTTCATTCAGCAAGATATGTTCTGGGGGGCAAAATGTTGACCCGCTTTTTAGTCAAAGCAGTCATACGTGGAATCTCTTCTGAACAATACGCTCAAGTGTTGGGAATACCGTCAGAAGACAGCAAGCGATTTGGTTGAAATCGCATCACAAACAAAGAATGGCCCGAAACTCCAATCGGACGACCTTTTCTGGGCCCGAAATCATCAATTACGGAGCTGAGCTCTGTAATTCTCGTAGCTCTCTGAATGAGCTTCAGTTTGAGCTTTGGTTCAACTCAATCGGACTTACGGTTTGAAAGTTATGCCCATTTCCGTGAACGCATGCAGAACCGGAAACTTGGATTTGGAATTAGCATATCCCTTTCGGATCGGATCGGCCTAGGAGGACCGGATCGGATTAAGACATCACTCCTTCACCAACTTAGCATCTTCCCTTCAACGCACAGGTGCCGGCTCGGATTGGAGACCCCGGTTCGGATCGGGATGTGGCAGACCCGACCCGCCTGCAGTAATCTACACAAAACTTCGCAATGTCTTCGGCTCGAAAGCTCCGCACCGGTTCGGATCGGGACCGAACCGATCCCCTTCGACTCTGCACAGAAGTGCGCGCACGCTCTCTGCTGGAACAACCGGCTCGGTTAGGATCCGATCCGAACCGACTGGGCCTGCTGCTGCCACACTTCAGATTTGACCGATTCTCTTGCCATAACCACCTCCTACAAACACGGATCGGCCTCCACCTGTCCTAGCACGACCTGATGACCACTTCTCCACTACTTCCGAGATCACCTCAGCGCGTGCCACGTGCCCCTCCGATCCGAACCGATTCAGACTCCCTGGCACTCCTCTACGCCTATAAATACACCACAACATGGCCATTTCAAGGGACTTTTGGCACTTGTTCTAGAGGGATTCCACCATTATCGAAACAAGGACTTTGTGAACAGCGGAAGACCGCCCTGTAATCAATCAAAACACGAGGATTTCGTGTATAATCTTCCCTTTAATCTCCTCTTCTTCACTGTAAACACGAGGATTTCATGTATAAGCTGCAAACAAACATCATTGTAATAGTTTTCTTAAGATTTAAGAAACTATAAAGTGGACGTAGGCTTGGATTGAGCCCAACCACTATAAAAATATTGTGTGTATCCTTTACTTTTACTGCTTTTTCTGCATTGTTGGTGATCGTGAGGTTGTCACATTGAATTTGGGTGTTAGTACCAAAATTTGGTCTAACATTTTCACACATATTTGCTTTCTCTTCTTCGCTGGTATGGATTATACTTGCAGCTGGCAGGCTCGGCGCGGCCTTGGATTTCTTGGATTATCCAGAACACATCTTCCTTCATTCAGCAAGATATGTTCTGGGGGGCAAAATGTTGACCCGCTTTTTAGTCAAAGCAGTCATACATGGAATCTCTTCTGAACAATACGCTCAAGTGTTGGGAATACCATCAGAAGACAGCAAGCGATTTGGTTGAAATCGCATCACAAACAAAGAATGGCCCGAAACTCCTATCGGACGACCTTTTCTAGGCCCGAAATCATCAATTACGGAGCTATGCTTCGTAATTCTCGTAGCTCTCTGAATGAGCTTCAGTTTGAGCTTTGGTTCAACTCAATCGGACTTACGGTTTGAAAGTTATGCCCATTTCCGTGAACGCATGCAGAAACGGAAACTTGGATTTGGAATTAGCATATCCCTTTCGGATCGGATCGGCCTAGGAGGACCGGATCGGATTAAGACATCACTCCTTCACCAACTTAGCATCTTCCCTTCAACGCACAGGTGCCGGCTCGGATTGGAGACCCCGGTTCGGATCGGGATGAGGCAGACCCGACCCGCCTGCAGTAATCTACACAAAACTTCGCAATGTCTTCGGCTCGAAAGCCCCGCACCGGTTCGGATCGGGACTGAACCGATCCCCTTCGACTCTGCACAGAAGTGCGCGCACGCTCTCTGCTGGAACAACCGGCTCGGTTCGGATCCGATCCGAACCGACTGGGCCTGCTGCTGCCACACTTCAGATTTGACCGATTCTCTTGCCATAACCACCTCCTACAAACACGGATCGGCCTCCACCTGTCCTAGCACGACCTGATGACCACTTCTCCACTACTTCCGAGATCACCTCAGCGCGTGCCACGTGCCCCTCCGATCCAAACCGATTCAGACTCCCTGGCACTCCTCTACGCCTATAAATACACCACAACATGGCCATTTCAAGGGACTTTTGGCACTTTTTCTGGAGGGATTCCACCACTATTGAAACAAGGACTTTGTGAACAGCGGAAGACCGCCCTCTAATCAATCAAAACACGAGGATTTCGTGTATAATCTTCCCTTTAATCTCCTCTTCTTCACTGCAAACACGAGGATTTCATGTATAAGCTGCAAACAAACATCATTGTAATAGTTTTCTTAAGATTTAAGAAACTATAAAGTGGACGTAGGCTTGGATTGAGCCCAACCACTATAAAAATATTGTGTGTATCCTTTACTTTTACTGCTTTTTCTGCATTGTTGGTGATCGTGAGGTTGTCACATTGAATTTGGGTGTTAGTACCAAAACTTGGTCTAACATTTTCACACATATTTGCTTTCTCTTCTTCGCAGGTATGGATTATACTTGCAGCTGGCAGGCCCGGCGCGGCCTTGGATTTCTTGGATTATCCAGAACACATCTTCCTTCATTCAGCAAGATATGTTCTGGGGGGCAAAATGTTGACCCGCTTTTTAGTCAAAGCAGTCATACATGGAATCTCTTCTGAACAATACGCTCAAGTGTTGGGAATACCGTCAGAAGACAGCAAGCGATTTGGTTGAAATCGCATCACAAACAAAGAATGGCCCGGAACTCCTATCGGACGACCTTTTCTGGGCCCGAAATCATCAATTACGGAGCTAAGCTCTGTAATTCTCGTAGCTCTCCGAATGAGCTTCAGTTTGAGCTTTGGTTCAACTCAATCGGACTTACGGTTTGAAAGTTATGCCCATTTCCGTGAACGCATGCAGAACCGGAAACTTGGATTTGGAATTAGCATATCCCTTTCGGATCGGATCGGCCTAGGAGGACCGGATCGGATTAAGACATCACACCTTCACCAACTTAGCATCTTCCCTTCAACGCACAGGTGCCGGCTCGGATTGGAGACCCCGGTTCGGATCGGGATGAGGCAGACCCGACCCGCCTGCAGTAATCTACACAAAACTTCGCAATGTCTTCGGCTCGAAAGCTCCGCACCGGTTCGGATCGGGACTGAACCGATCCCCTTCGACTCTGCACAGAAGTGCGCGCACGCTCTCTGCTGGAACAACCGGCTCGGTTCGGGTCCAATCCGAACCGACTGGGCCTGCTGCTGCCACACTTCAGATTTGACCGATTCTCTTGCCATAACCACCTCCTACAAACACGGATCGGCCTCCACCTGTCCTAGCACGACCTGATGACCACTTCTCCACTACTTCCGAGATCACCTCAGCGCGTGCCACGTGCCCCTCCGATCCAAACCGATTCAGACTCCCTGGCACTCCTCTACGCCTATAAATACACCACAACATGGCCATTTCAAGGGACTTTTGGAACTTGTTCTGGAGGGATTCCACCATTATCGAAACAAGGACTTTGTGAACAGCGGAAGACCGCCCTCTAATCAATCAAAACACGAGGATTTCGTGTATAATCTTCCCTTTAATCTCCTCTTCTTCACTGTAAACACGAGGATTTCATGTATAAGCTGCAAACAAACATCATTGTAATAGTTTTCTTAAGATTTAAGAAACTATAAAGTGGACGTAGGCTTGGATTGAGCCCAACCACTATAAAAATATTGTGTGTATCCTTTACTTTTACTGCTTTTTCTGCATTGTTGGTGATCGTGAGGTTGTCACATTGAATTTGGGTGTTAGTACCAAAATTTGGTCTAACATTTTCACACATATTTGCTTTCTCTTCTTCGCTGGTATGGATTATACTTGCAGCTGGCAGGCTCGGCGCGGCCTTGGATTTCTTGGATTATCCAGAACACATCTTCCTTCATTCAGCAAGATATGTTCTGGGGGGCAAAATGTTGACCCGCTTTTTAGTCAAAGCAGTCATACGTGGAATCTCTTCTGAACAATACGCTCAAGTGTTGGGAATACCGTCAGAAGACAGCAAGCGATTTGGTTGAAATCGCATCACAAACAAAGAATGGCCCGAAACTCCAATCGGACGACCTTTTCTGGGCCCGAAATCATCAATTACGGAGCTGAGCTCCGTAATTCTCGTAGCTCTCTGAATGAGCTTCAGTTTGAGCTTTGGTTCAACTCAATCGGACTTACGGTTTGAAAGTTATGCCCATTTCCGTGAACGCATGCAGAACCGGAAACTTGGATTTGGAATTAGCATATCCCTTTCGGATCGGATCGGCCTAGGAGGACCGGATCGGATTAAGACATCACTCCTTCACCAACTTAGCATCTTCCCTTCAACGCACAGGTGCCGGCTCGGATTGGAGACCCCGGTTCGGATCGGGATGTGGCAGACCCGACCCGCCTGCAGTAATCTACACAAAACTTCGCAATGTCTTCGGCTCAAAAGCTCCGCACCGGTTCGGATCGGGACCGAACCGATCCCCTTCGACTCTGCACAGAAGTGCGCGCACGCTCTCTGCTGGAACAACCGGCTCGGTTAGGATCCGATCCGAACCGACTGGGCCTGCTGCTGCCACACTTCAGATTTGACCGATTCTCTTGCCATAACCACCTCCTACAAACACGGATCGGCCTCCACCTGTCCTAGCACGACCTGATGACCACTTCTCCACTACTTCCGAGATCACCTCAGCGCGTGCCACGTGCCCCTCCGATCCGAACCGATTCAGACTCCCTGGCACTCCTCTACGCCTATAAATACACCACAACATGGCCATTTCAAGGGACTTTTGGCACTTGTTCTAGAGGGATTCCACCATTATCGAAACAAGGACTTTGTGAACAGCGGAAGACCGCCCTGTAATCAATCAAAACACGAGGATTTCGTGTATAATCTTCCCTTTAATCTCCTCTTCTTCACTGTAAACACGAGGATTTCATGTATAAGCTGCAAACAAACATCATTGTAATAGTTTTCTTAAGATTTAAGAAACTATAAAGTGGACGTAGGCTTGGATTGAGCCCAACCACTATAAAAATATTGTGTGTATCCTTTACTTTTACTGCTTTTTCTGCATTGTTGGTGATCGTGAGGTTGTCACATTGAATTTGGGTGTTAGTACCAAAATTTGGTCTAACATTTTCACACATATTTGCTTTCTCTTCTTCGCTGGTATGGATTATACTTGCAGCTGGCAGGCTCGGCGCGGCCTTGGATTTCTTGGATTATCCAGAACACATCTTCCTTCATTCAGCAAGATATGTTCTGGGGGGCAAAATGTTGACCCGCTTTTTAGTCAAAGCAGTCATACGTGGAATCTCTTCTGAACAATACGCTCAAGTGTTGGGAATACCGTCAGAAGACAGCAAGCGATTTGGTTGAAATCGCATCACAAACAAAGAATGGCCCGAAACTCCAATCGGACGACCTTTTCTGGGCCCGAAATCATCAATTACGGAGCTGAGCTCCGTAATTCTCGTAGCTCTCTGAATGAGCTTCAGTTTGAGCTTTGGTTCAACTCAATCGGACTTACGGTTTGAAAGTTATGCCCATTTCCGTGAACGCATGCAGAACCGGAAACTTGGATTTGGAATTAGCATATCCCTTTCGGATCGGATCGGCCTAGGAGGACCGGATCGGATTAAGACATCACTCCTTCACCAACTTAGCATCTTCCCTTCAACGCACAGGTGCCGGCTCGGATTGGAGACCCCGGTTCGGATCGGGATGTGGCAGACCCGACCCGCCTGCAGTAATCTACACAAAACTTCGCAATGTCTTCGGCTCGAAAGCTCCGCACCGGTTCGGATCGGGACCGAACCGATCCCCTTCGACTCTGCACAGAAGTGCGCGCACGCTCTCTGCTGGAACAACCGGCTCGGTTAGGATCCGATCCGAACCGACTGGGCCTGCTGCTGCCACACTTCAGATTTGACCGATTCTCTTGCCATAACCACCTCCTACAAACACGGATCGGCCTCCACCTGTCCTAGCACGACCTGATGACCACTTCTCCACTACTTCCGAGATCACCTCAGCGCGTGCCACGTGCCCCTCCGATCCGAACCGATTCAGACTCCCTGGCACTCCTCTACGCCTATAAATACACCACAACATGGCCATTTCAAGGGACTTTTGGCACTTGTTCTAGAGGGATTCCACCATTATCGAAACAAGGACTTTGTGAACAGCGGAAGACCGCCCTGTAATCAATCAAAACACGAGGATTTCGTGTATAATCTTCCCTTTAATCTCCTCTTCTTCACTGTAAACACGAGGATTTCATGTATAAGCTGCAAACAAACATCATTGTAATAGTTTTCTTAAGATTTAAGAAACTATAAAGTGGACGTAGGCTTGGATTGAGCCCAACCACTATAAAAATATTGTGTGTATCCTTTACTTTTACTGCTTTTTCTGCATTGTTGGTGATCGTGAGGTTGTCACATTGAATTTGGGTGTTAGTACCAAAATTTGGTCTAACATTTTCACACATATTTGCTTTCTCTTCTTCGCTGGTATGGATTATACTTGCAGCTGGCAGGCTCGGCGCGGCCTTGGATTTCTTGGATTATCCAGAACACATCTTCCTTCATTCAGCAAGATATGTTCTGGGGGGCAAAATGTTGACCCGCTTTTTAGTCAAAGCAGTCATACATGGAATCTCTTCTGAACAATACGCTCAAGTGTTGGGAATACCGTCAGAAGACAGCAAGCGATTTGGTTGAAATCGCATCACAAACAAAGAATGGCCCGAAACTCCTATCGGACGACCTTTTCTGGGCCCGAAATCATCAGTTACGGAGCTAGGCTCCGTAGTTCTCGTAGCTCTCTGAATGAGCTTCAGTTTGAGCTTTGGTTCAACTCAATCGGACTTACGGTTTGAAAGTTATGCCCATTTCCGTGAATGCATGCAGAATCGGAAACTTGGATTTGGAATTAGCATATCCCTTTCGGATCGGATCGGCCTAGGAGGACCGGATCGGATTAAGACATCACTCCTTCACCAACTTAGCATCTTCCCTTCAACGCACAGGTGCCGGCTCGGATTGGAGACCCCGGTTCGGATCGGGATGAGGCAGACCCGACCCGCCTGCAGTAATCTACACAAAACTTCGCAATGTCTTCGGCTCGAAAGCTCCGCACCGGTTCGGATCGGGACCGAACCGATCCCCTTCGACTCTGCACAGAAGTGCGCGCACGCTCTCTACAGGAACAACCGGCTCGGTTCGGATCCGATCCGAACCGACTGGGCCTGCTGCTGCCACACTTCAGATTTGACCGATTCTCTTGCCATAACCACCTCCTACAAACACGGATCGGCCTCCACCTGTCCTAGCACGACCTGATGACCACTTCTCCACTACTTCCGAGATCACCTCAGCGCGTGCCACGTGCCCCTCCGATCCGAACCGATTCAGACTCCCAGGCACTCCTCTACGCCTATAAATACACCACAACATGGCCATTTCAAGGGACTTTTGGCACTGGTTCTGGAGGGATTCCACCATTATCGAAACAAGGACTTTGTGAACAGCGGAAGACCGCCCTCTAATCAATCAAAACACGAGGATTTCGTGTATAATCTTCCCTTTAATCTCCTCTTCTTCACTGTAAACACGAGGATTTCATGTATAAGCTGCAAACAAACATCATTGTAATAGTTTTCTTAAGATTTAAGAGACTATAAAGTGGACGTAGGCTTGGATTAAGCCCAACCACTATAAAAATATTGTGTGTATCCTTTACTTTTACTGCTTTTTCTGCATTGTTGGTGATCGTGAGGTTGTCACATTGAATTTGGGTGTTAGTACCAAAATTTGGTCTAACATTTTCACACATATTTGCTTTCTCTTCTTCGCTGGTATGGATTATACTTGCAGCTGGCAGGCTCGGCGCGGCCTTGGATTTCTTGGATTATCCAGAACACATCTTCCTTCATTCAGCAAGATATGTTCTGGGGGGCAAAATGTTGACCCGCTTTTTAGTCAAAGCAGTCATACGTGGAATCTCTTCTGAACAATACGCTCAAGTGTTGGGAATACCGTCAGAAGACAGCAAGCGATTTGGTTGAAATCGCATCACAAACAAAGAATGGCCCGAAACTCCAATCGGACGACCTTTTCTGGGCCCGAAATCATCAATTACGGAGCTAAGCTCCGTAATTCTCGTAGCTCTCTGAATGAGCTTCAGTTTGAGCTTTGGTTCAACTCAATCGGACTTACGGTTTGAAAGTTATGCCCATTTCCGTGAACGCATGCAGAACCGGAAACTTGGATTTGGAATTAGCATATCCCTTTCGGATCGGATCGGCCTAGGAGGACCGGATCGGATTAAGACATCACTCCTTCACCAACTTAGCATCTTCCCTTCAACGCACAGGTGCCGGCTCGGATTGGAGACCCCGGTTCGGATCGGGATGTGGCAGACCCGACCCGCCTGCAGTAATCTACACAAAACTTCGCAATGTCTTCGGCTCAAAAGCTCCGCACCGGTTCGGATCGGGACCGAACCGATCCCCTTCGACTCTGCACAGAAGTGCGCGCACGCTCTCTGCTGGAACAACCGGCTCGGTTAGGATCCGATCCGAACCGACTGGGCCTGCTGCTGCCACACTTCAGATTTGACCGATTCTCTTGCCATAACCACCTCCTACAAACACGGATCGGCCTCCACCTGTCCTAGCACGACCTGATGACCACTTCTCCACTACTTCCGAGATCACCTCAGCGCGTGCCACGTGCCCCTCCGATCCGAACCGATTCAGACTCCCTGGCACTCCTCTACGCCTATAAATACACCACAACATGGCCATTTCAAGGGACTTTTGGCACTTGTTCTAGAGGGATTCCACCATTATCGAAACAAGGACTTTGTGAACAGCGGAAGACCGCCCTGTAATCAATCAAAACACGAGGATTTCGTGTATAATCTTCCCTTTAATCTCCTCTTCTTCACTGTAAACACGAGGATTTCATGTATAAGCTGCAAACAAACATCATTGTAATAGTTTTCTTAAGATTTAAGAAACTATAAAGTGGACGTAGGCTTGGATTGAGCCCAACCACTATAAAAATATTGTGTGTATCCTTTACTTTTACTGCTTTTTCTGCATTGTTGGTGATCGTGAGGTTGTCACATTGAATTTGGGTGTTAGTACCAAAATTTGGTCTAACATTTTCACACATATTTGCTTTCTCTTCTTCGCTGGTATGGATTATACTTGCAGCTGGCAGGCTCGGCGCGGCCTTGGATTTCTTGGATTATCCAGAACACATCTTCCTTCATTCAGCAAGATATGTTCTGGGGGGCAAAATGTTGACCCGCTTTTTAGTCAAAGCAGTCATACGTGGAATCTCTTCTGAACAATACGCTCAAGTGTTGGGAATACCGTCAGAAGACAGCAAGCGATTTGGTTGAAATCGCATCACAAACAAAGAATGGCCCGAAACTCCAATCGGACGACCTTTTCTGGGCCCGAAATCATCAATTACGGAGCTGAGCTCCGTAATTCTCGTAGCTCTCTGAATGAGCTTCAGTTTGAGCTTTGGTTCAACTCAATCGGACTTACGGTTTGAAAGTTATGCCCATTTCCGTGAACGCATGCAGAACCGGAAACTTGGATTTGGAATTAGCATATCCCTTTCGGATCGGATCGGCCTAGGAGGACCGGATCGGATTAAGACATCACTCCTTCACCAACTTAGCATCTTCCCTTCAACGCACAGGTGCCGGCTCGGATTGGAGACCCCGGTTCGGATCGGGATGTGGCAGACCCGACCCGCCTGCAGTAATCTACACAAAACTTCGCAATGTCTTCGGCTCAAAAGCTCCGCACCGGTTCGGATCGGGACCGAACCGATCCCCTTCGACTCTGCACAGAAGTGCGCGCACGCTCTCTGCTGGAACAACCGGCTCGGTTAGGATCCGATCCGAACCGACTGGGCCTGCTGCTGCCACACTTCAGATTTGACCGATTCTCTTGCCATAACCACCTCCTACAAACACGGATCGGCCTCCACCTGTCCTAGCACGACCTGATGACCACTTCTCCACTACTTCCGAGATCACCTCAGCGCGTGCCACGTGCCCCTCCGATCCGAACCGATTCAGACTCCCTGGCACTCCTCTACGCCTATAAATACACCACAACATGGCCATTTCAAGGGACTTTTGGCACTTGTTCTAGAGGGATTCCACCATTATCGAAACAAGGACTTTGTGAACAGCGGAAGACCGCCCTGTAATCAATCAAAACACGAGGATTTCGTGTATAATCTTCCCTTTAATCTCCTCTTCTTCACTGTAAACACGAGGATTTCATGTATAAGCTGCAAACAAACATCATTGTAATAGTTTTCTTAAGATTTAAGAAACTATAAAGTGGACGTTGGCTTGGATTGAGCCCAACCACTATAAAAATATTGTGTGTATCCTTTACTTTTACTTCTTTTTCTGCATTGTTGGTGATCGTGAGGTTGTCACATTGAATTTGGGTGTTAGTACCAAAATTTGGTCTAACATTTTCACACATATTTGCTTTCTCTTCTTCGCTGGTATGGATTATACTTGCAGCTGGCAGGCTCGGCGCGGCCTTGGATTTCTTGGATTATCCAGAACACATCTTCCTTCATTCAGCAAGATATGTTCTGGGGGGCAAAATGTTGACCCGCTTTTTAGTCAAAGCAGTCATACATGGAATCTCTTCTGAACAATACGCTCAAGTGTTGGGAATACCGTCAGAAGACAGCAAGCGATTTGGTTGAAATCGCATCACAAACAAAGAATGGCCCGAAACTCCTATCGGACGACCTTTTCTGGGCCCGAAATCATCAGTTACGGAGCTATGCTCCGTAGTTCTCGTAGCTCTCTGAATGAGCTTCAGTTTGAGCTTTGGTTCAACTCAATCGGACTTACGGTTTGAAAGTTATGCCCATTTCCGTGAATGCATGCAGAATCGGAAACTTGGATTTGGAATTAGCATATCCCTTTCGGATCGGATCGGCCTAGGAGGACCGGATCGGATTAAGACATCACTCCTTCACCAACTTAGCATCTTCCCTTCAACGCACAGGTGCCGGCTCGGATTGGAGACCCCGGTTCGGATCGGGATGAGGCAGACCCGACCCGCCTGCAGTAATCTACACAAAACTTCGCAATGTCTTCGGCTCGAAAGCTCCGCACCGGTTCGGATCGGGACCGAACCGATCCCCTTCGACTCTGCACAGAAGTGCGCGCACGCTCTCTACAGGAACAACCGGCTCGGTTCGGATCCGATCCGAACCGACTGGGCCTGCTGCTGCCACACTTCAGATTTGACCGATTCTCTTGCCATAACCACCTCCTACAAACACGGATCGGCCTCCACCTGTCCTAGCACGACCTGATGACCACTTCTCCACTACTTCCGAGATCACCTCAGCGCGTGCCACGTGCCCCTCCGATCCGAACCGATTCAGACTCCCAGGCACTCCTCTACGCCTATAAATACACCACAACATGGCCATTTCAAGGGACTTTTGGCACTGGTTCTGGAGGGATTCCACCATTATCGAAACAAGGACTTTGTGAACAGCGGAAGACCGCCCTCTAATCAATCAAAACACGAGGATTTCGTGTATAATCTTCCCTTTAATCTCCTCTTCTTCACTGTAAACACGAGGATTTCATGTATAAGCTGCAAACAAACATCATTGTAATAGTTTTCTTAAGATTTAAGAGACTATAAAGTGGACGTAGGCTTGGATTGAGCCCAACCACTATAAAAATATTGTGTGTATCCTTTACTTTTACTGCTTTTTCTGCATTGTTGGTGATCGTGAGGTTGTCACATTGAATTTGGGTGTTAGTACCAAAATTTGGTCTAACATTTTCACACATATTTGCTTTCTCTTCTTCGCTGGTATGGATTATACTTGCAGCTGGCAGGCTCGGCGCGGCCTTGGATTTCTTGGATTATCCAGAACACATCTTCCTTCATTCAGCAAGATATGTTCTGGGGGGCAAAATGTTGACCCGCTTTTTAGTCAAAGCAGTCATACATGGAATCTCTTCTGAACAATACGCTCAAGTGTTGGGAATACCATCAGAAGACAGCAAGCGATTTGGTTGAAATCGCATCACAAACAAAGAATGGCCCGAAACTCCTATCGGACGACCTTTTCTGGGCCCGAAATCATCAATTACGGAGCTATGCTCCGTAATTCTCGTAGCTCTCTGAATGAGCTTCAGTTTGAGCTTTGGTTCAACTCAATCGGACTTACGGTTTGAAAGTTATGCCCATTTCCGTGAACGCATGCAGAACCGGAAACTTGGATTTGGAATTAGCATATCCCTTTCGGATCGGATCGGCCTAGGAGGACCGGATCGGATTAAGACATCACTCCTTCACCAACTTAGCATCTTCCCTTCAACGCACAGGTGCCGGCTCGGATTGGAGACCCCGGTTCGGATCGGGATGAGGCAGACCCGACCCGCCTGCAGTAATCTACACAAAACTTCGCAATGTCTTCGGCTCGAAAGCCCCGCACCGGTTCGGATCGGGACTGAACCGATCCCCTTCGACTCTGCACAGAAGTGCGCGCACGCTCTCTGCTGGAACAACCGGCTCGGTTCGGATCCGATCCGAACCGACTGGGCCTGCTGCTGCCACACTTCAGATTTGACCGATTCTCTTGCCATAACCACCTCCTACAAACACGGATCGGCCTCCACCTGTCCTAGCACGACATGATGACCACTTCTCCACTACTTCCGAGATCACCTCAGCGCGTGCCACGTGCCCCTCCGATCCAAACCGATTCAGACTCCCTGGCACTCCTCTACGCCTATAAATACACCACAACATGGCCATTTCAAGGGACTTTTGGCACTTTTTCTGGAGGGATTCCAACACTATTGAAACAAGGACTTTGTGAACAGCGGAAGACCGCCCTCTAATCAATCAAAACACGAGGATTTCGTGTATAATCTTCCCTTTAATCTCCTCTTCTTCACTGCAAACACGAGGATTTCATGTATAAGCTGCAAACAAACATCATTGTAATAGTTTTCTTAAGATTTAAGAAACTATAAAGTGGACGTAGGCTTGGATTGAGCCCAACCACTATAAAAATATTGTGTGTATCCTTTACTTTTACTGCTTTTTCTGCATTGTTGGTGATCGTGAGGTTGTCACATTGAATTTGGGTGTTAGTACCAAAACTTGGTCTAACATTTTCACACATATTTGCTTTCTCTTCTTCGCAGGTATGGATTATACTTGCAGCTGGCAGGCCCGGCGCGGCCTTGGATTTCTTGGATTATCCAGAACACATCTTCCTTCATTCAGCAAGATATGTTCTGGGGGGCAAAATGTTGACCCGCTTTTTAGTCAAAGCAGTCATACATGGAATCTCTTCTGAACAATACGCTCAAGTGTTGGGAATACCGTCAGAAGACAGCAAGCGATTTGGTTGAAATCGCATCATAAACAAAGAATGGCCCGGAACTCCTATCGGACGACCTTTTCTGGGCCCGAAATCATCAATTACGGAGCTAAGCTCTGTAATTCTCGTAGCTCTCCGAATGAGCTTCAGTTTGAGCTTTGGTTCAACTCAATCGGACTTACGGTTTGAAAGTTATGCCCATTTCCGTGAACGCATGCAGAACCGGAAACTTGGATTTGGAATTAGCATATCCCTTTCGGATCGGATCGGCCTAGGAGGACCGGATCGGATTAAGACATCACACCTTCACCAACTTAGCATCTTCCCTTCAACGCACAGGTGCCGGCTCGGATTGGAGACCCCGGTTCGGATCGGGATGAGGCAGACCCGACCCGCCTGCAGTAATCTACACAAAACTTCGCAATGTCTTCGGCTCGAAAGCTCCGCACCGGTTCGGATCGGGACTGAACCGATCCCCTTCGACTCTGCACAGAAGTGCGCGCACGCTCTCTGCTGGAACAACCGGCTCGGTTCGGGTCCAATCCGAACCGACTGGGCCTGCTGCTGCCACACTTCAGATTTGACCGATTCTCTTGCCATAACCACCTCCTACAAACACGGATCGGCCTCCACCTGTCCTAGCACGACCTGATGACCACTTCTCCACTACTTCCGAGATCACCTCAGCGCGTGCCACGTGCCCCTCCGATCCAAACCGATTCAGACTCCCTGGCACTCCTCTACGCCTATAAATACACCACAACATGGCCATTTCAAGGGACTTTTGGAACTTGTTCTGGAGGGATTCCACCATTATCGAAACAAGGACTTTGTGAACAGCGGAAGACCGCCCTCTAATCAATCAAAACACGAGGATTTCGTGTATAATCTTCCCTTTAATCTCCTCTTCTTCACTGTAAACACGAGGATTTCATGTATAAGCTGCAAACAAATATCATTGTAATAGTTTTCTTAAGATTTAAGAAACTATAAAGTGGACGTAGGCTTGGATTGAGCCCAACCACTATAAAAATATTGTGTGTATCCTTTACTTTTACTGCTTTTTCTGCATTGTTGGTGATCGTGAGGTTGTCACATTGAATTTGGGTGTTAGTACCAAAATTTGGTCTAACATTTTCACACATATTTGCTTTCTCTTCTTCGCTGGTATGGATTATACTTGCAGCTGGCAGGCTCGGCGCGGCCTTGGATTTCTTGGATTATCCAGAACACATCTTCCTTCATTCAGCAAGATATGTTCTAGGGGGCAAAATGTTGACCCGCTTTTTAGTCAAAGCAGTCATACGTGGAATCTCTTCTGAACAATACGCTCAAGTGTTGGGAATACCGTCAGAAGACAGCAAGCGATTTGGTTGAAATCGCATCACAAACAAAGAATGGCCCGAAACTCCAATCGGACGACCTTTTCTAGGCCCGAAATCATCAATTACGGAGCTGAGCTCCGTAATTCTCGTAGCTCTCTGAATGAGCTTCAGTTTGAGCTTTGGTTCAACTCAATCGGACTTACGGTTTGAAAGTTATGCCCATTTCCGTGAACGCATGCAGAACCGGAAACTTGGATTTGGAATTAGCATATCCCTTTCGGATCGGATCGGCCTAGGAGGACCGGATCGGATTAAGACATCACTCCTTCACCAACTTAGCATCTTCCCTTCAACGCACAGGTGCCGGCTCGGATTGGAGACCCCGGTTCGGATCGGGATGTGGCAGACCCGACCCGCCTGCAGTAATCTACACAAAACTTCGCAATGTCTTCGGCTCGAAAGCTCCGCACCGGTTCGGATCGGGACCGAACCGATCCCCTTCGACTCTGCACAGAAGTGCGCGCACGCTCTCTGCTGGAACAACCGGCTCGGTTAGGATCCGATCCGAACCGACTGGGCCTGCTGCTGCCACACTTCAGATTTGACCGATTCTCTTGCCATAACCACCTCCTACAAACACGGATCGGCCTCCACCTGTCCTAGCACGACCTGATGACCACTTCTCCACTACTTCCGAGATCACCTCAGCGCGTGCCACGTGCCCCTCCGATCCGAACCGATTCAGACTCCCTGGCACTCCTCTACGCCTATAAATACACCACAACATGGCCATTTCAAGGGACTTTTGGCACTTGTTCTAGAGGGATTCCACCATTATCGAAACAAGGACTTTGTGAACAGCGGAAGACCGCCCTGTAATCAATCAAAACACGAGGATTTCGTGTATAATCTTCCCTTTAATCTCCTCTTCTTCACTGTAAACACGAGGATTTCATGTATAAGCTGCAAACAAACATCATTGTAATAGTTTTCTTAAGATTTAAGAAACTATAAAGTGGACGTAGGCTTGGATTGAGCCCAACCACTATAAAAATATTGTGTGTATCCTTTACTTTTACTGCTTTTTCTGCATTGTTGGTGATCGTGAGGTTGTCACATTGAATTTGGGTGTTAGTACCAAAATTTGGTCTAACATTTTCACACATATTTGCTTTCTCTTCTTCGCTGGTATGGATTATACTTGCAGCTGGCAGGCTCGGCGCGGCCTTGGATTTCTTGGATTATCCAGAACACATCTTCCTTCATTCAGCAAGATATGTTCTGGGGGGCAAAATGTTGACCCGCTTTTTAGTCAAAGCAGTCATACGTGGAATCTCTTCTGAACAATACGCTCAAGTGTTGGGAATACCGTCAGAAGACAGCAAGCGATTTGGTTGAAATCGCATCACAAACAAAGAATGGCCCGAAACTCCAATCGGACGACCTTTTCTGGGCCCGAAATCATCAATTACGGAGCTGAGCTCCGTAATTCTCGTAGCTCTCTGAATGAGCTTCAGTTTGAGCTTTGGTTCAACTCAATCGGACTTACGGTTTGAAAGTTATGCCCATTTCCGTGAACGCATGCAGAACCGGAAACTTGGATTTGGAATTAGCATATCCCTTTCGGATCGGATCGGCCTAGGAGGACCGGATCGGATTAAGACATCACTCCTTCACCAACTTAGCATCTTCCCTTCAACGCACAGGTGCCGGCTCGGATTGGAGACCCCGGTTCGGATCGGGATGTGGCAGACCCGACCCGCCTGCAGTAATCTACACAAAACTTCGCAATGTCTTCGGCTCGAAAGCTCCGCACCGGTTCGGATCGGGACCGAACCGATCCCCTTCGACTCTGCACAGAAGTGCGCGCACGCTCTCTGCTGGAACAACCGGCTCGGTTAGGATCCGATCCGAACCGACTGGGCCTGCTGCTGCCACACTTCAGATTTGACCGATTCTCTTGCCATAACCACCTCCTACAAACACGGATCGGCCTCCACCTGTCCTAGCACGACCTGATGACCACTTCTCCACTACTTCCGAGATCACCTCAGCGCGTGCCACGTGCCCCTCCGATCTGAACCGATTCAGACTCCCTGGCACTCCTCTACGCCTATAAATACACCACAACATGGCCATTTCAAGGGACTTTTGGCACTTGTTCTAGAGGGATTCCACCATTATCGAAACAAGGACTTTGTGAACAGCGGAAGACCGCCCTGTAATCAATCAAAACACGAGGATTTCGTGTATAATCTTCCCTTTAATCTCCTCTTCTTCACTGTAAACACGAGGATTTCATGTATAAGCTGCAAACAAACATCATTGTAATAGTTTTCTTAAGATTTAAGAAACTATAAAGTGGACGTAGGCTTGGATTGAGCCCAACCACTATAAAAATATTGTGTGTATCCTTTACTTTTACTGCTTTTTCTGCATTGTTGGTGATCGTGAGGTTGTCACATTGAATTTGGGTGTTAGTACCAAAATTTGGTCTAACATTTTCACACATATTTGCTTACTCTTCTTCGCTGGTATGGATTATACTTGCAGCTGGCAGGCTCGGCGCGGCCTTGGATTTCTTGGATTATCCAGAACACATCTTCCTTCATTCAGCAAGATATGTTCTGGGGGGCAAAATGTTGACCCGCTTTTTAGTCAAAGCAGTCATACATGGAATCTCTTCTGAACAATACGCTCAAGTGTTGGGAATACCTTCAGAAGACAGCAAGCGATTTGGTTGAAATCGCATCACAAACAAAGAATGGCCCGAAACTCCTATCGGACGACCTTTTCTGGGCCCGAAATCATCAGTTACGGAGCTATGCTCCGTAGTTCTCGTAGCTCTCTGAATGAGCTTCAGTTTGAGCTTTGGTTCAACTCAATCGGACTTACGGTTTGAAAGTTATGCCCATTTCCGTGAACGCATGCAGAACCGGAAACTTGGATTTGGAATTAGCATATCCCTTTCGGATCGGATCGGCCTAGGAGGACCGGATCGGATTAAGACATCACTCCTTCACCAACTTAGAATCTTCCCTTCAACGCACAGGTGCCGGCTCGGATTGGAGACCCCGGTTCGGATCGGGATGAGGCAGACCCGACCCGCCTGCAGTAATCTACACAAAACTTCGCAATGTCTTCGGCTCGAAAGCTCCGCACCGGTTCGGATCGGGACCGAACCGATCCCCTTCGACTCTGCACAGAAGTGCGCGCACGCTCTCTGCAGGAACAACCGGCTCGGTTCGGATCCGATCCGAACCGACTGGGCCTGCTGCTGCCACACTTCAGATTTGACCGATTCTCTTGCCATAACCACCTCCTACAAACACGGATCGGCCTCCACCTGTCCTAGCACGACCTGATGACCACTTCTCCACTACTTCCGAGATCACCTCAGCGCGTGCCACGTGCCCCTCCGATCCGAACCGATTCAGACTCCCAGGCACTCCTCTACGCCTATAAATACACCACAACATGGCCATTTCAAGGGACTTTTGGCACTGGTTCTGGAGGGATTCCACCATTATCGAAACAAGGACTTTGTGAACAGCGGAAGACCGCCCTCTAATCAATCAAAACACGAGGATTTCGTGTATAATCTTCCCTTTAATCTCCTCTTCTTCACTGTAAACACGAGGATTTCATGTATAAGCTGCAAACAAACATCATTGTAATAGTTTTCTTAAGATTTAAGAAACTATAAAGTGGACGTAGGCTTGGATTGAGCCCAACCACTATAAAAATATTGTGTGTATCCTTTACTTTTACTGCTTTTTCTGCATTGTTGGTGATCGTGAGGTTGTCACATTGAATTTGGGTGTTAGTACCAAAATTTGGTCTAACATTTTCACACATATTTGCTTTCTCTTCTTCGCTGGTATGGATTATACTTGCAGCTGGCAGGCTCGGCGCGGCCTTGGATTTCTTGGATTATCCAGAACACATCTTCCTTCATTCAGCAAGATATGTTCTGGGGGGCAAAATGTTGACCCGCTTTTTAGTCAAAGCAGTCATACATGGAATCTCTTCTGAACAATACGCTCAAGTGTTGGGAATACCATCAGAAGACAGCAAGCGATTTGGTTGAAATCGCATCACAAACAAAGAATGGCCCGAAACTCCTATCGGACGACCTTTTCTGGGCCCGAAATCATCAATTACGGAGCTATGCTCCGTAATTCTCGTAGCTCTCTGAATGAGCTTCAGTTTGAGCTTTGGTTCAACTCAATCGGACTTACGGTTTGAAAGTTATGCCCATTTCCGTGAACGCATGCAGAACCGGAAACTTGGATTTGGAATTAGCATATCCCTTTCGGATCGGATCGGCCTAGGAGGACCGGATCGGATTAAGACATCACTCCTTCACCAACTTAGCATCTTCCCTTCAACGCACAGGTGCCGGCTCGGATTGGAGACCCCGGTTCGGATCGGGATGAGGCAGACCCGACCCGCCTGCAGTAATCTACACAAAACTTCGCAATGTCTTCGGCTCGAAAGCCCCGCACCGGTTCGGATCGGGACTGAACCGATCCCCTTCGACTCTGCACAGAAGTGCGCGCACGCTCTCTGCTGGAACAACCGGCTCGGTTCGGATCCGATCCGAACCGACTGGGCCTGCTGCTGCCACACTTCAGATTTGACCGATTCTCTTGCCATAACCACCTCCTACAAACACGGATCGGCCTCCACCTGTCCTAGCACGACATGATGACCACTTCTCCACTACTTCCGAGATCACCTCAGCGCGTGCCACGTGCCCCTCCGATCCAAACCGATTCAGACTCCCTGGCACTCCTCTACGCCTATAAATACACCACAACATGGCCATTTCAAGGGACTTTTGGCACTTTTTCTGGAGGGATTCCAACACTATTGAAACAAGGACTTTGTGAACAGCGGAAGACCGCCCTCTAATCAATCAAAACACGAGGATTTCGTGTATAATCTTCCCTTTAATCTCCTCTTCTTCACTGCAAACACGAGGATTTCATGTATAAGCTGCAAACAAACATCATTGTAATAGTTTTCTTAAGATTTAAGAAACTATAAAGTGGACGTAGGCTTGGATTGAGCCCAACCACTATAAAAATATTGTGTGTATCCTTTACTTTTACTGCTTTTTCTGCATTGTTGGTGATCGTGAGGTTGTCACATTGAATTTGGGTGTTAGTACCAAAACTTGGTCTAACATTTTCACACATATTTGCTTTCTCTTCTTCGCAGGTATGGATTATACTTGCAGCTGGCAGGCCCGGCGCGGCCTTGGATTTCTTGGATTATCCAGAACACATCTTCCTTCATTCAGCAAGATATGTTCTGGGGGGCAAAATGTTGACCCGCTTTTTAGTCAAAGCAGTCATACATGGAATCTCTTCTGAACAATACGCTCAAGTGTTGGGAATACCGTCAGAAGACAGCAAGCGATTTGGTTGAAATCGCATCACAAACAAAGAATGGCCCGGAACTCCTATCGGACGACCTTTTCTGGGCCCGAAATCATCAATTACAGAGCTAAGCTCTGTAATTCTCGTAGCTCTCCGAATGAGCTTCAGTTTGAGCTTTGGTTCAACTCAATCGGACTTACGGTTTGAAAGTTATGCCCATTTCCGTGAACGCATGCAGAACCGGAAACTTGGATTTGGAATTAGCATATCCCTTTCGGATCGGATCGGCCTAGGAGGACCGGATCGGATTAAGACATCACACCTTCACCAACTTAGCATCTTCCCTTCAACGCACAGGTGCCGGCTCGGATTGGAGACCCCGGTTCGGATCGGGATGAGGCAGACCCGACCCGCCTGCAGTAATCTACACAAAACTTCGCAATGTCTTCGGCTCGAAAGCTCCGCACCGGTTCGGATCGGGACTGAACCGATCCCCTTCGACTCTGCACAGAAGTGCGCGCACGCTCTCTGCTGGAACAACCGGCTCGGTTCGGGTCCAATCCGAACCGACTGGGCCTGCTGCTGCCACACTTCAGATTTGACCGATTCTCTTGCCATAACCACCTCCTACAAACACGGATCGGCCTCCACCTGTCCTAGCACGACCTGATGACCACTTCTCCACTACTTCCGAGATCACCTCAGCGCGTGCCACGTGCCCCTCCGATCCAAACCGATTCAGACTCCCTGGCACTCCTCTACGCCTATAAATACACCACAACATGGCCATTTCAAGGGACTTTTGGAACTTTTTCTGGAGGGATTCCACCATTATCGAAACAAGGACTTTGTGAACAGCGGAAGACCGCCCTCTAATCAATCAAAACACGAGGATTTCGTGTATAATCTTCCCTTTAATCTCCTCTTCTTCACTGTAAACACGAGGATTTCATGTATAAGCTGCAAACAAACATCATTGTAATAGTTTTCTTAAGATTTAAGAAACTATAAAGTGGACGTAGGCTTGGATTGAGCCCAACCACTATAAAAATATTGTGTGTATCCTTTACTTTTACTGCTTTTTCTGCATTGTTGGTGATCGTGAGGTTGTCACATTGAATTTGGGTGTTAGTACCAAAATTTGGTCTAACATTTTCACACATATTTGCTTTCTCTTCTTCGCTGGTATGGATTATACTTGCAGCTGGCAGGCTCGGCGCGGCCTTGGATTTCTTGGATTATCCAGAACACATCTTCCTTCATTCAGCAAGATATGTTCTGGGGGGCAAAATGTTGACCCGCTTTTTAGTCAAAGCAGTCATACGTGGAATCTCTTCTGAACAATACGCTCAAGTGTTGGGAATACCGTCAGAAGACAGCAAGCGATTTGGTTGAAATCGCATCACAAACAAAGAATGGCCCGAAACTCCAATCGGACGACCTTTTCTGGGCCCGAAATCATCAATTACGGAGCTGAGCTCCGTAATTCTCGTAGCTCTCTGAATGAGCTTCAGTTTGAGCTTTGGTTCAACTCAATCGGACTTGCGGTTTGAAAGTTATGCCCATTTCCGTGAACGCATGCAGAACCGGAAACTTGGATTTGGAATTATCATATCCCTTTCGGATCGGATCGGCCTAGGAGGACCGGATCGGATTAAGACATCACTCCTTCACCAACTTAGCATCTTCCCTTCAACGCACAGGTGCCGGCTCGGATTGGAGATCCCGGTTCGGATCGGGATGTGGCAGACCCGACCCGCCTGCAGTAATCTACACAAAACTTCGCAATGTCTTCGGCTCGAAAGCTCCGCACCGGTTCGGATCGGGACCGAACCGATCCCCTTCGACTCTGCACAGAAGTGCGCGCACGCTCTCTGCTGGAACAACCGGCTCGGTTAGGATCCGATCCGAACCGACTGGGCCTGCTGCTGCCACACTTCAGATTTGACCGATTCTCTTGCCATAACCACCTCCTACAAACACGGATCGGCCTCCACCTGTCCTAGCACGACCTGATGACCACTTCTCCACTACTTCCGAGATCACCTCAGCGCGTGCCACGTGCCCCTCCGATCCGAACCGATTCAGACTCCCTGGCACTCCTCTACGCCTATAAATACACCACAACATGGCCATTTCAAGGGACTTTTGGCACTTGTTCTAGAGGGATTCCACCATTATCGAAACAAGGACTTTGTGAACAGCGGAAGACCGCCCTGTAATCAATCAAAACACGAGGATTTCGTGTATAATCTTCCCTTTAATCTCCTCTTCTTCACTGTAAACACGAGGATTTCATGTATAAGCTGCAAACAAACATCATTGTAATAGTTTTCTTAAGATTTAAGAAACTATAAAGTGGACGTAGGCTTGGATTGAGCCCAACCACTATAAAAATATTGTGTGTATCCTTTATTTTACTGCTTTTTCTGCATTGTTGGTGATCGTGAGGTTGTCACATTGAATTTGGGTGTTAGTACCAAAATTTGGTCTAACATTTTCACATATATTTGCTTTCTCTTCTTCGCTGGTATGGATTATACTTGCAGCTGGCAGGCTCGGCGCGGCCTTGGATTTCTTGGATTATCCAGAACACATCTTCCTTCATTCAGCAAGATATGTTCTGGGGGGCAAAATGTTGACCCGCTTTTTAGTCAAAGCAGTCATACGTGGAATCTCTTCTGAACAATACGCTCAAGTGTTGGGAATACCGTCAGAAGACAGCAAGCGATTTGGTTGAAATCGCATCACAAACAAAGAATGGCCCGAAACTCCAATCGGACGACCTTTTCTGGGCCCGAAATCATCAATTACGGAGCTGAGCTCCGTAATTCTCGTAGCTCTCTGAATGAGCTTCAGTTTGAGCTTTGGTTCAACTCAATCGGACTTGCGGTTTGAAAGTTATGCCCATTTCCGTGAACGCATGCAGAACCGGAAACTTGGATTTGGAATTATCATATCCCTTTCGGATCGGATCGGCCTAGGAGGACCGGATCGGATTAAGACATCACTCCTTCACCAACTTAGCATCTTCCCTTCAACGCACAGGTGCCGGCTCGGATTGGAGACCCCGGTTCGGATCGGGATGTGGCAGACCCGACCCGCCTGCAGTAATCTACACAAAACTTCGCAATGTCTTCGGCTCGAAAGCTCCGCACCGGTTCGGATCGGGACCGAACCGATCCCCTTCGACTCTGCACAGAAGTGCGCGCACGCTCTCTGCTGGAACAACCGGCTCGGTTCGGATCCAATCCGAACCGACTGGGCCTGCTGCTGCCACACTTCAGATTTGACCGATTCTCTTGCCATAACCACCTCCTACAAACACGGATCGGCCTCCACCTGTCCTAGCACGACCTGATGACCACTTCTCCACTACTTCCGAGATCACCTCAGCGCGTGCCACGTGCCCCTCCGATCCGAACCGATTCAGACTCCCTGGCACTCCTCTACGCCTATAAATACACCACAACATGGCCATTTCAAGGGACTTTTGGAACTTGTTCTGGAGGGATTGCACCATTATCGAAACAAGGACTTTGTGAACAGCGGAAGACCGCCCTCTAATCAATCAAAACACGAGGATTTCGTGTATAATCTTCCCTTTAATCTCCTCTTCTTCACTGTAAACACGAGGATTTCATGTATAAGCCGCAAACAAACATCATTGTAATAGTTTTCTTAAGATTTAAGAAACTATAAAGTGGACGTAGGCTTGGATTGAGCCCAACAACTATAAAAATATTGTGTGTATCCTTTACTTTTACTGCTTTTTCTGCATTGTTGGTGATCGTGAGGTTGTCACATTGAATTTGGGTGTTAGTACCAAAATTTGGTCTAACATTTTCACACATATTTGCTTTCTCTTCTTCGCTGGTATGGATTATACTTGCAGCTGGCAGGCTCGGCGCGGCCTTGGATTTCTTTGATTATCCAGAACACATCTTCCTTCATTCAGCAAGATATGTTCTGGGGGGCAAAATGTTGACCCGCTTTTTAGTCAAAGCAGTCATACGTGGAATCTCTTCTGAACAATACGCTCAAGTGTTGGGAATACCGTCAGAAGACAGCAAGCGATTTGGTTGAAATCGCATCACAAACAAAGAATGGCCCGAAACTCCAATCAGACGACCTTTTCTGGGCCCGAAATCATCAATTATGGAGCTGCGCTCCATAATTCTCGTAGCTCTCTGAATGAGCTTCAGTTTTAGCTTTGGTTCAACTCAATCGGACTTACGGTTTGAAAGTTATGCCCATTTCCGTGAACGCATGCAGAACCGGAAACTTGGATTTGGAATTAGCATATCCCTTTCGGATCGGATCGGCCTAGGAGGACCGGATCGGATTAAGACATCACTCCTTCACCAACTTAGCATCTTCCCTTCAACGCACAGGTGCCGGCTCGGATTGGAGACCCCGGTTCGGATCGGGATGTGGCAGACCCGACCCGCCTGCAGTAATCTACACAAAACTTCGCAATGTCTTCGGCTCGAAAGCTCCGCACCGGTTCGGATCGGGACCGAACCGATCCCCTTCGACTCTGCACAGAAGTGCGCGCACGCTCTCTGCTGGAACAACCGGCTCGGTTCGGATCCGATCCGAACCGACTGGGCCTGCTGCTGCTACACTTCAGATTTGACCGATTCTCTTGCCATAACCACCTCCTACAAACACGGATCGGCCTCCACCTGTCCTAGCACGACCTGATGACCACTTCTCCACTACTTCCGAGATCACCTCAGCGCGTGCCACGTGCCCCTCCGATCCGAACCGATTCAGACTCCCTGGCACTCCTCTACGCCTATAAATACACCACAACATGGCCATTTCAAGGGACTTTTGGCACTTGTTCTAGAGGGATTCCACCATTATCGAAACAAGGACTTTGTGAACAGCGGAAGACCGCCCTGTAATCAATCAAAACACGAGGATTTCGTGTATAATCTTCCCTTTAATCTCCTCTTCTTCACTGTAAACACGAGGATTTCATGTATAAGCTGCAAACAAACATCATTGTAATAGTTTTCTTAAGATTTAAGAAACTATAAAGTGGACGTAGGCTTGGATTGAGCCCAACCACTATAAAAATATTGTGTGTATCCTTTACTTTTACTGCTTTTTCTGCATTGTTGGTGATCGTGAGGTTGTCACATTGAATTTGGGTGTTAGTACCAAAATTTGGTCTAACATTTTCACATATATTTGCTTTCTCTTCTTCGCTGGTATGGATTATACTTGCAGCTGGCAGGCTCGGCGCGGCCTTGGATTTCTTGGATTATCCAGAACACATCTTCCTTCATTCAGCAAGATATGTTCTGGGGGGCAAAATGTTGACCCGCTTTTTAGTCAAAGCAGTCATACATGGAATCTCTTCTGAACAATACGCTCAAGTGTTGGGAATACCGTCAGAAGACAGCAAGCGATTTGGTTGAAATCGCATCACAAACAAAGAATGGCCCGAAACTCCTATTGGGCGACCTTTTCTGGGCCCGAAATCATCAATTACGGAGCTATGCTCCGTAATTCTCGTAGCTCTCTGAATGAGCTTCAGTTTGAGCTTTGGTTCAACTCAATCGGACTTACGGTTTGAAAGTTATGCCCATTTCCGTGAACGCATGCAGAACCGGAAACTTGGATTTGGAATTAGCATATCCCTTTCGGATCGGATCGGCCTAGGAGGACCGGATCGGATTAAGACATCACTCCTTCACCAACTTAGCATCTTCCCTTCAACGCACAGGTGCCGGCTCGGATTGGAGACCCCGGTTCGGATCGGGATGAGGCAGACCCGACCCGCCTGCAGTAATCTACACAAAACTTCGCAATGTCTTCGGCTCGAAAGCCCCGCACCGGTTCGGATCGGGACTGAACCGATCCCCTTCGACTCTGCACAGAAGTGCGCGCACGCTCTCTGCTGGAACAACCGGCTCGGTTCGGATCCGATCAGAACCGACTGGGCCTGCTGCTGCCACACTTCAGATTTGACCGATTCTCTTGCCATAACAACCTCCTACAAACACGGATCGGCCTCCACCTGTACTAGCACGACCTGATGACCACTTCTCCACTACTTCCGAGATCACCTCAGCGCGTGCCACGTGCCCTTCCGATCCGAACCAATTCAGACTCCCTGGCACTCCTCTACGCCTATAAATACACCACAACATGGCCATTTCAAGGGACTTTTGGCACTTGTTCTGGAGGGATTCCACCATTATTGAAACAAGGACTTTGTGAACAGCGGAAGACCGCCCTCTAATCAATCAAAACACGAGGATTTCGTGTATAATCTTCCCTTTAATCTCCTCTTCTTCACTACAAACACGAGGATTTCATGTATAAGCTGCAAACAAACATCATTGTAATAGTTTTCTTAAGATTTAAGAAACTATAAAGTGGACGTAGGCTTGGATTGAGCCCAACCACTATAAAAATATTGTGTGTATCCTTTACTTTTACTGCTTTTTCTGCATTGTTGGTGATCGTGAGGTTGTCACATTGAATTTGGGTGTTAGTACCAAAACTTGGTCTAACATTTTCACACATATTTGCTTTCTCTTCTTCGCAGGTATGGATTATACTTGCAGCTGGCAGGCCCGGCGCGGCCTTGGATTTCTTGGATTATCCAGAACACATCTTCCTTCATTCAGCAAGATATGTTCTGGGGGGCAAAATGTTGACCCGCTTTTTAGTCAAAGCAGTCATACGTGGAATCTCTTCTTAACAATACGCTCAAGTGTTGGGAATACCGTCAGAAGACAGCAAGCGATTTGGTTGAAATCGCATCACAAACAAAGAATGGCCCGAAACTCCTATCGGACGACCTTTTCTGGGCCCGAAATCATCAATTACGGAGCTATGCTCCGTAACTCTCGTAGCTATGCTTCGTAATTCCCGTAGCTCTCTGAATGAGCTTCAGTTTGAGCTTTGGTTCAACTCAATCGGACTTACGGTTTGAAAGTTAGGCCCATTTCCGTGAACGCATGCAGAACCGGAAACTTGGATTTGGAATTAGCATATCCCTTTCGGATCGGATCGGCCTAGGAGGACCGGATCGGATTAAGATATCACTCCTTCACCAATTTAGCATCTTCCCTTCAACGCACAGGTGCCGGCTCGGATTGGAGACCCCGGTTCGGATCGGGATGAGGCAGACCCGACCCGCCTGCAGTAATCTACACAAAACTTCGCAATGTCTTCGGCTCGAAAGCTCCGCACCGGTTCGGATCGGGACCGAACCGATCCCCTTCGACTCTGCACAGAAGTGCGCGCACGCTCTCTGCTGGAACAACCGGCTCGGTTCGGATCCGATCCGAACCGACTGGGCCTGCTGCTGCCACACTTCAGATTTGACCGATTCTCTTGCCATAACCACCTCCTACAAACACGGATCGGCCTCCACCTGTCCTAGCACGACCTGATGACCACTTCTCCACTACTTCCGAGATCACCTCAGCGCGTGCCACATGCCCCTCCAATCCGAACCGATTCAGACTCCCTGGCACTCCTCTACGCCTATAAATACACCACAACATGGCCATTTCAAGGGACTTTTGGCACTTGTTCTGGAGGGATTCCACCATTATCGAAACAAGGACTTTGTGAACAGCGGAAGACCGCCCTCTAATCAATCAAAACACGAGGATTTCGTGTATAATCTTCCCTTTAATCTCCTCTTCTTCACTGTAAACACGAGGATTTCATGTATAAGCTGCAAACAAACATCATTGTAATAGTTTTCTTAAGATTTAAGAAACTATAAAGTGGACGTAGGCTTGGATTGAGCCCAACCACTATAAAAATATTGTGTGTATCCTTTACTTTTACTGCTTTTTCTGCATTGTTGGTGATCGTGAGGTTGTCACATTGAATTTGGGTGTTAGTACCAAAATTTGGTCTAACATTTTCACATATATTTGCTTTCTCTTCTTCGCTGGTATGGATTATACTTGCAGCTGGCAGGCTCTGCGCGGCCTTGGATTTCTTGGATTATCCAGAACACGTCTTCCTTCATTCAGCAAGATATGTTCTGGGGGGCAAAATGTTGACCCGCTTTTTAGTCAAAGCAGTCATACATGGAATCTCTTCTGAACAATACGCTCAAGTGTTGGGAATACCGTCAAAAGACAGCAAGCGATTTGGTTGAAATCGCATCACAAACAAAGAATGGCCCGAAACTCCTATCGGACGACCTTTTCTGGGCCCGAAATCATCAATTACGGAGCTATGCTCCATAATTCTCGTAGCTCTCTGAATGAGCTTCAGTTTGAGCTTTGGTTCAACTCAATCGGACTTACGGTTTGAAAGTTATGCCCATTTCCGTGAACGCATGCAGAACCGGAAACTTGGATTTGGAATTAGCATATCCCTTTCGGATCGAATCGGCCTAGGAGGACCGGATCGGATTAAGACATCACTCCTTCACCAACTTAGCATCTTCCCTTCAACGCACAGGTGCCGGCTCGGATTGGAGACCCCGGTTCGGATCGGGATGAGGCAGACCCGACCCGCCTGCAGTATTCTACACAAAACTTCGCAATGTCTTCGGCTCGAAAGCCCCGCACCGGTTCGGATCGGGACCGAACCGATCCCCTTCGACTCTGCACAGAAGTGCGCACACGCTCTCTGCTGGAACAACCGGCTCGGTTCGGATCCGATCCGAACCGACTGGGACTGCTGCTGCCACACTTCAGATTTGACCGATTCTCTTGCCATAACCACCTCCTACAAACACGGATCGGCCTCCACCTGTCCTAGCACGACCTGATGACCACTTCTCCACTACTTCCGAGATCACCTCAGCGCGTGCCACGTGCCCCTCCGATCCGAACCGATTCAGACTCCCTGGCACTCCTCTACGCCTATAAATACACCACAACATGGCCATTTCAAGGGACTTTTGGCACTTGTTCTGGAGGGATTCCACCATTATTGAAACAAGGACTTTGTGAACAGCGGAAGACCGCCCTCTAATCAATCAAAACACGAGGATTTCGTGTATAATCTTCCCTTTAATCTCCTCTTCTTCACTGCAAACACGAGGATTTCATGTATAAGCTGCAAACAAACATCATTGTAATAGTTTTCTTAAGATTTAAGAAACTATAAAGTGGACGTAGGCTTGGATTGAGCCCAACCACTATAAAAATATTGTGTGTATCCTTTACTTTTACTGCTTTTTCTGCATTGTTGGTGATCGTGAGGTTGTCACATTGAATTTGGGTGTTAGTACCAAAACTTGGTCTAACATTTTCACACATATTTGCTTTCTCTTCTTCGCAGGTATGGATTATACTTGCAGTTGGCAGGCCCGGCGCGGCCTTGGATTTCTTGGATTATCCAGAACACATCTTCCTTCATTCAGCAAGATATGTTCTGGGGGGCAAAATGTTGACCCGCTTTTTAGTCAAAGCAGTCATACATGGAATCTCTTCTGAACAATACGCTCAAGTGTTGGGAATACCGTCAGAAGACAGCAAGCGATTTGGTTGAAATCGCATCACAAACAAAGAATGGCCCGGAACTCCTATCGGACGACCTTTTCTGGGCCCGAAATCATCAATTACGGAGCTATGCTCCGTAACTCTCGTAGCTATGCTCCGTAATTCCCGTAGCTCTCTGAATGAGCTTCAGTTTGAGCTTTGGTTCAACTCAATCGGACTTACGGTTTGAAAGTTAGGCCCATTTCCGTGAACGCATGCAGAACCGGAAACTTGGATTTGGAATTAGCATATCCCTTTCGGATCGGATCGGCCTAGGAGGACCGGATCGGATTAAGATATCACTCCTTCACCAATTTAGCATCTTCCCTTCAACGCACAGGTGCCGGCTCGGATTGGAGACCCCGGTTCGGATCGGGATGAGGCAGACCCGACCCGCCTGCAGTAATCTACACAAAACTTCGCAATGTCTTCGGCTCGAAAGCTCCGCACCGGTTCGGATCGGGACCGAACCGATCCCCTTCGACTCTGCACAGAAGTGCGCGCACGCTCTCTGCTGGAACAACCGGCTCGGTTCGGATCCGATCCGAACCGACTGGGCCTGCTGCTGCCACACTTCAGATTTGACCGATTCTCTTGCCATAACCACCTCCTACAAACACGGATCGGCCTCCACCTGTCCTAGCACGACCTGATGACCACTTCTCCACTACTTCCGAGATCACCTCAGCGCGTGCCACATGCCCCTCCAATCCGAACCGATTCAGACTCCCTGGCACTCCTCTACGCCTATAAATACACCACAACATGGCCATTTCAAGGGACTTTTGGCACTTGTTCTGGAGGGATTCCACCATTATCGAAACAAGGACTTTGTGAACAGCGGAAGACCGCCCTCTAATCAATCAAAACACGAGGATTTCGTGTATAATCTTCCCTTTAATCTCCTCTTCTTCACTGTAAACACGAGGATTTCATGTATAAGCTGCAAACAAACATCATTGTAATAGTTTTCTTAAGATTTAAGAAACTATAAAGTGGACGTAGGCTTGGATTGAGCCCAACCACTATAAAAATATTGTGTGTATCCTTTACTTTTACTGCTTTTTCTGCATTGTTGGTGATCGTGAGGTTGTCACATTGAATTTGGGTGTTAGTACCAAAATTTGGTCTAACATTTTCACATATATTTGCTTTCTCTTCTTCGCTGGTATGGATTATACTTGCAGCTGGCAGGCTCGGCGCGGCCTTGGATTTCTTGGATTATCCAGAACACGTCTTCCTTCATTCAGCAAGATATGTTCTGGGGGGCAAAATGTTGACCCGCTTTTTAGTCAAAGCAGTCATACATGGAATCTCTTCTGAACAATACGCTCAAGTGTTGGGAATACCGTCAAAAGACAGCAAGCGATTTGGTTGAAATCGCATCACAAACAAAGAATGGCCCGAAACTCCTATCGGACGACCTTTTCTGGGCCCGAAATCATCAATTACGGAGCTGTGCTCCATAATTCTCGTAGCTCTCTGAATGAGCTTCAGTTTGAGCTTTGGTTCAACTCAATCGGACTTACGGTTTGAAAGTTATGCCCATTTCCGTGAACGCATGCAGAACCGGAAACTTGGATTTGGAATTAGCATATCCCTTTCGGATCGAATCGGCCTAGGAGGACCGGATCGGATTAAAACATCACTCCTTCACCAACTTAGCATCTTCCCTTCAACGCACAGGTGCCGGCTCGGATTGGAGACCCCGGTTCGGATCGGGATGAGGCAGACCCGACCCGCCTGCAGTATTCTACACAAAACTTCGCAATGTCTTCGGCTCGAAAGCCCCGCACCGGTTCGGATCGGGACCGAACCGATCCCCTTCGACTCTGCACAGAAGTGCGCACACGCTCTCTGCTGGAACAACCGGCTCGGTTCGGATCCGATCCGAACCGACTGGGACTGCTGCTGCCACACTTCAGATTTGACCGATTCTCTTGCCATAACCACCTCCTACAAACACGGATCGACCTCCACCTGTCCTAGCACGACCTGATGACCACTTCTCCACTACTTCCGAGATCACCTCAGCGCGTGCCACGTGCCCCTCCGATCCGAACCGATTCAGACTCCCTGGCACTCCTCTACGCCTATAAATACACCACAACATGGCCATTTCAAGGGACTTTTGGCACTTGTTCTGGAGGGATTCCACCATTATTGAAACAAGGACTTTGTGAACAGCGGAAGACCGCCCTCTAATCAATCAAAACACGAGGATTTCGTGTATAATCTTCCCTTTAATCTCCTCTTCTTCACTGCAAACACGAGGATTTCATGTATAAGCTGCAAACAAACATCATTGTAATAGTTTTCTTAAGATTTAAGAAACTATAAAGTGGACGTAGGCTTGGATTGAGCCCAACCACTATAAAAATATTGTGTGTATCCTTTACTTTTACTGCTTTTTCTGCATTGTTGGTGATCGTGAGGTTGTCACATTGAATTTGGGTGTTAGTACCAAAACTTGGTCTAACATTTTCACACATATTTGCTTTCTCTTCTTCGCAGGTATGGATTATACTTGCAGTTGGCAGGCCCGGCGCGGCCTTGGATTTCTTGGATTATCCAGAACACATCTTCCTTCATTCAGCAAGATATGTTCTGGGGGGCAAAATGTTGACCCGCTTTTTAGTCAAAGCAGTCATACATGGAATCTCTTCTGAACAATACGCTCAAGTGTTGGGAATACCGTCAGAAGACAGCAAGCGATTTGGTTGAAATCGCATCACAAACAAAGAATGGCCCGGAACTCCTATCGGACGACCATTTCTGGGCCCGAAATCATCAATTACGGAGCTGAGCTCTGTAATTCTCGTAGCTCTCTGAATGAGCTTCAGTTTGAGCTTTGGTTCAACTCAATCGGACTTACGGTTTGAAAGTTATGCCCATTTCCGTGAACGCATGCAGAACCGGAAACTTGGATTTGGAATTAGCATATCCCTTTCGGATCGGATCGGCCTAGGAGGACCGGATCGGATTAAGACATCACACCTTCACCAACTTAGCATCTTCCCTTCAACGCACAGGTGCCGGCTCGGATTGGAGACCCCGGTTCGGATCGGGATGAGGCAGACCAGACCCGCCTGCAGTAATCTACACAAAACTTCGCAATGTCTTCGGCTCGAAAGCTCCGCACCGGTTCGGATCGGGACTGAACCGATCCCCTTCGACTCTGCACAGAAGTGCGCGCACGCTCTCTGCTGGAACAACCGGCTCGGTTCGGATCCAATCCGAACCGACTGGGCCTGCTGCTGCCACACTTCAGATTTGACCGATTCTCTTGCCATAACCACCTCCTACAAACACGGATCAGCCTCCACCTGTCCTAGCACGACCTGATGACCACTTCTCCACTACTTCCGAGATCACCTCAGCGCGTGCCACGTGCCCCTCCAATCTGAACCGATTCAGACTCCCTGGCACTCCTCTACACCTATAAATACACCACAACATGGCCATTTCAAGGGACTTTTGGCACTTGTTCTGGAGGGATTCCACCATTATCGAAACAAGGACTTTGTGAACAGCGGAAGACCGCCCTCTAATCAATCAAAACACGAGGATTTCATGTATAATCTTCCATTTAATCTCCTCTTCTTCACTGTAAACACGAGGATTTCATGTATAAGCTGCCAACAAACATCATTGTAATAGTTTTCTTAAGATTTAAGAAACTATAAAGTGGACGTAGGCTTGGATTGAGCCCAACCACTATAAAAATATTGTGTGTATCCACTACTTTTACTGTTTTTTCTGCATTGGTTGTGATCGTGAGGTTGTCATATTGAATTTGGGTGTTAGTACCAAAATTTGGTCTAACATTTTCACACATATTTGCTTTCTCTTCTTCGCAGGTATGGATTATACTTGTAGCTGGCAGGCCCGGCGCGGCCTTGGATTTCTTGGATTATCCAGAACACATCTTCCTTCATTCAGCAAGATATGTTCTGGGGGGCAAAATGTTGACCCGCTTTTTAGTCAAAGCAGTCATACATGGAATCTCTTCTGAACAATACGCTCAAGTGTTGGGAATACCGTCAGAAGACAGCAAGCGATTTGGTTGAAATCGCATCACAAACAAAGAATGGCCCGGAACTCCTATCGGACGACCTTTTCTGGGCCCGAAATCATCAATTACGGAGCTGAGCTCTGTAATTCTCGTAGCTCTCTGAATGAGCTTCAGTTTGAGCTTTGGTTCAACTCAATCGGACTTACGGTTTGAAAGTTATGCCCATTTCCGTGAACGCATGCAGAACCGGAAACTTGGATTTGGAATTAGCATATCCCTTTCGGATCGGATCGGCCTAGGAGGACCGGATCGGATTAAGACATCACACCTTCACCAACTTAGCATCTTCCCTTCAACGCACAGGTGCCGGCTCGGATTGGAGACCCCGGTTCGGATCGGGATGAGGCAGACCCGACCCGCCTGCAGTAATCTACACAAAACTTCGCAATGTCTTCGGCTCGAAAGCTCCGCACCGGTTCGGATCGGGACTGAACCGATCCCCTTCGACTCTGCACAGAAGTGCGCGCACGCTCTCTGCTGGAACAACCGGCTCGGTTCGGATCCAATCCGAACCGACTGGGCCTGCTGCTGCCACACTTCAGATTTGACCGATTCTCTTGCCATAACCACCTCCTACAAACACGGATCAGCCTCCACCTGTCCTAGCACGACCTGATGACCACTTCTCCACTACTTCCGAGATCACCTCAGCGCGTGCCACGTGCCCCTCCAATCTGAACCGATTCAGACTCCCTGGCACTCCTCTACACCTATAAATACACCACAACATGGCCATTTCAAGGGACTTTTGGCACTTGTTCTGGAGGGATTCCACCATTATCGAAACAAGGACTTTGTGAACAGCGGAAGACCGCCCTCTAATCAATCAAAACACGAGGATTTCATGTATAATCTTCCATTTAATCTCCTCTTCTTCACTGTAAACACGAGGATTTCATGTATAAGCTGCCAACAAACATCATTGTAATAGTTTTCTTAAGATTTAAGAAACTATAAAGTGGACGTAGGCTTGGATTGAGCCCAACCACTATAAAAATATTGTGTGTATCCACTACTTTTACTGTTTTTTCTGCATTGGTTGTGATCGTGAGGTTGTCATATTGAATTTGGGTGTTAGTACCAAAATTTGGTCTAACATTTTCACACATATTTGCTTTCTCTTCTTCGCAGGTATGGATTATACTTGTAGCTGGCAGGCCCGGCGCGGCCTTGGATTTCTTGGATTATCCAGAACACATCTTCCTTCATTCAGCAAGATATGTTCTGGGGGGCAAAATGTTGACCCGCTTTTTAGTCAAAGCAGTCATACATGGAATCTCTTCTGAACAATACGCTCAAGTGTTGGGAATACCGTCAGAAGACAGCAAGCGATTTGGTTGAAATCGCATCACAAACAAAGAATGGCCCGGAACTCCTATCGGACGACCTTTTCTGGGCCCGAAATCATCAATTACGGAGCTGAGCTCTGTAATTCTCGTAGCTCTCTGAATGAGCTTCAGTTTGAGCTTTGGTTCAACTCAATCGGACTTACGGTTTGAAAGTTATGCCCATTTCCGTGAACGCATGCAGAACCGGAAACTTGGATTTGGAATTAGCATATCCCTTTCGGATCGGATCGGCCTAGGAGGACCGGATCGGATTAAGACATCACACCTTCACCAACTTAGCATCTTCCCTTCAACGCACAGGTGCCGGCTCGGATTGGAGACCCCGGTTCGGATCGGGATGAGGCAGACCCGACCCGCCTGCAGTAATCTACACAAAACTTCGCAATGTCTTCGGCTCGAAAGCTCCGCACCGGTTCGGATCGGGACTGAACCGATCCCCTTCGACTCTGCACAGAAGTGCGCGCACGCTCTCTGCTGGAACAACCGGCTCGGTTCGGATCCAATCCGAACCGACTGGGCCTGCTGCTGCCACACTTCAGATTTGACCGATTCTCTTGCCATAACCACCTCCTACAAACACGGATCAGCCTCCACCTGTCCTAGCACGACCTGATGACCACTTCTCCACTACTTCCGAGATCACCTCAGCGCGTGCCACGTGCCCCTCCAATCTGAACCGATTCAGACTCCCTGGCACTCCTCTACACCTATAAATACACCACAACATGGCCATTTCAAGGGACTTTTGGCACTTGTTCTGGAGGGATTCCACCATTATCGAAACAAGGACTTTGTGAACAGCGGAAGACCGCCCTCTAATCAATCAAAACACGAGGATTTCATGTATAATCTTCCATTTAATCTCCTCTTCTTCACTGTAAACACGAGGATTTCATGTATAAGCTGCCAACAAACATCATTGTAATAGTTTTCTTAAGATTTAAGAAACTATAAAGTGGACGTAGGGTTGGATTGAGCCCAACCACTATAAAAATATTGTGTGTATCCACTACTTTTACTGTTTTTTCTGCATTGGTTGTGATCGTGAGGTTGTCATATTGAATTTGGGTGTTAGTACCAAAATTTGGTCTAACATTTTCACACATATTTGCTTTCTCTTCTTCGCAGGTATGGATTATACTTGTAGCTGGCAGGCCCGGCGCGGCCTTGGATTTCTTGGATTATCCAGAACACATCTTCCTTCATTCAGCAAGATATGTTCTGGGGGGCAAAATGTTGACCCGCTTTTTAGTCAAAGCAGTCATACATGGAATCTCTTCTGAACAATACGCTCAAGTGTTGGGAATACCGTCAGAAGACAGCAAGCGATTTGGTTGAAATCGCATCACAAACAAAGAATGGCCCGGAACTCCTATCGGACGACCTTTTCTGGGCCCGAAATCATCAATTACGGAGCTATGCTCTGTAATTCTCGTAGCTCTCTGAATGAGCTTCAGTTTGAGCTTTGGTTCAACTCAATCGGACTTACGGTTTGAAAGTTATGCCCATTTCCGTGAACGCATGCAGAACCGGAAACTTGGATTTGGAATTAGCATTTCCCTTTCGGATCGGATCGGCCTAGGAGGACCGGATCGGATTAAGACATCACTCCTTCACCAACTTAGCATCTTCCCTTCAACGCACAGGTGCCGGCTTGGATTGGAGACCCCGGTTCGGATCGGGATGAGGCAGACCCGACCCGCCTGCAGTAATCTACACAAAACTTCGCAATGTCTTCGGCTCGAAAGCTCCGCACCGGTTCGGATCGGGACGGAACCGATCCCCTTCGACTCTGCACAGAAGTGCGCGCACGCTCTCTGCTGGAACAACCGGCTCGGTTCGGATCCGATCCGAACCGACTGGGCCTGCTGCTGCCACACTTCAGATTTGACCGATTCTCTTGCCATAACCACCTCCTACAAACACGGATCGGCCTCCACCTGTCCTAGCACGACCTGATGACCACTTCTCCACTACTTCCGAGATCACCTCAGCGCGTGCCACGTGCCCCTCCAATCTGAACCGATTCAGACTCCCTGGCACTCCTCTACGCCTATAAATACACCACAACATGGCCATTTCAAGGGACTTTTGGCACTTGTTCTGGAGGGATTCCACCATTATCGAAACAAGGACTTTGTGAACAGCGGAAGACCGCCCTCTAATCAATCAAAACACGAGGATTTCGTGTATAATCTTCCATTTAATCTCCTCTTCTTCACTGTAAACACGAGGATTTCATGTATAAGCTGCAAACAAACATCATTGTAATAGTTTTCTTAAGATTTAAGAAACTATAAAGTGGACGTAGGCTTGGATTGAGCCCAACCACTATAAAAATATTGTGTGTATCCATTACTTTTACTGCTTTTTCTGCATTGTTGGTGATCGTGAGGTTGTCACATTGAATTTGGGTGTTAGTACCAAAATTTGGTCTAACATTTTCACACATATTTGCTTTCTCTTCTTCGCAGGTATGGATTATACTTGTAGCTGGCAGGCCCGGCGCGGCCTTGGATTTCTTGGATTATCCAGAACACATCTTCCTTCATTCAACAAGATATGTTCTGGGGGGCAAAATGTTGACCCGCTTTTTAGTCAAAGCAGTCATACATGGAATCTCTTCTGAACAATACGCTCAAGTTTTGGGAATACCATCAGAAGACAGCAAGCGATTTGGTTGAAATCGCATCACAAACAAAGAATGGCCCGAAACTCCTATCGGACGACCTTTTCTGGGCCCGAAATCATCAATTACGGAGCTATGCTCCGTAATTCTCGTAGCTCTCTGAATGAGCTTCAGTTTGAGCTTTGGTTCAACTCAATCGGACTTACGGATTGAAAGTTATGCCCATTTCCGTGAACGCATGCAGAACCGGAAACTTGGATTTGGAATTAGCATATCCCTTTCGGATCGGATCGGCCTAGGAGGACCGGATCGGATTAAGACATCACTTCTTCACCAACTTAGCATCTTCCCTTCAACGCACAGGTGCCGGCTCGGATTGGAGACCCCGGTTCGGATCGGGATGAGGCAGACCCGACCCGCCTGCAGTAATCTACACAAAACTTCGCATTGTCTTCGGCTCGAAAGCCCCGCACCGGTTCGGATCGGGACTGAACCGATCTCCTTCGACTCTGCACAGAAGTGCGCGCACGCTCTCTGCTGGAACAACCGGCTCGGTTCGGATCCGATCCGAACCGACTGGGCCTGCTGCTGCCACACTTCAGATTTGACCGATTCTCTTGCCATAACCACCTCCTACAAACACGGATCGGCCTCCACCTGTCCTAGCACGACCTGATGACCACTTCTCCACTACTTCCGAGATCACATCAGCGCGTGCCACGTGCCCCTCCGATCCAAACCGATTCAGACTCCCTGGCACTCCTCTACGCCTATAAATACACCACAACATGGCCATTTCAAGGGACTTTTGGCACTTTTTCTGGAGGGATTCCACCACTATTGAAACAAGGACTTTGTGAACAGCGGAAGACCGCCCTCTAATCAATCAAAACACGAGGATTTCGTGTATAATCTTCCCTTTAATCTCCTCTTCTTCACTGCAAACACGAGGATTTCATGTATAAGCTGCAAACAATCATCATTGTAATAGTTTTCTTAATATTTAAGAAACTATAAAGTGGACGTAGGCTTGGATTGAGCCCAACCACTATAAAAATATTGTGTGTATCCTTTACTTTTACTGCTTTTTCTGCATTGTTGGTGATCGTGAGGTTGTCACATTGAATTTGGGTGTTAGTACCAAAACTTGGTCTAACATTTTCACACATATTTGCTTTCTCTTCTTCGCAGGTATGGATTATGCTTGCAGCTGGCAGGCCCGGCGCGGCCTTGGATTTCTTGGATTATCCAGAACACATCTTCCTTCATTCAGCAAGATATGTTCTGGGGGGCAAAATGTTGACCCGCTTTTTAGTCAAAGCAGTCATACATGGAATCTCTTCTGAACAATACGCTCAAGTGTTGGGAATACCGTCAGAAGACAGCAAGCGATTTGGTTGAAATCGCATCACAAACAAAGAATGGCCCGGAACTCCTATCGGACGACCTTTTCTGGGCCCGAAATCATCAATTACGGAGCTATGCTCTGTAATTCTCGTAGCTCTCTGAATGAGCTTCAGTTTGAGCTTTGGTTCAACTCAATCGGACTTACGGTTTGAAAGTTATGCCCATTTCCGTGAACGCATGCAGAACCGGAAACTTGGATTTGGAATTAGCATTTCCCTTTCGGATCGGATCGGCCTAGGAGGACCGGATCGGATTAAGACATCACTCCTTCACCAACTTAGCATCTTCCCTTCAACGCACAGGTGCCGGCTTGGATTGGAGACCCCGGTTCGGATCGGGATGAGGCAGACCCGACCCGCCTGCAGTAATCTACACAAAAGTTCGCAATGTCTTCGGCTCGAAAGCTCCGCACCGGTTCGGATCGGGACGGAACCGATCCCCTTCGACTCTGCACAGAAGTGCGCGCACGCTCTCTGCTGGAACAACCGGCTCGGTTCGGATCCGATCCGAACCGACTCGGCCTGCTGCTGCCACACTTCAGATTTGACCGATTCTCTTGCCATAACCACCTCCTACAAACACGGATCGGCCTCCACCTGTCCTAGCACGACCTGATAACCACTTCTCCACTACTTCCGAGATCACCTCAGCGCGTGCCACGTGCCCCTCCAATCTGAACCGATTCAGACTCCCTGGCACTCCTCTACGCCTATAAATACACCACAACATGGCCATTTCAAGGGACTTTTGGCACTTGTTCTGGAGGGATTCCACCATTATCGAAACAAGGACTTTGTGAACAGCGGAAGACCGCCCTCTAATCAATCAAAACACGAGGATTTCGTGTATAATCTTCCATTTAATCTCCTCTTCTTCACTGTAAACACGAGGATTTCATGTATAAGCTGCAAACAAACATCATTGTAATAGTTTTCTTAAGATTTAAGAAACTATAAAGTGGACGTAGGCTTGGATTGAGCCCAACCACTATAAAAATATTGTGTGTATCCATTACTTTTACTGCTTTTTCTGCATTGTTGGTGATCGTGAGGTTGTCACATTGAATTTGGGTGTTAGTACCAAAATTTGGTCTAACATTTTAACACATATTTGCTTTCTCTTCTTCGCAGGTATGGATTATACTTGTAGCTGGCAGGCCCGGCGCGGCCTTGGATTTCTTGGATTATCCAGAACACATCTTCCTTCATTCAGCAAGATATGTTCTGGGGGGCAAAATGTTGACCCGCTTTTTAGTCAAAGCAGTCATACATGGAATCTCTTCTGAACAATACGCTCAAGTTTTGGGAATACCATCAGAAGACAGCAAGCGATTTGGTTGAAATCGCATCACAAACAAAGAATGGCCCGAAACTCCTATCGGACGACCTTTTCTGGGCCCGAAATCATCAATTACGGAGCTACGCTCCGTAATTCTCGTAGCTCTCTGAATGAGCTTCAGTTTGAGCTTTGGTTCAACTCAATCGGACTTACGGATTGAAAGTTATGCCCATTTCCGTGAACGCATGCAGAACCGGAAACTTGGATTTGGAATTAGCATATCCCTTTCGGATCGGATCGGCCTAGGAGGACCGGATCGGATTAAGACATCACTTCTTCACCAACTTAGCATCTTCCCTTCAACGCACAGGTGCCGGCTCGGATTGGAGACCCCGGTTCGGATCGGGATGAGGCAGACCCGACCCGCCTGCAGTAATCTACACAAAACTTCGCATTGTCTTCGGCTCGAAAGCCCCGCACCGGTTCGGATCGGGACTGAACCGATCCCCTTCGACTCTGCACAGAAGTGCGCGCACGCTCTCTGCTGGAACAACCGGCTCGGTTCGGATCCGATCCGAACCGACTGGGCCTGCTGCTGCCACACTTCAGATTTGACCGATTCTCTTGCCATAACCACCTCCTACAAACACGGATCGGCCTCCACCTGTCCTAGCACGACCTGATGACCACTTCTCCACTACTTCCGAGATCACATCAGCGCGTGCCACGTGCCCCTCCGATCCAAACCGATTCAGACTCCCTGGCACTCCTCTACGCCTATAAATACACCACAACATGGCCATTTCAAGGGACTTTTGGCACTTTTTCTGGAGGGATTCCACCACTATTGAAACAAGGACTTTGTGAACAGCGGAAGACCGCCCTCTAATCAATCAAAACACGAGGATTTCGTGTATAATCTTCCCTTTAATCTCCTCTTCTTCACTGCAAACACGAGGATTTCATGTATAAGCTGCAAACAATCATCATTGTAATAGTTTTCTTAAGATTTAAGAAACTATAAAGTGGACGTAGGCTTGGATTGAGCCCAACCACTATAAAAATATTGTGTGTATCCTTTACTTTTACTGCTTTTTCTGCATTGTTGGTGATCGTGAGGTTGTCACATTGAATTTGGGTGTTAGTACCAAAACTTGGTCTAACATTTTCACACATATTTGCTTTCTCTTCTTCGCAGGTATGGATTATGCTTGCAGCTGGCAGGCCCGGCGCGGCCTTGGATTTCTTGGATTATCCAGAACACATCTTCCTTCATTCAGCAAGATATGTTCTGGGGGGCAAAATGTTGACCCGCTTTTTAGTCAAAGCAGTCATACATGGAATCTCTTCTGAACAATACGCTCAAGTGTTGGGAATACCGTCAGAAGACAGCAAGCGATTTGGTTGAAATCGCATCACAAACAAAGAATGGCCCGGAACTCCTATCGGACGACCTTTTCTGGGCCCGAAATCGTCAATTACAGAGCTGAGCTCTGTAATTCTCGTAGCTCTCCGAATGAGCTTCAGTTTGAGCTTTGGTTCAACTCAATCGGACTTACGGTTTGAAAGTTATGCCCATTTCCGTGAACGCATGCAGAACCGGAAACTTGGATTTGGAATTAGCATATCCCTTTCGGATCGGATCGGCCTAGGAGGACCGGATCGGATTAAGACATCACACCTTCACCAACTTAGCATCTTCCCTTCAACGCACAGGTGCCGGCTCGGATTGGAGACCCCGGTTCGGATCGGGATGAGGCAGACCCGACCCGCCTGCAGTAATCTACACAAAACTTCGCAATGTCTTCGGCTCGAAAGCTCCGCACCGGTTCGGATCGGGACTGAACCGATCCCCTTCGACTCTGCACAGAAGTGCGCGCACGCTCTCTGCTGGAACAACCGGCTCGGTTCGGATCCAATCCGAACCGACTGGGCCTGCTGCTGCCACACTTCAGATTTGACCGATTCTCTTGCCATAACCACCTCCTACAAACACGGATCGGCCTCCACCTGTCCTAGCACGACCTGATGACCACTTCTCCACTACTTCCGAGATCACCTCAGCGCGTGCCACGTGCCCCTCCGATCCGAACCGATTCAGACTCCCTGGCACTCCTCTACGCCTATAAATACACCACAACATGGCCATTTCAAGGGACTTTTGGAACTTGTTCTGGAGGGATTCCACCATTATCGAAACAAGGACTTTGTGAACAGCGGAAGACCGCCCTTTAATCAATCAAAACACGAAGATTTCGTGTATAATCTTCCCTTTAATCTCCTCTTCTTCACTGTAAACATGAGGATTTCATGTATAAGCTGCAAACAAACATCATTGTAATAGTTTTCTTAAGATTTAAGAAACTATAAAGTGGACGTAGGCTTGGATTGAGCCCAACCACTATAAAAATATTGTGTGTATCCTTTACTTTTACTGCTTTTTCTGCATTGTTGGTGATCGTGAGGTTGTCACATTGAATTTGGGTGTTAGTACCAAAATTTGGTCTAACATTTTCACACATATTTGCTTTCTCTTCTTCGCTGGTATGGATTATACTTGCAGCTGGCAGGCTCGGCGCGGCCTTGGATTTCTTGGATTATCCAGAACACATCTTCCTTCATTCAGCAAGATATGTTCTGGGGGGCAAAATGTTGACCCGCTTTTTAGTCAAAGCAGTCATACGTGGAATCTCTTCTGAACAATACGCTCAAGTGTTGGGAATACCGTCAGAAGACAGCAAGCGATTTGGTTGAAATCGCATCACAAACAAAGAATGGCCCGAAACTCTAATCGGACGACCTTTTCTGGGCCCGAAATCATCAATTACGGAGCTATGCTCCGTAATTCTCGTAGCTCTCTGAATGAGCTTCAGTTTGAGCTTTGGTTCAACTCAATCGGACTTACGGTTTGAAAGTTATGCCCATTTCCGTGAACGCATGCAGAACCGGAAACTTGGATTTGGAATTAGCATATCCCTTTCGGATCGGATCGGCCTAGGAGGACCGGATCGGATTAAGACATCACTCCTTCACCAACTTAGCATCTTCCCTTCAACGCACAGGTGCCGGCTCGGATTGCAGACCCCGGTTCGGATCGGGATGTGGCAGACCCGACCCGCCTGCAGTAATCTACACAAAACTTCGCAATGTCTTCGGCTCGAAAGCTCCGCACCGGTTCGGATCGGGACCGAACCGATCCCCTTCGACTCTGCACAGAAGTGCGCGCACGCTCTCTGCTGGAACAACCGGCTCGGTTCGGATCCAATCCGAACCGACTGGGCCTGCTGCTGCCACACTTCAGATTTGACCGATTCTCTTGCCATAACCACCTCCTACAAACACGGATCGGCCTCCACCTGTCCTAGCACGACCTGATGACCACTTCTCCACTACTTCCGAGATCACCTCAGCGCGTGCCACGTGCCCCTCCGATCCGAACCGATTCAGACTCCCTGGCACTCCTCTACGCCTATAAATACACCACAACATGGCCATTTCAAGGGACTTTTGGAACTTGTTCTGGAGGGATTCCACCATTATCGAAACAAGGACTTTGTGAACAGCGGAAGACCGCCCTTTAATCAATCAAAACACGAGGATTTCGTGTATAATCTTCCCTTTAATCTCCTCTTCTTCACTGTAAACATGAGGATTTCATGTATAAGCTGCAAACAAACATCATTGTAATAGTTTTCTTAAGATTTAAGAAACTATAAAGTGGACGTAGGCTTGGATTGAGCCCAACCACTATAAAAATATTGTGTGTATCCTTTACTTTTACTGCTTTTTTGCATTGTTGGTGATCGTGAGGTTGTCACATTGAATTTGGGTGTTAGTACCAAAACTTGGTCTAACATTTTCACACATATTTGCTTTCTCTTCTTCGCTGGTATGGATTATACTTGCAGCTGGCAGGCTCGGCGCGGCCTTGGATTTCTTGGATTATCCAGAACACATCTTCCTTCATTCAGCAAGATATGTTCTGGGGGGCAAAATGTTGACCCGCTTTTTTGTCAAAGCAGTCATACGTGGAATCTCTTCTGAACAATACGCTCAAGTGTTGGGAATACCGTCAGAAGACAGCAAGCGATTTGGTTGAAATCGCATCACAAACAAAGAATGGCCCGAAACTCTAATCGGACGACCTTTTCTGGGCCCGAAATCATCAATTACGGAGCTACGCTCCGTAATTCTCGTAGCTCTCTGAATGAGCTTCAGTTTGAGCTTTGGTTCAACTCAATCGGACTTACGGTTTGAAAGTTATGCCCATTTCCGTGAACGCATGCAGAACCGGAAACTTGGATTTGGAATTAGCATATCCCTTTCGGATCGGATCGGCCTAGGAGGACCGGATCGGATTAAGACATCACTCCTTCACCAACTTAGCATCTTCCCTTCAACGCACAGGTGCCGGCTCGGATTGGAGACCCCGGTTCGGATCGGGATGTGGCAGACCCGACCCGCCTGCAGTAATCTACACAAAACTTCGCAATGTCTTCGGCTCGAAAGCTCCGCACCGGTTCGGATCGGGACCGAACCGATCCCCTTCGACTCTGCACAGAAGTGCGCGCACGCTCTCTGCTGGAACAACCGGCTCGGTTCGGATCCGATCCGAACCGACTGGGCCTGCTGCTGCCACACTTCAGATTTGACCGATTCTCTTGCCATAACCACCTCCTACAAACACGGATCGGCCTCCACCTGTCCTAGCACGACCTGATGACCACTTCTCCACTACTTCCGAGATCACCTCAGCGCGTGCCACGTGCCCCTCCGATCCGAACCGATTCAGACTCCCTGGCACTCCTCTACGCCTATAAATACACCACAACATGGCCATTTCAAGGGACTTTTGGCACTTGTTCTGGAGGGATTCCACCATTATCGAAACAAGGACTTTGTGAACAGCGGAAGACCGCCCTCTAATCAATCAAAACACGAGGATTTCGTGTATAATCTTCCCTTTAATCTCCTCTTCTTCACTGTAAACACGAGGATTTCATGTATAAGCTGCAAACAAACATCATTGTAATAGTTTTCTTAAGATTTAAGAAACTATAAAGTGGACGTAGGCTTGGATTGAGCCCAACCACTATAAAAATATTGTGTGTATCCTTTACTTTTACTGCTTTTTCTGCATTGTTGGTGATCGTGAGGTTGTCACATTGAATTTGGGTGTTAGTACCAAAATTTGGTCTAACATTTTCACATATATTTGCTTTCTCTTCTTCGCTGGTATGGATTATACTTGCAGCTGGCAGGCTCGGCGCGGCCTTGGATTTCTTGGATTATCCAGAACACATCTTCCTTCATTCAGCAAGATATGTTCTGGGGGGCAAAATGTTGACCCGCTTTTTAGTCAAAGCAGTCATACATGGAATCTCTTCTGAACAATACGCTCAAGTGTTGGGAATACCGTCAGAAGACAGCAAGCGATTTGGTTGAAATCGCATCACAAATAAAGAATGGCCCGAAACTCCTATCGGACGACCTTTTCTGGGCCCGAAATCATCAATTACGGAGCTATGCTCCGTAATTCTCGTAGCTCTCTGAATGAGCTTCAGTTTGAGCTTTGGTTCAACTCAATCGGACTTACGGTTTGAAAGTTATGCCCATTTCCGTGAACGCATGCAGAACCGGAAACTTGGATTTGGAATTAGCATATCCCTTTCGGATCGGATCGGCCTAGGATGACCGGATCGGATTAAGACATCACTCCTTCACCAACTTAGCATCTTCCCTTCAACGCACAGGTGCCGGCTCGGATTGGAGACCCCGGTTCGGATCGGGATGAGGCAGACCCGACCCGCCTGCAGTAATCTACACAAAACTTCGCAATGTCTTCGGCTCGAAAGCCCCGCACCGGTTCGGATCGGGACTGAACCGATCCCCTTCGACTCTGCACAGAAGTGCGCGCACGCTCTCTGCTGGAACAACCGGCTCGGTTCGGATCCGATCCGAACCGACTGGGCCTGCTGCTGCCACACTTCAGATTTGACCGATTCTCTTGCCATAACCACCTCCGACAAACACGGATCGGCCTCCACCTGTACTAGCACGACCTGATGACCACTTCTCCACTACTTCCGAGATCACCTCAGCGCGTGCCACGTGCCCTTCCGATCCGAACCGATTCAGACTCCCTGGCACTCCTCTACGCCTATAAATACACCACAACATGGCCATTTCAAGGGACTTTTGGCACTTGTTCTGAAGGGATTCCACCATTATTGAAACAAGGACTTTGTGAACAGCGGAAGACCGCCCTCTAATCAATCAAAACACGAGGATTTCGTGTATAATCTTCCCTTTAATCTCCTCTTCTTCACTACAAACACGAGGATTTCATGTATAAGCTGCAAACAAACATCATTGTAATAGTTTTCTTAAGATTTAAGAAACTGTAAAGTGGACGTAGGCTTGGATTGAGCCCAACCACTATAAAAATATTGTGTGTATCCTTTACTTTTACTGCTTTTTCTGCATTGTTGGTGATCGTGAGGTTGTCACATTGAATTTGGGTGTTAGTACCAAAACTTGGTCTAACATTTTCACACATATTTGCTTTCTCTTCTTCGCAGGTATGGATTATACTTGCAGCTGGCAGGCCCGGCGCGGCCTTGGATTTCTTGGATTATCCAGAACACATCTTCCTTCATTCAGCAAGATATGTTCTGGGGGGCAAAATGTTGACCCGCTTTTTAGTCAAAGCAGTCATACGTTGAATCTCTTCTGAACAATACGCTCAAGTGTTGGGAATACCGTCAGAAGACAGCAAGCGATTTGGTTGAAATCGCATCACAAACAAAGAATGGCCCGAAACTCCTATCGGACGACCTTTTCTGGGCCCGAAATCATCAATTACGGAGCTATGCTCCGTAATTCTCGTAGCTCTCTAAATGAGCTTCAGTTTGAGCTTTGGTTCAACTCAATCGGACTTACGGTTTGAAAGTTATGCCCATTTCCGTGAACGCATGCAGAACCGGAAATTTGGATTTGGAATTAGCATATCCCTTTCGGATCGGATCGGCCTAGGAGGACCGGATCGGATTAAGACATCACTCCTTCACCAACTTAGCATCTTCCCTTCAACGCACAGGTGCCGGCTCGGATTGGAGACCCCGGTTCGGATCGGGATGAGGCAGACCCGACCCGCCTGCAGTAATCTACACAAAACTTCGCAATGTCTTCGGCTCGAAAGCTCCGCACCGGTTCGGATCGGGACCGAACCGATCCCCTTCGACTCTGCACAGAAGTGAGCGCACGCTCTCTGCTGGAACAACCGGCTCGGTTCGGATCCGATCCGAACCGACTGGGCCTGCTGCTGCCACACTTCAGATTTGACCGATTCTCTTGCCATAACCACCTCCTACAAACACGGATCGGCCTCCACCTGTCCTAGCACGACCTGATGACCACTTCTCCACTACTTCCGAGATCACCTCAGCGCGTGCCACGTGCCCCTCCGATCCGAACCGATTCAGACTCCCTGGCACTCCTCTACGCCTATAAATACACCACAACATGGCCATTTCAAGGAACTTTTGGCACTTGTTCTGGAGGGATTCCACCATTATCGAAACAAGGACTTTGTGAACAGCGGAAGACCGCCCTCTAATCAATCAAAACACGAGGATTTCGTGTATAATCTTCCCTTTAATCTCCTCTTCTTCACTGTAAACACGAGGATTTCATGTATAAGCTGCAAACAAACATCATTGTAATAGTTTTCTTAAGATTTAAGAAACTATAAAGTGGACGTAGGCTTGGATTGAGCCCAACCACTATAAAAATATTGTGTGTATCCTTTACTTTTACTGCTTTTTCTGCATTGTTGGTGATCGTGAGGTTGTCACATTGAATTTGGGTGTTAGTACCAAAATTTGGTCTAACATTTTCACATATATTTGCTTTCTCTTCTTCGCTGGTATGGATTATACTTGCAGCTGGCAGGCTCGGCGCGGCCTTGGATTTCTTGGATTATCCAGAACACATCTTCCTTCATTCAGCAAGATATGTTCTGGGGGGCAAAATGTTGACCCGCTTTTTAGTCAAAGCAGTCATACATGGAATCTCTTCTGAACAATACGCTCAAGTGTTGGGAATACCGTCAGAAGACAGCAAGCGATTTGGTTGAAATCGCATCACAAACAAAGAATGGCCCGAAACTCCTATCGGACGACCTTTTCTGGGCCCGAAATCATCAATTACGGAGCTATGCTCCGTAATTCTCGTAGCTCTCTGAATGAGCTTCAGTTTGAGCTTTGGTTCAACTCAATCGGACTTACGGTTTGAAAGTTATGCCCATTTCCGTGAACGCATGCAGAACCGGAAACTTGGATTTGGAATTAGCATATACCTTTCGGATCGGATCGGCCTAGGAGGACCGGATCGGATTAAGACATCACTCCTTCACCAACTTAGCATCTTCCCTTCAACGCACAGGTGCCGGCTCGGATTGGAGACCCCGGTTCGGATCGGGATGAGGCAGACCCGACCCGCCTGCAGTAATCTACACAAAACTTCGCAATGTCTTCGGCTCGAAAGCCCCGCACCGGTTCGGATCGGGACTGAACCGATCCCCTTCGACTCTGCACAGAAGTGCGTGCACGCTCTCTGCTGGAACAACCGGCTCGGTTCGGATCCGATCCGAACCGACTGGGCCTGCTGCTGCCACACTTCAGATTTGACCGATTCTCTTGCCATAACCACCTCCTACAAACACGGATCGGCCTCCACCTGTCCTAGCACGACCTGATGACCACTTCTCCACTACTTCCGAGATCACCTCAGCGCATGCCACGTGCCCCTCCGATCCGAACCGATTCAGACTCCCTGGCACTCCTCTACGCCTATAAATACACCACAACATGGCCATTTCAAGGGACTTTTGGTACTTGTTCTGGAGGGATTCCACCATTATCGACACAAGGACTTTGTGAATAGCGGAAGACCGCCCTCTAATCAATCAAAACACGAGGATTTCGTGTATAATCTTCCCTTTAATCTCCTCTTCTTCACTGTAAACACGAGGATTTCGTGTATAAACTGCAAACAAACATCATTGTAATAGTTTTCTTAAGATTTAAGAAACTATAAAGTGGACGTAGGCTTGGATTGAGCCCAACCACTATAAAAATATTGTGTGTATCCTTTACTTTTACTGCTTTTTCTGCATTGTTGGTGATCGTGAGGTTGTCACATTGAATTTGGGTGTTAGTACCAAAACTTGGTCTAACATTTTCACACATATTTGCTTTCTCTTCTTCGCAGGTATGGATTATACTTGCAGCTGGCAGGCCCGGCGCGGCCTTGGATTTCTTGGATTATCCAGAACACATCTTCCTTCATTCAGCAAGATATGTTCTGGGGGGCAAAATGTTGACCCGCTTTTTAGTCAAAGCAGTCATACATGGAATCTCTTCTGAACAATACGCTCAAGTGTTGGGAATACCGTCAGAAGACAGCAAGCGATTTGGTTGAAATCGCATCACAAACAAAGAATGGCCCGAAACTCCTATCGGACGACCTTTTCTGGGCCCGAAATCATCAATTACGGAGCTATGCTCCGTAATTCTCGTAGCTCTCTGAATGAGCTTCAGTTTGAGCTTTGGTTCAACTCAATCGGACTTACGGTTTGAAAGTTATGCCCATTTCCGTGAACGCATGCAGAACCGGAAACTTGGATTTGGAATTAGCATATCCCTTTCGGATCGGATCGGCCTAGGAGGACCGGATCGGATTAAGACATCACTCCTTCACCAACTTAGCATCTTCCCTTCAACGCACAGGTGCCGGCTCGGATTGGAGACCCCGGTTCGGATCGGGATGAGGCAGACCCGACCCGCCTGCAGTAATCTACACAAAACTTCGCAATGTCTTCGGCTCGAAAGCCCCGCACCGGTTCGGATCGGGACTGAACCGATCCCCTTCGACTCTGCACAGAAGTGCGCGCACGCTCTCTGCTGGAACAACCGGCTCGGTTCGGATCCGATCCGAACCGACTGGGCCTGCTGCTGCCACACTTCAGATTTGACCGATTCTCTTGCCATAACCACCTCCTACAAACACGGATCGGCCTCCACCTGTCCTAGCACGACCTGATGACCACTTCTCCACTACTTCCGAGATCACCTCAGCGCGTGCCACGTACCCCTCCGATCCGAACCGATTCAGACTCCCTGGCACTCCTCTACGCCTATAAATACACCACAACATGGCCATTTCAAGGGACTTTTGGCACTTGTTCTGGAGGGATTCCACCATTATAGAAACAAGGACTTTGTGAACAGCGGAAGACCGCCCTCTAATCAATCAAAACACGAGGATTTCGTGTATAATCTTCCCTTTAATCTCCTCTTCTTCACTGCAAACACGAGGATTTCATGTATAAGCTGCAAACAAACATCATTGTAATAGTTTTCTTAAGATTTAAGAAACTATAAAGTGGACGTAGGCTTGGATTGAGCCCAACCACTATAAAAATATTGTGTGTATCCTTTACTTTTACTGCTTTTTCTGCATTGTTGGTGATCGTGAGGTTGTCACATTGAATTTGGGTGTTAGTACCAAAACTTGGTCTAACATTTTCACACATATTTGCTTTCTCTTCTTCGCAGGTATGGATTATACTTGCAGCTGGCAGGCCCGGCGCGGCCTTGGATTTCTTGGATTATCCAGAACACATCTTCCTTCATTCAGCAAGATATGTTCTGGGGGGCAAAATGTTGACCCGCTTTTTAGTCAAAGCAGTCATACATGGAATCTCTTCTGAACAATACGCTCAAGTGTTGGGAATACCGTCAGAAGACAGCAAGCGATTTGGTTGAAATCGCATCACAAACAAAGAATGGCCCGGAACTCCTATCGGACGACCTTTTCTGGGCCCGAAATCATCAATTACGGAGCTAAGCTCTGTAATTCTCGTAGCTCTCTGAATGAGCTTCAGTTTGAGCTTTGGTTCAACTCAATCGGACTTACGGTTTGAAAGTTATGCCCATTTCCGTGAACGCATGCAGAACCGGAAACTTGGATTTGGAATTAGCATATCCCTTTCGGATCGGATCGGCCTAGGAGGACCGGATCGGATTAAGACATCACACCTTCACCAACTTAGCATCTTCCCTTCAACGCACAGGTGCCGGCTCGGATTGGAGACCCCGGTTCGGATCGGGATGAGGCAGACCCGACCCGCCTGCAGTAATCTACACAAAACTTCGCAATGTCTTCGGCTCGAAAGCTCCGCACCGGTTCGGATCGGGACTGAACCGATCCCCTTCGACTCTGCACAGAAGTGCGCGCACGCTCTCTGCTGGAACAACCGGCTCGGTTCGGATCCAATCCGAACCGACTGGGCCTGCTGCTGCCACACTTCAGATTTGACCGATTCTCTTGCCATAACCACCTCCTACAAACACGGATCGGCCTCCACCTGTCCTAGCACGACCTGATGACCACTTCTCCACTACTTCCGAGATCACCTCAGCGCGTGCCACGTGCCCCTCCGATCCGAACCGATTCAGACTCCCTGGCACTCCTCTACGCCTATAAATACACCACAACATGGCCATTTCAAGGGACTTTTGGTACTTGTTCTGGAGGGATTCCACCATTATCGACACAAGGACTTTGTGAATAGCGGAAGACCGCCCTCTAATCAATCAAAACACGAGGATTTCGTGTATAATCTTCCCTTTAATCTCCTCTTCTTCACTGTAAACACGAGGATTTCGTGTATAAACTGCAAACAAACATCATTGTAATAGTTTTCTTAAGATTTAAGAAACTATAAAGTGGACGTAGGCTTGGATTGAGCCCAACCACTATAAAAATATTGTGTGTATCCTTTACTTTTACTGCTTTTTCTGCATTGTTGGTGATCGTGAGGTTGTCACATTGAATTTGGGTGTTAGTACCAAAACTTGGTCTAACATTTTCACACATATTTGCTTTCTCTTCTTCGCAGGTATGGATTATACTTGCAGCTGGCAGGCCCGGCGCGGCCTTGGATTTCTTGGATTATCCAGAACACATCTTCCTTCATTCAGCAAGATATGTTCTGGGGGGCAAAATGTTGACCCGCTTTTTAGTCAAAGCAGTCATACATGGAATCTCTTCTGAACAATACGCTCAAGTGTTGGGAATACCGTCAGAAGACAGCAAGCGATTTGGTTGAAATCGCATCACAAACAAAGAATGGACCAAAACTCCTATCGGACGACCTTTTCTGGGCCCGAAATCATCAATTACGGAGCTATGCTCCGTAATTCTCGTAGCTCTCTGAATGAGCTTCAGTTTGAGCTTTGGTTCAACTCAATCGGACTTACGGTTTGAAAGTTATGCCCATTTCCGTGAACGCATGCAGAACCGGAAACTTGGATTTGGAATTAGCATATCCCTTTCGGATCGGATCGGCCTAGGAGGACCGGATCGGATTAAGACATCACTCCTTCACCAACTTAGCATCTTCCCTTCAACGCACAGGTGCCGGCTCGGATTGGAGACCCCGGTTCGGATCGGGATGAGGCAGACCCGACCCGCCTGCAGTAATCTACACAAAACTTCGCAATGTCTTCGGCTCGAAAGCCCCGCACCGGTTCAGATCGGGACTGAACCGATCCCCTTCGACTCTGCACAGAAGTGCGCGCACGCTCTCTGCTGGAAACAACCGGCTCGGTTCGGATCCGATCCGAACCGACTGGGCCTGCTGCTGCCACACTTCAGATTTGACCGATTCTCTTGCCATAACCACCTCCTACAAACACGGATCGGCCTCCACCTGTCCTAGCACGACCTGATGACCACTTCTCCACTACTTCCGAGATCACCTCAGCGCGTGCCACGTGCCCCTCCGATCCGAACCGATTCAGACTCCCTGGCACTCCTCTACGCCTATAAATACACCACAACATGGCCATTTCAAGGGACTTTTGGCACTTTTTCTGGAGGGATTCCACCATTATAGAAACAAGGACTTTGTGAACAGCGGAAGACCGCCCTCTAATCAATCAAAACACGAGGATTTCGTGTATAATCTTCCCTTTAATCTCCTCTTCTTCACTGCAAACACGAGGATTTCATGTATAAGCTGCAAACAAACATCACTGTAATAGTTTTCTTAAGATTTAAGAAACTATAAAGTGGACGTAGGCTTGGATTGAGCCCAACCACTATAAAAATATTGTGTGTATCCTTTACTTTTACTGCTTTTTCTGCATTGTTGGTGATCGTGAGGTTGTCACATTGAATTTGGGTGTTAGTACCAAAACTTGGTCTAACATTTTCACACATATTTGCTTTCTCTTCTTCGCAGGTATGGATTATACTTGCAGCTGGCAGGCCCGGCGCGGCCTTGGATTTCTTGGATTATCCAGAACACATCTTCCTTCATTCAGCAAGATATGTTCTGGGGGGCAAAATGTTGACCCGCTTTTTAGTCAAAGCAGTCATACATGGAATCTCTTCTGAACAATACGCTCAAGTGTTGGGAATACCGTCAGAAGACAGCAAGCGATTTGGTTGAAATCGCATCACAAACAAAGAATGGCCCGGAACTCCTATCGGACGACCTTTTCTGGGCCCGAAATCATCAATTACGGAGCTATGCTCTGTAATTCTCGTAGCTCTCTGAATGAGCTTCAGTTTGAGCTTTGGTTCAACTCAATCGGACTTACGGTTTGAAAGTTATGCCCATTTCCGTGAACGCATGCAAAACCGGAAACTTGGATTTGGAATTAGCATATCCCTTTCGGATCGGATCGGCCTAGGAGGACCGGATCGGATTAAGACATCACTCCTTCACCAACTTAGCATCTTCCCTTCAACGCACAGGTGCCGGCTTGGATTGGAGACCCCGGTTCGGATCGGGATGAGGCAGACCCGACCCGCCTGCAGTAATCTACACAAAACTTCGCAATGTCTTCGGCTCGAAAGCTCCGCACCGGTTCGGATCGGGACGGAACCGATCCCCTTCGACTCTGCACAGAAGTGCGCGCACGCTCTCTGCTGGAACAACCGGCTCGGTTCGGATCCGATCCGAACCGACTGGGCCTGCTGCTGCCACACTTCAGATTTGACCGATTCTCTTGCCATAACCACCTCCTACAAACACGGATCGGCCTCCACCTGTCCTAGCACGACCTGATGACCACTTCTCCACTACTTCCGAGATCACCTCAGCGCGTGCCACGTGCCCCTCCAATCTGAACCGATTCAGACTCCCTGGCACTCCTCTACGCCTATAAATACACCACAACATGGCCATTTCAAGGGACTTTTGGCACTTGTTCTGGAGGGATTCCACCATTATCGAAACAAGGACTTTGTGAACAGCGGAAGACCGCCCTCTAATCAATCAAAACACGAGGATTTCGTGTATAATCTTCCATTTAATCTCCTCTTTTTCACTGTAAACACGAGGATTTCATGTATAAGCTGCAAACAAACATCATTGTAATAGTTTTCTTAAGATTTAAGAAACTATAAAGTGGACGTAGGCTTGGATTGAGCCCAACCACTATAAAAATATTGTGTGTATCCATTACTTTTACTGCTTTTTCTGCATTGTTGGTGATCGTGAGGTTGTCACATTGAATTTGGGTGTTAGTACCAAAATTTGGTCTAACATTTTCACACATATTTGCTTTCTCTTCTTCGCAGGTATGGATTATACTTGTAGCTGGCAGGCCCGGCGCGGCCTTGGATTTCTTGGATTATCCAGAACACATCTTCCTTCATTCAGCAAGATATGTTCTGGGGGGCAAAATGTTGACCCGCTTTTTAGTCAAAGCAGTCATACATGGAATCTCTTCTGAACAATATGCTCAAGTGTTGGGAATACCGTCAGAAGACAGCAAGCGATTTGGTTGAAATCGCATCACAAACAAAGAATGGCCCGAACTCCTATCGGACGACCTTTTCTGGGCCCGAAATCATCAATTACGGAGCTATGCTCTGTAATTCTCGTAGCTCTCTGAATGAGCTTCAGTTTGAGCTTTGGTTCAACTCAATCGGACTTACGGTTTGAAAGTTATGCCCATTTCCGTGAACGCATGCAGAACCGGAAACTTGGATTTGGAATTAGCATATCCCTTTCGGATCGGATCGGCCTAGGAGGACCGGATCGGATTAAGACATCACACCTTCACCAACTTAGCATCTTCCCTTCAACGTACAGGTGCCGGCTCGGATTGGAGACCCCGGTTCGGATCGGGATGAGGCAGACCCGACCCGCCTGCAGTAATCTACACAAAACTTCGCAATGTCTTCGGCTCGAAAGCTCCGCACCGGTTCGGATCGGGACTGAACCGATCCCCTTCGACTCTGCACAGAAGTGCGCGCACGCTCTCTGCTGGAACAACCGGCTCGGTTCGGATCCAATCCGAACCGACTGGGCCTGCTGCTGCCACACTTCAGATTTGACCGATTCTCTTGCCATAACCACCTCCTACAAACACGGATCGGCCTCCACCTGTCCTAGCACGACCTGATGACCACTTCTCCACTACTTCCGAGATCACCTCAGCGCGTGCCACGTGCCCCTCCAATCTGAACCGATTCAGACTCCCTGGCACTCCTCTACACCTATAAATACACCACAACATGGCCATTTCAAGGGACTTTTGGCACTTGTTCTGGAGGGATTCCACCATTATCGAAACAAGGACTTTGTGAACAGCGGAAGACCGCCCTCTAATCAATCAAAACACGAGGATTTCGTGTATAATCTTCCATTTAATCTCCTCTTCTTCACTGTAAACACGAGGATTTCATGTATAAGCTGCAAACAAACATCATTGTAATAGTTTTCTTAAGATTTAAGAAACTATAAAGTGGACGTAGGCTTGGATTGACCCCAACCACTATAAAAATATTGTGTGTATCCATTACTTTTACTGTTTTTTCTGCATTGTTGGTGATCGTGAGGTTGTCACATTGAATTTGGGTGTTAGTACCAAAATTTGGTCTAACATTTTCACACATATTTGCTTTCTCTTCTTCGCAGGTATGGATTATACTTGTAGCTGGCAGGCCCGGCGCGGCCTTGGATTTCTTGGAATATCCAGAACACATCTTCCTTCATTCAGCAAGATATGTTCTGGGGGGCAAAATGTTGACCCGCTTTTTAGTCAAAGCAGTCATACATGGAATCTCTTCTGAACAATACGCTCAAGTGTTGGGAATACCGTCAGAAGACAGCAAGCGATTTGGTTGAAATCGCATCACAAACAAAGAATGGCCCGGAACTCCTATCGGACGACCTTTTCTGGGCCCGAAATCATCAATTACGGAGCTATGCTCTGTAATTCTCGTAGCTCTCTGAATGAGCTTCAGTTTGAGCTTTGATTCAACTCAATCGGACTTACGGTTTGAAAGTTATGCCCATTTCCGTGAACGCATGCAGAACCGGAAACTTGGATTTGGAATTAGCATATCCCTTTCGGATCGGATCGGCCTAGGAGGACCGGATCGGATTAAGACATCACTCCTTCACCAACTTAGCATCTTCCCTTCAACGCACAGGTGCCGGCTTGGATTGGAGACCCCGGTTCGGATCGGGATGAGGCAGACCCGACCCGCCTGCAGTAATCTACACAAAACTTCGCAATGTCTTCGGCTCGAAAGCTCCGCACCGGTTCGGATCGGGACGGAACCGATCCCCTTCGACTCTGCACAGAAGTGCGCGCACGCTCTCTGCTGGAACAACCGGCTCGGTTCGGATCCGATCCGAACCGACTGGGCCTGCTGCTGCCACACTTCAGATTTGACCGATTCTCTTGCTATAACCACCTCCTACAAACACGGATCGGCCTCCACCTGTCCTAGCACGACCTGATGACCACTTCTCCACTACTTCCGAGATCACCTCAGCGCGTGCCACGTGCCCCTCCAATCTGAACCGATTCAGACTCCCTGGCACTCCTCTACGCCTATAAATACACCACAACATGGCCATTTCAAGGGACTTTTGGCACTTGTTCTGGAGGGATTCCACCATTATCGAAATAAGGACTTTGTGAACAGCGGAAGACCGCCCTCTAATCAATCAAAACACGAGGATTTCGTGTATAATCTTCCATTTAATCTCCTCTTCTTCACTGTAAACACGAGGATTTCATGTATAAGCTGCAAACAAACATCATTGTAATAGTTTTCTTAAGATTTAAGAAACTATAAAGTGGACGTAGGCTTGGATTGAGCCCAACCACTATAAAAATATTGTGTGTATCCATTACTTTTACTGCTTTTTCTGCATTGTTGGTGATCGTGAGGTTGTCACATTGAATTTGGGTGTTAGTACCAAAATTTGGTCTAACATTTTCACACATATTTGCTTTCTCTTCTTCGCAGGTATGGATTATACTTGTAGCTGGCAGGCCCGGCGCGGCCTTGGATTTCTTGGATTATCCAGAACACATCTTCCTTCATTCAGCAAGATATGTTCTGGGGGGCAAAATGTTGACCCGCTTTTTAGTCAAAGCAGTCATACATGGAATCTCTTCTGAACAATATGCTCAAGTGTTGGGAATACCGTCAGAAGACAGCAAGCGATTTGGTTGAAATCGCATCACAAACAAAGAATGGCCAGGAACTCCTATCGGACGACCTTTTCTGGGCCCGAAATCATCAATTACGGAGCTATGCTCTGTAATTCTCGTAGCTCTCTGAATGATCTTCAGTTTGAGCTTTGGTTCAACTCAATCGGACTTACGGTTTGAAAGTTATGCCCATTTCCGTGAACGCATGCAGAACCGGAAACTTGGATTTGGAATTAGCATATCCCTTTCGGATCGGATCGGCCTAGGAGGACCGGATCGGATTAAGACATCACTCCTTCACCAACTTAGCATCTTCCCTTCAACGCACAGGTGCCGGCTTGGATTGGAGACCCCGGTTCGGATCGGGATGAGGCAGACCCGACCCGCCTGCAGTAATCTACACAAAACTTCGCAATGTCTTCGGCTCGAAAGCTCCGCACCGGTTCGGATCGGGACGGAACCGATCCCCTTCGACTCTGCACAGAAGTGCGCGCACGCTCTCTGCTGGAACAACCGGCTCGGTTCGGACCCGATCCGAACCGACTGGGCCTGCTGCTGCCACACTTCAGATTTGACCGATTCTCTTGCCATAACCACCTCCTACAAACACGGATCGGCCTCCACCTGTCCTAGCACGACCTGATGACCACATCTCCACTACTTCCGAGATCACCTCAGCGCGTGCCACGTGCCCCTCCGATCCGAACCGATTCAGACTCCCTGGCACTCCTCTACGCCTATAAATACACCACAACATGGCCATTTCAAGGGACTTTTGGCACTTGTTCTGGAGGGATTCCACCATTATCGAAACAAGGACTTTGTGAACAGCGGAAGACCGCCCTCTAATCAATCAAAACACGAGGATTTCGTGTATAATCTTCCATTTAATCTCCTCTTCTTCACTGTAAACACGAGAATTTCATGTATAAGCTGCAAACAAACATCATTGTAATAGTTTTCTTAAGATTTAAGAAACTATAAAGTGGACGTAGGCTTGGATTGAGCCCAACCACTATAAAAATATTGTGTGTATCCTTTACTTTTACTGCTTTTTCTGCATTGTTGGTGATCGTGAGGTTGTCACATTGAATTTGGGTGTTAGTATCAAAATTTGTTCTAACATTTTCACACATATTTGCTTTCTCTTCTTCGCAGGTATGGATTATACTTGCAGCTGGCAGGCCCGGCGCGGCCTTGGATTTCTTGGATTATCCAGAACACATCTTCCTTCATTCAGCAAGATATGTTCTGGGGGGCAAAATGTTGACCCGCTTTTTAGTCAAAGCTGTCATACATGGAATCTCTTCCGAACAATACGCTCAAGTGTTGGGAATACCGTCAGAAGACAGCAAGCGATTTGGTTGAAATCGCATCACAAACAAAGAATGGCCCGGAACTCCTATCGGACGACCTTTTCTGGGCCCGAAATCATCAATTACGGAGCTCAGCTCAGTAAGTCTCGTAGCTCTCTGAATAAGCTTCAGTTTGAGCTTTGGTTCAACTCAATCGGACTTACGGTTTGAAAGTTATGCCCATTTCCGTGAACGCATGTAGAACCGGAAACTTGGATTTGGAATTAGCATATCCCTTTCGGATCGGATCGGCCTAGGAGGACCGGATCGGATTAAGACATCACTCCTTCACCAACTTAGCATCTTCCCTTCAACGCACAGGTGCCGGCTTGGATTGGAGACCCCGGTTCGGATCGGGATGAGGCAGACCCGACCCGCCTGCAGTAATCTACACAAAACTTCGCAATGTCTTCGGCTCGAAAGCTCCGCACCGGTTCGGATCGGGACGGAACCGATCCCCTTCGACTCTGCACAGAAGTGCGCGCACGCTCTCTGCTGGAACAACCGGCTCGGTTCGGATCCGATCCGAACCGACTGGGCCTGCTGCTGCCACACTTCAGATTTGACCGATTCTCTTGCCATAACCACCTCCTACAAACACGGATCGGCCTCCACCTGTCCTAGCACGACCTGATGACCACTTCTCCACTACTTCCGAGATCACCTCAGCGCGTGCCACGTGCCCCTCCAATCTGAACCGATTCAGACTCCCTGGCACTCCTCTACGCCTATAAATACACCACAACATGGACATTTCAAGGGACTTTTGGCACTTGTTCTGGAGGGATTCCACCATTATCGAAACAAGGACTTTGTGAACAGCGGAAGACCGCCCTCTAATCAATCAAAACACGAGGATTTCGTGTATAATCTTCCATTTAATCTCCTCTTCTTCACTGTAAACACGAGGATTTCATGTATAAGCTGCAAACAAACATCATTGTAATAGTTTTCTTAAGATTTAAGAAACTATAAAGTGGACGTAGGCTTGGATTGAGCCCAACCACTATAAAAATATTGTGTGTATCCATTACTTTTACTGCTTTTTCTGCATTGTTGGTGATCGTGAGGTTGTCACATTGAATTTGGGTGTTAGTACCAAAATTTGGTCTAACATTTTCACACATATTTGCTTTCTCTTCTTCGCAGGTATGGATTATACTTGTAGCTGGCAGGCCCGGCGCGGCCTTGGATTTCTTGGATTATCCAGAACACATCTTCCTGCATTCAGCAAGATATGTTCTGGGGGGCAAAATGTTGACCCGCTTTTTAGTCAAAGCAGTCATACATGGAATCTCTTCTGAACAATATGCTCAAGTGTTGGGAATACCGTCAGAAGACAGCAAGCGATTTGGTTGAAATCGCATCACAAACAAAGAATGGCCCGAAACTCCTATCGGACGACCTTTTCTGGGCCCGAAATCATCAATTACGGAGCTATGCTCTGTAATTCTCGTAGCTCTCTGAATGATCTTCAGTTTGAGTTTTGGTTCAACTCAATCGGACTTACGGTTTGAAAGTTATGCCCATTTCCGTGAACGCATGCAGAACCGGAAACTTGGATTTGGAATTAGCATATCCCTTTCGGATCGGATCGGCCTAGGAGGACCGGATCGGATTAAGACATCACTCCTTCACCAACTTAGCATCTTCCCTTCAACGCACAGGTGCCGGCTTGGATTGGAGACCCCGGTTCGGATCGGGATGAGGCAGACCCGACCCGCCTGCAGTAATCTACACAAAACTTCGCAATGTCTTCGGCTCGAAAGCTCCGCACCGGTTCGGATCGGGACGGAACCGATCCCCTTCGACTCTGCACAGAAGTGCGCGCACGCTCTCTGCTGGAACAACCGGCTCGGTTCGGATCCGATCCGAACCGACTGGGCCTGCTGCTGCCACACTTCAGATTTGACCGATTCTCTTGCCATAACCACCTCCTACAAACACGGATCGGCCTCCACCTGTCCTAGCACGACCTGATGACCACTTCTCCACTACTTCCGAGATCACCTCAGCGCGTGCCACGTGCCCCTCCGATCCGAACCGATTCAGACTCCCTGGCACTCCTCTACGCCTATAAATACACCACAACATGGCCATTTCAAGGGACTTTTGGCACTTGTTCTGGAGGGATTCCACCATTATCGAAACAAGGACTTTGTGAACAGCGGAAGACCGCCCTCTAATCAATCAAAACACGAGGATTTCGTGTATAATCTTCCATTTAATCTCCTCTTCTTCACTGTAAACACGAGGATTTCATGTATAAGCTGCAAACAAACATCATTGTAATAGTTTTCTTAAGATTTAAGAAACTATAAAGTGGACGTAGGCTTGGATTGAGCCCAACCACTATAAAAATATTGTGTGTATCCTTTACTTTTACTGCTTTTTCTGCATTGTTGGTGATCGTGAGGTTGTCACATTGAATTTGGGTGTTAGTACCAAAATTTGGTCTAACATTTTCACACATATTTGCTTTCTCTTCTTCGCAGGTATGGATTATACTTGCAGCTGGCAGGCCCGGCGCGGCCTTGGATTTCTTGGATTATCCAGAACACATCTTCCTTCATTCAGCAAGATATGTTCTGGGGGGCAAAATGTTGACCCGCTTTTTAGTCAAAGCTGTCATACATGGAATCTCTTCCGAACAATACGCTCAAGTGTTGGGAATACCGTCAGAAGACAGCAAGCGATTTGGTTGAAATCGCATCACAAACAAAGAATGGCCCGGAACTCCTATCGGACGACCTTTTCTGGGCCCGAAATCATCAATTACGGAGCTGAGCCCTGTAATTCTCGTAGCTCTCTGAATGAGCTTCAGTTTGAGCTTTGGTTCAACTCAATCGGACTTACGGTTTGAAAGTTATGCCCATTTCCGTGAACGGATGCAGAACCGGAAACTTGGATTTGGAATTAGCATATCCCTTTCGGATCGGATCGGCCTAGGAGGACCGGATCGGATTAAGACATCACTCCTTCACCAACTTAGCATCTTCCCTTCAACGCACAGGTGCCGGCTTGGATTGGAGACCCCGGTTCGGATCGGGATGAGGCAGACCCGACCCGCCTGCAGTAATCTACACAAAACTTCGCAATGTCTTCGGCTCGAAAGCTCCGCACCGGTTCGGATCGGGACGGAACCGATCCCCTTCGACTCTGCACAGAAGTGCGCGCACGCTCTCTGCTGGAACAACCGGCTCGGTTCGGATCCGATCCGAACCGACTGGGCCTGCTGCTGCCACACTTCAGATTTGACCGATTCTCTTGCCATAACCACCTCCTACAAACACGGATCGGCCTCCACCTGTCCTAGCACGACCTGATGACCACTTCTCCACTACTTCCGAGATCACCTCAGCGCGTGCCACGTGCCCCTCCAATCCGAACCGATTCAGACTCCCTGGCACTCCTCTACCCCTATAAATACACCACAACATGGCCATTTCAAGGGACTTTTGGCACTTGTTCTGGAGGGATTCCACCATTATCGAAACAAGGACTTTGTGAACAGCGGAAGACCGCCCTCTAATCAATCAAAACACGAGGATTTCGTGTATAATCTTCCATTTAATCTCCTCTTCTTCACTGTAAACACGAGGATTTCATGTATAAGCTGCAAACAAACATCATTGTAATAGTTTTCTTAAGATTTAAGAAACTATAAAGTGGACGTAGGCTTGGATTGACCCCAACCACTATAAAAATATTGTGTGTATCCATTACTTTTACTGCTTTTTCTGCATTGTTGGTGATCGTGAGGTTGTCACATTGAATTTGGGTGTTAGTACCAAAATTTGGTCTAACATTTTCACACATATTTGCTTTCTCTTCTTCGCAGGTATGGATTATACTTGCAGCTGGCAGGCCCGGCGCGGCCTTGGATTTCTTGGATTATCCAGAACACATCTTCCTTCATTCAGCAAGATATGTTCTGGGGGGCAAAATGTTGACCCGCTTTTTAGTCAAAGCAGTCATACATGGAATCTCTTCTGAACAATACGCTCAAGTGTTGGGAATACCGTCAGAAGACAGCAAGCGATTTGGTTGAAATCGCATCACAAACAAAGAATGGCCCGGAACTCCTATCGGACGACCTTTTCTGGGCCCGAAATCATCAATTACGGAGCTATGCTCTGTAATTCTCGTAGCTCTCTGAATGAGCTTCAGTTTGAGCTTTGGTTCAACTCAATCGGACTTACGGTTTGAAAGTTATGCCCATTTCCGTGAACGCATGCAGAACCGGAAACTTGGATTTGGAATTAGCATATCCCTTTCGGATCGGATCGGCCTAGGAGGACCGGATCGGATTAAGACATCACTCCTTCACCAACTTAGCATCTTCCCTTCAACGCACAGGTGCCGGCTTGGATTGGAGACCCCGGTTCGGATCGGGATGAGGCAGACCCGACCCGCCTGCAGTAATCTACACAAAACTTCGCAATGTCTTCGGCTCGAAAGCTCCGCACCGGTTCGGATCGGGACGGAACCGATCCCCTTCGACTCTGCACAGAAGTGCGCGCACGCTCTCTGCTGGAACAACCGGCTCGGTTCGGATCCGATCCGAACCGACTGGGCCTGCTGCTGCCACACTTCAGATTTGACCGATTCTCTTGCTATAACCACCTCCTACAAACACGGATCGGCCTCCACCTGTCCTAGCACGACCTGATGACCACTTCTCCACTACTTCCGAGATCACCTCAGCGCGTGCCACGTGCCCCTCCAATCTGAACCGATTCAGACTCCCTGGCACTCCTCTACGCCTATAAATACACCACAACATGGCCATTTCAAGGGACTTTTGGCACTTGTTCTGGAGGGATTCCACCATTATCGAAATAAGGACTTTGTGAACAGCGGAAGACCGCCCTCTAATCAATCAAAACACGAGGATTTCGTGTATAATCTTCCATTTAATCTCCTCTTCTTCACTGTAAACACGAGGATTTCATGTATAAGCTGCAAACAAACATCATTGTAATAGTTTTCTTAAGATTTAAGAAACTATAAAGTGGACGTAGGCTTGGATTGAGCCCAACCACTATAAAAATATTGTGTGTATCCATTACTTTTACTGCTTTTTCTGCATTGTTGGTGATCGTGAGGTTGTCACATTGAATTTGGGTGTTAGTACCAAAATTTGGTCTAACATTTTCACACATATTTGCTTTCTCTTCTTCGCAGGTATGGATTATACTTGTAGCTGGCAGGCCCGGCGCGGCCTTGGATTTCTTGGATTATCCAGAACACATCTTCCTTCATTCAGCAAGATATGTTCTGGGGGGCAAAATGTTGACCCGCTTTTTAGTCAAAGCAGTCATACATGGAATCTCTTCTGAACAATATGCTCAAGTGTTGGGAATACCGTCAGAAGACAGCAAGCGATTTGGTTGAAATCGCATCACAAACAAAGAATGGCCAGGAACTCCTATCGGACGACCTTTTCTGGGCCCGAAATCATCAATTACGGAGCTATGCTCTGTAATTCTCGTAGCTCTCTGAATGATCTTCAGTTTGAGCTTTGGTTCAACTCAATCGGACTTACGGTTTGAAAGTTATGCCCATTTCCGTGAATGCATGCAGAACCGGAAACTTGGATTTGGAATTAGCATATCCCTTTCGGATCGGATCGGCCTAGGAGGACCGGATCGGATTAAGACATCACTCCTTCACCAACTTAGCATCTTCCCTTCAACGCACAGGTGCCGGCTTGGATTGGAGACCCCGGTTCGGATCGGGATGAGGCAGACCCGACCCGCCTGCAGTAATCTACACAAAACTTCGCAATGTCTTCGGCTCGAAAGCTCCGCACCGGTTCGGATCGGGACGGAACCGATCCCCTTCGACTCTGCACAGAAGTGCGCGCACGCTCTCTGCTGGAACAACCGGCTCGGTTCGGACCCGATCCGAACCGACTGGGCCTGCTGCTGCCACACTTCAGATTTGACCGATTCTCTTGCCATAACCACCTCCTACAAACACGGATCGGCCTCCACCTGTCCTAGCACGACCTGATGACCACATCTCCACTACTTCCGAGATCACCTCAGCGCGTGCCACGTGCCCCTCCGATCCGAACCGATTCAGACTCCCTGGCACTCCTCTACGCCTATAAATACACCACAACATGGCCATTTCAAGGGACTTTTGGCACTTGTTCTGGAGGGATTCCACCATTATCGAAACAAGGACTTTGTGAACAGCGGAAGACCGCCCTCTAATCAATCAAAACACGAGGATTTCGTGTATAATCTTCCATTTAATCTCCTCTTCTTCACTGTAAACACGAGGATTTCATGTATAAGCTGCAAACAAACATCATTGTAATAGTTTTCTTAAGATTTAAGAAACTATAAAGTGGACGTAGGCTTGGATTGAGCCCAACCACTATAAAAATATTGTGTGTATCCTTTACTTTTACTGCTTTTTCTGCATTGTTGGTGATCGTGAGGTTGTCACATTGAATTTGGGTGTTAGTACCAAAATTTGGTCTAACATTTTCACACATATTTGCTTTCTCTTCTTCGCAGGTATGGATTATACTTGCAGCTGGCAGGCCCGGCGCGGCCTTGGATTTCTTGGATTATCCAGAACACATCTTCCTTCATTCAGCAAGATATGTTCTGGGGGGCAAAATGTTGACCCGCTTTTTAGTCAAAGCTGTCATACATGGAATCTCTTCCGAACAATACGCTCAAGTGTTGGGAATACCGTCAGAAGACAGCAAGCGATTTGGTTGAAATCGCATCACAAACAAAGAATGGCCCGGAACTCCTATCGGACGACCTTTTCTGGGCCCGAAATCATCAATTACGGAGCTGAGCTCAGTAAGTCTCGTAGCTCTCTGAATAAGCTTCAGTTTGAGCTTTGGTTCAACTCAATCGGACTTACGGTTTGAAAGTTATGCCCATTTCCGTGAACGCATGTAGAACCGGAAACTTGGATTTGGAATTAGCATATCCCTTTCGGATCGGATCGGCCTAGGAGGACCGGATCGGATTAAGACATCACTCCTTCACCAACTTAGCATCTTCCCTTCAACGCACAGGTGCCGGCTTGGATTGGAGACCCCGGTTCGGATCGGGATGAGGCAGACCCGACCCGCCTGCAGTAATCTACACAAAACTTCGCAATGTCTTCGGCTCGAAAGCTCCGCACCGGTTCGGATCGGGACGGAACCGATCCCCTTCGACTCTGCACAGAAGTGCGCGCACGCTCTCTGCTGGAACAACCGGCTCGGTTCGGATCCGATCCGAACCGACTGGGCCTGCTGCTGCCACACTTCAGATTTGACCGATTCTCTTGCCATAACCACCTCCTACAAACACGGATCGGCCTCCACCTGTCCTAGCACGACTTGATGACCACTTCTCCACTACTTCCGAGATCACCTCAGCGCGTGCCACGTGCCCCTCCAATCTGAACCGATTCAGACTCCCTGGCACTCCTCTACGCCTATAAATACACCACAACATGGCCATTTCAAGGGACTTTTGGCACTTGTTCTGGAGGGATTCCACCATTATCGAAACAAGGACTTTGTGAACAGCGGAAGACCGCCCTCTAATCAATCAAAACACGAGGATTTCGTGTATAATCTTCCATTTAATCTCCTCTTCTTCACTGTAAACACGATGATTTCATGTATAAGCTGCAAACAAACATCATTGTAATAGTTTTCTTAAGATTTAAGAAACTATAAAGTGGACGTAGGCTTGGATTGAGCCCAACCACTATAAAAATATTGTGTGTATCCATTACTTTTACTGCTTTTTCTGCATTGTTGGTGATCGTGAGGTTGTCACATTGAATTTGGGTGTTAGTACCAAAATTTGGTCTAACATTTTCACACATATTTGCTTTCTCTTCTTCGCAGGTATGGATTATACTTGTAGCTGGCAGGCCCGGCGCGGCCTTGGATTTCTTGGATTATCCAGAACACATCTTCCTGCATTCAGCAAGATATGTTCTGGGGGGCAAAATGTTGACCCGCTTTTTAGTCAAAGCAGTCATACATGGAATCTCTTCTGAACAATATGCTCAAGTGTTGGGAATACCGTCAGAAGACAGCAAGCGATTTGGTTGAAATCGCATCACAAACAAAGAATGGCCCGAAACTCCTATCGGACGACCTTTTCTGGGCCCGAAATCATCAATTACGGAGCTATGCTCTGTAATTCTCGTAGCTCTCTGAATGATCTTCAGTTTGAGCTTTGGTTCAACTCAATCGGACTTACGGTTTGAAAGTTATGCCCATTTCCGTGAACGCATGCAGAACCGGAAACTTGGATTTGGAATTAGCATATCCCTTTCGGATCGGATCGGCCTAGGAGGACCGGATCGGATTAAGACATCACTCCTTCACCAACTTAGCATCTTCCCTTCAACGCACAGGTGCCGGCTTGGATTGGAGACCCCGGTTCGGATCGGGATGAGGCAGACCCGACCCACCTGCAGTAATCTACACAAAACTTCGCAATGTCTTCGGCTCGAAAGCTCCGCACCGGTTCGGATCGGGACGGAACCGATCCCCTTCGACTCTGCACAGAAGTGCGCGCACGCTCTCTGCTGGAACAACCGGCTCGGTTCGGACCCGATCCGAACCGACTGGGCCTGCTGCTGCCACACTTCAGATTTGACCGATTCTCTTGCCATAACCACCTCCTACAAACACGGATCGGCCTCCACCTGTCCTAGCACGACCTGATGACCACTTCTCCACTACTTCCGAGATCACCTCAGCGCGTGCCACGTGCCCCTCCGATCCGAACCGATTCAGACTCCCTGGCACTCCTCTACGCCTATAAATACACCACAACATGGCCATTTCAAGGGACTTTTGGCACTTGTTCTGGAGGGATTCCACCATTATCGAAACAAGGACTTTGTGAACAGCGGAAGACCGCCCTCTAATCAATCAAAACACGAGGATTTCGTGTATAATCTTCCATTTAATCTCCTCTTCTTCACTGTAAACACGAGGATTTCATGTATAAGCTGCAAACAAACATCATTGTAATAGTTTTCTTAAGATTTAAGAAACTATAAAGTGGACGTAGGCTTGGATTGAGCCCAACCACTATAAAAATATTGTGTGTATCCTTTACTTTTACTGCTTTTTCTGCATTGTTGGTGATCGTGAGGTTGTCACATTGAATTTGGGTGTTAGTACCAAAATTTGGTCTAACATTTTCACACATATTTGCTTTCTCTTCTTCGCAGGTATGGATTATACTTGCAGCTGGCAGGCCCGGCGCGGCCTTGGATTTCTTGGATTATCCAGAACACATCTTCCTTCATTCAGCAAGATATGTTCTGGGGGGCAAAATGTTGACCCGCTTTTTAGTCAAAGCTGTCATACATGGAATCTCTTCCGAACAATACGCTCAAGTGTTGGGAATACCGTCAGAAGACAGCAAGCGATTTGGTTGAAATCGCATCACAAACAAAGAATGGCCCGGAACTCCTATCGGACGACCTTTTCTGGGCCCGAAATCATCAATTACGGAGCTGAGCTCAGTAAGTCTCGTAGCTCTCTGAATAAGCTTCAGTTTGAGCTTTGGTTCAACTCAATCGGACTTACGGTTTGAAAGTTATGCCCATTTCCGTGAACGCATGTAGAACCGGAAACTTGGATTTGGAATTAGCATATCCCTTTCGGATCGGATCGGCCTAGGAGGACCGGATCGGATTAAGACATCACTCCTTCACCAACTTAGCATCTTCCCTTCAACGCACAGGTGCCGGCTTGGATTGGAGACCCCGGTTCGGATCGGGATGAGGCAGACCCGACCCGCCTGCAGTAATCTACACAAAACTTCGCAATGTCTTCGGCTCGAAAGCTCCGCACCGGTTCGGATCGGGACGGAACCGATCCCCTTCGACTCTGCACAGAAGTGCGCGCACGCTCTCTGCTGGAACAACCGGCTCGGTTCGGATCCGATCCGAACCGACTGGGCCTGCTGCTGCCACACTTCAGATTTGACCGATTCTCTTGCCATAACCACCTCCTACAAACACGGATCGGCCTCCACCTGTCCTAGCACGACCTGATGACCACTTCTCCACTACTTCCGAGATCACCTCAGCGCGTGCCACGTGCCCCTCCAATCTGAACCGATTCAGACTCCCTGGCACTCCTCTACGCCTATAAATACACCACAACATGGACATTTCAAGGGACTTTTGGCACTTGTTCTGGAGGGATTCCACCATTATCGAAACAAGGACTTTGTGAACAGCGGAAGACCGCCCTCTAATCAATCAAAACACGAGGATTTCGTGTATAATCTTCCATTTAATCTCCTCTTCTTCACTGTAAACACGATGATTTCATGTATAAGCTGCAAACAAACATCATTGTAATAGTTTTCTTAAGATTTAAGAAACTATAAAGTGGACGTAGGCTTGGATTGAGCCCAACCACTATAAAAATATTGTGTGTATCCATTACTTTTACTGCTTTTTCTGCATTGTTGGTGATCGTGAGGTTGTCACATTGAATTTGGGTGTTAGTACCAAAATTTGGTCTAACATTTTCACACATATTTGCTTTCTCTTCTTCGCAGGTATGGATTATACTTGTAGCTGGCAGGCCCGGCGCGGCCTTGGATTTCTTGGATTATCCAGAACACATCTTCCTGCATTCAGCAAGATATGTTCTGGGGGGCAAAATGTTGACCCGCTTTTTAGTCAAAGCAGTCATACATGGAATCTCTTCTGAACAATATGCTCAAGTGTTGGGAATACCGTCAGAAGACAGCAAGCGATTTGGTTGAAATCGCATCACAAACAAAGAATGGCCCGAAACTCCTATCGGACGACCTTTTCTGGGCCCGAAATCATCAATTACGGAGCTATGCTCTGTAATTCTCGTAGCTCTCTGAATGATCTTCAGTTTGAGTTTTGGTTCAACTCAATCGGACTTACGGTTTGAAAGTTATGCCCATTTCCGTGAACGCATGCAGAACCGGAAACTTGGATTTGGAATTAGCATATCCCTTTCGGATCGGATCGGCCTAGGAGGACCGGATCGGATTAAGACATCACTCCTTCACCAACTTAGCATCTTCCCTTCAACGCACAGGTGCCGGCTTGGATTGGAGACCCCGGTTCGGATTGGGATGAGGCAGACCCGACCCACCTGCAGTAATCTACACAAAACTTCGCAATGTCTTCGGCTCGAAAGCTCCGCACCGGTTCGGATCGGGACGGAACCGATCCCCTTCGACTCTGCACAGAAGTGCGCGCACGCTCTCTGCTGGAACAACCGGCTCGGTTCGGATCCGATCCGAACCGACTGGGCCTGCTGCTGCCACACTTCAGATTTGACCGATTCTCTTGCCATAACCACCTCCTACAAACACGGATCGGCCTCCACCTGTCCTAGCACGACCTGATGACCACTTCTCCACTACTTCCGAGATCACCTCAGCGCGTGCCACGTGCCCCTCCGATCTGAACCGATTCAGACTCCCTGGCACTCCTCTACGCCTATAAATACACCACAACATGGCCATTTCAAGGGACTTTTGGCACTTGTTCTGGAGGGATTCCACCATTATCGAAACAAGGACTTTGTGAACAGCGGAAGACCGCCCTCTAATCAATCAAAACACGAGGATTTCGTGTATAATCTTCCATTTAATCTCCTCTTCTTCACTGTAAACACGAGGATTTCATGTATAAGCTGCAAACAAACATCATTGTAATAGTTTTCTTAAGATTTAAGAAACTATAAAGTGGACGTAGGCTTGGATTGAGCCCAACCACTATAAAAATATTGTGTGTATCCTTTACTTTTACTGCTTTTTCTGCATTGTTGGTGATCGTGAGGTTGTCACATTGAATTTGGGTGTTAGTACCAAAATTTGGTCTAACATTTTCACACATATTTGCTTTCTCTTCTTCGCAGGTATGGATTATACTTGCAGCTGGCAGGCCCGGCGCGGCCTTGGATTTCTTGGATTATCCAGAACACATCTTCCTTCATTCAGCAAGATATGTTCTGGGGGGCAAAATGTTGACCCGCTTTTTAGTCAAAGCTGTCATACATGGAATCTCTTCCGAACAATACGCTCAAGTGTTGGGAATACCGTCAGAAGACAGCAAGCGATTTGGTTGAAATCGCATCACAAACAAAGAATGGCCCGGAACTCCTATCGGACGACCTTTTCTGGGCCCGAAATCATCAATTACGGAGCTGAGCTCTGTAATTCTCGTAGCTCTCTGAATGAGCTTCAGTTTGAGCTTTGGTTCAACTCAATCGGACTTACGGTTTGAAAGTTATGCCCATTTCCGTGAACGGATGCAGAACCGGAAACTTGGATTTGGAATTAGCATATCCCTTTCGGATCGGATCGGCCTAGGAGGACCGGATCGGATTAAGACATCACTCCTTCACCAACTTAGCATCTTCCCTTCAACGCACAGGTGCCGGCTTGGATTGGAGACCCCGGTTCGGATCGGGATGAGGCAGACCCGACCCGCCTGCAGTAATCTACACAAAACTTCGCAATGTCTTCGGCTCGAAAGCTCCGCACCGGTTCGGATCGGGACGGAACCGATCCCCTTCGACTCTGCACAGAAGTGCGCGCACGCTCTCTGCTGGAACAACTGGCTCGGTTCGGATCCGATCCGAACCGACTGGGCCTGCTGCTGCCACACTTCAGATTTGACCGATTCTCTTGCCATAACCACCTCCTACAAACACGGATCGGCCTCCACCTGTCCTAGCACGACCTGATGACCACTTCTCCACTACTTCCGAGATCACCTCAGCGCGTGCCACGTGCCCCTCCAATCCGAACCGATTCAGACTCCCTGGCACTCCTCTACCCCTATAAATACACCACAACATGGCCATTTCAAGGGACTTTTGGCACTTGTTCTGGAGGGATTCCACCATTATCGAAACAAGGACTTTGTGAACAGCGGAAGACCGCCCTCTAATCAATCAAAACACGAGGATTTCGTGTATAATCTTCCCTTTAATCTCCTCTTCTTCACTGTAAACACGAGGATTTCATGTATAAACTGCAAACAAACATCATTGTAATAGTTTTCTTAAGATTTAAGAAACTATAAAGTGGACGTAGGCTTGGATTGAGCCCAACCACTATAAAAATATTGTGTGTATCCTTTACTTTTACTGCTTTTTCTGCATTGTTGGTGATCGTGAGGTTGTCACATTGAATTTGGGTGTTAGTACCAAAATTTGGTCTAACATTTTCACACATATTTGCTTTCTCTTCTTCGCAGGTATGGATTATACTTGCAGCTGGCAGGCCCGGCGCGGCCTTGGATTTCTTGGATTATCCAGAACACATCTTCCTTCATTCAGCAAGATATGTTCTGGGGGGCAAAATGTTGACCCACTTTTTATTCAAAGCTGTCATACATGGAATCTCTTCCGAACAATACGCTCAAGTGTTGGGAATACCGTCAGAAGACAGCAAGCGATTTGGTTGAAATCGCATCACAAACAAAGAATGGCCCGGAACTCCTATCAGACGACATTTTCTGGGCCCGAAATCATCAATTACGGAGCTGAGCTCTGTAATTCTCGTAGCTCTCTGAATGAGCTTCAGTTTGAGCTTTGGTTCAACTCAATCGGACTTACGGTTTGAAAGTTATGCCCATTTCCGTGAACGGATGCAGAACCGGAAACTTGGATTTGGAATTAGCATATCCCTTTCGGATCGGATCGGCCTAGGAGGACCGGATCGGATTAAGACATCACTCCTTCACCAACTTAGCATCTTCCCTTCAACGCACAGGTGCCGGCTTGGATTGGAGACCCCGGTTCGGATCGGGATGAGGCAGACCCGACCCGCCTGCAGTAATCTACACAAAACTTCGCAATGTCTTCGGCTCGAAAGCTCCGCACCGGTTCGGATCGGGACGGAACCGATCCCCTTCGACTCTGCACAGAAGTGCGCGCACGCTCTCTGCTGGAACAACCGGCTCGGTTCGGATCCGATCCGAACCGACCGGGCCTGCTGCTGCCACACTTCAGATTTGACCGATTCTCTTGCCATAACCACCTCCTACAAACACGGATCGGCCTCCACCTGTCCTAGCACGACCTGATGACCACTTCTCCACTACTTCCGAGATCACCTCAGCGCGTGCCACGTGCCCCTCCAATCCGAACTGATTCAGACTCCCTGGCACTCCTCTACCCCTATAAATACACCACAACATGGCCATTTCAAGGGACTTTTGGCACTTGTTCTGGAGGGATTCCACCATTATCGAAACAAGGACTTTGTGAACAGCGGAAGACCGCCCTCTTATCAATCAAAACACGAGGATTTCGTGTATAATCTTCCCTTTAATCTCCTCTTCTTCACTGTAAACACGAGGATTTCATGTATAAACTGCAAACAAACATCATTGTAATAGTTTTCTTAAGATTTAAGAAACTATAAAGTGGACGTAGGCTTGGATTGAGCCCAACCACTATAAAAATATTGTGTGTATCCTTTACTTTTACTGCTTTTTCTGCATTGTTGGTGATCGTGAGGTTGTCACATTGAATTTGGGTGTTAGTACCAAAATTTGGTCTAACATTTTCACACATATTTGCTTTCTCTTCTTCGCAGGTATGGATTATACTTGCAGCTGGCAGGCCCGGCGCGGCCTTGGATTTCTTGGATTATCCAGAACACATCTTCCTTCATTCAGCAAGATATGTTCTGGGGGGCAAAATGTTGACCCACTTTTTATTCAAAGCTGTCATACATGGAATCTCTTCCGAACAATACGCTCAAGTGTTGGGAATACCGTCAGAAGACAGCAAGCGATTTGGTTGAAATCGCATCACAAACAAAGAATGGCCCGGAACTCCTATCGGACGACATTTTCTGGGCCCGAAATCATCAATTACGGAGCTGAGCTCTGTAATTCTCGTAGCTCTCTGAATGAGCTTCAGTTTGAGCTTTGGTTCAACTCAATCGGACTTACGGTTTGAAAGTTATGCCCATTTCCGTGAACGGATGCAGAACCGGAAACTTGGATTTGGAATTAGCATATCCCTTTCGGATCGGATCGGCCTAGGAGGACCGGATCGGATTAAGACATCACTCCTTCACCAACTTAGCATCTTCCCTTCAACGCACAGGTGCCGGCTTGGATTGGAGACCCCGGTTCGGATCGGGATGAGGCAGACCCGACCCGCCTGCAGTAATCTACACAAAACTTCGCAATGTCTTCGGCTCGAAAGCTCCGCACCGGTTCGGATCGGGACGGAACCGATCCCCTTCGACTCTGCACAGAAGTGCGCGCACGCTCTCTGCTGGAACAACCGGCTCGGTTCGGATCCGATCCGAACCGACTGGGCCTGCTGCTGCCACACTTCAGATTTGACCGATTCTCTTGCCATAACCACCTCCTACAAACACGGATCGGCCTCCACCTGTCCTAGCACGACCTGATGACCACTTCTCCACTACTTCCGAGATCACCTCAGCGCGTGCCACGTGCCCCTCCAATCCGAACCGATTCAGACTCCCTGGCACTCCTCTACCCCTATAAATACACCACAACATGGCCATTTCAAGGGACTTTTGGCACTTGTTCTGGAGGGATTCCACCATTATCGAAACAAGGACTTTGTGAACAGAGGAAGACCGCCCTCTAATCAATCAAAACACGAGGATTTCGTGTATAATCTTCCCTTTAATCTCCTCTTCTTCACTGTAAACACGAGGATTTCATGTATAAACTGCAAACAAACATCATTGTAATAGTTTTCTTAAGATTTAAGAAACTATAAAGTGGACGTAGGCTTGGATTGAGCCCAACCACTATAAAAATATTGTGTGTATCCTTTACTTTTACTGCTTTTTCTGCATTGTTGGTGATCGTGAGGTTGTCACATTGAATTTGGGTGTTAGTACCAAAATTTGGTCTAACATTTTCACACATATTTGCTTTCTCTTCTTCGCAGGTATGGATTATACTTGCAGCTGGCAGGCCCGGCGCGGCCTTGGATTTCTTGGATTATCCAGAACACATCTTCCTTCATTCAGCAAGATATGTTCTGGGGGGCAAAATGTTGACCCACTTTTTATTCAAAGCTGTCATACATGGAATCTCTTCCGAACAATACGCTCAAGTGTTGGGAATACCGTCAGAAGACAGCAAGCGATTTGGTTGAAATCGCATCACAAACAAAGAATGGCCCGGAACTCCTATCGGACGACATTTTCTGGGCCCGAAAACATCAATTACGGAGCTGAGCTCTGTAATTCTCGTAGCTCTCTGAATGAGCTTCAGTTTGAGCTTTGGTTCAACTCAATCGGACTTACGGTTTGAAAGTTATGCCCATTTCCGTGAACGGATGCAGAACCGGAAACTTGGATTTGGAATTAGCATATCCCTTTCGGATCGGATCGGCCTAGGAGGACCGGATCGGATTAAGACATCACTCCTTCACCAACTTAGCATCTTCCCTTCAACGCACAGGTGCCGGCTTGGATTGGAGACCCCGGTTCGGATCGGGATGAGGCAGACCCGACCCGCCTGCAGTAATCTACACAAAACTTCGCAATGTCTTCGGCTCGAAAGCTCCGCACCGGTTCGGATCGGGACGGAACCGATCCCCTTCGACTCTGCACAGAAGTGCGCGCACGCTCTCTGCTGGAACAACCGGCTCGGTTCGGATCCGATCCGAACCGACTGGGCCTGCTGCTGCCACACTTCAGATTTGACCGATTCTCTTGCCATAACCACCTCCTACAAACACGGATCGGCCTCCACCTGTCCTAGCACGACCTGATGACCACTTCTCCACTACTTCCGAGATCACCTCAGCGCGTGCCACGTGCCCCTCCAATCCGAACCGATTCAGACTCCCTGGCACTCCTCTACCCCTATAAATACACCACAACATGGCCATTTCAAGGGACTTTTGGCACTTGTTCTGGAGGGATTCCACCATTATCGAAACAAGGACTTTGTGAACAGAGGAAGACCGCCCTCTAATCAATCAAAACACGAGGATTTCGTGTATAATCTTCCCTTTAATCTCCTCTTCTTCACTGTAAACACGAGGATTTCATGTATAAACTGCAAACAAACATCATTGTAATAGTTTTCTTAAGATTTAAGAAACTATAAAGTGGACGTAGGCTTGGATTGAGCCCAACCACTATAAAAATATTGTGTGTATCCTTTACTTTTACTGCTTTTTCTGCATTGTTGGTGATCGTGAGGTTGTCACATTGAATTTGGGTGTTAGTACCAAAATTTGGTCTAACATTTTCACACATATTTGCTTTCTCTTCTTCGCAGGTATGGATTATACTTGCAGCTGGCAGGCCCGGCGCGGCCTTGGATTTCTTGGATTATCCAGAACACATCTTCCTTCATTCAGCAAGATATGTTCTGGGGGGCAAAATGTTGACCCACTTTTTATTCAAAGCTGTCATACATGGAATCTCTTCCGAACAATACGCTCAAGTGTTGGGAATACCGTCAGAAGACAGCAAGCGATTTGGTTGAAATCGCATCACAAACAAAGAATGGCCCGGAACTCCTATCGGACGACATTTTCTGGGCCCGAAATCATCAATTACGGAGCTGAGCTCTGTAATTCTCGTAGCTCTCTGAATGAGCTTCAGTTTGAGCTTTGGTTCAACTCAATCGGACTTACGGTTTGAAAGTTATGCCCATTTCCGTGAACGGATGCAGAACCGGAAACTTGGATTTGGAATTAGCATATCCCTTTCGGATCGGATCGGCCTAGGAGGACCGGATCGGATTAAGACATCACTCCTTCACCAGCTTAGCATCTTCCCTTCAACGCACAGGTGCCGGCTTGGATTGGAGACCCCGGTTCGGATCGGGATGAGGCAGACCCGACCCGCCTGCAGTAATCTACACAAAACTTCGCAATGTCTTCGGCTCGAAAGCTCCGCACCGGTTCGGATCGGGACGGAACCGATCCCCTTCGACTCTGCACAGAAGTGCGCGCACGCTCTCTGCTGGAACAACCGGCTCGGTTCGGATCCGATCCGAACCGACTGGGCCTGCTGCTGCCACACTTCAGATTTGACCGATTCTCTTGCCATAACCACCTCCTACAAACACGGATCGGCCTCCACCTGTCCTAGCACGACCTGATGACCACTTCTCCACTACTTCCGAGATCACCTCAGCGCGTGCCACGTGCCCCTCCAATCCGAACCGATTCAGACTCCCTGGCACTCCTCTACCCCTATAAATACACCACAACATGGCCATTTCAAGGGACTTTTGGCACTTGTTCTGGAGGGATTCCACCATTATCGAAACAAGGACTTTGTGAACAGCGGAAGACCGCCCTCTAATCAATCAAAACACGAGGATTTCGTGTATAATCTTCCCTTTAATCTCCTCTTCTTCACTGTAAACACGAGGATTTCATGTATAAACTGCAAACAAACATCATTGTAATAGTTTTCTTAAGATTTAAGAAACTATAAAGTGGACGTAGGCTTGGATTGAGCCCAACCACTATAAAAATATTGTGTGTATCCTTTACTTTTACTGCTTTTTCTGCATTGTTGGTGATCGTGAGGTTGTCACATTGAATTTGGGTGTTAGTACCAAAATTTGGTCTAACATTTTCACACATATTTGCTTTCTCTTCTTCGCAGGTATGGATTATACTTGCAGCTGGCAGGCCCGGCGCGGCCTTGGATTTCTTGGATTATCCAGAACACATCTTCCTTCATTCAGCAAGATATGTTCTGGGGGGGCAAAATGTTGACCCACTTTTTATTCAAAGCTGTCATACATGGAATCTCTTCCGAACAATACGCTCAAGTGTTGGGAATACCGTCAGAAGACAGCAAGCGATTTGGTTGAAATCGCATCACAAACAAAGAATGGCCCGGAACTCCTATCGGACGACATTTTCTGGGCCCGAAATCATCAATTACGGAGCTGAGCTCTGTAATTCTCGTAGCTCTCTGAATGAGCTTCAGTTTGAGCTTTGGTTCAACTCAATCGGACTTACGGTTTGAAAGTTATGCCCATTTCCGTGAACGGATGCAGAACCGGAAACTTGGATTTGGAATTAGCATATCCCTTTCGGATCGGATCGGCCTAGGAGGACCGGATCGGATTAAGACATCACTCCTTCACCAACTTAGCATCTTCCCTTCAACGCACAGGTGCCGGCTTGGATTGGAGACCCCGGTTCGGATAGGGATGAGGCAGACCCGACCCGCCTGCAGTAATCTACACAAAACTTCGCAATGTCTTCGGCTCGAAAGCTCCGCACCGGTTCGGATCGGGACGGAACCGATCCCCTTCGACTCTGCACAGAAGTGCGCGCACGCTCTCTGCTGGAACAACCGGCTCGGTTCGGATCCGATCCGAACCGACTGGGCCTGCTGCTGCCACACTTCAGATTTGACCGATTCTCTTGCCATAACCACCTCCTACAAACACGGATCGGCCTCCACCTGTCCTAGCACGACCTGATGACCACTTCTCCACTACTTCCGAGATCACCTCAGCGCGTGCCACGTGCCCCTCCAATCCGAACCGATTCAGACTCCCTGGCACTCCTCTACCCCTATAAATACACCACAACATGGCCATTTCAAGGGACTTTTGGCACTTGTTCTGGAGGGATTCCACCATTATCGAAACAAGGACTTTGTGAACAGAGGAAGACCGCCCTCTAATCAATCAAAACACGAGGATTTCGTGTATAATCTTCCCTTTAATCTCCTCTTCTTCACTGTAAACACGAGGATTTCATGTATAAACTGCAAACAAACATCATTGTAATAGTTTTCTTAAGATTTAAGAAACTATAAAGTGGACGTAGGCTTGGATTGAGCCCAACCACTATAAAAATATTGTGTGTATCCTTTACTTTTACTGCTTTTTCTGCATTGTTGGTGATCGTGAGGTTGTCACATTGAATTTGGGTGTTAGTACCAAAATTTGGTCTAACATTTTCACACATATTTGCTTTCTCTTCTTCGCAGGTATGGATTATACTTGCAGCTGGCAGGCCCGGCGCGGCCTTGGATTTCTTGGATTATCCAGAACACATCTTCCTTCATTCAGCAAGATATGTTCTGGGGGGCAAAATGTTGACCCACTTTTTATTCAAAGCTGTCATACATGGAATCTCTTCCGAACAATACGCTCAAGTGTTGGGAATACCGTCAGAAGACAGCAAGCGATTTGGTTGAAATCGCATCACAAACAAAGAATGGCCCGGAACTCCTATCGGACGACATTTTCTGGGCCCGAAATCATCAATTACGGAGCTGAGCTCTGTAATTCTCGTAGCTCTCTGAATGAGCTTCAGTTTGAGCTTTGGTTCAACTCAATCGGACTTACGGTTTGAAAGTTATGCCCATTTCCGTGAACGGATGCAGAACCGGAAACTTGGATTTGGAATTAGCATATCCCTTTCGGATCGGATCGGCCTAGGAGGACCGGATCGGATTAAGACATCACTCCTTCACCAACTTAGCATCTTCCCTTCAACGCACAGGTGCCGGCTTGGATTGGAGACCCCGGTTCGGATAGGGATGAGGCAGACCCGACCCGCCTGCAGTAATCTACACAAAACTTCGCAATGTCTTCGGCTCGAAAGCTCCGCACCGGTTCGGATCGGGACGGAACCGATCCCCTTCGACTCTGCACAGAAGTGCGCGCACGCTCTCTGCTGGAACAACCGGCTCGGTTCGGATCCGATCCGAACCGACTGGGCCTGCTGCTGCCACACTTCAGATTTGACCGATTCTCTTGCCATAACCACCTCCTACAAACACGGATCGGCCTCCACCTGTCCTAGCACGACCTGATGACCACTTCTCCACTACTTCCGAGATCACCTCAGCGCGTGCCACGTGCCCCTCCAATCCGAACCGATTCAGACTCCCTGGCACTCCTCTACCCCTATAAATACACCACAACATGGCCATTTCAAGGGACTTTTGGCACTTGTTCTGGAGGGATTCCACCATTATCGAAACAAGGACTTTGTGAACAGAGGAAGACCGCCCTCTAATCAATCAAAACACGAGGATTTCGTGTATAATCTTCCCTTTAATCTCCTCTTCTTCACTGTAAACACGAGGATTTCATGTATAAACTGCAAACAAACATCATTGTAATAGTTTTCTTAAGATTTAAGAAACTATAAAGTGGACGTAGGCTTGGATTGAGCCCAACCACTATAAAAATATTGTGTGTATCCTTTACTTTTACTGCTTTTTCTGCATTGTTGGTGATCGTGAGGTTGTCACATTGAATTTGGGTGTTAGTACCAAAATTTGGTCTAACATTTTCACACATATTTGCTTTCTCTTCTTCGCAGGTATGGATTATACTTGCAGCTGGCAGGCCCGGCGCGGCCTTGGATTTCTTGGATTATCCAGAACACATCTTCCTTCATTCAGCAAGATATGTTCTGGGGGGCAAAATGTTGACCCACTTTTTATTCAAAGCTGTCATACATGGAATCTCTTCCGAACAATACGCTCAAGTGTTGGGAATACCGTCAGAAGACAGCAAGCGATTTGGTTGAAATCGCATCACAAACAAAGAATGGCCCGGAACTCCTATCGGACGACATTTTCTGGGCCCGAAATCATCAATTACGGAGCTGAGCTTTGTAATTCTCGTAGCTCTCTGAATGAGCTTCAGTTTGAGCTTTGGTTCAACTCAATCGGACTTACGGTTTGAAAGTTATGCCCATTTCCGTGAACGGATGCAGAACCGGAAACTTGGATTTGGAATTAGCATATCCCTTTCGGATCGGATCGGCCTAGGAGGACCGGATCGGATTAAGACATCACTCCTTCACCAACTTAGCATCTTCCCTTCAACGCACAGGTGCCGGCTTGGATTGGAGACCCCGGTTCGGATCGGGATGAGGCAGACCCGACCCGCCTGCAGTAATCTACACAAAACTTCGCAATGTCTTCGGCTCGAAAGCTCCGCACCGGTTCGGATCGGGACGGAACCGATCCCCTTCGACTCTGCACAGAAGTGCGCGCACGCTCTCTGCTGGAACAACCGGCTCGGTTCGGATCCGATCCGAACCGACTGGGCCTGCTGCTGCCACACTTCAGATTTGACCGATTCTCTTGCCATAACCACCTCCTACAAACACGGATCGGCCTCCACCTGTCCTAGCACGACCTGATGACCACTTCTCCACTACTTCCGAGATCACCTCAGCGCGTGCCACGTGCCCCTCCAATCCGAACCGATTCAGACTCCCTGGCACTCCTCTACCCCTATAAATACACCACAACATGGCCATTTCAAGGGACTTTTGGCACTTGTTCTGGAGGGATTCCACCATTATCGAAACAAGGACTTTGTGAACAGCGGAAGACCGCCCTCTAATCAATCAAAACACGAGGATTTCGTGTATAATCTTCCCTTTAATCTCCTCTTCTTCACTGTAAACACGAGGATTTCATGTATAAACTGCAAACAAACATCATTGTAATAGTTTTCTTAAGATTTAAGAAACTATAAAGTGGACGTAGGCTTGGATTGAGCCCAACCACTATAAAAATATTGTGTGTATCCTTTACTTTTACTGCTTTTTCTGCATTGTTGGTGATCGTGAGGTTGTCACATTGAATTTGGGTGTTAGTACCAAAATTTGGTCTAACATTTTCACACATATTTGCTTTCTCTTCTTCGCAGGTATGGATTATACTTGCAGCTGGCAGGCCCGGCGCGGCCTTGGATTTCTTGGATTATCCAGAACACATCTTCCTTCATTCAGCAAGATATGTTCTGGGGGGCAAAATGTTGACCCACTTTTTATTCAAAGCTGTCATACATGGAATCTCTTCCGAACAATACGCTCAAGTGTTGGGAATACCGTCAGAAGACAGCAAGCGATTTGGTTGAAATCGCATCACAAACAAAGAATGGCCCGGAACTCCTATCGGACGACATTTTCTGGGCCCGAAATCATCAATTACGGAGCTGAGCTCTGTAATTCTCGTAGCTCTCTGAATGAGCTTCAGTTTGAGCTTTGGTTCAACTCAATCGGACATACGGTTTGAAAGTTATGCCCATTTCCGTGAACGGATGCAGAACCGGAAACTTGGATTTGGAATTAGCATATCCCTTTCGGATCGGATCGGCCTAGGAGGACCGGATCGGATTAAGACATCACTCCTTCACCAACTTAGCATCTTCCCTTCAACGCACAGGTGCCGGCTTGGATTGGAGACCCCGGTTCGGATCGGGATGAGGCAGACCCGACCCGCCTGCAGTAATCTACACAAAACTTCGCAATGTCTTCGGCTCGAAAGCTCCGCACCGGTTCGGATCGGGACGGAACCGATCCCCTTCGACTCTGCACAGAAGTGCGCGCACGCTCTCTGCTGGAACAACCGGCTCGGTTCGGATCCGATCCGAACCGACTGGGCCTGCTGCTGCCACACTTCAGATTTGACCGATTCTCTTGCCATAAGCACCTCCTACAAACACGGATCGGCCTCCACCTGTCCTAGCACGACCTGATGACCACTTCTCCACTACTTCCGAGATCACCTCAGCGCGTGCCACGTGCCCCTCCAATCCGAACCGATTCAGACTCCCTGGCACTCCTCTACCCCTATAAATACACCACAACATGGCCATTTCAAGGGACTTTTGGCACTTGTTCTGGAGGGATTCCACCATTATCGAAACAAGGACTTTGTGAACAGAGGAAGACCGCCCTCTAATCAATCAAAACACGAGGATTTCGTGTATAATCTTCCCTTTAATCTCCTCTTCTTCACTGTAAACACGAGGATTTCATGTATAAACTGCAAACAAACATCATTGTAATAGTTTTCTTAAGATTTAAGAAACTATAAAGTGGACGTAGGCTTGGATTGAGCCCAACCACTATAAAAATATTGTGTGTATCCTTTACTTTTGCTGCTTTTTCTGCATTGTTGGTGATCGTGAGGTTGTCACATTGAATTTGGGTGTTAGTACCAAAATTTGGTCTAACATTTTCACACATATTTGCTTTCTCTTCTTCGCAGGTATGGATTATACTTGCAGCTGGCAGGCCCGGCGCGGCCTTGGATTTCTTGGATTATCCAAAACACATCTTCCTTCATTCAGCAAGATATGTTCTGGGGGGCAAAATGTTGACCCACTTTTTATTCAAAGCTGTCATACATGGAATCTCTTCCGAACAATACGCTCAAGTGTTGGGAATACCGTCAGAAGACAGCAAGCGATTTGGTTGAAATCGCATCACAAACAAAGAATGGCCCGGAACTCCTATCGGACGACATTTTCTGGGCCCGAAATCATCAATTACGGAGCTGAGCTCTGTAATTCTCGTAGCTCTCTGAATGAGCTTCAGTTTGAGCTTTGGTTCAACTCAATCGGACTTACGGTTTGAAAGTTATGCCCATTTCCGTGAACGGATGCAGAACCGGAAACTTGGATTTGGAATTAGCATATCCCTTTCGGATCGGATCGGCCTAGGAGGACCGGATCGGATTAAGACATCACTCCTTCACCAACTTAGCATCTTCCCTTCAACGCACAGGTGCCGGCTTGGATTGGAGACCCCGGTTCGGATCGGGATGAGGCAGACCCGACCCGCCTGCAGTAATCTACACAAAACTTCGCAATGTCTTCGGCTCGAAAGCTCCGCACCGGTTCGGATCGGGACGGAACCGATCCCCTTCGACTCTGCACAGAAGTGCGCGCACGCTCTCTGCTGGAACAACCGGCTCGGTTCGGATCCGATCCGAACCGACTGGGCCTGCTGCTGCCACACTTCAGATTTGACCGATTCTCTTGCCATAACCACCTCCTACAAACACGGATCGGCCTCCACCTGTCCTAGCACGACCTGATGACCACTTCTCCACTACTTCCGAGATCACCTCAGCGCGTGCCACGTGCCCCTCCAATCCGAACCGATTCAGACTCCCTGGCACTCCTCTACCCCTATAAATACACCACAACATGGCCATTTCAAGGGACTTTTGGCACTTGTTCTGGAGGGATTCCACCATTATCGAAACAAGGACTTTGTGAACAGAGGAAGACCGCCCTCTAATCAATCAAAACACGAGGATTTCGTGTATAATCTTCCCTTTAATCTCCTCTTCTTCACTGTAAACACGAGGATTTCATGTATAAACTGCAAACAAACATCATTGTAATAGTTTTCTTAAGATTTAAGAAACTATAAAGTGGACGTAGGCTTGGATTGAGCCCAACCACTATAAAAATATTGTGTGTATCCTTTACTTTTACTGCTTTTTCTGCATTGTTGGTGATCGTGAGGTTGTCACATTGAATTTGGGTGTTAGTACCAAAATTTGGTCTAACATTTTCACACATATTTGCTTTCTCTTCTTCGCAGGTATGGATTATACTTGCAGCTGGCAGGCCCGGCGCGGCCTTGGATTTCTTGGATTATCCAGAACACATCTTCCTTCATTCAGCAAGATATGTTCTGGGGGGCAAAATGTTGACCCACTTTTTATTCAAAGCTGTCATACATGGAATCTCTTCCGAACAATACGCTCAAGTGTTGGGAATACCGTCAGAAGACAGCAAGCGATTTGGTTGAAATCGCATCACAAACAAAGAATGGCCCGGAACTCCTATCGGACGACATTTTCTGGGCCCGAAATCATCAATTACGGAGCTGAGCTCTGTAATTCTCGTAGCTCTCTGAATGAGCTTCAGTTTGAGCTTTGGTTCAACTCAATCGGACTTACGGTTTGAAAGTTATGCCCATTTCCGTGAACGGATGCAGAACCGGAAACTTGGATTTGGAATTAGCATATCCCTTTCGGATCGGATCGGCCTAGGAGGACCGGATCGGATTAAGACATCACTCCTTCACCAACTTAGCATCTTCCCTTCAACGCACAGGTGCCGGCTTGGATTGGAGACCCCGGTTCGGATCGGGATGAGGCAGACCCGACCCGCCTGCAGTAATCTACACAAAACTTCGCAATGTCTTCGGCTCGAAAGCTCCGCACCGGTTCGGATCGGGACGGAACCGATCCCCTTCGACTCTGCACAGAAGTGCGCGCACGCTCTCTGCTGGAACAACCGGCTCGGTTCGGATCCGATCCGAACCGACTGGGCCTGCTGCTGCCACACTTCAGATTTGACCGATTCTCTTGCCATAACCACCTCCTACAAACACGGATCGGCCTCCACCTGTCCTAGCACGACCTGATGACCACTTCTCCACTACTTCCGAGATCACCTCAGCGCGTGCCACGTGCCCCTCCAATCCGAACCGATTCAGACTCCCTGGCACTCCTCTACCCCTATAAATACACCACAACATGGCCATTTCAAGGGACTTTTGGCACTTGTTCTGGAGGGATTCCACCATTATCGAAACAAGGACTTTGTGAACAGCGGAAGACCGCCCTCTAATCAATCAAAACACGAGGATTTCGTGTATAATCTTCCCTTTAATCTCCTCTTCTTCACTGTAAACACGAGGATTTCATGTATAAACTGCAAACAAACATCATTGTAATAGTTTTCTTAAGATTTAAGAAACTATAAAGTGGACGTAGGCTTGGATTGAGCCCAACCACTATAAAAATATTGTGTGTATCCTTTACTTTTACTGCTTTTTCTGCATTGTTGGTGATCGTGAGGTTGTCACATTGAATTTGGGTGTTAGTACCAAAATTTGGTCTAACATTTTCACACATATTTGCTTTCTCTTCTTCGCAGGTATGGATTATACTTGCAGCTGGCAGGCCCGGCGCGGCCTTGGATTTCTTGGATTATCCAGAACACATCTTCCTTCATTCAGCAAGATATGTTCTGGGGGGCAAAATGTTGACCCACTTTTTATTCAAAGCTGTCATACATGGAATCTCTTCCGAACAATACGCTCAAGTGTTGGGAATACCGTCAGAAGACAGCAAGCGATTTGGTTGAAATCGCATCACAAACAAAGAATGGCCCGGAACTCCTATCGGACGACTTTTTCTGGGCCCGAAATCATCAATTACGGAGCTGAGCTCTGTAATTCTCGTAGCTCTCTGAATGAGCTTCAGTTTGAGCTTTGGTTCAACTCAATCGGACTTACGGTTTGAAAGTTATGCCCATTTCCGTGAACGGATGCAGAACCGGAAACTTGGATTTGGAATTAGCATATCCCTTTCGGATCGGATCGGCCTAGGAGGACCGGATCGGATTAAGACATCACTCCTTCACCAACTTAGCATCTTCCCTTCAACGCACAGGTGCCGGCTTGGATTGGAGACCCCGGTTCGGATCGGGATGAGGCAGACCCGACCCGCCTGCAGTAATCTACACAAAACTTCGCAATGTCTTCGGCTCGAAAGCTCCGCACCGGTTCGGATCGGGACGGAACCGATCCCCTTCGACTCTGCACAGAAGTGCGCGCACGCTCTCTGCTGGAACAACCGGCTCGGTTCGGATCCGATCCGAACCGACTGGGCCTGCTGCTGCCACACTTCAGATTTGACCGATTCTCTTGCTATAACCACCTCCTACAAACACGGATCGGCCTCCACCTGTCCTAGCACGACCTGATGACCACTTCTCCACTACTTCCGAGATCACCTCAGCGCGTGCCACGTGCCCCTCCAATCCGAACCGATTCAGACTCCCTGGCACTCCTCTACCCCTATAAATACACCACAACATGGCCATTTCAAGGGACTTTTGGCACTTGTTCTGGAGGGATTCCACCATTATCGAAACAAGGACTTTGTGAACAGCGGAAGACCGCCCTCTAATCAATCAAAACACGAGGATTTCGTGTATAATCTTCCCTTTAATCTCCTCTTCTTCACTGTAAACACGAGGATTTCATGTATAAACTGCAAACAAACATCATTGTAATAGTTTTCTTAAGATTTAAGAAACTATAAAGTGGACGTAGGCTTGGATTGAGCCCAACCACTATAAAAATATTGTGTGTATCCTTTACTTTTACTGCTTTTTCTGCATTGTTGGTGATCGTGAGGTTGTCACATTGAATTTGGGTGTTAGTACCAAAATTTCGTCTAACATTTTCACACATATTTGCTTTCTCTTCTTCGCAGGTATGGATTATACTTGCAGCTGGCAGGCCCGGCGCGGCCTTGGATTTCTTGGATTATCCAGAACACATCTTCCTTCATTCAGCAAGATATGTTCTGGGGGGCAAAATGTTGACCCGCTTTTTATTCAAAGCTGTCATACATGGAATCTCTTCCGAACAATACGCTCAAGTGTTGGGAATACCGTCAGAAGACAGCAAGCGATTTGGTTGAAATCGCATCACAAACAAAGAATGGCCCGGAACTCCTATCGGACGACCTTTTCTGGGCCCGAAATCATCAATTACGGAGCTGAGCTCTGTAATTCTCGTAGCTCTCTGAATGAGCTTCAGTTTGAGCTTTGGTTCAACTCAATCGGACTTACGGTTTGAAAGTTATGCCCATTTCCATGAACGGATGCAGAACCGGAAACTTGGATTTGGAATTAGCATATCCCTTTCGGATCGGATCGGCCTAGGAGGACCGGATCGGATTAAGACATCACTCCTTCACCAACTTAGCATCTTCCCTTCAACGCACAGGTGCCGGCTTGGATTGGAGACCCCGGTTCGGATCGGGATGAGGCAGACCCGACCCGCCTGCAGTAATCTACACAAAACTTCGCAATGTCTTCGGCTCGAAAGCTCCGCACCGGTTCGGATCGGGACGGAACCGATCCCCTTCGACTCTGCACAGAAGTGCGCGCACGCTCTCTGCTGGAACAACCGGCTCGGTTCGGATCCGATCCGAACCGACTGGGCCTGCTGCTGCCACACTTCAGATTTGACCGATTCTCTTGCCATAACCACCTCCTACAAACACGGATCGGCCTCCACCTGTCCTAGCACGACCTGATGACCACTTCTCCACTACTTCCGAGATCACCTCAGCGCGTGCCACGTGCCCCTCCAATCCGAACCGATTCAGACTCCCTGGCACTCCTCTACCCCTATAAATACACCACAACATGGCCATTTCAAGGGACTTTTGGCACTTGTTCTGGAGGGATTCCACCATTATCGAAACAAGGACTTTGTGAACAGCGGAAGACCGCCCTCTAATCAATCAAAACACGAGGATTTCGTGTATAATCTTCCCTTTAATCTCCTCTTCTTCACTGTAAACACGAGGATTTCATGTATAAACTGCAAACAAACATCATTGTAATAGTTTTCTTAAGATTTAAGAAACTATAAAGTGGACGTAGGCTTGGATTGAGCCCAACCACTATAAAAATATTGTGTGTATCCTTTACTTTTACTGCTTTTTCTGCATTGTTGGTGATCGTGAGGTTGTCACATTGAATTTGGGTGTTAGTACCAAAATTTGGTCTAACATTTTCACACATATTTGCTTTCTCTTCTTCGCAGGTATGGATTATACTTGCAGCTGGCAGGCCCGGCGCGGCCTTGGATTTCTTGGATTATCCAAAACACATCTTCCTTCATTCAGCAAGATATGTTCTGGGGGGCAAAATGTTGACCCGCTTTTTATTCAAAGCTGTCATACATGGAATCTCTTCCGAACAATACGCTCAAGTGTTGGGAATACCGTCAGAAGACAGCAAGCGATTTGGTTGAAATCGCATCACAAACAAAGAATGGCCCGGAACTCCTATCGGACGACCTTTTCTGGGCCCGAAATCATCAATTACGGAGCTGAGCTCAGTAATTCTCGTAGCTCTCTGAATGAGCTTCAGTTTGAGCTTTGGTTCAACTCAATCGGACTTACGGTTTGAAAGTTATGCCCATTTCCGTGAACGGATGCAGAACCGGAAACTTGGATTTGGAATTAGCATATCCCTTTCGGATCGGATCGGCCTAGGAGGACCGGATCGGATTAAGACATCACTACTTCACCAACTTAGCATCTTCCCTTCAACGCACAGGTGCCGGCTTGGATTGGAGACCCCGGTTCGGATCGGGATGAGGCAGACCCGACCCGCCTGCAGTAATCTACACAAAACTTCACAATGTCTTCGGCTCGAAAGCTCCGCACCGGTTCGGATCGGGACGGAACCGATCCCCTTCGACTCTGCACAGAAGTGCGCGCACGCTCTCTGCTGGAACAACCGGCTCGGTTCGGATCCGATCCGAACCGACTGGGCCTGCTGCTGCCACACTTCAGATTTGACCGATTCTCTTGCCATAACCACCTCCTACAAACACGGATCGGCCTCCACCTGTCCTAGCACGACCTGATGACCACTTCTCCACTACTTCCGAGATCACCTCAGCGCGTGCCACGTGCCCCTCCAATCCGAACCGATTCAGACTCCCTGGCACTCCTCTACCCCTATAAATACACCACAACATGGCCATTTCAAGGGACTTTTGGCACTTGTTCTGGAGGGATTCCACCATTATCGAAACAAGGACTTTGTGAACAGCGGAAGACCGCCCTCTAATCAATCAAAACACGAGGATTTCGTGTATAATCTTCCCTTTAATCTCCTCTTCTTCACTGTAAACACGAGGATTTCATGTATAAACTGCAAACAAACATCATTGTAATAGTTTTCTTAAGATTTAAGAAACTATAAAGTGGACGTAGGCTTGGATTGAGCCCAACCACTATAAAAATATTGTGTGTATCCTTTACTTTTACTGCTTTTTCTGCATTGTTGGTGATCGTGAGGTTGTCACATTGAATTTGGGTGTTAGTACCAAAATTTGGTCTAACATTTTCACACATATTTGCTTTCTCTTCTTCGCAGGTATGGATTATACTTGCAGCTGGCAGGCCCGGCGCGGCCTTGGATTTCTTGGATTATCCAAAACACATCTTCCTTCATTCAGCAAGATATGTTCTGGGGGGCAAAATGTTGACCCGCTTTTTATTCAAAGCTGTCATACATGGAATCTCTTCCGAACAATACGCTCAAGTGTTGGGAATACCGTCAGAAGACAGCAAGCGATTTGGTTGAAATCGCATCACAAACAAAGAATGGCCCGGAACTCCTATCGGACGACCTTTTCTGGGCCCGAAATCATCAATTACGGAGCTGAGCTCAGTAATTCTCGTAGCTCTCTGAATGAGCTTCAGTTTGAGCTTTGGTTCAACTCAATCGGACTTACGGTTTGAAAGTTATGCCCATTTCCGTGAACGGATGCAGAACCGGAAACTTGGATTTGGAATTAGCATATCCCTTTCGGATCGGATCGGCCTAGGAGGACCGGATCGGATTAAGACATCACTCCTTCACCAACTTAGCATCTTCCCTTCAACGCACAGGTGCCGGCTTGGATTGGAGACCCCGGTTCGGATCGGGATGAGGCAGACCCGACCCGCCTGCAGTAATCTACACAAAACTTCGCAATGTCTTCGGCTCGAAAGCTCCGCACCGGTTCGGATCGGGACGGAACCGATCCCCTTAGACTCTGCACAGAAGTGCGCGCACGCTCTCTGCTGGAACAACCGGCTCGGTTCGGATCCGATCCGAACCGACTGGGCCTGCTGCTGCCACACTTCAGATTTGACCGATTCTCTTGCCATAACCACCTCCTACAAACACGGATCGGCCTCCACCTGTCCTAGCACGACCTGATGACCACTTCTCCACTACTTCCGAGATCACCTCAGCGCGTGCCACGTGCCCCTCCAATCTGAACCGATTCAGACTCCCTGGCACTCCTCTACGCCTATAAATACACCACAACATGGCCATTTCAAGGGACTTTTGGCACTTGTTCTGGAGGGATTCCACCATTATCGAAACAAGGACTTTGTGAACAGCGGAAGACCGCCTTCTAATCAATCAAAACACGAGGATTTCGTGTATAATCTTCCCTTTAATCTCCTCTTCTTCACTGTAAACACGAGGATTTCATGTATAAACTGCAAACAAACATCATTGTAATAGTTTTCTTAAGATTTAAGAAACTATAAAGTGGACGTAGGCTTGGATTGAGCCCAACCACTATAAAAATATTGTGTGTATCCTTTACTTTTACTGCTTTTTCTGCATTGTTGGTGATCGTGAGGTTGTCACATTGAATTTGGGTGTTAGTACCAAAATTTGGTCTAACATTTTCACACATATTTGCTTTCTCTTCTTCGCAGGTATGGATTATACTTGCAGCTGGGAGGCCCGGCGCGGCCTTGGATTTCTTGGATTATCCAGAACACATCTTCCTTCATTCAGCAAGATATGTTCTGGGGGGCAAAATGTTGACCCGCTTTTTATTCAAAGCTGTCATACATGGAATCTCTTCCGAACAATACGCTCAAGTGTTGGGAATACCGTCAGAAGACAGCAAGCGATTTGGTTGAAATCGCATCACAAACAAAGAATGGCCCGGAACTCCTATCGGACGACCTTTTCTGGGCCCGAAATCATCAATTACGGAGCTGAGCTCTGTAATTCTCGTAGCTCTCTGAATGAGCTTCAGTTTGAGCTTTGGTTCAACTCAATCGGACTTACGGTTTGAAAGTTATGCCCATTTCCGTGAACGGATGCAGAACCGGAAACTTGGATTTGGAATTAGCATATCCCTTTCGGATCGGATCGGCCTAGGAGGACCGGATCGGATTAAGACATCACTACTTCACCAACTTAGCATCTTCCCTTCAACGCACAGGTGCCGGCTTGGATTGGAGACCCCGGTTCGGATCGGGATGAGGCAGACCCGACCCGCCTGCAGTAATCTACACAAAACTTCACAATGTCTTCGGCTCGAAAGCTCCGCACCGGTTCGGATCGGGACGGAACCGATCCCCTTCGACTCTGCACAGAAGTGCGCGCACGCTCTCTGCTGGAACAACCGGCTCGGTTCGGATCCGATCCGAACCGACTGGGCCTGCTGCTGCCACACTTCAGATTTGACCGATTCTCTTGCCATAACCACCTCCTACAAACACGGATCGGCCTCCACCTGTCCTAGCACGACCTGATGACCACTTCTCCACTACTTCCGAGATCACCTCAGCGCGTGCCACGTGCCCCTCCAATCCGAACCGATTCAGACTCCCTGGCACTCCTCTACCCCTATAAATACACCACAACATGGCCATTTCAAGGGACTTTTGGCACTTGTTCTGGAGGGATTCCACCATTATCGAAACAAGGACTTTGTGAACAGCGGAAGACCGCCCTCTAATCAATCAAAACACGAGGATTTCGTGTATAATCTTCCCTTTAATCTCCTCTTCTTCACTGTAAACACGAGGATTTCATGTATAAACTGCAAACAAACATCATTGTAATAGTTTTCTTAAGATTTAAGAAACTATAAAGTGGACGTAGGCTTGGATTGAGCCCAACCACTATAAAAATATTGTGTGTATCCTTTACTTTTACTGCTTTTTCTGCATTGTTGGTGATCGTGAGGTTGTCACATTGAATTTGGGTGTTAGTACCAAAATTTGGTCTAACATTTTCACACATATTTGCTTTCTCTTCTTCGCAGGTATGGATTATACTTGCAGCTGGCAGGCCCGGCGCGGCCTTGGATTTCTTGGATTATCCAAAACACATCTTCCTTCATTCAGCAAGATATGTTCTGGGGGGCAAAATGTTGACCCGCTTTTTATTCAAAGCTGTCATACATGGAATCTCTTCCGAACAATACGCTCAAGTGTTGGGAATACCGTCAGAAGACAGCAAGCGATTTGGTTGAAATCGCATCACAAACAAAGAATGGCCCGGAACTCCTATCGGACGACCTTTTCTGGGCCCGAAATCATCAATTACGGAGCTGAGCTCAGTAATTCTCGTAGCTCTCTGAATGAGCTTCAGTTTGAGCTTTGGTTCAACTCAATCGGACTTACGGTTTGAAAGTTATGCCCATTTCCGTGAACGGATGCAGAACCGGAAACTTGGATTTGGAATTAGCATATCCCTTTCGGATCGGATCGGCCTAGGAGGACCGGATCGGATTAAGACATCACTCCTTCACCAACTTAGCATCTTCCCTTCAACGCACAGGTGCCGGCTTGGATTGGAGACCCCGGTTCGGATCGGGATGAGGCAGACCCGACCCGCCTGCAGTAATCTACACAAAACTTCGCAATGTCTTCGGCTCGAAAGCTCCGCACCGGTTCGGATCGGGACGGAACCGATCCCCTTAGACTCTGCACAGAAGTGCGCGCACGCTCTCTGCTGGAACAACCGGCTCGGTTCGGATCCGATCCGAACCGACTGGGCCTGCTGCTGCCACACTTCAGATTTGACCGATTCTCTTGCCATAACCACCTCCTACAAACACGGATCGGCCTCCACCTGTCCTAGCACGACCTGATGACCACTTCTCCACTACTTCCGAGATCACCTCAGCGCGTGCCACGTGCCCCTCCAATCTGAACCGATTCAGACTCCCTGGCACTCCTCTACGCCTATAAATACACCACAACATGGCCATTTCAAGGGACTTTTGGCACTTGTTCTGGAGGGATTCCACCATTATCGAAACAAGGACTTTGTGAACAGCGGAAGACCGCCTTCTAATCAATCAAAACACGAGGATTTCGTGTATAATCTTCCCTTTAATCTCCTCTTCTTCACTGTAAACACGAGGATTTCATGTATAAACTGCAAACAAACATCATTGTAATAGTTTTCTTAAGATTTAAGAAACTATAAAGTGGACGTAGGCTTGGATTGAGCCCAACCACTATAAAAATATTGTGTGTATCCTTTACTTTTACTGCTTTTTCTGCATTGTTGGTGATCGTGAGGTTGTCACATTGAATTTGGGTGTTAGTACCAAAATTTGGTCTAACATTTTCACACATATTTGCTTTCTCTTCTTCGCAGGTATGGATTATACTTGCAGCTGGGAGGCCCGGCGCGGCCTTGGATTTCTTGGATTATCCAGAACACATCTTCCTTCATTCAGCAAGATATGTTCTGGGGGGCAAAATGTTGACCCGCTTTTTATTCAAAGCTGTCATACATGGAATCTCTTCCGAACAATACGCTCAAGTGTTGGGAATACCGTCAGAAGACAGCAAGCGATTTGGTTGAAATCGCATCACAAACAAAGAATGGCCCGGAACTCCTATCGGACGACCTTTTCTGGGCCCGAAATCATCAATTACGGAGCTGAGCTCTGTAATTCTCGTAGCTCTCTGAATGAGCTTCAGTTTGAGCTTTGGTTCAACTCAATCGGACTTACGGTTTGAAAGTTATGCCCATTTCCGTGAACGGATGCAGAACCGGAAACTTGGATTTGGAATTAGCATATCCCTTTCGGATCGGATCGGCCTAGGAGGACCGGATCGGATTAAGACATCACTCCTTCACCAACTTAGCATCTTCCCTTCAACGCACAGGTGCCGGCTTGGATTGGAGACCCCGGTTCGGATCGGGATGAGGCAGACCCGACCCGCCTGCAGTAATCTACACAAAACTTCGCAATGTCTTCGGCTCGAAAGCTCCGCACCGGTTCGGATCGGGACGGAACCGATCCCCTTCGACTCTGCACAGAAGTGCGCGCACGCTCTCTGCTGGAACAACCGGCTCGGTTCGGATCCGATCCGAACCGACTGGGCCTGCTGCTGCCACACTTCAGATTTGACCGATTCTCTTGCTATAACCACCTCCTACAAACACGGATCGGCCTCCACCTGTCCTAGCACGACCTGATGACCACTTCTCCACTACTTCCGAGATCACCTCAGCGCGTGCCACGTGCCCCTCCAATCCGAACCGATTCAGACTCCCTGGCACTCCTCTACCCCTATAAATACACCACAACATGGCCATTTCAAGGGACTTTTGGCACTTGTTCTGGAGGGATTCCACCATTATCGAAACAAGGACTTTGTGAACAGCGGAAGACCGCCCTCTAATCAATCAAAACACGAGGATTTCGTGTATAATCTTCCCTTTAATCTCCTCTTCTTCACTGTAAACACGAGGATTTCATGTATAAACTGCAAACAAACATCATTGTAATAGTTTTCTTAAGATTTAAGAAACTATAAAGTGGACGTAGGCTTGGATTGAGCCCAACCACTATAAAAATATTGTGTGTATCCTTTACTTTTACTGCTTTTTCTGCATTGTTGGTGATCGTGAGGTTGTCACATTGAATTTGGGTGTTAGTACCAAAATTTGGTCTAACATTTTCACACATATTTGCTTTCTCTTCTTCGCAGGTATGGATTATACTTGCAGCTGGCAGGCCCGGCGCGGCCTTGGATTTCTTGGATTATCCAGAACACATCTTCCTTCATTCAGCAAGATATGTTCTGGAGGGCAAAATGTTGACCCGCTTTTTATTCAAAGCTGTCATACATGGAATCTCTTCCGAACAATACGCTCAAGTGTTGGGAATACCGTCAGAAGACAGCAAGCGATTTGGTTGAAATCGCATCACAAACAAAGAATGGCCCGGAACTCCTATCGGACGACCTTTTCTGGGCCCGAAATCATCAATTACGGAGCTGAGCTCTGTAATTCTCGTAGCTCTCTGAATGAGCTTCAGTTTGAGCTTTGGTTCAACTCAATCGGACTTACGGTTTGAAAGTTATGCCCATTTCCGTGAACGGATGCAGAACCGGAAACTTGGATTTGGAATTAGCATATCCCTTTCGGATCGGATCGGCCTAGGAGGACCGGATCGGATTAAGACATCACTCCTTCACCAACTTAGCATCTTCCCTTCAACGCACAGGTGCCGGCTTGGATTGGAGACCCCGGTTCGGATCGGGATGAGGCAGACCCGACCCGCCTGCAGTAATCTACACAAAACTTCGCAATGTCTTCGGCTCGAAAGCTCCGCACCGGTTCGGATCGGGACGGAACCGATCCCCTTCGACTCTGCACAGAAGTGCGCGCACGCTCTCTGCTGGAACAACCGGCTCGGTTCGGATCCGATCCGAACCGACTGGGCCTGCTGCTGCCACACTTCAGATTTGACCGATTCTCTTGCTATAACCACCTCCTACAAACACGGATCGGCCTCCACCTGTCCTAGCACGACCTGATGACCACTTCTCCACTACTTCCGAGATCACCTCAGCGCGTGCCACGTGCCCCTCCAATCCGAACCGATTCAGACTCCCTGGCACTCCTCTACCCCTATAAATACACCACAACATGGCCATTTCAAGGGACTTTTGGCACTTGTTCTGGAGGGATTCCACCATTATCGAAACAAGGACTTTGTGAACAGCGGAAGACCGCCCTCTAATCAATCAAAACACGAGGATTTCGTGTATAATCTTCCCTTTAATCTCCTCTTCTTCACTGTAAACACGAGGATTTCATGTATAAACTGCAAACAAACATCATTGTAATAGTTTTCTTAAGATTTAAGAAACTATAAAGTGGACGTAGGCTTGGATTGAGCCCAACCACTATAAAAATATTGTGTGTATCCTTTACTTTTACTGCTTTTTCTGCATTGTTGGTGATCGTGAGGTTGTCACATTGAATTTGGGTGTTAGTACCAAAATTTGGTCTAACATTTTCACACATATTTGCTTTCTCTTCTTCGCAGGTATGGATTATACTTGCAGCTGGCAGGCCCGGCGCGGCCTTGGATTTCTTGGATTATCCAGAACACATCTTCCTTCATTCAGCAAGATATGTTCTGGGGGGCAAAATGTTGACCCGCTTTTTATTCAAAGCTGTCATACATGGAATCTCTTCCGAACAATACGCTCAAGTGTTGGGAATACCGTCAGAAGACAGCAAGCGATTTGGTTGAAATCGCATCACAAACAAAGAATGGCCCGGAACTCCTATCGGACGACCTTTTCTGGGCCCGAAATCATCAATTACGGAGCTAAGCTCTGTAATTCTCGTAGCTCTCTGAATGAGCTTCAGTTTGAGCTTTGGTTCAACTCAATCGGACTTACGGTTTGAAAGTTATGCCCATTTCCGTGAACGGATGCAGAACCGGAAACTTGGATTTGGAATTAGCATATCCCTTTCGGATCGGATCGGCCTAGGAGGACCGGATCGGATTAAGACATCACTCCTTCACCAACTTAGCATCTTCCCTTCAACGCACAGGTGCCGGCTTGGATTGGAGACCCCGGTTCGGATCGGGATGAGGCAGACCCGACCCGCCTGCAGTAATCTACACAAAACTTCGCAATGTCTTCGGCTCGAAAGCTCCGCACCGGTTCGGATCGGGACGGAACCGATCCCCTTCGACTCTGCACAGAAGTGCGCGCACGCTCTCTGCTGGAACAACCGGCTCGGTTCGGATCCGATCCGAACCGACTGGGCCTGCTGCTGCCACACTTCAGATTTGACCGATTCTCTTGCTATAACCACCTCCTACAAACACGGATCGGCCTCCACCTGTCCTAGCACGACCTGATGACCACTTCTCCACTACTTCCGAGATCACCTCAGCGCGTGCCACGTGCCCCTCCAATCCGAACCGATTCAGACTCCCTGGCACTCCTCTACCCCTATAAATACACCACAACATGGCCATTTCAAGGGACTTTTGGCACTTGTTCTGGAGGGATTCCACCATTATCGAAACAAGGACTTTGTGAACAGCGGAAGACCGCCCTCTAATCAATCAAAACACGAGGATTTCGTGTATAATCTTCCCTTTAATCTCCTCTTCTTCACTGTAAACACGAGGATTTCATGTATAAACTGCAAACAAACATCATTGTAATAGTTTTCTTAAGATTTAAGAAACTATAAAGTGGACGTAGGCTTGGATTGAGCCCAACCACTATAAAAATATTGTGTGTATCCTTTACTTTTACTGCTTTTTCTGCATTGTTGGTGATCGTGAGGTTGTCACATTGAATTTGGGTGTTAGTACCAAAATTTGGTCTAACATTTTCACACATTTGCTTTCTCTTCTTCGCAGGTATGGATTATACTTGCAGCTGGCAGGCCCGGCGCGGCCTTGGATTTCTTGGATTATCCAGAACACATCTTCCTTCATTCAGCAAGATATGTTCTGGGGGGCAAAATGTTGACCCGCTTTTTATTCAAAGCTGTCATACATGGAATCTCTTCCGAACAATACGCTCAAGTGTTGGGAATACCGTCAGAAGACAGCAAGCGATTTGGTTGAAATCGCATCACAAACAAAGAATGGCCCGGAACTCCTATCGGACGACCTTTTCTGGGCCCGAAATCATCAATTACGGAGCTAAGCTCTGTAATTCTCGTAGCTCTCTGAATGAGCTTCAGTTTGAGCTTTGGTTCAACTCAATCGGACTTACGGTTTGAAAGTTATGCCCATTTCCGTGAACGGATGCAGAACCGGAAACTTGGATTTGGAATTAGCATATCCCTTTCGGATCGGATCGGCCTAGGAGGACCGGATCGGATTAAGACATCACTCCTTCACCAACTTAGCATCTTCCCTTCAACGCACAGGTGCCGGCTTGGATTGGAGACCCCGGTTCGGATCGGGATGAGGCAGACCCGACCCGCCTGCAGTAATCTACACAAAACTTCGCAATGTCTTCGGCTCGAAAGCTCCGCACCGGTTCGGATCGGGACGGAACCGATCCCCTTCGACTCTGCACAGAAGTGCGCGCACGCTCTCTGCTGGAACAACCGGCTCGGTTCGGATCCGATCCGAACCGACTGGGCCTGCTGCTGCCACACTTCAGATTTGACCGATTCTCTTGCTATAACCACCTCCTACAAACACGGATCGGCCTCCACCTGTCCTAGCACGACCTGATGACCACTTCTCCACTACTTCCGAGATCACCTCAGCGCGTGCCACGTGCCCCTCCAATCCGAACCGATTCAGACTCCCTGGCACTCCTCTACCCCTATAAATACACCACAACATGGCCATTTCAAGGGACTTTTGGCACTTGTTCTGGAGGGATTCCACCATTATCGAAACAAGGACTTTGTGAACAGCGGAAGACCGCCCTCTAATCAATCAAAACACGAGGATTTCGTGTATAATCTTCCCTTTAATCTCCTCTTCTTCACTGTAAACACGAGGATTTCATGTATAAACTGCAAACAAACATCATTGTAATAGTTTTCTTAAGATTTAAGAAACTATAAAGTGGACGTAGGCTTGGATTGAGCCCAACCACTATAAAAATATTGTGTGTATCCTTTACTTTTACTGCTTTTTCTGCATTGTTGGTGATCGTGAGGTTGTCACATTGAATTTGGGTGTTAGTACCAAAATTTGGTCTAACATTTTCACACATATTTGCTTTCTCTTCTTCGCAGGTATGGATTATACTTGCAGCTGGCAGGCCCGGCGCGGCCTTGGATTTCTTGGATTATCCAGAACACATCTTCCTTCATTCAGCAAGATATGTTCTGGGGGGCAAAATGTTGACCCGCGTTTTATTCAAAGCTGTCATACATGGAATCTCTTCCGAACAATACGCTCAAGTGTTGGGAATACCGTCAGAAGACAGCAAGCGATTTGGTTGAAATCGCATCACAAACAAAGAATGGCCCGGAACTCCTATCGGACGACCTTTTCTGGGCCCGAAATCATCAATTACGGAGCTGAGCTCTGTAATTCTCGTAGCTCTCTGAATGAGCTTCAGTTTGAGCTTTGGTTCAACTCAATCGGACTTACGGTTTGAAAGTTATGCCCATTTCCGTGAACGGATGCAGAACCGGAAACTTGGATTTGGAATTAGCATATCCCTTTCGGATCGGATCGGCCTAGGAGGACCGGATCGGATTAAGACATCACTCCTTCACCAACTTAGCATCTTCCCTTCAACGCACAGGTGCCGGCTTGGATTGGAGACCCCGGTTCGGATCGGGATGAGGCAGACCCGACCCGCCTGCAGTAATCTACACAAAACTTCGCAATGTCTTCGGCTCGAAAGCTCCGCACCGGTTCGGATCGGGACGGAACCGATCCCCTTCGACTCTGCACAGAAGTGCGCGCACGCTCTCTGCTGGAACAACCGGCTCGGTTCGGATCCGATCCGAACCGACTGGGCCTGCTGCTGCCACACTTCAGATTTGACCGATTCTCTTGCTATAACCACCTCCTACAAACACGGATCGGCCTCCACCTGTCCTAGCACGACCTGATGACCACTTCTCCACTACTTCCGAGATCACCTCAGCGCGTGCCACGTGCCCCTCCAATCCGAACCGATTCAGACTCCCTGGCACTCCTCTACCCCTATAAATACACCACAACATGGCCATTTCAAGGGACTTTTGGCACTTGTTCTGGAGGGATTCCACCATTATCGAAACAAGGACTTTGTGAACAGCGGAAGACCGCCCTCTAATCAATCAAAACACGAGGATTTCGTGTATAATCTTCCCTTTAATCTCCTCTTCTTCACTGTAAACACGAGGATTTCATGTATAAACTGCAAACAAACATCATTGTAATAGTTTTCTTAAGATTTAAGAAACTATAAAGTGGACGTAGGCTTGGATTGAGCCCAACCACTATAAAAATATTGTGTGTATCCTTTACTTTTACTGCTTTTTCTGCATTGTTGGTGATCGTGAGGTTGTCACATTGAATTTGGGTGTTAGTACCAAAATTTGGTCTAACATTTTCACACATATTTGCTTTCTCTTCTTCGCAGGTATGGATTATACTTGCAGCTGGCAGGCCCGGCGCGGCCTTGGATTTCTTGGATTATCCAGAACACATCTTCCTTCATTCAGCAAGATATGTTCTGGGGGGCAAAATGTTGACCCGCTTTTTATTCAAAGCTGTCATACATGGAATCTCTTCCGAACAATACGCTCAAGTGTTGGGAATACCGTCAGAAGACAGCAAGCGATTTGGTTGAAATCGCATCACAAACAAAGAATGGCCCGGAACTCCTATCGGACGACCTTTTCTGGGCCCGAAATCATCAATTACGGAGCTGAGCTCTGTAATTCTCGTAGCTCTCTGAATGAGCTTCAGTTTGAGCTTTGGTTCAACTCAATCGGACTTACGGTTTGAAAGTTATGCCCATTTCCGTGAACGGATGCAGAACCGGAAACTTGGATTTGGAATTAGCATATCCCTTTCGGATCGGATCGGCCTAGGAGGACCGGATCGGATTAAGACATCACTCCTTCACCAACTTAGCATCTTCCCTTCAACGCACAGGTGCCGGCTTGGATTGGAGACCCCGGTTCGGATCGGGATGAGGCAGACCCGACCCGCCTGCAGTAATCTACACAAAACTTCGCAATGTCTTCGGCTCGAAAGCTCCGCACCGGTTCGGATCGGGACGGAACCGATCCCCTTCGACTCTGCACAGAAGTGCGCGCACGCTCTCTGCTGGAACAACCGGCTCGGTTCGGATCCGATCCGAACCGACTGGGCCTGCTGCTGCCACACTTCAGATTTGACCGATTCTCTTGCTATAACCACCTCCTACAAACACGGATCGGCCTCCACCTGTCCTAGCACGACCTGATGACCACTTCTCCACTACTTCCGAGATCACCTCAGCGCGTGCCACGTGCCCCTCCAATCCGAACCGATTCAGACTCCCTGGCACTCCTCTACCCCTATAAATACACCACAACATGGCCATTTCAAGGGACTTTTGGCACTTGTTCTGGAGGGATTCCACCATTATCGAAACAAGGACTTTGTGAACAGCGGAAGACCGCCCTCTAATCAATCAAAACACGAGGATTTCGTGTATAATCTTCCCTTTAATCTCCTCTTCTTCACTGTAAACACGAGGATTTCATGTATAAACTGCAAACAAACATCATTGTAATAGTTTTCTTAAGATTTAAGAAACTATAAAGTGGACGTAGGCTTGGATTGAGCCCAACCACTATAAAAATATTGTGTGTATCCTTTACTTTTACTGCTTTTTCTGCATTGTTGGTGATCGTGAGGTTGTCACATTGAATTTGGGTGTTAGTACCAAAATTTGGTCTAACATTTTCACACATATTTGCTTTCTCTTCTTCGCAGGTATGGATTATACTTGCAGCTGGCAGGCCCGGCGCGGCCTTGGATTTCTTGGATTATCCAGAACACATCTTCCTTCATTCAGCAAGATATGTTCTGGGGGGCAAAATGTTGACCCGCTTTTTATTCAAAGCTGTCATACATGGAATCTCTTCCGAACAATACGCTCAAGTGTTGGGAATACCGTCAGAAGACAGCAAGCGATTTGGTTGAAATCGCATCACAAACAAAGAATGGCCCGGAACTCCTATCGGACGACCTTTTCTGGGCCCGAAATCATCAATTACGGAGCTGAGCTCTGTAATTCTCGTAGCTCTCTGAATGAGCTTCAGTTTGAGCTTTGGTTCAACTCAATCGGACTTACGGTTTGAAAGTTATGCCCATTTCCGTGAACGGATGCAGAACCGGAAACTTGGATTTGGAATTAGCATATCCCTTTCGGATCGGATCGGCCTAGGAGGACCGGATCGGATTAAGACATCACTCCTTCACCAACTTAGCATCTTCCCTTCAACGCACAGGTGCCGGCTTGGATTGGAGACCCCGGTTCGGATCGGGATGAGGCAGACCCGACCCGCCTGCAGTAATCTACACAAAACTTCGCAATGTCTTCGGCTCGAAAGCTCCGCACCGGTTCGGATCGGGACGGAACCGATCCCCTTCGACTCTGCACAGAAGTGCGCGCACGCTCTCTGCTGGAACAACCGGCTCGGTTCGGATCCGATCCGAACCGACTGGGCCTGCTGCTGCCACACTTCAGATTTGACCGATTCTCTTGCTATAACCACCTCCTACAAACACGGATCGGCCTCCACCTGTCCTAGCACGACCTGATGACCACTTCTCCACTACTTCCGAGATCACCTCAGCGCGTGCCACGTGCCCCTCCAATCCGAACCGATTCAGACTCCCTGGCACTCCTCTACCCCTATAAATACACCACAACATGGCCATTTCAAGGGACTTTTGGCACTTGTTCTGGAGGGATTCCACCATTATCGAAACAAGGACTTTGTGAACAGCGGAAGACCGCCCTCTAATCAATCAAAACACGAGGATTTCGTGTATAATCTTCCCTTTAATCTCCTCTTCTTCACTGTAAACACGAGGATTTCATGTATAAACTGCAAACAAACATCATTGTAATAGTTTTCTTAAGATTTAAGAAACTATAAAGTGGACGTAGGCTTGGATTGAGCCCAACCACTATAAAAATATTGTGTGTATCCTTTACTTTTACTGCTTTTTCTGCATTGTTGGTGATCGTGAGGTTGTCACATTGAATTTGGGTGTTAGTACCAAAATTTGGTCTAACATTTTCACACATATTTGCTTTCTCTTCTTCGCAGGTATGGATTATACTTGCAGCTGGCAGGCCCGGCGCGGCCTTGGATTTCTTGGATTATCCAGAACACATCTTCCTTCATTCAGCAAGATATGTTCTGGGGGGCAAAATGTTGACCCGCTTTTTATTCAAAGCTGTCATACATGGAATCTCTTCCGAACAATACGCTCAAGTGTTGGGAATACCGTCAGAAGACAGCAAGCGATTTGGTTGAAATCGCATCACAAACAAAGAATGGCCCGGAACTCCTATCGGACGACCTTTTCTGGGCCCGAAATCATCAATTACGGAGCTGAGCTCTGTAATTCTCGTAGCTCTCTGAATGAGCTTCAGTTTGAGCTTTGGTTCAACTCAATCGGACTTACGGTTTGAAAGTTATGCCCATTTCCGTGAACGGATGCAGAACCGGAAACTTGGATTTGGAATTAGCATATCCCTTTCGGATCGGATCGGCCTAGGAGGACCGGATCGGATTAAGACATCACTCCTTCACCAACTTAGCATCTTCCCTTCAACGCACAGGTGCCGGCTTGGATTGGAGACCCCGGTTCAGATCGGGATGAGGCAGACCCGACCCGCCTGCAGTAATCTACACAAAACTTCGCAATGTCTTCGGCTCGAAAGCTCCGCACCGGTTCGGATCGGGACGGAACCGATCCCCTTCGACTCTGCACAGAAGTGCGCGCACGCTCTCTGCTGGAACAACCGGCTCGGTTCGGATCCGATCCGAACCGACTGGGCCTGCTGCTGCCACACTTCAGATTTGACCGATTCTCTTGCTATAACCACCTCCTACAAACACGGATCGGCCTCCACCTGTCCTAGCACGACCTGATGACCACTTCTCCACTACTTCCGAGATCACCTCAGCGCGTGCCACGTGCCCCTCCAATCCGAACCGATTCAGACTCCCTGGCACTCCTCTACCCCTATAAATACACCACAACATGGCCATTTCAAGGGACTTTTGGCACTTGTTCTGGAGGGATTCCACCATTATCGAAACAAGGACTTTGTGAACAGCGGAAGACCGCCCTCTAATCAATCAAAACACGAGGATTTCGTGTATAATCTTCCCTTTAATCTCCTCTTCTTCACTGTAAACACGAGGATTTCATGTATAAACTGCAAACAAACATCATTGTAATAGTTTTCTTAAGATTTAAGAAACTATAAAGTGGACGTAGGCTTGGATTGAGCCCAACCACTATAAAAATATTGTGTGTATCCTTTACTTTTACTGCTTTTTCTGCATTGTTGGTGATCGTGAGGTTGTCACATTGAATTTGGGTGTTAGTACCAAAATTTGGTCTAACATTTTCACACATATTTGCTTTCTCTTCTTCGCAGGTATGGATTATACTTGCAGCTGGCAGGCCCGGCGCGGCCTTGGATTTCTTGGATTATCCAGAACACATCTTCCTTCATTCAGCAAGATATGTTCTGGGGGGCAAAATGTTGACCCGCTTTTTATTCAAAGCTGTCATACATGGAATCTCTTCCGAACAATACGCTCAAGTGTTGGGAATACCGTCAGAAGACAGCAAGCGATTTGGTTGAAATCGCATCACAAACAAAGAATGGCCCGGAACTCCTATCGGACGACCTTTTCTGGGCCCGAAATCATCAATTACGGAGCTGAGCTCTGTAATTCTCGTAGCTCTCTGAATGAGCTTCAGTTTGAGCTTTGGTTCAACTCAATCGGACTTACGGTTTGAAAGTTATGCCCATTTCCGTGAACGGATGCAGAACCGGAAACTTGGATTTGGAATTAGCATATCCCTTTCGGATCGGATCGGCCTAGGAGGACCGGATCGGATTAAGACATCACTCCTTCACCAACTTAGCATCTTCCCTTCAACGCACAGGTGCCGGCTCGGATTGGAGACCCCGGTTCGGATCGGGATGAGGCAGACCCGACCCGCCTGCAGTAATCTACACAAAACTTCGCAATGTCTTCGGCTCGAAAGCTCCCCACCGGTTCGGATCGGGACCGAACCGATCCCCTTCGACTCTGCACAGAAGTGCGCGCACGCTCTCTGCTGGAACAACCGGCTCGGTTCGGATCCGATCCGAACCGACTGGGCCTGCTGCTGCCACACTTCAGATTTGACCGATTCTCTTGCCATAACCACCTCCTACAAACACGGATCGGCCTCCACCTGTCCTTGCACGACCTGATGACCACTTCTCCACTACTTCCGAGATCACCTCAGCGCGTGCCACGTGCCCCTCCGATCCGAACCGATTCAGACTCCCTGGCACTCTTCTACGCCTATAAATACACCACAACATGGCCATTTCAAGGGACTTTTGGCACTTGTTCTGGAGGGATTCCACCATTATCGAAACAAGGACTTTGTGAACAGCGGAAGACCGCCCTCTAATCAATCAAAACACGAGGATTTCGTGTATAATCTTCCCTTTAATCTCCTCTTCTTCATTGTAAACACGAGGATTTCATGTATAAACTGCAAACAAACATCATTGTAATAGTTTTCTTAAGATTTAAGAAACTATAAAGTGGACGTAGGCTTGGATTGAGCCCAACCACTATAAAAATATTGTGTGTATCCTTTACTTTTACTGCTTTTTCTGCATTGTTGGTGATCGTGAGGTTGTCACATTGAATTTGGGTGTTAGTACCAAAATTTGGTCTAACATTTTCACACATATTTGCTTTCTCTTCTTCGCTGGTATGGATTATACTTGCAGCTGGCAGGCTCGGCGCGGCCTTGGATTTCTTGGATTATCCAGAACACATCTTCCTTCATTCAGCAAGATATGTTCTGGGGGGAAAAATGTTGACCCGCTTTTTAGTCAAAGCAGTCATACATGGAATCTCTTCTGAACAATACGCTCAAGTGTTGGGAATACCGTCAGAAGACAGCAAGCGATTTGGTTGAAATCGCATCACAAACAAAGAATGGCCCGGAACTCCTGTCGGACGACCTTTTCTGGGCCCGAAATCATCAATTACGGAGCTGTGCTCCGTAATTCTCGTAGCTCTCTGAATGAGCTTCAGTTTGAGCTTTGGTTCAACTCAATCGGACTTACGGTTTGAAAGTTATGCCCATTTCCGTGAACGCATGCAGAACCGGAAACTTGGATTTGGAATTAGCATATCCCTTTCGGATCGGATCGGCCTAGGAGGACCGGATCGGATTAAGACATCACTCCTTCACCAACTTAGCATCTTCCCTTCAACGCACAGGTGCCGGCTCGGATTGGAGACCCCGGTTCGGATCGGGATGAGGCAGACCCGACCCGCCTGCAGTAATCTACACAAAACTTCGCAATGTCTTCGGCTCGAAAGCTCCGCACCGGTTCGGATCGGGACTGAACCGATCCCCTTCGACTCTGCACAGAAGTGCGCGCACGCTCTCTGCTGGAACAACCGGCTCGGTTCGGATCCGATCCGAACCGACTGGGCCTGCTGCTCCCACACTTCAGATTTGACCGATTCTCTTGCCATAACCACCTCCTACAAACACGGATCGGCCTCCACCTGTCCTAGCACGACCTGATGACCACTTCTCCACTACTTCCGAGATCACCTCAGCGCGTGCCACGTGCCCCTCCGATCCGAACCGATTCAGACTCCCTGGCACTCCTCTACGCCTATAAATACACCACATGGCCATTTCAAGGGACTTTTGGCACTTGTTCTGGAGGGATTCCACCATTATTGAAACAAGGACTTTGTGAACAGCGGAAGACCGCCCTCTAATCAATCAAAACACGAGGATTTCGTGTATAATCTTCCCTTTAATCTCCTCCTCTTCACTGCAAACACGAGGATTTCATGTATAAGCTGCAAACAAACATCATTGTAATAGTTTTCTTAAGATTTAAGAAACTATAAAGTGGACGTAGGCTTGGATTGAGCCCAACCACTATAAAAATATTGTGTGTATCCTTTACTTTTACTGCTTTTTCTGCATTGTTGGTGATCGTGAGGTTGTCACATTGAATTTGGGTGTTAGTACCAAAATTTGGTCTAACATTTTCACACATATTTGCTTTCTCTTCTTCGCAGGTATGGATTATACTTGCAGCTGGCAGGCCCAGCGCGGCCTTGGATTTCTTGGATTATCCAGAACACATCTTCCTTCATTCAGCAAGATATGTTCTGGGGGGCAAAATGTTGACCCGCTTTTTAGTCAAAGCAGTCATACATGGAATCTCTTCTGAACAATACGCTCAAGTGTTGGGAATACCGTCAGAAGACAGCAAGCGATTTGGTTGAAATCGCATAACAAACAAAGAATGGCCCGGAACTCCTATCGGACGACCTTTTCTGGGCCCGAAATCATCAATTACGGAGCTGAGCTCTGTAATTCTCGTAGCTCTCTGAATGAACTTCAGTTTGAGCTTTGGTTCAACTCAATCGGACTTACGGTTTGAAAGTTATGCCCATTTCCGTGAACGCATGCAGAACCGGAAACTTGGATTTAGCATATCCCTTTCGGATCGGATCGGCCTAGGAGGACCGGATCGGATTAAGACATCACACCTTCACCAGCTTAGCATCTTCCCTTCAACGCACAGGTGCCGGCTCGGATTGGAGACCCCGGTTCGGATCGGGATGAGGCAGACCCGACCCGCCTGCAGTAATCTACACAAAACTTCGCAATGTCTTCGGCTCGAAAGCTCCGCACCGGTTCGGATCGGGACGGAACCGATCCCCTTCGACTCTGCACAGAAGTGCGCGCACGCTCTCTGCTGGAACAACCGGCTCGGTTCGGATCCGATCCGAACCGACTGGGCCTACTGCTGCCACACTTCAGATTTGACCGATTCTCTTGCCATAACCACCTCCTACAAACACGGATCGGCCTCCACCTGTCCTAGCACGACCTGATGACCACTTCTCCCCTACTTCCGAGATCACCTCAGCGCGTGCCACGTGCCCCTCCGATCCGAACCGATTCGGACTCCCTGGCACTCCTCTACGCCTATAAATACACCACAACATGGCCATTTCAAGGGACTTTTGGCACTTGTTCTGGAGGGATTCCACCATTATCGAAACAAGGACTTTGTGAACAGCGGAAGACCGCCCTCTAATCAATCAAAACACGAGGATTTCGTGTATAATCTTCCATTTAATCTCCTCTTCTTCACTGTAAACACGAGGATTTCATGTATAAGCTGCAAACAAACATCATTGTAATAGTTTTCTTAAGATTTAAGAAACTATAAAGTGGACGTAGGCTTGGATTGAGCCCAACCACTATAAAAATATTGTGTGTATCCATTACTTTTACTTCTTTTTCTGCATTGTTGGTGATCGTGAGGTTGTCACATTGAATTTGGGTGTTAGTACCAAAATTTGGTCTAACATTTTCACACATATTTGCTTTCTCTTCTTCGCAGGTATGGATTATACTTGTAGCTGGCAGGCCCGGCGCGGCCTTGGATTTCTTGGATTATCCAGAACACATCTTCCTTCATTCAGCAAGATATGTTCTGGGGGGCAAAATGTTGACCCGCTTTTTAGTCAAAGCAGTCATACATGGAATCTCTTCTGAACAATACGCTCAAGTGTTGGGAATACCGTCAGAAGACAGCAAGCGATTTGGTTGAAATTGCATCACAAACAAAGAATGGCCCGGAACTCCTATCGGACGACCTTTTCTGGGCCCGAAATCATCAATTACGGTGCTATGCTCTGTAATTCTCGTAGCTCTCTGAATGAGCTTCAGTTTGAGCTTTGGTTCAACTCAATCGGACTTACGGTTTGAAAGTTATGCCCATTTCCGTGAACGCATGCAGAACCGGAAACTTGGATTTGGAATTAGCATATCCCTTTCGGATCGGATCGGCCTAGGAGGACCGGATCGGATTAAGACATCACTCCTTCACCAACTTAGCATCTTCCCTTCAACGCACAGGTGCCGGCTTGGATTGGAAACCCCGGTTCGGATCGGGATGAGGCAGACCCGACCCGCCTGCAGTAATCTACACAAAACTTCGCAATGTCTTCGGCTCGAAAGTTCCGCACCGGTTCGGATCGGGACGGAACCGATCCCCTTCGACTCTGCACAGAAGTGCGCGCACGCTCTCTACTGGAACAACCGGCTCGGTTCGGATCCGATCCGAACCGACTGGGCCTGTTGCTGCCACACTTCAGATTTGACCGATTCTCTTGCCATAACCACCTCCTACAAACACGGATCGGCCTCCACCTGTCCTAGCACGACCTGATGACCACTTCTCCACTACTTCCGAGATCACCTCAGCGCGTGCCACGTGCCCCTCCGATCCGAACCGATTCAGACTCCCTGGCACTCCTCGACGCCTATAAATACACCACAACATGGCCATTTCAAGGGACTTTTGGCACTTGTTCTGGAGGGATTCCACCATTATCGAAACAAGGACTTTGTGAACAGCGGAAGACCGCCCTCTAATCAATCAAAACACGAGGATTTCGTGTATAAACTGCAAACAAACATCATTGTAATAGTTTTCTTAAGATTTAAGAAACTATAAAGTGGACGTAGGCTTGGATTGAGCCCAACCACTATAAAAATATTGTGTGTATCCTTTACTTTTACTGCTTTTTTTGCATTGTTGGTGATCGTGAGGTTGTCACATTGAATTTGGGTGTTAGTACCAAAATTTGGTCTAACATTTTCACACATATTTGCTTTCTCTTCTTCGCAGGTATGGATTATACTTGCAGCTGGCAGGCCCGGCGCGGCCTTGGATTTCTTGGATTATCCAGAACACATCTTCCTTCATTCAGCAAGATATGTTCTGGGGGGCAAAATGTTGACCCGCTTTTTAGTCAAAGCTGTCATACATGGAATCTCTTCCGAACAATACGCTCAAGTGTTGGGAATACCGTCAGAAGACAGCAAGCGATTTGGTTGAAATCGCATCACAAACAAAGAATGGCCCGGAACTCCTATCGGACGACCTTTTCTGGGCCCGAAATCATCAATTACGGAGCTGAGCTCTGTAATTCTCGTAGCTCTCTGAATGAGCTTCAGTTTGAGCTTTGGTTCAACTCAATCGGACTTACGGTTTAAAAGTTATGCCCATTTCCGTGAACGGATGCAGAACCGGAAACTTGGATTTGGAATTAGCATATCCCTTTCGGATCGGATCGGCCTAGGAGGACCGGATCGGATTAAGACATCACTCCTTCACCAACTTAGCATCTTCCCTTCAACGCACAGGTGCCGGCTTGGATTGGAGACCCCGGTTCGGATCGGGATGAGGCAGACCCGACCCGCCTGCAGTAATCTACACAAAACTTCGCAATGTCTTCGGCTCGAAAGCTCCGCACCGGTTCGGATCGGGACGGAACCGATCCCCTTCGACTCTGCACAGAAGTGCGCGCACGCTCTCTGCTGGAACAACCGGCTCGGTTCGGATCCGATCCGAACCGACTGGGCCTGCTGCTGCCACACTTCAGATTTGACCGATTCTCTTGCCATAACCACCTCCTACAAACACGGATCGGCCTCCACCTGTCCTAGCACGACCTGATGACCACTTCTCCACTACTTCCGAGATCACCTCAGCGCGTGCCACGTGCCCCTCCAATCCGAACCGATTCAGACTCCCTGGCACTCCTCTACGCCTATAAATACACCACAACATGGCCATTTCAAGGGACTTTTGACACTTGTTCTGGAGGGATTCCACCATTATCGAAACAAGGACTTTGTGAACAGCGGAAGACCGCCCTCTAATCAATCAAAACACGAGGATTTCATGTATAATCTTCCCTTTAATCTCCTCTTCTTCACTGTAAACACGAGGATTTCATGTATAAACTGCAAACAAACATCATTGTAATAGTTTTCTTAAGATTTAAGAAACTATAAAGTGGACGTAGGCTTGGATTGAGCCCAACCACTATAAAAATATTGTGTGTATCCTTTACTTTTACTGCTTTTTCTGCATTGTTGATGATCGTGAGGTTGTCACATTGAATTTGGGTGTTAGTACCAAAATTTGGTCTAACATTTTCACACATATTTGCTTTCTCTTCTTCGCAGGTATGGATTATACTTGCAGCTGGCAGACCCGGCGCGGCCTTGGATTTCTTGGATTATCCAGAACACATCTTCCTTCATTCAGCAAGATATGTTCTGGGGGGCAAAATGTTGACCCGCTTTTTAGTCAAAGCTGTCATACATGGAATCTCTTCCGAACAATACGCTCAAGTGTTGGGAATACCGTCAGAAGACAGCAAGCGATTTGGTTGAAATCGCATCACAAACAAAGAATGGCCCGGAACTCCTATCGGACGACCTTTTCTGGGCCCGAAATCATCAATTACGGAGTTGAGCTCTGTAATTCTCGTAGCTCTCTGAATGAGCTTCAGTTTGAGCTTTGGTTCAACTCAATCGGACTTACGGTTTGAAAGTTATGCCCATTTCCGTGAACGGATGCAGAACCGGAAACTTGGATTTGGAATTAGCATATCCCTTTCGGATCGGATCGGCCTAGGAGGACCGGATCGGATTAAGACATCACTCCTTCACCAACTTAGCATCTTCCCTTCAACGCACAGGTGCCGGCTCGGATTGGAGACCCCGGTTCGGATCGGGATGAGGCAGACCCGACCCGACTGCAGTAATCTACACAAAACTTCGCAATGTCTTCGGCTCGAAAGCTCCGCACCGGTTCGGATCGGGACCGAACCGATCCCCTTCGACTCTGCACAGAAGTGCGCGCACGCTCTCTGCTGGAACAACCGGCTCGGTTCGGATCCGATCCGAACCGACTGGGCCTGCTGCTGCCACACTTCAGATTTGACCGATTCTCTTGCCATAACCACCTCCTACAAACACGGATCGGCCTCCACCTGTCCTAGCACGACCTGATGACCACTTCTCCACTACTTCCGAGATCACCTCAGCGCGTGCCACGTGCCCCTCCGATCCGAACCGATTCAGACTCCCTGGCACTCCTCTACGCCTATAAATACACCACAACATGGCCATTTCAAGGGACTTTTGGCACTTGTTCTGGAGGGATTCCACCATTATCGAAACAAGGACTTTGTGAACAGCGGAAGACCGCCCTCTAATCAATCAAAACACGAGGATTTCGTGTATAATCTTCCCTTTAATCTCCTCTTCTTCATTGTAAACACGAGGATTTCATGCATAAACTGCAAACAAACATCATTGTAATAGTTTTCTTAAGATTTAAGAAACTATAAAGTGGACGTAGGCTTGGATTGAGCCCAACCACTATAAAAATATTGTGTGTATCCTTTACTTTTACTGCTTTTTCTGCATTGTTGGTGATCGTGAGGTTGTCACATTGAATTTGGGTGTTAGTACCAAAATTTGGTCTAACATTTTCACACATATTTGCTTTCTCTTCTTCGCTGGTATGGATTATACTTGCAACTGGCAGGCTCGGCGCGGCCTTGGATTTCTTGGATTATCCAGAACACATCTTCCTTCATTCAGCAAGATATGTTCTGGGGGGCAAAATGTTGACCCGCTTTTTAGTCAAAGCAGTCATACATGGAATCTCTTCTGAACAATACGCTCAAGTGTTGGGAATACCGTCAGAAGACAGCAAGCGATTTGGTTGAAATCGCATCACAAACAAAGAATGGCCCGGAACTCCTGTCGGACGACCTTTTCTGGGCCCGAAATCATCAGTTACGGAGCTATGCTCCGTAATTCTCGTAGCTCTCTGAATGAGCTTCAGTTTGAGCTTTGGTTCAACTCAATCGGACTTACGGTTTGAAAGTTATGCCCATTTCCGTGAACGCATGCAGAACCGGAAACTTGGATTTGGAATTAGCATATCCCTTTCGGATCGGATCGGCCTAGGAGGACCGGATCGGATTAAGACATCACTCCTTCACCAACTTAGCATCTTCCCTTGAACGCACAGGTGCCGGCTCGGATTGGAGACCCCGGTTCGGATCGGGATGAGGCAGACCCGACCCGACTGCAGTAATCTACACAAAACTTCGCAATGTCTTCGGCTCGAAAGCTCCGCACCGGTTCGGATCGGGACCGAACCGATCCCCTTCGACTCTGCACAGAAGTGCGCGCACGCTCTCTGCTGGAACAACCGGCTCGGTTCGGATCCGATCCGAACCGACTGGGCCTGCTGCTGCCACACTTCAGATTTGACCGATTCTCTTGCCATAACCACCTCCTACAAACACGGATCGGCCTCCACCTGTCCTAGCACGACCTGATGACCACTTCTCCACTACTTCCGAGATCACCTCAGCGCGTGCCACGTGCCCCTCCGATCCGAACCGATTCAGACTCCCTGGCACTCCTCTACGCCTATAAATACACCACAACATGGCCATTTCAAGGGACTTTTGGCACTTGTTCTGGAGGGATTCCACCATTATCGAAACAAGGACTTTGTGAACAGCGGAAGACCGCCCTCTAATCAATCAAAACACGAGGATTTCGTGTATAATCTTCCCTTTAATCTCCTCTTCTTCATTGTAAACACGAGGATTTCATGCATAAACTGCAAACAAACATCATTGTAATAGTTTTCTTAAGATTTAAGAAACTATAAAGTGGACGTAGGCTTGGATTGAGCCCAACCACTATAAAAATATTGTGTGTATCCTTTACTTTTACTGCTTTTTCTGCATTGTTGGTGATCGTGAGGTTGTCACATTGAATTTGGGTGTTAGTACCAAAATTTGGTCTAACATTTTCACACATATTTGCTTTCTCTTCTTCGCTGGTATGGATTATACTTGCAACTGGCAGGCTCGGCGCGGCCTTGGATTTCTTGGATTATCCAGAACACATCTTCCTTCATTCAGCAAGATATGTTCTGGGGGGCAAAATGTTGACCCGCTTTTTAGTCAAAGCAGTCATACATGGAATCTCTTCTGAACAATACGCTCAAGTGTTGGGAATACCGTCAGAAGACAGCAAGCGATTTGGTTGAAATCGCATCACAAACAAAGAATGGCCCGGAACTCCTGTCGGACGACCTTTTCTGGGCCCGAAATCATCAGTTACGGAGCTATGCTCCGTAATTCTCGTAGCTCTCTGAATGAGCTTCAGTTTGAGCTTTGGTTCAACTCAATCGGACTTACGGTTTGAAAGTTATGCCCATTTCCGTGAACGCATGCAGAACCGGAAACTTGGATTTGGAATTAGCATATCCCTTTCGGATCGGATCGGCCTAGGAGGACCGGATCGGATTAAGACATCACTCCTTCACCAACTTAGCATCTTCCCTTGAACGCACAGGTGCCGGCTCGGATTGGAGACCCCGGTTCGGATCGGGATGAGGCAGACCCGACCCGACTGCAGTAATCTACACAAAACTTCGCAATGTCTTCGGCTCGAAAGCTCCGCACCGGTTCGGATCGGGACCGAACCGATCCCCTTCGACTCTGCACAGAAGTGCGCGCACGCTCTCTGCTGGAACAACCGGCTCGGTTCGGATCCGATCCGAACCGACTGGGCCTGCTGCTGCCACACTTCAGATTTGACCGATTCTCTTGCCATAACCACCTCCTACAAACACGGATCGGCCTCCACCTGTCCTAGCACGACCTGATGACCACTTCTCCACTACTTCCGAGATCACCTCAGCGCGTGCCACGTGCCCCTCCGATCCGAACCGATTCAGACTCCCTGGCACTCCTCTACGCCTATAAATACACCACAACATGGCCATTTCAAGGGACTTTTGGCACTTGTTCTGGAGGGATTCCACCATTATCGAAACAAGGACTTTGTGAACAGCGGAAGACCGCCCTCTAATCAATCAAAACACGAGGATTTCGTGTATAATCTTCCCTTTAATCTCCTCTTCTTCATTGTAAACACGAGGATTTCATGCATAAACTGCAAACAAACATCATTGTAATAGTTTTCTTAAGATTTAAGAAACTATAAAGTGGACGTAGGCTTGGATTGAGCCCAACCACTATAAAAATATTGTGTGTATCCTTTACTTTTACTGCTTTTTCTGCATTGTTGGTGATCGTGAGGTTGTCACATTGAATTTGGGTGTTAGTACCAAAATTTGGTCTAACATTTTCACACATATTTGCTTTCTCTTCTTCGCTGGTATGGATTATACTTGCAACTGGCAGGCTCGGCGCGGCCTTGGATTTCTTGGATTATCCAGAACACATCTTCCTTCATTCAGCAAGATATGTTCTGGGGGGCAAAATGTTGACCCGCTTTTTAGTCAAAGCAGTCATACATGGAATCTCTTCTGAACAATACGCTCAAGTGTTGGGAATACCGTCAGAAGACAGCAAGCGATTTGGTTGAAATCGCATCACAAACAAAGAATGGCCCGGAACTCCTGTCGGACGACCTTTTCTGGGCCCGAAATCATCAGTTACGGAGCGATGCTCCGTAATTCTCGTAGCTCTCTGAATGAGCTTCAGTTTGAGCTTTGGTTCAACTCAATCGGACTTACGGTTTGAAAGTTATGCCCATTTCCGTGAACGCATGCAGAACCGGAAACTTGGATTTGGAATTAGCATATCCCTTTCGGATCGGATCGGCCTAGGAGGACCGGATCGGATTAAGACATCACTCCTTCACCAACTTAGCATCTTCCCTTCAACGCACAGGTGCCGGCTCGGATTGGAGACCCCGGTTCGGATCGGGATGAGGCAGACCCGACCCGCCTGCAGTTATCTACACAAAACTTCGCAATGTCTTCGGCTCGAAAGCTCCGCACCGGTTCGGATCGGGACTGAACCGATCCCCTTCGACTCTGCACAGAAGTGCGCGCACGCTCTCTGCTGGAACAACCGGCTCGGTTCGGATCCGATCCGAACCGATTGGGCCTGCTGCTGCCACACTTCAGATTTGACCGATTCTCTTGCCATAACCACCTCCTACAAACACGGATCGGCCTCCACCTGTCCTAGCACGACCTGATGACCACTTCTCCATTACTTCCGAGATCACCTCAGCGCGTGCCACGTGCCCCTCCAATCCGAACCGATTCAGACTCCCTGGCACTCCTCTACGCCTATAAATACACCACAACATGGCCATTTCAAGGGACTTTTGGCACTTGTTCTGGAGGGATTCCACCATTATCGAAACAAGGACTTTGTGAACAGCGGAAGACCGCCCTCTAATCAATCAAAACACGAGGATTTCGTGTATAATCTTCCCTTTAATCTCCTCTTCTTCACTGTAAACACGAGGATTTCATGTATAAACTGCAAACAAACATCATTGTAATAGTTTTCTTAAGATTTAAGAAACTATAAAGTGGACGTAGGCTTGGATTGAGCCCAACCACTATAAAAATATTGTGTGTATCCTTTACTTTTACTGCTTTTTCTGCATTGTTGGTGATCGTGAGGTTGTCACATTGAATTTGGGTGTTAGTACCAAAATTTGGTCTAACATTTTCACACATATTTGCTTTCTCTTCTTCGCAGGTATGGATTATACTTGCAGCTGGCAGGCCCGGCGCGGCCTTGGATTTCTTGGATTATCCAGAACACATCTTCCTTCATTCAGCAAGATATGTTCTGGGGGGCAAAATGTTGACCCGCTTTTTAGTCAAAGCTGTCATACATGGAATCTCTTCCGAACAATACGCTCAAGTGTTGGGAATACCGTCAGAAGACAGCAAGCGATTTGGTTGAAATCGCATCACAAACAAAGAATGGCCCAGAACTCCTATCGGACGACCTTTTCTGGGCCCGAAATCACAAATTACGGAGCTGAGCTCCGTAATTCTCGTAGCTCTCTGAATGAGCTTCAGTTTGAGCTTTGGTTCAACTCAATCGGACTTACGGTTTGAAAGTTATGCCCATTTCCGTGAACGGATGCAGAACCGGAAACTTGGATTTGGAATTAGCATATCCCTTTCGGATCGGATCGGCCTAGGAGGACCGGATCGGATTAAGACATCACTCCTTCACCAACTTAGCATCTTCCCTTCAACGCACAGGTGCCGGCTCGGATTGGAGACCCCGGTTCGGATTGGGATGAGGCAGACCCGACCCGCCTGCAGTAATCTACACAAAACTTCGCAATGTCTTCGGCTCGAAAGCTCCGCACCGGTTCGGATCGGGACCGAACCAATCCCCTTCGACTCTGCACAGAAGTGCGCGCACGCTCTCTGCTGGAACAACCGGCTCGGTTCGGATCCGATCCGAACCGACTGGGCCTGCTGCTGCCACACTTCAGATTTGACCGATTCTCTTGCCATAACCACCTCCTACAAACACGGATCGGCCTCCACCTGTCCTAGCACGACCTGATGACCACTTCTCCACTACTTCCGAGATCACCTCAGCGCGTGCCACGTGCCCCTCCGATCCGAACCGATTCAGACTCCCTGGCACTCCTCTACGCCTATAAATACACCACAACATGGCCATTTCAAGGGACTTTTGGCACTTGTTCTGGAGGGATTCCACCATTATCGAAATAAGGACTTTGTGAACAGCGGAAGACCGCCCTCTAATCAATCAAAACACGAGGATTTCGTGTATAATCTTCCCTTTAATCTCCTCTTCTTCACTGTAAACACGAGGATTTCATGTATAAACTGCAAACAAACATCATTGTAATAGTTTTCTTAAGATTTAAGAAACTATAAAGTGGACGTAGGCTTGGATTGAGCCCAACCACTATAAAAATATTGTGTGTATCCTTTACTTTTACTGCTTTTTCTGCATTGTTGGTGATCGTGAGGTTGTCACCTTGAATTTGGGTGTTAGTACCAAAATTTGGTCTAACATTTTCACACATATTTGCTTTCTCTTCTTCGCAGGTATGGATTATACTTGCAGCTGACAGGCCCGGCGCGGCCTTGGATTTCTTGGATTATCCAGAACACATCTTCCTTCATTCAGCAAGATATGTTCTGGGGGGCAAAATGTTGACCCGCTTTTTAGTCAAAGCTGTCATACATGGAATCTCTTCCGAACAATACGCTCAAGTGTTGGGAATACCGTCAGATGACAGCAAGCGATTTGGTTGAAATCGCATCACAAACAAAGAATGGCCCAGAACTCCTATCGGACGACCTTTTCTGGGCCCGAAATCATCAATTACGGAGTTGAGCTCTGTAATTCTCGTAGCTCTCTGAATGAGCTTCAGTTTGAGCTTTGGTTCAACTCAATCGGACTTACGGTTTGAAAGTTATGCCCATTTCCGTGAACGGATGCAGAACCGGAAACTTGGATTTGGAATTAGCATATCCCTTTCGGATCGGATCGGCCTAGGAGGACCGGATCGGATTAAGACATCACTCCTTCACCAACTTAGCATCTTCCCTTCAACGCACAGGTGCCGGCTCGGATTGGAGACCCCGGTTCGGATCGGGATGAGGCAGACCCGACCCGCCTGCAGTAATCTACACAAAACTTCGCAATGTCTTCGGCTCGAAAGCTCCGCACCGGTTCGGATCGGGACCGAACCAATCCCCTTCGACTCTGCATAGAAGTGCGCGCACGCTCTCTGCTGGAACAACCGGCTCGGTTCGGATCCGATCCGAACCGACTGGGCCTGCTGCTGCCACACTTCAGATTTGACCGATTCTCTTGCCATAACCACCTCCTACAAACACGGATCGGCCTCCACCTGTCCTAGCACGACCTGATGACCACTTCTCCACTACTTCCGAGATCACCTCAGCGCGTGCCACGTGCCCCTCCGATCCGAACCGATTCAGACTCCCTGGCACTCCTCTACGCCTATAAATACACCACAACATGGCCATTTCAAGGGACTTTTGGCACTTGTTCTGGAGGGATTCCACCATTATCGAAACAAGGACTTTGTGAACAGCGGAAGACCGCCCTCTAATCAATCAAAACACGAGGATTTCGTGTATAATCTTCCCTTTAATCTCCTCTTCTTCATTGTAAACACGAGGATTTCATGCATAAACTGCAAACAAACATCATTGTAATAGTTTTCTTAAGATTTAAGAAACTATAAAGTGGACGTAGGCTTGGATTGAGCCCAACCACTATAAAAATATTGTGTGTATCCTTTACTTTTGCTGCTTTTTCTGCATTGTTGGTGATCGTGAGGTTGTCACATTGAATTTGGGTGTTAGTACCAAAATTTGGTCTAACATTTTCACACATATTTGCTTTCTCTTCTTCGCTGGTATGGATTATACTTGCAGCTGGCAGGCTCGGCGCGGCCTTGGATTTCTTGGATTATCCAGAACACATCTTCCTTCATTCAGCAAGATATGTTCTGGGGGGCAAAATGTTGACCCGCTTTTTAGTCAAAGCAGTCATACATGGAATCTCTTCTGAACAATACGATCAAGTGTTGGGAATACCGTCAGAAGACAGCAAGCGATTTGGTTGAAATCGCATCACAAACAAAGAATGGCCCGGAACTCCTGTCGGACGACCTTTTCTGGGCCCGAAATCATCAATTACGGAGCTATGCTCCGTAATTCTCGTAGCTCTCTGAATGAGCTTCAGTTTGAGCTTTGGTTCAACTCAATCGGACTTACGGTTTGAAAGTTATGCCCATATCCGTGAACGCATGCAGAACCGGAAACTTGGATTTGGAATTAGCATATCCCTTTCGGATCGGATCGGCCTAGGAGGACCGTATCGGATTAAGACATCACTCCTTCACCAACTTAGCATCTTCCCTTCAACGCACAGGTGCCGGCTCGGATTGGAGACCCCGGTTCGGATCGGGATGAGGCAGACCCGACCCGCCTGCAGTTATCTACACAAAACTTCGCAATGTCTTCGGCTCGAAAGCTCCGCACCGGTTCGGATCAGGACTGAACCGATCCCCTTCGACTCTGCACAGAAGTGCGCACACGCTCTCTGCTGGAACAACTGGCTCGGTTCGGATCCGATCCGAACCGACTGGGCCTGCTGCTGCCACACTTCAGATTTGACCGATTCTCTTGCCATAACCACCTCCTACAAACACGGATCGGCCTCCACCTGTCCTAGCACGACCTGATGACCACTTCTCCACTACTTCCGAGATCACCTCAGCGCGTGCCACGTGCCCCTCCAATCCGAACCGATTCAGACTCCCTGGCACTCCTCTACGCCTATAAATACAACACAACATGGCCATTTCAAGGGACTTTTGGCACTTGTTCTGGAGGGATTCCACCATTATCGAAACAAGGACTTTGTGAACAGCGGAAGACCGCCCTCTAATCAATCAAAACACGAGGATTTCGTGTATAATCTTCCCTTTAATCTCCTCTTCTTCACTGTAAACACGAGGATTTCATGTATAAACTGCAAACAAACATCATTGTAATAGTTTTCTTAAGATTTAAGAAACTATAAAGTGGACGTAGGCTTGGATTGAGCCCAACCACTATAAAAATATTGTGTGTATCCTTTACTTTTACTGCTTTTTCTGCATTGTTGGTGATCGTGAGGTTGTCACATTGAATTTGGGTGTTAGTACCAAAATTTGGTCTAACATTTTCACACATATTTGCTTTCTCTTCTTCGCTGGTATGGATTATACTTGCAGCTGGCAGGCTCGGCGCGGCCTTGGATTTCTTGGATTATCCAGAACACATCTTCCTTCATTCAGCAAGATATGTTCTGGGGGGCAAAATGTTGACCCGCTTTTTAGTCAAAGCAGTCATACATGGAATCTCTTCTGAACAATACGCTCAAGTGTTGGGAATACCGTCAGAAGACAGCAAGCGATTTGGTTGAAATCGCATCACAAACAAAGAATGGCCCGGAACTCCTGTCGGACGACCTTTTCTGGGCCCGAAATCATCAATTACGGAGCTATGCTCCGTAATTCTCGTAGCTCTCTGAATGAGCTTCAGTTTGAGCTTTGGTTCAACTCAATCGGACTTACGGTTTGAAAGTTATGCCCATTTCCGTGAATGGATGCAGAACCGGAAACTTGGATTTGGAATTAGCATATCCCTTTCGGATCGGATCGGCCTAGGAGGACCGGATCGGATTAAGACATCACTCCTTCACCAACTTAGCATCTTCCCTTCAACGCACAGGTGCCGGCTCGGATTGGAGACCCCGGTTCGGATCGGGATGAGGCAGACCCGACCCGCCTGCAGTAATCTACACAAAACTTCGCAATGTCTTCGGCTCGAAAGCTCCGCACCGGTTCGGATCGGGACCGAACCAATCCCCTTCGACTCTGCACAGAAGTGCGCGCACGCTCTCTGCTGGAACAACCGGCTCGGTTCGGATCCGATCCGAACCGACTGGGCCTGCTGCTGCCACACTTCAGATTTGACCGATTCTCTTGCCATAACCACCTCCTACAAACACGGATCGGCCTCCACCTGTCCTAGCACGACCTGATGACCACTTCTCCACTACTTCCGAGATCACCTCAGCGCGTGCCACGTGCCCCTCCGATCCGAACCGATTCAGACTCCCTGGCACTCCTCTACGCCTATAAATACACCACAACATGGCCATTTCAAGGGACTTTTGGCACTTGTTCTGGAGGGATTCCACCATTATCGAAATAAGGACTTTGTGAACAGCGGAAGACCGCCCTCTAATCAATCAAAACACGAGGATTTCGTGTATAATCTTCCCTTTAATCTCCTCTTCTTCACTGTAAACACGAGGATTTCATGCATAAACTGCAAACAAACATCATTGTAATAGTTTTCTTAAGATTTAAGAAACTATAAAGTGGACGTAGGCTTGGATTGAGCCCAACCACTATAAAAATATTGTGTGTATCCTTTACTTTTACTGCTTTTTCTGCATTGTTGGTGATCGTGAGGTTGTCACATTGAATTTGGGTGTTAGTACCAAAATTTGGTCTAACATTTTCACACATATTTGCTTTCTCTTCTTCGCTGGTATGGATTATACTTGCAGCTGGCAGGCTCGGCGCGGCCTTGGATTTCTTGGATTATCCAGAACACATCTTCCTTCATTCAGCAAGATATGTTCTGGGGGGCAAAATGTTGACCCGCTTTTTAGTCAAAGCAGTCATACATGGAATCTCTTCTGAACAATACGCTCAAGTGTTGGGAATACCGTCAGAAGACAGCAAGCGATTTGGTTGAAATCGCATCACAAACAAAGAATGGCCCGGAACTCCTGTCGGACGACCTTTTCTGGGCCCGAAATCATCAATTACGGAGCTATGCTCCGTAATTCTCGTAGCTCTCTGAATGAGCTTCAGTTTGAGCTTTGGTTCAACTCAATCGGACTTACGGTTTGAAAGTTATGCCCATTTCCGTGAACGCATGCAGAACCAGAAACTTGGATTTGGAATTAGCATATCCCTTTCGGATCGGATCGGCCTAGGAGGACCGGATCGGATTAAGACATCACTCCTTCACCAACTTAGCATCTTCCCTTCAACGCACAGGTGCCGGCTCGGATTGGAGACCCCGGTTCGGATCGGGATGAGGCAGACCCGACCCGCCTGCAGTAATCTACACAAAACTTCGCAATGTCTTCGGCTCGAAAGCTCCGCACCGGTTCGGATCGGGACGGAACCGATCCCCTTCGACTCTACACAGAAGTGCGCGCACGCTCTCTGCTGGAACAACCGGCTCGGTTCGGATCCGATCCGAACCGACTGGGCCTGCTGCTGCCACACTTCAGATTTGACCGATTCTCTTGCCATAACCACCTCCTACAAACACGGATCGGCCTCCACCTGTCCTAGCACGACCTGATGACCACTTCTCCACTACTTCCGAGATCACCTCAGCGCGTGCCACGTGCCCCTCCGATCCGAACCGATTCAGACTCCCTGGCACTCCTCTACGCCTATAAATACACCACAACATGGCCATTTCAAGGGACTTTTGGCACTTGTTCTGGAGGGATTCCACCATTATCGAAATAAGGACTTTGTGAACAGCGGAAGACCGCCCTCTAATCAATCAAAACACGAGGATTTCGTGTATAATCTTCCCTTTAATCTCCTCTTCTTCATTGTAAACACGAGGATTTCATGCATAAACTGCAAACAAACATCATTGTAATAGTTTTCTTAAGATTTAAGAAACTATAAAGTGGACGTAGGCTTGGATTGAGCCCAACCACTATAAAAATATTGTGTGTATCCTTTACTTTTACTGCTTTTTCTGCATTGTTGGTGATCGTGAGGTTGTCACATTGAATTTGGGTGTTAGTACCAAAATTTGGTCTAACATTTTCACACATATTTGCTTTCTCTTCTTCGCTGGTATGGATTATACTTGCAGCTGGCAGGCTCGGCGCGGCCTTGGATTTCTTGGATTATCCAGAACACATCTTCCTTCATTCAGCAAGATATGTTCTGGGGGGCAAAATGTTGACCCGCTTTTTAGTCAAAGCAGTCATACATGGAATCTCTTCTGAACAATACGCTCAAGTGTTGGGAATACCGTCAGAAGACAGCAAGCGATTTGGTTGAAATCGCATCACAAACAAAGAATGGCCCGGAACTCCTGTCGGACGACCTTTTCTGGGCCCAAAATCATCAATTACGGAGCTATGCTCCGTAATTCTCGTAGCTCTCTGAATGAGCTTCAGTTTGAGCTTTGGTTCAACTCAATCGGACTTACGGTTTGAAAGTTATGCCCATTTCCGTGAACGCATGCAGAACCGGAAACTTGGATTTGGAATTAGCATATCCCTTTCGGATCGGATCGGCCTAGGAGGACCGGATCGGATTAAGACATCACTCCTTCACCAACTTAGCATCTTCCCTTCAACGCACAGGTGCCGGCTCGGATTGGAGACCCCGGTTCGGATCGGGATGAGGCAGACCCGACCCGCCTGCAGTAATCTACACAAAACTTCGCAATGTCTTCGGCTCGAAAGCTCCGCACCGGTTCGGATCGGGACTGAACCGATCCCCTTCGACTCTACACAGAAGTGCGCGCACGCTCTCTGCTGGAACAACCGGCTCGGTTCGGATCTGATCCGAACCGACTGGGCCTGCTGCTCCCACACTTCAGATTTGACCGATTCTCTTGCCATAACCACCTCCTACAAACACGGATCGGCCTCCACCTGTCCTAGCACGACCTGATGACCACTTCTCCACTACTTCCGAGATCACCTCAGCGCGTGCCACGTGCCCCTCCGATCCGAACCGATTCAGACTCCCTGGCACTCCTCTACGCCTATAAATACACCACAACATGGCCATTTCAAGGGACTTTTGGCACTTGTTCTGGAGGGATTCCACCATTATTGAAACAAGGACTTTGTGAACAGCGGAAGACCGCCCTCTAATCAATCAAAACACGAGGATTTCGTGTATAATCTTCCCTTTAATCTCCTCTTCTTCACTGCAAACACGAGGATTTCATGTATAAGCTGCAAACAAACATCATTGTAATAGTTTTCTTAAGATTTAAGAAACTATAAAGTGGACGTAGGCTTGGATTGAGCCCAACCACTATAAAAATATTGTGTGTATCCTTTACTTTTACTGCTTTTTCTGCATTGTTGGTGATCGTGAGGTTGTCACATTGAATTTGGGTGTTAGTACCAAAATTTGGTCTAACATTTTCACACATATTTGCTTTCTCTTCTTCGCAGGTATGGATTATACTTGCAGCTGGCAGGCCCGGTGCGGCCTTGGATTTCTTGGATTATCCAGAACACATCTTCCTTCATTCAGCAAGATATGTTCTGGGGGGCAAAATGTTGACCCGCTTTTTAGTCAAAGCTGTCATACATGGAATCTCTTCCGAACAATACGCTCAAGTGTTGGGAATACCGTCAGAAGACAGCAAGCGATTTGGTTGAAATCGCATCACAAACAAAGAATGGCCCAGAACTCCTATCGGACGACCTTTTCTGGGCCCGAAATCATCAATTACGAAGTTGAGCTCTGTAATTCTCGTAGCTCTCTGAATGAGCTTCAGTTTGAGCTTTGGTTCAACTCAATCGGACTTACGGTTTGAAAGTTATGTCCATTTCCGTGAACGGATGCAGAACCGGAAACTTGGATTTGGAATTAGCATATCCCTTTCGGATCGGATCGGCCTAGGAGGACCGGATCGGATTAAGACATCACTACTTCACCAACTTAGCATCTTCCCTTCAACGCACAGGTGCCGGCTCGGATTGGAGACCCCGGTTCGGATCGGGATGAGGCAGACCCGACCCGCCTGCAGTAATCTACACAAAACTTCGCAATGTCTTCGGCTCGAAAGCTCCGCACCGGTTCGGATCGGGACCGAACCAATCCCCTTCGACTCTGCACAGAAGTGCGCGCACGCTCTCTGCTAGAACAACCGGCTCGGTTCGGATCCGATCCGAACCGACTGGGCCTGCTGCTGCCACACTTCAGATTTGACCGATTCTCTTGCCATAACCACCTCCTACAAACACGGATCGGCCTCCACCTGTCCTAGCACGACCTGATGACCACTTCTCCACTACTTCCGAGATCACCTCAGCGTGTGCCACTGCCCCTCCGATCCGAACCGATTCAGACTCCCTGGCACTCCTCTACGCCTATAAATACACCACAACATGGCCATTTCAAGGGACTTTTGGCACTTGTTCTGGAGGGATTCCACCATTATCGAAACAAGGACTTTGTGAACAGCGGAAGACCGCCCTCTAATCAATCAAAACACGAGGATTTCGTGTATAATCTTCCCTTTAATCTCCTCTTCTTCATTGTAAACACGAGGATTTCATGCATAAACTGCAAACAAACATCATTGTAATAGTTTTCTTAAGATTTAAGAAACTATAAAGTGGACGTAGGCTTGGATTGAGCCCAACCACTATAAAAATATTGTGTGTATCCTTTACTTTTACTGCTTTTTCTGCATTGTTGGTGATCGTGAGGTTGTCACATTGAATTTGGGTGTTAGTACCAAAATTTGGTCTAACATTTTCACACATATTTGCTTTCTCTTCTTCGCTGGTATGGATTATACTTGCAGCTGGCAGGCTCGGCGCGGCCTTGGATTTCTTGGATTATCCAGAACACATCTTCCTTCATTCAGCAAGATATGTTCTGGGGGGCAAAATGTTGACCCGCTTTTTAGTCAAAGCAGTCATACATGGAATCTCTTCTGAACAATACGCTCAAGTGTTGGGAATACCGTCAGAAGACAGCAAGCGATTTGGTTGAAATCGCATCACAAACAAAGAATGGCCCGGAACTCCTGTCGGACGACCTTTTCTGGGCCCGAAATCATCAATTACGGAGCTATGCTCCGTATTTCTCGTAGCTCTCTGAATGAGCTTCAGTTTGAGCTTTGGTTCAACTCAATCGGACTTACGGTTTGAAAGTTATGCCCATTTCCGTGAACGCATGCAGAACCGGAAACTTGGATTTGGAATTAGCATATCCCTTTCGGATCGGATCGGCCTAGGAGGACCGGATCGGATTAAGACATCACTCCTTCACCAACTTAGCATCTTCCCTTCAACGCACAGGTGCCGGCTCGGATTGGAGACCCCGGTTCGGATCGGGATGAGGCAGACCCGACCCGCCTGCAGTTATCTACACAAAACTTCGCAATGTCTTCGGCTCGAAAGCTCCGCACCGGTTCGGATCGGGACTGAACCGATCCCCTTCGACACTGCACAGAAGTGCGCGCACGCTCTCTGCTGGAACAACCGGCTCGGTTCGGATCCGATCCGAACCGACTGGGCCTGCTGCTGCCACACTTCAGATTTGACCGATTCTCTTGCCATAACCACCTCCTACAAACACGGATCGGCCTCCACCTTTCCTAGCACGACCTGATGACCACTTCTCCACTACTTCCGAGATCACCTCAGCGCGTGCCACGTGCCCCTCCGATCCGAACCGATTCAGAATCCCTGGCACTCCTCTACGCCTATAAATACACCACAACATGGCCATTTCAAGGGACTTTTGGCACTTGTTCTGGAGGGATTCCACCATTATCGAAACAAGGACATTGTGAACAGCGGAAGACCGCCCTCTAATCAATCAAAACACGAGGATTTCGTGTATAATCTTCCCTTTAATCTCCTCTTCTTCATTGTAAACACGAGGATTTCATGCATAAACTGCAAACAAACATCATTGTAATAGTTTTCTTAAGATTTAAGAAACTATAAAGTGGACGTAGGCTTGGATTGAGCCCAACCACTATAAAAATATTGTGTGTATCCTTTACTTTTACTGCTTTTTCTGCATTGTTGGTGATCGTGAGGTTGTCACATTGAATTTGGGTGTTAGTACCAAAATTTGGTCTAACATTTTCACACTTATTTGCTTTCTCTTCTTCGCTGGTATGGATTATACTTGCAGCTGGCAGGCTCGGCGCGGCCTTGGATTTCTTGGATTATCCAGAACACATCTTCCTTCATTCAGCAAGATATGTTCTGGGGGGCAAAATGTTGACCCGCTTTTTAGTCAAAGCTGTCATACATGGAATTTCTTCTGAACAATACGCTCAAGTGTTGGGAATACCGTCAGAAGACAGCAAGCGATTTGGTTGAAATCGCATCACAAACAAAGAATGGCCCGGAACTCCTGTCGGACGACCTTTTCTGGGCCCGAAATCATCAATTACGGAGCTTTGCTCCGTAATTCTCGTAGCTCTCTGAATGAGCTTCAGTTTGAGCTTTGGTTCAACTCAATCGGACTTACGGTTTGAAAGTTATGCCCATTTCCGTGAACGCATGCAGAACCGGAAACTTGGATTTGGAATTAGCATATCCCTTTCGGATCGGATCGGCCTAGGAGGACCGGATCGGATTAAGACATCACTCCTTCACCAACTTAGCATCTTCCCTTCAACGCACAGGTGCCGGCTCGGATTGGAGACCCCGGTTCGGATCGGGATGAGGCAGACCCGACCCGCCTGCAGTTATCTACACAAAACTTCGCAATGTCTTCGGCTCGAAAGCTCCGCACCGGTTCGGATCGGGACCGAACCAATCCCCTTCGACTCTGCACAGAAGTGCGCGCACGCTCTCTGCTGGAACAACCGGCTCGGTTCGGATCCGATCCGAACCGACTGGGCCTGCTGCTGCCACACTTCAGATTTGACCGATTCTCTTGCCATAACCACCTCCTACAAACACGGATCGGCCTCCACCTGTCCTAGCACGACCTGATGACCACTTCTCCACTACTTCCGAGATCACCTCAGCGCGTGCCACGTGCCCCTCCAATCCGAACCGATTCAGACTCCCTGGCACTCCTCTACGCCTATAAATACACCACAACATGGCCATTTCAAGGGACTTTTGGCACTTGTTCTGGAGGGATTCCACCATTATCGAAACAAGGACTTTGTGAACAGCGGAAGACCGCCCTTTAATCAATCAAAACACGAGGATTTCGTGTATAATCTTCCCTTTAATCTCCTCTTCTTCACTGTAAACACGAGGATTTCATGTATAAACTGCAAACAAACATCATTGTAATAGTTTTCTTAAGATTTAAGAAACTATAAAGTGGACGTAGGCTTGGATTGAGCCCAACCACTATAAAAATATTGTGTGTATCCTTTACTTTTACTGCTTTTTCTGCATTGTTGGTGATCGTGAGGTTGTCACATTGAATTTGGGTGTTAGTACCAAAATTTGGTCTAACATTTTCACACATATTTGCTTTCTCTTCTTCGCAGGTATGGATTATACTTGCAGCTGGCAGGCCCGGCGCGGCCTTGGATTTCTTGGATTATCCAGAACACATCTTCCTTCATTCAGCAAGATATGTTCTGGGGGGCAAAATGTTGACCCGCTTTTTAGTCAAAGCTGTCATACATGGAATCTCTTCCGAACAATACGCTCAAGTGTTGGGAATACCGTCAGAAGACAGCAAGCGATTTGGTTGAAATCGCATCACAAACAAAGAATGGCCCAGAACTCCTATCGGACGACCTTTTCTGGGCCCGAAATCATCAATTACGGAGCTGAGCTCTGTAATTCTCGTAGCTCTCTGAATGAGCTTCAGTTTGAGCTTTGGTTCAACTCAATCGGACTTACGGTTTGAAAGTTATGCCCATTTCCGTGAACGGATGCAGAACCGGAAACTTGGATTTGGAATTAGCATATCCCTTTCGGATCGGATCGGCCTAGGAGGACCGGATCGGATTAAGACATCACTCCTTCACCAACTTAGCATCTTCCCTTCAACGCACAGGTGCCGGCTCGGATTGGAGACCCCGGTTCGGATCGGGATGAGGCAGACCCGACCCGCCTGCAGTAATCTACACAAAACTTCGCAATGTCTTCGGCTCGAAAGCTCCGCACCGGTTCGGATCGGGACCGAACCAATCCCCTTCGACTCTGCACAGAAGTGCGCGCACGCTCTCTGCTGGAACAACCGGCTCTGTTCGGATTCGATCCGAACCGACTGGGCCTGCTGCTCCCACACTTCAGATTTGACCGATTCTCTTGCCATAACCACCTCCTACAAACACGGATCGGCCTCCACCTGTCCTAGCACGACCTGATGACCACTTCTCCACTACTTCCGAGATCACCTCAGCGCGTGCCACGTGCCCCTCCGATCCGAACCGATTCAGACTCCCTGGCACTCCTCTACGCCTATAAATACACCACAACATGGCCATTTCAAGGGACTTTTGGCACTTGTTCTGGAGGGATTCCACCATTATCGAAATAAGGACTTTGTGAACAGCGGAAGACCGCCCTCTAATCAATCAAAACACGAGGATTTCGTGTATAATCTTCCCTTTAATCTCCTCTTCTTCATTGTAAACACGAGGATTTCATGCATAAACTGCAAACAAACATCATTGTAATAGTTTTCTTAAGATTTAAGAAACTATAAAGTGGACGTAGGCTTGGATTGAGCCCAACCACTATAAAAATATTGTGTGTATCCTTTACTTTTACTGCTTTTTCTGCATTGTTGGTGATCGTGAGGTTGTCACATTGAATTTGGGTGTTAGTACCAAAATTTGGTCTAACATTTTCACACATATTTGCTTTCTCTTCTTCGCTGGTATGGATTATACTTGCAGCTGGCAGGCTCGGCGCGGCCTTGGATTTCTTGGATTATCCAGAACACATCTTCCTTCATTCAGCAAGATATGTTCTGGGGGGCAAAATGTTGACCCGCTTTTTAGTCAAAGCAGTCATACATGGAATCTCTTCTGAACAATACGCTCAAGTGTTGGGAATACCGTCAGAAGACAGCAAGCGATTTGGTTGAAATCGCATCACAAACAAAGAATGGCCCGGAACTCCTGTCGGACGACCTTTTCTGGGCCTGAAATCATCAATTACGGAGCTAAGCTCCGTAATTCTCGTAGCTCTCTGAATGAGCTTCAGTTTGAGCTTTGGTTCAACTCAATCGGACTTACGGTTTGAAAGCTATGCCCATTTCCGTGAACGCATGCAGAACCGGAAACTTGGATTTGGAATTAGCATATCCCTTTCGGATCGGATCGGCCTAGGAGGACCGGATCGGATTAAGACATCACTCCTTCACCAACTTAGCATCTTCCCTTCAACGCACAGGTGCCGGCTCGGATTGGAGACCCCGGTTCGGATCGGGATGAGGCAGACCCGACCCGCCTGCAGTAATCTACACAAAACTTCGCAATGTCTTCGGCTCGAAAGCTCCGCACCGGTTCGGATCGGGACTGAACCGATCCCCTTCGACTCTGCACAGAAGTGCGCGCACGCTCTCTGCTGGAACAACCGGCTCTGTTCGGATCCGATCCGAACCGACTGGGCCTGCTGCTCCCACACTTCAGATTTGACCGATTCTCTTGCCATAACCACCTCCTACAAACACGGATCGGCCTCCACCTGTCCTAGCACGACCTGATGACCACTTCTCCACTACTTCCGAGATCACCTCAGCGCGTGCCACGTGCCCCTCCGATCCGAACCGATTCAGACTCCCTGGCACTCCTCTACGCCTATAAATACACCACAACATGGCCATTTCAAGGGACTTTTGGCACTTGTTCTGGAGGGATTCCACCATTATTGAAACAAGGACTTTGTGAACAGCGGAAGACCGCCCTCTAATCAATCAAAACACGAGGATTTCGTGTATAATCTTCCCTTTAATCTCCTCTTCTTCACTGCAAACACGAGGATTTCATGTATAAGCTGCAAACAAACATCATTGTAATAGTTTTCTTAAGATTTAAGAAACTATAAAGTGGACGTAGGCTTGGATTGAGCCTAACCACTATAAAAATATTGTGTGTATCCTTTACTTTTACTGCTTTTTCTGCATTGTTGGTGATCGTGAGGTTGTCACATTGAATTTGGGTGTTAGTACCAAAATTTGGTCTAACATTTTCACACATATTTGCTTTCTCTTCTTCGCTGGTATGGATTATACTTGCAGCTGGCAGGCTCGGCGCGGCCTTGGATTTCTTGGATTATCCAGAACACATCTTCCTTCATTCAGCAAGATATGTTCTGGGGGGCAAAATGTTGACCCGCTTTTTAGTCAAAGCAGTCATACATGGAATCTCTTCTGAACAATACGCTCAAGTGTTGGGAATACCGTCAGAAGACAACAAGCGATTTGGTTGAAATCGCATCACAAACAAAGAATGGCCCGGAACTCCTGTCGGACGACCTTTTCTGGGCGCGAAATCATCAATTACGGAGCTATGCTCCGTATTTCTCGTAGCTCTCTGAATGGGCTTCAGTTTGAGCTTTGGTTCAACTCAATCGGACTTACGGTTTGAAAGTTATGCCCATTTCCGTGAACGCATGCAGAACCGGAAACTTGGATTTGGAATTAGCATATCCCTTTCGGATCGGATCGGCCTAGGAGGACCGGATCGGATTAAGACATCACTCCTTCACCAACTTAGCATCTTCCCTTCAACGCACAGGTGCCGGCTCGGATTGGAGACCCCGGTTCGGATCGGGATGAGGCAGACCCGACCCGCCTGCAGTTATCTACACAAAACTTCGCAATGTCTTCGGCTCGAAAGCTCCGCACCGGTTCGGATCGGGACTGAACCGATCCCCTTCGACTCTGCACAGAAGTGCGCGCACGCTCTCTGCTGGAACAACCGGCTCGGTTCGGATCCGATCCGAACCGACTGGGCCTGCTGCTGCCACACTTCAGATTTGACCGATTCTCTTGCCATAACCACCTCCTACAAACACGGATCGGCCTCCACCTGTCCTAGCACGACCTGATGACCACTTCTCCACTACTTCCGAGATCACCTCAGCGCGTGCCACGTGCCCCTCCAATCCGAACCGATTCAGACTCCCTGGCACTCCTCTACGACTATAAATACACCACAACATGGCCATTTCAAGGGACTTTTGGCACTTGTTCTGGAGGGATTCCACCATTATCGAAACAAGGACTTTGTGAACAGCGGAAGACCGCCCTCTAATCAATCAAAACACGAGGATTTCGTGTATAATCTTCCCTTTAATCTCCTCTTCTTCATTGTAAACACGGGGATTTCATGCATAAACTGCAAACAAACATCATTGTAATAGTTTTCTTAAGATTTAAGAAACTATAAAGTGGACGTAGGCTTGGATTGAGCCCAACCACTATAAAAATATTGTGTGTATCCTTTACTTTTACTGCTTTTTCTGCATTGTTGGTGATCGTGAGGTTGTCACATTGAATTTGGGTGTTAGTACCAAAATTTGGTCTAACATTTTCACACATATTTGCTTTCTCTTCTTCGCTGGTATGGATTATACTTGCAGCTGGCAGGCTCGTCGCGGCCTTGGATTTCTTGGATTATCCAGAACACATCTTCCTTCATTCAGCAAGATATGTTCTGGGGGGCAAAATTTTGACCCGCTTTTTAGTCAAAGCAGTCATACATGGAATCTCTTCTGAACAATACGCTCAAGTGTTGGGAATACCGTCAGAAGACAGCAAGCGATTTGGTTGAAATCGCATCACAAACAAAGAATGGCCCGGAACTCCTGTCGGACGACCTTTTCTGGGCCCGAAATCATCAATTACGGAGCTATGCTCCGTAATTCTCGTAGCTCTCTGAATGAGCTTCAGTTTGAGCTTTGGTTCAACTCAATCGGACTTACGGTTTGAAAGTTATGCCCATTTCCGTGAACGCATGCAGAACCGGAAACTTGGATTTGGAATTAGCATATCCCTTTCGGATCGGATCGGCCTAGGAGGACCGGATCGGATTAAGACATCACTCCTTCACCAACTTAGCATCTTCCCTTCAACGCACAGGTGCCGGCTCGGATTGGAGACACCGGTTCGGATCGGGATGAGGCAGACCCGACCCGCCTGCAGTTATCTACACAAAACTTCGCAATGTCTTCGGCTCGAAAGCTCCGCACCGGTTCGGATCGGGACTGAACCGATCCCCTTCGACTCTGCACAGAAGTGCGCGCACGCTCTCTGCTGGAACAACCGGCTCGGTTCGGATCCGATCCGAACCGACTGGGCCTGCTGCTGCCACACTTCAGATTTGACCGATTCTCTTGCCATAACCACCTCCTACAAACACGGATCGGCCTCCACCTGTCCTAGCACGACCTGATGACCACTTCTCCACTACTTCCGAGATCACCTCAGCGCGTGCCACGTGCCCCTCCAATCCGAACCGATTCAGACTCCCTGGCACTCCTCTACGACTATAAATACACCACAACATGGCCATTTCAAGGGACTTTTGGTACTTGTTCTGGAGGGATTCCACCATTATCGAAACAAGGACTTTGTGAACAGCGGAAGACCGCCCTTTAATCAATCAAAACACGAGGATTTCGTGTATAATCTTCCCTTTAATCTCCTCTTCTTCACTGTAAACACGAGGATTTCATGTATAAACTGCAAACAAACATCATTGTAATAGTTTTCTTAAGATTTAAGAAACTATAAAGTGGACGTAGGCTTGGATTGAGCCCAACCACTATAAAAATATTGTGTGTATCCTTTACTTTTACTGCTTTTTCTGCATTGTTGGTGATCGTGAGGTTGTCACATTGAATTTGGGTGTTAGTACCAAAATTTGGTCTAACATTTTCACACATATTTGCTTTCTCTTCTTCGCTGGTATGGATTATACTTGCAGCTGGCAGGCTCGTCGCGGCCTTGGATTTCTTGGATTATCCAGAACACATCTTCCTTCATTCAGCAAGATATGTTCTGGGGGGCAAAATGTTGACCCGCTTTTTAGTCAAAGCAGTCATACATGGAATCTCTTCTGAACAATACGCTCAAGTGTTGGGAATACCGTCAGAAGACAGCAAGCGATTTGGTTGAAATCGCATCACAAACAAAGAATGGCCCGGAACTCCTGTCGGACGACCTTTTCTGGGCCCGAAATCATCAATTACGGAGCTATGCTCCGTAATTCTCGTAGATCTCTGAATGAGCTTCAGTTTGAGCTTTGGTTCAACTCAATCGGACTTACGGTTTGAAAGTTATGCCCATTTCCGTGAACGCATGCAGAACCGGAAACTTGGATTTGGAATTAGCATATCCCTTTCGGATCGGATCGGCCTAGGAGGACCGGATCGGATTAAGACATCACTCCTTCACCAACTTAGCATCTTCCCTTCAGCGCACAGGTGCCGGCTCGGATTGGAGACCCCGGTTCGGATCGGGATGAGGCAGACCCGACCCGCCTGCAGTTATCTACACAAAACTTCGAAATGTCTTCGGCTCGAAAGCTCCGCACCGGTTCGGATCGGGACTGAACCGATCCCCTTCGACTCTGCACAGAAGTGCGCGCACGCTCTCTGCTGGAACAACCGGCTCGGTTCGGATCCGATCCGAACCGACTGGGCCTGCTGCTGCCACACTTCAGATTTGACCGATTCTCTTGCCATAACCACCTCCTACAAACACGGATCGGCCTCCACCTGTCCTAGCACGACCTGATGACCACTTCTCCACTACTTCCGAGATCACCTCAGCGCGTGCCATGTGCCCCTCCAATCCGAACCGATTCAGACTCCCTGGCACTCCTCTACGCCTATAAATACACCACAACATGGCCATTTCAAGGGACTTTTGGCACTTGTTCTGGAGGGATTCCACCATTATCGAAACAAGGACTTTGTGAACAGCGGAAGACCGCCCTTTAATCAATCAAAACACGAGGATTTCGTGTATAATCTTCCCTTTAATCTCCTCTTCTTCACTGTAAACACGAGGATTTCATGTATAAACTGCAAACAAACATCATTGTAATAGTTTTCTTAAGATTTAAGAAACTATAAAGTGGACGTAGGCTTGGATTGAGCCCAACCACTATAAAAATATTGTGTGTATCCTTTACTTTTACTGCTTTTTCTGCATTGTTGGTGATCGTGAGGTTGTCACATTGAATTTGGGTGTTAGTACCAAAATTTGGTCTAACATTTTCACACATATTTGCTTTCTCTTCTTCGCTGGTATGGATTATACTTGCAGCTGGCAGGCTCGGCGCGGCCTTGGATTTCTTGGATTATCCAGAACACATCTTCCTTCATTCAGCAAGATATGTTCTGGGGGGCAAAATGTTGACCCGCTTTTTAGTCAAAGCAGTCATACATGGAATCTCTTCTGAACAATACGCTCAAGTGTTGGGAATACCGTCAGAAGACAGCAAGCAATTTGGTTGAAATCGCATCACAAACAAAGAATGGCCCGGAACTCCTATCGGACGACCTTTTCTGGGCCCGAAATCAACAATTACGGAGCTATGCTCCGTATTTCTCGTAGCTCTCTGAATGAGCTTCAGTTTGAGCTTTGGTTCAACTCAATCGGACTTACGGTTTGAAAGTTATGCCCATTTCCGTGAACGCATGCAGAACCGGAAACTTGGATTTGGAATTAGCATATCCCTTTCGGATCGGATCGGCCTAGGAGGACCGGATCGGATTAAGACATCACTCCTTCACCAACTTAGCATCTTCCCTTCAACGCACAGGTGCCGGCTCGGATTGGAGACCCCGGTTCGGATCGGGATGAGGCAGACCCGACCCGCCTGCAGTAATCTACACAAAACTTCGCAATGTCTTCGGCTCGAAAGCTCCGCACCGGTTCGGATCGGGACCGAACCAATCCCCTTCGACTCTGCACAGAAGTGCGCGCACGCTCTCTGCTGGAACAACCGGCTCGGTTCGGATCCGATCCGAACCGACTGGGCCTGCTGCTGCCACACTTCAGATTTGACCGATTCTCTTGCCATAACCACCTCCTACAAACACGGATCGGCCTCCACCTGTCCTAGCACGACCTGATGACCACTTCTCCACTACTTCCGAGATCACCTCAGCGCGTGCCACGTGCCCCTCCGATCCGAACCGATTCAGACTCCCTGGCACTCCTCTACGCCTATAAATACACCACAACATGGCCATTTCAAGGGACTTTTGGCACTTGTTCTGGAGGGATTCCACCATTATCGACACAAGGACTTTGTGAATAGCGGAAGACCGCCCTCTAATCAATCAAAACACGACGATTTCGTGTATAATCTTCCCTTTAATCTCCTCTTCTTCACTGTAAACACGAGGATTTCGTGTATAAACTGCAAACAAACATCATTGTAATAGTTTTCTAAGGATTTAAGAATCTATAAAGTGGACGTAGGCTTGGATTGAGCCGAACCACTATAAAAATATTGTGTGTATCCTTTACTTTTACTGCTTTTTCTGCATTGTTGGTGATCGTGAGGTTGTCACATTGAATTTGGGTGTTAGTACCAAAATTTGGTCTAACATTTTCACACATATTTGCTTTCTCTTCTTCGCTGGTATGGATTATACTTGCAGCTGGCAGGCTCGGCGCGGCCTTGGATTTCTTGGATTATCCAGAACACATCTTCCTTCATTCAGCAAGATATGTTCTGGGGGGCAAAATGTTGACCCGCTTTTTAGTCAAAGCAGTCATACATGGAATCTCTTCTGAACAATACGCTCAAGTGTTGGGAATACCGTCAGAAGACAACAAGCGATTTGGTTGAAATCGCATCACAAACAAAGAATGGCCCGGAACTCCTGTCGGACGACCTTTTCTGGGCCCGAAATCATCAATTACGGAGCTAAGCTCCGTAATTCTCGTAGCTCTCTGAATGAGCTTCAGTTTGAGCTTTGGTTCAACTCAATCGGACTTACGGTTTGAAAGCTATGCCCATTTCCGTGAACGCATGCAGAACCGGAAACTTGGATTTGGAATTAGCATATCCCTTTCGGATCGGATCGGCCTAGGAGGACCGGATCGGATTAAGACATCACTCCTTCACCAACTTAGCATCTTCCCTTCAACGCACAGGTGCCGGCTCGGATTGGAGACCCCGGTTCGGATCGGGATGAGGCAGACCCGACCCGCCTGCAGTAATCTACACAAAACTTCGCAATGTCTTCGGCTCGAAAGCTCCGCACCGGTTCGGATCGGGACTGAACCGATCCCCTTCGACTCTGCACAGAAGTGCGCGCACGCTCTCTGCTGGAACAACCGGCTCGGTTTGGATCCGATCCGAACCGACTGGGCCTGCTGCTCCCACACTTCAGATTTGACCGATTCTCTTGCCATAACCACCTCCTACAAACACGGATCGGCCTCCACCTGTCCTAGCACGACCTGATGACCACTTCTCCACTACTTCCGAGATCACCTCAGCGCGTGCCACGTGCCCCTCCGATCCGAACCGATTCAGACTCCCTGGCACTCCTCTACGCCTATAAATACACCACAACATGGCCATTTCAAGGGACTTTTGGCACTTGTTCTGGAGGGATTCCACCATTATTGAAACAAGGACTTTGTGAACAGCGGAAGACCGCCCTCTAATCAATCAAAACACGAGGATTTCGTGTATAATCTTCCCTTTAATCTCCTCTTCTTCACTGCAAACACGAGGATTTCATGTATAAGCTGCAAACAAACATCATTGTAATAGTTTTCTTAAGATTTAAGAAACTATAAAGTGGACGTAGGCTTGGATTGAGCCCAACCACTATAAAAATATTGTGTGTATCCTTTACTTTTACTGCTTTTTCTGCATTGTTGGTGATCGTGAGGTTGTCACATTGAATTTGGGTGTTAGTACCAAAATTTGGTCTAACATTTTCACACATATTTGCTTTCTCTTCTTCGCTGGTATGGATTATACTTGCAGCTGGCAGGCTCGGCGCGGCCTTGGATTTCTTGGATTATCCAGAACACATCTTCCTTCATTCAGCAAGATATGTTCTGGGGGGCAAAATGTTGACCCGCTTTTTAGTCAAAGCAGTCATACATGGAATCTCTTCTGAACAATACGCTCAAGTGTTGGGAATACCGTCAGAAGACAACAAGCGATTTGGTTGAAATCGCATCACAAACAAAGAATGGCCCGGAACTCCTGTCGGACGACCTTTTCTGGGCCCGAAATCATCAATTACGGAGCTATGCTCCGTATTTCTCGTAGCTCTCTGAATGAGCTTCAGTTTGAGCTTTGGTTCAACTCAATCGGACTTACGGTTTGAAAGTTATGCCCATTTCCGTGAACGCATGCAGAACCGGAAACTTGGATTTGGAATTAGCATATCCCTTTCGGATCGGATCGGCCTAGGAGGACCGGATCGGATTAAGACATCACTCCTTCACCAACTTAGCATCTTCCCTTCAACGCACAGGTGCCGGCTCGGATTGGAGACCCCGGTTCGGATCGGGATGAGGCAGACCCGACCCGCCTGCAGTTATCTACACAAAACTTCGCAATGTCTTCGGCTCGAAAGCTCCGCACCGGTTCGGATCGGGACTGAACCGATCCCCTTCGACTCTGCACAGAAGTGCGCGCACGCTCTCTGCTGGAACAACCGGCTCGGTTCGGATCCGATCCGAACCGACTGGGCCTGCTGCTGCCACACTTCAGATTTGACCGATTCTCTTGCCATAACCACCTCCTACAAACACGGATCGGCCTCCACCTGTCCTAGCACGACCTGATGACCACTTCTCCACTACTTCCGAGATCACCTCAGCGCGTGCCACGTGCCCCTCCGATCCGAACCGATTCAGACTCCCTGGCACTCCTCTACGCCTATAAATACACCACAACATGGCCATTTCAAGGGACTTTTGGCACTTGTTCTGGAGGGATTCCACCATTATCGAAACAAGGACTTTGTGAACAGCGGAAGACCGCCCTCTAATCAATCAAAACACGAGGATTTCGTGTATAATCTTCCCTTTAATCTCCTCTTCTTCATTGTAAACACGAGGATTTCATGCATAAACTGCAAACAAACATCATTGTAATAGTTTTCTTAAGATTTAAGAAACTATAAAGTGGACGTAGGCTTGGATTGAGCCCAACCACTATAAAAATATTGTGTGTATCCTTTACTTTTACTGCTTTTTCTGCATTGTTGGTGATCGTGTGGTTGTCACATTGAATTTGGGTGTTAGTACCAAAATTTGGTCTAACATTTTCACACATATTTGCTTTCTCTTCTTCGCTGGTATGGATTATACTTGCAGCTGGCAGGCTCGTCGCGGCCTTGGATTTCTTGGATTATCCAGAACACATCTTCCTTCATTCAGCAAGATATGTTCTGGGGGGCAAAATGTTGACCCGCTTTTTAGTCAAAGCAGTCATACATGGAATCTCTTCTGAACAATACGCTCAAGTGTTGGGAATACCGTCAGAAGACAGCAAGCGATTTGGTTGAAATCGCATCACAAACAAAGAATGGCCCGGAACTCCTGTCGGACGACCTTTTCTGGGCCCGAAATCATCAATTACGGAGCTATGCTCCGTAATTCTCGTAGCTCTCTGAATGAGCTTCAGTTTGAGCTTTGGTTCAACTCAATCGGACTTACGGTTTGAAAGTTATGCCCATTTCCGTGAACGCATGCAGAACCGGAAACTTGGATTTGGAATTAGCATATCCCTTTCGGATCGGATCGGCCTAGGAGGACCGGATCGGATTAAGACATCACTCCTTCACCAACTTAGCATCTTCCCTTCAACGCACAGGTGCCGGCTCGGATTGGAGACCCCGGTTCGGATCGGGATGAGGCATACCCGACCCGCCTGCAGTTATCTACACAAAACTTCGCAATGTCTTCGGCTCGAAAGCTCCGCACCGGTTCGGATCGGGACTGAACCGATCCCCTTCGACTCTGCACAGAAGTGCGCGCACGCTCTCTGCTGGAACAACCGGCTCGGTTCGGATCCGATCCGAACCGACTGGGCCTGCTGCTGCCACACTTCAAATTTGACTGATTCTCTTGCCATAACCACCTCCTACAAACACGGATCGGCCTCCACCTGTCCTAGCACGACCTGATGACCACTTCTCCACTACTTCCGAGATCACCTCAGCGCGTGCCACGTGCCCCTCCAATCCGAACCGATTCAGACTCCCTGGCACTCCTCTACGCCTATAAATACACCACAACATGGCCATTTCAAGGGACTTTTGGTACTTGTTCTGGAGGGATTCCACCGTTATCGAAACAAGGACTTTGTGAACAGCGGAAGACCGCCCTTTAATCAATCAAAACACGAGGATTTCGTGTATAATCTTCCCTTTAATCTCCTCTTCTTCACTGTAAACACGAGGATTTCATGTATAAACTACAAACAAACATCATTGTAATAGTTTTCTTAAGATTTAAGAAACTATAAAGTGGACGTAGGCTTGGATTGAGCCCAACCACTATAAAAATATTGTGTGTATCCTTTACTTTTACTGCTTTTTCTGCATTGTTGGTGATCGTGAGGTGGTCACATTGAATTTGGGTGTTAGTACCAAAATTTGGTCTAACATTTTCACACATATTTGCTTTCTCTTCTTCGCTGGTATGGATTATACTTGCAGCTGGCAGGCTCGTCGCGGCCTTGGATTTCTTGGATTATCCAGAACACATCTTCCTTCATTCAGCAAGATATGTTCTGGGGGGCAAAATGTTGACCCGCTTTTTAGTCAAAGCAGTCATACATGGAATCTCTTCTGAACAATACGCTCAAGTGTTGGGAATACCGTCAGAAGACAGCAAGCGATTTGGTTGAAATCGCATCACAAACAAAGAATGGCCCGGAACTCCTGTCGGACGACCTTTTCTGGGCCCGAAATCATCAATTACGGAGCTGTGCTCCGTAATTCTCGTAGATCTCTGAATGAGCTTCAGTTTGAGCTTTGGTTCAACTCAATCGGACTTACGGTTTGAAAGTTATGCCCATTTCCGTGAACGCATGCAGAACCGGAAACTTGGATTTGGAATTAGCATATCCCTTTCGGATCGGATCGGCCTAGGAGGACCGGATCGGATTAAGACATCACTCCTTCACCAACTTAGCATCTTCCCTTCAGCGCACAGGTGCCGGCTCGGATTGGAGACCCCGGTTCGGATCGGGATGAGGCAGACCCGACCCGCCTGCAGTTATCTACACAAAACTTCGAAATGTCTTCGGCTCGAAAGCTCCGCACCGGTTCGGATCGGGACTGAACTGATCCCCTTCGACTCTGCACAGAAGTGCGCGCACGCTCTCTGCTGGAACAACCGGCTCGGTTCGGATCCGATCCGAACCGACTGGGCCTGCTGCTGCCACACTTCAGATTTGACCGATTCTCTTGCCATAACCACCTCCTACAAACACGGATCGGCCTCCACCTGTCCTAGCACGACCTGATGACCACTTCTCCACTACTTCCGAGATCACCTCAGCGCGTGCCACGTGCCCCTCCAATCCGAACCGATTCAGACTCCCTGGCACTCCTCTACGCCTATAAATACACCACAACATGGCCATTTCAAGGGACTTTTGGCACTTGTTCTGGAGGGATTCCACCATTATCGAAACAAGGACTTTGTGAACAGCGGAAGACCGCCCTTTAATCAATCAAAACACGAGGATTTCGTGTATAATCTTCCCTTTAATCTCCTCTTCTTCACTGTAAACACGAGGATTTCATGTATAAACTGCAAACAAACATCATTGTAATAGTTTTCTTAAGATTTAAGAAACTATAAAGTGGACGTAGGCTTGGATTGAGCCCAACCACTATAAAAATATTGTGTGTATCCTTTACTTTTACTGCTTTTTCTGCATTGTTGGTGATCGTGAGGTTGTCACATTGAATTTGGGTGTTAGTACCAAAATTTGGTCTAATATTTTCACACATATTTGCTTTCTCTTCTTCGCTGGTATGGATTATACTTGCAGCTGGCAGGCTCGGCGCGGCCTTGGATTTCTTGGATTATCCAGAACACATCTTCCTTCATTCAGCAAGATATGTTCTGGGGGGCAAAATGTTGACCCGCTTTTTAGTCAAAGCAGTCATACATGGAATCTCTTCTGAACAATACGCTCAAGTGTTGGGAATACCGTCAGAAGACAGCAAGCGATTTGGTTGAAATCGCATCACAAACAAAGAATGGCCCGGAACTCCTGTCGGACGACCTTTTCTGGGCCCGAAATCATCAATTACGGAGCTATGTTCCGTATTTCTCGTAGCTCTCTGAATGAGCTTCAGTTTGAGCTTTGGTTCAACTCAATCGGACTTACGGTTTGAAAGTTATGCCCATTTCCGTGAACGCATGCAGAACCGGAAACTTGGATTTGGAATTAGCATATCCCTTTCGGATCGGATCGGCCTAGGAGGACCGGATCGGATTAAGACATCACTCCTTCACCAACTTAGCATCTTCCCTTCAACGCACAGGTGCCGGCTCGGATTGGAGACCCCGGTTCGGATCGGGATGAGGCAGACCCGACCCGCCTGCAGTTATCTACACAAAACTTCGCAATGTCTTCGGCTCGAAAGCTCCGCACCGGTTCGGATCGGGACTGAACCGATCCCCTTTGACTCTGCACAGAAGTGCGCGCACGCTCTCTGCTGGAACAACCGGCTCGGTTCGGATCCGATCCGAACCGACTGGGCCTGCTGCTGCCACACTTCAGATTTGACCGATTCTCTTGCCATAACCACCTCCTACAAACACGGATCGGCCTCCACCTGTCCTAGCACGACCTGATGACCACTTCTCCACTACTTCCGAGATCACCTCAGCGCGTGCCACGTGCCCCTCCGATCCGAACCGATTCAGACTCCCTGGCACTCCTCTACGCCTATAAATACACCACAACATGGCCATTTCAAGGGACTTTTGGCACTTGTTCTGGAGGGATTCCACCATTATCGAAACAAGGACTTTGTGAACAGCGGAAGACCGCCCTCTAATCAATCAAAACACGAGGATTTCATGTATAATCTTCCCTTTAATCTCCTCTTCTTCATTGTAAACACGAGGATTTCATGCATAAATTGCAAACAAACATCATTGTAATAGTTTTCTTAAGATTTAAGAAACTATAAAGTGGACGTAGGCTTGGATTGAGCCCAACCACTATAAAAATATTGTGTGTATCCTTTACTTTTACTGCTTTTTCTGCATTGTTGGTGATCGTGAGGTTGTCACATTGAATTTGGGTGTTAGTACCAAAATTTGGTCTAACATTTTCACACATATTTGCTTTCTCTTCTTCGCTGGTATGGATTATACTTGCAGCTGGCAGGCTCGTCGCGGCCTTGGATTTCTTGGATTATCCAGAACCCATCTTCCTTCATTCAGCAAGATATGTTCTGGGGGGCAAAATGTTGATCCGCTTTTTAGTCAAAGCAGTCATACATGGAATCTCTTCTGAACAATACGCTCAAGTGTTGGGAATACCGTCAGAAGACAGCAAGCGATTTGGTTGAAATCGCATCACAAACAAAGAATGGCCCGGAACTCCTGTCAGACGACCTTTTCTGGGCCCGAAATCATCAATTACGAAGTTGAGCTCTGTAATTCTCGTAGCTCTCTGAATGAGCTTCAGTTTGAGCTTTGGTTCAACTCAATCGGACTTACGGTTTGAAAGTTATGCCCATTTCCGTGAACGGATGCAGAACCGGAAACTTGGATTTGGAATTAGCATATCCCTTTCGGATCGGATCGGCCTAGGAGGACCGGATCGGATTAAGACATCACTCCTTCACCAACTTAGCATCTTCCCTTCAACGCACAGGTGCCGGCTCGGATTGGAGACCCCGGTTCGGATCGGGATGAGGCAGACCCGACCCGCTTGCAGTAATCTACACAAAACTTCGCAATGTCTTCGGCTCGAAAGCTCCGCACCGGTTCGGATCGGGACCGAACCAATCCCCTTCGACTCTGCACAGAAGTGCGCGCACGCTCTCTGCTGGAACAAACGGCTCGGTTCGGATCCGATCCGAACCGACTGGGCCTGCTGCTGCCACACTTCAGATTTGACCGATTCTCTTGCCATAACCACCTCCTACAAACACGGATCGGCCTCCACCTGTCCTAGCACGACCTGATGACCACTTCTCCACTACTTCCGAGATCACCTCAGCGCGTGCCACGTGCCCCTCCGATCCGAACCGATTCAGACTCCCTGGCACTCCTCTACGCCTATAAATACACCACAACATGGCCATTTCAAGGGACTTTTGGCACTTGTTCTGGAGGGATTCCACCATTATCGAAATAAGGACTTTGTGAACAGCGGAAGACCGCCCTCTAATCAATCAAAACACGAGGATTTCGTGTATAATCTTCCCTTTAATCTCCTCTTCTTCAGTGTAAACACGAGGATTTCATGCATAAACTGCAAACAAACATCATTGTAATAGTTTTCTTAAGATTTAAGAAACTATAAAGTGGACGTAGGCTTGGATTGAGCCCAACCACTATAAAAATATTGTGTGTATCCTTTACTTTTACTGCTTTTTCTGCATTGTTGGTGATCGTGAGGTTGTCACATTGAATTTGGGTGTTAGTACCAAAATTTGGTCTAACATTTTCACACATATTTGCTTTCTCTTCTTCGCAGGTATGGATTATACTTGCAGCTGGCAGGCCCGGCGCGGCCTTGGATTTCTTGGATTATCCAGAACACATCTTCCTTCATTCAGCAAGATATGTTCTGGGGGGCAAAATGTTGACCCGCTTTTTAGTCAAAGCTGTCATACATGGAATCTCTTCCGAACAATACGCTCAAGTGTTGGGAATACCGTCAGAAGACAGCAAGCGATTTGGTTGAAATCGCATCACAAACAAAGAATGGCCCAGAACTCCTATCGGACGACCTTTTCTGGGCCCGAAATCATCAATTACGGAGCTGAGCTCAGTAATTCTCGTAGCTCTCTGAATGAGCTTCAGTTTGAGCTTTGGTTCAACTCAATCGGACTTACGGTTTGAAAGTTATGCCCATTTCCGTGAACGGATGCAGAACCGGAAACTTGGATTTGGAATTAGCATATCCCTTTCGGATCGGATCGGCCTAGGAGGACCGGATCGGATTAAGACATCACTCCTTCACCAACTTAGCATCTTCCCTTCAACGCACAGGTGCCGGCTCGGATTGGAGACCCCGGTTCGGATCGGGATAAGGCAGACCCGACCCGCCTGCAGTAATCTACACAAAACTTCGCAATGTCTTCGGCTCGAAAGCTCCGCACCGGTTCGGATCGGGACCGAACCAATCCCCTTCGACTCTGCACAGAAGTGCGCGCACGCTCTCTGCTGGAACAACCGGCTCGGTTCGGATCCGATCCGAACCGACTGGGCCTGCTGCTGCCACACTTCAGATTTGACCGATTCTCTTGCCATAACCACCTCCTACAAACACGGATCGGCCTCCACCTGTCCTAGCACGACCTGATGACCACTTCTCCACTACTTCCGAGATCACCTCAGTGCGTGCCACGTGCCCCTCCGATCCGAACCGATTCAGACTCCCTGGCACTCCTCTACGCCTATAAATACACCACAACATGGCCATTTCAAGGGACTTTTGGCACTTGTTCTGGAGGGATTCCACCATTATCGAAATAAGGACTTTGTGAACAGCGGAAGACCGCCCTCTAATCAATCAAAACACGAGGATTTCGTGTATAATCTTCCCTTTAATCTCCTCTTCTTCATTGTAAACACGAGGATTTCATGCATAAACTGCAAACAAACATCATTGTAATAGTTTTCTTAAGATTTAAGAAACTATAAAGTGGACGTAGGCTTGGATTGAGCCCAACCACTATAAAAATATTGTGTGTATCCTTTACTTTTACTGCTTTTTCTGCATTGTTGGTGATCGTGAGGTTGTCACATTGAATTTGGGTGTTAGTACCAAAATTTGGTCTAACATTTTCACACATATTTGCTTTCTCTTCTTCGCTGGTATGGATTATACTTGCAGCTGGCAGGCTCGGCGCGGCCTTGGATTTCTTGGATTATCCAGAACACATCTTCCTTCATTCAGCAAGATATGTTCTGGGGGGCAAAATGTTGACCCGCTTTTTAGTCAAAGCAGTCATACATGGAATCTCTTCTGAACAATACGCTCAAGTGTTGGGAATACCGTCAGAAGACAGCAAGCGATTTGGTTGAAATCGCATCACAAACAAAGAATGGCCCGGAACTCCTGTCGGACGACCTTTTCTGGGCCCGAAATCATCAATTACGGAGCCAAGCTCCGTAATTCTCGTAGCTCTCTGAATGAGCTTCAGTTTGAGCTTTGGTTCAACTCAATCGGACTTACGGTTTGAAAGTTATGCCCATTTCCGTGAACGCATGCAGAACCGGAAACTTGGATTTGGAATTAGCATATCCCTTTCGGATCGGATCGGCCTAGGAGGACCGGATCGGATTAAGACATCACTCCTTCACCAACTTAGCATCTTCCCTTCAACGCACAGGTGCCGGCTCGGATTGGAGACCCCGGTTCGGATCGGGATGAGGCAGACCCGACCCGCCTGCAGTAATCTACACAAAACTTCGCAATGTCTTCGGCTCGAAAGCTCCGCACCGGTTCGGATCGGGACCGAACCAATCCCCTTCGACTCTGCATAGAAGTGCGCGCACGCTCTCTGCTGGAACAACCGGCTCGGTTCGGATCCGATCCGAACCGACTGGGCCTGCTGCTGCCACACTTCAGATTTGACCGATTCTCTTGCCATAACCACCTCCTACAAACACGGATCGGCCTCCACCTGTCCTAGCACGACCTGATGACCACTTCTCCACTACTTCCGAGATCACCTCAGTGCGTGCCACGTGCCCCTCCGATCCGAACCGATTCAGACTCCCTGGCACTCCTCTACGCCTATAAATACACCACAACATGGCCATTTCAAGGGACTTTTGGCACTTGTTCTGGAGGGATTCCACCATTATCGAAATAAGGACTTTGTGAACAGCGGAAGACCGCCCTCTAATCAATCAAAACACGAGGATTTCGTGTATAATCTTCCCTTTAATCTCCTCTTCTTCATTGTAAACACGAGGATTTCATGCATAAACTGCAAACAAACATCATTGTAATAGTTTTCTTAAGATTTAAGAAACTATAAAGTGGACGTAGGCTTGGATTGAGCCCAACCACTATAAAAATATTGTGTGTATCCTTTACTTTTACTGCTTTTTCTGCATTGTTGGTGATCGTGAGGTTGTCACATTGAATTTGGGTGTTAGTACCAAAATTTGGTCTAACATTTTCACACATATTTGCTTTCTCTTCTTCGCTGGTATGGATTATACTTGCAGCTGGCAGGCTCGGCGCGGCCTTGGATTTCTTGGATTATCCAGAACACATCTTCCTTCATTCAGCAAGATATGTTCTGGGGGGCAAAATGTTGACCCGCTTTTTAGTCAAAGCAGTCATACATGGAATCTCTTCTGAACAATACGCTCAAGTGTTGGGAATACCGTCAGAAGACAGCAAGCGATTTGGTTGAAATCGCATCACAAACAAAGAATGGCCCGGAACTCCTGTCGGACGACCTTTTCTGGGCCCGAAATCATCAATTACGGAGCTAAGCTCCGTAATTCTCGTAGCTCTCTGAATGAGCTTCAGTTTGAGCTTTGGTTCAACTCAATCGGACTTACGGTTTGAAAGTTATGCCTATTTCCGTGAACGCATGCAGAACCGGAAACTTGGATTTGGAATTAGCATATCCCTTTCGGATCGGATCGGCCTAGGAGGACCGGATCGGATTAAGACATCACTCCTTCACCAACTTAGCATCTTCCCTTCAACGCACAGGTGCCGGCTCGGATTGGAGACCCCGGTTCGGATCGGGATGAGGCAGACCCGACCCGCCTGCAGTAATCTACACAAAACTTCGCAATGTCTTCGGCTCGAAAGCTCCGCACCGGTTCGGATCGGGACCGAACCAATCCCCTTCGACTCTGCACAGAAGTGCGCGCACGCTCTCTGCTGGAACAACCGGCTCGGTTCGGATCCGATCCGAACCGACTGGGCCTGCTGCTGCCACACTTCAGATTTGACCGATTCTCTTGCCATAACCACCTCCTACAAACACGGATCGGCCTCCACCTGTCCTAGCACGACCTGATGACCACTTCTCCACTACTTCCGAGATCACCTCAGTGCGTGCCACGTGCCCCTCCGATCCGAACCGATTCAGACTCCCTGGCACTCCTCTACGCCTATAAATACACCACAACATGGCCATTTCAAGGGACTTTTGGCACTTGTTCTGGAGGGATTCCACCATTATCGAAATAAGGACTTTGTGAACAGCGGAAGACCGCCCTCTAATCAATCAAAACACGAGGATTTCGTGTATAATCTTCCCTTTAATCTCCTCTTCTTCATTGTAAACACGAGGATTTCATGCATAAACTGCAAACAAACATCATTGTAATAGTTTTCTTAAGATTTAAGAAACTATAAAGTGGACGTAGGCTTGGATTGAGCCCAACCACTATAAAAATATTGTGTGTATCCTTTACTTTTACTGCTTTTTCTGCATTGTTGGTGATCGTGAGGTTGTCACATTGAATTTGGGTGTTAGTACCAAAATTTGGTCTAACATTTTCACACATATTTGCTTTCTCTTCTTCGCTGGTATGGATTATACTTGCAGCTGGCAGGCTCGGCGCGGCCTTGGATTTCTTGGATTATCCAGAACACATCTTCCTTCATTCAGCAAGATATGTTCTGGGGGGCAAAATGTTGACCCGCTTTTTAGTCAAAGCAGTCATACATGGAATCTCTTCTGAACAATACGCTCAAGTGTTGGGAATACCGTCAGAAGACAGCAAGCGATTTGGTTGAAATCGCATCACAAACAAAGAATGGCCCGGAACTCCTGTCGGACGACCTTTTCTGGGCCCGAAATCATCAATTACGGAGCCAAGCTCCGTAATTCTCGTAGCTCTCTGAATGAGCTTCAGTTTGAGCTTTGGTTCAACTCAATCGGACTTACGGTTTGAAAGTTATGCCCATTTCCGTGAACGCATGCAGAACCGGAAACTTGGATTTGGAATTAGCATATCCCTTTCGGATCGGATCGGCCTAGGAGGACCGGATCGGATTAAGACATCACTCCTTCACCAACTTAGCATCTTCCCTTCAACGCACAGGTGTCGGCTCGGATTGGAGACCCCGGTTCGGATCGGGATGAGGCAGACCCGACCCGCCTGCAGTAATCTACACAAAACTTCGCAATGTCTTCGGCTCGAAAGCTCCGCACCGGTTCGGATCGGGACCGAACCAATCCCCTTCGACTCTGCATAGAAGTGCGCGCACGCTCTCTGCTGGAACAACCGGCTCGGTTCGGATCCGATCCGAACCGACTGGGCCTGCTGCTGCCACACTTCAGATTTGACCGATTCTCTTGCCATAACCACCTCCTACAAACACGGATCGGCCTCCACCTGTCCTAGCACGACCTGATGACCACTTCTCCACTACTTCCGAGATCACCTCAGTGCGTGCCACGTGCCCCTCCGATCCGAACCGATTCAGACTCCCTGGCACTCCTCTACGCCTATAAATACACCACAACATGGCCATTTCAAGGGACTTTTGGCACTTGTTCTGGAGGGATTCCACCATTATCGAAATAAGGACTTTGTGAACAGCGGAAGACCGCCCTCTAATCAATCAAAACACGAGGATTTCGTGTATAATCTTCCCTTTAATCTCCTCTTCTTCATTGTAAACACGAGGATTTCATGCATAAACTGCAAACAAACATCATTGTAATAGTTTTCTTAAGATTTAAGAAACTATAAAGTGGACGTAGGCTTGGATTGAGCCCAACCACTATAAAAATATTGTGTGTATCCTTTACTTTTACTGCTTTTTCTGCATTGTTGGTGATCGTGAGGTTGTCACATTGAATTTGGGTGTTAGTACCAAAATTTGGTCTAACATTTTCACACATATTTGCTTTCTCTTCTTCGCTGGTATGGATTATACTTGCAGCTGGCAGGCTCGGCGCGGCCTTGGATTTCTTGGATTATCCAGAACACATCTTCCTTCATTCAGCAAGATATGTTCTGGGGGGCAAAATGTTGACCCGCTTTTTAGTCAAAGCAGTCATACATGGAATCTCTTCTGAACAATACGCTCAAGTGTTGGGAATACCGTCAGAAGACAGCAAGCGATTTGGTTGAAATCGCATCACAAACAAAGAATGGCCCGGAACTCCTGTCGGACGACCTTTTCTGGGCCCGAAATCATCAATTACGGAGCTAAGCTCCGTAATTCTCGTAGCTCTCTGAATGAGCTTCAGTTTGAGCTTTGGTTCAACTCAATCGGACTTACGGTTTGAAAGTTATGCCTATTTCCGTGAACGCATGCAGAACCGGAAACTTGGATTTGGAATTAGCATATCCCTTTCGGATCGGATCGGCCTAGGAGGACCGGATCGGATTAAGACATCACTCCTTCACCAACTTAGCATCTTCCCTTCAACGCACAGGTGCCGGCTCGGATTGGAGACCCCGGTTCGGATCGGGATGAGGCAGACCCGACCCGCCTGCAGTAATCTACACAAAACTTCGCAATGTCTTCGGCTCGAAAGCTCCGCACCGGTTCGGATCGGGACCGAACCAATCCCCTTCGACTCTGCACAGAAGTGCGCGCACGCTCTCTGCTGGAACAACCGGCTCGGTTCGGATCCGATCCGAACCGACTGGGCCTGCTGCTGCCACACTTCAGATTTGACCGATTCTCTTGCCATAACCACCTCCTACAAACACGGATCGGCCTCCACCTGTCCTAGCACGACCTGATGACCACTTCTCCACTACTTCCGAGATCACCTCAGTGCGTGCCACGTGCCCCTCCGATCCGAACCGATTCAGACTCCCTGGCACTCCTCTACGCCTATAAATACACCACAACATGGCCATTTCAAGGGACTTTTGGCACTTGTTCTGGAGGGATTCCACCATTATCGAAATAAGGACTTTGTGAACAGCGGAAGACCGCCCTCTAATCAATCAAAACACGAGGATTTCGTGTATAATCTTCCCTTTAATCTCCTCTTCTTCATTGTAAACACGAGGATTTCATGCATAAACTGCAAACAAACATCATTGTAATAGTTTTCTTAAGATTTAAGAAACTATAAAGTGGACGTAGGCTTGGATTGAGCCCAACCACTATAAAAATATTGTGTGTATCCTTTACTTTTACTGCTTTTTCTGCATTGTTGGTGATCGTGAGGTTGTCACATTGAATTTGGGTGTTAGTACCAAAATTTGGTCTAACATTTTCACACATATTTGCTTTCTCTTCTTCGCTGGTATGGATTATACTTGCAGCTGGCAGGCTCGGCGCGGCCTTGGATTTCTTGGATTATCCAGAACACATCTTCCTTCATTCAGCAAGATATGTTCTGGGGGGCAAAATGTTGACCCGCTTTTTAGTCAAAGCAGTCATACATGGAATCTCTTCTGAACAATACGCTCAAGTGTTGGGAATACCGTCAGAAGACAGCAAGCGATTTGGTTGAAATCGCATCACAAACAAAGAATGGCCCGGAACTCCTGTCGGACGACCTTTTCTGGGCCCGAAATCATCAATTACGGAGCCAAGCTCCGTAATTCTCGTAGCTCTCTGAATGAGCTTCAGTTTGAGCTTTGGTTCAACTCAATCGGACTTACGGTTTGAAAGTTATGCCCATTTCCGTGAACGCATGCAGAACCGGAAACTTGGATTTGGAATTAGCATATCCCTTTCGGATCGGATCGGCCTAGGAGGACCGGATCGGATTAAGACATCACTCCTTCACCAACTTAGCATCTTCCCTTCAACGCACAGGTGCCGGCTCGGATTGGAGACCCCGGTTCGGATCGGGATGAGGCAGACCCGACCCGCCTGCAGTAATCTACACAAAACTTCGCAATGTCTTCGGCTCGAAAGCTCCGCACCGGTTCGGATCGGGACCGAACCAATCCCCTTCGACTCTGCATAGAAGTGCGCGCACGCTCTCTGCTGGAACAACCGGCTCGGTTCGGATCCGATCCGAACCGACTGGGCCTGCTGCTGCCACACTTCAGATTTGACCGATTCTCTTGCCATAACCACCTCCTACAAACACGGATCGGCCTCCACCTGTCCTAGCACGACCTGATGACCACTTCTCCACTACTTCCGAGATCACCTCAGTGCGTGCCACGTGCCCCTCCGATCCGAACCGATTCAGACTCCCTGGCACTCCTCTACGCCTATAAATACACCACAACATGGCCATTTCAAGGGACTTTTGGCACTTGTTCTGGAGGGATTCCACCATTATCGAAATAAGGACTTTGTGAACAGCGGAAGACCGCCCTCTAATCAATCAAAACACGAGGATTTCGTGTATAATCTTCCCTTTAATCTCCTCTTCTTCATTGTAAACACGAGGATTTCATGCATAAACTGCAAACAAACATCATTGTAATAGTTTTCTTAAGATTTAAGAAACTATAAAGTGGACGTAGGCTTGGATTGAGCCCAACCACTATAAAAATATTGTGTGTATCCTTTACTTTTACTGCTTTTTCTGCATTGTTGGTGATCGTGAGGTTGTCACATTGAATTTGGGTGTTAGTACCAAAATTTGGTCTAACATTTTCACACATATTTGCTTTCTCTTCTTCGCTGGTATGGATTATACTTGCAGCTGGCAGGCTCGGCGCGGCCTTGGATTTCTTGGATTATCCAGAACACATCTTCCTTCATTCAGCAAGATATGTTCTGGGGGGCAAAATGTTGACCCGCTTTTTAGTCAAAGCAGTCATACATGGAATCTCTTCTGAACAATACGCTCAAGTGTTGGGAATACCGTCAGAAGACAGCAAGCGATTTGGTTGAAATCGCATCACAAACAAAGAATGGCCCGGAACTCCTGTCGGACGACCTTTTCTGGGCCCGAAATCATCAATTACGGAGCTAAGCTCCGTAATTCTCGTAGCTCTCTGAATGAGCTTCAGTTTGAGCTTTGGTTCAACTCAATCGGACTTACGGTTTGAAAGTTATGCCTATTTCCGTGAACGCATGCAGAACCGGAAACTTGGATTTGGAATTAGCATATCCCTTTCGGATCGGATCGGCCTAGGAGGACCGGATCGGATTAAGACATCACTCCTTCACCAACTTAGCATCTTCCCTTCAACGCACAGGTGCCGGCTCGGATTGGAGACCCCGGTTCGGATCGGGATGAGGCAGACCCGACCCGCCTGCAGTAATCTACACAAAACTTCGCAATGTCTTCGGCTCGAAAGCTCCGCACCGGTTCGGATCGGGACCGAACCAATCCCCTTCGACTCTGCACAGAAGTGCGCGCACGCTCTCTGCTGGAACAACCGGCTCGGTTCGGATCCGATCCGAACCGACTGGGCCTGCTGCTGCCACACTTCAGATTTGACCGATTCTCTTGCCATAACCACCTCCTACAAACACGGATCGGCCTCCACCTGTCCTAGCACGACCTGATGACCACTTCTCCACTACTTCCGAGATCACCTCAGTGCGTGCCACGTGCCCCTCCGATCCGAACCGATTCAGACTCCCTGGCACTCCTCTACGCCTATAAATACACCACAACATGGCCATTTCAAGGGACTTTTGGCACTTGTTCTGGAGGGATTCCACCATTATCGAAATAAGGACTTTGTGAACAGCGGAAGACCGCCCTCTAATCAATCAAAACACGAGGATTTCGTGTATAATCTTCCCTTTAATCTCCTCTTCTTCATTGTAAACACGAGGATTTCATGCATAAACTGCAAACAAACATCATTGTAATAGTTTTCTTAAGATTTAAGAAACTATAAAGTGGACGTAGGCTTGGATTGAGCCCAACCACTATAAAAATATTGTGTGTATCCTTTACTTTTACTGCTTTTTCTGCATTGTTGGTGATCGTGAGGTTGTCACATTGAATTTGGGTGTTAGTACCAAAATTTGGTCTAACATTTTCACACATATTTGCTTTCTCTTCTTCGCTGGTATGGATTATACTTGCAGCTGGCAGGCTCGGCGCGGCCTTGGATTTCTTGGATTATCCAGAACACATCTTCCTTCATTCAGCAAGATATGTTCTGGGGGGCAAAATGTTGACCCGCTTTTTAGTCAAAGCAGTCATACATGGAATCTCTTCTGAACAATACGCTCAAGTGTTGGGAATACCGTCAGAAGACAGCAAGCGATTTGGTTGAAATCGCATCACAAACAAAGAATGGCCCGGAACTCCTGTCGGACGACCTTTTCTGGGCCCGAAATCATCAATTATGGAGCTAAGCTCCGTAATTCTCGTAGCTCTCTGAATGAGCTTCAGTTTGAGCTTTGGTTCAACTCAATCGGACTTACGGTTTGAAAGTTATGCCCATTTCCGTGAACGCATGCAGAACCGGAAACTTGGATTTGGAATTAGCATATCCCTTTCGGATCGGATCGGCCTAGGAGGACCGGATCGGATTAATACATCACTCCTTCACCAACTTAGCATCTTCCCTTCAACGCACAGGTGCCGGCTCGGATTGGAGACCCCGGTTCGGATCGGGATGAGGCAGACCCGACCCGCCTGCAGTAATCTACACAAAACTTCGCAATGTCTTCGGCTCGAAAGCTCCGCACCGGTTCGGATCGGGACTGAACCGATCCCCTTCGACTCTGCACAGAAGTGCGCGCACGCTCTCTGCTGGAACAACCGGCTCGGTTCGGATCCGATCCGAACCGACTGGGCCTGCTGCTCCCACACTTCAGATTTGACCGATTCTCTTGCCATAACCACCTCCTACAAACACGGATCGGCCTCCACCTGTCCTAGCACGACCTGATGACCACTTCTCCACTACTTCCGAGATCACCTCAGCGCGTGCCACGTGCCCCTCCGATCCGAACCGATTCCGACTCCCTGGCACTCCTCTACGCCTATAAATACACCACAACATGGCCATTTCAAGGGACTTTTGGCACTTGTTCTGGAGGGATTCCACCATTATTGAAACAAGGACTTTGTGAACAGCGGAAGACCGCCCTCTAATCAATCAAAACACGAGGATTTCGTGTATAATCTTCCCTTTAATCTCCTCTTCTTCACTGCAAACACGAGGATTTCATGTATAAGCTGCAAACAAACATCATTGTAATAGTTTTCTTAAGATTTAAGAAACTATAAAGTGGACGTAGGCTTGGATTGAGCCCAACCACTATAAAAATATTGTGTGTATCCTTTACTTTTACTGCTTTTTCTGCATTGTTGGTGATCGTGAGGTTGTCACATTGAATTTGGGTGTTAGTACCAAAATTTGGTCTAACATTTTCACACATATTTGCTTTCTCTTCTTCGCAGGTATGGATTATACTTGCAGCTGGCAGGCCCGGCGCGGCCTTGGATTTCTTGGATTATCCAGAACACATCTTCCTTCATTCAGCAAGATATGTTCTGGGGGGCAAAATGTTGACCCGCTTTTTAGTCAAAGCAGTCATACATGGAATCTCTTCTGAACAATATGCTCAAGTGTTGGGAATACCGTCAGAAGACAGCAAGCGATTTGGTTGAAATCGCATAACAAACAAAGAATGGCCCGGAACTCCTATCGGACGACCTTTTATGGGCCCGAAATCATCAATTACGGAGCTGAGCTCTGTAGTTCTCGTAGCTCTCTGAATGAGCTTCAGTTTGAGCTTTGGTTCAACTCAATCGGACTTACGGTTTGAAAGTTATGCCCATTTCCGTGAACGCATGCAGAACCGGAAACTTGGATTTGGAATTAGCATATCCCTTTCGGATCGGATCGGCCTAGGAGGACCGGATCGGATTAAGACATCACTCCTTCACCAACTTAGCATCTTCCCTTCAACGCACAGGTGTCGGCTCGGATTGGAGACCCCGGTTCGGATCGGGATGAGGCAGACCCGACCCGCCTGCAGTAATCTACACAAAACTTCGCAATGTCTTCGGCTCGAAAGCTCCGCACCGGTTCGGATCGGGACCGAACCGATCCCCTTCGACTCTGCACAGAAGTGCGCGCACGCTCTCTGCTGGAACAACCGGCTCGGTTCGGATCTGATCCGAACCGACTGGGCCTGCTGTTGCCACACTTCAGATTTGACCGATTCTCTTGCCACAACCACCTCCTACAAACACGGATCGGCCTCCACCTGTCCTAGCACGACCTGATGACCACTTCTCCACTACTTCCGAGATCACCTCAGCGCGTGCCACGTGCCCCTCCGATCCGAACCGATTCAGACTCCCTGGCACTCCTCTACGCCTATAAATACACCACAACATGGCCATTTCAAGGGACTTTTGGCACTTGTTCTGGAGGGATTCCACCATTATCGAAACAAGGACTTTGTGAACAGCGGAAGACCGCCCTCTAATCAATCAAAACACGAGGATTTCGTGTATAATCTTCCCTTTAATCTCCTCTTCTTCATTGTAAACACGAGGATTTCATGCATAAACTGCAAACAAACATCATTGTAATAGTTTTCTTAAGATTTAAGAAACTATAAAGTGGACGTAGGCTTGGATTGAGCCCAACCACTATAAAAATATTGTGTGTATCCTTTACTTTTACTGCTTTTTCTGCATTGTTGGTGATCGTGAGGTTGTCACATTGAATTTGGGTGTTAGTACCAAAATTTGGTCTAACATTTTCACACATATTTGCTTTCTCTTCTTCGCTGGTATGGATTATACTTGCAGCTGGCAGGCTCGGCGCGGCCTTGGATTTCTTGGATTATCCAGAACACATCTTCCTTCATTCAGCAAGATATGTTCTGGAGGGCAAAATGTTGACCCGCTTTTTAGTCAAAGCAGTCATACATGGAATCTCTTCTGAACAATACGCTCAAGTGTTGGGAATACCGTCAGAAGACAGCAAGCGATTTGGTTGAAATCGCATCACAAACAAAGAATGGCCCGGAACTCCTGTCGGACGACCTTTTCTGGGCCCGAAATCATCAATTACGGAGCTAAGCTCCGTAATTCTCGTAGCTCTCTGAATGAGCTTCAGTTTGAGCTTTGGTTCAACTCAATCGGACTTACGGTTTGAAAGTTATGCCCATTTCCGTGAACGCATGCAGAACCGGAAACTTGGATTTGGAATTAGCATATCCCTTTCGGATCGGATCGGCCTAGGAGGACCGGATCGGATTAAGACATCACTCCTTCACCAACTTAGCATCTTCCCTTCAACGCATAGGTGCCGGCTCGGATTGGAGACCCCGGTTCGGATCGGGATGAGGCAGACCCGACCCGCCTGCAGTAATCTACACAAAACTTCTTAATGTCTTCGGCTCGAAAGCTCCGCACCGGTTCGGATCGGGACTGAACCGATCCCCTTCGACTCTACACAGAAGTGCGCGCACGCTCTCTGCTGGAACAACCGGCTCGGTTCGGATCCGATCCGAACCGACTGGGCCTGCTGCTCCCACACTTCAGATTTGACCGATTCTCTTGCCATAACCACCTCCTACAAACACGGATCGGCCTCCACCTGTCCTAGCACGACCTGATGACCACTTCTCCACTACTTCCGAGATCACCTCAGCGCGTGCCACGTGCCCCTCCGATCCGAACCGATTCAGACTCCCTGGCACTCCTCTACGCCTATAAATACACCACAACATGGCCATTTCAAGGGACTTTTGGCACTTGTTCTGGAGGGATTCCACCATTATTGAAACAAGGACTTTGTGAACAGCGGAAGACCGCCCTCTAATCAATCAAAACACGAGGATTTCGTGTATAATCTTCCCTTTAATCTCCTCTTCTTCACTGCAAACACGAGGATTTCATGTATAAGCTGCAAACAAACATCATTGTAATAGTTTTCTTAAGATTTAAGAAACTATAAAGTGGACGTAGGCTTGGATTGAGCCCAACCACTATAAAAATATTGTGTGTATCCTTTACTTTTACTGCTTTTTCTGCATTGTTGGTGATCGTGAGGTTGTCACATTGAATTTGGGTGTTAGTACCAAAATTTGTTCTAACATTTTCACACATATTTGCTTTCTCTTCTTCGCAGGTATGGATTATACTTGCAGCTGGCATGCCCGGCGCGGCCTTGGATTTCTTGGATTATCCAGAACACATCTTCCTTCATTCAGCAAGATATGTTCTGGGGGGCAAAATGTTGACCCGCTTTTTAGTCAAAGCAGTCATACATGGAATCTCTTCTGAACAATATGCTCAAGTGTTGGGAATACCGTCAGAAGACAGCAAGCGATTTAGTTGAAATCGCATAACAAACAAAGAATGGCCCGGAACTCCTATCGGACGACCTTTTATGGGCCCGAAATCATCAATTACGGAGCCGAGCTCTGTAATTCTCGTAGCTCTCTGAATGAGCTTCAGTTTGAGCTTTGGTTCAACTCAATCGGACTTACGGTTTGAAAGTTATGCCCATTTCCGTGAACGCATGCAGAACCGGAAACTTGGATTTGGAATTAGCATATCCCTTTCGGATCGGATCGGCCTAGGAGGACCGGATCGGATTAAGACATCACTCCTTCACCAACTTAGCATCTTCCCTTCAACGAACAGGTGTCGGCTCAGATTGGAGACCCCGGTTCGGATCGGGATGAGGCAGACCCGACCCGCCTGCAGTAATCTACACAAAACTTCGCAATGTCTTCGGCTCGAAAGCTCCGCACCGGTTCGGATCGGGACCGAACCGATCCCCTTCGACTCTGCACAGAAGTGCGCGCACGCTCTCTGCTGGAACAACCGGCTCGGTTCGGATCCGATCCGAACCGACTGGGCCTGCTGTTGCCACACTTCAGATTTGACCGATTCTCTTGCCACAACCACCTCCTACAAACACGGATCGGCCTCCACCTGTCCTAGCACGACCTGATGACCACTTCTCCACTACTTCCGAGATCACCTCAGCGCGTGCCACGTGCCCCTCCGATCCGAACCGATTCAGACTCCCTGGCACTCCTCTACGCCTATAAATACACCACAACATGGCCATTTCAAGGGACTTTTGGCACTTGTTCTGGAGGGATTCCACCATTATCGAAACAAGGACTTTGTGAACAGCGGAAGACCGCCCTCTAATCAATCAAAACACGAGGATTTCGTGTATAATCTTCCCTTTAATCTCCTCTTCTTCATTGTAAACACGAGGATTTCATGCATAAACTGCAAACAAACATCATTGTAATAGTTTTCTTAAGATTTAAGAAACTATAAAGTGGACGTAGGCTTGGATTGAGCCCAACCACTATAAAAATATTGTGTGTATCCTTTACTTTTACTGCTTTTTCTGCATTGTTGGTGATCGTGAGGTTGTCACATTGAATTTGGGTGTTAGTACCAAAATTTGGTCTAACATTTTCACACATATTTGCTTTCTCTTCTTCGCTGGTATGGATTATACTTGCAGCTGGCAGGCTCGGCGCGGCCTTGGATTTCTTGGATTATCCAGAACACATCTTCCTTCATTCAGCAAGATATGTTCTAGGGGGCCAAATGTTGACCCGCTTTTTAGTCAAAGCAGTCATACATGGAATCTCTTCTGAACAATACGCTCAAGTGTTGGGAATACCGTCAGAAGACAGCAAGCGATTTGGTTGAAATCGCATCACAAACAAAGAATGGCCCGGAACTCCTGTCGAACGACCTTTTCTGGGCCCGAAATCATCAATTACGGAGCTATGCTCCGTAATTCTCGTAGCTCTCTGAATGAGCTTCAGTTTGAGCTTTGGTTCAACTCAATCGGACTTACGCTTTGAAAGTTATGCCCATTTCCGTGAACGCATGCAGAACCGGAAACTTGGATTTGGAATTAGCATATCCCTTTCGGATCAGATCGGCCTAGGAGGACCGGATCGGATTAAGACATCACTCCTTCACCAACTTAGCATCTTCCCTTCAACGCACAGGTGTCGGCTCGGATTGGAGACCCCGGTTCGGATCGGGATGAGGCAGACCCGACCCGCCTGCAGTAATCTACACAAAACTTCGCAATGTCTTCGGCTCGAAAGCTCCGCACCGGTTCGGATCGGGACTGAACCGATCCCCTTCGACTCTGCACAGAAGTGCGCGCACGCTCTCTGCTGGAACAACCGGCTCGGTTCGGATCCGATCCGAACCAACTGGGCCTGCTGCTCCCACACTTCAGATTTGACCGATTCTCTTGCCATAACCACCTCCTACAAACACGGATCGGCCTCCACCTGTCCTAGCACGACCTGATGACCACTTCTCCACTACTTCCGAGATCACCTCAGCGCGTGCCACGTGCCCCTCCGATCCGAACCGATTCAGACTCCCTGGCACTCCTCTACGCCTATAAATACACCACAACATGGCCATTTCAAGGGACTTTTGGCACTTGTTCTGGAGGGATTCCACCATTATTGAAACAAGGACTTTGTGAACAGCGGAAGACCGCCCTCTAATCAATCAAAACACGAGGATTTCGTGTATAATCTTCCCTTTAATCTCCTCTTCTTCACTGCAAACACGAGGATTTCATGTATAAGCTGCAAACAAACATCATTGTAATAGTTTTCTTAAGATTTAAGAAACTATAAAGTGGACGTAGGCTTGGATTGAGCCCAACCACTATAAAAATATTGTGTGTATCCTTTACTTTTACTTCTTTTTCTGCATTGTTGGTGATCGTGAGGTTGTCACATTGAATTTGGGTGTTAGTACCAAAATTTGGTCTAACATTTTCACACATATTTGCTTTCTCTTCTTCGCAGGTATGGATTATACTTGCAGCTGGCAGGCCCGGCGCGGCCTTGGATTTCTTGGATTATCCAGAACACATCTTCCTTCATTCAGCAAGATATGTTCTGGGGGGCAAAATGTTGACCCGCTTTTTAGTCAAAGCAGTCATACATGGAATCTCTTCTGAACAATATGCTCAAGTGTTGGGAATACCGTCAGAAGACAGCAAGCGATTTGGTTGAAATCGCATAACAAACAAAGAATGGCCCGGAACTCCTATCGGACGACCTTTTATGGGCCCGAAATCATCAATTACGGAGCTGAGCTCTGTAATTCTCGTAGCTCTCTGAATGAGCTTCAGTTTGAGCTTTGGTTCAACTCAATCGGACTTACGGTTTGAAAGTTATGCCCATTTCCGTGAACGCATGCAGAACCGGAAACTTGGATTTGGAATTAGCATATCCCTTTCGGATCGGATCGGCCTAGGAGGACCGGATCGGATTAAGACATCACTCCTTCACCAACTTAGCATCTTCCCTTCAACGAACAGGTGTCGGCTCGGATTGGAGACCCCGGTTCGGATCGGGATGAGGCAGACCCGACCCGCCTGCAGTAATCTACACAAAACTTCGCAATGTCTTCGGCTCGAAAGCTCCGCACCGGTTCGAATCGGGACCGAACCGATCCCCTTCGACTCTGCACAGAAGTGCGCGCACGCTCTCTGCTGGAACAACCGGCTCGGTTCGGATCCGATCCGAACCGACTGGGCCTGCTGTTGCCACACTTCAGATTTGACCGATTCTCTTGCCATAACCACCTCCTACAAACACGGATCGGCCTCCACCTGTCCTAGCACGACCTGATGACCACTTCTCCACTACTTCCGAGATCACCTCAGCGCGTGCCACGTGCCCCTCCGATCCGAACCGATTCAGACTCCCTGGCACTCCTCTACGCCTATAAATACACCACAACATGGCCATTTCAAGGGACTTTTGGCACTTGTTCTGGAGGGATTCCACCATTATCGAAACAAGGACTTTGTGAACAGCGGAAGACCGCCCTCTAATCAATCAAAACACGAGGATTTCGTGTATAATCTTCCCTTTAATCTCCTCTTCTTCATTGTAAACACGAGGATTTCATGCATAAACTGCAAACAAACATCATTGTAATAGTTTTCTTAAGATTTAAGAAACTATAAAGTGGACGTAGGCTTGGATTGAGCCCAACCACTATAAAAATATTGTGTGTATCCTTTACTTTTACTGCTTTTTCTGCATTGTTGGTGATCGTGAGGTTGTCACATTGAATTTGGGTGTTAGTACCAAAATTTGGTCTAACATTTTCACACATATTTGCTTTCTCTTCTTCGCTGGTATGGATTATACTTGCAGCTGGCAGGCTCGGCGCGGCCTTGGATTTCTTGGATTATCCAGAACACATCTTCCTTCATTCAGCAAGATATGTTCTGGAGGGCAAAATGTTGACCCGCTTTTTAGTCAAAGCAGTCATACATGGAATCTCTTCTGAACAATACGCTCAAGTGTTGGGAATACCGTCAGAAGACAGCAAGCGATTTGGTTGAAATCGCATCACAAACAAAGAATGGCCCGGAACTCCTGTCGGACGACCTTTTCTGGGCCCGAAATCATCAATTACGGAGCTATGCTCCGTAATTCTCGTAGCTCTCTGAATGAGCTTCAGTTTGAGCTTTGGCTCAACTCAATCGGACTTACGGCTTGAATGTTATGCCCATTTCCGTGAACGCATGCAGAACCGGAAACTTGGATTTGGAATTAGCATATCCCTTTCGGATCGGATCGGCCTAGGAGGACCGGATCGGATTAAGACATCACTCCTTCACCAACATAGCATCTTCCCTTCAACGCACAGGTGCCGGCTCGGATTGGAGACCCCGGTTCGGATCGGGATGAGGCAGACCCGACCCGCCTGCAGTAATCTACACAAAACTTCGCAATGTCTTCGGCTCGAAAGCTCCGCACCGGTTCGGATCGGGACTGAACCGATCCCCTTCGACTCTGCACAGAAGTGCGCGCACGCTCTCTGCTGGAACAACCGGCTCGGTTCGGATCCGATCCGAACCAACTGGGCCTGCTGCTCCCACACTTCAGATTTGACCGATTCTCTTGCCATAACCACCTCCTACAAACACGGATCGGCCTCCACCTGTCCTAGCACGACCTGATGACCACTTCTCCACTACTTCCGAGATCACCTCAGCGCGTGCCACGTGCCCCTCCGATCCGAACCGATTCAGACTCCCTGGCACTCATCTACGCCTATAAATACACCACAACATGGCCATTTCAAGGGACTTTTGGCACTTGTTCTGGAGGGATTCCACCATTATTGAAACAAGGACTTTGTGAACAGCGGAAGACCGCCCTCTAATCAATCAAAACACGAGGATTTCGTGTATAATCTTCCCTTTAATCTCCTCTTCTTCACTGCAAACACGAGGATTTCATGTATAAGCTGCAAACAAACATCATTGTAATAGTTTTCTTAAGATTTAAGAAACTATAAAGTGGACGTAGGCTTGGATTGAGCCCAACCACTATAAAAATATTGTGTGTATCCTTTACTTTTACTGCTTTTTCTGCATTGTTGGTGATCGTGAGGTTGTCACATTGAATTTGGGTGTTAGTACCAAAATTTGGTCTAACATTTTCACACATATTTGCTTTCTCTTCTTCGCAGGTATGGATTATACTTGCAGCTGGCAGGCCCGGCGCGACCTTGGATTTCTTGGATTATCCAGAACACATCTTCCTTCATTCAGCAAGATATGTTCTGGGGGGCAAAATGTTGACCCGCTTTTTAGTCAAAGCAGTCATACATGGAATCTCTTCTGAACAATACGCTCAAGTGTTGGGAATACCGTCAGAAGACAGCAAGCGATTTGGTTGAAATCGCATAACAAACAAAGAATGGCCCGGAACTCCTATCGGACGACCTTTTACGGGCCCGAAATCATCAATTACGGAGCTGAGCTCTGTAATTCTCGTAGCTCTCTGAATGAGCTTCAGTTTGAGCTTTGGTTCAACTCAATCGGACTTACGGTTTGAAAGTTATGCCCATTTCCGTGAACGCATGCAGAACCGGAAACTTGGATTTGGAATTAGCATATCCCTTTCGGATCGGATCGGCCTAGGAGGACCGGATCGGATTAAGACATCACTCCTTCACCAACTTAGCATCTTCCCTTCAACGCACAGGTGTCGGCTCGGATTGGAGACCCCGGTTCGGATCGGGATGAGGCAGACCCGACCCGCCTGCAGTAATCTACACAAAACTTTGCAATGCCTTTGGCTCGAAAGCTCCGCACCGGTTCGGATCGGGACCGAACCGATCCCCTTCGACTCTGCACAGAAGTGCGCGCACACTCTCTGCTGGAACAACCGGCTCGGTTCGGATCCGATCCGAACCGACTGGGCCTGCTGTTGCCACACTTCAGATTTGACCGATTCTCTTGCCATAACCACCTCCTACAAACACGGATCGGCCTCCACCTGTCCTAGCACGACCTGATGACCACTTCTCCACTACTTCCGAGATCACCTCAGCGCGTGCCATGTGCCCCTCCGATCCGAACCGATTCAGACTCCCTGGCACTCCTCTACGCCTATAAATACACCACAACATGGCCATTTCAAGGGACTTTTGGCACTTGTTCTGGAGGGATTCCACCATTATCGAAACAAGGACTTTGTGAACAGCGGAAGACCGCCCTCTAATCAATCAAAACACGAGGATTTCGTGTATAATCTTCCCTTTAATCTCCTCTTCTTCATTGTAAACACGAGGATTTCATGCATAAACTGCAAACAAACATCATTGTAATAGTTTTCTTAAGATTTAAGAAACTATAAAGTGGACGTAGGCTTGGATTGAGCCCAACCACTATAAAAATATTGTGTGTATCCTTTACTTTTACTGCTTTTTCTGCATTGTTGGTGATCGTGAGGTTGTCACATTGAATTTGGGTGTTAGTACCAAAATTTGGTCTAACATTTTCACACATATTTGCTTTCTCTTCTTCGCTGGTATGGATTATACTTGCAGCTGGCAGGCTCGGCGCGGCCTTGGATTTCTTGGATTATCCAGAACACATCTTCCTTCATTCAGCAAGATATGTTCTGGGGGGCAAAATGTTGACCCGCTTTTTAGTCAAAGCAGTCATACATGGAATCTCTTCTGAACAATACGCTCAAGTGTTGGGAATACCGTCAGAAGACAGCAAGCGATTTGGTTGAAATCGCATCACAAACAAAGAATGGCCCGGAACTCCTGTCGGACGACCTTTTCTGGGCCCGAAATCATCAATTACGGAGCTGAGCTCTGTAATTCTCGTAGCTCTCTGAATGAGCTTCAGTTTGAGCTTTGGTTCAACTCAATCGGACTTACGGTTTGAAAGTTATGCCCATTTCCGTGAACGCATGCAGAACCGGAAACTTGGATTTGGAATTAGCATATCCCTTTCGGATCGGATCGGCCTAGGAGGACCGGATCGGATTAAGACATCACTCCTTCACCAACTTAGCATCTTCCCTTCAACGCACAGGTGTCGGCTCGGATTGGAGACCCCGGTTCGGATCGGGATGAGGCAGACCCGACCCGCCTGCAGTAATCTACACAAAACTTTGCAATGCCTTTGGCTCGAAAGCTCCGCACCGGTTCGGATCGGGACCGAACCGATCCCCTTCGACTCTGCACAGAAGTGCGCGCACACTCTCTGCTGGAACAACCGGCTCGGTTCGGATCCGATCCGAACCGACTGGGCCTGCTGTTGCCACACTTCAGATTTGACCGATTCTCTTGCCATAACCACCTCCTACAAACACGGATCGGCCTCCACCTGTCCTAGCACGACCTGATGACCACTTCTCCACTACTTCCGAGATCACCTCAGCGCGTGCCATGTGCCCCTCCGATCCGAACCGATTCAGACTCCCTGGCACTCCTCTACGCCTATAAATACACCACAACATGGCCATTTCAAGGGACTTTTGGCACTTGTTCTGGAGGGATTCCACCATTATCGAAACAAGGACTTTGTGAACAGCGGAAGACCGCCCTCTAATCAATCAAAACACGAGGATTTCGTGTATAATCTTCCCTTTAATCTCCTCTTCTTCATTGTAAACACGAGGATTTCATGCATAAACTGCAAACAAACATCATTGTAATAGTTTTCTTAAGATTTAAGAAACTATAAAGTGGACGTAGGCTTGGATTGAGCCCAACCACTATAAAAATATTGTGTGTATCCTTTACTTTTACTGCTTTTTCTGCATTGTTGGTGATCGTGAGGTTGTCACATTGAATTTGGGTGTTAGTACCAAAATTTGGTCTAACATTTTCACACATATTTGCTTTCTCTTCTTCGCTGGTATGGATTATACTTGCAGCTGGCAGGCTCGGCGCGGCCTTGGATTTCTTGGATTATCCAGAACACATCTTCCTTCATTCAGCAAGATATGTTCTGGGGGGCAAAATGTTGACCCGCTTTTTAGTCAAAGCAGTCATACATGGAATCTCTTCTGAACAATACGCTCAAGTGTTGGGAATACCGTCAGAAGACAGCAAGCGATTTGGTTGAAATCGCATCACAAACAAAGAATGGCCCGGAACTCCTGTCGGACGACCTTTTCTGGGCCCGAAATCATCAATTACGGAGCTATACTCCGTAATTCTCGTAGCTCTCTGAATGAGCTTCAGTTTGAGCTTTGGTTCAACTCAATCGGACTTACGGTTTGAAAGTTATGCCCATTTCCGTGAACGCATGCAGAACCGGAAACTTGGATTTGGAATTAGCATATCCCTTTCGGATCGGATCGGCCTAGGAGGACCGGATCGGATTAAGACATCACTCCTTCACCAACTTAGCATCTTCCCTTCAACGCACAGGTGCCGGCTCGGATTGGAGACCCCGGTTCGGATCGGGATGAGGCAGACCCGACCCGCCTGCAGTAATCTACACAAAACTTCGCAATGTCTTCGGCTCGAAAGCTCCGCACCGGTTCGGATCGGGACTGAACCGATCCCCTTCGACTCTGCACAGAAGTGCGCGCACGCTCTCTGCTGGAACAACCGGCTCGGTTCGGATCCGATCCGAACCGACTGGGCCTGCTGTTGCCACACTTCAGATTTGACCGATTCTCTTGCCATAACCACCTCCTACAAACACGGATCGGCCTCCACCTGTCCTAGCACGACCTGATGACCACTTCTCCACTACTTCCGAGATCACCTCAGCGCGTGCCATGTGCCCCTCCGATCCGAACCGATTCAGACTCCCTGGCACTCCTCTACGCCTATAAATACACCACAACATGGCCATTTCAAGGGACTTTTGGCACTTGTTCTGGAGGGATTCCACCATTATCGAAACAAGGACTTTGTGAACAGCGGAAGACCGCCCTCTAATCAATCAAAACACGAGGATTTCGTGTATAATCTTCCCTTTAATCTCCTCTTCTTCATTGTAAACACGAGGATTTCATGCATAAACTGCAAACAAACATCATTGTAATAGTTTTCTTAAGATTTAAGAAACTATAAAGTGGACGTAGGCTTGGATTGAGCCCAACCACTATAAAAATATTGTGTGTATCCTTTACTTTTACTGCTTTTTCTGCATTGTTGGTGATCGTGAGGTTGTCACATTGAATTTGGGTGTTAGTACCAAAATTTGGTCTAACATTTTCACACATATTTGCTTTCTCTTCTTCGCTGGTATGGATTATACTTGCAGCTGGCAGGCTCGGCGCGGCCTTGGATTTCTTGGATTATCCAGAACACATCTTCCTTCATTCAGCAAGATATGTTCTGGAGGGCAAAATGTTGACCCGCTTTTTAGTCAAAGCAGTCATACATGGAATCTCTTCTGAACAATACGCTCAAGTGTTGGGAATACCGTCAGAAGACAGCAAGCGATTTGGTTGAAATCGCATCACAAACAAAGAATGGCCCGGAACTCCTGTCGGACGACCTTTTCTGGGCACGAAATCATCAATTACGGAGCTATGCTCCGTAATTCTCGTAGCTCTCTGAATGAGCTTCAGTTTGAGCTTTGGTTCAACTCAATCGGACTTACGGTTTGAAAGTTATGCCCATTTCCGTGAACGCATGCAGAACCGGAAACTTGGATTTGGAATTAGCATATCCCTTTCGGATCGGATCGGCCTAGGAGGACCGGATCGGATTAAGACATCACTCCTTCACCAACTTAGCATCTTCCCTTCAACGCACAGGTGCCGGCTCGGATTGGAGACCCCGGTTCGGATCGGGATGAGGCAGACCCGACCCGCCTGCAGTAATCTACACAAAACTTCGCAATGTCTTCGGCTCGAAAGCTCCGCACCGGTTCGGATCGGGACTGAACCGATCCCCTTCGACTCTGCACAGAAGTGCGCGCACGCTCTCTGCTGGAACAACCGGCTCGGTTCGGATCCGATCCGAACCAACTGGGCCTGCTGCTCCCACACTTCAGATTTGACCGATTCTCTTGCCATAACCACCTCCTACAAACACGGATCGGCCTCCACCTGTCCTAGCACGACCTGATGACCACTTCTCCACTACTTCCGAGATCACCTCAGCGCGTGCCACGTGCCCCTCCGATCCGAACCGATTCAGACTCCCTGGCACTCATCTACGCCTATAAATACACCACAACATGGCCATTTCAAGGGACTTTTGGCACTTGTTCTGGAGGGATTCCACCATTATTGAAACAAGGACTTTGTGAACAGCGGAAGACCGCCCTCTAATCAATCAAAACACGAGGATTTCGTGTATAATCTTCCCTTTAATCTCCTCTTCTTCACTGCAAACACGAGGATTTCATGTATAAGCTGCAAACAAACATCATTGTAATAGTTTTCTTAAGATTTAAGAAACTATAAAGTGGACGTAGGCTTGGATTGAGCCCAACCACTATAAAAATATTGTGTGTATCCTTTACTTTTACTGCTTTTTCTGCATTGTTGGTGATCGTGAGGTTGTCACATTGAATTTGGGTGTTAGTACCAAAATTTGGTCTAACATTTTCACACATATTTGCTTTCTCTTCTTCGCAGGTATGGATTATACTTGCAGCTGGCAGGCCCGGCGCGGCCTTGGATTTCTTGGATTATCCAGAACACATCTTCCTTCATTCAGCAAGATATGTTCTGGGGGGCAAAATGTTGACCCGCTTTTTAGTCAAAGCAGTCATACATGGAATCTCTTCTGAACAATACGCTCAAGTGTTGGGAATACCGTCAGAAGACAGCAAGCGATTTGGTTGAAATCGCATAACAAACAAAGAATGGCCCGGAACTCCTATCGGACGACCTTTTATGGGCCCGAAATCATCAATTACGGAGCTGAGCTCTGTAATTCTCGTAGCTCTCTGAATGAACTTCAGTTTGAGCTTTGGTTCAACTCAATCGGACTTACGGTTTGAAAGTTATGCCCATTTCCGTGAACGCATGCAGAACCGGAAACTTGGATTTGGAATTAGCATATCCCTTTCGGATCGGATCGGCCTAGGAGGACCGGATCGGATTAAGACATCACACCTTCACCAACTTAGCATCTTCCCTTCAACGCACAGGTGCCGGCTCGGATTGGAGACCCCGGTTCGGATCGGGATGAGGCAGACCCGACCCGCCTGCAGTAATCTACACAAAACTTCGCAATGTCTTCGGCTCGAAAGCTCCGCACCGGTTCGGATCGGGACCGAACCGATCCCCTTCGACTCTGCACAGAAGTGCGCGCACGCTCTCTGCTGGAACAACCGGCTCGGTTCGGATCCGATCCGAACCGACCGGGCCTGCTGCTGCCACACTTCAGATTTGACCGATTCTCTTGCCATAACCACCTCCTACAAACACGGATCGGCCTCCACCTGTCCTAGCACGACCTGATGACCACTTCTCCACTACTTCCGAGATCACCTCAGCGCGTGCCACGTGCCCCTCCGATCCGAACCGATTCGGACTCCCTGGCACTCCTCTACGCCTATAAATACACCACAACATGGCCATTTCAAGGGACTTTTGGCACTTGTTCTGGAGGGATTCCACCATTATCGAAACAAGGACTTTGTGAACAGCGGAAGACCGCCCTCTAATCAATCAAAACACGAGGATTTCGTGTATAATCTTCCCTTTAATCTCCTCTTCTTCATTGTAAACACGAGGATTTCATGCATAAACTGCAAACAAACATCATTGTAATAGTTTTCTTAAGATTTAAGAAACTATAAAGTGGACGTAGGCTTGGATTGAGCCCAACCACTATAAAAATATTGTGTGTATCCTTTACTTTTACTGCTTTTTCTGCATTGTTGGTGATCGTGAGGTTGTCACATTGAATTTGGGTGTTAGTACCAAAATTTGGTCTAACATTTTCACACATATTTGCTTTCTCTTCTTCGCTGGTATGGATTATACTTGCAGCTGGCAGGCTCGGCGCGGCCTTGGATTTCTTGGATTATCCAGAACACATCTTCCTTCATTCAGCAAGATATGTTCTGGGGGGCAAAATGTTGACCCGCTTTTTAGTCAAAGCAGTCATACATGGAATCTCTTCTGAACAATACGCTCAAGTGTTGGGAATACCGTCAGAAGACAGCAAGCGATTTGGTTGAAATCGCATCACAAACAAAGAATGGCCCGGAACTCCTGTCGGACGACCTTTTCTGGGCACGAAATCATCAATTACGGAGCTATGCTCCGTAATTCTCGTAGATCTCTGAATGAGCTTCAGTTTGAGCTTTGGTTCAACTCAATCGGACTTACGGTTTGAAAGTTATGCCCATTTCCGTGAACGCATGCAGAACCGGAAACTTGGATTTGGAATTAGCATATCCCTTTCGGATCGGATCGGCCTAGGAGGACCGGATCGGATTAAGACATCACTCCTTCACCAACTTAGCATCTTCCCTTCAACGCACAGGTGCCGGCTCGGATTGGAGACCCCGGTTCGGATCGGGATGAGGCAGACCCGACCCGCCTGCAGTAATCTACACAAAACTTCGCAATGTCTTCGGCTCGAAAGCTCCGCACCGGTTCGGATCGGGACTGAACCGATCCCCTTCGACTCTGCACAGAAGTGCGCGCACGCTCTCTGCTGGAACAACCGGCTCGGTTCGGATCCGATCCGAACCAACTGGGCCTGCTGCTCCCACACTTCAGATTTGACCGATTCTCTTGCCATAACCACCTCCTACAAACACGGATCGGCCTCCACCTGTCCTAGCACGACCTGATGACCACTTCTCCACTACTTCCGAGATCACCTCAGCGCGTGCCACGTGCCCCTCCGATCCGAACCGATTCAGACTCCCTGGCACTCATCTACGCCTATAAATACACCACAACATGGCCATTTCAAGGGACTTTTGGCACTTGTTCTGGAGGGATTCCACCATTATTGAAACAAGGACTTTGTGAACAGCGGAAGACCGCCCTCTAATCAATCAAAACACGAGGATTTCGTGTATAATCTTCCCTTTAATCTCCTCTTCTTCACTGCAAACACGAGGATTTCATGTATAAGCTGCAAACAAACATCATTGTAATAGTTTTCTTAAGATTTAAGAAACTATAAAGTGGACGTAGGCTTGGATTGAGCCCAACCACTATAAAAATATTGTGTGTATCCTTTACTTTTACTGCTTTTTCTGCATTGTTGGTGATCGTGAGGTTGTCACATTGAATTTGGGTGTTAGTACCAAAATTTGGTCTAACATTTTCACACATATTTGCTTTCTCTTCTTCGCAGGTATGGATTATACTTGCAGCTGGCAGGCCCGGCGCGGCCTTGGATTTCTTGGATTATCCAGAACACATCTTCCTTCATTCAGCAAGATATGTTCTGGGGGGCAAAATGTTGACCCGCTTTTTAGTCAAAGCAGTCATACATGGAATCTCTTCTGAACAATACGCTCAAGTGTTGGGAATACCGTCAGAAGACAGCAAGCGATTTGGTTGAAATCGCATAACAAACAAAGAATGGCCCGGAACTCCTATCGGACGACCTTTTATGGGCCCGAAATCATCAATTACGGAGCTGAGCTCTGTAATTCTCGTAGCTCTCTGAATGAACTTCAGTTTGAGCTTTGGTTCAACTCAATCGGACTTACGGTTTGAAAGTTATGCCCATTTCCGTGAACGCATGCAGAACCGGAAACTTGGATTTGGAATTAGCATATCCCTTTCGGATCGGATCGGCCTAGGAGGACCGGATCGGATTAAGACATCACACCTTCACCAACTTAGCATCTTCCCTTCAACGCACAGGTGCCGGCTCGGATTGGAGACCCCGGTTCGGATCGGGATGAGGCAGACCCGACCCGCCTGCAGTAATCTACACAAAACTTCGCAATGTCTTCGGCTCGAAAGCTCCGCACCGGTTCGGATCGGGACCGAACCGATCCCCTTCGACTCTGCACAGAAGTGCGCGCACGCTCTCTGCTGGAACAACCGGCTCGGTTCGGATCCGATCCGAACCGACCGGGCCTGCTGCTGCCACACTTCAGATTTGACCGATTCTCTTGCCATAACCACCTCCTACAAACACGGATCGGCCTCCACCTGTCCTAGCACGACCTGATGACCACTTCTCCACTACTTCCGAGATCACCTCAGCGCGTGCCACGTGCCCCTCCGATCCGAACCGATTCGGACTCCCTGGCACTCCTCTACGCCTATAAATACACCACAACATGGCCATTTCAAGGGACTTTTGGCACTTGTTCTGGAGGGATTCCACCATTATCGAAACAAGGACTTTGTGAACAGCGGAAGACCGCCCTCTAATCAATCAAAACACGAGGATTTCGTGTATAATCTTCCCTTTAATCTCCTCTTCTTCACTGTAAACACGAGGATTTCATGTATAAACTGCAAACAAACATCATTGTAATAGTTTTCTTAAGATTTAAGAAACTATAAAGTGGACGTAGGCTTGGATTGAGCCCAACCACTATAAAAATATTGTGTGTATCCTTTACTTTTACTGCTTTTTCTGCATTGTTGGTGATCGTGAGGTTGTCACATTGAATTTGGGTGTTAGTACCAAAATTTGGTCTAACATTTTCACACATATTTGCTTTCTCTTCTTCGCAGGTATGGATTATACTTGTAACTGGCAGGCCCGGCGCGGCCTTGGATTTCTTGGATTATCCAGAACACATCTTCCTTCATTCAGCAAGATATGTTCTGGGGGGCAAAATGTTGACCCGCTTTTTAGTCAAAGCAGTCATACATGGAATCTCTTCTGAACAATACGCTCAAGTGTTGGGAATACCGTCAGAAGACAGCAAGCGATTTGGTTGAAATCGCATAACAAACAAAGAATGGCCCGGAACTCCTATCGGACGACCTTTTATGGGCCCGAAATCATCAATTACGGAGCTGAGCTCTGTAATTCTCGTAGCTCTCTGAATGAACTTCAGTTTGAGCTTTGGTTCAACTCAATCGGACTTACGGTTTGAAAGTTATGCCCATTTCCGTGAACGCATGCAGAACCGGAAACTTGGATTTGGAATTAGCATATCCCTTTCGGATCGGATCGGCCTAGGAGGACCGGATCGGATTAAGACATCACACCTTCACCAACTTAGCATCTTCCCTTCAACGCACAGGTGCCGGCTCGGATTGGAGACCCCGGTTCGGATCGGGATGAGGCAGACCCGACCCGCCTGCAGTAATCTACACAAAACTTCGCAATGTCTTCGGCTCGAAAGCTCCGCACCGGTTCGGATCGGGACCGAACCGATCCCCTTCGACTCTGCACAGAAGTGCGCGCACGCTCTCTGCTGGAACAACCGGCTCGGTTCGGATCCGATCCGAACCGACCGGGCCTGCTGCTGCCACACTTCAGATTTGACCGATTCTCTTGCCATAACCACCTCCTACAAACACGGATCGGCCTCCACCTGTCCTAGCACGACCTGATGACCACTTCTCCACTACTTCCGAGATCACCTCAGCGCGTGCCACGTGCCCCTCCGATCCGAACCGATTCGGACTCCCTGGCACTCCTCTACGCCTATAAATACACCACAACATGGCCATTTCAAGGGACTTTTGGCACTTGTTCTGGAGGGATTCCACCATTATCGAAACAAGGACTTTGTGAACAGCGGAAGACCGCCCTCTAATCAATCAAAACACGAGGATTTCGTGTATAATCTTCCCTTTAATCTCCTCTTCTTCACTGTAAACACGAGGATTTCATGTATAAACTGCAAACAAACATCATTGTAATAGTTTTCTTAAGATTTAAGAAACTATAAAGTGGACGTAGGCTTGGATTGAGCCCAACCACTATAAAAATATTGTGTGTATCCTTTACTTTTACTGCTTTTTCTGCATTGTTGGTGATCGTGAGGTTGTCACATTGAATTTGGGTGTTAGTACCAAAATTTGGTCTAACATTTTCACACATATTTGCTTTCTCTTCTTCGCAGGTATGGATTATACTTGTAACTGGCAGGCCCGGCGCGGCCTTGGATTTCTTGGATTATCCAGAACACATCTTCCTTCATTCAGCAAGATATGTTCTGGGGGGCAAAATGTTGACCCGCTTTTTAGTCAAAGCAGTCATACATGGAATCTCTTCTGAACAATACGCTCAAGTGTTGGGAATACCGTCAGAAGACAGCAAGCGATTTGGTTGAAATCGCATAACAAACAAAGAATGGCCCGGAACTCCTATCGGACGACCTTTTATGGGCCCGAAATCATCAATTACGGAGCTGAGCTCTGTAATTCTCGTAGCTCTCTGAATGAACTTCAGTTTGAGCTTTGGTTCAACTCAATCGGACTTACGGTTTGAAAGTTATGCCCATTTCCGTGAACGCATGCAGAACCGGAAACTTGGATTTGGAATTAGCATATCCCTTTCGGATCGGATCGGCCTAGGAGGACCGGATCGGATTAAGACATCACACCTTCACCAACTTAGCATCTTCCCTTCAACGCACAGGTGCCGGCTCGGATTGGAGACCCCGGTTCGGATCGGGATGAGGCAGACCCGACCCGCCTGCAGTAATCTACACAAAACTTCGCAATGTCTTCGGCTCGAAAGCTCCGCACCGGTTCGGATCGGGACCGAACCGATCCCCTTCGACTCTGCACAGAAGTGCGCGCACGCTCTCTGCTGGAACAACCGGCTCGGTTCGGATCCGATCCGAACCGACCGGGCCTGCTGCTGCCACACTTCAGATTTGACCGATTCTCTTGCCATAACCACCTCCTACAAACACGGATCGGCCTCCACCTGTCCTAGCACGACCTGATGACCACTTCTCCACTACTTCCGAGATCACCTCAGCGCGTGCCACGTGCCCCTCCGATCCGAACCGATTCGGACTCCCTGGCACTCCTCTACGCCTATAAATACACCACAACATGGCCATTTCAAGGGACTTTTGGCACTTGTTCTGGAGGGATTCCACCATTATCGAAACAAGGACTTTGTGAACAGCGGAAGACCGCCCTCTAATCAATCAAAACACGAGGATTTCGTGTATAATCTTCCCTTTAATCTCCTCTTCTTCACTGTAAACACGAGGATTTCATGTATAAACTGCAAACAAACATCATTGTAATAGTTTTCTTAAGATTTAAGAAACTATAAAGTGGACGTAGGCTTGGATTGAGCCCAACCACTATAAAAATATTGTGTGTATCCTTTACTTTTACTGCTTTTTCTGCATTGTTGGTGATCGTGAGGTTGTCACATTGAATTTGGGTGTTAGTACCAAAATTTGGTCTAACATTTTCACACATATTTGCTTTCTCTTCTTCGCAGGTATGGATTATACTTGTAACTGGCAGGCCCGGCGCGGCCTTGGATTTCTTGGATTATCCAGAACACATCTTCCTTCATTCAGCAAGATATGTTCTGGGGGGCAAAATGTTGACCCGCTTTTTAGTCAAAGCAGTCATACATGGAATCTCTTCTGAACAATACGCTCAAGTGTTGGGAATACCGTCAGAAGACAGCAAGCGATTTGGTTGAAATCGCATCACAAACAAAGAATGGCCCGGAACTCCTATCGGACGACCTTTTCTGGGCCCGAAATCATCAATTACGGAGCTGAGCTCTGTAATTCTCGTAGCTCTCTGAATGAACTTCAGTTTGAGCTTTGGTTCAACTCAATCGGACTTACGGTTTGAAAGTTATGCCCATTTCCGTGAACGCATGCAGAACCGGAAACTTGGATTTGGAATTAGCATATCCCTTTCGGATCGGATCGGCCTAGGAGGACCGGATCGGATTAAGACATCACACCTTCACCAACTTAGCATCTTCCCTTCAACGCACAGGTGCCGGCTCGGATTGGAGACCCCGGTTCGGATCGGGATGAGGCAGACCCGACCCGCCTGCAGTAATCTACACAAAACTTCGCAATGTCTTCGGCTCGAAAGCTCCGCACCGGTTCGGATCGGGACCGAACCGATCCCCTTCGACTCTGCACAGAAGTGCGCGCACGCTCTCTGCTGGAACAACCGGCTCGGTTCGGATCCGATCCGAACCGACCGGGCCTGCTGCTGCCACACTTCAGATTTGACCGATTCTCTTGCCATAACCACCTCCTACAAACACGGATCGGCCTCCACCTGTCCTAGCACGACCTGATGACCACTTCTCCACTACTTCCGAGATCACCTCAGCGCGTGCCACGTGCCCCTCCGATCCGAACCGATTCGGACTCCCTGGCACTCCTCTACGCCTATAAATACACCACAACATGGCCATTTCAAGGGACTTTTGGCACTTGTTCTGGAGGGATTCCACCATTATCGAAACAAGGACTTTGTGAACAGCGGAAGACCGCCCTCTAATCAATCAAAACACGAGGATTTCGTGTATAATCTTCCCTTTAATCTCCTCTTCTTCACTGTAAACACGAGGATTTCATGTATAAACTGCAAACAAACATCATTGTAATAGTTTTCTTAAGATTTAAGAAACTATAAAGTGGACGTAGGCTTGGATTGAGCCCAACCACTATAAAAATATTGTGTGTATCCTTTACTTTTACTGCTTTTTCTGCATTGTTGGTGATCGTGAGGTTGTCACATTGAATTTGGGTGTTAGTACCAAAATTTGGTCTAACATTTTCACACATATTTGCTTTCTCTTCTTCGCAGGTATGGATTATACTTGTAACTGGCAGGCCCGGCGCGGCCTTGGATTTCTTGGATTATCCAGAACACATCTTCCTTCATTCAGCAAGATATGTTCTGGGGGGCAAAATGTTGACCCGCTTTTTAGTCAAAGCAGTCATACATGGAATCTCTTCTGAACAATACGCTCAAGTGTTGGGAATACCGTCAGAAGACAGCAAGCGATTTGGTTGAAATCGCATAACAAACAAAGAATGGCCCGGAACTCCTATCGGACGACCTTTTATGGGCCCGAAATCATCAATTACGGAGCTGAGCTCTGTAATTCTCGTAGCTCTCTGAATGAACTTCAGTTTGAGCTTTGGTTCAACTCAATCGGACTTACGGTTTGAAAGTTATGCCCATTTCCGTGAACGCATGCAGAACCGGAAACTTGGATTTGGAATTAGCATATCCCTTTCGGATCGGATCGGCCTAGGAGGACCGGATCGGATTAAGACATCACACCTTCACCAACTTAGCATCTTCCCTTCAACGCACAGGTGCCGGCTCGGATTGGAGACCCCGGTTCGGATCGGGATGAGGCAGACCCGACCCGCCTGCAGTAATCTACACAAAACTTCGCAATGTCTTCGGCTCGAAAGCTCCGCACCGGTTCGGATCGGGACCGAACCGATCCCCTTCGACTCTGCACAGAAGTGCGCGCACGCTCTCTGCTGGAACAACCGGCTCGGTTCGGATCCGATCCGAACCGACCGGGCCTGCTGCTGCCACACTTCAGATTTGACCGATTCTCTTGCCATAACCACCTCCTACAAACACGGATCGGCCTCCACCTGTCCTAGCACGACCTGATGACCACTTCTCCACTACTTCCGAGATCACCTCAGCGCGTGCCACGTGCCCCTCCGATCCGAACCGATTCGGACTCCCTGGCACTCCTCTACGCCTATAAATACACCACAACATGGCCATTTCAAGGGACTTTTGGCACTTGTTCTGGAGGGATTCCACCATTATCGAAACAAGGACTTTGTGAACAGCGGAAGACCGCCCTCTAATCAATCAAAACACGAGGATTTCGTGTATAATCTTCCCTTTAATCTCCTCTTCTTCACTGTAAACACGAGGATTTCATGTATAAACTGCAAACAAACATCATTGTAATAGTTTTCTTAAGATTTAAGAAACTATAAAGTGGACGTAGGCTTGGATTGAGCCCAACCACTATAAAAATATTGTGTGTATCCTTTACTTTTACTGCTTTTTCTGCATTGTTGGTGATCGTGAGGTTGTCACATTGAATTTGGGTGTTAGTACCAAAATTTGGTCTAACATTTTCACACATATTTGCTTTCTCTTCTTCGCAGGTATGGATTATACTTGTAACTGGCAGGCCCGGCGCGGCCTTGGATTTCTTGGATTATCCAGAACACATCTTCCTTCATTCAGCAAGATATGTTCTGGGGGGCAAAATGTTGACCCGCTTTTTAGTCAAAGCAGTCATACATGGAATCTCTTCTGAACAATACGCTCAAGTGTTGGGAATACCGTCAGAAGACAGCAAGCGATTTGGTTGAAATCGCATAACAAACAAAGAATGGCCCGGAACTCCTATCGGACGACCTTTTATGGGCCCGAAATCATCAATTACGGAGCTGAGCTCTGTAATTCTCGTAGCTCTCTGAATGAACTTCAGTTTGAGCTTTGGTTCAACTCAATCGGACTTACGGTTTGAAAGTTATGCCCATTTCCGTGAACGCATGCAGAACCGGAAACTTGGATTTGGAATTAGCATATCCCTTTCGGATCGGATCGGCCTAGGAGGACCGGATCGGATTAAGACATCACACCTTCACCAACTTAGCATCTTCCCTTCAACGCACAGGTGCCGGCTCGGATTGGAGACCCCGGTTCGGATCGGGATGAGGCAGACCCGACCCGCCTGCAGTAATCTACACAAAACTTCGCAATGTCTTCGGCTCGAAAGCTCCGCACCGGTTCGGATCGGGACCGAACCGATCCCCTTCGACTCTGCACAGAAGTGCGCGCACGCTCTCTGCTGGAACAACCGGCTCGGTTCGGATCCGATCCGAACCGACCGGGCCTGCTGCTGCCACACTTCAGATTTGACCGATTCTCTTGCCATAACCACCTCCTACAAACACGGATCGGCCTCCACCTGTCCTAGCACGACCTGATGACCACTTCTCCACTACTTCCGAGATCACCTCAGCGCGTGCCACGTGCCCCTCCGATCCGAACCGATTCGGACTCCCTGGCACTCCTCTACGCCTATAAATACACCACAACATGGCCATTTCAAGGGACTTTTGGCACTTGTTCTGGAGGGATTCCACCATTATCGAAACAAGGACTTTGTGAACAGCGGAAGACCGCCCTCTAATCAATCAAAACACGAGGATTTCGTGTATAATCTTCCCTTTAATCTCCTCTTCTTCACTGTAAACACGAGGATTTCATGTATAAACTGCAAACAAACATCATTGTAATAGTTTTCTTAAGATTTAAGAAACTATAAAGTGGACGTAGGCTTGGATTGAGCCCAACCACTATAAAAATATTGTGTGTATCCTTTACTTTTACTGCTTTTTCTGCATTGTTGGTGATCGTGAGGTTGTCACATTGAATTTGGGTGTTAGTACCAAAATTTGGTCTAACATTTTCACACATATTTGCTTTCTCTTCTTCGCAGGTATGGATTATACTTGTAACTGGCAGGCCCGGCGCGGCCTTGGATTTCTTGGATTATCCAGAACACATCTTCCTTCATTCAGCAAGATATGTTCTGGGGGGCAAAATGTTGACCCGCTTTTTAGTCAAAGCAGTCATACATGGAATCTCTTCTGAACAATACGCTCAAGTGTTGGGAATACCGTCAGAAGACAGCAAGCGATTTGGTTGAAATCGCATCACAAACAAAGAATGGCCCGGAACTCCTATCGGACGACCTTTTCTGGGCCCGAAATCATCAATTACGGAGCTGAGCTCTGTAATTCTCGTAGCTCTCTGAATGAACTTCAGTTTGAGCTTTGGTTCAACTCAATCGGACTTACGGTTTGAAAGTTATGCCCATTTCCGTGAACGCATGCAGAACCGGAAACTTGGATTTGGAATTAGCATATCCCTTTCGGATCGGATCGGCCTAGGAGGACCGGATCGGATTAAGACATCACTCCTTCACCAACTTAGCATCTTCCCTTCAACGCACAGGTGTCGGCTCGGATTGGAGACCCCGGTTCGGATCGGGATGAGGCAGACCCGACCCGCCTGCAGTAATCTACACAAAACTTCGCAATGTCTTCGGCTCGAAAGCTCCGCACCGGTTCGGATCGGGACCGAACCGATCCCCTTCGACTCTGCACAGAAGAGCGCGCACGCTCTCTGCTGGAACAACCGGCTCGGTTCGGATCCGATCCGAACCGACTGGGCCTGCTGTTGCCACACTTCAGATTTGACCGATTCTCTTGCCATAACCACCTCCTACAAACACGGATCGGCCTCCACCTGTCCTAGCACGACCTGATGACCACTTCTCCACTACTTCCGAGATCACCTCAGCGCCTGCCACGTGCCCCTCCGATCCGAACCGATTCAGACTCCCTGGCACTCCTCTACGCCTATAAATACACCACAACATGGCCATTTCAAGGGACTTTTGGCACTTGTTCTGGAGGGATTCCACCATTATCGAAACAAGGACTTTGTGAACAGCGGAAGACCGCCCTCTAATCAATCAAAACACGAGGATTTCGTGTATAATCTTCCCTTTAATCTCCTCTTCTTCATTGTAAACACGAGGATTTCATGCATAAACTGCAAACAAACATCATTGTAAGAGTTTTCTTAAGATTTAAGAAACTATAAAGTGGACGTAGGCTTGGATTGAGCCCAACCACTATAAAAATATTGTGTGTATCCTTTACTTTTACTGCTTTTTCTGCATTGTTGGTGATCGTGAGGTTGTCACATTGAATTTGGGTCTTAGTACCAAAATTTGGTCTAACATTTTCACACATATTTGCTTTCTTTTCTTCGCTGGTATGGATTATACTTGCAGCTGGCAGGCTCGGCGCGGCCCTGGATTTCTTGGATTATCCAGAACACATCTTCCTTCATTCAGCAAGATATGTTCTGGGGGGCAAAATGTTGACCCACTTTTTAGTCAAAGCAGTCATACATGGAATCTCTTCTGAACAATACGCTCAAGTGTTGGGAATACCGTCAGAAGACAGCAAGCGATTTGGTTGAAATCGCATCACAAACAAAGAATGGCCCGGAACTCCTGTCGGACAACCTTTTCTGGGCCCGAAATCATCAATTACGGAGCTATGCTCCGTAATTCTCGTAGCTCTCTGAATGAGCTTCAGTTTGAGCTTTGGTTCAACTCAATCGGACTTACGGTTTGAAAGTTATGCCCATTTCCGTGAACGCATGCAGAACCGGAAACTTGGATTTGGAATTAGCATATCCCTTTCGGATCGGATCGGCCTAGGAGGACCGGATCGGATTAAGACATCACTCCTTCACCAACTTAGCATCTTCCCTTCAACGCTCAGGTGCCGGCTCGGATTGGAGACCCCGGTTCGGATCGGGATGAGGCAGACCCGACCCGCCTGCAGTAATCTACACAAAACTTCGCAATGTCTTCGGCTCGAAAGCTCCGCACCGGTTCGGATCGGGACTGAACCGATCCCCTTCGACTCTGCACAGAAGTGCGCGCACGCTCTCTGCTGGAACAACCGGCTCGGTTCGGATCCGATCCGAACCAACTGGGCCTGCTGCTCCCACACTTCAGATTTGACCGATTCTCTTGCCATAACCACCTCCTACAAACACGGATCGGCCTCCACCTGTCCTAGCACGACCTGATGACCACTTCTCCACTACTTCCGAGATCACCTCAGCGCGTGCCACGTGCCCCTCCGATCCGAACCGATTCAGACTCCCTGGCACTCATCTACGCCTATAAATACACCACAACATGGCCATTTCAAGGGACTTTTGGCACTTGTTCTGGAGGGATTCCACCATTATTGAAACAAGGACTTTGTGAACAGCGGAAGACCGCCCTCTAATCAATCAAAACACGAGGATTTCGTGTATAATCTTCCCTTTAATCTCCTCTTCTTCACTGCAAACACGAGGATTTCATGTATAAGCTGCAAACAAACATCATTGTAATAGTTTTCTTAAGATTTAAGAAACTATAAAGTGGACGTAGGCTTGGATTGAGCCCAACCACTATAAAAATATTGTGTGTATCCTTTACTTTTACTGCTTTTTCTGCATTGTTGGTGATCGTGAGGTTGTCACATTGAATTTGGGTGTTAGTACCAAAATTTGGTCTAACATTTTCACACATATTTGCTTTCTCTTCTTCGCAGGTATGGATTATACTTGCAGCTGGCAGGCCCGGCGCGGCCTTGGATTTCTTGGATTATCCAGAACACATCTTCCTTCATTCAGCAAGATATGTTCTGGGGGGCAAAATGTTGACCCGCTTTTTAGTCAAAGCAGTCATACATGGAATCTCTTCTGAACAATACGCTCAAGTGTTGGGAATACCGTCAGAAGACAGCAAGCGATTTGGTTGAAATCGCATAACAAACAAAGAATGGCCCGGAACTCCTATCGGACGACCTTTTCTGGGCCCGAAATCATCAATTACGGAGCTGAGCTCTGTAATTCTCGTAGCTCTCTGAATGAACTTCAGTTTGAGCTTTGGTTCAACTCAATCGGACTTACGGTTTGAAAGTTATGCCCATTTCCGTGAACGCATGTAGAACCGGAAACTTGGATTTGGAATTAGCATATCCCTTTCGGATCGGATCGGCCTAGGAAGACCGGATCGGATTAAGACATCACACCTTCACCAACTTAGCATCTTCCCTTCAACGCACAGGTGCCGGCTCGGATTGGAGACCCCGGTTCGGATCGGGATGAGGCAGACCCGACCCGCCTGCAGTAATCTACACAAAACTTCGCAATGTCTTCGGCTCGAAAGCTCCGCACCGGTTCGGATCGGGACCGAACCGATCCCCTTCGACTCTGCACAGAAGTGCGCGCACGCTCTCTGCTGGAACAACCGGCTCGGTTCGGATCCGATCCGAACCGACCGGGCCTGCTGCTGCCACACTTCAGATTTGACCGATTCTCTTGCCATAACCACCTCCTACAAACACGGATCGGCCTCCACCTGTCCTAGCACGACCTGATGACCACTTCTCCACTACTTCCGAGATCACCTCAGCGCGTGCCACGTGCCCCTCCGATCCGAACCGATTCGGACTCCCTGGCACTCCTCTACGCCTATAAATACACCACAACATGGCCATTTCAAGGGACTTTTGGCACTTGTTCTGGAGGGATTCCACCATTATCGAAACAAGGACTTTGTGAACAGCGGAAGACCGCCCTCTAATCAATCAAAACACGAGGATTTCGTGTATAATCTTCCCTTTAATCTCCTCTTCTTCATTGTAAACACGAGGATTTCATGCATAAACTGCAAACAAACATCATTGTAATAGTTTTCTTAAGATTTAAGAAACTATAAAGTGGACGTAGGCTTGGATTGAGCCCAACCACTATAAAAATATTGTGTGTATCCTTTACTTTTACTGCTTTTTCTGCATTGTTGGTGATCGTGAGGTTGTCACATTGAATTTGGGTCTTAGTACCAAAATTTGGTCTAACATTTTCACACATATTTGCTTTCATTTCTTCGCTGGTATGGATTATACTTGCAGCTGGCAGGCTCGGCGCGGCCCTGGATTTCTTGGATTATCCAGAACACATCTTCCTTCATTCAGCAAGATATGTTCTGGGGGGCAAAATGTTGACCCACTTTTTAGTCAAAGCAGTCATACATGGAATCTCTTCTGAACAATACGCTCAAGTGTTGGGAATACCGTCAGAAGACAGCAAGCGATTTGGTTGAAATCGCATCACAAACAAAGAATGGCCCGGAACTCCTGTCGGACGACCTTTTCTGGGCCCGAAATCATCAATTACGGAGCTATGCTCCGTAATTCTCGTAGCTCTCTGAATGAGCTTCAGTTTGAGCTTTGGTTCAACTCAATCGGACTTACGGTTTGAAAGTTATGCCCATTTCCGTGAACGCATGCAGAACCGGAAACTTGGATTTGGAATTAGCATATCCCTTTCGGATCGGATCGGCCTAGGAGGACCGGATCGGATTAAGACATCACTCCTTCACCAACTTAGCATCTTCCCTTCAACGCTCAGGTGCCGGCTCGGATTGGAGACCCCGGTTCGGATCGGGATGAGGCAGACCCGACCCGCCTGCAGTAATCTACACAAAACTTCGCAATGTCTTCGGCTCGAAAGCTCCGCACCGGTTCGGATCGGGACCGAACCGATCCCCTTCGACTCTGCACAGAAGAGCGCGCACGCTCTCTGCTGGAACAACCGGCTCGGTTCGGATCCGATCCGAACCGACTGGGCCTGCTGTTGCCACACTTCAGATTTGACCGATTCTCTTGCCATAACCACCTCCTACAAACACGGATCGGCCTCCACCTGTCCTAGCACGACCTGATGACCACTTCTCCACTACTTCCGAGATCACCTCAGCGCCTGCCACGTGCCCCTCCGATCCGAACCGATTCAGACTCCCTGGCACTCCTCTACGCCTATAAATACACCACAACATGGCCATTTCAAGGGACTTTTGGCACTTGTTCTGGAGGGATTCCACCATTATCGAAACAAGGACTTTGTGAACAGCGGAAGACCGCCCTCTAATCAATCAAAACACGAGGATTTTGGTGTATAATCTTCCCTTTAATCTCCTCTTCTTCATTGTAAACACGAGGATTTCATGCATAAACTGCAAACAAACATCATTGTAAGAGTTTTCTTAAGATTTAAGAAACTATAAAGTGGACGTAGGCTTGGATTGAGCCCAACCACTATAAAAATATTGTGTGTATCCTTTACTTTTACTGCTTTTTCTGCATTGTTGGTGATCGTGAGGTTGTCACATTGAATTTGGGTCTTAGTACCAAAATTTGGTCTAACATTTTCACACATATTTGCTTTCTTTTCTTCGCTGGTATGGATTATACTTGCAGCTGGCAGGCTCGGCGCGGCCCTGGATTTCTTGGATTATCCAGAACACATCTTCCTTCATTCAGCAAGATATGTTCTGGGGGGCAAAATGTTGACCCGCTTTTTAGTCAAAGCAGTCATACATGGAATCTCTTCTGAACAATACGCTCAAGTGTTGGGAATACCGTCAGAAGACAGCAAGCGATTTGGTTGAAATCGCATAACAGACAAAGAATGGCCCGGAACTCCTATCGGACGACCTTTTCTGGGCCCGAAATCATCAATTACGGAGCTAAGCTCTGTAATTCTCGTAGCTCTCTGAATGAACTTCAGTTTGAGCTTTGGTTCAACTCAATCGGACTTACGGTTTGAAAGTTATGCCCATTTCCGTGAACGCATGCAGAACCGGAAACTTGGATTTGGAATTAGCATATCCCTTTCGGATCGGATCGGCCTAGGAGGACCGGATCGGATTAAGACATCACTCCTTCACCAACTTAGCATCTTCCCTTCAACGCACAGGTGTCGGCTCGGATTGGAGACCCCGGTTCGGATCGGGATGAGGCAGACCCGACCCGCCTGCAGTAATCTACACAAAACTTCGCAATGTCTTCGGCTCGAAAGCTCCGCACCGGTTCGGATCGGGACCGAACCGATCCCCTTCGACTCTGCACAGAAGAGCGCGCACGCTCTCTGCTGGAACAACCGGCTCGGTTCGGATCCGATCCGAACCGACTGGGCCTGCTGTTGCCACACTTCAGATTTGACCGATTCTCTTGCCATAACCACCTCCTACAAACACGGATCGGCCTCCACCTGTCCTAGCACGACCTGATGACCACTTCTCCACTACTTCCGAGATCACCTCAGCGCCTGCCACGTGCCCCTCCGATCCGAACCGATTCAGACTCCCTGGCACTCCTCTACGCCTATAAATACACCACAACATGGCCATTTCAAGGGACTTTTGGCACTTGTTCTGGAGGGATTCCACCATTATCGAAACAAGGACTTTGTGAACAGCGGAAGACCGCCCTCTAATCAATCAAAACACGAGGATTTCGTGTATAATCTTCCCTTTAATCTCCTCTTCTTCATTGTAAACACGAGGATTTCATGCATAAACTGCAAACAAACATCATTGTAAGAGTTTTCTTAAGATTTAAGAAACTATAAAGTGGACGTAGGCTTGGATTGAGCCCAACCACTATAAAAATATTGTGTGTATCCTTTACTTTTACTGCTTTTTCTGCATTGTTGGTGATCGTGAGGTTGTCACATTGAATTTGGGTCTTAGTACCAAAATTTGGTCTAACATTTTCACACATATTTGCTTTCTTTTCTTCGCTGGTATGGATTATACTTGCAGCTGGCAGGCTCGGCGCGGCCCTGGATTTCTTGGATTATCCAGAACACATCTTCCTTCATTCAGCAAGATATGTTCTGGGGGGCAAAATGTTGACCCACTTTTTAGTCAAAGCAGTCATACATGGAATCTCTTCTGAACAATACGCTCAAGTGTTGGGAATACCGTCAGAAGACAGCAAGCGATTTGGTTGAAATCGCATCACAAACAAAGAATGGCCCGGAACTCCTGTCGGACAACCTTTTCTGGGCCCGAAATCATCAATTACGGAGCTATGCTCCGTAATTCTCGTAGCTCTCTGAATGAGCTTCAGTTTGAGCTTTGGTTCAACTCAATCGGACTTACGGTTTGAAAGTTATGCCCATTTCCGTGAACGCATGCAGAACCGGAAACTTGGATTTGGAATTAGCATATCCCTTTCGGATCGGATCGGCCTAGGAGGACCGGATCGGATTAAGACATCACTCCTTCACCAACTTAGCATCTTCCCTTCAACGCTCAGGTGCCGGCTCGGATTGGAGACCCCGGTTTGGATCGGGATGAGGCAGACCCGACCCGCCTGCAGTAATCTACACAAAACTTCGCAATGTCTTCGGCTCGAAAGCTCCGCACCGGTTCGGATCGGGACTGAACCGATCCCCTTCGACTCTGCACAGAAGTGCGCGCACGCTCTCTGCTGGAACAACCGGCTCGGTTCGGATCCGATCCGAACCAACTGGGCCTGCTGCTCCCACACTTCAGATTTGACCGATTCTCTTGCCATAACCACCTCCTACAAACACGGATCGGCCTCCACCTGTCCTAGCACGACCTAATGACCACTTCTCCACTACTTCCGAGATCACCTCAGCGCGTGCCACGTGCCCCTCCGATCCGAACCGATTCAGACTCCCTGGCACTCATCTACGCCTATAAATACACCACAACATGGCCATTTCAAGGGACTTTTGGCACTTGTTCTGGAGGGATTCCACCATTATTGAAACAAGGACTTTGTGAACAGCGGAAGACCGCCCTCTAATCAATCAAAACACGAGGATTTCGTGTATAATCTTCCCTTTAATCTCCTCTTCTTCACTGCAAACACGAGGATTTCATGTATAAGCTGCAAACAAACATCATTGTAATAGTTTTCTTAAGATTTAAGAAACTATAAAGTGGACGTAGGCTTGGATTGAGCCCAACCACTATAAAAATATTGTGTGTATCCTTTATTTTTACTGCTTTTTCTGCATTGTTGGTGATCGTGAGGTTGTCACATTGAATTTGGGTGTTAGTACCAAAATTTGGTCTAACATTTTCACACATATTTGCTTTCTCTTCTTCGCAGGTATGGATTATACTTGCAGCTGGCAGGCCCGGCGCGGCCTTGGATTTCTTGGATTATCCAGAACACATCTTCCTTCATTCAGCAAGATATGCTCTGGGGGGCAAAATGTTGACCCGCTTTTTAGTCAAAGCAGTCATACATGGAATCTCTTCTGAACAATACGCTCAAGTGTTGGGAATACCGTCAGAAGACAGCAAGCGATTTGGTTGAAATCGCATAACAAACAAAGAATGGCCCGGAACTCCTATCGGACGACCTTTTCTGGGCCCGAAATCATCAATTACGGAGCTGAGCTCTGTAATTCTCGTAGCTCTCTGAATGAACTTCAGTTTGAGCTTTGGTTCAACTCAATCGGACTTACGGTTTGAAAGTTATGCCCATTTCCGTGAACGCATGTAGAACCGGAAACTTGGATTTGGAATTAGCATATCCCTTTCGGATCGGATCGGCCTAGGAAGACCGGATCGGATTAAGACATCACACCTTCACCAACTTAGCATCTTCCCTTCAACGCACAGGTGCCGGCTCGGATTGGAGACCCCGGTTCGGATCAGGATGAGGCAGACCCGACCCGCCTGCAGTAATCTACACAAAACTTCGCAATGTCTTCGGCTCGAAAGCTCCGCACCGGTTCGGATCGGGACCGAACCGATCCCCTTCGACTCTGCACAGAAGTGCGCGCACGCTCTCTGCTGGAACAACCGGCTCGGTTCGGATCCGATCCGAACCGACCGGGCCTGCTGCTGCCACACTTCAGATTTGACCGATTCTCTTGCCATAACCACCTCCTACAAACACGGATCGGCCTCCACCTGTCCTAGCACGACCTGATGACCACTTCTCCACTACTTCCGAGATCACCTCAGCGCGTGCCACGTGCCCCTCCGATCCGAACCGATTCGGACTCCCTGGCACTCCTCTACGCCTATAAATACACCACAACATGGCCATTTCAAGGGACTTTTGGCACTTGTTCTGGAGGGATTCCACCATTATCGAAACAAGGACTTTGTGAACAGCGGAAGACCGCCCTCTAATCAATCAAAACACGAGGATTTCGTGTATAATCTTCCCTTTAATCTCCTCTTCTTCATTGTAAACACGAGGATTTCATGCATAAACTGCAAACAAACATCATTGTAATAGTTTTCTTAAGATTTAAGAAACTATAAAGTGGACGTAGGCTTGGATTGAGCCCAACCACTATAAAAATATTGTGTGTATCCTTTACTTTTACTGCTTTTTCTGCATTGTTGGTGATCGTGAGGTTGTCACATTGAATTTGGGTCTTAGTACCAAAATTTGGTCTAACATTTTCACACATATTTGCTTTCTTTTCTTCGCTGGTATGGATTATACTTGCAGCTGGCAGGCTCGGCGCGGCCCTGGATTTCTTGGATTATCCAGAACACATCTTCCTTCATTCAGCAAGATATGTTCTGGGGGGCAAAATGTTGACCCACTTTTTAGTCAAAGCAGTCATACATGGAATCTCTTCTGAACAATACGCTCAAGTGTTGGGAATACCGTCAGAAGACAGCAAGCGATTTGGTTGAAATCGCATCACAAACAAAGAATGGCCCGGAACTCCTGTCGGACGACCTTTTCTGGGCCCGAAATCATCAATTACGGAGCTATGCTCCGTAATTCTCGTAGCTCTCTGAATGAGCTTCAGTTTGAGCTTTGGTTCAACTCAATCGGACTTACGGTTTGAAAGTTATGCCCATTTCCGTGAACGCATGCAGAACCGGAAACTTGGATTTGGAATTAGCATATCCCTTTCGGATCGGATCGGCCTAGGAGGACCGGATCGGATTAAGACATCACTCCTTCACCAACTTAGCATCTTCCCTTCAACGCTCAGGTGCCGGCTCGGATTGGAGACCCCGGTTCGGATCGGGATGAGGCAGACCCGACCCGCCTGCAGTAATCTACACAAAACTTCGCAATGTCTTCGGCTCGAAAGCTCCGCACCGGTTCGGATCGGGACCGAACCGATCCCCTTCGACTCTGCACAGAAGTGCGCGCACGCTCTCTGCTGGAACAACTGGCTCGGTTCGCATCCGATCCGAACCGACTGGGCCTGCTGCTGCCACACTTCAGATTTGACCGATTCTCTTGCCATAACCACCTCCTACAAACACGGATCGGCCTCCACCTGTCCTAGCACGACCTGATGACCACTTCTCCACTACTTCCGAGATCACCTCAGCGCGTGCCACGTGCCCCTCCGATCCGAACCGATTCAGACTCCCTGGCACTCCTCTACGCCGATAAATACACCACAACATGGCCATTTCAAGGGACTTTTGGCACTTGTTCTGGAGGGATTCCACCATTATCGAAACAAGGACTTTGTGAACAGCGGAAGACCGCCCTCTAATCAATCAAAACACGAGGATTTCGTGTATAATCTTCCCTTTAATCTCCTCTTCTTCACTGTAAACACGAGGATTTCATGTATAAACTGCAAACAACCATCATTGTAATAGTTTTCTTAAGATTTAAGAAACTATAAAGTGGACGTAGGCTTGGATTGAGCCCAACCACTATAAAAATATTGTGTGTATCCTTTACTTTTACTGCTTTTTCTGCATTGTTGGTGATCGTGAGGTTGTCACATTGAATTTGGGTGTTAGTACCAAAATTTGGTCTAAAATTTTCACACATATTTGCTTTCTCTTCTTCGCAGGTATGGATTATACTTGCAGCTGGCAGGCCCAGCGCGGCCTTGGATTTCTTGGATTATCCAGAACACATCTTCCTTCATTCAGCAAGATATGTTCTGGGGGGCAAAATGTTGACCCGCTTTTTAGTCAAAGCAGTCATACATGGAATCTCTTCTGAACAATACGCTCAAGTGTTGGGAATACCGTCAGAAGACAGCAAGCGATTTGGTTGAAATCGCATCACAAACAAAGAATGGCCCGGAACTCCTATCGGACGACCTTTTCTGGGCCCGAAATCATCAATTACGGAGCCAAGCTCCGTAATTCTCGTAGCTCTCTGAATGAGCTTCAGTTTGAGCTTTGGTTCAACTCAATCGGACTTACGGTTTGAAAGTTATGCCCATTTCCGTGAACGCATGCAGAACCGGAAACTTGGATTTGGAATTAGCATATCCCTTTCGGATCGGATCGGCCTAGGAGGACCGGATCGGATTAAGACATCACTCCTTCACCAACTTAGCATCTTCCCTTCAACGCACAGGTGCCGGCTCGGATTGGAGACCCCGGTTCGGATCGGGATGAGGCAGACCCGACCCGCCTGCAGTAATCTACACAAAACTTCGCAATGTCTTCGGCTCGAAAGCTCCGCACCGGTTCGGATCGGGACCGAACCGATCCGCTTCGACTCTGCACAGAAGTGCGCGCACGCTCTCTGCTGGAACAACTGGCTCGGTTCGGATCCGATCCGAACCGACTGGGCCTGCTGCTGCCACACTTCAGATTTGACCGATTCTCTTGCCATAACCACCTCCTACAAACACGGATCGGCCTCCACCTGTCCTAGCACGACCTGATGACCACTTCTCCACTACTTCCGAGATCACCTCAGCGCGTGCCACGTGCCCCTCCGATCCGAACCGATTCAGACTCCCTGGCACTCCTCTACGCCGATAAATACACCACAACATGGCCATTTCAAGGGACTTTTGGCACTTGTTCTGGAGGGATTCCACCATTATCGAAACAAGGACTTTGTGAACAGCGGAAGACCGCCCTCTAATCAATCAAAACACGAGGATTTCGTGTATAATCTTCCCTTTAATCTCCTCTTCTTCACTGTAAACACGAGGATTTCATGCATAAACTGCAAACAAACATCATTGTAATAGTTTTCTTAAGATTTAAGAAACTATAAAGTGGACGTAGGCTTGGATTGAGCCCAACCACTATAAAAATATTGTGTGTATCCTTTACTTTTACTGCTTTTTCTGCATTGTTGGTGATCATGAGGTTGTCACATTGAATTTGGGTGTTAGTACCAAAATTTGGTCTAACATTTTCACACATATTTGCTTTCTCTTCTTCGCAGGTATGGATTATACTTGCAGCTGGCAGGCCCGGCGCGGCCTTGGATTTCTTGGATTATCCAGAACACATCTTCCTTCATTCAGCAAGATATGTTCTGGGGGGCAAAATGTTGACCCGCTTTTTAGTCAAAGCAGTCATACATGGAATCTCTTCTGAACAATACGCTCAAGTGTTGGGAATACCGTCAGAAGACAGCAAGCGATTTGGTTGAAATCGCATCACAAACAAAGAATGGCCCGGAACTCCTATCGGACGACCTTTTCTGGGCCCGAAATCATCAATTACGGAGCTATTCTCCGTATTTCTCGTAGCTCTCTTAATGAGCTTCAGTTTGAGCTTTGGTTCAACTCAATCGGACTTACGGTTTGAAAGTTATGCCCATTTCCGTGAACGCATGCAGAACCGGAAACTTGGATTTGGAATTAGCATATCCCTTTCGGATCGGATCGGCCTAGGAGGACCGGATCGGATTAAGACATCACTCCTTCACCAACTTAGCATATTCCCTTCAACGCACAGGTGCCGGCTCAGATTGGAGACCCCGGTTCGGATCGGGATGAGGCAGACCCGACCCGCCTGCAGTAATCTACACAAAACTTCGCAATGTCTTCGGCTCGAAAGCTCCGCACCGGTTCGGATCGGGACCGAACCGATCCCCTTCGACTCTGCACAGAAGTGCGCGCACGCTCTCTGCTGGAACAACTGGCTCGGTTCGGATCCGATCCGAACCGACTGGGTCTGCTGCTGCCACACTTCAGATTTGACCGATTCTCTTGCCATAACCACCTCCTACAAACACGGATCGGCCTCCACCTGTCCTAGCACGACCTGATGACCACTTCTCCACTACTTCCGAGATCACCTCAGCGCGTGCCACGTGCCCCTCCGATCCGAACCGATTCAGACTCCCTGGCACTCCTCTACGCCGATAAATACACCACAACATGGCCATTTCAAGGGACTTTTGGCACTTGTTCTGGAGGGATTCCACCATTATCGAAACAAGGACTTTGTGAACAGCGGAAGACCGCCCTCTAATCAATCAAAACACGAGGATTTCGTGTATAATCTTCCCTTTAATCTCCTCTTCTTCACTGTAAACACGAGGATTTCATGTATAAACTGCAAACAAACATCATTGTAGTAGTTTTCTTAAGATTTAAGAAACTATAAAGTGGACGTAGGCTTGGATTGAGCCCAACCACTATAAAAATATTGTGTGTATCCTTTACTTTTACTGCTTTTTCTGCATTGTTGGTGATCGTGAGGTTGTCACATTGAATTTGGGTGTTAGTACCAAAATTTGGTCTAACATTTTCACACATATTTGCTTTCTCTTCTTCGCAGGTATGGATTATACTTGCAGCTGGCAGGCCCGGCGCGGCCTTGGATTTCTTGGATTATCCAGAACACATCTTCCTTCATTCAGCAAGATATGTTCTGGGGGGCAAAATGTTGACCGGCTTTTTAGTCAAAGCAGTCATACATGGAATCTCTTCTGAACAATACGCTCAAGTGTTGGGAATACCGTCAGAAGACAGCAAGCGATTTGGTTGAAATCGCATCACAAACAAAGAATGGCCCGGAACTCCTATCGGACGACCTTTTCTGGGCCCGAAATCATCAATTACGGAGCTATGCTCCGTAATTCTCGTAGCTCTCTGAATGAGCTTCAGTTTGAGCTTTGGTTCAACTCAATCGGACTTACGGTTTGAAAGTTATGCCCATTTCCGTGAACGCATGCAGAACCGGAAACTTGGATTTGGAATTAGCATATCCCTTTCGGATCGGATCGGCCTAGGAGGACCGGATCGGATAAAGACATCACTCCTTCACCAACTTAGCATCTTCCCTTCAACGCACAGGTGCCGGCTCGGATTGGAGACCCCGGTTCGGATCGGGATGAGGCAGACCCGACCCGCCTGCATTAATCTACACAAAACTCCGCAATGTCTTCGGCTCGAAAGCTCCGCACCGGTTCGGATCGAGACCGAACCGATCCCCTTCGACCCTGCACAGAAGTGCACGCACGCTCCCTGCTAGAACAACCGGCTCGGTTCGGATCCGCTCCGAACCGACTGGGCCTGCTGCTGCCACACTTCAGATTTGACCGATTCTCTTGCCATAACCACCTCCTACAAACACGGATCGGCGTCCACCTGTCCTAGCACGACCTGATGACCACTTCTCCACTACTTCCGAGATCACCTCAGCGCGTGCCACATGCCCCTCCGATCCGAACCGATTCGGACTCCCTGGCACTCCTCTACGCCTATAAATACACCACAACATGGCCATTTCAAGGGACTTTTGGCACTTGTTCTGGAGGGATTCCACCATTATCGAAACAAGGACTTTGTGAACAGCGGAAGACCGCCCTCTAATCAATCAAAACACGAGGATTTCGTGTATAATCTTCCCTTTAATCTCCTCTTCTTCACTGTAAACACGAGTATTTCATGTATAAACTGCAAACAAACATCATTGTAATAGTTTTCTTAAGATTTAAGAAACTATAAAGTCGACGTAGGCTTGGATTGAGCCCAACCACTATAAAAATATTGTGTGTATCCTTTACTTTTACTGCTTTTTCTGCATTGTTGGTGATCGTGAGGTTGTCACATTGAATTTGGGTGTTAGTACCAAAATTTGGTCTAACATTTTCACACATATTTGCTTTCTCTTCTTCGCAGGTATGGATTATACTTGCAGCTGGCAGGCCCGGCGCGGCCTTGGATTTCTTGGATTATCCAGAACACATCTTCCTTCATTCAGCAAGATATGTTCTGGGGGGCAAAATGTTGACCCGCTTTTTAGTCAAAGCAGTCATACATGGAATCTCTTCTGAACAATACGCTCAAGTGTTGGGAATACCGTCAGAAGACAGCAAGCGATTTGGTTGAAATCGCATCACAAACAAAGAATGTCCCGGAACTCCTATCGGACGACCTTTTCTGGGCCCGAAATCATCAATTATGGAGCTATGCTCCGTAATTCTCGTAGCTCTCTGAATGAGCTTCAGTTTGAGCTTTGGTTCAACTCAATCGGACTTACGGTTTGAAAGTTATGCCCATTTCCGTGAACGCATGCAGAACCGGAAACTTGGATTTGGAATTAGCATATCCCTTTCGGATCGGATCGGCCTAGGAGGACCGGATCGGATTAAGACATCACTCCTTCACCAACTTAGCATCTTCCCTTCAACGCACAGGTGCCGGCTCGGATTGGAGACCCCGGTTCGGATCGGGATGAGGCAGACCCGACCCGCCTGCATTAATCTACACAAAACTCCGCAATGTCTTCGGCTCGAAAGCTCCGCACCGGTTCGGATCGAGACCGAACCGATCCCCTTCGACTCTGCACAGAAGTGCGCGCACGCTCTCTGCTGGAACAACTGGCTCGGTTCGGATCCGATCCGAACCGACTGGGCCTGCTGCTGCCACACTTAAGATTTGACCGATTCTCTTGCCATAACCACCTCCTACAAACACGGATCGGCCTCCACCTGTCCTAGCACGACCTGATGACCACTTCTCCACTACTTCCGAGATCACCTCAGCGCGTGCCACGTGCCCCTCCGATCCGAACCGATTCAGACTCCCTGGCACTCCTCTACGCCGATAAATACACCACAACATGGCCATTTCAAGGGACTTTTGGCACTTGTTCTGGAGGGATTCCACCATTATCGAAACAAGGACTTTGTGAACAGCGGAAGACCGCCCTCTAATCAATCAAAACACGAGGATTTCGTGTATAATCTTCCCTTTAATCTCCTCTTCTTCACTGTAAACACGAGGATTTCATGCATAAACTGCAAACAAACATCATTGTAATAGTTTTCTTAAGATTTAAGAAACTATAAAGTGGACGTAGGCTTGGATTGAGCCCAACCACTATAAAAATATTGTGTGTATCCTTTACTTTTACTGCTTTTTCTGCATTGTTGGTGATCGTGAGGTTGTCACATTGAATTTGGGTGTTAGTACCAAAATTTGGTCTAACATTTTCACACATATTTGCTTTCTCTTCTTCGCAGGTATGGATTATACTTGCAGCTGGCAGGCCCGGCGCGGCCTTGGATTTCTTGGATTATCCAGAACACATCTTCCTTCATTCAGCAAGATATGTTCTGGGGGGCAAAATGTTGACCCGCTTTTTAGTCAAAGCAGTCATACATGGAATCTCTTCTGAACAATACGCTCAAGTGTTGGGAATACCGTCAGAAGACAGCAAGCGATTTGGTTGAAATCGCATCACAAACAAAGAATGGCCCGGAACTCCTATCGGACGACCTTTTCTGGGCCCGAAATCATCAATTACGGAGCTATTCTCCGTATTTCTCGTAGCTCTCTTAATGAGCTTCAGTTTGAGCTTTGGTTCAACTCAATCGGACTTACGGTTTGAAAGTTATGCCCATTTCCGTGAACGCATGCAGAACCGGAAACTTGGATTTGGAATTAGCATATCCCTTTCGTATCGGATCGGTCTAGGAGGACCGGATCGGATTAAGACATCACTCCTTCACCAACTTAGCATCTTCCGTTCAACGCACAGGTGCCGGCTCGGATTGGAGACCCCAGTTCGGATCGGGATGAGGCAGACCCGACCCGCCTGCAGTAATCTACACAAAACTTCGCAATGTCTTCGGCTCGAAAGCTCCGCACCGGTTCGGATCGGGACCGAACCGATCCCCTTCGACTCTGCACAGAAGTGCACGCACGCTCTCTGCTGGAACAACTGGCTCGGTTCGGATCCGATCCGAACCGACTGGGCCTGCTGCTGCCACACTTAAGATTTGACCGATTCTCTTGCCATAACCACCTCCTACAAACACGGATCGGCCTCCACCTGTCCTAGCACGACCTGATGACCACTTCTCCACTACTTCCGAGATCACCTCAGCGCGTGCCACGTGCCCCTCCGATCCGAACCGATTCAGACTCCCTGGCACTCCTCTACGCCGATAAATACACCACAACATGGCCATTTCAAGGGACTTTTGGCACTTGTTCTGGAGGGATTCCATCATTATCGAAACAACGACTTTGTGAACAGCGGAAGACCGCCCTCTAATCAATCAAAACACGAGGATTTCGTGTATAATCTTCCCTTTAATCTCCTCTTCTTCACTGTAAACACGAGGATTTCATGTATAAACTGCAAACAAACATCATTGTAATAGTTTTCTTAAGATTTAAGAAACTATAAAGTGGACGTAGGCTTGGATTGAGCCCAACCACTATAAAAATATTGTGTGTATCCTTTACTTTTACTGCTTTTTCTGCATTGTTGGTGATCGTGAGGTTGTCACATTGAATTTGGGTGTTAGTACCAAAATTTGGTCTAACATTTTCACACATATTTGCTTTCTCTTCTTCGCAGGTATGGATTATACTTGCAGCTGGCAGGCCCGGCGCGGCCTTGGATTTCTTGGATTATCCAGAACACATCTTCCTTCATTCAGCAAGATATGTTCTGGGGGGCAAAATGTTGACCCGCTTTTTAGTCAAAGCAGTCATACATGGAATCTCTTCTGAACAATACGCTCAAGTGTTGGGAATACCATCAGAAGACAGAAAGCGATTTGGTTGAAATCGCATCACAAACAAAGAATGGCCCGGAACTCCTATCGGACGACCTTTTCTGGGCCCGAAATCATCAATTACGGAGCTGAGCTCTGTAATTCTCGTAGCTCTCTGAATGAGCTTCAGTTTGAGCTTTGGTTCAACTCAATCAGACTTACGGTTTGAAAGTTATGCCCATTTCCGTGAACGCATGCAGAACCGGAAACTTGGATTTGGAATTAGCATATCCCTTTCGGATCGGATCGGTCTAGGAGGACCGGATCGGATTAAGACATCACTCCTTCACCAACTTAGCATCTTCCCTTCAACGCACAGGTGCCGGCTCGGATTGGAGACCCCAGTTCGGATCGGGATGAGGCAGACCTGACCCGCCTGCAGTAATCTACACAAAACTTCGCAATGTCTTCGGCTCGAAAGCTCCGCACCGGTTCGGATCGGGACCGAACCGATCCCCTTCGACTCTGCACAGAAGTGCACGCACGCTCTCTGCTGGAACAACCGGCTCGGTTCGGATCCGATCCGAACCGACTGGGCCTGCTGCTGCCACACTTCAGATTTGACCGATTCTCTTGCCATAACCACCTCCTACAAACACGGATCGGCCTCCACCTGTCCTAGCACGACCTGATGACCACTTCTCCACTACTTCCGAGATCACCTCAGTGCGTGCCACGTGCCCCTCCGATCCGAACCGATTCAGACTCCCTGGCACTCCTCTACGCCTATAAATACACCACAACATGGCCATTTCAAGGGACTTTTGGCACTTGTTATGGAGGGATTCCACCATTATCGAAACAAGGACTTTGTGAACAGCGGAAGACCGCCCTCTAATCAATCAAAACACGAGGATTTCGTGTATAATCTTCCCTTTAATCTCCTCTTCTTCACTGTAAACACGAGGATTTCATGTATAAACTGCAAACAAACATCATTGTAATAGTTTTCTTAAGATTTAAGAAACTATAAAGTGGACGTAGGCTTGGATTGAGCCCAACCACTATAAAAATATTGTGTGTATCCTTTACTTTTACTGCTTTTTCTGCATTGTTTGTGATCGTGAGGTTGTCACATTGAATTTGGGTGTTAGTACCAAAATTTGGTCTAAAATTTCACACATATTTGCTTTCTCTTCTTCGCAGGTATGGATTATACTTGCAGCTGGCAGGCCCGGCGCGGCCTTGGATTTCTTGGATTATCCAGAACACATCTTCCTTCATTCAGCAAGATATGTTCTGGGGGGCAAAATTTTGACCCGCTTTTTAGTCAAAGCAGTCATACATGGAATCTCTTCTGAACAATACGCTCAAGTGTTGGGAATACCGTCAGAAGACAGCAAGCGATTTGGTTGAAATCGCATCACAAACAAAGAATGGCCCGGAACTCCTATCGGACGACCTTTTCTGGGCCCGAAATCATCAATTACGGAGCTAAGCTCCGTAATTCTCGTAGCTCTCTGAATGAGCTTCAGTTTGAGCTTTGGTTCAACTCAATCAGACTTACGGTTTGAAAGTTATGCCCATTTCCGTGAACGCATGCAGAACCGGAAACTTGGATTTGGAATTAGCATATCCCTTTCGGATCGGATCGGCCTAGGAGGACCGGATCGGATTAAGACATCACTCCTTCACCAACTTAGCATCTTCCCTTCAACGCACAGGTGCCGGCTCGGATTGGAGACCCCGGTTCGGATCGGGATGAGGCAGACCCGACCCGCCTGCAGTAATCTACACAAAACTTCGCAATGTCTTCGGCTCGAAAGCTCCGCACCGGTTCGGATCGGGACCGAACCGATCCCCTTCGACTCTGCACAGAAGTGCACGCACGCTCTCTGCTGGAACAACCGGCTCGGTTCGGATCCGATCCGAACCGACTGGGCCTGCTGCTGCCACACTTCAGATTTGACCGATTCTCTTGCCATAACCACCTCCTATAAAGACGGATCGGCCTCCACCTGTCCTAGCACAACCTGATAACCACTTCTCCACTACTTCCGAGATCACCTCAGCGCGTGCCACGTGCCCCTCCGATCCGAACCGATTCAGACTCCCTGGCACTCCTCTACGCCTATAAATACACCACAACATGGCCATTTCAAGGGACTTTTGGCACTTGTTCTGGAGGGATTCCACCATTATCGAAACAAGGACTTTGTGAACAGCGGAAGACCGCCCTCTAATCAATCAAAACACGAGGATTTCATGTATAATCTTCCCTTTAATCTCCTCTTCTTCGCTGTAAACACGAGGATTTCATGTATAAACTGCAAACAAACATCATTGTAATAGTTTTCTTAAGATTTAAGAAACTATAAAGTGGACGTAGGCTTGGATTGAGCCCAACCACTATAAAAATATTGTGTGTATCCTTTACTTTTACTGCTTTTTCTGCATTGTTTGTGATCGTGAGGTTGTCACATTGAATTTGGGTGTTAGTACCAAAATTTGGTCTAACATTTTCACACATATTTGCTTTCTCTTCTTCGCAGGTATGGATTATACTTGCAGCTGGCAGGCCCGGCGCGGCCTTGGATTTCTTGGATTAACCAGAACACATCTTCCTTCATTCAGCAAGATATGTTTTGGGGGGCAAAATTTTGACCCGCTTTTTAGTCAAAGCAGTCATACATGGAATCTCTTCTGAACAATACGCTCAAGTGTTGGGAATACCGTCAGAAGACAGCAAGCGATTTGGTTGAAATCGCATCACAAACAAAGAATGGCCCGGAACTCCTATCGGACGACCTTTTCTGGGCCCGAAATCATCAATTACGGAGCTGTGCTCTGTAATTCTCGTAGCTCTCTGAATGAGCTTCAGTTTGAGCTTTGGTTCAACTCAATCGGACTTACGGTTTGAAAGTTATGCCCATTTCCGTGAACGCATGCAGAACCGGAAACTTGGATTTGGAATTAGCATATCCCTTTCGGATCGGATCGGCCTAGGAGGACCGGATCGGATTAAGACATCACTCCTTCACCAACTTAGCATCTTCCCTTCAACGCACAGGTGCCGGCTCGGATTGGAGACCCCGGTTCGGATCGGGATGAGGCAGACCCGACCCGCCTGCAGTAATCTACACAAAACTTCGCAATGTCTTCGGCTCGAAAGCTCCGCACCGGTTCGGATCGGGACCGAACCGATCCCCTTCGACTCTGCACAGAAGTGCACGCACGCTCTCTGCTGGAACAACCGGCTCGGTTCGGATCCGATCCGAACCGACTGGGCCTGCTGCTGCCACACTTCAGATTTGACCGATTCTCTTGCCATAACCACCTCCTACAAACACGGATCGGCCTCCACCTGTCCTAGCACGACCTGATGACCACTTCTCCACTACTTCCGAGATCACCTCAGTGCGTGCCACGTGCCCCTCCGATCCGAACCGATTCAGACTCCCTGGCACTCCTCTACGCCTATAAATACACCACAACATGGCCATTTCAAGGGACTTTTGGCACTTGTTATGGAGGGATTCCACCATTATCGAAACAAGGACTTTGTGAACAGCGGAAGACCGCCCTCTAATCAATCAAAACACGAGGATTTCGTGTATAATCTTCCCTTTAATCTCCTCTTCTTCACTGTAAACACGAGAATTTCATGTATAAACTGCAAACAAACATCATTGTAATAGTTTTCTTAAGATTTAAGAAACTATAAAGTGGACGTAGGCTTGGATTGAGCCCAACCACTATAAAAATATTGTGTGTATCCTTTACTTTTACTGCTTTTTCTGCATTGTTTGTGATCGTGAGGTTGTCACATTGAATTTGGGTGTTAGTACCAAAATTTGGTCTAACATTTTCACACATATTTGCTTTCTCTTCTTCGCAGGTATGGATTATACTTGCAGCTGGCAGGCCCGGCGCGGCCTTGGATTTCTTGGATTATCCAGAACACATCTTCCTTCATTCAGCAAGATATGTTCTGGGGGGCAAAATTTTGACCCGCTTTTTAGTCAAAGCAGTCATACATGGAATCTCTTCTGAACAATACGCTCAAGCGTTGGGAATACCGTCAGAAGACAGCAAGCGATTTGGTTGAAATCGCATCACAAACAAAGAATGGCCCGGAACTCCTATCGGACGACCTTTTCTGGGCCCGAATTCATCAATTACGGAGCTAAGCTCCGTAATTCTCGTAGCTCTCTGAATGAGCTTCAGTTTGAGCTTTGGTTCAACTCAATCAGACTTACGGTTTGAAAGTTATGCCCATTTCCGTGAACGCATGCTGAACCGGAAACTTGGATTTGGAATTAGCATATCCCTTTCGGATCGGATCGGCCTAGGAGGACCGGATCGGATTAAGACATCACTCCTTCACCAACTTAGCATCTTCCCTTCAACGCACAGGTGCCGGCTCGGATTGGAGACCCCGGTTCGGATCGGGATGAGGCAGACCCGACCCGCCTGCAGTAATCTACACAAAACTTCGCAATGTCTTCGGCTCGAAAGCTCCGCACCGGTTCGGATCGGGACCGAACCGATCCCCTTCGACTCTGCACAGAAGTGCACGCACGCTCTCTGCTGGAACAACCGGCTCGGTTCGGATCCGATCCGAACCGACTGGGCCTGCTGCTGCCACACTTCAGATTTGACCGATTCTCTTGCCATAACCACCTCCTACAAACACGGATCGGCCTCCACCTGTCCTAGCACGACCTGATGACCACTTCTCCACTACTTCCGAGATCACCTCAGTGCGTGCCACGTGCCCCTCCGATCCGAACCGATTCAGACTCCCTGGCACTCCTCTACGCCTATAAATACACCACAACATGGCCATTTCAAGGGACTTTTGGCACTTGTTATGGAGGGATTCCACCATTATCGAAACAAGGACTTTGTGAACAGCGGAAGACCGCCCTCTAATCAATCAAAACACGAGGATTTCGTGTATAATCTTCCCTTTAATCTCCTCTTCTTCGCTGTAAACACGAGGATTTCATGTATAAACTGCAAACAAACATCATTGTAATAGTTTTCTTAAGATTTAAGAAACTATAAAGTGGACGTAGGCTTGGATTGAGCCCAACCACTATAAAAATATTGTGTGTATCCTTTACTTTTACTGCTTTTTCTGCATTGTTTGTGATCGTGAGGTTGTCACATTGAATTTGGGTGTTAGTACCAAAATTTGGTCTAACATTTTCACACATATTTGCTTTCTCTTCTTCGCAGGTATGGATTATACTTGCAGCTGGCAGGCCCGGCGCGGCCTTGGATTTCTTGGATTATCCAGAACACATCTTCCTTCATTCAGCAAGATATGTTCTGGGGGGCAAAATTTTGACCCGCTTTTTATTCAAAGCAGTCATACATGGAATCTCTTCTGAACAATACGCTCAAGTGTTGGGAATACCGTCAGAAGACAGCAAGCGATTTGGTTGAAATCGCATCACAAACAAAGAATGGCCCGGAACTCCTATCGGACGACCTTTTCTGGGCCCGAAATCATCAATTACGGAGCTAAGCTCCGTAATTCTCGTAGCTCTCTGAATGAGCTTCAGTTTGAGCTTTGGTTCAACTCAATCAGACTTACGGTTTGAAAGTTATGCCCATTTCCGTGAACGCATGCAGAACCGGAAACTTGGATTTGGAATTAGCATATCCCTTTCGGATCGGATCGGCCTAGGAGGACCGGATCGGATTAAGACATCACTCCTTCACCAACTTAGCATCTTCCCTTCAACGCACAGGTGCCGGCTCGGATTGGAGACCCCGGTTCGGATCGGGATGAGGCAGACCCGACCCGCCTGCAGTAATCTACACAAAACTTCGCAATATCTTCGGCTCGAAAGCTCCGCACCGGTTCGGATCGGGACCGAACCGATCCCCTTCGACTCTGCACAGAAGTGCACGCACGCTCTCTGCTGGAACAACCGGCTCGGTTCGGATCCGATCCGAACCGACTGGGCCTGCTGCTGCCACACTTCAGATTTGACCGATTCTCTTGCCATAACCACCTTCTATAAAGACGGATCGGCCTCCACCTGTCCTAGCACAACCTGATGACCACTTCTCCACTACTTCCGAGATCACCTCAGCGCGTGCCACGTGCCCCTCCGATCCGAACCGATTCAGACTCCCTGGCACTCCTCTACGCCTATAAATACACCACAACATGGCCATTTCAAGGGACTTTTGGCACTTGTTCTGGAGGGATTCCACCATTATCGAAACAAGGACTTTGTGAACAGCGGAAGACCGCCCTCTAATCAATCAAAACACGAGGATTTCATGTATAATCTTCCCTTTAATCTCCTCTTCTTCGCTGTAAACACGAGGATTTCATGTATAAACTGCAAACAAACATCATTGTAATAATTTTCTTAAGATTTAAGAAACTATAAAGTGGACGTAGGCTTGGATTGAGCCCAACCACTATAAAAATATTGTGTGTATCCTTTACTTTTACTGCTTTTTCTGCATTGTTTGTGATCGTGAGGTTGTCACATTGAATTTGGGTGTTAGTACCAAAATTTGGTCTAACATTTTCACACATATTTGCTTTCTCTTCTTCGCAGGTATGGATTATACTTGAAGCTGGCAGGCCCGGCGCGGCCTTGGATTTCTTGGATTATCCAGAACACATCTTCCTTCATTCAGCAAGATATGTTCTGGGGGGCAAAATTTTGATCCGCTTTTTAGTCAAAGCAGTCATACATGGAATCTCTTTTGAACAATACGCTCAAGTGTTGGGAATACCGTCAGAAGACAGCAAGCGATTTGGTTGAAATCGCATCACAAACAAAGAATGGCCCGGAACTCCTATCGGACGACATTTTCTGGGCCCGAAATCATCAATTACGGAGCTGAGCTCTGTAATTCTCGTAGCTCTCTGAATGAGCTTCAGTTTGAGCTTTGGTTCAACTCAATCGGACTTACGGTTTGAAAGTTATGCCCATTTCCGTGAACGCATGCAGAACCGGAAACTTGGATTTGGAATTAGCATATCCCTTTCGGATCGGATCGGCCTAGGAGGACCGGATCGGATTAAGACATCACTCCTTCACCAACTTAGCATCTTCCCTTCAACGCACAGGTGCCGGCTCGGATTGGAGACCCCGGTTCGGATCGGGATGAGGCAGACCCGACCCGCCTGCAGTAATCTACACAAAACTTCGCAATGTCTTCGGCTCGAAAGCTCCGCACCGGTTCGGATCGGGACCGAACCGATCCCCTTCGACTCTGCACAGAAGTGCACGCACGCTCTCTGCTGGAACAACCGGCTCGGTTCGGATCCGATCCGAACCGACTGGGCCTGCTGCTGCCACACTTCAGATTTGACCGATTCTCTTGCCATAACCACCTCCTATAAAGACGGATCGGCCTCCACCTGTCCTAGCACGACCTGATGACCACTTCTCCACTACTTCCGAGATCACCTCAGCGCGTGCCACGTGCCCCTCCGATCCGAACCGATTCAGACTCCCTGACACTCCTCTACGCCTATAAATACACCACAAAATGGCCATTTCAAGGGACTTTTGGCACTTGTTCTGGAGGGATTCCACCATTATCGAAACAAGGACTTTGTGAACAGCGGAAGACCGCCCTCTAATCAATCAAAACACGAGGATTTCATGTATAATCTTCCCTTTAATCTCCTCTTCTTCGCTGTAAACACGAGGATTTCATGTATAAACTGCAAACAAATATCATTGTAATAGTTTTCTTAAGATTTAAGAAACTATAAAGTGGACGTAGGCTTGGATTGAGCCCAACCACTATAAAAATATTGTGTGTATCCTTTACTTTTACTGCTTTTTCTGCATTGTTTGTGATCGTGAGGTTGTCACATTGAATTTGGGTGTTAGTACCAAAATTTGGTCTAACATTTTCACACATATTTGCTTTCTCTTCTTCGCAGGTATGGATTATACTTGCAGCTGGCAGGCCCGGCGCGGCCTTGGATTTCTTGGATTATCCAGAACACATCTTCCTTCATTCAGCAAGATATGTTTTGGGGGGCAAAATTTTGACCCGCTTTTTAGTCAAAGCAGTCATACACGGAATCTCTTCTGAACAATACGCTCAAGTGTTGGGAATACCGTCAGAAGACAGCAAGCGATTTGGTTGAAATCGCATCACAAACAAAGAATGGCCCGGAACTCCTATCGGACGACATTTTCTGGGCCCGAAATCATCAATTACGGAGCTGAGCTCTGTAATTCTCGTAGCTCTCTGAATGAGCTTCAGTTTGAGCTTTGGTTCAACTCAATCGGACTTACGGTTTGAAAGTTATGCCCATTTCCGTGAACGCATGCAGAACCGGAAACTTGGATTTGGAATTAGCATATCCCTTTCGGATCGGATCGGCCTAGGAGGACCGGATCGGATTAAGACATCACTCCTTCACCAACTTAGCATCTTCCCTTCAACGCACAGGTGCCGGCTCGGATTGGAGACCCCGGTTCGGATCGGGATGAGGCAGACCCGACCCGCCTGCAGTAATCTACACAAAACTTCGCAATGTCTTCGGCTCGAAAGCTCCGCACCGGTTCGGATCGGGACCGAACCGATCCCCTTCGACTCTGCACAGAAGTGCACGCACGCTCTCTGCTGGAACAACCGGCTCGGTTCGGATCCGATCCGAACCGACTGGGCCTGCTGCTGCCACACTTCAGATTTGACCGATTCTCTTGCCATAACCACCTCCTACAAACACAGATCGGCCTCCACCTGTCCTAGCACGACCTGATGACCACTTCTCCACTACTTCCGAGATCACCTCAGTGCGTGCCACGTGCCCCTCCGATCCGAACCGATTCAGACTCCCTGGCACTCCTCTACGCCTATAAATACACCACAACATGGCCATTTCAAGGGACTTTTGGCACTTGTTATGGAGGGATTCCACCATTATCGAAACAAGGACTTTGTGAACAGCGGAAGACCGCCCTCTAATCAATCAAAACACGAGGATTTCGTGTATAATCTTCCCTTTAATCTCCTCTTCTTCACTGTAAACACGAGAATTTCATGTATAAACTGCAAACAAACATCATTGTAATAGTTTTCTTAAGATTTAAGAAACTATAAAGTGGACGTAGGCTTGGATTGAGCCCAACCACTATAAAAATATTGTGTGTATCCTTTACTTTTACTGCTTTTTCTGCATTGTTTGTGATCGTGAGGTTGTCACATTGAATTTGGGTGTTAGTACCAAAATTTGGTCTAACATTTTCACACATATTTGCTTTCTCTTCTTCGCAGGTATGGATTATACTTGCAGCTGGCAGGCCCGGCGCGGCCTTGGATTTCTTGGATTATCCAGAACACATCTTCCTTCATTCAGCAAGATATGTTCTGGGGGGCAAAATTTTGACCCGCTTTTTAGTCAAAGCAGTCATACATGGAATCTCTTCTGAACAATACGCTCAAGTGTTGGGAATACCGTCAGAAGACAGCAAGCGATTTGGTTGAAATCGCATCACAAACAAAGAATGGCCCGGAACTCCTATCGGACGACCTTTTCTGGGCCCGAATTCATCAATTACGGAGCTAAGCTCCGTAATTCTCGTAGCTCTCTGAATGAGCTTCAGTTTGAGCTTTGGTTCAACTCAATCAGACTTACGGTTTGAAAGTTATGCCCATTTCCGTGAACGCATGCTGAACCGGAAACTTGGATTTGGAATTAGCATATCCCTTTCGGATCGGATCGGCCTAGGAGGACCGGATCGGATTAAGACATCACTCCTTCACCAACTTAGCATCTTCCCTTCAACGCACAGGTGCCGGCTCGGATTGGAGACCCCGGTTCGGATCGGGATGAGGCAGACCCGACCCGCCTGCAGTAATCTACACAAAACTTCGCAATGTCTTCGGCTCGAAAGCTCCGCACCGGTTCGGATCGGGACCGAACCGATCCCCTTCGACTCTGCACAGAAGTGCACGCACGCTCTCTGCTGGAACAACCGGCTCGGTTCGGATCCGATCCGAACCGACTGGGCCTGCTGCTGCCACACTTCAGATTTGACCGATTCTCTTGCCATAACCACCTCCTACAAACACGGATCGGCCTCCACCTGTCCTAGCACGACCTGATGACCACTTCTCCACTACTTCCGAGATCACCTCAGTGCGTGCCACGTGCCCCTCCGATCCGAACCGATTCAGACTCCCTGGCACTCCTCTACGCATATAAATACACCACAACATGGCCATTTCAAGGGACTTTTGGCACTTGTTATGGAGGGATTCCACCATTATCGAAACAAGGACTTTGTGAACAGCGGAAGACCGCCCTCTAATCAATCAAAACACGAGGATTTCGTGTATAATCTTCCCTTTAATCTCCTCTTCTTCGCTGTAAACACGAGGATTTCATGTATAAACTGCAAACAAACATCATTGTAATAGTTTTCTTAAGATTTAAGAAACTATAAAGTGGACGTAGGCTTGGATTGAGCCCAACCACTATAAAAATATTGTGTGTATCCTTTACTTTTACTGCTTTTTCTGCATTGTTTGTGATCGTGAGGTTGTCACATTGAATTTGGGTGTTAGTACCAAAATTTGGTCTAACATTTTCACACATATTTGCTTTCTCTTCTTCGCAGGTATGGATTATACTTGCAGCTGGCAGGCCCGGCGCGGCCTTGGATTTCTTGGATTATCCAGAACACATCTTCCTTCATTCAGCAAGATATGTTCTGGGGGGCAAAATTTTGACCCGCTTTTTATTCAAAGCAGTCATACATGGAATCTCTTCTGAACAATACGCTCAAGTGTTGGGAATACCGTCAGAAGACAGCAAGCGATTTGGTTGAAATCGCATCACAAACAAAGAATGGCCCGGAACTCCTATCGGACGACCTTTTCTGGGCCCGAAATCATCAATTACGGAGCTAAGCTCCGTAATTCTCGTAGCTCTCTGAATGAGCTTCAGTTTGAGCTTTGGTTCAACTCAATCAGACTTACGGTTTGAAAGTTATGCCCATTTCCGTGAACGCATGCAGAACCGGAAACTTGGATTTGGAATTAGCATATCCCTTTCGGATCGGATCGGCCTAGGAGGACCGGATCGGATTAAGACATCACTCCTTCACCAACTTAGCATCTTCCCTTCAACGCACAGGTGCCGGCTCGGATTGGAGACCCCGGTTCGGATCGGGATGAGGCAGACCCGACCCGCCTGCAGTAATGTACACAAAACTTCGCAATATCTTCGGCTCGAAAGCTCCGCACCGGTTCGGATCGGGACCGAACCGATCCCCTTCGACTCTGCACAGAAGTGCACGCACGCTCTCTGCTGGAACAACCGGCTCGGTTCGGATCCGATCCGAACCGACTGGGCCTGCTGCTGCCACACTTCAGATTTGACCGATTCTCTTGCCATAACCACCTCCTATAAAGACGGATCGGCCTCCACCTGTCCTAGCACAACCTGATGACCACTTCTCCACTACTTCCGAGATCACCTCAGCGCGTGCCACGTGCCCCTCCGATCCGAACCGATTCAGACTCCCTGGCACTCCTCTACGCCTATAAATACACCACAACATGGCCATTTCAAGGGACTTTTGGCACTTGTTCTGGAGGGATTCCACCATTATCGAAACAAGGACTTTGTGAACAGCGGAAGACCGCCCTCTAATCAATCAAAACACGAGGATTTCATGTATAATCTTCCCTTTAATCTCCTCTTCTTCGCTGTAAACACGAGGATTTCATGTATAAACTGCAAACAAACATCATTGTAATAATTTTCTTAAGATTTAAGAAACTATAAAGTGGACGTAGGCTTGGATTGAGCCCAACCACTATAAAAATATTGTGTGTATCCTTTACTTTTACTGCTTTTTCTGCATTGTTTGTGATCGTGAGGTTGTCACATTGAATTTGGGTGTTAGTACCAAAATTTGGTCTAACATTTTCACACATATTTGCTTTCTCTTCTTCGCAGGTATGGATTATACTTGAAGCTGGCAGGCCCGGCGCGGCCTTGGATTTCTTGGATTATCCAGAACACATCTTCCTTCATTCAGCAAGATATGTTCTGGGGGGCAAAATTTTGACCCGCTTTTTAGTCAAAGCAGTCATACATGGAATCTCTTTTGAACAATACGCTCAAGTGTTGGGAATACCGTCAGAAGACAGCAAGCGATTTGGTTGAAATCGCATCACAAACAAAGAATGGCCCGGAACTCCTATCGGACGACCTTTTCTGGGCCCGAAATCATCAATTACGGAGCTGAGCTCTGTAATTCTCGTAGCTCTCTGAATGAGCTTCAGTTTGAGCTTTGGTTCAACTCAATCGGACTTACGGTTTGAAAGTTATGCCCATTTCCGTGAACGCATGCAGAACCGGAAACTTGGATTTGGAATTAGCATATCCCTTTCGGATCGGATCGGCCTAGGAGGACCGGATCGGATTAAGACATCACTCCTTCACCAACTTAGCATCTTCCCTTCAACGCACAGGTGCCGGCTCGGATTGGAGACCCCGGTTCGGATCGGGATGAGGCAGACCCGACCCGCCTGCAGTAATCTACACAAAACTTCGCAATGTCTTCGGCTCGAAAGCTCCGCACCGGTTCGGATCGGGACCGAACCGATCCCCTTCGACTCTGCACAGAAGTGCACGCACGCTCTCTGCTGGAACAACCGGCTCGGTTCGGATCCGATCCGAACCGACTGGGCCTGCTGCTGCCACACTTCAGATTTGACCGATTCTCTTGCCATAACCACCTCCTATAAAGACGGATCGGCCTCCACCTGTCCTAGCACGACCTGATGACCACTTCTCCACTACTTCCGAGATCACCTCAGCGCGTGCCACGTGCCCCTCCGATCCGAACCGATTCAGACTCCCTGGCACTCCTCTACGCCTATAAATACACCACAACATGGCCATTTCAAGGGACTTTTGGCACTTGTTCTGGAGGGATTCCACCATTATCGAAACAAGGACTTTGTGAACAGCGGAAGACCGCCCTCTAATCAATCAAAACACGAGGATTTCATGTATAATCTTCCCTTTAATCTCCTCTTCTTCGCTGTAAACACGAGGATTTCATGTATAAACTGCAAACAAATATCATTGTAATAGTTTTCTTAAGATTTAAGAAACTATAAAGTGGACGTAGGCTTGGATTGAGCCCAACCACTATAAAAATATTGTGTGTATCCTTTACTTTTACTGCTTTTTCTGCATTGTTTGTGATCGTGAGGTTGTCACATTGAATTTGGGTGTTAGTACCAAAATTTGGTCTAACATTTTCACACATATTTGCTTTCTCTTCTTCGCAGGTATGGATTATACTTGCAGCTGGCAGGCCCGGCGCGGCCTTGGATTTCTTGGATTATCCAGAACACATCTTCCTTCATTCAGCAAGATATGTTCTGGGGGGCAAAATTTTGACCCGCTTTTTAGTCAAAGCAGTCATACATGGAATCTCTTCTGAACAATACGCTCAAGTGTTGGGAATACCGTCAGAAGACAGCAAGCGATTTGGTTGAAATCGCATCACAAACAAAGAATGGCCCGGAACTCCTATCGGACGACCTTTTCTGGGCCCGAAATCATCAATTACGGAGCTAAGCTCCGTAATTCTCGTAGCTCTCTGAATGAGCTTCAGTTTGAGCTTTGGTTCAACTCAATCGGACTTACGGTTTGAAAGTTATGCCCATTTCCGTGAACGCATGCAGAACCGGAAACTTGGATTTGGAATTAGCATATCCCTTTCGGATCGGATCGGCCTAGGAGGACCGGATCGGATTAAGACATCACTCCTTCACCAACTTAGCATCTTCCCTTCAACGCACAGGTGCCGGCTCGGATTGGAGACCCCGGTTCGGATCGGGATGAGGCAGACCTGACCCGCCTGCAGTAATCTACACAAAACTTCGCAATGTCTTCGGCTCGAAAGCTCCGCACCGGTTCGGATCGGGACCGAACCGATCCCCTTCGACTCTGCACAGAAGTGCACGCACGCTCTCTGCTGGAACAACCGGCTCGGTTCGGATCCGATCCGAACCGACTGGGCCTGCTGCTGCCACACTTCAGATTTGACCGATTCTCTTGCCATAACCACCTCCTATAAAGACGGATCGGCCTCCACCTGTCCTAGCACGACCTGATGACCACTTCTCCACTACTTCCGAGATCACCTCAGCGCGTGCCACGTGCCCCTCCGATCCGAACCGATTCAGACTCCCTGGCACTCCTCTACGCCTATAAATACACCACAACATGGCCATTTCAAGGGACTTTTGGCACTTGTTCTGGAGGGATTCCACCATTATCGAAACAAGGACTTTGTGAACAGCGGAAGACCGCCCTCTAATCAATCAAAACACGAGGATTTCATGTATAATCTTCCCTTTAATCTCCTCTTCTTCGCTGTAAACACGAGGATTTCATGTATAAACTGCAAACAAATATCATTGTAATAGTTTTCTTAAGATTTAAGAAACTATAAAGTGGACGTAGGCTTGGATTGAGCCCAACCACTATAAAAATATTGTGTGTATCCTTTACTTTTACTGCTTTTTCTGCATTGTTTGTGATCGTGAGGTTGTCACATTGAATTTGGGTGTTAGTACCAAAATTTGGTCTAACATTTTCACACATATTTGCTTTCTCTTCTTCGCAGGTATGGATTATACTTGCAGCTGGCAGGCCCGGCGCGGCCTTGGATTTCTTGGATTATCCAGAACACATCTTCCTTCATTCAGCAAGATATGTTCTGGGGGGCAAAATTTTGACCCGCTTTTTAGTCAAAGCAGTCATACATGGAATCTCTTCTGAACAATACGCTCAAGTGTTGGGAATACCGTCAGAAGACAGCAAGCGATTTTGTTGAAATCGCATCACAAACAAAGAATGGCCCGGAACTCCTATTGGACGACCTTTTCTGGGCCCGAAATCATCAATTACGGAGCTGAGCTCTGTAATTCTCGTAGCTCTCTGAATGAGCTTCAGTTTGAGCTTTGGTTCAACTCAATCGGACTTACTGTTTGAAAGTTATGCCCATTTCCGTGAAAGCATGCAGAACCGGAAACTTGGATTTGGAATTAGCATATCCCTTTCGGATCGGATCGGCCTAGGAGGACCGGATCGGATTAAGACATCACTCCTTCACCAACTTAGCATCTTCCCTTCAACGCACAGGTGCCGGCTCGGATTGGAGACCCCGGTTCGGATCGGGATGAGGCAGACCCGACCCGCCTGCAGTAATCTACACAAAACTTCGCAATGTCTTCGGCTCGAAAGCTCCGCACCGGTTCGGATCGGGACCGAACCGATCCCCTTCGACTCTGCACAGAAGTGCACGCACGCTCTCTGCTGGAACAACCGGCTCGGTTCGGATCCGATCCGAACCGACTGGGCCTGCTGCTGCCACACTTCCGATTTGACCGATTCTCTTGCCATAACCACCTCCTACAAACACGGATCGGCCTCCACCTGTCCTAGCACGACCTGATGACCACTTCTCCACTACTTCCGAGATCACCTCAGCGCGTGCCACGTGCCCCTCCGATCCGAACAGATTCAGACTCCCTGGCACTCCTCTACGCCTATAAATACACCACAACATGGCCATTTCAAGGGACTTTTGGCACTTGTTATGGAGGGATTCCACCATTATCGAAACAAGGACTTTGTGAACAGCGGAAGACCGCCCTCTAATCAATCAAAACACGAGGATTTCGTGTATAATCTTCCCTTTAATCTCCTCTTCTTCATTGTAAACACGAGGATTTCATGTATAAACTGCAAACAAACATCATTGTAATAGTTTTCTTAAGATTTAAGAAACTATAAAGTGGACGTAGGCTTGGATTGAGCCCAACCACTATAAAAATATTGTGTGTATCCTTTACTTTTACTGCTTTTTCTGCATTGTTTGTGATCGTGAGGTTGTCACATTGAATTTGGGTGTTAGTACCAAAATTTGGTCTAACATTTTCACACATATTTGCTTTCTCTTCTTCGCAGGTATGGATTATACTTGCAGCTGGCAGGCCCGGCGCGGCCTTGGATTTCTTGGATTATCCAGAACACATCTTCCTTCATTCAGCAAGATATGTTCTGGGGGGCAAAATTTTGACCCGCTTTTTAGTCAAAGCAGTCATACATGGAATCTCTTCTGAACAATACGCTCAAGTGTTGGGAATACCGTCAGAAGACAGCAAGCGATTTGGTTGAAATCGCATCACAAACAAAGAATGGCCCGGAACTCCTATCGGACGACCTTTTCTGGGCCCGAAATCATCAATTACGGAGCTAAGCTCTGTAATTCTCGTAGCTCTCTGAATGAGCTTCAGTTTGAGCTTTGGTTCAACTCAATCGGACTTACGGTTTGAAAGTTATGCCCATTTCCGTGAACGCATGCAGAACCGGAAACTTGGATTTGGAATTAGCATATCCCTTTCGGATCGGATCGGCCTAGGAGGACCGGATCGGATTAAGACATCACTCCTTCACCAACTTAGCATCTTCCCTTCAACGCACAGGTGCCGGCTCGGATTGGAGACCCCGGTTCGGATCGGGATGAGGCAGACCCGACCCGCCTGCAGTAATCTACACAAAACTTCGCAATGTCTTCGGCTCGAAAGCTCCGCACCGGTTCGGATCGGGACCGAACCGATCCCCTTCGACTCTGCACAGAAGTGCACGCACGCTCTCTGCTGGAACAACCGGCTCGGTTCGGATCCGATCAGAACCGACTGGGCCTGCTGCTGCCACACTTCAGATTTGACCGATTCTCTTGCCATAACCACCTCCTATAAAGACGGATCGGCCTCCACCTGTCCTAGCACGACCTGATGACCACTTCTCCACTACTTCCGAGATCACCTCAGCGCGTGCCACGTGCCCCTCCGATCCGAACCGATTCAGACTCCCTGGCACTCCTCTACGCCTATAAATACACCACAACATGGCCATTTCAAGGGACTTTTGGCACTTGTTCTGGAGGGATTCCACCATTATCGAAACAAGGACTTTGTGAACAGCGGAAGACCGCCCTCTAATCAATCAAAACACGAGTATTTCATGTATAATCTTCCCTTTAATCTCCTCTTCTTCGCTGTAAACACGAGGATTTCATGTATAAACTGCAAACAAATATCATTGTAATAGTTTTCTTAAGATTTAAGAAACTATAAAGTGGACGTAGGCTTGGATTGAGCCCAACCACTATAAAAATATTGTGTGTATCCTTTACTTTTACTGCTTTTTCTGCATTGTTTGTGATCGTGAGGTTGTCACATTGAATTTGGGTGTTAGTACCAAAATTTGGTCTAACATTTTCACACATATTTGCTTTCTCTTCTTCGCAGGTATGGATTATACTTGCAGCTGGCAGGCCCGGCGCGGCCTTGGATTTCTTGGATTATCCAGAACACATCTTCCTTCATTCAGCAAGATATGTTCTGGGGGGCAAAATTTTGACCCGCTTTTTAGTCAAAGCAGTCATACATGGAATCTCTTCTGAACAATACGCTCAAGTGTTGGGAAGACCGTCAGAAGACAGCAAGCGATTTTGTTGAAATCGCATCACAAACAAAGAATGGCCCGGAACTCCTATCGGACGACCTTTTCTGGGCCCGAAATCATCAATTACGGAGCTGAGCTCTGTAATTCTCGTAGCTCTCTGAATGAGCTTCAGTTTGAGCTTTGGTTCAACTCAATCGGACTTACTGTTTGAAAGTTATGCCCATTTCCGTGAAAGCATGCAGAACCGGAAACTTGGATTTGGAATTAGCATATCCCTTTCGGATCGGATCGGCCTAGGAGGACCGGATCGGATTAAGACATCACTCCTTCACCAACTTAGCATCTTCCCTTCAACGCACAGGTGCCGGCTCGGATTGGAGACCCCGGTTCGGATCGGGATGAGGCAGACCCGACCCGCCTGCAGTAATCTACACAAAACTTCGCAATGTCTTCGGCTCGAAAGCTCCGCACCGGTTCGGATCGGGACCGAACCGATCCCCTTCGACTCTGCACAGAAGTGCACGCACGCTCTCTGCTGGAACAACCGGCTCGGTTCGGATCCGATCCGAACCGACTGGGCCTGCTGCTGCCACACTTCAGATTTGACCGATTCTCTTGCCATAACCACCTCCTACAAACACGGATCGGCCTCCACCTGTCCTAGCACGACCTGATGACCACTTCTCCACTACTTCCGAGATCACCTCAGCGCGTGCCACGTGCCCCTCCGATCCGAACCGATTCAGACTCCCTGGCACTCCTCTACGCCTATAAATACACCACAACATGGCCATTTCAAGGGACTTTTGGCACTTGTTATGGAGGGATTCCACCATTATCGAAACAAGGACTTTGTGAACAGCGGAAGACCGCCCTCTAATCAATCAAAACACGAGGATTTCGTGTATAATCTTCCCTTTAATCTCCTCTTCTTCACTATAAACACGAGGATTTCATGTATAAACTGCAAACAAACATCATTGTATTAGTTTTCTTAAGATTTAAGAAACTATAAAGTGGACGTAGGCTTGGATTGAGCCCAACCACTATAAAAATATTGTGTGTATCCTTTACTTTTACTGCTTTTTCTGCATTGTTTGTGATCGTTAGGTTGTCACATTGAATTTGGGTGTTAGTACCAAAATTTGGTCTAACATTTTCACACATATTTGCTTTCTCTTCTTCGCAGGTATGGATTATACTTGCAGCTGGCAGGCCCGGCGCGGCCTTGGATTTCTTGGATTATCCAGAACACATCTTCCTTCATTCAGCAAGATATGTTCTGGGGGGCAAAATTTTGACCCGCTTTTTAGTCAAAGCAGTCATACATGGAATCTCTTCTGAACAATACGCTCAAGTGTTGGGAATACCGTCAGAAGACAGCAAGCGATTTGGTTGAAATCGCATCACAAACAAAGAATGGCCCGGAACTCCTATCGGACGACCTTTTCTGGGCCCGAAATCATCAATTACGGAGCTAAGCTCTGTAATTCTCGTAGCTCTCTGAATGAGCTTCAGTTTGAGCTTTGGTTCAACTCAATCGGACTTACGGTTTGAAAGTTATGCCCATTTCCGTGAACGCATGCAGAACCGGAAACTTGGATTTGGAATTAGCATATCCCTTTCGGATCGGATCGGCCTAGGAGGACCGGATCGGATTAAGACATCACTCCTTCACCAACTTAGCATCTTCCCTTCAACGCACAGGTGCCGGCTCGGATTGGAGACCCCGGTTCGGATCGGGATGAGGCAGACCCGACCCGCCTGCAGTAATCTACACAAAACTTCGCAATGTCTTCGGCTCGAAAGCTCCGCACCGGTTCGGATCGGGACCGAACCGATCCCCTTCGACTCTGCACAGAAGTGCACGCACGCTCTCTGCTGGAACAACCGGCTCGGTTCGGATCCGATCAGAACCGACTGGGCCTGCTGCTGCCACACTTCAGATTTGACCGATTCTCTTGCCACAACCACCTCCTATAAAGACGGATCGGCCTCCACCTGTCCTAGCACGACCTGATGACCACTTCTCCACTACTTCCGAGATCACCTCAGCGCGTGCCACGTGCCCCTCCGATCCGAACCGATTCAGACTCCCTGGCACTCCTCTACGCCTATAAATACACCACAACATGGCCATTTCAAGGGACTTTTGGCACTTGTTCTGGAGGGATTCCACCATTATCGAAACAAGGACTTTGTGAACAGCGGAAGACCGCCCTCTAATCAATCAAAACACGAGTATTTCATGTATAATCTTCCCTTTAATCTCCTCTTCTTCGCTGTAAACACGAGGATTTCATGTATAAACTGCAAACAAATATCATTGTAATAGTTTTCTTAAGATTTAAGAAACTATAAAGTGGACGTAGGCTTGGATTGAGCCCAACCACTATAAAAATATTGTGTGTATCCTTTACTTTTACTGCTTTTTCTGCATTGTTTGTGATCGTGAGGTTGTCACATTGAATTTGGGTGTTAGTACCAAAATTTGGTCTAACATTTTCACACATATTTGCTTTCTCTTCTTCGCAGGTATGGATTATACTTGCAGCTGGCAGGCCCGGCGCGGCCTTGGATTTCTTGGATTATCCAGAACACATCTTCCTTCATTCAGCAAGATATGTTCTGGGGGGCAAAATTTTGACCCGCTTTTTAGTCAAAGCAGTCATACATGGAATCTCTTCTGAACAATACGCTCAAGTGTTGGGAAGACCGTCAGAAGACAGCAAGCGATTTTGTTGAAATCGCATCACAAACAAAGAATGGCCCGGAACTCCTATCGGACGACCTTTTCTGGGCCCGAAATCATCAATTACGGAGCTGAGCTCTGTAATTCTCGTAGCTCTCTGAATGAGCTTCAGTTTGAGCTTTGGTTCAACTCAATCGGACTTACTGTTTGAAAGTTATGCCCATTTCCGTGAAAGCATGCAGAACCGGAAACTTGGATTTGGAATTAGCATATCCCTTTCGGATCGGATCGGCCTAGGAGGACCGGATCGGATTAAGACATCACTCCTTCACCAACTTAGCATCTTCCCTTCAACGCACAGGTGCCGGCTCGGATTGGAGACCCCGGTTCGGATCGGGATGAGGCAGACCCGACCCGCCTGCAGTAATCTACACAAAACTTCGCAATGTCTTCGGCTCGAAAGCTCCGCACCGGTTCGGATCGGGACCGAACCGATCCCCTTCGACTCTGCACAGAAGTGCACGCACGCTCTCTGCTGGAACAACCGGCTCGGTTCGGATCCGATCCGAACCGACTGGGCCTGCTGCTGCCACACTTCAGATTTGACCGATTCTCTTGCCATAACCACCTCCTACAAACACGGATCGGCCTCCACCTGTCCTAGCACGACCTGATGACCACTTCTCCACTACTTCCGAGATCACCTCAGCGCGTGCCACGTGCCCCTCCGATCCGAACCGATTCAGACTCCCTGGCACTCCTCTACGCCTATAAATACACCACAACATGGCCATTTCAAGGGACTTTTGGCACTTGTTATGGAGGGATTCCACCATTATCGAAACAAGGACTTTGTGAACAGCGGAAGACCGCCCTCTAATCAATCAAAACACGAGGATTTCGTGTATAATCTTCCCTTTAATCTCCTCTTCTTCACTGTAAACACGAGGATTTCATGTATAAACTGCAAACAAACATCATTGTATTAGTTTTCTTAAGATTTAAGAAACTATAAAGTGGACGTAGGCTTGGATTGAGCCCAACCACTATAAAAATATTGTGTGTATCCTTTACTTTTACTGCTTTTTCTGCATTGTTTGTGATCGTTAGGTTGTCACATTGAATTTGGGTGTTAGTACCAAAATTTGGTCTAACATTTTCACACATATTTGCTTTCTCTTCTTCGCAGGTATGGATTATACTTGCAGCTGGCAGGCCCGGCGCGGCCTTGGATTTCTTGGATTATCCAGAACACATCTTCCTTCATTCAGCAAGATATGTTCTGGGGGGCAAAATTTTGACCCGCTTTTTAGTCAAAGCAGTCATACATGGAATCTCTTCTGAACAATACGCTCAAGTGTTGGGAATACCGTCAGAAGACAGCAAGCGATTTGGTTGAAATCGCATCACAAACAAAGAATGGCCCGGAACTCCTATCGGACGACCTTTTCTGGGCCCGAAATCATCAATTACGGAGCTGAGCTCTGTAATTCTCGTAGCTCTCTGAATGAGCTTCAGTTTGAGCTTTGGTTCAACTCAATCGGACTTACGGTTTGAAAGTTATGCCCATTTCCGTGAACGCATGCAGAACCGGAAACTTGGATTTGGAATTAGCATATCCCTTTCGGATCGGATCGGCCTAGGAGGACCGGATCGGATTAAGACATCACTCCTTCACCAACTTAGCATCTTCCCTTCAACGCACAGGTGCCGGCTCGGATTGGAGACCCCGGTTCGGATCGGGATGAGGCAGACCCGACCCGCCTGCAGTAATCTACACAAAACTTCGCAATGTCTTCGGCTCGAAAGCTCCGCACCGGTTCGGATCGGGACCGAACCGATCCCCTTCGACTCTGCACAGAAGTGCATGCACGCTCTCTGCTGGAACAACCGGCTCGGTTCGGATCCGATCCGAACCGACTGGGCCTGCTGCTGCCACACTTCAGATTTGACCGATTCTCTTGCCATAACCACCTCCTACAAACACGGATCGGCCTCCACCTGTCCTAGCACGACCTGATGACCACTTCTCCACTACTTCCGAGATCACCTCAGTGCGTGCCACGTGCCCCTCCGATCCGAACCGATTCAGACTCCCTGGCACTCCTCTACGCCTATAAATACACCACAACATGGCCATTTCAAGGGACTTTTGGCACTTGTTATGGAGGGATTCCACCATTATCGAAACAAGGACTTTGTGAACAGCGGAAGACCGCCCTCTAATCAATCAAAACACGAGGATTTCGTGTATAATCTTCCCTTTAATCTCCTCTTCTTCACTGTAAACACGAGGATTTCATGTATAAACTGCAAACAAACATCATTGTAATAGTTTTCTTAAGATTTAAGAAACTATAAAGTGGACGTAGGCTTGGATTGAGCCCAACCACTATAAAAATATTGTGTGTATCCTTTACTTTTACTGCTTTTTCTGCATTGTTTGTGATCGTGAGGTTGTCACATTGAATTTGGGTGTTAGTACCAAAATTTGGTCTAACATTTTCACACATATTTGCTTTCTCTTCTTCGCAGGTATGGATTATACTTGCAGCTGGCAGGCCCGGCGCGGCCTTGGATTTCTTGGATTATCCAGAACACATCTTCCTTCATTCAGCAAGATATGTTCTGGGGGGCAAAATTTTGACCCGCTTTTTAGTCAAAGCAGTCATACATGGAATCTCTTCTGAACAATACGCTCAAGTGTTGGGAATACCGTCAGAAGACAGCAAGCGATTTGGTTGAAATCGCATCACAAACAAAGAATGGCCCGGAACTCCTATCGGACGACCTTTTCTGGGCCCGAAATCATCAATTACGGAGCTAAGCTCCGTAATTCTCGTAGCTCTCTGAATGAGCTTCAGTTTGAGCTTTGGTTCAACTCAATCCGACTTACGGTTTGAAAGTTATGCCCATTTCCGTGAACGCATGCAGAACCGGAAACTTGGATTTGGAATTAGCATATCCCTTTCGGATCGGATCGGCCTAGGAGGGCCGGATCGGATTAAGACATCACTCCTTCACCAACTTAGCATCTTCCCTTCAACGCACAGGTGCCGGCTCGGATTGGAGACCCCGGTTCGGATCGGGATGAGGCAGACCCGACCCGCCTGCAGTAATCTACACAAAACTTCCCAATGTCTTTGGCTCGAAAGCTCCGCACCGGTTCGGATCGGGACCGAACCGATCCCCTTCGACTCTGCACAGAAGTGCACGCACGCTCTCTGCTGGAACAACCGGCTCGGTTCGGATCCGATCCGAACCGACTGGGCCTGCTGCTGCCACACTTCAGATTTGACCGATTCTCTTGCCATAACCACCTCCTATAAAGACGGATCGGCCTCCACCTGTCCTAGCACGACCTGATGACCACTTCTCCACTACTTCCGAGATCACCTCAGCGCGTGCCACGTGCCCCTCCGATCCGAACCAATTCAGACTCCCTGGCACTCCTCTACGCCTATAAATACACCACAACATGGCCATTTCAAGGGACTTTTGGCACTTGTTCTGGAGGGATTCCACCATTATCGAAACAAGGACTTTGTGAACAGCGGAAGACCGCCCTCTAATCAATCAAAACACGAGGATTTCATGTATAATCTTCCCTTTAATCTCCTCTTCTTCGCTGTAAACACGAGGATTTCATGTATAAACTGCAAACAAACATCATTGTAATAGTTTTCTTAAGATTTAAGAAACTATAAAGTGGACGTAGGCTTGGATTGAGCCCAACCACTATAAAAATATTGTGTGTATCCTTTACTTTTACTGCTTTTTCTGCATTGTTTGTGATCGTGAGGTTGTCACATTGAATTTGGGTGTTAGTACCAAAATTTGGTCTAACATTTTCACACATATTTGCTTTCTCTTCTTCGCAGGTATGGATTATACTTGCAGCTGGCAGGCCCGGCGCGGCCTTGGATTTCTTGGATTATCCAGAACACATCTTCCTTCATTCAGCAAGATATGTTCTGGGGGGCAAAATTTTGACCCGCTTTTTAGTCAAAGCAGTCATACATGGAATCTCTTCTGAACAATACGCTCAAGTGTTGGGAATACCGTCAGAAGACAGCAAGCGATTTGGTTGAAATCGCATCACAAACAAAGAATGGCCCGGAACTCCTATCGGACGACCTTTTCTGGGCCCGAAATCATCAATTACGAAGCTGAGCTCTGTAATTCTCGTAGCTCTCTGAATGAGCTTCAGTTTGAGCTTTGGTTCAACTCAATCGGACTTACGGTTTGAAAGTTATGCCCATTTCCGTGAACGCATGCAGAACCGGAAACTTGGATTTGGAATTAGCATATCCCTTTCGGATCGGATCGGCCTAGGAGGACCGGATCAGATTAAGACATCACTCCTTCACCAACTTAGCATCTTCCCTTCAACGCACAGGTGCCGGCTCGGATTGGAGACCCCGGTTCGGATCGGGATGAGGCAGACCGGACCCGCCTGCAGTAATCTACACAAAACTTCGCAATGTCTTCGGCTCGAAAGCTCCGCACCGGTTCGGATCGGGACCGAACCGATCCCCTTCGACTCTGCACAGAAGTGCACGCACGCTCTCTGCTGGAACAACCGGCTCGGTTCGGATCCGATCCGAACCGACTGGGCCTGCTGCTGCCACACTTCAGATTTGACCGATTCTCTTGCCATAACCACCTCCTATAAAGACGGATCGGCCTCCACCTGTCCTAGCACGACCTGATGACCACTTCTCCACTACTTCCGAGATCACCTCAGCGCGTGCCACGTGCCCCTCCGATCCGAACCGATTCAGACTCCCTGGCACTCCTCTACGCCTATAAATACACCACAACATGGCCATTTCAAGGGACTTTTGGCACTTGTTCTGGAGGGATTCCACCATTATCGAAACAAGGACTTTATGAACAGCGGAAGACCGCCCTCTAATCAATCAAAACACGAGGATTTCATGTATAATCTTCCCTTTAATCTCCTCTTCTTCGCTGTAAACACGAGGATTTCATGTATAAACTGCAAACAAACATCATTGTAATAGTTTTCTTAAGATTTAAGAAACTATAAAGTGGACGTAGGCTTGGATTGAGCCCAACCACTATAAAAATATTGTGTGTATCCTTTACTTTTACTGCTTTTTCTGCATTGTTTGTGATCGTGAGGTTGTCACATTGAATTTGGGTGTTAGTACCAAAATTTGGTCTAACATTTTCACAAATATTTGCTTTCTCTTCTTCGCAGGTATGGATTATACTTGCAGCTGGCAGGCCCGGCGCGGCCTTGGATTTCTTGGATTATCCAGAACACATCTTCCTTCATTCAGCAAGATATGTTCTGGGGGGCAAAATTTTGACCCGCTTTTTAGTCAAAGCAGTCATACATGGAATCTCTTCTGAACAATACGCTCAAGTGTTGGGAATACCGTCAGAAGACAGCAAGCGATTTTGTTGAAATCGAATCACAAACAAAGAATGGCCCGGAACTCCTATCGGACGACCTTTTCTGGGCCCGAAATCATCAATTACGAAGCTGAGCTCTGTAATTCTCGTAGCTCTCTGAATGAGCTTCAGTTTGAGCTTTGGTTCAACTCAATCGGACTTACGGTTTGAAAGTTATGCCCATTTCCGTGAACGCATGCAGAACCGGAAACTTGGATTTGGAATTAGCATATCCCTTTCGGATCGGATCGGCCTAGGAGGACCGGATCGGATTAAGACATCACTCCTTCACCAACATAGCATCTTCCCTTCAACGCACAGGTGCCGGCTCGGATTGGAGACCCCGGTTCGGATCGGGATGAGGCAGACCCGACCCGCCTGCAGTAATCTACACAAAACTTCGCAATGTCTTCGGCTCGAAAGCTCCGCACCGGTTCGGATCGGGACCGAACCGATCCCCTTCGACTCTGCACAGAAGTGCACGCACGCTCTCTGCTGGAACAACCGGCTCGGTTCGGATCCGATCCGAACCGACTGGGCCTGCTGCTGCAACACTTCAGATTTGACCGATTCTCTTGCCATAACCACCTCCTATAAAGACGGATCGGCCTCCACCTGTCCTAGCACGACCTGATGACCACTTCTCCACTACTTCCGAGATCACCTCAGCGCGTGCCACGTGCCCCTCCGATCCGAACCGATTCAGACTCCCTGGCACTCCTCTACGCCTATAAATACACCACAACATGGCCATTTCAAGGGACTTTTGGCACTTGTTCTGGAGGGATTCCACCATTATCGAAACAAGGACTTTATGAACAGCGGAAGACCGCCCTCTAATCAATCAAAACACGAGGATTTCATGTATAATCTTCCCTTTAATCTCCTCTTCTTCGCTGTAAACACGAGGATTTCATGTATAAACTGCAAACAAACATCATTGTAATAGTTTTCTTAAGATTTAAGAAACTATAAAGTGGACGTAGGCTTGGATTGAGCCCAACCACTATAAAAATATTGTGTGTATCCTTTACTTTTACTGCTTTTTCTGCATTGTTTGTGATCGTGAGGTTGTCACATTGAATTTGGGTGTTAGTACCAAAATTTGGTCTAACATTTTCACACATATTTGCTTTCTCTTCTTCGCAGGTATGGATTATACTTGCAGCTGGCAGGCCCGGCGCGGCCTTGGATTTCTTGGATTATCCAGAACACATCTTCCTTCATTCAGCAAGATATGTTCTGGGGGGCAAAATTTTGACCCGCTTTTTAGTCAAAGCAGTCATACATGGAATCTCTTCTGAACAATACGCTCAAGTGTTGGGAATACCGTCAGAAGACAGCAAGCGATTTGGTTGAAATCGCATCACAAACAAAGAATGGCCCGGAACTCCTATCGGACGACCTTTTCTGGGCCCGAAATCATCAATTACGAAGCTGAGCTCTGTAATTCTCGTAGCTCTCTGAATGAGCTTCAGTTTGAGCTTTGGTTCAACTCAATCGGACTTACGGTTTGAAAGTTATGCCCATTTCCGTGAACGCATGCAGAACCGGAAACTTGGATTTGGAATTAGCATATCCCTTTCGGATCGGATCGGCCTAGGAGGACCGGATCAGATTAAGACATCACTCCTTCACCAACTTAGCATCTTCCCTTCAACGCACAGGTGCCGGCTCGGATTGGAGACCCCGGTTCGGATCGGGATGAGGCAGACCGGACCCGCCTGCAGTAATCTACACAAAACTTCGCAATGTCTTCGGCTCGAAAGCTCCGCACCGGTTCGGATCGGGACCGAACCGATCCCCTTCGACTCTGCACAGAAGTGCACGCACGCTCTCTGCTGGAACAACCGGCTCGGTTCGGATCCGATCCGAACCGACTGGGCCTGCTGCTGCCACACTTCAGATTTGACCGATTCTCTTGCCATAACCACCTCCTATAAAGACGGATCGGCCTCCACCTGTCCTAGCACGACCTGATGACCACTTCTCCACTACTTCCGAGATCACCTCAGCGCGTGCCACGTGCCCCTCCGATCCGAACCGATTCAGACTCCCTGGCACTCCTCTACGCCTATAAATACACCACAACATGGCCATTTCAAGGGACTTTTGGCACTTGTTCTGGAGGGATTCCACCATTATCGAAACAAGGACTTTATGAACAGCGGAAGACCGCCCTCTAATCAATCAAAACACGAGGATTTCATGTATAATCTTCCCTTTAATCTCCTCTTCTTCGCTGTAAACACGAGGATTTCATGTATAAACTGCAAACAAACATCATTGTAATAGTTTTCTTAAGATTTAAGAAACTATAAAGTGGACGTAGGCTTGGATTGAGCCCAACCACTATAAAAATATTGTGTGTATCCTTTACTTTTACTGCTTTTTCTGCATTGTTTGTGATCGTGAGGTTGTCACATTGAATTTGGGTGTTAGTACCAAAATTTGGTCTAACATTTTCACACATATTTGCTTTCTCTTCTTCGCAGGTATGGATTATACTTGCAGCTGGCAGGCCCGGCGCGGCCTTGGATTTCTTGGATTATCCAGAACACATCTTCCTTCATTCAGCAAGATATGTTCTGGGGGGCAAAATTTTGACCCGCTTTTTAGTCAAAGCAGTCATACATGGAATCTCTTCTGAACAATACGCTCAAGTGTTGGGAATACCGTCAGAAGACAGCAAGCGATTTTGTTGAAATCGCATCACAAACAAAGAATGGCCCGGAACTCCTATCGGACGACCTTTTCTGGGCCCGAAATCATCAATTACGAAGCTGAGCTCTGTAATTCTCGTAGCTCTCTGAATGAGCTTCAGTTTGAGCTTTGGTTCAACTCAATCGGACTTACGGTTTGAAAGTTATGCCCATTTCCGTGAACGCATGCAGAACCGGAAACTTGGATTTGGAATTAGCATATCCCTTTCGGATCGGATCGGCCTAGGAGGACCGGATCGGATTAAGACATCACTCCTTCACCAACATAGCATCTTCCCTTCAACGCACAGGTGCCGGCTCGGATTGGAGACCCCGGTTCGGATCGGGATGAGGCAGACCCGACCCGCCTGCAGTAATCTACACAAAACTTCGCAATGTCTTCGGCTCGAAAGCTCCGCACCGGTTCGGATCGGGACCGAACCGATCCCCTTTGACTCTGCACAGAAGTGCACGCACGCTCTCTGCTGGAACAACCGGCTCGGTTCGGATCCGATCCGAACCGACTGGGCCTGCTGCTGCAACACTTCAGATTTGACCGATTCTCTTGCCATAACCACCTCCTATAAAGACGGATCGGCCTCCACCTGTCCTAGCACGACCTGATGACCACTTCTCCACTACTTCCGAGATCACCTCAGCGCGTGCCACGTGCCCCTCCGATCCGAACCGATTCAGACTCCCTGGCACTCCTCTACGCCTATAAATACACCACAACATGGCCATTTCAAGGGACTTTTGGCACTTGTTCTGGAGGGATTCCACCATTATCGAAACAAGGACTTTATGAACAGCGGAAGACTGCCCTCTAATCAATCAAAACACGAGGATTTCATGTATAATCTTCCCTTTAATCTCCTCTTCTTCGCTGTAAACACGAGGATTTCATGTATAAACTGCAAACAAACATCATTGTAATAGTTTTCTTAAGATTTAAGAAACTATAAAGTGGACGTAGGCTTGGATTGAGCCCAACCACTATAAAAATATTGTGTGTATCCTTTACTTTTACTGCTTTTTCTGCATTGTTTGTGATCGTGAGGTTGTCACATTGAATTTGGGTGTTAGTACCAAAATTTGGTCTAACATTTTCACACATATTTGCTTTCTCTTCTTCGCAGGTATGGATTATACTTGCAGCTGGCAGGCCCGGCGCGGCCTTGGATTTCTTGGATTATCCAGAACACATCTTCCTTCATTCAGCAAGATATGTTCTGGGGGGCAAAATTTTGACCCGCTTTTTAGTCAAAGCAGTCATACATGGAATCTCTTCTGAACAATACGCTCAAGTGTTGGGAATACCGTCAGAAGACAGCAAGCGATTTTGTTGAAATCGCATCACAAACAAAGAATGGCCCGGAACTCCTATCGGACGACCTTTTCTGGGCCCGAAATCATCAATTACGAAGCTGAGCTCTGTAATTCTCGTAGCTCTCTGAATGAGCTTCAGTTTGAGCTTTGGTTCAACTCAATCGGACTTACGGTTTGAAAGTTATGCCCATTTCCGTGAACGCATGCAGAACCGGAAACTTGGATTTGGAATTAGCATATCCCTTTCGGATCGGATCGGCCTAGGAGGACCGGATCGGATTAAGACATCACTCCTTCACCAACATAGCATCTTCCCTTCAACGCACAGGTGCCGGCTCGGATTGGAGACCCCGGTTCGGATCGGGATGAGGCAGACCCGACCCGCCTGCAGTAATCTACACAAAACTTCGCAATGTCTTCGGCTCGAAAGCTCCGCACCGGTTCGGATCGGGACCGAACCGATCCCCTTCGACTCTGCACAGAAGTGCACGCACGCTCTCTGCTGGAACAACCGGCTCGGTTCGGATCCGATCCGAACCGACTGGGCCTGCTGCTGCAACACTTCAGATTTGACCGATTCTCTTGCCATAACCACCTCCTATAAAGACGGATCGGCCTCCACCTGTCCTAGCACGACCTGATGACCACTTCTCCACTACTTCCGAGATCACCTCAGCGCGTGCCACGTGCCCCTCCGATCCGAACCGATTCAGACTCCCTGGCACTCCTCTACGCCTATAAATACACCACAACATGGCCATTTCAAGGGACTTTTGGCACTTGTTCTGGAGGGATTCCACCATTATCGAAACAAGGACTTTATGAACAGCGGAAGACCGCCCTCTAATCAATCAAAACACGAGGATTTCATGTATAATCTTCCCTTTAATCTCCTCTTCTTCGCTGTAAACACGAGGATTTCATGTATAAACTGCAAACAAACATCATTGTAATAGTTTTCTTAAGATTTAAGAAACTATAAAGTGGACGTAGGCTTGGATTGAGCCCAACCACTATAAAAATATTGTGTGTATCCTTTACTTTTACTGCTTTTTCTGCATTGTTTGTGATCGTGAGGTTGTCACATTGAATTTGGGTGTTAGTACCAAAATTTGGTCTAACATTTTCACACATATTTGCTTTCTCTTCTTCGCAGGTATGGATTATACTTGCAGCTGGCAGGCCCGGCGCGGCCTTGGATTTCTTGGATTATCCAGAACACATCTTCCTTCATTCAGCAAGATATGTTCTGGGGGGCAAAATTTTGACCCGCTTTTTAGTCAAAGCAGTCATACATGGAATCTCTTCTGAACAATACGCTCAAGTGTTGGGAATACCGTCAGAAGACAGCAAGCGATTTTGTTGAAATCGCATCACAAACAAAGAATGGCCCGGAACTCCTATCGGACGACCTTTTCTGGGCCCGAAATCATCAATTACGGAGCTGAGCTCTGTAATTCTCGTAGCTCTCTGAATGAGCTTCAGTTTGAGCTTTGGTTCAACTCAATCGGACTTACTGTTTGAAAGTTATGCCCATTTCCGTGAACGCATGCAGAACCGGAAACTTGGATTTGGAATTAGCATATCCCTTTCGGATCGGATCGGCCTAGGAGGACCGGATCGGATTAAGACATCACTCCTTCACCAACTTAGCATCTTCCCTTCAACGCACAGGTGCCGGCTCGGATTGGTGACCCCGGTTCGGATCGGGATGAGGCAGACCCGACCCGCCTGCAGTAATCTACACAAAACTTCGCAATGTCTTCGGCTCGAAAGCTCCGCACCGGTTCGGATCGGGACCGAACCGATCCCCTTCGACTCTGCACAGAAGTGCACGCACGCACTCTACTGGAACAACCGGCTCGGTTCGGATCCGATCCGAACCGACTGGGCCTGCTGCTGCCACACTTCAGATTTGACCGATTCTCTTGCCATAACCACCTCCTACAAACACGGATCGGCCTCCACCTGTCCTAGCACGACCTGATGACCACTTCTCCACTACTTCCGAGATCACCTCAGCGCGTGCCACATGCCCCTCCGATCCGAACCGATTCAGACTCCCTGGCACTCCTCTACGCCTATAAATACACCAGAACATGGCCATTTCAAGGGACTTTTGGCACTTGTTATGGAGGGATTCCACCATTATCGAAACAAGGACTTTGTGAACAGCGGAAGACCGCCCTCTAATCAATCAAAACACGAGGATTTCGTGTATAATCTTCCCTTTAATCTCCTCTTCTTCACTGTAAACACGAGGATTTCATGTATAAACTGCAAACAAACATCATTGTAATAGTTTTCTTAAGATTTAAGAAACTATAAAGTGGACGTAGGCTTGGATTGAGCCCAACCACTATAAAAATATTGTGTGTATCCTTTACTTTTACTGCTTTTTCTGCATTGTTTGTGATCGTGAGGTTGTCACATTGAATTTGGGTGTTAGTACCAAAATTTGGTCTAACATTTTCACACATATTTGCTTTCTCTTCTTCGCAGGTATGGATTATACTTGCAGCTGGCAGGCCCGGCGCGGCCTTGGATTTCTTGGATTATCCAGAACACATCTTCCTTCATTCAGCAAGATATGTTCTGGGGGGCAAAATTTTGACCCGCTTTTTAGACAAAGCAGTCATACATGGAATCTCTTCTGAACAATACGCTCAAGTGTTGGGAATACCGTCAGAAGACAGCAAGCGATTTGGTTGAAATCGCATCACAAACAAAGAATGGCCCGGAACTCCTATCGGACGACCTTTTCTGGGCCCGAAATCATCAATTACGAAGCTGAGCTCTGTAATTCTCGTAGCTCTCTGAATGAGCTTCAGTTTGAGCTTTGGTTCAACTCAATCGGACTTACGGTTTGAAAGTTATGCCCATTTCCGTGAACGCATGCAGAACCGGAAACTTGGATTTGGAATTAGCATATCCCTTTCGGATCGGATCGGCCTAGGAGGACCGGATCGGATTAAGACATCACTCCTTCACCAACTTAGCATCTTCCCTTCAACGCACAGGTGCCGGCTCGGATTGGAGACCCCGGTTCGGATCGGGATGAGGCAGACCCGACCCGCCTGCAGTAATCTACACAAAACTTCGCAATGTCTTCGGCTCGAAAGCTCCGCACCGGTTCGGATCGGGACCGAACCGATCCCCTTCGACTCTGCACAGAAGTGCACGCACGCTCTCTGCTGGAACAACCGGCTCGGTTCGGATCCGATCCGAACCGACTGGGCCTGCTGCTGCAACACTTCAGATTTGACCGATTCTCTTGCCATAACCACCTCCTATAAAGACGGATCGGCCTCCACCTGTCCTAGCACGACCTGATGACCACTTCTCCACTACTTCCGAGATCACCTCAGCGCGTGCCACGTGCCCCTCCGATCCGAACCGATTCAGACTCCCTGGCACTCCTCTACGCCTATAAATACACCACAACATGGCCATTTCAAGGGACTTTTGGCACTTGTTCTGGAGGGATTCCACCATTATCGAAACAAGGACTTTATGAACAGCGGAAGACCGCCCTCTAATCAATCAAAACACGAGGATTTCATGTATAATCTTCCCTTTAATCTCCTCTTCTTCGCTGTAAACACGAGGATTTCATGTATAAACTGCAAACAAACATCATTGTAATAGTTTTCTTAAGATTTAAGAAACTATAAAGTGGACGTAGGCTTGGATTGAGCCCAACCACTATAAAAATATTGTGTGTATCCTTTACTTTTACTGCTTTTTCTGCATTGTTTGTGATCGTGAGGTTGTCACATTGAATTTGGGTGTTAGTACCAAAATTTGGTCTAACATTTTCACACATATTTGCTTTCTCTTCTTCGCAGGTATGGATTATACTTGCAGCTGGCAGGCCCGGCGCGGCCTTGGATTTCTTGGATTATCCAGAACACATCTTCCTTCATTCAGCAAGATATGTTCTGGGGGGCAAAATTTTGACCCGCTTTTTAGTCAAAGCAGTCATACATGGAATCTCTTCTGAACAATACGCTCAAGTGTTGGGAATACCGTCAGAAGACAGCAAGCGATTTTGTTGAAATCGCATCACAAACAAAGAATGGCCCGGAACTCCTATCGGACGACCTTTTCTGGGCCCGAAATCATCAATTACGGAGCTGAGCTCTGTAATTCTCGTAGCTCTCTGAATGAGCTTCAGTTTGAGCTTTGGTTCAACTCAATCGGACTTACTGTTTGAAAGTTATGCCCATTTCCGTGAACGCATGCAGAACCGGAAACTTGGATTTGGAATTAGCATATCCCTTTCGGATCGGATCGGCCTAGGAGGACCGGATCGGATTAAGACATCACTCCTTCACCAACTTAGCATCTTCCCTTCAACGCACAGGTGCCGGCTCGGATTGGAGACCCCGGTTCGGATCGGGATGAGGCAGACCCGACCCGCCTGCAGTAATCTACACAAAACTTCGCAATGTCTTCGGCTCGAAAGCTCCGCACCGGTTCGGATCGGGACCGAACCGATCCCCTTCGACTCTGCACAGAAGTGCACGCACGCTCTCTGCTGGAACAACCTGCTCGGTTCGGATCCGATCCGAACCGACTGGGCCTGCTGCTGCCACACTTCAGATTTGACCGATTCTCTTGCCATAACCACCTCCTACAAACACGGATCGGCCTCCACCTGTCCTAGCACGACCTGATGACCACTTCTCCACTACTTCCGAGATCACCTCAGCGCGTGCCACATGCCCCTCCGATCCGAACCGATTCAGACTCCCTGGCACTCCTCTACGCCTATAAATACACCACAACATGGCCATTTCAAGGGACTTTTGGCACTTGTTATGGAGGGATTCCACCATTATCGAAACAAGGACTTTGTGAACAGCGGAAGACCGCCCTCTAATCAATCAAAACACGAGGATTTCGTGTATAATCTTCCCTTTAATCTCCTCTTCTTCACTGTAAACACGAGGATTTCATGTATAAACTGCAAACAAACATCATTGTAATAGTTTTCTTAAGATTTAAGAAACTATAAAGTGGACGTAGGCTTGGATTGAGCCCAACCACTATAAAAATATTGTGTGTATCCTTTACTTTTACTGCTTTTTCTGCATTGTTTGTGATCGTGAGGTTGTCACATTGAATTTGGGTGTTAGTACCAAAATTTGGTCTAACATTTTCACACATATTTGCTTTCTCTTCTTCGCAGGTATGGATTATACTTGCAGCTGGCAGGCCCGGCGCGGCCTTGGATTTCTTGGATTATCCAGAACACATCTTCCTTCATTCAGCAAGATATGTTCTGGGGGGCAAAATTTTGACCCGCTTTTTAGTCAAAGCAGTCATACATGGAATCTCTTCTGAACAATACGCTCAAGTGTTGGGAATACCGTCAGAAGACAGCAAGCGATTTGGTTGAAATCGCATCACAAACAAAGAATGGCCCGGAACTCCTATCGGACGACCTTTTCTGGGCCCGAAATCATCAATTACGAAGCTGAGCTCTGTAATTCTCGTAGCTCTCTGAATGAGCTTCAGTTTGAGCTTTGGTTCAACTCAATCGGACTTACGGTTTGAAAGTTATGCCCATTTCCGTGAACGCATGCAGAACCGGAAACTTGGATTTGGAATTAGCATATCCCTTTCGGATCGGATCGGCCTAGGAGGACCGGATCGGATTAAGACATCACTCCTTCACCAACTTAGCATCTTCCCTTCAACGCACAGGTGCCGGCTCGGATTGGAGACCCCGGTTCGGATCGGGATGAGGCAGACCCGACCCGCCTGCAGTAATCTACACAAAACTTCGCAATGTCTTCGGCTCGAAAGCTCCGCACCGGTTCGGATCGGGACCGAACCGATCCCCTTCGACTCTGCACAGAAGTGCACGCACGCTCTCTGCTGGAACAACCGGCTCGGTTCGGATCCGATCCGAACCGACTGGGCCTGCTGCTGCAACACTTCAGATTTGACCGATTCTCTTGCCATAACCACCTCCTACAAACACGGATCGGCCTCCACCTGTCCTAGCACGACCTGATGACCACTTCTCCACTACTTCCGAGATCACCTCAGCGCGTGCCACATGCCCCTCCGATCCGAACCGATTCAGACTCCCTGGCACTCCTCTACGCCTATAAATACACCACAACATGGCCATTTCAAGGGACTTTTGGCACTTGTTATGGAGGGATTCCACCATTATCGAAACAAGGACTTTGTGAACAGCGGAAGACCGCCCTCTAATCAATCAAAACACGAGGATTTCGTGTATAATCTTCCCTTTAATCTCCTCTTCTTCACTGTAAACACGAGGATTTCATGTATAAACTGCAAACAAACATCATTGTAATAGTTTTCTTAAGATTTAAGAAACTATAAAGTGGACGTAGGCTTGGATTGAGCCCAACCACTATAAAAATATTGTGTGTATCCTTTACTTTTACTGCTTTTTCTGCATTGTTTGTGATCGTGAGGTTGTCACATTGAATTTGGGTGTTAGTACCAAAATTTGGTCTAACATTTTCACACATATTTGCTTTCTCTTCTTCGCAGGTATGGATTATACTTGCAGCTGGCAGGCCCGGCGCGGCCTTGGATTTCTTGGATTATCCAGAACACATCTTCCTTCATTCAGCAAGATATGTTCTGGGGGGCAAAATTTTGACCCGCTTTTTAGTCAAAGCAGTCATACATGGAATCTCTTCTGAACAATACGCTCAAGTGTTGGGAATACCGTCAGAAGACAGCAAGCGATTTGGTTGAAATCGCATCACAAACAAAGAATGGCCCGGAACTCCTATCGGACGACCTTTTCTGGGCCCGAAATCATCAATTACGAAGCTGAGCTCTGTAATTCTCGTAGCTCTCTGAATGAGCTTCAGTTTGAGCTTTGGTTCAACTCAATCGGACTTACGGTTTGAAAGTTATGCCCATTTCCGTGAACGCATGCAGAACCGGAAACTTGGATTTGGAATTAGCATATCCCTTTCGGATCGGATCGGCCTAGGAGGACCGGATCGGATTAAGACATCACTCCTTCACCAACTTAGCATCTTCCCTTCAACGCACAGGTGCCGGCTCGGATTGGAGACCCCGGTTCGGATCGGGATGAGGCAGACCCGACCCGCCTGCAGTAATCTACACAAAACTTCGCAATGTCTTCGGCTCGAAAGCTCCGCACCGGTTCGGATCGGGACCGAACCGATCCCCTTCGACTCTGCACAGAAGTGCACGCACGCTCTCTGCTGGAACAACCGGCTCGGTTCGGATCCGATCCGAACCGACTGGGCCTGCTGCTGCAACACTTCAGATTTGACCGATTCTCTTGCCATAACCACCTCCTATAAAGACGGATCGGCCTCCACCTGTCCTAGCACGACCTGATGACCACTTCTCCACTACTTCCGAGATCACCTCAGCGCGTGCCACGTGCCCCTCCGATCCGAACCGATTCAGACTCCCTGGCACTCCTCTACGCCTATAAATACACCACAACATGGCCATTTCAAGGGACTTTTGGCACTTGTTCTGGAGGGATTCCACCATTATCGAAACAAGGACTTTATGAACAGCGGAAGACCGCCCTCTAATCAATCAAAACACGAGGATTTCATGTATAATCTTCCCTTTAATCTCCTCTTCTTCGCTGTAAACACGAGGATTTCATGTATAAACTGCAAACAAACATCATTGTAATAGTTTTCTTAAGATTTAAGAAACTATAAAGTGGACGTAGGCTTGGATTGAGCCCAACCACTATAAAAATATTGTGTGTATCCTTTACTTTTACTGCTTTTTCTGCATTGTTTGTGATCGTGAGGTTGTCACATTGAATTTGGGTGTTAGTACCAAAATTTGGTCTAACATTTTCACACATATTTGCTTTCTCTTCTTCGCAGGTATGGATTATACTTGCAGCTGGCAGGCCCGGCGCGGCCTTGGATTTCTTGGATTATCCAGAACACATCTTCCTTCATTCAGCAAGATATGTTCTGGGGGGCAAAATTTTGACCCGCTTTTTAGTCAAAGCAGTCATACATGGAATCTCTTCTGAACAATACGCTCAAGTGTTGGGAATACCGTCAGAAGACAGCAAGCGATTTTGTTGAAATCGCATCACAAACAAAGAATGGCCCGGAACTCCTATCGGACGACCTTTTCTGGGCCCGAAATCATCAATTACGGAGCTGAGCTCTGTAATTCTCGTAGCTCTCTGAATGAGCTTCAGTTTGAGCTTTGGTTCAACTCAATCGGACTTACTGTTTGAAAGTTATGCCCATTTCCGTGAACGCATGCAGAACCGGAAACTTGGATTTGGAATTAGCATATCCCTTTCGGATCGGATCGGCCTAGGAGGACCGGATCGGATTAAGACATCACTCCTTCACCAACTTAGCATCTTCCCTTCAACGCACAGGTGCCGGCTCGGATTGGAGACCCCGGTTCGGATCGGGATGAGGCAGACCCGACCCGCCTGCAGTAATCTACACAAAACTTCGCAATGTCTTCGGCTCGAAAGCTCCGCACCGGTTCGGATCGGGACCGAACCGATCCCCTTCGACTCTGCACAGAAGTGCACGCACGCTCTCTGCTGGAACAACCGGCTCGGTTCGGATCCGATCCGAACCGACTGGGCCTGCTGCTGCCACACTTCAGATTTGACCGATTCTCTTGCCATAACCACCTCCTACAAACACGGATCGGCCTCCACCTGTCCTAGCACGACCTGATGACCACTTCTCCACTACTTCCGAGATCACCTCAGCGCGTGCCACATGCCCCTCCGATCCGAACCGATTCAGACTCCCTGGCACACCTCTACGCCTATAAATACACCACAACATGGCCATTTCAAGGGACTTTTGGCACTTGTTATGGAGGGATTCCACCATTATCGAAACAAGGACTTTGTGAACAGCGGAAGACCGCCCTCTAATCAATCAAAACACGAGGATTTCGTGTATAATCTTCCCTTTAATCTCCTCTTCTTCACTGTAAACACGAGGATTTCATGTATAAACTGCAAACAAACATCATTGTAATAGTTTTCTTAAGATTTAAGAAACTATAAAGTGGACGTAGGCTTGGATTGAGCCCAACCACTATAAAAATATTGTGTGTATCCTTTACTTTTACTGCTTTTTCTGCATTGTTTGTGATCGTGAGGTTGTCACATTGAATTTGGGTGTTAGTACCAAAATTTGGTCTAACATTTTCACACATATTTGCTTTCTCTTCTTCGCAGGTATGGATTATACTTGCAGCTGGCAGGCCCGGCGCGGCCTTGGATTTCTTGGATTATCCAGAACACATCTTCCTTCATTCAGCAAGATATGTTCTGGGGGGCAAAATTTTGACCCGCTTTTTAGTCAAAGCAGTCATACATGGAATCTCTTCTGAACAATACGCTCAAGTGTTGGGAATACCGTCAGAAGACAGCAAGCGATTTGGTTGAAATCGCATCACAAACAAAGAATGGCCCGGAACTCCTATCGGACGACCTTTTCTGGGCCCGAAATCATCAATTACGAAGCTGAGCTCTGTAATTCTCGTAGCTCTCTGAATGAGCTTCAGTTTGAGCTTTGGTTCAACTCAATCGGACTTACGGTTTGAAAGTTATGCCCATTTCCGTGAACGCATGCAGAACCGGAAACTTGGATTTGGAATTAGCATATCCCTTTCGGATCGGATCGGCCTAGGAGGACCGGATCGGATTAAGACATCACTCCTTCACCAACTTAGCATCTTCCCTTCAACGCACAGGTGCCGGCTCGGATTGGAGACCCCGGTTCGGATCGGGATGAGGCAGACCCGACCCGCCTGCAGTAATCTACACAAAACTTCGCAATGTCTTCGGCTCGAAAGCTCCGCACCGGTTCGGATCGGGACCGAACCGATCCCCTTCGACTCTGCACAGAAGTGCACGCACGCTCTCTGCTGGAACAACCGGCTCGGTTCGGATCCGATCCGAACCGACTGGGCCTGCTGCTGCAACACTTCAGATTTGACCGATTCTCTTGCCATAACCACCTCCTATAAAGACGGATCGGCCTCCAACTGTCCTAGCACGACCTGATGACCACTTCTCCACTACTTCCGAGATCACCTCAGCGCGTGCCACGTGCCCCTCCGATCCGAACCGATTCAGACTCCCTGGCACTCCTCTACGCCTATAAATACACCACAACATGGCCATTTCAAGGGACTTTTGGCACTTGTTCTGGAGGGATTCCACCATTATCGAAACAAGGACTTTATGAACAGCGGAAGACCGCCCTCTAATCAATCAAAACACGAGGATTTCATGTATAATCTTCCCTTTAATCTCCTCTTCTTCGCTGTAAACACGAGGATTTCATGTATAAACTGCAAACAAACATCATTGTAATAGTTTTCTTAAGATTTAAGAAACTATAAAGTGGACGTAGGCTTGGATTGAGCCCAACCACTATAAAAATATTGTGTGTATCCTTTACTTTTACTGCTTTTTCTGCATTGTTTGTGATCGTGAGGTTGTCACATTGAATTTGGGTGTTAGTACCAAAATTTGGTCTAACATTTTCACACATATTTGCTTTCTCTTCTTCGCAGGTATGGATTATACTTGCAGCTGGCAGGCCCGGCGCGGCCTTGGATTTCTTGGATTATCCAGAACACATCTTCCTTCATTCAGCAAGATATGTTCTGGGGGGCAAAATTTTGACCCGCTTTTTAGTCAAAGCAGTCATACATGGAATCTCTTCTGAACAATACGCTCAAGTGTTGGGAATACCGTCAGAAGACAGCAAGCGATTTTGTTGAAATCGCATCACAAACAAAGAATGGCCCGGAACTCCTATCGGACGACCTTTTCTAGGCCCGAAATCATCAATTACGGAGCTGAGCTCTGTAATTCTCGTAGCTCTCTGAATGAGCTTCAGTTTGAGCTTTGGTTCAACTCAATCGGACTTACTGTTTGAAAGTTATGCCCATTTCCGTGAACGCATGCAGAACCGGAAACTTGGATTTGGAATTAGCATATCCCTTTCGGATCGGATCGGCCTAGGAGGACCGGATCGGATTAAGACATCACTCCTTCACCAACTTAGCATCTTCCCTTCAACGCACAGGTGCCGGCTCGGATTGGAGACCCCGGTTCGGATCGGGATGAGGCAGACCCGACCCGCCTGCAGTAATCTACACAAAACTTCGCAATGTCTTCGGCTCGAAAGCTCCGCACCGGTTCGGATCGGGACCGAACCGATCCCCTTCGACTCTGCACAGAAGTGCACGCACGCTCTCTGCTGGAACAACCGGCTCGGTTCGGATCCGATCCGAACCGACTGGGCCTGCTGCTGCCACACTTCAGATTTGACCGATTCTCTTGCCATAACCACCTCCTACAAACACGGATCGGCCTCCACCTGTCCTAGCACGACCTGATGACCACTTCTCCACTACTTCCGAGATCACCTCAGCGCGTGCCACATGCCCCTCCGATCCGAACCGATTCAGACTCCCTGGCACACCTCTACGCCTATAAATACACCACAACATGGCCATTTCAAGGGACTTTTGGCACTTGTTATGGAGGGATTCCACCATTATCGAAACAAGGACTTTGTGAACAGCGGAAGACCGCCCTCTAATCAATCAAAACACGAGGATTTCGTGTATAATCTTCCCTTTAATCTCCTCTTCTTCACTGTAAACACGAGGATTTCATGTATAAACTGCAAACAAACATCATTGTAATAGTTTTCTTAAGATTTAAGAAACTATAAAGTGGACGTAGGCTTGGATTGAGCCCAACCACTATAAAAATATTGTGTGTATCCTTTACTTTTACTGCTTTTTCTGCATTGTTTGTGATCGTGAGGTTGTCACATTGAATTTGGGTGTTAGTACCAAAATTTGGTCTAACATTTTCACACATATTTGCTTTCTCTTCTTCGCAGGTATGGATTATACTTGCAGCTGGCAGGCCCGGCGCGGCCTTGGATTTCTTGGATTATCCAGAACACATCTTCCTTCATTCAGCAAGATATGTTCTGGGGGGCAAAATTTTGACCCGCTTTTTAGTCAAAGCAGTCATACATGGAATCTCTTCTGAACAATACGCTCAAGTGTTGGGAATACCGTCAGAAGACAGCAAGCGATTTGGTTGAAATCGCATCACAAACAAAGAATGGCCCGGAACTCCTATCGGACGACCTTTTCTGGGCCCGAAATCATCAATTACGAAGCTGAGCTCTGTAATTCTCGTAGCTCTCTGAATGAGCTTCAGTTTGAGCTTTGGTTCAACTCAATCGGACTTACGGTTTGAAAGTTATGCCCATTTCCGTGAACGCATGCAGAACCGGAAACTTGGATTTGGAATTAGCATATCCCTTTCGGATCGGATCGGCCTAGGAGGACCGGATCGGATTAAGACATCACTCCTTCACCAACTTAGCATCTTCCCTTCAACGCACAGGTGCCGGCTCGGATTGGAGACCCCGGTTCGGATCGGGATGAGGCAGACCCGACCCGCCTGCAGTAATCTACACAAAACTTCGCAATGTCTTCGGCTCGAAAGCTCCGCACCGGTTCGGATCGGGACCGAACCGATCCCCTTCGACTCTGCACAGAAGTGCACGCACGCTCTCTGCTGGAACAACCGGCTCGGTTCGGATCCGATCCGAACCGACTGGGCCTGCTGCTGCAACACTTCAGATTTGACCGATTCTCTTGCCATAACCACCTCCTATAAAGACGGATCGGCCTCCAACTGTCCTAGCACGACCTGATGACCACTTCTCCACTACTTCCGAGATCACCTCAGCGCGTGCCACGTGCCCCTCCGATCCGAACCGATTCAGACTCCCTGGCACTCCTCTACGCCTATAAATACACCACAACATGGCCATTTCAAGGGACTTTTGGCACTTGTTCTGGAGGGATTCCACCATTATCGAAACAAGGACTTTATGAACAGCGGAAGACCGCCCTCTAATCAATCAAAACACGAGGATTTCATGTATAATCTTCCCTTTAATCTCCTCTTCTTCGCTGTAAACACGAGGATTTCATGTATAAACTGCAAACAAACATCATTGTAATAGTTTTCTTAAGATTTAAGAAACTATAAAGTGGACGTAGGCTTGGATTGAGCCCAACCACTATAAAAATATTGTGTGTATCCTTTACTTTTACTGCTTTTTCTGCATTGTTTGTGATCGTGAGGTTGTCACATTGAATTTGGGTGTTAGTACCAAAATTTGGTCTAACATTTTCACACATATTTGCTTTCTCTTCTTCGCAGGTATGGATTATACTTGCAGCTGGCAGGCCCGGCGCGGCCTTGGATTTCTTGGATTATCCAGAACACATCTTCCTTCATTCAGCAAGATATGTTCTGGGGGGCAAAATTTTGACCCGCTTTTTAGTCAAAGCAGTCATACATGGAATCTCTTCTGAACAATACGCTCAAGTGTTGGGAATACCGTCAGAAGACAGCAAGCGATTTTGTTGAAATCGCATCACAAACAAAGAATGGCCCGGAACTCCTATCGGACGACCTTTTCTGGGCCCGAAATCATCAATTACGGAGCTGAGCTCTGTAATCCTCGTAGCTCTCTGAATGAGCTTCAGTTTGAGCTTTGGTTCAACTCAATCGGACTTACTGTTTGAAAGTTATGCCCATTTCCGTGAACGCATGCAGAACCGGAAACTTGGATTTGGAATTAGCATATCCCTTTCGGATCGGATCGGCCTAGGAGGACCGGATCGGATTAAGACATCACTCCTTCACCAACTTAGCATCTTCCCTTCAACGCACAGGTGCCGGCTCGGATTGGTGACCCCGGTTCGGATCGGGATGAGGCAGACCCGACCCGCCTGCAGTAATCTACACAAAACTTCGCAATGTCTTCGGCTCGAAAGCTCCGCACCGGTTCGGATCGGGGCCGAACCGATCCCCTTCGACCCTGCACAGAAGTGCACGCACGCTCTCTGCTGGAACAACCGGCTCGGTTCGGATCGGATCCGAACCGACTGGGCCTGCTGCTGCCACACTTCAGATTTGACCGATTCTCTTGCCATAACCACCTCCTACAAACACGGATCGGCCTCCACCTGTCCTAGCACGACCTGATGACCACTTCTCCACTACTTCCGAGATCACCTCAGCGCGTGCCACATGCCCCTCCGATCCGAACCGATTCAGACTCCCTGGCACTCCTCTACGCCTATAAATACACCACAACATGGCCATTTCAAGGGACTTTTGGCACTTGTTATGGAGGGATTCCACCATTATCGAAACAAGGACTTTGTGAACAGCGGAAGACCGCCCTCTAATCAATCAAAACACGAGGATTTCGTGTATAATCTTCCCTTTAATCTCCTCTTCTTCACTGTAAACACGAGGATTTCATGTATAAACTGCAAACAAACATCATTGTAATAGTTTTCTTAAGATTTAAGAAACTATAAAGTGGACGTAGGCTTGGATTGAGCCCAACCACTATAAAAATATTGTGTGTATCCTTTACTTTTACTGCTTTTTCAGCATTGTTTGTGATCGTGAGGTTGTCACATTGAATTTGGGTGTTAGTACCAAAATTTGGTCTAACATTTTCACACATATTTGCTTTCTCTTCTTCGCAGGTATGGATTATACTTGCAGCTGGCAGGCCCGGCGCGGCCTTGGATTTCTTGGATTATCCAGAACACATCTTCCTTCATTCAGCAAGATATGTTCTGGGGGGCAAAATTTTGACCCGCTTTTTAGTCAAAGCAGTCATACATGGAATCTCTTCTGAACAATACGCTCAAGTGTTGGGAATACCGTCAGAAGACAGCAAGCGATTTGGTTGAAATCGCATCACAAACAAAGAATGGCCCGGAACTCCTATCGGACGACCTTTTCTGGGCCCGAAATCATCAATTACGGAGCTAAGCTCTGTAATTCTCGTAGCTCTCTGAATGAGCTTCAGTTTGAGCTTTGGTTCAACTCAATCGGACTTACGGTTTGAAAGTTATGCCCATTTCCGTGAACGCATGCAGAACCGGAAACTTGGATTTGGAATTAGCATATCCCTTTCGGATCGGATCGGCCTAGGAGGACCGGATCGGATTAAGACATCACTCCTTCACCAACTTAGCATCTTCCCTTCAACGCACAGGTGCCGGCTCGGATTGGAGACCCCGGTTCGGATCGGGATGAGGCAGACCCGACCCGCCTGCAGTAATCTACACAAAACTTCGCAATGTCTTCGGCTCGAAAGCTCCGCACCGGTTCGGATCGGGACCGAACCGATCCCCTTCGACTCTGCACAGAAGTGCACGCACGCTCTCTGCTGGAACAACCGGCTCGGTTCGGATCCGATCCGAACCGACTGGGCCTGCTGCTGCAACACTTCAGATTTGACCGATTCTCTTGCCATAACCACCTCCTATAAAGACGGATCGGCCTCCACCTGTCCTAGCACGACCTGATGACCACTTCTCCACTACTTCCGAGATCACCTCAGCGCGTGCCACGTGCCCCTCCGATCCGAACCGATTCAGACTCCCTGGCACTCCTCTACGCCTATAAATACACCACAACATGGCCATTTCAAGGGACTTTTGGCACTTGTTCTGGAGGGATTCCACCATTATCGAAACAAGGACTTTATGAACAGCGGAAGACCGCCCTCTAATCAATCAAAACACGAGGATTTCATGTATAATCTTCCCTTTAATCTCCTCTTCTTCGCTGTAAACACGAGGATTTCATGTATAAACTGCAAACAAACATCATTGTAATAGTTTTCTTAAGATTTAAGAAACTATAAAGTGGACGTAGGCTTGGATTGAGCCCAACCACTATAAAAATATTGTGTGTATCCTTTACTTTTACTGCTTTTTCTGCATTGTTTGTGATCGTGAGGTTGTCACATTGAATTTGGGTGTTAGTACCAAAATTTGGTCTAACATTTTCACACATATTTGCTTTCTCTTCTTCGCAGGTATGGATTATACTTGCAGCTGGCAGGCCCGGCGCGGCCTTGGATTTCTTGGATTATCCAGAACACATCTTCCTTCATTCAGCAAGATATGTTCTGGGGGGCAAAATTTTGACCCGCTTTTTAGTCAAAGCAGTCATACATGGAATCTCTTCTGAACAATACGCTCAAGTGTTGGGAATACCGTCAGAAGACAGCAAGCGATTTTGTTGAAATCGCATCACAAACAAAGAATGGCCCGGAACTCCTATCGGACGACCTTTTCTGGGCCCGAAATCATCAATTACGGAGCTGAGCTCTGTAATTCTCGTAGCTCTCTGAATGAGCTTCAGTTTGAGCTTTGGTTCAACTCAATCGGACTTACTGTTTGAAAGTTATGCCCATTTCCGTGAACGCATGCAGAACCGGAAACTTGGATTTGGAATTAGCATATCCCTTTCGGATCGGATCGGCCTAGGAGGACCGGATCGGATTAAGACATCACTCCTTCACCAACTTAGCATCTTCCCTTCAACGCACAGGTGCCGGCTCGGATTGGTGACCCCGGTTCGGATCGGGATGAGGCAGACCCGACCCGCCTGCAGTAATCTACACAAAACTTCGCAATGTCTTCGGCTCGAAAGCTCCGCACCGGTTCGGATCGGGACCGAACCGATCCCCTTCGACTCTGCACAGAAGTGCACGCACGCTCTCTGCTGGAACAACCGGCTCGGTTCGGATCCGATCCGAACCGACTGGGCCTGCTGCTGCCACACTTCAGATTTGACCGATTCTCTTGCCATAACCACCTCCTACAAACACGGATCGGCCTCCACCTGTCCTAGCACGACCTGATGACCACTTCTCCACTACTTCCGAGATCACCTCAGCGCGTGCCACATGCCCCTCCGATCCGAACCGATTCAGACTCCCTGGCACTCCTCTACGCCTATAAATACACCACAACATGGCCATTTCAAGGGACTTTTGGCACTTGTTATGGAGGGATTCCACCATTATCGAAACAAGGACTTTGTGAACAGCGGAAGACCGCCCTCTAATCAATCAAAACACGAGGATTTCGTGTATAATCTTCCCTTTAATCTCCTCTTCTTCACTGTAAACACGAGGATTTCATGTATAAACTGCAAACAAACATCATTGTAATAGTTTTCTTAAGATTTAAGAAACTATAAAGTGGACGTAGGCTTGGATTGAGCCCAACCACTATAAAAATATTGTGTGTATCCTTTACTTTTACTGCTTTTTCTGCATTGTTTGTGATCGTGAGTTTGTCACATTGAATTTGGGTGTTAGTACCAAAATTTGGTCTAACATTTTCACACATATTTGCTTTCTCTTCTTCGCAGGTATGGATTATACTTGCAGCTGGCAGGCCCGGCGCGGCCTTGGATTTCTTGGATTATCCAGAACACATCTTCCTTCATTCAGCAAGATATGTTCTGGGGGGCAAAATTTTGACCCGCTTTTTAGTCAAAGCAGTCATACATGGAATCTCTTCTGAACAATACGCTCAAGTGTTGGGAATACCGTCAGAAGACAGCAAGCGATTTGGTTGAAATCGCATCACAAACAAAGAATGGCCCGGAACTCCTATCGGACGACCTTTTCTGGGCCCGAAATCATCAATTACGGAGCTGAGCTCAGTAATTCTCGTAGCTCTCTGAATGAGCTTCAGTTTGAGCTTTGGTTCAACTCAATCGGACTTACGGTTTGAAAGTTATGCCCATTTCCGTGAACGCATGCAGAACCGGAAACTTGGATTTGGAATTAGCATATCCCTTTCGGATCGGATCGGCCTAGGAGGACCGGATCGGATTAAGACATCACTCCTTCACCAACTTAGCATCTTCCCTTCAACGCACAGGTGCCGGCTCGGATTGGAGACCTCGGTTCGGATCGGGATGAGGCAGACCCGACCCGCCTGCAGTAATCTACACAAAACTTCGCAATGTCTTCGGCTCGAAAGCTCCGCACCGGTTCGGATCGGGACCGAACCGATCCCCTTCGACTCTGCACAGAAGTGCACGCACGCTCTCTGCTGGAACAACCGGCTCGGTTCGGATCCGATCCGAACCGACTGGGCCTGCTGCTGCAACACTTCAGATTTGACCGATTCTCTTGCCATAACCACCTCCTATAAAGACGGATCGGCCTCCACCTGTCCTAGCACGACCTGATGACCACTTCTCCACTACTTCCGAGATCACCTCAGCGCGTGCCACGTGCCCCTCCGATCCGAACCGATTCAGACTCCCTGGCACTCCTCTACGCCTATAAATACACCACAACATGGCCATTTCAAGGGACTTTTGGCACTTGTTCTGGAGGGATTCCACCATTATCGAAACAAGGACTTTATGAACAGCGGAAGACCGCCCTCTAATCAATCAAAACACGAGGATTTCATGTATAATCTTCCCTTTAATCTCCTCTTCTTCGCTGTAAACACGAGGATTTCATGTATAAACTGCAAACAAACATCATTGTAATAGTTTTCTTAAGATTTAAGAAACTATAAAGTGGACGTAGGCTTGGATTGAGCCCAACCACTATAAAAATATTGTGTGTATCCTTTACTTTTACTGCTTTTTCTGCATTGTTTGTGATCGTGAGGTTGTCACATTGAATTTGGGTGTTAGTACCAAAATTTGGTCTAACATTTTCACACATATTTGCTTTCTCTTCTTTGCAGGTATGGATTATACTTGCAGCTGGCAGGCCCGGCGCGGCCTTGGATTTCTTGGATTATCCAGAACACATCTTCCTTCATTCAGCAAGATATGTTCTGGGGGGCAAAATTTTGACCCGCTTTTTAGTCAAAGCAGTCATACATGGAATCTCTTCTGAACAATACGCTCAAGTGTTGGGAATACCGTCAGAAGACAGCAAGCGATTTTGTTGAAATCGCATCACAAACAAAGAATGGCCCGGAACTCCTATCGGACGACCTTTTCTGGGCCCGAAATCATCAATTACGGAGCTGAGCTCTGTAATTCTCGTAGCTCTCTGAATGAGCTTCAGTTTGAGCTTTGGTTCAACTCAATCGGACTTACTGTTTGAAAGTTATGCCCATTTCCGTGAACGCATGCAGAACCGGAAACTTGGATTTGGAATTAGCATATCCCTTTCGGATCGGATCGGCCTAGGAGGACCGGATCGGATTAAGACATCACTCCTTCACCAACTTAGCATCTTCCCTTCAACGCACAGGTGCCGGCTCGGATTGGAGACCCCGGTTCGGATCGGGATGAGGCAGACCCGACCCGCCTGCAGTAATCTACACAAAACTTCGCAATGTCTTCGGCTCGAAAGCTCCGCACCGGTTCGGATCGGGACCGAACCGATCCCCTTCGACTCTGCACAGAAGTGCACGCACGCTCTCTGCTGGAACAACCGGCTCGGTTCGGATCCGATCCGAACCGACTGGGCCTGCTGCTGCCACACTTCAGATTTGACCGATTCTCTTGCCATAACCACCTCCTACAAACACGGATCGGCCTCCACCTGTCCTAGCACGACCTGATGACCACTTCTCCACTACTTCCGAGATCACCTCAGCGCGTGCCACATGCCCCTCCGATCCGAACCGATTCAGACTCCCTGGCACTCCTCTACGCCTATAAATACACCACAACATGGCCATTTCAAGGGACTTTTGGCACTTGTTATGGAGGGATTCCACCATTATCGAAACAAGGACTTTGTGAACAGCGGAAGACCGCCCTCTAATCAATCAAAACACGAGGATTTCGTGTATAATCTTCCCTTTAATCTCCTCTTCTTCACTGTAAACACGAGGATTTCATGTATAAACTGCAAACAAACATCATTGTAATAGTTTTCTTAAGATTTAAGAAACTATAAAGTGGACGTAGGCTTGGATTGAGCCCAACCACTATAAAAATATTGTGTGTATCCTTTACTTTTACTGCTTTTTCTGCATTGTTTGTGATCGTGAGGTTGTCACATTGAATTTGGGTGTTAGTACCAAAATTTGGTCTAACATTTTCACACATATTTGCTTTCTCTTCTTCGCAGGTATGGATTATACTTGCAGTTGGCAGGCCCGGCGCGGCCTTGGATTTCTTGGATTATCCAGAACACATCTTCCTTCATTCAGCAAGATATGTTCTGGGGGGCAAAATTTTGACCCGCTTTTTAGTCAAAGCAGTCATACATGGAATCTCTTCTGAACAATACGCTCAAGTGTTGGGAATACCGTCAGAAGACAGCAAGCGATTTGGTTGAAATCGCATCACAAAAAAAGAATGGCCCGGAACTCCTATCGGACGACCTTTTCTGGGCCCGAAATCATCAATTACGGAGCTGAGCTCTATAATTCTCTTAGCTCTCTGAATGAGCTTCAGTTTGAGCTTTGGTTCAACTCAATCGGACTTACGGTTTGAAAGTTATGCCCATTTCCGTGAACGCATGCAGAACCGGAAACTTGGATTTGGAATTAGCATATCCCTTTCGGATCGGATCGGCCTAGGAGGACCGGATCGGATTAAGACATCACTCCTTCACCAACTTAGCATCTTCCCTTCAACGCACAGGTGCCGGCTCGGATTGGAGACCCCGGTTCGGATCGGGATGAGGCAGACCCGACCCGCCTGCAGTAATCTACACAAAACTTCGCAATGTCTTCGGCTCGAAAGCTCCGCACCGGTTCGGATCGGGACCGAACCGATCCCCTTCGACTCTGCACAGAAGTGCACGCACGCTCTCTGCTGGAACAACCGGCTCGGTTCGGATCCGATCCGAACCGACTGGGCCTGCTGCTGCAACACTTCAGATTTGACCGATTCTCTTGCCATAACCACCTCCTATAAAGACGGATCGGCCTCCACCTGTCCTAGCACGACCTGATGACCACTTCTCCACTACTTCCGAGATCACCTCAGCGCGTGCCACGTGCCCCTCCGATCCGAACCGATTCAGACTCCCTGGCACTCCTCTACGCCTATAAATACACCACAACATGGCCATTTCAAGGGACTTTTGGCACTTGTTCTGGAGGGATTCCACCATTATCGAAACAAGGACTTTATGAACAGCGGAAGACCGCCCTCTAATCAATCAAAACACGAGGATTTCATGTATAATCTTCCCTTTAATCTCCTCTTCTTCGCTGTAAACACGAGGATTTCATGTATAAACTGCAAACAAACATCATTGTAATAGTTTTCTTAAGATTTAAGAAACTATAAAGTGGACGTAGGCTTGGATTGAGCCCAACCACTATAAAAATATTGTGTGTATCCTTTACTTTTACTGCTTTTTCTGCATTGTTTGTGATCGTGAGGTTGTCACATTGAATTTGGGTGTTAGTACCAAAATTTGGTCTAACATTTTCACACATATTTGCTTTCTCTTCTTCGCAGGTATGGATTATACTTGCAGCTGGCAGGCCCGGCGCGGCCTTGGATTTCTTGGATTATCCAGAACACATCTTCCTTCATTCAGCAAGATATGTTCTGGGGGGCAAAATTTTGACCCGCTTTTTAGTCAAAGCAGTCATACATGGAATCTCTTCTGAACAATACGCTCAAGTGTTGGGAATACCGTCAGAAGACAGCAAGCGATTTTGTTGAAATCGCATCACAAACAAAGAATGGCCCGGAACTCCTATCGGACGACCTTTTCTGGGCCCGAAATCATCAATTACGGAGCTGAGCTCTGTAATTCTCGTAGCTCTCTGAATGAGCTTCAGTTTGAGCTTTGGTTCAACTCAATCGGACTTACTGTTTGAAAGTTATGCCCATTTCCGTGAACGCATGCAGAACCGGAAACTTGGATTTGGAATTAGCATATCCCTTTCGGATCGGATCGGCCTAGGAGGACCGGATCGGATTAAGACATCACTCCTTCACCAACTTAGCATCTTCCCTTCAACGCACAGGTGCCGGCTCGGATTGGTGACCCCGGTTCGGATCGGGATGAGGCAGACCCGACCCGCCTGCAGTAATCTACACAAAACTTCGCAATGTCTTCGGCTCGAAAGCTCCGCACCGGTTCGGATCGGGACCGAACCGATCCCCTTCGACTCTGCACAGAAGTGCACGCACGCTCTCTGCTGGAACAACCGGCTCGGTTCGGATCCGATCCGAACCGACTGGGCCTGCTGCTGCCACACTTCAGATTTGACCGATTCTCTTGCCATAACCACCTCCTACAAACACGGATCGGCCTCCACCTGTCCTAGCACGACCTGATGACCACTTCTCCACTACTTCCGAGATCACCTCAGCGCGTGCCACATGCCCCTCCGATCCGAACCGATTCAGACTCCCTGGCACTCCTCTACGCCTATAAATACACCACAACATGGCCATTTCAAGGGACTTTTGGCACTTGTTATGGAGGGATTCCACCATTATCGAAACAAGGACTTTGTGAACAGCGGAAGACCGCCCTCTAATCAATCAAAACACGAGGATTTCGTGTATAATCTTCCCTTTAATCTCCTCTTCTTCACTGTAAACACGAGGATTTCATGTATAAACTGCAAACAAACATCATTGTAATAGTTTTCTTAAGATTTAAGAAACTATAAAGTGGACGTAGGCTTGGATTGAGCCCAACCACTATAAAAATATTGTGTGTATCCTTTACTTTTACTGCTTTTTCTGCATTGTTTGTGATCGTGAGTTTGTCACATTGAATTTGGGTGTTAGTACCAAAATTTGGTCTAACATTTTCACACATATTTGCTTTCTCTTCTTCGCAGGTATGGATTATACTTGCAGCTGGCAGGCCCGGCGCGGCCTTGGATTTCTTGGATTATCCAGAACACATCTTCCTTCATTCAGCAAGATATGTTCTGGGGGGCAAAATTTTGACCCGCTTTTTAGTCAAAGCAGTCATACATGGAATCTCTTCTGAACAATACGCTCAAGTGTTGGGAATACCGTCAGAAGACAGCAAGCGATTTGGTTGAAATCGCATCACAAACAAAGAATGGCCCGGAACTCCTATCGGACGACCTTTTCTGGGCCCGAAATCATCAATTACGGAGCTGAGCTCAGTAATTCTCGTAGCTCTCTGAATGAGCTTCAGTTTGAGCTTTGGTTCAACTCAATCGGACTTACGGTTTGAAAGTTATGCCCATTTCCGTGAACGCATGCAGAACCGGAAACTTGGATTTGGAATTAGCATATCCCTTTCGGATCGGATCGGCCTAGGAGGACCGGATCGGATTAAGACATCACTCCTTCACCAACTTAGCATCTTCCCTTCAACGCACAGGTGCCGGCTCGGATTGGAGACCTCGGTTCGGATCGGGATGAGGCAGACCCGACCCGCCTGCAGTAATCTACACAAAACTTCGCAATGTCTTCGGCTCGAAAGCTCCGCACCGGTTCGGATCGGGACCGAACCGATCCCCTTCGACTCTGCACAGAAGTGCACGCACGCTCTCTGCTGGAACAACCGGCTCGGTTCGGATCCGATCCGAACCGACTGGGCCTGCTGCTGCAACACTTCAGATTTGACCGATTCTCTTGCCATAACCACCTCCTATAAAGACGGATCGGCCTCCACCTGTCCTAGCACGACCTGATGACCACTTCTCCACTACTTCCGAGATCACCTCAGCGCGTGCCACGTGCCCCTCCGATCCGAACCGATTCAGACTCCCTGGCACTCCTCTACGCCTATAAATACACCACAACATGGCCATTTCAAGGGACTTTTGGCACTTGTTCTGGAGGGATTCCACCATTATCGAAACAAGGACTTTATGAACAGCGGAAGACCGCCCTCTAATCAATCAAAACACGAGGATTTCATGTATAATCTTCCCTTTAATCTCCTCTTCTTCGCTGTAAACACGAGGATTTCATGTATAAACTGCAAACAAACATCATTGTAATAGTTTTCTTAAGATTTAAGAAACTATAAAGTGGACGTAGGCTTGGATTGAGCCCAACCACTATAAAAATATTGTGTGTATCCTTTACTTTTACTGCTTTTTCTGCATTGTTTGTGATCGTGAGGTTGTCACATTGAATTTGGGTGTTAGTACCAAAATTTGGTCTAACATTTTCACACATATTTGCTTTCTCTTCTTTGCAGGTATGGATTATACTTGCAGCTGGCAGGCCCGGCGCGGCCTTGGATTTCTTGGATTATCCAGAACACATCTTCCTTCATTCAGCAAGATATGTTCTGGGGGGCAAAATTTTGACCCGCTTTTTAGTCAAAGCAGTCATACATGGAATCTCTTCTGAACAATACGCTCAAGTGTTGGGAATACCGTCAGAAGACAGCAAGCGATTTTGTTGAAATCGCATCACAAACAAAGAATGGCCCGGAACTCCTATCGGACGACCTTTTCTGGGCCCGAAATCATCAATTACGGAGCTGAGCTCTGTAATTCTCGTAGCTCTCTGAATGAGCTTCAGTTTGAGCTTTGGTTCAACTCAATCGGACTTACTGTTTGAAAGTTATGCCCATTTCCGTGAACGCATGCAGAACCGGAAACTTGGATTTGGAATTAGCATATCCCTTTCGGATCGGATCGGCCTAGGAGGACCGGATCGGATTAAGACATCACTCCTTCACCAACTTAGCATCTTCCCTTCAACGCACAGGTGCCGGCTCGGATTGGAGACCCCGGTTCGGATCGGGATGAGGCAGACCCGACCCGCCTGCAGTAATCTACACAAAACTTCGCAATGTCTTCGGCTCGAAAGCTCCGCACCGGTTCGGATCGGGACCGAACCGATCCCCTTCGACTCTGCACAGAAGTGCACGCACGCTCTCTGCTGGAACAACCGGCTCGGTTCGGATCCGATCCGAACCGACTGGGCCTGCTGCTGCCACACTTCAGATTTGACCGATTCTCTTGCCATAACCACCTCCTACAAACACGGATCGGCCTCCACCTGTCCTAGCACGACCTGATGACCACTTCTCCACTACTTCCGAGATCACCTCAGCGCGTGCCACATGCCCCTCCGATCCGAACCGATTCAGACTCCCTGGCACTCCTCTACGCCTATAAATACACCACAACATGGCCATTTCAAGGGACTTTTGGCACTTGTTATGGAGGGATTCCACCATTATCGAAACAAGGACTTTGTGAACAGCGGAAGACCGCCCTCTAATCAATCAAAACACGAGGATTTCGTGTATAATCTTCCCTTTAATCTCCTCTTCTTCACTGTAAACACGAGGATTTCATGTATAAACTGCAAACAAACATCATTGTAATAGTTTTCTTAAGATTTAAGAAACTATAAAGTGGACGTAGGCTTGGATTGAGCCCAACCACTATAAAAATATTGTGTGTATCCTTTACTTTTACTGCTTTTTCTGCATTGTTTGTGATCGTGAGGTTGTCACATTGAATTTGGGTGTTAGTACCAAAATTTGGTCTAACATTTTCACACATATTTGCTTTCTCTTCTTCGCAGGTATGGATTATACTTGCAGTTGGCAGGCCCGGCGCGGCCTTGGATTTCTTGGATTATCCAGAACACATCTTCCTTCATTCAGCAAGATATGTTCTGGGGGGCAAAATTTTGACCCGCTTTTTAGTCAAAGCAGTCATACATGGAATCTCTTCTGAACAATACGCTCAAGTGTTGGGAATACCGTCAGAAGACAGCAAGCGATTTGGTTGAAATCGCATCACAAAAAAAGAATGGCCCGGAACTCCTATCGGACGACCTTTTCTGGGCCCGAAATCATCAATTACGGAGCTGAGCTCTATAATTCTCTTAGCTCTCTGAATGAGCTTCAGTTTGAGCTTTGGTTCAACTCAATCGGACTTACGGTTTGAAAGTTATGCCCATTTCCGTGAACGCATGCAGAACCGGAAACTTGGATTTGGAATTAGCATATCCCTTTCGGATCGGATCGGCCTAGGAGGACCGGATCGGATTAAGACATCACTCCTTCACCAACTTAGCATCTTCCCTTCAACGCACAGGTGCCGGCTCGGATTGGAGACCCCGGTTCGGATCGGGATGAGGCAGACCCGACCCGCCTGCAGTAATCTACACAAAACTTCGCAATGTCTTCGGCTCGAAAGCTCCGCACCGGTTCGGATCGGGACCGAACCGATCCCCTTCGACTCTGCACAGAAGTGCACGCACGCTCTCTGCTGGAACAACCGGCTCGGTTCGGATCCGATCCGAACCGACTGGGCCTGCTGCTGCAACACTTCAGATTTGACCGATTCTCTTGCCATAACCACCTCCTATAAAGACGGATCGGCCTCCACCTGTCCTAGCACGACCTGATGACCACTTCTCCACTACTTCCGAGATCACCTCAGCGCGTGCCACGTGCCCCTCCGATCCGAACCGATTCAGACTCCCTGGCACTCCTCTACGCCTATAAATACACCACAACATGGCCATTTCAAGGGACTTTTGGCACTTGTTCTGGAGGGATTCCACCATTATCGAAACAAGGACTTTATGAACAGCGGAAGACCGCCCTCTAATCAATCAAAACACGAGGATTTCATGTATAATCTTCCCTTTAATCTCCTCTTCTTCGCTGTAAACACGAGGATTTCATGTATAAACTGCAAACAAACATCATTGTAATAGTTTTCTTAAGATTTAAGAAACTATAAAGTGGACGTAGGCTTGGATTGAGCCCAACCACTATAAAAATATTGTGTGTATCCTTTACTTTTACTGCTTTTTCTGCATTGTTTGTGATCGTGAGGTTGTCACATTGAATTTGGGTGTTAGTACCAAAATTTGGTCTAACATTTTCACACATATTTGCTTTCTCTTCTTCGCAGGTATGGATTATACTTGCAGCTGGCAGGCCCGGCGCGGCCTTGGATTTCTTGGATTATCCAGAACACATCTTCCTTCATTCAGCAAGATATGTTCTGGGGGGCAAAATTTTGACCCGCTTTTTAGTCAAAGCAGTCATACATGGAATCTCTTCTGAACAATACGCTCAAGTGTTGGGAATACCGTCAGAAGACAGCAAGCGATTTTGTTGAAATCGCATCACAAACAAAGAATGGCCCGGAACTCCTATCGGACGACCTTTTCTGGGCCCGAAATCATCAATTATGGAGCTGAGCTCTGTAATTCTCGTAGCTCTCTGAATGAGCTTCAGTTTGAGCTTTGGTTCAACTCAATCGGACTTACTGTTTGAAAGTTATGCCCATTTCCGTGAACGCATGCAGAACCGGAAACTTGGATTTGGAATTAGCATATCCCTTTCGGATCGGATCGGCCTAGGAGGACCGGATCGGATTAAGACATCACTCCTTCACCAACTTAGCATCTTCCCTTCAACGCACAGGTGCCGGCTCGGATTGGAGACCCCGGTTCGGATCGGGATGAGGCAGACCCGACCCGCCTGCAGTAATCTACACAAAACTTCGCAATGTCTTCGGCTCGAAAGCTCCGCACCGGTTCGGATCGGGACCGAACCGATCCCCTTCGACTCTGCACAGAAGTGCACGCACGCTCTCTGCTGGAACAACTGGCTCGGTTCGGATCCGATCCGAACCGACTGGGCCTGCTGCTGCCACACTTCAGATTTGACCGATTCTCTTGCCATAACCACCTCCTACAAACACGGATCGGCCTCCACCTGTCCTAGCACGACCTGATGACCACTTCTCCACTACTTCCGAGATCACCTCAGCGCGTGCCACTTGCCCCTCCGATCCGAACCGATTCAGACTCCCTGGCACTCCTCTACGCCTATAAATACACCACAACATGGCCATTTCAAGGGACTTTTGGCACTTGTTATGGAGGGATTCCACCATTATCGAAACAAGGACTTTGTGAACAGCGGAAGACCGCCCTCTAATCAATCAAAACACGAGGATTTCGTGTATAATCTTCCCTTTAATCTCCTCTTCTTCACTGTAAACACGAGGATTTCATGTATAAACTGCAAACAAACATCATTGTAATAGTTTTCTTAAGATTTAAGAAACTATAAAGTGGACGTAGGCTTGGATTGAGCCCAACCACTATAAAAATATTGTGTGTATCCTTTACTTTTACTGCTTTTTCTGCATTGTTTGTGATCGTGAGGTTGTCACATTGAATTTGGGTGTTAGTACCAAAATTTGGTCTAACATTTTCACACATATTTGCTTTCTCTTCTTCGCAGGTATGGATTATACTTGCAGTTGGCAGGCCCGGCGCGGCCTTGGATTTCTTGGATTATCCAGAACACATCTTCCTTCATTCAGCAAGATATGTTCTGGGGGGCAAAATTTTGACCCGCTTTTTAGTCAAAGCAGTCATACATGGAATCTCTTCTGAACAATACGCTCAAGTGTTGGGAATACCGTCAGAAGACAGCAAGCGATTTGGTTGAAATCGCATCACAAACAAAGAATGGCCCGGAACTCCTATCGGACGACCTTTTCTGGGCCCGAAATCATCAATTACGGAGCTGAGCTCTGTAATTCGCTTAGCTCTCTGAATGAGCTTCAGTTTGAGCTTTGGTTCAACTCAATCGGACTTACGGTTTGAAAGTTATGCCCATTTCCGTGAACGCATGCAGAACCGGAAACTTGGATTTGGAATTAGCATATCCCTTTCGGATCGGATCGGCCTAGGAGGACCGGATCGGATTAAGACATCACTCCTTCACCAACTTAGCATCTTCCCTTCAACGCACAGGTGCTGGCTCGGATTGGAGACCCCGGTTCGGATCGGGATGAGGCAGACCCGACCCGCCTGCAGTAATCTACACAAAACTTCGCAATGTCTTCGGCTCGAAAGCTCCGCACCGGTTCGGATCGGGACCGAACCGATCCCCTTCGACTCTGCACAGAAGTGCACGGACGCTCTCTGCTGGAACAACCGGCTCGGTTCGGATCCGATCCGAACCGACTGGGCCTGCTGCTGCCACACTTCAGATTTGACCGATTCTCTTGCCATAACCACCTCCTATAAAGACGGATCGGCCTCCACCTGTCCTAGCACGACCTGATGACCACTTCTCCACTACTTCCGAGATCACCTCAGCGCGTGCCACGTGCCCCTCCGATCCGAACCGATTCAGACTCCCTGGCACTCCTCTACGCCTATAAATACACCACAACATGGCCATTTCAAGGGACTTTTGGCACTTGTTCTGGAGGGATTCCACCATTATCGAAACAAGGACTTTATGAACAGCGGAAGACCGCCCTCTAATCAATCAAAACACGAGGATTTCATGTATAATCTTCCCTTTAATCTCCTCTTCTTCGCTGTAAACACGAGGATTTCATGTATAAACTGCAAACAAACATCATTGTAATAGTTTTCTTAAGATTTAAGAAACTATAAAGTGGACGTAGGCTTGGATTGAGCCCAACCACTATAAAAATATTGTGTGTATCCTTTACTTTTACTGCTTTTTCTGCATTGTTTGTGATCGTGAGGTTGTCACATTGAATTTGGGTGTTAGTACCAAAATTTGGTCTAACATTTTCACACATATTTGCTTTCTCTTCTTCGCAGGTATGGATTATACTTGCAGCTGGCAGGCCCGGCGCGGCCTTGGATTTCTTGGATTATCCAGAACACATCTTCCTTCATTCAGCAAGATATGTTCTGGGGGGCAAAATTTTGACCCGCTTTTTAGTCAAAGCAGTCATACATGGAATCTCTTCTGAACAATACGCTCAAGTGTTGGGAATACCGTCAGAAGACAGCAAGCGATTTTGTTGAAATCGCATCACAAACAAAGAATGGCCCGGAACTCCTATCGGACGACCTTTTCTGGGCCCGAAATCATCAATTACGGAGCTGAGCTCTGTAATCCTCGTAGCTCTCTGAATGAGCTTCAGTTTGAGCTTTGGTTCAACTCAATCGGACTTACTGTTTGAAAGTTATGCCCATTTCCGTGAACGCATGCAGAACCGGAAACTTGGATTTGGAATTAGCATATCCCTTTCGGATCGGATCGGCCTAGGAGGACCGGATCGGATTAAGACATCACTCCTTCACCAACTTAGCATCTTCCCTTCAACGCACAGGTGCCGGCTCGGATTGGAGACCCCGGTTCGGATCGGGATGAGGCAGACCCGACCCGCCTGCAGTAATCTACACAAAACTTCGCAATGTCTTCGGCTCGAAAGCTCCGCACCGGTTCGGATCGGGACCGAACCGATCCCCTTCGACTCTGCACAGAAGTGCACGCACGCTCTCTGCTGGAACAACCGGCTCGGTTCGGATCCGATCCGAACCGACTGGGCCTGCTGCTGCCACACTTCAGATTTGACCGATTCTCTTGCCATAACCACCTCCTACAAACACGGATCGGCCTCCACCTGTCCTAGCACGACCTGATGACCACTTCTCCACTACTTCCGAGATCACCTCAGCGCGTGCCACATGCCCCTCCGATCCGAACCGATTCAGACTCCCTGGCACTCCTCTACGCCTATAAATACACCACAACATGGCCATTTCAAGGGACTTTTGGCACTTGTTATGGAGGGATTCCACCATTATCGAAACAAGGACTTTGTGAACAGCGGAAGACCGCCCTCTAATCAATCAAAACACGAGGATTTCGTGTATAATCTTCCCTTTAATCTCCTCTTCTTCACTGTAAACACGAGGATTTCATGTATAAACTGCAAACAAACATCATTGTAATAGTTTTCTTAAGATTTAAGAAACTATAAAGTGGACGTAGGCTTGGATTGAGCCCAACCACTATAAAAATATTGTGTGTATCCTTTACTTTTACTGCTTTTTCTGCATTGTTTGTGATCGTGAGGTTGTCACATTGAATTTGGGTGTTAGTACCAAAATTTGGTCTAACATTTTCACACATATTTGCTTTCTCTTCTTCGCAGGTATGGATTATACTTGCAGTTGGCAGGCCCGGCGCGGCCTTGGATTTCTTGGATTATCCAGAACACATCTTCCTTCATTCAGCAAGATATGTTCTGGGGGGCAAAATTTTGACCCGCTTTTTAGTCAAAGCAGTCATACATGGAATCTCTTCTGAACAATACGCTCAAGTGTTGGGAATACCGTCAGAAGACAGCAAGCGATTTGGTTGAAATCGCATCACAAAAAAAGAATGGCCCGGAACTCCTATCGGACGACCTTTTCTGGGCCCGAAATCATCAATTACGGAGCTGAGCTCTATAATTCTCTTAGCTCTCTGAATGAGCTTCAGTTTGAGCTTTGGTTCAACTCAATCGGACTTACGGTTTGAAAGTTATGCCCATTTCCGTGAACGCATGCAGAACCGGAAACTTGGATTTGGAATTAGCATATCCCTTTCGGATCGGATCGGCCTAGGAGGACCGGATCGGATTAAGACATCACTCCTTCACCAACTTAGCATCTTCCCTTCAACGCACAGGTGCCGGCTCGGATTGGAGACCCCGGTTCGGATCGGGATGAGGCAGACCCGACCCGCCTGCAGTAATCTACACAAAACTTCGCAATGTCTTCGGCTCGAAAGCTCCGCACCGGTTCGGATCGGGACCGAACCGATCCCCTTCGACTCTGCACAGAAGTGCACGCACGCTCTCTGCTGGAACAACCGGCTCGGTTCGGATCCGATCCGAACCGACTGGGCCTGCTGCTGCAACACTTCAGATTTGACCGATTCTCTTGCCATAACCACCTCCTATAAAGACGGATCGGCCTCCACCTGTCCTAGCACGACCTGATGACCACTTCTCCACTACTTCCGAGATCACCTCAGCGCGTGCCACGTGCCCCTCCGATCCGAACCGATTCAGACTCCCTGGCACTCCTCTACGCCTATAAATACACCACAACATGGCCATTTCAAGGGACTTTTGGCACTTGTTCTGGAGGGATTCCACCATTATCGAAACAAGGACTTTATGAACAGCGGAAGACCGCCCTCTAATCAATCAAAACACGAGGATTTCATGTATAATCTTCCCTTTAATCTCCTCTTCTTCGCTGTAAACACGAGGATTTCATGTATAAACTGCAAACAAACATCATTGTAATAGTTTTCTTAAGATTTAAGAAACTATAAAGTGGACGTAGGCTTGGATTGAGCCCAACCACTATAAAAATATTGTGTGTATCCTTTACTTTTACTGCTTTTTCTGCATTGTTTGTGATCGTGAGGTTGTCACATTGAATTTGGGTGTTAGTACCAAAATTTGGTCTAACATTTTCACACATATTTGCTTTCTCTTCTTCGCAGGTATGGATTATACTTGCAGCTGGCAGGCCCGGCGCGGCCTTGGATTTCTTGGATTATCCAGAACACATCTTCCTTCATTCAGCAAGATATGTTCTGGGGGGCAAAATTTTGACCCGCTTTTTAGTCAAAGCAGTCATACATGGAATCTCTTCTGAACAATACGCTCAAGTGTTGGGAATACCGTCAGAAGACAGCAAGCGATTTTGTTGAAATCGCATCACAAACAAAGAATGGCCCGGAACTCCTATCGGACGACCTTTTCTGGGCCCGAAATCATCAATTATGGAGCTGAGCTCTGTAATTCTCGTAGCTCTCTGAATGAGCTTCAGTTTGAGCTTTGGTTCAACTCAATCGGACTTACTGTTTGAAAGTTATGCCCATTTCCGTGAACGCATGCAGAACCGGAAACTTGGATTTGGAATTAGCATATCCCTTTCGGATCGGATCGGCCTAGGAGGACCGGATCGGATTAAGACATCACTCCTTCACCAACTTAGCATCTTCCCTTCAACGCACAGGTGCCGGCTCGGATTGGAGACCCCGGTTCGGATCGGGATGAGGCAGACCCGACCCGCCTGCAGTAATCTACACAAAACTTCGCAATGTCTTCGGCTCGAAAGCTCCGCACCGGTTCGGATCGGGACCGAACCGATCCCCTTCGACTCTGCACAGAAGTGCACGCACGCTCTCTGCTGGAACAACTGGCTCGGTTCGGATCCGATCCGAACCGACTGGGCCTGCTGCTGCCACACTTCAGATTTGACCGATTCTCTTGCCATAACCACCTCCTACAAACACGGATCGGCCTCCACCTGTCCTAGCACGACCTGATGACCACTTCTCCACTACTTCCGAGATCACCTCAGCGCGTGCCACTTGCCCCTCCGATCCGAACCGATTCAGACTCCCTGGCACTCCTCTACGCCTATAAATACACCACAACATGGCCATTTCAAGGGACTTTTGGCACTTGTTATGGAGGGATTCCACCATTATCGAAACAAGGACTTTGTGAACAGCGGAAGACCGCCCTCTAATCAATCAAAACACGAGGATTTCGTGTATAATCTTCCCTTTAATCTCCTCTTCTTCACTGTAAACACGAGGATTTCATGTATAAACTGCAAACAAACATCATTGTAATAGTTTTCTTAAGATTTAAGAAACTATAAAGTGGACGTAGGCTTGGATTGAGCCCAACCACTATAAAAATATTGTGTGTATCCTTTACTTTTACTGCTTTTTCTGCATTGTTTGTGATCGTGAGGTTGTCACATTGAATTTGGGTGTTAGTACCAAAATTTGGTCTAACATTTTCACACATATTTGCTTTCTCTTCTTCGCAGGTATGGATTATACTTGCAGTTGGCAGGCCCGGCGCGGCCTTGGATTTCTTGGATTATCCAGAACACATCTTCCTTCATTCAGCAAGATATGTTCTGGGGGGCAAAATTTTGACCCGCTTTTTAGTCAAAGCAGTCATACATGGAATCTCTTCTGAACAATACGCTCAAGTGTTGGGAATACCGTCAGAAGACAGCAAGCGATTTGGTTGAAATCGCATCACAAACAAAGAATGGCCCGGAACTCCTATCGGACGACCTTTTCTGGGCCCGAAATCATCAATTACGGAGCTGAGCTCTGTAATTCGCTTAGCTCTCTGAATGAGCTTCAGTTTGAGCTTTGGTTCAACTCAATCGGACTTACGGTTTGAAAGTTATGCCCATTTCCGTGAACGCATGCAGAACCGGAAACTTGGATTTGGAATTAGCATATCCCTTTCGGATCGGATCGGCCTAGGAGGACCGGATCGGATTAAGACATCACTCCTTCACCAACTTAGCATCTTCCCTTCAACGCACAGGTGCTGGCTCGGATTGGAGACCCCGGTTCGGATCGGGATGAGGCAGACCCGACCCGCCTGCAGTAATCTACACAAAACTTCGCAATGTCTTCGGCTCGAAAGCTCCGCACCGGTTCGGATCGGGACCGAACCGATCCCCTTCGACTCTGCACAGAAGTGCACGCACGCTCTCTGCTGGAACAACCGGCTCGGTTCGGATCCGATCCGAACCGACTGGGCCTGCTGCTGCCACACTTCAGATTTGACCGATTCTCTTGCCATAACCACCTCCTATAAAGACGGATCGGCCTCCACCTGTCCTAGCACGACCTGATGACCACTTCTCCACTACTTCCGAGATCACCTCAGCGCGTGCCACGTGCCCCTCCGATCCGAACCGATTCAGACTCCCTGGCACTCCTCTACGCCTATAAATACACCACAACATGGCCATTTCAAGGGACTTTTGGCACTTGTTCTGGAGGGATTCCACCATTATCGAAACAAGGACTTTATGAACAGCGGAAGACCGCCCTCTAATCAATCAAAACACGAGGATTTCATGTATAATCTTCCCTTTAATCTCCTCTTCTTCGCTGTAAACACGAGGATTTCATGTATAAACTGCAAACAAACATCATTGTAATAGTTTTCTTAAGATTTAAGAAACTATAAAGTGGACGTAGGCTTGGATTGAGCCCAACCACTATAAAAATATTGTGTGTATCCTTTACTTTTACTGCTTTTTCTGCATTGTTTGTGATCGTGAGGTTGTCACATTGAATTTGGGTGTTAGTACCAAAATTTGGTCTAACATTTTCACACATATTTGCTTTCTCTTCTTCGCAGGTATGGATTATACTTGCAGCTGGCAGGCCCGGCGCGGCCTTGGATTTCTTGGATTATCCAGAACACATCTTCCTTCATTCAGCAAGATATGTTCTGGGGGGCAAAATTTTGACCCGCTTTTTAGTCAAAGCAGTCATACATGGAATCTCTTCTGAACAATACGCTCAAGTGTTGGGAATACCGTCAGAAGACAGCAAGCGATTTTGTTGAAATCGCATCACAAACAAAGAATGGCCCGGAACTCCTATCGGACGACCTTTTCTGGGCCCGAAATCATCAATTACGGAGCTGAGCTCTGTAATTCTCGTAGCTCTCTGAATGAGCTTCAGTTTGAGCTTTGGTTCAACTCAATCGGACTTACTGTTTGAAAGTTATGCCAATTTCCGTGAACGCATGCAGAACCGGAAACTTGGATTTGGAATTAGCATATCCCTTTCGGATCGGATCGGCCTAGGAGGACCGGATCGGATTAAGACATCACTCCTTCACCAACTTAGCATCTTCCCTTCAACGCACAGGTGCCGGCTCGGATTGGAGACCCCGGTTCTGATCGGGATGAGGCAGACCCGACCCGCCTGCAGTAATCTACACAAAACTTCGCAATGTCTTCGGCTCGAAAGCTCCGCACCGGTTCGGATCGGGACCGAACCGATCCCCTTCGACTCTGCACAGAAGTGCACGCACGCTCTCTGCTGGAACAACCGGCTCGGTTCGGATCCGATCCGAACCGACTGGGCCTGCTGCTGCCACACTTCAGATTTGACCGATTCTCTTGCCATAACCACCTCCTACAAACACGGATCGGCCTCCACCTGTCCTAGCACGACCTGATGACCACTTCTCCACTACTTCCGAGATCACCTCAGCGCGTGCCACGTGCCCCTCCGATCCGAACCGATTCAGACTCCCTGGCACTCCTCTACGCCTATAAATACACCACAACATGGCCATTTCAAGGGACTTTTGGCACTTGTTATGGAGGGATTCCACCATTATCGAAACAAGGACTTTGTGAACAGCGGAAGACCGCCCTCTAATCAATCAAAACACGAGGATTTCGTGTATAATCTTCCCTTTAATCTCCTCTTCTTCACTGTAAACACGAGGATTTCATGTATAAACTGCAAACAAACATCATTGTAATAGTTTTCTTAAGATTTAAGAAACTATAAAGTGGACGTAGGCTTGGATTGAGCCCAACCACTATAAAAATATTGTGTGTATCCTTTACTTTTACTGCTTTTTCTGCATTGTTTGTGATCGTGAGGTTGTCACATTGAATTTGGGTGTTAGTACCAAAATTTGGTCTAACATTTTCACACATATTTGCTTTCTCTTCTTCGCAGGTATGGATTATACTTGCAGCTGGCAGGCCCGGCGCGGCCTTGGATTTCTTGGATTATCCAGAACACATCTTCCTTCATTCAGCAAGATATGTTCTGGGGGGTAAAATTTTGACCCGCTTTTTAGTCAAAGCAGTCATACATGGAATCTCTTCTGAACAATACGCTCAAGTGTTGGGAATACCGTCAGAAGACAGCAAGCGATTTGGTTGAAATCGCATCACAAACAAAGAATGGCCCGGAACTCCTATCGGACGACCTTTTCTGGGCCCGAAATCATCAATTACGGAGCTGAGCTCTGTAATTCTCGTAGCTCTCTGAATGAGCTTCAGTTTGAGCTTTGGTTCAACTCAATCGGACTTACGGTTTGAAAGTTATGCCCATTTCCGTGAACGCATGCAGAACCGGAAACTTGGATTTGGAATTAGCATATCCCTTTCGGATCGGATCGGCCTAGGAGGACCGGATCGGATTAAGACATCACTCCTTCACCAACTTAGCATCTTCCCTTCAACGCACAGGTGCCGGCTCGGATTGGAGACCCCGGTTCGGATCGGGATGAGGCAGACCCGACCCGCCTGCAGTAATCTACACAAAACTTCGCAATGTCTTCGGCTCGAAAGCTCCGCACCGGTTCGGATCGGGACCGAACCGATCCCATTCGACTCTGCACAGAAGTGCACGCACGCTCTCTGCTGGAACAACCGGCTCGGTTCGGATCGGATCCGAACCGACTGGGCCTGCTGCTGCCACACTTCAGATTTGACCGATTCTCTTGCCATAACCACCTCCTATAAAGACGGATCGGCCTCCACCTGTCCTAGCACGACCTGATGACCACTTCTCCACTACTTCCGAGATCACCTCAGCGCGTGCCACGTGCCCCTCCGATCCGAACCGATTCAGACTCCCTGGCACTCCTCTACGCCTATAAATACACCACAACATGGCCATTTCAAGGGACTTTTGGCACTTGTTCTGGAGGGATTCCACCATTATCGAAACAAGGACTTTATGAACAGCGGAAGACCGCCCTCTAATCAATCAAAACACGAGGATTTCATGTATAATCTTCCCTTTAATCTCCTCTTCTTCGCTGTAAACACGAGGATTTCATGTATAAACTGCAAACAAACATCATTGTAATAGTTTTCTTAAGATTTAAGAAACTATAAAGTGGACGTAGGCTTGGATTGAGCCCAACCACTATAAAAATATTGTGTGTATCCTTTACTTTTACTGCTTTTTCTGCATTGTTTGTGATCGTGAGGTTGTCACATTGAATTTGGGTGTTAGTACCAAAATTTGGTCTAACATTTTCACACATATTTGCTTTCTCTTCTTCGCAGGTATGGATTATACTTGCAGCTGGCAGGCCCGGCGCGGCCTTGGATTTCTTGGATTATCCAGAACACATCTTCCTTCATTCAGCAAGATATGTTCTGGGGGGCAAAATTTTGACCCGCTTTTTAGTCAAAGCAGTCATACATGGAATCTCTTCTGAACAATACGCTCAAGTGTTGGGAATACCGTCAGAAGACAGCAAGCGATTTTGTTGAAATCGCATCACAAACAAAGAATGGCCCGGAACTCCTATCGGACGACCTTTTCTGGGCCCGAAATCATCAATTACGGAGCTGAGCTCTGTAATTCTCGTAGCTCTCTGAATGAGCTTCAGTTTGAGCTTTGGTTCAACTCAATCGGACTTACTGTTTGAAAGTTATGCCAATTTCCGTGAACGCATGCAGAACCGGAAACTTGGATTTGGAATTAGCATATCCCTTTCGGATCGGATCGGCCTAGGAGGACCGGATCGGATTAAGACATCACTCCTTCACCAACTTAGCATCTTCCCTTCAACGCACAGGTGCCGGCTCGGATTGGAGACCCCGGTTCTGATCGGGATGAGGCAGACCCGACCCGCCTGCAGTAATCTACACAAAACTTCGCAATGTCTTCGGCTCGAAAGCTCCGCACCGGTTCGGATCGGGACCGAACCGATCCCCTTCGACTCTGCACAGAAGTGCACGCACGCTCTCTGCTGGAACAACCGGCTCGGTTCGGATCCGATCCGAACCGACTGGGCCTGCTGCTGCCACACTTCAGATTTGACCGATTCTCTTGCCATAACCACCTCCTACAAACACGGATCGGCCTCCACCTGTCCTAGCACGACCTGATGACCACTTCTCCACTACTTCCGAGATCACCTCAGCGCGTGCCACGTGCCCCTCCGATCCGAACCGATTCAGACTCCCTGGCACTCCTCTACGCCTATAAATACACCACAACATGGCCATTTCAAGGGACTTTTGGCACTTGTTATGGAGGGATTCCACCATTATCGAAACAAGGACTTTGTGAACAGCGGAAGACCGCCCTCTAATCAATCAAAACACGAGGATTTCGTGTATAATCTTCCCTTTAATCTCCTCTTCTTCACTGTAAACACGAGGATTTCATGTATAAACTGCAAACAAACATCATTGTAATAGTTTTCTTAAGATTTAAGAAACTATAAAGTGGACGTAGGCTTGGATTGAGCCCAACCACTATAAAAATATTGTGTGTATCCTTTACTTTTACTGCTTTTTCTGCATTGTTTGTGATCGTGAGGTTGTCACATTGAATTTGGGTGTTAGTACCAAAATTTGGTCTAACATTTTCACACATATTTGCTTTCTCTTCTTCGCAGGTATGGATTATACTTGCAGCTGGCAGGCCCGGCGCGGCCTTGGATTTCTTGGATTATCCAGAACACATCTTCCTTCATTCAGCAAGATATGTTCTGGGGGGTAAAATTTTGACCCGCTTTTTAGTCAAAGCAGTCATACATGGAATCTCTTCTGAACAATACGCTCAAGTGTTGGGAATACCGTCAGAAGACAGCAAGCGATTTGGTTGAAATCGCATCACAAACAAAGAATGGCCCGGAACTCCTATCGGACGACCTTTTCTGGGCCCGAAATCATCAATTACGGAGCTGAGCTCTGTAATTCTCGTAGCTCTCTGAATGAGCTTCAGTTTGAGCTTTGGTTCAACTCAATCGGACTTACGGTTTGAAAGTTATGCCCATTTCCGTGAACGCATGCAGAACCGGAAACTTGGATTTGGAATTAGCATATCCCTTTCGGATCGGATCGGCCTAGGAGGACCGGATCGGATTAAGACATCACTCCTTCACCAACTTAGCATCTTCCCTTCAACGCACAGGTGCCGGCTCGGATTGGAGACCCCGGTTCGGATCGGGATGAGGCAGACCCGACCCGCCTGCAGTAATCTACACAAAACTTCGCAATGTCTTCGGCTCGAAAGCTCCGCACCGGTTCGGATCGGGACCGAACCGATCCCATTCGACTCTGCACAGAAGTGCACGCACGCTCTCTGCTGGAACAACCGGCTCGGTTCGGATCGGATCCGAACCGACTGGGCCTGCTGCTGCCACACTTCAGATTTGACCGATTCTCTTGCCATAACCACCTCCTATAAAGACGGATCGGCCTCCACCTGTCCTAGCACGACCTGATGACCACTTCTCCACTACTTCCGAGATCACCTCAGCGCGTGCCACGTGCCCCTCCGATCCGAACCGATTCAGACTCCCTGGCACTCCTCTACGCCTATAAATACACCACAACATGGCCATTTCAAGGGACTTTTGGCACTTGTTCTGGAGGGATTCCACCATTATCGAAACAAGGACTTTATGAACAGCGGAAGACCGCCCTCTAATCAATCAAAACACGAGGATTTCATGTATAATCTTCCCTTTAATCTCCTCTTCTTCGCTGCAAACACGAGGATTTCATGTATAAACTGCAAACAAACATCATTGTAATAGTTTTCTTAAGATTTAAGAAACTATAAAGTGGACGTAGGCTTGGATTGAGCCCAACCACTATAAAAATATTATGTGTATCCTTTACTTTTACTGCTTTTTCTGCATTGTTTGTGATCGTGAGGTTGTCACATTGAATTTGGGTGTTAGTACCAAAATTTGGTCTAACATTTTCACACATATTTGCTTTCTCTTCTTCGCAGGTATGGATTATACTTGCAGCTGGCAGGACCGGCGCGGCCTTGGATTTCTTGGATTATCCAGAACACATCTTCCTTCATTCAGCAAGATATGTTCTGTGGGGCAAAATTTTGACCCGCTTTTTAGTCAAAGCAGTCATACATGGAATCTCTTCTTGAACAATACGCTCAAGTGTTGGGAATACCGTCAGAAGACAGCAAGCGATTTGGTTGAAATCGCATCACAAACAAAGAATGGCCCGGAACTCCTATCGAACGACCTTTTCTGGGCCCGAAATCATCAATTACGGAGCTGAGCTCTGTAATTCTCGTAGCTCTCTGAATGAGCTTCAGTTTGAGCTTTGGTTCAACTCAATCGGACTTACGGTTTGAAAGTTATGCCCATTTCCGTGAACGCATGCAGAACCGGAAACTTGGATTTGGAATTAGCATATCCCTTTCGGATCGGATCGGCCTAGGAGGACCGGATCGGATTAAGACATCACTCCTTCACCAACTTAGGATCTTCCCTTCAACGCACAGGTGCCGGCTCGGATTGGAGACCCCGGTTCGGATCGGGATGAGGCAGACCCGACCCGCCTGCAGTAATCTACACAAAACTTCGCAATGTCTTCGGCTCGAAAGCTCCGCACCGGTTCGGATCGGGACCGAACCGATCCCCTTCGACTCTGCACAGAAGTGCACGCACGCTCTCTCCTGGAACAACCGGCTCGGTTCGGATCCGATCCGAACCGACTGGGCCTGCTGCTGCCACACTTCAGATTTGACCGATTCTCTTGCCATAACCACCTCCTACAAACACGGATCGGCCTCGACATGTCCTAGCACGACCTGATGACCACTTCTCCACTACTTCCGAGATCACCTCAGCGCGTGCCACGTGCCCCTCCGATCCGAACCGATTCAGACTCCCTGGCACTCCTCTACGCCTATAAATACACCACAACATGGCCATTTCAAGGGACTTTTGGCACTTGTTATGGAGGGATTCCACCATTATCGAAACAAGGACTTTGTGAACAGCGGAAGACCGCCCTCTAATCAATCAAAACACGAGGATTTCGTGTATAATCTTCCCTTTAATCTCCTCTTCTTCACTGTAAACACGAGGATTTCATGTATAAACTGCAAACAAACATCATTGTAATAGTTTTCTTAAGATTTAAGAAACTATAAAGTGGACGTAGGCTTGGATTGAGCCCAACCACTATAAAAATATTGTGTGTATCCTTTACTTTTACTGCTTTTTCTGCATTGTTTGTGATCGTGAGGTTGTCACATTGAATTTGGGTGTTAGTACCAAAATTTGGTCTAACATTTTCACACATATTTGCTTTCTCTTCTTCGCAGGTATGGATTATACTTGCAGCTGGCAGGCCCGGCGCGGCCTTGGATTTCTTGGATTATCCAGAACACATCTTCCTTCATTCAGCAAGATATGTTCTGGGGGGCAAAATTTTGACCCGCTTTTTAGTCAAAGCAGTCATACATGGAATCTCTTCTGAACAATACGCTCAAGTGTTGGGAATACCGTCAGAAGACAGCAAGCGATTTGGTTGAAATCGCATCACAAACAAAGAATGGCCCGGAACTCCTATCGGACGACCTTTTCTGGGCCCGAAATCATCAATTACGGAGCTGAGCTCTGTAATTCTCGTAGCTCTCTGAATGAGCTTCAGTTTGAGCTTTGGTTCAACTCAATCGGACTTACGGTTTGAAAGTTATGCCCATTTCCGTGAACGCATGCAGAACCGGAAACTTGGATTTGGAATTAGCATATCCCTTTCGGATCGGATCGGCCTAGGAGGACCGGATCGGATTAAGACATCACTCCTTCACCAACTTAGCATCTTCCCTTCAACACACAGGTGCCGGCTCGGATTGGAGACCCCGGTTCGGATCGGGATGAGGCAGACCCGACCCGCCTGCAGTAATCTACACAAAACTTCGCAATGTCTTCGGCTCGAAAGCTCCGCACCGGTTCGGATCGGGACCGAACCGATCCCATTCGACTCTGCACAGAAGTGCACGCACGCTCTCTGCTGGAACAACCGGCTCGGTTCGGATCCGATCCGAACCGACTGGGCCTGCTGCTGCCACACTTCAGATTTGACCGATTCTCTTGCCATAACCACCTCCTATAAAGACGGATCGGCCTCCACCTGTCCTAGCACGACCTGATGACCACTTCTCCACTACTTCCGAGATCACCTCAGCGCGTGCCACGTGCCCCTCCGATCCGAACCGATTCAGACTCCCTGGCACTCCTCTACGCCTATAAATACACCACAACATGGCCATTTCAAGGGACTTTTGGCACTTGTTCTGGAGGGATTCCACCATTATCGAAACAAGGACTTTATGAACAGCGGAAGACCGCCCTCTAATCAATCAAAACACGAGGATTTCATGTATAATCTTCCCTTTAATCTCCTCTTCTTCGCTGCAAACACGAGGATTTCATGTATAAACTGCAAACAAACATCATTGTAATAGTTTTCTTAAGATTTAAGAAACTATAAAGTGGACGTAAGCTTGGATTGAGCCCAACCACTATAAAAATATTATGTGTATCCTTTACTTTTACTGCTTTTTCTGCATTGTTTGTGATCGTGAGGTTGTCACATTGAATTTGGGTGTTAGTACCAAAATTTGGTCTAACATTTTCACACATATTTGCTTTCTCTTCTTCGCAGGTATGGATTATACTTGCAGCTGGCAGGACCGGCGCGGCCTTGGATTTCTTGGATTATCCAGAACACATCTTCCTTCATTCAGCAAGATATGTTCTGTGGGGCAAAATTTTGACCCGCTTTTTAGTCAAAGCAGTCATACATGGAATCTCTTCTGAACAATACGCTCAAGTGTTGGGAATACCGTCAGAAGACAGCAAGCGATTTGGTTGAAATCGCATCACAAACAAAGAATGGCCCGGAACTCCTATCGAACGACCTTTTCTGGGCCCGAAATCATCAATTACGGAGCTGAGCTCTGTAATTCTCGTAGCTCTCTGAATGAGCTTCAGTTTGAGCTTTGGTTCAACTCAATCGGACTTACGGTTTGAAAGTTATGCCCATTTCCGTGAACGCATGCAGAACCGGAAACTTGGATTTGGAATTAGCATATCCCTTTCGGATCGGATCGGCCTAGGAGGACCGGATCGGATTAAGACATCACTCCTTCACCAACTTAGGATCTTCCCTTCAACGCACAGGTGCCGGCTCGGATTGGAGACCCCGGTTCGGATCGGGATGAGGCAGACCCGACCCGCCTGCAGTAATCTACACAAAACTTCGCAATGTCTTCGGCTCGAAAGCTCCGCACCGGTTCGGATCGGGACCGAACCGATCCCCTTCGACTCTGCACAGAAGTGCACGCACGCTCTCTGCTGGAACAACCGGCTCGGTTCGGATCCGATCCGAACCGACTGGGCCTGCTGCTGCCACACTTCAGATTTGACCGATTCTCTTGCCATAACCACCTCCTACAAACACGGATCGGCCTCCACATGTCCTAGCACGACCTGATGACCACTTCTCCACTACTTCCGAGATCACCTCAGCGCGTGCCACGTGCCCCTCCGATCCGAACCGATTCAGACTCCCTGGCACTCCTCTACGCCTATAAATACACCACAACATGGCCATTTCAAGGGACTTTTGGCACTTGTTATGGAGGGATTCCACCATTATCGAAACAAGGACTTTGTGAACAGCGGAAGACCGCCCTCTAATCAATCAAAACACGAGGATTTCGTGTATAATCTTCCCTTTAATCTCCTCTTCTTCACTGTAAACACGAGGATTTCATGTATAAACTGCAAACAAACATCATTGTAATAGTTTTCTTAAGATTTAAGAAACTATAAAGTGGACGTAGGCTTGGATTGAGCCCAACCACTATAAAAATATTGTGTGTATCCTTTACTTTTACTGCTTTTTCTGCATTGTTTGTGATCGTGAGGTTGTCACATTGAATTTGGGTGTTAGTACCAAAATTTGGTCTAACATTTTCACACATATTTGCTTTCTCTTCTTCGCAGGTATGGATTATACTTGCAGCTGGCAGGCCCGGCGCGGCCTTGGATTTCTTGGATTATCCAGAACACATCTTCCTTCATTCAGCAAGATATGTTCTGGGGGGCAAAATTTTGACCCGCTTTTTAGTCAAAGCAGTCATACATGGAATCTCTTCTGAACAATACGCTCAAGTGTTGGGAATACCGTCAGAAGACAGCAAGCGATTTGGTTGAAATCGCATCACAAACAAAGAATGGCCCGGAACTCCTATCGGACGACCTTTTCTGGGCCCGAAATCATCAATTACGGAGCTGTGCTCTGTAATTCTCGTAGCTCTCTGAATGAGCTTCAGTTTGAGCTTTGGTTCAACTCAATCGGACTTACGGTTTGAAAGTTATGCCCATTTCCGTGAACGCATGCAGAACCGGAAACTTGGATTTGGAATTAGCATATCCCTTTCGGATCGGATCGGCCTAGGAGGACCGGATCGGATTAAGACATCACTCCTTCACCAACTTAGGATCTTCCCTTCAACGCACAGGTGCCGGCTCGGATTGGAGACCCCGGTTCGGATCGGGATGAGGCAGACCCGACCCGCCTGCAGTAATCTACACAAAACTTCGCAATGTCTTCGGCTCGAAAGCTCCGCACCGGTTCGGATCGGGACCGAACCGATCCCCTTCGACTCTGCACAGAAGTGCACGCACGCTCTCTGCTGGAACAACCGGCTCGGTTCGGATCCGATCCGAACCGACTGGGCCTGCTGCTGCCACACTTCAGATTTGACCGATTCTCTTGCCATAACCACCTCCTACAAACACGGATCGGCCTCCACATGTCCTAGCACGACCTGATGACCACTTCTCCACTACTTCCGAGATCACCTCAGCGCGTGCCACGTGCCCCTCCGATCCGAACCGATTCAGACTCCCTGGCACTCCTCTACGCCTATAAATACACCACAACATGGCCATTTCAAGGGACTTTTGGCACTTGTTATGGAGGGATTCCACCATTATCGAAACAAGGACTTTGTGAACAGCGGAAGACCGCCCTCTAATCAATCAAAACACGAGGATTTCGTGTATAATCTTCCCTTTAATCTCCTCTTCTTCACTGTAAACACGAGGATTTCATGTATAAACTGCAAACAAACATCATTGTAATAGTTTTCTTAAGATTTAAGAAACTATAAAGTGGACGTAGGCTTGGATTGAGCCCAACCACTATAAAAATATTGTGTGTATCCTTTACTTTTACTGCTTTTTCTGCATTGTTTGTGATCGTGAGGTTGTCACATTGAATTTGGGTGTTAGTACCAAAATTTGGTCTAACATTTTCACACATATTTGCTTTCTCTTCTTCGCAGGTATGGATTATACTTGCAGCTGGCAGGCCCGGCGCGGCCTTGGATTTCTTGGATTATCCAGAACACATCTTCCTTCATTCAGCAAGATATGTTCTGGGGGGCAAAATTTTGACCCGCTTTTTAGTCAAAGCAGTCATACATGGAATCTCTTCTGAACAATACGCTCAAGTGTTGGGAATACCGTCAGAAGACAGCAAGCGATTTGGTTGAAATCGCATCACAAACAAAGAATGGCCCGGAACTCCTATCGGACGACCTTTTCTGGGCCCGAAATCATCAATTACGGAGCTGTGCTCTGTAATTCTCGTAGCTCTCTGAATGAGCTTCAGTTTGAGCTTTGGTTCAACTCAATCGGACTTACGGTTTGAAAGTTATGCCCATTTCCGTGAACGCATGCAGAACCGGAAACTTGGATTTGGAATTAGCATATCCCTTTCGGATCGGATCGGCCTAGGAGGACCGGATCGGATTAAGACATCACTCCTTCACCAACTTAGCATCTTCCCTTCAACGCACAGGTGCCGGCTCGGATTGGAGACCCCGGTTCGGATCGGGATGAGGCAGACCCGACCCGCCTGCAGTAATCTACACAAAACTTCGCAATGTCTTCGGCTCGAAAGCTCCGCACCGGTTCGGATCGGGACCGAACCGATCCCATTCGACTCTGCACAGAAGTGCACGCACGCTCTCTGCTGGAACAACCGGCTCGGTTCGGATCCGATCCGAACCGACTGGACCTGCTGCTGCCACACTTCAGGTTTGACCGATTCTCTTGCCATAACCACCTCCTATAAAGACGGATCGGCCTCCACCTGTCCTAGCACGACCTGATGACCACTTCTCCACTACTTCCGAGATCACCTCAGCGCGTGCCACGTGCCCCTCCGATCCGAACCGATTCAGACTCCCTGGCACTCCTCTACGCCTATAAATACACCACAACATGGCCATTTCAAGGGACTTTTGGCACTTGTTCTGGAGGGATTCCACCATTATCGAAACAAGGACTTTATGAACAGCGGAAGACCGCCCTCTAATCAATCAAAACACGAGGATTTCATGAATAATCTTCCCTTTAATCTCCTCTTCTTCGCTGTAAACACGAGGATTTCATGTATAAACTGCAAACAAACATCATTGTAATAGTTTTCTTAAGATTTAAGAAACTATAAAGTGGACGTAGGCTTGGATTGAGCCCAACCACTATAAAAATATTGTGTGTATCCTTTACTTTTACTGCTTTTTCTGCATTGTTTGTGATCGTGAGGTTGTCACATTGAATTTGGGTGTTAGTACCAAAATTTGGTCTAACATTTTCACACATATTTGCTTTCTCTTCTTCGCAGGTATGGATTATACTTGCAGCTGGCAGGACCGGCGCGGCCTTGGATTTCTTGGATTATCCAGAACACATCTTCCTTCATTCAGCAAGATATGTTCTGTGGGGCAAAATTTTGACCCGCTTTTTAGTCAAAGCAGTCATACATGGAATCTCTTCTGAACAATACGCTCAAGTGTTGGGAATACCGTCAGAAGACAGCAAGCGATTTGGTTGAAATCGCATCACAAACAAAGAATGGCCCGGAACTCCTATCGGACGACCTTTTCTGGGCCCGAAATCATCAATTACGGAGCTGAGCTCTGTAATTCTCGTAGCTCTCTGAATGAGCTTCAGTTTGAGCTTTGGTTCAACTCAATCGGACTTACGGTTTGAAAGTTATGCCCATTTCCGTGAACGCATGCAGAACCGGAAACTTGGATTTGGAATTAGCATATCCCTTTCGGATCGGATCGGCCTAGGAGGACCGGATCGGATTAAGACATCACTCCTTCACCAACTTAGCATCTTCCCTTCAACGCACAGGTGCCGGCTCGGATTGGAGACCCCGGTTCGGATCGGGATGAGGCAGACCCGACCCGCCTGCAGTAATCTACACAAAACTTCGCAATGTCTTCGGCTCGAAAGCTCCGCACCGGTTCGGATCGGGACCGAACCGATCCCATTCGACTCTGCACAGAAGTGCACGCACGCTCTCTGCTGGAACAACCGGCTCGGTTCGGATCCGATCCGAACCGACTGGACCTGCTGCTGCCACACTTCAGGTTTGACCGATTCTCTTGCCATAACCACCTCCTATAAAGACGGATCGGCCTCCACCTGTCCTAGCACGACCTGATGACCACTTCTCCACTACTTCCGAGATCACCTCAGCGCGTGCCACGTGCCCCTCCGATCCGAACCGATTCAGACTCCCTGGCACTCCTCTACGCCTATAAATACACCACAACATGGCCATTTCAAGGGACTTTTGGCACTTGTTCTGGAGGGATTCCACCATTATCGAAACAAGGACTTTATGAACAGCGGAAGACCGCCCTCTAATCAATCAAAACACGAGGATTTCATGAATAATCTTCCCTTTAATCTCCTCTTCTTCGCTGTAAACACGAGGATTTCATGTATAAACTGCAAACAAACATCATTGTAATAGTTTTCTTAAGATTTAAGAAACTATAAAGTGGACGTAGGCTTGGATTGAGCCCAACCACTATAAAAATATTGTGTGTATCCTTTACTTTTACTGCTTTTTCTGCATTGTTTGTGATCGTGAGGTTGTCACATTGAATTTGGGTGTTAGTACCAAAATTTGGTCTAACATTTTCACACATATTTGCTTTCTCTTCTTCGCAGGTATGGATTATACTTGCAGCTGGCAGGACCGGCGCGGCCTTGGATTTCTTGGATTATCCAGAACACATCTTCCTTCATTCAGCAAGATATGTTCTGTGGGGCAAAATTTTGACCCGCTTTTTAGTCAAAGCAGTCATACATGGAATCTCTTCTGAACAATACGCTCAAGTGTTGGGAATACCGTCAGAAGACAGCAAGCGATTTGGTTGAAATCGCATCACAAACAAAGAATGGCCCGGAACTCCTATCGGACGACCTTTTCTGGGCCCGAAATCATCAATTACGGAGCTGAGCTCTGTAATTCTCGTAGCTCTCTGAATGAGCTTCAGTTTGAGCTTTGGTTCAACTCAATCGGACTTACGGTTTGAAAGTTATGCCCATTTCCGTGAACGCATGCAGAACCGGAAACTTGGATTTGGAATTAGCATATCCCTTTCGGATCGGATCGGCCTAGGAGGACCGGATCGGATTGAGACATCACTCCTTCACCAACTTAGCATCTTCCCTTCAACGCACAGGTGCCGGCTCGGATTGGAGACCCCGGTTCGGATCGGGATGAGGCAGACCCGACCCGCCTGCAGTAATCTACACAAAACTTCGCAATGTCTTCGGCTCGAAAGCTCCGCACCGGTTCGGATCGGGACCGAACCGATCCCATTCGACTCTGCACAGAAGTGCACGCACGCTCTCTGCTGGAACAACCGGCTCGGTTCGGATCCGATCCGAACCGACTGGACCTGCTGCTGCCACACTTCAGGTTTGACCGATTCTCTTGCCATAACCACCTCCTATAAAGACGGATCGGCCTCCACCTGTCCTAGCACGACCTGATGACCACTTCTCCACTACTTCCGAGATCACCTCAGCGCGTGCCACGTGCCCCTCCGATCCGAACCGATTCAGACTCCCTGGCACTCCTCTACGCCTATAAATACACCACAACATGGCCATTTCAAGGGACTTTTGGCACTTGTTCTGGAGGGATTCCACCATTATCGAAACAAGGACTTTATGAACAGCGGAAGACCGCCCTCTAATCAATCAAAACACGAGGATTTCATGTATAATCTTCCCTTTAATCTCCTCTTCTTCGCTGTAAACACGAGGATTTCATGTATAAACTGCAAACAAACATCATTGTAATAGTTTTCTTAAGATTTAAGAAACTATAAAGTGGACGTAGGCTTGGATTGAGCCCAACCACTATAAAAATATTGTGTGTATCCTTTACTTTTACTGCTTTTTCTGCATTGTTTGTGATCGTGAGGTTGTCACATTGAATTTGGGTGTTAGTACCAAAATTTGGTCTAACATTTTCACACATATTTGCTTTCTCTTCTTCGCAGGTATGGATTATACTTGCAGCTGGCAGGACCGGCGCGGCCTTGGATTTCTTGGATTATCCAGAACACATCTTCCTTCATTCAGCAAGATATGTTCTGTGGGGCAAAATTTTGACCCGCTTTTTAGTCAAAGCAGTCATACATGGAATCTCTTCTGAACAATACGCTCAAGTGTTGGGAATACCGTCAGAAGACAGCAAGCGATTTGGTTGAAATCGCATCACAAACAAAGAATGGCCCGGAACTCCTATCGAACGACCTTTTCTGGGCCCGAAATCATCAATTACGGAGCTGAGCTCTGTAATTCTCGTAGCTCTCTGAATGAGCTTCAGTTTGAGCTTTGGTTCAACTCAATCGGACTTACGGTTTGAAAGTTATGCCCATTTCCGTGAACGCATGCAGAACCGGAAACTTGGATTTGGAATTAGCATATCCCTTTCGGATCGGATCGGCCTAGGAGGACCGGATCGGATTAAGACATCACTCCTTCACCAACTTAGGATCTTCCCTTCAACGCACAGGTGCCGGCTCGGATTGGAGACCCCGGTTCGGATCGGGATGAGGCAGACCCGACCCGCCTGCAGTAATCTACACAAAACTTCGCAATGTCTTCGGCTCGAAAGCTCCGCACCGGTTCGGATCGGGACCGAACCGATCCCCTTCGACTCTGCACAGAAGTGCACGCACGCTCTCTGCTGGAACAACCGGCTCGGTTCGGATCCGATCCGAACCGACTGGGCCTGCTGCTGCCACACTTCAGATTTGACCGATTCTCTTGCCATAACCACCTCCTACAAACACGGATCGGCCTCCACATGTCCTAGCACGACCTGATGACCACTTCTCCACTACTTCCGAGATCACCTCAGCGCGTGCCACGTGCCCCTCCGATCCGAACCGATTCAGACTCCCTGGCACTCCTCTACGCCTATAAATACACCACAACATGGCCATTTCAAGGGACTTTTGGCACTTGTTATGGAGGGATTCCACCATTATCGAAACAAGGACTTTGTGAACAGCGGAAGACCGCCCTCTAATCAATCAAAACACGAGGATTTCGTGTATAATCTTCCCTTTAATCTCCTCTTCTTCACTGTAAACACGAGGATTTCATGTATAAACTGCAAACAAACATCATTGTAATAGTTTTCTTAAGATTTAAGAAACTATAAAGTGGACGTAGGCTTGGATTGAGCCCAACCACTATAAAAATATTGTGTGTATCCTTTACTTTTACTGCTTTTTCTGCATTGTTTGTGATCGTGAGGTTGTCACATTGAATTTGGGTGTTAGTACCAAAATTTGGTCTAACATTTTCACACATATTTGCTTTCTCTTCTTCGCAGGTATGGATTATACTTGCAGCTGGCAGGCCCGGCGCGGCCTTGGATTTCTTGGATTATCCAGAACACATCTTCCTTCATTCAGCAAGATATGTTCTGGGGGGCAAAATTTTGACCCGCTTTTTAGTCAAAGCAGTCATACATGGAATCTCTTCTGAACAATACGCTCAAGTGTTGGGAATACCGTCAGAAGACAGCAAGCGATTTGGTTGAAATCGCATCACAAACAAAGAATGGCCCGGAACTCCTATCGGACGACCTTTTCTGGGCCCGAAATCATCAATTACGGAGCTAAGCTCTGTAATTCTCGTAGCTCTCTGAATGAGCTTCAGTTTGAGCTTTGGTTCAACTCAATCGGACTTACGGTTTGAAAGTTATGCCCATTTCCGTGAACGCATGCAGAACCGGAAACTTGGATTTGGAATTAGCATATCCCTTTCGGATCGGATCGGCCTAGGAGGACCGGATCGGATTAAGACATCACTCCTTCACCAACTTAGCATCTTCCCTTCAACGCATAGGTGCCGGCTCGGATTGGAGACCCCGGTTCGGATCGGGATGAGGCAGACCCGACCCGCCTGCAGTAATCTACACAAAACTTCGCAATGTCTTCGGCTCGAAAGCTCCGCACCGGTTCGGATCGGGACCGAACCGATCCCCTTCGACTCTGCACAGAAGTGCACGCACGCTCTCTGCTGGAACAACCGGCTCGATTCGGATCCGATCCGAACCGACTGGGCCTGCTGCTGCCACACTTCAGATTTGACCGATTCTCTTGCCATAACCACCTCCTACAAACACGGATCGGCCTCCACCTGTCCTAGCACGACCTGATGACCACTTCTCCACTACTTCCGAGATCACCTCAGCGCGTGCCACGTGCCCCTCCGATCCGAACCGATTCAGACTCCCTGGCACTCCTCTACGCCTATAAATACACCACAACATGGCCATTTCAAGGGACTTTTGGCACTTGTTATGGAGGGATTCCACCATTATCGAAACAAGGACTTTGTGAACAGCGGAAGACCGCCCTCTAATCAATCAAAACACGAGGATTTCGTGTATAATCTTCCCTTTAATCTCCTCTTCTTCACTGTAAACACGAGGATTTCATGTATAAACTGCAAACAAACATCATTGTAATAGTTTTCTTAAGATTTAAGAAACTATAAAGTGGACGTAGGCTTGGATTGAGCCCAACCACTATAAAAATATTGTGTGTATCCTTTACTTTTACTGCTTTTTCTGCATTGTTTGTGATCGTGAGGTTGTCACATTGAATTTGGGTGTTAGTACCAAAATTTGGTCTAACATTTTCACACATATTTGCTTTCTCTTCTTCGCAGGTATGGATTATACTTGCAGCTGGCAGGCCCGGCGCGGCCTTGGATTTCTTGGATTATCCAGAACACATCTTCCTTCATTCAGCAAGATATGTTCTGGGGGGCAAAATTTTGACCCGCTTTTTAGTCAAAGCAGTCATACATGGAATCTCTTCTGAACAATACGCTCAAGTGTTGGGAATACCGTCAGAAGACAGCAAGCGATTTGGTTGAAATCGCATCACAAACAAAGAATGGCCCGGAACTCCTATCGGACGACCTTTTCTGGGCCCGAAATCATCAATTACGGAGCTGAGCTCTGCAATTCTCGTAGCTCTCTGAATGAGCTTCAGTTTGAGCTTTGGTTCAACTCAATCGGACTTACGGTTTGAAAGTTATGCCCATTTCCGTGAACGCATGCAGAACCGGAAACTTGGATTTGGAATTAGCATATCCCTTTCGGATCGGATCGGCCTAGGAGGACCGGATCGGATTAAGACATCACTCCTTCACCAACTTAGCATCTTCCCTTCAACGCACAGGTGCCGGCTCGGATTGGAGACCCCGGTTCGGATCGGGATGAGGCAGACCCGACCCGCCTGCAGTAATCTACACAAAACTTCGCAATGCCTTCGGCTCGAAAGCTCCGCACCGGTTCGGATCGGGACCGAACCGATCCCCTTCGACTCTGCACAGAAGTGCACGCACGCTCTCTGCTGGAACAACCGGCTCGGTTCGGATCTGATCCGAACCGACTGGGCCTGCTGCTGCCACACTTCAGATTTGACCGATTCTCTTGCCATAACCACCTCCTACAAACACGGATCGGCCTCCACCTGTCCTAGCACGACCTGATGACCACTTCTCCACTACTTCCGAGATCACCTCAGCGCGTGCCACGTGCCCCTCCGATCCGAACCGATTCAGACTCCCTGGCACTCCTCTACGCCTATAAATACACCACAACATGGCCATTTCAAGGGACTTTTGGCACTTGTTATGGAGGGATTCCACCATTATCGAAACAAGGACTTTGTGAACAGCGGAAGACCGCCCTCTAATCAATCAAAACACGAGGATTTCGTGTATAATCTTCCCTTTAATCTCCTCTTCTTCACTGTAAACACGAGGATTTCATGTATAAACTGCAAACAAACATCATTGTAATAGTTTTCTTAAGATTTAAGAAACTATAAAGTGGACGTAGGCTTGGATTGAGCCCAACCACTATAAAAATATAGTGTGTATCCTTTACTTTTACTGCTTTTTCTGCATTGTTTGTGATCGTGAGGTTGTCACATTGAATTTGGGTGTTAGTACCAAAATTTGGTCTAACATTTTCACACATATTTGCTTTCTCTTCTTCGCAGGTATGGATTATACTTGCAGCTGGCAGGCCCGGCGCGGCCTTGGATTTCTTGGATTATCCAGAACACATCTTCCTTCATTCAGCAAGATATGTTCTGGGGGGCAAAATTTTGACCCGCTTTTTAGTCAAAGCAGTCATACATGGAATCTCTTCTGAACAATACGCTCAAGTGTTGGGAATACCGTCAGAAGACAGCAAGCGATTTGGTTGAAATCGCATCACAAACAAAGAATGGCCCGGAACTCCTATCGGACGACCTTTTCTGGGCCCGAAATCATCAATTACGGAGCTGAGCTCTGTAATTCTCGTAGCTCTCTGAATGAGCTTCAGTTTGAGCTTTGGTTCAACTCAATCGGACTTACGGTTTGAAAGTTATGCCCATTTCCGTGAACGCATGCAGAACCGGAAACTTGGATTTGGAATTAGCATATCCCTTTCGGATCGGATCGGCCTAGGAGGACCGGATCGGATTAAGACATCACTCCTTCACCAACTTAGCATCTTCCCTTCAACGCACAGGTGCCGGCTCGGATTGGAGACCACGGTTCGGATCGGGATGAGGCAGACCCGACCCGCCTGCAGTAATCTACACAAAACTTCGCAATGTCTTCAGCTCGAAAGCTCCGCACCGGTTCGGATCGGGACCGAACCGATCCCCTTCGACTCTGCACAGAAGTGCACGCACGCTCTCTGCTGGAACAACCGGCTCGGTTCGGATCCGATCCGAACCGACTGGGCCTGCTGCTGCCACACTTCAGATTTGACCGATTCTCTTGCCATAACCACCTCCTACAAACACGGATCGGCCTCCACCTGTCCTAGCACGACCTGATGACCACTTCTCCACTACTTCCGAGATCACCTCAGCGCGTGCCACTTGCCCCTCCGATCCGAACCGATTCAGACTCCCTGGCACTCCTCTACGCCTATAAATACACCACAACATGGCCATTTCAAGGGACTTTTGGCACTTGTTATGGAGGGATTCCACCATTATCGAAACAAGGACTTTGTGAACAGCGGAAGACCGCCCTCTAATCAATCAAAACACGAGGATTTCGTGTATAATCTTCCCTTTAATCTCCTCTTCTTCACTGTAAACACGAGGATTTCATGTATAAACTGCAAACAAACATCATTGTAATAGTTTTCTTAAGATTTAAGAAACTATAAAGTGGACGTAGGCTTGGATTGAGCCCAACCACTATAAAAATATTATGTGTATCCTTTACTTTTACTGCTTTTTCTGCATTGTTTGTGATCGTGAGGTTGTCACATTGAATTTGGGTGTTAGTACCAAAATTTGGTCTAACATTTTCACACATATTTGCTTTCTCTTCTTCGCAGGTATGGATTATACTTGCAGCTGGCAGGCCCGGCGCGGCCTTGGATTTCTTGGATTATCCAGAACACATCTTCCTTCATTCAGCAAGATATGTTCTGGGGGGCAAAATTTTGACCCGCTTTTTAGTCAAAGCAGTCATACATGGAATCTCTTCTGAACAATACGCTCAAGTGTTGGGAATACCGTCAGAAGACAGCAAGCGATTTGGTTGAAATCGCATCACGAATAAAGAATGGCCCGGAACTCCTATCGGACGACCTTTTCTGGGCCCGAAATCATCAATTACGGAGCCGAGCTCTGTAACTCTCGTAGCTCTCTGAATGAGCTTCAGTTTGAGCTTTGGTTCAACTCAATCGGACTTACGGTTTGAAAGTTATGCCCATTTCCGTGAACGCATGCAGAACCGGAAACTTGGATTTGGAATTAGCATATCCCTTTCGGATCGGATCGGCCTAGGAGGACCGGATCGGATTAAGACATCACTCCTTCACCAACTTAGCATCTTCCCTTCAACGCACAGGTGCCGGCTCGGATTGGAGACCCCGGTTCGGATCGGGATGAGGCAGACCCGACCCGCCTGCAGTAATCTACACAAAACTTCGCAATGCCTTCGGCTCGAAAGCTCCGCACCGGTTCGGATCGGGACCGAACCGATCCCCTTCGACTCTGCACAGAAGTGCACGCACGCTCTCTGCTGGAACAACCGGCTCGGTTCGGATCCGATCCGAACCGACTGGGCCTGCTGCTGCCACACTTCAGATTTGACCGATTCTCTTGCCATAACCACCTCCTACAAACACGGATCGGCCTCCACCTGTCCTAGCACGACCTGATGACCACTTCTCCACTACTTCCGAGATCACCTCAGCGCGTGCCACGTGCCCCTCCGATCCGAACCGATTCAGACTCCCTGGCACTCCTCTACGCCTATAAATACACCACAACATGGCCATTTCAAGGGACTTTTGGCACTTGTTATGGAGGGATTCCACCATTATCGAAACAAGGACTTTGTGAACAGCGGAAGACCGCCCTCTAATCAATCAAAACACGAGGATTTCGTGTATAATCTTCCCTTTAATCTCCTCTTCTTCACTGTAAACACGAGGATTTCATGTATAAACTGCAAACAAACATCATTGTAATAGTTTTCTTAAGATTTAAGAAACTATAAAGTGGACGTAGGCTTGGATTGAGCCCAACCACTATAAAAATATAGTGTGTATCCTTTACTTTTACTGCTTTTTCTGCATTGTTTGTGATCGTGAGGTTGTCACATTGAATTTGGGTGTTAGTACCAAAATTTGGTCTAACATTTTCACACATATTTGCTTTCTCTTCTTCGCAGGTATGGATTATACTTGCAGCTGGCAGGCCCGGCGCGGCCTTGGATTTCTTGGATTATCCAGAACACATCTTCCTTCATTCAGCAAGATATGTTCTGGGGGGCAAAATTTTGACCCGCTTTTTAGTCAAAGCAGTCATACATGGAATCTCTTCTGAACAATACGCTCAAGTGTTGGGAATACCGTCAGAAGACAGCAAGCGATTTGGTTGAAATCGCATCACAAACAAAGAATGGCCCGGAACTCCTATCGGACGACCTTTTCTGGGCCCGAAATCATCAATTACGGAGCTGAGCTCTGTAATTCTCGTAGCTCTCTGAATGAGCTTCAGTTTGAGCTTTGGTTCAACTCAATCGGACTTACGGTTTGAAAGTTATGCCCATTTCCGTGAACGCATGCAGAACCGGAAACTTGGATTTGGAATTAGCATATCCCTTTCGGATCGGATCGGCCTAGGAGGACCGGATCGGATTAAGACATCACTCCTTCACCAACTTAGCATCTTCCCTTCAACGCACAGGTGCCGGCTCGGATTGGAGACCACGGTTCGGATCGGGATGAGGCAGACCCGACCCGCCTGCAGTAATCTACACAAAACTTCGCAATGTCTTCAGCTCGAAAGCTCCGCACCGGTTCGGATCGGGACCGAACCGATCCCCTTCGACTCTGCACAGAAGTGCACGCACGCTCTCTGCTGGAACAACCGGCTCGGTTCGGATCCGATCCGAACCGACTGGGCCTGCTGCTGCCACACTTCAGATTTGACCGATTCTCTTGCCATAACCACCTCCTACAAACACGGATCGGCCTCCACCTGTCCTAGCACGACCTGATGACCACTTCTCCACTACTTCCGAGATCACCTCAGCGCGTGCCACTTGCCCCTCCGATCCGAACCGATTCAGACTCCCTGGCACTCCTCTACGCCTATAAATACACCACAACATGGCCATTTCAAGGGACTTTTGGCACTTGTTATGGAGGGATTCCACCATTATCGAAACAAGGACTTTGTGAACAGCGGAAGACCGCCCTCTAATCAATCAAAACACGAGGATTTCGTGTATAATCTTCCCTTTAATCTCCTCTTCTTCACTGTAAACACGAGGATTTCATGTATAAACTGCAAACAAACATCATTGTAATAGTTTTCTTAAGATTTAAGAAACTATAAAGTGGACGTAGGCTTGGATTGAGCCCAACCACTATAAAAATATTATGTGTATCCTTTACTTTTACTGCTTTTTCTGCATTGTTTGTGATCGTGAGGTTGTCACATTGAATTTGGGTGTTAGTACCAAAATTTGGTCTAACATTTTCACACATATTTGCTTTCTCTTCTTCGCAGGTATGGATTATACTTGCAGCTGGCAGGCCCGGCGCGGCCTTGGATTTCTTGGATTATCCAGAACACATCTTCCTTCATTCAGCAAGATATGTTCTGGGGGGCAAAATTTTGACCCGCTTTTTAGTCAAAGCAGTCATACATGGAATCTCTTCTGAACAATACGCTCAAGTGTTGGGAATACCGTCAGAAGACAGCAAGCGATTTGGTTGAAATCGCATCACGAATAAAGAATGGCCCGGAACTCCTATCGGACGACCTTTTCTGGGCCCGAAATCATCAATTACGGAGCCGAGCTCTGTAACTCTCGTAGCTCTCTGAATGAGCTTCAGTTTGAGCTTTGGTTCAACTCAATCGGACTTACGGTTTGAAAGTTATGCCCATTTCCGTGAACGCATGCAGAACCGGAAACTTGGATTTGGAATTAGCATATCCCTTTCGGATCGGATCGGCCTAGGAGGACCGGATCGGATTAAGACATCACTCCTTCACCAACTTAGCATCTTCCCTTCAACGCACAGGTGCCGGCTCGGATTGGAGACCCCGGTTCGGATCGGGATGAGGCAGACCCGACCCGCCTGCAGTAATCTACACAAAACTTCGCAATGTCTTCGGCTCGAAAGCTCCGCACCGGTTCGGATCGGGACCGAACCGATCCCCTTCGACTCTGCACAGAAGTGCACGCACGCTCTCTGCTGGAACAACCGGCTCGGTTCGGATCCGATCCGAACCGACTGGGCCTGCTGCTGCCACACTTCAGATTTGACCGATTCTCTTGCCATAACCACCTCCTACAAACACGGATCGGCCTCCACCTGTCCTAGCACAACCTGATGACCACTTCTCCACTACTTCCGAGATCACCTCAGCGCGTGCCACGTGCCCCTCCGATCCGAACCGATTCAGACTCCCTGGCACTCCTCTACGCCTATAAATACACCACAACATGGCCATTTCAAGGGACTTTTGGCACTTGTTATGGAGGGATTCCACCATTATCGAAACAAGGACTTTGTGAACAGCGGAAGACCGCCCTCTAATCAATCAAAACACGAGGATTTCGTGTATAATCTTCCCTTTAATCTCCTCTTCTTCACTGTAAACACGAGGATTTCATGTATAAACTGCAAACAAACATCATTGTAATAGTTTTCTTAAGATTTAAGAAACTATAAAGTGGACGTAGGCTTGGATTGAGCCCAACCACTATAAAAATATTGTGTGTATCCTTTACTTTTACTGCTTTTTCTGCATTGTTTGTGATCGTGAGGTTGTCACATTGAATTTGGGTGTTAGTACCAAAATTTGGTCTAACATTTTCACACATATTTGCTTTCTCTTCTTCGCAGGTATGGATTATACTTGCAGCTGGCAGGCCCGGCGCGGCCTTGGATTTCTTGGATTATCCAGAACACATCTTCCTTCATTCAGCAAGATATGTTCTGGGGGGCAAAATTTTGACCCGCTTTTTAGTCAAAGCAGTCATACATGGAATCTCTTCTGAACAATACGCTCAAGTGTTGGGAATACCGTCAGAAGACAGCAAGCGATTTGGTTGAAATCGCATCACAAACAAAGAATGGCCCGGAACTCCTATCGGACGACCTTTTCTGGGCCCGAAATCATCAATTACGGAGCTAAGCTATGTAATTCTCGTAGCTCTCTGAATGAGCTTCAGTTTGAGCTTTGGTTCAACTCAATCGGACTTACGGTTTGAAAGTTATGCCCATTTCCGTGAACGCATGCAGAACCGGAAACTTGGATTTGGAATTAGCATATCCCTTTCGGATCGGATCGGCCTAGGAGGACCGGATCGGATTAAGACATCACTCCTTCACCAACTTAGCATCTTCCCTTCAACGCACAGGTGCCGGCTCGGATTGGAGACCCCGGTTCGGATCGGGATGAGGCAGACCCGACCCGCCTGCAGTAATCTACACAAAACTTCGCAATGTCTTCGGCTCGAAAGCTCCGCACCGGTTCGGATCGGGACCGAACCGATCCCCTTCGACTCTGCACAGAAGTGCACGCACGCTCTCTGCTGGAACAACCGGCTCGGTTCGGATCCGATCCGAACCGACTGGGCCTGCTGCTGCCACACTTCAGATTTGACCGATTCTCTTGCCATAACCACCTCCTACAAACACGGATCGGCCTCCACCTGTCCTAGCACGACCTGATGACCACTTCTCCACTACTTCCGAGATCACCTCAGCGCGTGCCACGTGCCCCTCCGATCCGAACCGATTCAGACTCCCTGGCACTCCTCTACGCCTATAAATACACCACAACATGGCCATTTCAAGGGACTTTTGGCACTTGTTATGGAGGGATTCCACCATTATCGAAACAAGGACTTTGTGAACAGCGGAAGACCGCCCTCTAATCAATCAAAACACGAGGATTTCGTGTATAATCTTCCCTTTAATCTCCTCTTCTTCACTGTAAACACGAGGATTTCATGTATAAACTGCAAACAAACATCATTGTAATAGTTTTCTTAAGATTTAAGAAACTATAAAGTGGACGTAGGCTTGGATTGAGCCCAACCACTATAAAAATATTGTGTGTATCCTTTACTTTTACTGCTTTTTCTGCATTGTTTGTGATTGTGAGGTTGTCACATTGAATTTGGGTGTTAGTACCAAAATTTGGTCTAACATTTTCACACATATTTGCTTTCTCTTCTTCGCAGGTATGGATTATACTTGCAGCTGGCAGGCCCGGCGCGGCCTTGGATTTCTTGGATTATCCAGAACACATCTTCCTTCATTCAGCAAGATATGTTCTGGGGGGGCAAAATTTTGACCCGCTTTTTAGTCAAAGCAGTCATACATGGAATCTCTTCTGAACAATACGCTCAAGTGTTGGGAATACCGTCAGAAGACAGCAAGCGATTTGGTTGAAATCGCATCACGAATAAAGAATGGCCCGGAACTCCTATCGGACGACCTTTTCTGGGCCCGAAATCATCAATTACGGAGCCGAGCTCTGTAACTCTCGTAGCTCTCTGAATGAGCTTCAGTTTGAGCTTTGGTTCAACTCAATCGGACTTACGGTTTGAAAGTTATGCCCATTTCCGTGAACGCATGCAGAACCGGAAACTTGGATTTGGAATTAGCATATCCCTTTCGGATCGGATCGGCCTAGGAGGACCGGATCGGATTAAGACATCACTCCTTCACCAACTTAGCATCTTCCCTTCAACGCACAGGTGCCGGCTCGGATTGGAGACCCCGGTTCGGATCGGGATGAGGCAGACCCGACCCGCCTGCAGTAATCTACACAAAACTTCGCAATGTCTTCGGCTCGAAAGCTCCGCACCGGTTCGGATCGGGACCGAACCGATCCCCTTCGACTCTGCACAGAAGTGCACGCACGCTCTCTGCTGGAACAACCGGCTCGGTTCGGATCCGATCCGAACCGACTGGGCCTGCTGCTGCCACACTTCAGATTTGACCGATTCTCTTGCCATAACCACCTCCTACAAACACGGATCGGCCTCCACCTGTCCTAGCACGACCTGATGACCACTTCTCCACTACTTCCGAGATCACCTCAGCGCGTGCCACTTGCCCCTCCGATCCGAACCGATTCAGACTCCCTGGCACTCCTCTACGCCTATAAATACACCACAACATGGCCATTTCAAGGGACTTTTGGCACTTGTTATGGAGGGATTCCACCATTATGGAAACAAGGACTTTGTGAACAGCGGAAGACCGCCCTCTAATCAATCAAAACACGAGGATTTCGTGTATAATCTTCCCTTTAATCTCCTCTTCTTCACTGTAAACACGAGGATTTCATGTATAAACTGCAAACAAACATCATTGTAATAGTTTTCTTAAGATTTAAGAAACTATAAAGTGGACGTAGGCTTGGATTGAGCCCAACCACTATAAAAATATTGTGTGTATCCTTTACTTTTACTGCTTTTTCTGCATTGTTTGTGATCGTGAGGTTGTCACATTGAATTTGGGTGTTAGTACCAAAATTTGGTCTAACATTTTCACACATATTTGCTTTCTCTTCTTCGCAGGTATGGATTATACTTGCAGCTGGCAGGCCCGGCGCGGCCTTGGATTTCTTGGATTATCCAGAACACATCTTCCTTCATTCAGCAAGATATGTTCTGGGGGGCAAAATTTTGACCCGCTTTTTAGTCAAAGCAGTCATACATGGAATCTCTTCTGAACAATACACTCAAGTGTTGGGAATACCGTCAGAAGACAGCAAGCGATTTGGTTGAAATCGCATCACAAACAAAGAATGGCCCGGAACTCCTATCGGACGACCTTTTCTGGGCCCGAAATCATCAATTACGGAGCTGAGCTCTGTAATTCTCGTAGCTCTCTGAATGAGCTTCAGTTTGAGCTTTGGTTCAACTCAATCGGACTTACGGTTTGAAAGTTATGCCCATTTCCGTGAACGCATGCAGAACCGGAAACTTGGATTTGGAATTAGCATATCCCTTTCGGATCGGATCGGCCTAGGAGGACCGGATCGGATTAAGACATCACTCCTTCACCAACTTAGCATCTTCCCTTCAACGCACAGGTGCCGGCTCGGATTGGAGACCCCGGTTCGGATCGGGATGAGGCAGACCCGACCCGCCTGCAGTAATCTACAAAAAACTTCGCAATGTCTTCGGCTCGAAAGCTCCGCACCGGTTCGGATCGGGACCGAACCGATCCCCTTCGACTCTGCACAGAAGTGCACGCACGCTCTCTGCTGGAACAACCGGCTCGGTTCGGATCCGATCCGAACCGACTGGGCCTGCTGCTGCAACACTTCAGATTTGACCGATTCTCTTGCCATAACCACCTCCTACAAACACGGATCGGCCTCCACCTGTCCTAGCACGACCTGATGACCACTTCTCCACTACTTCCGAGATCACCTCAGCGCGTGCCACGTGCCCCTCCGATCCGAACCGATTCAGACTCCCTGGCACTCCTCTACGCCTATAAATACACCACAACATGGCCATTTCAAGGGACTTTTGGCACTTGTTATGGAGGGATTCCACCATTATCGAAACAAGGACTTTGTGAACAGCGGAAGACCGCCCTCTAATCAATCAAAACACGAGGATTTCGTGTATAATCTTCCCTTTAATCTCCTCTTCTTCACTGTAAACACGAGGATTTCATGTATAAACTGCAAACAAACATCATTGTAATAGTTTTCTTAAGATTTAAGAAACTATAAAGTGGACGTAGGCTTGGATTGAGCCCAACCACTATAAAAATATTGTGTGTATCCTTTACTTTTACTGCTTTTTCTGCATTGTTTGTGATCGTGAGGTTGTCACATTGAATTTGGGTGTTAGTACCAAAATTTGGTCTAACATTTTCACACATATTTGCTTTCTCTTCTTCGCAGGTATGGATTATACTTGCAGCTGGCAGGCCCGGCGCGGCCTTGGATTTCTTGGATTATCCAGAACACATCTTCCTTCATTCAGCAAGATATGTTCTGGGGGGCAAAATTTTGACCCGCTTTTTAGTCAAAGCAGTCATACATGGAATCTCTTCTGAACAATACGCTCAAGTGTTGGGAATACCGTCAGAAGACAGCAAGCGATTTGGTTGAAATCGCATCACAAACAAAGAATGGCCCGGAACTCCTATCGGACGACCTTTTCTGGGCCCGAAATCATCAATTACGGAGCTGAGCTCAGTAATTCTCGTAGCTCTCTGAATGAGCTTCAGTTTGAGCTTTGGTTCAACTCAATCGGACTTACGGTTTGAAAGTTATGCCCATTTCCGTGAACGCATGCAGAACCGGAAACTTGGATTTGGAATTAGCATATCCCTTTCGGATCGGATCGGCCTAGGAGGACCGGATCGGATTAAGACATCACTCCTTCACCAACTTAGCATCTTCCCTTCAACGCACAGGTGCCGGCTCGGATTGGAGACCCCGGTTCGGATCGGGATGAGGCAGACCCGACCCGCCTGCAGTAATCTACACAAAACTTCGCAATGTCTTCGGCTCGAAAGCTCCGCACCGGTTCGGATCGGGACCGAACCGATCCCCTTCGACTCTGCACAGAAGTGCACGCACGCTCTCTGCTGGAACAACCGGCTCGGTTCGGATCCGATCCGAACCGACTGGGCCTGCTGCTGCAACACTTCAGATTTGACCGATTCTCTTGCCATAACCACCTCCTACAAACACGGATCGGCCTCCACCTGTCCTAGCACGACCTGATGACCACTTCTCCACTACTTCCGAGATCACCTCAGCGCGTGCCACGTGCCCCTCCGATCCGAACCGATTCAGACTCCCTGGCACTCCTCTACGCCTATAAATACACCACAACATGGCCATTTCAAGGGACTTTTGGCACTTGTTATGGAGGGATTCCACCATTATCGAAACAAGGACTTTGTGAACAGCGGAAGACCGCCCTCTAATCAATCAAAACACGAGGATTTCGTGTATAATCTTCCCTTTAATCTCCTCTTCTTCACTGTAAACACGAGGATTTCATGTATAAACTGCAAACAAACATCATTGTAATAGTTTTCTTAAGATTTAAGAAACTATAAAGTGGACGTAGGCTTGGATTGAGCCCAACCACTATAAAAATATTGTGTGTATCCTTTACTTTTACTGCTTTTTCTGCATTGTTTGTGATCGTGAGGTTGTCACATTGAATTTGGGTGTTAGTACCAAAATTTGGTCTAACATTTTCACACATATTTGCTTTCTCTTCTTCGCAGGTATGGATTATACTTGCAGCTGGCAGGCCCGGCGCGGCCTTGGATTTCTTGGATTATCCAGAACACATCTTCCTTCATTCAGCAAGATATGTTCTGGGGGGCAAAATTTTGACCCGCTTTTTAGTCAAAGCAGTCATACATGGAATCTCTTCTGAACAATACGCTCAAGTGTTGGGAATACCGTCAGAAGACAGCAAGCGATTTGGTTGAAATCGCATCACAAACAAAGAATGGCCCGGAACTCCTATCGGACGACCTTTTCTGGGCCCGAAATCATCAATTACGGAGCTGAGCTCAGTAATTCTCGTAGCTCTCTGAATGAGCTTCAGTTTGAGCTTTGGTTCAACTCAATCGGACTTACGGTTTGAAAGTTATGCCCATTTCCGTGAACGCATGCAGAACCGGAAACTTGGATTTGGAATTAGCATATCCCTTTCGGATCGGATCGGCCTAGGAGGACCGGATCGGATTAAGACATCACTCCTTCACCAACTTAGCATCTTCCCTTCAACGCACAGGTGCCGGCTCGGATTGGAGACCCCGGTTCGGATCGGGATGAGGCAGACCCGACCCGCCTGCAGTAATCTACACAAAACTTCGCAATGTCTTCGGCTCGAAAGCTCCGCACCGGTTCGGATCGGGACCGAACCGATCCCCTTCGACTCTGCACAGAAGTGCACGCACGCTCTCTGCTGGAACAACCGGCTCGGTTCGGATCCGATCCGAACCGACTGGGCCTGCTGCTGCAACACTTCAGATTTGACCGATTCTCTTGCCATAACCACCTCCTACAAACACGGATCGGCCTCCACCTGTCCTAGCACGACCTGATGACCACTTCTCCACTACTTCCGAGATCACCTCAGCGCGTGCCACGTGCCCCTCCGATCCGAACCGATTCAGACTCCCTGGCACTCCTCTACGCCTATAAATACACCACAACATGGCCATTTCAAGGGACTTTTGGCACTTGTTATGGAGGGATTCCACCATTATCGAAACAAGGACTTTGTGAACAGCGGAAGACCGCCCTCTAATCAATCAAAACACGAGGATTTCGTGTATAATCTTCCCTTTAATCTCCTCTTCTTCACTGTAAACACGAGGATTTCATGTATAAACTGCAAACAAACATCATTGTAATAGTTTTCTTAAGATTTAAGAAACTATAAAGTGGACGTAGGCTTGGATTGAGCCCAACCACTATAAAAATATTGTGTGTATCCTTTACTTTTACTGCTTTTTCTGCATTGTTTGTGATCGTGAGGTTGTCACATTGAATTTGGGTGTTAGTACCAAAATTTGGTCTAACATTTTCACACATATTTGCTTTCTCTTCTTCGCAGGTATGGATTATACTTGCAGCTGGCAGGCCCGGCGCGGCCTTGGATTTCTTGGATTATCCAGAACACATCTTCCTTCATTCAGCAAGATATGTTCTGGGGGGCAAAATTTTGACCCGCTTTTTAGTCAAAGCAGTCATACATGGAATCTCTTCTGAACAATACGCTCAAGTGTTGGGAATACCGTCAGAAGACAGCAAGCGATTTGGTTGAAATCGCATCACAAACAAAGAATGGCCCGGAACTCCTATCGGACGACCTTTTCTGGGCCCGAAATCATCAATTACGGAGCTGAGCTCAGTAATTCTCGTAGCTCTCTGAATGAGCTTCAGTTTGAGCTTTGGTTCAACTCAATCGGACTTACGGTTTGAAAGTTATGCCCATTTCCGTGAACGCATGCAGAACCGGAAACTTGGATTTGGAATTAGCATATCCCTTTCGGATCGGATCGGCCTAGGAGGACCGGATCGGATTAAGACATCACTCCTTCACCAACTTAGCATCTTCCCTTCAACGCACAGGTGCCGGCTCGGATTGGAGACCCCGGTTCGGATCGGGATGAGGCAGACCCGACCCGCCTGCAGTAATCTACACAAAACTTCGCAATGTCTTCGGCTCGAAAGCTCCGCACCGGTTCGGATCGGGACCGAACCGATCCCCTTCGACTCTGCACAGAAGTGCACGCACGCTCTCTGCTGGAACAACCGGCTCGGTTCGGATCCGATCCGAACCGACTGGGCCTGCTGCTGCAACACTTCAGATTTGACCGATTCTCTTGCCATAACCACCTCCTACAAACACGGATCGGCCTCCACCTGTCCTAGCACGACCTGATGACCACTTCTCCACTACTTCCGAGATCACCTCAGCGCGTGCCACGTGCCCCTCCGATCCGAACCGATTCAGACTCCCTGGCACTCCTCTACGCCTATAAATACACCACAACATGGCCATTTCAAGGGACTTTTGGCACTTGTTATGGAGGGATTCCACCATTATCGAAACAAGGACTTTGTGAACAGCGGAAGACCGCCCTCTAATCAATCAAAACACGAGGATTTCGTGTATAATCTTCCCTTTAATCTCCTCTTCTTCACTGTAAACACGAGGATTTCATGTATAAACTGCAAACAAACATCATTGTAATAGTTTTCTTAAGATTTAAGAAACTATAAAGTGGACGTAGGCTTGGATTGAGCCCAACCACTATAAAAATATTGTGTGTATCCTTTACTTTTACTGCTTTTTCTGCATTGTTTGTGATCGTGAGGTTGTCACATTGAATTTGGGTGTTAGTACCAAAATTTGGTCTAACATTTTCACACATATTTGCTTTCTCTTCTTCGCAGGTATGGATTATACTTGCAGCTGGCAGGCCCGGCGCGGCCTTGGATTTCTTGGATTATCCAGAACACATCTTCCTTCATTCAGCAAGATATGTTCTGGGGGGCAAAATTTTGACCCGCTTTTTAGTCAAAGCAGTCATACATGGAATCTCTTCTGAACAATACGCTCAAGTGTTGGGAATACCGTCAGAAGACAGCAAGCGATTTGGTTGAAATCGCATCACAAACAAAGAATGGCCCGGAACTCCTATCGGCCGACCTTTTCTGGGCCCGAAATCATCAATTACGGAGCTGAGCTCTGTAATTCTCGTAGCTCTCTGAATGAGCTTCAGTTTGAGCTTTGGTTCAACTCAATCGGACTTACGGTTTGAAAGTTATGCCCATTTCCGTGAACGCATGCAGAACCGGAAACTTGGATTTGGAATTAGCATACCCCTTTCGGATCGGATCGGCCTAGGAGGACCGGATCGGATTAAGACATCACTCCTTCACCAACTTAGCATCTTCCCTTCAACGCACAGGTGCCGGCTCGGATTGGAGACCCCGGTTCGGATCGGGATGAGGCAGACCCGACCCGCCTGCAGTAATCTACACAAAACTTCGCAATGTCTTCGGCTCGAAAGCTCCGCACCGGTTCGGATCGGGACCGAACCGATCCCCTTCGACTCTGCACAGAAGTGCACGCACGCTCTCTGCTGGAACAACCGGCTCGGTTCGGATCCGATCCGAACCGACTGGGCCTGCTGCTGCCACACTTCAGATTTGACCGATTCTCTTGCCATAACCACCTCCTACAAACACGGATCGGCCTCCACCTGTCCTAGCACGACCTGATGACCACTTCTCCACTACTTCCGAGATCACCTCAGCGCGTGCCACGTGCCCCTCCGATCCGAACCGATTCAGACTCCCTGGCACTCCTCTACGCCTATAAATACACCACAACATGGCCATTTCAAGGGACTTTTGGCACTTGTTATGGAGGGATTCCACCATTATCGAAACAAGGACTTTGTGAACAGCGGAAGACCGCCCTCTAATCAATCAAAACACGAGGATTTCGTGTATAATCTTCCCTTTAATCTCCTCTTCTTCACTGTAAACACGAGGATTTCATGTATAAACTGCAAACAAACATCATTGTAATAGTTTTCTTAAGATTTAAGAAACTATAAAGTGGACGTAGGCTTGGATTGAGCCCAACCACTATAAAAATATTGTGTGTATCCTTTACTTTTACTGCTTTTTCTGCATTGTTTGTGATCGTGAGGTTGTCACATTGAATTTGGGTGTTAGTACCAAAATTTGGTCTAAGATTTTCACACATATTTGCTTTCTCTTCTTCGCAGGTATGGATTATACTTGCAGCTGGCAGGCCCGGCGCGGCCTTGGATTTCTTGGATTATCCAGAACACATCTTCCTTCATTCAGCAAGATATGTTCTGGGGGGCAAAATTTTGACCCGCTTTTTAGTCAAAGCAGTCATACATGGAATCTCTTCTGAACAATACGCTCAAGTGTTGGGAATACCGTCAGAAGACAGCAAGCGATTTGGTTGAAATCGCATCACAAACAAAGAATGGCCCGGAACTCCTATCGGACGACCTTTTCTGGGCCCGAAATCATCAATTACGGAGCTAAGCTCCGTAATTCTCGTAGCTCTCTGAATGAGCTTCAGTTTGAGCTTTGGTTCAACTCAATCGGACTTACGGTTTGAAAGTTATGCCCATTTCCGTGAACGCATGCAGAACCGGAAACTTGGATTTGGAATTAGCATACCCCTTTCGGATCGGATCGGCCTAGGAGGACCGGATCGGATTAAGACATCACTCCTTCACCAACTTAGCATCTTCCCTTCAACGCACAGGTGCCGGCTCGGATTGGAGACCCCGGTTCGGATCGGGATGAGGCAGACCCGACCCGCCTGCAGTAATCTACACAAAACTTCGCAATGTCTTCGGCTCGAAAGCTCCGCACCGGTTCGGATCGGGACCGAACCGATCCCCTTCGACTCTGCACAGAAGTGCACGCACGCTCTCTGCTGGAACAACCGGCTCGGTTCGGATCCGATCCGAACCGACTGGGCCTGCTGCTGCCACACTTCAGATTTGACCGATTCTCTTGCCATAACCACCTCCTACAAACACGGATCGGCCTCCACCTGTCCTAGCACGACCTGATGACCACTTCTCCACTACTTCCGAGATCACCTCAGCGCGTGCCACGTGCCCCTCCGATCCGAACCGATTCAGACTCCCTGGCACTCCTCTACGCCTATAAATACACCACAACATGGCCATTTCAAGGGACTTTTGGCACTTGTTATGGAGGGATTCCACCATTATCGAAACAAGGACTTTGTGAACAGCGGAAGACCGCCCTCTAATCAATCAAAACACGAGGATTTCGTGTATAATCTTCCCTTTAATCTCCTCTTCTTCACTGTAAACACGAGGATTTCATGTATAAACTGCAAACAAACATCATTGTAATAGTTTTCTTAAGATTTAAGAAACTATAAAGTGGACGTAGGCTTGGATTGAGCCCAACCACTATAAAAATATTGTGTGTATCCTTTACTTTTACTGCTTTTTCTGCATTGTTTGTGATCGTGAGGTTGTCACATTGAATTTGGGTGTTAGTACCAAAATTTGGTCTAACATTTTCACACATATTTGCTTTCTCTTCTTCGCAGGTATGGATTATACTTGCAGCTGGCAGGCCAGGCGCGGCCTTGGATTTCTTGGATTATCCAGAACACATCTTCCTTCATTCAGCAAGATATGTTCTGGGGGGCAAAATTTTGACCCGCTTTTTAGTCAAAGCAGTCATACATGGAATCTCTTCTGAACAATACGCTCAAGTGTTGGGAATACCGTCAGAAGACAGCAAGCGATTTGGTTGAAATCGCATCACAAACAAAGAATGGCCCGGAACTCCTATCGGACGACCTTTTCTGGGCCCGAAATCATCAATTACGGAGCTAAGCTCCGTAATTCTCGTAGCTCTCTGAATGAGCTTCAGTTTGAGCTTTGGTTCAACTCAATCGGACTTACGGTTTGAAAGTTATGCCCATTTCCGTGAACGCATGCAGAACCGGAAACTTGGATTTGGAATTAGCATACCCCTTTCGGATCGGATCGGCCTAGGAGGACCGGATCGGATTAAGACATCACTCCTTCACCAACTTAGCATCTTCCCTTCAACGCACAGGTGCCGGCTCGGATTGGAGACCCCGGTTCGGATCGGGATGAGGCAGACCCGACCCGCCTGCAGTAATCTACACAAAACTTCGCAATGTCTTCGGCTCGAAAGCTCCGCACCGGTTCGGATCGGGACCGAACCGATCCCCTTCGACTCTGCACAGAAGTGCACGCACGCTCTCTGCTGGAACAACCGGCTCGGTTCGGATCCGATCCGAACCGACTGGGCCTGCTGCTGCCACACTTCAGATTTGACCGATTCTCTTGCCATAACCACCTCCTACAAACACGGATCGGCCTCCACCTGTCCTAGCACGACCTGATGACCACTTCTCCACTACTTCCGAGATCACCTCAGCGCGTGCCACGTGCCCCTCCGATCCGAACCGATTCAGACTCCCTGGCACTCCTCTACGCCTATAAATACACCACAACATGGCCATTTCAAGGGACTTTTGGCACTTGTTATGGAGGGATTCCACCATTATCGAAACAAGGACTTTGTGAACAGCGGAAGACCGCCCTCTTATCAATCAAAACACGAGGATTTCGTGTATAATCTTCCCTTTAATCTCCTCTTCTTCACTGTAAACACGAGGATTTCATGTATAAACTGCAAACAAACATCATTGTAATAGTTTTCTTAAGATTTAAGAAACTATAAAGTGGACGTAGGCTTGGATTGAGCCCAACCACTATAAAAATATTGTGTGTATCCTTTACTTTTACTGCTTTTTCTGCATTGTTTGTGATCGTGAGGTTGTCACATTGAATTTGGGTGTTAGTACCAAAATTTGGTCTAACATTTTCACACATATTTGCTTTCTCTTCTTCGCAGGTATGGATTATACTTGCAGCTGGCAGGCCCGGCGCGGCCTTGGATTTCTTGGATTATCCAGAACACATCTTCCTTCATTCAGCAAGATATGTTCTGGGGGGCAAAATTTTGACCCGCTTTTTAGTCAAAGCAGTCATACATGGAATCTCTTCTGAACAATACGCTCAAGTGTTGGGAATACCGTCAGAAGACAGCAAGCGATTTGGTTGAAATCGCATCACAAACAAAGAATGGCCCGGAACTCCTATCGGACGACCTTTTCTGGGCCCGAAATCATCAATTACGGAGCTGAGCTCTGTAATTCTCGTAGCTCTCTGAATGAGCTTCAGTTTGAGCTTTGGTTCAACTCAATCGGACTTACGGTTTGAAAGTTATGCCCATTTCCGTGAACGCATGCAGAACCGGAAACTTGGATTTGGAATTAGCATATCCCTTTCGGATCGGATCGGCCTAGGAGGACCGGATCGGATTAAGACATCACTCCTTCACCAACTTAGCATCTTCCCTTCAACGCACAGGTGCCGGCTCGGATTGGAGACCCCGGTTCGGATCGGGATGAGGCAGACCCGACCCGCCTGCAGTAATCTACACAAAACTTCGCAATGTCTTCGGCTCGAAAGCTCCGCACCGGTTCGGATCGGGACCGAACCGATCCCCTTCGACTCTGCACAGAAGTGCACGCACGCTCTCTGCTGGAACAACCGGCTCGGTTCGGATCCGATCCGAACCGACTGGGCCTGCTGCTGCCACACTTCAGATTTGACCGATTCTCTTGCCATAACCACCTCCTACAAACACGGATCGGCCTCCACCTGTCCTAGCACGACCTGATGACCACTTCTCCACTACTTCCGAGATCACCTCAGCGCGTGCCACGTGCCCCTCCGATCCGAACCGATTCAGACTCCCTGGCACTCCTCTACGCCTATAAATACACCACAACATGGCCATTTCAAGGGACTTTTGGCACTTGTTATGGAGGGATTCCACCATTATCGAAACTAGGACTTTGTGAACAGCGGAAGACCGCCCTCTTATCAATCAAAACACGAGGATTTCGTGTATAATCTTCCCTTTAATCTCCTCTTCTTCACTGTAAACACGAGGATTTCATGTATAAACTGCAAACAAACATCATTGTAATAGTTTTCTTAAGATTTAAGAAATTATAAAGTGGACGTAGGCTTGGATTGAGCCCAACCACTATAAAAATATTGTGTGTATCCTTTACTTTTACTGCTTTTTCTGCATTGTTTGTGATCGTGAGGTTGTCACATTGAATTTGGGTGTTAGTACCAAAATTTGGTCTAACATTTTCACACATATTTGCTTTCTCTTCTTCGCAGGTATGGATTATACTTGCAGCTGGCAGGCCCGGCGCGGCCTTGGATTTCTTGGATTATCCAGAACACATCTTCCTTCATTCAGCAAGATATGTTCTGGGGGGCAAAATTTTGACCCGCTTTTTAGTCAAAGCAGTCATACATGGAATCTCTTCTGAACAATACGCTCAAGTGTTGGGAATACCGTCAGAAGACAGCAAGCGATTTGGTTGAAATCGCATCACAAACAAAGAATGGCCCGGAACTCCTATCGGACGACCTTTTCTGGGCCCGGAATCATCAATTACGGAGCTGAGCTCTGTAATTCTCGTAGCTCTCTGAATGAGCTTCAGTTTGAGCTTTGGTTCAACTCAATCGGACTTACGGTTTGAAAGTTATGCCCATTTCCGTGAACGCATGCAGAACCGGAAACTTGGATTTGGAATTAGCATATCCCTTTCGGATCGGATCGGCCTAGGAGGACCGGATCGGATTAAGACATCACTCCTTCACCAACTTAGCATCTTCCCTTCAACGCACAGGTGCCGGCTCGGATTGGAGACCCCGGTTCGGATCGGGATGAGGCAGACCCGACCCGCCTGCAGTAATCTACACAAAACTTCGCAATGTCTTCGGCTCGAAAGCTCCGCACCGGTTCGGATCGGGACCGAACCGATCCCCTTCGACTCTGCACAGAAGTGCACGCACGCTCTCTGCTGGAACAACCGGCTCGGTTCGGATCCGATCCGAACCGACTGGGCCTGCTGCTGCCACACTTCAGATTTGACCGATTCTCTTGCCATAACCACCTCCTACAAACACGGATCGGCCTCCACCTGTCCTAGCACGACCTGATGACCACTTCTCCACTACTTCCGAGATCACCTCAGCGCGTGCCACGTGCCCCTCCGATCCGAACCGATTCAGACTCCCTGGCACTCCTCTACGCCTATAAATACACCACAACATGGCCATTTCAAGGGACTTTTGGCACTTGTTATGGAGGGATTCCACCATTATCGAAACAAGGACTTTGTGAACAGCGGAAGACCGCCCTCTAATCAATCAAAACACGAGGATTTCGTGTATAATCTTCCCTTTAATCTCCTCTTCTTCACTGTAAACACGAGGATTTCATGTATAAACTGCAAACAAACATCATTGTAATAGTTTTCTTAAGATTTAAGAAACTATAAAGTGGACGTAGGCTTGGATTGAGCCCAACCACTATAAAAATATTGTGTGTATCCTTTACTTTTACTGCTTTTTCTGCATTGTTTGTGATCGTGAGGTTGTCACATTGAATTTGGGTGTTAGTACCAAAATTTGGTCTAACATTTTCACACATATTTGCTTTCTCTTCTTCGCAGGTATGGATTATACTTGCAGCTGGCAGGCCCGGCGCGGCCTTGGATTTCTTGGATTATCCAGAACACATCTTCCTTCATTCAGCAAGATATGTTCTGGGGGGCAAAATTTTGACCCGCTTTTTAGTCAAAGCAGTCATACATGGAATCTCTTCTGAACAATACGCTCAAGTGTTGGGAATACCGTCAGAAGACAGCAAGCGATTTGGTTGAAATCGCATCACAAACAAAGAATGGCCCGGAACTCCTATCGGACGACCTTTTCTGGGCCCGAAATCATCAATTACGGAGCTGAGCTCTGTAATTCTCGTAGCTCTCTGAATGAGCTTCAGTTTGAGCTTTGGTTCAACTCAATCGGACTTACGGTTTGAAAGTTATGCCCATTTCCGTGAACGCATGCAGAACCGGAAACTTGGATTTGGAATTAGCATATCCCTTTCGGATCGGATCGGCCTAGGAGGACCGGATCGGATTAAGACATCACTCCTTCACCAACTTAGCATCTTCCCTTCAACGCACAGGTGCCGGCTCGGATTGGAGACCCCGGTTCGGATCGGGATGAGGCAGACCCGACCCGCCTGCAGTAATCTACACAAAACTTCGCAATGTCTTCGGCTCGAAAGCTCCGCACCGGTTCGGATCGAGACCGAACCGATCCCCTTCGACTCTGCACAGAAGTGCACGCACGCTCTCTGCTGGAACAACCGGCTCGGTTCGGATCCGATCCGAACCGACTGGGCCTGCTGCTGCCACACTTCAGATTTGACCGATTCTCTTGCCATAACCACCTCCTACAAACACGGATCGGCCTCCACCTGTCCTAGCACGACCTGATGACCACTTCTCCACTACTTCCGAGATCACCTCAGCGCATGCCACGTGCCCCTCCGATCCGAACCGATTCAGACTCCCTGGCACTCCTCTACGCCTATAAATACACCACAACATGGCCATTTCAAGGGACTTTTGGCACTTGTTATGGAGGGATTCCACCATTATCGAAACAAGGACTTTGTGAACAGCGGAAGACCGCCCTCTAATAAATCAAAACACGAGGATTTCGTGTATAGTCTTCCCTTTAATCTCCTCTTCTTCACTGTAAACACGAGGATTTCATGTATAAACTGCAAACAAACATCATTGTAATAGTTTTCTTAAGATTTAACAAACTATAAAGTGGACGTAGGCTTGGATTGAGCCCAACCACTATAAAAATATTGTGTGTATCCTTTACTTTTACTGCTTTTTCTGCATTGTTTGTGATCGTGAGGTTGTCACATTGAATTTGGGTGTTAGTACCAAAATTTGGTCTAACATTTTCAGACATATTTGCTTTCTCTTCTTCGCAGGTATGGATTATACTTGCAGCTGGCAGGCCCGGCACGGCCTTGGATTTCTTGGATTATCCAGAACACATCTTCCTTCATTCAGCAAGATATGTTCTGGGGGGCAAAATTTTGACCCGCTTTTTAGTCAAAGCAGTCATACATGGAATCTCTTCTGAACAATACGCTCAAGTGTTGGGAATACCGTCAGAAGACAGCAAGCGATTTGGTTGAAATCGCATCACAAACAAAGAATGGCCCGGAACTCCTATCGGACGACCTTTTCTGGGCCCGAAATCATCAATTACGGAGCTGAGCTCTGTAATTCTCGTAGCTCTCTGAATGAGCTTCAGTTTGAGCTTTGGTTCAACTCAATCGGACTTACGGTTTGAAAGTTATGCCCATTTCCGTGAACGCATGCAGAACCGGAAACTTGGATTTGGAATTAGCATACCCCTTTCGGATCGGATCGGCCTAGGAGGACCGGATCGGATTAAGACATCACTCCTTCACCAACTTAGCATCTTCCCTTCAACGCACAGGTGCCGGCTCGGATTGGAGACCCCGGTTCGGATCGGGATGAGGCAGACCCGACCCGCCTGCAGTAATCTACACAAAACTTCGCAATGTCTTCGGCTCGAAAGCTCCGCACCGGTTCGGATCGGGACCGAACCGATCCCCTTCGACTCTGCACAGAAGTGCACGCACGCTCTCTGCTGGAACAACCGGCTCGGTTCGGATCCGATCCGAACCGACTGGGCCTGCTGCTGCCACACTTCAGATTTGACCGATTCTCTTGCCATAACCACCTCCTACAAACACGGATCGGCCTCCACCTGTCCTAGCACGACCTGATGACCACTTCTCCACTACTTCCAAGATCACCTCAGCGCGTGCCACGTGCCCCTCCGATCCGAACCGATTCAGACTCCCTGGCACTCCTCTACGCCTATAAATACACCACAACATGGCCATTTCAAGGGACTTTTGGCACTTGTTATGGAGGGATTCCACCATTATCGAAACAAGGACTTTGTGAACAGCGGAAGACCGCCCTCTAATCAATCAAAACACGAGGATTTCGTGTATAATCTTCCCTTTAATCTCCTCTTCTTCACTGTAAACACGAGGATTTCATGTATAAACTGCAAACAAACATCATTGTAATAGTTTTCTTAAGATTTAAGAAACTATAAAGTGGACGTAGGCTTGGATTGAGCCCAACCACTATAAAAATATTGTGTGTATCCTTTACTTTTACTGCTTTTTCTGCATTGTTTGTGATCGTGAGGTTGTCACGTTGAATTTGGGTGTTAGTACCAAAATTTGGTCTAACATTTTCACACATATTTGCTTTCTCTTCTTCGCAGGTATGGATTATACTTGCAGCTGGCAGGCCCGGATCGGCCTTGGATTTCATCGATTATCCAGAACACATCTTCCTTCATTCAGCAAGATATGTTCTACGGGGCAAAATGTTGACCCGCTTTTTAGTCAAAGCAGTCATACATGGAATCTCTTCTGAACAATACGCTCAAGTGTTGGGAATACCGTCAGAAGACAGCAAGCGATTTGGTTGAAATCGCATCACAAACAAAGAATGGCCCGGATCTCCTATCGGACGACCTTTTCTGGGCCCGAAATCATCAATTACGGAGCTAAGCTCAGTAATTCTCGTAGCTCTCTGAATAAGCTTCAGTTTGAGATTTGGTTCAACTCAATCGGACTTACGGTTTGAAAGTTATGCCTATTTCCGTGAACGGATGCAGAACCGGAAACTTGGATTTGGAATTAGCATATCCCTTTCGGATCGGATCGGCCTAGGAGGACCGGATCGGATTAAGACATCACTCCTTCACCAACTCAGCATCTTCCCTTCAACGCACAGGTGCCGGATCGGATTGGAGACCCCGGTTCGGATCGGGATGAGGCAGACCCGACCCGCCTGCATTATTCTACACAAAACTTCGCAATGTCTTCGGCTCCAAAGCTCCGCACCGGTTCGGATCGAGACCGAACCGATCCCCCTCGACTCTGCACAGAAGTGCACGCACGCTCTCTGCTAGAACAACCGGCTCGGTTCGGATCCAATCCGAACCGACTGGGCCTGCTGCTGCCACACTTCAGATTTGACTGATTCTCTTGCCATAACCACCTCCTACAAACACGGATCGGCCTCCACCTATCCTAGCACGACCTGAATACCACTTCTCCACTACTTCCGAGATCACCTCAGCGCGTGCCACGTGCCCCTCCGATCCGAACTGATTCAGACTCCCTGGCACTCCTTTACGCCTAAAAATACACCACAACATGGCCATTTCAAGGGACTTTTGGCACTTGTTCTGGAGGGATTCCACCATTATCGACACAAGGACTTTGTGAACAGCGGAAGACCGCCCTCTAATCAATCAAAACACGAGGATTTCGTGTATAATCTTCCCTTTAATCTCCTCTTCTTCACTGTAAACACGAGGATTTCATGTATAAACTGCAAACAAACATCATTGTAATAGTTTACTTAAGATTTAAGAAACTATAAAGTGGACGTAGGCTTGGATTGAGCCCAACCACTATAAAAATATTGTGTCTATGCTTTACTTTTACTGCTTTTTCTGCATTATTCGATGATCGTGAGGTTGTCACGTTGAATTTGGGTGTTAGTACCAAAATTTGGTCTAACATTTTCACACATATTTGCTTTCTCTTCTTCGCAGGTATGGATTATACTTGCAGCTGGCAGGCCCGGATCGGCCTTGGATTTCTTCGATTATCCAGAACACATCTTCCTTCATTCAGCAAGATATGTTCTGGGGGGCAAAATGTTGACCCGCTTTTTAGTCAAAGCAGTCATACATGGAATCTCTTCTGAACAATACGCTCAAGTGTTGGGAATACCGTCAGAAGACAGCAAGTGATTTGGTTGAAATCGCATCACAAACAAAGAATGGCCCGGATCTCCTATCGAACGACGTTTTCTGGGCCCGAAATCATCAATTACGGAGCTGAGCTCAGTAATTCTCGTAGCTCTCTGAATAAGCTTCAGTTTGAGCTTTGGTTCAACTCAATCGGACTTACGGTTTGAAAGTTATGCCTATTTCCGTGAACGGATGCAGAACCGGAAACTTGGATTTGGAATTAGCATATCCCTTTCGGATCGGATCGGCCTAGGAGGACCGGATCGGATTAAGACATCACTCCTTCACCAACTCAGCATCATCCCTTCAACGCACAGGAGCCGGATCGGATTGGAGACCCCGGTTCGGATCGGGATGAGGCAGACCCGACCCGCCTGCATTATTCTACACAAAACTTCGCAATGTCTTCGGCTCCAAAGCTCCGCACCGGTTCGGATCGAGACCGAACCGATCCCCCTCGACTCTGCATAGAAGTGCACGCACGCTCTCTGCTAGAACAACCGGCTCGGTTCGGATCCAATCCGAACCGACTGGGCCTGCTGCTGCCACACTTCAGATTTGACTGATTCTCTTGCCATAACCACCTCCTACAAACACGGATCGGCCTCCACCTATCCTAGCACGACCTGAATATCACTTCTCCACTACTTCCGAGATCACCTCAGCGCGTGCCACGTGCCCCTCCGATCCGAACCGATTCAGACTCCCTGGCACTCCTTTACGCCTATAAATACACCACAACATGGCCATTTCAAGGGACTTTTGGCACTTGTTCTGGAGGGATTCCACCATTATCGACACAAGGACTTTGTGAACAGCGGAAGACCGCCCTCTAATCAATCAAAACACGAGGATTTCGTGTATAATCTTCCCTTTCATCTCCTCTTCTTCACTGTAAACACGAGGATTTCATGTATAAACTGCAAACAAACATCATTGTAATAGTTTACTTAAGATTTAAGAAACTATAAAGTGGACGTAGGCTTGGATTGAGCCCAACCACTATAAAAATATTGTGTGTATGCTTTACTTTTACTGCTTTTTCTGCATTGTTCGGTGATCGTGAGGTTGTCACGTTGAATTTGGGTGTTAGTACCAAAATTTGGTCTAACATTTTCACACATATTTGCTTTCTCTTCTTCGCAGGTATGGATTATACTTGCAGCTGGCAGGCCCGGATCGGCCTTGGATTTCTTCGATTATCCAGAACACATCTTCCTTCATTCAGCAAGATATGTTCTGGGGGGCAAAATGTTGACCCGCTTTTTAGTCAAAGCAGTCATACATGGAATCTCTTCTGAACAATACGCTCAAGTGTTGGGAATACCGTCAGAAGACAGCAAGCGATTTGGTTGAAATCGCATCACAAACAAAGAATGGCCCGGATCTCCTATCGAACGACCTTTTCTGGGCCCGAAATCATCAATTACGGAGCCGAGCTCAGTAATTCTCGTAGCTCTCTGAATAATCTTCAGTTTGAGCTTTGGTTCAACTCAATCGGACTTACGGTTTGAAAGTTATGCCCATTTCCGTGAACGGATGCAGAACCGGAAACTTGGATTTGGAATTAGCATATCCCTTTCGGATCGGATCGGCCTAGGAGGACCGGATCGGATTAAGACATCACTCCTTCACCAACTCAGCATCTTCCCTTCAACGCACAGGTGCCGGATCGGATTGGAGACCCCGGTTCGGATCGGGATGAGGCAGACCCGACCCGCCTGCATTATTCTACACAAAACTTCGCAATGTCTTCGGCTCCAAAGCTCCGCACCGGTTCGGATCGAGACCGAACCGATCCCCCTCGACTCTGCACAGAAGTGCACGCACGCTCTCTGCTAGAACAACCGGCTCGGTTCGGATCCAATCCGAACCGACTGGGCCTGCTGCTGCCACACTTCAGATTTGACTGATTCTCTTGCCATAACCACCTCCTACAAACACGGATCGGCCTCCACCTATCCTAGCATGACCTGAATACCACTTCTCCACTACTTCCGAGATCACCTCAGCGCGTGCCACGTGCCCCTCCGATCCGAACCGATTCAGACTCCCTGGCACTCCTCTACGCCTATAAATACACCACAACATGGCCATTTCAAGGGACTTTTGGCACTTGTTCTGGAGGGATTCCACCATTATCGACACAAGGACTTTGTGAACAGCGGAAGACCGCCCTCTAATCAATCAAAACACGAGGATTTCATGTATAATCTTCCCTTTAATCTCCTCTTCTTCACTGTAAACACGAGGATTTCATGTATAAACTGCAAACAAACATCATTGTAATAGTTTACTTAAGATTTAAGAAACTATAAAGTGGACGTAGGCTTGGATTGAGCCCAACCACTATAAAAATATTGTGTCTATGCTTTACTTTTAATGCTTTTTCTGCATTGTTCGATGATCGTGAGGTTGTCACGTTGAATTTGGGTGTTAGTACCAAAATTTGGTCTAACATTTTCACACATATTTGCTTTCTCTTCTTCGCAGGTATGGATTATACTTGCAGCTGGCAGGCCCGGATCGGCCTTGGATTTCTTCGATTATCCAGAACACATCTTCCTTCATTCAGCAAGATATGTTCTGGGGGGCAAAATGTTGACCCGCTTTTTAGTCAAAGCAGTCATACATGGAATCTCTTCTGAACAATACGCTCAAGTGTTGGGAATACCGTCAGAAGACAGCAAGCGATTTGGTTGAAATCGCATCACAAACAAAGAATGGCCCGGATCTCCTATCGGACGACCTTTTCTGGGCCCGAAATCATCAATTACGGAGCTGAGCTCAGTAATTCTCGTAGCTCTCTGAATAATCTTCAGTTTGAGCTTTGGTTCAACTCAATCGGACTTACGGTTTGAAAGTTATGCCCATTTCCGTGAACGGATGCAGAACCGGAAACTTGGATTTGGAATTAGCATATCCCTTTCGGATCGGATCGGCCTAGGAGGACCGGATCGGATTAAGACATCACTCCTTCACCAACTCAGCATCTTCCCTTCAACGCACAGGTGCCGGATCGGATTGGAGACCCCGGTTCGGATCGGGATGAGGCAGACCCGACCCGCCTGCATTATTCTACACAAAACTTCGCAATGTCTTCGGCTCCAAAGCTCCGCACCGGTTCGGATCGAGACCGAACCGATCCCCCTCGACTCTGCACAGAAGTGCACGCACGCTCTCTGCTAGAACAACCGGCTCGGTTCGGATCCAATCCGAACCGACTGGGCCTGCTGCTGCCACACTTCAGATTTGACTGATTCTCTTGCCATAACCACCTCCTACAAACACGGATCGGCCTCCACCTATCCTAGCACGACCTGAATACCACTTCTCCACTACTTCCGAGATCACCTCAGCGCGTGCCACGTGCCCCTCCGATCCGAACCGATTCAGACTCCCTGGCACTCCTTTACGCCTATAAATACACCACAACATGGCCATTTCAAGGGACTTTTGGCACTTGTTCTGGAGGGATTCCACCATTATCGACACAAGGACTTTGTGAACAGCGGAAGACCGCCCTCTAATCAATCAAAACACGAGGATTTCATGTATAATCTTCCCTTTAATCTCCTCTTCTTCACTGTAAACACGAGGATTTCATGTATAAACTGCAAACAAACATCATTGTAATAGTTTACTTAAGATTTAAGAAACTATAAAGTGGACGTAGGCTTGGATTGAGCCCAACCACTATAAAAATATTGTGTCTATGCTTTACTTTTACTGCTTTTTCTGCATTGTTCGATGATCGTGAGGTTGTCACGTTGAATTTGGGTGTTAGTACCAAAATTTGGTCTAACATTTTCACACATATTTGCTTTCTCTTCTTCGCAGGTATGGATTATACTTGCAGCTGGCAGGCCCGGATCGGCCTTGGATTTCTTCGATTATCCAGAACACATCTTCCTTCATTCAGCAAGATATGTTCTACGGGGCAAAATGTTGACCCGCTTTTTAGTCAAAGCAGTCATACATGGAATCTCTTCTGAACAATACGCTCAAGTGTTGGGAATACCGTCAGAAGACAGCAAGCGATTTGGTTGAAATCGCATCACAAACAAAGAATGGCCCGGATCTCCTATCGGACGACCTTTTCTGGGCCCGAAATCATCAATTACGGAGCTGAGCTCAGTAATTCTCGTAGCTCTCTGAATAATCTTCAGTTTGAGCTTTGGTTCAACTCAATCGGACTTACGGTTTGAAAGTTATGCCCATTTCCGTGAACGGATGCAGAACCGGAAACTTGGATTTGGAATTAGCATATCCCTTTCGGATCGGATCGGCCTAGGAGGACCGGATCGGATTAAGACATCACTCCTTCACCAACTCAGCATCTTCCCTTCAACGCACAGGTGCCGGATCGGATTGGAGACCCCGGTTCGGATCGGGATGAGGCAGACCCGACCCGCCTGCATTATTCTACACAAAACTTCGCAATGTCTTCGGCTCCAAAGCTCCGCACCGGTTCGGATCGAGACCGAACCGATCCCCCTCGACTCTGCACAGAAGTGCACGCACGCTCTCTGCTAGAACAACCGGCTCGGTTCGGATCCAATCCGAACCGACTGGGCCTGCTGCTGCCACACTTCAGATTTGACTGATTCTCTTGCCATAACCACCTCCTACAAACACGGATCGGCCTCCACCTATCCTAGCACGACCTGAATACCACTTCTCCACTACTTCCGAGATCACCTCAGCGCGTGCCACGTGCCCCTCCGATCCGAACCGATTCAGACTCCCTGGCACTCCTTTACGCCTATAAATACACCACAACATGGCCATTTCAAGGGACTTTTGGCACTTGTTCTGGAGGGATTCCACCATTATCGACACAAGGACTTTGTGAACAGCGGAAGACCGCCCTCTAATCAATCAAAACACGAGGATTTCATGTATAATCTTCCCTTTAATCTCCTCTTCTTCACTGTAAACACGAGGATTTCATGTATAAACTGCAAACAAACATCATTGTAATAGTTTACTTAAGATTTAAGAAACTATAAAGTGGACGTAGGCTTGGATTGAGCCCAACCACTATAAAAATATTGTGTCTATGCTTTACTTTTACTGCTTTTTCTGCATTGTTCGATGATCGTGAGGTTGTCACGTTGAATTTGGGTGTTAGTACCAAAATTTGGTCTAACATTTTCACACATATTTGCTTTCTCTTCTTCGCAGGTATGGATTATACTTGCAGCTGGCAGGCCCGGATCGGCCTTGGATTTCTTCGATTATCCAGAACACATCTTCCTTCATTCAGCAAGATATGTTCTACGGGGCAAAATGTTGACCCGCTTTTTAGTCAAAGCAGTCATACATGGAATCTCTTCTGAACAATACGCTCAAGTGTTGGGAATACCGTCAGAAGACAGCAAGCGATTTGGTTGAAATCGCATCACAAACAAAGAATGGCCCGGATCTCCTATCGGACGACCTTTTCTGGGCCCGAAATCATCAATTACGGAGCTGAGCTCAGTAATTCTCGTAGCTCTCTGAATAATCTTCAGTTTGAGCTTTGGTTCAACTCAATCGGACTTACGGTTTGAAAGTTATGCCCATTTCCGTGAACGGATGCAGAACCGGAAACTTGGATTTGGAATTAGCATATCCCTTTCGGATCGGATCGGCCTAGGAGGACCGGATCGGATTAAGACATCACTCCTTCACCAACTCAGCATCTTCCCTTCAACGCACAGGTGCCGGATCGGATTGGAGACCCCGGTTCGGATCGGGATGAGGCAGACCCGACCCGCCTGCATTATTCTACACAAAACTTCGCAATGTCTTCGGCTCCAAAGCTCCGCACCGGTTCGGATCGAGACCGAACCGATCCCCCTCGACTCTGCACAGAAGTGCACGCACGCTCTCTGCTAGAACAACCGGCTCGGTTCGGATCCAATCCGAACCGACTGGGCCTGCTGCTGCCACACTTCAGATTTGACTGATTCTCTTGCCATAACCACCTCCTACAAACACGGATCGGCCTCCACCTATCCTAGCACGACCTGAATACCACTTCTCCACTACTTCCGAGATCACCTCAGCGCGTGCCACGTGCCCCTCCGATCCGAACCGATTCAGACTCCCTGGCACTCCTTTACGCCTATAAATACACCACAACATGGCCATTTCAAGGGACTTTTGGCACTTGTTCTGGAGGGATTCCACCATTATCGACACAAGGACTTTGTGAACAGCGGAAGACCGCCCTCTAATCAATCAAAACACGAGGATTTCGTGTATAATCTTCCCTTTAATCTCCTCTTCTTCACTGTAAACACGAGGATTTCATGTATAAACTGCAAACAAACATCATTGTAATAGTTTACTTAAGATTTAAGAAACTATAAAGTGGACGTAGGCTTGGATTGAGCCCAACCACTATAAAAATATTGTGTGTATGCTTTACTTTTGCTGCTTTTTCTGCATTGTTCGGTGATCGTGAGGTTGTCACGTTGAATTTGTGTGTTAGTACCAAAATTTGGTCTAACATTTTCACACATATTTGCTTTCTCTTCTTCGCAGGTATGGATTATACTTGCAGCTGGCAGGCCCGGATCGGCCTTGGATTTCTTCGATTATCCAGAACACATCTTCCTTCATTCAGCAAGATATGTTCTGGGGGGCAAAATGTTGACCCGCTTTTTAGTCAAAGCAGTCATACATGGAATCTCTTCTGAACAATACGCTCAAGTGTTGGGAATACCGTCAGAAGACAGCAAGCGATTTGGTTGAAATCGCATCACAAACAAAGAATGGCCCGGATCTCCTATCGGACGACCTTTTCTGGGCCCGAAATCATCAATTACGGAGCTGAGCTCAGTAATTCTCGTAGCTCTCTGAATAATCTTCAGTTTGAGCTTTGGTTCAACTCAATCGGACTTACAGTTTGAAAGTTATGCCCATTTCCGTGAACGGATGCAGAACCGGAAACTTGGATTTGGAATTAGCATATCCCTTTCGGATCGGATCGGCCTAGGAGGACCGGATCGGATTAAGACATCACTCCTTCACCAACTCAGCATCTTCCCTTCAACGCACAGGTGCCGGATCGGATTGGAGACCCCGGTTCGGATCGGGATGAGGCAGACCCGACCCGCCTGCATTATTCTACACAAAACTTCGCAATGTCTTCGGCTCCAAAGCTCCGCACCGGTTCGGATCGAGACCGAACCGATCCCCCTCGACTCTGCACAGAAGTGCACGCACGCTCTCTGCTAGAACAACCGGCTCGGTTCGGATCCAATCCGAACCGACTGGGCCTGCTGCTGCCACACTTCAGATTTGACTGATTCTCTTGCCATAACCACCTCCTACAAACACGGATCGGCCTCCACCTATCCTAGCACGACCTGAATACCACTTCTCCACTACTTCCGAGATCACCTCAGCGCGTGCCACGTGCCCCTCCGATCCGAACCGATTCAGACTCCCTGGCACTCCTTTACGCCTATAAATACACCACAACATGGCCATTTCAAGGGACTTTTGGCACTTGTTCTGGAGGGATTCCACCATTATCGACACAAGGACTTTGTGAACAGCGGAAGACCGCCCTCTAATCAATCAAAACACGAGGATTTCATGTATAATCTTCCCTTTAATCTCCTCTTCTTCACTGTAAACACGAGGATTTCATGTATAAACTGCAAACAAACATCATTGTAATAGTTTACTTAAGATTTAAGAAACTATAAAGTGGACGTAGGCTTGGATTGAGCCCAACCACTATAAAAATATTGTGTCTATGCTTTACTTTTACTGCTTTTTCTGCATTGTTCGATGATCGTGAGGTTGTCACGTTGAATTTGGGTGTTAGTACCAAAATTTGGTCTAACATTTTCACACATATTTTCTTTCTCTTCTTCGCAGGTATGGATTATACTTGCAGCTGGCAGGCCCGGATCGGCCTTGGATTTCTTCGATTATCCAGAACACATCTTCCTTCATTCAGCAAGATATGTTCTGGGGGGCAAAATGTTGACCCGCTTTTTAGTCAAAGCAGTCATACATGGAATCTCTTCTGAACAATACGCTCAAGTGTTGGGAATACCGTCAGAAGACAGCAAGCGATTTGGTTGAAATCGCATCACAAACAAAGAATGGCCCGGATCTCCTATCGGACGACCTTTTCTGGGCCCGAAATCATCAATTACGGAGCTGAGCTCAGTAATTCTCATAGCTCTCTGAATAATCTTCAGTTTGAGCTTTGGTTCAACTCAATCGGACTTACGGTTTGAAAGTTATGCCCATTTCCGTGAACGGATGCAGAACCGGAAACTTGGATTTGGAATTAGCATATCCCTTTCGGATCGGATCGGCCTAGGAGGACCGGATCGGATTAAGACATCACTCCTTCACGAACTCAGCATCTTCCCTTCAACGCACAGGTGCCGGATCGGATTGGAGACCCCGGTTCGGATCGGGATGAGGCAGACCCGACCCGCCTGCATTATTCTACACAAAACTTCGCAATGTCTTCGGCTCCAAAGCTCCGCACCGGTTCGGATCGAGACCGAACCGATCCCCCTCGACTCTGCACAGAAGTGCACGCACGCTCTCTGCTAGAACAACCGGCTCGGTTCGGATCCAATCCGAACCGACTGGGCCTGCTGCTGCCACACTTCAGATTTGACTGATTCTCTTGCCATAACCACCTCCTACAAACACGGATCGGCCTCCACCTATCCTAGCACGACCTGAATACCACTTCTCCACTACTTCCGAGATCACCTCAGCGCGTGCCACGTGCCCCTCCGATCCGAACCGATTCAGACTCCCTGGCACTCCTTTACGCCTATAAATACACCACAACATGGCCATTTCAAGGGACTTTTGGCACTTGTTCTGGAGGGATTCCACCATTATCGACACAAGGACTTTGTGAACAGCGGAAGACCGCCCTCTAATCAATCAAAACACGAGGATTTCGTGTATAATCTTCCCTTTAATCTCCTCTTCTTCACTGTAAACACGAGGATTTCATGTATAAACTGCAAACAAACATCATTGTAATAGTTTACTTAAGATTTAAGAAACTATAAAGTGGACGTAGGCTTGGATTGAGCCCAACCACTATAAAAATATTGTGTGTATGCTTTACTTTTGCTGCTTTTTCTGCATTGTTCGGTGATCGTGAGGTTGTCACGTTGAATTTGTGTGTTAGTACCAAAATTTGGTCTAACATTTTCACACATATTTGCTTTCTCTTCTTCGCAGGTATGGATTATACTTGCAGCTGGCAGGCCCGGATCGGCCTTGGATTTCTTCGATTATCCAGAACACATCTTCCTTCATTCAGCAAGATATGTTCTGGGGGGCAAAATGTTGACCCGCTTTTTAGTCAAAGCAGTCATACATGGAATCTCTTCTGAACAATACGCTCAAGTGTTGGGAATACCGTCAGAAGACAGCAAGCGATTTGGTTGAAATCGCATCACAAACAAAGAATGGCCCGGATCTCCTATCGGACGACCTTTTCTGGGCCCGAAATCATCAATTACGGAGCTGAGCTCAGTAATTCTCGTAGCTCTCTGAATAAGCTTCAGTTTGAGCTTTGGTTCAACTCAATCGGACTTACGGTTTGAAAGTTATGCCCATTTCCGTGAACGGATGCAGAACCGGAAACTTGGATTTGGAATTAGCATATCCCTTTCGGATCGGATCGGCCTAGGAGGACCGGATCGGATTAAGACATCACTCCTTCACCAACTCAGCATCTTCCCTTCAACGCACAGGTGCCGGATCGGATTGGAGACCCCGGTTCGGATCGGGATGAGGCAGACCCGACCCGCCTGCATTATTCTACACAAAACTTCGCAATGTCTTCGGCTCCAAAGCTCCGCACCGGTTCGGATCGAGACCGAACCGATCCCCCTCGACTCTGCACAGAAGTGCACGCACGCTCTCTGCTAGAACAACCGGCTCGGTTCGGATCCAATCCGAACCGACTGGGCCTGCTGCTGCCACACTTCAGATTTGACTGATTCTCTTGCCATAACCACCTCCTACAAACACGGATCGGCCTCCACCTATCCTAGCACGACCTGAATACCACTTCTCCACTACTTCCGAGATCACCTCAGCGCGTGCCACGTGCCCCTCCGATCCGAACCGATTCAGACTCCCTGGCACTCCTCTACGCCTATAAATACACCACAACATGGCCATTTCAAGGGACTTTTGGCACTTGTTCTGGAGGGATTCCACCATTATCGACACAAGGACTTTGTGAACAGCGGAAGACCGCCCTCTAATCAATCAAAACACGAGGATTTCGTGTATAATCTTCCCTTTAATCTCCTCTTCTTCACTGTAAACACGAGGATTTCATGTATAAACTGCAAACAAACATCATTGTAATAGTTTACTTAAGATTTAAGAAACTATAAAGTGGACGTAGGCTTGGATTGAGCCCAACCACTATAAAAATATTGTGTGTATGCTTTACTTTTACTGCTTTTTCTGCATTGTTCGGTGATCGTGAGGTTGTCACGTTGAATTTGGGTGTTAGTACCAAAATTTGGTCTAACATTTTCACACATATTTGCTTTCTCTTCTTCGCAGGTATGGATTATACTTGCAGCTGGCAGGCCCGGATCGGCCTTGGATTTCTTCGATTATCCAGAACACATCTTCCTTCATTCAGCAAGATATGTTCTGGGGGGCAAAATGTTGACCCGCTTTTTAGTCAAAGCAGTCATACATGGAATCTCTTCTGAACAATACGCTCAAGTGTTGGGAATACCGTCAGAAGACAGCAAGCGATTTGGTTGAAATCGCATCACAAACAAAGAATGGCCCGGATCTCCTATCGGACGACCTTTTCTGGGCCCGAAATCATCAATTACGGAGCTGAGCTCAGTAATTCTCGTAGCTCTCTGAATAAGCTTCAGTTTGAGCTTTGGTTCAACTCAATCGGACTTACGGTTTGAAAGTTATGCCTATTTCCGTGAACGGATGCAGAACCGGAAACTTGGATTTGGAATTAGCATATCCCTTTCGGATCGGATCGGCCTAGGAGGACCGGATCGGATTAAGACATCACTCCTTCACCAACTCAGCATCATCCCTTCAACGCACAGGTGCCGGATCGGATTGGAGACCCCGGTTCGGATCGGGATGAGGCAGACCCGACCCGCCTGCATTATTCTACACAAAACTTCGCAATGTCTTCGGCTCCAAAGCTCCGCACCGGTTCGGATCGAGACCGAACCGATCCCCCTCGACTCTGCACAGAAGTGCACGCACGCTCTCTGCTAGAACAACCGGCTCGGTTCGGATCCAATTCGAACCGACTGGGCCTGCTGCTGCCACACTTCAGATTTGACTGATTCTCTTGCCATAACCACCTCCTACAAACACGGATCGGCCTCCACCTATCCTAGCACGACCTGAATACCACTTCTCCACTACTTCCGAGATCACCTCAGCGCGTGCCACGTGCCCCTCCGATCCGAACCGATTCAGACTCCCTGGCACTCCTCTACGCCTATAAATACACCACAACATGGCCATTTCAAGGGACTTTTGGCACTTGTTCTGGAGGGATTCCACCATTATCGACACAAGGACTTTGTGAACAGCGGAAGACCGCCCTCTAATCAATCAAAACACGAGGATTTCGTGTATAATCTTCCCTTTAATCTCCTCTTCTTCACTGTAAACACGAGGATTTCATGTATAAACTGCAAACAAACATCATTGTAATAGTTTACTTAAGATTTAAGAAACTATAAAGTGGACGTAGGCTTGGATTGAGCCCAACCACTATAAAAATATTGTGTGTATGCTTTACTTTTACTGCTTTTTCTGCATTGTTCGGTGATCGTGAGGTTGTCACGTTGAATTTGGGTGTTAGTACCAAAATTTGGTCTAACATTTTCACACATATTTGCTTTCTCTTCTTCGCAGGTATGGATTATACTTGCAGCTGGCAGGCCCGGATCGGCCTTGGATTTCTTCGATTATCCAGAACACATCTTCCTTCATTCAGCAAGATATGTTCTGGGGGGCAAAATGTTGACCCGCTTTTTAGTCAAAGCAGTCATACATGGAATCTCTTCTGAACAATACGCTCAAGTGTTGGGAATACCGTCAGAAGACAGCAAGCGATTTGGTTGAAATCGCATCACAAACAAAGAATGGCCCGGATCTCCTATCGGACGACCTTTTCTGGGCCCGAAATCATCAATTACGGAGCTGAGCTCAGTAATTCTCGTAGCTCTCTGAATAATCTTCAGTTTGAGCTTTGGTTCAACTCAATCGGACTTACGGTTTGAAAGTTATGCCCATTTCCGTGAACGGATGCAGAACCGGAAACTTGGATTTGGAATTAGCATATCCCTTTCGGATCGGATCGGCCTAGTAGGACCGGATCGGATTAAGACATCACTCCTTCACCAACTCAGCATCTTCCCTTCAACGCACAGGTGCCGGATCGGATTGGAGACCCCGGTTCGGATCGGGATGAGGCAGACCCGACCCGCCTGCATTATTCTACACAAAACTTCGCAATGTCTTCGGCTCCAAAGCTCCGCACCGGTTCGGATCGAGACCGAACCGATCCCCCTCGACTCTGCACAGAAGTGCACGCACGCTCTCTGCTAGAACAACCGGCTCGGTTCGGATCCAATCCGAACCGACTGGGCCTGCTGCTGCCACACTTCAGATTTGACTGATTCTCTTGCCATAACCACCTCCTACAAACACGGATCGGCCTCCACCTATCCTAGCACGACCTGAATACCACTTCTCCACTACTTCCGAGATCACCTCAGCGCGTGCCACGTGCCCCTCCGATCCGAACCGATTCAGACTCCCTGGCACTCCTCTACGCCTATAAATACACCACAACATGGCCATTTCAAGGGACTTTTGGCACTTGTTCTGGAGGGATTCCACCATTATCGACACAAGGACTTTGTGAACAGCGGAAGACCGCCCTCTAATCAATCAAAACACGAGGATTTCGTGTATAATCTTCCCTTTAATCTCCTCTTCTTCACTGTAAACACGAGGATTTCATGTATAAACTGCAAACAAACATCATTGTAATAGTTTACTTAAGATTTAAGAAACTATAAAGTGGACGTAGGCTTGGATTGAGCCCAACCACTATAAAAATATTGTGTGTATGCTTTACTTTTACTGCTTTTTCTGCATTGTTCGGTGATCGTGAGGTTGTCACGTTGAATTTGGGTGTTAGTACCAAAATTTGGTCTAACATTTTCACACATATTTGCTTTCTCTTCTTCGCAGGTATGGATTATACTTGCAGCTGGCAGGCCCGGATCGGCCTTGGATTTCTTCGATTATCCAGAACACATCTTCCTTCATTCAGCAAGATATGTTCTGGGGGGCAAAATGTTGACCCGCTTTTTAGTCAAAGCAGTCATATATGGAATCTCTTCTGAACAATACGCTCAAGTGTTGGGAATACCGTCAGAAGACAGCAAGCGATTTGGTTGAAATCGCATCACAAACAAAGAATGGCCCGGATCTCCTATCGGACGACCTTTTCTGGGCCCGAAATCATCAATTACGGAGCTGAGCTCAGTAATTCTCGTAGCTCTCTGAATAAGCTTCAGTTTGAGCTTTGGTTCAACTCAATCGGACTTACGGTTTGAAAGTTATGCCCATTTCCGTGAACGGATGCAGAACCGGAAACTTGGATTTGGAATTAGCATATCCCTTTCGGATCGGATCGGCCTAGGAGGACCGGATCGGATTAAGACATCACTCCTTCACCAACTCAGCATCTTCCCTTCAACGCACAGGTGCCGGATCGGATTGGAGACCCCGGTTCGGATCGGGATGAGGCAGACCCGACCCGCCTGCATTATTCTACACAAAACTTCGCAATGTCTTCGGCTCCAAAGCTCCGCACCGGTTCGGATCGAGACCGAACCGATCCCCCTCGACTCTGCACAGAAGTGCACGCACGCTCTCTGCTAGAACAACCGGCTCGGTTCGGATCCAATCCGAACCGACTGGGCCTGCTGCTGCCACACTTCAGATTTGACTGATTCTCTTGCCATAACCACCTCCTACAAACACGGATCGGCCTCCACCTATCCTAGCACGACCTGAATACCACTTCTCCACTACTTCCGAGATCACCTCAGCGCGTGCCACGTGCCCCTCCGATCCGAACCGATTCAGACTCCCTTGCACTCCTCTACGCCTATAAATACACCACAACATGGCCATTTCAAGGGACTTTTGGCACTTGTTCTGGAGGGATTCCACCATTATCGACACAAGGACTTTGTGAACAGCGGAAGACCGCCCTCTAATCAATCAAAACACGAGGATTTCGTGTATAATCTTCCCTTTAATCTCCTCTTCTTCACTGTAAACACGAGGATTTCATGTATAAACTGCAAACAAACATCATTGTAATAGTTTACTTAAGATTTAAGAAACTATAAAGTGGACGTAGGCTTGGATTGAGCCCAACCACTATAAAAATATTGTGTGTATGCTTTACTTTTACTGCTTTTTCTGCATTGTTCGGTGATCGTGAGGTTGTCACGTTGAATTTGGGTGTTAGTACCAAAATTTGGTTTAACATTTTCACACATATTTGCTTTCTCTTCTTCGCAGGTATGGATTATACTTGCAGCTGGCAGGCCCGGATCGGCCTTGGATTTCTTCGATTATCCAGCACACATCTTCCTTCATTCAGCAAGATATGTTCTGGGGGGCAAAATGTTGACCCGCTTTTTAGTCAAAGCAGTCATACATGGAATCTCTTCTGAACAATACGCTCAAGTGTTGGGAATACCGTCAGAAGACAGCAAGCGATTTGGTTGAAATCGCATCACAAACAAAGAATGGCCCGGATCTCCTATCGGACGACCTTTTCTGGGCCCGAAATCATCAATTACGGAGCTGAGCTCAGTAATTCTCGTAGCTCTCTGAATAATCTTCAGTTTGAGCTTTGGTTCAACTCAATCGGACTTACGGTTTGAAAGTTATGCCCATTTCCGTGAACGGATGCAGAACCGGAAACTTGGATTTGGAATTAGCATATCCCTTTCGGATCGGATCGGCCTAGTAGGACCGGATCGGATTAAGACATCACTCCTTCACCAACTCAGCATCTTCCCTTCAACGCACAGGTGCCGGATCGGATTGGAGACCCCGGTTCGGATCGGGATGAGGCAGACCCGACCCGCCTGCATTATTCTACACAAAACTTCGCAATGTCTTCGGCTCCAAAGCTCCGCACCGGTTCGGATCGAGACCGAACCGATCCCCCTCGACTCTGCACAGAAGTGCACGCACGCTCTCTGCTAGAACAACCGGCTCGGTTCGGATCCAATCCGAACCGACTGGGCCTGCTGCTGCCACACTTCAGATTTGACTGATTCTCTTGCCATAACCACCTCCTACAAACACGGATCGGCCTCCACCTATCCTAGCACGACCTGAATACCACTTCTCCACTACTTCCGAGATCACCTCAGCGCGTGCCACGTGCCCCTCCGATCCGAACCGATTCAGACTCCCTGGCACTCCTCTACGCCTATAAATACACCACAACATGGCCATTTCAAGGGACTTTTGGCACTTGTTCTGGAGGGATTCCACCATTATCGACACAAGGACTTTGTGAACAGCGGAAGACCGCCCTCTAATCAATCAAAACACGAGGATTTCGTGTATAATCTTCCCTTTAATCTCCTCTTCTTCACTGTAAACACGAGGATTTCATGTATAAACTGCAAACAAACATCATTGTAATAGTTTACTTAAGATTTAAGAAACTATAAAGTGGACGTAGGCTTGGATTGAGCCCAACCACTATAAAAATATTGTGTGTATGCTTTACTTTTACTGCTTTTTCTGCATTGTTCGGTGATCGTGAGGTTGTCACGTTGAATTTGGGTGTTAGTACCAAAATTTGGTCTAACATTTTCACACATATTTGCTTTCTCTTCTTCGCAGGTATGGATTATACTTGCAGCTGGCAGGCCCGGATCGGCCTTGGATTTCTTCGATTATCCAGAACACATCTTCCTTCATTCAGCAAGATATGTTCTGGGGGGCAAAATGTTGACCCGCTTTTTAGTCAAAGCAGTCATATATGGAATCTCTTCTGAACAATACGCTCAAGTGTTGGGAATACCGTCAGAAGACAGCAAGCGATTTGGTTGAAATCGCATCACAAACAAAGAATGGCCCGGATCTCCTATCGGACGACCTTTTCTGGGCCCGAAATCATCAATTACGGAGCTGAGCTCAGTAATTCTCGTAGCTCTCTGAATAAGCTTCAGTTTGAGCTTTGGTTCAACTCAATCGGACTTACGGTTTGAAAGTTATGCCCATTTCCGTGAACGGATGCAGAACCGGAAACTTGGATTTGGAATTAGCATATCCCTTTCGGATCGGATCGGCCTAGGAGGACCGGATCGGATTAAGACATCACTCCTTCACCAACTCAGCATCTTCCCTTCAACGCACAGGTGCCGGATCGGATTGGAGACCCCGGTTCGGATCGGGATGAGGCAGACCCGACCCGCCTGCATTATTCTACACAAAACTTCGCAATGTCTTCGGCTCCAAAGCTCCGCACCGGTTCGGATCGAGACCGAACCGATCCCCCTCGACTCTGCACAGAAGTGCACGCACGCTCTCTGCTAGAACAACCGGCTCGGTTCGGATCCAATCCGAACCGACTGGGCCTGCTGCTGCCACACTTCAGATTTGACTGATTCTCTTGCCATAACCACCTCCTACAAACACGGATCGGCCTCCACCTATCCTAGCACGACCTGAATACCACTTCTCCACTACTTCCGAGATCACCTCAGCGCGTGCCACGTGCCCCTCCGATCCGAACCGATTCAGACTCCCTTGCACTCCTCTACGCCTATAAATACACCACAACATGGCCATTTCAAGGGACTTTTGGCACTTGTTCTGGAGGGATTCCACCATTATCGACACAAGGACTTTGTGAACAGCGGAAGACCGCCCTCTAATCAATCAAAACACGAGGATTTCGTGTATAATCTTCCCTTTAATCTCCTCTTCTTCACTGTAAACACGAGGATTTCATGTATAAACTGCAAACAAACATCATTGTAATAGTTTACTTAAGATTTAAGAAACTATAAAGTGGACGTAGGCTTGGATTGAGCCCAACCACTATAAAAATATTGTGTGTATGCTTTACTTTTACTGCTTTTTCTGCATTGTTCGGTGATCGTGAGGTTGTCACGTTGAATTTGGGTGTTAGTACCAAAATTTGGTTTAACATTTTCACACATATTTGCTTTCTCTTCTTCGCAGGTATGGATTATACTTGCAGCTGGCAGGCCCGGATCGGCCTTGGATTTCTTCGATTATCCAGCACACATCTTCCTTCATTCAGCAAGATATGTTCTGGGGGGCAAAATGTTGACCCGCTTTTTAGTCAAAGCAGTCATACATGGAATCTCTTCTGAACAATACGCTCAAGTGTTGGGAATACCGTCAGAAGACAGCAAGCGATTTGGTTGAAATCGCATCACAAACAAAGAATGGCCCGGATCTCCTATCGGACGACCTTTTCTGGGCCCGAAATCATCAATTACGGAGCTGAGCTCAGTAATTCTCGTAGCTCTCTGAATAAGCTTCAGTTTGAGCTTTGGTTCAACTCAATCGGACTTACGGTTTGAAAGTTATGCCTATTTCCGTGAACGGATGCAGAACCGGAAACTTGGATTTGGAATTAGCATATCCCTTTCGGATCGGATCGGCCTAGGAGGACCGGATCGGATTAAGACATCACTCCTTCACCAACTCAGCATCTTCCCTTCAACGCACAGGTGCCGGATCGGATTGGAGACCCCGGTTCGGATCGGGATGAGGCAGACCCGACCCGCCTGCATTATTCTACACAAAACTTCGCAATGTCTTCGGCTCCAAAGCTCCGCACCGGTTCGGATCGAGACCGAACCGATCCCCCTCGACTCTGCACAGAAGTGCACGCACGCTCTCTGCTAGAACAACCGGCTCGGTTCGGATCCAATCCGAACCGACTGGGCCTGCTGCTGCCACACTTCAGATTTGACTGATTCTCTTGCCATAACCACCTCCTACAAACACGGATCGGCCTCCACCTATCCTAGCACGACCTGAATACCACTTCTCCACTACTTCCGAGATCACCTCAGCGCGTGCCACGTGCCCCTCCGATCCGAACCGATTCAGACTCCCTGGCACTCCTCTACGCCTATAAATACACCACAACATGGCCATTTCAAGGGACTTTTGGCACTTGTTCTGGAGGGATTCCACCATTATCGACACAAGGACTTTGTGAACAGCGGAAGACCGCCCTCTAATCAATCAAAACACGAGAATTTCGTGTATAATCTTCCCTTTAATCTCCTCTTCTTCACTGTAAACACGAGGATTTCATGTATAAACTGCAAACAAACATCATTGTAATAGTTTACTTAAGATTTAAGAAACTATAAAGTGGACGTAGGCTTGGATTGAGCCCAACCACTATAAAAATATTGTGTGTATGCTTTACTTTTACTGCTTTTTCTGCATTGTTCGGTGATCGTGAGGTTGTCACGTTGAATTTGGGTGTTAGTACCAAAATTTGGTCTAACATTTTCACACATATTTGCTTTCTCTTCTTCGCAGGTATGGATTATACTTGCAGCTGGCAGGCCCGGATCGGCCTTGGATTTCTTCGATTATCCAGAACACATCTTCCTTCATTCAGCAAGATATGTTCTGGGGGGAAAAATGTTGACCCGCTTTTTAGTCAAAGCAGTCATACATGGAATCTCTTCTGAACAATACGCTCAAGTGTTGGGAATACCGTCAGAAGACAGCAAGCGATTTGGTTGAAATCGCATCACAAACAAAGAATGGCCCGGATCTCCTATCGGACGACCTTTTCTGGGCCCGAAATCATCAATTACGGAGCTGAGCTCAGTAATTCTCGTAGCTCTCTGAATAAGCTTCAGTTTGAGCTTTGGTTCAACTCAATCGGACTTACGGTTTGAAAGTTATGCCCATTTCCGTGAACGGATGCAGAACCGGAAACTTGGATTTGGAATTAGCATATCCCTTTCGGATCGGATCGGCCTAGGAGGACCGGATCGGATTAAGACATCACTCCTTCACCAACTCAGCATCTTCCCTTCAACGCACAGGTGCCGGATCGGATTGGAGACCCCGGTTCGGATCGGGATGAGGCAGACCCGACCCGCCTGCATTATTCTACACAAAACTTCGCAATGTCTTCGGCTCCAAAGCTCCGCACCGGTTCGGATCGAGACCGAACCGATCCCCCTCGACTCTGCACAGAAGTGCACGCACGCTCTCTGCTAGAACAACCGGCTCGGTTCGGATCCAATCCGAACCGACTGGGCCTGCTGCTGCCACACTTCAGATTTGACTGATTCTCTTGCCATAACCACCTCCTACAAACACGGATCGGCCTCCACCTATCCTAGCACGACCTGAATACCACTTCTCCACTACTTCCGAGATCACCTCAGCGCGTGCCACGTGCCCCTCCGATCCGAACCGATTCAGACTCCCTGGCACTCCTCTACGCCTATAAATACACCACAACATGGCCATTTCAAGGGACTTTTGGCACTTGTTCTGGAGGGATTCCACCATTATCGACACAAGGACTTTGTGAACAGCGGAAGACCGCCCTCTAATCAATCAAAACACGAGGATTTCGTGTATAATCTTCCCTTTAATCTCCTCTTCTTCACTGTAAACACGAGGATTTCATGTATAAACTGCAAACAAACATCATTGTAATAGTTTACTTAAGATTTAAGAAACTATAAAGTGGACGTAGGCTTGGATTGAGCCCAACCACTATAAAAATATTGTGTGTATGCTTTACTTTTACTGCTTTTTCTGCATTGTTCGGTGATCGTGAGGTTGTCACGTTGAATTTGGGTGTTAGTACCAAAATTTGGTCTAACATTTTCACACATATTTGCTTTCTCTTCTTCGCAGGTATGGATTATACTTGCAGCTGGCAGGCCCGGATCGGCCTTGGATTTCTTCGATTATCCAGCACACATCTTCCTTCATTCAGCAAGATATGTTCTGGGGGGCAAAATGTTGACCCGCTTTTTAGTCAAAGCAGTCATACATGGAATCTCTTCTGAACAATACGCTCAAGTGTTGGGAATACCGTCAGAAGACAGCAAGCGATTTGGTTGAAATCGCATCACAAACAAAGAATGGCCCGGATCTCCTATCGGACGACCTTTTCTGGGCCCGAAATCATCAATTACGGAGCTGAGCTCAGTAATTCTCGTAGCTCTCTGAATAAGCTTCAGTTTGAGCTTTGGTTCAACTCAATCGGACTTACGGTTTGAAAGTTATGCCTATTTCCGTGAACGGATGCAGAACCGGAAACTTGGATTTGGAATTAGCATATCCCTTTCGGATCGGATCGGCCTAGGAGGACCGGATCGGATTAAGACATCACTCCTTCACCAACTCAGCATCTTCCCTGCAACGCACAGGTGCCGGATCGGATTGGAGACCCCGGTTCGGATCGGGATGAGGCAGACCCGACCCGCCTGCATTATTCTACACAAAACTTCGCAATGTCTTCGGCTCCAAAGCTCCGCACCGGTTCGGATCGAGACCGAACCGATCCCCCTCGACTCTGCACAGAAGTGCACGCACGCTCTCTGCTAGAACAACCGGCTCGGTTCGGATCCAATCCGAACCGACTGGGCCTGCTGCTGCCACACTTCAGATTTGACTGATTCTCTTGCCATAACCACCTCCTACAAACACGGATCGGCCTCCACCTATCCTAGCACGACCTGAATACCACTTCTCCACTACTTCCGAGATCACCTCAGCGCGTGCCACGTGCCCCTCCGATCCGAACCGATTCAGACTCCCTGGCACTCCTCTACGCCTATAAATACACCACAACATGGCCATTTCAAGGGACTTTTGGCACTTGTTCTGGAGGGATTCCACCATTATCGACACAAGGACTTTGTGAACAGCGGAAGACCGCCCTCTAATCAATCAAAACACGAGAATTTCGTGTATAATCTTCCCTTTAATCTCCTCTTCTTCACTGTAAACACGAGGATTTCATGTATAAACTGCAAACAAACATCATTGTAATAGTTTACTTAAGATTTAAGAAACTATAAAGTGGACGTAGGCTTGGATTGAGCCCAACCACTATAAAAATATTGTGTGTATGCTTTACTTTTACTGCTTTTTCTGCATTGTTCGGTGATCGTGAGGTTGTCACGTTGAATTTGGGTGTTAGTACCAAAATTTGGTCTAACATTTTCACACATATTTGCTTTCTCTTCTTCGCAGGTATGGATTATACTTGCAGCTGGCAGGCCCGGATCGGCCTTGGATTTCTTCGATTATCCAGAACACATCTTCCTTCATTCAGCAAGATATGTTCTGGGGGGCAAAATGTTGACCCGCTTTTTAGTCAAAGCAGTCATACATGGAATCTCTTCTGAACAATACGCTCAAGTGTTGGGAATACCGTCAGAAGACAGCAAGCGATTTGGTTGAAATCGCATCAGAAACAAAGAATGGCCCGGATCTCCTATCGGACGACCTTTTCTGGGCCCGAAATCATCAATTACGGAGCTGAGCTCAGTAATTCTCGTAGCTCTCTGAATAAGCTTCAGTTTGAGCTTTGGTTCAACTCAATCGGACTTACGGTTTGAAAGTTATGCCTATTTCCGTGAACGGATGCAGAACCGGAAACTTGGATTTGGAATTAGCATATCCCTTTCGGATCGGATCGGCCTAGGAGGACCGGATCGGATTAAGACATCACTCCTTCACCAACTCAGCATCTTCCATTCAACGCACAGGTGCCGGATCGGATTGGAGACCCCGGTTCGGATCGGGATGAGGCAGACCCGACCCGCCTGCATTATTCTACACAAAACTTCGCAATGTCTTCGGCTCCAAAGCTCCGCACCGGTTCGGATCGAGACCGAACCGATCCCCCTCGACTCTGCACAGAAGTGCACGCACGCTCTCTGCTAGAACAACCGGCTCGGTTCGGATCCAATCCGAACCGACTGGGCCTGCTGCTGCCACACTTCAGATTTGACTGATTCTCTTGCCATAACCACCTCCTACAAACACGGATCGGCCTCCACCTATCCTAGCACGACCTGAATACCACTTCTCCACTACTTCCGAGATCACCTCAGCGCGTGCCACGTGCCCCTCCGATCCGAACCGATTCGGACTCCCTGGCACTCCTCTACGCCTATAAATACACCACAACATGGCCATTTCAAGGGACTTTTGGCACTTGTTCTGGAGGGATTCCACCATTATCGACACAAGGACTTTGTGAACAGCGGAAGACCGCCCTCTAATCAATCAAAACACGAGGATTTCGTGTATAATCTTCCCTTTAATCTCCTCTTCTTCACTGTAAACACGAGGATTTCATGTATAAACTGCAAACAAACATCATTGTAATAGTTTACTTAAGATTTAAGATACTATAAAGTGGACGTAGGCTTGGATTGAGCCCAACCACTATAAAAATATTGTGTGTATGCTTTACTTTTACTGCTTTTTCTGCATTGTTCGGTGATCGTGAGGTTGTCACGTTGAATTTGGGTGTTAGTACCAAAATTTGGTCTAACATTTTCACACATATTTGCTTTCTCTTCTTCGCAGGTATGGATTATACTTGCAGCTGGCAGGCCCGGATCGGCCTTGGATTTCTTCGATTATCCAGAACACATCTTCCTTCATTCAGCAAGATATGTTCTGGGGGGCAAAATGTTGACCCGCTTTTTAGTCAAAGCAGTCATACATGGAATCTCTTCTGAACAATACGCTCAAGTGTTGGGAATACCGTCAGAAGACAGCAAGCGATTTGGTTGAAATCGCATCACAAACAAAGAATGGCCCGGATCTCCTATCGGACGACCTTTTCTGGGCCCGAAATCATCAATTACGGAGCTGAGCTCAGTAATTCTCGTAGCTCTCTGAATAAGCTTCAGTTTGAGCTTTGGTTCAACTCAATCGGACTTACGGTTTGAAAGTTATGCCTATTTCCGTGAACGGATGCAGAACCGGAAACATGGATTTGGAATTAGCATATCCCTTTCGGATCGGATCGGCCTAGGAGGACCGGATCGGATTAAGACATCACTCCTTCACCAACTCAGCATCTTCCCTTCAACGCACAGGTGCCGGATCGGATTGGAGACCCCGGTTCTGATCGGGATGAGGCAGACCCGACCCGCCTGCATTATTCTACACAAAACTTCGCAATGTCTTCGGCTCCAAAGCTCCGCACCGGTTCGGATCGAGACCGAACCGATCCCCCTCGACTCTGCACAGAAGTGCACGCACGCTCTCTGCTAGAACAACCGGCTCGGTTCGGATCCAATCCGAACCGACTGGGCCTGCTGCTGCCACACTTCAGATTTGACTGATTCTCTTGCCATAACCACCTCCTACAAACACGGATCGGCCTCCACCTATCCTAGCACGACCTGAATACCACTTCTCCACTACTTCCGAGATCACCTCAGCGCGTACCACGTGCCCCTCCGATCCGAACCGATTCAGACTCCCTGGCACTCCTCTACGCCTATAAATACACCACAACATGGCCATTTCAAGGGACTTTTGGCACTTGTTCTGGAGGGATTCCACCATTATCGACACAAGGACTTTGTGAACAGCGGAAGACCGCCCTCTAATCAATCAAAACACGAGGATTTCGTGTATAATCTTCCCTTTAATCTCCTCTTCTTCACTGTAAACACGAGGATTTCATGTATAAACTGCAAACAAACATCATTGTAATAGTTTACTTAAGATTTAAGAAACTATAAAGTGGACGTAGGCTTGGATTGAGCCCAACCACTATAAAAATATTGTGTGTATGCTTTACTTTTACTGCTTTTTCTGCATTGTTCGGTGATCGTGAGGTTGTCACGTTGAATTTGGGTGTTAGTACCAAAATTTGGTCTAACATTTTCACACATATTTGCTTTCTCTTCTTCGCAGGTATGGATTATACTTGCAGCTGGCAGGCCCGGATCGGCCTTGGATTTCTTCGATTATCCAGAACACATCTTCCTTCATTCAGCAAGATATGTTCTGGGGGGCAAAATGTTGACCCGCTTTTTAGTCAAAGCAGTCATACATGGAATCTCTTCTGAACAATACGCTCAAGTGTTGGGAATACCGTCAGAAGACAGCAAGCGATTTGGTTGAAATCGCATCACAAACAAAGAATGGCCCGGATCTCCTATCGGACGACCTTTTCTGGGCCCGAAATCATCAATTACGGAGCTGAGCTCAGTAATTCTCGTAGCTCTCTGAATAAGCTTCAGTTTGAGCTTTGGTTCAACTCAATCGGACTTACGGTTTGAAAGTTATGCCTATTTCCGTGAACGGATGCAGAACCGGAAACTTGGATTTGGAATTAGCATATCCCTTTCGGATCGGATCGGCCTAGGAGGACCGGATCGGATTAAGACATCACTCCTTCACCAACTCAGCATCTTCCATTCAACGCACAGGTGCCGGATCGGATTGGAGACCCCGGTTCGGATCGGGATGAGGCAGACCCGACCCGCCTGCATTATTCTACACAAAACTTCGCAATGTCTTCGGCTCCAAAGCTCCGCACCGGTTCGGATCGAGACCGAACCGATCCCCCTCGACTCTGCACAGAAGTGCACGCACGCTCTCTGCTAGAACAACCGGCTCGGTTCGGATCCAATCCGAACCGACTGGGCCTGCTGCTGCCACACTTCAGATTTGACTGATTCTCTTGCCATAACCACCTCCTACAAACACGGATCGGCCTCCACCTATCCTAGCACGACCTGAATACCACTTCTCCACTACTTCCGAGATCACCTCAGCGCGTGCCACGTGCCCCTCCGATCCGAACCGATTCGGACTCCCTGGCACTCCTCTACGCCTATAAATACACCACAACATGGCCATTTCAAGGGACTTTTGGCACTTGTTCTGGAGGGATTCCACTATTATCGACACAAGGACTTTGTGAACAGCGGAAGACCGCCCTCTAATCAATCAAAACACGAGGATTTCGTGTATAATCTTCCCTTTAATCTCCTCTTCTTCACTGTAAACACGAGGATTTCATGTATAAACTGCAAACAAACATCATTGTAATAGTTTACTTAAGATTTAAGAAACTATAAAGTGGACGTAGGCTTGGATTGAGCCCAACCACTATAAAAATATTGCGTGTATGCTTTACTTTTACTGCTTTTTCTGCATTGTTCGGTGATCGTGAGGTTGTCACGTTGAATTTGGGTGTTAGTACCAAAATTTGGTCTAACATTTTCACACATATTTGCTTTCTCTTCTTCGCAGGTATGGATTATACTTGCAGCTGGCAGGCCCGGATCGGCCTTGGATTTCTTCGATTATCCAGAACACATCTTCCTTCATTCAGCAAGATATGTTCTGGGGGGCAAAATGTTGACCCGCTTTTTAGTCAAAGCAGTCATACATGGAATCTCTTCTGAACAATACGCTCAAGTGTTGGGAATACCGTCAGAAGACAGCAAGCGATTTGGTTGAAATCGCATCACAAACAAAGAATGGCCCGGATCTCCTATCGGACGACCTTTTCTGGGCCCGAAATCATCAATTATGGAGCTGAGCTCAGTAATTCTCGTAGCTCTCTGAATAATCTTCAGTTTGAGCTTTGGTTCAACTCAATCGAACTTACGGTTTGAAAGTTATGCCCATTTCCGTGAACGGATGCAGAACCGGAAACTTGGATTTGGAATTAGCATATCCCTTTCGGATCGGATCGGCCTAGGAGGACCGGATCGGATTAAGACATCACTCCTTCACCAACTCAGCATCTTCCCTTCAACGCACAGGTGCCGGCTCGGATTGGAGACCCCGGTTCGGATCGGGATGAGGCAGACCCGACCCGCCTGCATTAATCTACACAAAACTCCGCAATGTCTTCGGCTCCAAAGCTCCGCACCGGTTCGGATCGAGACCGAACCGATCCCCTTCGACCCTGCACAGAAGTGCACGCACGCTCCCTGCTAGAACAACCGGCTCGGTTCGGATCCGCTCCGAACCGACTGGGCCTGCTGCTGCCACACTTCAGATTTGACCGATTCTCTTGCCATAACCACCTCCTACAAACACGGATCGGCCTCCACCTGTCCTAGCACGACCTGATGACCACTTCTCCACTACTTCCGAGATCACCTCAGCGCGTGCCCCTCCGATCCGAACCGATTCGGACTCCCTGGCACTCCTCTACGCCTATAAATACACCACAACATGGCCATTTCAAGGGACTTTTGGCACTTGTTCTGGAGGGATTCCACCATTATCGACACAAGGACTTTGTGAACAGCGGAAGACCGCCCTCTAATCAATCAAAACACGAGGATTTCGTGTATAATCTTCCCTTTAATCTCCTCTTCTTCACTGTAAACACGAGGATTTCATGTATAAACTGCAAACAAACATCATTGTAATAGTTTACTTAAGATTTAAGAAACTATAAAGTGGACGTAGGCTTGGATTGAGCCCAACCACTATATAAATATTGTGTGTATGCTTTACTTTTACTGCTTTTTCTGCATTGTTCGGTGATCGTGAGGTTGTCACGTTGAATTTGGGTGTTAGTACCAAAATTTGGTCTAACATTTTCACACATATTTGCTTTCTCTTCTTCGCAGGTATGGATTATACTTGCAGCTGGCAGGCCCGGATCGGCCTTGGATTTCTTCGATTATCCAGAACACATCTTCCTTCATTCAGCAAGATATGTTCTGGGGGGCAAAATGTTGACCCGCTTTTTAGTCAAAGCAGTCATACATGGAATCTCTTCTGAACAATACGCTCAAGTGTTGGGAATACCGTCAGAAGACAGCAAGCGATTTGGTTGAAATCGCATCACAAACAAAGAATGGCCCGGATCTCCTATCGGACGACCTTTTCTGGGCCCGAAATCATCAATTACGGAGCTGAGCTCAGTAATTCTCGTAGCTCTCTGAATAAGCTTCAGTTTGAGCTTTGGTTCAACTCAATCGGACTTACGGTTTGAAAGTTATGCCTATTTCCGTGAACGGATGCAGAACCGGAAACTTGGATTTGGAATTAGCATATCCCTTTCGGATCGGATCGGCCTAGGAGGACCGGATCGGATTAAGACATCACTCCTTCACCAACTCAGCATCTTCCCTTCAACGCACAGGTGCCGGATCGGATTGGAGACCCCGGTTCGGATCGGGATGAGGCAGACCCGACCCGCCTGCATTATTCTACACAAAACTTCGCAATGTCTTCGGCTCTAAAGCTCCGCACCGGTTCGGATCGAGACCGAACCGATCCCCCTCGACTCTGCACAGAAGTGCACGCACGCTCTCTGCTAGAACAACCGGCTCGGTTCGGATCCAATCCGAACCGACTGGGCCTGCTGCTGCCACACTTCAGATTTGACTGATTCTCTTGCCATAACCACCTCCTACAAACACGGATCGGCCTCCACCTATCCTAGCACGACCTGAATACCACTTCTCCACTACTTCCGAGATCACCTCAGCGCGTGCCACGTGCCCCTCCGATCCGAACCGATTCAGACTCCCTGGCACTCCTCTACGCCTATAAATACACCACAACATGGCCATTTCAAGGGACTTTTGGCACTTGTTCTGGAGGGATTCCACCATTATCGACACAAGGACTTTGTGAACAGCGGAAGACCGCCCTCTAATCAATCAAAACACGAGGATTTCGTGTGTAATCTTCCCTTTAATCTCCTCTTCTTCACTGTAAACACGAGGATTTCATGTATAAACTGCAAACAAACATCATTGTAATAGTTTACTTAAGATTTAAGAAACTATAAAGTGGACGTAGGCTTGGATTGATCCCAACCACTATAAAAATATTGTGTGTATGCTTTACTTTTACTGCTTTTTCTGCATTGTTCGGTGATCGTGAGGTTGTCACGTTGAATTTGGGTGTTAGTACCAAAATTTGGTCTAACATTTTCACACATATTTGCTTTCTCTTCTTCGCAGGTATGGATTATACTTGCAGCTGGCAGGCCCGGATCGGCCTTGGATTTCTTCGATTATCCAGAACACATCTTCCTTCATTCAGCAAGATATGTTCTGGGGGGCAAAATGTTGACCCGCTTTTTAGTCAAAGCAGTCATACATGGAATCTCTTCTGAACAATACGCTCAAGTGTTGGGAATACCGTCAGAAGACAGCAAGCGATTTGGTTGAAATCGCATCACAAACAAAGAATGGCCCGGATCTCCTATCGGACGACCTTTTCTGGGCCCGAAATCATCAATTACGGAGCTGAGCTCAGTAATTCTCGTAGCTCTCTGAATAATCTTCAGTTTGAGCTTTGGTTCAACTCAATCGAACTTACGGTTTGAAAGTTATGCCCATTTCCGTGAACGGATGCAGAACCGGAAACTTGGATTTGGAATTAGCATATCCCTTTCGGATCGGATCGGCCTAGGAGGACCGGATCGGATTAAGACATCACTCCTTCACCAACTCAGCATCTTCCCTTCAACGCACAGGTGCCGGCTCGGATTGGAGACCCCGGTTCGGATCGGGATGAGGCAGACCCGACCCGCCTGCATTAATCTACACAAAACTCCGCAATGTCTTCGGCTCGAAAGCTCCGCACCGGTTCGGATCGAGACCGAACCGATCCCCTTCGACCCTGCACAGAAGTGCACGCACGCTCCCTGCTAGAACAACCGGCTCGGTTCGGATCCGCTCCGAACCGACTGGGCCTGCTGCTGCCACACTTCAGATTTGACCGATTCTCTTGCCATAACCACCTCCTACAAACACGGATCGGCCTCCACCTGTCCTAGCACGACCTGATGACCACTTCTCCACTACTTCCGAGATCACCTCAGCGCGTGCCCCTCCGATCCGAACCGATTCGGACTCCCTGTCACTCCTCTACGCCTATAAATACACCACAACATGGCCATTTCAAGGGACTTTTGGCACTTGTTCTGGAGGGATTCCACCATTATCGACACAAGGACTTTGTGAACAGCGGAAGACCGCCCTCTAATCAATCAAAACACGAGGATTTCGTGTATAATCTTCCCTTTAATCTCCTCTTCTTCACTGTAAACACGAGGATTTCATGTATAAACTGCAAACAAACATCATTGTAATAGTTTACTTAAGATTTAAGAAACTATAAAGTGGACGTAGGCTTGGATTGAGCCCAACCACTATAAAAATATTGTGTGTATGCTTTACTTTTACTGCTTTTTCTGCATTGTTCGGTGATCGTGAGGTTGTCACGTTGAATTTGGGTGTTAGTACCAAAATTTGGTCTAACATTTTCACACATATTTGCTTTCTCTTCTTCGCAGGTATGGATTATACTTGCAGCCGGCAGGCCCGGATCGGCCTTGGATTTCTTCGATTATCCAGAACACATCTTCCTTCATTCAGCAAGATATGTTCTGGGGGGCAAAATGTTGACCCGCTTTTTAGTCAAAGCAGTCATACATGGAATCTCTTCTGAACAATACGCTCAAGTGATGGGAATACCGTCAGAAGACAGCAAGCGATTTGGTTGAAATCGCATCACAAACAAAGAATGGCCCGGATCTCCTATCGGACGACCTTTTCTGGGCCCGAAATCATCAATTACGGAGCTGAGCTCAGTAATTCTCGTAGCTCTCTGAATAATCTTCAGTTTGAGCTTTGGTTCAACTCAATCGGACTTACGGTTTGAAAGTTATGCCCATTTCCGTGAACGGATGCAGAACCGGAAACTTGGATTTGGAATTAGCATATCCCTTTCGGATCGGATCGGCCTAGGAGGACCGGATCGGATTAAGACATCACTCCTTCACCAACTCAGCATCTTCCCTTCAACGCACAGGTACCGGCTCGGATTGGAGACCCCGGTTCGGATCGGGATGAGGCAGACCCGACCCGCCTGCATTAATCTACACAAAACTCCGCAATGTCTTCGGCTCGAAAGCTCCGCACCGGTTCGGATCGAGACCGAACCGATCCCCTTCGACCCTGCACAGAAGTGCACGCACGCTCCCTGCTAGAACAACCGGCTCGGTTCGGATCCGCTCCGAACCGACTAGGCCTGCTGCTGCCACACTTCAGATTTGACCGATTCTCTTGCCATAACCACCTCCTACAAACACGGATCGGCCTCCACCTGTCCTAGCACGACCTGATGACCACTTCTCCACTACTTCCGAGATCACCTCAGCGCGTGCCCCTCCGATCCGAACCGATTCGGACTCCCTGGCACTCCTCTACGCCTATAAATACACCACAACATGGCCATTTCAAGGGACTTTTGGCACTTGTTCTGGAGGGATTCCACCATTATCGACACAAGGACTTTGTGAACAGCGGAAGACCGCCCTCTAATCAATCAAAACACGAGGATTTCGTGTATAATCTTCCCTTTAATCTCCTCTTCTTCACTGTAAACACGAGGATTTCATGTATAAACTGCAAACAAACATCATTGTAATAGTTTACTTAAGATTTAAGAAACTATAAAGTGGACGTAGGCTTGGATTGAGCCCAACCACTATAAAAATATTGTGTGTATGCTTTACTTTTACTGTTTTCTCTGCATTGTTCGGTGATCGTGAGGTTGTCACGTTGAATTTGGGTGTTAGTACCAAAATTTGGTCTAACATTTTCACACATATTTGCTTTCTCTTCTTCGCAGGTATGGATTATACTTGCAGCCGGCAGGCCCGGATCGGCCTTGGATTTCTTCGATTATCCAGAACACATCTTCCTTCATTCAGCAAGATATGTTCTGGGGGGCTAAATGTTGACCCGCTTTTTAGTCAAAGCAGTCATACATGGAATCTCTTCTGAACAATACGCTCAAGTGTTGGGAATACCGTCAGAAGACAGCAAGCGATTTGGTTGAAATCACATCACAAACAAAGAATGGCCCGGATCTCCTATCGGACGACCTTTTCTGGGCCCGAAATCATCAATTACGGAGCTGAGCTCAGTAATTCTCGTAGCTCTCTGAATAATCTTCAGTTTGAGCTTTGGTTCAACTCAATCGGACTTACGGTTTGAAAGTTATGCCCATTTCCGTGAACGGATGCAGAACCAGAAACTTGGATTTGGAATTAGCATATCCCTTTCGGATCGGATCGGCCTAGGAGGACCGGATCGGATTAAGACATCACTCCTTCACCAACTCAGCATCTTCCCTTCAACGCACAGGTGCCGGCTCGGATTGGAGACCCCGGTTCGGATCGGGATGAGGCAGACCCGACCCGCCTGCATTAATCTACACAAAACTCCGCAATGTCTTCGGCTCGAAAGCTCCGCACCGGTTCGGATCGAGACCGAACCGATCCCCTTCGACCCGGCACAGAAGTGCACGCACGCTCCCTGCTAGAACAACCGGCTCGGTTCGGATCCGCTCCGAACCGACTGGGCCTGCTGCTGCCACACTTCAGATTTGACCGATTATCTTGCCATAACCACCTCCTACAAACACGGATCGGCCTCCACCTGTCCTAGCACGACCTGATGACCACTTCTCCACTACTTCCGAGATCACCTCAGCGCGTGCCCCTCCGATCCGAACCGATTCGGACTCCCTGGCACTCCTCTACGCCTATAAATACACCACAACATGGCCATTTCAAGGGACTTTTGTCACTTGTTCTGGAGGGATTCCACCATTATCGACACAAGGACTTTGTGAACAGCGGAAGACCGCCCTCTAATCAATCAAAACACGAGGATTTCGTGTATAATCTTCCCTTTAATCTCCTCTTCTTCACTGTAAACACGAGGATTTCATGTATAAACTGCAAACAAACATCATTGTAATAGTTTACTTAAGATTTAAGAAACTATAAAGTGGACGTAGGCTTGGATTGAGCCCAACCACTATAAAAATATTGTGTGTATGCTTTACTTTTACTGCTTTTTCTGGATTGTTCGGTGATCGTGAGGTTGTCACGTTGAATTTGGGTGTTAGTACCAAAATTTGGTCTAACATTTTCACACATATTTGCTTTCTCTTCTTCGCAGGTATGGATTATACTTGCAGCTGGCAGGCCCGGATCGGCCTTGGATTTCTTCGATTATCCAGAACACATCTTCCTTCATTCAGCAAGATATGGTCAGGGGGGCAAAATGTTGACCCGCTTTTTAGTCAAAGCAGTCATACATGGAATCTCTTCTGAACAATACGCTCAAGTGTTGGGAATACCGTCAGAAGACAGCAAGCGATTTGGTTGAAATCGCATCACAAACAAAGAATGGCCCGGATCTCCTATCGGACGACCTTTTCTGGGCCCGAAATCATCAATTACGGAGCTGGGCTCTGTAATTCTCGTAGCTCTCTGAATAAGCTTCAGTTTGAGCTTTGGCTCAACTCAATCGGACTTACGGTTTGAAAGTTATGCCCATTTCCGTGAACGGATGCAGAACCGGAAACTTGGATTTGGAATTAGCATATCCCTTTCGGATCGGATCGGCCTAGGAGGACCGGATCGGATTAAGACATCACTCCTTCACCAACTCAGCATCTTCCCTTCAACGCACAGGTGCCGGCTCGGATTGGAGACCCCGGTTGGGATCGGGATGAGGCAGACCCGACCCGCCTGCATTAATCTACACAAAACTCCGCAATGTCTTCGGCTCGAAAGCTCCGCACCGGTTCGGATCGAGACCGAACCGATCCCCTTCGACCCTGCACAGAAGTGCACGCACGCTCCCTGCTAGAACAACCGGCTCGGTTCGGATCCGCTCCGAACCGACTGGGCCTGCTGCTGCCACACTTCAGATTTGACCGATTCTCTTGCCATAACCACCTCCTACAAACACGGATCGGCCTCCACCTGTCCTAGCACGACCTGATGACCACTTCTCCACTACTTCCGAGATCACCTCAGCGCGTGCCCCTCCGATCCGAACCGATTCGGACTCCCTGGCACTCCTCTACGCCTATAAATACACCACAACATGGCCATTTCAAGGGACTTTTGGCACTTGTTCTGGAGGGATTCCACCATTATCGACACAAGGACTTTGTGAACAGCGGAAGACCGCCCTCTAATCAATCAAAACACGAGGATTTCGTGTATAATCTTCCCTTTAATCTCCTCTTCTTCACTGTAAACACGAGGATTTCATGTATAAACTGCAAACAAACATCATTGTAATAGTTTACTTAAGATTTAAGAAACTATAAAGTGGACGTAGGCTTGGATTGAGCCCAACCACTATAAAAATATTGTGTGTATGCTTTACTTTTACTGCTTTTTCTGCATTGTTCGGTGATCGTGAGGTTGTCACGTTGAATTTGGGTGTTAGTACCAAAATTTGGTCTAACATTTTCACACATATTTGCTTTCTCTTCTTCGCAGGTATGGATTATACTTGCAGCTGGCAGGCCCGGATCGGCCTTGGATTTCTTCGATTATCCAGAACACATCTTCCTTCATTCAGCAAGATATGTTCTGGGGGGCAAAATGTTGACCCGCTTTTTAGTCAAAGCAGTCATACATGGAATCTCTTCTGAACAATACGCTCAAGTGTTGGGAATACCGTCAGAAGACAGCAAGCGATTTGGTTGAAATCGCATCACAAACAAAGAATGGCCCGGATCTCCTATCGGACGACCTTTTCTGGGCCCGAAATCATCAATTACGGAGCTGAGCTCAGTAATTCTCGTAGCTCTCTGAATAATCTTCAGTTCGAGCTTTGGTTCAACTCAATCGGACTTACGGTTTGAAAGTTATGCCCATTTCCGTGAACGGATGCAGAACCGGAAACTTGGATTTGGAATTAGCATATCCCTTTCGGATCGGATCGGCCTAGGAGGACCGGATCGGATTAAGACATCACTCCTTCACCAACTCAGCATCTTCCCTTCAACGCACAGGTGCCGGCTCAGATTGGAGACCCCGGTTCGGATCGGGATGAGGCAGACCCGACCCGCCTGCATTAATCTACACAAAACTCCGCAATGTCTTCGGCTCGAAAGCTCCGCACCGGTTCGGATCGAGACCGAACCGATCCCCTTCGACCCTGCACAGAAGTGCACGCACGCTCCCTGCTAGAACAACCGGCTCGGTTCGGATCCGCTCCGAACCGACTGGGCCTGCTGCTGCCACACTTCAGATTTGACCGATTCTCTTGCCATAACCACCTCCTACAAACACGGATCGGCCTCCACCTGTCCTAGCACGACCTGATGACCACTTCTCCACTACTTCCGAGATCACCTCAGCGCGTGCCCCTCCGATCCGAACCGATTCGGACTCCCTGGCACTCCTCTACGCCTATAAATACACCACAACATGGCCATTTCAAGGGACTTTTGGCACTTGTTCTGGAGGGATTCCACCATTATCGACACAAGGACTTTGTGAACAGCGGAAGACCGCCCTCTAATCAATCAAAACACGAGGATTTCGTGTATAATCTTCCCTTTAATCTCCTCTTCTTCACTGTAAACACGAGGATTTCATGTATAAACTGCAAACAAACATCATTGTAATAGTTTACTTAAGATTTAAGAAACTATAAAGTGGACGTAGGCTTGGATTGAGCCCAACCACTATAAAAATATTGTGTGTATGCTTTACTTTTACTGCTTTTTCTGCATTGTTCGGTGATCGTGAGGTTGTCACGTTGAATTTGGGTGTTAGTACCAAAATTTGGTCTAACATTTTCACACATATTTGCTTTCTCTTCTTCGCAGGTATGGATTATACTTGCAGCTGGCAGGCCCGGATCGGCCTTGGATTTCTTCGATTATCCAGAACACATCTTCCTTCATTCTGCAAGATATGTTCTGGGGGGCAAAATGTTGACCCGCTTTTTAGTCAAAGCAGTCATACATGGAATCTCTTCTGAACAATACGCTCAAGTGTTGGGAATACCGTCAGAAGACAGCAAGCGATTTGGTTGAAATCGCATCACAAACAAAGAATGGCCCGGATCTCCTATCGGACGACCTTTTCTGGGCCCGAAATCATCAATTACGGAGCTGAGCTCAGTAATTCTCGTAGCTCTCTGAATAATCTTCAGTTCGAGCTTTGGTTCAACTCAATCGGACTTACGGTTTGAAAGTTATGCCCATTTCCGTGAACGGATGCAGAACCGGAAACTTGGATTTGGAATTAGCATATCCCTTTCGGATCGGATCGGCCTAGGAGGACCGGATCGGATTAAGACATCACTCCTTCACCAACTCAGCATCTTCCCTTCAACGCACAGGTGCCGGCTCGGATTGGAGACCCCGGTTCGGATCGGGATGAGGCAGACCCGACCCGCCTGCATTAATCTACACAAAACTCCGCAATGTCTTCGGCTCGAAAGCTCCGCACCGGTTCGGATCGAGACCGAACCGATCCCCTTCGACCCTGCACAGAAGTGCACGTACGCTCCCTGCTAGAACAACCGGCTCGGTTCGGATCCGCTCCGAACCGACTGGGCCTGCTGTTGCCACACTTCAGATTTGACCGATTCTCTTGCCATAACCACCTCCTACAAACACGGATCGGCCTCCACCTGTCCTAGCACGACCTGATGACCACTTCTCCACTACTTCCGAGATCACCTCAGCGCGTGCCCCTCCGATCCGAACCGATTCGGACTCCCTGGCACTCCTCTACGCCTATAAATACACCACAACATGGCCATTTCAAGGGACTTTTGGCACTTGTTCTGGAGGGATTCCACCATTATCGACACAAGGACTTTGTGAACAGCGGAAGACCGCCCTCTAATCAATCAAAACACGAGGATTTCGTGTATAATCTTCCCTTTAATCTCCTCTTCTTCACTGTAAACACGAGGATTTCATGTATAAACTGCAAACAAACATCATTGTAATAGTTTACTTAAGATTTAAGAAACTATAAAGTGGACGTAGGCTTGGATTGAGCCCAACCACTATAAAAATATTGTGTGTATGCTTTACTTTTACTGCTTTTTCTGCATTGTTCGGTGATCGTGAGGTTGTCACGTTGAATTTGGGTGTTAGTACCAAAATTTGGTCTAACATTTTCACACATATTTGCTTTCTCTTCTTCGCAGGTATGGATTATACTTGCAGTTGGCAGGCCCGGATCGGCCTTGGATTTCTTCGATTATCCAGAAAACATCTTCCTTCATTCTGCAAGATATGTTCTGGGGGGCAAAATGTTGACCCGCTTTTTAGTCAAAGCAGTCATACATGGAATCTCTTCTGAACAACACGCTCAAGTGTTGGGAATACCGTCAGAAGACAACAAGCGATTTGGTTGAAATCGCATCACAAACAAAGAATGGCCCGGATCTCCTATCAGACGACCTTTTCTGGGCCCGAAATCATCAATTACGGAGCTGAGCTCAGTAATTCTCGTAGCTCTCTGAATAATCTTCAGTTCGAGCTTTGGTTCAACTCAATCGGACTTACGGTTTGAAAGTTATGCCCATTTCCGTGAACGGATGCAGAACCGGAAACTTGGATTTGGAATTAGCATATCCCTTTCGGATCGGATCGGCCTAGGAGGACCGGATCGGATTAAGACATCACTCATTCACCAACTCAGCATCTTCCCTTCAACGCACAGGTGCCGGCTCGGATTGGAGACCCCGGTTCGGATCGGGATGAGGCAGACCCGACCCGCCTGCATTAATCTACACAAAACTCCGCAATGTCTTCGGCTCGAAAGCTCCGCACCGGTTCGGATCGAGACCGAACCGATCCCCTTCGACCCTGCACAGAAGTGCACGCACGCTCCCTGCTAGAACAACCGGCTCGGTTCGGATCCGCTCCGAACCGACTGGGCCTGCTGTTGCCACACTTCAGATTTGACCGATTCTCTTGCCATAACCACCTCCTACAAACACGGATCGGCCTCCACCTGTCCTAGCACGACCTGATGACCACTTCTCCACTACTTCCGAGATCACCTCAGCGCGTGCCCCTCCGATCCGAACCGATTCGGACTCCCTGGCACTCCTCTACGCCTATAAATACACCACAACATGGCCATTTCAAGGGACTTTTGGCACTTGTTCTGGAGGGATTCCACCATTATCGACACAAGGACTTTGTGAACAGCGGAAGACCGCCCTCTAATCAATCAAAACACGAGGATTTCGTGTATAATCTTCCCTTTAATCTCCTCTTCTTCACTGTAAACACGAGGATTTCATGTATAAACTGCAAACAAACATCATTGTAATAGTTTACTTAAGATTTAAGAAACTATAAAGTGGACGTAGGCTTGGATTGAGCCCAACCACTATAAAAATATTGTGTGTATGCTTTACTTTTACTGCTTTTTCTGCATTGTTCGGTGATCGTGAGGTTGTCACGTTGAATTTGGGTGTTAGTACCAAAATTTGGTCTAACATTTTCACATATATTTGCTTTCTCTTCTTCGCAGGTATGGATTATACTTGCAGCTGGCAGGCCCGGATCGGCCTTGGATTTCTTCGATTATCCAGAACACATCTTCCTTCATTCTGCAAGATATGTTCTGGGGGGCAAAATGTTGACCCGCTTTTTAGTCAAAGCAGTCATACATGGAATCTCTTCTGAACAATACGCTCAAGTGTTGGGAATACCGTCAGAAGACAGCAAGCGATTTGGTTGAAATCGCATCACAAACAAAGAATGGCCCGGATCTCCTATCGGACGACCTTTTCTGGGCCCGAAATCATCAATTACGGAGCTGAGCTCAGTAATTCTCGTAGCTCTCTGAATAATCTTCAGTTCGAGCTTTGGTTCAACTCAATCGGACTTACGGTTTGAAAGTTATGCCCATTTCCGTGAACGGATGCAGAACCGGAAACTTGGATTTGGAATTAGCATATCCCTTTCGGATCGGATCGGCCTAGGAGGACCGGATCGGATTAAGACATCACTCCTTCACCAACTCAGCATCTTCCCTTCAACGCACAGGTGCCGGCTCGGATTGGAGACCCCGGTTCGGATCGGGATGAGGCAGACCCGACCCGCCTGCATTAATCTACACAAAACTCCGCAATGTCTTCGGCTCGAAAGCTCCGCACCGGTTCGGATCGAGACCGAACCGATCCCCTTCGACCCTGCACAGAAGTGCACGCACGCTCCCTGCTAGAACAACCGGCTCGGTTCGGATCCGCTCCGAACCGACTGGGCCTGCTGTTGCCACACTTCAGATTTGACCGATTCTCTTGCCATAACCACCTCCTACAAACACGGATCGGCCTCCACCTGTCCTAGCACGACCTGATGACCACTTCTCCACTACTTCCGAGATCACCTGAGCGCGTGCCCCTCCGATCCGAACCGATTCGGACTCCCTGGCACTCCTCTACGCCTATAAATACACCACAACATGGCCATTTCAAGGGACTTTTGGCACTTGTTCTGGAGGGATTCCACCATTATCGACACAAGGACTTTGTGAACAGCGGAAGACCGCCCTCTAATCAATCAAAACACGAGGATTTCGTGTATAATCTTCCCTTTAATCTCCTCTTCTTCACTGTAAACACGAGGATTTCATGTATAAACTGCAAACAAACATCATTGTAATAGTTTACTTAAGATTTAAGAAACTATAAAGTGGACGTAGGCTTGGATTGAGCCCAACCACTATAAAAATATTGTGTGTATGCTTTACTTTTACTGCTTTTTCTGCATTGTTCGGTGATCGTGAGGTTGTCACGTTGAATTTGGGTGTTAGTACCAAAATTTGGTCTAACATTTTCACACATATTTGCTTTCTCTTCTTCGCAGGTATGGATTATACTTGCAGCTGGCAGGCCCGGATCGGCCTTGGATTTCTTCGATTATCCAGAACACATCTTCCTTCATTCTGCAAGATATGTTCTGGGGGGCAAAATGTTGACCCGCTTTTTAGTCAAAGCAGTCATACATGGAATCTCTTCTGAACAATACGCTCAAGTGTTGGGAATACCGTCAGAAGACAGCAAGCGATTTGGTTGAAATCGCATCACAAACAAAGAATGGCCCGGATCTCCTATCGGACGACCTTTTCTGGGCCCGAAATCATCAATTACGGAGCTGAGCTCAGTAATTCTCGTAGCTCTCTGAATAATCTTCAGTTCGAGCTTTGGTTCAACTCAATCGGACTTACGGTTTGAAAGTTATGCCCATTTCCGTGAACGGATGCAGAACCGGAAACTTGGATTTGGAATTAGCATATCCCTTTCGGATCGGATCGGCCTAGGAGGACCGGATCGGATTAAGACATCACTCCTTCACCAACTCAGCATCTTCCCTTCAACGCACAGGTGCCGGCTCGGATTGGAGACCCCGGTTCGGATCGGGATGAGGCAGACCCGACCCGCCTGCATTAATCTACACAAAACTCCGCAATGTCTTCGGCTCGAAAGCTCCGCACCGGTTCGGATCGAGACCGAACCGATCCCCTTCGACCCTGCACAGAAGTGCACGCACGCTCCCTGCTAGAACAACCGGCTCGGTTCGGATCCGCTCCGAACCGACTGGGCCTGCTGTTGCCACACTTCAGATTTGACCGATTCTCTTGCCATAACCACCTCCTACAAACACGGATCGGCCTCCACCTGTCCTAGCACGACCTGATGACCACTTCTCCACTACTTCCGAGATCACCTGAGCGCGTGCCCCTCCGATCCGAACCGATTCGGACTCCCTGGCACTCCTCTACGCCTATAAATACACCACAACATGGCCATTTCAAGGGACTTTTGGCACTTGTTCTGGAGGGATTCCACCATTATCGACACAAGGACTTTGTGAACAGCGGAAGACCGCCCTCTAATCAATCAAAACACGAGGATTTCGTGTATAATCTTCCCTTTAATCTCCTCTTCTTCACTGTAAACACGAGGATTTCATGTATAAACTGCAAACAAACATCATTGTAATAGTTTACTTAAGATTTAAGAAACTATAAAGTGGACGTAGGCTTGGATTGAGCCCAACCACTATAAAAATATTGTGTGTATGCTTTACTTTTACTGCTTTTTCTGCATTGTTCGGTGATCGTGAGGTTGTCACGTTGAATTTGGGTGTTAGTACCAAAATTTGGTCTAACATTTTCACACATATTTGCTTTCTCTTCTTCGCAGGTATGGATTATACTTGCAGCTGGCAGGCCCGGATCGGCCATGGATTTCTTCGATTATCCAGAACACATCTTCCTTCATTCTGCAAGATATGTTCTGGGGGGCAAAATGTTGACCCGCTTTTTAGTCAAAGCAGTCATACATGGAATCTCTTCTGAACAATACGCTCAAGTGTTGGGAATACCGTCAGAAGACAGCAAGCGATTTGGTTGAAATCGCATCACAAACAAAGAATGGCCCGGATCTCCTATCGGACGACCTTTTCTGGGCCCGAAATCATCAATTACGGAGCCGAGCTCAGTAATTCTCGTAGCTCTCTGAATAATCTTCAGTTTGAGCTTTGGTTCAACTCAATCGGACTTACGGTTTGAAAGTTATGCCCATTTCCGTGAACGGATGCAGAACCGGAAACTTAGATTTGGAATTAGCATATCCCTTTCGGATCGGATCGGCCTAGGAGGACCGGATCGGATTAAGACATCACTCCTTCACCAACTCAGCATCTTCCCTTCAACGCACAGGTGCCGGCTCGGATTGGAGACCCCGGTTCGGATCGGGATGAGGCAGACCCGACCCGCCTGCATTAATCTACACAAAACTCCGCAATGTCTTCGGCTCGAAAGCTCCGCACCGGTTCGGATCGAGACCGAACCGATCCCCTTCGACCCTGCACAGAAGTGCACGCACGCTCCCTGCTAGAACAACCGTCTCGGTTCGGATCCGCTCCGAACCGACTGGGCCTGCTGCTGCCACACTTCAGATTTGACCGATTCTCTTGCCATAACCACCTCCTACAAACACGGATCGGCCTCCACCTGTCCTAGCACGACCTGATGACCACTTCTACACTACTTCCGAGATCACCTCAGCGCGTGCCCCTCCGATCCGAACCGATTCGGACTCCCTGGCACTCCTCTACGCCTATAAATACACCACAACATGGCCATTTCAAGGGACTTTTGGCACTTGTTCTGGAGGGATTCCACCATTATCGACACAAGGACTTTGTGAACAGCGGAAGACCGCCCTCTAATCAATCAAAACACGAGGATTTCGTGTATAATCTTCCCTTTAATCTCCTCTTCTTCACTGTAAACACGAGGATTTCATGTATAAACTGCAAACAAACATCATTGTAATAGTTTACTTAAGATTTAAGAAACTATAAAGTGGACGTAGGCTTGGATTGAGCCCAACCACTATAAAAATATTGTGTGTATGCTTTACTTTTACTGCTTTTTCTGCATTGTTCGGTGATCGTGAGGTTGTCACGTTGAATTTGGGTGTTAGTACCAAAATTTGGTCTAACATTTTCACACATATTTGCTTTCTCTTCTTCGCAGGTATGGATTATACTTGCAGCTGGCAGGCCCGGATCGGCCTTGGATTTCTTCGATTATCCAGAACACATCTTCCTTCATTCTGCAAGATATGTTCTGGGGGGCAAAATGTTGACCCACTTTTTAGTCAAAGCAGTCATACATGGAATCTCTTCTGAACAATACGCTCAAGTGTTGGGAATACCGTCAGAAGACAGCAAGCGATTTGGTTGAAATCGCATCACAAACAAAGAATGGCCCGGATCTCCTATCGGACGACCTTTTCTGGGCCCGAAATCATCAATTACGGAGCTGAGCTCAGTAATTCTCGTAGCTCTCTGAATAATCTTCAGTTTGAGCTTTGGTTCAACTCAATCGGACTTACGGTTTGAAAGTTATGCCCATTTCCGTGAACGGATGCAGAACCGGAAACTTGGATTTGGAATTAGCATATCCCTTTCGGATCGGATCGGCCTAGGAGGACCGGATCGGATTAAGACATCACTCCTTCACCAACTCAGCATCTTCCCTTCAACGCACAGGTGCCGGCTCGGATTGGAGACCCCGGTTCGGATCGGGATGAGGCAGACCCGACCCGCCTGCATTAATCTACACAAAACTCCGCAATGTCTTCGGCTCGAAAGCTCCGCACCGGTTCGGATCGAGACCGAACCGATCCCCTTCGACCCTGCACAGAAGTGCACGCACGCTCCCTGCTAGAACAACCGTCTCGGTTCGGATCCTCTCCGAACCGACTGGGCCTGCTGCTGCCACACTTCAGATTTGACCGATTCTCTTGCCATAACCACCTCCTACAAACACGGATCGGCCTCCACCTGTCCTAGCACGACCTGATGACCACTTCTCCACTACTTCCGAGATCACCTCAGCGCGTGCCCCTCCGATCCGAACCGATTCGGACTCCCTGGCACTCCTCTACGCCTATAAATACACCACAACATGGCCATTTCAAGGGACTTTTGGCACTTGTTCTGGAGGGATTCCACCATTATCGACACAAGGACTTTGTGAACAGCGAAAGACCGCCCTCTAATCAATCAAAACACGAGGATTTCGTGTATAATCTTCCCTTTAATCTCCTCTTCTTCACTGTAAACACGAGGATTTCATGTATAAACTGCAAACAAACATCATTGTAATAGTTTACTTAAGATTTAAGAAACTATAAAGTGGACGTAGGCTTGGATTGAGCCCAACCACTATAAAAATATTGTGTGTATGCTTTACTTTTACTGCTTTTTCTGCATTGTTCGGTGATCGTGAGGTTGTCACGTTGAATTTGGGTGTTAGTACCAAAATTTGGTCTAACATTTTCACACATATTTGCTTTCTCTTCTTCGCAGGTATGGATTATACTTGCAGCTGGCAGGCCCGGATCGGCCTTGGATTTCTTCGATTATCCAGAACACATCTTCCTTCATTCTGCAAGATATGTTCTGGGGGGCAAAATGTTGACCCGCTTTTTAGTCAAAGCAGTCATACATGGAATCTCTTCTGAACAATACGCTCAAGTGTTGGGAATACCGTCAGAAGACAGCAAGCGATTTGGTTGAAATCGCATCACAAACAAAGAATGGCCCGGATCTCCTATCGGACGACCTTTTCTGGGCCCGAAATCATCAATTACGGAGCTGAGCTCAGTAATTCTCGTAGCTCTCTGAATAATCTTCAGTTTGAGCTTTGGTTCAACTCAATCGGACTTACGGTTTGAAAGTTATGCCCATTTCCGTGAACGGATGCAGAACCGGAAACTTGGATTTGGAATTAGCATATCCCTTTCGGATCGGATCGGCCTAGGAGGACCGGATCGGATTAAGACATCACTCCTTCACCAACTCAGCATCTTCCCTTCAACGCACAGGTGCCGGCTCGGATTGGAGACCCCGGTTCGGATCGGGATGAGGCAGACCCGACCCGCCTGCATTAATCTACACAAAACTCCGCAATGTCTTCGGCTCGAAAGCTCCGCACCGGTTCGGATCGAGACCGAACCGATCCCCTTCGACCCTGCACAGAAGTGCACGCACGCTCCCTGCTAGAACAACCGTCTCGGTTCGGATCCGCTCCGAACCGACTGGGCCTGCTGCTGCCACACTTCAGATTTGACCGATTCTCTTGCCATAACCACCTCCTACAAACACGGATCGGCCTCCACCTGTCCTAGCACGACCTGATGACCACTTCTCCACTACTTCCGAGATCACCTCAGCGCGTGCCACGTGCCCCTCCGATCCGAACCGATTCGGACTCCCTGGCACTCCTCTACGCCTATAAATACACCACAACATGGCCATTTCAAGGGACTTTTGGCACTTGTTCTGGAGGGATTCCACCATTATCGACACAAGGACTTTGTGAACAGCGGAAGACCGCCCTCTAATCAATCAAAACACGAGGATTTCGTGTATAATCTTCTCTTTAATCTCCTCTTCTTCACTGTAAACACGAGGATTTCATGTATAAACTGCAAACAAACATCATTGTAATAGTTTACTTAAGATTTAAGAAACTATAAAGTGGACGTAGGCTTGGATTGAGCCCAACCACTATAAAAATATTGTGTGTATGCTTTACTTTTACTGCTTTTTCTGCATTGTTCGGTGATCGTGAGGTTGTCACGTTGAATTTGGGTGTTAGTACCAAAATTTGATCTAACATTTTCACACATATTTGCTTTCTCTTCTTCGCAGGTATGGATTATACTTGCAGCTGGCAGGCCCGGATCGGCCTTGGATTTCTTCGATTATCCAGAACACATCTTCCTTCATTCTGCAAGATATGTTCTGGGGGGCAAAATGTTGACCCGCTTTTTAGTCAAAGCAGTCATACATGGAATCTCTTCTGAACAATACGCTCAAGTGTTGGGAATACCGTCAGAAGACAGCAAGCGATTTGGTTGAAATCGCATCACAAACAAAGAATGGCCCGGATCTCCTATCGGACGACCTTTTCTGGGCCCGAAATCATCAATTACGGAGCTGAGCTCAGTAATTCTCGTAGCTCTCTGAATAATCTTCAGTTTGAGCTTTGGTTCAACTCAATCGGACTTACGGTTTGAAAGTTATGCCCATTTCCGTGAACGGATGCAGAACCGGAAACTTGGATTTGGAATTAGCATATCCCTTTCGGATCGGATCGGCCTAGGAGGACCGGATCGGATTAAGACATCACTCCTTCACCAACTCAGCATCTTCCCTTCAACGCACAGGTGCCGGCTCGGATTGGAGACCCCGGTTCGGATCGGGATGAGGCAGACCCGACCCGCCTGCATTAATCTACACAAAACTCCGCAATGTCTTCGGCTCGAAAGCTCCGCACCGGTTCGGATCGAGACCGAACCGATCCCCTTCGACCCTGCACAGAAGTGCACGCACGCTCCCTGCTAGAACAACCGTCTCGGTTCGGATCCTCTCCGAACCGACTGGGCCTGCTGCTGCCACACTTCAGATTTGACCGATTCTCTTTCCATAACCACCTCCTACAAACACGGATCGGCCTCCACCTGTCCTAGCACGACCTGATGACCACTTCTCCACTACTTCCGAGATCACCTCAGCGCGTGCCCCTCCGATCCGAACCGATTCGGACTCCCTGGCACTCCTCTACGCCTATAAATACACTACAACATGGCCATTTCAAGGGACTTTTGGCACTTGTTCTGGAGGGATTCCACCATTATCGACACAAGGACTTTGTGAACAGCGGAAGACCGCCCTCTAATCAATCAAAACACGAGGATTTCGTGTATAATCTTCCCTTTAATCTCCTCTTCTTCACTGTAAACACGAGGATTTCATGTATAAACTGCAAACAAACATCATTGTAATAGTTTACTTAAGATTTAAGAAACTATAAAGTGGACGTAGGCTTGGATTGAGCCCAACCACTATAAAAATATTGTGTGTATGCTTTACTTTTACTGCTTTTTCTGCATTGTTCGGTGATCGTGAGGTTGTCACGTTGAATTTGGGTGTTAGTACCAAAATTTGGTCTAACATTTTCACACATATTTGCTTTCTCTTCTTCGCAGGTATGGATTATACTTGCAGCTGGCAGGCCCGGATCGGCCTTGGATTTCTTCGATTATCCAGAACACATCTTCCTTCATTCTGCAAGATATGTTCTGGGGGGCAAAATGTTGACCCGCTTTTTAGTCAAAGCAGTCATACATGGAATCTCTTCTGAACAATACGCTCAAGTGTTGGGAATACCGTCAGAAGACAGCAAGCGATTTGGTTGAAATCGCATCACAAACAAAGAATGGCCCGGATCTCCTATCGGACGACCTTTTCTGGGCCCGAAATCATCAATTACGGAGCTGAGCTCAGTAATTCTCGTAGCTCTCTGAATAATCTTCAGTTTGAGCTTTGGTTCAACTCAATCGAACTTACGGTTTGAAAGTTATGCCCATTTCCGTGAACGGATGCAGAACCGGAAACTTGGATTTGGAATTAGCATATCCCTTTCGGATCGGATCGGCCTAGGAGGACCGGATCGGATTAAGACATCACTCCTTCACCAACTCAGCATCTTCCCTTCAACGCACAGGTGCCGGCTCGGATTGGAGACCCCGGTTCGGATCGGGATGAGGCAGACCCGACCCGCCTGCATTAATCTACACAAAACTCCGCAATGTCTTCGGCTCGAAAGCTCCGCACCGGTTCGGATCGAGACCGAACCGATCCCCTTCGACCCTGCACAGAAGTGCACGCACGCTCCCTGCTAGAACAACCGTCTCGGTTCGGATCCTCTCCGAACCGACTGGGCCTGCTGCTGCCACACTTCAGATTTGACCGATTCTCTTTCCATAACCACCTCCTACAAACACGGATCGGCCTCCACCTGTCCTAGCACGACCTGATGACCACTTCTCCACTACTTCCGAGATCACCTCAGCGCGTGCCCCTCCGATCCGAACCGATTCGGACTCCCTGGCACTCCTCTACGCCTATAAATACACTACAACATGGCCATTTCAAGGGACTTTTGGCACTTGTTCTGGAGGGATTCCACCATTATCGACACAAGGACTTTGTGAACAGCGGAAGACCGCCCTCTAATCAATCAAAACACGAGGATTTCGTGTATAATCTTCCCTTTAATCTCCTCTTCTTCACTGTAAACACGAGGATTTCATGTATAAACTGCAAACAAACATCATTGTAATAGTTTACTTAAGATTTAAGAAACTATAAAGTGGACGTAGGCTTGGATTGAGCCCAACCACTATAAAAATATTGTGTGTATGCTTTACTTTTACTGCTTTTTCTGCATTGTTCGGTGATCGTGAGGTTGTCACGTTGAATTTGGGTGTTAGTACCAAAATTTGGTCTAACATTTTCACACATATTTGCTTTCTCTTCTTCGCAGGTATGGATTATACTTGCAGCTGGCAGGCCCGGATCGGCCTTGGATTTCTTCGATTATCCAGAACACATCTTCCTTCATTCTGCAAGATATGTTCTGGGGGGCAAAATGTTGACCCGCTTTTTAGTCAAAGCAGTCATACATGGAATCTCTTCTGAACAATACGCTCAAGTGTTGGGAATACCGTCAGAAGACAGCAAGCGATTTGGTTGAAATCGCATCACAAACAAAGAATGGCCCGGATCTCCTATCGGACGACCTTTTCTGGGCCCGAAATCATCAATTACGGAGCTGAGCTCAGTAATTCTCGTAGCTCTCTGAATAATCTTCAGTTTGAGCTTTGGTTCAACTCAATCGGACTTACGGTTTGAAAGTTATGCCCATTTCCGTGAACGGATGCAGAACCGGAAACTTGGATTTGGAATTAGCATATCCCTTTCGGATCGGATCGGCCTAGGAGGACCGGATCGGATTAAGACATCACTCCTTCACCAACTCAGCATCTTCCCTTCAACGCACAGGTGCCGGCTCGGATTGGAGACCCCGGTTCGGATCGGGATGAGGCAGACCCGACCCGCCTGCATTAATCTACACAAAACTCCGCAATGTCTTCGGCTCGAAAGCTCCGCACCGGTTCGGATCGAGACCGAACCGATCCCCTTCGACCCTGCACAGAAGTGCACGCACGCTCCCTGCTAGAACAACCGTCTCGGTTCGGATCCTCTCCGAACCGACTGGGCCTGCTGCTGCCACACTTCAGATTTGACCGATTCTCTTTCCATAACCACCTCCTACAAACACGGATCGGCCTCCACCTGTCCTAGCACGACCTGATGACCACTTCTCCACTACTTCCGAGATCACCTCAGCGCGTGCCCCTCCGATCCGAACCGATTCGGACTCCCTGGCACTCCTCTACGCCTATAAATACACTACAACATGGCCATTTCAAGGGACTTTTGGCACTTGTTCTGGAGGGATTCCACCATTATCGACACAAGGACTTTGTGAACAGCGGAAGACCGCCCTCTAATCAATCAAAACACGAGGATTTCGTGTATAATCTTCCCTTTAATCTCCTCTTCTTCACTGTAAACACGAGGATTTCATGTATAAACTGCAAACAAACATCATTGTAATAGTTTACTTAAGATTTAAGAAACTATAAAGTGGACGTAGGCTTGGATTGAGCCCAACCACTATAAAAATATTGTGTGTATGCTTTACTTTTACTGCTTTTTCTGCATTGTTCGGTGATCGTGAGGTTGTCACGTTGAATTTGGGTGTTAGTACCAAAATTTGGTCTAACATTTTCACACATATTTGCTTTCTCTTCTTCGCAGGTATGGATTATACTTGCAGCTGGCAGGCCCGGATCGGCCTTGGATTTCTTCGATTATCCAGAACACATCTTCCTTCATTCTGCAAGATATGTTCTGGGGGGCAAAATGTTGACCCGCTTTTTAGTCAAAGCAGTCATACATGGAATCTCTTCTGAACAATACGCTCAAGTGTTGGGAATACCGTCAGAAGACAGCAAGCGATTTGGTTGAAATCGCATCACAAACAAAGAATGGCCCGGATCTCCTATCGGACGACCTTTTCTGGGCCCGAAATCATCAATTACGGAGCTGAGCTCAGTAATTCTCGTAGCTCTCTGAATAATCTTCAGTTTGAGCTTTGGTTCAACTCAATCGAACTTACGGTTTGAAAGTTATGCCCATTTCCGTGAACGGATGCAGAACCGGAAACTTGGATTTGGAATTAGCATATCCCTTTCGGATCGGATCGGCCTAGGAGGACCGGATCGGATTAAGACATCACTCCTTCACCAACTCAGCATCTTCCCTTCAACGCACAGGTGCCGGCTCGGATTGGAGACCCCGGTTCGGATCGGGATGAGGCAGACCCGACCCGCCTGCATTAATCTACACAAAACTCCGCAATGTCTTCGGCTCGAAAGCTCCGCACCGGTTCGGATCGAGACCGAACCGATCCCCTTCGACCCTGCACAGAAGTGCACGCACGCTCCCTGCTAGAACAACCGTCTCGGTTCGGATCCTCTCCGAACCGACTGGGCCTGCTGCTGCCACACTTCAGATTTGACCGATTCTCTTTCCATAACCACCTCCTACAAACACGGATCGGCCTCCACCTGTCCTAGCACGACCTGATGACCACTTCTCCACTACTTCCGAGATCACCTCAGCGCGTGCCCCTCCGATCCGAACCGATTCGGACTCCCTGGCACTCCTCTACGCCTATAAATACACTACAACATGGCCATTTCAAGGGACTTTTGGCACTTGTTCTGGAGGGATTCCACCATTATCGACACAAGGACTTTGTGAACAGCGGAAGACCGCCCTCTAATCAATCAAAACACGAGGATTTCGTGTATAATCTTCCCTTTAATCTCCTCTTCTTCACTGTAAACACGAGGATTTCATGTATAAACTGCAAACAAACATCATTGTAATAGTTTACTTAAGATTTAAGAAACTATAAAGTGGACGTAGGCTTGGATTGAGCCCAACCACTATAAAAATATTGTGTGTATGCTTTACTTTTACTGCTTTTTCTGCATTGTTCGGTGATCGTGAGGTTGTCACGTTGAATTTGGGTGTTAGTACCAAAATTTGGTCTAACATTTTCACACATATTTGCTTTCTCTTCTTCGCAGGTATGGATTATACTTGCAGCTGGCAGGCCCGGATCGGCCTTGGATTTCTTCGATTATCCAGAACACATCTTCCTTCATTCTGCAAGATATGTTCTGGGGGGCAAAATGTTGACCCGCTTTTTAGTCAAAGCAGTCATACATGGAATCTCTTCTGAACAATACGCTCAAGTGTTGGGAATACCGTCAGAAGACAGCAAGCGATTTGGTTGAAATCGCATCACAAACAAAGAATGGCCCGGATCTCCTATCGGACGACCTTTTCTGGGCCCGAAATCATCAATTACGGAGCTGAGCTCAGTAATTCTCGTAGCTCTCTGAATAATCTTCAGTTTGAGCTTTGGTTCAACTCAATCGGACTTACGGTTTGAAAGTTATGCCCATTTCCGTGAACGGATGCAGAACCGGAAACTTGGATTTGGAATTAGCATATCCCTTTCGGATCGGATCGGCCTAGGAGGACCGGATCGGATTAAGACATCACTCCTTCACCAACTCAGCATCTTCCCTTCAACGCACAGGTGCCGGCTCGGATTGGAGACCCCGGTTCGGATCGGGATGAGGCAGACCCGACCCGCCTGCATTAATCTACACAAAACTCCGCAATGTCTTCGGCTCGAAAGCTCCGCACCGGTTCGGATCGAGACCGAACCGATCCCCTTCGACCCTGCACAGAAGTGCACGCACGCTCCCTGCTAGAACAACCGTCTCGGTTCGGATCCGCTCCGAACCGACTGGGCCTGCTGCTGCCACACTTCAGATTTGACCGATTCTCTTGCCATAACCACCTCCTACAAACACGGATCGGCCTCCACCTGTCCTAGCACGACCTGATGACCACTTCTCCACTACTTCCGAGATCACCTCAGCGCGTGCCCCTCCGATCCGAACCGATTCGGACTCCCTGGCACTCCTCTACGCCTATAAATACACCACAACATGGCCATTTCAAGGGACTTTTGGCACTTGTTCTGGAGGGATTCCACCATTATCGACACAAGGACTTTGTGAACAGCGGAAGACCGCCCTCTAATCAATCAAAACACGAGGATTTCGTGTATAATCTTCTCTTTAATCTCCTCTTCTTCACTGTAAATACGAGGATTTCATGTATAAACTGCAAACAAACATCATTGTAATAGTTTACTTAAGATTTAAGAAACTATAAAGTGGACGTAGGCTTGGATTGAGCCCAACCACTATAAAAATATTGTGTGTATGCTTTACTTTTACTGCTTTTTCTGCATTGTTCGGTGATCGTGAGGTTGTCACGTTGAATTTGGGTGTTAGTACCAAAATTTGGTCTAACATTTTCACACATATTTGCTTTCTCTTCTTCGCAGGTATGGATTATACTTGCAGCTGGCAGGCCCGGATCGGCCTTGGATTTCTTCGATTATCCAGAACACATCTTCCTTCATTCTGCAAGATATGTTCTGGGGGGCAAAATGTTGACCCGCTTTTTAGTCAAAGCAGTCATACATGGAATCTCTTCTGAACAATACGCTCAAGTGTTGGGAATACCGTCAGAAGACAGCAAGCGATTTGGTTGAAATCGCATCACAAACAAAGAATGGCCCGGATCTCCTATCGGACGACCTTTTCTGGGCCCGAAATCATCAATTACGGAGCTGAGCTCAGTAATTCTCGTAGCTCTCTGAATAATCTTCAGTTTGAGCTTTGGTTCAACTCAATCGGACTTACGGTTTGAAAGTTATGCCCATTTCCGTGAACGGATGCAGAACCGGAAACTTGGATTTGGAATTAGCATATCCCTTTCGGATCGGATCGGCCTAGGAGGACCGGATCGGATTAAGACATCACTCCTTCACCAACTCAGCATCTTCCCTTCAACGCACAGGTGCCGGCTCGGATTGGAGACCCCGGTTCGGATCGGGATGAGGCAGACCCGACCCGCCTGCATTAATCTACACAAAACTCCGCAATGTCTTCGGCTCGAAAGCTCCGCACCGGTTCGGATCGAGACCGAACCGATCCCCTTCGACCCTGCACAGAAGTGCACGCACGCTCCCTGCTAGAACAACCGGCTCGGTTCGGATCCGCTCCGAACCGACTGGGCCTGCTGCTGCCACACTTCAGATTTGACCGATTCTCTTGCCATAACCACCTCCTACAAACACGGATCGGCCTCCACCTGTCCTAGCACGACCTGATGACCACTTCTCCACTACTTCCGAGATCACCTCAGCGCGTGCCCCTCCGATCCGAACCGATTCGGACTCCCTGGCACTCCTCTACGCCTATAAATACACCACAACATGGCCATTTCAAGGGACTTTTGGCACTTGTTCTGGAGGGATTCCACCATTATCGACACAAGGACTTTGTGAACAGCGGAAGACCGCCCTCTAATCAATCAAAACACGAGGATTTCGTGTATAATCTTCCCTTTAATCTCCTCTTCTTCACTGTAAACACGAGGATTTCATGTATAAACTGCAAACAAACATCATTGTAATAGTTTACTTAAGATTTAAGAAACTATAAAGTGGACGTAGGCTTGGATTGAGCCCAACCACTATAAAAATATTGTGTGTATGCTTTACTTTTACTGCTTTTTCTGCATTGTTCGGTGATCGTGAGGTTGTAACATTGAATTTGGGTGTTAGTACCAAAATTTGGTCTAACATTTTCACACATATTTGCTTTCTCTTCTTCGCAGGTATGGATTATACTTGCAGCTGGCAGGCCCGGATCGGCCTTGGATTTCTTCGATTATCCAGAACACATCTTCCTTCATTCAGCAAGATATGTTCTGGGGGGCAAAATGTTGACCCGCTTTTTAGTCAAAGCAGTCATACATGGAATCTCTTCTGAACAATACGCTCAAGTGTTGGGAATACCGTCAGAAGACAGCAAGCGATTTGGTTGAAATCGCATCACAAACAAAGAATGGCCCGGATCTCCTATCGGACGACCTTTTCTGGGCCCGAAATCATCAATTACGGAGCTGAGCTCAGTAATTCTCGTAGCTCTCTGAATAATCTTCAGTTTGAGCTTTGGTTCAACTCAATCGGACTTACGGTTTGAAAGTTATGCCCATTTCCGTGAACGGATGCAGAACCGGAAACTTGGATTTGGAATTAGCATATCCCTTTCGGATCGGATCGGCCTAGGAGGACCGGATCGGATTAAGACATCACTCCTTCACCAACTCAGCATCTTCCCTTCAACGCACAGGTGCCGGCTCGGATTGGAGACCCCGGTTCGGATCGGGATGAGGCAGACCCGACCCGCCTGCATTAATCTACACAAAACTCCGCAATGTCTTCGGCTCGAAAGCTCCGCACCGGTTCGGATCGAGACCGAACCGATCCCCTTCGACCCTGCACAGAAGTGCACGCACGCTCCCTGCTAGAACAACCGTCTCGGTTCGGATCCTCTCCGAACCGACTGGGCCTGCTGCTGCCACACTTCAGATTTGACCGATTCTCTTTCCATAACCACCTCCTACAAACACGGATCGGCCTCCACCTGTCCTAGCACGACCTGATGACCACTTCTCCACTACTTCCGAGATCACCTCAGCGCGTGCCCCTCCGATCCGAACCGATTCGGACTCCCTGGCACTCCTCTACGCCTATAAATACACTACAACATGGCCATTTCAAGGGACTTTTGGCACTTGTTCTGGAGGGATTCCACCATTATCGACACAAGGACTTTGTGAACAGCGGAAGACCGCCCTCTAATCAATCAAAACACGAGGATTTCGTGTATAATCTTCCCTTTAATCTCCTCTTCTTCACTGTAAACACGAGGATTTCATGTATAAACTGCAAACAAACATCATTGTAATAGTTTACTTAAGATTTAAGAAACTATAAAGTGGACGTAGGCTTGGATTGAGCCCAACCACTATAAAAATATTGTGTGTATGCTTTACTTTTACTGCTTTTTCTGCATTGTTCGGTGATCGTGAGGTTGTCACGTTGAATTTGGGTGTTAGTACCAAAATTTGGTCTAACATTTTCACACATATTTGCTTTCTCTTCTTCGCAGGTATGGATTATACTTGCAGCTGGCAGGCCCGGATCGGCCTTGGATTTCTTCGATTATCCAGAACACATCTTCCTTCATTCTGCAAGATATGTTCTGGGGGGCAAAATGTTGACCCGCTTTTTAGTCAAAGCAGTCATACATGGAATCTCTTCTGAACAATACGCTCAAGTGTTGGGAATACCGTCAGAAGACAGCAAGCGATTTGGTTGAAATCGCATCACAAACAAAGAATGGCCCGGATCTCCTATCGGACGACCTTTTCTGGGCCCGAAATCATCAATTACGGAGCTGAGCTCAGTAATTCTCGTAGCTCTCTGAATAATCTTCAGTTTGAGCTTTGGTTCAACTCAATCGGACTTACGGTTTGAAAGTTATGCCCATTTCCGTGAACGGATGCAGAACCGGAAACTTGGATTTGGAATTAGCATATCCCTTTCGGATCGGATCGGCCTAGGAGGACCGGATCGGATTAAGACATCACTCCTTCACCAACTCAGCATCTTCCCTTCAACGCACAGGTGCCGGCTCGGATTGGAGACCCCGGTTCGGATCGGGATGAGGCAGACCCGACCCGCCTGCATTAATCTACACAAAACTCCGCAATGTCTTCGGCTCGAAAGCTCCGCACCGGTTCGGATCGAGACCGAACCGATCCCCTTCGACCCTGCACAGAAGTGCACGCACGCTCCCTGCTAGAACAACCGTCTCGGTTCGGATCCGCTCCGAACCGACTGGGCCTGCTGCTGCCACACTTCAGATTTGACCGATTCTCTTGCCATAACCACCTCCTACAAACACGGATCGGCCTCCACCTGTCCTAGCACGACCTGATGACCACTTCTCCACTACTTCCGAGATCACCTCAGCGCGTGCCCCTCCGATCCGAACCGATTCGGACTCCCTGGCACTCCTCTACGCCTATAAATACACCACAACATGGCCATTTCAAGGGACTTTTGGCACTTGTTCTGGAGGGATTCCACCATTATCGACACAAGGACTTTGTGAACAGCGGAAGACCGCCCTCTAATCAATCAAAACACGAGGATTTCGTGTATAATCTTCTCTTTAATCTCCTCTTCTTCACTGTAAATACGAGGATTTCATGTATAAACTGCAAACAAACATCATTGTAATAGTTTACTTAAGATTTAAGAAACTATAAAGTGGACGTAGGCTTGGATTGAGCCCAACCACTATAAAAATATTGTGTGTATGCTTTACTTTTACTGCTTTTTCTGCATTGTTCGGTGATCGTGAGGTTGTCACGTTGAATTTGGGTGTTAGTACCAAAATTTGGTCTAACATTTTCACACATATTTGCTTTCTCTTCTTCGCAGGTATGGATTATACTTGCAGCTGGCAGGCCCGGATCGGCCTTGGATTTCTTCGATTATCCAGAACACATCTTCCTTCATTCTGCAAGATATGTTCTGGGGGGCAAAATGTTGACCCGCTTTTTAGTCAAAGCAGTCATACATGGAATCTCTTCTGAACAATACGCTCAAGTGTTGGGAATACCGTCAGAAGACAGCAAGCGATTTGGTTGAAATCGCATCACAAACAAAGAATGGCCCGGATCTCCTATCGGACGACCTTTTCTGGGCCCGAAATCATCAATTACGGAGCTGAGCTCAGTAATTCTCGTAGCTCTCTGAATAATCTTCAGTTTGAGCTTTGGTTCAACTCAATCGGACTTACGGTTTGAAAGTTATGCCCATTTCCGTGAACGGATGCAGAACCGGAAACTTGGATTTGGAATTAGCATATCCCTTTCGGATCGGATCGGCCTAGGAGGACCGGATCGGATTAAGACATCACTCCTTCACCAACTCAGCATCTTCCCTTCAACGCACAGGTGCCGGCTCGGATTGGAGACCCCGGTTCGGATCGGGATGAGGCAGACCCGACCCGCCTGCATTAATCTACACAAAACTCCGCAATGTCTTCGGCTCGAAAGCTCCGCACCGGTTCGGATCGAGACCGAACCGATCCCCTTCGACCCTGCACAGAAGTGCACGCACGCTCCCTGCTAGAACAACCGGCTCGGTTCGGATCCGCTCCGAACCGACTGGGCCTGCTGCTGCCACACTTCAGATTTGACCGATTCTCTTGCCATAACCACCTCCTACAAACACGGATCGGCCTCCACCTGTCCTAGCACGACCTGATGACCACTTCTCCACTACTTCCGAGATCACCTCAGCGCGTGCCCCTCCGATCCGAACCGATTCGGACTCCCTGGCACTCCTCTACGCCTATAAATACACCACAACATGGCCATTTCAAGGGACTTTTGGCACTTGTTCTGGAGGGATTCCACCATTATCGACACAAGGACTTTGTGAACAGCGGAAGACCGCCCTCTAATCAATCAAAACACGAGGATTTCGTGTATAATCTTCCCTTTAATCTCCTCTTCTTCACTGTAAACACGAGGATTTCATGTATAAACTGCAAACAAACATCATTGTAATAGTTTACTTAAGATTTAAGAAACTATAAAGTGGACGTAGGCTTGGATTGAGCCCAACCACTATAAAAATATTGTGTGTATGCTTTACTTTTACTGCTTTTTCTGCATTGTTCGGTGATCGTGAGGTTGTAACATTGAATTTGGGTGTTAGTACCAAAATTTGGTCTAACATTTTCACACATATTTGCTTTCTCTTCTTCGCAGGTATGGATTATACTTGCAGCTGGCAGGCCCGGATCGGCCTTGGATTTCTTCGATTATCCAGAACACATCTTCCTTCATTCAGCAAGATATGTTCTGGGGGGCAAAATGTTGACCCGCTTTTTAGTCAAAGTAGTCATACATGGAATCTCTTCTGAACAATACGCTCAAGTGTTGGGAATACCGTCAGAAGACAGCAAGCGATTTGGTTGAAATCGCATCACAAACAAAGAATGGCCCGGATCTCCTATCGGACGACATTTTCTGGGCCCGAAATCATCAATTATGGAGCTGAGTTCAGTAATTCTCGTAGCTCTCTGAATAAGCTTCAGTTTGAGCTTTGGTTCGACTCAATCGGACTTACGGTTTGAAAGTTATGCCTATTTCCGTGAACGGATGCAGAACCGGAAACTTGGATTTGGAATTAGCATATCCCTTTCGGATCGGATCGGCCTAGGAGGACCGGATCGGATTAAGACATCACTCCTTCACCAACTCAGCATCTTCCCTTCAACGCACAGGTGCCGGCTCGGATTGGAGACCCCGGTTCGGATCGGGATGAGGCAGACCCGACCCGCCTGCATTAATCTACACAAAACTCCGCAATGTCTTCGGCTCGAAAGCTCCGCACCGGTTCGGATCGAGACCGAACCGATCCCCTTCGACCCTGCACAGAAGTGCACGCACGCTCCCTGCTAGAACAACCGGCTCAGTTCGGATCCGCTCCGAACCGACTGGGCCTGCTGCTGCCACACTTCAGATTTGACCGATTCTCTTGCCATAACCACCTCCTACAAACACGGATCGGCCTCCACCTGTCCTAGCACGACCTGATGACCACTTCTCCACTACTTCCGAGATCACCTCAGCGCGTGCCCCTCCGATCCGAACCGATTCGGACTCCCTGGCACTCCTCTACGCCTATAAATACACCACAACATGGCCATTTCAAGGGACTTTTGGCACTTGTTCTGGAGGGATTCCACCATTATCGACACAAGGACTTTGTGAACAGCGGAAGACCGCCCTCTAATCAATCAAAACACGAGGATTTCGTGTATAATCTTCCCTTTAATCTCCTCTTCTTCACTGTAAACACGAGGATTTCATGTATAAACTGCAAACAAACATCATTGTAATAGTTGACTTAAGATTTAAGAAACTATAAAGTGGACGTAGGCTTGGATTGAGCCCAACCACTATAAAAATATTGTGTGTATGCTTTACTTTTACTGCTTTTTCTGCATTGTTCGGTGATCGTGAGGTTGTCACGTTGAATTTGGGTGTTAGTACCAAAATTTGGTCTAACATTTTCACACATATTTGCTTTCTCTTCTTCGCAGGTATGGATTATACTTGCACCTGGCAGGCCCGGATCGGCCTTGGATTTCTTCAATTATCCAGAACACATCTTCCTTCATTCAGCAAGATATGTTCTGGGGGGCAAAATGTTGACCCACTTTTTAGTCAAAGCAGTCATACATGGAATCTCTTCTGAACAATACGCTCAAGTGTTGGGAATACCGTCAGAAGACAGCAAGCGATTTGGTTGAAATCGCATCACAAACAAAGAATGGCCCGGATCTCCTATCGGACGACGTTTTCTGGGCCCGAAATCATCAGTTACGGAGCTAAGTTCAGTAATTCTCATAGCTCTCTGAATAATCTTCAGTTTGAGCTTTGGTTCAACTCAATCGGACTTACGGTTTGAAAGTTATGCCCATTTCCGTGAATGGATGCAGAACCGGAAACTTGGATTTGGAATTAGCATATCCCTTTCGGATCGGATCGGCCTAGGAGGACCGGATCGGATTAAGACATCACTCCTTCACCAACTCAGCATCTTCCCTTCAACGCACAGGTGCCGGCTCGGATTGGAGACCCCGGTTCGGATCGGGATGAGGCAGACCCGACCCGCCTGCATTAATCTACACAAAACTCCGCAATGTCTTCGGCTCGAAAGCTCCACACCGGTTCGGATCGAGACCGAACCGATCCCCTTCGACCCTGCACAGAAGTGCACGCACGCTCCCTGCTAGAACAACCGGCTCGGTTCGGATCCGCTCCGAACCGACTGGGCCTGCTGCTGCCACACTTCAGATTTGACCGATTCTCTTGCCATAACCACCTCCTACAAACACGGATCGGCCTCCACCTGTCCTAGCACGACCTGATGACCACTTCTCCACTACTTCCGAGATCACCTCAGCGCGTGCCCCTCCGATCCGAACCGATTCGGACTCCCTGGCACTCCTCTACGCCTATAAATACACCACAACATGGCCATTTCAAGGGACTTTTGGCACTTGTTCTGGAGGGATTCCACCATTATCGACACAAGGACTTTGTGAACAGCGGAAGACCGCCCTCTAATCAATCAAAACACGAGGATTTCGTGTATAATCTTCCCTTTAATCTCCTCTTCTTCACTGTAAACACGAGGATTTCATGTATAAACTGCAAACAAACATCATTGTAATAGTTTACTTAAGATTTAAGAAACTATAAAGTGGACGTAGGCTTGGATTGAGCCCAACCACTATAAAAATATTGTGTGTATGCTTTACTTTTACTGCTTTTTCTGCATTGTTCGGTGATCGTGAGGTTGTCACGTTGAATTTGGGTGTTAGTACCAAAATTTGGTCTAACATTTTCACACATATTTGCTTTCTCTTCTTCGCAGGTATGGATTATACTTGCAGCTGGCAGGCCCGGATCGGCCTTGGATTTCTTTGATTATCCAGAACACATCTTCCTTCATTCAGCAAGATATGTTCTGGGGGGCAAAATGTTGACCCGCTTTTTAGTCAAAGCAGTCATACATGGAATCTCTTCTGAACAATACGCTCAAGTGTTGGGAATACCGTCAGAAGACAGCAAGCGATTTGGTTGAAATCGCATCACAAACAAAGAATGGCCCGGATCTCCTATCGGACGACCTTTTCTGGGCCCGAAATTATCAATTACGGAGCTGTGCTCAGTAATTCTCGTAGCTCTCTGAATAATCTTCAGTTTGAGCTTTGGTTCAACTCAATCGGACTTACGGTTTGAAAGTTATGCCCATTTCCGTGAACGGATGCAGAACCGGAAACTTGGATTTGGAATTAGCATATCCCTTTCGGATCGGATCGGCCTAGGAGGACCAGATCGGATTAAGACATCACTCCTTCACCAACTCAGCATCTTCCCTTCAACGCACAAGTGCCGGCTCGGATTGGAGACCCCGGTTCGGATCGGGATGAGGCAGACCCGACCCGCCTGCATTAATCTACACAAAACTCCGCAATGTCTTCGGCTCGAAAGCTCCGCACCGGTTCGGATCGAGACCGAACCGATCCCCTTCGACCCTGCACAGAAGTGCACGCACGCTCCCTGCTAGAACAACCGGCTCGGTTTGGATCCGCTCCGAACCGACTGGGCCTGCTGCTGCCACACTTCAGATTTGACCGATTCTCTTGCCATAACCACCTCCTACAAACACGGATCGGCCTCCACCTGTCCTAGCACGACCTGATGACCACTTCTCCACTACTTCCGAGATCACCTCAGCGCGTGCCCCTCCGATCCGAACTGTAACACCCTGTATGTTAAATAACTTGTTATAACATAAATCAGAGCAGAATTAAATTTAATATTCTGAATCAGGGGAAACGGGCTGGGCCATTGCGTTCGTCTCGGAAAAATACGCGAAATAGAGTCCGAGTTTTCGTAAATCGGAGTCCGTATGACCAAGTTATGGCCCGTCAAAGTTTCACGAAAAATCAAAAACAAAAACTGCTCATGTTTTGAGGCCCGGGATGAGTTTTGGGCTGTTTTTTTTGGGCCCTAAATGGTTCCTACACTTGACTTCTTCCCCAAGACATGCTTTAAAGGCTAGGATTGGTTCTAGGGTATATCCTATGGTCCTAAAACATCTAACTAATCTATATATACACCCTAATACCCCCTTATCCTTACAAAAAAATAGATCTAAGGCCATTATGCCACCACTTAGAAAATTGGAGAGCCTCCACTAAAAAATCCTAAGAGGATTTGCAAGCTAATCTACATCTTCTTCTACTTAATCATTGGGATTTGCTTCATTTAACTTGCTAATCTTGTTTTGGTGAGTTTCTATGGCTTTAATAATCAATTGTTAAATTGATTATGGTAGGATGTGATAAGACATGGCTATGTTTGTGGATGAATGTATTTATGCAAGTTTGTATGATATGTGATTTGCAAGTTTTATGTTAAATGCAAGTTAAGGCCATGTTTTATGATGCAAAACACCATGTTAAACATTTATGCATATGTGACATGTTATGCAAACTATATGTGAGAATATATGCAAGTTATATGTAACATGATATGCAAGTTATGCATGTGATTTTGTGCATGCTAAGTAGTTGGTGTTATGCATGTTAAGTATTTGATGTTATTCATGCTAAAGTATTTGACGTTATGCATGATAAGTATTTGATTGTATGCATACTAAGTATGGGGTTTTATGCATGTTAAGTGTTTGGGTTTATGCAAGTTAAGTGGTAGGTTTATGCATAATAAGTATTTGATTTTATGCATAATAAGTATTTGGTTTTATGCATAATAAGTATTTGATTTTATGCATAATAAGTATTTGATTTTATGCATAATAAGTATTTGATTTTATGCATAATAAGCATTTGATTTTATGCATAATAAGAATTTGGTTTTATGCATAATAAGTATTTGGTTTTATGCATAATAAGTATTTGGTTTTATGCATAATAAGTATTTGATTCTATGCATGATAAGTAAGTGGTTTTATGCATGCTAAGTGTTTGGTATTATGCATAAATCATGATATGCAAGTTTACCCTTTTAAATATGGTATATACATATGCAAGATGGCACTCTTATAGGCTATGCATGTTTACCCTCCTTGAAGATGCAAGTCATATATGTAAGTTCGACATATTATGCAAGTTATGCTTACATGCAAGCTCAACATGTTATGTAAGTTATGTGCATATGCAAGTTATGTGTATGAGGGTATGCAAGTTGTGTGCATAGTGTTATGCAAGTTAAGTTTATGAGATTATGCAAGTTATGAGCATGATGTTATACAAGTTATGTATATGCTTAAATGCGAGCTTAATGTGATATGCAAGTATGTGAATGCTTATGCAAGTATATGAATGCCCATGCAAGTATGTGAATGCTTATGCAAGTTATGTGTATGCTTAAATGCATGTTTAACATGTTATGCAAGTTATGAGGATGCTTATATGCAAGTTTAACATGTTATGCAAGATATGTGTATGATAATATGCAAACTCATATGTCATATGTTATGCAAATCATGGGTATGATAATATGCAAGTTTGGGTTATATGTAGTTGGGTTAATATATGTTCATATATGCAAGTTGACATCCTCTTAACCCATGACAAAGTTATATGCTAAACCCATGATATTTGTGATGGATCTTTCCCTTTATTATGTCGTGAAATGAGAACGATTTACGTGGGGAACGATGGGGTAATAAATATGTTAATAAAAGTATGATTGGGTATGATTAAGCATACCATAAAAAATAAATTACCATAAGTGGGAATTTACCTATTGAGTTAGGTCTACCCCATGGGAATTTACCTATTGAGTTAGGTCTACCCATGTTATGGAAAATTTGATATTAATTAGGGATAATTAATATGGGGGTGATTAATTAGGTTTAATTAATCAACTAAGACACGAGGTTGGACCCTTTTGTAGCGGAAGTCTGCCCGGAACCGACCGGCCATCCAGCAGCTACAAATGATTGGCCCAATGTGAGAGGTCTTAGTCATAAATTAAATACATGATTAAAGTAAAGACACGAGGTTAGGCCCTTTTTATGACAGAAGTCTGCCCGGAACCAACCGGCATATCCAGCAGTCATAAAAGACGGTCTAATGTGGGAGGTCTTTATGAGGTCATGATCTTAATTAATGAATTAAGAAACACTTAACCATATTAGCATGTAGTGGGACATGAGGGGTTAAGTGGGTGCCTTGGGGTGGCATGATGAGACTAGTGGGTTGCCTTGGGTGGCAATAGAAAAATACGATTAGAATACTTAACCAAGGTGGAACATGTAATTAAACATGATAAAAGGGTTAAGTAAGTGCCATGGGTGGCATGTGAGAATACGATTAGAATACTTAACCAAGGTGGAACATGTAATTAAACATGATTAAGGGGTTAAGTAAGTGCCATGGGTGGCATGTGGGAATCTAGTGGGTTCCCTAAGTGGCAATTGAAATATGATTAAAGGACTTAACCAAGATTTATAACATGTAAGGGGACATGGTTAAAGGGTTAAGTGGGATGCACTAGATTAAACGACAAGCTTAAGTAGTAGCTTGTGGGGGCCCATTTCAACCAATATCCCAAACGTATCTTTGTAGGCTCGACTCTAGTCGGGTGACGGGACACGCATATTGGGCTTGACTGTAAGAGGCCAAAACGGGTTTGCGGTGGCACCGCGGGATCAACGGGTTTCATATGCGTGTGTGGACCCGGGCTGGTTGGTAAGTCGTTGTTGCATCGTGTAGATATAAAGCCGTGCATAGTGATATTATATGGTAGCCACTTTGGGGAATGATACACCCCCTTTTGTGGGACCAGCACGGGTATCTACGGTAGGGAGCCGATCGCTTGGGGGTAGTGGGTACACCTAGTAAAAATAGGGGCAGACGGCACCTGCGTAGGGGTACAAGAAACTACCGGGTAAAAATTACTAAGTACACTTAGTGGGATCAACCTTTAAGTAGGAATTACTCTTGGTGGGTAGAACTGGTGTGGTGCAGTGTAGGAATTACCCTTGGGTGAATAAGTCTGGGGTGGTGTAATCTAATAATTATCCTTGGGAGGATAAAAGCGTCTTCTCGGTTATCTTAGTACACCCTATGTTTTGTTGGCTACTTAGTGTGGTCATTATCCCCAGAGGTACCGTACCTTATTTATGTCATACCCTAATTACTTTAATGGTTGTATTGTTAGGGTTATAGGACTCACTCAGACTTATGTCTGACCCCGTTGTTTTTATCTTTTTCCCAACCCTCAGGTCCTACGGTGGATCCTAGCGGTAGTAGAGCTTGATCGGATTTCTGTTTCCAGTCTTGAGGAGCTTGGGTAGATGTAAAGCTCCAGTTATCCAGTTATCTTTTCTTTTCTTATGGCTATTGTATGAGAGAGTGGGATTATGTACTTCTTTATTTTGATGAATATTGTACTTGACTTTTATCGTGGTTTTTATGATGTAACCAGACATGTTTATTTCCGCTGTTATGAGATGATGTTTTAAAATTTCAAGTACTATTTATACCTGTCTTGTTGTAATTTTTCTGTTCTATATTCACTAAAATACTCCACCGATGCTATGGCATTCCCTTAGTGAGTGACTATAGCGGGTGTGGGGTGTTACACGTGGTATCAGAGCAAAGGTTACCGAAACAGATAAAATTTTTAGAAAACTATTTTTCTAAAACATTTTTGGAAAGGAGTATTTTCAAAAACATGTCTTTTAAGAGAAAAGTTTTTGAAAGGAAAGCATAATCCCCAATAGCCATATCTATATCTTTCGAATTCTCCATTTTGAATGTCTTCCTTTCTCTCGTTTTGAGTTTCCCCTCCGCGTATAGATGATCTTTCTAAGATAGATAAGGATGGAAAACCACTTCAAGGGACTTAGACGTTAGCCGGATTAGAAGTTGGTTCAAGAAGGAGGAGGACTGGTAGGTATCTATTGGATAAACGATGGGAGGAAGGCTCAAATAGTTGTTTGGTTAATGAAAGATGAAACCTCATTGGTGGGAGGTTACGAGTGGAGAATAGGGAAGAAGAAGGCAAGTGGTTATCCTTTTAAGAGAAATAGGACACCTTATTAGGATTGTTCAAAGAAGCAAGGGCAAGGTATGGAATCTTCTGGAGGGTAGTTGTATTCCCTCACGACTAGGGTACCAGGTGGGGATAAGACCGTCTAGGTTGGAATTTGGATTTCTTTATTATCCAATTCAAACTTTATTTGATCCTGATATATCGAGTTCGTTTTTGATAGTTGAGTCACTGCACTTAGACACCAGTTTGGTAGATGATCCCTTAGTTGTTTCAAACCCAGTTGGGGCTCCATGATATGTTTGGTTTTGAAAGTTTCTATACTTAGCGTTGAGTTTAGATGTGATGCTTGTTGGGCTTCACGGGCTATGGGTTAATTTTGGGCATGAACTGGTTATCCAGTAGGAGTGATGTTCTTCATTTTGAAGGGAGAGTTGTTAGGCTTATGGGCCGCCTAAGTAACACTCTCGAGATCTCTTGTAATCCCATAGAATCTGTTATGCTAAGGTATCTAGAATCGCCTGACACGTTGGTCTAGAGTCTGCGATCTGTTAGAGCGGTCCGGGAATACCCGGATGTGTTTGAGGAGGTGAAGGGCTTACCTCCGAAGCGGGAGATTGACTTCCGAATATATCTGGTGGATAAGGCCAAACCAGTATCTTGGCCAGTGTGCCACATGGCTCCTAGTGAGAGGAGGGAACTCCATAAGTAAGTAGGCGATTTGCTTGAGAAAGGGTTCATAAGACGAAGTATATCGGAGTGGGGCGCTCCAGTAGTTTTTGTTATGAAGGCGGATGGGTCCCTCAGACTTTGTGTAGGCTAAAGAGAACTAAAGAAACTCACAAAGAAGAATAGACACCCATTGCCAAGGATTGATGATCTCTTTGATCAGTTGGTTGGCGCCTCAGTGTTTTAGTAGTGGACTCAGCCACGGAAGTTCATCAGTTGAGAGTGGCTGAGGATAGCATAGAAAAGACTACCTTTAGGACTCCGGATGTTTTCTTTTATGAGTGGCTGGTGATGCCATTGGGTTTGACGAACGCCCCCGCATACTTTGTTGAGAAGGGTGTTCAGGGAGTACCTAAATAAGTTCGTGATGGTCTTTGTAGATGACATCTGGGTCTTTTCTAGGAGCGAAATAAGTTTTCGTATGTGCTCAATAGGCTGAGCAGGGCCAGTATAGGATAAACGACGGTTTTGGAGCGAGACTGGCGAGAACATCCAGAATTGGTCAAGGGCTTAATTATTTAGCCATTTTTACTAGTATCGTCTCACGTAGGTCATCTGAATTCGAAGGAGGTATCCCTTGGGTGTTTGTCTGATATTGGTTTAGGCCTTTGGGGCTTGCATTTGGGGGATGCCGAATTCGACTAGGGTGGTCTGCGTGGGAGACGGTTATGATGATCTTGGATGATATTCTGGTGGAGAAGAGCATGCCCTACATCTTAGGGAAGTGTTGGAGACTCTTCGAGCGCATAGTCTTAGGACAGCAAAAGTGGATGGGATCTTTAGCATCCTATGAGTAAGGGTAACATGGTAGCAGACACCTTAAGTAGAAAAAGGTTGTCCTTGAGTTCATTGTTCGTTGAACGACGGAGCTTAGAGTTTATTTCTAAGTTTGACTTTAGACCTTCCGTTGACTTTGTACCCGGTTTGCTAGCTTCTTTGGAAGTTAGACCTACTCTTTTGGGGCGGATTGGAGAAGCACAGAGGGGCGACCCACAGTTGGTTGAGTCAGTAGAGAAGCTCATAAGGGGGGAGTCGTCCAGCCATTTGAGTAGGTACACCTTAGAGATAGAGGGTGTTTGCGTGGAGACGGTAGACTTTGTGTACCGCAGGACGAGGGTTTGAGGAAGGCTATTCTTGATGACGCACACCGTTTTAGGATGACCATTCATCCCGGTGGGGGTAAGATGTACCAAGACATGAAGAGGGCTTTCTTCTGGGCCGGTATGAAGAAAGATGTGGCCGAGCATGTCGCTCGATGCTTGGTGTGCCAACGAGTGAAGACGGAGCGAAAGAAACCGGGTGGGTTGCTTCACCCATTGGAGGTTCCGCAATGAAAGTGGGACAGCGTCTCGTTGGATTTTATTGACAGGTTACCCAGATCGAGAAAGAGTAATACAGGAATTTGGGTGGTGGTAGACAGACTTACTAAGAACACCCATTTCATACCTGTGAAGAGTAAGTGGACTGCTCCATGGCTAGCTTTTGTATATCTTCGAGAGATAGTTCGATTGCATCGGGTACCCTCCAGTATAGTGAGTGATCGAGATCCTATCTTCACTAGAGAGTTTTGGAAGAGTTTGCAAAAGGCGGTAGGGACTCAGTTGCGTTTGAGTACCGCATATCATCCTCATACGGACGACCAGACCGAGAGGGTGAATCATATTTTAGAAGACCTTTTGAGGCTATGTATCTTGGATTTTGGAGGTACATGGGAGGAGCATCTTCCATTGGTGGAATTGCCCGACAGACTTAGTGGTGTACATGATGTATTCCATGGGAGGAAGTGCCTACATAAGACCGCAGAGGTGGTAGAGCCAAGTTTGCTTAGAGAAGTGGAAGCAGAGCGTGATGCGACTATTCGACGAGCTCATACTCGCATCCTTGGGTCAGAGACTAGGAAATTGAGAAATCGAGAGGTTCAGCTAGTCAAAGTGCAATGGGGAGAAGAGGAGAGCAACGCAACTTGGGAGACGGAAGCGAAGATGCGTTCTTTGTATCCATTTCTTTTTGAGAGTATGTCTTTTAACTTCTCCTTTATCGTTTGACTGGTACTTATCTTATCCTTAGTATGTCCTCTCGTTAGTACCTTTGACCTTCAGATAGGATAGTCATATGGTTGAAACATGTGTTTGAGACATGTTATGTATGATGGATGCAAGTGGATGCAAGTGTTTGCTAGTGGTTGCTCGTGGATGCATATACACACACTCTAGGCACTAGATCGGCTCAATCACTTCATATTGCATATTGCATAAAATTGTGTGTAGGAAACTATATTTATGGATGTATAATGATTGTGTTATCATATGGATGATGCATTTTGCTGAATGATTGTGCACTCATGTAGATATTGTATGTGTCGATAGGGTTCCCTCGCATACATAATGGATGCATGGCACTATCATGGTTTGCATATGTTCATACATTAGATAGGGAACATATACACACACTTTTTGCATATGCTCATACATCATTAGAAATTGTTTTAAGGACAATGGATGCCAGTGTTTGATGGTTGAGTAGATGGTTGTTTGGTTGGTAGGATACGTTCTTCTTGACTTAGAGATTTCGGGGACGAAATCCTTTAAGTAGGGGAGAATGTAACACCCTGTATGTTAAATAACTTGTTATAACATAAATCAGAGCAGAATTAAATTTAATATTCTGAATCAGGGGAAACGGGCTGTGCCATTGCGTTCGTCTCGGAAAAATACGCGAAATAGAGTCCGAGTTTTCGTAAATCGGAGTCCGTATGACCAAGTTATGGCCCGTCAAAGTTTCACGAAAAATCAAAAACAAAAACTGCTCATGTTTTGAGGCCCGGGATGAGTTTTGGGCTGTTTTTTTTGGGCCCTAAATGGTTCCTACACTTGACTTCTTCCCCAAGACATGCTTTAAAGGCTAGGATTGGTTCTAGGGTATATCCTATGGTCCTAAAACATCTAACTAATCTATATATACACCCTAATACCCCCTTATCCTTACCAAAAAATAGATCTAAGGCCATTATGCCACCACTTAGAAAATTGGAGAGCCTCCACTAAAAAATCCTAAGAGGATTTGCAAGCTAATCTACATCTTCTTCCACTTAATCATTGGGATTTGCTTCATTTAACTTGCTAATCTTGTTTTGGTGAGTTTCTATGGCTTTAATAATCAATTGTTAAATTGATTATGGTAGGATGTGATAAGACATGGCTATGTTTGTGGATGAATGTATTTATGCAAGTTTGTATGATATGTGATTTGCAAGTTTTATGTTAAATGCAAGTTAAGGCCATGTTTTATGATGCAAAACACCATGTTAAACATTTATGCATATGTGACATGTTATGCAAACTATATGTGAGAATATATGCAAGTTATATGTAACATGATATGCAAGTTATGCATGTGATTTTGTGCATGCTAAGTAGTTGGTGTTATGCATGTTAAGTATTTGATGTTATTCATGCTAAAGTATTTGACGTTATGCATGATAAGTATTTGATTGTATGCATACTAAGTATGGGGTTTTATGCATGTTAAGTGTTTGGGTTTATGCAAGTTAAGTGGTAGGTTTATGCATAATAAGTATTTGATTTTATGCATAATAAGTATTTGATTTTATGCATAATAAGTATTTGGTTTTATGCATAATAAGTATTTGATTTTATGCATAATAAGTATTTGATTTTATGCATAATAAGTATTTGATTTTATGCATAATAAGCATTTGATTTTATGCATAATAAGAATTTGGTTTTATGCATAATAAGTATTTGGTTTTATGCATAATAAGTATTTGGTTTTATGCATAATAAGTATTTGATTCTATGCATGATAAGTAAGTGGTTTTATGCATGCTAAGTGTTTGGTATTATGCATAAATCATGATATGCAAGTTTACCCTTTTAAATATGGTATATACATATGCAAGATGGCACTCTTATAGGCTATGCATGTTTACCCTCCTTTAAGATGCAAGTCATATATGTAAGTTCGACATATTATGCAAGTTATGCTTACATGCAAGCTCAACATGTTATGTAAGTTATGTGCATATGCAAGTTATGTGTATGAGGGTATGCAAGTTGTGTGCATAGTGTTATGCAAGTTAAGTTTATGAGATTATGCAAGTTATGAGCATGATGTTATACAAGTTATGTATATGCTTAAATGCGAGCTTAATGTGATATGCAAGTATGTGAATGCTTATGCAAGTATATGAATGCCCATGCAAGTATGTGAATGCTTATGCAAGTTATGTGTATGCTTAAATGCATGTTTAACATGTTATGCAAGTTATGAGGATGCTTATATGCAAGTTTAACATGTTATGCAAGATATGTGTATGATAATATGCAAACTCATATGTCATATGTTATGCAAATCATGGGTATGATAATATGCAAGTTTGGGTTATATGTAGTTGGGTTAATATATGTTCATATATGCAAGTTGACATCCTCTTAACCCATGACAAAGTTATATGCAAAACCCATGATATTTGTGATGGATCTTTCCCTTTATTATGTCGTGAAATGAGAACGATTTACGTGGGGAACGATGGGGTAATAAATATGTTAATAAAAGTATGATTGGGTATGATTAAGCATACCATAAAAATAAATTACCATAAGTGGGAATTTACCTATTGAGTTAGGTCTACCCCATGGGAATTTACCTATTGAGTTAGGTCTACCCATGTTATGGAAAATTTGATATTAATTAGGGATAATTAATATGGGGGTGATTAATTAGGTTTAATTAATCAACTAAGACACGAGGTTGGACCCTTTTGTAGCGGAAGTCTGCCCGGAACCGACCGGCCATCCAGCAGCTACAAATGATTGGCCCAATGTGAGAGGTCTTAGTCGTAAATTAAATACATGATTAAAGTAAAGACACGAGGTTAGGCCCTTTTTATGACAGAAGTCTGCCCGGAACCAACCGGCATATCCAGCAGTCATAAAAGACGGTCTAATGTGGGAGGTCTTTATGAGGTCATGATCTTAATTAATGAATTAAGAAACACTTAACCATATTAGCATGTAGTGGGACATGAGGGGTTAAGTGGGTGCCTTGGGGTGGCATGATGAGACTAGTGGGTTGCCTTGGGTGGCAATAGAAAAATACGATTAGAATACTTAACCAAGGTGGAACATGTAATTAAACATGATAAAAGGGTTAAGTAAGTGCCATGGGTGGCATGTGAGAATACGATTAGAATACTTAACCAAGGTGGAACATGTAATTAAACATGATTAAGGGGTTAAGTTAGTGCCATGGGTGGCATGTGGGAATCTAGTGGGTGCCCTAAGTGGCAATTGAAATATGATTAAAGGACTTAACCAAGATTTATAACATGTAAGGGGACATGGTTAAAGGGTTAAGTGGGATGCACTAGATTAAACGACAAGCTTAAGTAGTAGCTTGTGGGGGCCCATTTCAACCAATATCCCAAACGTATCTTTGTAGGCTCGACTCTAGTCGGGTGACGGGACACGCATATTGGGCTTGACTGTAAGAGGCCAAAACGGGTTAGCGGTGGCAACGCGGGATCAACGGGTTTCATATGCGTGTGTGGACCCGGGCTGGTTGGTAAGTCGTTGTTGCATCGTGTAGATATAAAGCCGTGCATAGTGATATTATATGGTAGCCACTTTGGGGAATGATACACCCCCTTTTGTGGGACCAGCACGGGTATCTACGGTAGGGAGCCGATCGCTTGGGGGTAGTGGGTACACCTAGTAAAAATAGGGGCAGACGGCACCTGCGTAGGGGTACAAGAAACTACCGGGTAAAAATTACTAAGTACACTTAGTGGGATCAACCTTTAAGTAGGAATTACTCTTGGTGGGTAGAACTGGTGTGGTGCAGTGTAGGAATTACCCTTGGGTGAATAAGTCTGGGGTGGTGTAATCTAATAATTATCCTTGGGAGGATAAAAGCGTCTTCTCGGTTATCTTAGTACACCCTATGTTTTGTTGGCTACTTAGTGTGGTCATTATCCCCAGAGGTACCGTACCTTATTTATGTCATACCCTAATTACTTTAATGGTTGTATTGTTAGGGTTATAGGACTCACTCAGACTTATGTCTTACCCCGTTGTTTTTATCTTTTTCCCAACCCTCAGGTCCTACGGTGGATCCTAGCGGTAGTAGAGCTTGATCGGATTTCTGTTTCCAGTCTTGAGGAGCTTGGGTAGATGTAAAGCTCCAGTTATCCAGTTATCTTTTCTTTTCTTATGGCTATTGTATGAGAGAGTGGGATTATGTACTTCTTTATTTTGATGAATATTGTACTTGACTTTTATCGTGGTTTTTATGATGTAACCAGACATGTTTATTTCCGCTGTTAAGAGATGATGTTTTAAAATTTCAAGTACTATTTATACCTGTCTTGTTGTAATTTTTCTGTTCTATATTCACTAAAATACTCCACCGATGCTATGGCATTCCCTTAGTGAGTGACTATAGCGGGTGTGGGGTGTTACACGAACCGATTCGGACTCCCTGGCACTCCTCTACGCCTATAAATACACCACAACATGGCCATTTCAAGGGACTTTTGGCACTTGTTCTGGAGGGATTCCACCATTATCGACACAAGGACTTTGTGAACAGCGGAAGACCGCCCTCTAATCAATCAAAACACGAGGATTTCGTGTATAATCTTCCCTTTAATCTCCTCTTCTTCATTGTAAACACGAGGATTTCATGTATAAACTGCAAACAAACATCATTGTAATAGTTTACTTAAGATTTAAGAAACTATAAAGTGGACGTAGGCTTGGATTGAGCCCAACCACTATAAAAATATTGTGTGTATGCTTTACTTTTACTGCTTTTTCTGCATTGTTCGGTGATCGTGAGGTTGTCACGTTGAATTTGGGTGTTAGTACCAAAATTTGGTCTAACATTTTCACACATATTTGCTTTCTCTTCTTCGCAGGTATGGATTATACTTGCAGCTGGCAGGCCCGGATCGGCCTTGGATTTCTTCGATTATCCAGAACACATCTTCCTTCATTCAGCAAGATATGTTCTGGGGGGCAAAATGTTGACCCGCTTTTTAGTCAAAGCAGTCATACATGGAATCTCTTCTGAACAATACGCTCAAGTGTTGGGAATACCGTCAGAAGACAGCTAGTGATTTGGTTGAAATCGCATCACAAACAAAGAATGGCCCGGATCTCCTATCGAACGACGTTTTCTGGGCCCGAAATCATCAATTACGGAGCAGAGCTCAGTAATTCTCGTAGCTCTCTGAATAAGCTTCAGTTTGAGCTTTGGTTCAACTCAATCGGACTTACGGTTTGAAAGTTATGCCTATTTCCGTGAACGGATGCAGAACCGGAAACTTGGATTTGGAATTAGCATATCCCTTTCGGATCGGATCGGCCTAGGAGGACCGGATCGGATTAAGACATCACTCCTTCACCAACTCAGCATCTTCCCTTCAACGCACAGGTGCCGGATCGGATTGGAGACCCCGGTTCGGATCGGGATGAGGCAGACCCGACCCGCCTGCATTATTCTACACAAAACTTCGCAATGTCTTCGGCTCCAAAGCTCCGCACCGGTTCGGATCGAGACCGAACCGATCCCCCTCGACTCTGCACAGAAGTGCACGCACGCTCTCTGCTAGAACAACCGGCTCGGTTCGGATCCAATCCGAACCGACTGGGCCTGCTGCTGCCACACTTCAGATTTGACTGATTCTCTTGCCATAACCACCTGCTACAAACACGGATCGGCCTCCACCTATCCTAGCACGACCTGAATACCACTTCTCCACTACTTCCGAGATCACCTCAGCGCGTGCCACGTTCCCCTCCGATCCGAACCGATTCGGACTCCCTGGCACTCCTCTACGCCTATAAATACACCACAACATGGCCATTTCAAGGGACTTTTGGCACTTGTTCTGGAGGGATTCCACCATTATCGACACAAGGACTTTGTGAACAGCGGAAGACCGCCCTCTAATCAATCAAAACACGAGGATTTCGTGTATAATCTTCCCTTTAATCTCCTCTTCTTCATTGTAAACACGAGGATTTCATGTATAAACTGCAAACAAACATCATTGTAATAGTTTACTTAAGATTTAAGAAACTATAAAGTGGACGTAGGCTTGGATTGAGCCCAACCACTATAAAAATATTGTGTGTATGCTTTACTTTTACTGCTTTTTCTGCATTGTTCGGTGATCGTGAGGTTGTCACGTTGAATTTGGGTGTTAGTACCAAAATTTGGTCTAACATTTTCACACATATTTGCTTTCTCTTCTTCGCAGGTATGGATTATACTTGCAGCTGGCAGGCCCGGATCGGCCTTGGATTTCTTCGATTATCCAGAACACATCTTCCTTCATTCAGCAAGATATGTTCTGGGGGGCAAAATGTTGACCCGCTTTTTAGTCAAAGCAGTCATACATGGAATCTCTTCTGAACAATACGCTCAAGTGTTGGGAATACCGTCAGAAGACAGCTAGTGATTTGGTTGAAATCGCATCACAAACAAAGAATGGCCCGGATCTCCTATCGAACGACGTTTTCTGGGCCCGAAATCATCAATTACGGAGCAGAGCTCAGTAATTCTCGTAGCTCTCTGAATAAGCTTCAGTTTGAGCTTTGGTTCAACTCAATCGGACTTACGGTTTGAAAGTTATGCCTATTTCCGTGAACGGATGCAGAACCGGAAACTTGGATTTGGAATTAGCATATCCCTTTCGGATCGGATCGGCCTAGGAGGACCGGATCGGATTAAGACATCACTCCTTCACCAACTCAGCATCTTCCCTTCAACGCACAGGTGCCGGATCGGATTGGAGACCCCGGTTCGGATCGGGATGAGGCAGACCCGACCCGCCTGCATTAATCTACACAAAACTCCGCAATGTCTTCGGCTCGAAAGCTCCGCACCGGTTCGGATCGAGACCGAACCAATCCCCTTCGACCCTGCACAGAAGTGCACGCACGCTCCCTGCTAGAACAACCGGCTCGGTTCGGATCCGCTCCGAACCGACTGGGCCTGCTGCTGCCACACTTCAGATTTGACCGATTCTCTTGCCATAACCACCTCCTACAAACACGGATCGGCCTCCACCTGTCCTAGCACGACCTGATGACCACTTCTCCACTACTTCCGAGATCACCTCAGCGCGTGCCCCTCCGATCCGAACCGATTCGGACTCCCTGGCACTCCTCTTCGCCTATAAATACACCACAACATGGCCATTTCAAGGGACTTTTGGCACTTGTTCTGGAGGGATTCCACCATTATCGACACAAGGACTTTGTGAACAGCGGAAGACCGCCCTCTAATCAATCAAAACACGAGGATTTCGTGTATAATCTTCCCTTTAATCTCCTCTTCTTCATTGTAAACACGAGGATTTCATGTATAAACTGCAAACAAACATCATTGTAATAGTTTACTTAAGATTTAAGAAACTATAAAGTGGACGTAGGCTTGGATTGAGCCCAACCACTATAAAAATATTGTGTGTATGCTTTACTTTTACTGCTTTTTCTGCATTGTTCGGTGATCGTGAGGTTGTCACGTTGAATTTGGGTGTTAGTACCAAAATTTGGTCTAACATTTTCACACATATTTGCTTTCTCTTCTTCGCAGGTATGGATTATACTTGCAGCTGGCAGGCCCGGATCGGCCTTGGATTTCTTCGATTATCCAGAACACATCTTCCTTCATTCAGCAAGATATGTTCTGGGGGGCAAAATGTTGACCCGCTTTTTAGTCAAAGCAGTCATACATGGAATCTCTTCTGAACAATACGCTCAAGTGTTGGGAATACCGTCAGAAGACAGCAAGTGATTTGGTTGAAATCGCATCACAAACAAAGAATGGCCCGGATCTCCTATCGAACGACGTTTTCTGGGCCCGAAATCATCAATTACGGAGCAGAGCTCAGTAATTCTCGTAGCTCTCTGAATAAGCTTCAGTTTGAGCTTTGGTTCAACTCAATCGGACTTACGGTTTGAAAGTTATGCCTATTTCCGTGAACGGATGCAGAACCGGAAACTTGGATTTGGAATTAGCATATCCCTTTCGGATCGGATCGGCCTAGGAGGACCGGATCGGATTAAGACATCACTCCTTCACCAACTCAGCATCTTCCCTTCAACGCACAGGTGCCGGATCGGATTGGAGACCCCGGTTCGGATCGGGATGAGGCAGACCCGACCCGCCTGCATTATTCTACACAAAACTTCGCAATGTCTTCGGCTCCAAAGCTCCGCACCGGTTCGGATCGAGACCGAACCGATCCCCCTCGACTCTGCACAGAAGTGCACGCACGCTCTCTGCTAGAACAACCGGCTCGGTTCGGATCCAATCCGAACCGACTGGGCCTGCTGCTGCCACACTTCAGATTTGACTGATTCTCTTGCCATAACCACCTGCTACAAACACGGATCGGCCTCCACCTATCCTAGCACGACCTGAATACCACTTCTCCACTACTTCCGAGATCACCTCAGCGCGTGCCACGTTCCCCTCCGATCCGAACCGATTCGGACTCCCTGGCACTCCTCTACGCCTATAAATACACCACAACATGGCCATTTCAAGGGACTTTTGGCACTTGTTCTGGAGGGATTCCACCATTATCGACACAAGGACTTTGTGAACAGCGGAAGACCGCCCTCTAATCAATCAAAACACGAGGATTTCGTGTATAATCTTCCCTTTAATCTCCTCTTCTTCATTGTAAACACGAGGATTTCATGTATAAACTGCAAACAAACATCATTGTAATAGTTTACTTAAGATTTAAGAAACTATAAAGTGGACGTAGGCTTGGATTGAGCCCAACCACTATAAAAATATTGTGTGTATGCTTTACTTTTACTGCTTTTTCTGCATTGTTCGGTGATCGTGAGGTTGTCACGTTGAATTTGGGTGTTAGTACCAAAATTTGGTCTAACATTTTCACACATATTTGCTTTCTCTTCTTCGCAGGTATGGATTATACTTGCAGCTGGCAGGCCCGGATCGGCCTTGGATTTCTTCGATTATCCAGAACACATCTTCCTTCATTCAGCAAGATATGTTCTGGGGGGCAAAATGTTGACCCGCTTTTTAGTCAAAGCAGTCATACATGGAATCTCTTCTGAACAATACGCTCAAGTGTTGGGAATACCGTCAGAAGACAGCTAGTGATTTGGTTGAAATCGCATCACAAACAAAGAATGGCCCGGATCTCCTATCGAACGACGTTTTCTGGGCCCGAAATCATCAATTACGGAGCAGAGCTCAGTAATTCTCGTAGCTCTCTGAATAAGCTTCAGTTTGAGCTTTGGTTCAACTCAATCGGACTTACGGTTTGAAAGTTATGCCTATTTCCGTGAACGGATGCAGAACCGGAAACTTGGATTTGGAATTAGCATATCCCTTTCGGATCGGATCGGCCTAGGAGGACCGGATCGGATTAAGACATCACTCCTTCACCAACTCAGCATCTTCCCTTCAACGCACAGGTGCCGGATCGGATTGGAGACCCCGGTTCGGATCGGGATGAGGCAGACCCGACCCGCCTGCATTAATCTACACAAAACTCCGCAATGTCTTCGGCTCGAAAGCTCCGCACCGGTTCGGATCGAGACCGAACCAATCCCCTTCGACCCTGCACAGAAGTGCACGCACGCTCCCTGCTAGAACAACCGGCTCGGTTCGGATCCGCTCCGAACCGACTGGGCCTGCTGCTGCCACACTTCAGATTTGACCGATTCTCTTGCCATAACCACCTCCTACAAACACGGATCGGCCTCCACCTGTCCTAGCACGACCTGATGACCACTTCTCCACTACTTCCGAGATCACCTCAGCGCGTGCCCCTCCGATCCGAACCGATTCGGACTCCCTGGCACTCCTCTTCGCCTATAAATACACCACAACATGGCCATTTCAAGGGACTTTTGGCACTTGTTCTGGAGGGATTCCACCATTATCGACACAAGGACTTTGTGAACAGCGGAAGACCGCCCTCTAATCAATCAAAACACGAGGATTTCGTGTATAATCTTCCCTTTAATCTCCTCTTCTTCATTGTAAACACGAGGATTTCATGTATAAACTGCAAACAAACATCATTGTAATAGTTTACTTAAGATTTAAGAAACTATAAAGTGGACGTAGGCTTGGATTGAGCCCAACCACTATAAAAATATTGTGTGTATGCTTTACTTTTACTGCTTTTTCTGCATTGTTCGGTGATCGTGAGGTTGTCACGTTGAATTTGGGTGTTAGTACCAAAATTTGGTCTAACATTTTCACACATATTTGCTTTCTCTTCTTCGCAGGTATGGATTATACTTGCAGCTGGCAGGCCCGGATCGGCCTTGAATTTCTTCGATTATCCAGAACACATCTTCCTTCATTCAGCAAGATATGTTCTGGGGGGCAAAATGTTGACCCGCTTTTTAGTCAAAGCAGTCATACATGGAATCTCTTCTGAACAATACGCTCAAGTGTTGGGAATACCGTCAGAAGACAGCAAGCGATTTGGTTGAAATCGCATCACAAACAAAGAATGGCCCGGATCTCCTATCGGACGACCTTTTCTGGGCCCGAAATCATCAATTACGGAGCTGAGCTCAGTAATTCTCGTAGCTCTCTGAATAAGCTTCAGTTTGAGCTTTGGTTCAACTCAATCGGACTTACGGTTTGAAAGTTATGCCTATTTCCGTGAACGGATGCAGAACCGGAAACTTGGATTTGGAATTAGCATATCCCTTTCGGATCGGATCGGCCTAGGAGGACCGGATCGGATTAAGACATCACTCCTTCACCAACTCAGCATCTTCCCTTCAACGCACAGGTGCCGGATCGGATTGGAGACCCCGGTTCGGATCGGGATGAGGCAGACCCGACCCGCCTGCATTAATCTACACAAAACTCCGCAATGTCTTCGGCTCGAAAGCTCCGCACCGGTTCGGATCGAGACCGAACCAATCCCCTTCGACCCTGCACAGAAGTGCACGCACGCTCCCTGCTAGAACAACCGGCTCGGTTCGGATCCGCTCCGAACCGACTGGGCCTGCTGCTGCCACACTTCAGATTTGACCGATTCTCTTGCCATAACCACCTCCTACAAACACGGATCGGCCTCCACCTGTCCTAGCACGACCTGATGACCACTTCTCCACTACTTCCGAGATCACCTCAGCGCGTGCCCCTCCGATCCGAACCGATTCGGACTCCCTGGCACTCCTCTTCGCCTATAAATACACCACAACATGGCCATTTCAAGGGACTTTTGGCACTTGTTCTGGAGGGATTCCACCATTATCGACACAAGGACTTTGTGAACAGCGGAAGACCGCCCTCTAATCAATCAAAACACGAGGATTTCGTGTATAATCTTCCCTTTAATCTCCTCTTCTTCATTGTAAACACGAGGATTTCATGTATAAACTGCAAACAAACATCATTGTAATAGTTTACTTAAGATTTAAGAAACTATAAAGTGGACGTAGGCTTGGATTGAGCCCAACCACTATAAAAATATTGTGTGTATGCTTTACTTTTACTGCTTTTTCTGCATTGTTCGGTGATCGTGAGGTTGTCACGTTGAATTTGGGTGTTAGTACCAAAATTTGGTCTAACATTTTCACACATATTTGCTTTCTCTTCTTCGCAGGTATGGATTATACTTGCAGCTGGCAGGCCCGGATCGGCCTTGAATTTCTTCGATTATCCAGAACACATCTTCCTTCATTCAGCAAGATATGTTCTGGGGGGCAAAATGTTGACCCGCTTTTTAGTCAAAGCAGTCATACATGGAATCTCTTCTGAACAATACGCTCAAGTGTTGGGAATACCGTCAGAAGACAGCAAGCGATTTGGTTGAAATCGCATCACAAACAAAGAATGGCCCGGATCTCCTATCGGACGACCTTTTCTGGGCCCGAAATCATCAATTACGGAGCTGAGCTCAGTAATTCTCGTAGCTCTCTGAATAAGCTTTAGTTTGAGCTTTGGTTCAACTCAATCGGACTTACGGTTTGAAAGTTATGCCTATTTCCGTGAACGGATGCAGAACCGGAAACTTGGATTTGGAATTAGCATATCCCTTTCGGATCGGATCGGCCTAGGAGGACCGGATCGGATTAAGACATCACTCCTTCACCAACTCAGCATCTTCCCTTCAACGCACAGGTGCCGGATCGGATTGGAGACCCCGGTTCGGATCGGGATGAGGCAGACCCGACCCGCCTGCATTAATCTACACAAAACTCCGCAATGTCTTCGGCTCGAAAGCTCCGCACCGGTTCGGATCGAGACCGAACCAATCCCCTTCGACCCTGCACAGAAGTGCACGCACGCTCCCTGCTAGAACAACCGGCTCGGTTCGGATCCGCTCCGAACCGACTGGGCCTGCTGCTGCCACACTTCAGATTTGACCGATTCTCTTGCCATAACCACCTCCTACAAACACGGATCGGCCTCCACCTGTCCTAGCACGACCTGATGACCACTTCTCCACTACTTCCGAGATCACCTCAGCGCGTGCCCCTCCGATCCGAACCGATTCGGACTCCCTGGCACTCCTCTTCGCCTATAAATACACCACAACATGGCCATTTCAAGGGACTTTTGGCACTTGTTCTGGAGGGATTCCACCATTATCGACACAAGGACTTTGTGAACAGCGGAAGACCGCCCTCTAATCAATCAAAACACGAGGATTTCGTGTATAATCTTCCCTTTAATCTCCTCTTCTTCATTGTAAACACGAGGATTTCATGTATAAACTGCAAACAAACATCATTGTAATAGTTTACTTAAGATTTAAGAAACTATAAAGTGGACGTAGGCTTGGATTGAGCCCAACCACTATAAAAATATTGTGTGTATGCTTTACTTTTACTGCTTTTTCTGCATTGTTCGGTGATCGTGAGGTTGTCACGTTGAATTTGGGTGTTAGTACCAAAATTTGGTCTAACATTTTCACACATATTTGCTTTCTCTTCTTCGCAGGTATGGATTATACTTGCAGCTGGCAGGCCCGGATCGGCCTTGAATTTCTTCGATTATCCAGAACACATCTTCCTTCATTCAGCAAGATATGTTCTGGGGGGCAAAATGTTGACCCGCTTTTTAGTCAAAGCAGTCATACATGGAATCTCTTCTGAACAATACGCTCAAGTGTTGGGAATACCGTCAGAAGACAGCAAGCGATTTGGTTGAAATCGCATCACAAACAAAGAATGGCCCGGATCTCCTATCGGACGACCTTTTCTGGGCCCGAAATCATCAATTACGGAGCTGAGCTCAGTAATTCTCGTAGCTCTCTGAATAAGCTTTAGTTTGAGCTTTGGTTCAACTCAATCGGACTTACGGTTTGAAAGTTATGCCTATTTCCGTGAACGGATGCAGAACCGGAAACTTGGATTTGGAATTAGCATATCCCTTTCGGATCGGATCGGCCTAGGAGGACCGGATCGGATTAAGACATCACTCCTTCACCAACTCAGCATCTTCCCTTCAACGCACAGGTGCCGGATCGGATTGGAGACCCCGGTTCGGATCGGGATGAGGCAGACCCGACCCGCCTGCATTAATCTACACAAAACTCCGCAATGTCTTCGGCTCGAAAGCTCCGCACCGGTTCGGATCGAGACCGAACCAATCCCCTTCGACCCTGCACAGAAGTGCACGCACGCTCCCTGCTAGAACAACCGGCTCGGTTCGGATCCGCTCCGAACCGACTGGGCCTGCTGCTGCCACACTTCAGATTTGACCGATTCTCTTGCCATAACCACCTCCTACAAACACGGATCGGCCTCCACCTGTCCTAGCACGACCTGATGACCACTTCTCCACTACTTCCGAGATCACCTCAGCGCGTGCCCCTCCGATCCGAACCGATTCGGACTCCCTGGCACTCCTCTTCGCCTATAAATACACCACAACATGGCCATTTCAAGGGACTTTTGGCACTTGTTCTGGAGGGATTCCACCATTATCGACACAAGGACTTTGTGAACAGCGGAAGACCGCCCTCTAATCAATCAAAACACGAGGATTTCGTGTATAATCTTCCCTTTAATCTCCTCTTCTTCATTGTAAACACGAGGATTTCATGTATAAACTGCAAACAAACATCATTGTAATAGTTTACTTAAGATTTAAGAAACTATAAAGTGGACGTAGGCTTGGATTGAGCCCAACCACTATAAAAATATTGTGTGTATGCTTTACTTTTACTGCTTTTTCTGCATTGTTCGGTGATCGTGAGGTTGTCACGTTGAATTTGGGTGTTAGTACCAAAATTTGGTCTAACATTTTCACACATATTTGCTTTCTCTTCTTCGCAGGTATGGATTATACTTGCAGCTGGCAGGCCCGGATCGGCCTTGAATTTCTTCGATTATCCAGAACACATCTTCCTTCATTCAGCAAGATATGTTCTGGGGGGCAAAATGTTGACCCGCTTTTTAGTCAAAGCAGTCATACATGGAATCTCTTCTGAACAATACGCTCAAGTGTTGGGAATACCGTCAGAAGACAGCAAGCGATTTGGTTGAAATCGCATCACAAACAAAGAATGGCCCGGATCTCCTATCGGACGACCTTTTCTGGGCCCGAAATCATCAATTACGGAGCTGAGCTCAGTAATTCTCGTAGCTCTCTGAATAAGCTTCAGTTTGAGCTTTGGTTCAACTCAATCGGACTTACGGTTTGAAAGTTATGCCTATTTCCGTGAACGGATGCAGAACCGGAAACTTGGACTTGGAATTAGCATATCCCTTTCGGATCGGATCGGCCTAGGAGGACCGGATCGGCTTAAGACATCACTCCTTCACCAACTCAGCATCTTCCCTTCAACGCACAGGTGCCGGATCGGATTGGAGACCCCGGTTCGGATCGGGATGAGGCAGACCCGACCCGCCTGCATTAATCTACACAAAACTCCGCAATGTCTTCGGCTCGAAAGCTCCGCACCGGTTCGGATCGAGACCGAACCAATCCCCTTCGACCCTGCACAGAAGTGCACGCACGCTCCCTGCTAGAACAACCGGCTCGGTTCGGATCCGCTCCGAACCGACTGGGCCTGCTGCTGCCACACTTCAGATTTGACCGATTCTCTTGCCATAACCACCTCCTACAAACACGGATCGGCCTCCACCTGTCCTAGCACGACCTGATGACCACTTCTCCACTACTTCCGAGATCACCTCAGCGCGTGCCCCTCCGATCCGAACCGATTCGGACTCCCTGGCACTCCTCTACGCCTATAAATACACCACAACATGGCCATTTCAAGGGACTTTTGGCACTTGTTCTGGAGGGATTCCACCATTATCGACACAAGGACTTTGTGAACAGCGGAAGACCGCCCTCTAATCAATCAAAACACGAGGATTTCGTGTATAATCTTCCCTTTAATCTCCTCTTCTTCATTGTAAACACGAGGATTTCATGTATAAACTGCAAACAAACATCATTGTAATAGTTTACTTAAGATTTAAGAAACTATAAAGTGGACGTAGGCTTGGATTGAGCCCAACCACTATAAAAATATTGTGTGTATGCTTTACTTTTACTGCTTTTTCTGCATTGTTCGGTGATCGTGAGGTTGTCACGTTGAATTTGGGTGTTAGTACCAAAATTTGGTCTAACATTTTCACACATATTTGCTTTCTCTTCTTCGCAGGTATGGATTATACTTGCAGCTGGCAGGCCCGGATCGGCCTTGAATTTCTTCGATTATCCAGAACACATCTTCCTTCATTCAGCAAGATATGTTCTGGGGGGCAAAATGTTGACCCGCTTTTTAGTCAAAGCAGTCATACATGGAATCTCTTCTGAACAATACGCTCAAGTGTTGGGAATACCGTCAGAAGACAGCAAGCGATTTGGTTGAAATCGCATCACAAACAAAGAATGGCCCGGATCTCCTATCGGACGACCTTTTCTGGGCCCGAAATCATCAATTACGGAGCTGAGCTCAGTAATTCTCGTAGCTCTCTGAATAAGCTTCAGTTTGAGCTTTGGTTCAACTCAATCGGACTTACGGTTTGAAAGTTATGCCTATTTCCGTGAACGGATGCAGAACCGGAAACTTGGACTTGGAATTAGCATATCCCTTTCGGATCGGATCGGCCTAGGAGGACCGGATCGGCTTAAGACATCACTCCTTCACCAACTCAGCATCTTCCCTTCAACGCACAGGTGCCGGATCGGATTGGAGACCCCGGTTCGGATCGGGATGAGGCAGACCCGACCCGCCTGCATTAATCTACACAAAACTCCGCAATGTCTTCGGCTCGAAAGCTCCGCACCGGTTCGGATCGAGACCGAACCAATCCCCTTCGACCCTGCACAGAAGTGCACGCACGCTCCCTGCTAGAACAACCGGCTCGGTTCGGATCCGCTCCGAACCGACTGGGCCTGCTGCTGCCACACTTCAGATTTGACCGATTCTCTTGCCATAACCACCTCCTACAAACACGGATCGGCCTCCACCTGTCCTAGCACGACCTGATGACCACTTCTCCACTACTTCCGAGATCACCTCAGCGCGTGCCCCTCCGATCCGAACCGATTCGGACTCCCTGGCACTCCTCTACGCCTATAAATACACCACAACATGGCCATTTCAAGGGACTTTTGGCACTTGTTCTGGAGGGATTCCACCATTATCGACACAAGGACTTTGTGAACAGCGGAAGACCGCCCTCTAATCAATCAAAACACGAGGATTTCGTGTATAATCTTCCCTTTAATCTCCTCTTCTTCATTGTAAACACGAGGATTTCATGTATAAACTGCAAACAAACATCATTGTAATAGTTTACTTAAGATTTAAGAAACTATAAAGTGGACGTAGGCTTGGATTGAGCCCAACCACTATAAAAATATTGTGTGTATGCTTTACTTTTACTGCTTTTTCTGCATTGTTCGGTGATCGTGAGGTTGTCACGTTGAATTTGGGTGTTAGTACCAAAATTTGGTCTAACATTTTCACACATATTTGCTTTCTCTTCTTCGCAGGTATGGATTATACTTGCAGCTGGCAGGCCCGGATCGGCCTTGAATTTCTTCGATTATCCAGAACACATCTTCCTTCATTCAGCAAGATATGTTCTGGGGGGCAAAATGTTGACCCGCTTTTTAGTCAAAGCAGTCATACATGGAATCTCTTCTGAACAATACGCTCAAGTGTTGGGAATACCGTCAGAAGACAGCAAGCGATTTGGTTGAAATCGCATCACAAACAAAGAATGGCCCGGATCTCCTATCGGACGACCTTTTCTGGGCCCGAAATCATCAATTACGGAGCTGAGCTCAGTAATTCTCGTAGCTCTCTGAATAAGCTTCAGTTTGAGCTTTGGTTCAACTCAATCGGACTTACGGTTTGAAAGTTATGCCTATTTCCGTGAACGGATGCAGAACCGGAAACTTGGACTTGGAATTAGCATATCCCTTTCGGATCGGATCGGCCTAGGAGGACCGGATCGGCTTAAGACATCACTCCTTCACCAACTCAGCATCTTCCCTTCAACGCACAGGTGCCGGATCGGATTGGAGACCCCGGTTCGGATCGGGATGAGGCAGACCCGACCCGCCTGCATTAATCTACACAAAACTCCGCAATGTCTTCGGCTCGAAAGCTCCGCACCGGTTCGGATCGAGACCGAACCAATCCCCTTCGACCCTGCACAGAAGTGCACGCACGCTCCCTGCTAGAACAACCGGCTCGGTTCGGATCCGCTCCGAACCGACTGGGCCTGCTGCTGCCACACTTCAGATTTGACCGATTCTCTTGCCATAACCACCTCCTACAAACACGGATCGGCCTCCACCTGTCCTAGCACGACCTGATGACCACTTCTCCACTACTTCCGAGATCACCTCAGCGCGTGCCCCTCCGATCCGAACCGATTCGGACTCCCTGGCACTCCTCTACGCCTATAAATACACCACAACATGGCCATTTCAAGGGACTTTTGGCACTTGTTCTGGAGGGATTCCACCATTATCGACACAAGGACTTTGTGAACAGCGGAAGACCGCCCTCTAATCAATCAAAACACGAGGATTTCGTGTATAATCTTCCCTTTAATCTCCTCTTCTTCATTGTAAACACGAGGATTTCATGTATAAACTGCAAACAAACATCATTGTAATAGTTTACTTAAGATTTAAGAAACTATAAAGTGGACGTAGGCTTGGATTGAGCCCAACCACTATAAAAATATTGTGTGTATGCTTTACTTTTACTGCTTTTTCTGCATTGTTCGGTGATCGTGAGGTTGTCACGTTGAATTTGGGTGTTAGTACCAAAATTTGGTCTAACATTTTCACACATATTTGCTTTCTCTTCTTCGCAGGTATGGATTATACTTGCAGCTGGCAGGCCCGGATCGGCCTTGAATTTCTTCGATTATCCAGAACACATCTTCCTTCATTCAGCAAGATATGTTCTGGGGGGCAAAATGTTGACCCGCTTTTTAGTCAAAGCAGTCATACATGGAATCTCTTCTGAACAATACGCTCAAGTGTTGGGAATACCGTCAGAAGACAGCAAGCGATTTGGTTGAAATCGCATCACAAACAAAGAATGGCCCGGATCTCCTATCGGACGACCTTTTCTGGGCCCGAAATCATCAATTACGGAGCTGAGCTCAGTAATTCTCGTAGCTCTCTGAATAAGCTTCAGTTTGAGCTTTGGTTCAACTCAATCGGACTTACGGTTTGAAAGTTATGCCTATTTCCGTGAACGGATGCAGAACCGGAAACTTGGACTTGGAATTAGCATATCCCTTTCGGATCGGATCGGCCTAGGAGGACCGGATCGGCTTAAGACATCACTCCTTCACCAACTCAGCATCTTCCCTTCAACGCACAGGTGCCGGATCGGATTGGAGACCCCGGTTCGGATCGGGATGAGGCAGACCCGACCCGCCTGCATTAATCTACACAAAACTCCGCAATGTCTTCGGCTCGAAAGCTCCGCACCGGTTCGGATCGAGACCGAACCAATCCCCTTCGACCCTGCACAGAAGTGCACGCACGCTCCCTGCTAGAACAACCGGCTCGGTTCGGATCCGCTCCGAACCGACTGGGCCTGCTGCTGCCACACTTCAGATTTGACCGATTCTCTTGCCATAACCACCTCCTACAAACACGGATCGGCCTCCACCTGTCCTAGCACGACCTGATGACCACTTCTCCACTACTTCCGAGATCACCTCAGCGCGTGCCCCTCCGATCCGAACCGATTCGGACTCCCTGGCACTCCTCTACGCCTATAAATACACCACAACATGGCCATTTCAAGGGACTTTTGGCACTTGTTCTGGAGGGATTCCACCATTATCGACACAAGGACTTTGTGAACAGCGGAAGACCGCCCTCTAATCAATCAAAACACGAGGATTTCGTGTATAATCTTCCCTTTAATCTCCTCTTCTTCATTGTAAACACGAGGATTTCATGTATAAACTGCAAACAAACATCATTGTAATAGTTTACTTAAGATTTAAGAAACTATAAAGTGGACGTAGGCTTGGATTGAGCCCAACCACTATAAAAATATTGTGTGTATGCTTTACTTTTACTGCTTTTTCTGCATTGTTCGGTGATCGTGAGGTTGTCACGTTGAATTTGGGTGTTAGTACCAAAATTTGGTCTAACATTTTCACACATATTTGCTTTCTCTTCTTCGCAGGTATGGATTATACTTGCAGCTGGCAGGCCCGGATCGGCCTTGAATTTCTTCGATTATCCAGAACACATCTTCCTTCATTCAGCAAGATATGTTCTGGGGGGCAAAATGTTGACCCGCTTTTTAGTCAAAGCAGTCATACATGGAATCTCTTCTGAACAATACGCTCAAGTGTTGGGAATACCGTCAGAAGACAGCAAGCGATTTGGTTGAAATCGCATCACAAACAAAGAATGGCCCGGATCTCCTATCGGACGACCTTTTCTGGGCCCGAAATCATCAATTACGGAGCTGAGCTCAGTAATTCTCGTAGCTCTCTGAATAAGCTTCAGTTTGAGCTTTGGTTCAACTCAATCGGACTTACGGTTTGAAAGTTATGCCTATTTCCGTGAACGGATGCAGAACCGGAAACTTGGACTTGGAATTAGCATATCCCTTTCGGATCGGATCGGCCTAGGAGGACCGGATCGGCTTAAGACATCACTCCTTCACCAACTCAGCATCTTCCCTTCAACGCACAGGTGCCGGATCGGATTGGAGACCCCGGTTCGGATCGGGATGAGGCAGACCCGACCCGCCTGCATTAATCTACACAAAACTCCGCAATGTCTTCGGCTCGAAAGCTCCGCACCGGTTCGGATCGAGACCGAACCAATCCCCTTCGACCCTGCACAGAAGTGCACGCACGCTCCCTGCTAGAACAACCGGCTCGGTTCGGATCCGCTCCGAACCGACTGGGCCTGCTGCTGCCACACTTCAGATTTGACCGATTCTCTTGCCATAACCACCTCCTACAAACACGGATCGGCCTCCACCTGTCCTAGCACGACCTGATGACCACTTCTCCACTACTTCCGAGATCACCTCAGCGCGTGCCCCTCCGATCCGAACCGATTCGGACTCCCTGGCACTCCTCTACGCCTATAAATACACCACAACATGGCCATTTCAAGGGACTTTTGGCACTTGTTCTGGAGGGATTCCACCATTATCGACACAAGGACTTTGTGAACAGCGGAAGACCGCCCTCTAATCAATCAAAACACGAGGATTTCGTGTATAATCTTCCCTTTAATCTCCTCTTCTTCATTGTAAACACGAGGATTTCATGTATAAACTGCAAACAAACATCATTGTAATAGTTTACTTAAGATTTAAGAAACTATAAAGTGGACGTAGGCTTGGATTGAGCCCAACCACTATAAAAATATTGTGTGTATGCTTTACTTTTACTGCTTTTTCTGCATTGTTCGGTGATCGTGAGGTTGTCACGTTGAATTTGGGTGTTAGTACCAAAATTTGGTCTAACATTTTCACACATATTTGCTTTCTCTTCTTCGCAGGTATGGATTATACTTGCAGCTGGCAGGCCCGGATCGGCCTTGAATTTCTTCGATTATCCAGAACACATCTTCCTTCATTCAGCAAGATATGTTCTGGGGGGCAAAATGTTGACCCGCTTTTTAGTCAAAGCAGTCATACATGGAATCTCTTCTGAACAATACGCTCAAGTGTTGGGAATACCGTCAGAAGACAGCAAGCGATTTGGTTGAAATCGCATCACAAACAAAGAATGGCCCGGATCTCCTATCGGACGACCTTTTCTGGGCCCGAAATCATCAATTACGGAGCTGAGCTCAGTAATTCTCGTAGCTCTCTGAATAAGCTTCAGTTTGAGCTTTGGTTCAACTCAATCGGACTTACGGTTTGAAAGTTATGCCTATTTCCGTGAACGGATGCAGAACCGGAAACTTGGACTTGGAATTAGCATATCCCTTTCGGATCGGATCGGCCTAGGAGGACCGGATCGGCTTAAGACATCACTCCTTCACCAACTCAGCATCTTCCCTTCAACGCACAGGTGCCGGATCGGATTGGAGACCCCGGTTCGGATCGGGATGAGGCAGACCCGACCCGCCTGCATTAATCTACACAAAACTCCGCAATGTCTTCGGCTCGAAAGCTCCGCACCGGTTCGGATCGAGACCGAACCAATCCCCTTCGACCCTGCACAGAAGTGCACGCACGCTCCCTGCTAGAACAACCGGCTCGGTTCGGATCCGCTCCGAACCGACTGGGCCTGCTGCTGCCACACTTCAGATTTGACCGATTCTCTTGCCATAACCACCTCCTACAAACACGGATCGGCCTCCACCTGTCCTAGCACGACCTGATGACCACTTCTCCACTACTTCCGAGATCACCTCAGCGCGTGCCCCTCCGATCCGAACCGATTCGGACTCCCTGGCACTCCTCTACGCCTATAAATACACCACAACATGGCCATTTCAAGGGACTTTTGGCACTTGTTCTGGAGGGATTCCACCATTATCGACACAAGGACTTTGTGAACAGCGGAAGACCGCCCTCTAATCAATCAAAACACGAGGATTTCGTGTATAATCTTCCCTTTAATCTCCTCTTCTTCATTGTAAACACGAGGATTTCATGTATAAACTGCAAACAAACATCATTGTAATAGTTTACTTAAGATTTAAGAAACTATAAAGTGGACGTAGGCTTGGATTGAGCCCAACCACTATAAAAATATTGTGTGTATGCTTTACTTTTACTGCTTTTTCTGCATTGTTCGGTGATCGTGAGGTTGTCACGTTGAATTTGGGTGTTAGTACCAAAATTTGGTCTAACATTTTCACACATATTTGCTTTCTCTTCTTCGCAGGTATGGATTATACTTGCAGCTGGCAGGCCCGGATCGGCCTTGAATTTCTTCGATTATCCAGAACACATCTTCCTTCATTCAGCAAGATATGTTCTGGGGGGCAAAATGTTGACCCGCTTTTTAGTCAAAGCAGTCATACATGGAATCTCTTCTGAACAATACGCTCAAGTGTTGGGAATACCGTCAGAAGACAGCAAGCGATTTGGTTGAAATCGCATCACAAACAAAGAATGGCCCGGATCTCCTATCGGACGACCTTTTCTGGGCCCGAAATCATCAATTACGGAGCTGAGCTCAGTAATTCTCGTAGCTCTCTGAATAAGCTTCAGTTTGAGCTTTGGTTCAACTCAATCGGACTTACGGTTTGAAAGTTATGCCTATTTCCGTGAACGGATGCAGAACCGGAAACTTGGATTTGGAATTAGCATATCCCTTTCGGATCGGATCGGCCTAGGAGGACCGGATCGGATTAAGACATCACTCCTTCACCAACTCAGCATCTTCCCTTCAACGCACAGGTGCCGGATCGGATTGGAGACCCCGGTTCGGATCGGGATGAGGCAGACCCGACCCGCCTGCATTAATCTACACAAAACTCCGCAATGTCTTCGGCTCGAAAGCTCCGCACCGGTTCGGATCGAGACCGAACCAATCCCCTTCGACCCTGCACAGAAGTGCACGCACGCTCCCTGCTAGAACAACCGGCTCGGTTCGGATCCGCTCCGAACCGACTGGGCCTGCTGCTGCCACACTTCAGATTTGACCGATTCTCTTGCCATAACCACCTCCTACAAACACGGATCGGCCTCCACCTGTCCTAGCACGACCTGATGACCACTTCTCCACTACTTCCGAGATCACCTCAGCGCGTGCCCCTCCGATCCGAACCGATTCGGACTCCCTGGAACTCCTCTACGCCTATAAATACACCACAACATGGCCATTTCAAGGGACTTTTGGCACTTGTTCTGGAGGGATTCCACCATTATCGACACAAGGACTTTGTGAACAGCGGAAGACCGCCCTCTAATCAATCAAAACACGAGGATTTCGTGTATAATCTTCCCTTTAATCTCCTCTTCTTCATTGTAAACACGAGGATTTCATGTATAAACTGCAAACAAACATCATTGTAATAGTTTACTTAAGATTTAAGAAACTATAAAGTGGACGTAGGCTTGGATTGAGCCCAACCACTATAAAAATATTGTGTGTATGCTTTACTTTTACTGCTTTTTCTGCATTGTTCGGTGATCGTGAGGTTGTCACGTTGAATTTGGGTGTTAGTACCAAAATTTGGTCTAACATTTTCACACATATTTGCTTTCTCTTCTTCGCAGGTATGGATTATACTTGCAGCTGGCAGGCCCGGATCGGCCTTGAATTTCTTCGATTATCCAGAACACATCTTCCTTCATTCAGCAAGATATGTTCTGGGGGGCAAAATGTTGACCCGCTTTTTAGTCAAAGCAGTCATACATGGAATCTCTTCTGAACAATACGCTCAAGTGTTGGGAATACCGTCAGAAGACAGCAAGCGATTTGGTTGAAATCGCATCACAAACAAAGAATGGCCCGGATCTCCTATCGGACGACCTTTTCTGGGCCCGAAATCATCAATTACGGAGCTGAGCTCAGTAATTCTCGTAGCTCTCTGAATAAGCTTCAGTTTGAGCTTTGGTTCAACTCAATCGGACTTACGGTTTGAAAGTTATGCCTATTTCCGTGAACGGATGCAGAACCGGAAACTTGGATTTGGAATTAGCATATCCCTTTCGGATCGGATCGGCCTAGGAGGACCGGATCGGATTAAGACATCACTCCTTCACCAACTCAGCATCTTCCCTTCAACGCACAGGTGCCGGATCGGATTGGAGACCCCGGTTCGGATCGGGATGAGGCAGACCCGACCCGCCTGCATTAATCTACACAAAACTCCGCAATGTCTTCGGCTCGAAAGCTCCGCACCGGTTCGGATCGAGACCGAACCAATCCCCTTCGACCCTGCACAGAAGTGCACGCACGCTCCCTGCTAGAACAACCGGCTCGGTTCGGATCCGCTCCGAACCGACTGGGCCTGCTGCTGCCACACTTCAGATTTGACCGATTCTCTTGCCATAACCACCTCCTACAAACACGGATCGGCCTCCACCTGTCCTAGCACGACCTGATGACCACTTCTCCACTACTTCCGAGATCACCTCAGCGCGTGCCCCTCCGATCCGAACCGATTCGGACTCCCTGGAACTCCTCTACGCCTATAAATACACCACAACATGGCCATTTCAAGGGACTTTTGGCACTTGTTCTGGAGGGATTCCACCATTATCGACACAAGGACTTTGTGAACAGCGGAAGACCGCCCTCTAATCAATCAAAACACGAGGATTTCGTGTATAATCTTCCCTTTAATCTCCTCTTCTTCATTGTAAACACGAGGATTTCATGTATAAACTGCAAACAAACATCATTGTAATAGTTTACTTAAGATTTAAGAAACTATAAAGTGGACGTAGGCTTGGATTGAGCCCAACCACTATAAAAATATTGTGTGTATGCTTTACTTTTACTGCTTTTTCTGCATTGTTCGGTGATCGTGAGGTTGTCACGTTGAATTTGGGTGTTAGTACCAAAATTTGGTCTAACATTTTCACACATATTTGCTTTCTCTTCTTCGCAGGTATGGATTATACTTGCAGCTGGCAGGCCCGGATCGGCCTTGAATTTCTTCGATTATCCAGAACACATCTTCCTTCATTCAGCAAGATATGTTCTGGGGGGCAAAATGTTGACCCGCTTTTTAGTCAAAGCAGTCATACATGGAATCTCTTCTGAACAATACGCTCAAGTGTTGGGAATACCGTCAGAAGACAGCAAGCGATTTGGTTGAAATCGCATCACAAACAAAGAATGGCCCGGATCTCCTATCGGACGACCTTTTCTGGGCCCGAAATCATCAATTACGGAGCTGAGCTCAGTAATTCTCGTAGCTCTCTGAATAAGCTTCAGTTTGAGCTTTGGTTCAACTCAATCGGACTTACGGTTTGAAAGTTATGCCTATTTCCGTGAACGGATGCAGAACCGGAAACTTGGATTTGGAATTAGCATATCCCTTTCGGATCGGATCGGCCTAGGAGGACCGGATCGGATTAAGACATCACTCCTTCACCAACTCAGCATCTTCCCTTCAACGCACAGGTGCCGGATCGGATTGGAGACCCCGGTTCGGATCGGGATGAGGCAGACCCGACCCGCCTGCATTAATCTACACAAAACTCCGCAATGTCTTCGGCTCGAAAGCTCCGCACCGGTTCGGATCGAGACCGAACCAATCCCCTTCGACCCTGCACAGAAGTGCACGCACGCTCCCTGCTAGAACAACCGGCTCGGTTCGGATCCGCTCCGAACCGACTGGGCCTGCTGCTGCCACACTTCAGATTTGACCGATTCTCTTGCCATAACCACCTCCTACAAACACGGATCGGCCTCCACCTGTCCTAGCACGACCTGATGACCACTTCTCCACTACTTCCGAGATCACCTCAGCGCGTGCCCCTCCGATCCGAACCGATTCGGACTCCCTGACACTCCTCTACGCCTATAAATACACCACAACATGGCCATTTCAAGGGACTTTTGGCACTTGTTCTGGAGGGATTCCACCATTATCGACACAAGGACTTTGTGAACAGCGGAAGACCGCCCTCTAATCAATCAAAACACGAGGATTTCGTGTATAATCTTCCCTTTAATCTCCTCTTCTTCATTGTAAACACGAGGATTTCATGTATAAACTGCAAACAAACATCATTGTAATAGTTTACTTAAGATTTAAGAAACTATAAAGTGGACGTAGGCTTGGATTGAGCCCAACCACTATAAAAATATTGTGTGTATGCTTTACTTTTACTGCTTTTTCTGCATTGTTCGGTGATCGTGAGGTTGTCACGTTGAATTTGGGTGTTAGTACCAAAATTTGGTCTAACATTTTCACACATATTTGCTTTCTCTTCTTCGCAGGTATGGATTATACTTGCAGCTGGCAGGCCCGGATCGGCCTTGAATTTCTTCGATTATCCAGAACACATCTTCCTTCATTCAGCAAGATATGTTCTGGGGGGCAAAATGTTGACCCGCTTTTTAGTCAAAGCAGTCATACATGGAATCTCTTCTGAACAATACGCTCAAGTGTTGGGAATACCGTCAGAAGACAGCAAGCGATTTGGTTGAAATCGCATCACAAACAAAGAATGGCCCGGATCTCCTATCGGACGACCTTTTCTGGGCCCGAAATCATCAATTACGGAGCGAAGCTCTGTAATTCTCGTAGCTCTCTGAATAATCTTCAGTTTGAGCTTTGGTTCAACTCAATCGGACTTACGGTTTGAAAGTTATGCCCATTTCCGTGAACGGATGCAGAACTGGAAACTTGGATTTGGAATTAGCATATCCCTTTCGGATCGGATCGGCCTAGGAGGACCGGATCGGATTAAGACATCACTCCTTCACCAACTCAGCATCTTCCCTTCAACGCACAGGTGCCGGCTCGGATTGGAGACCCCGGTTCGGATCGGGATGAGGCAGACCCGACCCGCCTGCATTAATCTACACAAAACTCCGCAATGTCTTCGGCTCGAAAGGTCCGCACCGGTTCGGATCGAGACCGAACCAATCCCCTTCGACCCTGCACAGAAGTGCACGCACGCTCCCTGCTAGAACAACCGGCTCGGTTCGGATCCGCTCCGAACCGACTGGGCCTGCTGCTGCCACACTTCAGATTTGACCGATTCTCTTGCCATAACCACCTCCTACAAACACGGATCGGCCTCCACCTGTCCTAGCACGACCTGATGACCACTTCTCCACTACTTCCGAGATCACCTCAGCGCGTGCCCCTCCGATCCGAACCGATTCGGACTCCCTGGCACTCCTCTACGCCTATAAATACACCACAACATGGCCATTTCAAGGGACTTTTGGCACTTGTTCTGGAGGGATTCCACCATTATCGACACAAGGACTTTGTGAACAGCGGAAGACCGCCCTCTAATCAATCAAAACACGAGGATTTCGTGTATAATCTTCCCTTTAATCTCCTCTTCTTCATTGTAAACACGAGGATTTCATGTATAAACTGCAAACAAACATCATTGTAATAGTTTACTTAAGATTTAAGAAACTATAAAGTGGACGTAGGCTTGGATTGAGCCCAACCACTATAAAAATATTGTGTGTATGCTTTACTTTTACTGCTTTTTCTGCATTGTTCGGTGATCGTGAGGTTGTCACGTTGAATTTGGGTGTTAGTACCAAAATTTGGTCTAACATTTTCACACATATTTGCTTTCTCTTCTTCGCAGGTATGGATTATACTTGCAGCTGGCAGGCCCGGATCGGCCTTGGATTTCTTCGATTATCCAGAACACATCTTCCTTCATTCAGCAAGATATGTTCTGGGGGGCAAAATGTTGACCCGCTTTTTAGTCAAAGCAGTCATACATGGAATCTCTTCTGAACAATACGCTCAAGTGTTGGGAATACCGTCAGAAGACAGCAAGCGATTTGGTTGAAATCGCATCACAAACAAAGAATGGCCCGGATCTCCTATCGGACGACCTTTTCTGGGCCCGAAATCATCAATTACGGAGCTGAGCTCTGTAATTCTCGTAGCTCTCTGAATAATCTTCAGTTTGAGCTTTGGTTCAACTCAATCGGACTTACGGTTTGAAAGTTATGCCCATTTCCGTGAACGGATGCAGAACTGGAAACTTGGATTTGGAATTAGCATATCCCTTTCGGATCGGATCGGCCTAGGAGGACCGGATCGGATTAAGACATCACTCCTTCACCAACTCAGCATCTTCCCTTCAACGCACAGGTGCCGGCTCGGATTGGAGACCCCGGTTCGGATCGGGATGAGGCAGACCCGACCCGCCTGCATTAATCTACACAAAACTCCGCAATGTCTTCGGCTCGAAAGCTCCGCACCGGTTCGGATCGAGACCGAACCAATCCCCTTCGACCCTGCACAGAAGTGCACGCACGCTCCCTGCTAGAACAACCGGCTCGGTTCGGATCCGCTCCGAACCGACTGGGCCTGCTGCTGCCACACTTCAGATTTGACCGATTCTCTTGCCATAACCACCTCCTACAAACACGGATCGGCCTCCACCTGTCCTAGCACGACCTGATGACCACTTCTCCACTACTTCCGAGATCACCTCAGCGCGTGCCCATCCGATCCGAACCGATTCGGACTCCCTGGCACTCCTCTACGCCTATAAATACACCACAACATGGCCATTTCAAGGGACTTTTGGCACTTGTTCTGGAGGGATTCCACCATTATCGACACAAGGACTTTGTGAACAGCGGAAGACCGCCCTCTAATCAATCAAAACACGAGGATTTCGTGTATAATCTTCCCTTTAATCTCCTCTTCTTCACTGTAAACACGAGGATTTCATGTATAAACTGCAAACAAACATCATTGTAATAGTTTACTTAAGATTTAAGAAACTATAAAGTGGACGTAGGCTTGGATTGAGCCCAACCACTATAAAAATATTGTGTGTATGCTTTACTTTTACTGCTTTTTCTGCATTGTTCGGTGATCGTGAGGTTGTCACGTTGAATTTGGGTGTTAGTACCAAAATTTGGTCTAACATTTTCACACATATTTGCTTTCTCTTCTTCGCAGGTATGGATTATACTTGCAGCTGGCAGGCCCGGATCGGCCTTGGATTTCTTCGATTATCCAGAACACATCTTCCTTCATTCAGCAAGATATGTTCTGGGGGGCAAAATGTTGACCCGCTTTTTAGTCAAAGCAGTCATACATGGAATCTCTTCTGAACAATACGCTCAAGTGTTGGGAATACCGTCAGAAGACAGCAAGTGATTTGGTTGAAATCGCATCACAAACAAAGAATGGCCCGGATCTCCTATCGAACGACGTTTTCTGGGCCCGAAATCATCAATTACGGAGCAGAGCTCAGTAATTCTCGTAGCTCTCTGAATAAGCTTCAGTTTGAGCTTTGGTTCAACTCAATCGGACTTACGGTTTGAAAGTTATGCCTATTTCCGTGAACGGATGCAGAACCGGAAACTTGGATTTGGAATTAGCATATCCCTTTCGGATCGGATCGGCCTAGGAGGACCGGATCGGATTAAGACATCACTCCTTCACCAACTCAGCATCTTCCCTTCAACGCACAGGTGCCGGATCGGATTGGAGACCCCGGTTCGGATCGGGATGAGGCAGACCCGACCCGCCTGCATTATTCTACACAAAACTTCGCAATGTCTTCGGCTCCAAAGCTCCGCACCGGTTCGGATCGAGACCGAACCGATCCCCCTCGACTCTGCACAGAAGTGCACGCACGCTCTCTGCTAGAACAACCGGCTCGGTTCGGATCCAATCCGAACCGACTGGGCCTGCTGCTGCCACACTTCAGATTTGACTGATTCTCTTGCCATAACCACCTCCTACAAACACGGATCGGCCTCCACCTATCCTAGCACGACCTGAATACCACTTCTCCACTACTTCCGAGATCACCTCAGCGCGTGCCACGTGCCCCTCCGATCCGAACCGATTCGGACTCCCTGGCACTCCTCTACGCCTATAAATACACCACAACATGGCCATTTCAAGGGACTTTTGGCACTTGTTCTGGAGGGATTCCACCATTATCGACACAAGGACTTTGTGAACAGCGGAAGACCGCCCTCTAATCAATCAAAACACGAGGATTTCGTGTATAATCTTCCCTTTAATCTCCTCTTCTTCACTGTAAACACGAGGATTTCATGTATATACTGCAAACAAACATCATTGTAATAGTTTACTTAAGATTTAAGAAACTATAAAGTGGACGTAGGCTTGGATTGAGCCCAACCACTATAAAAATATTGTGTGTATGCTTTACTTTTACTGCTTTTTCTGCATTGTTCGGTGATCGTGAGGTTGTCACGTTGAATTTGGGTGTTAGTACCAAAATTTGGTCTAACATTTTCACACATATTTGCTTTCTCTTCTTCGCAGGTATCGATTATACTTGCAGCTGGCAGGCCCGGATCGGCCTTGGATTTCTTCGATTATCCAGAACACATCTTCCTTCATTCAGCAAGATATGTTCTGGGGGGCAAAATGTTGACCCGCTTTTTAGTCAAAGCAGTCATACACGGAATCTCTTCTGAACAATACGCTCAAGTGTTGGGAATACCGTCCGAAGACAGCAAGTGATTTGGTTGAAATCCCATCACAAACAAAGAATGGCCCGGATCTCCAATCGAACGATGTTTTATGGGCCCGAAATCATCAATTACGGAGCAGAGCTCAGTAATTCTCGTAGCTCTCTGAATAAGCTTCAGTTTGAGCTTTGGTTCAACTCAATCGGACTTACGGTTTGAAAGTTATGCCTATTTCCGTGAACGGATGCAGAACCGGAAACTTGGATTTGGAATTAGCATACCCCTTTCGGATCGGATCGGCCTAGGAGGACCGGATCGGATTAAGACATCACTCCTTCACCAACTCAGCATCTTCCCTTCAACGCACAGGTGCCGGATCGGATTGGAGACCCCGGTTCGGATCGGGATGAGGCAGACCCGACCCGCCTGCATTATTCTACACAAAACTTCGCAATGTCTTCGGCTCCAAAGCTCCGCACCGGTTCGGATCAAGACCGAACCGATCCCCCTCGACTCTGCACAGAAGTGCACGCACGCTCTCTGCTAGAACAACCGGCTCGGTTCGGATCCAATCCGAACCGACTGGGCCTGCTGCTGCCACACTTCAGATTTGACTGATTCTCTTGCCATAACCACCTCCTACAAACACGGATCGGCCTCCACCTATCCTAGCACGACCTGAATACCACTTCTCCACTACTTCCGAGATCACCTCAGCGCGTGCCACGTGCCCCTCCGATCCGAACCGATTCGGACTCCCTGGCACTCCTCTACGCCTATAAATACACCACAACATGGCCATTTCAAGGGACTTTTGGCACTTGTTCTGGAGAGATTCCACCATTATCGACACAAGGACTTTGTGAATAGCGGAAGACTGCCCTCTAATCAATCAAAACACGAGGATTTCGTGTATAATCTTCCCTTTAATCTCCTCTTCTTCACTGTAAACACGAGGATTTCATGTATAAACTGCAAACAAACATCATTGTAATAGTTTACTTAAGATTTAAGAAACTATAAAGTGGACGTAGGCTTGGATTGAGCCCAACCACTATAAAAATATTGTGTGTATGCTTTACTTTTACTGCTTTTTCTGCATTGTTCGGTGATCGTGAGGTTGTCACGTTGAATTTGGGTGTTAGTACCAAAATTTGGTCTAACATTTTCACACATATTTGCTTTCTCTTCTTCGCAGGTATGGATTATACTTGCAGCTGGCAGGCCCGGATCGGCCTTGGATTTCTTCGATTATCCAGAACACATCTTCCTTCATTCAGCAAGATATGTTCTGGGGGGCAAAATGTTGACCCGCTTTTTAGTCAAAGCAGTCATACACGGAATCTCTTCTGAACAATACGCTCAAGTGTTGGGAATACCGTCAGAAGACAGCAAGTGATTTGGTTGAAATCGCATCACAAACAAAGAATGGCCCGGATCTCCTATCGAACGACGTTTTATGGGCCCGAAATCATCAATTACGGAGCAGAGCTCAGTAATTCTCGTAGCTCTCTGAATAAGCTTCAGTTTGAGCTTTGGTTCAACTCAATCGGACTTACGGTTTGAAAGTTATGCCTATTTCCGTGAACGGATGCAGAACCGGAAATTTGGATTTGGAATTAGCATATCCCTTTCGGATCGGATCGGCCTAGGAGGACCGGATCGGATTAAGACATCACTCCTTCACCAACTCAGCATCTTCCCTTCAACGCACAGGTGCCGGATCGGATTGGAGACCCCGGTTCGGATCGGGATGAGGCAGACCCGACCCGCCTGCATTATTCTACACAAAACTTCGCAATGTCTTCGGCTCCAAAGCTCCGCACCGGTTCGGATCGAGACCGAACCGATCCCCCTCGACTCTGCACAGAAGTGCACGCACGCTCTCTGCTAGAACAACCGGCTCGGTTCGGATCCAATCCGAACCGACTGGGCCTGCTGCTGCCACACTTCAGATTTGACTGATTCTCTTGCCATAACCACCTGCTACAAACACGGATCGGCCTCCACCTATCCTAGCACGACCTGAATACCACTTCTCCACTACTTCCGAGATCACCTCAGCGCGTGCCACGTGCCCCTCCGATCCGAACCGATTCGGACTCCCTGGCACTCCTCTACGCCTATAAATACACCACAACATGGCCATTTCAAGGGACTTTTGGCACTTGTTCTGGAGGGATTCCACCATTATCGACACAAGGACTTTGTGAACAGCGGAAGACCGCCCTCTAATCAATCAAAACACGAGGATTTCGTGTATAATCTTCCCTTTAATCTCCTCTTCTTCACTGTAAACACGAGGATTTCATGTATAAACTGCAAACAAACATCATTGTAATAGTTTACTTAAGATTTAAGAAACTATAAAGTGGACGTAGGCTTGGATTGAGCCCAACCACTATAAAAATATTGTGTGTATGCTTTACTTTTACTGCTTTTTCTGCATTGTTCGGTGATCGTGAGGTTGTCACGTTGAATTTGGGTGTTAGTACCAAAATTTGGTCTAACATTTTCACACATATTTGCTTTCTCTTCTTCGCAGGTATGGATTATACTTGCAGCTGGCAGGCCCGGATCGGCCTTGGATTTCTTCGATTATCCAGAACACATCTTCCTTCATTCAGCAAGATATGTTCTGGGGGGCAAAATGTTGACCCGCTTTTTAGTCAAAGCAGTCATACATGGAATCTCTTCTGAACAATACGCTCAAGTGTTGGGAATACCGTCAGAAGACAGCAAGCGATTTGGTTGAAATCGCATCACAAACAAAGAATGGCCCGGATCTCCTATCGGACGACCTTTTCTGGGCCCGAAATCATCAATTACGGAGCTGAGCTCAGTAATTCTCGTAGCTCTCTGAATAATCTTCAGTTTGAGCTTTGGTTCAACTCAATCGGACTTACGGTTTGAAAGTTATGCCCATTTCCGTGAACGGATGCAGAACCGGAAACTTGGATTTGGAATTAGCATATCCCTTTCGGATCGGATCGGCCTAGGAGGACCGGATCGGATTAAGACATCACTCCTTCACCAACTCAGCATCTTCCCTTCAACGCACAGGTGCCGGATCGGATTGGAGACCCCGGTTCGGATCGGGATGAGGCAGACCCGACCCGCCTGCATTATTCTACACAAAACTTCGCAATGTCTTCGGCTCCAAAGCTCCGCACCGGTTCGGATCGAGACCGAACTGATCCCCCTCGACTCTGCACAGAAGTGCACGCACGCTCTCTGCTAGAACAACCGGCTCGGTTCGGATCCAATCCGAACCGACTGGGCCTGCTGCTGCCACACTTCAGATTTGACTGATTCTCTTGCCATAACCACCTCCTACAAACACGGATCGGCCTCCACCTATCCTAGCACGACCTGAATACCACTTCTCCACTACTTCCGAGATCACCTCAGCGCGTGCCACGTGCCCCTCCGATCCGAACCGATTCGGACTCCCTGGCACTCCTCTACGCCTATAAATACACCACAACATGGCCATTTCAAGGGACTTTTGGCACTTGTTCTGGAGGGATTCCACCATTATCGACACAAGGACTTTGTGAACAGCGGAAGACCGCCCTCTAATCAATCAAAACACGAGGATTTCGTGTATAATCTTCCCTTTAATCTCCTCTTCTTCACTGTAAACACGAGGATTTCATGTATAAACTGCAAACAAACATCATTGTAATAGTTTACTTAAGATTTAAGAAACTATAAAGTGGACGTAGGCTTGGATTGAGCCCAACCACTATAAAAATATTGTGTGTATGCTTTACTTTTACTGCTTTTTCTGCATTGTTCGGTGATCGTGAGGTTGTCACGTTGAATTTGGGTGTTAGTACCAAAATTTGGTCTAACATTTTCACACATATTTGCTTTCTCTTCTTCGCAGGTATGGATTATACTTGCAGCTGGCAGGCCCGGATCGGCCTTGGATTTCTTCGATTATCCAGAACACATCTTCCTTCATTCAGCAAGATATGTTCTGAGGGGCAAAATGTTGACCCGCTTTTTAGTCAAAGCAGTCATACACGGAATCTCTTCTGAACAATACGCTCAAGTGTTGGGAATACCGTCAGAAGACAGCAAGTGATTTGGTTGAAATCGCATCACAAACAAAGAATGGCCCGGATCTCCTATCGAACGACGTTTTATGGGCCCGAAATCATCAATTACAGAGCAGAGCTCAGTAATTCTCGTAGCTCTCTGAATAAGCTTCAGTTTGAGCTTTGGTTCAACTCAATCGGACTTACGGTTTGAAAGTTATGCCTATTTCCGTGAACGGATGCAGAACCGGAAATTTGGATTTGGAATTAGCATATCCCTTTCGGATCGGATCGGCCTAGGAGGACCGGATCGGATTAAGACATCACTCCTTCACCAACTCAGCATCTTCCCTTCAACGCACAGGTGCCGGATCGGATTGGAGACCCCGGTTCGGATCGGGATGAGGCAGACCCGACCCGCCTGCATTATTCTACACAAAACTTCGCAATGTCTTCGGCTCCAAAGCCCCGCACCGGTTCGGATCGAGACCGAACCGATCCCCCTCGACTCTGCACAGAAGTGCACGCACGCTCTCTGCTAGAACAACCGGCTTGGTTCGGATCCAATCCGAACCGACTGGGCCTGCTGCTGCCACACTTCAGATTTGACTGATTCTCTTGCCATAACCACCTCCTACAAACACGGATCGGCCTCCACCTATCCTTGCACGACCTGAATACCACTTCTCCACTACTTCCGAGATCACCTCAGCGCGTGCCACGTGCCCCTCCGATCCGAACCGATTCGGACTCCCTGGCACTCCTCAACGCCTATAAATACACCACAACATGGCCATTTCAAGGGACTTTTGGCACTTGTTCTGGAGGGATTCCACCATTATCGACACAAGGACTTTGTGAACAGCGGAAGACCGCCCTCTAATCAATCAAAACACGAGGATTTCGTGTATAATCTTCCCTTTAATCTCCTCTTCTTCACTGTAAACACGAGGATTTCATGTATAAACTGCAAACAAACATCATTGTAATAGTTTACTTAAGATTTAAGAAACTATAAAGTGGACGTAGGCTTGGATTGAGCCCAACCACTATAAAAATATTGTGTGTATGCTTTACTTTTACTGCTTTTTCTGCATTGTTCGGTGATCGTGAGGTTGTCACGTTGAATTTGGGTGTTAGTACCAAAATTTGGTCTAACATTTTCACACATATTTGCTTTCTCTTCTTCGCAGGTATGGATTATACTTGCAGCTGGCAGGCCCGGATCGGCCTTGGATTTCTTCGATTATCCAGAACACATCTTCCTTCATTCAGCAAGATATGTTCTGGGGGGCAAAATGTTGACCCGCTTTTTAGTCAAAGCAGTCATACATGGAATCTCTTCTGAACAATACGCTCAAGTGTTGGGAATACCGTCAGAAGACAGCAAGCGATTTGGTTGAAATCGCATCACAAACAAAGAATGGCCCGGATCTCCTATCGGACGACCTTTTCTGGGCCCGAAATCATCAATTACGGAGCTGAGCTCAGTAATTCTCGTAGCTCTCTGAATAATCTTCAGTTTGAGCTTTGGTTCAACTCAATCGGACTTACGGTTTGAAAGTTATGCCCATTTCCGTGAACGGATGCAGAACCGGAAACTTGGATTTGGAATTAGCATATCCCTTTCGGATCGGATCGGCCTAGGAGGACCGGATCGGATTAAGACATCACTCCTTCACCAACTCAGCATCTTCCCTTCAACGCACAGGTGCCGGATCGGATTGGAGACCCCGGTTCGGATCGGGATGAGGCAGACCCGACCCGCCTGCATTATTCTACACAAAACTTCGCAATGTCTTCGGCTCCAAAGCTCCGCACCGGTTCGGATCGAGACCGAACTGATCCCCCTCGACTCTGCACAGAAGTGCACGCACGCTCTCTGCTAGAACAACCGGCTCGGTTCGGATCCAATCCGAACCGACTGGGCCTGCTGCTGCCACACTTCAGATTTGACTGATTCTCTTGCCATAACCACCTCCTACAAACACGGATCGGCCTCCACCTATCCTAGCACGACCTGAATACCACTTCTCCACTACTTCCGAGATCACCTCAGCGCGTGCCACGTGCCCCTCCGATCCGAACCGATTCGGACTCCCTGGCACTCCTCTACGCCTATAAATACACCACAACATGGCCATTTCAAGGGACTTTTGGCACTTGTTCTGGAGGGATTTCACCATTATCGACACAAGGACTTTGTGAACAGCGGAAGACCGCCCTCTAATCAATCAAAACACGAGGATTTCGTGTATAATCTTCCCTTTAATCTCCTCTTCTTCACTGTAAACACGAGGATTTCATGTATAAACTGCAAACAAACATCATTGTAATAGTTTACTTAAGATTTAAGAAACTATAAAGTGGACGTAGGCTTGGATTGAGCCCAACCACTATAAAAATATTGTGTGTATGATTTACTTTTACTGCTTTTTCTGCATTGTTCGGTGATCGTGAGGTTGTCACGTTGAATTTGGGTGTTAGTACCAAAATTTGGTCTAACATTTTCACACATATTTGCTTTCTCTTCTTCGCAGGTATGGATTATACTTGCAGCTGGCAGGCCCGGATCGGCCTTGGATTTCTTCGATTATCCAGAACACATCTTCCTTCATTCAGCAAGATATGTTCTGAGGGGCAAAATGTTGACCCGCTTTTTAGTCAAAGCAGTCTTACACGGAATCTCTTCTGAACAATACGCTCAAGTGTTGGGAATACCGTCAGAAGACAGCAAGTGATTTGGTTGAAATCGCATCACAAACAAAGAATGGCCCGGATCTCCTATCGAACGACGTTTTATGGGCCCGAAATCATCAATTACGGAGCAGAGCTCAGTAATTCTCGTAGCTCTCTGAATAAGCTTCAGTTTGAGCTTTGGTTCAACTCAATCGGACTTACGGTTTGAAAGTTATGCCTATTTCCGTGAACGGATGCAGAACCGGAAATTTGGATTTGGAATTAGCATATCCCTTTCGGATCGGATCGGCCTAGGAGGACCGGATCGGATTAAGACATCACTCCTTCACCAACTCAGCATCTTCCCTTCAACGCACAGGTGCCGGATCGGATTGGAGACCCCGGTTCGGATCGGGATGAGGCAGACCCGACCCGCCTGCATTATTCTACACAAAACTTCGCAATGTCTTCGGCTCCAAAGCCCCGCACCGGTTCGGATCGAGACCGAACCGATCACCCTCGACTCTGCACAGAAGTGCACGCACGCTCTCTGCTAGAACAACCGGCTTGGTTCGGATCCAATCCGAACCGACTGGGCCTGCTGCTGCCACACTTCAGATTTGACTGATTCTCTTGCCATAACCACCTCCTACAAACACGGATCGGCCTCCACCTATCCTTGCACGACCTGAATACCACTTCTCCACTACTTCCGAGATCACCTCAGCGCGTGCCACGTGCCCCTCCGATCCGAACCGATTCGGACTCCCTGGCACTCCTCAACGCCTATAAATACACCACAACATGGCCATTTCAAGGGACTTTTGGCACTTGTTCTGGAGGGATTCCACCATTATCGACACAAGGACTTTGTGAACAGCGGAAGACCGCCCTCTAATCAATCAAAACACGAGGATTTCGTGTATAATCTTCCCTTTAATCTCCTCTTCTTCACTGTAAACACGAGGATTTCATGTATAAACTGCAAACAAACATCATTGTAATAGTTTACTTAAGATTTAAGAAACTATAAAGTGGACGTAGGCTTGGATTGAGCCCAACCACTATAAAAATATTGTGTGTATGCTTTACTTTTACTGCTTTTTCTGCATTGTTCGGTGATCGTGAGGTTGTCACGTTGAATTTGGGTGTTAGTACCAAAATTTGGTCTAACATTTTCACACATATTTGCTTTCTCTTCTTCGCAGGTATGGATTATACTTGCAGCTGGCAGGCCCGGATCGGCCTTGGATTTCTTCGATTATCCAGAACACATCTTCCTTCATTCAGCAAGATATGTTCTGAGGGGCAAAATGTTGACCCGCTTTTTAGTCAAAGCAGTCATACACGGAATCTCTTCTGAACAATACGCTCAAGTGTTGGGAATACCGTCAGAAGACAGCAAGTGATTTGGTTGAAATCGCATCACAAACAAAGAATGGCCCGGATCTCCTATCGAACGACGTTTTATGGGCCCGAAATCATCAATTACGGAGCAGAGCTCAGTAATTCTCGTAGCTCTCTGAATAAGCTTCAGTTTGAGCTTTGGTTCAACTCAATCGGACTTACGGTTTGAAAGTTATGCCTATTTCCGTGAACGGATGCAGAACCGGAAATTTGGATTTGGAATTAGCATATCCCTTTCGGATCGGATCGGCCTAGGAGGACCGGATCGGATTAAGACATCACTCCTTCACCAACTCAGCATCTTCCCTTCAACGCACAGGTGCCGGATCGGATTGGAGACCCCGGTTCGGATCGGGATGAGGCAGACCCGACCCGCCTGCATTATTCTACACAAAACTTCGCAATGTCTTCGGCTCCAAAGCCCCGCACCGGTTCGGATCGAGACCGAACCGATCCCCCTCGACTCTGCACAGAAGTGCACGCACGCTCTCTGCTAGAACAACCGGCTTGGTTCGGATCCAATCCGAACCGACTGGGCCTGCTGCTGCCACACTTCAGATTTGACTGATTCTCTTGCCATAACCACCTCCTACAAACACGGATCGGCCTCCACCTATCCTTGCACGACCTGAATACCACTTCTCCACTACTTCCGAGATCACCTCAGCGCGTGCCACGTGCCCCTCCGATCCGAACCGATTCGGACTCCCTGGCACTCCTCAACGCCTATAAATACACCACAACATGGCCATTTCAAGGGACTTTTGGCACTTGTTCTGGAGGGATTCCACCATTATCGACACAAGGACTTTGTGAACAGCGGAAGACCGCCCTCTAATCAATCAAAACACGAGGATTTCGTGTATAATCTTCCCTTTAATCTCCTCTTCTTCACTGTAAACACGAGGATTTCATGTATAAACTGCAAACAAACATCATTGTAATAGTTTACTTAAGATTTAAGAAACTATAAAGTGGACGTAGGCTTGGATTGAGCCCAACCACTATAAAAATATTGTGTGTTTGCTTTACTTTTACTGCTTTTTCTGCATTGTTCGGTGATCGTGAGGTTGTCACGTTGAATTTGGGTGTTAGTACCAAAATTTGGTCTAACATTTTCACACATATTTGCTTTCTCTTCTTCGCAGGTATGGATTATACTTGCAGCTGGCAGGCCCGGATCGGCCTTGGATTTCTTCGATTATCCAGAACACATCTTCCTTCATTCAGCAAGATATGTTCTGGGGGGCAAAATGTTGAACCGCTTTTTAGTCAAAGCAGTCATACATGGAATCTCTTCTGAACAATACGCTCAAGTGTTGGGAATACCGTCAGAAGACAGCAAGTGATTTGGTTGAAATCGCATCACAAACAAAGAATGGCCCGGATCTCCTATCGAACGACGTTTTATGGGCCCGAAATCATCAATTACGGAGCAGAGCTCAGTAATTCTCGTAGCTCTCTGAATAAGCTTCAGTTTGAGCTTTGGTTCAACTCAATCGGACTTAAGGTTTGAAAGTTATGCCTATTTCCGTGAACGGATGCAGAACCGGAAATTTGGATTTGGAATTAGCATATCCCTTTCGGATCGGATCGGCCTAGGAGGACCGGATCGGATTAAGACATCACTCCTTCACCAACTCAGCATCTTCCCTTCAACGCACAGGTGCCGGATCGGATTGGAGACCCCGGTTCGGATCGGGATGAGGCAGACCCGACCCGCCTGCATTATTCTACACAAAACTTCGCAATGTCTTCGGCTCCAAAGCTCCGCACCGGTTCGGATCGAGACCGAACCGATCCCCCTCGACTCTGCACAGAAGTGCACGCACGCTCTCTGCTAGAACAACCGGCTCGGTTCGGATCCAATCCGAACCGACTGGGCCTGCTGCTGCCACACTTCAGATTTGACTGATTCTCTTGCCATAACCACCTCCTACAAACACGGATCGGCCTCCACCTATCCTAGCACGACCTGAATACCACTTCTCCACTACTTCCGAGATCACCTCAGCGCGTGCCACGTGCCCCTCCGATCCGAACCGATTCGGACTCCCTGGCACTCCTCTACGCCTATAAATACACCACAACATGGCCATTTCAAGGGACTTTTGGCACTTGTTCTGGAGGGATTCCACCATTATCGACACAAGGACTTTGTGAACAGCGGAAGACCGCCCTCTAATCAATCAAAACACGAGGATTTCGTGTATAATCTTCCCTTTAATCTCCTCTTCTTCACTGTAAACACGAGGATTTCATGTATAAACTGCAAACAAACATCATTGTAATAGTTTACTTAAGATTTAAGAAACTATAAAGTGGACGTAGGCTTGGATTGAGCCCAACCACTATAAAAATATTGTGTGTTTGCTTTACTTTTACTGCTTTTTCTGCATTGTTCGGTGATCGTGAGGTTGTCACGTTGAATTTGGGTGTTAGTACCAAAATTTGGTCTAACATTTTCACACATATTTGCTTTCTCTTCTTCGCAGGTATGGATTATACTTGCAGCTGGCAGGCCCGGATCGGCCTTGGATTTCTTCGATTATCCAGAACACATCTTCCTTCATTCAGCAAGATATGTTCTGGGGGGCAAAATGTTGAACCGCTTTTTAGTCAAAGCAGTCATACATGGAATCTCTTCTGAACAATACGCTCAAGTGTTGGGAATACCGTCAGAAGACAGCAAGTGATTTGGTTGAAATCGCATCACAAACAAAGAATGGCCCGGATCTCCTATCGAACGACGTTTTATGGGCCCGAAATCATCAATTACGGAGCAGAGCTCAGTAATTCTCGTAGCTCTCTGAATAAGCTTCAGTTTGAGCTTTGGTTCAACTCAATCGGACTTACGGTTTGAAAGTTATGCCTATTTCCGTGAACGGATGCAGAACCGGAAATTTGGATTTGGAATTAGCATATCCCTTTCGGATCGGATCGGCCTAGGAGGACCGGATCGGATTAAGACATCACTCCTTCACCAACTCAGCATCTTCCCTTCAACGCACAGGTGCCGGATCGGATTGGAGACCCCGGTTCGGATCGGGATGAGGCAGACCCGACCCGCCTGCATTATTCTACACAAAACTTCGCAATGTCTTCGGCTCCAAAGCTCCGCACCGGTTCGGATCGAGACCGAACCGATCCCCCTCGACTCTGCACAGAAGTGCACGCACGCTCTCTGCTAGAACAACCGGCTCGGTTCGGATCCAATCCGAACCGACTGGGCCTGCTGCTGCCACACTTCAGATTTGACTGATTCTCTTGCCATAACCACCTCCTACAAACACGGATCGGCCTCCACCTATCCTAGCACGACCTGAATACCACTTCTCCACTACTTCCGAGATCACCTCAGCGCGTGCCACGTGCCCCTCCGATCCGAACCGATTCGGACTCCCTGGCACTCCTCTACGCCTATAAATACACCACAACATGGCCATTTCAAGGGACTTTTGGCACTTGTTCTGGAGGGATTCCACCATTATCGACACAAGGACTTTGTGAACAGCGGAAGACCGCCCTCTAATCAATCAAAACACGAGGATTTCGTGTATAATCTTCCCTTTAATCTCCTCTTCTTCACTGTAAACACGAGGATTTCATGTATAAACTGCAAACAAACATCATTGTAATAGTTTACTTAAGATTTAAGAAACTATAAAGTGGACGTAGGCTTGGATTGAGCCCAACCACTATAAAAATATTGTGTGTATGCTTTACTTTTACTGCTTTTTCTGCATTGTTCGGTGATCGTGAGGTTGTCACGTTGAATTTGGGTGTTAGTACCAAAATTTGGTCTAACATTTTCACACATATTTGCTTTCTCTTCTTCGCAGGTATGGATTATACTTGCAGCTGGCAGGCCCGGATCGGCCTTGGATTTCTTCGATTATCCAGAACACATCTTCCTTCATTCAGCAAGATATGTTCTGAGGGGCAAAATGTTGACCCGCTTTTTAGTCAAAGCAGTCATACACGGAATCTCTTCTGAACAATACGCTCAAGTGTTGGGAATACCGTCAGAAGACAGCAAGTGATTTGGTTGAAATCGCATCACAAACAAAGAATGGCCCGGATCTCCTATCGAACGACGTTTTATGGGCCCGAAATCATCAATTACGGATCAGAGCTCAGTAATTCTCGTAGCTCTCTGAATAAGCTTCAGTTTGAGCTTTGGTTCAACTCAATCGGACTTACGGTTTGAAAGTTATGCCTATTTCCGTGAACGGATGCAGAACCGGAAATTTGGATTTGGAATTAGCATATCCCTTTCGGATCGGATCGGCCTAGGAGGACCGGATCGGATTAAGACATCACTCCTTCACCAACTCAGCATCTTCCCTTCAACGCACAGGTGCCGGATCGGATTGGAGACCCCGGTTCGGATCGGGATGAGGCAGACCCGACCCGCCTGCATTATTCTACACAAAACTTCGCAATGTCTTCGGCTCCAAAGCCCCGCACCGGTTCGGATCGAGACCGAACCGATCCCCCTCGACTCTGCACAGAAGTGCACGCACGCTCTCTGCTAGAACAACCGGCTTGGTTCGGATCCAATCCGAACCGACTGGGCCTGCTGCTGCCACACTTCAGATTTGACTGATTCTCTTGCCATAACCACCTCCTACAAACACGGATCGGCCTCCACCTATCCTTGCACGACCTGAATACCACTTCTCCACTACTTCCGAGATCACCTCAGCGCGTGCCACGTGCCCCTCCGATCCGAACCGATTCGGACTCCCTGGCACTCCTCAACGCCTATAAATACACCACAACATGGCCATTTCAAGGGACTTTTGGCACTTGTTCTGGAGGGATTCCACCATTATCGACACAAGGACTTTGTGAACAGCGGAAGACCGCCCTCTAATCAATCAAAACACGAGGATTTCGTGTATAATCTTCCCTTTAATCTCCTCTTCTTCACTGTAAACACGAGGATTTCATGTATAAACTGCAAACAAACATCATTGTAATAGTTTACTTAAGATTTAAGAAACTATAAAGTGGACGTAGGCTTGGATTGAGCCCAACCACTATAAAAATATTGTGTGTATGCTTTACTTTTACTGCTTTTTCTGCATTGTTCGGTGATCGTGAGGTTGTCACGTTGAATTTGGGTGTTAGTACCAAAATTTGGTCTAACATTTTCACACATATTTGCTTTCTCTTCTTCGCAGGTATGGATTATACTTGCAGCTGGCAGGCCCGGATCGGCCTTGGATTTCTTCGATTATCCAGAACACATCTTCCTTCATTCAGCAAGATATGTTCTGAGGGGCAAAATGTTGACCCGCTTTTTAGTCAAAGCAGTCATACACGGAATCTCTTCTGAACAATACGCTCAAGTGTTGGGAATACCGTCAGAAGACAGCAAGTGATTTGGTTGAAATCGCATCACAAACAAAGAATGGACCGGATCTCCTATCGAACGACGTTTTATGGGCCCGAAATCATCAATTACGGAGCAGAGCTCAGTAATTCTCGTAGCTCTCTGAATAAGCTTCAGTTTGAGCTTTGGTTCAACTCAATCGGACTTACGGTTTGAAAGTTATGCCTATTTCCGTGAACGGATGCAGAACCGGAAATTTGGATTTGGAATTAGCATATCCCTTTCGGATCGGATCGGCCTAGGAGGACCGGATCGGATTAAGACATCACTCCTTCACCAACTCAGCATCTTCCCTTCAACGCACAGGTGCCGGATCGGATTGGAGACCCCGGTTCGGATCGGGATGAGGCAGACCCGACCCGCCTGCATTATTCTACACAAAACTTCGCAATGTCTTCGGCTCCAAAGCCCCGCACCGGTTCGGATCGAGACCGAACCGATCCCCCTCGACTCTGCACAGAAGTGCACGCACGCTCTCTGCTAGAACAACCGGCTTGGTTCGGATCCAATCCGAACCGACTGGGCCTGCTGCTGCCACACTTCAGATTTGACTGATTCTCTTGCCATAACCACCTCCTACAAACACGGATCGGCCTCCACCTATCCTTGCACGACCTGAATACCACTTCTCCACTACTTCCGAGATCACCTCAGCGCGTGCCACGTGCCCCTCCGATCCGAACCGATTCGGACTCCCTGGCACTCCTCAACGCCTATAAATACACCACAACATGGCCATTTCAAGGGACTTTTGGCACTTGTTCTGGAGGGATTCCACCATTATCGACACAAGGACTTTGTGAACAGCGGAAGACCGCCCTCTAATCAATCAAAACACGAGGATTTCGTGTATAATCTTCCCTTTAATCTCCTCTTCTTCACTGTAAACACGAGGATTTCATGTATAAACTGCAAACAAACATCATTGTAATAGTTTACTTAAGATTTAAGAAACTATAAAGTGGACGTAGGCTTGGATTGAGCCCAACCACTATAAAAATATTGTGTGTATGCTTTACTTTTACTGCTTTTTCTGCATTGTTCGGTGATCGTGAGGTTGTCACGTTGAATTTGGGTGTTAGTACCAAAATTTGGTCTAACATTTTCACACATATTTGCTTTCTCTTCTTCGCAGGTATGGATTATACTTGCAGCTGGCAGGCCCGGATCGGCCTTGGATTTCTTCGATTATCCAGAACACATCTTCCTTCATTCAGCAAGATATGTTCTGAGGGGCAAAATGTTGAACCGCTTTTTAGTCAAAGCAGTCATACACGGAATCTCTTCTGAACAATACGCTCAAGTGTTGGGAATACCGTCAGAAGACAGCAAGTGATTTGGTTGAAATCGCATCACAAACAAAGAATGGCCCGGATCTCCTATCGAACGACGTTTTATGGGCCCGAAATCATCAATTACGGAGCAGAGCTCAGTAATTCTCGTAGCTCTCTGAATAAGCTTCAGTTTGAGCTTTGGTTCAACTCAATCGGACTTACGGTTTGAAAGTTATGCCTATTTCCGTGAACGGATGCAGAACCGGAAATTTGGATTTGGAATTAGCATATCCCTTTCGGATCGGATCGGCCTAGGAGGACCGGATCGGATTAAGACATCACTCCTTCACCAACTCAGCATCTTCCCTTCAACGCACAGGTGCCGGATCGGATTGGAGACCCCGGTTCGGATCGGGATGAGGCAGACCCGACCCGCCTGCATTATTCTACACAAAACTTCGCAATGTCTTCGGCTCCAAAGCCCCGCACCGGTTCGGATCGAGACCGAACCGATCCCCCTCGACTCTGCACAGAAGTGCACGCACGCTCTCTGCTAGAACAACCGGCTTGGTTCGGATCCAATCCGAACCGACTGGGCCTGCTGCTGCCACACTTCAGATTTGACTGATTCTCTTGCCATAACCACCTCCTACAAACACGGATCGGCCTCCACCTATCCTTGCACGACCTGAATACCACTTCTCCACTACTTCCGAGATCACCTCAGCGCATGCCACGTGCCCCTCCGATCCGAACCGATTCGGACTCCCTGGCACTCCTCAACGCCTATAAATACACCACAACATGGCCATTTCAAGGGACTTTTGGCACTTGTTCTGGAGGGATTCCACCATTATCGACACAAGGACTTTGTGAACAGCGGAAGACCGCCCTCTAATCAATCAAAACACGAGGATTTCGTGTATAATCTTCCCTTTAATCTCCTCTTCTTCACTGTAAACACGAGGATTTCATGTATAAACTGCAAACAAACAGCATTGTAATAGTTTACTTAAGATTTAAGAAACTATAAAGTGGACGTAGGCTTGGATTGAGCCCAACCACTATAAAAATATTGTGTGTATGCTTTACTTTTACTGCTTTTTCTGCATTGTTCGGTGATCGTGAGGTTGTCACGTTGAATTTGGGTGTTAGTACCAAAATTTGGTCTAACATTTTCACACATATTTGCTTTCTCTTCTTCGCAGGTATGGATTATACTTGCAGCTGGCAGGCCCGGATCGGCCTTGGATTTCTTCGATTATCCAGAACACATCTTCCTTCATTCAGCAAGATATGTTCTGGGGGGCAAAATGTTGAACCGCTTTTTAGTCAAAGCAGTCATACATGGAATCTCTTCTGAACAATACGCTCAAGTGTTGGGAATACCGTCAGAAGACAGCAAGTGATTTGGTTGAAATCGCATCACAAACAAAGAATGGCCCGGATCTCCTATCGAACGACGTTTTATGGGCCCGAAATCATCAATTACGGAGCAGAGCTCAGTAATTCTCGTAGCTCTCTGAATAAGCTTCAGTTTGAGCTTTGGTTCAACTCAATCGGACTTACGGTTTGAAAGTTATGCCTATTTCCGTGAACGGATGCAGAACCGGAAATTTGGATTTGGAATTAGCATATCCCTTTCGGATCGGATCGGCCTAGGAGGACCGGATCGGATTAAGACATCACTCCTTCACCAACTCAGCATCTTCCCTTCAATGCACAGGTGCCGGATCGGATTGGAGACCCCGGTTCGGATCGGGATGAGGCAGACCCGACCCGCCTGCATTATTCTACACAAAACTTCGCAATGTCTTCGGCTCCAAAGCTCCGCACCGGTTCGGATCGAGACCGAACCGATCCGCCTCGACTCTGCACAGAAGTGCACGCACGCTCTCTGCTAGAACAACCGGCTTGGTTCGGATCCAATCCGAACCGACTGGGCCTGCTGCTGCCACACTTCAGATTTGACTGATTCTCTTGCCATAACCACCTCCTACAAACACGGATCGGCCTCCACCTATCCTTGCACGACCTGAATACCACTTCTCCACTACTTCCGAGATCACCTCAGCGCGTGCCACGTGCCCCTCCGATCCGAACCGATTCGGACTCCCTGGCACTCCTCAACGCCTATAAATACACCACAACATGGCCATTTCAAGGGACTTTTGGCACTTGTTCTGGAGGGATTCCACCATTATCGACACAAGGACTTTGTGAACAGCGGAAGACCGCCCTCTAATCAATCAAAACACGAGGATTTCGTGTATAATCTTCCCTTTAATCTCCTCTTCTTCACTGTAAACACGAGGATTTCATGTATAAACTGCAAACAAACATCATTGTAATAGTTTACTTAAGATTTAAGAAACTATAAAGTGGACGTAGGCTTGGATTGAGCCCAACCACTATAAAAATATTGTGTGTATGCTTTACTTTTACTGCTTTTTCTGCATTGTTCGATGATCGTGAGGTTGTCACGTTGAATTTGGGTGTTAGTACCAAAATTTGGTCTAACATTTTCACACATATTTGCTTTCTCTTCTTCGCAGGTATGGATTATACTTGCAGCTGGCAGGCCCGGATCGGCCTTGGATTTCTTCGATTATCCAGAACACATCTTCCTTCATTCAGCAAGATATGTTCTGGGGGGCAAAATGTTGAACCGCTTTTTAGTCAAAGCAGTCATACATGGAATCTCTTCTGAACAATACGCTCAAGTGTTGGGAATACCGTCAGAAGACAGCAAGCGATTTGGTTGAAATCGCATCACAAACAAAGAATGGCCCGGATCTCCTATCGAACGACGTTTTCTGGGCCCGAAATCATCAATTACGGAGCAGAGCTCAGTAATTCTCGTAGCTCTCTGAATAAGCTTCAGTTTGAGCTTTGGTTCAACTCAATCGGACTTACGGTTTGAAAGTTATGCCTATTTCCGTGAACGGATGCAGAACCGGAAACTTGGATTTGGAATTAGCATACCCCTTTCGGACCGGATCGGCCTAGGAGGACCGCATCGGATTAAGACATCACTCCTTCACCAACTCAGCATCTTCCCTTCAACGCACAGGTGCCGGATCGGATTGGAGACCCCGGTTCGGATCGGGATGAGGCAGACCCGACCCGCCTGCATTATTCTACACAAAACTTCGCAATGTCTTCGGCTCCAAAGCTCCGCACCGGTTCGGATCGAGACCGAACCGATCCCCCTCGACTCTGCACAGAAGTGCACGCACGCTCTCTGCTAGAACAACCGGCTCGGTTCGGATCCAATCCGAACCGACTGGGCCTGCTGCTGCCACACTTCAGATTTGACTGATTCTCTTGCCATAACCACCTCCTACAAACACGGATCGGCCTCCACCTATCCTAGCACGACCTGAATACCACTTCTCCACTACTTCCGAGATCACCTCAGCGCGTGCCACGTGCCCCTCCGATCCGAACCGATTCGGACTCCCTGGCACTCCTCTACGCCTATAAATACACCACAACATGGCCATTTCAAGGGACTTTTGGCACTTGTTCTGGAGGGATTCCACCATTATCGACACAAGGACTTTGTGAACAGCGGAAGACCGCCCTCTAATCAATCAAAACACGAGGATTTCGTGTATAATCTTCCCTTTAATCTCCTCTTCTTCACTGTAAACACGAGGATTTCATGTATAAACTGCAAACAAACATCATTGTAATAGTTTACTTAAGATTTAAGAAACTATAAAGTGGACGTAGGCTTGGATTGAGCCCAACCACTATAAAAATATTGTGTGTATGCTTTACTTTTACTGCTTTTTCTGCATTGTTCGGTGATCGTGAGGTTGTCACGTTGAATTTGGGTGTTAGTACCAAAATTTGGTCTAACATTTTCACACATATTTGCTTTCTCTTCTTCGCAGGTATGGATTATACTTGCAGCTGGCAGGCCCGGATCGGCCTTGGATTTCTTCGATTATCCAGAACACATCTTCCTTCATTCAGCAAGATATGTTCTGGGGGGCAAAATGTTGACCCGCTTTTTAGTCAAAGCAGTCATACATGGAATCTCTTCTGAACAATACGCTCAAGTGTTGGGAATACCGTCAGAAGACAGCAAGCGATTTGGTTGAAATCGCATCAAAAACAAAGAATGGCCCGGATCTCCTATCGGACGACCTTTTCTGGGCCGAAATCATCAATTACGGAGCTGAGCTCAGTAATTCTCGTAGCTCTCTGAATAATCTTCAGTTTGAGCTTTGGTTCAACTCAATCGGACTTACGGTTTGAAAGTTATGCCCATTTCCGTGAACGGATGCAGAACCGGAAACTTGGATTTGGAATTAGCATATCCCTTTCGGATCGGATCGGCCTAGGAGGACCGGATCGGATTAAGACATCACTCCTTCACCAACTCAGCATCTTCCCTTCAACGCACAGGTGCCGGATCGGATTGGAGACCCCGGTTCGGATCGGGATGAGGCAGACCCGACCCGCCTGCATTATTCTACACAAAACTTCGCAATGTCTTCGGCTCCAAAGCTCCGCACCGGTTCGGATCGAGACCGAACCGATCCCCCTCGACTCTGCACAGAAGTGCACGCACGCTCTCTGCTAGAACAACCGGCTCGGTTCGGATCCAATCCGAACCGACTGGGCCTGCTGCTGCCACACTTCAGATTTGACTGATTCTCTTGCCATAACCACCTCCTACAAACACGGATCGGCCTCCACCTATCCTAGCACGACCTGAATACCACTTCTCCACTACTTCCGAGATCACCTCAGCGCGTGCCACGTGCCCCTCCGATCCGAACCGATTCGGACTCCCTGGCACTCCTCTACGCCTATAAATACACCACAACATGGCCATTTCAAGGGACTTTTGGCACTTGTTCTGGAGGGATTCCACCATTATCGACACAAGGACTTTGTGAACAGCGGAAGACCGCCCTCTAATCAATCAAAACACGAGGATTTCGTGTATAATCTTCCCTTTAATCTCCTCTTCTTCACTGTAAACACGAGGATTTCATGTATAAACTGCAAACAAACATCATTGTAATAGTTTACTTAAGATTTAAGAAACTATAAAGTGGACGTAGGCTTGGATTGAGCCCAACCACTATAAAAATATTGTGTGTATGCTTTACTTTTACTGCTTTTTCTGCATTGTTCGGTGATCGTGAGGTTGTCACGTTGAATTTGGGTGTTAGTACCAAAATTTGGTCTAACATTTTCACACATATTTGCTTTCTCTTCTTCGCAGGTATGGATTATACTTGCAGCTGGCAGGCCCGGATCGGCCTTGGATTTCTTCGATTATCCAGAACACATCTTCCTTCATTCAGCAAGATATGTTCTGGGGGGCAAAATGTTGACCCGCTTTTTAGTCAAAGCAGTCATACATGGAATCTCTTCTGAACAATACGCTCAAGTGTTGGGAATACCGTCAGAAGACAGCAAGCGATTTGGTTGAAATCGCATCAAAAACAAAGAATGGCCCGGATCTCCTATCGGACGACCTTTTCTGGGCCGAAATCATCAATTACGGAGCTGAGCTCAGTAATTCTCGTAGCTCTCTGAATAATCTTCAGTTTGAGCTTTGGTTCAACTCAATCGGACTTACGGTTTGAAAGTTATGCCCATTTCCGTGAACGGATGCAGAACCGGAAACTTGGATTTGGAATTAGCATATCCCTTTCGGATCGGATCGGCCTAGGAGGACCGGATCGGATTAAGACATCACTCCTTCACCAACTCAGCATCTTCCCTTCAACGCACAGGTGCCGGATCGGATTGGAGACCCCGGTTCGGATCGGGATGAGGCAGACCCGACCCGCCTGCATTATTCTACACAAAACTTCGCAATGTCTTCGGCTCCAAAGCTCCGCACCGGTTCGGATCGAGACCGAACTGATCCCCCTCGACTCTGCACAGAAGTGCACGCACGCTCTCTGCTAGAACAACCGGCTCGGTTCGGATCCAATCCGAACCGACTGGGCCTGCTGCTGCCACACTTCAGATTTGACTGATTCTCTTGCCATAACCACCTCCTACAAACACGGATCGGCCTCCACCTATCCTAGCACGACCTGAATACCACTTCTCCACTACTTCCGAGATCACCTCAGCGCGTGCCACGTGCCCCTCCGATCCGAACCGATTCGGACTCCCTGGCACTCCTCTACGCCTATAAATACACCACAACATGGCCATTTCAAGGGACTTTTGGCACATGTTCTGGAGGGATTCCACCATTATCGACACAAGGACTTTGTGAACAGCGGAAGACCGCCCTCTAATCAATCAAAACACGAGGATTTCGTGTATAATCTTCCCTTTAATCTCCTCTTCTTCACTGTAAACACGAGGATTTCATGTATAAACTGCAAACAAACATCATTGTAATAGTTTACTTAAGATTTAAGAAACTATAAAGTGGACGTAGGCTTGGATTGAGCCCAACCACTATAAAAATATTGTGTGTATGCTTTACTTTTACTGCTTTTTCTGCATTGTTCGGTGATCGTGAGGTTGTCACGTTGAATTTGGGTGTTAGTACCAAAATTTGGTCTAACATTTTCACACATATTTGCTTTCTCTTCTTCGCAGGTATGGATTATACTTGCAGCTGGCAGGCCCGGATCGGCCTTGGATTTCTTCGATTATCCAGAACACATCTTCCTTCATTCAGCAAGATATGTTCTGGGGGGCAAAATCTTGACCCGCTTTTTAGTCAAAGCAGTCATACATGGAATCTCTTCTGAACAATACGCTCAAGTGTTGGGAATACCGTCAGAAGACAGCAAGCGATTTGGTTGAAATCGCATCACAAACAAAGAATGGCCCGGATCTCCTATCGGACGACCTTTTCTGGGCCCGAAATCATCAATTACAGAGCTGAGCTCAGTAATTCTCGTAGCTCTCTGAATAATCTTCAGTTTGAGCTTTGGTTCAACTCAATCGGACTTACGGTTTGAAAGTTATGCCCATTTCCGTGAACGGATGCAGAACCGGAAACTTGGATTTGGAATTAGCATATCCCTTTCGGATCGGATCGGCCTAGGAGGACCGGATCGGATTAAGACATCACTCCTTCACCAACTCAGCATCTTCCCTTCAACGCACAGGTGCCGGCTCGGATTGGAGACCCCGGTTCGGATCGGGATGAAGCAGACCCGACCCGCCTGCATTAATCTACACAAAACTCTGCAATGTCTTCGGCTCGAATGCTCCGCACCGGTTCGGATCGAGACCGAACCGATCCGCTTCGACCCTGCACAGAAGTGCACGCACGCTCCCTGCTAGAACAACCGGCTCGGTTCGGATCCGCTCCGAACCGACTGGGCCTGCTGCTGCCACACTTCAGATTTGACCGATTCTCTTGCCATAACCACCTCCTACAAACACGGATCGGCCTCCACCTGTCCTAGCACGACCTGATGACCACTTCTCCACTACTTCCGAGATCACCTCAGCGCGTGCCCCTCCGATCCGAACCGATTCGGACTCCCTGGCACTCCTCTACGCCTATAAATACACCACAACATGGCCATTTCAAGGGACTTTTGGCACTTGTTCTGGAGGGATTCCACCATTATCGACACAAGGACTTTGTGAACAGCGGAAGACCGCCCTCTAATCAATCAAAACACGAGGATTTCGTGTATAATCTTCCCTTTAATCTCCTCTTCTTCACTGTAAACACGAGGATTTCATGTATAAACTGCAAACAAACATCATTGTAATAGTTTACTTAAGATTTAAGAAACTATAAAGTGGACGTAGGCTTGGATTGAGCCCAACCACTATAAAAATATTGTGTGTATGCTTTACTTTTACTGCTTTTTCTGCATTGTTCGGTGATCGTGAGGTTGTCACGTTGAATTTGGGTGTTAGTACCAAAATTTGGTCTAACATTTTCACACATATTTGCTTTCTCTTCTTCGCAGGTATGGATTATACTTGCAGCTGGAAGGCCCGGATCGGCCTTGGATTTCTTCGATTATCCAGAACACATCTTCCTTCATTCAGCAAGATATGTTCTGGGGGGCAAAATGTTGACCCGCTTTTTAGTCAAAGCAGTCATACATGGAATCTCTTCTGAACAATACGCTCAAGTGTTGGGAATACCGTCAGAAGACAGCAAGTGATTTGGTTGAAATCGCATCACAAACAAAGAATGGCCCGGATCTCCTATCGAACGACGTTTTCTGGGCCCGAAATCATCAATTACGGAGCAGAGCTAAGTAATTCTCGTAGCTCTCTGAATAAGCTTCAGTTTGAGCTTTGGTTCAACTCAATCGGACTTACGGTTTGAAAGTTATGCCTATTTCCGTGAACGGATGCAGAACCGGAAACTTGGATTTGGAATTAGCATACCCCTTTCGGATCGGATCGGCCTAGGAGGACCGGATCGGATTAAGACATCACTCCTTCACCAACTCAGCATCTTCCCTTCAACGCACAGGTGCCGGATCGGATTGGAGACCCCGGTTCGGATCGGGATGAGGCAGACCCGACCCGCCTGCATTATTCTACACAAAACTTCGCAATGTCTTCGGCTCCAAAGCTCCGCACCGGTTCGGATCGAGACCGAACCGATCCCCCTCGACTCTGCACAGAAGTGCACGCACGCTCTCTGCTAGAACAACCGGCTCGGTTCGGATCCAATCCGAACCGACTGGGCCTGCTGCTGCCACACTTCAGATTTGACTGATTCTCTTGCCATAACCACCTCCTACAAACACGGATCGGCCTCCACCTATCCTAGCACGACCTGAATACCACTTCTCCACTACTTCCGAGATCACCTCAGCGCGTGCCACGTGCCCCTCCGATCCGAACCGATTCGGACTCCCTGGCACTCCTCTACGCCTATAAATACACCACAACATGGCCATTTCAAGGGACTTTTGGCACATGTTCTGGAGGGATTCCACCATTATCGACACAAGGACTTTGTGAACAGCGGAAGACCGCCCTCTAATCAATCAAAACACGAGGATTTCGTGTATAATCTTCACTTTAATCTCCTCTTCTTCACTGTAAACACGAGGATTTCATGTATAAACTGCAAACAAACATCATTGTAATAGTTTACTTAAGATTTAAGAAACTATAAAGTGGACGTAGGCTTGGATTGAGCCCAACCACTATAAAAATATTGTGTGTATGCTTTACTTTTACTGCTTTTTCTGCATTGTTCGGTGATCGTGAGGTTGTCACGTTGAATTTGGGTGTTAGTACCAAAATTTGGTCTAACATTTTCACACATATTTGCTTTCTCTTCTTCGCAGGTATGGATTATACTTGCAGCTGGCAGGCCCGGATCGGCCTTGGATTTCTTCGATTATCCAGAACACATCTTCCTTCATTCAGCAAGATATGTTCTGGGGGGCAAAATCTTGACCCGCTTTTTAGTCAAAGCAGTCATACATGGAATCTCTTCTGAACAATACGCTCAAGTGTTGGGAATACCGTCAGAAGACAGCAAGCGATTTGGTTGAAATCGCATCACAAACAAAGAATGGCCCGGATCTCCTATCGGACGACCTTTTCTGGGCCCGAAATCATCAATTACAGAGCTGAGCTCAGTAATTCTCGTAGCTCTCTGAATAATCTTCAGTTTGAGCTTTGGTTCAACTCAATCGGACTTACGGTTTGAAAGTTATGCCCATTTCCGTGAACGGATGCAGAACCGGAAACTTGGATTTGGAATTAGCATATCCCTTTCGGATCGGATCGGCCTAGGAGGACCGGATCGGATTAAGACATCACTCCTTCACCAACTCAGCATCTTCCCTTCAACGCACAGGTGCCGGCTCGGATTGGAGACCCCGGTTCGGATCGGGATGAGGCAGACCCGACCCGCCTGCATTAATCTACACAAAACTCCGCAATGTCTTCGGCTCGAAAGCTCCGCACCGGTTCGGATCGAGACCGAACCGATCCCCTTCGACCCTGCACAGAAGTGCACGCACGCTCCCTGCTAGAACAACCGGCTCGGTTCGGATCCGCTCCGAACCGACTGGGCCTGCTGCTGCCACACTTCAGATTTGACCGATTCTCTTGCCATAACCACCTCCTACAAACACGGATCGGCCTCCACCTGTCCTAGCACGACCTGATGACCACTTCTCCACTACTTCCGAGATCACCTCAGCGCGTGCCCCTCCGATCCGAACCGATTCGGACTCCCTGGCACTCCTCTACGCCTATAAATACACCACAACATGGCCATTTCAAGGGACTTTTGGCACTTGTTCTGGAGGGATTCCACCATTATCGACACAAGGACTTTGTGAACAGCGGAAGACCGCCCTCTAATCAATCAAAACACGAGGATTTCGTGTATAATCTTCCCTTTAATCTCCTCTTCTTCACTGTAAACACGAGGATTTCATGTATAAACTGCAAACAAACATCATTGTAATAGTTTACTTAAGATTTAAGAAACTATAAAGTGGACGTAGGCTTGGATTGAGCCCAACCACTATAAAAATATTATGTGTATGCTTTACTTTTACTGCTTTTTCTGCATTGTTCGGTGATCGTGAGGTTGTCACGTTGAATTTGGGTGTTAGTACCAAAATTTGGTCTAACATTTTCACACATATTTGCTTTCTCTTCTTCGCAGGTATGGATTATACTTGCAGCTGGAAGGCCCGGATCGGCCTTGGATTTCTTCGATTATCCAGAACACATCTTCCTTCATTCAGCAAGATATGTTCTAGGGGGCAAAATGTTGACCCGCTTTTTAGTCAAAGCAGTCATACATGGAATCTCTTCTGAACAATACGCTCAAGTGTTGGGAATACCGTCAGAAGACAGCAAGTGATTTGGTTGAAATCGCATCACAAACAAAGAATGGCCCGGATCTCCTATCGAACGACGTTTTCTGGGCCCGAAATCATCAATTACGGAGCATAGCTAAATAATTCTCGTAGCTCTCTGAATAAGCTTCAGTTTGAGCTTTGGTTCAACTCAATCGGACTTACGGTTTGAAAGTTATGCCTATTTCCGTGAACGGATGCAGAACCGGAAACTTGGATTTGGAATTAGCATACCCCTTTCGGATCGGATCGCCCTAGGAGGACCGGATCGGATTAAGACATCACTCCTTCACCAACTCAGCATCTTCCCTTCAACGCACAGGTGCCGGATCGGATTGGAGACCCCGGTTCGGATCGGGATGAGGCAGACCCGACCCGCCTGCATTATTCTACACAAAACTTCGCAATGTCTTCGGCTCCAAAGCTCCGCACCGGTTCGGATCGAGACCGAACCGATCCCCCTCGACTCTGCACAGAAGTGCACGCACGCTCTCTGCTAGAACAACCGGCTCGGTTCGGATCCAATCCGAACCGACTGGGCCTGCTGCTGCCACACTTCAGATTTGACTGATTCTCTTGCCATAACCACCTCCTACAAACACGGATCGGCCTCCACCTATCCTAGCACGACCTGAATACCACTTCTCCACTACTTCCGAGATCACCTCAGCGCGTGCCACGTGCCCCTCCGATCCGAACCGATTCGGACTCCCTGGCACTCTACGCCTATAAATACACCACAACATGGCCATTTCAAGGGACTTTTGGCACTTGTTCTGGAGGGATTCCACCATTATCGACACAAGGACTTTGTGAACAGCGGAAGAACGCCCTCTAATCAATCAAAACACGAGGATTTCGTGTATAATCTTCCCTTTAATCTCCTCTTCTTCACTGTAAACACGAGGATTTCATGTATAAACTGCAAACAAACATCATTGTAATAGTTTACTTAAGAATTAAGAAACTATAAAGTGGACGTAGGCTTGGATTGAGCCCAACCACTATAAAAATATTGTGTGTATGCTTTACTTTTACTGCTTTTTCTGCATTGTTCGGTGATCGTGAGGTTGTCACGTTGAATTTGGGTGTTAGTACCAAAATTTGGTCTAACATTTTCACACATATTTGCTTTCTCTTCTTCGCATGTATGGATTATACTTGCAGCTGGCAGGCCCGGATCGGCCTTGGATTTCTTCGATTATCCAGAACACATCTTCCTTCATTCAGCAAGATATGTTCTGGGGGGCAAAATGTTGACCCGCTTTTTAGTCAAAGCAGTCATACATGGAATCTCTTCTGAACAATACGCTCAAGTGTTGGGAATACCGTCAGAAGACAGCAAGCGATTTGGTTGAAATCGCATCACAAACAAAGAATGGCCCGGATCTCCTATCGGACGACCTTTTCTGGGCCCGAAATCATCAATTACGGAGCTGAGCTCAGTAATTCTCGTAGCTCTCTGAATAATCTTCAGTTTGAGCTTTGGTTCAACTCAATCGGACTTACGGTTTGAAAGTTATGCCCATTTCCGTGAACGGATGCAGAACTGGAAACTTGGATTTGGAATTAGCATATCCCTTTCGGATCGGATCGGCCTAGGAGGACCGGATCGGATTAAGACATCACTCCTTCACCAACTCAGCATCTTCCCTTCAACGCACAGGTGCCGGCTCGGATTGGAGACCCCGGTTCGGATCGGGATGAGGCAGACCCGACCCGCCTGCATTAATCTACACAAAACTCCGCAATGTCTTCGGCTCGAAAGCTCCGCACCGGTTCGGATCGAGACCGAACCGATCCCCTTCGACCCTGCACAGAAGTGCACGCACGCTCCCTGCTAGAACAACCGGCTCGGTTCGGATCCGCTCCGAACCGACTGGGCCTGCTGCTGCCACACTTCAGATTTGACCGATTCTCTTGCCATAACCACCTCCTACAAACACGGATCGGCCTCCACCAGTCCTAGCACGACCTGATGACCACTTCTCCACTACTTCCGAGATCACCTCAGCGCGTGCCCCTCCGATCCGAACCGATTCGGACTCCCTGGCACTCCTCTACGCCTATAAATACACCGCAACATGGCCATTTCAAGGGACTTTTGGCACTTGTTCTGGAGGGATTCCACCATTATCGACACAAGGACTTTGTGAACAGCGGAAGACCGCCCTCTAATCAATCAAAACACGAGGATTTCGTGTATAATCTTCCCTTTAATCTCCTCTTCTTCACTGTAAACATGAGGATTTCATGTATAAACTGCAAACAAACATCATTGTAATAGTTTACTTAAGATTTAAGAAACTATAAAGTGGACGTAGGCTTGGATTGAGCCCAACCACTATAAAAATATTGTGTGTATGCTTTACTTTTACTGCTTTTTCTGCATTGTTCGGTGATCGTGAGGTTGTCACGTTGAATTTGGGTGTTAGTACCAAAATTTGGTCTAACATTTTCACACATATTTGCTTTCTCTTCTTCGCAGGTATGGATTATACTTGCAGCTGGAAGGCCCGGATCGGCCTTGGATTTCTTCGATTATCCAGAACACATCTTCCTTCATTCAGCAAGATATGTTCTGGGGGGCAAAATGTTGACCCGCTTTTTAGTCAAAGCAGTCATACATGGAATCTCTTCTGAACAATACGCTCAAGTGTTGGGAATACCGTCAGAAGACAGCAAGTGATTTGGTTGAAATCGCATCACAAACAAAGAATGGCCCGGATCTCCTATCGAACGACGTTTTCTGGGCCCGAAATCATCAATTACAGAGCAGAGCTAAGTAATTCTCGTAGCTCTCTGAATAAGCTTCAGTTTGAGCTTTGGTTCAACTCAATCGGACTTACGGTTTGAAAGTTATGCCTATTTCCGTGAACGGATGCAGAACCGGAAACTTGGATTTGGAATTAGCATACCCCTTTCGGATCGGATCGGCCTAGGAGGACCGGATCGGATTAAGACATCACTCCTTCACCAACTCAGCATCTTCCCTTCAACGCACAGGTGCCGGATCGGATTGGAGACCCCGGTTCGGATCGGGATGAGGCAGACCCGACCCGCCTGCATTATTCTACACAAAACTTCGCAATGTCTTCGGCTCCAAAGCTCCGCACCGGTTCGGATCGAGACCGAACCGATCCCCCTCGACTCTGCACAGAAGTGCACGCACGCTCTCTGCTAGAACAACCGGCTCAGTTCGGATCCAATCCGAACCGACTGGGCCTGCTGCTGCCACACTTCAGATTTGACTGATTCTCTTGCCATAACCACCTCCTACAAACACGGATCGGCCTCCACCTATCCTAGCACGACCTGAATACCACTTCTCCACTACTTTCGAGATCACCTCAGCGCGTGCCACGTGCCCCTCCGATCCGAACCGATTCGGACTCCCTGGCACTCCTCTACGCCTATAAATACACCACAACATGGCCATTTCAAGGGACTTTTGGCACTTGTTCTGGAGGGATTCCACCATTATCGACACAAGGACTTTGTGAACAGCGGAAGACCGCCCTCTAATCAATCAAAACACGAGGATTTCGTGTATAATCTTCCATTTAATCTCCTCTTCTTCACTGTAAACACGAGGATTTCATGTATAAACTGCAAACAAACATCACTGTAATAGTTTACTTAAGATTTAAGAAACTATAAAGTGGACGTAGGCTTGGATTGAGCCCAACCACTATAAAAATATTGTGTGTATGCTTTACTTTTAATGCTTTTTCTGCATTGTTCGGTGATCGTGAGGTTGTCACGTTGAATTTGGGTGTTAGTACCAAAATTTGGTCTAACATTTTCACACATATTTGCTTTCTCTTCTTCGCAGGTATGGATTATACTTACAGCTGGCAGGCCCGGATCGGCCTTGGATTTCTTCGATTATCCAGAACACATCTTCCTTCATTCAGCAAGATATGTTCTGGGGGGCAAAATGTTGACCCGCTTTTTAGTCAAAGCAGTCATACATGGAATCTCTTCTGAACAATACGCTCAAGTGTTGGGAATACCGTCAGAAGACAGCAAGCGATTTGGTTGAAATCGCATCACAAACAAAGAATGGCCCGGATCTCCTATCGGACGACCTTTTCTGAGCCCGAAATCATCAATTACGGAGCTGAGCTCAGTAATTCTCGTAGCTCTCTGAATAATCTTCAGTTTGAGCTTTGGTTCAACTCAATCGGACTTACGGTTTGAAAGTTATGCCCATTTCCGTGAACGGATGCAGAACCGGAAACTTGGATTTGGAATTAGCATATCCCTTTCGGATCGGATCGGCCTAGGAGGACCGGATCGGATTAAGACATCACTCCTTCACCAACTCAGCATCTTCCCTTCAACGCACAGGTGCCGGCTCGGATTGGAGACCCCGGTTCGGATCGGGATGAGGCAGACGCGACCAGCCTGCATTAATCTACACAAAACTCCGCAATGTCTTCGGCTCGAAAGCTCCGCACCGGTTCGGATCGAGACCGAACCGATCCCCTTCGACCCTGCACAGAAGTGCACGCACGCTCCCTGCTAGAACAACCGGCTCGGTTCGGATCCGCTCCGAACCGACTGGGCCTGCTGCTGCCACACTTCAGATTTGACCGATTCTCTTGCCATAACCACCTCCTACAAACACGGATCGGCCTCCACCTGTCCTAGCACGACCTGATGACCACTTCTCCACTACTTCCGAGATCACCTCAGCGCGTGCCCCTCCGATCCGAACCGATTCGGACTCCCTGGCACTCCTCTACGCCTATAAATACACCACAACATGGCCATTTCAAGGGACTTTTGGCACTTGTTCTGGAGGGATTCCACCATTATCGACACAAGGACTTTGTGAACAGCGGAAGACCGCCCTCTAATCAATCAAAACACGAGGATTTCGTGTATAATCTTCCCTTTAATCTCCTCTTCTTCACTGTAAACACGAGGATTTCATGTATAAACTGCAAACAAACATCATTGTAATAGTTTACTTAAGATTTAAGAAACTATAAAGTGGACGTAGGCTTGGATTGAGCCCAACCACTATAAAAATATTGTGTGTATGCTTTACTTTTAATGCTTTTTCTGCATTGTTCGGTGATCGTGAGGTTGTCACGTTGAATTTGGGTGTTAGTACCAAAATTTGGTCTAACATTTTCACACATATTTGCTTTCTCTTCTTCGCAGGTATGGATTATACTTGCAGCTGGCAGGCCCGGATCGGCCTTGGATTTCTTCGATTATCCAGAACACATCTTCCTTCATTCAGCAAGATATGTTCTGGGGGGCAAAATGTTGACCCGCTTTTTAGTCAAAGCAGTCATACATGGAATCTCTTCTGAACAATACGCTCAAGTGTTGGGAATACCGTCAGAAGACAGCAAGCGATTTGGTTGAAATCGCATCACAAACAAAGAATGGCCCGGATCTCCTATCGGACGACCTTTTCTGAGCCCGAAATCATCAATTACGGAGCTGAGCTCAGTAATTCTCGTAGCTCTCTGAATAATCTTCAGTTTGAGCTTTGGTTCAACTCAATCGGACTTACGGTTTGAAAGTTATGCCCATTTCCGTGAACGGATGCAGAACCGGAAACTTGGATTTGGAATTAGCATATCCCTTTCGGATCGGATCGGCCTAGGAGGACCGGATCGGATTAAGACATCACTCCTTCACCAACTCAGCATCTTCCCTTCAACGCACAGGTGCCGGCTCGGATTGGAGACCCCGGTTCGGATCGGGATGAGGCAGACCCGACCCGCCTGCATTAATCTACACAAAACTCCGCAATGTCTTCGGCTCGAAAGCTCCGCACCGGTTCGGATCGAGACCGAACCGATCCCCTTCGACCCTGCACAGAAGTGCACGCACGCTCCCTGCTAGAACAACCGGCTCGGTTCGGATCCGCTCCGAACCGACTGGGCCTGCTGCTGCCACACTTCAGATTTGACCGATTCTCTTGCCATAACCATCTCCTACAAACACGGATCGGCCTCCACCTGTCCTAGCACGACCTGATGACCACTTCTCCACTACTTCCGAGATCACCTCAGCGCGTGCCCCTCCGATCCGAACCGATTCGGACTCCCTGGCACTCCTCTACGCCTATAAATACACCACAACATGGCCATTTCAAGGGACTTTTGGCACTTGTTCTGGAGGGATTCCACCATTATCGACACAAGGACTTTGTGAACAGCGGAAGACCGCCCTCTAATCAATCAAAACACGAGGATTTCGTGTATAATCTTCCCTTTAATCTCCTCTTCTTCACTGTAAACACGAGGATTTCATGTATAAACTGCAAACAAACATCATTGTAATAGTTTACTTAAGATTTAAGAAACTATAAAGTGGACGTAGGCTTGGATTGAGCCCAACCACTATAAAAATATTGTGTGTATGCTTTACTTTTACTGCTTTTTCTGCATTGTTCGGTGATCGTGAGGTTGTCACGTTGAATTTGGGTGTTAGTACCAAAATTTGGTCTAACATTTTCACACATATTTGCTTTCTCTTCTTCGCAGGTATGGATTATACTTGCAGCTGGCAGGCCCGGATCGGCCTTGGATTTCTTCGATTATCCAGAACACATCTTCCTTCATTCAGCAAGATATGTTCTGGGGGGCAAAATGTTGACCCGCTTTTTAGTCAAAGCAGTCATACATGGAATCTCTTCTGAACAATACGCTCAAGTGTTGGGAATACCGTCAGAAGACAGCAAGCGATTTGGTTGAAATCGCATCACAAACAAAGAATGGCCCGGATCTCCTATCGGACGACCTTTTCTGAGCCCGAAATCATCAATTACGGAGCTGAGCTCAGTAATTCTCGTAGCTCTCTGAATAATCTTCAGTTTGAGCTTTGGTTCAACTCAATCGGACTTACGGTTTGAAAGTTATGCCCATTTCCGTGAACGGATGCAGAACCGGAAACTTGGATTTGGAATTAGCATATCCCTTTCGGATCGGATCGGCCTAGGAGGACCGGATCGGATTAAGACATCACTCCTTCACCAACTCAGCATCTTCCCTTCAACGCACAGGTGCCGGCTCGGATTGGAGACCCCGGTTCGGATCGGGATGAGGCAGACCCGACCCGCCTGCATTAATCTACACAAAACTCCGCAATGTCTTCGGCTCGAAAGCTCCGCACCGGTTCGGATCGAGACCGAACCGATCCCCTTCGACCCTGCACAGAAGTGCACGCACGCTCCCTGCTAGAACAACCGGCTCGGTTCGGATCCGCTCCGAACCGACTGGGCCTGCTGCTGCCACACTTCAGATTTGACCGATTCTCTTGCCATAACCATCTCCTACAAACACGGATCGGCCTCCACCTGTCCTAGCACGACCTGATGACCACTTCTCCACTACTTCCGAGATCACCTCAGCGCGTGCCCCTCCGATCCGAACCGATTCGGACTCCCTGGCACTCCTCTACGCCTATAAATACACCACAACATGGCCATTTCAAGGGACTTTTGGCACTTGTTCTGGAGGGATTCCACCATTATCGACACAAGGACTTTGTGAACAGCGGAAGACCGCCCTCTAATCAATCAAAACACGAGGATTTCGTGTATAATCTTCCCTTTAATCTCCTCTTCTTCACTGTAAACACGAGGATTTCATGTATAAACTGCAAACAAACATCATTGTAATAGTTTACTTAAGATTTAAGAAACTATAAAGTGGACGTAGGCTTGGATTGAGCCCAACCACTATAAAAATATTGTGTGTATGCTTTACTTTTACTGCTTTTTCTGCATTGTTCGGTGATCGTGAGGTTGTCACGTTGAATTTGGGTGTTAGTACCAAAATTTGGTCTAACATTTTCACACATATTTGCTTTCTCTTCTTCGCAGGTATGGATTATACTTGCAGCTGGCAGGCCCGGATCGGCCTTGGATTTCTTCGATTATCCAGAACACATCTTCCTTCATTCAGCAAGATATGTTCTGGGGGGCAAAATGTTGACCCGCTTTTTAGTCAAAGCAGTCATACATGGAATCTCTTCTGAACAATACGCTCAAGTGTTGGGAATACCGTCAGAAGACAGCAAGCGATTTGGTTGAAATCGCATCACAAACAAAGAATGGCCCGGATCTCCTATCGGACGACCTTTTCTGAGCCCGAAATCATCAATTACGGAGCTGAGCTCAGTAATTCTCGTAGCTCTCTGAATAATCTTCAGTTTGAGCTTTGGTTCAACTCAATCGGACTTACGGTTTGAAAGTTATGCCCATTTCCGTGAACGGATGCAGAACCGGAAACTTGGATTTGGAATTAGCATATCCCTTTCGGATCGGATCGGCCTAGGAGGACCGGATCGGATTAAGACATCACTCCTTCACCAACTCAGCATCTTCCCTTCAACGCACAGGTGCCGGCTCGGATTGGAGACCCCGGTTCGGATCGGGATGAGGCAGACCCGACCCGCCTGCATTAATCTACACAAAACTCCGCAATGTCTTCGGCTCGAAAGCTCCGCACCGGTTCGGATCGAGACCGAACCGATCCCCTTCGACCCTGCACAGAAGTGCACGCACGCTCCCTGCTAGAACAACCGGCTCGGTTCGGATCCGCTCCGAACCGACTGGGCCTGCTGCTGCCACACTTCAGATTTGACCGATTCTCTTGCCATAACCACCTCCTACAAACACGGATCGGCCTCCACCTGTCCTAGCACGACCTGATGACCACTTCTCCACTACTTCCGAGATCACCTCAGCGCGTGCCCCTCCGATCCGAACCGATTCGGACTCCCTGGCACTCCTCTACGCCTATAAATACACCACAACATGGCCATTTCAAGGGACTTTTGGCACTTGTTCTGGAGGGATTCCACCATTATCGACACAAGGACTTTGTGAACAGCGGAAGACCGCCCTCTAATCAATCAAAACACGAGGATTTCGTGTATAATCTTCCCTTTAATCTCCTCTTCTTCACTGTAAACACGAGGATTTCATGTATAAACTGCAAACAAACATCATTGTAATGGTTTACTTAAGATTTAAGAAACTATAAAGTGGACGTAGGCTTGGATTGAGCCCAACCACTATAAAAATATTGTGTGTATGCTTTACTTTTACTGCTTTTTCTGCATTGTTCGGTGATCGTGAGGTTGTCACGTTGAATTTGGGTGTTAGTACCAAAATTTGGTCTAACATTTTCACACATATTTGCTTTCTCTTCTTCGCAGGTATGGATTATACTTGCAGCTGGCAGGCCCGGATCGGCCTTGGATTTCTTCGATTATCCAGAACACATCTTCCTTCATTCAGCAAGATATGTTCTGGGGGGCAAAATGTTGACCCGCTTTTTAGTCAAAGCAGTCATACATGGAATCTCTTCTGAACAATACGCTCAAGTGTTGGGAATACCGTCAGAAGACAGCAAGCGATTTGGTTGAAATCGCATCACAAACAAAGAATGGCCCGGATCTCCTATCGGACGACCTTTTCTGAGCCCGAAATCATCAATTACGGAGCTGAGCTCAGTAATTCTCGTAGCTCTCTGAATAATCTTCAGTTTGAGCTTTGGTTCAACTCAATCGGACTTACGGTTTGAAAGTTATGCCCATTTCCGTGAACGGATGCAGAACCGGAAACTTGGATTTGGAATTAGCATATCCCTTTCGGATCGGATCGGCCTAGGAGGACCGGATCGGATTAAGACATCACTCCTTCACCAACTCAGCATCTTCCCTTCAACGCACAGGTGCCGGCTCGGATTGGAGACCCCGGTTCGGATCGGGATGAGGCAGACCCGACCCGCCTGCATTAATCTACACAAAACTCCGCAATGTCTTCGGCTCGAAAGCTCCGCACCGGTTCGGATCGAGACCGAACCGATCCCCTTCGACCCTGCACAGAAGTGCACGCACGCTCCCTGCTAGAACAACCGGCTCGGTTCGGATCCGCTCCGAACCGACTGGGCCTGCTGCTGCCACACTTCAGATTTGACCGATTCTCTTGCCATAACCACCTCCTACAAACACGGATCGGCCTCCACCTGTCCTAGCACGACCTGATGACCACTTCTCCACTACTTCCGAGATCACCTCAGCGCGTGCCCCTCCGATCCGAACCGATTCGGACTCCCTGGCACTCCTCTACGCCTATAAATACACCACAACATGGCCATTTCAAGGGACTTTTGGCACTTGTTCTGGAGGGATTCCACCATTATCGACACAAGGACTTTGTGAACAGCGGAAGACCGCCCTCTAATCAATCAAAACACGAGGATTTCGTGTATAATCTTCCCTTTAATCTCCTCTTCTTCACTGTAAACACGAGGATTTCATGTATAAACTGCAAACAAACATCATTGTAATAGTTTACTTAAGATTTAAGAAACTATAAAGTGGACGTAGGCTTGGATTGAGCCCAACCACTATAAAAATATTGTGTGTATGCTTTACTTTTAATGCTTTTTCTGCATTGTTCGGTGATCGTGAGGTTGTCACGTTGAATTTGGGTGTTAGTACCAAAATTTGGTCTAACATTTTCACACATATTTGCTTTCTCTTCTTCGCAGGTATGGATTATACTTGCAGCTGGCAGGCCCGGATCGGCCTTGGATTTCTTCGATTATCCAGAACACATCTTCCTTCATTCAGCAAGATATGTTCTGGGGGGCAAAATGTTGACCCGCTTTTTAGTCAAAGCAGTCATACATGGAATCTCTTCTGAACAATACGCTCAAGTGTTGGGAATACCGTCAGAAGACAGCAAGCGATTTGGTTGAAATCGCATCACAAACAAAGAATGGCCCGGATCTCCTATCGGACGACCTTTTCTGAGCCCGAAATCATCAATTACGGAGCTGAGCTCAGTAATTCTCGTAGCTCTCTGAATAATCTTCAGTTTGAGCTTTGGTTCAACTCAATCGGACTTACGGTTTGAAAGTTATGCCCATTTCCGTGAACGGATGCAGAACCGGAAACTTGGATTTGGAATTAGCATATCCCTTTCGGATCGGATCGGCCTAGGAGGACCGGATCGGATTAAGACATCACTCCTTCACCAACTCAGCATCTTCCCTTCAACGCACAGGTGCCGGCTCGGATTGGAGACCCCGGTTCGGATCGGGATGAGGCAGACCCGACCCGCCTGCATTAATCTACACAAAACTCCGCAATGTCTTCGGCTCGAAAGCTCCGCATCGGTTCGGATCGAGACCGAACCGATCCCCTTCGACCCTGCACAGAAGTGCACGCACGCTCCCTGCTAGAACAACCGGCTCGGTTCGGATCCGCTCCGAACCGACTGGGCCTGCTGCTGCCACACTTCAGATTTGACCGATTCTCTTGCCATAACCACCTCCTACAAACACGGATCGGCCTCCACCTGTCCTAGCACGACCTGATGACCACTTCTCCACTACTTCCGAGATCACCTCAGCGCGTGCCCCTCCGATCCGAACCGATTCGGACTCCCTGGCACTCCTCTACGCCTATAAATACACCACAACATGGCCATTTCAAGGGACTTTTGGCACTTGTTCTGGAGGGATTCCACCATTATCGACACAAGGACTTTGTGAACAGCGGAAGACCGCCCTCTAATCAATCAAAACACGAGGATTTCGTGTATAATCTTCCCTTTAATCTCCTCTTCTTCACTGTAAACACGAGGATTTCATGTATAAACTGCAAACAAACATCATTGTAATAGTTTACTTAAGATTTAAGAAACTATAAAGTGGACGTAGGCTTGGATTGAGCCCAACCACTATAAAAATATTGTGTGTATGCTTTACTTTTACTGCTTTTTCTGCATTGTTCGGTGATCGTGAGGTTGTCACGTTGAATTTGGGTGTTAGTACCAAAATTTGGTCTAACATTTTCACACATATTTGCTTTCTCTTCTTCGCAGGTATGGATTATACTTGCAGCTGGCAGGCCCGGATCGGCCTTGGATTTCTTCGATTATCCAGAACACATCTTCCTTCATTCAGCAAGATATGTTCTGGGGGGCAAAATGTTGACCCGCTTTTTAGTCAAAGCAGTCATACATGGAATCTCTTCTGAACAATACGCTCAAGTGTTGGGAATACCGTCAGAAGACAGCAAGCGATTTGGTTGAAATCGCATCACAAACAAAGAATGGCCCGGATCTCCTATCGGACGACCTTTTCTGGGCCCGAAATCATCAATTACGGAGCTGAGCTCAGTAATTCTCGTAGCTCTCTGAATAATCTTCAGTTTGAGCTTTGGTTCAACTCAATCGGACTTACGGTTTGAAAGTTATGCCCATTTCCGTGAACGGATGCAGAACCGGAAACTTGGATTTGGAATTAGCATATCCCTTTCGGATCGGATCGGCCTAGGAGGACCGGATCGGATTAAGACATCACTCCTTCACCAACTCAGCATCTTCCCTTCAACGCACAGGTGCCGGCTCGGATTGGAGACCCCGGTTCGGATCGGGATGAGGCAGACCCGACCCGCCTGCATTAATCTACACAAAACTCCGCAATGTCTTCGGCTCGAAAGCTCCGCACCGGTTCGGATCGAGACCGAACCGATCCCCTTCGACCCTGCATAGAAGTGCACGCACGCTCCCTGCTAGAACAACCGGCTCGGTTCGGATCCGCTCCGAACCGACTGGGCCTGCTGCTGCCACACTTCAGATTTGACCGATTCTCTTGCCATAACCACCTCCTACAAACACGGATCGGCCTCCACCTGTCCTAGCACGACCTGATGACCACTTCTCCACTACTTCCGAGATCACCTCAGCGCGTGCCCCTCCGATCCGAACCGATTCGGACTCCCTGGCACTCCTCTACGCCTATAAATACACCACAACATGGCCATTTCAAGGGACTTTTGGCACTTGTTCTGGAGGGATTCCACCATTATCGACACAAGGACTTTGTGAACAGCGGAAGACCGCCCTCTAATCAATCAAAACACGAGGATTTCGTGTATAATCTTCCATTTAATCTCCTCTTCTTCACTGTAAACACGAGGATTTCATGTATAAACTGCAAACAAACATCATTGTAATAGTTTACTTAAGATTTAAGAAACTATAAAGTGGACGTAGGCTTGGATTGAGCCCAACCACTATAAAAATATTGTGTGTATGCTTTACTTTTAATGCTTTTTCTGCATTGTTCGGTGATCGTGAGGTTGTCACGTTGAATTTGGGTGTTAGTACCAAAATTTGGTCTAACATTTTCACACATATTTGCTTTCTCTTCTTCGCAGGTATGGATTATACTTGCAGCTGGCAGGCCCGGATCGGCCTTGGATTTCTTCGATTATCCAGAACACATCTTCCTTCATTCAGCAAGATATGTTCTGGGGGGCAAAATGTTGACCCGCTTTTTAGTCAAAGCAGTCATACATGGAATCTCTTCTGAACAATACGCTCAAGTGTTGGGAATACCGTCAGAAGACAGCAAGCGATTTGGTTGAAATCGCATCACAAACAAAGAATGGCCCGGATCTCCTATCGGACGACCTTTTCTGAGCCCGAAATCATCAATTACGGAGCTGAGCTCAGTAATTCTCGTAGCTCTCTGAATAATCTTCAGTTTGAGCTTTGGTTCAACTCAATCGGACTTACGGTTTGAAAGTTATGCCCATTTCCGTGAACGGATGCAGAACCGGAAACTTGGATTTGGAATTAGCATATCCCTTTCGGATCGGATCGGCCTAGGAGGACCGGATCGGATTAAGACATCACTCCTTCACCAACTCAGCATCTTCCCTTCAACGCACAGGTGCCGGCTCGGATTGGAGACCCCGGTTCGGATCGGGATGAGGCAGACCCGACCCGCCTGCATTAATCTACACAAAACTCCGCAATGTCTTCGGCTCGAAAGCTCCGCACCGGTTCGGATCGAGACCGAACCGATCCCCTTCGACCCTGCATAGAAGTGCACGCACGCTCCCTGCTAGAACAACCGGCTCGGTTCGGATCCGCTCCGAACCGACTGGGCCTGCTGCTGCCACACTTCAGATTTGACCGATTCTCTTGCCATAACCACCTCCTACAAACACGGATCGGCCTCCACCTGTCCTAGCACGACCTGATGACCACTTCTCCACTACTTCCGAGATCACCTCAGCGCGTGCCCCTCCGATCCGAACCGATTCGGACTCCCTGGCACTCCTCTACGCCTATAAATACACCACAACATGGCCATTTCAAGGGACTTTTGGCACTTGTTCTGGAGGGATTCCACCATTATCGACACAAGGACTTTGTGAACAGCGGAAGACCGCCCTCTAATCAATCAAAACACGAGGATTTCGTGTATAATCTTCCATTTAATCTCCTCTTCTTCACTGTAAACACGAGGATTTCATGTATAAACTGCAAACAAACATCATTGTAATAGTTTACTTAAGATTTAAGAAACTATAAAGTGGACGTAGGCTTGGATTGAGCCCAACCACTATAAAAATATTGTGTGTATGCTTTACTTTTAATGCTTTTTCTGCATTGTTCGGTGATCGTGAGGTTGTCCCGTTGAATTTGGGTGTTAGTACCAAAATTTGGTCTAACATTTTCACACATATTTGCTTTCTCTTCTTCGCAGGTATGGATTATACTTGCAGCTGGCAGGCCCGGATCGGCCTTGGATTTCTTCGATTATCCAGAACACATCTTCCTTCATTCAGCAAGATATGTTCTGGGGGGCAAAATGTTGACCCGCTTTTTAGTCAAAGCAGTCATACATGGAATCTCTTCTGAACAATACGCTCAAGTGTTGGGAATACCGTCAGAAGACAGCAAGCGATTTGGTTGAAATCGCATCACAAACAAAGAATGGCCCGGATCTCCTATCGGACGACCTTTTCTGAGCCCGAAATCATCAATTACGGAGCTGAGCTCAGTAATTCTCGTAGCTCTCTGAATAATCTTCAGTTTGAGCTTTGGTTCAACTCAATCGGACTTACGGTTTGAAAGTTATGCCCATTTCCGTGAACGGATGCAGAACCGGAAACTTGGATTTGGAATTAGCATATCCCTTTCGGATCGGATCGGCCTAGGAGGACCGGATCGGATTAAGACATCACTCCTTCACCAACTCAGCATCTTCCCTTCAACGCACAGGTGCCGGCTCGGATTGGAGACCCCGGTTCGGATCGGGATGAGGCAGACCCGACCCGCCTGCATTAATCTACACAAAACTCCGCAATGTCTTCGGCTCGAAAGCTCCGCACCGGTTCGGATCGAGACCGAACCGATCCCCTTCGACCCTGCACAGAAGTGCACGCACGCTCCCTGCTAGAACAACCGGCTCGGTTCGGATCCGCTCCGAACCGACTGGGCCTGCTGCTGCCACACTTCAGATTTGACCGATTCTCTTGCCATAACCACCTCCTACAAACACGGATCGGCCTCCACCTGTCCTAGCACGACCTGATGACCACTTCTCCACTACTTCCGAGATCACCTCAGCGCGTGCCCCTCCGATCCGAACCGATTCGGACTCCCTGGCACTCCTCTACGCCTATAAATACACCACAACATGGCCATTTCAAGGGACTTTTGGCACTTGTTCTGGAGGGATTCCACCATTATCGACACAAGGACTTTGTGAACAGCGGAAGACCGCCCTCTAATCAATCAAAACACGAGGATTTCGTGTATAATCTTCCCTTTAATCTCCTCTTCTTCACTGTAAACACGAGGATTTCATGTATAAACTGCAAACAAACATCATTGTAATAGTTTACTTAAGATTTAAGAAACTATAAAGTGGACGTAGGCTTGGATTGAGCCCAACCACTATAAAAATATTGTGTGTATGCTTTACTTTTAATGCTTTTTCTGCATTGTTCGGTGATCGTGAGGTTGTCACGTTGAATTTGGGTGTTAGTACCAAAATTTGGTCTAACATTTTCACACATATTTGCTTTCTCTTCTTCGCAGGTATGGATTATACTTGCAGCTGGCAGGCCCGGATCGGCCTTGGATTTCTTCGATTATCCAGAACACATCTTCCTTCATTCAGCAAGATATGTTCTGGGGGGCAAAATGTTGACCCGCTTTTTAGTCAAAGCAGTCATACATGGAATCTCTTCTGAACAATACGCTCAAGTGTTGGGAATACCGTCAGAAGACAGCAAGCGATTTGGTTGAAATCGCATCACAAACAAAGAATGGCCCGGATCTCCTATCGGACGACCTTTTCTGAGCCCGAAATCATCAATTACGGAGCTGAGCTCAGTAATTCTCGTAGCTCTCTGAATAATCTTCAGTTTGAGCTTTGGTTCAACTCAATCGGACTTACGGTTTGAAAGTTATGCCCATTTCCGTGAACGGATGCAGAACCGGAAACTTGGATTTGGAATTAGCATATCCCTTTCGGATCGGATCGGCCTAGGAGGACCGGATCGGATTAAGACATCACTCCTTCACCAACTCAGCATCTTCCCTTCAACGCACAGGTGCCGGCTCGGATTGGAGACCCCGGTTCGGATCGGGATGAGGCAGACCCGACCCGCCTGCATTAATCTACACAAAACTCCGCAATGTCTTCGGCTCGAAAGCTCCGCATCGGTTCGGATCGAGACCGAACCGATCCCCTTCGACCCTGCACAGAAGTGCACGCACGCTCCCTGCTAGAACAACCGGCTCGGTTCGGATCCGCTCCGAACCGACTGGGCCTGCTGCTGCCACACTTCAGATTTGACCGATTCTCTTGCCATAACCACCTCCTACAAACACGGATCGGCCTCCACCTGTCCTAGCACGACCTGATGACCACTTCTCCACTACTTCCGAGATCACCTCAGCGCGTGCCCCTCCGATCCGAACCGATTCGGACTCCCTGGCACTCCTCTACGCCTATAAATACACCACAACATGGCCATTTCAAGGGACTTTTGGCACTTGTTCTGGAGGGATTCCACCATTATCGACACAAGGACTTTGTGAACAGCGGAAGACCGCCCTCTAATCAATCAAAACACGAGGATTTCGTGTATAATCTTCCCTTTAATCTCCTCTTCTTCACTGTAAACACGAGGATTTCATGTATAAACTGCAAACAAACATCATTGTAATAGTTTACTTAAGATTTAAGAAACTATAAAGTGGACGTAGGCTTGGATTGAGCCCAACCACTATAAAAATATTGTGTGTATGCTTTACTTTTAATGCTTTTTCTGCATTGTTCGGTGATCGTGAGGTTGTCACGTTGAATTTGGGTGTTAGTACCAAAATTTGGTCTAACATTTTCACACATATTTGCTTTCTCTTCTTCGCAGGTATGGATTATACTTGCAGCTGGCAGGCCCGGATCGGCCTTGGATTTCTTCGATTATCCAGAACACATCTTCCTTCATTCAGCAAGATATGTTCTGGGGGGCAAAATGTTGACCCGCTTTTTAGTCAAAGCAGTCATACATGGAATCTCTTCTGAACAATACGCTCAAGTGTTGGGAATACCGTCAGAAGACAGCAAGCGATTTGGTTGAAATCGCATCACAAACAAAGAATGGCCCGGATCTCCTATCGGACGACCTTTTCTGGGCCCGAAATCATCAATTACGGAGCTGAGCTCAGTAATTCTCGTAGCTCTCTGAATAATCTTCAGTTTGAGCTTTGGTTCAACTCAATCGGACTTACGGTTTGAAAGTTATGCCCATTTCCGTGAACGGATGCAGAACCGGAAACTTGGATTTGGAATTAGCATATCCCTTTCGGATCGGATCGGCCTAGGAGGACCGGATCGGATTAAGACATCACTCCTTCACCAACTCAGCATCTTCCCTTCAACGCACAGGTGCCGGCTCGGATTGGAGACCCCGGTTCGGATCGGGATGAGGCAGACCCGACCCGCCTGCATTAATCTACACAAAACTCCGCAATGTCTTCGGCTCGAAAGCTCCGCACCGGTTCGGATCGAGACCGAACCGATCCCCTTCGACCCTGCATAGAAGTGCACGCACGCTCCCTGCTAGAACAACCGGCTCGGTTCGGATCCGCTCCGAACCGACTGGGCCTGCTGCTGCCACACTTCAGATTTGACCGATTCTCTTGCCATAACCACCTCCTACAAACACGGATCGGCCTCCACCTGTCCTAGCACGACCTGATGACCACTTCTCCACTACTTCCGAGATCACCTCAGCGCGTGCCCCTCCGATCCGAACCGATTCGGACTCCCTGGCACTCCTCTACGCCTATAAATACACCACAACATGGCCATTTCAAGGGACTTTTGGCACTTGTTCTGGAGGGATTCCACCATTATCGACACAAGGACTTTGTGAACAGCGGAAGACCGCCCTCTAATCAATCAAAACACGAGGATTTCGTGTATAATCTTCCATTTAATCTCCTCTTCTTCACTGTAAACACGAGGATTTCATGTATAAACTGCAAACAAACATCATTGTAATAGTTTACTTAAGATTTAAGAAACTATAAAGTGGACGTAGGCTTGGATTGAGCCCAACCACTATAAAAATATTGTGTGTATGCTTTACTTTTAATGCTTTTTCTGCATTGTTCGGTGATCGTGAGGTTGTCACGTTGAATTTGGGTGTTAGTACCAAAATTTGGTCTAACATTTTCACACATATTTGCTTTCTCTTCTTCGCAGGTATGGATTATACTTGCAGCTGGCAGGCCCGGATCGGCCTTGGATTTCTTCGATTATCCAGAACACATCTTCCTTCATTCAGCAAGATATGTTCTGGGGGGCAAAATGTTGACCCGCTTTTTAGTCAAAGCAGTCATACATGGAATCTCTTCTGAACAATACGCTCAAGTGTTGGGAATACCGTCAGAAGACAGCAAGCGATTTGGTTGAAATCGCATCACAAACAAAGAATGGCCCGGATCTCCTATCGGACGACCTTTTCTGAGCCCGAAATCATCAATTACGGAGCTGAGCTCAGTAATTCTCGTAGCTCTCTGAATAATCTTCAGTTTGAGCTTTGGTTCAACTCAATCGGACTTACGGTTTGAAAGTTATGCCCATTTCCGTGAACGGATGCAGAACCGGAAACTTGGATTTGGAATTAGCATATCCCTTTCGGATCGGATCGGCCTAGGAGGACCGGATCGGATTAAGACATCACTCCTTCACCAACTCAGCATCTTCCCTTCAACGCACAGGTGCCGGCTCGGATTGGAGACCCCGGTTCGGATCGGGATGAGGCAGACCCGACCCGCCTGCATTAATCTACACAAAACTCCGCAATGTCTTCGGCTCGAAAGCTCCGCACCGGTTCGGATCGAGACCGAACCGATCCCCTTCGACCCTGCATAGAAGTGCACGCACGCTCCCTGCTAGAACAACCGGCTCGGTTCGGATCCGCTCCGAACCGACTGGGCCTGCTGCTGCCACACTTCAGATTTGACCGATTCTCTTGCCATAACCACCTCCTACAAACACGGATCGGCCTCCACCTGTCCTAGCACGACCTGATGACCACTTCTCCACTACTTCCGAGATCACCTCAGCGCGTGCCCCTCCGATCCGAACCGATTCGGACTCCCTGGCACTCCTCTACGCCTATAAATACACCACAACATGGCCATTTCAAGGGACTTTTGGCACTTGTTCTGGAGGGATTCCACCATTATCGACACAAGGACTTTGTGAACAGCGGAAGACCGCCCTCTAATCAATCAAAACACGAGGATTTCGTGTATAATCTTCCATTTAATCTCCTCTTCTTCACTGTAAACACGAGGATTTCATGTATAAACTGCAAACAAACATCATTGTAATAGTTTACTTAAGATTTAAGAAACTATAAAGTGGACGTAGGCTTGGATTGAGCCCAACCACTATAAAAATATTGTGTGTATGCTTTACTTTTAATGCTTTTTCTGCATTGTTCGGTGATCGTGAGGTTGTCACGTTGAATTTGGGTGTTAGTACCAAAATTTGGTCTAACATTTTCACACATATTTGCTTTCTCTTCTTCGCAGGTATGGATTATACTTGCAGCTGGCAGGCCCGGATCGGCCTTGGATTTCTTCGATTATCCAGAACACATCTTCCTTCATTCAGCAAGATATGTTCTGGGGGGCAAAATGTTGACCCGCTTTTTAGTCAAAGCAGTCATACATGGAATCTCTTCTGAACAATACGCTCAAGTGTTGGGAATACCGTCAGAAGACAGCAAGCGATTTGGTTGAAATCGCATCACAAACAAAGAATGGCCCGGATCTCCTATCGGACGACCTTTTCTGAGCCCGAAATCATCAATTACGGAGCTGAGCTCAGTAATTCTCGTAGCTCTCTGAATAATCTTCAGTTTGAGCTTTGGTTCAACTCAATCGGACTTACGGTTTGAAAGTTATGCCCATTTCCGTGAACGGATGCAGAACCGGAAACTTGGATTTGGAATTAGCATATCCCTTTCGGATCGGATCGGCCTAGGAGGACCGGATCGGATTAAGACATCACTCCTTCACCAACTCAGCATCTTCCCTTCAACGCACAGGTGCCGGCTCGGATTGGAGACCCCGGTTCGGATCGGGATGAGGCAGACCCGACCCGCCTGCATTAATCTACACAAAACTCCGCAATGTCTTCGGCTCGAAAGCTCCGCACCGGTTCGGATCGAGACCGAACCGATCCCCTTCGACCCTGCATAGAAGTGCACGCACGCTCCCTGCTAGAACAACCGGCTCGGTTCGGATCCGCTCCGAACCGACTGGGCCTGCTGCTGCCACACTTCAGATTTGACCGATTCTCTTGCCATAACCACCTCCTACAAACACGGATCGGCCTCCACCTGTCCTAGCACGACCTGATGACCACTTCTCCACTACTTCCGAGATCACCTCAGCGCGTGCCCCTCCGATCCGAACCGATTCGGACTCCCTGGCACTCCTCTACGCCTATAAATACACCACAACATGGCCATTTCAAGGGACTTTTGGCACTTGTTCTGGAGGGATTCCACCATTATCGACACAAGGACTTTGTGAACAGCGGAAGACCGCCCTCTAATCAATCAAAACACGAGGATTTCGTGTATAATCTTCCATTTAATCTCCTCTTCTTCACTGTAAACACGAGGATTTCATGTATAAACTGCAAACAAACATCATTGTAATAGTTTACTTAAGATTTAAGAAACTATAAAGTGGACGTAGGCTTGGATTGAGCCCAACCACTATAAAAATATTGTGTGTATGCTTTACTTTTAATGCTTTTTCTGCATTGTTCGGTGATCGTGAGGTTGTCACGTTGAATTTGGGTGTTAGTACCAAAATTTGGTCTAACATTTTCACACATATTTGCTTTCTCTTCTTCGCAGGTATGGATTATACTTGCAGCTGGCAGGCCCGGATCGGCCTTGGATTTCTTCGATTATCCAGAACACATCTTCCTTCATTCAGCAAGATATGTTCTGGGGGGCAAAATGTTGACCCGCTTTTTAGTCAAAGCAGTCATACATGGAATCTCTTCTGAACAATACGCTCAAGTGTTGGGAATACCGTCAGAAGACAGCAAGCGATTTGGTTGAAATCGCATCACAAACAAAGAATGGCCCGGATCTCCTATCGGACGACCTTTTCTGAGCCCGAAATCATCAATTACGGAGCTGAGCTCAGTAATTCTCGTAGCTCTCTGAATAATCTTCAGTTTGAGCTTTGGTTCAACTCAATCGGACTTACGGTTTGAAAGTTATGCCCATTTCCGTGAACGGATGCAGAACCGGAAACTTGGATTTGGAATTAGCATATCCCTTTCGGATCGGATCGGCCTAGGAGGACCGGATCGGATTAAGACATCACTCCTTCACCAACTCAGCATCTTCCCTTCAACGCACAGGTGCCGGCTCGGATTGGAGACCCCGGTTCGGATCGGGATGAGGCAGACCCGACCCGCCTGCATTAATCTACACAAAACTCCGCAATGTCTTCGGCTCGAAAGCTCCGCACCGGTTCGGATCGAGACCGAACCGATCCCCTTCGACCCTGCACAGAAGTGCACGCACGCTCCCTGCTAGAACAACCGGCTCGGTTCGGATCCGCTCCGAACCGACTGGGCCTGCTGCTGCCACACTTCAGATTTGACCGATTCTCTTGCCATAACCACCTCCTACAAACACGGATCGGCCTCCACCTGTCCTAGCACGACCTGATGACCACTTCTCCACTACTTCCGAGATCACCTCAGCGCGTGCCCCTCCGATCCGAACCGATTCGGACTCCCTGGCACTCCTCTACGCCTATAAATACACCACAACATGGCCATTTCAAGGGACTTTTGGCACTTGTTCTGGAGGGATTCCACCATTATCGACACAAGGACTTTGTGAACAGCGGAAGACCGCCCTCTAATCAATCAAAACACGAGGATTTCGTGTATAATCTTCCATTTAATCTCCTCTTCTTCACTGTAAACACGAGGATTTCATGTATAAACTGCAAACAAACATCATTGTAATAGTTTACTTAAGATTTAAGAAACTATAAAGTGGACGTAGGCTTGGATTGAGCCCAACCACTATAAAAATATTGTGTGTATGCTTTACTTTTACTGCTTTTTCTGCATTGTTCGGTGATCGTGAGGTTGTCACGTTGAATTTGGGTGTTAGTACCAAAATTTGGTCTAACATTTTCACACATATTTGCTTTCTCTTCTTCGCAGGTATGGATTATACTTGCAGCTGGCAGGCCCGGATCGGCCTTGGATTTCTTCGATTATCCAGAACACATCTTCCTTCATTCAGCAAGATATGTTCTGGGGGGCAAAATGTTGACCCGCTTTTTAGTCAAAGCAGTCATACATGGAATCTCTTCTGAACAATACGCTCAAGTGTTGGGAATACCGTCAGAAGACAGCAAGCGATTTGGTTGAAATCGCATCACAAACAAAGAATGGCCCGGATCTCCTATCGGACGACCTTTTCTGAGCCCGAAATCATCAATTACGGAGCTGAGCTCAGTAATTCTCGTAGCTCTCTGAATAATCTTCAGTTTGAGCTTTGGTTCAACTCAATCGGACTTACGGTTTGAAAGTTATGCCCATTTCCGTGAACGGATGCAGAACCGGAAACTTGGATTTGGAATTAGCATATCCCTTTCGGATCGGATCGGCCTAGGAGGACCGGATCGGATTAAGACATCACTCCTTCACCAACTCAGCATCTTCCCTTCAACGCACAGGTGCCGGCTCGGATTGGAGACCCCGGTTCGGATCGGGATGAGGCAGACCCGACCCGCCTGCATTAATCTACACAAAACTCCGCAATGTCTTCGGCTCGAAAGCTCCGCACCGGTTCGGATCGAGACCGAACCGATCCCCTTCGACCCTGCACAGAAGTGCACGCACGCTCCCTGCTAGAACAACCGGCTCGGTTCGGATCCGCTCCGAACCGACTGGGCCTGCTGCTGCCACACTTCAGATTTGACCGATTCTCTTGCCATAACCACCTCCTACAAACACGGATCGGCCTCCACCTGTCCTAGCACGACCTGATGACCACTTCTCCACTACTTCCGAGATCACCTCAGCGCGTGCCCCTCCGATCCGAACCGATTCGGACTCCCTGGCACTCCTCTACGCCTATAAATACACCACAACATGGCCATTTCAAGGGACTTTTGGCACTTGTTCTGGAGGGATTCCACCATTATCGACACAAGGACTTTGTGAACAGCGGAAGACCGCCCTCTAATCAATCAAAACACGAGGATTTCGTGTATAATCTTCCCTTTAATCTCCTCTTCTTCACTGTAAACACGAGGATTTCATGTATAAACTGCAAACAAACATCATTGTAATAGTTTACTTAAGATTTAAGAAACTATAAAGTGGACGTAGGCTTGGATTGAGCCCAACCACTATAAAAATATTGTGTGTATGCTTTACTTTTAATGCTTTTTCTGCATTGTTCGGTGATCGTGAGGTTGTCACGTTGAATTTGGGTGTTAGTACCAAAATTTGGTCTAACATTTTCACACATATTTGCTTTCTCTTCTTCGCAGGTATGGATTATACTTGCAGCTGGCAGGCCCGGATCGGCCTTGGATTTCTTCGATTATCCAGAACACATCTTCCTTCATTCAGCAAGATATGTTCTGGGGGGCAAAATGTTGACCCGCTTTTTAGTCAAAGCAGTCATACATGGAATCTCTTCTGAACAATACGCTCAAGTGTTGGGAATACCGTCAGAAGACAGCAAGCGATTTGGTTGAAATCGCATCACAAACAAAGAATGGCCCGGATCTCCTATCGGACGACCTTTTCTGAGCCCGAAATCATCAATTACGGAGCTGAGCTCAGTAATTCTCGTAGCTCTCTGAATAATCTTCAGTTTGAGCTTTGTTTCAACTCAATCGGACTTACGGTTTGAAAGTTATGCCCATTTCCGTGAACGGATGCAGAACCGGAAACTTGGATTTGGAATTAGCATATCCCTTTCGGATCGGATCGGCCTAGGAGGACCGGATCGGATTAAGACATCACTCCTTCACCAACTCAGCATCTTCCCTTCAACGCACAGGTGCCGGCTCGGATTGGAGACCCCGGTTCGGATCGGGATGAGGCAGACCCGACCCGCCTGCATTAATCTACACAAAACTCCGCAATGTCTTCGGCTCGAAAGCTCCGCACCGGTTCGGATCGAGACCGAACCGATCCCCTTCGACCCTGCACAGAAGTGCACGCACGCTCCCTGCTAGAACAACCGGCTCGGTTCGGATCCGCTCCGAACCGACTGGGCCTGCTGCTGCCACACTTCAGATTTGACCGATTCTCTTGCCATAACCACCTCCTACAAACACGGATCGGCCTCCACCTGTCCTAGCACGACCTGATGACCACTTCTCCACTACTTCCGAGATCACCTCAGCGCGTGCCCCTCCGATCCGAACCGATTCGGACTCCCTGGCACTCCTCTACGCCTATAAATACACCACAACATGGCCATTTCAAGGGACTTTTGGCACTTGTTCTGGAGGGATTCCACCATTATCGACACAAGGACTTTGTGAACAGCGGAAGACCGCCCTCTAATCAATCAAAACACGAGGATTTCGTGTATAATCTTCCCTTTAATCTCCTCTTCTTCACTGTAAACACGAGGATTTCATGTATAAACTGCAAACAAACATCATTGTAATAGTTTACTTAAGATTTAAGAAACTATAAAGTGGACGTAGGCTTGGATTGAGCCCAACCACTATAAAAATATTGTGTGTATGCTTTACTTTTACTGCTTTTTCTGCATTGTTCGGTGATCGTGAGGTTGTCACGTTGAATTTGGGTGTTAGTACCAAAATTTGGTCTAACATTTTCACACATATTTGCTTTCTCTTCTTCGCAGGTATGGATTATACTTGCAGCTGGCAGGCCCGGATCGGCCTTGGATTTCTTCGATTATCCAGAACACATCTTCCTTCATTCAGCAAGATATGTTCTGGGGGGCAAAATGTTGACCCGCTTTTTAGTCAAAGCAGTCATACATGGAATCTCTTCTGAACAATACGCTCAAGTGTTGGGAATACCGTCAGAAGACAGCAAGCGATTTGGTTGAAATCGCATCACAAACAAAGAATGGCCCGGATCTCCTATCGGACGACCTTTTCTGGGCCCGAAATCATCAATTACGGAGCTGAGCTCAGTAATTCTCGTAGCTCTCTGAATAATCTTCAGTTTGAGCTTTGGTTCAACTCAATCGGACTTACGGTTTGAAAGTTATGCCCATTTCCGTGAACGGATGCAGAACCGGAAACTTGGATTTGGAATTAGCATATCCCTTTCGGATCGGATCGGCCTAGGAGGACCGGATCGGATTAAGACATCACTCCTTCACCAACTCAGCATCTTCCCTTCAACGCACAGGTGCCGGCTCGGATTGGAGACCCCGGTTCGGATCGGGATGAGGCAGACCCGACCCGCCTGCATTAATCTACACAAAACTCCGCAATGTCTTCGGCTCGAAAGCTCCGCACCGGTTCGGATCGAGACCGAACCGATCCCCTTCGACCCTGCATAGAAGTGCACGCACGCTCCCTGCTAGAACAACCGGCTCGGTTCGGATCCGCTCCGAACCGACTGGGCCTGCTGCTGCCACACTTCAGATTTGACCGATTCTCTTGCCATAACCACCTCCTACAAACACGGATCGGCCTCCACCTGTCCTAGCACGACCTGATGACCACTTCTCCACTACTTCCGAGATCACCTCAGCGCGTGCCCCTCCGATCCGAACCGATTCGGACTCCCTGGCACTCCTCTACGCCTATAAATACACCACAACATGGCCATTTCAAGGGACTTTTGGCACTTGTTCTGGAGGGATTCCACCATTATCGACACAAGGACTTTGTGAACAGCGGAAGACCGCCCTCTAATCAATCAAAACACGAGGATTTCGTGTATAATCTTCCATTTAATCTCCTCTTCTTCACTGTAAACACGAGGATTTCATGTATAAACTGCAAACAAACATCATTGTAATAGTTTACTTAAGATTTAAGAAACTATAAAGTGGACGTAGGCTTGGATTGAGCCCAACCACTATAAAAATATTGTGTGTATGCTTTACTTTTAATGCTTTTTCTGCATTGTTCGGTGATCGTGAGGTTGTCACGTTGAATTTGGGTGTTAGTACCAAAATTTGGTCTAACATTTTCACACATATTTGCTTTCTCTTCTTCGCAGGTATGGATTATACTTGCAGCTGGCAGGCCCGGATCGGCCTTGGATTTCTTCGATTATCCAGAACACATCTTCCTTCATTCAGCAAGATATGTTCTGGGGGGCAAAATGTTGACCCGCTTTTTAGTCAAAGCAGTCATACATGGAATCTCTTCTGAACAATACGCTCAAGTGTTGGGAATACCGTCAGAAGACAGCAAGCGATTTGGTTGAAATCGCATCACAAACAAAGAATGGCCCGGATCTCCTATCGGACGACCTTTTCTGAGCCCGAAATCATCAATTACGGAGCTGAGCTCAGTAATTCTCGTAGCTCTCTGAATAATCTTCAGTTTGAGCTTTGGTTCAACTCAATCGGACTTACGGTTTGAAAGTTATGCCCATTTCCGTGAACGGATGCAGAACCGGAAACTTGGATTTGGAATTAGCATATCCCTTTCGGATCGGATCGGCCTAGGAGGACCGGATCGGATTAAGACATCACTCCTTCACCAACTCAGCATCTTCCCTTCAACGCACAGGTGCCGGCTCGGATTGGAGACCCCGGTTCGGATCGGGATGAGGCAGACCCGACCCGCCTGCATTAATCTACACAAAACTCCGCAATGTCTTCGGCTCGAAAGCTCCGCACCGGTTCGGATCGAGACCGAACCGATCCCCTTCGACCCTGCACAGAAGTGCACGCACGCTCCCTGCTAGAACAACCGGCTCGGTTCGGATCCGCTCCGAACCGACTGGGCCTGCTGCTGCCACACTTCAGATTTGACCGATTCTCTTGCCATAACCACCTCCTACAAACACGGATCGGCCTCCACCTGTCCTAGCACGACCTGATGACCACTTCTCCACTACTTCCGAGATCACCTCAGCGCGTGCCCCTCCGATCCGAACCGATTCGGACTCCCTGGCACTCCTCTACGCCTATAAATACACCACAACATGGCCATTTCAAGGGACTTTTGGCACTTGTTCTGGAGGGATTCCACCATTATCGACACAAGGACTTTGTGAACAGCGGAAGACCGCCCTCTAATCAATCAAAACACGAGGATTTCGTGTATAATCTTCCATTTAATCTCCTCTTCTTCACTGTAAACACGAGGATTTCATGTATAAACTGCAAACAAACATCATTGTAATAGTTTACTTAAGATTTAAGAAACTATAAAGTGGACGTAGGCTTGGATTGAGCCCAACCACTATAAAAATATTGTGTGTATGCTTTACTTTTACTGCTTTTTCTGCATTGTTCGGTGATCGTGAGGTTGTCACGTTGAATTTGGGTGTTAGTACCAAAATTTGGTCTAACATTTTCACACATATTTGCTTTCTCTTCTTCGCAGGTATGGATTATACTTGCAGCTGGCAGGCCCGGATCGGCCTTGGATTTCTTCGATTATCCAGAACACATCTTCCTTCATTCAGCAAGATATGTTCTGGGGGGCAAAATGTTGACCCGCTTTTTAGTCAAAGCAGTCATACATGGAATCTCTTCTGAACAATACGCTCAAGTGTTGGGAATACCGTCAGAAGACAGCAAGCGATTTGGTTGAAATCGCATCACAAACAAAGAATGGCCCGGATCTCCTATCGGACGACCTTTTCTGGGCCCGAAATCATCAATTACGGAGCTGAGCTCAGTAATTCTCGTAGATCTCTGAATAATCTTCAGTTTGAGCTTTGGTTCAACTCAATCGGACTTACGGTTTGAAAGTTATGCCCATTTCCGTGAACGGATGCAGAACCGGAAACTTGGATTTGGAATTAGCATATCCCTTTCGGATCGGATCGGCCTAGGAGGACCGGATCGGATTAAGACATCACTCCTTCACCAACTCAGCATCTTCCCTTCAACGCACAGGTGCCGGCTCGGATTGGAGACCCCGGTTCGGATCGGGATGAGGCAGACCCGACCCGCCTGCATTAATCTACACAAAACTCCGCAATGTCTTCGGCTCGAAAGCTCCGCACCGGTTCGGATCGAGACCGAACCGATCCCCTTCGACCCTGCACAGAAGTGCACGCACGCTCCCTGCTAGAACAACCGGCTCGGTTCGGATCCGCTCCGAACCGACTGGGCCTGCTGCTGCCACACTTCAGATTTGACCGATTCTCTTGCCATAACCACCTCCTACAAACACGGATCGGCCTCCACCTGTCCTAGCACGACCTGATGACCACTTCTCCACTACTTCCGAGATCACCTCAGCGCGTGCCCCTCCGATCCGAACCGATTCGGACTCCCTGGCACTCCTCTACGCCTATAAATACACCACAACATGGCCATTTCAAGGTACTTTTGGCACTTGTTCTGGAGGGATTCCACCATTATCGACACAAGGACTTTGTGAACAGCGGAAGACCGCCCTCTAATCAATCAAAACACGAGGATTTCGTGTATAATCTTCCCTTTAATCTCCTCTTCTTCACTGTAAACACGAGGATTTCATGTATAAACTGCAAACAAACATCATTGTAATAGTTTACTTAAGATTTAAGAAACTATAAAGTGGACGTAGGCTTGGATTGAGCCCAACCACTATAAAAATATTGTGTGTATGCTTTACTTTTACTGCTTTTTCTGCATTGTTCGGTGATCGTGAGGTTGTCACGTTGAATTTGGGTGTTAGTACCAAAATTTGGTCTAACATTTTCACACATATTTGCTTTCTCTTCTTCGCAGGTATGGATTATACTTGCAGCTGGCAGGCCCGGATCGGCCTTGGATTTCTTCGATTATCCAGAACACATCTTCCTTCATTCAGCAAGATATGTTCTGGGGGGCAAAATGTTGACCCGCTTTTTAGTCAAAGCAGTCATACATGGAATCTCTTCTGAACAATACGCTCAAGTGTTGGGAATACCGTCAGAAGACAGCAAGCGATTTGGTTGAAATCGCATCACAAACAAAGAATGGCCCGGATCTCCTATCGGACGACCTTTTCTGGGCCCGAAATCATCAATTACGGAGCTGAGCTCAGTAATTCTCGTAGATCTCTGAATAATCTTCAGTTTGAGCTTTGGTTCAACTCAATCGGACTTACGGTTTGAAAGTTATGCCCATTTCCGTGAACGGATGCAGAACCGGAAACTTGGATTTGGAATTAGCATATCCCTTTCGGATCGGATCGGCCTAGGAGGACCGGATCGGATTAAGACATCACTCCTTCACCAACTCAGCATCTTCCCTTCAACGCACAGGTGCCGGCTCGGATTGGAGACCCCGGTTCGGATCGGGATGAGGCAGACCCGACCCGCCTGCATTAATCTACACAAAACTCCGCAATGTCTTCGGCTCGAAAGCTCCGCACCGGTTCGGATCGAGACCGAACCGATCCCCTTCGACCCTGCACAGAAGTGCACGCACGCTCCCTGCTAGAACAACCGGCTCGGTTCGGATCCGCTCCGAACCGACTGGGCCTGCTGCTGCCACACTTCAGATTTGACCGATTCTCTTGCCATAACCACCTCCTACAAACACGGATCGGCCTCCACCTGTCCTAGCACGACCTGATGACCACTTCTCCACTACTTCCGAGATCACCTCAGCGCGTGCCCCTCCGATCCGAACCGATTCGGACTCCCTGGCACTCCTCTACGCCTATAAATACACCACAACATGGCCATTTCAAGGGACTTTTGGCACTTGTTCTGGAGGGATTCCACCATTATCGACACAAGGACTTTGTGAACAGCGGAAGACCGCCCTCTAATCAATCAAAACACGAGGAGTTCGTGTATAATCTTCCCTTTAATCTCCTCTTCTTCACTGTAAACACGAGGATTTCATGTATAAACTGCAAACAAACATCATTGTAATAGTTTACTTAAGATTTAAGAAACTATAAAGTGGACGTAGGCTTGGATTGAGCCCAACCACTATAAAAATATTGTGTGTATGCTTTACTTTTACTGCTTTTTCTGCATTGTTCGGTGATCGTGAGGTTGTCACGTTGAATTTGGGTGTTAGTACCAAAATTTGGTCTAACATTTTCACACATATTTGCTTTCTCTTCTTCGCAGGTATGGATTATACTTGCAGCTGGCAGGCCCGGATCGGCCTTGGATTTCTTCGATTATCCAGAACACATCTTCCTTCATTCAGCAAGATATGTTCTGGGGGGCAAAATGTTGACCCGCTTTTTAGTCAAAGCAGTCATACATGGAATCTCTTCTGAACAATACGCTCAAGTGTTGGGAATACCGTCAGAAGACAGCAAGCGATTTGGTTGAAATCGCATCACAAACAAAGAATGGCCCGGATCTCCTATCGGACGACCTTTTCTGGGCCCGAAATCATCAATTACGGAGCTGAGCTCAGTAATTCTCGTAGCTCTCTGAATAATCTTCAGTTTGAGCTTTGGTTCAACTCAATCGGACTTACTGTTTGAAAGTTATGCCCATTTCCGTGAACGGATGCAGAACCGGAAACTTGGATTTGGAATTAGCATATCCCTTTCGGATCGGATCGGCCTAGGAGGACCGGATCGGATTAAGACATCACTCCTTCACCAACTCAGCATCTTCCCTTCAACGCACAGGTGCCGGCTCGGATTGGAGACCCCGGTTCGGATCGGGATGAGGCAGACCCGACCCGCCTGCATTAATCTACACAAAACTCCGCAATGTCTTCGGCTCGAAAGCTCCGCACCGGTTCGGATCGAGACCGAACCGATCCCCTTCGACCCTGCATAGAAGTGCACGCACGCTCCCTGCTAGAACAACCGGCTCGGTTCGGATCCGCTCCGAACCGACTGGGCCTGCTGCTGCCACACTTCAGATTTGACCGATTCTCTTGCCATAACCACCTCCTACAAACACGGATCGGCCTCCACCTGTCCTAGCACGACCTGATGACCACTTCTCCACTACTTCCGAGATCACCTCAGCGCGTGCCCCTCCGATCCGAACCGATTCGGACTCCCTGGCACTCCTCTACGCCTATAAATACACCACAACATGGCCATTTCAAGGGACTTTTGGCACTTGTTCTGGAGGGATTCCACCATTATCGACACAAGGACTTTGTGAACAGCGGAAGACCGCCCTCTAATCAATCAAAACACGAGGAGTTCGTGTATAATCTTCCCTTTAATCTCCTCTTCTTCACTGTAAACACGAGGATTTCATGTATAAACTGCAAACAAACATCATTGTAATAGTTTACTTAAGATTTAAGAAACTATAAAGTGGACGTAGGCTTGGATTGAGCCCAACCACTATAAAAATATTGTGTGTATGCTTTACTTTTACTGCTTTTTCTGCATTGTTCGGTGATCGTGAGGTTGTCACGTTGAATTTGGGTGTTAGTACCAAAATTTGGTCTAACATTTTCACACATATTTGCTTTCTCTTCTTCGCAGGTATGGATTATACTTGCAGCTGGCAGGCCCGGATCGGCCTTGGATTTCTTCGATTATCCAGAACACATCTTCCTTCATTCAGCAAGATATGTTCTGGGGGGCAAAATGTTGACCCGCTTTTTAGTCAAAGCAGTCATACATGGAATCTCTTCTGAACAATACGCTCAAGTGTTGGGAATACCGTCAGAAGACAGCAAGCGATTTGGTTGAAATCGCATCACAAACAAAGAATGGCCCGGATCTCCTATCGGACGACCTTTTCTGGGCCCGAAATCATCAATTACGGAGCTGAGCTCAGTAATTCTCGTAGCTCTCTGAATAATCTTCAGTTTGAGCTTTGGTTCAACTCAATCGGACTTACTGTTTGAAAGTTATGCCCATTTCCGTGAACGGATGCAGAACCGGAAACTTGGATTTGGAATTAGCATATCCCTTTCGGATCGGATCGGCCTAGGAGGACCGGATCGGATTAAGACATCACTCCTTCACCAACTCAGCATCTTCCCTTCAACGCACAGGTGCCGGCTCGGATTGGAGACCCCGGTTCGGATCGGGATGAGGCAGACCCGACCCGCCTGCATTAATCTACACAAAACTCCGCAATGTCTTCGGCTCGAAAGCTCCGCACCGGTTCGGATCGAGACCGAACCGATCCCCTTCGACCCTGCATAGAAGTGCACGCACGCTCCCTGCTAGAACAACCGGCTCGGTTCGGATCCGCTCCGAACCGACTGGGCCTGCTGCTGCCACACTTCAGATTTGACCGATTCTCTTGCCATAACCACCTCCTACAAACACGGATCGGCCTCCACCTGTCCTAGCACGACCTGATGACCACTTCTCCACTACTTCCGAGATCACCTCAGCGCGTGCCCCTCCGATCCGAACCGATTCGGACTCCCTGGCACTCCTCTACGCCTATAAATACACCACAACATGGCCATTTCAAGGGACTTTTGGCACTTGTTCTGGAGGGATTCCACCATTATCGACACAAGGACTTTGTGAACAGCGGAAGACCGCCCTCTAATCAATCAAAACACGAGGATTTCGTGTATAATCTTCCATTTAATCTTCTCTTCTTCACTGTAAACACGAGGATTTCATGTATAAACTGCAAACAAACATCATTGTAATAGTTTACTTAAGATTTAAGAAACTATAAAGTGGACGTAGGCTTGGATTGAGCCCAACCACTATAAAAATATTGTGTGTATGCTTTACTTTTAATGCTTTTTCTGCATTGTTCGGTGATCGTGAGGTTGTCACGTTGAATTTGGGTGTTAGTACCAAAATTTGGTCTAACATTTTCACACATATTTGCTTTCTCTTCTTCGCAGGTATGGATTATACTTGCAGCTGGCAGGCCCGGATCGGCCTTGGATTTCTTCGATTATCCAGAACACATCTTCCTTCATTCAGCAAGATATGTTCTGGGGGGCAAAATGTTGACCCGCTTTTTAGTCAAAGCAGTCATACATGGAATCTCTTCTGAACAATACGCTCAAGTGTTGGGAATACCGTCAGAAGACAGCAAGCGATTTGGTTGAAATCGCATCACAAACAAAGAATGGCCCGGATCTCCTATCGGACGACCTTTTCTGGGCCCGAAATCATCAATTACGGAGCTGAGCTCAGTAATTCTCGTAGCTCTCTGAATAATCTTCAGTTTGAGCTTTGGTTCAACTCAATCGGACTTACTGTTTGAAAGTTATGCCCATTTCCGTGAACGGATGCAGAACCGGAAACTTGGATTTGGAATTAGCATATCCCTTTCGGATCGGATCGGCCTAGGAGGACCGGATCGGATTAAGACATCACTCCTTCACCAACTCAGCATCTTCCCTTCAACGCACAGGTGCCGGCTCGGATTGGAGACCCCGGTTCGGATCGGGATGAGGCAGACCCGACCCGCCTGCATTAATCTACACAAAACTCCGCAATGTCTTCGGCTCGAAAGCTCCGCACCGGTTCGGATCGAGACCGAACCGATCCCCTTCGACCCTGCATAGAAGTGCACGCACGCTCCCTGCTAGAACAACCGGCTCGGTTCGGATCCGCTCCGAACCGACTGGGCCTGCTGCTGCCACACTTCAGATTTGACCGATTCTCTTGCCATAACCACCTCCTACAAACACGGATCGGCCTCCACCTGTCCTAGCACGACCTGATGACCACTTCTCCACTACTTCCGAGATCACCTCAGCGCGTGCCCCTCCGATCCGAACCGATTCGGACTCCCTGGCACTCCTCTACGCCTATAAATACACCACAACATGGCCATTTCAAGGGACTTTTGGCACTTGTTCTGGAGGGATTCCACCATTATCGACACAAGGACTTTGTGAACAGCGGAAGACCGCCCTCTAATCAATCAAAACACGAGGATTTCGTGTATAATCTTCCATTTAATCTTCTCTTCTTCACTGTAAACACGAGGATTTCATGTATAAACTGCAAACAAACATCATTGTAATAGTTTACTTAAGATTTAAGAAACTATAAAGTGGACGTAGGCTTGGATTGAGCCCAACCACTATAAAAATATTGTGTGTATGCTTTACTTTTAATGCTTTTTCTGCATTGTTCGGTGATCGTGAGGTTGTCACGTTGAATTTGGGTGTTAGTACCAAAATTTGGTCTAACATTTTCACACATATTTGCTTTCTCTTCTTCGCAGGTATGGATTATACTTGCAGCTGGCAGGCCCGGATCGGCCTTGGATTTCTTCGATTATCCAGAACACATCTTCCTTCATTCAGCAAGATATGTTCTGGGGGGCAAAATGTTGACCCGCTTTTTAGTCAAAGCAGTCATACATGGAATCTCTTCTGAACAATACGCTCAAGTGTTGGGAATACCGTCAGAAGACAGCAAGCGATTTGGTTGAAATCGCATCACAAACAAAGAATGGCCCGGATCTCCTATCGGACGACCTTTTCTGAGCCCGAAATCATCAATTACGGAGCTGAGCTCAGTAATTCTCGTAGCTCTCTGAATAATCTTCAGTTTGAGCTTTGGTTCAACTCAATCGGACTTACGGTTTGAAAGTTATGCCCATTTCCGTGAACGGATGCAGAACCGGAAACTTGGATTTGGAATTAGCATATCCCTTTCGGATCGGATCGGCCTAGGAGGACCGGATCGGATTAAGACATCACTCCTTCACCAACTCAGCATCTTCCCTTCAACGCACAGGTGCCGGCTCGGATTGGAGACCCCGGTTCGGATCGGGATGAGGCAGACCCGACCCGCCTGCATTAATCTACACAAAACTCCGCAATGTCTTCGGCTCGAAAGCTCTGCACCGGTTCGGATCGAGACCGAACCGATCCCCTTCGACCCTGCATAGAAGTGCACGCACGCTCCCTGCTAGAACAACCGGCTCGGTTCGGATCCGCTCCGAACCGACTGGGCCTGCTGCTGCCACACTTCAGATTTGACCGATTCTCTTGCCATAACCACCTCCTACAAACACGGATCGGCCTCCACCTGTCCTAGCACGACCTGATGACCACTTCTCCACTACTTCCGAGATCACCTCAGCGCGTGCCCCTCCGATCCGAACCGATTCGGACTCCCTGGCACTCCTCTACGCCTATAAATACACCACAACATGGCCATTTCAAGGGACTTTTGGCACTTGTTCTGGAGGGATTCCACCATTATCGACACAAGGACTTTGTGAACAGCGGAAGACCGCCCTCTAATCAATCAAAACACGAGGATTTCGTGTATAATCTTCCATTTAATCTTCTCTTCTTCACTGTAAACACGAGGATTTCATGTATAAACTGCAAACAAACATCATTGTAATAGTTTACTTAAGATTTAAGAAACTATAAAGTGGACGTAGGCTTGGATTGAGCCCAACCACTATAAAAATATTGTGTGTATGCTTTACTTTTAATGCTTTTTCTGCATTGTTCGGTGATCGTGAGGTTGTCACGTTGAATTTGGGTGTTAGTACCAAAATTTGGTCTAACATTTTCACACATATTTGCTTTCTCTTCTTCGCAGGTATGGATTATACTTGCAGCTGGCAGGCCCGGATCGGCCTTGGATTTCTTCGATTATCCAGAACACATCTTCCTTCATTCAGCAAGATATGTTCTGGGGGGCAAAATGTTGACCCGCTTTTTAGTCAAAGCAGTCATACATGGAATCTCTTCTGAACAATACGCTCAAGTGTTGGGAATACCGTCAGAAGACAGCAAGCGATTTGGTTGAAATCGCATCACAAACAAAGAATGGCCCGGATCTCCTATCGGACGACCTTTTCTGAGCCCGAAATCATCAATTACGGAGCTGAGCTCAGTAATTCTCGTAGCTCTCTGAATAATCTTCAGTTTGAGCTTTGGTTCAACTCAATCGGACTTACGGTTTGAAAGTTATGCCCATTTCCGTGAACGGATGCAGAACCGGAAACTTGGATTTGGAATTAGCATATCCCTTTCGGATCGGATCGGCCTAGGAGGACCGGATCGAATTAAGACATCACTCCTTCACCAACTCAGCATCTTCCCTTCAACGCACAGGTGCCGGCTCGGATTGGAGACCCCGGTTCGGATCGGGATGAGGCAGACCCGACCCGCCTGCATTAATCTACACAAAACTCCGCAATGTCTTCGGCTCGAAAGCTCCGCACCGGTTCGGATCGAGACCGAACCGATCCCCTTCGACCCTGCACAGAAGTGCACGCACGCTCCCTGCTAGAACAACCGGCTCGGTTCGGATCCGCTCCGAACCGACTGGGCCTGCTGCTGCCACACTTCAGATTTGACCGATTCTCTTGCCATAACCACCTCCTACAAACACGGATCGGCCTCCACCTGTCCTAGCACGACCTGATGACCACTTCTCCACTACTTCCGAGATCACCTCAGCGCGTGCCCCTCCGATCCGAACCGATTCGGACTCCCTGGCACTCCTCTACGCCTATAAATACACCACAACATGGCCATTTCAAGGGACTTTTGGCACTTGTTCTGGAGGGATTCCACCATTATCGACACAAGGACTTTGTGAACAGCGGAAGACCGCCCTCTAATCAATCAAAACACGAGGAGTTCGTGTATAATCTTCCCTTTAATCTCCTCTTCTTCACTGTAAACACGAGGATTTCATGTATAAACTGCAAACAAACATCATTGTAATAGTTTACTTAAGATTTAAGAAACTATAAAGTGGACGTAGGCTTGGATTGAGCCCAACCACTATAAAAATATTGTGTGTATGCTTTACTTTTACTGCTTTTTCTGCATTGTTCGGTGATCGTGAGGTTGTCACGTTGAATTTGGGTGTTAGTACCAAAATTTGGTCTAACATTTTCACACATATTTGCTTTCTCTTCTTCGCAGGTATGGATTATACTTGCAGCTGGCAGGCCCGGATCGGCCTTGGATTTCTTCGATTATCCAGAACACATCTTCCTTCATTCAGCAAGATATGTTCTGGGGGGCAAAATGTTGACCCGCTTTTTAGTCAAAGCAGTCATACATGGAATCTCTTCTGAACAATACGCTCAAGTGTTGGGAATACCGTCAGAAGACAGCAAGCGATTTGGTTGAAATCGCATCACAAACAAAGAATGGCCCGGATCTCCTATCGGACGACCTTTTCTGGGCCCGAAATCATCAATTACGGAGCTGAGCTCAGTAATTCTCGTAGCTCTCTGAATAATCTTCAGTTTGAGCTTTGGTTCAACTCAATCGGACTTACTGTTTGAAAGTTATGCCCATTTCCGTGAACGGATGCAGAACCGGAAACTTGGATTTGGAATTAGCATATCCCTTTCGGATCGGATCGGCCTAGGAGGACCGGATCGGATTAAGACATCACTCCTTCACCAACTCAGCATCTTCCCTTCAACGCACAGGTGCCGGCTCGGATTGGAGACCCCGGTTCGGATCGGGATGAGGCAGACCCGACCCGCCTGCATTAATCTACACAAAACTCCGCAATGTCTTCGGCTCGAAAGCTCCGCACCGGTTCGGATCGAGACCGAACCGATCCCCTTCGACCCTGCACAGAAGTGCACGCACGCTCCCTGCTAGAACAACCGGCTCGGTTCGGATCCGCTCCGAACCGACTGGGCCTGCTGCTGCCACACTTCAGATTTGACCGATTCTCTTGCCATAACCACCTCCTACAAACACGGATCGGCCTCCACCTGTCCTAGCACGACCTGATGACCACTTCTCCACTACTTCCGAGATCACCTCAGCGCGTGCCCCTCCGATCCGAACCGATTCGGACTCCCTGGCACTCCTCTACGCCTATAAATACACCACAACATGGCCATTTCAAGGGACTTTTGGCACTTGTTCTGGAGGGATTCCACCATTATCGACACAAGGACTTTGTGAACAGCGGAAGACCGCCCTCTAATCAATCAAAACACGAGGAGTTCGTGTATAATCTTCCCTTTAATCTCCTCTTCTTCACTGTAAACACGAGGATTTCATGTATAAACTGCAAACAAACATCATTGTAATAGTTTACTTAAGATTTAAGAAACTATAAAGTGGACGTAGGCTTGGATTGAGCCCAACCACTATAAAAATATTGTGTGTATGCTTTACTTTTACTGCTTTTTCTGCATTGTTCGGTGATCGTGAGGTTGTCACGTTGAATTTGGGTGTTAGTACCAAAATTTGGTCTAACATTTTCACACATATTTGCTTTCTCTTCTTCGCAGGTATGGATTATACTTGCAGCTGGCAGGCCCGGATCGGCCTTGGATTTCTTCGATTATCCAGAACACATCTTCCTTCATTCAGCAAGATATGTTCTGGGGGGCAAAATGTTGACCCGCTTTTTAGTCAAAGCAGTCATACATGGAATCTCTTCTGAACAATACGCTCAAGTGTTGGGAATACCGTCAGAAGACAGCAAGCGATTTGGTTGAAATCGCATCACAAACAAAGAATGGCCCGGATCTCCTATCGGACGACCTTTTCTGGGCCCGAAATCATCAATTACGGAGCTGAGCTCAGTAATTCTCGTAGCTCTCTGAATAATCTTCAGTTTGAGCTTTGGTTCAACTCAATCGGACTTACTGTTTGAAAGTTATGCCCATTTCCGTGAACGGATGCAGAACCGGAAACTTGGATTTGGAATTAGCATATCCCTTTCGGATCGGATCGGCCTAGGAGGACCGGATCGGATTAAGACATCACTCCTTCACCAACTCAGCATCTTCCCTTCAACGCACAGGTGCCGGCTCGGATTGGAGACCCCGGTTCGGATCGGGATGAGGCAGACCCGACCCGCCTGCATTAATCTACACAAAACTCCGCAATGTCTTCGGCTCGAAAGCTCCGCACCGGTTCGGATCGAGACCGAACCGATCCCCTTCGACCCTGCATAGAAGTGCACGCACGCTCCCTGCTAGAACAACCGGCTCGGTTCGGATCCGCTCCGAACCGACTGGGCCTGCTGCTGCCACACTTCAGATTTGACCGATTCTCTTGCCATAACCACCTCCTACAAACACGGATCGGCCTCCACCTGTCCTAGCACGACCTGATGACCACTTCTCCACTACTTCCGAGATCACCTCAGCGCGTGCCCCTCCGATCCGAACCGATTCGGACTCCCTGGCACTCCTCTACGCCTATAAATACACCACAACATGGCCATTTCAAGGGACTTTTGGCACTTGTTCTGGAGGGATTCCACCATTATCGACACAAGGACTTTGTGAACAGCGGAAGACCGCCCTCTAATCAATCAAAACACGAGGATTTCGTGTATAATCTTCCATTTAATCTTCTCTTCTTCACTGTAAACACGAGGATTTCATGTATAAACTGCAAACAAACATCATTGTAATAGTTTACTTAAGATTTAAGAAACTATAAAGTGGACGTAGGCTTGGATTGAGCCCAACCACTATAAAAATATTGTGTGTATGCTTTACTTTTAATGCTTTTTCTGCATTGTTCGGTGATCGTGAGGTTGTCACGTTGAATTTGGGTGTTAGTACCAAAATTTGGTCTAACATTTTCACACATATTTGCTTTCTCTTCTTCGCAGGTATGGATTATACTTGCAGCTGGCAGGCCCGGATCGGCCTTGGATTTCTTCGATTATCCAGAACACATCTTCCTTCATTCAGCAAGATATGTTCTGGGGGGCAAAATGTTGACCCGCTTTTTAGTCAAAGCAGTCATACATGGAATCTCTTCTGAACAATACGCTCAAGTGTTGGGAATACCGTCAGAAGACAGCAAGCGATTTGGTTGAAATCGCATCACAAACAAAGAATGGCCCGGATCTCCTATCGGACGACCTTTTCTGAGCCCGAAATCATCAATTACGGAGCTGAGCTCAGTAATTCTCGTAGCTCTCTGAATAATCTTCAGTTTGAGCTTTGGTTCAACTCAATCGGACTTACGGTTTGAAAGTTATGCCCATTTCCGTGAACGGATGCAGAACCGGAAACTTGGATTTGGAATTAGCATATCCCTTTCGGATCGGATCGGCCTAGGAGGACCGGATCGAATTAAGACATCACTCCTTCACCAACTCAGCATCTTCCCTTCAACGCACAGGTGCCGGCTCGGATTGGAGACCCCGGTTCGGATCGGGATGAGGCAGACCCGACCCGCCTGCATTAATCTACACAAAACTCCGCAATGTCTTCGGCTCGAAAGCTCCGCACCGGTTCGGATCGAGACCGAACCGATCCCCTTCGACCCTGCACAGAAGTGCACGCACGCTCCCTGCTAGAACAACCGGCTCGGTTCGGATCCGCTCCGAACCGACTGGGCCTGCTGCTGCCACACTTCAGATTTGACCGATTCTCTTGCCATAACCACCTCCTACAAACACGGATCGGCCTCCACCTGTCCTAGCACGACCTGATGACCACTTCTCCACTACTTCCGAGATCACCTCAGCGCGTGCCCCTCCGATCCGAACCGATTCGGACTCCCTGGCACTCCTCTACGCCTATAAATACACCACAACATGGCCATTTCAAGGGACTTTTGGCACTTGTTCTGGAGGGATTCCACCATTATCGACACAAGGACTTTGTGAACAGCGGAAGACCGCCCTCTAATCAATCAAAACACGAGGATTTCGTGTATAATCTTCCCTTTAATCTCCTCTTCTTCACTGTAAACACGAGGATTTCATGTATAAACTGCAAACAAACATCATTGTAATAGTTTACTTAAGATTTAAGAAACTATAAAGTGGACGTAGGCTTGGATTGAGCCCAACCACTATAAAAATATTGTGTGTATGCTTTACTTTTACTGCTTTTTCTGCATTGTTCGGTGATCGTGAGGTTGTCACGTTGAATTTGGGTGTTAGTACCAAAATTTGGTCTAACATTTTCACACATATTTGCTTTCTCTTCTTCGCAGGTATGGATTATACTTGCAGCTGGCAGGCCCGGATCGGCCTTGGATTTCTTCGATTATCCAGAACACATCTTCCTTCATTCAGCAAGATATGTTCTGGGGGGCAAAATGTTGACCCGCTTTTTAGTCAAAGCAGTCATACATGGAATCTCTTCTGAACAATACGCTCAAGTGTTGGGAATACCGTCAGAAGACAGCAAGCGATTTGGTTGAAATCGCATCACAAACAAAGAATGGCCCGGATCTCCTATCGGACGACCTTTTCTGGGCCCGAAATCATCAATTACGGAGCTGAGCTCAGTAATTCTCGTAGCTCTCTGAATAATCTTCAGTTTGAGCTTTGGTTCAACTCAATCGGACTTACGGTTTGAAAGTTATGCCCATTTCCGTGAACGGATGCAGAACCGGAAACTTGGATTTGGAATTAGCATATCCCTTTCGGATCGGATCGGCCTAGGAGGACCGGATCGGATTAAGACATCACTCCTTCACCAACTCAGCATCTTCCCTTCAACGCACAGGTGCCGGCTCGGATTGGAGACCCCGGTTCGGATCGGGATGAGGCAGACCCGACCCGCCTGCATTAATCTACACAAAACTCCGCAATGTCTTCGGCTCGAAAGCTCCGCACCGGTTCGGATCGAGACCGAACCGATCCCCTTCGACCCTGCATAGAAGTGCACGCACGCTCCCTGCTAGAACAACCGGCTCGGTTCGGATCCGCTCCGAACCGACTGGGCCTGCTGCTGCCACACTTCAGATTTGACCGATTCTCTTGCCATAACCACCTCCTACAAACACGGATCGGCCTCCACCTGTCCTAGCACGACCTGATGACCACTTCTCCACTACTTCCGAGATCACCTCAGCGCGTGCCCCTCCGATCCGAACCGATTCGGACTCCCTGGCACTCCTCTACGCCTATAAATACACCACAACATGGCCATTTCAAGGGACTTTTGGCACTTGTTCTGGAGGGATTCCACCATTATCGACACAAGGACTTTGTGAACAGCGGAAGACCGCCCTCTAATCAATCAAAACACGAGGATTTCGTGTATAATCTTCCCTTTAATCTCCTCTTCTTCACTGTAAACACGAGGATTTCATGTATAAACTGCAAACAAACATCATTGTAATAGTTTACTTAAGATTTAAGAAACTATAAAGTGGACGTAGGCTTGGATTGAGCCCAACCACTATAAAAATATTGTGTGTATGCTTTACTTTTACTGCTTTTTCTGCATTGTTCGGTGATCGTGAGGTTGTCATGTTGAATTTGGGTGTTAGTACCAAAATTTGGTCTAACATTTTCACACATATTTGCTTTCTCTTCTTCGCAGGTATGGATTATACTTGCAGCTGGCAGGCCCGGATCGGCCTTGGATTTCTTCGATTATCCAGAACACATCTTCCTTCATTCAGCAAGATATGTTCTGGGGGGCAAAATGTTGACCCGCTTTTTAGTCAAAGCAGTCATACATGGAATCTCTTCTGAACAATACGCTCAAGTGTTGGGAATACCGTCAGAAGACAGCAAGCGATTTGGTTGAAATCGCATCACAAACAAAGAATGGCCCGGATCTCCTATCGGACGACCTTTTCTGGGCCCGAAATCATCAATTACGGAGCTGAGCTCAGTAATTCTCGTAGCTCTCTGAATAATCTTCAGTTTGAGCTTTGGTTCAACTCAATCGGACTTACGGTTTGAAAGTTATGCCCATTTCCGTGAACGGATGCAGAACCGGAAACTTGGATTTGGAATTAGCATATCCCTTTCGGATCGGATCGGCCTAGGAGGACCGGATCGGATTAAGACATCACTCCTTCACCAACTCAGCATCTTCCCTTCAACGCACAGGTGCCGGCTCGGATTGGAGACCCCGGTTCGGATCGGGATGAGGCAGACCCGACCCGCCTGCATTAATCTACACAAAACTCCGCAATGTCTTCGGCTCGAAAGCTCCGCACCGGTTCGGATCGAGACCGAACCGATCCCCTTCGACCCTGCATAGAAGTGCACGCACGCTCCCTGCTAGAACAACCGGCTCGGTTCGGATCCGCTCCGAACCGACTGGGCCTGCTGCTGCCACACTTCAGATTTGACCGATTCTCTTGCCATAACCACCTCCTACAAACACGGATCGGCCTCCACCTGTCCTAGCACGACCTGATGACCACTTCTCCACTACTTCCGAGATCACCTCAGCGCGTGCCCCTCCGATCCGAACCGATTCGGACTCCCTGGCACTCCTCTACGCCTATAAATACACCACAACATGGCCATTTCAAGGGACTTTTGGCACTTGTTCTGGAGGGATTCCACCATTATCGACACAAGGACTTTGTGAACAGCGGAAGACCGCCCTCTAATCAATCAAAACACGAGGATTTCGTGTATAATCTTCCCTTTAATCTCCTCTTCTTCACTGTAAACACGAGGATTTCATGTATAAACTGCAAACAAACATCATTGTAATAGTTTACTTAAGATTTAAGAAACTATAAAGTGGACGTAGGCTTGGATTGAGCCTAACCACTATAAAAATATTGTGTGTATGCTTTACTTTTAATGCTTTTTCTGCATTGTTCGGTGATCGTGAGGTTGTCACGTTTAATTTGGGTGTTAGTACCAAAATTTGGTCTAACATTTTCACACATATTTGCTTTCTCTTCTTCGCAGGTATGGATTATACTTGCAGCTGGCAGGCCCGGATCGGCCTTGGATTTCTTCGATTATCCAGAACACATCTTCCTTCATTCAGCAAGATATGTTCTGGGGGGCAAAATGTTGACCCGCTTTTTAGTCAAAGCAGTCATACATGGAATCTCTTCTGAACAATACGCTCAAGTGTTGGGAATACCGTCAGAAGACAGCAAGCGATTTGGTTGAAATCGCATCACAAACAAAGAATTGCCCGGATCTCCTATCGGACGACCTTTTCTGAGCCCGAAATCATCAATTACGGAGCTGAGCTCAGTAATTCTCGTAGCTCTCTGAATAATCTTCAGTTTGAGCTTTGGTTCAACTCAATCGGACTTACGGTTTGAAAGTTATGCCCATTTCCGTGAACGGATGCAGAACCGGAAACTTGGATTTGGAATTAGCATATCCCTTTCGGATCGGATCGGCCTAGGAGGACCGGATCGGATTAAGACATCACTCCTTCACCAACTCAGCATCTTCCCTTCAACGCACAGGTGCCGGCTCGGATTGGAGACCCCGGTTCGGATCGGGATGAGGCAGACCCGACCCGCCTGCATTAATCTACACAAAACTCCGCAATGTCTTCGGCTCGAAAGCTCCGCCCCGGTTCGGATCGAGACCGAACCGATCCCCTTCGACCCTGCACAGAAGTGCACGCACGTTCCCTGCTAGAACAACCGGCTCGGTTCGGATCCGCTCCGAACCGACTGGGCCTGCTGCTGCCACACTTCAGATTTGACCGATTCTCTTGCCATAACCACCTCCTACAAACACGGATCGGCCTCCACCTGTCCTAGCACGACCTGATGACCACTTCTCCACTACTTCCGAGATCACCTCAGCGCGTGCCCCTCCGATCCGAACCGATTCGGACTCCCTGGCACTCCTCTACGCCTATAAATACACCACAACATGGCCATTTCAAGGGACTTTTGGCACTTGTTCTGGAGGGATTCCACCATTATCGACACAAGGACTTTGTGAACAGTGGAAGACCGCCCTCTAATCAATCAAAACACGAGGATTTCGTGTATAATCTTCCCTTTAATCTCCTCTTCTTCACTGTAAACACGAGGATTTCATGTATAAACTGCAAACAAACATCATTGTAATAGTTTACTTAAGATTTAAGAAACTATAAAGTGGACGTAGGCTTGGATTGAGCCCAACCACTATAAAAATATTGTGTGTATGCTTTACTTTTACTGCTTTTTCTACATTGTTCGGTGATCGTGAGGTTGTCACGTTGAATTTGGGTGTTAGTACCAAAATTTGGTCTAACATTTTCACACATATTTGCTTTCTCTTCTTCGCAGGTATGGATTATACTTGCAGCTGGCAGGCCCGGATCGGCCTTGGATTTCTTCGATTATCCAGAACACATCTTCCTTCATTCAGCAAGATATGTTCTGGGGGGCAAAATGTTGACCCGCTTTTTAGTCAAAGCAGTCATACATGGAATCTCTTCTGAACAATACGCTCAAGTGTTGGGAATACCGTCAGAAGACAGCAAGCGATTTGGTTGAAATCGCATCACAAACAAAGAATTGCCCGGATCTCCTATCGGACGACCTTTTCTGAGCCCGAAATCATCAATTACGGAGCTGAGCTCAGTAATTCTCGTAGCTCTCTGAATAATCTTCAGTTTGAGCTTTGGTTCAACTCAATCGGACTTACGGTTTGAAAGTTATGCCCATTTCCGTGAACGGATGCAGAACCGGAAACTTGGATTTGGAATTAGCATATCCCTTTCGGATCGGATCGGCCTAGGAGGACCGGATCGGATTAAGACATCACTCCTTCACCAACTCAGCATCTTCCCTTCAACGCACAGGTGCCGGCTCGGATTGGAGACCCCGGTTCGGATCGGGATGAGGCAGACCCGACCCGCCTGCATTAATCTACACAAAACTCCGCAATGTCTTCGGCTCGAAAGCTCCGCACCGGTTCGGATCGAGACCGAACCGATCCCCTTCGACCCTGCACAGAAGTGCACGCACGTTCCCTGCTAGAACAACCGGCTCGGTTCGGATCCGCTCCGAACCGACTGGGCCTGCTGCTGCCACACTTCAGATTTGACCGATTCTCTTGCCATAACCACCTCCTACAAACACGGATCGGCCTCCACCTGTCCTAGCACGACCTGATGACCACTTCTCCACTACTTCCGAGATCACCTCAGCGCGTGCCCCTCCGATCCGAACCGATTCGGACTCCCTGGCACTCCTCTACGCCTATAAATACACCACAACATGGCCATTTCAAGGGACTTTTGGCACTTGTTCTGGAGGGATTCCACCATTATCGACACAAGGACTTTGTGAACAGCGGAAGACCGCCCTCTAATCAATCAAAACACGAGGATTTCGTGTATAATCTTCCCTTTAATCTCCTCTTCTTCACTGTAAACACGAGGATTTCATGTATAAACTGCAAACAAACATCATTGTAATAGTTTACTTAAGATTTAAGAAACTATAAAGTGGACGTAGGCTTGGATTGAGCCCAACCACTATAAAAATATTGTGTGTATGCTTTACTTTTAATGCTTTTTCTGCATTGTTCGGTGATCGTGAGGTTGTCACGTTTAATTTGGGTGTTAGTACCAAAATTTGGTCTAACATTTTCACACATATTTGCTTTCTCTTCTTCGCAGGTATGGATTATACTTGCAGCTGGCAGGCCCGGATCGGCCTTGGATTTCTTCGATTATCCAGAACACATCTTCCTTCATTCAGCAAGATATGTTCTGGGGGGCAAAATGTTGACCCGCTTTTTAGTCAAAGCAGTCATACATGGAATCTCTTCTGAACAATACGCTCAAGTGTTGGGAATACCGTCAGAAGACAGCAAGCGATTTGGTTGAAATCGCATCACAAACAAAGAATTGCCCGGATCTCCTATCGGACGACCTTTTCTGAGCCCGAAATCATCAATTACGGAGCTGAGCTCAGTAATTCTCGTAGCTCTCTGAATAATCTTCAGTTTGAGCTTTGGTTCAACTCAATCGGACTTACGGTTTGAAAGTTATGCCCATTTCCGTGAACGGATGCAGAACCGGAAACTTGGATTTGGAATTAGCATATCCCTTTCGGATCGGATCGGCCTAGGAGGACCGGATCGGATTAAGACATCACTCCTTCACCAACTCAGCATCTTCCCTTCAACGCACAGGTGCCGGCTCGGATTGGAGACCCCGGTTCGGATCGGGATGAGGCAGACCCGACCCGCCTGCATTAATCTACACAAAACTCCGCAATGTCTTCGGCTCGAAAGCTCCGCACCGGTTCGGATCGAGACCGAACCGATCCCCTTCGACCCTGCACAGAAGTGCACGCACGTTCCCTGCTAGAACAACCGGCTCGGTTCGGATCCGCTCCGAACCGACTGGGCCTACTGCTGCCACACTTCAGATTTGACCGATTCTCTTGCCATAACCACCTCCTACAAACACGGATCGGCCTCCACCTGTCCTAGCACGACCTGATGACCACTTCTCCACTACTTTCGAGATCACCTCAGCGCGTGCCCCTCCGATCCGAACCGATTCGGACTCCCTGGCACTCCTCTACGCCTATAAATACACCACAACATGGCCATTTCAAGGGACTTTTGGCACTTGTTCTGGAGGGATTCCACCATTATCGACACAAGGACTTTGTGAACAGCGGAAGACCGCCCTCTAATCAATCAAAACACGAGGATTTCGTGTATAATATTCCCTTTAATCTCCTCTTCTTCACTGTAAACACGAGGATTTCATGTATAAACTGCAAACAAACATCATTGTAATAGTTTACTTAAGATTTAAGAAACTATAAAGTGGACGTAGGCTTGGATTGAGCCCAACCACTATAAAAATATTGTGTGTATGCTTTACTTTTACTGCTTTTTCTGCATTGTTCGGTGATCGTGAGGTTGTCACGTTGAATTTGGGTGTTAGTACCAAAATTTGGTCTAACATTTTCACACATATTTGCTTTCTCTTCTTCGTAGGTATGGATTATACTTGCAGCTGGCAGGCCCGGATCGGCCTTGGATTTCTTCGATTATCCTGAACACATCTTCCTTCATTCAGCAAGATATGTTCTGGGGGGCAAAATGTTGACCCGCTTTTTAGTCAAAGCAGTCATACATGGAATCTCTTCTGAACAATACGCTCAAGTGTTGGGAATACCGTCAGAAGACAGCAAGCGATTTGGTTGAAATCGCATCACAAACAAAGAATGGCCCGGATCTCCTATCGGACGACCTTTTCTGGGCCCGAAATCATCAATTACAGAGCTGAGCTCAGTAATTCTCGTAGCTCTCTGAATAATCTTCAGTTTGAGCTTTGGTTCAACTCAATCGGACTTACGGTTTGAAAGTTATGCCCATTTCCGTGAACGGATGCAGAACCGGAAACTTGGATTTGGAATTAGCATATCCCTTTCGGATCGGATCGGCCTAGGAGGACCGGATCGGATTAAGACATCACTCCTTCACCAACTCAGCATCTTCCCTTCAACGCACAGGTGCCGGCTCGGATTGGAGACCCCGGTTCGGATCGGGATGAGGCAGACCCGACCCGCCTGCATTAATCTACACAAAACTCCGCAATGTCTTCGGCTCGAAAGCTCCGCACCGGTTCGGATCGAGACCGAACCGATCCCCTTCGACCCTGCACAGAAGTGCACGCACGCTCCCTGCTAGAACAACCGGCTCGGTTCGGATCCGCTCCGAACCGACTGGGCCTGCTGCTGCCACACTTCAGATTTGACCGATTCTCTTGCCATAACCACCTCCTACAAACACGGATCGGCCTCCACCTGTCCTAGCACGACCTGATGACCACTTCTCCACTACTTCCGAGATCACCTCAGCGCGTGCCCCTCCGATCCGAACCGATTCGGACTCCCTGGCACTCCTCTACGCCTATAAATACACCACAACATGGCCATTTCAAGGGACTTTTGGCACTTGTTCTGGAGGGATTCCACCATTATCGACACAAGGACTTTGTGAACAGCGGAAGACCGCCCTCTAATCAATCAAAACACGAGGATTTCGTGTATAATCTTCCCTTTAATCTCCTCTTCTTCACTGTAAACACGAGGATTTCATGTATAAACTGCAAACAAACATCATTGTAATAGTTTACTTAAGATTTAAGAAACTATAAAGTGGACGTAGGCTTGGATTGAGCCCAACCACTATAAAAATATTGTGTGTATGTTTTACTTTTAATGCTTTTTCTGCATTGTTCGGTGATCGTGAGGTTGTCACGTTTAATTTGGGTGTTAGTACCAAAATTTGGTCTAACATTTTCACACATATTTGCTTTCTCTTCTTCGCAGGTATGGATTATACTTGCAGCTGGCAGGCCCGGATCGGCCTTGGATTTCTTCGATTATCCAGAACACATCTTCCTTCATTCAGCAAGATATGTTCTGGGGGGCAAAATGTTGACCCGCTTTTTAGTCAAAGCAGTCATACATGGAATCTCTTCTGAACAATACGCTCAAGTGTTGGGAATACCGTCAGAAGACAGCAAGCGATTTGGTTGAAATCGCATCACAAACAAAGAATTGCCCGGATCTCCTATCGGACGACCTTTTCTGAGCCCGAAATCATCAATTACGGAGCTGAGCTCAGTAATTCTCGTAGCTCTCTGAATAATCTTCAGTTTGAGCTTTGGTTCAACTCAATCGGACTTACGGTTTGAAAGTTATGCCCATTTCCGTGAACGGATGCAGAACCGGAAACTTGGATTTGGAATTAGCATATCCCTTTCGGATCGGATCGGCCTAGGAGGACCGGATCGGATTAAGACATCACTCCTTCACCAACTCAGCATCTTCCCTTCAACGCACAGGTGCCGGCTCGGATTGGAGACCCCGGTTCGGATCGGGATGAGGCAGACCCGACCCGCCTGCATTAATCTACACAAAACTCTGCAATGTCTTCGGCTCGAAAGCTCTGCACCGGTTCGGATCGAGACCGAACCGATCCCCTTCGACCCTGCACAGAAGTGCACGCACGTTCCCTGCTAGAACAACCGGCTCGGTTCGGATCCGCTCCGAACCGACTGGGCCTGCTGCTGCCACACTTCAGATTTGACCGATTCTCTTGCCATAACCACCTCCTACAAACACGGATCGGCCTCCACCTGTCCTAGCACGACCTGATGACCACTTCTCCACTACTTCCGAGATCACCTCAGCGCGTGCCCCTCCGATCCGAACCGATTCGGACTCCCTGGCACTCCTCTACGCCTATAAATACACCACAACATGGCCATTTCAAGGGACTTTTGGCACTTGTTCTGGAGGGATTCCACCATTATCGACACAAGGACTTTGTGAACAGCGGAAGACCGCCCTCTAATCAATCAAAACACGAGGATTTCGTGTATAATATTCCCTTTAATCTCCTCTTCTTCACTGTAAACACGAGGATTTCATGTATAAACTGCAAACAAACATCATTGTAATAGTTTACTTAAGATTTAAGAAACTATAAAGTGGACGTAGGCTTGGATTGAGCCCAACCACTATAAAAATATTGTGTGTATGCTTTACTTTTACTGCTTTTTCTGCATTGTTCGGTGATCGTGAGGTTGTCACGTTGAATTTGGGTGTTAGTACCAAAATTTGGTCTAACATTTTCACACATATTTGCTTTCTCTTCTTCGTAGGTATGGATTATACTTGCAGCTGGCAGGCCCGGATCGGCCTTGGATTTCTTCGATTATCCTGAACACATCTTCCTTCATTCAGCAAGATATGTTCTGGGGGGCAAAATGTTGACCCGCTTTTTAGTCAAAGCAGTCATACATGGAATCTCTTCTGAACAATACGCTCAAGTGTTGGGAATACCGTCAGAAGACAGCAAGCGATTTGGTTGAAATCGCATCACAAACAAAGAATGGCCCGGATCTCCTATCGGACGACCTTTTCTGGGCCCGAAATCATCAATTACAGAGCTGAGCTCAGTAATTCTCGTAGCTCTCTGAATAATCTTCAGTTTGAGCTTTGGTTCAACTCAATCGGACTTACGGTTTGAAAGTTATGCCCATTTCCGTGAACGGATGCAGAACCGGAAACTTGGATTTGGAATTAGCATATCCCTTTCGGATCGGATCGGCCTAGGAGGACCGGATCGGATTAAGACATCACTCCTTCACCAACTCAGCATCTTCCCTTCAACGCACAGGTGCCGGCTCGGATTGGAGACCCCGGTTCGGATCGGGATGAGGCAGACCCGACCCGCCTGCATTAATCTACACAAAACTCCGCAATGTCTTCGGCTCGAAAGCTCCGCACCGGTTCGGATCGAGACCGAACCGATCCCCTTCGACCCTGCACAGAAGTGCACGCACGCTCCCTGCTAGAACAACCGGCTCGGTTCGGATCCGCTCCGAACCGACTGGGCCTGCTGCTGCCACACTTCAGATTTGACCGATTCTCTTGCCATAACCACCTCCTACAAACACGGATCGGCCTCCACCTGTCCTAGCACGACCTGATGACCACTTCTCCACTACTTCCGAGATCACCTCAGCGCGTGCCCCTCCGATCCGAACCGATTCGGACTCCCTGGCACTCCTCTACGCCTATAAATACACCACAACATGGCCATTTCAAGGGACTTTTGGCACTTGTTCTGGAGGGATTCCACCATTATCGACACAAGGACTTTGTGAACAGCGGAAGACCGCCCTCTAATCAATCAAAACACGAGGATTTCGTGTATAATCTTCCCTTTAATCTCCTCTTCTTCACTGTAAACACGAGGATTTCATGTATAAACTGCAAACAAACATCATTGTAATAGTTTACTTAAGATTTAAGAAACTATAAAGTGGACGTAGGCTTGGATTGAGCCCAACCACTATAAAAATATTGTGTGTATGCTTTACTTTTACTGCTTTTTCTGCATTGTTCGGTGATCGTGAGGTTGTCACGTTGAATTTGGGTGTTAGTACCAAAATTTGGTCTAACATTTTCACACATATTTGCTTTCTCTTCTTCGCAGGTATGGATTATACTTGCAGCTGGCAGGCCCGGATCGGCCTTGGATTTCTTCGATTATCCAGAACACATCTTCCTTCATTCAGCAAGATATGTTCTGGGGGGCAAAACGTTGACCTGCTTTTTAGTCAAAGCAGTCATACATGGAATCTCTTCTGAACAATACGCTCAAGTGTTGGGAATACCGTCAGAAGACAGCAAGTGATTTGGTTGAAATCGCATCACAAACAAAGAATGGCCCGGATCTCCTATCGAACGACGTTTTCTGGGCCCGAAATCATCAATTACGGAGCAGAGCTCAGTAATTCTCGTAGCTCTCTGAATAAGCTTCAGTTTGAGCCTTGGTTCAACTCAATCGGACTTACGGTTTGAAAGTTATGCCTATTTCCGTGAACGGATGCAGAAGCGGAAACTTGGATTTGGAATTAGCATACCCCTTTCGGATCGGATCGGCCTAGGAGGACCGGATCGGATTAAGACATCACTCCTTCACCAACTCAGCATCTTCCCTTCAACGCACAGGTGCCGGATCGGATTGGAGACCCCGGTTCGGATCGGGATGAGGCAGACCCGACCCGCCTGCATTATTCTACACAAAACTTCGCAATGTCTTCGGCTCCAAAGCTCCGCACCGGTTCGGATCGAGACCGAACCGATCCCCCTCGACTCTGCACAGAAGTGCACGCACGCTCTCTGCTAGAACAACCGGCTCGGTTCGGATCCAATCCGAACCGACTGGGCCTGCTGCTGCCACACTTCAGATTTGACTGATTCTCTTGCCATAACCACCTCCTACAAACACGGATCGGCCTCCACCTATCCTAGCACGACCTGAATACCACTTCTCCACTACTTCCGAGATCACCTCAGCGCGTGCCACGTGCCCCTCCGATCCGAACCGATTCGGACTCCCTGGCACTCCTCTACGCCTATAAATACACCAAAACATGGCCATTTCAAGGGACTTTTGGCACTTGTTCTGGAGGGATTCCACCATTATCGACACAAGGACTTTGTGAACAGCGGAAGACCGCCCTCTAATCAATCAAAACACGAGGATTTCGTGTATAATCTTCCCTTTAATCTCCTCTTCTTCACTGTAAACACGAGGATTTCATGTATAAACTGCAAACAAACATCATTGTAATAGTTTACTTAAGATTTAAGAAACTATAAAGTGGACGTAGGCTTGGATTGAGCCCAACCACTATAAAAATATTGTGTGTATGCTTTACTTTTAATGCTTTTTCTGCATTGTTCGGTGATCGTGAGGTTGTCACGTTGAATTTGGGTGTTAGTACCAAAATTTGGTCTAACATTTTCACACATATTTGCTTTCTCTTCTTCGCAGGTATGGATTATACTTGCAGCTGGCAGGCCCGGATCGGCCTTGGATTTCTTCGATTATCCTGAACACATCTTCCTTCATTCAGCAAGATATGTTCTGGGGGGCAAAATGTTGACCCGCTTTTTAGTCAAAGCAGTCATACATGGAATCTCTTCTGAACAATACGCTCAAGTGTTGGGAATACCGTCAGAAGACAGCAAGCGATTTGGTTGAAATCGCATCACAAACAAAGAATGGCCCGGATCTCCTATCGGACGACCTTTTCTGGGCCCGAAATCATCAATTACAGAGCTGAGCTCAGTAATTCTCGTAGCTCTCTGAATAATCTTCAGTTTGAGCTTTGGTTCAACTCAATCGGACTTACGGTTTGAAAGTTATGCCCATTTCCGTGAACGGATGCAGAACCGGAAACTTGGATTTGGAATTAGCATATCCCTTTCGGATCGGATCGGCCTAGGAGGACCGGATCGGATTAAGACATCACTCCTTCACCAACTCAGCATCTTCCCTTCAACGCACAGGTGCCGGCTCGGATTGGAGACCCTGGTTCGGATCGGGATGAGGCAGACCCGACCCGCCTGCATTAATCTACACAAAACTCCGCAATGTCTTCGGCTCGAAAGCTCCGCACCGGTTCGGATCGAGACCGAACCGATCCCCTTCGACCCTGCATAGAAGTGCACGCACGCTCCCTGCTAGAACAACCGGCTCGGTTCGGATCCGCTCCGAACCGACTGGGCCTGCTGCTGCCACACTTCAGATTTGACCGATTCTCTTGCCATAACCACCTCCTACAAACACGGATCGGCCTCCACCTGTCCTAGCACGACCTGATGACCACTTCTCCACTACTTCCGAGATCACCTCAGCGCGTGCCCCTCCGATCCGAACCGATTCGCACTCCCTGGCACTCCTCTACGCCTATAAATACACCACAACATGGCCATTTCAAGGGACTTTTGGCACTTGTTCTGGAGGGATTCCACCATTATCGACACAAGGACTTTGTGAACAGCGGAAGACCGCCCTCTAATCAATCAAAACACGAGGATTTCGTGTATAATCTTCCCTTTAATCTCCTCTTCTTCACTGTAAACACGAGGATTTCATGTATAAACTGCAAACAAACATCATTGTAATAGTTTACTTAAGATTTAAGAAACTATAAAGTGGACGTAGGCTTGGATTGAGCCCAACCACTATAAAAATATTGTGTGTATGCTTTACTTTTACTGCTTTTTCTGCATTGTTCGGTGATCGTGAGGTTGTCACGTTGAATTTGGGTGTTAGTACCAAAATTTGGTCTAACATTTTCACACATATTTGCTTTCTCTTCTTCGCAGGTATGGATTATACTTGCAGCTGGCAGGCCCGGATCGGCCTTGGATTTCTTCGATTATCCAGAACACATCTTCCTTCATTCAGCAAGATATGTTCTGGGGGGCAAAACGTTGACCCGCTTTTTAGTCAAAGCAGTCATACATGGAATCTCTTCTGAACAATACGCTCAAGTGTTGGGAATACCGTCAGAAGACAGCAAGTGATTTGGTTGAAATCGCATCACAAACAAAGAATGGCCCGGATCTCCTATCGAACGACGTTTTCTGGGCCCGAAATCATCAATTACGGAGCAGAGCTCAGTAATTCTCGTAGCTCTCCGAATAAGCTTCAGTTTGAGCCTTGGTTCAACTCAATCGGACTTACGGTTTGAAAGTTATGCCCATTTCCGTGAACGGATGCAGAACCGGAAACTTGGATTTGGAATTAGCATATCCCTTTCGGATCGGATCGGCCTAGGAGGACCGGATCGGATTAAGACATCACTCCTTCACCAACTCAGCATCTTCCCTTCAACGCACAGGTGCCGGCTCGGATTGGAGACCCTGGTTCGGATCGGGATGAGGCAGACCCGACCCGCCTGCATTAATCTACACAAAACTCCGCAATGTCTTCGGCTCGAAAGCTCCGCACCGGTTCGGATCGAGACCGAACCGATCCCCTTCGACCCTGCATAGAAGTGCACGCACGCTCCCTGCTAGAACAACCGGCTCGGTTCGGATCCGCTCCGAACCGACTGGGCCTGCTGCTGCCACACTTCAGATTTGACCGATTCTCTTGCCATAACCACCTCCTACAAACACGGATCGGCCTCCACCTGTCCTAGCACGACCTGATGACCACTTCTCCACTACTTCCGAGATCACCTCAGCGCGTGCCCCTCCGATCCGAACCGATTCGCACTCCCTGGCACTCCTCTACGCCTATAAATACACCACAACATGGCCATTTCAAGGGACTTTTGGCACTTGTTCTGGAGGGATTCCACCATTATCGACACAAGGACTTTGTGAACAGCGGAAGACCGCCCTCTAATCAATCAAAACACGAGGATTTCGTGTATAATCTTCCCTTTAATCTCCTCTTCTTCACTGTAAACACGAGGATTTCATGTATAAACTGCAAACAAACATCATTGTAATAGTTTACTTAAGATTTAAGAAACTATAAAGTGGACGTAGGCTTGGATTGAGCCCAACCACTATAAAAATATTGTGTGTATGCTTTACTTTTACTGCTTTTTCTGCATTGTTCGGTGATCGTGAGGTTGTCACGTTGAATTTGGGTGTTAGTACCAAAATTTGGTCTAACATTTTCACACATATTTGCTTTCTCTTCTTCGCAGGTATGGATTATACTTGCAGCTGGCAGGCCCGGATCGGCCTTGGATTTCTTCGATTATCCAGAACACATCTTCCTTCATTCAGCAAGATATGTTCTGGGGGGCAAAACGTTGACCCGCTTTTTAGTCAAAGCAGTCATACATGGAATCTCTTCTGAACAATACGCTCAAGTGTTGGGAATACCGTCAGAAGACAGCAAGTGATTTGGTTGAAATCGCATCACAAACAAAGAATGGCCCGGATCTCCTATCGAACGACGTTTTCTGGGCCCGAAATCATCAATTACGGAGCAGAGCTCAGTAATTCTCGTAGCTCTCTGAATAAGCTTCAGTTTGAGCCTTGGTTCAACTCAATCGGACTTACGGTTTGAAAGTTATGCCTATTTCCGTGAACGGATGCAGAAGCGGAAACTTGGATTTGGAATTAGCATACCCCTTTCGGATCGGATCGGCCTAGGAGGACCGGATCGGATTAAGACATCACTCCTTCACCAACTCAGCATCTTCCCTTCAACGCACAGGTGCCGGATCGGATTGGAGACCCCGGTTCGGATCGGGATGAGGCAGACCCGACCCGCCTGCATTATTCTACACAAAACATCGCAATGTCTTCGGCTCCAAAGCTCCGCACCGGTTCGGATCGAGACCGAACCGATCCCCCTCGACTCTGCACAGAAGTGCACGCACGCTCTCTGCTAGAACAACCGGCTCGGTTCGGATCCAATCCGAACCGACTGGGCCTGCTGCTGCCACACTTCAGATTTGACTGATTCTCTTGCCATAACCACCTCCTACAAACACGGATCGGCCTCCACCTATCCTAGCACGACCTGAATACCACTTCTCCACTACTTCCGAGATCACCTCAGCGCGTGCCACGTGCCCCTCCGATCCGAACCGATTCGGACTCCCTGGCACTCCTCTACGCCTATAAATACACCAAAACATGGCCATTTCAAGGGACTTTTGGCACTTGTTCTGGAGGGATTCCACCATTATCGACACAAGGACTTTGTGAACAGCGGAAGACCGCCCTCTAATCAATCAAAACACGAGGATTTCGTGTATAATCTTCCCTTTAATCTCCTCTTCTTCACTGTAAACACGAGGATTTCATGTATAAACTGCAAACAAACATCATTGTAATAGTTTACTTAAGATTTAAGAAACTATAAAGTGGACGTAGGCTTGGATTGAGCCCAACCACTATAAAAATATTGTGTGCATGCTTTACTTTTAATGCTTTTTCTGCATTGTTCGGTGATCGTGAGGTTGTCACATTGAATTTGGGTGTTAGTACCAAAATTTGGTCTAACATTTTCACACATATTTGCTTTCTCTTCTTCGGAGGTATGGATTATACTTGCAGCTGGCAGGCCCGGATCGGCCTTGGATTTCTTCGATTATCCAGAACACATCTTCCTTCATTCAGCAAGATATGTTCTGGGGGGCAAAATGTTGACCCGCTTTTTAGTCAAAGCAGTCATACATGGAATCTCTTCTGAACAATACGCTCAAGTGTTGGGAATACCGTCAGAAGACAGCAAGCGATTTGGTTGAAATCGCATCACAAACAAAGAATGGCCCGGATCTCCTATCGGACGACCTTTTCTGGGCCCGAAATCATCAATTACGGAGCTGAGCTCAGTAATTCTCGTAGCTCTCTGAATAATCTTCAGTTTGAGCTTTGGTTCAACTCAATCGGACTTACGGTTTGAAAGTTATGCCCATTTCCGTGAACGGATGCAGAAGCGGAAACTTGGATTTGGAATTAGCATATCCCTTTCGGATCGGATCGGCCTAGGAGGACCGGATCGGATTAAGACATCACTCCTTCACCAACTCAGCATCTTCCCTTCAACGCACAGGTGCCGGATCGGATTGGAGACCCCGGTTCGGATCGGGATGAGGCAGACCCGACCCGCCTGCATTATTCTACACAAAACTTCGCAATGTCTTCGGCTCCAAAGCTCCGCACCGGTTCGGATCGAGACCGAACCGATCCCCCTCGACTCTGCACAGAAGTGCACGCACGCTCTCTGCTAGAACAACCGGCTCGGTTCGGATCCAATCCGAACCGACTGGGCCTGCTGCTGCCACACTTCAGATTTGACTGATTCTCTTGCCATAACCACCTCCTACAAACACGGATCGGCCTCCACCTATCCTAGCACGACCTGAATACCACTTCTCCACTACTTCCGAGATCACCTCAGCGCGTGCCACGTGCCCCTCCGATCCGAACCGATTCGGACTCCCTGGCACTCCTCTACGCCTATAAATACACCACAACATGGCCATTTCAAGGGACTTTTGGCACTTGTTCTGGAGGGATTCCACCATTATCGACACAAGGACTTTGTGAACAGCGGAAGACCGCCCTCTAATCAATCAAAACACGAGGATTTCGTGTATAATCTTCCCTTTAATCTCCTCTTCTTCACTGTAAACACGAGGATTTCATGTATAAACTGCAAACAAACATCATTGTAATAGTTTACTTAAGATTTAAGAAACTATAAAGTGGACGTAGGCTTGGATTGAGCCCAACCACTATAAAAATATTGTGTGTATGCTTTACTTTTACTGCTTTTTCTGCATTGTTCGGTGATCGTGAGGTTGTCACGTTGAATTTGGGTGTTAGTACCAAAATTTGGTCTAACATTTTCACACATATTTGCTTTCTCTTCTTCGCAGGTATGGATTATACTTGCAGCTGGCAGGCCCGGATCGGCCTTGGATTTCTTCGATTATCCAGAACACATCTTCCTTCATTCAGCAAGATATGTTCTGGGGGGCAAAACGTTGACCCGCTTTTTAGTCAAAGCAGTCATACATGGAATCTCTTCTGAACAATACGCTCAAGTGTTGGGAATACCGTCAGAAGACAGCAAGTGATTTGGTTGAAATCGCATCACAAACAAAGAATGGCCCGGATCTCCTATCGAACGACGTTTGCTGGGCCCGAAATCATCAATTACGGAGCAGAGCTCAGTAATTCTCGTAGCTCTCTGAATAAGCTTCAGTTTGAGCCTTGGTTCAACTCAATCGGACTTACGGTTTGAAAGTTATGCCTATTTCCGTGAACGGATGCAGAAGCGGAAACTTGGATTTGGAATTAGCATACCCCTTTCGGATCGGATCGGCCTAGGAGGACCGGATCGGATTAAGACATCACTCCTTCACCAACTCAGCATCTTCCCTTCAACGCACAGGTGCCGGATCGGATTGGAGACCCCGGTTCGGATCGGGATGAGGCAGACCCGACCCGCCTACATTATTCTACACAAAACTTCGCAATGTCTTCGGCTCCAAAGCTCCGCACCGGTTCGGATCGAGACCGAACCGATCCCCCTCGACTCTGCACAGAAGTGCACGCACGCTCTCTGCTAGAACAACCGGCTCGGTTCGGATCCAATCCGAACCGACTGGGCCTGCTGCTGCCACACTTCAGATTTGACTGATTCTCTTGCCATAACCACCTCCTACAAACACGGATCGGCCTCCACCTATCCTAGCACGACCTGAATACCACTTCTCCACTACTTCCGAGATCACCTCAGCGCGTGCCACGTGCCCCTCCGATCCGAACCGATTCGGACTCCCTGGCACTCCTCTACGCCTATAAATACACCAAAACATGGCCATTTCAAGGGACTTTTGGCACTTGTTCTGGAGGGATTCCACCATTATCGACACAAGGACTTTGTGAACAGCGGAAGACCGCCCTCTAATCAATCAAAACACGAGGATTTCGTGTATAATCTTCCCTTTAATCTCCTCTTCTTCACTGTAAACACGAGGATTTCATGTATAAACTGCAAACAAACATCATTGTAATAGTTTACTTAAGATTTAAGAAACTATAAAGTGGACGTAGGCTTGGATTGAGCCCAACCACTATAAAAATATTTTGTGTATGCTTTACTTTTAATGCTTTTTCTGCATTGTTCGGTGATCGTGAGGTTGTCACGTTGAATTTGGGTGTTAGTACCAAAATTTGGTCTAACATTTTCACACATATTTGCTTTCTCTTCTTCGGAGGTATGGATTATACTTGCAGCTGGCAGGCCCGGATCGGCCTTGGATTTCTTCGATTATCCAGAACACATCTTCCTTCATTCAGCAAGATATGTTCTGGGGGGCAAAATGTTGACCCGCTTTTTAGTCAAAGCAGTCATACATGGAATCTCTTCTGAACAATACGCTCAAGTGTTGGGAATACCGTCAGAAGACAGCAAGCGATTTGGTTGAAATCGCATCACAAACAAAGAATGGCCCGGATCTCCTATCGGACGACCTTTTCTGGGCCCGAAATCATCAATTACGGAGCTGAGCTCAGTAATTCTCGTAGCTCTCTGAATAATCTTCAGTTTGAGCTTTGGTTCAACTCAATCGGACTTACGGTTTGAAAGTTATGCCCATTTCCGTGAACGGATGCAGAAGCGGAAACTTGGATTTGGAATTAGCATATCCCTTTCGGATCGGATCGGCCTAGGAGGACCGGATCGGATTAAGACATCACTCCTTCACCAACTCAGCATCTTCCCTTCAACGCACAGGTGCCGGATCGGATTGGAGACCCCGGTTCGGATCGGGATGAGGCAGACCCGACCCGCCTGCATTATTCTACACAAAACTTCGCAATGTCTTCGGCTCCAAAGCTCCGCACCGGTTCGGATCGAGACCGAACCGATCCCCCTCGACTCTGCACAGAAGTGCACGCACGCTCTCTGCTAGAACAACCGGCTCGGTTCGGATCCAATCCGAACCGACTGGGCCTGCTGCTGCCACACTTCAGATTTGACTGATTCTCTTGCCATAACCACCTCCTACAAACACGGATCGGCCTCCACCTATCCTAGCACGACCTGAATACCACTTCTCCACTACTTCCGAGATCACCTCAGCGCGTGCCACGTGCCCCTCCGATCCGAACCGATTCGGACTCCCTGGCACTCCTCTACGCCTATAAATACACCAAAACATGGCCATTTCAAGGGACTTTTGGCACTTGTTCTGGAGGGATTCCACCATTATCGACACAAGGACTTTGTGAACAGCGGAAGACCGCCCTCTAATCAATCAAAACACGAGGATTTCGTGTATAATCTTCCCTTTAATCTCCTCTTCTTCACTGTAAACACGAGGATTTCATGTATAAACTGCAAAAAAACATCATTGTAATAGTTTACTTAAGATTTAAGAAACTATAAAGTGGACGTAGGCTTGGATTGAGCCCAACCACTATAAAAATATTGTGTGTATGCTTTACTTTTAATGCTTTTTCTGCATTGTTCGGTGATCGTGAGGTTGTCACGTTGAATTTGGGTGTTAGTACCAAAATTTGGTCTAACATTTTCACACATATTTGCTTTCTCTTCTTCGCAGGTATGGATTATACTTGCAGCTGGCAGGCCCGGATCGGCCTTGGATTTCTTCGATTATCCAGAACACATCTTCCTTCATTCAGCAAGATATGTTCTGGGGGGCAAAATGTTGACCCGCTTTTTAGTCAAAGCAGTCATACATGGAATCTCTTCTGAACAATACGCTCAAGTGTTGGGAATACCGTCAGAAGACAGCAAGCGATTTGGTTGAAATCGCATCACAAACAAAGAATGGCCCGGATCTCCTATCGGACGACCTTTTCTGGGCCCGAAATCATCAATTACGGAGCTGAGCTCAGTAATTCTAGTAGCTCTCTGAATAATCTTCAGTTTGAGCTTTGGTTCAACTCAATCGGACTTACGGTTTGAAAGTTATGCCCATTTCCGTGAACGGATGTAGAACCGGAAACTTGGATTTGGAATTAGCATATCCCTTTCGGATCGGATCGGCCTAGGAGGACCGGATCGGATTAAGACATCACTCCTTCACCAACTCAGCATCTTCCCTTCAACGCACAGGTGCCGGCTCGGATTGGAGACCCCGGTTCGGATCGGGATGAGGCAGACCCGACCCACCTGCATTAATCTACACAAAACTCCGCAATGTCTTCGGCTCGAAAGCTCCGCACCGGTTCGGATCGAGACCGAACCGATCCCCTTCGACCCTGCACAGAAGTGCACGCACGCTCCCTGCTAGAACAACCGGCTCGGTTCGGATCCGCTCCGAACCGACTGGGCCTGCTGCTGCCACACTTCAGATTTGACCGATTCTCTTGCCATAACCACCTCCTACAAACACGGATCGGCCTCCACCTGTCCTAGCACGACCTGATGACCACTTCTCCACTACTTCCGAGATCACCTCAGCGCGTGCCCCTCCGATGCGAACCGATTCGGACTCCCTGGCACTCCTCTACGCCTATAAATACACCACAACATGGCCATTTCAAGGGACTTTTGGCACTTGTTCTGGAGGGATTCCACCATTATCGACACAAGGACTTTGTGAACAGCGGAAGACCGCCCTCTAATCAATCAAAACACGAGGATTTCGTGTATAATCTTCCCTTTAATCTCCTCTTCTTCACTGTAAACACGAGGATTTCATGTATAAACTGCAAACAAACATCATTGTAATAGTTTACTTAAGATTTCAGAAACTATAAAGTGGACGTAGGCTTGGATTGAGCCCAACCACTATAAAAATATTGTGTGTATGCTTTACTTTTACTGCTTTTTCTGCATTGTTCGGTGATCGTGAGGTTGTCACGTTGAATTTGGGTGTTAGTACCAAAATTTGGTCTAACATTTTCACACATATTTGCTTTCTCTTCTTCGCAGGTATGGATTATACTTGCAGCTGGCAGGCCCGGATCGACCTTGGATTTCTTCGATTATCCAGAACACATCTTCCTTCATTCAGCAGGATATGTTCTGGGGGGCAAAATGTTGACCCTCTTTTTAGTCAAAGCAGTCATACATGGAATCTCTTCTGAACAATACGCTCAAGTGTTGGGAATACCGTCAGAAGACAGCAAGTGATTTGGTTGAAATCGCATCACAAACAAAGAATGGCCCGGATCTCCTATCGAACGACGTTTTCTGGGCCCGAAATCATCAATTACGGAGCAGAGCTCAGTAATTCTCGTAGCTCTCTGAATAAGCTTCAGTTTGAGCTTTGGTTCAACTCAATCGGACTTACGGTTTGAAAGTTATGCCTATTTCCGTGAACGGATGCAGAACCGGAAACTTGGATTTGGAATTAGCATACCCCTTTCGGATCGGATCGGCCTAGGAGGACCGGATCAGATTAAGACATCACTCCTTCACCAACTCAGCATCTTCCCTTCAACGCACAGGTGCCGGATCGGATTGGAGACCCCGGTTCGGATCGGGATGAGGCAGACCCGACCCGCCTGCATTATTCTACACAAAACTTCGCAATGTCTTCGGCTCCAAAGCTCCGCACCGGTTCGGATCGAGACCGAACCGATCCCCCTCGACCCTGCACAGAAGTGCACGCACGCTCCCTGCTAGAACAACCGGCTCGGTTCGGATCCGCTCCGAACCGACTGGGCCTGCTGCTGCCACACTTCAGATTTGACCGATTCTCTTGCCATAACCACCTCCTACAAACACGGATCGGCCTCCACCTGTCCTAGCACGACCTGAATACCACTTCTCCGCTACTTCCGAGATCACCTCAGCGCGTGCCACGTGCCCCTCCGATCCGAACCGATTCGGACTCCCTGGCACTCCTCTACGCCTATAAATACACCACAACATGGCCATTTCAAGGGACTTTTGGCACTTGTTCTGGAGGGATTCCACCATTATCGACACAAGGACTTTGTGAACAGCGGAAGACCGCCCTCTAATCAATCAAAACACGAGGATTTCGTGTATAATCTTCCCTTTAATCTCCTCTTCTTCACTGTAAACACGAGGATTTCATGTATAAACTGCAAACAAACATCATTGTAATAGTTTACTTAAGATTTCAGAAACTATAAAGTGGACGTAGGCTTGGATTGAGCCCAACCACTATAAAAATATTGTGTGTATGCTTTACTTTTAATGCTTTTTCTGCATTGTTCGGTGATCGTGAGGTTGTCACGTTGAATTTGGGTGTTAGTACCAAAATTTGGTCTAACATTTTCACACATATTTGCTTTCTCTTCTTCGCAGGTATGGATTATACTTGCAGCTGGCAGGCCCGGATCGGCCTTGGATTTCTTCGATTATCCAGAACACATCTTCCTTCATTCAGCAAGATATGTTCTGGGGGGCAAAATGTTGACCCTCTTTTTAGTCAAAGCAGTCATACATGGAATCTCTTCTGAACAATACGCTCAAGTGTTGGGAATACCGTCAGAAGACAGCAAGTGATTTGGTTGAAATCGCATCACAAACAAAGAATGGCCCGGATCTCCTATCGAACGACGTTTTCTGGGCCCGAAATCATCAATTACGGAGCAGAGCTCAGTAATTCTCGTAGCTCTCTGAATAAGCTTCAGTTTGAGCTTTGGTTCAACTCAATCGGACTTACGGTTTGAAAGTTATGCCTATTTCCGTGAACGGATGCAGAACCGGAAACTTGGATTTGGAATTAGCATACCCCTTTCGGATCGGATCGGCCTATGAGTACCGGATCAGATTAAGACATCACTCCTTCACCAACTCAGCATCTTCCCTTCAACGCACAGGTGCCGGATCGGATTGGAGACCCCGGTTCGGATCGGGATGAGGCAGACCCGACCCGCCTGCATTATTCTACACAAAACTTCGCAATGTCTTCGGCTCCAAAGCTCCGCACCGGTTCGGATCGAGACCGAACCGATCCCCCTCGACTCTGCACAGAAGTGCACGCACGCTCTCTGCTAGAACAACCGGCTCGGTTCGGATCCAATCCGAACCGACTGGGCCTGCTGCTGCCACACTTCAGATTTGACTGATTCTCTTGCCATAACCACCTCCTACAAACACGGATCGGCCTCCACCTATCCTAGCACGACCTGAATACCACTTCTCCGCTACTTCCGAGATCACCTCAGCGCGTGCCACGTGCCCCTCCGATCCGAACCGATTCGGACTCCCTGGCACTCCTCTACGCCTATAAATACACCACAACATGGCCATTTCAAGGGACTTTTGGCACTTGTTCTGGAGGGATTCCACCATTATCGACACAAGGACTTTGTGAACAGCGGAAGACCGCCCTCTAATCAATCAAAACACGAGGATTTCGTGTATAATCTTCCCTTTAATCTCCTCTTCTTCACTGTAAACACGAGGATTTCATGTATAAACTGCAAACAAACATCATTGTAATAGTTTACTTAAGATTTAAGAAACTATAAAGTGGACGTAGGCTTGGATTGAGCCCAACCACTATAAAAATATTGTGTGTATGCTTTACTTTTAATGCTTTTTCTGCATTGTTCGGTGATCGTGAGGTTGTCACGTTGAATTTGGGTGTTAGTACCAAAATTTGGTCTAACATTTTCACACATATTTGCTTTCTCTTCTTCGCAGGTATGGATTATACTTGCAGCTGGCAGGCCCGGATCGGCCTTGGATTTCTTCGATTATCCAGAACACATCTTCCTTCATTCAGCAAGATATGTTCTGGGGGGCAAAATGTTGACCCTCTTTTTAGTCAAAGCAGTCATACATGGAATCTCTTCTGAACAATACGCTCAAGTGTTGGGAATACCGTCAGAAGACAGCAAGTGATTTGGTTGAAATCGCATCACAAACAAAGAATGGCCCGGATCTCCTATCGAACGACGTTTTCTGGGCCCGAAATCATCAATTACGGAGCAGAGCTCAGTAATTCTCGTAGCTCTCTGAATAAGCTTCAGTTTGAGCTTTGGTTCAACTCAATCGGACTTACGGTTTGAAAGTTATGCCTATTTCCGTGAACGGATGCAGAACCGGAAACTTGGATTTGGAATTAGCATACCCCTTTCGGATCGGATCGGCCTATGAGTACCGGATCAGATTAAGACATCACTCCTTCACCAACTCAGCATCTTCCCTTCAACGCACAGGTGCCGGATCGGATTGGAGACCCCGGTTCGGATCGGGATGAGGCAGACCCGACCCGCCTGCATTATTCTACACAAAACTTCGCAATGTCTTCGGCTCCAAAGCTCCGCACCGGTTCGGATCGAGACCGAACCGATCCCCCTCGACTCTGCACAGAAGTGCACGCACGCTCTCTGCTAGAACAACCGGCTCGGTTCGGATCCAATCCGAACCGACTGGGCCTGCTGCTGCCACACTTCAGATTTGACTGATTCTCTTGCCATAACCACCTCCTACAAACACGGATCGGCCTCCACCTATCCTAGCACGACCTGAATACCACTTCTCCGCTACTTCCGAGATCACCTCAGCGCGTGCCACGTGCCCCTCCGATCCGAACCGATTCGGACTCCCTGGCACTCCTCTACGCCTATAAATACACCACAACATGGCCATTTCAAGGGACTTTTGGCACTTGTTCTGGAGGGATTCCACCATTATCGACACAAGGACTTTGTGAACAGCGGAAGACCGCCCTCTAATCAATCAAAACACGAGGATTTCGTGTATAATCTTCCCTTTAATCTCCTCTTCTTCACTGTAAACACGAGGATTTCATGTATAAACTGCAAACAAACATCATTGTAATAGTTTACTTAAGATTTAAGAAACTATAAAGTGGACGTAGGCTTGGATTGAGCCCAACCACTATAAAAATATTGTGTGTATGCTTTACTTTTAATGCTTTTTCTGCATTGTTCGGTGATCGTGAGGTTGTCACGTTGAATTTGGGTGTTAGTACCAAAATTTGGTCTAACATTTTCACACATATTTGCTTTCTCTTCTTCGCAGGTATGGATTATACTTGCAGCTGGCAGGCCCGGATCGGCCTTGGATTTCTTCGATTATCCAGAACACATCTTCCTTCATTCAGCAAGATATGTTCTGGGGGGCAAAATGTTGACCCTCTTTTTAGTCAAAGCAGTCATACATGGAATCTCTTCTGAACAATACGCTCAAGTGTTGGGAATACCGTCAGAAGACAGCAAGTGATTTGGTTGAAATCGCATCACAAACAAAGAATGGCCCGGATCTCCTATCGAACGACGTTTTCTGGGCCCGAAATCATCAATTACGGAGCAGAGCTCAGTAATTCTCGTAGCTCTCTGAATAAGCTTCAGTTTGAGCTTTGGTTCAACTCAATCGGACTTACGGTTTGAAAGTTATGCCTATTTCCGTGAACGGATGCAGAACCGGAAACTTGGATTTGGAATTAGCATACCCCTTTCGGATCGGATCGGCCTATGAGTACCGGATCAGATTAAGACATCACTCCTTCACCAACTCAGCATCTTCCCTTCAACGCACAGGTGCCGGATCGGATTGGAGACCCCGGTTCGGATCGGGATGAGGCAGACCCGACCCGCCTGCATTATTCTACACAAAACTTCGCAATGTCTTCGGCTCCAAAGCTCCGCACCGGTTCGGATCGAGACCGAACCGATCCCCCTCGACTCTGCACAGAAGTGCACGCACGCTCTCTGCTAGAACAACCGGCTCGGTTCGGATCCAATCCGAACCGACTGGGCCTGCTGCTGCCACACTTCAGATTTGACTGATTCTCTTGCCATAACCACCTCCTACAAACACGGATCGGCCTCCACCTATCCTAGCACGACCTGAATACCACTTCTCCGCTACTTCCGAGATCACCTCAGCGCGTGCCACGTGCCCCTCCGATCCGAACCGATTCGGACTCCCTGGCACTCCTCTACGCCTATAAATACACCACAACATGGCCATTTCAAGGGACTTTTGGCACTTGTTCTGGAGGGATTCCACCATTATCGACACAAGGACTTTGTGAACAGCGGAAGACCGCCCTCTAATCAATCAAAACACGAGGATTTCGTGTATAATCTTCCCTTTAATCTCCTCTTCTTCACTGTAAACACGAGGATTTCATGTATAAACTGCAAACAAACATCATTGTAATAGTTTACTTAAGATTTAAGAAACTATAAAGTGGACGTAGGCTTGGATTGAGCCCAACCACTATAAAAATATTGTGTGTATGCTTTACTTTTAATGCTTTTTCTGCATTGTTCGGTGATCGTGAGGTTGTCACGTTGAATTTGGGTGTTAGTACCAAAATTTGGTCTAACATTTTCACACATATTTGCTTTCTCTTCTTCGCAGGTATGGATTATACTTGCAGCTGGCAGGCCCGGATCGGCCTTGGATTTCTTCGATTATCCAGAACACATCTTCCTTCATTCAGCAAGATATGTTCTGGGGGGCAAAATGTTGACCCTCTTTTTAGTCAAAGCAGTCATACATGGAATCTCTTCTGAACAATACGCTCAAGTGTTGGGAATACCGTCAGAAGACAGCAAGTGATTTGGTTGAAATCGCATCACAAACAAAGAATGGCCCGGATCTCCTATCGAACGACGTTTTCTGGGCCCGAAATCATCAATTACGGAGCAGAGCTCAGTAATTCTCGTAGCTCTCTGAATAAGCTTCAGTTTGAGCTTTGGTTCAACTCAATCGGACTTACGGTTTGAAAGTTATGCCTATTTCCGTGAACGGATGCAGAACCGGAAACTTGGATTTGGAATTAGCATACCCCTTTCGGATCGGATCGGCCTATGAGTACCGGATCAGATTAAGACATCAATCCTTCACCAACTCAGCATCTTCCCTTCAACGCACAGGTGCCGGATCGGATTGGAGACCCCGGTTCGGATCGGGATGAGGCAGACCCGACCCGCCTGCATTATTCTACACAAAACTTCGCAATGTCTTCGGCTCCAAAGCTCCGCACCGGTTCGGATCGAGACCGAACCGATCCCCCTCGACTCTGCACAGAAGTGCACGCACGCTCTCTGCTAGAACAACCGGCTCGGTTCGGATCCAATCCGAACCGACTGGGCCTGCTGCTGCCACACTTCAGATTTGACTGATTCTCTTGCCATAACCACCTCCTACAAACACGGATCGGCCTCCACCTATCCTAGCACGACCTGAATACCACTTCTCCGCTACTTCCGAGATCACCTCAGCGCGTGCCACGTGCCCCTCCGATCCGAACCGATTCGGACTCCCTGGCACTCCTCTACGCCTATAAATACACCACAACATGGCCATTTCAAGGGACTTTTGGCACTTGTTCTGGAGGGATTCCACCATTATCGACACAAGGACTTTGTGAACAGCGGAAGACCGCCCTCTAATCAATCAAAACACGAGGATTTCGTGTATAATCTTCCCTTTAATCTCCTCTTCTTCACTGTAAACACGAGGATTTCATGTATAAACTGCAAACAAACATCATTGTAATAGTTTACTTAAGATTTAAGAAACTATAAAGTGGACGTAGGCTTGGATTGAGCCCAACCACTATAAAAATATTGTGTGTATGCTTTACTTTTAATGCTTTTTCTGCATTGTTCGGTGATCGTGAGGTTGTCACGTTGAATTTGGGTGTTAGTACCAAAATTTGGTCTAACATTTTCACACATATTTGCTTTCTCTTCTTCGCAGGTATGGATTATACTTGCAGCTGGCAGGCCCGGATCGGCCTTGGATTTCTTCGATTATCCAGAACACATCTTCCTTCATTCAGCAAGATATGTTCTGGGGGGCAAAATGTTGACCCGCTTTTTAGTCAAAGCAGTCATACATGGAATCTCTTCTGAACAATACGCTCAAGTGTTGGGAATACCGTCAGAAGACAGCAAGCGATTTGGTTGAAATCGTATCACAAACAAAGAATGGCCCGGATCTCCTATCGGACGACCTTTTCTGGGCCCGAAATCATCAATTACGGAGCTGAGCTCAGTAATTCTCGTAGCTCTCTGAATAATCTTCAGTTTGAGCTTTGGTTCAACTCAATCGGACTTACGGTTTGAAAGTTATGCCTATTTCCGTGAACGGATGCAGAACCGGAAACTTGGATTTGGAATTAGCATACCCCTTTCGGATCGGATCGGCCTATGAGTACCGGATCAGATTAAGACATCACTCCTTCACCAATTCAGCATCTTCCCTTCAACGCACAGGTGCCGGATCGGATTGGAGACCCCGGTTCGGATCGGGATGAGGCAGACCCGACCCGCCTGCATTATTCTACACAAAACTTCGCAATGTCTTCGGCTCCAAAGCTCCGCACCGGTTCGGATCGAGACCGAACCGATCCCCCTCGACTCTGCACAGAAGTGCACGCACGCTCTCTGCTAGAACAACCGGCTCGGTTCGGATCCAATCCGAACCGACTGGGCCTGCTGCTGCCACACTTCAGATTTGACTGATTCTCTTGCCATAACCACCTCCTACAAACACGGATCGGCCTCCACCTATCCTAGCACGACCTGAATACCACTTCTCCGCTACTTCCGAGATCACCTCAGCGCGTGCCACGTGCCCCTCCGATCCGAACCGATTCGGACTCCCTGGCACTCCTCTACGCCTATAAATACACCACAACATGGCCATTTCAAGGGACTTTTGGCACTTGTTCTGGAGGGATTCCACCATTATCGACACAAGGACTTTGTGAACAGCGGAAGACCGCCCTCTAATCAATCAAAACACGAGGATTTCGTGTATAATCTTCCCTTTAATCTCCTCTTCTTCACTGTAAACACGAGGATTTCATGTATAAACTGCAAACAAACATCATTGTAATAGTTTACTTAAGATTTAAGAAACTATAAAGTGGACGTAGGCTTGGATTGAGCCCAACCACTATAAAAATATTGTGTGTATGCTTTACTTTTAATGCTTTTTCTGCATTGTTCGGTGATCGTGAGGTTGTCACGTTGAATTTGGGTGTTAGTACCAAAATTTGGTCTAACATTTTCACACATATTTGCTTTCTCTTCTTCGCAGGTATGGATTATACTTGCAGCTGGCAGGCCCGGATCGGCCTTGGATTTCTTCGATTATCCAGAACACATCTTCCTTCATTCAGCAAGATATGTTCTGGGGGGCAAAATGTTGACCCGCTTTTTAGTCAAAGCAGTCATACATGGAATCTCTTCTGAACAATACGCTCAAGTGTTGGGAATACCGTCAGAAGACAGCAAGCGATTTGGTTGAAATCGTATCACAAACAAAGAATGGCCCGGATCTCCTATCGGACGACCTTTTCTGGGCCCGAAATCATCAATTACGGAGCTGAGCTCAGTAATTCTCGTAGCTCTCTGAATAATCTTCAGTTTGAGCTTTGGTTCAACTCAATCGGACTTACGGTTTGAAAGTTATGCCTATTTCCGTGAACGGATGCAGAACCGGAAACTTGGATTTGGAATTAGCATACCCCTTTCGGATCGGATCGGCCTATGAGTACCGGATCAGATTAAGACATCACTCCTTCACCAATTCAGCATCTTCCCTTCAACGCACAGGTGCCGGATCGGATTGGAGACCCCGGTTCGGATCGGGATGAGGCAGACCCGACCCGCCTGCATTATTCTACACAAAACTTCGCAATGTCTTCGGCTCCAAAGCTCCGCACCGGTTCGGATCGAGACCGAACCGATCCCCCTCGACTCTGCACAGAAGTGCACGCACGCTCTCTGCTAGAACAACCGGCTCGGTTCGGATCCAATCCGAACCGACTGGGCCTGCTGCTGCCACACTTCAGATTTGACTGATTCTCTTGCCATAACCACCTCCTACAAACACGGATCGGCCTCCACCTATCCTAGCACGACCTGAATACCACTTCTCCGCTACTTCCGAGATCACCTCAGCGCGTGCCACGTGCCCCTCCGATCCGAACCGATTCGGACTCCCTGGCACTCCTCTACGCCTATAAATACACCACAACATGGCCATTTCAAGGGACTTTTGGCACTTGTTCTGGAGGGATTCCACCATTATCGACACAAGGACTTTGTGAACAGCGGAAGACCGCCCTCTAATCAATCAAAACACGAGGATTTCGTGTATAATCTTCCCTTTAATCTCCTCTTCTTCACTGTAAACACGAGGATTTCATGTATAAACTGCAAACAAACATCATTGTAATAGTTTACTTAAGATTTAAGAAACTATAAAGTGGACGTAGGCTTGGATTGAGCCCAACCACTATAAAAATATTGTGTGTATGCTTTACTTTTAATGCTTTTTCTGCATTGTTCGGTGATCGTGAGGTTGTCACGTTGAATTTGGGTGTTAGTACCAAAATTTGGTCTAACATTTTCACACATATTTGCTTTCTCTTCTTCGCAGGTATGGATTATACTTGCAGCTGGCAGGCCCGGATCGGCCTTGGATTTCTTCGATTATCCAGAACACATCTTCCTTCATTCAGCAAGATATGTTCTGGGGGGCAAAATGTTGACCCTCTTTTTAGTCAAAGCAGTCATACATGGAATCTCTTCTGAACAATACGCTCAAGTGTTGGGAATACCGTCAGAAGACAGCAAGTGATTTGGTTGAAATCGCATCACAAACAAAGAATGGCCCGGATCTCCTATCGAACGACGTTTTCTGGGCCCGAAATCATCAATTACGGAGCAGAGCTCAGTAATTCTCGTAGCTCTCTGAATAAGCTTCAGTTTGAGCTTTGGTTCAACTCAATCGGACTTACGGTTTGAAAGTTATGCCTATTTCCGTGAACGGATGCAGAACCGGAAACTTGGATTTGGAATTAGCATACCCCTTTCGGATCGGATCGGCCTATGAGTACCGGATCAGATTAAGACATCACTCCTTCACCAACTCAGCATCTTCCCTTCAACGCACAGGTGCCGGATCGGATTGGAGACCCCGGTTCGGATCGGGATGAGGCAGACCCGACCCGCCTGCATTATTCTACACAAAACTTCGCAATGTCTTCGGCTCCAAAGCTCCGCACCGGTTCGGATCGAGACCGAACCGATCCCCCTCGATTCTGCACAGAAGTGCACGCACGCTCTCTGCTAGAACAACCGGCTCGGTTCGGATCCAATCCGAACCGACTGGGCCTGCTGCTGCCACACTTCAGATTTGACTGATTCTCTTGCCATAACCACCTCCTACAAACACGGATCGGCCTCCACCTATCCTAGCACGACCTGAATACCACTTCTCCGCTACTTCCGAGATCACCTCAGCGCGTGCCACGTGCCCCTCCGATCCGAACCGATTCGGACTCCCTGGCACTCCTCTACGCCTATAAATACACCACAACATGGCCATTTCAAGGGACTTTTGGCACTTGTTCTGGAGGGATTCCACCATTATCGACACAAGGACTTTGTGAACAGCGGAAGACCGCCCTCTAATCAATCAAAACACGAGGATTTCGTGTATAATCTTCCCTTTAATCTCCTCTTCTTCACTGTAAACACGAGGATTTCATGTATAAACTGCAAACAAACATCATTGTAATAGTTTACTTAAGATTTAAGAAACTATAAAGTGGACGTAGGCTTGGATTGAGCCCAACCACTATAAAAATATTGTGTGTATGCTTTACTTTTAATGCTTTTTCTGCATTGTTCGGTGATCGTGAGGTTGTCACGTTGAATTTGGGTGTTAGTACCAAAATTTGGTCTAACATTTTCACACATATTTGCTTTCTCTTCTTCGCAGGTATGGATTATACTTGCAGCTGGCAGGCCCGGATCGGCCTTGGATTTCTTCGATTATCCAGAACACATCTTCCTTCATTCAGCAAGATATGTTCTGGGGGGCAAAATGTTGACCCGCTTTTTAGTCAAAGCAGTCATACATGGAATCTCTTCTGAACAATACGCTCAAGTGTTGGGAATACCGTCAGAAGACAGCAAGCGATTTGGTTGAAATCGTATCACAAACAAAGAATGGCCCGGATCTCCTATCGGACGACCTTTTCTGGGCCCGAAATCATCAATTACGGAGCTGAGCTCAGTAATTCTCGTAGCTCTCTGAATAATCTTCAGTTTGAGCTTTGGTTCAACTCAATCGGACTTACGGTTTGAAAGTTATGCCTATTTCCGTGAACGGATGCAGAACCGGAAACTTGGATTTGGAATTAGCATACCCCTTTCGGATCGGATCGGCCTATGAGTACCGGATCAGATTAAGACATCACTCCTTCACCAACTCAGCATCTTCCCTTCAACGCACAGGTGCCGGATCGGATTGGAGACCCCGGTTCGGATCGGGATGAGGCAGACCCGACCCGCCTGCATTATTCTACACAAAACTTCGCAATGTCTTCGGCTCCAAAGCTCCGCACCGGTTCGGATCGAGACCGAACCGATCCCCCTCGACTCTGCACAGAAGTGCACGCACGCTCTCTGCTAGAACAACCGGCTCGGTTCGGATCCAATCCGAACCGACTGGGCCTGCTGCTGCCACACTTCAGATTTGACTGATTCTCTTGCCATAACCACCTCCTACAAACACGGATCGGCCTCCACCTATCCTAGCACGACCTGAATACCACTTCTCCGCTACTTCCGAGATCACCTCAGCGCGTGCCACGTGCCCCTCCGATCCGAACCGATTCGGACTCCCTGGCACTCCTCTACGCCTATAAATACACCACAACATGGCCATTTCAAGGGACTTTTGGCACTTGTTCTGGAGGGATTCCACCATTATCGACACAAGGACTTTGTGAACAGCGGAAGACCGCCCTCTAATCAATCAAAACACGAGGATTTCGTGTATAATCTTCCCTTTAATCTCCTCTTCTTCACTGTAAACACGAGGATTTCATGTATAAACTGCAAACAAACATCATTGTAATAGTTTACTTAAGATTTAAGAAACTATAAAGTGGACGTAGGCTTGGATTGAGCCCAACCACTATAAAAATATTGTGTGTATGCTTTACTTTTAATGCTTTTTCTGCATTGTTCGGTGATCGTGAGGTTGTCACGTTGAATTTGGGTGTTAGTACCAAAATTTGGTCTAACATTTTCACACATATTTGCTTTCTCTTCTTCGCAGGTATGGATTATACTTGCAGCTGGCAGGCCCGGATCGGCCTTGGATTTCTTCGATTATCCAGAACACATCTTCCTTCATTCAGCAAGATATGTTCTGGGGGGCAAAATGTTGACCCTCTTTTTAGTCAAAGCAGTCATACATGGAATCTCTTCAGAACAATACGCTCAAGTGTTGGGAATACCGTCAGAAGACAGCAAGTGATTTGGTTGAAATCGCATCACAAACAAAGAATGGCCCGGATCTCCTATCGAACGACGTTTTCTGGGCCCGAAATCATCAATTACGGAGCAGAGCTCAGTAATTCTCGTAGCTCTCTGAATAAGCTTCAGTTTGAGCTTTGGTTCAACTCAATCGGACTTACGGTTTGAAAGTTATGCCTATTTCCGTGAACGGATGCAGAACCGGAAACTTGGATTTGGAATTAGCATACCCCTTTCGGATCGGATCGGCCTATGAGTACCGGATCAGATTAAGACATCACTCCTTCACCAACTCAGCATCTTCCCTTCAACGCACAGGTGCCGGATCGGATTGGAGACCCCGGTTCGGATCGGGATGAGGCAGACCCGACCCGCCTGCATTATTCTACACAAAACTTCGCAATGTCTTCGGCTCCAAAGCTCCGCACCGGTTCGGATCGAGACCGAACCGATCCCCCTCGACTCTGCACAGAAGTGCACGCACGCTCTCTGCTAGAACAACCGGCTCGGTTCGGATCCAATCCGAACCGACTGGGCCTGCTGCTGCCACACTTCAGATTTGACTGATTCTCTTGCCATAACCACCTCCTACAAACACGGATCGGCCTCCACCTATCCTAGCACGACCTGAATACCACTTCTCCGCTACTTCCGAGATCACCTCAGCGCGTGCCACGTGCCCCTCCGATCCGAACCGATTCGGACTCCCTGGCACTCCTCTACGCCTATAAATACACCACAACATGGCCATTTCAAGGGACTTTTGGCACTTGTTCTGGAGGGATTCCACCATTATCGACACAAGGACTTTGTGAACAGCGGAAGACCGCCCTCTAATCAATCAAAACACGAGGATTTCGTGTATAATCTTCCCTTTAATCTCCTCTTCTTCACTGTAAACACGAGGATTTCATGTATAAACTGCAAACAAACATCATTGTAATAGTTTACTTAAGATTTAAGAAACTATAAAGTGGACGTAGGCTTGGATTGAGCCCAACCACTATAAAAATATTGTGTGTATGCTTTACTTTTAATGCTTTTTCTGCATTGTTCGGTGATCGTGAGGTTGTCACGTTGAATTTGGGTGTTAGTACCAAAATTTGGTCTAACATTTTCACACATATTTGCTTTCTCTTCTTCGCAGGTATGGATTATACTTGCAGCTGGCAGGCCCGGATCGGCCTTGGATTTCTTCGATTATCCAGAACACATCTTCCTTCATTCAGCAAGATATGTTCTGGGGGGCAAAATGTTGACCCGCTTTTTAGTCAAAGCAGTCATACATGGAATCTCTTCTGAACAATACGCTCAAGTGTTGGGAATACCGTCAGAAGACAGCAAGCGATTTGGTTGAAATCGTATCACAAACAAAGAATGGCCCGGATCTCCTATCGGACGACCTTTTCTGGGCCCGAAATCATCAATTACGGAGCTGAGCTCAGTAATTCTCGTAGCTCTCTGAATAATCTTCAGTTTGAGCTTTGGTTCAACTCAATCGGACTTACGGTTTGAAAGTTATGCCTATTTCCGTGAACGGATGCAGAACCGGAAACTTGGATTTGGAATTAGCATACCCCTTTCGGATCGGATCGGCCTATGAGTACCGGATCAGATTAAGACATCACTCCTTCACCAACTCAGCATCTTCCCTTCAACGCACAGGTGCCGGATCGGATTGGAGACCCCGGTTCGGATCGGGATGAGGCAGACCCGACCCGCCTGCATTATTCTACACAAAACTTCGCAATGTCTTCGGCTCCAAAGCTCCGCACCGGTTCGGATCGAGACCGAACCGATCCCCCTCGACTCTGCACAGAAGTGCACGCACGCTCTCTGCTAGAACAACCGGCTCGGTTCGGATCCAATCCGAACCGACTGGGCCTGCTGCTGCCACACTTCAGATTTGACTGATTCTCTTGCCATAACCACCTCCTACAAACACGGATCGGCCTCCACCTATCCTAGCACGACCTGAATACCACTTCTCCGCTACTTCCGAGATCACCTCAGCGCGTGCCACGTGCCCCTCCGATCCGAACCGATTCGGACTCCCTGGCACTCCTCTACGCCTATAAATACACCACAACATGGCCATTTCAAGGGACTTTTGGCACTTGTTCTGGAGGGATTCCACCATTATCGACACAAGGACTTTGTGAACAGCGGAAGACCGCCCTCTAATCAATCAAAACACGAGGATTTCGTGTATAATCTTCCCTTTAATCTCCTCTTCTTCACTGTAAACACGAGGATTTCATGTATAAACTGCAAACAAACATCATTGTAATAGTTTACTTAAGATTTAAGAAACTATAAAGTGGACGTAGGCTTGGATTGAGCCCAACCACTATAAAAATATTGTGTGTATGCTTTACTTTTAATGCTTTTTCTGCATTGTTCGGTGATCGTGAGGTTGTCACGTTGAATTTGGGTGTTAGTACCAAAATTTGGTCTAACATTTTCACACATATTTGCTTTCTCTTCTTCGCAGGTATGGATTATACTTGCAGCTGGCAGGCCCGGATCGGCCTTGGATTTCTTCGATTATCCAGAACACATCTTCCTTCATTCAGCAAGATATGTTCTGGGGGGCAAAATGTTGACCCTCTTTTTAGTCAAAGCAGTCATACATGGAATCTCTTCTGAACAATACGCTCAAGTGTTGGGAATACCGTCAGAAGACAGCAAGTGATTTGGTTGAAATCGCATCACAAACAAAGAATGGCCCGGATCTCCTATCGAACGACGTTTTCTGGGCCCGAAATCATCAATTACGGAGCAGAGCTCAGTAATTCTCGTAGCTCTCTGAATAAGCTTCAGTTTGAGCTTTGGTTCAACTCAATCGGACTTACGGTTTGAAAGTTATGCCTATTTCCGTGAACGGATGCAGAACCGGAAACTTGGATTTGGAATTAGCATACCCCTTTCGGATCGGATCGGCCTATGAGTACCGGATCAGATTAAGACATCACTCCTTCACCAACTCAGCATCTTCCCTTCAACGCACAGGTGCCGGATCGGATTGGAGACCCCGGTTCGGATCGGGATGAGGCAGACCCGACCCGCCTGCATTATTCTACACAAAACTTCGCAATGTCTTCGGCTCCAAAGCTCCGCACCGGTTCGGATCGAGACCGAACCGATCCCCCTCGACTCTGCACAGAAGTGCACGCACGCTCTCTGCTAGAACAACCGGCTCGGTTCGGATCCAATCCGAACCGACTGGGCCTGCTGCTGCCACACTTCAGATTTGACTGATTCTCTTGCCATAACCACCTCCTACAAACACGGATCGGCCTCCACCTATCCTAGCACGACCTGAATACCACTTCTCCGCTACTTCCGAGATCACCTCAGCGCGTGCCACGTGCCCCTCCGATCCGAACCGATTCGGACTCCCTGGCACTCCTCTACGCCTATAAATACACCACAACATGGCCATTTCAAGGGACTTTTGGCACTTGTTCTGGAGGGATTCCACCATTATCGACACAAGGACTTTGTGAACAGCGGAAGACCGCCCTCTAATCAATCAAAACACGAGGATTTCGTGTATAATCTTCCCTTTAATCTCCTCTTCTTCACTGTAAACACGAGGATTTCATGTATAAACTGCAAACAAACATCATTGTAATAGTTTACTTAAGATTTAAGAAACTATAAAGTGGACGTAGGCTTGGATTGAGCCCAACCACTATAAAAATATTGTGTGTATGCTTTACTTTTAATGCTTTTTCTGCATTGTTCGGTGATCGTGAGGTTGTCACGTTGAATTTGGGTGTTAGTACCAAAATTTGGTCTAACATTTTCACACATATTTGCTTTCTCTTCTTCGCAGGTATGGATTATACTTGCAGCTGGCAGGCCCGGATCGGCCTTGGATTTCTTCGATTATCCAGAACACATCTTCCTTCATTCAGCAAGATATGTTTTGGGGGGCAAAATGTTGACCCTCTTTTTAGTCAAAGCAGTCATACATGGAATCTCTTCTGAACAATACGCTCAAGTGTTGGGAATACCGTCAGAAGACAGCAAGTGATTTGGTTGAAATCGCATCACAAACAAAGAATGGCCCGGATCTCCTATCGAACGACGTTTTCTGGGCCCGAAATCATCAATTACGGAGCAGAGCTCAGTAATTCTCGTAGCTCTCTGAATAAGCTTCAGTTTGAGCTTTGGTTCAACTCAATCGGACTTACGGTTTGAAAGTTATGCCTATTTCCGTGAACGGATGCAGAACCGGAAACTTGGATTTGGAATTAGCATACCCCTTTCGGATCGGATCGGCCTATGAGTACCGGATCAGATTAAGACATCACTCCTTCACCAACTCAGCATCTTCCCTTCAACGCACAGGTGCCGGATCGGATTGGAGACCCCGGTTCGGATCGGGATGAGGCAGACCCGACCCGCCTGCATTATTCTACACAAAACTTCGCAATGTCTTCGGCTCCAAAGCTCCGCACCGGTTCGGATCGAGACCGAACCGATCCCCCTCGACTCTGCACAGAAGTGCACGCACGCTCTCTGCTAGAACAACCGGCTCGGTTCGGATCCAATCCGAACCGACTGGGCCTGCTGCTGCCACACTTCAGATTTGACTGATTCTCTTGCCATAACCACCTCCTACAAACACGGATCGGCCTCCACCTATCCTAGCACGACCTGAATACCACTTCTCCGCTACTTCCGAGATCACCTCAGCGCGTGCCACGTGCCCCTCCGATCCGAACCGATTCGGACTCCCTGGCACTCCTCTACGCCTATAAATACACCACAACATGGCCATTTCAAGGGACTTTTGGCACTTGTTCTGGAGGGATTCCACCATTATCGACACAAGGACTTTGTGAACAGCGGAAGACCGCCCTCTAATCAATCAAAACACGAGGATTTCGTGTATAATCTTCCCTTTAATCTCCTCTTCTTCACTGTAAACACGAGGATTTCATGTATAAACTGCAAACAAACATCATTGTAATAGTTTACTTAAGATTTAAGAAACTATAAAGTGGACGTAGGCTTGGATTGAGCCCAACCACTATAAAAATATTGTGTGTATGCTTTACTTTTAATGCTTTTTCTGCATTGTTCGGTGATCGTGAGGTTGTCACGTTGAATTTGGGTGTTAGTACCAAAATTTGGTCTAACATTTTCACACATATTTGCTTTCTCTTCTTCGCAGGTATGGATTATACTTGCAGCTGGCAGGCCCGGATCGGCCTTGGATTTCTTCGATTATCCAGAACACATCTTCCTTCATTCAGCAAGATATGTTCTGGGGGGCAAAATGTTGACCCGCTTTTTAGTCAAAGCAGTCATACATGGAATCTCTTCTGAACAATACGCTCAAGTGTTGGGAATACCGTCAGAAGACAGCAAGCGATTTGGTTGAAATCGTATCACAAACAAAGAATGGCCCGGATCTCCTATCGGACGACCTTTTCTGGGCCCGAAATCATCAATTACGGAGCTGAGCTCAGTAATTCTCGTAGCTCTCTGAATAATCTTCAGTTTGAGCTTTGGTTCAACTCAATCGGACTTACGGTTTGAAAGTTATGCCCATTTCCGTGAACGGATGCAGAACCGGAAACTTGGATTTGGAATTAGCATACCCCTTTCGGATCGGATCGGCCTAGGAGGACCGGATCAGATTAAGACATCACTCCTTCACCAACTCAGCATCTTCCCTTCAACGCACAGGTGCCGGATCGGATTGGAGACCCCGGTTCGGATCGGGATGAGGCAGACCCGACCCGCCTGCATTATTCTACACAAAACTTCGCAATGTCTTCGGCTCCAAAGCTCCGCACCGGTTCGGATCGAGACCGAACCGATCCCCCTCGACTCTGCACAGAAGTGCACGCACGCTCTCTGCTAGAACAACCGGCTCGGTTCGGATCCAATCCGAACCGACTGGGCCTGCTGCTGCCACACTTCAGATTTGACTGATTCTCTTGCCATAACCACCTCCTACAAACACGGATCGGCCTCCACCTATCCTAGCACGACCTGAATACCACTTCTCCGCTACTTCCGAGATCACCTCAGCGCGTGCCACATGCCCCTCCGATCCGAACCGATTCGGACTCCCTGGCACTCCTCTACGCCTATAAATACACCACAACATGGCCATTTCAAGGGACTTTTGGCACTTGTTCTGGAGGGATTCCACCATTATCGACACAAGGACTTTGTGAACAGCGGAAGACCGCCCTCTAATCAATCAAAACACGAGGATTTCGTGTATAATCTTCCCTTTAATCTCCTCTTCTTCACTGTAAACACGAGGATTTCATGTATAAACTGCAAACAAACATCATTGTAATAGTTTACTTAAGATTTAAGAAACTATAAAGTGGACGTAGGCTTGGATTGAGCCCAACCACTATAAAAATATTGTGTGTATGCTTTACTTTTAATGCTTTTTCTGCATTGTTCGGTGATCGTGAGGTTGTCACGTTGAATTTGGGTGTTAGTACCAAAATTTGGTCTAACATTTTCACACATATTTGCTTTCTCTTCTTCGCAGGTATGGATTATACTTGCAGCTGGCAGGCCCGGATCGGCCTTGGATTTCTTCGATTATCCAGAACACATCTTCCTTCATTCAGCAAGATATGTTCTGGGGGGCAAAATGTTGACCCGCTTTTTAGTCAAAGCAGTCATACATGGAATCTCTTCTGAACAATACGCTCAAGTGTTGGGAATACCGTCAGAAGACAGCAAGCGATTTGGTTGAAATCGTATCACAAACAAAGAATGGCCCGGATCTCCTATCGGACGACCTTTTCTGGGCCCGAAATCATCAATTACGGAGCTGAGCTCAGTAATTCTCGTAGCTCTCTGAATAATCTTCAGTTTGAGCTTTGGTTCAACTCAATCGGACTTACGGTTTGAAAGTTATGCCCATTTCCGTGAACGGATGCAGAACCGGAAACTTGGATTTGGAATTAGCATACCCCTTTCGGATCGGATCGGCCTAGGAGGACCGGATCAGATTAAGACATCACTCCTTCACCAACTCAGCATCTTCCCTTCAACGCACAGGTGCCGGATCGGATTGGAGACCCCGGTTCGGATCGGGATGAGGCAGACCCGACCCGCCTGCATTATTCTACACAAAACTTCGCAATGTCTTCGGCTCCAAAGCTCCGCACCGGTTCGGATCGAGACCGAACCGATCCCCCTCGACTCTGCACAGAAGTGCACGCACGCTCTCTGCTAGAACAACCGGCTCGGTTCGGATCCAATCCGAACCGACTGGGCCTGCTGCTGCCACACTTCAGATTTGACTGATTCTCTTGCCATAACCACCTCCTACAAACACGGATCGGCCTCCACCTATCCTAGCACGACCTGAATACCACTTCTCCGCTACTTCCGAGATCACCTCAGCGCGTGCCACATGCCCCTCCGATCCGAACCGATTCGGACTCCCTGGCACTCCTCTACGCCTATAAATACACCACAACATGGCCATTTCAAGGGACTTTTGGCACTTGTTCTGGAGGGATTCCACCATTATCGACACAAGGACTTTGTGAACAGCGGAAGACCGCCCTCTAATCAATCAAAACACGAGGATTTCGTGTATAATCTTCCCTTTAATCTCCTCTTCTTCACTGTAAACACGAGGATTTCATGTATAAACTGCAAACAAACATCATTGTAATAGTTTACTTAAGATTTAAGAAACTATAAAGTGGACGTAGGCTTGGATTGAGCCCAACCACTATAAAAATATTGTGTGTATGCTTTACTTTTAATGCTTTTTCTGCATTGTTCGGTGATCGTGAGGTTGTCACGTTGAATTTGGGTGTTAGTACCAAAATTTGGTCTAACATTTTCACACATATTTGCTTTCTCTTCTTCGCAGGTATGGATTATACTTGCAGCTGGCAGGCCCGGATCGGCCTTGGATTTCTTCGATTATCCAGAACACATCTTCCTTCATTCAGCAAGATATGTTCTGGGGGGCAAAATGTTGACCCGCTTTTTAGTCAAAGCAGTCATACATGGAATCTCTTCTGAACAATACGCTCAAGTGTTGGGAATACCGTCAGAAGACAGCAAGCGATTTGGTTGAAATCGTATCACAAACAAAGAATGGCCCGGATCTCCTATCGGACGACCTTTTCTGGGCCCGAAATCATCAATTACGGAGCTGAGCTCAGTAATTCTCGTAGCTCTCTGAATAATCTTCAGTTTGAGCTTTGGTTCAACTCAATCGGACTTACGGTTTGAAAGTTATGCCCATTTCCGTGAACGGATGCAGAACCGGAAACTTGGATTTGGAATTAGCATACCCCTTTCGGATCGGATCGGCCTAGGAGGACCGGATCAGATTAAGACATCACTCCTTCACCAACTCAGCATCTTCCCTTCAACGCACAGGTGCCGGATCGGATTGGAGACCCCGGTTCGGATCGGGATGAGGCAGACCCGACCCGCCTGCATTATTCTACACAAAACTTCGCAATGTCTTCGGCTCCAAAGCTCCGCACCGGTTCGGATCGAGACCGAACCGATCCCCCTCGACTCTGCACAGAAGTGCACGCACGCTCTCTGCTAGAACAACCGGCTCGGTTCGGATCCAATCCGAACCGACTGGGCCTGCTGCTGCCACACTTCAGATTTGACTGATTCTCTTGCCCTAACCACCTCCTACAAACACGGATCGGCCTCCACCTATCCTAGCACGACCTGAATACCACTTCTCCGCTACTTCCGAGATCACCTCAGCGCGTGCCACATGCCCCTCCGATCCGAACCGATTCGGACTCCCTGGCACTCCTCTACGCCTATAAATACACCACAACATGGCCATTTCAAGGGACTTTTGGCACTTGTTCTGGAGGGATTCCACCATTATCGACACAAGGACTTTGTGAACAGCGGAAGACCGCCCTCTAATCAATCAAAACACGAGGATTTCGTGTATAATCTTCCCTTTAATCTCCTCTTCTTCACTGTAAACACGAGGATTTCATGTATAAACTGCAAACAAACATCATTGTAATAGTTTACTTAAGATTTAAGAAACTATAAAGTGGACGTAGGCTTGGATTGAGCCCAACCACTATAAAAATATTGTGTGTATGCTTTACTTTTAATGCTTTTTCTGCATTGTTCGGTGATCGTGAGGTTGTCACGTTGAATTTGGGTGTTAGTACCAAAATTTGGTCTAACATTTTCACACATATTTGCTTTCTCTTCTTCGCAGGTATGGATTATACTTGCAGCTGGCAGGCCCGGATCGGCCTTGGATTTCTTCGATTATCCAGAACACATCTTCCTTCATTCAGCAAGATATGTTCTGGGGGGCAAAATGTTGACCCGCTTTTTAGTCAAAGCAGTCATACATGGAATCTCTTCTGAACAATACGCTCAAGTGTTGGGAATACCGTCAGAAGACAGCAAGCGATTTGGTTGAAATCGTATCACAAACAAAGAATGGCCCGGATCTCCTATCGGACGACCTTTTCTGGGCCAGAAATCATCAATTACGGAGCTGAGCTCAGTAATTCTCGTAGCTCTCTGAATAATCTTCAGTTTGAGCTTTGGTTCAACTCAATCGGACTTACGGTTTGAAAGTTATGCCCATTTCCGTGAACGGATGCAGAACCGGAAACTTGGATTTGGAATTAGCATACCCCTTTCGGATCGGATCGGCCTAGGAGGACCGGATCAGATTAAGACATCACTCCTTCACCAACTCAGCATCTTCCCTTCAACGCACAGGTGCCGGATCGGATTGGAGACCCCGGTTCGGATCGGGATGAGGCAGACCCGACCCGCCTGCATTATTCTACACAAAACTTCGCAATGTCTTCGGCTCCAAAGCTCCGCACCGGTTCGGATCGAGACCGAACCGATCCCCCTCGACTCTGCACAGAAGTGCACGCACGCTCTCTGCTAGAACAACCGGCTCGGTTCGGATCCAATCCGAACCGACTGGGCCTGCTGCTGCCACACTTCAAATTTGACTGATTCTCTTGCCATAACCACCTCCTACAAACACGGATCGGCCTCCACCTATCCTAGCACGACCTGAATACCACTTCTCCGCTACTTCCGAGATCACCTCAGCGCGTGCCACGTGCCCCTCCGATCCGAACCGATTCGGACTCCCTGGCACTCCTCTACGCCTATAAATACACCACAACATGGCCATTTCAAGGGACTTTTGGCACTTGTTCTGGAGGGATTCCACCATTATCGACACAAGGACTTTGTGAACAGCGGAAGACCGCCCTCTAATCAATCAAAACACGAGGATTTCGTGTATAATCTTCCCTTTAATCTCCTCTTCTTCACTGTAAACACGAGGATTTCATGTATAAACTGCAAACAAACATCATTGTAATAGTTTACTTAAGATTTAAGAAACTATAAAGTGGACGTAGGCTTGGATTGAGCCCAACCACTATAAAAATATTGTGTGTATGCTTTACTTTTAATGCTTTTTCTGCATTGTTCGGTGATCGTGAGGTTGTCATGTTGAATTTGGGGGTTAGTACCAAAATTTGGTCTAACATTTTCACACATATTTGCTTTCTCTTCTTCGCAGGTATGGATTATACTTGCAGCTGGCAGGCCCGGATCGGCCTTGGATTTCTTCGATTATCCAGAACACATCTTCCTTCATTCAGCAAGATATGTTCTGGGGGGCAAAATGTTGACCCTCTTTTTAGTCAAAGCAGTCATACATGGAATCTCTTCTGAACAATACGCTCAAGTGTTGGGAATACCGTCAGAAGACAGCAAGTGATTTGGTTGAAATCGCATCACAAACAAAGAATGGCCCGGATCTCCTATCGAACGACGTTTTCTGGGCCCGAAATCATCAATTACGGAGCAAAGCTCAGTAATTCTCGTAGCTCTCTGAATAAGCTTCAGTTTGAGCTTTGGTTCAACTCAATCGGACTTACGGTTTGAAAGTTATGCCCATTTCCGTGAACGCATGCAGAACCGGAAACTTGGATTTGGAATTAGCATACCCCTTTCGGATCGGATCGGCCTATGAGGACCGGATCAGATTAAGACATCACTCCTTCACCAACTCAGCATCTTCCCTTCAACGCACAGGTGCCGGATCGGATTGGAGACCCCGGTTCGGATCGGGATGAGGCAGACCCGACCCGCCTGCATTATTCTACACAAAACTTCGCAATGTCTTCGGCTCCAAAGCTCCGCACCGGTTCGGATCGGGACCGAACCGATCCCCTTCGACTCTGCACAGTAGTGCGCGCACGCTCTCTGCTGGAACAACCGGCTCGGTTCGGATCGGATCCGAACCGACTGGGCCTGCTGCTGCCACACTTCAGATTTGACCGATTCTCTTGCCATAACCACCTCCTACAAACACGGATCGACCTCCACCTGTCCTAGCACGACCTGATGACCACTTCTCCACTACTTCCGAGATCACCTCAGCGCGTGCCACGTGCCCCTCCGATCCGAACCGATTCGGACTCCCTGACACTCCTCCACGCCTATAAATACACCACAACATGGCCATTTCATGGGACTTTTGGCACTTGTTCTGGAGGGATTCCACCATTATCGACACAAGGACTTTGTGAACAGCGGAAGACCGCCCTCTAATCAATCAAAACACGAGGATTTCGTGTATAATCTTCCCTTTAATCTCCTCTTCTTCACTGTAAACACGAGGATTTCATGTATAAACTGCAAACAAACATCATTGTAATAGTTTTCTTAATATTTAAGAAACTATAAAGTGGACGTAGGCTTGGATTGAGCCCAACCACTATAAAAATATTGTGTGTATCCTTTACTTTTAATGCTTTTTCTGCATTGTTCGGTGATCGTGAGGTTGTCACGTTGAATTTGGGTGTTAGTACCAAAATTTGGTCAAACATTTTCACACATATTTGCTTTCTCTTCATCGCAGGTATGGATTATACTTGCAGCTGGCCGGCCCGGCGCGGCCTAGGATTTCTTGGATTATCCAGAACACATCTTCCTACATTCAGCAAGATATGTTCTGGGGGGCAAAATATTGACCCGCTTTTTAGTCAAAGCAGTCATACATGGAATCTCTTTTGAACAATACGCTCAAGTGTTGGGAATACCGTCAGAAGACAGCAAGCGATTTGGTTGAAATCGCATCACAAACAAAAATGGCCCGGAACTCCTATCGGACGACCTTTTCTGGGCCCGAAATCATCAATTACGGAGCTGAGCTCTGTAATTCTCGTAGCTCTCTGAATAAGCTTCAGTTTGAGCTTTGGTTCAACTCAATCGGACTTACGGTTTGAAAGTTATGCCCATTTCCGTGAACGCATGCAGAACCGGAAACTTGGATTTGGAATTAGCATACCCCTTTCGGATCGGATCGGCCTATGAGGACCGGATCAGATTAAGACATCACTCCTTCACCAACTCAGCATCTTCCCTTCAACGCACAGGTGCCGGATCGGATTGGAGACCCCGGTTCGGATCGGGATGAGGCAGACCCGACCCGCCTGCATTATTCTACACAAAACTTCGCAATGTCTTCGGCTCCAAAGCTCCGCACCGGTTCGGATCGGGACCGAACCGATCCCCTTCGACTCTGCACAGTAGTGCGCGCACGCTCTCTGCTGGAACAACCGGCTCGGTTCGGATCGGATCCGAACCGACTGGGCCTGCTGCTGCCACACTTCAGATTTGACCGATTCTCTTGCCATAACCACCTCCTACAAACACGGATCGACCTCCACCTGTCCTAGCACGACCTGATGACCACTTCTCCACTACTTCCGAGATCACCTCAGCGCGTGCCACGTGCCCCTCCGATCCGAACCGATTCGGACTCCCTGACACTCCTCCACGCCTATAAATACACCACAACATGGCCATTTCATGGGACTTTTGGCACTTGTTCTGGAGGGATTCCACCATTATCGACACAAGGACTTTGTGAACAGCGGAAGACCGCCCTCTAATCAATCAAAACACGAGGATTTCGTGTATAATCTTCCCTTTAATCTCCTCTTCTTCACTGTAAACACGAGGATTTCATGTATAAACTGCAAACAAACATCATTGTAATAGTTTTCTTAATATTTAAGAAACTATAAAGTGGACGTAGGCTTGGATTGAGCCCAACCACTATAAAAATATTGTGTGTATCCTTTACTTTTAATGCTTTTTCTGCATTGTTCGGTGATCGTGAGGTTGTCACGTTGAATTTGGGTGTTAGTACCAAAATTTGGTCAAACATTTTCACACATATTTGCTTTCTCTTCATCGCAGGTATGGATTATACTTGCAGCTGGCCGGCCCGGCGCGGCCTAGGATTTCTTGGATTATCCAGAACACATCTTCCTACATTCAGCAAGATATGTTCTGGGGGGCAAAATATTGACCCGCTTTTTAGTCAAAGCAGTCATACATGGAATCTCTTTTGAACAATACGCTCAAGTGTTGGGAATACCGTCAGAAGACAGCAAGCGATTTGGTTGAAATCGCATCACAAACAAAAATGGCCCGGAACTCCTATCGGACGACCTTTTCTGGGCCCGAAATCATCAATTACGGAGCTGAGCTCTGTAATTCTCGTAGCTCTCTGAATAAGCTTCAGTTTGAGCTTTGGTTCAACTCAATCGGACTTACGGTTTGAAAGTTATGCCCATTTCCGTGAACGCATGCAGAACCGGAAACTTGGATTTGGAATTAGCATACCCCTTTCGGATCGGATCGGCCTATGAGGACCGGATCAGATTAAGACATCACTCCTTCACCAACTCAGCATCTTCCCTTCAACGCACAGGTGCCGGATCGGATTGGAGACCCCGGTTCGGATCGGGATGAGGCAGACCCGACCCGCCTGCATTATTCTACACAAAACTTCGCAATGTCTTCGGCTCCAAAGCTCCGCACCGGTTCGGATCGGGACCGAACCGATCCCCTTCGACTCTGCACAGTAGTGCGCGCACGCTCTCTGCTGGAACAACCGGCTCGGTTCGGATCGGATCCGAACCGACTGGGCCTGCTGCTGCCACACTTCAGATTTGACCGATTCTCTTGCCATAACCACCTCCTACAAACACGGATCGACCTCCACCTGTCCTAGCACGACCTGATGACCACTTCTCCACTACTTCCGAGATCACCTCAGCGCGTGCCACGTGCCCCTCCGATCCGAACCGATTCGGACTCCCTGACACTCCTCCACGCCTATAAATACACCACAACATGGCCATTTCAAGGGACTTTTGGCACTTGTTCTGGAGGGATTCCACCATTATCGACACAAGGACTTTGTGAACAGCGGAAGACCGCCCTCTAATCAATCAAAACACGAGGATTTCGTGTATAATCTTCCCTTTAATCTCCTCTTCTTCACTGTAAACACGAGGATTTCATGTATAAACTGCAAACAAACATCATTGTAATAGTTTTCTTAAGATTTAAGAAACTATAAAGTGGACGTAGGCTTGGATTGAGCCCAACCACTATAAAAATATTGTGTGTATCCTTTACTTTTAATGCTTTTTCTGCATTGTTCGGTGATCGTGAGGTTGTCACGTTGAATTTGGGTGTTAGTACCAAAATTTGGTCAAAAATTTTCACACATATTTGCTTTCTCTTCATCGCAGGTATGGATTATACTTGCAGCTGGCCGGCCCGGCGCGGCCTAGGATTTCTTGGATTATCCAGAACACATCTTCCTACATTCAGCAAGATATGTTCTGGGGGGCAAAATGTTGACCCGCTTTTTAGTCAAAGCAGTCATACATGGAATCTCTTTTGAACAATACGCTCAAGTGTTGGGAATACCGTCAGAAGACAGCAAGCGATTTGGTTGAAATCGCATCACAAACAAAAATGGCCCGGAACTCCTATCGGACGACCTTTTCTGGGCCCGAAATCATCAATTACGGAGCTGAGCTCCGTAATTCTCGTAGCTCTCTGAATAAGCTTCAGTTTGAGCTTTGGTTCAACTCAATCGGACTTACGGTTTGAAAGTTATGCCCATTTCTGTGAACGCATGCAGAACCGGAAACTTGGATTTGGAATTAGCATACCCCTTTCGGATCGGATCGGCCTATGAGGACCGGATCAGATTAAGACATCACTCCTTCACCAACTCAGCATCTTCCCTTCAACGCACAGGTGCCGGATCGGATTGGAGACCCCGGTTCGGATCGGGATGAGGCAGACCCGACCCGCCTGCATTATTCTACACAAAACTTCGCAATGTCTTCGGCTCCAAAGCTCCGCACCGGTTCGGATCGGGACCGAACCGATCCCCTTCGACTCTGCACAGTAGTGCGCGCACGCTCTCTGCTGGAACAACCGGCTCGGTTCGGATCGGATCCGAACCGACTGGGCCTGCTGCTGCCACACTTCAGATTTGACCGATTCTCTTGCCATAACCACCTCCTACAAACACGGATCGACCTCCACCTGTCCTAGCACGACCTGATGACCACTTCTCCACTACTTCCGAGATCACCTCAGCGCGTGCCACGTGCCCCTCCGATCCGAACCGATTCGGACTCCCTGACACTCCTCCACGCCTATAAATACACCACAACATGGCCATTTCAAGGGACTTTTGGCACTTGTTCTGGAGGGATTCCACCATTATCGACACAAGGACTTTGTGAACAGCGGAAGACCGCCCTCTAATCAATCAAAACACGAGGATTTCGTGTATAATCTTCCCTTTAATCTCCTCTTCTTCACTGTAAACACGAGGATTTCATGTATAAACTGCAAACAAACATCATTGTAATAGTTTTCTTAAGATTTAAGAAACTATAAAGTGGACGTAGGCTTGGATTGAGCCCAACCACTATAAAAATATTGTGTGTATCCTTTACTTTTAATGCTTTTTCTGCATTGTTCGGTGATCGTGAGGTTGTCACGTTGAATTTGGGTGTTAGTACCAAAATTTGGTCAAACATTTTCACACATATTTGCTTTCTCTTCATCGCAGGTATGGATTATACTTGCAGCTGGCCGGCCCGGCGCGGCCTAGGATTTCTTGGATTATCCAGAACACATCTTCCTACATTCAGCAAGATATGTTCTGGGGGGCAAAATGTTGACCCGCTTTTTAGTCAAAGCAGTCATACATGGAATCTCTTTTGAACAATACGCTCAAGTGTTGGGAATACCGTCAGAAGACAGCAAGCGATTTGGTTGAAATCGCATCACAAACAAAAATGGCCCGGAACTCCTATCGGACGACCTTTTCTGGGCCCGAAATCATCAATTACGGAGCTGAGCTCTGTAATTCTCGTAGCTCTCTGAATAAGCTTCAGTTTGAGCTTTGGTTCAACTCAATCGGACTTACGGTTTGAAAGTTATGCCCATTTCCGTGAACGCATGCAGAACCGGAAACTTGGATTTGGAATTAGCATACCCCTTTCGGATCGGATCGGCCTATGAGGACCGGATCAGATTAAGACATCACTCCTTCACCAACTCAGCATCTTCCCTTCAACGCACAGGTGCCGGATCGGATTGGAGACCCCGGTTCGGATCGGGATGAGGCAGACCCGACCCGCCTGCATTATTCTACACAAAACTTCGCAATGTCTTCGGCTCCAAAGCTCCGCACCGGTTCGGATCGGGACCGAACCGATCCCCTTCGACTCTGCACAGTAGTGCGCGCACGCTCTCTGCTGGAACAACCGGCTCGGTTCGGATCGGATCCGAACCGACTGGGCCTGCTGCTGCCACACTTCAGATTTGACCGATTCTCTTGCCATAACCACCTCCTACAAACACGGATCGACCTCCACCTGTCCTAGCACGACCTGATGACCACTTCTCCACTACTTCCGAGATCACCTCAGCGCGTGCCACGTGCCCCTCCGATCCGAACCGATTCGGACTCCCTGACACTCCTCCACGCCTATAAATACACCACAACATGGCCATTTCAAGGGACTTTTGGCACTTGTTCTGGAGGGATTCCACCATTATCGACACAAGGACTTTGTGAACAGCGGAAGACCGCCCTCTAATCAATCAAAACACGAGGATTTCGTGTATAATCTTCCCTTTAATCTCCTCTTCTTCACTGTAAACACGAGGATTTCATGTATAAACTGCAAACAAACATCATTGTAATAGTTTTCTTAAGATTTAAGAAACTATAAAGTGGACGTAGGCTTGGATTGAGCCCAACCACTATAAAAATATTGTGTGTATCCTTTACTTTTAATGCTTTTTCTGCATTGTTCGGTGATCGTGAGGTTGTCACGTTGAATTTGGGTGTTAGTACCAAAATTTGGTCAAACATTTTCACACATATTTGCTTTCTCTTCATCGCAGGTATGGATTATACTTGCAGCTGGCCGGCCCGGCGCGGCCTAGGATTTCTTGGATTATCCAGAACACATCTTCCTACATTCAGCAAGATATGTTCTGGGGAGCAAAATGTTGACCCGCTTTTTAGTCAAAGCAGTCATACATGGAATCTCTTTTGAACAATACGCTCAAGTGTTGGGAATACCGTCAGAAGACAGCAAGCGATTTGGTTGAAATCGCATCACAAACAAAAATGGCCCGGAACTCCTATCGGACGACCTTTTCTGGGCCCGAAATCATCAATTACGGAGCTGAGCTCTGTAATTCTCGTAGCTCTCTGAATAAGCTTCAGTTTGAGCTTTGGTTCAACTCAATCGGACTTACGGTTTGAAAGTTATGCCCATTTCCGTGAACGCATGCAGAACCGGAAACTTGGATTTGGAATTAGCATACCCCTTTCGGATCGGATCGGCCTATGAGGACCGGATCAGATTAAGACATCACTCCTTCACCAACTCAGCATCTTCCCTTCAACGCACAGGTGCCGGATCGGATTGGAGACCCCGGTTCGGATCGGGATGAGGCAGACCCGACCCGCCTGCATTATTCTACACAAAACTTCGCAATGTCTTCGGCTCCAAAGCTCCGCACCGGTTCGGATCGGGACCGAACCGATCCCCTTCGACTCTGCACAGTAGTGCGCGCACGCTCTCTGCTGGAACAACCGGCTCGGTTCGGATCGGATCCGAACCGACTGGGCCTGCTGCTGCCACACTTCAGATTTGACCGATTCTCTTGCCATAACCACCTCCTACAAACACGGATCGACCTCCACCTGTCCTAGCACGACCTGATGACCACTTCTCCACTACTTCCGAGATCACCTCAGCGCGTGCCACGTGCCCCTCCGATCCGAACCGATTCGGACTCCCTGACACTCCTCCACGCCTATAAATACACCACAACATGGCCATTTCAAGGGACTTTTGGCACTTGTTCTGGAGGGATTCCACCATTATCGACACAAGGACTTTGTGAACAGCGGAAGACCGCCCTCTAATCAATCAAAACACGAGGATTTCGTGTATAATCTTCCCTTTAATCTCCTCTTCTTCACTGTAAACACGAGGATTTCATGTATAAACTGCAAACAAACATCATTGTAATAGTTTACTTAAGATTTAAGAAACTATAAAGTGGACGTAGGCTTGGATTGAGCCCAACCACTATAAAAATATTGTGTGTATGCTTTACTTTTAATGCTTTTTCTGCATTGTTCGGTGATCGTGAGGTTGTCACGTTGAATTTGGGTGTTAGTACCAAAATTTGGTCTAACATTTTCACACATATTTGCTTTCTCTTCTTCGCAGGTATGGATTATACTTGCAGCTGGCAGGCCCGGATCGGCCTTGGATTTCTTCGATTATCCAGAACACATCTTCCTTCATTCAGCAAGATATGTTCTGGGGGGCAAAATGTTGACCCTCTTTTTAGTCAAAGCAGTCATACATGGAATCTCTTCTGAACAATACGCTCAAGTGTTGGGAATACCGTCAGAAGACAGCAAGTGATTTGGTTGAAATCGCATCACAAACAAAGAATGGCCCGGATCTCCTATCGAACGACGTTTTCTGGGCCCGAAATCATCAATTACGGAGCAAAGCTCAGTAATTCTCGTAGCTCTCTGAATAAGCTTCAGTTTGAGCTTTGGTTCAACTCAATCGGACTTACGGTTTGAAAGTTATGCCCATTTCCGTGAACGCATGCAGAACCGGAAACTTGGATTTGGAATTAGCATACCCCTTTCGGATCGGATCGGCCTATGAGGACCGGATCAGATTAAGACATCACTCCTTCACCAACTCAGCATCTTCCCTTCAACGCACAGGTGCCGGATCGGATTGGAGACCCCGGTTCGGATCGGGATGAGGCAGACCCGACCCGCCTGCATTATTCTACACAAAACTTCGCAATGTCTTCGGCTCCAAAGCTCCGCACCGGTTCGGATCGGGACCGAACCGATCCCCTTCGACTCTGCACAGTAGTGCGCGCACGCTCTCTGCTGGAACAACCGGCTCGGTTCGGATCGGATCCGAACCGACTGGGCCTGCTGCTGCCACACTTCAGATTTGACCGATTCTCTTGCCATAACCACCTCCTACAAACACGGATCGACCTCCACCTGTCCTAGCACGACCTGATGACCACTTCTCCACTACTTCCGAGATCACCTCAGCGCGTGCCACGTGCCCCTCCGATCCGAACCGATTCGGACTCCCTGACACTCCTCCACGCCTATAAATACACCACAACATGGCCATTTCAAGGGACTTTTGGCACTTGTTCTGGAGGGATTCCACCATTATCGACACAAGGACTTTGTGAACAGCGGAAGACCGCCCTCTAATCAATCAAAACACGAGGATTTCGTGTATAATCTTCCCTTTAATCTCCTCTTCTTCACTGTAAACACGAGGATTTCATGTATAAACTGCAAACAAACATCATTGTAATAGTTTTCTTAAGATTTAAGAAACTATAAAGTGGACGTAGGCTTGGATTGAGCCCAACCACTATAAAAATATTGTGTGTATCCTTTACTTTTAATGCTTTTTCTGCATTGTTCGGTGATCGTGAGGTTGTCACGTTGAATTTGGGTGTTAGTACCAAAATTTGGTCAAACATTTTCACACATATTTGCTTTCTCTTCATCGCAGGTATGGATTATACTTGCAGCTGGCCGGCCCGGCGCGGCCTAGGATTTCTTGGATTATCCAGAACACATCTTCCTACATTCAGCAAGATATGTTCTGGGGAGCAAAATGTTGACCCGCTTTTTAGTCAAAGCAGTCATACATGGAATCTCTTTTGAACAATACGCTCAAGTGTTGGGAATACCGTCAGAAGACAGCAAGCGATTTGGTTGAAATCGCATCACAAACAAAAATGGCCCGGAACTCCTATCGGACGACCTTTTCTGGGCCCGAAATCATCAATTACGGAGCTGAGCTCTGTAATTCTCGTAGCTCTCTGAATAAGCTTCAGTTTGAGCTTTGGTTCAACTCAATCGGACTTACGGTTTGAAAGTTATGCCCATTTCCGTGAACGCATGCAGAACCGGAAACTTGGATTTGGAATTAGCATACCCCTTTCGGATCGGATCGGCCTATGAGGACCGGATCAGATTAAGACATCACTCCTTCACCAACTCAGCATCTTCCCTTCAACGCACAGGTGCCGGATCGGATTGGAGACCCCGGTTCGGATCGGGATGAGGCAGACCCGACCCGCCTGCATTATTCTACACAAAACTTCGCAATGTCTTCGGCTCCAAAGCTCCGCACCGGTTCGGATCGGGACCGAACCGATCCCCTTCGACTCTGCACAGTAGTGCGCGCACGCTCTCTGCTGGAACAACCGGCTCGGTTCGGATCGGATCCGAACCGACTGGGCCTGCTGCTGCCACACTTCAGATTTGACCGATTCTCTTGCCATAACCACCTCCTACAAACACGGATCGACCTCCACCTGTCCTAGCACGACCTGATGACCACTTCTCCACTACTTCCGAGATCACCTCAGCGCGTGCCACGTGCCCCTCCGATCCGAACCGATTCGGACTCCCTGACACTCCTCCACGCCTATAAATACACCACAACATGGCCATTTCAAGGGACTTTTGGCACTTGTTCTGGAGGGATTCCACCATTATCGACACAAGGACTTTGTGAACAGCGGAAGACCGCCCTCTAATCAATCAAAACACGAGGATTTCGTGTATAATCTTCCCTTTAATCTCCTCTTCTTCACTGTAAACACGAGGATTTCATGTATAAACTGCAAACAAACATCATTGTAATAGTTTTCTTAAGATTTAAGAAACTATAAAGTGGACGTAGGCTTGGATTGAGCCCAACCACTATAAAAATATTGTGTGTATCCTTTACTTTTAATGCTTTTTCTGCATTGTTCGGTGATCGTGAGGTTGTCACGTTGAATTTGGGTGTTAGTACCAAAATTTGGTCAAACATTTTCACACATATTTGCTTTCTCTTCATCGCAGGTATGGATTATACTTGCAGCTGGCCGGCCCGGCGCGGCCTAGGATTTCTTGGATTATCCAGAACACATCTTCCTACATTCAGCAAGATATGTTCTGGGGAGCAAAATGTTGACCCGCTTTTTAGTCAAAGCAGTCATACATGGAATCTCTTTTGAACAATACGCTCAAGTGTTGGGAATACCGTCAGAAGACAGCAAGCGATTTGGTTGAAATCGCATCACAAACAAAAATGGCCCGGAACTCCTATCGGACGACCTTTTCTGGGCCCGAAATCATCAATTACGGAGCTGAGCTCTGTAATTCTCGTAGCTCTCTGAATAAGCTTCAGTTTGAGCTTTGGTTCAACTCAATCGGACTTACGGTTTGAAAGTTATGCCCATTTCCGTGAACGCATGCAGAACCGGAAACTTGGATTTGGAATTAGCATACCCCTTTCGGATCGGATCGGCCTATGAGGACCGGATCAGATTAAGACATCACTCCTTCACCAACTCAGCATCTTCCCTTCAACGCACAGGTGCCGGATCGGATTGGAGACCCCGGTTCGGATCGGGATGAGGCAGACCCGACCCGCCTGCATTATTCTACACAAAACTTCGCAATGTCTTCGGCTCCAAAGCTCCGCACCGGTTCGGATCGGGACCGAACCGATCCCCTTCGACTCTGCACAGTAGTGCGCGCACGCTCTCTGCTGGAACAACCGGCTCGGTTCGGATCGGATCCGAACCGACTGGGCCTGCTGCTGCCACACTTCAGATTTGACCGATTCTCTTGCCATAACCACCTCCTACAAACACGGATCGACCTCCACCTGTCCTAGCACGACCTGATGACCACTTCTCCACTACTTCCGAGATCACCTCAGCGCGTGCCACGTGCCCCTCCGATCCGAACCGATTCGGACTCCCTGACACTCCTCCACGCCTATAAATACACCACAACATGGCCATTTCAAGGGACTTTTGGCACTTGTTCTGGAGGGATTCCACCATTATCGACACAAGGACTTTGTGAACAGCGGAAGACCGCCCTCTAATCAATCAAAACACGAGGATTTCGTGTATAATCTTCCCTTTAATCTCCTCTTCTTCACTGTAAACACGAGGATTTCATGTATAAACTGCAAACAAACATCATTGTAATAGTTTACTTAAGATTTAAGAAACTATAAAGTGGACGTAGGCTTGGATTGAGCCCAACCACTATAAAAATATTGTGTGTATGCTTTACTTTTAATGCTTTTTCTGCATTGTTCGGTGATCGTGAGGTTGTCACGTTGAATTTGGGTGTTAGTACCAAAATTTGGTCTAACATTTTCACACATATTTGCTTTCTCTTCTTCGCAGGTATGGATTATACTTGCAGCTGGCAGGCCCGGATCGGCCTTGGATTTCTTCGATTATCCAGAACACATCTTCCTTCATTCAGCAAGATATGTTCTGGGGGGCAAAATGTTGACCCTCTTTTTAGTCAAAGCAGTCATACATGGAATCTCTTCTGAACAATACGCTCAAGTGTTGGGAATACCGTCAGAAGACAGCAAGTGATTTGGTTGAAATCGCATCACAAACAAAGAATGGCCCGGATCTCCTATCGAACGACGTTTTCTGGGCCCGAAATCATCAATTACGGAGCAAAGCTCAGTAATTCTCGTAGCTCTCTGAATAAGCTTCAGTTTGAGCTTTGGTTCAACTCAATCGGACTTACGGTTTGAAAGTTATGCCCATTTCCGTGAACGCATGCAGAACCGGAAACTTGGATTTGGAATTAGCATACCCCTTTCGGATCGGATCGGCCTATGAGGACCGGATCAGATTAAGACATCACTCCTTCACCAACTCAGCATCTTCCCTTCAACGCACAGGTGCCGGATCGGATTGGAGACCCCGGTTCGGATCGGGATGAGGCAGACCCGACCCGCCTGCATTATTCTACACAAAACTTCGCAATGTCTTCGGCTCCAAAGCTCCGCACCGGTTCGGATCGGGACCGAACCGATCCCCTTCGACTCTGCACAGTAGTGCGCGCACGCTCTCTGCTGGAACAACCGGCTCGGTTCGGATCGGATCCGAACCGACTGGGCCTGCTGCTGCCACACTTCAGATTTGACCGATTCTCTTGCCATAACCACCTCCTACAAACACGGATCGACCTCCACCTGTCCTAGCACGACCTGATGACCACTTCTCCACTACTTCCGAGATCACCTCAGCGCGTGCCACGTGCCCCTCCGATCCGAACCGATTCGGACTCCCTGACACTCCTCCACGCCTATAAATACACCACAACATGGCCATTTCAAGGGACTTTTGGCACTTGTTCTGGAGGGATTCCACCATTATCGACACAAGGACTTTGTGAACAGCGGAAGACCGCCCTCTAATCAATCAAAACACGAGGATTTCGTGTATAATCTTCCCTTTAATCTCCTCTTCTTCACTGTAAACACGAGGATTTCATGTATAAACTGCAAACAAACATCATTGTAATAGTTTTCTTAAGATTTAAGAAACTATAAAGTGGACGTAGGCTTGGATTGAGCCCAACCACTATAAAAATATTGTGTGTATCCTTTACTTTTAATGCTTTTTCTGCATTGTTCGGTGATCGTGAGGTTGTCACGTTGAATTTGGGTGTTAGTACCAAAATTTGGTCAAACATTTTCACACATATTTGCTTTCTCTTCATCGCAGGTATGGATTATACTTGCAGCTGGCCGGCCCGGCGCGGCCTAGGATTTCTTGGATTATCCAGAACACATCTTCCTACATTCAGCAAGATATGTTCTGGGGAGCAAAATGTTGACCCGCTTTTTAGTCAAAGCAGTCATACATGGAATCTCTTTTGAACAATACGCTCAAGTGTTGGGAATACCGTCAGAAGACAGCAAGCGATTTGGTTGAAATCGCATCACAAACAAAAATGGCCCGGAACTCCTATCGGACGACCTTTTCTGGGCCCGAAATCATCAATTACGGAGCTGAGCTCTGTAATTCTCGTAGCTCTCTGAATAAGCTTCAGTTTGAGCTTTGGTTCAACTCAATCGGACTTACGGTTTGAAAGTTATGCCCATTTCCGTGAACGCATGCAGAACCGGAAACTTGGATTTGGAATTAGCATACCCCTTTCGGATCGGATCGGCCTATGAGGACCGGATCAGATTAAGACATCACTCCTTCACCAACTCAGCATCTTCCCTTCAACGCACAGGTGCCGGATCGGATTGGAGACCCCGGTTCGGATCGGGATGAGGCAGACCCGACCCGCCTGCATTATTCTACACAAAACTTCGCAATGTCTTCGGCTCCAAAGCTCCGCACCGGTTCGGATCGGGACCGAACCGATCCCCTTCGACTCTGCACAGTAGTGCGCGCACGCTCTCTGCTGGAACAACCGGCTCGGTTCGGATCGGATCCGAACCGACTGGGCCTGCTGCTGCCACACTTCAGATTTGACCGATTCTCTTGCCATAACCACCTCCTACAAACACGGATCGACCTCCACCTGTCCTAGCACGACCTGATGACCACTTCTCCACTACTTCCGAGATCACCTCAGCGCGTGCCACGTGCCCCTCCGATCCGAACCGATTCGGACTCCCTGACACTCCTCCACGCCTATAAATACACCACAACATGGCCATTTCAAGGGACTTTTGGCACTTGTTCTGGAGGGATTCCACCATTATCGACACAAGGACTTTGTGAACAGCGGAAGACCGCCCTCTAATCAATCAAAACACGAGGATTTCGTGTATAATCTTCCCTTTAATCTCCTCTTCTTCACTGTAAACACGAGGATTTCATGTATAAACTGCAAACAAACATCATTGTAATAGTTTACTTAAGATTTAAGAAACTATAAAGTGGACGTAGGCTTGGATTGAGCCCAACCACTATAAAAATATTGTGTGTATGCTTTACTTTTAATGCTTTTTCTGCATTGTTCGGTGATCGTGAGGTTGTCACGTTGAATTTGGGTGTTAGTACCAAAATTTGGTCTAACATTTTCACACATATTTGCTTTCTCTTCTTCGCAGGTATGGATTATACTTGCAGCTGGCAGGCCCGGATCGGCCTTGGATTTCTTCGATTATCCAGAACACATCTTCCTTCATTCAGCAAGATATGTTCTGGGGGGCAAAATGTTGACCCTCTTTTTAGTCAAAGCAGTCATACATGGAATCTCTTCTGAACAATACGCTCAAGTGTTGGGAATACCGTCAGAAGACAGCAAGTGATTTGGTTGAAATCGCATCACAAACAAAGAATGGCCCGGATCTCCTATCGAACGACGTTTTCTGGGCCCGAAATCATCAATTACGGAGCAAAGCTCAGTAATTCTCGTAGCTCTCTGAATAAGCTTCAGTTTGAGCTTTGGTTCAACTCAATCGGACTTACGGTTTGAAAGTTATGCCCATTTCCGTGAACGCATGCAGAACCGGAAACTTGGATTTGGAATTAGCATACCCCTTTCGGATCGGATCGGCCTATGAGGACCGGATCAGATTAAGACATCACTCCTTCACCAACTCAGCATCTTCCCTTCAACGCACAGGTGCCGGATCGGATTGGAGACCCCGGTTCGGATCGGGATGAGGCAGACCCGACCCGCCTGCATTATTCTACACAAAACTTCGCAATGTCTTCGGCTCCAAAGCTCCGCACCGGTTCGGATCGGGACCGAACCGATCCCCTTCGACTCTGCACAGTAGTGCGCGCACGCTCTCTGCTGGAACAACCGGCTCGGTTCGGATCGGATCCGAACCGACTGGGCCTGCTGCTGCCACACTTCAGATTTGACCGATTCTCTTGCCATAACCACCTCCTACAAACACGGATCGACCTCCACCTGTCCTAGCACGACCTGATGACCACTTCTCCACTACTTCCGAGATCACCTCAGCGCGTGCCACGTGCCCCTCCGATCCGAACCGATTCGGACTCCCTGACACTCCTCCACGCCTATAAATACACCACAACATGGCCATTTCAAGGGACTTTTGGCACTTGTTCTGGAGGGATTCCACCATTATCGACACAAGGACTTTGTGAACAGCGGAAGACCGCCCTCTAATCAATCAAAACACGAGGATTTCGTGTATAATCTTCCCTTTAATCTCCTCTTCTTCACTGTAAACACGAGGATTTCATGTATAAACTGCAAACAAACATCATTGTAATAGTTTACTTAAGATTTAAGAAACTATAAAGTGGACGTAGGCTTGGATTGAGCCCAACCACTATAAAAATATTGTGTGTATGCTTTACTTTTAATGCTTTTTCTGCATTGTTCGGTGATCGTGAGGTTGTCACGTTGAATTTGGGTGTTAGTACCAAAATTTGGTCTAACATTTTCACACATATTTGCTTTCTCTTCTTCGCAGGTATGGATTATACTTGCAGCTGGCAGGCCCGGATCGGCCTTGGATTTCTTCGATTATCCAGAACACATCTTCCTTCATTCAGCAAGATATGTTCTGGGGGGCAAAATGTTGACCCTCTTTTTAGTCAAAGCAGTCATACATGGAATCTCTTCTGAACAATACGCTCAAGTGTTGGGAATACCGTCAGAAGACAGCAAGTGATTTGGTTGAAATCGCATCACAAACAAAGAATGGCCCGGATCTCCTATCGAACGACGTTTTCTGGGCCCGAAATCATCAATTACGGAGCAAAGCTCAGTAATTCTCGTAGCTCTCTGAATAAGCTTCAGTTTGAGCTTTGGTTCAACTCAATCGGACTTACGGTTTGAAAGTTATGCCCATTTCCGTGAACGCATGCAGAACCGGAAACTTGGATTTGGAATTAGCATACCCCTTTCGGATCGGATCGGCCTATGAGGACCGGATCAGATTAAGACATCACTCCTTCACCAACTCAGCATCTTCCCTTCAACGCACAGGTGCCGGATCGGATTGGAGACCCCGGTTCGGATCGGGATGAGGCAGACCCGACCCGCCTGCATTATTCTACACAAAACTTCGCAATGTCTTCGGCTCCAAAGCTCCGCACCGGTTCGGATCGGGACCGAACCGATCCCCTTCGACTCTGCACAGTAGTGCGCGCACGCTCTCTGCTGGAACAACCGGCTCGGTTCGGATCGGATCCGAACCGACTGGGCCTGCTGCTGCCACACTTCAGATTTGACCGATTCTCTTGCCATAACCACCTCCTACAAACACGGATCGACCTCCACCTGTCCTAGCACGACCTGATGACCACTTCTCCACTACTTCCGAGATCACCTCAGCGCGTGCCACGTGCCCCTCCGATCCGAACCGATTCGGACTCCCTGACACTCCTCCACGCCTATAAATACACCACAACATGGCCATTTCAAGGGACTTTTGGCACTTGTTCTGGAGGGATTCCACCATTATCGACACAAGGACTTTGTGAACAGCGGAAGACCGCCCTCTAATCAATCAAAACACGAGGATTTCGTGTATAATCTTCCCTTTAATCTCCTCTTCTTCACTGTAAACACGAGGATTTCATGTATAAACTGCAAACAAACATCATTGTAATAGTTTACTTAAGATTTAAGAAACTATAAAGTGGACGTAGGCTTGGATTGAGCCCAACCACTATAAAAATATTGTGTGTATGCTTTACTTTTAATGCTTTTTCTGCATTGTTCGGTGATCGTGAGGTTGTCACGTTGAATTTGGGTGTTAGTACCAAAATTTGGTCTAACATTTTCACACATATTTGCTTTCTCTTCTTCGCAGGTATGGATTATACTTGCAGCTGGCAGGCCCGGATCGGCCTTGGATTTCTTCGATTATCCAGAACACATCTTCCTTCATTCAGCAAGATATGTTCTGGGGGGCAAAATGTTGACCCTCTTTTTAGTCAAAGCAGTCATACATGGAATCTCTTCTGAACAATACGCTCAAGTGTTGGGAATACCGTCAGAAGACAGCAAGTGATTTGGTTGAAATCGCATCACAAACAAAGAATGGCCCGGATCTCCTATCGAACGACGTTTTCTGGGCCCGAAATCATCAATTACGGAGCAAAGCTCAGTAATTCTCGTAGCTCTCTGAATAAGCTTCAGTTTGAGCTTTGGTTCAACTCAATCGGACTTACGGTTTGAAAGTTATGCCCATTTCCGTGAACGCATGCAGAACCGGAAACTTGGATTTGGAATTAGCATACCCCTTTCGGATCGGATCGGCCTATGAGGACCGGATCAGATTAAGACATCACTCCTTCACCAACTCAGCATCTTCCCTTCAACGCACAGGTGCCGGATCGGATTGGAGACCCCGGTTCGGATCGGGATGAGGCAGACCCGACCCGCCTGCATTATTCTACACAAAACTTCGCAATGTCTTCGGCTCCAAAGCTCCGCACCGGTTCGGATCGGGACCGAACCGATCCCCTTCGACTCTGCACAGTAGTGCGCGCACGCTCTCTGCTGGAACAACCGGCTCGGTTCGGATCCGATCCGAACCGACTGGGCCTGCTGCTGCCACACTTCAGATTTGACCGATTCTCTTGCCATAACCACCTCCTACAAACACGGATCGGCCTCCACCTGTCCTAGCACGACCTGATGACCACTTCTCCACTACTTCCGAGATCACCTCAGGGCGTGCCACGTGCCCCTCCGATCCGAACCGATTCGGACTCCCTGACACTCCTCCACGCCTATAAATACACCACAACATGGCCATTTCAAGGGACTTTTGGCACTTGTTCTGGAGGGATTCCACCATTATCGACACAAGGACTTTGTGAACAGCGGAAGACCGCCCTCTAATCAATCAAAACACGAGGATTTCGTGTATAATCTTCCCTTTAATCTCCTCTTCTTCACTGTAAACACGAGGATTTCATGTATAAACTGCAAACAAACATCATTGTAATAGTTTACTTAAGATTTAAGAAACTATAAAGTGGACGTAGGCTTGGATTGAGCCCAACCACTATAAAAATATTGTGTGTATGCTTTACTTTTAATGCTTTTTCTGCATTGTTCGGTGATCGTGAGGTTGTCACGTTGAATTTGGGTGTTAGTACCAAAATTTGGTCTAACATTTTCACACATATTTGCTTTCTCTTCTTCGCAGGTATGGATTATACTTGCAGCTGGCAGGCCCGGATCGGCCTTGGATTTCTTCGATTATCCAGAACACATCTTCCTTCATTCAGCAAGATATGTTCTGGGGGGCAAAATGTTGACCCTCTTTTTAGTCAAAGCAGTCATACATGGAATCTCTTCTGAACAATACGCTCAAGTGTTGGGAATACCGTCAGAAGACAGCAAGTGATTTGGTTGAAATCGCATCACAAACAAAGAATGGCCCGGATCTCCTATCGAACGACGTTTTCTGGGCCCGAAATCATCAATTACGGAGCAAAGCTCAGTAATTCTCGTAGCTCTCTGAATAAGCTTCAGTTTGAGCTTTGGTTCAACTCAATCGGACTTACGGTTTGAAAGTTATGCCCATTTCCGTGAACGCATGCAGAACCGGAAACTTGGATTTGGAATTAGCATACCCCTTTCGGATCGGATCGGCCTATGAGGACCGGATCAGATTAAGACATCACTCCTTCACCAACTCAGCATCTTCCCTTCAACGCACAGGTGCCGGATCGGATTGGAGACCCCGGTTCGGATCGGGATGAGGCAGACCCGACCCGCCTGCATTATTCTACACAAAACTTCGCAATGTCTTCGGCTCCAAAGCTCCGCACCGGTTCGGATCGGGACCGAACCGATCCCCTTCGACTCTGCACAGTAGTGCGCGCACGCTCTCTGCTGGAACAACCGGCTCGGTTCGGATCCGATCCGAACCGACTGGGCCTGCTGCTGCCACACTTCAGATTTGACCGATTCTCTTGCCATAACCACCTCCTACAAACACGGATCGGCCTCCACCTGTCCTAGCACGACCTGATGACCACTTCTCCACTACTTCCGAGATCACCTCAGGGCGTGCCACGTGCCCCTCCGATCCGAACCGATTCGGACTCCCTGACACTCCTCCACGCCTATAAATACACCACAACATGGCCATTTCAAGGGACTTTTGGCACTTGTTCTGGAGGGATTCCACCATTATCGACACAAGGACTTTGTGAACAGCGGAAGACCGCCCTCTAATCAATCAAAACACGAGGATTTCGTGTATAATCTTCCCTTTAATCTCCTCTTCTTCACTGTAAACACGAGGATTTCATGTATAAACTGCAAACAAACATCATTGTAATAGTTTACTTAAGATTTAAGAAACTATAAAGTGGACGTAGGCTTGGATTGAGCCCAACCACTATAAAAATATTGTGTGTATGCTTTACTTTTAATGCTTTTTCTGCATTGTTCGGTGATCGTGAGGTTGTCACGTTGAATTTGGGTGTTAGTACCAAAATTTGGTCTAACATTTTCACACATATTTGCTTTCTCTTCTTCGCAGGTATGGATTATACTTGCAGCTGGCAGGCCCGGATCGGCCTTGGATTTCTTCGATTATCCAGAACACATCTTCCTTCATTCAGCAAGATATGTTCTGGGGGGCAAAATGTTGACCCTCTTTTTAGTCAAAGCAGTCATACATGGAATCTCTTCTGAACAATACGCTCAAGTGTTGGGAATACCGTCAGAAGACAGCAAGTGATTTGGTTGAAATCGCATCACAAACAAAGAATGGCCCGGATCTCCTATCGAACGACGTTTTCTGGGCCCGAAATCATCAATTACGGAGCAAAGCTCAGTAATTCTCGTAGCTCTCTGAATAAGCTTCAGTTTGAGCTTTGGTTCAACTCAATCGGACTTACGGTTTGAAAGTTATGCCCATTTCCGTGAACGCATGCAGAACCGGAAACTTGGATTTGGAATTAGCATACCCCTTTCGGATCGGATCGGCCTATGAGGACCGGATCAGATTAAGACATCACTCCTTCACCAACTCAGCATCTTCCCTTCAACGCACAGGTGCCGGATCGGATTGGAGACCCCGGTTCGGATCGGGATGAGGCAGACCCGACCCGCCTGCATTATTCTACACAAAACTTCGCAATGTCTTCGGCTCCAAAGCTCCGCACCGGTTCGGATCGGGACCGAACCGATCCCCTTCGACTCTGCACAGTAGTGCGCGCACGCTCTCTGCTGGAACAACCGGCTCGGTTCGGATCCGATCCGAACCGACTGGGCCTGCTGCTGCCACACTTCAGATTTGACCGATTCTCTTGCCATAACCACCTCCTACAAACACGGATCGGCCTCCACCTGTCCTAGCACGACCTGATGACCACTTCTCCACTACTTCCGAGATCACCTCAGGGCGTGCCACGTGCCCCTCCGATCCGAACCGATTCGGACTCCCTGACACTCCTCCACGCCTATAAATACACCACAACATGGCCATTTCAAGGGACTTTTGGCACTTGTTCTGGAGGGATTCCACCATTATCGACACAAGGACTTTGTGAACAGCGGAAGACCGCCCTCTAATCAATCAAAACACGAGGATTTCGTGTATAATCTTCCCTTTAATCTCCTCTTCTTCACTGTAAACACGAGGATTTCATGTATAAACTGCAAACAAACATCATTGTAATAGTTTACTTAAGATTTAAGAAACTATAAAGTGGACGTAGGCTTGGATTGAGCCCAACCACTATAAAAATATTGTGTGTATGCTTTACTTTTAATGCTTTTTCTGCATTGTTCGGTGATCGTGAGGTTGTCACGTTGAATTTGGGTGTTAGTACCAAAATTTGGTCTAACATTTTCACACATATTTGCTTTCTCTTCTTCGCAGGTATGGATTATACTTGCAGCTGGCAGGCCCGGATCGGCCTTGGATTTCTTCGATTATCCAGAACACATCTTCCTTCATTCAGCAAGATATGTTCTGGGGGGCAAAATGTTGACCCTCTTTTTAGTCAAAGCAGTCATACATGGAATCTCTTCTGAACAATACGCTCAAGTGTTGGGAATACCGTCAGAAGACAGCAAGTGATTTGGTTGAAATCGCATCACAAACAAAGAATGGCCCGGATCTCCTATCGAACGACGTTTTCTGGGCCCGAAATCATCAATTACGGAGCAAAGCTCAGTAATTCTCGTAGCTCTCTGAATAAGCTTCAGTTTGAGCTTTGGTTCAACTCAATCGGACTTACGGTTTGAAAGTTATGCCCATTTCCGTGAACGCATGCAGAACCGGAAACTTGGATTTGGAATTAGCATACCCCTTTCGGATCGGATCGGCCTATGAGGACCGGATCAGATTAAGACATCACTCCTTCACCAACTCAGCATCTTCCCTTCAACGCACAGGTGCCGGATCGGATTGGAGACCCCGGTTCGGATCGGGATGAGGCAGACCCGACCCGCCTGCATTATTCTACACAAAACTTCGCAATGTCTTCGGCTCCAAAGCTCCGCACCGGTTCGGATCGGGACCGAACCGATCCCCTTCGACTCTGCACAGTAGTGCGCGCACGCTCTCTGCTGGAACAACCGGCTCGGTTCGGATCGGATCCGAACCGACTGGGCCTGCTGCTGCCACACTTCAGATTTGACCGATTCTCTTGCCATAACCACCTCCTACAAACACGGATCGGCCTCCACCTGTCCTAGCACGACCTGATGACCACTTCTCCACTACTTCCGAGATCACCTCAGGGCGTGCCACGTGCCCCTCCGATCCGAACCGATTCGGACTCCCTGACACTCCTCCACGCCTATAAATACACCACAACATGGCCATTTCAAGGGACTTTTGGCACTTGTTCTGGAGGGATTCCACCATTATCGACACAAGGACTTTGTGAACAGCGGAAGACCGCCCTCTAATCAATCAAAACACGAGGATTTCGTGTATAATCTTCCCTTTAATCTCCTCTTCTTCACTGTAAACACGAGGATTTCATGTATAAACTGCAAACAAACATCATTGTAATAGTTTACTTAAGATTTAAGAAACTATAAAGTGGACGTAGGCTTGGATTGAGCCCAACCACTATAAAAATATTGTGTGTATGCTTTACTTTTAATGCTTTTTCTGCATTGTTCGGTGATCGTGAGGTTGTCACGTTGAATTTGGGTGTTAGTACCAAAATTTGGTCTAACATTTTCACACATATTTGCTTTCTCTTCTTCGCAGGTATGGATTATACTTGCAGCTGGCAGGCCCGGATCGGCCTTGGATTTCTTCGATTATCCAGAACACATCTTCCTTCATTCAGCAAGATATGTTCTGGGGGGCAAAATGTTGACCCTCTTTTTAGTCAAAGCAGTCATACATGGAATCTCTTCTGAACAATACGCTCAAGTGTTGGGAATACCGTCAGAAGACAGCAAGTGATTTGGTTGAAATCGCATCACAAACAAAGAATGGCCCGGATCTCCTATCGAACGACGTTTTCTGGGCCCGAAATCATCAATTACGGAGCAAAGCTCAGTAATTCTCGTAGCTCTCTGAATAAGCTTCAGTTTGAGCTTTGGTTCAACTCAATCGGACTTACGGTTTGAAAGTTATGCCCATTTCCGTGAACGCATGCAGAACCGGAAACTTGGATTTGGAATTAGCATACCCCTTTCGGATCGGATCGGCCTATGAGGACCGGATCAGATTAAGACATCACTCCTTCACCAACTCAGCATCTTCCCTTCAACGCACAGGTGCCGGATCGGATTGGAGACCCCGGTTCGGATCGGGATGAGGCAGACCCGACCCGCCTGCATTATTCTACACAAAACTTCGCAATGTCTTCGGCTCCAAAGCTCCGCACCGGTTCGGATCGGGACCGAACCGATCCCCTTCGACTCTGCACAGTAGTGCGCGCACGCTCTCTGCTGGAACAACCGGCTCGGTTCGGATCGGATCCGAACCGACTGGGCCTGCTGCTGCCACACTTCAGATTTGACCGATTCTCTTGCCATAACCACCTCCTACAAACACGGATCGGCCTCCACCTGTCCTAGCACGACCTGATGACCACTTCTCCACTACTTCCGAGATCACCTCAGGGCGTGCCACGTGCCCCTCCGATCCGAACCGATTCGGACTCCCTGACACTCCTCCACGCCTATAAATACACCACAACATGGCCATTTCAAGGGACTTTTGGCACTTGTTCTGGAGGGATTCCACCATTATCGACACAAGGACTTTGTGAACAGCGGAAGACCGCCCTCTAATCAATCAAAACACGAGGATTTCGTGTATAATCTTCCCTTTAATCTCCTCTTCTTCACTGTAAACACGAGGATTTCATGTATAAACTGCAAACAAACATCATTGTAATAGTTTACTTAAGATTTAAGAAACTATAAAGTGGACGTAGGCTTGGATTGAGCCCAACCACTATAAAAATATTGTGTGTATGCTTTACTTTTAATGCTTTTTCTGCATTGTTCGGTGATCGTGAGGTTGTCACGTTGAATTTGGGTGTTAGTACCAAAATTTGGTCTAACATTTTCACACATATTTGCTTTCTCTTCTTCGCAGGTATGGATTATACTTGCAGCTGGCAGGCCCGGATCGGCCTTGGATTTCTTCGATTATCCAGAACACATCTTCCTTCATTCAGCAAGATATGTTCTGGGGGGCAAAATGTTGACCCTCTTTTTAGTCAAAGCAGTCATACATGGAATCTCTTCTGAACAATACGCTCAAGTGTTGGGAATACCGTCAGAAGACAGCAAGTGATTTGGTTGAAATCGCATCACAAACAAAGAATGGCCCGGATCTCCTATCGAACGACGTTTTCTGGGCCCGAAATCATCAATTACGGAGCAAAGCTCAGTAATTCTCGTAGCTCTCTGAATAAGCTTCAGTTTGAGCTTTGGTTCAACTCAATCGGACTTACGGTTTGAAAGTTATGCCCATTTCCGTGAACGCATGCAGAACCGGAAACTTGGATTTGGAATTAGCATACCCCTTTCGGATCGGATCGGCCTATGAGGACCGGATCAGATTAAGACATCACTCCTTCACCAACTCAGCATCTTCCCTTCAACGCACAGGTGCCGGATCGGATTGGAGACCCCGGTTCGGATCGGGATGAGGCAGACCCGACCCGCCTGCATTATTCTACACAAAACTTCGCAATGTCTTCGGCTCCAAAGCTCCGCACCGGTTCGGATCGGGACCGAACCGATCCCCTTCGACTCTGCACAGTAGTGCGCGCACGCTCTCTGCTGGAACAACCGGCTCGGTTCGGATCGGATCCGAACCGACTGGGCCTGCTGCTGCCACACTTCAGATTTGACCGATTCTCTTGCCATAACCACCTCCTACAAACACGGATCGACCTCCACCTGTCCTAGCACGACCTGATGACCACTTCTCCACTACTTCCGAGATCACCTCAGCGCGTGCCACGTGCCCCTCCGATCCGAACCGATTCGGACTCCCTGACACTCCTCCACGCCTATAAATACACCACAACATGGCCATTTCAAGGGACTTTTGGCACTTGTTCTGGAGGGATTCCACCATTATCGACACAAGGACTTTGTGAACAGCGGAAGACCGCCCTCTAATCAATCAAAACACGAGGATTTCGTGTATAATCTTCCCTTTAATCTCCTCTTCTTCACTGTAAACACGAGGATTTCATGTATAAACTGCAAACAAACATCATTGTAATAGTTTTCTTAAGATTTAAGAAACTATAAAGTGGACGTAGGCTTGGATTGAGCCCAACCACTATAAAAATATTGTGTGTATCCTTTACTTTTAATGCTTTTTCTGCATTGTTCGGTGATCGTGAGGTTGTCACGTTGAATTTGGGTGTTAGTACCAAAATTTGGTCAAACATTTTCACACATATTTGCTTTCTCTTCATCGCAGGTATGGATTATACTTGCAGCTGGCCGGCCCGGCGCGGCCTAGGATTTCTTGGATTATCCAGAACACATCTTCCTACATTCAGCAAGATATGTTCTGGGGAGCAAAATGTTGACCCGCTTTTTAGTCAAAGCAGTCATACATGGAATCTCTTTTGAACAATACGCTCAAGTGTTGGGAATACCGTCAGAAGACAGCAAGCGATTTGGTTGAAATCGCATCACAAACAAAAATGGCCCGGAACTCCTATCGGACGACCTTTTCTGGGCCCGAAATCATCAATTACGGAGCTGAGCTCTGTAATTCTCGTAGCTCTCTGAATAAGCTTCAGTTTGAGCTTTGGTTCAACTCAATCGGACTTACGGTTTGAAAGTTATGCCCATTTCCGTGAACGCATGCAGAACCGGAAACTTGGATTTGGAATTAGCATACCCCTTTCGGATCGGATCGGCCTATGAGGACCGGATCAGATTAAGACATCACTCCTTCACCAACTCAGCATCTTCCCTTCAACGCACAGGTGCCGGATCGGATTGGAGACCCCGGTTCGGATCGGGATGAGGCAGACCCGACCCGCCTGCATTATTCTACACAAAACTTCGCAATGTCTTCGGCTCCAAAGCTCCGCACCGGTTCGGATCGGGACCGAACCGATCCCCTTCGACTCTGCACAGTAGTGCGCGCACGCTCTCTGCTGGAACAACCGGCTCGGTTCGGATCGGATCCGAACCGACTGGGCCTGCTGCTGCCACACTTCAGATTTGACCGATTCTCTTGCCATAACCACCTCCTACAAACACGGATCGGCCTCCACCTGTCCTAGCACGACCTGATGACCACTTCTCCACTACTTCCGAGATCACCTCAGGGCGTGCCACGTGCCCCTCCGATCCGAACCGATTCGGACTCCCTGACACTCCTCCACGCCTATAAATACACCACAACATGGCCATTTCAAGGGACTTTTGGCACTTGTTCTGGAGGGATTCCACCATTATCGACACAAGGACTTTGTGAACAGCGGAAGACCGCCCTCTAATCAATCAAAACACGAGGATTTCGTGTATAATCTTCCCTTTAATCTCCTCTTCTTCACTGTAAACACGAGGATTTCATGTATAAACTGCAAACAAACATCATTGTAATAGTTTACTTAAGATTTAAGAAACTATAAAGTGGACGTAGGCTTGGATTGAGCCCAACCACTATAAAAATATTGTGTGTATGCTTTACTTTTAATGCTTTTTCTGCATTGTTCGGTGATCGTGAGGTTGTCACGTTGAATTTGGGTGTTAGTACCAAAATTTGGTCTAACATTTTCACACATATTTGCTTTCTCTTCTTCGCAGGTATGGATTATACTTGCAGCTGGCAGGCCCGGATCGGCCTTGGATTTCTTCGATTATCCAGAACACATCTTCCTTCATTCAGCAAGATATGTTCTGGGGGGCAAAATGTTGACCCTCTTTTTAGTCAAAGCAGTCATACATGGAATCTCTTCTGAACAATACGCTCAAGTGTTGGGAATACCGTCAGAAGACAGCAAGTGATTTGGTTGAAATCGCATCACAAACAAAGAATGGCCCGGATCTCCTATCGAACGACGTTTTCTGGGCCCGAAATCATCAATTACGGAGCAAAGCTCAGTAATTCTCGTAGCTCTCTGAATAAGCTTCAGTTTGAGCTTTGGTTCAACTCAATCGGACTTACGGTTTGAAAGTTATGCCCATTTCCGTGAACGCATGCAGAACCGGAAACTTGGATTTGGAATTAGCATACCCCTTTCGGATCGGATCGGCCTATGAGGACCGGATCAGATTAAGACATCACTCCTTCACCAACTCAGCATCTTCCCTTCAACGCACAGGTGCCGGATCGGATTGGAGACCCCGGTTCGGATCGGGATGAGGCAGACCCGACCCGCCTGCATTATTCTACACAAAACTTCGCAATGTCTTCGGCTCCAAAGCTCCGCACCGGTTCGGATCGGGACCGAACCGATCCCCTTCGACTCTGCACAGTAGTGCGCGCACGCTCTCTGCTGGAACAACCGGCTCGGTTCGGATCCGATCCGAACCGACTGGGCCTGCTGCTGCCACACTTCAGATTTGACCGATTCTCTTGCCATAACCACCTCCTACAAACACGGATCGGCCTCCACCTGTCCTAGCACGACCTGATGACCACTTCTCCACTACTTCCGAGATCACCTCAGGGCGTGCCACGTGCCCCTCCGATCCGAACCGATTCGGACTCCCTGACACTCCTCCACGCCTATAAATACACCACAACATGGCCATTTCAAGGGACTTTTGGCACTTGTTCTGGAGGGATTCCACCATTATCGACACAAGGACTTTGTGAACAGCGGAAGACCGCCCTCTAATCAATCAAAACACGAGGATTTCGTGTATAATCTTCCCTTTAATCTCCTCTTCTTCACTGTAAACACGAGGATTTCATGTATAAACTGCAAACAAACATCATTGTAATAGTTTACTTAAGATTTAAGAAACTATAAAGTGGACGTAGGCTTGGATTGAGCCCAACCACTATAAAAATATTGTGTGTATGCTTTACTTTTAATGCTTTTTCTGCATTGTTCGGTGATCGTGAGGTTGTCACGTTGAATTTGGGTGTTAGTACCAAAATTTGGTCTAACATTTTCACACATATTTGCTTTCTCTTCTTCGCAGGTATGGATTATACTTGCAGCTGGCAGGCCCGGATCGGCCTTGGATTTCTTCGATTATCCAGAACACATCTTCCTTCATTCAGCAAGATATGTTCTGGGGGGCAAAATGTTGACCCTCTTTTTAGTCAAAGCAGTCATACATGGAATCTCTTCTGAACAATACGCTCAAGTGTTGGGAATACCGTCAGAAGACAGCAAGTGATTTGGTTGAAATCGCATCACAAACAAAGAATGGCCCGGATCTCCTATCGAACGACGTTTTCTGGGCCCGAAATCATCAATTACGGAGCAAAGCTCAGTAATTCTCGTAGCTCTCTGAATAAGCTTCAGTTTGAGCTTTGGTTCAACTCAATCGGACTTACGGTTTGAAAGTTATGCCCATTTCCGTGAACGCATGCAGAACCGGAAACTTGGATTTGGAATTAGCATACCCCTTTCGGATCGGATCGGCCTATGAGGACCGGATCAGATTAAGACATCACTCCTTCACCAACTCAGCATCTTCCCTTCAACGCACAGGTGCCGGATCGGATTGGAGACCCCGGTTCGGATCGGGATGAGGCAGACCCGACCCGCCTGCATTATTCTACACAAAACTTCGCAATGTCTTCGGCTCCAAAGCTCCGCACCGGTTCGGATCGGGACCGAACCGATCCCCTTCGACTCTGCACAGTAGTGCGCGCACGCTCTCTGCTGGAACAACCGGCTCGGTTCGGATCGGATCCGAACCGACTGGGCCTGCTGCTGCCACACTTCAGATTTGACCGATTCTCTTGCCATAACCACCTCCTACAAACACGGATCGACCTCCACCTGTCCTAGCACGACCTGATGACCACTTCTCCACTACTTCCGAGATCACCTCAGCGCGTGCCACGTGCCCCTCCGATCCGAACCGATTCGGACTCCCTGACACTCCTCCACGCCTATAAATACACCACAACATGGCCATTTCAAGGGACTTTTGGCACTTGTTCTGGAGGGATTCCACCATTATCGACACAAGGACTTTGTGAACAGCGGAAGACCGCCCTCTAATCAATCAAAACACGAGGATTTCGTGTATAATCTTCCCTTTAATCTCCTCTTCTTCACTGTAAACACGAGGATTTCATGTATAAACTGCAAACAAACATCATTGTAATAGTTTTCTTAAGATTTAAGAAACTATAAAGTGGACGTAGGCTTGGATTGAGCCCAACCACTATAAAAATATTGTGTGTATCCTTTACTTTTAATGCTTTTTCTGCATTGTTCGGTGATCGTGAGGTTGTCACGTTGAATTTGGGTGTTAGTACCAAAATTTGGTCAAACATTTTCACACATATTTGCTTTCTCTTCATCGCAGGTATGGATTATACTTGCAGCTGGCCGGCCCGGCGCGGCCTAGGATTTCTTGGATTATCCAGAACACATCTTCCTACATTCAGCAAGATATGTTCTGGGGAGCAAAATGTTGACCCGCTTTTTAGTCAAAGCAGTCATACATGGAATCTCTTTTGAACAATACGCTCAAGTGTTGGGAATACCGTCAGAAGACAGCAAGCGATTTGGTTGAAATCGCATCACAAACAAAAATGGCCCGGAACTCCTATCGGACGACCTTTTCTGGGCCCGAAATCATCAATTACGGAGCTGAGCTCTGTAATTCTCGTAGCTCTCTGAATAAGCTTCAGTTTGAGCTTTGGTTCAACTCAATCGGACTTACGGTTTGAAAGTTATGCCCATTTCCGTGAACGCATGCAGAACCGGAAACTTGGATTTGGAATTAGCATACCCCTTTCGGATCGGATCGGCCTATGAGGACCGGATCAGATTAAGACATCACTCCTTCACCAACTCAGCATCTTCCCTTCAACGCACAGGTGCCGGATCGGATTGGAGACCCCGGTTCGGATCGGGATGAGGCAGACCCGACCCGCCTGCATTATTCTACACAAAACTTCGCAATGTCTTCGGCTCCAAAGCTCCGCACCGGTTCGGATCGGGACCGAACCGATCCCCTTCGACTCTGCACAGTAGTGCGCGCACGCTCTCTGCTGGAACAACCGGCTCGGTTCGGATCGGATCCGAACCGACTGGGCCTGCTGCTGCCACACTTCAGATTTGACCGATTCTCTTGCCATAACCACCTCCTACAAACACGGATCGACCTCCACCTGTCCTAGCACGACCTGATGACCACTTCTCCACTACTTCCGAGATCACCTCAGCGCGTGCCACGTGCCCCTCCGATCCGAACCGATTCGGACTCCCTGACACTCCTCCACGCCTATAAATACACCACAACATGGCCATTTCAAGGGACTTTTGGCACTTGTTCTGGAGGGATTCCACCATTATCGACACAAGGACTTTGTGAACAGCGGAAGACCGCCCTCTAATCAATCAAAACACGAGGATTTCGTGTATAATCTTCCCTTTAATCTCCTCTTCTTCACTGTAAACACGAGGATTTCATGTATAAACTGCAAACAAACATCATTGTAATAGTTTACTTAAGATTTAAGAAACTATAAAGTGGACGTAGGCTTGGATTGAGCCCAACCACTATAAAAATATTGTGTGTATGCTTTACTTTTAATGCTTTTTCTGCATTGTTCGGTGATCGTGAGGTTGTCACGTTGAATTTGGGTGTTAGTACCAAAATTTGGTCTAACATTTTCACACATATTTGCTTTCTCTTCTTCGCAGGTATGGATTATACTTGCAGCTGGCAGGCCCGGATCGGCCTTGGATTTCTTCGATTATCCAGAACACATCTTCCTTCATTCAGCAAGATATGTTCTGGGGGGCAAAATGTTGACCCTCTTTTTAGTCAAAGCAGTCATACATGGAATCTCTTCTGAACAATACGCTCAAGTGTTGGGAATACCGTCAGAAGACAGCAAGTGATTTGGTTGAAATCGCATCACAAACAAAGAATGGCCCGGATCTCCTATCGAACGACGTTTTCTGGGCCCGAAATCATCAATTACGGAGCAAAGCTCTGTAATTCTCGTAGCTCTCTGAATAAGCTTCAGTTTGAGCTTTGGTTCAACTCAATCGGACTTACGGTTTGAAAGTTATGCCCATTTCCGTGAACGCATGCAGAACCGGAAACTTGGATTTGGAATTAGCATACCCCTTTCGGATCGGATCGGCCTATGAGGACCGGATCAGATTAAGACATCACTCCTTCACCAACTCAGCATCTTCCCTTCAACGCACAGGTGCCGGATCGGATTGGAGACCCCGGTTCGGATCGGGATGAGGCAGACCCGACCCGCCTGCATTATTCTACACAAAACTTCGCAATGTCTTCGGCTCCAAAGCTCCGCACCGGTTCGGATCGGGACCGAACCGATCCCCTTCGACTCTGCACAGTAGTGCGCGCACGCTCTCTGCTGGAACAACCGGCTCGGTTCGGATCGGATCCGAACCGACTGGGCCTGCTGCTGCCACACTTCAGATTTGACCGATTCTCTTGCCATAACCACCTCCTACAAACACGGATCGACCTCCACCTGTCCTAGCACGACCTGATGACCACTTCTCCACTACTTCCGAGATCACCTCAGCGCGTGCCACGTGCCCCTCCGATCCGAACCGATTCGGACTCCCTGACACTCCTCCACGCCTATAAATACACCACAACATGGCCATTTCAAGGGACTTTTGGCACTTGTTCTGGAGGGATTCCACCATTATCGACACAAGGACTTTGTGAACAGCGGAAGACCGCCCTCTAATCAATCAAAACACGAGGATTTCGTGTATAATCTTCCCTTTAATCTCCTCTTCTTCACTGTAAACACGAGGATTTCATGTATAAACTGCAAACAAACATCATTGTAATAGTTTACTTAAGATTTAAGAAACTATAAAGTGGACGTAGGCTTGGATTGAGCCCAACCACTATAAAAATATTGTGTGTATCCTTTACTTTTAATGCTTTTTCTGCATTGTTCGGTGATCGTGAGGTTGTCACGTTGAATTTGGGTGTTAGTACCAAAATTTGGTCAAACATTTTCACACATATTTGCTTTCTCTTCATCGCAGGTATGGATTATACTTGCAGCTGGCCGGCCCGGCGCGGCCTAGGATTTCTTGGATTATCCAGAACACATCTTCCTACATTCAGCAAGATATGTTCTGGGGGGCAAAATGTTGACCCGCTTTTTAGTCAAAGCAGTCATACATGGAATCTCTTTTGAACAATACGCTCAAGTGTTGGGAATACCGTCAGAAGACAGCAAGCGATTTGGTTGAAATCGCATCACAAACAAAAATGGCCCGGAACTCCTATCGGACGACCTTTTCTGGGCCCGAAATCATCAATTACGGAGCTGAGCTCTGTAATTCTCGTAGCTCTCTGAATAAGCTTCAGTTTGAGCTTTGGTTCAACTCAATCGGACTTACGGTTTGAAAGTTATGCCCATTTCCGTGAACGCATGCAGAACCGGAAACTTGGATTTGGAATTAGCATACCCCTTTCGGATCGGATCGGCCTATGAGGACCGGATCAGATTAAGACATCACTCCTTCACCAACTCAGCATCTTCCCTTCAACGCACAGGTGCCGGATCGGATTGGAGACCCCGGTTCGGATCGGGATGAGGCAGACCCGACCCGCCTGCATTATTCTACACAAAACTTCGCAATGTCTTCGGCTCCAAAGCTCCGCACCGGTTCGGATCGGGACCGAACCGATCCCCTTCGACTCTGCACAGTAGTGCGCGCACGCTCTCTGCTGGAACAACCGGCTCGGTTCGGATCGGATCCGAACCGACTGGGCCTGCTGCTGCCACACTTCAGATTTGACCGATTCTCTTGCCATAACCACCTCCTACAAACACGGATCGACCTCCACCTGTCCTAGCACGACCTGATGACCACTTCTCCACTACTTCCGAGATCACCTCAGCGCGTGCCACGTGCCCCTCCGATCCGAACCGATTCGGACTCCCTGACACTCCTCCACGCCTATAAATACACCACAACATGGCCATTTCAAGGGACTTTTGGCACTTGTTCTGGAGGGATTCCACCATTATCGACACAAGGACTTTGTGAACAGCGGAAGACCGCCCTCTAATCAATCAAAACACGAGGATTTCGTGTATAATCTTCCCTTTAATCTCCTCTTCTTCACTGTAAACACGAGGATTTCATGTATAAACTGCAAACAAACATCATTGTAATAGTTTACTTAAGATTTAAGAAACTATAAAGTGGACGTAGGCTTGGATTGAGCCCAACCACTATAAAAATATTGTGTGTATGCTTTACTTTTAATGCTTTTTCTGCATTGTTCGGTGATCGTGAGGTTGTCACGTTGAATTTGGGTGTTAGTACCAAAATTTGGTCTAACATTTTCACACATATTTGCTTTCTCTTCTTCGCAGGTATGGATTATACTTGCAGCTGGCAGGCCCGGATCGGCCTTGGATTTCTTCGATTATCCAGAACACATCTTCCTTCATTCAGCAAGATATGTTCTGGGGGGCAAAATGTTGACCCTCTTTTTAGTCAAAGCAGTCATACATGGAATCTCTTTTGAACAATACGCTCAAGTGTTGGGAATACCGTCAGAAGACAGCAAGCGATTTGGTTGAAATCGCATCACAAACAAAGAATGGCCCGGATCTCCTATCGAACGACGTTTTCTGGGCCCGAAATCATCAATTACGGAGCAAAGCTCAGTAATTCTCGTAGCTCTCTGAATAAGCTTCAGTTTGAGCTTTGGTTCAACTCAATCGGACTTACGGTTTGAAAGTTATGCCCATTTCCGTGAACGCATGCAGAACCGGAAACTTGGATTTGGAATTAGCATACCCCTTTCGGATCGGATCGGCCTATGAGGACCGGATCAGATTAAGACATCACTCCTTCACCAACTCAGCATCTTCCCTTCAACGCACAGGTGCCGGATCGGATTGGAGACCCCGGTTCGGATCGGGATGAGGCAGACCCGACCCGCCTGCATTATTCTACACAAAACTTCGCAATGTCTTCGGCTCCAAAGCTCCGCACCGGTTCGGATCGGGACCGAACCGATCCCCTTCGACTCTGCACAGTAGTGCGCGCACGCTCTCTGCTGGAACAACCGGCTCGGTTCGGATCGGATCCGAACCGACTGGGCCTGCTGCTGCCACACTTCAGATTTGACCGATTCTCTTGCCATAACCACCTCCTACAAACACGGATCGACCTCCACCTGTCCTAGCACGACCTGATGACCACTTCTCCACTACTTCCGAGATCACCTCAGCGCGTGCCACGTGCCCCTCCGATCCGAACCGATTCGGACTCCCTGACACTCCTCCACGCCTATAAATACACCACAACATGGCCATTTCAAGGGACTTTTGGCACTTGTTCTGGAGGGATTCCACCATTATCGACACAAGGACTTTGTGAACAGCGGAAGACCGCCCTCTAATCAATCAAAACACGAGGATTTCGTGTATAATCTTCCCTTTAATCTCCTCTTCTTCACTGTAAACACGAGGATTTCATGTATAAACTGCAAACAAACATCATTGTAATAGTTTTCTTAAGATTTAAGAAACTATAAAGTGGACGTAGGCTTGGATTGAGCCCAACCACTATAAAAATATTGTGTGTATCCTTTACTTTTAATGCTTTTTCTGCATTGTTCGGTGATCGTGAGGTTGTCACGTTGAATTTGGGTGTTAGTACCAAAATTTGGTCAAACATTTTCACACATATTTGCTTTCTCTTCATCGCAGGTATGGATTATACTTGCAGCTGGCCGGCCCGGCGCGGCCTAGGATTTCTTGGATTATCCAGAACACATCTTCCTACATTCAGCAAGATATGTTCTGGGGGGCAAAATGTTGACCCGCTTTTTAGTCAAAGCAGTCATACATGGAATCTCTTTTGAACAATACGCTCAAGTTTTGGGAATACCGTCAGAAGACAGCAAGCGATTTGGTTGAAATCGCATCACAAACAAAAATGGCCCGGAACTCCTATCGGACGACCTTTTCTGGGCCCGAAATCATCAATTACGGAGCTGAGCTCTGTAATTCTCGTAGCTCTCTGAATAAGCTTCAGTTTGAGCTTTGGTTCAACTCAATCGGACTTACGGTTTGAAAGTTATGCCCATTTCCGTGAACGCATGCAGAACCGGAAACTTGGATTTGGAATTAGCATACCCCTTTCGGATCGGATCGGCCTATGAGGACCGGATCAGATTAAGACATCACTCCTTCACCAACTCAGCATCTTCCCTTCAACGCACAGGTGCCGGATCGGATTGGAGACCCCGGTTCGGATCGGGATGAGGCAGACCCGACCCGCCTGCATTATTCTACACAAAACTTCGCAATGTCTTCGGCTCCAAAGCTCCGCACCGGTTCGGATCGGGACCGAACCGATCCCCTTCGACTCTGCACAGTAGTGCGCGCACGCTCTCTGCTGGAACAACCGGCTCGGTTCGGATCGGATCCGAACCGACTGGGCCTGCTGCTGCCACACTTCAGATTTGACCGATTCTCTTGCCATAACCACCTCCTACAAACACGGATCGACCTCCACCTGTCCTAGCACGACCTGATGACCACTTCTCCACTACTTCCGAGATCACCTCAGCGCGTGCCACGTGCCCCTCCGATCCGAACCGATTCGGACTCCCTGACACTCCTCCACGCCTATAAATACACCACAACATGGCCATTTCAAGGGACTTTTGGCACTTGTTCTGGAGGGATTCCACCATTATCGACACAAGGACTTTGTGAACAGCGGAAGACCGCCCTCTAATCAATCAAAACACGAGGATTTCGTGTATAATCTTCCCTTTAATCTCCTCTTCTTCACTGTAAACACGAGGATTTCATGTATAAACTGCAAACAAACATCATTGTAATAGTTTACTTAAGATTTAAGAAACTATAAAGTGGACGTAGGCTTGGATTGAGCCCAACCACTATAAAAATATTGTGTGTATGCTTTACTTTTAATGCTTTTTCTGCATTGTTCGGTGATCGTGAGGTTGTCACGTTGAATTTGGGTGTTAGTACCAAAATTTGGTCTAACATTTTCACACATATTTGCTTTCTCTTCTTCGCAGGTATGGATTATACTTGCAGCTGGCAGGCCCGGATCGGCCTTGGATTTCTTCGATTATCCAGAACACATCTTCCTTCATTCAGCAAGATATGTTCTGGGGGGCAAAATGTTGACCCTCTTTTTAGTCAAAGCAGTCATACATGGAATCTCTTTTGAACAATACGCTCAAGTGTTGGGAATACCGTCAGAAGACAGCAAGCGATTTGGTTGAAATCGCATCACAAACAAAGAATGGCCCGGATCTCCTATCGAACGACGTTTTCTGGGCCCGAAATCATCAATTACGGAGCAAAGCTCAGTAATTCTCGTAGCTCTCTGAATAAGCTTCAGTTTGAGCTTTGGTTCAACTCAATCGGACTTACGGTTTGAAAGTTATGCCCATTTCCGTGAACGCATGCAGAACCGGAAACTTGGATTTGGAATTAGCATACCCCTTTCGGATCGGATCGGCCTATGAGGACCGGATCAGATTAAGACATCACTCCTTCACCAACTCAGCATCTTCCCTTCAACGCACAGGTGCCGGATCGGATTGGAGACCCCGGTTCGGATCGGGATGAGGCAGACCCGACCCGCCTGCATTATTCTACACAAAACTTCGCAATGTCTTCGGCTCCAAAGCTCCGCACCGGTTCGGATCGGGACCGAACCGATCCCCTTCGACTCTGCACAGTAGTGCGCGCACGCTCTCTGCTGGAACAACCGGCTCGGTTCGGATCGGATCCGAACCGACTGGGCCTGCTGCTGCCACACTTCAGATTTGACCGATTCTCTTGCCATAACCACCTCCTACAAACACGGATCGACCTCCACCTGTCCTAGCACGACCTGATGACCACTTCTCCACTACTTCCGAGATCACCTCAGCGCGTGCCACGTGCCCCTCCGATCCGAACCGATTCGGACTCCCTGACACTCCTCCACGCCTATAAATACACCACAACATGGCCATTTCAAGGGACTTTTGGCACTTGTTCTGGAGGGATTCCACCATTATCGACACAAGGACTTTGTGAACAGCGGAAGACCGCCCTCTAATCAATCAAAACACGAGGATTTCGTGTATAATCTTCCCTTTAATCTCCTCTTCTTCACTGTAAACACGAGGATTTCATGTATAAACTGCAAACAAACATCATTGTAATAGTTTTCTTAAGATTTAAGAAACTATAAAGTGGACGTAGGCTTGGATTGAGCCCAACCACTATAAAAATATTGTGTGTATCCTTTACTTTTAATGCTTTTTCTGCATTGTTCGGTGATCGTGAGGTTGTCACGTTGAATTTGGGTGTTAGTACCAAAATTTGGTCAAACATTTTCACACATATTTGCTTTCTCTTCATCGCAGGTATGGATTATACTTGCAGCTGGCCGGCCCGGCGCGGCCTAGGATTTCTTGGATTATCCAGAACACATCTTCCTACATTCAGCAAGATATGTTCTGGGGGGCAAAATGTTGACCCGCTTTTTAGTCAAAGCAGTCATACATGGAATCTCTTTTGAACAATACGCTCAAGTGTTGGGAATACCGTCAGAAGACAGCAAGCGATTTGGTTGAAATCGCATCACAAACAAAAATGGCCCGGAACTCCTATCGGACGACCTTTTCTGGGCCCGAAATCATCAATTACGGAGCTGAGCTCTGTAATTCTCGTAGCTCTCTGAATAAGCTTCAGTTTGAGCTTTGGTTCAACTCAATCGGACTTACGGTTTGAAAGTTATGCCCATTTCCGTGAACGCATGCAGAACCGGAAACTTGGATTTGGAATTAGCATATCCCTTTCGGATCGGATCGGCCTATGAGGACCGGATCGGATTAAGACATCACTCCTTCACCAACTCAGCATCTTCCCTTCAACGCACAGGTGCCGGATCGGATTGGAGACCCCGGTTCGGATCGGGATGAGGCAGACCCGACCCGCCTGCATTATTCTACACAAAACTTCGCAATGTCTTCGGCTCCAAAGCTCCGCACCGGTTCGGATCGGGACCGAACCGATCCCCTTCGACTCTGCACAGTAGTGCGCGCACGCTCTCTGCTGGAACAACCGGCTCGGTTCGGATCGGATCCGAACCGACTGGGCCTGCTGCTGCCACACTTCAGATTTGACCGATTCTCTTGCCATAACCACCTCCTACAAACACGGATCGACCTCCACCTGTCCTAGCACGACCTGATGACCACTTCTCCACTACTTCCGAGATCACCTCAGCGCGTGCCACGTGCCCCTCCGATCCGAACCGATTCGGACTCCCTGACACTCCTCCACGCCTATAAATACACCACAACATGGCCATTTCAAGGGACTTTTGGCACTTGTTCTGGAGGGATTCCACCATTATCGACACAAGGACTTTGTGAACAGCGGAAGACCGCCCTCTAATCAATCAAAACACGAGGATTTCGTGTATAATCTTCCCTTTAATCTCCTCTTCTTCACTGTAAACACGAGGATTTCATGTATAAACTGCAAACAAACATCATTGTAATAGTTTTCTTAAGATTTAAGAAACTATAAAGTGGACGTAGGCTTGGATTGAGCCCAACCACTATAAAAATATTGTGTGTATCCTTTACTTTTAATGCTTTTTCTGCATTGTTCGGTGATCGTGAGGTTGTCACGTTGAATTTGGGTGTTAGTACCAAAATTTGGTCAAACATTTTCACACATATTTGCTTTCTCTTCATCGCAGGTATGGATTATACTTGCAGCTGGCCGGCCCGGCGCGGCCTAGGATTTCTTGGATTATCCAGAACACATCTTCCTACATTCAGCAAGATATGTTCTGGGGGGCAAAATGTTGACCCGCTTTTTAGTCAAAGCAGTCATACATGGAATCTCTTTTGAACAATACGCTCAAGTGTTGGGAATACCGTCAGAAGACAGCAAGCGATTTGGTTGAAATCGCATCACAAACAAAAATGGCCCGGAACTCCTATCGGACGACCTTTTCTGGGCCCGAAATCATCAATTACGGAGCTGAGCTCTGTAATTCTCGTAGCTCTCTGAATAAGCTTCAGTTTGAGCTTTGGTTCAACTCAATCGGACTTACGGTTTGAAAGTTATGCCCATTTCCGTGAACGCATGCAGAACCGGAAACTTGGATTTGGAATTAGCATATCCCTTTCGGATCGGATCGGCCTATGAGGACCGGATCGGATTAAGACATCACTCCTTCACCAACTCAGCATCTTCCCTTCAACGCACAGGTGCCGGATCGGATTGGAGACCCCGGTTCGGATCGGGATGAGGCAGACCCGACCCGCCTGCATTATTCTACACAAAACTTCGCAATGTCTTCGGCTCCAAAGCTCCGCACCGGTTCGGATCGGGACCGAACCGATCCCCTTCGACTCTGCACAGTAGTGCGCGCACGCTCTCTGCTGGAACAACCGGCTCGGTTCGGATCGGATCCGAACCGACTGGGCCTGCTGCTGCCACACTTCAGATTTGACCGATTCTCTTGCCATAACCACCTCCTACAAACACGGATCGACCTCCACCTGTCCTAGCACGACCTGATGACCACTTCTCCACTACTTCCGAGATCACCTCAGCGCGTGCCACGTGCCCCTCCGATCCGAACCGATTCGGACTCCCTGACACTCCTCCACGCCTATAAATACACCACAACATGGCCATTTCAAGGGACTTTTGGCACTTGTTCTGGAGGGATTCCACCATTATCGACACAAGGACTTTGTGAACAGCGGAAGACCGCCCTCTAATCAATCAAAACACGAGGATTTCGTGTATAATCTTCCCTTTAATCTCCTCTTCTTCACTGTAAACACGAGGATTTCATGTATAAACTGCAAACAAACATCATTGTAATAGTTTTCTTAAGATTTAAGAAACTATAAAGTGGACGTAGGCTTGGATTGAGCCCAACCACTATAAAAATATTGTGTGTATCCTTTACTTTTAATGCTTTTTCTGCATTGTTCGGTGATCGTGAGGTTGTCACGTTGAATTTGGGTGTTAGTACCAAAATTTGGTCAAACATTTTCACACATATTTGCTTTCTCTTCATCGCAGGTATGGATTATACTTGCAGCTGGCCGGCCCGGCGCGGCCTAGGATTTCTTGGATTATCCAGAACACATCTTCCTACATTCAGCAAGATATGTTCTGGGGGGCAAAATGTTGACCCGCTTTTTAGTCAAAGCAGTCATACATGGAATCTCTTTTGAACAATACGCTCAAGTGTTGGGAATACCGTCAGAAGACAGCAAGCGATTTGGTTGAAATCGCATCACAAACAAAAATGGCCCGGAACTCCTATCGGACGACCTTTTCTGGGCCCGAAATCATCAATTACGGAGCTGAGCTCTGTAATTCTCGTAGCTCTCTGAATAAGCTTCAGTTTGAGCTTTGGTTCAACTCAATCGGACTTACGGTTTGAAAGTTATGCCCATTTCCGTGAACGCATGCAGAACCGGAAACTTGGATTTGGAATTAGCATATCCCTTTCGGATCGGATCGGCCTATGAGGACCGGATCGGATTAAGACATCACTCCTTCACCAACTCAGCATCTTCCCTTCAACGCACAGGTGCCGGATCGGATTGGAGACCCCGGTTCGGATCGGGATGAGGCAGACCCGACCCGCCTGCATTATTCTACACAAAACTTCGCAATGTCTTCGGCTCCAAAGCTCCGCACCGGTTCGGATCGGGACCGAACCGATCCCCTTCGACTCTGCACAGTAGTGCGCGCACGCTCTCTGCTGGAACAACCGGCTCGGTTCGGATCGGATCCGAACCGACTGGGCCTGCTGCTGCCACACTTCAGATTTGACCGATTCTCTTGCCATAACCACCTCCTACAAACACGGATCGACCTCCACCTGTCCTAGCACGACCTGATGACCACTTCTCCACTACTTCCGAGATCACCTCAGCGCGTGCCACGTGCCCCTCCGATCCGAACCGATTCGGACTCCCTGACACTCCTCCACGCCTATAAATACACCACAACATGGCCATTTCAAGGGACTTTTGGCACTTGTTCTGGAGGGATTCCACCATTATCGACACAAGGACTTTGTGAACAGCGGAAGACCGCCCTCTAATCAATCAAAACACGAGGATTTCGTGTATAATCTTCCCTTTAATCTCCTCTTCTTCACTGTAAACACGAGGATTTCATGTATAAACTGCAAACAAACATCATTGTAATAGTTTTCTTAAGATTTAAGAAACTATAAAGTGGACGTAGGCTTGGATTGAGCCCAACCACTATAAAAATATTGTGTGTATCCTTTACTTTTAATGCTTTTTCTGCATTGTTCGGTGATCGTGAGGTTGTCACGTTGAATTTGGGTGTTAGTACCAAAATTTGGTCAAACATTTTCACACATATTTGCTTTCTCTTCATCGCAGGTATGGATTATACTTGCAGCTGGCCGGCCCGGCGCGGCCTAGGATTTCTTGGATTATCCAGAACACATCTTCCTACATTCAGCAAGATATGTTCTGGGGGGCAAAATGTTGACCCGCTTTTTAGTCAAAGCAGTCATACATGGAATCTCTTTTGAACAATACGCTCAAGTGTTGGGAATACCGTCAGAAGACAGCAAGCGATTTGGTTGAAATCGCATCACAAACAAAAATGGCCCGGAACTCCTATCGGACGACCTTTTCTGGGCCCGAAATCATCAGTTACGGAGCAAAGCTCCGTAATTCTCGTAGCTCTCTGAATGAGCTTCAGTTTGAGCTTTGGTTCAACTCAATCGGACTTACGGTTTGAAAGTTATGCCCATTTCCGTGAACGCATGCAGAACCGGAAACTTGGATTTGGAATTAGCATATCCCTTTCGGATCGGATCGGCCTAGGAGGACCGGATCGGATTAAGACATCACTCCTTCACCAACTTAGCATCTTCCCTTCAACGCACAGGTGCCGGCTCGGATTGGAGACCCCGGTTGGATCGGGATGAGGCAGACCCGACCCGCCTGCAGTAATCTACACAAAACTTCGCAATGTCTTCGGCTCGAAAGCTCCGCACCGGTTCGGATCGGGACCGAACCGATCCCCTTCGACTCTGCACAGTAGTGCGCGCACGCTCTCTGCTGGAACAACCGGCTCGGTTCGGATCCGATCCGAACCGACTGGGCCTGTTGCTGCCACACTTCAGATTTGACCGATTCTCTTGCCATAACCACCTCCTACAAACACGGATCGGCCTCCACCTGTCCTAGCACGACCTGATGACCACTTCTCCACTACTTCCGAGATCACCTCAGCGCGTGCCACGTGCCCCTCCGATCCGAACCGATTCGGACTCCCTGGCACTCCTCTACGCCTATAAATACACCACAACATGGCCATTTCAAGGGACTTTTGGCACTTGTTCTGGAGGGATTCCACCATTATCGACACAAGGACTTTGTGAACAGCGGAAGACCGCCCTCTAATCAATCAAAACACGAGGATTTCGTGTATAATCTTCCCTTTAATCTCCTCTTCTTCACTGTAAACACGAGGATTTCATGTATAAACTGCAAACAAACATCATTGTAATAGTTTTCTTAAGATTTAAGAAACTATAAAGTGGACGTAGGCTTGGATTGAGCCCAACCACTATAAAAATATTGTGTGTATCCTTTACTTTTACTGCTTTTTCTGCATTGTTGGTGATCGTGAGGTTGTCACATTGAATTTGGGTGTTAGTACCAAAATTTGGTCTAACATTTTCACACATATTTGCTTTCTCTTCTTCGCAGGTATGGATTATACTTGCAGCTGGCCGGCCCGGCGCGGCCTTGGATTTCTTGGATTATCCAGAACACATCTTCCTACATTCAGCAAGATATGTTCTGGGGGGCAAAATGTTGACCCGCTTTTTAGTCAAAGCAGTCATACATGGAATCTCTTTTGAACAATACGCTCAAGTGTTGGGAATACCGTCAGAAGACAGCAAGCGATTTGGTTGAAATCGCATCACAAACAAAGAATGGACCGGAACTCCTATCGGACGACCTTTTCTGGGCCCGAAATCATCAATTACGGAGCTAAGCTCCGTAATTCTCGTAGCTCTCTGAATGAGCTTCAGTTTGAGCTTTGGTTCAACTCAATCGGACTTACGGTTTGAAAGTTATGCCCATTTCCGTGAACGCATGCAGAACCGGAAACTTGGATTTGGAATTAGCATATCCCTTTCGGATCGGATCGGCCTAGGAGGACCGGATCGGATTAAGACATCACTCCTTCACCAACTTAGCATCTTCCCTTCAACGCACAGGTGCCGGCTCGGATTGGAGACCCCGGTTCGGATCGGGATGAGGCAGACCCGACCCGCCTGCAGTAATCTACACAAAACTTCGCAATGTCTTCGGCTCGAAAGCTCCGCACCGGTTCGGATCGGGACCGAACCGATCCCCTTCGACTCTGCACAGTAGTGCGCGCACGCTCTCTGCTGGAACAACCGGCTCGGTTCGGATCCGATCCGAACCGACTGGGCCTGCTGCTGCCACACTTCAGATTTGACCGATTCTCTTGCCATAACCACCTCCTACAAACACGGATCGACCTCCACCTGTCCTAGCACGACCTGATGACCACTTCTCCACTACTTCCGAGATCACCTCAGCGCGTGCCACGTGCCCCTCCGATCCGAACCGATTCGGACTCCCTGACACTCCTCTATGCCTATAAATACACCACAACATGGCCATTTCAAGGGACTTTTGGCACTTGTTCTGGAGGGATTCCACCATTATCGACACAAGGACTTTGTGAACAGCGGAAGACCGCCCTCTAATCAATCAAAACACGAGGATTTCGTGTATAATCTTCCCTTTAATCTCCTCTTCTTCTGTGTAAACACGAGGATTTCATGTATAAACTGCAAACAAACATCATTGTAATAGTTTTCTTAAGATTTAAGAAACTATAAAGTCGACGTAGGCTTGGATTGAGCCCAACCACTATAAAAATATTGTGTGTATCCTTTACTTTTACTGCTTTTTCTGCATTGTTCGGTGATCGTGAGGTTGTCACATTGAATTTGGGTGTTAGTACCAAAATTTGGTCAAACATTTTCACACATATTTGCTTTCTCTTCATCGCAGGTATGGATTATACTTGCAGCTGGCCGGCCCGGCGCGGCCTTGGATTTCTTGGATTATCCAGAACACATCTTCCTACATTCAGCAAGATATGTTCTGGGGGGCAAAATGTTGACCCGCTTTTTAGTCAAAGCAGTCATACATGGAATCTCTTTTGAACAATACGCTCAAGTGTTGGGAATACCGTCAGAAGACAGCAAGCGATTTGGTTGAAATCGCATCACAAACAAAAATGGCCCGGAACTCCTATCGGACGACCTTTTCTGGGCCCGAAATCATCAATTACGGAGCTATGCTCCGTAATTCTCGTAGCTCTCTGAATGAGCTTCAGTTTGAGCTTTGGTTCAACTCAATCGGACTTACGGTTTGAAAGTTATGCCCATTTCCGTGAACGCATGCAGAACCGGAAACTTGGATTTGGAATTAGCATATCCCTTTCGGATCGGATCGGCCTAGGAGGACCGGATCGGATTAAGACATCACTCCTTCACCAACTTAGCATCTTCCCTTCAACGCACAGGTGCCGGCTCGGATTGGAGACCCCGGTTCGGATCGGGATGAGGCAGACCCGACCCGCCTGCAGTAATCTACACAAAACTTCGCAATGTCTTCGGCTCGAAAGCTCCGCACCGGTTCGGATCGGGACCGAACCGATCCCCTTCGACTCTGCACAGTAGTGCGCGCACGCTCTCTGCTGGAACAACCGGCTCGGTTCGGATCCGATCCGAACCGACTGGGCCTGCTGCTGCCACACTTCAGATTTGACCGATTCTCTTGCCATAACCACCTCCTACAAACACGGATCGGCCTCCACCTGTCCTAGCACGACCTGATGACCACTTCTCCACTACTTCCGAGATCACCTCAGCGCGTGCCACGTGCCCCTCCGATCCGAACCGATTCGGACCCCCTGGCACTCCTCTACGCCTATAAATACACCACAACATGGCCATTTCAAGGGACTTTTGGCACTTGTTCTGGAGGGATTCCACCATTATCGACACAAGGACTTTGTGAACAGCGGAAGACCGCCCTCTAATCAATCAAAACACGAGGATTTCGTGTATAATCTTCCCTTTAATCTCCTCTTCTTCACTGTAAACACGAGGATTTCATGTATAAACTGCAAACAAACATCATTGTAATAGTTTTCTTAAGATTTAAGAAACTATAAAGTCGACGTAGGCTTGGATTGAGCCCAACCACTATAAAAATATTGTGTGTATCCTTTACTTTTACTGCTTTTTCTGCATTGTTCGGTGATCGTGAGGTTGTCACATTGAATTTGGGTGTTAGTACCAAAATTTGGTCAAACATTTTCACACATATTTGCTTTCTCTTCATCGCAGGTATGGATTATACTTGCAGCTGGCCGGCCCGGCGCGGCCTTGGATTTCTTGGATTATCCAGAACACATCTTCCTACATTCAGCAAGATATGTTCTGGGGGGCAAAATGTTGACCCGCTTTTTAGTCAAAGCAGTCATACATGGAATCTCTTTTGAACAATACGCTCAAGTGTTGGGAATACCGTCAGAAGACAGCAAGCGATTTGGTTGAAATCGCATCACAAACAAAGAATGGCCCGGAACTCCTATCGGACGACCTTTTCTGGGCCCGAAATCATCAATTACGGAGCTATGCTCCGTAATTCTCGTAGCTCTCTGAATGATCTTCAGTTTGAGCTTTGGTTCAACTCAATCGGACTTACGGTTTGAAAGTTATGCCCATTTCCGTGAACGCATGCAGAACCGGAAACTTGGATTTGGAATTAGCATATCCCTTTCGGATCGGATCGGCCTAGGAGGACCGGATCGGATTAAGACATCACTCCTTCACCAACTTAGCATCTTCCCTTCAACGCACAGGTGCCGGCTCGGATTGGAGACCCCGGTTCGGATCGGGATGAGGCAGACCCGACCCGCCTGCAGTAATCTACACAAAACTTCGCAATGTCTTCGGCTCGAAAGCTCCGCACCGGTTCGGATCGGGACCGAACCGATCCCCTTCGACTCTGCACAGTAGTGCGCGCACGCTCTCTGCTGGAACAACCGGCTCGGTTCGGATCCGATCCGAACCGACTGGGCCTGCTGCTGCCACACTTCAGATTTGACCGATTCTCTTGCCATAACCACCTCCTACAAACACGGATCGGCCTCCACCTGTCCTAGCACGACCTGATGACCACTTCTCCACTACTTCCGAGATCACCTCAGCGCGTGCCACGTGCCCCTCCGATCCGAACCGATTCGGACCCCCTGGCACTCCTCTACGCCTATAAATACACCACAACATGGCCATTTCAAGGGACTTTTGGCACTTGTTCTGGAGGGATTCCACCATTATCGACACAAGGACTTTGTGAACAGCGGAAGACCGCCCTCTAATCAATCAAAACACGAGGATTTCGTGTATAATCTTCCCTTTAATCTCCTCTTCTTCACTGTAAACACGAGGATTTCATGTATAAACTGCAAACAAACATCATTGTAATAGTTTTCTTAAGATTTAAGAAACTATAAAGTCGACGTAGGCTTGGATTGAGCCCAACCACTATAAAAATATTGTGTGTATCCTTTACTTTTACTGCTTTTTCTGCATTGTTCGGTGATCGTGAGGTTGTCACATTGAATTTGGGTGTTAGTACCAAAATTTGGTCAAACATTTTCACACATATTTGCTTTCTCTTCATCGCAGGTATGGATTATACTTGCAGCTGGCCGGCCCGGCGCGGCCTTGGATTTCTTGGATTATCCAGAACACATCTTCCTACATTCAGCAAGATATGTTCTGGGGGGCAAAATGTTGACCCGCTTTTTAGTCAAAGCAGTCATACATGGAATCTCTTTTGAACAATACGCTCAAGTGTTGGGAATACCGTCAGAAGACAGCAAGCGATTTGGTTGAAATCGCATCACAAACAAAAATGGCCCGGAACTCCTATCGGACGACCTTTTCTAGGCCCGAAATCATCAATTACGGAGCTATGCTCCGTAATTCTCGTAGCTCTCTGAATGAGCTTCAGTTTGAGCTTTGGTTCAACTCAATCGGACTTACGGTTTGAAAGTTATGCCCATTTCCGTGAACGCATGCAGAACCGGAAACTTGGATTTGGAATTAGCATATCCCTTTCGGATCGGATCGGCCTAGGAGGACCGGATCGGATTAAGACATCACTCCTTCACCAACTTAGCATCTTCCCTTCAACGCACAGGTGCCGGCTCGGATTGGAGACCCCGGTTCGGATCGGGATGAGGCAGACCCGACCCGCCTGCAGTAATCTACACAAAACTTCGCAATGTCTTCGGCTCGAAAGCTCCGCACCGGTTCGGATCGGGACCGAACCGATCCCCTTCGACTCTGCACAGTAGTGCGCGCACGCTCTCTGCTGGAACAACCGGCTCGGTTCGGATCCGATCCGAACCGACTGGGCCTGCTGCTGCCACACTTCAGATTTGACCGATTCTCTTGCCATAACCACCTCCTACAAACACGGATCGGCCTCCACCTGTCCTAGCACGACCTGATGACCACTTCTCCACTACTTCCGAGATCACCTCAGCGCGTGCCACGTGCCCCTCCGATCCGAACCGATTCGGACCCCCTGGCACTCCTCTACGCCTATAAATACACCACAACATGGCCATTTCAAGGGACTTTTGGCACTTGTTCTGGAGGGATTCCACCATTATCGACACAAGGACTTTGTGAACAGCGGAAGACCGCCCTCTAATCAATCAAAACACGAGGATTTCGTGTATAATCTTCCCTTTAATCTCCTCTTCTTCACTGTAAACACGAGGATTTCATGTATAAACTGCAAACAAACATCATTGTAATAGTTTTCTTAAGATTTAAGAAACTATAAAGTCGACGTAGGCTTGGATTGAGCCCAACCACTATAAAAATATTGTGTGTATCCTTTACTTTTACTGCTTTTTCTGCATTGTTCGGTGATCGTGAGGTTGTCACATTGAATTTGGGTGTTAGTACCAAAATTTGGTCAAACATTTTCACACATATTTGCTTTCTCTTCATCGCAGGTATGGATTATACTTGCAGCTGGCCGGCCCGGCGCGGCCTTGGATTTCTTGGATTATCCAGAACACATCTTCCTACATTCAGCAAGATATGTTCTGGGGGGCAAAATGTTGACCCGCTTTTTAGTCAAAGTAGTCATACATGGAATCTCTTTTGAACAATACGCTCAAGTGTTGGGAATACCGTCAGAAGACAGCAAGCGATTTGGTTGAAATCGCATCACAAACAAAGAATGGCCCGGAACTCCTATCGGACGACCTTTTCTGGGCCCGAAATCATCAATTACGGAGCTATGCTCCGTAATTCTCGTAGCTCTCTGAATGATCTTCAGTTTGAGCTTTGGTTCAACTCAATCGGACTTACGGTTTGAAAGTTATGCCCATTTCCGTGAACGCATGCAGAACCGGAAACTTGGATTTGGAATTAGCATATCCCTTTCGGATCGGATCGGCCTAGGAGGACCGGATCGGATTAAGACATCACTCCTTCACCAACTTAGCATCTTCCCTTCAACGCACAGGTGCCGGCTCGGATTGGAGACCCCGGTTCGGATCGGGATGAGGCAGACCCGACCCGCCTGCAGTAATCTACACAAAACTTCGCAATGTCTTCGGCTCGAAAGCTCCGCACCGGTTTGGATCGGGACCGAACCGATCCCCTTCGACTCTGCACAGTAGTGCGTGCACGCTCTCTGCTGGAACAACCGGCTCGGTTCGGATCCGATCCGAACCGACTGGGCCTGCTGCTGCCACACTTCAGATTTGACCGATTCTCTTGCCATAACCACCTCCTACAAACACGGATCGGCCTCCACCTGTCCTAGCACGACCTGATGACCACTTCTCCACTACTTCCGAGATCACCTCAGCGCGTGCCACGTGCCCCTCCGATCCGAACCGATTCGGACTCCCTGGCACTCCTCTACGCCTATAAATACACCACAACATGGCCATTTCAAGGGACTTTTGGCACTTGTTCTGGAGGGATTCCACCATTATCGACACAAGGACTTTGTGAACAGCGGAGGACCGCCCTCTAATCAATCAAAACACGAGGATTTCGTGTATAATCTTCCCTTTAATCTCCTCTTCTTCACTGTAAACACGAGGATTTCATGTATAAACTGCAAACAAACATCATTGTAATAGTTTTCTTAAGATTTAAGAAACTATAAAGTGGACGTAGGCTTGGATTGAGCCCAACCACTATAAAAATATTGTGTGTATCCTTTACTTTTACTGCTTTTTCTGCATTGTTGGTGATCGTGAGGTTGTCACATTGAATTTGGATGTTAGTACCAAAATTTGGTCTAACATTTTCACACATATTTGCTTTCTCTTCTTCGCAGGTATGGATTATACTTGCAGCTGGCCGGCCCGGCGCGGCCTTGGATTTCTTGGATTATCCAGAACACATCTTCCTACATTCAGCAAGATATGTTCTGGGGGGCAAAATGTTGACCCGCTTTTTAGTCAAAGCAGTCATACATGGAATCTCTTTTGAACAATACGCTCAAGTGTTGGGAATACCGTCAGAAGACAGCAAGCGATTTGGTTGAAATCGCATCACAAACAAAGAATGGACCGGAACTCCTATCGGACGACCTTTTCTGGGCCCGAAATCATCAATTACGGAGCTTAGCTCCGTAATTCTCGTAGCTCTCTGAATGAGCTTCAGTTTGAGCTTTGGTTCAACTCAATCGGACTTACAGTTTGAAAGTTATGCCCATTTCCGTGAACGCATGCAGAACCGAAAACTTGGATTTGGAATTAGCATATCCCTTTCGGATCGGATCGGCCTAGGAGGACCGGATCGGATTAAGACATCACTCCTTCACCAACTTAGCATCTTCCCTTCAACGCACAGGTGCCGGCTCGGATTGGAGACCCCGGTTCGGATCGGGATGAGGCAGACCCGACCCGCCTGCAGTAATCTACACAAAACTTCGCAATGTCTTCGGCTCGAAAGCTCCGCACCGGTTTGGATCGGGACCGAACCGATCCCCTTCGACTCTGCACAGTAGTGCGCGCACGCTCTCTGCTGGAACAACCGGCTCGGTTCGGATCCGATCCGAACCGACTGGGCCTGCTGCTGCCACACTTCAGATTTGACCGATTCTCTTGCCATAACCACCTCCTACAAACACGGATCGGCCTCCACCTGTCCTAGCACGACCTGATGACCACTTCTCCACTACTTCCGAGATCACCTCAGCGCGTGCCACGTGCCCCTCCGATCCGAACCGATTCGGACTCCCTGACACTCCTCTATGCCTATAAATACACCACAACATGGCCATTTCAAGGGACTTTTGGCACTTGTTCTGGAGGGATTCAACCATTATCGACACAAGGGCTTTGTGAACAGCGGAAGACCGCCCTCTAATCAATCAAAACACGAGGATTTCGTGTATAATCTTCCCTTTAATCTCCTCTTCTTCTGTGTAAACACGAGGATTTCATGTATAAACTGCAAACAAACATCATTGTAATAGTTTTCTTAAGATTTAAGAAACTATAAAGTCGACGTAGGCTTGGATTGAGCCCAACCACTATAAAAATATTGTGTGTATCCTTTACTTTTACTGCTTTTTCTGCATTGTTCGGTGATCGTGAGGTTGTCACATTGAATTTGGGTGTTAGTACCAAAATTTGGTCAAACATTTTCACACATATTTGCTTTCTCTTCATCGCAGGTATGGATTATACTTGCAGCTGGCCGGCCCGGCGCGGCCTTGGATTTCTTGGATTATCCAGAACACATCTTCCTACATTCAGCAAGATATGTTCTGGGGGGCAAAATGTTAACCCGCTTTTTAGTCAAAGCAGTCATACATGGAATCTCTTTTGAACAATACGCTCAAGTGTTGGGAATACCGTCAGAAGACAGCAAGCGATTTGGTTGAAATCGCATCACAAACAAAAATGGCCCGGAACTCCTATCGGACGACCTTTTCTGGGCCCGAAATCATCAATTACGGAGCTAAGCTCCGTAATTCTCGTAGCTCTCTGAATGAGCTTCAGTTTGAGCTTTTGTTCAACTCAATCGGACTTACGGTTTGAAAGTTATGCCCATTTCCGTGAACGCATGCAGAACCGGAAACTTGGATTTGGAATTAGCATATCCCTTTCGGATCGGATCGGCCTAGGAGGACCGGATCGGATTAAGACATCACTCCTTCACCAACTTAGCATCTTCCCTTCAACGCACAGGTGCCGGCTCGGATTGGAGACCCCGGTTGGATCGGGATGAGGCAGACCCGACCCGCCTGCAGTAATCTACACAAAACTTCGCAATGTCTTCGGCTCGAAAGCTCCGCACCGGTTCGGATCGGGACCAAACCGATCCCCTTCGACTCTGCACAGTAGTGCGCGCACGCTCTCTGCTGGAACAACCGGCTCGGTTCGGATCCGATCCGAACCGACTGGGCCTGCTGCTGCCACACTTCAGATTTGACCGATTCTCTTGCCATAACCACCTCCTACAAACACGGATCGGCCTCCACCTGTCCTAGCACGACCTGATGACCACTTCTCCACTACTTCCGAGATTACCTCAGCGCGTGCCACGTGCCCCTCCGATCCGAACCGATTCGGACTCCCTGGCACTCCTCTACGCCTATAAATACACCACAACATGGCCATTTCAAGGGACTTTTGGCACTTGTTCTGGAGGGATTCCACCATTATCGACACAAGGACTTTGTGAACAGCGGAAGACCGCCCTCTAATCAATCAAAACACGAGGATTTCGTGTATAATCTTCCCTTTAATCTCCTCTTCTTCACTGTAAACACGAGGATTTCATGTATAAACTGCAAACAAACATCATTGTAATAGTTTTCTTAAGATTTAAGAAACTATAAAGTCGACGTAGTCTTGGATTGAGCCCAACCACTATAAAAATATTGTGTGTATCCTTTACTTTTACTGCTTTTTCTGCATTGTTCGGTGATCGTGAGGTTGTCACATTGAATTTGGGTGTTAGTACCAAAATTTGGTCAAACATTTTCACACATATTTGCTTTCTCTTCATCGCAGGTATGGATTATACTTGCAGCTGGCCGGCCCGGCGCGGCCTTGGATTTCTTGGATTATCCAGAACACATCTTCCTACATTCAGCAAGATATGTTCTGGGGGGCAAAATGTTGACCCGCTTTTTAGTCAAAGCAGTCATACATGGAATCTCTTTTGAACAATACGCTCAAGTGTTGGGAATACCGTCAGAAGACAGCAAGCGATTTGGTTGAAATCGCATCACAAACAAAGAATGGCCCGGAACTCCTATCGGACGACCTTTTCTGGGCCCGAAATCATCAATTACGGAGCTAGGCTCCGTAATTCTTGTAGCTCTCTGAATGATCTTCAGTTTGAGCTTTGGTTCAACTCAATCGGACTTACGGTTTGAAAGTTATGCCCATTTCCGTGAACGCATGCAGAACCGGAAACTTGGATTTGGAATTAGCATATCCCTTTCGGATCGGATCGGCCTAGGAGGACCGGATCGGATTAAGACATCACTCCTTCACCAACTTAGCATCTTCCCTTCAACGCACAGGTGCCGGCTCGGATTGGAGACCCCGGTTCGGATCGGGATGAGGCAGACCCGACCCGCCTGCAGTAATCTACACAAAACTTCGCAATGTCTTCGGCTCGAAAGCTCCGCACCGGTTCGGATCGGTACCGAACCGATCCCCTTCGACTCTGCACAATACTGCGCGCACGCTCTCTGCTGGAACAACCGGCTCGGTTCGGATCCGATCCGAACCGACTGGGCCTGCTGCTGCCACACTTCAGATTTGACCGATTCTCTTGCCATAACCACCTCCTACAAACACGGATCGGCCTCCACCTGTCCTAGCACGACCTGATGACCACTTCTCCACTACTTCCGAGATCACCTCAGCGCGTGCCACGTGCCCCTCCGATCCGAACCGATTCGGACTCCCTGACACTCCTCTATGCCTATAAATACACCACAACATGGCCATTTCAAGGGACTTTTGGCACTTGTTCTGGAGGGATTCCACCATTATCGACACAAGGACTTTGTGAACAGCGGAAGACCGCCCTCTAATCAATCAAAACACGAGGATTTCGTGTATAATCTTCCCTTTAATCTCCTCTTCTTCTGTGTAAACACGAGGATTTCATGTATAAACTGCAAACAAACATCATTGTAATAGTTTTCTTAAGATTTAAGAAACTATAAAGTCGACGTAGGCTTGGATTGAGCCCAACCACTATAAAAATATTGTGTGTATCCTTTACTTTTACTGCTTTTTCTGCATTGTTCGGTGATCGTGAGGTTGTCACATTGAATTTGGGTGTTAGTACCAAAATTTGGTCAAACATTTTCACACATATTTGCTTTCTCTTCATCGCAGGTATGGATTATACTTGCAGCTGGCCGGCCCGGCGCGGCCTTGGATTTCTTGGATTATCCAGAACACATCTTCCTACATTCAGCAAGATATGTTCTGGGGGGCAAAATGTTGACCCGCTTTTTAGTCAAAGCAGTCATACATGGAATCTCTTTTGAACAATACGCTCAAGTGTTGGGAATACCGTCAGAAGACAGCAAGCGATTTGGTTGAAATCGCATCACAAACAAAAATGGCCCGGAACTCCTATCGGACGACCTTTTCTGGGCCCGAAATCATCAATTACGGAGCAAAGCTCCGTAATTCTCGTAGCTCTCCGAATGAGCTTCAGTTTGAGCTTTGGTTCAACTCAATCGGACTTACGGTTTGAAAGTTATGCCCATTTCCGTGAACGCATGCAGAACCGGAAACTTGGATTTGGAATTAGCATATCCCTTTCGGATCGGATCGGCCTAGGAGGACCGGATCGGATTAAGACATCACTCCTTCACCAACTTAGCATCTTCCCTTCAACGCACAGGTGCCGGCTCGGATTGGAGACCCCGGTTCGGATCGGGATGAGGCAGACCCGACCCGCCTGCAGTAATCTACACAAAACTTCGCAATGTCTTCGGCTCGAAAGCTCCGCACCGGTTCGGATCGGGACCGAACCGATCCCCTTCGACTCTGCACAGTAGTGCGCGCACGCTCTCTGCTGGAACAACCGGCTCGGTTCGGATCCGATCCGAACCGACTGGGCCTGCTGCTGCCACACTTCAGATTTGACCGATTCTCTTGCCATAACCACCTCCTACAAACACGGATCGGCCTCCACCTGTCCTAGCACGACCTGATGACCACATCTCCACTACTTCCGAGATCACCTCAGCGCGTGCCACGTGCACCTCCGATCCGAACCGATTCGGACTCCCTGGCACTCCTCTACGCCTATAAATACACCACAACATGGCCATTTCAAGGGACTTTTGGCACTTGTTCTGGAGGGATTCCACCATTATCGACACAAGGACTTTGTGAACAGCGGAAGACCGCCCTCTAATCAATCAAAACACGAGGATTTCGTGTATAATCTTCCCTTTAATCTCCTCTTCTTCACTGTAAACACGAGGATTTCATGTATAAACTGCAAACAAACATCATTGTAATAGTTTTCTTAAGATTTAAGAAACTATAAAGTCGACGTAGGCTTGGATTGAGCCCAACCACTATAAAAATATTGTGTGTATCCTTTACTTTTACTCCTTTTTCTGTATTGTTCGGTGATCGTGAGGTTGTCACATTGAATTTGGGTGTTAGTACCAAAATTTGGTCAAACATTTTCACACATATTTGCTTTCTCTTCATCGCAGGTATGGATTATACTTGCAGCTGGCCGGCCCGGCGCGGCCTTGGATTTCTTGGATTATCCAGAACACATCTTCCTACATTCAGCAAGATATGTTCTGGGGGGCAAAATGTTGACCCGCTTTTTAGTCAAAGCAGTCATACATGGAATCTATTTTGAACAATACGCTCAAGTGTTGGGAATACCGTCAGAAGACAGCAAGCGATTTGGTTGAAATCGAATCACAAACAAAGAATGGCCCGGAACTCCTATCGGACGACCTTTTCTGGCCCCGAAATCATCAATTACGGAGCTATGCTCCGTAATTCTCGTAGCTCTCTGAATGAGCTTCAGTTTGAGGTTTGGTTCAACTCAATCGGACTTACGGTTTGAAAGTTATTCCCATTTCCGTGAACGCATGCAGAACCGGAAACTTGGATTTGGAATTAGCATATCCCTTTCGGATCGGATCGGCCTAGGAGGACCGGATCGGATTAAGACATCACTCCTTCACCAACTTAGCATCTTCCCTTCAACGCACAGGTGCCGGCTCGGATTGGAGACCCCGGTTCGGATCGGGATGAGGCAGACCCGACCCGCCTGCAGTAATCTACACAAAACTTCGCAATGTCTTCGGCTCGAAAGCTCCGCACCGGTTTGGATCGGGACCGAACCGATCCCCTTCGACTCTGCACAGTAGTGCGCGCACGCTCTCTGCTGGAACAACCGGCTCGGTTCGGATCCGATCCGAACCGACTGGGCCTGCTGCTGCCACACTTCAGATTTGACCGATTCTCTTGCCATAACCACCTCCTACAAACACGGATCGGCCTCCACCTGTCCTAGCACGACCTGATGACCACTTCTCCACTACTTCCGAGATCACCTCAGCGCGTGCCACGTGCCCCTCCGATCCGAACCGATTCGGACTCCCTGACACTCCTCTATGCCTATAAATACACCACAACATGGCCATTTCAAGGGACTTTTGGCACTTGTTCTGGAGGGATTCCACCATTATCGACACAAGGACTTTGTGAACAGCGGAAGACCGCCCTCTAGTCAATCAAAACACGAGGATTTCGTGTATAATCTTCCCTTTAATCTCCTCTTCTTCCGTGTAAACACGAGGATTTCATGTATATACTGCAAACAAACATCATTGTAATAGTTTTCTTAAGATTTAAGAAACTATAAAGTCGACGTAGGCTTGGATTGAGCCCAACCACTATAAAAATATTGTGTGTATCCTTTACTTTTACTGCTTTTTCTGCATTGTTCGATGATCGTGAGGTTGTCACATTGAATTTGGGTGTTAGTACCAAAATTTGGTCAAACATTTTCACACATATTTGCTTTCTCTTCATCGCAGGTATGGATTATACTTGCAGCTGGCCGGCCCGGCGCGGCCTTGGATTTCTTGGATTATCCAGAACACATCTTCCTACATTCAGCAAGATATGTTCTGGGGGGCAAAATGTTGACCCGCTTTTTTGTCAAAGCAGTCATACATGGAATCTCTTCTGAACAATACGCTCAAGTGTTGGGAATACCGTCAGAAGACAGCAAGCGATTTGGTTGAAATCGCATCACAAACAAAAATGGCCCGGAACTCCTATCGGACGACCTTTTCTGGGCCCGAAATCATCAATTACGGAGCTGAGCTCTGTAATTCTCGTAGCTCTCTGAATGAGCTTCAGTTTGAGCTTTGGTTCAACTCAATCGGACTTATGGTTTGAAAGTTATGCCCATTTCCGTGAACGCATGCAGAACCGGAAACTTGGATTTGGAATTAGCATATCCCTTTCGGATCGGATCGGCCTAGGAGGACCGGATCGGATTAAGACATCACTCCTTCACCAACTTAGCATCTTCCCTTCAACGCACAGGTGCCGGCTCGGATTGGAGACCCCGGTTCGGATCGGGATGAGGCAGACCCGACCCGCCTGCAGTAATCTACACAAAACTTCGCAATGTCTTCGGCTCGAAAGCTCCGCACCGGTTCGGATCGGGACCGAACCGATCCCCTTCGACTCTGCACAGTAGTGCGCGCACGCTCTCTGCTGGAACAACCGGCTCGGTTCGGATCCGATCCGAACCGACTGGGCCTGCTGCTGCCACACTTCAGATTTGACCGATTCTCTTGCCATAACCACCTCCTACAAACACGGATCGGCCTCCACCTGTCCTAGCACGACCTGATGACCACTTCTCCACTACTTCCGAGATCACTTCAGCGCGTGCCACGTGCCCCTCCGATCCGAACCGATTCGGAATCCCTGGCACTCCTCTACGCCTATAAATACACCACAACATGGCCATTTCAAGGGACTTTTGGCACTTGTTCTGGAGGGATTCCACCATTATCGACACAAGGACTTTGTGAACAGCGGAAGACCGCCCTCTAATCAATCAAAACACGAGGATTTCGTGTATAATCTTCCCTTTAATCTCCTCTTTTTCACTGTAAACACGAGGATTTCATGTATAAACTGCAAACAAACATCATTGTAATAGTTTTCTTAAGATTTAAGAAACTATAAAGTCGACGTAGGCTTGGATTGAGCCCAACCACTATAAAAATATTGTGTGTATCCTTTACTTTTACTCCTTTTTCTGCATTGTTCGGTGATCGTGAGGTTGTCACATTGAATTTGGGTGTTAGTACCAAAATTTGGTCAAACATTTTCACACATATTTGCTTTCTCTTCATCGCAGGTATGGATTATACTTGCAGCTGGCCGGCCCGGCGCGGCCTTGGATTTCTTGGATTATCCAGAACACATCTTCCTACATTCAGCAAGATATGTTCTGGGGGGCAAAATGTTGACCCGCTTTTTAGTCAAAGCAGTCATACATGGAATCTCTTTTGAACAATACGCTCAAGTGTTGGGAATACCGTCAGAAGACAGCAAGCGATTTGGTTGAAATCGCATCACAAACAAAGAATGGCCCGGAACTCCTATCGGACGACCTTTTCTGGGCCCGAAATCATCAATTACGGAGCTATGCTCCGTAATTCTCGTAGCTCTCTGAATGAGCTTCAGTTTGAGCTTTGGTTCAACTCAATCGGACTTACGGTTTGAAAGTTATGCCCATTTCCGTGAACGCATGCAGAACCGGAAACTTGGATTTGGAATTAGCATATCCCTTTCGGATCGGATCGGCCTAGGAGGACCGGATCGGATTAAGACATCACTCCTTCACCAACTTAGCATCTTCCCTTCAACGCACAGGTGCCGGCTCGGATTGGAGACCCCGGTTCGGATCGGGATGAGGCAGACCCGACCCGCCTGCAGTAATCTACACAAAACTTCGCAATGTCTTCGGCTCGAAAGCTCCGCACCGGTTCGGATCGGGACCGAACCGATCCCCTTCGACTCTGCACAGTAGTGCGCGCACGCTCTCTGCTGGAACAACCGGCTCGGTTCGGATCCGATCCGAACCGACTGGGCCTGCTGCTGCCACACTTCAGATTTGACCGATTCTCTTGCCATAACCACCTCCTACAAACACGGATCGGCCTCCACCTGTCCTAGCACGACCTGATGACCACATCTCCACTACTTCCGAGATCACCTCAGCGCGTGCCACGTGCACCTCCGATCCGAACCGATTCGGACTCCCTGGCACTCCTCTACGCCTATAAATACACCACAACATGGCCATTTCAAGGGACTTTTGGCACTTGTTCTGGAGGGATTCCACCATTATCGACACAAGGACTTTGTGAACAGCGGAAGACCGCCCTCTAATCAATCAAAACACGAGGATTTCGTGTATAATCTTCCCTTTAATCTCCTCTTCTTCACTGTAAACACGAGGATTTCATGTATAAACTGCAAACAAACATCATTGTAATAGTTTTCTTAAGATTTAAGAAACTATAAAGTCGACGTAGGCTTGGATTGAGCCCAACCACTATAAAAATATTGTGTGTATCCTTTACTTTTACTCCTTTTTCTGTATTGTTCGGTGATCGTGAGGTTGTCACATTGAATTTGGGTGTTAGTACCAAAATTTGGTCAAACATTTTCACACATATTTGCTTTCTCTTCATCGCAGGTATGGATTATACTTGCAGCTGGCCGGCCCGGCGCGGCCTTGGATTTCTTGGATTATCCAGAACACATCTTCCTACATTCAGCAAGATATGTTCTGGGGGGCAAAATGTTGACCCGCTTTTTAGTCAAAGCAGTCATACATGGAATCTCTTTTGAACAATACGCTCAAGTGTTGGGAATACCGTCAGAAGACAGCAAGCGATTTGGTTGAAATCGCATCACAAACAAAGAATGGCCCGGAACTCCTATCGGACGACCTTTTCTGGGCCCGAAATCATCAATTACGGAGCTATGCTCCGTAATTCTCGTAGCTCTCTGAATGAGCTTCAGTTTGAGGTTTGGTTCAACTCAATCGGACTTACGGTTTGAAAGTTATTCCCATTTCCGTGAACGCATGCAGAACCGGAAACTTGGATTTGGAATTAGCATATCCCTTTCGGATCGGATCGGCCTAGGAGGACCGGATCGGATTAAGACATCACTCCTTCACCAACTTAGCATCTTCCCTTCAACGCACAGGTGCCGGCTCGGATTGGAGACCCCGGTTCGGATCGGGATGAGGCAGACCCGACCCGCCTGCAGTAATCTACACAAAACTTCGCAATGTCTTCGGCTCGAAAGCTCCGCACCGGTTTGGATCGGGACCGAACCGATCCCCTTCGACTCTGCACAGTAGTGCGCGCACGCTCTCTGCTGGAACAACCGGCTCGGTTCGGATCCGATCCGAACCGACTGGGCCTGCTGCTGCCACACTTCAGATTTGACCGATTCTCTTGCCATAACCACCTCCTACAAACACGGATCGGCCTCCACCTGTCCTAGCACGACCTGATGACCACTTCTCCACTACTTCCGAGATCACCTCAGCGCGTGCCACGTGCCCCTCCGATCCGAACCGATTCGGACTCCCTGACACTCCTCTATGCCTATAAATACACCACAACATGGCCATTTCAAGGGACTTTTGGCACTTGTTCTGGAGGGATTCCACCATTATCGACACAAGGACTTTGTGAACAGCGGAAGACCGCCCTCTAGTCAATCAAAACACGAGGATTTTGTAACACCCCACTCCCGCTATGATCACTCACTAAGGGAATGCCATAGCATCGGTGGAGTATTTTAGTGAATATAGAACAGAAAAATTATGACAAGACAGATATAAATAGTACTTGAAATTTTAAAACATCATCTCATAACAGCGGAAGTAAAACATGTCTGGTTACATCATAAAACCACAATAAAGGTCAAGTATAATATCCATCAAAATAAAGAAGTACATAATCCCACTCTCATACAATAGCCAAACAAAAGAAAAGATAACTGGATAACTGGAGCTTTACATCTATCCAAGCTCCTAAAGACTGGAACAGCAATCCGATCAAGCTCCACTACTGCTAGGATCCACCGTAGGACCTGAGGGTTGGGAAAAAGATAAAAACAACAGGGTCAGACATAAGTCTGAGCGAGTCCTATAACTTTAACAATACAATCGTTAAAGTAACCAGAGAAGACATAAACTGATATACGGTAACATATAGGGATGAATGGCTACCCTAAGCAGTCAACTAAACGAAGATAAAGGATAAAGACGCATCTACCCTCCCTAAGGTAAATTACTAAACTGCACCACACCAGTCGTTCCTAACTTAAAGGTTGATCCCACCCAAGGACTTATAAAATTTACTAATTAGTACCTGCGTACCCCTAGGTGACCAAGTAGGCGCCACGGGGCCCTACAATCCACTAGGTGTACACACTACTTCCCATTCGATCGGCTCCCTAACGTAGATACCCGTGCTGGCCCCACCGTGGGATGTATCATTCCCCAATGTGGCAACCTGATGAAACTAAAGGTGCACGGCTTATATCTACTCGATGCAACAACGGCTTACCTACCAGCCCGGGCCCACTCACGCATATGAAGCCCGTTGGACTTGCGTTGCCACCGCTAACCCGTTTGCCTCTTACAGTCAAACCCAGTATGCGTGTCCCGTCCTCGACATGGGTCGAGCCCACAAAGATACGTATGGGTTACTGGTTGAAATGGGCCTCCACAAGCTACCCACCTAAGCTTGTCCCTTTTTCTAGTATATCCCACTTAACCCTTTAATCATGTTTTAATTACATGTTCTATTTTGGTTAAGTATTCTAATCGTATTTTCTATTGCCACCCAAGGCAACCACTAGATTTTCTCATGCCACCCGAGGCACCCACTTAACCCCTCATGTCCCTCTACATGCTAATGTGGTTAAGTGTTTCTTAATTAATTAATTAAGAACGTAACCTTTGTAAAGACCTCTCACATTAGACTGTCTTTTATGACCGCTGGTTAAGCCGGTTGGGTCCGGGCAGCCTTATGTCATAACAGAGTCTAACCTCGTGTCTTTACATTAATTACGTATTTAGTTTGTGCCTAAGACCTCTCACATTGGGCTAACATTTGTAGCAACTGGTTAAGCCGGTTGGGTCCGGGCAGTTTTACGCTACAACTGAGTCCAACCTCGTGTCTTAGTCAATTAATTACACCTAATTAATCACCCTCATAATTTTATATTAATTATCCCTAATTAATCAAGTTTTCTTAACATGGGTAGACCTAACTTAATAGGTAAATTCCCATGGGGTAGACCTAACTCAATAGGTAAATTCCCAACACATAGTATGGGTACACCTAACCAAATAGGCAAATTCCCATACTATGTTTATTTATTTTGTGTTATGCATAATTATATTAATTTCACACAATCTTATTAACTTATGCATTTAATTACCCCATCGTTCCCACGTAATTTCGTTCATGATATAACACATATAAAAGGTGTCAACTTGCATATGAATGAACATGTTTCAAAGGTGCCATCTTGCATATTAACAAACACATAACTTGCATATGAACTTGCATAACATGTCACATAACTTGCATATAATATGTCACATAACTTACATATTCATTTTGCATAACAAACTTGCATATTAGCTTATAGACTTGCATAATGTGTCATCATGAACTTGCATATTAATAAACATGTAACTTGCATATTTACATACATGTAACTCGCATATTAACAAACATGTAACTTGCATATAAAGAAACATGTAACTTGCATATTTACATACATGTAACTTGCATATTAACAAACATGTAACTTGCATATTAACAAACATGTAACTTGCATATTTACATACATGTAACTTGCATATTAACAAACATGTAACTTGCATATTAACAAACATGTAACTTGCATAGCATATTACCATGAACTTGCATAACATGCATATGATTACATAGCCCACAACTTGCATATTTAGCATCATGCAAACATAACATACATCATATTAAACTTGCATAAGCTTACATACTCAACATGCATAAACATAAGATTAATGCTAACATCATATCATATGATTCAAAGCTCATTAACCCACATACAAAACCATAAATCTCATCACATCTCATCTAATTAGTTTACCAAAAGATCATCAAAGTGATAGAAACTCACAACTAGCAACTTTGAACACCAAATGAAGAAGATTAAGATGCTAAGAAGGGATTAGAAGTTGATTAGAGAGTGATTAGTATGCAACCCTCTTCATAAAATTAGTGGAGGCCATGAGAGCTAGCATTTTGCCATAGTTTAGTCACTAGGTTTAATTATGAATGAATTAGGGTAGGTTAGGGTCTTATTTATAGATTAGGCAAGTGTTTTAGGCCATAGGATTAACCCTAGATTCAATCCAAGCCATCAAAGCATGTCTTGGGGAAGAAGTCAAGTGTAGGAACCATCTAGGGCCTTTAGATTAAAGATGGACCATGAGAACCATTCAAATGCAAAATCTGCACTTGAGCGAATCGGCCCACGGGTTGACAGCCAAACACCCTGGATTAACCCCTAGTCGACCCAGCGGGCTCGGGTCGACTTCAAAAATCGGCCGGTTCGGTTATTCCCCTCTCCCAATTCGCTGTTTTGAGCATTTTTGCATATTTATTTATTAAATTTTCAATTATATATATATATATATATATATATATATCAATATATATATATATATATATATATCTACACAACCCATTTCACTTAATTAAGTATACTTTAATTTGGGAATTTTCGTGAAACTTCGCGAGGCCATATCTTGGTCATACGGACTCCGATTTTCGAAAACTCGGACTCTATTTCGCGTATTTTTCCGAGACGAACACAATGGCATAGCCCGTTTCCCTTGATTCCCATTTTAGAATTAAATTCTGCCTCGATTTATGTTATTACAGGTTATTGAAAATACGGGTTGTTACATTCTCCCCTCCTTAAAGGATTTCGTCCCCGAAATCTTCAAGTTAGGAAGAACGTATCCTACCATCCAATCATCCATCTACTCAAAGCATCATCCACGAGCAATCATTGTCCTTACAAGATTCTAAATGCTGGATGGATATATGCAAAAGTGTGTGTATATGTACTTACCTAATGCGAAAATCAGGCGGTTACTGATACAGTAAACCTCCTTAATGCAAACCATGATAGTGCCATGCATCCAATATGTATGCGAAACCCTATTGACACATACAAATTTCTACATGCGTGCACAACCATACACAAAAATGCATCATCCATATGATAACACAGCCATGATACATCCATCAATCTAACTACCACATCCATTTATGCAATATGCAACATGAAGTGACTGAGCCGATCTAGTGCCTAATGTGTGTGTATATGCATCCACGAGCAACCACTAGCAAACAATTGCATCCATATGCATCCATCAACCATAACATGTTTCAAACACATGTTTCAACCATAGGTTTTACCCTATCTAAAGGTCATAGGTATTAGCGAGAGGATATACTAAAGATAAGATAAGTACTAGACAAGCAATAAAGGAGAAGTTAAAAGACATACTCTCAAAAAGAAATGGATACAAAGAACGCATCTTTGCTTCCGTCTCCCAAGTAGCATTGCTTTCGTCATCTCCCCATTGCACTTTAACTAGCTGAACTTCTCTGTTCCTCAACTTCCTAGTTTCTGACCCAAGGATGCGAGTAGGAGCTCGTCGAATCGTCGCATCACGCTCTACCTCTACATCTCTAAGCAAGCTCGGCTCTACCACCTCCGCGGTCTCATGTAAGCACTTCCTCAAATGTGATACATGGAATACATCATGAACACCACTAAGTCTGTCGGGCAACTCCACCCTATATGCCATCCGTCCAATCCTTTCCTTAATAGGAAACGGCCCAACAAATCTCGGTGCTAACTTCCCTACGGACCCAAAGCGAACAACATTTCTCAATGGAGATACTTTGACAAAAACCATGTCCCCAACCTCAAACTCAAGATCCGCCCTTCTCCGATCCGCATAAGATTTCTGTCTATCTTGCGCTGCTTTCATCCTTTTTCGAATTAAATCAATCTTCTCTGAAGTCTCTCTAACCATATCCGGCCCAAGCAAGATCTTATCCGTAGATTCCCACCAACATGTAGGAGATCGACAAGGCCTTCCATAAAGAGCTTCGAAAGGAGCCATACCAATACTGGACTGAAAGCTGTTATTATATGCGAACTCCACCAAAGGAAGATGTTCTTCCCATGTACCTCCAAAATCCAAGATACAAAGCCTCAAAAGATCTTCTAAGATACGGTTCACCCTCTCGGTCTGACCGTCCGTCTGAGGATGATATGCGGTGCTCAAACACAACTGAGTCCCTACCGCCTCTTGCAAACTTCTCCAAAACTCACTAGTGAAAATAGGATCTCGATCACTCACAATGCTGGATGGTACGCCATGCAATCTAACAATCTCTCTAACATAGACTGAAGCAAGCCATGGAGCGGTCCTCTTACTCTTTACGGGTATAAAATGGGCACTCTTGGTAAGTCTGTCTACCACAACCCAAATTCCCGTATTGCCCTTCCTCGATCTCGGTAACCCGTCGATGAAATCCATCGAGACACTATCCCACTTCCACTGTGGAACTTCCAATGGGTGTAGCAACCCACCGGGTTTCCTTTGCTCCACTTTAACTTGTTGGCACACTAAGCATCTAGCCACATACTCGGCCACATCTTTCTTCATACCGGCCCAGAAGAAAACTCTCTTCATGTCTTGGTACATTTTGTCTCCACCGGGATGAATAGTCATTCTTGAACGATGTGCATCATCCAAAATAGCCTTCTTCAAACCCTCATCTTGCGGTACACAAAGTCTACCGTCTCTATGCAACCATCCCTTATCATCTATGGTGTATCTACCCAAATGGCTGGACGACTCCCCTCTTATAAGCTTCTCTACCAACACAACCAACTGTGGGTCGTCTCGTTGAGCCTCGCCAATCCGTCTCAAAAGAGTAGGTCTAACCTCCAAGGATGCCAACAAACCAGGTACAAAATCAACAGAAGGTCTGAAGTCAAACAAAGAAAGAAACTCCAAGCTTCGTCGTTCCACGAACAATGGACTCAAAGATAGCCTTTTTCTACTTAAGGCGTCTGCCACCACGTTACCCTTACCAGGGGTATACGCTATCTCGAAATCATAGGATGCTAAGAACTCCATCCACCTTTGCTGTCTTAAGTTTAAATCCTTCTGAGAGAATAAGTACTTCAATGATTTATGGTCGGTGAACAACTCGAATCTCTCACCAAGAAGATAATGGCGCCAAGACTTAAGTGCGAAAACAATCGCGGCCAACTCTAGATCATGGGTAGGGTAATTCTTCTCATGCACTCTCAATTGTCTCCCTCCATAGGCTATTACCCTTCCCTCCTGCATCAAGACTGCGCCTAATCCTGTTCCACAAGCATCGGTATAAACAACAAACGGCTTACTCCCATCTGGAAGCACTAAAACTGGAGCGGTGGTCAAAGCTCTCTTTAACCGTCGGAAAGCATCATCACAATCTACATCCCATGAGAAAACCAGATTCTTCTTCGTCAAGCGGGTTAATGGGGCTGATATCTTCGCGAAGTCTTTGATGAACTTCCTATAATATCCTGCCAACCCCAAGAAACTTCTTACCTCGGTAGCATTTCTAGGAACTTTCCAATCCTGGATAGATACTATCTTTGCGGGATCCACAGCTATCCCTTCCTTAGAGACCACATGCCCTAAGAATCGCACTTCTCTTCTCCAAAAATGGCATTTAGAGAATTTAGCTTTAAGACTATGCGCTCGAAGAGTCTCCAACACTTCCTTGAGATGTAAGGCATGCTCTTCTTCATTCTTGGAAAAGACCAAGATGTCATCCACAAAAACTACTACAAACTTATTCAGATACTTTCTGAACACTCTACTCATGAGATCAACAAAGTATGCGGGGGCGTTTGTCAACCCAAATGGCATCACTAGCCACTCATAAAAACCATCCGGAGTCCGGAAAGCAGTCTTCTCTATACTGTCCTCCGCCACTCTTAACTGATGAAACCCTGTAGCTAAGTCCATCTGCGAAAATACTGACGCGCCAACCAACTGATCAAAGAGATCATCTATCCTCGGTAATGGGTGTCTATTCTTCTTCGTGAGCTTATTAAGTTCCCTATAATCCACACAAAGTCTGAGGGACCCATCCGCCTTCGTGGCAAACACTACTGGAGCTCCCCACTCCGATATACTTCGCCTTATGAACCCCTTCTCAAGCAACTCCCCTACTTGCTTATGAAGTTCTCTTCTCTCACGAGGAGCCATGTGGCGTACTGGCAAAGACACTGGTTTGGCATTATCCACCAAATAAATTCGGAAATCTATCTCCCGCTTCGGAGGCAAACCCTTTACTTCTTCAAACACATCCGGATATTCCCGGACTACTCTGACAGAACACAAACTTTCGACCGAAGCATCGAGCGATTCAAGATAACTTAGCAAAACAGATTCCATGGGATTGCAAGAGATCTCGAGAGTGTTACCCAAGCGGGTCATGAGCCTGACAACTCTCCTTTCGCAATCAAGAACGGCACCATTACTGGATAACCAGTCCATGCCCAAGATCAACCCATAGCCCGTGAAGCCCAATACAAAAGCATCACATCTAAACTCAACGCTAAGTATAGAAATCTTCAAACCCAAACATATCATAGACAGATATATGGAGCCCCCAATTGGGTTTGAGACAACCAAGGGATCATCAACTAGACTGGTGTCTAAGTGCAGTGACTCAACTAACGATGATGAGATAAAAGAATGCGATGCGCCAGAGTCAAACAAAGTACGAACTGGATGATCAAACAGAAAAACCAGACTTTCAACGGAAATAGTTCTACCTCTCTGCTGAATCGGTGGAACTGAGAGAACCTGAACTTGCCCCCCTGACTGAGGTGGTGCTATAAGAGCTTGCACCTGGCCTCCTGAGGTAGACCCCGTCTTCTGCCCCTTCTTTGGGCAGTTTTTCACAAGATGCCCTGCTTCACCACAATGAAAGCAACCGGTCTTCTTCTTTTTGCGACAATCCTTACTGAGGTGTCCTGGTGTTCCACAATTGAAGCACTTCTTCTTCGTCTTCTTTTTGTCACCATTGCCTTTTCCGCCCTTGCCTTGTTGTTGCTGTTGCGGTTTCTTCTGATCCCCCTTTTTCTCTGGTGCCTTAGAATTCTTATCATCCTCATGCATAAGTGCCATGTAGACAAGCTTCTCAAAAGTGGCCCCCATAGGAATGTGAGTCATAGCTATTCCTTGCAATGGTTCGTTCAAGCCTCTAACGAACCTCAAAGCCTTCTTCTCCGGTGTATTCACCAACTCTATGCCAAACCTTGCTAATTGATTGAATTTGTTGACATATTCTTTCACCGTGAGATTCCCTTGCTTCAAATTCAAGAACTTCTCCATAAACAGATTCTCTTCCGCCCTTGAGAGAAACTTAGCCCCAAACCTTTGCTTAAAATCTGCCCAAGAGTCAACAGGGCGTTCTCCATTAGTGACCTCCCACCAGAATGAGGCCTCTCCCTTCATTAACCAAGCCGCCAACTTGACTTTCTTTCCCTCTTCCACTTCAAAGATATCTAGCAACTCTTCCACTTCCTTAAGCCAATCTCTAGCCTCTACGAAAGTCTCTGAACCAAGAAAAGGTTTTCCTCCTATAGCCTTGAACTCCTTGCAAACCTTAGCAAAATTATCCACTCTAGGCTGAGGAGGAGGAGCGGTTGTCTCTGGTGTAGTAGCATTGGCCGGACCCGCAGCCGCGGCCCTAGCCTCTTGCAACCTCCTATACCATAGTGGTATAACTAAACCCTCCGGGATGTTAAGATCTTCAGCCATGCTGAAACGAAAGAGGAAAGATTCAAAAAGGAGATTCCGAAAGATAAAGATATGGCTATTGGGGATTATGCTTTTCTTTTTCAAAAACTTTTTCTCTTAGAAGACATGCTTTTAAAAATACTTTCTTCGAAAATACTCTTAGAAAGTAGTTTTTCTCAAAAATTTTATCTGTTCTGGTAACCTTAAGCTCTGATACCACGTGTAACACCCCACTCCCGCTATGATCACTCACTAAGGGAATGCCATAGCATCGGTGGAGTATTTTAGTGAATATAGAACAGAAAAATTATGACAAGACAGATATAAATAGTACTTGAAATTTTAAAACATCATCTCATAACAGCGGAAGTAAAACATGTCTGGTTACATCATAAAACCACAATAAAGGTCAAGTATAATATCCATCAAAATAAAGAAGTACATAATCCCACTCTCATACAATAGCCAAACAAAAGAAAAGATAACTGGATAACTGGAGCTTTACATCTATCCAAGCTCCTAAAGACTGGAACAGCAATCCGATCAAGCTCCACTACTGCTAGGATCCACCGTAGGACCTGAGGGTTGGGAAAAAGATAAAAACAACAGGGTCAGACATAAGTCTGAGCGAGTCCTATAACTTTAACAATACAATCGTTAAAGTAACCAGAGAAGACATAAACTGATATACGGTAACATATAGGGATGAATGGCTACCCTAAGCAGTCAACTAAACGAAGATAAAGGATAAAGACGCATCTACCCTCCCTAAGGTAAATTACTAAACTGCACCACACCAGTCGTTCCTAACTTAAAGGTTGATCCCACCCAAGGACTTATAAAATTTACTAATTAGTACCTGCGTACCCCTAGGTGACCAAGTAGGCGCCACGGGGCCCTACAATCCACTAGGTGTACACACTACTTCCCATTCGATCGGCTCCCTAACGTAGATACCCGTGCTGGCCCCACCGTGGGATGTATCATTCCCCAATGTGGCAACCTGATGAAACTAAAGGTGCACGGCTTATATCTACTCGATGCAACAACGGCTTACCTACCAGCCCGGGCCCACTCACGCATATGAAGCCCGTTGGACTTGCGTTGCCACCGCTAACCCGTTTGCCTCTTACAGTCAAACCCAGTATGCGTGTCCCGTCCTCGACATGGGTCGAGCCCACAAAGATACGTATGGGTTACTGGTTGAAATGGGCCTCCACAAGCTACCCACCTAAGCTTGTCCCTTTTTCTAGTATATCCCACTTAACCCTTTAATCATGTTTTAATTACATGTTCTATTTTGGTTAAGTATTCTAATCGTATTTTCTATTGCCACCCAAGGCAACCACTAGATTTTCTCATGCCACCCGAGGCACCCACTTAACCCCTCATGTCCCTCTACATGCTAATGTGGTTAAGTGTTTCTTAATTAATTAATTAAGAACGTAACCTTTGTAAAGACCTCTCACATTAGACTGTCTTTTATGACCGCTGGTTAAGCCGGTTGGGTCCGGGCAGCCTTATGTCATAACAGAGTCTAACCTCGTGTCTTTACATTAATTACGTATTTAGTTTGTGCCTAAGACCTCTCACATTGGGCTAACATTTGTAGCAACTGGTTAAGCCGGTTGGGTCCGGGCAGTTTTACGCTACAACTGAGTCCAACCTCGTGTCTTAGTCAATTAATTACACCTAATTAATCACCCTCATAATTTTATATTAATTATCCCTAATTAATCAAGTTTTCTTAACATGGGTAGACCTAACTTAATAGGTAAATTCCCATGGGGTAGACCTAACTCAATAGGTAAATTCCCAACACATAGTATGGGTACACCTAACCAAATAGGCAAATTCCCATACTATGTTTATTTATTTTGTGTTATGCATAATTATATTAATTTCACACAATCTTATTAACTTATGCATTTAATTACCCCATCGTTCCCACGTAATTTCGTTCATGATATAACACATATAAAAGGTGTCAACTTGCATATGAATGAACATGTTTCAAAGGTGCCATCTTGCATATTAACAAACACATAACTTGCATATGAACTTGCATAACATGTCACATAACTTGCATATAATATGTCACATAACTTACATATTCATTTTGCATAACAAACTTGCATATTAGCTTATAGACTTGCATAATGTGTCATCATGAACTTGCATATTAATAAACATGTAACTTGCATATTTACATACATGTAACTCGCATATTAACAAACATGTAACTTGCATATAAAGAAACATGTAACTTGCATATTTACATACATGTAACTTGCATATTAACAAACATGTAACTTGCATATTAACAAACATGTAACTTGCATATTTACATACATGTAACTTGCATATTAACAAACATGTAACTTGCATATTAACAAACATGTAACTTGCATAGCATATTACCATGAACTTGCATAACATGCATATGATTACATAGCCCACAACTTGCATATTTAGCATCATGCAAACATAACATACATCATATTAAACTTGCATAAGCTTACATACTCAACATGCATAAACATAAGATTAATGCTAACATCATATCATATGATTCAAAGCTCATTAACCCACATACAAAACCATAAATCTCATCACATCTCATCTAATTAGTTTACCAAAAGATCATCAAAGTGATAGAAACTCACAACTAGCAACTTTGAACACCAAATGAAGAAGATTAAGATGCTAAGAAGGGATTAGAAGTTGATTAGAGAGTGATTAGTATGCAACCCTCTTCATAAAATTAGTGGAGGCCATGAGAGCTAGCATTTTGCCATAGTTTAGTCACTAGGTTTAATTATGAATGAATTAGGGTAGGTTAGGGTCTTATTTATAGATTAGGCAAGTGTTTTAGGCCATAGGATTAACCCTAGATTCAATCCAAGCCATCAAAGCATGTCTTGGGGAAGAAGTCAAGTGTAGGAACCATCTAGGGCCTTTAGATTAAAGATGGACCATGAGAACCATTCAAATGCAAAATCTGCACTTGAGCGAATCGGCCCACGGGTTGACAGCCAAACACCCTGGATTAACCCCTAGTCGACCCAGCGGGCTCGGGTCGACTTCAAAAATCGGCCGGTTCGGTTATTCCCCTCTCCCAATTCGCTGTTTTGAGCATTTTTGCATATTTATTTATTAAATTTTCAATTATATATATATATATATATATATATATATCAATATATATATATATATATATATATCTACACAACCCATTTCACTTAATTAAGTATACTTTAATTTGGGAATTTTCGTGAAACTTCGCGAGGCCATATCTTGGTCATACGGACTCCGATTTTCGAAAACTCGGACTCTATTTCGCGTATTTTTCCGAGACGAACACAATGGCATAGCCCGTTTCCCTTGATTCCCATTTTAGAATTAAATTCTGCCTCGATTTATGTTATTACAGGTTATTGAAAATACGGGTTGTTACAGATTTCGTGTATAATCTTCCCTTTAATCTCCTCTTCTTCCGTGTAAACACGAGGATTTCATGTATAAACTGCAAACAAACATCATTGTAATAGTTTTCTTAAGATTTAAGAAACTATAAAGTCGACGTAGGCTTGGATTGAGCCCAACCACTATAAAAATATTGTGTGTATCCTTTACTTTTACTGCTTTTTCTGCATTGTTCGGTGATCGTGAGGTTGTCACATTGAATTTGGGTGTTAGTACCAAAATTTGGTCAAACATTTTCACACATATTTGCTTTCTCTTCATCGCAGGTATGGATTATACTTGCAGCTGGCCGGCCCGGCGCGGCCTTGGATTTCTTGGATTATCCAGAACACATCTTCCTACATTCAGCAAGATATGTTCTGGGGGGCAAAATGTTGACCCGCTTTTTAGTCAAAGCAGTCATACATGGAATCTCTTTTGAACAATACGCTCAAGTGTTGGGAATACCGTCAGAAGACAGCAAGCGATTTGGTTGAAATCGCATCACAAACAAAAATGGCCCGGAACTCCTATCGGACGACCTTTTCTGGGCCCGAAATCATCAATTACGGAGCTAAGCTCCGTAATTCTCGTAGCTCTCTGAACGAGCTTCAGTTTGAGCTTTGGTTCAACTCAATCGGACTTACGGTTTGAAAGTTATGCCCATTTCCGTGAACGCATGCAGAACCGGAAACTTGGATTTGGAATTAGCATATCCCTTTCGGATCGGATCGGCCTAGGAGGACCGGATCGGATTAAGACATCACTCCTTCACCAACTTAGCATCTTCCCTTCAACGCACAGGTGCCGGCTCGGATTGGAGACCCCGGTTCGGATCGGGATGAGGCAGACCCGACCCGCCTGCAGTAATCTACACAAAACTTCGCAATGTCTTCGGCTCGAAAGCTCCGCACCGGTTCGGATCGGGACCGAACCGATCCCCTTCGACTCTGCACAGTAGTGCGCGCACGCTCTCTGCTGGAACAACCGGCTCGGTTCGGATCCGATCCGAACCGACTGGGCCTGCTGCTGCCACACTTCAGATTTGACCGATTCTCTTGCCATAACCACCTCCTACAAACACGGATCGGCCTCCACCTGTCCTAGCACGACCTGATGACCACTTCTCCACTACTTCCGAGATCACCTCAGCGCGTGCCACGTGCCCCTCCGATCCGAACCGATTTGGAATCCCTGGCACTCCTCTACGTCTATAAATACACCACAACATGGCCATTTCAAGGGACTTTTGGCACTTGTTCTGGAGGGATTCCACCATTATCGACACAAGGACTTTGTGAACAGCGGAAGACCGCCCTCTAATCAATCAAAACACGAGGATTTCGTGTATAATCTTCCCTTTAATCTCCTCTTTTTCACTGTAAACACGAGGATTTCATGTATAAACTGCAAACAAACATCATTGTAATAGTTTTCTTAAGATTTAAGAAACTATAAAGTCGACGTAGGCTTGGATTGAGCCCAACCACTATAAAAATATTGTGTGTATCCTTTACTTTTACTGCTTTTTCTGCATTGTTCGGTGATCGTGAGGTTGTCACATTGAATTTGGGTGTTAGTACCAAAATTTGGTCAAACATTTTCACACATATTTGCTTTCTCTTCATCGCAGGTATGGATTATACTTGCAGCTGGCCGGCCCGGCGCGGCCTTGGATTTCTTGGATTATCCAGAACACATCTTCCTACATTCAGCAAGATATGTTCTGGGGGGCAAAATGTTGACCCGCTTTTTAGTCAAAGCAGTCATACATGGAATCTCTTTTGAACAATACGCTCAAGTGTTGGGAATACCGTCAGAAGACAGCAAGCGATTTGGTTGAAATCGCATCACAAACAAAAATGGCCCGGAACTCCTATCGGACGACCTTTTCTGGGCCCGAAATCATCAATTACGGAGCTAAGCTCCGTAATTCTCGTAGCTCTCTGAACGAGCTTCAGTTTGAGCTTTGGTTCAACTCAATCGGACTTACGGTTTGAAAGTTATGCCCATTTCCGTGAACGCATGCAGAACCGGAAACTTGGATTTGGAATTAGCATATCCCTTTCGGATCGGATCGGCCTAGGAGGACCGGATCGGATTAAGACATCACTCCTTCACCAACTTAGCATCTTCCCTTCAACGCACAGGTGCCGGCTCGGATTGGAGACCCCGGTTGGATCGGGATGAGGCAGACCCGACCCGCCTGCAGTAATCTACATAAAACTTCGCAATGTCTTCGGCTCGAAAGCTGCGCACCGGTTCGGAACGGGACCGAACCGATCCCCTTCGACTCTGCACAGTAGTGCGCGCACGCTCTCTGCTGGAACAACCGGCTCGGTTCGGATCCGATCCGAACCGACTGGGCCTGCTGCTGCCACACTTCAGATTTGACCGATTCTCTTGCCATAACCACCTCCTACAAACACGGATCGGCCTCCACCTGTCCTAGCACGACCTGATGACCACTTCTCCACTACTTCCGAGATTACCTCAGCGCGTGCCACGTGCCCCTCCGATCCGAACCGATTCGGACTCCATGGCACTCCTCTACGCCTATAAATACACCACAACATGGCCATTTCAAGGGACTTTTGGCACTTGTTCTGGAGGGATTCCACCATTATCGACACAAGGACTTTGTGAACAGCGGAAGACCGCCCTCTAATCAATCAAAACACGAGGATTTCGTGTATAATCTTCCCTTTAATCTCCTCTTCTTCACTGTAAACACGAGGATTTCATGTATAAACTGCAAACAAACATCATTGTAATAGTTTTCTTAAGATTTAAGAAACTATAAAGTCGACGTAGGCTTGGATTGAGCCCAACCACTATAAAAATATTGTGTGTATCCTTTACTTTTACTGCTTTTTCTGCATTGTTCGGTGATCGTGAGGTTGTCACATTGAATTTGGGTGTTAGTACCAAAATTTGGTCAAACATTTTCACACATATTTGCTTTCTCTTCATCGCAGGTATGGATTATACTTGCAGCTGGCCGGCCCGGCGCGGCCTTGGATTTCTTGGATTATCCAGAACACATCTTCCTACATTCAGCAAGATATGTTCTGGGGGGCAAAATGTTGACCCGCTTTTTAGTCAAAGCAGTCATACATGGAATCTCTTTTGAACAATACGCTCAAGTGTTGGGAATACCGTCAGAAGACAGCAAGCGATTTGGTTGAAATCGCATCACAAACAAAGAATGGCCCGGAACTCCTATCGGACGACCTTTTCTGGGCCCGAAATCATCAATTACGGAGCTATGCTCCGTAATTCTCGTAGCTCTCTGAATGATCTTCAGTTTGAGCTTTGGTTCAACTCAATCGGACTTACGGTTTGAAAGTTATGCCCATTTCCGTGAACGCATGCAGAACCGGAAACTTGGATTTGGAATTAGCATATCCCTTTCGGATCGGATCGGCCTAGGAGGACCGGATCGGATTAAGACATCACTTCTTCACCAACTCAGCATCTTCCCTTCAACGCACAGGTGCCGGCTCGGATTGGAGACCCCGGTTCGGATCGGGATGAGGCAGACCCGACCCGCCTGCAGTAATCTACACAAAACTTCGCAATGTCTTCGGCTCGAAAGCTCCGCACCGGTTTGGATCGGGACCGAACCGATCCCCTTCGACTCTGCACAGTAGTGCGCGCACGCTCTCTGCTGGAACAACCGGCTCGGTTCGGATCCGATCCGAACCGACTGGGCCTGCTGCTGCCACACTTCAGATTTGACCGATTCTCTTGCCATAACCACCTCCTACAAACACGGATCGGCCTCCACCTGTCCTAGCACGACCTGATGACCACTTCTCCACTACTTCCGAGATCACCTCAGGGCGTGCCACGTGCCCCTCCGATCCGAACCGATTCGGACTCCCTGACACTCCTCTATGCCTATAAATAAACCACAACATGGCCATTTCAAGGGACTTTTGGCACTTGTTCTGGAGGGATTCCACCATTATCGACACAAGGACTTTGTGAACAGCGGATGACCGCCCTCTAATCAATCAAAACACGAGGATTTCGTGTATAATCTTCCCTTTAATCTCCTCTTCTTCACTGCAAACACGAGGATTTCATGTATAAGCTGCAAACAAACATCATTGTAATAGTTTTCTTAAGATTTTAGAAACTATAAAGTGGACGTAGGCTTGGATTGAGCCCAACCACTATAAAAATATTGTGTGTATCCTTTACTTTTACTTCTTTTTCTGCATTGTTGGTGATCGTGAGGTTGTCACATTGAATTTGGGTGTTAGTACCAAAATTTGGTCTAACATTTTCACACATATTTGCTTTCTCTTCTTCGTAGGTATGGATTATACTTGCATCTGGCAGGCCCGGCGCGGCCTTGGATTTCTTGGATTATCCAGAACACATCTTCCTTCATTCAGCAAGATATGTTCTAGAGGGCAAAATGTTGACCCGCTTTTTAGTCAAAGCAGTCATACATGGAATCTCTTCTGAACAATACACTCAAGTGTTGGGAATACCGTCAGAAGACAGCAAGCGATTTGGTTGAAATCGCATCACAAACAAAGAATGGCCCGGAACTCCTATCGGACGACCTTTTCTGGGCCCGAAATCATCAATTACGGAGCTGAGCTCCGTAATTCTCGTAGCTCTCTGAATGAGCTTCAGTTTGAGCTTTGGTTCAACTCAATCGGACTTACGGTTTGAAAGTTATGCCCATTTCCGTGAACGCATGCAGAACCGGAAACTTGGATTTGGAATTAGCATATCCCTTTCGGATCGGTTCGGCCTAGGAGGACCGGATCGGATTAAGACATCACTCCTTCACCAACTTAGCATCTTCCCTTCAACGCACAGGTGCCGGCTCGGATTGGAGACCCCGGTTGGATCGGGATGAGGCAGACCCGACCCGCCTGCAGTAATCTACACAAAACTTCGCAATGTCTTCGGCTCGAAAGCTCCGCACCGGTTCGGATCGGGACCGAACCGATCCCCTTCGACTCTGCACAGTAGTGCGCGCACGCTCTCTGCTGGAACAACCGGCTCGGTTCGGATCCGATCCGAACCGACTGGGCCTGCTGCTGCCACACTTCAGATTTGACCGATTCTCTTGCCATAACCACCTCCTACAAACACGGATCGGCCTCCACCTGTTCTAGCACGACCTGATGACCACTTCTCCACTACTTCCGAGATTACCTCAGCGCGTGCCACGTGCCCCTCCGATCCGAACCGATTCGGACTCCCTGGCACTCCTCTACGCCTATAAATACACCACAACATGGCCATTTCAAGGGACTTTTGGCACTTGTTCTGGAGGGATTCCACCATTATCGACACAAGGACTTTGTGAACAGCGGAAGACCGCCCTCTAATCAATCAAAACACGAGGATTTCGTGTATAATCTTCCCTTTAATCTCCTCTTCTTCACTGTAAACACGAGGATTTCATGTATAAACTGCAAACAAACATCATTGTAATAGTTTTCTTAAGATTTAAGAAACTATAAAGTCGACGTAGGCTTGGATTGAGCCCAACCACTATAAAAATATTGTGTGTATCCTTTACTTTTACTGCTTTTTCTGCATTGTTCGGTGATCGTGAGGTTGTCACATTGAATTTGGGTGTTAGTACCAAAATTTGGTCAAACATTTTCACACATATTTGCTTTCTCTTCATCGCAGGTATGGATTATACTTGCAGCTGGCCGGCCCGGCGCGGCCTTGGATTTCTTGGATTATCCAGAACACATCTTCCTACATTCAACAAGATATGTTCTGGGGGGCAAAATGTTGACCCGCTTTTTAGTCAAAGCAGTCATACATGGAATCTCTTTTGAACAATACGCTCAAGTGTTGGGAATACCGTCAGAAGACAGCAAGCGATTTGGTTGAAATCGCATCACAAACAAAGAATGGCCCGGAACTCCTATCGGACGACCTTTTCTGGGCCCGAAATCATCAATTACGGAGCTATGCTCCGTAATTCTCGTAGCTCTCTGAATGATCTTCAGTTTGAGCTTTGGTTCAACTCAATCGGACTTACGGTTTGAAAGTTATGCCCATTTCCGTGAACGCATGCAGAACCGGAAACTTGGATTTGGAATTAGCATATCCCTTTCGGATCGGATCGGCCTAGGAGGACCGGATCGGATTAAGACATCACTCCTTCACCAACTTAGCATCTTCCCTTCAACGCACAGGTGCCGGCTCGGATTGGAGACCCCGGTTCGGATCGGGATGAGGCAGACCCGACCCGCCTGCAGTAATCTACACAAAACTTCGCAATGTCTTCGGCTCGAAAGCTCCGCACCGGTTTGGATCGGGACCGAACCGATCCCCTTCGACTCTGCACAGTAGTGCGCGCACGCTCTCTGCTGGAACAACCGGCTCGGTTCGGATCCGATCCGAACCGACTGGGCCTGCTGCTGCCACACTTCAGATTTGACCGATTCTCTTGCCATAACCACCTCCTACAAACACGGATCGGCCTCCACCTGTCCTAGCACGACCTGATGACCACTTCTCCACTACTTCCGAGATCACCTCAGCGCGTGCCACGTGCCCCTCCGATCCGAACCGATTCGGACTCCCTGGCACTCCTCTACGCCTATAAATACACCACAACATGGCCATTTCAAGGGACTTTTGGCACTTGTTCTGGAGGGATTCCACCATTATCGACACAAGGACTTTGTGAACAGCGGAAGACCGCCCTCTAATCAATCAAAACACGAGGATTTCGTGTATAATCTTCCCTTTAATCTCCTCTTCTTCACTGTAAACACGAGGATTTCATGTATAAACTGCAAACAAACATCATTGTAATAGTTTTCTTAAGATTTAAGAAACTATAAAGTGGACGTAGGCTTGGATTGAGCCCAACCACTATAAAAATATTGTGTGTATCCTTTACTTTTACTGCTTTTTCTGCATTGTTGGTGATCGTGAGGTTGTCACATTGAATTTGGGTGTTAGTACCAAAATTTGGTCTAACATTTTCACACATATTTGCTTTCTCTTCTTCGCAGGTATGGATTATACTTGCAGCTGGCCGGCCCGGCGCGGCCTTGGATTTCTTGGATTATCCAGAACACATCTTCCTACATTCAGCAAGATATGTTCTGGGGGGCAAAATGTTGACCCGCTTTTTAGTCAAAGCAGTCATACATGGAATCTCTTTTGAACAATACGCTCAAGTGTTGGGAATACCGTCAGAAGACAGCAAGCGATTTGGTTGAAATCGCATCACAAACAAAGAATGGCCCGGAACTCCTATCGGACGACCTTTTCTGGGCCCGAAATCATCAATTACGGAGCTATGCTCCGTAATTCTCGTAGCTCTCTGAATGAGCTTCAGTTTGAGGTTTGGTTCAACTCAATCGGACTTACGGTTTGAAAGTTATTCCCATTTCCGTGAACGCATGCAGAACCGGAAACTTGGATTTGGAATTAGCATATCCCTTTCGGATCGGATCGGCCTAGGAGGACCGGATCGGATTAAGACATCACTCCTTCACCAACTTAGCATCTTCCCTTCAACGCACAGGTGCCGGCTCGGATTGGAGACCCCGGTTCGGATCGGGATGAGGCAGACCCGACCCGCCTGCAGTAATCTACACAAAACTTCGCAATGTCTTCGGCTCGAAAGCTCCGCACCGGTTCGGATCGGGACCGAACCGATCCCCTTCGACTCTGCACAGTAGTGCGCGCACGCTCTCTGCAGGAACAACCGGCTCGGTTCGGATCCGATCCGAACCGACTGGGCCTGCTGCTGCCACACTTCAGATTTGACCGATTCTCTTGCCATAACCACCTCCTACAAACACGGATCGGCCTCCACCTGTCCTAGCACGACCTGATGACCACTTCTCCACTACTTCCGAGATCACCTCAGCGCGTGCCACGTGCCCCTCCGATCCGAACCGATTCGGACTCCCTGACACTCCTCTATGCCTATAAATACACCACAACATGGCCATTTCAAGGGACTTTTGGCACTTGTTCTGGAGGGATTCCACCATTATCGACACAAGGACTTTGTGAACAGCGGAAGACCGCCCTCTAATCAATCAAAACACGAGGATTTCGTGTATAATCTTCCCTTTAATCTCCTCTTCTTCTGTGTAAACACGAGGATTTCATGTATAAACTGCAAACAAACATCATTGTAATAGTTTTCTTAAGATTTAAGAAACTATAAAGTCGACGTAGGCTTGGATTGAGCCCAACCACTATAAAAATATTGTGTGTATCCTTTACTTTTACTGCTTTTTCTGCATTGTTCGGTGATCGTGAGGTTGTCACATTGAATTTGGGTGTTAGTACCAAAATTTGGTCAAACATTTTCACACATATTTGCTTTCTCTTCATCGCAGGTATGGATTATACTTGCAGCTGGCCGGCCCGGCGCGGCCTTGGATTTCTTGGATTATCCAGAACACATCTTCCTACATTCAGCAAGATATGTTCTGGGGGGCAAAATGTTGACCCGGTTTTTAGTCAAAGCAGTCATACATGGAATCTCTTTTGAACAATACGCTCAAGTGTTGGAAATACCGTCAGAAGACAGCAAGCGATTTGGTTGAAATCGCATCACAAACAAAAATGGCCCGGAACTCCTATCGGACGACCTTTTCTGGGCCCGAAATCATCAATTACGGAGCACAGCTCCGTAATTCTTGTAGCTCTCTGAATGAGCTTCAGTTTGAGCTTTGGTTCAACTCAATCGGACTTACGGTTTGAAAGTTATGCCCATTTCCGTGAACGCATGCAGAACCGGAAACTTGGATTTGGAATTAGCATATCCCTTTCGGATCGGATCGGCCTAGGAGGACCGGATCGGATTAAGACATCACTCCTTCACCAACTTAGCATCTTCCCTTCAACGCACAGGTGCCGGCTCGGATTGGAGACCCCGGTTCGGATCGGGATGAGGCAGACCCGACCCGCCTGTAGTAATCTACACAAAACTTCGCAATGTCTTCGGCTCGAAAGCTCCGCACCGGTTCGGATCGGGACCGAACCGATCCCCTTCGACTCTGCACAGTAGTGCGCGCACGCTCTCTGCTGGAACAACCGGCTCGGTTCGGATCCGATCCGAACCGACTGGGCCTGCTGCTGCCACACTTCAGATTTGACCGATTCTCTTGCCACAACCACCTCCTACAAACACGGATCGGCCTCCACCTGTCCTAGCACGACCTGATGACCACTTCTCCACTACTTCCGAGATCACCTCAGCGCGTGCCACGTGCCCCTCCGATCCGAACTGATTCGGACTCCCTGGCACTCCTCTACGCCTATAAATACACCACAACATGGCCATTTCAAGGGACTTTTGGCACTTGTTCTGGAGGGATTCCACCATTATCGACACAAGGACTTTGTGAACAGCGGAAGACCGCCCTTTAATCAATCAAAACACGAGGATTTCGTGTATAATCTTCCCTTTAATCTCCTCTTCTTCACTGTAAACACGAGGTTTTCATGTATAAACTGCAAACAAACATCATTGTAATAGTTTTCTTAAGATTTAAGAAACTATAAAGTCGACGTAGGCTTGGATTGAGCCCAACCACTATAAAAATATTGTGTGTATCCTTTACTTTTACTCCTTTTTCTGTTTTGTTCGGTGATCGTGAGGTTGTCACATTGAATTTGGGTGTTAGTACCAAAATTTGGTCAAACATTTTCACACATATTTGCTTTCTCTTCATCGCAGGTATGGATTATACTTGCAGCTGGCCGGCCCGGCGCGGCCTTGGATTTCTTGGATTATCCAGAACACATCTTCCTACATTCAGCAAGATATGTTCTGGGGGGCAAAATGTTGACCCGCTTTTTAGTCAAAGCAGTCATACATGGAATCTCTTTTGAACAATACGCTCAAGTGTTGGGAATACCGTCAGAAGACAGCAAGCGATTTGGTTGAAATCGCATCACAAACAAAAATGGCCCGGAACTCCTATCGGACGACCTTTTCTGGGCCCGAAATCATCAATTACGGAGCTAAGCTCCGTAATTCTCGTAGCTCTCTGAACGAGCTTCAGTTTGAGCTTTGGTTCAACTCAATCGGACTTACGGTTTGAAAGTTATGCCCATTTCCGTGAACGCATGCAGAACCGGAAACTTGGATTTGGAATTAGCATATCCCTTTCGGATCGGATCGGCCTAGGAGGACCGGATCGGATTAAGACATCACTCCTTCACCAACTTAGCATCTTCCCTTCAACGCACAGGTGCCGGCTCGGATTGGAGACCCCGGTTGGATCGGGATGAGGCAGACCCGACCCGCCTGCAGTAATCTACATAAAACTTCGCAATGTCTTCGGCTCGAAAGCTCCGCACCGGTTCGGAACGGGACCGAACCGATCCCCTTCGACTCTGCACAGTAGTGCGCGCACGCTCTCTGCTGGAACAACCGGCTCGGTTCGGATCCGATCCGAACCGACTGGGCCTGCTGCTGCCACACTTCAGATTTGACCGATTCTCTTGCCATAACCACCTCCTACAAACACGGATCGGCCTCCACCTGTCCTAGCACGACCTGATGACCACTTCTCCACTACTTCCGAGATCACCTCAGCGCGTGCCACGTGCCCCTCCGATCCGAACCGATTCGGACTCCCTGGCACTCCTCTACGCCTATAAATACACCACAACATGGCCATTTCAAGGGACTTTTGGCACTTGTTCTGGAGGGATTCCACCATTATCGACACAAGGACTTTGTGAACAGCGGAAGACCGCCCTCTAATCAATCAAAACACGAGGATTTCGTGTATAATCTTCCCTTTAATCTCCTCTTCTTCCGTGTAAACACGAGGATTTCATGTATAAACTGCAAACAAACATCATTGTAATAGTTTTCTTAAGATTTAAGAAACTATAAAGTCGACGTAGGCTTGGATTGAGCCCAACCACTATAAAAATATTGTGTGTATCCTTTACTTTTACTGCTTTTTCTGCATTGTTCGGTGATCGTGAGGTTGTCACATTGAATTTGGGTGTTAGTACCAAAATTTGGTCAAACATTTTCACACATATTTGCTTTCTCTTCATCGCAGGTATGGATTATACTTGCAGCTGGCCGGCCCGGCGCGGCCTTGGATTTCTTGGATTATCCAGAACACATCTTCCTACATTCAGCAAGATATGTTCTGGGGGGCAAAATGTTGACCCGCTTTTTAGTCAAAGCAGTCATACATGGAATCTCTTTTGAACAATACGCTCAAGTGTTGGGAATACCGTCAGAAGACAGCAAGCGATTTGGTTGAAATCGCATCACAAACAAAGAATGGCCCGGAACTCCTATCGGACGACCTTTTCTGGGCCCGAAATCATCAATTACGGAGCTATGCTCCGTAATTCTCGTAGCTCTCTGAATGATCTTCAGTTTGAGCTTTGGTTCAACTCAATCGGACTTACGGTTTGAAAGTTATGCCCATTTCCGTGAACGCATGCAGAACCGGAAACTTGGATTTGGAATTAGCATATCCCTTTCGGATCGGATCGGCCTAGGAGGACCGGATCGGATTAAGACATCACTTCTTCACCAACTCAGCATCTTCCCTTCAACGCACAGGTGCCGGCTCGGATTGGAGACCCCGGTTCGGATCGGGATGAGGCAGACCCGACCCGCCTGCAGTAATCTACACAAAACTTCGCAATGTCTTCGGCTCGAAAGCTCCGCACCGGTTTGGATCGGGACCGAACCGATCCCCTTCGACTCTGCACAGTAGTGCGCGCACGCTCTCTGCTGGAACAACCGGCTCGGTTCGGATCCGATCCGAACCGACTGGGCCTGCTGCTGCCACACTTCAGATTTGACCGATTCTCTTGCCATAACCACCTCCTACAAACACGGATCGGCCTCCACCTGTCCTAGCACGACCTGATGACCACTTCTCCACTACTTCCGAGATCACCTCAGCGCGTGCCACGTGCCCCTCCGATCCGAACCGATTCGGACTCCCTGACACTCCTCTATGCCTATAAATAAACCACAACATGGCCATTTCAAGGGACTTTTGGCACTTGTTCTGGAGGGATTCCACCATTATCGACACAAGGACTTTGTGAACAGCGGATGACCGCCCTCTAATCAATCAAAACACGAGGATTTCGTGTATAATCTTCCCTTTAATCTCCTCTTCTTCTGTGTAAACACGAGGATTTCATGTATAAACTGCAAACAAACATCATTGTAATAGTTTTCTTAAGATTTAAGAAACTATAAAGTCGACGTAGGCTTGGATTGAGCCCAACCACTATAAAAATATTGTGTGTATCCTTTACTTTTACTGCTTTTTCTGCATTGTTCGGTGATCGTGAGGTTGTCACATTGAATTTGGGTGTTAGTACCAAAATTTGGTCAAACATTTTCACACATATTTGCTTTCTCTTCATCGCAGGTATGGATTATACTTGCAGCTGGCCGGCCCGGCGCGGCCTTGGATTTCTTGGATTATCCAGAACACATCTTCCTACATTCAGCAAGATATGTTCTGGGGGGCAAAATGTTGACCCGCTTTTTAGTCAAAGCAGTCATACATGGAATCTCTTTTGAACAATACGCTCAAGTGTTGGGAATACCGTCAGAAGACAGCAAGCGATTTGGTTGAAATCGCATCACAAACAAAAATGGCCCGGAACTCCTATCGGACTACCTTTTCTGGGCCCGAAATCATCAATTACGGATCTAAGCTCCGTAATTCTCGTAGCTCTCTGAACGAGCTTCAGTTTGAGCTTTGGTTCAACTCAATCGGACTTACGGTTTGAAAGTTATGCCCATTTCCGTGAACGCATGCAGAACCGGAAACTTGGATTTGGAATTAGCATATCCCTTTCGGATCGGATCGGCCTAGGAGGACCGGATCGGATTAAGACATCACTCCTTCACCAACTTAGCATCTTCCCTTCAACGCACAGGTGCCGGCTCGGATTGGAGACCCCGGTTGGATCGGGATGAGGCAGACCCGACCCGCCTGCAGTAATCTACATAAAACTTCGCAATGTCTTCGGCTCGAAAGCTCCGCACCGGTTCGGAACGGGACCGAACCGATCCCCTTCGACTCTGCACAGTAGTGCGCGCACGCTCTCTGCTGGAACAACCGGCTCGGTTCGGATCCGATCCGAACCGACTGGGCCTGCTGCTGCCACACTTCAGATTTGACCGATTCTCTTGCCATAACCACCTCCTACAAACACGGATCGGCCTCCACCTGTCCTAGCACGACCTGATGACCACTTCTCCACTACTTCCGAGAGCCCAACCACTATAAAAATATTGTGTGTATCCTTTACTTTTACTGCTTTTTCTGCATTGTTCGGTGATCGTGAGGTTGTCACATTGAATTTGGGTGTTAGTACCAAAATTTGGTCAAACATTTTCACACATATTTGCTTTCTCTTCATCGCAGGTATGGATTATACTTGCAGCTGGCCGGCCCGGCGCGGCCTTGGATTTCTTGGATTATCCAGAACACATCTTCCTACATTCAGCAAGATATGTTCTGGGGGGCAAAATGTTGACCCGCTTTTTAGTCAAAGCAGTCATACATGGAATCTCTTTTGAACAATACGCTCAAGTGTTGGGAATACCGTCAGAAGACAGCAAGCGATTTGGTTGAAATCGCATCACAAACAAAAATGGCCCGGAACTCCTATCGGACGACCTTTTCTGGGCCCGAAATCATCAATTACGGAGCTGAGCTCCGTAATTCTCGTAGCTCTCTGAACGAGCTTCAGTTTGAGCTTTGGTTCAACTCAATCGGACTTACGGTTTGAAAGTTATGCCCATTTCCGTGAACGCATGCAGAACCGGAAACTTTGATTTGGAATTAGCATATCCCTTTCGGATCGGATCGGCCTAGGAGGACCGGATCGGATTAAGACATCACTCCTTCACCAACTTAGCATCTTCCCTTCAACGCACAGGTGCCGGCTCGGATTGGAGACCCCGGTTGGATCGGGATGAGGCAGACCCGACCCGCCTGCAGTAATCTACATAAAACTTCGCAATGTCTTCGGCTCGAAAGCTCCGCACCGGTTCGGAACGGGACCGAACCGATCCCCTTCGACTCTGCACAGTAGTGCGCGCACGCTCTCTGCTGGAACAACCGGCTCGGTTCGGATCCGATCCGAACCGACTGGGCCTGCTGCTGCCACACTTCAGATTTGACCGATTCTCTTGCCATAACCACCTCCTACAAACACGGATCGGCCTCCACCTGTCCTAGCACGACCTGATGACCACTTCTCCACTACTTCCGAGATTACCTCAGCGCGTGCCACGTGCCCCTCCGATCCGAACCGATTCGGACTCCCTGGCACTCCTCTACGCCTATAAATACACCACAACATGGCCATTTCAAGGGACTTTTGGCACTTGTTCTGGAGGGATTCCACCATTATCGACACAAGGACTTTGTGAACAGCGGAAGACCGCCCTCTAATCAATCAAAACACGAGGATTTCGTGTATAATCTTCCCTTTAATCTCCTCTTCTTCACTGTAAACACGAGGATTTCATGTATAAACTGCAAACAAACATCATTGTAATAGTTTTCTTAAGATTTAAGAAACTATAAAGTCGACGTAGGCTTGGATTGAGCCCAACCACTATAAAAATATTGTGTGTATCCTTTACTTTTACTGCTTTTTCTGCATTGTTCGGTGATCGTGAGGTTGTCACATTGAATTTGGGTGTTAGTACCAAAATTTGGTCAAACATTTTCACACATATTTGCTTTCTCTTCATCGCAGGTATGGATTATACTTGCAGCTGGCCGGCCCGGCGCGGCCTTGGATTTCTTGGATTATCCAGAACACATCTTCCTACATTCAGCAAGATATGTTCTGGGGGGCAAAATGTTGACCCGCTTTTTAGTCAAAGCAGTCATACATGGAATCTCTTTTGAACAATACGCTCAAGTGTTGGGAATACCGTCAGAAGACAGCAAGCGATTTGGTTGAAATCGCATCACAAACAAAGAATGGCCCGGAACTCCTATCGGACGACCTTTTCTGGGCCCGAAATCATCAATTACGGAGCTATGCTCCGTAATTCTCGTAGCTCTCTGAATGAGCTTCAGTTTGAGCTTTGGTTCAACTCAATCGGACTTACGGTTTGAAAGTTATGCCCATTTCCGTGAACGCATGCAGAACCGGAAACTTGGATTTGGAATTAGCATATCCCTTTCGGATCGGATCGGCCTAGGAGGACCGGATCGGATTAAGACATCACTCCTTCACCAACTTAGCATCTTCCCTTCAACGCACAGGTGCCGGCTCGGATTGGAGACCCCGGTTCGGATCGGGATGAGGCAGACCCGACCCGCCTGCAGTAATCTACACAAAACTTCGCAATGTCTTCGGCTCGAACGCTCCGCACCGGTTCGGATCGGGACCGAACCGATCCCCTTCGACTCTGCACAGTAGTGCGCGCACGCTCTCTGCTGGAACAACCGGCTCGGTTCGGATCCGATCCGAACCGACTGGGCCTGCTGCTGCCACACTTCAGATTTGACCGATTCTCTTGCCATAACCACCTCCTACAAACACGGATCGGCCTCCACCTGTCCTAGCACGACCTGATGACCACTTCTCCACTACTTCCGAGATCACCTCAGCGCGTGCCACGTGCCCCTCCGATCCGAACCGATTCGGACTCCCTGGCACTCCTCTACGCCTATAAATACACCACAACATGGCCATTTCAAGGGACTTTTGGCACTTGTTCTGGAGGGATTCCACCATTATCGACACAAGGACTTTGTGAACAGCGGAAGACCGCCCTCTAATCAATCAAAACACGAGGATTTCGTGTATAATCTTCCCTTTAATCTCCTCTTTTTCACTGTAAACACGAGGATTTCATGTATAAACTGCAAACAAACATCATTGTAATAGTTTTCTTAAGATTTAAGAAACTATAAAGTCGACGTAGGCTTGGATTGAGCCCAACCACTATAAAAATATTGTGTGTATCCTTTACTTTTACTCCTTTTTCTGCATTGTTCGGTGATCGTGAGGTTGTCACATTGAATTTGGGTGTTAGTACCAAAATTTGGTCAAACATTTTCACACATATTTGCTTTCTCTTCATCGCAGGTATGCATTATACTTGCAGCTGGCCGGCCCGGCGCGGCCTTGGATTTCTTGGATTATCCAGAACACATCTTCCTACATTCAGCAAGATATGTTCTGGGGGGCAAAATGTTGACCCGCTTTTTAGTCAAAGCAGTCATACATGGAATCTCTTTTGAACAATACGCTCAAGTGTTGGGAATACCGTCAGAAGACAGCAAGCGATTTGGTTGAAATCGCATCACAAACAAAGAATGGCCCGGAACTCCTATCGGACGACCTTTTCTGGGCCCGAAATCATCAATTACGGAGCTATGCTCCGTAATTCTCGTAGCTCTCTGAATGAGCTTCAGTTTGAGCTTTGGTTCAACTCAATCGGACTTACGGTTTGAAAGTTATGCCCATTTCCGTGAACGCATGCAGAACCGGAAACTTGGATTTGGAATTAGCATATCCCTTTCGGATCGGATCGGCCTAGGAGGACCGGATCGGATTAAGACATCACTCCTTCACAAACTTAGCATCTTCCCTTCAACGCACAGGTGCCGGCTCGGATTGGAGACCCCGGTTCGGATCGGGATGAGGCAGACCCGACCCGCCTGCAGTAATCTACACAAAACTTCGCAATGTCTTCGGCTCGAAAGCTCCGCACCGGTTTGGATCGGGACCGAACCGATCCCCTTCGACTCTGCACAGTAGTGCGCGCACGCTCTCTGCTGGAACAACCGGCTCGGTTCGGATCCGATCCGAACCGACTGGGCCTGCTGCTGCCACACTTCAGATTTGACCGATTCTCTTGCCATAACCACCTCCTACAAACACGGATCGGCCTCCACCTGTCCTAGCACGACCTGATGACCACTTCTCCACTACTTCCGAGATCACCTCAGCGCGTGCCACGTGCCCCTCCGATCCGAAACGATTCGGACTCCCTGGCACTCCTCTACGCCTATAAATACACCACAACATGGCCATTTCAAGGGACTTTTGGCACTTGTTCTGGAGGGATTCCACCATTATTGAAACAAGGACTTTGTGAACAGCGGAATACCGGCCTCTAATCAATCAAAACACGAGGATTTCGTGTATAATCTTCCCTTTAATCTCCTCTTCTTCACTGCAAACACGAGGATTTCATGTATAAGCTGCAAACAAACATCATTGTAATAGTTTTCTTAAGATTTTAGAAACTATAAAGTGGACGTAGGCTTGGATTGAGCCCAACCACTATAAAAATATTGTGTGTATCCTTTACTTTTACTTCTTTTTCTGCATTGTTGGTGATCGTGAGGTTGTCACATTGAATTTGGGTGTTAGTACCAAAATTTGGTCTAACATTTTCACACATATTTGCTTTCTCTTCTTCGTAGGTATGGATTATACTTGCAGCTGGCAGGCCCGGCGCGGCCTTGGATTTCTTGGATTATCTAGAACACATCTTCCTTCATTCAGCAAGATATTTTCTAGAGGGCAAAATGTTGACCCGCTTTTTAGTCAAAGCAGTCATACATGGAATCTCTTCTGAACAATACACTCAAGTGTTGGGAATACCGTCAGAAGACAGCAAGCGATTTGGTTGAAATCGCATCACAAACAAAGAATGGCCCGGAACTCCTATCGGACGACCTTTTCTGGGCCCGAAATCATCAATTACGGAGCTATGCTCCGTAATTCTCGTAGCTCTCTGAATGAGCTTCAGTTTGAGCTTTGGTTCAACTCAATCGGACTTACGGTTTGAAAGTTATGCCCATTTCCGTGAACGCATGCAGAACCGGAAACTTGGATTTGGAATTAGCATATCCCTTTCGGATCGGATCGGCCTAGGAGGACCGGATCGGATTAAGACATCACTCCTTCACCAACTTAGCATCTTCCCTTCAACGCACAGGTGCCGGCTCGGATTGGAGACCCCGGTTCGGATCGGGATGAGGCAGACCCGACCCGCCTGCAGTAATCTACACAAAACTTCGCAATGTCTTCGGCTCGAAAGCTCCGCACCGGTTTGGATCGGGACCGAACCGATCCCCTTCGACTCTGCACAGTAGTGCGCGCACGCTCTCTGCTGGAACAACCGGCTCGGTTCGGATCCGATCCGAACCGACTGGGCCTGCTGCTGCCACACTTCAGATTTGACCGATTCTCTTGCCATAACCACCTCCTACAAACACGGATCGGCCTCCACCTGTCCTAGCACGACCTGATGACCACTTCTCCACTACTTCCGAGATCACCTCAGCGCGTGCCACGTGCCCCTCCGATCCGAAACGATTCGGACTCCCTGGCACTCCTCTACGCCTATAAATACACCACAACATGGCCATTTCAAGGGACTTTTGGCACTTGTTCTGGAGGGATTCCACCATTATTGAAACAAGGACTTTGTGAACAGCGGAAGACCGCCCTCTAATCAATCAAAACACGAGGATTTCGTGTATAATCTTCCCTTTAATCTCCTCTTCTTCACTGCAAACACGAGGATTTCATGTATAAGCTGCAAACAAACATCATTGTAATAGTTTTCTTAAGATTTTAGAAACTATAAAGTGGACGTAGGCTTGGATTGAGCCCAACCACTATAAAAATATTGTGTGTATCCTTTACTTTTACTTCTTTTTCTGCATTGTTGGTGATCGTGAGGTTGTCACATTGAATTTGGGTGTTAGTACCAAAATTTGGTCTAACATTTTCACACATATTTGCTTTCTCTTCTTCGTAGGTATGGATTATACTTGCAGCTGGCAGGCCCGGCGCGGCCTTGGATTTCTTGGATTATCTAGAACACATCTTCCTACATTCAGCAAGATATGTTCTGGGGGGCAAAATGTTGACCCGCTTTTTAGTCAAAGCAGTCATACATGGAATCTCTTTTGAACAATACGCTCAAGTGTTGGGAATACCGTCAGAAGACAGCAAGCGATTTGGTTGAAATCGCATCACAAACAAAGAATGGCCCGGAACTCCTATCGGACGACCTTTTCTGGGCCCGAAATCATCAATTAAGGAGCTATGCTCCGTAATTCTCGTAGCTCTCTGAATGAGCTTCAGTTTGAGCTTTGGTTCAACTCAATCGGACTTACGGTTTGAAAGTTATGCCCATTTCCGTGAACGCATGCAGAACCGGAAACTTGGATTTGGAATTAGCATATCCCTTTCGGATCGGATCGGCCTAGGAGGACCGGATCGGATTAAGACATCACTCCTTCACAAACTTAGCATCTTCCCTTCAACGCACAGGTGCCGGCTCGGATTGGAGACCCCGGTTCGGATCGGGATGAGGCAGACCCGACCCGCCTGCAGTAATCTACACAAAACTTCGCAATGTCTTCGGCTCGAAAGCTCCGCACCGGTTTGGATCGGGACCGAACCGATCCCCTTCGACTCTGCACAGTAGTGCGCGCACGCTCTCTGCTGGAACAACCGGCTCGGTTCGGATCCGATCCGAACCGACTGGGCCTGCTGCTGCCACACTTCAGATTTGACCGATTCTCTTGCCATAACCACCTCCTACAAACACGGATCGGCCTCCACCTGTCCTAGCACGACCTGATGACCACTTCTCCACTACTTCCGAGATCACCTCAGCGCGTGCCACGTGCCCCTCCGATCCGAAACGATTCGGACTCCCTGGCACTCCTCTACGCCTATAAATACACCACAACATGGCCATTTCAAGGGACTTTTGGCACTTGTTCTGGAGGGATTCCACCATTATTGAAACAAGGACTTTGTGAACAGCGGAAGACCGCCCTCTAATCAATCAAAACACGAGGATTTCGTGTATAATCTTCCCTTTAATCTCCTCTTCTTCACTGCAAACACGAGGATTTCATGTATAAGCTGCAAACAAACATCATTGTAATAGTTTTCTTAAGATTTTAGAAACTATAAAGTGGACGTAGGCTTGGATTGAGCCCAACCACTATAAAAATATTGTGTGTATCCTTTACTTTTACTTCTTTTTCTGCATTGTTGGTGATCGTGAGGTTGTCACATTGAATTTGGGTGTTAGTACCAAAATTTGGTCTAACATTTTCACACATATTTGCTTTCTCTTCTTCGTAGGTATGGATTATACTTGCAGCTGGCAGGCCCGGCGCGGCCTTGGATTTCTTGGATTATCTAGAACACATCTTCCTACATTCAGCAAGATATGTTCTGGGGGGCAAAATGTTGACCCGCTTTTTAGTCAAAGCAGTCATACATGGAATCTCTTTTGAACAATACGCTCAAGTGTTGGGAATACCGTCAGAAGACAGCAAGCGATTTGGTTGAAATCGCATCACAAACAAAGAATGGCCCGGAACTCCTATCGGACGACCTTTTCTGGGCCCGAAATCATCAATTACGGAGCTATGCTCCGTAATTCTCGTAGCTCTCTGAATGAGCTTCAGTTTGAGCTTTGGTTCAACTCAATCGGACTTACGGTTTGAAAGTTATGCCCATTTCCGTGAACGCATGCAGAACCGGAAACTTGGATTTGGAATTAGCATATCCCTTTCGGATCGGATCGGCCTAGGAGGACCGGATCGGATTAAGACATCACTCCTTCACCAACTTAGCATCTTCCCTTCAACGCACAGGTGCCGGCTCGGATTGGAGACCCCGGTTCGGATCGGGATGAGGCAGACCCGACCCGCCTGCAGTAATCTACACAAAACTTCGCAATGTCTTCGGCTCGAAAGCTCCGCACCGGTTTGGATCGGGACCGAACCGATCCCCTTCGACTCTGCACAGTAGTGCGCGCACGCTCTCTGCTGGAACAACCGGCTCGGTTCGGATCCGATCCGAACCGACTGGGCCTGCTGCTGCCACACTTCAGATTTGACCGATTCTCTTGCCATAACCACCTCCTACAAACACGGATCGGCCTCCACCTGTCCTAGCACGACCTGATGACCACTTCTCCACTACTTCCGAGATCACCTCAGCGCGTGCCACGTGCCCCTCCGATCCGAAACGATTCGGACTCCCTGGCACTCCTCTACGCCTATAAATACACCACAACATGGCCATTTCAAGGGACTTTTGGCACTTGTTCTGGAGGGATTCCACCATTATTGAAACAAGGACTTTGTGAACAGCGGAAGACCGCCCTCTAATCAATCAAAACACGAGGATTTCGTGTATAATCTTCCCTTTAATCTCCTCTTCTTCACTGCAAACACGAGGATTTCATGTATAAGCTGCAAACAAACATCATTGTAATAGTTTTCTTAAGATTTTAGAAACTATAAAGTGGACGTAGGCTTGGATTGAGCCCAACCACTATAAAAATATTGTGTGTATCCTTTACTTTTACTTCTTTTTCTGCATTGTTGGTGATCGTGAGGTTGTCACATTGAATTTGGGTGTTAGTACCAAAATTTGGTCTAACATTTTCACACATATTTGCTTTCTCTTCTTCGTAGGTATGGATTATACTTGCAGCTGGCAGGCCCGGCGCGGCCTTGGATTTCTTGGATTATCTAGAACACATCTTCCTACATTCAGCAAGATATGTTCTGGGGGGCAAAATGTTGACCCGCTTTTTAGTCAAAGCAGTCATACATGGAATCTCTTTTGAACAATACGCTCAAGTGTTGGGAATACCGTCAGAAGACAGCAAGCGATTTGGTTGAAATCGCATCACAAACAAAGAATGGCCCGGAACTCCTATCGGACGACCTTTTCTGGGCCCGAAATCATCAATTACGGAGCTATGCTCCGTAATTCTCGTAGCTCTCTGAATGAGCTTCAGTTTGAGCTTTGGTTCAACTCAATCGGACTTACGGTTTGAAAGTTATGCCCATTTCCGTGAACGCATGCAGAACCGGAAACTTGGATTTGGAATTAGCATATCCCTTTCGGATCGGATCGGCCTAGGAGGACCGGATCGGATTAAGACATCACTCCTTCACAAACTTAGCATCTTCCCTTCAACGCACAGGTGCCGGCTCGGATTGGAGACCCCGGTTCGGATCGGGATGAGGCAGACCCGACCCGCCTGCAGTAATCTACACAAAACTTCGCAATGTCTTCGGCTCGAAAGCTCCGCACCGGTTTGGATCGGGACCGAACCGATCCCCTTCGACTCTGCACAGTAGTGCGCGCACGCTCTCTGCTGGAACAACCGGCTCGGTTCGGATCCGATCCGAACCGACTGGGCCTGCTGCTGCCACACTTCAGATTTGACCGATTCTCTTGCCATAACCACCTCCTACAAACACGGATCGGCCTCCACCTGTCCTAGCACGACCTGATGACCACTTCTCCACTACTTCCGAGATCACCTCAGCGCGTGCCACGTGCCCCTCCGATCCGAACCGATTCGGACTCCCTGGCACTCCTCTACGCCTATAAATACACCACAACATGGCCATTTCAAGGGACTTTTGGCACTTGTTCTGGAGGGATTCCACCATTATCGACACAAGGACTTTGTGAACAGCGGAAGACCGCCCTCTAATCAATCAAAACACGAGGATTTCGTGTATAATCTTCCCTTTAATCTCCTCTTTTTCACTGTAAACACGAGGATTTCATGTATAAACTGCAAACAAACATCATTGTAATAGTTTTCTTAAGATTTAAGAAACTATAAAGTCGACGTAGGCTTGGATTGAGCCCAACCACTATAAAAATATTGTGTGTATCCTTTACTTTTACTCCTTTTTCTGCATTGTTCGGTGATCGTGAGGTTGTCACATTGAATTTGGGTGTTAGTACCAAAATTTGGTCAAACATTTTCACACATATTTGCTTTCTCTTCATCGCAGGTATGCATTATACTTGCAGCTGGCCGGCCCGGCGCGGCCTTGGATTTCTTGGATTATCCAGAACACATCTTCCTACATTCAGCAAGATATGTTCTGGGGGGCAAAATGTTGACCCGCTTTTTAGTCAAAGCAGTCATACATGGAATCTCTTTTGAACAATACGCTCAAGTGTTGGGAATACCGTCAGAAGACAGCAAGCGATTTGGTTGAAATCGCATCACAAACAAAGAATGGCCCGGAACTCCTATCGGACGACCTTTTCTGGGCCCGAAATCATCAATTACGGAGCTATGCTCCGTAATTCTCGTAGCTCTCTGAATGAGCTTCAGTTTGAGCTTTGGTTCAACTCAATCGGACTTACGGTTTGAAAGTTATGCCCATTTCCGTGAACGCATGCAGAACCGGAAACTTGGATTTGGAATTAGCATATCCCTTTCGGATCGGATCGGCCTAGGAGGACCGGATCGGATTAAGACATCACTCCTTCACCAACTTAGCATCTTCCCTTCAACGCACAGGTGCCGGCTCGGATTGGAGACCCCGGTTCGGATCGGGATGAGGCAGACCCGACCCGCCTGCAGTAATCTACACAAAACTTCGCAATGTCTTCGGCTCGAAAGCTCCGCACCGGTTTGGATCGGGACCGAACCGATCCCCTTCGACTCTGCACAGTAGTGCGCGCACGCTCTCTGCTGGAACAACCGGCTCGGTTCGGATCCGATCCGAACCGACTGGGCCTGCTGCTGCCACACTTCAGATTTGACCGATTCTCTTGCCATAACCACCTCCTACAAACACGGATCGGCCTCCACCTGTCCTAGCACGACCTGATGACCACTTCTCCACTACTTCCGAGATCACCTCAGCGCGTGCCACGTGCCCCTCCGATCCGAAACGATTCGGACTCCCTGGCACTCCTCTACGCCTATAAATACACCACAACATGGCCATTTCAAGGGACTTTTGGCACTTGTTCTGGAGGGATTCCACCATTATCGACACAAGGACTTTGTGAACAGCGGAAGACCGCCCTCTAATCAATCAAAACACGAGGATTTCGTGTATAATCTTCCCTTTAATCTCCTCTTTTTCACTGTAAACACGAGAATTTCATGTATAAACTGCAAACAAACATCATTGTAATAGTTTTCTTAAGATTTAAGAAACTATAAAGTCGACGTAGGCTTGGATTGAGCCCAACCACTATAAAAATATTGTGTGTATCCTTTACTTTTACTCCTTTTTCTGCATTGTTCGGTGATCGTGAGGTTGTCACATTGAATTTGGGTGTTAGTACCAAAATTTGGTCAAACATTTTCACACATATTTGCTTTCTCTTCATCGCAGGTATGCATTATACTTGCAGCTGGCCGGCCCGGCGCGGCCTTGGATTTCTTGGATTATCCAGAACACATCTTCCTACATTCAGCAAGATATGTTCTGGGGGGCAAAATGTTGACCCGCTTTTTAGTCAAAGCAGTCATACATGGAATCTCTTTTGAACAATACGCTCAAGTGTTGGGAATACCGTCAGAAGACAGCAAGCGATTTGGTTGAAATCGCATCACAAACAAAGAATGGCCCGGAACTCCTATCGGACGACCTTTTCTGGGCCCGAAATCATCAATTACGGAGCTATGCTCCGTAATTCTCGTAGCTCTCTGAATGAGCTTCAGTTTGAGCTTTGGTTCAACTCAATCGGACTTACGGTTTGAAAGTTATGCCCATTTCCGTGAACGCATGCAGAACCGGAAACTTGGATTTGGAATTAGCATATCCCTTTCGGATCGGATCGGCCTAGGAGGACCGGATCGGATTAAGACATCACTCCTTCACCAACTTAGCATCTTCCCTTCAACGCACAGGTGCCGGCTCGGATTGGAGACCCCGGTTCGGATCGGGATGAGGCAGACCCGACCCGCCTGCAGTAATCTACACAAAACTTCGCAATGTCTTCGGCTCGAAAGCTCCGCACCGGTTTGGATCGGGACCGAACCGATCCCCTTCGACTCTGCACAGTAGTGCGCGCACGCTCTCTGCTGGAACAACCGGCTCGGTTCGGATCCGATCCGAACCGACTGGGCCTGCTGCTGCCACACTTCAGATTTGACCGATTCTCTTGCCATAACCACCTCCTACAAACACGGATCGGCCTCCACCTGTCCTAGCACGACCTGATGACCACTTCTCCACTACTTCCGAGATCACCTCAGCGCGTGCCACGTGCCCCTCCGATCCGAAACGATTCGGACTCCCTGGCACTCCTCTACGCCTATAAATACACCACAACATGGCCATTTCAAGGGACTTTTGGCACTTGTTCTGGAGGGATTCCACCATTATTGAAACAAGGACTTTGTGAACAGCGGAAGACCGCCCTCTAATCAATCAAAACACGAGGATTTCGTGTATAATCTTCCCTTTAATCTCCTCTTCTTCACTGCAAACACGAGGATTTCATGTATAAGCTGCAAACAAACATCATTGTAATAGTTTTCTTAAGATTTTAGAAACTATAAAGTGGACGTAGGCTTGGATTGAGCCCAACCACTATAAAAATATTGTGTGTATCCTTTACTTTTACTTCTTTTTCTGCATTGTTGGTGATCGTGAGGTTGTCACATTGAATTTGGGTGTTAGTACCAAAATTTGGTCTAACATTTTCACACATATTTGCTTTCTCTTCTTCGTAGGTATGGATTATACTTGCAGCTGGCAGGCCCGGCGCGGCCTTGGATTTCTTGGATTATCCAGAACACATCTTCCTTCATTCAGCAAGATATGTTCTAGAGGGCAAAATGTTGACCCGCTTTTTAGTCAAAGCAGTCATACATGGAATCTCTTCTGAACAATACACTCAAGTGTTGGGAATACCGTCAGAAGACAGCAAGCGATTTGGTTGAAATCGCATCACAAACAAAGAATGGCCCGGAACTCCTATCGGACGACCTTTTCTGGGCCCGAAATCATCAATTACGGAGCTGAGCTCTGTAATTCTCGTAGCTCTCTGAATGAGCTTCAGTATGAGCTTTGGTTCAACTCAATCGGACTTACGGTTTGAAAGTTATGCCCATTTCCGTGAACGCATGCAGAACCGGAAACTTGGATTTGGAATTAGCATATCCCTTTCGGATCGGATCGGCCTAGGAGGACCGGATCGGATTAAGACATCACACCTTCACCAACTTAGCATCTTCCCTTCAACGCACAGGTGCCGGCTCGGATTAGAGACCCCGGTTCGGATCGGGATGAGGCAGACCCGACCCGCCTGCAGTAATCTACACAAAACTTCGCAATGTCTTCGGCTCGAAAGCTCCGCACCGGTTTGGATCGGGACCGAACCGATCCCCTTCGACTCTGCACAGTAGTGCGCGCACGCTCTCTGCTGGAACAACCGGCTCGGTTCGGATCCGATCCGAACCGACTGGGCCTGCTGCTGCCACACTTCAGATTTGACCGATTCTCTTGCCATAACCACCTCCTACAAACACGGATCGGCCTCCACCTGTCCTAGCACGACCTGATGACCACTTCTCCACTACTTCCGAGATCACCTCAGCGCGTGCCACGTGCCCCTCCGATCCGAAACGATTCGGACTCCCTGGCACTCCTCTACGCCTATAAATACACCACAACATGGCCATTTCAAGGGACTTTTGGCACTTGTTCTGGAGGGATTCCACCATTATTGAAACAAGGACTTTGTGAACAGCGGAAGACCGCCCTCTAATCAATCAAAACACGAGGATTTCGTGTATAATCTTCCCTTTAATCTCCTCTTCTTCACTGCAAACACGAGGATTTCATGTATAAGCTGCAAACAAACATCATTGTAATAGTTTTCTTAAGATTTTAGAAACTATAAAGTGGACGTAGGCTTGGATTGAGCCCAACCACTATAAAAATATTGTGTGTATCCTTTACTTTTACTTCTTTTTCTGCATTGTTGGTGATCGTGAGGTTGTCACATTGAATTTGGGTGTTAGTACCAAAATTTGGTCTAACATTTTCACACATATTTGCTTTCTCTTCTTCGTAGGTATGGATTATACTTGCAGCTGGCAGGCCCGGCGCGGCCTTGGATTTCTTGGATTATCCAGAACACATCTTCCTTCATTCAGCAAGATATGTTCTAGAGGGCAAAATGTTGACCCGCTTTTTAGTCAAAGCAGTCATACATGGAATCTCTTCTGAACAATACACTCAAGTGTTGGGAATACCGTCAGAAGACAGCAAGCGATTTGGTTGAAATCGCATCACAAACAAAGAATGGCCCGGAACTCCTATCGGACGACCTTTTCTGGGCCCGAAATCATCAATTACGGAGCTGAGCTCTGTAATTCTCGTAGCTCTCTGAATGAGCTTCAGTATGAGCTTTGGTTCAACTCAATCGGACTTACGGTTTGAAAGTTATGCCCATTTCCGTGAACGCATGCAGAACCGGAAACTTGGATTTGGAATTAGCATATCCCTTTCGGATCGGATCGGCCTAGGAGGACCGGATCGGATTAAGACATCACACCTTCACCAACTTAGCATCTTCCCTTCAACGCACAGGTGCCGGCTCGGATTAGAGACCCCGGTTCGGATCGGGATGAGGCAGACCCGACCCGCCTGCAGTAATCTACACAAAACTTCGCAATGTCTTCGGCTCGAAAGCTCCGCACCGGTTCGGATCGGGATTGAACCGATCCCCTTCGACTCTGCACAGAAGTGCGCGCACGCTCTCTGCTGGAACAACCGGCTCGGCTCGGATCCGATCCGAACCGACTGGGCCTGCTGCTGCCACACTTCAGATTTGACCGATTCTCTTGCCATAACCACCTCCTACAAACACGGATCGGCCTCCACCTGTCCTAGCACGACCTGATGACCACTTCTCCACTACTTCCGAGATCACCTCAGCGCGTGCCACGTGCCCCTCCGATCTGAACCGATTCAGACTCCCTGGCACTCCTCTACGCCTATAAATACACCACAACATGGCCATTTCAAGGGACTTTTGGCACTTGTTCTGAAGGGATTCCACCATTATCGAAACAAGGACTTTGTGAACAGCGGAAGACGCCCTCTAATCAATCAAAACACGAGGATTTCGTGTATAATCTTCCCTTTAATCTCCTCTTCTTCACTGTAAACACGAGGATTTCATGTATAAACTGCAAACAAACATCATTGTAATAGTTTTCTTAAGATTTAAGAAACTATAAAGTGGACGTAGGCTTGGATTGAGCCCAACCACTATAAAAATATTGTGTGTATCCTTTACTTTTACTGCTTTCTCTGCATTATTGGTGATCGAGAGGTTGTCACATTGAATTTGGGTGTTAGTACCAAAATTTGGTCTAACATTTTCACACATATTTGCTTTCTCTTCTTCGCAGGTATGGATTATACTTGCAGCTGGCAGGCCCGGCGCGGCCTTGGATTTCTTGGATTATCCAGAACACATCTTCCTTCATTCAGCAAGATATGTTCTGGGGGGCAAAATGTTGACCCGCTTTTTAGTCAAAGCAGTCATACATGGAATCTCTTCTGAACAATACGCTCAAGTGTTGGGAATACCGTCAGAAGACAGCAAGCGATTTGGTTGAAATCGCATCACAAACAAAGAATGGCCCGGAACTCCTATCGTACGACCTTTTCTGGGCCCGAAATCAACAATTACAGAGCTAAGCTCTGTAATTCTCGTAGCTCTCTGAATGAGCTTCAGTTTGAGCTTTGGATCAACTCAATCGGACTTACGGTTTGAAAGTTATGCCCATTTCCGTGAACGCATGCAGAACCGGAAACTTGGATTTGGAATTAGCATATCCCTTTCGGATCGGATCGGCCTAGGAGGACCGGATCGGATTAAGACATCACTCCTTCACCAACTTAGCATCTTCCCTTCAACGCACAGGTGCCGGCTCGGATTGGAGACCCCGGTTCGGATCGGGATGAGGCAGACCCGACCCGCCTGCAGTAATCTACACAAAACTTCGCAATGTCTTCGGCTCGAAAGCTCCGCACCGGTTCGGATCGGGACTGAACCGATCCCCTTCGACTCTGCATAGAAGTGTGCGCACGCTCTCTGCTGGAACAACCGGCTCGGTTCGGATCCGATCCGAACCGACTGGGCCTGCTGCTGCCACACTTCAGATTTGACCGATTCTCTTGCCATAACCACCTCCTACAAACATGGATCGGCCTCCACCTGTCCTAGCACGACCTAATGACAACTTCTCCACTACTTCCGAGATCACCTCAGCGCGTGCCACGTGCCCCTCCGATCCGAACCGATTCAGACTCCTTGGCACTCCTCTACGCCTATAAATACACCACAACATGGCCATTTCAAGGGACTTTTGGCACTTGTTCTGAAGGGATTCCACCATTATCGAAACAAGGACTTTGTGAACAGTGGAAGACCGCCCTCTAATCAATCAAAACACGAGGATTTCGTGTATAACCTTCCCTTTAATCTCCTCTTCTTCACTGCAAACACGAGGATTTCATGTATAAGCTGCAAACAAACATCATTGTAATAGTTTTCTTAAGATTTAAGAAACTATAAAGTGGACGTAGGCTTGGATTGAGCCCAACCACTATAAAAATATTGTGTGTATCCATTACTTTTACTGCTTTCTCTGCATTGTTGGTGATCGTGAGGTTGTCACATTGAATTTGGGTGTTAGTACCAAAATTTGGTCTAACATTTTCACACATATTTGCTTTCTCTTCTTCGCAGGTATGGATTATACTTGCAGCTGGCAGGCCCGGCGCGGCCTTGGATTTCATGGATTATCCAGAACACATCTTCCTTCATTCAGCAAGATATGTTCTGGGGGGCAAAATGTTGACCCGCTTTTTAGTCAAAGCAGTCATACATGGAATCTCTTCTGAACAATACGCTCAAGTGTTGGGAATACCGTCAGAAGACAGCAAGCGATTTGGTTGAAATCGCATCACAAACAAAGAATGGCCCGGAACTCTTATCGGACGACCTTTTCTGGGCCCGAAATCATCAATTACAGAGCTAAGCTCTGTAATTCTCGTAGCTCTCTGAATGAGCTTCAGTTTGAGCTTTGGTTCAACTCAATCGGACTTACGGTTTGAAAGTTATGCCCATTTCCGTGAACGCATGCAGAACCAGAAACTTGGATTTGGAATTAGCATATCCCTTTCGGATCGGATCGGCCTAGGAGGACCGGATCGGATTAAGACATCACTCCTTCACCAACTTAGCATCTTCCCTTCAACGCACAGGTGCCGGCTCGGATTGGAGACCCCGGTTCGGATCGGGATGAGGCAGACCCGACCCGCCTGCAGTAATCTACACAAAACTTCGCAATGTCTTCGGCTCGAAAGCTCCGCACCGGTTCGGATCGGGACTGAACCGATCCCCTTCGACTCTGCACAGAAATGCGCGCACGCTCTCTGCTGGAACAACCGGCTCGGTTCGGATCCGATCCGAACCGACTGGGCCTGCTGCTGCCACACTTCAGATTTGACCGATTCTCTTGCCATAACCACCTCCTACAAACACGGATCGGCCTCCACCTGTCCTAGCACGACCTGATGACCACTTCTCCACTACTTCCGAGATCACCTCAGCGCGTGCCACGTGCCCCTCCGATCCGAACCGATTCAGACTCCCTGGCACTCCTCTACGCCTATAAATACACCACAACATGGCCATTTCAAGGGACTTTTGGCACTTGTTCTGAAGGGATTCCACCATTATCGAAACAAGGACTTTGTGAACAGTGGAAGACCGCCCTCTAATCAATCAAAACACGAGGATTTCGTGTATAACCTTCCCTTTAATCTCCTCTTCTTCACTGTAAACACGAGGATTTCATGTATAAGCTGCAAACAAACATCATTGTAATAGTTTTCTTAAGATTTAAGAAACTATAAAGTGGACGTAGGCTTGGATTGAGCCCAACCACTATAAAAATATTGTGTGTATCCTTTACTTTTACTGCTTTTTCTGCATTGTTGGTGATCGTGAGGTTGTCACATTGAATTTGGGTGTTAGTACCAAAATTTGGTCTAACATTTTCACACATATTTGCTTTCTCTTCTTCGCAGTTATGGATTATACTTGCAGCTGGCGGGCCCGGCGCGGCCTTGGATTTCTTGGATTATCCAGAACACATCTTCCTTCATTCAGCAAGATATGTTCTGGGGGGCAAAATGTTGACCCGCTTTTTAGTCAAAGCAGTCATACATGAAATCCCTTCTGAACAATACGCTCAAGTGTTGGGAATACCGTCAGAAGACAGCAAGCGATTTGGTTGAAATCGCATCACAAACAAAGAATGGCCCGGAACTCCTATCGGACGACCTTTTCTGGGCCCGAAATCATCAATTATAGAGCTAAGCTCTGTAATTCTCGTAGCTCTCTGAATGAGCTTCAGTTTGAGCTTTGGTTCAACTCAATCGGACTTACGGTTTGAAAGTTATGCCCATTTCCGTGAACGCATGCAGAACCAGAAACTTGGATTTGGAATTAGCATATCCCTTTCGGATCGGATCGGCCTAGGAGGACCGGATCGGATTAAGACATCACTCCTTCACCAACTTAGCATCTTCCCTTCAACGCACAGGTGCCGGCTCGGATTGGAGACCCCGGTTCGGATCGGGATGAGGCAGACCCGACCCGCCTGCAGTAATCTACACAAAACTTCGCAATGTCTTCGGCTCGAAAGCTCCGCACCGGTTCGGATCGGGACTGAACCGATCCCCTTCGACTCTGCATAGAAATGCCCGCACGCTCTCTGCTGGAACAACCGGCTCGGCTCGGATCCGATCCGAACCGACTGGGCCTGCTGCTGCCACACTTCAGATTTGACCGATTCTCTTGCCATAACCACCTCCTACAAACACGGATCGGCCTCCACCTGTCCTAGCACGACCTGATGACCACTTCTCCACTACTTCCGAGATCACCTCAGCGCGTGCCACGTGCCCCTCCGATCCGAACCGATTCAGACTCCCTGGCACTCCTCTACGCCTATAAATACACCACAACATGGCCATTTCAAGGGACTTTTGGCACTTGTTCTGGAGGGATTCCACCATTATCGAAACAAGGACTTTGTGAACAGTGGAAGACCGCCCTCTAATCAATCAAAACACGAGGATTTCGTGTATAATCTTCCCTTTAATCTCCTCTTCTTCACTGCAAACACGAGGATTTCATGTATAAGCTGCAAACAAACATCATTGTAATAGTTTTCTTAAGATTTAAGAAACTATAAAGTGGACGTAGGCTTGGATTGAGCCCAACCACTATAAAAATATTGTGTGTATCCATTACTTTTACTGCTTTTTCTGCATTGTTGGTGATCGTGAGGTTGTCACATTGAATTTGGGTGTTAGTACCAAAATTTGGTCTAACATTTTCACACATATTTGCTTTCTCTTCTTCGTAGGTATGGATTATACTTGCAGCTGGCAGGCCCGGCGCGGCCTTGGATTTCTTGGATTATCCAGAACACATCTTCCTTCATTCAGCAAGATATGTTCTGGGGGGCAAAATGTTGACCCGCTTTTTAGTCAAAGCAGTCATACATGGAATCTCTTCTGAACAATACGCTCAAGTGTTGGGAATACCGTCAGAAGACAGCAAGCGATTTGGTTGAAATCGCATCACAAACAAAGAATGGCCCGGAACTCCTATCGGACGACCTTTTCTGGGCCCGAAATCATCAATTACAGAGCTGAGCTCTGTGATTCACGTAGCTCTCTGAATGAGCTTCAGTATGAGCTTTGGTTCAACTCAATCGGACTTACGGTTTGAAAGTTATGCCCATTTCCGTGAACGCATGCAGAACCGGAAACTTGGATTTGGAATTAGCATATCCCTTTCGGATCGGATCGGCCTAGGAGGACCGGATCGGATTAAGACATCACTCCTTCACCAACTTAGCATCTTCCCTTCAACGCACAGGTGCCGGCTCGGATTGGAGACCCCGGTTCGGATCGGGATGAGGCAGACCCGACCCGCCTGCAGTAATCTACACAAAACTTCGCAATGTCTTCGGCTCGAAAGCTCCGCACCGGTTCGGATCGGGACCGAACCGATCCCCTTCGACTCTGCACAGAAGTGCGCGCACGCTCTCTGCTGGAACAACCGGCTCGGTTCGGATCCGATCCGAACCGACTGGGCCTGCTGCTGCCACACTTCAGATTTGACCGATTCTCTTGCCATAACCACCTCCTACAAACACGGATCGGCCTCCACCTGTCCTAGCACGACCTGATGACCACTTCTCCACTACTTCGGAGATCACCTCAGCGCGTGCCACGTGCCCCTCCGATCTGAACCGATTCAGACTCCCTGGCACTCCTCTACGCCTATAAATACACCACAACATGGCCATTTCAAGGGACTTTTGGCACTTGTTCTGGAGGGATTCCATCATTATCGAAACAAATAAGGACTTTGTGAACAGCGGAAGACCGCCCTCTAATCAATCAAAACACGAGGATTTCGTGTATAATCTTCCATTTAATCTTCTCTTCTTCACTGTAAACACAAGGATTTCATGTATAAGATGCAAACAAACATCATTGTAATAGTTTTCTTAAGATTTAAGAAACTATAAAGTGGACGTAGGCTTGGATTGAGCCCGACCACTATAAAAATATTGTGTGTATCCATTACTTTTACTGCTTTTTCTGCATTGTTGGTGATCGTGAGGTTGTCACATTGAATTTGGGTGTTAGTACCAAAATTTGGTCTAACATTTTCACACATATTTGCTTTCTCTTCTTCGCAGGTATGGATTATACTTGCAGCTGGCAGGACCGGCGCGGCCTTGGATTTCTTGGATTATCCAGAACACATCTTCCTTCATTCAGCAAGATATGTTCTGGGGGGCAAAATGTTGACCCACTTTTTAGTCAAAGCAGTCATACATGGAATCTCTTCTGAACAATACGCTCAAGTGTTGGGAATACCGTCAGAAGACAGCAAGCGATTTGGTTGAAATCGCATCACAAACAAAGAATGGCCCGGAACTCCTATCGGACGACCTTTTCTGGGCCCGAAATCATCAATTACAGAGCTAAGCTCTGTAATTCTCGTAGCTCTCTGAATGAGCTTCAGTATGAGCTTTGGTTCAACTCAATCGGACTTACGGTTTGAAAGTTATGCCCATTTCCGTGAACGCATGCAGAACCGGAAACTTGGATTTGGAATTAGCATATCCCTTTCGGATCGGATCGGCCTAGGAGGACCGGATCGGATTAAGACATCACTCCTTCACCAACTTAGCATCTTCCCTTCAACGCACAGGTGCCGGCTCGGATTGGAGACCCCGGTTCGGATCGGGATGAGGCAGACCCGACCCGCCTGCAGTAATCTACACAAAACTTCGCAATGTCTTCGGCTCGAAAGCTCCGCACCGGTTCGGATCGGGACCGAACCGATCCCCTTCGACTCTGCACAGAAGTGCGCGCACTCTCTCTGCTGGAACAACCGGCTCGGTTCGGATCCGATCCGAACCGACTGGGCCTGCTGCTGCCACACTTCAGATTTGACCGATTCTCTTGCCATAACCACCTCCTACAAACACGGATCGGCCTCCACCTGTCCTAGCACGACCTGATGACCACTTCTCCACTACTTCCGAGATCACCTCAGCGCGTGCCACGTGCCCCTCCGATCTGAACCGATTCAGACTCCCTGGCACTCCTCTACGCCTATAAATACACCACAACATGGCCATTTCAAGGGACTTTTGGCACTTGTTCTAGAGGGATTCCACCATTATCGAAACAAGGACTTTGTGAACAGCGGAAGACCGCCCTCTAATCAATCAAAACACGAGGATTTCGTGTATAATCTTCCATTTAATCTCCTCTTCTTCACTGTAAACACAAGGATTTCATGTATAAGCTGCAAACAAACATCATTGTAATAGTTTTCTTAAGATTTAAGAAACTATAAAGTGGACGTAGGCTTGGATTGAGCCCAACCACTATAAAAATATTGTGTGTATCCATTACTTTTACTGCTTTTTCTGCATTGTTGGTGATCGTGAGGTTGTCACATTGAATTTGGGTGTTAGTACCAAAATTTGGTCTAAAATTTTCACACATATTTGCTTTCTCTTCTTCGCAGGTATGGATTATACTTGCAGCTGGCAGGACCGGCGCGGCCTTGGATTTCTTGGATTATCCAGAACACATCTTCCTTCATTCAGCAAGATATGTTCTGGGGGGCAAAATGTTGACCCGCTTTTTAGTCAAAGCAGTCATACATGGAATCTCTTCTGAACAATACGCTCAAGTGTTGGGAATACCGTCAGAAGACAGCAAGCGATTTGGTTGAAATCGCATCACAAACAAAGAATGGCCCGGAACTCCTATCGGACGACCTTTTCTGGGCCCGAAATCATCAATTACAGAGCAAAGCTCTGTAATTCTCGTAGCTCTCTGAATGAGCTTCAGTTTGAGCTTTGGTTCAACTCAATCGGACTTACGGTTTGAAAGTTATGCCCATTTCCGTGAACGCATGCAGAACCGGAAACTTGGATTTGGAATTAGCATATCCCTTTCGGATCGGATCGGCCTAGGAGGACCGGATCGGATTAAGACATCACTCCTTCACCAACTTAGCATCTTCCCTTCAACGCACAGGTGCCGGCTCGGATCGGAGACCCCGGTTCGGATCGGGATGAGGCAGACCCGACCCGCCTGTAGTAATCTACACAAAACTTCGCAATGTCTTCGGCTCGAAAGCTCCGCACCGGTTCGGATCGGGACTGAACCGATCCCCTTCGACTCTGCACAGAAGTGCGCGCACGCTCTCTGCTGGAACACCCGGCTCGGTTCGGATCCGATCCGAACCGACTGGGCCTGCTGCTGCCACACTTCAGATTTGACCGATTCTCTTGCCATAACCACCTCCTAGAAACACGGATCGGCCTCCACCTGTCCTAGCACGACCTGATGACCACTTCTCCACTACTTCCGAGATCACCTCAGCGCGTGCCACGTGCCCCTCCGATCCGAACCGATTCAGACTCCCTGGCACTCCTCTACGCCTATAAATACACCACAACATGGCCATTTCAAGGGACTTTTGGCACTTGTTCTGGCGGGATTCCACCATTATCGAAACAAGGACTTTGTGAACAGCGGAAGACCGCCCTCTTATCAATCAAAACACGAGGATTTCGTGTATAATCTTCCCTTTAATCTTCTCTTCTTCACTGCAAACACGAGGATTTCATGTATAAGCTGCAAACAAACATCATTGTAATAGTTTTCTTAAGATTTAAGAAACTATAAAGTGGACGTAGGCTTGGATTGAGCCCAACCACTATAAAAATATTGTGTGTATCCTTTACTTTTACTGCTTTTTCTGCATTGTTGGTGATCGTGAGGTTGTCACATTGAATTTGGGTGTTAGTACCAAAATTTGGTCTAACATTTTCACACATATTTGCTTTCTCTTCTTCGTAGGTATGGATTATACTTGCAGCTGGCAGGCCTGGCGCGGCCTTGGATTTCTTGGATTATCCAGAACACATCTTCCTTCATTCAGCAAGATATGTTCTGGGGGGCAAAATGTTGACCCGCTTTTTAGTCAAAGCAGTCATACATGGAATCTCTTCTGAACAATACGCTCAAGTGTTGGGAATACCGTCAGAAGACAGCAAGCGATTTGGTTGAAATCGCATCACAAACAAAGAATGGCCCGGAACTCCTATCGGACGACCTTTTCTGGGCCTGAAATCATCAATTACGGAGCTTTGCTCTGTAATTCTCGTAGCTCTCTGAATGAGCTTCAGTTTGAGCTTTGGTTCAACTCAATCGGACTTACGGTTTGAAAGTTATGCCCATTTCGTGAACGCATGCAGAACCGGAAACTTGGATTTGGAATTAGCATATCCCTTTCGGATCGGATCGGCCTAGGAGGACCGGATCGGATTAAGACATCACTCCTTCACCAACTTAGCATCTTCCCTTCAATGCACAGGTGCCGGCTCGGATTGGAGACCCCGGTTCGGATCGGGATGAGGCAGACCCGACCCGCCTGTAGTAATCTACACAAAACTTCGCAATGTCTTCGGCTCGAAAGCTCTGCACCGGTTCGGATCGGGACTGAACCGATCCCCTTCGACTCTGCACAGAAGTGCGCGCACGCTCTCTGCTGGAACAACCGGCTCGGTTCGGATCCGATCCGAACCGACTGGGCCTGCTGCTGCCACACTTCAGATTTGACCGATTCTCTTGCCATAACCACCTCCTACAAACACGGATCGGCCTCCACCTGTCCTAGCACGACCTGATGACCACTTCTCCACTACTTCCGAGATCACCTCAGCGCATGCCACGTGCCCCTCCGATCCGAACCGATTCGGACTCCCTGGCACTCTTCTACGCCTATAAATACACCACAACATGGTCATTTCAAGGGACTTTTGGCACTTGTTCTGGAGGGATTCCACCATTATCGAAACAAGGACTTTGTGAACAGCGGAAGACCGCCCTCTAATCAATCAAAACACGAGGATTTCGTGTATAATCTTCCCTTTAATCTTCTCTTCTTCACTGCAAACACGAGGATTTCATGTATAAGCTGCAAACAAACATCATTGTAATAGTTTTCTTAAGATTTAAGAAACTATAAAGTGGACGTAGGCTTGGATTGAGCCCAACCACTATAAAAATATTGTGTGTATCCTTTACTTTTACTGCTTTTTCTGCATTGTTGGTGATCGTGAGGTTGTCACATTGAATTTGGGTGTTAGTACCAAAATTTGGTCTAACATTTTCACACATATTTGCTTTCTCTTCTTCGTAGGTATGGATTATACTTGCAGCTGGCAGGCCCGGCGCGGCCTTTGATTTCTTGGATTATCCAGAACACATCTTCCTTCATTCAGCAAGATATGTTCTGGGGGGCAAAATGTTGACCCTCATTTTAGTCAAAGTATTCATACATGGAATCTCTTCTGAACAATACGCTCAAGTGTTGGGAATACCGTCAGAAGACAGCAAGCGATTTGGTTGAAATCGCATCGCAAACAAAGAATGGCCCGGAACTCCTATCGGACGACCTTTTCTGGGCCTGAAATCATCAATTACGAAGCTATGCTCTGTAATTCTCGTAGCTCTCTGAATGAGCTTCAGTTTGAGCTTTGGTTCAACTCAATCGGACTTACGGTTTGAAAGTTATGCCCATTTCCGTGAACGCATGCAGAACCGGAAACTTGGATTTGGAATTAGCATATCCCTTTCGGATCGGATCGGCCTAGGAGGACCGGATCGGATTAAGACATCACTCCTTCACCAACTTAGCATCTTCCCTTCAACGCACAGGTGCCGGCTCGGATTGGAGACCCCGGTTCGGATCGGGATGAGGCAGACCCGACCCGCCTGTAGTAATCTACACAAAACTTCGCAATGTCTTCGGCTCGAAAGCTCCGCACCGGTTCGGATCGGGACTGAACCGATCCCCTTCGACTCTGCACAGAAGTGCGCGCACGCTCTCTGCTGGAACAACCGGCTCGGTTCGGATCCGATCCGAACCGACTGGGCCTGCTGCTGCCACACTTCAGATTTGACCGATTCTCTTGCCATAACCACCTCCTACAAACACGGATCGGCCTCCACCTGTCCTAGCACGACCTGATGACCACTTCTCCACTACTTCCGAGATCACCTCAGCGCGTGCCACGTGCCCCTCCGATCCGAACCGATTCGGACTCCCTGGCACTCCTCTACGCCTATAAATACACCACAACATGGCCATTTCAAGGGACTTTTGGCACTTGTTCTGGAGGGATTCCACCATTATCGAAACAAGGACTTTGTGAACAGCGGAAGACCACCCTCTAATCAATCAAAACACGAGGATTTCGTGTATAATCTTCCCTTTAATCTTCTCTTCTTCACTGCAAACACGAGGATTTCATGTATAAGCTGCAAACAAACATCATTGTAATAGTTTTCTTAAGATTTAAGAAACTATAAAGTGGACGTAGGCTTGGATTGAGCCCAACCACTATAAAAATACTGTGTGTATCCTTTACTTTTACTGCTTTTTCTGCATTGTTGGTGATCGTGAGGTTGTCACATTGAATTTGGGTGTTAGTACCAAAATTTGGTCTAACATTTTCACACATATTTGCTTTCTCTTCTTCGTAGGTATGGATTATACTTGCAGCTGGCAGGCCCGGCGCGGCCTTGGATTTCTTGGATTATCCAGAACACATCTTCCTTCATTCAGCAAGATATGTTCTGGGGGGCAAAATGTTGACCCGCTTTTTAGTCAAAGCAGTCATACATGGAATCTCTTCTGAACAATACGCTCAAGTGTTGGGAATACCGTCAGAAGACAGCAAGCGATTTGGTTGAAATCGCATCACAAACAAAGAATGGCCCGGAACTCCTATCGGACGACCTTTTCTGGGCCTGAAATCATCAATTAAGGAGCTATGCTCTGTAATTCTCGTACCTCTCTGAATGAGCTTCAGTTTGAGCTTTGGTTCAACTCAACCGGACTTACGGTTTGAAAGTTATGCCCATTTCCGTGAACGCATGCAGAACCAGAAACTTGGATTTGGAATTAGCATATCCCTTTCGGATCGGATCGGCCTAGGAGGACCGGATCGGATTAAGACATCACTCCTTCACCAACTTAGCATCTTCCCTTCAACGCACAGGTGCCGGCTCGGATTGGAGACCCCGGTTCGGATCGGGATGAGGCAGACCCGAGCCGCCTGTAGTAATCTACACAAAACTTCGCAATGTCTTCGGCTCGAAAGCTCCGCACCGGTTCGGATCGGGACTGAACCGATCCCCTTCGACTCTGCACAGAAGTGCGCGCACGCTCTCTGCTAGAACAACCGGCTCGGTTCGGATTCGATCCGAACCGACTGGGCCTGCTGCTGGCACACTTCAGATTTGACCGATTCTCTTGCCATAACCACCTCCTACAAACACGGATCGGCCTCCACCTGTCCTAGCACGACCTGATGACCACTTCTCCACTACTTCCGAGATCACCTCAGCGCGTGCCACGTGCCCCTCCGATCCGAACCGATTCGGACTCCCTGGCACTCCTCTACGCCTATAAATACACCACAACATGGTCATTTCAAGGGACTTTTGGCACTTGTTCTGGAGGGATTCCACCATTATCGAAACAAGGACTTTGTGAACAGCGGAAGACCGCCCTCTAATCAATCAAAACACGAGGATTTCGTGTATAATCTTCCCTTTAATCTTCTCTTCTTCACTACAAACACGAGGATTTCATGTATAAGCTGCAAACAAACATCATTGTAATAGTTTTCTTAAGATTTAAGAAACTATAAAGTGGACGTAGGCTTGGATTGAGCCCAACCACTATAAAAATATTGTGTGTATCCTTTACTTTTACTGCTTTTTCTGCATTGTTGGTGATCATGAGGTTGTCACATTGAATTTGGGTGTTAGTACCAAAATTTGGTCTAACATTTTCACACATATTTGCTTTCTCTTCTTCGTAGGTATGGATTATACTTGCAGCTGGCAGGCCCGGCGCGGCCTTGGATTTCTTGGATTATCCAGAACACATCTTCCTTCATTCAGCAAGATATGTTCTGGGGGGCAAAATGTTGACCCGCTTTTTAGTCAAAGCAGTCATACATGGAATCTCTTCTGAACAATACGCTCAAGTGTTGGGAATACCGTCAGAAGACAGCAAGCGATTTGGTTGAAATCGCATCACAAACAAAGAATGGCCCGGAACTCCTATCGGACGACCTTTTCTGGGCCTGAAATCATCAATTAAGGAGCTATGCTCTGTAATTCTCGTACCTCTCTGAATGAGCTTCAGTTTGAGCTTTGGTTCAACTCAACCGGACTTACGGTTTGAAAGTTATGCCCATTTCCGTGAACGCATGCAGAACCAGAAACTTGGATTTGGAATTAGCATATCCCTTTCGGATCGGATCGGCCTAGGAGGACCGGATCGGATTAAGACATCACTCCTTCACCAACTTAGCATCTTCCCTTCAACGCACAGGTGCCGGCTCGGATTGGAGACCCCGGTTCGGATCGGGATGAGGCAGACCCGAGCCGCCTGTAGTAATCTACACAAAACTTCGCAATGTCTTCGGCTCGAAAGCTCCGCACCGGTTCGGATCGGGACTGAACCGATCCCCTTCGACTCTGCACAGAAGTGCGCGCACGCTCTCTGCTAGAACAACCGGCTCGGTTCGGATTCGATCCGAACCGACTGGGCCTGCTGCTGGCACACTTCAGATTTGACCGATTCTCTTGCCATAACCACCTCCTACAAACACGGATCGGCCTCCACCTGTCCTAGCACGACCTGATGACCACTTCTCCACTACTTCCGAGATCACCTCAGCGCGTGCCACGTGCCCCTCCGATCCGAACCGATTCGGACTCCCTGGCACTCCTCTACGCCTATAAATACACCACAACATGGTCATTTCAAGGGACTTTTGGCACTTGTTCTGGAGGGATTCCACCATTATCGAAACAAGGACTTTGTGAACAGCGGAAGACCGCCCTCTAATCAATCAAAACACGAGGATTTCGTGTATAATCTTCCCTTTAATCTTCTCTTCTTCACTGCAAACACGAGGATTTCATGTATAAGCTGCAAACAAACATCATTGTAATAGTTTTCTTAAGATTTAAGAAACTATAAAGTGGACGTAGGCTTGGATTGAGCCCAACCACTATAAAAATATTGTGTGTATCCTTTACTTTTACTGCTTTTTCTGCATTGTTGGTGATCATGAGGTTGTCACATTGAATTTGGGTGTTAGTACCAAAATTTGGTCTAACATTTTCACACATATTTGCTTTCTCTTCTTCTTAGGTATGGATTATACTTGCAGCTGGCAGGCCCGGCGCGGCCTTGGATTTCTTGGATTATCCAGAACACATCTTCCTTCATTCAGCAAGATATGTTCTGGGGGGAAAAATGTTGACCCGCTTTTTAGTCAAAGCAGTCATACATGGAATCTCTTCTGAACAATACGCTCAAGTGTTGGGAATACCGTCAGAAGACAGCAAGCGATTTGGTTGAAATCGCATCACAAACAAAGAATGGCCCGGAACTCCTATCGGACGACCTTTTCTGGGCCTGAAATCATCAATTACGGAGCTATGCTCTGTAATTCTCGTAGCTCTCTGAATGAGCTTCAGTTTGAGCTTTGGTTCAACTCAATCGGACTTACGGTTTGAAAGTTATGCCCATTTCCGTGAACGCATGCAGAACCGGAAACTTGGATTTGGAATTAGCATATCCCTTTCGGATCGGATTGGCCTAGGAGGACCGGATCGGATTAAGACATCACTCCTTCACCAACTTAGCATCTTCCCTTCAACGCACAGGTGCCGGCTCGGATTGGAGACCCCGGTTCGGATCGGGATGAGGCAGACCCGACCCGCCTGTAGTAATCTACACAAAACTTCGCAATGTCTTCGGCTCAAAAGCTCCGCACCGGTTCGGATCGAGACTGAACCGATCCCCTTCGACTCTGCACAGAATTGCGCGCACGCTCTCTGCTGGAACAACCGGCTCGGTTCGGATCCGATCCGAACCGACTGGGCCTGCTGCTGCCACACTTCAGATTTGACCGATTCTCTTGCCATAACCACCTCCTACAAACACGGATCGGCCTCCACCTGTCCTAGCACGACCTGATGACCACTTCTCCACTACTTCCGAGATCACCTCAGCGCGTGCCACGTGCCCCTCCGATCCGAACCGATTCGGACTCCCTGGCACTCCTCTACGCCTATAAATACACCACAACATGGCCATTTCAAGGGTCTTTTGGCACTTGTTCTGGAGGGATTCCACCATTATCGAAACAAGGACTTTGTGAACAGCGGAAGACCGCCCTCTAATCAATCAAAACACGGGGATTTCGTGTATAATCTTCCCTTTAATCTTCTCTTCTTCACTGCAAACACGAGGATTTCATGTATAAGCTGCAAACAAACATCATTGTAATAGTTTTCTTAAGATTTAAGAAACTATAAAGTGGACGTAGGCTTGGATTGAGCCCAACTACTATAAAAATATTGTGTGTATCCTTTACTTTTACTGCTTTTTCTGCATTGTTGGTGATCGTGAGGTTGTCACATTGAATTTGGGTGTTAGTACCAAAATTTGGTCTAACATTTTCACACATATTTGCTTTCTCTTCTTCGTAGGTATGGATTATACTTGCAGCTGGCAGGCCCGGCGCGGCCTTGGATTTCTTGGATTATCCAGAACACATCTTCCTTCATTCAGCAAGATATGTTCTGGGGGGCAAAATGTTGACCCGCTTTTTAGTCAAAGCAGTCATACATGGAATCTCTTCTGAACAATACGCTCAAGTGTTGGGAATACCGTCAGAAGACAGCAAGCGATTTGGTTGAAATCGCATCACAAACAAAGAATGGCCCGGAACTCCTATCGAACGACCTTTTCTGGGCCCGAAATCATCAATTACAGAGCTGAGCTCTTTAATTCTCGTAGCTCTCTGAATGAGCTTCAGTATGAGCTTTGGTTCAACTCAATCGGACTTACGGTTTGAAAGTTATGCCCATTTCCGTGAACGCATGCAGAACCGGAAACTTGGATTTGGAATTAGCATATCCCTTTCGGATCGGATCGGCCTAGGAGGACCGGATCGGATTAAGACATCACACCTTCACCAACTTAGCATCTTCCCTTCAACGCACAGGTGCCGGCTCGGATTGGAGACCCCGGTTCGGATCGGGATGAGGCAGACCCGACCCGCCTGCAGTAATCTACACAAAACTTCGCAATGTCTTCGGCTCGAAAGCTCCGCACCGGTTCGGATCGGGACTGAACCGATCCCCTTCGACTCTGCACAGAAGTGCGCGCACGCTCTCTGCTGGAACAACCGGCTCGGTTCGGATCCGATCCGAACCGACTGGGCCTGCTGCTGCCACACTTCAGATTTGACCGATTCTCTTGCCATAACCACCTCCTACAAACACGGATCGGCCTCCACCTGTCCTAGCACGACCTGATGACCACTTCTCCACTACTTCCGAGATCACCTCAGCGCGTGCCACGTGCCCCTCCGATCTGAACCGATTCAGACTCCCTGGCACTCCTCTACGCCTATAAATACACCACAACATGGCCATTTCAAGGGACTTTTGGCACTTGTTCTGGAGGGATTCCACCATTATCGAAACAAGGACTTTGTGAACAGCGGAAGACCGCCCTCTAATCAATCAAAACACGAGGATTTCGTGTATAATCTTCCATTTAATCTCCTCTTCTTCACTGTAAACACGAGGATTTCATGTATAAGCTGCAAACAAACATCATTGTAATAGTTTTCTTAAGATTTAAGAAACTATAAAGTGGACGTAGGCTTGGATTGAGCCCAACCACTATAAAAATATTGTGTGTATCCATTACTTTTACAGCTTTTTCTGCATTGTTGGTGATCGTGAGGTTGTCACATTGAATTTGGGTGTTAGTACAAAAATTTGGTCTAACATTTTCACACATATTTGCTTTCTCTTCTTCGCAGGTATGGATTATACTTGCAGCTGGCAGGCCCGGCGCGGCCTTGGATTTCTTGGATTATCCAGAACACATCTTCCTTCATTCAGCAAGATATGTTCTGGGGGGCAAAATGTTGACCCGCTTTTTAGTCAAAGCAGTCATACATGGAATCTCTTCTGAACAATACGCTCAAGTGTTGTGAATACCGTCAGAAGACAGCAAGCGATTTGGTTGAAATCGCATCACAAACAAAGAATGGCCCGGAACTCCTATCGGACGACCTTTTCTGGGCCCGAAATCATCAATTACAGAGCTGAGCTTTGTAATTCTCGTAGCTCTCTGAATGAGCTTCAGTTTGAGCTTTGGTTCAACTCAATCGGACTTACGGTTTGAAAGTTATGCCCATTTCCGTGAACGCATGCAGAACTGGAAACTTGGATTTGGAATTAGCATATCCCTTTCGGATCGGATCGGCCTAGGAGGACCGGATCGGATTAAGACATCACTCCTTCACCAACTTAGCATCTTCCCTTCAACGCACAGGTGCCGGCTCGGATCGGAGACCCTGGTTCGGATCGGGATGAGGCAGACCCGACCCGCCTGCAGTAATCTACACAAAACTTCGCGATGTCTTAGGCTCGAAAGCTCCGCACCGGTTCGGATCGGGACTGAACCGATCCCCTTCGACTCTGCACAGAAGTGCGCGCACGCTCTCTGCTGGAACAACCGGCTCGGTTCGGATCCGATCCGAACCGACTGGGCCTGCTGCTGCCACACTTCAGATTTGACCGATTCTCTTGCCATAACCACCTCCTACAAACACGGATCGACCTCCACCTGTCCTAGCACGACCTGATGACCACTTCTCCACTACTTCCGAGATCACCTCAGCGCGTGCCACGTGCCCCTCCGATCCGAACCGATTCAGACTCCCTGGCACTCCTCTACGCCTATAAATACACCACAACATGGCCATTTCAAGGGACTTTTGGCACTTGTTCTGGAGGGATTCCACCATTATCGAAACAAGGACTTAGTGAACTGCGGAAGACCGCCCTCTAATCAATCAAAACACGAGGATTTCGTGTATAATCTTCCCTTTAATCTTCTCTTCTTCACTGCAAACACGAGGATTTCATGTATAAGCTGCAAACAAACATCATTGTAATAGTTTTCTTAAGATTTAAGAAACTATAAAGTGGACGTAGGCTTGGATTGAGCCCAACCACTATAAAAATATTGTGTGTATCCTTTACTTTTACTGCTTTTTCTGCATTGTTGGTGATCGTGAGGTTGTCACATTGAATTTGGGTGTTAGTACCAAAATTTGGTCTAACATTTTCACACATATTTGCTTTCTCTTCTTCGTAGGTATGGATTATACTTGTAGCTGGCAGGCCCGGCGCGGCCTTGGATTTCTTGGATTATCCAGAACACATCTTCCTTCATTCAGCAAGATATGTTCTGGGGGGCAAAATGTTGACCCGCTTTTTAGTCAAAGCAGTCATACATGGAATCTCTTCTGAACAATACGCTCAAGTGTTGGGAATACCGTCAGAAGACAGCAAGCGATTTGGTTGAAATCGCATCACAAAAAAAGAATGGCCCGGAACTCCTATCGGACGACCTTTTCTGGGCCTGAAATCATCAATTACGGAGCTCTGCTCTTTAATTCTCGTAGCTCTCTGAATGAGCTTCAGTTTGAGCTTTGGTTCAACTCAATCGGACTTACGGTTTGAAAGTTATGCCCATTTCCGTGAACGCATGCAGAACCGGAAACTTGGATTTGGAATTAGCATATCCCTTTCGGATCGGATCGGCCTAGGAGGACCGGATCGGATTAAGACATCACTCCTTCACCAACTTAGCATCTTCCCTTCAACGCACAGGTGCCGGCTCGGATTGGAGACCCCGGTTCGGATCGGGATGAGGCAGACCCGACCCGCCTGCAGTAATCTACACAAAACTTCGCAATGTCTTCGGCTCGAAAGCTCCGCACCGGTTCGGATCGGGACTGAACCGATCCCCTTCGACTCTGCACAGAAATGCGCGCACGCTCTCTGCTGGAACAACCGGCTCGGTTCGGATCCGATCCGAACCGACTGGGCCTGCTGCTGCCACACTTCAGATTTGACCGATTCTCTTGCCATAACCACCTCCTACAAACACGGATCGGCCTCCACCTGTCCTAGCACGACCTGATGACCACTTCTCCACTACTTCCGAGATCACCTCAGCGCGTGCCACGTGCCCCTCCGATCCGAACCGATTCAGACTCACTGGCACTCCTCTACGCCTATAAATACACCACAACATGGCCATTTCAAGGGACTTTTGGCACTTGTTCTGGAGGGATTCCACCATTATTGAAACAAGGACTTTGTGAACAGCGGAAGACCGCCCTCTAATCAATCAAAACACGAGGATTTCGTGTATAATCTTCCCTTTAATCTCCTCTTCTTTACTGCAAACACGAGGATTTCATGTATAAGCTGCAAACAAACATCATTGTAATAGTTTTCTTAAGATTTAAGAAACTATAAAGTGGACGTAGGCTTGGATTGAGCCCAACCACTATAAAAATATTGTGTGTATCCTTTACTTTTACTGCTTTTTCTGCATTGTTGGTGATCGTGAGGTTGTCACATTGAATTTGGGTGTTAGTACCAAAATTTGGTCTAACATTTTCACACATATTTGCTTTCTCTTCTTCGCAGGTATGGATTATACTTGCAGCTGGCAGGCCCGGCGCGGCCTTGGATTTCTTGGATTATCCAGAACACATCTTCCTTCATTCAGCAAGATATGTTCTGGGGGGCAAAATGTTGACTCGCTTTTTAGTCAAAGTAGTCATACATGGAATCTCTTCTGAACAATACGCTCAAGTGTTGGGAATACCGTCAGAAGACAGCAAGCGATTTGGTTGAAATCGCATCACAAACAAAGAATGGCCCGGAACTCCTATCGGACGACCTTTTCTGGGCCCGAAATCATCAATTACGGAGCTGAGCTCTGTAATTATCGTAGCTCTCTGAATGAGCTTCAGTTTGAGCTTTGGTTCAACTCAATCGGACTTACGGTTTGAAAGTTATGCCCATTTCCGTGAACGCATGCAGAACCGGAAACTTGGATTTGGAATTAGCATATCCCTTTCGGATCGGATCGGCCTAGGAGGACCGGATCGGATTAAGACATCACACCTTCACCAACTTAGCATCTTCCCTTCAACGCACAGGTGCCGGCTCGGATTGGAGACCCCGGTTCGGATCGGGATGAGGCAGACCCGACCCGCCTGCAGTAATCTACACAAAACTTCGCAATGTCTTCGGCTCGAAAGCTCCGCACCGGTTCGGATCGGGACTGAACCGATCCCCTTCGACTCTACACAGAAGTGCGCGCACGCTCTCTGCTGGAACAACCGGCTCGGTTCGGATCCGATCCGAACCGACTGGGCCTGCTGCTGCCACACTTCAGATTTGACAGGTTCTCTTGCCATAACCACCTCCTACAAACACGGATCGGCCTCCACCTGTCCTAGCACGACCTGATGACCACTTCTCCACTACTTCCGAGATCACCTCAGCGCGTGCCACATGCCCCTCCGATCCGAACCGATTCAGACTCCCTGGCACTCCTCTACGCCTATAAATACACCACAACATGGCCATTTCAAGGGACTTTTGGCACTTGTTCTGGAGGGATTCCACCATTATCGAAACAAGGACTTTGTGAACTGCGGAAGACCGCCCTCAAATCAATCAAAACACGAGGATTTCGTGTATAATCTTCCCTTTAATCTCCTCATCTTCACTGTAAACACGAGGATTTCATGTATAAACTGCAAACAAACATCATTGTAATAATTTTCTTAAGATTTAAGAAACTATAAAGTGGACGTAGGCTTGGATTGAGCCCAACCACTATAAAAATATTGTGTGTATCCTTTACTTTTACTGCTTTTTCTGCATTGTTGGTGATCGTGAGGTTGTCACATTGAATTTGGGTGTTAGTACCAAAATTTGGTCTAACATTTTCACACATATTTGCTTTCTCTTCTTCGCAGGTATGGATTATACTTGCAGCTGGCAGGCCCGGCGCGGCCTTGGATTTCTTGGATTATCCAGAACACATCTTCCTTCATTCAGCAAGATATGTTCTGGGGGGCAAAATGTTGACCCGCTTTTTAGTCAAAGCAGTCATACATGGAATCTCTTCTGAACAATACGCTCAAGTGTTGGGAATACCGTCAGAAGACAGCAAGCGATTTGGTTGAAATCGCATCACAAACAAAGAATGGCCCGAAACTCCTATCGGACGACCTTTTCTGGGCCCGAAATCATCAATTATGGAGCTATGCTTCGTAATTCTCGTAGCTCTCTGAATGAGCTTCAGTTTGAGCTTTGGTTCAACTCAATCGGACTTACGGTTTGAAAGTTATGCCCATTTCCGTGAATGCATGCAGAACCGGAAACTTGGATTTGGAATTAGCATATCCCTTTCGGATCGGATCGGCCTAGGAGGACCGGATCGGATTAAGACATCACTCCTTCACCAACTTAGCATCTTCCCTTCAACGCACAGGTGCCGGCTCGGATTGGAGACCCCGGTTCGGATCGGGATGAGGCAGACCCGACCCGCCTGCAGTAATCTACACAAAACTTCGCAATGTCTTCGGCTCGAAAGCTCCGCACCGGTTCGGATCGGGACCGAACCGATCCCCTTCGACTCTGCACAGAAGTGCGCGCACGCTCTCTGGTGGAACAACCGGCTCGGTTCGGATCCGATCCGAACCGACTGGGCCTGCTGCTGCCACACTTCAGATTTGACCGATTCTCTTGCCATAACCACCTCCTACAAACACGGATCGGCCTCCACCTGTCCTAGCACGACCTGATGACCACTTCTCCACTACTTCCGAGATCACCTCAGCGCATGCCACGTGCCCCTCCGATCCGAACCGATTCAGACTCCCTGGCACTCCTCTACACCTATAAATACACCACAACATGGCCATTTCAAGGGACTTTTGGCACTTGTTCTGGAGGGATTCCACCATTATCGAAACAAGGACTTTGTGAACAGCGGAAGACCGCCCTCTAATCAATCAAAACACGAGGATTTCGTGTATAATCTTCCCTTTAATCTCCTCTTCTTCACTGTAAACACGAGGATTTCATGTATAAACTGCAAACAAACATCATTGTAATAGTTTTCTTAAGATTTAAGAAACTATAAAGTGGACGTAGGCTTGGATTGAGCCCAACCACTATAAAAATATTGTGTGTATCCTTTACTTTTACTGCTTTTTCTGCATTGTTGGTGATCGTGAGGTTGTCACATTGAATTTGGGTGTTAGTACCAAAATTTGGTCTAACATTTTCACACATATTTGCTTTCTCTTCTTCGCTGGTATGGATTATACTTGCAGCTGGCAGGCTCGGCGCGGCCTTGGATTTCTTGGATTATCCAGAACACATCTTCCTTCATTCAGCAAGATATGTTCTGGGGGGCAAAATGTTGACCCGCTTTTTAGTCAAAGCAGTCATACATGGAATCTCTTCTGAACAATACGCTCAAGTGTTGGGAATACCGTCAGAAGACAGCAAGCGATTTGGTTGAAATCGCATCACAAACAAAGAATGGCCCGAAACTCCTATCGGACGACCTTTTCTGGGCCCGAAATCATCAGTTACGGAGCTATGCTCTCTGAATGAGCTTCAGTTTGAGCTTTGGTTCAACTCAATCGGACTTACGGTTTGAAAGTTATGCCCATTTCCGTGAACGCATGCAGAACCGGAAACTTGGATTTGGAATTAGCATATCCCTTTCGGATCGGATCGGCCTAGGAGGACCGGATCGGATTAAGACATCACTCCTTCACCAACTTAGCATCTTCCCTTCAACGCACAGGTGCCAGCTCGGATTGGAGACCCCGGTTCGGATCGGGATGAGGCAGACCCGACCCGCCTGCAGTAATCTACACAAAACTTCGCAATGTCTTCGGCTCGAAAGCTCCGCACCGGTTCGGATTGGGACCGAACCGATCCCCTACGACTCTGCACAGAAGTGCGCGCACGCTCTCTGCAGGAACAACCGGCTCGGTTCGGATCCGATCCGAACCGACTGGGCCTGCTGCTGCCACACTTCAGATTTGACCGATTCTCTTGCCATAACCACCTCCTACAAACACGGATCGGCCTCCACCTGTCCTAGCACGACCTGATGACCACTTCTCCACTACTTCCGAGATCACCTCAGCGCGTGCCACGTGCCCCTCCGATCCGAACCGATTCAGACTCCCAGGCACTCCTCTACGCCTATAAATACACCACAACATGGCCATTTCAAGGGACTTTTGGCACTTGTTCTGGAGGGATTCCACCATTATCGAAACAAGGACTTTGTGAACAGCGGAAGACCGCCCTCTAATCAATCAAAACACGAGGATTTCGTGTATAATCTTCCCTTTAATCTCCTCTTCTTCACTGTAAACACGAGGATTTCATGTATAAGCTGCAAACAAACATCATTGTAATAGTTTTCTTAAGATTTAAGAAACTATAAAGTGGACGTAGGCTTGGATTGAGCCCAACCACTATAAAAATATTGTGTGTATCCTTTACTTTTACTGCTTTTTCTGCATTGTTGGTGATCGTGAGGTTGTCACATTGAATTTGGGTGTTAGTACCAAAATTTGGTCTAACATTTTCACACATATTTGCTTTCTCTTCTTCGCTGGTATGGATTATACTTGCAGCTGGCAGGCTCGGCGCGGCCTTGGATTTCTTGGATTATCCAGAACACATCTTCCTTCATTCAGCAAGATATGTTCTGGGGGGCAAAATGTTGACCCGCTTTTTAGTCAAAGCAGTCATACATGGAATCTCTTCTGAACAATACGCTCAAGTGTTGGGAATACCATCAGAAGACAGCAAGCGATTTGGTTGAAATCGCATCACAAACAAAGAATGGCCCGAAACTCCTATCGGACGACCTTTTCTGGGCCCGAAATCATCAATTACGGAGCTATGCTCCGTAATTCTCGTAGCTCTCTGAATGAGCTTCAGTTTGAGCTTTGGTTCAACTCAATCGGACTTACGGTTTGAAAGTTATGCCCATTTCCGTGAACGCATGCAGAACCGGAAACTTGGATTTGGAATTAGCATATCCCTTTCGGATCGGATCGGCCTAGGAGGACCGGATCGGATTAAGACATCACTCCTTCACCAACTTAGCATCTTCCCTTCAACGCACAGGTGCCGGCTCGGATTGGAGACCCCGGTTCGGATCGGGATGAGGCAGACCCGACCCGCCTGCAGTAATCTACACAAAACTTCGCAATGTCTTCGGCTCGAAAGCCCCGCACCGGTTCGGATCGGGACTGAACCGATCCCCTTCGACTCTGCACAGAAGTGCGCGCACGCTCTCTGCTGGAACAACCGGCTCGGTTCGGATCCGATCCGAACCGACTGGGCCTGCTGCTGCCACACTTCAGATTTGACCGATTCTCTTGCCATAACCACCTCCTACAAACACGGATCGGCCTCCACCTGTCCTAGCACGACCTGATGACCACTTCTCCACCACTTCCGAGATCACCTCAGCGCGTGCCACGTGCCCTTCCGATCCAAACCGATTCAGACTCCCTGGCACTCCTCTACGCCTATAAATACACCACAACATGGCCATTTCAAGGGACTTTTGGCACTTTTTCTGGAGGGATTCCACCACTATTGAAACAAGGACTTTGTGAACAGCGGAAGACCGCCCTCTAATCAATCAAAACACGAGGATTTCGTGTATAATCTTCCCTTTAATCTCCTCTTCTTCACTGCAAACACGAGGATTTCATGTATAAGCTGCAAACAAACATCATTGTAATAGTTTTCTTAAGATTTAAGAAACTATAAAGTGGACGTAGGCTTGGATTGAGCCCAACCACTATAAAAATATTGTGTGTATCCTTTACTTTTACTGCTTTTTCTGCATTGTTGGTGATCGTGAGGTTGTCACATTGAATTTGGGTGTTAGTACCAAAACTTGGTCTAACATTTTCACACATATTTGCTTTCTCTTCTTCGCAGGTATGGATTATACTTGCAGCTGGCAGGCCCGGCGCGGCCTTGGATTTCTTGGATTATCCAGAACACATCTTCCTTCATTCAGCAAGATATGTTCTGGGGGGCAAAATGTTGACCCGCTTTTTAGTCAAAGCAGTCATACATGGAATCTCTTCTGAACAATACGCTCAAGTGTTGGGAATACCGTCAGAAGACAGCAAGCGATTTGGTTGAAATCGCATCACAAACAAAGAATGGCCCGGAACTCCTATCGGACGACCTTTTCTGGGCCCGAAATCATCAATTACGGAGCTAAGCTCTGTAATTCTCGTAGCTCTCCGAATGAGCTTCAGTTTGAGCTTTGGTTCAACTCAATCGGACTTACGGTTTGAAAGTTATGCCCACTTCCGTGAACGCATGCAGAACCGGAAACTTGGATTTGGAATTAGCATATCCCTTTCGGATCGGATCGGCCTAGGAGGACCGGATCGGATTAAGACATCACACCTTCACCAACTTAGCATCTTCCCTTCAACGCACAGGTGCCGGCTCGGATTGGAGACCCCGGTTCGGATCGGGATGAGGCAGACCCGACCCGCCTGCAGTAATCTACACAAAACTTCGCAATGTCTTCGGCTCGAAAGCTCCGCACCGGTTCGGATCGGGACTGAACCGATCCCCTTCGACTCTGCACAGAAGTGCGCGCACGCTCTCTGCTGGAACAACCGGCTCGGTTCGGGTCCAATCCGAACCGACTGGGCCTGCTGCTGCCACACTTCAGATTTGACCGATTCTCTTGCCATAACCACCTCCTACAAACACGGATCGGCCTCCACCTGTCCTAGCACGACCTGATGACCACTTCTCCACTACTTCCGAGATCACCTCAGCGCGTGCCACGTGCCCCTCCGATCCAAACCGATTCAGACTCCCTGGCACTCCTCTACGCCTATAAATACACCACAACATGGCCATTTCAAGGGACTTTTGGAACTTGTTCTGGAGGGATTCCACCATTATCGAAACAAGGACTTTGTGAACAGCGGAAGACCGCCCTCTAATCAATCAAAACACGAGGATTTCGTGTATAATCTTCCCTTTAATCTCCTCTTCTTCACTGTAAACACGAGGATTTCATGTATAAGCTGCAAACAAACATCATTGTAATAGTTTTCTTAAGATTTAAGAAACTATAAAGTGGACGTAGGCTTGGATTGAGCCCAACCACTATAAAAATATTGTGTGTATCCTTTACTTTTACTGCTTTTTCTGCATTGTTGGTGATCGTGAGGTTGTCACATTGAATTTGGGTGTTAGTACCAAAATTTGGTCTAACATTTTCACACATATTTGCTTTCTCTTCTTCGCTGGTATGGATTATACTTGCAGCTGGCAGGCTCGGCGCGGCCTTGGATTTCTTGGATTATCCAGAACACATCTTCCTTCATTCAGCAAGATATGTTCTGGGGGGCAAAATGTTGACCCGCTTTTTAGTCAAAGCAGTCATACGTGGAATCTCTTCTGAACAATACGCTCAAGTGTTGGGAATACCGTCAGAAGACAGCAAGCGATTTGGTTGAAATCGCATCACAAACAAAGAATGGCCCGAAACTCCAATCGGACGACCTTTTCTGGGCCCGAAATCATCAATTACGGAGCAGAGCTCTGTAATTCTCGTAGCTCTCTGAATGAGCTTCAGTTTGAGCTTAGGTTCAACTCAATCGGACTTACGGTTTGAAAGTTATGCCCATTTCCGTGAACGCATGCAGAACCGGAAACTTGGATTTGGAATTAGCATATCCCTTTCGGATCGGATCGGCCTAGGAGGACCGGATCGGATTAAGACATCACTCCTTCACCAACTTAGCATCTTCCCTTCAACGCACAGGTGCCGGCTCGGATTGGAGACCCCGGTTCGGATCGGGATGTGGCAGACCCGACCCGCCTGCAGTAATCTACACAAAACTTCGCAATGTCTTCGGCTCGAAAGCTCCGCACCGGTTCGGATCGGGACCGAACCGATCCCCTTCGACTCTGCACAGAAGTGCGCGCACGCTCTCTGCTGGAACAACCGGCTCGGTTAGGATCCGATCCGAACCGACTGGGCCTGCTGCTGCCACACTTCAGATTTGACCGATTCTCTTGCCATAACCACCTCCTACAAACACGGATCGGCCTCCACCTGTCCTAGCACGACCTGATGACCACTTCTCCACTACTTCCGAGATCACCTCAGCGCGTGCCACGTGCCCCTCCGATCCGAACCGATTCAGACTCCCTGGCACTCCTCTACGCCTATAAATACACCACAACATGGCCATTTCAAGGGACTTTTGGCACTTGTTCTAGAGGGATTCCACCATTATCGAAACAAGGACTTTGTGAACAGCGGAAGACCGCCCTGTAATCAATCAAAACACGAGGATTTCGTGTATAATCTTCCCTTTAATCTCCTCTTCTTCACTGTAAACACGAGGATTTCATGTATAAGCTGCAAACAAACATCATTGTAATAGTTTTCTTAAGATTTAAGAAACTATAAAGTGGACGTAGGCTTGGATTGAGCCCAACCACTATAAAAATATTGTGTGTATCCTTTACTTTTACTGCTTTTTCTGCATTGTTGGTGATCGTGAGGTTGTCACATTGAATTTGGGTGTTAGTACCAAAATTTGGTCTAACATTTTCACACATATTTTCTTTCTCTTCTTCGCTGGTATGGATTATACTTGCAGCTGGCAGGCTCGGCGCGGCCTTGGATTTCTTGGATTATCCAGAACACATCTTCCTTCATTCAGCAAGATATGTTCTGGGGGGCAAAATGTTGACCCGCTTTTTAGTCAAAGCAGTCATACATGGAATCTCTTCTGAACAATACGCTCAAGTGTTGGGAATACCATCAGAAGACAGCAAGCGATTTGGTTGAAATCGCATCACAAACAAAGAATGGCCCGAAACTCCTATCGGACGACCTTTTCTAGGCCCGAAATCATCAATTACGGAGCTATGCTTCGTAATTCTCGTAGCTCTCTGAATGAGCTTCAGTTTGAGCTTTGGTTCAACTCAATCGGACTTACGGTTTGAAAGTTATGCCCATTTCCGTGAACGCATGTAGAAACGGAAACTTGGATTTGGAATTAGCATATCCCTTTCGGATCGGATCGGCCTAGGAGGACCGGATCGGATTAAGACATCACTCCTTCACCAACTTAGCATCTTCCCTTCAACGCACAGGTGCCGGCTCGGATTGGAGACCCCGGTTCGGATCGGGATGAGGCAGACCCGACCCGCCTGCAGTAATCTACACAAAACTTCGCAATGTCTTCGGCTCGAAAGCCCCGCACCGGTTCGGATCGGGACTGAACCGATCCCCTTCGACTCTGCACAGAAGTGCGCGCACGCTCTCTGCTGGAACAACCGGCTCGGTTCGGATCCGATCCGAACCGACTGGGCCTGCTGCTGCCACACTTCAGATTTGACCGATTCTCTTGCCATAACCACCTCCTACAAACACGGATCGGCCTCCACCTGTCCTAGCACGACCTGATGACCACTTCTCCACTACTTCCGAGATCACCTCAGCGCGTGCCACGTGCCCCTCCGATCCAAACCGATTCAGACTCCCTGGCACTCCTCTACGCCTATAAATACACCACAACATGGCCATTTCAAGGGACTTTTGGCACTTTTTCTGGAGGGATTCCACCACTATTGAAACAAGGACTTTGTGAACAGCGGAAGACCGCCCTCTAATCAATCAAAACACGAGGATTTCGTGTATAATCTTCCCTTTAATCTCCTCTTCTTCACTGCAAACACGAGGATTTCATGTATAAGCTGCAAACAAACATCATTGTAATAGTTTTCTTAAGATTTAAGAAACTATAAAGTGGACGTAGGCTTGGATTGAGCCCAACCACTATAAAAATATTGTGTGTATCCTTTACTTTTACTGCTTTTTCTGCATTGTTGGTGATCGTGAGGTTGTCACATTGAATTTGGGTGTTAGTACCAAAACTTGGTCTAACATTTTCACACATATTTGCTTTCTCTTCTTCGCAGGTATGGATTATACTTGCAGCTGGCAGGCCCGGCGCGGCCTTGGATTTCTTGGATTATCCAGAACACATCTTCCTTCATTCAGCAAGATATGTTCTGGGGGGCAAAATGTTGACCCGCTTTTTAGTCAAAGCAGTCATACATGGAATCTCTTCTGAACAATACGCTCAAGTGTTGGGAATACCGTCAGAAGACAGCAAGCGATTTGGTTGAAATCGCATCACAAACAAAGAATGGCCCGGAACTCCTATCGGACGACCTTTTCTAGGCCCGAAATCATCAATTACGGAGCTAAGCTCTGTAATTCTCGTAGCTCTCCGAATGAGCTTCAGTTTGAGCTTTGGTTCAACTCAATCGGACTTACGGTTTGAAAGTTATGCCCATTTCCGTGAACGCATGCAGAACCGGAAACTTGGATTTGGAATTAGCATATCCCTTTCGGATCGGATCGGCCTAGGAGGACCGGATCGGATTAAGACATCACACCTTCACCAACTTAGCATCTTCCCTTCAACGCACAGGTGCCGGCTCGGATTGGAGACCCCGGTTCGGATCGGGATGAGGCAGACCCGACCCGCCTGCAGTAATCTACACAAAACTTCGCAATGTCTTCGGCTCGAAAGCTCCGCACCGGTTCGGATCGGGACTGAACCGATCCCCTTCGACTCTGCACAGAAGTGCGCGCACGCTCTCTGCTGGAACAACCGGCTCGGTTCGGGTCCAATCCGAACCGACTGGGCCTGCTGCTGCCACACTTCAGATTTGACCGATTCTCTTGCCATAACCACCTCCTACAAACACGGATCGGCCTCCACCTGTCCTAGCACGACCTGATGACCACTTCTCCACTACTTCCGAGATCACCTCAGCGCGTGCCACGTGCCCCTCCGATCCAAACCGATTCAGACTCCCTGGCACTCCTCTACGCCTATAAATACACCACAACATGGCCATTTCAAGGGACTTTTGGAACTTGTTCTGGAGGGATTCCACCATTATCGAAACAAGGACTTTGTGAACAGCGGAAGACCGCCCTCTAATCAATCAAAACACGAGGATTTCGTGTATAATCTTCCCTTTAATCTCCTCTTCTTCACTGTAAACACGAGGATTTCATGTATAAGCTGCAAACAAACATCATTGTAATAGTTTTCTTAAGATTTAAGAAACTATAAAGTGGACGTAGGCTTGGATTGAGCCCAACCACTATAAAAATATTGTGTGTATCCTTTACTTTTACTGCTTTTTCTGCATTGTTGGTGATCGTGAGGTTGTCACATTGAATTTGGGTGTTAGTACCAAAATTTGGTCTAACATTTTCACACATATTTGCTTTCTCTTCTTCGCTGGTATGGATTATACTTGCAGCTGGCAGGCTCGGCGCGGCCTTGGATTTCTTGGATTATCCAGAACACATCTTCCTTCATTCAGCAAGATATGTTCTGGGGGGCAAAATGTTGACCCGCTTTTTAGTCAAAGCAGTCATACGTGGAATCTCTTCTGAACAATACGCTCAAGTGTTGGGAATACCGTCAGAAGACAGCAAGCGATTTGGTTGAAATCGCATCACAAACAAAGAATGGCCCGAAACTCCAATCGGACGACCTTTTCTGGGCCCGAAATCATCAATTACGGAGCTGAGCTCCGTAATTCTCGTAGCTCTCTGAATGAGCTTCAGTTTGAGCTTTGGTTCAACTCAATCGGACTTACGGTTTGAAAGTTATGCCCATTTCCGTGAACGCATGCAGAACCGGAAACTTGGATTTGGAATTAGCATATCCCTTTCGGATCGGATCGGCCTAGGAGGACCGGATCGGATTAAGACATCACTCCTTCACCAACTTAGCATCTTCCCTTCAACGCACAGGTGCCGGCTCGGATTGGAGACCCCGGTTCGGATCGGGATGTGGCAGACCCGACCCGCCTGCAGTAATCTACACAAAACTTCGCAATGTCTTCGGCTCGAAAGCTCCGCACCGGTTCGGATCGGGACCGAACCGATCCCCTTCGACTCTGCACAGAAGTGCGCGCACGCTCTCTGCTGGAACAACCGGCTCGGTTAGGATCCGATCCGAACCGACTGGGCCTGCTGCTGCCACACTTCAGATTTGACCGATTCTCTTGCCATAACCACCTCCTACAAACACGGATCGGCCTCCACCTGTCCTAGCACGACCTGATGACCACTTCTCCACTACTTCCGAGATCACCTCAGCGCGTGCCACGTGCCCCTCCGATCCGAACCGATTCAGACTCCCTGGCACTCCTCTACGCCTATAAATACACCACAACATGGCCATTTCAAGGGACTTTTGGCACTTGTTCTAGAGGGATTCCACCATTATCGAAACAAGGACTTTGTGAACAGCGGAAGACCGCCCTGTAATCAATCAAAACACGAGGATTTCGTGTATAATCTTCCCTTTAATCTCCTCTTCTTCACTGTAAACACGAGGATTTCATGTATAAGCTGCAAACAAACATCATTGTAATAGTTTTCTTAAGATTTAAGAAACTATAAAGTGGACGTAGGCTTGGATTGAGCCCAACCACTATAAAAATATTGTGTGTATCCTTTACTTTTACTGCTTTTTCTGCATTGTTGGTGATCGTGAGGTTGTCACATTGAATTTGGGTGTTAGTACCAAAATTTGGTCTAACATTTTCACACATATTTGCTTTCTCTTCTTCGCTGGTATGGATTATACTTGCAGCTGGCAGGCTCGGCGCGGCCTTGGATTTCTTGGATTATCCAGAACACATCTTCCTTCATTCAGCAAGATATGTTCTGGGGGGCAAAATGTTGACCCGCTTTTTAGTCAAAGCAGTCATACATGGAATCTCTTCTGAACAATACGCTCAAGTGTTGGGAATACCATCAGAAGACAGCAAGCGATTTGGTTGAAATCGCATCACAAACAAAGAATGGCCCGAAACTCCTATCGGACGACCTTTTCTAGGCCCGAAATCATCAATTACGGAGCTACGCTTCGTAATTCTCGTAGCTCTCTGAATGAGCTTCAGTTTGAGCTTTGGTTCAACTCAATCGGACTTACGGTTTGAAAGTTATGCCCATTTCCGTGAACGCATGTAGAAACGGAAACTTGGATTTGGAATTAGCATATCCCTTTCGGATCGGATCGGCCTAGGAGGACCGGATCGGATTAAGACATCACTCCTTCACCAACTTAGCATCTTCCCTTCAACGCACAGGTGCCGGCTCGGATTGGAGACCCCGGTTCGGATCGGGATGAGGCAGACCCGACCCGCCTGCAGTAATCTACACAAAACTTCGCAATGTCTTCGGCTCGAAAGCCCCGCACCGGTTCGGATCGGGACTGAACCGATCCCCTTCGACTCTGCACAGAAGTGCGCGCACGCTCTCTGCTGGAACAACCGGCTCGGTTCGGATCCGATCCGAACCGACTGGGCCTGCTGCTGCCACACTTCAGATTTGACCGATTCTCTTGCCATAACCACCTCCTACAAACACGGATCGGCCTCCACCTGTCCTAGCACGACCTGATGACCACTTCTCCACTACTTCCGAGATCACCTCAGCGCGTGCCACGTGCCCCTCCGATCCAAACCGATTCAGACTCCCTGGCACTCCTCTACGCCTATAAATACACCACAACATGGCCATTTCAAGGGACTTTTGGCACTTTTTCTGGAGGGATTCCACCACTATTGAAACAAGGACTTTGTGAACAGCGGAAGACCGCCCTCTAATCAATCAAAACACGAGGATTTCGTGTATAATCTTCCCTTTAATCTCCTCTTCTTCACTACAAACACGAGGATTTCATGTATAAGCTGCAAACAAACATCATTGTAATAGTTTTCTTAAGATTTAAGAAACTATAAAGTGGACGTAGGATTGGATTGAGCCCAACCACTATAAAAATATTGTGTGTATCCTTTACTTTTACTGCTTTTTCTGCATTGTTGGTGATCGTGAGGTTGTCACATTGAATTTGGGTGTTAGTACCAAAACTTGGTCTAACATTTTCACACATATTTGCTTTCTCTTCTTCGCAGGTATGGATTATACTTGCAGCTGGCAGGCCCGGCGCGGCCTTGGATTTCTTGGATTATCCAGAACACATCTTCCTTCATTCAGCAAGATATGTTCTGGGGGGCAAAATGTTGACCCGCTTTTTAGTCAAAGCAGTCATACATGGAATCTCTTCTGAACAATACGCTCAAGTGTTGGGAATACCGTCAGAAGACAGCAAGCGATTTGGTTGAAATCGCATCACAAACAAAGAATGGCCCGGAACTCCTATCGGACGACCTTTTCTGGGCCCGAAATCATCAATTACGGAGCTAAGCTCTGTAATTCTCGTAGCTCTCCGAATGAGCTTCAGTTTGAGCTTTGGTTCAACTCAATCGGACTTACGGTTTGAAAGTTATGCCCATTTCCGTGAACGCATGCAGAACCGGAAACTTGGATTTGGAATTAGCATATCCCTTTCGGATCGGATCGGCCTAGGAGGACCGGATCGGATTAAGACATCACACCTTCACCAACTTAGCATCTTCCCTTCAACGCACAGGTGCCGGCTCGGATTGGAGACCCCGGTTCGGATCGGGATGAGGCAGACCCGACCCGCCTGCAGTAATCTACACAAAACTTCGCAATGTCTTCGGCTCGAAAGCTCCGCACCGGTTCGGATCGGGACTGAACCGATCCCCTTCGACTCTGCACAGAAGTGCGCGCACGCTCTCTGCTGGAACAACCGGCTCGGTTCGGGTCCAATCCGAACCGACTGGGCCTGCTGCTGCCACACTTCAGATTTGACCGATTCTCTTGCCATAACCACCTCCTACAAACACGGATCGGCCTCCACCTGTCCTAGCACGACCTGATGACCACTTCTCCACTACTTCCGAGATCACCTCAGCGCGTGCCACGTGCCCCTCCGATCCAAACCGATTCAGACTCCCTGGCACTCCTCTACGCCTATAAATACACCACAACATGGCCATTTCAAGGGACTTTTGGAACTTGTTCTGGAGGGATTCCACCATTATCGAAACAAGGACTTTGTGAACAGCGGAAGACCGCCCTCTAATCAATCAAAACACGAGGATTTCGTGTATAATCTTCCCTTTAATCTCCTCTTCTTCACTGTAAACACGAGGATTTCATGTATAAGCTGCAAACAAACATCATTGTAATAGTTTTCTTAAGATTTAAGAAACTATAAAGTGGACGTAGGCTTGGATTGAGCCCAACCACTATAAAAATATTGTGTGTATCCTTTACTTTTACTGCTTTTTCTGCATTGTTGGTGATCGTGAGGTTGTCACATTGAATTTGGGTGTTAGTACCAAAATTTGGTCTAACATTTTCACACATATTTGCTTTCTCTTCTTCGCTGGTATGGATTATACTTGCAGCTGGCAGGCTCGGCGCGGCCTTGGATTTCTTGGATTATCCAGAACACATCTTCCTTCATTCAGCAAGATATGTTCTGGGGGGCAAAATGTTGACCCGCTTTTTAGTCAAAGCAGTCATACGTGGAATCTCTTCTGAACAATACGCTCAAGTGTTGGGAATACCGTCAGAAGACAGCAAGCGATTTGGTTGAAATCGCATCACAAACAAAGAATGGCCCGAAACTCCAATCGGACGACCTTTTCTGGGCCCGAAATCATCAATTACGGAGCTGAGCTCCGTAATTCTCGTAGCTCTCTGAATGAGCTTCAGTTTGAGCTTTGGTTCAACTCAATCGGACTTACGGTTTGAAAGTTATGCCCATTTCCGTGAACGCATGCAGAACCGGAAACTTGGATTTGGAATTAGCATATCCCTTTCGGATCGGATCGGCCTAGGAGGACCGGATCGGATTAAGACATCACTCCTTCACCAACTTAGCATCTTCCCTTCAACGCACAGGTGCCGGCTCGGATTGGAGACCCCGGTTCGGATCGGGATGTGGCAGACCCGACCCGCCTGCAGTAATCTACACAAAACTTCGCAATGTCTTCGGCTCAAAAGCTCCGCACCGGTTCGGATCGGGACCGAACCGATCCCCGTCGACTCTGCACAGAAGTGCGCGCACGCTCTCTGCTGGAACAACCGGCTCGGTTAGGATCCGATCCGAACCGACTGGGCCTGCTGCTGCCACACTTCAGATTTGACCGATTCTCTTGCCATAACCACCTCCTACAAACACGGATCGGCCTCCACCTGTCCTAGCACGACCTGATGACCACTTCTCCACTACTTCCGAGATCACCTCAGCGCGTGCCACGTGCCCCTCCGATCCGAACCGATTCAGACTCCCTGGCACTCCTCTACGCCTATAAATACACCACAACATGGCCATTTCAAGGGACTTTTGGCACTTGTTCTAGAGGGATTCCACCATTATCGAAACAAGGACTTTGTGAACAGCGGAAGACCGCCCTGTAATCAATCAAAACACGAGGATTTCGTGTATAATCTTCCCTTTAATCTCCTCTTCTTCACTGTAAACACGAGGATTTCATGTATAAGCTGCAAACAAACATCATTGTAATAGTTTTCTTAAGATTTAAGAAACTATAAAGTGGACGTAGGCTTGGATTGAGCCCAACCACTATAAAAATATTGTGTGTATCCTTTACTTTTACTGCTTTTTCTGCATTGTTGGTGATCGTGAGGTTGTCACATTGAATTTGGGTGTTAGTACCAAAATTTGGTCTAACATTTTCACACATATTTGCTTTCTCTTCTTCGCTGGTATGGATTATACTTGCAGCTGGCAGGCTCGGCGCGGCCTTGGATTTCTTGGATTATCCAGAACACATCTTCCTTCATTCAGCAAGATATGTTCTGGGGGGCAAAATGTTGACCCGCTTTTTAGTCAAAGCAGTCATACGTGGAATCTCTTCTGAACAATACGCTCAAGTGTTGGGAATACCGTCAGAAGACAGCAAGCGATTTGGTTGAAATCGCATCACAAACAAAGAATGGCCCGAAACTCCAATCGGACGACCTTTTCTGGGCCCGAAATCATCAATTACGGAGCTGAGCTCCGTAATTCTCGTAGCTCTCTGAATGAGCTTCAGTTTGAGCTTTGGTTCAACTCAATCGGACTTACGGTTTGAAAGTTATGCCCATTTCCGTGAACGCATGCAGAACCGGAAACTTGGATTTGGAATTAGCATATCCCTTTCGGATCGGATCGGCCTAGGAGGACCGGATCGGATTAAGACATCACTCCTTCACCAACTTAGCATCTTCCCTTCAACGCACAGGTGCCGGCTCGGATTGGAGACCCCGGTTCGGATCGGGATGTGGCAGACCCGACCCGCCTGCAGTAATCTACACAAAACTTCGCAATGTCTTCGGCTCGAAAGCTCCGCACCGGTTCGGATCGGGACCGAACCGATCCCCTTCGACTCTGCATAGAAGTGCGCGCACGCTCTCTGCTGGAACAACCGGCTCGGTTAGGATCCGATCCGAACCGACTGGGCCTGCTGCTGCCACACTTCAGATTTGACCGATTCTCTTGCCATAACCACCTCCTACAAACACGGATCGGCCTCCACCTGTCCTAGCACGACCTGATGACCACTTCTCCACTACTTCCGAGATCACCTCAGCGCGTGCCACGTGCCCCTCCGATCCGAACCGATTCAGACTCCCTGGCACTCCTCTACGCCTATAAATACACCACAACATGGCCATTTCAAGGGACTTTTGGCACTTGTTCTAGAGGGATTCCACCATTATCGAAACAAGGACTTTGTGAACAGCGGAAGACCGCCCTGTAATCAATCAAAACACGAGGATTTCGTGTATAATCTTCCCTTTAATCTCCTCTTCTTCACTGTAAACACGAGGATTTCATGTATAAGCTGCAAACAAACATCATTGTAATAGTTTTCTTAAGATTTAAGAAACTATAAAGTGGACGTAGGCTTGGATTGAGCCCAACCACTATAAAAATATTGTGTGTATCCTTTACTTTTACTGCTTTTTCTGCATTGTTGGTGATCGTGAGGTTGTCACATTGAATTTGGGTGTTAGTACCAAAATTTGGTCTAACATTTTCACACATATTTGCTTTCTCTTCTTCGCTGGTATGGATTATACTTGCAGCTGGCAGGCTCGGCGCGGCCTTGGATTTCTTGGATTATCCAGAACACATCTTCCTTCATTCAGCAAGATATGTTCTGGGGGGCAAAATGTTGACCCGCTTTTTAGTCAAAGCAGTCATACATGGAATCTCTTCTGAACAATACGCTCAAGTGTTGGGAATACCGTCAGAAGACAGCAAGCGATTTGGTTGAAATCGCATCACAAATAAAGAATGGCCCGAAACTCCTATCGGACGACCTTTTCTGGGCCCGAAATCATCAGTTACGGAGCTATGCTCCGTAGTTCTCGTAGCTCTCTGAATGAGCTTCAGTTTGAGCTTTGGTTCAACTCAATCGGACTTACGGTTTGAAAGTTATGCCCATTTCCGTGAATGCATGCAGAATCGGAAACTTGGATTTGGAATTAGCATATCCCTTTCGGATCGGATCGGCCTAGGAGGACCGGATCGGATTAAGACATCACTCCTTCACCAACTTAGCATCTTCCCTTCAACGCACAGGTGCCGGCTCGGATTGGAGACCCCGGTTCGGATCGGGATGAGGCAGACCCGACCCGCCTGCAGTAATCTACACAAAACTTCGCAATGTCTTCGGCTCGAAAGCTCCGCACCGGTTCGGATCGGGACCGAACCGATCCCCTTCGACTCTGCACAGAAGTGCGCGCACGCTCTCTACAGGAACAACCGGCTCGGTTCGGATCCGATCCGAACCGACTGGGCCTGCTGCTGCCACACTTCAGATTTGACCGATTCTCTTGCCATAACCACCTCCTACAAACACGGATCGGCCTCCACCTGTCCTAGCACGACCTGATGACCACTTCTCCACTACTTCCGAGATCACCTAAGCGCGTGCCACGTGCCCCTCCGATCCGAACCGATTCAGACTCCCAGGCACTCCTCTACGCCTATAAATACACCACAACATGGCCATTTCAAGGGACTTTTGGCACTGGTTCTGGAGGGATTCCACCATTATCGAAACAAGGACTTTGTGAACAGCGGAAGACCGCCCTCTAATCAATCAAAACACGAGGATTTCGTGTATAATCTTCCCTTTAATCTCCTCTTCTTCACTGTAAACACGAGGATTTCATGTATAAGCTGCAAACAAACATCATTGTAATAGTTTTCTTAAGATTTAAGAGACTATAAAGTGGACGTAGGCTTGGATTGAGCCCAACCACTATAAAAATATTGTGTGTATCCTTTACTTTTACTGCTTTTTCTGCATTGTTGGTGATCGTGAGGTTGTCACATTGAATTTGGGTGTTAGTACCAAAATTTGGTCTAACATTTTCACACATATTTGCTTTCTCTTCTTCGCTGGTATGGATTATACTTGCAGCTGGCAGGCTCGGCGCGGCCTTGGATTTCTTGGATTATCCAGAACACATCTTCCTTCATTCAGCAAGATATGTTCTGGGGGGCAAAATGTTGACCCGCTTTTTAGTCAAAGCAGTCATACGTGGAATCTCTTCTGAACAATACGCTCAAGTGTTGGGAATACCGTCAGAAGACAGCAAGCGATTTGGTTGAAATCGCATCACAAACAAAGAATGGCCCGAAACTCCAATCGGACGACCTTTTCTGGGCCCGAAATCATCAATTACGGAGCTGAGCTCCGTAATTCTCGTAGCTCTCTGAATGAGCTTCAGTTTGAGCTTTGGTTCAACTCAATCGGACTTACGGTTTGAAAGTTATGCCCATTTCCGTGAACGCATGCAGAACCGGAAACTTGGATTTGGAATTAGCATATCCCTTTCGGATCGGATCGGCCTAGGAGGACCGGATCGGATTAAGACATCACTCCTTCACCAACTTAGCATCTTCCCTTCAACGCACAGGTGCCGGCTCGGATTGGAGACCCCGGTTCGGATCGGGATGTGGCAGACCCGACCCGCCTGCAGTAATCTACACAAAACTTCGCAATGTCTTCGGCTCAAAAGCTCCGCACCGGTTCGGATCGGGACCGAACCGATCCCCTTCGACTCTGCACAGAAGTGCGCGCACGCTCTCTGCTGGAACAACCGGCTCGGTTAGGATCCGATCCGAACCGACTGGGCCTGCTGCTGCCACACTTCAGATTTGACCGATTCTCTTGCCATAACCACCTCCTACAAACACGGATCGGCCTCCACCTGTCCTAGCACGACCTGATGACCACTTCTCCACTACTTCCGAGATCACCTCAGCGCGTGCCACGTGCCCCTCCGATCCGAACCGATTCAGACTCCCTGGCACTCCTCTACGCCTATAAATACACCACAACATGGCCATTTCAAGGGACTTTTGGCACTTGTTCTAGAGGGATTCCACCATTATCGAAACAAGGACTTTGTGAACAGCGGAAGACCGCCCTGTAATCAATCAAAACACGAGGATTTCGTGTATAATCTTCCCTTTAATCTCCTCTTCTTCACTGTAAACACGAGGATTTCATGTATAAGCTGCAAACAAACATCATTGTAATAGTTTTCTTAAGATTTAAGAAACTATAAAGTGGACGTAGGCTTGGATTGAGCCCAACCACTATAAAAATATTGTGTGTATCCTTTACTTTTACTGCTTTTTCTGCATTGTTGGTGATCGTGAGGTTGTCACATTGAATTTGGGTGTTAGTACCAAAATTTGGTCTAACATTTTCACACATATTTGCTTTCTCTTCTTCGCTGGTATGGATTATACTTGCAGCTGGCAGGCTCGGCGCGGCCTTGGATTTCTTGGATTATCCAGAACACATCTTCCTTCATTCAGCAAGATATGTTCTGGGGGGCAAAATGTTGACCCGCTTTTTAGTCAAAGCAGTCATACGTGGAATCTCTTCTGAACAATACGCTCAAGTGTTGGGAATACCGTCAGAAGACAGCAAGCGATTTGGTTGAAATCGCATCACAAACAAAGAATGGCCCGAAACTCCAATCGGACGACCTTTTCTGGGCCCGAAATCATCAATTACGGAGCTGAGCTCCGTAATTCTCGTAGCTCTCTGAATGAGCTTCAGTTTGAGCTTTGGTTCAACTCAATCGGACTTACGGTTTGAAAGTTATGCCCATTTCCGTGAACGCATGCAGAACCGGAAACTTGGATTTGGAATTAGCATATCCCTTTCGGATCGGATCGGCCTAGGAGGACCGGATCGGATTAAGACATCACTCCTTCACCAACTTAGCATCTTCCCTTCAACGCACAGGTGCCGGCTCGGATTGGAGACCCCGGTTCGGATCGGGATGTGGCAGACCCGACCCGCCTGCAGTAATCTACACAAAACTTCGCAATGTCTTCGGCTCGAAAGCTCCGCACCGGTTCGGATCGGGACCGAACCGATCCCCTTCGACTCTGCACAGAAGTGCGCGCACGCTCTCTGCTGGAACAACCGGCTCGGTTAGGATCCGATCCGAACCGACTGGGCCTGCTGCTGCCACACTTCAGATTTGACCGATTCTCTTGCCATAACCACCTCCTACAAACACGGATCGGCCTCCACCTGTCCTAGCACGACCTGATGACCACTTCTCCACTACTTCCGAGATCACCTCAGCGCGTGCCACGTGCCCCTCCGATCCGAACCGATTCAGACTCCCTGGCACTCCTCTACGCCTATAAATACACCACAACATGGCCATTTCAAGGGACTTTTGGCACTTGTTCTAGAGGGATTCCACCATTATCGAAACAAGGACTTTGTGAACAGCGGAAGACCGCCCTGTAATCAATCAAAACACGAGGATTTCGTGTATAATCTTCCCTTTAATCTCCTCTTCTTCACTGTAAACACGAGGATTTCATGTATAAGCTGCAAACAAACATCATTGTAATAGTTTTCTTAAGATTTAAGAAACTATAAAGTGGACGTAGGCTTGGATTGAGCCCAACCACTATAAAAATATTGTGTGTATCCTTTACTTTTACTGCTTTTTCTGCATTGTTGGTGATCGTGAGGTTGTCACATTGAATTTGGGTGTTAGTACCAAAATTTGGTCTAACATTTTCACACATATTTGCTTTCTCTTCTTCGCTGGTATGGATTATACTTGCAGCTGGCAGGCTCGGCGCGGCCTTGGATTTCTTGGATTATCCAGAACACATCTTCCTTCATTCAGCAAGATATGTTGTGGGGGGCAAAATGTTGACCCGCTTTTTAGTCAAAGCAGTCATACATGGAATCTCTTCTGAACAATACGCTCAAGTGTTGGGAATACCGTCAGAAGACAGCAAGCGATTTGGTTGAAATCGCATCACAAACAAAGAATGGCCCGAAACTCCTATCGGACGACCTTTTCTGGGCCCGAAATCATCAGTTACGGAGCTATGCTCCGTAGTTCTCGTAGCTCTCTGAATGAGCTTCAGTTTGAGCTTTGGTTCAACTCAATCGGACTTACGGTTTGAAAGTTATGCCCATTTCCGTGAATGCATGCAGAATCGGAAACTTGGATTTGGAATTAGCATATCCCTTTCGGATCGGATCGGCCTAGGAGGACCGGATCGGATTAAGACATCACTCCTTCACCAACTTAGCATCTTCCCTTCAACGCACAGGTGCCGGCTCGGATTGGAGACCCCGGTTCGGATCGGGATGAGGCAGACCCGACCCGCCTGCAGTAATCTACACAAAACTTCGCAATGTCTTCGGCTCGAAAGCTCCGCACCGGTTCGGATCGGGACCGAACCGATCCCCTTCGACTCTGCACAGAAGTGCGCGCACGCTCTCTACAGGAACAACCGGCTCGGTTCGGATCCGATCCGAACCGACTGGGCCTGCTGCTGCCACACTTCAGATTTGACCGATTCTCTTGCCATAACCACCTCCTACAAACACGGATCGGCCTCCACCTGTCCTAGCACGACCTGATGACCACTTCTCCACTACTTCCGAGATCACCTCAGCGCGTGCCACGTGCCCCTCCGATCCGAACCGATTCAGACTCCCAGGCACTCCTCTACGCCTATAAATACACCACAACATGGCCATTTCAAGGGACTTTTGGCACTGGTTCTGGAGGGATTCCACCATTATCGAAACAAGGACTTTGTGAACAGCGGAAGACCGCCCTCTAATCAATCAAAACACGAGGATTTCGTGTATAATCTTCCCTTTAATCTCCTCTTCTTCACTGTAAACACGAGGATTTCATGTATAAGCTGCAAACAAACATCATTGTAATAGTTTTCTTAAGATTTAAGAGACTATAAAGTGGACGTAGGCTTGGATTGAGCCCAACCACTATAAAAATATTGTGTGTATCCTTTACTTTTACTGCTTTTTCTGCATTGTTGGTGATCGTGAGGTTGTCACATTGAATTTGGGTGTTAGTACCAAAATTTGGTCTAACATTTTCACACATATTTGCTTTCTCTTCTTCGCTGGTATGGATTATACTTGCAGCTGGCAGGCTCGGCGCGGCCTTGGATTTCTTGGATTATCCAGAACACATCTTCCTTCATTCAGCAAGATATGTTCTGGGGGGCAAAATGTTGACCCGCTTTTTAGTCAAAGCAGTCATACATGGAATCTCTTCTGAACAATACGCTCAAGTGTTGGGAATACCATCAGAAGACAGCAAGCGATTTGGTTGAAATCGCATCACAAACAAAGAATGGCCCGAAACTCCTATCGGACGACCTTTTCTGGGCCCGAAATCATCAATTACGGAGCTATGCTCCGTAATTCTCGTAGCTCTCTGAATGAGCTTCAGTTTGAGCTTTGGTTCAACTCAATCGGACTTACGGTTTGAAAGTTATGCCCATTTCCGTGAACGCATGCAGAACCGGAAACTTGGATTTGGAATTAGCATATCCCTTTCGGATCGGATCGGCCTAGGAGGACCGGATCGGATTAAGACATCACTCCTTCACCAACTTAGCATCTTCCCTTCAACGCACAGGTGCCGGCTCGGATTGGAGACCCCGGTTCGGATCGGGATGAGGCAGACCCGACCCGCCTGCAGTAATCTACACAAAACTTCGCAATGTCTTCGGCTCGAAAGCCCCGCACCGGTTCGGATCGGGACTGAACCGATCCCCTTCGACTCTGCACAGAAGTGCGCGCACGCTCTCTGCTGGAACAACCGGCTCGGTTCGGATCCGATCCGAACCGACTGGGCCTGCTGCTGCCACACTTCAGATTTGACCGATTCTCTTGCCATAACCACCTCCTACAAACACGGATCGGCCTCCACCTGTCCTAGCACGACATGATGACCACTTCTCCACTACTTCCGAGATCACCTCAGCGCGTGCCCCTCCGATCCAAACCGATTCAGACTCCCTGGCACTCCTCTACGCCTATAAATACACCACAACATGGCCATTTCAAGGGACTTTTGGCACTTTTTCTGGAGGGATTCCAACACTATTGAAACAAGGACTTTGTGAACAGCGGAAGACCGCCCTCTAATCAATCAAAACACGAGGATTTCGTGTATAATCTTCCCTTTAATCTCCTCTTCTTCACTGCAAACACGAGGATTTCATGTATAAGCTGCAAACAAACATCATTGTAATAGTTTTCTTAAGATTTAAGAAACTATAAAGTGGACGTAGGCTTGGATTGAGCCCAACCACTATAAAAATATTGTGTGTATCCTTTACTTTTACTGCTTTTTCTGCATTGTTGGTGATCGTGAGGTTGTCACATTGAATTTGGGTGTTAGTACCAAAACTTGGTCTAACATTTTCACACATATTTGCTTTCTCTTCTTCGCAGGTATGGATTATACTTGCAGCTGGCAGGCCCGGCGCGGCCTTGGATTTCTTGGATTATCCAGAACACATCTTCCTTCATTCAGCAAGATATGTTCTGGGGGGCAAAATGTTGACCCGCTTTTTAGTCAAAGCAGTCATACATGGAATCTCTTCTGAACAATACGCTCAAGTGTTGGGAATACCGTCAGAAGACAGCAAGCGATTTGGTTGAAATCGCATCATAAACAAAGAATGGCCCGGAACTCCTATCGGACGACCTTTTCTGGGCCCGAAATCATCAATTACGGAGCTAAGCTCTGTAATTCTCGTAGCTCTCCGAATGAGCTTCAGTTTGAGCTTTGGTTCAACTCAATCGGACTTACGGTTTGAAAGTTATGCCCATTTCCGTGAACGCATGCAGAACCGGAAACTTGGATTTGGAATTAGCATATCCCTTTCGGATCGGATCGGCCTAGGAGGACCGGATCGGATTAAGACATCACACCTTCACCAACTTAGCATCTTCCCTTCAACGCACAGGTGTCGGCTCGGATTGGAGACCCCGGTTCGGATCGGGATGAGGCAGACCCGACCCGCCTGCAGTAATCTACACAAAACTTCGCAATGTCTTCGGCTCGAAAGCTCCGCACCGGTTCGGATCGGGACTGAACCGATCCCCTTCGACTCTGCACAGAAGTGCGCGCACGCTCTCTGCTGGAACAACCGGCTCGGTTCGGGTCCAATCCGAACCGACTGGGCCTGCTGCTGCCACACTTCAGATTTGACCGATTCTCTTGCCATAATCACCTCCTACAAACACGGATCGGCCTCCACCTGTCCTAGCACGACCTGATGACCACTTCTCCACTACTTCCGAGATCACCTCAGCGCGTGCCATGTGCCCCTCCGATCCAAACTGATTCAGACTCCCTGGCACTCCTCTACGCCTATAAATACACCACAACATGGCCATTTCAAGGGACTTTTGGAACTTGTTCTGGAGGGATTCCACCATTATCGAAACAAGGACTTTGTGAACAGCGGAAGACCGCCCTCTAATCAATCAAAACACGAGGATTTCGTGTATAATCTTCCCTTTAATCTCCTCTTCTTCACTGTAAACACGAGGATTTCATGTATAAGCTGCAAACAAACATCATTGTAATAGTTTTCTTAAGATTTAAGAAACTATAAAGTGGACGTAGGCTTGGATTGAGCCCAACCACTATAAAAATATTGTGTGTATCCTTTACTTTTACTGCTTTTTCTGCATTGTTGGTGATCGTGAGGTTGTCACATTGAATTTGGGTGTTAGTACCAAAATTTGGTCTAACATTTTCACACATATTTGCTTTCTCTTCTTCGCTGGTATGGATTATACTTGCAGCTGGCAGGCTCGGCGCGGCCTTGGATTTCTTGGATTATCCAGAACACATCTTCCTTCATTCAGCAAGATATGTTCTGGGGGGCAAAATGTTGACCCGCTTTTTAGTCAAAGCAGTCATACATGGAATCTCTTCTGAACAATACGCTCAAGTGTTGGGAATACCATCAGAAGACAGCAAGCGATTTGGTTGAAATCGCATCACAAACAAAGAATGGCCCGAAACTCCTATCGGACGACCTTTTCTGGGCCCGAAATCATCAATTACGGAGCTATGCTCCGTAATTCTCGTAGCTCTCTGAATGAGCTTCAGTTTGAGCTTTGGTTCAACTCAATCGGACTTACGGTTTGAAAGTTATGCCCATTTCCGTGAACGCATGCAGAACCGGAAACTTGGATTTGGAATTAGCATATCCCTTTCGGATCGGATCGGCCTAGGAGGACCGGATCGGATTAAGACATCACTCCTTCACCAACTTAGCATCTTCCCTTCAACGCACAGGTGCCGGCTCGGATTGGAGACCCCGGTTCGGATCGGGATGAGGCAGACCCGACCCGCCTGCAGTAATCTACACAAAACTTCGCAATGTCTTCGGCTCGAAAGCCCCGCACCGGTTCGGATCGGGACTGAACCGATCCCCTTCGACTCTGCACAGAAGTGCGCGCACGCTCTCTGCTGGAACAACCGGCTCGGTTCGGATCCGATCCGAACCGACTGGGCCTGCTGCTGCCACACTTCAGATTTGACCGATTCTCTTGCCATAACCACCTCCTACAAACACGGATCGGCCTCCACCTGTCCTAGCACGACATGATGACCACTTCTCCACTACTTCCGAGATCACCTCAGCGCGTGCCACGTGCCCCTCCGATCCAAACCGATTCAGACTCCCTGGCACTCCTCTACGCCTATAAATACACCACAACATGGCCATTTCAAGGGACTTTTGGCACTTTTTCTGGAGGGATTCCAACACTATTGAAACAAGGACTTTGTGAACAGCGGAAGACCGCCCTCTAATCAATCAAAACACGAGGATTTCGTGTATAATCTTCCCTTTAATCTCCTCTTCTTCACTGCAAACACGAGGATTTCATGTATAAGCTGCAAACAAACATCATTGTAATAGTTTTCTTAAGATTTAAGAAACTATAAAGTGGACGTAGGCTTGGATTGAGCCCAACCACTATAAAAATATTGTGTGTATCCTTTACTTTTACTGCTTTTTCTGCATTGTTGGTGATCGTGAGGTTGTCACATTGAATTTGGGTGTTAGTACCAAAACTTGGTCTAACATTTTCACACATATTTGCTTTCTCTTCTTCGCAGGTATGGATTATACTTGCAGCTGGCAGGCCCGGCGCGGCCTTGGATTTCTTGGATTATCCAGAACACATCTTCCTTCATTCAGCAAGATATGTTCTGGGGGGCAAAATGTTGACCCGCTTTTTAGTCAAAGCAGTCATACATGGAATCTCTTCTGAACAATACGCTCAAGTGTTGGGAATACCGTCAGAAGACAGCAAGCGATTTGGTTGAAATCGCATCATAAACAAAGAATGGCCCGGAACTCCTATCGGACGACCTTTTCTGGGCCCGAAATCATCAATTACGGAGCTAAGCTCTGTAATTCTCGTAGCTCTCCGAATGAGCTTCAGTTTGAGCTTTGGTTCAACTCAATCGGACTTACGGTTTGAAAGTTATGCCCATTTCCGTGAACGCATGCAGAACCGGAAACTTGGATTTGGAATTAGCATATCCCTTTCGGATCGGATCGGCCTAGGAGGACCGGATCGGATTAAGACATCACACCTTCACCAACTTAGCATCTTCCCTTCAACGCACAGGTGCCGGCTCGGATTGGAGACCCCGGTTCGGATCGGGATGAGGCAGACCCGACCCGCCTGCAGTAATCTACACAAAACTTCGCAATGTCTTCGGCTCGAAAGCTCCGCACCGGTTCGGATCGGGACTGAACCGATCCCCTTCGACTCTGCACAGAAGTGCGCGCACGCTCTCTGCTGGAACAACCGGCTCGGTTCGGGTCCAATCCGAACCGACTGGGCCTGCTGCTGCCACACTTCAGATTTGACTGATTCTCTTGCCATAACCACCTCCTACAAACACGGATCGGCCTCCACCTGTCCTAGCACGACCTGATGACCACTTCTCCACTACTTCCGAGATCACCTCAGCGCGTGCCACGTGCCCCTCCGATCCAAACCGATTCAGACTCCCTGGCACTCCTCTACGCCTATAAATACACCACAACATGGCCATTTCAAGGGACTTTTGGAACTTGTTCTGGAGGGATTCCACCATTATCGAAACAAGGACTTTGTGAACAGCGGAAGACCGCCCTCTAATCAATCAAAACACGAGGATTTCGTGTATAATCTTCCCTTTAATCTCCTCTTCTTCACTGTAAACACGAGGATTTCATGTATAAGCTGCAAACAAACATCATTGTAATAGTTTTCTTAAGATTTAAGAAACTATAAAGTGGACGTAGGCTTGGATTGAGCCCAACCACTATAAAAATATTGTGTGTATCCTTTACTTTTACTGCTTTTTCTGCATTGTTGGTGATCGTGAGGTTGTCACATTGAATTTGGGTGTTAGTACCAAAATTTGGTCTAACATTTTCACACATATTTGCTTTCTCTTCTTCGCTGGTATGGATTATACTTGCAGCTGGCAGGCTCGGCGCGGCCTTGGATTTCTTGGATTATCCAGAACACATCTTCCTTCATTCAGCAAGATATGTTCTGGGGGGCAAAATGTTGACCCGCTTTTTAGTCAAAGCAGTCATACGTGGAATCTCTTCTGAACAATACGCTCAAGTGTTGGGAATACCGTCAGAAGACAGCAAGCGATTTGGTTGAAATCGCATCACAAACAAAGAATGGCCCGAAACTCCAATCAGACGACCTTTTCTAGGCCCGAAATCATCAATTACGGAGCTGAGCTCCGTAATTCTCGTAGCTCTCTGAATGAGCTTCAGTTTGAGCTTTGGTTCAACTCAATCGGACTTACGGTTTGAAAGTTATGCCCATTTCCGTGAACGCATGCAGAACCGGAAACTTGGATTTGGAATTAGCATATCCCTTTCGGATCGGATCGGCCTAGGAGGACCGGATCGGATTAAGACATCACTCCTTCACCAACTTAGCATCTTCCCTTCAACGCACAGGTGCCGGCTCGGATTGGAGACCCCGGTTCGGATCGGGATGTGGCAGACCCGACCCGCCTGCAGTAATCTACACAAAACTTCGCAATGTCTTCGGCTCGAAAGCTCCGCACCGGTTCGGATCGGGACCGAACCGATCCCCTTCGACTCTGCACAGAAGTGCGCGCACGCTCTCTGCTGGAACAACCGGCTCGGTTAGGATCCGATCCGAACCGACTGGGCCTGCTGCTGCCACACTTCAGATTTGACCGATTCTCTTGCCATAACCACCTCCTACAAACACGGATCGGCCTCCACCTGTCCTAGCACGACCTGATGACCACTTCTCCACTACTTCCGAGATCACCTCAGCGCGTGCCACGTGCCCCTCCGATCCGAACCGATTCAGACTCCCTGGCACTCCTCTACGCCTATAAATACACCACAACATGGCCATTTCAAGGGACTTTTGGCACTTGTTCTAGAGGGATTCCACCATTATCGAAACAAGGACTTTGTGAACAGCGGAAGACCGCCCTGTAATCAATCAAAACACGAGGATTTCGTGTATAATCTTCCCTTTAATCTCCTCTTCTTCACTGTAAACACGAGGATTTCATGTATAAGCTGCAAACAAACATCATTGTAATAGTTTTCTTAAGATTTAAGAAACTATAAAGTGGACGTAGGCTTGGATTGAGCCCAACCACTATAAAAATATTGTGTGTATCCTTTACTTTTACTGCTTTTTCTGCATTGTTGGTGATCGTGAGGTTGTCACATTGAATTTGGGTGTTAGTACCAAAATTTGGTCTAACATTTTCACACATATTTGCTTTCTCTTCTTCGCTGGTATGGATTATACTTGCAGCTGGCAGGCTCGGCGCGGCCTTGGATTTCTTGGATTATCCAGAACACATCTTCCTTCATTCAGCAAGATATGTTCTGGGGGGCAAAATGTTGACCCGCTTTTTAGTCAAAGCAGTCATACGTGGAATCTCTTCTGAACAATACGCTCAAGTGTTGGGAATACCGTCAGAAGACAGCAAGCGATTTGGTTGAAATCGCATCACAAACAAAGAATGGCCCGAAACTCCAATCGGACGACCTTTTCTGGGCCCGAAATCATCAATTACGGAGCAGAGCTCCGTAATTCTCGTAGCTCTCTGAATGAGCTTCAGTTTGAGCTTTGGTTCAACTCAATCGGACTTACGGTTTGAAAGTTATGCCCATTTCCGTGAACGCATGCAGAATCGGAAACTTGGATTTGGAATTAGCATATCCCTTTCGGATCGGATCGGCCTAGGAGGACCGGATCGGATTAAGACATCACTCCTTCACCAACTTAGCATCTTCCCTTCAACGCACAGGTGCCGGCTCGGATTGGAGACCCCGGTTCGGATCGGGATGTGGCAGACCCGACCCGCCTGCAGTAATCTACACAAAACTTCGCAATGTCTTCGGCTCGAAAGCTCCGCACCGGTTCGGATCGGGACCGAACCGATCCCCTTCGACTCTGCACAGAAGTGCGCGCACGCTCTCTGCTGGAACAACCGGCTCGGTTAGGATCCGATCCGAACCGACTGGGCCTGCTGCTGCCACACTTCAGATTTGACCGATTCTCTTGCCATAACCACCTCCTACAAACACGGATCGGCCTCCACCTGTCCTAGCACGACCTGATGACCACTTCTCCACTACTTCCGAGATCACCTCAGCGCGTGCCACGTGCCCCTCCGATCCGAACCGATTCAGACTCCCTGGCACTCCTCTACGCCTATAAATACACCACAACATGGCCATTTCAAGGGACTTTTGGCACTTGTTCTAGAGGGATTCCACCATTATCGAAACAAGGACTTTGTGAACAGCGGAAGACCGCCCTGTAATCAATCAAAACACGAGGATTTCGTGTATAATCTTCCCTTTAATCTCCTCTTCTTCACTGTAAACACGAGGATTTCATGTATAAGCTGCAAACAAACATCATTGTAATAGTTTTCTTAAGATTTAAGAAACTATAAAGTGGACGTAGGCTTGGATTGAGCCCAACCACTATAAAAATATTGTGTGTATCCTTTACTTTTACTGCTTTTTCTGCATTGTTGGTGATCGTGAGGTTGTCACATTGAATTTGGGTGTTAGTACCAAAATTTGGTCTAACATTTTCACACATATTTGCTTTCTCTTCTTCGCTGGTATGGATTATACTTGCAGCTGGCAGGCTCGGCGCGGCCTTGGATTTCTTGGATTATCCAGAACACATCTTCCTTCATTCAGCAAGATATGTTCTGGGGGGCAAAATGTTGACCCGCTTTTTAGTCAAAGCAGTCATACATGGAATCTCTTCTGAACAATACGCTCAAGTGTTGGGAATACCGTCAGAAGACAGCAAGCGATTTGGTTGAAATCGCATCACAAACAAAGAATGGCCCGAAACTCCTATCGGACGACCTTTTCTGGGCCCGAAATCATCAGTTACGGAGCTATGCTCCGTAGTTCTCGTAGCTCTCTGAATGAGCTTCAGTTTGAGCTTTGGTTCAACTCAATCGGACTTACGGTTTGAAAGTTATGCCTATTTCCGTGAACGCATGCAGAACCGGAAACTTGGATTTGGAATTAGCATATCCCTTTCGGATCGGATCGGCCTAGGAGGACCGGATCGGATTAAGACATCACTCCTTCACCAACTTAGCATCTTCCCTTCAACGCACAGGTGCCGGCTCGGATTGGAGACCCCGGTTCGGATCGGGATGAGGCAGACCCGACCCGCCTGCAGTAATCTACACAAAACTTCGCAATGTCTTCGGCTCGAAAGCTCCGCACCGGTTCGGATCGGGACCGAACCGATCCCCTTCGACTCTGCACAGAAGTGCGCGCACGCTCTCTGCAGGAACAACCGGCTCGGTTCGGATCCGATCCGAACCGACTGGGCCTGCTGCTGCCACACTTCAGATTTGACCGATTCTCTTGCCATAACCACCTCCTACAAACACGGATCGGCCTCCACCTGTCCTAGCACGACCTGATGACCACTTCTCCACTACTTCCGAGATCACCTCAGCGCGTGCCACGTGCCCCTCCGATCCGAACCGATTCAGACTCCCAGGCACTCCTCTACGCCTATAAATACACCACAACATGGCCATTTCAAGGGACTTTTGGCACTGGTTCTGGAGGGATTCCACCATTATCGAAACAAGGACTTTGTGAACAGCGGAAGACCGCCCTCTAATCAATCAAAACACGAGGATTTCGTGTATAATCTTCCCTTTAATCTCCTCTTCTTCACTGTAAACACGAGGATTTCATGTATAAGCTGCAAACAAACATCATTGTAATAGTTTTCTTAAGATTTAAGAAACTATAAAGTGGACGTAGGCTTGGATTGAGCCCAACCACTATAAAAATATTGTGTGTATCCTTTACTTTTACTGCTTTTTCTGCATTGTTGGTGATCGTGAGGTTGTCACATTGAATTTGGGTGTTAGTACCAAAATTTGGTCTAACATTTTCACACATATTTGCTTTCTCTTCTTCGCTGGTATGGATTATACTTGCAGCTGGCAGGCTCGGCGCGGCCTTGGATTTCTTGGATTATCCAGAACACATCTTCCTTCATTCAGCAAGATATGTTCTGGGGGGCAAAATGTTGACCCGCTTTTTAGTCAAAGCAGTCATACATGGAATCTCTTCTGAACAATACGCTCAAGTGTTGGGAATACCATCAGAAGACAGCAAGCGATTTGGTTGAAATCGCATCACAAACAAAGAATGGCCCGAAACTCCTATCGGACGACCTTTTCTGGGCCCGAAATCATCAATTACGGAGCTATGCTCCGTAATTCTCGTAGCTCTCTGAATGAGCTTCAGTTTGAGCTTTGGTTCAACTCAATCGGACTTACGGTTTGAAAGTTATGCCCATTTCCGTGAACGCATGCAGAACCGGAAACTTGGATTTGGAATTAGCATATCCCTTTCGGATCGGATCGGCCTAGGAGGACCGGATCGGATTAAGACATCACTCCTTCACCAACTTAGCATCTTCCCTTCAACGCACAGGTGCCGGCTCGGATTGGAGACCCCGGTTCGGATCGGGATGAGGCAGACCCGACCCGCCTGCAGTAATCTACACAAAACTTCGCAATGTCTTCGGCTCGAAAGCCCCGCACCGGTTCGGATCGGGACTGAACCGATCCCCTTCGACTCTGCACAGAAGTGCGCGCACGCTCTCTGCTGGAACAACCGGCTCGGTTCGGATCCGATCCGAACCGACTGGGCCTGCTGCTGCCACACTTCAGATTTGACCGATTCTCTTGCCATAACCACCTCCTACAAACACGGATCGGCCTCCACCTGTCCTAGCACGACATGATGACCACTTCTCCACTACTTCCGAGATCACCTCAGCGCGTGCCACGTGCCCCTCCGATCCAAACCGATTCAGACTCCCTGGCACTCCTCTACGCCTATAAATACACCACAACATGGCCATTTCAAGGGACTTTTGGCACTTTTTCTGGAGGGATTCCAACACTATTGAAACAAGGACTTTGTGAACAGCGGAAGACCGCCCTCTAATCAATCAAAACACGAGGATTTCGTGTATAATCTTCCCTTTAATCTCCTCTTCTTCACTGCAAACACGAGGATTTCATGTATAAGCTGCAAACAAACATCATTGTAATAGTTTTCTTAAGATTTAAGAAACTATAAAGTGGACGTAGGCTTGGATTGAGCCCAACCACTATAAAAATATTGTGTGTATCCTTTACTTTTACTGCTTTTTCTGCATTGTTGGTGATCGTGAGGTTGTCACATTGAATTTGGGTGTTAGTACCAAAACTTGGTCTAACATTTTCACACATATTTGCTTTCTCTTCTTCGCAGGTATGGATTATACTTGCAGCTGGCAGGCCCGGCGCGGCCTTGGATTTCTTGGATTATCCAGAACACATCTTCCTTCATTCAGCAAGATATGTTCTGGGGGGCAAAATGTTGACCCGCTTTTTAGTCAAAGCAGTCATACATGGAATCTCTTCTGAACAATACGCTCAAGTGTTGGGAATACCGTCAGAAGACAGCAAGTGATTTGGTTGAAATCGCATCACAAACAAAGAATGGCCCGGAACTCCTATCGGACGACCTTTTCTGGGCCCGAAATCATCAATTACAGAGCTAAGCTCTGTAATTCTCGTAGCTCTCCGAATGAGCTTCAGTTTGAGCTTTGGTTCAACTCAATCGGACTTACGGTTTGAAAGTTATGCCCATTTCCGTGAACGCATGCAGAACCGGAAACTTGGATTTGGAATTAGCATATCCCTTTCGGATCGGATCGGCCTAGGAGGACCGGATCGGATTAAGACATCACACCTTCACCAACTTAGCATCTTCCCTTCAACGCACAGGTGCCGGCTCGGATTGGAGACCCCGGTTCGGATCGGGATGAGGCAGACCCGACCCGCCTGCAGTAATCTACACAAAACTTCGCAATGTCTTCGGCTCGAAAGCTCCGCACCGGTTCGGATCGGGACTGAACCGATCCCCTTCGACTCTGCACAGAAGTGCGCGCACGCTCTCTGCTGGAACAACCGGCTCGGTTCGGGTCCAATCCGAACCGACTGGGCCTGCTGCTGCCACACTTCAGATTTGACCGATTCTCTTGCCATAACCACCTCCTACAAACACGGATCGGCCTCCACCTGTCCTAGCACGACCTGATGACCACTTCTCCACTACTTCCGAGATCACCTCAGCGCGTGCCACGTGCCCCTCCGATCCAAACCGATTCAGACTCCCTGGCACTCCTCTACGCCTATAAATACACCACAACATGGCCATTTCAAGGGACTTTTGGAACTTGTTCTGGAGGGATTCCACCATTATCGAAACAAGGACTTTGTGAACAGCGGAGGACCGCCCTCTAATCAATCAAAACACGAGGATTTCGTGTATAATCTTCCCTTTAATCTCCTCTTCTTCACTGTAAACACGAGGATTTCATGTATAAGCTGCAAACAAACATCATTGTAATAGTTTTCTTAAGATTTAAGAAACTATAAAGTGGACGTAGGCTTGGATTGAGCCCAACCACTATAAAAATATTGTGTGTATCCTTTACTTTTACTGCTTTTTCTGCATTGTTGGTGATCGTGAGGTTGTCACATTGAATTTGGGTGTTAGTACCAAAATTTGGTCTAACATTTTCACACATATTTGCTTTCTCTTCTTCGCTGGTATGGATTATACTTGCAGCTGGCAGGCTCGGCGCGGCCTTGGATTTCTTGGATTATCCAGAACACATCTTCCTTCATTCAGCAAGATATGTTCTGGGGGGCAAAATGTTGACCCGCTTTTTAGTCAAAGCAGTCATACGTGGAATCTCTTCTGAACAATACGCTCAAGTGTTGGGAATACCGTCAGAAGACAGCAAGCGATTTGGTTGAAATCGCATCACAAACAAAGAATGGCCCGAAACTCCAATCGGACGACCTTTTCTGGGCCCGAAATCATCAATTACGGAGCTGAGCTCCGTAATTCTCGTAGCTCTCTGAATGAGCTTCAGTTTGAGCTTTGGTTCAACTCAATCGGACTTGCGGTTTGAAAGTTATGCCCATTTCCGTGAACGCATGCAGAACCGGAAACTTGGATTTGGAATTAGCATATCCCTTTCGGATCGGATCGGCCTAGGAGGACCGGATCGGATTAAGACATCACTCCTTCACCGACTTAGCATCTTCCCTTCAACGCACAGGTGCCGGCTCGGATTGGAGACCCCGGTTCGGATCGGGATGTGGCAGACCCGACCCGCCTGCAGTAATCTACACAAAACTTCGCAATGTCTTCGGCTCGAAAGCTCCGCACCGGTTCGGATCGGGACCGAACCGATCCCCTTCGACTCTGCACAGAAGTGCGCGCACGCTCTCTGCTGGAACAACCGGCTCGGTTAGGATCCGATCCGAACCGACTGGGCCTGCTGCTGCCACACTTCAGATTTGACCGATTCTCTTGCCATAACCACCTCCTACAAACACGGATCGGCCTCCACCTGTCCTAGCACGACCTGATGACCACTTCTCCACTACTTCCGAGATCACCTCAGCGCGTGCCACGTGCCCCTCCGATCCGAACCGATTCAGACTCCCTGGCACTCCTCTACGCCTATAAATACACCACAACATGGCCATTTCAAGGGACTTTTGGCACTTGTTCTAGAGGGATTCCACCATTATCGAAACAAGGACTTTGTGAACAGCGGAAGACCGCCCTGTAATCAATCAAAACACGAGGATTTCGTGTATAATCTTCCCTTTAATCTCCTCTTCTTCACTGTAAACACGAGGATTTCATGTATAAGCTGCAAACAAACATCATTGTAATAGTTTTCTTAAGATTTAAGAAACTATAAAGTGGACGTAGGCTTGGATTGAGCCCAACCACTATAAAAATATTGTGTGTATCCTTTACTTTTACTGCTTTTTCTGCATTGTTGGTGATCGTGAGGTTGTCACATTGAATTTGGGTGTTAGTACCAAAATTTGGTCTAACATTTTCACATATATTTGCTTTCTCTTCTTCGCTGGTATGGATTATACTTGCAGCTGGCAGGCTCGGCGCGGCCTTGGATTTCTTGGATTATCCAGAACACATCTTCCTTCATTCAGCAAGATATGTTCTGGGGGGCAAAATGTTGACCCGCTTTTTAGTCAAAGCAGTCATACATGGAATCTCTTCTGAACAATACGCTCAAGTGTTGGGAATACCGTCAGAAGACAGCAAGCGATTTGGTTGAAATCGCATCACAAACAAAGAATGGCCCGAAACTCCTATCGGACAACCTTTTCTGGGCCCGAAATCATCAATTACGGAGCTATGCTCCGTAATTCTCGTATCTCTCTGAATGAGGTTCAGTTTGAGCTTTGGTTCAACTCAATCGGACTTACGGTTTGAAAGTTATGCCCATTTCCGTGAAAGCATGCAGAACCGGAAACTTGGATTTGGAATTAGCATATCCCTTTCGGATCGGATCGGCCTAGGAGGACCGGATCGGATTAAGACATCACACCTTCACCAACTTAGCATCTTCCCTTCAACGAACAGGTGCCGGCTCGGATTGGAGACCCCGGTTCGGATCGGGATGAGGCAGACCCGACCCGCCTGCAGTAATCTACACAAAACTTCGCAATGTCTTCGGCTCGAAAGCTCCGCACCGGTTCGGATCGGGACTGAACCGATCCCCTTCGACTCTGCACAGAAGTGCGCGCACGCTCTCTGCTGGAACAACCGGCTCGGTTCGGATCCAATCCGAACCGACTGGGCCTGCTGCTGCCACACTTCAGATTTGACCGATTCTCTTGCCATAACCACCTCCTACAAACACGGATCGGCCTCCACCTGTCCTAGCACGACCTGATGACCACTTCTCCACTACTTCCGAGATCACCTCAGCGCGTGCCACGTGCCCCTCCGATCCGAACCGATTCAGACTCCCTGGCACTCCTCTACGCCTATAAATACACCACAACATGGCCATTTCAAGGGACTTTTGGAACTTGTTCTGGAGGGATTGCACCATTATAGAAACAAGGACTTTGTGAACAGCGGAAGACCGCCCTCTAATCAATCAAAACACGAGGATTTCGTGTATAATCTTCCCTTTAATCTCCTCTTCTTCACTGTAAACACGAGGATTTCATGTATAAGCCGCAAACAAACATCATTGTAATAGTTTTCTTAAGATTTAAGAAACTATAAAGTGGACGTAGGCTTGGATTGAGCCCAACAACTATAAAAATATTGTGTGTATCCTTTACTTTTACTGCTTTTTCTGCATTGTTGGTGATCGTGAGGTTGTCACATTGAATTTGGGTGTTAGTACCAAAATTTGGTCTAACATTTTCACACATATTTGCTTTCTCTTCTTCGCTGGTATGGATTATACTTGCAGCTGGCAGGCTCGGCGCGGCCTTGGATTTCTTTGATTATCCAGAACACATCTTCCTTCATTCAGCAAGATATGTTCTGGGGGGCAAAATGTTGACCCGCTTTTTAGTCAAAGCAGTCATACGTGGAATCTCTTCTGAACAATACGCTCAAGTGTTGGGAATACCGTCAGAAGACAGCAAGCGATTTGGTTGAAATCGCATCACAAACAAAGAATGGCCCGAAACTCCAATCAGACGACCTTTTCTGGGCCCGAAATCATCAATTACGGAGCTGCGCTCCATAATTCTCGTAGCTCTCTGAATGAGCTTCAGTTTTAGCTTTGGTTCAACTCAATCGGACTTACGGTTTGAAAGTTATGCCCATTTCCGTGAACGCATGCAGAACCGGAAACTTGGATTTGGAATTAGCATATCCCTTTCGGATCGGATCGGCCTAGGAGGACCGGATCGGATTAAGACATCACTCCTTCACCAACTTAGCATCTTCCCTTCAACGCACAGGTGCCGGCTCGGATTGGAGACCCCGGTTCGGATCGGGATGTGGCAGACCCGACCCGCCTGCAGTAATCTACACAAAACTTCGCAATGTCTTCGGCTCGAAAGCTCCGCACCGGTTCGGATCGGGACCGAACCGATCCCCTTCGACTCTGCACAGAAGTGCGCGCACGCTCTCTGCTGGAACAACCGGCTCGGTTCGGATCCGATCCGAACCGACTGGGCCTGCTGCTGCCACACTTCAGATTTGACCGATTCTCTTGCCATAACCACCTCCTACAAACACGGATCGGCCTCCACCTGTCCTAGCACGACCTGATGACCACTTCTCCACTACTTCCGAGATCACCTCAGCGCGTGCCACGTGCCCCTCCGATCCGAACCGATTCAGACTCCCTGGCACTCCTCTACGCCTATAAATACACCACAACATGGCCATTTCAAGGGACTTTTGGCACTTGTTCTAGAGGGATTCCACCATTATCGAAACAAGGACTTTGTGAACAGCGGAAGACCGCCCTGTAATCAATCAAAACACGAGGATTTCGTGTATAATCTTCCCTTTAATCTCCTCTTCTTCACTGTAAACACGAGGATTTCATGTATAAGCTGCAAACAAACATCATTGTAATAGTTTTCTTAAGATTTAAGAAACTATAAAGTGGACGTAGGCTTGGATTGAGCCCAACCACTATAAAAATATTGTGTGTATCCTTTACTTTTACTGCTTTTTCTGCATTGTTGGTGATCGTGAGGTTGTCACATTGAATTTGGGTGTTAGTACCAAAATTTGGTCTAACATTTTCACACATATTTGCTTTCTCTTCTTCGCTGGTATGGATTATACTTGCAGCTGGCAGGCTCGGCGCGGCCTTGGATTTCTTTGATTATCCAGAACACATCTTCCTTCATTCAGCAAGATATGTTCTGGGGGGCAAAATGTTGACCCGCTTTTTAGTCAAAGCAGTCATACGTGGAATCTCTTCTGAACAATACGCTCAAGTGTTGGGAATACCGTCAGAAGACAGCAAGCGATTTGGTTGAAATCGCATCACAAACAAAGAATGGCCCGAAACTCCTATCGGGCGACCTTTTCTGGGCCCGAAATCATCAATTACGGAGCTGTGCTCCGTAATTCTCGTAGCTCTCTGAATGAGCTTCAGTTTGAGCTTTGGTTCAACTCAATCGGACTTACGGTTTGAAAGTTATGCCCATTTCCGTGAACGCATGCAGAACCGGAAACTTGGATTTGGAATTAGCATATCCCTTTCGGATCGGATCGGCCTAGGAGGACCGGATCGGATTAAGACATCACTCCTTCACCAACTTAGCATCTTCCCTTCAACGCACAGGTGCCGGCTCGGATTGGAGACCCCGGTTCGGATCGGGATGAGGCAGACCCGACCCGCCTGCAGTAATCTACACAAAACTTCGCAATGTCTTCGGCTCGAAAGCCCCGCACCGGTTCGGATCGGGACTGAACCGATCCCCTTCGACTCTGCACAGAAGTGCGCGCACGCTCTCTGCTGGAACAACCGGCTCGGTTCGGATCCGATCAGAACCGACTGGGCCTGCTGCTGCCACACTTCAGATTTGACCGATTCTCTTGCCATAACCACCTCCTACAAACACGGATCGGCCTCCACCTGTACTAGCACGACCTGATGACCACTTCTCCACTACTTCCGAGATCACCTCAGCGCGTGCCACGTGCCCTTCCGATCCGAACCAATTCAGACTCCCTGGCACTCCTCTACGCCTATAAATACACCACAACATGGCCATTTCAAGGGACTTTTGGCACTTGTTCTGGAGGGATTCCACCATTATTGAAACAAGGACTTTGTGAACAGCGGAAGACCGCCCTCTAATCAATCAAAACACGAGGATTTCGTGTATAATCTTCCCTTTAATCTCCTCTTCTTCACTACAAACACGAGGATTTCATGTATAAGCTGCAAACAAACATCATTGTAATAGTTTTCTTAAGATTTAAGAAACTATAAAGTGGACGTAGGCTTGGATTGAGCCCAACCACTATAAAAATATTGTGTGTATCCTTTACTTTTACTGCTTTTTCTGCATTGTTGGTGATCGTGAGGTTGTCACATTGAATTTGGGTGTTAGTACCAAAACTTGGTCTAACATTTTCACACATATTTGCTTTCTCTTCTTCGCAGGTATGGATTATACTTGCAGCTGGCAGGCCCGGCGCGGCCTTGGATTTCTTGGATTATCCAGAACACATCTTCCTTCATTCAGCAAGATATGTTCTGGGGGGCAAAATGTTGACCCGCTTTTTATTCAAAGAAGTCATACGTGGAATCTCTTCTTAACAATACGCTCAAGTGTTGGGAATACCGTCAGAAGACAGCAAGCGATTTGGTTGAAATCGCATCACAAACAAAGAATGGCCCGAAACTCCTATCGGACGACCTTTTCTGGGCCCGAAATCATCAATTACGGAGCTATGCTCCGTAACTCTCGTAGCTATGCTCCGTAATTCCCGTAGCTCTCTGAATGAGCTTCAGTTTGAGCTTTGGTTCAACTCAATCGGACTTACGGTTTGAAAGTTAGGCCCATTTCCGTGAACGCATGCAGAACCGGAAACTTGGATTTGGAATTAGCATATCCCTTTCGGATCGGATCGGCCTAGGAGGACCGGATCGGATTAAGATATCACTCCTTCACCAATTTAGCATCTTCCCTTCAACGCACAGGTGCCGGCTTGGATTGGAGACCCCGGTTCGGATCGGGATGAGGCAGACCCGACCCGCCTGCAGTAATCTACACAAAACTTCGCAATGTCTTCGGCTCGAAAGCTCCGCACCGGTTCGGATCGGGACCGAACCGATCCCCTTCGACTCTGCACAGAAGTGCGCGCACGCTCTCTGCTGGAACAACCGGCTCGGTTCGGATCCGATCCGAACCGACTGGGCCTGCTGCTGCCACACTTCAGATTTGACCGATTCTCTTGCCATAACCACCTCCTACAAACACGGATCGGCCTCCACCTGTCCTAGCACGACCTGATGACCACTTCTCCACTACTTCCGAGATCACCTCAGCGCGTGCCACGTGCCCCTCCAATCCGAACCGATTCAGACTCCCTGGCACTCCTCTACGCCTATAAATACACCACAACATGGCCATTTCAAGGGACTTTTGGCACTTGTTCTGGAGGGATTCCACCATTATCGAAACAAGGACTTTGTGAACAGCGGAAGACCGCCCTCTAATCAATCAAAACACGAGGATTTCGTGTATAATCTTCCCTTTAATCTCCTCTTCTTCACTGTAAACACGAGGATTTCATGTATAAGCTGCAAACAAACATCATTGTAATAGTTTTCTTAAGATTTAAGAAACTATAAAGTGGACGTAGGCTTGGATTGAGCCCAACCACTATAAAAATATTGTGTGTATCCTTTACTTTTACTGCTTTTTCTGCATTGTTGGTGATCGTGAGGTTGTCACATTGAATTTGGGTGTTAGTACCAAAATTTGGTCTAACATTTTCACATATATTTGCTTTCTCTTCTTCGCTGGTATGGATTATACTTGCAGCTGGCAGGCTCGGCGCGGCCTTGGATTTCTTGGATTATCCAGAACACGTCTTCCTTCATTCAGCAAGATATGTTCTGGGGGGCAAAATGTTGACCCGCTTTTTAGTCAAAGCAGTCATACATGGAATCTCTTCTGAACAATACGCTCAAGTGTTGGGAATACCGTCAAAAGACAGCAAGCGATTTGGTTGAAATCGCATCACAAACAAAGAATGGCCCGAAACTCCTATCGGACGACCTTTTCTGGGCCCGAAATCATCAATTACAGAGCTATGCTCCATAATTCTCGTAGCTCTCTGAATGAGCTTCAGTTTGAGCTTTGGTTCAACTCAATCGGACTTACGGTTTGAAAGTTATGCCCATTTCCGTGAACGCATGCAGAACCGGAAACTTGGATTTGGAATTAGCATATCCCTTTCGGATCGAATCGGCCTAGGAGGACCGGATCGGATTAAGACATCACTCCTTCACCAACTTAGCATCTTCCCTTCAACGCACAGGTGCCGGCTCGGATTGGAGACCCCGGTTCGGATCGGGATGAGGCAGACCCGACCCGCCTGCAGTATTCTACACAAAACTTCGCAATGTCTTCGGCTCGAAAGCCCCGCACCGGTTCGGATCGGGACCGAACCGATCCCCTTCGACTCTGCACAGAAGTGCGCGCACGCTCTCTGCTGGAACAACCGGCTCGGTTCGGATCCGATCCGAACCGACTGGGACTGCTGCTGCCACACTTCAGATTTGACCGATTCTCTTGCCATAACCACCTCCTACAAACACGGATCGGCCTCCACCTGTCCTAGCACGACCTGATGACCACTTCTCCACTACTTCCGAGATCACCTCAGCGCGTGCCACGTGCCCCTCCGATCCGAACCGATTCAGACTCCCTGGCACTCCTCTACGCCTATAAATACACCACAACATGGCCATTTCAAGGGACTTTTGGCACTTGTTCTGGAGGGATTCCACCATTATTGAAACAAGGACTTTGTGAACAGCGGAAGACCGCCCTCTAATCAATCAAAACACGAGGATTTCGTGTATAATCTTCCCTTTAATCTCCTCTTCTTCACTGCAAACACGAGGATTTCATGTATAAGCTGCAAACAAACATCATTGTAATAGTTTTCTTAAGATTTAAGAAACTATAAAGTGGACGTAGGCTTGGATTGAGCCCAACCACTATAAAAATATTGTGTGTATCCTTTACTTTTACTGCTTTTTCTGCATTGTTGGTGATCGTGAGGTTGTCACATTGAATTTGGGTGTTAGTACCAAAACTTGGTCTAACATTTTCACACATATTTGCTTTCTCTTCTTCGCAGGTATGGATTATACTTGCAGTTGGCAGGCCCGGCGCGGCCTTGGATTTCTTGGATTATCCAGAACACATCTTCCTTCATTCAGCAAGATATGTTCTGGGGGGCAAAATGTTGACCCGCTTTTTAGTCAAAGCAGTCATACATGGAATCTCTTCTGAACAATACGCTCAAGTGTTGGGAATACCGTCAGAAGACAGCAAGCGATTTGGTTGAAATCGCATCACAAACAAAGAATGGCCCGGAACTCCTATCGGACGACCTTTTCTGGGCCCGAAATCATCAATTACGGAGCTGAGCTCTGTAATTCTCGTAGCTCTCTGAATGAGCTTCAGTTTGAGCTTTGGTTCAACTCAATCGGACTTACGGTTTGAAAGTTATGCCCATTTCCGTGAACGCATGCAGAACCGGAAACTTGGATTTGGAATTAGCATATCCCTTTCGGATCGGATCGGCCTAGGAGGACCGGATCGGATTAAGACATCACACCTTCACCAACTTAGCATCTTCCCTTCAACGCACAGGTGCCGGCTCGGATTGGAGACCCCGGTTCGGATCGGGATGAGGCAGACCCGACCCGCCTGCAGTAATCTACACAAAACTTCGCAATGTCTTCGGCTCGAAAGCTCCGCACCGGTTCGGATCGGGACTGAACCGATCCCCTTCGACTCTGCACAGAAGTGCGCGCACGCTCTCTGCTGGAACAACCGGCTCGGTTCGGATCCAATCCGAACCGACTGGGCCTGCTGCTGCCACACTTCAGATTTGACCGATTCTCTTGCCATAACCACCTCCTACAAACACGGATCGGCCTCCACCTGTCCTAGCACGACCTGATGACCACTTCTCCACTACTTCCGAGATCACCTCAGCGCGTGCCACGTGCCCCTCCAATCTGAACCGATTCAGACTCCCTGGCACTCCTCTACACCTATAAATACACCACAACATGGCCATTTCAAGGGACTTTTGGCACTTGTTCTGGAGGGATTCCACCATTATCGAAACAAGGACTTTGTGAACAGCGGAAGACCGCCCTCTAATCAATCAAAACACGAGGGTTTCATGTATAATCTTCCATTTAATCTCCTCTTCTTCACTGTAAACACGAGGATTTCATGTATAAGCTGCCAACAAACATCATTGTAATAGTTTTCTTAAGATTTAAGAAACTATAAAGTGGACGTAGGCTTGGATTGAGCCCAACCACTATAAAAATATTGTGTGTATCCACTACTTTTACTGTTTTTTCTGCATTGGTTGTGATCGTGAGGTTGTCATATTGAATTTGGGTGTTAGTACCAAAATTTGGTCTAACATTTTCACACATATTTGCTTTCTCTTCTTCGCAGGTATGGATTATACTTGTAGCTGGCAGGCCCGGCGCGGCCTTGGATTTCTTGGATTATCCAGAACACATCTTCCTTCAATCAGCAAGATATGTTCTGGGGGGCAAAATGTTGACCCGCTTTTTAGTCAAAGCAGTCATACATGGAATCTCTTCTGAACAATACGCTCAAGTGTTGGGAATACCGTCAGAAGACAGCAAGCGATTTGGTTGAAATCGCATCACAAACAAAGAATGGCCCGGAACTCCTATCGGACGACCTTTTCTGGGCCCGAAATCATCAATTACGGAGCTATGCTCTGTAATTCTCGTAGCTCTCTGAATGAGCTTCAGTTTGAGCTTTGGTTCAACTCAATCGGACTTACGGTTTGAAAGTTATGCCCATTTCCGTGAACGCATGCAGAACCGGAAACTTGGATTTGGAATTAGCATTTCCCTTTCGGATCGGATCGGCCTAGGAGGACCGGATCGGATTAAGACATCACTCCTTCACCAACTTAGCATCTTCCCTTCAACGCACAGGTGCCGGCTTGGATTGGAGACCCCGGTTCGGATCGGGATGAGGCAGACCCGACCCGCCTGCAGTAATCTACACAAAACTTCGCAATGTCTTCGGCTCGAAAGCTCCGCACCGGTTCGGATCGGGACGGAACCGATCCCCTTCGACTCTGCACAGAAGTGCGCGCACGCTCTCTGCTGGAACAACCGGCTCGGTTCGGATCCGATCCGAACCGACTGGGCCTGCTGCTGCCACACTTCAGATTTGACCGATTCTCTTGCCATAACCACCTCCTACAAACACGGATCGGCCTCCACCTGTCCTAGCACGACCTGATGACCACTTCTCCACTACTTCCGAGATCACCTCAGCGCGTGCCACGTGCCCCTCCAATCTGAACCGATTCAGACTCCCTGGCACTCCTCTACGCCTATAAATACACCACAACATGGCCATTTCAAGGGACTTTTGGCACTTGTTCTGGAGGGATTCCACCATTATCGAAACAAGGACTTTGTGAACAGCGGAAGACCGCCCTCTAATCAATCAAAACACGAGGATTTCGTGTATAATCTTCCATTTAATCTCCTCTTCTTCACTGTAAACACGAGGATTTCATGTATAAGCTGCAAACAAACATCATTGTAATAGTTTTCTTAAGATTTAAGAAACTATAAAGTGGACGTAGGCTTGGATTGAGCCCAACCACTATAAAAATATTGTGTGTATCCATTACTTTTACTGCTTTTTCTGCATTGTTGGTGATCGTGAGGTTGTCACATTGAATTTGGGTGTTAGTACCAAAATTTGGTCTAACATTTTCACATATATTTGCTTTCTCTTCTTCGCTGGTATGGATTATACTTGCAGCTGGCAGGCTCGGCGCGGCCTTGGATTTCTTGGATTATCCAGAACACGTCTTCCTTCATTCAGCAAGATATGTTCTGGGGGGCAAAATGTTGACCCGCTTTTTAGTCAAAGCAGTCATACATGGAATCTCTTCTGAACAATACGCTCAAGTGTTGGGAATACCGTCAAAAGACAGCAAGCGATTTGGTTGAAATCGCATCACAAACAAAGAATGGCCCGAAACTCCTATCGGACGACCTTTTCTGGGCCCGAAATCATCAATTACAGAGCTATGCTCCATAATTCTCGTAGCTCTCTGAATGAGCTTCAGTTTGAGCTTTGGTTCAACTCAATCGGACTTACGGTTTGAAAGTTATGCCCATTTCCGTGAACGCATGCAGAACCGGAAACTTGGATTTGGAATTAGCATATCCCTTTCGGATCGAATCGGCCTAGGAGGACCGGATCGGATTAAGACATCACTCCTTCACCAACTTAGCATCTTCCCTTCAACGCACAGGTGCCGGCTCGGATTGGAGACCCCGGTTCGGATCGGGATGAGGCAGACCCGACCCGCCTGCAGTATTCTACACAAAACTTCGCAATGTCTTCGGCTCGAAAGCCCCGCACCGGTTCGGATCGGGACCGAACCGATCCCCTTCGACTCTGCACAGAAGTGCGCGCACGCTCTCTGCTGGAACAACCGGCTCGGTTCGGATCCGATCCGAACCGACTGGGACTGCTGCTGCCACACTTCAGATTTGACCGATTCTCTTGCCATAACCACCTCCTACAAACACGGATCGGCCTCCACCTGTCCTAGCACGACCTGATGACCACTTCTCCACTACTTCCGAGATCACCTCAGCGCGTGCCACGTGCCCCTCCGATCCGAACCGATTCAGACTCCCTGGCACTCCTCTACGCCTATAAATACACCACAACATGGCCATTTCAAGGGACTTTTGGCACTTGTTCTGGAGGGATTCCACCATTATTGAAACAAGGACTTTGTGAACAGCGGAAGACCGCCCTCTAATCAATCAAAACACGAGGATTTCGTGTATAATCTTCCCTTTAATCTCCTCTTCTTCACTGCAAACACGAGGATTTCATGTATAAGCTGCAAACAAACATCATTGTAATAGTTTTCTTAAGATTTAAGAAACTATAAAGTGGACGTAGGCTTGGATTGAGCCCAACCACTATAAAAATATTGTGTGTATCCTTTACTTTTACTGCTTTTTCTGCATTGTTGGTGATCGTGAGGTTGTCACATTGAATTTGGGTGTTAGTACCAAAACTTGGTCTAACATTTTCACACATATTTGCTTTCTCTTCTTCGCAGGTATGGATTATACTTGCAGTTGGCAGGCCCGGCGCGGCCTTGGATTTCTTGGATTATCCAGAACACATCTTCCTTCATTCAGCAAGATATGTTCTGGGGGGCAAAATGTTGACCCGCTTTTTAGTCAAAGCAGTCATACATGGAATCTCTTCTGAACAATACGCTCAAGTGTTGGGAATACCGTCAGAAGACAGCAAGCGATTTGGTTGAAATCGCATCACAAACAAAGAATGGCCCGGAACTCCTATCGGACGACCTTTTCTGGGCCCGAAATCATCAATTACGGAGCTGAGCTCTGTAATTCTCGTAGCTCTCTGAATGAGCTTCAGTTTGAGCTTTGGTTCAACTCAATCGGACTTACGGTTTGAAAGTTATGCCCATTTCCGTGAACGCATGCAGAACCGGAAACTTGGATTTGGAATTAGCATATCCCTTTCGGATCGGATCGGCCTAGGAGGACCGGATCGGATTAAGACATCACACCTTCACCAACTTAGCATCTTCCCTTCAACGCACAGGTGCCGGCTCGGATTGGAGACCCCGGTTCGGATCGGGATGAGGCAGACCCGACCCGCCTGCAGTAATCTACACAAAACTTCGCAATGTCTTCGGCTCGAAAGCTCCGCACCGGTTCGGATCGGGACTGAACCGATCCCCTTCGACTCTGCACAGAAGTGCGCGCACGCTCTCTGCTGGAACAACCGGCTCGGTTCGGATCCAATCCGAACCGACTGGGCCTGCTGCTGCCACACTTCAGATTTGACCGATTCTCTTGCCATAACCACCTCCTACAAACACGGATCGGCCTCCACCTGTCCTAGCACGACCTGATGACCACTTCTCCACTACTTCCGAGATCACCTCAGCGCGTGCCACGTGCCCCTCCAATCTGAACCGATTCAGACTCCCTGGCACTCCTCTACACCTATAAATACACCACAACATGGCCATTTCAAGGGACTTTTGGCACTTGTTCTGGAGGGATTCCACCATTATCGAAACAAGGACTTTGTGAACAGCGGAAGACCGCCCTCTAATCAATCAAAACACGAGGGTTTCATGTATAATCTTCCATTTAATCTCCTCTTCTTCACTGTAAACACGAGGATTTCATGTATAAGCTGCCAACAAACATCATTGTAATAGTTTTCTTAAGATTTAAGAAACTATAAAGTGGACGTAGGCTTGGATTGAGCCCAACCACTATAAAAATATTGTGTGTATCCACTACTTTTACTGTTTTTTCTGCATTGGTTGTGATCGTGAGGTTGTCATATTGAATTTGGGTGTTAGTACCAAAATTTGGTCTAACATTTTCACACATATTTGCTTTCTCTTCTTCGCAGGTATGGATTATACTTGTAGCTGGCAGGCCCGGCGCGGCCTTGGATTTCTTGGATTATCCAGAACACATCTTCCTTCAATCAGCAAGATATGTTCTGGGGGGCAAAATGTTGACCCGCTTTTTAGTCAAAGCAGTCATACATGGAATCTCTTCTGAACAATACGCTCAAGTGTTGGGAATACCGTCAGAAGACAGCAAGCGATTTGGTTGAAATCGCATCACAAACAAAGAATGGCCCGGAACTCCTATCGGACGACCTTTTCTGGGCCCGAAATCATCAATTACGGAGCTATGCTCTGTAATTCTCGTAGCTCTCTGAATGAGCTTCAGTTTGAGCTTTGGTTCAACTCAATCGGACTTACGGTTTGAAAGTTATGCCCATTTCCGTGAACGCATGCAGAACCGGAAACTTGGATTTGGAATTAGCATTTCCCTTTCGGATCGGATCGGCCTAGGAGGACCGGATCGGATTAAGACATCACTCCTTCACCAACTTAGCATCTTCCCTTCAACGCACAGGTGCCGGCTTGGATTGGAGACCCCGGTTCGGATCGGGATGAGGCAGACCCGACCCGCCTGCAGTAATCTACACAAAACTTCGCAATGTCTTCGGCTCGAAAGCTCCGCACCGGTTCGGATCGGGACGGAACCGATCCCCTTCGACTCTGCACAGAAGTGCGCGCACGCTCTCTGCTGGAACAACCGGCTCGGTTCGGATCCGATCCGAACCGACTGGGCCTGCTGCTGCCACACTTCAGATTTGACCGATTCTCTTGCCATAACCACCTCCTACAAACACGGATCGGCCTCCACCTGTCCTAGCACGACCTGATGACCACTTCTCCACTACTTCCGAGATCACCTCAGCGCGTGCCACGTGCCCCTCCAATCTGAACCGATTCAGACTCCCTGGCACTCCTCTACGCCTATAAATACACCACAACATGGCCATTTCAAGGGACTTTTGGCACTTGTTCTGGAGGGATTCCACCATTATCGAAACAAGGACTTTGTGAACAGCGGAAGACCGCCCTCTAATCAATCAAAACACGAGGATTTCGTGTATAATCTTCCATTTAATCTCCTCTTCTTCACTGTAAACACGAGGATTTCATGTATAAGCTGCAAACAAACATCATTGTAATAGTTTTCTTAAGATTTAAGAAACTATAAAGTGGACGTAGGCTTGGATTGAGCCCAACCACTATAAAAATATTGTGTGTATCCATTACTTTTACTGCTTTTTCTGCATTGTTGGTGATCGTGAGGTTGTCACATTGAATTTGGGTGTTAGTACCAAAATTTGGTCTAACATTTTCACACATATTTGCTTTCTCTTCTTCGCAGGTATGGATTATACTTGTAGCTGGCAGGCCCGGCGCGGCCTTGGATTTCTTGGATTATCCAGAACACATCTTCCTTCATTCAGCAAGATATGTTCTGGGGGGCAAAATGTTGACCCGCTTTTTAGTCAAAGCAGTCATACATGGAATCTCTTCTGAACAATACGCTCAAGTTTTGGGAATACCATCAGAAGACAGCAAGCGATTTGGTTGAAATCGCATCACAAACAAAGAATGGCCCGAAACTCCTATCGGACGACCTTTTCTGGGCCCGAAATCATCAATTACGGAGCTAAGCTCCGTAATTCTCGTAGCTCTCTGAATGAGCTTCAGTTTGAGCTTTGGTTCAACTCAATCGGACTTACGGATTGAAAGTTATGCCCATTTCCGTGAACGCATGCAGAACCGGAAACTTGGATTTGGAATTAGCATATCCCTTTCGGATCGGATCGGCCTAGGAGGACCGGATCGGATTAAGACATCACTTCTTCACCAACTTAGCATCTTCCCTTCAACGCACAGGTGCCGGCTCGGATTGGAGACCCCGGTTCGGATCGGGATGAGGCAGACCCGACCCGCCTGCAGTAATCTACACAAAACTTCGCATTGTCTTCGGCTCGAAAGCCCCGCACCGGTTCGGATCGGGACTGAACCGATCCCCTTCGACTCTGCACAGAAGTGCGCGCACGCTCTCTGCTGGAACAACCGGCTCGGTTCGGATCCGATCCGAACCGACTGGGCCTGCTGCTGCCACACTTCAGATTTGACCGATTCTCTTGCCATAACCACCTCCTACAAACACGGATCGGCCTCCACCTGTCCTAGCACGACCTGATGACCACTTCTCCACTACTTCCGAGATCACATCAGCGCGTGCCACGTGCCCCTCCGATCCAAACCGATTCAGACTCCCTGGCACTCCTCTACGCCTATAAATACACCACAACATGGCCATTTCAAGGGACTTTTGGCACTTTTTCTGGAGGGATTCCACCACTATTGAAACAAGGACTTTGTGAACAGCGGAAGACCGCCCTCTAATCAATCAAAACACGAGGATTTCGTGTATAATCTTCCCTTTAATCTCCTCTTCTTCACTGCAAACACGAGGATTTCATGTATAAGCTGCAAACAATCATCATTGTAATAGTTTTCTTAAGATTTAAGAAACTATAAAGTGGACATAGGCTTGGATTGAGCCCAACCACTATAAAAATATTGTGTGTATCCTTTACTTTTACTGCTTTTTCTGCATTGTTGGTGATCGTGAGGTTGTCACATTGAATTTGGGTGTTAGTACCAAAACTTGGTCTAACATTTTCACACATATTTGCTTTCTCTTCTTCGCAGGTATGGATTATGCTTGCAGCTGGCAGGCCCGGCGCGGCCTTGGATTTCTTGGATTATCCAGAACACATCTTCCTTCATTCAGCAAGATATGTTCTGGGGGGCAAAATGTTGACCCGCTTTTTAGTCAAAGCAGTCATACATGGAATCTCTTCTGAACAATACGCTCAAGTGTTGGGAATACCGTCAGAAGACAGCAAGCGATTTGGTTGAAATCGCATCACAAACAAAGAATGGCCGGGAACTCCTATCGGACGACCTTTTCTGGGCCCGAAATCATCAATTACGGAGCTATGCTCTGTAATTCTCGTAGCTCTCTGAATGAGCTTCAGTTTGAGCTTTGGTTCAACTCAATCGGACTTACGGTTTGAAAGTTATGCCCATTTCCGTGAACGCATGCAGAACCGGAAACTTGGATTTGGAATTAGCATTTCCCTTTCGGATCGGATCGGCCTAGGAGGACCGGATCGGATTAAGACATCACTCCTTCACCAACTTAGCATCTTCCCTTCAACGCACAGGTGCCGGCTTGGATTGGAGACCCCGGTTCGGATCGGGATGAGGCAGACCCGACCCGCCTGCAGTAATCTACACAAAACTTCGCAATGTCTTCGGCTCGAAAGCTCCGCACCGGTTCGGATCGGGACGGAACCGATCCCCTTCGACTCTGCACAGAAGTGCGCGCACGCTCTCTGCTGGAACAACCGGCTCGGTTCGGATCCGATCCGAACCGACTCGGCCTGCTGCTGCCACACTTCAGATTTGACCGATTCTCTTGCCATAACCACCTCCTACAAACACGGATCGGCCTCCACCTGTCCTAGCACGACCTGATGACCACTTCTCCACTACTTCCGAGATCACCTCAGCGCGTGCCACGTGCCCCTCCAATCTGAACCGATTCAGACTCCCTGGCACTCCTCTACGCCTATAAATACACCACAACATGGCCATTTCAAGGGACTTTTGGCACTTGTTCTGGAGGGATTCCACCATTATCGAAACAAGGACTTTGTGAACAGCGGAAGACCGCCCTCTAATCAATCAAAACACGAGGATTTCGTGTATAATCTTCCATTTAATCTCCTCTTCTTCACTGTAAACACGAGGATTTCATGTATAAGCTGCAAACAAACATCATTGTAATAGTTTTCTTAAGATTTAAGAAACTATAAAGTGGACGTAGGCTTGGATTGAGCCCAACCACTATAAAAATATTGTGTGTATCCATTACTTTTACTGCTTTTTCTGCATTGTTGGTGATCGTGAGGTTGTCACATTGAATTTGGGTGTTAGTACCAAAATTTGGTCTAACATTTTCACACATATTTGCTTTCTCTTCTTCGCAGGTATGGATTATACTTGTAGCTGGCAGGCCCGGCGCGGCCTTGGATTTCTTGGATTATCCAGAACACATCTTCCTTCATTCAGCAAGATATGTTCTGGGGGGCAAAATGTTGACCCGCTTTTTAGTCAAAGCAGTCATACATGGAATCTCTTCTGAACAATACGCTCAAGTTTTGGGAATACCATCAGAAGACAGCAAGCGATTTGGTTGAAATCGCATCACAAACAAAGAATGGCCCGAAACTCCTATCGGACGACCTTTTCTGGGCCCGAAATCATCAATTACGGAGCTAAGCTCCGTAATTCTCGTAGCTCTCTGAATGAGCTTCAGTTTGAGCTTTGGTTCAACTCAATCGGACTTACGGATTGAAAGTTATGCCCATTTCCGTGAACGCATGCAGAACCGGAAACTTGGATTTGGAATTAGCATATCCCTTTCGGATCGGATCGGCCTAGGAGGACCGGATCGGATTAAGACATCACTTCTTCACCAACTTAGCATCTTCCCTTCAACGCACAGGTGCCGGCTCGGATTGGAGACCCCGGTTCGGATCGGGATGAGGCAGACCCGACCCGCCTGCAGTAATCTACACCAAACTTCGCATTGTCTTCGGCTCGAAAGCCCCGCACCGGTTCGGATCGGGACTGAACCGATCCCCTTCGACTCTGCACAGAAGTGCGCGCACGCTCTCTGCTGGAACAACCGGCTCGGTTCGGATCCGATCCGAACCGACTGGGCCTGCTGCTGCCACACTTCAGATTTGACCGATTCTCTTGCCATAACCACCTCCTACAAACACGGATCGGCCTCCACCTGTCCTAGCACGACCTGATGACCACTTCTCCACTACTTCCGAGATCACATCAGCGCGTGCCACGTGCCCCTCCGATCCAAACCGATTCAGACTCCCTGGCACTCCTCTACGCCTATAAATACACCACAACATGGCCATTTCAAGGGACTTTTGGCACTTTTTCTGGAGGGATTCCACCACTATTGAAACAAGGACTTTGTGAACAGCGGAAGACCGCCCTCTAATCAATCAAAACACGAGGATTTCGTGTATAATCTTCCCTTTAATCTCCTCTTCTTCACTGCAAACACGAGGATTTCATGTATAAGCTGCAAACAATCATCATTGTAATAGTTTTCTTAAGATTTAAGAAACTATAAAGTGGACGTAGGCTTGGATTGAGCCCAACCACTATAAAAATATTGTGTGTATCCTTTACTTTTACTGCTTTTTCTGCATTGTTGGTGATCGTGAGGTTGTCACATTGAATTTGGGTGTTAGTACCAAAATTTGGTCTAACATTTTCACACATATTTGCTTTCTCTTCTTCGCAGGTATGGATTATACTTGTAGCTGGCAGGCCCGGCGCGGCCTTGGATTTCTTGGATTATCCAGAACACATCTTCCTTCATTCAGCAAGATATGTTCTGGGGGGCAAAATGTTGACCCGCTTTTTAGTCAAAGCAGTCATACATGGAATCTCTTCTGAACAATACGCTCAAGTTTTGGGAATACCATCAGAAGACAGCAAGCGATTTGGTTGAAATCGCATCACAAACAAAGAATGGCCCGAAACTCCTATCGGACGACCTTTTCTGGGCCCGAAATCATCAATTACGGAGCTAAGCTCCGTAATTCTCGTAGCTCTCTGAATGAGCTTCAGTTTGAGCTTTGGTTCAACTCAATCGGACTTACGGATTGAAAGTTATGCCCATTTCCGTGAACGCATGCAGAACCGGAAACTTGGATTTGGAATTAGCATATCCCTTTCGGATCGGATCGGCCTAGGAGGACCGGATCGGATTAAGACATCACTTCTTCACCAACTTAGCATCTTCCCTTCAACGCACAGGTGCCGGCTCGGATTGGAGACCCCGGTTCGGATCGGGATGAGGCAGACCCGACCCGCCTGCAGTAATCTACACCAAACTTCGCATTGTCTTCGGCTCGAAAGCCCCGCACCGGTTCGGATCGGGACTGAACCGATCCCCTTCGACTCTGCACAGAAGTGCGCGCACGCTCTCTGCTGGAACAACCGGCTCGGTTCGGATCCGATCCGAACCGACTGGGCCTGCTGCTGCCACACTTCAGATTTGACCGATTCTCTTGCCATAACCACCTCCTACAAACACGGATCGGCCTCCACCTGTCCTAGCACGACCTGATGACCACTTCTCCACTACTTCCGAGATCACATCAGCGCGTGCCACGTGCCCCTCCGATCCAAACCGATTCAGACTCCCTGGCACTCCTCTACGCCTATAAATACACCACAACATGGCCATTTCAAGGGACTTTTGGCACTTTTTCTGGAGGGATTCCACCACTATTGAAACAAGGACTTTGTGAACAGCGGAAGACCGCCCTCTAATCAATCAAAACACGAGGATTTCGTGTATAATCTTCCCTTTAATCTCCTCTTCTTCACTGCAAACACGAGGATTTCATGTATAAGCTGCAAACAATCATCATTGTAATAGTTTTCTTAAGATTTAAGAAACTATAAAGTGGACGTAGGCTTGGATTGAGCCCAACCACTATAAAAATATTGTGTGTATCCTTTACTTTTACTGCTTTTTCTGCATTGTTGGTGATCGTGAGGTTGTCACATTGAATTTGGGTGTTAGTACCAAAACTTGGTCTAACATTTTCACACATATTTGCTTTCTCTTCTTCGCAGGTATGGATTATGCTTGCAGCTGGCAGGCCCGGCGCGGCCTTGGATTTCTTGGATTATCCAGAACACATCTTCCTTCATTCAGCAAGATATGTTCTGGGGGGCAAAATGTTGACACGCTTTTTAGTCAAAGCAGTCATACATGGAATCTCTTCTGAACAATACGCTCAAGTGTTGGGAATACCGTCAGAAGACAGCAAGCGATTTGGTTGAAATCGCATCACAAACAAAGAATGGCCCGGAACTCCTATCGGACGACCTTTTCTGGGCCCGAAATCGTCAATTACGGAGCTGAGCTCTGTAATTCTCGTAGCTCTCCGAATGAGCTTCAGTTTGAGCTTTGGTTCAACTCAATCGGACTTACGGTTTGAAAGTTATGCCCATTTCCGTGAACGCATGCAGAACCGGAAACTTGGATTTGGAATTAGCATATCCCTTTCGGATCGGATCGGCCTAGGAGGACCGGATCGGATTAAGACATCACACCTTCACCAACTTAGCATCTTCCCTTCAACGCACAGGTGCCGGCTCGGATTGGAGACCCCGGTTCGGATCGGGATGAGGCAGACCCGACCCGCCTGCAGTAATCTACACAAAACTTCGCAATGTCTTCGGCTCGAAAGCTCCGCACCGGTTCGGATCGGGACTGAACCGATCCCCTTCGACTCTGCACAGAAGTGCGCGCACGCTCTCTGCTGGAACAACCGGCTCGGTTCGGATCCAATCCGAACCGACTGGGCCTGCTGCTGCCACACTTCAGATTTGACCGATTCTCTTGCCATAACCACCTCCTACAAACACGGATCGGCCTCCACCTGTCCTAGCACGACCTGATGACCACTTCTCCACTACTTCCGAGATCACCTCAGCGCGTGCCACGTGCCCCTCCGATCCGAACCGATTCAGACTCCCTGGCACTCCTCTACGCCTATAAATACACCACAACATGGCCATTTCAAGGGACTTTTGGAACTTGTTCTGGAGGGATTCCACCATTATCGAAACAAGGACTTTGTGAACAGCGGAAGACCGCCCTTTAATCAATCAAAACACGAAGATTTCGTGTATAATCTTCCCTTTAATCTCCTCTTCTTCACTGTAAACATGAGGATTTCATGTATAAGCTGCAAACAAACATCATTGTAATAGTTTTCTTAAGATTTAAGAAACTATAAAGTGGACGTAGGCTTGGATTGAGCCCAACCACTATAAAAATATTGTGTGTATCCTTTACTTTTACTGCTTTTTCTGCATTGTTGGTGATCGTGAGGTTGTCACATTGAATTTGGGTGTTAGTACCAAAATTTGGTCTAACATTTTCACACATATTTGCTTTCTCTTCTTCGCTGGTATGGATTATACTTGCAGCTGGCAGGCTCGGCGCGGCCTTGGATTTCTTGGATTATCCAGAACACATCTTCCTTCATTCAGCAAGATATGTTCTGGGGGGCAAAATGTTGACCCGCTTTTTAGTCAAAGCAGTCATACGTGGAATCTCTTCTGAACAATACGCTCAAGTGTTGGGAATACCGTCAGAAGACAGCAAGCGATTTGGTTGAAATCGCATCACAAACAAAGAATGGCCCGAAACTCTAATCGGACGACCTTTTCTGGGCCCGAAATCATCAATTACGGAGCTATGCTCCGTAATTCTCGTAGCTCTCTGAATGAGCTTCAGTTTGAGCATTGGTTCAACTCAATCGGACTTACGGTTTGAAAGTTATGCCCATTTCCGTGAACGCATGCAGAACCGGAAACTTGGATTTGGAATTAGCATATCCCTTTCGGATCGGATCGGCCTAGGAGGACCGGATCGGATTAAGACATCACTCCTTCACCAACTTAGCATCTTCCCTTCAACGCACAGGTGCCGGCTCGGATTGGAGACCCCGGTTCGGATCGGGATGTGGCAGACCCGACCCGCCTGCAGTAATCTACACAAAACTTCGCAATGTCTTCGGCTCGAAAGCTCCGCACCGGTTCGGATCGGGACCGAACCGATCCCCTTCGACTCTGCACAGAAGTGCGCGCACGCTCTCTGCTGGAACAACCGGCTCGGTTCGGATCCAATCCGAACCGACTGGGCCTGCTGCTGCCACACTTCAGATTTGACCGATTCTCTTGCCATAACCACCTCCTACAAACACGGATCGGCCTCCACCTGTCCTAGCACGACCTGATGACCACTTCTCCACTACTTCCGAGATCACCTCAGCGCGTGCCACGTGCCCCTCCGATCCGAACCGATTCAGACTCCCTGGCACTCCTCTACGCCTATAAATACACCACAACATGGCCATTTCAAGGGACTTTTGGAACTTGTTCTGGAGGGATTCCACCATTATCGAAACAAGGACTTTGTGAACAGCGGAAGACCGCCCTTTAATCAATCAAAACACGAGGATTTCGTGTATAATCTTCCCTTTAATCTCCTCTTCTTCACTGTAAACATGAGGATTTCATGTATAAGCTGCAAACAAACATCATTGTAATAGTTTTCTTAAGATTTAAGAAACTATAAAGTGGACGTAGGCTTGGATTGAGCCCAACCACTATAAAAATATTGTGTGTATCCTTTACTTTTACTGCTTTTTCTGCATTGTTGGTGATCGTGAGGTTGTCACATTGAATTTGGGTGTTAGTACCAAAATTTGGTCTAACATTTTCACACATATTTGCTTTCTCTTCTTCGCTGGTATGGATTATACTTGCAACTGGCAGGCTCGGCGCGGCCTTGGATTTCTTGGATTATCCAGAACACATCTTCCTTCATTCAGCAAGATATGTTCTGGGGGGCAAAATGTTGACCCGCTTTTTAGTCAAAGCAGTCATACGTGGAATCTCTTCTGAACAATACGCTCAAGTGTTGGGAATACCGTCAGAAGACAGCAAGCGATTTGGTTGAAATCGCATCACAAACAAAGAATGGCCCGAAACTCTAATCGGACGACCTTTTCTGGGCCCGAAATCATCAATTACGGAGCTATGCTCCGTAATTCTCGTAGCTCTCTGAATGAGCTTCAGTTTGAGCTTTGGTTCAACTCAATCGGACTTACGGTTTGAAAGTTATGCCCATTTCCGTGAACGCATGCAGAACCGGAAACTTGGATTTGGAATTAGCATATCCCTTTCGGATCGGATCGGCCTAGGAAGACCGGATCGGATTAAGACATCACTCCTTCACCAACTTAGCATCTTCCCTTCAACGCACAGGTGCCGGCTCGGATTGGAGACCCCGGTTCGGATCGGGATGTGGCAGACCCGACCCGCCTGCAGTAATCTACACAAAACTTCGCAATGTCTTCGGCTCGAAAGCTCCGCACCGGTTCGGATCGGGACCGAACCGATCCCCTTCGACTCTGCACAGAAGTGCGCGCACGCTCTCTGCTGGAACAACCGGCTCGGTTCGGATCCGATCCGAACCGACTGGGCCTGCTGCTGCCACACTTCAGATTTGACCGATTCTCTTGCCATAACCACCTCCTACAAACACGGATCGGCCTCCACCTGTCCTAGCACGACCTGATGACCACTTCTCCACTACTTCCGAGATCACCTCAGCGCGTGCCACGTGCCCCTCCGATCCGAACCGATTCAGACTCCCTGGCACTCCTCTACGCCTATAAATACACCACAACATGGCCATTTCAAGGGACTTTTGGCACTTGTTCTGGAGGGATTCCACCATTATCGAAACAAGGACTTTGTGAACAGCGGAAGACCGCCCTCTAATCAATCAAAACACGAGGATTTCGTGTATAATCTTCCCTTTAATCTCCTCTTCTTCACTGTAAACACGAGGATTTCATGTATAAGCTGCAAACAAACATCATTGTAATAGTTTTCTTAAGATTTAAGAAACTATATAGTGGACGTAGGCTTGGATTGAGCCCAACCACTATAAAAATATTGTGTGTATCCTTTACTTTTACTGCTTTTTCTGCATTGTTGGTGATCGTGAGGTTGTCACATTGAATTTGGGTGTTAGTACCAAAATTTGGTCTAACATTTTCACATATATTTGCTTTCTCTTCTTCGCTGGTATGGATTATACTTGCAGCTGGCAGGCTCGGCGCGGCCTTGGATTTCTTGGATTATCCAGAACACATCTTCCTTCATTCAGCAAGATATGTTCTGGGGGGCAAAATGTTGACCCGCTTTTTAGTCAAAGCAGTCATACATGGAATCTCTTCTGAACAATACGCTCAAGTGTTGGGAATACCGTCAGAAGACAGCAAGCGATTTGGTTGAAATCGCATCACAAACAAAGAATGGCCCGAAACTCCTATCGGACGACCTTTTCTGGGCCCGAAATCATCAATTACGGAGCTATGCTCCGTAATTCTCGTAGCTCTCTGAATGAGCTTCAGTTTGAGCTTTGGTTCAACTCAATCGGACTTACGGTTTGAAAGTTATGCCCATTTCCGTGAACGCATGCAGAACCGGAAACTTGGATTTGGAATTAGCATATCCCTTTCGGATCGGATCGGCCTAGGAGGACCGGATCGGATTAAGACATCACTCCTTCACCAACTTAGCATCTTCCCTTCAACGCACAGGTGCCGGCTCGGATTGGAGACCCCGGTTCGGATCGGGATGAGGCAGACCCGACCCGCCTGCAGTAATCTACACAAAACTTCGCAATGTCTTCGGCTCGAAAGCCCCGCACCGGTTCGGATCGGGACTGAACCGATCCCCTTCGACTCTGCACAGAAGTGCGCGCACGCTCTCTGCTGGAACAACCGGCTCGGTTCGGATCCGATCCGAACCGACTGGGCCTGCTGCTGCCACACTTCAGATTTGACCGATTCTCTTGCCATAACCACCTCCGACAAACACGGATCGGCCTCCACCTGTACTAGCACGACCTGATGACCACTTCTCCACTACTTCCGAGATCACCTCAGCGCGTGCCACGTGCCCTTCCGATCCGAACCGATTCAGACTCCCTGGCACTCCTCTACGCCTATAAATACACCACAACATGGCCATTTCAAGGGACTTTTGGCACTTGTTCTGAAGGGATTCCACCATTATTGAAACAAGGACTTTGTGAACAGCGGAAGACCGCCCTCTAATCAATCAAAACACGAGGATTTCGTGTATAATCTTCCCTTTAATCTCCTCTTCTTCACTACAAACACGAGGATTTCATGTATAAGCTGCAAACAAACATCATTGTAATAGTTTTCTTAAGATTTAAGAAACTGTAAAGTGGACGTAGGCTTGGATTGAGCCCAACCACTATAAAAATATTGTGTGTATCCTTTACTTTTACTGCTTTTTCTGCATTGTTGGTGATCGTGAGGTTGTCACATTGAATTTGGGTGTTAGTACCAAAACTTGGTCTAACATTTTCACACATATTTGCTTTCTCTTCTTCGCAGGTATGGATTATACTTGCAGCTGGCAGGCCCGGCGCGGCCTTGGATTTCTTGGATTATCCAGAACACATCTTCCTTCATTCAGCAAGATATGTTCTGGGGGGCAAAATGTTGACCCGCTTTTTAGTCAAAGCAGTCATACGTTGAATCTCTTCTGAACAATACGCTCAAGTGTTGGGAATACCGTCAGAAGACAGCAAGCGATTTGGTTGAAATCGCATCACAAACAAAGAATGGCCTGAAACTCCTATCGGACGACCTTTTCTGGGCCCGAAATCATCAATTACGGAGCTATGCTCCGTAATTCTCGTAGCTCTCTAAATGAGCTTCAGTTTGAGCTTTGGTTCAACTCAATCGGACTTACGGTTTGAAAGTTATGCCCATTTCCGTGAACGCATGCAGAACCGGAAATTTGGATTTGGAATTAGCATATCCCTTTCGGATCGGATCGGCCTAGGAGGACCGGATCGGATTAAGACATCACTCCTTCACCAACTTAGCATCTTCCCTTCAACGCACAGGTGCCGGCTCGGATTGGAGACCCCGGTTCGGATCGGGATGAGGCAGACCCGACCCGCCTGCAGTAATCTACACAAAACTTCGCAATGTCTTCGGCTCGAAAGCTCCGCACCGGTTCGGATCGGGACCGAACCGATCCCCTTCGACTCTGCACAGAAGTGAGCGCACGCTATCTGCTGGAACAACCGGCTCGGTTCGGATCCGATCCGAACCGACTGGGCCTGCTGCTGCCACACTTCAGATTTGACCGATTCTCTTGCCATAACCACCTCCTACAAACACGGATCGGCCTCCACCTGTCCTAGCACGACCTGATGACCACTTCTCCACTACTTCCGAGATCACCTCAGCGCGTGCCACGTGCCCCTCCGATCCGAACCGATTCAGACTCCCTGGCACTCCTCTACGCCTATAAATACACCACAACATGGCCATTTCAAGGAACTTTTGGCACTTGTTCTGGAGGGATTCCACCATTATCGAAACAAGGACTTTGTGAACAGCGGAAGACCGCCCTCTAATCAATCAAAACACGAGGATTTCGTGTATAATCTTCCCTTTAATCTCCTCTTCTTCACTGTAAACACGAGGATTTCATGTATAAGCTGCAAACAAACATCATTGTAATAGTTTTCTTAAGATTTAAGAAACTATAAAGTGGACGTAGGCTTGGATTGAGCCCAACCACTATAAAAATATTGTGTGTATCCTTTACTTTTACTGCTTTTTCTGCATTGTTGGTGATCGTGAGGTTGTCACATTGAATTTGGGTGTTAGTACCAAAATTTGGTCTAACATTTTCACATATATTTGCTTTCTCTTCTTCGCTGGTATGGATTATACTTGCAGCTGGCAGGCTCGGCGCGGCCTTGGATTTCTTGGATTATCCAGAACACATCTTCCTTCATTCAGCAAGATATGTTCTGGGGGGCAAAATGTTGACCCGCTTTTTAGTCAAAGCAGTCATACATGGAATCTCTTCTGAACAATACGCTCAAGTGTTGGGAATACCGTCAGAAGACAGCAAGCGATTTGGTTGAAATCGCATCACAAACAAAGAATGGCCCGAAACTCCTATCGGACGACCTTTTCTGGGCCCGAAATCATCAATTACGGAGCTATGCTCCGTAATTCTCGTAGCTCTCTGAATGAGCTTCAGTTTGAGCTTTGGTTCAACTCAATCGGACTTACGGTTTGAAAGTTATGCCCATTTCCGTGAACGCATGCAGAACCGGAAACTTGGATTTGGAATTAGCATATACCTTTCGGATCGGATCGGCCTAGGAGGACCGGATCGGATTAAGACATCACTCCTTCACCAACTTAGCATCTTCCCTTCAACGCACAGGTGCCGGCTCGGATTGGAGACCCCGGTTCGGATCGGGATGAGGCAGACCCGACCCGCCTGCAGTAATCTACACAAAACTTCGCAATGTCTTCGGCTCGAAAGCCCCGCACCGGTTCGGATCGGGACTGAACCGATCCCCTTCGACTCTGCACAGAAGTGCGTGCACGCTCTCTGCTGGAACAACCGGCTCGGTTCGGATCCGATCCGAACCGACTGGGCCTGCTGCTGCCACACTTCAGATTTGACCGATTCTCTTGCCATAACCACCTCCTACAAACACGGATCGGCCTCCACCTGTCCTAGCACGACCTGATGACCACTTCTCCACTACTTCCGAGATCACCTCAGCGCGTGCCACGTGCCCCTCCGATCCGAACCGTTTCAGACTCCCTGGCACTCCTCTACGCCTATAAATACACCACAACATGGCCATTTCAAGGGACTTTTGGTACTTGTTCTGGAGGGATTCCACCATTATCGACACAAGGACTTTGTGAATAGCGGAAGACCGCCCTCTAATCAATCAAAACACGAGGATTTCGTGTATAATCTTCCCTTTAATCTCCTCTTCTTCACTGTAAACACGAGGATTTCGTGTATAAACTGCAAACAAACATCATTGTAATAGTTTTCTTAAGATTTAAGAAACTATAAAGTGGACGTAGGCTTGGATTGAGCCCAACCACTATAAAAATATTGTGTGTATCCTTTACTTTTACTGCTTTTTCTGCATTGTTGGTGATCGTGAGGTTGTCACATTGAATTTGGGTGTTAGTACCAAAACTTGGTCTAACATTTTCACACATATTTGCTTTCTCTTCTTCGCAGGTATGGATTATACTTGCAGCTGGCAGGCCCGGCGCGGCCTTGGATTTCTTGGATTATCCAGAACACATCTTCCTTCATTCAGCAAGATATGTTCTGGGGGGCAAAATGTTGACCCGCTTTTTAGTCAAAGCAGTCATACATGGAATCTCTTCTGAACAATACGCTCAAGTGTTGGGAATACCGTCAGAAGACAGCAAGCGATTTGGTTGAAATCGCATCACAAACAAAGAATGGCCCGAAACTCCTATCGGACGACCTTTTCTGGGCCCGAAATCATCAATTACGGAGCTATGCTCCGTAATTCTCGTAGCTCTCTGAATGAGCTTCAGTTTGAGCTTTGGTTCAACTCAATCGGACTTACGGTTTGAAAGTTATGCCCATTTCCGTGAACGCATGCAGAACCGGAAACTTGGATTTGGAATTAGCATATCCCTTTCGGATCGGATCGGCCTAGGAGGACCGGATCGGATTAAGACATCACTCCTTCACCAACTTAGCATCTTCCCTTCAACGCACAGGTGCCGGCTCGGATTGGAGACCCCGGTTCGGATCGGGATGAGGCAGACCCGACCCGCCTGCAGTAATCTACACAAAACTTCGCAATGTCTTCGGCTCGAAAGCCCCGCACCGGTTCGGATCGGGACTGAACCGATCCCCTTCGACTCTGCACAGAAGTGCGCGCACGCTCTCTGCTGGAACAACCGGCTCGGTTCGGATCCGATCCGAACCGACTGGGCCTGCTGCTGCCACACTTCAGATTTGACCGATTCTCTTGCCATAACCACCTCCTACAAACACGGATCGGCCTCCACCTGTCCTAGCACGACCTGATGACCACTTCTCCACTACTTCCGAGATCACCTCAGCGCGTGCCACGTACCCCTCCGATCCGAACCGATTCAGACTCCCTGGCACTCCTCTACGCCTATAAATACACCACAACATGGCCATTTCAAGGGACTTTTGGCACTTGTTCTGGAGGGATTCCACCATTATAGAAACAAGGACTTTGTGAACAGCGGAAGACCGCCCTCTAATCAATCAAAACACGAGGATTTCGTGTATAATCTTCCCTTTAATCTCCTCTTCTTCACTGCAAACACGAGGATTTCATGTATAAGCTGCAAACAAACATCATTGTAATAGTTTTCTTAAGATTTAAGAAACTATAAAGTGGACGTAGGCTTGGATTGAGCCCAACCACTATAAAAATATTGTGTGTATCCTTTACTTTTACTGCTTTTTCTGCATTGTTGGTGATCGTGAGGTTGTCACATTGAATTTGGGTGTTAGTACCAAAACTTGGTCTAACATTTTCACACATATTTGCTTTCTCTTCTTCGCAGGTATGGATTATACTTGCAGCTGGCAGGCCCGGCGCGGCCTTGGATTTCTTGGATTATCCAGAACACATCTTCCTTCATTCAGCAAGATATGTTCTGGGGGGCAAAATGTTGACCCGCTTTTTAGTCAAAGCAGTCATACATGGAATCTCTTCTGAACAATACGCTCAAGTGTTGGGAATACCGTCAGAAGACAGCAAGCGATTTGGTTGAAATCGCATCACAAACAAAGAATGGCCCGGAACTCCTATCGGACGACCTTTTCTGGGCCCGAAATCATCAATTACGGAGCTAAGCTCAGTAATTCTCGTAGCTCTCTGAATGAGCTTCAGTTTGAGCTTTGGTTCAACTCAATCGGACTTACGGTTTGAAAGTTATGCCCATTTCCGTGAACGCATGCAGAACCGGAAACTTGGATTTGGAATTAGCATATCCCTTTCGGATCGGATCGGCCTAGGAGGATCGGATCGGATTAAGACATCACACCTTCACCAACTTAGCATCTTCCCTTCAACGCACAGGTGCCGGCTCGGATTGGAGACCCCGGTTCGGATCGGGATGAGGCAGACCCGACCCGCCTGCAGTAATCTACACAAAACTTCGCAATGTCTTCGGCTCGAAAGCTCCGCACCGGTTCGGATCGGGACTGAACCGATCGCCTTCGACTCTGCACAGAAGTGCGCGCACGCTCTCTGCTGGAACAACCGGCTCGGTTCGGATCCAATCCGAACCGACTGGGCCTGCTGCTGCCACACTTCAGATTTGACCGATTCTCTTGCCATAACCACCTCCTACAAACACGGATCGGCCTCCACCTGTCCTAGCACGACCTGATGACCACTTCTCCACTACTTCCGAGATCACCTCAGCGCGTGCCACGTGCCCCTCCGATCCGAACCGATTCAGACTCCCTGGCACTCCTCTACGCCTATAAATACACCACAACATGGCCATTTCAAGGGACTTTTGGTACTTGTTCTGGAGGGATTCCACCATTATCGACACAAGGACTTTGTGAATAGCGGAAGACCGCCCTCTAATCAATCAAAACACGAGGATTTCGTGTATAATCTTCCCTTTAATCTCCTCTTCTTCACTGTAAACACGAGGATTTCGTGTATAAACTGCAAACAAACATCATTGTAATAGTTTTCTTAAGATTTAAGAAACTATAAAGTGGACGTAGGCTTGGATTGAGCCCAACCACTATAAAAATATTGTGTGTATCCTTTACTTTTACTGCTTTTTCTGCATTGTTGGTGATCGTGAGGTTGTCACATTGAATTTGGGTGTTAGTACCAAAATTTGGTCTAACATTTTCACATATATTTGCTTTCTCTTCTTCGCTGGTATGGATTATACTTGCAGCTGGCAGGCTCGGCGCGGCCTTGGATTTCTTGGATTATCCAGAACACATCTTCCTTCATTCAGCAAGATATGTTCTGGGGGGCAAAATGTTGACCCGCTTTTTAGTCAAAGCAGTCATACATGGAATCTCTTCTGAACAATACGCTCAAGTGTTGGGAATACCGTCAGAAGACAGCAAGCGATTTGGTTGAAATCGCATCACAAACAAAGAATGGCCCGAAACTCCTATCGGACGACCTTTTCTGGGCCCGAAATCATCAATTACGGAGCTATGCTCCGTAATTCTCGTAGCTCTCTGAATGAGCTTCAGTTTGAGCTTTGGTTCAACTCAATCGGACTTACGGTTTGAAAGTTATGCCCATTTCCGTGAACGCATGCAGAACCGGAAACTTGGATTTGGAATTAGCATATCCCTTTCGGATCGGATCGGCCTAGGAAGACCGGATCGGATTAAGACATCACTCCTTCACCAACTTAGCATCTTCCCTTCAACGCACAGGTGCCGGCTCGGATTGGAGACCCCGGTTCGGATCGGGATGTGGCAGACCCGACCCGCCTGCAGTAATCTACACAAAACTTCGCAATGTCTTCGGCTCGAAAGCTCCGCACCGGTTCGGATCGGGACCGAACCGATCCCCTTCGACTCTGCACAGAAGTGCGCGCACGCTCTCTGCTGGAACAACCGGCTCGGTTCGGATCCGATCCGAACCGACTGGGCCTGCTGCTGCCACACTTCAGATTTGACCGATTCTCTTGCCATAACCACCTCCTACAAACACGGATCGGCCTCCACCTGTCCTAGCACGACCTGATGACCACTTCTCCACTACTTCCGAGATCACCTCAGCGCGTGCCACGTGCCCCTCCGATCCGAACCGATTCAGACTCCCTGGCACTCCTCTACGCCTATAAATACACCACAACATGGCCATTTCAAGGGACTTTTGGCACTTGTTCTGGAGGGATTCCACCATTATCGAAACAAGGACTTTGTGAACAGCGGAAGACCGCCCTCTAATCAATCAAAACACGAGGATTTCGTGTATAATCTTCCCTTTAATCTCCTCTTCTTCACTGTAAACACGAGGATTTCATGTATAAGCTGCAAACAAACATCATTGTAATAGTTTTCTTAAGATTTAAGAAACTATATAGTGGACGTAGGCTTGGATTGAGCCCAACCACTATAAAAATATTGTGTGTATCCTTTACTTTTACTGCTTTTTCTGCATTGTTGGTGATCGTGAGGTTGTCACATTGAATTTGGGTGTTAGTACCAAAATTTGGTCTAACATTTTCACATATATTTGCTTTCTCTTCTTCGCTGGTATGGATTATACTTGCAGCTGGCAGGCTCGGCGCGGCCTTGGATTTCTTGGATTATCCAGAACACATCTTCCTTCATTCAGCAAGATATGTTCTGGGGGGCAAAATGTTGACCCGCTTTTTAGTCAAAGCAGTCATACATGGAATCTCTTCTGAACAATACGCTCAAGTGTTGGGAATACCGTCAGAAGACAGCAAGCGATTTGGTTGAAATCGCATCACAAACAAAGAATGGCCCGAAACTCCTATCGGACGACCTTTTCTGGGCCCGAAATCATCAATTACGGAGCTATGCTCCGTAATTCTCGTAGCTCTCTGAATGAGCTTCAGTTTGAGCTTTGGTTCAACTCAATCGGACTTACGGTTTGAAAGTTATGCCCATTTCCGTGAACGCATGCAGAACCGGAAACTTGGATTTGGAATTAGCATATCCCTTTCGGATCGGATCGGCCTAGGAGGACCGGATCGGATTAAGACATCACTCCTTCACCAACTTAGCATCTTCCCTTCAACGCACAGGTGCCGGCTCGGATTGGAGACCCCGGTTCGGATCGGGATGAGGCAGACCCGACCCGCCTGCAGTAATCTACACAAAACTTCGCAATGTCTTCGGCTCGAAAGCCCCGCACCGGTTCGGATCGGGACTGAACCGATCCCCTTCGACTCTGCACAGAAGTGCGCGCACGCTCTCTGCTGGAACAACCGGCTCGGTTCGGATCCGATCCGAACCGACTGGGCCTGCTGCTGCCACACTTCAGATTTGACCGATTCTCTTGCCATAACCACCTCCGACAAACACGGATCGGCCTCCACCTGTACTAGCACGACCTGATGACCACTTCTCCACTACTTCCGAGATCACCTCAGCGCGTGCCACGTGCCCTTCCGATCCGAACCGATTCAGACTCCCTGGCACTCCTCTACGCCTATAAATACACCACAACATGGCCATTTCAAGGGACTTTTGGCACTTGTTCTGAAGGGATTCCACCATTATTGAAACAAGGACTTTGTGAACAGCGGAAGACCGCCCTCTAATCAATCAAAACACGAGGATTTCGTGTATAATCTTCCCTTTAATCTCCTCTTCTTCACTACAAACACGAGGATTTCATGTATAAGCTGCAAACAAACATCATTGTAATAGTTTTCTTAAGATTTAAGAAACTGTAAAGTGGACGTAGGCTTGGATTGAGCCCAACCACTATAAAAATATTGTGTGTATCCTTTACTTTTACTGCTTTTTCTGCATTGTTGGTGATCGTGAGGTTGTCACATTGAATTTGGGTGTTAGTACCAAAACTTGGTCTAACATTTTCACACATATTTGCTTTCTCTTCTTCGCAGGTATGGATTATACTTGCAGCTGGCAGGCCCGGCGCGGCCTTGGATTTCTTGGATTATCCAGAACACATCTTCCTTCATTCAGCAAGATATGTTCTGGGGGGCAAAATGTTGACCCGCTTTTTAGTCAAAGCAGTCATACGTTGAATCTCTTCTGAACAATACGCTCAAGTGTTGGGAATACCGTCAGAAGACAGCAAGCGATTTGGTTGAAATCGCATCACAAACAAAGAATGGCCTGAAACTCCTATCGGACGACCTTTTCTGGGCCCGAAATCATCAATTACGGAGCTATGCTCCGTAATTCTCGTAGCTCTCTAAATGAGCTTCAGTTTGAGCTTTGGTTCAACTCAATCGGACTTACGGTTTGAAAGTTATGCCCATTTCCGTGAACGCATGCAGAACCGGAAATTTGGATTTGGAATTAGCATATCCCTTTCGGATCGGATCGGCCTAGGAGGACCGGATCGGATTAAGACATCACTCCTTCACCAACTTAGCATCTTCCCTTCAACGCACAGGTGCCGGCTCGGATTGGAGACCCCGGTTCGGATCGGGATGAGGCAGACCCGACCCGCCTGCAGTAATCTACACAAAACTTCGCAATGTCTTCGGCTCGAAAGCTCCGCACCGGTTCGGATCGGGACCGAACCGATCCCCTTCGACTCTGCACAGAAGTGAGCGCACGCTATCTGCTGGAACAACCGGCTCGGTTCGGATCCGATCCGAACCGACTGGGCCTGCTGCTGCCACACTTCAGATTTGACCGATTCTCTTGCCATAACCACCTCCTACAAACACGGATCGGCCTCCACCTGTCCTAGCACGACCTGATGACCACTTCTCCACTACTTCCGAGATCACCTCAGCGCGTGCCACGTGCCCCTCCGATCCGAACCGATTCAGACTCCCTGGCACTCCTCTACGCCTATAAATACACCACAACATGGCCATTTCAAGGAACTTTTGGCACTTGTTCTGGAGGGATTCCACCATTATCGAAACAAGGACTTTGTGAACAGCGGAAGACCGCCCTCTAATCAATCAAAACACGAGGATTTCGTGTATAATCTTCCCTTTAATCTCCTCTTCTTCACTGTAAACACGAGGATTTCATGTATAAGCTGCAAACAAACATCATTGTAATAGTTTTCTTAAGATTTAAGAAACTATAAAGTGGACGTAGGCTTGGATTGAGCCCAACCACTATAAAAATATTGTGTGTATCCTTTACTTTTACTGCTTTTTCTGCATTGTTGGTGATCGTGAGGTTGTCACATTGAATTTGGGTGTTAGTACCAAAATTTGGTCTAACATTTTCACATATATTTGCTTTCTCTTCTTCGCTGGTATGGATTATACTTGCAGCTGGCAGGCTCGGCGCGGCCTTGGATTTCTTGGATTATCCAGAACACATCTTCCTTCATTCAGCAAGATATGTTCTGGGGGGCAAAATGTTGACCCGCTTTTTAGTCAAAGCAGTCATACATGGAATCTCTTCTGAACAATACGCTCAAGTGTTGGGAATACCGTCAGAAGACAGCAAGCGATTTGGTTGAAATCGCATCACAAACAAAGAATGGCCCGAAACTCCTATCGGACGACCTTTTCTGGGCCCGAAATCATCAATTACGGAGCTATGCTCCGTAATTCTCGTAGCTCTCTGAATGAGCTTCAGTTTGAGCTTTGGTTCAACTCAATCGGACTTACGGTTTGAAAGTTATGCCCATTTCCGTGAACGCATGCAGAACCGGAAACTTGGATTTGGAATTAGCATATACCTTTCGGATCGGATCGGCCTAGGAGGACCGGATCGGATTAAGACATCACTCCTTCACCAACTTAGCATCTTCCCTTCAACGCACAGGTGCCGGCTCGGATTGGAGACCCCGGTTCGGATCGGGATGAGGCAGACCCGACCCGCCTGCAGTAATCTACACAAAACTTCGCAATGTCTTCGGCTCGAAAGCCCCGCACCGGTTCGGATCGGGACTGAACCGATCCCCTTCGACTCTGCACAGAAGTGCGTGCACGCTCTCTGCTGGAACAACCGGCTCGGTTCGGATCCGATCCGAACCGACTGGGCCTGCTGCTGCCACACTTCAGATTTGACCGATTCTCTTGCCATAACCACCTCCTACAAACACGGATCGGCCTCCACCTGTCCTAGCACGACCTGATGACCACTTCTCCACTACTTCCGAGATCACCTCAGCGCGTGCCACGTGCCCCTCCGATCCGAACCGATTCAGACTCCCTGGCACTCCTCTACGCCTATAAATACACCACAACATGGCCATTTCAAGGGACTTTTGGTACTTGTTCTGGAGGGATTCCACCATTATCGACACAAGGACTTTGTGAATAGCGGAAGACCGCCCTCTAATCAATCAAAACACGAGGATTTCGTGTATAATCTTCCCTTTAATCTCATCTTCTTCACTGTAAACACGAGGATTTCGTGTATAAACTGCAAACAAACATCATTGTAATAGTTTTCTTAAGATTTAAGAAACTATAAAGTGGACGTAGGCTTGGATTGAGCCCAACCACTATAAAAATATTGTGTGTATCCTTTACTTTTACTGCTTTTTCTGCATTGTTGGTGATCGTGAGGTTGTCACATTGAATTTGGGTGTTAGTACCAAAACTTGGTCTAACATTTTCACACATATTTGCTTTCTCTTCTTCGCAGGTATGGATTATACTTGCAGCTGGCAGGCCCGGCGCGGCCTTGGATTTCTTGGATTATCCAGAACACATCTTCCTTCATTCAGCAAGATATGTTCTGGGGGGCAAAATGTTGACCCGCTTTTTAGTCAAAGCAGTCATACATGGAATCTCTTCTGAACAATACGCTCAAGTGTTGGGAATACCGTCAGAAGACAGCAAGCGATTTGGTTGAAATCGCATCACAAACAAAGAATGGCCCGAAACTCCTATCGGACGACCTTTTCTGGGCCCGAAATCATCAATTACGGAGCTATGCTCCGTAATTCTCGTAGCTCTCTGAATGAGCTTCAGTTTGAGCTTTGGTTCAACTCAATCGGACTTACGGTTTGAAAGTTATGCCCATTTCCGTGAACGCATGCAGAACCGGAAACTTGGATTTGGAATTAGCATATCCCTTTCGGATCGGATCGGCCTAGGAGGACCGGATCGGATTAAGACATCACTCCTTCACCAACTTAGCATCTTCCCTTCAACGCACAGGTGCCGGCTCGGATTGGAGACCCCGGTTCGGATCGGGATGAGGCAGACCCGACCCGCCTGCAGTAATCTACACAAAACTTCGCAATGTCTTCGGCTCGAAAGCCCCGCACCGGTTCGGATCGGGACTGAACCGATCCCCTTCGACTCTGCACAGAAGTGCGCGCACGCTCTCTGCTGGAACAACCGGCTCGGTTCGGATCCGATCCGAACCGACTGGGCCTGCTGCTGCCACACTTCAGATTTGACCGATTCTCTTGCCATAACCACCTCCTACAAACACGGATCGGCCTCCACCTGTCCTAGCACGACCTGATGACCACTTCTCCACTACTTCCGAGATCACCTCAGCGCGTGCCACGTACCCCTCCGATCCGAACCGATTCAGACTCCCTGGCACTCCTCTACGCCTATAAATACACCACAACATGGCCATTTCAAGGGACTTTTGGCACTTGTTCTGGAGGGATTCCACCATTATAGAAACAAGGACTTTGTGAACAGCGGAAGACCGCCCTCTAATCAATCAAAACACGAGGATTTCGTGTATAATCTTCCCTTTAATCTCCTCTTCTTCACTGCAAACACGAGGATTTCATGTATAAGCTGCAAACAAACATCATTGTAATAGTTTTCTTAAGATTTAAGAAACTATAAAGTGGACGTAGGCTTGGATTGAGCCCAACCACTATAAAAATATTGTGTGTATCCTTTACTTTTACTGCTTTTTCTGCATTGTTGGTGATCGTGAGGTTGTCACATTGAATTTGGGTGTTAGTACCAAAACTTGGTCTAACATTTTCACACATATTTGCTTTCTCTTCTTCGCAGGTATGGATTATACTTGCAGCTGGCAGGCCCGGCGCGGCCTTGGATTTCTTGGATTATCCAGAACACATCTTCCTTCATTCAGCAAGATATGTTCTGGGGGGCAAAATGTTGACCCGCTTTTTAGTCAAAGCAGTCATACATGGAATCTCTTCTGAACAATACGCTCAAGTGTTGGGAATACCGTCAGAAGACAGCAAGCGATTTGGTTGAAATCGCATCACAAACAAAGAATGGCCCGGAACTCCTATCGGACGACCTTTTCTGGGCCCGAAATCATCAATTACGGAGCTAAGCTCTGTAATTCTCGTAGCTCTCTGAATGAGCTTCAGTTTGAGCTTTGGTTCAACTCAATCGGACTTACGGTTTGAAAGTTATGCCCATTTCCGTGAACGCATGCAGAACCGGAAACTTGGATTTGGAATTAGCATATCCCTTTCGGATCGGATCGGCCTAGGAGGATCGGATCGGATTAAGACATCACACCTTCACCAACTTAGCATCTTCCCTTCAACGCACAGGTGCCGGCTCGGATTGGAGACCCCGGTTCGGATCGGGATGAGGCAGACCCGACCCGCCTGCAGTAATCTACACAAAACTTCGCAATGTCTTCGGCTCGAAAGCTCCGCACCGGTTCGGATCGGGACTGAACCGATCGCCTTCGACTCTGCACAGAAGTGCGCGCACGCTCTCTGCTGGAACAACCGGCTCGGTTCGGATCCAATCCGAACCGACTGGGCCTGCTGCTGCCACACTTCAGATTTGACCGATTCTCTTGCCATAACCACCTCCTACAAACACGGATCGGCCTCCACCTGTCCTAGCACGACCTGATGACCACTTCTCCACTACTTCCGAGATCACCTCAGCGCGTGCCACGTGCCCCTCCGATCCGAACCGATTCAGACTCCCTGGCACTCCTCTACGCCTATAAATACACCACAACATGGCCATTTCAAGGGACTTTTGGTACTTGTTCTGGAGGGATTCCACCATTATCGACACAAGGACTTTGTGAATAGCGGAAGACCGCCCTCTAATCAATCAAAACACGAGGATTTCGTGTATAATCTTCCCTTTAATCTCCTCTTCTTCACTGTAAACACGAGGATTTCGTGTATAAACTGCAAACAAACATCATTGTAATAGTTTTCTTAAGATTTAAGAAACTATAAAGTGGACGTAGGCTTGGATTGAGCCCAACCACTATAAAAATATTGTGTGTATCCTTTACTTTTACTGCTTTTTCTGCATTGTTGGTGATCGTGAGGTTGTCACATTGAATTTGGGTGTTAGTACCAAAACTTGGTCTAACATTTTCACACATATTTGCTTTCTCTTCTTCGCAGGTATGGATTATACTTGCAGCTGGCAGGCCCGGCGCGGCCTTGGATTTCTTGGATTATCCAGAACACATCTTCCTTCATTCAGCAAGATATGTTCTGGGGGGCAAAATGTTGACCCGCTTTTTAGTCAAAGCAGTCATACATGGAATCTCTTCTGAACAATACGCTCAAGTGTTGGGAATACCGTCAGAAGACAGCAAGCGATTTGGTTGAAATCGCATCACAAACAAAGAATGGACCGAAACTCCTATCGGACGACCTTTTCTGGGCCCGAAATCATCAATTACGGAGCTATGCTCCGTAATTCTCGTAGCTCTCTGAATGAGCTTCAGTTTGAGCTTTGGTTCAACTCAATCGGACTTACGGTTTGAAAGTTATGCCCATTTCCGTGAACGCATGCAGAACCGGAAACTTGGATTTGGAATTAGCATATCCCTTTCGGATCGGATCGGCCTAGGAGGACCGGATCGGATTAAGACATCACTCCTTCACCAACTTAGCATCTTCCCTTCAACGCACAGGTGCCGGCTCGGATTGGAGACCCCGGTTCGGATCGGGATGAGGCAGACCCGACCCGCCTGCAGTAATCTACACAAAACTTCGCAATGTCTTCGGCTCGAAAGCCCCGCACCGGTTCGGATCGGGACTGAACCGATCCCCTTCGACTCTGCACAGAAGTGCGCGCACGCTCTCTGCTGGAAACAACCGGCTCGGTTCGGATCCGATCCGAACCGACTGGGCCTGCTGCTGCCACACTTCAGATTTGACCGATTCTCTTGCCATAACCACCTCCTACAAACACGGATCGGCCTCCACCTGTCCTAGCACGACCTGATGACCACTTCTCCACTACTTCCGAGATCACCTCAGCGCGTGCCACGTGCCCCTCCGATCCGAACCGATTCAGACTCCCTGGCACTCCTCTACGCCTATAAATACACCACAACAAGGCCATTTCAAGGGACTTTTGGCACTTTTTCTGGAGGGATTCCACCATTATAGAAACAAGGACTTTGTGAACAGCGGAAGACCGCCCTCTAATCAATCAAAACACGAGGATTTCGTGTATAATCTTCCCTTTAATCTCCTCTTCTTCACTGCAAACACGAGGATTTCATGTATAAGCTGCAAACAAACATCATTGTAATAGTTTTCTTAAGATTTAAGAAACTATAAAGTGGACGTAGGCTTGGATTGAGCCCAACCACTATAAAAATATTGTGTGTATCCTTTACTTTTACTGCTTTTTCTGCATTGTTGGTGATCGTGAGGTTGTCACATTGAATTTGGGTGTTAGTACCAAAACTTGGTCTAACATTTTCACACATATTTGCTTTCTCTTCTTCGCAGGTATGGATTATACTTGCAGCTGGCAGGCCCGGCGCGGCCTTGGATTTCTTGGATTATCCAGAACACATCTTCCTTCATTCAGCAAGATATGTTCTGGGGGGCAAAATGTTGACCCGCTTTTTAGTCAAAGCAGTCATACATGGAATCTCTTCTGAACAATACGCTCAAGTGTTGGGAATACCGTCAGAAGACAGCAAGCGATTTGGTTGAAATCGCATCACAAACAAAGAATGGCCCGGAACTCCTATCGGACGACCTTTTCTGGGCCCGAAATCATCAATTACGGAGCTAAGCTCTGTAATTCTCGTAGCTCTCTGAATGAGCTTCAGTTTGAGCTTTGGTTCAACTCAATCGGACTTACGGTTTGAAAGTTATGCCCATTTCCGTGAACGCATGCAGAACCGGAAACTTGGATTTGGAATTAGCATATCCCTTTCGGATCGGATCGGCCTAGGAGGACCGGATCGGATTAAGACATCACACCTTCACCAACTTAGCATCTTCCCTTCAACGCACAGGTGCCGGCTCGGATTGGAGACCCCGGTTCGGATCGGGATGAGGCAGACCCGACCCGCCTGCAGTAATCTACACAAAACTTCGCAATGTCTTCGGCTCGAAAGCTCCGCACCGGTTCGGATCGGGACTGAACCGATCCCCTTCGACTCTGCACAGAAGTGCGCGCACGCTCTCTGCTGGAACAACCGGCTCGGTTCGGATCCAATCCGAACCGACTGGGCCTGCTGCTGCCACACTTCAGATTTGACCGATTCTCTTGCCATAACCACCTCCTACAAACACGGATCGGCCTCCACCTGTCCTAGCACGACCTGATGACCACTTCTCCACTACTTCCGAGATCACCTCAGCGCGTGCCACGTGCCCCTCCAATCTGAACCGATTCAGACTCCCTGGCACTCCTCTACACCTATAAATACACCACAACATGGCCATTTCAAGGGACTTTTGGCACTTGTTCTGGAGGGATTCCACCATTATCGAAACAAGGACTTTGTGAACAGCGGAAGACCGCCCTCTAATCAATCAAAACACGAGGATTTCGTGTATAATCTTCCATTTAATCTCCTCTTCTTCACTGTAAACACGAGGATTTCATGTATAAGCTGCAAACAAACGTCATTGTAATAGTTTTCTTAAGATTTAAGAAACTATAAAGTGGACGTAGGCTTGGATTGACCCCAACCACTATAAAAATATTGTGTGTATCCATTACTTTTACTGTTTTTTCTGCATTGTTGGTGATCGTGAGGTTGTCACATTGAATTTGGGTGTTAGTACCAAAATTTGGTCTAACATTTTCACACATATTTGCTTTCTCTTCTTCGCAGGTATGGATTATACTTGTAGCTGGCAGGCCCGGCGCGGCCTTGGATTTCTTGGATTATCCAGAACACATCTTCCTTCATTCAGCAAGATATGTTCTGGGGGGCAAAATGTTGACCCGCTTTTTAGTCAAAGCAGTCATACATGGAATCTCTTCTGAACAATACGCTCAAGTGTTGGGAATACCGTCAGAAGACAGCAAGCGATTTGGTTGAAATCGCATCACAAACAAAGAATGGCCCGGAACTCCTATCGGACGACCTTTTCTGGGCCCGAAATCATCAATTACGGAGCTATGCTCTGTAATTCTCGTAGCTCTCTGAATGAGCTTCAGTTTGAGCTTTGGTTCAACTCAATCGGACTTACGGTTTGAAAGTTATGCCCATTTCCGTGAACGCATGCAGAACCGGAAACTTGGATTTGGAATTAGCATATCCCTTTCGGATCGGATCGGCCTAGGAGGACCGGATCGGATTAAGACATCACTCCTTCACCAACTTAGCATCTTCCCTTCAACGCACAGGTGCCGGCTTGGATTGGAGACCCCGGTTCGGATCGGGATGAGGCAGACCCGACCCGCCTGCAGTAATCTACACAAAACTTCGCAATGTCTTCGGCTCGAAAGCTCCGCACCGGTTCGGATCGGGACGGAACCGATCCCCTTCGACTCTGCACAGAAGTGCGCGCACGCTCTCTGCTGGAACAACCGGCTCGGTTCGGATCCGATCCGAACCGACTGGGCCTGCTGCTGCCACACTTCAGATTTGACCGATTCTCTTGCCATAACCACCTCCTACAAACACGGATCGGCCTCCACCTGTCCTAGCACGACCTGATGACCACTTCTCCACTACTTCCGAGATCACCTCAGCGCGTGCCACGTGCCCCTCCAATCTGAACCGATTCAGACTCCCTGGCACTCCTCTACGCCTATAAATACACCACAACATGGCCATTTCAAGGGACTTTTGGCACTTGTTCTGGAGGGATTCCACCATTATCGAAACAAGGACTTTGTGAACAGCGGAAGACCGCCCTCTAATCAATCAAAACACGAGGATTTCGTGTATAATCTTCCATTTAATCTCCTCTTTTTCACTGTAAACACGAGGATTTCATGTATAAGCTGCAAACAAACATCATTGTAATAGTTTTCTTAAGATTTAAGAAACTATAAAGTGGACGTAGGCTTGGATTGAGCCCAACCACTATAAAAATATTGTGTGTATCCATTACTTTTACTGCTTTTTCTGCATTGTTGGTGATCGTGAGGTTGTCACATTGAATTTGGGTGTTAGTACCAAAATTTGGTCTAACATTTTCACACATATTTGCTTTCTCTTCTTCGCAGGTATGGATTATACTTGTAGCTGGCAGGCCCGGCGCGGCCTTGGATTTCTTGGATTATCCAGAACACATCTTCCTTCATTCAGCAAGATATGTTCTGGGGGGCAAAATGTTGACCCGCTTTTTAGTCAAAGCAGTCATACATGGAATCTCTTCTGAACAATATGCTCAAGTGTTGGGAATACCGTCAGAAGACAGCAAGCGATTTGGTTGAAATCGCATCACAAACAAAGAATGGCCCGAACTCCTATCGGACGACCTTTTCTGGGCCCGAAATCATCAATTACGGAGCTATGCTCTGTAATTCTCGTAGCTCTCTGAATGAGCTTCAGTTTGAGCTTTGGTTCAACTCAATCGGACTTACGGTTTGAAAGTTATGCCCATTTCCGTGAACGCATGCAGAACCGGAAACTTGGATTTGGAATTAGCATATCCCTTTCGGATCGGATCGGCCTAGGAGGACCGGATCGGATTAAGACATCACACCTTCACCAACTTAGCATCTTCCCTTCAACGTACAGGTGCCGGCTCGGATTGGAGACCCCGGTTCGGATCGGGATGAGGCAGACCCGACCCGCCTGCAGTAATCTACACAAAACTTCGCAATGTCTTCGGCTCGAAAGCTCCGCACCGGTTCGGATCGGGACTGAACCGATCCCCTTCGACTCTGCAAAGAAGTGCGCGCACGCTCTCTGCTGGAACAACCGGCTCGGTTCGGATCCAATCCGAACCGACTGGGCCTGCTGCTGCCACACTTCAGATTTGACCGATTCTCTTGCCATAACCACCTCCTACAAACACGGATCGGCCTCCACCTGTCCTAGCACGACCTGATGACCACTTCTCCACTACTTCCGAGATCACCTCAGCGCGTGCCACGTGCCCCTCCAATCTGAACCGATTCAGACTCCCTGGCACTCCTCTACACCTATAAATACACCACAACATGGCCATTTCAAGGGACTTTTGGCACTTGTTCTGGAGGGATTCCACCATTATCGAAACAAGGACTTTGTGAACAGCGGAAGACCACCCTCTAATCAATCAAAACACGAGGATTTCGTGTATAATCTTCCATTTAATCTCCTCTTCTTCACTGTAAACACGAGGATTTCATGTATAAGCTGCAAACAAACATCATTGTAATAGTTTTCTTAAGATTTAAGAAACTATAAAGTGGACGTAGGCTTGGATTGACCCCAACCACTATAAAAATATTGTGTGTATCCATTACTTTTACTGTTTTTTCTGCATTGTTGGTGATCGTGAGGTTGTCACATTGAATTTGGGTGTTAGTACCAAAATTTGGTCTAACATTTTCACACATATTTGCTTTCTCTTCTTCGCAGGTATGGATTATACTTGTAGCTGGCAGGCCCGGCGCGGCCTTGGATTTCTTGGATTATCCAGAACACATCTTCCTTCATTCAGCAAGATATGTTCTGGGGGGCAAAATGTTGACCCGCTTTTTAGTCAAAGCAGTCATACATGGAATCTCTTCTGAACAATACGCTCAAGTGTTGGGAATACCGTCAGAAGACAGCAAGCGATTTGGTTGAAATCGCATCACAAACAAAGAATGGCCCGGAACTCCTATCGGACGACCTTTTCTGGGCCCGAAATCATCAATTACGGAGCTATGCTCTGTAATTCTCGTAGCTCTCTGAATGAGCTTCAGTTTGAGCTTTGGTTCAACTCAATCGGACTTACGGTTTGAAAGTTATGCCCATTTCCGTGAACGCATGCAGAACCGGAAACTTGGATTTGGAATTAGCATATCCCTTTCGGATCGGATCGGCCTAGGAGGACCGGATCGGATTAAGACATCACTCCTTCACCAACTTAGCATCTTCCCTTCAACGCACAGGTGCCGGCTTGGATTGGAGACCCCGGTTCGGATCGGGATGAGGCAGACCCGACCCGCCTGCAGTAATCTACACAAAACTTCGCAATGTCTTCGGCTCGAAAGCTCCGCACCGGTTCGGATCGGGACGGAACCGATCCCCTTCGACTCTGCACAGAAGTGCGCGCACGCTCTCTGCTGGAACAACCGGCTCGGTTCGGATCCGATCCGAACCGACTGGGCCTGCTGCTGCCACACTTCAGATTTGACCGATTCTCTTGCTATAACCACCTCCTACAAACACGGATCGGCCTCCACCTGTCCTAGCACGACCTGATGACCACTTCTCCACTACTTCCGAGATCACCTCAGCGCGTGCCACGTGCCCTTCCAATCTGAACCGATTCAGACTCCCTGGCACTCCTCTACGCCTATAAATACACCACAACATGGCCATTTCAAGGGACTTTTGGCACTTGTTCTGGAGGGATTCCACCATTATCGAAATAAGGACTTTGTGAACAGCGGAAGACCGCCCTCTAATCAATCAAAACACGAGGATTTCGTGTATAATCTTCCATTTAATCTCCTCTTCTTCACTGTAAACACGAGGATTTCATGTATAAGCTGCAAACAAACATCATTGTAATAGTTTTCTTAAGATTTAAGAAACTATAAAGTGGACGTAGGCTTGGATTGAGCCCAACCACTATAAAAATATTGTGTGTATCCATTACTTTTACTGCTTTTTCTGCATTGTTGGTGATCGTGAGGTTATCACATTGAATTTGGGTGTTAGTACCAAAATTTGGTCTAACATTTTCACACATATTTGCTTTCTCTTCTTCGCAGGTATGGATTATACTTGTAGCTGGCAGGCCCGGCGCGGCCTTGGATTTCTTGGATTATCCAGAACACATCTTCCTTCATTCAGCAAGATATGTTCTGGGGGGCAAAATGTTGACCCGCTTTTTAGTCAAAGCAGTCATACATGGAATCTCTTCTGAACAATATGCTCAAGTGTTGGGAATACCGTCAGAAGACAGCAAGCGATTTGGTTGAAATCGCATCACAAACAAAGAATGGCCAGGAACTCCTATCGGACGACCTTTTCTGGGCCCGAAATCATCAATTACGGAGCTATGCTCTGTAATTCTCGTAGCTCTCTGAATGATCTTCAGTTTGAGCTTTGGTTCAACTCAATCGGACTTACGGTTTGAAAGTTATGCCCATTTCCGTGAACGCATGCAGAACCGGAAACTTGGATTTGGAATTAGCATATCCCTTTCGGATCGGATCGGCCTAGGAGGACCGGATCGGATTAAGACATCACTCCTTCACCAACTTAGCATCTTCCCTTCAACGCACAGGTGCCGGCTTGGATTGGAGACCCCGGTTCGGATCGGGATGAGGCAGACCCGACCCGCCTGCAGTAATCTACACAAAACTTCGCAATGTCTTCGGCTCGAAAGCTCCGCACCGGTTCGGATCGGGACGGAACCGATCCCCTTCGACTCTGCACAGAAGTGCGCGCACGCTCTCTGCTGGAACAACCGGCTCGGTTCGGACCCGATCCGAACCGACTGGGCCTGCTGCTGCCACACTTCAGATTTGACCGATTCTCTTGCCATAACCACCTCCTACAAACACGGATCGGCCTCCACCTGTCCTAGCACGACCTGATGACCACATCTCCACTACTTCCGAGATCACCTCAGCGCGTGCCACGTGCCCCTCCGATCCGAACTGATTCAGACTCCCTGGCACTCCTCTACGCCTATAAATACACCACAACATGGCCATTTCAAGGGACTTTTGGCACTTGTTCTGGAGGGATTCCACCATTATCGAAACAAGGACTTTGTGAACAGCGGAAGACCGCCCTCTAATCAATCAAAACACGAGGATTTCGTGTATAATCTTCCATTTAATCTCCTCTTCTTCACTGTAAACACGAGGATTTCATGTATAAGCTGCAAACAAACATCATTGTAATAGTTTTCTTAAGATTTAAGAAACTATAAAGTGGACGTAGGCTTGGATTGAGCCCAACCACTATAAAAATATTGTGTGTATCCTTTACTTTTACTGCTTTTTCTGCATTGTTGGTGATCGTGAGGTTGTCACATTGAATTTGGGTGTTAGTACCAAAATTTGGTCTAACATTTTCACACATATTTGCTTTCTCTTCTTCGCAGGTATGGATTATACTTGCAGCTGGCAGGCCCGGCGCGACCTTGGATTTCTTGGATTATCCAGAACACATCTTCCTTCATTCAGCAAGATATGTTCTGGGGGGCAAAATGTTGACCCGCTTTTTAGTCAAAGCTGTCATACATGGAATCTCTTCCGAACAATACGCTCAAGTGTTGGGAATACCGTCAGAAGACAGCAAGCGATTTGGTTGAAATCGCATCACAAACAAAGAATGGCCCGGAACTCCTATCGGACGACCTTTTCTGGGCCCGAAATCATCAATTACGGAGCTGAGCTCAGTAAGTCTCGTAGCTCTCTGAATAAGCTTCAGTTTGAGCTTTGGTTCAACTCAATCGGACTTACGGTTTGAAAGTTATGCCCATTTCCGTGAACGCATGTAGAACCGGAAACTTGGATTTGGAATTAGCATATCCCTTTCGGATCGGATCGGCCTAGGAGGACCGGATCGGATTAAGACATCACTCCTTCACCAACTTAGCATCTTCCCTTCAACGCACAGGTGCCGGCTTGGATTGGAGACCCCGGTTCGGATCGGGATGAGGCAGACCCGACCCGCCTGCAGTAATCTACACAAAACTTCGCAATGTCTTCGGCTCGAAAGCTCCGCACCGGTTCGGATCGGGACGGAACCGATCCCCTTCGACTCTGCACAGAAGTGCGCGCACGCTCTCTGCTGGAACAACCGGCTCGGTTCGGATCCGATCCGAACCGACTGGGCCTGCTGCTGCCACACTTCAGATTTGACCGATTCTCTTGCCATAACCACCTCCTACAAACACGGATCGGCCTCCACCTGTCCTAGCACGACCTGATGACCACTTCTCCACTACTTCCGAGATCACCTCAGCGCGTGCCACGTGCCCCTCCAATCTGAACCGATTCAGACTCCCTGGCGCTCCTCTACGCCTATAAATACACCACAACATGGACATTTCAAGGGACTTTTGGCACTTGTTCTGGAGGGATTCCACCATTATCGAAACAAGGACTTTGTGAACAGCGGAAGACCGCCCTCTAATCAATCAAAACACGAGGATTTCGTGTATAATCTTCCATTTAATCTCCTCTTCTTCACTGTAAACACGAGGATTTCATGTATAAGCTGCAAACAAACATCATTGTAATAGTTTTCTTAAGATTTAAGAAACTATAAAGTGGACGTAGGCTTGGATTGAGCCCAACCACTATAAAAATATTGTGTGTATCCATTACTTTTACTGCTTTTTCTGCATTGTTGGTGATCGTGAGGTTGTCACATTGAATTTGGGTGTTAGTACCAAAATTTGGTCTAACATTTTCACACATATTTGCTTTCTCTTCTTCGCAGGTATGGATTATACTTGTAGCTGGCAGGCCCGGCGCGGCCTTGGATTTCTTGGATTATCCAGAACACATCTTCCTGCATTCAGCAAGATATGTTCTGGGGGGCAAAATGTTGACCCGCTTTTTAGTCAAAGCAGTCATACATGGAATCTCTTCTGAACAATATGCTCAAGTGTTGGGAATACCGTCAGAAGACAGCAAGCGATTTGGTTGAAATCGCATCACAAACAAAGAATGGCCCGAAACTCCTATCGGACGACCTTTTCTGGGCCCGAAATCATCAATTACGGAGCTATGCTCTGTAATTCTCGTAGCTCTCTGAATGATCTTCAATTTGAGTTTTGGTTCAACTCAATCGGACTTACGGTTTGAAAGTTATGCCCATTTCCGTGAACGCATGCAGAACCGGAAACTTGGATTTGGAATTAGCATATCCCTTTCGGATCGGATCGGCCTAGGAGGACCGGATCGGATTAAGACATCACTCCTTCACCAACTTAGCATCTTCCCTTCAACGCACAGGTGCCGGCTTGGATTGGAGACCCCGGTTCGGATCGGGATGAGGCAGACCCGACCCGCCTGCAGTAATCTACACAAAACTTCGCAATGTCTTCGGCTCGAAAGCTCCGCACCGGTTCGGATCGGGACGGAACCGATCCCCTTCGACTCTGCACAGAAGTGCGCGCACGCTCTCTGCTGGAACAACCGGCTCGGTTCGGATCCGATCCGAACCGACTGGGCCTGCTGCTGCCACACTTCAGATTTGACCGATTCTCTTGCCATAACCACCTCCTACAAACACGGATCGGCCTCCACCTGTCCTAGCACGACCTGATGACCACTTCTCCACTACTTCCGAGATCACCTCAGCGCGTGCCACGTGCCCCTCCGATCCGAACCGATTCAGACTCCCTGGCACTCCTCTACGCCTATAAATACACCACAACATGGCCATTTCAAGGGACTTTTGGCACTTGTTCTGGAGGGATTCCACCATTATCGAAACAAGGACTTTGTGAACAGCGGAAGACCGCCCTCTAATCAATCAAAACACGAGGATTTCGTGTATAATCTTCCATTTAATCTCCTCTTCTTCACTGTAAACACGAGGATTTCATGTATAAGCTGCAAACAAACATCATTGTAATAGTTTTCTTAAGATTTAAGAAACTATAAAGTGGACGTAGGCTTGGATTCAGCCCAACCACTATAAAAATATTGTGTGTATCCTTTACTTTTACTGCTTTTTCTGCATTGTTGGTGATCGTGAGGTTGTCACATTGAATTTGGGTGTTAGTACCAAAATTTGGTCTAACATTTTCACACATATTTGCTTTCTCTTCTTCGCAGGTATGGATTATACTTGCAGCTGGCAGGCCCGGCGCGGCCTTGGATTTCTTGGATTATCCAGAACACATCTTCCTTCATTCAGCAAGATATGTTCTGGGGGGCAAAATGTTGACCCGCTTTTTAGTCAAAGCTGTCATACATGGAATCTCTTCCGAACAATACGCTCAAGTGTTGGGAATACCGTCAGAAGACAGCAAGCGATTTGGTTGAAATCGCATCACAAACAAAGAATGGCCCGGAACTCCTATCGGACGACCTTTTCTGGGCCCGAAATCATCAATTACAGAGCTGAGCTCTGTAATTCTCGTAGCTCTCTGAATGAGCTTCAGTTTGAGCTTTGGTTCAACTCAATCGGACTTACGGTTTGAAAGTTATGCCCATTTCCGTGAACGGATGCAGAACCGGAAACTTGGATAGCATATCCCTTTCGGATCGGATCGGCCTAGGAGGACCGGATCGGATTAAGACATCACTCCTTCACCAACTTAGCATCTTCCCTTCAACGCACAGGTGCCGGCTTGGATTGGAGACCCCGGTTCGGATCGGGATGAGGCAGACCCGACCCGCCTGCAGTAATCTACACAAAACTTCGCAATGTCTTCGGCTCGAAAGCTCCGCACCGGTTCGGATCGGGACGGAACCGATCCCCTTCGACTCTGCACAGAAGTGCGCGCACGCTCTCTGCTGGAACAACCGGCTCGGTTCGGATCCGATCCGAACCGACTGGGCCTGCTGCTGCCACACTTCAGATTTGACCGATTCTCTTGCCATAACCACCTCCTACAAACACGGATCGGCCTCCACCTGTCCTAGCACGACCTGATGACCACTTCTCCACTACTTCCGAGATCACCTCAGCGCGTGCCACGTGCCCCTCCAATCCGAACCGATTCAGACTCCCTGGCACTCCTCTACCCCTATAAATACACCACAACATGGCCATTTCAAGGGACTTTTGGCACTTGTTCTGGAGGGATTCCACCATTATCGAAACAAGGACTTTGTGAACAGCGGAAGACCGCCCTCTAATCAATCAAAACACGAGGATTTCGTGTATAATCTTCCCTTTAATCTCCTCTTCTTCACTGTAAACACGAGGATTTCATGTATAAACTGCAAACAAACATCATTGTAATAGTTTTCTTAAGATTTAAGAAACTATAAAGTGGACGTAGGCTTGGATTGAGCCCAACCACTATAAAAATATTGTGTGTATCCTTTACTTTTACTGCTTTTTCTGCATTGTTGGTGATCGTGAGGTTGTCACATTGAATTTGGGTGTTAGTACCAAAATTTGGTCTAACATTTTCACACATATTTGCTTTCTCTTCTTCGCAGGTATGGATTATACTTGCAGCTGGCAGGCCCGGCGCGGCCTTGGATTTCTTGGATTATCCAGAACACATCTTCCTTCATTCAGCAAGATATGTTCTGGGGGGCAAAATGTTGACCCACTTTTTATTCAAAGCTGTCATACATGGAATCTCTTCCGAACAATACGCTCAAGTGTTGGGAATACCGTCAGAAGACAGCAAGCGATTTGGTTGAAATCGCATCACAAACAAAGAATGGCCCGGAACTCCTATCGGACGACATTTTCTGGGCCCGAAATCATCAATTACGGAGCTAAGCTCTGTAATTCTCGTAGCTCTCTGAATGAGCTTCAGTTTGAGCTTTGGTTCAACTCAATCGGACTTACGGTTTGAAAGTTATGCCCATTTCCGTGAACGGATGCAGAACCGGAAACTTGGATTTGGAATTAGCATATCCCTTTCGGATCGGATCGGCCTAGGAGGACCGGATCGGATTAAGACATCACTCCTTCACCAACTTAGCATCTTCCCTTCAACGCACAGGTGCCGGCTTGGATTGGAGACCCCGGTTCGGATCGGGATGAGGCAGACCCGACCCGCCTGCAGTAATCTACACAAAACTTCGCAATGTCTTCGGCTCGAAAGCTCCGCACCGGTTCGGATCGGGACGGAACCGATCCCCTTCGACTCTGCACAGAAGTGCGCGCACGCTCTCTGCTGGAACAACCGGCTCGGTTCGGATCCGATCCGAACCGACTGGGCCTGCTGCTGCCACACTTCAGATTTGACCGATTCTCTTGCCATAACCACCTCCTACAAACACGGATCGGCCTCCACCTGTCCTAGCACGACCTGATGACCACTTCTCCACTACTTCCGAGATCACCTCAGCGCGTGCCACGTGCCCCTCCAATCCGAACCGATTCAGACTCCCTGGCACTCCTCTACCCCTATAAATACACCACAACATGGCCATTTCAAGGGACTTTTGGCACTTGTTCTGGAGGGATTCCACCATTATCGAAACAAGGACTTTGTGAACAGCGGAAGACCGCCCTCTAATCAATCAAAACACGAGGATTTCGTGTATAATCTTCCCTTTAATCTCCTCTTCTTCACTGTAAACACGAGGATTTCATGTATAAACTGCAAACAAACATCATTGTAATAGTTTTCTTAAGATTTAAGAAACTATAAAGTGGACGTAGGCTTGGATTGAGCCCAACCACTATAAAAATATTGTGTGTATCCTTTACTTTTACTGCTTTTTCTGCATTGTTGGTGATCGTGAGGTTGTCACATTGAATTTGGGTGTTAGTACCAAAATTTGGTCTAACATTTTCACACATATTTGCTTTCTCTTCTTCGCAGGTATGGATTATACTTGCAGCTGGCAGGCCCGGCGCGGCCTTGGATTTCTTGGATTATCCAGAACACATCTTCCTTCATTCAGCAAGATATGTTCTGGGGGGCAAAATGTTGACCCACTTTTTATTCAAAGCTGTCATACATGGAATCTCTTCCGAACAATACGCTCAAGTGTTGGGAATACCGTCAGAAGACAGCAAGCGATTTGGTTGAAATCGCATCACAAACAAAGAATGGCCCGGAACTCCTATCGGACGACATTTTCTGGGCCCGAAATCATCAATTACGGAGCTAAGCTCTGTAATTCTCGTAGCTCTCTGAATGAGCTTCAGTTTGAGCTTTGGTTCAACTCAATCGGACTTACGGTTTGAAAGTTATGCCCATTTCCGTGAACGGATGCAGAACCGGAAACTTGGATTTGGAATTAGCATATCCCTTTCGGATCGGATCGGCCTAGGAGGACCGGATCGGATTAAGACATCACTCCTTCACCAACTTAGCATCTTCCCTTCAACGCACAGGTGCCGGCTTGGATTGGAGACCCCGGTTCGGATCGGGATGAGGCAGACCCGACCCGCCTGCAGTAATCTACACAAAACTTCGCAATGTCTTCGGCTCGAAAGCTCCGCACCGGTTCGGATCGGGACGGAACCGATCCCCTTCGACTCTGCACAGAAGTGCGCGCACGCTCTCTGCTGGAACAACCGGCTCGGTTCGGATCCGATCCGAACCGACTGGGCCTGCTGCTGCCACACTTCAGATTTGACCGATTCTCTTGCCATAACCACCTCCTACAAACACGGATCGGCCTCCACCTGTCCTAGCACGACCTGATGACCACTTCTCCACTACTTCCGAGATCACCTCAGCGCGTGCCACGTGCCCCTCCAATCCGAACCGATTCAGACTCCCTGGCACTCCTCTACCCCTATAAATACACCACAACATGGCCATTTCAAGGGACTTTTGGCACTTGTTCTGGAGGGATTCCACCATTATCGAAACAAGGACTTTGTGAACAGCGGAAGACCGCCCTCTAATCAATCAAAACACGAGGATTTCGTGTATAATCTTCCCTTTAATCTCCTCTTCTTCACTGTAAACACGAGGATTTCATGTATAAACTGCAAACAAACATCATTGTAATAGTTTTCTTAAGATTTAAGAAACTATAAAGTGGACGTAGGCTTGGATTGAGCCCAACCACTATAAAAATATTGTGTGTATCCTTTACTTTTACTGCTTTTTCTGCATTGTTGGTGATCGTGAGGTTGTCACATTGAATTTGGGTGTTAGTACCAAAATTTGGTCTAACATTTTCACACATATTTGCTTTCTCTTCTTCGCAGGTATGGATTATACTTGCAGCTGGCAGGCCCGGCGCGGCCTTGGATTTCTTGGATTATCCAGAACACATCTTCCTTCATTCAGCAAGATATGTTCTGGGGGGCAAAATGTTGACCCACTTTTTATTCAAAGCTGTCATACATGGAATCTCTTCCGAACAATACGCTCAAGTGTTGGGAATACCGTCAGAAGACAGCAAGCGATTTGGTTGAAATCGCATCACAAACAAAGAATGGCCCGGAACTCCTATCGGACGACTTTTTCTGGGCCCGAAATCATCAATTACGGAGCTGAGCTCTGTAATTCTCGTAGCTCTCTGAATGAGCTTCAGTTTGAGCTTTGGTTCAACTCAATCGGACTTACGGTTTGAAAGTTATGCCCATTTCCGTGAACGGATGCAGAACCGGAAACTTGGATTTGGAATTAGCATATCCCTTTCGGATCGGATCAGCCTAGGAGGACCGGATCGGATTAAGACATCACTCCTTCACCAACTTAGCATCTTCCCTTCAACGCACAGGTGCCGGCTTGGATTGGAGACCCCGGTTCGGATCGGGATGAGGCAGACCCGACCCGCCTGCAGTAATCTACACAAAACTTCGCAATGTCTTCGGCTCGAAAGCTCCGCACCGGTTCGGATCGGGACGGAACCGATCCCCTTCGACTCTGCATAGAAGTGCGCGCACGCTCTCTGCTGGAACAACCGGCTCGGTTCGGATCCGATCCGAACCGACTGGGCCTGCTGCTGCCACACTTCAGATTTGACCGATTCTCTTGCTATAACCACCTCCTACAAACACGGATCGGCCTCCACCTGTCCTAGCACGACCTGATGACCACTTCTCCACTACTTCCGAGATCACCTCAGCGCGTGCCACGTGCCCCTCCAATCCGAACCGATTCAGACTCCCTGGCACTCCTCTACCCCTATAAATACACCACAACATGGCCATTTCAAGGGACTTTTGGCACTTGTTCTGGAGGGATTCCACCATTATCGAAACAAGGACTTTGTGAACAGCGGAAGACCGCCCTCTAATCAATCAAAACACGAGGATTTCGTGTATAATCTTCCCTTTAATCTCCTCTTCTTCACTGTAAACACGAGGATTTCATGTATAAACTGCAAACAAACATCATTGTAATAGTTTTCTTAAGATTTAAGAAACTATAAAGTGGACGTAGGCTTGGATTGAGCCCAACCACTATAAAAATATTGTGTGTATCCTTTACTTTTACTGCTTTTTCTGCATTGTTGGTGATCGTGAGGTTGTCACATTGAATTTGGGTGTTAGTACCAAAATTTCGTCTAACATTTTCACACATATTTGCTTTCTCTTCTTCGCAGGTATGGATTATACTTGCAGCTGGCAGGCCCGGCGCGGCCTTGGATTTCTTGGATTATCCAGAACACATCTTCCTTCATTCAGCAAGATATGTTCTGGGGGGCAAAATGTTGACCCGCTTTTTATTCAAAGCTGTCATACATGGAATCTCTTCCGAACAATACGCTCAAGTGTTGGGAATACCGTCAGAAGACAGCAAGCGATTTGGTTGAAATCGCATCACAAACAAAGAATGGCCCGGAACTCCTATCGGACGACCTTTTCTGGGCCCGAAATCATCGATTACGGAGCTAAGCTCTGTAATTCTCGTAGCTCTCTGAATGAGCTTCAGTTTGAGCTTTGGTTCAACTCAATCGGACTTACGGTTTGAAAGTTATGCCCATTTCCATGAACGGATGCAGAACCGGAAACTTGGATTTGGAATTAGCATATCCCTTTCGGATCGGATCGGCCTAGGAGGACCGGATCGGATTAAGACATCACTCCTTCACCAACTTAGCATCTTCCCTTCAACGCACAGGTGCCGGCTTGGATTGGAGACCCCGGTTCGGATCGGGATGAGGCAGACCCGACCCGCCTGCAGTAATCTACACAAAACTTCGCAATGTCTTCGGCTCGAAAGCTCCGCACCGGTTCGGATCGGGACGGAACCGATCCCCTTCGACTCTGCACAGAAGTGCGCGCACGCTCTCTGCTGGAACAACCGGCTCGGTTCGGATCCGATCCGAACCGACTGGGCCTGCTGCTGCCACACTTCAGATTTGACCGATTCTCTTGCCATAACCACCTCCTACAAACACGGATCGGCCTCCACCTGTCCTAGCACGACCTGATGACCACTTCTCCACTACTTCCGAGATCACCTCAGCGCGTGCCACGTGCCCCTCCAATCCGAACCGATTCAGACTCCCTGGCACTCCTCTACCCCTATAAATACACCACAACATGGCCATTTCAAGGGACTTTTGGCACTTGTTCTGGAGGGATTCCACCATTATCGAAACAAGGACTTTGTGAACAGCGGAAGACCGCCCTCTAATCAATCAAAACACGAGGATTTCGTGTATAATCTTCCCTTTAATCTCCTCTTCTTCACTGTAAACACGAGGATTTCATGTATAAACTGCAAACAAACATCATTGTAATAGTTTTCTTAAGATTTAAGAAACTATAAAGTGGACGTAGGCTTGGATTGAGCCCAACCACTATAAAAATATTGTGTGTATCCTTTACTTTTACTGCTTTTTCTGCATTGTTGGTGATCGTGAGGTTGTCACATTGAATTTGGGTGTTAGTACCAAAATTTGGTCTAACATTTTCACACATATTTGCTTTCTCTTCTTCGCAGGTATGGATTATACTTGCAGCTGGCAGGCCCGGCGCGGCCTTGGATTTCTTGGATTATCCAAAACACATCTTCCTTCATTCAGCAAGATATGTTCTGGGGGGCAAAATGTTGACCCGCTTTTTATTCAAAGCTGTCATACATGGAATCTCTTCCGAACAATACGCTCAAGTGTTGGGAATACCGTCAGAAGACAGCAAGCGATTTGGTTGAAATCGCATCACAAACAAAGAATGGCCCGGAACTCCTATCGGACGACCTTTTCTGGGCCCGAAATCATCAATTACGGAGCTGAGCTCAGTAATTCTCGTAGCTCTCTGAATGAGCTTCAGTTTGAGCTTTGGTTCAACTTACGGTTTGAAAGTTATGCCCATTTCCGTGAACGGATGCAGAACCGGAAACTTGGATTTGGAATTAGCATATCCCTTTCGGATCGGATCGGCCTAGGAGGACCGGATCGGATTAAGACATCACTCCTTCACCAACTTAGCATCTTCCCTTCAACGCACAGGTGCCGGCTTGGATTGGAGACCCCGGTTCGGATCGGGATGAGGCAGACCCGACCCGCCTGCAGTAATCTACACAAAACTTCGCAATGTCTTCGGCTCGAAAGCTCCGCACCGGTTCGGATCGGGACGGAACCGATCCCCTTCGACTCTGCACAGAAGTGCGCGCACGCTCTCTGCTGGAACAACCGGCTCGGTTCGGATCCGATCCGAACCGACTGGGCCTGCTGCTGCCACACTTCAGATTTGACCGATTCTCTTGCCATAACCACCTCCTACAAACACGGATCGGCCTCCACCTGTCCTAGCACGACCTGATGACCACTTCTCCACTACTTCCGAGATCACCTCAGCGCGTGCAACGTGCCCCTCCAATCTGAACCGATTCAGACTCCCTGGCACTCCTCTACGCCTATAAATACACCACAACATGGCCATTTCAAGGGACTTTTGGCACTTGTTCTGGAGGGATTCCACCATTATCGAAACAAGGACTTTGTGAACAGCGGAAGACCGCCTTCTAATCAATCAAAACACGAGGATTTCGTGTATAATCTTCCCTTTAATCTCCTCTTCTTCACTGTAAACACGAGGATTTCATGTATAAACTGCAAACAAACATCATTGTAATAGTTTTCTTAAGATTTAAGAAACTATAAAGTGGACGTAGGCTTGGATTGAGCCCAACCACTATAAAAATATTGTGTGTATCCTTTACTTTTACTGCTTTTTCTGCATTGTTGGTGATCGTGAGGTTGTCACATTGAATTTGGGTGTTAGTACCAAAATTTGGTCTAACATTTTCACACATATTTGCTTTCTCTTCTTCGCAGGTATGGATTATACTTGCAGCTGGGAGGCCCGGCGCGGCCTTGGATTTCTTGGATTATCCAGAACACATCTTCCTTCATTCAGCAAGATATGTTCTAGGGGGCAAAATGTTGACCCGCTTTTTATTCAAAGCTGTCATACATGGAATCTCTTCCGAACAATACGCTCAAGTGTTGGGAATACCGTCAGAAGACAGCAAGCGATTTGGTTGAAATCGCATCACAAACAAAGAATGGCCCGGAACTCCTATCGGACGACCTTTTCTGGGCCCGAAATCATCAATTACGGAGCTGAGCTCTGTAATTCTCGTAGCTCTCTGAATGAGCTTCAGTTTGAGCTTTGGTTCAACTCAATCGGACTTACGGTTTGAAAGTTATGCCCATTTCCGTGAACGGATGCAGAACCGGAAACTTGGATTTGGAATTAGCATATCCCTTTCGGATCGGATCGGCCTAGGAGGACCGGATCGGATTAAGACATCACTCCTTCACCAACTTAGCATCTTCCCTTCAACGCACAGGTGCCGGCTTGGATTGGAGACCCCGGTTCGGATCGGGATGAGGCAGACCCGACCCGCCTGCAGTAATCTACACAAAACTTCGCAATGTCTTCGGCTCGAAAGCTCCGCACCGGTTCGGATCGGGACGGAACCGATCCCCTTCGACTCTGCACAGAAGTGCGCGCACGCTCTCTGCTGGAACAACCGGCTCGGTTCGGATCCGATCCGAACCGACTGGGCCTGCTGCTGCCACACTTCAGATTTGACCGATTCTCTTGCTATAACCACCTCCTACAAACACGGATCGGCCTCCACCTGTCCTAGCACGACCTGATGACCACTTCTCCACTACTTCCGAGATCACCTCAGCGCGTGCCACGTGCCCCTCCAATCCGAACCGATTCAGACTCCCTGGCACTCCTCTACCCCTATAAATACACCACAACATGGCCATTTCAAGGGACTTTTGGCACTTGTTCTGGAGGGATTCCACCATTATCGAAACAAGGACTTTGTGAACAGCGGAAGACCGCCCTCTAATCAATCAAAACACGAGGATTTCGTGTATAATCTTCCCTTTAATCTCCTCTTCTTCACTGTAAACACGAGGATTTCATGTATAAACTGCAAACAAACATCATTGTAATAGTTTTCTTAAGATTTAAGAAACTATAAAGTGGACGTAGGCTTGGATTGAGCCCAACCACTATAAAAATATTGTGTGTATCCTTTACTTTTACTGCTTTTTCTGCATTGTTGGTGATCGTGAGGTTGTCACATTGAATTTGGGTGTTAGTACCAAAATTTGGTCTAACATTTTCACACATATTTGCTTTCTCTTCTTCGCAGGTATGGATTATACTTGCAGCTGGCAGGCCCGGCGCGGCCTTGGATTTCTTGGATTATCCAGAACACATCTTCCTTCATTCAGCAAGATATGTTCTGGGGGGCAAAATGTTGACCCGCTTTTTATTCAAAGCTGTCATACATGGAATCTCTTCCGAACAATACGCTCAAGTGTTGGGAATACCGTCAGAAGACAGCAAGCGATTTGGTTGAAATCGCATCACAAACAAAGAATGGCCCGGAACTCCTATCGGACGACCTTTTCTGGGCCCGAAATCATCAATTACGGAGCTGGGCTCTGTAATTCTCGTAGCTCTCTGAATGAGCTTCAGTTTGAGCTTTGGTTCAACTCAATCGGACTTACGGTTTGAAAGTTATGCCCATTTCCGTGAACGGATGCAGAACCGGAAACTTGGATTTGGAATTAGCATATCCCTTTCGGATCGGATCGGCCTAGGAGGACCGGATCGGATTAAGACATCACTCCTTCACCAACTTAGCATCTTCCCTTCAACGCACAGGTGCCGGCTTGGATTGGAGACCCCGGTTCGGATCGGGATGAGGCAGACCCGACCCGCCTGCAGTAATCTACACAAAACTTCGCAATGTCTTCGGCTCGAAAGCTCCGCACTGGTTCGGATCGGGACGGAACCGATCCCCTTCGACTCTGCACAGAAGTGCGCGCACGCTCTCTGCTGGAACAACCGGCTCGGTTCGGATCCGATCCGAACCGACTGGGCCTGCTGCTGCCACACTTCAGATTTGACCGATTCTCTTGCTATAACCACCTCCTACAAACACGGATCGGCCTCCACCTGTCCTAGCACGACCTGATGACCACCTCTCCACTACTTCCGAGATCACCTCAGCGCGTGCCACGTGCCCCTCCAATCCGAACCGATTCAGACTCCCTGGCACTCCTCTACCCCTATAAATACACCACAACATGGCCATTTCAAGGGACTTTTGGCACTTGTTCTGGAGGGATTCCACCATTATCGAAACAAGGACTTTGTGAACAGCGGAAGACCGCCCTCTAATCAATCAAAACACGAGGATTTCGTGTATAATCTTCCCTTTAATCTCCTCTTCTTCACTGTAAACACGAGGATTTCATGTATAAACTGCAAACAAACATCATTGTAATAGTTTTCTTAAGATTTAAGAAACTATAAAGTGGACGTAGGCTTGGATTGAGCCCAACCACTATAAAAATATTGTGTGTATCCTTTACTTTTACTGCTTTTTCTGCATTGTTGGTGATCGTGAGGTTGTCACATTGAATTTGGGTGTTAGTACCAAAATTTGGTCTAACATTTTCACACATATTTGCTTTCTCTTCTTCGCAGGTATGGATTATACTTGCAGCTGGCAGGCCCGGCGCGGCCTTGGATTTCTTGGATTATCCAGAACACATCTTCCTTCATTCAGCAAGATATGTTCTGGGGGGCAAAATGTTGACCCGCTTTTTATTCAAAGCTGTCATACATGGAATCTCTTCCGAACAATACGCTCAAGTGTTGGGAATACCGTCAGAAGACAGCAAGCGATTTGGTTGAAATCGCATCACAAACAAAGAATGGCCCGGAACTCCTATCGGACGACCTTTTCTGGGCCCGAAATCATCAATTACGGAGCTGAGCTCTGTAATTCTCGTAGCTCTCTGAATGAGCTTCAGTTTGAGCTTTGGTTCAACTCAATCGGACTTACGGTTTGAAAGTTATGCCCATTTCCGTGAACGGATGCAGAACCGGAAACTTGGATTTGGAATTAGCATATCCCTTTCGGATCGGATCGGCCTAGGAGGACCGGATCGGATTAAGACATCACTCCTTCACCAACTTAGCATCTTCCCTTCAACGCACAGGTGCCGGCTTGGATTGGAGACCCCGATTCGGGTCGGGATGAGGCAGACCCGACCCGCCTGTAGTAATCTACACAAAACTTCGCAATGTCTTCGGCTCGAAAGCTCCGCACCGGTTCGGATCGGGACGGAACCGATCCCCTTCGACTCTGCACAGAAGTGCGCGCACGCTCTCTGCTGGAACAACCGGCTCGGTTCGGATCCGATCCGAACCGACTGGGCCTGCTGCTGGCACACTTCAGATTTGACCGATTCTCTTGCTATAACCACCTCCTACAAACACGGATCGGCCTCCACCTGTCCTAGCACGACCTGATGACCACTTCTCCACTACTTCCGAGATCACCTCAGCGCGTGCCACGTGCCCCTCCAATCCGAACCGATTCAGACTCCCTGGCACTCCTCTACCCCTATAAATACACCACAACATGGCCATTTCAAGGGACTTTTGGCACTTGTTCTGGAGGGATTCCACCATTATCGAAACAAGGACTTTGTGAACAGCGGAAGACCGCCCTCTAATCAATCAAAACACGAGGATTTCGTGTATAATCTTCCCTTTAATCTCCTCTTCTTCACTGTAAACACGAGGATTTCATGTATAAACTGCAAACAAACATCATTGTAATAGTTTTCTTAAGATTTAAGAAACTATAAAGTGGACGTAGGCTTGGATTGAGCCCAACCACTATAAAAATATTGTGTGTATCCTTTACTTTTACTGCTTTTTCTGCATTGTTGGTGATCGTGAGGTTGTCACATTGAATTTGGGTGTTAGTACCAAAATTTGGTCTAACATTTTCACACATATTTGCTTTCTCTTCTTCGCAGGTATGGATTATACTTGCAGCTGGCAGGCCCGGCGCGGCCTTGGATTTCTTGGATTATCCAGAACACATCTTCCTTCATTCAGCAAGATATGTTCTGGGGGGCAAAATGTTGACCCGCTTTTTATTCAAAGCTGTCATACATGGAATCTCTTCCGAACAATACGCTCAAGTGTTGGGAATACCGTCAGAAGACAGCAAGCGATTTGGTTGAAATCGCATCACAAACAAAGAATGGCCCGGAACTCCTATCGGACGACCTTTTCTGGGCCCGAAATCATCAATTACGGAGCTGAGCTCTGTAATTCTCGTAGCTCTCTGAATGAGCTTCAGTTTGAGCTTTGGTTCAACTCAATCGGACTTACGGTTTGAAAGTTATGCCCATTTCCGTGAACGGATGCAGAACCGGAAACTTGGATTTGGAATTAGCATATCCCTTTCGGATCGGATCGGCCTAGGAGGACCGGATCGGATTAAGACATCACTCCTTCACCAACTTAGCATCTTCCCTTCAACGCACAGGTGCCAGCTCGGATTGGAGACCCCGGTTCGGATCGGGATGAGGCAGCCCCGACCCGCCTGCAGTAATCTACACAAAACTTCGCAATGTCTTCGGCTCGAAAGCTCCCCACCGGTTCGGATCGGGACCGAACCGATCCCCTTCGACTCTGCACAGAAGTGCGCGCACGCTCTCTGCTGGAACAACCGGCTCGGTTCGGATCCGATCCGAACCGACTGGGCCTGCTGCTGCCACACTTCAGATTTGACCGATTCTCTTGCCATAACCACCTCCTACAAACACGGATCGGCCTCCACCTGTCCTAGCACGACCTGATGACCACTTCTCCACTACTTCCGAGATCACCTCAGCGCGTGCCACGTGCCCCTCCGATCCGAACCGATTCAGACTCCCTGGCACTCTTCTACGCCTATAAATACACCACAACATGGCCATTTCAAGGGACTTTTGGCACTTGTTCTGGAGGGATTCCACCATTATCGAAACAAGGACTTTGTGAACAGCGGAAGACCGCCCTCTAATCAATCAAAACACGAGGATTTCGTGTATAATCTTCCCTTTAATCTCCTCTTCTTCATTGTAAACACGAGGATTTCATGTATAAACTGCAAACAAACATCATTGTAATAGTTTTCTTAAGATTTAAGAAACTATAAAGTGGACGTAGGCTTGGATTGAGCCCAACCACTATAAAAATATTGTGTGTATCCTTTACTTTTACTGCTTTTTCTGCATTGTTGGTGATCGTGAGGTTGTCACATTGAATTTGGGTGTTAGTACCAAAATTTGGTCTAACATTTTCACACATATTTGCTTTCTCTTCTTCGCTGGTATGGATTATACTTGCAGCTGGCAGGCTCGGCGCGGCCTTGGATTTCTTGGATTATCCAGAACACATCTTCCTTCATTCAGCAAGATATGTTCTGGGGGGAAAAATGTTGACCCGCTTTTTAGTCAAAGCAGTCATACATGGAATCTCTTCTGAACAATACGCTCAAGTGTTGGGAATACCGTCAGAAGACAGCAAGCGATTTGGTTGAAATCGCATCACAAACAAAGAATGGCCCGGAACTCCTGTCGGACGACCTTTTCTGGGCCCGAAATCATCAATTACGGAGCTATGCTCCGTAATTCTCGTAGCTCTCTGAATGAGCTTCAGTCTGAGCTTTGGTTCAACTCAATCGGACTTACGGTTTGAAAGTTATGCCCATTTCCGTGAACGCATGCAGAACCGGAAACTTGGATTTGGAATTAGCATATCCCTTTCGGATCGGATCGGCCTAGGAGGACCGGATCGGATTAAGACATCACTCCTTCACCAACTTAGCATCTTCCCTTCAACGCACAGGTGCCGGCTCGGATTGGAGACCCCGGTTCGGATCGGGATGAGGCAGACCCGACCCGCCTGCAGTAATCTACACAAAACTTCGCAATGTCTTCGGCTCGAAAGCTCCGCACCGGTTCGGATCGGGACTGAACCGATCCCCTTCGACTCTGCACAGAAGTGCGCGCACGCTCTCTACTGGAACAACCGGCTCGGTTCGGATCCGATCCGAACCGACTGGGCCTGCTGCTCCCACACTTCAGATTTGACCGATTCTCTTGCCATAACCACCTCCTACAAACACGGATCGGCCTCCACCTGTCCTAGCACGACCTGATGACCACTTCTCCACTACTTCCGAGATCACCTCAGCGCGTGCCACGTGCCCCTCCGATCCGAACCGATTCAGACTCCCTGGCACTCCTCTACGCCTATAAATACACCACATGGCCATTTCAAGGGACTTTTGGCACTTGTTCTGGAGGGATTCCACCATTATTGAAACAAGGACTTTGTGAACAGCGGAAGACCGCCCTCTAATCAATCAAAACACGAGGATTTCGTGTATAATCTTCCCTTTAATCTCCTCCTCTTCACTGCAAACACGAGGATTTCATGTATAAGCTGCAAACAAACATCATTGTAATAGTTTTCTTAAGATTTAAGAAACTATAAAGTGGACGTAGGCTTGGATTGAGCCCAACCACTATAAAAATATTGTGTGTATCCTTTACTTTTACTGCTTTTTCTGCATTGTTGGTGATCGTGAGGTTGTCACATTGAATTTGGGTGTTAGTACCAAAATTTGGTCTAACATTTTCACACATATTTGCTTTCTCTTCTTCGCAGGTATGGATTATACTTGCAGCTGGCAGGCCCAGCGCGGCCTTGGATTTCTTGGATTATCCAGAACACATCTTCCTTCATTCAGCAAGATATGTTCTGGGGGGCAAAATGTTGACCCGCTTTTTAGTCAAAGCAGTCATACATGGAATCTCTTCTGAACAATACGCTCAAGTGTTGGGAATACCGTCAGAAGACAGCAAGCGATTTGGTTGAAATCGCATAACAAACAAAGAATGGCCCGGAACTCCTATCGGACGACCTTTTCTGGGCCCGAAATCATCAATTACGGAGCTGAGCTCTGTAATTCTCGTAGCTCTCTGAATGAACTTCAGTTTGAGCTTTGGTTCAACTCAATCGGACTTACGGTTTGAAAGTTATGCCCATTTCCGTGAACGCATGCAGAACCGGAAACTTGGATTTAGCATATCCCTTTCGGATCGGATCGGCCTAGGAGGACCGGATCGGATTAAGACATCACACCTTCACCAGCTTAGCATCTTCCCTTCAACGCACAGGTGCCGGCTCGGATTGGAGACCCCGGTTCGGATCGGGATGAGGCAGACCCGACCCGCCTGCAGTAATCTACACAAAACTTCGCAATGTCTTCGGCTCGAAAGCTCCGCACCGGTTCGGATCGGGACGGAACCGATCCCCTTCGACTCTGCACAGAAGTGCGCGCACGCTCTCTGCTGGAACAACCGGCTCGGTTCGGATCCGATCCGAACCGACTGGGCCTACTGCTGCCACACTTCAGATTTGACCGATTCTCTTGCCATAACCACCTCCTACAAACACGGATCGGCCTCCACCTGTCCTAGCACGACCTGATGACCACTTCTCCCCTACTTCCGAGATCACCTCAGCGCGTGCCACGTGCCCCTCCGATCCGAACCGATTCGGACTCCCTGGCACTCCTCTACGCCTATAAATACACCACAACATGGCCATTTCAAGGGACTTTTGGCACTTGTTCTGGAGGGATTCCACCATTATCGAAACAAGGACTTTGTGAACAGCGGAAGACCGCCCTCTAATCAATCAAAACACGAGGATTTCGTGTATAATCTTCCATTTAATCTCCTCTTCTTCACTGTAAACACGAGGATTTAATGTATAAGCTGCAAACAAACATCATTGTAATAGTTTTCTTAAGATTTAAGAAACTATAAAGTGGACGTAGGCTTGGATTGAGCCCAACCACTATAAAAATATTGTGTGTATCCATTACTTTTACTTCTTTTTCTGCATTGTTGGTGATCGTGAGGTTGTCACATTGAATTTGGGTGTTAGTACCAAAATTTGGTCTAACATTTTCACACATATTTGCTTTCTCTTCTTCGCAGGTATGGATTATACTTGTAGCTGGCAGGCCCGGCGCGGCCTTGGATTTCTTGGATTATCCAGAACACATCTTCCTTCATTCAGCAAGATATGTTCTGGGGGGCAAAATGTTGACCCGCTTTTTAGTCAAAGCAGTCATACATGGAATCTCTTCTGAACAATACGCTCAAGTGTTGGGAATACCGTCAGAAGACAGCAAGCGATTTGGTTGAAATCGCATCACAAACAAAGAATGGCCCGGAACTCCTATCGGACGACCTTTTCTGGGCCCGAAATCATCAATTACGGAGCTATGCTCTGTAATTCTCGTAGCTCTCTGAATGAGCTTCAGTTTGAGCTTTGGTTCAACTCAATCGGACTTACGGTTTGAAAGTTATGCCCATTTCCGTGAACGCATGCAGAACCGGAAACTTGGATTTGGAATTAGCATATCCCTTTCGGATCGGATCGGCCTAGGAGGACCGGATCGGATTAAGACATCACTGCTTCACCAACTTAGCATCTTCCCTTCAACGCACAGGTGCCGGCTTGGATTGGAGACCCCGGTTCGGATCGGGATGAGGCAGACCCGACCCGCCTGCAGTAATCTACACAAAACTTCGCAATGTCTTCGGCTCGAAAGCTCCCCACCGGTTCGGATCGGGACCGAACCGATCCCCTTCGACTCTGCACAGAAGTGCGCGCACGCTCTCTGCTGGAACAACCGGCTCGGTTCGGATCCGATCCGAACCGACTGGGCCTGCTGCTGCCACACTTCAGATTTGACCGATTCTCTTGCCATAACCACCTCCTACAAACACGGATCGGCCTCCACCTGTCCTAGCACGACCTGATGACCACTTCTCCACTACTTCCGAGATCACCTCAGCGCGTGCCACGTGCCCCTCCGATCCGAACCGATTCAGACTCCCTGGCACTCTTCTACGCCTATAAATACACCACAACATGGCCATTTCAAGGGACTTTTGGCACTTGTTCTGGAGGGATTCCACCATTATCGAAACAAGGACTTTGTGAACAGCGGAAGACCGCCCTCTAATCAATCAAAACACGAGGATTTCGTGTATAATCTTCCCTTTAATCTCCTCTTCTTCATTGTAAACACGAGGATTTCATGTATAAACTGCAAACAAACATCATTGTAATAGTTTTCTTAAGATTTAAGAAACTATAAAGTGGACGTAGGCTTGGATTGAGCCCAACCACTATAAAAATATTGTGTGTATCCTTTACTTTTACTGCTTTTTCTGCATTGTTGGTGATCGTGAGGTTGTCACATTGAATTTGGGTGTTAGTACCAAAATTTGGTCTAACATTTTCACACATATTTGCTTTCTCTTCTTCGCTGGTATGGATTATACTTGCAGCTGGCAGGCTCGGCGCGGCCTTGGATTTCTTGGATTATCCAGAACACATCTTCCTTCATTCAGCAAGATATGTTCTGGGGGGAAAAATGTTGACCCGCTTTTTAGTCAAAGCAGTCATACATGGAATCTCTTCTGAACAATACGCTCAAGTGTTGGGAATACCGTCAGAAGACAGCAAGCGATTTGGTTGAAATCGCATCACAAACAAAGAATGGCCCGGAACTCCTGTCGGACGACCTTTTCTGGGCCCGAAATCATCAATTACGGAGCTATGCTCCGTAATTCTCGTAGCTCTCTGAATGAGCTTCAGTTTGAGCTTTGGTTCAACTCAATCGGACTTACGGTTTGAAAGTTATGCCCATTTCCGTGAACGCATGCAGAACCGGAAACTTGGATTTGGAATTAGCATATCCCTTTCGGATCGGATCGGCCTAGGAGGACCGGATCGGATTAAGACATCACTCCTTCACCAACTTAGCATCTTCCCTTCAACGCACAGGTGCCGGCTTGGATTGGAGACCCCGGTTCGGATCGGGATGAGGCAGACCCGACCCGCCTGCAGTAATCTACACAAAACTTCGCAATGTCTTCGGCTCGAAAGCTCCCCACCGGTTCGGATCGGGACCGAACCGATCCCCTTCGACTCTGCACAGAAGTGCGCGCACGCTCTCTGCTGGAACAACCGGCTCGGTTCGGATCCGATCCGAACCGACTGGGCCTGCTGCTGCCACACTTCAGATTTGACCGATTCTCTTGCCATAACCACCTCCTACAAACACGGATCGGCCTCCACCTGTCCTAGCACGACCTGATGACCACTTCTCCACTACTTCCGAGATCACCTCAGCGCGTGCCACGTGCCCCTCCGATCCGAACCGATTCAGACTCCCTGGCACTCTTCTACGCCTATAAATACACCACAACATGGCCATTTCAAGGGACTTTTGGCACTTGTTCTGGAGGGATTCCACCATTATCGAAACAAGGACTTTGTGAACAGCGGAAGACCGCCCTCTAATCAATCAAAACACGAGGATTTCGTGTATAATCTTCCCTTTAATCTCCTCTTCTTCATTGTAAACACGAGGATTTCATGTATAAACTGCAAACAAACATCATTGCAATAGTTTTCTTAAGATTTAAGAAACTATAAAGTGGACGTAGGCTTGGATTGAGCCCAACCACTATAAAAATATTGTGTGTATCCTTTACTTTTACTGCTTTTTCTGCATTGTTGGTGATCGTGAGGTTGTCACATTGAATTTGGGTGTTAGTACCAAAATTTGGTCTAACATTTTCACACATATTTGCTTTCTCTTCTTCGCTGGTATGGATTATACTTGCAGCTGGCAGGCTCGGCGCGGCCTTGGATTTCTTGGATTATCCAGAACACATCTTCCTTCATTCAGCAAGATATGTTCTGGGGGGAAAAATGTTGACCCGCTTTTTAGTCAAAGCAGTCATACATGGAATCTCTTCTGAACAATACGCTCAAGTGTTGGGAATACCGTCAGAAGACAGCAAGCGATTTGGTTGAAATCGCATCACAAACAAAGAATGGCCCGGAACTCCTGTCGGACGACCTTTTCTGGGCCCGAAATCATCAATTACGGAGCTATGCTCCGTAATTCTCGTAGCTCTCTGAATGAGCTTCAGTTTGAGCTTTGGTTCAACTCAATCGGACTTACGGTTTGAAAGTTATGCCCATTTCCGTGAACGCATGCAGAACCGGAAACTTGGATTTGGAATTAGCATATCCCTTTCGGATCGGATCGGCCTAGGAGGACCGGATCGGATTAAGACATCACTCCTTCACCAACTTAGCATCTTCCCTTCAACGCACAGGTGCCGGCTCGGATTGGAGACCCCGGTTCGGATCGGGATGAGGCAGACCCGACCCGCCTGCAGTGATCTACACAAAACTTCGCAATGTCTTCGGCTCGAAAGCTCCGCACCGGTTCGGATCGGGACTGAACCGATCCCCTTCGACTCTGCACAGAAGTGCGCGCACGCTCTCTGCTGGAACAACCGGCTCGGTTCGGATCCGATCCGAACCGACTGGGCCTGCTGCTCCCACACTTCAGATTTGACCGATTCTCTTGCCATAACCACCTCCTACAAACACGGATCGGCCTCCACCTGTCCTAGCACGACCTGATGACCACTTCTCCACTACTTCCGAGATCACCTCAGCGCGTGCCACGTGCCCCTCCGATCCGAACCGATTCAGACTCCCTGGCACTCCTCTACGCCTATAAATACACCACATGGCCATTTCAAGGGACTTTTGGCACTTGTTCTGGAGGGATTCCACCATTATTGAAACAAGGACTTTGTGAACAGCGGAAGACCGCCCTCTAATCAATCAAAACACGAGGATTTCGTGTATAATCTTCCCTTTAATCTCCTCCTCTTCACTGCAAACACGAGGATTTCATGTATAAGCTGCAAACAAACATCATTGTAATAGTTTTCTTAAGATTTAAGAAACTATAAAGTGGACGTAGGCTTGGATTGAGCCCAACCACTATAAAAATATTGTGTGTATCCTTTACTTTTACTGCTTTTTCTGCATTGTTGGTGATCGTGAGGTTGTCACATTGAATTTGGGTGTTAGTACCAAAATTTGGTCTAACATTTTCACACATATTTGCTTTCTCTTCTTCGCAGGTATGGATTATACTTGCAGCTGGCAGGCCCAGCGCGGCCTTGGATTTCTTGGATTATCCAGAACACATCTTCCTTCATTCAGCAAGATATGTTCTGGGGGGCAAAATGTTGACCCGCTTTTTAGTCAAAGCAGTCATACATGGAATCTCTTCTGAACAATACGCTCAAGTGTTGGGAATACCGTCAGAAGACAGCAAGCGATTTGGTTGAAATCGCATAACAAACAAAGAATGGCCCGGAACTCCTATCGGACGACCTTTTCTGGGCCCGAAATCATCAATTAAGGAGCTGAGCTCAGTAATTCTCGTAGCTCTCTGAATAAGCTTCAGTTTGAGCTTTGGTTCAACTCAATCGGACTTACGGTTTGAAAGTTATGCCCATTTCCGTGAACGCATGCAGAACCGGAAACTTGGATTTAGCATATCCCTTTCGGATCGGATCGGCCTAGGAGGACCGGATCGGATTAAGACATCACACCTTCACCAGCTTAGCATCTTCCCTTCAACGCACAGGTGCCGGCTCGGATTGGAGACCCCGGTTCGGATCGGGATGAGGCAGACCCGACCCGCCTGCAGTAATCTACACAAAACTTCGCAATGTCTTCGGCTCGAAAGCTCCGCACCGGTTCGGATCGGGACGGAACCGATCCCCTTCGACTCTGCACAGAAGTGCGCGCACGCTCTCTGCTGGAACAACCGGCTCGGTTCGGATCCGATCCGAACCGACTGGGCCTACTGCTGCCACACTTCAGATTTGACCGATTCTCTTGCCATAACCACCTCCTACAAACACGGATCGGCCTCCACCTGTCCTAGCACGACCTGATGACCACTTCTCCCCTACTTCCGAGATCACCTCAGCGCGTGCCACGTGCCCCTCCGATCCGAACCGATTCGGACTCCCTGGCACTCCTCTACGCCTATAAATACACCACAACATGGCCATTTCAAGGGACTTTTGGCACTTGTTCTGGAGGGATTCCACCATTATCGAAACAAGGACTTTGTGAACAGCGGAAGACCGCCCTCTAATCAATCAAAACACGAGGATTTCGTGTATAATCTTCCATTTAATCTCCTCTTCTTCACTGTAAACACGAGGATTTCATGTATAAGCTGCAAACAAACATCATTGTAATAGTTTTCTTAAGATTTAAGAAACTATAAAGTGGACGTAGGCTTGGATTGAGCCCAACCACTATAAAAATATTGTGTGTATCCATTACTTTTACTTCTTTTTCTGCATTGTTGGTGATCGTGAGGTTGTCACATTGAATTTGGGTGTTAGTACCAAAATTTGGTCTAACATTTTCACACATATTTGCTTTCTCTTCTTCGCAGGTATGGATTATACTTGTAGCTGGCAGGCCCGGCGCGGCCTTGGATTTCTTGGATTATCCAGAACACATCTTCCTTCATTCAGCAAGATATGTTCTGGGGGGCAAAATGTTGACCCGCTTTTTAGTCAAAGCAGTCATACATGGAATCTCTTCTGAACAATACGCTCAAGTGTTGGGAATACCGTCAGAAGACAGCAAGCGATTTGGTTGAAATCGCATCACAAACAAAGAATGGCCCGGAACTCCTATCGGACGACCTTTTCTGGGCCCGAAATCATCAATTACGGAGCTATGCTCTGTAATTCTCGTAGCTCTCTGAATGAGCTTCAGTTTGAGCTTTGGTTCAACTCAATCGGACTTACGGTTTGAAAGTTATGCCCATTTCCGTGAACGCATGCAGAACCGGAAACTTGGATTTGGAATTAGCATATCCCTTTCGGATCGGATCGGCCTAGGAGGACCGGATCGGATTAAGACATCACTCCTTCACCAACTTAGCATCTTCCCTTCAACGCACAGGTGCCGGCTTGGATTGGAGACCCCGGTTCGGATCGGGATGAGGCAGACCCGACCCGCCTGCAGTAATCTACACAAAACTTCGCAATGTCTTCGGCTCGAAAGCTCCGCACCGGTTCGGATCGGGACGGAACCGATCCCCTTCGACTCTGCACAGAAGTGCGCGCACGCTCTCTACTGGAACAACCGGCTCGGTTCGGATCCGATCCGAACCGACTGGGCCTGTTACTGCCACACTTCAGATTTGACCGATTCTCTTGCCATAACCACCTCCTACAAACACGGATCGGCCTCCACCTGTCCTAGCACGACCTGATGACCACTTCTCCACTACTTCCGAGATCACCTCAGCGCGTGCCACGTGCCCCTCCGATCCGAACCGATTCAGACTCCCTGGCACTCCTCGACGCCTATAAATACACCACAACATGGCCATTTCAAGGGACTTTTGGCACTTGTTCTGGAGGGATTCCACCATTATCGAAACAAGGACTTTGTGAACAGCGGAAGACCGCCCTCTAATCAATCAAAACACGAGGATTTCGTGTATAATCTTCCCTTTAATCTCCTCTTCTTCACTGTAAACACGAGGATTTCATGTATAAACTGCAAACAAACATCATTGTAATAGTTTTCTTAAGATTTAAGAAACTATAAAGTGGACGTAGGCTTGGATTGAGCCCAACCACTATAAAAATATTGTGTGTATCCTTTACTTTTACTGCTTTTTCTGCATTGTTGGTGATCGTGAGGTTGTCACATTGAATTTGGGTGTTAGTACCAAAATTTGGTCTAACATTTTCACACATATTTGCTTTCTCTTCTTCGCAGGTATGGATTATACTTGCAGCTGGCAGGCCCGGCGCGGCCTTGGATTTCTTGGATTATCCAGAACACATCTTCCTTCATTCAGCAAGATATGTTCTGGGGGGCAAAATGTTGACCCGCTTTTTAGTCAAAGCTGTCATACATGGAATCTCTTCCGAACAATACGCTCAAGTGTTGGGAATACCGTCAGAAGACAGCAAGCGATTTGGTTGAAATCGCATCACAAACAAAGAATGGCCCGGAACTCCTATCGGACGACCTTTTCTGGGCCCGAAATCATCAATTACGGAGCTGAGCTCTGTAATTCTCGTAGCTCTCTGAATGAGCTTCAGTTTGAGCTTTGGTTCAACTCAATCGGACTTACGGTTTGAAAGTTATGCCCATTTCCGTGAACGGATGCAGAACCGGAAACTTGGATTTGGAATTAGCATATCCCTTTCGGATCGGATCGGCCTAGGAGGACCGGATCGGATTAAGACATCACTCCTTCACCAACTTAGCATCTTCCCTTCAACGCACAGGTGCCGGCTTGGATTGGAGACCCCGGTTCGGATCGGGATGAGGCAGACCCGACCCGCCTGCAGTAATCTACACAAAACTTCGCAATGTCTTCGGCTCGAAAGCTCCGCACCGGTTCGGATCGGGACGGAACCGATCCCCTTCGACTCTGCACAGAAGTGCGCGCACGCTCTCTGCTGGAACAACCGGCTCGGTTCGGATCCGATCCGAACCGACTGGGCCTGCTGCTGCCACACTTCAGATTTGACCGATTCTCTTGCCATAACCACCTCCTACAAACACGGATCGGCCTCCACCTGTCCTAGCACGACCTGATGACCACTTCTCCACTACTTCCGAGATCACCTCAGCGCGTGCCACGTGCCCCTCCAATCCGAACCGATTCAGACTCCCTGGCACTCCTCTACGCCTATAAATACACCACAACATGGCCATTTCAAGGGACTTTTGACACTTGTTCTGGAGGGATTCCACCATTATCGAAACAAGGACTTTGTGAACAGCGGAAGACCGCCCTCTAATCAATCAAAACACGAGGATTTCATGTATAATCTTCCCTTTAATCTCCTCTTCTTCACTGTAAACACGAGGATTTCATGTATAAACTGCAAACAAACATCATTGTAATAGTTTTCTTAAGATTTAAGAAACTATAAAGTGGACGTAGGCTTGGATTGAGCCCAACCACTATAAAAATATTGTGTGTATCCTTTACTTTTACTGCTTTTTCTGCATTGTTGATGATCGTGAGGTTGTCACATTGAATTTGGGTGTTAGTACCAAAATTTGGTCTAACATTTTCACACATATTTGCTTTCTCTTCTTCGCAGGTATGGATTATACTTGCAGCTGGCAGACCCGGCGCGGCCTTGGATTTCTTGGATTATCCAGAACACATCTTCCTTCATTCAGCAAGATATGTTCTGGGGGGCAAAATGTTGACCCGCTTTTTAGTCAAAGCTGTCATACATGGAATCTCTTCCGAACAATACGCTCAAGTGTTGGGAATACCGTCAGAAGACAGCAAGCGATTTGGTTGAAATCACGTCACAAACAAAGAATGGCCCGGAACTCCTATCGGACGACCTTTTCTGGGCCCGAAATCATCAATTACGGAGCTGAGCTCTGTAATTCTCGTAGCTCTCTGAATGAGCTTCAGTTTGAGCTTTGGTTCAACTCAATCGGACTTACGGTTTGAAAGTTATGCCCATTTCCGTGAACGGATGCAGAACCGGAAACTTGGATTTGGAATTAGCATATCCCTTTCGGATCGGATCGGCCTAGGAGGACCGGATCGGATTAAGACATCACTCCTTCACCAACTTAGCATCTTCCCTTCAACGCACAGGTGCCGGCTCGGATTGGAGACCCCGGTTCGGATCGGGATGAGGCAGACCCGACCCGACTGCAGTAATCTACACAAAACTTCGCAATGTCTTCGGCTCGAAAGCTCCGCACCGGTTCGGATCGGGACCGAACCGATCCCCTTCGACTCTGCACAGAAGTGCGCGCACGCTCTCTGCTGGAACAACCGGCTCGGTTCGGATCCGATCCGAACCGACTGGGCCTGCTGCTGCCACACTTCAGATTTGACCGATTCTCTTGCCATAACCACCTCCTACAAACACGGATCGGCCTCCACCTGTCCTAGCACGACCTGATGACCACTTCTCCACTACTTCCGAGATCACCTCAGCGCGTGCCACGTGCCCCTCCGATCCGAACCGATTCAGACTCCCTGGCACTCCTCTACGCCTATAAATACACCACAACATGGCCATTTCAAGGGACTTTTGGCACTTGTTCTGGAGGGATTCCACCATTATCGAAACAAGGACTTTGTGAACAGCGGAAGACCGCCCTCTAATCAATCAAAACACGAGGATTTCGTGTATAATCTTCCCTTTAATCTCCTCTTCTTCATTGTAAACACGAGGATTTCATGCATAAACTGCAAACAAACATCATTGTAATAGTTTTCTTAAGATTTAAGAAACTATAAAGTGGACGTAGGCTTGGATTGAGCCCAACCACTATAAAAATATTGTGTGTATCCTTTACTTTTACTACTTTTTCTGCATTGTTGGTGATCGTGAGGTTGTCACATTGAATTTGGGTGTTAGTACCAAAATTTGGTCTAACATTTTCACACATATTTGCTTTCTCTTCTTCGCTGGTATGGATTATACTTGCAACTGGCAGGCTCGGCGCGGCCTTGGATTTCTTGGATTATCCAGAACACATCTTCCTTCATTCAGCAAGATATGTTCTGGGGGGCAAAATGTTGACCCGCTTTTTAGTCAAAGCAGTCATACATGGAATCTCTTCTGAACAATACGCTCAAGTGTTGGGAATACCGTCAGAAGACAGCAAGCGATTTGGTTGAAATCGCATCACAAACAAAGAATGGCCCGGAACTCCTGTCGGACGACCTTTTCTGGGCCCGAAATCATCAGTTACGGAGCTATGCTTCGTAATTCTCGTAGCTCTCTGAATGAGCTTCAGTTTGAGCTTTGGTTCAACTCAATCGGACTTACGGTTTGAAAGTTATGCCCATTTCCGTGAACGCATGCAGAACCGGAAACTTGGATTTGGAATTAGCATATCCCTTTCGGATCGGATCGGCCTAGGAGGACCGGATCGGATTAAGACATCACTCCTTCACCAACTTAGCATCTTCCCTTCAACGCACAGGTGCCGGCTCGGATTGGAGACCCCGGTTCGGATCGGGATGAGGCAGACCCGACCCGCCTGCAGTTATCTACACAAAACTTCGCAATGTCTTCGGCTCGAAAGCTCCGCACCGGTTCGGATCGGGACTGAACCGATCCCCTTCGACTCTGCACAGAAGTGCGCGCACGCTCTCTGCTGGAACAACCGGCTCGGTTCGGATCCGATCCGAACCGATTGGGCCTGCTGCTGCCACACTTCAGATTTGACCGATTCTCTTGCCATAACCACCTCCTACAAACACGGATCGGCCTCCACCTGTCCTAGCACGACCTGATGACCACTTCTCCATTACTTCCGAGATCACCTCAGCGCGTACCACGTGCCCCTCCAATCCGAACCGATTCAGACTCCCTGGCACTCCTCTACGCCTATAAATACACCACAACATGGCCATTTCAAGGGACTTTTGGCACTTGTTCTGGAGGGATTCCACCATTATCGAAACAAGGACTTTGTGAACAGCGGAAGACCGCCCTCTAATCAATCAAAACACGAGGATTTCGTGTATAATCTTCCCTTTAATCTCCTCTTCTTCACTGTAAACACGAGGATTTCATGTATAAACTGCAAACAAACATCATTGTAATAGTTTTCTTAAGATTTAAGAAACTATAAAGTGGACGTAGGCTTGGATTGAGCCCAACCACTATAAAAATATTGTGTGTATCCTTTACTTTTACTGCTTTTTCTGCATTGTTGGTGATCGTGAGGTTGTCACATTGAATTTGGGTGTTAGTACCAAAATTTGGTCTAACATTTTCACACATATTTGCTTTCTCTTCTTCGCAGGTATGGATTATACTTGCAGCTGGCAGGCCCGGCGCGGCCTTGGATTTCTTGGATTATCCAGAACACATCTTCCTTCATTCAGCAAGATATGTTCTGGGGGGCAAAATGTTGACCCGCTTTTTAGTCAAAGCTGTCATACATGGAATCTCTTCCGAACAATACGCTCAAGTGTTGGGAATACCGTCAGAAGACAGCAAGCGATTTGGTTGAAATCGCATCACAAACAAAGAATGGCCCAGAACTCCTATCGGACGACCTTTTCTGGGCCCGAAATCACAAATTACGGAGCTAAGCTCTGTAATTCTCGTAGCTCTCTGAATGAGCTTCAGTTTGAGCTTTGGTTCAACTCAATCGGACTTACGGTTTGAAAGTTATGCCCATTTCCGTGAACGGATGCAGAACCGGAAACTTGGATTTGGAATTAGCATATCCCTTTCGGATCGGATCGGCCTAGGAGGACCGGATCGGATTAAGACATCACTCCTTCACCAACTTAGCATCTTCTCTTCAACGCACAGGTGCCGGCTCGGATTGGAGACCCCGGTTCGGATTGGGATGAGGCAGACCCGACCCGCCTGCAGTAACCTACACAAAACTTCGCAATGTCTTCGGCTCGAAAGCTCCGCACCGGTTCGGATCGGGACCGAACCAATCCCCTTCGACTCTGCACAGAAGTGCGCGCACGCTCTCTGCTGGAACAACCGGCTCGGTTCGGATCCGATCCGAACCGACTGGGCCTGCTGCTGCCACACTTCAGATTTGACCGATTCTCTTGCCATAACCACCTCCTACAAACACGGATCGGCCTCCACCTGTCCTAGCACGACCTGATGACCACTTCTCCACTACTTCCGAGATCACCTCAGCGCGTGCCACGTGCCCCTCCGATCCGAACCGATTCAGACTCCCTGGCACTCCTCTACGCCTATAAATACACCACAACATGGCCATTTCAAGGGACTTTTGGCACTTGTTCTGGAGGGATTCCACCATTATCGAAATAAGGACTTTGTGAACAGCGGAAGACCGCCCTCTAATCAATCAAAACACGAGGATTTCGTGTATAATCTTCCCTTTAATCTCCTCTTCTTCACTGTAAACACGAGGATTTCATGTATAAACTGCAAACAAACATCATTGTAATAGTTTTCTTAAGATTTAAGAAACTATAAAGTGGACGTAGGCTTGGATTGAGCCCAACCACTATAAAAATATTGTGTGTATCCTTTACTTTTACTGCTTTTTCTGCATTGTTGGTGATCGTGAGGTTGTCACATTGAATTTGGGTGTTAGTACCAAAATTTGGTCTAACATTTTCACACATATTTGCTTTCTCTTCTTCGCAGGTATGGATTATACTTGCAGCTGACAGGCCCGGCGCGGCCTTGGATTTCTTGGATTATCCAGAACACATCTTCCTTCATTCAGCAAGATATGTTCTGGGGGGCAAAATGTTGACCCGCTTTTTAGTCAAAGCTGTCATACATGGAATCTCTTCCGAACAATACGCTCAAGTGTTGGGAATACCGTCAGAAGACAGCAAGCGATTTGGTTGAAATCGCATCACAAACAAAGAATGGCCCAGAACTCCTATCGGACGACCTTTTCTGGGCCCGAAATCATCAATTACGGAGTTGAGCTCTGTAATTCTCGTAGCTCTCTGAATGAGCTTCAGTTTGAGCTTTGGTTCAACTCAATCGGACTTACGGTTTGAAAGTTATGCCCATTTCCGTGAACGGATGCAGAACCGGAAACTTAAATTTGGAATTAGCATATCCCTTTCGGATCGGATCGGCCTAGGAGGACCGGATCGGATTAAGACATCACTCCTTCACCAACTTAGCATCTTCCCTTCAACGCACAGGTGCCGGCTCGGATTGGAGACCCCGGTTCGGATCGGGATGAGGCAGACCCGACCCGCCTGCAGTAATCTACACAAAACTTCGCAATGTCTTCGGCTCGAAAGCTCCGCACCGGTTCGGATCGGGACCGAACCAATCCCCTTCGACTCTGCATAGAAGTGCGCGCACGCTCTCTGCTGGAACAACCGGCTCGGTTCGGATCCGATCCGAACCAACTGGGCCTGCTGCTGCCACACTTCAGATTTGACCGATTCTCTTGCCATAACCACCTCCTACAAACACGGATCGGCCTCCACCTGTCCTAGCACGACCTGATGACCACTTCTCCAATACTTCCGAGATCACCTCAGCGCGTGCCACGTGCCCCTCCGATCCGAACCGATTCAGACTCCCTGGCACTCCTCTACGCCTATAAATACACCACAACATGGCCATTTCAAGGGACTTTTGGCACTTGTTCTGGAGGGATTCCACCATTATCGAAACAAGGACTTTGTGAACAGCGGAAGACCGCCCTCTAATCAATCAAAACACGAGGATTTCGTGTATAATCTTCCCTTTAATCTCCTCTTCTTCATTGTAAACACGAGGATTTCATGCATAAACTGCAAACAAACATCATTGTAATAGTTTTCTTAAGATTTAAGAAACTATAAAGTGGACGTAGGCTTGGATTGAGCCCAACCACTATAAAAATATTGTGTGTATCCTTTACTTTTGCTGCTTTTTCTGCATTGTTGGTGATCGTGAGGTTGTCACATTGAATTTGGGTGTTAGTACCAAAATTTGGTCTAACATTTTCACACATATTTGCTTTCTCTTCTTCGCCGGTATGGATTATACTTGCAGCTGGCAGGCTCGGCGCGGCCTTGGATTTCTTGGATTATCCAGAACACATCTTCCTTCATTCAGCAAGATATGTTCTGGGGGGCAAAATGTTGACCCGCTTTTTAGTCAAAGCAGTCATACATGGAATCTCTTCTGAACAATACGCTCAAGTGTTGGGAATACCGTCAGAAGACAGCAAGCGATTTGGTTGAAATCGCATCACAAACAAAGAATGGCCCGGAACTCCTGTCGGACGACCTTTTCTGGGCCCGAAATCATCAATTACGGAGCTATGCTCCGTAATTCTCGTAGCTCTCTGAATGAGCTTCAGTTTGAGCTTTGGTTCAACTCAATCGGACTTACGGTTTGAAAGTTATGCCCATTTCCGTGAACGCATGCAGAACCGGAAACTTGGATTTGGAATTAGCATATCCCTTTCGGATCGGATCGGCCTAGGAGGACCGTATCGGATTAAGACATCACTCCTTCACCAACTTAGCATCTTCCCTTCAACGCACAGGTGCCGGCTCGGATTGGAGACCCCGGTTCGGATCGGGATGAGGCAGACCCGACCCGCCTGCAGTTATCTACACAAAACTTCGCAATGTCTTCGGCTCGAAAGCTCCGCACCGGTTCGGATCAGGACTGAACCGATCCCCTTCGACTCTGCACAGAAGTGCGCACACGCTCTCTGCTGGAACAACTGGCTCGGTTCGGATCCGATCCGAACCGACTGGGCCTGCTGCTGCCACACTTCAGATTTGACCGATTCTCTTGCGATAACCACCTCCTACAAACACGGATCGGCCTCCACCTGTCCTAGCACGACCTGATGACCACTTCTCCACTACTTCCGAGATCACCTCAGCGCGTGCCACGTGCCCCTCCAATCCGAACCGATTCAGACTCCCTGGCACTCCTCTACGCCTATAAATACAACACAACATGGCCATTTCAAGGGACTTTTGGCACTTGTTCTGGAGGGATTCCACCATTATCGAAACAAGGACTTTGTGAACAGCGGAAGACCGCCCTCTAATCAATCAAAACACGAGGATTTCGTGTATAATCTTCCCTTTAATCTCCTCTTCTTCACTGTAAACACGAGGATTTCATGTATAAACTGCAAACAAACATCATTGTAATAGTTTTCTTAAGATTTAAGAAACTATAAAGTGGACGTAGGCTTGGATTGAGCCCAACCACTATAAAAATATTGTGTGTATCCTTTACTTTTACTGCTTTTTCTGCATTGTTGGTGATCGTGAGGTTGTCACATTGAATTTGGGTGTTAGTACCAAAATTTGGTCTAACATTTTCACACATATTTGCTTTCTCTTCTTCGCTGGTATGGATTATACTTGCAGCTGGCAGGCTCGGCGCGGCCTTGGATTTCTTGGATTATCCAGAACACATCTTCCTTCATTCAGCAAGATATGTTCTGGGGGGCAAAATGTTGACCCGCTTTTTAGTCAAAGCAGTCATACATGGAATCTCTTCTGAACAATACGCTCAAGTGTTGGGAATACCGTCAGAAGACAGCAAGCGATTTGGTTGAAATCGCATCACAAACAAAGAATGGCCCGGAACTCCTGTCGGACGACCTTTTCTGGGCCCGAAATCATCAATTACGGAGCTATGCTCCGTAATTCTCGTAGCTCTCTGAATGAGCTTCAGTTTGAGCTTTGGTTCAACTCAATCGGACTTACGGTTTGAAAGTTATGCCCATTTCCGTGAACGGATGCAGAACCGGAAACTTGGATTTGGAATTAGCATATCCCTTTCGGATCGGATCGGCCTAGGAGGACCGGATCGGATTAAGACATCACTCCTTCACCAACTTAGCATCTTCCCTTCAACGCACAGGTGCCGGCTCGGATTGGAGACCCCGGTTCGGATTGGGATGAGGCAGACCCGACCCGCCTGCAGTAATCTACACAAAACTTCGCAATGTCTTCGGCTCGAAAGCTCCGCACCGGTTCGGATCGGGACCGAACCAATCCCCTTCGACTCTGCACAGAAGTGCGCGCACGCTCTGTGCTGGAACAACCGGCTCGGTTCGGATCCGATCCGAACCGACTGGGCCTGCTGCTGCCACACTTCAGATTTGACCGATTCTCTTGCCATAACCACCTCCTACAAACACGGATCGGCCTCCACCTGTCCTAGCACGACCTGATGACCACTTCTCCACTACTTCCGAGATCACCTCAGCGCGTGCCACGTGCCCCTCCGAACCGAACCGATTCAGACTCCCTGGCACTCCTCTACGCCTATAAATACACCACAACATGGCCATTTCAAGGGACTTTTGGCACTTGTTCTGGAGGGATTCCACCATTATCGAAATAAGGACTTTGTGAACAGCGGAAGACCGCCCTCTAATCAATCAAAACACGAGGATTTCGTGTATAATCTTCCCTTTAATCTCCTCTTCTTCATTGTAAACACGAGGATTTCATGCATAAACTGCAAACAAACATCATTGTAATAGTTTTCTTAAGATTTAAGAAACTATAAAGTGGACGTAGGCTTGGATTGAGCCCAACCACTATAAAAATATTGTGTGTATCCTTTACTTTTACTGCTTTTTCTGCATTGTTGGTGATCGTGAGGTTGTCACATTGAATTTGGGTGTTAGTACCAAAATTTGGTCTAACATTTTCACACATATTTGCTTTCTCTTCTTCGCTGGTATGGATTATACTTGCAGCTGGCAGGCTCGGCGCGGCCTTGGATTTCTTGGATTATCCAGAACACATCTTCCTTCATTCAGCAAGATATGTTCTGGGGGGCAAAATGTTGACCCGCTTTTTAGTCAAAGCAGTCATACATGGAATCTCTTCTGAACAATACGCTCAAGTGTTGGGAATACCGTCAGAAGACAGCAAGCGATTTGGTTGAAATCGCATCACAAACAAAGAATGGCCCGGAACTCCTGTCGGACGACCTTTTCTGGGCCCGAAATCATCAATTACGGAGCTATGCTCCGTAATTCTCGTAGCTCTCTGAATGAGCTTCAGTTTGAGCTTTGGTTCAACTCAATCGGACTTACGGTTTGAAAGTTATGCCCATTTCCGTGAACGCATGCAGAACCGGAAACTTGGATTTGGAATTAGCATATCCCTTTCGGATCGGATCGGCCTAGGAGGACCGGATCGGATTAAGACATCACTCCTTCACCAACTTAGCATCTTCCCTTCAACGCACAGGTGCCGGCTCGGATTGGAGACCCCGGTTCGGATCGGGATGAGGCAGACCCGACCCGCCTGCAGTAATCTACACAAAACTTCGCAATGTCTTCGGCTCGAAAGCTCCGCACCGGTTCGGATCGGGACTGAACCGATCCCCTTCGACTCTACACAGAAGTGCGCGCACGCTCTCTGCTGGAACAACCGGCTCGGTTCGGATCCGATCCGAACCGACTGGGCCTGCTGCTCCCACACTTCAGATTTGACCGATTCTCTTGCCATAACCACCTCCTACAAACACGGATCGGCCTCCACCTGTCCTAGCACGACCTGATGACCACTTCTCCACTACTTCCGAGATCACCTCAGCGCGTGCCACGTGCCCCTCCGATCCGAACCGATTCAGACTCCCTGGCACTCCTCTACGCCTATAAATACACCACAACATGGCCATTTCAAGGGACTTTTGGCACTTGTTCTGGAGGGATTCCACCATTATTGAAACAAGGACTTTGTGAACAGCGGAAGACCGCCCTCTAATCAATCAAAACACGAGGATTTCGTGTATAATCTTCCCTTTAATCTCCTCTTCTTCACTGCAAACACGAGGATTTCATGTATAAGCTGCAAACAAACATCATTGTAATAGTTTTCTTAAGATTTAAGAAACTATAAAGTGGACGTAGGCTTGGATTGAGCCCAACCACTATAAAAATATTGTGTGTATCCTTTACTTTTACTGCTTTTTCTGCATTGTTGGTGATCGTGAGGTTGTCACATTGAATTTGGGTGTTAGTACCAAAATTTGGTCTAACATTTTCACACATATTTGCTTTCTCTTCTTCGCAGGTATGGATTATACTTGCAGCTGGCAGGCCCGGTGCGGCCTTGGATTTCTTGGATTATCCAGAACACATCTTCCTTCATTCAGCAAGATATGTTCTGGGGGGCAAAATGTTGACCCGCTTTTTAGTCAAAGCTGTCATACATGGAATCTCTTCCGAACAATACGCTCAAGTGTTGGGAATACCGTCAGAAGACAGCAAGCGATTTGGTTGAAATCGCATCACAAACAAAGAATGGCCCAGAACTCCTATCGGACGACCTTTTCTGGGCCCGAAATCATCAATTACGGAGTTGAGCTCTGTAATTCTCGTAGCTCTCTGAATGAGCTTCAGTTTGAGCTTTGGTTCAACTCAATCGGACTTACGGTTTGAAAGTTATGTCCATTTCCGTGAACGGATGCAGAACCGGAAACTTGGATTTGGAATTAGCATATCCCTTTCGGATCGGATCGGCCTAGGAGGACCGGATCGGATTAAGACATCACTCCTTCACCAACTTAGCATCTTCCCTTCAACGCACAGGTGCCGGCTCGGATTGGAGACCCCGGTTCGGATCGGGATGAGGCAGACCCGACCCGCCTGCAGTAATCTACACAAAACTTCGCAATGTCTTCGGCTCGAAAGCTCCGCACCGGTTCGGATCGGGACCGAACCAATCCCCTTCGACTCTGCACAGAAGTGCGCGCACGCTCTCTGCTGGAACAACCGGCTCGGTTCGGATCCGATCCGAACCGACTGGGCCTGCTGCTGCCACACTTCAGATTTGACCGATTCTCTTGCCATAACCACCTCCTACAAACACGGATCGGCCTCCACCTGTCCTAGCACGACCTGATGACCACTTCTCCACTACTTCCGAGATCACCTCAGCGCGTGCCACTGCCCCTCCGATCCGAACCGATTCAGACTCCCTGGCACTCCTCTACGCCTATAAATACACCATAACATGGCCATTTCAAGGGACTTTTGGCACTTGTTCTGGAGGGATTCCACCATTATCGAAACAAGGACTTTGTGAACAGCGGAAGACCGCCCTCTAATCAATCAAAACACGAGGATTTCGTGTATAATCTTCCCTTTAATCTCCTCTTCTTCATTGTAAACACGAGGATTTCATGCATAAACTGCAAACAAACATCATTGTAATAGTTTTCTTAAGATTTAAGAAACTATAAAGTGGACGTAGGCTTGGATTGAGCCCAACCACTATAAAAATATTGTGTGTATCCTTTACTTTTACTGCTTTTTCTGCATTGTTGGTGATCGTGAGGTTGTCACATTGAATTTGGGTGTTAGTACCAAAATTTGGTCTAACATTTTCACACATATTTGCTTTCTCTTCTTCGCTGGTATGGATTATACTTGCAGCTGGCAGGCTCGGCGCGGCCTTGGATTTCTTGGATTATCCAGAACACATCTTCCTTCATTCAGCAAGATATGTTCTGGGGGGCAAAATGTTGACCCGCTTTTTAGTCAAAGCAGTCATACATGGAATCTCTTCTGAACAATACGCTCAAGTGTTGGGAATACCGTCAGAAGACAGCAAGCGATTTGGTTGAAATCGCATCACAAACAAAGAATGGCCCGGAACTCCTGTCGGACGACCTTTTCTGGGCCCGAAATCATCAATTATGGAGCTATGCTCCGTATTTCTCGTAGCTCTCTGAATGAGCTTCAGTTTGAGCTTTGGTTCAACTCAATCGGACTTACGGTTTGAAAGTTATGCCCATTTCCGTGAACGCATGCAGAACCGGAAACTTGGATTTGGAATTAGCATATCCCTTTCGGATCGGATCGGCCTAGGAGGACCGGATCGGATTAAGACATCACTCCTTCACCAACTTAGCATCTTCCCTTCAACGCACAGGTGCCGGCTCGGATTGGAGACCCCGGTTCAGATCGGGATGAGGCAGACCCGACCCGCCTGCAGTTATCTACACAAAACTTCGCAATGTCTTCGGCTCGAAAGCTCCGCACCGGTTCGGATCGGGACTGAACCGATCCCCTTCGACTCTGCACAGAAGTGCGCGCACGCTCTCTGCTGGAACAACCGGCTCGGTTCGGATCCGATCCGAACCGACTGGGCCTGCTGCTGCCACACTTCAGATTTGACCGATTCTCTTGCCATAACCACCTCCTACAAACACGGATCGGCCTCCACCTGTCCTAGCACGACCTGATGACCACTTCTCCACTACTTCCGAGATCACCTCAGCGCGTGCCACGTGCCCCTCCGATCCGAACCGATTCAGAATCCCTGGCACTCCTCTACGCCTATAAATACACCACAACATGGCCATTTCAAGGGACTTTTGGCACTTGTTCTGGAGGGATTCCACCATTATCGAAACAAGGACATTGTGAACAGCGGAAGACCGCCCTCTAATCAATCAAAACACGAGGATTTCGTGTATAATCTTCCCTTTAATCTCCTCTTCTTCATTGTAAACACGAGGATTTCATGCATAAACTGCAAACAAACATCATTGTAATAGTTTTCTTAAGATTTAAGAAACTATAAAGTGGACGTAGGCTTGGATTGAGCCCAACCACTATAAAAATATTGTGTGTATCCTTTACCTTTACTGCTTTTTCTGCATTGTTGGTGATCGTGAGGTTGTCACATTGAATTTGGGTGTTAGTACCAAAATTTGGTCTAACATTTTCACACTTATTTGCTTTCTCTTCTTCGCTGGTATGGATTATACTTGCAGCTGGCAGGCTCGGCGCGGCCTTGGATTTCTTGGATTATCCAGAACACATCTTCCTTCATTCAGCAAGATATGTTCTGGGGGGCAAAATGTTGACCCGCTTTTTAGTCAAAGCTGTCATACATGGAATCTCTTATGAACAATACGCTCAAGTGTTGGGAATACCGTCAGAAGACAGCAAGCGATTTGGTTGAAATCGCATCACAAACAAAGAATGGCCCGGAACTCCTGTCGGACGACCTTTTCTGGGCCCGAAATCATCAATTACGGAGCTTTGCTCCGTAATTCTCGTAGCTCTCTGAATGAGCTTCAGTTTGAGCTTTGGTTCAACTCAATCGGACTTACGGTTTGAAAGTTATGCCCATTTCCGTGAACGCATGCAGAACCGGAAACTTGGATTTGGAATTAGCATATCCCTTTCGGATCGGATCGGCCTAGGAGGACCGGATCGGATTAAGACATCACTCCTTCACCAACTTAGCATCTTCCCTTCAACGCACAGGTGCCGGCTCGGATTGGAGACCCCGGTTCGGATCGGGATGAGGCAGACCCGACCCGCCTGCAGTTATCTACACAAAACTTCGCAATGTCTTCGGCTCGAAAGCTCCGCACCGGTTCGGATCGGGACTGAACCGATCCCCTTCGACTCTGCACAGAAGTGCGCGCACGCTCTCTGCTGGAACAACCGGCTCGGTTCGGATCCGATCCGAACCGACTGGGCCTGCTGCTGCCACACTTCAGATTTGACCGATTCTCTTGCCATAACCACCTCCTACAAACACGGATCGGCCTCCACCTGTCCTAGCACGACCTGATGACCACTTCTCCACTACTTCCGAGATCACCTCAGCGCGTGCCACGTGCCCCTCCAATCCGAACCGATTCAGACTCCCTGGCACTCCTCTACGCCTATAAATACACCACAACATGGCCATTTCAAGGGACTTTTGGCACTTGTTCTGGAGGGATTCCACCATTATCGAAACAAGGACTTTGTGAACAGCGGAAGACCGCCCTTTAATCAATCAAAACACGAGGATTTCGTGTATAATCTTCCCTTTAATCTCCTCTTCTTCACTGTAAACACGAGGATTTCATGTATAAACTGCAAACAAACATCATTGTAATAGTTTTCTTAAGATTTAAGAAACTATAAAGTGGACGTAGGCTTGGATTGAGCCCAACCACTATAAAAATATTGTGTGTATCCTTTACTTTTACTGCTTTTTCTGCATTGTTGGTGATCGTGAGTTTGTCACATTGAATTTGGGTGTTAGTACCAAAATTTGGTCTAACATTTTCACACATATTTGCTTTCTCTTCTTCGCAGGTATGGATTATACTTGCAGCTGGCAGGCCCGGCGCGGCCTTGGATTTCTTGGATTATCCAGAACACATCTTCCTTCATTCAGCAAGATATGTTCTGGGGGGCAAAATGTTGACCCGCTTTTTAGTCAAAGCTGTCATACATGGAATCTCTTCCGAACAATACGCTCAAGTGTTGGGAATACCGTCAGAAGACAGCAAGCGATTTGGTTGAAATCGCATCACAAACAAAGAATGGCCCAGAACTCCTATCGGACGACCTTTTCTGGGCCCGAAATCATCAATTACGGAGCTGAGCTCTGTAATTCTCGTAGCTCTCTGAATGAGCTTCAGTTTGAGCTTTGGTTCAACTCAATCGGACTTACGGTTTGAAAGTTATGCCCATTTCCGTGAACGGATGCAGAACCGGAAACTTGGATTTGGAATTAGCATATCCCTTTCGGATCGGATCGGCCTAGGAGGACCGGATCGGATTAAGACATCACTCCTTCACCAACTTAGCATCTTCCCTTCAACGCACAGGTGCCGGCTCGGATTGGAGACCCCGGTTCGGATCGGGATGAGGCAGACCCGACCCGCCTGCAGTAATCTACACAAAACTTCGCAATGTCTTCGGCTCGAAAGCTCCGCACCGGTTCGGATCGGGACCGAACCAATCCCCTTCGACTCTGCACAGAAGTGCGCGCACGCTCTCTGCTGGAACAACCGGCTCGGTTCGGATCCGATCCGAACCGACTGGGCCTGCTGCTGCCACACTTCAGATTTGACCGATTCTCTTGCCATAACCACCTCCTACAAACACGGATCAGCCTCCACCTGTCCTAGCACGACCTGATGACCACTTCTCCACTACTTCCGAGATCACCTCAGCGCGTGCCACGTGCCCCTCCGATCCGAACCGATTCAGACTCCCTGGCACTCCTCTACGCCTATAAATACACCACAACATGGCCATTTCAAGGGACTTTTGGCACTTGTTCTGGAGGGATTCCACCATTATCGAAATAAGGACTTTGTGAACAGCGGAAGACCGCCCTCTAATCAATCAAAACACGAGGATTTCGTGTATAATCTTCCCTTTAATCTCCTCTTCTTCATTGTAAACACGAGGATTTCATGCATAAACTGCAAACAAACATCATTGTAATAGTTTTCTTAAGATTTAAGAAACTATAAAGTGGACGTAGGCTTGGATTGAGCCCAACCACTATAAAAATATTGTGTGTATCCTTTACTTTTACTGCTTTTTCTGCATTGTTGGTGATCGTGAGGTTGTCACATTGAATTTGGGTGTTAGTACCAAAATTTGGTCTAACATTTTCACACATATTTGCTTTCTCTTCTTCGCTGGTATGGATTATACTTGCAGCTGGCAGGCTCGGCGCGGCCTTGGATTTCTTGGATTATCCAGAACACATCTTCCTTCATTCAGCAAGATATGTTCTGGGGGGCAAAATGTTGACCCGCTTTTTAGTCAAAGCAGTCATACATGGAATCTCTTCTGAACAATACGCTCAAGTGTTGGGAATACCGTCAGAAGACAGCAAGCGATTTGGTTGAAATCGCATCACAAACAAAGAATGGCCCGGAACTCCTGTCGGACGACCTTTTCTGGGCCCGAAATCATCAATTACGGAGCTAAGCTCCGTAATTCTCGTAGCTCTCTGAATGAGCTTCAGTTTGAGCTTTGGTTCAACTCAATCGGACTTACGGTTTGAAAGCTATGCCCATTTCCGTGAACGCATGCAGAACCGGAAACTTGGATTTGGAATTAGCATATCCCTTTCGGATCGGATCGGCCTAGGAGGACCGGATCGGATTAAGACATCACTCCTTCACCAACTTAGCATCTTCCCTTCAACGCACAGGTGCCGGCTCGGATTGGAGACCCCGGTTCGGATCGGGATGAGGCAGACCCGACCCGCCTGCAGTAATCTACACAAAACTTCGCAATGTCTTCGGCTCGAAAGCTCCGCACCGGTTCGGATCGGGACTGAACCGATCCCCTTCGACTCTGCACAGAAGTGCGCGCACGCTCTCTGCTGGAACAACCGGCTCTGTTCGGATCCGATCCGAACCGACTGGGCCTGCTGCTCCCACACTTCAGATTTGACCGATTCTCTTGCCATAACCACCTCCTACAAACACGGATCGGCCTCCACCTGTCCTAGCACGACCTGATGACCACTTCTCCACTACTTCCGAGATCACCTCAGCGCGTGCCACGTGCCCCTCCGATCCGAACCGATTCAGACTCCCTGGCACTCCTCTACGCCTATAAATACACCACAACATGGCCATTTCAAGGGACTTTTGGCACTTGTTCTGGAGGGATTCCACCATTATTGAAACAAGGACTTTGTGAACAGCGGAAGACCGCCCTCTAATCAATCAAAACACGAGGATTTCGTGTATAATCTTCCCTTTAATCTCCTCTTCTTCACTGCAAACACGAGGATTTCATGTATAAGCTGCAAACAAACATCATTGTAATAGTTTTCTTAAGATTTAAGAAACTATAAAGTGGACGTAGGCTTGGATTGAGCCCAACCACTATAAAAATATTGTGTGTATCCTTTACTTTTACTGCTTTTTCTGCATTGTTGGTGATCGTGAGGTTGTCACATTGAATTTGGGTGTTAGTACCAAAATTTGGTCTAACATTTTCACACATATTTGCTTTCTCTTCTTCGCTGGTATGGATTATACTTGCAGCTGGCAGGCTCGGCGCGGCCTTGGATTTCTTGGATTATCCAGAACACATCTTCCTTCATTCAGCAAGATATGTTCTGGGGGGCAAAATGTTGACCCGCTTTTTAGTCAAAGCAGTCATACATGGAATCTCTTCTGAACAATACGCTCAAGTGTTGGGAATACCGTCAGAAGACAACAAGCGATTTGGTTGAAATCGCATCACAAACAAAGAATGGCCCGGAACTCCTGTCGGACGACCTTTTCTGGGCGCGAAATCATCAATTACGGAGCTATGCTCCGTATTTCTCGTAGCTCTCTGAATGAGCTTCAGTTTGAGCTTTGGTTCAACTCAATCGGACTTACGGTTTGAAAGTTATGCCCATTTCCGTGAACGCATGCAGAACCGGAAACTTGGATTTGGAATTAGCATATCCCTTTCGGATCGGATCGGCCTAGGAGGACCGGATCGGATTAAGACATCACTCCTTCACCAACTTAGCATCTTCCCTTCAACGCACAGGTGCCGGCTCGGATTGGAGACCCCGGTTCGGATCGGGATGAGGCAGACCCGACCCGCCTGCAGTTATCTACACAAAACTTCGCAATGTCTTCGGCTCGAAAGCTCCGCACCGGTTCGGATCGGGACTGAACCGATCCCCTTCGACTCTGCACAGAAGTGCGCGCACGCTCTCTGCTGGAACAACCGGCTCGGTTCGGATCCGATCCGAACCGACTGGGCCTGCTGCTGCCACACTTCAGATTTGACCGATTCTCTTGCCATAACCACCTCCTACAAACACGGATCGGCCTCCACCTGTCCTAGCACGACCTGATGACCACTTCTCCACTACTTCCGAGATCACCTCAGCGCGTGCCACGTGCCCCTCCGATCCGAACCGATTCAGACTCCCTGGCACTCCTCTACGCCTATAAATACACCACAACATGGCCATTTCAAGGGACTTTTGGCACTTGTTCTGGAGGGATTCCACCATTATCGAAACAAGGACTTTGTGAACAGCGGAAGACCGCCCTCTAATCAATCAAAACACGAGGATTTCGTGTATAATCTTCCCTTTAATCTCCTCTTCTTCATTGTAAACACGGGGATTTCATGCATAAACTGCAAACAAACATCATTGTAATAGTTTTCTTAAGATTTAAGAAACTATAAAGTGGACGTAGGCTTGGATTGAGCCCAACCACTATAAAAATATTGTGTGTATCCTTTACTTTTACTGCTTTTTCTGCATTGTTGGTGATCGTGAGGTTGTCACATTGAATTTGGGTGTTAGTACCAAAATTTGGTCTAACATTTTCACACATATTTGCTTTCTCTTCTTCGCTGGTATGGATTATACTTGCAGCTGGCAGGCTCGTCGCGGCCTTGGATTTCTTGGATTATCCAGAACACATCTTCCTTCATTCAGCAAGATATGTTCTGGGGGGCAAAATTTTGACCCGCTTTTTAGTCAAAGCAGTCATACATGGAATCTCTTCTGAACAATACGCTCAAGTGTTGGGAATACCGTCAGAAGACAGCAAGCGATTTGGTTGAAATCGCATCACAAACAAAGAATGGCCCGGAACTCCTGTCGGACGACCTTTTCTGGGCCCGAAATCATCAATTACGGAGCTATGCTCCGTAATTCTCGTAGCTCTCTGAATGAGCTTCAGTTTGAGCTTTGGTTCAACTCAATCGGACTTACGGTTTGAAAGTTATGCCCATTTCCGTGAACGCATGCAGAACCGGAAACTTGGATTTGGAATTAGCATATCCCTTTCGGATCGGATCGGCCTAGGAGGACCGGATCGGATTAAGACATCACTCCTTCACCAACTTAGCATCTTCCCTTCAACGCACAGGTGCCGGCTCGGATTGGAGACACCGGTTCGGATCGGGATGAGGCAGACCCGACCCGCCTGCAGTTATCTACACAAAACTTCGCAATGTCTTCGGCTCGAAAGCTCCGCACCGGTTCGGATCGGGACTGAACCGATCCCCTTCGACTCTGCACAGAAGTGCGCGCACGCTCTCTGCTGGAACAACCGGCTCGGTTCGGATCCGATCCGAACCGACTGGGCCTGCTGCTGCCACACTTCAGATTTGACCGATTCTCTTGCCATAACCACCTCCTACAAACACGGATCGGCCTCCACCTGTCCTAGCACGACCTGATGACCACTTCTCCACTACTTCCGAGATCACCTCAGCGCGTGCCACGTGCCCCTCCAATCCGAACCGATTCAGACTCCCTGGCACTCCTCTACGACTATAAATACACCACAACATGGCCATTTCAAGGGACTTTTGGTACTTGTTCTGGAGGGATTCCACCATTATCGAAACAAGGACTTTGTGAACAGCGGAAGACCGCCCTTTAATCAATCAAAACACGAGGATTTCGTGTATAATCTTCCCTTTAATCTCCTCTTCTTCACTGTAAACACGAGGATTTCATGTATAAACTGCAAACAAACATCATTGTAATAGTTTTCTTAAGATTTAAGAAACTATAAAGTGGACGTAGGCTTGGATTGAGCCCAACCACTATAAAAATATTGTGTGTATCCTTTACTTTTACTGCTTTTTCTGCATTGTTGGTGATCGTGAGGTTGTCACATTGAATTTGGGTGTTAGTACCAAAATTTGGTCTAACATTTTCACACATATTTGCTTTCTCTTCTTCGCTGGTATGGATTATACTTGCAGCTGGCAGGCTCGTCGCGGCCTTGGATTTCTTGGATTATCCAGAACACATCTTCCTTCATTCAGCAAGATATGTTCTGGGGGGCAAAATGTTGACCCGCTTTTTAGTCAAAGCAGTCATACATGGAATCTCTTCTGAACAATACGCTCAAGTGTTGGGAATACCGTCAGAAGACAGCAAGCGATTTGGTTGAAATCGCATCACAAACAAAGAATGGCCCGGAACTCCTGTCGGACGACCTTTTCTGGGCCCGAAATCATCAATTACGGAGCTATGCTCCGTAATTCTCGTAGATCTCTGAATGAGCTTCAGTTTGAGCTTTGGTTCAACTCAATCGGACTTACGGTTTGAAAGTTATGCCCATTTCCGTGAACGCATGCAGAACCGGAAACTTGGATTTGGAATTAGCATATCCCTTTCGGATCGGATCGGCCTAGGAGGACCGGATCGGATTAAGACATCACTCCTTCACCAACTTAGCATCTTCCCTTCAGCGCACAGGTGCCGGCTCGGATTGGAGACCCCGGTTCGGATCGGGATGAGGCAGACCCGACCCGCCTGCAGTTATCTACACAAAACTTCGAAATGTCTTCGGCTCGAAAGCTCCGCACCGGTTCGGATCGGGACTGAACCGATCCCCTTCGACTCTGCACAGAAGTGCGTGCACGCTCTCTGCTGGAACAACCGGCTCGGTTCGGATCCGATCCGAACCGACTGGGCCTGCTGCTGCCACACTTCAGATTTGACCGATTCTCTTGCCATAACCACCTCCTACAAACACGGATCGGCCTCCACCTGTCCTAGCACGACCTGATGACCACTTCTCCACTACTTCCGAGATCACCTCAGCGCGTGCCATGTGCCCCTCCAATCCGAACCGATTCAGACTCCCTGGCACTCCTCTACGCCTATAAATACACCACAACATGGCCATTTCAAGGGACTTTTGGCACTTGTTCTGGAGGGATTCCACCATTATCGAAACAAGGACTTTGTGAACAGCGGAAGACCGCCCTTTAATCAATCAAAACACGAGGATTTCGTGTATAATCTTCCCTTTAATCTCCTCTTCTTCACTGTAAACACGAGGATTTCATGTATAAACTGCAAACAAACATCATTGTAATAGTTTTCTTAAGATTTAAGAAACTATAAAGTGGACGTAGGCTTGGATTGAGCCCAACCACTATAAAAATATTGTGTGTATCCTTTACTTTTACTGCTTTTTCTGCATTGTTGGTGATCGTGAGGTTGTCACATTGAATTTGGGTGTTAGTACCAAAATTTGGTCTAACATTTTCACACATATTTGCTTTCTCTTCTTCGCTGGTATGGATTATACTTGCAGCTGGCAGGCTCGGCGCGGCCTTGGATTTCTTGGATTATCCAGAACACATCTTCCTTCATTCAGCAAGATATGTTCTGGGGGGCAAAATGTTGACCCGCTTTTTAGTCAAAGCAGTCATACATGGAATCTCTTCTGAACAATACGCTCAAGTGTTGGGAATACCGTCAGAAGACAGCAAGCGATTTGGTTGAAATCGCATCACAAACAAAGAATGGCCCGGAACTCCTGTCGGACGACCTTTTCTGGGCCCGAAATCATCAATTACGGAGCTATGCTCCGTATTTCTCGTAGCTCTCTGAATGAGCTTCAGTTTGAGCTTTGGTTCAACTCAATCGGACTTACGGTTTGAAAGTTATGCCCATTTCCGTGAACGCATGCAGAACCGGAAACTTGGATTTGGAATTAGCATATCCCTTTCGGATCGGATCGGCCTAGGAGGACCGGATCGGATTAAGACATCACTCCTTCACCAACATAGCATCTTCCCTTCAACGCACAGGTGCCGGCTCGGATTGGAGACCCCGGTTCGGATCGGGATGAGGCAGACCCGACCCGCCTGCAGTAATCTACACAAAACTTCGCAATGTCTTCGGCTCGAAAGCTCCGCACCGGTTCGGATCGGGACCGAACCAATCCCCTTCGACTCTGCACAGAAGTGCGCGCACGCTCTCTGCAGGAACAACCGGCTCGGTTCGGATCCGATCCGAACCGACTGGGCCTGCTGCTGCCACACTTCAGATTTGACCGATTCTCTTGCCATAACCACCTCCTACAAACACGGATCGGCCTCCACCTGTCCTAGCACGACCTGATGACCACTTCTCCACTACTTCCGAGATCACCTCAGCGCGTGCCACGTGCCCCTCCGATCCGAACCGATTCAGACTCCCTGGCACTCCTCTACGCCTATAAATACACCACAACATGGACATTTCAAGGGACTTTTGGCACTTGTTCTGGAGGGATTCCACCATTATCGAAATAAGGACTTTGTGAACAGCGGAAGACCGCCCTCTAATCAATCAAAACACGAGGATTTCGTGTATAATCTTCCCTTTAATCTCCTCTTCTTCATTGTAAACACGAGGATTTCATGCATAAACTGCAAACAAACATCATTGTAATAGTTTTCTTAAGATTTAAGAAACTATAAAGTGGACGTAGGCTTGGATTGAGCCCAACCACTATAAAAATATTGTGTGTATCCTTTACTTTTACTGCTTTTTCTGCATTGTTGGTGATCGTGAGGTTGTCACATTGAATTTGGGTGTTAGTACCAAAATTTGGTCTAACATTTTCACACATATTTGCTTTCTCTTCTTCGCTGGTATGGATTATACTTGCAGCTGGCAGGCTCGGCGCGGCCTTGGATTTCTTGGATTATCCAGAACACATCTTCCTTCATTCAGCAAGATATGTTCTGGGGGGCAAAATGTTGACCCGCTTTTTAGTCAAAGCAGTCATACATGGAATCTCTTCTGAACAATACGCTCAAGTGTTGGGAATACCGTCAGAAGACAGCAAGCGATTTGGTTGAAATCGCATCACAAACAAAGAATGGCCCGGAACTCCTGTCGGACGACCTTTTCTGGGCCCGAAATCATCAATTACGAAGCTAAGCTCCGTAATTCTCGTAGCTCTCTGAATGAGCTTCAGTTTGAGCTTTGGTTCAACTCAATCGGACTTACGGTTTGAAAGCTATGCCCATTTCCGTGAACGCATGCAGAACCGGAAACTTGGATTTGGAATTAGCATATCCCTTTCGGATCGGATCGGCCTAGGAGGACCGGATCGGATTAAGACATCACTCCTTCACCAACTTAGCATCTTCCCTTCAATGCACAGGTGCCGGCTCGGATTGGAGACCCCGGTTCGGATCGGGATGAGGCAGACCCGACCCGCCTGCAGTAATCTACACAAAACTTCGCAATGTCTTCGGCTCGAAAGCTCCGCACCAGTTCGGATCGGGACTGAACCGATCCCCTTCGACTCTGCACAGAAGTGCGCGCACGCTCTCTGCTGGAACAACCGGCTCGGTTTGGATCCGATCCGAACCGACTGGGCCTGCTGCTCCCACACTTCAGATTTGACCGATTCTCTTGCCATAACCACCTCCTACAAACACGGATCGGCCTCCACCTGTCCTAGCACGACCTGATGACCACTTCTCCACTACTTCCGAGATCACCTCAGCGCGTGCCACGTGCCCCTCCGATCCGAACCGATTCAGACTCCCTGGCACTCCTCTACGCCTATAAATACACCACAACATGGCCATTTCAAGGGACTTTTGGCACTTGTTCTGGAGGGATTCCACCATTATTGAAACAAGGACTTTGTGAACAGCGGAAGACCGCCCTCTAATCAATCAAAACACGAGGATTTCGTGTATAATCTTCCCTTTAATCTCCTCTTCTTCACTGCAAACACGAGGATTTCATGTATAAGCTGCAAACAAACATCATTGTAATAGTTTTCTTAAGATTTAAGAAACTATAAAGTGGACGTAGGCTTGGATTGAGCCCAACCACTATAAAAATATTGTGTGTATCCTTTACTTTTACTGCTTTTTCTGCATTGTTGGTGATCGTGAGGTTGTCACATTGAATTTGGGTGTTAGTACCAAAATTTGGTCTAACATTTTCACACATATTTGCTTTCTCTTCTTCGCTGGTATGGATTATACTTGCAGCTGGCAGGCTCGGCGCGGCCTTGGATTTCTTGGATTATCCAGAACACATCTTCCTTCATTCAGCAAGATATGTTCTGGGGGGCAAAATGTTGACCCGCTTTTTAGTCAAAGCAGTCATACATGGAATCTCTTCTGAACAATACGCTCAAGTGTTGGGAATACCGTCAGAAGACAACAAGCGATTTGGTTGAAATCGCATCACAAACAAAGAATGGCCCGGAACTCCTGTCGGACGACCTTTTCTGGGCCCGAAATCATCAATTACGGAGCCATGCTCCGTATTTCTCGTAGCTCTCTGAATGAGCTTCAGTTTGAGCTTTGGTTCAACTGAATCGGACTTACGGTTTGAAAGTTATGCCCATTTCCGTGAACGCATGCAGAACCGGAAACTTGGATTTGGAATTAGCATATCCCTTTCGGATCGGATCGGCCTAGGAGGACCGGATCGGATTAAGACATCACTCCTTCACCAACTTAGCATCTTCCCTTCAACGCACAGGTGCCGGCTCGGATTGGAGACCCCGGTTCGGATCGGGATGAGGCAGACCCGACCCGCCTGCAGTTATCTACACAAAACTTCGCAATGTCTTCGGCTCGAAAGCTCCGCACCGGTTCGGATCGGGACTGAACCGATCCCCTTCGACTCTGCACAGAAGTGCGCGCACGCTCTCTGCTGGAACAACCGGCTCGGTTCGGATCCGATCCGAACCGACTGGGCCTGCTGCTGCCACACTTCAGATTTGACCGATTCTCTTGCCATAACCACCTCCTACAAACACGGATCGGCCTCCACCTGTCCTAGCACGACCTGATGACCACTTCTCCACTACTTCCGAGATCACCTCAGCGCGTGCCACGTGCCCCTTCGATCCGAACCGATTCAGACTCCCTGGCACTCCTCTACGCCTATAAATACACCACAACATGGCCATTTCAAGGGACTTTTGGCACTTGTTCTGGAGGGATTCCACCATTATCGAAACAAGGACTTTGTGAACAGCGGAAGACCGCCCTCTAATCAATCAAAACACGAGGATTTCGTGTATAATCTTCCCTTTAATCTCCTCTTCTTCATTGTAAACACGAGGATTTCATGCATAAACTGCAAACAAACATCATTGTAATAGTTTTCTTAAGATGTAAGAAACTATAAAGTGGACGTAGGCTTGGATTGAGCCCAACCACTATAAAAATATTGTGTGTATCCTTTACTTTTACTGCTTTTTCTGCATTGTTGGTGATCGTGAGGTTGTCACATTGAATTTGGGTGTTAGTACCAAAATTTGGTCTAACATTTTCACACATATTTGCTTTCTCTTCTTCGCTGGTATGGATTATACTTGCAGCTGGCAGGCTCGTCGCGGCCTTGGATTTCTTGGATTATCCAGAACACATCTTCCTTCATTCAGCAAGATATGTTCTGGGGGGCAAAATGTTGACCCGCTTTTTAGTCAAAGCAGTCATACATGGAATCTCTTCTGAACAATACGCTCAAGTGTTGGGAATACCGTCAGAAGACAGCAAGCGATTTGGTTGAAATCGCATCACAAACAAAGAATGGCCCGGAACTCCTGTCGGACGACCTTTTCTGGGCCCGAAATCATCAATTACGGAGCTATGCTCCGTAATTCTCGTAGCTCTCTGAATGAGCTTCAGTTTGAGCTTTGGTTCAACTCAATCGGACTTACGGTTTGAAAGTTATGCCCATTTCCGTGAACGCATGCAGAACCGGAAACTTGGATTTGGAATTAGCATATCCCTTTCGGATCGGATCGGCCTAGGAGGACCGGATCGGATTAAGACATCACTCCTTCACCAACTTAGCATCTTCCCTTCAACGCACAGGTGCCGGCTCGGATTGGAGACCCCGGTTCGGATCGGGATGAGGCATACCCGACCCGCCTGCAGTTATCTACACAAAACTTCGCAATGTCTTCGGCTCGAAAGCTCCGCACCGGTTCGGATCGGGACTGAACCGATCCCCTTCGACTCTGCACAGAAGTGCGCGCACGCTCTCTGCTGGAACAACCGGCTCGGTTCGGATCCGATCCGAACCGACTGGGCCTGCTGCTGCCACACTTCAGATTTGACCGATTCTCTTGCCATAACCACCTCCTACAAACACGGATCGGCCTCCACCTGTCCTAGCACGACCTGATGACCACTTCTCCACTACTTCCGAGATCACCTCAGCGCGTGCCACGTGCCCCTCCAATCCGAACCGATTCAGACTCCCGGGCACTCCTCTACGCCTATAAATACACCACAACATGGCCATTTCAAGGGACTTTTGGTACTTGTTCTGGAGGGATTCCACCATTATCGAAACAAGGACTTTGTGAACAGCGGAAGACCGCCCTTTAATCAATCAAAACACGAGGATTTCGTGTATAATCTTCCCTTTAATCTCCTCTTCTTCACTGTAAACACGAGGATTTCATGTATAAACTGCAAACAAACATCATTGTAATAGTTTTCTTAAGATTTAAGAAACTATAAAGTGGACGTAGGCTTGGATTGAGCCCAACCACTATAAAAATATTGTGTGTATCCTTTACTTTTACTGCTTTTTCTGCATTGTTGGTGATCGTGAGGTGGTCACATTGAATTTGGGTGTTAGTACCAAAATTTGGTCTAACATTTTCACACATATTTGCTTTCTCTTCTTCGCTGGTATGGATTATACTTGCAGCTGGCAGGCTCGTCGCGGCCTTGGATTTCTTGGATTATCCAGAACACATCTTCCTTCATTCAGCAAGATATGTTCTGGGGGGCAAAATGTTGACCCGCTTTTTAGTCAAAGCAGTCATACATGGAATCTCTTCTGAACAATACGCTCAAGTGTTGGGAATACCGTCAGAAGACAGCAAGCGATTTGGTTGAAATCGCATCACAAACATAGAATGGCCCGGAACTCCTGTCGGACGACCTTTTCTGGGCCCGAAATCATCAATTACGGAGCTTTGCTCCGTAATTCTCGTAGATCTCTGAATGAGCTTCAGTTTGAGCTTTGGTTCAACTCAATCGGACTTACGGTTTGAAAGTTATGCCCATTTCCGTGAACGCATGCAGAACCGGAAACTTGGATTTGGAATTAGCATATCCCTTTCGGATCGGATCGGCCTAGGAGGACCGGATCGGATTAAGACATCACTCCTTCACCAACTTAGCATCTTCCCTTCAGCGCACAGGTGCCGGCTCGGATTGGAGACCCCGGTTCGGATCGGGATGAGGCAGACCCGACCCGCCTGCAGTTATCTACACAAAACTTCGAAATGTCTTCGGCTCGAAAGCTCCGCACCGGTTCGGATCGGGACTGAACTGATCCCCTTCGACTCTGCACAGAAGTGCGCGCACGCTCTCTGCTGGAACAACCGGCTCGGTTCGGATCCGATCCGAACCGACTGGGCCTGCTGCTGCCACACTTCAGATTTGACCGATTCTCTTGCCATAACCACCTCTTACAAACACGGATCGGCCTCCACCTGTCCTAGCACGACCTGATGACCACTTCTCCACTACTTCCGAGATCACCTCAGCGCGTGCCACGTGCCCCTCCAATCCGAACCGATTCAGACTCCCTGGCACTCCTCTACGCCTATAAATACACCACAACATGGCCATTTCAAGGGACTTTTGGCACTTGTTCTGGAGGGATTCCACCATTATCGAAACAAGGACTTTGTGAACAGCGGAAGACCGCCCTTTAATCAATCAAAACACGAGGATTTCGTGTATAATCTTCCCTTTAATCTCCTCTTCTTCACTGTAAACACGAGGATTTCATGTATAAACTGCAAACAAACATCATTGTAATAGTTTTCTTAAGATTTAAGAAACTATAAAGTGGACGTAGGCTTGGATTGAGCCCAACCACTATAAAAATATTGTGTGTATCCTTTACTTTTACTGCTTTTTCTGCATTGTTGGTGATCGTGAGGTTGTCACATTGAATTTGGGTGTTAGTACCAAAATTTGGTCTAATATTTTCACACATATTTGCTTTCTCTTCTTCGCTGGTATGGATTATACTTGCAGCTGGCAGGCTCGGCGCGGCCTTGGATTTCTTGGATTATCCAGAACACATCTTCCTTCATTCAGCAAGATATGTTCTGGGGGGCAAAATGTTGACCCGCTTTTTAGTCAAAGCAGTCATACATGGAATCTCTTCTGAACAATACGCTCAAGTGTTGGGAATACCGTCAGAAGACAGCAAGCGATTTGGTTGAAATCGCATCACAAACAAAGAATGGCCCGGAACTCCTGTCGGACGACCTTTTCTGGGCCCGAAATCATCAATTACGGAGCTTTGCTCCGTAATTCTCGTAGATCTCTGAATGAGCTTCAGTTTGAGCTTTGGTTCAACTCAATCGGACTTACGGTTTGAAAGTTATGCCCATTTCCGTGAACGCATGCAGAACCGGAAACTTGGATTTGGAATTAGCATATCCCTTTCGGATCGGATCGGCCTAGGAGGACCGGATCGGATTAAGACATCACTCCTTCACCAACTTAGCATCTTCCCTTCAGCGCACAGGTGCCGGCTCGGATTGGAGACCCCGGTTCGGATCGGGATGAGGCAGACCCGACCCGCCTGCAGTTATCTACACAAAACTTCGAAATGTCTTCGGCTCGAAAGCTCCGCACCGGTTCGGATCGGGACTGAACTGATCCCCTTCGACTCTGCACAGAAGTGCGCGCACGCTCTCTGCTGGAACAACCGGCTCGGTTCGGATCCGATCCGAACCGACTGGGCCTGCTGCTGCCACACTTCAGATTTGACCGATTCTCTTGCCATAACCACCTCCTACAAACACGGATCGGCCTCCACCTGTCCTAGCACGACCTGATGACCACTTCTCCACTACTTCCGAGATCACCTCAGCGCGTGCCACGTGCCCCTCCAATCCGAACCGATTCAGACTCCCTGGCACTCCTCTACGCCTATAAATACACCACAACATGGCCATTTCAAGGGACTTTTGGCACTTGTTCTGGAGGGATTCCACCATTATCGAAACAAGGACTTTGTGAACAGCGGAAGACCGCCCTTTAATCAATCAAAACACGAGGATTTCGTGTATAATCTTCCCTTTAATCTCCTCTTCTTCACTGTAAATACGAGGATTTCATGTATAAACTGCAAACAAACATCATTGTAATAGTTTTCTTAAGATTTAAGAAACTATAAAGTGGACGTAGGCTTGGATTGAGCCCAACCACTATAAAAATATTGTGTGTATCCTTTACTTTTACTGCTTTTTCTGCATTGTTGGTGATCGTGAGGTTGTCACATTGAATTTGGGTGTTAGTACCAAAATTTGGTCTAATATTTTCACACATATTTGCTTTCTCTTCTTCGCTGGTATGGATTATACTTGCAGCTGGCAGGCTCGGCGCGGCCTTGGATTTCTTGGATTATCCAGAACACATCTTCCTTCATTCAGCAAGATATGTTCTGGGGGGCAAAATGTTGACCCGCTTTTTAGTCAAAGCAGTCATACATGGAATCTCTTCTGAACAATACGCTCAAGTGTTGGGAATACCGTCAGAAGACAGCAAGCGATTTGGTTGAAATCGCATCACAAACAAAGAATGGCCCGGAACTCCTGTCGGACGACCTTTTCTGGGCCCGAAATCATCAATTACGGAGCTATGTTCCGTATTTCTCGTAGCTCTCTGAATGAGCTTCAGTTTGAGCTTTGGTTCAACTCAATCGGACTTACGGTTTGAAAGTTATGCCCATTTCCGTGAACGCATGCAGAACCGGAAACTTGGATTTGGAATTAGCATATCCCTTTCGGATCGGATCGGCCTAGGAGGACCGGATCGGATTAAGACATCACTCCTTCACCAACTTAGCATCTTCCCTTCAACGCACAGGTGCCGGCTCGGATTGGAGACCCCGGTTCGGATCGGGATGAGGCAGACCCGACCCGCCTGCAGTTATCTACACAAAACTTCGCAATGTCTTCGGCTCGAAAGCTCCGCACCGGTTCGGATCGGGACTGAACCGATCCCCTTTGACTCTGCACAGAAGTGCGCGCACGCTCTCTGCTGGAACAACCGGCTCGGTTCGGATCCGATCCGAACCGACTGGGCCTGCTGCTGCCACACTTCAGATTTGACCGATTCTCTTGCCATAACCACCTCCTACAAACACGGATCGGCCTCCACCTGTCCTAGCACGACCTGATGACCACTTCTCCACTACTTCCGAGATCACCTCAGCGCGTGCCACGTGCCCCTCCGATCCGAACCGATTCAGACTCCCTGGCACTCCTCTACGCCTATAAATACACCACAACATGGCCATTTCAAGGGACTTTTGGCACTTGTTCTGGAGGGATTCCACCATTATCGAAACAAGGACTTTGTGAACAGCGGAAGACCGCCCTCTAATCAATCAAAACACGAGGATTTCGTGTATAATCTTCCCTTTAATCTCCTCTTCTTCATTGTAAACACGAGGATTTCATGCATAAATTGCAAACAAACATCATTGTAATAGTTTTCTTAAGATTTAAGAAACTATAAAGTGGACGTAGGCTTGGATTGAGCCCAACCACTATAAAAATATTGTGTGTATCCTTTACTTTTACTGCTTTTTCTGCATTGTTGGTGATCGTGAGGTTGTCACATTGAATTTGGGTGTTAGTACCAAAATTTGGTCTAACATTTTCACACATATTTGCTTTCTCTTCTTCGCAGGTATGGATTATACTTGCAGCTGGCAGGCCCGGCGCGGCCTTGGATTTCTTGGATTATCCAGAACACATCTTCCTTCATTCAGCAAGATATGTTCTGGGGGGCAAAATGTTGACCCGCTTTTTAGTCAAAGCTGTCATACATGGAATCTCTTCCGAACAATACGCTCAAGTGTTGGGAATACCGTCAGAAGACAGCAAGCGATTTGGTTGAAATCGCATCACAAACAAAGAATGGCCCGGAACTCCTGTCAGACGACCTTTTCTGGGCCCGAAATCATCAATTACGAAGTTGAGCTCTGTAATTCTCGTAGCTCTCTGAATGAGCTTCAGTTTGAGCTTTGGTTCAACTCAATCGGACTTACGGTTTGAAAGTTATGCCCATTTCCGTGAACGGATGCAGAACCGGAAACTTGGATTTGGAATTAGCATATCCCTTTCGGATCGGATCGGCCTAGGAGGACCGGATCGGATTAAGACATCACTCCTTCACCAACTTAGCATCTTCCCTTCAACGCACAGGTGCCGGCTCGGATTGGAGACCCCGGTTCGGATCGGGATGAGGCAGACCCGACCCGCCTGCAGTAATCTACACAAAACTTCGCAATGTCTTCGGCTCGAAAGCTCCGCACCGGTTCGGATCGGGACCGAACCAATCCCCTTCGACTCTGCACAGAAGTGCGCGCACGCTCTCTGCTGGAACAACCGGCTCGGTTCGGATCCGATCCGAACCGACTGGGCCTGCTGCTGCCACACTTCAGATTTGACCGATTCTCTTGCCATAACCACCTCCTACAAACACGGATCGGCCTCCACCTGTCCTAGCACGACCTGATGACCACTTCTCCACTACTTCCGAGATCACCTCAGCGCGTGCCACGTGCCCCTCCGATCCGAACCGATTCAGACTCCCTGGCACTCCTCTACGCCTATAAATACACCACAACATGGCCATTTCAAGGGACTTTTGGCACTTGTTCTGGAGGGATTCCACCATTATCGAAATAAGGACTTTGTGAACAGCGGAAGACCGCCCTCTAATCAATCAAAACACGAGGATTTCGTGTATAATCTTCCCTTTAATCTCCTCTTCTTCAGTGTAAACACGAGGATTTCATGCATAAACTGCAAACAAACATCATTGTAATAGTTTTCTTAAGATTTAAGAAACTATAAAGTGGACGTAGGCTTGGATTGAGCCCAACCACTATAAAAATATTGTGTGTATCCTTTACTTTTACTGCTTTTTCTGCATTGTTGGTGATCGTGAGGTTGTCACATTGAATTTGGGTGTTAGTACCAAAATTTGGTCTAACATTTTCACACATATTTGCTTTCTCTTCTTCGCAGGTATGGATTATACTTGCAGCTGGCAGGCCCGGCGCGGCCTTGGATTTCTTGGATTATCCAGAACACATCTTCCTTCATTCAGCAAGATATGTTCTGGGGGGCAAAATGTTGACCCGCTTTTTAGTCAAAGCTGTCATACATGGAATCTCTTCCGAACAATACGCTCAAGTGTTGGGAATACCGTCAGAAGACAGCAAGCGATTTGGTTGAAATCGCATCACAAACAAAGAATGGCCCAGAACTCCTATCGGACGACCTTTTCTGGGCCCGAAATCATCAATTACGGAGCTGAGCTCAGTAATTCTCGTAGCTCTCTGAATGAGCTTCAGTTTGAGCTTTGGTTCAACTCAATCGGACTTACGGTTTGAAAGTTATGCCCATTTCCGTGAACGGATGCAGAACCGGAAACTTGGATTTGGAATTAGCATATCCCTTTCGGATCGGATCGGCCTAGGAGGACCGGATCGGATTAAGACATCACTCCTTCACCAACTTAGCATCTTCCCTTCAACGCACAGGTGCCGGCTCGGATTGGAGACCCCGGTTCGGATCGGGATGAGGCAGACCCGACCCGCCTGCAGTAATCTACACAAAACTTCGCAATGTCTTCGGCTCGAAAGCTCCGCACCGGTTCGGATCGGGACCGAACCAATCCCCTTCGACTCTGCACAGAAGTGCGCGCACGCTCTCTGCTGGAACAACCGGCTCGGTTCGGATCCGATCCGAACCGACTGGGCCTGCTGCTGCCACACTTCAGATTTGACCGATTCTCTTGCCATAACCACCTCCTACAAACACGGATCGGCCTCCACCTGTCCTAGCACGACCTGATGACCACTTCTCCACTACTTCCGAGATCACCTCAGTGCGTGCCACGTGCCCCTCCGATCCGAACCGATTCAGATTCCCTGGCACTCCTCTACGCCTATAAATACACCACAACATGGCCATTTCAAGGGACTTTTGGCACTTGTTCTGGAGGGATTCCACCATTATCGAAATAAGGACTTTGTGAACAGCGGAAGACCGCCCTCTAATCAATCAAAACACGAGGATTTCGTGTATAATCTTCCCTTTAATCTCCTCTTCTTCATTGTAAACACGAGGATTTCATGCATAAACTGCAAACAAACATCATTGTAATAGTTTTCTTAAGATTTAAGAAACTATAAAGTGGACGTAGGCTTGGATTGAGCCCAACCACTATAAAAATATTGTGTGTATCCTTTACTTTTACTGCTTTTTCTGCATTGTTGGTGATCGTGAGGTTGTCACATTGAATTTGGGTGTTAGTACCAAAATTTGGTCTAACATTTTCACACATATTTGCTTTCTCTTCTTCGCTGGTATGGATTATACTTGCAGCTGGCAGGCTCGGCGCGGCCTTGGATTTCTTGGATTATCCAGAACACATCTTCCTTCATTCAGCAAGATATGTTCTGGGGGGCAAAATGTTGACCCGCTTTTTAGTCAAAGCAGTCATACATGGAATCTCTTCTGAACAATACGCTCAAGTGTTGGGAATACCGTCAGAAGACAGCAAGCGATTTGGTTGAAATCGCATCACAAACAAAGAATGGCCCGGAACTCCTGTCGGACGACCTTTTCTGGGCCCGAAATCATCAATTACGGAGCTAAGCTCCGTAATTCTCGTAGCTCTCTGAATGAGCTTCAGTTTGAGCTTTGGTTCAACTCAATCGGACTTACGGTTTGAAAGTTATGCCCATTTCCGTGAACGCATGCAGAACCGGAAACTTGGATTTGGAATTAGCATATCCCTTTCGGATCGGATCGGCCTAGGAGGACCGGATCGGATTAAGACATCACTCCTTCACCAACTTAGCATCTTCCCTTCAACGCACAGGTGCCGGCTCGGATTGGAGACCCCGGTTCGGATCGGGATGAGGCAGACCCGACCCGCCTGCAGTAATCTACACAAAACTTCGCAATGTCTTCGGCTCGAAAGCTCCGCACCGGTTCGGATCGGGACTGAACCGATCCCCTTCGACTCTGCACAGAAGTGCGCGCACGCTCTCTGCTGGAACAACCGGCTCGGTTCGGATCCGATCCGAACCGACTGGGCCTGCTGCTCCCACACTTCAGATTTGACCGATTCTCTTGCCATAACCACCTCCTACAAACACGGATCGGCCTCCACCTGTCCTAGCACGACCTGATGACCACTTCTCCACTACTTCCGAGATCACCTCAGCGCGTGCCACGTGCCCCTCCGATCCGAACCGATTCAGACTCCCTGGCACTCCTCTACGCCTATAAATACACCACAACATGGCCATTTCAAGGGACTTTTGGCACTTGTTCTGGAGGGATTCCACCATTATTGAAACAAGGACTTTGTGAACAGCGGAAGACCGCCCTCTAATCAATCAAAACACGAGGATTTCGTGTATAATCTTCCCTTTAATCTCCTCTTCTTCACTGCAAACACGAGGATTTCATGTATAAGCTGCAAACAAACATCATTGTAATAGTTTTCTTAAGATTTAAGAAACTATAAAGTGGACGTAGGCTTGGATTGAGCCCAACCACTATAAAAATATTGTGTGTATCCTTTACTTTTACTGCTTTTTCTGCATTGTTGGTGATCGTGAGGTTGTCACATTGAATTTGGGTGTTAGTACCAAAATTTGGTCTAACATTTTCACACATATTTGCTTTCTCTTCTTCGCAGGTATGGATTATACTTGCAGCTGGCAGGCCCGGCGCGGCCTTGGATTTCTTGGATTATCCAGAACACATCTTCCTTCATTCAGCAAGATATGTTCTGGGGGGCAAAATGTTGACCCGCTTTTTAGTCAAAGCAGTCATACATGGAATCTCTTCTGAACAATATGCTCAAGTGTTGGGAATACCGTCAGAAGACAGCAAGCGATTTGGTTGAAATCGCATAACAAACAAAGAATGGCCCGGAACTCCTATCGGACGACCTTTTATGGGCCCGAAATCATCAATTACGGAGCTGAGCTCTGTAGTTCTCGTAGCTCTCTGAATGAGCTTCAGTTTGAGCTTTGGTTCAACTCAATCGGACTTACGGTTTGAAAGTTATGCCCATTTCCGTGAACGCATGCAGAACCGGAAACTTGGATTTGGAATTAGCATATCCCTTTCGGATCGGATCGGCCTAGGAGGACCGGATCGGATTAAGACATCACTCCTTCACCAACTTAGCATCTTCCCTTCAACGCACAGGTGTCGGCTCGGATTGGAGACCCCGGTTCGGATCGGGATGAGGCAGACCCGACCCGCCTGCAGTAATCTACACAAAACTTCGCAATGTCTTCGGCTCGAAAGCTCCGCACCGGTTCGGATCGGGACCGAACCGATCCCCTTCGACTCTGCACAGAAGTGCGCGCACGCTCTCTGCTGGAACAACCGGCTCGGTTCGGATCCGATCCGAACCGACTGGGCCTGCTGTTGCCACACTTCAGATTTGACCGATTCTCTTGCCACAACCACCTCCTACAAACACGGATCGGCCTCCACCTGTCCTAGCACGACCTGATGACCACTTCTCCACTACTTCCGAGATCACCTCAGCGCGTGCCACGTGCCCCTCCGATCCGAACCGATTCAGACTCCCTGGCACTCCTCTACGCCTATAAATACACCACAACATGGCCATTTCAAGGGACTTTTGGCACTTGTTCTGGAGGGATTCCACCATTATCGAAACAAGGACTTTGTGAACAGCGGAAGACCGCCCTCTAATCAATCAAAACACGAGGATTTCGTGTATAATCTTCCCTTTAATCTCCTCTTCTTCATTGTAAACACGAGGATTTCATGCATAAACTGCAAACAAACATCATTGTAATAGTTTTCTTAAGATTTAAGAAACTATAAAGTGGACGTAGGCTTGGATTGAGCCCAACCACTATAAAAATATTGTGTGTATCCTTTACTTTTACTGCTTTTTCTGCATTGTTGGTGATCGTGAGGTTGTCACATTGAATTTGGGTGTTAGTACCAAAATTTGGTCTAACATTTTCACACATATTTGCTTTCTCTTCTTCGCTGGTATGGATTATACTTGCAGCTGGCAGGCTCGGCGCGGCCTTGGATTTCTTGGATTATCCAGAACACATCTTCCTTCATTCAGCAAGATATGTTCTGGGGGGCAAAATGTTGACCCGCTTTTTAGTCAAAGCAGTCATACATGGAATCTCTTCTGAACAATACGCTCAAGTGTTGGGAATACCGTCAGAAGACAGCAAGCGATTTGGTTGAAATCGCATCACAAACAAAGAATGGCCCGGAACTCCTGTCGGACGACCTTTTCTGGGCCCGAAATCATCAATTACGGAGCTATGTTCCGTATTTCTCGTAGCTCTCTGAATGAGCTTCAGTTTGAGCTTTGGTTCAACTCAATCGGACTTACGGTTTGAAAGTTATGCCCATTTCCGTGAACGCATGCAGAACCGGAAACTTGGATTTGGAATTAGCATATCCCTTTCGGATCGGATCGGCCTAGGAGGACCGGATCGGATTAAGACATCACTCCTTCACCAACTTAGCATCTTCCCTTCAACGCACAGGTGCCGGCTCGGATTGGAGACCCCGGTTCGGATCGGGATGAGGCAGACCCGACCCGCCTGCAGTAATCTACACAAAACTTCGCAATGTCTTCGGCTCGAAAGCTCCGCACCGGTTCGGATCGGGACTGAACCGATCCCCTTCGACTCTGCACAGAAGTGCGCGCACGCTCTCTGCTGGAACAACCGGCTCGGTTCGGATCCGATCCGAACCGACTGGGCCTGCTGCTCCCACACTTCAGATTTGACCGATTCTCTTGCCATAACCACCTCCTACAAACACGGATCGGCCTCCACCTGTCCTAGCACGACCTGATGACCACTTCTCCACTACTTCCGAGATCACCTCAGCGCGTGCCACGTGCCCCTCCGATCCGAACCGATTCAGACTCCCTGGCACTCCTCTACGCCTATAAATACACCACAACATGGCCATTTCAAGGGACTTTTGGCACTTGTTCTGGAGGGATTCCACCATTATTGAAACAAGGACTTTGTGAACAGCGGAAGACCGCCCTCTAATCAATCAAAACACGAGGATTTCGTGTATAATCTTCCCTTTAATCTCCTCTTCTTCACTGCAAACACGAGGATTTCATGTATAAGCTGCAAACAAACATCATTGTAATAGTTTTCTTAAGATTTAAGAAACTATAAAGTGGACGTAGGCTTGGATTGAGCCCAACCACTATAAAAATATTGTGTGTATCCTTTACTTTTACTGCTTTTTCTGCATTGTTGGTGATCGTGAGGTTGTCACATTGAATTTGGGTGTTAGTACCAAAATTTGGTCTAACATTTTCACACATATTTGCTTTCTCTTCTTCGCAGGTATGGATTATACTTGCAGCTGGCAGGCCCGGCGCGGCCTTGGATTTCTTGGATTATCCAGAACACATCTTCCTTCATTCAGCAAGATATGTTCTGGGGGGCAAAATGTTGACCCGCTTTTTAGTCAAAGCAGTCATACATGGAATCTCTTCTGAACAATATGCTCAAGTGTTGGGAATACCGTCAGAAGACAGCAAGCGATTTGGTTGAAATCGCATAACAAACAAAGAATGGCCCGGAACTCCTATCGGACGACCTTTTATGGGCCCGAAATCATCAATTACGGAGCTGAGCTCTGTAGTTCTCGTAGCTCTCTGAATGAGCTTCAGTTTGAGCTTTGGTTCAACTCAATCGGACTTACGGTTTGAAAGTTATGCCCATTTCCGTGAACGCATGCAGAACCGGAAACTTGGATTTGGAATTAGCATATCCCTTTCGGATCGGATCGGCCTAGGAGGACCGGATCGGATTAAGACATCACTCCTTCACCAACTTAGCATCTTCCCTTCAACGCACAGGTGTCGGCTCGGATTGGAGACCCCGGTTCGGATCGGGATGAGGCAGACCCGACCCGCCTGCAGTAATCTACACAAAACTTCGCAATGTCTTCGGCTCGAAAGCTCCGCACCGGTTCGGATCGGGACCGAACCGATCCCCTTCGACTCTGCACAGAAGTGCGCGCACGCTCTCTGCTGGAACAACCGGCTCGGTTCGGATCCGATCCGAACCGACTGGGCCTGCTGTTGCCACACTTCAGATTTGACCGATTCTCTTGCCACAACCACCTCCTACAAACACGGATCGGCCTCCACCTGTCCTAGCACGACCTGATGACCACTTCTCCACTACTTCCGAGATCACCTCAGCGCGTGCCACGTGCCCCTCCGATCCGAACCGATTCAGACTCCCTGGCACTCCTCTACGCCTATAAATACACCACAACATGGCCATTTCAAGGGACTTTTGGCACTTGTTCTGGAGGGATTCCACCATTATCGAAACAAGGACTTTGTGAACAGCGGAAGACCGCCCTCTAATCAATCAAAACACGAGGATTTCGTGTATAATCTTCCCTTTAATCTCCTCTTCTTCATTGTAAACACGAGGATTTCATGCATAAACTGCAAACAAACATCATTGTAATAGTTTTCTTAAGATTTAAGAAACTATAAAGTGGACGTAGGCTTGGATTGAGCCCAACCACTATAAAAATATTGTGTGTATCCTTTACTTTTACTGCTTTTTCTGCATTGTTGGTGATCGTGAGGTTGTCACATTGAATTTGGGTGTTAGTACCAAAATTTGGTCTAACATTTTCACACATATTTGCTTTCTCTTCTTCGCTGGTATGGATTATACTTGCAGCTGGCAGGCTCGGCGCGGCCTTGGATTTCTTGGATTATCCAGAACACATCTTCCTTCATTCAGCAAGATATGTTCTGGGGGGCAAAATGTTGACCCGCTTTTTAGTCAAAGCAGTCATACATGGAATCTCTTCTGAACAATACGCTCAAGTGTTGGGAATACCGTCAGAAGACAGCAAGCGATTTGGTTGAAATCGCATCACAAACAAAGAATGGCCCGGAACTCCTGTCGGACGACCTTTTCTGGGCCCGAAATCATCAATTACGGAGCTATGCTCCGTAAATCTCGTAGCTCTCTGAATGAGCTTCAGTTTGAGCTTTGGTTCAACTCAATCGGACTTACGGTTTGAAAGTTATGCCCATTTCCGTGAACGCATGCAGAACCGGAAACTTGGATTTGGAATTAGCATATCCCTTTCGGATCGGATCGGCCTAGGAGGACCGGATCGGATTAAGACATCACTCCTTCACCAACTTAGCATCTTCCCTTCAACGCATAGGTGCCGGCTCGGATTGGAGACCCCGGTTCGGATCGGGATGAGGCAGACCCGACCCGCCTGCAGTAATCTACACAAAACTTCGCAATGTCTTCGGCTCGAAAGCTCCGCACCGGTTCGGATCGGGACTGAACCGATCCCCTTCGACTCTGCACAGAAGTGCGCGCACGCTCTCTGCTGGAACAACCGGCTCGGTTCGGATCCGATCCGAACCGACTGGGCCTGCTGCTCCCACACTTCAGATTTGACCGATTCTCTTGCCATAACCACCTCCTACAAACACGGATCGGCCTCCACCTGTCCTAGCACGACCTGATGACCACTTCTCCACTACTTCCGAGATCACCTCAGCGCGTGCCACGTGCCCCTCCGATCCGAACCGATTCAGACTCCCTGGCACTCCTCTACGCCTATAAATACACCACAACATGGCCATTTCAAGGGACTTTTGGCACTTGTTCTGGAGGGATTCCACCATTATTGAAACAAGGACTTTGTGAACAGCGGAAGACCGCCCTCTAATCAATCAAAACACGAGGATTTCGTGTATAATCTTCCCTTTAATCTCCTCTTCTTCACTGCAAACACGAGGATTTCATGTATAAGCTGCAAACAAACATCATTGTAATAGTTTTCTTAAGATTTAAGAAACTATAAAGTGGACGTAGGCTTGGATTGAGCCCAACCACTATAAAAATATTGTGTGTATCCTTTACTTTTACTGCTTTTTCTGCATTGTTGGTGATCGTGAGGTTGTCACATTGAATTTGGGTGTTAGTACCAAAATTTGGTCTAACATTTTCACACATATTTGCTTTCTCTTCTTCGCAGGTATGGATTATACTTGCAGCTGGCATGCCCGGCGCGGCCTTGGATTTCTTGGATTATCCAGAACACATCTTCCTTCATTCAGCAAGATATGTTCTGGGGGGCAAAATGTTGACCCGCTTTTTAGTCAAAGCAGTCATACATGGAATCTCTTCTGAACAATATGCTCAAGTGTTGGGAATACCGTCAGAAGACAGCAAGCGATTTAGTTGAAATCGCATAACAAACAAAGAATGGCCCGGAACTCCTATCGGACGACCTTTTATGGGCCCGAAATCATCAATTACGGAGCCGAGCTCTGTAATTCTCGTAGCTCTCTGAATGAGCTTCAGTTTGAGCTTTGGTTCAACTCAATCGGACTTACGGTTTGAAAGTTATGCCCATTTCCGTGAACGCATGCAGAACCGGAAACTTGGATTTGGAATTAGCATATCCCTTTCGGATCGGATCGGCCTAGGAGGACCGGATCGGATTAAGACATCACTCCTTCACCAAGGCTCGGATTGGAGACCCCGGTTCGGATCGGGATGAGGCAGACCCGACCCGCCTGCAGTAATCTACACAAAACTTCGCAATGTCTTCGGCTCGAAAGCTCCGCACCGGTTCGGATCGGGACCGAACCGATCCCCTTCGACTCTGCACAGAAGTGCGCGCACGCTCTCTGCTGGAACAACCGGCTCGGTTCGGATCCGATCCGAACCGACTGGGCCTGCTGTTGCCACACTTCAGATTTGACCGATTCTCTTGCCACAACCACCTCCTACAAACACGGATCGGCCTCCACCTGTCCTAGCACGACCTGATGACCACTTCTCCACTACTTCCGAGATCACCTCAGCGCGTGCCACGTGCCCCTCCGATCCGAACCGATTCAGACTCCCTGGCACTCCTCTACGCCTATAAATACACCACAACATGGCCATTTCAAGGGACTTTTGGCACTTGTTCTGGAGGGATTCCACCATTATCGAAACAAGGACTTTGTGAACAGCGGAAGACCGCCCTCTAATCAATCAAAACACGAGGATTTCGTGTATAATCTTCCCTTTAATCTCCTCTTCTTCATTGTAAACACGAGGATTTCATGCATAAACTGCAAACAAACATCATTGTAATAGTTTTCTTAAGATTTAAGAAACTATAAAGTGGACGTAGGCTTGGATTGAGCCCAACCACTATAAAAATATTGTGTGTATCCTTTACTTTTACTGCTTTTTCTGCATTGTTGGTGATCGTGAGGTTGTCACATTGAATTTGGGTGTTAGTACCAAAATTTGGTCTAACATTTTCACACATATTTGCTTTCTCTTCTTCGCTGGTATGGATTATACTTGCAGCTGGCAGGCTCGGCGCGGCCTTGGATTTCTTGGATTATCCAGAACACATCTTCCTTCATTCAGCAAGATATGTTCTGGGGGGCAAAATGTTGACCCGCTTTTTAGTCAAAGCAGTCATACATGGAATCTCTTCTGAACAATACGCTCAAGTGTTGGGAATACCGTCAGAAGACAGCAAGCGATTTGGTTGAAATCGCATCACAAACAAAGAATGGCCCGGAACTCCTGTCGAACGACCTTTTCTGGGCCCGAAATCATCAATTACGGAGCTATGCTCCGTAATTCTCGTAGCTCTCTGAATGAGCTTCAGTTTGAGCTTTGGTTCAACTCAATCGGACTTACGGTTTGAAAGTTATGCCCATTTCCGTGAACGCATGCAGAACCGGAAACTTGGATTTGGAATTAGCATATCCCTTTCGGATCAGATCGGCCTAGGAGGACCGGATCGGATTAAGACATCACTCCTTCACCAACTTAGCATCTTCCCTTCAACGCACAGGTGCCGGCTCGGATTGGAGACCCCGGTTCGGATCGGGATGAGGCAGACCCGACCCGCCTGCAGTAATCTACACAAAACTTCGCAATGTCTTCGGCTCGAAAGCTCCGCACCGGTTCGGATCGGGACTGAACCGATCCCCTTCGACTCTGCACAGAAGTGCGCGCACGCTCTCTGCTGGAACAACCGGCTCGGTTCGGATCCGATCCGAACCAACTGGGCCTGCTGCTCCCACACTTCAGATTTGACCGATTCTCTTGCCATAACCACCTCCTACAAACACGGATCGGCCTCCACCTGTCCTAGCACGACCTGATGACCACTTCTCCACTACTTCCGAGATCACCTCAGCGCGTGCCACGTGCCCCTCCGATCCGAACCGATTCAGACTCCCTGGCACTCCTCTACGCCTATAAATACACCACAACATGGCCATTTCAAGGGACTTTTGGCACTTGTTCTGGAGGGATTCCACCATTATTGAAACAAGGACTTTGTGAACAGCGGAAGACCGCCCTCTAATCAATCAAAACACGAGGATTTCGTGTATAATCTTCCCTTTAATCTCCTCTTCTTCACTGCAAACACGAGGATTTCATGTATAAGCTGCAAACAAACATCATTGTAATAGTTTTCTTAAGATTTAAGAAACTATAAAGTGGACGTAGGCTTGGATTGAGCCCAACCACTATAAAAATATTGTGTGTATCCTTTACTTTTACTGCTTTTTCTGCATTGTTGGTGATCGTGAGGTTGTCACATTGAATTTGGGTGTTAGTACCAAAATTTGGTCTAACATTTTCACACATATTTGCTTTCTCTTCTTCGCAGGTATGGATTATACTTGCAGCTGGCAGGCCCGGCGCGGCCTTGGATTTCTTGGATTATCCAGAACACATCTTCCTTCATTCAGCAAGATATGTTCTGGGGGGCAAAATGTTGACCCGCTTTTTAGTCAAAGCAGTCATACATGGAATCTCTTCTGAACAATATGCTCAAGTGTTGGGAATACCGTCAGAAGACAGCAAGCGATTTGGTTGAAATCGCATAACAAACAAAGAATGGCCCGGAACTCCTATCGGACGACCTTTTATGGGCCCGAAATCATCAATTACGGAGCTTAGCTCTGTAATTCTCGTAGCTCTCTGAATGAGCTTCAGTTTGAGCTTTGGTTCAACTCAATCGGACTTACGGTTTGAAAGTTATGCCCATTTCCGTGAACGCATGCAGAACCGGAAACTTGGATTTGGAATTAGCATATCCCTTTCGGATCGGATCGGCCTAGGAGGACCGGATCGGATTAAGACATCACTCCTTCACCAACTTAGCATCTTCCCTTCAACGAACAGGTGTCGGCTCGGATTGGAGACCCCGGTTCGGATCGGGATGAGGCAGACCCGACCCGCCTGCAGTAATCTACACAAAACTTCGCAATGTCTTCGGCTCGAAAGCTCCGCACCGGTTCGAATCGGGACCGAACCGATCCCCTTCGACTCTGCACAGAAGTGCGCGCACGCTCTCTGCTGGAACAACCGGCTCGGTTCGGATCCGATCCGAACCGACTGGGCCTGCTGTTGCCACACTTCAGATTTGACCGATTCTCTTGCCATAACCACCTCCTACAAACACGGATCGGCCTCCACCTGTCCTAGCACGACCTGATGACCACTTCTCCACTACTTCCGAGATCACCTCAGCGCGTGCCACGTGCCCCTCCGATCCGAACCGATTCAGACTCCCTGGCACTCCTCTACGCCTATAAATACACCACAACATGGCCATTTCAAGGGACTTTTGGCACTTGTTCTGGAGGGATTCCACCATTATCGAAACAAGGACTTTGTGAACAGCGGAAGACCGCCCTCTAATCAATCAAAACACGAGGATTTCGTGTATAATCTTCCCTTTAATCTCCTCTTCTTCATTGTAAACACGAGGATTTCATGCATAAACTGCAAACAAACATCATTGTAATAGTTTTCTTAAGATTTAAGAAACTATAAAGTGGACGTAGGCTTGGATTGAGCCCAACCACTATAAAAATATTGTGTGTATCCTTTACTTTTACTGCTTTTTCTGCATTGTTGGTGATCGTGAGGTTGTCACATTGAATTTGGGTGTTAGTACCAAAATTTGGTCTAACATTTTCACACATATTTGCTTTCTCTTCTTCGCTGGTATGGATTATACTTGCAGCTGGCAGGCTCGGCGCGGCCTTGGATTTCTTGGATTATCCAGAACACATCTTCCTTCATTCAGCAAGATATGTTCTGGAGGGCAAAATGTTGACCCGCTTTTTAGTCAAAGCAGTCATACATGGAATCTCTTCTGAACAATACGCTCAAGTGTTGGGAATACCGTCAGAAGACAGCAAGCGATTTGGTTGAAATCGCATCACAAACAAAGAATGGCCCGGAACTCCTGTCGGACGACCTTTTCTGGGCCCAAAATCATCAATTACGGAGCTATGCTCCGTAATTCTCGTAGCTCTCTGAATGAGCTTCAGTTTGAGCTTTGGCTCAACTCAATCGGACTTACGGCTTGAATGTTATGTCCATTTCCGTGAACGCATGCAGAACCGGAAACTTGGATTTGGAATTAGCATATCCCTTTCGGATCGGATCGGCCTAGGAGGACCGGATCGGATTAAGACATCACTCCTTCACCAACATAGCATCTTCCCTTCAACGCACAGGTGCCGGCTCGGATTGGAGACCCCGGTTCGGATCGGGATGAGGCAGACCCGACCCGCCTGCAGTAATCTACACAAAACTTCGCAATGTCTTCGGCTCGAAAGCTCCGCACCGGTTCGGATCGGGACTGAACCGATCCCCTTCGACTCTGCACAGAAGTGCGCGCACGCTCTCTGCTGGAACAACCGGCTCGGTTCGGATCCGATCCGAACCAACTGGGCCTGCTGCTCCCACACTTCAGATTTGACCGATTCTCTTGCCATAACCACCTCCTACAAACACGGATCGGCCTCCACCTGTCCTAGCACGACCTGATGACCACTTCTCCACTACTTCCGAGATCACCTCAGCGCGTGCCACGTGCCCCTCCGATCCGAACCGATTCAGACTCCCTGGCACTCATCTACGCCTATAAATACACCACAACATGGCCATTTCAAGGGACTTTTGGCACTTGTTCTGGAGGGATTCCACCATTATTGAAACAAGGACTTTGTGAACAGCGGAAGACCGCCCTCTAATCAATCAAAACACGAGGATTTCGTGTATAATCTTCCCTTTAATCTCCTCTTCTTCACTGCAAACACGAGGATTTCATGTATAAGCTGCAAACAAACATCATTGTAATAGTTTTCTTAAGATTTAAGAAACTATAAAGTGGACGTAGGCTTGGATTGAGCCCAACCACTATAAAAATATTGTGTGTATCCTTTACTTTTACTGCTTTTTCTGCATTGTTGGTGATCGTGAGGTTGTCACATTGAATTTGGGTGTTAGTACCAAAATTTGGTCTAACATTTTCACACATATTTGCTTTCTCTTCTTCGCAGGTATGGATTATACTTGCAGCTGGCAGGCCCGGCGCGACCTTGGATTTCTTGGATTATCCAGAACACATCTTCCTTCATTCAGCAAGATATGTTCTGGGGGGCAAAATGTTGACCCGCTTTTTAGTCAAAGCAGTCATACATGGAATCTCTTCTGAACAATACGCTCAAGTGTTGGGAATACCGTCAGAAGACAGCAAGCGATTTGGTTGAAATCGCATAACAAACAAAGAATGGCCCGGAACTCCTATCGGACGACCTTTTATGGGCCCGAAATCATCAATTACGGAGCTGAGCTCTGTAATTCTCGTAGCTCTCTGAATGAGCTTCAGTTTGAGCTTTGGTTCAACTCAATCGGACTTACGGTTTGAAAGTTATGCCCATTTCCGTGAACGCATGCAGAACCGGAAACTTGGATTTGGAATTAGCATATCCCTTTCGGATCGGATCGGCCTAGGAGGACCGGATCGGATTAAGACATCACTCCTTCACCAACTTAGCATCTTCCCTTCAACGCACAGGTGTCGGCTCGGATTGGAGACCCCGGTTCGGATCGGGATGAGGCAGACCCGACCCGCCTGCAGTAATCTACACAAAACTTCGCAATGCCTTCGGCTCGAAAGCTCCGCACCGGTTCGGATCGGGACCGAACCGATCCCCTTCGACTCTGCACAGAAGTGCGCGCACACTCTCTGCTGGAACAACCGGCTCGGTTCGGATCCGATCCGAACCGACTGGGCCTGCTGTTGCCACACTTCAGATTTGACCGATTCTCTTGCCATAACCACCTCCTACAAACACGGATCGGCCTCCACCTGTCCTAGCACGACCTGATGACCACTTCTCCACTACTTCCGAGATCACCTCAGCGCGTGCCATGTGCCCCTCCGATCCGAACCGATTCAGACTCCCTGGCACTCCTCTACGCCTATAAATACACCACAACATGGCCATTTCAAGGGACTTTTGGCACTTGTTCTGGAGGGATTCCACCATTATCGAAACAAGGACTTTGTGAACAGCGGAAGACCGCCCTCTAATCAATCAAAACATGAGGATTTCGTGTATAATCTTCCCTTTAATCTCCTCTTCTTCATTGTAAACACGAGGATTTCATGCATAAACTGCAAACAAACATCATTGTAATAGTTTTCTTAAGATTTAAGAAACTATAAAGTGGACGTAGGCTTGGATTGAGCCCAACCACTATAAAAATATTGTGTGTATCCTTTACTTTTACTGCTTTTTCTGCATTGTTGGTGATCGTGAGGTTGTCACATTGAATTTGGGTGTTAGTACCAAAATTTGGTCTAACATTTTCACACATATTTGCTTTCTCTTCTTCGCTGGTATGGATTATACTTGCAGCTGGCAGGCTCGGCGCGGCCTTGGATTTCTTGGATTATCCAGAACACATCTTCCTTCATTCAGCAAGATATGTTCTGGGGGGCAAAATGTTGACCCGCTTTTTAGTCAAAGCAGTCATACATGGAATCTCTTCTGAACAATACGCTCAAGTGTTGGGAATACCGTCAGAAGACAGCAAGCGATTTGGTTGAAATCGCATCACAAACAAAGAATGGCCCGGAACTCCTGTCGGACGACCTTTTCTGGGCCCGAAATCATCAATTACGGAGCTATGCTCCGTAATTCTCGTAGCTCTCTGAATGAGCTTCAGTTTGAGCTTTGGTTCAACTCAATCGGACTTACGGTTTGAAAGTTATGCCCATTTCCGTGAACGCATGCAGAACCGGAAACTTGGATTTGGAATTAGCATATCCCTTTCGGATCGGATCGGCCTAGGAGGACCGGATCGGATTAAGACATCACTCCTTCACCAACTTAGCATCTTCCCTTCAACGCACAGGTGCCGGCTCGGATTGGAGACCCCGGTTCGGATCGGGATGAGGCAGACCCGACCCGCCTGCAGTAATCTACACAAAACTTCGCAATGCCTTCGGCTCGAAAGCTCCGCACCGGTTCGGATCGGGACCGAACCGATCCCCTTCGACTCTACACAGAAGTGCGCGCACGCTCTCTGCTGGAACAACCGGCTCGGTTCGGATCCGATCCGAACCGACTGGGCCTGCTGTTGCCACACTTCAGATTTGACCGATTCTCTTGCCATAACCACCTCCTACAAACACGGATCGGCCTCCACCTGTCCTAGCACGACCTGATGACCACTTCTCCACTACTTCCGAGATCACCTCAGCGCGTGCCATGTGCCCCTCCGATCCGAACCGATTCAGACTCCCTGGCACTCCTCTACGCCTATAAATACACCACAACATGGCCATTTCAAGGGACTTTTGGCACTTGTTCTGGAGGGATTCCACCATTATCGAAACAAGGACTTTGTGAACAGCGGAAGACCGCCCTCTAATCAATCAAAACACGAGGATTTCGTGTATAATCTTCCCTTTAATCTCCTCTTCTTCATTGTAAACACGAGGATTTCATGCATAAACTGCAAACAAACATCATTGTAATAGTTTTCTTAAGATTTAAGAAACTATAAAGTGGACGTAGGCTTGGATTGAGCCCAACCACTATAAAAATATTGTGTGTATCCTTTACTTTTACTGCTTTTTCTGCATTGTTGGTGATCGTGAGGTTGTCACATTGAATTTGGGTGTTAGTACCAAAATTTGGTCTAACATTTTCACACATATTTGCTTTCTCTTCTTCGCTGGTATGGATTATACTTGCAGCTGGCAGGCTCGGCGCGGCCTTGGATTTCTTGGATTATCCAGAACACATCTTCCTTCATTCAGCAAGATATGTTCTGGGGGGCAAAATGTTGACCCGCTTTTTAGTCAAAGCAGTCATACATGGAATCTCTTCTGAACAATACGCTCAAGTGTTGGGAATACCGTCAGAAGACAGCAAGCGATTTGGTTGAAATCGCATCACAAACAAAGAATGGCCCGGAACTCCTGTCGGACGACCTTTTCTGCGCCCGAAATCATCAATTACGGAGCTATGCTCCGTAATTCTCGTAGCTCTCTGAATGAGCTTCAGTTTGAGCTTTGGTTCAACTCAATCGGACTTACGGTTTGAAAGTTATGCCCATTTCCGTGAACGCATGCAGAACCGGAAACTTGGATTTGGAATTAGCATATCCCTTTCGGATCGGATCGGCCTAGGAGGACCGGATCGGATTAAGACATCACTCCTTCACCAACTTAGCATCTTCCCTTCAACGCACAGGTGCCGGCTCGGATTGGAGACCCCGGTTCGGATCGGGATGAGGCAGACCCGACCCGCCTGCAGTAATCTACACAAAACTTCGCAATGTCTTCGGCTCGAAAGCTCCGCACCGGTTCGGATCGGGACTGAACCGATCCCCTTCGACTCTACACAGAAGTGCGCGCACGCTCTCTGCTGGAACAACCGGCTTGGTTCGGATCCGATCCGAACCGACTGGGCCTGCTGTTGCCACACTTCAGATTTGACCGATTCTCTTGCCATAACCACCTCCTACAAACACGGATCGGCCTCCACCTGTCCTAGCACGACCTGATGACCACTTCTCCACTACTTCCGAGATCACCTCAGCGCGTGCCATGTGCCCCTCCGATCCGAACCGATTCAGACTCCCTGGCACTCCTCTACGCCTATAAATACACCACAACATGGCCATTTCAAGGGACTTTTGGCACTTGTTCTGGAGGGATTCCACCATTATCGAAACAAGGACTTTGTGAACAGCGGAAGACCGCCCTCTAATCAATCAAAACACAAGGATTTCGTGTATAATCTTCCCTTTAATCTCCTCTTCTTCATTGTAAACACGAGGATTTCATGCATAAACTGCAAACAAACATCATTGTAATAGTTTTCTTAAGATTTAAGAAACTATAAAGTGGACGTAGGCTTGGATTGAGCCCAACCACTATAAAAATATTGTGTGTATCCTTTACTTTTACTGCTTTTTCTGCATTGTTGGTGATCGTGAGGTTGTCACATTGAATTTGGGTGTTAGTACCAAAATTTGGTCTAACATTTTCACACATATTTGCTTTCTCTTCTTCGCTGGTATGGATTATACTTGCAGCTGGCAGGCTCGGCGCGGCCTTGGATTTCTTGGATTATCCAGAACACATCTTCCTTCATTCAGCAAGATATGTTCTGGGGGGCAAAATGTTGACCCGCTTTTTAGTCAAAGCAGTCATACATGGAATCTCTTCTGAACAATACGCTCAAGTGTTGGGAATACCGTCAGAAGACAGCAAGCGATTTGGTTGAAATCGCATCACAAACAAAGAATGGCCCGGAACTCCTGTCGGACGACCTTTTCTGCGCCCGAAATCATCAATTACGGAGCTATGCTCCGTAATTCTCGTAGCTCTCTGAATGAGCTTCAGTTTGAGCTTTGGTTCAACTCAATCGGACTTACGGTTTGAAAGTTATGCCCATTTCCGTGAACGCATGCAGAACCGGAAACTTGGATTTGGAATTAGCATATCCCTTTCGGATCGGATCGGCCTAGGAGGACCGGATCGGATTAAGACATCACTCCTTCACCAACTTAGCATCTTCCCTTCAACGCACAGGTGCCGGCTCGGATTGGAGACCCCGGTTCGGATCGGGATGAGGCAGACCCGACCCGCCTGCAGTAATCTACACAAAACTTCGCAATGTCTTCGGCTCGAAAGCTCCGCACCGGTTCGGATCGGGACTGAACCGATCCCCTTCGACTCTACACAGAAGTGCACGCACGCTCTCTGCTGGAACAACCGGCTCGGTTCGGATCCGATCCGAACCGACTGGGCCTGCTGTTGCCACACTTCAGATTTGACCGATTCTCTTGCCATAACCACCTCCTACAAACACGGATCGGCCTCCACCTGTCCTAGCACGACCTGATGACCACTTCTCCACTACTTCCGAGATCACCTCAGCGCGTGCCATGTGCCCCTCCGATCCGAACCGATTCAGACTCCCTGGCACTCATCTACGCCTATAAATACACCACAACATGGCCATTTCAAGGGAATTTTGGCACTTGTTCTGAAGGGATTCCACCATTATCGAAACAAGGACTTTGTGAACAGCGGAAGACCGCCCTCTAATCAATCAAAACACGAGGATTTCGTGTATAATCTTCCCTTTAATCTCCTCTTCTTCATTGTAAACACGAGGATTTCATGCATAAACTGCAAACAAACATCATTGTAATAGTTTTCTTAAGATTTAAGAAACTATAAAGTGGACGTAGGCTTGGATTGAGCCCAACCACTATAAAAATATTGTGTGTATCCTTTACTTTTACTGCTTTTTCTGCATTGTTGGTGATCGTGAGGTTGTCACATTGAATTTGGGTGTTAGTACCAAAATTTGGTCTAACATTTTCACACATATTTGCTTTCTCTTCTTCGCTGGTATGGATTATACTTGCAGCTGGCAGGCTCGGCGCGGCCTTGGATTTCTTGGATTATCCAGAACACATCTTCCTTCATTCAGCAAGATATGTTCTGGGGGGCAAAATGTTGACCCGCTTTTTAGTCAAAGCAGTCATACATGGAATCTCTTCTGAACAATACGCTCAAGTGTTGGGAATACCGTCAGAAGACAGCAAGCGATTTGGTTGAAATCGCATCACAAACAAAGAATGGCCCGGAACTCCTGTCGGACGACCTTTTCTGCGCCCGAAATCATCAATTACGGAGCTATGCTCCGTAATTCTCGTAGCTCTCTGAATGAGCTTCAGTTTGAGCTTTGGTTCAACTCAATCGGACTTACGGTTTGAAAGTTATGCCCATTTCCGTGAACGCATGCAGAACCGGAAACTTGGATTTGGAATTAGCATATCCCTTTCGGATCGGATCGGCCTAGGAGGACCGGATCGGATTAAGACATCACTCCTTCACCAACTTAGCATCTTCCCTTCAACGCACAGGTGCCGGCTCGGATTGGAGACCCCGGTTCGGATCGGGATGAGGCAGACCCGACCCGCCTGCAGTAATCTACACAAAACTTCGCAATGTCTTCGGCTCGAAAGCTCCGCACCGGTTCGGATCGGGACTGAACCGATCCCCTTCGACTCTGCACAGAAGTGCGCGCACGCTCTCTGCTGGAACAACCGGCTCGGTTCGGATCCGATCCGAACCAACTGGGCCTGCTGCTCCCACACTTCAGATTTGACCGATTCTCTTGCCATAACCACCTCCTACAAACACGGATCGGCCTCCACCTGTCCTAGCACGACCTGATGACCACTTCTCCACTACTTCCGAGATCACCTCAGCGCGTGCCACGTGCCCCTCCGATCCGAACCGATTCAGACTCCCTGGCACTCATCTACGCCTATAAATACACCACAACATGGCCATTTCAAGGGACTTTTGGCACTTGTTCTGGAGGGATTCCACCATTATTGAAACAAGGACTTTGTGAACAGCGGAAGACCGCCCTCTAATCAATCAAAACACGAGGATTTCGTGTATAATCTTCCCTTTAATCTCCTCTTCTTCACTGCAAACACGAGGATTTCATGTATAAGCTGCAAACAAACATCATTGTAATAGTTTTCTTAAGATTTAAGAAACTATAAAGTGGACGTAGGCTTGGATTGAGCCCAACCACTATAAAAATATTGTGTGTATCCTTTACTTTTACTGCTTTTTCTGCATTGTTGGTGATCGTGAGGTTGTCACATTGAATTTGGGTGTTAGTACCAAAATTTGGTCTAACATTTTCACACATATTTGCTTTCTCTTCTTCGCAGGTATGGATTATACTTGCAGCTGGCAGGCCCGGCGCGGCCTTGGATTTCTTGGATTATCCAGAACACATCTTCCTTCATTCAGCAAGATATGTTCTGGGGGGCAAAATGTTGACCCGCTTTTTAGTCAAAGCAGTCATATATGGAATCTCTTCTGAACAATACGCTCAAGTGTTGGGAATACCGTCAGAAGACAGCAAGCGATTTGGTTGAAATCGCATAACAAACAAAGAATGGCCCGGAACTCCTATCGGACGACCTTTTCTGGGCCCGAAATCATCAATTACGGAGCTGAGCTCTGTAATTCTCGTAGCTCTCTGAATGAACTTCAGTTTGAGCTTTGGTTCAACTCAATCGGACTTACGGTTTGAAAGTTATGCCCATTTCCGTGAACGCATGCAGAACCGGAAACTTGGATTTGGAATTAGCATATCCCTTTCGGATCGGATCGGCCTAGGAGGACCGGATCGGATTAAGACATCACACCTTCACCAACTTAGCATCTTCCCTTCAACGCACAGGTGCCGGCTCGGATTGGAGACCCCGGTTCGGATCGGGATGAGGCAGACCCGACCCGCCTGCAGTAATCTACACAAAACTTCGCAATGTCTTCGGCTCGAAAGCTCCGCACCGGTTCGGATCGGGACCGAACCGATCCCCTTCGACTCTGCACAGAAGTGCGCGCACGCTCTCTGCTGGAACAACCGGCTCGGTTCGGATCCGATCCGAACCGACCGGGCCTGCTGCTGCCACACTTCAGATTTGACCGATTCTCTTGCCATAACCACCTCCTACAAACACGGATCGGCCTCCACCTGTCCTAGCACGACCTGATGACCACTTCTCCACTACTTCCGAGATCACCTCAGCGCGTGCCACGTGCCCCTCCGATCCGAACCGATTCGGACTCCCTGGCACTCCTCTACGCCTATAAATACACCACAACATGGCCATTTCAAGGGACTTTTGGCACTTGTTCTGGAGGGATTCCACCATTATCGAAACAAGGACTTTGTGAACAGCGGAAGACCGCCCTCTAATCAATCAAAACACGAGGATTTCGTGTATAATCTTCCCTTTAATCTCCTCTTCTTCACTGCAAACACGAGGATTTCATGTATAAGCTGCAAACAAACATCATTGTAATAGTTTTCTTAAGATTTAAGAAACTATAAAGTGGACGTAGGCTTGGATTGAGCCCAACCACTATAAAAATATTGTGTGTATCCTTTACTTTTACTGCTTTTTCTGCATTGTTGGTGATCGTGAGGTTGTCACATTGAATTTGGGTGTTAGTACCAAAATTTGGTCTAACATTTTCACACATATTTGCTTTCTCTTCTTCGCAGGTATGGATTATACTTGCAGCTGGCAGGCCCGGCGCGGCCTTGGATTTCTTGGATTATCCAGAACACATCTTCCTTCATTCAGCAAGATATGTTCTGGGGGGCAAAATGTTGACCCGCTTTTTAGTCAAAGCAGTCATATATGGAATCTCTTCTGAACAATACGCTCAAGTGTTGGGAATACCGTCAGAAGACAGCAAGCGATTTGGTTGAAATCGCATAACAAACAAAGAATGGCCCGGAACTCCTATCGGACGACCTTTTCTGGGCCCGAAATCATCAATTACGGAGCTGAGCTCTGTAATTCTCGTAGCTCTCTGAATGAACTTCAGTTTGAGCTTTGGTTCAACTCAATCGGACTTACGGTTTGAAAGTTATGCCCATTTCCGTGAACGCATGCAGAACCGGAAACTTGGATTTGGAATTAGCATATCCCTTTCGGATCGGATCGGCCTAGGAGGACCGGATCGGATTAAGACATCACACCTTCACCAACTTAGCATCTTCCCTTCAACGCACAGGTGCCGGCTCGGATTGGAGACCCCGGTTCGGATCGGGATGAGGCAGACCCGACCCGCCTGCAGTAATCTACACAAAACTTCGCAATGTCTTCGGCTCCAAAGCTCCGCACCGGTTCGGATCGGGACCGAACCGATCCCCTTCGACTCTGCACAGAAGTGCGCGCACGCTCTCTGCTGGAACAACCGGCTCGGTTCGGATCCGATCCGAACCGACCGGGCCTGCTGCTGCCACACTTCAGATTTGACCGATTCTCTTGCCATAACCACCTCCTACAAACACGGATCGGCCTCCACCTGTCCTAGCACGACCTGATGACCACTTCTCCACTACTTCCGAGATCACCTCAGCGCGTGCCACGTGCCCCTCCGATCCGAACCGATTCGGACTCCCTGGCACTCCTCTACGCCTATAAATACACCACAACATGGCCATTTCAAGGGACTTTTGGCACTTGTTCTGGAGGGATTCCACCATTATCGAAACAAGGACTTTGTGAACAGCGGAAGACCGCCCTCTAATCAATCAAAACACGAGGATTTCGTGTATAATCTTCCCTTTAATCTCCTCTTCTTCACTGCAAACACGAGGATTTCATGTATAAGCTGCAAACAAACATCATTGTAATAGTTTTCTTAAGATTTAAGAAACTATAAAGTGGACGTAGGCTTGGATTGAGCCCAACCACTATAAAAATATTGTGTGTATCCTTTACTTTTACTGCTTTTTCTGCATTGTTGGTGATCGTGAGGTTGTCACATTGAATTTGGGTGTTAGTACCAAAATTTGGTCTAACATTTTCACACATATTTGCTTTCTCTTCTTCGCAGGTATGGATTATACTTGCAGCTGGCAGGCCCGGCGCGGCCTTGGATTTCTTGGATTATCCAGAACACATCTTCCTTCATTCAGCAAGATATGTTCTGGGGGGCAAAATGTTGACCCGCTTTTTAGTCAAAGCAGTCATATATGGAATCTCTTCTGAACAATACGCTCAAGTGTTGGGAATACCGTCAGAAGACAGCAAGCGATTTGGTTGAAATCGCATAACAAACAAAGAATGGCCCGGAACTCCTATCGGACGACCTTTTCTGGGCCCGAAATCATCAATTACGGAGCTGAGCTCTGTAATTCTCGTAGCTCTCTGAATGAACTTCAGTTTGAGCTTTGGTTCAACTCAATCGGACTTACGGTTTGAAAGTTATGCCCATTTCCGTGAACGCATGCAGAACCGGAAACTTGGATTTGGAATTAGCATATCCCTTTCGGATCGGATCGGCCTAGGAGGACCGGATCGGATTAAGACATCACACCTTCACCAACTTAGCATCTTCCCTTCAACGCACAGGTGCCGGCTCGGATTGGAGACCCCGGTTCGGATCGGGATGAGGCAGACCCGACCCGCCTGCAGTAATCTACACAAAACTTCGCAATGTCTTCGGCTCCAAAGCTCCGCACCGGTTCGGATCGGGACCGAACCGATCCCCTTCGACTCTGCACAGAAGTGCGCGCACGCTCTCTGCTGGAACAACCGGCTCGGTTCGGATCCGATCCGAACCGACCGGGCCTGCTGCTGCCACACTTCAGATTTGACCGATTCTCTTGCCATAACCACCTCCTACAAACACGGATCGGCCTCCACCTGTCCTAGCACGACCTGATGACCACTTCTCCACTACTTCCGAGATCACCTCAGCGCGTGCCACGTGCCCCTCCGATCCGAACCGATTCGGACTCCCTGGCACTCCTCTACGCCTATAAATACACCACAACATGGCCATTTCAAGGGACTTTTGGCACTTGTTCTGGAGGGATTCCACCATTATCGAAACAAGGACTTTGTGAACAGCGGAAGACCGCCCTCTAATCAATCAAAACACGAGGATTTCGTGTATAATCTTCCCTTTAATCTCCTCTTCTTCACTGCAAACACGAGGATTTCATGTATAAGCTGCAAACAAACATCATTGTAATAGTTTTCTTAAGATTTAAGAAACTATAAAGTGGACGTAGGCTTGGATTGAGCCCAACCACTATAAAAATATTGTGTGTATCCTTTACTTTTACTGCTTTTTCTGCATTGTTGGTGATCGTGAGGTTGTCACATTGAATTTGGGTGTTAGTACCAAAATTTGGTCTAACATTTTCACACATATTTGCTTTCTCTTCTTCGCAGGTATGGATTATACTTGCAGCTGGCAGGCCCGGCGCGGCCTTGGATTTCTTGGATTATCCAGAACACATCTTCCTTCATTCAGCAAGATATGTTCTGGGGGGCAAAATGTTGACCCGCTTTTTAGTCAAAGCAGTCATATATGGAATCTCTTCTGAACAATACGCTCAAGTGTTGGGAATACCGTCAGAAGACAGCAAGCGATTTGGTTGAAATCGCATAACAAACAAAGAATGGCCCGGAACTCCTATCGGACGACCTTTTCTGGGCCCGAAATCATCAATTACGGAGCTGAGCTCTGTAATTCTCGTAGCTCTCTGAATGAACTTCAGTTTGAGCTTTGGTTCAACTCAATCGGACTTACGGTTTGAAAGTTATGCCCATTTCCGTGAACGCATGCAGAACCGGAAACTTGGATTTGGAATTAGCATATCCCTTTCGGATCGGATCGGCCTAGGAGGACCGGATCGGATTAAGACATCACACCTTCACCAACTTAGCATCTTCCCTTCAACGCACAGGTGCCGGCTCGGATTGGAGACCCCGGTTCGGATCGGGATGAGGCAGACCCGACCCGCCTGCAGTAATCTACACAAAACTTCGCAATGTCTTCGGCTCCAAAGCTCCGCACCGGTTCGGATCGGGACCGAACCGATCCCCTTCGACTCTGCACAGAAGTGCGCGCACGCTCTCTGCTGGAACAACCGGCTCGGTTCGGATCCGATCCGAACCGACCGGGCCTGCTGCTGCCACACTTCAGATTTGACCGATTCTCTTGCCATAACCACCTCCTACAAACACGGATCGGCCTCCACCTGTCCTAGCACGACCTGATGACCACTTCTCCACTACTTCCGAGATCACCTCAGCGCGTGCCACGTGCCCCTCCGATCCGAACCGATTCGGACTCCCTGGCACTCCTCTACGCCTATAAATACACCACAACATGGCCATTTCAAGGGACTTTTGGCACTTGTTCTGGAGGGATTCCACCATTATCGAAACAAGGACTTTGTGAACAGCGGAAGACCGCCCTCTAATCAATCAAAACACGAGGATTTCGTGTATAATCTTCCCTTTAATCTCCTCTTCTTCACTGTAAACACGAGGATTTCATGTATAAACTGCAAACAAACATCATTGTAATAGTTTTCTTAAGATTTAAGAAACTATAAAGTGGACGTAGGCTTGGATTGAGCCCAACCACTATAAAAATATTGTGTGTATCCTTTACTTTTACTGCTTTTTCTGCATTGTTGGTGATCGTGAGGTTGTCACATTGAATTTGGGTGTTAGTACCAAAATTTGGTCTAACATTTTCACACATATTTGCTTTCTCTTCTTCGCAGGTATGGATTATACTTGTAACTGGCAGGCCCGGCGCGGCCTTGGATTTCTTGGATTATCCAGAACACATCTTCCTTCATTCAGCAAGATATGTTCTGGGGGGCAAAATGTTGACCCGCTTTTTAGTCAAAGCAGTCATACATGGAATCTCTTCTGAACAATACGCTCAAGTGTTGGGAATACCGTCAGAAGACAGCAAGCGATTTGGTTGAAATCGCATCACAAACAAAGAATGGCCCGGAACTCCTATCGGATGACCTTTTCTGGGCCCGAAATCATCAATTACGGAGCTGAGCTCTGTAATTCTCGTAGCTCTCTGAATGAACTTCAGTTTGAGCTTTGGTTCAACTCAATCGGACTTACGGTTTGAAAGTTATGCCCATTTCCGTGAACGCATGCAGAACCGGAAACTTGGATTTGGAATTAGCATATCCCTTTCGGATCGGATCGGCCTAGGAGGACCGGATCGGATTAAGACATCACACCTTCACCAACTTAGCATCTTCCCTTCAACGCACAGGTGCCGGCTCGGATTGGAGACCCCGGTTCGGATCGGGATGAGGCAGACCCGACCCGCCTGCAGTAATCTACACAAAACTTCGCAATGTCTTCGGCTCCAAAGCTCCGCACCGGTTCGGATCGGGACCGAACCGATCCCCTTCGACTCTGCACAGAAGTGCGCGCACGCTCTCTGCTGGAACAACCGGCTCGGTTCGGATCCGATCCGAACCGACCGGGCCTGCTGCTGCCACACTTCAGATTTGACCGATTCTCTTGCCATAACCACCTCCTACAAACACGGATCGGCCTCCACCTGTCCTAGCACGACCTGATGACCACTTCTCCACTACTTCCGAGATCACCTCAGCGCGTGCCACGTGCCCCTCCGATCCGAACCGATTCGGACTCCCTGGCACTCCTCTACGCCTATAAATACACCACAACATGGCCATTTCAAGGGACTTTTGGCACTTGTTCTGGAGGGATTCCACCATTATCGAAACAAGGACTTTGTGAACAGCGGAAGACCGCCCTCTAATCAATCAAAACACGAGGATTTCGTGTATAATCTTCCCTTTAATCTCCTCTTCTTCACTGTAAACACGAGGATTTCATGTATAAACTGCAAACAAACATCATTGTAATAGTTTTCTTAAGATTTAAGAAACTATAAAGTGGACGTAGGCTTGGATTGAGCCCAACCACTATAAAAATATTGTGTGTATCCTTTACTTTTACTGCTTTTTCTGCATTGTTGGTGATCGTGAGGTTGTCACATTGAATTTGGGTGTTAGTACCAAAATTTGGTCTAACATTTTCACACATATTTGCTTTCTCTTCTTCGCAGGTATGGATTATACTTGTAACTGGCAGGCCCGGCGCGGCCTTGGATTTCTTGGATTATCCAGAACACATCTTCCTTCATTCAGCAAGATATGTTCTGGGGGGCAAAATGTTGACCCGCTTTTTAGTCAAAGCAGTCATACATGGAATCTCTTCTGAACAATACGCTCAAGTGTTGGGAATACCGTCAGAAGACAGCAAGCGATTTGGTTGAAATCGCATCACAAACAAAGAATGGCCCGGAACTCCTATCGGACGACCTTTTCTGGGCCCGAAATCATCAATTACGGAGCTGAGCTCTGTAATTCTCGTAGCTCTCTGAATGAACTTCAGTTTGAGCTTTGGTTCAACTCAATCGGACTTACGGTTTGAAAGTTATGCCCATTTCCGTGAACGCATGCAGAACCGGAAACTTGGATTTGGAATTAGCATATCCCTTTCGGATCGGATCGGCCTAGGAGGACCGGATCGGATTAAGACATCACTCCTTCACCAACTTAGCATCTTCCCTTCAACGCACAGGTGTCGGCTCGGATTGGAGACCCCGGTTCGGATCGGGATGAGGCAGACCCGACCCGCCTGCAGTAATCTACACAAAACTTCGCAATGTCTTCGGCTCGAAAGCTCCGCACCGGTTCGGATCGGGACCGAACCGATCCCCTTCGACTCTGCACAGAAGAGCGCGCACGCTCTCTGCTGGAACAACCGGCTCGGTTCGGATCCGATCCGAACCGACTGGGCCTGCTGTTGCCACACTTCAGATTTGACCGATTCTCTTGCCATAACCACCTCCTACAAACACGGATCGGCCTCCACCTGTCCTAGCACGACCTGATGACCACTTCTCCACTACTTCCGAGATCACCTCAGCGCCTGCCACGTGCCCCTCCGATCCGAACCGATTCAGACTCCCTGGCACTCCTCTACGCCTATAAATACACCACAACATGGCCATTTCAAGGGACTTTTGGCACTTGTTCTGGAGGGATTCCACCATTATCGAAACAAGGACTTTGTGAACAGCGGAAGACCGCCCTCTAATCAATCAAAACACGAGGATTTCGTGTATAATCTTCCCTTTAATCTCCTCTTCTTCATTGTAAACACGAGGATTTCATGCATAAACTGCAAACAAACATCATTGTAATAGTTTTCTTAAGATTTAAGAAACTATAAAGTGGACGTAGGCTTGGATTGAGCCCAACCACTATAAAAATATTGTGTGTATCCTTTACTTTTACTGCTTTTTCTGCATTGTTTGTGATCGTGAGGTTGTCACATTGAATTTGGGTCTTAGTACCAAAATTTGGTCTAACATTTTCACACATATTTGCTTTCTTTTCTTCGCTGGTATGGATTATACTTGCAGCTGGCAGGCTCGGCGCGGCCCTGGATTTCTTGGATTATCCAGAACACATCTTCCTTCATTCAGCAAGATATGTTCTGGGGGGCAAAATGTTGACCCACTTTTTAGTCAAAGCAGTCATACATGGAATCTCTTCTGAACAATACGCTCAAGTGTTGGGAATACCGTCAGAAGACAGCAAGCGATTTGGTTGAAATCGCATCACAAACAAAGAATGGCCCGGAACTCCTGTCGGACGACCTTTTCTGGGCCCGAAATCATCAATTACGGAGCTATGCTCCGTAATTCTCGTAGCTCTCTGAATGAGCTTCAGTTTGAGCTTTGGTTCAACTCAATCGGACTTACGGTTTGAAAGTTATGCCCATTTTCGTGAACGCATGCAGAACCGGAAACTTGGATTTGGAATTAGCATATCCCTTTCGGATCGGATCGGCCTAGGAGGACCGGATCGGATTAAGACATCACTCCTTCACCAACTTAGCATCTTCCCTTCAACGCTCAGGTGCCGGCTCGGATTGGAGACCCCGGTTCGGATCGGGATGAGGCAGACCCGACCCGCCTGCAGTAATCTACACAAAACTTCGCAATGTCTTCGGCTCGAAAGCTCCGCACCGGTTCGGATCGGGACTGAACCGATCCCCTTCGACTCTGCACAGAAGTGCGCGCACGCTCTCTGCTGGAACAACCGGCTCGGTTCGGATCCGATCCGAACCAACTGGGCCTGCTGCTCCCACACTTCAGATTTGACCGATTCTCTTGCCATAACCACCTCCTACAAACACGGATCGGCCTCCACCTGTCCTAGCACGACCTGATGACCACTTCTCCACTACTTCCGAGATCACCTCAGCGCGTGCCACGTGCCCCTCCGATCCGAACCGATTCAGACTCCCTGGCACTCATCTACGCTTATAAATACACCACAACATGGCCATTTCAAGGGACTTTTGGCACTTGTTCTGGAGGGATTCCACCATTATTGAAACAAGGACTTTGTGAACAGCGGAAGACCGCCCTCTAATCAATCAAAACACGAGGATTTCGTGTATAATCTTCCCTTTAATCTCCTCTTCTTCACTGCAAACACGAGGATTTCATGTATAAGCTGCAAACAAAAATCATTGTAATAGTTTTCTTAAGATTTAAGAAACTATAAAGTGGACGTAGGCTTGGATTGAGCCCAACCACTATAAAAATATTGTGTGTATCCTTTACTTTTACTGCTTTTTCTGCATTGTTGGTGATCGTGAGGTTGTCACATTGAATTTGGGTGTTAGTACCAAAATTTGGTCTAACATTTTCACACATATTTGCTTTCTCTTCTTCGCAGGTATGGATTATACTTGCAGCTGGCAGGCCCGGCGCGGCCTTGGATTTCTTGGATTATCCAGAACACATCTTCCTTCATTCAGCAAGATATGTTCTGGGGGGCAAAATGTTGACCCGCTTTTTAGTCAAAGCAGTCATACATGGAATCTCTTCTGAACAATACGCTCAAGTGTTGGGAATACCGTCAGAAGACAGCAAGCGATTTGGTTGAAATCGCATAACAAACAAAGAATGGCCCGGAACTCCTATCGGACGACCTTTTCTGGGCCCGAAATCATCAATTACGGAGCTGAGCTCTGTAATTCTCGTAGCTCTCTGAATGAACTTCAGTTTGAGCTTTGGTTCAACTCAATCGGACTTACGGTTTGAAAGTTATGCCCATTTCCGTGAACGCATGCAGAACCGGAAACTTGGATTTGGAATTAGCATATCCCTTTCGGATCGGATCGGCCTAGGAAGGCCGGATCGGATTAAGACATCACACCTTCACCAACTTAGCATCTTCCCTTCAACGCACAGGTGCCGGCTCGGATTGGAGACCCCGGTTCGGATCGGGATGAGGCAGACCCGACCCGCCTGCAGTAATCTACACAAAACTTCGCAATGTCTTCGGCTCGAAAGCTCCGCACCGGTTCGGATCGGGACCGAACCGATCCCCTTCGACTCTGCACAGAAGTGCGCGCACGCTCTCTGCTGGAACAACCGGCTCGGTTCGGATCCGATCCGAACCGACCGGGCCTGCTGCTGCCACACTTCAGATTTGACCGATTCTCTTGCCATAACCACCTCCTACAAACACGGGTCGGCCTCCACCTGTCCTAGCACGACCTGATGACCACTTCTCCACTACTTCCGAGATCACCTCAGCGCGTGCCACGTGCCCCTCCGATCCGAACCGATTCGGACTCCCTGGCACTCCTCTACGCCTATAAATACACCACAACATGGCCATTTCAAGGGACTTTTGGCACTTGTTCTGGAGGGATTCCACCATTATCGAAACAAGGACTTTGTGAACAGCGGAAGACCGCCCTCTAATCAATCAAAACACGAGGATTTCGTGTATAATCTTCCCTTTAATCTCCTCTTCTTCATTGTAAACACGAGGATTTCATGCATAAACTGCAAACAAACATCATTGTAATAGTTTTCTTAAGATTTAAGAAACTATAAAGTGGACGTAGGCTTGGATTGAGCCCAACCACTATAAAAATATTGTGTGTATCCTTTACTTTTACTGCTTTTTCTGCATTGTTGGTGATCGTGAGGTTGTCACATTGAATTTGGGTCTTAGTACCAAAATTTGGTCTAACATTTTCACACATATTTGCTTTCTTTTCTTCGCTGGTATGGATTATACTTGCAGCTGGCAGGCTCGGCGCGGCCCTGGATTTCTTGGATTATCCAGAACACATCTTCCTTCATTCAGCAAGATATGTTCTGGGGGGCAAAATGTTGACCCACTTTTTAGTCAAAGCAGTCATACATGGAATCTCTTCTGAACAATACGCTCAAGTGTTGGGAATACCGTCAGAAGACAGCAAGCGATTTGGTTGAAATCGCATCACAAACAAAGAATGGCCCGGAACTCCTGTCGGACGACCTTTTCTGGGCCCGAAATCATCAATTACGGAGCTATGCTCCGTAATTCTCGTAGCTCTCTGAATGAGCTTCAGTTTGAGCTTTGGTTCAACTCAGACGGACTTACGGTTTGAAAGTTATGCCCATTTCCGTGAACGCATGCAGAACCGGAAACTTGGATTTGGAATTAGCATATCCCTTTCGGATCGGATCGGCCTAGGAGGACCGGATCGGATTAAGACATCACTCCTTCACCAACTTAGCATCTTCCCTTCAACGCTCAGGTGCCGGCTCGGATTGGAGACCCCGGTTCGGATCGGGATGAGGCAGACCCGACCCGCCTGCAGTAATCTACACAAAACTTCGCAATGTCTTCGGCTCGAAAGCTCCGCACCGGTTCGGATCGGGACTGAACCATCCCCTTCGACTCTGCACAGAAGTGCGCGCACGCTCTCTGCTGGAACAACCGGCTCGGTTCGGATCCGATCCGAACCAACTGGGCCTGCTGCTCCCACACTTCAGATTTGACCGATTCTCTTGCCATAACCACCTCCTACAAACACGGATCGGCCTCCACCTGTCCTAGCACGACCTGATGACCACTTCTCCACTACTTCCGAGATCACCTCAGCGCGTGCCACGTGCCCCTCCGATCCGAACCGATTCGGACTCCCTGGCACTCCTCTACGCCTATAAATACACCATAACATGGCCATTTCAAGGGACTTTTGGCACTTGTTCTGGAGGGATTCCACCATTATTGAAACAAGGACTTTGTGAACAGCGGAAGACCGCCCTCTAATCAATCAAAACACGAGGATTTCGTGTATAATCTTCCCTTTAATCTCCTCTTCTTCACTGCAAACACGAGGATTTCATGTATAAGCTGCAAACAAACATCATTGTAATAGTTTTCTTAAGATTTAAGAAACTATAAAGTGGACGTAGGCTTGGATTGAGCCCAACCACTATAAAAATATTGTGTGTATCCTTTACTTTTACTTCTTTTTCTGCATTGTTGGTGATCGTGAGGTTGTCACATTGAATTTGGGTGTTAGTACCAAAATTTGGTCTAACATTTTCACACATATTTGCTTTCTCTTCTTCGCAGGTATGGATTATACTTGCAGCTGGCAGGCCCGGCGCGGCCTTGGATTTCTTGGATTATCCAGAACACATCTTCCTTCATTCAGCAAGATATGTTCTGGGGGGCAAAATGTTGACCCGCTTTTTAGTCAAAGCAGTCATACATGGAATCTCTTCTGAACAATACGCTCAAGTGTTGGGAATACCGTCAGAAGACAGCAAGCGATTTGGTTGAAATCGCATAACAAACAAAGAATGGCCCGGAACTCCTATCGGACGACCTTTTCTGGGCCCGAAATCATCAATTACGGAGCTAAGCTCTGTAATTCTCGTAGCTCTCTGAATGAACTTCAGTTTGAGCTTTGGTTCAACTCAATCGGACTTACGGTTTGAAAGTTATGCCCATTTCCGTGAACGCATGCAGAACCGGAAACTTGGATTTGGAATTAGCATATCCCTTTCGGATCGGATCGGCCTAGGAAGACCGGATCGGATTAAGACATCACACCTTCACCAACTTAGCATCTTCCCTTCAACGCACAGGTGCCGGCTCGGATTGGAGACCCCGGTTCGGATCGGGATGAGGCAGACCCGACCCGCCTGCAGTAATCTACACAAAACTTCGCAATGTCTTCGGCTCGAAAGCTCCGCACCGGTTCGGATCGGGACCGAACCGATCCCCTTCGACTCTGCACAGAAGTGCGCGCACGCTCTCTGCTGGAACAACCGGCTCGGTTCGGATCCGATCCGAACCGACCGGGCCTGCTGCTGCCACACTTCAGATTTGACCGATTCTCTTGCCATAACCACCTCCTACAAACACGGATCGGCCTCCACCTGTCCTAGCACGACCTGATGACCACTTCTCCACTACTTCCGAGATCACCTCAGCGCGTGCCACGTGCCCCTCCGATCCGAACCGATTCGGACTCCCTGGCACTCCTCTACGCCTATAAATACACCACAACATGGCCATTTCAAGGGACTTTTGGCACTTGTTCTGGAGGGATTCCACCATTATCGAAACAAGGACTTTGTGAACAGCGGAAGACCGCCCTCTAATCAATCAAAACACGAGGATTTCGTGTATAATCTTCCCTTTAATCTCCTCTTCTTCATTGTAAACACGAGGATTTCATGCATAAACTGCAAACAAACATCATTGTAATAGTTTTCTTAAGATTTAAGAAACTATAAAGTGGACGTAGGCTTGGATTGAGCCCAACCACTATAAAAATATTGTGTGTATCCTTTACTTTTACTGCTTTTTCTGCATTGTTGGTGATCGTGAGGTTGTCACATTGAATTTGGGTGTTAGTACCAAAATTTGGTCTAACATTTTCACACATATTTGCTTTCTCTTCTTCGCAGGTATGGATTATACTTGTAACTGGCAGGCCCGGCGCGGCCTTGGATTTCTTGGATTATCCAGAACACATCTTCCTTCATTCAGCAAGATATGTTCTGGGGGGCAAAATGTTGACCCGCTTTTTAGTCAAAGCAGTCATACATGGAATCTCTTCTGAACAATACGCTCAAGTGTTGGGAATACCGTCAGAAGACAGCAAGCGATTTGGTTGAAATCGCATAACAGACAAAGAATGGCCCGGAACTCCTATCGGACGACCTTTTCTGGGCCCGAAATCATCAATTACGGAGCTGAGCTATGTAATTCTCGTAGCTCTCTGAATGAACTCAGTTTGAGCTTTGGTTCAACTCAATCGGACTTACGGTTTGAAAGTTATGCCCATTTCCGTGAACGCATGCAGAACCGGAAACTTGGATTTGGAATTAGCATATCCCTTTCGGATCGGATCGGCCTAGGAGGACCGGATCGGATTAAGACATCACTCCTTCACCAACTTAGCATCTTCCCTTCAACGCACAGGTGTCGGCTCGGATTGGAGACCCCGGTTCGGATCGGGATGAGGCAGACCCGACCCGCCTGCAGTAATCTACACAAAACTTCGCAATGTCTTCGGCTCGAAAGCTCCGCACCGGTTCGGATCGGGACCGAACCGATCCCCTTCGACTCTGCACAGAAGAGCGCGCACGCTCTCTGCTGGAACAACCGGCTCGGTTCGGATCCGATCCGAACCGACTGGGCCTGCTGTTGCCACACTTCAGATTTGACCGATTCTCTTGCCATAACCACCTCCTACAAACACGGATCGGCCTCCACCTGTCCTAGCACGACCTGATGACCACTTCTCCACTACTTCCGAGATCACCTCAGCGCCTGCCACGTGCCCCTCCGATCCGAACCGATTCAGACTCCCTGGCACTCCTCTACGCCTATAAATACACCACAACATGGCCATTTCAAGGGACTTTTGGCACTTGTTCTGGAGGGATTCCACCATTATCGAAACAAGGACTTTGTGAACAGCGGAAGACCGCCCTCTAATCAATCAAAACACGAGGATTTCGTGTATAATCTTCCCTTTAATCTCCTCTTCTTCACTGTAAACACGAGGATTTCATGCATAAACTGCAAACAAACATCATTGTAATAGTTTTCTTAAGATTTAAGAAACTATAAAGTGGACGTAGGCTTGGATTGAGCCCAACCACTATAAAAATATTGTGTGTATCCTTTACTTTTACTGCTTTTTCTGCATTGTTGGTGATCGTGAGGTTGTCACATTGAATTTGGGTCTTAGTACGAAAATTTGGTCTAACATTTTCACACATATTTGCTTTCTTTTCTTCGCTGGTATGGATTATACTTGCAGCTGGCAGGCTCGGCGCGGCCCTGGATTTCTTGGATTATCCAGAACACATCTTCCTTCATTCAGCAAGATATGTTCTGGGGGGCAAAATGTTGACCCACTTTTTAGTCAAAGCAGTCGTACATGGAATCTCTTCTGAACAATACGCTCAAGTGTTGGGAATACCGTCAGAAGACAGCAAGCGATTTGGTTGAAATCGCATCACAAACAAAGAATGGCCCGGAACTCCTGTCGGACGACCTTTTCTGGGCCCGAAATCATCAATTACGGAGCTATGCTCCGTAATTCTCGTAGCTCTCTGAATGAGCTTCAGTTTGAGCTTTGGTTCAACTCAATCGGACTTACGGTTTGAAAGTTATGCCCATTTCCGTGAACGCATGCAGAACCGGAAACTTGGATTTGGAATTAGCATATCCCTTTCGGATCGGATCGGCCTAGGAGGACCGGATCGGATTAAGACATCACTCCTTCACCAACTTAGCATCTTCCCTTCAACGCTCAGGTGCCGGCTCGGATTGGAGACCCCGGTTCGGATCGGGATGAGGCAGACCCGACCCGCCTGCAGTAATCTACACAAAACTTCGCAATGTCTTCGGCTCGAAAGCTCCGCACCGGTTCGGATCGGGACTGAACCGATCCCCTTCGACTCTGCAAAGAAGTGCGCGCACGCTCTCTGCTGGAACAACCGGCTCGGTTCGGATCCGATCCGAACCAACTGGGCCTGCTGCTCCCACACTTCAGATTTGACCGATTCTCTTGCCATAACCACCTCCTACAAACACGGATCGGCCTCCACCTGTCCTAGCACGACCTGATGACCACTTCTCCACTACTTCCGAGATCACCTCAGCGCGTGCCACGTGCCCCTCCGATCCGAACCGATTCAGACTCCCTGGCACTCATCTACGCCTATAAATACACCACAACATGGCCATTTCAAGGGACTTTTGGCACTTGTTCTGGAGGGATTCCACCATTATCGAAACAAGGACTTTGTGAACAGCGGAAGACCGCCCTCTAATCAATCAAAACACGAGGATTTCGTGTATAATCTTCCCTTTAATCTCCTCTTCTTCACTGCAAACACGAGGATTTCATGTATAAGCTGCAAACAAACATCATTGTAATAGTTTTCTTAAGATTTAAGAAACTATAAAGTGGACGTAGGCTTGGATTGAGCCCAACCACTATAAAAATATTGTGTGTATCCTTTACTTTTACTGTTTTTTCTGCATTGTTGGTGATCGTGAGGTTGTCACATTGAATTTGGGTGTTAGTACCAAAATTTGGTCTAACATTTTCACACATATTTGCTTTCTCTTCTTCGCAGGTATGGATTATACTTGCAGCTGGCAGGCCCGGCGCGGCCTTGGATTTCTTGGATTATCCAGAACACATCTTCCTTCATTCAGCAAGATATGTTCTGGGGGGCAAAATGTTGACCCGCTTTTTAGTCAAAGCAGTCATACATGGAATCTCTTCTGAACAATACGCTCAAGTGTTGGGAATACCGTCAGAAGACAGCAAGCGATTTGGTTGAAATCGCATAACAGACAAAGAATGGCCCGGAACTCCTATCGGACGACCTTTTCTGGGCCCGAAATCATCAATTACGGAGCTGAGCTCTATAATTCTCGTAGCTCTCTGAATGAACTTCAGTTTGAGCTTTGGTTCAACTCAATCGGACTTACGGTTTGAAAGTTATGCCCATTTCCGTGAACGCATGCAGAACCGGAAACTTGGATTTGGAATTAGCATATCCCTTTCGGATCGGATCGGCCTAGGAGGACCGGATCGGATTAAGACATCACACCTTCACCAACTTAGCATCTTCCCTTCAACGCACAGGTGCCGGCTCGGATTGGAGACCCCGGTTCGGATCGGGATGAGGCAGACCCGACCCGCCTGCAGTAATCTACACAAAACTTCGCAATGTCTTCGGCTCGAAAGCTCCGCACCGGTTCGGATCGGGACCGAACCGATCCCCTTCGACTCTGCACAGAAGTGCGCGCACGCTCTCTGCTGGAACAACCGGCTCGGTTCGGATCCGATCCGAACCGACTGGGCCTGCTGTTGCCACACTTCAGATTTGACCGATTCTCTTGCCATAACCACCTCCTACAAACACGGATCGGCCTCCACCTGTCCTAGCACGACCTGATGACCACTTCTCCACTACTTCCGAGATCACCTCAGCGCGTGCCACGTGCCCCTCCGATCCGAACCGATTCGGACTCCCTGGCACTCCTCTACGCCTATAAATAAACCACAACATGGCCATTTCAAGGGACTTTTGGCACTTGTTCTGGAGGGATTCCACCATTATCGAAACAAGGACTTTGTGAACAGCGGAAGACCGCCCTCTAATCAATCAAAACACGAGGATTTCGTGTATAATCTTCCCTTTAATCTCCTCTTCTTCACTGTAAACACGAGGATTTCATGTATAAACTGCAAACAAACATCATTGTAATAGTTTTCTTAAGATTTAAGAAACTATAAAGTGGACGTAGGCTTGGATTGAGCCCAACCACTATAAAAATATTGTGTGTATCCTTTACTTTTACTGCTTTTTCTGCATTGTTGGTGATCGTGAGGTTGTCACATTGAATTTGGGTGTTAGTACCAAAATTTGGTCTAACATTTTCACACATATTTGCTTTCTCTTCTTCGCAGGTATGGATTATACTTGTAACTGGCAGGCCCGGCGCGGCCTTGGATTTCTTGGATTATCCAGAACACATCTTCCTTCATTCAGCAAGATATGTTCTGGGGGGCAAAATGTTGACCCGCTTTTTAGTCAAAGCAGTCATACATGGAATCTCTTCTGAACAATACGCTCAAGTGTTGGGAATACCGTCAGAAGACAGCAAGCGATTTGGTTGAAATCGCATCACAAACAAAGAATGGCCCGGAACTCCTATCGGACGACCTTTTCTGGGCCCGAAATCATCAATTACGGAGCTGAGCTATGTAATTCTCGTAGCTCTCTGAATGAATTCAGTTTGAGCTTTGGTTCAACTCAATCGGACTTACGGTTTGAAAGTTATGCCCATTTCCGTGAACGCATGCAGAACCGGAAACTTGGATTTGGAATTAGCATATCCCTTTCGGATCGGATCGGCCTAGGAGGACCGGATCGGATTAAGACATCACTCCTTCACCAACTTAGCATCTTCCCTTCAACGGACAGGTGCCGGCTCGGATTGGAGACCCCGGTTCGGATCGGGATGAGGCAGACCCGACCCGCCTGCAGTAATCTACACAAAACTTCGCAATGTCTTCGGCTCGAAAGCTCCGCACCGGTTCGGATCGGGACCGAACCGATCCCCTTCGACTCTGCACAGAACTGCGCGCACGCTCTCTGCTGGAACAACCGGCTCGGTTCGGATCCGATCCGAACCGACTGGGCCTGCTGCTGCCACACTTCAGATTTGACCGATTCTCTTGCCATAACCACCTCCTACAAACACGGAACGGCCTCCACCTGTCCTAGCACGACCTGATGACCACTTCTCCACTACTTCCGAGATCACCTCAGCGCGTGCCACGTGCCCCTCCGATCCGAACCGATTCGGACTCCCTGGCACTCCTCTACGCCTATAAATACACCACAACATGGCCATTTCAAGGGACTTTTGGCACTTGTTCTGGAGGGATTCCACCATTATCGAAACAAGGACTTTGTGAACAGCGGAAGACCGCCCTCTAATCAATCAAAACACGAGGATTTCGTGTATAATCTTCCCTTTAATCTCCTCTTCTTCACTATAAACACGAGGATTTCATGTATAAACTGCAAACAAACATCATTGTAATAGTTTTCTTAAGATTTAAGAAACTATAAAGTGGACGTAGGCTTGGATTGAGCCCAACCACTATAAAAATATTGTGTGTATCCTTTACTTTTACTGCTTTTTCTGCATTGTTGGTGATCGTGAGGTTGTCACATTGAATTTGGGTGTTAGTACCAAAATTTGGTCTAACATTTTCACACATATTTGCTTTCTCTTCTTCGCAGGTATGGATTATACTTGTAACTGGCAGGCCCGGCGCGGCCTTGGATTTCTTGGATTATCCAGAACACATCTTCCTTCATTCAGCAAGATATGTTCTGGGGGGCAAAATGTTGACCCGCTTTTTAGTCAAAGCAGTCATACATGGAATCTCTTCTGAACAATACGCTCAAGTGTTGGGAATACCGTCAGAAGACAGCAAGCGATTTTGTTGAAATCGCATCACAAACAAAGAATGGCCCGGAACTCCTATCGGACGAACTTTTCTGGGCCCGAAATCATCAATTACGGAGCTGAGCTCTGTAATTCTCGTAGCTCTCTGAATGAGCTTCAGTTTGAGCTTTGGTTCAACCCAATCGGACTTACGGTTTGAAAGTTATGCCCATTTCCGTGAACGCATGCAGAACCGGAAACTTGGATTTGGAATTAGCATATCCCTTTCGGATCGGATCGGCCTAGGAGGACCGGATCGGATTAAGACATCACTCCTTCACCAACATAGCATCTTCCCTTCAACGCACAGGTGCCGGCTCGGATTGGAGACCCCGGTTCGGATCGGGATGAGGCAGACCCGACCCGCCTGCAGTAATCTACACAAAACTTCGCAATGTCTTCGGCTCGAAAGCTCCGCACCGGTTCGGATCGGGACCGAACCGATCCCCTTCGACTCTGCACAGAAGTGCACGCACGCTCTCTGCTGGAACAACCGGCTCGGTTCGGATCCGATCCGAACCGAGTGGGCCTGCTGCTGCCACACTTCAGATTTGACCGATTCTCTTGCCATAACCACCTCCTATAAAGACGGATCGGCCTCCACCTGTCCTAGCACAACCTGATGACCACTTCTCCACTACTTCCGAGATCACCTCAGCGCGTGCCACGTGCCCCTCCGATCCGAACCGATTCAGACTCCCTGGCACTCCTCTACGCCTATAAATACACCACAACATGGCCATTTCAAGGGACTTTTGGCACTTGTTCTGGAGGGATTCCACCATTATCGAAACAAGGACTTTGTGAACAGCGGAAGACCGCCCTCTAATCAATCAAAACACGAGGATTTCATGTATAATCTTCCCTTTAATCTCCTCTTCTTCGCTTTAAACACGAGGATTTCATGTATAAACTGCAAACAAACATCATTGTAATAGTTTTCTTAAGATTTAAGAAACTATAAAGTGGACGTAGGCTTGGATTAAGCCCAACCACTATAAAAATATTGTGTGTATCCTTTACTTTTACTGCTTTTTCTGCATTGTTTGTGATCGTGAGGTTGTCACATTGAATTTGGGTGTTAGTACCAAAATTTGGTCTAACATTTTCACACATATTTGCTTTCTCTTCTTCGCAGGTATGGATTATACTTGCAGCTGGCAGGCCCGGCGCGGCCTTGGATTTCTTGGATTATCCAGAACACATCTTCCTTCATTCAGCAAGATATGTTCTGGGGGGCAAAATTTTGACCCGCTTTTTAGTCAAAGCAGTCATACATGGAATCTCTTCTGAACAATACGCTCAAGTGTTGGGAATACCGTCAGAAGACAGCAAGCGATTTGGTTGAAATCGCATCACAAACAAAGAATGGCCCGGAACTCCTATCGGACGACCTTTTCTGGGCCCGAAATCATCGATTACGGAGCTGAGCTCCGTAATTCTCGTAGCTCTCTGAATGAGCTTCAGTTTGAGCTTTGGTTCAACCCAATCGGACTTACGGTTTGAAAGTTATGCCCATTTCCGTGAACGCATGCAGAACCGGAAACTTGGATTTGGAATTAGCATATCCCTTTCGGATCGGATCGGCCTAGGAGGACCGGATCGGATTAAGACATCACTCCTTCACGAACTTAGCATCTTCCCTTCAACGCACAGGTGCCGGCTCGGATTGGAGACCCCGGTTCGGATCGGGATGAGGCAGACCCGACCCGCCTGCAGTAATCTACACAAAACTTCGCAATGTCTTCGGCTCGAAAGCTCCGCACCGGTTCGGATCGGGACCGAACCGATCCCCTTCGACTCTGCACAGAAGTGCGCGCACGCTCTCTGCTGGAACAACCGGTTCGGTTCGGATCCGATCCGAACCGACTGGGCCTGCTGCTGCCACACTTAAGATTTGACCGATTCTCTTGCCATAACCACCTCCTACAAACACGGATCGGCCTCAACCTGCCCTAGCACGACCTGATGACCACTTCTCCACTACTTCCGAGATCACCTCAGCGCGTGCCACGTGCCCCTCCGATCCGAACCGATTCGGACTCCCTGTCACTCCTCTACGCCTATAAATACACCACAACATGGCCATTTCAAGGGACTTTTGGCACTTGTTCTGGAGGGATTCCACCATTATCGAAACAAGGACTTTGTGAACAGCGGAAGACCGCCCTCTAATCAATCAAAACACGAGGATTTCGTGTATAATCTTCCCTTTAATCTCCTCTTCTTCACTGTAAACACGAGGATTTCATGTATAAACTGCAAACAAACATCATTGTAATAGTTTTCTTAAGATTTAAGAAACTATAAAGTGGACGTAGGCTTGGATTGAGCCCAACCACTATAAAAATATTGTGTGTATCCTTTACTTTTACTGCTTTTTCTGCATTGTTTGTGATCGTGAGGTTGTCACATTGAATTTGGGTGTTAGTACCAAAATTTGGTCTAACATTTTCACACATATTTGCTTTCTCTTCTTCGCAGGTATGGATTATACTTGCAGCTGGCAGGCCCGGCGCGGCCTTGGATTTCTTGGATTATCCAGAACACATCTTCCTTCATTCAGCAAGATATGTTCTGGGGGGCAAAATTTTGACCCGCTTTTTAGTCAAAGCAGTCATACATGGAATCTCTTCTGAACAATACGCTCAAGTGTTGGGAATACCGTCAGAAGACAGCAAGCGATTTGGTTGAAATCGCATCACAAACAAACAATGGCCCGGAACTCCTATCGGACGACCTTTTCTGGGCCCGAAATCATCGATTACGGAGCAAAGCTCCGTAATTCTCGTAGCTCTCTGAATGAGCTTCAGTTTGAGCTTTGGTTCAACTCAATCGGACTTACGGTTTGAAAGTTATGCCCATTTCCGTGAACGCATGCAGAACCGGAAACTTGGATTTGGAATTAGCATATCCCTTTCGGATCGGATCGGCCTAGGAGGACCGGATCGGATTAAGACATCCCTCCTTCACTAACTTAGCATCTTCCCTTCAACGCACAGGTGCCGGCTCGGATTGGAGACCCCGGTTCGGATCGGGATGAGGCAGACCCGACCCGCCTGCAGTAATCTACACAAAACTTCGCAATGTCTTCGGCTCGAAAGCTCCGCACCGGTTCGGATCGGGACCGAACCGATCCCCTTCGACTCTGCACAGAAGTGCGCGCACGCTCTCTGCTGGAACAACCGGCTCGGTTCGGATCCGATCCGAACCGACTGGGCCTGCTGCTGCCACACTTAAGATTTGACCGATTCTCTTGCCATAACCACCTCCTACAAACACGGATCGGCCTCCACCTGCCCTAGCACGACCTGATGACCACTTCTCCACTACTTCCGAGATCACCTCAGCGCGTGCCACGTGCCCCTCCGATCCGAACCGATTCGGACTCCCTGTCACTCCTCTACGCCTATAAATACACCACAACACGGCCATTTCAAGGGACTTTTGGCACTTGTTCTGGAGGGATTCCACCATTATCGAAACAAGGACTTTGTGAACAGCGGAAGACCGCCCTCTAATCAATCAAAACACGAGGATTTCGTGTATAATCTTCCCTTTAATCTCCTCTTCTTCACTGTAAACACGAGGATTTCATGTATAAACTGCAAACAAACATCATTGTAATAGTTTTCTTAAGATTTAAGAAACTATAAAGTGGACGTAGGCTTGGATTGAGCCCAACCACTATAAAAATATTGTGTGTATCCTTTACTTTTACTGCTTTTTCTGCATTGTTGGTGATCGTGAGGTTGTCACATTGAGTTTGGGTGTTAGTACCAAAATTTGGTCTAACATTTTCACACATATTTGCTTTCTCTTCTTCGCAGGTATGGATTATACTTGCAGCTGGCAGGCCCGGCGCGGCCTTGGATTTCTTGGATTATCCAGAACACATCTTCCTTCATTCAGCAAGATATGTTCTGGAGGGCAAAATGTTGACCCGCTTTTTAGTCAAAGCAGTCATACATGGAATCTCTTCTGAACAATACGCTCAAGTGTTGGGAATACCGTCAGAAGACAGCAAGCGATTTGGTTGAAATCGCATCACAAACAAAGAATGGCCCGGAACTCCTATCGGACGACCTTTTCTGGGCCCGAAATCATCCATTACGGAGCTGAGCTCTGTAATTCTCGTAGCTCTCTGAATGAGCTTCAGTTTGAGCTTTGGTTCAACTCAATCGGACTTACGGTTTGAAAGTTATGCCCATTTCTGTGAACGCATGCAGAACCAGAAACTTGGATTTGGAATTAGCATATCCCTTTCGGATCGGATCGGCCTAGGAGGACCGGATCGGATTAAGACATCACTCCTTCACCAACTTAGCATCTTCCCTTCAACGCACAGGTGCCGGCTCGGATTGGAGACCCCGGTTCGGATCGGGATGAGGCAGACCCGACCCGCCTGCAGTAATCTACACAAAACTTCGCAATGTCTTCGGCTCGAAAGCTCCGCACCGGTTCGGATCGGGACCGAACCGATCCCCTTCGACTCTGCACAGAAGTGCGCGCACGCTCTCTGCTGGAACAACCGGCTCGGTTCGGATCCGATCCGAACCGACTGGGCCTGCTGCTGCCACACTTAAGATTTGACCGATTCTCTTGCCATAACCACCTCCTACAAACACGGATCGGCCTCCACCTGTCCTAGCACGACCTGATGACCACTTCTCCACTACTTTCGAGATCACCTCAGCGCGTGCCACGTGCCCCTCCGATCCGAACCGATTCGGACTCCCTGTCACTCCTCTACGCCTATAAATACACCACAACATGGCCATTTCAAGGGACTTTTGGCACTTGTTCTGGAGGGATTCCACCATTATCGAAACAAGGACTTTGTGAACAGCGGAAGACCGCCCTCTAATCAATCAAAACACGAGGATTTCGTGTATAATCTTCCCTTTAATCTCCTCTTCTTCACTGTAAACACGAGGACTTCATGTATAAACTGCAAACAAACATCATTGTAATAGTTTTCTTAAGATTTAAGAAACTATAAAGTGGACGTAGGCTTGGATTGAGCCCAACCACTATAAAAATATTGTGTGTATCCTTTACTTTTACTGCTTTTTCTGCATTGTTGGTGATCGTGAGGTTGTCACATTGAGTTTGGGTGTTAGTACCAAAATTTGGTCTAACATTTTCACACATATTTGCTTTCTCTTCTTCGCAGGTATGGATTATACTTGCAGCTGGCAGGCCCGGCGCGGCCTTGGATTTCTTGGATTATCCAGAACACATCTTCCTTCATTCAGCAAGATATGTTCTGGAGGGCAAAATGTTGACCCGCTTTTTAGTCAAAGCAGTCATACATGGAATCTCTTCTGAACAATACGCTCAAGTGTTGGGAATACCGTCAGAAGACAGCAAGCGATTTGGTTGAAATCGCATCACAAACAAAGAATGGCCCGGAACTCCTATCGGACGACCTTTTATGGGCCCGAAATCATCAATTACGGAGCTGAGCTCTGTAATTCTCGTAGCTCTCTGAATGAGCTTCAGTTTGAGCTTTGGTTCAACTCAATCGGACTTACGGTTTGAAAGTTATGCCCATTTCCGTGAACGCATGCAGAACCGGAAACTTGGATTTGGAATTAGCATATACCTTTCGGATCGGATCGGCCTAGGAGGACCGGATCGGATTAAGACATCACTCCTTCACCAACTTAGCATCTTCCCTTCAACGCACAGGTGCCGGCTCGGATTGGAGACCCCGGTTCGGATCGGGATGAGGCAGACCCGACCCGCCTGCAGTAATCTACACAAAACTTCGCAATGTCTTCGGCTCGAAAGCTCCGCACCGGTTCGGATCGGGACCGAACCGATCCCCTTCGACTCTGCACAGAAGTGCGCGCACGCTCTCTGCTGGAACAACCGGCTCGGTTCGGATCCGATCCGAACCGACTGGGCCTGCTGCTGCCACACTTAAGATTTGACCGATTCTCTTGCCATAACCACCTCCTACAAACACGGATCGGCCTCCACCTGCCCTAGCACGACCTGATGACCACTTCTCCACTACTTCCGAGATCACCTCAGCGCGTGCCACGTGCCCCTCCGATCCGAACCGATTCGGACTCCCTGTCACTCCTCTACGCCTATAAATACACCACAACATGGCCATTTCAAGGGACTTTTGGCACTTGTTCTGGAGGGATTCCACCATTATCGAAACAAGGACTTTGTGAACAGCGGAAGACCGCCCTCTAATCAATCAAAACACGAGGATTTCGTGTATAATCTTCCCTTTAATCTCCTCTTCTTCACTGTAAACACGAGGATTTCATGTATAAACTGCAAACAAACATCATTGTAATAGTTTTCTTAAGATTTAAGAAACTATAAAGTGGACGTAGGCTTGGATTGAGCCCAACCACTATAAAAATATTGTGTGTATCCTTTACTTTTACTGCTTTTTCTGCATTGTTGGTGATCGTGAGGTTGTCACATTGAGTTTGGGTGTTAGTACCAAAATTTGGTCTAACATTTTCACACATATTTGCTTTCTCTTCTTCGCAGGTATGGATTATACTTGCAGCTGGCAGGCCCGGCGCGGCCTTGGATTTCTTGGATTATCCAGAACACATCTTCCTTCATTCAGCAAGATATGTTCTGGAGGGCAAAATGTTGACCCGCTTTTTAGTCAAAGCAGTCATACATGGAATCTCTTCTGAACAATACGCTCAAGTGTTGGGAATACCGTCAGAAGACAGCAAGCGATTTGGTTGAAATCGCATCACAAACAAAGAATGGCCCGGAACTCCTATCGGACGACCTTTTCTGGGCCCGAAATCATCCATTACGGAGCTGAGCTCTGTAATTCTCGTAGCTCTCTGAATGAGCTTCAGTTTGAGCTTTGGTTCAACTCAATCGGACTTACGGTTTGAAAGTTATGCCCATTTCTGTGAACGCATGCAGAACCGGAAACTTGGATTTGGAATTAGCATATCCCTTTCGGATCGGATCGGCCTAGGAGGACCGGATCGGATTAAGACATCACTCCTTCACCAACTTAGCATCTTCCCTTCAACGCACAGGTGCCGGCTCGGATTGGAGACCCCGGTTCGGATCGGGATGAGGCAGACCCGACCCGCCTGCAGTAATCTACACAAAACTTCGCAATGTCTTCGGCTCGAAAGCTCCGCACCGGTTCGGATCGGGACCGAACCGATCCCCTTCGACTCTGCACAGAAGTGCGCGCACGCTCTCTGCTGGAACAACCGGCTCGGTTCGGATCCGATCCGAACCGACTGGGCCTGCTGCTGCCACACTTAAGATTTGACCGATTCTCTTGCCATAACCACCTCCTACAAACACGGATCGGCCTCCACCTGTCCTAGCACGACCTGATGACCACTTCTCCACTACTTCCGAGATCACCTCAGCGCGTGCCACGTGCCCCTCCGATCCGAACCGATTCGGACTCCCTGTCACTCCTCTACGCCTATAAATACACCACAACATGGCCATTTCAAGGGACTTTTGGCACTTGTTCTGGAGGGATTCCACCATTATCGAAACAAGGACTTTGTGAACAGCGGAAGACCGCCCTCTAATCAATCAAAACACGAGGATTTCGTGTATAATCTTCCCTTTAATCTCCTCTTCTTCACTGTAAACACGAGGATTTCATGTATAAACTACAAACAAACATCATTGTAATAGTTTTCTTAAGATTTAAGAAACTATAAAGTGGACGTAGGCTTGGATTGAGCCCAACCACTATAAAAATATTGTGTGTATCCTTTACTTTTACTGCTTTTTCTGCATTGTTGGTGATCGTGAGGTTGTCACATTGAGTTTGGGTGTTAGTACCAAAATTTGGTCTAACATTTTCAAACATATTTGCTTTCTCTTCTTCGCAGGTATGGATTATACTTGCAGCTGGCAGGCCCGGCGCGGCCTTGGATTTCTTGGATTATCCAGAACACATCTTCCTTCATTCAGCAAGATATGTTCTGGAGGGCAAAATGTTGACCCGCTTTTTAGTCAAAGCAGTCATACATGGAATCTCTTCTGAACAATACGCTCAAGTGTTGGGAATACCGTCAGAAGACAGCAAGCGATTTGGTTGAAATCGCATCACAAACAAAGAATGGCCCGGAACTCCTATCGGACGACCTTTTCTGGGCCCGAAATCATCCATTACGGAGCTGAGCTCTGTAATTCTCGTAGCTCTCTGAATGAGCTTCAGTTTGAGCTTTGGTTCAACTCAATCGGACTTACGGTTTGAAAGTTATGCCCATTTCTGTGAACGCATGCAGAACCGGAAACTTGGATTTGGAATTAGCATATCCCTTTCGGATCGGATCGGCCTAGGAGGACCGGATCGGATTAAGACATCACTCCTTCACCAACTTAGCATCTTCCCTTCAACGCACAGGTGCCGGCTCGGATTGGAGACCCCGGTTCGGATCGGGATGAGGCAGACCCGACCCGCCTGCAGTAATCTACACAAAACTTCGCAATGTCTTCGGCTCGAAAGCTCCGCACCGGTTCGGATCGGGACCGAACCGATCCCCTTCGACTCTGCACAGAAGTGCGCGCACGCTCTCTGCTGGAACAACCGGCTCGGTTCGGATCCGATCCGAACCGACTGGGCCTGCTGCTGCCACACTTAAGATTTGACCGATTCTCTTGCCATAACCACCTCCTACAAACACGGATCGGCCTCCACCTGTCCTAGCACGACCTGATGACCACTTCTCCACTACTTCCGAGATCACCTCAGCGCGTGCCACGTGCCCCTCCGATCCGAACCGATTCGGACTCCCTGTCACTCCTCTACGCCTATAAATACACCACAACATGGCCATTTCAAGGGACTTTTGGCACTTGTTCTGGAGGGATTCCACCATTATCGAAACAAGGACTTTGTGAACAGCGGAAGACCGCCCTCTAATCAATCAAAACACGAGGATTTCGTGTATAATCTTCCCTTTAATCTCCTCTTCTTCACTGTAAACACGAGGATTTCATGTATAAACTACAAACAAACATCATTGTAATAGTTTTCTTAAGATTTAAGAAACTATAAAGTGGACGTAGGCTTGGATTGAGCCCAACCACTATAAAAATATTGTGTGTATCCTTTACTTTTACTGCTTTTTCTGCATTGTTGGTGATCGTGAGGTTGTCACATTGAGTTTGGGTGTTAGTACCAAAATTTGGTCTAACATTTTCAAACATATTTGCTTTCTCTTCTTCGCAGGTATGGATTATACTTGCAGCTGGCAGGCCCGGCGCGGCCTTGGATTTCTTGGATTATCCAGAACACATCTTCCTTCATTCAGCAAGATATGTTCTGGAGGGCAAAATGTTGACCCGCTTTTTAGTCAAAGCAGTCATACATGGAATCTCTTCTGAACAATACGCTCAAGTGTTGGGAATACCGTCAGAAGACAGCAAGCGATTTGGTTGAAATCGCATCACAAACAAAGAATGGCCCGGAACTCCTATCGGACGACCTTTTATGGGCCCGAAATCATCAATTACGGAGCTGAGCTCTGTAATTCTCGTAGCTCTCTGAATGAGCTTCAGTTTGAGCTTTGGTTCAACTCAATCGGACTTACGGTTTGAAAGTTATGCCCATTTCCGTGAACGCATGCAGAACCGGAAACTTGGATTTGGAATTAGCATATACCTTTCGGATCGGATCGGCCTAGGAGGACCGGATCGGATTAAGACATCACTCCTTCACCAACTTAGCATCTTCCCTTCAACGCACAGGTGCCGGCTCGGATTGGAGACCCCGGTTCGGATCGGGATGAGGCAGACCCGACCCGCCTGCAGTAATCTACACAAAACTTCGCAATGTCTTCGGCTCGAAAGCTCCGCACCGGTTCGGATCGGGACCGAACCGATCCCCTTCGACTCTGCACAGAAGTGCGCGCACGCTCTCTGCTGGAACAACCGGCTCGGTTCGGATCCGATCCGAACCGACTGGGCCTGCTGCTGCCACACTTAAGATTTGACCGATTCTCTTGCCATAACCACCTCCTACAAACACGGATCGGCCTCCACCTGTAACAACCCGTATTTTCAATAACCTGTAATAACATAAATCGAGGCAGAATTTAATTCTAAAATGGGAATCAAGGGAAACGGGCTATGCCATTGTGTTCGTCTCGGAAAAATACGCGAAATAGAGTCCGAGTTTTCGAAAATCGGAGTCCGTATGACCAAGATATGGCCTCGCGAAGTTTCACGAAAATTCCCAAATTAAAGTATACTTAATTAAGTGAAATGGGTTGTGTAGATATATATATATATATATATATATATATATATATATTGATATATATATATATATATATAATTGAAAATTTAATAAATAAATATGCAAAAATGCTCAAAACAGCGAATTGGGAGAGGGGAATAACCGAACCGGCCGATTTTTGAAGTCGACCCGAGCCCGCTGGGTCGACTAGGGGTTAATCCAGGGTGTTTGGCTGTCAACCCGTGGGCCGATTCGCTCAAGTGCAGATTTTGCATTTGAATGGTTCTCATGGTCCATCTTTAATCTAAAGGCCCTAGATGGTTCCTACACTTGACTTCTTCCCCAAGACATGCTTTGATGGCTTGGATTGAATCTAGGGTTAATCCTATGGCCTAAAACACTTGCCTAATCTATAAATAAGACCCTAACCTACCCTAATTCATTCATAATTAAACCTAGTGACTAAACTATGGCAAAATGCTAGCTCTCATGGCCTCCACTAATTTTATGAAGAGGGTTGCATACTAATCACTCTCTAATCAACTTCTAATCCCTTCTTAGCATCTTAATCTTCTTCATTTGGTGTTCAAAGTTGCTAGTAGTGAGTTTCTATCACTTTGATGATCTTTTGGTAAACTAATTAGATGAGATGTGATGAGATTTATGGTTTTGTATGTGGGTTAATGAGCTTTGAATCATATGATATGATGTTAGCATTAATCTTATGTTTATGCATGTTGAGTATGTAAGCTTATGCAAGTTTAATATGATGTATGTTATGTTTGCATGATGCTAAATATGCAAGTTGTGGGCTATGTAATCATATGCATGTTATGCAAGTTCATGGTAATATGCTATGCAAGTTACATGTTTGTTAATATGCAAGTTACATGTTTGTTAATATGCAAGTTACATGTTTGTTAATATGCAAGTTACATGTATGTAAATATGCAAGTTACATGTTTGTTAATATGCAAGTTACATGTTTGTTAATATGCAAGTTACATGTATGTAAATATGCAAGTTACATGTTTCTTTATATGCAAGTTACATGTTTGTTAATATGCGAGTTACATGTATGTAAATATGCAAGTTACATGTTTATTAATATGCAAGTTCATGATGACACATTATGCAAGTCTATAAGCTAATATGCAAGTTTGTTATGCAAAATGAATATGTAAGTTATGTGACATATTATATGCAAGTTATGTGACATGTTATGCAAGTTCATATGCAAGTTATGTGTTTGTTAATATGCAAGATGGCACCTTTGAAACATGTTCATTCATATGCAAGTTGACACCTTTTATATGTGTTATATCATGAACGAAATTACGTGGGAACGATGGGGTAATTAAATGCATAAGTTAATAAGATTGTGTGAAATTAATATAATTATGCATAACACAAAATAAATAAACATAGTATGGGAATTTGCCTATTTGGTTAGGTGTACCCATACTATGTGTTGGGAATTTACCTATTGAGTTAGGTCTACCCCATGGGAATTTACCTATTAAGTTAGGTCTACCCATGTTAAGAAAACTTGATTAATTAGGGATAATTAATATAAAATTATGAGGGTGATTAATTAGGTGTAATTAATTGACTAAGACACGAGGTTGGACTCAGTTGTAGCGTAAAACTGCCCGGACCCAACCGGCTTAACCAGTTGCTACAAATGTTAGCCCAATGTGAGAGGTCTTAGGCACAAACTAAATACGTAATTAATGTAAAGACACGAGGTTAGACTCTGTTATGACATAAGGCTGCCCGGACCCAACCGGCTTAACCAGCGGTCATAAAAGACAGTCTAATGTGAGAGGTCTTTACAAAGGTTACGTTCTTAATTAATTAATTAAGAAACACTTAACCACATTAGCATGTAGAGGGACATGAGGGGTTAAGTGGGTGCCTCGGGTGGCATGAGAAAATCTAGTGGTTGCCTTGGGTGGCAATAGAAAATACGATTAGAATACTTAACCAAAATAGAACATGTAATTAAAACATGATTAAAGGGTTAAGTGGGATATACTAGAAAAAGGGACAAGCTTAGGTGGGTAGCTTGTGGAGGCCCATTTCAACCAGTAACCCATACGTATCTTTGTGGGCTCGACCCATGTCGAGGACGGGACACGCATACTGGGCTTGACTGTAAGAGGCAAACGGGTTAGCGGTGGCAACGCAAGTCCAACGGGCTTCATATGCGTGAGTGGGCCCGGGCTGGTAGGTAAGCCGTTGTTGCATCGAGTAGATATAAGCCGTGCACCTTTAGTTTCATCAGGTTGCCACATTGGGGAATGATACATCCCACGGTGGGGCCAGCACGGGTATCTACGTTAGGGAGCCGATCGAATGGGAAGTAGTGTGTACACCTAGTGGATTGTAGGGCCCCGTGGCGCCTACTTGGTCACCTAGGGGTACGCAGGCACTAATTAGTAAATTTTATAAGTCCTTGGGTGGGATCAACCTTTAAGTTAGGAACGACTGGTGTGGTGCAGTTTAGTAATTTACCTTAGGGAGGGTAGATGCGTCTTTATCCTTTATCTTCGTTTAGTTGACTGCTTAGGGTAGCCATTCATCCCTATATGTTACCGTATATCAGTTTATGTCTTCTCTGGTTACTTTAACGATTGTATTGTTAAAGTTATAGGACTCGCTCAGACTTATGTCTGACCCTGTTGTTTTTATCTTTTTCCCAACCCTCAGGTCCTACGGTGGATCCTAGCAGTAGTGGAGCTTGATCGGATTGCTGTTCCAGTCTTTAGGAGCTTGGATATATGTAAAGCTCCAGTTATCCAGTTATCTTTTCTTTTGTTTGGCTATTGTATGAGAGTGGGATTATGTACTTCTTTATTTTGATGGATATTGTACTTGACCTTTATTGTGGTTTTATGATGTAACCAGACATGTTTTACTTCCGCTGTTATGAGATGATGTTTTAAAATTTCAAGTACTATTTATATCTGTCTCTTTGTAATTTTTCTGTTCTATATTCACTAAAATACTCCACCGATGCTATGGCATTCCCTTAGTGAGTGATCATAGCGGGAGTGGGGTGTTACACGTGGTATCAGAGCTTAAGGTTACCAGAACAGATAAAATTTTTGAGAAAAACTACTTTCTAAGAGTATTTTCGAAGAAAGTATTTTTAAAAGCATGTCTTCTAAGAGAAAAAGTTTTTGAAAAAGAAAAGCATAATCCCCAATAGCCATATCTTTATCTTTCGGAATCTCCTTTTTGAATCTTTCCTCTTTCGTTTCAGCATGGCTGAAGATCTTAACATCCCGAAGGGTTTAGTTATACCACTATGGTATAGGAGGTTGCAAGAGGCTAGGGCCGCGGCTGCGGGTCCGGCCAATGCTACTACACCAGAGACAACCGCTCCTCCTCCTCAGCCTAGAGTGGATAATTTTGCTAAGGTTTGCAAGGAGTTCAAGGCTATAGGAGGAAAACCTTTTCTTGGTTCAGAGACTTTCGTAGAGGCTAGAGATTGGCTTAAGGAAGTGGAAGAGTTGCTAGATATCTTTGAAGTGGAAGAGGGAAAGAAAGTCAAGTTGGCGGCTTGGTTAATGAAGGGAGAGGCCTCATTCTGGTGGGAGGTCACTAATGGAGAACGCCCTGTTGACTCTTGGGCAGATTTTAAGCAAAGGTTTGGGGCTAAGTTTCTCTCAAGGGCGGAAGAGAATCTGTTTATGGAGAAGTTCTTGAATTTGAAGCAAGGGAATCTCACGGTGAAAGAATATGTCAACAAATTCAATCAATTAGCAAGGTTTGGCATAGAGTTGGTGAATACACCGGAGAAGAAGGCTTTGAGGTTCGTTAGAGGCTTGAACGAACCATTGCAAGGAATAGCTATGACTCACATTCCTATGGGGGCCACTTTTGAGAAGCTTGTCTACATGGCACTTATGCATGAGGATGATAAGAATTCTAAGGCACCAGAGAAAAAGGGGGATCAGAAGAAACCGCAACAGCAACAACAAGGCAAGGGCGGAAAAGGCAATGGTGACAAAAAGAAGACGAAGAAGAAGTGCTTCAATTGTGGAACACCAGGACACCTCAGTAAGGATTGTCGCAAAAAGAAGAAGACCGGTTGCTTTCATTGTGGTGAAGCAGGGCATCTTGTGAAAAACTGCCCAAAGAAGGGGCAGAAGACGGGGTCTACCTCAGGAGGCCAGGTGCAAGCTCTTATAGCACCACCTCAGTCAGGGGGGCAAGTTCAGGTTCTCTCAGTTCCACCGATTCAGCAGAGAGGTAGAACTATTTCCGTTGAAAGTCTGGTTTTTCTGTTTGATCATCCAGTTCGTACTTTGTTTGACTCTGGCGCATCGCATTCTTTTATCTCATCATCGTTAGTTGAGTCACTGCACTTAGACACCAGTCTAGTTGATGATCCCTTGGTTGTCTCAAACCCAATTGGGGGCTCCATATATCTGTCTATGATATGTTTGGGTTTGAAGATTTCTATACTTAGCGTTGAGTTTAGATGTGATGCTTTTGTATTGGGCTTCACGGGCTATGGGTTGATCTTGGGCATGGACTGGTTATCCAGTAATGGTGCCGTTCTTGATTGCGAAAGGAGAGTTGTCAGGCTCATGACCTGCTTGGGTAACACTCTCGAGATCTCTTGCAATCCCATGGAATCTGTTTTGCTAAGTTATCTTGAATCGCTCGATGCTTCGGTCGAAAGTTTGTGTTCTGTCAGAGTAGTCCGGGAATATCCGGATGTGTTTGAAGAAGTAAAGGGTTTGCCTCCGAAGCGGGAGATAGATTTCCGAATTTATTTGGTGGATAATGCCAAACCAGTGTCTTTGCCAGTACGCCACATGGCTCCTCGTGAGAGAAGAGAACTTCATAAGCAAGTAGGGGAGTTGCTTGAGAAGGGGTTCATAAGGCGAAGTATATCGGAGTGGGGAGCTCCAGTAGTGTTTGCCACGAAGGCGGATGGGTCCCTCAGACTTTGTGTGGATTATAGGGAACTTAATAAGCTCACGAAGAAGAATAGACACCCATTACCGAGGATAGATGATCTCTTTGATCAGTTGGTTGGCGCGTCAGTATTTTCGCAGATGGACTTAGCTACAGGGTTTCATCAGTTAAGAGTGGCGGAGGACAGTATAGAGAAGACTGCTTTCCGGACTCCGGATGGTTTTTATGAGTGGCTAGTGATGCCATTTGGGTTGACAAACGCCCCCGCATACTTTGTTGATCTCATGAGTAGAGTGTTCAGAGAGTATCTGAATAAGTTTGTAGTAGTTTTTGTGGATGACATCTTGGTCTTTTCCAAGAATGAAGAAGAGCATGCCTTACATCTCAAGGAAGTGTTGGAGACTCTTCGAGCGCATAGTCTTAAAGCTAAATTCTCTAAATGCCATTTTTGGAGAAGAGAAGTGCGATTCTTAGGGCATGTGGTCTCTAAGGAAGGGATAGCTGTGGATCCCGCAAAGATAGTATCTATCCAGGATTGGAAAGTTCCTAGAAATGCTACCGAGGTAAGAAGTTTCTTGGGGTTGGCAGGATATTATAGGAAGTTCATCAAAGACTTCGCGAAGATATCAGCCCCATTAACCCGCTTGACGAAGAAGAATCTGGTTTTCTCATGGGATGTAGATTGTGATGATGCTTTCCGACGGTTAAAGAGAGCTTTGACCACCGCTCCAGTTTTAGTGCTTCCAGATGGGAGTAAGCCGTTTGTTGTTTATACCGATGCTTGTGGAACAGGATTAGGCGCAGTCTTGATGCAGGAGGGAAGGGTAATAGCCTATGGAGGGAGACAATTGAGAGTGCATGAGAAGAATTACCCTACCCATGATCTAGAGTTGGCCGCGATTGTTTTCGCACTTAAGTCTTGGCGCCATTATCTTCTTGGTGAGAGATTCGAGTTGTTCACCGACCATAAATCATTGAAGTACTTATTCTCTCAGAAGGATTTAAACTTAAGACAGCAAAGGTGGATGGAGTTCTTAGCATCCTATGATTTCGAGATAGCGTATACCCCTGGTAAGGGTAACGTGGTGGCAGACGCCTTAAGTAGAAAAAGGCTATCTTTGAGTCCATTGTTCGTGGAACGACGAAGCTTGGAGTTTCTTTCTTTGTTTGACTTCAGACCTTCTGTTGATTTTGTACCTGGTTTGTTGGCATCCTTGGAGGTTAGACCTACTCTTTTGAGACGGATTGGCGAGGCTCAGCGAGACGACCCACAGTTGGTTGTGTTGGTAGAGAAGCTTATAAGAGGGGAGTCGTCCAGCCATTTGGGTAGATACACCATAGATGATAAGGGATGGTTGCATAGAGACGGTAGACTTTGTGTACCGCAAGATGAGGGTTTGAAGAAGGCTATTTTGGATGATGCACATCGTTCAAGAATGACTATTCATCCCGCTGGAGACAAAATGTACCAAGACATGAAGAGAGTTTTCTTCTGGGCCGGTATGAAGAAAGATGTGGCCGAGTATGTGGCTAGATGCTTAGTGTGCCAACAAGTTAAAGTGGAGCAAAGGAAACCCGGTGGGTTGCTACACCCATTGGAAGTTCCACAGTGGAAGTGGGATAGTGTCTCGATGGATTTCATCGACGGGTTACCGAGATCGAGGAAGGGCAATACGGGAATTTGGGTTGTGGTAGACAGACTTACCAAGACTGCCCATTTTATACCCGTAAAGAGTAAGAGGACCGCTCCATGGCTTGCTTCAGTCTATGTTAGAGAGATTGTTAGATTGCATGGCGTACCATCCAGCATTGTGAGTGATCGAGATCCTATTTTCACTAGTGAGTTTTGGAGAAGTTTGCAAGAGGCGGTAGGGACTCAGTTGTGTTTGAGCACCGCATATCATCCTCAGACGGACGGTCAGACCGAGAGGGTGAACCGTATCTTAGAAGATCTTTTGAGGCTTTGTATCTTGGATTTTGGAGGTACATGGGAAGAACATCTTCCTTTGGTGGAGTTCGCATATAATAACAGCTTTCAGTCCAGTATTGGTATGGCTCCTTTCGAAGCTCTTTATGGAAGGCCTTGTCGATCTCCTACATGTTGGTGGGAATCTACGGATAAGATCTTGCTTGGGCCGGATATGGTTAGAGAGACTTCAGAGAAGATTGATTTAATTCGAAAAAGGATGAAAGCAGCGCAAGATAGACAGAAATCTTATGCGGATCGGAGAAGGACGGATCTTGAGTTTGAGGTTGGGGACATGGTTTTTGTCAAAGTATCTCCATTGAGAAATGTTGTTCGCTTTGGGTCCGTAGGGAAGTTAGCACCGAGATTTGTTGGGCCGTTTCCTATTAAGGAAAGGATTGGACGGATGGCATATAGGGTGGAGTTGCCCGACAGACTTAGTGGTGTTCATGATGTATTCCATGTATCACATTTGAGGAAGTGCTTACATGAGACCGCGGAGGTGGTAGAGCCGAGCTTGCTTAGAGATGTAGAGGTAGAGCGTGATGCGACGATTCGACGAGCTCCTACTCGCATCCTTGGGTCAGAAACTAGGAAGTTGAGGAACAGAGAAGTTCAGCTAGTTAAAGTGCAATGGGGAGATGACGAAAGCAATGCTACTTGGGAGACGGAAGCAAAGATGCGTTCTTTGTATCCATTTCTTTTTGAGAGTATGTCTTTTAACTTCTCCTTTATTGCTTGTCTAGTACTTATCTTATCTTTAGTATATCCTCTCGCTAATACCTATGACCTTTAGATAGGGTAAAACCTATGGTTGAAACATGTGTTTGAAACATGATTATGGTTGATGGATGCATATGGATGCAATTGTTTGCTAGTGGTTGCTCGTGGATGCATATACACACACATTAGGCACTAGATCGGCTCAGTCACTTCATGTTGCATATTGCATAAATGGATGTGGTAGTTAGATTGATGGATGTATCATGGCTGTGTTATCATATGGATGATGCATTTTTGTGTATGGTTGTGCACGCATGTAGAAATTTGTATGTGTCAATAGGGTTTCGCATACATATTGGATGCATGGCACTATCATGGTTTGCATTAAGGAGGTTTACTGTATCAGTAACCGCCTGATTTTCGCATTAGGTAAGTACATATACACACACTTTTGCATATATCCATCCAGCATTTAGAATCTTGTAAGGACAATGATTGCTCGTGGATGATGCTTTGAGTAGATGGATGATTGGATGGTAGGATACGTTCTTCCTAACTTGAAGATTTCGGGGACGAAATCCTTTAAGGAGGGGAGAATGTAACAACCCGTATTTTCAATAACCTGTAATAACATAAATCGAGGCAGAATTTAATTCTAAAATGGGAATCAAGGGAAACGGGCTATGCCATTGTGTTCGTCTCGGAAAAATACGCGAAATTGAGTCCGAGTTTTCGAAAATCGGAGTCCGTATGACCAAGATATGGCCTCGCGAAGTTTCACGAAAATTCCCAAATTAAAGTATACTTAATTAAGTGAAATGGGTTGTGTAGATATATATATATATATATATATATATTGATATATATATATATATATAATTGAAAATTTAATAAATAAATATGCAAAAATGCTCAAAACAGCGAATTGGGAGAGGGGAATAACCGAACCGGCCGATTTTTGAAGTCGACCCGAGCCCGCTGGGTCGACTAGGGGTTAATCCAGGGTGTTTGGCTGTCAACCCGTGGGCCGATTCGCTCAAGTGCAGATTTTGCATTTGAATGGTTCTCATGGTCCATCTTTAATCTAAAGGCCCTAGATGGTTCCTACACTTGACTTCTTCCCCAAGACATGCTTTGATGGCTTGGATTGAATCTAGGGTTAATCCTATGGCCTAAAACACTTGCCTAATCTATAAATAAGACCCTAACCTACCCTAATTCATTCATAATTAAACCTAGTGACTAAACTATGGCAAAATGCTAGCTCTCATGGCCTCCACTAATTTTATGAAGAGGGTTGCATACTAATCACTCTCTAATCAACTTCTAATCCCTTCTTAGCATCTTAATCTTCTTCATTTGGTGTTCAAAGTTGCTAGTAGTGAGTTTCTATCACTTTGATGATCTTTTGGTAAACTAATTAGATGAGATGTGATGAGATTTATGGTTTTGTATGTGGGTTAATGAGCTTTGAATCATATGATATGATGTTAGCATTAATCTTATGTTTATGCATGTTGAGTATGTAAGCTTATGCAAGTTTAATATGATGTATGTTATGTTTGCATGATGCTAAATATGCAAGTTGTGGGCTATGTAATCATATGCATGTTATGCAAGTTCATGGTAATATGCTATGCAAGTTACATGTTTGTTAATATGCAAGTTACATGTTTGTTAATATGCAAGTTACATGTTTGTTAATATGCAAGTTACATGTATGTAAATATGCAAGTTACATGTTTGTTAATATGCAAGTTACATGTTTGTTAATATGCAAGTTACATGTATGTAAATATGCAAGTTACATGTTTCTTTATATGCAAGTTACATGTTTGTTAATATGCGAGTTACATGTATGTAAATATGCAAGTTACATGTTTATTAATATGCAAGTTCATGATGACACATTATGCAAGTCTATAAGCTAATATGCAAGTTTGTTATGCAAAATGAATATGTAAGTTATGTGACATATTATATGCAAGTTATGTGACATGTTATGCAAGTTCATATGCAAGTTATGTGTTTGTTAATATGCAAGATGGCACCTTTGAAACATGTTCATTCATATGCAAGTTGACACCTTTTATATGTGTTATATCATGAACGAAATTACGTGGGAACGATGGGGTAATTAAATGCATAAGTTAATAAGATTGTGTGAAATTAATATAATTATGCATAACACAAAATAAATAAACATAGTATGGGAATTTGCCTATTTGGTTAGGTGTACCCATACTATGTGTTGGGAATTTACCTATTGAGTTAGGTCTACCCCATGGGAATTTACCTATTAAGTTAGGTCTACCCATGTTAAGAAAACTTGATTAATTAGGGATAATTAATATAAAATTATGAGGGTGATTAATTAGGTGTAATTAATTGACTAAGACACGAGGTTGGACTCAGTTGTAGCGTAAAACTGCCCGGACCCAACCGGCTTAACCAGTTGCTACAAATGTTAGCCCAATGTGAGAGGTCTTAGGCACAAACTAAATACGTAATTAATGTAAAGACACGAGGTTAGACTCTGTTATGACATAAGGCTGCCCGGACCCAACCGGCTTAACCAGCGGTCATAAAAGACAGTCTAATGTGAGAGGTCTTTACAAAGGTTACGTTCTTAATTAATTAATTAAGAAACACTTAACCACATTAGCATATAGAGGGACATGAGGGGTTAAGTGGGTGCCTCGGGTGGCATGAGAAAATCTAGTGGTTGCCTTGGGTGGCAATAGAAAATACGATTAGAATACTTAACCAAAATAGAACATGTAATTAAAACATGATTAAAGGGTTAAGTGGGATATACTAGAAAAAGGGACAAGCTTAGGTGGGTAGCTTGTGGAGGCCCATTTCAACCAGTAACCCATACGTATCTTTGTGGGCTCGACCCATGTCGAGGACGGGACACGCATACTGGGCTTGACTGTAAGAGGCAAACGGGTTAGCGGTGGCAACGCAAGTCCAACGGGCTTCATATGCGTGAGTGGGCCCGGGCTGGTAGGTAAGCCGTTGTTGCATCGAGTAGATATAAGCCGTGCACCTTTAGTTTCATCAGGTTGCCACATTGGGGAATGATACATCCCACGGTGGGGCCAGCACGGGTATCTACGTTAGGGAGCCGATCGAATGGGAAGTAGTGTGTACACCTAGTGGATTGTAGGGCCCCGTGGCGCCTACTTGGTCACCTAGGGGTACGCAGGTACTAATTAGTAAATTTTATAAGTCCTTGGGTGGGATCAACCTTTAAGTTAGGAACGACTGGTGTGGTGCAGTTTAGTAATTTACCTTAGGGAGGGTAGATGCGTCTTTATCCTTTATCTTCGTTTAGTTGACTGCTTAGGGTAGCCATTCATCCCTATATGTTACCGTATATCAGTTTATGTCTTCTCTGGTTACTTTAACGATTGTATTGTTAAAGTTATAGGACTCGCTCAGACTTATGTCTGACCCTGTTGTTTTTATCTTTTTCCCAACCCTCAGGTCCTACGGTGGATCCTAGCAGTAGTGGAGCTTGATCGGATTACTGTTCCAGTCTTTAGGAGCTTGGATAGATGTAAAGCTCCAGTTATCCAGTTATCTTTTCTTTTGTTTGGCTATTGTATGAGAGTGGGATTATGTACTTCTTTATTTTGATGGATATTGTACTTGACCTTTATTGTGGTTTTATGATGTAACCAGACATGTTTTACTTCCGCTGTTATGAGATGATGTTTTAAAATTTCAAGTACTATTTATATCTGTCTCTTTATAATTTTTCTGTTCTATATTCACTAAAATACTCCACCGATGCTATGGCATTCCCTTAGTGAGTGATCATAGCGGGAGTGGGGTGTTACACCACCTGTCCTAGCACGACCTGATGACCACTTCTCCACTACTTCCGAGATCACCTCAGCGCGTGCCACGTGCCCCTCCGATCCGAACCGATTCGGACTCCCTGGCACTCCTCTACGCCTATAAATACACCACAACATGGCCATTTCAAGGGACTTTTGGCACTTGTTCATGGCGGGATTCCACCATTATCGAAACAAGGACTTTGTGAACAGCGGAAGACCGCCCTCTAATCAATCAAAACACGAGGATTTCGTGTATAATCTTCCCTTTAATCTCCTCTTCTTCACTGTAAACACGAGGATTTCATGTATAAACTGCAAACAAACATCATTGTAATAGTTTTCTTAAGATTTAAGAAACTATAAAGTGGACGTAGGCTTGGATTGAGCCCAACCACTATAAAAATATTGTGTGTATCCTTTACTTTTACTGCTTTTTCTGCATTGTTGGTGATCGTGAGGTTGTCACATTGAATTTGGGTGTTAGTACCAAAATTTGGTCTAACATTTTCACACATATTTGCTTTCTCTTCTTCGCAGGTATGGATTATACTTGCAGCTGGCAGGCCCGGCGCGGCCTTGGATTTATTGGATTATCCAGAACACATCTTCCTTCATTCAGCAAGATATGTTCTGGGGGGCAAAATGTTGACCCGATTTTTAGTCAAAGCAGTCATACATGGAATCTCTTCTGAACAATACGCTCAAGTGTTGGGAATACCGTCAGAAGACAGCAAGCGATTTGGTTGAAATCGCATCACAAACAAAGAATGGCCCGGAACTCCTATCGGACGACCTTTTCTGGGCCCGAAATCATCAATTACGGAGCTATGCTCCGTAATTCTCGTAGCTCTCTGAATGAGCTTTAGTTTGAGCTTTGGTTCAACTCAATCGGACTTACGGTTTGAAAGTTATGCCCGTTTCCGTGAACGCATGCAGAACCGGAAACTTGGATTTGGAATTAGCATATCCCTTTCGGATCGGATCGGCCTAGGAGGACCGGATCGGATTAAGACATCACTCCTTCACCAACTGAGCATCTTCCCTTCAACGCACAGGTGCCGGCTCGGATTGGAGACCCCGGTTCGGATCGGGATGAGGCAGACCCGACCCGCCTGCAGTAATCTACACAAAACTTCGCAATGTCTTCGGCTCGAAAGCTCCGCACCAGTTCGGATCGGGACCGAACCGATCCCCTTCGACTCTGCACAGAAGTGCGCACACGCTCTATGCTGGAACAACCGGCTCGGTTCGGATCCGATCCGAACCGACTGGGCCTGCTGCTGCCACACTTCAGATTTGACCGATTCTCTTGCCATAACCACCTCCTACAAACACGGATCGGCCTCCACCTGTCCTAGCACGACCTGATGACCACTTCTCCACTACTTCCGAGATCACCTCAGCGCGTGCCACGTGCCCCTCCGATCCGAACCGATTCGGACTCCCTGGCACTCCTCTACACCTATAAATACACCACAACATGGCCATTTCAAGGGACTTTTGGCACTTGTTCATGGCGGGATTCCACCATTATCGAAACAAGGACTTTGTGAACAGCGGAAGACCGCCCTCTAATCAATCAAAACACGAGGATTTCGTGTATAATCTTCCCTTTAATCTCCTCTTCTTCACTGTAAACACGAGGATTTCATGTATAAACTGCAAACAAACATCATTGTAATAGTTTTCTTAAGATTTAAGAAACTATAAAGTGGACGTAGGCTTGGATTGAGCCCAACCACTATAAAAATATTGTGTGTATCCTTTACTTTTACTGCTTTTTCTGCATTGTTGGTGATCGTGAGGTTGTCACATTGAATTTGGGTGTTAGTACCAAAATTTGGTCTAACATTTTCACACATATTTGCTTTCTCTTCTTCGCAGGTATGGATTATACTTGCAGCTGGCAGGCCCGGCGCGGCCTTGGATTTATTGGATTATCCAGAACACATCTTCCTTCATTCAGCAAGATATGTTCTGGGGGGCAAAATGTTGACCCGATTTTTAGTCAAAGCAGTCATACATGGAATCTCTTCTGAACAATACGCTCAAGTGTTGGGAATACCGTCAGAAGACAGCAAGCGATTTGGTTGAAATCGCATCACAAACAAAGAATGGCCCGGAACTCCTATCGGACGACCTTTTCTGGGCCCGAAATCATCAATTACGGAGCTATGCTCCGTAATTCTCGTAGCTCTCTGAATGAGCTTTAGTTTGAGCTTTGGTTCAACTCAATCGGACTTACGGTTTGAAAGTTATGCCCGTTTCCGTGAACGCATGCAGAACCGGAAACTTGGATTTGGAATTAGCATATCCCTTTCGGATCGGATCGGCCTAGGAGGACCGGATCGGATTAAGACATCACTCCTTCACCAACTTAGCATCTTCCCTTCAACGCACAGGTGCCGACTCGGATTGGAGACCCCGGTTCGGGTCGGGATGAGGCAGACCCGACCCGCCTGCAGTAATCTACACAAAACTTCGCAATGTCTTCGGCTCGAAAGCTCCGCACCGGTTCGGATCGGGACCGAACCGATCCCCTTCGACTCTGCACAGAAGTGCGCGCACGCTCTCTGCTGGAACAACCGGCTCGGATCGGATCCGATCCGAACCGACTGGGCCTGCTCCTGCCACACTTCAGATTTGACCGATTCTCTTTGTAACAACCCGTATTTTCAATAACCTGTAATAACATAAATCGAGGCAGAATTTAATTCTAAAATGGGAATCAAGGGAAACGGGCTATGCCATTGTGTTCGTCTCGGAAAAATACGCGAAATAGAGTCCGAGTTTTCGAAAATCGGAGTCCGTATGACCAAGATATGGCCTCGCGAAGTTTCACGAAAATTCCCAAATTAAAGTATACTTAATTAAGTGAAATGGGTTGTGTAGATATATATATATATATATATATATATATTGATATATATATATATATATATAATTGAAAATTTAATAAATAAATATGCAAAAATGCTCAAAACAGCGAATTGGGAGAGGGGAATAACCGAACCGGCCGATTTTTGAAGTCGACCCGAGCCCGCTGGGTCGACTAGGGGTTAATCCAGGGTGTTTGGCTGTCAACCCGTGGGCCGATTCGCTCAAGTGCAGATTTTGCATTTGAATGGTTCTCATGGTCCATCTTTAATCTAAAGGCCCTAGATGGTTCCTACACTTGACTTCTTCCCCAAGACATGCTTTGATGGCTTGGATTGAATCTAGGGTTAATCCTATGGCCTAAAACACTTGCCTAATCTATAAATAAGACCCTAACCTACCCTAATTCATTCATAATTAAACCTAGTGACTAAACTATGGCAAAATGCTAGCTCTCATGGCCTCCACTAATTTTATGAAGAGGGTTGCATACTAATCACTCTCTAATCAACTTCTAATCCCTTCTTAGCATCTTAATCTTCTTCATTTGGTGTTCAAAGTTGCTAGTTGTGAGTTTCTATCACTTTGATGATCTTTTGGTAAACTAATTAGATGAGATGTGATGAGATTTATGGTTTTGTATGTGGGTTAATGAGCTTTGAATCATATGATATGATGTTAGCATTAATCTTATGTTTATGCATGTTGAGTATGTAAGCTTATGCAAGTTTAATATGATGTATGTTATGTTTGCATGATGCTAAATATGCAAGTTGTGGGCTATGTAATCATATGCATGTTATGCAAGTTCATGGTAATATGCTATGCAAGTTACATGTTTGTTAATATGCAAGTTACATGTTTGTTAATATGCAAGTTACATGTATGTAAATATGCAAGTTACATGTTTGTTAATATGCAAGTTACATGTTTGTTAATATGCAAGTTACATGTATGTAAATATGCAAGTTACATGTTTCTTTATATGCAAGTTACATGTTTGTTAATATGCGAGTTACATGTATGTAAATATGCAAGTTACATGTTTATTAATATGCAAGTTCATGATGACACATTATGCAAGTCTATAAGCTAATATGCAAGTTTGTTATGCAAAATGAATATGTAAGTTATGTGACATATTATATGCAAGTTATGTGACATGTTATGCAAGTTCATATGCAAGTTATGTGTTTGTTAATATGCAAGATGGCACCTTTGAAACATGTTCATTCATATGCAAGTTGACACCTTTTATATGTGTTATATCATGAACGAAATTACGTGGGAACGATGGGGTAATTAAATGCATAAGTTAATAAGATTGTGTGAAATTAATATAATTATGCATAACACAAAATAAATAAACATAGTATGGGAATTTGCCTATTTGGTTAGGTGTACCCATACTATGTGTTGGGAATTTACCTATTGAGTTAGGTCTACCCCATGGGAATTTACCTATTAAGTTAGGTCTACCCATGTTAAGAAAACTTGATTAATTAGGGATAATTAATATAAAATTATGAGGGTGATTAATTAGGTGTAATTAATTGACTAAGACACGAGGTTGGACTCAGTTGTAGCGTAAAACTGCCCGGACCCAACCGGCTTAACCAGTTGCTACAAATGTTAGCCCAATGTGAGAGGTCTTAGGCACAAACTAAATACGTAATTAATGTAAAGACACGAGGTTAGACTCTGTTATGACATAAGGCTGCCCGGACCCAACCGGCTTAACCAGCGGTCATAAAAGACAGTCTAATGTGAGAGGTCTTTACAAAGGTTACGTTCTTAATTAATTAATTAAGAAACACTTAACCACATTAGCATGTAGAGGGACATGAGGGGTTAAGTGGGTGCCTCGGGTGGCATGAGAAAATCTAGTGGTTGCCTTGGGTGGCAATAGAAAATACGATTAGAATACTTAACCAAAATAGAACATGTAATTAAAACATGATTAAAGGGTTAAGTGGGATATACTAGAAAAAGGGACAAGCTTAGGTGGGTAGCTTGTGGAGGCCCATTTCAACCAGTAACCCATACGTATCTTTGTGGGCTCGACCCATGTCGAGGACGGGACACGCATACTGGGCTTGACTGTAAGAGGCAAACGGGTTAGCGGTGGCAACGCAAGTCCAACGGGCTTCATATGCGTGAGTGGGCCCGGGCTGGTAGGTAAGCCGTTGTTGCATCGAGTAGATATAAGCCGTGCACCTTTAGTTTCATCAGGTTGCCACATTGGGGAATGATACATCCCACGGTGGGGCCAGCACGGGTATCTACGTTAGGGAGCCGATCGAATGGGAAGTAGTGTGTACACCTAGTGGATTGTAGGGCCCCGTGGCGCCTACTTGGTCACCTAGGGGTACGCAGGTACTAATTAGTAAATTTTATAAGTCCTTGGGTGGGATCAACCTTTAAGTTAGGAACGACTGGTGTGGTGCAGTTTAGTAATTTACCTTAGGGAGGGTAGATGCGTCTTTATCCTTTATCTTCGTTTAGTTGACTGCTTAGGGTAGCCATTCATCCCTATATGTTACCGTATATCAGTTTATGTCTTCTCTGGTTACTTTAACGATTGTATTGTTAAAGTTATAGGACTCGCTCAGACTTATGTCTGACCCTGTTGTTTTTATCTTTTTCCCAACCCTCAGGTCCTACGGTGGATCCTAGCAGTAGTGGAGCTTGATCGGATTGCTGTTCCAGTCTTTAGGAGCTTGGATAGATGTAAAGCTCCAGTTATCCAGTTATCTTTTCTTTTGTTTGGCTATTGTATGAGAGTGGGATTATGTACTTCTTTATTTTGATGGATATTGTACTTGACCTTTATGGTGGTTTTATGATGTAACCAGACATGTTTTACTTCCGCTGTTATGAGATGATGTTTTAAAATTTCAAGTACTATTTATATCTGTCTTGTTGAAATTTTTCTGTTCTATATTCACTAAAATACTCCACCGATGCTATGGCATTCCCTTAGTGAGTGATCATAGCGGGAGTGGGGTGTTACACGTGGTATCAGAGCTTAAGGTTACCAGAACAGATAAATTTTTTTGAGAAAAACTACTTTCTAAGAGTATTTTCGAAGAAAGTATTTTTAAAAGCATGTCTTCTAAGAGAAAAAGTTTTTGAAAAAGAAAAGCATAATCCCCAATAGCCATATCTTTATCTTTCGGAATCTCCTTTTTGAATCTTTCCTCTTTCGTTTCAGCATGGCTGAAGATCTTAACATCCCGGAGGGTTTAGTTATACCACTATGGTATAGGAGGTTGCAAGAGGCTAGGGCCGCGGCTGCGGGTCCGGCCAATGCTACTACACCAGAGACAACCGCTCCTCCTCCTCAGCCTAGAGTGGATAATTTTGCTAAGGTTTGCAAGGAGTTCAAGGCTATAGGAGGAAAACCTTTTCTTGGTTCAGAGACTTTCGTAGAGGCTAGAGATTGGCTTAAGGAAGTGGAAGAGTTGCTAGATATCTTTGAAGTGGAAGAGGGAAAGAAAGTCAAGTTGGCGGCTTGGTTAATGAAGGGAGAGGCCTCATTCTGGTGGGAGGTCACTAATGGAGAACGCCCTGTTGACTCTTGGGCAGATTTTAAGCAAAGGTTTGGGGCTAAGTTTCTCTCAAGGGCGGAAGAGAATCTGTTTATGGAGAAGTTCTTGAATTTGAAGCAAGGGAATCTCACGGTGAAAGAATATGTCAACAAATTCAATCAATTAGCAAGGTTTGGCATAGAGTTGGTGAATACACCGGAGAAGAAGGCTTTGAGGTTCGTTAGAGGCTTGAACGAACCATTGCAAGGAATAGCTATGACTCACATTCCTATGGGGGCCACTTTTGAGAAGCTTGTCTACATGGCACTTATGCATGAGGATGATAAGAATTCTAAGGCACCAGAGAAAAAGGGGGATCAGAAGAAACCGCAACAGCAACAACAAGGCAAGGGCGGAAAAGGCAATGGTGACAAAAAGAAGACGAAGAAGAAGTGCTTCAATTGTGGAACACCAGGACACCTCAGTAAGGATTGTCGCAAAAAGAAGAAGACCGGTTGCTTTCATTGTGGTGAAGCAGGGCATCTTGTGAAAAACTGCCCAAAGAAGGGGCAGAAGACGGGGTCTACCTCAGGAGGCCAGGTGCAAGCTCTTATAGCACCACCTCAGTCAGGGGGGCAAGTTCAGGTTCTCTCAGTTCCACCGATTCAGCAGAGAGGTAGAACTATTTCCGTTGAAAGTCTGGTTTTTCTGTTTGATCATCCAGTTCGTACTTTGTTTGACTCTGGCGCATCGCATTCTTTTATCTCATCATCGTTAGTTGAGTCACTGCACTTAGACACCAGTCTAGTTGATGATCCCTTGGTTGTCTCAAACCCAATTGGGGGCTCCATATATCTGTCTATGATATGTTTGGGTTTGAAGATTTCTATACTTAGCGTTGAGTTTAGATGTGATGCTTTTGTATTGGGCTTCACGGGCTATGGGTTGATCTTGGGCATGGACTGGTTATCCAGTAATGGTGCCGTTCTTGATTGCGAAAGGAGAGTTGTCAGGCTCATGACCCGCTTGGGTAACACTCTCGAGATCTCTTGCAATCCCATGGAATCTGTTTTGCTAAGTTATCTTGAATCGCTCGATGCTTCGGTCGAAAGTTTGTGTTCTGTCAGAGTAGTCCGGGAATATCCGGATGTGTTTGAAGAAGTAAAGGGTTTGCCTCCGAAGCGGGAGATAGATTTCCGAATTTATTTGGTGGATAATGCCAAACCAGTGTCTTTGCCAGTACGCCACATGGCTCCTCGTGAGAGAAGAGAACTTCATAAGCAAGTAGGGGAGTTGCTTGAGAAGGGGTTCATAAGGCGAAGTATATCGGAGTGGGGAGCTCCAGTAGTGTTTGCCACGAAGGCGGATGGGTCCCTCAGACTTTGTGTGGATTATAGGGAACTTAATAAGCTCACGAAGAAGAATAGACACCCATTACCGAGGATAGATGATCTCTTTGATCAGTTGGTTGGCGCGTCAGTATTTTCGCAGATGGACTTAGCTACAGGGTTTCATCAGTTAAGAGTGGCGGAGGACAGTATAGAGAAGACTGCTTTCCGGACTCCGGATGGTTTTTATGAGTGGCTAGTGATGCCATTTGGGTTGACAAACGCCCCCGCATACTTTGTTGATCTCATGAGTAGAGTGTTCAGAGAGTATCTGAATAAGTTTGTAGTAGTTTTTGTGGATGACATCTTGGTCTTTTCCAAGAATGAAGAAGAGCATGCCTTACATCTCAAGGAAGTGTTGGAGACTCTTCGAGCGCATAGTCTTAAAGCTAAATTCTCTAAATGCCATTTTTGGAGAAGAGAAGTGCGATTCTTAGGGCATGTGGTCTCTAAGGAAGGGATAGCTGTGGATCCCGCAAAGATAGTATCTATCCAGGATTGGAAAGTTCCTAGAAATGCTACCGAGGTAAGAAGTTTCTTGGGGTTGGCAGGATATTATAGGAAGTTCATCAAAGACTTCGCGAAGATATCAGCCCCATTAACCCGCTTGACGAAGAAGAATCTGGTTTTCTCATGGGATGTAGATTGTGATGATGCTTTCCGACGGTTAAAGAGAGCTTTGACCACCGCTCCAGTTTTAGTGCTTCCAGATGGGAGTAAGCCGTTTGTTGTTTATACCGATGCTTGTGGAACAGGATTAGGCGCAGTCTTGATGCAGGAGGGAAGGGTAATAGCCTATGGAGGGAGACAATTGAGAGTGCATGAGAAGAATTACCCTACCCATGATCTAGAGTTGGCCGCGATTGTTTTCGCACTTAAGTCTTGGCGCCATTATCTTCTTGGTGAGAGATTCGAGTTGTTCACCGACCATAAATCATTGAAGTACTTATTCTCTCAGAAGGATTTAAACTTAAGACAGCAAAGGTGGATGGAGTTCTTAGCATCCTATGATTTCGAGATAGCGTATACCCCTGGTAAGGGTAACGTGGTGGCAGACGCCTTAAGTAGAAAAAGGCTATCTTTGAGTCCATTGTTCGTGGAACGACGAAGCTTGGAGTTTCTTTCTTTGTTTGACTTCAGACCTTCTGTTGATTTTGTACCTGGTTTGTTGGCATCCTTGGAGGTTAGACCTACTCTTTTGAGACGGATTGGCGAGGCTCAGCGAGACGACCCACAGTTGGTTGTGTTGGTAGAGAAGCTTATAAGAGGGGAGTCGTCCAGCCATTTGGGTAGATACACCATAGATGATAAGGGATGGTTGCATAGAGACGGTAGACTTTGTGTACCGCAAGATGAGGGTTTGAAGAAGGCTATTTTGGATGATGCACATCGTTCAAGAATGACTATTCATCCCGGTGGAGACAAAATGTACCAAGACATGAAGAGAGTTTTCTTCTGGGCCGGTATGAAGAAAGATGTGGCTGAGTATGTGGCTAGATGCTTAGTGTGCCAACAAGTTAAAGTGGAGCAAAGGAAACCCGGTGGGTTGCTACACCCATTGGAAGTTCCACAGTGGAAGTGGGATAGTGTCTCGATGGATTTCATCGACGGGTTACCGAGATCGAGGAAGGGCAATACGGGAATTTGGGTTGTGGTAGACAGACTTACCAAGAGTGCCCATTTTATACCCGTAAAGAGTAAGAGGACCGCTCCATGGCTTGCTTCAGTCTATGTTAGAGAGATTGTTAGATTGCATGGCGTACCATCCAGCATTGTGAGTGATCGAGATCCTATTTTCACTAGTGAGTTTTGGAGAAGTTTGCAAGAGGCGGTAGGGACTCAGTTGTGTTTGAGCACCGCATATCATCCTCAGACGGACGGTCAGACCGAGAGGGTGAACCGTATCTTAGAAGATCTTTTGAGGCTTTGTATCTTGGATTTTGGAGGTACATGGGAAGAACATCTTCCTTTGGTGGAGTTCGCATATAATAACAGCTTTCAGTCCAGTATTGGTATGGCTCCTTTCGAAGCTCTTTATGGAAGGCCTTGTCGATCTCCTACATGTTAGTGGGAATCTACGGATAAGATCTTGCTTGGGCCGGATATGGTTAGAGAGACTTCAGAGAAGATTGATTTAATTCGAAAAAGGATGAAAGCAGCGCAAGATAGACAGAAATCTTATGCGGATCGGAGAAGGACGGATCTTGAGTTTGAGGTTGGGGACATGGTTTTTGTCAAAGTATCTCCATTGAGAAATGTTGTTCGCTTTGGGTCCGTAGGGAAGTTAGCACCGAGATTTGTTGGGCCGTTTCCTATTAAGGAAAGGATTGGACGGATGGCATATAGGGTGGAGTTGCCCGACAGACTTAGTGGTGTTCATGATGTATTCCATGTATCACATTTGAGGAAGTGCTTACATGAGACCGCGGAGGTGGTAGAGCCGAGCTTGCTTAGAGATGTAGTGGTAGAGCGTGATGCGACGATTCGACGAGCTCCTACTCGCATCCTTGGGTCAGAAACTAGGAAGTTGAGGAACAGAGAAGTTCAGCTAGTTAAAGTGCAATGGGGAGATGACGAAAGCAATGCTACTTGGGAGACGGAAGCAAAGATGCGTTCTTTGTATCCATTTCTTTTTGAGAGTATGTCTTTTAACTTCTCCTTTATTGCTTGTCTAGTACTTATCTTATCTTTAGTATATCCTCTCGCTAATACCTATGACCTTTAGATAGGGTAAAACCTATGGTTGAAACATGTGTTTGAAACATGTTATGGTTGATGGATGCATATGGATGCAATTGTTTGCTAGTGGTTGCTCGTGGATGCATATACACACACATTAGGCACTAGATCGGCTCAGTCACTTCATGTTGCATATTGCATAAATGGATGTGGTAGTTAGATTGATGGATGTATCATGGCTGTGTTATCATATGGATGATGCATTTTTGTGTATGGTTGTGCACGCATGTAGAAATTTGTATGTGTCAATAGGGTTTCGCATACATATTGGATGCATGGCACTATCATGGTTTGCATTAAGGAGGTTTACTGTATCAGTAACCGCCTGATTTTCGCATTAGGTAAGTACATATACACACACTTTTGCATATATCCATCCAGCATTTAGAATCTTGTAAGGACAATGATTGCTCGTGGATGATGCTTTGAGTAGATGGATGATTGGATGGTAGGATACGTTCTTCCTAACTTGAAGATTTCGGGGACGAAATCCTTTAAGGAGGGGAGAATGTAACAACCCGTATTTTCAATAACCTGTAATAACATAAATCGAGGCAGAATTTAATTCTAAAATGGGAATCAAGGGAAACGGGCTATGCCATTGTGTTCGTCTCGGAAAAATACGCGAAATAGAGTCCGAGTTTTCGAAAATCGGAGTCCGTATGACCAAGATATGGCCTCGCGAAGTTTCACGAAAATTCCCAAATTAAAGTATACTTAATTAAGTGAAATGGGTTGTGTAGATATATATATATATATATATATATTGATATATATATATATATATATATAATTGAAAATTTAATAAATAAATATGCAAAAATGCTCAAAACAGCGAATTGGGAGAGGGGAATAACCGAACCGGCCGATTTTTGAAGTCGACCCGAGCCCGCTGGGTCGACTAGGGGTTAATCCAGGGTGTTTGGCTGTCAACCCGTGGGCCGATTCGCTCAAGTGCAGATTTTGCATTTGAATGGTTCTCATGGTCCATCTTTAATCTAAAGGCCCTAGATGGTTCCTACACTTGACTTCTTCCCCAAGACATGCTTTGATGGCTTGGATTGAATCTAGGGTTAATCCTATGGCCTAAAACACTTGCCTAATCTATAAATAAGACCCTAACCTACCCTAATTCATTCATAATTAAACCTAGTGACTAAACTATGGCAAAATGCTAGCTCTCATGGCCTCCACTAATTTTATGAAGAGGGTTGCATACTAATCACTCTCTAATCAACTTCTAATCCCTTCTTAGCATCTTAATCTTCTTCATTTGGTGTTCAAAGTTGCTAGTTGTGAGTTTCTATCACTTTGATGATCTTTTGGTAAACTAATTAGATGAGATGTGATGAGATTTATGGTTTTGTATGTGGGTTAATGAGCTTTGAATCATATGATATGATGTTAGCATTAATCTTATGTTTATGCATGTTGAGTATGTAAGCTTATGCAAGTTTAATATGATGTATGTTATGTTTGCATGATGCTAAATATGCAAGTTGTGGGCTATGTAATCATATGCATGTTATGCAAGTTCATGGTAATATGCTATGCAAGTTACATGTTTGTTAATATGCAAGTTACATGTTTGTTAATATGCAAGTTACATGTATGTAAATATGCAAGTTACATGTTTGTTAATATGCAAGTTACATGTTTGTTAATATGCAAGTTACATGTATGTAAATATGCAAGTTACATGTTTCTTTATATGCAAGTTACATGTTTGTTAATATGCGAGTTACATGTATGTAAATATGCAAGTTACATGTTTATTAATATGCAAGTTCATGATGACACATTATGCAAGTCTATAAGCTAATATGCAAGTTTGTTATGCAAAATGAATATGTAAGTTATGTGACATATTATATGCAAGTTATGTGACATGTTATGCAAGTTCATATGCAAGTTATGTGTTTGTTAATATGCAAGATGGCACCTTTGAAACATGTTCATTCATATGCAAGTTGACACCTTTTATATGTGTTATATCATGAACGAAATTACGTGGGAACGATGGGGTAATTAAATGCATAAGTTAATAAGATTGTGTGAAATTAATATAATTATGCATAACACAAAATAAATAAACATAGTATGGGAATTTGCCTATTTGGTTAGGTGTACCCATACTATGTGTTGGGAATTTACCTATTGAGTTAGGTCTACCCCATGGGAATTTACCTATTAAGTTAGGTCTACCCATGTTAAGAAAACTTGATTAATTAGGGATAATTAATATAAAATTATGAGGGTGATTAATTAGGTGTAATTAATTGACTAAGACACGAGGTTGGACTCAGTTGTAGCGTAAAACTGCCCGGACCCAACCGGCTTAACCAGTTGCTACAAATGTTAGCCCAATGTGAGAGGTCTTAGGCACAAACTAAATACGTAATTAATGTAAAGACACGAGGTTAGACTCTGTTATGACATAAGGCTGCCCGGACCCAACCGGCTTAACCAGCGGTCATAAAAGACAGTCTAATGTGAGAGGTCTTTACAAAGGTTACGTTCTTAATTAATTAATTAAGAAACACTTAACCACATTAGCATGTAGAGGGACATGAGGGGTTAAGTGGGTGCCTCGGGTGGCATGAGAAAATCTAGTGGTTGCCTTGGGTGGCAATAGAAAATACGATTAGAATACTTAACCAAAATAGAACATGTAATTAAAACATGATTAAAGGGTTAAGTGGGATATACTAGAAAAAGGGACAAGCTTAGGTGGGTAGCTTGTGGAGGCCCATTTCAACCAGTAACCCATACGTATCTTTGTGGGCTCGACCCATGTCGAGGACGGGACACGCATACTGGGCTTGACTGTAAGAGGCAAACGGGTTAGCGGTGGCAACGCAAGTCCAACGGGCTTCATATGCGTGAGTGGGCCCGGGCTGGTAGGTAAGCCGTTGTTGCATCGAGTAGATATAAGCCGTGCACCTTTAGTTTCATCAGGTTGCCACATTGGGGAATGATACATCCCACGGTGGGGCCAGCACGGGTATCTACGTTAGGGAGCCGATCGAATGGGAAGTAGTGTGTACACCTAGTGGATTGTAGGGCCCCGTGGCGCCTACTTGGTCACCTAGGGGTACGCAGGCACTAATTAGTAAATTTTATAAGTCCTTGGGTGGGATCAACCTTTAAGTTAGGAACGACTGGTGTGGTGCAGTTTAGTAATTTACCTTAGGGAGGGTAGATGCGTCTTTATCCTTTATCTTCGTTTAGTTGACTGCTTAGGGTAGCCATTCATCCCTATATGTTACCGTATATCAGTTTATGTCTTCTCTGGTTACTTTAACGATTGTATTGTTAAAGTTATAGGACTCGCTCAGACTTATGTCTGACCCTGTTGTTTTTATCTTTTTCCCAACCCTCAGGTCCTACGGTGGATCCTAGCAGTAGTGGAGCTTGATCGGATTGCTGTTCCAGTCTTTAGGAGCTTGGATAGATGTAAAGCTCCAGTTATCCAGTTATCTTTTCTTTTGTTTGGCTATTGTATGAGAGTGGGATTATGTACTTCTTTATTTTGATGGATATTGTACTTGACCTTTATGGTGGTTTTATGATGTAACCAGACATGTTTTACTTCCGCTGTTATGAGATGATGTTTTAAAATTTCAAGTACTATTTATATCTGTCTTGTTGAAATTTTTCTGTTCTATATTCACTAAAATACTCCACCGATGCTATGGCATTCCCTTAGTGAGTGATCATAGCGGGAGTGGGGTGTTACACTCTTGCCATAACCACCTCCTACAAACACGGATCGGCCTCCACCTGTCCTAGCACGACCTGATGACCACTTCTCCACTACTTCCGAGATCACCTCAGCGCGTGCCACGTGCCCCTCTGATCCGAACCGATTCGGACTCCCTGGCACTCCTCTACGCCTATAAATACACCACAACATGGCCATTTCAAGGGACTTTTGGCACTTGTTCTGGAGGGATTCCACCATTATCGAAACAAGGACTTTGTGAACAGCGGAAGACCGCCCTCTAATCAATCAAAACACGAGGATTACGTGTATAATCTTCCCTTTAATCTCCTCTTCTTCACTGTAAACACGAGGATTTCATGTATAAACTGCAAACAAACATCATTGTAATAGTTTTCTTAAGATTTAAGAAACTATAAAGTGGACGTAGGCTTGGATTGAGCCCAACCACTATAAAAATATTGTGTGTATCTTTTACTTTTACTGCTTTTTCTGCATTGTTGGTGATCGTGAGGTTGTCACATTGAATTTGGGTGTTAGTACCAAAATTTGGTCTAACATTTTCACACATATTTGCTTTCTCTTCTTCGCAGGTATGGATTATACTTGCAGCAGGCAGGCCCGTCGCGGCCTTGGATTTCTTGGATTATCCAGAACACATCTTCCTTCATTCAGCAAGATATGTTCTGGGGGGCAAAATGTTGACCCGCTTTTTAGTCAAAGCAGTCATACATGGAATCTCTTCTGAACAATACGCTCAAGTGTTGGGAATACCGTCAGAAGACAGCAAGCGATTTGGTTGAAATCGCATCAAAAACAAAGAATGGCCCGGAACTCCTATCGGACGACCTTTTCTGGGCCCGAAATCATCAATTACGAAGCTTTGCTCCGTAATTATCATAGCTCTCTGAATGAGCTTCAGTTTGAGCTTTGGTTCAACTCAATCGGACTTACGGTTTGAAAGTTATGCCCATTTCCGTGAACGCATGCAGAACCGGAAACTTGGATTTGGAATTAGCATATCCCTTTCGGATCGGATCGGCCTAGGAGGACCGGATCGGATTAAGACATCACTCCTTCACCAACTTAGCATCTTCCCTTCAACGCACAGGTGCCGGCTCGGATTGGAGACCCCGGTTCGGATCGGGATGAGGCAGACCCGACCCGCCTGCAGTAATCTACACAAAACTTCGCAATGTCTTCGGCTCGAAAGCTCCGCACCGGTTCGGATCGGGACCGAACCGATCCCCTTCGACTCTGCATAGAAGTGCGCACACGCTCTATGCTGGAACAACCGGCTGGGTTCGGATCCGATCCGAACCGACTGGGCCTGCTGCTGCCACACTTCAGATTTGACCGATTCTCTTGCCATAACCACCTCCTACAAACACGGATCGGCCTCCACCTGTCCTAGCACGACCTGATGACCACTTCTCCACTACTTCCGAGATCACCTCAGCGCGTGCCACGTGCCCCTCCGATCCGAACCGATTCGGACTCCCTGGGACTCCTCTACGCCTATAAATACACCACAACATGGCCATTTCAAGGGACTTTTGGCACTTGTTCATGGCGGGATTCCACCATTATCGAAACAAGGACTTTGTGAACAGCGGAAGACCGCCCTCTAATCAATCAAAACACGAGGATTTCGTGTATAATCTTCCCTTTAATCTCCTCTTCTTCACTGTAAACACGAGGATTTCATGTATAAACTGCAAACAAACATCATTGTAATAGTTTTCTTAAGATTTAAGAAACTATAAAGTGGACGTAGGCTTGGATTGAGCCCAACCACTATAAAAATATTGTGTGTATCCTTTACTTTTACTGCTTTTTCTGCATTGTTGGTGATCGTGAGGTTGTCACATTGAATTTGGGTGTTAGTACCAAAATTTGGTCTAACATTTTCACACATATTTGCTTTCTCTTCTTCGCAGGTATGGATTATACATGCAGCTGGCAGGCCCGGCGCGGCCTTGGATTTCTTGGATTATCCAGAACACATCTTCCTTCATTCAGCAAGATATGTTCTGGGGGGCAAAATGTTGACCCGATTTTTAGTCAAAGCAGTCATACATGGAATCTCTTCTGAACAATACGCTCAAGTGTTGGGAATACCGTCAGAAGACAGCAAGCGATTTGGTTGAAATCGCATCACAAACAAAGAATGGCCCGGAACTCCTATCGGACGACCTTTTCTGGGCCCGAAATCATCAATTACGGAGCCAGGCTCCGTAATTCTCGTAGCTCTCTGAATGAGCTTCAGTTTGAGCTTTGGTTCAACTCAATCGGACTTACGGTTTGAATGTTATGCCCATTTCCGTGAACGCATGCAGAACCGGAAACTTGGATTTGGAATTAGCATATCCCTTTCGGATCGGATCGGCCTAGGAGGACCGGATCGGATTAATACATCACTCCTTCACCAACTTAGCATCTTCCCTTCAACGCACAGGTGCCGGCTCGGATTGGAGACCCCGGTTCGGATCGGGATGAGGCAGACCCGACCCGCCTGCAGTAATCTACACAAAACTTCGCAATGTCTTCGGCTCGAAAGCTCCGCACCGGTTCGGATCGGGACCGAACCGATCCCCTTCGACTCTGCACAGAAGTGCGCACACGCTCTATGCTGGAACAACCGGCTGGGTTCGGATCCGATCCGAACCGACTGGGCCTGCTGCTGCCACACTTCAGATTTGACCGATTCTCTTGCCATAACCACCTCCTACAAACACGGATCGGCCTCCCCCTGTCCTAGCACGACCTGATGACCACTTCTCCACTACTTCCGAGATCACCTCAGCGCGTGCCACGTGCCCCTCCGATCCGAACCGATTCGGACTCCCTGGCACTCCTCTACGCCTATAAATACACCACAACATGGCCATTTCAAGGGACTTTTGGCACTTGTTCATGGCGGGATTCCACCATTATCGAAACAAGGACTTTGTGAACAGCGGAAGACCGCCCTCTAATCAATCAAAACACGAGGATTTCGTGTATAATCTTCCCTTTAATCTCCTCTTCTTCACTGTAAACACGAGGATTTCATGTATAAACTGCAAACAAACATCATTGTAATAGTTTTCTTAAGATTTAAGAAACTATAAAGTGGACGTAGGCTTGGATTGAGCCCAACCACTATAAAAATATTGTGTGTATCCTTTACTTTTACTGCTTTTTCTGCATTGTTGGTGATCGTGAGGTTGTCACATTGAATTTGGGTGTTAGTACCAAAATTTGGTCTAACATTTTCACACATATTTGCTTTCTCTTCTTCGCAGGTATGGATTATACTTGCAGCTGGCAGGCCCGGCGCGGCCTTGGATTTCTTGGATTATCCAGAACACATCTTCCTTCATTCAGCAAGATATGTTCTGGGGGGCAAAATGTTGACCCGATTTTTAGTCAAAGCAGTCATACATGGAATCTCTTCTGAACAATACGCTCAAGTGTTGGGAATACCGTCAGAAGACAGAAAGCGATTTGGTTGAAATCGCATCACAAACAAAGAATGGCCCGGAACTCCTATCGGACGACCTTTTCTGGGCCCGAAATCATCAATTACGGAGCTATGCTCCGTAATTCTCGTAGCTCTCTGAATGAGCTTCAGTTTGAGCTTTGGTTCAACTCAATCGGACTTACGGTTTGAAAGTTATGCCCATTTCCGTGAACGCATGCAGAACCGGAAACTTGGATTTGGAATTAGCATATCCCTTTCGGATCGGATCGGCCTAGGAGGACCGGATCGGATTAAGACATCACTCCTTCACCAACTTAGCATCTTCCCTTCAACGCACAGGTGCCGGCTCGGATTGGAGTCCCCGGTTCGGATCGGGATGAGGCAGACCCGACCCGCCTGCAGTAATCTACCCAAAACTTCGCAATGTCTTCGGCTCGAAAGCTCCGCACCGGTTCGGATCGGGACCGAACCAATCCCCTTCGACTCTGCACAGAAGTGCACGCACGCTCTCTGCTGGAACAACCGGCTCGGTTCGGATCCGATCCGAACCGACTGGGTCTGCTGCTGCCACACTTCAGATTTGACCGATTCTCTTGCCATAACCACCTCCTACAAACACGGATCGGCCTCCACCTGTCCTAGCACGACCTGATGACCACTTCTCCACTACTTCCGAGATCACCTCAGCGCGTGCCACGTGCCCCTCTGATCCGAACCGATTCGGACTCCCTGGCACTCCTCTACGCCTATAAATACACCACAACATGGCCATTTCAAGGGACTTTTGGCACTTGTTCTGGAGGGATTCCACCATTATCGAAACAAGGACTTTGTGAACAGCGGAAGACCGCCCTCTAATCAATCAAAACACGAGGATTTCGTGTATAATCTTCCCTTTAATCTCCTCTTCTTCACTGTAAACACGAGGATTTCATGTATAAACTGCAAACAAACATCATTGTAATAGTTTTCTTAAGATTTAAGAAACTATAAAGTGGACGTAGGCTTGGATTGAGCCCAACCACTATAAAAATATTGTGTGTATCTTTTACTTTTACTGCTTTTTCTGCATTGTTGGTGATCGTGAGGTTGTCACATTGAATTTGGGTGTTAGTACCAAAATTTGGTCTAACATTTTCACACATATTTGCTTTCTCTTCTTCGCAGGTATGGATTATACTTGCAGCTGGCAGGCCCGTCGCGGCCTTGGATTTCTTGGATTATCCAGAACACATCTTCCTTCATTCAGCAAGATATGTTCTGGGGGGCAAAATGTTGACCTGCTTTTTAGTCAAAGCAGTCATACATGGAATCTCTTCTGAACAATACGCTCAAGTGTTGGGAATACCGTCAGAAGACAGCAAGCGATTTGGTTGAAATCGCATCAAAAACAAAGAATGGCCCGGAACTCCTATCGGACGACCTTTTCTGGGCCCGAAATCATCAATTACGGAGCTATGCTCCGTAATTATCGTAGCTCTCTGAATGAGCTTCAGTTTGAGCTTTGGTTCAACTCAATCGGACTTACGGTTTGAAAGTTATGCCCATTTCCGTGAACGCATGCAGAACCGGAAACTTGGATTTGGAATTAGCATATCCCTTTCGGATCGGATCGGCCTAGGAGGACCGGATCGGATTAAGACATCACTCCTTCACCAACTTAGCATCTTCCCTTCAACGCACAGGTGCCGGCTCGGATTGGAGACCCCGGTTCGGATCGGGATGAGGCAGACCCGACCCGCCTGCAGTAATCTACACAAAACTTCGCAATGTCTTCGGCTCGAAAGCTCCGCACCGGTTCGGATCGGGACCGAACCGATCCCCTTCGACTCTGCACAGAAGTGCGCACACGCTCTATGCTGGAACAACCGGCTCGGTTCGGATCCGATCCGAACCGACTGGGCCTGCTGCTGCCACACTTCAGATTTGACCGATTCTCTTGCCATAACCACCTCCTACAAACACGGATCGGCCTCCACCTGTCCTAGCACGACCTGATGACCACTTCTCCACTACTTCCGAGATCACCTCAGCGCGTGCCACGTGCCCCTCCGATCCGAACCGATTCGGACTCCCTGGCACTCCTCTACGCCTATAAATACACCACAACATAGCCATTTCAAGGGACTTTTGGCACTTGTTCATGGCGGGATTCCACCATTATCGAAACAAGGACTTTGTGATCAGCGGAAGATCGCCCTCTAATCAATCAAAACACGAGGATTTCGTGTATAATCTTCCCTTTAATCTCCTCTTCTTCACTGTAAACACGAGGATTTCATGTATAAACTGCAAACAAACATCATTGTAATAGTTTTCTTAAGATTTAAGAAACTATAAAGTGGACGTAGGCTTGGATTGAGCCCAACCACTATAAAAATATTGTGTGTATCCTTTACTTTTACTGCTTTTTCTGCATTGTTGGTGATCGTGAGGTTGTCACATTGAATTTGGGTGTTAGTACCAAAATTTGGTCTAACATTTTCACACATATTTGCTTTCTCTTCTTCGCAGGTATGGATTATACTTGCAGCTGGCAGGCCCGGCGCGGCCTTGGATTTCTTGGATTATCCAGAACACATCTTCCTTCATTCAGCAAGATATGTTCTGGGGGGCAAAATGTTGACCCGATTTTTAGTCAAAGCAGTCATACATGGAATCTCTTCTGAACAATACGCTCAAGTGTTGGGAATACCGTCAGAAGACAGCAAGCGATTTGGTTGAAATCGCATCACAAACAAAGAATGGCCCGGAACTCCTATCGGACGACCTTTTCTGGGCCCGAAATCATCAATTACGGAGCTACGCTCCATAATTCTCGTAGCTCTCTGAATGAGCTTCAGTTTGAGCTTTGGTTCAACTCAATCGGACTTACGGTTTGAAAGTTATGCCCATTTCCGTGAACGCATGCAGAACCGGAAACTTGGATTTGGAATTAGCATATCCCTTTCGGATCGGATCGGCCTAGGAGGACCGGATCGGATTAAGACATCACTCCTTCACCAACTTAGCATCTTCCCTTCAACGCACAGGTGCCGGCTCGGATTGGAGACCCCGGTTCGGATCGGGATGAGGCAGACCCGACCCGCCTGCAGTAATCTACACAAAACTTCGCAATGTCTTCGGCTCGAAAGCTCCGCACCGGTTCGGATCGGGACCGAACCGATCCCCTTCGACTCTGCACAGAAGTGCGCGCACGCTCTCTGCTGGAACAACCGGCTCGGTTCGGATCCGAACCGACTGGGCCTACTGCTGCCACACTTCAGATTTGACCGATTCTCTTGCCATAACCACCTCCTACAAACACGGATCGGCCTCCACCTGTCCTAGCACGACCTGATGACCACTTCTCCACTACTTCCGAGATCACCTCAGCGCGTGCCACGTGCCCCTCTGATCCGAACCGATTCGGACTCCCTGGCACTCCTCTACGCCTATAAATACACCACAACATGGCCATTTCAAGGGACTTTTGGCACTTGTTCTGGAGGGATTCCACCATTATCGAAACAAGGACTTTGTGAACAGCGGAAGACCGCCCTCTAATCAATCAAAACACGAGGATTTCGTGTATAATCTTCCCTTTAATCTCCTCTTCTTCACTGTAAACACGAGGATTTCATGTATAAACTGCAAACAAACATCATTGTAATAGTTTTCTTAAGATTTAAGAAACTATAAAGTGGACGTAGGCTTGGATTGAGCCCAACCACTTACTTTTACTGCTTTTTCTGCATTGTTGGTGATCGTGAGGTTGTCACATTGAATTTGGGTGTTAGTACCAAAATTTGGTCTAACATTTTCACACATATTTGCTTTCTCTTCTTCGCAGGTATGGATTATACTTGCAGCTGGCAGGCCCGGCGCGGCCTTGGATTTCTTGGATTATCCAGAACACATCTTCCTTCATTCAGCAAGATATGTTCTGGGGGGCAAAATGTTGACCCGCTTTTTAGTCAAAGCAGTCATACATGGAATCTCTTCTGAACAATACGCTCAAGTGTTGGGAATACCGTCAGAAGACAGCAAGCGATTTGGTTGAAATCGCATCACAAACAAAGAATGGCCCGGAACTCCTATCGGACTACCTTTTCTGGGCCCGAAATCATCAATTACGGAGCTATGCTCCATAATTCTCGTAGCTCTCTGAATGAGCTTCAGTTTGAGCTTTGGTTCAACTCAATCGGACTTACGGTTTGAAAGTTATGCCCATTTCCGTGAACGCATGCAGAACCGGAAACTTGGATTTGGAATTAGCATATCCCTTTCGGATCGGATCGGCCTAGGAGGACCGGATCGGATTAAGACATCACTCCTTCACCAACTTAGCATCTTCCCTTCAACGCACAGGTGCCGGCTCGGATTGGAAACCCCGGTTCGGATCGGGATGAGGCAGACCCGACCCGCCTGCAGTAATCTACACAAAACTTCGCAATGTCTTCGGCTCGAAAGCTCCGCACCGGTTCGGATCGGGACCGAACCGATCCCCTTCGACTCTGCACAGAAGTGCGCGCACGCTCTCTGCTGGAACAACCGGCTCGGTTCGGATCCGATCCGAACCGACTGGGCCTGCTGCTGCCACACTTCAGATTTGACCGATTCTCTTGCCATAACCACCTCCTACAAACACGGATCGGCCTCCACCTGTCCTAGCACGACCTGATGACCACTTCTCCACTACTTCCGAGATCACCTCAGCGCGTGCCACGTGCCCCTCCGATCCGAACCGATTCGGACTCCCTGGCACTCCTCTACGCCTATAAATACACAACAACATGGCCATTTCAAGGGACTTTTGGCACTTATTCATGGCGGGATTCCACCATTATCGAAACAAGGACTTTGTGAACAGCGGAAGACCGCCCTCTAATCAATCAAAACACGAGGATTTCGTGTATAATCTTCCCTTTAATCTCCTCTTCTTCACTGTAAACACGAGGATTTCATGTATAAACTGCAAACAAACGTCATTGTAATAGTTTTCTTAAGATTTAAGAAACTATAAAGTGGACGTAGGCTTGGATTGAGCCCAACCACTATAAAAATATTGTGTGTATCCTTTACTTTTACTGCTTTTTCTGCATTGTTGGTGATCGTGAGGTTGTCACATTGAATTTGGGTGTTAGTACCAAAATTTGGTCTAACATTTTCACACATATTTGCTTTCTCTTCTTCGCAGGTATGGATTATACTTGCAGCTGGCAGGCCCGGCGCGGCCTTGGATTTCTTGGATTATCCAGAACACATCTTCCTTCATTCAGCAAGATATGTTCTGAGGGGCAAAATGTTGACCCGCTTTTTAGTCAAAGCAGTCATACATGGAATCTCTTCTGAACAATACGCTCAAGTGTTGGGAATACCGTCAGAAGACAGCAAGCGATTTGGTTGAAATCGCATCACAAACAAAGAATGGCCCGGAACTCCTATCGGACGACCTTTTCTGGGCCCGAAATCATCAATTACGGAGCTATGCTCCGTAATTCTCGTAGCTCTCTGAATGAGCTTCAGTTTGAGCTTTGGTTTAACTCAATCGGACTTACGGTTTGAAAGTTATGCCCATTTCCGTGAACGCATGCAGAACCGGAAACTTGGATTTGGAATTAACATATCCCTTTCGGATCGGATCGGCCTAGGAGGACCGGATCGGATTAAGACATCACTCCTTCACCAACTCAGCATCTTCCCTTCAACGCACAGGTGCCGGCTCGGATTGGAGACCCCGGTTCGGATCGGGATGAGGCAGACCCGACCCGCCTGCATTAATCTACACAAAACTCCGCAATGTCTTCGGCTCGAAAGCACCGCACCGGTTCGGATCGAGACCGAACCGATCCCCTTCGACCCTGCACAGAAGTGCACGCACGCTCCCTGCTAGAACAACCGGCTCGGTTCGGATCCGCTCCGAACCGACTGGGCCTGCTGCTGCCACACTTCAGATTTGACCGATTCTCTTGCCATAACCACCTCCTACAAACACGGATCGGCCTCCACCTGTCCTAGCACGACCTGATGACCACTTCTCCACTACTTCCGAGATCACCTCAGCGCGTGCCACATGCCCCTCCGATCCGAACCGATTCGGACTCCCTGGCACTCCTCTACGCCTATAAATACACCACAACATGGCCATTTCAAGGGACTTTTGGCACTTGTTCTGGAGGGATTCCACCATTATCGAAACAAGGACTTTGTGAACAGCGGAAGACCGCCCTCTAATCAATCAAAACACGAGGATTTCGTGTATAATCTTCCCTTTAATCTCCTCTTCTTCACTGTAAACACGAGGATTTCATGTATAAACTGCAAACAAACATCATTGTAATAGTTTTCTTAAGATTTAAGAAACTATAAAGTGGACGTAGGCTTGGATTGAGCCCAACCACTATAAAAATATTGTGTGTATCCTTTACTTTTACTGCTTTTTCTGCATTGTTGGTGATCGTGAGGTTGTCACATTGAATTTGGGTGTTAGTACCAAAATTTGGTCTAACATTTTCACACATATTTGCTTTCTCTTCTTCGCAGGTATGGATTATACTTGCAGCTGGCAGGCCCGGCGCGGCCTTGGATTTCTTGGATTATCCAGAACACATCTTCCTTCATTCAGCAAGATATGTTCTGGGGGGCAAAATGTTGACCTGCTTTTTAGTCAAAGCAGTCATACATGGAATCTCTTCTGAACAATACGCTCAAGTGTTGGGAATACCGTCAGAAGACAGCAAGCGATTTGGTTGAAATCGCATCACAAACAAAGAATGGCCCGGAACTCCTATCGGACGACCTTTTCTGGGCCCGAAATCATCAATTACGGAGCTATGCTCCGTAATTCTCGTAGCTCTCTGAATGAGCTTCAGTTTGAGCTTTGGTTCAACTCAATCGGACTTACGGTTTGAAAGTTATGCCCATTTCCGTGAACGCATGCAGAACCGGAAACTTGGATTTGGAATTAGCATATCCCTTTCGGATCGGATCGGCCTAGGAGGACCGGATCGGATTAAGACATCACTCCTTCACCAACTTAGCATCTTCCCTTCAACGCACAGGTGCCGGCTCGGATTGGAGACCCCGGTTCGGATCGGGATGAGGCAGACCCGACCCGCCTGCAGTAATCTACACAAAACTTCGCAATGTCTTCGGCTCGAAAGCTCCGCACCGGTTCGGATCGGGACCGAACCGATCCCCTTCGACTCTGCACAGAAGTGCGCGCACGCTCTCTGCTGGAACAACTGGCTCGGTTCGGATCCGATCCGAACCGACTGGGCCTGCTGCTGCCACACTTCAGATTTGACCGATTCTCTTGCCATAACCACCTCCTACAAACACGGATCGGCCTCCACCTGTCCTAGCACGACCTGATGACCACTTCTCCACTACTTCCGAGATCACCTCAGCGCGTGCCACGTGCCCCTCCGATCCGAACCGATTCGGACTCCCTGGCACTCCTCTACGCCTATAAATACACCACAACATAGCCATTTCAAGGGACTTTTGGCACTTGTTCTGGAGGGATTCCACCATTATCGAAACAAGGACTTTGTGAACAGCGGAAGACCGCCCTCTAATCAATCAAAACACGAGGATTTCGTGTATAATCTTCCCTTTAATCTCCTCTTCTTCACTGTAAACACGAGGATTTCATGTATAAACTTCAAACAAACATCATTGTAATAGTTTTCTTAAGATTTAAGAAACTATAAAGTGGACGTAGGCTTGGATTGAGCCCAACCACTATAAAAATATTGTGTGTATCCTTTACTTTTACTGCTTTTTCTGCATTGTTGGTGATCGTGAGGTTGTCACATTGAATTTGGGTGTTAGTACCAAAATTTGGTCTAACATTTTCACACATATTTTCTTTCTCTTCTTCGCAGGTATGGATTATACTTGCAGCTGGCAGGCCCGGCGCGGCCTTGGATTTCTTGGATTATCCAGAACACATCTTCCTTCATTCAGCAAGATATGTTCTGGGGGGCAAAATGTTGACCCGCTTTTTAGTCAAAGCAGTCATACATGTAATCTCTTCTGAACAATACGCTCAAGTGTTGGGAATACCGTCAGAAGACAGCAAGCGATTTGGTTGAAATCGCATCACAAACAAAGAATGGCCCGGAACTCCTATCGGACGACCTTTTCTGGGCCCGAAATCATCAATTACGGAGCCAAGCTCCGTAATTCTCGTAGCTCTCTGAATGAGCTTCAGTTTGAGCTTTGGTTCAACTCAATCGGACTTACGGTTTGAAAGTTATGCCCATTTCCGTGAACGCATGCAGAACCGGAAACTTGGATTTGGAATTAGCATATCCCTTTCGGATCGGATCGGCCTAGGAGGACCGGATCGGATTAAGACATCACTCCTTCACCAACTTAGCATCTTCCCTTCAACGCAGAGGTGCCGGCTCGGATTGGAGACCCCGGTTCGGATCGGGATGAGGCAGACCCGACCCGCCTGCAGTAATCTACACAAAACTTCGCAATGTCTTCGGCTCGAAAGCTCCGCACCGGTTCGGATCGGGACCGAACCGATCCCCTTCGACTCTGCACAGAAGTGCGCGCACGCTCTCTGCTGGAACAACTGGCTCGGTTCGGATCCGATCCGAACCGACTGGGCCTGCTGCTGCCACACTTCAGATTTGACCGATTCTCTTGCCATAACCACCTCCTACAAACACGGATCGGCCTCCACCTGTCCTAGCACGACCTGATGACCACTTCTCCACTACTTCCGAGATCACCTCAGCGCGTGCCACGTGCCCCTCCGATCTGAACCGATTCAGACTCCCTGGCACTCCTCTACGCCGATAAATACACCACAACATGGCCATTTCAAGGGACTTTTGGCACTTGTTCTGGAGGGATTCCACCATTATCGAAACAAGGACTTTGTGAACAGCGGAAGACCGCCCTCTAATCAATCAAAACACGAGGATTTCGTGTATAATCTTCCCTTTAATCTCCTCTTCTTCACTGTAAACACGAGGATTTCATGTATAAACTGCAAACAAACATCATTGTAATAGTTTTCTTAAGATTTAAGAAACTATAAAGTGGACGTAGGCTTGGATTGAGCCCAACCACTATAAAAATATTGTGTGTATCCTTTACTTTTACTGCTTTTTCTGCATTGTTGGTGATCGTGAGGTTGTCACATTGAATTTGGGTGTTAGTACCAAAATTTGGTCTAAAATTTTCACACATATTTGCTTTCTCTTCTTCGCAGGTATGGATTATACTTGCAGCTGGCAGGCCCAGCGCGGCCTTGGATTTCTTGGATTATCCAGAACACATCTTCCTTCATTCAGCAAGATATGTTCTGGGGGGCAAAATGTTGACCCGCTTTTTAGTCAAAGCAGTCATACATGGAATCTCTTCTGAACAATACGCTCAAGTGTTGGGAATACCGTCAGAAGACAGCAAGCGATTTGGTTGAAATCGCATCACAAACAAAGAATGGCCCGGAACTCCTATCGGACGACCTTTTCTGGGCCCGAAATCATCAATTACGGAGCCAAGCTCCGTAATTCTCGTAGCTCTCTGAATGAGCTTCAGTTTGAGCTTTGGTTCAACTCAATCGGACTTACGGTTTGAAAGTTATGCCCATTTCCGTGAACGCATGCAGAACCGGAAACTTGGATTTGGAATTAGCATATCCCTTTCGGATCGGATCGGCCTAGGAGGACCGGATCGGATTAAGACATCACTCCTTCACCAACTTAGCATCTTCCCTTCAACGCACAGGTGCCGGCTCGGATTGGAGACCCCGGTTCGGATCGGGATGAGGCAGACCCGACCCGCCTGCAGTAATCTACACAAAACTTCGCAATGTCTTCGGCTCGAAAGCTCCGCACCGGTTCGGATCGGGACCGAACCGATCCGCTTCGACTCTGCACAGAAGTGCGCGCACGCTCTCTGCTGGAACAACTGGCTCGGTTCGGATCCGATCCGAACCGACTGGGCCTGCTGCTGCCACACTTCAGATTTGACCGATTCTCTTGCCATAACCACCTCCTACAAACACGGATCGGCCTCCACCTGTCCTAGCACGACCTGATGACCACTTCTCCACTACTTCCGAGATCACCTCAGCGCGTGCCACGTGCCCCTCCGATCCGAACCGATTCAGACTCCCTGGCACTCCTCTACGCCGATAAATACACCACAACATGGCCATTTCAAGGGACTTTTGGCACTTGTTCTGGAGGGATTCCACCATTATCGAAACAAGGACTTTGTGAACAGCGGAAGACCGCCCTCTAATCAATCAAAACACGAGGATTTCGTGTATAATCTTCCCTTTAATCTCCTCTTCTTCACTGTAAACACGAGGATTTCATGCATAAACTGCAAACAAACATCATTGTAATAGTTTTCTTAAGATTTAAGAAACTATAAAGTGGACGTAGGTTTGGATTGAGCCCAACCACTATAAAAATATTGTGTGTATCCTTTACTTTTACTGCTTTTTCTGCATTGTTGGTGATCATGAGGTTGTCACATTGAATTTGGGTGTTAGTACCAAAATTTGGTCTAACATTTTCACACATATTTGCTTTCTCTTCTTCGCAGGTATGGATTATACTTGCAGCTGGCAGGCCCGGCGCGGCCTTGGATTTCTTGGATTATCCAGAACACATCTTCCTTCATTCAGCAAGATATGTTCTGGGGGGCAAAATGTTGACCCGCTTTTTAGTCAAAGCAGTCATACATGGAATCTCTTCTGAACAATACGCTCAAGTGTTGGAATACCGTCAGAAGACAGCAAGCGATTTGGTTGAAATCGCATCACAAACAAAGAATGGCCCGGAACTCCTATCGGACGACCTTTTCTGGGCCCGAAATCATCAATTACGGAGCTATTCTCCGTATTTCTCGTAGCTCTCTTAATGAGCTTCAGTTTGAGCTTTGGTTCAACTCAATCGGACTTACGGTTTGAAAGTTATGCCCATTTCCGTGAACGCATGCAGAACCGGAAACTTGGATTTGGAATTAGCATATCCCTTTCGGATCGGATCGGCCTAGGAGGACCGGATCGGATTAAGACATCACTCCTTCACCAACTTAGCATTTTCCCTTCAACGCACAGGTGCCGGCTCGGATTGGAGACCCCGGTTCGGATCGGGATGAGGCAGACCCGACCCGCCTGCAGTAATCTACACAAAACTTCGCAATGTCTTCGGCTCGAAAGCTCCGCACCGGTTCGGATCGGGACCGAACCGATCCCCTTCGACTCTGCACAGAAGTGCGCGCACGCTCTCTGCTGGAACAACTGGCTCGGTTCGGATCCGATCCGAACCGACTGGGTCTGCTGCTGCCACACTTCAGATTTGACCGATTCTCTTGCCATAACCACCTCCTACAAACACGGATCGGCCTCCACCTGTCCTAGCACGACCTGATGACCACTTCTCCACTACTTCCGAGATCACCTCAGCGCGTGCCACGTGCCCCTCCGATCCGAACCGATTCAGACTCCCTGGCACTCCTCTACGCCGATAAATACACCACAACATGGCCATTTCAAAGGACTTTTGGCACTTGTTCTGGAGGGATTCCACCATTATCGAAACAAGGACTTTGTGAACAGCGGAAGACCGCCCTCTAATCAATCAAAACACGAGGATTTCGTGTATAATCTTCCCTTTAATCTCCTCTTCTTCACTGTAAACACGAGGATTTCATGTATAAACTGCAAACAAACATCATTGTAATAGTTTTCTTAAGATTTAAGAAACTATAAAGTGGACGTAGGCTTGGATTGAGCCCAACCACTATAAAAATATTGTGTGTATCCTTTACTTTTACTGCTTTTTCTGCATTGTTGGTGATCGTGAGGTTGTCACATTGAATTTGGGTGTTAGTACCAAAATTTGGTCTAACATTTTCACACATATTTGCTTTCTCTTCTTCGCAGGTATGGATTATACTTGCAGCTGGCAGGCCCGGCGCGGCCTTGGATTTCTTGGATTATCCAGAACACATCTTCCTTCATTCAGCAAGATATGTTCTGGGGGGCAAAATGTTGACCGGCTTTTTAGTCAAAGCAGTCATACATGGAATCTCTTCTGAACAATACGCTCAAGTGTTGGGAATACCGTCAGAAGACAGCAAGCGATTTGGTTGAAATCGCATCACAAACAAAGAATGGCCCGGAACTCCTATCGGACGACCTTTTCTGGGCCCGAAATCATCAATTACGGAGCAATGCTCCGTAATTCTCGTAGCTCTCTGAATGAGCTTCAGTTTGAGCTTTGGTTCAACTCAATCGGACTTACGGTTTGAAAGTTATGCCCATTTCCGTGAACGCATGCAGAACCGGAAACTTGGATTTGGAATTAGCATATCCCTTTCGGATCGGATCGGCCTAGGAGGACCGGATCGGATTAAGACATCACTCCTTCACCAACTTAGCATCTTCCCTTCAACGCACAGGTGCCGGCTCGGATTGGAGACCCCGGTTCGGATCGGGATGAAGCAGACCCGACCCGCCTGCAGTAATCTACACAAAACTTCGCAATGTCTTCGGCTCGAAAGCTCCGCACCGGTTCGGATCGGGACCGAACCGATCCCCTTCGACTCTGCACAGAAGTGCGCGCACGCTCTCTGCTGGAACAACTGGCTCGGTTCGGATCCGATCCGAACCGACTGGGCCTGCTGCTGCCACACTTAAGATTTGACCGATTCTCTTGCCATAACCACCTCCTACAAACACGGATCGGCCTCCACCTGTCCTAGCACGACCTGATGACCACTTCTCCACTACTTCTGAGATCACCTCAGCGCGTGCCACGTGCCCCTCCGATCCGAACCGATTCAGACTCCCTGGCACTCCTCTACGCCGATAAATACACCACAACATGGCCATTTCAAGGGACTTTTGGCACTTGTTCTGGAGGGATTTCACCATTATCGAAACAAGGACTTTGTGAACAGCGGAAGACCGCCCTCTAATCAATCAAAACACGAGGATTTCGTGTATAATCTTCCCTTTAATCTCCTCTTCTTCACTGTAAACACGAGGATTTCATGTATAAACTGCAAACAAACATCATTGTAATAGTTTTCTTAAGATTTAAGAAACTATAAAGTGGACGTAGGCTTGGATTGAGCCCAACCACTATAAAAATAATGTGTGTATCCTTTACTTTTACTGCTTTTTCTGCATTGTTGGTGATCGTGAGGTTGTCACATTGAATTTGGGTGTTAGTACCAAAATTTGGTCTAACATTTTCACACATATTTGCTTTCTCTTCTTCGCAGGTATGGATTATACTTGCAGCTGGCAGGCCCGGCGCGGCCTTGGATTTCTGGGATTATCCAGAACACATCTTCCTTCATTCAGCAAGATATGTTCTGGGGGGCAAAATGTTGACCCGCTTTTTAGTCAAAGCAGTCATACATGGAATCTCTTCTGAACAATACGCTCAAGTGTTGGGAATACCGTCAGAAGACAGCAAGCGATTTGGTTGAAATCGCATCACAAACAAAGAATGGCCCGGAACTCCTATCGGACGACCTTTTCTTGGCCCGAAATCATCAATTACGGAGCTATGCTCCGTAATTCTCGTAGCTCTCTGAATGAGCTTCAGTTTGAGCTTTGGTTCAACTCAATCGGACTTACGGTTTGAAAGTTATGCCCATTTCCGTGAACGGATGCAGAACAGGAAACTTGGATTTGGAATTAGCATATCCCTTTCGGATCGGATCGGCCTAGGAGGACCGGATCGGATTAAGACATCACTCCTTCACCAACTTAGCACCTTCCCTTCAACGCACAGGTGCCGGCTCGGATTGGAGACCCCGGTTCGGATCGGGATGAGGCAGACCCGACCCGCCTGCAGTAATCTACACAAAACTTCGCAATGTCTTCGGCTCGAAAGCTCCGCACCGGTTCGGATCGGGACCGAACCGATCCCCTTTGACTCTGCACAGAAGTGCGCGCACGCTCTCTGCTGGAACAACTGGCTCGGTTCGGATCCGATCCGAACCGACTGGGCCTGCTGCTGCCACACTTAAGATTTGACCGATTCTCTTGCCATAACCACCTCCTACAAACACGGATCGGCCTCCACCTGTCCTAGCACGACCTGATGACCACTTCTCCACTACTTCCGAGATCACCTCAGCGCGTGCCACGTGCCCCTCCGATCCGAACCGATTCAGACTCCCTGGCACTCCTCTACGCCGATAAATACACCACAACATGGCCATTTCAAGGGACTTTTGGCACTTGTTCTGGAGGGATTCCACCATTATCGAAACAAGGACTTTGTGAACAGCGGAAGACCGCCCTCTAATCAATCAAAACACGAGGATTTCGTGTATAATCTTCCCTTTAATCTCCTCTTCTTCACTGTAAACACGAGGATTTCATGTATAAACTGCAAACAAACATCATTGTAATAGTTTTCTTAAGATTTAAGAAACTATAAAGTGGACGTAGGCTTGGATTGAGCCCAACCACTATAAAAATATTGTGTGTATCCTTTACTTTTACTGCTTTTTCTGCATTGTTGGTGATCGTGAGGTTGTCACATTGAATTTGGGTGTTAGTACCAAAATTTGGTCTAACATTTTCACACATATTTGCTTTCTCTTCTTCGTAGGTATGGATTATACTTGCAGCTGGCAGGCCCGGCGCGGCCTTGGATTTCTTGGATTATCCAGAACACATCTTCCTTCATTCAGCAAGATATGTTCTGGGGGGCAAAATGTTGACCCGCTTTTTAGTCAAAGCAGTCATACATGGAATCTCTTCTGAACAATACGCTCAAGTGTTGGGAAAACCGTCAGAAGACAGCAAGCGATTTGGTTGAAATCGCATCACAAACAAAGAATGGCCCGGAACTCCTATCGGACGACCTTTTCTGGGCCCGAAATCATCAATTACGGAGCTATGCTCCGTAATTCTCGTAGCTCTCTGAATGAGCTTCAGTTTGAGCTTTGGTTCAACTCAATCGGACTTACGGTTTGAAAGTTATGCCCATTTCCGTGAACGCATGCAGAACCGGAAACTTGGATTTGGAATTAGCATATCCCTTTCGGATCGGATCGGCCTAGGAGGACCGGATCGGATTAAGACATCACTCCTTCACCAACTTAGCATCTTCCCTTCAACGCACAGGTGCCGGCTCGGATTGGAGACCCCGGTTCGGATCGGGATGAGGCAGACCCGACCCGCCTGCAGTAATCTACACAAAACTTCGCAATGTCTTCGGCTCGAAAGCTCCGCACCGGTTCGGATTGGGACCGAACCGATCCCCTTCGACTCTGCACAGAAGTGCGCGCACGCTCTTTGCTGGAACAACTGGCTCGGTTCGGATCCGATCCGAACCGACTGGGCCTGCTGCTGCCACACTTAAGATTTGACCGATTCTCTTGCCATAACCACCTCCTACAAACACGGATCGGCCTCCACCTGTCCTAGCACGACCTGATGACCACTTCTCCACTACTTCCGAGATCACCTCAGCGCGTGCCACGTGCCCCTCCGATCCGAACCGATTCAGACTCCCTGGCACTCCTCTACGCCGATAAATACACCACAACATGGCCATTTCAAGGGACTTTTGGCACTTGTTCTGGAGGGATTCCATCATTATCGAAACAAGGACTTTGTGAACAGCGGAAGACCGCCCTCTAATCAATCAAAACACGAGGATTTCGTGTATAATCTTCCCTTTAATCTCCTCTTCTTCACTGTAAACACGAGGATTTCATGTATAAACTGCAAACAAACATCATTGTAATAGTTTTCTTAAGATTTATGAAACTATAAAGTGGACGTAGGCTTGGATTGAGCCCAACCACTATAAAAATATTGTGTGTATCCTTTACTTTTACTGCTTTTTCTGCATTGTTGGTGATCGTGAGGTTGTCACATTGAATTTGGGTGTTAGTACCAAAATTTGGTCTAACATTTTCACACATATTTGCTTTCTCTTCTTCGCAGGTATGGATTATACTTGCAGCTGGCAGGCCCGGCGCGGCCTTGGATTTCTTGGATTATCCAGAACACATCTTCCTTCATTCAGCAAGATATGTTCTGGGGGGCAAAATGTTGACCCGCTTTTTAGTCAAAGCAGTCATACATGGAATCTCTTCTGAACAATACGCTCAAGTGTTGGGAATACCGTCAGAAGACAGAAAGCGATTTGGTTGAAATCGCATCACAAACAAAGAATGGCCCGGAACTCCTATCGGACGACCTTTTCTGGGCCCGAAATCATCAATTACGGAGCTGAGCTCTGTAATTCTCGTAGCTCTCTGAATGAGCTTCAGTTTGAGCTTTGGTTCAACTCAATCAGACTTACGGTTTGAAAGTTATGCCCATTTCCGTGAACGCATGCAGAACCGGAAACTTGGATTTGGAATTAGCATATCCCTTTCGGATCGGATCGGTCTAGGAGGACCGGATCGGATTAAGACATCACTCCTTCACCAACTTAGCATCTTCCCTTCAACGCACAGGTGCCGGCTCGGATTGGAGACCCCAGTTCGGATCGGGATGAGGCAGACCCGACCCGCCTGCAGTAATCTACACAAAACTTCGCAATGTCTTCGGCTCGAAAGCTCCGCACCGGTTCGGATCGGGACCGAACCGATCCCCTTCGACTCTGCACAGAAGTGCACGCACGCTCTCTGCTGGAACAACTGGCTCGGTTCGGATCCGATCCGAACCGACTGGGCCTGCTGCTGCCACACTTAAGATTTGACCGATTCTCTTGCCATAACCACCTCCTACAAACACGGATCGGCCTCCACCTGTCCTAGCACGACCTGATGACCACTTCTCCACTACTTCCGAGATCACCTCAGCGCGTGCCACGTGCCCCTCCGATCCGAACCGATTCAGACTCCCTGGCACTCCTCTACGCCGATAAATACACCACAACATGGCCATTTCAAGGGACTTTTGGCACTTGTTCTGGAGGGATTCCATCATTATCGAAACAAGGACTTTGTGAACAGCGGAAGACCGCCCTCTAATCAATTAAAACACGAGGATTTCGTGTATAATCTTCCCTTTAATCTCCTCTTCTTCACTGTAAACACGAGGATTTCATGTATAAACTGCAAACAAACATCATTGTAATAGTTTTCTTAAGATTTAAGAAACTATAAAGTGGACGTAGGCTTGGATTGAGCCCAACCACTATAAAAATATTGTGTGTATCCTTTACTTTTACTGCTTTTTCTGCATTGTTGGTGATCGTGAGGTTGTCACATTGAATTTGGGTGTTAGTACCAAAATTTGGTCTAACATTTTCACACATATTTGCTTTCTCTTCTTCGCAGGTATGGATTATACTTGCAGCTGGCAGGCCCGGCGCGGCCTTGGATTTCTTGGATTATCCAGAACACATCTTCCTTCATTCAGCAAGATATGTTCTGGGGGGCAAAATGTTGACCCGCTTTTTAGTCAAAGCAGTCATACATGGAATCTCTTCTGAACAATACGCTCAAGTGTTGGGAATACCGTCAGAAGACAGAAAGCGATTTGGTTGAAATCGCATCACAAACAAAGAATGGCCCGGAACTCCTTTCGGACGACCTTTTCTGGGCCCGAAATCATCAATTACGGAGCTGAGCTCTGTAATTCTCGTAGCTCTCTGAATGAGCTTCAGTTTGAGCTTTGGTTCAACTCAATCAGACTTACGGTTTGAAAGTTATGCCCATTTCCGTGAACGCATGCAGAACCGGAAACTTGGATTTGGAATTAGCATATCCCTTTCGGATCGGATCGGTCTAGGAGGACCGGATCGGATTAAGACATCACTCCTTCACCAACTTAGCATCTTCCCTTCAACGCACAGGTGCCGGCTCGGATTGGAGACCCCAGTTCGGATCGGGATGAGGCAGACCCGACCCGCCTGCAGTAATCTACACAAAACTTCGCAATGTCTTCGGCTCGAAAGCTCCGCACCGGTTCGGATCGGGACCGAACCGATCCCCTTCGACTCTGCACAGAAGTGCACGCACGCTCTCTGCTGGAACAACTGGCTCGGTTCGGATCCGATCCGAACCGACTGGGCCTGCTGCTGCCACACTTAAGATTTGACCGATTCTCTTGCCATAACCACCTCCTACAAACACGGATCGGCCTCCACCTGTCCTAGCACGACCTGATGACCACTTCTCCACTACTTCCGAGATCACCTCAGCGCGTGCCACGTGCCCCTCCGATCCGAACCGATTCAGACTCCCTGGCACTCCTCTACGCCGATAAATACACCACAACATGGCCATTTCAAGGGACTTTTGGCACTTGTTCTGGAGGGATTCCATCATTATCGAAACAAGGACTTTGTGAACAGCGGAAGACCGCCCTCTAATCAATCAAAACACGAGGATTTCGTGTATAATCTTCCCTTTAATCTCCTCTTCTTCACTGTAAACACGAGGATTTCATGTATAAACTGCAAACAAACATCATTGTAATAGTTTTCTTAAGATTTAAGAAACTATAAAGTGGACGTAGGCTTGGATTGAGCCCAACCACTATAAAAATATTGTGTGTATCCTTTACTTTTACTGCTTTTTCTGCATTGTTGGTGATCGTGAGGTTGTCACATTGAATTTGGGTGTTAGTACCAAAATTTGGTCTAACATTTTCACACATATTTGCTTTCTCTTCTTCGCAGGTATGGATTATACTTGCAGCTGGCAGGCCCGGCGCGGCCTTGGATTTCTTGGATTATCCAGAACACATCTTCCTTCATTCAGCAAGATATGTTCTGGGGGGCAAAATTTTGACCCGCTTTTTAGTCAAAGCAGTCATACATGGAATCTCTTCTGAACAATACGCTCAAGTGTTGGGAATACCGTCAGAAGACAGAAAGCGATTTGGTTGAAATCGCATCACAAACAAAGAATGGCCCGGAACTCCTATCGGACGACCTTTTCTGGGCCCGAAATCATCAATTACGGAGCTAAGCTCCGTAATTCTCGTAGCTCTCTGAATGAGCTTCAGTTTGAGCTTTGGTTCAACTCAATCAGACTTACGGTTTGAAAGTTATGCCCATTTCCGTGAACGCATGCAGAACCGGAAACTTGGATTTGGAATTAGCATATCCCTTTCGGATCGGATCGGTCTAGGAGGACCGGATCGGATTAAGACATCACTCCTTCACCAACTTAGCATCTTCCCTTCAACGCACAGGTGCCGGCTCGGATTGGAGACCCCAGTTCGGATCGGGATGAGGCAGACCCGACCCGCCTGCAGTAATCTACACAAAACTTCGCAATGTCTTCGGCTCGAAAGCTCCGCACCGGTTCGGATCGGGACCGAACCGATCCCCTTCGACTCTGCACAGAAGTGCACGCACGCTCTCTGCTGGAACAACTGGCTCGGTTCGGATCCGATCCGAACCGACTGGGCCTGCTGCTGCCACACTTAAGATTTGACCGATTCTCTTGCCATAACCACCTCCTACAAACACGGATCGGCCTCCACCTGTCCTAGCACGACCTGATGACCACTTCTCCACTACTTCCGAGATCACCTCAGCGCGTGCCACGTGCCCCTCCGATCCGAACCGATTCAGACTCCCTGGCACTCCTCTACGCCGATAAATACACCACAACATGGCCATTTCAAGGGACTTTTGGCACTTGTTCTGGAGGGATTCCATCATTATCGAAACAAGGACTTTGTGAACAGCGGAAGACCGCCCTCTAATCAATCAAAACACGAGGATTTCGTGTATAATCTTCCCTTTAATCTCCTCTTCTTCACTGTAAACACGAGGATTTCATGTATAAACTGCAAACAAACATCATTGTAATAGTTTTCTTAAGATTTAAGAAACTATAAAGTGGACGTAGGCTTGGATTGAGCCCAACCACTATAAAAATATTGTGTGTATCCTTTACTTTTACTGCTTTTTCTGCATTGTTGGTGATCGTGAGGTTGTCACATTGAATTTGGGTGTTAGTACCAAAATTTGGTCTAACATTTTCACACATATTTGCTTTCTCTTCTTCGCAGGTATGGATTATACTTGCAGCTGGCAGGCCCGGCGCGGCCTTGGATTTCTTGGATTATCCAGAACACATCTTCCTTCATTCAGCAAGATATGTTCTGGGGGGCAAAATTTTGACCCGCTTTTTAGTCAAAGCAGTCATACATGGAATCTCTTCTGAACAATACGCTCAAGTGTTGGGAATACCGTCAGAAGACAGAAAGCGATTTGGTTGAAATCGCATCACAAACAAAGAATGGCCCGGAACTCCTATCGGACGACCTTTTCTGGGCCCGAAATCATCAATTACGGAGCTAAGCTCCGTAATTCTCGTAGCTCTCTGAATGAGCTTCAGTTTGAGCTTTGGTTCAACTCAATCAGACTTACGGTTTGAAAGTTATGCCCATTTCCGTGAACGCATGCAGAACCGGAAACTTGGATTTGGAATTAGCATATCCCTTTCGGATCGGATCGGTCTAGGAGGACCGGATCGGATTAAGACATCACTCCTTCACCAACTTAGCATCTTCCCTTCAACGCACAGGTGCCGGCTCGGATTGGAGACCCCAGTTCGGATCGGGATGAGGCAGACCTGACCCGCCTGCAGTAATCTACACAAATCTTCGCAATGTCTTCGGCTCGAAAGCTCCGCACCGGTTCGGATCGGGACCGAACCGATCCCCTTCGACTCTGCACAGAAGTGCACGCACGCTCTCTGCTGGAACAACCGGCTCGGTTCGGATCCGATCCGAACCGACTGGGCCTGCTGCTGCCACACTTCAGATTTGACCGATTCTCTTGCCATAACCACCTCCTACAAACACGGATCGGCCTCCACCTGTCCTAGCACGACCTGATGACCACTTCTCCACTACTTCCGAGATCACCTCAGTGCGTGCCACGTGCCCCTCCGATCCGAACCGATTCAGACTCCCTGGCACTCCTCTACGCCTATAAATACACCACAACATGGCCATTTCAAGGGACTTTTGGCACTTGTTATGGAGGGATTCCACCATTATCGAAACAAGGACTTTGTGAACAGCGGAAGACCGCCCTCTAATCAATCAAAACACGAGGATTTCGTGTATAATCTTCCCTTTAATCTCCTCTTCTTCACTGTAAACACGAGGATTTCATGTATAAACTGCAAACAAACATCATTGTAATAGTTTTCTTAAGATTTAAGAAACTATAAAGTGGACGTAGGCTTGGATTGAGCCCAACCACTATAAAAATATTGTGTGTATCCTTTACTTTTACTGCTTTTTCTGCATTGTTTGTGATCGTGAGGTTGTCACATTGAATTTGGGTGTTAGTACCAAAATTTGGTCTAAAATTTCACACATATTTGCTTTCTCTTCTTCGCAGGTATGGATTATACTTGCAGCTGGCAGGCCCGGCGCGGCCTTGGATTTCTTGGATTATCCAGAACACATCTTCCTTCATTCAGCAAGATATGTTCTGGGGGGCAAAATTTTGACCCGCTTTTTAGTCAAAGCAGTCATACATGGAATCTCTTCTGAACAATACGCTCAAGTGTTGGGAATACCGTCAGAAGACAGCAAGCGATTTGGTTGAAATCGCATCACAAACAAAGAATGGCCCGGAACTCCTATCGGACGACCTTTTCTGGGCCCGAAATCATCAATTACGGAGCTAAGCTCCGTAATTCTCGTAGCTCTCTGAATGAGCTTCAGTTTGAGCTTTGGTTCAACTCAATCAGACTTACGGTTTGAAAGTTATGCCCATTTCCGTGAACGCATGCAGAACCGGAAACTTGGATTTGGAATTAGCATATCCCTTTCGGATCGGATCGGCCTAGGAGGACCGGATCGGATTAAGACATCACTCCTTCACCAACTTAGCATCTTCCCTTCAACGCACAGGTGCCGGCTCGGATTGGAGACCCCGGTTCGGATCGGGATGAGGCAGACCCGACCCGCCTGCAGTAATCTACACAAAACTTCGCAATGTCTTCGGCTCGAAAGCTCCGCACCGGTTCGGATCGGGACCGAACCGATCCCCTTCGACTCTGCACAGAAGTGCACGCACGCTCTCTGCTGGAACAACCGGCTCGGTTCGGATCCGATCCGAACCGACTGGGCCTGCTGCTGCCACACTTCAGATTTGACCGATTCTCTTGCCATAACCACCTCCTATAAAGACGGATCGGCCTCCACCTGTCCTAGCACAACCTGATAACCACTTCTCCACTACTTCCGAGATCACCTCAGCGCGTGCCACGTGCCCCTCCGATCCGAACCGATTCAGACTCCCTGGCACTCCTCTACGCCTATAAATACACCACAACATGGCCATTTCAAGGGACTTTTGGCACTTGTTCTGGAGGGATTCCACCATTATCGAAACAAGGACTTTGTGAACAGCGGAAGACCGCCCTCTAATCAATCAAAACACGAGGATTTCATGTATAATCTTCCCTTTAATCTCCTCTTCTTCGCTGTAAACACGAGGATTTCATGTATAAACTGCAAACAAACATCATTGTAATAGTTTTCTTAAGATTTAAGAAACTATAAAGTGGACGTAGGCTTGGATTGAGCCCAACCACTATAAAAATATTGTGTGTATCCTTTACTTTTACTGCTTTTTCTGCATTGTTTGTGATCGTGAGGTTGTCACATTGAATTTGGGTGTTAGTACCAAAATTTGGTCTAACATTTTCACACATATTTGCTTTCTCTTCTTCGCAGGTATGGATTATACTTGCAGCTGGCAGGCCCGGCGCGGCCTTGGATTTCTTGGATTATCCAGAACACATCTTCCTTCATTCAGCAAGATATGTTTTGGGGGGCAAAATTTTGACCCGCTTTTTAGTCAAAGCAGTCATACATGGAATCTCTTCTGAACAATACGCTCAAGTGTTGGGAATACCGTCAGAAGACAGCAAGCGATTTGGTTGAAATCGCATCACAAACAAAGAATGGCCCGGAACTCCTATCGGACGACCTTTTCTGGGCCCGAAATCATCAATTACGGAGCTGTGCTCTGTAATTCTCGTAGCTCTCTGAATGAGCTTCAGTTTGAGCTTTGGTTCAACTCAATCGGACTTACGGTTTGAAAGTTATGCCCATTTCCGTGAACGCATGCAGAACCGGAAACTTGGATTTGGAATTAGCATATCCCTTTCGGATCGGATCGGCCTAGGAGGACCGGATCGGATTAAGACATCACTCCTTCACCAACTTAGCATCTTCCCTTCAACGCACAGGTGCCGGCTCGGATTGGAGACCCCGGTTCGGATCGGGATGAGGCAGACCCGACCCGCCTGCAGTAATCTACACAAAACTTCGCAATGTCTTCGGCTCGAAAGCTCCGCACCGGTTCGGATCGGGACCGAACCGATCCCCTTCGACTCTGCACAGAAGTGCACGCACGCTCTCTGCTGGAACAACCGGCTCGGTTCGGATCCGATCCGAACCGACTGGGCCTGCTGCTGCCACACTTCAGATTTGACCGATTCTCTTGCCATAACCACCTCCTACAAACACGGATCGGCCTCCACCTGTCCTAGCACGACCTGATGACCACTTCTCCACTACTTCCGAGATCACCTCAGTGCGTGCCACGTGCCCCTCCGATCCGAACCGATTCAGACTCCCTGGCACTCCTCTACGCCTATAAATACACCACAACATGGCCATTTCAAGGGACTTTTGGCACTTGTTATGGAGGGATTCCACCATTATCGAAACAAGGACTTTGTGAACAGCGGAAGACCGCCCTCTAATCAATCAAAACACGAGGATTTCGTGTATAATCTTCCCTTTAATCTCCTCTTCTTCACTGTAAACACGAGAATTTCATGTATAAACTGCAAACAAACATCATTGTAATAGTTTTCTTAAGATTTAAGAAACTATAAAGTGGACGTAGGCTTGGATTGAGCCCAACCACTATAAAAATATTGTGTGTATCCTTTACTTTTACTGCTTTTTCTGCATTGTTTGTGATCGTGAGGTTGTCACATTGAATTCGGGTGTTAGTACCAAAATTTGGTCTAACATTTTCACACATATTTGCTTTCTCTTCTTCGCAGGTATGGATTATACTTGCAGCTGGCAGGCCCGGCGCGGCCTTGGATTTCTTGGATTATCCAGAACACATCTTCCTTCATTCAGCAAGATATGTTCTGGGGGGCAAAATTTTGACCCGCTTTTTAGTCAAAGCAGTCATACATGGAATCTCTTCTGAACAATACGCTCAAGTGTTGGGAATACCGTCAGAAGACAGCAAGCGATTTGGTTGAAATCGCATCACAAACAAAGAATGGCCCGGAACTCCTATCGGACGACCTTTTCTGGGCCCGAATTCATCAATTACGGAGCTAAGCTCCGTAATTCTCGTAGCTCTCTGAATGAGCTTCAGTTTGAGCTTTGGTTCAACTCAATCAGACTTACGGTTTGAAAGTTATGCCCATTTCCGTGAACGCATGCTGAACCGGAAACTTGGATTTGGAATTAGCATATCCCTTTCGGATCGGATCGGCCTAGGAGGACCGGATCGGATTAAGACATCACTCCTTCACCAACTTAGCATCTTCCCTTCAACGCACAGGTGCCGGCTCGGATTGGAGACCCCGGTTCGGATCGGGATGAGGCAGACCCGACCCGCCTGCAGTAATCTACACAAAACTTCGCAATGTCTTCGGCTCGAAAGCTCCGCACCGGTTCGGATCGGGACCGAACCGATCCCCTTCGACTCTGCACAGAAGTGCACGCACGCTCTCTGCTGGAACAACCGGCTCGGTTCGGATCCGATCCGAACCGACTGGGCCTGCTGCTGCCACACTTCAGATTTGACCGATTCTCTTGCCATAACCACCTCCTACAAACACGGATCGGCCTCCACCTGTCCTAGCACGACCTGATGACCACTTCTCCACTACTTCCGAGATCACCTCAGTGCGTGCCACGTGCCCCTCCGATCCGAACCGATTCAGACTCCCTGGCACTCCTCTACGCCTATAAATACACCACAACATGGCCATTTCAAGGGACTTTTGGCACTTGTTATGGAGGGATTCCACCATTATCGAAACAAGGACTTTGTGAACAGCGGAAGACCGCCCTCTAATCAATCAAAACACGAGGATTTCGTGTATAATCTTCCCTTTAATCTCCTCTTCTTCGCTGTAAACACGAGGATTTCATGTATAAACTGCAAACAAACATCATTGTAATAGTTTTCTTAAGATTTAAGAAACTATAAAGTGGACGTAGGCTTGGATTGAGCCCAACCACTATAAAAATATTGTGTGTATCCTTTACTTTTACTGCTTTTTCTGCATTGTTTGTGATCGTGAGGTTGTCACATTGAATTTGGGTGTTAGTACCAAAATTTGGTCTAACATTTTCACACATATTTGCTTTCTCTTCTTCGCAGGTATGGATTATACTTGCAGCTGGCAGGCCCGGCGCGGCCTTGGATTTCTTGGATTATCCAGAACACATCTTCCTTCATTCAGCAAGATATGTTCTGGGGGGCAAAATTTTGACCCGCTTTTTATTCAAAGCAGTCATACATGGAATCTCTTCTGAACAATACGCTCAAGTGTTGGGAATACCGTCAGAAGACAGCAAGCGATTTGGTTGAAATCGCATCACAAACAAAGAATGGCCCGGAACTCCTATCGGACGACCTTTTCTGGGCCCGAAATCATAAATTACGGAGCTAAGCTCCGTAATTCTCGTAGCTCTCTGAATGAGCTTCAGTTTGAGCTTTGGTTCAACTCAATCAGACTTACGGTTTGAAAGTTATGCCCATTTCCGTGAACGCATGCAGAACCGGAAACTTGGATTTGGAATTAGCATATCCCTTTCGGATCGGATCGGCCTAGGAGGACCGGATCGGATTAAGACATCACTCCTTCACCAACTTAGCATCTTCCCTTCAACGCACAGGTGCCGGCTCGGATTGGAGACCCCGGTTCGGATCGGGATGAGGCAGACCCGACCCGCCTGCAGTAATCTACACAAAACTTCGCAATATCTTCGGCTCGAAAGCTCCGCACCGGTTCGGATCGGGACCGAACCGATCCCCTTCGACTCTGCATAGAAGTGCACGCACGCTCTCTGCTGGAACAACCGGCTCGGTTCGGATCCGATCCGAACCGACTGGGCCTGCTGCTGCCACACTTCAGATTTGACCGATTCTCTTGCCATAACCACCTCCTATAAAGACGGATCGGCCTCCACCTGTCCTAGCACAACCTGATGACCACTTCTCCACTACTTCCGAGATCACCTCAGCGCGTGCCACGTGCCCCTCCGATCCGAACCGATTCAGACTCCCTGGCACTCCTCTACGCCTATAAATACACCACAACATGGCCATTTCAAGGGACTTTTGGCACTTGTTCTGGAGGGATTCCACCATTATCGAAACAAGGACTTTGTGAACAGCGGAAGACCGCCCTCTAATCAATCAAAACACGAGGATTTCATGTATAATCTTCCCTTTAATCTCCTCTTCTTCGCTGTAAACACGAGGATTTCATGTATAAACTGCAAACAAATATCATTGTAATAGTTTTCTTATGATTTAAGAAACTATAAAGTGGACGTAGGCTTGGATTGAGCCCAACCACTATAAAAATATTGTGTGTATCCTTTACTTTTACTGCTTTTTCTGCATTGTTTGTGATCGTGAGGTTGTCACATTGAATTTGGGTGTTAGTACCAAAATTTGGTCTAACATTTTCACACATATTTGCTTTCTCTTCTTCGCAGGTATGGATTATACTTGCAGCTGGCAGGCCCGGCGCGGCCTTGGATTTCTTGGATTATCCAGAACACATCTTCCTTCATTCAGCAAGATATGTTCTGGGGGGCAAAATTTTGACCCGCTTTTTAGTCAAAGCAGTCATACATGGAATCTCTTCTGAACAATACGCTCAAGTGTTGGGAATACCGTCAGAAGACAGCAAGCGATTTGGTTGAAATCGCATCACAAACAAAGAATGGCCCGGAACTCCTATCGGACGACCTTTTCTGGGCCCGAAAGAATCAATTACGGAGCTGAGCTCTGTAATTCTCGTAGCTCTCTGAATGAGCTTCAGTTTGAGCTTTGGTTCAACTCAATCGGACTTACGGTTTGAAAGTTATGCCCATTTCCGTGAACGCATGCAGAACCGGAAACTTGGATTTGGAATTAGCATATCCCTTTCGGATCGGATCGGCCTAGGAGGACCGGATCGGATTAAGACATCACTCCTTCACCAACTTAGCATCTTCCCTTCAACGCACAGGTGCCGGCTCGGATTGGAGACCCCGGTTCGGATCGGGATGAGGCAGACCCGACCCGCCTGCAGTAATCTACACAAAACTTCGCAATGTCTTCGGCTCGAAAGCTCCGCACCGGTTCGGATCGGGACCGAACCGATCCCCTTCGACTCTGCACAGAAGTGCACGCACGCTCTCTGCTGGAACAACCGGCTCGGTTCGGATCCGATCCGAACCGACTGGGCCTGCTGCTGCCACACTTCAGATTTGACCGATTCTCTTGCCATAACCACCTCCTATAAAGACGGATCGGCCTCCACCTGTCCTAGCACGACCTGATGACCACTTCTCCACTACTTCCGAGATCACCTCAGCGCGTGCCACGTGCCCCTCCGATCCGAACCGATTCAGACTCCCTGGCACTCCTCTACGCCTATAAATACACCACAACATGGCCATTTCAAGGGACTTTTGGCACTTGTTCTGGAGGGATTCCACCATTATCGAAACAAGGACTTTGTGAACAGCGGAAGACCGCCCTCTAATCAATCAAAACACGAGGATTTCATGTATAATCTTCCCTTTAATCTCCTCTTCTTCGCTGTAAACACGAGGATTTCATGTATAAACTGCAAACAAATATCATTGTAATAGTTTTCTTATGATTTAAGAAACTATAAAGTGGACGTAGGCTTGGATTGAGCCCAACCACTATAAAAATATTGTGTGTATCCTTTACTTTTACTGCTTTTTCTGCATTGTTTGTGATCGTGAGGTTGTCACATTGAATTTGGGTGTTAGTACCAAAATTTGGTCTAACATTTTCACACATATTTGCTTTCTCTTCTTCGCAGGTATGGATTATACTTGCAGCTGGCAGGCCCGGCGCGGCCTTGGATTTCTTGGATTATCCAGAACACATCTTCCTTCATTCAGCAAGATATGTTTTGGGGGGCAAAATTTTGACTCGCTTTTTAGTCAAAGCAGTCATACATGGAATCTCTTCTGAACAATACGCTCAAGTGTTGGGAATACCGTCAGAAGACAGCAAGCGATTTGGTTGAAATCGCATCACAAACAAAGAATGGCCCGGAACTCCTATCGGACGACCTTTTCTGGGCCCGAAATCATCAATTACGGAGCTGTGCTCTGTAATTCTCGTAGCTCTCTGAATGAGCTTCAGTTTGAGCTTTGGTTCAACTCAATCGGACTTACGGTTTGAAAGTTATGCCCATTTCCGTGAACGCATGCAGAACCGGAAACTTGGATTTGGAATTAGCATATCCCTTTCGGATCGGATCGGCCTAGGAGGACCGGATCGGATTAAGACATCACTCCTTCACCAACTTAGCATCTTCCCTTCAACGCACAGGTGCCGACTCGGATTGGAGACCCCGGTTCGGATCGGGATGAGGCAGACCCGACCCGCCTGCAGTAATCTACACAAAACTTCGCAATGTCTTCGGCTCGAAAGCTCCGCACCGGTTCGGATCGGGACCGAACCGATCCCCTTCGACTCTGCACAGAAGTGCGCGCACGCTCTCTGCTGGAACAACCGGCTCGGTTCGGATCCGATCCGAACCGACTGGGCCTGCTGCTGCCACACTTCAGATTTGACCGATTCTCTTGCCATAACCACCTCCTACAAACACGGATCGGCCTCCACCTGTCCTAGCACGACCTGATGACCACTTCTCCACTACTTCCGAGATCACCTCAGTGCGTGCCACGTGCCCCTCCGATCCGAACCGATTCAGACTCCCTGGCACTCCTCTACGCCTATAAATACACCACAACATGGCCATTTCAAGGGACTTTTGGCACTTGTTATGGAGGGATTCCACCATTATCGAAACAAGGACTTTGTGAACAGCGGAAGACCGCCCTCTAATCAATCAAAACACGAGGATTTCGTGTATAATCTTCCCTTTAATCTCCTCTTCTTCACTGTAAACACGAGAATTTCATGTATAAACTGCAAACAAACATCATTGTAATAGTTTTCTTAAGATTTAAGAAACTATAAAGTGGACGTAGGCTTGGATTGAGCCCAACCACTATAAAAATATTGTGTGTATCCTTTACTTTTACTGCTTTTTCTGCATTGTTTGTGATCGTGAGGTTGTCACATTGAATTTGGGTGTTAGTACCAAAATTTGGTCTAACATTTTCACACATATTTGCTTTCTCTTCTTCGCAGGTATGGATTATACTTGCAGCTGGCAGGCCCGGCGCGGCCTTGGATTTCTTGGATTATCCAGAACACATCTTCCTTCATTCAGCAAGATATGTTCTGGGGGGCAAAATTTTGACCCGCTTTTTAGTCAAAGCAGTCATACATGGAATCTCTTCTGAACAATACGCTCAAGTGTTGGGAATACCGTCAGAAGACAGCAAGCGATTTGGTTGAAATCGCATCACAAACAAAGAATGGCCCGGAACTCCTATCGGACGACCTTTTCTGGGCCCGAATTCATCAATTACGGAGCTAAGCTCCGTAATTCTCGTAGCTCTCTGAATGAGCTTCAGTTTGAGCTTTGGTTCAACTCAATCAGACTTACGGTTTGAAAGTTATGCCCATTTCCGTGAACGCATGCTGAACCGGAAACTTGGATTTGGAATTAGCATATCCCTTTCGGATCGGATCGGCCTAGGAGGACCGGATCGGATTAAGACATCACTCCTTCACCAACTTAGCATCTTCCCTTCAACGCACAGGTGCCGGCTCGGATTGGAGACCCCGGTTCGGATCGGGATGAGGCAGACCCGACCCGCCTGCAGTAATCTACACAAAACTTCGCAATGTCTTCGGCTCGAAAGCTCCGCACCGGTTCGGATCGGGACCGAACCGATCCCCTTCGACTCTGCACATAAGTGCACGCACGCTCTCTGCTGGAACAACCGGCTCGGTTCGGATCCGATCCGAACCGACTGGGCCTGCTGCTGCCACACTTCAGATTTGACCGATTCTCTTGCCATAACCACCTCCTACAAACACGGATCGGCCTCCACCTGTCCTAGCACGACCTGATGACCACTTCTCCACTACTTCCGAGATCACCTCAGTGCGTGCCACGTGCCCCTCCGATCCGAACCGATTCAGACTCCCTGGCACTCCTCTACGCATATAAATACACCACAACATGGCCATTTCAAGGGACTTTTGGCACTTGTTATGGAGGGATTCCACCATTATCGAAACAAGGACTTTGTGAAGAGCGGAAGACCGCCCTCTAATCAATCAAAACACGAGGATTTCGTGTATAATCTTCCCTTTAATCTCCTCTTCTTCGCTGTAAACACGAGGATTTCATGTATAAACTGCAAACAAACATCATTGTAATAGTTTTCTTAAGATTTAAGAAACTATAAAGTGGACGTAGGCTTGGATTGAGCCCAACCACTATAAAAATATTGTGTGTATCCTTTACTTTTACTGCTTTTTCTGCATTGTTTGTGATCGTGAGGTTGTCACATTGAATTTGGGTGTTAGTACCAAAATTTGGTCTAACATTTTCACACATATTTGCTTTCTCTTCTTCGCAGGTATGGATTATACTTGCAGCTGGCAGGCCCGGCGCGGCCTTGGATTTCTTGGATTATCCAGAACACATCTTCCTTCATTCAGCAAGATATGTTCTGGGGGGCAAAATTTTGACCCGCTTTTTATTCAAAGCAGTCATACATGGAATCTCTTCTGAACAATACGATCAAGTGTTGGGAATACCGTCAGAAGACAGCAAGCGATTTGGTTGAAATCGCATCACAAACAAAGAATGGCCCGGAACTCCTATCGGACGACCTTTTCTGGGCCCGAAATCATCAATTACGGAGCTAAGCTCCGTAATTCTCATAGCTCTCTGAATGAGCTTCAGTTTGAGCTTTGGTTCAACTCAATCAGACTTACGGTTTGAAAGTTATGCCCATTTCCGTGAACGCATGCAGAACCGGAAACTTGGATTTGGAATTAGCATATCCCTTTCGGATCGGATCGGCCTAGGAGGACCGGATCGGATTAAGACATCACTCCTTCACCAACTTAGCATCTTCCCTTCAACGCACAGGTGCCGGCTCGGATTGGAGACCCCGGTTCGGATCGGGATGAGGCAGACCCGACCCGCCTGCAGTAATCTACACAAAACTTCGCAATATCTTCGGCTCGAAAGCTCCGCACCGGTTCGGATCGGGACCGAACCGATCCCCTTCGACTCTGCACAGAAGTGCACGCACGCTCTCTGCTGGAACAACCGGCTCGGTTCGGATCCGATCCGAACCGACTGGGCCTGCTGCTGCCACACTTCAGATTTGACCGATTCTCTTGCCATAACCACCTCCTATAAAGACGGATCGGCCTCCACCTGTCCTAGCACAACCTGATGACCACTTCTCCACTACTTCCAAGATCACCTCAGCGCGTGCCACGTGCCCCTCCGATCCGAACCGATTCAGACTCCCTGGCACTCCTCTACGCCTATAAATACACCACAACATGGCCATTTCAAGGGACTTTTGGCACTTGTTCTGGAGGGATTCCACCATTATCGAAACAAGGACTTTGTGAACAGCGGAAGACCGCCCTCTAATCAATCAAAACACGAGGATTTCATGTATAATCTTCCCTTTAATCTCCTCTTCTTCGCTGTAAACACGAGGATTTCATGTATAAACTGCAAACAAACATCATTGTAATAATTTTCTTAAGATTTAAGAAACTATAAAGTGGACGTAGGCTTGGATTGAGCCCAACCACTATAAAAATATTGTGTGTATCCTTTACTTTTACTGCTTTTTCTGCATTGTTTGTGATCGTGAGGTTGTCACATTGAATTTGGGTGTTAGTACCAAAATTTGGTCTAACATTTTCACACATATTTGCTTTCTCTTCTTCGCAGGTATGGATTATACTTGAAGCTGGCAGGCCCGGCGCGGCCTTGGATTTCTTGGATTATCCAGAACACATCTTCCTTCATTCAGCAAGATATGTTCTGGGGGGCAAAATTTTGACCCGCTTTTTAGTCAAAGCAGTCATACATGGAATCTCTTTTGAACAATACGCTCAAGTGTTGGGAATACCGTCAGAAGACAGCAAGCGATTTGGTTGAAATCGCATCACAAACAAAGAATGGCCCGGAACTCCTATCGGACGACCTTTTCTGGGCCCGAAATCATCAATTACGGAGCTGAGCTCTGTAATTCTCGTAGCTCTCTGAATGAGCTTCAGTTTGAGCTTTGGTTCAACTCAATCGGACTTACGGTTTGAAAGTTATGCCCATTTCCGTGAACGCATGCAGAACCGGAAACTTGGATTTGGAATTAGCATATCCCTTTCGGATCGGATCGGCCTAGGAGGACCGGATCGGATTAAGACATCACTCCTTCACCAACTTAGCATCTTCCCTTCAACGCACAGGTGCCGGCTCGGATTGGAGACCCCGGTTCGGATCGGGATGAGGCAGACCCGACCCGCCTGCAGTAATCTACACAAAACTTCGCAATGTCTTCGGCTCGAAAGCTCCGCACCGGTTCGGATCGGGACCGAACCGATCCCCTTCGACTCTGCACAGAAGTGCACGCACGCTCTCTGCTGGAACAACCGACTCGGTTCGGATCCGATCCGAACCGACTGGGCCTGCTGCTGCCACACTTCAGATTTGACCGATTCTCTTGCCATAACCACCTCCTATAAAGACGGATCGGCCTCCACCTGTCCTAGCACGACCTGATGACCACTTCTCCACTACTTCCGAGATCACCTCAGCGCGTGCCACGTGCCCCTCCGATCCGAACCGATTCAGACTCCCTGGCACTCCTCTACGCCTATAAATACACCACAACATGGCCATTTCAAGGGACTTTTGGCACTTGTTCTGGAGGGATTCCACCATTATCGAAACAAGGACTTTGTGAACAGCGGAAGACCGCCCTCTAATCAATCAAAACACGAGGATTTCATGTATAATCTTCCCTTTAATCTCCTCTTCTTCGCTGTAAACACGAGGATTTCATGTATAAACTGCAAACAAATATCATTGTAATAGTTTTCTTAAGATTTAAGAAACTATAAAGTGGACGTAGGCTTGGATTGAGCCCAACCACTATAAAAATATTGTGTGTATCCTTTACTTTTACTGCTTTTTCTGCATTGTTTGTGATCGTGAGGTTGTCACATTGAATTTGGGTGTTAGTACCAAAATTTGGTCTAACATTTTCACACATATTTGCTTTCTCTTCTTCGCAGGTATGGATTATACTTGCAGCTGGCAGGCCCGGCGCGGCCTTGGATTTCTTGGATTATCCAGAACACATCTTCCTTCATTCAGCAAGATATGTTCTGGGGGGCAAAATTTTGACCCGCTTTTTAGTCAAAGCAGTCATACATGGAATCTCTTCTGAACAATACGCTCAAGTGTTGGGAATACCGTCAGAAGACAGCAAGCGATTTTGTTGAAATCGCATCACAAACAAAGAATGGCCCGGAACTCCTATCGGACGACCTTTTCTGGGCCCGAAATCATCAATTACGGAGCTGAGCTCTGTAATTCTCGTAGCTCTCTGAATGAGCTTCAGTTTGAGCTTTGGTTCAACTCAATCGGACTTACTGTTTGAAAGTTATGCCCATTTCCGTGAAAGCATGCAGAACCGGAAACTTGGATTTGGAATTAGCATATCCCTTTCGGATCGGATCGGCCTAGGAGGACCGGATCGGATTAAGACATCACTCCTTCACCAACTTAGCATCTTCCCTTCAACGCACAGGTGCCGGCTCGGATTGGAGACCCCGGTTCGGATCGGGATGAGGCAGACCCGACCCGCCTGCAGTAATCTACACAAAACTTCGCAATGTCTTCGGCTCGAAAGCTCCGCACCGGTTCGGATCGGGACCGAACCGATCCCCTTCGACTCTGCACAGAAGTGCACGCACGCTCTCTGCTGGAACAACCGGCTCGGTTCGGATCCGATCCGAACCGACTGGGCCTGCTGCTGCCACACTTCAGATTTGACCGATTCTCTTGCCATAACCACCTCCTACAAACACGGATCGGCCTCCACCTGTCCTAGCACGACCTGATGACCACTTCTCCACTACTTCCGAGATCACCTCAGCGCGTGCCACGTGCCCCTCCGATCCGAACAGATTCAGACTCCCTGGCACTCCTCTACGCCTATAAATACACCACAACATGGCCATTTCAAGGGACTTTTGGCACTTGTTATGGAGGGATTCCACCATTATCGAAACAAGGACTTTGTGAACAGCGGAAGACCGCCCTCTAATCAATCAAAACACGAGGATTTCGTGTATAATCTTCCCTTTAATCTCCTCTTCTTCATTGTAAACACGAGGATTTCATGTATAAACTGCAAACAAACATCATTGTAATAGTTTTCTTAAGATTTAAGAAACTATAAAGTGGACGTAGGCTTGGATTGAGCCCAACCACTATAAAAATATTGTGTGTATCCTTTACTTTTACTGCTTTTTCTGCATTGTTTGTGATCGTGAGGTTGTCACATTGAATTTGGGTGTTAGTACCAAAATTTGGTCTAACATTTTCACACATATTTGCTTTCTCTTCTTCGCAGGTATGGATTATACTTGCAGCTGGCAGGCCCGGCGCGGCCTTGGATTTCTTGGATTATCCAGAACACATCTTCCTTCATTCAGCAAGATATGTTCTGGGGGGCAAAATTTTGACCCGCTTTTTAGTCAAAGCAGTCATACATGGAATCTCTTTTGAACAATACGCTCAAGTGTTGGGAATACCGTCAGAAGACAGCAAGCGATTTGGTTGAAATCGCATCACAAACAAAGAATGGCCCGGAACTCCTATCGGACGACCTTTTCTGGGCCCGAAATCATCAATTACGGAGCTGAGCTCTGTAATTCTCGTAGCTCTCTGAATGAGCTTCAGTTTGAGCTTTGGTTCAACTCAATCGGACTTACGGTTTGAAAGTTATGCCCATTTCCGTGAACGCATGCAGAAACGGAAACTTGGATTTGGAATTAGCATATCCCTTTCGGATCGGATCGGCCTAGGAGGACCGGATCGGATTAAGACATCACTCCTTCACCAACTTAGCATCTTCCCTTCAACGCACAGGTGCCGGCTCGGATTGGAGACCCCGGTTCGGATCGGGATGAGGCAGACCCGACCCGCCTGCAGTAATCTACACAAAACTTCGCAATGTCTTCGGCTCGAAAGCTCCGCACCGGTTCGGATCGGGACCGAACCGATCCCCTTCGACTCTGCACAGAAGTGCACGCACGCTCTCTGCTGGAACAACCGGCTCGGTTCGGATCCGATCAGAACCGACTGGGCCTGCTGCTGCCACACTTCAGATTTGACCGATTCTCTTGCCATAACCACCTCCTATAAAGACGGATCGGCCTCCACCTGTCCTAGCACGACCTGATGACCACTTCTCCACTACTTCCGAGATCACCTCAGCGCGTGCCACGTGCCCCTCTGATCCGAACCGATTCAGACTCCCTGGCACTCCTCTACGCCTATAAATACACCACAACATGGCCATTTCAAGGGACTTTTGGCACTTGTTCTGGAGGGATTCCACCATTATCGAAACAAGGACTTTGTGAACAGCGGAAGACCGCCCTCTAATCAATCAAAACACGAGGATTTCATGTATAATCTTCCCTTTAATCTCCTCTTCTTCGCTGTAAACACGAGGATTTCATGTATAAACTGCAAACAAATATCATTGTAATAGTTTTCTTAAGATTTAAGAAACTATAAAGTGGACGTAGGCTTGGATTGAGCCCAACCACTATAAAAATATTGTGTGTATCCTTTACTTTTACTGCTTTTTCTGCATTGTTTGTGATCGTGAGGTTGTCACATTGAATTTGGGTGTTAGTACCAAAATTTGGTCTAACATTTTCACACATATTTGCTTTCTCTTCTTCGCAGGTATGGATTATACTTGCAGCTGGCAGGCCCGGCGCGGCCTTGGATTTCTTGGATTATCCAGAACACATCTTCCTTCATTCAGCAAGATATGTTCTGGGGGGCAAAATTTTGACCCGCTTTTTAGTCAAAGCAGTCATACATGGAATCTCTTCTGAACAATACGCTCAAGTGTTGGGAATACCGTCAGAAGACAGCAAGCGATTTTGTTGAAATCGCATCACAAACAAAGAATGGCCCGGAACTCCTATCGGACGACCTTTTCTGGGCCCGAAATCATCAATTACGGAGCTGAGCTCTGTAATTCTCGTAGCTCTCTGAATGAGCTTCAGTTTGAGCTTTGGTTCAACTCAATCGGACTTACTGTTTGAAAGTTATGCCCATTTCCGTGAAAGCATGCAGAACCGGAAACTTGGATTTGGAATTAGCATATCCCTTTCGGATCGGATCGGCCTAGGAGGACCGGATCGGATTAAGACATCACTCCTTCACCAACTTAGCATCTTCCCTTCAACGCACAGGTGCCGGCTCGGATTGGAGACCCCGGTTCGGATCGGGATGAGGCAGACCCGACCCGCCTGCAGTAATCTACACAAAACTTCGCAATGTCTTCGGCTCGAAAGCTCCGCACCGGTTCGGATCGGGACCGAACCGATCCCCTTCGACTCTGCACAGAAGTGCACGCACGCTCTCTGCTGGAACAACCGGCTCGGTTCGGATCCGATCCGAACCGACTGGGCCTGCTGCTGCCACACTTCAGATTTGACCGATTCTCTTGCCATAACCACCTCCTACAAACACGGATCGGCCTCCACCTGTCCTAGCACGACCTGATGACCACTTCTCCACTACTTCCGAGATCACCTCAGCGCGTGCCACGTGCCCCTCCGATCCGAACCGATTCAGACTCCCTGGCACTCCTCTACGCCTATAAATACACCACAACATGGCCATTTCAAGGGACTTTTGGCACTTGTTATGGAGGGATTCCACCATTATCGAAACAAGGACTTTGTGAACAGCGGAAGACCGCCCTCTAATCAATCAAAACACGAGGATTTCGTGTATAATCTTCCCTTTAATCTCCTCTTCTTCACTGTAAACACGAGGATTTCATGTATAAACTGCAAACAAACATCATTGTATTAGTTTTCTTAAGATTTAAGAAACTATAAAGTGGACGTAGGCTTGGATTGAGCCCAACCACTATAAAAATATTGTGTGTATCCTTTACTTTTACTGCTTTTTCTGCATTGTTTGTGATCGTTAGGTTGTCACATTGAATTTGGGTGTTAGTACCAAAATTTGGTCTAACATTTTCACACATATTTGCTTTCTCTTCTTCGCAGGTATGGATTATACTTGCAGCTGGCAGGCCCGGCGCGGCCTTGGATTTCTTGGATTATCCAGAACACATCTTCCTTCATTCAGCAAGATATGTTCTGGGGGGCAAAATTTTGACCCGCTTTTTAGTCAAAGCAGTCATACATGGAATCTCTTCTGAACAATACGCTCAAGTGTTGGGAATACCGTCAGAAGACAGCAAACGATTTTGTTGAAATCGCATCACAAACAAAGAATGGCCCGGAACTCCTATCGGACGACCTTTTCTGGGCCCGAAATCATCAATTACGGAGCTGAGCTCTGTAATTCTCGTAGCTCTCTGAATGAGCTTCAGTTTGAGCTTTGGTTCAACTCAATCGGACTTACTGTTTGAAAGTTATGCCCATTTCCGTGAAAGCATGCAGAACCGGAAACTTGGATTTGGAATTAGCATATCCCTTTCGGATCGGATCGGCCTAGGAGGACCGGATCGGATTAAGACATCACTCCTTCACCAACTTAGCATCTTCCCTTCAACGCACAGGTGCCGGCTCGGATTGGAGACCCCGGTTCGGATCGGGATGAGGCAGACCCGACCCGCCTGCAGTAATCTACACAAAACTTCGCAATGTCTTCGGCTCGAAAGCTCCGCACCGGTTCGGATCGGGACCGAACCGATCCCCTTCGACTCTGCACAGAAGTGCACGCACGCTCTCTGCTGGAACAACCGGCTCGGTTCGGATCCGATCCGAACCGACTGGGCCTGCTGCTGCCACACTTCAGATTTGACCGATTCTCTTGCCATAACCACCTCCTACAAACACGGATCGGCCTCCACCTGTCCTAGCACGACCTGATGACCACTTCTCCACTACTTCCGAGATCACCTCAGCGCGTGCCACGTGCCCCTCCGATCCGAACCGATTCAGACTCCCTGGCACTCCTCTACGCCTATAAATACACCACAACATGGCCATTTCAAGGGACTTTTGGCACTTGTTATGGAGGGATTCCACCATTATCGAAACAAGGACTTTGTGAACAGCGGAAGACCGCCCTCTAATCAATCAAAACACGAGGATTTCGTGTATAATCTTCCCTTTAATCTCCTCTTCTTCCCTGTAAACACGAGGATTTCATGTATAAACTGCAAACAAACATCATTGTATTAGTTTTCTTAAGATTTAAGAAACTATAAAGTGGACGTAGGCTTGGATTGAGCCCAACCACTATAAAAATATTGTGTGTATCCTTTACTTTTACTGCTTTTTCTGCATTGTTTGTGATCGTTAGGTTGTCACATTGAATTTGGGTGTTAGTACCAAAATTTGGTCTAACATTTTCACACATATTTGCTTTCTCTTCTTCGCAGGTATGGATTATACTTGCAGCTGGCAGGCCCGGCGCGGCCTTGGATTTCTTGGATTATCCAGAACACATCTTCCTTCATTCAGCAAGATATGTTCTGGGGGGCAAAATTTTGACCCGCTTTTTAGTCAAAGCAGTCATACATGGAATCTCTTCTGAACAATACGCTCAAGTGTTGGGAATACCGTCAGAAGACAGCAAGCGATTTGGTTGAAATCGCATCACAAACAAAGAATGGCCCGGAACTCCTATCGGACGACCTTTTCTGGGCCCGAAATCATCAATTACGGAGCTGAGCTCTGTAATTCTCGTAGCTCTCTGAATGAGCTTCAGTTTGAGCTTTGGTTCAACTCAATCGGACTTACGGTTTGAAAGTTATGCCCATTTCCGTGAACGCATGCAGAACCGGAAACTTGGATTTGGAATTAGCATATCCCTTTCGGATCGGATCGGCCTAGGAGGACCGGATCGGATTAAGACATCACTCCTTCACCAACTTAGCATCTTCCCTTCAACGCACAGGTGCCGGCTCGGATTGGAGACCCCGGTTCGGATCGGGATGAGGCAGACCCGACCCGCCTGCAGTAATCTACACAAAACTTCGCAATGTCTTCGGCTCGAAAGCTCCGCACCGGTTCGGATCGGGACCGAACCGATCCCCTTCGACTCTGCACAGAAGTGCATGCACGCTCTCTGCTGGAACAACCGGCTCGGTTCGGATCCGATCCGAACCGACTGGGCCTGCTGCTGCCACACTTCAGATTTGACCGATTCTCTTGCCATAACCACCTCCTACAAACACGGATCGGCCTCCACCTGTCCTAGCACGACCTGATGACCACTTCTCCACTACTTCCGAGATCACCTCAGTGCGTGCCACGTGCCCCTCCGATCCGAACCGATTCAGACTCCCTGGCACTCCTCTACGCCTATAAATACACCACAACATGGCCATTTCAAGGGACTTTTGGCACTTGTTATGGAGGGATTCCACCATTATCGAAACAAGGACTTTGTGAACAGCGGAAGACCGCCCTCTAATCAATCAAAACACGAGGATTTCGTGTATAATCTTCCCTTTAATCTCCTCTTCTTCACTGTAAACACGAGGATTTCATGTATAAACTGCAAACAAACATCATTGTAATAGTTTTCTTAAGATTTAAGAAACTATAAAGTGGACGTAGGCTTGGATTGAGCCCAACCACTATAAAAATATTGTGTGTATCCTTTACTTTTACTGCTTTTTCTGCATTGTTTGTGATCGTGAGGTTGTCACATTGAATTTGGGTGTTAGTACCAAAATTTGGTCTAACATTTTCACACATATTTGCTTTCTCTTCTTCGCAGGTATGGATTATACTTGCAGCTGGCAGGCCCGGCGCGGCCTTGGATTTCTTGGATTATCCAGAACACATCTTCCTTCATTCAGCAAGATATGTTCTGGGGGGCAAAATTTTGACCCGCTTTTTAGTCAAAGCAGTCATACATGGAATCTCTTCTGAACAATACGCTCAAGTGTTGGGAATACCGTCAGAAGACAGCAAGCGATTTGGTTGAAATCGCATCACAAACAAAGAATGGCCCGGAACTCCTATCGGACGACCTTTTCTGGGCCCGAAATCATCAATTACGGAGCTAGGCTCCGTAATTCTCGTAGCTCTCTGAATGAGCTTCAGTTTGAGCTTTGGTTCAACTCAATCCGACTTACGGTTTGAAAGTTATGCCCATTTCCGTGAACGCATGCAGAACCGGAAACTTGGATTTGGAATTAGCATATCCCTTTCGGATCGGATCGGCCTAGGAGGACCGGATCGGATTAAGACATCACTCCTTCACCAACTTAGCATCTTCCCTTCAACGCACAGGTGCCGGCTCGGATTGGAGACCCCGGTTCGGATCGGGATGAGGCAGACCCGACCCGCCTGCAGTAATCTACACAAAACTTCCCAATGTCTTTGGCTCGAAAGCTCCGCACCGGTTCGGATCGGGACCGAACCGATCCCCTTCGACTCTGCACAGAAGTGCACGCACGCTCTCTGCTGGAACAACCGGCTCGGTTCGGATCCGATCCGAACCGACTGGGCCTGCTGCTGCCACACTTCAGATTTGACCGATTCTCTTGCCATAACCACCTCCTATAAAGACGGATCGGCCTCCACCTGTCCTAGCACGACCTGATGACCACTTCTCCACTACTTCCGAGATCACCTCAGCGCGTGCCACGTGCCCCTCCGATCCGAACCAATTCAGACTCCCTGGCACTCCTCTACGCCTATAAATACACCACAACATGGCCATTTCAAGGGACTTTTGGCACTTGTTCTGGAGGGATTCCACCATTATCGAAACAAGGACTTTGTGAACAGCGGAAGACCTCCCTCTAATCAATCAAAACACGAGGATTTCATGTATAATCTTCCCTTTAATCTCCTCTTCTTCGCTGTAAACACGAGGATTTCATGTATAAACTGCAAACAAACATCATTGTAATAGTTTTCTTAAGATTTAAGAAACTATAAAGTGGACGTAGGCTTGGATTGAGCCCAACCACTATAAAAATATTGTGTGTATCCTTTACTTTTACTGCTTTTTCTGCATTGTTTGTGATCGTGAGGTTGTCACATTGAATTTGGGTGTTAGTACCAAAATTTGGTCTAACATTTTCACACATATTTGCTTTCTCTTCTTCGCAGGTATGGATTATACTTGCAGCTGGCAGGCCCGGCGCGGCCTTGGATTTCTTGGATTATCCAGAACACATCTTCCTTCATTCAGCAAGATATGTTCTGGGGGGCAAAATTTTGACCCGCTTTTTAGTCAAAGCAGTCATACATGGAATCTCTTCTGAACAATACGCTCAAGTGTTGGGAATACCGTCAGAAGACAGCAAGCGATTTTGTTGAAATCGCATCACAAACAAAGAATGGCCCGGAACTCCTATCGGACGACCTTTTCTGGGCCCGAAATCATCAATTACGAAGCTGAGCTCTGTAATTCTCGTAGCTCTCTGAATGAGCTTCAGTTTGAGCTTTGGTTCAACTCAATCGGACTTACGGTTTGAAAGTTATGCCCATTTCCGTGAACGCATGCAGAACCGGAAACTTGGATTTGGAATTAGCATATCCCTTTCGGATCGGATCGGCCTAGGAGGACCGGATCGGATTAAGACATCACTCCTTCACCAACTTAGCATCTTCCCTTCAACGCACAGGTGCCGGCTCGGATTGGAGACCCCGGTTCGGATCGGGATGAGGCAGACCCGACCCGCCTGCAGTAATCTACACAAAACTTCGCAATGTCTTCGGCTCGAAAGCTCCGCACCGGTTCGGATCGGGACCGAACCGATCCCCTTCGACTCTGCACAGAAGTGCACGCACGCTCTCTGCTGGAACAACCGGCTCGGTTCGGATCCGATCCGAACCGACTGGGCCTGCTGCTGCAACACTTCAGATTTGACCGATTCTCTTGCCATAACCACCTCCTATAAAGACGGATCGGCCTCCACCTGTCCTAGCACGACCTGATGACCACTTCTCCACTACTTCCGAGATCACCTCAGCGCGTGCCACGTGCCCCTCCGATCCGAACCGATTCAGACTCCCTGGCACTCCTCTACGCCTATAAATACACCACAACATGGCCATTTCAAGGGACTTTTGGCACTTGTTCTGGAGGGATTCCACCATTATCGAAACAAGGACTTTATGAACAGCGGAAGACCGCCCTCTAATCAATCAAAACACGAGGATTTCATGTATAATCTTCCCTTTAATCTCCTCTTCTTCGCTGTAAACACGAGGATTTCATGTATAAACTGCAAACAAACATCATTGTAATAGTTTTCTTAAGATTTAAGAAACTATAAAGTGGACGTAGGCTTGGATTGAGCCCAACCACTATAAAAATATTGTGTGTATCCTTTACTTTTACTGCTTTTTCTGCATTGTTTGTGATCGTGAGGTTGTCACATTGAATTTGGGTGTTAGTACCAAAATTTGGTCTAACATTTTCACACATATTTGCTTTCTCTTCTTCGCAGGTATGGATTATACTTGCAGCTGGCAGGCCCGGCGCGGCCTTGGATTTCTTGGATTATCCAGAACACATCTTCCTTCATTCAGCAAGATATGTTCTGGGGGGCAAAATTTTGACCCGCTTTTTAGTCAAAGCAGTCATACATGGAATCTCTTCTGAACAATACGCTCAAGTGTTGGGAATACCGTCAGAAGACAGCAAGCGATTTTGTTGAAATCGCATCACAAACAAAGAATGGCCCGGAACTCCTATCGGACGACCTTTTCTGGGCCCGAAATCATCAATTACGGAGCTGAGCTCTGTAATTCTCGTAGCTCTCTGAATGAGCTTCAGTTTGAGCTTTGGTTCAACTCAATCGGACTTACTGTTTGAAAGTTATGCCCATTTCCGTGAACGCATGCAGAACCGGAAACTTGGATTTGGAATTAGCATATCCCTTTCGGATCGGATCGGCCTAGGAGGACCGGATCGGATTAAGACATCACTCCTTCACCAACTTAGCATCTTCCCTTCAACGCACAGGTGCCGGCTCGGATTGGTGACCCCGGTTCGGATCGGGATGAGGCAGACCCGACCCGCCTGCAGTAATCTACACAAAACTTCGCAATGTCTTCGGCTCGAAAGCTCCGCACCGGTTCGGATCGGGACCGAACCGATCCCCTTCGACTCTGCACAGAAGTGCACGCACGCTCTCTGCTGGAACAACCGGCTCGGTTCGGATCCGATCCGAACCGACTGGGCCTGCTGCTGCCACACTTCAGATTTGACCGATTCTCTTGCCATAACCACCTCCTACAAACACGGATCGGCCTCCACCTGTCCTAGCACGACCTGATGACCACTTCTCCACTACTTCCGAGATCACCTCAGCGCGTGCCACATGCCCCTCCGATCCGAACCGATTCAGACTCCCTGGCACTCCTCTACGCCTATAAATACACCAGAACATGGCCATTTCAAGGGACTTTTGGCACTTGTTATGGAGGGATTCCACCATTATCGAAACAAGGACTTTGTGAACAGCGGAAGACCGCCCTCTAATCAATCAAAACACGTGGATTTCGTGTATAATCTTCCCTTTAATCTCCTCTTCTTCACTGTAAACACGAGGATTTCATGTATAAACTGCAAACAAACATCATTGTAATAGTTTTCTTAAGATTTAAGAAACTATAAAGTGGACGTAGGCTTGGATTGAGCCCAACCACTATAAAAATATTGTGTGTATCCTTTACTTTTACTGCTTTTTCTGCATTGTTTGTGATCGTGAGGTTGTCACATTGAATTTGGGTGTTAGTACCAAAATTTGGTCTAACATTTTCACACATATTTGCTTTCTCTTCTTCGCAGGTATGGATTATACTTGCAGCTGGCAGGCCCGGCGCGGCCTTGGATTTCTTGGATTATCCAGAACACATCTTCCTTCATTCAGCAAGATATGTTCTGGGGGGCAAAATTTTGACCCGCTTTTTAGTCAAAGCAGTCATACATGGAATCTCTTCTGAACAATACGCTCAAGTGTTGGGAATACCGTCAGAAGACAGCAAGCGATTTGGTTGAAATCGCATCACAAACAAAGAATGGCCCGGAACTCCTATCGGACGACCTTTTCTGGGCCCGAAATCATCAATTACGAAGCTGAGCTCTGTAATTCTCGTAGCTCTCTGAATGATCTTCAGTTTGAGCTTTGGTTCAACTCAATCGGACTTACGGTTTGAAAGTTATGCCCATTTCCGTGAACGCATGCAGAACCGGAAACTTGGATTTGGAATTAGCATATCCCTTTCGGATCGGATCGGCCTAGGAGGACCGGATCGGATTAAGACATCACTCCTTCACCAACTTAGCATCTTCCCTTCAACGCACAGGTGCCGGCTCGGATTGGAGACCCCGGTTCGGATCGGGATGAGGCAGACCCGACCCGCCTGCAGTAATCTACACAAAACTTCGCAATGTCTTCGGCTCGAAAGCTCCGCACCGGTTCGGATCGGGACCGAACCGATCCCCTTCGACTCTGCACAGAAGTGCACGCACGCTCTCTGCTGGAACAACCGGCTCGGTTCGGATCCGATCCGAACCGACTGGGCCTGCTGCTGCAACACTTCAGATTTGACCGATTCTCTTGCCATAACCACCTCCTATAAAGACGGATCGGCCTCCACCTGTCCTAGCACGACCTGATGACCACTTCTCCACTACTTCCGAGATCACCTCAGCGCGTGCCACGTGCCCCTCCGATCCGAACCGATTCAGACTCCCTGGCACTCCTCTACGCCTATAAATACACCACAACATGGCCATTTCAAGGGACTTTTGGCACTTGTTCTGGAGGGATTCCACCATTATCGAAACAAGGACTTTATGAACAGCGGAAGACCGCCCTCTAATCAATCAAAACACGAGGATTTCATGTATAATCTTCCCTTTAATCTCCTCTTCTTCGCTGTAAACACGAGGATTTCATGTATAAACTGCAAACAAACATCATTGTAATAGTTTTCTTAAGATTTAAGAAACTATAAAGTGGACGTAGGCTTGGATTGAGCCCAACCACTATAAAAATATTGTGTGTATCCTTTACTTTTACTGCTTTTTCTGCATTGTTTGTGATCGTGAGGTTGTCACATTGAATTTGGGTGTTAGTACCAAAATTTGGTCTAACATTTTCACACATATTTGCTTTCTCTTCTTCGCAGGTATGGATTATACTTGCAGCTGGCAGGCCCGGCGCGGCCTTGGATTTCTTGGATTATCCAGAACACATCTTCCTTCATTCAGCAAGATATGTTCTGGGGGGCAAAATTTTGACCCGCTTTTTAGTCAAAGCAGTCATACATGGAATCTCTTCTGAACAATACGCTCAAGTGTTGGGAATACCGTCAGAAGACAGCAAGCGATTTTGTTGAAATCGCATCACAAACAAAGAATGGCCCGGAACTCCTATCGGACGACCTTTTCTGGGCCCGAAATCATCAATTACGGAGCTGAGCTCTGTAATTCTCGTAGCTCTCTGAATGAGCTTCAGTTTGAGCTTTGGTTCAACTCAATCGGACTTACTGTTTGAAAGTTATGCCCATTTCCGTGAACGCATGCAGAACCGGAAACTTGGATTTGGAATTAGCATATCCCTTTCGGATCGGATCGGCCTAGGAGGACCGGATCGGATTAAGACATCACTCCTTCACCAACTTAGCATCTTCCCTTCAACGCACAGGTGCCGGCTCGGATTGGAGACCCCGGTTCGGATCGGGATGAGGCAGACCCGACCCGGCTGCAGTAATCTACACAAAACTTCGCAATGTCTTCGGCTCGAAAGCTCCGCACCGGTTCGGATCGGGACCGAACCGATCCCCTTCGACTCTGCACAGAAGTGCACGCACGCTCTCTGCTGGAACAACCGGCTCGGTTCGGATCCGATCCGAACCGACTGGGCCTGCTGCTGCCACACTTCAGATTTGACCGATTCTCTTGCCATAACCACCTCCTACAAACACGGATCGGCCTCCACCTGTCCTAGCACGACCTGATGACCACTTCTCCACTACTTCCGAGATCACCTCAGCGCGTGCCACATGCCCCTCCGATCCGAACCGATTCAGACTCCCTGGCACTCCTCTACGCCTATAAATACACCACAACATGGCCATTTCAAGGGACTTTTGGCACTTGTTATGGAGGGATTCCACCATTATCGAAACAAGGACTTTGTGAACAGCGGAAGACCGCCCTCTAATCAATCAAAACACGAGGATTTCGTGTATAATCTTCCCTTTAATCTCCTCTTCTTCACTGTAAACACGAGGATTTCATGTATAAACTGCAAACAAACATCATTGTAATAGTTTTCTTAAGATTTAAGAAACTATAAAGTGGACGTAGGCTTGGATTGAGCCCAACCACTATAAAAATATTGTGTGTATCCTTTACTTTTACTGCTTTTTCTGCAATGTTTGTGATCGTGAGGTTGTCACATTGAATTTGGGTGTTAGTACCAAAATTTGGTCTAACATTTTCACACATATTTGCTTTCTCTTCTTCGCAGGTATGGATTATACTTGCAGCTGGCAGGCCCGGCGCGGCCTTGGATTTCTTGGATTATCCAGAACACATCTTCCTTCATTCAGCAAGATATGTTCTGGGGGGCAAAATTTTGACCCGCTTCTTAGTCAAAGCAGTCATACATGGAATCTCTTCTGAACAATACGCTCAAGTGTTGGGAATACCGTCAGAAGACAGCAAGCGATTTGGTTGAAATCGCATCACAAACAAAGAATGGCCCGGAACTCCTATCGGACGACCTTTTCTGGGCCCGAAATCATCAATTACGAAGCTGAGCTCTGTAATTCTCGTAGCTCTCTGAATGAGCTTCAGTTTGAGCTTTGGTTCAACTCAATCGGACTTACGGTTTGAAAGTTATGCCCATTTCCGTGAACGCATGCAGAACCGGAAACTTGGATTTGGAATTAGCATATCCCTTTCGGATCGGATCGGCCTAGGAGGACCGGATCGGATTAAGACATCACTCCTTCACCAACTTAGCATCTTCCCTTCAACGCACAGGTGCCGGCTCGGATTGGAGACCCCGGTTCGGATCGGGATGAGGCTGACCCGACCCGCCTGCAGTAATCTACACAAAACTTCGCAATGTCTTCGGCTCGAAAGCTCCGCACCGGTTCGGATCGGGACCGAACCGATCCCCTTCGACTCTGCACAGAAGTGCACGCACGCTCTCTGCTGGAACAACCGGCTCGGTTCGGATCCGATCCGAACCGACTGGGCCTGCTGCTGCAACACTTCAGATTTGACCGATTCTCTTGCCATAACCACCTCCTATAAAGACGGATCGGCCTCCACCTGTCCTAGCACGACCTGATGACCACTTCTCCACTACTTCCGTGATCACCTCAGCGCGTGCCACGTGCCCCTCCGATCCGAACCGATTCAGACTCCCTGGCACTCCTCTACGCCTATAAATACACCACAACATGGCCATTTCAAGGGACTTTTGGCACTTGTTCTGGAGGGATTCCACCATTATCGAAACAAGGACTTTATGAACAGCGGAAGACCGCCCTCTAATCAATCAAAACACGAGGATTTCATGTATAATCTTCCCTTTAATCTCCTCTTCTTCGCTGTAAACACGAGGATTTCATGTATAAACTGCAAACAAACATCATTGTAATAGTTTTCTTAAGATTTAAGAAACTATAAAGTGGACGTAGGCTTGGATTGAGCCCAACCACTATAAAAATATTGTGTGTATCCTTTACTTTTACTGCTTTTTCTGCATTGTTTGTGATCGTGAGGTTGTCACATTGAATTTGGGTGTTAGTACCAAAATTTGGTCTAACATTTTCACACATATTTGCTTTCTCTTCTTCGCAGGTATGGATTATACTTGCAGCTGGCAGGCCCGGCGCGGCCTTGGATTTCTTGGATTATCCAGAACACATCTTCCTTCATTCAGCAAGATATGTTCTGGGGGGCAAAATTTTGACCCGCTTTTTAGTCAAAGCAGTCATACATGGAATCTCTTCTGAACAATACGCTCAAGTGTTGGGAATACCGTCAGAAGACAGCAAGCGATTTTGTTGAAATCGCATCACAAACAAAGAATGGCCCGGAACTCCTATCGGACGACCTTTTCTGGGCCCGAAATCATCAATTACGGAGCTGAGCTCTGTAATTCTCGTAGCTCTCTGAATGAGCTTCAGTTTGAGCTTTGGTTCAACTCAATCGGACTTACTGTTTGAAAGTTATGCCCATTTCCGTGAACGCATGCAGAACCGGAAACTTGGATTTGGAATTAGCATATCCCTTTCGGATCGGATCGGCCTAGGAGGACCGGATCGGATTAAGACATCACTCCTTCACCAACTTAGCATCTTCCCTTCAACGCACAGGTGCCGGCTCGGATTGGTGACCCCGGTTCGGATCGGGATGAGGCAGACCCGACCCGCCTGCAGTAATCTACACAAAACTTCGCAATGTCTTCGGCTCGAAAGCTCCGCACCGGTTCGGATCGGGACCGAACCGATCCCCTTCGACCCTGCACAGAAGTGCACGCACGCTCTCTGCTGGAACAACCGGCTCGGTTCGGATCGGATCCGAACCGACTGGGCCTGCTGCTGCCACACTTCAGATTTGACCGATTCTCTTGCCATAACCACCTCCTACAAACACGGATCGGCCTCCACCTGTCCTAGCACGACCTGATGACCACTTCTCCACTACTTCCGAGATCACCTCAGCGCGTGCCACATGCCCCTCCGATCCGAACCGATTCAGACTCCCTGGCACTCCTCTACGCCTATAAATACACCACAACATGGCCATTTCAAGGGACTTTTGGCACTTGTTATGGAGGGATTCCACCATTATCGAAACAAGGACTTTGTGAACAGCGGAAGACCGCCCTCTAATCAATCAAAACACGAGGATTTCGTGTATAATCTTCCCTTTAATCTCCTCTTCTTCACTGTAAACACGAGGATTTCATGTATAAACTGCAAACAAACATCATTGTAATAGTTTTCTTAAGATTTAAGAAACTATAAAGTGGACGTAGGCTTGGATTGAGCCCAACCACTATAAAAATATTGTGTGTATCCTTTACTTTTACTGCTTTTTCTGCATTGTTTGTGATCGTGAGGTTGTCACATTGAATTTGGGTGTTAGTACCAAAATTTGGTCTAACATTTTCACACATATTTGCTTTCTCTTCTTCGCAGGTATGGATTATACTTGCAGCTGGCAGGCCCGGCGCGGCCTTGGATTTCTTGGATTATCCAGAACACATCTTCCTTCATTCAGCAAGATATGTTCTGGGGGGCAAAATTTTGACCCGCTTTTTAGTCAAAGCAGTCATACATGGAATCTCTTCTGAACAATACGCTCAAGTGTTGGGAATACCGTCAGAAGACAGCAAGCGATTTGGTTGAAATCGCATCACAAACAAAGAATGGCCCGGAACTCCTATCGGACGACCTTTTCTGGGCCCGAAATCATCAACTACAGAGCTAAGCTCTGTAATTCTCGTAGCTCTCTGAATGAGCTTCAGTTTGAGCTTTGGTTCAACTCAATCGGACTTACGGTTTGAAAGTTATGCCCATTTCCGTGAACGCATGCAGAACCGGAAACTTGGATTTGGAATTAGCATATCCCTTTCGGATCGGATCGGCCTAGGAGGACCGGATCGGATTAAGACATCACTCCTTCACCAACTTAGCATCTTCCCTTCAACGCACAGGTGCCGGCTCGGATTGGAGACCCCGGTTCGGATCGGGATGAGGCAGACCCGACCCGCCTGCAGTAATCTACACAAAACTTCGCAATGTCTTCGGCTCGAAAGCTCCGCACCGGTTCGGATCGGGACCGAACCGATCCCCTTCGACTCTGCACAGAAGTGCACGCACGCTCTCTGCTGGAATAACCGGCTCGGTTCGGATCCGATCCGAACCGACTGGGCCTGCTGCTGCAACACTTCAGATTTGACCGATTCTCTTGCCATAACCACCTCCTATAAAGACGGATCGGCCTCCACCTGTCCTAGCACGACCTGATGACCACTTCTCCACTACTTCCGAGATCACCTCAGCGCGTGCCACGTGCCCCTCCGATCCGAACCGATTCAGACTCCCTGGCACTCCTCTACGCCTATAAATACACCACAACATGGCCATTTCAAGGGACTTTTGGCACTTGTTCTGGAGGGATTCCACCATTATCGAAACAAGGACTTTATGAACAGCGGAAGACCGCCCTCTAATCAATCAAAACACGAGGATTTCATGTATAATCTTCCCTTTAATCTCCTCTTCTTCGCTGTAAACACGAGGATTTCATGTATAAACTGCAAACAAACATCATTGTAATAGTTTTCTTAAGATTTAAGAAACTATAAAGTGGACGTAGGCTTGGATTGAGCCCAACCACTATAAAAATATTGTGTGTATCCTTTACTTTTACTGCTTTTTCTGCATTGTTTGTGATCGTGAGGTTGTCACATTGAATTTGGGTGTTAGTACCAAAATTTGGTCTAACATTTTCACACATATTTGCTTTCTCTTCTTCGCAGGTATGGATTATACTTGCAGCTGGCAGGCCCGGCGCGGCCTTGGATTTCTTGGATTATCCAGAACACATCTTCCTTCATTCAGCAAGATATGTTCTGGGGGGCAAAATTTTGACCCGCTTTTTAGTCAAAGCAGTCATACATGGAATCTCTTCTGAACAATACGCTCAAGTGTTGGGAATACCGTCAGAAGACAGCAAGCGATTTTGTTGAAATCGCATCACAAACAAAGAATGGCCCGGAACTCCTATCGGACGACCTTTTCTGGGCCCGAAATCATCAATTACGGAGCTGAGCTCTGTAATTCTCGTAGCTCTCTGAATGAGCTTCAGTTTGAGCTTTGGTTCAACTCAATCGGACTTACTGTTTGAAAGTTATGCCCATTTCCGTGAACGCATGCAGAACCGGAAACTTGGATTTGGAATTAGCATATCCCTTTCGGATCGGATCGGCCTAGGAGGACCGGATCGGATTAAGACATCACTCCTTCACCAACTTAGCATCTTCCCTTCAACGCACAGGTGCCGGCTCGGATTGGTGACCCCGGTTCGGATCGGGATGAGGCAGACCCGACCCGCCTGCAGTAATCTACACAAAACTTCGCAATGTCTTCGGCTCGAAAGCTCCGCACCGGTTCGGATCGGGACCGAACCGATCCCCTTCGACTCTGCACAGAAGTGCACGCACGCTCTCTGCTGGAACAACCGGCTCGGTTCGGATCCGATCCGAACCGACTGGGCCTGCTGCTGCCACACTTCAGATTTGACCGATTCTCTTGCCATAACCACCTCCTACAAACACGGATCGGCCTCCACCTGTCCTAGCACGACCTGATGACCACTTCTCCACTACTTCCGAGATCACCTCAGCGCGTGCCACATGCCCCTCCGATCCGAACCGATTCAGACTCCCTGGCACTCCTCTACGCCTATAAATACACCACAACATGGCCATTTCAAGGGACTTTTGGCACTTGTTATGGAGGGATTCCACCATTATCGAAACAAGGACTTTGTGAACAGCGGAAGACCGCCCTCTAATCAATCAAAACACGAGGATTTCGTGTATAATCTTCCCTTTAATCTCCTCTTCTTCACTGTAAACACGAGGATTTCATGTATAAACTGCAAACAAACATCATTGTAATAGTTTTCTTAAGATTTAAGAAACTATAAAGTGGACGTAGGCTTGGATTGAGCCCAACCACTATAAAAATATTGTGTGTATCCTTTACTTTTACTGCTTTTTCTGCATTGTTTGTGATCGTGAGTTTGTCACATTGAATTTGGGTGTTAGTACCAAAATTTGGTCTAACATTTTCACACATATTTGCTTTCTCTTCTTCGCAGGTATGGATTATACTTGCAGCTGGCAGGCCCGGCGCGGCCTTGGATTTCTTGGATTATCCAGAACACATCTTCCTTCATTCAGCAAGATATGTTCTGGGGGGCAAAATTTTGACCCGCTTTTTAGTCAAAGCAGTCATACATGGAATCTCTTCTGAACAATACGCTCAAGTGTTGGGAATACCGTCAGAAGACAGCAAGCGATTTGGTTGAAATCGCATCACAAACAAAGAATGGCCCGGAACTCCTATCGGACGACCTTTTCTGGGCCCGAAATCATCAATTACGGAGCTGAGCTCTGTAATTCTCGTAGCTCTCTGAATGAGCTTCAGTTTGAGCTTTGGTTCAACTCAATCGGACTTACGGTTTGAAAGTTATGCCCATTTCCGTGAACGCATGCAGAACCGGAAACTTGGATTTGGAATTAGCATATCCCTTTCGGATCGGATCGGCCTAGGAGGACCGGATCGGATTAAGACATCACTCCTTCACCAACTTAGCATCTTCCCTTCAACGCACAGGTGCCGGCTCGGATTGGAGACCCCGGTTCGGATCGGGATGAGGCAGACCCGACCCGCCTGCAGTAATCTACACAAAACTTCGCAATGTCTTCGGCTCGAAAGCTCCGCACCGGTTCGGATCGGGACCGAACCGATCCCCTTCGACTCTGCACAGAAGTGCACGCACGCTCTCTGCTGGAACAACCGGCTCGGTTCGGATCCGATCCGAACCGACTGGGCCTGCTGCTGCAACACTTCAGATTTGACCGATTCTCTTGCCATAACCACCTCCTATAAAGACGGATCGGCCTCCACCTGTCCTAGCACGACCTGATGACCACTTCTCCACTACTTCCGAGATCACCTCAGCGCGTGCCACGTGCCCCTCCGATCCGAACCGATTCAGACTCCCTGGCACTCCTCTACGCCTATAAATACACCACAACATGGCCATTTCAAGGGACTTTTGGCACTTGTTCTGGAGGGATTCCACCATTATCGAAACAAGGACTTTATGAACAGCGGAAGACCGCCCTCTAATCAATCAAAACACGAGGATTTCATGTATAATCTTCCCTTTAATCTCCTCTTCTTCGCTGTAAACACGAGGATTTCATGTATAAACTGCAAACAAACATCATTGTAATAGTTTTCTTAAGATTTAAGAAACTATAAAGTGGACGTAGGCTTGGATTGAGCCCAACCACTATAAAAATATTGTGTGTATCCTTTACTTTTACTGCTTTTTCTGCATTGTTTGTGATCGTGAGGTTGTCACATTGAATTTGGGTGTTAGTACCAAAATTTGGTCTAACATTTTCACACATATTTGCTTTCTCTTCTTCGCAGGTATGGATTATACTTGCAGCTGGCAGGCCCGGCGCGGCCTTGGATTTCTTGGATTATCCAGAACACATCTTCCTTCATTCAGCAAGATATGTTCTGGGGGGCAAAATTTTGACCCGCTTTTTAGTCAAAGCAGTCATACATGGAATCTCTTCTGAACAATACGCTCAAGTGTTGGGAATACCGTCAGAAGACAGCAAGCGATTTTGTTGAAATCGCATCACAAACAAAGAATGGCCCGGAACTCCTATCGGACGACCTTTTCTGGGCCCGAAATCATCAATTACGGAGCTGAGCTCTGTAATTCTCGTAGCTCTCTGAATGAGCTTCAGTTTGAGCTTTGGTTCAACTCAATCGGACTTACTGTTTGAAAGTTATGCCCATTTCCGTGAACGCATGCAGAACCGGAAACTTGGATTTGGAATTAGCATATCCCTTTCGGATCGGATCGGCCTAGGAGGACCGGATCGGATTAAGACATCACTCCTTCACCAACTTAGCATCTTCCCTTCAACGCACAGGTGCCGGCTCGGATTGGTGACCCCGGTTCGGATCGGGATGAGGCAGACCCGACCCGCCTGCAGTAATCTACACAAAACTTCGCAATGTCTTCGGCTCGAAAGCTCCGCACCGGTTCGGATCGGGACCGAACCGATCCCCTTCGACTCTGCACAGAAGTGCACGCACGCTCTCTGCTGGAACAACCGGCTCGGTTCGGATCCGATCCGAACCGACTGGGCCTGCTGCTGCCACACTTCAGATTTGACCGATTCTCTTGCCATAACCACCTCCTACAAACACGGATCGGCCTCCACCTGTCCTAGCACGACCTGATGACCACTTCTCCACTACTTCCGAGATCACCTCAGCGCGTGCCACATGCCCCTCCGATCCGAACCGATTCAGACTCCCTGGCACTCCTCTACGCCTATAAATACACCACAACATGGCCATTTCAAGGGACTTTTGGCACTTGTTATGGAGGGATTCCACCATTATCGAAACAAGGACTTTGTGAACAGCGGAAGACCGCCCTCTAATCAATCAAAACACGAGGATTTCGTGTATAATCTTCCCTTTAATCTCCTCTTCTTCACTGTAAACACGAGGATTTCATGTATAAACTGCAAACAAACATCATTGTAATAGTTTTCTTAAGATTTAAGAAACTATAAAGTGGACGTAGGCTTGGATTGAGCCCAACCACTATAAAAATATTGTGTGTATCCTTTACTTTTACTGCTTTTTCTGCATTGTTTGTGATCGTGAGTTTGTCACATTGAATTTGGGTGTTAGTACCAAAATTTGGTCTAACATTTTCACACATATTTGCTTTCTCTTCTTCGCAGGTATGGATTATACTTGCAGCTGGCAGGCCCGGCGCGGCCTTGGATTTCTTGGATTATCCAGAACACATCTTCCTTCATTCAGCAAGATATGTTCTGGGGGGCAAAATTTTGACCCGCTTTTTAGTCAAAGCAGTCATACATGGAATCTCTTCTGAACAATACGCTCAAGTGTTGGGAATACCGTCAGAAGACAGCAAGCGATTTGGTTGAAATCGCATCACAAACAAAGAATGGCCCGGAACTCCTATCGGACGACCTTTTCTGGGCCCGAAATCATCAATTACGGAGCTGAGCTCTGTAATTCTCGTAGCTCTCTGAATGAGCTTCAGTTTGAGCTTTGGTTCAACTCAATCGGACTTACGGTTTGAAAGTTATGCCCATTTCCGTGAACGCATGCAGAACCGGAAACTTGGATTTGGAATTAGCATATCCCTTTCGGATCGGATCGGCCTAGGAGGACCGGATCGGATTAAGACATCACTCCTTCACCAACTTAGCATCTTCCCTTCAACGCACAGGTGCCGGCTCGGATTGGAGACCCCGGTTCGGATCGGGATGAGGCAGACCCGACCCGCCTGCAGTAATCTACACAAAACTTCGCAATGTCTTCGGCTCGAAAGCTCCGCACCGGTTCGGATCGGGACCGAACCGATCCCCTTCGACTCTGCACAGAAGTGCACGCACGCTCTCTGCTGGAACAACCGGCTCGGTTCGGATCCGATCCGAACCGACTGGGCCTGCTGCTGCAACACTTCAGATTTGACCGATTCTCTTGCCATAACCACCTCCTATAAAGACGGATCGGCCTCCACCTGTCCTAGCACGACCTGATGACCACTTCTCCACTACTTCCGAGATCACCTCAGCGCGTGCCACGTGCCCCTCCGATCCGAACCGATTCAGACTCCCTGGCACTCCTCTACGCCTATAAATACACCACAACATGGCCATTTCAAGGGACTTTTGGCACTTGTTCTGGAGGGATTCCACCATTATCGAAACAAGGACTTTATGAACAGCGGAAGACCGCCCTCTAATCAATCAAAACACGAGGATTTCATGTATAATCTTCCCTTTAATCTCCTCTTCTTCGCTGTAAACACGAGGATTTCATGTATAAACTGCAAACAAACATCATTGTAATAGTTTTCTTAAGATTTAAGAAACTATAAAGTGGACGTAGGCTTGGATTGAGCCCAACCACTATAAAAATATTGTGTGTATCCTTTACTTTTACTGCTTTTTCTGCATTGTTTGTGATCGTGAGGTTGTCACATTGAATTTGGGTGTTAGTACCAAAATTTGGTCTAACATTTTCACACATATTTGCTTTCTCTTCTTCGCAGGTATGGATTATACTTGCAGCTGGCAGGCCCGGCGCGGCCTTGGATTTCTTGGATTATCCAGAACACATCTTCCTTCATTCAGCAAGATATGTTCTGGGGGGCAAAATTTTGACCCGCTTTTTAGTCAAAGCAGTCATACATGGAATCTCTTCTGAAAAATACGCTCAAGTGTTGGGAATACCGTCAGAAGACAGCAAGCGATTTTGTTGAAATCGCATCACAAACAAAGAATGGCCCGGAACTCCTATCGGACGACCTTTTCTGGGCCCGAAATCATCAATTACGGAGCTGAGCTCTGTAATTCTCGTAGCTCTCTGAATGAGCTTCAGTTTGAGCTTTGGTTCAACTCAATCGGACTTACTGTTTGACAGTTATGCCCATTTCCGTGAACGCATGCAGAACCGGAAACTTGGATTTGGAATTAGCATATCCCTTTCGGATCGGATCGGCCTAGGAGGACCGGATCGGATTAAGACATCACTCCTTCACCAACTTAGCATCTTCCCTTCAACGCACAGGTGCCGGCTCGGATTGGAGACCCCGGTTCGGATCGGGATGAGGCAGACCCGACCCGCCTGCAGTAATCTACACAAAACTTCGCAATGTCTTCGGCTCGAAAGCTCCGCACCGGTTCGGATCGGGACCGAACCGATCCCCTTCGACTCTGCACAGAAGTGCACGCACGCTCTCTGCTGGAACAACCGGCTCGGTTCGGATCCGATCCGAACCGACTGGGCCTGCTGCTGCCACACTTCAGATTTGACCGATTCTCTTGCCATAACCACCTCCTACAAACACGGATCGGCCTCCACCTGTCCTAGCACGACCTGATGACCACTTCTCCACTACTTCCGAGATCACCTCAGCGCGTGCCACATGCCCCTCCGATCCGAACCGATTCAGACTCCCTGGCACTCCTCTACGCCTATAAATACACCACAACATGGCCATTTCAAGGGACTTTTGGCACTTGTTATGGAGGGATTCCACCATTATCGAAACAAGGACTTTGTGAACAGCGGAAGACCGCCCTCTAATCAATCAAAACACGAGGATTTCGTGTATAATCTTCCCTTTAATCTCCTCTTCTTCACTGTAAACACGAGGATTTCATGTATAAACTGCAAACAAACATCATTGTAATAGTTTTCTTAAGATTTAAGAAACTATAAAGTGGACGTAGGCTTGGATTGAGCCCAACCACTATAAAAATATTGTGTGTATCCTTTACTTTTACTGCTTTTTCTGCATTGTTTGTGATCGTGAGGTTGTCACATTGAATTTGGGTGTTAGTACCAAAATTTGGTCTAACATTTTCACACATATTTGCTTTCTCTTCTTCGCAGGTATGGATTATACTTGCAGTTGGCAGGCCCGGCGCGGCCTTGGATTTCTTGGATTATCCAGAACACATCTTCCTTCATTCAGCAAGATATGTTCTGGGGGGCAAAATTTTGACCCGCTTTTTAGTCAAAGCAGTCATACATGGAATCTCTTCTGAACAATACGCTCAAGTGTTGGGAATACCGTCAGAAGACAGCAAGCGATTTGGTTGAAATCGCATCACAAACAAAGAATGGCCCAGAACTCCTATCGGACGACCTTTTCTGGGCCCGAAATCATCAATTACGGAGCTGAGCTCTGTAATTCTCTTAGCTCTCTGAATGAGCTTCAGTTTGAGCTTTGGTTCAACTCAATCGGACTTACGGTTTGAAAGTTATGCCCATTTCCGTGAACGCATGCAGAACCGGAAACTTGGATTTGGAATTAGCATATCCCTTTCGGATCGGATCGGCCTAGGAGGACCGGATCGGATTAAGACATCACTCCTTCACCAACTTAGCATCTTCCCTTCAACGCACAGGTGCCGGCTCGGATTGGAGACCCCGGTTCGGATCGGGATGAGGCAGACCCGACCCGCCTGCAGTAATCTACACAAAACTTCGCAATGTCTTCGGCTCGAAAGCTCCGCACCGGTTCGGATCGGGACCGAACCGATCCCCTTCGACTCTGCACAGAAGTGCACGCACGCTCTCTGCTGGAACAACCGGCTCGGTTCGGATCCGATCCGAACCGACTGGGCCTGCTGCTGCAACACTTCAGATTTGACCGATTCTCTTGCCATAACCACCTCCTATAAAGACGGATCGGCCTCCACCTGTCCTAGCACGACCTGATGACCACTTCTCCACTACTTCCGAGATCACCTCAGCGCGTGCCACGTGCCCCTCCGATCCGAACCGATTCAGACTCCCTGGCACTCCTCTACGCCTATAAATACACCACAACATGGCCATTTCAAGGGACTTTTGGCACTTGTTCTGGAGGGATTCCACCATTATCGAAACAAGGACTTTATGAACAGCGGAAGACCGCCCTCTAATCAATCAAAACACGAGGATTTCATGTATAATCTTCCCTTTAATCTCCTCTTCTTCGCTGTAAACACGAGGATTTCATGTATAAACTGCAAACAAACATCATTGTAATAGTTTTCTTAAGATTTAAGAAACTATAAAGTGGACGTAGGCTTGGATTGAGCCCAACCACTATAAAAATATTGTGTGTATCCTTTACTTTTACTGCTTTTTCTGCATTGTTTGTGATCGTGAGGTTGTCACATTGAATTTGGGTGTTAGTACCAAAATTTGGTCTAACATTTTCACACATATTTGCTTTCTCTTCTTCGCAGGTATGGATTATACTTGCAGCTGGCAGGCCCGGCGCGGCCTTGGATTTCTTGGATTATCCAGAACACATCTTCCTTCATTCAGCAAGATATGTTCTGGGGGGCAAAATTTTGACCCGCTTTTTAGTCAAAGCAGTCATACATGGAATCTCTTCTGAACAATACGCTCAAGTGTTGGGAATACCGTCAGAAGACAGCAAGCGATTTTGTTGAAATCGCATCACAAACAAAGAATGGCCCGGAACTCCTATCGGACGACCTTTTCTGGGCCCGAAATCATCAATTACGGAGCTGAGCTCTGTAATTCTCGTAGCTCTCTGAATGAGCTTCAGTTTGAGCTTTGGTTCAACTCAATCGGACTTACTGTTTGAAAGTTATGCCCATTTCCGTGAACGCATGCAGAACCGGAAACTTGGATTTGGAATTAGCATATCCCTTTCGGATCGGATCGGCCTAGGAGGACCGGATCGGATTAAGACATCACTCCTTCACCAACTTAGCATCTTCCCTTCAACGCACAGGTGCCGGCTCGGATTGGAGACCCCGGTTAGGATCGGGATGAGGCAGACCCGACCCGCCTGCAGTAATCTACACAAAACTTCGCAATGTCTTCGGCTCGAAAGCTCCGCACCGGTTCGGATCGGGACCGAACCGATCCCCTTCGACTCTGCACAGAAGTGCACGCACGCTCTCTGCTGGAACAACTGGCTCGGTTCGGATCCGATCCGAACCGACTGGGCCTGCTGCTGCCACACTTCAGATTTGACCGATTCTCTTGCCATAACCACCTCCTACAAACACGGATCGGCCTCCACCTGTCCTAGCACGACCTGATGACCACTTCTCCACTACTTCCGAGATCACCTCAGCGCGTGCCACTTGCCCCTCCGATCCGAACCAATTCAGACTCCCTGGCACTCCTCTACGCCTATAAATACACCACAACATGGCCATTTCAAGGGACTTTTGGCACTTGTTATGGAGGGATTCCACCATTATCGAAACAAGGACTTTGTGAACAGCGGAAGACCGCCCTCTAATCAATCAAAACACGAGGATTTCGTGTATAATCTTCCCTTTAATCTCCTCTTCTTCACTGTAAACACGAGGATTTCATGTATAAACTGCAAACAAACATCATTGTAATAGTTTTCTTAAGATTTAAGAAACTATAAAGTGGACGTAGGCTTGGATTGAGCCCAACCACTATAAAAATATTGTGTGTATCCTTTACTTTTACTGCTTTTTCTGCATTGTTTGTGATCGTGAGGTTGTCACATTGAATTTGGGTGTTAGTACCAAAATTTGGTCTAACATTTTCACACATATTTGCTTTCTCTTCTTCGCAGGTATGGATTATACTTGCAGTTGGCAGGCCCGGCGCGGCCTTGGATTTCTTGGATTATCCAGAACACATCTTCCTTCATTCAGCAAGATATGTTCTGGGGGGCAAAATTTTGACCCGCTTTTTAGTCAAAGCAGTCATACATGGAATCTCTTCTGAACAATACGCTCAAGTGTTGGGAATACCGTCAGAAGACAGCAAGCGATTTGGTTGAAATCGCATCACAAACAAAGAATGGCCCGGAACTCCTATCGGACGACCTTTTCTGGGCCCGAAATCATCAATTACGGAGCTGAGCTCTGTAATTCTCTTAGCTCTCTGAATGAGCTTCAGTTTGAGCTTTGGTTCAACTCAATCGGACTTACGGTTTGAAAGTTATGCCCATTTCCGTGAACGCATGCAGAACCGGAAACTTGGATTTGGAATTAGCATATCCCTTTCGGATCGGATCGGCCTAGGAGGACCGGATCGGATTAAGACATCACTCCTTCACCAACTTAGCATCTTCCCTTCAACGCACAGGTGCCGGCTCGGATTGGAGACCCCGGTTCGGATCGGGATGAGGCAGACCCGACCCGCCTGCAGTAATCTACACAAAACTTCGCAATGTCTTCGGCTCGAAAGCTCCGCACCGGTTCGGATCGGGACCGAACCGATCCCCTTCGACTCTGCACAGAAGTGCACGCACGCTCTCTGCTGGAACAACCGGCTCGGTTCGGATCCGATCCGAACCGACTGGGCCTGCTGCTGCAACACTTCAGATTTGACCGATTCTCTTGCCATAACCACCTCCTATAAAGACGGATCGGCCTCCACCTGTCCTAGCACGACCTGATGACCACTTCTCCACTACTTCCGAGATCACCTCAGCGCGTGCCACGTGCCCCTCCGATCCGAACCGATTCAGACTCCCTGGCACTCCTCTACGCCTATAAATACACCACAACATGGCCATTTCAAGGGACTTTTGGCACTTGTTCTGGAGGGATTCCACCATTATCGAAACAAGGACTTTATGAACAGCGGAAGACCGCCCTCTAATCAATCAAAACACGAGGATTTCATGTATAATCTTCCCTTTAATCTCCTCTTCTTCGCTGTAAACACGAGGATTTCATGTATAAACTGCAAACAAACATCATTGTAATAGTTTTCTTAAGATTTAAGAAACTATAAAGTGGACGTAGGCTTGGATTGAGCCCAACCACTATAAAAATATTGTGTGTATCCTTTACTTTTACTGCTTTTTCTGCATTGTTTGTGATCGTGAGGTTGTCACATTGAATTTGGGTGTTAGTACCAAAATTTGGTCTAACATTTTCACACATATTTGCTTTCTCTTCTTCGCAGGTATGGATTATACTTGCAGCTGGCAGGCCCGGCGCGGCCTTGGATTTCTTGGATTATCCAGAACACATCTTCCTTCATTCAGCAAGATATGTTCTGGGGGGCAAAATTTTGACCCGCTTTTTAGTCAAAGCAGTCATACATGGAATCTCTTCTGAACAATACGCTCAAGTGTTGGGAATACCGTCAGAAGACAGCAAGCGATTTTGTTGAAATCGCATCACAAACAAAGAATGGCCCGGAACTCCTATCGGACGACCTTTTCTGGGCCCGAAATCATCAATTACGGAGCTGAGCTCTGTAATTCTCGTAGCTCTCTGAATGAGCTTCAGTTTGAGCTTTGGTTCAACTCAATCGGACTTACTGTTTGAAAGTTATGCCCATTTCCGTGAACGCATGCAGAACCGGAAACTTGGATTTGGAATTAGCATATCCCTTTCGGATCGGATCGGCCTAGGAGGACCGGATCGGATTAAGACATCACTCCTTCACCAACTTAGCATCTTCCCTTCAACGCACAGGTGCCGGCTCGGATTGGAGACCCCGGTTAGGATCGGGATGAGGCAGACCCGACCCGCCTGCAGTAATCTACACAAAACTTCGCAATGTCTTCGGCTCGAAAGCTCCGCACCGGTTCGGATCGGGACCGAACCGATCCCCTTCGACTCTGCACAGAAGTGCACGCACGCTCTCTGCTGGAACAACTGGCTCGGTTCGGATCCGATCCGAACCGACTGGGCCTGCTGCTGCCACACTTCAGATTTGACCGATTCTCTTGCCATAACCACCTCCTACAAACACGGATCGGCCTCCACCTGTCCTAGCACGACCTGATGACCACTTCTCCACTACTTCCGAGATCACCTCAGCGCGTGCCACTTGCCCCTCCGATCCGAACCAATTCAGACTCCCTGGCACTCCTCTACGCCTATAAATACACCACAACATGGCCATTTCAAGGGACTTTTGGCACTTGTTATGGAGGGATTCCACCATTATCGAAACAAGGACTTTGTGAACAGCGGAAGACCGCCCTCTAATCAATCAAAACACGAGGATTTCGTGTATAATCTTCCCTTTAATCTCCTCTTCTTCACTGTAAACACGAGGATTTCATGTATAAACTGCAAACAAACATCATTGTAATAGTTTTCTTAAGATTTAAGAAACTATAAAGTGGACGTAGGCTTGGATTGAGCCCAACCACTATAAAAATATTGTGTGTATCCTTTACTTTTACTGCTTTTTCTGCATTGTTTGTGATCGTGAGGTTGTCACATTGAATTTGGGTGTTAGTACCAAAATTTGGTCTAACATTTTCACACATATTTGCTTTCTCTTCTTCGCAGGTATGGATTATACTTGCAGTTGGCAGGCCCGGCGCGGCCTTGGATTTCTTGGATTATCCAGAACACATCTTCCTTCATTCAGCAAGATATGTTCTGGGGGGCAAAATTTTGACCCGCTTTTTAGTCAAAGCAGTCATACATGGAATCTCTTCTGAACAATACGCTCAAGTGTTGGGAATACCGTCAGAAGACAGCAAGCGATTTGGTTGAAATCGCATCACAAACAAAGAATGGCCCGGAACTCCTATCGGACGACCTTTTCTGGGCCCGAAATCATCAATTACGGAGCTGAGCTCTGTAATTCTCTTAGCTCTCTGAATGAGCTTCAGTTTGAGCTTTGGTTCAACTCAATCGGACTTACGGTTTGAAAGTTATGCCCATTTCCGTGAACGCATGCAGAACCGGAAACTTGGATTTGGAATTAGCATATCCCTTTCGGATCGGATCGGCCTAGGAGGACCGGATCGGATTAAGACATCACTCCTTCACCAACTTAGCATCTTCCCTTCAACGCACAGTTGCTGGCTCGGATTGGAGACCCCGGTTCGGATCGGGATGAGGCAGACCCGACCCGCCTGCAGTAATCTACACAAAACTTCGCAATGTCTTCGGCTCGAAAGCTCCGCACCGGTTCGGATCGGGACCGAACCGATCCCCTTCGACTCTGCACAGAAGTGCACGCACGCTCTCTGCTGGAACAACCGGCTCGGTTCGGATCCGATCCGAACCGACTGGGCCTGCTGCTGCCACACTTCAGATTTGACCGATTCTCTTGCCATAACCACCTCCTATAAAGACGGATCGGCCTCCACCTGTCCTAGCACGACCTGATGACCACTTCTCCACTACTTCCGAGATCACCTCAGCGCGTGCCACGTGCCCCTCCGATCCGAACCGATTCAGACTCCCTGGCACTCCTCTACGCCTATAAATACACCACAACATGGCCATTTCAAGGGACTTTTGGCACTTGTTCTGGAGGGATTCCACCATTATCGAAACAAGGACTTTATGAACAGCGGAAGACCGCCCTCTAATCAATCAAAACACGAGGATTTCATGTATAATCTTCCCTTTAATCTCCTCTTCTTCGCTGTAAACACGAGGATTTCATGTATAAACTGCAAACAAACATCATTGTAATAGTTTTCTTAAGATTTAAGAAACTATAAAGTGGACGTAGGCTTGGATTGAGCCCAACCACTATAAAAATATTGTGTGTATCCTTTACTTTTACTGCTTTTTCTGCATTGTTTGTGATCGTGAGGTTGTCACATTGAATTTGGGTGTTAGTACCAAAATTTGGTCTAACATTTTCACACATATTTGCTTTCTCTTCTTCACAGGTATGGATTATACTTGCAGCTGGCAGGCCCGGCGCGGCCTTGGATTTCTTGGATTATCCAGAACACATCTTCCTTCATTCAGCAAGATATGTTCTGGGGGGCAAAATTTTGACCCGCTTTTTAGTCAAAGCAGTCATACATGGAATCTCTTCTGAACAATACGCTCAAGTGTTGGGAATACCGTCAGAAGACAGCAAGCGATTTTGTTGAAATCGCATCACAAACAAAGAATGGCCCGGAACTCCTATCGGACGACCTTTTCTGGGCCCGAAATCATCAATTACGGAGCTGAGCTCTGTAATTCTCGTAGCTCTCTGAATGAGCTTCAGTTTGAGCTTTGGTTCAACTCAATCGGACTTACTGTTTGAAAGTTATGCCAATTTCCGTGAACGCATGCAGAACCGGAAACTTGGATTTGGAATTAGCATATCCCTTTCGGATCGGATCGGCCTAGGAGGACCGGATCGGATTAAGACATCACTCCTTCACCAACTTAGCATCTTCCCTTCAACGCACAGGTGCCGGCTCGGATTGGAGACCCCGGTTCGGATCGGGATGAGGCAGACCCGACCCGCCTGCAGTAATCTACACAAAACTTCGCAATGTCTTCGGCTCGAAAGCTCCGCACCGGTTCGGATCGGGACCGAACCGATCCCCTTCGACTCTGCACAGAAGTGCACGCACGCTCTCTGCTGGAACAACCGGCTCGGTTCGGATCCGATCCGAACCGACTGGGCCTGCTGCTGCCACACTTCAGATTTGACCGATTCTCTTGCCATAACCACCTCCTACAAACACGGATCGGCCTCCACCTGTCCTAGCACGACCTGATGACCACTTCTCCACTACTTCCGAGATCACCTCAGCGCGTGCCACGTGCCCCTCCGATACGAACCGATTCAGACTCCCTGACACTCCTCTACGCCTATAAATACACCACAACATGGCCATTTCAAGGGACTTTTGGCACTTGTTATGGAGGGATTCCACCATTATCGAAACAAGGACTTTGTGAACAGCGGAAGACCGCCCTCTAATCAATCAAAACACGAGGATTTCGTGTATAATCTTCCCTTTAATCTCCTCTTCTTCACTGTAAACACGAGGATTTCATGTATAAACTGCAAACAAACATCATTGTAATAGTTTTCTTAAGATTTAAGAAACTATAAAGTGGACGTAGGCTTGGATTGAGCCCAACCACTATAAAAATATTGTGTGTATCCTTTACTTTTACTGCTTTTTCTGCATTGTTTGTGATCGTGAGGTTGTCACATTGAATTTGGGTGTTAGTACCAAAATTTGGTCTAACATTTTCACACATATTTGCTTTCTCTTCTTCGCAGGTATGGATTATACTTGCAGCTGGCAGGCCCGGCGCGGCCTTGGATTTCTTGGATTATCCAGAACACATCTTCCTTCATTCAGCAAGATATGTTCTGGGGGGTAAAATTTTGACCCGCTTTTTAGTCAAAGCAGTCATACATGGAATCTCTTCTGAACAATACGCTCAAGTGTTGGGAATACCGTCAGAAGACAGCAAGCGATTTGGTTGAAATCGCATCACAAACAAAGAATGGCCCGGAACTCCTATCGGACGACCTTTTCTGGGCCCGAAATCATCAATTACGGAGCTGAGCTCTGTAATTCTCGTAGCTCTCTGAATGAGCTTCAGTTTGAGCTTTGGTTCAACTCAATCGGACTTACGGTTTGAAAGTTATGCCCATTTCCGTGAACGCATGCAGAACCGGAAACTTGGATTTGGAATTAGCATATCCCTTTCGGATCGGATCGGCCTAGGAGGACCGGATCGGATTAAGACATCACTCCTTCACCAACTTAGCATCTTCCCTTCAACGCACAGGTGCCGGCTCGGATTGGAGACCCCGGTTCGGATCGGGATGAGGCAGACCCGACCCGCCTGCAGTAATCTACACAAAACTTCGCAATGTCTTCGGCTCGAAAGCTCCGCACCGGTTCGGATCGGGACCGAACCGATCCCCTTCGACTCTGCACAGAAGTGCACGCACGCTCTCTGCTGGAACAACCGGCTCGGTTCGGATCCGATCCGAACCGACTGGGCCTGCTGCTGCCACACTTCAGATTTGACCGATTCTCTTGCCATAACCACCTCCTACAAACACGGATCGGCCTCCACCTGTCCTAGCACGACCTGATGACCACTTCTCCACTACTTCCGAGATCACCTCAGCGCGTGCCACGTGCCCCTCCGATCCGAACCGATTCAGACTCCCTGGCACTCCTCTACGCCTATAAATACACCACAACATGGCCATTTCAAGGGACTTTTGGCACTTGTTATGGAGGGATTCCACCATTATCGAAACAAGGACTTTGTGAACAGCGGAAGACCGCCCTCTAATCAATCAAAACACGAGGATTTCGTGTATAATCTTCCCTTTAATCTCCTCTTCTTCACTGTAAACACGAGGATTTCATGTATAAACTGCAAACAAACATCATTGTAATAGTTTTCTTAAGATTTAAGAAACTATAAAGTGGACGTAGGCTTGGATTGAGCCCAACCACTATAAAAATATTGTGTGTATCCTTTACTTTTACTGCTTTTTCTGCATTGTTTGTGATCGTGAGGTTGTCACATTGAATTTGGGTGTTAGTACCAAAATTTGGTCTAACATTTTCACACATATTTGCTTTCTCTTCTTCGCAGGTATGGATTATACTTGCAGCTGGCAGGCCCGGCGCGGCCTTGGATTTCTTGGATTATCCAGAACACATCTTCCTTCATTCAGCAAGATATGTTCTGGGGGGTAAAATTTTGACCCGCTTTTTAGTCAAAGCAGTCATACATGGAATCTCTTCTGAACAATACGCTCAAGTGTTGGGAATACCGTCAGAAGACAGCAAGCGATTTGGTTGAAATCGCATCACAAACAAAGAATGGCCCGGAACTCCTATCGGACGACCTTTTCTGGGCCCGAAATCATCAATTACGGAGCTGTGCTCTGTAATTCTCGTAGCTCTCTGAATGAGCTTCAGTTTGAGCTTTGGTTCAACTCAATCGGACTTACGGTTTGAAAGTTATGCCCATTTCCGTGAAAGCATGCAGAACCGGAAACTTGGATTTGGAATTAGCATATCCCTTTCGGATCGGATCGGCCTAGGAGGACCGGATCGGATTAAGACATCACTCCTTCACCAACTTAGCATCTTCCCTTCAACGCACAGGTGCCGGCTCGGATTGGAGACCCCGGTTCGGATCGGGATGAGGCAGACCCGACCCGCCTGCAGTAATCTACACAAAACTTCGCAATGTCTTCGGCTCGAAAGCTCCGCACCGGTTCGGATCGGGACCGAACCGATCCCATTCGACTCTACACAGAAGTGCACGCACGCTCTCTGCTGGAACAACCGGCTCGGTTCGGATCCGATCCGAACCGACTGGGCCTGCTGCTGCCACACTTCAGATTTGACCGATTCTCTTGCCATAACCACCTCCTATAAAGACGGATCGGCCTCCTCCTGTCCTAGCACGACCTGATGACCACTTCTCCACTACTTCCGAGATCACCTCAGCGCGTGCCACGTGCCCCTCCGATCCGAACCGATTCAGACTCCCTGGCACTCCTCTACGCCTATAAATACACCACAACATGGCCATTTCAAGGGACTTTTGGCACTTGTTCTGGAGGGATTCCACCATTATCGAAACAAGGACTTTATGAACAGCGGAAGACCGCCCTCTAATCAATCAAAACACGAGGATTTCATGTATAATCTTCCCTTTAATCTCCTCTTCTTCGCTGTAAACACGAGGATTTCATGTATAAACTGCAAACAAACATCATTGTAATAGTTTTCTTAAGATTTAAGAAACTATAAAGTGGACGTAGGCTTGGATTGAGCCCAACCACTATAAAAATATTGTGTGTATCCTTTACTTTTACTGCTTTTTCTGCATTGTTTGTGATCGTGAGGTTGTCACATTGAATTTGGGTGTTAGTACCAAAATTTGGTCTAACATTTTCACACATATTTGCTTTCTCTTCTTCGCAGGTATGGATTATACTTGCAGCTGGCAGGACCGGCGCGGCCTTGGATTTCTTGGATTATCCAGAACACATCTTCCTTCATTCAGCAAGATATGTTCTGTGGGGCAAAATTTTGACCCGCTTTTTAGTCAAAGCAGTCATACATGGAATCTCTTCTGAACAATACGCTCAAGTGTTGGGAATACCGTCAGAAGACAGCAAGCGATTTGGTTGAAATCGCATCACAAACAAAGAATGGCCCGGAACTCCTATCGAACGACCTTTTCTGGGCCTGAAATCATCAATTACGGAGCTGAGCTCTGTAATTCTCGTAGCTCTCTGAATGAGCTTCAGTTTGAGCTTTGGTTCAACTCAATCGGACTTACGGTTTGAAAGTTATGCCCATTTCCGTGAACGCATGCAGAACCGGAAACTTGGATTTGGAATTAGCATATCCCTTTCGGATCGGATCGGCCTAGGAGGACCGGATCGGATTAAGACATCACTCCTTCACCAACTTAGGATCTTCCCTTCAACGCACAGGTGCCGGCTCGGATTGGAGACCCCGGTTCGGATCGGGATGAGGCAGACCCGACCCGCCTGCAGTAATCTACACAAAACTTCGCAATGTCTTCGGCTCGAAAGCTCCGCACCGGTTCGGATCGGGACCGAACCGATCCCCTTCGACTCTGCACAGAAGTGCACGCACGCCCTCTGCTGGAACAACCGGCTCGGTTCGGATCCGATCCGAACCGACTGGGCCTGCTGCTGCCACACTTCAGATTTGACCGATTCTCTTGCCATAACCACCTCCTACAAACACGGATCGGCCTCCACATGTCCTAGCACGACCTGATGACCACTTCTCCACTACTTCCGAGATCACCTCACCGCGTGCCACGTGCCCCTCCGATCCGAACCGATTCAGACTCCCTGGCACTCCTCTACGCCTATAAATACACCACAACATGGCCATTTCAAGGGACTTTTGGCACTTGTTATGGAGGGATTCCACCATTATCGAAACAAGGACTTTGTGAACAGCGGAAGACCGCCCACTAATCAATCAAAATACGAGGATTTCGTGTATAATCTTCCCTTTAATCTCCTCTTCTTCACTGTAAACACGAGGATTTCATGTATAAACTGCAAACAAACATCATTGTAATAGTTTTCTTAAGATTTAAGAAACTATAAAGTGGACGTAGGCTTGGATTGAGCCCAACCACTATAAAAATATTGTGTGTATCCTTTACTTTTACTGCTTTTTCTGCATTGTTTGTGATCGTGAGGTTGTCACATTGAATTTGGGTGTTAGTACCAAAATTTGGTCTAACATTTTCACACATATTTGCTTTCTCTTCTTCGCAGGTATGGATTATACTTGCAGCTGGCAGGCCCGGCGCGGCCTTGGATTTCTTGGATTATCCAGAACACATCTTCCTTCATTCAGCAAGATATGTTCTGGGGGGCAAAATTTTGACCCGCTTTTTAGTCAAAGCAGTCATACATGGAATCTCTTCTGAACAATACGCTCAAGTGTTGGGAATACCGTCAGAAGACAGCAAGCGATTTGGTTGAAATCGCATCACAAACAAAGAATGGCCCGGAACTCCTATCGGACGACCTTTTCTAGGCCCGAAATCATCAATTACGGAGCTGAGCTCTGTAATTCTCGTAGCTCTCTGAATGAGCTTCAGTTTGAGCTTTGGTTCAACTCAATCGGACTTACGGTTTGAAAGTTATGCCCATTTCCGTGAACGCATGCAGAACCGGAAACTTGGATTTGGAATTAGCATATCCCTTTCGGATCGGATCGGCCTAGGAGGACCGGATCGGATTAAGACATCACTCCTTCACCAACTTAGCATCTTCCCTTCAACGCACAGGTGCCGGCTCGGATTGGAGACCTCGGTTCGGATCGGGATGAGGCAGACCCGACCCGCCTGCAGTAATCTACACAAAACTTCGCAATGTCTTCGGCTCGAAAGCCCCGCACCGGTTCGGATCGGGACCGAACCGATCCCATTCGACTCTGCACAGAAGTGCACGCACGCTCTCTGCTGGAACAACCGACTCGGTTCGGATCCGATCCGAACCGACTGGGCCTGCTGCTGCCACACTTCAGATTTGACCGATTCTCTTGCCATAACCACCTCCTATAAAGACGGATCGGCCTCCACCTGTCCTAGCACGACCTGATGACCATTTCTCCACTACTTCCGAGATCACCTCAGCGCGTGCCACGTGCCCCTCCGATCCGAACCGATTCAGACTCCCTGGCACTCCTCTACGCCTATAAATACACCACAACATGGCCATTTCAAGGGACTTTTGGCACTTGTTCTGGAGGGATTCCACCATTATCGAAACAAGGACTTTATGAACAGCGGAAGACCGCCCTCTAATCAATCAAAACACGAGGATTTCATGTATAATCTTCCCTTTAATCTCCTCTTCTTCGCTGTAAACACGAGGATTTCATGTATAAACTGCAAACAAACATCATTGTAATAGTTTTCTTAAGATTTAAGAAACTATAAAGTGGACGTAGGCTTGGATTGAGCCCAACCACTATAAAAATATTGTGTGTATCCTTTACTTTTACTGCTTTTTCTGCATTGTTTGTGATCGTGAGGTTGTCACATTGAATTTGGGTGTTAGTACCAAAATTTGGTCTAACATTTTCACACATATTTGCTTTCTCTTCTTCGCAGGTATGGATTATACTTGCAGCTGGCAGGACCGGCGCGGCCTTGGATTTCTTGGATTATCCAGAACACATCTTCCTTCATTCAGCAAGATATGTTCTGTGGGGCAAAATTTTGACCCGCTTTTTAGTCAAAGCAGTCATACATGGAATCTCTTCTGAACAATACGCTCAAGTGTTGGGAATACCGTCAGAAGACAGCAAGCGATTTGGTTGAAATCGCATCACGAATAAAGAATGGCCCGGAACTCCTATCGGACGACCTTTTCTGGGCCCGAAATCATCAATTACGGAGCCGAGCTCTGTAACTCTCGTAGCTCTCTGAATGAGCTTCAGTTTGAGCTTTGGTTCAACTCAATCGGACTTACGGTTTGAAAGTTATGCCCATTTCCGTGAACGCATGCAGAACCGGAAACTTGGATTTGGAATTAGCATATCCCTTTCGGATCGGATCGGCCTAGGAGGACCGGATCGGATTAAGACATCACTCCTTCACCAACTTAGGATCTTCCCTTCAACGCACAGGTGCCGGCTCGGATTGGAGACCCCGGTTCGGATCGGGATGAGGCAGACCCGACCCGCCTGCAGTAATCTACACAAAACTTCGCAATGTCTTCGGCTCGAAAGCTCCGCACCGGTTCGGATCGGGACCGAACCGATCCCCTTCGACTCTGCACAGAAGTGCACGCACGCTCTCTGCTGGAACAACCGGCTCGGTTCGGATCCGATCCGAACCGACTGGGCCTGCTGCTGCCACACTTCAGATTTGACCGATTCTCTTGCCATAACCACCTCCTACAAACACGGATCGGCCTCCACATGTCCTAGCACGACCTGATGACCACTTCTCCACTACTTCCGAGATCACCTCACCGCGTGCCACGTGCCCCTCCGATCCGAACCGATTCAGACTCCCTGGCACTCCTCTACGCCTATAAATACACCACAACATGGCCATTTCAAGGGACTTTTGGCACTTGTTATGGAGGGATTCCACCATTATCGAAACAAGGACTTTGTGAACAGCGGAAGACCGCCCACTAATCAATCAAAATACGAGGATTTCGTGTATAATCTTCCCTTTAATCTCCTCTTCTTCACTGTAAACACGAGGATTTCATGTATAAACTGCAAACAAACATCATTGTAATAGTTTTCTTAAGATTTAAGAAACTATAAAGTGGACGTAGGCTTGGATTGAGCCCAACCACTATAAAAATATTGTGTGTATCCTTTACTTTTACTGCTTTTTCTGCATTGTTTGTGATCGTGAGGTTGTCACATTGAATTTGGGTGTTAGTACCAAAATTTGGTCTAACATTTTCACACATATTTGCTTTCTCTTCTTCGCAGGTATGGATTATACTTGCAGCTGGCAGGCCCGGCGCGGCCTTGGATTTCTTGGATTATCCAGAACACATCTTCCTTCATTCAGCAAGATATGTTCTGGGGGGCAAAATTTTGACCCGCTTTTTAGTCAAAGCAGTCATACATGGAATCTCTTCTGAACAATACGCTCAAGTGTTGGGAATACCGTCAGAAGACAGCAAGCGATTTGGTTGAAATCGCATCACAAACAAAGAATGGCCCGGAACTCCTATCGGACGACCTTTTCTAGGCCCGAAATCATCAATTACGGAGCTGAGCTCTGTAATTCTCGTAGCTCTCTGAATGAGCTTCAGTTTGAGCTTTGGTTCAACTCAATCGGACTTACGGTTTGAAAGTTATGCCCATTTCCGTGAACGCATGCAGAACCGGAAACTTGGATTTGGAATTAGCATATCCCTTTCGGATCGGATCGGCCTAGGAGGACCGGATCGGATTAAGACATCACTCCTTCACCAACTTAGCATCTTCCCTTCAACGCACAGGTGCCGGCTCGGATTGGAGACCTCGGTTCGGATCGGGATGAGGCAGACCCGACCCGCCTGCAGTAATCTACACAAAACTTCGCAATGTCTTCGGCTCGAAAGCCCCGCACCGGTTCGGATCGGGACCGAACCGATCCCATTCGACTCTGCACAGAAGTGCACGCACGCTCTCTGCTGGAACAACCGACTCGGTTCGGATCCGATCCGAACCGACTGGGCCTGCTGCTGCCACACTTCAGATTTGACCGATTCTCTTGCCATAACCACCTCCTATAAAGACGGATCGGCCTCCACCTGTCCTAGCACGACCTGATGACCATTTCTCCACTACTTCCGAGATCACCTCAGCGCGTGCCACGTGCCCCTCCGATCCGAACCGATTCAGACTCCCTGGCACTCCTCTACGCCTATAAATACACCACAACATGGCCATTTCAAGGGACTTTTGGCACTTGTTCTGGAGGGATTCCACCATTATCGAAACAAGGACTTTATGAACAGCGGAAGACCGCCCTCTAATCAATCAAAACACGAGGATTTCATGTATAATCTTCCCTTTAATCTCCTCTTCTTCGCTGTAAACACGAGGATTTCATGTATAAACTGCAAACAAACATCATTGTAATAGTTTTCTTAAGATTTAAGAAACTATAAAGTGGACGTAGGCTTGGATTGAGCCCAACCACTATAAAAATATTGTGTGTATCCTTTACTTTTACTGCTTTTTCTGCATTGTTTGTGATCGTGAGGTTGTCACATTGAATTTGGGTGTTAGTACCAAAATTTGGTCTAACATTTTCACACATATTTGCTTTCTCTTCTTCGCAGGTATGGATTATACTTGCAGCTGGCAGGACCGGCGCGGCCTTGGATTTCTTGGATTATCCAGAACACATCTTCCTTCATTCAGCAAGATATGTTCTGTGGGGCAAAATTTTGACCCGCTTTTTAGTCAAAGCAGTCATACATGGAATCTCTTCTGAACAATACGCTCAAGTGTTGGGAATACCGTCAGAAGACAGCAAGCGATTTGGTTGAAATCGCATCACGAATAAAGAATGGCCCGGAACTCCTATCGGACGACCTTTTCTGGGCCCGAAATCATCAATTACGGAGCCGAGCTCTGTAACTCTCGTAGCTCTCTGAATGAGCTTCAGTTTGAGCTTTGGTTCAACTCAATCGGACTTACGGTTTGAAAGTTATGCCCATTTCCGTGAACGCATGCAGAACCGGAAACTTGGATTTGGAATTAGCATATCCCTTTCGGATCGGATCGGCCTAGGAGGACCGGATCGGATTAAGACATCACTCCTTCACCAACTTAGGATCTTCCCTTCAACGCACAGGTGCCGGCTCGGATTGGAGACCCCGGTTCGGATCGGGATGAGGCAGACCCGACCCGCCTGCAGTAATCTACACAAAACTTCGCAATGTCTTCGGCTCGAAAGCTCCGCACCGGTTCGGATCGGGACCGAACCGATCCCCTTCGACTCTGCACAGAAGTGCACGCACGCTCTCTGCTGGAACAACCGGCTCGGTTCGGATCCGATCCGAACCGACTGGGCCTGCTGCTGCCACACTTCAGATTTGACCGATTCTCTTGCCATAACCACCTCCTACAAACACGGATCGGCCTCCACATGTCCTAGCACGACCTGATGACCACTTCTCCACTACTTCCGAGATCACCTCACCGCGTGCCACGTGCCCCTCCGATCCGAACCGATTCAGACTCCCTGGCACTCCTCTACGCCTATAAATACACCACAACATGGCCATTTCAAGGGACTTTTGGCACTTGTTATGGAGGGATTCCACCATTATCGAAACAAGGACTTTGTGAACAGCGGAAGACCGCCCACTAATCAATCAAAATACGAGGATTTCGTGTATAATCTTCCCTTTAATCTCCTCTTCTTCACTGTAAACACGAGGATTTCATGTATAAACTGCAAACAAACATCATTGTAATAGTTTTCTTAAGATTTAAGAAACTATAAAGTGGACGTAGGCTTGGATTGAGCCCAACCACTATAAAAATATTGTGTGTATCCTTTACTTTTACTGCTTTTTCTGCATTGTTTGTGATCGTGAGGTTGTCACATTGAATTTGGGTGTTAGTACCAAAATTTGGTCTAACATTTTCACACATATTTGCTTTCTCTTCTTCGCAGGTATGGATTATACTTGCAGCTGGCAGGCCCGGCGCGGCCTTGGATTTCTTGGATTATCCAGAACACATCTTCCTTCATTCAGCAAGATATGTTCTGGGGGGCAAAATTTTGACCCGCTTTTTAGTCAAAGCAGTCATACATGGAATCTCTTCTGAACAATACGCTCAAGTGTTGGGAATACCGTCAGAAGACAGCAAGCGATTTGGTTGAAATCGCATCACAAACAAAGAATGGCCCGGAACTCCTATCGGACGACCTTTTCTAGGCCCGAAATCATCAATTACGGAGCTGAGCTCTGTAATTCTCGTAGCTCTCTGAATGAGCTTCAGTTTGAGCTTTGGTTCAACTCAATCGGACTTACGGTTTGAAAGTTATGCCCATTTCCGTGAACGCATGCAGAACCGGAAACTTGGATTTGGAATTAGCATATCCCTTTCGGATCGGATCGGCCTAGGAGGACCGGATCGGATTAAGACATCACTCCTTCACCAACTTAGCATCTTCCCTTCAACGCACAGGTGCCGGCTCGGATTGGAGACCTCGGTTCGGATCGGGATGAGGCAGACCCGACCCGCCTGCAGTAATCTACACAAAACTTCGCAATGTCTTCGGCTCGAAAGCCCCGCACCGGTTCGGATCGGGACCGAACCGATCCCATTCGACTCTGCACAGAAGTGCACGCACGCTCTCTGCTGGAACAACCGACTCGGTTCGGATCCGATCCGAACCGACTGGGCCTGCTGCTGCCACACTTCAGATTTGACCGATTCTCTTGCCATAACCACCTCCTATAAAGACGGATCGGCCTCCACCTGTCCTAGCACGACCTGATGACCATTTCTCCACTACTTCCGAGATCACCTCAGCGCGTGCCACGTGCCCCTCCGATCCGAACCGATTCAGACTCCCTGGCACTCCTCTACGCCTATAAATACACCACAACATGGCCATTTCAAGGGACTTTTGGCACTTGTTATGGAGGGATTCCACCATTATCGAAACAAGGACTTTGTGAACAGCGGAAGACCGCCCTCTAATCAATCAAAACACGAGGATTTCGTGTATAATCTTCCCTTTAATCTCCTCTTCTTCGCTGTAAACACGAGGATTTCATGTATAAACTGCAAACAAACATCATTGTAATAGTTTTCTTAAGATTTAAGAAACTATAAAGTGGACGTAGGCTTGGATTGAGCCCAACCACTATAAAAATATTGTGTGTATCCTTTACTTTTACTGCTTTTTCTGCATTGTTTGTGATCGTGAGGTTGTCACATTGAATTTGGGTGTTAGTACCAAAATTTGGTCTAACATTTTCACACATATTTGCTTTCTCTTCTTCGCAGGTATGGATTATACTTGCAGCTGGCAGGACCGGCGCGGCCTTGGATTTCTTGGATTATCCAGAACACATCTTCCTTCATTCAGCAAGATATGTTCTGTGGGGCAAAATTTTGACCCGCTTTTTAGTCAAAGCAGTCATACATGGAATCTCTTCTGAACAATACGCTCAAGTGTTGGGAATACCGTCAGAAGACAGCAAGCGATTTGGTTGAAATCGCATCACAAACAAAGAATGGCCCGGAACTCCTATCGAACGACCTTTTCTGGGCCCGAAATCATCAATTACGGAGCAGAGCTCTGTAATTCTCGTAGCTCTCTGAATGAGCTTCAGTTTGAGCTTTGGTTCAACTCAATCGGACTTACGGTTTGAAAGTTATGCCCATTTCCGTGAACGCATGCAGAACCGGAAACTTGGATTTGGAATTAGCATATCCCTTTCGGATCGGATCGGCCTAGGAGGACCGGATCGGATTAAGACATCACTCCTTCACCAACTTAGCATCTTCCCTTCAACGCACAGGTGCCGGCTCGGATTGGAGACCCCGGTTCGGATCGGGATGAGGCAGACCCGACCCGCCTGCAGTAATCTACACAAAACTTCGCAATGTCTTCGGCTCGAAAGCTCCGCACCGGTTCGGATCGGGACCGAACCGATCCCCTTCGACTCTGCACAGAAGTGCACGCACGCTCTCTGCTGGAACAACCGGCTCGGTTCGGATCCGATCCGAACAGACTGGGCCTGCTGCTGCCACACTTCAGATTTGACCGATTCTCTTGCCATAACCACCTCCTACAAACACGGATCGGCCTCCACATGTCCTAGCACGACCTGATGACCACTTCTCCACTACTTCCGAGATCACCTCAGCGCGTGCCACGTGCCCCTCCGATCCGAACCGATTCAGACTCCCTGGCACTCCTCTACGCCTATAAATACACCACAACATGGCCATTTCAAGGGACTTTTGGCACTTGTTATGGAGGGATTCCACCATTATCGAAACAAGGACTTTGTGAACAGCGGAAGACCGCCCTCTAATCAATCAAAACACGAGGATTTCGTGTATAATCTTCCCTTTAATCTCCTCTTCTTCACTGTAAACACGAGGATTTCATGTATAAACTGCAAACAAACATCATTGTAATAGTTTTCTTAAGATTTAAGAAACTATAAAGTGGACGTAGGCTTGGATTGAGCCCAACCACTATAAAAATATTGTGTGTATCCTTTACTTTTACTGCTTTTTCTGCATTGTTTGTGATCGTGAGGTTGTCACATTGAATTTGGGTGTTAGTACCAAAATTTGGTCTAACATTTTCACACATATTTGCTTTCTCTTCTTCGCAGGTATGGATTATACTTGCAGCTGGCAGGCCCGGCGCGGCCTTGGATTTCTTGGATTATCCAGAACACATCTTCCTTCATTCAGCAAGATATGTTCTGGGGGGCAAAATTTTGACCCGCTTTTTAGTCAAAGCAGTCATACATGGAATCTCTTCTGAACAATACGCTCAAGTGTTGGGAATACCGTCAGAAGACAGCAAGCGATTTGGTTGAAATCGCATCACAAACAAAGAATGGCCCGGAACTCCTATCGGACGACCTTTTCTGGGCCCGAAATCATCAATTACGGAGCTAAGCTCTGTAATTCTCGTAGCTCTCTGAATGAGCTTCAGTTTGAGCTTTGGTTCAACTCAATCGGACTTACGGTTTGAAAGTTATGCCCATTTCCGTGAACGCATGCAGAACCGGAAACTTGGATTTGGAATTAGCATATCCCTTTCGGATCGGATCGGCCTAGGAGGACCGGATCGGATTAAGACATCACTCCTTCACCAACTTAGCATCTTCCCTTCAACGCACAGGTGCCGGCTCGGATTGGAGACCCCGGTTCGGATCGGGATGAGGCAGACCCGACCCGCCTGCAGTAATCTACACAAAACTTCGCAATGTCTTCGGCTCGAAAGCTCCGCACCGGTTCGGATCGGGACCGAACCGATCCCCTTCGACTCTGCACAGAAGTGCACGCACGCTCTCTGCTGGAACAACCGGCTCGGTTCGGATCCGATCCGAACCGACTGGGCCTGCTGCTGCCACACTTCAGATTTGACCGATTCTCTTGCCATAACCACCTCCTACAAACACGGATCGGCCTCCACATGTCCTAGCACGACCTGATGACCACTTCTCCACTACTTCCGAGATCACCTCAGCGCGTGCCACGTGCCCCTCCGATCCGAACCGATTCAGACTCCCTGGCACTCCTCTACGCCTATAAATACACCACAACATGGCCATTTCAAGGGACTTTTGGCACTTGTTATGGAGGGATTCCACCATTATCGAAACAAGGACTTTGTGAACAGCGGAAGACCGCCCTCTAATCAATCAAAACACGAGGATTTCGTGTATAATCTTCCCTTTAATCTCCTCTTCTTCACTGTAAACACGAGGATTTCATGTATAAACTGCAAACAAACATCATTGTAATAGTTTTCTTAAGATTTAAGAAACTATAAAGTGGACGTAGGCTTGGATTGAGCCCAACCACTATAAAAATATTGTGTGTATCCTTTACTTTTACTGCTTTTTCTGCATTGTTTGTGATCGTGAGGTTGTCACATTGAATTTGGGTGTTAGTACCAAAATTTGGTCTAACATTTTCACACATATTTGCTTTCTCTTCTTCGCAGGTATGGATTATACTTGCAGCTGGCAGGCCCGGCGCGGCCTTGGATTTCTTGGATTATCCAGAACACATCTTCCTTCATTCAGCAAGATATGTTCTGGGGGGCAAAATTTTGACCCGCTTTTTAGTCAAAGCAGTCATACATGGAATCTCTTCTGAACAATACGCTCAAGTGTTGGGAATACCGTCAGAAGACAGCAAGCGATTTGGTTGAAATCGCATCACAAACAAAGAATGGCCCGGAACTCCTATCGGACGACCTTTTCTGGGCCCGAAATCATCAATTACGGAGCTAAGCTCTGTAATTCTCGTAGCTCTCTGAATGAGCTTCAGTTTGAGCTTTGGTTCAACTCAATCGGACTTACGGTTTGAAAGTTATGCCCATTTCCGTGAACGCATGCAGAACCGGAAACTTGGATTTGGAATTAGCATATCCCTTTCGGATCGGATCGGCCTAGGAGGACCGGATCGGATTAAGACATCACTCCTTCACCAACTTAGCATCTTCCCTTCAACGCATAGGTGCCGGCTCGGATTGGAGACCCCGGTTCGGATCGGGATGAGGCAGACCCGACCCGCCTGCAGTAATCTACACAAAACTTCGCAATGTCTTCGGCTCGAAAGCTCCGCACCGGTTCGGATCGGGACCGAACCGATCCCCTTCGACTCTGCACAGAAGTGCACGCACGCTCTCTGCTGGAACAACCGGCTCGGTTCGGATCCGATCCGAACCGACTGGGCCTGCTGCTGCCACACTTCAGATTTGACCGATTCTCTTGCCATAACCACCTCCTACAAACACGGATCGGCCTCCACCTGTCCTAGCACGACCTGATGACCACTTCTCCACTACTTCCGAGATCACCTCAGCGCGTGCCACGTGCCCCTCCGATCCGAACCGATTCAGACTCCCTGGCACTCCTCTACGCCTATAAATACACCACAACATGGCCATTTCAAGGGACTTTTGGCACTTGTTATGGAGGGATTCCACCATTATCGAAACAAGGACTTTGTGAACAGCGGAAGACCGCCCTCTAATCAATCAAAACACGAGGATTTCGTGTATAATCTTCCCTTTAATCTCCTCTTCTTCACTGTAAACACGAGGATTTCATGTATAAACTGCAAACAAACATCATTGTAATAGTTTTCTTAAGATTTAAGAAACTATAAAGTGGACGTAGGCTTGGATTGAGCCCAACCACTATAAAAATATTGTGTGTATCCTTTACTTTTACTGCTTTTTCTGCATTGTTTGTGATCGTGAGGTTGTCACATTGAATTTGGGTGTTAGTACCAAAATTTGGTCTAACATTTTCACACATATTTGCTTTCTCTTCTTCGCAGGTATGGATTATACTTGCAGCTGGCAGGCCCGGCGCGGCCTTGGATTTCTTGGATTATCCAGAACACATCTTCCTTCATTCAGCAAGATATGTTCTGGGGGGCAAAATTTTGACCCGCTTTTTAGTCAAAGCAGTCATACATGGAATCTCTTCTGAACAATACGCTCAAGTGTTGGGAATACCGTCAGAAGACAGCAAGCGATTTGGTTGAAATCGCATCACAAACAAAGAATGGCCCGGAACTCCTATCGGACGACCTTTTCTGGGCCCGAAATCATCAATTACGGAGCTGAGCTCTGCAATTCTCGTAGCTCTCTGAATGAGCTTCAGTTTGAGCTTTGGTTCAACTCAATCGGACTTACGGTTTGAAAGTTATGCCCATTTCCGTGAACGCATGCAGAACCGGAAACTTGGATTTGGAATTAGCATATCCCTTTCGGATCGGATCGGCCTAGGAGGACCGGATCGGATTAAGACATCACTCCTTCACCAACTTAGCATCTTCCCTTCAACGCACAGGTGCCGGCTCGGATTGGAGACCCCGGTTCGGATCGGGATGAGGCAGACCCGACCCGCCTGCAGTAATCTACACAAAACTTCGCAATGTCTTCGGCTCGAAAGCTCCGCACCGGTTCGGATCGGGACCGAACCGATCCCCTTCGACTCTGCACAGAAGTGCACGCACGCTCTCTGCTGGAACAACCGGCTCGGTTCGGATCCGATCCGAACCGACTGGGCCTGCTGCTGCCACACTTCAGATTTGACCGATTCTCTTGCCATAACCACCTCCTACAAACACGGATCGGCCTCCACCTGTCCTAGCACGACCTGATGACCACTTCTCCACTACTTCCGAGATCACCTCAGCGCGTGCCACGTGCCCCTCCGATCCGAACCGATTCAGACTCCCTGGCACTCCTCTACGCCTATAAATACACCACAACATGGCCATTTCAAGGGACTTTTGGCACTTGTTTTGGAGGGATTCCACCATTATCGAAACAAGGACTTTGTGAACAGCGGAAGACCGCCCTCTAATCAATCAAAACACGAGGATTTCGTGTATAATCTTCCCTTTAATCTCCTCTTCTTCACTGTAAACACGAGGATTTCATGTATAAACTGCAAACAAACATCATTGTAATAGTTTTCTTAAGATTTAAGAAACTATAAAGTGGACGTAGGCTTGGATTGAGCCCAACCACTATAAAAATATTGTGTGTATCCTTTACTTTTACTGCTTTTTCTGCATTGTTTGTGATCGTGAGGTTGTCACATTGAATTTGGGTGTTAGTACCAAAATTTGGTCTAACATTTTCACACATATTTGCTTTCTCTTCTTCGCAGGTATGGATTATACTTGCAGCTGGCAGGCCCGGCGCGGCCTTGGATTTCTTGGATTATCCAGAACACATCTTCCTTCATTCAGCAAGATATGTTCTGGGGGGCAAAATTTTGACCCGCTTTTTAGTCAAAGCAGTCATACATGGAATCTCTTCTGAACAATACGCTCAAGTGTTGGGAATACCGTCAGAAGACAGCAAGCGATTTGGTTGAAATCGCATCACAAACAAAGAATGGCCCGGAACTCCTATCGGACGACCTTTTCTGGGCCCGAAATCATCAATTACGGAGCTGAGCTCTGCAATTCTCGTAGCTCTCTGAATGAGCTTCAGTTTGAGCTTTGGTTCAACTCAATCGGACTTACGGTTTGAAAGTTATGCCCATTTCCGTGAACGCATGCAGAACCGGAAACTTGGATTTGGAATTAGCATATCCCTTTCGGATCGGATCGGCCTAGGAGGACCGGATCGGATTAAGACATCACTCCTTCACCAACTTAGCATCTTCCCTTCAACGCACAGGTGCCGGCTCGGATTGGAGACCCCGGTTCGGATCGGGATGAGGCAGACCCGACCCGCCTGCAGTAATCTACACAAAACTTCGCAATGTCTTCGGCTCGAAAGCTCCGCACCGGTTCGGATCGGGACCGAACCGATCCCCTTCGACTCTGCACAGAAGTGCACGCACGCTCTCTGCTGGAACAACCGGCTCGGTTCGGATCCGATCCGAACCGACTGGGCCTGCTGCTGCCACACTTCAGATTTGACCGATTCTCTTGCCATAACCACCTCCTACAAACACGGATCGGCCTCCACCTGTCCTAGCACGACCTGATGACCACTTCTCCACTACTTCCGAGATCACCTCAGCGCGTGCCACGTGCCCCTCCGATCCGAACCGATTCAGACTCCCTGGCACTCCTCTACGCCTATAAATACACCACAACATGGCCATTTCAAGGGACTTTTGGCACTTGTTATGGAGGGGTTCCACCATTATCGAAACAAGGACTTTGTGAACAGCGGAAGACCGCCCTCTAATCAATCAAAACACGAGGATTTCGTGTATAATCTTCCCTTTAATCTCCTCTTCTTCACTGTAAACACGAGGATTTCATGTATAAACTGCAAACAAACATCATTGTAATAGTTTTCTTAAGATTTAAGAAACTATAAAGTGGACGTAGGCTTGGATTGAGCCCAACCACTATAAAAATATTGTGTGTATCCTTTACTTTTACTGCTTTTTCTGCATTGTTTGTGATCGTGAGGTTGTCACATTGAATTTGGGTGTTAGTACCAAAATTTGGTCTAACATTTTCACACATATTTGCTTTCTCTTCTTCGCAGGTATGGATTATACTTGCAGCTGGCAGGCCCGGCGCGGCCTTGGATTTCTTGGATTATCCAGAACACATCTTCCTTCATTCAGCAAGATATGTTCTGGGGGGCAAAATTTTGACCCGCTTTTTAGTCAAAGCAGTCATACATGGAATCTCTTCTGAACAATACGCTCAAGTGTTGGGAATACCGTCAGAAGACAGCAAGCGATTTGGTTGAAATCGCATCACGAATAAAGAATGGCCCGGAACTCCTATCGGACGACCTTTTCTGGGCCCGAAATCATCAATTACGGAGCCGAGCTCTGTAACTCTCGTAGCTCTCTGAATGAGATTCAGTTTGAGCTTTGGTTCAACTCAATCGGACTTACGGTTTGAAAGTTATGCCCATTTCCGTGAACGCATGCAGAACCGGAAACTTGGATTTGGAATTAGCATATCCCTTTCGGATCGGATCGGCCTAGGAGGACCGGATCGGATTAAGACATCACTCCTTCACCAACTTAGCATCTTCCCTTCAACGCACAGGTGCCGGCTCGGATTGGAGACCCCGGTTCGGATCGGGATGAGGCAGACCCGACCCGCCTGCAGTAATCTACACAAAACTTCGCAATGTCTTCGGCTCGAAAGCTCCGCACCGGTTCGGATCGGGACCGAACCGATCCCCTTCGACTCTGCACAGAAGTGCACGCACGCTCTCTGCTGGAACAACCGGCTCGGTTCGGATCCGATCCGAACCGACTGGGCCTGCTGCTGCCACACTTCAGATTTGACCGATTCTCTTGCCATAACCACCTCCTACAAACACGGATCGGCCTCCACCTGTCCTAGCACGACCTGATGACCACTTCTCCACTACTTCCGAGATCACCTCAGCGCGTGCCACGTGCCCCTCCGATCCGAACCGATTCAGACTCCCTGGCACTCCTCTACGCCTATAAATACACCACAACATGGCCATTTCAAGGGACTTTTGGCACTTGTTATGGAGGGATTCCACCATTATCGAAACAAGGACTTTGTGAACAGCGGAAGACCGCCCTCTAATCAATCAAAACACGAGGATTTCGTGTATAATCTTCCCTTTAATCTCCTCTTCTTCACTGTAAACACGAGGATTTCATGTATAAACTGCAAACAAACATCATTGTAATAGTTTTCTTAAGATTTAAGAAACTATAAAGTGGACGTAGGCTTGGATTGAGCCCAACCACTATAAAAATATTGTGTGTATCCTTTACTTTTACTGCTTTTTCTGCATTGTTTGTGATCGTGAGGTTGTCACATTGAATTTGGGTGTTAGTACCAAAATTTGGTCTAACATTTTCACACATATTTGCTTTCTCTTCTTCGCAGGTATGGATTATACTTGCAGCTGGCAGGCCCGGCGCGGCCTTGGATTTCTTGGATTATCCAGAACACATCTTCCTTCATTCAGCAAGATATGTTCTGGGGGGCAAAATTTTGACCCGCTTTTTAGTCAAAGCAGTCATACATGGAATCTCTTCTGAACAATACGCTCAAGTGTTGGGAATACCGTCAGAAGACAGCAAGCGATTTGGTTGAAATCGCATCACGAATAAAGAATGGCCCGGAACTCCTATCGGACGACCTTTTCTGGGCCCGAAATCATCAATTACGGAGCCGAGCTCTGTAACTCTCGTAGCTCTCTGAATGAGCTTCAGTTTGAGCTTTGGTTCAACTCAATCGGACTTACGGTTTGAAAGTTATGCCCATTTCCGTGAACGCATGCAGAACCGGAAACTTGGATTTGGAATTAGCATATCCCTTTCGGATCGGATCGGCCTAGGAGGACCGGATCGGATTAAGACATCACTCCTTCACCAACTTAGCATCTTCCCTTCAACGCACAGGTGCCGGCTCGGATTGGAGACCCCGGTTCGAATCGGGATGAGGCAGACCCGACCCGCCTGCAGTAATCTACACAAAACTTCGCAATGTCTTCGGCTCGAAAGCTCCGCACCGGTTCGGATCGGGACCGAACCGATCCCCTTCGACTCTGCACAGAAGTGCACGCACGCTCTCTGCTGGAACAACCGGCTCGGTTCGGATCCGATCCGAACCGACTGGGCCTGCTGCTGCCACACTTCAGATTTGACCGATTCTCTTGCCATAACCACCTCCTACAAACACGGATCGGCCTCCACCTGTCCTAGCACGACCTGATGACCACTTCTCCACTACTTCCGAGATCACCTCAACGCGTGCCACGTGCCCCTCCGATCCGAACCGATTCAGACTCCCTGGCACTCCTCTACGCCTATAAATACACCACAACATGGCCATTTCAAGGGACTTTTGGCACTTGTTATGGAGGGATTCCACCATTATCGAAACAAGGACTTTGTGAACAGCGGAAGACCGCCCTCTAATCAATCAAAACACGAGGATTTCGTGTATAATCTTCCCTTTAATCTCCTCTTCTTCACTGTAAACACGAGGATTTCATGTATAAACTGCAAACAAACATCATTGTAATAGTTTTCTTAAGATTTAAGAAACTATAAAGTGGACGTAGGCTTGGATTGAGCCCAACCACTATAAAAATATTGTGTGTATCCTTTACTTTTACTGCTTTTTCTGCATTGTTTGTGATCGTGAGGTTGTCACATTGAATTTGGGTGTTAGTACCAAAATTTGGTCTAACATTTTCACACATATTTGCTTTCTCTTCTTCGCAGGTATGGATTATACTTGCAGCTGGCAGGCCCGGCGCGGCCTTGGATTTCTTGGATTATCCAGAACACATCTTCCTTCATTCAGCAAGATATGTTCTGGGGGGCAAAATTTTGACCCGCTTTTTAGTCAAAGCAGTCATACATGGAATCTCTTCTGAACAATACGCTCAAGTGTTGGGAATACCGTCAGAAGACAGCAAGCGATTTGGTTGAAATCGCATCACGAATAAAGAATGGCCCGGAACTCCTATCGGACGACCTTTTCTGGGCCCGAAATCATCAATTACGGAGCCGAGCTCTGTAACTCTCGTAGCTCTCTGAATGAGCTTCAGTTTGAGCTTTGGTTCAACTCAATCGGACTTACGGTTTGAAAGTTATGCACATTTCCGTGAACGCATGCAGAACCGGAAACTTGGATTTGGAATTAGCATATCCCTTTCGGATCGGATCGGCCTAGGAGGACCGGATCGGATTAAGACATCACTCCTTCACCAACTTAGCATCTTCCCTTCAACGCACAGGTGCCGGCTCGGATTGGAGACCCCGGTTCGAATCGGGATGAGGCAGACCCGACCCGCCTGCAGTAATCTACACAAAACTTCGCAATGTCTTCGGCTCGAAAGCTCCGCACCGGTTCGGATCGGGACCGAACCGATCCCCTTCGACTCTGCACAGAAGTGCACGCACGCTCTCTGCTGGAACAACCGGCTCGGTTCGGATCCGATCCGAACCGACTGGGCCTGCTGCTGCCACACTTCAGATTTGACCGATTCTCTTGCCATAACCACCTCCTACAAACACGGATCGGCCTCCACCTGTCCTAGCACGACCTGATGACCACTTCTCCACTACTTCTGAGATCACCTCAACGCGTGCCACGTGCCCCTCCGATCCGAACCGATTCAGACTCCCTGGCACTCCTCTACGCCTATAAATACACCACAACATGGCCATTTCAAGGGACTTTTGGCACTTGTTATGGAGGGATTCCACCATTATCGAAACAAGGACTTTGTGAACAGCGGAAGACCGCCCTCTAATCAATCAAAACACGAGGATTTCGTGTATAATCTTCCCTTTAATCTCCTCTTCTTCACTGTAAACACGAGGATTTCATGTATAAACTGCAAACAAACATCATTGTAATAGTTTTCTTAAGATTTAAGAAACTATAAAGTGGACGTAGGCTTGGATTGAGCCCAACCACTATAAAAATATTGTGTGTATCCTTTACTTTTACTGCTTTTTCTGCATTGTTTGTGATCGTGAGGTTGTCACATTGAATTTGGGTGTTAGTACCAAAATTTGGTCTAACATTTTCACACATATTTGCTTTCTCTTCTTCGCAGGTATGGATTATACTTGCAGCTGGCAGGCCCGGCGCGGCCTTGGATTTCTTGGATTATCCAGAACACATCTTCCTTCATTCAGCAAGATATGTTCTGGGGGGCAAAATTTTGACCCGCTTTTTAGTCAAAGCAGTCATACATGGAATCTCTTCTGAACAATACGCTCAAGTGTTGGGAATACCATCAGAAGACAGCAAGCGATTTGGTTGAAATCGCATCACGAATAAAGAATGGCCCGGAACTCCTATCGGACGACCTTTTCTGGGCCCGAAATCATCAATTACGGAGCCGAGCTCTGTAACCCTCGTAGCTCTCTGAATGAGCTTCAGTTTGAGCTTTGGTTCAACTCAATCGGACTTACGGTTTGAAAGTTATGCCCATTTCCGTGAACGCATGCAGAACCGGAAACTTGGATTTGGAATTAGCATATCCCTTTCGGATCGGATCGGCCTAGGAGGACCGGATCGGATTAAGACATCACTCCTTCACCAACTTAGCATCTTCCCTTCAACGCACAGGTGCCGGCTCGGATTGGAGACCCCGGTTCGAATCGGGATGAGGCAGACCCGACCCGCCTGCAGTAATCTACACAAAACTTCGCAATGTCTTCGGCTCGAAAGCTCCGCACCGGTTCGGATCGGGACCGAACCGATCCCCTTCGACTCTGCACAGAAGTGCACGCACGCTCTCTGCTGGAACAACCGGCTCGGTTCGGATCCGATCCGAACCGACTGGGCCTGCTGCTGCCACACTTCAGATTTGACCGATTCTCTTGCCATAACCACCTCCTACAAACACGGATCGGCCTCCACCTGTCCTAGCACGACCTGATGACCACTTCTCCACTACTTCCGAGATCACCTCAGCGCGTGCCACGTGCCCCTCCGATCCGAACCGATTCAGACTCCCTGGCACTCCTCTACGCCTATAAATACACCACAACATGGCCATTTCAAGGGACTTTTGGTACTTGTTATGGAGGGATTCCACCATTATCGAAACAAGGACTTTGTGAACAGCGGAAGACCGCCCTCTAATCAATCAAAACACGAGGATTTCGTGTATAATCTTCCCTTTAATCTCCTCTTCTTCACTGTAAACACGAGGATTTCATGTATAAACTGCAAACAAACATCATTGTAATAGTTTTCTTAAGATTTAAGAAACTATAAAGTGGACGTAGGCTTGGATTGAGCCCAACCACTATAAAAATATTGTGTGTATCCTTTACTTTTACTGCTTTTTCTGCATTGTTTGTGATCGTGAGGTTGTCACATTGAATTTGGGTGTTAGTACCAAAATTTGGTCTAACATTTTCACACATATTTGCTTTCTCTTCTTCGCAGGTATGGATTATACTTGCAGCTGGCAGGCCCGGCGCGGCCTTGGATTTCTTGGATTATCCAGAACACATCTTCCTTCATTCAGCAAGATATGTTCTGGGGGGCAAAATTTTGACCCGCTTTTTAGTCAAAGCAGTCATACATGGAATCTCTTCTGAACAATACGCTCAAGTGTTGGGAATACCGTCAGAAGACAGCAAGCGATTTGGTTGAAATCGCATCACGAATAAAGAATGGCCCGGAACTCCTATCGGACGACCTTTTCTGGGCCCGAAATCATCAATTACGGAGCTAAGCTCCGTAATTCTCGTAGCTCTCTGAATGAGCTTCAGTTTGAGCTTTGGTTCAACTCAATCGGACTTACGGTTTGAAAGTTATTCCCATTTCCGTGAACGCATGCAGAACCGGAAACTTGGATTTGGAATTAGCATATCCCTTTCGGATCGGATCGGCCTAGGAGGACCGGATCGGATTAAGACATCACTCCTTCACCAACTTAGCATCTTCCCTTCAACGCACAGGTGCCGGCTCGGATTGGAGACCCCGGTTCGGATCGGGATGAGGCAGACCCGACCCGCCTGCAGTAATCTACACAAAACTTCGCAATGTCTTCGGCTCGAAAGCTCCGCACCGGTTCGGATCGGGACCGAACCGATCCCCTTCGACTCTGCACAGAAGTGCACGCACGCTCTCTGCTGGAACAACCGGCTCGGTTCGGATCCGATCCGAACCGACTGGGCCTGCTGCTGCCACACTTCAGATTTGACCGATTCTCTTGCCATAACCACCTCCTACAAACACGGATCGGCCTCCACCTGTCCTAGCACGACCTGATGACCACTTCTCCACTACTTCCGAGATCACCTCAGCGCGTGCCACTTGCCCCTCCGATCCGAACCGATTCAGACTCCCTGGCACTCCTCTACGCCTATAAATACACCACAACATGGCCATTTCAAGGGACTTTTGGCACTTGTTATGGAGGGATTCCACCATTATCGAAACAAGGACTTTGTGAACAGCGGAAGACCGCCCTCTAATCAATCAAAACACGAGGATTTCGTGTATAATCTTCCCTTTAATCTCCTCTTCTTCACTGTAAACACGAGGATTTCATGTATAAACTGCAAACAAACATCATTGTAATAGTTTTCTTAAGATTTAAGAAACTATAAAGTGGACGTAGGCTTGGATTGAGCCCAACCACTATAAAAATATTGTGTGTATCCTTTACTTTTACTGCTTTTTCTGCATTGTTTGTGATCGTGAGGTTGTCACATTGAATTTGGGTGTTAGTACCAAAATTTGGTCTAACATTTTCACACATATTTGCTTTCTCTTCTTCGCAGGTATGGATTATACTTGCAGCTGGCAGGCCCGGCGCGGCCTTGGATTTCTTGGATTATCCAGAACACATCTTCCTTCATTCAGCAAGATATGTTCTGGGGGGCAAAATTTTGACCCGCTTTTTAGTCAAAGCAGTCATACATGGAATCTCTTCTGAACAATACGCTCAAGTGTTGGGAATACCGTCAGAAGACAGCAAGCGATTTGGTTGAAATCGCATCACAAACAAAGAATGGCCCGGAACTCCTATCGGACGACCTTTTCTGGGCCCGAAATCATCAATTACGGAGCTGAGCTCTGTTATTCTCGTAGCTCTCTGAATGAGCTTCAGTTTGAGCTTTGGTTCAACTCAATCGGACTTACGGTTTGAAAGTTATTCCCATTTCCGTGAACGCATGCAGAACCGGAAACTTGGATTTGGAATTAGCATATCCCTTTCGGATCGGATCGGCCTAGGAGGACCGGATCGGATTAAGACATCACTCCTTCACCAACTTAGCATCTTCCCTTCAACGCACAGGTGCCGGCTCGGATTGGAGACCCCGGTTCGAATCGGGATGAGGCAGACCCGACCCGCCTGCAGTAATCTACACAAAACTTCGCAATGTCTTCGGCTCGAAAGCTCCGCACCGGTTCGGATCGGGACCGAACCGATCCCCTTCGACTCTGCACAGAAGTGCACGCACGCTCTCTGCTGGAACAACCGGCTCGGTTCGGATCCGATCCGAACCGACTGGGCCTGCTGCTGCCACACTTCAGATTTGACCGATTCTCTTGCCATAACCACCTCCTACAAACACGGATCGGCCTCCACCTGTCCTAGCACGACCTGATGACCACTTCTCCACTACTTCCGAGATCACCTCAGCGCGTGCCACGTGCCCCTCCGATCCGAACCGATTCAGACTCCCTGGCACTCCTCTACGCCTATAAATACACCACAACATGGCCATTTCAAGGGACTTTTGGCACTTGTTATGGAGGGATTCCACCATTATCGAAACAAGGACTTTGTGAACAGCGGAAGACCGCCCTCTAATCAATCAAAACACGAGGATTTCGTGTATAATCTTCCCTTTAATCTCCTCTTCTTCACTGTAAACACGAGGATTTCATGTATAAACTGCAAACAAACATCATTGTAATAGTTTTCTTAAGATTTAAGAAACTATAAAGTGGACGTAGGCTTGGATTGAGCCCAACCACTATAAAAATATTGTGTGTATCCTTTACTTTTACTGCTTTTTCTGCATTGTTTGTGATCGTGAGGTTGTCACATTGAATTTGGGTGTTAGTACCAAAATTTGGTCTAACATTTTCACACATATTTGCTTTCTCTTCTTCGCAGGTATGGATTATACTTGCAGCTGGCAGGCCCGGCGCGGCCTTGGATTTCTTGGATTATCCAGAACACATCTTCCTTCATTCAGCAAGATATGTTCTGGGGGGCAAAATTTTGACCCGCTTTTTAGTCAAAGCAGTCATACATGGAATCTCTTCTGAACAATACGCTCAAGTGTTGGGAATACCGTCAGAAGACAGCAAGCGATTTGGTTGAAATCGCATCACGAATAAAGAATGGCCCGGAACTCCTATCGGACGACCTTTTCTGGGCCCGAAATCATCAATTACGGAGCTAAGCTCCGTAATTCTCGTAGCTCTCTGAATGAGCTTCAGTTTGAGCTTTGGTTCAACTCAATCGGACTTACGGTTTGAAAGTTATTCCCATTTCCGTGAACGCATGCAGAACCGGAAACTTGGATTTGGAATTAGCATATCCCTTTCGGATCGGATCGGCCTAGGAGGACCGGATCGGATTAAGACATCACTCCTTCACCAACTTAGCATCTTCCCTTCAACGCACAGGTGCCGGCTCGGATTGGAGACCCCGGTTCGGATCGGGATGAGGCAGACCCGACCCGCCTGCAGTAATCTACACAAAACTTCGCAATGTCTTCGGCTCGAAAGCTCCGCACCGGTTCGGATCGGGACCGAACCGATCCCCTTCGACTCTGCACAGAAGTGCACGCACGCTCTCTGCTGGAACAACCGGCTCGGTTCGGATCCGATCCGAACCGACTGGGCCTGCTGCTGCCACACTTCAGATTTGACCGATTCTCTTGCCATAACCACCTCCTACAAACACGGATCGGCCTCCACCTGTCCTAGCACGACCTGATGACCACTTCTCCACTACTTCCGAGATCACCTCAGCGCGTGCCACTTGCCCCTCCGATCCGAACCGATTCAGACTCCCTGGCACTCCTCTACGCCTATAAATACACCACAACATGGCCATTTCAAGGGACTTTTGGCACTTGTTATGGAGGGATTCCACCATTATCGAAACAAGGACTTTGTGAACAGCGGAAGACCGCCCTCTAATCAATCAAAACACGAGGATTTCGTGTATAATCTTCCCTTTAATCTCCTCTTCTTCACTGTAAACACGAGGATTTCATGTATAAACTGCAAACAAACATCATTGTAATAGTTTTCTTAAGATTTAAGAAACTATAAAGTGGACGTAGGCTTGGATTGAGCCCAACCACTATAAAAATATTGTGTGTATCCTTTACTTTTACTGCTTTTTCTGCATTGTTTGTGATCGTGAGGTTGTCACATTGAATTTGGGTGTTAGTACCAAAATTTGGTCTAACATTTTCACACATATTTGCTTTCTCTTCTTCGCAGGTATGGATTATACTTGCAGCTGGCAGGCCCGGCGCGGCCTTGGATTTCTTGGATTATCCAGAACACATCTTCCTTCATTCAGCAAGATATGTTCTGGGGGGCAAAATTTTGACCCGCTTTTTAGTCAAAGCAGTCATACATGGAATCTCTTCTGAACAATACGCTCAAGTGTTGGGAATACCGTCAGAAGACAGCAAGCGATTTGGTTGAAATCGCATCACAAACAAAGAATGGCCCGGAACTCCTATCGGACGACCTTTTCTGGGCCCGAAATCATCAATTACGGAGCTGAGCTCTGTTATTCTCGTAGCTCTCTGAATGAGCTTCAGTTTGAGCTTTGGTTCAACTCAATCGGACTTACGGTTTGAAAGTTATTCCCATTTCCGTGAACGCATGCAGAACCGGAAACTTGGATTTGGAATTAGCATATCCCTTTCGGATCGGATCGGCCTAGGAGGACCGGATCGGATTAAGACATCACTCCTTCACCAACTTAGCATCTTCCCTTCAACGCACAGGTGCCGGCTCGGATTGGAGACCCCGGTTCGGATCGGGATGAGGCAGACCCGACCCGCCTGCAGTAATCTACACAAAACTTCGCAATGTCTTCGGCTCGAAAGCTCCGCACCGGTTCGGATCGGGACCGAACCGATCCCCTTCGACTCTGCACAGAAGTGCACGCACGCTCTCTGCTGGAACAACCGGCTCGGTTCGGATCCGATCCGAACCGACTGGGCCTGCTGCTGCCACACTTCAGATTTGACCGATTCTCTTGCCATAACCACCTCCTACAAACACGGATCGGCCTCCACCTGTCCTAGCACGACCTGATGACCACTTCTCCACTACTTCCGAGATCACCTCAGCGCGTGCCACTTGCCCCTCCGATCCGAACCGATTCAGACTCCCTGGCACTCCTCTACGCCTATAAATACACCACAACATGGCCATTTCAAGGGACTTTTGGCACTTGTTATGGAGGGATTCCACCATTATCGAAACAAGGACTTTGTGAACAGCGGAAGACCGCCCTCTAATCAATCAAAACACGAGGATTTCGTGTATAATCTTCCCTTTAATCTCCTCTTCTTCACTGTAAACACGAGGATTTCATGTATAAACTGCAAACAAACATCATTGTAATAGTTTTCTTAAGATTTAAGAAACTATAAAGTGGACGTAGGCTTGGATTGAGCCCAACCACTATAAAAATATTGTGTGTATCCTTTACTTTTACTGCTTTTTCTGCATTGTTTGTGATCGTGAGGTTGTCACATTGAATTTGGGTGTTAGTACCAAAATTTGGTCTAACATTTTCACACATATTTGCTTTCTCTTCTTCGCAGGTATGGATTATACTTGCAGCTGGCAGGCCCGGCGCGGCCTTGGATTTCTTGGATTATCCAGAACACATCTTCCTTCATTCAGCAAGATATGTTCTGGGGGGCAAAATTTTGACCCGCTTTTTAGTCAAAGCAGTCATACATGGAATCTCTTCTGAACAATACGCTCAAGTGTTGGGAATACCGTCAGAAGACAGCAAGCGATTTGGTTGAAATCGCATCACAAACAAAGAATGGCCCGGAACTCCTATCGGACGACCTTTTCTGGGCCCGAAATCATCAATTACGGAGCTGAGCTCTGTTATTCTCGTAGCTCTCTGAATGAGCTTCAGTTTGAGCTTTGGTTCAACTCAATCGGACTTACGGTTTGAAAGTTATTCCCATTTCCGTGAACGCATGCAGAACCGGAAACTTGGATTTGGAATTAGCATATCCCTTTCGGATCGGATCGGCCTAGGAGGACCGGATCGGATTAAGACATCACTCCTTCACCAACTTAGCATCTTCCCTTCAACGCACAGGTGCCGGCTCGGATTGGAGACCCCGGTTCGGATCGGGATGAGGCAGACCCGACCCGCCTGCAGTAATCTACACAAAACTTCGCAATGTCTTCGGCTCGAAAGCTCCGCACCGGTTCGGATCGGGACCGAACCGATCCCCTTCGACTCTGCACAGAAGTGCACGCACGCTCTCTGCTGGAACAACCGGCTCGGTTCGGATCCGATCCGAACCGACTGGGCCTGCTGCTGCCACACTTCAGATTTGACCGATTCTCTTGCCATAACCACCTCCTACAAACACGGATCGGCCTCCACCTGTCCTAGCACGACCTGATGACCACTTCTCCACTACTTCCGAGATCACCTCAGCGCGTGCCACTTGCCCCTCCGATCCGAACCGATTCAGACTCCCTGGCACTCCTCTACGCCTATAAATACACCACAACATGGCCATTTCAAGGGACTTTTGGCACTTGTTATGGAGGGATTCCACCATTATCGAAACAAGGACTTTGTGAACAGCGGAAGACCGCCCTCTAATCAATCAAAACACGAGGATTTCGTGTATAATCTTCCCTTTAATCTCCTCTTCTTCACTGTAAACACGAGGATTTCATGTATAAACTGCAAACAAACATCATTGTAATAGTTTTCTTAAGATTTAAGAAACTATAAAGTGGACGTAGGCTTGGATTGAGCCCAACCACTATAAAAATATTGTGTGTATCCTTTACTTTTACTGCTTTTTCTGCATTGTTTGTGATCGTGAGGTTGTCACATTGAATTTGGGTGTTAGTACCAAAATTTGGTCTAACATTTTCACACATATTTGCTTTCTCTTCTTCGCAGGTATGGATTATACTTGCAGCTGGCAGGCCCGGCGCGGCCTTGGATTTCTTGGATTATCCAGAACACATCTTCCTTCATTCAGCAAGATATGTTCTGGGGGGCAAAATTTTGACCCGCTTTTTAGTCAAAGCAGTCATACATGGAATCTCTTCTGAACAATACGCTCAAGTGTTGGGAATACCGTCAGAAGACAGCAAGCGATTTGGTTGAAATCGCATCACAAACAAAGAATGGCCCGGAACTCCTATCGGACGACCTTTTCTGGGCCCGAAATCATCAATTACGGAGCTGAGCTCTGTAATTCTCGTAGCTCTCTGAATGAGCTTCAGTTTGAGCTTTGGTTCAACTCAATCGGACTTACGGTTTGAAAGTTATGCCCATTTCCGTGAACGCATGCAGAACCGGAAACTTGGATTTGGAATTAGCATATCCCTTTCGGATCGGATCGGCCTAGGAGGACCGGATCGGATTAAGACATCACTCCTTCACCAACTTAGCATCTTCCCTTCAACGCACAGGTGCCGGCTCGGATTGGAGACCCCGGTTCGGATCGGGATGAGGCAGACCCGACCCGCCTGCAGTAATCTACACAAAACTTCGCAATGTCTTCGGCTCGAAAGCTCCGCACCGGTTCGGATCGGGACCGAACCGATCCCCTTCGACTCTGCACAGAAGTGCACGCACGCTCTCTGCTGGAACAACCGGCTCGGTTCGGATCCGATCCGAACCGACTGGGCCTGCTGCTGCCACACTTCAGATTTGACCGATTCTCTTGCCATAACCACCTCCTACAAACACGGATCGGCCTCCACCTGTCCTAGCACGACCTGATGACCACTTCTCCACTACTTCCGAGATCACCTCAGCGCGTGCCACGTGCCCCTCCGATCCGAACCGATTCAGACTCCCTGGCACTCCTCTACGCCTATAAATACACCACAACATGGCCATTTCAAGGGACTTTTGGCACTTGTTATGGAGGGATTCCACCATTATCGAAACAAGGACTTTGTGAACAGCGGAAGACCGCCCTCTAATCAATCAAAACACGAGGATTTCGTGTATAATCTTCCCTTTAATCTCCTCTTCTTCACTGTAAACACGAGGATTTCATGTATAAACTGCAAACAAACATCATTGTAATAGTTTTCTTAAGATTTAAGAAACTATAAAGTGGACGTAGGCTTGGATTGAGCCCAACCACTATAAAAATATTGTGTGTATCCTTTACTTTTACTGCTTTTTCTGCATTGTTTGTGATCGTGAGGTTGTCACATTGAATTTGGGTGTTAGTACCAAAATTTGGTCTAACATTTTCACACATATTTGCTTTCTCTTCTTCGCAGGTATGGATTATACTTGCAGCTGGCAGGCCCGGCGCGGCCTTGGATTTCTTGGATTATCCAGAACACATCTTCCTTCATTCAGCAAGATATGTTCTGGGGGGCAAAATTTTGACCCGCTTTTTAGTCAAAGCAGTCATACATGGAATCTCTTCTGAACAATACGCTCAAGTGTTGGGAATACCGTCAGAAGACAGCAAGCGATTTGGTTGAAATCGCATCACAAACAAAGAATGGCCCGGAACTCCTATCGGACGACCTTTTCTGGGCCCGAAATCATCAATTACGGAGCTGAGCTCTGTAATTCTCGTAGCTCTCTGAATGAGCTTCAGTTTGAGCTTTGGTTCAACTCAATCGGACTTACGGTTTGAAAGTTATGCCCATTTCCGTGAACGCATGCAGAACCGGAAACTTGGATTTGGAATTAGCATACCCCTTTCGGATCGGATCGGCCTAGGAGGACCGGATCGGATTAAGACATCACTCCTTCACCAACTTAGCATCTTCCCTTCAACGCACAGGTGCCAGCTCGGATTGGAGACCCCGGTTCGGATCGGGATGAGGCAGACCCGACCCGCTTGCAGTAATCTACACAAAACTTCGCAATGTCTTCGGCTCGAAAGCTCCGCACCGGTTCGGATCGGGACCGAACCGATCCCCTTCGACTCTGCACAGAAGTGCACGCACGCTCTCTGCTGGAACAACCGGCTCGGTTCGGATCCGATCCGAACCGACTGGGCCTGCTGCTGCCACACTTCAGATTTGACCGATTCTCTTGCCATAACCACCTCCTACAAACACGGATCGGCCTCCACCTGTCCTAGCACGACCTGATGACCACTTCTCCACTACTTCCGAGATCACCTCAGCGCGTGCCACGTGCCCCTCCGATCCGAACCGATTCAGACTCCCTGGCACTCCTCTACGCCTATAAATACACCACAACATGGCCATTTCAAGGGACTTTTGGCACTTGTTATGGAGGGATTCCACCATTATCGAAACAAGGACTTTGTGAACAGCGGAAGACCGCCCTCTAATCAATCAAAACACGAGGATTTCGTGTATAATCTTCCCTTTAATCTCCTCTTCTTCACTGTAAACACGAGGATTTCATGTATAAACTGCAAACAAACATCATTGTAATAGTTTTCTTAAGATTTAAGAAACTATAAAGTGGACGTAGGCTTGGATTGAGCCCAACCACTATAAAAATATTGTGTGTATCCTTTACTTTTACTGCTTTTTCTGCATTGTTTGTGATCGTGAGGTTGTCACATTGAATTTGGGTGTTAGTACCAAAATTTGGTCTAACATTTTCACACATATTTGCTTTCTCTTCTTCGCAGGTATGGATTATACTTGCAGCTGGCAGGCCCGGCGCGGCCTTGGATTTCTTGGATTATCCAGAACACATCTTCCTTCATTCAGCAAGATATGTTCTGGGGGGCAAAATTTTGACCCGCTTTTTAGTCAAAGCAGTCATACATGGAATCTCTTCTGAACAATACGCTCAAGTGTTGGGAATACCGTCAGAAGACAGCAAGCGATTTGGTTGAAATCGCATCACAAACAAAGAATGGCCCGGAACTCCTATCGGACGACCTTTTCTGGGCCCGAAATCATCAATTACGGAGCAGAGCTCTGTAATTCTCGTAGCTCTCTGAATGAGCTTCAGTTTGAGCTTTGGTTCAACTCAATCGGACTTACGGTTTGAAAGTTATGCCCATTTCCGTGAACGCATGCAGAACCGGAAACTTGGATTTGGAATTAGCATACCCCTTTCGGATCGGATCGGCCTAGGAGGACCGGATCGGATTAAGACATCACTCCTTCACCAACTTAGCATCTTCCCTTCAACGCACAGGTGCCAGCTCGGATTGGAGACCCCGGTTCGGATCGGGATGAGGCAGACCCGACCCGCTTGCAGTAATCTACACAAAACTTCGCAATGTCTTCGGCTCGAAAGCTCCGCACCGGTTCGGATCGGGACCGAACCGATCCCCTTCGACTCTGCACAGAAGTGCACGCACGCTCTCTGCTGGAACAACCGGCTCGGTTCGGATCCGATCCGAACCGACTGGGCCTGCTGCTGCCACACTTCAGATTTGACCGATTCTCTTGCCATAACCACCTCCTACAAACACGGATCGGCCTCCACCTGTCCTAGCACGACCTGATGACCACTTCTCCACTACTTCCGAGATCACCTCAGCGCGTGCCACGTGCCCCTCCGATCCGAACCGATTCAGACTCCCTGGCACTCCTCTACGCCTATAAATACACCACAACATGGCCATTTCAAGGGACTTTTGGCACTTGTTATGGAGGGATTCCACCATTATCGAAACAAGGACTTTGTGAACAGCGGAAGACCGCCCTCTAATCAATCAAAACACGAGGATTTCGTGTATAATCTTCCCTTTAATCTCCTCTTCTTCACTGTAAACACGAGGATTTCATGTATAAACTGCAAACAAACATCATTGTAATAGTTTTCTTAAGATTTAAGAAACTATAAAGTGGACGTAGGCTTGGATTGAGCCCAACCACTATAAAAATATTGTGTGTATCCTTTACTTTTACTGCTTTTTCTGCATTGTTTGTGATCGTGAGGTTGTCACATTGAATTTGGGTGTTAGTACCAAAATTTGGTCTAACATTTTCACACATATTTGCTTTCTCTTCTTCGCAGGTATGGATTATACTTGCAGCTGGCAGGCCCGGCGCGGCCTTGGATTTCTTGGATTATCCAGAACACATCTTCCTTCATTCAGCAAGATATGTTCTGGGGGGCAAAATTTTGACCCGCTTTTTAGTCAAAGCAGTCATACATGGAATCTCTTCTGAACAATACGCTCAAGTGTTGGGAATACCGTCAGAAGACAGCAAGCGATTTGGTTGAAATCGCATCACAAACAAAGAATGGCCCGGAACTCCTATCGGACGACCTTTTCTGGGCCCGAAATCATCAATTACGGAGCAGAGCTCTGTAATTCTCGTAGCTCTCTGAATGAGCTTCAGTTTGAGCTTTGGTTCAACTCAATCGGACTTACGGTTTGAAAGTTATGCCCATTTCCGTGAACGCATGCAGAACCGGAAACTTGGATTTGGAATTAGCATACCCCTTTCGGATCGGATCGGCCTAGGAGGACCGGATCGGATTAAGACATCACTCCTTCACCAACTTAGCATCTTCCCTTCAACGCACAGGTGCCGGCTCGGATTGGAGACCCCGGTTCGGATCGGGATGAGGCAGACCCGACCCGCCTGCAGTAATCTACACAAAACTTCGCAATGTCTTCGGCTCGAAAGCTCCGCACCGGTTCGGATCGGGACCGAACCGATCCCCTTCGACTCTGCACAGAAGTGCACGCACGCTCTCTGCTGGAACAACCGGCTCGGTTCGGATCCGATCCGAACCGACTGGGCCTGCTGCTGCCACACTTCAGATTTGACCGATTCTCTTGCCATAACCACCTCCTACAAACACGGATCGGCCTCCACCTGTCCTAGCACGACCTGATGACCACTTCTCCACTACTTCCGAGATCACCTCAGCGCGTGCCACTTGCCCCTCCGATCCGAACCGATTCAGACTCCCTGGCACTCCTCTACGCCTATAAATACACCACAACATGGCCATTTCAAGGGACTTTTGGCACTTGTTATGGAGGGATTCCACCATTATCGAAACAAGGACTTTGTGAACAGCGGAAGACCGCCCTCTAATCAATCAAAACACGAGGATTTCGTGTATAATCTTCCCTTTAATCTCCTCTTCTTCACTGTAAACACGAGGATTTCATGTATAAACTGCAAACAAACATCATTGTAATAGTTTTCTTAAGATTTAAGAAACTATAAAGTGGACGTAGGCTTGGATTGAGCCCAACCACTATAAAAATATTGTGTGTATCCTTTACTTTTACTGCTTTTTCTGCATTGTTTGTGATCGTGAGGTTGTCACATTGAATTTGGGTGTTAGTACCAAAATTTGGTCTAACATTTTCACACATATTTGCTTTCTCTTCTTCGCAGGTATGGATTATACTTGCAGCTGGCAGGCCCGGCGCGGCCTTGGATTTCTTGGATTATCCAGAACACATCTTCCTTCATTCAGCAAGATATGTTCTGGGGGGCAAAATTTTGACCCGCTTTTTAGTCAAAGCAGTCATACATGGAATCTCTTCTGAACAATACGCTCAAGTGTTGGGAATACCGTCAGAAGACAGCAAGCGATTTGGTTGAAATCGCATCACAAACAAAGAATGGCCCGGAACTCCTATCGGACGACCTTTTCTGGGCCCGAAATCATCAATTACGGAGCTGAGCTCTGTAATTCTCGTAGCTCTCTGAATGAGCTTCAGTTTGAGCTTTGGTTCAACTCAATCGGACTTACGGTTTGAAAGTTATGCCCATTTCCGTGAACGCATGCAGAACCGGAAACTTGGATTTGGAATTAGCATATCCCTTTCGGATCGGATCGGCCTAGGAGGACCGGATCGGATTAAGACATCACTCCTTCACCAACTTAGCATCTTCCCTTCAACGCACAGGTGCCGGCTCGGATTGGAGACCCCGGTTCGGATCGGGATGAGGCAGACCCGACCCGCCTGCAGTAATCTACACAAAACTTCGCAATGTCTTCGGCTCGAAAGCTCCGCACCGGTTCGGATCGGGACCGAACCGATCCCCTTCGACTCTGCACAGAAGTGCACGCACGCTCTCTGCTGGAACAACCGGCTCGGTTCGGATCCGATCCGAACCGACTGGGCCTGCTGCTGCCACACTTCAGATTTGACCGATTCTCTTGCCATAACCACCTCCTACAAACACGGATCGGCCTCCACCTGTCCTAGCACGACCTGATGACCACTTCTCCACTACTTCCGAGATCACCTCAGCGCGTGCCACGTGCCCCTCCGATCCGAACCGATTCAGACTCCCTGGCACTCCTCTACGCCTATAAATACACCACAACATGGCCATTTCAAGGGACTTTTGGCACTTGTTATGGAGGGATTCCACCATTATCGAAACAAGGACTTTGTGAACAGCGGAAGACCGCCCTCTAATCAATCAAAACACGAGGATTTCGTGTATAATCTTCCCTTTAATCTCCTCTTCTTCACTGTAAACACGAGGATTTCATGTATAAACTGCAAACAAACATCATTGTAATAGTTTTCTTAAGATTTAAGAAACTATAAAGTGGACGTAGGCTTGGATTGAGCCCAACCACTATAAAAATATTGTGTGTATCCTTTACTTTTACTGCTTTTTCTGCATTGTTTGTGATCGTGAGGTTGTCACATTGAATTTGGGTGTTAGTACCAAAATTTGGTCTAACATTTTCACACATATTTGCTTTCTCTTCTTCGCAGGTATGGATTATACTTGCAGCTGGCAGGCCCGGCGCGGCCTTGGATTTCTTGGATTATCCAGAACACATCTTCCTTCATTCAGCAAGATATGTTCTGGGGGGCAAAATTTTGACCCGCTTTTTAGTCAAAGCAGTCATACATGGAATCTCTTCTGAACAATACGCTCAAGTGTTGGGAATACCGTCAGAAGACAGCAAGCGATTTGGTTGAAATCGCATCACAAACAAAGAATGGCCCGGAACTCCTATCGGACGACCTTTTCTGGGCCCGAAATCATCAATTACGGAGCAGAGCTCTGTAATTCTCGTAGCTCTCTGAATGAGCTTCAGTTTGAGCTTTGGTTCAACTCAATCGGACTTACGGTTTGAAAGTTATGCCCATTTCCGTGAACGCATGCAGAACCGGAAACTTGGATTTGGAATTAGCATACCCCTTTCGGATCGGATCGGCCTAGGAGGACCGGATCGGATTAAGACATCACTCCTTCACCAACTTAGCATCTTCCCTTCAACGCACAGGTGCCGGCTCGGATTGGAGACCCCGGTTCGGATCGGGATGAGGCAGACCCGACCCGCCTGCAGTAATCTACACAAAACTTCGCAATGTCTTCGGCTCGAAAGCTCCGCACCGGTTCGGATCGGGACCGAACCGATCCCCTTCGACTCTGCACAGAAGTGCACGCACGCTCTCTGCTGGAACAACCGGCTCGGTTCGGATCCGATCCGAACCGACTGGGCCTGCTGCTGCCACACTTCAGATTTGACCGATTCTCTTGCCATAACCACCTCCTACAAACACGGATCGGCCTCCACCTGTCCTAGCACGACCTGATGACCACTTCTCCACTACTTCCGAGATCACCTCAGCGCGTGCCACGTGCCCCTCCGATCCGAACCGATTCAGACTCCCTGGCACTCCTCTACGCCTATAAATACACCACAACATGGCCATTTCAAGGGACTTTTGGCACTTGTTATGGAGGGATTCCACCATTATCGAAACAAGGACTTTGTGAACAGCGGAAGACCGCCCTCTAATCAATCAAAACACGAGGATTTCGTGTATAATCTTCCCTTTAATCTCCTCTTCTTCACTGTAAACACGAGGATTTCATGTATAAACTGCAAACAAACATCATTGTAATAGTTTTCTTAAGATTTAAGAAACTATAAAGTGGACGTAGGCTTGGATTGAGCCCAACCACTATAAAAATATTGTGTGTATCCTTTACTTTTACTGCTTTTTCTGCATTGTTTGTGATCGTGAGGTTGTCACATTGAATTTGGGTGTTAGTACCAAAATTTGGTCTAACATTTTCACACATATTTGCTTTCTCTTCTTCGCAGGTATGGATTATACTTGCAGCTGGCAGGCCCGGCGCGGCCTTGGATTTCTTGGATTATCCAGAACACATCTTCCTTCATTCAGCAAGATATGTTCTGGGGGGCAAAATTTTGACCCGCTTTTTAGTCAAAGCAGTCATACATGGAATCTCTTCTGAACAATACGCTCAAGTGTTGGGAATACCGTCAGAAGACAGCAAGCGATTTGGTTGAAATCGCATCACAAACAAAGAATGGCCCGGAACTCCTATCGGACGACCTTTTCTGGGCCCGAAATCATCAATTACGGAGCTGAGCTCTGTAATTCTCGTAGCTCTCTGAATGAGCTTCAGTTTGAGCTTTGGTTCAACTCAATCGGACTTACGGTTTGAAAGTTATGCCCATTTCCGTGAACGCATGCAGAACCGGAAACTTGGATTTGGAATTAGCATACCCCTTTCGGATCGGATCGGCCTAGGAGGACCGGATCGGATTAAGACATCACTCCTTCACCAACTTAGCATCTTCCCTTCAACGCACAGGTGCCAGCTCGGATTGGAGACCCCGGTTCGGATCGGGATGAGGCAGACCCGACCCGCTTGCAGTAATCTACACAAAACTTCGCAATGTCTTCGGCTCGAAAGCTCCGCACCGGTTCGGATCGGGACCGAACCGATCCCCTTCGACTCTGCACAGAAGTGCACGCACGCTCTCTGCTGGAACAACCGGCTCGGTTCGGATCCGATCCGAACCGACTGGGCCTGCTGCTGCCACACTTCAGATTTGACCGATTCTCTTGCCATAACCACCTCCTACAAACACGGATCGGCCTCCACCTGTCCTAGCACGACCTGATGACCACTTCTCCACTACTTCCGAGATCACCTCAGCGCGTGCCACGTGCCCCTCCGATCCGAACCGATTCAGACTCCCTGGCACTCCTCTACGCCTATAAATACACCACAACATGGCCATTTCAAGGGACTTTTGGCACTTGTTATGGAGGGATTCCACCATTATCGAAACAAGGACTTTGTGAACAGCGGAAGACCGCCCTCTAATCAATCAAAACACGAGGATTTCGTGTATAATCTTCCCTTTAATCTCCTCTTCTTCACTGTAAACACGAGGATTTCATGTATAAACTGCAAACAAACATCATTGTAATAGTTTTCTTAAGATTTAAGAAACTATAAAGTGGACGTAGGCTTGGATTGAGCCCAACCACTATAAAAATATTGTGTGTATCCTTTACTTTTACTGCTTTTTCTGCATTGTTTGTGATCGTGAGGTTGTCACATTGAATTTGGGTGTTAGTACCAAAATTTGGTCTAACATTTTCACACATATTTGCTTTCTCTTCTTCGCAGGTATGGATTATACTTGCAGCTGGCAGGCCCGGCGCGGCCTTGGATTTCTTGGATTATCCAGAACACATCTTCCTTCATTCAGCAAGATATGTTCTGGGGGGCAAAATTTTGACCCGCTTTTTAGTCAAAGCAGTCATACATGGAATCTCTTCTGAACAATACGCTCAAGTGTTGGGAATACCGTCAGAAGACAGCAAGCGATTTGGTTGAAATCGCATCACAAACAAAGAATGGCCCGGAACTCCTATCGGACGACCTTTTCTGGGCCCGAAATCATCAATTACGGAGCAGAGCTCTGTAATTCTCGTAGCTCTCTGAATGAGCTTCAGTTTGAGCTTTGGTTCAACTCAATCGGACTTACGGTTTGAAAGTTATGCCCATTTCCGTGAACGCATGCAGAACCGGAAACTTGGATTTGGAATTAGCATACCCCTTTCGGATCGGATCGGCCTAGGAGGACCGGATCGGATTAAGACATCACTCCTTCACCAACTTAGCATCTTCCCTTCAACGCACAGGTGCCGGCTCGGATTGGAGACCCCGGTTCGGATCGGGATGAGGCAGACCCGACCCGCCTGCAGTAATCTACACAAAACTTCGCAATGTCTTCGGCTCGAAAGCTCCGCACCGGTTCGGATCGGGACCGAACCGATCCCCTTCGACTCTGCACAGAAGTGCACGCACGCTCTCTGCTGGAACAACCGGCTCGGTTCGGATCCGATCCGAACCGACTGGGCCTGCTGCTGCCACACTTCAGATTTGACCGATTCTCTTGCCATAACCACCTCCTACAAACACGGATCGGCCTCCACCTGTCCTAGCACGACCTGATGACCACTTCTCCACTACTTCCGAGATCACCTCAGCGCGTGCCACGTGCCCCTCCGATCCGAACCGATTCAGACTCCCTGGCACTCCTCTACGCCTATAAATACACCACAACATGGCCATTTCAAGGGACTTTTGGCACTTGTTATGGAGGGATTCCACCATTATCGAAACAAGGACTTTGTGAACAGCGGAAGACCGCCCTCTAATCAATCAAAACACGAGGATTTCGTGTATAATCTTCCCTTTAATCTCCTCTTCTTCACTGTAAACACGAGGATTTCATGTATAAACTGCAAACAAACATCATTGTAATAGTTTTCTTAAGATTTAAGAAACTATAAAGTGGACGTAGGCTTGGATTGAGCCCAACCACTATAAAAATATTGTGTGTATCCTTTACTTTTACTGCTTTTTCTGCATTGTTTGTGATCGTGAGGTTGTCACATTGAATTTGGGTGTTAGTACCAAAATTTGGTCTAACATTTTCACACATATTTGCTTTCTCTTCTTCGCAGGTATGGATTATACTTGCAGCTGGCAGGCCCGGCGCGGCCTTGGATTTCTTGGATTATCCAGAACACATCTTCCTTCATTAAGCAAGATATGTTCTGGGGGGCAAAATTTTGACCCGCTTTTTAGTCAAAGCAGTCATACATGGAATCTCTTCTGAACAATACGCTCAAGTGTTGGGAATACCGTCAGAAGACAGCAAGCGATTTGGTTGAAATCGCATCACAAACAAAGAATGGCCCGGAACTCCTATCGGACGACCTTTTCTGGGCCCGAAATCATCAATTACGGAGCTGAGCTCTGTAATTCTCGTAGCTCTCTGAATGAGCTTCAGTTTGAGCTTTGGTTCAACTCAATCGGACTTACGGTTTGAAAGTTATGCCCATTTCCGTGAACGCATGCAGAACCGGAAACTTGGATTTGGAATTAGCATACCCCTTTCGGATCGGATCGGCCTAGGAGGACCGGATCGGATTAAGACATCACTCCTTCACCAACTTAGCATCTTCCCTTCAACGCATAGGTGCCAGCTCGGATTGGAGACCCCGGTTCGGATCGGGATGAGGCAGACCCGACCCGCTTGCAGTAATCTACACAAAACTTCGCAATGTCTTCGGCTCGAAAGCTCCGCACCGGTTCGGATCGGGACCGAACCGATCCCCTTCGACTCTGCACAGAAGTGCACGCACGCTCTCTGCTGGAACAACCGGCTCGGTTCGGATCCGATCCGAACCGACTGGGCCTGCTGCTGCCACACTTCAGATTTGACCGATTCTCTTGCCATAACCACCTCCTACAAACACGGATCGGCCTCCACCTGTCCTAGCACGACCTGATGACCACTTCTCCACTACTTCCGAGATCACCTCAGCGCGTGCCACGTGCCCCTCCGATCCGAACCGATTCAGACTCCCTGGCACTCCTCTACGCCTATAAATACACCACAACATGGCCATTTCAAGGGACTTTTGGCACTTGTTATGGAGGGATTCCACCATTATCGAAACAAGGACTTTGTGAACAGCGGAAGACCGCCCTCTAATCAATCAAAACACGAGGATTTCGTGTATAATCTTCCCTTTAATCTCCTCTTCTTCACTGTAAACACGAGGATTTCATGTATAAACTGCAAACAAACATCATTGTAATAGTTTTCTTAAGATTTAAGAAACTATAAAGTGGACGTAGGCTTGGATTGAGCCCAACCACTATAAAAATATTGTGTGTATCCTTTACTTTTACTGCTTTTTCTGCATTGTTTGTGATCGTGAGGTTGTCACATTGAATTTGGGTGTTAGTACCAAAATTTGGTCTAACATTTTCACACATATTTGCTTTCTCTTCTTCGCAGGTATGGATTATACTTGCAGCTGGCAGGCCCGGCGCGGCCTTGGATTTCTTGGATTATCCAGAACACATCTTCCTTCATTCAGCAAGATATGTTCTGGGGGGCAAAATTTTGACCCGCTTTTTAGTCAAAGCAGTCATACATGGAATCTCTTCTGAACAATACGCTCAAGTGTTGGGAATACCGTCAGAAGACAGCAAGCGATTTGGTTGAAATCGCATCACAAACAAAGAATGGCCCGGAACTCCTATCGGACGACCTTTTCTGGGCCCGAAATCATCAATTACGGAGCAGAGCTCTGTAATTCTCGTAGCTCTCTGAATGAGCTTCAGTTTGAGCTTTGGTTCAACTCAATCGGACTTACGGTTTGAAAGTTATGCCCATTTCCGTGAACGCATGCAGAACCGGAAACTTGGATTTGGAATTAGCATACCCCTTTCGGATCGGATCGGCCTAGGAGGACCGGATCGGATTAAGACATCACTCCTTCACCAACTTAGCATCTTCCCTTCAACGCACAGGTGCCGGCTCGGATTGGAGACCCCGGTTCGGATCGGGATGAGGCAGACCCGACCCGCTTGCAGTAATCTACACAAAACTTCGCAATGTCTTCGGCTCGAAAGCTCCGCACCGGTTCGGATCGGGACCGAACCGATCCCCTTCGACTCTGCACAGAAGTGCACGCACGCTCTCTGCTGGAACAACCGGCTCGGTTCGGATCCGATCCGAACCGACTGGGCCTGCTGCTGCCACACTTCAGATTTGACCGATTCTCTTGCCATAACCACCTCCTACAAACACGGATCGGCCTCCACCTGTCCTAGCACGACCTGATGACCACTTCTCCACTACTTCCGAGATCACCTCAGCGCGTGCCACGTGCCCCTCCGATCCGAACCGATTCAGACTCCCTGGCACTCCTCTACGCCTATAAATACACCACAACATGGCCATTTCAAGGGACTTTTGGCACTTGTTATGGAGGGATTCCACCATTATCGAAACAAGGACTTTGTGAACAGCGGAAGACCGCCCTCTAATCAATCAAAACACGAGGATTTCGTGTATAATCTTCCCTTTAATCTCCTCTTCTTCACTGTAAACACGAGGATTTCATGTATAAACTGCAAACAAACATCATTGTAATAGTTTTCTTAAGATTTAAGAAACTATAAAGTGGACGTAGGCTTGGATTGAGCCCAACCACTATAAAAATATTGTGTGTATCCTTTACTTTTACTGCTTTTTCTGCATTGTTTGTGATCGTGAGGTTGTCACATTGAATTTGGGTGTTAGTACCAAAATTTGGTCTAACATTTTCACACATATTTGCTTTCTCTTCTTCGCAGGTATGGATTATACTTGCAGCTGGCAGGCCCGGCGCGGCCTTGGATTTCTTGGATTATCCAGAACACATCTTCCTTCATTCAGCAAGATATGTTCTGGGGGGCAAAATTTTGACCCGCTTTTTAGTCAAAGCAGTCATACATGGAATCTCTTCTGAACAATACGCTCAAGTGTTGGGAATACCGTCAGAAGACAGCAAGCGATTTGGTTGAAATCGCATCACAAACAAAGAATGGCCCGGAACTCCTATCGGACGACCTTTTCTGGGCCCGAAATCATCAATTACGGAGCTGAGCTCTGTAATTCTCGTAGCTCTCTGAATGAGCTTCAGTTTGAGCTTTGGTTCAACTCAATCGGACTTACGGTTTGAAAGTTATGCCCATTTCCGTGAACGCATGCAGAACCGGAAACTTGGATTTGGAATTAGCATACCCCTTTCGGATCGGATCGGCCTAGGAGGACCGGATCGGATTAAGACATCACTCCTTCACCAACTTAGCATCTTCCCTTCAACGCACAGGTGCCAGCTCGGATTGGAGACCCCGGTTCGGATCGGGATGAGGCAGACCCGACCCGCTTGCAGTAATCTACACAAAACTTCGCAATGTCTTCGGCTCGAAAGCTCCGCACCGGTTCGGATCGGGACCGAACCGATCCCCTTCGACTCTGCACAGAAGTGCACGCACGCTCTCTGCTGGAACAACCGGCTCGGTTCGGATCCGATCCGAACCGACTGGGCCTGCTGCTGCCACACTTCAGATTTGACCGATTCTCTTGCCATAACCACCTCCTACAAACACGGATCGGCCTCCACCTGTCCTAGCACGACCTGATGACCACTTCTCCACTACTTCCGAGATCACCTCAGCGCGTGCCACGTGCCCCTCCGATCCGAACCGATTCAGACTCCCTGGCACTCCTCTACGCCTATAAATACACCACAACATGGCCATTTCAAGGGACTTTTGGCACTTGTTATGGAGGGATTCCACCATTATCGAAACAAGGACTTTGTGAACAGCGGAAGACCGCCCTCTAATCAATCAAAACACGAGGATTTCGTGTATAATCTTCCCTTTAATCTCCTCTTCTTCACTGTAAACACGAGGATTTCATGTATAAACTGCAAACAAACATCATTGTAATAGTTTTCTTAAGATTTAAGAAACTATAAAGTGGACGTAGGCTTGGATTGAGCCCAACCACTATAAAAATATTGTGTGTATCCTTTACTTTTACTGCTTTTTCTGCATTGTTTGTGATCGTGAGGTTGTCACATTGAATTTGGGTGTTAGTACCAAAATTTGGTCTAACATTTTCACACATATTTGCTTTCTCTTCTTCGCAGGTATGGATTATACTTGCAGCTGGCAGGCCCGGCGCGGCCTTGGATTTCTTGGATTATCCAGAACACATCTTCCTTCATTCAGCAAGATATGTTCTGGGGGGCAAAATTTTGACCCGCTTTTTAGTCAAAGCAGTCATACATGGAATCTCTTCTGAACAATACGCTCAAGTGTTGGGAATACCGTCAGAAGACAGCAAGCGATTTGGTTGAAATCGCATCACAAACAAAGAATGGCCCGGAACTCCTATCGGACGACCTTTTCTGGGCCCGAAATCATCAATTACGGAGCAGAGCTCTGTAATTCTCGTAGCTCTCTGAATGAGCTTCAGTTTGAGCTTTGGTTCAACTCAATCGGACTTACGGTTTGAAAGTTATGCCCATTTCCGTGAACGCATGCAGAACCGGAAACTTGGATTTGGAATTAGCATACCCCTTTCGGATCGGATCGGCCTAGGAGGACCGGATCGGATTAAGACATCACTCCTTCACCAACTTAGCATCTTCCCTTCAACGCACAGGTGCCGGCTCGGATTGGAGACCCCGGTTCGGATCGGGATGAGGCAGACCCGACCCGCTTGCAGTAATCTACACAAAACTTCGCAATGTCTTCGGCTCGAAAGCTCCGCACCGGTTCGGATCGGGACCGAACCGATCCCCTTCGACTCTGCACAGAAGTGCACGCACGCTCTCTGCTGGAACAACCGGCTCGGTTCGGATCCGATCCGAACCGACTGGGCCTGCTGCTGCCACACTTCAGATTTGACCGATTCTCTTGCCATAACCACCTCCTACAAACACGGATCGGCCTCCACCTGTCCTAGCACGACCTGATGACCACTTCTCCACTACTTCCGAGATCACCTCAGCGCGTGCCACGTGCCCCTCCGATCCGAACCGATTCAGACTCCCTGGCACTCCTCTACGCCTATAAATACACCACAACATGGCCATTTCAAGGGACTTTTGGCACTTGTTATGGAGGGATTCCACCATTATCGAAACAAGGACTTTGTGAACAGCGGAAGACCGCCCTCTAATCAATCAAAACACGAGGATTTCGTGTATAATCTTCCCTTTAATCTCCTCTTCTTCACTGTAAACACGAGGAACTCATGTATAAATTGCAAACAAACATCATTGTAATAGTTTTCTTAAGATTTAAGAAACTATAAAGTGGACGTAGGCTTGGATTGAGCCCAACCACTATAAAAATATTGTGTGTATCCTTTACTTTTACTGCTTTTTCTGCATTGTTTGTGATCGTGAGGTTGTCACATTGAATTTGGGTGTTAGTAACAAAATTTGGTCTAACATTTTCACACATATTTGCTTTCTCTTCTTCGCAGGTATGGATTATACTTGCAGCTGGCAGGCCCGGCGCGGCCTTGGATTTCTTGGATTATCCAGAACACATCTTCCTTCATTCAGCAAGATATGTTCTGGGGGGCAAAATTTTGACCCGCTTTTTAGTCAAAGCAGTCATACATGGAATCTCTTCTGAACAATACGCTCAAGTGTTGGGAATACCGTCAGAAGACAGCAAGCGATTTGGTTGAAATCGCATCACAAACAAAGAATGGCCCGGAACTCCTATCGGACGACCTTTTCTGGGCCCGAAATCATCAATTACGGAGCTGAGCTCTGTAATTCTCGTAGCTCTCTGAATGAGCTTCAGTTTGAGCTTTGGTTCAACTCAATCGGACTTACGGTTTGAAAGTTATGCCCATTTCCGTGAACGCATGCAGAACCGGAAACTTGGATTTGGAATTAGCATACCCCTTTCGGATCGGATCGGCCTAGGAGGACCGGATCGGATTAAGACATCACTCCTTCACCAACTTAGCATCTTCCCTTCAACGCACAGGTGCCGGCTCGGATTGGAGACCCCGGTTCGGATCGGGATGAGGCAGACCCGACCCGCTTGCAGTAATCTACACAAAACTTCGCAATGTCTTCGGCTCGAAAGCTCCGCACCGGTTCGGATCGGGACCGAACCGATCCCCTTCGACTCTGCACAGAAGTGCACGCACGCTCTCTGCTGGAACAACCGGCTCGGTTCGGATCCGATCCGAACCGACTGGGCCTGCTGCTGCCACACTTCAGATTTGACCGATTCTCTTGCCATAACCACCTCCTACAAACACGGATCGGCCTCCACCTGTCCTAGCACGACCTGATGACCACTTCTCCACTACTTCCGAGATCACCTCAGCGCGTGCCACGTGCCCCTCCGATCCGAACCGATTCAGACTCCCTGGCACTCCTCTACGCCTATAAATACACCACAACATGGCCATTTCAAGGGACTTTTGGCACTTGTTATGGAGGGATTCCACCATTATCGAAACAAGGACTTTGTGAACAGCGGAAGACCGCCCTCTAATCAATCAAAACACGAGGATTTCGTGTATAATCTTCCCTTTAATCTCCTCTTCTTCACTGTAAACACGAGGATTTCATGTATAAACTGCAAACAAACATCATTGTAATAGTTTTCTTAAGATTTAAGAAACTATAAAGTGGACGTAGGCTTGGATTGAGCCCAACCACTATAAAAATATTGTGTGTATCCTTTACTTTTACTGCTTTTTCTGCATTGTTTGTGATCGTGAGGTTGTCACATTGAATTTGGGTGTTAGTACCAAAATTTGGTCTAACATTTTCACACATATTTGCTTTCTCTTCTTCGCAGGTATGGATTATACTTGCAGCTGGCAGGCCCGGCGCGGCCTTGGATTTCTTGGATTATCCAGAACACATCTTCCTTCATTCAGCAAGATATGTTCTGGGGGGCAAAATTTTGACCCGCTTTTTAGTCAAAGCAGTCATACATGGAATCTCTTCTGAACAATACGCTCAAGTGTTGGGAATACCGTCAGAAGACAGCAAGCGATTTGGTTGAAATCGCATCACAAACAAAGAATGGCCCGGAACTCCTATCGGACGACCTTTTCTGGGCCCGAAATCATCAATTACGGAGCAAAGCTCTGTAATTCTCGTAGCTCTCTGAATGAGCTTCAGTTTGAGCTTTGGTTCAACTCAATCGGACTTACGGTTTGAAAGTTATGCCCATTTCCGTGAACGCATGCAGAACCGGAAACTTGGATTTGGAATTAGCATACCCCTTTCGGATCGGATCGGCCTAGGAGGACCGGATCGGATTAAGACATCACTCCTTCACCAACTTAGCATCTTCCCTTCAACGCACAGGTGCCGGCTCGGATTGGAGACCCCGGTTCGGATCGGGATGAGGCAGACCCGACCCGCTTGCAGTAATCTACACAAAACTTCGCAATGTCTTCGGCTCGAAAGCTCCGCACCGGTTCGGATCGGGACCGAACCGATCCCCTTCGACTCTGCACAGAAGTGCACGCACGCTCTCTGCTGGAACAACCGGCTCGGTTCGGATCCGATCCGAACCGACTGGGCCTGCTGCTGCCACACTTCAGATTTGACCGATTCTCTTGCCATAACCACCTCCTACAAACACGGATCGGCCTCCACCTGTCCTAGCACGACCTGATGACCACTTCTCCACTACTTCCGAGATCACCTCAGCGCGTGCCACGTGCCCCTCCGATCCGAACCGATTCAGACTCCCTGGCACTCCTCTACGCCTATAAATACACCACAACATGGCCATTTCAAGGGACTTTTGGCACTTGTTATGGAGGGATTCCACCATTATCGAAACAAGGACTTTGTGAACAGCGGAAGACCGCCCTCTAATCAATCAAAACACGAGGATTTCGTGTATAATCTTCCCTTTAATCTCCTCTTCTTCACTGTAAACACGAGGAACTCATGTATAAATTGCAAACAAACATCATTGTAATAGTTTTCTTAAGATTTAAGAAACTATAAAGTGGACGTAGGCTTGGATTGAGCCCAACCACTATAAAAATATTGTGTGTATCCTTTACTTTTACTGCTTTTTCTGCATTGTTTGTGATCGTGAGGTTGTCACATTGAATTTGGGTGTTAGTAACAAAATTTGGTCTAACATTTTCACACATATTTGCTTTCTCTTCTTCGCAGGTATGGATTATACTTGCAGCTGGCAGGCCCGGCGCGGCCTTGGATTTCTTGGATTATCCAGAACACATCTTCCTTCATTCAGCAAGATATGTTCTGGGGGGCAAAATTTTGACCCGCTTTTTAGTCAAAGCAGTCATACATGGAATCTCTTCTGAACAATACGCTCAAGTGTTGGGAATACCGTCAGAAGACAGCAAGCGATTTGGTTGAAATCGCATCACAAACAAAGAATGGCCCGGAACTCCTATCGGACGACCTTTTCTGGGCCCGAAATCATCAATTACGGAGCTGAGCTCTGTAATTCTCGTAGCTCTCTGAATGAGCTTCAGTTTGAGCTTTGGTTCAACTCAATCGGACTTACGGTTTGAAAGTTATGCCCATTTCCGTGAACGCATGCAGAACCGGAAACTTGGATTTGGAATTAGCATACCCCTTTCGGATCGGATCGGCCTAGGAGGACCGGATCGGATTAAGACATCACTCCTTCACCAACTTAGCATCTTCCCTTCAACGCACAGGTGCCGGCTCGGATTGGAGACCCCGGTTCGGATCGGGATGAGGCAGACCCGACCCGCTTGCAGTAATCTACACAAAACTTCGCAATGTCTTCGGCTCGAAAGCTCCGCACCGGTTCGGATCGGGACCGAACCGATCCCCTTCGACTCTGCACAGAAGTGCACGCACGCTCTCTGCTGGAACAACCGGCTCGGTTCGGATCCGATCCGAACCGACTGGGCCTGCTGCTGCCACACTTCAGATTTGACCGATTCTCTTGCCATAACCACCTCCTACAAACACGGATCGGCCTCCACCTGTCCTAGCACGACCTGATGACCACTTCTCCACTACTTCCGAGATCACCTCAGCGCGTGCCACGTGCCCCTCCGATCCGAACCGATTCAGACTCCCTGGCACTCCTCTACGCCTATAAATACACCACAACATGGCCATTTCAAGGGACTTTTGGCACTTGTTATGGAGGGATTCCACCATTATCGAAACAAGGACTTTGTGAACAGCGGAAGACCGCCCTCTAATCAATCAAAACACGAGGATTTCGTGTATAATCTTCCCTTTAATCTCCTCTTCTTCACTGTAAACACGAGGATTTCATGTATAAACTGCAAACAAACATCATTGTAATAGTTTTCTTAAGATTTAAGAAACTATAAAGTGGACGTAGGCTTGGATTGAGCCCAACCACTATAAAAATATTGTGTGTATCCTTTACTTTTACTGCTTTTTCTGCATTGTTTGTGATCGTGAGGTTGTCACATTGAATTTGGGTGTTAGTACCAAAATTTGGTCTAACATTTTCACACATATTTGCTTTCTCTTCTTCGCAGGTATGGATTATACTTGCAGCTGGCAGGCCCGGCGCGGCCTTGGATTTCTTGGATTATCCAGAACACATCTTCCTTCATTCAGCAAGATATGTTCTGGGGGGCAAAATTTTGACCCGCTTTTTAGTCAAAGCAGTCATACATGGAATCTCTTCTGAACAATACGCTCAAGTGTTGGGAATACCGTCAGAAGACAGCAAGCGATTTGGTTGAAATCGCATCACAAACAAAGAATGGCCCGGAACTCCTATCGGACGACCTTTTCTGGGCCCGAAATCATCAATTACGGAGCAGAGCTCTGTAATTCTCGTAGCTCTCTGAATGAGCTTCAGTTTGAGCTTTGGTTCAACTCAATCGGACTTACGGTTTGAAAGTTATGCCCATTTCCGTGAACGCATGCAGAACCGGAAACTTGGATTTGGAATTAGCATACCCCTTTCGGATCGGATCGGCCTAGGAGGACCGGATCGGATTAAGACATCACTCCTTCACCAACTTAGCATCTTCCCTTCAACGCACAGGTGCCGGCTCGGATTGGAGACCCCGGTTCGGATCGGGATGAGGCAGACCCGACCCGCTTGCAGTAATCTACACAAAACTTCGCAATGTCTTCGGCTCGAAAGCTCCGCACCGGTTCGGATCGGGACCGAACCGATCCCCTTCGACTCTGCACAGAAGTGCACGCACGCTCTCTGCTGGAACAACCGGCTCGGTTCGGATCCGATCCGAACCGACTGGGCCTGCTGCTGCCACACTTCAGATTTGACCGATTCTCTTGCCATAACCACCTCCTACAAACACGGATCGGCCTCCACCTGTCCTAGCACGACCTGATGACCACTTCTCCACTACTTCCGAGATCACCTCAGCGCGTGCCACGTGCCCCTCCGATCCGAACCGATTCAGACTCCCTGGCACTCCTCTACGCCTATAAATACACCACAACATGGCCATTTCAAGGGACTTTTGGCACTTGTTATGGAGGGATTCCACCATTATCGAAACAAGGACTTTGTGAACAGCGGAAGACCGCCCTCTAATCAATCAAAACACGAGGATTTCGTGTATAATCTTCCCTTTAATCTCCTCTTCTTCACTGTAAACACGAGGAACTCATGTATAAATTGCAAACAAACATCATTGTAATAGTTTTCTTAAGATTTAAGAAACTATAAAGTGGACGTAGGCTTGGATTGAGCCCAACCACTATAAAAATATTGTGTGTATCCTTTACTTTTACTGCTTTTTCTGCATTGTTTGTGATCGTGAGGTTGTCACATTGAATTTGGGTGTTAGTAACAAAATTTGGTCTAACATTTTCACACATATTTGCTTTCTCTTCTTCGCAGGTATGGATTATACTTGCAGCTGGCAGGCCCGGCGCGGCCTTGGATTTCTTGGATTATCCAGAACACATCTTCCTTCATTCAGCAAGATATGTTCTGGGGGGCAAAATTTTGACCCGCTTTTTAGTCAAAGCAGTCATACATGGAATCTCTTCTGAACAATACGCTCAAGTGTTGGGAATACCGTCAGAAGACAGCAAGCGATTTGGTTGAAATCGCATCACAAACAAAGAATGGCCCGGAACTCCTATCGGACGACCTTTTCTGGGCCCGAAATCATCAATTACGGAGCTGAGCTCTGTAATTCTCGTAGCTCTCTGAATGAGCTTCAGTTTGAGCTTTGGTTCAACTCAATCGGACTTACGGTTTGAAAGTTATGCCCATTTCCGTGAACGCATGCAGAACCGGAAACTTGGATTTGGAATTAGCATACCCCTTTCGGATCGGATCGGCCTAGGAGGACCGGATCGGATTAAGACATCACTCCTTCACCAACTTAGCATCTTCCCTTCAACGCACAGGTGCCGGCTCGGATTGGAGACCCCGGTTCGGATCGGGATGAGGCAGACCCGACCCGCTTGCAGTAATCTACACAAAACTTCGCAATGTCTTCGGCTCGAAAGCTCCGCACCGGTTCGGATCGGGACCGAACCGATCCCCTTCGACTCTGCACAGAAGTGCACGCACGCTCTCTGCTGGAACAACCGGCTCGGTTCGGATCCGATCCGAACCGACTGGGCCTGCTGCTGCCACACTTCAGATTTGACCGATTCTCTTGCCATAACCACCTCCTACAAACACGGATCGGCCTCCACCTGTCCTAGCACGACCTGATGACCACTTCTCCACTACTTCCGAGATCACCTCAGCGCGTGCCACGTGCCCCTCCGATCCGAACCGATTCAGACTCCCTGGCACTCCTCTACGCCTATAAATACACCACAACATGGCCATTTCAAGGGACTTTTGGCACTTGTTATGGAGGGATTCCACCATTATCGAAACAAGGACTTTGTGAACAGCGGAAGACCGCCCTCTAATCAATCAAAACACGAGGATTTCGTGTATAATCTTCCCTTTAATCTCCTCTTCTTCACTGTAAACACGAGGAACTCATGTATAAACTGCAAACAAACATCATTGTAATAGTTTTCTTAAGATTTAAGAAACTATAAAGTGGACGTAGGCTTGGATTGAGCCCAACCACTATAAAAATATTGTGTGTATCCTTTACTTTTACTGCTTTTTCTGCATTGTTTGTGATCGTGAGGTTGTCACATTGAATTTGGGTGTTAGTAACAAAATTTGGTCTAACATTTTCACACATATTTGCTTTCTCTTCTTCGCAGGTATGGATTATACTTGCAGCTGGCAGGCCCGGCGCGGCCTTGGATTTCTTGGATTATCCAGAACACATCTTCCTTCATTCAGCAAGATATGTTCTGGGGGGCAAAATTTTGACCCGCTTTTTAGTCAAAGCAGTCATACATGGAATCTCTTCTGAACAATACGCTCAAGTGTTGGGAATACCGTCAGAAGACAGCAAGCGATTTGGTTGAAATCGCATCACAAACAAAGAATGGCCCGGAACTCCTATCGGACGACCTTTTCTGGGCCCGAAATCATCAATTACGGAGCTGAGCTCTGTAATTCTCGTAGCTCTCTGAATGAGCTTCAGTTTGAGCTTTGGTTCAACTCAATCGGACTTACGGTTTGAAAGTTATGCCCATTTCCGTGAACGCATGCAGAACCGGAAACTTGGATTTGGAATTAGCATACCCCTTTCGGATCGGATCGGCCTAGGAGGACCGGATCGGATTAAGACATCACTCCTTCACCAACTTAGCATCTTCCCTTCAACGCACAGGTGCCGGCTCGGATTGGAGACCCCGGTTCGGATCGGGATGAGGCAGACCCGACCCGCTTGCAGTAATCTACACAAAACTTCGCAATGTCTTCGGCTCGAAAGCTCCGCACCGGTTCGGATCGGGACCGAACCGATCCCCTTCGACTCTGCACAGAAGTGCACGCACGCTCTCTGCTGGAACAACCGGCTCGGTTCGGATCCGATCCGAACCGACTGGGCCTGCTGCTGCCACACTTCAGATTTGACCGATTCTCTTGCCATAACCACCTCCTACAAACACGGATCGGCCTCCACCTGTCCTAGCACGACCTGATGACCACTTCTCCACTACTTCCGAGATCACCTCAGCGCGTGCCACGTGCCCCTCCGATCCGAACCGATTCAGACTCCCTGGCACTCCTCTACGCCTATAAATACACCACAACATGGCCATTTCAAGGGACTTTTGGCACTTGTTATGGAGGGATTCCACCATTATCGAAACAAGGACTTTGTGAACAGCGGAAGACCGCCCTCTAATCAATCAAAACACGAGGATTTCGTGTATAATCTTCCCTTTAATCTCCTCTTCTTCACTGTAAACACGAGGATTTCATGTATAAACTGCAAACAAACATCATTGTAATAGTTTTCTTAAGATTTAAGAAACTATAAAGTGGACGTAGGCTTGGATTGAGCCCAACCACTATAAAAATATTGTGTGTATCCTTTACTTTTACTGCTTTTTCTGCATTGTTTGTGATCGTGAGGTTGTCACATTGAATTTGGGTGTTAGTACCAAAATTTGGTCTAACATTTTCACACATATTTGCTTTCTCTTCTTCGCAGGTATGGATTATACTTGCAGCTGGCAGGCCCGGCGCGGCCTTGGATTTCTTGGATTATCCAGAACACATCTTCCTTCATTCAGCAAGATATGTTCTGGGGGGCAAAATTTTGACCCGCTTTTTAGTCAAAGCAGTCATACATGGAATCTCTTCTGAACAATACGCTCAAGTGTTGGGAATACCGTCAGAAGACAGCAAGCGATTTGGTTGAAATCGCATCACAAACAAAGAATGGCCCGGAACTCCTATCGGACGACCTTTTCTGGGCCCGAAATCATCAATTACGGAGCTGAGCTCTGTAATTCTCGTAGCTCTCTGAATGAGCTTCAGTTTGAGCTTTGGTTCAACTCAATCGGACTTACGGTTTGAAAGTTATGCCCATTTCCGTGAACGCATGCAGAACCGGAAACTTGGATTTGGAATTAGCATATCCCTTTCGGATCGGATCGGCCTAGGAGGACCGGATCGGATTAAGACATCACTCCTTCACCAACTTAGCATCTTCCCTTCAACGCACAGGTGCCGGCTCGGATTGGAGACCCCGGTTCGGATCGGGATGAGGCAGACCCGACCCGCCTGCAGTAATCTACACAAAACTTCGCAATGTCTTCGGCTCGAAAGCTCCGCACCGGTTCGGATCGGGACCGAACCGATCCCCTTCGACTCTGCACAGAAGTGCACGCACGCTCTCTGCTGGAACAACCGGCTCGGTTCGGATCCGATCCGAACCGACTGGGCCTGCTGCTGCCACACTTCAGATTTGACCGATTCTCTTGCCATAACCACCTCCTACAAACACGGATCGGCCTCCACCTGTCCTAGCACGACCTGATGACCACTTCTCCACTACTTCCGAGATCACCTCAGCGCGTGCCACGTGCCCCTCCGATCCGAACCGATTCAGACTCCCTGGCACTCCTCTACGCCTATAAATACACCACAACATGGCCATTTCAAGGGACTTTTGGCACTTGTTATGGAGGGATTCCACCATTATCGAAACAAGGACTTTGTGAACAGCGGAAGACCGCCCTCTAATCAATCAAAACACGAGGATTTCGTGTATAATCTTCCCTTTAATCTCCTCTTCTTCACTGTAAACACGAGGATTTCATGTATAAACTGCAAACAAACATCATTGTAATAGTTTTCTTAAGATTTAAGAAACTATAAAGTGGACGTAGGCTTGGATTGAGCCCAACCACTATAAAAATATTGTGTGTATCCTTTACTTTTACTGCTTTTTCTGCATTGTTTGTGATCGTGAGGTTGTCACATTGAATTTGGGTGTTAGTACCAAAATTTGGTCTAACATTTTCACACATATTTGCTTTCTCTTCTTCGCAGGTATGGATTATACTTGCAGCTGGCAGGCCCGGCGCGGCCTTGGATTTCTTGGATTATCCAGAACACATCTTCCTTCATTCAGCAAGATATGTTCTGGGGGGCAAAATTTTGACCCGCTTTTTAGTCAAAGCAGTCATACATGGAATCTCTTCTGAACAATACGCTCAAGTGTTGGGAATACCGTCAGAAGACAGCAAGCGATTTGGTTGAAATCGCATCACAAACAAAGAATGGCCCGGAACTCCTATCGGACGACCTTTTCTGGGCCCGAAATCATCAATTACAGAGCTAAGCTCTGTAATTCTCGTAGCTCTCTGAATGAGCTTCAGTTTGAGCTTTGGTTCAACTCAATCGGACTTACGGTTTGAAAGTTATGCCCATTTCCGTGAACGCATGCAGAACCGGAAACTTGGATTTGGAATTAGCATATCCCTTTCGGATCGGATCGGCCTAGGAGGACCGGATCGGATTAAGACATCACTCCTTCACCAACTTAGCATCTTCCCTTCAACGCACAGGTGCCGGCTCGGATTGGAGACCCCGGTTCGGATCGGGATGAGGCAGACCCGACCCGCCTGCAGTAATCTACACAAAACTTCGCAATGTCTTCGGCTCGAAAGCTCCGCACCGGTTCGGATCGGGACCGAACCGATCCCCTTCGACTCTGCACAGAAGTGCACGCACGCTCTCTGCTGGAACAACCGGCTCGGTTCGGATCCGATCCGAACCGACTGGGCCTGCTGCTGCCACACTTCAGATTTGACCGATTCTCTTGCCATAACCACCTCCTACAAACACGGATCGGCCTCCACCTGTCCTAGCACGACCTGATGACCACTTCTCCACTACTTCCGAGATCACCTCAGCGCGTGCCACGTGCCCCTCCGATCCGAACCGATTCAGACTCCCTGGCACTCCTCTACGCCTATAAATACACCACAACATGGCCATTTCAAGGGACTTTTGGCACTTGTTATGGAGGGATTCCACCATTATCGAAACAAGGACTTTGTGAACAGCGGAAGACCGCCCTCTAATCAATCAAAACACGAGGATTTCGTGTATAATCTTCCCTTTAATCTCCTCTTCTTCACTGTAAACACGAGGATTTCATGTATAAACTGCAAACAAACATCATTGTAATAGTTTTCTTAAGATTTAAGAAACTATAAAGTGGACGTAGGCTTGGATTGAGCCCAACCACTATAAAAATATTGTGTGTATCCTTTACTTTTACTGCTTTTTCTGCATTGTTTGTGATCGTGAGGTTGTCACATTGAATTTGGGTGTTAGTACCAAAATTTGGTCTAACATTTTCACACATATTTGCTTTCTCTTCTTCGCAGGTATGGATTATACTTGCAGCTGGCAGGCCCGGCGCGGCCTTGGATTTCTTGGATTATCCAGAACACATCTTCCTTCATTCAGCAAGATATGTTCTGGGGGGCAAAATTTTGACCCGCTTTTTAGTCAAAGCAGTCATACATGGAATCTCTTCTGAACAATACGCTCAAGTGTTGGGAATACCGTCAGAAGACAGCAAGCGATTTGGTTGAAATCGCATCACAAACAAAGAATGGCCCGGAACTCCTATCGGACGACCTTTTCTGGGCCCGAAATCATCAATTACAGAGCTAAGCTCTGTAATTCTCGTAGCTCTCTGAATGAGCTTCAGTTTGAGCTTTGGTTCAACTCAATCGGACTTACGGTTTGAAAGTTATGCCCATTTCCGTGAACGCATGCAGAACCGGAAACTTGGATTTGGAATTAGCATATCCCTTTCGGATCGGATCGGCCTAGGAGGACCGGATCGGATTAAGACATCACTCCTTCACCAACTTAGCATCTTCCCTTCAACGCACAGGTGCCGGCTCGGATTGGAGACCCCGGTTCGGATCGGGATGAGGCAGACCCGACCCGCCTGCAGTAATCTACACAAAACTTCGCAATGTCTTCGGCTCGAAAGCTCCGCACCGGTTCGGATCGGGACCGAACCGATCCCCTTCGACTCTGCACAGAAGTGCACGCACGCTCTCTGCTGGAACAACCGGCTCGGTTCGGATCCGATCCGAACCGACTGGGCCTGCTGCTGCCACACTTCAGATTTGACCGATTCTCTTGCCATAACCACCTCCTACAAACACGGATCGGCCTCCACCTGTCCTAGCACGACCTGATGACCACTTCTCCACTACTTCCGAGATCACCTCAGCGCGTGCCACGTGCCCCTCCGATCCGAACCGATTCAGACTCCCTGGCACTCCTCTACGCCTATAAATACACCACAACATGGCCATTTCAAGGGACTTTTGGCACTTGTTATGGAGGGATTCCACCATTATCGAAACAAGGACTTTGTGAACAGCGGAAGACCGCCCTCTAATCAATCAAAACACGAGGATTTCGTGTATAATCTTCCCTTTAATCTCCTCTTCTTCACTGTAAACACGAGGATTTCATGTATAAACTGCAAACAAACATCATTGTAATAGTTTTCTTAAGATTTAAGAAACTATAAAGTGGACGTAGGCTTGGATTGAGCCCAACCACTATAAAAATATTGTGTGTATCCTTTACTTTTACTGCTTTTTCTGCATTGTTTGTGATCGTGAGGTTGTCACATTGAATTTGGGTGTTAGTACCAAAATTTGGTCTAACATTTTCACACATATTTGCTTTCTCTTCTTCGCAGGTATGGATTATACTTGCAGCTGGCAGGCCCGGCGCGGCCTTGGATTTCTTGGATTATCCAGAACACATCTTCCTTCATTCAGCAAGATATGTTCTGGGGGGCAAAATTTTGACCCGCTTTTTAGTCAAAGCAGTCATACATGGAATCTCTTCTGAACAATACGCTCAAGTGTTGGGAATACCGTCAGAAGACAGCAAGCGATTTGGTTGAAATCGCATCACAAACAAAGAATGGCCCGGAACTCCTATCGGACGACCTTTTCTGGGCCCGAAATCATCAATTACGGAGCTGAGCTCTGTAATTCTCGTAGCTCTCTGAATGAGCTTCAGTTTGAGCTTTGGTTCAACTCAATCGGACTTACGGTTTGAAAGTTATGCCCATTTCCGTGAACGCATGCAGAACCGGAAACTTGGATTTGGAATTAGCATACCCCTTTCGGATCGGATCGGCCTAGGAGGACCGGATCGGATTAAGACATCACTCCTTCACCAACTTAGCATCTTCCCTTCAACGCACAGGTGCCGGCTCGGATTGGAGACCCCGGTTCGGATCGGGATGAGGCAGACCCGACCCGCCTGCAGTAATCTACACAAAACTTCGCAATGTCTTCGGCTCGAAAGCTCCGCACCGGTTCGGATCGGGACCGAACCGATCCCCTTCGACTCTGCACAGAAGTGCACGCACGCTCTCTGCTGGAACAACCGGCTCGGTTCGGATCCGATCCGAACCGACTGGGCCTGCTGCTGCCACACTTCAGATTTGACCGATTCTCTTGCCATAACCACCTCCTACAAACACGGATCGGCCTCCACCTGTCCTAGCACGACCTGATGACCACTTCTCCACTACTTCCGAGATCACCTCAGCGCGTGCCACGTGCCCCTCCGATCCGAACCGATTCAGACTCCCTGGCACTCCTCTACGCCTATAAATACACCACAACATGGCCATTTCAAGGGACTTTTGGCACTTGTTATGGAGGGATTCCACCATTATCGAAACAAGGACTTTGTGAACAGCGGAAGACCGCCCTCTAATCAATCAAAACACGAGGATTTCGTGTATAATCTTCCCTTTAATCTCCTCTTCTTCACTGTAAACACGAGGATTTCATGTATAAACTGCAAACAAACATCATTGTAATAGTTTTCTTAAGATTTAAGAAACTATAAAGTGGACGTAGGCTTGGATTGAGCCCAACCACTATAAAAATATTGTGTGTATCCTTTACTTTTACTGCTTTTTCTGCATTGTTTGTGATCGTGAGGTTGTCACATTGAATTTGGGTGTTAGTACCAAAATTTGGTCTAACATTTTCAGACATATTTGCTTTCTCTTCTTCGCAGGTATGGATTATACTTGCAGCTGGCAGGCCCGGCGCGGCCTTGGATTTCTTGGATTATCCAGAACACATCTTCCTTCATTCAGCAAGATATGTTCTGGGGGGCAAAATTTTGACCCGCTTTTTAGTCAAAGCAGTCATACATGGAATCTCTTCTGAACAATACGCTCAAGTGTTGGGAATACCGTCAGAAGACAGCAAGCGATTTGGTTGAAATCGCATCACAAACAAAGAATGGCCCGGAACTCCTATCGGACGACCTTTTCTGGGCCCGAAATCATCAATTACGAAGCAGAGCTCTGTAATTCTCGTAGCTCTCTGAATGAGCTTCAGTTTGAGCTTTGGTTCAACTCAATCGGACTTACGGTTTGAAAGTTATGCCCATTTCCGTGAACGCATGCAGAACCGGAAACTTGGATTTGGAATTAGCATACCCCTTTCGGATCGGATCGGCCTAGGAGGACCGGATCGGATTAAGACATCACTCCTTCACCAACTTAGCATCTTCCCTTCAACGCACAGGTGCCGGCTCGGATTGGAGACCCCGGTTCGGATCGGGATGAGGCAGACCCGACCCGCCTGCAGTAATCTACACAAAACTTCGCAATGTCTTCGGCTCGAAAGCTCCGCACCGGTTCGGATCGGGACCGAACCGATCCCCTTCGACTCTGCACAGAAGTGCACGCACGCTCTCTGCTGGAACAACCGGCTCGGTTCGGATCCGATCCGAACCGACTGGGCCTGCTGCTGCCACACTTCAGATTTGACCGATTCTCTTGCCATAACCACCTCCTACAAACACGGATCGGCCTCCACCTGTCCTAGCACGACCTGATGACCACTTCTCCACTACTTCCGAGATCACCTCAGCGCGTGCCACGTGCCCCTCCGATCCGAACCGATTCAGACTCCCTGGCACTCCTCTACGCCTATAAATACACCACAACATGGCCATTTCAAGGGACTTTTGGCACTTGTTATGGAGGGATTCCACCATTATCGAAACAAGGACTTTGTGAACAGCGGAAGACCGCCCTCTAATCAATCAAAACACGAGGATTTCGTGTATAATCTTCCCTTTAATCTCCTCTTCTTCACTGTAAACACGAGGATTTCATGTATAAACTGCAAACAAACATCATTGTAATAGTTTTCTTAAGATTTAAGAAACTATAAAGTGGACGTAGGCTTGGATTGAGCCCAACCACTATAAAAATATTGTGTGTATCCTTTACTTTTACTGCTTTTTCTGCATTGTTTGTGATCGTGAGGTTGTCACATTGAATTTAGGTGTTAGTACCAAAATTTGGTCTAACATTTTCACACATATTTGCTTTCTCTTCTTCGCAGGTATGGATTATACTTGCAGCTGGCAGGCCCGGCGCGGCCTTGGATTTCTTGGATTATCCAGAACACATCTTCCTTCATTCAGCAAGATATGTTCTGGGGGGCAAAATTTTGACCCGCTTTTTAGTCAAAGCAGTCATACATGGAATCTCTTCTGAACAATACGCTCAAGTGTTGGGAATACCGTCAGAAGACAGCAAGCGATTTGGTTGAAATCGCATCACAAACAAAGAATGGCCCGGAACTCCTATCGGACGACCTTTTCTGGGCCCGAAATCATCAATTACGGAGCTGAGCTCTGTAATTCTCGTAGCTCTCTGAATGAGCTTCAGTTTGAGCTTTGGTTCAACTCAATCGGACTTACGGTTTGAAAGTTATGCCCATTTCCGTGAACGCATGCAGAACCGGAAACTTGGATTTGGAATTAGCATATCCCTTTCGGATCGGATCGGCCTAGGAGGACCGGATCGGATTAAGACATCACTCCTTCACCAACTTAGCATCTTCCCTTCAACGCACAGGTGCCGGCTCGGATTGGAGACCCCGGTTCGGATCGGGATGAGGCAGACCCGACCCGCCTGCAGTAATCTACACAAAACTTCGCAATGTCTTCGGCTCGAAAGCTCCGCACCGGTTCGGATCGAGACCGAACCGATCCCCTTCGACTCTGCACAGAAGTGCACGCACGCTCTCTGCTGGAACAACCGGCTCGGTTCGGATCCGATCCGAACCGACTGGGCCTGCTGCTGCCACACTTCAGATTTGACCGATTCTCTTGCCATAACCACCTCCTACAAACACGGATCGGCCTCCACCTGTCCTAGCACGACCTGATGACCACTTCTCCACTACTTCCGAGATCACCTCAGCGCATGCCACGTGCCCCTCCGATCCGAACCGATTCAGACTCCCTGGCACTCCTCTACGCCTATAAATACACCACAACATGGCCATTTCAAGGGACTTTTGGCACTTGTTATGGAGGGATTCCACCATTATCGAAACAAGGACTTTGTGAACAGCGGAAGACCGCCCTCTAATCAATCAAAACACGAGGATTTCGTGTATAGTCTTCCCTTTAATCTCCTCTTCTTCACTGTAAACACGAGGATTTCATGTATAAACTGCAAACAAACATCATTGTAATAGTTTTCTTAAGATTTAAGAAACTATAAAGTGGACGTAGGCTTGGATTGAGCCCAACCACTATAAAAATATTGTGTGTATCCTTTACTTTTACTGCTTTTTCTGCATTGTTTGTGATCGTGAGGTTGTCACATTGAATTTGGGTGTTAGTACCAAAATTTGGTCTAACATTTTCAGACATATTTGCTTTCTCTTCTTCGCAGGTATGGATTATACTTGCAGCTGGCAGGCCCGGCACGGCCTTGGATTTCTTGGATTATCCAGAACACATCTTCCTTCATTCAGCAAGATATGTTCTGGGGGGCAAAATTTTGACCCGCTTTTTAGTCAAAGCAGTCATACATGGAATCTCTTCTGAACAATACGCTCAAGTGTTGGGAATACCGTCAGAAGACAGCAAGCGATTTGGTTGAAATCGCATCACAAACAAAGAATGGCCCGGAACTCCTATCGGACGACCTTTTCTGGGCCCGAAATCATCAATTACGGAGCTGAGCTCTGTAATTCTCGTAGCTCTCTGAATGAGCTTCAGTTTGAGCTTTGGTTCAACTCAATCGGACTTACGGTTTGAAAGTTATGCCCATTTCCGTGAACGCATGCAGAACCGGAAACTTGGATTTGGAATTAGCATACCCCTTTCGGATCGGATCGGCCTAGGAGGACCGGATCGGATTAAGACATCACTCCTTCACCAACTTAGCATCTTCCCTTCAACGCACAGGTGCCGGCTCGGATTGGAGACCCCGGTTCGGATCGGGATGAGGCAGACCCGACCCGCCTGCAGTAATCTACACAAAACTTCGCAATGTCTTCGGCTCGAAAGCTCCGCACCGGTTCGGATCGGGACCGAACCGATCCCCTTCGACTCTGCACAGAAGTGCACGCACGCTCTCTGCTGGAACAACCGGCTCGGTTCGGATCCGATCCGAACCGACTGGGCCTGCTGCTGCCACACTTCAGATTTGACCGATTCTCTTGCCATAACCACCTCCTACAAACACGGATCGGCCTCCACCTGTCCTAGCACGACCTGATGACCACTTCTCCACTACTTCCAAGATCACCTCAGCGCGTGCCACGTGCCCCTCCGATCCGAACCGATTCAGACTCCCTGGCACTCCTCTACGCCTATAAATACACCACAACATGGCCATTTCAAGGGACTTTTGGCACTTGTTATGGAGGGATTCCACCATTATCGAAACAAGGACTTTGTGAACAGCGGAAGACCGCCCTCTAATCAATCAAAACACGAGGATTTCGTGTATAATCTTCCCTTTAATCTCCTCTTCTTCACTGTAAACACGAGGATTTCATGTATAAACTGCAAACAAACATCATTGTAATAGTTTTCTTAAGATTTAAGAAACTATAAAGTGGACGTAGGCTTGGATTGAGCCCAACCACTATAAAAATATTGTGTGTATCCTTTACTTTTACTGCTTTTTCTGCATTGTTTGTGATCGTGAGGTTGTCACATTGAATTTGGGTGTTAGTACCAAAATTTGGTCTAACATTTTCACACATATTTGCTTTCTCTTCTTCGCAGGTATGGATTATACTTGCAGCTGGCAGGCCCGGCACGGCCTTGGATTTCTTCGATTATCCAGAACACATCTTCCTTCATTCAGCAAGATATGTTCTGGGGGGCAAAATTTTGACCCGCTTTTTAGTCAAAGCAGTCATACATGGAATCTCTTCTGAACAATACGCTCAAGTGTTGGGAATACCGTCAGAAGACAGCAAGCGATTTGGTTGAAATCGCATCACAAACAAAGAATGGCCCGGAACTCCTATCGGACGACCTTTTCTGGGCACGAAATCATCAATTACGGAGCTGAGCTCTGTAATTCTCGTAGCTCTCTAAATGAGCTTCAGTTTGAGCTTTGGTTCAACTCAATCGGACTTACGGTTTGAAAGTTATGCCCATTTCCGTGAACGCATGCAGAACCGGAAACTTGGATTTGGAATTAGCATACCCCTTTCGGATCGGATCGGCCTAGGAGGACCGGATCGGATTAAGACATCACTCCTTCACCAACTTAGCATCTTCCCTTCAACGCACAGGTGCCGGCTCGGATTGGAGACCCCGGTTCGGATCGGGATGAGGCAGACCCGACCCGCCTGCAGTAATCTACACAAAACTTCGCAATGTCTTCGGCTCGAAAGCTCCGCACCGGTTCGGATCGGGACCGAACCGATCCCCTTCGACTCTGCACAGAAGTGCACGCACGCTCTCTGCTGGAACAACCGGCTCGGTTCGGATCCGATCCGAACCGACTGGGCCTGCTGCTGCCACACTTCAGATTTGACCGATTCTCTTGCCATAACCACCTCCTACAAACACGGATCGGCCTCCACCTGTCCTAGCACGACCTGATGACCACTTCTCCACTACTTCCAAGATCACCTCAGCGCGTGCCACGTGCCCCTCCGATCCGAACCGATTCAGACTCCCTGGCACTCCTCTACGCCTATAAATACACCACAACATGGCCATTTCAAGGGACTTTTGGCACTTGTTATGGAGGGATTCCACCATTATCGAAACAAGGACTTTGTGAACAGCGGAAGACCGCCCTCTAATCAATCAAAACACGAGGATTTCGTGTATAATCTTCCCTTTAATCTCCTCTTCTTCACTGTAAACACGAGGATTTCATGTATAAACTGCAAACAAACATCATTGTAATAGTTTTCTTAAGATTTAAGAAACTATAAAGTGGACGTAGGCTTGGATTGAGCCCAACCACTATAAAAATATTGTGTGTATCCTTTACTTTTACTGCTTTTTCTGCATTGTTTGTGATCGTGAGGTTGTCACATTGAATTTGGGTGTTAGTACCAAAATTTGGTCTAACATTTTCACACATATTTGCTTTCTCTTCTTCGCAGGTATGGATTATACTTGCAGCTGGCAGGCCCGGCACGGCCTTGGATTTCTTCGATTATCCAGAACACATCTTCCTTCATTCAGCAAGATATGTTCTGGGGGGCAAAATTTTGACCCGCTTTTTAGTCAAAGCAGTCATACATGGAATCTCTTCTGAACAATACGCTCAAGTGTTGGGAATACCGTCAGAAGACAGCAAGCGATTTGGTTGAAATCGCATCACAAACAAAGAATGGCCCGGAACTCCTATCGGACGACCTTTTCTGGGCACGAAATCATCAATTACGGAGCTGAGCTCTGTAATTCTCGTAGCTCTCTAAATGAGCTTCAGTTTGAGCTTTGGTTCAACTCAATCGGACTTACGGTTTGAAAGTTATGCCCATTTCCGTGAACGCATGCAGAACCGGAAACTTGGATTTGGAATTAGCATACCCCTTTCGGATCGGATCGGCCTAGGAGGACCGGATCGGATTAAGACATCACTCCTTCACCAACTTAGCATCTTCCCTTCAACGCACAGGTGCCGGCTCGGATTGGAGACCCCGGTTCGGATCGGGATGAGGCAGACCCGACCCGCCTGCAGTAATCTACACAAAACTTCGCAATGTCTTCGGCTCGAAAGCTCCGCACCGGTTCGGATCGGGACCGAACCGATCCCCTTCGACTCTGCACAGAAGTGCACGCACGCTCTCTGCTGGAACAACCGGCTCGGTTCGGATCCGATCCGAACCGACTGGGCCTGCTGCTGCCACACTTCAGATTTGACCGATTCTCTTGCCATAACCACCTCCTACAAACACGGATCGGCCTCCACCTGTCCTAGCACGACCTGATGACCACTTCTCCACTACTTCCAAGATCACCTCAGCGCGTGCCACGTGCCCCTCCGATCCGAACCGATTCAGACTCCCTGGCACTCCTCTACGCCTATAAATACACCACAACATGGCCATTTCAAGGGACTTTTGGCACTTGTTATGGAGGGATTCCACCATTATCGAAACAAGGACTTTGTGAACAGCGGAAGACCGCCCTCTAATCAATCAAAACACGAGGATTTCGTGTATAATCTTCCCTTTAATCTCCTCTTCTTCACTGTAAACACGAGGATTTCATGTATAAACTGCAAACAAACATCATTGTAATAGTTTTCTTAAGATTTAAGAAACTATAAAGTGGACGTAGGCTTGGATTGAGCCCAACCACTATAAAAATATTGTGTGTATCCTTTACTTTTACTGCTTTTTCTGCATTGTTTGTGATCGTGAGGTTGTCACGTTGAATTTGGGTGTTAGTACCAAAATTTGGTATAACATTTTCACACATATTTGCTTTCTCTTCTTCGCAGGTATGGATTATACTTGCAGCTGGCAGGCCCGGATCGGCCTTGGATTTCTTCGATTATCCAGAACACATCTTCCTTCATTCAGCAAGATATGTTCTGCGGGGCAAAATGTTGACCCGCTTTTTAGTCAAAGCAGTCATACATGGAATCTCTTCTGAACAATACGCTCAAGTGTTGGGAATACCGTCAGAAGACAGCAAGCGATTTGGTTGAAATCGCATCACAAACAAAGAATGGCCCGGATCTCCTATCGGACGACCTTTTCTGGGCCCGAAATCATCAATTACGGAGCTGAGCTCAGTAATTCTCGTAGCTCTCTGAATAAGCTTCAGTTTGAGCTTTGGTTCAACTCAATCGGACTTACGGTTTGAAAGTTATGCCTATTTCCGTGAACGGATGCAGAACCGGAAACTTGGATTTGGAATTAGCATATCCCTTTCGGATCGGATCGGCCTAGGAGGACCGGATCGGATTAAGACATCACTCCTTCACCAACTTAGCATCTTCCCTTCAACGCACAGGTGCCGGCTCGGATTGGAGACCCCGGTTCGGATCGGGATGAGGCAGACCCGACCCGCCTGCAGTAATCTACACAAAACTTCGCAATGTCTTCGGCTCGAAAGCTCCGCACCGGTTCGGATCGGGACCGAACCGATCCCCTTCGACTCTGCACAGAAGTGCACGCACGCTCTCTGCTGGAACAACCGGCTCGGTTCGGATCCGATCCGAACCGACTGGGCCTGCTGCTGCCACACTTCAGATTTGACCGATTCTCTTGCCATAACCACCTCCTACAAACACGGATCGGCCTCCACCTGTCCTACCACGACCTGATGACCACTTCTCCACTACTTCCAAGATCACCTCAGCGCGTGCCACGTGCCCCTCCGATCCGAACCGATTCAGACTCCCTGGCACTCCTCTACGCCTATAAATACACCACAACATGGCCATTTCAAGGGACTTTTGGCACTTGTTATGGAGGGATTCCACCATTATCGAAACAAGGACTTTGTGAACAGCGGAAGACCGCCCTCTAATCAATCAAAACACGAGGATTTCGTGTATAATCTTCCCTTTAATCTCCTCTTCTTCACTGTAAACACGAGGATTTCATGTATAAACTGCAAACAAACATCATTGTAATAGTTTTCTTAAGATTTAAGAAACTATAAAGTGGACGTAGGCTTGGATTGAGCCCAACCACTATAAAAATATTGTGTGTATCCTTTACTTTTACTGCTTTTTCTGCATTGTTTGTGATCGTGAGGTTGTCACGTTGAATTTGGGTGTTAGTACCAAAATTTGGTATAACATTTTCACACATATTTGCTTTCTCTTCTTCGCAGGTATGGATTATACTTGCAGCTGGCAGGCCCGGATCGGCCTTGGATTTCTTCGATTATCCAGAACACATCTTCCTTCATTCAGCAAGATATGTTCTGCGGGGCAAAATGTTGACCCGCTTTTTAGTCAAAGCAGTCATACATGGAATCTCTTCTGAACAATACGCTCAAGTGTTGGGAATACCGTCAGAAGACAGCAAGCGATTTGGTTGAAATCGCATCACAAACAAAGAATGGCCCGGATCTCCTATCGGACGACCTTTTCTGGGCCCGAAATCATCAATTACGGAGCTGAGCTCAGTAATTCTCGTAGCTCTCTGAATAAGCTTCAGTTTGAGCTTTGGTTCAACTCAATCGGACTTACGGTTTGAAAGTTATGCCTATTTCCGTGAACGGATGCAGAACCGGAAACTTGGATTTGGAATTAGCATATCCCTTTCGGATCGGATCGGCCTAGGAGGACCGGATCGGATTAAGACATCACTCCTTCACCAACTCAGCATCTTCCCTTCAACGCACAGGTGCCGGATCGGATTGGAGACCCCGGTTCGGATCGGGATGAGGCAGACCCGACCCGCCTGCATTATTCTACACAAAACTTCGCAATGTCTTCGGCTCCAAAGCTCCGCACCGGTTCGGATCGAGACCGAACCGATCCCCCTCGACTCTGCACAGAAGTGCACGCACGCTCTCTGCTAGAACAACCGGCTCGGTTCGGATCCAATCCGAACCGACTGGGCCTGCTGCTGCCACACTTCAGATTTGACTGATTCTCTTGCCATAACCACCTCCTACAAACACGGATCGGCCTCCACCTATCCTAGCACGACCTGAATACCACTTCTCCACTACTTCCGAGATCACCTCAGCGCGTGCCACGTGCCCCTCCGATCCGAACCGATTCAGACTCCCTGGCACTCCTTTACGCCTATAAATACACCACAACATGGCCATTTCAAGGGACTTTTGGCACTTGTTCTGGAGGGATTCCACCATTATCGACACAAGGACTTTGTGAACAGCGGAAGACCGCCCTCTAATCAATCAAAACACGAGGATTTCGTGTATAATCTTCCCTTTAATCTCCTCTTCTTCACTGTAAACACGAGGATTTCATGTATAAACTGCAAACAAACATCATTGTAATAGTTTACTTAAGATTTAAGAAACTATAAAGTGGACGTAGGCTTGGATTGAGCCCAACCACTATAAAAATATTGTGTCTATGCTTTACTTTTACTGCTTTTTCTGCATTATTCGATGATCGTGAGGTTGTCACGTTGAATTTGGGTGTTAGTACCAAAATTTGGTCTAACATTTTCACACATATTTGCTTTCTCTTCTTCGCAGGTATGGATTATACTTGCAGCTGGCAGGCCCGGATCGGCCTTGGATTTCTTCGATTATCCAGAACACATCTTCCTTCATTCAGCAAGATATGTTCTGGGGGGCAAAATGTTGACCCGCTTTTTAGTCAAAGCAGTCATACATGGAATCTCTTCTGAACAATACGCTCAAGTGTTGGGAATACCGTCAGAAGACAGCAAGTGATTTGGTTGAAATCGCATCACAAACAAAGAATGGCCCGGATCTCCTATCGAACGACGTTTTCTGGGCCCGAAATCATCAATTACGGAGCTGAGCTCTGTAATTCTCGTAGCTCTCTGAATGAGCTTCAGTTTGAGCTTTGGTTCAACTCAATCGGACTTACGGTTTGAAAGTTATGCCCATTTCCGTGAACGCATGCAGAACCGGAAACTTGGATTTGGAATTAGCATATCCCTTTCGGATCGGATCGGCCTAGGAGGACCGGATCGGATTAAGACATCACTCCTTCACCAACTTAGCATCTTCCCTTCAACGCACAGGTGCCGGCTCGGATTGGAGACCCCGGTTCAGATCGGGATGAGGCAGACCCGACCCGCCTGCAGTAATCTACACAAAACTTCGCAATGTCTTCGGCTCGAAAGCTCCGCACCGGTTCGGATCGGGACCGAACCGATCCCCTTCGACTCTGCACAGAAGTGCACGCACGCTCTCTGCTGGAACAACCGGCTCGGTTCGGATCCGATCCGAACCGACTGGGCCTGCTGCTGCCACACTTCAGATTTGACCGATTCTCTTGCCATAACCACCTCCTACAAACACGGATCGGCCTCCACCTGTCCTAGCACGACCTGATGACCACTTCTCCACTACTTCCGAGATCACCTCAGCGCGTCCACGTGCCCCTCCGATCCGAACCGATTCAGACTCCCTGGCACTCCTCTACGCCTATAAATACACCACAACATGGCCATTTCAAGGGACTTTTGGCACTTGTTATGGAGGGATTCCACCATTATCGAAACAAGGACTTTGTGAACAGCGGAAGACCGCCCTCTAATCAATCAAAACACGAGGATTTCGTGTATAATCTTCCCTTTAATCTCCTCTTCTTCACTGTAAACACGAGGATTTCATGTATAAACTGCAAACAAACATCATTGTAATAGTTTTCTTAAGATTTAAGAAACTATAAAGTGGACGTAGGCTTGGATTGAGCCCAACCACTATAAAAATATTGTGTGTATCCTTTACTTTTACTGCTTTTTCTGCATTGTTTGTGATCGTGAGGTTGTCACATTGAATTTGGGTGTTAGTACCAAAATTTGGTCTAACATTTTCACACATAATTGCTTTCTCTTCTTCGCAGGTATGGATTATACTTGCAGCTGGCAGGCCCGGCGCGGCCTTGGATTTCTTGGATTATCCAGAACACATCTTCCTTCATTCAGCAAGATATGTTCTGGGGGGCAAAATTTTGACCCGCTTTTTAGTCAAAGCAGTCATACATGGAATCTCTTCTGAACAATACGCTCAAGTGTTGGGAATACCGTCAGAAGACAGCAAGCGATTTGGTTGAAATCGCATCACAAACAAAGAATGGCCCGGAACTCCTATCGGACGACCTTTTCTGGGCCCGAAATCATCAATTACGGAGCTGAGCTCTGTAATTCTCGTAGCTCTCTGAATGAGCTTCAGTTTGAGCTTTGGTTCAACTCAATCGGACTTACGGTTTGAAAGTTATGCCCATTTCCGTGAACGCATGCAGAACCGGAAACTTGGATTTGGAATTAGCATATCCCTTTCGGATCGGATCGGCCTAGGAGGACCGGATCGGATTAAGACATCACTCCTTCACCAACTTAGCATCTTCCCTTCAACGCACAGGTGCCGGCTCGGATTGGAGACCCCGGTTCGGATCGGGATGAGGCAGACCCGACCCGCCTGCAGTAATCTACACAAAACTTCGCAATGTCTTCGGCTCGAAAGCTCCGCACCGGTTCGGATCGAGACCGAACCGATCCCCTTCGACTCTGCACAGAAGTGCACGCACGCTCTCTGCTGGAACAACCGGCTCGGTTCGGATCCGATCCGAACCGACTGGGCCTGCTGCTGCCACACTTCAGATTTGACCGATTCTCTTGCCATAACCACCTCCTACAAACACGGATCGGCCTCCACCTGTCCTAGCACGACCTGATGACCACTTCTCCACTACTTCCGAGATCACCTCAGCGCATGCCACGTGCCCCTCCGATCCGAACCGATTCAGACTCCCTGGCACTCCTCTACGCCTATAAATACACCACAACATGGCCATTTCAAGGGACTTTTGGCACTTGTTATGGAGGGATTCCACCATTATCGAAACAAGGACTTTGTGAACAGCGGAAGACCGCCCTCTAATCAATCAAAACACGAGGATTTCGTGTATAGTCTTCCCTTTAATCTCCTCTTCTTCACTGTAAACACGAGGATTTCATGTATAAACTGCAAACAAACATCATTGTAATAGTTTTCTTAAGATTTAAGAAACTATAAAGTGGACGTAGGCTTGGATTGAGCCCAACCACTATAAAAATATTGTGTGTATCCTTTACTTTTACTGCTTTTTCTGCATTGTTTGTGATCGTGAGGTTGTCACATTGAATTTGGGTGTTAGTACCAAAATTTGGTCTAACATTTTCAGACATATTTGCTTTCTCTTCTTCGCAGGTATGGATTATACTTGCAGCTGGCAGGCCCGGCACGGCCTTGGATTTCTTGGATTATCCAGAACACATCTTCCTTCATTCAGCAAGATATGTTCTGGGGGGCAAAATTTTGACCCGCTTTTTAGTCAAAGCAGTCATACATGGAATCTCTTCTGAACAATACGCTCAAGTGTTGGGAATACCGTCAGAAGACAGCAAGCGATTTGGTTGAAATCGCATCACAAACAAAGAATGGCCCGGAACTCCTATCGGACGACCTTTTCTGGGCCCGAAATCATCAATTACGGAGCTGAGCTCTGTAATTCTCGTAGCTCTCTGAATGAGCTTCAGTTTGAGCTTTGGTTCAACTCAATCGGACTTACGGTTTGAAAGTTATGCCCATTTCCGTGAACGCATGCAGAACCGGAAACTTGGATTTGGAATTAGCATATCCCTTTCGGATCGGATCGGCCTAGGAGGACCGGATCGGATTAAGACATCACTCCTTCACCAACTTAGCATCTTCCCTTCAACGCACAGGTGCCGGCTCGGATTGGAGACCCCGGTTCGGATCGGGATGAGGCAGACCCGACCCGCCTGCAGTAATCTACACAAAACTTCGCAATGTCTTCGGCTCGAAAGCTCCGCACCGGTTCGGATCGAGACCGAACCGATCCCCTTCGACTCTGCACAGAAGTGCACGCACGCTCTCTGCTGGAACAACCGGCTCGGTTCGGATCCGATCCGAACCGACTGGGCCTGCTGCTGCCACACTTCAGATTTGACCGATTCTCTTGCCATAACCACCTCCTACAAACACGGATCGGCCTCCACCTGTCCTAGCACGACCTGATGACCACTTCTCCACTACTTCCGAGATCACCTCAGCGCATGCCACGTGCCCCTCCGATCCGAACCGATTCAGACTCCCTGGCACTCCTCTACGCCTATAAATACACCACAACATGGCCATTTCAAGGGACTTTTGGCACTTGTTATGGAGGGATTCCACCATTATCGAAACAAGGACTTTGTGAACAGCGGAAGACCGCCCTCTAATCAATCAAAACACGAGGATTTCGTGTATAGTCTTCCCTTTAATCTCCTCTTCTTCACTGTAAACACGAGGATTTCATGTATAAACTGCAAACAAACATCATTGTAATAGTTTTCTTAAGATTTAAGAAACTATAAAGTGGACGTAGGCTTGGATTGAGCCCAACCACTATAAAAATATTGTGTGTATCCTTTACTTTTACTGCTTTTTCTGCATTGTTTGTGATCGTGAGGTTGTCACATTGAATTTGGGTGTTAGTACCAAAATTTGGTCTAACATTTTCAGACATATTTGCTTTCTCTTCTTCGCAGGTATGGATTATACTTGCAGCTGGCAGGCCCGGCACGGCCTTGGATTTCTTGGATTATCCAGAACACATCTTCCTTCATTCAGCAAGATATGTTCTGGGGGGCAAAATTTTGACCCGCTTTTTAGTCAAAGCAGTCATACATGGAATCTCTTCTGAACAATACGCTCAAGTGTTGGGAATACCGTCAGAAGACAGCAAGCGATTTGGTTGAAATCGCATCACAAACAAAGAATGGCCCGGAACTCCTATCGGACGACCTTTTCTGGGCCCGAAATCATCAATTACGAAGCTGAGCTCTGTAATTCTCGTAGCTCTCTGAATGAGCTTCAGTTTGAGCTTTGGTTCAACTCAATCGGACTTACGGTTTGAAAGTTATGCCCATTTCCGTGAACGCATGCAGAACCGGAAACTTGGATTTGGAATTAGCATACCCCTTTCGGATCGGATCGGCCTAGGAGGACCGGATCGGATTAAGACATCACTCCTTCACCAACTTAGCATCTTCCCTTCAACGCACAGGTGCCGGCTCGGATTGGAGACCCCGGTTCGGATCGGGATGAGGCAGACCCGACCCGCCTGCAGTAATCTACACAAAACTTCGCAATGTCTTCGGCTCGAAAGCTCCGCACCGGTTCGGATCGGGACCGAACCGATCCCCTTCGACTCTGCACAGAAGTGCACGCACGCTCTCTGCTGGAACAACCGGCTCGGTTCGGATCCGATCCGAACCGACTGGGCCTGCTGCTGCCACACTTCAGATTTGACCGATTCTCTTGCCATAACCACCTCCTACAAACACGGATCGGCCTCCACCTGTCCTAGCACGACCTGATGACCACTTCTCCACTACTTCCGAGATCACCTCAGCGCGTGCCACGTGCCCCTCCGATCCGAACCGATTCAGACTCCCTGGCACTCCTCTACGCCTATAAATACACCACAACATGGCCATTTCAAGGGACTTTTGGCACTTGTTATGGAGGGATTCCACCATTATCGAAACAAGGACTTTGTGAACAGCGGAAGACCGCCCTCTAATCAATCAAAACACGAGGATTTCGTGTATAATCTTCCCTTTAATCTCCTCTTCTTCACTGTAAACACGAGGATTTCATGTATAAACTGCAAACAAACATCATTGTAATAGTTTTCTTAAGATTTAAGAAACTATAAAGTGGACGTAGGCTTGGATTGAGCCCAACCACTATAAAAATATTGTGTGTATCCTTTACTTTTACTGCTTTTTCTGCATTGTTTGTGATCGTGAGGTTGTCACATTGAATTTAGGTGTTAGTACCAAAATTTGGTCTAACATTTTCACACATATTTGCTTTCTCTTCTTCGCAGGTATGGATTATACTTGCAGCTGGCAGGCCCGGCGCGGCCTTGGATTTCTTGGATTATCCAGAACACATCTTCCTTCATTCAGCAAGATATGTTCTGGGGGGCAAAATTTTGACCCGCTTTTTAGTCAAAGCAGTCATACATGGAATCTCTTCTGAACAATACGCTCAAGTGTTGGGAATACCGTCAGAAGACAGCAAGCGATTTGGTTGAAATCGCATCACAAACAAAGAATGGCCCGGAACTCCTATCGGACGACCTTTTCTGGGCCCGAAATCATCAATTACGAAGCTGAGCTCTGTAATTCTCGTAGCTCTCTGAATGAGCTTCAGTTTGAGCTTTGGTTCAACTCAATCGGACTTACGGTTTGAAAGTTATGCCCATTTCCGTGAACGCATGCAGAACCGGAAACTTGGATTTGGAATTAGCATACCCCTTTCGGATCGGATCGGCCTAGGAGGACCGGATCGGATTAAGACATCACTCCTTCACCAACTTAGCATCTTCCCTTCAACGCACAGGTGCCGGCTCGGATTGGAGACCCCGGTTCGGATCGGGATGAGGCAGACCCGACCCGCCTGCAGTAATCTACACAAAACTTCGCAATGTCTTCGGCTCGAAAGCTCCGCACCGGTTCGGATCGGGACCGAACCGATCCCCTTCGACTCTGCACAGAAGTGCACGCACGCTCTCTGCTGGAACAACCGGCTCGGTTCGGATCCGATCCGAACCGACTGGGCCTGCTGCTGCCACACTTCAGATTTGACCGATTCTCTTGCCATAACCACCTCCTACAAACACGGATCGGCCTCCACCTGTCCTAGCACGACCTGATGACCACTTCTCCACTACTTCCGAGATCACCTCAGCGCGTGCCACGTGCCCCTCCGATCCGAACCGATTCAGACTCCCTGGCACTCCTCTACGCCTATAAATACACCACAACATGGCCATTTCAAGGGACTTTTGGCACTTGTTATGGAGGGATTCCACCATTATCGAAACAAGGACTTTGTGAACAGCGGAAGACCGCCCTCTAATCAATCAAAACACGAGGATTTCGTGTATAATCTTCCCTTTAATCTCCTCTTCTTCACTGTAAACACGAGGATTTCATGTATAAACTGCAAACAAACATCATTGTAATAGTTTTCTTAAGATTTAAGAAACTATAAAGTGGACGTAGGCTTGGATTGAGCCCAACCACTATAAAAATATTGTGTGTATCCTTTACTTTTACTGCTTTTTCTGCATTGTTTGTGATCGTGAGGTTGTCACATTGAATTTAGGTGTTAGTACCAAAATTTGGTCTAACATTTTCACACATATTTGCTTTCTCTTCTTCGCAGGTATGGATTATACTTGCAGCTGGCAGGCCCGGCGCGGCCTTGGATTTCTTGGATTATCCAGAACACATCTTCCTTCATTCAGCAAGATATGTTCTGGGGGGCAAAATTTTGACCCGCTTTTTAGTCAAAGCAGTCATACATGGAATCTCTTCTGAACAATACGCTCAAGTGTTGGGAATACCGTCAGAAGACAGCAAGCGATTTGGTTGAAATCGCATCACAAACAAAGAATGGCCCGGAACTCCTATCGGACGACCTTTTCTGGGCCCGAAATCATCAATTACGGAGCTGAGCTCTGTAATTCTCGTAGCTCTCTGAATGAGCTTCAGTTTGAGCTTTGGTTCAACTCAATCGGACTTACGGTTTGAAAGTTATGCCCATTTCCGTGAACGCATGCAGAACCGGAAACTTGGATTTGGAATTAGCATATCCCTTTCGGATCGGATCGGCCTAGGAGGACCGGATCGGATTAAGACATCACTCCTTCACCAACTTAGCATCTTCCCTTCAACGCACAGGTGCCGGCTCGGATTGGAGACCCCGGTTCGGATCGGGATGAGGCAGACCCGACCCGCCTGCAGTAATCTACACAAAACTTCGCAATGTCTTCGGCTCGAAAGCTCCGCACCGGTTCGGATCGAGACCGAACCGATCCCCTTCGACTCTGCACAGAAGTGCACGCACGCTCTCTGCTGGAACAACCGGCTCGGTTCGGATCCGATCCGAACCGACTGGGCCTGCTGCTGCCACACTTCAGATTTGACCGATTCTCTTGCCATAACCACCTCCTACAAACACGGATCGGCCTCCACCTGTCCTAGCACGACCTGATGACCACTTCTCCACTACTTCCGAGATCACCTCAGCGCATGCCACGTGCCCCTCCGATCCGAACCGATTCAGACTCCCTGGCACTCCTCTACGCCTATAAATACACCACAACATGGCCATTTCAAGGGACTTTTGGCACTTGTTATGGAGGGATTCCACCATTATCGAAACAAGGACTTTGTGAACAGCGGAAGACCGCCCTCTAATCAATCAAAACACGAGGATTTCGTGTATAGTCTTCCCTTTAATCTCCTCTTCTTCACTGTAAACACGAGGATTTCATGTATAAACTGCAAACAAACATCATTGTAATAGTTTTCTTAAGATTTAAGAAACTATAAAGTGGACGTAGGCTTGGATTGAGCCCAACCACTATAAAAATATTGTGTGTATCCTTTACTTTTACTGCTTTTTCTGCATTGTTTGTGATCGTGAGGTTGTCACATTGAATTTGGGTGTTAGTACCAAAATTTGGTCTAACATTTTCAGACATATTTGCTTTCTCTTCTTCGCAGGTATGGATTATACTTGCAGCTGGCAGGCCCGGCACGGCCTTGGATTTCTTGGATTATCCAGAACACATCTTCCTTCATTCAGCAAGATATGTTCTGGGGGGCAAAATTTTGACCCGCTTTTTAGTCAAAGCAGTCATACATGGAATCTCTTCTGAACAATACGCTCAAGTGTTGGGAATACCGTCAGAAGACAGCAAGCGATTTGGTTGAAATCGCATCACAAACAAAGAATGGCCCGGAACTCCTATCGGACGACCTTTTCTGGGCCCGAAATCATCAATTACGGAGCTGAGCTCTGTAATTCTCGTAGCTCTCTGAATGAGCTTCAGTTTGAGCTTTGGTTCAACTCAATCGGACTTACGGTTTGAAAGTTATGCCCATTTCCGTGAACGCATGCAGAACCGGAAACTTGGATTTGGAATTAGCATACCCCTTTCGGATCGGATCGGCCTAGGAGGACCGGATCGGATTAAGACATCACTCCTTCACCAACTTAGCATCTTCCCTTCAACGCACAGGTGCCGGCTCGGATTGGAGACCCCGGTTCGGATCGGGATGAGGCAGACCCGACCCGCCTGCAGTAATCTACACAAAACTTCGCAATGTCTTCGGCTCGAAAGCTCCGCACCGGTTCGGATCGGGACCGAACCGATCCCCTTCGACTCTGCACAGAAGTGCACGCACGCTCTCTGCTGGAACAACCGGCTCGGTTCGGATCCGATCCGAACCGACTGGGCCTGCTGCTGCCACACTTCAGATTTGACCGATTCTCTTGCCATAACCACCTCCTACAAACACGGATCGGCCTCCACCTGTCCTAGCACGACCTGATGACCACTTCTCCACTACTTCCAAGATCACCTCAGCGCGTGCCACGTGCCCCTCCGATCCGAACCGATTCAGACTCCCTGGCACTCCTCTACGCCTATAAATACACCACAACATGGCCATTTCAAGGGACTTTTGGCACTTGTTATGGAGGGATTCCACCATTATCGAAACAAGGACTTTGTGAACAGCGGAAGACCGCCCTCTAATCAATCAAAACACGAGGATTTCGTGTATAGTCTTCCCTTTAATCTCCTCTTCTTCACTGTAAACACGAGGATTTCATGTATAAACTGCAAACAAACATCATTGTAATAGTTTTCTTAAGATTTAAGAAACTATAAAGTGGACGTAGGCTTGGATTGAGCCCAACCACTATAAAAATATTGTGTGTATCCTTTACTTTTACTGCTTTTTCTGCATTGTTTGTGATCGTGAGGTTGTCACATTGAATTTGGGTGTTAGTACCAAAATTTGGTCTAACATTTTCAGACATATTTGCTTTCTCTTCTTCGCAGGTATGGATTATACTTGCAGCTGGCAGGCCCGGCACGGCCTTGGATTTCTTGGATTATCCAGAACACATCTTCCTTCATTCAGCAAGATATGTTCTGGGGGGCAAAATTTTGACCCGCTTTTTAGTCAAAGCAGTCATACATGGAATCTCTTCTGAACAATACGCTCAAGTGTTGGGAATACCGTCAGAAGACAGCAAGCGATTTGGTTGAAATCGCATCACAAACAAAGAATGGCCCGGAACTCCTATCGGACGACCTTTTCTGGGCCCGAAAGAATCAATTACGGAGCTGAGCTCTGTAATTCTCGTAGCTCTCTGAATGAGCTTCAGTTTGAGCTTTGGTTCAACTCAATCGGACTTACGGTTTGAAAGTTATGCCCATTTCCGTGAACGCATGCAGAACCGGAAACTTGGATTTGGAATTAGCATACCCCTTTCGGATCGGATCGGCCTAGGAGGACCGGATCGGATTAAGACATCACTCCTTCACCAACTTAGCATCTTCCCTTCAACGCACAGGTGCCGGCTCGGATTGGAGACCCCGGTTCGGATCGGGATGAGGCAGACCCGACCCGCCTGCAGTAATCTACACAAAACTTCGCAATGTCTTCGGCTCGAAAGCTCCGCACCGGTTCGGATCGGGACCGAACCGATCCCCTTCGACTCTGCACAGAAGTGCACGCACGCTCTCTGCTGGAACAACCGGCTCGGTTCGGATCCGATCCGAACCGACTGGGCCTGCTGCTGCCACACTTCAGATTTGACCGATTCTCTTGCCATAACCACCTCCTACAAACACGGATCGGCCTCCACCTGTCCTAGCACGACCTGATGACCACTTCTCCACTACTTCCAAGATCACCTCAGCGCGTGCCACGTGCCCCTCCGATCCGAACCGATTCAGACTCCCTGGCACTCCTCTACGCCTATAAATACACCACAACATGGCCATTTCAAGGGACTTTTGGCACTTGTTATGGAGGGATTCCACCATTATCGAAACAAGGACTTTGTGAACAGCGGAAGACCGCCCTCTAATCAATCAAAACACGAGGATTTCGTGTATAATCTTCCCTTTAATCTCCTCTTCTTCACTGTAAACACGAGGATTTCATGTATAAACTGCAAACAAACATCATTGTAATAGTTTTCTTAAGATTTAAGAAACTATAAAGTGGACGTAGGCTTGGATTGAGCCCAACCACTATAAAAATATTGTGTGTATCCTTTACTTTTACTGCTTTTTCTGCATTGTTTGTGATCGTGAGGTTGTCACATTGAATTTGGGTGTTAGTACCAAAATTTGGTCTAACATTTTCACACATATTTGCTTTCTCTTCTTCGCAGGTATGGATTATACTTGCAGCTGGCAGGCCCGGCACGGCCTTGGATTTCTTCGATTATCCAGAACACATCTTCCTTCATTCAGCAAGATATGTTCTGGGGGGCAAAATTTTGACCCGCTTTTTAGTCAAAGCAGTCATACATGGAATCTCTTCTGAACAATACGCTCAAGTGTTGGGAATACCGTCAGAAGACAGCAAGCGATTTGGTTGAAATCGCATCACAAACAAAGAATGGCCCGGAACTCCTATCGGACGACCTTTTCTGGGCCCGAAATCATCAATTACGGAGCTGAGCTCTGTAATTCTCGTAGCTCTCTGAATGAGCTTCAGTTTGAGCTTTGGTTCAACTCAATCGGACTTACGGTTTGAAAGTTATGCCCATTTCCGTGAACGCATGCAGAACCGGAAACTTGGATTTGGAATTAGCATACCCCTTTCGGATCGGATCGGCCTAGGAGGACCGGATCGGATTAAGACATCACTCCTTCACCAACTTAGCATCTTCCCTTCAACGCACAGGTGCCGGCTCGGATTGGAGACCCCGGTTCGGATCGGGATGAGGCAGACCCGACCCGCCTGCAGTAATCTACACAAAACTTCGCAATGTCTTCGGCTCGAAAGCTCCGCACCGGTTCGGATCGGGACCGAACCGATCCCCTTCGACTCTGCACAGAAGTGCACGCACGCTCTCTGCTGGAACAACCGGCTCGGTTCGGATCCGATCCGAACCGACTGGGCCTGCTGCTGCCACACTTCAGATTTGACCGATTCTCTTGCCATAACCACCTCCTACAAACACGGATCGGCCTCCACCTGTCCTAGCACGACCTGATGACCACTTCTCCACTACTTCCAAGATCACCTCAGCGCGTGCCACGTGCCCCTCCGATCCGAACCGATTCAGACTCCCTGGCACTCCTCTACGCCTATAAATACACCACAACATGGCCATTTCAAGGGACTTTTGGCACTTGTTATGGAGGGATTCCACCATTATCGAAACAAGGACTTTGTGAACAGCGGAAGACCGCCCTCTAATCAATCAAAACACGAGGATTTCGTGTATAATCTTCCCTTTAATCTCCTCTTCTTCACTGTAAACACGAGGATTTCATGTATAAACTGCAAACAAACATCATTGTAATAGTTTTCTTAAGATTTAAGAAACTATAAAGTGGACGTAGGCTTGGATTGAGCCCAACCACTATAAAAATATTGTGTGTATCCTTTACTTTTACTGCTTTTTCTGCATTGTTTGTGATCGTGAGGTTGTCACGTTGAATTTGGGTGTTAGTACCAAAATTTGGTATAACATTTTCACACATATTTGCTTTCTCTTCTTCGCAGGTATGGATTATACTTGCAGCTGGCAGGCCCGGATCGGCCTTGGATTTCTTCGATTATCCAGAACACATCTTCCTTCATTCAGCAAGATATGTTCTGCGGGGCAAAATGTTGACCCGCTTTTTAGTCAAAGCAGTCATACATGGAATCTCTTCTGAACAATACGCTCAAGTGTTGGGAATACCGTCAGAAGACAGCAAGCGATTTGGTTGAAATCGCATCACAAACAAAGAATGGCCCGGATCTCCTATCGGACGACCTTTTCTGGGCCCGAAATCATCAATTACGGAGCTGAGCTCAGTAATTCTCGTAGCTCTCTGAATAAGCTTCAGTTTGAGCTTTGGTTCAACTCAATCGGACTTACGGTTTGAAAGTTATGCCTATTTCCGTGAACGGATGCAGAACCGGAAACTTGGATTTGGAATTAGCATATCCCTTTCGGATCGGATCGGCCTAGGAGGACCGGATCGGATTAAGACATCACTCCTTCACCAACTCAGCATCTTCCCTTCAACGCACAGGTGCCGGATCGGATTGGAGACCCCGGTTCGGATCGGGATGAGGCAGACCCGACCCGCCTGCATTATTCTACACAAAACTTCGCAATGTCTTCGGCTCCAAAGCTCCGCACCGGTTCGGATCGAGACCGAACCGATCCCCCTCGACTCTGCACAGAAGTGCACGCACGCTCTCTGCTAGAACAACCGGCTCGGTTCGGATCCAATCCGAACCGACTGGGCCTGCTGCTGCCACACTTCAGATTTGACCGATTCTCTTGCCATAACCACCTCCTACAAACACGGATCGGCCTCCACCTATCCTAGCACGACCTGAATACCACTTCTCCACTACTTCCGAGATCACCTCAGCGCGTGCCACGTGCCCCTCCGATCCGAACCGATTCAGACTCCCTGGCACTCCTTTACGCCTATAAATACACCACAACATGGCCATTTCAAGGGACTTTTGGCACTTGTTCTGGAGGGATTCCACCATTATCGACACAAGGACTTTGTGAACAGCGGAAGACCGCCCTCTAATCAATCAAAACACGAGGATTTCGTGTATAATCTTCCCTTTAATCTCCTCTTCTTCACTGTAAACACGAGGATTTCATGTATAAACTGCAAACAAACATCATTGTAATAGTTTACTTAAGATTTAAGAAACTATAAAGTGGACGTAGGCTTGGATTGAGCCCAACCACTATAAAAATATTGTGTCTATGCTTTACTTTTACTGCTTTTTCTGCATTATTCGATGATCGTGAGGTTGTCACGTTGAATTTGGGTGTTAGTACCAAAATTTGGTCTAACATTTTCACACATATTTGCTTTCTCTTCTTCGCAGGTATGGATTATACTTGCAGCTGGCAGGCCCGGATCGGCCTTGGATTTCTTCGATTATCCAGAACACATCTTCCTTCATTCAGCAAGATATGTTCTGGGGGGCAAAATGTTGACCCGCTTTTTAGTCAAAGCAGTCATACATGGAATCTCTTCTGAACAATACGCTCAAGTGTTGGGAATACCGTAGAAGACAGCAAGCGATTTGGATTTGGTTGAAATCGCATCACAAACAAAGAATGGCCCGGATCTCCTATCGAACGACGTTTTCTGGGCCCGAAATCATCAATTACGGAGCTGAGCTCAGTAATTCTCGTAGCTCTCTGAATAAGCTTCAGTTTGAGCTTTGGTTCAACTCAATCGGACTTACGGTTTGAAAGTTATGCCCATTTCCGTGAACGGATGCAGAACCGGAAACTTGGATTTGGAATTAGCATATCCCTTTCGGATCGGATCGGCCTAGGAGGACCGGATCGGATTAAGACATCACTACTTCACCAACTCAGCATCTTCCCTTCAACGCACAGGTGCCGGATCGGATTGGAGACCCCGGTTCGGATCGGGATGAGGCAGACCCGACCCGCCTGCATTATTCTACACAAAACTTCGCAATGTCTTCGGCTCCAAAGCTCCGCACCGGTTCGGATCGAGACCGAACCGATCCCCCTCGACTCTGCACAGAAGTGCACGCACGCTCTCTGCTAGAACAACCGGCTCGGTTCGGATCCAATCCGAACCGACTGGGCCTGCTGCTGCCACACTTCAGATTTGACTGATTCTCTTGCCATAACCACCTCCTACAAACACGGATCGGCCTCCACCTATCCTAGCACGACCTGAATATCACTTCTCCACTACTTCCGAGATCACCTCAGCGCGTGCCACGTGCCCCTCCGATCCGAACCGATTCAGACTCCCTGGCACTCCTTTACGCCTATAAATACACCACAACATGGCCATTTCAAGGGACTTTTGGCACTTGTTCTGGAGGGATTCCACCATTATCGACACAAGGACTTTGTGAACAGCGGAAGACCGCCCTCTAATCAATCAAAACACGAGGATTTCGTGTATAATCTTCCCTTTCATCTCCTCTTCTTCACTGTAAACACGAGGATTTCATGTATAAACTGCAAACAAACATCATTGTAATAGTTTACTTAAGATTTAAGAAACTATAAAGTGGACGTAGGCTTGGATTGAGCCCAACCACTATAAAAATATTGTGTCTATGCTTTACTTTTACTGCTTTTTCTGCATTGTTCGGTGATCGTGAGGTTGTCACGTTGAATTTGGGTGTTAGTACCAAAATTTGGTCTAACATTTTCACACATATTTGCTTTCTCTTCTTCGCAGGTATGGATTATACTTGCAGCTGGCAGGCCCGGATCGGCCTTGGATTTCTTCGATTATCCAGAACACATCTTCCTTCATTCAGCAAGATATGTTCTGGGGGGCAAAATGTTGACCCGCTTTTTAGTCAAAGCAGTCATACATGGAATCTCTTCTGAACAATACGCTCAAGTGTTGGGAATACCGTCAGAAGACAGCAAGCGATTTGGTTGAAATCGCATCACAAACAAAGAATGGCCCGGATCTCCTATCGGACGACCTTTTCTGGGCCCGAAATCATCAATTACGGAGCTGAGCTCAGTAATTCTCGTAGCTCTCTGAATAATCTTCAGTTTGAGCTTTGGTTCAACTCAATCGGACTTACGGTTTGAAAGTTATGCCCATTTCCGTGAACGGATGCAGAACCAGAAACTTGGATTTGGAATTAGCATATCCCTTTCGGATCGGATCGGCCTAGGAGGACCGGATCGGATTAAGACATCACTCCTTCACCAACTCAGCATCTTCCCTTCAACGCACAGGTGCCGGATCGGATTGGAGACCCCGGTTCGGATCGGGATGAGGCAGACCCGACCCGCCTGCATTATTCTACACAAAACTTCGCAATGTCTTCGGCTCCAAAGCTCCGCACCGGTTCGGATCGAGACCGAACCGATCCCCCTCGACTCTGCACAGAAGTGCACGCACGCTCTCTGCTAGAACAACCGGCTCGGTTCGGATCCAATCCGAACCGACTGGGCCTGCTGCTGCCACACTTCAGATTTGACTGATTCTCTTGCCATAACCACCTCCTACAAACACGGATCGGCCTCCACCTATCCTAGCACGACCTGAATACCACTTCTCCACTACTTCCGAGATCACCTCAGCGCGTGCCACGTGCCCCTCCGATCCGAACCGATTCAGACTCCCTGGCACTCCTTTACGCCTATAAATACACCACAACATGGCCATTTCAAGGGACTTTTGGCACTTGTTCTGGAGGGATTCCACCATTATCGACACAAGGACTTTGTGAACAGCGGAAGACCGCCCTCTAATCAATCAAAACACGAGGATTTCGTGTATAATCTTCCCTTTCATCTCCTCTTCTTCACTGTAAACACGAGGATTTCATGTATAAACTGCAAACAAACATCATTGTAATAGTTTACTTAAGATTTAAGAAACTATAAAGTGGACGTAGGCTTGGATTGAGCCCAACCACTATAAAAATATTGTGTCTATGCTTTACTTTTACTGCTTTTTCTGCATTGTTCGGTGATCGTGAGGTTGTCACGTTGAATTTGGGTGTTAGTACCAAAATTTGGTCTAACATTTTCACACATATTTGCTTTCTCTTCTTCGCAGGTATGGATTATACTTGCAGCTGGCAGGCCCGGATCGGCCTTGGATTTCTTCGATTATCCAGAACACATCTTCCTTCATTCAGCAAGATATGTTCTGGGGGGCAAAATGTTGACCCGCTTTTTAGTCAAAGCAGTCATACATGGAATCTCTTCTGAACAATACGCTCAAGTGTTGGGAATACCGTCAGAAGACAGCAAGCGATTTGGTTGAAATCGCATCACAAACAAAGAATGGCCCGGATCTCCTATCGGACGACCTTTTCTGGGCCCGAAATCATCAATTACGGAGCTGAGCTCAGTAATTCTCGTAGCTCTCTGAATAATCTTCAGTTTGAGCTTTGGTTCAACTCAATCGGACTTACGGTTTGAAAGTTATGCCCATTTCCGTGAACGGATGCAGAACCAGAAACTTGGATTTGGAATTAGCATATCCCTTTCGGATCGGATCGGCCTAGGAGGACCGGATCGGATTAAGACATCACTCCTTCACCAACTCAGCATCTTCCCTTCAACGCACAGGTGCCGGATCGGATTGGAGACCCCGGTTCGGATCGGGATGAGGCAGACCCGACCCGCCTGCATTATTCTACACAAAACTTCGCAATGTCTTCGGCTCCAAAGCTCCGCACCGGTTCGGATCGAGACCGAACCGATCCCCCTCGACTCTGCACAGAAGTGCACGCACGCTCTCTGCTAGAACAACCGGCTCGGTTCGGATCCAATCCGAACCGACTGGGCCTGCTGCTGCCACACTTCAGATTTGACTGATTCTCTTGCCATAACCACCTCCTACAAACACGGATCGGCCTCCACCTATCCTAGCACGACCTGAATACCACTTCTCCACTACTTCCGAGATCACCTCAGCGCGTGCCACGTGCCCCTCCGATCCGAACCGATTCAGACTCCCTGGCACTCCTTTACGCCTATAAATACACCACAACATGGCCATTTCAAGGGACTTTTGGCACTTGTTCTGGAGGGATTCCACCATTATCGACACAAGGACTTTGTGAACAGCGGAAGACCGCCCTCTAATCAATCAAAACACGAGGATTTCGTGTATAATCTTCCCTTTAATCTCCTCTTCTTCACTGTAAACACGAGGATTTCATGTATAAACTGCAAACAAACATCATTGTAATAGTTTACTTAAGATTTAAGAAACTATAAAGTGGACGTAGGCTTGGATTGAGCCCAACCACTATAAAAATATTGTGTCTATGCTTTACTTTTACTGCTTTTTCTGCATTATTCGATGATCGTGAGGTTGTCACGTTGAATTTGGGTGTTAGTACCAAAATTTGGTCTAACATTTTCACACATATTTGCTTTCTCTTCTTCGCAGGTATGGATTATACTTGCAGCTGGCAGGCCCGGATCGGCCTTGGATTTCTTCGATTATCCAGAACACATCTTCCTTCATTCAGCAAGATATGTTCTGGGGGGCAAAATGTTGACCCGCTTTTTAGTCAAAGCAGTCATACATGGAATCTCTTCTGAACAATACGCTCAAGTGTTGGGAATACCGTCAGAAGACAGCAAGTGATTTGGTTGAAATCGCATCACAAACAAAGAATGGCCCGGATCTCCTATCGGACGACCTTTTCTGGGCCCGAAATCATCAATTACGGAGCTGAGCTCAGTAATTCTCGTAGCTCTCTGAATAATCTTCAGTTTGAGCTTTGGTTCAACTCAATCGGACTTACGGTTTGAAAGTTATGCCCATTTCCGTGAACGGATGCAGAACCAGAAACTTGGATTTGGAATTAGCATATCCCTTTCGGATCGGATCGGCCTAGGAGGACCGGATCGGATTAAGACATCACTCCTTCACCAACTCAGCATCTTCCCTTCAACGCACAGGTGCCGGATCGGATTGGAGACCCCGGTTCGGATCGGGATGAGGCAGACCCGACCCGCCTGCATTATTCTACACAAAACTTCGCAATGTCTTCGGCTCCAAAGCTCCGCACCGGTTCGGATCGAGACCGAACCGATCCCCCTCGACTCTGCACAGAAGTGCACGCACGCTCTCTGCTAGAACAACCGGCTCGGTTCGGATCCAATCCGAACCGACTGGGCCTGCTGCTGCCACACTTCAGATTTGACCGATTCTCTTGCCATAACCACCTCCTACAAACACGGATCGGCCTCCACCTATCCTAGCACGACCTGAATACCACTTCTCCACTACTTCCGAGATCACCTCAGCGCGTGCCACGTGCCCCTCCGATCCGAACCGATTCAGACTCCCTGGCACTCCTTTACGCCTATAAATACACCACAACATGGCCATTTCAAGGGACTTTTGGCACTTGTTCTGGAGGGATTCCACCATTATCGACACAAGGACTTTGTGAACAGCGGAAGACCGCCCTCTAATCAATCAAAACACGAGGATTTCGTGTATAATCTTCCCTTTAATCTCCTCTTCTTCACTGTAAACACGAGGATTTCATGTATAAACTGCAAACAAACATCATTGTAATAGTTTACTTAAGATTTAAGAAACTATAAAGTGGACGTAGGCTTGGATTGAGCCCAACCACTATAAAAATATTGTGTCTATGCTTTACTTTTACTGCTTTTTCTGCATTATTCGATGATCGTGAGGTTGTCACGTTGAATTTGGGTGTTAGTACCAAAATTTGGTCTAACATTTTCACACATATTTGCTTTCTCTTCTTCGCAGGTATGGATTATACTTGCAGCTGGCAGGCCCGGATCGGCCTTGGATTTCTTCGATTATCCAGAACACATCTTCCTTCATTCAGCAAGATATGTTCTGGGGGGCAAAATGTTGACCCGCTTTTTAGTCAAAGCAGTCATACATGGAATCTCTTCTGAACAATACGCTCAAGTGTTGGGAATACCGTCAGAAGACAGCAAGTGATTTGGTTGAAATCGCATCACAAACAAAGAATGGCCCGGATCTCCTATCGAACGACGTTTTCTGGGCCCGAAATCATCAATTACGGAGCTGAGCTCAGTAATTCTCGTAGCTCTCTGAATAATCTTCAGTTTGAGCTTTGGTTCAACTCAATCGGACTTACGGTTTGAAAGTTATGCCTATTTCCGTGAACGGATGCAGAACCGGAAACTTGGATTTGGAATTAGCATATCCCTTTCGGATCGGATCGGCCTAGGAGGACCGGATCGGATTAAGACATCACTCCTTCACCAACTCAGCATCTTCCCTTCAACGCACAGGTGCCGGATCGGATTGGAGACCCCGGTTCGAATCGGGATGAGGCAGACCCGACCCGCCTGCATTATTCTACACAAAACTTCGCAATGTCTTCGGCTCCAAAGCTCCGCACCGGTTCGGATCGAGACCGAACCGATCCCCCTCGACTCTGCATAGAAGTGCACGCACGCTCTCTGCTAGAACAACCGGCTCGGTTCGGATCCAATCCGAACCGACTGGGCCTGCTGCTGCCACACTTCAGATTTGACTGATTCTCTTGCCATAACCACCTCCTACAAACACGGATCGGCCTCCACCTATCCTAGCACGACCTGAATATCACTTCTCCACTACTTCCGAGATCACCTCAGCGCGTGCCACGTGCCCCTCCGATCCGAACCGATTCAGACTCCCTGGCACTCCTTTACGCCTATAAATACACCACAACATGGCCATTTCAAGGGACTTTTGGCACTTGTTCTGGAGGGATTCCACCATTATCGACACAAGGACTTTGTGAACAGCGGAAGACCGCCCTCTAATCAATCAAAACACGAGGATTTCGTGTATAATCTTCCCTTTCATCTCCTCTTCTTCACTGTAAACACGAGGATTTCATGTATAAACTGCAAACAAACATCATTGTAATAGTTTACTTAAGATTTAAGAAACTATAAAGTGGACGTAGGCTTGGATTGAGCCCAACCACTATAAAAATATTGTGTCTATGCTTTACTTTTACTGCTTTTTCTGCATTGTTCGGTGATCGTGAGGTTGTCACGTTGAATTTGGGTGTTAGTACCAAAATTTGGTCTAACATTTTCACACATATTTGCTTTCTCTTCTTCGCAGGTATGGATTATACTTGCAGCTGGCAGGCCCGGATCGGCCTTGGATTTCTTCGATTATCCAGAACACATCTTCCTTCATTCAGCAAGATATGTTCTGGGGGGCAAAATGTTGACCCGCTTTTTAGTCAAAGCAGTCATACATGGAATCTCTTCTGAACAATACGCTCAAGTGTTGGGAATACCGTCAGAAGACAGCAAGCGATTTGGTTGAAATCGCATCACAAACAAAGAATGGCCCGGATCTCCTATCGGACGACCTTTTCTGGGCCCGAAATCATCAATTACGGAGCTGAGCTCAGTAATTCTCGTAGCTCTCTGAATAATCTTCAGTTTGAGCTTTGGTTCAACTCAATCGGACTTACGGTTTGAAAGTTATGCCCATTTCCGTGAACGGATGCAGAACCAGAAACTTGGATTTGGAATTAGCATATCCCTTTCGGATCGGATCGGCCTAGGAGGACCGGATCGGATTAAGACATCACTCCTTCACCAACTCAGCATCTTCCCTTCAACGCACAGGTGCCGGATCGGATTGGAGACCCCGGTTCGGATCGGGATGAGGCAGACCCGACCCGCCTGCATTATTCTACACAAAACTTCGCAATGTCTTCGGCTCCAAAGCTCCGCACCGGTTCGGATCGAGACCGAACCGATCCCCCTCGACTCTGCACAGAAGTGCACGCACGCTCTCTGCTAGAACAACCGGCTCGGTTCGGATCCAATCCGAACCGACTGGGCCTGCTGCTGCCACACTTCAGATTTGACTGATTCTCTTGCCATAACCACCTCCTACAAACACGGATCGGCCTCCACCTATCCTAGCACGACCTGAATACCACTTCTCCACTACTTCCGAGATCACCTCAGCGCGTGCCACGTGCCCCTCCGATCCGAACCGATTCAGACTCCCTGGCACTCCTTTACGCCTATAAATACACCACAACATGGCCATTTCAAGGGACTTTTGGCACTTGTTCTGGAGGGATTCCACCATTATCGACACAAGGACTTTGTGAACAGCGGAAGACCGCCCTCTAATCAATCAAAACACGAGGATTTCGTGTATAATCTTCCCTTTAATCTCCTCTTCTTCACTGTAAACACGAGGATTTCATGTATAAACTGCAAACAAACATCATTGTAATAGTTTACTTAAGATTTAAGAAACTATAAAGTGGACGTAGGCTTGGATTGAGCCCAACCACTATAAAAATATTGTGTCTATGCTTTACTTTTACTGCTTTTTCTGCATTATTCGATGATCGTGAGGTTGTCACGTTGAATTTGGGTGTTAGTACCAAAATTTGGTCTAACATTTTCACACATATTTGCTTTCTCTTCTTCGCAGGTATGGATTATACTTGCAGCTGGCAGGCCCGGATCGGCCTTGGATTTCTTCGATTATCCAGAACACATCTTCCTTCATTCAGCAAGATATGTTCTGGGGGGCAAAATGTTGACCCGCTTTTTAGTCAAAGCAGTCATACATGGAATCTCTTCTGAACAATACGCTCAAGTGTTGGGAATACCGTCAGAAGACAGCAAGTGATTTGGTTGAAATCGCATCACAAACAAAGAATGGCCCGGATCTCCTATCGAACGACGTTTTCTGGGCCCGAAATCATCAATTACGGAGCTGAGCTCAGTAATTCTCGTAGCTCTCTGAATAATCTTCAGTTTGAGCTTTGGTTCAACTCAATCGGACTTACGGTTTGAAAGTTATGCCTATTTCCGTGAACGGATGCAGAACCGGAAACTTGGATTTGGAATTAGCATATCCCTTTCGGATCGGATCGGCCTAGGAGGACCGGATCGGATTAAGACATCACTCCTTCACCAACTCAGCATCTTCCCTTCAACGCACAGGTGCCGGATCGGATTGGAGACCCCGGTTCGAATCGGGATGAGGCAGACCCGACCCGCCTGCATTATTCTACACAAAACTTCGCAATGTCTTCGGCTCCAAAGCTCCGCACCGGTTCGGATCGAGACCGAACCGATCCCCCTCGACTCTGCATAGAAGTGCACGCACGCTCTCTGCTAGAACAACCGGCTCGGTTCGGATCCAATCCGAACCGACTGGGCCTGCTGCTGCCACACTTCAGATTTGACTGATTCTCTTGCCATAACCACCTCCTACAAACACGGATCGGCCTCCACCTATCCTAGCACGACCTGAATATCACTTCTCCACTACTTCCGAGATCACCTCAGCGCGTGCCACGTGCCCCTCCGATCCGAACCGATTCAGACTCCCTGGCACTCCTTTACGCCTATAAATACACCACAACATGGCCATTTCAAGGGACTTTTGGCACTTGTTCTGGAGGGATTCCACCATTATCGACACAAGGACTTTGTGAACAGCGGAAGACCGCCCTCTAATCAATCAAAACACGAGGATTTCGTGTATAATCTTCCCTTTCATCTCCTCTTCTTCACTGTAAACACGAGGATTTCATGTATAAACTGCAAACAAACATCATTGTAATAGTTTACTTAAGATTTAAGAAACTATAAAGTGGACGTAGGCTTGGATTGAGCCCAACCACTATAAAAATATTGTGTCTATGCTTTACTTTTACTGCTTTTTCTGCATTGTTCGGTGATCGTGAGGTTGTCACGTTGAATTTGGGTGTTAGTACCAAAATTTGGTCTAACATTTTCACACATATTTGCTTTCTCTTCTTCGCAGGTATGGATTATACTTGCAGCTGGCAGGCCCGGATCGGCCTTGGATTTCTTCGATTATCCAGAACACATCTTCCTTCATTCAGCAAGATATGTTCTGGGGGGCAAAATGTTGACCCGCTTTTTAGTCAAAGCAGTCATACATGGAATCTCTTCTGAACAATACGCTCAAGTGTTGGGAATACCATCAGAAGACAGCAAGCGATTTGGTTGAAATCGCATCACAAACAAAGAATGGCCCGGATCTCCTATCGGACGACCTTTTCTGGGCCCGAAATCATCAATTACGGAGCTGAGCTCAGTAATTCTCGTAGCTCTCTGAATAATCTTCAGTTTGAGCTTTGGTTCAACTCAATCGGACTTACGGTTTGAAAGTTATGCCCATTTCCGTGAACGGATGCAGAACCAGAAACTTGGATTTGGAATTAGCATATCCCTTTCGGATCGGATCGGCCTAGGAGGACCGGATCGGATTAAGACATCACTCCTTCACCAACTCAGCATCTTCCCTTCAACGCACAGGTGCCGGATCGGATTGGAGACCCCGGTTCGGATCGGGATGAGGCAGACCCGACCCGCCTGCATTATTCTACACAAAACTTCGCAATGTCTTCGGCTCCAAAGCTCCGCACCGGTTCGGATCGAGACCGAACCGATCCCCCTCGACTCTGCACAGAAGTGCACGCACGCTCTCTGCTAGAACAACCGGCTCGGTTCGGATCCAATCCGAACCGACTGGGCCTGCTGCTGCCACACTTCAGATTTGACTGATTCTCTTGCCATAACCACCTCCTACAAACACGGATCGGCCTCCACCTATCCTAGCACGACCTGAATACCACTTCTCCACTACTTCCGAGATCACCTCAGCGCGTGCCACGTGCCCCTCCGATCCGAACCGATTCAGACTCCCTGGCACTCCTTTACGCCTATAAATACACCACAACATGGCCATTTCAAGGGACTTTTGGCACTTGTTCTGGAGGGATTCCACCATTATCGACACAAGGACTTTGTGAACAGCGGAAGACCGCCCTCTAATCAATCAAAACACGAGGATTTCGTGTATAATCTTCCCTTTAATCTCCTCTTCTTCACTGTAAACACGAGGATTTCATGTATAAACTGCAAACAAACATCATTGTAATAGTTTACTTAAGATTTAAGAAACTATAAAGTGGACGTAGGCTTGGATTGAGCCCAACCACTATAAAAATATTGTGTCTATGCTTTACTTTTACTGCTTTTTCTGCATTATTCGATGATCGTGAGGTTGTCACGTTGAATTTGGGTGTTAGTACCAAAATTTGGTCTAACATTATCACACATATTTGCTTTCTCTTCTTCGCAGGTATGGATTATACTTGCAGCTGGCAGGCCCGGATCGGCCTTGGATTTCTTCGATTATCCAGAACACATCTTCCTTCATTCAGCAAGATATGTTCTGGGGGGCAAAATGTTGACCCGCTTTTTAGTCAAAGCAGTCATACATGGAATCTCTTCTGAACAATACGCTCAAGTGTTGGGAATACCGTCAGAAGACAGCAAGTGATTTGGTTGAAATCGCATCACAAACAAAGAATGGCCCGGATCTCCTATCGAACGACGTTTTCTGGGCCCGAAATCATCAATTACGGAGCTGAGCTCAGTAATTCTCGTAGCTCTCTGAATAAGCTTCAGTTTGAGCTTTGGTTCAACTCAATCGGACTTACGGTTTGAAAGTTATGCCTATTTCCGTGAACGGATGCAGAACCGGAAACTTGGATTTGGAATTAGCATATCCCTTTCGGATCGGATCGGCCTAGGAGGACCGGATCGGATTAAGACATCACTCCTTCACCAACTCAGCATCTTCCCTTCAACGCACAGGTGCCGGATCGGATTGGAGACCCCGGTTCGAATCGGGATGAGGCAGACCCGACCCGCCTGCATTATTCTACACAAAACTTCGCAATGTCTTCGGCTCCAAAGCTCCGCACCGGTTCGGATCGAGACCGAACCGATCCCCCTCGACTCTGCATAGAAGTGCACGCACGCTCTCTGCTAGAACAACCGGCTCGGTTCGGATCCAATCCGAACCGACTCGGCCTGCTGCTGCCACACTTCAGATTTGACTGATTCTCTTGCCATAACCACCTCCTACAAACACGGATCGGCCTCCACCTATCCTAGCACGACCTGAATATCACTTCTCCACTACTTCCGAGATCACCTCAGCGCGTGCCACGTGCCCCTCCGATCCGAACCGATTCAGACTCCCTGGCACTCCTTTACGCCTATAAATACACCACAACATGGCCATTTCAAGGGACTTTTGGCACTTGTTCTGGAGGGATTCCACCATTATCGACACAAGGACTTTGTGAACAGCGGAAGACCGCCCTCTAATCAATCAAAACACGAGGATTTCGTGTATAATCTTCCCTTTCATCTCCTCTTCTTCACTGTAAACACGAGGATTTCATGTATAAACTGCAAACAAACATCATTGTAATAGTTTACTTAAGATTTAAGAAACTATAAAGTGGACGTAGGCTTGGATTGAGCCCAACCACTATAAAAATATTGTGTCTATGCTTTACTTTTACTGCTTTTTCTGCATTGTTCGGTGATCGTGAGGTTGTCACGTTGAATTTGGGTGTTAGTACCAAAATTTGGTCTAACATTTTCACACATATTTGCTTTCTCTTCTTCGCAGGTATGGATTATACTTGCAGCTGGCAGGCCCGGATCGGCCTTGGATTTCTTCGATTATCCAGAACACATCTTCCTTCATTCAGCAAGATATGTTCTGGGGGGCAAAATGTTGACCCGCTTTTTAGTCAAAGCAGTCATACATGGAATCTCTTCTGAACAATACGCTCAAGTGTTGGGAATACCGTCAGAAGACAGCAAGCGATTTGGTTGAAATCGCATCACAAACAAAGAATGGCCCGGATCTCCTATCGGACGACCTTTTCTGGGCCCGAAATCATCAATTACGGAGCTGAGCTCAGTAATTCTCGTAGCTCTCTGAATAAGCTTCAGTTTGAGCTTTGGTTCAACTCAATCGGACTTACGGTTTGAAAGTTATGCCTATTTCCGTGAACGGATGCAGAACCGGAAACATGGATTTGGAATTAGCATATCCCTTTCGGATCGGATCGGCCTAGGAGGACCGGATCGGATTAAGACATCACTCCTTCACCAACTCAGCATCTTCCCTTCAACGCACAGGTGCCGGATCGGATTGGAGACCCCGGTTCGGATCGGGATGAGGCAGACCCGACCCGCCTGCATTATTCTACACTAAACTTCGCAATGTCTTCAGCTCCAAAGCTCCGCACCGGTTCGGATCGAGACCGAACCGATCCCCCTCGACTCTGCACAGAAGTGCACGCACGCTCTCTGCTAGAACAACCGGCTCGGTTCGGATCCAATCCGAACCGACTGGGCCTGCTGCTGCCACACTTCAGATTTGACTGATTCTCTTGCCATAACCACCTCCTACAAACACGGATCGGCCTCCACCTATCCTAGCACGACCTGAATACCACTTCTCCACTACTTCCGAGATCACCTCAGCGCGTGCCACGTGCCCCTCCGATCCGAACCGATTCAGACTCCCTGGCACTCCTCTACGCCTATAAATACACCACAACATGGCCATTTCAAGGGACTTTTGGCACTTGTTCTGGAGGGATTCCACCATTATCGACACAAGGACTTTGTGAACAGCGGAAGACCGCCCTCTAATCAATCAAAACACGAGGATTTCGTGTATAATCTTCCCTTTAATCCCCTCTTCTTCACTGTAAACACGAGGATTTCATGTATAAACTGCAAACAAACATCATTGTAATAGTTTACTTAAGATTTAAGAAACTATAAAGTGGACGTAGGCTTGGATTGAGCCCAACCACTATAAAAATATTGTGTGTATGCTTTACTTTTACTGCTTTTTCTGCATTGTTCGGTGATCGTGAGGTTGTCACGTTGAATTTGGGTGTTAGTACCAAAATTTGGTCTAACATTTTCACACATATTTGCTTTCTCTTCTTCGCAGGTATGGATTATACTTGCAGCTGGCAGGCCCGGATCGGCCTTGGATTTCTTCGATTATCCAGAACACATCTTCCTTCATTCAGCAAGATATGTTCTGGGGGGCAAAATGTTGACCCGCTTTTTAGTCAAAGCAGTCATACATGGAATCTCTTCTGAACAATACGCTCAAGTGTTGGGAATACCGTCAGAAGACAGCAAGCGATTTGGTTGAAATCGCATCACAAACAAAGAATGGCCCGGATCTCCTATCGGACGACCTTTTCTGGGCCCGAAATCATCAATTACGGAGCTGAGCTTAGTAATTCTCGTAGCTCTCTGAATAAGCTTCAGTTTGAGCTTTGGTTCAACTCAATCGGACTTACGGTTTGAAAGTTATGCCTATTTCCGTGAACGGATGCAGAACCGGAAACTTGGATTTGGAATTAGCATATCCCTTTCGGATCGGATCGGCCTAGGAGGACCGGATCGGATTAAGACATCACTCCTTCACCAACTCAGCATCTTCCATTCAACGCACAGGTGCCGGATCGGATTGGAGACCCCGGTTCGGATCGGGATGAGGCAGACCCGACCCGCCTGCATTATTCTACACAAAACTTCGCAATGTCTTCGGCTCCAAAGCTCCGCACCGGTTCGGATCGAGACCGAACCGATCCCCCTCGACTCTGCACAGAAGTGCACGCACGCTCTCTGCTAGAACAACCGGCTCGGTTCGGATCCAATCCGAACCGACTGGGCCTGCTGCTGCCACACTTCAGATTTGACTGATTCTCTTGCCATAACCACCTCCTACAAACACGGATCGGCCTCCACCTATCCTAGCACGACCTGAATACCACTTCTCCACTACTTCCGAGATCACCTCAGCGCGTGCCACGTGCCCCTCCGATCCGAACCGATTCGGACTCCCTGGCACTCCTCTACGCCTATAAATACACCACAACATGGCCATTTCAAGGGACTTTTGGCACTTGTTCTGGAGGGATTCCACTATTATCGACACAAGGACTTTGTGAACAGCGGAAGACCGCCCTCTAATCAATCAAAACACGAGGATTTCGTGTATAATCTTCCCTTTAATCTCCTCTTCTTCACTGTAAACACGAGGATTTCATGTATAAACTGCAAACAAACATCATTGTAATAGTTTACTTAAGATTTAAGAAACTATAAAGTGGACGTAGGCTTGGATTGAGCCCAACCACTATAAAAATATTGCGTGTATGCTTTACTTTTACTGCTTTTTCTGCATTGTTCGGTGATCGTGAGGTTGTCAAGTTGAATTTGGGTGTTAGTACCAAAATTTGGTCTAACATTTTCACACATATTTGCTTTCTCTTCTTCGCAGGTATGGATTATACTTGCAGCTGGCAGGCCCGGATCGGCCTTGGATTTCTTCGATTATCCAGAACACATCTTCCTTCATTCAGCAAGATATGTTCTGGGGGGCAAAATGTTGACCCGCTTTTTAGTCAAAGCAGTCATACATGGAATCTCTTCTGAACAATACGCTCAAGTGTTGGGAATACCGTTAGAAGACAGCAAGCGATTTGGTTGAAATCGCATCACAAACAAAGAATGGCCCGGATCTCCTATCGGACGACCTTTTCTGGACCCGAAATCATCAATTACGGAGCTGAGCTCAGTAATTCTCGTAGCTCTCTGAATAATCTTCAGTTTGAGCTTTGGTTCAACTCAATCGGACTTACGGTTTGAAAGTTATGCCCATTTCCGTGAACGGATGCAGAACCGGAAACTTGGATTTGGAATTAGCATATCCCTTTCGGATCGGATCGGCCTAGGAGGACCGGATCGGATTAAGACATCACTCCTTCACCAACTCAGCATCTTCCCTTCAACGCACAGGTGCCGGATCGGATTGGAGACCCCGGTTCGAATCGGGATGAGGCAGACCCGACCCGCCTGCATTATTCTACACAAAACTTCGCAATGTCTTCGGCTCCAAAGCTCCGCACCGGTTCGGATCGAGACCGAACCGATCCCCCTCGACTCTGCATAGAAGTGCACGCACGCTCTCTGCTAGAACAACCGGCTCGGTTCGGATCCAATCCGAACCGACTGGGCCTGCTGCTGCCACACTTCAGATTTGACTGATTCTCTTGCCATAACCACCTCCTACAAACACGGATCGGCCTCCACCTATCCTAGCACGACCTGAATATCACTTCTCCACTACTTCCGAGATCACCTCAGCGCGTGCCACGTGCCCCTCCGATCCGAACCGATTCAGACTCCCTGGCACTCCTTTACACCTATAAATACACCACAACATGGCCATTTCAAGGGACTTTTGGCACTTGTTCTGGAGGGATTCCACCATTATCGACACAAGGACTTTGTGAACAGCGGAAGACCGCCCTCTAATCAATCAAAACACGAGGATTTCGTGTATAATCTTCCCTTTCATCTCCTCTTCTTCACTGTAAACACGAGGATTTCATGTATAAACTGCAAACAAACATCATTGTAATAGTTTACTTAAGATTTAAGAAACTATAAAGTGGACGTAGGCTTGGATTGAGCCCAACCACTATAAAAATATTGTGTCTATGCTTTACTTTTACTGCTTTTTCTGCATTGTTCGGTGATCGTGAGGTTGTCACGTTGAATTTGGGTGTTAGTACCAAAATTTGGTCTAACATTTTCACACATATTTGCTTTCTCTTCTTCGCAGGTATGGATTATACTTGCAGCTGGCAGGCCCGGATCGGCCTTGGATTTCTTCGATTATCCAGAACACATCTTCCTTCATTCAGCAAGATATGTTCTGGGGGGCAAAATGTTGACCCGCTTTTTAGTCAAAGCAGTCATACATGGAATCTCTTCTGAACAATACGCTCAAGTGTTGGGAATACCGTCAGAAGACAGCAAGCGATTTGGTTGAAATCGCATCACAAACAAAGAATGGCCCGGATCTCCTATCGGACGACCTTTTCTGGGCCCGAAATCATCAATTACGGAGCTGAGCTCAGTAATTCTCGTAGCTCTCTGAATAATCTTCAGTTTGAGCTTTGGTTCAACTCAATCGGACTTACGGTTTGAAAGTTATGCCCATTTCCGTGAACGGATGCAGAACCGGAAACTTGGATTTGGAATTAGCATATCCCTTTCGGATCGGATCGGCCTAGGAGGACCGGATCGGATTAAGACATCACTCCTTCACCAACTCAGCATCTTCCCTTCAACGCACAGGTGCCGGATCGGATTGGAGACCCCGGTTCGAATCGGGATGAGGCAGACCCGACCCGCCTGCATTATTCTACACAAAACTTCGCAATGTCTTCGGCTCCAAAGCTCCGCACCGGTTCGGATCGAGACCGAACCGATCCCCCTCGACTCTGCATAGAAGTGCGCGCACGCTCTCTGCTAGAACAACCGGCTCGGTTCGGATCCAATCCGAACCGACTGGGCCTGCTGCTGCCACACTTCAGATTTGACTGATTCTCTTGCCATAACCACCTCCTACAAACACGGATCGGCCTCCACCTATCCTAGCACGACCTGAATATCACTTCTCCACTACTTCCGAGATCACCTCAGCGCGTGCCACGTGCCCCTCCGATCCGAACCGATTCAGACTCCCTGGCACTCCTTTACGCCTATAAATACACCACAACATGGCCATTTCAAGGGACTTTTGGCACTTGTTCTGGAGGGATTCCACCATTATCGACACAAGGACTTTGTGAACAGCGGAAGACCGCCCTCTAATCAATCAAAACACGAGGATTTCGTGTATAATCTTCCCTTTCATCTCCTCTTCTTCACTGTAAACACGAGGATTTCATGTATAAACTGCAAACAAACATCATTGTAATAGTTTACTTAAGATTTAAGAAACTATAAAGTGGACGTAGGCTTGGATTGAGCCCAACCACTATAAAAATATTGTGTCTATGCTTTACTTTTACTGCTTTTTCTGCATTGTTCGGTGATCGTGAGGTTGTCACGTTGAATTTGGGTGTTAGTACCAAAATTTGGTCTAACATTTTCACACATATTTGCTTTCTCTTCTTCGCAGGTATGGATTATACTTGCAGCTGGCAGGCCCGGATCGGCCTTGGATTTCTTCGATTATCCAGAACACATCTTCCTTCATTCAGCAAGATATGTTCTGGGGGGCAAAATGTTGACCCGCTTTTTAGTCAAAGCAGTCATACATGGAATCTCTTCTGAACAATACGCTCAAGTGTTGGGAATACCGTCAGAAGACAGCAAGCGATTTGGTTGAAATCGCATCACAAACAAAGAATGGCCCGGATCTCCTATCGGACGACCTTTTCTGGGCCCGAAATCATCAATTACGGAGCTAAGCTCAGTAATTCTCGTAGCTCTCTGAATAATCTTCAGTTTGAGCTTTGGTTCAACTCAATCGGACTTACGGTTTGAAAGTTATGCCCATTTCCGTGAACGGATGCAGAACCGGAAACTTGGATTTGGAATTAGCATATCCCTTTCGGATCGGATCGGCCTAGGAGGACCGGATCGGATTAAGACATCACTCCTTCACCAACTCAGCATCTTCCCTTCAACGCACAGGTGCCGGATCGGATTGGAGACCCCGGTTCGGATCGGGATGAGGCAGACCCGACCCGCCTGCATTATTCTACACAAAACTTCGCAATGTCTTCGGCTCCAAAGCTCCGCACCGGTTCGGATCGAGACCGAACCGATCCCCCTCGACTCTGCACAGAAGTGCACGCACGCTCTCTGCTAGAACAACCGGCTCGGTTCGGATCCAATCCGAACCGACTGGGCCTGCTGCTGCCACACTTCAGATTTGACTGATTCTCTTGCCATAACCACCTCCTACAAACACGGATCGGCCTCCACCTATCCTAGCACGACCTGAATACCACTTCTCCACTACTTCCGAGATCACCTCAGCGCGTGCCACGTGCCCCTCCGATCCGAACCGATTCAGACTCCCTGGCACTCCTCTACGCCTATAAATACACCACAACATGGCCATTTCAAGGGACTTTTGGCACTTGTTCTGGAGGGATTCCACCATTATCGACACAAGGACTTTGTGAACAGCGGAAGACCGCCCTCTAATCAATCAAAACACGAGGATTTCATGTATAATCTTCCCTTTAATCTCCTCTTCTTCACTGTAAACACGAGGATTTCATGTATAAACTGCAAACAAACATCATTGTAATAGTTTACTTAAGATTTAAGAAACTATAAAGTGGACGTAGGCTTGGATTGAGCCCAACCACTATAAAAATATTGTGTCTATGCTTTACTTTTACTGCTTTTTCTGCATTGTTCGATGATCGTGAGGTTGTCACGTTGAATTTGGGTGTTAGTACCAAAATTTGGTCTAACATTTTCACACATATTTTCTTTCTCTTCTTCGCAGGTATGGATTATACTTGCAGCTGGCAGGCCCGGATCGGCCTTGGATTTCTTCGATTATCCAGAACACATCTTCCTTCATTCAGCAAGATATGTTCTGGGGGGCAAAATATTGACCCGCTTTTTAGTCAAAGCAGTCATACATGGAATCTCTTCTGAACAATACGCTCAAGTGTTGGGAATACCGTCAGAAGACAGCAAGCGATTTGGTTGAAATCGCATCACAAACAAAGAATGGCCCGGATCTCCTATCGGACGACCTTTTCTGGGCCCGAAATCATCAATTACGGAGCTGATCTCAGTAATTCTCGTAGCTCTCTGAATAATCTTCAGTTTGAGCTTTGGTTCAACTCAATCGGACTTACGGTTTGAAAGTTATGCCCATTTCCGTGAACGGATGCAGAACCGGAAACTTGGATTTGGAATTAGCATATCCCTTTCGGATCGGATCGGCCTAGGAGGACCGGATCGGATTAAGACATCACTCCTTCACCAACTCAGCATCTTCCCTTCAACGCACAGGTGCCGGATCGGATTGGAGACCCCGGTTCGGATCGGGATGAGGCAGACCCGACCCGCCTGCATTATTCTACACAAAACTTCGCAATGTCTTCGGCTCCAAAGCTCCGCACCGGTTCGGATCGAGACCGAACCGATCCCCCTCGACTCTGCACAGAAGTGCACGCACGCTCTCTGCTAGAACAACCGGCTCGGTTCGGATCCAATCCGAACCGACTGGGCCTGCTGCTGCCACACTTCAGATTTGACTGATTCTCTTGCCATAACCACCTCCTACAAACACGGATCGGCCTCCACCTATCCTAGCACGACCTGAATACCACTTCTCCACTACTTCCGAGATCACCTCAGCGCGTGCCACGTGCCCCTCCGATCCGAACTGATTCAGACTCCCTGGCACTCCTTTACGCCTATAAATACACCACAACATGGCCATTTCAAGGGACTTTTGGCACTTGTTCTGGAGGGATTCCACCATTATCGACACAAGGACTTTGTGAACAGCGGAAGACCGCCCTCTAATCAATCAAAACACGAGGATTTCATGTATAATCTTCCCTTTAATCTCCTCTTCTTCACTGTAAACACGAGGATTTCATGTATAAACTGCAAACAAACATCATTGTAATAGTTTACTTAAGATTTAAGAAACTATAAAGTGGACGTAGGCTTGGATTGAGCCCAACCACTATAAAAATATTGTGTCTATGCTTTACTTTTACTGCTTTTTCTGCATTGTTCGATGATCGTGAGGTTGTCACGTTGAATTTGGGTGTTAGTACCAAAATTTGGTCTAACATTTTCACACATATTTTCTTTCTCTTCTTCGCAGGTATGGATTATACTTGCAGCTGGCAGGCCCGGATCGGCCTTGGATTTCTTCGATTATCCAGAACACATCTTCCTTCATTCAGCAAGATATGTTCTGGGGGGCAAAATGTTGACCCGCTTTTTAGTCAAAGCAGTCATACATGGAATCTCTTCTGAACAATACGCTCAAGTGTTGGGAATACCGTCAGAAGACAGCAAGCGATTTGGTTGAAATCGCATCACAAACAAAGAATGGCCCGGATCTCCTATCGGACGACCTTTTCTGGGCCCGAAATCATCAATTACGGAGCTGAGCTCGGTAATTCTCGTAGCTCTCTGAATAATCTTCAGTTTGAGCTTTGGTTCAACTCAATCGGACTTACGGTTTGAAAGTTATGCCCATTTCCGTGAACGGATGCAGAACCGGAAACTTGGATTTGGAATTAGCATATCCCTTTCGGATCGGATCGGCCTAGGAGGACCGGATCGGATTAAGACATCACTCCTTCACCAACTCAGCATCTTCCCTTCAACGCACAGGTGCCGGATCGGATTGGAGACCCCGGTTCGGATCGGGATGAGGCAGACCCGACCCGCCTGCATTATTCTACACAAAACTTCGCAATGTCTTCGGCTCCAAAGCTCCGCACCGGTTCGGATCGAGACCGAACCGATCCCCCTCGACTCTGCACAGAAGTGCACGCACGCTCTCTGCTAGAACAACCGGCTCGGTTCGGATCCAATCCGAACCGACTGGGCCTGCTGCTGCCACACTTCAGATTTGACTGATTCTCTTGCCATAACCACCTCCTACAAACACGGATCGGCCTCCACCTATCCTAGCACGACCTGAATACCACTTCTCCACTACTTCCGAGATCACCTCAGCGCGTGCCACGTGCCCCTCCGATCCGAACCGATTCAGACTCCCTGGCACTCCTTTACGCCTATAAATACACCACAACATGGCCATTTCAAGGGACTTTTGGCACTTGTTCTGGAGGGATTCCACCATTATCGACACAAGGACTTTGTGAACAGCGGAAGACCGCCCTCTAATCAATCAAAACACGAGGATTTCGTGTATAATCTTCCCTTTAATCTCCTCTTCTTCACTGTAAACACGAGGATTTCATGTATAAACTGCAAACAAACATCATTGTAATAGTTTACTTAAGATTTAAGAAACTATAAAGTGGACGTAGGCTTGGATTGAGCCCAACCACTATAAAAATATTGTGTGTATGCTTTACTTTTGCTGCTTTTTCTGCATTGTTCGGTGATCGTGAGGTTGTCACGTTGAATTTGTGTGTTAGTACCAAAATTTGGTCTAACATTTTCACACATATTTGCTTTCTCTTCTTCGCAGGTATGGATTATACTTGCAGCTGGCAGGCCCGGATCGGCCTTGGATTTCTTCGATTATCCAGAACACATCTTCCTTCATTCAGCAAGATATGTTCTGGGGGGCAAAATGTTGACCCGCTTTTTAGTCAAAGCAGTCATACATGGAATCTCTTCTGAACAATACGCTCAAGTGTTGGGAATACCGTCAGAAGACAGCAAGCGATTTGGTTGAAATCGCATCACAAACAAAGAATGGCCCGGATCTCCTATCGGACGACCTTTTCTGGGCCCGAAATCATCAATTACGGAGCTGAGCTCAGTAATTCTCGTAGCTCTCTGAATAAGCTTCAGTTTGAGCTTTGGTTCAACTCAATCGGACTTACGGTTTGAAAGTTATGCCCATTTCCGTGAACGGATGCAGAACCGGAAACTTGGATTTGGAATTAGCATATCCCTTTCGGATCGGATCGGCCTAGGAGGACCGGATCGGATTAAGACATCACTCCTTCACCAACTCAGCATCTTCCCTTCAACGCACAGGTGCCGGATCGGATTGGAGACCCCGGTTCGGATCGGGATGAGGCAGACCCGACCCGCCTGCATTATTCTACACAAAACTTCGCAATGTCTTCGGCTCCAAAGCTCCGCACCGGTTCGGATCGAGACCGAACCGATCCCCCTCGACTCTGCACAGAAGTGCACGCACGATCTCTGCTAGAACAACCGGCTCGGTTCGGATCCAATCCGAACCGACTGGGCCTGCTGCTGCCACACTTCAGATTTGACTGATTCTCTTGCCATAACCACCTCCTACAAACACGGATCGGCCTCCACCTATCCTAGCACGACCTGAATACCACTTCTCCACTACTTCCGAGATCACCTCAGCGCGTGCCACGTGCCCCTCCGATCCGAACCGATTCAGACTCCCTGGCACTCCTCTACGCATATAAATACACCACAACATGGCCATTTCAAGGGACTTTTGGCACTTGTTCTGGAGGGATTCCACCATTATCGACACAAGGACTTTGTGAACAGCGGAAGACCGCCCTCTAATCAATCAAAACACGAGGATTTCGTGTATAATCTTCCCTTTAATCTCCTCTTCTTCACTGTAAACACGAGGATTTCATGTATAAACTGCAAACAAACATCATTGTAATAGTTTACTTAAGATTTAAGAAACTATAAAGTGGACGTAGGCTTGGATTGAGCCCAACCACTATAAAAATATTGTGTGTATGCTTTACTTTTGCTGCTTTTTCTGCATTGTTCGGTGATCGTGAGGTTGTCACGTTGAATTTGTGTGTTAGTACCAAAATTTGGTCTAACATTTTCACACATATTTGCTTTCTCTTCTTCGCAGGTATGGATTATACTTGCAGCTGGCAGGCCCGGATCGGCCTTGGATTTCTTCGATTATCCAGAACACATCTTCCTTCATTCAGCAAGATATGTTCTGGGGGGCAAAATGTTGACCCGCTTTTTAGTCAAAGCAGTCATACATGGAATCTCTTCTGAACAATACGCTCAAGTGTTGGGAATACCGTCAGAAGACAGCAAGCGATTTGGTTGAAATCGCATCACAAACAAAGAATGGCCCGGATCTCCTATCGGACGACCTTTTCTGGGCCCGAAATCATCAATTACGGAGCTGAGCTCAGTAATTCTCGTAGCTCTCTGAATAAGCTTCAGTTTGAGCTTTGGTTCAACTCAATCGGACTTACGGTTTGAAAGTTATGCCCATTTCCGTGAACGGATGCAGAACCGGAAACTTGGATTTGGAATTAGCATATCCCTTTCGGATCGGATCGGCCTAGGAGGACCGGATCGGATTAAGACATCACTCCTTCACCAACTCAGCATCTTCCCTTCAACGCACAGGTGCCGGATCGGATTGGAGACCCCGGTTCGGATCGGGATGAGGCAGACCCGACCCGCCTGCATTATTCTACACAAAACTTCGCAATGTCTTCGGCTCCAAAGCTCCGCACCGGTTCGGATCGAGACCGAACCGATCCCCCTCGACTCTGCACAGAAGTGCACGCACGCTCTCTGCTAGAACAACCGGCTCGGTTCGGATCCAATCCGAACCGACTGGGCCTGCTGCTGCCACACTTCAGATTTGACTGATTCTCTTGCCATAACCACCTCCTACAAACACGGATCGGCCTCCACCTATCCTAGCACGACCTGAATACCACTTCTCCACTACTTCCGAGATCACCTCAGCGCGTGCCACGTGCCCCTCCGATCCGAACCGATTCAGACTCCCTGGCACTCCTCTACGCCTATAAATACACCACAACATGGCCATTTCAAGGGACTTTTGGCACTTGTTCTGGAGGGATTCCACCATTATCGACACAAGGACTTTGTGAACAGCGGAAGACCGCCCTCTAATCAATCAAAACACGAGGATTTCGTGTATAATCTTCCCTTTAATCTCCTCTTCTTCACTGTAAACACGAGGATTTCATGTATAAACTGCAAACAAACATCATTGTAATAGTTTACTTAAGATTTAAGAAACTATAAAGTGGACGTAGGCTTGGATTGAGCCCAACCACTATAAAAATATTGTGTGTATGCTTTACTTTTACTGCTTTTTCTGCATTGTTCGGTGATCGTGAGGTTGTCACGTTGAATTTGGGTGTTAGTACCAAAATTTGGTCTAACATTTTCACACATATTTGCTTTCTCTTCTTCGCAGGTATGGATTATACTTGCAGCTGGCAGGCCCGGATCGGCCTTGGATTTCTTCGATTATCCAGAACACATCTTCCTTCATTCAGCAAGATATGTTCTGGGGGGCAAAATGTTGACCCGCTTTTTAGTCAAAGCAGTCATACATGGAATCTCTTCTGAACAATACGCTCAAGTGTTGGGAATACCGTCAGAAGACAGCAAGCGATTTGGTTGAAATCGCATCACAAACAAAGAATGGCCCGGATCTCCTATCGGACGACCTTTTCTGGGCCCGAAATCATCAATTACGGAGCTGAGCTCAGTAATTCTCGTAGCTCTCTGAATAAGCTTCAGTTTGAGCATTGGTTCAACTCAATCGGACATACGGTTTGAAAGTTATGCCCATTTCCGTGAACGGATGCAGAACCGGAAACTTGGATTTGGAATTAGCATATCCCTTTCGGATCGGATCGGCCTAGGAGGACCGGATCGGATTAAGACATCACTCCTTCACCAACTCAGCATCTTCCCTTCAACGCACAGGTGCCGGATCGGATTGGAGACCCCGGTTCGGATCGGGATGAGGCAGACCCGACCCGCCTGCATTATTCTACACAAAACTTCGCAATGTCTTCGGCTCCAAAGCTCCGCACCGGTTCGGATCGAGACCGAACCGATCCCCCTCGACTCTGCACAGAAGTGCACGCACGCTCTCTGCTAGAACAACCGGCTCGGTTCGGATCCAATCCGAACCGACTGGGCCTGCTGCTGCCACACTTCAGATTTGACTGATTCTCTTGCCATAACCACCTCCTACAAACACGGATCGGCCTCCACCTATCCTAGCACGACCTGAATACCACTTCTCCACTACTTCCGAGATCACCTCAGCGCGTGCCACGTGCCCCTCCGATCCGAACCGATTCAGACTCCCTGGCACTCCTTTACGCCTATAAATACACCACAACATGGCCATTTCAAGGGACTTTTGGCACTTGTTCTGGAGGGATTCCACCATTATCGACACAAGGACTTTGTGAACAGCGGAAGACCGCCCTCTAATCAATCAAAACACGAGGATTTCGTGTATAATCTTCCCTTTAATCTCCTCTTCTTCACTGTAAACACGAGGATTTCATGTATAAACTGCAAACAAACATCATTGTAATAGTTTACTTAAGATTTAAGAAACTATAAAGTGGACGTAGGCTTGGATTGAGCCCAACCACTATAAAAATATTGTGTGTATGCTTTACTTTTACTGCTTTTTCTGCATTGTTCGGTGATCGTGAGGTTGTCACGTTGAATTTGGGTGTTAGTACCAAAATTTGGTCTAACATTTTCACACATATTTGCTTTCTCTTCTTCGCAGGTATGGATTATACTTGCAGCTGGCAGGCCCGGATCGGCCTTGGATTTCTTCGATTATCCAGAACACATCTTCCTTCATTCAGCAAGATATGTTCTGGGGGGCAAAATGTTGACCCGCTTTTTAGTCAAAGCAGTCATACATGGAATCTCTTCTGAACAATACGCTCAAGTGTTGGGAATACCGTCAGAAGACAGCAAGCGATTTGGTTGAAATCGCATCACAAACAAAGAATGGCCCGGATCTCCTATCGGACGACCTTTTCTGGGCCCGAAATCATCAATTACGGAGCTGAGCTCAGTAATTCTCGTAGCTCTCTGAATAAGCTTCAGTTTGAGCTTTGGTTCAACTCAATCGGACATACGGTTTGAAAGTTATGCCCATTTCCGTGAACGGATGCAGAACCGGAAACTTGGATTTGGAATTAGCATATCCCTTTCGGATCGGATCGGCCTAGGAGGACCGGATCGGATTAAGACATCACTCCTTCACCAACTCAGCATCTTCCCTTCAACGCACAGGTGCCGGATCGGATTGGAGACCCCGGTTCGGATCGGGATGAGGCAGACCCGACCCGCCTGCATTATTCTACACAAAACTTCGCAATGTCTTCGGCTCCAAAGCTCCGCACCGGTTCGGATCGAGACCGAACCGATCCCCCTCGACTCTGCACAGAAGTGCACGCACGCTCTCTGCTAGAACAACCGGCTCGGTTCGGATCCAATCCGAACCGACTGGGCCTGCTGCTGCCACACTTCAGATTTGACTGATTCTCTTGCCATAACCACCTCCTACAAACACGGATCGGCCTCCACCTATCCTAGCACGACCTGAATACCACTTCTCCACTACTTCCGAGATCACCTCAGCGCGTGCCACGTGCCCCTCCGATCCGAACCGATTCAGACTCCCTGGCACTCCTCTACGCCTATAAATACACCACAACATGGCCATTTCAAGGGACTTTTGGCACTTGTTCTGGAGGGATTCCACCATTATCGACACAAGGACTTTGTGAACAGCGGAAGACCGCCCTCTAATCAATCAAAACACGAGGATTTCGTGTATAATCTTCCCTTTAATCTCCTCTTCTTCACTGTAAACACGAGGATTTCATGTATAAACTGCAAACAAACATCATTGTAATAGTTTACTTAAGATTTAAGAAACTATAAAGTGGACGTAGGCTTGGATTGAGCCCAACCACTATAAAAATATTGTGTGTATGCTTTACTTTTGCTGCTTTTTCTGCATTGTTCGGTGATCGTGAGGTTGTCACGTTGAATTTGTGTGTTAGTACCAAAATTTGGTCTAACATTTTCACACATATTTGCTTTCTCTTCTTCGCAGGTATGGATTATACTTGCAGCTGGCAGGCCCGGATCGGCCTTGGATTTCTTCGATTATCCAGAACACATCTTCCTTCATTCAGCAAGATATGTTCTGGGGGGCAAAATGTTGACCCGCTTTTTAGTCAAAGCAGTCATACATGGAATCTCTTCTGAACAATACGCTCAAGTGTTGGGAATACCGTCAGAAGACAGCAAGCGATTTGGTTGAAATCGCATCACAAACAAAGAATGGCCCGGATCTCCTATCGGACGACCTTTTCTGGGCCCGAAATCATCAATTACGGAGCTGAGCTCAGTAATTCTCGTAGCTCTCTGAATAAGCTTCAGTTTGAGCTTTGGTTCAACTCAATCGGACATACGGTTTGAAAGTTATGCCCATTTCCGTGAACGGATGCAGAACCGGAAACTTGGATTTGGAATTAGCATATCCCTTTCGGATCGGATCGGCCTAGGAGGACCGGATCGGATTAAGACATCACTCCTTCACCAACTCAGCATCTTCCCTTCAACGCACAGGTGCCGGATCGGATTGGAGACCCCGGTTCGGATCGGGATGAGGCAGACCCGACCCGCCTGCATTATTCTACACAAAACTTCGCAATGTCTTCGGCTCCAAAGCTCCGCACCGGTTCGGATCGAGACCGAACCGATCCCCCTCGACTCTGCACAGAAGTGCACGCACGCTCTCTGCTAGAACAACCGGCTCGGTTCGGATCCAATCCGAACCGACTGGGCCTGCTGCTGCCACACTTCAGATTTGACTGATTCTCTTGCCATAACCACCTCCTACAAACACGGATCGGCCTCCACCTATCCTAGCACGACCTGAATACCACTTCTCCACTACTTCCGAGATCACCTCAGCGCGTGCCACGTGCCCCTCCGATCCGAACCGATTCAGACTCCCTGGCACTCCTCTACGCCTATAAATACACCACAACATGGCCATTTCAAGGGACTTTTGGCACTTGTTCTGGAGGGATTCCACCATTATCGACACAAGGACTTTGTGAACAGCGGAAGACCGCCCTCTAATCAATCAAAACACGAGGATTTCGTGTATAATCTTCCCTTTAATCTCCTCTTCTTCACTGTAAACACGAGGATTTCATGTATAAACTGCAAACAAACATCATTGTAATAGTTTACTTAAGATTTAAGAAACTATAAAGTGGACGTAGGCTTGGATTGAGCCCAACCACTATAAAAATATTGTGTGTATGCTTTACTTTTGCTGCTTTTTCTGCATTGTTCGGTGATCGTGAGGTTGTCACGTTGAATTTGTGTGTTAGTACCAAAATTTGGTCTAACATTTTCACACATATTTGCTTTCTCTTCTTCGCAGGTATGGATTATACTTGCAGCTGGCAGGCCCGGATCGGCCTTGGATTTCTTCGATTATCCAGAACACATCTTCCTTCATTCAGCAAGATATGTTCTGGGGGGCAAAATGTTGACCCGCTTTTTAGTCAAAGCAGTCATACATGGAATCTCTTCTGAACAATACGCTCAAGTGTTGGGAATACCGTCAGAAGACAGCAAGCGATTTGGTTGAAATCGCATCACAAACAAAGAATGGCCCGGATCTCCTATCGGACGACCTTTTCTGGGCCCGAAATCATCAATTACGGAGCTGAGCTCAGTAATTCTCGTAGCTCTCTGAATAAGCTTCAGTTTGAGCTTTGGTTCAACTCAATCGGACTTACGGTTTGAAAGTTATGCCCATTTCCGTGAACGGATGCAGAACCGGAAACTTGGATTTGGAATTAGCATATCCCTTTCGGATCGGATCGGCCTAGGAGGACCGGATCGGATTAAGACATCACTCCTTCACCAACTCAGCATCTTCCCTTCAACGCACAGGTGCCGGATCGGATTGGAGAACCCGGTTCGGATCGGGATGAGGCAGACCCGACCCGCCTGCATTATTCTACACAAAACTTCGCAATGTCTTCGGCTCCAAAGCTCCGCACCGGTTCGGATCGAGACCGAACCGATCCCCCTCGACTCTGCACAGAAGTGCACGCACGCTCTCTGCTAGAACAACCGGCTCGGTTCGGATCCAATCCGAACCGACTGGGCCTGCTGCTGCCACACTTCAGATTTGACTGATTCTCTTGCCATAACCACCTCCTACAAACACGGATCGGCCTCCACCTATCCTAGCACGACCTGAATACCACTTCTCCACTACTTCCGAGATCACCTCAGCGCGTGCCACGTGCCCCTCCGATCCGAACCGATTCAGACTCCCTGGCACTCCTCTACGCCTATAAATACACCACAACATGGCCATTTCAAGGGACTTTTGGCACTTGTTCTGGAGGGATTCCACCATTATCGACACAAGGACTTTGTGAACAGCGGAAGACCGCCCTCTAATCAATCAAAACACGAGGATTTCGTGTATAATCTTCCCTTTAATCTCCTCTTCTTCACTGTAAACACGAGGATTTCATGTATAAACTGCAAACAAACATCATTGTAATAGTTTACTTAAGATTTAAGAAACTATAAAGTGGACGTAGGCTTGGATTGAGCCCAACCACTATAAAAATATTGTGTGTATGCTTTACTTTTGCTGCTTTTTCTGCATTGTTCGGTGATCGTGAGGTTGTCACGTTGAATTTGTGTGTTAGTACCAAAATTTGGTCTAACATTTTCACACATATTTGCTTTCTCTTCTTCGCAGGTATGGATTATACTTGCAGCTGGCAGGCCCGGATCGGCCTTGGATTTCTTCGATTATCCAGAACACATCTTCCTTCATTCAGCAAGATATGTTCTGGGGGGCAAAATGTTGACCCGCTTTTTAGTCAAAGCAGTCATACATGGAATCTCTTCTGAACAATACGCTCAAGTGTTGGGAATACCGTCAGAAGACAGCAAGCGATTTGGTTGAAATCGCATCACAAACAAAGAATGGCCCGGATCTCCTATCGGACGACCTTTTCTGGGCCCGAAATCATCAATTACGGAGCTGAGCTCAGTAATTCTCGTAGCTCTCTGAATAAGCTTCAGTTTGAGCTTTGGTTCAACTCAATCGGACTTACGGTTTGAAAGTTATGCCCATTTCCGTGAACGGATGCAGAACCGGAAACTTGGATTTGGAATTAGCATATCCCTTTCGGATCGGATCGGCCTAGGAGGACCGGATCGGATTAAGACATCACTCCTTCACCAACTCAGCATCTTCCCTTCAACGCACAGGTGCCGGATCGGATTGGAGAACCCGGTTCGGATCGGGATGAGGCAGACCCGACCCGCCTGCATTATTCTACACAAAACTTCGCAATGTCTTCGGCTCCAAAGCTCCGCACCGGTTCGGATCGAGACCGAACCGATCCCCCTCGACTCTGCACAGAAGTGCACGCACGCTCTCTGCTAGAACAACCGGCTCGGTTCGGATCCAATCCGAACCGACTGGGCCTGCTGCTGCCACACTTCAGATTTGACTGATTCTCTTGCCATAACCACCTCCTACAAACACGGATCGGCCTCCACCTATCCTAGCACGACCTGAATACCACTTCTCCACTACTTCCGAGATCACCTCAGCGCGTGCCACGTGCCCCTCCGATCCGAACCGATTCAGACTCCCTGGCACTCCTCTACGCCTATAAATACACCACAACATGGCCATTTCAAGGGACTTTTGGCACTTGTTCTGGAGGGATTCCACCATTATCGACACAAGGACTTTGTGAACAGCGGAAGACCGCCCTCTAATCAATCAAAACACGAGGATTTCGTGTATAATCTTCCCTTTAATCTCCTCTTCTTCACTGTAAACACGAGGATTTCATGTATAAACTGCAAACAAACATCATTGTAATAGTTTACTTAAGATTTAAGAAACTATAAAGTGGACGTAGGCTTGGATTGAGCCCAACCACTATAAAAATATTGTGTGTATGCTTTACTTTTACTGCTTTTTCTGCATTGTTCGGTGATCGTGAGGTTGTCACGTTGAATTTGGGTGTTAGTACCAAAATTTGGTCTAACATTTTCACACATATTTGCTTTCTCTTCTTCGCAGGTATGGATTATACTTGCAGCTGGCAGGCCCGGATCGGCCTTGGATTTCTTCGATTATCCAGAACACATCTTCCTTCATTCAGCAAGATATGTTCTGGGGGGCAAAATGTTGACCCGCTTTTTAGTCAAAGCAGTCATACGTGGAATCTCTTCTGAACAATACGCTCAAGTGTTGGGAATACCGTCAGAAGACAGCAAGCGATTTGGTTGAAATCGCATCACAAACAAAGAATGGCCCGGATCTCCTATCGGACGACCTTTTCTGGGCCCGAAATCATCAATTACGGAGCTGAGCTCAGTAATTCTCGTAGCTCTCTGAATAAGCTTCAGTTTGAGCTTTGGTTCAACTCAATCGGACTTACGGTTTGAAAGTTATGCCTATTTCCGTGAACGGATGCAGAACCGGAAACTTGGATTTGGAATTAGCATATCCCTTTCGGATCGGATCGGCCTAGGAGGACCGGATCGGATTAAGACATCACTCCTTCACCAACTCAGCATCATCCCTTCAACGCACAGGTGCCGGATCGGATTGGAGACCCCGGTTCGGATCGGGATGAGGCAGACCCGACCCGCCTGCATTATTCTACACAAAACTTCGCAATGTCTTCGGCTCCAAAGCTCCGCACCGGTTCGGATCGAGACCGAACCGATCCCCCTCGACTCTGCACAGAAGTGCACGCACGCTCTCTGCTAGAACAACCGGCTCGGTTCGGATCCAATCCGAACCGACTGGGCCTGCTGCTGCCACACTTCAGATTTGACTGATTCTCTTGCCATAACCACCTCCTACAAACACGGATCGGCCTCCACCTATCCTAGCACGACCTGAATACCACTTCTCCACTACTTCCGAGATCACCTCAGCGCGTGCCACGTGCCCCTCCGATCCGAACCGATTCAGACTCCCTGGCACTCCTCTACGCCTATAAATACACCACAACATGGCCATTTCAAGGGACTTTTGGCACTTGTTCTGGAGGGATTCCACCATTATCGACACAAGGACTTTGTGAACAGCGGAAGACCGCCCTCTAATCAATCAAAACACGAGGATTTCGTGTATAATCTTCCCTTTAATCTCCTCTTCTTCACTGTAAACACGAGGATTTCATGTATAAACTGCAAACAAACATCATTGTAATAGTTTACTTAAGATTTAAGAAACTATAAAGTGGACGTAGGCTTGGATTGAGCCCAACCACTATAAAAATATTGTGTGTATGCTTTACTTTTACTGCTTTTTCTGCATTGTTCGGTGATCGTGAGGTTGTCACGTTGAATTTGGGTGTTAGTACCAAAATTTGGTATAACATTTTCACACATATTTGCTTTCTCTTCTTCGCAGGTATGGATTATACTTGCAGCTGGCAGGCCCGGATCGGCCTTGGATTTCTTCGATTATCCAGAACACATCTTCCTTCATTCAGCAAGATATGTTCTGGGGGGCAAAATGTTGACCCGCTTTTTAGTCAAAGCAGTCATACATGGAATCTCTTCTGAACAATACGCTCAAGTGTTGGGAATACCGTCAGAAGACAGCAAGCGATTTGGTTGAAATCGCATCACAAACAAAGAATGGCCCGGATCTCCTATCGAACGACCTTTTCTGGGCCCGAAATCATCAATTACGGAGCTGAGCTCAGTAATTCTCGTAGCTCTCTGAATAAGCTTCAGTTTGAGCTTTGGTTCAACTCAATCGGACTTACGGTTTGAAAGTTATGCCCATTTCCGTGAACGGATGCAGAACCGGAAACTTGGATTTGGAATTAGCATATCCCTTTCGGATCGGATCGGCCTAGGAGGACCGGATCGGATTAAGACATCACTCCTTCACCAACTCAGCATCTTCCCTTCAACGCACAGGTGCCGGATCGGATTGGAGAACCCGGTTCGGATCGGGATGAGGCAGACCCGACCCGCCTGCATTATTCTACACAAAACTTCGCAATGTCTTCGGCTCCAAAGCTCCGCACCGGTTCGGATCGAGACCGAACCGATCCCCCTCGACTCTGCACAGAAGTGCACGCACGCTCTCTGCTAGAACAACCGGCTCGGTTCGGATCCAATCCGAACCGACTGGGCCTGCTGCTGCCACACTTCAGATTTGACTGATTCTCTTGCCATAACCACCTCCTACAAACACGGATCGGCCTCCACCTATCCTAGCACGACCTGAATACCACTTCTCCACTACTTCCGAGATCACCTCAGCGCGTGCCACGTGCCCCTCCGATCCGAACCGATTCAGACTCCCTGGCACTCCTCTACGCCTATAAATACACCACAACATGGCCATTTCAAGGGACTTTTGGCACTTGTTCTGGAGGGATTCCACCATTATCGACACAAGGACTTTGTGAACAGCGGAAGACCGCCCTCTAATCAATCAAAACACGAGGATTTCGTGTATAATCTTCCCTTTAATCTCCTCTTCTTCACTGTAAACACGAGGATTTCATGTATAAACTGCAAACAAACATCATTGTAATAGTTTACTTAAGATTTAAGAAACTATAAAGTGGACGTAGGCTTGGATTGAGCCCAACCACTATAAAAATATTGTGTGTATGCTTTACTTTTACTGCTTTTTCTGCATTGTTCGGTGATCGTGAGGTTGTCACGTTGAATTTGGGTGTTAGTACCAAAATTTGGTCTAACATTTTCACACATATTTGCTTTCTCTTCTTCGCAGGTATGGATTATACTTGCAGCTGGCAGGCCCGGATCGGCCTTGGATTTCTTCGATTATCCAGCACACATCTTCCTTCATTCAGCAAGATATGTTCTGGGGGGCAAAATGTTGACCCGCTTTTTAGTCAAAGCAGTCATACATGGAATCTCTTCTGAACAATACGCTCAAGTGTTGGGAATACCGTCAGAAGACAGCAAGCGATTTGGTTGAAATCGCATCACAAACAAAGAATGGCCCGGATCTCCTATCGGACGACCTTTTCTGGGCCCGAAATCATCAATTACGGAGCTGAGCTCAGTAATTCTCGTAGCTCTCTGAATAAGCTTCAGTTTGAGCTTTGGTTCAACTCAATCGGACTTACGGTTTGAAAGTTATGCCTATTTCCGTGAACGGATGCAGAACCGGAAACTTGGATTTGGAATTAGCATATCCCTTTCGGATCGGATCGGCCTAGGAGGACCGGATCGGATTAAGACATCACTCCTTCACCAACTCAGCATCTTCCCTTCAACGCACAGGTGCCGGATCGGATTGGAGACCCCGGTTCGGATCGGGATGAGGCAGACCCGACCCGCCTGCATTATTCTACACAAAACTTCGCAATGTCTTCGGCTCCAAAGCTCCGCACCGGTTCGGATCGAGACCGAACCGATCCCCCTCGACTCTGCACAGAAGTGCACGCACGCTCTCTGCTAGAACAACCGGCTCGGTTCGGATCCAATCCGAACCGACTGGGCCTGCTGCTGCCACACTTCAGATTTGACTGATTCTCTTGCCATAACCACCTCCTACAAACACGGATCGGCCTCCACCTATCCTAGCACGACCTGAATACCACTTCTCCACTACTTCCGAGATCACCTCAGCGCGTGCCACGTGCCCCTCCGATCCGAACCGATTCAGACTCCCTGGCACTCCTCTACGCCTATAAATACACCACAACATGGCCATTTCAAGGGACTTTTGGCACTTGTTCTGGAGGGATTCCACCATTATCGACACAAGGACTTTGTGAACAGCGGAAGACCGCCCTCTAATCAATCAAAACACGAGAATTTCGTGTATAATCTTCCCTTTAATCTCCTCTTCTTCACTGTAAACACGAGGATTTCATGTATAAACTGCAAACAAACATCATTGTAATAGTTTACTTAAGATTTAAGAAACTATAAAGTGGACGTAGGCTTGGATTGAGCCCAACCACTATAAAAATATTGTGTGTATGCTTTACTTTTACTGCTTTTTCTGCATTGTTCGGTGATCGTGAGGTTGTCACGTTGAATTTGGGTGTTAGTACCAAAATTTGGTCTAACATTTTCACACATATTTGCTTTCTCTTCTTCGCAGGTATGGATTATACTTGCAGCTGGCAGGCCCGGATCGGCCTTGGATTTCTTCGATTATCCAGAACACATCTTCCTTCATTCAGCAAGATATGTTCTGGGGGGCAAAATGTTGACCCGCTTTTTAGTCAAAGCAGTCATACATGGAATCTCTTCTGAACAATACGCTCAAGTGTTGGGAATCCCGTCAGAAGACAGCAAGCGATTTGGTTGAAATCGCATCACAAACAAAGAATGGCCCGGATCTCCTATCGGACGACCTTTTCTGGGCCCGAAATCATCAATTACGGAGCTGAGCTCAGTAATTCTCGTAGCTCTCTGAATAAGCTTCAGTTTGAGCTTTGGTTCAACTCAATCGGACTTACGGTTTGAAAGTTATGCCCATTTCCGTGAACGGATGCAGAACCGGAAACTTGGATTTGGAATTAGCATATCCCTTTCGGATCGGATCGGCCTAGGAGGACCGGATCGGATTAAGACATCACTCCTTCACCAACTCAGCATCTTCCCTTCAACGCACAGGTGCCGGATCGGATTGGAGACCCCGGTTCGGATCGGGATGAGGCAGACCCGACCCGCCTGCATTATTCTACAAAAAACTTCGCAATGTCTTCGGCTCCAAAGCTCCGCACCGGTTCGGATCGATACCGAACCGATCCCCCTCGACTCTGCACAGAAGTGCACGCACGCTCTCTGCTAGAACAACCGGCTCGGTTCGGATCCAATCCGAACCGACTGGGCCTGCTGCTGCCACACTTCAGATTTGACTGATTCTCTTGCCATAACCACCTCCTACAAACACGGATCGGCCTCCACCTATCCTAGCACGACCTGAATACCACTTCTCCACTACTTCCGAGATCACCTCAGCGCGTGCCACGTGCCCCTCCGATCCGAACCGATTCAGACTCCCTGGCACTCCTCTACGCCTATAAATACACCACAACATGGCCATTTCAAGGGACTTTTGGCACTTGTTCTGGAGGGATTCCACCATTATCGACACAAGGACTTTGTGAACAGCGGAAGACCGCCCTCTAATCAATCAAAACACGAGGATTTCGTGTATAATCTTCCCTTTAATCTCCTCTTCTTCACTGTAAACACGAGGATTTCATGTATAAACTGCAAACAAACATCATTGTAATAGTTTACTTAAGATTTAAGAAACTATAAAGTGGACGTAGGCTTGGATTGAGCCCAACCACTATAAAAATATTGTGTGTATGCTTTACTTTTACTGCTTTTTCTGCATTGTTCGGTGATCGTGAGGTTGTCACGTTGAATTTGGGTGTTAGTACCAAAATTTGGTCTAACATTTTCACACATATTTGCTTTCTCTTCTTCGCAGGTATGGATTATACTTGCAGCTGGCAGGCCCGGATCGGCCTTGGATTTCTTCGATTATCCAGCACACATCTTCCTTCATTCAGCAAGATATGTTCTGGGGGGCAAAATGTTGACCCGCTTTTTAGTCAAAGCAGTCATACATGGAATCTCTTCTGAACAATACGCTCAAGTGTTGGGAATACCGTCAGAAGAAAGCAAGCGATTTGGTTGAAATCGCATCACAAACAAAGAATGGCCCGGATCTCCTATCGGACGACCTTTTCTGGGCCCGAAATCATCAATTACGGAGTTGAGCTCAGTAATTCTCGTAGCTCTCTGAATAAGCTTCAGTTTGAGCTTTGGTTCAACTCAATCGGACTTACGGTTTGAAAGTTATGCCCATTTCCGTGAACGGATGCAGAACCGGAAACTTGGATTTGGAATTAGCATATCCCTTTCGGATCGGATCGGCCTAGGAGGACCGGATCGGATTAAGACATCACTCCTTCACCAACTCAGCATCTTCCCTTCAACGCACAGGTGCCGGATCGGATTGGAGACCCCGGTTCGGATCGGGATGAGGCAGACCCGACCCGCCTGCATTATTCTACACAAAACTTCGCAATGTCTTCGGCTCCAAAGCTCCGCACCGGTTCGGATCGAGACCGAACCGATCCCCCTCGACTCTGCACAGAAGTGCACGCACGCTCTCTGCTAGAACAACCGGCTCGGTTCGGATCCAATCCGAACCGACTGGGCCTGCTGCTGCCACACTTCAGATTTGATTGATTCTCTTGCCATAACCACCTCCTACAAACACGGATCGGCCTCCACCTATCCTAGCACGACCTGAATACCACTTCTCCACTACTTCCGAGATCACCTCAGCGCGTGCCACGTGCCCCTCCGATCCGAACCGATTCAGACTCCCTGGCACTCCTCTACGCCTATAAATACACCACAACATGGCCATTTCAAGGGACTTTTGGCACTTGTTCTGGAGGGATTCCACCATTATCGACACAAGGACTTTGTGAACAGCGGAAGACCGCCCTCTAATCAATCAAAACACGAGAATTTCGTGTATAATCTTCCCTTTAATCTCCTCTTCTTCACTGTAAACACGAGGATTTCATGTATAAACTGCAAACAAACATCATTGTAATAGTTTACTTAAGATTTAAGAAACTATAAAGTGGACGTAGGCTTGGATTGAGCCCAACCACTATAAAAATATTGTGTGTATGCTTTACTTTTACTGCTTTTTCTGCATTGTTCGGTGATCGTGAGGTTGTCACGTTGAATTTGGGTGTTAGTACCAAAATTTGGTCTAACATTTTCACACATATTTGCTTTCTCTTCTTCGCAGGTATGGATTATACTTGCAGCTGGCAGGCCCGGATCGGCCTTGGATTTCTTCGATTATCCAGAACACATCTTCCTTCATTCAGCAAGATATGTTCTGGGGGGCAAAATGTTGACCCGCTTTTTAGTCAAAGCAGTCATACATGGAATCTCTTCTGAACAATACGCTCAAGTGTTGGGAATACCGTCAGAAGACAGCAAGCGATTTGGTTGAAATCGCATCAGAAACAAAGAATGGCCCGGATCTCCTATCGGACGACCTTTTCTGGGCCCGAAATCATCAATTACGGAGCTGAGCTCAGTAATTCTCGTAGCTCTCTGAATAAGCTTCAGTTTGAGCTTTGGTTCAACTCAATCGGACTTACGGTTTGAAAGTTATGCCTATTTCCGTGAACGGATGCAGAACCGGAAACTTGGATTTGGAATTAGCATATCCCTTTCGGATCGGATCGGCCTAGGAGGACCGGATCGGATTAAGACATCACTCCTTCACCAACTCAGCATCTTCCCTTCAACGCACAGGTGCCGGATCGGATTGGAGACCCCGGTTCGGATCGGGATGAGGCAGACCCGACCCGCCTGCATTATTCTACACAAAACTTCGCAATGTCTTCGGCTCCAAAGCTCCGCACCGGTTCGGATTGAGACCGAACCGATCCCCCTCGACTCTGCACAGAAGTGCACGCACGCTCTCTGCTAGAACAACCGGCTCGGTTCGGATCCAATCCGAACCGACTGGGCCTGCTGCTGCCACACTTCAGATTTGACTGATTCTCTTGCCATAACCACCTCCTACAAACACGGATCGGCCTCCACCTATCCTAGCACGACCTGAATACCACTTCTCCACTACTTCCGAGATCACCTCAGCGCGTGCCACGTGCCCCTCCGATCCGAACCGATTCAGACTCCCTGGCACTCCTCTACGCCTATAAATACACCACAACATGGCCATTTCAAGGGACTTTTGGCACTTGTTCTGGAGGGATTCCACCATTATCGACACAAGGACTTTGTGAACAGCGGAAGACCGCCCTCTAATCAATCAAAACACGAGAATTTCGTGTATAATCTTCCCTTTAATCTCCTCTTCTTCACTGTAAACACGAGGATTTCATGTATAAACTGCAAACAAACATCATTGTAATAGTTTACTTAAGATTTAAGAAACTATAAAGTGGACGTAGGCTTGGATTGAGCCCAACCACTATAAAAATATTGTGTGTATGCTTTACTTTTACTGCTTTTTCTGCATTGTTCGGTGATCGTGAGGTTGTCACGTTGAATTTGGGTGTTAGTACCAAAATTTGGTCTAACATTTTCACACATATTTGCTTTCTCTTCTTCGCAGGTATGGATTATACTTGCAGCTGGCAGGCCCGGATCGGCCTTGGATTTCTTCGATTATCCAGAACACATCTTCCTTCATTCAGCAAGATATGTTCTGGGGGGCAAAATGTTGACCCGCTTTTTAGTCAAAGCAGTCATACATGGAATCTCTTCTGAACAATACGCTCAAGTGTTGGGAATACCGTCAGAAGACAGCAAGCGATTTGGTTGAAATCGCATCAGAAACAAAGAATGGCCCGGATCTCCTATCGGACGACCTTTTCTGGGCCCGAAATCATCAATTACGGAGCTGAGCTCAGTAATTCTCGTAGCTCTCTGAATAAGCTTCAGTTTGAGCTTTGGTTCAACTCAATCGGACTTACGGTTTGAAAGTTATGCCTATTTCCGTGAACGGATGCAGAACCGGAAACTTGGATTTGGAATTAGCATATCCCTTTCGGATCGGATCGGCCTAGGAGGACCGGATCGGATTAAGACATCACTCCTTCACCAACTCAGCATCTTCCCTTCAACGCACAGGTGCCGGATCGGATTGGAGACCCCGGTTCGGATCGGGATGAGGCAGACCCGACCCGCCTGCATTATTCTACACAAAACTTCGCAATGTCTTCGGCTCCAAAGCTCCGCACCGGTTCGGATCGAGACCGAACCGATCCCCCTCGACTCTGCACAGAAGTGCACGCACGCTCTCTGCTAGAACAACCGGCTCGGTTCGGATCCAATCCGAACCGACTGGGCCTGCTGCTGCCACACTTCAGATTTGACTGATTCTCTTGCCATAACCACCTCCTACAAACACGGATCGGCCTCCACCTATCCTAGCACGACCTGAATACCACTTCTCCACTACTTCCGAGATCACCTCAGCGCGTGCCACGTGCCCCTCCGATCCGAACCGATTCAGACTCCCTGGCACTCCTCTACGCCTATAAATACACCACAACATGGCCATTTCAAGGGACTTTTGGCACTTGTTCTGGAGGGATTCCACCATTATCGACACAAGGACTTTGTGAACAGCGGAAGACCGCCCTCTAATCAATCAAAACACGAGAATTTCGTGTATAATCTTCCCTTTAATCTCCTCTTCTTCACTGTAAACACGAGGATTTCATGTATAAACTGCAAACAAACATCATTGTAATAGTTTACTTAAGATTTAAGAAACTATAAAGTGGACGTAGGCTTGGATTGAGCCCAACCACTATAAAAATATTGTGTGTATGCTTTACTTTTACTGCTTTTTCTGCATTGTTCGGTGATCGTGAGGTTGTCACGTTGAATTTGGGTGTTAGTACCAAAATTTGGTCTAACATTTTCACACATATTTGCTTTCTCTTCTTCGCAGGTATGGATTATACTTGCAGCTGGCAGGCCCGGATCGGCCTTGGATTTCTTCGATTATCCAGAACACATCTTCCTTCATTCAGCAAGATATGTTCTGGGGGGCAAAATGTTGACCCGCTTTTTAGTCAAAGCAGTCATACATGGAATCTCTTCTGAACAATACGCTCAAGTGTTGGGAATACCGTCAGAAGACAGCAAGCGATTTGGTTGAAATCGCATCAGAAACAAAGAATGGCCCGGATCTCCTATCGGACGACCTTTTCTGGGCCCGAAATCATCAATTACGGAGCTGAGCTCAGTAATTCTCGTAGCTCTCTGAATAATCTTCAGTTTGAGCTTTGGTTCAACTCAATCGGACTTACGGTTTGAAAGTTATGCCCATTTCCGTGAACGGATGCAGAACCGGAAACTTGGATTTGGAATTAGCATATCCCTTTCGGATCGGATCGGCCTAGGAGGACCGGATCGGATTAAGACATCACTCCTTCACCAACTCAGCATCTTCCCTTCAACGCACAGGTGCCGGATCGGATTGGAGACCCCGGTTCGGATCGGGATGAGGCAGACCCGACCCGCCTGCATTATTCTACACAAAACTTCGCAATGTCTTCGGCTCCAAAGCTCCGCACCGGTTCGGATCGAGACCGAACCGATCCCCCTCGACTCTGCACAGAAGTGCACGCACGCTCTCTGCTAGAACAACCGGCTCGGTTCGGATCCAATCCGAACCGACTGGGCCTGCTGCTGCCACACTTCAGATTTGACTGATTCTCTTGCCATAACCACCTCCTACAAACACGGATCGGCCTCCACCTATCCTAGCACGACCTGAATACCACTTCTCCACTACTTCCGAGATCACCTCAGCGCGTGCCACGTGCCCCTCCGATCCGAACCGATTCAGACTCCCTGGCACTCCTCTACGCCTATAAATACACCACAACATGGCCATTTCAAGGGACTTTTGGCACTTGTTCTGGAGGGATTCCACCATTATCGACACAAGGACTTTGTGAACAGCGGAAGACCGCCCTCTAATCAATCAAAACACGAGAATTTCGTGTATAATCTTCCCTTTAATCTCCTCTTCTTCACTGTAAACACGAGGATTTCATGTATAAACTGCAAACAAACATCATTGTAATAGTTTACTTAAGATTTAAGAAACTATAAAGTGGACGTAGGCTTGGATTGAGCCCAACAACTATAAAAATATTGTGTGTATGCTTTACTTTTACTGCTTTTTCTGCATTGTTCGGTGATCGTGAGGTTGTCACGTTGAATTTGGGTGTTAGTACCAAAATTTGGTCTAACATTTTCACACATATTTGCTTTCTCTTCTTCGCAGGTATGGATTATACTTGCAGCTGGCAGGCCCGGATCGGCCTTGGATTTCTTCGATTATCCAGAACACATCTTCCTTCATTCAGCAAGATATGTTCTGGGGGGCAAAATGTTGACCCGCTTTTTAGTCAAAGCAGTCATACATGGAATCTCTTCTGAACAATACGCTCAAGTGTTGGGAATACCGTCAGAAGACAGCAAGCGATTTGGTTGAAATCGCATCAGAAACAAAGAATGGCCCGGATCTCCTATCGGACGACCTTTTCTGGGCCCGAAATCATCAATTACGGAGCTGAGCTCAGTAATTCTCGTAGCTCTCTGAATAAGCTTCAGTTTGAGCTTTGGTTCAACTCAATCGGACTTACGGTTTGAAAGTTATGCCTATTTCCGTGAACGGATGCAGAACCGGAAACTTGGATTTGGAATTAGCATATCCCTTTCGGATCGGATCGGCCTAGGAGGACCGGATCGGATTAAGACATCACTCCTTCACCAACTCAGCATCTTCCATTCAACGCACAGGTGCCGGATCGGATTGGAGACCCCGGTTCGGATCGGGATGAGGCAGACCCGACCCGCCTGCATTATTCTACACAAAACTTCGCAATGTCTTCGGCTCCAAAGCTCCGCACCGGTTCGGATCGAGACCGAACCGATCCCCCTCGACTCTGCACAGAAGTGCACGCACGCTCTCTGCTAGAACAACCGGCTCGGTTCGGATCCAATCCGAACCGACTGGGCCTGCTGCTGCCACACTTCAGATTTGACTGATTCTCTTGCCATAACCACCTCCTACAAACACGGATCGGCCTCCACCTATCCTAGCACGACCTGAATACCACTTCTCCACTACTTCCGAGATCACCTAAGCGCGTGCCACGTGCCCCTCCGATCCGAACCGATTCGGACTCCCTGGCACTCCTCTACGCCTATAAATACACCACAACATGGCCATTTCAAGGGACTTTTGGCACTTGTTCTGGAGGGATTCCACCATTATCGACACAAGGACTTTGTGAACAGCGGAAGACCGCCCTCTAATCAATCAAAACACGAGGATTTCGTGTATAATCTTCCCTTTAATCTCGTCTTCTTCACTGTAAACACGAGGATTTCATGTATAAACTGCAAACAAACATCATTGTAATAGTTTACTTAAGATTTAAGAAACTATAAAGTGGACGTAGGCTTGGATTGAGCCCAACCACTATAAAAATATTGTGTGTATGCTTTACTTTTACTGCTTTTTCTGCATTGTTCGGTGATCGTGAGGTTGTCACGTTGAATTTGGGTGTTTGTACCAAAATTTGGTCTAACATTTTCACACATATTTGCTTTCTCTTCTTCGCAGGTATGGATTATACTTGCAGCTGGCAGGCCCGGATCGGCCTTGGATTTCTTCGATTATCCAGAACACATCTTCCTTCATTCAGCAAGATATGTTCTGGGGGGCAAAATGTTGACCCGCTTTTTAGTCAAAGCAGTCATACATGGAATCTCTTCTGAACAATACGCTCAAGTGTTGGGAATACCGTCAGAAGACAGCAAGCGATTTGGTTGAAATCGCATCACAAACAAAGAATGGCCCGGATCTCCTATCGGACGACCTTTTCTGGGCCCGAAATCATCAATTACGGAGCTGAGCTCAGTAATTCTCGTAGCTCTCTGAATAAGCTTCAGTTTGAGCTTTGGTTCAACTCAATCGGACTTACGGTTTGAAAGTTATGCCTATTTCCGTGAACGGATGCAGAACCGGAAACATGGATTTGGAATTAGCATATCCCTTTCGGATCGGATCGGCCTAGGAGGACCGGATCGGATTAAGACATCACTCCTTCACCAACTCAGCATCTTCCCTTCAACGCACAGGTGCCGGATCGGATTGGAGACCCCGGTTCGGATCGGGATGAGGCAGACCCGACCCGCCTGCATTATTCTACACAAAACTTCGCAATGTCTTCGGCTCCAAAGCTCCGCACCGGTTCGGATCGAGACCGAACCGATCCCCCTCGACTCTGCACAGAAGTGCATGCACGCTCTCTGCTAGAACAACCGGCTCGGTTCGGATCCAATCCGAACCGACTGGGCCTGCTGCTGCCACACTTCAGATTTGACTGATTCTCTTGCCATAACCACCTCCTACAAACACGGATCGGCCTCCACCTATCCTAGCACGACCTGAATACCACTTCTCCACTACTTCCGAGATCACCTCAGCGCGTGCCACGTGCCCCTCCGATCCGAACCGATTCAGACTCCCTGGCACTCCTCTACGCCTATAAATACACCACAACATGGCCATTTCAAGGGACTTTTGGCACTTGTTCTGGAGGGATTCCACCATTATCGACACAAGGACTTTGTGAACAGCGGAAGACCGCCCTCTAATCAATCAAAACACGAGGATTTCGTGTATAATCTTCCCTTTAATCTCCTCTTCTTCACTGTAAACACGAGGATTTCATGTATAAACTGCAAACAAACATCATTGTAATAGTTTACTTAAGATTTAAGAAACTATAAAGTGGACGTAGGCTTGGATTGAGCCCAACCACTATAAAAATATTGTGTGTATGCTTTACTTTTACTGCTTTTTCTGCATTGTTCGGTGATCGTGAGGTTGTCACGTTGAATTTGGGTGTTAGTACCAAAATTTGGTCTAACATTTTCACACATATTTGCTTTCTCTTCTTCGCAGGTATGGATTATACTTGCAGCTGGCAGGCCCGGATCGGCCTTGGATTTCTTCGATTATCCAGAACACATCTTCCTTCATTCAGCAAGATATGTTCTGGGGGGCAAAATGTTGACCCGCTTTTTAGTCAAAGCAGTCATACATGGAATCTCTTCTGAACAATACGCTCAAGTGTTGGGAATACCGTCAGAAGACAGCAAGCGATTTGGTTGAAATCGCATCACAAACAAAGAATGGCCCGGATCTCCTATCGGACGACCTTTTCTGGGCCCGAAATCATCAATTACGGAGCTGAGCTCAGTAATTCTCGTAGCTCTCTGAATAATCTTCAGTTTGAGCTTTGGTTCAACTCAATCGGACTTACGGTTTGAAAGTTATGCCCATTTCCGTGAACGGATGCAGAACCGGAAACTTGGATTTGGAATTAGCATATCCCTTTCGGATCGGATCGGCCTAGGAGGACCGGATCGGATTAAGACATCACTCCTTCACCAACTCAGCATCTTCCATTCAACGCACATGTGCCGGATCGGATTGGAGACCCCGGTTCGGATCGGGATGAGGCAGACCCGACCCGCCTGCATTATTCTACACAAAACTTCGCAATGTCTTCGGCTCCAAAGCTCCGCACCGGTTCGGATCGAGACCGAACCGATCCCCCTCGACTCTGCACAGAAGTGCACGCACGCTCTCTGCTAGAACAACCGGCTCGGTTCGGATCCAATCCGAACCGACTGGGCCTGCTGCTGCCACACTTCAGATTTGACTGATTCTCTTGCCATAACCACCTCCTACAAACACGGATCGGCCTCCACCTATCCTAGCACGACCTGAATACCACTTCTCCACTACTTCCGAGATCACCTCAGCGCGTGCCACGTGCCCCTCCGATCCGAACCGATTCGGACTCCCTGGCACTCCTCTACGCCTATAAATACACCACAACATGGCCATTTCAAGGGACTTTTGGCACTTGTTCTGGAGGGATTCCACTATTATCGACACAAGGACTTTGTGAACAGCGGAAGACCGCCCTCTAATCAATCAAAACACGAGGATTTCGTGTATAATCTTCCCTTTAATCTCCTCTTCTTCACTGTAAACACGAGGATTTCATGTATAAACTGCAAACAAACATCATTGTAATAGTTTACTTAAGATTTAAGAAACTATAAAGTGGACGTAGGCTTGGATTGAGCCCAACCACTATAAAAATATTGCGTGTATGCTTTACTTTTACTGCTTTTTCTGCATTGTTCGGTGATCGTGAGGTTGTCAAGTTGAATTTGGGTGTTAGTACCAAAATTTGGTCTAACATTTTCACACATATTTGCTTTCTCTTCTTCGCAGGTATGGATTATACTTGCAGCTGGCAGGCCCGGATCGGCCTTGGATTTCTTCGATTATCCAGAACACATCTTCCTTCATTCAGCAAGATATGTTCTGGGGGGCAAAATGTTGACCCGCTTTTTAGTCAAAGCAGTCATACATGGAATCTCTTCTGAACAATACGCTCAAGTGTTGGGAATACCGTCAGAAGACAGCAAGCGATTTGGTTGAAATCGCATCACAAACAAAGAATGGCCCGGATCTCCTATCGGACGACCTTTTCTGGGCCCGAAATCATCAATTACGGAGCTGAGCTCAGTAATTCTCGTAGCTCTCTGAATAATCTTCAGTTTGAGCTTTGGTTCAACTCAATCGGACTTACGGTTTGAAAGTTATGCCCATTTCCGTGAACGGATGCAGAACCAGAAACTTGGATTTGGAATTAGCATATCCCTTTCGGATCGGATCGGCCTAGGAGGACCGGATCGGATTAAGACATCACTCCTTCACCAACTCAGCATCTTCCCTTCAACGCACAGGTGCCGGATCGGATTGGAGACCCCGGTTCGGATCGGGATGAGGCAGACCCGACCCGCCTGCATTATTCTACACAAAACTTCGCAATGTCTTCGGCTCCAAAGCTCCGCACCGGTTCGGATCGAGACCGAACCGATCCCCCTCGACTCTGCACAGAAGTGCACGCACGCTCTCTGCTAGAACAACCGGCTCGGTTCGGATCCAATCCGAACCGACTGGGCCTGCTGCTGCCACACTTCAGATTTGACTGATTCTCTTGCCATAACCACCTCCTACAAACACGGATCGGCCTCCACCTATCCTAGCACGACCTGAATACCACTTCTCCACTACTTCCGAGATCACCTCAGCGCGTGCCACGTGCCCCTCCGATCCGAACCGATTCAGACTCCCTGGCACTCCTCTACGCCTATAAATACACCACAACATGGCCATTTCAAGGGACTTTTGGCACTTGTTCTGGAGGGATTCCACCATTATCGACACAAGGACTTTGTGAACAGCGGAAGACCGCCCTCTAATCAATCAAAACACGAGGATTTCGTGTATAATCTTCCCTTTAATCTCCTCTTCTTCACTGTAAACACGAGGATTTCATGTATAAACTGCAAACAAACATCATTGTAATAGTTTACTTAAGATTTAAGAAACTATAAAGTGGACGTAGGCTTGGATTGAGCCCAACCACTATAAAAATATTGTGTGTATGCTTTACTTTTACTGCTTTTTCTGCATTGTTCGGTGATCGTGAGGTTGTCACGTTGAATTTGGGTGTTAGTACCAAAATTTGGTCTAACATTTTCACACATATTTGCTTTCTCTTCTTCGCAGGTATGGATTATACTTGCAGCTGGCAGGCCCGGATCGGCCTTGGATTTCTTCGATTATCCAGAACACATCTTCCTTCATTCAGCAAGATATGTTCTGGGGGGCAAAATGTTGACCCGCTTTTTAGTCAAAGCAGTCATACATGGAATCTCTTCTGAACAATACGCTCAAGTGTTGGGAATACCGTCAGAAGACAGCAAGCGATTTGGTTGAAATCGCATCACAAACAAAGAATGGCCCGGATCTCCTATCGGACGACCTTTTCTGGGCCCGAAATCATCAATTACGGAGCTGAGCTCAGTAATTCTCGTAGCTCTCTGAATAAGCTTCAGTTTGAGCTTTGGTTCAACTCAATCGGACTTACGGTTTGAAAGTTATGCCTATTTCCGTGAACGGATGCAGAACCGGAAACTTGGATTTGGAATTAGCATATCCCTTTCGGATCGGATCGGCCTAGGAGGACCGGATCGGATTAAGACATCACTCCTTCACCAACTCAGCATCTTCCCTTCAACGCACAGGTGCCGGATCGGATTGGAGACCCCGGTTCGGATCGGGATGAGGCAGACCCGACCCGCCTGCATTATTCTACACAAAACTTCGCAATGTCTTCGGCTCCAAAGCTCCGCACCGGTTCGGATCGAGACCGAACCGATCCCCCTCGACTCTGCACAGAAGTGCACGCACGCTCTCTGCTAGAACAACCGGCTCGGTTCGGATCCAATCCGAACCGACTGGGCCTGCTGCTGCCACACTTCAGATTTGACTGATTCTCTTGCCATAACCACCTCCTACAAACACGGATCGGCCTCCACCTATCCTAGCACGACCTGAATACCACTTCTCCACTACTTCCGAGATCACCTCAGCGCGTGCCACGTGCCCCTCCGATCCGAACCGATTCGGACTCCCTGGCACTCCTCTACGCCTATAAATACACCACAACATGGCCATTTCAAGGGACTTTTGGCACTTGTTCTGGAGGGATTCCACCATTATCGACACAAGGACTTTGTGAACAGCGGAAGACCGCCCTCTAATCAATCAAAACACGAGGATTTCGTGTATAATCTTCCCTTTAATCTCCTCTTCTTCACTGTAAACACGAGGATTTCATGTATAAACTGCAAACAAACATCATTGTAATAGTTTACTTAAGATTTAAGAAACTATAAAGTGGACGTAGGCTTGGATTGAGCCCAACCACTATAAAAATATTGCGTGTATGCTTTACTTTTACTGCTTTTTCTGCATTGTTCGGTGATCGTGAGGTTGTCACGTTGAATTTGGGTGTTAGTATTAAAATTTGGTCTAACATTTTCACACATATTTGCTTTCTCTTCTTCGCAGGTATGGATTATACTTGCAGCTGGCAGGCCCGGATCGGCCTTGGATTTCTTCGATTATCCAGAACACATCTTCCTTCATTCAGCAAGATATGTTCTGGGGGGCAAAATGTTGACCCGCTTTTTAGTCAAAGCAGTCATACATGGAATCTCTTCTGAACAATACGCTCAAGTGTTGGGAATACCGTCAGAAGACAGCAAGCGATTTGGTTGAAATCGCATCACAAACAAAGAATGGCCCGGATCTCCTATCGGACGACCTTTTCTGGGCCCGAAATCATCAATTACGGAGCTGAGCTCAGTAATTCTCGTAGCTCTCTGAATAATCTTCAGTTTGAGCTTTGGTTCAACTCAATCGAACTTACGGTTTGAAAGTTATGCCCATTTCCGTGAACGGATGCAGAACCGGAAACTTGGATTTGGAATTAGCATATCCCTTTCGGATCGGATCGGCCTAGGAGGACCGGATCGGATTAAGACATCACTCCTTCACCAACTCAGCATCTTCCCTTCAACGCACAGGTGCCGGCTCGGATTGGAGACCCCGGTTCGGATCGGGATGAGGCAGACCCGACCCGCCTGCATTAATCTACACAAAACTCCGCAATGTCTTCGGCTCGAAAGCTCCGCACCGGTTCGGATCGAGACCGAACCGATCCCCTTCGACCCTGCACAGAAGTGCACGCACGCTCCCTGCTAGAACAACCGGCTCGGTTCGGATCCGCTCCGAACCGACTGGGCCTGCTGCTGCCACACTTCAGATTTGACCGATTCTCTTGCCATAACCACCTCCTACAAACACGGTTCGGCCTCCACCTGTCCTAGCACGACCTGATGACCACTTCTCCACTACTTCCGAGATCACCTCAGCGCGTGCCCCTCCGATCCGAACCGATTCGGACTCCCTGGCACTCCTCTACGCCTATAAATACACCACAACATGGCCATTTCAAGGGACTTTTGGCACTTGTTCTGGAGGGATTCCACCATTATCGACACAAGGACTTTGTGAACAGCGGAAGACCGCCCTCTAATCAATCAAAACACGAGGATTTCGTGTATAATCTTCCCTTTAATCTCCTCTTCTTCACTGTAAACACGAGGATTTCATGTATAAACTGCAAACAAACATCATTGTAATAGTTTACTTAAGATTTAAGAAACTATAAAGTGGACGTAGGCTTGGATTGAGCCCAACCACTATAAAAATATTGTGTGTATGCTTTACTTTTACTGCTTTTTCTGCATTGTTCGGTGATCGTGAGGTTGTCACGTTGAATTTGGGTGTTAGTACCAAAATTTGGTCTAACATTTTCACACATATTTGCTTTCTCTTCTTCGCAGGTATGGATTATACTTGCAGCCGGCAGGCCCGGATCGGCCTTGGATTTCTTCGATTATCCAGAACACATCTTCCTTCATTCAGCAAGATATGTTCTGGGGGGCAAAATGTTGACCCGCTTTTTAGTCAAAGCAGTCATACATGGAATCTCTTCTGAACAATACGCTCAAGTGATGGGAATACCGTCAGAAGACAGCAAGCGATTTGGTTGAAATCGCATCACAAACAAAGAATGGCCCGGATCTCCTATCGGACGACCTTTTCTGGGCCCGAAATCATCAATTACGGAGCTGAGCTCAGTAATTCTCGTAGCTCTCTGAATAATCTTCAGTTTGAGCTTTGGTTCAACTCAATCGGACTTACGGTTTGAAAGTTATGCCCATTTCCGTGAACGGATGCAGAACCGGAAACTTGGATTTGGAATTAGCATATCCCTTTCGGATCGGATCGGCCTAGGAGGACCGGATCGGATTAAGACATCACTCCTTCACCAACTCAGCATCTTCCCTTCAACGCACAGGTGCCGGCTCGGATTGGAGACCCCGGTTCGGATCGGGATGAGGCAGACCCGACCCGCCTGCATTAATCTACACAAAACTCCGCAATGTCTTCGGCTCGAAAGCTCCGCACCGGTTCGGATCGAGACCGAACCGATCCCCTTCGACCCTGCACAGAAGTGCACGCACGCTCCCTGCTAGAACAACCGGCTCGGTTCGGATCCGCTCCGAACCGACTAGGCCTGCTGCTGCCACACTTCAGATTTGACCGATTCTCTTGCCATAACCACCTCCTACAAACACGGATCGGCCTCCACCTGTCCTAGCACGACCTGATGACCACTTCTCCACTACTTCCGAGATCACCTCAGCGCGTGCCCCTCCGATCCGAACCGATTCGGACTCCCTGGCACTCCTCTACGCCTATAAATACACCACAACATGGCCATTTCAAGGGACTTTTGGCACTTGTTCTGGAGGGATTCCACCATTATCGACACAAGGACTTTGTGAACAGCGGAAGACCGCCCTCTAATCAATCAAAACACGAGGATTTCGTGTATAATCTTCCCTTTAATCTCCTCTTCTTCACTGTAAACACGAGGATTTCATGTATAAACTGCAAACAAACATCATTGTAATAGTTTACTTAAGATTTAAGAAACTATAAAGTGGACGTAGGCTTGGATTGAGCCCAACCACTATAAAAATATTGTGTGTATGCTTTACTTTTACTGCTTTCTCTGCATTGTTCGGTGATCGTGAGGTTGTCACGTTGAATTTGGGTGTTAGTACCAAAATTTGGTCTAACATTTTCACACATATTTGCTTTCTCTTCTTCGCAGGTATGGATTATACTTGCAGCCGGCAGGCCCGGATCGGCCTTGGATTTCTTCGATTATCCAGAACACATCTTCCTTCATTCAGCAAGATATGTTCTGGGGGGCTAAATGTTGACCCGCTTTTTAGTCAAAGCAGTCATACATGGAATCTCTTCTGAACAATACGCTCAAGTGTTGGGAATACCGTCAGAAGACAGCAAGCGATTTGGTTGAAATCACATCACAAACAAAGAATGGCCCGGATCTCCTATCGGACGACCTTTTCTGGGCCCGAAATCATCAATTACGGAGCTGAGCTCAGTAATTCTCGTAGCTCTCTGAATAATCTTCAGTTTGAGCTTTGGTTCAACTCAATCGGACTTACGGTTTGAAAGTTATGCCCATTTCCGTGAACGGATGCAGAACCAGAAACTTGGATTTGGAATTAGCATATCCCTTTCGGATCGGATCGGCCTAGGAGGACCGGATCGGATTAAGACATCACTCCTTCACCAACTCAGCATCTTCCCTTCAACGCACAGGTGCCGGCTCGGATTGGAGACCCCGGTTCGGATCGGGATGAGGCAGACCCGACCCGCCTGCATTAATCTACACAAAACTCCGCAATGTCTTCGGCTCGAAAGCTCCGCACCGGTTCGGATCGAGACCGAACCGATCCCCTTCGACCCGGCACAGAAGTGCACGCACGCTCCCTGCTAGAACAACCGGCTCGGTTCGGATCCGCTCCGAACCGACTGGGCCTGCTGCTGCCACACTTCAGATTTGACCGATTCTCTTGCCATAACCACCTCCTACAAACACGGATCGGCCTCCACCTGTCCTAGCACGACCTGATGACCACTTCTCCACTACTTCCGAGATCACCTCAGCGCGTGCCCCTCCGATCCGAACCGATTCGGACTCCCTGGCACTCCTCTACGCCTATAAATACACCACAACATGGCCATTTCAAGGGACTTTTGGCACTTGTTCTGGAGGGATTCCACCATTATCGACACAAGGACTTTGTGAACAGCGGAAGACCGCCCTCTAATCAATCAAAACACGAGGATTTCGTGTATAATCTTCCCTTTAATCTCCTCTTCTTCACTGTAAACACGAGGATTTCATGTATAAACTGCAAACAAACATCATTGTAATAGTTTACTTAAGATTTAAGAAACTATAAAGTGGACGTAGGCTTGGATTGAGCCCAACCACTATAAAAATATTGTGTGTATGCTTTACTTTTACTGCTTTTTCTGCATTGTTCGGTGATCGTGAGGTTGTCACGTTGAATTTGGGTGTTAGTACCAAAATTTGGTCTAACATTTTCACACATATTTGCTTTCTCTTCTTCGCAGGTATGGATTATACTTGCAGCCGGCAGGCCCGGATCGGCCTTGGATTTCTTCGATTATCCAGAACACATCTTCCTTCATTCAGCAAGATATGTTCTGGGGGGCTAAATGTTGACCCGCTTTTTAGTCAAAGCAGTCATACATGGAATCTCTTCTGAACAATACGCTCAAGTGTTGGGAATACCGTCAGAAGACAGCAAGCGATTTGGTTGAAATCACATCACAAACAAAGAATGGCCCGGATCTCCTATCGGACGACCTTTTCTGGGCCCGAAATCATCAATTACGGAGCTAAGCTCAGTAATTCTCGTAGCTCTCTGAATAATCTTCAGTTTGAGCTTTGGTTCAACTCAATCGGACTTACGGTTTGAAAGTTATGCCCATTTCCGTGAACGGATGCAGAACCGGAAACTTGGATTTGGAATTAGCATATCCCTTTCGGATCGGATCGGCCTAGGAGGACCGGATCGGATTAAGACATCACTCCTTCACCAACTCAGCATCTTCCCTTCAACGCACAGGTGCCGGCTCGGATTGGAGACCCCGGTTCGGATCGGGATGAGGCAGACCCGACCCGCCTGCATTAATCTACACAAAACTCCGCAATGTCTTCGGCTCGAAAGCTCCGCACCGGTTCGGATCGAGACCGAACCGATCCCCTTCGACCCTGCACAGAAGTGCACGCACGCTCCCTGCTAGAACAACCGGCTCGGTTCGGATCCGCTCCGAACCGACTGGGCCTGCTGCTGCCACACTTCAGATTTGACCGATTCTCTTGCCATAACCACCTCCTACAAACACGGATCGGCCTCCACCTGTCCTAGCACGACCTGATGACCACTTCTCCACTACTTCCGAGATCACCTCAGCGCGTGCCCCTCCGATCCGAACCGATTCGGACTCCCTGGCACTCCTCTACGCCTATAAATACACCACAACATGGCCATTTCAAGGGACTTTTGGCACTTGTTCTGGAGGGATTCCACCATTATCGACACAAGGACTTTGTGAACAGCGGAAGACCGCCCTCTAATCAATCAAAACACGAGGATTTCGTGTATAATCTTCCCTTTAATCTCCTCTTCTTCACTGTAAACACGAGGATTTCATGTATAAACTGCAAACAAACATCATTGTAATAGTTTACTTAAGATTTAAGAAACTATAAAGTGGACGTAGGCTTGGATTGAGCCCAACCACTATAAAAATATTGTGTGTATGCTTTACTTTTACTGCTTTCTCTGCATTGTTCGGTGATCGTGAGGTTGTCACGTTGAATTTGGGTGTTAGTACCAAAATTTGGTCTAACATTTTCACACATATTTGCTTTCTCTTCTTCGCAGGTATGGATTATACTTGCAGCCGGCAGGCCCGGATCGGCCTTGGATTTCTTCGATTATCCAGAACACATCTTCCTTCATTCAGCAAGATATGTTCTGGGGGGCTAAATGTTGACCCGCTTTTTAGTCAAAGCAGTCATACATGGAATCTCTTCTGAACAATACGCTCAAGTGTTGGGAATACCGTCAGAAGACAGCAAGCGATTTGGTTGAAATCACATCACAAACAAAGAATGGCCCGGATCTCCTATCGGACGACCTTTTCTGGGCCCGAAATCATCAATTACGGAGCTAAGCTCAGTAATTCTCGTAGCTCTCTGAATAATCTTCAGTTTGAGCTTTGGTTCAACTCAATCGGACTTACGGTTTGAAAGTTATGCCCATTTCCGTGAACGGATGCAGAACCAGAAACTTGGATTTGGAATTAGCATATCCCTTTCGGATCGGATCGGCCTAGGAGGACCGGATCGGATTAAGACATCACTCCTTCACCAACTCAGCATCTTCCCTTCAACGCACAGGTGCCGGCTCGGATTGGAGACCCCGGTTCGGATCGGGATGAGGCAGACCCGACCCGCCTGCATTAATCTACACAAAACTCCGCAATGTCTTCGGCTCGAAAGCTCCGCACCGGTTCGGATCGAGACCGAACCGATCCCCTTCGACCCGGCACAGAAGTGCACGCACGCTCCCTGCTAGAACAACCGGCTCGGTTCGGATCCGCTCCGAACCGACTGGGCCTGCTGCTGCCACACTTCAGATTTGACCGATTCTCTTGCCATAACCACCTCCTACAAACACGGATCGGCCTCCACCTGTCCTAGCACGACCTGATGACCACTTCTCCACTACTTCCGAGATCACCTCAGCGCGTGCCCCTCCGATCCGAACCGATTCGGACTCCCTGGCACTCCTCTACGCCTATAAATACACCACAACATGGCCATTTCAAGGGACTTTTGGCACTTGTTCTGGAGGGATTCCACCATTATCGACACAAGGACTTTGTGAACAGCGGAAGACCGCCCTCTAATCAATCAAAACACGAGGATTTCGTGTATAATCTTCCCTTTAATCTCCTCTTCTTCACTGTAAACACGAGGATTTCATGTATAAACTGCAAACAAACATCATTGTAATAGTTTACTTAAGATTTAAGAAACTATAAAGTGGACGTAGGCTTGGATTGAGCCCAACCACTATAAAAATATTGTGTGTATGCTTTACTTTTACTGCTTTTTCTGCATTGTTCGGTGATCGTGAGGTTGTCACGTTGAATTTGGGTGTTAGTACCAAAATTTGGTCTAACATTTTCACACATATTTGCTTTCTCTTCTTCGCAGGTATGGATTATACTTGCAGCCGGCAGGCCCGGATCGGCCTTGGATTTCTTCGATTATCCAGAACACATCTTCCTTCATTCAGCAAGATATGTTCTGGGGGGCTAAATGTTGACCCGCTTTTTAGTCAAAGCAGTCATACATGGAATCTCTTCTGAACAATACGCTCAAGTGTTGGGAATACCGTCAGAAGACAGCAAGCGATTTGGTTGAAATCGCATCACAAACAAAGAATGGCCCGGATCTCCTATCAGACGACCTTTTCTGGGCCCGAAATCATCAATTACGGAGCTGAGCTCAGTAATTCTCGTAGCTCTCTGAATAATCTTCAGTTTGAGCTTTGGTTCAACTCAATCGGACTTACGGTTTGAAAGTTATGCCCATTTCCGTGAACGGATGCAGAACCGGAAACTTGGATTTGGAATTAGCATATCCCTTTCGGATCGGATCGGCCTAGGAGGACCGGATCGGATTAAGACATCACTCCTTCACCAACTCAGCATCTTCCCTTCAACGCACAGGTGCCGGCTCGGATTGGAGACCCCGGTTCGGATCGGGATGAGGCAGACCCGACCCGCCTGCATTAATCTACACAAAACTCCGCAATGTCTTCGGCTCGAAAGCTCCGCACCGGTTCGGATCGAGACCGAACCGATCCCCTTCGACCCTGCACAGAAGTGCACGCACGCTCCCTGCTAGAACAACCGGCTCGGTTCGGATCCGCTCCGAACCGACTGGGCCTGATGCTGCCACACTTCAGATTTGACCGATTCTCTTGCCATAACCACCTCCTACAAACACGGATCGGCCTCCACCTGTCCTAGCACGACCTGATGACCACTTCTCCACTACTTCGGAGATCACCTCAGCGCGTGCCCCTCCGATCCGAACCGATTCGGACTCCCTGGCACTCCTCTACGCCTATAAATACACCACAACATGGCCATTTCAAGGGACTTTTGGCACTTGTTCTGGAGGGATTCCACCATTATCGACACAAGGACTTTGTGAACAGCGGAAGACCGCCCTCTAATCCATCAAAACACGAGGATTTCGTGTATAATCTTCCCTTTAATCTCCTCTTCTTCACTGTAAACACGAGGATTTCATGTATAAACTGCAAACAAACATCATTGTAATAGTTTACTTAAGATTTAAGAAACTATAAAGTGGACGTAGGCTTGGATTGAGCCCAACCACTATAAAAATATTGTGTGTATGCTTTACTTTTACTGCTTTTTCTGCATTGTTCGGTGATCGTGAGGTTGTCACGTTGAATTTGGGTGTTAGTACCAAAATTTGGTCTAACATTTTCACACATATTTGCTTTCTCTTCTTCGCAGGTATGGATTATACTTGCAGCTGGCAGGCCCGGATCGGCCTTGGATTTCTTCGATTATCCAGAACACATCTTCCTTCATTCAGCAAGATATGGTCAGGGGGGCAAAATGTTGACCCGCTTTTTAGTCAAAGCAGTCATACATGGAATCTCTTCTGAACAATACGCTCAAGTGTTGGGAATACCGTCAGAAGACAGCAAGCGATTTGGTTGAAATCGCATCACAAACAAAGAATGGCCCGGATCTCCTATCGGACGACCTTTTCTGGGCCCGAAATCATCAATTACGGAGCTGAGCTCAGTAATTCTCGTAGCTCTCTGAATAATCTTCAGTTTGAGCTTTGGTTCAACTCAATCGGACTTACGGTTTGAAAGTTATGCCCATTTCCGTGAACGGATGCAGAACCGGAAACTTGGATTTGGAATTAGCATATCCCTTTCGGATCGGATCGGCCTAGGAGGACCGGATCGGATTAAGACATCACTCCTTCACCAACTCAGCATCTTCCCTTCAACGCACAGGTGCCGGCTCGGATTGGAGACCCCGGTTCGGATCGGGATGAGGCAGACCCGACCCGCCTGCATTAATCTACACAAAACTCCGCAATGTCTTCGGCTCGAAAGCTCCGCACCGGTTCGGATCGAGACAGAACCGATCCCCTTCGACCCTGCACAGAAGTGCACGCACGCTCCCTGCTAGAACAACCGGCTCGGTTCGGATCCGCTCCGAACCGACTGGGCCTGCTGCTGCCACACTTCAGATTTGACCGATTCTCTTGCCATAACCACCTCCTACAAACACGGATCGGCCTCCACCTGTCCTAGCACGACCTGGTGACCACTTCTCCACTACTTCCGAGATCACCTCAGCGCGTGCCACTCCGATCCGAACCGATTCGGACTCCCTGGCACTCCTCTACGCCTATAAATACACCACAACATGGCCATTTCAAGGGACTTTTGTCACTTGTTCTGGAGGGATTCCACCATTATCGACACAAGGACTTTGTGAACAGCGGAAGACCGCCCTCTAATCAATCAAAACACGAGGATTTCGTGTATAATCTTCCCTTTAATCTCCTCTTCTTCACTGTAAACACGAGGATTTCATGTATAAACTGCAAACAAACATCATTGTAATAGTTTACTTAAGATTTAAGAAACTATAAAGTGGACGTAGGCTTGGATTGAGCCCAACCACTATAAAAATATTGTGTGTATGCTTTACTTTTACTGCTTTTTCTGGATTGTTCGGTGATCGTGAGGTTGTCACGTTGAATTTGGGTGTTAGTACCAAAATTTGGTCTAACATTTTCACACATATTTGCTTTCTCTTCTTCGCAGGTATGGATTATACTTGCAGCTGGCAGGCCCGGATCGGCCTTGGATTTCTTCGATTATCCAGAACACATCTTCCTTCATTCAGCAAGATATGGTCAGGGGGGCAAAATGTTGACCCGCTTTTTAGTCAAAGCAGTCATACATGGAATCTCTTCTGAACAATACGCTCAAGTGTTGGGAATACCGTCAGAAGACAGCAAGCGATTTGGTTGAAATCGCATCACAAACAAAGAATGGCCCGGATCTCCTATCGGACGACCTTTTCTGGGCCCGAAATCATCAATTACGGAGCTGGGCTCTGTAATTCTCGTTGCTCTCTGAATAAGCTTCAGTTTGAGCTTTGGCTCAACTCAATCGGACTTACGGTTTGAAAGTTATGCCCATTTCCGTGAACGGATGCAGAACCGGAAACTTGGATTTGGAATTAGCATATCCCTTTCGGATCGGATCGGCCTAGGAGGACCGGATCGGATTAAGACATCACTCCTTCACCAACTCAGCATCTTCCCTTCAACGCACAGGTGCCGGCTCGGATTGGAGACCCCGGTTGGGATCGGGATGAGGCAGACCCGACCCGCCTGCATTAATCTACACAAAACTCCGCAATGTCTTCGGCTCGAAAGCTCCGCACCGGTTCGGATCGAGACCGAACCGATCCCCTTCGACCCTGCACAGAAGTGCACGCACGCTCCCTGCTAGAACAACCGGCTCGGTTCGGATCCGCTCCGAACCGACTGGGCCTGCTGCTGCCACACTTCAGATTTGACCGATTCTCTTGCCATAACCACCTCCTACAAACACGGATCGGCCTCCACCTGTCCTAGCACGACCTGATGACCACTTCTCCACTACTTCCGAGATCACCTCAGCGCGTGCCCCTCCGATCCGAACCGATTCGGACTCCCTGGCACTCCTCTACGCCTATAAATACACCACAACATGGCCATTTCAAGGGACTTTTGGCACTTGTTCTGGAGGGATTCCACCATTATCGACACAAGGACTTTGTGAACAGCGGAAGACCGCCCTCTAATCAATCAAAACACGAGGATTTCGTGTATAATCTTCCCTTTAATCTCCTCTTCTTCACTGTAAACACGAGGATTTCATGTATAAACTGCAAACAAACATCATTGTAATAGTTTACTTAAGATTTAAGAAACTATAAAGTGGACGTAGGCTTGGATTGAGCCCAACCACTATAAAAATATTGTGTGTATGCTTTACTTTTACTGCTTTTTCTGCATTGTTCGGTGATCGTGAGGTTGTCACGTTGAATTTGGGTGTTAGTACCAAAATTTGGTCTAACATTTTCACACATATTTGCTTTCTCTTCTTCGCAGGTATGGATTATACTTGCAGCTGGCAGGCCCGGATCGGCCTTGGATTTCTTCGATTATCCAGAACACATCTTCCTTCATTCAGCAAGATATGTTCTGGGGGGCAAAATGTTGACCCGCTTTTTAGTCAAAGCAGTCATACATGGAATCTCTTCTGAACAATACGCTCAAGTGTTGGGAATACCGTCAGAAGACAGCAAGCGATTTGGTTGAAATCGCATCACAAACAAAGAATGGCCCGGATCTCCTATCGGACGACCTTTTCTGGGCCCGAAATCATCAATTACGGAGCTGAGCTCAGTAATTCTCGTAGCTCTCTGAATAATCTTCAGTTCGAGCTTTGGTTCAACTCAATCGGACTTACGGTTTGAAAGTTATGCCCATTTCCGTGAACGGATGCAGAACCGGAAACTTGGATTTGGAATTAGCATATCCCTTTCGGATCGGATCGGCCTAGGAGGACCGGATCGGATTAAGACATCACTCCTTCACCAACTCAGCATCTTCCCTTCAACGCACAGGTGCCGGCTCGGATTGGAGACCCCGGTTCGGATCGGGATGAGGCAGACCCGACCCGCCTGCATTAATCTACACAAAACTCCGCAATGTCTTCGGCTCGAAAGCTCCGCACCGGTTCGGATCGAGACCGAACCGATCCCCTTCGACCCTGCACAGAAGTGCACGCACGCTCCCTGCTAGAACAACCGGCTCGGTTCGGATCCGCTCCGAACCGACTGGGCCTGCTGCTGCCACACTTCAGATTTGACCGATTCTCTTGCCATAACCACCTCCTACAAACACGGATCGGCCTCCACCTGTCCTAGCACGACCTGATGACCACTTCTCCACTACTTCCGAGATCACCTCAGCGCGTGCCCCTCCGATCCGAACCGATTCGGACTCCCTGGCACTCCTCTACGCCTATAAATACACCACAACATGGCCATTTCAAGGGACTTTTGGCACTTGTTCTGGAGGGATTCCACCATTATCGACACAAGGACTTTGTGAACAGCGGAAGACCGCCCTCTAATCAATCAAAACACGAGGATTTCGTGTATAATCTTCCCTTTAATCTCCTCTTCTTCACTGTAAACACGAGGATTTCATGTATAAACTGCAAACAAACATCATTGTAATAGTTTACTTAAGATTTAAGAAACTATAAAGTGGACGTAGGCTTGGATTGAGCCCAACCACTATAAAAATATTGTGTGTATGCTTTACTTTTACTGCTTTTTCTGCATTGTTCGGTGATCGTGAGGTTGTCACGTTGAATTTGGGTGTTAGTACCAAAATTTGGTCTAACATTTTCACACATATTTGCTTTCTCTTCTTCGCAGGTATGGATTATACTTGCAGCTGGCAGGCCCGGATCGGCCTTGGATTTCTTCGATTATCCAGAACACATCTTCCTTCATTCTGCAAGATATGTTCTGGGGGGCAAAATGTTGACCCGCTTTTTAGTCAAAGCAGTCATACATGGAATCTCTTCTGAACAATACGCTCAAGTGTTGGGAATACCGTCAGAAGACAGCAAGCGATTTGGTTGAAATCGCATCACAAACAAAGAATGGCCCGGATCTCCTATCGGACGACCTTTTCTGGGCCCGAAATCATCAATTACGGAGCTGAGCTCAGTAAATCTCGTAGCTCTCTGAATAATCTTCAGTTCGAGCTTTGGTTCAACTCAATCGGACTTACGGTTTGAAAGTTATGCCCATTTCCGTGAACGGATGCAGAACCGGAAACTTGGATTTGGAATTAGCATATCCCTTTCGGATCGGATCGGCCTAGGAGGACCGGATCGGATTAAGACATCACTCATTCACCAACTCAGCATCTTCCCTTCAACGCACAGGTGCCGGCTCGGATTGGAGACCCCGGTTCGGATCGGGATGAGGCAGACCCGACCCGCCTGCATTAATCTACACAAAACTCCGCAATGTCTTCGGCTCGAAAGCTCCGCACCGGTTCGGATCGAGACCGAACCGATCCCCTTCGACCCTGCACAGAAGTGCACGCACGCTCCCTGCTAGAACAACCGGCTCGGTTCGGATCCGCTCCGAACCGACTGGGCCTGCTGTTGCCACACTTCAGATTTGACCGATTCTCTTGCCATAACCACCTCCTACAAACACGGATCGGCCTCCACCTGTCCTAGCACGACCTGATGACCACTTCTCCACTACTTCCGAGATCACCTCAGCGCGTGCCCCTCCGATCCGAACCGATTCGGACTCCCTGGCACTCCTCTACGCCTATAAATACACCACAACATGGCCATTTCAAGGGACTTTTGGCACTTGTTCTGGAGGGATTCCACCATTATCGACACAAGGACTTTGTGAACAGCGGAAGACCGCCCTCTAATCAATCAAAACACGAGGATTTCGTGTATAATCTTCCCTTTAATCTCCTCTTCTTCACTGTAAACACGAGGATTTCATGTATAAACTGCAAACAAACATCATTGTAATAGTTTACTTAAGATTTAAGAAACTATAAAGTGGACGTAGGCTTGGATTGAGCCCAACCACTATAAAAATATTGTGTGTATGCTTTACTTTTACTGCTTTTTCTGCATTGTTCGGTGATCGTGAGGTTGTCACGTTGAATTTGTGTGTTAGTACCAAAATTTGGTCTAACATTTTCACACATATTTGCTTTCTCTTCTTCGCAGGTATGGATTATACTTGCAGCTGGCAGGCCCGGATCGGCCTTGGATTTCTTCGATTATCCAGAAAACATCTTCCTTCATTCTGCAAGATATGTTCTGGGGGGCAAAATGTTGACCCGCTTTTTAGTCAAAGCATTCATACATGGAATCTCTTCTGAACAACACGCTCAAGTGTTGGGAATACCGTCAGAAGACAACAAGCGATTTGGTTGAAATCGCATCACAAACAAAGAATGGCCCGGATCTCCTATCAGACGACCTTTTCTGGGCCCGAAATCATCAATTACGGAGCTGAGCTCAGTAATTCTCGTAGCTCTCTGAATAATCTTCAGTTCGAGCTTTGGTTCAACTCAATCGGACTTACGGTTTGAAAGTTATGCCCATTTCCGTGAACGGATGCAGAACCGGAAACTTGGATTTGGAATTAGCATATCCCTTTCGGATCGGATCGGCCTAGGAGGACCGGATCGGATTAAGACATCACTCCTTCACCAACTCAGCATCTTCCCTTCAACACACAGGTGCCGGCTCGGATTGGAGACCCCGGTTCGGATCGGGATGAGGCAGACCCGACCCGCCTGCATTAATCTACACAAAACTCCGCAATGTCTTCGGCTCGAAAGCTCCGCACCGGTTCGGATCGAGACCGAACCGATCCCCTTCGACCCTGCACAGAAGTGCACGCACGCTCCCTGCTAGAACAACCGGCTCGGTTCGGATCCGCTCCGAACCGACTGGGCCTGCTGTTGCCACACTTCAGATTTGACCGATTCTCTTGCCATAACCACCTCCTACAAACACGGATCGGCCTCCACCTGTCCTAGCACGACCTGATGACCACTTCTCCACTACTTCCGAAATCACCTCAGCGCGTGCCCCTCCGATCCGAACCGATTCGGACTCCCTGGCACTCCTCTACGCCTATAAATACACCACAACATGGCCATTTCAAGGGACTTTTGGCACTTGTTCTGGAGGGATTCCACCATTATCGACACAAGGACTTTGTGAACAGCGGAAGACCGCCCTCTAATCAATCAAAACACGAGGATTTCGTGTATAATCTTCCCTTTAATCTCCTCTTCTTCACTGTAAACACGAGGATTTCATGTATAAACTGCAAACAAACATCATTGTAATAGTTTACTTAAGATTTAAGAAACTATAAAGTGGACGTAGGCTTGGATTGAGCCCAACCACTATAAAAATATTGTGTGTATGCTTTACTTTTACTGCTTTTTCTGCATTGTTCGGTGATCGTGAGGTTGTCACGTTGAATTTGGGTGTTAGTACCAAAATTTGGTCTAACATTTTCACACATATTTGCTTTCTCTTCTTCGCAGGTATGGATTATACTTGCAGCTGGCAGGCCCGGATCGGCCTTGGATTTCTTCGATTATCCAGAACACATCTTCCTTCATTCTGCAAGATATGTTCTGGGGGGCAAAATGTTGACCCGCTTTTTAGTCAAAGCAGTCATACATGGAATCTCTTCTGAACAATACGCTCAAGTGTTGGGAATACCGTCAGAAGACAGCAAGCGATTTGGTTGAAATCGCATCACAAACAAAGAATGGCCCGGATCTCCTATCGGACGACCTTTTCTGGGCCCGAAATCATCAATTACGGAGCTGAGCTCAGTAATTCTCGTAGCTCTCTGAATAATCTTCAGTTCGAGCTTTGGTTCAACTCAATCGGACTTACGGTTTGAAAGTTATGCCCATTTCCGTGAACGGATGCAGAACCGGAAACTTGGATTTGGAATTACCATATCCCTTTCGGATCGGATCGGCCTAGGAGGACCGGATCGGATTAAGACATCACTCCTTCACCAACTCAGCATCTTCCCTTCAACGCACAGGTGCCGGCTCGGATTGGAGACCCCGGTTCGGATCGGGATGAGGCAGACCCGACCCGCCTGCATTAATCTACACAAAACTCCGCAATGTCTTCGGCTCGAAAGCTCCGCACCGGTTCGGATCGAGACCGAACCGATCCCCTTCGACCCTGCACAGAAGTGCACGCACGCTCCCTGCTAGAACAACCGGCTCGGTTCGGATCCGCTCCGAACCGACTGGGCCTGCTGTTGCCACACTTCAGATTTGACCGATTCTCTTGCCATAACCACCTCCTACAAACACGGATCGGCCTCCACCTGTCCTAGCACGACCTGATGACCACTTCTCCACTACTTCCGAGATCACCTGAGCGCGTGCCCCTCCGATCCGAACTGATTCGGACTCCCTGGCACTCCTCTACGCCTATAAATACACCACAACATGGCCATTTCAAGGGACTTTTGGCACTTGTTCTGGAGGGATTCCACCATTATCGACACAAGGACTTTGTGAACAGCGGAAGACCGCCCTCTAATCAATCAAAACACGAGGATTTCGTGTATAATCTTCCCTTTAATCTCCTCTTCTTCACTGTAAACACGAGGATTTCATGTATAAACTGCAAACAAACATCATTGTAATAGTTTACTTAAGATTTAAGAAACTATAAAGTGGACGTAGGCTTGGATTGAGCCCAACCACTATAAAAATATTGTGTGTATGCTTTACTTTTACTGCTTTTTCTGCATTGTTCGGTGATCGTGAGGTTGTCACGTTGAATTTGGGTGTTAGTACCAAAATTTGGTCTAACATTTTCACACATATTTGCTTTCTCTTCTTCGCAGGTATGGATTATACTTGCAGCTGGCAGGCCCGGATCGGCCATGGATTTCTTCGATTATCCAGAACACATCTTCCTTCATTCTGCAAGATATGTTCTGGGGGGCAAAATGTTAACCCGCTTTTTAGTCAAAGCAGTCATACATGGAATCTCTTCTGAACAATACGCTCAAGTGTTGGGAATACCGTCAGAAGACAGCAAGCGATTTGGTTGAAATCGCATCACAAACAAAGAATGGCCCGGATCTCCTATCGGACGACCTTTTCTGGGCCCGAAATCATCAATTACGGAGCTGAGCTCAGTAATTCTCGTAGCTCTCTGAATAATCTTCAGTTTGAGCTTTGGTTCAACTCAATCGGACTTACGGTTTGAAAGTTATGCCCATTTCCGTGAACGGATGCAGAACCGGAAACTTAGATTTGGAATTAGCATATCCCTTTCGGATCGGATCGGCCTAGGAGGACCGGATCGGATTAAGACATCACTCCTTCACCAACTCAGCATCTTCCCTTCAACGCACAGGTGTCGGCTCGGATTGGAGACCCCGGTTCGGATCGGGATGAGGCAGACCCGACCCGCCTGCATTAATCTACACAAAACTCCGCAATGTCTTCGGCTCGAAAGCTCCGCACCGGTTCGGATCGAGACCGAACCGATCCCCTTCGACCCTGCACAGAAGTGCACGCACGCTCCCTGCTAGAACAACCGTCTCGGTTCGTATCCGCTCCGAACCGACTGGGCCTGCTGCTGCCACACTTCAGATTTGACCGATTCTCTTGCCATAACCACCTCCTACAAACACGGATCGGCCTCCACCTGTCCTAGCACGACCTGATGACCACTTCTCCACTACTTCCGAGATCACCTCAGCGCGTGCCCCTCCGATCCTAACCGATTCGGACTCCCTGGCACTCCTCTACGCCTATAAATACACCACAACATGGCCATTTCAAGGGACTTTTGGCACTTGTTCTGGAGGGATTCCACCATTATCGACACAAGGACTTTGTGAACAGCGGAAGACCGCCCTCTAATCAATCAAAACACGAGGATTTCGTGTATAATCTTCCCTTTAATCTCCTCTTCTTCACTGTAAACACGAGGATTTCATGTATAAACTGCAAACAAACATCATTGTAATAGTTTACTTAAGATTTAAGAAACTATAAAGTGGACGTAGGCTTGGATTGAGCCCAACCACTATAAAAATATTGTGTGTATGCTTTACTTTTACTGCTTTTTCTGCATTGTTCGGTGATCGTGAGGTTGTCACGTTGAATTTGGGTGTTAGTACCAAAATTTGGTCTAACATTTTCACACATATTTGCTTTCTCTTCTTCGCAGGTATGGATTATACTTGCAGCTGGCAGGCCCGGATCGGCCTTGGATTTCTTCGATTATCCAGAACACATCTTCCTTCATTCTGCAAGATATGTTCTGGGGGGCAAAATGTTGACCCGCTTTTTAGTCAAAGCAGTCATACATGGAATCTCTTCTGAACAATACGCTCAAGTGTTGGGAATACCGTCAGAAGACAGCAAGCGATTTGGTTGAAATCGCATCACAAACAAAGAATGGCCCGGATCTCCTATCGGACGACCTTTTCTGGGCCCGAAATCATCAATTATGGAGCTGAGCTCAGTAATTCTCGTAGCTCTCTGAATAATCTTCAGTTTGAGCTTTGGTTCAACTCAATCGGACTTACGGTTTGAAAGTTATGCCCATTTCCGTGAACGGATGCAGAACCGGAAACTTGAATTTGGAATTAGCATATCCCTTTCGGATCGGATCGGCCTAGGAGGACCGGATCGGATTAAGACATCACTCCTTCACCAACTCAGCATCTTCCCTTCAACGCACAGGTGCCGGCTCGGATTGGAGACCCCGGTTCGGATCGGGATGAGGCAGACCCGACCCGCCTGCATTAATCTACACAAAACTCCGCAATGTCTTCGGCTCGAAAGCTCCGCACCGGTTCGGATCGAGACCGAACCGATCCCCTTCGACCCTGCACAGAAGTGCACGCACGCTCCCTGCTAGAACAACCGTCTCGGTTCGGATCCGCTCCGAACCGACTGGGCCTGCTGCTGCCACACTTCAGATTTGACCGATTCTCTTGCCATAACCACCTCCTACAAACACGGATCGGCCTCCACCTGTCCTAGCACGACCTGATGACCACTTCTCCACTACTTCCGAGATCACCTCAGCGCGTGCCCCTCCGATCCGAACCGATTCGGACTCCCTGGCACTCCTCTACGCCTATAAATACACCACAACATGGCCATTTCAAGGGACTTTTGGCACTTGTTCTGGAGGGATTCCACCATTATCGACACAAGGACTTTGTGAACAGCGGAAGACCGCCCTCTAATCAATCAAAACACGAGGATTTCGTGTATAATCTTCCCTTTAATCTCCTCTTCTTCACTGTAAACACGAGGATTTCATGTATAAACTGCAAACAAACATCATTGTAATAGTTTACTTAAGATTTAAGAAACTATAAAGTGGACGTAGGCTTGGATTGAGCCCAACCACTATAAAAATATTGTGTGTATGCTTTACTTTTACTGCTTTTTCTGCATTGTTCGGTGATCGTGAGGTTGTCACGTTGAATTTGGGTGTTAGTACCAAAATTTGGTCTAACATTTTCACACATATTTGCTTTCTCTTCTTCGCAGGTATGGATTATACTTGCAGCTGGCAGGCCCGGATCGGCCTTGGATTTCTTCGATTATCCAGAACACATCTTCCTTCATTCTGCAAGATATGTTCTGGGGGGCAAAATGTTGACCCGCTTTTTAGTCAAAGCAGTCATACATGGAATCTCTTCTGAACAATACGCTCAAGTGTTGGGAATACCGTCAGAAGACAGCAAGCGATTTGGTTGAAATCGCATCACAAACAAAGAATGGCCCGGATCTCCTATCGGACGACCTTTTCTGGGCCCGAAATCATCAATTACGGAGCTGAGCTCAGTAATTCTCGTAGCTCTCTGAATAATCTTCAGTTTGAGCTTTGGTTCAACTCAATCGGACTTACGGTTTGAAAGTTATGCCCATTTCCGTGAACGGATGCAGAACCGGAAACTTGGATTTGGAATTAGCATATCCCTTTCGGATCGGATCGGCCTAGGAGGACCGGATCGGATTAAGACATCACTCCTTCACCAACTCAGCATCTTCCCTTCAACGCACAGGTGCCGGCTCGGATTGGAGACCCCGGTTCGGATCGGGATGAGGCAGACCCGACCCGCCTGCATTAATCTACACAAAACTCCGCAATGTCTTCGGCTCGAAAGCTCCGCACCGGTTCGGATCGAGACCGAACCGATCCCCTTCGACCCTGCACAGAAGTGCACGCACGCTCCCTGCTAGAACAACCGTCTCGGTTCGGATCCGCTCCGAACCGACTGGGCCTGCTGCTGCCACACTTCAGATTTGACCGATTCTCTTGCCATAACCACCTCCTACAAACACGGATCGGCCTCCACCTGTCCTAGCACGACCTGATGACCACTTCTCCACTACTTCCGAGATCACCTCAGCGCGTGCCCCTCCGATCCGAACCGATTCGGACTCCCTGGCACTCCTCTACGCCTATAAATACACCACAACATGGCCATTTCAAGGGACTTTTGGCACTTGTTCTGGAGGGATTCCACCATTATCGACACAAGGACTTTGTGAACAGCGGAAGACCGCCCTCTAATCAATCAAAACACGAGGATTTCGTGTATAATCTTCTCTTTAATCTCCTCTTCTTCACTGTAAACACGAGGATTTCATGTATAAACTGCAAACAAACATCATTGTAATAGTTTACTTAAGATTTAAGAAACTATAAAGTGGACGTAGGCTTGGATTGAGCCCAACCACTATAAAAATATTGTGTGTATGCTTTACTTTTACTGCTTTTTCTGCATTGTTCGGTGATCGTGAGGTTGTCACGTTGAATTTGGGTGTTAGTACCAAAATTTGGTCTAACATTTTCACACATATTTGCTTTCTCTTCTTCGCAGGTATGGATTATACTTGCAGCTGGCAGGCCCGGATCGGCCTTGGATTTCTTCGATTATCCAGAACACATCTTCCTTCATTCTGCAAGATATGTTCTGGGGGGCAAAATGTTGACCCGCTTTTTAGTCAAAGCAGTCATACATGGAATCTCTTCTGAACAATACGCTCAAGTGTTGGGAATACCGTCAGAAGACAGCAAGCGATTTGGTTGAAATCGCATCACAAACAAAGAATGGCCCGGATCTCCTATCGGACGACCTTTTCTGGGCCCGAAATCATCAATTACGGAGCTGAGCTTAGTAATTCTCGTAGCTCTCTGAATAATCTTCAGTTTGAGCTTTGGTTCAACTCAATCGGACTTACGGTTTGAAAGTTATGCCCATTTCCGTGAACGGATGCAGAACCGGAAACTTGGATTTGGAATTAGCATATCCCTTTCGGATCGGATCGGCCTAGGAGGACCGGATCAGATTAAGACATCACTCCTTCACCAACTCAGCATCTTCCCTTCAACGCACAGGTGCCGGCTCGGATTGGAGACCCCGGTTCGGATCGGGATGAGGCAGACCCGACCCGCCTGCATTAATCTACACAAAACTCCGCAATGTCTTCGGCTCGAAAGCTCCGCACCGGTTCGGATCGAGACCGAACCGATCCCCTTCGACCCTGCACAGAAGTGCACGCACGCTCCCTGCTAGAACAACCGGCTCGGTTCGGATCCGCTCCGAACCGACTGGGCCTGCTGCTGCCACACTTCAGATTTGACCGATTCTCTTGCCATAACCACCTCCTACAAACACGGATCGGCCTCCACCTGTCCTAGCACGACCTGATGACCACTTCTCCACTACTTCCGAGATCACCTCAGCGCGTGCCCCTCCGATCCGAACCGATTCGGACTCCCTGGCACTCCTCTACGCCTATAAATACACCACAACATGGCCATTTCAAGGGACTTTTGGCACTTGTTCTGGAGGGATTCCACCATTATCGACACAAGGACTTTGTGAACAGCGGAAGACCGCCCTCTAATCAATCAAAACACGAGGATTTCGTGTATAATCTTCCCTTTAATCTCCTCTTCTTCACTGTAAACACGAGGATTTCATGTATAAACTGCAAACAAACATCATTGTAATAGTTTACTTAAGATTTAAGAAACTATAAAGTGGACGTAGGCTTGGATTGAGCCCAACCACTATAAAAATATTGTGTGTATGCTTTACTTTTACTGCTTTTTCTGCATTGTTCGGTGATCGTGAGGTTGTCACATTGAATTTGGGTGTTAGTACCAAAATTTGGTCTAACATTTTCACACATATTTGCTTTCTCTTCTTCGCAGGTATGGATTATACTTGCAGCTGGCAGGCCCGGATCGGCCTTGGATTTCTTCGATTATCCAGAACACATCTTCCTTCATTCAGCAAGATATGTTCTGGGGGGCAAAATGTTGACCCGCTTTTTAGTCAAAGCAGTCATACATGGAATCTCTTCTGAACAATACGCTCAAGTGTTGGGAATACCGTCAGAAGACAGCAAGCGATTTGGTTGAAATCGCATCACAAACAAAGAATGGCCCGGATCTCCTATCGGACGACATTTTCTGGGCCCGAAATCATCAATTACGGAGCTGAGTTCAGTAATTCTCGTAGCTCTCTGAATAAGCTTCAGTTTGAGCTTTGGTTCGACTCAATCGGACTTACGGTTTGAAAGTTATGCCTATTTCCGTGAACGGATGCAGAACCGGAAACTTGGATTTGGAATTAGCATATCCCTTTCGGATCGGATCGGCCTAGGAGGACCGGATCGGATTAAGACATCACTCCATCACCAACTCAGCATCTTCCCTTCAACGCACAGGTGCCGGCTCGGATTGGAGACCCCGGTTCGGATCGGGATGAGGCAGACCCGACCCGCCTGCATTAATCTACACAAAACTCCGCAATGTCTTCGGCTCGAAAGCTCCGCACCGGTTCGGATCGAGACCGAACCGATCCCCTTCGACCCTGCACAGAAGTGCACGCACGCTCCCTGCTAGAACAACCGGCTCAGTTCGGATCCGCTCCGAACCGACTGGGCCTGCTGCTGCCACACTTCAGATTTGACCGATTCTCTTGCCATAACCACCTCCTACAAACACGGATCGGCCTCCACCTGTCCTAGCACGACCTGATGACCACTTCTCCACTACTTCCGAGATCACCTCAGCGCGTGCCCCTCCGATCCGAACCGATTCGGACTCCCTGGCACTCCTCTACGCCTATAAATACACCACAACATGGCCATTTCAAGGGACTTTTGGCACTTGTTCTGGAGGGATTCCACCATTATCGACACAAGGACTTTGTGAACAGCGGAAGACCGCCCTCTAATCAATCAAAACACGAGGATTTCGTGTATAATCTTCCCTTTAATCTCCTCTTCTTCACTGTAAACACGAGGATTTCATGTATAAACTGCAAACAAACATCATTGTAATAGTTTACTTAAGATTTAAGAAACTATAAAGTGGACGTAGGCTTGGATTGAGCCCAACCACTATAAAAATATTGTGTGTATGCTTTACTTTTACTGCTTTTTCTGCATTGTTCGGTGATCGTGAGGTTGTCACGTTGAATTTGGGTGTTAGTACCAAAATTTGGTCTAACATTTTCACACATATTTGCTTTCTCTTCTTCGCAGGTATGGATTATACTTGCAGCTGGCAGGCCCGGATCGGCCTTGGATTTCTTCGATTATCCAGAACACATCTTCCTTCATTCTGCAAGATATGTTCTGGGGGGCAAAATGTTGACCCGCTTTTTAGTCAAAGCAGTCATACATGGAATCTCTTCTGAACAATACGCTCAAGTGTTGGGAATACCGTCAGAAGACAGCAAGCGATTTGGTTGAAATCGCATCACAAACAAAAAATGGCCCGGATCTCCTATCGGACGACCTTTTCTGGGCCCGAAATCATCAATTACGGAGCTGAGCTCAGTAATTCTCGTAGCTCTCTGAATAATCTTCAGTTTGAGCTTTGGTTCAACTCAATCGGACTTACGGTTTGAAAGTTATGCCCATTTCCGTGAACGGATGCAGAACCGGAAACATGGATTTGGAATTAGCATATCCCTTTCGGATCGGATCGGCCTAGGAGGACCGGATCGGATTAAGACATCACTCCTTCACCAACTCAGCATCTTCCTCTACGCCTATAAATACACCACAACATGGCCATTTCAAGGGACTTTTGGCACTTGTTCTGGAGGGATTCCACCATTATCGACACAAGGACTTTGTGAACAGCGGAAGACCGCCCTCTAATCAATCAAAACACGAGGATTTCGTGTATAATCTTCCCTTTAATCTCCTCTTCTTCACTGTAAACACGAGGATTTCATGTATAAACTGCAAACAAACATCATTGTAATAGTTTACTTAAGATTTAAGAAACTATAAAGTGGACGTAGGCTTGGATTGAGCCCAACCACTATAAAAATATTGTGTGTATGCTTTACTTTTACTGCTTTTTCTGCATTGTTCGGTGATCGTGAGGTTGTCACGTTGAATTTGGGTGTTAGTACCAAAATTTGGTCTAACATTTTCACACATATTTGCTTTCTCTTCTTCGCAGGTATGGATTATACTTGCAGCTGGCAGGCCCGGATCGGCCTTGGATTTCTTTGATTATCCAGAACACATCTTCCTTCATTCAGCAAGATATGTTCTGGGGGGCAAAATGTTGACCCGCTTTTTAGTCAAAGCAGTCATACATGGAATCTCTTCTGAACAATACGCTCAAGTGTTGGGAATACCGTCAGAAGACAGCAAGCGATTTGGTTGAAATCGCATCACAAACAAAGAATGGCCCGGATCTCCTATCGGACGACCTTTTCTGGGCCCGAAATTATCAATTACGGAGCTGTGCTCAGTAATTCTCGTAGCTCTCTGAATAATCTTCAGTTTGAGCTTTGGTTCAACTCAATCGGACTTACGGTTTGAAAGTTATGCCCATTTCCGTGAACGGATGCAGAACCGGAAACTTGGATTTGGAATTAGCATATCCCTTTCGGATCGGATCGGCCTAGGAGGACCAGATCGGATTAAGACATCACTCCTTCACCAACTCAGCATCTTCCCTTCAACGCACAGGTGCCGGCTCGGATTGGAGACCCCGGTTCGGATCGGGATGAGGCAGACCCGACCCGCCTGCATTAATCTACACAAAACTCCGCAATGTCTTCGGCTCGAAAGCTCCGCACCGGTTCGGATCGAGACCGAACCGATCCCCTTCGACCCTGCACAGAAGTGCACGCACGCTCCCTGCTAGAACAACCGGCTCGGTTTGGATCCGCTCCGAACCGACTGGGCCTGCTGCTGCCACACTTCAGATTTGACCGATTCTCTTGCCATAACCACCTCCTACAAACACGGATCGGCCTCCACCTGTCCTAGCACGACCTGATGACCACTTCTCCACTACTTCCGAGATCACCTCAGCGCGTGCCCCTCCGATCCGAACTGTAACACCCTGTATGTTAAATAACTTGTTATAACATAAATCAGAGCAGAATTAAATTTAATATTCTGAATCAGGGGAAACGGGCTGTGCCATTGCGTTCGTCTCGGAAAAATACGCGAAATAGAGTCCGAGTTTTCGTAAATCGGAGTCCGTATGACCAAGTTATGGCCCGTCAAAGTTTCACGAAAAATCAAAAACAAAAACTGCTCATGTTTTGAGGCCCGGGATGAGTTTTGGGCTGTTTTTTTTGGGCCCTAAATGGTTCCTACACTTGACTTCTTCCCCAAGACATGCTTTAAAGGCTAGGATTGGTTCTAGGGTATATCCTATGGTCCTAAAACATCTAACTAATCTATATATACACCCTAATACCCCCTTATCCTTACAAAAAAATAGATCTAAGGCCATTATGCCACCACTTAGAAAATTGGAGAGCCTCCACTAAAAAATCCTAAGAGGATTTGCAAGCTAATCTACATCTTCTTCTACTTAATCATTGGGATTTGCTTCATTTAACTTGCTAATCTTGTTTTGGTGAGTTTCTATGGCTTTAATAATCAATTGTTAAATTGATTATGGTAGGATGTGATAAGACATGGCTATGTTTGTGGATGAATGTATTTATGCAAGTTTGTATGATATGTGATTTGCAAGTTTTATGTTAAATGCAAGTTAAGGCCATGTTTTATGATGCAAAACACCATGTTAAACATTTATGCATATGTGACATGTTATGCAAACTATATGTGAGAATATATGCAAGTTATATGTAACATGATATGCAAGTTATGCATGTGATTTTGTGCATGCTAAGTAGTTGGTGTTATGCATGTTAAGTATTTGATGTTATTCATGCTAAAGTATTTGACGTTATGCATGATAAGTATTTGATTGTATGCATACTAAGTATGGGGTTTTATGCATGTTAAGTGTTTGGGTTTATGCAAGTTAAGTGGTAGGTTTATGCATAATAAGTATTTGATTTTATGCATAATAAGTATTTGGTTTTATGCATAATAAGTATTTGATTTTATGCATAATAAGTATTTGATTTTATGCATAATAAGTATTTGATTTTATGCATAATAAGCATTTGGTTTTATGCATAATAAGAATTTGGTTTTATGCATAATAAGTATTTGGTTTTATGCATAATAAGTATTTGGTTTTATGCATAATAAGTATTTGATTCTATGCATGATAAGTAAGTGGTTTTATGCATGCTAAGTGTTTGGTATTATGCATAAATCATGATATGCAAGTTTACCCTTTTAAATATGGTATATACATATGCAAGATGGCACTCTTATAGGCTATGCATGTTTACCCTCCTTGAAGATGCAAGTCATATATGTAAGTTCGACATATTATGCAAGTTATGCTTACATGCAAGCTCAACATGTTATGTAAGTTATGTGCATATGCAAGTTATGTGTATGAGGGTATGCAAGTTGTGTGCATAGTGTTATGCAAGTTAAGTTTATGAGATTATGCAAGTTATGAGCATGATGTTATACAAGTTATGTATATGCTTAAATGCGAGCTTAATGTGATATGCAAGTATGTGAATGCTTATGCAAGTATATGAATGCCCATGCAAGTATGTGAATGCTTATGCAAGTTATGTGTATGCTTAAATGCATGTTTAACATGTTATGCAAGTTATGAGGATGCTTATATGCAAGTTTAACATGTTATGCAAGATATGTGTATGATAATATGCAAACTCATATGTCATATGTTATGCAAATCATGGGTATGATAATATGCAAGTTTGGGTTATATGTAGTTGGGTTAATATATGTTCATATATGCAAGTTGACATCCTCTTAACCCATGACAAAGTTATATGCTAAACCCATGATATTTGTGATGGATCTTTCCCTTTATTATGTCGTGAAATGAGAACGATTTACGTGGGGAACGATGGGGTAATAAATATGTTAATAAAAGTATGATTGGGTATGATTAAGCATACCATAAAAATAAATTACCATAAGTGGGAATTTACCTATTGAGTTAGGTCTACCCCATGGGAATTTACCTATTGAGTTAGGTCTACCCATGTTATGGAAAATTTGATATTAATTAGGGATAATTAATATGGGGGTGATTAATTAGGTTTAATTAATCAACTAAGACACGAGGTTGGACCCTTTTGTAGCGGAAGTCTGCCCGGAACCGACCGGCCATCCAGCAGCTACAAATGATTGGCCCAATGTGAGAGGTCTTAGTCATAAATTAAATACATGATTAAAGTAAAGACACGAGGTTAGGCCCTTTTTATGACAGAAGTCTGCCCGGAACCAACCGGCATATCCAGCAGTCATAAAAGACGGTCTAATGTGGGAGGTCTTTATGAGGTCATGATCTTAATTAATGAATTAAGAAACACTTAACCATATTAGCATGTAGTGGGACATGAGGGGTTAAGTGGGTGCCTTGGGGTGGCATGATGAGACTAGTGGGTTGCCTTGGGTGGCAATAGAAAAATACGATTAGAATACTTAACCAAGGTGGAACATGTAATTAAACATGATAAAAGGGTTAAGTAAGTGCCATGGGTGGCATGTGAGAATACGATTAGAATACTTAACCAAGGTGGAACATGTAATTAAACATGATTAAGGGGTTAAGTAAGTGCCATGGGTGGCATGTGGGAATCTAGTGGGTTCCCTAAGTGGCAATTGAAATATGATTAAAGGACTTAACCAAGATTTATAACATGTAAGGGGACATGGTTAAAGGGTTAAGTGGGATGCACTAGATTAAACGACAAGCTTAAGTAGTAGCTTGTGGGGGCCCATTTCAACCAATATCCCAAACGTATCTTTGTAGGCTCGACTCTAGTCGGGTGACGGGACACGCATATTGGGCTTGACTGTAAGAGGCCAAAACGGGTTTGCGGTGGCAACGCGGGATCAACGGGTTTCATATGCGTGTGTGGACCCGGGCTGGTTGGTAAGTCGTTGTTGCATCGTGTAGATATAAAGCCGTGCATAGTGATATTATATGGTAGCCACTTTGGGGAATGATACACCCCCTTTTGTGGGACCAGCACGGGTATCTACGGTAGGGAGCCGATCGCTTGGGGGTAGTGGGTACACCTAGTAAAAATAGGGGCAGACGGCACCTGCGTAGGGGTACAAGAAACTACCGGGTAAAAATTACTAAGTACACTTAGTGGGATCAACCTTTAAGTAGGAATTACTCTTGGTGGGTAGAACTGGTGTGGTGCAGTGTAGGAATTACCCTTGGGTGAATAAGTCTGGGGTGGTGTAATCTAATAATTATCCTTGGGAGGATAAAAGCGTCTTCTCGGTTATCTTAGTACACCCTATGTTTTGTTGGCTACTTAGTGTGGTCATTATCCCCAGAGGTACCGTACCTTATTTATGTCATACCCTAATTACTTTAATGGTTGTATTGTTAGGGTTATAGGACTCACTCAGACTTATGTCTGACCCCGTTGTTTTTATCTTTTTCCCAACCCTCAGGTCCTACGGTGGATCCTAGCGGTAGTAGAGCTTGATCGGATTTCTGTTTTTAGTCTTGAGGAGCTTGGGTAGATGTAAAGCTCCAGTTATCCAGTTATCTTTTCTTTTCTTATGGCTATTGTATGAGAGAGTGGGATTATGTACTTCTTTATTTTGATGAATATTGTACTTGACTTTTATCGTGGTTTTTATGATGTAACCAGACATGTTTATTTCCGCTGTTATGAGATGATGTTTTAAAATTTCAAGTACTATTTATACCTGTCTTGTTGTAATTTTTCTGTTCTATATTCACTAAAATACTCCACCGATGCTATGGCATTCCCTTAGTGAGTGACTATAGCGGGTGTGGGGTGTTACACGTGGTATCAGAGCAAAGGTTACCGAAACAGATAAAATTTTTAGAAAACTATTTTTCTAAAACATTTTTGGAAAGGAGTATTTTCAAAAACATGTCTTTTAAGAGAAAAGTTTTTGAAAGGAAAGCATAATCCCCAATAGCCATATCTATATCTTTCGAATTCTCCATTTTGAATCTCTTCCTTTCTCTCGTTTTGAGTTTCCCCTCCGCGTATAGATGATCTTTCTAAGATAGATAAGGATGGAAAACCACTTCAAGGGACTTAGACGTTAGCCGGATTAGAAGTTGGTTCAAGAAGGAGGAGGACTGGTAGGTATCTATTGGATAAACGATGGGAGGAAGGCTCAAATAGTTGTTTGGTTAATGAAAGATGAAACCTCATTGGTGGGAGGTTACGAGTGGAGAATAGGGAAGAAGAAGGCAAGTGGTTATCCTTTTAAGAGAAATAGGACACCTTATTAGGATTGTTCAAAGAAGCAAGGGCAAGGTATGGAATCTTCTGGAGGGTAGTTGTATTCCCTCACGACTAGGGTACCAGGTGGGGATAAGACCGTCTAGGTTGGAATTTGGATTTCTTTATTATCCAATTCAAACTTTATTTGATCCTGATATATCGAGTTCGTTTTTGATAGTTGAGTCACTGCACTTAGACACCAGTTTGGTAGATGATCCCTTAGTTGTTTCAAACCCAGTTGGGGCTCCATGATATGTTTGGTTTTGAAAGTTTCTATACTTAGCGTTGAGTTTAGATGTGATGCTTGTTGGGCTTCACGGGCTATGGGTTAATTTTGGGCATGAACTGGTTATCCAGTAGGAGTGATGTTCTTCATTTTGAAGGGAGAGTTGTTAGGCTTATGGGCCGCCTAAGTAACACTCTCGAGATCTCTTGTAATCCCATAGAATCTGTTATGCTAAGGTATCTAGAATCGCCTGACACGTTGGTCTAGAGTCTGCGATCTGTTAGAGCGGTCCGGGAATACCCGGATGTGTTTGAGGAGGTGAAGGGCTTACCTCCGAAGCGGGAGATTGACTTCCGAATATATCTGGTGGATAAGGCCAAACCAGTATCTTGGCCAGTGTGCCACATGGCTCCTAGTGAGAGGAGGGAACTCCATAAGTAAGTAGGCGATTTGCTTGAGAAAGGGTTCATAAGACGAAGTATATCGGAGTGGGGCGCTCCAGTAGTTTTTGTAATGAAGGCGGATGGGTCCCTCAGACTTTGTGTAGGCTAAAGAGAACTAAAGAAACTCACAAAGAAGAATAGACACCCATTGCCAAGGATTGATGATCTCTTTGATCAGTTGGTTGGCGCCTCAGTGTTTTAGTAGTGGACTCAGCCACGGAAGTTCATCAGTTGAGAGTGGCTGAGGATAGCATAGAAAAGACTACCTTTAGGACTCCGGATGTTTTCTTTTATGAGTGGCTGGTGATGCCATTGGGTTTGACGAACGCCCCCGCATACTTTGTTGAGAAGGGTGTTCAGGGAGTACCTAAATAAGTTCGTGATGGTCTTTGTAGATGACATCTGGGTCTTTTCTAGGAGCGAAATAAGTTTTCGTATGTGCTCAATAGGCTGAGCAGGGCCAGTATAGGATAAACGACGGTTTTGGAGCGAGACTGGCGAGAACATCCAGAATTGGTCAAGGGCTTAATTATTTAGCCATTTTTACTAGTATCGTCTCACGTAGGTCATCTGAATTCGAAGGAGGTATCCCTTGGGTGTTTGTCTGATATTGGTTTAGGCCTTTGGGGCTTGCATTTGGGGGATGCCGAATTCGACTAGGGTGGTCTGCGTGGGAGACGGTTATGATGATCTTGGATGATATTCTGGTGGAGAAGAGCATGCCCTACATCTTAGGGAAGTGTTGGAGACTCTTCGAGCGCATAGTCTTAGGACAGCAAAAGTGGATGGGATCTTTAGCATCCTATGAGTAAGGGTAACATGGTAGCAGACACCTTAAGTAGAAAAAGGTTGTCCTTGAGTTCATTGTTCGTTGAACGACGGAGCTTAGAGTTTATTTCTAAGTTTGACTTTAGACCTTCCGTTGACTTTGTACCCGGTTTGCTAGCTTCTTTGGAAGTTAGACCTACTCTTTTGGGGCGGATTGGAGAAGCACAGAGGGGCGACCCACGGTTGGTTGAGTCAGTAGAGAAGCTCATAAGGGGGGAGTCGTCCAGCCATTTGAGTAGGTACACCTTAGAGATAGAGGGTGTTTGCGTAGAGACGGTAGACTTTGTGTACCGCAGGACGAGGGTTTGAGGAAGGCTATTCTTGATGACGCACACCGTTTTAGGATGACCATTCATCCCGGTGGGGGTAAGATGTACCAAGACATGAAGAGGGCTTTCTTCTGGGCCGGTATGAAGAAAGATGTGGCCGAGCATGTCGCTCGATGCTTGGTGTGCCAACGAGTGAAGACGGAGCGAAAGAAACCGGGTGGGTTGCTTCACCCATTGGAGGTTCCGCAATGAAAGTGGGACAGCGTCTCGTTGGATTTTATTGACAGGTTACCCAGATCGAGAAAGAGTAATACAGGAATTTGGGTGGTGGTAGACAGACTTACTAAGAACACCCATTTCATACCTGTGAAGAGTAAGTGGACTGCTCCATGGCTAGCTTTTGTATATCTTCGAGAGATAGTTCGATTGCATCGGGTACCCTCCAGTATAGTGAGTGATCGAGATCCTATCTTCACTAGAGAGTTTTGGAAGAGTTTGCAAAAGGCGGTAGGGACTCAGTTGCGTTTGAGTACCGCATATCATCCTCATACGGACGACCAGACCGAGAGGGTGAATCATATTTTAGAATACCTTTTGAGGCTATGTATCTTGGATTTTGGAGCTACATGGGAGGAGCATCTTCCATTGGTGGAATTGCCCGACAGACTTAGTGGTGTACATGATGTATTCCATGGGAGGAAGTGCCTACATAAGACCGCAGAGGTGGTAGAGCCAAGTTTGCTTAGAGAAGTGGAAGCAGAGCGTGATGCGACTATTCGACGAGCTCATACTCGCATCCTTGGGTCAGAGACTAGGAAATTGAGAAATCGAGAGGTTCAGCTAGTCAAAGTGCAATGGGGAGAAGAGGAGAGCAACGCAACTTGGGAGACGGAAGCGAAGATGCGTTCTTTGTATCCATTTCTTTTTGAGAGTATGTCTTTTAACTTCTCCTTTATCGTTTGACTGGTACTTATCTTATCCTTAGTATGTCCTCTCGTTAGTACCTTTGACCTTCAGATAGGATAGTCATATGGTTGAAACATGTGTTTGAGACATGTTATGTATGATGGATGCAAGTGGATGCAAGTGTTTGCTAGTGGTTGCTCGTGGATGCATATACACACACTCTAGGCACTAGATCGGCTCAATCACTTCATATTGCATATTGCATAAAATTGTGTGTAGGAAACTATATTTATGGATGTATAATGATTGTGTTATCATATGGATGATGCATTTTGGTGAATGATTGTGCACTCATGTAGATATTGTATGTGTCGATAGGGTTCCCTCGCATACATAATGGATGCATGGCACTATCATGGTTTGCATATGTTCATACATTAGATAGGGAACATATACACACACTTTTTGCATATGCTCATACATCATTAGAAATTGTTTTAAGGACAATGGATGCCAGTGTTTGATGGTTGAGTAGATGGTTGTTTGGTTGGTAGGATACGTTCTTCTTGACTTAGAGATTTCGGGGACGAAATCCTTTAAGTAGGGGAGAATGTAACACCCTGTATGTTAAATAACTTGTTATAACATAAATCAGAGCAGAATTAAATTTAATATTCTGAATCAGGGGAAACGGGCTGTGCCATTGCGTTCGTCTCGGAAAAATACGCGAAATAGAGTCCGAGTTTTCGTAAATCGGAGTCCGTATGACCAAGTTATGGCCCGTCAAAGTTTCACGAAAAATCAAAAACAAAAACTGCTCATGTTTTGAGGCCCGGGATGAGTTTTGGGCTGTTTTTTTTGGGCCCTAAATGGTTCCTACACTTGACTTCTTCCCCAAGACATGCTTTAAAGGCTAGGATTGGTTCTAGGGTATATCCTATGGTCCTAAAACATCTAACTAATCTATATATACACCCTAATACCCCCTTATCCTTATCAAAAAATAGATCTAAGGCCATTATGCCACCACTTAGAAAATTGGAGAGCCTCCACTAAAAAATCCTAAGAGGATTTGCAAGCTAATCTACATCTTCTTCTACTTAATCATTGGGATTTGCTTCATTTAACTTGCTAATCTTGTTTTGGTGAGTTTCTATGGCTTTAATAATCAATTGTTAAATTGATTATGGTAGGATGTGATAAGACATGGCTATGTTTGTGGATGAATGTATTTATGCAAGTTTGTATGATATGTGATTTGCAAGTTTTATGTTAAATGCAAGTTAAGGCCATGTTTTATGATGCAAAACACCATGTTAAACATTTATGCATATGTGACATGTTATGCAAACTATATGTGAGAATATATGCAAGTTATATGTAACATGATATGCAAGTTATGCATGTGATTTTGTGCATGCTAAGTAGTTGGTGTTATGCATGTTAAGTATTTGATGTTATTCATGCTAAAGTATTTGACGTTATGCATGATAAGTATTTGATTGTATGCATACTAAGTATGGGGTTTTATGCATGTTAAGTGTTTGGGTTTATGCAAGTTAAGTGGTAGGTTTATGCATAATAAGTATTTGATTTTATGCAAGTTAAGTGGTAGGTTTATGCATAATAAGTATTTGATTTTATGCATAATAAGTATTTGATTTTATGCATAATAAGTATTTGGTTTTATGCATAATAAGTATTTGATTTTATGCATAATAAGTATTTGATTTTATGCATAATAAGCATTTGATTTTATGCATAATAAGAATTTGGTTTTATGCATAATAAGTATTTGGTTTTATGCATAATAAGTATTTGGTTTTATGCATAATAAGTATTTGATTCTATGCATGATAAGTAAGTGGTTTTATGCATGCTAAGTGTTTGGTATTATGCATAAATCATGATATGCAAGTTTACCCTTTTAAATATGGTATATACATATGCAAGATGGCACTCTTATAGGCTATGCATGTTTACCCTCCTTTAAGATGCAAGTCATATATGTAAGTTCGACATATTATGCAAGTTATGCTTACATGCAAGCTCAACATGTTATGTAAGTTATGTGCATATGCAAGTTATGTGTATGAGGGTATGCAAGTTGTGTGCATAGTGTTATGCAAGTTAAGTTTATGAGATTATGCAAGTTATGAGCATGATGTTATACAAGTTATGTATATGCTTAAATGCGAGCTTAATGTGATATGCAAGTATGTGAATGCTTATGCAAGTATATGAATGCCCATGCAAGTATGTGAATGCTTATGCAAGTTATGTGTATGCTTAAATGCATGTTTAACATGTTATGCAAGTTATGAGGATGCTTATATGCAAGTTTAACATGTTATGCAAGATATGTGTATGATAATATGCAAACTCATATGTCATATGTTATGCAAATCATGGGTATGATAATATGCAAGTTTGGGTTATATGTAGTTGGGTTAATATATGTTCATATATGCAAGTTGACATCCTCTTAACCCATGACAAAGTTATATGCAAAACCCATGATATTTGTGATGGATCTTTCCCTTTATTATGTCGTGAAATGAGAACGATTTACGTGGGGAACGATGGGGTAATAAATATGTTAATAAAAGTATGATTGGGTATGATTAAGCATACCATAAAAATAAATTACCATAAGTGGGAATTTACCTATTGAGTTAGGTCTACCCCATGGGAATTTACCTATTGAGTTAGGTCTACCCATGTTATGGAAAATTTGATATTAATTAGGGATAATTAATATGGGGGTGATTAATTAGGTTTAATTAATCAACTAAGACATGAGGTTGGACCCTTTTGTAGCGGAAGTCTGCCCGGAACCGACCGGCCATCCAGCAGCTACAAATGATTGGCCCAATGTGAGAGGTCTTAGTCGTAAATTAAATACATGATTAAAGTAAAGACACGAGGTTAGGCCCTTTTTATGACAGAAGTCTGCCCGGAACCAACCGGCATATCCAGCAGTCATAAAAGACGGTCTAATGTGGGAGGTCTTTATGAGGTCATGATCTTAATTAATGAATTAAGAAACACTTAACCATATTAGCATGTAGTGGGACATGAGGGGTTAAGTGGGTGCCTTGGGGTGGCATGATGAGACTAGTGGGTTGCCTTGGGTGGCAATAGAAAAATACGATTAGAATACTTAACCAAGGTGGAACATGTAATTAAACATGATAAAAGGGTTAAGTAAGTGCCATGGGTGGCATGTGAGAATACGATTAGAATACTTAACCAAGGTGGAACATGTAATTAAACATGATTAAGGGGTTAAGTTAGTGCCATGGGTGGCATGTGGGAATCTAGTGGGTGCCCTAAGTGGCAATTGAAATATGATTAAAGGACTTAACCAAGATTTATAACATGTAAGGGGACATGGTTAAAGGGTTAAGTGGGATGCACTAGATTAAACGACAAGCTTAAGTAGTAGCTTGTGGGGGCCCATTTCAACCAATATCCCAAACGTATCTTTATAGGCTCGACTCTAGTCGGGTGACGGGACACGCATATTGGGCTTGACTGTAAGAGGCCAAAACGGGTTAGCGGTGGCAACGCGGGATCAACGGGTTTCATATGCGTGTGTGGACCCGGGCTGGTTGGTAAGTCGTTGTTGCATCGTGTAGATATAAAGCCGTGCATAGTGATATTATATGGTAGCCACTTTGGGGAATGATACACCCCCTTTTGTGGGACCAGCACGGGTATCTACGGTAGGGAGCCGATCGCTTGGGGGTAGTGGGTACACCTAGTAAAAATAGGGGCAGACGGCACCTGCGTAGGGGTACAAGAAACTACCGGGTAAAAATTACTAAGTACACTTAGTGGGATCAACCTTTAAGTAGGAATTACTCTTGGTGGGTAGAACTGGTGTGGTGCAGTGTAGGAATTACCCTTGGGTGAATAAGTCTGGGGTGGTGTAATCTAATAATTATCCTTGGGAGGATAAAAGCGTCTTCTCGGTTATCTTAGTACACCCTATGTTTTGTTGGCTACTTAGTGTGGTCATTATCCCCAGAGGTACCGTACCTTATTTATGTCATACCCTAATTACTTTAATGGTTGTATTGTTAGGGTTATAGGACTCACTCAGACTTATGTCTGACCCCGTTGTTTTTATCTTTTTCCCAACCCTCAGGTCCTACGGTGGATCCTAGCGGTAGTAGAGCTTGATCGGATTTCTGTTTCCAGTCTTGAGGAGCTTGGGTAGATGTAAAGCTCCAGTTATCCAGTTATCTTTTCTTTTCTTATGGCTATTGTATGAGAGAGTGGGATTATGTACTTCTTTATTTTGATGAATATTTTACTTGACTTTTATAGTGGTTTTTATGATGTAACCAGACATGTTTATTTCCGCTGTTATGAGATGATGTTTTAAAATTTCAAGTACTATTTATACCTGTCTTGTTGTAATTTTTCTGTTCTATATTCACTAAAATACTCCACCGATGCTATGGCATTCCCTTAGTGAGTGACTATAGCGGGTGTGGGGTGTTACACGAACCGATTCGGACTCCCTGGCACTCCTCTACGCCTATAAATACACCACAACATGGCCATTTCAAGGGACTTTTGGCACTTGTTCTGGAGGGATTCCACCATTATCGACACAAGGACTTTGTGAACAGCGGAAGACCGCCCTCTAATCAATCAAAACACGAGGATTTCGTGTATAATCTTCCCTTTAATCTCCTCTTCTTCATTGTAAACACGAGGATTTCATGTATAAACTGCAAACAAACATCATTGTAATAGTTTACTTAAGATTTAAGAAACTATAAAGTGGACGTAGGCTTGGATTGAGCCCAACCACTATAAAAATATTGTGTGTATGCTTTACTTTTACTGCTTTTTCTGCATTGTTCGGTGATCGTGAGGTTGTCACGTTGAATTTGGGTGTTAGTACCAAAATTTGGTCTAACATTTTCACACATATTTGCTTTCTCTTCTTCGCAGGTATGGATTATACTTGCAGCTGGCAGGCCCGGATCGGCCTTGGATTTCTTCGATTATCCAGAACACATCTTCCTTCATTCAGCAAGATATGTTCTGGGGGGCAAAATGTTGACCCGCTTTTTAGTCAAAGCAGTCATACATGGAATCTCTTCTGAACAATACGCTCAAGTGTTGGGAATACCGTCAGAAGACAGCAAGTGATTTGGTTGAAATCGCATCACAAACAAAGAATGGCCCGGATCTCCTATCGAACGACGTTTTCTGGGCCCGAAATCATCAATTACGGAGCAGAGCTCAGTAATTCTCGTAGCTCTCTGAATAAGCTTCAGTTTGAGCTTTGGTTCAACTCAATCGGACTTACGGTTTGAAAGTTATGCCTATTTCCGTGAACGGATGCAGAACCGGAAACTTGGATTTGGAATTAGCATATCCCTTTCGGATCGGATCGGCCTAGGAGGACCGGATCGGATTAAGACATCACTCCTTCACCAACTCAGCATCTTCCCTTCAACGCACAGGTGCCGGATCGGATTGGAGACCCCGGTTCGGATCGGGATGAGGCAGACCCGACCCGCCTGCATTATTCTACACAAAACTTCGCAATGTCTTCGGCTCCAAAGCTCCGCACCGGTTCGGATCGAGACCGAACCGATCCCCCTCGACTCTGCACAGAAGTGCACGCATGCTCTCTGCTAGAACAACCGGCTCGGTTCGGATCCAATCCGAACCGACTGGGCCTGCTGCTGCCACACTTCAGATTTGACTGATTCTCTTGCCATAACCACCTCCTACAAACACGGATCGGCCTCCACCTATCCTAGCACGACCTGAATACCACTTCTCCACTACTTCCGAGATCACCTCAGCGCGTGCCACGTTCCCCTCCGATCCGAACCGATTCGGACTCCCTGGCACTCCTCTACGCCTATAAATACACCACAACATGGCCATTTCAAGGGACTTTTGGCACTTGTTCTGGAGGGATTCCACCATTATCGACACAAGGACTTTGTGAACAGCGGAAGACCGCCCTCTAATCAATCAAAACACGAGGATTTCGTGTATAATCTTCCCTTTAATCTCCTCTTCTTCACTGTAAACACGAGGATTTCATGTATAAACTGCAAACAAACATCATTGTAATAGTTTACTTAAGATTTAAGAAACTATAAAGTGGACGTAGGCTTGGATTGAGCCCAACCACTATAAAAATATTGTGTGTATGCTTTACTTTTACTGCTTTTTCTGCATTGTTCGGTGACCGTGAGGTTGTCACGTTGAATTTGGGTGTTAGTACCAAAATTTGGTCTAACATTTTCACACATATTTGCTTTCTCTTCTTCGCAGGTATGGATTATACTTGCAGCTGGCAGGCCCGGATCGGCCTTGGATTTCTTCGATTATCCAGAACACATCTTCCTTCATTCAGCAAGATATGTTCTGGGGGGCAAAATGTTGACCCGCTTTTTAGTCAAAGCAGTCATACATGGAATCTCTTCTGAACAATACGCTCAAGTGTTGGGAATACCGTCAGAAGACAGCAAGTGATTTGGTTGAAATCGCATCACAAACAAAGAATGGCCCGGATCTCCTATCGAACGACGTTTTCTGGGCCCGAAATCATCAATTACGGAGCAGAGCTCAGTAATTCTCGTAGCTCTCTGAATAAGCTTCAGTTTGAGCTTTGGTTCAACTCAATCGGACTTACGGTTTGAAAGTTATGCCTATTTCCGTGAACGGATGCAGAACCGGAAACTTGGATTTGGAATTAGCATATCCCTTTCGGATCGGATCGGCCTAGGAGGACCGGATCGGATTAAGACATCACTCCTTCACCAACTCAGCATCTTCCCTTCAACGCACAGGTGCCGGATCGGATTGGAGACCCCGGTTCGGATCGGGATGAGGCAGACCCGACCCGCCTGCATTATTCTACACAAAACTTCGCAATGTCTTCGGCTCCAAAGCTCCGCACCGGTTCGGATCGAGACCGAACCGATCCCCCTCGACTCTGCACAGAAGTGCACGCATGCTCTCTGCTAGAACAACCGGCTCGGTTCGGATCCAATCCGAACCGACTGGGCCTGCTGCTGCCACACTTCAGATTTGACTGATTCTCTTGCCATAACCACCTCCTACAAACACGGATCGGCCTCCACCTATCCTAGCACGACCTGAATACCACTTCTCCACTACTTCCGAGATCACCTCAGCGCGTGCCACGTTCCCCTCCGATCCGAACCGATTCGGACTCCCTGGCACTCCTCTACGCCTATAAATACACCACAACATGGCCATTTCAAGGGACTTTTGGCACTTGTTCTGGAGGGATTCCACCATTATCGACACAAGGACTTTGTGAACAGCGGAAGACCGCCCTCTAATCAATCAAAACACGAGGATTTCGTGTATAATCTTCCCTTTAATCTCCTCTTCTTCACTGTAAACACGAGGATTTCATGTATAAACTGCAAACAAACATCATTGTAATAGTTTACTTAAGATTTAAGAAACTATAAAGTGGACGTAGGCTTGGATTGAGCCCAACCACTATAAAAATATTGTGTGTATGCTTTACTTTTACTGCTTTTTCTGCATTGTTCGGTGACCGTGAGGTTGTCACGTTGAATTTGGGTGTTAGTACCAAAATTTGGTCTAACATTTTCACACATATTTGCTTTCTCTTCTTCGCAGGTATGGATTATACTTGCAGCTGGCAGGCCCGGATCGGCCTTGGATTTCTTCGATTATCCAGAACACATCTTCCTTCATTCAGCAAGATATGTTCTGGGGGGCAAAATGTTGACCCGCTTTTTAGTCAAAGCAGTCATACATGGAATCTCTTCTGAACAATACGCTCAAGTGTTGGGAATACCGTCAGAAGACAGCAAGTGATTTGGTTGAAATCGCATCACAAACAAAGAATGGCCCGGATCTCCTATCGAACGACGTTTTCTGGGCCCGAAATCATCAATTACGGAGCAGAGCTCAGTAATTCTCGTAGCTCTCTGAATAAGCTTCAGTTTGAGCTTTGGTTCAACTCAATCGGACTTACGGTTTGAAAGTTATGCCTATTTCCGTGAACGGATGCAGAACCGGAAACTTGGATTTGGAATTAGCATATCCCTTTCGGATCGGATCGGCCTAGGAGGACCGGATCGGATTAAGACATCACTCCTTCACCAACTCAGCATCTTCCCTTCAACGCACAGGTGCCGGATCGGATTGGAGACCCCGGTTCGGATCGGGATGAGGCAGACCCGACCCGCCTGCATTAATCTACACAAAACTCCGCAATGTCTTCGGCTCGAAAGCTCCGCACCGGTTCGGATCGAGACCGAACCAATCCCCTTCGACCCTGCACAGAAGTGCACGCACGCTCCCTGCTAGAACAACCGGCTCGGTTCGGATCCGCTCCGAACCGACTGGGCCTGCTGCTGCCACACTTCAGATTTGACCGATTCTCTTGCCATAACCACCTCCTACAAACACGGATCGGCCTCCACCTGTCCTAGCACGACCTGATGACCACTTCTCCACTACTTCCGAGATCACCTCAGCGCGTGCCCCTCCGATCCGAACCGATTCGGACTCCCTGGCACTCCTCTACGCCTATAAATACACCACAACATGGCCATTTCAAGGGACTTTTGGCACTTGTTCTGGAGGGATTCCACCATTATCGACACAAGGACTTTGTGAACAGCGGAAGACCGCCCTCTAATCAATCAAAACACGAGGATTTCGTGTATAATCTTCCCTTTAATCTCCTCTTCTTCATTGTAAACAGGAGGATTTCATGTATAAACTGCAAACAAACATCATTGTAATAGTTTACTTAAGATTTAAGAAACTATAAAGTGGACGTAGGCTTGGATTGAGCCCAACCACTATAAAAATATTGTGTGTATGCTTTACTTTTACTGCTTTTTCTGCATTGTTCGGTGATCGTGAGGTTGTCACGTTGAATTTGGGTGTTAGTACCAAAATTTGGTCTAACATTTTCACACATATTTGCTTTCTCTTCTTCGCAGGTATGGATTATACTTGCAGCTGGCAGGCCCGGATCGGCCTTGAATTTCTTCGATTATCCAGAACACATCTTCCTTCATTCAGCAAGATATGTTCTGGGGGGCAAAATGTTGACCCGCTTTTTAGTCAAAGCAGTCATACATGGAATCTCTTCTGAACAATACGCTCAAGTGTTGGGAATACCGTCAGAAGACAGCAAGCGATTTGGTTGAAATCGCATCACAAACAAAGAATGGCCCGGATCTCCTATCGGACGACCTTTTCTGGGCCCGAAATCATCAATTACGGAGCTAAGCTCTGTAATTCTCGTAGCTCTCTGAATAATCTTCAGTTTGAGCTTTGGTTCAACTCAATCGGACTTACGGTTTGAAAGTTATGCCCATTTCCGTGAACGGATGCAGAACTGGAAACTTGGATTTGGAATTAGCATATCCCTTTCGGATCGGATCGGCCTAGGAGGACCGGATCGGATTAAGACATCACTCCTTCACCAACTCAGCATCTTCCCTTCAACGCACAGGTGCCGGCTCGGATTGGAGACCCCGGTTCGGATCGGGATGAGGCAGACCCGACCCGCCTGCATTAATCTACACAAAACTCCGCAATGTCTTCGGCTCGAAAGCTCCGCACCGGTTCGGATCGAGACCGAACCAATCCCCTTCGACCCTGCACAGAAGTGCACGCACGCTCCCTGCTAGAACAACCGGCTCGGTTCGGATCCGCTCCGAACCGACTGGGCCTGCTGCTGCCACACTTCAGATTTGACCGATTCTCTTGCCATAACCACCTCCTACAAACACGGATCGGCCTCCACCTGTCCTAGCACGACCTGATGACCACTTCTCCACTACTTCCGAGATCACCTCAGCGCGTGCCCCTCCGATCCGAACCGATTCGGACTCCCTGGCACTCCTCTACGCCTATAAATACACCACAACATGGCCATTTCAAGGGACTTTTGGCACTTGTTCTGGAGGGATTCCACCATTATCGACACAAGGACTTTGTGAACAGCGGAAGACCGCCCTCTAATCAATCAAAACACGAGGATTTCGTGTATAATCTTCCCTTTAATCTCCTCTTCTTCATTGTAAACAGGAGGATTTCATGTATAAACTGCAAACAAACATCATTGTAATAGTTTACTTAAGATTTAAGAAACTATAAAGTGGACGTAGGCTTGGATTGAGCCCAACCACTATAAAAATATTGTGTGTATGCTTTACTTTTACTGCTTTTTCTGCATTGTTCGGTGATCGTGAGGTTGTCACGTTGAATTTGGGTGTTAGTACCAAAATTTGGTCTAACATTTTCACACATATTTGCTTTCTCTTCTTCGCAGGTATGGATTATACTTGCAGCTGGCAGGCCCGGATCGGCCTTGAATTTCTTCGATTATCCAGAACACATCTTCCTTCATTCAGCAAGATATGTTCTGGGGGGCAAAATGTTGACCCGCTTTTTAGTCAAAGCAGTCATACATGGAATCTCTTCTGAACAATACGCTCAAGTGTTGGGAATACCGTCAGAAGACAGCAAGCGATTTGGTTGAAATCGCATCACAAACAAAGAATGGCCCGGATCTCCTATCGGACGACCTTTTCTGGGCCCGAAATCATCAATTACGGAGCTAAGCTCTGTAATTCTCGTAGCTCTCTGAATAATCTTCAGTTTGAGCTTTGGTTCAACTCAATCGGACTTACGGTTTGAAAGTTATGCCCATTTCCGTGAACGGATGCAGAACTGGAAACTTGGATTTGGAATTAGCATATCCCTTTCGGATCGGATCGGCCTAGGAGGACCGGATCGGATTAAGACATCACTCCTTCACCAACTCAGCATCTTCCCTTCAACGCACAGGTGCCGGCTCGGATTGGAGACCCCGGTTCGGATCGGGATGAGGCAGACCCGACCCGCCTGCATTAATCTACACAAAACTCCGCAATGTCTTCGGCTCGAAAGCTCCGCACCGGTTCGGATCGAGACCGAACCAATCCCCTTCGACCCTGCACAGAAGTGCACGCACGCTCCCTGCTAGAACAACCGGCTCGGTTCGGATCCGCTCCGAACCGACTGGGCCTGCTGCTGCCACACTTCAGATTTGACCGATTCTCTTGCCATAACCACCTCCTACAAACACGGATCGGCCTCCACCTGTCCTAGCACGACCTGATGACCACTTCTCCACTACTTCCGAGATCACCTCAGCGCGTGCCCCTCCGATCCGAACCGATTCGGACTCCCTGGCACTCCTCTACGCCTATAAATACACCACAACATGGCCATTTCAAGGGACTTTTGGCACTTGTTCTGGAGGGATTCCACCATTATCGACACAAGGACTTTGTGAACAGCGGAAGACCGCCCTCTAATCAATCAAAACACGAGGATTTCGTGTATAATCTTCCCTTTAATCTCCTCTTCTTCATTGTAAACAGGAGGATTTCATGTATAAACTGCAAACAAACATCATTGTAATAGTTTACTTAAGATTTAAGAAACTATAAAGTGGACGTAGGCTTGGATTGAGCCCAACCACTATAAAAATATTGTGTGTATGCTTTACTTTTACTGCTTTTTCTGCATTGTTCGGTGATCGTGAGGTTGTCACGTTGAATTTGGGTGTTAGTACCAAAATTTGGTCTAACATTTTCACACATATTTGCTTTCTCTTCTTCGCAGGTATCGATTATACTTGCAGCTGGCAGGCCCGGATCGGCCTTGAATTTCTTCGATTATCCAGAACACATCTTCCTTCATTCAGCAAGATATGTTCTGGGGGGCAAAATGTTGACCCCTTTTTAGTCAAAGCAGTCATACATGGAATCTCTTCTGAACAATACGCTCAAGTGTTGGGAATACCGTCAGAAGACAGCAAGCGATTTGGTTGAAATCGCATCACAAACAAAGAATGGCCCGGATCTCCTATCGGACGACCTTTTCTGGGCCCGAAATCATCAATTACGGAGCTGAGCTCTATAATTCTCGTAGCTCTCTGAATAATCTTCAGTTTGAGCTTTGGTTCAACTCAATCGGACTTACGGTTTGAAAGTTATGCCCATTTCCGTGAACGGATGCAGAACTGGAAACTTGGATTTGGAATTAGCATATCCCTTTCGGATCGGATCGGCCTAGGAGGACCGGATCGGATTAAGACATCACTCCTTCACCAACTCAGCATCTTCCCTTCAACGCACAGGTGCCGGCTCGGATTGGAGACCCCGGTTCGGATCGGGATGAGGCAGACCCGACCCGCCTGCATTAATCTACACAAAACTCCGCAATGTCTTCGGCTCGAAAGCTCCGCACCGGTTCGGATCGAGACCGAACCAATCCCCTTCGACCCTGCACAGAAGTGCACGCACGCTCCCTGCTAGAACAACCGGCTCGGTTCGGATCCGCTCCGAACCGACTGGGCCTGCTGCTGCCACACTTCAGATTTGACCGATTCTCTTGCCATAACCACCTCCTACAAACACGGATCGGCCTCCACCTGTCCTAGCACGACCTGATGACCACTTCTCCACTACTTCCGAGATCACCTCAGCGCGTGCCCCTCCGATCCGAACCGATTCGGACTCCCTGGCACTCCTCTACGCCTATAAATACACCACAACATGGCCATTTCAAGGGACTTTTGGCACTTGTTCTGGAGGGATTCCACCATTATCGACACAAGGACTTTGTGAACAGCGGAAGACCGCCCTCTAATCAATCAAAACACGAGGATTTCGTGTATAATCTTCCCTTTAATCTCCTCTTCTTCATTGTAAACAGGAGGATTTCATGTATAAACTGCAAACAAACATCATTGTAATAGTTTACTTAAGATTTAAGAAACTATAAAGTGGACGTAGGCTTGGATTGAGCCCAACCACTATAAAAATATTGTGTGTATGCTTTACTTTTACTGCTTTTTCTGCATTGTTCGGTGATCGTGAGGTTGTCACGTTGAATTTGGGTGTTAGTACCAAAATTTGGTCTAACATTTTCACACATATTTGCTTTCTCTTCTTCGCAGGTATCGATTATACTTGCAGCTGGCAGGCCCGGATCGGCCTTGAATTTCTTCGATTATCCAGAACACATCTTCCTTCATTCAGCAAGATATGTTCTGGGGGGCAAAATGTTGACCCCTTTTTAGTCAAAGCAGTCATACATGGAATCTCTTCTGAACAATACGCTCAAGTGTTGGGAATACCGTCAGAAGACAGCAAGCGATTTCGTTGAAATCGCATCACAAACAAAGAATGGCCCGGATCTCCTATCGGACGACCTTTTCTGGGCCCGAAATCATCAATTACGGAGCTGAGCTCTGTAATTCTCGTAGCTCTCTGAATAATCTTCAGTTTGAGCTTTGGTTCAACTCAATCGGACTTACGGTTTGAAAGTTATGCCCATTTCCGTGAACGGATGCAGAACTGGAAACTTGGATTTGGAATTAGCATATCCCTTTCGGATCGGATCGGCCTAGGAGGACCGGATCGGATTAAGACATCACTCCTTCACCAACTCAGCATCTTCCCTTCAACGCACAGGTGCCGGCTCGGATTGGAGACCCCGGTTCGGATCGGGATGAGGCAGACCCGACCCGCCTGCATTAATCTACACAAAACTCCGCAATGTCTTCGGCTCGAAAGCTCCGCACCGGTTCGGATCGAGACCGAACCAATCCCCTTCGACCCTGCACAGAAGTGCACGCACGCTCCCTGCTAGAACAACCGGCTCGGTTCGGATCCGCTCCGAACCGACTGGGCCTGCTGCTGCCACACTTCAGATTTGACCGATTCTCTTGCCATAACCACCTCCTACAAACACGGATCGGCCTCCACCTGTCCTAGCACGACCTGATGACCACTTCTCCACTACTTCCGAGATCACCTCAGCGCGTGCCCCTCCGATCCGAACCGATTCGGACTCCCTGGCACTCCTCTACGCCTATAAATACACCACAACATGGCCATTTCAAGGGACTTTTGGCACTTGTTCTGGAGGGATTCCACCATTATCGACACAAGGACTTTGTGAACAGCGGAAGACCGCCCTCTAATCAATCAAAACACGAGGATTTCGTGTATAATCTTCCCTTTAATCTCCTCTTCTTCATTGTAAACAGGAGGATTTCATGTATAAACTGCAAACAAACATCATTGTAATAGTTTACTTAAGATTTAAGAAACTATAAAGTGGACGTAGGCTTGGATTGAGCCCAACCACTATAAAAATATTGTGTGTATGCTTTACTTTTACTGCTTTTTCTGCATTGTTCGGTGATCGTGAGGTTGTCACGTTGAATTTGGGTGTTAGTACCAAAATTTGGTCTAACATTTTCACACATATTTGCTTTCTCTTCTTCGCAGGTATCGATTATACTTGCAGCTGGCAGGCCCGGATCGGCCTTGAATTTCTTCGATTATCCAGAACACATCTTCCTTCATTCAGCAAGATATGTTCTGGGGGGCAAAATGTTGACCCCTTTTTAGTCAAAGCAGTCATACATGGAATCTCTTCTGAACAATACGCTCAAGTGTTGGGAATACCGTCAGAAGACAGCAAGCGATTTGGTTGAAATCGCATCACAAACAAAGAATGGCCCGGATCTCCTATCGGACGACCTTTTCTGGGCCCGAAATCATCAATTACGGAGCTGAGCTCTATAATTCTCGTAGCTCTCTGAATAATCTTCAGTTTGAGCTTTGGTTCAACTCAATCGGACTTACGGTTTGAAAGTTATGCCCATTTCCGTGAACGGATGCAGAACTGGAAACTTGGATTTGGAATTAGCATATCCCTTTCGGATCGGATCGGCCTAGGAGGACCGGATCGGATTAAGACATCACTCCTTCACCAACTCAGCATCTTCCCTTCAACGCACAGGTGCCGGCTCGGATTGGAGACCCCGGTTCGGATCGGGATGAGGCAGACCCGACCCGCCTGCATTAATCTACACAAAACTCCGCAATGTCTTCGGCTCGAAAGCTCCGCACCGGTTCGGATCGAGACCGAACCAATCCCCTTCGACCCTGCACAGAAGTGCACGCACGCTCCCTGCTAGAACAACCGGCTCGGTTCGGATCCGCTCCGAACCGACTGGGCCTGCTGCTGCCACACTTCAGATTTGACCGATTCTCTTGCCATAACCACCTCCTACAAACACGGATCGGCCTCCACCTGTCCTAGCACGACCTGATGACCACTTCTCCACTACTTCCGAGATCACCTCAGCGCGTGCCCCTCCGATCCGAACCGATTCGGACTCCCTGGCACTCCTCTACGCCTATAAATACACCACAACATGGCCATTTCAAGGGACTTTTGGCACTTGTTCTGGAGGGATTCCACCATTATCGACACAAGGACTTTGTGAACAGCGGAAGACCGCCCTCTAATCAATCAAAACACGAGGATTTCGTGTATAATCTTCCCTTTAATCTCCTCTTCTTCATTGTAAACAGGAGGATTTCATGTATAAACTGCAAACAAACATCATTGTAATAGTTTACTTAAGATTTAAGAAACTATAAAGTGGACGTAGGCTTGGATTGAGCCCAACCACTATAAAAATATTGTGTGTATGCTTTACTTTTACTGCTTTTTCTGCATTGTTCGGTGATCGTGAGGTTGTCACGTTGAATTTGGGTGTTAGTACCAAAATTTGGTCTAACATTTTCACACATATTTGCTTTCTCTTCTTCGCAGGTATCGATTATACTTGCAGCTGGCAGGCCCGGATCGGCCTTGAATTTCTTCGATTATCCAGAACACATCTTCCTTCATTCAGCAAGATATGTTCTGGGGGGCAAAATGTTGACCCCTTTTTAGTCAAAGCAGTCATACATGGAATCTCTTCTGAACAATACGCTCAAGTGTTGGGAATACCGTCAGAAGACAGCAAGCGATTTGGTTGAAATCGCATCACAAACAAAGAATGGCCCGGATCTCCTATCGGACGACCTTTTCTGGGCCCGAAATCATCAATTACGGAGCTGAGCTCTGTAATTCTCGTAGCTCTCTGAATAATCTTCAGTTTGAGCTTTGGTTCAACTCAATCGGACTTACGGTTTGAAAGTTATGCCCATTTCCGTGAACGGATGCAGAACTGGAAACTTGGATTTGGAATTAGCATATCCCTTTCGGATCGGATCGGCCTAGGAGGACCGGATCGGATTAAGACATCACTCCTTCACCAACTCAGCATCTTCCCTTCAACGCACAGGTGCCGGCTCGGATTGGAGACCCCGGTTCGGATCGGGATGAGGCAGACCCGACCCGCCTGCATTAATCTACACAAAACTCCGCAATGTCTTCGGCTCGAAAGCTCCGCACCGGTTCGGATCGAGACCGAACCAATCCCCTTCGACCCTGCACAGAAGTGCACGCACGCTCCCTGCTAGAACAACCGGCTCGGTTCGGATCCGCTCCGAACCGACTGGGCCTGCTGCTGCCACACTTCAGATTTGACCGATTCTCTTGCCATAATCACCTCCTACAAACACGGATCGGCCTCCACCTGTCCTAGCACGACCTGATGACCACTTCTCCACTACTTCCGAGATCACCTCAGCGCGTGCCCCTCCGATCCGAACCGATTCGGACTCCCTGGCACTCCTCTACGCCTATAAATACACCACAACATGGCCATTTCAAGGGACTTTTGGCACTTGTTCTGGAGGGATTCCACCATTATCGACACAAGGACTTTGTGAACAGCGGAAGACCGCCCTCTAATCAATCAAAACACGAGGATTTCGTGTATAATCTTCCCTTTAATCTCCTCTTCTTCATTGTAAACAGGAGGATTTCATGTATAAACTGCAAACAAACATCATTGTAATAGTTTACTTAAGATTTAAGAAACTATAAAGTGGACGTAGGCTTGGATTGAGCCCAACCACTATAAAAATATTGTGTGTATGCTTTACTTTTACTGCTTTTTCTGCATTGTTCGGTGATCGTGAGGTTGTCACGTTGAATTTGGGTGTTAGTACCAAAATTTGGTCTAACATTTTCACACATATTTGCTTTCTCTTCTTCGCAGGTATGGATTATACTTGCAGCTGGCAGGCCCGGATCGGCCTTGAATTTCTTCGATTATCCAGAACACATCTTCCTTCATTCAGCAAGATATGTTCTGGGGGGCAAAATGTTGACCCGCTTTTTAGTCAAAGCAGTCATACATGGAATCTCTTCTGAACAATACGCTCAAGTGTTGGGAATACCGTCAGAAGACAGCAAGCGATTTGGTTGAAATCGCATCACAAACAAAGAATGGCCCGGATCTCCTATCGGACGACCTTTTCTGGGCCCGAAATCATCAATTACGGAGCTAAGCTCTGTAATTCTCGTAGCTCTCTGAATAATCTTCAGTTTGAGCTTTGGTTCAACTCAATCGGACTTACGGTTTGAAAGTTATGCCCATTTCCGTGAACGGATGCAGAACTGGAAACTTGGATTTGGAATTAGCATATCCCTTTCGGATCGGATCGGCCTAGGAGGACCGGATCGGATTAAGACATCACTCCTTCACCAACTCAGCATCTTCCCTTCAACGCACAGGTGCCGGCTCGGATTGGAGACCCCGGTTCGGATCGGGATGAGGCAGACCCGACCCGCCTGCATTAATCTACACAAAACTCCGCAATGTCTTCGGCTCGAAAGCTCCGCACCGGTTCGGATCGAGACCGAACCAATCCCCTTCGACCCTGCACAGAAGTGCACGCACGCTCCCTGCTAGAACAACCGGCTCGGTTCGGATCCGCTCCGAACCGACTGGGCCTGCTGCTGCCACACTTCAGATTTGACCGATTCTCTTGCCATAATCACCTCCTACAAACACGGATCGGCCTCCACCTGTCCTAGCACGACCTGATGACCACTTCTCCACTACTTCCGAGATCACCTCAGCGCGTGCCCCTCCGATCCGAACCGATTCGGACTCCCTGGCACTCCTCTACGCCTATAAATACACCACAACATGGCCATTTCAAGGGACTTTTGGCACTTGTTCTGGAGGGATTCCACCATTATCGACACAAGGACTTTGTGAACAGCGGAAGACCGCCCTCTAATCAATCAAAACACGAGGATTTCGTGTATAATCTTCCATTTAATCTCCTCTTCTTCATTGTAAACACGAGGATTTCATGTATAAACTGCAAACAAACATCATTGTAATAGTTTACTTAAGATTTAAGAAACTATAAAGTGGACGTAGGCTTGGATTGAGCCCAACCACTATAAAAATATTGTGTGTATGCTTTACTTTTACTGCTTTTTCTGCATTGTTCGGTGATCGTGAGGTTGTCACGTTGAATTTGGGTGTTAGTACCAAAATTTGGTCTAACATTTTCACACATATTTGCTTTCTCTTCTTCGCAGGTATCGATTATACTTGCAGCTGGCAGGCCCGGATCGGCCTTGAATTTCTTCGATTATCCAGAACACATCTTCCTTCATTCAGCAAGATATGTTCTGGGGGGCAAAATGTTGACCCCTTTTTAGTCAAAGCAGTCATACATGGAATCTCTTCTGAACAATACGCTCAAGTGTTGGGAATACCGTCAGAAGACAGCAAGCGATTTGGTTGAAATCGCATCACAAACAAAGAATGGCCCGGATCTCCTATCGGACGACCTTTTCTGGGCCCGAAATCATCAATTACGGAGCTGAGCTCTGTAATTCTCGTAGCTCTCTGAATAATCTTCAGTTTGAGCTTTGGTTCAACTCAATCGGACTTACGGTTTGAAAGTTATGCCCATTTCCGTGAACGGATGCAGAACTGGAAACTTGGATTTGGAATTAGCATATCCCTTTCGGATCGGATCGGCCTAGGAGGACCGGATCGGATTAAGACATCACTCCTTCACCAACTCAGCATCTTCCCTTCAACGCACAGGTGCCGGCTCGGATTGGAGACCCCGGTTCGGATCGGGATGAGGCAGACCCGACCCGCCTGCATTAATCTACACAAAACTCCGCAATGTCTTCGGCTCGAAAGCTCCGCACCGGTTCGGATCGAGACCGAACCAATCCCCTTCGACCCTGCACAGAAGTGCACGCACGCTCCCTGCTAGAACAACCGGCTCGGTTCGGATCCGCTCCGAACCGACTGGGCCTGCTGCTGCCACACTTCAGATTTGACCGATTCTCTTGCCATAACCACCTCCTACAAACACGGATCGGCCTCCACCTGTCCTAGCACGACCTGATGACCACTTCTCCACTACTTCCGAGATCACCTCAGCGCGTGCCCCTCCGATCCGAACCGATTCGGACTCCCTGGCACTCCTCTACGCCTATAAATACACCACAACATGGCCATTTCAAGGGACTTTTGGCACTTGTTCTGGAGGGATTCCACCATTATCGACACAAGGACTTTGTGAACAGCGGAAGACCGCCCTCTAATCAATCAAAACACGAGGATTTCGTGTATAATCTTCCCTTTAATCTCCTCTTCTTCATTGTAAACAGGAGGATTTCATGTATAAACTGCAAACAAACATCATTGTAATAGTTTACTTAAGATTTAAGAAACTATAAAGTGGACGTAGGCTTGGATTGAGCCCAACCACTATAAAAATATTGTGTGTATGCTTTACTTTTACTGCTTTTTCTGCATTGTTCGGTGATCGTGAGGTTGTCACGTTGAATTTGGGTGTTAGTACCAAAATTTGGTCTAACATTTTCACACATATTTGCTTTCTCTTCTTCGCAGGTATGGATTATACTTGCAGCTGGCAGGCCCGGATCGGCCTTGAATTTCTTCGATTATCCAGAACACATCTTCCTTCATTCAGCAAGATATGTTCTGGGGGGCAAAATGTTGACCCGCTTTTTAGTCAAAGCAGTCATACATGGAATCTCTTCTGAACAATACGCTCAAGTGTTGGGAATACCGTCAGAAGACAGCAAGCGATTTGGTTGAAATCGCATCACAAACAAAGAATGGCCCGGATCTCCTATCGGACGACCTTTTCTGGGCCCGAAATCATCAATTACGGAGCTAAGCTCTGTAATTCTCGTAGCTCTCTGAATAATCTTCAGTTTGAGCTTTGGTTCAACTCAATCGGACTTACGGTTTGAAAGTTATGCCCATTTCCGTGAACGGATGCAGAACTGGAAACTTGGATTTGGAATTAGCATATCCCTTTCGGATCGGATCGGCCTAGGAGGACCGGATCGGATTAAGACATCACTCCTTCACCAACTCAGCATCTTCCCTTCAACGCACAGGTGCCGGCTCGGATTGGAGACCCCGGTTCGGATCGGGATGAGGCAGACCCGACCCGCCTGCATTAATCTACACAAAACTCCGCAATGTCTTCGGCTCGAAAGCTCCGCACCGGTTCGGATCGAGACCGAACCAATCCCCTTCGACCCTGCACAGAAGTGCACGCACGCTCCCTGCTAGAACAACCGGCTCGGTTCGGATCCGCTCCGAACCGACTGGGCCTGCTGCTGCCACACTTCAGATTTGACCGATTCTCTTGCCATAATCACCTCCTACAAACACGGATCGGCCTCCACCTGTCCTAGCACGACCTGATGACCACTTCTCCACTACTTCCGAGATCACCTCAGCGCGTGCCCCTCCGATCCGAACCGATTCGGACTCCCTGGCACTCCTCTACGCCTATAAATACACCACAACATGGCCATTTCAAGGGACTTTTGGCACTTGTTCTGGAGGGATTCCACCATTATCGACACAAGGACTTTGTGAACAGCGGAAGACCGCCCTCTAATCAATCAAAACACGAGGATTTCGTGTATAATCTTCCATTTAATCTCCTCTTCTTCATTGTAAACACGAGGATTTCATGTATAAACTGCAAACAAACATCATTGTAATAGTTTACTTAAGATTTAAGAAACTATAAAGTGGACGTAGGCTTGGATTGAGCCCAACCACTATAAAAATATTGTGTGTATGCTTTACTTTTACTGCTTTTTCTGCATTGTTCGGTGATCGTGAGGTTGTCACGTTGAATTTGGGTGTTAGTACCAAAATTTGGTCTAACATTTTCACACATATTTGCTTTCTCTTCTTCGCAGGTATCGATTATACTTGCAGCTGGCAGGCCCGGATCGGCCTTGAATTTCTTCGATTATCCAGAACACATCTTCCTTCATTCAGCAAGATATGTTCTGGGGGGCAAAATGTTGACCCCTTTTTAGTCAAAGCAGTCATACATGGAATCTCTTCTGAACAATACGCTCAAGTGTTGGGAATACCGTCAGAAGACAGCAAGCGATTTGGTTGAAATCGCATCACAAACAAAGAATGGCCCGGATCTCCTATCGGACGACCTTTTCTGGGCCCGAAATCATCAATTACGGAGCTGAGCTCTGTAATTCTCGTAGCTCTCTGAATAATCTTCAGTTTGAGCTTTGGTTCAACTCAATCGGACTTACGGTTTGAAAGTTATGCCCATTTCCGTGAACGGATGCAGAACTGGAAACTTGGATTTGGAATTAGCATATCCCTTTCGGATCGGATCGGCCTAGGAGGACCGGATCGGATTAAGACATCACTCCTTCACCAACTCAGCATCTTCCCTTCAACGCACAGGTGCCGGCTCGGATTGGAGACCCCGGTTCGGATCGGGATGAGGCAGACCCGACCCGCCTGCATTAATCTACACAAAACTCCGCAATGTCTTCGGCTCGAAAGCTCCGCACCGGTTCGGATCGAGACCGAACCAATCCCCTTCGACCCTGCACAGAAGTGCACGCACGCTCCCTGCTAGAACAACCGGCTCGGTTCGGATCCGCTCCGAACCGACTGGGCCTGCTGCTGCCACACTTCAGATTTGACCGATTCTCTTGCCATAACCACCTCCTACAAACACGGATCGGCCTCCACCTGTCCTAGCACGACCTGATGACCACTTCTCCACTACTTCCGAGATCACCTCAGCGCGTGCCCCTCCGATCCGAACCGATTCGGACTCCCTGGCACTCCTCTACGCCTATAAATACACCACAACATGGCCATTTCAAGGGACTTTTGGCACTTGTTCTGGAGGGATTCCACCATTATCGACACAAGGACTTTGTGAACAGCGGAAGACCGCCCTCTAATCAATCAAAACACGAGGATTTCGTGTATAATCTTCCCTTTAATCTCCTCTTCTTCATTGTAAACAGGAGGATTTCATGTATAAACTGCAAACAAACATCATTGTAATAGTTTACTTAAGATTTAAGAAACTATAAAGTGGACGTAGGCTTGGATTGAGCCCAACCACTATAAAAATATTGTGTGTATGCTTTACTTTTACTGCTTTTTCTGCATTGTTCGGTGATCGTGAGGTTGTCACGTTGAATTTGGGTGTTAGTACCAAAATTTGGTCTAACATTTTCACACATATTTGCTTTCTCTTCTTCGCAGGTATGGATTATACTTGCAGCTGGCAGGCCCGGATCGGCCTTGAATTTCTTCGATTATCCAGAACACATCTTCCTTCATTCAGCAAGATATGTTCTGGGGGGCAAAATGTTGACCCGCTTTTTAGTCAAAGCAGTCATACATGGAATCTCTTCTGAACAATACGCTCAAGTGTTGGGAATACCGTCAGAAGACAGCAAGCGATTTGGTTGAAATCGCATCACAAACAAAGAATGGCCCGGATCTCCTATCGGACGACCTTTTCTGGGCCCGAAATCATCAATTACGGAGCTAAGCTCTGTAATTCTCGTAGCTCTCTGAATAATCTTCAGTTTGAGCTTTGGTTCAACTCAATCGGACTTACGGTTTGAAAGTTATGCCCATTTCCGTGAACGGATGCAGAACTGGAAACTTGGATTTGGAATTAGCATATCCCTTTCGGATCGGATCGGCCTAGGAGGACCGGATCGGATTAAGACATCACTCCTTCACCAACTCAGCATCTTCCCTTCAACGCACAGGTGCCGGCTCGGATTGGAGACCCCGGTTCGGATCGGGATGAGGCAGACCCGACCCGCCTGCATTAATCTACACAAAACTCCGCAATGTCTTCGGCTCGAAAGCTCCGCACCGGTTCGGATCGAGACCGAACCAATCCCCTTCGACCCTGCACAGAAGTGCACGCACGCTCCCTGCTAGAACAACCGGCTCGGTTCGGATCCGCTCCGAACCGACTGGGCCTGCTGCTGCCACACTTCAGATTTGACCGATTCTCTTGCCATAATCACCTCCTACAAACACGGATCGGCCTCCACCTGTCCTAGCACGACCTGATGACCACTTCTCCACTACTTCCGAGATCACCTCAGCGCGTGCCCCTCCGATCCGAACCGATTCGGACTCCCTGGCACTCCTCTACGCCTATAAATACACCACAACATGGCCATTTCAAGGGACTTTTGGCACTTGTTCTGGAGGGATTCCACCATTATCGACACAAGGACTTTGTGAACAGCGGAAGACCGCCCTCTAATCAATCAAAACACGAGGATTTCGTGTATAATCTTCCATTTAATCTCCTCTTCTTCATTGTAAACACGAGGATTTCATGTATAAACTGCAAACAAACATCATTGTAATAGTTTACTTAAGATTTAAGAAACTATAAAGTGGACGTAGGCTTGGATTGAGCCCAACCACTATAAAAATATTGTGTGTATGCTTTACTTTTACTGCTTTTTCTGCATTGTTCGGTGATCGTGAGGTTGTCACGTTGAATTTGGGTGTTAGTACCAAAATTTGGTCTAACATTTTCACACATATTTGCTTTCTCTTCTTCGCAGGTATCGATTATACTTGCAGCTGGCAGGCCCGGATCGGCCTTGAATTTCTTCGATTATCCAGAACACATCTTCCTTCATTCAGCAAGATATGTTCTGGGGGGCAAAATGTTGACCCCTTTTTAGTCAAAGCAGTCATACATGGAATCTCTTCTGAACAATACGCTCAAGTGTTGGGAATACCGTCAGAAGACAGCAAGCGATTTGGTTGAAATCGCATCACAAACAAAGAATGGCCCGGATCTCCTATCGGACGACCTTTTCTGGGCCCGAAATCATCAATTACGGAGCTGAGCTCTGTAATTCTCGTAGCTCTCTGAATAATCTTCAGTTTGAGCTTTGGTTCAACTCAATCGGACTTACGGTTTGAAAGTTATGCCCATTTCCGTGAACGGATGCAGAACTGGAAACTTGGATTTGGAATTAGCATATCCCTTTCGGATCGGATCGGCCTAGGAGGACCGGATCGGATTAAGACATCACTCCTTCACCAACTCAGCATCTTCCCTTCAACGCACAGGTGCCGGCTCGGATTGGAGACCCCGGTTCGGATCGGGATGAGGCAGACCCGACCCGCCTGCATTAATCTACACAAAACTCCGCAATGTCTTCGGCTCGAAAGCTCCGCACCGGTTCGGATCGAGACCGAACCAATCCCCTTCGACCCTGCACAGAAGTGCACGCACGCTCCCTGCTAGAACAACCGGCTCGGTTCGGATCCGCTCCGAACCGACTGGGCCTGCTGCTGCCACACTTCAGATTTGACCGATTCTCTTGCCATAACCACCTCCTACAAACACGGATCGGCCTCCACCTGTCCTAGCACGACCTGATGACCACTTCTCCACTACTTCCGAGATCACCTCAGCGCGTGCCCCTCCGATCCGAACCGATTCGGACTCCCTGGCACTCCTCTACGCCTATAAATACACCACAACATGGCCATTTCAAGGGACTTTTGGCACTTGTTCTGGAGGGATTCCACCATTATCGACACAAGGACTTTGTGAACAGCGGAAGACCGCCCTCTAATCAATCAAAACACGAGGATTTCGTGTATAATCTTCCCTTTAATCTCCTCTTCTTCACTGTAAACACGAGGATTTTATGTATAAACTGCAAACAAACATCATTGTAATAGTTTACTTAAGATTTAAGAAACTATAAAGTGGACGTAGGCTTGGATTGAGCCCAACCACTATAAAAATATTGTGTGTATGCTTTACTTTTACTGCTTTTTCTGCATTGTTCGGTGATCGTGAGGTTGTCACGTTGAATTTGGGTGTTAGTACCAAAATTTGGTCTAACATTTTCACACATATTTGCTTTCTCTTCTTCGCAGGTATGGATTATACTTGCAGCTGGCAGGCCCGGATCGGCCTTGGATTTCTTCGATTATCCAGAACACGTCTTCCTTCATTCAGCAAGATATGTTCTGGGGGGCAAAATGTTGACCCGCTTTTTAGTCAAAGCAGTCATACATGGAATCTCTTCTGAACAATACGCTCAAGTGTTGGGAATACCGTCAGAAGACAGCAAGGGATTTGGTTGAAATCGCATCACAAACAAAGAATGGCCCGGATCTCCTATCGAACGACGTTTTCTGGGCCCGAAATCATCAATTACGGAGCTAAGCTCTGTAATTCTCGTAGCTCTCTGAATAATCTTCAGTTTGAGCTTTGGTTCAACTCAATCGGACTTACGGTTTGAAAGTTATGCCCATTTCCGTGAACGGATGCAGAACTGGAAACTTGGATTTGGAATTAGCATATCCCTTTCGGATCGGATCGGCCTAGGAGGACCGGATCGGATTAAGACATCACTCCTTCACCAACTCAGCATCTTCCCTTCAACGCACAGGTGCCGGCTCGGATTGGAGACCCCGGTTCGGATCGGGATGAGGCAGACCCGACCCGCCTGCATTAATCTACACAAAACTCCGCAATGTCTTCGGCTCGAAAGCTCCGCACCGGTTCGGATCGAGACCGAACCAATCCCCTTCGACCCTGCACAGAAGTGCACGCACGCTCCCTGCTAGAACAACCGGCTCGGTTCGGATCCGCTCCGAACCGACTGGGCCTGCTGCTGCCACACTTCAGATTTGACCGATTCTCTTGCCATAACCACCTCCTACAAACACGGATCGGCCTCCACCTGTCCTAGCACGACCTGATGACCACTTCTCCACTACTTCCGAGATCACCTCAGCGCGTGCCCCTCCGATCCGAACCGATTCGGACTCCCTGGCACTCCTCTACGCCTATAAATACACCACAACATGGCCATTTCAAGGGACTTTTGGCACTTGTTCTGGAGGGATTCCACCATTATCGACACAAGGACTTTGTGAACAGCGGAAGACCGCCCTCTAATCAATCAAAACACGAGGATTTCGTGTATAATCTTCCATTTAATCTCCTCTTCTTCATTGTAAACACGAGGATTTCATGTATAAACTGCAAACAAACATCATTGTAATAGTTTACTTAAGATTTAAGAAACTATAAAGTGGACGTAGGCTTGGATTGAGCCCAACCACTATAAAAATATTGTGTGTATGCTTTACTTTTACTGCTTTTTCTGCATTGTTCGGTGATCGTGAGGTTGTCACGTTGAATTTGGGTGTTAGTACCAAAATTTGGTCTAACATTTTCACACATATTTGCTTTCTCTTCTTCGCAGGTATGGATTATACTTGCAGCTGGCAGGCCCGGATCGGCCTTGAATTTCTTCGATTATCCAGAACACATCTTCCTTCATTCAGCAAGATATGTTCTGGGGGGCAAAATGTTGACCCGCTTTTTAGTCAAAGCAGTCATACATGGAATCTCTTCTGAACAATACGCTCAAGTGTTGGGAATACCGTCAGAAGACAGCAAGCGATTTGGTTGAAATCGCATCACAAACAAATAATGGCCCGGATCTCCTATCGGACGACCTTTTCTAGGCCCGAAATCATCAATTACGGAGCTGAGCTCTGTAATTCTCGTAGCTCTCTGAATAATCTTCAGTTTGAGCTTTGGTTCAACTCAATCGGACTTACGGTTTGAAAGTTATGCCCATTTCCGTGAACGGATGCAGAACTGGAAACTTGGATTTGGAATTAGCATATCCCTTTCGGATCGGATCGGCCTAGGAGGACCGGATCGGATTAAGACATCACTCCTTCACCAACTCAGCATCTTCCCTTCAACGCACAGGTGCCGGCTCGGATTGGAGACCCCGGTTCGGATCGGGATGAGGCAGACCCGACCCGCCTGCATTAATCTACACAAAACTCCGCAATGTCTTCGGCTCGAAAGCTCCGCACCGGTTCGGATCGAGACCGAACCAATCCCCTTCGACCCTGCACAGAAGTGCACGCACGCTCCCTGCTAGAACAACCGGCTCGGTTCGGATCCGCTCCGAACCGACTGGGCCTGCTGCTGCCACACTTCAGATTTGACCGATTCTCTTGCCATAACCACCTCCTACAAACACGGATCGGCCTCCACCTGTCCTAGCACGACCTGATGACCACTTCTCCACTACTTCCGAGATCACCTCAGCGCGTGCCCCTCCGATCCGAACCGATTCGGACTCCCTGGCACTCCTCTACGCCTATAAATACACCACAACATGGCCATTTCAAGGGACTTCTGGCACTTGTTCTGGAGGGATTCCACCATTATCGACACAAGGACTTTGTGAACAGCGGAAGACCGCCCTCTAATCAATCAAAACACGAGGATTTCGTGTATAATCTTCCCTTTAATCTCCTCTTCTTCACTGTAAACACGAGGATTTTATGTATAAACTGCAAACAAACATCATTGTAATAGTTTACTTAAGATTTAAGAAACTATAAAGTGGACGTAGGCTTGGATTGAGCCCAACCACTATAAAAATATTGTGTGTATGCTTTACTTTTACTGCTTTTTCTGCATTGTTCGGTGATCGTGAGGTTGTCACGTTGAATTTGGGTGTTAGTACCAAAATTTGGTCTAACATTTTCACACATATTTGCTTTCTCTTCTTCGCAGGTATGGATTATACTTGCAGCTGGCAGGCCCGGATCGGCCTTGGATTTCTTCGATTATCCAGAACACATCTTCCTTCATTCAGCAAGATATGTTCTGGGGGGCAAAATGTTGACCCGCTTTTTAGTCAAAGCAGTCATACATGGAATCTCTTCTGAACAATACGCTCAAGTGTTGGGAATACCGTCAGAAGACAGCAAGTGATTTGGTTGAAATCGCATCACAAACAAAGAATGGCCCGGATCTCCTATCGAACGACGTTTTCTGGGCCCGAAATCATCAATTACGGAGCTAAGCTCAGTAATTCTCGTAGCTCTCTGAATAAGCTTCAGTTTGAGCTTTGGTTCAACTCAATCGGACTTACGGTTTGAAAGTTATGCCTATTTCCGTGAACGGATGCAGAACCGGAAACTTGGATTTGGAATTAGCATATCCCTTTCGGATCGGATCGGCCTAGGAGGACCGGATCGGATTAAGACATCACTCCTTCACCAACTCAGCATCTTCCCTTCAACGCACAGGTGCCGGATCGGATTGGAGACCCCGGTTCGGATCGGGATGAGGCAGACCCGACCCGCCTGCATTATTCTACACAAAACTTCGCAATGTCTTCGGCTCCAAAGCTCCGCACCGGTTCGGATCGAGACCGAACCGATCCCCCTCGACTCTGCACAGAAGTGCACGCACGCTCTCTGCTAGAACAACCGGCTCGGTTCGGATCCAATCCGAACCGACTGGGCCTGCTGCTGCCACACTTCAGATTTGACTGATTCTCTTGCCATAACCACCTCCTACAAACACGGATCGGCCTCCACCTATCCTAGCACGACCTGAATACCACTTCTCCACTACTTCCGAGATCACCTCAGCGCGTGCCACGTGCCCCTCCGATTCGAACCGATTCGGACTCCCTGGCACTCCTCTACGCCTATAAATACACCACAACATGGCCATTTCAAGGGACTTTTGGCACTTGTTCTGGAGGGATTCCACCATTATCGACACAAGGACTTTGTGAACAGCGGAAGACCGCCCTCTAATCAATCAAAACACGAGGATTTCGTGTATAATCTTCCCTTTAATCTCCTCTTCTTCACTGTAAACACGAGGATTTCATGTATAAACTGCAAACAAACATCATTGTAATAGTTTACTTAAGATTTAAGAAACTATAAAGTGGACGTAGGCTTGGATTGAGCCCAACCACTATAAAAATATTGTGTGTATGCTTTACTTTTACTGCTTTTTCTGCATTGTTCGGTGATCGTGAGGTTGTCACGTTGAATTTGGGTGTTAGTACCAAAATTTGGTCTAACATTTTCACACATATTTGCTTTCTCTTCTTCGCAGGTATGGATTATACTTGCAGCTGGCAGGCCCGGATCGGCCTTGGATTTCTTCGATTATCCAGAACACATCTTCCTTCATTCAGCAAGATATGTTCTGGGGGGCAAAATGTTGACCCGCTTTTTAGTCAAAGCAGTCATACATGGAATCTCTTCTGAACAATACGCTCAAGTGTTGGGAATACCGTCAGAAGACAGCAAGTGATTTGGTTGAAATCGCATCACAAACAAAGAATGGCCCGGATCTCCTATCGAACGACGTTTTCTGGGCCCGAAATCATCAATTACGGAGCTAAGCTCTGTAATTCTCGTAGCTCTCTGAATAATCTTCAGTTTGAGCTTTGGTTCAACTCAATCGGACTTACGGTTTGAAAGTTATGCCCATTTCCGTGAACGGATGCAGAACTGGAAACTTGGATTTGGAATTAGCATATCCCTTTCGGATCGGATCGGCCTAGGAGGACCGGATCGGATTAAGACATCACTCCTTCACCAACTCAGCATCTTCCCTTCAACGCACAGGTGCCGGCTCGGATTGGAGACCCCGGTTCGGATCGGGATGAGGCAGACCCGACCCGCCTGCATTAATCTACACAAAACTCCGCAATGTCTTCGGCTCGAAAGCTCCGCACCGGTTCGGATCGAGACCGAACCAATCCCCTTCGACCCTGCACAGAAGTGCACGCACGCTCCCTGCTAGAACAACCGGCTCGGTTCGGATCCGCTCCGAACCGACTGGGCCTGCTGCTGCCACACTTCAGATTTGACCGATTCTCTTGCCATAACCACCTCCTACAAACACGGATCGGCCTCCACCTGTCCTAGCACGACCTGATGACCACTTCTCCACTACTTCCGAGATCACCTCAGCGCGTGCCCCTCCGATCCGAACCGATTCGGACTCCCTGGCACTCCTCTACGCCTATAAATACACCACAACATGGCCATTTCAAGGGACTTTTGGCACTTGTTCTGGAGGGATTCCACCATTATCGACACAAGGACTTTGTGAACAGCGGAAGACCGCCCTCTAATCAATCAAAACACGAGGATTTCGTGTATAATCTTCCATTTAATCTCCTCTTCTTCATTGTAAACACGAGGATTTCATGTATAAACTGCAAACAAACATCATTGTAATAGTTTACTTAAGATTTAAGAAACTATAAAGTGGACGTAGGCTTGGATTGAGCCCAACCACTATAAAAATATTGTGTGTATGCTTTACTTTTACTGCTTTTTCTGCATTGTTCGGTGATCGTGAGGTTGTCACGTTGAATTTGGGTGTTAGTACCAAAATTTGGTCTAACATTTTCACACATATTTGCTTTCTCTTCTTCGCAGGTATGGATTATACTTGCAGCTGGCAGGCCCGGATCGGCCTTGAATTTCTTCGATTATCCAGAACACATCTTCCTTCATTCAGCAAGATATGTTCTGGGGGGCAAAATGTTGACCCGCTTTTTAGTCAAAGCAGTCATACATGGAATCTCTTCTGAACAATACGCTCAAGTGTTGGGAATACCGTCAGAAGACAGCAAGCGATTTGGTTGAAATCGCATCACAAACAAAGAATGGCCCGGATCTCCTATCGGACGACCTTTTCTAGGCCCGAAATCATCAATTACGGAGCTGAGCTCTGTAATTCTCGTAGCTCTCTGAATAATCTTCAGTTTGAGCTTTGGTTCAACTCAATCGGACTTACGGTTTGAAAGTTATGCCCATTTCCGTGAACGGATGCAGAACTGGAAACTTGGATTTGGAATTAGCATATCCCTTTCGGATCGGATCGGCCTAGGAGGACCGGATCGGATTAAGACATCACTCCTTCACCAACTCAGCATCTTCCCTTCAACGCACAGGTGCCGGCTCGGATTGGAGACCCCGGTTCGGATCGGGATGAGGCAGACCCGACCCGCCTGCATTAATCTACACAAAACTCTGCAATGTCTTCGGCTCGAAAGCTCCGCACCGGTTCGGATCGAGACCGAACCAATCCCCTTCGACCCTGCACAGAAGTGCACGCACGCTCCCTGCTAGAACAACCGGCTCGGTTCGGATCCGCTCCGAACCGACTGGGCCTGCTGCTGCCACACTTCAGATTTGACCGATTCTCTTGCCATAACCACCTCCTACAAACACGGATCGGCCTCCACCTGTCCTAGCACGACCTGATGACCACTTCTCCACTACTTCCGAGATCACCTCAGCGCGTGCCCCTCCGATCCGAACCGATTCGGACTCCCTGGCACTCCTCTACGCCTATAAATACACCACAACATGGCCATTTCAAGGGACTTTTGGCACTTGTTCTGGAGGGATTCCACCATTATCGACACAAGGACTTTGTGAACAGCGGAAGACCGCCCTCTAATCAATCAAAACACGAGGATTTCGTGTATAATCTTCCCTTTAATCTCCTCTTCTTCACTGTAAACACGAGGATTTTATGTATAAACTGCAAACAAACATCATTGTAATAGTTTACTTAAGATTTAAGAAACTATAAAGTGGACGTAGGCTTGGATTGAGCCCAACCACTATAAAAATATTGTGTGTATGCTTTACTTTTACTGCTTTTTCTGCATTGTTCGGTGATCGTGAGGTTGTCACGTTGAATTTGGGTGTTAGTACCAAAATTTGGTCTAACATTTTCACACATATTTGCTTTCTCTTCTTCGCAGGTATGGATTATACTTGCAGCTGGCAGGCCCGGATCGGCCTTGGATTTCTTCGATTATCCAGAACACATCTTCCTTCATTCAGCAAGATATGTTCTGGGGGGCAAAATGTTGACCCGCTTTTTAGTCAAAGCAGTCATACATGGAATCTCTTCTGAACAATACGCTCAAGTGTTGGGAATACCGTCAGAAGACAGCAAGTGATTTGGTTGAAATCGCATCACAAACAAAGAATGGCCCGGATCTCCTATCGAACGACGTTTTCTGGGCCCGAAATCATCAATTACGGAGCTAAGCTCAGTAATTCTCGTAGCTCTCTGAATAAGCTTCAGTTTGAGCTTTGGTTCAACTCAATCGGACTTACGGTTTGAAAGTTATGCCTATTTCCGTGAACGGATGCAGAACCGGAAACTTGGATTTGGAATTAGCATATCCCTTTCGGATCGGATCGGCCTAGGAGGACCGGATCGGATTAAGACATCACTCCTTCACCAACTCAGCATCTTCCCTTCAACGCACAGGTGCCGGATCGGATTGGAGACCCCGGTTCGGATCGGGATGAGGCAGACCCGACCCGCCTGCATTATTCTACACAAAACTTCGCAATGTCTTCGGCTCCAAAGCTCCGCACCGGTTCGGATCGAGACCGAACCGATCCCCCTCGACTCTGCACAGAAGTGCACGCACGCTCTCTGCTAGAACAACCGGCTCGGTTCGGATCCAATCCGAACCGACTGGGCCTGCTGCTGCCACACTTCAGATTTGACTGATTCTCTTGCCATAACCACCTCCTACAAACACGGATCGGCCTCCACCTATCCTAGCACGACCTGAATACCACTTCTCCACTACTTCCGAGATCACCTCAGCGCGTGCCACGTGCCCCTCCGATCCGAACCGATTCGGACTCCCTGGCACTCCTCTACGCCTATAAATACACCACAACATGGCCATTTCAAGGGACTTTTGGCACTTGTTCTGGAGGGATTCCACCATTATCGACACAAGGACTTTGTGAACAGCGGAAGACCGCCCTCTAATCAATCAAAACACGAGGATTTCGTGTATAATCTTCCCTTTAATCTCCTCTTCTTCACTGTAAACACGAGGATTTCATGTATAAACTGCAAACAAACATCATTGTAATAGTTTACTTAAGATTTAAGAAACTATAAAGTGGACGTAGGCTTGGATTGAGCCCAACCACTATAAAAATATTGTGTGTATGCTTTACTTTTACTGCTTTTTCTGCATTGTTCGGTGATCGTGAGGTTGTCACGTTGAATTTGGGTGTTAGTACCAAAATTTGGTCTAACATTTTCACACATATTTGCTTTCTCTTCTTCGCAGGTATGGATTATACTTGCAGCTGGCAGGCCCGGATCGGCCTTGGATTTCTTCGATTATCCAGAACACATCTTCCTTCATTCAGCAAGATATGTTCTGGGGGGCAAAATGTTGACCCGCTTTTTAGTCAAAGCAGTCATACATGGAATCTCTTCTGAACAATACGCTCAAGTGTTGGGAATACCGTCAGAAGACAGCAAGTGATTTGGTTGAAATCGCATCACAAACAAAGAATGGCCCGGATCTCCTATCGAACGACGTTTTCTGGGCCCGAAATCATCAATTACGGAGCAGAGCTCAGTAATTCTCGTAGCTCTCTGAATAAGCTTCAGTTTGAGCTTTGGTTCAACTCAATCGGACTTACGGTTTGAAAGTTATGCCTATTTCCGTGAACGGATGCAGAACCGGAAACTTGGATTTGGAATTAGCATATCCCTTTCGGATCGGATCGGCCTAGGAGGACCGGATCGGATTAAGACATCACTCCTTCACCAACTCAGCATCTTCCCTTCAACGCACAGGTGCCGGATCGGATTGGAGACCCCGGTTCGGATCGGGATGACGCAGACCCGACCCGCCTGCATTATTCTACACAAAACTTCGCAATGTCTTCGGCTCCAAAGCTCCGCACCGGTTCGGATCGAGACCGAACCGATCCCCCTCGACTCTGCACAGAAGTGCACGCACGCTCTCTGCTAGAACAACCGGCTCGGTTCGGATCCAATCCGAACCGACTGGGCCTGCTGCTGCCACACTTCAGATTTGACTGATTCTCTTGCCATAACCACCTCCTACAAACACGGATCGGCCTCCACCTATCCTAGCACGACCTGAATACCACTTCTCCACTACTTCCGAGATCACCTCAGCGCGTGCCACGTGCCCCTCCGATCCGAACCGATTCGGACTCCCTGGCACTCCTCTACGCCTATAAATACACCACAACATGGCCATTTCAAGGGACTTTTGGCACTTGTTCTGGAGGGATTCCACCATTATCGACACAAGGACTTTGTGAACAGCGGAAGACCGCCCTCTAATCAATCAAAACACGAGGATTTCATGTATAATCTTCCCTTTAATCTCCTCTTCTTCACTGTAAACACGAGGATTTCATGTATAAACTGCAAACAAACATCATTGTAATAGTTTACTTAAGATTTAAGAAACTATAAAGTGGACGTAGGCTTGGATTGAGCCCAACCACTATAAAAATATTGTGTGTATGCTTTACTTTTACTGCTTTTTCTGCATTGTTCGGTGATCGTGAGGTTGTCACGTTGAATTTGGGTGTTAGTACCAAAATTTGGTCTAACATTTTCACACATATTTGCTTTCTCTTCTTCGCAGGTATGGATTATACTTGCAGCTGGCAGGCCCGGATCGGCCTTGGATTTCTTCGATTATCCAGAACACATCTTCCTTCATTCAGCAAGATATGTTCTGGGGGGCAAAATGTTGACCCGCTTTTTAGTCAAAGCAGTCATACACGGAATCTCTTCTGAACAATACGCTCAAGTGTTGGGAATACCGTCAGAAGACAGCAAGTGATTTGGTTGAAATCGCATCACAAACAAAGAATGGCCCGGATCTCCTATCGAACGACGTTTTATGGGCCCGAAATCATCAATTACGGAGCAGAGCTCAGTAATTCTCGTAGCTCTCTGAATAAGCTTCAGTTTGAGCTTTGGTTCAACTCAATCGGACTTACGGTTTGAAAGTTATGCCTATTTCCGTGAACGGATGCAGAACCGGAAATTTGGATTTGGAATTAGCATATCCCTTTCGGATCGGATCGGCCTAGGAGGACCGGATCGGATTAAGACATCACTCCTTCACCAACTCAGCATCTTCCCTTCAACGCACAGGTGCCGGATCGGATTGGAGACCCCGGTTCGGATCGGGATGAGGCAGACCCGACCCGCCTGCATTATTCTACACAAAACTTCGCAATGTCTTCGGCTCCAAAGCTCCGCACCGGTTCGGATCGAGACCGAACCGATCCCCCTCGACTCTGCACAGAAGTGCACGCACGCTCTCTGCTAGAACAACCGGCTCGGTTCGGATCCAATCCGAACCGACTGGGCCTGCTGCTGCCACACTTCAGATTTGACTGATTCTCTTGCCATAACCACCTCCTACAAACACGGATCGGCCTCCACCTATCCTAGCACGACCTGAATACCACTTCTCCACTACTTCCGAGATCACCTCAGCACGTGCCACGTGCCCCTCCGATCCGAACCGATTCGGACTCCCTGGCACTCCTCAACGCCTATAAATACACCACAACATGGCCATTTCAAGGGACTTTTGGCACTTGTTCTGGAGTGATTCCACCATTATCGACACAAGGACTTTGTGAACAGCGGAAGACCGCCCTCTAATCAATCAAAACACGAGGATTTCGTGTATAATCTTCCCTTTAATCTCCTCTTCTTCACTGTAAACACGAGGATTTCATGTATAAACTGCAAACAAACATCATTGTAATAGTTTACTTAAGATTTAAGAAACTATAAAGTGGACGTAGGCTTGGATTGAGCCCAACCACTATAAAAATATTGTGTGTATGCTTTACTTTTACTGCTTTTTCTGCATTGTTCGGTGATCGTGAGGTTGTCACGTTGAATTTGGGTGTTAGTACCAAAATTTGGTCTAACATTTTCACACATATTTGCTTTCTCTTCTTCGCAGGTATGGATTATACTTGCAGCTGGCAGGCCCGGATCGGCCTTGGATTTCTTCGATTATCCAGAACACATCTTCCTTCATTCAGCAAGATATGTTCTGGGGGGCAAAATGTTGACCCGCTTTTTAGTCAAAGCAGTCATACATGGAATCTCTTCTGAACAATACGCTCAAGTGTTGGGAATACCGTCAGAAGACAGCAAGCGATTTGGTTGAAATCGCATCACAAACAAAGAATGGCCCGGATCTCCTATCGAACGACGTTTTCTGGGCCCGAAATCAACAATTACGGAGCAAAGCTCAGTAATTCTCGTAGCTCTCTGAATAAGCTTCAGTTTGAGCTTTGGTTCAACTCAATCGGACTTACGGTTTGAAAGTTATGCCTATTTCCGTGAACGGATGCAGAACCGGAAACTTGGATTTGGAATTAGCATACCCCTTTCGGATCGGATCGGCCTAGGAGGACCGGATCGGATTAAGACATCACTCCTTCACCAACTCAGCATCTTCCCTTCAACGCACAGGTGCCGGATCGGATTGGAGACCCCGGTTCGGATCGGGATGAGGCAGACCCGACCCGCCTGCATTATTCTACACAAAACTTCGCAATGTCTTCGGCTCCAAAGCTCCGCACCGGTTCGGATCGAGACCGAACCGATCCCCCTCGACTCTGCACAGAAGTGCACGCACGCTCTCTGCTAGAACAACCGGCTCGGTTCGGATCCAATCCGAACCGACTGGGCCTGCTGCTGCCACACTTCAGATTTGACTGATTCTCTTGCCATAACCACCTCCTACAAACACGGATCGGCCTCCACCTATCCTAGCACGACCTGAATACCACTTCTCCACTACTTCCGAGATCACCTCAGCGCGTGCCACGTGCCCCTCCGATCCGAACCGATTCGGACTCCCTGGCACTCCTCTACGCCTATAAATACACCACAACATGGCCATTTCAAGGGACTTTTGGCACTTGTTCTGGAGGGATTCCACCATTATCGACACAAGGACTTTGTGAACAGCGGAAGACCGCCCTCTAATCAATCAAAACACGAGGATTTCGTGTATAATCTTCCCTTTAATCTCCTCTTCTTTACTGTAAACACGAGGATTTCATGTATAAACTGCAAACAAACATCATTGTAATAGTTTACTTAAGATTTAAGAAACTATAAAGTGGACGTAGGCTTGGATTGAGCCCAACCACTATAAAAATATTGTGTGTATGCTTTACTTTTACTGCTTTTTCTGCATTGTTCGGTGATCGTGAGGTTGTCACGTTGAATTTGGGTGTTAGTACCAAAATTTGGTCTAACATTTTCACACATATTTGCTTTCTCTTCTTCGCAGGTATGGATTATACTTGCAGCTGGCAGGCCCGGATCGGCCTTGGATTTCTTCGATTATCCAGAACACATCTTCCTTCATTCAGCAAGATATGTTCTGGGGGGCAAAATGTTGACCCGCTTTTTAGTCAAAGCAGTCATACATGGAATCTCTTCTGAACAATACGCTCAAGTGTTGGGAATACCGTCAGAAGACAGCAAGTGATTTGGTTGAAATCGCATCACAAACAAAGAATGGCCCGGATCTCCTATCGAACGACGTTTTCTGGGCCCGAAATCATCAATTACGGAGCAGAGCTCAGTAATTCTCGTAGCTCTCTGAATAAGCTTCAGTTTGAGCTTTGGTTCAACTCAATCGGACTTACGGTTTGAAAGTTATGCCTATTTCCGTGAACGGATGCAGAACCGGAAACTTGGATTTGGAATTAGCATATCCCTTTCGGATCGGATCGGCCTAGGAGGACCGGATCGGATTAAGACATCACTCCTTCACCAACTCAGCATCTTCCCTTCAACGCACAGGTGCCGGATCGGATTGGAGACCCCGGTTCGGATCGGGATGACGCAGACCCGACCCGCCTGCATTATTCTACACAAAACTTCGCAATGTCTTCGGCTCCAAAGCTCCGCACCGGTTCGGATCGAGACCGAACCGATCCCCCTCGACTCTGCACAGAAGTGCACGCACGCTCTCTGCTAGAACAACCGGCTCGGTTCGGATCCAATCCGAACCGACTGGGCCTGCTGCTGCCACACTTCAGATTTGACTGATTCTCTTGCCATAACCACCTCCTACAAACACGGATCGGCCTCCACCTATCCTAGCACGACCTGAATACCACTTCTCCACTACTTCCGAGATCACCTCAGCGCGTGCCACGTGCCCCTCCGATCCGAACCGATTCGGACTCCCTGGCACTCCTCTACGCCTATAAATACACCACAACATGGCCATTTCAAGGGACTTTTGGCACTTGTTCTGGAGGGATTCCACCATTATCGACACAAGGACTTTGTGAACAGCGGAAGACCGCCCTCTAATCAATCAAAACACGAGGATTTCGTGTATAATCTTCCCTTTAATCTCCTCTTCTTTACTGTAAACACGAGGATTTCATGTATAAACTGCAAACAAACATCATTGTAATAGTTTACTTAAGATTTAAGAAACTATAAAGTGGACGTAGGCTTGGATTGAGCCCAACCACTATAAAAATATTGTGTGTATGCTTTACTTTTACTGCTTTTTCTGCATTGTTCGGTGATCGTGAGGTTGTCACGTTGAATTTGGGTGTTAGTACCAAAATTTGGTCTAACATTTTCACACATATTTGCTTTCTCTTCTTCGCAGGTATGGATTATACTTGCAGCTGGCAGGCCCGGATCGGCCTTGGATTTCTTCGATTATCCAGAACACATCTTCCTTCATTCAGCAAGATATGTTCTGGGGGGCAAAATGTTGACCCGCTTTTTAGTCAAAGCAGTCATACATGGAATCTCTTCTGAACAATACGCTCAAGTGTTGGGAATACCGTCAGAAGACAGCAAGTGATTTGGTTGAAATCGCATCACAAACAAAGAATGGCCCGGATCTCCTATCGAACGACGTTTTCTGGGCCCGAAATCATCAATTACGGAGCAGAGCTCAGTAATTCTCGTAGCTCTCTGAATAAGCTTCAGTTTGAGCTTTGGTTCAACTCAATCGGACTTACGGTTTGAAAGTTATGCCTATTTCCGTGAACGGATGCAGAACCGGAAACTTGGATTTGGAATTAGCATATCCCTTTCGGATCGGATCGGCCTAGGAGGACCGGATCGGATTAAGACATCACTCCTTCACCAACTCAGCATCTTCCCTTCAACGCACAGGTGCCGGATCGGATTGGAGACCCCGGTTCGGATCGGGATGACGCAGACCCGACCCGCCTGCATTATTCTACACAAAACTTCGCAATGTCTTCGGCTCCAAAGCTCCGCACCGGTTCGGATCGAGACCGAACCGATCCCCCTCGACTCTGCACAGAAGTGCACGCACGCTCTCTGCTAGAACAACCGGCTCGGTTCGGATCCAATCCGAACCGACTGGGCCTGCTGCTGCCACACTTCAGATTTGACTGATTCTCTTGCCATAACCACCTCCTACAAACACGGATCGGCCTCCACCTATCCTAGCACGACCTGAATACCACTTCTCCACTACTTCCGAGATCACCTCAGCGCGTGCCACGTGCCCCTCCGATCCGAACCGATTCGGACTCCCTGGCACTCCTCTACGCCTATAAATACACCACAACATGGCCATTTCAAGGGACTTTTGGCACTTGTTCTGGAGGGATTCCACCATTATCGACACAAGGACTTTGTGAACAGCGGAAGACCGCCCTCTAACAATCAAAACACGAGGATTTCGTGTATAATCTTCCCTTTAATCTCCTCTTCTTCACTGTAAACACGAGGATTTCATGTATAAACTGCAAACAAACATCATTGTAATAGTTTACTTAAGATTTAAGAAACTATAAAGTGGACGTAGGCTTGGATTGAGCCCAACCACTATAAAAATATTGTGTGTATGCTTTACTTTTACTGCTTTTTCTGCATTGTTCGGTGATCGTGAGGTTGTCACGTTGAATTTGGGTGTTAGTACCAAAATTTGGTCTAACATTTTCACACATATTTGCTTTCTCTTCTTCGCAGGTATGGATTATACTTGCAGCTGGCAGGCCCGGATCGGCCTTGGATTTCTTCGATTATCCAGAACACATCTTCCTTCATTCAGCAAGATATGTTCTGGGGGGCAAAATGTTGACCCGCTTTTTAGTCAAAGCAGTCATACATGGAATCTCTTCTGAACAATACGCTCAAGTGTTGGGAATACCGTCAGAAGACAGCAAGTGATTTGGTTGAAATCGCATCACAAACAAAGAATGGCCCGGATCTCCTATCGAACGACGTTTTCTGGGCCCGAAATCATCAATTACGGAGCAGAGCTCAGTAATTCTCGTAGCTCTCTGAATAAGCTTCAGTTTGAGCTTTGGTTCAACTCAATCGGACTTACGGTTTGAAAGTTATGCCTATTTCCGTGAACGGATGCAGAACCGGAAACTTGGATTTGGAATTAGCATATCCCTTTCGGATCGGATCGGCCTAGGAGGACCGGATCGGATTAAGACATCACTCCTTCACCAACTCAGCATCTTCCCTTCAACGCACAGGTGCCGGATCGGATTGGAGACCCCGGTTCGGATCGGGATGACGCAGACCCGACCCGCCTGCATTATTCTACACAAAACTTCGCAATGTCTTCGGCTCCAAAGCTCCGCACCGGTTCGGATCGAGACCGAACCGATCCCCCTCGACTCTGCACAGAAGTGCACGCACGCTCTCTGCTAGAACAACCGGCTCGGTTCGGATCCAATCCGAACCGACTGGGCCTGCTGCTGCCACACTTCAGATTTGACTGATTCTCTTGCCATAACCACCTCCTACAAACACGGATCGGCCTCCACCTATCCTAGCACGACCTGAATACCACTTCTCCACTACTTCCGAGATCACCTCAGCGCGTGCCACGTGCCCCTCCGATCCGAACCGATTCGGACTCCCTGGCACTCCTCTACGCCTATAAATACACCACAACATGGCCATTTCAAGGGACTTTTGGCACTTGTTCTGGAGGGATTCCACCATTATCGACACAAGGACTTTGTGAACAGCGGAAGACCGCCCTCTAACAATCAAAACACGAGGATTTCGTGTATAATCTTCCCTTTAATCTCCTCTTCTTCACTGTAAACACGAGGATTTCATGTATAAACTGCAAACAAACATCATTGTAATAGTTTACTTAAGATTTAAGAAACTATAAAGTGGACGTAGGCTTGGATTGAGCCCAACCACTATAAAAATATTGTGTGTATGCTTTACTTTTACTGCTTTTTCTGCATTGTTCGGTGATCGTGAGGTTGTCACGTTGAATTTGGGTGTTAGTACCAAAATTTGGTCTAACATTTTCACACATATTTGCTTTCTCTTCTTCGCAGGTATGGATTATACTTGCAGCTGGCAGGCCCGGATCGGCCTTGGATTTCTTCGATTATCCAGAACACATCTTCCTTCATTCAGCAAGATATGTTCTGGGGGGCAAAATGTTGACCCGCTTTTTAGTCAAAGCAGTCATACACGGAATCTCTTCTGAACAATACGCTCAAGTGTTGGGAATACCGTCAGAAGACAGCAAGTGATTTGGTTGAAATCGCATCACAAACAAAGAATGGCCCGGATCTCCTATCGAACGACGTTTTATGGGCCCGAAATCATCAATTACGGAGCAGAGCTCAGTAATTCTCGTAGCTCTCTGAATAAGCTTCAGTTTGAGCTTTGGTTCAACTCAATCGGACTTACGGTTTGAAAGTTATGCCTATTTCCGTGAACGGATGCAGAACCGGAAATTTGGATTTGGAATTAGCATATCCCTTTCGGATCGGATCGGCCTAGGAGGACCGGATCGGATTAAGACATCACTCCTTCACCAACTCAGCATCTTCCCTTCAACGCACAGGTGCCGGATCGGATTGGAGACCCCGGTTCGGATCGGGATGAGGCAGACCCGACCCGCCTGCATTATTCTACACAAAACTTCGCAATGTCTTCGGCTCCAAAGCTCCGCACCGGTTCGGATCGAGACCGAACCGATCCCCCTCGACTCTGCACAGAAGTGCACGCACGCTCTCTGCTAGAACAACCGGCTCGGTTCGGATCCAATCCGAACCGACTGGGCCTGCTGCTGCCACACTTCAGATTTGACTGATTCTCTTGCCATAACCACCTCCTACAAACACGGATCGGCCTCCACCTATCCTAGCACGACCTGAATACCACTTCTCCACTACTTCCGAGATCACCTCAGCGCGTGCCACGTGCCCCTCCGATCCGAACCAATTCGGACTCCCTGGCACTCCTCAACGCCTATAAATACACCACAACATGGCCATTTCAAGGGACTTTTGGCACTTGTTCTGGAGTGATTCCACCATTATCGACACAAGGACTTTGTGAACAGCGGAAGACCGCCCTCTAATCAATCAAAACACGAGGATTTCGTGTATAATCTTCCCTTTAATCTCCTCTTCTTCACTGTAAACACGAGGATTTCATGTATAAACTGCAAACAAACATCATTGTAATAGTTTACTTAAGATTTAAGAAACTATAAAGTGGACGTAGGCTTGGATTGAGCCCAACCACTATAAAAATATTGTGTGTATGCTTTACTTTTACTGCTTTTTCTGCATTGTTCGGTGATCGTGAGGTTGTCACGTTGAATTTGGGTGTTAGTACCAAAATTTGGTCTAACATTTTCACACATATTTGCTTTCTCTTCTTCGCAGGTATGGATTATACTTGCAGCTGGCAGGCCCGGATCGGCCTTGGATTTCTTCGATTATCCAGAACACATCTTCCTTCATTCAGCAAGATATGTTCTGGGGGGCAAAATGTTGACCCGCTTTTTAGTCAAAGCAGTCATACATGGAATCTCTTCTGAACAATACGCTCAAGTGTTGGGAATACCGTCAGAAGACAGCAAGCGATTTGGTTGAAATCGCATCACAAACAAAGAATGGCCCGGATCTCCTATCGAACGACGTTTTCTGGGCCCGAAATCAACAATTACGGAGCAAAGCTCAGTAATTCTCGTAGCTCTCTGAATAAGCTTCAGTTTGAGCTTTGGTTCAACTCAATCGGACTTACGGTTTGAAAGTTATGCCTATTTCCGTGAACGGATGCAGAACCGGAAACTTGGATTTGGAATTAGCATACCCCTTTCGGATCGGATCGGCCTAGGAGGACCGGATCGGATTAAGACATCACTCCTTCACCAACTCAGCATCTTCCCTTCAACGCACAGGTGCCGGATCGGATTGGAGACCCCGGTTCGGATCGGGATGAGGCAGACCCGACCCGCCTGCATTATTCTACACAAAACTTCGCAATGTCTTCGGCTCCAAAGCTCCGCACCGGTTCGGATCGAGACCGAACCGATCCCCCTCGACTCTGCACAGAAGTGCACGCACGCTCTCTGCTAGAACAACCGGCTCGGTTCGGATCCAATCCGAACCGACTGGGCCTGCTGCTGCCACACTTCAGATTTGACTGATTCTCTTGCCATAACCACCTCCTACAAACACGGATCGGCCTCCACCTATCCTAGCACGACCTGAATACCACTTCTCCACTACTTCCGAGATCACCTCAGCGCGTGCCACGTGCCCCTCCGATCCGAACCGATTCGGACTCCCTGGCACTCCTCTACGCCTATAAATACACCACAACATGGCCATTTCAAGGGACTTTTGGCACTTGTTCTGGAGGGATTCCACCATTATCGACACAAGGACTTTGTGAACAGCGGAAGACCGCCCTCTAATCAATCAAAACACGAGGATTTCGTGTATAATCTTCCCTTTAATCTCCTCTTCTTCACTGTAAACACGAGGATTTCATGTATAAACTGCAAACAAACATCATTGTAATAGTTTACTTAAGATTTAAGAAACTATAAAGTGGACGTAGGCTTGGATTGAGCCCAACCACTATAAAAATATTGTGTGTATGCTTTACTTTTACTGCTTTTTCTGCATTGTTCGGTGATCGTGAGGTTGTCACGTTGAATTTGGGTGTTAGTACCAAAATTTGGTCTAACATTTTCACACATATTTGCTTTCTCTTCTTCGCAGGTATGGATTATACTTGCAGCTGGCAGGCCCGGATCGGCCTTGGATTTCTTCGATTATCCAGAACACATCTTCCTTCATTCAGCAAGATATGTTCTGGGGGGCAAAATGTTGACCCGCTTTTTAGTCAAAGCAGTCATACATGGAATCTCTTCTGAACAATACGCTCAAGTGTTGGGAATACCGTCAGAAGACAGCAAGCGATTTGGTTGAAATCGCATCACAAACAAAGAATGGCCCGGATCTCCTATCGGACGACCTTTTCTGGGCCCGAAATCATCAATTACGGAGCTGAGCTCAATAATTCTCGTAGCTCTCTGAATAATCTTCAGTTTGAGCTTTGGTTCAACTCAATCGGACTTACGGTTTGAAAGTTATGCCCATTTCCGTGAACGTATGCAGAACCGGAAACTTGGATTTGGAATTAGCATATCCCTTTCGGATCGGATCGGCCTAGGAGGACCGGATCGGATTAAGACATCACTCCTTCACCAACTCAGCATCTTCCCTTCAACGCACAGGTGCCGGATCGGATTGGAGACCCCGGTTCGGATCGGGATGAGGCAGACCCGACCCGCCTGCATTATTCTACACAAAACTTCGCAATGTCTTCGGCTCCAAAGCTCCGCACCGGTTCGGATCGAGACCGAACCGATCCCCCTCGACTCTGCACAGAAGTGCACGCACGCTCTCTGCTAGAACAACCGGCTCGGTTCGGATCCAATCCGAACCGACTGGGCCTGCTGCTGCCACACTTCAGATTTGACTGATTCTCTTGCCATAACCACCTCCTACAAACACGGATCGGCCTCCACCTATCCTAGCACGACCTGAATACCACTTCTCCACTACTTCCGAGATCACCTCAGCGCGTGCCACGTGCCCCTCCGATCCGAACCGATTCGGACTCCCTGGCACTCCTCTACGCCTATAAATACACCACAACATGGCCATTTCAAGGGACTTTTGGCACTTGTTCTGGAGGGATTCCACCATTATCGACACAAGGACTTTGTGAACAGCGGAAGACCGCCCTCTAATCAATCAAAACACGAGGATTTCGTGTATAATCTTCCCTTTAATCTCCTCTTCTTTACTGTAAACACGAGGATTTCATGTATAAACTGCAAACAAACATCATTGTAATAGTTTACTTAAGATTTAAGAAACTATAAAGTGGACGTAGGCTTGGATTGAGCCCAACCACTATAAAAATATTGTGTGTATGCTTTACTTTTACTGCTTTTTCTGCATTGTTCGGTGATCGTGAGGTTGTCACGTTGAATTTGGGTGTTAGTACCAAAATTTGGTCTAACATTTTCACACATATTTGCTTTCTCTTCTTCGCAGGTATGGATTATACTTGCAGCTGGCAGGCCCGGATCGGCCTTGGATTTCTTCGATTATCCAGAACACATCTTCCTTCATTCAGCAAGATATGTTCTGGGGGGCAAAATGTTGACCCGCTTTTTAGTCAAAGCAGTCATACATGGAATCTCTTCTGAACAATACGCTCAAGTGTTGGGAATACCGTCAGAAGACAGCAAGTGATTTGGTTGAAATCGCATCACAAACAAAGAATGGCCCGGATCTCCTATCGAACGACGTTTTCTGGGCCCGAAATCATCAATTACGGAGCAGAGCTCAGTAATTCTCGTAGCTCTCTGAATAAGCTTCAGTTTGAGCTTTGGTTCAACTCAATCGGACTTACGGTTTGAAAGTTATGCCTATTTCCGTGAACGGATGCAGAACCGGAAACTTGGATTTGGAATTAGCATATCCCTTTCGGATCGGATCGGCCTAGGAGGACCGGATCGGATTAAGACATCACTCCTTCACCAACTCAGCATCTTCCCTTCAACGCACAGGTGCCGGATCGGATTGGAGACCCCGGTTCGGATCGGGATGACGCAGACCCGACCCGCCTGCATTATTCTACACAAAACTTCGCAATGTCTTCGGCTCCAAAGCTCCGCACCGGTTCGGATCGAGACCGAACCGATCCCCCTCGACTCTGCACAGAAGTGCACGCACGCTCTCTGCTAGAACAACCGGCTCGGTTCGGATCCAATCCGAACCGACTGGGCCTGCTGCTGCCACACTTCAGATTTGACTGATTCTCTTGCCATAACCACCTCCTACAAACACGGATCGGCCTCCACCTATCCTAGCACGACCTGAATACCACTTCTCCACTACTTCCGAGATCACCTCAGCGCGTGCCACGTGCCCCTCCGATCCGAACCGATTCGGACTCCCTGGCACTCCTCTACGCCTATAAATACACCACAACATGGCCATTTCAAGGGACTTTTGGCACTTGTTCTGGAGGGATTCCACCATTATCGACACAAGGACTTTGTGAACAGCGGAAGACCGCCCTCTAACAATCAAAACACGAGGATTTCGTGTATAATCTTCCCTTTAATCTCCTCTTCTTCACTGTAAACACGAGGATTTCATGTATAAACTGCAAACAAACATCATTGTAATAGTTTACTTAAGATTTAAGAAACTATAAAGTGGACGTAGGCTTGGATTGAGCCCAACCACTATAAAAATATTGTGTGTATGCTTTACTTTTACTGCTTTTTCTGCATTGTTCGGTGATCGTGAGGTTGTCACGTTGAATTTGGGTGTTAGTACCAAAATTTGGTCTAACATTTTCACACATATTTGCTTTCTCTTCTTCGCAGGTATGGATTATACTTGCAGCTGGCAGGCCCGGATCGGCCTTGGATTTCTTCGATTATCCAGAACACATCTTCCTTCATTCAGCAAGATATGTTCTGGGGGGCAAAATGTTGACCCGCTTTTTAGTCAAAGCAGTCATACACGGAATCTCTTCTGAACAATACGCTCAAGTGTTGGGAATACCGTCAGAAGACAGCAAGTGATTTGGTTGAAATCGCATCACAAACAAAGAATGGCCCGGATCTCCTATCGAACGACGTTTTATGGGCCCGAAATCATCAATTACGGAGCAGAGCTCAGTAATTCTCGTAGCTCTCTGAATAAGCTTCAGTTTGAGCTTTGGTTCAACTCAATCGGACTTACGGTTTGAAAGTTATGCCTATTTCCGTGAACGGATGCAGAACCGGAAATTTGGATTTGGAATTAGCATATCCCTTTCGGATCGGATCGGCCTAGGAGGACCGGATCGGATTAAGACATCACTCCTTCACCAACTCAGCATCTTCCCTTCAACGCACAGGTGCCGGATCGGATTGGAGACCCCGGTTCGGATCGGGATGAGGCAGACCCGACCCGCCTGCATTATTCTACACAAAACTTCGCAATGTCTTCGGCTCCAAAGCTCCGCACCGGTTCGGATCGAGACCGAACCGATCCCCCTCGACTCTGCACAGAAGTGCACGCACGCTCTCTGCTAGAACAACCGGCTCGGTTCGGATCCAATCCGAACCGACTGGGCCTGCTGCTGCCACACTTCAGATTTGACTGATTCTCTTGCCATAACCACCTCCTACAAACACGGATCGGCCTCCACCTATCCTAGCACGACCTGAATACCACTTCTCCACTACTTCCGAGATCACCTCAGCGCGTGCCACGTGCCCCTCCGATCCGAACCAATTCGGACTCCCTGGCACTCCTCAACGCCTATAAATACACCACAACATGGCCATTTCAAGGGACTTTTGGCACTTGTTCTGGAGTGATTCCACCATTATCGACACAAGGACTTTGTGAACAGCGGAAGACCGCCCTCTAATCAATCAAAACACGAGGATTTCGTGTATAATCTTCCCTTTAATCTCCTCTTCTTCACTGTAAACACGAGGATTTCATGTATAAACTGCAAACAAACATCATTGTAATAGTTTACTTAAGATTTAAGAAACTATAAAGTGGACGTAGGCTTGGATTGAGCCCAACCACTATAAAAATATTGTGTGTATGCTTTACTTTTACTGCTTTTTCTGCATTGTTCGGTGATCGTGAGGTTGTCACGTTGAATTTGGGTGTTAGTACCAAAATTTGGTCTAACATTTTCACACATATTTGCTTTCTCTTCTTCGCAGGTATGGATTATACTTGCAGCTGGCAGGCCCGGATCGGCCTTGGATTTCTTCGATTATCCAGAACACATCTTCCTTCATTCAGCAAGATATGTTCTGGGGGGCAAAATGTTGACCCGCTTTTTAGTCAAAGCAGTCATACATGGAATCTCTTCTGAACAATACGCTCAAGTGTTGGGAATACCGTCAGAAGACAGCAAGTGATTTGGTTGAAATCGCATCACAAACAAAGAATGGCCCGGATCTCCTATCGAACGACGTTTTCTGGGCCCGAAATCATCAATTACGGAGCAGAGCTCAGTAATTCTCGTAGCTCTCTGAATAAGCTTCAGTTTGAGCTTTGGTTCAACTCAATCGGACTTACGGTTTGAAAGTTATGCCTATTTCCGTGAACGGATGCAGAACCGGAAACTTGGATTTGGAATTAGCATATCCCTTTCGGATCGGATCGGCCTAGGAGGACCGGATCGGATTAAGACATCACTCCTTCACCAACTCAGCATCTTCCCTTCAACGCACAGGTGCCGGATCGGATTGGAGACCCCGGTTCGGATCGGGATGACGCAGACCCGACCCGCCTGCATTATTCTACACAAAACTTCGCAATGTCTTCGGCTCCAAAGCTCCGCACCGGTTCGGATCGAGACCGAACCGATCCCCCTCGACTCTGCACAGAAGTGCACGCACGCTCTCTGCTAGAACAACCGGCTCGGTTCGGATCCAATCCGAACCGACTGGGCCTGCTGCTGCCACACTTCAGATTTGACTGATTCTCTTGCCATAACCACCTCCTACAAACACGGATCGGCCTCCACCTATCCTAGCACGACCTGAATACCACTTCTCCACTACTTCCGAGATCACCTCAGCGCGTGCCACGTGCCCCTCCGATCCGAACCGATTCGGACTCCCTGGCACTCCTCTACGCCTATAAATACACCACAACATGGCCATTTCAAGGGACTTTTGGCACTTGTTCTGGAGGGATTCCACCATTATCGACACAAGGACTTTGTGAACAGCGGAAGACCGCCCTCTAACAATCAAAACACGAGGATTTCGTGTATAATCTTCCCTTTAATCTCCTCTTCTTCACTGTAAACACGAGGATTTCATGTATAAACTGCAAACAAACATCATTGTAATAGTTTACTTAAGATTTAAGAAACTATAAAGTGGACGTAGGCTTGGATTGAGCCCAACCACTATAAAAATATTGTGTGTATGCTTTACTTTTACTGCTTTTTCTGCATTGTTCGGTGATCGTGAGGTTGTCACGTTGAATTTGGGTGTTAGTACCAAAATTTGGTCTAACATTTTCACACATATTTGCTTTCTCTTCTTCGCAGGTATGGATTATACTTGCAGCTGGCAGGCCCGGATCGGCCTTGGATTTCTTCGATTATCCAGAACACATCTTCCTTCATTCAGCAAGATATGTTCTGGGGGGCAAAATGTTGACCCGCTTTTTAGTCAAAGCAGTCATACACGGAATCTCTTCTGAACAATACGCTCAAGTGTTGGGAATACCGTCAGAAGACAGCAAGTGATTTGGTTGAAATCGCATCACAAACAAAGAATGGCCCGGATCTCCTATCGAACGACGTTTTATGGGCCCGAAATCATCAATTACGGAGCAGAGCTCAGTAATTCTCGTAGCTCTCTGAATAAGCTTCAGTTTGAGCTTTGGTTCAACTCAATCGGACTTACGGTTTGAAAGTTATGCCTATTTCCGTGAACGGATGCAGAACCGGAAATTTGGATTTGGAATTAGCATATCCCTTTCGGATCGGATCGGCCTAGGAGGACCGGATCGGATTAAGACATCACTCCTTCACCAACTCAGCATCTTCCCTTCAACGCACAGGTGCCGGATCGGATTGGAGACCCCGGTTCGGATCGGGATGAGGCAGACCCGACCCGCCTGCATTATTCTACACAAAACTTCGCAATGTCTTCGGCTCCAAAGCTCCGCACCGGTTCGGATCGAGACCGAACCGATCCCCCTCGACTCTGCACAGAAGTGCACGCACGCTCTCTGCTAGAACAACCGGCTCGGTTCGGATCCAATCCGAACCGACTGGGCCTGCTGCTGCCACACTTCAGATTTGACTGATTCTCTTGCCATAACCACCTCCTACAAACACGGATCGGCCTCCACCTATCCTAGCACGACCTGAATACCACTTCTCCACTACTTCCGAGATCACCTCAGCGCGTGCCACGTGCCCCTCCGATCCGAACCAATTCGGACTCCCTGGCACTCCTCAACGCCTATAAATACACCACAACATGGCCATTTCAAGGGACTTTTGGCACTTGTTCTGGAGTGATTCCACCATTATCGACACAAGGACTTTGTGAACAGCGGAAGACCGCCCTCTAATCAATCAAAACACGAGGATTTCGTGTATAATCTTCCCTTTAATCTCCTCTTCTTCACTGTAAACACGAGGATTTCATGTATAAACTGCAAACAAACATCATTGTAATAGTTTACTTAAGATTTAAGAAACTATAAAGTGGACGTAGGCTTGGATTGAGCCCAACCACTATAAAAATATTGTGTGTATGCTTTACTTTTACTGCTTTTTCTGCATTGTTCGGTGATCGTGAGGTTGTCACGTTGAATTTGGGTGTTAGTACCAAAATTTGGTCTAACATTTTCACACATATTTGCTTTCTCTTCTTCGCAGGTATGGATTATACTTGCAGCTGGCAGGCCCGGATCGGCCTTGGATTTCTTCGATTATCCAGAACACATCTTCCTTCATTCAGCAAGATATGTTCTGGGGGGCAAAATGTTGACCCGCTTTTTAGTCAAAGCAGTCATACATGGAATCTCTTCTGAACAATACGCTCAAGTGTTGGGAATACCGTCAGAAGACAGCAAGCGATTTGGTTGAAATCGCATCACAAACAAAGAATGGCCCGGATCTCCTATCGAACGACGTTTTCTGGGCCCGAAATCAACAATTACGGAGCAAAGCTCAGTAATTCTCGTAGCTCTCTGAATAAGCTTCAGTTTGAGCTTTGGTTCAACTCAATCGGACTTACGGTTTGAAAGTTATGCCTATTTCCGTGAACGGATGCAGAACCGGAAACTTGGATTTGGAATTAGCATACCCCTTTCGGATCGGATCGGCCTAGGAGGACCGGATCGGATTAAGACATCACTCCTTCACCAACTCAGCATCTTCCCTTCAACGCACAGGTGCCGGATCGGATTGGAGACCCCGGTTCGGATCGGGATGAGGCAGACCCGACCCGCCTGCATTATTCTACACAAAACTTCGCAATGTCTTCGGCTCCAAAGCTCCGCACCGGTTCGGATCGAGACCGAACCGATCCCCCTCGACTCTGCACAGAAGTGCACGCACGCTCTCTGCTAGAACAACCGGCTCGGTTCGGATCCAATCCGAACCGACTGGGCCTGCTGCTGCCACACTTCAGATTTGACTGATTCTCTTGCCATAACCACCTCCTACAAACACGGATCGGCCTCCACCTATCCTAGCACGACCTGAATACCACTTCTCCACTACTTCCGAGATCACCTCAGCGCGTGCCACGTGCCCCTCCGATCCGAACCGATTCGGACTCCCTGGCACTCCTCTACGCCTATAAATACACCACAACATGGCCATTTCAAGGGACTTTTGGCACTTGTTCTGGAGGGATTCCACCATTATCGACACAAGGACTTTGTGAACAGCGGAAGACCGCCCTCTAATCAATCAAAACACGAGGATTTCGTGTATAATCTTCCCTTTAATCTCCTCTTCTTCACTGTAAACACGAGGATTTCATGTATAAACTGCAAACAAACATCATTGTAATAGTTTACTTAAGATTTAAGAAACTATAAAGTGGACGTAGGCTTGGATTGAGCCCAACCACTATAAAAATATTGTGTGTATGCTTTACTTTTACTGCTTTTTCTGCATTGTTCGGTGATCGTGAGGTTGTCACGTTGAATTTGGGTGTTAGTACCAAAATTTGGTCTAACATTTTCACACATATTTGCTTTCTCTTCTTCGCAGGTATGGATTATACTTGCAGCTGGCAGGCCCGGATCGGCCTTGGATTTCTTCGATTATCCAGAACACATCTTCCTTCATTCAGCAAGATATGTTCTGGGGGGCAAAATGTTGACCCGCTTTTTAGTCAAAGCAGTCATACATGGAATCTCTTCTGAACAATACGCTCAAGTGTTGGGAATACCGTCAGAAGACAGCAAGCGATTTGGTTGAAATCGCATCACAAACAAAGAATGGCCCGGATCTCCTATCGGACGACCTTTTCTGGGCCCGAAATCATCAATTACGGAGCTGAGCTCAATAATTCTCGTAGCTCTCTGAATAATCTTCAGTTTGAGCTTTGGTTCAACTCAATCGGACTTACGGTTTGAAAGTTATGCCCATTTCCGTGAACGTATGCAGAACCGGAAACTTGGATTTGGAATTAGCATATCCCTTTCGGATCGGATCGGCCTAGGAGGACCGGATCGGATTAAGACATCACTCCTTCACCAACTCAGCATCTTCCCTTCAACGCACAGGTGCCGGATCGGATTGGAGACCCCGGTTCGGATCGGGATGAGGCAGACCCGACCCGCCTGCATTATTCTACACAAAACTTCGCAATGTCTTCGGCTCCAAAGCTCCGCACCGGTTCGGATCGAGACCGAACCGATCCCCCTCGACTCTGCACAGAAGTGCACGCACGCTCTCTGCTAGAACAACCGGCTCGGTTCGGATCCAATCCGAACCGACTGGGCCTGCTGCTGCCACACTTCAGATTTGACTGATTCTCTTGCCATAACCACCTCCTACAAACACGGATCGGCCTCCACCTATCCTAGCACGACCTGAATACCACTTCTCCACTACTTCCGAGATCACCTCAGCGCGTGCCACGTGCCCCTCCGATCCGAACCGATTCGGACTCCCTGGCACTCCTCTACGCCTATAAATACACCACAACATGGCCATTTCAAGGGACTTTTGGCACTTGTTCTGGAGGGATTCCACCATTATCGACACAAGGACTTTGTGAACAGCGGAAGACCGCCCTCTAATCAATCAAAACACGAGGATTTCGTGTATAATCTTCCCTTTAATCTCCTCTTCTTCACTGTAAACACGAGGATTTCATGTATAAACTGCAAACAAACATCATTGTAATAGTTTACTTAAGATTTAAGAAACTATAAAGTGGACGTAGGCTTGGATTGAGCCCAACCACTATAAAAATATTGTGTGTATGCTTTACTTTTACTGCTTTTTCTGCATTGTTCGGTGATCGTGAGGTTGTCACGTTGAATTTGGGTGTTAGTACCAAAATTTGGTCTAACATTTTCACACATATTTGCTTTCTCTTCTTCGCAGGTATGGATTATACTTGCAGCTGGCAGGCCCGGATCTGCCTTGGATTTCTTCGATTATCCAGAACACATCTTCCTTCATTCAGCAAGATATGTTCTGGGGGGCAAAATGTTGACCCGCTTTTTAGTCAAAGCAGTCATACATGGAATCTCTTCTGAACAATACGCTCAAGTGTTGGGAATACCGTCAGAAGACAGCAAGCGATTTGGTTGAAATCGCATCACAAACAAAGAATGGCCCGGATCTCCTATCGGACGACCTTTTCTGGGCCCGAAATCATCAATTACGGAGCTGAGCTCAGTAATTCTCGTAGCTCTCTGAATAATCTTCAGTTTGAGCTTTGGTTCAACTCAATCGGACTTACGGTTTGAAAGTTATGCCCATTTCCGTGAACGGATGCAGAACCGGAAACTTGGATTTGGAATTAGCATATCCCTTTCGGATCGGATCGGCCTAGGAGGACCGGATCGGATTAAGACATCACTCCTTCAACAACTCAGCATCTTCCCTTCAACGCACAGGTGCCGAATCGGATTGGAGACCCCGGTTCGGATCGGGATGAGGCAGACCCGACCCGCCTGCATTATTCTACACAAAACTTCGCAATGTCTTCGGCTCCAAAGCTCCGCACCGGTTCGGATCGAGACCGAACCGATCCCCCTCGACTCTGCACAGAAGTGCACGCACGCTCTCTGCTAGAACAACCGGCTCGGTTCGGATCCAATCCGAACCGACTGGGCCTGCTGCTGCCACACTTCAGATTTGACTGATTCTCTTGCCATAACCACCTCCTACAAACACGGATCGGCCTCCACCTATCCTAGCACGACCTGAATACCACTTCTCCACTACTTCCGAGATCACCTCAGCGCGTGCCACGTGCCCCTCCGATCCGAACCGATTCGGACTCCCTGGCACTCCTCTACGCCTATAAATACACCACAACATGGCCATTTCAAGGGACTTTTGGCACTTGTTCTGGAGGGATTCCACCATTATCGACACAAGGACTTTGTGAACAGCGGAAGACCGCCCTCTAATCAATCAAAACACGAGGATTTCGTGTATAATCTTCCCTTTAATCTCCTCTTCTTCACTGTAAACACGAGGATTTCATGTATAAACTGCAAACAAACATCATTGTAATAGTTTACTTAAGATTTAAGAAACTATAAAGTGGACGTAGGCTTGGATTGAGCCCAACCACTATAAAAATATTGTGTGTATGCTTTACTTTTACTGCTTTTTCTGCATTGTTCGGTGATCGTGAGGTTGTCACGTTGAATTTGGGTGTTAGTACCAAAATTTGGTCTAACATTTTCACACATATTTGCTTTCTCTTCTTCGCAGGTATGGATTATACTTGCAGCTGGCAGGCCCGGATCGGCCTTGGATTTCTTCGATTATCCAGAACACATCTTCCTTCATTCAGCAAGATATGTTCTGAGGGGCAAAATGTTGACCCGCTTTTTAGTCAAAGCAGTCATACACGGAATCTCTTCTGAACAATACGCTCAAGTGTTGGGAATACCGTCAGAAGACAGCAAGTGATTTGGTTGAAATCGCATCACAAACAAAGAATGGCCCGGATCTCCTATCGGACGACCTTTTCTGGGCCCGAAATCATCAATTACGGAGCTGAGCTCAGTAATTCTCGTAGCTCTCTGAATAATCTTCAGTTTGAGCTTTGGTTCAACTCAATCGGACTTACGGTTTGAAAGTTATGCCCATTTCCGTGAACGGATGCAGAACCGGAAACTTGGATTTGGAATTAGCATATCCCTTTCGGATCGGATCGGCCTAGGAGGACCGGATCGGATTAAGACATCACTCCTTCACCAACTCAGCATCTTCCCTTCAACGTACAGGTGTCGGATCAGATTGGAGACCCCGGTTCGGATCGCGATGAGGCAGACCCGACCCGCCTGCATTAATCTACACAAAACTTCGCAATGTCTTCGGCTCCAAAGCTCCGCACCGGTTCGGATCGAGACCGAATCGATCCCCCTCGACTCTGCCCAGAAGTGCACGCACGCTCTCTGCTAGAACAACCGGCTCGGTTCGGATCCAATCCGAACCGACTGGGCCTGCTGCTGCCACACTTCAGATTTGACTGATTCTCTTGCCATAACCACCTCCTACAAACACGGATCGGCCTCCACCTATCCTAGCACGACCTGAATACCACTTCTCCACTACTTCCGAGATCACCTCAGCGCGTGCCACGTGCCCCTCCGATCCGACCCGATTCAGACTCCCTGGCACTCCTCTACGCCTATAAATACACCACAACATGGCCATTTCAAGGGACTTTTGGCACTTGTTCTGGAGGGATTCCACCATTATCGACACAAGGACTTTGTGAACAGCGGAAGACCGCCCTCTAATCAATCAAAACACGAGGATTTCGTGTATAATCTTCCCTTTAATCTCCTCTTCTTCACTGTAAACACGAGGATTTCATGTATAAACTGCAAACAAACATCATTGTAATAGTTTACTTAAGATTTAAGAAACTATAAAGTGGACGTAGGCTTGGATTGAGCCCAACCACTATAAAAATATTGTGTGTATGCTTTACTTTTACTTCTTTTTCTGCATTGTTCGGTGATCGTGAGGTTGTCACGTTGAATTTGGGAGTTAGTACCAAAATTTGGTCTAACATTTTCACACATATTTGCTTTCTCTTCTTCGCAGGTATGGAATATACTTGCAGCTGGCAGGCCCGGATCGGCCTTGGATTTCTTCGACTATCCAGAACACATCTTCCTTCATTCAGCAAGATATGTTCTGGGGGGAAAAATGATGACCCGCTTTTTAGTCAAAGCAGTCATACATGGAATCTCTTCTGAACAATACGCTCAAGTGTTGGGAATACCGTCAGAAGACAGCAAGCGATTTGGTTGAAATCGCATCACAAACAAAGAATGGCCCGGATCTCCTATCGGACGACCTTTTCTGGGCCCGAAATCATCAATTACAGAGCTGAGCTCAGTAATTCTCGTAGCTCTCTGAATAATCTTCAGTTTGAGCTTTGGTTCAACTCAATCGGACTTACGGTTTGAAAGTTATGCCCATTTCCGTGAACGGATGTAGAACCGGAAACTTGGATTTGGAATTAGCATATCCCTTTCGGATCGGATCGGCCTAGGAGGACCGGATCGGATTAAGACATCACTCCTTCACCAACTCAGCATCTTCCCTTCAACGCACAGGTGCCGGATCGGATTGGAGACCCCGGTTCGGATCGCGATGAGGTAGACCCGACCCGCCTGCATTAATCTACACAAAACTTCGCAATGTCTTCGGCTCCAAAGCTCCGCACCGGTTCGGATCGAGACCGAATCGATCCCCCTCGACTCTGCACAGAAGTGCACGCACGCTCTCTGCTAGAACAACCGGCTCGGTTCGGATCCAATCCGAACCGACTGGGCCTGCTGCTGCCACACTTCAGATTTGACTGATTCTCTTGCCATAACCACCTCCTACAAACACGGATCGGCCTCCACCTATCCTAGCACGACCTGAATACCACTTCTTCACTACTTCCGAGATCACCTCAGCGCGTGCCACGTGCCCCTCCGATCCGAACCGATTCAGACTCCCTGGCACTCCTCTACGCCTATAAATACACCACAACATGGCCATTTCAAGGGACTTTTGGCACTTGTTCTGGAGGGATTCCACCATTATCGACACAAGGACTTTGTGAACAGCGGAAGACCGCCCTCTAATCAATCAAAACACGAGGATTTCGTGTATAATCTTCCCTTTAATCTCCTCTTCTTCACTGTAAACACGAGGATTTCATGTATAAACTGCAAACAAACATCATTGTAATAGTTTACTTAAGATTTAAGAAACTATAAAGTGGACGTAGGCTTGGATTGAGCCCAACCACTATAAAAATATTGTGTGTATGCTTTACTTTTACTGCTTTTTCTGCATTGTTCGGTGATCGTGAGGTTGTCACGTTGAATTTGGGTGTTAGTACCAAAATTTGGTCTAACATTTTCACACATATTTGCTTTCTCTTCTTCGCAGGTATGGATTATACTTGCAGCTGGCAGGCCCGGATCGGCCTTGGATTTCTTCGATTATCCAGAACACATCTTCCTTCATTCAGCAAGATATGTTCTGGGGGGAAAAATGATGACCCGCTTTTTAGTCAAAGCAGTCATACATGGAATCTCTTCTGAACAATACGCTCAAGTGTTGGGAATACCGTCAGAAGACAGCAAGCGATTTGGTTGAAATCGCATCACAAACAAAGAATGGCCCGGATCTCCTATCGGACGACCTTTTCTGGGCCCGAAATCATCAATTACAGAGCTGAGCTCAGTAATTCTCGTAGCTCTCTGAATAATCTTCAGTTTGAGCTTTGGTTCAACTCAATCGGACTTACGGTTTGAAAGTTATGCCCATTTCCGTGAACGGATGTAGAACCGGAAACTTGGATTTGGAATTAGCATATCCCTTTCGGATCGGATCGGCCTAGGAGGACCGGATCGGATTAAGACATCACTCCTTCACCAACTCAGCATCTTCCCTTCAACGCACAGGTGCCGGATCGGATTGGAGACCCCGGTTCGGATCGCGATGAGGTAGACCCGACCCGCCTGCATTAATCTACACAAAACTTCGCAATGTCTTCGGCTCCAAAGCTCCGCACCGGTTCGGATCGAGACCGAATCGATCCCCCTCGACTCTGCACAGAAGTGCACGCACGCTCTCTGCTAGAACAACCGGCTCGGTTCGGATCCAATCCGAACCGACTGGGCCTGCTGCTGCCACACTTCAGATTTGACTGATTCTCTTGCCATAACCACCTCCTACAAACACGGATCGGCCTCCACCTATCCTAGCACGACCTGAATACCACTTCTTCACTACTTCCGAGATCACCTCAGCGCGTGCCACGTGCCCCTCCGATCCGAACCGATTCAGACTCCCTGGCACTCCTCTACGCCTATAAATACACCACAACATGGCCATTTCAAGGGACTTTTGGCACTTGTTCTGGAGGGATTCCACCATTATCGACACAAGGACTTTGTGAACAACGGAAGACCGCCCTCTAATCAATCAAAACACGAGGATTTCGTGTATAATCTTCCCTTTAATCTCCTCTTCTTCACTGTAAACACGAGGATTTCATGTATAAACTGCAAACAAACATCATTGTAATAGTTTACTTAAGATTTAAGAAACTATAAAGTGGACGTAGGCTTGGATTGAGCCCAACCACTATAAAAATATTGTGTGTATGCTTTACTTTTACTGCTTTTTCTGCATTGTTCGGTGATCGTGAGGTTGTCACGTTGAATTTGGGTGTTAGTACCAAAATTTGGTCTAACATTTTCACACATATTTGCTTTCTCTTCTTCGCAGGTATGGATTATACTTGCAGCTGGCAGGCCCGGATCGGCCTTGGATTTCTTCGATTATCCAGAACACATCTTCCTTCATTCAGCAAGATATGTTCTGGGGGGAAAAATGATGACCCGCTTTTTAGTCAAAGCAGTCATACATGGAATCTCTTCTGAACAATACGCTCAAGTGTTGGGAATACCGTCAGAAGACAGCAAGCGATTTGGTTGAAATCGCATCACAAACAAAGAATGGCCCGGATCTCCTATCGGACGACCTTTTCTGGGCCCGAAATCATCAATTACGGAGCTGAGCTCAGTAATTCTCGTAGCTCTCTGAATAATCTTCAGTTTGAGCTTTGGTTCAACTCAATCGGACTTACGGTTTGAAAGTTATGCCCATTTCCGTGAACGGATGCAGAACCGGAAACTTGGATTTGGAATTAGCATATCCCTTTCGGATCGGATCGGCCTAGGAGGACCGGATCGGATTAAGACATCACTCCTTCACCAACTCAGCATCTTCCCTTCAACGTACAGGTGTCGGATCGGATTGGAGACCCCGGTTCGGATCGCGATGAGGCAGACCCGACCCGCCTGCATTAATCTACACAAATCTTCGCAATGTCTTCGGCTCCAAAGCTCCGCACCGGTTCGGATCGAGACCGAATCGATCCCCCTCGACTCTGCCCAGAAGTGCACGCACGCTCTCTGCTAGAACAACCGGCTCGGTTCGGATCCAATCCGAACCGACTGGGCCTGCTGCTGCCACACTTCAGATTTGACTGATTCTCTTGCCATAACCACCTCCTACAAACACGGATCGGCCTCCACCTATCCTAGCACGACCTGAATACCACTTCTCCACTACTTCCGAGATCACCTCAGCGCGTGCCACGTGCCCCTCCGATCCGACCCGATTCAGACTCCCTGGCACTCCTCTACGCCTATAAATACACCACAACATGGCCATTTCAAGGGACTTTTGGCACTTGTTCTGGAGGGATTCCACCATTATCGACACAAGGACTTTGTGAACAGCGGAAGACCGCCCTCTAATCAATCAAAACACGAGGATTTCGTGTATAATCTTCCCTTTAATCTCCTCTTCTTCACTGTAAACACGAGGATTTCATGTATAAACTGCAAACAAACATCATTGTAATAGTTTACTTAAGATTTAAGAAACTATAAAGTGGACGTAGGCTTGGATTGAGCCCAACCACTATAAAAATATTGTGTGTATGCTTTACTTTTACTGCTTTTTCTGCATTGTTCGGTGATCGTGAGGTTGTCACGTTGAATTTGGGTGTTAGTACCAAAATTTGGTCTAACATTTTCACACATATTTGCTTTCTCTTCTTCGCAGGTATGGATTATACTTGCAGCTGGCAGGCCCGGATCGGCCTTGGATTTCTTCGATTATCCAGAACACATCTTCCTTCATTCAGCAAGATATGTTCTGGGGGGAAAAATGATGACCCGCTTTTTAGTCAAAGCAGTCATACATGGAATCTCTTCTGAACAATACGCTCAAGTGTTGGGAATACCGTCAGAAGACAGCAAGCGATTTGGTTGAAATCGCATCACAAACAAAGAATGGCCCGGATCTCCTATCGGACGACCTTTTCTGGGCCCGAAATCATCAATTACGGAGCTGAGCTCAGTAATTCTCGTAGCTCTCTGAATAATCTTCAGTTTGAGCTTTGGTTCAACTCAATCGGACTTACGGTTTGAAAGTTATGCCCATTTCCGTGAACGGATGCAGAACCGGAAACTTGGATTTGGAATTAGCATATCCCTTTCGGATCGGATCGGCCTAGGAGGACCGGATCGGATTAAGACATCACTCCTTCACCAACTCAGCATCTTCCCTTCAACGCACAGGTGCCGGATCGGATTGGAGACCCCGGTTCGGATCGCGATGAGGCAGACCCGACCCGCCTGCATTAATCTACACAAAACTTCGCAATGTCTTCGGCTCCAAAGCTCCGCACCGGTTCGGATCGAGACCGAATCGATCCCCCTCGACTCTGCACAGAAGTGCACGCACGCTCTCTGCTAGAACAACCGGCTCGGTTCGGATCCAATCCGAACCGACTGGGCCTGCTGCTGCCACACTTCAGATTTGACTGATTCTCTTGCCATAACCACCTCCTACAAACACGGATCGGCCTCCACCTATCCTAGCACGACCTGAATACCACTTCTTCACTACTTCCGAGATCACCTCAGCGCGTGCCACGTGCCCCTCCGATCCGAACCGATTCAGACTCCCTGGCACTCCTCTACGCCTATAAATACACCACAACATGGCCATTTCAAGGGACTTTTGGCACTTGTTCTGGAGGGATTCCACCATTATCGACACAAGGACTTTGTGAACAGCGGAAGACCGCCCTCTAATCAATCAAAACACGAGGATTTCGTGTATAATCTTCCCTTTAATCTCCTCTTCTTCACTGTAAACATGAGGATTTCATGTATAAACTGCAAACAAACATCATTGTAATAGTTTACTTAAGATTTAAGAAACTATAAAGTGGACGTAGGCTTGGATTGAGCCCAACCACTATAAAAATATTGTGTGTATGCTTTACTTTTACTGCTTTTTCTGCATTGTTCGGTGATCGTGAGGTTGTCACGTTGAATTTGGGTGTTAGTACCAAAATTTGGTCTAACATTTTCACACATATTTGCTTTCTCTTCTTCGCAGGTATGGATTATACTTGCAGCTGGCAGGCCCGGATCGGCCTTGGATTTCTTCGATTATCCAGAACACATCTTCCTTCATTCAGCAAGATATGTTCTGGGGGGAAAAATGATGACCCGCTTTTTAGTCAAAGCAGTCATACATGGAATCTCTTCTGAACAATACGCTCAAGTGTTGGGAATACCGTCAGAAGACAGCAAGCGATTTGGTTGAAATCGCATCACAAACAAAGAATGGCCCGGATCTCCTATCGGACGACCTTTTCTGGGCCCGAAATCATCAATTACGGAGCTGAGCTCAGTAATTCTCGTAGCTCTCTGAATAATCTTCAGTTTGAGCTTTGGTTCAACTCAATCGGACTTACGGTTTGAAAGTTATGCCCATTTCCGTGAACGGATGCAGAACCGGAAACTTGGATTTGGAATTAGCATATCCCTTTCGGATCGGATCGGCCTAGGAGGACCGGATCGGATTAAGACATCACTCCTTCACCAACTCAGCATCTTCCCTTCAACGCACAGGTGCCGGATCGGATTGGAGACCCCGGTTCGGATCGCGATGAGGCAGACCCGACCCGCCTGCATTAATCTACACAAAACTTCGCAATGTCTTCGGCTCCAAAGCTCCGCACCGGTTCGGATCGAGACCGAATCGATCCCCCTCGACTCTGCACAGAAGTGCACGCACGCTCTCTGCTAGAACAACCGGCTCGGTTCGGATCCAATCCGAACCGACTGGGCCTGCTGCTGCCACACTTCAGATTTGACTGATTCTCTTGCCATAACCACCTCCTACAAACACGGATCGGCCTCCACCTATCCTAGCACGACCTGAATACCACTTCTCCACTACTTCCGAGATCACCTCAGCGCGTGCCACGTGCCCCTCCGATCCAAACCGATTCAGACTCCCTGGCACTCCTCTACGCCTATAAATACACCACAACATGGCCATTTCAAGGGACTTTTGGCACTTGTTCTGGAGGGATTCCACCATTATCGACACAAGGACTTTGTGAACAGCGGAAGACCGCCCTCTAATCAATCAAAACACGAGGATTTCGTGTATAATCTTCCCTTTAATCTCCTCTTCTTCACTGTAAACACGAGGATTTCATGTATAAACTGCAAACAAACATCATTGTAATAGTTTACTTAAGATTTAAGAAACTATAAAGTGGAAGTAGGCTTGGATTGAGCCCAACCACTATAAAAATATTGTGTGTATGCTTTACTTTTACTGCTTTTTCTGCATTGTTCGGTGATCGTGAGGTTGTCACGTTGAATTTGGGTGTTAGTACCAAAATTTGGTCTAACATTTTCACACATATTTGCTTTCTCTTCTTCGCAGGTATGGATTATACTTGCAGCTGGCAGGCCCGGATCGGCCTTGGATTTCTTCGATTATCCAGAACACATCTTCCTTCATTCAGCAAGATATGTTCTGGGGGGAAAAATGATGACCCGCTTTTTAGTCAAAGCAGTCATACATGGAATCTCTTCTGAACAATACGCTCAAGTGTTGGGAATACCGTCAGAAGACAGCAAGCGATTTGGTTGAAATCGCATCACAAATAAAGAATGGCCCGGATCTCCTATCGGACGACCTTTTCTGGGCCCGAAATCATCAATTACGGAGCTGAGCTCAGTAATTCTCGTAGCTCTCTGAATAATCTTCAGTTTGAGCTTTGGTTCAACTCAATCGGACTTACGGTTTGAAAGTTATGCCCATTTCCGTGAATGGATGCAGAACCGGAAACTTGGATTTGGAATTAGCATATCCCTTTCGGATCGGATCGGCCTAGGAGGACCGGATCGGATTAAGACATCACTTCTTCACCAACTCAGCATCTTCCCTTCAACGCACAGGTGCCGGATCGGATTGGAGACCCCGGTTCGGATCGCGATGAGGCAGACCCGACCCGCCTGCATTAATCTACACAAAACTTCGCAATGTCTTCGGCTCCAAAGCTCCGCACCGGTTCGGATCGAGACCGAATCGATCCCCCTCGACTCTGCACAGAAGTGCACGCACGCTCTCTGCTAGAACAACCGGCTCGGTTCGGATCCAATCCGAACCGACTGGGCCTGCTGCTGCCACACTTCAGATTTGACTGATTCTCTTGCCATAACCACCTCCTACAAACACGGATCGGCCTCCACCTATCCTAGCACGACCTGAATACCACTTCTCCACTACTTCCGAGATCACCTCAGCGCGTGCCACGTGCCCCTCCGATCCGAACCGATTCAGACTCCCTGGCACTCCTCTACGCCTATAAATACACCACAACATGGCCATTTCAAGGGATTTTTGGCACTTGTTCTGGAGGGATTCCACCATTATCGACACAAGGACTTTGTGAACAGCGGAAGACCGCCCTCTAATCAATCAAAACACGAGGATTTCGTGTATAATCTTCCCTTTAATCTCCTCTTCTTCACTGTAAACACGAGGATTTCATGTATAAACTGCAAACAAACATCATTGTAATAGTTTACTTAAGATTTAAGAAACTATAAAGTGGAAGTAGGCTTGGATTGAGCCCAACCACTATAAAAATATTGTGTGTATGCTTTACTTTTACTGCTTTTTCTGCATTGTTCGGTGATCGTGAGGTTGTCACGTTGAATTTGGGTGTTAGTACCAAAATTTGGTCTAACATTTTCACACATATTTGCTTTCTCTTCTTCGCAGGTATGGATTATACTTGCAGCTGGCAGGCCCGGATCGGCCTTGGATTTCTTCGATTATCCAGAACACATCTTCCTTCATTCAGCAAGATATGTTCTGGGGGGAAAAATGATGACCCGCTTTTTAGTCAAAGCAGTCATACATGGAATCTCTTCTGAACAATACGCTCAAGTGTTGGGAATACCGTCAGAAGACAGCAAGCGATTTGGTTGAAATCGCATCACAAATAAAGAATGGCCCGGATCTCCTATCGGACGACCTTTTCTGGGCCCGAAATCATCAATTACGGAGCTGAGCTCAGTAATTCTTGTAGCTCTCTGAATAATCTTCAGTTTGAGCTTTGGTTCAACTCAATCGGACTTACGGTTTGAAAGTTATGCCCATTTCCGTGAATGGATGCAGAACCGGAAACTTGGATTTGGAATTAGCATATCCCTTTCGGATCGGATCGGCCTAGGAGGACCGGATCGGATTAAGACATCACTTCTTCACCAACTCAGCATCTTCCCTTCAACGCACAGGTGCCGGATCGGATTGGAGACCCCGGTTCGGATCGCGATGAGGCAGACCCGACCCGCCTGCATTAATCTACACAAAACTTCGCAATGTCTTCGGCTCCAAAGCTCCGCACCGGTTCGGATCGAGACCGAATCGATCCCCCTCGACTCTGCACAGAAGTGCACGCACGCTCTCTGCTAGAACAACCGGCTCGGTTCGGATCCAATCCGAACCGACTGGGCCTGCTGCTGCCACACTTCAGATTTGACTGATTCTCTTGCCATAACCACCTCCTACAAACACGGATCGGCCTCCACCTATCCTAGCACGACCTGAATACCACTTCTCCACTACTTCCGAGATCACCTCAGCGCGTGCCACGTGCCCCTCCGATCCGAACCGATTCAGACTCCCTGGCACTCCTCTACGCCTATAAATACACCACAACATGGCCATTTCAAGGGATTTTTGGCACTTGTTCTGGAGGGATTCCACCATTATCGACACAAGGACTTTGTGAACAGCGGAAGACCGCCCTCTAATCAATCAAAACACGAGGATTTCGTGTATAATCTTCCCTTTAATCTCCTCTTCTTCACTGTAAACACGAGGATTTCATGTATAAACTGCAAACAAACATCATTGTAATAGTTTACTTAAGATTTAAGAAACTATAAAGTGGAAGTAGGCTTGGATTGAGCCCAACCACTATAAAAATATTGTGTGTATGCTTTACTTTTACTGCTTTTTCTGCATTGTTCGGTGATCGTGAGGTTGTCACGTTGAATTTGGGTGTTAGTACCAAAATTTGGTCTAACATTTTCACACATATTTGCTTTCTCTTCTTCGCAGGTATGGATTATACTTGCAGCTGGCAGGCCCGGATCGGCCTTGGATTTCTTCGATTATCCAGAACACATCTTCCTTCATTCAGCAAGATATGTTCTGGGGGGAAAAATGATGACCCGCTTTTTAGTCAAAGCAGTCATACATGGAATCTCTTCTGAACAATACGCTCAAGTGTTGGGAATACCGTCAGAAGACAGCAAGCGATTTGGTTGAAATCGCATCACAAATAAAGAATGGCCCGGATCTCCTATCGGACGACCTTTTCTGGGCCCGAAATCATCAATTACGGAGCTGAGCTCAGTAATTCTCGTAGCTCTCTGAATAATCTTCAGTTTGAGCTTTGGTTCAACTCAATCGGACTTACGGTTTGAAAGTTATGCCCATTTCCGTGAATGGATGCAGAACCGGAAACTTGGATTTGGAATTAGCATATCCCTTTCGGATCGGATCGGCCTAGGAGGACCGGATCGGATTAAGACATCACTTCTTCACCAACTCAGCATCTTCCCTTCAACGCACAGGTGCCGGATCGGATTGGAGACCCCGGTTCGGATCGCGATGAGGCAGACCCGACCCGCCTGCATTAATCTACACAAAACTTCGCAATGTCTTCGGCTCCAAAGCTCCGCACCGGTTCGGATCGAGACCGAATCGATCCCCCTCGACTCTGCACAGAAGTGCACGCACGCTCTCTGCTAGAACAACCGGCTCGGTTCGGATCCAATCCGAACCGACTGGGCCTGCTGCTGCCACACTTCAGATTTGACTGATTCTCTTGCCATAACCACCTCCTACAAACACGGATCGGCCTCCACCTATCCTAGCACGACCTGAATACCACTTCTCCACTACTTCCGAGATCACCTCAGCGCGTGCCACGTGCCCCTCCGATCCGAACCGATTCAGACTCCCTGGCACTCCTCTACGCCTATAAATACACCACAACATGGCCATTTCAAGGGATTTTTGGCACTTGTTCTGGAGGGATTCCACCATTATCGACACAAGGACTTTGTGAACAGCGGAAGACCGCCCTCTAATCAATCAAAACACGAGGATTTCGTGTATAATCTTCCCTTTAATCTCCTCTTCTTCACTGTAAACACGAGGATTTCATGTATAAACTGCAAACAAACATCATTGTAATAGTTTACTTAAGATTTAAGAAACTATAAAGTGGAAGTAGGCTTGGATTGAGCCCAACCACTATAAAAATATTGTGTGTATGCTTTACTTTTACTGCTTTTTCTGCATTGTTCGGTGATCGTGAGGTTGTCACGTTGAATTTGGGTGTTAGTACCAAAATTTGGTCTAACATTTTCACACATATTTGCTTTCTCTTCTTCGCAGGTATGGATTATACTTGCAGCTGGCAGGCCCGGATCGGCCTTGGATTTCTTCGATTATCCAGAACACATCTTCCTTCATTCAGCAAGATATGTTCTGGGGGGAAAAATGATGACCCGCTTTTTAGTCAAAGCAGTCATACATGGAATCTCTTCTGAACAATACGCTCAAGTGTTGGGAATACCGTCAGAAGACAGCAAGCGATTTGGTTGAAATCGCATCACAAATAAAGAATGGCCCGGATCTCCTATCGGACGACCTTTTCTGGGCCCGAAATCATCAATTACGGAGCTGAGCTCAGTAATTCTCGTAGCTCTCTGAATAATCTTCAGTTTGAGCTTTGGTTCAACTCAATCGGACTTACGGTTTGAAAGTTATGCCCATTTCCGTGAATGGATGCAGAACCGGAAACTTGGATTTGGAATTAGCATATCCCTTTCGGATCGGATCGGCCTAGGAGGACCGGATCGGATTAAGACATCACTTCTTCACCAACTCAGCATCTTCCCTTCAACGCACAGGTGCCGGATCGGATTGGAGACCCCGGTTCGGATCGCGATGAGGCAGACCCGACCCGCCTGCATTAATCTACACAAAACTTCGCAATGTCTTCGGCTCCAAAGCTCCGCACCGGTTCGGATCGAGACCGAATCGATCCCCCTCGACTCTGCACAGAAGTGCACGCACGCTCTCTGCTAGAACAACCGGCTCGGTTCGGATCCAATCCGAACCGACTGGGCCTGCTGCTGCCACACTTCAGATTTGACTGATTCTCTTGCCATAACCACCTCCTACAAACACGGATCGGCCTCCACCTATCCTAGCACGACCTGAATACCACTTCTCCACTACTTCCGAGATCACCTCAGCGCGTGCCACGTGCCCCTCCGATCCGAACCGATTCAGACTCCCTGGCACTCCTCTACGCCTATAAATACACCACAACATGGCCATTTCAAGGGATTTTTGGCACTTGTTCTGGAGGGATTCCACCATTATCGACACAAGGACTTTGTGAACAGCGGAAGACCGCCCTCTAATCAATCAAAACACGAGGATTTCGTGTATAATCTTCCCTTTAATCTCCTCTTCTTCACTGTAAACACGAGGATTTCATGTATAAACTGCAAACAAACATCATTGTAATAGTTTACTTAAGATTTAAGAAACTATAAAGTGGAAGTAGGCTTGGATTGAGCCCAACCACTATAAAAATATTGTGTGTATGCTTTACTTTTACTGCTTTTTCTGCATTGTTCGGTGATCGTGAGGTTGTCACGTTGAATTTGGGTGTTAGTACCAAAATTTGGTCTAACATTTTCACACATATTTGCTTTCTCTTCTTCGCAGGTATGGATTATACTTGCAGCTGGCAGGCCCGGATCGGCCTTGGATTTCTTCGATTATCCAGAACACATCTTCCTTCATTCAGCAAGATATGTTCTGGGGGGAAAAATGATGACCCGCTTTTTAGTCAAAGCAGTCATACATGGAATCTCTTCTGAACAATACGCTCAAGTGTTGGGAATACCGTCAGAAGACAGCAAGCGATTTGGTTGAAATCGCATCACAAATAAAGAATGGCCCGGATCTCCTATCGGACAACCTTTTCTGGGCCCGAAATCATCAATTACGGAGCTGAGCTCAATAATTCTCGTAGCTCTCTGAATAATCTTCAGTTTGAGCTTTGGTTCAACTCAATCGGACTTACGGTTTGAAAGTTATGCCCATTTCCGTGAACGTATGCAGAACCGGAAACTTGGATTTGGAATTAGCATATCCCTTTCGGATCGGATCGGCCTAGGAGGACCGGATCGGATTAAGACATCACTTCTTCACCAACTCAGCATCTTCCCTTCAACGCACAGGTGCCGGATCGGATTGGAGACCCCGGTTCGGATCGCGATGAGGCAGACCCGACCCGCCTGCATTAATCTACACAAAACTTCGCAATGTCTTCGGCTCCAAAGCTCCGCACCGGTTCGGATCGAGACCGAATCGATCCCCCTCGACTCTGCACAGAAGTGCACGCACGCTCTCTGCTAGAACAACCGGCTCGGTTCGGATCCAATCCGAACCGACTGGGCCTGCTGCTGCCACACTTCAGATTTGACTGATTCTCTTGCCATAACCACCTCCTACAAACACGGATCGGCCTCCACCTATCCTAGCACGACCTGAATACCACTTCTTCACTACTTCCGAGATCACCTCAGCGCGTGCCACGTGCCCCTCCGATCCGAACCGATTCAGACTCCCTGGCACTCCTCTACGCCTATAAATACACCACAACATGGCCATTTCAAGGGACTTTTGGCACTTGTTCTGGAGGGATTCCACCATTATCGACACAAGGACTTTGTGAACAGCGGAAGACCGCCCTCTAATCAATCAAAACACGAGGATTTCGTGTATAATCTTCCCTTTAATCTCCTCTTCTTCACTGTAAACACGAGGATTTCATGTATAAACTGCAAACAAACATCATTGTAATAGTTTACTTAAGATTTAAGAAACTATAAAGTGGACGTAGGCTTGGATTGAGCCCAACCACTATAAAAATATTGTGTGTATGCTTTACTTTTACTGCTTTTTCTGCATTGTTCGGTGATCGTGAGGTTGTCACGTTGAATTTGGGTGTTAGTACCAAAATTTGGTCTAACATTTTCACACATATTTGCTTTCTCTTCTTCGCAGGTATGGATTATACTTGCAGCTGGCAGGCCCGGATCGGCCTTGGATTTCTTCGATTATCCAGAACACATCTTCCTTCATTCAGCAAGATATGTTCTGGGGGGAAAAATGATGACCCGCTTTTTAGTCAAAGCAGTCATACATGGAATCTCTTCTGAACAATACGCTCAAGTGTTGGGAATACCGTCAGAAGACAGCAAGCGATTTGGTTGAAATCGCATCACAAACAAAGAATGGCCCGGATCTCCTATCGGACGACCTTTTCTGGGCCCGAAATCATCAATTACGGAGCTGAGCTCAGTAATTCTCGTAGCTCTCTGAATAGTCTTCAGTTTGAGCTTTGGTTCAACTCAATCGGACTTACGGTTTGAAAGTTATGCCCATTTCCGTGAACGGATGCAGAACCGGAAACTTGGATTTGGAATTAGCATATCCCTTTCGGATCGGATCGGCCTAGGAGGACCGGATCGGATTAAGACATCACTCCTTCACCAACTCAGCATCTTCCCTTCAACGCACAGGTGCCGGATCGGATTGGAGACCCCGGTTCGGATCGCGATGAGGCAGACCCGACCCGCCTGCATTAATCTACACAAAACTTCGCAATGTCTTCGGCTCCAAAGCTCCGCACCGGTTCGGATCGAGACCGAATCGATCCCCCTCGACTCTGCACAGAAGTGCACGCACGCTCTCTGCTAGAACAACCGGCTCGGTTCGGATCCAATCCGAACCGACTGGGCCTGCTGCTGCCACACTTCAGATTTGACTGATTCTCTTGCCATAACCACCTCCTACAAACACGGATCGACCTCCACCTATCCTAGCACGACCTGAATACCACTTCTCCACTACTTCCGAGATCACCTCAGCGCGTGCCACGTGCCCCTCCGATCCGAACCGATTCAGACTCCCTGGCACTCCTCTACGCCTATAAATACACCACAACATGGCCATTTCAAGGGACTTTTGGCACTTGTTCTGGAGGGATTCCACCATTATCGACACAAGGACTTTGTGAACAGCGGAAGACCGCCCTCTAATCAATCAAAACACGAGGATTTCGTGTATAATCTTCCCTTTAATCTCCTCTTCTTCACTGTAAACACGAGGATTTCATGTATAAACTGCAAACAAACATCATTGTAATAGTTTACTTAAGATTTAAGAAACTATAAAGTGGAAGTAGGCTTGGATTGAGCCCAACCACTATAAAAATATTGTGTGTATGCTTTACTTTTACTGCTTTTTCTGCATTGTTCGGTGATCGTGAGGTTGTCACGTTGAATTTGGGTGTTAGTACCAAAATTTGGTCTAACATTTTCACACATATTTGCTTTCTCTTCTTCGCAGGTATGGATTATACTTGCAGCTGGCAGGCCCGGATCGGCCTTGGATTTCTTCGATTATCCAGAACACATCTTCCTTCATTCAGCAAGATATGTTCTGGGGGGAAAAATGATGACCCGCTTTTTAGTCAAAGCAGTCATACATGGAATCTCTTCTGAACTATACGCTCAAGTGTTGGGAATACCGTCAGAAGACAGCAAGCGATTTGGTTGAAATCGCATCACAAATAAAGAATGGCCCGGATCTCCTATCGGACGACCTTTTCTGGGCCCGAAATCATCAATTACGGAGCTGAGCTCAGTAATTCTCGTAGCTCTCTGAATAATCTTCAGTTTGAGCTTTGGTTCAACTCAATCGGACTTACGGTTTGAAAGTTATGCCCATTTCCGTGAATGGATGCAGAACCGGAAACTTGGATTTGGAATTAGCATATCCCTTTCGGATCGGATCGGCCTAGGAGGACCGGATCGGATTAAGACATCACTTCTTCACCAACTCAGCATCTTCCCTTCAACGCACAGGTGCCGGATCGGATTGGAGACCCCGGTTCGGATCGCGATGAGGCAGACCCGACCCGCCTGCATTAATCTACACAAAACTTCGCAATGTCTTCGGCTCCAAAGCTCCGCACCGGTTCGGATCGAGACCGAATCGATCCCCCTCGACTCTGCACAGAAGTGCACGCACGCTCTCTGCTAGAACAACCGGCTCGGTTCGGATCCAATCCGAACCGACTGGGCCTGCTGCTGCCACACTTCAGATTTGACTGATTCTCTTGCCATAACCACCTCCTACAAACACGGATCGGCCTCCACCTATCCTAGCACGACCTGAATACCACTTCTCCACTACTTCCGAGATCACCTCAGCGCGTGCCACGTGCCCCTCCGATCCGAACCGATTCAGACTCCCTGGCACTCCTCTACGCCTATAAATACACCACAACATGGCCATTTCAAGGGATTTTTGGCACTTGTTCTGGAGGGATTCCACCATTATCGACACAAGGACTTTGTGAACAGCGGAAGACCGCCCTCTAATCAATCAAAACACGAGGATTTCGTGTATAATCTTCCCTTTAATCTCCTCTTCTTCACTGTAAACACGAGGATTTCATGTATAAACTGCAAACAAACATCATTGTAATAGTTTACTTAAGATTTAAGAAACTATAAAGTGGAAGTAGGCTTGGATTGAGCCCAACCACTATAAAAATATTGTGTGTATGCTTTACTTTTACTGCTTTTTCTGCATTGTTCGGTGATCGTGAGGTTGTCACGTTGAATTTGGGTGTTAGTACCAAAATTTGGTCTAACATTTTCACACATATTTGCTTTCTCTTCTTCGCAGGTATGGATTATACTTGCAGCTGGCAGGCCCGGATCGGCCTTGGATTTCTTCGATTATCCAGAACACATCTTCCTTCATTCAGCAAGATATGTTCTGGGGGGAAAAATGATGACCCGCTTTTTAGTCAAAGCAGTCATACATGGAATCTCTTCTGAACAATACGCTCAAGTGTTGGGAATACCGTCAGAAGACAGCAAGCGATTTGGTTGAAATCGCATCACAAATAAAGAATGGCCCGGATCTCCTATCGGACGACCTTTTCTGGGCCCGAAATCATCAATTACGGAGCAGAGCTCAGTAATTCTCGTAGCTCTCTGAATAATCTTCAGTTTGAGCTTTGGTTCAACTCAATCGGACTTACGGTTTGAAAGTTATGCCCATTTCCGTGAATGGATGCAGAACCGGAAACTTGGATTTGGAATTAGCATATCCCTTTCGGATCGGATCGGCCTAGGAGGACCGGATCGGATTAAGACATCACTTCTTCACCAACTCAGCATCTTCCCTTCAACGCACAGGTGCCGGATCGGATTGGAGACCCCGGTTCGGATCGCGATGAGGCAGACCCGACCCGCCTGCATTAATCTACACAAAACTTCGCAATGTCTTCGGCTCCAAAGCTCCGCACCGGTTCGGATCGAGACCGAATCGATCCCCCTCGACTCTGCACAGAAGTGCACGCACGCTCTCTGCTAGAACAACCGGCTCGGTTCGGATCCAATCCGAACCGACTGGGCCTGCTGCTGCCACACTTCAGATTTGACTGATTCTCTTGCCATAACCACCTCCTACAAACACGGATCGGCCTCCACCTATCCTAGCACGACCTGAATACCACTTCTCCACTACTTCCGAGATCACCTCAGCGCGTGCCACGTGCCCCTCCGATCCGAACCGATTCAGACTCCCTGGCACTCCTCTACGCCTATAAATACACCACAACATGGCCATTTCAAGGGATTTTTGGCACTTGTTCTGGAGGGATTCCACCATTATCGACACAAGGACTTTGTGAACAGCGGAAGACCGCCCTCTAATCAATCAAAACACGAGGATTTCGTGTATAATCTTCCCTTTAATCTCCTCTTCTTCACTGTAAACACGAGGATTTCATGTATAAACTGCAAACAAACATCATTGTAATAGTTTACTTAAGATTTAAGAAACTATAAAGTGGAAGTAGGCTTGGATTGAGCCCAACCACTATAAAAATATTGTGTGTATGCTTTACTTTTACTGCTTTTTCTGCATTGTTCGGTGATCGTGAGGTTGTCACGTTGAATTTGTGTGTTAGTACCAAAATTTGGTCTAACATTTTCACACATATTTGCTTTCTCTTCTTCGCAGGTATGGATTATACTTGCAGCTGGCAGGCCCGGATCGGCCTTGGATTTCTTCGATTATCCAGAACACATCTTCCTTCATTCAGCAAGATATGTTCTGGGGGGAAAAATGATGACCCGCTTTTTAGTCAAAGCAGTCATACATGGAATCTCTTCTGAACAATACGCTCAAGTGTTGGGAATACCGTCAGAAGACAGCAAGCGATTTGGTTGAAATCGCATCACAAATAAAGAATGGCCCGGATCTCCTATCGGACGACCTTTTCTGGGCCCGAAATCATCAATTACGGAGCTGAGCTCAGTAATTCTCGTAGCTCTCTGAATAATCTTCAGTTTGAGCTTTGGTTCAACTCAATCGGACTTACGGTTTGAAAGTTATGCCCATTTCCGTGAATGGATGCAGAACCGGAAACTTGGATTTGGAATTAGCATATCCCTTTCGGATCGGATCGGCCTAGGAGGACCGGATCGGATTAAGACATCACTTCTTCACCAACTCAGCATCTTCCCTTCAACGCACAGGTGCCGGATCGGATTGGAGACCCCGGTTCGGATCGCGATGAGGCAGACCCGACCCGCCTGCATTAATCTACACAAAACTTCGCAATGTCTTCGGCTCCAAAGCTCCGCACCGGTTCGGATCGAGACCGAATCGATCCCCCTCGACTCTGCACAGAAGTGCACGCACGCTCTCTGCTAGAACAACCGGCTCGGTTCGGATCCAATCCGAACCGACTGGGCCTGCTGCTGCCACACTTCAGATTTGACTGATTCTCTTGCCATAACCACCTCCTACAAACACGGATCGGCCTCCACCTATCCTAGCACGACCTGAATACCACTTCTCCACTACTTCCGAGATCACCTCAGTGCGTGCCACGTGCCCCTCCGATCCGAACCGATTCAGACTCCCTGGCACTCCTCTACGCCTATAAATACACCACAACATGGCCATTTCAAGGGACTTTTGGCACTTGTTCTGGAGGGATTCCACCATTATCGACACAAGGACTTTGTGAACAGCGGAAGACCGCCCTCTAATCAATCAAAACACGAGGATTTCGTGTATAATCTTCCCTTTAATCTCCTCTTCTTCACTGTAAACACGAGGATTTCATGTATAAACTGCAAACAAACATCATTGTAATAGTTTACTTAAGATTTAAGAAACTATAAAGTGGAAGTAGGCTTGGATTGAGCCCAACCACTATAAAAATATTGTGTGTATGCTTTACTTTTACTGCTTTTTCTGCATTGTTCGGTGATCGTGAGGTTGTCACGTTGAATTTGGGTGTTAGTACCAAAATTTGGTCTAACATTTTCACACATATTTGCTTTCTCTTCTTCGCAGGTATGGATTATACTTGCAGCTGGCAGGCCCGGATCGGCCTTGGATTTCTTCGATTATCCAGAACACATCTTCCTTCATTCAGCAAGATATGTTCTAGGGGGAAAAATGATGACCCGCTTTTTAGTCAAAGCAGTCATACATGGAATCTCTTCTGAACAATACGCTCAAGTGTTGGGAATACCGTCAGAAGACAGCAAGCGATTTGGTTGAAATCGCATCACAAAGAAAGAATGGCCCAGATCTCCTATCGGACGACCTTTTCTGGGCCCGAAATCATCAATTATGGAGCTGAGCTCAGTAATTCTCGTTGCTCTCTGAATAATCTTCAGTTTGAGCTTTGGTTCAACTCAATCGGACTTACGGTTTGAAAGTTATGCCCATTTCTGTGAACGGATGCAGAACCGGAAACTTGGATTTGGAATTAGCATATCCCTTTCGGATCGGATCGGCCTAGGAGGACCGGATCGGATTAAGACATCACTCCTTCACCAACTCAGCATCTTCCCTTCAACGCACAGGTGCCGGATCGGATTGGAGACCCCGGTTCGGATCGCGATGAGGCAGACCCGACCCGCCTGCATTAATCTACACAAAACTTCGCAATGTCTTCGGCTCCAAAGCTCCGCACCGGTTCGGATCGAGACCGAATCGATCCCCCTCGACTCTGCACAGAAGTGCACGCACGCTCTCTGCTAGAACAACCGGCTCGGTTCGGATCCAATCCGAACCGACTGGGCCTGCTGCTGCCACACTTCAGATTTGACTGATTCTCTTGCCATAACCACCTCCTACAAACACGGATCGGCCTCCACCTATCCTAGCACGACCTGAATACCACTTCTCCACTACTTCCGAGATCACCTCAGCGCGTGCCACGTGCCCCTCTGATCCGAACCGATTCAGACTCCCTGGCACTCCTCTACGCCTATAAATACACCACAACATGGCCATTTCAAGGGACTTTTGGCACTTGTTCTGGAGGGATTCCACCATTATCGACACAAGGACTTTGTGAACAGCGGAAGACCGCCCTCTAATCAATCAAAACACGAGGATTTCGTGTATAATCTTCCCTTTAATCTCCTCTTCTTCACTGTAAACACGAGGATTTCATGTATAAACTGCAAACAAACATCATTGTAATAGTTTACTTAAGATTTAAGAAACTATAAAGTGGACGTAGGCTTGGATTGAGCCCAACCACTATAAAAATATTGTGTGTATGCTTTACTTTTACTGCTTTTTCTGCATTGTTCGGTGATCGTGAGGTTGTCGCGTTGAATTTGGGTGTTAGTACCAAAATTTGGTCTAACATTTTCACACATATTTGCTTTCTCTTCTTCGCAGGTATGGATTATACTTGCAGCTGGCAGGCCCGGATCGGCCTTGGATTTCTTCGATTATCCAGAACACATCTTCCTTCATTCAGCAAGATATGTTCTGGGGGGAAAAATGATGACCCGCTTTTTAGTCAAAGCAGTCATACATGGAATCTCTTCTGAACAATACGCTCAAGTGTTGGGAATACCGTCAGAAGACAGCAAGCGATTTGGTTGAAATCGCATCACAAACAAAGAATGGCCCGGATCTCCTATCGGACGACCTTTTCTGGGCCCGAAATCATCAATTACGGAGCTGAGCTCAGTAATTCTCGTAGCTCTTTGAATAATCTTCAGTTTGAGCTTTGGTTCAACTCAATCGGACTTACGGTTTGAAAGTTATGCCCATTTCCGTGAACGGATGCAGAACCGGAAACTTGGATTTGGAATTAGCATATCCCTTTCGGATCGGATCGGCCTAGGAGGACCGGATCGGATTAAGACATCACTCCTTCACCAACTCAGCATCTTCCCTTCAACGCACAGGTGCCGGATCGGATTGGAGACCTCGGTTCGGATCGCGATGAGGCAGACCCGACCCGCCTGCATTAATCTACACAAAACTTCGCAATGTCTTCGGCTCCAAAGCTCCGCACCGGTTCGGATCGAGACCGAATCGATCCCCCTCGACTCTGCACAGAAGTGCACGCACGCTCTCTGCTAGAACAACCGGCTCGGTTCGGATCCAATCCGAACCGACTGGGCCTGCTGCTGCCACACTTCAGATTTGACTGATTCTCTTGCCATAACCACCTCCTACAAACACGGATCGGCCTCCACCTATCCTAGCACGACCTGAATACCACTTCTCCACTACTTCCGAGATCACCTCAGCGCGTGCCACGTGCCCCTCCGATCCGAACCGATTCAGACTCCCTGGCACTCCTCTACGCCTATAAATACACCACAACATGGCCATTTCAAGGGACTTTTGGCACTTGTTCTGGAGGGATTCCACCATTATCGACACAAGGACTTTGTGAACAGCGGAAGACCGCCCTCTAATCAATCAAAACACGAGGATTTCGTGTATAATCTTCCCTTTAATCTCCTCTTCTTCACTGTAAACACGAGGATTTCATGTATAAACTGCAAACAAACATCATTGTAATAGTTTACTTAAGATTTAAGAAACTATAAAGTGGACGTAGGCTTGGATTGAGCCCAACCACTATAAAAATATTGTGTGTATGCTTTACTTTTACTGCTTTTTCTGCATTGTTCGGTGATCGTGAGGTTGTCGCGTTGAATTTGGGTGTTAGTACCAAAATTTGGTCTAACATTTTCACACATATTTGCTTTCTCTTCTTCGCAGGTATGGATTATACTTGCAGCTGGCAGGCCCGGATCGGCCTTGGATTTCTTCGATTATCCAGAACACATCTTCCTTCATTCAGCAAGATATGTTCTGGGGGGAAAAATGATGACCCGCTTTTTAGTCAAAGCAGTCATACATGGAATCTCTTCTGAACAATACGCTCAAGTGTTGGGAATACCGTCAGAAGACAGCAAGCGATTTGGTTGAAATCGCATCACAAACAAAGAATGGCCCGGATCTCCTATCGGACGACCTTTTCTGGGCCCGAAATCATCAATTACCGAGCTGAGCTCAGTAATTCTCGTAGCTCTTTGAATAATCTTCAGTTTGAGCTTTGGTTCAACTCAATCGGACTTACGGTTTGAAAGTTATGCCCATTTCCGTGAACGGATGCAGAACCGGAAACTTGGATTTGGAATTAGCATATCCCTTTCGGATCGGATCGGCCTAGGAGGACCGGATCGGATTAAGACATCACTCCTTCACCAACTCAGCATCTTCCCTTCAACGCACAGGTGCCGGATCGGATTGGAGACCCCGGTTCGGATCGCGATGAGGCAGACCCGACCCGCCTGCATTAATCTACACAAAACTTCGCAATGTCTTCGGCTCCAAAGCTCCGCACCGGTTCGGATCGTGACCGAATCGATCCCCCTCGACTCTGCACAGAAGTGCATGCACGCTCTCTGCTAGAACAACCGGCTCGGTTCGGATCCAATCCGAACCGACTGGGCCTGCTGCTGCCACACTTCAGATTTGACTGATTCTCTTGCCATAACCACCTCCTACAAACACGGATCGGCCTCCACCTATCCTAGCACGACCTGAATACCACTTCTCCACTACTTCCGAGATCACCTCAGCGCGTGCCACGTGCCCCTCCGATCCGAACCGATTCAGACTCCCTGGCACTCCTCTACGCCTATAAATACACCACAACATGGCCATTTCAAGGGACTTTTGGCACTTGTTCTGGAGGGATTCCACCATTATCGACACAAGGACTTTGTGAACAGCGGAAGACCGCCCTCTAATCAATCAAAACACGAGGATTTCGTGTATAATCTTCCCTTTAATCTCCTCTTCTTCACTGTAAACACGAGGATTTCATGTATAAACTGCAAACAAACATCATTGTAATAGTTTACTTAAGATTTAAGAAACTATAAAGTGGACGTAGGCTTGGATTGAGCCCAACCACTATAAAAATATTGTGTGTATGCTTTACTTTTACTGCTTTTTCTGCATTGTTCGGTGATCGTGAGGTTGTCACGTTGAATTTGGGAGTTAGTACCAAAATTTGGTCTAACATTTTCACACATATTTGCTTTCTCTTCTTCGCAGGTATGGATTATACTTGCAGCTGGCAGGCCCGGATCGGCCTTGGATTTCTTCGATTATCCAGAACACATCTTCCTTCATTCAGCAAGATATGTTCTGGGGGGAAAAATGATGACCCGCTTTTTAGTCAAAGCAGTCGTACATGGAATCTCTTCTGAACAATACGCTCAAGTGTTGGGAATACCGTCAGAAGACAGCAAGCGATTTGGTTGAAATCGCATCACAAACAAAGAATGGCCCGGATCTCCTATCGGACGACCTTTTCTGGGCCCGAAATCATCAATTACGGAGCTGAGCTCAGTAATTCTCGTAGCTCTCTGAATAATCTTCAGTTTGAGCTTTGGTTCAACTCAATCGGACTTACGGTTTGAAAGTTATGCCCATTTGCGTGAACGGATGCAGAACCGGAAACTTGGATTTGGAATTATCATATCCCTTTCGGATCGGATCGGCCTGGGAGGACCGGATCGGATTAAGACATCACTTCTTCACCAACTCAGCATCTTCCCTTCAACGCACAGGTGCCGGATCGGATTGGAGACCCCGGTTCGGATCACGATGAGGCAGACCCGACCCGCCTGCATTAATCTACACAAAACTTCGCAATGTCTTCGGCTCCAAAGCTCCGCACCGGTTCGGATCGTGACCGAACCGATTCCCCTCGACTCTGCACAGAAGTGCACGCACGCTCTCTGCTAGAACAACCGGCTCGGTTCGGATCCAATCCGAACCGACTGGGCCTGCTGCTGCCACACTTCAGATTTGACTGATTCTCTTGCCATAACCACCTCCTACAAACACGGATCGGCCTCCACCTATCCTAGCACGACCTGAATACCACTTCTCCACTACTTCCGAGATCACCTCAGTGCGTGCCACGTGCCCCTCCGATCCGAACCGATTCAGACTCCCTGGCACTCCTCTACGCCTATAAATACACCACAACATGGCCATTTCAAGGGACTTTTGGCACTTGTTCTGGAGGGATTCCACCATTATCGACACAAGGACTTTGTGAACAGCGGAAGACCGCCCTCTAATCAATCAAAACACGAGGATTTCGTGTATAATCTTTCCTTTAATCTCCTCTTCTTCACTGTAAACACGAGGATTTCATGTATAAACTGCAAACAAACATCATTGTAATAGTTTACTTAAGATTTAAGAAACTATAAAGTGGAAGTAGGCTTGGATTGAGCCCAACCACTATAAAAATATTGTGTGTATGCTTTACTTTTACTGCTTTTTCTGCATTGTTCGGTGATCGTGAGGTTGTCACGTTGAATTTGGGTGTTAGTACCAAAATTTGGTCTAACATTTTCACACATATTTGCTTTCTCTTCTTCGCAGGTATGGATTATACTTGCAGCTGGCAGGCCCGGATCGGCCTTGGATTTCTTCGATTATCCAGAACACATCTTCCTTCATTCAGCAAGATATGTTCTAGGGGGAAAAATGATGACCCGCTTTTTAGTCAAAGCAGTCATACATGGAATCTCTTCTGAACAATACGCTCAAGTGTTGGGAATACCGTCAGAAGACAGCAAGCGATTTGGTTGAAATCGCATCACAAAGAAAGAATGGCCCGGATCTCCTATCGGACGACCTTTTCTGGGCCCGAAATCATCAATTATGGAGCTGAGCTCAGTAATTCTCGTTGCTCTCTGAATAATCTTCAGTTTGAGCTTTGGTTCAACTCAATCGGACTTACGGTTTGAAAGTTATGCCCATTTCTGTGAACGGATGCAGAACCGGAAACTTGGATTTGGAATTAGCATATCCCTTTCGGATCGGATCGGCCTAGGAGGACCGGATCGGATTAAGACATCACTCCTTCACCAACTCAGCATCTTCCCTTCAACGCACAGGTGCCGGATCGGATTGGAGACCCCGGTTCGGATCGCGATGAGGCAGACCCGACCCGCCTGCATTAATCTACACAAAACTTCGCAATGTCTTCGGCTCCAAAGCTCCGCACCGGTTCGGATCGAGACCGAATCGATCCCCCTCGACTCTGCACAGAAGTGCACGCACACTCTCTGCTAGAACAACCGGCTCGGTTCGGATCCAATCCGAACCGACTGGGCCTGCTGCTGCCACACTTCAGATTTGACTGATTCTCTTGCCATAACCACCTCCAACAAACACGGATCGGCCTCCACCTATCCTAGCACGACCTGAATACCACTTCTCCACTACTTCCGAGATCACCTCAGCGCGTGCCACGTGCCCCTCCGATCCGAACCGATTCAGACTCCCTGGCACTCCTCTACGCCTATAAATACACCACAACATGGCCATTTCAAGGGACTTTTGGCACTTGTTCTGGAGGGATTCCACCATTATCGACACAAGGACTTTGTGAACAGCGGAAGACCGCCCTCTAATCAATCAAAACACGAGGATTTCGTGTATAATCTTCCCTTTAATCTCCTCTTCTTCACTGTAAACACGAGGATTTCATGTATAAACTGCAAACAAACATCATTGTAATAGTTTACTTAAGATTTAAGAAACTATAAAGTGGACGTAGGCTTGGATTGAGCCCAACCACTATAAAAATATTGTGTGTATGCTTTACTTTTACTGCTTTTTCTGCATTGTTCGGTGATCGTGAGGTTGTCGCGTTGAATTTGGGTGTTAGTACCAAAATTTGGTCTAACATTTTCACACATATTTGCTTTCTCTTCTTCGCAGGTATGGATTATACTTGCAGCTGGCAGGCCCGGATCGGCCTTGGATTTCTTCGATTATCCAGAACACATCTTCCTTCATTCAGCAAGATATGTTCTGGGGGGAAAAATGATGACCCGCTTTTTAGTCAAAGCAGTCATACATGGAATCTCTTCTGAACAATACGCTCAAGTGTTGGGAATACCGTCAGAAGACAGCAAGCGATTTGGTTGAAATCGCATCACAAACAAAGAATGGCCCGGATCTCCTATCGGACGACCTTTTCTGGGCCCGAAATCATCAATTACCGAGCTGAGCTCAGTAATTCTCGTAGCTCTTTGAATAATCTTCAGTTTGAGCTTTGGTTCAACTCAATCGGACTTACGGTTTGAAAGTTATGCCCATTTCCGTGAACGGATGCAGAACCGGAAACTTGGATTTGGAATTAGCATATCCCTTTCGGATCGGATCGGCCTAGGAGGACCGGATCGGATTAAGACATCACTCCTTCACCAACTCAGCATCTTCCCTTCAACGCACAGGTGCCGGATCGGATTGGAGACCCCGGTTCGGATCGCGATGAGGCAGACCCGACCCGCCTGCATTAATCTACACAAAACTTCGCAATGTCTTCGGCTCCAAAGCTCCGCACCGGTTCGGATCGTGACCGAATCGATCCCCCTCGACTCTGCACAGAAGTGCATGCACGCTCTCTGCTAGAACAACCGGCTCGGTTCGGATCCAATCCGAACCGACTGGGCCTGCTGCTGCCACACTTCAGATTTGACTGATTCTCTTGCCATAACCACCTCCTACAAACACGGATCGGCCTCCACCTATCCTAGCACGACCTGAATACCACTTCTCCACTACTTCCGAGATCACCTCAGCGCGTGCCACGTGCCCCTCCGATCCGAACCGATTCAGACTCCCTGGCACTCCTCTACGCCTATAAATACACCACAACATGGCCATTTCAAGGGACTTTTGGCACTTGTTCTGGAGGGATTCCACCATTATCGACACAAGGACTTTGTGAACAGCGGAAGACCGCCCTCTAATCAATCAAAACACGAGGATTTCGTGTATAATCTTCCCTTTAATCTCCTCTTCTTCACTGTAAACACGAGGATTTCATGTATAAACTGCAAACAAACATCATTGTAATAGTTTACTTAAGATTTAAGAAACTATAAAGTGGACGTAGGCTTGGATTGAGCCCAACCACTATAAAAATATTGTGTGTATGCTTTACTTTTACTGCTTTTTCTGCATTGTTCGGTGATCGTGAGGTTGTCACGTTGAATTTGGGAGTTAGTACCAAAATTTGGTCTAACATTTTCACACATATTTGCTTTCTCTTCTTCGCAGGTATGGATTATACTTGCAGCTGGCAGGCCCGGATCGGCCTTGGATTTCTTCGATTATCCAGAACACATCTTCCTTCATTCAGCAAGATATGTTCTGGGGGGAAAAATGATGACCCGCTTTTTAGTCAAAGCAGTCGTACATGGAATCTCTTCTGAACAATACGCTCAAGTGTTGGGAATACCGTCAGAAGACAGCAAGCGATTTGGTTGAAATCGCATCACAAACAAAGAATGGCCCGGATCTCCTATCGGACGACCTTTTCTGGGCCCGAAATCATCAATTACGGAGCTGGGCTCAGTAATTCTCGTAGCTCTCTGAATAATCTTCAGTTTGAGCTTTGGTTCAACTCAATCGGACTTACGGTTTGAAAGTTATGCCCATTTGCGTGAACGGATGCAGAACCGGAAACTTGGATTTGGAATTATCATATCCCTTTCGGATCGGATCGGCCTGGGAGGACCGGATCGGATTAAGACATCACTTCTTCACCAACTCAGCATCTTCCCTTCAACGCACAGGTGCCGGATCGGATTGGAGACCCCGGTTCGGATCACGATGAGGCAGACCCGACCCGCCTGCATTAATCTACACAAAACTTCGCAATGTCTTCGGCTCCAAAGCTCCGCACCGGTTCGGATCGTGACCGAACCGATTCCCCTCGACTCTGCACAGAAGTGCACGCACGCTCTCTGCTAGAACAACCGGCTCGGTTCGGATCCAATCCGAACCGACTGGGCCTGCTGCTGCCACACTTCAGATTTGACTGATTCTCTTGCCATAACCACCTCCTACAAACACGGATCGGCCTCCACCTATCCTAGCACGACCTGAATACCACTTCTCCACTACTTCCGAGATCACCTCAGCGCGTGCCACGTGCCCCTCCGATCCGAACCGATTCAGACTCCCTGGCACTCCTCTACGCCTATAAATACACCACAACATGGCCATTTCAAGGGACTTTTGGCACTTGTTCTGGAGGGATTCCACCATTATCGACACAAGGACTTTGTGAACAGCGGAAGACCGCCCTCTAATCAATCAAAACACGAGGATTTCGTGTATAATCTTCCCTTTAATCTCCTCTTCTTCACTGTAAACACGAGGATTTCATGTATAAACTGCAAACAAACATCATTGTAATAGTTTACTTAAGATTTAAGAAACTATAAAGTGGACGTAGGCTTGGATTGAGCCCAACCACTATAAAAATATTGTGTGTATGCTTTACTTTTACTGCTTTTTCTGCATTGTTCGGTGATCGTGAGGTTGTCACGTTGAATTTGGGAGTTAGTACCAAAATTTGGTCTAACATTTTCACACATATTTGCTTTCTCTTCTTCGCAGGTATGGATTATACTTGCAGCTGGCAGGCCCGGATCGGCCTTGGATTTCTTCGATTATCCAGAACACATCTTCCTTCATTCAGCAAGATATGTTCTGGGGGGAAAAATGATGACCCGCTTTTTAGTCAAAGCAGTCGTACATGGAATCTCTTCTGAACAATACGCTCAAGTGTTGGGAATACCGTCAGAAGACAGCAAGCGATTTGGTTGAAATCGCATCACAAACAAAGAATGGCCCGGATCTCCTATCGGACGACCTTTTCTGGGCCCGAAATCATCAATTACGGAGCTGAGCTCAGTAATTCTCGTAGCTCTCTGAATAATCTTCAGTTTGAGCTTTGGTTCAACTCAATCGGACTTACGGTTTGAAAGTTATGCCCATTTGCGTGAACGGATGCAGAACCGGAAACTTGGATTTGGAATTATCATATCCCTTTCGGATCGGATCGGCCTGGGAGGACCGGATCGGATTAAGACATCACTTCTTCACCAACTCAGCATCTTCCCTTCAACGCACAGGTGCCGGATCGGATTGGAGACCCCGGTTCGGATCGCGATGAGGCAGACCCGACCCGCCTGCATTAATCTACACAAAACTTCGCAATGTCTTCGGCTCCAAAGCTCCGCACCGGTTCGGATCGTGACCGAACCGATTCCCCTCGACTCTGCACAGAAGTGCACGCACGCTCTCTGCTAGAACAACCGGCTCGGTTCGGATCCAATCCGAACCGACTGGGCCTGCTGCTGCCACACTTCAGATTTGACTGATTCTCTTGCCATAACCACCTCCTACAAACACGGATCGGCCTCCACCTATCCTAGCACGACCTGAATACCACTTCTCCACTACTTCCGAGATCACCTCAGCGCGTGCCACGTGCCCCTCCGATCCGAACCGATTCAGACTCCCTGGCACTCCTCTACGCCTATAAATACACCACAACATGGCCATTTCAAGGGACTTTTGGCACTTGTTCTGGAGGGATTCCACCATTATCGACACAAGGACTTTGTGAACAGCGGAAGACCGCCCTCTAATCAATCAAAACACGAGGATTTCGTGTATAATCTTCCCTTTAATCTCCTCTTCTTCACTGTAAACACGAGGATTTCATGTATAAACTGCAAACAAACATCATTGTAATAGTTTACTTAAGATTTAAGAAACTATAAAGTGGACGTAGGCTTGGATTGAGCCCACCCACTATAAAAATATTGTGTGTATGCTTTACTTTTACTGCTTTTTCTGCATTGTTCGGTGATCGTGAGGTTGTCACGTTGAATTTGGGAGTTAGTACCAAAATTTGGTCTAACATTTTCACACATATTTGCTTTCTCTTCTTCGTAGGTATGGATTATACTTGCAGCTGGCAGGCCCGGATCGGCCTTGGATTTCTTCGATTATCCAGAACACATCTTCCTTCATTCAGCAAGATATGTTCTGGGGGGAAAAATGATGACCCGCTTTTTAGTCAAAGCAGTCATACATGGAATCTCCTCTGAACAATACGCTCAAGTGTTGGGAATACCGTCAGAAGACAGCAAGCGATTTGGTTGAAATCGCATCACAAACAAAGAATGGCCCGGATCTCCTATCGGACGACCTTTTCTGGGCCCGAAATCATCAATTACGGAGCTGAGCTCAGTAATTCTCGTAGCTCTCTGAATAATCTTCAGTTTGAGCTTTGGTTCAACTCAATCGGACTTATGGTTTGAAAGTTATGCCCATTTCCGTGAACGGATGCAGAACCGGAAACTTGGATTTGGAATTAGCATATCCCTTTCGGATCGGATCGGCCTAGGAGGACCGGATCGGATTAAGACATCACTCCTTCACCAACTCAGCATCTTCCCTTCAACGCACAGGTGCCGGATCGGATTGGGGACCCCGGTTCGGATCGCGATGAGGCAGACCCGACCCGCCTGCATTAATCTACACAAAACTTCGCAATGTCTTCGGCTCCAAAGCTCCGCACCGGTTCGGATCGTGACCGAACCGATTCCCCTCGACTCTGCACAGAAGTGCACGCACGCTCTCTGCTAGAACAACCGGCTCGGTTCGGATCCAATCCGAACCGACTGGGCCTGCTGCTGCCACACTTCAGATTTGACTGATTCTCTTGCCATAACCACCTCCTACAAACACGGATCGGCCTCCACCTATCCTAGCACGACCTGAATACCACTTCTCCACTACTTCCGAGATCACCTCAGCGCGTGCCACGTGCCCCTCCGATCCGAACCGATTCAGACTCCCTGGCACTCCTCTACGCCTATAAATACACCACAACATGGCCATTTCAAGGGACTTTTGGCACTTGTTCTGGAGGGATTCCACCATTATCGACACAAGGACTTTGTGAACAGCGGAAGACCGCCCTCTAATCAATCAAAACACGAGGATTTCGTGTATAATCTTCCCTTTAATCTCCTCTTCTTCACTGTAAACACGAGGATTTCATGTATAAACTGCAAACAAACATCATTGTAATAGTTTACTTAAGATTTAAGAAACTATAAAGTGGACGTAGGCTTGGATTGAGCCCACCCACTATAAAAATATTGTGTGTATGCTTTACTTTTACTGCTTTTTCTGCATTGTTCGGTGATCGTGAGGTTGTCACGTTGAATTTGGGAGTTAGTACCAAAATTTGGTCTAACATTTTCACACATATTTGCTTTCTCTTCTTCGCAGGTATGGATTATACTTGCAGCTGGCAGGCCCGGATCGGCCTTGGATTTCTTCGATTATCCAGAACACATCTTCCTTCATTCAGCAAGATATGTTCTGGGGGGAAAAATGATGACCCGCTTTTTAGTCAAAGCAGTCATACATGGAATCTCTTCTGAACAATACGCTCAAGTGTTGGGAATACCGTCAGAAGACAGCAAGCGATTTGGTTGAAATCGCATCACAAACAAAGAATGGCCCGGATCTCCTATCGGACGACCTTTTCTGGGCCCGAAATCATCAATTACGGAGCTGAGCTCAGTAATTCTCGTAGCTCTCTGAATAATCTTCAGTTTGAGCTTTGGTTCAACTCAATCGGACTTACGGTTTGAAAGTTATGCCCATTTCCGTGAACGGATGCAGAACCGGAAACTTGGATTTGGAATTAGCATATCCCTTTCGGATCGGAGCGGCCTAGGAGGACCGGATCGGATTAAGACATCACTCCTTCACCAACTCAGCATCTTCCCTTCAACGCACAGGTGCCGGATCGGATTGGGGACCCCGGTTCGGATCGCGATGAGGCAGACCCGACCCGCCTGCATTAATCTACACAAAACTTCGCAATGTCTTCGGCTCCAAAGCTCCGCACCGGTTCGGATCGTGACCGAACCGATTCCCCTCGACTCTGCACAGAAGTGCACGCACGCTCTCTGCTAGAACAACCGGCTCGGTTCGGATCCAATCCGAACCGACTGGGCCTGCTGCTGCCACACTTCAGATTTGACTGATTCTCTTGCCATAACCACCTCCTACAAACACGGATCGGCCTCCACCTATCCTAGCACGACCTGAATACCACTTCTCCACTACTTCCGAGATCACCTCAGCGCGTGCCACGTGCCCCTCCGATCCGAACCGATTCAGACTCCCTGGCACTCCTCTACGCCTATAAATACACCACAACATGGCCATTTCAAGGGACTTTTGGCACTTGTTCTGGAGGGATTCCACCATTATCGACACAAGGACTTTGTGAACAGCGGAAGACCGCCCTCTAATCAATCAAAACACGAGGATTTCGTGTATAATCTTCCCTTTAATCTCCTCTTCTTCACTGTAAACACGAGGATTTCATGTATAAACTGCAAACAAACATCATTGTAATAGTTTACTTAAGATTTAAGAAACTATAAAGTGGACGTAGGCTTGGATTGAGCCCACCCACTATAAAAATATTGTGTGTATGCTTTACTTTTACTGCTTTTTCTGCATTGTTCGGTGATCGTGAGGTTGTCACGTTGAATTTGGGAGTTAGTACCAAAATTTGGTCTAACATTTTCACACATATTTGCTTTCTCTTCTTCGCAGGTATGGATTATACTTGCAGCTGGCAGGCCCGGATCGGCCTTGGATTTCTTCGATTATCCAGAACACATCTTCCTTCATTCAGCAAGATATGTTCTGGGGGGAAAAATGATGACCCGCTTTTTAGTCAAAGCAGTCATACATGGAATCTCTTCTGAACAATACGCTCAAGTGTTGGGAATACCGTCAGAAGACAGCAAGCGATTTGGTTGAAATCGCATCACAAACAAAGAATGGCCCGGATCTCCTATCGGACGGCCTTTTCTGGGCCCGAAATCATCAATTACGGAGCTGAGCTCAGTAATTCTCGTAGCTCTCTGAATAATCTTCAGTTTGAGCTTTGGTTCAACTCAATCGGACTTACGGTTTGAAAGTTATGCCCATTTCCGTGAACGGATGCAGAACCGGAAACTTGGATTTGGAATTAGCATATCCCTTTCGGATCGGATCGGCCTAGGAGGACCGGATCGGATTAAGACATCACTCCTTCACCAACTCAGCATCTTCCCTTCAACGCACAGGTGCCGGATCGGATTGGGGACCCCGGTTCGGATCGCGATGAGGCAGACCCGACCCGCCTGCATTAATCTACACAAAACTTCGCAATGTCTTCGGCTCCAAAGCTCCGCACCGGTTCGGATCGTGACCGAACCGATTCCCCTCGACTCTGCACAGAAGTGCACGCACGCTCTCTGCTAGAACAACCGGCTCGGTTCGGATCCAATCCGAACCGACTGGGCCTGCTGCTGCCACACTTCAGATTTGACTGATTCTCTTGCCATAACCACCTCCTACAAACACGGATCGGCCTCCACCTATCCTAGCACGACCTGAATACCACTTCTCCACTACTTCCGAGATCACCTCAGCGCGTGCCACGTGCCCCTCCGATCCGAACCGATTCAGACTCCCTGGCACTCCTCTACGCCTATAAATACACCACAACATGGCCATTTCAAGGGACTTTTGGCACTTGTTCTGGAGGGATTCCACCATTATCGACACAAGGACTTTGTGAACAGCGGAAGACCGCCCTCTAATCAATCAAAACACGAGGATTTCGTGTATAATCTTCCCTTTAATCTCCTCTTCTTCACTGTAAACACGAGGATTTCATGTATAAACTGCAAACAAACATCATTGTAATAGTTTACTTAAGATTTAAGAAACTATAAAGTGGACGTAGGCTTGGATTGAGCCCACCCACTATAAAAATATTGTGTGTATGCTTTACTTTTACTGCTTTTTCTGCATTGTTCGGTGATCGTGAGGTTGTCACGTTGAATTTGGGAGTTAGTACCAAAATTTGGTCTAACATTTTCACACATATTTGCTTTCTCTTCTTCGCAGGTATGGATTATACTTGCAGCTGGCAGGCCCGGATCGGCCTTGGATTTCTTCGATTATCCAGAACACATCTTCCTTCATTCAGCAAGATATGTTCTGGGGGGAAAAATGATGACCCGCTTTTTAGTCAAAGCAGTCATACATGGAATCTCTTCTGAACAATACGCTCAAGTGTTGGGAATACCGTCAGAAGACAGCAAGCGATTTGGTTGAAATCGCATCACAAACAAAGAATGGCCCGGATCTCCTATCGGACGCCCTTTTCTGGGCCCGAAATCATCAATTACGGAGCTGAGCTCAGTAATTCTCGTAGCTCTCTGAATAATCTTCAGTTTGAGCTTTGGTTCAACTCAATCGGACTTACGGTTTGAAAGTTATGCCCATTTCCGTGAACGGATGCAGAACCGGAAACTTGGATTTGGAATTAGCATATCCCTTTCGGATCGGATCGGCCTAGGAGGACCGGATCGGATTAAGACATCACTCCTTCACCAACTCAGCATCTTCCCTTCAACGCACAGGTGCCGGATCGGATTGGGGACCCCGGTTCGGATCGCGATGAGGCAGACCCGACCCGCCTGCATTAATCTACACAAAACTTCGCAATGTCTTCGGCTCCAAAGCTCCGCACCGGTTCGGATCGTGACCGAACCGATTCCCCTCGACTCTGCACAGAAGTGCACGCACGCTCTCTGCTAGAACAACCGGCTCGGTTCGGATCCAATCCGAACCGACTGGGCCTGCTGCTGCCACACTTCAGATTTGACTGATTCTCTTGCCATAACCACCTCCTACAAACACGGATCGGCCTCCACCTATCCTAGCACGGCCTGAATACCACTTCTCCACTACTTCCGAGATCACCTCAGCGCGTGCCACGTGCCCCTCCGATCCGAACCGATTCAGACTCCCTGGCACTCCTCTACGCCTATAAATACACCACAACATGGCCATTTCAAGGGACTTTTGGCACTTGTTCTGGAGGGATTCCACCATTATCGACACAAGGACTTTGTGAACAGCCGAAGACCGCCCTCTAATCAATCAAAACACGAGGATTTCGTGTATAATCTTCCCTTTAATCTCCTCTACTTCACTGTAAACACGAGGATTTCATGTATAAACTGCAAACAAACATCATTGTAATAGTTTACTTAAGATTTAAGAAACTATAAAGTGGACGTAGGCTTGGATTGAGCCCAACCACTATAAAAATATTGTGTGTATGCTTTACTTTTACTGCTTTTTCTGCATTGTTCGGTGATCATGAGGTTGTCACGTTGAATTAGGGAGTTAGTACCAAAATTTGGTCTAACATTTTCACACATATTTGCTTTCTCTTCTTCGCAGGTATGGATTATACTTGCAGCTGGCAGGCCCGGATCGGCCTTGGATTTCTTCGATTATCCAGAACACATCTTCCTTCATTCAGCAAGATATGTTCTGGGGGGAAAAATGATGACCCGCTTTTTAGTCAAAGCAGTCATACATGGAATCTCTTCTGAATAATACGCTCAAGTGTTGGGAATACCGTCAGAAGACAGCAAGCGATTTGGTTGAAATCGCATCACAAACAAAGAATGGCCCGGATCTCCTATCGGACGGCCTTTTCTGGGCCCGAAATCATCAATTACGGAGCTGAGCTCAGTAATTCTCGTAGCTCTCTGAATAATCTTCAGTTTGAGCTTTGGTTCAACTCAATCGGACTTACGGTTTGAAAGTTATGCCCATTTCCGTGAACGGATGCAGAACCGGAAACTTGGATTTGGAATTAGCATATCCCTTTCGGATCGGATCGGCCTAGGAGGACCGGATCGGATTAAGACATCACTCCTTCACCAACTCAGCATCTTCCCTTCAACGCACAGGTGCCGGATCGGATTGGGGACCCCGGTTCGGATCGCGATGAGGCAGACCCGACCCGCCTGCATTAATCTACACAAAACTTCGCAATGTCTTCGGCTCCAAAGCTCCGCACCGGTTCGGATCGTGACCGAACCGATTCCCCTCGACTCTGCACAGAAGTGCACGCACGCTCTCTGCTAGAACAACCGGCTCGGTTCGGATCCAATCCGAACCGACTGGGCCTGCTGCTGCCACACTTCAGATTTGACTGATTCTCTTGCCATAACCACCTCCTACAAACACGGATCGGCCTCCACCTATCCTAGCACGACCTGAATACCACTTCTCCACTACTTCCGAGATCACCTCAGCGCGTGCCACGTGCCCCTCCGATCCGAACCGATTCAGACTCCCTGGCACTCCTCTACGCCTATAAATACACCACAACATGGCCATTTCAAGGGACTTTTGGCACTTGTTCTGGAGGGATTCCACCATTATCGACACAAGGACTTTGTGAACAGCCGAAGACCGCCCTCTAATCAATCAAAACACGAGGATTTCGTGTATAATCTTCCCTTTAATCTCCTCTACTTCACTGTAAACACGAGGATTTCATGTATAAACTGCAAACAAACATCATTGTAATAGTTTACTTAAGATTTAAGAAACTATAAAGTGGACGTAGGCTTGGATTGAGCCCAACCACTATAAAAATATTGTGTGTATGCTTTACTTTTACTGCTTTTTCTGCATTGTTCGGTGATCATGAGGTTGTCACGTTGAATTAGGGAGTTAGTACCAAAATTTGGTCTAACATTTTCACACATATTTGCTTTCTCTTCTTCGCAGGTATGGATTATACTTGCAGCTGGCAGGCCCGGATCGGCCTTGGATTTCTTCGATTATCCAGAACACATCTTCCTTCATTCAGCAAGATATGTTCTGGGGGGAAAAATGATGACCCGCTTTTTAGTCAAAGCAGTCATACATGGAATCTCTTCTGAATAATACGCTCAAGTGTTGGGAATACCGTCAGAAGACAGCAAGCGATTTGGTTGAAATCGCATCACAAACAAAGAATGGCCGGGATCTCCTATCGGACGGCCTTTTCTGGGCCCGAAATCATCAATTACGGAGCTGAGCTCAGTAATTCTCGTAGCTCTCTGAATAATCTTCAGTTTGAGCTTTGGTTCAACTCAATCGGACTTACGGTTTGAAAGTTATGCCCATTTCCGTGAACGGATGCAGAACCGGAAACTTGGATTTGGAATTAGCATATCCCTTTCGGATCGGATCGGCCTAGGAGGACCGGATCGGATTAAGACATCACTCCTTCACCAACTCAGCATCTTCCCTTCAACGCACAGGTGCCGGATCGGATTGGGGACCCCGGTTCGGATCGCGATGAGGCAGACCCGACCCGCTTGCATTAATCTACACAAAACTTCGCAATGTCTTCGGCTCCAAAGCTCCGCACCGGTTCGGATCGTGACCGAACCGATTCCCCTCGACTCTGCACAGAAGTGCACGCACGCTCTCTGCTAGAACAACCGGCTCGGTTCGGATCCAATCCGAACCGACTGGGCCTGCTGCTGCCACACTTCAGATTTGACTGATTCTCTTGCCATAACCACCTCCTACAAACACGGATCGGCCTCCACCTATCCTAGCACGACCTGAATACCACTTCTCCACTACTTCCGAGATCACCTCAGCGCGTGCCACGTGCCCCTCCGATCCGAACCGATTCAGACTCCCTGGCACTCCTCTACGCCTATAAATACACCACAACATGGCCATTTCAAGGGACTTTTGGCACTTGTTCTGGAGGGATTCCACCATTATCGACACAAGGACTTTGTGAACAGCGGAAGACCGCCCTCTAATCAATCAAAACACGAGGATTTCGTGTATAATCTTCCCTTTAATCTCCTCTTCTTCACTGTAAACACGAGGATTTCATGTATAAACTGCAAACAAACATCATTGTAATAGTTTACTTAAGATTTAAGAAACTATAAAGTGGACGTAGGCTTGGATTGAGCCCAACCACTATAAAAATATTGTGTGTATGCTTTACTTTTACTGCTTTTTCTGCATTGTTCGGTGATCATGAGGTTGTCACGTTGAATTAGGGAGTTAGTACCAAAATTTGGTCTAACATTTTCACACATATTTGCTTTCTCTTCTTCGCAGGTATGGATTATACTTGCAGCTGGCAGGCCCGGATCGGCCTTGGATTTCTTCGATTATCCAGAACACATCTTCCTTCATTCAGCAAGATATGTTCTGGGGGGAAAAATGATGACCCGCTTTTTAGTCAAAGCAGTCATACATGGAATCTCTTCTGAATAATACGCTCAAGTGTTGGGAATACCGTCAGAAGACAGCAAGCGATTTGGTTGAAATCGCATCACAAACAAAGAATGGCCCGGATCTCCTATCGGACGGCCTTTTCTGGGCCCGAAATCATCAATTACGGAGCTGAGCTCAGTAATTCTCGTAGCTCTCTGAATAATCTTCAGTTTGAGCTTTGGTTCAACTCAATCGGACTTACGGTTTGAAAGTTATGCCCATTTCCGTGAACGGATGCAGAACCGGAAACTTGGATTTGGAATTAGCATATCCCTTTCGGATCGGATCGGCCTAGGAGGACCGGATCGGATTAAGACATCACTCCTTCACCAACTCAGCATCTTCCCTTCAACGCACAGGTGCCGGATCGGATTGGGGACCCCGGTTCGGGTCGCGATGAGGCAGACCCGACCCGCCTGCATTAATCTACACAAAACTTCGCAATGTCTTCGGCTCCAAAGCTCCGCACCGGTTCGGATCGTGACCGAACCGATTCCCCTCGACTCTGCACAGAAGTGCACGCACGCTCTCTGCTAGAACAACCGGCTCGGTTCGGATCCAATCCGAACCGACTGGGCCTGCTGCTGCCACACTTCAGATTTGACTGATTCTCTTGCCATAACCACCTCCTACAAACACGGATCGGCCTCCACCTATCCTAGCACGACCTGAATACCACTTCTCCACTACTTCCGAGATCACCTCAGCGCGTGCCACGTGCCCCTCCGATCCGAACCGATTCAGACTCCCTGGCACTCCTCTACGCCTATAAATACACCACAACATGGCCATTTCAAGGGACTTTTGGCACTTGTTCTGGAGGGATTCCACCATTATCGACACAAGGACTTTGTGAACAGCGGAAGACCGCCCTCTAATCAATCAAAACACGAGGATTTCGTGTATAATCTTCCCTTTAATCTCCTCTTCTTCACTGTAAACACGAGGATTTCATGTATAAACTGCAAACAAACATCATTGTAATAGTTTACTTAAGATTTAAGAAACTATAAAGTGGACGTAGGCTTGGATTGAGCCCAACCACTATAAAAATATTGTGTGTATGCTTTACTTTTACTGCTTTTTCTGCATTGTTCGGTGATCATGAGGTTGTCACGTTGAATTAGGGAGTTAGTACCAAAATTTGGTCTAACATTTTCACACATATTTGCTTTCTCTTCTTCGCAGGTATGGATTATACTTGCAGCTGGCAGGCCCGGATCGGCCTTGGATTTCTTCGATTATCCAGAACACATCTTCCTTCATTCAGCAAGATATGTTCTGGGGGGAAAAATGATGACCCGCTTTTTAGTCAAAGCAGTCATACATGGAATCTCTTCTGAATAATACGCTCAAGTGTTGGGAATACCGTCAGAAGACAGCAAGCGATTTGGTTGAAATCGCATCACAAACAAAGAATGGCCCGGATCTCCTATCGGACGGCCTTTTCTGGGCCCGAAATCATCAATTACGGAGCTGAGCTCAGTAATTCTCGTAGCTCTCTGAATAATCTTCAGTTTGAGCTTTGGTTCAACTCAATCGGACTTACGGTTTGAAAGTTATGCCCATTTCCGTGAACGGATGCAGAACCGGAAACTTGGATTTGGAATTAGCATATCCCTTTCGGATCGGATCGGCCTAGCAGGACCGGATCGGATTAAGACATCACTCCTTCACCAACTCAGCATCTTCCCTTCAACGCACAGGTGCCGGATCGGATTGGGGACCCCGGTTCGGATCGCGATGAGGCAGACCCGACCCGCCTGCATTAATCTACACAAAACTTCGCAATGTCTTCGGCTCCAAAGCTCCGCACCGGTTCGGATCGTGACCGAACCGATTCCCCTCGACTCTGCACAGAAGTGCACGCACGCTCTCTGCTAGAACAACCGGCTCGGTTCGGATCCAATCCGAACCGACTGGGCCTGCTGCTGCCACACTTCAGATTTGACTGATTCTCTTGCCATAACCACCTCCTACAAACACGGATCGGCCTCCACCTATCCTAGCACGACCTGAATACCACTTCTCCACTACTTCCGAGATCACCTCAGCGCGTGCCACGTGCCCCTCCGATCCGAACCGATTCAGACTCCCTGGCACTCCTCTACGCCTATAAATACACCACAACATGGCCATTTCAAGGGACTTTTGGCACTTGTTCTGGAGGGATTCCACCATTATCGACACAAGGACTTTGTGAACAGCGGAAGACCGCCCTCTAATCAATCAAAACACGAGGATTTCGTGTATAATCTTCCCTTTAATCTCCTCTTCTTCACTGTAAACACGAGGATTTCATGTATAAACTGCAAACAAACATCATTGTAATAGTTTACTTAAGATTTAAGAAACTATAAAGTGGACGTAGGCTTGGATTGAGCCCAACCACTATAAAAATATTGTGTGTATGCTTTACTTTTACTGCTTTTTCTGCATTGTTCGGTGATCATGAGGTTGTCACGTTGAATTAGGGAGTTAGTACCAAAATTTGGTCTAACATTTTCACACATATTTGCTTTCTCTTCTTCGCAGGTATGGATTATACTTGCAGCTGGCAGGCCCGGATCGGCCTTGGATTTCTTCGATTATCCAGAACACATCTTCCTTCATTCAGCAAGATATGTTCTGGGGGGAAAAATGATGACCCGCTTTTTAGTCAAAGCAGTCATACATGGAATCTCTTCTGAATAATACGCTCAAGTGTTGGGAATACCGTCAGAAGACAGCAAGCGATTTGGTTGAAATCGCATCACAAACAAAGAATGGCCCGGATCTCCTATCGGACGGCCTTTTCTGGGCCCGAAATCATCAATTACGGAGCTGAGCTCAGTAATTCTCGTAGCTCTCTGAATAATCTTCAGTTTGAGCTTTGGTTCAACTCAATCGGACTTACGGTTTGAAAGTTATGCCCATTTCCGTGAACGGATGCAGAACCGGAAACTTGGATTTGGAATTAGCATATCCCTTTCGGATCGGATCGGCCTAGGAGGACCGGATCGGATTAAGACATCACTCCTTCACCAACTCAGCATCTTCCCTTCAACGCACAGGTGCCGGATCGGATTGGGGACCCCGGTTCGGATCGCGATGAGGCAGACCCGACCCGCCTGCATTAATCTACACAAAACTTCGCAATGTCTTCGGCTCCAAAGCTCCGCACCGGTTCGGATCGTGACCGAACCGATTCCCCTCGACTCTGCACAGAAGTGCACGCACGCTCTGTGCTAGAACAACCGGCTCGGTTCGGATCCAATCCGAACCGACTGGGCCTGCTGCTGCCACACTTCAGATTTGACTGATTCTCTTGCCATAACCACCTCCTACAAACACGGATCGGCCTCCACCTATCCTAGCACGACCTGAATACCACTTCTCCACTACTTCCGAGATCACCTCAGCGCGTGCCACGTGCCCCTCCGATCCGAACCGATTCAGACTCCCTGGCACTCCTCTACGCCTATAAATACACCACAACATGGCCATTTCAAGGGACTTTTGGCACTTGTTCTGGAGGGATTCCACCATTATCGACACAAGGACTTTGTGAACAGCGGAAGACCGCCCTCTAATCAATCAAAACACGAGGATTTCGTGTATAATCTTCCCTTTAATCTCCTCTTCTTCACTGTAAACACGAGGATTTCATGTATAAACTGCAAACAAACATCATTGTAATAGTTTACTTAAGATTTAAGAAACTATAAAGTGGACGTAGGCTTGGATTGAGCCCAACCACTATAAAAATATTGTGTGTATGCTTTACTTTTACTGCTTTTTCTGCATTGTTCGGTGATCATGAGGTTGTCACGTTGAATTAGGGAGTTAGTACCAAAATTTGGTCTAACATTTTCACACATATTTGCTTTCTCTTCTTCGCAGGTATGGATTATACTTGCAGCTGGCAGGCCCGGATCGGCCTTGGATTTCTTCGATTATCCAGAACACATCTTCCTTCATTCAGCAAGATATGTTCTGGGGGGAAAAATGATGACCCGCTTTTTAGTCAAAGCAGTCATACATGGAATCTCTTCTGAATAATACGCTCAAGTGTTGGGAATACCGTCAGAAGACAGCAAGCGATTTGGTTGAAATCGCATCACAAACAAAGAATGGCCCGGATCTCCTATCGGACGGCCTTTTCTGGGCCCGAAATCATCAATTACGGAGCTGAGCTCAGTAATTCTCGTAGCTCTCTGAATAATCTTCAGTTTGAGCTTTGGTTCAACTCAATCGGACTTACGGTTTGAAAGTTATGCCCATTTCCGTGAACGGATGCAGAACCGGAAACTTGGATTTGGAATTAGCATATCCCTTTCGGATCGGATCGGCCTAGGAGGACCGGATCGGATTAAGACATCACTCCTTCACCAACTCAGCATCTTCCCTTCAACGCACAGGTGCCGGATCGGATTGGGGACCCCGGTTCGGATCGCGATGAGGCAGACCCGACCCGCCTGCATTAATCTACACAAAACTTCGCAATGTCTTCGGCTCCAAAGCTCCGCACCGGTTCGGATCGTGACCGAACCGATTCCCCTCGACTCTGCACAGAAGTGCACGCACGCTCTCTGCTAGAACAACCGGCTCGGTTCGGATCCAATCCGAACCGACTGGGCCTGCTGCTGCCACACTTCAGATTTGACTGATTCTCTTGCCATAACCACCTCCTACAAACACGGATCGGCCTCCACCTATCCTAGCACGACCTGAATACCACTTCTCCACTACTTCCGAGATCACCTCAGCGCGTGCCACGTGCCCCTCCGATCCGAACCGATTCAGACTCCCTGGCACTCCTCTACGCCTATAAATACACCACAACATGGCCATTTCAAGGGACTTTTGGCACTTGTTCTGGAGGGATTCCACCATTATCGACACAAGGACTTTGTGAACAGCGGAAGACCGCCCTCTAATCAATCAAAACACGAGGATTTCGTGTATAATCTTCCCTTTAATCTCCTCTTCTTCACTGTAAACACGAGGATTTCATGTATAAACTGCAAACAAACATCATTGTAATAGTTTACTTAAGATTTAAGAAACTATAAAGTGGACGTAGGCTTGGATTGAGCCCAACCACTATAAAAATATTGTGTGTATGCTTTACTTTTACTGCTTTTTCTGCATTGTTCGGGGATCATGAGGTTGTCACGTTGAATTAGGGAGTTAGTACCAAAATTTGGTCTAACATTTTCACACATATTTGCTTTCTCTTCTTCGCAGGTATGGATTATACTTGCAGCTGGCAGGCCCGGATCGGCCTTGGATTTCTTCGATTATCCAGAACACATCTTCCTTCATTCAGCAAGATATGTTCTGGGGGGAAAAATGATGACCCGCTTTTTAGTCAAAGCAGTCATACATGGAATCTCTTCTGAATAATACGCTCAAGTGTTGGGAATACCGTCAGAAGACAGCAAGCGATTTGGTTGAAATCGCATCACAAACAAAGAATGGCCCGGATCTCCTATCGGACGGCCTTTTCTGGGCCCGAAATCATCAATTACGGAGCTGAGCTCAGTAATTCTCGTAGCTCTCTGAATAATCTTCAGTTTGAGCTTTGGTTCAACTCAATCGGACTTACGGTTTGAAAGTTATGCCCATTTCCGTGAACGGATGCAGAACCGGAAACTTGGATTTGGAATTAGCATATCCCTTTCGGATCGGATCGGCCTAGGAGGACCGGATCGGATTAAGACATCACTCCTTCACCAACTCAGCATCTTCCCTTCAACGCACAGGTGCCGGATCGGATTGGGGACCCCGGTTCGGATCGCGATGAGGCAGACCCGACCCGCCTGCATTAATCTACACAAAACTTCGCAATGTCTTCGGCTCCAAAGCTCCGCACCGGTTCGGATCGTGACCGAACCGATTCCCCTCGACTCTGCACAGAAGTGCACGCACGCTCTGTGCTAGAACAACCGGCTCGGTTCGGATCCAATCCGAACCGACTGGGCCTGCTGCTGCCACACTTCAGATTTGACTGATTCTCTTGCCATAACCACCTCCTACAAACACGGATCGGCCTCCACCTATCCTAGCACGACCTGAATACCACTTCTCCACTACTTCCGAGATCACCTCAGCGCGTGCCACGTGCCCCTCCGATCCGAACCGATTCAGACTCCCTGGCACTCCTCTACGCCTATAAATACACCACAACATGGCCATTTCAAGGGACTTTTGGCACTTGTTCTGGAGGGATTCCACCATTATCGACACAAGGACTTTGTGAACAGCGGAAGACCGCCCTCTAATCAATCAAAACACGAGGATTTCGTGTATAATCTTCCCTTTAATCTCCTCTTCTTCACTGTAAACACGAGGATTTCATGTATAAACTGCAAACAAACATCATTGTAATAGTTTACTTAAGATTTAAGAAACTATAAAGTGGACGTAGGCTTGGATTGAGCCCAACCACTATAAAAATATTGTGTGTATGCTTTACTTTTACTGCTTTTTCTGCATTGTTCGGTGATCATGAGGTTGTCACGTTGAATTAGGGAGTTAGTACCAAAATTTGGTCTAACATTTTCACACATATTTGCTTTCTCTTCTTCGCAGGTATGGATTATACTTGCAGCTGGCAGGCCCGGATCGGCCTTGGATTTCTTCGATTATCCAGAACACATCTTCCTTCATTCAGCAAGATATGTTCTGGGGGGAAAAATGATGACCCGCTTTTTAGTCAAAGCAGTCATACATGGAATCTCTTCTGAATAATACGCTCAAGTGTTGGGAATACCGTCAGAAGACAGCAAGCGATTTGGTTGAAATCGCATCACAAACAAAGAATGGCCCGGATCTCCTATCGGACGGCCTTTTCTGGGCCCGAAATCATCAATTACGGAGCTGAGCTCAGTAATTCTCGTAGCTCTCTGAATAATCTTCAGTTTGAGCTTTGGTTCAACTCAATCGGACTTACGGTTTGAAAGTTATGCCCATTTCCGTGAACGGATGCAGAACCGGAAACTTGGATTTGGAATTAGCATATCCCTTTCGGATCGGATCGGCCTAGGAGGACCGGATCGGATTAAGACATCACTCCTTCACCAACTCAGCATCTTCCCTTCAACGCACAGGTGCCGGATCGGATTGGGGACCCCGGTTCGGATCGCGATGAGGCAGACCCGACCCGCCTGCATTAATCTACACAAAACTTCGCAATGTCTTCGGCTCCAAAGCTCCGCACCGGTTCGGATCGTGACCGAACCGATTCCCCTCGACTCTGCACAGAAGTGCACGCACGCTCTGTGCTAGAACAACCGGCTCGGTTCGGATCCAATCCGAACCGACTGGGCCTGCTGCTGCCACACTTCAGATTTGACTGATTCTCTTGCCATAACCACCTCCTACAAACACGGATCGGCCTCCACCTATCCTAGCACGACCTGAATACCACTTCTCCACTACTTCCGAGATCACCTCAGCGCGTGCCACGTGCCCCTCCGATCCGAACCGATTCAGACTCCCTGGCACTCCTCTACGCCTATAAATACACCACAACATGGCCATTTCAAGGGACTTTTGGCACTTGTTCTGGAGGGATTCCACCATTATCGACACAAGGACTTTGTGAACAGCGGAAGACCGCCCTCTAATCAATCAAAACACGAGGATTTCGTGTATAATCTTCCCTTTAATCTCCTCTTCTTCACTGTAAACACGAGGATTTCATGTATAAACTGCAAACAAACATCATTGTAATAGTTTACTTAAGATTTAAGAAACTATAAAGTGGACGTAGGCTTGGATTGAGCCCAACCACTATAAAAATATTGTGTGTATGCTTTACTTTTACTGCTTTTTCTGCATTGTTCGGTGATCATGAGGTTGTCACGTTGAATTAGGGAGTTAGTACCAAAATTTGGTCTAACATTTTCACACATATTTGCTTTCTCTTCTTCGCAGGTATGGATTATACTTGCAGCTGGCAGGCCCGGATCGGCCTTGGATTTCTTCGATTATCCAGAACACATCTTCCTTCATTCAGCAAGATATGTTCTGGGGGGAAAAATGATGACCCGCTTTTTAGTCAAAGCAGTCATACATGGAATCTCTTCTGAATAATACGCTCAAGTGTTGGGAATACCGTCAGAAGACAGCAAGCGATTTGGTTGAAATCGCATCACAAACAAAGAATGGCCCGGATCTCCTATCGGACGGCCTTTTCTGGGCCCGAAATCATCAATTACGGAGCTGAGCTCAGTAATTCTCGTAGCTCTCTGAATAATCTTCAGTTTGAGCTTTGGTTCAACTCAATCGGACTTACGGTTTGAAAGTTATGCCCATTTCCGTGAACGGATGCAGAACCGGAAACTTGGATTTGGAATTAGCATATCCCTTTCGGATCGGATCGGCCTAGGAGGACCGGATCGGATTAAGACATCACTCCTTCACCAACTCAGCATCTTCCCTTCAACGCACAGGTGCCGGATCGGATTGGGGACCCCGGTTCGGATCGCGATGAGGCAGACCCGACCCGCCTGCATTAATCTACACAAAACTTCGCAATGTCTTCGGCTCCAAAGCTCCGCACCGGTTCGGATCGTGACCGAACCGATTCCCCTCGACTCTGCACAGAAGTGCACGCACGCTCTGTGCTAGAACAACCGGCTCGGTTCGGATCCAATCCGAACCGACTGGGCCTGCTGCTGCCACACTTCAGATTTGACTGATTCTCTTGCCATAACCACCTCCTACAAACACGGATCGGCCTCCACCTATCCTAGCACGACCTGAATACCACTTCTCCACTACTTCCGAGATCACCTCAGCGCGTGCCACGTGCCCCTCCGATCCGAACCGATTCAGACTCCCTGGCACTCCTCTACGCCTATAAATACACCACAACATGGCCATTTCAAGGGACTTTTGGCACTTGTTCTGGAGGGATTCCACCATTATCGACACAAGGACTTTGTGAACAGCGGAAGACCGCCCTCTAATCAATCAAAACACGAGGATTTCGTGTATAATCTTCCCTTTAATCTCCTCTTCTTCACTGTAAACACGAGGATTTCATGTATAAACTGCAAACAAACATCATTGTAATAGTTTACTTAAGATTTAAGAAACTATAAAGTGGACGTAGGCTTGGATTGAGCCCAACCACTATAAAAATATTGTGTGTATGCTTTACTTTTACTGCTTTTTCTGCATTGTTCGGTGATCATGAGGTTGTCACGTTGAATTAGGGAGTTAGTACCAAAATTTGGTCTAACATTTTCACACATATTTGCTTTCTCTTCTTCGCAGGTATGGATTATACTTGCAGCTGGCAGGCCCGGATCGGCCTTGGATTTCTTCGATTATCCAGAACACATCTTCCTTCATTCAGCAAGATATGTTCTGGGGGGAAAAATGATGACCCGCTTTTTAGTCAAAGCAGTCATACATGGAATCTCTTCTGAATAATACGCTCAAGTGTTGGGAATACCGTCAGAAGACAGCAAGCGATTTGGTTGAAATCGCATCACAAACAAAGAATGGCCCGGATCTCCTATCGGACGGCCTTTTCTGGGCCCGAAATCATCAATTACGGAGCTGAGCTCAGTAATTCTCGTAGCTCTCTGAATAATCTTCAGTTTGAGCTTTGGTTCAACTCAATCGGACTTACGGTTTGAAAGTTATGCCCATTTCCGTGAACGGATGCAGAACCGGAAACTTGGATTTGGAATTAGCATATCCCTTTCGGATCGGATCGGCCTAGGAGGACCGGATCGGATTAAGACATCACTCCTTCACCAACTCAGCATCTTCCCTTCAACGCACAGGTGCCGGATCGGATTGGGGACCCCGGTTCGGATCGCGATGAGGCAGACCCGACCCGCCTGCATTAATCTACACAAAACTTCGCAATGTCTTCGGCTCCAAAGCTCCGCACCGGTTCGGATCGTGACCGAACCGATTCCCCTCGACTCTGCACAGAAGTGCACGCACGCTCTCTGCTAGAACAACCGGCTCGGTTCGGATCCAATCCGAACCGACTGGGCCTGCTGCTGCCACACTTCAGATTTGACTGATTCTCTTGCCATAACCACCTCCTACAAACACGGATCGGCCTCCACCTATCCTAGCACGACCTGAATACCACTTCTCCACTACTTCCGAGATCACCTCAGCGCGTGCCACGTGCCCCTCCGATCCGAACCGATTCAGACTCCCTGGCACTCCTCTACGCCTATAAATACACCACAACATGGCCATTTCAAGGGACTTTTGGCACTTGTTCTGGAGGGATTCCACCATTATCGACACAAGGACTTTGTGAACAGCGGAAGACCGCCCTCTAATCAATCAAAACACGAGGATTTCGTGTATAATCTTCCCTTTAATCTCCTCTTCTTCACTGTAAACACGAGGATTTCATGTATAAACTGCAAACAAACATCATTGTAATAGTTTACTTAAGATTTAAGAAACTATAAAGTGGACGTAGGCTTGGATTGAGCCCAACCACTATAAAAATATTGTGTGTATGCTTTACTTTTACTGCTTTTTCTGCATTGTTCGGGGATCATGAGGTTGTCACGTTGAATTAGGGAGTTAGTACCAAAATTTGGTCTAACATTTTCACACATATTTGCTTTCTCTTCTTCGCAGGTATGGATTATACTTGCAGCTGGCAGGCCCGGATCGGCCTTGGATTTCTTCGATTATCCAGAACACATCTTCCTTCATTCAGCAAGATATGTTCTGGGGGGAAAAATGATGACCCGCTTTTTAGTCAAAGCAGTCATACATGGAATCTCTTCTGAATAATACGCTCAAGTGTTGGGAATACCGTCAGAAGACAGCAAGCGATTTGGTTGAAATCGCATCACAAACAAAGAATGGCCCGGATCTCCTATCGGACGGCCTTTTCTGGGCCCGAAATCATCAATTACGGAGCTGAGCTCAGTAATTCTCGTAGCTCTCTGAATAATCTTCAGTTTGAGCTTTGGTTCAACTCAATCGGACTTACGGTTTGAAAGTTATGCCCATTTCCGTGAACGGATGCAGAACCGGAAACTTGGATTTGGAATTAGCATATCCCTTTCGGATCGGATCGGCCTAGGAGGACCGGATCGGATTAAGACATCACTCCTTCACCAACTCAGCATCTTCCCTTCAACGCACAGGTGCCGGATCGGATTGGGGACCCCGGTTCGGATCGCGATGAGGCAGACCCGACCCGCCTGCATTAATCTACACAAAACTTCGCAATGTCTTCGGCTCCAAAGCTCCGCACCGGTTCGGATCGTGACCGAACCGATTCCCCTCGACTCTGCACAGAAGTGCACGCACGCTCTCTGCTAGAACAACCGGCTCGGTTCGGATCCAATCCGAACCGACTGGGCCTGCTGCTGCCACACTTCAGATTTGACTGATTCTCTTGCCATAACCACCTCCTACAAACACGGATCGGCCTCCACCTATCCTAGCACGACCTGAATACCACTTCTCCACTACTTCCGAGATCACCTCAGCGCGTGCCACGTGCCCCTCCGATCCGAACCGATTCAGACTCCCTGGCACTCCTCTACGCCTATAAATACACCACAACATGGCCATTTCAAGGGACTTTTGGCACTTGTTCTGGAGGGATTCCACCATTATCGACACAAGGACTTTGTGAACAGCGGAAGACCGCCCTCTAATCAATCAAAACACGAGGATTTCGTGTATAATCTTCCCTTTAATCTCCTCTTCTTCACTGTAAACACGAGGATTTCATGTATAAACTGCAAACAAACATCATTGTAATAGTTTACTTAAGATTTAAGAAACTATAAAGTGGACGTAGGCTTGGATTGAGCCCAACCACTATAAAAATATTGTGTGTATGCTTTACTTTTACTGCTTTTTCTGCATTGTTCGGTGATCATGAGGTTGTCACGTTGAATTAGGGAGTTAGTACCAAAATTTGGTCTAACATTTTCACACATATTTGCTTTCTCTTCTTCGCAGGTATGGATTATACTTGCAGCTGGCAGGCCCGGATCGGCCTTGGATTTCTTCGATTATCCAGAACACATCTTCCTTCATTCAGCAAGATATGTTCTGGGGGGAAAAATGATGACCCGCTTTTTAGTCAAAGCAGTCATACATGGAATCTCTTCTGAATAATACGCTCAAGTGTTGGGAATACCGTCAGAAGACAGCAAGCGATTTGGTTGAAATCGCATCACAAACAAAGAATGGCCCGGATCTCCTATCGGACGGCCTTTTCTGGGCCCGAAATCATCAATTACGGAGCTGAGCTCAGTAATTCTCGTAGCTCTCTGAATAATCTTCAGTTTGAGCTTTGGTTCAACTCAATCGGACTTACGGTTTGAAAGTTATGCCCATTTCCGTGAACGGATGCAGAACCGGAAACTTGGATTTGGAATTAGCATATCCCTTTCGGATCGGATCGGCCTAGGAGGACCGGATCGGATTAAGACATCACTCCTTCACCAACTCAGCATCTTCCCTTCAACGCACAGGTGCCGGATCGGATTGGGGACCCCGGTTCGGATCGCGATGAGGCAGACCCGACCCGCCTGCATTAATCTACACAAAACTTCGCAATGTCTTCGGCTCCAAAGCTCCGCACCGGTTCGGATCGTGACCGAACCGATTCCCCTCGACTCTGCACAGAAGTGCACGCACGCTCTCTGCTAGAACAACCGGCTCGGTTCGGATCCAATCCGAACCGACTGGGCCTGCTGCTGCCACACTTCAGATTTGACTGATTCTCTTGCCATAACCACCTCCTACAAACACGGATCGGCCTCCACCTATCCTAGCACGACCTGAATACCACTTCTCCACTACTTCCGAGATCACCTCAGCGCGTGCCACGTGCCCCTCCGATCCGAACCGATTCAGACTCCCTGGCACTCCTCTACGCCTATAAATACACCACAACATGGCCATTTCAAGGGACTTTTGGCACTTGTTCTGGAGGGATTCCACCATTATCGACACAAGGACTTTGTGAACAGCGGAAGACCGCCCTCTAATCAATCAAAACACGAGGATTTCGTGTATAATCTTCCCTTTAATCTCCTCTTCTTCACTGTAAACACGAGGATTTCATGTATAAACTGCAAACAAACATCATTGTAATAGTTTACTTAAGATTTAAGAAACTATAAAGTGGACGTAGGCTTGGATTGAGCCCAACCACTATAAAAATATTGTGTGTATGCTTTACTTTTACTGCTTTTTCTGCATTGTTCGGTGATCATGAGGTTGTCACGTTGAATTAGGGAGTTAGTACCAAAATTTGGTCTAACATTTTCACACATATTTGCTTTCTCTTCTTCGCAGGTATGGATTATACTTGCAGCTGGCAGGCCCGGATCGGCCTTGGATTTCTTCGATTATCCAGAACACATCTTCCTTCATTCAGCAAGATATGTTCTGGGGGGAAAAATGATGACCCGCTTTTTAGTCAAAGCAGTCATACATGGAATCTCTTCTGAATAATACGCTCAAGTGTTGGGAATACCGTCAGAAGACAGCAAGCGATTTGGTTGAAATCGCATCACAAACAAAGAATGGCCCGGATCTCCTATCGGACGGCCTTTTCTGGGCCCGAAATCATCAATTACGGAGCTGAGCTCAGTAATTCTCGTAGCTCTCTGAATAATCTTCAGTTTGAGCTTTGGTTCAACTCAATCGGACTTACGGTTTGAAAGTTATGCCCATTTCCGTGAACGGATGCAGAACCGGAAACTTGGATTTGGAATTAGCATATCCCTTTCGGATCGGATCGGCCTAGGAGGACCGGATCGGATTAAGACATCACTCCTTCACCAACTCAGCATCTTCCCTTCAACGCACAGGTGCCGGATCGGATTGGGGACCCCGGTTCGGATCGCGATGAGGCAGACCCGACCCGCCTGCATTAATCTACACAAAACTTCGCAATGTCTTCGGCTCCAAAGCTCCGCACCGGTTCGGATCGTGACCGAACCGATTCCCCTCGACTCTGCACAGAAGTGCACGCACGCTCTCTGCTAGAACAACCGGCTCGGTTCGGATCCAATCCGAACCGACTGGGCCTGCTGCTGCCACACTTCAGATTTGACTGATTCTCTTGCCATAACCACCTCCTACAAACACGGATCGGCCTCCACCTATCCTAGCACGACCTGAATACCACTTCTCCACTACTTCCGAGATCACCTCAGCGCGTGCCACGTGCCCCTCCGATCCGAACCGATTCAGACTCCCTGGCACTCCTCTACGCCTATAAATACACCACAACATGGCCATTTCAAGGGACTTTTGGCACTTGTTCTGGAGGGATTCCACCATTATCGACACAAGGACTTTGTGAACAGCGGAAGACCGCCCTCTAATCAATCAAAACACGAGGATTTCGTGTATAATCTTCCCTTTAATCTCCTCTTCTTCACTGTAAACACGAGGATTTCATGTATAAACTGCAAACAAACATCATTGTAATAGTTTACTTAAGATTTAAGAAACTATAAAGTGGAAGTAGGCTTGGATTGAGCCCAACCACTATAAAAATATTGTGTGTATGCTTTACTTTTACTGCTTTTTCTGCATTGTTCGGTGATCGTGAGGTTGTCACGTTGAATTTGGGTGTTAGTACCAAAATTTGGTCTAACATTTTCACACATATTTGCTTTCTCTTCTTCGCAGGTATGGATTATACTTGCAGCTGGCAGGCCCGGATCGGCCTTGGATTTCTTCGATTATCCAGAACACATCTTCCTTCATTCAGCAAGATATGTTCTGGGGGGAAAAATGATGACCCGCTTTTTAGTCAAAGCAGTCATACATGGAATCTCTTCTGAATAATACGCTCAAGTGTTGGGAATACCGTCAGAAGACAGCAAGCGATTAGGTTGAAATCGCATCACAAACAAAGAATGGCCCGGATCTCCTATCGGACGGCCTTTTCTGGGCCCGAAATCATCAATTACGGAGCTGAGCTCAGTAATTCTCGTAGCTCTCTGAATAATCTTCAGTTTGAGCTTTGGTTCAACTCAATCGGACTTACGGTTTGAAAGTTATGCCCATTTCCGTGAACGGATGCAGAACCGGAAACTTGGATTTGGAATTAGCATATCCCTTTCGGATCGGATCGGCCTAGGAGGACCGGATCGGATTAAGACATCACTCCTTCACCAACTCAGCATCTTCCCTTCAACGCACAGGTGCCGGATCGGATTGGGGACCCCGGTTCGGATCGCGATGAGGCAGACCCGACCCGCCTGCATTAATCTACACAAAACTTCGCAATGTCTTCGGCTCCAAAGCTCCGCACCGGTTCGGATCGTGACCGAACCGATTCCCCTCGACTCTGCACAGAAGTGCACGCACGCTCTCTGCTAGAACAACCGGCTCGGTTCGGATCCAATCCGAACCGACTGGGCCTGCTGCTGCCACACTTCAGATTTGACTGATTCTCTTGCCATAACCACCTCCTACAAACACGGATCGGCCTCCACCTATCCTAGCACGACCTGAATACCACTTCTCCACTACTTCCGAGATCACCTCAGCGCGTGCCACGTGCCCCTCCGATCCGAACCGATTCAGACTCCCTGGCACTCCTCTACGCCTATAAATACACCACAACATGGCCATTTCAAGGGACTTTTGGCACTTGTTCTGGAGGGATTCCACCATTATCGACACAAGGACTTTGTGAACAGCGGAAGACCGCCCTCTAATCAATCAAAACACGAGGATTTCGTGTATAATCTTCCCTTTAATCTCCTCTTCTTCACTGTAAACACGAGGATTTCATGTATAAACTGCAAACAAACATCATTGTAATAGTTTACTTAAGATTTAAGAAACTATAAAGTGGAAGTAGGCTTGGATTGAGCCCAACCACTATAAAAATATTGTGTGTATGCTTTACTTTTACTGCTTTTTCTGCATTGTTCGGTGATCGTGAGGTTGTCACGTTGAATTTGGGTGTTAGTACCAAAATTTGGTCTAACATTTTCACACATATTTGCTTTCTCTTCTTCGCAGGTATGGATTATACTTGCAGCTGGCAGGCCCGGATCGGCCTTGGATTTCTTCGATTATCCAGAACACATCTTCCTTCATTCAGCAAGATATGTTCTGGGGGGAAAAATGATGACCCGCTTTTTAGTCAAAGCAGTCATACATGGAATCTCTTCTGAATAATACGCTCAAGTGTTGGGAATACCGTCAGAAGACAGCAAGCGATTTGGTTGAAATCGCATCACAAACAAAGAATGGCCCGGATCTCCTATCGGACGGCCTTTTCTGGGCCCGAAATCATCAATTACGGAGCTGTGCTCAGTAATTCTCGTAGCTCTCTGAATAATCTTCAGTTTGAGCTTTGGTTCAACTCAATCGGACTTACGGTTTGAAAGTTATGCCCATTTCCGTGAACGGATGCAGAACCGGAAACTTGGATTTGGAATTAGCATATCCCTTTCGGATCGGATCGGCCTAGGAGGACCGGATCGGATTAAGACATCACTCCTTCACCAACTCAGCATCTTCCCTTCAACGCACAGGTGCCGGATCGGATTGGGGACCCCGGTTCGGATCGCGATGAGGCAGACCCGACCCGCCTGCATTAATCTACACAAAACTTCGCAATGTCTTCGGCTCCAAAGCTCCGCACCGGTTCGGATCGTGACCGAACCGATTCCCCTCGACTCTGCACAGAAGTGCACGCACGCTCTCTGCTAGAACAACCGGCTCGGTTCGGATCCAATCCGAACCGACTGGGCCTGCTGCTGCCACACTTCAGATTTGACTGATTCTCTTGCCATAACCACCTCCTACAAACACGGATCGGCCTCCACCTATCCTAGCACGACCTGAATACCACTTCTCCACTACTTCCGAGATCACCTCAGCGCGTGCCACGTGCCCCTCCGATCCGAACCGATTCAGACTCCCTGGCACTCCTCTACGCCTATAAATACACCACAACATGGCCATTTCAAGGGACTTTTGGCACTTGTTCTGGAGGGATTCCACCATTATCGACACAAGGACTTTGTGAACAGCGGAAGACCGCCCTCTAATCAATCAAAACACGAGGATTTCGTGTATAATCTTCCCTTTAATCTCCTCTTCTTCACTGTAAACACGAGGATTTCATGTATAAACTGCAAACAAACATCATTGTAATAGTTTACTTAAGATTTAAGAAACTATAAAGTGGAAGTAGGCTTGGATTGAGCCCAACCACTATAAAAATATTGTGTGTATGCTTTACTTTTACTGCTTTTTCTGCATTGTTCGGTGATCGTGAGGTTGTCACGTTGAATTTGGGTGTTAGTACCAAAATTTGGTCTAACATTTTCACACATATTTGCTTTCTCTTCTTCGCAGGTATGGATTATACTTGCAGCTGGCAGGCCCGGATCGGCCTTGGATTTCTTCGATTATCCAGAACACATCTTCCTTCATTCAGCAAGATATGTTCTGGGGGGAAAAATGATGACCCGCTTTTTAGTCAAAGCAGTCATACATGGAATCTCTTCTGAACAATACGCTCAAGTGTTGGGAATACCGTCAGAAGACAGCAAGCGATTTGGTTGAAATCGCATCACAAACAAAGAATGGCCCGGATCTCCTATCGGACGACCTTTTCTGGGCCCGAAATCATCAATTACGGAGCTGAGCTCAGTAATTCTCGTAGCTCTCTGAATAATCTTCAGTTTGAGCTTTGGTTCAACTCAATCGGACTTACGGTTTGAAAGTTATGCCCATTTCCGTGAACGGATGCAGAACCGGAAACTTGGATTTGGAATTAGCATATCCCTTTCGGATCGGATCGGCCTAGGAGGACCGGATCGGATTAAGACATCACTCCTTCACCAACTCAGCATCTTCCCTTCAACGCACAGGTGCCGGATCGGATTGGGGACCCCGGTTCGGATCGCGATGAGGCAGACCCGACCCGCCTGCATTAATCTACACAAAACTTCGCAATGTCTTCGGCTCCAAAGCTCCGCACCGGTTCGGATCGTGACCGAACCGATTCCCCTCGACTCTGCACAGAAGTGCACGCACGCTCTCTGCTAGAACAACCGGCTCGGTTCGGATCCAATCCGAACCGACTGGGCCTACTGCTGCCACACTTCAGATTTGACTGATTCTCTTGCCATAACCACCTCCTACAAACACGGATCGGCCTCCACCTATCCTAGCACGACCTGAATACCACTTCTCCACTACTTCCGAGATCACCTCAGCGCGTGCCACGTGCCCCTCCGATCCGAACCGATTCAGACTCCCTGGCACTCCTCTACGCCTATAAATACACCACAACATGGCCATTTCAAGGGACTTTTGGCACTTGTTCTGGAGGGATTCCACCATTATCGACACAAGGACTTTGTGAACAGCGGAAGACCGCCCTCTAATCAATCAAAACACGAGGATTTCGTGTATAATCTTCCCTTTAATCTCCTCTTCTTCACTGTAAACACGAGGATTTCATGTATAAACTGCAAACAAACATCATTGTAATAGTTTACTTAAGATTTAAGAAACTATAAAGTGGACGTAGGCTTGGATTGAGCCCAACCACTATAAAAATATTGTGTGTATGCTTTACTTTTACTGCTTTTTCTGCATTGTTCGGTGATCATGAGGTTGTCACGTTGAATTAGGGAGTTAGTACCAAAATTTGGTCTAACATTTTCACACATATTTGCTTTCTCTTCTTCGCAGGTATGGATTATACTTGCAGCTGGCAGGCCCGGATCGGCCTTGGATTTCTTCGATTATCCAGAACACATCTTCCTTCATTCAGCAAGATATGTTCTGGGGGGAAAAATGATGACCCGCTTTTTAGTCAAAGCAGTCATACATGGAATCTCTTCTGAACAATACGCTCAAGTGTTGGGAATACCGTCAGAAGACAGCAAGCGATTTGGTTGAAATCGCATCACAAACAAAGAATGGCCCGGATCTCCTATCGGACGACCTTTTCTGGGCCCGAAATCATCAATTACGGAGCTGAGCTCAGTAATTCTCGTAGCTCTCTGAATAATCTTCAGTTTGAGCTTTGGTTCAACTCAATCGGACTTACGGTTTGAAAGTTATGCCCATTTCCGTGAACGGATGCAGAACCGGAAACTTGGATTTGGAATTAGCATATCCCTTTCGGATCGGATCGGCCTAGGAGGACCGGATCGGATTAAGACATCACTCCTTCACCAACTCAGCATCTTCCCTTCAACGCACAGGTGCCGGATCGGATTGGGGACCCCGGTTCGGATCGCGATGAGGCAGACCCGACCCGCCTGCATTAATCTACACAAAACTTCGCAATGTCTTCGGCTCCAAAGCTCCGCACCGGTTCGGATCGTGACCGAACCGATTCCCCTCGACTCTGCACAGAAGTGCACGCACGCTCTCTGCTAGAACAACCGGCTCGGTTCGGATCCAATCCGAACCGACTGGGCCTGCTGCTGCCACACTTCAGATTTGACTGATTCTCTTGCCATAACCACCTCCTACAAACACGGATCGGCCTCCACCTATCCTAGCACGACCTGAATACCACTTCTCCACTACTTCCGAGATCACCTCAGCGCGTGCCACGTGCCCCTCCGATCCGAACCGATTCAGACTCCCTGGCACTCCTCTACGCCTATAAATACACCACAACATGGCCATTTCAAGGGACTTTTGGCATTTGTTCTGGAGGGATTCCACCATTATCGACACAAGGACTTTGTGAACAGCGGAAGACCGCCCTCTAATCAATCAAAACACGAGGATTTCGTGTATAATCTTCCCTTTAATCTCCTCTTCTTCACTGTAAACACGAGGATTTCATGTATAAACTGCAAACAAACATCATTGTAATAGTTTACTTAAGATTTAAGAAACTATAAAGTGGAAGTAGGCTTGGATTGAGCCCAACCACTATAAAAATATTGTGTGTATGCTTTACTTTTACTGCTTTTTCTGCATTGTTCGGTGATCGTGAGGTTGTCACGTTGAATTTGGGTGTTAGTACCAAAATTTGGTCTAACATTTTCACACATATTTGCTTTCTCTTCTTCGTAGGTATGGATTATACTTGCAGCTGGCAGGCCCGGATCGGCCTTGGATTTCTTCGATTATCCAGAACACATCTTCCTTCATTCAGCAAGATATGTTCTGGGGGGAAAAATGATGACCCGCTTTTTAGTCAAAGCAGTCATACATGGAATCTCTTCTGAACAATACGCTCAAGTGTTGGGAATACCGTCAGAAGACAGCAAGCGATTTGGTTGAAATCGCATCACAAACAAAGAATGGCCCGGATCTCCTATCGGACGACCTTTTCTGGGCCCGAAATCATCAATTACGGAGCTGAGCTCAGTAATTCTCGTAGCTCTCTGAATAATCTTCAGTTTGAGCTTTGGTTCAACTCAATCGGACTTACGGTTTGAAAGTTATGCCCATTTCCGTGAACGGATGCAGAACCGGAAACTTGGATTTGGAATTAGCATATCCCTTTCGGATCGGATCGGCCTAGGAGGACCGGATCGGATTAAGACATCACTCCTTCACCAACTCAGCATCTTCCCTTCAACGCACAGGTGCCGGATCGGATTGGGGACCCCGGTTCGGATCGCGATGAGGCAGACCCGACCCGCCTGCATTAATCTACACAAAACTTCGCAATGTCTTCGGCTCCAAAGCTCCGCACCGGTTCGGATCGTGACCGAACCGATTCCCCTCGACTCTGCACAGAAGTGCACGCACGCTCTCTGCTAGAACAACCGGCTCGGTTCGGATCCAATCCGAACCGACTGGGCCTGCTGCTGCCACACTTCAGATTTGACTGATTCTCTTGCCATAACCACCTCCTACAAACACGGATCGGCCTCCACCTATCCTAGCACGACCTGAATACCACTTCTCCACTACTTCCGAGATCACCTCAGCGCGTGCCACGTGCCCCTCCGATCCGAACCGATTCAGACTCCCTGGCACTCCTCTACGCCTATAAATACACCACAACATGGCCATTTCAAGGGACTTTTGGCACTTGTTCTGGAGGGATTCCACCATTATCGACACAAGGACTTTGTGAACAGCGGAAGACCGCCCTCTAATCAATCAAAACACGAGGATTTCGTGTATAATCTTCCCTTTAATCTCCTCTTCTTCACTGTAAACACGAGGATTTCATGTATAAACTGCAAACAAACATCATTGTAATAGTTTACTTAAGATTTAAGAAACTATAAAGTGGAAGTAGGCTTGGATTGAGCCCAACCACTATAAAAATATTGTGTGTATGCTTTACTTTTACTGCTTTTTCTGCATTGTTCGGTGATCGTGAGGTTGTCACGTTGAATTTGGGTGTTAGTACCAAAATTTGGTCTAACATTTTCACACATATTTGCTTTCTCTTCTTCGCAGGTATGGATTATACTTGCAGCTGGCAGGCCCGGATCGGCCTTGGATTTCTTCGATTATCCAGAACACATCTTCCTTCATTCAGCAAGATATGTTCTGGGGGGAAAAATGATGACCCGCTTTTTAGTCAAACCAGTCATACATGGAATCTCTTCTGAACAATACGCTCAAGTGTTGGGAATACCGTCAGAAGACAGCAAGCGATTTGGTTGAAATCGCATCACAAACAAAGAATGGCCCGGATCTCCTATCGGACGACCTTTTCTGGGCCCGAAATCATCAATTACGGAGCTGAGCTCAGTAATTCTCGTAGCTCTCTGAATAATCTTCAGTTTGAGCTTTGGTTCAACTCAATCGGACTTACGGTTTGAAAGTTATGCCCATTTCCGTGAACGGATGCAGAACCGGAAACTTGGATTTGGAATTAGCATATCCCTTTCGGATCGGATCGGCCTAGGAGGACCGGATCGGATTAAGACATCACTCCTTCACCAACTCAGCATCTTCCCTTCAACGCACAGGTGCCGGATCGGATTGGGGACCCCGGTTCGGATCGCGATGAGGCAGACCCGACCCGCCTGCATTAATCTACACAAAACTTCGCAATGTCTTCGGCTCCAAAGCTCCGCACCGGTTCGGATCGTGACCGAACCGATTCCCCTCGACTCTGCACAGAAGTGCACGCACGCTCTCTACTAGAACAACCGGCTCGGTTCGGATCCAATCCGAACCGACTGGGCCTGCTGCTGCCACACTTCAGATTTGACTGATTCTCTTGCCATAACCACCTCCTACAAACACGGATCGGCCTCCACCTATCCTAGCACGACCTGAATACCACTTCTCCACTACTTCCGAGATCACCTCAGCGCGTGCCACGTGCCCCTCCGATCCGAACCGATTCAGACTCCCTGGCACTCCTCTACGCCTATAAATACACCACAACATGGCCATTTCAAGGGACTTTTGGCACTTGTTCTGGAGGGATTCCACCATTATCGACACAAGGACTTTGTGAACAGCGGAAGACCGCCCTCTAATCAATCAAAACACGAGGATTTCGTGTATAATCTTCCCTTTAATCTCCTCTTCTTCACTGTAAACACGAGGATTTCATGTATAAACTGCAAACAAACATCATTGTAATAGTTTACTTAAGATTTAAGAAACTATAAAGTGGAAGTAGGCTTGGATTGAGCCCAACCACTATAAAAATATTGTGTGTATGCTTTACTTTTACTGCTTTTTCTGCATTGTTCGGTGATCGTGAGGTTGTCACGTTGAATTTGGGTGTTAGTACCAAAATTTGGTCTAACATTTTCACACATATTTGCTTTCTCTTCTTCGCAGGTATGGATTATACTTGCAGCTGGCAGGCCCGGATCGGCCTTGGATTTCTTCGATTATCCAGAACACATCTTCCTTCATTCAGCAAGATATGTTTTGGGGGGAAAAATGATGACCCGCTTTTTAGTCAAAGCAGTCATACATGGAATCTCTTCTGAACAATACGCTCAAGTGTTGGGAATACCGTCAGAAGACAGCAAGCGATTTGGTTGAAATCGCATCACAAACAAAGAATGGCCCGGATCTCCTATCGGACGACCTTTTCTGGGCCCGAAATCATCAATTACGGAGCTGAGCTCAGTAATTCTCGTAGCTCTCTGAATAATCTTCAGTTTGAGCTTTGGTTCAACTCAATCGGACTTACGGTTTGAAAGTTATGCCCATTTCCGTGAACGGATGCAGAACCGGAAACTTGGATTTGGAATTAGCATATCCCTTTCGGATCGGATCGGCCTAGGAGGACCGGATCGGATTAAGACATCACTCCTTCACCAACTCAGCATCTTCCCTTCAACGCACAGGTGCCGGATCGGATTGGGGACCCCGGTTCGGATCGCGATGAGGCAGACCCGACCCGCCTGCATTAATCTACACAAAACTTCGCAATGTCTTCGGCTCCAAAGCTCCGCACCGGTTCGGATCGTGACCGAACCGATTCCCCTCGACTCTGCACAGAAGTGCACGCACGCTCTCTGCTAGAACAACCGGCTCGGTTCGGATCCAATCCGAACCGACTGGGCCTGCTGCTGCCACACTTCAGATTTGACTGATTCTCTTGCCATAACCACCTCCTACAAACACGGATCGGCCTCCACCTATCCTAGCACGACCTGAATACCACTTCTCCACTACTTCCGAGATCACCTCAGCGCGTGCCACGTGCCCCTCCGATCCGAACCGATTCAGACTCCCTGGCACTCCTCTACGCCTATAAATACACCACAACATGGCCATTTCAAGGGACTTTTGGCACTTGTTCTGGAGGGATTCCACCATTATCGACACAAGGACTTTGTGAACAGCGGAAGACCGCCCTCTAATCAATCAAAACACGAGGATTTCGTGTATAATCTTCCCTTTAATCTCCTCTTCTTCACTGTAAACACGAGGATTTCATGTATAAACTGCAAACAAACATCATTGTAATAGTTTACTTAAGATTTAAGAAACTATAAAGTGGAAGTAGGCTTGGATTGAGCCCAACCACTATAAAAATATTGTGTGTATGCTTTACTTTTACTGCTTTTTCTGCATTGTTCGGTGATCGTGAGGTTGTCACGTTGAATTTGGGTGTTAGTACCAAAATTTGGTCTAACATTTTCACACATATTTGCTTTCTCTTCTTCGCAGGTATGGATTATACTTGCAGCTGGCAGGCCCGGATCGGCCTTGGATTTCTTCGATTATCCAGAACACATCTTCCTTCATTCAGCAAGATATGTTCTGGGGGGAAAAATGATGACCCGCTTTTTAGTCAAACCAGTCATACATGGAATCTCTTCTGAACAATACGCTCAAGTGTTGGGAATACCGTCAGAAGACAGCAAGCGATTTGGTTGAAATCGCATCACAAACAAAGAATGGCCCGGATCTCCTATCGGACGACCTTTTCTGGGCCCGAAATCATCAATTACGGAGCTGAGCTCAGTAATTCTCGTAGCTCTCTGAATAATCTTCAGTTTGAGCTTTGGTTCAACTCAATCGGACTTACGGTTTGAAAGTTATGCCCATTTCCGTGAACGGATGCAGAACCGGAAACTTGGATTTGGAATTAGCATATCCCTTTCGGATCGGATCGGCCTAGGAGGACCGGATCGGATTAAGACATCACTCCTTCACCAACTCAGCATCTTCCCTTCAACGCACAGGTGCCGGATCGGATTGGGGACCCCGGTTCGGATCGCGATGAGGCAGACCCGACCCGCCTGCATTAATCTACACAAAACTTCGCAATGTCTTCGGCTCCAAAGCTCCGCACCGGTTCGGATCGTGACCGAACCGATTCCCCTCGACTCTGCACAGAAGTGCACGCACGCTCTCTACTAGAACAACCGGCTCGGTTCGGATCCAATCCGAACCGACTGGGCCTGCTGCTGCCACACTTCAGATTTGACTGATTCTCTTGCCATAACCACCTCCTACAAACACGGATCGGCCTCCACCTATCCTAGCACGACCTGAATACCACTTCTCCACTACTTCCGAGATCACCTCAGCGCGTGCCACGTGCCCCTCCGATCCGAACCGATTCAGACTCCCTGGCACTCCTCTACGCCTATAAATACACCACAACATGGCCATTTCAAGGGACTTTTGGCACTTGTTCTGGAGGGATTCCACCATTATCGACACAAGGACTTTGTGAACAGCGGAAGACCGCCCTCTAATCAATCAAAACACGAGGATTTCGTGTATAATCTTCCCTTTAATCTCCTCTTCTTCACTGTAAACACGAGGATTTCATGTATAAACTGCAAACAAACATCATTGTAATAGTTTACTTAAGATTTAAGAAACTATAAAGTGGAAGTAGGCTTGGATTGAGCCCAACCACTATAAAAATATTGTGTGTATGCTTTACTTTTACTGCTTTTTCTGCATTGTTCGGTGATCGTGAGGTTGTCACGTTGAATTTGGGTGTTAGTACCAAAATTTGGTCTAACATTTTCACACATATTTGCTTTCTCTTCTTCGCAGGTATGGATTATACTTGCAGCTGGCAGGCCCGGATCGGCCTTGGATTTCTTCGATTATCCAGAACACATCTTCCTTCATTCAGCAAGATATGTTTTGGGGGGAAAAATGATGACCCGCTTTTTAGTCAAAGCAGTCATACATGGAATCTCTTCTGAACAATACGCTCAAGTGTTGGGAATACCGTCAGAAGACAGCAAGCGATTTGGTTGAAATCGCATCACAAACAAAGAATGGCCCGGATCTCCTATCGGACGACCTTTTCTGGGCCCGAAATCATCAATTACGGAGCTGAGCTCAGTAATTCTCGTAGCTCTCTGAATAATCTTCAGTTTGAGCTTTGGTTCAACTCAATCGGACTTACGGTTTGAAAGTTATGCCCATTTCCGTGAACGGATGCAGAACCGGAAACTTGGATTTGGAATTAGCATATCCCTTTCGGATCGGATCGGCCTAGGAGGACCGGATCGGATTAAGACATCACTCCTTCACCAACTCAGCATCTTCCCTTCAACGCACAGGTGCCGGATCGGATTGGGGACCCCGGTTCGGATCGCGATGAGGCAGACCCGACCCGCCTGCATTAATCTACACAAAACTTCGCAATGTCTTCGGCTCCAAAGCTCCGCACCGGTTCGGATCGTGACCGAACCGATTCCCCTCGACTCTGCACAGAAGTGCACGCACGCTCTCTGCTAGAACAACCGGCTCGGTTCGGATCCAATCCGAACCGACTGGGCCTGCTGCTGCCACACTTCAGATTTGACTGATTCTCTTGCCATAACCACCTCCTACAAACACGGATCGGCCTCCACCTATCCTAGCACGACCTGAATACCACTTCTCCACTACTTCCGAGATCACCTCAGCGCGTGCCACGTGCCCCTCCGATCCGAACCGATTCAGACTCCCTGGCACTCCTCTACGCCTATAAATACACCACAACATGGCCATTTCAAGGGACTTTTGGCACTTGTTCTGGAGGGATTCCACCATTATCGACACAAGGACTTTGTGAACAGCGGAAGACCGCCCTCTAATCAATCAAAACACGAGGATTTCGTGTATAATCTTCCCTTTAATCTCCTCTTCTTCACTGTAAACACGAGGATTTCATGTATAAACTGCAAACAAACATCATTGTAATAGTTTACTTAAGATTTAAGAAACTATAAAGTGGAAGTAGGCTTGGATTGAGCCCAACCACTATAAAAATATTGTGTGTATGCTTTACTTTTACTGCTTTTTCTGCATTGTTCGGTGATCGTGAGGTTGTCACGTTGAATTTGGGTGTTAGTACCAAAATTTGGTCTAACATTTTCACACATATTTGCTTTCTCTTCTTCGCAGGTATGGATTATACTTGCAGCTGGCAGGCCCGGATCGGCCTTGGATTTCTTCGATTATCCAGAACACATCTTCCTTCATTCAGCAAGATATGTTCTGGGGGGAAAAATGATGACCCGCTTTTTAGTCAAAGCAGTCATACATGGAATCTCTTCTGAACAATACGCTCAAGTGTTGGGAATACCGTCAGAAGACAGCAAGCGATTTGGTTGAAATCGCATCACAAACAAAGAATGGCCCGGATCTCCTATCGGACGACCTTTTCTGGGCCCGAAATCATCAATTACGGAGCTGAGCTCAGTAATTCTCGTAGCTCTCTGAATAATCTTCAGTTTGAGCTTTGGTTCAACTCAATCGGACTTACGGTTTGAAAGTTATGCCCATTTCCGTGAACGGATGCAGAACCGGAAACTTGGATTTGGAATTAGCATATCCCTTTCGGATCGGATCGGCCTAGGAGGACCGGATCGGATTAAGACATCACTCCTTCACCAACTCAGCATCTTCCCTTCAACGCACAGGTGCCGGATCGGATTGGGGACCCCGGTTCGGATCGCGATGAGGCAGACCCGACCCGCCTGCATTAATCTACACAAAACTTCGCAATGTCTTCGGCTCCAAAGCTCCGCACCGGTTCGGATCGTGACCGAACCGATTCCCCTCGACTCTGCACAGAAGTGCACGCACGCTCTCTGCTAGAACAACCGGCTCGGTTCGGATCCAATCCGAACCGACTGGGCCTGCTGCTGCCACACTTCAGATTTGACTGATTCTCTTGCCATAACCACCTCCTACAAACACGGATCGGCCTCCACCTATCCTAGCACGACCTGAATACCACTTCTCCACTACTTCCGAGATCACCTCAGCGCGTGCCACGTGCCCCTCCGATCCGAACCGATTCAGACTCCCTGGCACTCCTCTACGCCTATAAATACACCACAACATGGCCATTTCAAGGGACTTTTGGCACTTGTTCTGGAGGGATTCCACCATTATCGACACAAGGACTTTGTGAACAGCGGAAGACCGCCCTCTAATCAATCAAAACACGAGGATTTCGTGTATAATCTTCCCTTTAATCTCCTCTTCTTCACTGTAAACACGAGGATTTCATGTATAAACTGCAAACAAACATCATTGTAATAGTTTACTTAAGATTTAAGAAACTATAAAGTGGAAGTAGGCTTGGATTGAGCCCAACCACTATAAAAATATTGTGTGTATGCTTTACTTTTACTGCTTTTTCTGCATTGTTCGGTGATCGTGAGGTTGTCACGTTGAATTTGGGTGTTAGTACCAAAATTTGGTCTAACATTTTCACACATATTTGCTTTCTCTTCTTCGCAGGTATGGATTATACTTGCAGCTGGCAGGCCCGGATCGGCCTTGGATTTCTTCGATTATCCAGAACACATCTTCCTTCATTCAGCAAGATATGTTCTGGGGGGAAAAATGATGACCCGCTTTTTAGTCAAAGCAGTCATACATGGAATCTCTTCTGAACAATACGCTCAAGTGTTGGGAATACCGTCAGAAGACAGCAAGCGATTTGGTTGAAATCGCATCACAAACAAAGAATGGCCCGGATCTCCTATCGGACGACCTTTTCTGGGCCCGAAATCATCAATTACGGAGCTGAGCTCAGTAATTCTCGTAGCTCTCTGAATAATCTTCAGTTTGAGCTTTGGTTCAACTCAATCGGACTTACGGTTTGAAAGTTATGCCCATTTCCGTGAACGGATGCAGAACCGGAAACTTGGATTTGGAATTAGCATATCCCTTTCGGATCGGATCGGCCTAGGAGGACCGGATCGGATTAAGACATCACTCCTTCACCAACTCAGCATCTTCCCTTCAACGCACAGGTGCCGGATCGGATTGGGGACCCCGGTTCGGATCGCGATGAGGCAGACCCGACCCGCCTGCATTAATCTACACAAAACTTCGCAATGTCTTCGGCTCCAAAGCTCCGCACCGGTTCGGATCGTGACCGAACCGATTCCCCTCGACTCTGCACAGAAGTGCACGCACGCTCTCTGCTAGAACAACCGGCTCGGTTCGGATCCAATCCGAACCGACTGGGCCTGCTGCTGCCACACTTCAGATTTGACTGATTCTCTTGCCATAACCACCTCCTACAAACACGGATCGGCCTCCACCTATCCTAGCACGACCTGAATACCACTTCTCCACTACTTCCGAGATCACCTCAGCGCGTGCCACGTGCCCCTCCGATCCGAACCGATTCAGACTCCCTGGCACTCCTCTACGCCTATAAATACACCACAACATGGCCATTTCAAGGGACTTTTGGCACTTGTTCTGGAGGGATTCCACCATTATCGACACAAGGACTTTGTGAACAGCGGAAGACCGCCCTCTAATCAATCAAAACACGAGGATTTCGTGTATAATCTTCCCTTTAATCTCCTCTTCTTCACTGTAAACACGAGGATTTCATGTATAAACTGCAAACAAACATCATTGTAATAGTTTACTTAAGATTTAAGAAACTATAAAGTGGACGTAGGCTTGGATTGAGCCCAACCACTATAAAAATATTGTGTGTATGCTTTACTTTTACTGCTTTTTCTGCATTGTTCGGTGATCATGAGGTTGTCACGTTGAATTTGGGAGTTAGTACCAAAATTTGGTCTAACATTTTCACACATATTTGCTTTCTCTTCTTCGCAGGTATGGATTATACTTGCAGCTGGCAGGCCCGGATCGGCCTTGGATTTCTTCGATTATCCAGAACACATCTTCCTTCATTCAGCAAGATATGTTCTGGGGGGAAAAATGATGACCCGCTTTTTAGTCAAAGCAGTCATACATGGAATCTCTTCTGAACAATACGCTCAAGTGTTGGGAATACCGTCAGAAGACACCAAGCGATTTGGTTGAAATCGCATCACAAACAAAGAATGGCCCGGATCTCCTATCGGACGACCTTTTCTGGGCCCGAAATCATCAATTACGGAGCTGAGCTCAGTAATTCTCGTAGCTCTCTGAATAATCTTCAGTTTGAGCTTTGGTTCAACTCAATCGGACTTACGGTTTGAAAGTTATGCCCATTTCCGTGAACGGATGCAGAACCGGAAACTTGGATTTGGAATTAGCATATCCCTTTCGGATCGGATCGGCCTAGGAGGACCGGATCGGATTAAGACATCACTCCTTCACCAACTCAGCATCTTCCCTTCAACGCACAGGTGCCGGATCGGATTGGGGACCCCGGTTCGGATCGCGATGAGGCAGACCCGACCCGCCTGCATTAATCTACACAAAACTTCGCAATGTCTTCGGCTCCAAAGCTCCGCACCGGTTCGGATCGTGACCGAACCGATTCCCCTCGACTCTGCACAGAAGTGCACGCACGCTCTCTGCTAGAACAACCGGCTCGGTTCGGATCCAATCCGAACCGACTGGGCCTGCTGCTGCCACACTTCAGATTTGACTGATTCTCTTGCCATAACCACCTCCTACAAACACGGATCGGCCTCCACCTATCCTAGCACGACCTGAATACCACTTCTCCACTACTTCCGAGATCACCTCAGCGCGTGCCACGTGCCCCTCCGATCCGAACCGATTCAGACTCCCTGGCACTCCTCTACGCCTATAAATACACCACAACATGGCCATTTCAAGGGACTTTTGGCACTTGTTCTGGAGGGATTCCACCATTATCGACACAAGGACTTTGTGAACAGCGGAAGACCGCCCTCTAATCAATCAAAACACGAGGATTTCGTGTATAATCTTCCCTTTAATCTCCTCTTCTTCACTGTAAACACGAGGATTTCATGTATAAACTGCAAACAAACATCATTGTAATAGTTTACTTAAGATTTAAGAAACTATAAAGTGGACGTAGGCTTGGATTGAGCCCAACCACTATAAAAATATTGTGTGTATGCTTTACTTTTACTGCTTTTTCTGCATTGTTCGGTGATCATGAGGTTGTCACGTTGAATTTGGGAGTTAGTACCAAAATTTGGTCTAACATTTTCACACATATTTGCTTTCTCTTCTTCGCAGGTATGGATTATACTTGCAGCTGGCAGGCCCGGATCGGCCTTGGATTTCTTCGATTATCCAGAACACATCTTCCTTCATTCAGCAAGATATGTTCTGGGGGGAAAAATGATGACCCGCTTTTTAGTCAAAGCAGTCATACATGGAATCTCTTCTGAACAATACGCTCAAGTGTTGGGAATACCGTCAGAAGACACCAAGCGATTTGGTTGAAATCGCATCACAAACAAAGAATGGCCCGGATCTCCTATCGGACGACCTTTTCTGGGCCCGAAATCATCAATTACGGAGCTGAGCTCAGTAATTCTCGTAGCTCTCTGAATAATCTTCAGTTTGAGCTTTGGTTCAACTCAATCGGACTTACGGTTTGAAAGTTATGCCCATTTCCGTGAACGGATGCAGAACCGGAAACTTGGATTTGGAATTAGCATATCCCTTTCGGATCGGATCGGCCTAGGAGGACCGGATCGGATTAAGACATCACTCCTTCACCAACTCAGCATCTTCCCTTCAACGCACAGGTGCCGGATCGGATTGGGGACCCCGGTTCGGATCGCGATGAGGCAGACCCGACCCGCCTGCATTAATCTACACAAAACTTCGCAATGTCTTCGGCTCCAAAGCTCCGCACCGGTTCGGATCGTGACCGAACCGATTCCCCTCGACTCTGCACAGAAGTGCACGCACGCTCTCTGCTAGAACAACCGGCTCGGTTCGGATCCAATCCGAACCGACTGGGCCTGCTGCTGCCACACTTCAGATTTGACTGATTCTCTTGCCATAACCACCTCCTACAAACACGGATCGGCCTCCACCTATCCTAGCACGACCTGAATACCACTTCTCCACTACTTCCGAGATCACCTCAGCGCGTGCCACGTGCCCCTCCGATCCGAACCGATTCAGACTCCCTGGCACTCCTCTACGCCTATAAATACACCACAACATGGCCATTTCAAGGGACTTTTGGCACTTGTTCTGGAGGGATTCCACCATTATCGACACAAGGACTTTGTGAACAGCGGAAGACCGCCCTCTAATCAATCAAAACACGAGGATTTCGTGTATAATCTTCCCTTTAATCTCCTCTTCTTCACTGTAAACACGAGGATTTCATGTATAAACTGCAAACAAACATCATTGTAATAGTTTACTTAAGATTTAAGAAACTATAAAGTGGAAGTAGGCTTGGATTGAGCCCAACCACTATAAAAATATTGTGTGTATGCTTTACTTTTACTGCTTTTTCTGCATTGTTCGGTGATCGTGAGGTTGTCACGTTGAATTTGGGTGTTAGTACCAAAATTTGGTCTAACATTTTCACACATATTTGCTTTCTCTTCTTCGCAGGTATGGATTATACTTGCAGCTGGCAGGCCCGGATCGGCCTTGGATTTCTTCGATTATCCAGAACACATCTTCCTTCATTCAGCAAGATATGTTCTGGGGGGAAAAATGATGACCCGCTTTTTAGTCAAAGCAGTCATACATGGAATCTCTTCTGAACAATACGCTCAAGTGTTGGGAATACCGTCAGAAGACAGCAAGCGATTTGGTTGAAATCGCATCACAAACAAAGAATGGCCCGGATCTCCTATCGGACGACCTTTTCTGGGCCCGAAATCATCAATTACGGAGCTGAGCTCAGTAATTCTCGTAGCTCTCTGAATAATCTTCAGTTTGAGCTTTGGTTCAACTCAATCGGACTTACGGTTTGAAAGTTATGCCCATTTCCGTGAACGGATGCAGAACCGGAAACTTGGATTTGGAATTAGCATATCCCTTTCGGATCGGATCGGCCTAGGAGGACCGGATCGGATTAAGACATCACTCCTTCACCAACTCAGCATCTTCCCTTCAACGCACAGGTGCCGGATCGGATTGGGGACCCCGGTTCGGATCGCGATGAGGCAGACCCGACCCGCCTGCATTAATCTACACAAAACTTCGCAATGTCTTCGGCTCCAAAGCTCCGCACCGGTTCGGATCGTGACCGAACCGATTCCCCTCGACTCTGCACAGAAGTGCACGCACGCTCTCTGCTAGAACAACCGGCTCGGTTCGGATCCAATCCGAACCGACTGGGCCTGCTGCTGCCACACTTCAGATTTGACTGATTCTCTTGCCATAACCACCTCCTACAAACACGGATCGGCCTCCACCTATCCTAGCACGACCTGAATACCACTTCTCCACTACTTCCGAGATCACCTCAGCGCGTGCCACGTGCCCCTCCGATCCGAACCGATTCAGACTCCCTGGCACTCCTCTACGCCTATAAATACACCACAACATGGCCATTTCAAGGGACTTTTGGCACTTGTTCTGGAGGGATTCCACCATTATCGACACAAGGACTTTGTGAACAGCGGAAGACCGCCCTCTAATCAATCAAAACACGAGGATTTCGTGTATAATCTTCCCTTTAATCTCCTCTTCTTCACTGTAAACACGAGGATTTCATGTATAAACTGCAAACAAACATCATTGTAATAGTTTACTTAAGATTTAAGAAACTATAAAGTGGAAGTAGGCTTGGATTGAGCCCAACCACTATAAAAATATTGTGTGTATGCTTTACTTTTACTGCTTTTTCTGCATTGTTCGGTGATCGTGAGGTTGTCACGTTGAATTTGGGTGTTAGTACCAAAATTTGGTCTAACATTTTCACACATATTTGCTTTCTCTTCTTCGCAGGTATGGATTATACTTGCAGCTGGCAGGCCCGGATCGGCCTTGGATTTCTTCGATTATCCAGAACACATCTTCCTTCATTCAGCAAGATATGTTCTGGGGGGAAAAATGATGACCCGCTTTTTAGTCAAAGCAGTCATACATGGAATCTCTTCTGAACAATACGCTCAAGTGTTGGGAATACCGTCAGAAGACAGCAAGCGATTTGGTTGAAATCGCATCACAAACAAAGAATGGCCCGGATCTCCTATCGGACGACCTTTTCTGGGCCCGAAATCATCAATTACGGAGCTGAGCTCAGTAATTCTCGTAGCTCTCTGAATAATCTTCAGTTTGAGCTTTGGTTCAACTCAATCGGACTTACGGTTTGAAAGTTATGCCCATTTCCGTGAACGGATGCAGAACCGGAAACTTGGATTTGGAATTAGCATATCCCTTTCGGATCGGATCGGCCTAGGAGGACCGGATCGGATTAAGACATCACTCCTTCACCAACTCAGCATCTTCCCTTCAACGCACAGGTGCCGGATCGGATTGGGGACCCCGGTTCGGATCGCGATGAGGCAGACCCGACCCGCCTGCATTAATCTACACAAAACTTCGCAATGTCTTCGGCTCCAAAGCTCCGCACCGGTTCGGATCGTGACCGAACCGATTCCCCTCGACTCTGCACAGAAGTGCACGCACGCTCTCTGCTAGAACAACCGGCTCGGTTCGGATCCAATCCGAACCGACTGGGCCTGCTGCTGCCACACTTCAGATTTGACTGATTCTCTTGCCATAACCACCTCCTACAAACACGGATCGGCCTCCACCTATCCTAGCACGACCTGAATACCACTTCTCCACTACTTCCGAGATCACCTCAGCGCGTGCCACGTGCCCCTCCGATCCGAACCGATTCAGACTCCCTGGCACTCCTCTACGCCTATAAATACACCACAACATGGCCATTTCAAGGGACTTTTGGCACTTGTTCTGGAGGGATTCCACCATTATCGACACAAGGACTTTGTGAACAGCGGAAGACCGCCCTCTAATCAATCAAAACACGAGGATTTCGTGTATAATCTTCCCTTTAATCTCCTCTTCTTCACTGTAAACACGAGGATTTCATGTATAAACTGCAAACAAACATCATTGTAATAGTTTACTTAAGATTTAAGAAACTATAAAGTGGACGTAGGCTTGGATTGAGCCCAACCACTATAAAAATATTGTGTGTATGCTTTACTTTTACTGCTTTTTCTGCATTGTTCGGTGATCATGAGGTTGTCACGTTGAATTTGGGAGTTAGTACCAAAATTTGGTCTAACATTTTCACACATATTTGCTTTCTCTTCTTCGCAGGTATGGATTATACTTGCAGCTGGCAGGCCCGGATCGGCCTTGGATTTCTTCGATTATCCAGAACACATCTTCCTTCATTCAGCAAGATATGTTCTGGGGGGAAAAATGATGACCCGCTTTTTAGTCAAAGCAGTCATACATGGAATCTCTTCTGAACAATACGCTCAAGTGTTGGGAATACCGTCAGAAGACACCAAGCGATTTGGTTGAAATCGCATCACAAACAAAGAATGGCCCGGATCTCCTATCGGACGACCTTTTCTGGGCCCGAAATCATCAATTACGGAGCTGAGCTCAGTAATTCTCGTAGCTCTCTGAATAATCTTCAGTTTGAGCTTTGGTTCAACTCAATCGGACTTACGGTTTGAAAGTTATGCCCATTTCCGTGAACGGATGCAGAACCGGAAACTTGGATTTGGAATTAGCATATCCCTTTCGGATCGGATCGGCCTAGGAGGACCGGATCGGATTAAGACATCACTCCTTCACCAACTCAGCATCTTCCCTTCAACGCACAGGTGCCGGATCGGATTGGGGACCCCGGTTCGGATCGCGATGAGGCAGACCCGACCCGCCTGCATTAATCTACACAAAACTTCGCAATGTCTTCGGCTCCAAAGCTCCGCACCGGTTCGGATCGTGACCGAACCGATTCCCCTCGACTCTGCACAGAAGTGCACGCACGCTCTCTGCTAGAACAACCGGCTCGGTTCGGATCCAATCCGAACCGACTGGGCCTGCTGCTGCCACACTTCAGATTTGACTGATTCTCTTGCCATAACCACCTCCTACAAACACGGATCGGCCTCCACCTATCCTAGCACGACCTGAATACCACTTCTCCACTACTTCCGAGATCACCTCAGCGCGTGCCACGTGCCCCTCCGATCCGAACCGATTCAGACTCCCTGGCACTCCTCTACGCCTATAAATACACCACAACATGGCCATTTCAAGGGACTTTTGGCACTTGTTCTGGAGGGATTCCACCATTATCGACACAAGGACTTTGTGAACAGCGGAAGACCGCCCTCTAATCAATCAAAACACGAGGATTTCGTGTATAATCTTCCCTTTAATCTCCTCTTCTTCACTGTAAACACGAGGATTTCATGTATAAACTGCAAACAAACATCATTGTAATAGTTTACTTAAGATTTAAGAAACTATAAAGTGGACGTAGGCTTGGATTGAGCCCAACCACTATAAAAATATTGTGTGTATGCTTTACTTTTACTGCTTTTTCTGCATTGTTCGGTGATCATGAGGTTGTCACGTTGAATTTGGGAGTTAGTACCAAAATTTGGTCTAACATTTTCACACATATTTGCTTTCTCTTCTTCGCAGGTATGGATTATACTTGCAGCTGGCAGGCCCGGATCGGCCTTGGATTTCTTCGATTATCCAGAACACATCTTCCTTCATTCAGCAAGATATGTTCTGGGGGGAAAAATGATGACCCGCTTTTTAGTCAAAGCAGTCATACATGGAATCTCTTCTGAACAATACGCTCAAGTGTTGGGAATACCGTCAGAAGACACCAAGCGATTTGGTTGAAATCGCATCACAAACAAAGAATGGCCCGGATCTCCTATCGGACGACCTTTTCTGGGCCCGAAATCATCAATTACGGAGCTGAGCTCAGTAATTCTCGTAGCTCTCTGAATAATCTTCAGTTTGAGCTTTGGTTCAACTCAATCGGACTTACGGTTTGAAAGTTATGCCCATTTCCGTGAACGGATGCAGAACCGGAAACTTGGATTTGGAATTAGCATATCCCTTTCGGATCGGATCGGCCTAGGAGGACCGGATCGGATTAAGACATCACTCCTTCACCAACTCAGCATCTTCCCTTCAACGCACAGGTGCCGGATCGGATTGGGGACCCCGGTTCGGATCGCGATGAGGCAGACCCGACCCGCCTGCATTAATCTACACAAAACTTCGCAATGTCTTCGGCTCCAAAGCTCCGCACCGGTTCGGATCGTGACCGAACCGATTCCCCTCGACTCTGCACAGAAGTGCACGCACGCTCTCTGCTAGAACAACCGGCTCGGTTCGGATCCAATCCGAACCGACTGGGCCTGCTGCTGCCACACTTCAGATTTGACTGATTCTCTTGCCATAACCACCTCCTACAAACACGGATCGGCCTCCACCTATCCTAGCACGACCTGAATACCACTTCTCCACTACTTCCGAGATCACCTCAGCGCGTGCCACGTGCCCCTCCGATCCGAACCGATTCAGACTCCCTGGCACTCCTCTACGCCTATAAATACACCACAACATGGCCATTTCAAGGGACTTTTGGCACTTGTGCTGGAGGGATTCCACCATTATCGACACAAGGACTTTGTGAACAGCGGAAGACCGCCCTCTAATCAATCAAAACACGAGGATTTCGTGTATAATCTTCCCTTTAATCTCCTCTTCTTCACTGTAAACACGAGGATTTCATGTATAAACTGCAAACAAACATCATTGTAATAGTTTACTTAAGATTTAAGAAACTATAAAGTGGACGTAGGCTTGGATTGAGCCCAACCACTATAAAAATATTGTGTGTATGCTTTACTTTTACTGCTTTTTCTGCATTGTTCGGTGATCATGAGGTTGTCACGTTGAATTTGGGAGTTAGTACCAAAATTTGGTCTAACATTTTCACACATATTTGCTTTCTCTTCTTCGCAGGTATGGATTATACTTGCAGCTGGCAGGCCCGGATCGGCCTTGGATTTCTTCGATTATCCAGAACACATCTTCCTTCATTCAGCAAGATATGTTCTGGGGGGAAAAATGATGACCCGCTTTTTAGTCAAAGCAGTCATACATGGAATCTCTTCTGAACAATACGCTCAAGTGTTGGGAATACCGTCAGAAGACAGCAAGCGATTTGGTTGAAATCGCATCACAAACAAAGAATGGCCCGGATCTCCTATCGGACGACCTTTTCTGGGCCCGAAATCATCAATTACGGAGCTGAGCTCAGTAATTCTCGTAGCTCTCTGAATAATCTTCAGTTTGAGCTTTGGTTCAACTCAATCGGACTTACGGTTTGAAAGTTATGCCCATTTCCGTGAACGGATGCAGAACCGGAAACTTGGATTTGGAATTAGCATATCCCTTTCGGATCGGATCGGCCTAGGAGGACCGGATCGGATTAAGACATCACTCCTTCACCAACTCAGCATCTTCCCTTCAACGCACAGGTGCCGGATCGGATTGGGGACCCCGGTTCGGATCGCGATGAGGCAGACCCGACCCGCCTGCATTAATCTACACAAAACTTCGCAATGTCTTCGGCTCCAAAGCTCCGCACCGGTTCGGATCGTGACCGAACCGATTCCCCTCGACTCTGCACAGAAGTGCACGCACGCTCTCTGCTAGAACAACCGGCTCGGTTCGGATCCAATCCGAACCGACTGGGCCTGCTGCTGCCACACTTCAGATTTGACTGATTCTCTTGCCATAACCACCTCCTACAAACACGGATCGGCCTCCACCTATCCTAGCACGACCTGAATACCACTTCTCCACTACTTCCGAGATCACCTCAGCGCGTGCCACGTGCCCCTCCGATCCGAACCGATTCAGACTCCCTGGCACTCCTCTACGCCTATAAATACACCACAACATGGCCATTTCAAGGGACTTTTGGCACTTGTTCTGGAGGGATTCCACCATTATCGACACAAGGACTTTGTGAACAGCGGAAGACCGCCCTCTAATCAATCAAAACACGAGGATTTCGTGTATAATCTTCCCTTTAATCTCCTCTTCTTCACTGTAAACACGAGGATTTCATGTATAAACTGCAAACAAACATCATTGTAATAGTTTACTTAAGATTTAAGAAACTATAAAGTGGAAGTAGGCTTGGATTGAGCCCAACCACTATAAAAATATTGTGTGTATGCTTTACTTTTACTGCTTTTTCTGCATTGTTCGGTGATCGTGAGGTTGTCACGTTGAATTTGGGTATTAGTACCAAAATTTGGTCTAACATTTTCACACATATTTGCTTTCTCTTCTTCGCAGGTATGGATTATACTTGCAGCTGGCAGGCCCGGATCGGCCTTGGATTTCTTCGATTATCCAGAACACATCTTCCTTCATTCAGCAAGATATGTTCTGGGGGGAAAAATGATGACCCGCTTTTTAGTCAAAGCAGTCATACATGGAATCTCTTCTGAACAATACGCTCAAGTGTTGGGAATACCGTCAGAAGACAGCAAGCGATTTGGTTGAAATCGCATCACAAACAAAGAATGGCCCGGATCTCCTATCGGACGACCTTTTCTGGGCCCGAAATCATCAATTACGGAGCTGAGCTCAGTAATTCTCGTAGCTCTCTGAATAATCTTCAGTTTGAGCTTTGGTTCAACTCAATCGGACTTACGGTTTGAAAGTTATGCCCATTTCCGTGAACGGATGCAGAACCGGAAACTTGGATTTGGAATTAGCATATCCCTTTCGGATCGGATCGGCCTAGGAGGACCGGATCGGATTAAGACATCACTCCTTCACCAACTCAGCATCTTCCCTTCAACGCACAGGTGCCGGATCGGATTGGGGACCCCGGTTCGGATCGCGATGAGGCAGACCCGACCCGCCTGCATTAATCTACACAAAACTTCGCAATGTCTTCGGCTCCAAAGCTCCGCACCGGTTCGGATCGTGACCGAACCGATTCCCCTCGACTCTGCACAGAAGTGCACGCACGCTCTCTGCTAGAACAACCGGCTCGGTTCGGATCCAATCCGAACCGACTGGGCCTGCTGCTGCCACACTTCAGATTTGACTGATTCTCTTGCCATAACCACCTCCTACAAACACGGATCGGCCTCCACCTATCCTAGCACGACCTGAATACCACTTCTCCACTACTTCCGAGATCACCTCAGCGCGTGCCACGTGCCCCTCCGATCCGAACCGATTCAGACTCCCTGGCACTCCTCTACGCCTATAAATACACCACAACATGGCCATTTCAAGGGACTTTTGGCACTTGTTCTGGAGGGATTCCACCATTATCGACACAAGGACTTTGTGAACAGCGGAAGACCGCCCTCTAATCAATCAAAACACGAGGATTTCGTGTATAATCTTCCCTTTAATCTCCTCTTCTTCACTGTAAACACGAGGATTTCATGTATAAACTGCAAACAAACATCATTGTAATAGTTTACTTAAGATTTAAGAAACTATAAAGTGGAAGTAGGCTTGGATTGAGCCCAACCACTATAAAAATATTGTGTGTATGCTTTACTTTTACTGCTTTTTCTGCATTGTTCGGTGATCGTGAGGTTGTCACGTTGAATTTGGGTGTTAGTACCAAAATTTGGTCTAACATTTTCACACATATTTGCTTTCTCTTCTTCGCAGGTATGGATTATACTTGCAGCTGGCAGGCCCGGATCGGCCTTGGATTTCTTCGATTATCCAGAACACATCTTCCTTCATTCAGCAAGATATGTTCTGGGGGGAAAAATGATGACCCGCTTTTTAGTCAAAGCAGTCATACATGGAATCTCTTCTGAACAATACGCTCAAGTGTTGGGAATACCGTCAGAAGACAGCAAGCGATTTGGTTGAAATCGCATCACAAACAAAGAATGGCCCGGATCTCCTATCGGACGACCTTTTCTGGGCCCGAAATCATCAATTACGGAGCTGAGCTCAGTAATTCTCGTAGCTCTCTGAATAATCTTCAGTTTGAGCTTTGGTTCAACTCAATCGGACTTACGGTTTGAAAGTTATGCCCATTTCCGTGAACGGATGCAGAACCGGAAACTTGGATTTGGAATTAGCATATCCCTTTCGGATCGGATCGGCCTAGGAGGACCGGATCGGATTAAGACATCACTCCTTCACCAACTCAGCATCTTCCCTTCAACGCACAGGTGCCGGATCGGATTGGGGACCCCGGTTCGGATCGCGATGAGGCAGACCCGACCCGCCTGCATTAATCTACACAAAACTTCGCAATGTCTTCGGCTCCAAAGCTCCGCACCGGTTCGGATCGTGACCGAACCGATTCCCCTCGACTCTGCACAGAAGTGCACGCACGCTCTCTGCTAGAACAACCGGCTCGGTTCGGATCCAATCCGAACCGACTGGGCCTGCTGCTGCCACACTTCAGATTTGACTGATTCTCTTGCCATAACCACCTCCTACAAACACGGATCGGCCTCCACCTATCCTAGCACGACCTGAATACCACTTCTCCACTACTTCCGAGATCACCTCAGCGCGTGCCACGTGCCCCTCCGATCCGAACCGATTCAGACTCCCTGGCACTCCTCTACGCCTATAAATACACCACAACATGGCCATTTCAAGGGACTTTTGGCACTTGTTCTGGAGGGATTCCACCATTATCGACACAAGGACTTTGTGAACAGCGGAAGACCGCCCTCTAATCAATCAAAACACGAGGATTTCGTGTATAATCTTCCCTTTAATCTCCTCTTCTTCACTGTAAACACGAGGATTTCATGTATAAACTGCAAACAAACATCATTGTAATAGTTTACTTAAGATTTAAGAAACTATAAAGTGGAAGTAGGCTTGGATTGAGCCCAACCACTATAAAAATATTGTGTGTATGCTTTACTTTTACTGCTTTTTCTGCATTGTTCGGTGATCGTGAGGTTGTCACGTTGAATTTGGGTGTTAGTACCAAAATTTGGTCTAACATTTTCACACATATTTGCTTTCTCTTCTTCGCAGGTATGGATTATACTTGCAGCTGGCAGGCCCGGATCGGCCTTGGATTTCTTCGATTATCCAGAACACATCTTCCTTCATTCAGCAAGATATGTTCTGGGGGGAAAAATGATGACCCGCTTTTTAGTCAAAGCAGTCATACATGGAATCTCTTCTGAACAATACGCTCAAGTGTTGGGAATACCGTCAGAAGACAGCAAGCGATTTGGTTGAAATCGCATCACAAACAAAGAATGGCCCGGATCTCCTATCGGACGACCTTTTCTGGGCCCGAAATCATCAATTACGGAGCTGAGCTCAGTAATTCTCGTAGCTCTCTGAATAATCTTCAGTTTGAGCTTTGGTTCAACTCAATCGGACTTACGGTTTGAAAGTTATGCCCATTTCCGTGAACGGATGCAGAACCGGAAACTTGGATTTGGAATTAGCATATCCCTTTCGGATCGGATCGGCCTAGGAGGACCGGATCGGATTAAGACATCACTCCTTCACCAACTCAGCATCTTCCCTTCAACGCACAGGTGCCGGATCGGATTGGGGACCCCGGTTCGGATCGCGATGAGGCAGACCCGACCCGCCTGCATTAATCTACACAAAACTTCGCAATGTCTTCGGCTCCAAAGCTCCGCACCGGTTCGGATCGTGACCGAACCGATTCCCCTCGACTCTGCACAGAAGTGCACGCACGCTCTCTGCTAGAACAACCGGCTCGGTTCGGATCCAATCCGAACCGACTGGGCCTGCTGCTGCCACACTTCAGATTTGACTGATTCTCTTGCCATAACCACCTCCTACAAACACGGATCGGCCTCCACCTATCCTAGCACGACCTGAATACCACTTCTCCACTACTTCCGAGATCACCTCAGCGCGTGCCACGTGCCCCTCCGATCCGAACCGATTCAGACTCCCTGGCACTCCTCTACGCCTATAAATACACCACAACATGGCCATTTCAAGGGACTTTTGGCACTTGTTCTGGAGGGATTCCACCATTATCGACACAAGGACTTTGTGAACAGCGGAAGACCGCCCTCTAATCAATCAAAACACGAGGATTTCGTGTATAATCTTCCCTTTAATCTCCTCTTCTTCACTGTAAACACGAGGATTTCATGTATAAACTGCAAACAAACATCATTGTAATAGTTTACTTAAGATTTAAGAAACTATAAAGTGGACGTAGGCTTGGATTGAGCCCAACCACTATAAAAATATTGTGTGTATGCTTTACTTTTACTGCTTTTTCTGCATTGTTCGGTGATCATGAGGTTGTCACGTTGAATTTGGGAGTTAGTACCAAAATTTGGTCTAACATTTTCACACATATTTGCTTTCTCTTCTTCGCAGGTATGGATTATACTTGCAGCTGGCAGGCCCGGATCGGCCTTGGATTTCTTCGATTATCCAGAACACATCTTCCTTCATTCAGCAAGATATGTTCTGGGGGGAAAAATGATGACCCGCTTTTTAGTCAAAGCAGTCATACATGGAATCTCTTCTGAACAATACGCTCAAGTGTTGGGAATACCGTCAGAAGACAGCAAGCGATTTGGTTGAAATCGCATCACAAACAAAGAATGGCCCGGATCTCCTATCGGACGACCTTTTCTGGGCCCGAAATCATCAATTACGGAGCTGAGCTCAGTAATTCTCGTAGCTCTCTGAATAATCTTCAGTTTGAGCTTTGGTTCAACTCAATCGGACTTACGGTTTGAAAGTTATGCCCATTTCCGTGAACGGATGCAGAACCGGAAACTTGGATTTGGAATTAGCATATCCCTTTCGGATCGGATCGGCCTAGGAGGACCGGATCGGATTAAGACATCACTCCTTCACCAACTCAGCATCTTCCCTTCAACGCACAGGTGCCGGATCGGATTGGGTACCCCGGTTCGGATCGCGATGAGGCAGACCCGACCCGCCTGCATTAATCTACACAAAACTTCGCAATGTCTTCGGCTCCAAAGCTCCGCACCGGTTCGGATCGTGACCGAACCGATTCCCCTCGACTCTGCACAGAAGTGCACGCACGCTCTCTGCTAGAACAACCGGCTCGGTTTGGATCCAATCCGAACCGACTGGGCCTGCTGCTGCCACACTTCAGATTTGACTGATTCTCTTGCCATAACCACCTCCTACAAACACGGATCGGCCTCCACCTATCCTAGCACGACCTGAATACCACTTCTCCACTACTTCCGAGATCACCTCAGCGCGTGCCACGTGCCCCTCCGATCCGAACCGATTCAGACTCCCTGGCACTCCTCTACGCCTATAAATACACCACAACATGGCCATTTCAAGGGACTTTTGGCACTTGTTCTGGAGGGATTCCACCATTATCGACACAAGGACTTTGTGAACAGCGGAAGACCGCCCTCTAATCAATCAAAACACGAGGATTTCGTGTATAATCTTCCCTTTAATCTCCTCTTCTTCACTGTAAACACGAGGATTTCATGTATAAACTGCAAACAAACATCATTGTAATAGTTTACTTAAGATTTAAGAAACTATAAAGTGGACGTAGGCTTGGATTGAGCCCAACCACTATAAAAATATTGTGTGTATGCTTTACTTTTACTGCTTTTTCTGCATTGTTCGGTGATCATGAGGTTGTCACGTTGAATTTGGGAGTTAGTACCAAAATTTGGTCTAACATTTTCACACATATTTGCTTTCTCTTCTTCGCAGGTATGGATTATACTTGCAGCTGGCAGGCCCGGATCGGCCTTGGATTTCTTCGATTATCCAGAACACATCTTCCTTCATTCAGCAAGATATGTTCTGGGGGGAAAAATGATGACCCGCTTTTTAGTCAAAGCAGTCATACATGGAATCTCTTCTGAACAATACGCTCAAGTGTTGGGAATACCGTCAGAAGACAGCAAGCGATTTGGTTGAAATCGCATCACAAACAAAGAATGGCCCGGATCTCCTATCGGACGACCTTTTCTGGGCCCGAAATCATCAATTACGGAGCTGAGCTCAGTAATTCTCGTAGCTCTCTGAATAATCTTCAGTTTGAGCTTTGGTTCAACTCAATCGGACTTACGGTTTGAAAGTTATGCCCATTTCCGTGAACGGATGCAGAACCGGAAACTTGGATTTGGAATTAGCATATCCCTTTCGGATCGGATCGGCCTAGGAGGACCGGATCGGATTAAGACATCACTCCTTCACCAACTCAGCATCTTCCCTTCAACGCACAGGTGCCGGATCGGATTGGGGACCCCGGTTCGGATCGCGATGAGGCAGACCCGACCCGCCTGCATTAATCTACACAAAACTTCGCAATGTCTTCGGCTCCAAAGCTCCGCACCGGTTCGGATCGTGACCGAACCGATTCCCCTCGACTCTGCACAGAAGTGCACGCACGCTCTCTGCTAGAACAACCGGCTCGGTTCGGATCCAATCCGAACCGACTGGGCCTGCTGCTGCCACACTTCAGATTTGACTGATTCTCTTGCCATAACCACCTCCTACAAACACGGATCGGCCTCCACCTATCCTAGCACGACCTGAATACCACTTCTCCACTACTTCCGAGATCACCTCAGCGCGTGCCACGTGCCCCTCCGATCCGAACCGATTCAGACTCCCTGGCACTCCTCTACGCCTATAAATACACCACAACATGGCCATTTCAAGGGACTTTTGGCACTTGTTCTGGAGGGATTCCACCATTATCGACACAAGGACTTTGTGAACAGCGGAAGACCGCCCTCTAATCAATCAAAACACGAGGATTTCGTGTATAATCTTCCCTTTAATCTCCTCTTCTTCACTGTAAACACGAGGATTTCATGTATAAACTGCAAACAAACATCATTGTAATAGTTTACTTAAGATTTAAGAAACTATAAAGTGGACGTAGGCTTGGATTGAGCCCAACCACTATAAAAATATTGTGTGTATGCTTTACTTTTACTGCTTTTTCTGCATTGTTCGGTGATCATGAGGTTGTCACGTTGAATTTGGGAGTTAGTACCAAAATTTGGTCTAACATTTTCACACATATTTGCTTTCTCTTCTTCGCAGGTATGGATTATACTTGCAGCTGGCAGGCCCGGATCGGCCTTGGATTTCTTCGATTATCCAGAACACATCTTCCTTCATTCAGCAAGATATGTTCTGGGGGGAAAAATGATGACCCGCTTTTTAGTCAAAGCAGTCATACATGGAATCTCTTCTGAACAATACGCTCAAGTGTTGGGAATACCGTCAGAAGACAGCAAGCGATTTGGTTGAAATCGCATCACAAACAAAGAATGGCCCGGATCTCCTATCGGACGACCTTTTCTGGGCCCGAAATCATCAATTACGGAGCTGAGCTCAGTAATTCTCGTAGCTCTCTGAATAATCTTCAGTTTGAGCTTTGGTTCAACTCAATCGGACTTACGGTTTGAAAGTTATGCCCATTTCCGTGAACGGATGCAGAACCGGAAACTTGGATTTGGAATTAGCATATCCCTTTCGGATCGGATCGGCCTAGGAGGACCGGATCGGATTAAGACATCACTCCTTCACCAACTCAGCATCTTCCCTTCAACGCACAGGTGCCGGATCGGATTGGGGACCCCGGTTCGGATCGCGATGAGGCAGACCCGACCCGCCTGCATTAATCTACACAAAACTTCGCAATGTCTTCGGCTCCAAAGCTCCGCACCGGTTCGGATCGTGACCGAACCGATTCCCCTCGACTCTGCACAGAAGTGCACGCACGCTCTCTGCTAGAACAACCGGCTCGGTTCGGATCCAATCCGAACCGACTGGGCCTGCTGCTGCCACACTTCAGATTTGACTGATTCTCTTGCCATAACCACCTCCTACAAACACGGATCGGCCTCCACCTATCCTAGCACGACCTGAATACCACTTCTCCACTACTTCCGAGATCACCTCAGCGCGTGCCACGTGCCCCTCCGATCCGAACCGATTCAGACTCCCTGGCACTCCTCTACGCCTATAAATACACCACAACATGGCCATTTCAAGGGACTTTTGGCACTTGTTCTGGAGGGATTCCACCATTATCGACACAAGGACTTTGTGAACAGCGGAAGACCGCCCTCTAATCAATCAAAACACGAGGATTTCGTGTATAATCTTCCCTTTAATCTCCTCTTCTTCACTGTAAACACGAGGATTTCATGTATAAACTGCAAACAAACATCATTGTAATAGTTTACTTAAGATTTAAGAAACTATAAAGTGGACGTAGGCTTGGATTGAGCCCAACCACTATAAAAATATTGTGTGTATGCTTTACTTTTACTGCTTTTTCTGCATTGTTCGGTGATCATGAGGTTGTCACGTTGAATTTGGGAGTTAGTACCAAAATTTGGTCTAACATTTTCACACATATTTGCTTTCTCTTCTTCGCAGGTATGGATTATACTTGCAGCTGGCAGGCCCGGATCGGCCTTGGATTTCTTCGATTATCCAGAACACATCTTCCTTCATTCAGCAAGATATGTTCTGGGGGGAAAAATGATGACCCGCTTTTTAGTCAAAGCAGTCATACATGGAATCTCTTCTGAACAATACGCTCAAGTGTTGGGAATACCGTCAGAAGACAGCAAGCGATTTGGTTGAAATCGCATCACAAACAAAGAATGGCCCGGATCTCCTATCGGACGACCTTTTCTGGGCCCGAAATCATCAATTACGGAGCTGAGCTCAGTAATTCTCGTAGCTCTCTGAATAATCTTCAGTTTGAGCTTTGGTTCAACTCAATCGGACTTACGGTTTGAAAGTTATGCCCATTTCCGTGAACGGATGCAGAACCGGAAACTTGGATTTGGAATTAGCATATCCCTTTCGGATCGGATCGGCCTAGGAGGACCGGATCGGATTAAGACATCACTCCTTCACCAACTCAGCATCTTCCCTTCAACGCACAGGTGCCGGATCGGATTGGGGACCCCGGTTCGGATCGCGATGAGGCAGACCCGACCCGCCTGCATTAATCTACACAAAACTTCGCAATGTCTTCGGCTCCAAAGCTCCGCACCGGTTCGGATCGTGACCGAACCGATTCCCCTCGACTCTGCACAGAAGTGCACGCACGCTCTCTGCTAGAACAACCGGCTCGGTTCGGATCCAATCCGAACCGACTGGGCCTGCTGCTGCCACACTTCAGATTTGACTGATTCTCTTGCCATAACCACCTCCTACAAACACGGATCGGCCTCCACCTATCCTAGCACGATCTGAATACCACTTCTCCACTACTTCCGAGATCACCTCAGCGCGTGCCACGTGCCCCTCCGATCCGAACCGATTCAGACTCCCTGGCACTCCTCTACGCCTATAAATACACCACAACATGGCCATTTCAAGGGACTTTTGGCACTTGTTCTGGAGGGATTCCACCATTATCGACACAAGGACTTTGTGAACAGCGGAAGACCGCCCTCTAATCAATCAAAACACGAGGATTTCGTGTATAATCTTCCCTTTAATCTCCTCTTCTTCACTGTAAACACGAGGATTTCATGTATAAACTGCAAACAAACATCATTGTAATAGTTTACTTAAGATTTAAGAAACTATAAAGTGGACGTAGGCTTGGATTGAGCCCAACCACTATAAAAATATTGTGTGTATGCTTTACTTTTACGGCTTTTTCTGCATTGTTCGGTGATCATGAGGTTGTCACGTTGAATTAGGGAGTTAGTACCAAAATTTGGTCTAACATTTTCACACATATTTGCTTTCTCTTCTTCGCAGGTATGGATTATACTTGCAGCTGGCAGGCCCGGATCGGCCTTGGATTTCTTCGATTATCCAGAACACATCTTCCTTCATTCAGCAAGATATGTTCTGGGGGGAAAAATGATGACCCGCTTTTTAGTCAAAGCAGTCATACATGGAATCTCTTCTGAACAATACGCTCAAGTGTTGGGAATACCGTCAGAAGACAGCAAGCGATTTGGTTGAAATCGCATCACAAACAAAGAATGGCCCGGATCTCCTATCGGACGACCTTTTCTGGGCCCGAAATCATCAATTACGGAGCTGAGCTCAGTAATTCTCGTAGCTCTCTGAATAATCTTCAGTTTGAGCTTTGGTTCAACTCAATCGGACTTACGGTTTGAAAGTTATGCCCATTTCCGTGAACGGATGCAGAACCGGAAACTTGGATTTGGAATTAGCATATCCCTTTCGGATCGGATCGGCCTAGGAGGACCGGATCGGATTAAGACATCACTCCTTCACCAACTCAGCATCTTCCCTTCAACGCACAGGTGCCGGATCGGATTGGGGACCCCGGTTCGGATCGCGATGAGGCAGACCCGACCCGCCTGCATTAATCTACACAAAACTTCGCAATGTCTTCGGCTCCAAAGCTCCGCACCGGTTCGGATCGTGACCGAACCGATTCCCCTCGACTCTGCACAGAAGTGCACGCACGCTCTCTGCTAGAACAACCGGCTCGGTTCGGATCCAATCCGAACCGACTGGGCCTGCTGCTGCCACACTTCAGATTTGACTGATTCTCTTGCCATAACCACCTCCTACAAACACGGATCGGCCTCCACCTATCCTAGCACGACCTGAATACCACTTCTCCACTACTTCCGAGATCACCTCAGCGCGTGCCACGTGCCCCTCCGATCCGAACCGATTCAGACTCCCTGGCACTCCTCTACGCCTATAAATACACCACAACATGGCCATTTCAAGGGACTTTTGGCACTTGTTCTGGAGGGATTCCACCATTATCGACACAAGGACTTTGTGAACAGCGGAAGACCGCCCTCTAATCAATCAAAACACGAGGATTTCGTGTATAATCTTCCCTTTAATCTCCTCTTCTTCACTGTAAACACGAGGATTTCATGTATAAACTGCAAACAAACATCATTGTAATAGTTTACTTAAGATTTAAGAAACTATAAAGTGGACGTAGGCTTGGATTGAGCCCAACCACTATAAAAATATTGTGTGTATGCTTTACTTTTACTGCTTTTTCTGCATTGTTCGGTGATCATGAGGTTGTCACGTTGAATTTGGGAGTTAGTACCAAAATTTGGTCTAACATTTTCACACATATTTGCTTTCTCTTCTTCGCAGGTATGGATTATACTTGCAGCTGGCAGGCCCGGATCGGCCTTGGATTTCTTCGATTATCCAGAACACATCTTCCTTCATTCAGCAAGATATGTTCTGGGGGGAAAAATGATGACCCGCTTTTTAGTCAAAGCAGTCATACATGGAATCTCTTCTGAACAATACGCTCAAGTGTTGGGAATACCGTCAGAAGACAGCAAGCGATTTGGTTGAAATCGCATCACAAACAAAGAATGGCCCGGATCTCCTATCGGACGACCTTTTCTGGGCCCGAAATCATCAATTACGGAGCTGAGCTCAGTAATTCTCGTAGCTCTCTGAATAATCTTCAGTTTGAGCTTTGGTTCAACTCAATCGGACTTACGGTTTGAAAGTTATGCCCATTTCCGTGAACGGATGCAGAACCGGAAACTTGGATTTGGAATTAGCATATCCCTTTCGGATCGGATCGGCCTAGGAGGACCGGATCGGATTAAGACATCACTCCTTCACCAACTCAGCATCTTCCCTTCAACGCACAGGTGCCGGATCGGATTGGGGACCCCGGTTCGGATCGCGATGAGGCAGACCCGACCCGCCTGCATTAATCTACACAAAACTTCGCAATGTCTTCGGCTCCAAAGCTCCGCACCGGTTCGGATCGTGACCGAACCGATTCCCCTCGACTCTGCACAGAAGTGCACGCACGCTCTCTGCTAGAACAACCGGCTCGGTTCGGATCCAATCCGAACCGACTGGGCCTGCTGCTGCCACACTTCAGATTTGACTGATTCTCTTGCCATAACCACCTCCTACAAACACGGATCGGCCTCCACCTATCCTAGCACGACCTGAATACCACTTCTCCACTACTTCCGAGATCACCTCAGCGCGTGCCACGTGCCCCTCCGATCCGAACCGATTCAGACTCCCTGGCACTCCTCTACGCCTAAAAATACACCACAACATGGCCATTTCAAGGGACTTTTGGCACTTGTTCTGGAGGGATTCCACCATTATCGACACAAGGACTTTGTGAACAGCGGAAGACCGCCCTCTAATCAATCAAAACACGAGGATTTCGTGTATAATCTTCCCTTTAATCTCCTCTTCTTCACTGTAAACACGAGGATTTCATGTATAAACTGCAAACAAACATCATTGTAATAGTTTACTTAAGATTTAAGAAACTATAAAGTGGACGTAGGCTTGGATTGAGCCCAACCACTATAAAAATATTGTGTGTATGCTTTACTTTTACTGCTTTTTCTGCATTGTTCGGTGATCATGAGGTTGTCACGTTGAATTTGGGAGTTAGTACCAAAATTTGGTCTAACATTTTCACACATATTTGCTTTCTCTTCTTCGCAGGTATGGATTATACTTGCAGCTGGCAGGCCCGGATTGGCCTTGGATTTCTTCGATTATCCAGAACACATCTTCCTTCATTCAGCAAGATATGTTCTGGGGGGAAAAATGATGACCCGCTTTTTAGTCAAAGCAGTCATACATGGAATCTCTTCTGAACAATACGCTCAAGTGTTGGGAATACCGTCAGAAGACAGCAAGCGATTTGGTTGAAATCGCATCACAAACAAAGAATGGCCCGGATCTCCTATCGGACGACCTTTTCTGGGCCCGAAATCATCAATTAAGGAGCTGAGCTCGGTAATTCTCGTAGCTCTCTGAATAATCTTCAGTTTGAGCTTTGGTTCAACTCAATCGGACTTACGGTTTGAAAGTTATGCCCATTTCCGTGAACGGATGCAGAACCGGAAACTTGGATTTGGAATTAGCATATCCCTTTCGGATCGGATCGGCCTAGGAGGACCGGATCGGATTAAGACATCACTCCTTCACCAACTCAGCATCTTCCCTTCAACGCACAGGTGCCGGATCGGATTGGGGACCCCGGTTCGGATCGCGATGAGGCAGACCCGACCCGCCTGCATTAATCTACACAAAACTTCGCAATGTCTTCGGCTCCAAAGCTCCGCACCGGTTCGGATCGTGACCGAACCGATTCCCCTCGACTCTGCACAGAAGTGCACGCACGCTCTCTGCTAGAACAACCGGCTCGGTTCGGATCCAATCCGAACCGACTGGGCCTGCTGCTGCCACACTTCAGATTTGACTGATTCTCTTGCCATAACCACCTCCTACAAACACGGATCGGCCTCCACCTATCCTAGCACGACCTGAATACCACTTCTCCACTACTTCCGAGATCACCTCAGCGCGTGCCACGTGCCCCTCCGATCCGAACCGATTCAGACTCCCTGGCACTCCTCTACGCCTATAAATACACCACAACATGGCCATTTCAAGGGACTTTTGGCACTTGTTCTGGAGGGATTCCACCATTATCGACACAAGGACTTTGTGAACAGCGGAAGACCGCCCTCTAATCAATCAAAACACGAGGATTTCGTGTATAATCTTCCCTTTAATCTCCTCTTCTTCACTGTAAACACGAGGATTTCATGTATAAACTGCAAACAAACATCATTGTAATAGTTTACTTAAGATTTAAGAAACTATAAAGTGGACGTAGGCTTGGATTGAGCCCAACCACTATAAAAATATTGTGTGTATGCTTTACTTTTACTGCTTTTTCTGCATTGTTCGGTGATCATGAGGTTGTCACGTTGAATTTGGGAGTTAGTACCAAAATTTGGTCTAACATTTTCACACATATTTGCTTTCTCTTCTTCGCAGGTATGGATTATACTTGCAGCTGGCAGGCCCGGATCGGCCTTGGATTTCTTCGATTATCCAGAACACATCTTCCTTCATTCAGCAAGATATGTTCTGGGGGGAAAAATGATGACCCGCTTTTTAGTCAAAGCAGTCATACATGGAATCTCTTCTGAACAATACGCTCAAGTGTTGGGAATACCGTCAGAAGACAGCAAGCGATTTGGTTGAAATCGCATCACAAACAAAGAATGGCCCGGATCTCCTATCGGACGACCTTTTCTGGGCCCGAAATCATCAATTAAGGAGCTGAGCTCGGTAATTCTCGTAGCTCTCTGAATAATCTTCAGTTTGAGCTTTGGTTCAACTCAATCGGACTTACGGTTTGAAAGTTATGCCCATTTCCGTGAACGGATGCAGAACCGGAAACTTGGATTTGGAATTAGCATATCCCTTTCGGATCGGATCGGCCTAGGAGGACCGGATCGGATTAAGACATCACTCCTTCACCAACTCAGCATCTTCCCTTCAACGCACAGGTGCCGGATCGGATTGGGGACCCCGGTTCGGATCGCGATGAGGCAGACCCGACCCGCCTGCATTAATCTACACAAAACTTCGCAATGTCTTCGGCTCCAAAGCTCCGCACCGGTTCGGATCGTGACCGAACCGATTCCCCTCGACTCTGCACAGAAGTGCACGCACGCTCTCTGCTAGAACAACCGGCTCGGTTCGGATCCAATCCGAACCGACTGGGCCTGCTGCTGCCACACTTCAGATTTGACTGATTCTCTTGCCATAACCACCTCCTACAAACACGGATCGGCCTCCACCTATCCTAGCACGACCTGAATACCACTTCTCCACTACTTCCGAGATCACCTCAGCGCGTGCCACGTGCCCCTCCGATCCGAACCGATTCAGACTCCCTGGCACTCCTCTACGCCTATAAATACACCACAACATGGCCATTTCAAGGGACTTTTGGCACTTGTTCTGGAGGGATTCCACCATTATCGACACAAGGACTTTGTGAACAGCGGAAGACCGCCCTCTAATCAATCAAAACACGAGGATTTCGTGTATAATCTTCCCTTTAATCTCCTCTTCTTCACTGTAAACACGAGGATTTCATGTATAAACTGCAAACAAACATCATTGTAATAGTTTACTTAAGATTTAAGAAACTATAAAGTGGACGTAGGCTTGGATTGAGCCCAACCACTATAAAAATATTGTGTGTATGCTTTACTTTTACTGCTTTTTCTGCATTGTTCGGTGATCATGAGGTTGTCACGTTGAATTTGGGAGTTAGTACCAAAATTTGGTCTAACATTTTCACACATATTTGCTTTCTCTTCTTCGCAGGTATGGATTATACTTGCAGCTGGCAGGCCCGGATCGGCCTTGGATTTCTTCGATTATCCAGAACACATCTTCCTTCATTCAGCAAGATATGTTCTGGGGGGAAAAATGATGACCCGCTTTTTAGTCAAAGCAGTCATACATGGAATCTCTTCTGAACAATACGCTCAAGTGTTGGGAATACCGTCAGAAGACAGCAAGCGATTTGGTTGAAATCGCATCACAAACAAAGAATGGCCCGGATCTCCTATCGGACGACCTTTTCTGGGCCCGAAATCATCAATTACGGAGCTGAGCTCAGTAATTCTCGTAGCTCTCTGAATAATCTTCAGTTTGAGCTTTGGTTCAACTCAATCGGACTTACGGTTTGAAAGTTATGCCCATTTCCGTGAACGGATGCAGAACCGGAAACTTGGATTTGGAATTAGCATATCCCTTTCGGATCGGATCGGCCTAGGAGGACCGGATCGGATTAAGACATCACTCCTTCACCAACTCAGCATCTTCCCTTCAACGCACAGGTGCCGGATCGGATTGGGGACCCCGGTTCGGATCGCGATGAGGCAGACCCGACCCGCCTGCATTAATCTACACAAAACTTCGCAATGTCTTCGGCTCCAAAGCTCCGCACCGGTTCGGATCGTGACCGAACCGATTCCCCTCGACTCTGCACAGAAGTGCACGCACGCTCTCTGCTAGAACAACCGGCTCGGTTCGGATCCAATCCGAACCGACTGGGCCTGCTGCTGCCACACTTCAGATTTGACTGATTCTCTTGCCATAACCACCTCCTACAAACACGGATCGGCCTCCACCTATCCTAGCACGACCTGAATACCACTTCTCCACTACTTCCGAGATCACCTCAGCGCGTGCCACGTGCCCCTCCGATCCGAACCGATTCAGACTCCCTGGCACTCCTCTACGCCTATAAATACACCACAACATGGCCATTTCAAGGGACTTTTGGCACTTGTTCTGGAGGGATTCCACCATTATCGACACAAGGACTTTGTGAACAGCGGAAGACCGCCCTCTAATCAATCAAAACACGAGGATTTCGTGTATAATCTTCCCTTTAATCTCCTCTTCTTCACTGTAAACACGAGGATTTCATGTATAAACTGCAAACAAACATCATTGTAATAGTTTACTTAAGATTTAAGAAACTATAAAGTGGACGTAGGCTTGGATTGAGCCCAACCACTATAAAAATATTGTGTGTATGCTTTACTTTTACTGCTTTTTCTGCATTGTTCGGTGATCATGAGGTTGTCACGTTGAATTTGGGAGTTAGTACCAAAATTTGGTCTAACATTTTCACACATATTTGCTTTCTCTTCTTCGCAGGTATGGATTATACTTGCAGCTGGCAGGCCCGGATCGGCCTTGGATTTCTTCGATTATCCAGAACACATCTTCCTTCATTCAGCAAGATATGTTCTGGGGGGAAAAATGATGACCCGCTTTTTAGTCAAAGCAGTCATACATGGAATCTCTTCTGAACAATACGCTCAAGTGTTGGGAATACCGTCAGAAGACAGCAAGCGATTTGGTTGAAATCGCATCACAAACAAAGAATGGCCCGGATCTCCTATCGGACGACCTTTTCTGGGCCCGAAATCATCAATTACGGAGCTGAGCTCAGTAATTCTCGTAGCTCTCTGAATAATCTTCAGTTTGAGCTTTGGTTCAACTCAATCGGACTTACGGTTTGAAAGTTATGCCCATTTCCGTGAACGGATGCAGAACCGGAAACTTGGATTTGGAATTAGCATATCCCTTTCGGATCGGATCGGCCTAGGAGGACCGGATCGGATTAAGACATCACTCCTTCACCAACTCAGCATCTTCCCTTCAACGCACAGGTGCCGGATCGGATTGGGGACCCCGGTTCGGATCGCGATGAGGCAGACCCGACCCGCCTGCATTAATCTACACAAAACTTCGCAATGTCTTCGGCTCCAAAGCTCCGCACCGGTTCGGATCGTGACCGAACCGATTCCCCTCGACTCTGCACAGAAGTGCACGCACGCTCTCTGCTAGAACAACCGGCTCGGTTCGGATCCAATCCGAACCGACTGGGCCTGCTGCTGCCACACTTCAGATTTGACTGATTCTCTTGCCATAACCACCTCCTACAAACACGGATCGGCCTCCACCTATCCTAGCACGACCTGAATACCACTTCTCCACTACTTCCGAGATCACCTCAGCGCGTGCCACGTGCCCCTCCGATCCGAACCGATTCAGACTCCCTGGCACTCCTCTACGCCTATAAATACACCACAACATGGCCATTTCAAGGGACTTTTGGCACTTGTTCTGGAGGGATTCCACCATTATCGACACAAGGACTTTGTGAACAGCGGAAGACCGCCCTCTAATCAATCAAAACACGAGGATTTCGTGTATAATCTTCCCTTTAATCTCCTCTTCTTCACTGTAAACACGAGGATTTCATGTATAAACTGCAAACAAACATCATTGTAATAGTTTACTTAAGATTTAAGAAACTATAAAGTGGACGTAGGCTTGGATTGAGCCCAACCACTATAAAAATATTGTGTGTATGCTTTACTTTTACTGCTTTTTCTGCATTGTTCGGTGATCATGAGGTTGTCACGTTGAATTTGGGAGTTAGTACCAAAATTTGGTCTTACATTTTCACACATATTTGCTTTCTCTTCTTCGCAGGTATGGATTATACTTGCAGCTGGCAGGCCCGGATCGGCCTTGGATTTCTTCGATTATCCAGAACACATCTTCCTTCATTCAGCAAGATATGTTCTGGGGGGAAAAATGATGACCCGCTTTTTAGTCAAAGCAGTCATACATGGAATCTCTTCTGAACAATACGCTCAAGTGTTGGGAATACCGTCAGAAGACAGCAAGCGATTTGGTTGAAATCGCATCACAAACAAAGAATGGCCCGGATCTCCTATCGGACGACCTTTTCTGGGCCCGAAATCATCAATTACGGAGCTGAGCTCAGTAATTCTCGTAGCTCTCTGAATAATCTTCAGTTTGAGCTTTGGTTCAACTCAATCGGACTTACGGTTTGAAAGTTATGCCCATTTCCGTGAACGGATGCAGAACCGGAAACTTGGATTTGGAATTAGCATATCCCTTTCGGATCGGATCGGCCTAGGAGGACCGGATCGGATTAAGACATCACTCCTTCACAAACTCAGCATCTTCCCTTCAACGCACAGGTGCCGGATCGGATTGGGGACCCCGGTTCGGATCGCGATGAGGCAGACCCGACCCGCCTGCATTAATCTACACAAAACTTCGCAATGTCTTCGGCTCCAAAGCTCCGCACCGGTTCGGATCGTGACCGAACCGATTCCCCTCGACTCTGCACAGAAGTGCACGCACGCTCTCTGCTAGAACAACCGGCTCGGTTCGGATCCAATCCGAACCGACTGGGCCTGCTGCTGCCACACTTCAGATTTGACTGATTCTCTTGCCATAACCACCTCCTACAAACACGGATCGGCCTCCACCTATCCTAGCACGACCTGAATACCACTTCTCCACTACTTCCGAGATCACCTCAGCGCGTGCCACGTGCCCCTCCGATCCGAACCGATTCAGACTCCCTGGCACTCCTCTACGCCTATAAATACACCACAACATGGCCATTTCAAGGGACTTTTGGCACTTGTTCTGGAGGGATTCCACCATTATCGACACAAGGACTTTGTGAACAGCGGAAGACCGCCCTCTAATCAATCAAAACACGAGGATTTCGTGTATAATCTTCCCTTTAATCTCCTCTTCTTCACTGTAAACACGAGGATTTCATGTATAAACTGCAAACAAACATCATTGTAATAGTTTACTTAAGATTTAAGAAACTATAAAGTGGACGTAGGCTTGGATTGAGCCCAACCACTATAAAAATATTGTGTGTATGCTTTACTTTTACTGCTTTTTCTGCATTGTTCGGTGATCATGAGGTTGTCACGTTGAATTTGGGAGTTAGTACCAAAATTTGGTCTAACATTTTCACACATATTTGCTTTCTCTTCTTCGCAGGTATGGATTATACTTGCAGCTGGCAGGCCCGGATCGGCCTTGGATTTCTTCGATTATCCAGAACACATCTTCCTTCATTCAGCAAGATATGTTCTGGGGGGAAAAATGATGACCCGCTTTTTAGTCAAAGCAGTCATACATGGAATCTCTTCTGAACAATACGCTCAAGTGTTGGGAATACCGTCAGAAGACAGCAAGCGATTTGGTTGAAATCGCATCACAAACAAAGAATGGCCCGGATCTCCTATCGGACGACCTTTTCTGGGCCCGAAATCATCAATTAAGGAGCTGAGCTCAGTAATTCTCGTAGCTCTCTGAATAATCTTCAGTTTGAGCTTTGGTTCAACTCAATCGGACTTACGGTTTGAAAGTTATGCCCATTTCCGTGAACGGATGCAGAACCGGAAACTTGGATTTGGAATTAGCATATCCCTTTCGGATCGGATCGGCCTAGGAGGACCGGATCGGATTAAGACATCACTCCTTCACCAACTCAGCATCTTCCCTTCAACGTACAGGTGCCGGATCGGATTGGGGACCCCGGTTCGGATCGCGATGAGGCAGACCCGACCCGCCTGCATTAATCTACACAAAACTTCGCAATGTCTTCGGCTCCAAAGCTCCGCACCGGTTCGGATCGTGACCGAACCGATTCCCCTCGACTCTGCACAGAAGTGCACGCACGCTCTCTGCTAGAACAACCGGCTCGGTTCGGATCCAATCCGAACCGACTGGGCCTGCTGCTGCCACACTTCAGATTTGACTGATTCTCTTGCCATAACCACCTCCTACAAACACGGATCGGCCTCCACCTATCCTAGCACGACCTGAATACCACTTCTCCACTACTTCCGAGATCACCTCAGCGCGTGCCACGTGCCCCTCCGATCCGAACCGATTCAGACTCCCTGGCACTCCTCTACGCCTATAAATACACCACAACATGGCCATTTCAAGGGACTTTTGGCACTTGTTCTGGAGGGATTCCACCATTATCGACACAAGGACTTTGTGAACAGCGGAAGACCGCCCTCTAATCAATCAAAACACGAGGATTTCGTGTATAATCTTCCCTTTAATCTCCTCTTCTTCACTGTAAACACGAGGATTTCATGTATAAACTGCAAACAAACATCATTGTAATAGTTTACTTAAGATTTAAGAAACTATAAAGTGGACGTAGGCTTGGATTGAGCCCAACCACTATAAAAATATTGTGTGTATGCTTTACTTTTACTGCTTTTTCTGCATTGTTCGGTGATCATGAGGTTGTCACGTTGAATTTGGGAGTTAGTACCAAAATTTGGTCTAACATTTTCACACATATTTGCTTTCTCTTCTTCGCAGGTATGGATTATACTTGCAGCTGGCAGGCCCGGATCGGCCTTGGATTTCTTCGATTATCCAGAACACATCTTCCTTCATTCAGCAAGATATGTTCTGGGGGGAAAAATGATGACCCGCTTTTTAGTCAAAGCAGTCATACATGGAATCTCTTCTGAACAATACGCTCAAGTGTTGGGAATACCGTCAGAAGACAGCAAGCGATTTGGTTGAAATCGCATCACAAACAAAGAATGGCCCGGATCTCCTATCGGACGACCTTTTCTGGGCCCGAAATCATCAATTACGGAGCTGAGCTCAGTAATTCTCGTAGCTCTCTGAATAATCTTCAGTTTGAGCTTTGGTTCAACTCAATCGGACTTACGGTTTGAAAGTTATGCCCATTTCCGTGAACGGATGCAGAACCGGAAACTTGGATTTGGAATTAGCATATCCCTTTCGGATCGGATCGGCCTATGAGGACCGGATCGGATTAAGACATCACTCCTTCACCAACTCAGCATCTTCCCTTCAACGCACAGGTGCCGGATCGGATTGGGGACCCCGGTTCGGATCGCGATGAGGCAGACCCGACCCGCCTGCATTAATCTACACAAAACTTCGCAATGTCTTCGGCTCCAAAGCTCCGCACCGGTTCGGATCGTGACCGAACCGATTCCCCTCGACTCTGCACAGAAGTGCACGCACGCTCTCTGCTAGAACAACCGGCTCGGTTCGGATCCAATCCGAACCGACTGGGCCTGCTGCTGCCACACTTCAGATTTGACTGATTCTCTTGCCATAACCACCTCCTACAAACACGGATCGGCCTCCACCTATCCTAGCACGACCTGAATACCACTTCTCCACTACTTCCGAGATCACCTCAGCGCGTGCCACGTGCCCCTCCGATCCGAACCGATTCAGACTCCCTGGCACTCCTCTACGCCTATAAATACACCACAACATGGCCATTTCAAGGGACTTTTGGCACTTGTTCTGGAGGGATTCCACCATTATCGACACAAGGACTTTGTGAACAGCGGAAGACCGCCCTCTAATCAATCAAAACACGAGGATTTCGTGTATAATCTTCCCTTTAATCTCCTCTTCTTCACTGTAAACACGAGGATTTCATGTATAAACTGCAAACAAACATCATTGTAATAGTTTACTTAAGATTTAAGAAACTATAAAGTGGACGTAGGCTTGGATTGAGCCCAACCACTATAAAAATATTGTGTGTATGCTTTACTTTTACTGCTTTTTCTGCATTGTTCGGTGATCATGAGGTTGTCACGTTGAATTTGGGAGTTAGTACCAAAATTTGGTCTTACATTTTCACACATATTTGCTTTCTCTTCTTCGCAGGTATGGATTATACTTGCAGCTGGCAGGCCCGGATCGGCCTTGGATTTCTTCGATTATCCAGAACACATCTTCCTTCATTCAGCAAGATATGTTCTGGGGGGAAAAATGATGACCCGCTTTTTAGTCAAAGCAGTCATACATGGAATCTCTTCTGAACAATACGCTCAAGTGTTGGGAATACCGTCAGAAGACAGCAAGCGATTTGGTTGAAATCGCATCACAAACAAAGAATGGCCCGGATCTCCTATCGGACGACCTTTTCTGGGCCCGAAATCATCAATTACGGAGCTGAGCTCAGTAATTCTCGTAGCTCTCTGAATAATCTTCAGTTTGAGCTTTGGTTCAACTCAATCGGACTTACGGTTTGAAAGTTATGCCCATTTCCGTGAACGGATGCAGAACCGGAAACTTGGATTTGGAATTAGCATATCCCTTTCGGATCGGATCGGCCTAGGAGGACCGGATCGGATTAAGACATCACTCCTTCACCAACTCAGCATCTTCCCTTCAACGCACAGGTGCCGGATCGGATTGGGGACCCCGGTTCGGATCGCGATGAGGCAGACCCGACCCGCCTGCATTAATCTACACAAAACTTCGCAATGTCTTCGGCTCCAAAGCTCCGCACCGGTTCGGATCGTGACCGAACCGATTCCCCTCGACTCTGCACAGAAGTGCACGCACGCTCTCTGCTAGAACAACCGGCTCGGTTCGGATCCAATCCGAACCGACTGGGCCTGCTGCTGCCACACTTCAGATTTGACTGATTCTCTTGCCATAACCACCTCCTACAAACACGGATCGGCCTCCACCTATCCTAGCACGACCTGAATACCACTTCTCCACTACTTCCGAGATCACCTCAGCGCGTGCCACGTGCCCCTCCGATCCGAACCGATTCAGACTCCCTGGCACTCCTCTACGCCTATAAATACACCACAACATGGCCATTTCAAGGGACTTTTGGCACTTGTTCTGGAGGGATTCCACCATTATCGACACAAGGACTTTGTGAACAGCGGAAGACCGCCCTCTAATCAATCAAAACACGAGGATTTCGTGTATAATCTTCCCTTTAATCTCCTCTTCTTCACTGTAAACACGAGGATTTCATGTATAAACTGCAAACAAACATCATTGTAATAGTTTACTTAAGATTTAAGAAACTATAAAGTGGACGTAGGCTTGGATTGAGCCCAACCACTATAAAAATATTGTGTGTATGCTTTACTTTTACTGCTTTTTCTGCATTGTTCGGTGATCATGAGGTTGTCACGTTGAATTTGGGAGTTAGTACCAAAATTTGGTCTAACATTTTCACACATATTTGCTTTCTCTTCTTCGCAGGTATGGATTATACTTGCAGCTGGCAGGCCCGGATCGGCCTTGGATTTCTTCGATTATCCAGAACACATCTTCCTTCATTCAGCAAGATATGTTCTGGGGGGAAAAATGATGACCCGCTTTTTAGTCAAAGCAGTCATACATGGAATCTCTTCTGAACAATACGCTCAAGTGTTGGGAATACCGTCAGAAGACAGCAAGCGATTTGGTTGAAATCGCATCACAAACAAAGAATGGCCCGGATCTCCTATCGGACGACCTTTTCTGGGCCCGAAATCATCAATTAAGGAGCTGAGCTCAGTAATTCTCGTAGCTCTCTGAATAATCTTCAGTTTGAGCTTTGGTTCAACTCAATCGGACTTACGGTTTGAAAGTTATGCCCATTTCCGTGAACGGATGCAGAACCGGAAACTTGGATTTGGAATTAGCATATCCCTTTCGGATCGGATCGGCCTAGGAGGACCGGATCGGATTAAGACATCACTCCTTCACCAACTCAGCATCTTCCCTTCAACGCACAGGTGCCGGATCGGATTGGGGACCCCGGTTCGGATCGCGATGAGGCAGACCCGACCCGCCTGCATTAATCTACACAAAACTTCGCAATGTCTTCGGCTCCAAAGCTCCGCACCGGTTCGGATCGTGACCGAACCGATTCCCCTCGACTCTGCACAGAAGTGCACGCACGCTCTCTGCTAGAACAACCGGCTCGGTTCGGATCCAATCCGAACCGACTGGGCCTGCTGCTGCCACACTTCAGATTTGACTGATTCTCTTGCCATAACCACCTCCTACAAACACGGATCGGCCTCCACCTATCCTAGCACGACCTGAATACCACTTCTCCACTACTTCCGAGATCACCTCAGCGCGTGCCACGTGCCCCTCCGATCCGAACCGATTCAGACTCCCTGGCACTCCTCTACGCCTATAAATACACCACAACATGGCCATTTCAAGGGACTTTTGGCACTTGTTCTGGAGGGATTCCACCATTATCGACACAAGGACTTTGTGAACAGCGGAAGACCGCCCTCTAATCAATCAAAACACGAGGATTTCGTGTATAATCTTCCCTTTAATCTCCTCTTCTTCACTGTAAACACGAGGATTTCATGTATAAACTGCAAACAAACATCATTGTAATAGTTTACTTAAGATTTAAGAAACTATAAAGTGGACGTAGGCTTGGATTGAGCCCAACCACTATAAAAATATTGTGTGTATGCTTTACTTTTACTGCTTTTTCTGCATTGTTCGGTGATCATGAGGTTGTCACGTTGAATTTGGGAGTTAGTACCAAAATTTGGTCTAACATTTTCACACATATTTGCTTTCTCTTCTTCGCAGGTATGGATTATACTTGCAGCTGGCAGGCCCGGATCGGCCTTGGATTTCTTCGATTATCCAGAACACATCTTCCTTCATTCAGCAAGATATGTTCTGGGGGGAAAAATGATGACCCGCTTTTTAGTCAAAGCAGTCATACATGGAATCTCTTCTGAACAATACGCTCAAGTGTTGGGAATACCGTCAGAAGACAGCAAGCGATTTGGTTGAAATCGCATCACAAACAAAGAATGGCCCGGATCTCCTATCGGACGACCTTTTCTGGGCCCGAAATCATCAATTAAGGAGCTGAGCTCAGTAATTCTCGTAGCTCTCTGAATAATCTTCAGTTTGAGCTTTGGTTCAACTCAATCGGACTTACGGTTTGAAAGTTATGCCCATTTCCGTGAACGGATGCAGAACCGGAAACTTGGATTTGGAATTAGCATATCCCTTTCGGATCGGATCGGCCTAGGAGGACCGGATCGGATTAAGACATCACTCCTTCACCAACTCAGCATCTTCCCTTCAACGTACAGGTGCCGGATCGGATTGGGGACCCCGGTTCGGATCGCGATGAGGCAGACCCGACCCGCCTGCATTAATCTACACAAAACTTCGCAATGTCTTCGGCTCCAAAGCTCCGCACCGGTTCGGATCGTGACCGAACCGATTCCCCTCGACTCTGCACAGAAGTGCACGCACGCTCTCTGCTAGAACAACCGGCTCGGTTCGGATCCAATCCGAACCGACTGGGCCTGCTGCTGCCACACTTCAGATTTGACTGATTCTCTTGCCATAACCACCTCCTACAAACACGGATCGGCCTCCACCTATCCTAGCACGACCTGAATACCACTTCTCCACTACTTCCGAGATCACCTCAGCGCGTGCCACGTGCCCCTCCGATCCGAACCGATTCAGACTCCCTGGCACTCCTCTACGCCTATAAATACACCACAACATGGCCATTTCAAGGGACTTTTGGCACTTGTTCTGGAGGGATTCCACCATTATCGACACAAGGACTTTGTGAACAGCGGAAGACCGCCCTCTAATCAATCAAAACACGAGGATTTCGTGTATAATCTTCCCTTTAATCTCCTCTTCTTCACTGTAAACACGAGGATTTCATGTATAAACTGCAAACAAACATCATTGTAATAGTTTACTTAAGATTTAAGAAACTATAAAGTGGACGTAGGCTTGGATTGAGCCCAACCACTATAAAAATATTGTGTGTATGCTTTACTTTTACTGCTTTTTCTGCATTGTTCGGTGATCATGAGGTTGTCACGTTGAATTTGGGAGTTAGTACCAAAATTTGGTCTAACATTTTCACACATATTTGCTTTCTCTTCTTCGCAGGTATGGATTATACTTGCAGCTGGCAGGCCCGGATCGGCCTTGGATTTCTTCGATTATCCAGAACACATCTTCCTTCATTCAGCAAGATATGTTCTGGGGGGAAAAATGATGACCCGCTTTTTAGTCAAAGCAGTCATACATGGAATCTCTTCTGAACAATACGCTCAAGTGTTGGGAATACCGTCAGAAGACAGCAAGCGATTTGGTTGAAATCGCATCACAAACAAAGAATGGCCCGGATCTCCTATCGGACGACCTTTTCTGGGCCCGAAATCATCAATTAAGGAGCTGAGCTCAGTAATTCTCGTAGCTCTCTGAATAATCTTCAGTTTGAGCTTTGGTTCAACTCAATCGGACTTACGGTTTGAAAGTTATGCCCATTTCCGTGAACGGATGCAGAACCGGAAACTTGGATTTGGAATTAGCATATCCCTTTCGGATCGGATCGGCCTAGGAGGACCGGATCGGATTAAGACATCACTCCTTCACCAACTCAGCATCTTCCCTTCAACGCACAGGTGCCGGATCGGATTGGGGACCCCGGTTCGGATCGCGATGAGGCAGACCCGACCCGCCTGCATTAATCTACACAAAACTTCGCAATGTCTTCGGCTCCAAAGCTCCGCACCGGTTCGGATCGTGACCGAACCGATTCCCCTCGACTCTGCACAGAAGTGCACGCACGCTCTCTGCTAGAACAACCGGCTCGGTTCGGATCCAATCCGAACCGACTGGGCCTGCTGCTGCCACACTTCAGATTTGACTGATTCTCTTGCCATAACCACCTCCTACAAACACGGATCGGCCTCCACCTATCCTAGCACGACCTGAATACCACTTCTCCACTACTTCCGAGATCACCTCAGCGCGTGCCACGTGCCCCTCCGATCCGAACCGATTCAGACTCCCTGGCACTCCTCTACGCCTATAAATACACCACAACATGGCCATTTCAAGGGACTTTTGGCACTTGTTCTGGAGGGATTCCACCATTATCGACACAAGGACTTTGTGAACAGCGGAAGACCGCCCTCTAATCAATCAAAACACGAGGATTTCGTGTATAATCTTCCCTTTAATCTCCTCTTCTTCACTGTAAACACGAGGATTTCATGTATAAACTGCAAACAAACATCATTGTAATAGTTTACTTAAGATTTAAGAAACTATAAAGTGGACGTAGGCTTGGATTGAGCCCAACCACTATAAAAATATTGTGTGTATGCTTTACTTTTACTGCTTTTTCTGCATTGTTCGGTGATCATGAGGTTGTCACGTTGAATTTGGGAGTTAGTACCAAAATTTGGTCTAACATTTTCACACATATTTGCTTTCTCTTCTTCGCAGGTATGGATTATACTTGCAGCTGGCAGGCCCGGATCGGCCTTGGATTTCTTCGATTATCCAGAACACATCTTCCTTCATTCAGCAAGATATGTTCTGGGGGGAAAAATGATGACCCGCTTTTTAGTCAAAGCAGTCATACATGGAATCTCTTCTGAACAATACGCTCAAGTGTTGGGAATACCGTCAGAAGACAGCAAGCGATTTGGTTGAAATCGCATCACAAACAAAGAATGGCCCGGATCTCCTATCGGACGACCTTTTCTGGGCCCGAAATCATCAATTACGGAGCTGAGCTCAGTAATTCTCGTAGCTCTCTGAATAATCTTCAGTTTGAGCTTTGGTTCAACTCAATCGGACTTACGGTTTGAAAGTTATGCCCATTTCCGTGAACGGATGCAGAACCGGAAACTTGGATTTGGAATTAGCATATCCCTTTCGGATCGGATCGGCCTAGGAGGACCGGATCGGATTAAGACATCACTCCTTCACCAACTCAGCATCTTCCCTTCAACGCACAGGTGCCAGATCGGATTGGAGACCCCGGTTCGGATCGCGATGAGGCAGACCCGACCCGCCTGCATTAATCTACACAAAACTTCGCAATGTCTTCGGCTCCAAAGCTCCGCACCGGTTCGGATCGAGACCGAATCGATCCCCCTCGACTCTGCACAGAAGTGCACGCACGCTCTCTGCTAGAACAACCGGCTCGGTTCGGATCCAATCCGAACCGACTGGGCCTGCTGCTTCCACACTTCAGATTTGACTGATTCTCTTGCCATAACCACCTCCTACAAACACGAATCGGCCTCCACCTATCCTAGCACGACCTGAATACCACTTCTCCACTACTTCCGAGATCACCTCAGCGCGTGCCACGTGCCCCTCCGATCCGAACCGATTCAGACTCCCTGGCACTCCTCTACGCCTATAAATACACCACAACATGGCCATTTCAAGGGACTTTTGGCACTTGTTCTGGAGGGATTCCACCATTATCGACACAAGGACTTTATGAACAGCGGAAGACCGCCCTCTAATCAATCAAAACACGAGGATTTCGTGTATAATCTTCCCTTTAATCTCCTCTTCTTCACTGTAAACACGAAGATTTCATGTATAAACTGCAAACAAACATCATTGTAATAGTTTACTTAAGATTTAAGAAACTATAAAGTGGAAGTAGGCTTGGATTGAGCCCAACCACTATAAAAATATTGTGTGTATGCTTTACTTTTACTGCTTTTTCTGCATTGTTCGGTGATCGTGAAGTTGTCACGTTGAATTAGGGAGTTAGTACCAAAATTTGGTCTAACATTTTCACACATATTTGCTTTCTCTTCTTCGCAGGTATGGATTATACTTGCAGCTGGCAGGCCCGGATCGGCCTTGGATTTCTTCGATTATCCAGAACACATCTTCCTTCATTCAGCAAGATGTGTTCTGGGGGGAAAAATGATGACCCGCTTTTTAGTCAAAGCAGTCATACATGGAATCTCTTCTGAACAATACGCTCAAGTGTTGGGAATACCGTCAGAAGACAGCAAGCGATTTGGTTGAAATCGCATCACAAACAAAGAATGGCCCAGATCTCCTATCGGACGACCTTTTCTGGGCCCGAAATCATCAATTACGGAGCTGAGCTCAGTAATTCTCGTAGCTCTCTGAATAATCTTCAGTTTGAGCTTTGGTTCAGCTCAATCGGACTTACGGTTTGAAAGTTATGCCCATTTCCGTGAACGGATGCAGAACCGGAAACTTGGATTTGGAATTAGCATATCCCTTTCGGATCGGATCGGCCTAGGAGGACCGGATCGGATTAAGACATCACTCCTTCACCAACTCAGCATCTTCCCTTCAACGCACAGGTGCCAGATCGGATTGGAGACCCCGGTTCGGATCGCGATGAGGCAGACCCGACCCGCCTGCATTAATCTACACAAAACTTCGCAATGTCTTCGGCTCCAAAGCTCCGCACCGGTTCGGATCGAGACCGAATCGATCCCCCTCGACTCTGCACAGAAGTGCACGCACGCTCTCTGCTAGAACAACCGGCTCGGTTCGGATCCAATCCGAACCGACTGGGCCTGCTGCTTCCACACTTCAGATTTGACTGATTCTCTTGCCATAACCACCTCCTACAAACACGAATCGGCCTCCACCTATCCTAGCACGACCTGAATACCACTTCTCCACTACTTCCGAGATCACCTCAGCGCGTGCCACGTGCCCCTCCGATCCGAACCGATTCAGACTCCCTGGCACTCCTCTACGCCTATAAATACACCACAACATGGCCATTTCAAGGGACTTTTGGCACTTGTTCTGGAGGGATTCCACCATTATCGACACAAGGACTTTATGAACAGCGGAAGACCGCCCTCTAATCAATCAAAACACGAGGATTTCGTGTATAATCTTCCCTTTAATCTCCTCTTCTTCACTGTAAACACGAAGATTTCATGTATAAACTGCAAACAAACATCATTGTAATAGTTTACTTAAGATTTAAGAAACTATAAAGTGGAAGTAGGCTTGGATTGAGCCCAACCACTATAAAAATATTGTGTGTATGCTTTACTTTTACTGCTTTTTCTGCATTGTTCGGTGATCGTGAAGTTGTCACGTTGAATTAGGGAGTTAGTACCAAAATTTGGTCTAACATTTTCACACATATTTGCTTTCTCTTCTTCGCAGGTATGGATTATACTTGCAGCTGGCAGGCCCGGATCGGCCTTGGATTTCTTCGATTATCCAGAACACATCTTCCTTCATTCAGCAAGATGTGTTCTGGGGGGAAAAATGATGACCCGCTTTTTAGTCAAAGCAGTCATACATGGAATCTCTTCTGAACAATACGCTCAAGTGTTGGGAATACCGTCAGAAGACAGCAAGCGATTTGGTTGAAATCGCATCACAAACAAAGAATGGCCCAGATCTCCTATCGGACGACCTTTTCTGGGCCCGAAATCATCAATTACGGAGCTGAGCTCAGTAATTCTCGTAGCTCTCTGAATAATCTTCAGTTTGAGCTTTGGTTCAACTCAATCGGACTTACGGTTTGAAAGTTATGCCCATTTCCGTGAACGGATGCAGAACCGGAAACTTGGATTTGGAATTAGCATATCCCTTTCGGATCGGATCGGCCTAGGAGGACCGGATCGGATTAAGACATCACTCCTTCACCAACTCAGCATCTTCCCTTCAACGCACAGGTGCCGGATCGGATTGGAGACCCCGGTTCGGATCGCGATGAGGCAGACCCGACCCGCCTGCATTAATCTACACAAAACTTCGCAATGTCTTCGGCTCCAAAGCTCCGCACCGGTTCGGATCGAGACCGAATCGATCCCCCTCGACTCTGCACAGAAGTGCACGCACGCTCTCTGCTAGAACAACCGGCTCGGTTCGGATCCAATCCGAACCGACTGGGCCTGCTGCTGCCACACTTCAGATTTGACTGATTCTCTTGCCATAACCACCTCCTACAAACACGGATCGGCCTCCACCTATCCTAGCACGACCTGAATACCACTTCTCCACTACTTCCGAGATCACCTCAGCGCGTGCCACGTGCCCCTCCGATCCGAACCGATTCAGACTCCCTGGCACTCCTCTACGCCTATAAATACACCACAACATGGCCATTTCAAGGGACTTTTGGCACTTGTTTTGGAGGGATTCCACCATTATCGACACAAGGACTTTGTGAACAGCGGAAGACCGCCCTCTAATCAATCAAAACACGAGGATTTCGTGTATAATCTTCCCTTTAATCTCCTCTTCTTCACTGTAAACACGAGGATTTCATGTATAAACTGCAAACAAACATCATTGTAATAGTTTACTTAAGATTTAAGAAACTATAAAGTGGACGTAGGCTTGGATTGAGCCCAACCACTATAAAAATATTGTGTGTATGCTTTACTTTTACTGCTTTTTCTGCATTGTTCGGTGATCATGAGGTTGTCACGTTGAATTTGGGAGTTAGTACCAAAATTTGGTCTAACATTTTCACACATATTTGCTTTCTCTTCTTCGCAGGTATGGATTATACTTGCAGCTGGCAGGCCCGGATCGGCCTTGGATTTCTTCGATTATCCAGAACACATCTTCCTTCATTCAGCAAGATGTGTTCTGGGGGGAAAAATGATGACCCGCTTTTTAGTCAAAGCAGTCATACATGGAATCTCTTCTGAACAATACGCTCAAGTGTTGGGAATACCGTCAGAAGACAGCAAGCGATTTGGTTGAAATCGCATCACAAACAAAGAATGGCCCAGATCTCCTATCGGACGACCTTTTCTGGGCCCGAAATCATCAATTACGGAGCTGAGCTCAGTAATTCTCGTAGCTCTCTGAATAATCTTCAGTTTGAGCTTTGGTTCAGCTCAATCGGACTTACGGTTTGAAAGTTATGCCCATTTCCGTGAACGGATGCAGAACCGGAAACTTGGATTTGGAATTAGCATATCCCTTTCGGATCGGATCGGCCTAGGAGGACCGGATCGGATTAAGACATCACTCCTTCACCAACTCAGCATCTTCCCTTCAACGCACAGGTGCCGGATCGGATTGGAGACCCCGGTTCGGATCGCGATGAGGCAGACCCGACCCGCCTGCATTAATCTACACAAAACTTCGCAATGTCTTCGGCTCCAAAGCTCCGCACCGGTTCGGATCGAGACCGAATCGATCCCCCTCGACTCTGCACAGAAGTGCACGCACGCTCTCTGCTAGAACAACCGGCTCGGTTCGGATCCAATCCGAACCGACTGGGCCTGCTGCTGCCACACTTCAGATTTGACTGATTCTCTTGCCATAACCACCTCCTACAAACACGGATCGGCCTCCACCTATCCTAGCACGACCTGAATACCACTTCTCCACTACTTCCGAGATCACCTCAGCGCGTGCCACGTGCCCCTCCGATCCGAACCGATTCAGACTCCCTGGCACTCCTCTACGCCTATAAATACACCACAACATGGCCATTTCAAGGGACTTTTGGCACTTGTTCTGGAGGGATTCCACCATTATCGACACAAGGACTTTGTGAACAGCGGAAGACCGCCCTCTAATCAATCAAAACACGAGGATTTCGTGTATAATCTTCCCTTTAATCTCCTCTTCTTCACTGTAAACACGAGGATTTCATGTATAAACTGCAAACAAACATCATTGTAATAGTTTACTTAAGATTTAAGAAACTATAAAGTGGAAGTAGGCTTGGATTGAGCCCAACCACTATAAAAATATTGTGTGTATGCTTTACTTTTACTGCTTTTTCTGCATTGTTCGGTGATCGTGAGGTTGTCACGTTGAATTTGGGTGTTAGTACCAAAATTTGGTCTAACATTTTCACACATATTTGCTTTCTCTTCTTCGCAGGTATGGATTATACTTGCAGCTGGCAGGCCCGGATCGGCCTTGGATTTCTTCGATTATCCAGAACACATCTTCCTTCATTCAGCAAGATATGTTCTGGGGGGAAAAATGATGACCCGCTTTTTAGTCAAAGCAGTCATACATGGAATCTCTTCTGAACAATACGCTCAAGTGTTGGGAATACCGTCAGAAGACAGCAAGCGATTTGGTTGAAATCGCATCACAAACAAAGAATGGCCCGGATCTCCTATCGGACGACCTTTTCTGGGCCCGAAATCATCAATTACGGAGCTGAGCTCAGTAATTCTCGTAGCTCTCTGAATAATCTTCAGTTTGAGCTTTGGTTCAACTCAATCGGACTTACGGTTTGAAAGTTATGCCCATTTCCGTGAACGGATGCAGAACCGGAAACTTGGATTTGGAATTAGCATATCCCTTTCGGATCGGATCGGCCTAGGAGGACCGGATCGGATTAAGACATCACTCCTTCACCAACTCAGCATCTTCCCTTCAACGCACAGGTGCCGGATCGGATTGGAGACCCCGGTTCGGATCGCGATGAGGCAGACCCGACCCGCCTGCATTAATCTACACAAAACTTCGCAATGTCTTCGGCTCCAAAGCTCCGCACCGGTTCGGATCGAGACCGAATCGATCCCCCTCGACTCTGCACAGAAGTGCACGCACGCTCTCTGCTAGAACAACCGGCTCGGTTCGGATCCAATCCGAACCGACTGGGCCTGCTGCTGCCACACTTCAGATTTGACTGATTCTCTTGCCATAACCACCTCCTACAAACACGGATCGGCCTCCACCTATCCTAGCACGACCTGAATACCACTTCTCCACTACTTCCGAGATCACCTCAGCGCGTGCCACGTGCCCCTCCGATCCGAACCGATTCAGACTCCCTGGCACTCCTCTACGCCTATAAATACACCACAACATGGCCATTTCAAGGGACTTTTGGCACTTGTTCTGGAGGGATTCCACCATTATCGACACAAGGACTTTGTGAACAGCGGAAGACCGCCCTCTAATCAATCAAAACACGAGGATTTCGTGTATAATCTTCCCTTTAATCTCCTCTTCTTCACTGTAAACACGAGGATTTCATGTATAAACTGCAAACAAACATCATTGTAATAGTTTACTTAAGATTTAAGAAACTATAAAGTGGAAGTAGGCTTGGATTGAGCCCAACCACTATAAAAATATTGTGTGTATGCTTTACTTTTACTGCTTTTTCTGCATTGTTCGGTGATCGTGAGGTTGTCACGTTGAATTTGGGTGTTAGTACCAAAATTTGGTCTAACATTTTCACACATATTTGCTTTCTCTTCTTCGCAGGTATGGATTATACTTGCAGCTGGCAGGCCCGGATCGGCCTTGGATTTCTTCGATTATCCAGAACACATCTTCCTTCATTCAGCAAGATATGTTCTGGGGGGAAAAATGATGACCCGCTTTTTAGTCAAAGCAGTCATACATGGAATCTCTTCTGAACAATACGCTCAAGTGTTGGGAATACCGTCAGAAGACAGCAAGCGATTTGGTTGAAATCGCATCACAAACAAAGAATGGCCCGGATCTCCTATCGGACGACCTTTTCTGGGCCCGAAATCATCAATTACGGAGCTGAGCTCAGTAATTCTCGTAGCTCTCTGAATAATCTTCAGTTTGAGCTTTGGTTCAACTCAATCGGACTTACGGTTTGAAAGTTATGCCCATTTCCGTGAACGGATGCAGAACCGGAAACTTGGATTTGGAATTAGCATATCCCTTTCGGATCGGATCGGCCTAGGAGGACCGGATCGGATTAAGACATCACTCCTTCACCAACTCAGCATCTTCCCTTCAACGCACAGGTGCCGGATCGGATTGGAGACCCCGGTTCGGATCGCGATGAGGCAGACCCGACCCGCCTGCATTAATCTACACAAAACTTCGCAATGTCTTCGGCTCCAAAGCTCCGCACCGGTTCGGATCGAGACCGAATCGATCCCCCTCGACTCTGCACAGAAGTGCACGCACGCTCTCTGCTAGAACAACCGGCTCGGTTCGGATCCAATCCGAACCGACTGGGCCTGCTGCTGCCACACTTCAGATTTGACTGATTCTCTTGCCATAACCACCTCCTACAAACACGGATCGGCCTCCACCTATCCTAGCACGACCTGAATACCACTTCTCCACTACTTCCGAGATCACCTCAGCGCGTGCCACGTGCCCCTCCGATCCGAACCGATTCAGACTCCCTGGCACTCCTCTACGCCTATAAATACACCACAACATGGCCATTTCAAGGGACTTTTGGCACTTGTTCTGGAGGGATTCCACCATTATCGACACAAGGACTTTGTGAACAGCGGAAGACCGCCCTCTAATCAATCAAAACACGAGGATTTCGTGTATAATCTTCCCTTTAATCTCCTCTTCTTCACTGTAAACACGAGGATTTCATGTATAAACTGCAAACAAACATCATTGTAATAGTTTACTTAAGATTTAAGAAACTATAAAGTGGAAGTAGGCTTGGATTGAGCCCAACCACTATAAAAATATTGTGTGTATGCTTTACTTTTACTGCTTTTTCTGCATTGTTCGGTGATCGTGAGGTTGTCACGTTGAATTTGGGTGTTAGTACCAAAATTTGGTCTAACATTTTCACACATATTTGCTTTCTCTTCTTCGCAGGTATGGATTATACTTGCAGCTGGCAGGCCCGGATCGGCCTTGGATTTCTTCGATTATCCAGAACACATTTTCCTTCATTCAGCAAGATATGTTCTGGGGGGAAAAATGATGACCCGCTTTTTAGTCAAAGCAGTCATACATGGAATCTCTTCTGAACAATACGCTCAAGTGTTGGGAATACCGTCAGAAGACAGCAAGCGATTTGGTTGAAATCGCATCACAAACAAAGAATGGCCCGGATCTCCTATCGGACGACCTTTTCTGGGCCCGAAATCATCAATTACGGAGCTGAGCTCAGTAATTCTCGTAGCTCTCTGAATAATCTTCAGTTTGAGCTTTGGTTCAACTCAATCGGACTTACGGTTTGAAAGTTATGCCCATTTCCGTGAACGGATGCAGAACCGGAAACTTGGATTTGGAATTAGCATATCCCTTTCGGATCGGATCGGCCTAGGAGGACCGGATCGGATTAAGACATCACTCCTTCACCAACTCAGCATCTTCCCTTCAACGCACAGGTGCCGGATCGGATTGGAGACCCCGGTTCGGATCGCGATGAAGCAGACCCGACCCGCCTGCATTAATCTACACAAAACTTCGCAATGTCTTCGGCTCCAAAGCTCCGCACCGGTTCGGATCGTGACCGAACCGATCCCCCTCGACTCTGCACAGAAGTGCACGCACGCTCTCTGCTAGAACAACCGGCTCGGTACGGATCCAATCCGAACCGACTGGGCCTGCTGCTGCCACACTTCAGATTTGACTGATTCTCTTGCCATAACCACCTCCTACAAACACGGATCGGCCTCCACCTATCCTAGCACGACCTGAATACCACTTCTCCACTACTTCCGAGATCACCTCAGCACGTGCCACGTGCCCCTCCGATCCGAACCGATTCAGACTCCCTGGCACTCCTCTACGCCTATAAATACACCACAACATGGCCATTTCAAGGGACTTTTGGCACTTGTTCTGGAGGGATTCCACCATTATCGACACAAGGACTTTGTGAACAGCGGAAGACCGCCCTCTAATCAATCAAAACACGAGGATTTCGTGTATAATCTTCCCTTTAATCTCCTCTTCTTCACTGTAAACACGAGGATTTCATGTATAAACTGCAAACAAACATCATTGTAATAGTTTACTTAAGATTTAAGAAACTATAAAGTGGAAGTAGGCTTGGATTGAGCCCAACCACTATAAAAATATTGTGTGTATGCTTTACTTTTACTGCTTTTTCTGCATTGTTCGGTGATCGTGAGGTTGTCACGTTGAATTTGGGTGTTAGTACCAAAATTTGGTCTAACATTTTCACACATATTTGCTTTCTCTTCTTCGCAGGTATGGATTATACTTGCAGCTGGCAGGCCCGGATCGGCCTTGGATTTCTTCGATTATCCAGAACACATCTTCCTTCATTCAGCAAGATATGTTCTGGGGGGAAAAATGATGACCCGCTTTTTAGTCAAAGCAGTCATACATGGAATCTCTTCTGAACAATACGCTCAAGTGTTGGGAATACCGTCAGAAGACAGCAAGCGATTTGGTTGAAATCGCATCACAAACGAAGAATGGCCCGGATCTCCTATCGGACGACCTTTTCTGGGCCCGAAATCATCAATTACGGAGCTGAGCTCAGTAATTCTCGTAGCTCTCTGAATAATCTTCAGTTTGAGCTTTGGTTCAACTCAATCGGACTTACGGTTTGAAAGTTATGCCCATTTCCGTGAACGGATGCAGAACCGGAAACTTGGATTTGGAATTAGCATATCCCTTTCGGATCGGATCGGCCTAGGAGGACCGGATCGGATTAAGACATCACTCCTTCACCAACTCAGCATCTTCCCTTCAACGCACAGGTGCCGGATCGGATTGGAGACCCCGGTTCGGATCGCGATGAAGCAGACCCGACCCGCCTGCATTAATCTACACAAAACTTCGCAATGTCTTCGGCTCCAAAGCTCCGCACCGGTTCGGATCGTGACCGAACCGATCCCCCTCGACTCTGCACAGAAGTGCACGCACGCTCTCTGCTAGAACAACCGGCTCGGTACGGATCCAATCCGAACCGACTGGGCCTGCTGCTGCCACACTTCAGATTTGACTGATTCTCTTGCCATAACCACCTCCTACAAACACGGATCGGCCTCCACCTATCCTAGCACGACCTGAATACCACTTCTCCACTACTTCCGAGATCACCTCAGCGCGTGCCACGTGCCCCTCCGATCCGAACCGATTCAGACTCCCTGGCACTCCTCTACGCCTATAAATACACCACAACATGGCCATTTCAAGGGACTTTTGGCACTTGTTCTGGAGGGATTCCACCATTATCGACACAAGGACTTTGTGAACAGCGGAAGACCGCCCTCTAATCAATCAAAACACGAGGATTTCGTGTATAATCTTCCCTTTAATCTCCTCTTCTTCACTGTAAACACGAGGATTTCATGTATAAACTGCAAACAAACATCATTGTAATAGTTTACTTAAGATTTAAGAAACTATAAAGTGGAAGTAGGCTTGGATTGAGCCCAACCACTATAAAAATATTGTGTGTATGCTTTACTTTTACTGCTTTTTCTGCATTGTTCGGTGATCGTGAGGTTGTCACGTTGAATTTGGGTGTTAGTACCAAAATTTGGTCTAACATTTTCACACATATTTGCTTTCTCTTCTTCGCAGGTATGGATTATACTTGCAGCTGGCAGGCCCGGATCGGCCTTGGATTTCTTCGATTATCCAGAACACATTTTCCTTCATTCAGCAAGATATGTTCTGGGGGGAAAAATGATGACCCGCTTTTTAGTCAAAGCAGTCATACATGGAATCTCTTCTGAACAATACGCTCAAGTGTTGGGAATACCGTCAGAAGACAGCAAGCGATTTGGTTGAAATCGCATCACAAACGAAGAATGGCCCGGATCTCCTATCGGACGACCTTTTCTGGGCCCGAAATCATCAATTACGGAGCTGAGCTCAGTAATTCTCGTAGCTCTCTGAATAATCTTCAGTTTGAGCTTTGGTTCAACTCAATCGGACTTACGGTTTGAAAGTTATGCCCATTTCCGTGAACGGATGCAGAACCGGAAACTTGGATTTGGAATTAGCATATCCCTTTCGGATCGGATCGGCCTAGGAGGACCGGATCGGATTAAGACATCACTCCTTCACCAACTCAGCATCTTCCCTTCAACGCACAGGTGCCGGATCGGATTGGAGACCCCGGTTCGGATCGCGATGAAGCAGACCCGACCCGCCTGCATTAATCTACACAAAACTTCGCAATGTCTTCGGCTCCAAAGCTCCGCACCGGTTCGGATCGTGACCGAACCGATCCCCCTCGACTCTGCACAGAAGTGCACGCACGCTCTCTGCTAGAACAACCGGCTCGGTACGGATCCAATCCGAACCGACTGGGCCTGCTGCTGCCACACTTCAGATTTGACTGATTCTCTTGCCATAACCACCTCCTACAAACACGGATCGGCCTCCACCTATCCTAGCACGACCTGAATACCACTTCTCCACTACTTCCGAGATCACCTCAGAGCGTGCCACGTGCCCCTCCGATCCGAACCGATTCAGACTCCCTGGCACTCCTCTACGCCTATAAATACACCACAACATGGCCATTTCAAGGGACTTTTGGCACTTGTTCTGGAGGGATTCCACCATTATCGACACAAGGACTTTGTGAACAGCGGAAGACCGCCCTCTAATCAATCAAAACACGAGGATTTCGTGTATAATCTTCCCTTTAATCTCCTCTTCTTCACTGTAAACACGAGGATTTCATGTATAAACTGCAAACAAACATCATTGTAATAGTTTACTTAAGATTTAAGAAACTATAAAGTGGAAGTAGGCTTGGATTGAGCCCAACCACTATAAAAATATTGTGTGTATGCTTTACTTTTACTGCTTTTTCTGCATTGTTCGGTGATCGTGAGGTTGTCACGTTGAATTTGGGTGTTAGTACCAAAATTTGGTCTAACATTTTCACACATATTTGCTTTCTCTTCTTCGCAGGTATGGATTATACTTGCAGCTGGCAGGCCCGGATCGGCCTTGGATTTCTTCGATTATCCAGAACACATTTTCCTTCATTCAGCAAGATATGTTCTGGGGGGAAAAATGATGACCCGCTTTTTAGTCAAAGCAGTCATACATGGAATCTCTTCTGAACAATACGCTCAAGTGTTGGGAATACCGTCAGAAGACAGCAAGCGATTTGGTTGAAATCGCATCACAAACAAAGAATGGCCCGGATCTCCTATCGGACGACCTTTTCTGGGCCCGAAATCATCAATTACGGAGCTGAGCTCAGTAATTCTCGTAGCTCTCTGAATAATCTTCAGTTTGAGCTTTGGTTCAACTCAATCGGACTTACGGTTTGAAAGTTATGCCCATTTCCGTGAACGGATGCAGAACCGGAAACTTGGATTTGGAATTAGCATATCCCTTTCGGATCGGATCGGCCTAGGAGGACCGGATCGGATTAAGACATCACTCCTTCACCAACTCAGCATCTTCCCTTCAACGCACAGGTGCCGGATCGGATTGGAGACCCCGGTTCGGATCGCGATGAAGCAGACCCGACCCGCCTGCATTAATCTACACAAAACTTCGCAATGTCTTCGGCTCCAAAGCTCCGCACCGGTTCGGATCGTGACCGAACCGATCCCCCTCGACTCTGCACAGAAGTGCACGCACGCTCTCTGCTAGAACAACCGGCTCGGTACGGATCCAATCCGAACCGACTGGGCCTGCTGCTGCCACACTTCAGATTTGACTGATTCTCTTGCCATAACCACCTCCTACAAACACGGATCGGCCTCCACCTATCCTAGCACGACCTGAATACCACTTCTCCACTACTTCCGAGATCACCTCAGCACGTGCCACGTGCCCCTCCGATCCGAACCGATTCAGACTCCCTGGCACTCCTCTACGCCTATAAATACACCACAACATGGCCATTTCAAGGGACTTTTGGCACTTGTTCTGGAGGGATTCCACCATTATCGACACAAGGACTTTGTGAACAGCGGAAGACCGCCCTCTAATCAATCAAAACACGAGGATTTCGTGTATAATCTTCCCTTTAATCTCCTCTTCTTCACTGTAAACACGAGGATTTCATGTATAAACTGCAAACAAACATCATTGTAATAGTTTACTTAAGATTTAAGAAACTATAAAGTGGAAGTAGGCTTGGATTGAGCCCAACCACTATAAAAATATTGTGTGTATGCTTTACTTTTACTGCTTTTTCTGCATTGTTCGGTGATCGTGAGGTTGTCACGTTGAATTTGGGTGTTAGTACCAAAATTTGGTCTAACATTTTCACACATATTTGCTTTCTCTTCTTCGCAGGTATGGATTATACTTGCAGCTGGCAGGCCCGGATCGGCCTTGGATTTCTTCGATTATCCAGAACACATCTTCCTTCATTCAGCAAGATATGTTCTGGGGGGAAAAATGATGACCCGCTTTTTAGTCAAAGCAGTCATACATGGAATCTCTTCTGAACAATACGCTCAAGTGTTGGGAATACCGTCAGAAGACAGCAAGCGATTTGGTTGAAATCGCATCACAAACGAAGAATGGCCCGGATCTCCTATCGGACGACCTTTTCTGGGCCCGAAATCATCAATTACGGAGCTGAGCTCAGTAATTCTCGTAGCTCTCTGAATAATCTTCAGTTTGAGCTTTGGTTCAACTCAATCGGACTTACGGTTTGAAAGTTATGCCCATTTCCGTGAACGGATGCAGAACCGGAAACTTGGATTTGGAATTAGCATATCCCTTTCGGATCGGATCGGCCTAGGAGGACCGGATCGGATTAAGACATCACTCCTTCACCAACTCAGCATCTTCCCTTCAACGCACAGGTGCCGGATCGGATTGGAGACCCCGGTTCGGATCGCGATGAAGCAGACCCGACCCGCCTGCATTAATCTACACAAAACTTCGCAATGTCTTCGGCTCCAAAGCTCCGCACCGGTTCGGATCGTGACCGAACCGATCCCCCTCGACTCTGCACAGAAGTGCACGCACGCTCTCTGCTAGAACAACCGGCTCGGTACGGATCCAATCCGAACCGACTGGGCCTGCTGCTGCCACACTTCAGATTTGACTGATTCTCTTGCCATAACCACCTCCTACAAACACGGATCGGCCTCCACCTATCCTAGCACGACCTGAATACCACTTCTCCACTACTTCCGAGATCACCTCAGCGCGTGCCACGTGCCCCTCCGATCCGAACCGATTCAGACTCCCTGGCACTCCTCTACGCCTATAAATACACCACAACATGGCCATTTCAAGGGACTTTTGGCACTTGTTCTGGAGGGATTCCACCATTATCGACACAAGGACTTTGTGAACAGCGGAAGACCGCCCTCTAATCAATCAAAACACGAGGATTTCGTGTATAATCTTCCCTTTAATCTCCTCTTCTTCACTGTAAACACGAGGATTTCATGTATAAACTGCAAACAAACATCATTGTAATAGTTTACTTAAGATTTAAGAAACTATAAAGTGGAAGTAGGCTTGGATTGAGCCCAACCACTATAAAAATATTGTGTGTATGCTTTACTTTTACTGCTTTTTCTGCATTGTTCGGTGATCGTGAGGTTGTCACGTTGAATTTGGGTGTTAGTACCAAAATTTGGTCTAACATTTTCACACATATTTGCTTTCTCTTCTTCGCAGGTATGGATTATACTTGCAGCTGGCAGGCCCGGATCGGCCTTGGATTTCTTCGATTATCCAGAACACATCTTCCTTCATTCAGCAAGATATGTTCTGGGGGGAAAAATGATGACCCGCTTTTTAGTCAAAGCAGTCATACATGGAATCTCTTCTGAACAATACGCTCAAGTGTTGGGAATACCGTCAGAAGACAGCAAGCGATTTGGTTGAAATCGCATCACAAACGAAGAATGGCCCGGATCTCCTATCGGACGACCTTTTCTGGGCCCGAAATCATCAATTACGGAGCTGAGCTCAGTAATTCTCGTAGCTCTCTGAATAATCTTCAGTTTGAGCTTTGGTTCAACTCAATCGGACTTACGGTTTGAAAGTTATGCCCATTTCCGTGAACGGATGCAGAACCGGAAACTTGGATTTGGAATTAGCATATCCCTTTCGGATCGGATCGGCCTAGGAGGACCGGATCGGATTAAGACATCACTCCTTCACCAACTCAGCATCTTCCCTTCAACGCACAGGTGCCGGATCGGATTGGAGACCCCGGTTCGGATCGCGATGAGGCAGACCCGACCCGCCTGCATTAATCTACACAAAACTTCGCAATGTCTTCGGCTCCAAAGCTCCGCACCGGTTCGGATCGAGACCGAATCGATCCCCCTCGACTCTGCACAGAAGTGCACGCACGCTCTCTGCTAGAACAACCGGCTCGGTTCGGATCCAATCCGAACCGACTGGGCCTGCTGCTGCCACACTTCAGATTTGACTGATTCTCTTGCCATAACCACCTCCTACAAACACGGATCGGCCTCCACCTATCCTAGCACGACCTGAATACCACTTCTCCACTACTTCCGAGATCACCTCAGCGCGTGCCACGTGCCCCTCCGATCCGAACCGATTCAGACTCCCTGGCACTCCTCTACGCCTATAAATACACCACAACATGGCCATTTCAAGGGACTTTTGGCACTTGTTCTGGAGGGATTCCACCATTATCGACACAAGGACTTTGTGAACAGCGGAAGACCGCCCTCTAATCAATCAAAACACGAGGATTTCGTGTATAATCTTCCCTTTAATCTCCTCTTCTTCACTGTAAACACGAGGATTTCATGTATAAACTGCAAACAAACATCATTGTAATAGTTTACTTAAGATTTAAGAAACTATAAAGTGGAAGTAGGCTTGGATTGAGCCCAACCACTATAAAAATATTGTGTGTATGCTTTACTTTTACTGCTTTTTCTGCATTGTTCGGTGATCGTGAGGTTGTCACGTTGAATTTGGGTGTTAGTACCAAAATTTGGTCTAACATTTTCACACATATTTGCTTTCTCTTCTTCGCAGGTATGGATTATACTTGCAGCTGGCAGGCCCGGATCGGCCTTGGATTTCTTCGATTATCCAGAACACATCTTCCTTCATTCAGCAAGATATGTTCTGGGGGGAAAAATGATGACCCGCTTTTTAGTCAAAGCAGTCATACATGGAATCTCTTCTGAACAATACGCTCAAGTGTTGGGAATACCGTCAGAAGACAGCAAGCGATTTGGTTGAAATCGCATCACAAACGAAGAATGGCCCGGATCTCCTATCGGACGACCTTTTCTGGGCCCGAAATCATCAATTACGGAGCTGAGCTCAGTAATTCTCGTAGCTCTCTGAATAATCTTCAGTTTGAGCTTTGGTTCAACTCAATCGGACTTACGGTTTGAAAGTTATGCCCATTTCCGTGAACGGATGCAGAACCGGAAACTTGGATTTGGAATTAGCATATCCCTTTCGGATCGGATCGGCCTAGGAGGACCGGATCGGATTAAGACATCACTCCTTCACCAACTCAGCATCTTCCCTTCAACGCACAGGTGCCGGATCGGATTGGAGACCCCGGTTCGGATCGCGATGAGGCAGACCCGACCCGCCTGCATTAATCTACACAAAACTTCGCAATGTCTTCGGCTCCAAAGCTCCGCACCGGTTCGGATCGAGACCGAATCGATCCCCCTCGACTCTGCACAGAAGTGCACGCACGCTCTCTGCTAGAACAACCGGCTCGGTTCGGATCCAATCCGAACCGACTGGGCCTGCTGCTGCCACACTTCAGATTTGACTGATTCTCTTGCCATAACCACCTCCTACAAACACGGATCGGCCTCCACCTATCCTAGCACGACCTGAATACCACTTCTCCACTACTTCCGAGATCACCTCAGCGCGTGCCACGTGCCCCTCCGATCCGAACCGATTCAGACTCCCTGGCACTCCTCTACGCCTATAAATACACCACAACATGGCCATTTCAAGGGACTTTTGGCACTTGTTCTGGAGGGATTCCACCATTATCGACACAAGGACTTTGTGAACAGCGGAAGACCGCCCTCTAATCAATCAAAACACGAGGATTTCGTGTATAATCTTCCCTTTAATCTCCTCTTCTTCACTGTAAACACGAGGATTTCATGTATAAACTGCAAACAAACATCATTGTAATAGTTTACTTAAGATTTAAGAAACTATAAAGTGGAAGTAGGCTTGGATTGAGCCCAACCACTATAAAAATATTGTGTGTATGCTTTACTTTTACTGCTTTTTCTGCATTGTTCGGTGATCGTGAGGTTGTCGCATTGAATTTGGGTGTTAGTACCAAAATTTGGTCTAACATTTTCACACATATTTGCTTTCTCTTCTTCGCAGGTATGGATTATACTTGCAGCTGGCAGGCCCGGATCGGCCTTGGATTTCTTCGATTATCCAGAACACATCTTCCTTCATTCAGCAAGATATGTTCTGGGGGGCAAAATGTTGACCCGCTTTTTAGTCAAAGCAGTCATACATGGAATCTCTTCTGAACAATACGCTCAAGTGTTGGGAATACCGTCAGAAGACAGCAAGCGATTTGGTTGAAATCGCATCACAAACGAAGAATGGCCCGGATCTCCTATCGGACGACCTTTTCTGGGCCCGAAATCATCAATTACGGAGCTGAGCTCAGTAATTCTCGTAGCTCTCTGAATAATCTTCAGTTTGAGCTTTGGTTCAACTCAATCGGACTTACGGTTTGAAAGTTATGCCCATTTCCGTGAACGGATGCAGAACCGGAAACTTGGATTTGGAATTAGCATATCCCTTTCGGATCGGATCGGCCTAGGAGGACCGGATCGGATTAAGACATCACTCCTTCACCAACTCAGCATCTTCCCTTCAACGCACAGGTGCCGGATCGGATTGGAGACCCCGGTTCGGATCGCGATGAAGCAGACCCGACCCGCCTGCATTAATCTACACAAAACTTCGCAATGTCTTCGGCTCCAAAGCTCCGCACCGGTTCGGATCGTGACCGAACCGATCCCCCTCGACTCTGCACAGAAGTGCACGCACGCTCTCTGCTAGAACAACCGGCTCGGTACGGATCCAATCCGAACCGACTGGGCCTGCTGCTGCCACACTTCAGATTTGACTGATTCTCTTGCCATAACCACCTCCTACAAACACGGATCGGCCTCCACCTATCCTAGCACGACCTGAATACCACTTCTCCACTACTTCCGAGATCACCTCAGCGCGTGCCACGTGCCCCTCCGATCCGAACCGATTCAGACTCCCTGGCACTCCTCTACGCCTATAAATACACCACAACATGGCCATTTCAAGGGACTTTTGGCACTTGTTCTGGAGGGATTCCACCATTATCGACACAAGGACTTTGTGAACAGCGGAAGACCGCCCTCTAATCAATCAAAACACGAGGATTTCGTGTATAATCTTCCCTTTAATCTCCTCTTCTTCACTGTAAACACGAGGATTTCATGTATAAACTGCAAACAAACATCATTGTAATAGTTTACTTAAGATTTAAGAAACTATAAAGTGGACGTAGGCTTGGATTGAGCCCAACCACTATAAAAATATTGTGTGTATGCTTTACTTTTACTGCTTTTTCTGCATTGTTCGGTGATCGTGAGGTTGTCACGTTGAATTTGGGTGTTAGTACCAAAATTTGGTCTAACATTTTCACACATATTTGCTTTCTCTTCTTCGCAGGTATGGATTATACTTGCAGCTGGCAGGCCCGGATCGGCCTTGGATTTCTTCGATTATCCAGAACACATCTTCCTTCATTCAGCAAGATATGTTCTGGGGGGCAAAATGTTGACCCGCTTTTTAGTCAAAGCAGTCATACATGGAATCTCTTCTGAACAATACGCTCAAGTGTTGGGAATACCGTCAGAAGACAGCAAGCGATTTGGTTGAAATCGCATCACAAACGAAGAATGGCCCGGATCTCCTATCGGACGACCTTTTCTGGGCCCGAAATCATCAATTACGGAGCTGAGCTCAGTAATTCTCGTAGCTCTCTGAATAATCTTCAGTTTGAGCTTTGGTTCAACTCAATCGGACTTACGGTTTGAAAGTTATGCCCATTTCCGTGAACGGATGCAGAACCGGAAACTTGGATTTGGAATTAGCATATCCCTTTCGGATCGGATCGGCCTAGGAGGACCGGATCGGATTAAGACATCACTCCTTCACCAACTCAGCATCTTCCCTTCAACGCACAGGTGCCGGATCGGATTGGAGACCCCGGTTCGGATCGCGATGAGGCAGACCCGACCCGCCTGCATTAATCTACACAAAACTTCGCAATGTCTTCGGCTCCAAAGCTCCGCACCGGTTCGGATCGAGACCGAATCGATCCCCCTCGACTCTGCACAGAAGTGCACGCACGCTATCTGCTAGAACAACCGGCTCGGTTCGGATCCAATCCGAACCGACTGGGCCTGCTGCTGCCACACTTCAGATTTGACTGATTCTCTTGCCATAACCACCTCCTACAAACACGGATCGGCCTCCACCTATCCTAGCACGACCTGAATACCACTTCTCCACTACTTCCGAGATCACCTCAGCGCGTGCCACGTGCCCCTCCGATCCGAACCGATTCAGACTCCCTGGCACTCCTCTACGCCTATAAATACACCACAACATGGCCATTTCAAGGGACTTTTGGCACTTGTTCTGGAGGGATTCCACCATTATCGACACAAGGACTTTGTGAACAGCGGAAGACCGCCCTCTAATCAATCAAAACACGAGGATTTCGTGTATAATCTTCCCTTTAATCTCCTCTTCTTCACTGTAAACACGAGGATTTCATGTATAAACTGCAAACAAACATCATTGTAATAGTTTACTTAAGATTTAAGAAACTATAAAGTGGACGTAGGCTTGGATTGAGCCCAACCACTATAAAAATATTTTGTGTATGCTTTACTTTTACTGCTTTTTCTGCATTGTTCGGTGATCATGAGGTTGTCACGTTGAATTTGGGAGTTAGTACCAAAATTTGGTCTAACATTTTCACACATATTTGCTTTCTCTTCTTCGTAGGTATGGATTATACTTGCAGCTGGCAGGCCCGGATCGGCCTTGGATTTCTTCGATTATCCAGAACACATCTTCCTTCATTCAGCAAGATATGTTCTGGGGGGAAAAATGATGACCCGCTTTTTAGTCAAAGCAGTCATACATGGAATCTCTTCTGAACAATACGCTCAAGTGTTGGGAATACCGTCAGAAGACAGCAAGCGATTTGGTTGAAATCGCATCACAAACAAAGAATGGCCCGGATCTCCTATCGGACGACCTTTTCTGGGCCCGAAATCATCAATTACGGAGCTGAGCTCAGTAATTCTCGTAGCTCTCTGAATAATCTTCAGTTTGAGCTTTGGTTCAACTCAATCGGACTTACGGTTTGAAAGTTATGCCCATTTCCGTGAACGGATGCAGAACCGGAAACTTGGATTTGGAATTAGCATATCCCTTTCGGATCGGATCGGCCTAGGAGGACCGGATCGGATTAAGACATCACTCCTTCACCAACTCAGCATCTTCCCTTCAACGCACAGGTGCCGGATCGGATTGGAGACCCCGGTTCGGATCGCGATGAGGCAGACCCGACCCGCCTGCATTAATCTACACAAAACTTCGCAAAGTCTTCGGCTCCAAAGCTCCGCACCGGTTCGGATCGAGACCGAATCGATCCCCCTCGACTCTGCACAGAAGTGCACGCACGCTCTCTGCTAGAACAACCGGCTCGGTTCGGATCCAATCCGAACCGACTGGGCCTGCTGCTGCCACACTTCAGATTTGACTGATTCTCTTGCCATAACCACCTCCTACAAACACGGATCGGCCTCCACCTATCCTAGCACGACCTGAATACCACTTCTCCACTACTTCCGAGATCACCTCAGCGCGTGCCACGTGCCCCTCCGATCCGAACCGATTCAGACTCCCTGGCACTCCTCTACGCCTATAAATACACCACAACATGGCCATTTCAAGGGACTTTTGGCACTTGTTCTGGAGGGATTCCACCATTATCGACACAAGGACTTTGTGAACAGCGGAAGACCGCCCTCTAATCAATCAAAACACGAGGATTTCGTGTATAATCTTCCCTTTAATCTCCTCTTCTTCACTGTAAACACGAGGATTTCATGTATAAACTGCAAACAAACATCATTGTAATAGTTTACTTAAGATTTAAGAAACTATAAAGTGGAAGTAGGCTTGGATTGAGCCCAACCACTATAAAAATATTGTGTGTATGCTTTACTTTTACTGCTTTTTCTGCATTGTTCGGTGATCGTGAGGTTGTCACGTTGAATTTGGGTGTTAGTACCAAAATTTGGTCTAACATTTTCACACATATTTGCTTTCTCTTCTTCGCAGGTATGGATTATACTTGCAGCTGGCAGGCCCGGATCGGCCTTGGATTTCTTCGATTATCCAGAACACATCTTCCTTCATTCAGCAAGATATGTTCTGGGGGGAAAAATGATGACCCGCTTTTTAGTCAAAGCAGTCATACATGGAATCTCTTCTGAACAATACGCTCAAGTGTTGGGAATACCGTCAGAAGACAGCAAGCGATTTGGTTGAAATCGCATCACAAACAAAGAATGGCCCGGAGCTCCTATCGGACGACCTTTTCTGGGCCCGAAATCATCAATTACGGAGCTGAGCTCAGTAATTCTCGTAGCTCTCTGAATAATCTTCAGTTTGAGCTTTGGTTCAACTCAATCGGACTTACGGTTTGAAAGTTATGCCCATTTCCGTGAACGGATGCAGAACCGGAAACTTGGATTTGGAATTAGCATATCCCTTTCGGATCGGATCGGCCTAGGAGGACCGGATCGGATTAAGACATCACTCCTTCACCAACTCAGCATCTTCCCTTCAACGCACAGGTGCCGGATCGGATTGGAGACCCCGGTTCGGATCGCGATGAGGCAGACCCGACCCGCCTGCATTAATCTACACAAAACTTCGCAATGTCTTCGGCTCCAAAGCTCCGCACCGGTTCGGATCGAGACCGAATCGATCCCCCTCGACTCTGCACAGAAGTGCACGCACGCTCTCTGCTAGAACAACCGGCTCGGTTCGGATCCAATCCGAACCGACTGGGCCTGCTGCTGCCACACTTCAGATTTGACTGATTCTCTTGCCATAACCACCTCCTACAAACACGGATCGGCCTCCACCTATCCTAGCACGACCTGAATACCACTTCTCCACTACTTCCGAGATCACCTCAGCGCGTGCCACGTGCCCCTCCGATCCGAACCGATTCAGACTCCCTGGCACTCCTCTACGCCTATAAATACACCACAACATGGCCATTTCAAGGGACTTTTGGCACTTGTTCTGGAGGGATTCCACCATTATCGACACAAGGACTTTGTGAACAGCGGAAGACCGCCCTCTAATCAATCAAAACACGAGGATTTCGTGTATAATCTTCCCTTTAATCTCCTCTTCTTCACTGTAAACACGAGGATTTCATGTATAAACTGCAAACAAACATCATTGTAATAGTTTACTTAAGATTTAAGAAACTATAAAGTGGACGTAGGCTTGGATTGAGCCCAACCACTATAAAAATATTGTGTGTATGCTTTACTTTTACTGCTTTTTCTGCATTGTTCGGTGATCGTGAGGTTGTCGCATTGAATTTGGGTGTTAGTACCAAAATTTGGTCTAACATTTTCACACATATTTGCTTTCTCTTCTTCGCAGGTATGGATTATACTTGCAGCTGGCAGGCCCGGATCGGCCTTGGATTTCTTCGATTATCCAGAACACATCTTCCTTCATTCAGCAAGATATGTTCTGGGGGGCAAAATGTTGACCCGCTTTTTAGTCAAAGCAGTCATACATGGAATCTCTTCTGAACAATACGCTCAAGTGTTGGGAATACCGTCAGAAGACAGCAAGCGATTTGGTTGAAATCGCATCACAAACGAAGAATGGCCCGGATCTCCTATCGGACGACCTTTTCTGGGCCCGAAATCATCAATTACGGAGCTGAGCTCAGTAATTCTCGTAGCTCTCTGAATAATCTTCAGTTTGAGCTTTGGTTCAACTCAATCGGACTTACGGTTTGAAAGTTATGCCCATTTCCGTGAACGGATGCAGAACCGGAAACTTGGATTTGGAATTAGCATATCCCTTTCGGATCGGATCGGCCTAGGAGGACCGGATCGGATTAAGACATCACTCCTTCACCAACTCAGCATCTTCCCTTCAACGCACAGGTGCCGGATCGGATTGGAGACCCCGGTTCGGATCGCGATGAGGCAGACCCGACCCGCCTGCATTAATCTACACAAAACTTCGCAATGTCTTCGGCTCCAAAGCTCCGCACCGGTTCGGATCGAGACCGAATCGATCCCCCTCGACTCTGCACAGAAGTGCACGCACGCTATCTGCTAGAACAACCGGCTCGGTTCGGATCCAATCCGAACCGACTGGGCCTGCTGCTGCCACACTTCAGATTTGACTGATTCTCTTGCCATAACCACCTCCTACAAACACGGATCGGCCTCCACCTATCCTAGCACGACCTGAATACCACTTCTCCACTACTTCCGAGATCACCTCAGCGCGTGCCACGTGCCCCTCCGATCCGAACCGATTCAGACTCCCTGGCACTCCTCTACGCCTATAAATACACCACAACATGGCCATTTCAAGGGACTTTTGGCACTTGTTCTGGAGGGATTCCACCATTATCGACACAAGGACTTTGTGAACAGCGGAAGACCGCCCTCTAATCAATCAAAACACGAGGATTTCGTGTATAATCTTCCCTTTAATCTCCTCTTCTTCACTGTAAACACGAGGATTTCATGTATAAACTGCAAACAAACATCATTGTAATAGTTTACTTAAGATTTAAGAAACTATAAAGTGGACGTAGGCTTGGATTGAGCCCAACCACTATAAAAATATTTTGTGTATGCTTTACTTTTACTGCTTTTTCTGCATTGTTCGGTGATCATGAGGTTGTCACGTTGAATTTGGGAGTTAGTACCAAAATTTGGTCTAACATTTTCACACATATTTGCTTTCTCTTCTTCGTAGGTATGGATTATACTTGCAGCTGGCAGGCCCGGATCGGCCTTGGATTTCTTCGATTATCCAGAACACATCTTCCTTCATTCAGCAAGATATGTTCTGGGGGGAAAAATGATGACCCGCTTTTTAGTCAAAGCAGTCATACATGGAATCTCTTCTGAACAATACGCTCAAGTGTTGGGAATACCGTCAGAAGACAGCAAGCGATTTGGTTGAAATCGCATCACAAACAAAGAATGGCCCGGATCTCCTATCGGACGACCTTTTCTGGGCCCGAAATCATCAATTACGGAGCTGAGCTCAGTAATTCTCGTAGCTCTCTGAATAATCTTCAGTTTGAGCTTTGGTTCAACTCAATCGGACTTACGGTTTGAAAGTTATGCCCATTTCCGTGAACGGATGCAGAACCGGAAACTTGGATTTGGAATTAGCATATCCCTTTCGGATCGGATCGGCCTAGGAGGACCGGATCGGATTAAGACATCACTCCTTCACCAACTCAGCATCTTCCCTTCAACGCACAGGTGCCGGATCGGATTGGAGACCCCGGTTCGGATCGCGATGAGGCAGACCCGACCCGCCTGCATTAATCTACACAAAACTTCGCAAAGTCTTCGGCTCCAAAGCTCCGCACCGGTTCGGATCGAGACCGAATCGATCCCCCTCGACTCTGCACAGAAGTGCACGCACGCTCTCTGCTAGAACAACCGGCTCGGTTCGGATCCAATCCGAACCGACTGGGCCTGCTGCTGCCACACTTCAGATTTGACTGATTCTCTTGCCATAACCACCTCCTACAAACACGGATCGGCCTCCACCTATCCTAGCACGACCTGAATACCACTTCTCCACTACTTCCGAGATCACCTCAGCGCGTGCCACGTGCCCCTCCGATCCGAACCGATTCAGACTCCCTGGCACTCCTCTACGCCTATAAATACACCACAACATGGCCATTTCAAGGGACTTTTGGCACTTGTTCTGGAGGGATTCCACCATTATCGACACAAGGACTTTGTGAACAGCGGAAGACCGCCCTCTAATCAATCAAAACACGAGGATTTCGTGTATAATCTTCCCTTTAATCTCCTCTTCTTCACTGTAAACACGAGGATTTCATGTATAAACTGCAAACAAACATCATTGTAATAGTTTACTTAAGATTTAAGAAACTATAAAGTGGAAGTAGGCTTGGATTGAGCCCAACCACTATAAAAATATTGTGTGTATGCTTTACTTTTACTGCTTTTTCTGCATTGTTCGGTGATCGTGAGGTTGTCACGTTGAATTTGGGTGTTAGTACCAAAATTTGGTCTAACATTTTCACACATATTTGCTTTCTCTTCTTCGCAGGTATGGATTATACTTGCAGCTGGCAGGCCCGGATCGGCCTTGGATTTCTTCGATTATCCAGAACACATCTTCCTTCATTCAGCAAGATATGTTCTGGGGGGAAAAATGATGACCCGCTTTTTAGTCAAAGCAGTCATACATGGAATCTCTTCTGAACAATACGCTCAAGTGTTGGGAATACCGTCAGAAGACAGCAAGCGATTTGGTTGAAATCGCATCACAAACAAAGAATGGCCCGGAGCTCCTATCGGACGACCTTTTCTGGGCCCGAAATCATCAATTACGGAGCTGAGCTCAGTAATTCTCGTAGCTCTCTGAATAATCTTCAGTTTGAGCTTTGGTTCAACTCAATCGGACTTACGGTTTGAAAGTTATGCCCATTTCCGTGAACGGATGCAGAACCGGAAACTTGGATTTGGAATTAGCATATCCCTTTCGGATCGGATCGGCCTAGGAGGACCGGATCGGATTAAGACATCACTCCTTCACCAACTCAGCATCTTCCCTTCAACGCACAGGTGCCGGATCGGATTGGAGACCCCGGTTCGGATCGCGATGAGGCAGACCCGACCCGCCTGCATTAATCTACACAAAACTTCGCAATGTCTTCGGCTCCAAAGCTCCGCACCGGTTCGGATCGAGACCGAATCGATCCCCCTCGACTCTGCACAGAAGTGCACGCACGCTCTCTGCTAGAACAACCGGCTCGGTTCGGATCCAATCCGAACCGACTGGGCCTGCTGCTGCCACACTTCAGATTTGACTGATTCTCTTGCCATAACCACCTCCTACAAACACGGATCGGCCTCCACCTATCCTAGCACGACCTGAATACCACTTCTCCACTACTTCCGAGATCACCTCAGCGCGTGCCACGTGCCCCTCCGATCCGAACCGATTCAGACTCCCTGGCACTCCTCTACGCCTATAAATACACCACAACATGGCCATTTCAAGGGACTTTTGGCACTTGTTCTGGAGGGATTCCACCATTATCGACACAAGGACTTTGTGAACAGCGGAAGACCGCCCTCTAATCAATCAAAACACGAGGATTTCGTGTATAATCTTCCCTTTAATCTCCTCTTCTTCACTGTAAACACGAGGATTTCATGTATAAACTGCAAACAAACATCATTGTAATAGTTTACTTAAGATTTAAGAAACTATAAAGTGGACGTAGGCTTGGATTGAGCCCAACCACTATAAAAATATTGTGTGTATGCTTTACTTTTACTGCTTTTTCTGCATTGTTCGGTGATCGTGAGGTTGTCGCATTGAATTTGGGTGTTAGTACCAAAATTTGGTCTAACATTTTCACACATATTTGCTTTCTCTTCTTCGCAGGTATGGATTATACTTGCAGCTGGCAGGCCCGGATCGGCCTTGGATTTCTTCGATTATCCAGAACACATCTTTCTTCATTCAGCAAGATATGTTCTGGGGGGCAAAATGTTGACCCGCTTTTTAGTCAAAGCAGTCATACATGGAATCTCTTCTGAACAATACGCTCAAGTGTTGGGAATACCGTCAGAAGACAGCAAGCGATTTGGTTGAAATCGCATCACAAACGAAGAATGGCCCGGATCTCCTATCGGACGACCTTTTCTGGGCCCGAAATCATCAATTACGGAGCTGAGCTCAGTAATTCTCGTAGCTCTCTAAATAATCTTCAGTTTGAGCTTTGGTTCAACTCAATCGGACTTACGGTTTGAAAGTTATGCCCATTTCCGTGAACGGATGCAGAACCGGAAACTTGGATTTGGAATTAGCATATCCCATTCGGATCGGATCGGCCTAGGAGGACCGGATCGGATTAAGACATCACTCCTTCACCAACTCAGCATCTTCCCTTCAACGCACAGGTGCCGGATCGGATTGGAGACCCCGGTTCGGATCGCGATGAGGCAGACCCGACCCGCCTGCATTAATCTACACAAAACTTCGCAATGTCTTCGGCTCCAAAGCTCCGCACGGGTTCGGATCGAGACCGAATCGATCCCCCTCGACTCTGCACAGAAGTGCACGCACGCTCTCTGCTAGAACAACCGGCTCGGTTCGGATCCAATCCGAACCGACTGGGCCTGCTGCTGCCACACTTCAGATTTGACTGATTCTCTTGCCATAACCACCTCCTACAAACACGGATCGGCCTCCACCTATCCTAGCACGACCTGAATACCACTTCTCCACTACTTCCGAGATCACCTCAGCGCGTGCCACGTGCCCCTCCGATCCGAACCGATTCAGACTCCCTGGCACTCCTCTACGCCTATAAATACACCACAACATGGCCATTTCAAGGGACTTTTGGCACTTGTTCTGGAGGGATTCCACCATTATCGACACAAGGACTTTGTGAACAGCGGAAGACCGCCCCCTAATCAATCAAAACACGAGGATTTCGTGTATAATCTTCCCTTTAATCTCCTCTTCTTCACTGTAAACACGAGGATTTCATGTATAAACTGCAAACAAACATCATTGTAATAGTTTACTTAAGATTTAAGAAACTATAAAGTGGACGTAGGCTTGGATTGAGCCCAACCACTATAAAAATATTGTGTGTATGCTTTACTTTTACTGCTTTTTCTGCATTGTTCGGTGATCATGAGGTTGTCACGTTGAATTTGGGAGTTAGTACCAAAATTTGGTCTAACATTTTCACACATATTTGCTTTCTCTTCTTCGCAGGTATGGATTATACTTGCAGCTGGCAGGCCCGGATCGGCCTTGGATTTCTTCGATTATCCAGAACACATCTTCCTTCATTCAGCAAGATATGTTCTGGGGGGAAAAATGATGACCCGCTTTTTAGTCAAAGCAGTCATACATGGAATCTCTTCTGAACAATACGCTCAAGTGTTGGGAATACCGTCAGAAGACAGCAAGCGATTTGGTTGAAATCGCATCACAAACGAAGAATGGCCCGGATCTCCTATCGGACGACCTTTTCTGGGCCCGAAATCATCAATTACGGAGCTGAGCTCAGTAATTCTCGTAGCTCTCTGAATAATCTTCAGTTTGAGCTTTGGTTCAACTCAATCGGACTTACGGTTTGAAAGTTATGCCCATTTCCGTGAACAGATGCAGAACCGGAAACTTGGATTTGGAATTAGCATATCCCTTTCGGATCGGATCGGCCTAGGAGGACCGGATCGGATTAAGACATCACTCCTTCACCAACTCAGCATCTTCCCTTCAACGCACAGGTGCCGGATCGGATTGGAGACCCCGGTTCGGATCGCGATGAGGCAGACCCGACCCGCCTGCATTAATCTACACAAAACTTCGCAATGTCTTCGGCTCCAAAGCTCCGCACCGGTTCGGATCGTGACCGAACCGATCCCCCTCGACTCTGCACAGAAGTGCACGCACGCTCTCTGCTAGAACAACCGGCTCGGTTCGGATCCAATCCGAACCGACTGGGCCTGCTGCTGCCACACTTCAGATTTGACTGATTCTCTTGCCATAACCACCTCCTACAAACACGGATCGGCCTCCACCTATCCTAGCACGACCTGAATACCACTTCTCCACTACTTCCGAGATCACCTCAGCGCGTGCCACGTGCCCCTCCGATCCGAACCGATTCAGACTCCCTGGCACTCCTCTACGCCTATAAATACACCACAACATGGCCATTTCAAGGGACTTTTGGCACTTGTTCTGGAGGGATTCCACCATTATCGACACAAGGACTTTGTGAACAGCGGAAGACCGCCCTCTAATCAATCAAAACACGAGGATTTCGTGTATAATCTTCCCTTTAATCTCCTCTTCTTCACTGTAAACACGAGGATTTCATGTATAAACTGCAAACAAAAATCATTGTAATAGTTTACTTAAGATTTAAGAAACTATAAAGTGGAAGTAGGCTTGGATTGAGCCCAACCACTATAAAAATATTGTGTGTATGCTTTACTTTTACTGCTTTTTCTGCATTGTTCGGTGATCGTGAGGTTGTCACGTTGAATTTGGGTGTTAGTACCAAAATTTGGTCTAACATTTTCACACATATTTGCTTTCTCTTCTTCGCAGGTATGGATTATACTTGCAGCTGGCAGGCCCGAATCGGCCTTGGATTTCTTCGATTATCCAGAACACATCTTCCTTCATTCAGCAAGATATGTTCTGGGGGGAAAAATGATGACCCGCTTTTTAGTCAAAGCAGTCATACATGGAATCTCTTCTGAACAATACGCTCAAGTGTTGGGAATACCGTCAGAAGACAGCAAGCGATTTGGTTGAAATCGCATCACAAACGAAGAATGGCCCGGATCTCCTATCGGACGACCTTTTCTGGGCCCGAAATCATCAATTACGGAGCTGAGCTCAGTAATTCTCGTAGCTCTCTGAATAATCTTCAGTTTGAGCTTTGGTTCAACTCAATCGGACTTACGGTTTGAAAGTTATGCCCATTTCCGTGAACGGATGCAGAACCGGAAACTTGGATTTGGAATTAGCATATCCCTTTCGGATCGGATCGGCCTAGGAGGACCGGATCGGATTAAGACATCACTCCTTCACCAACTCAGCATCTTCCCTTCAACGCACAGGTGCCGGATCGGATTGGAGACCCCGGTTCGGATCGCGATGAGGCAGACCCGACCCGCCTGCATTAATCTACACAAAACTTCGCAATGTCTTCGGCTCCAAAGCTCCGCACGGGTTCGGATCGAGACCGAATCGATCCCCCTCGACTCTGCACAGAAGTGCACGCACGCTCTCTGCTAGAACAACCGGCTCGGTTCGGATCCAATCCGAACCGACTGGGCCTGCTACTGCCACACTTCAGATTTGACTGATTCTCTTGCCATAACCACCTCCTACAAACACGGATCGGCCTCCACCTATCCTAGCACGACCTGAATACCACTTCTCCACTACTTCCGAGATCACCTCAGCGCGTGCCACGTGCCCCTCCGATCCGAACAGATTCAGACTCCCTGGCACTCCCCTACGCCTATAAATACACCACAACATGGCCATTTCAAGGGACTTTTGGCACTTGTTCTGGAGGGATTCCACCATTATCGACACAAGGACTTTGTGAACAGCGGAAGACCGCCCTCTAATCAATCAAAACACGAGGATTTCGTGTATAATCTTCCCTTTAATCTCCTCTTCTTCACTGTAAACACGAGGATTTCATGTATAAACTGCAAACAAAAATCATTGTAATAGTTTACTTAAGATTTAAGAAACTATAAAGTGGAAGTAGGCTTGGATTGAGCCCAACCACTATAAAAATATTGTGTGTATGCTTTACTTTTACTGCTTTTTCTGCATTGTTCGGTGATCGTGAGGTTGTCACGTTGAATTTGGGTGTTAGTACCAAAATTTGGTCTAACATTTTCACACATATTTGCTTTCTCTTCTTCGCAGGTATGGATTATACTTGCAGCTGGCAGGCCCGGATCGGCCTTGGATTTCTTCGATTATCCAGAACACATCTTCCTTCATTCAGCAAGATATGTTCTGGGGGGAAAAATGATGACCCGCTTTTTAGTCAAAGCAGTCATACATGGAATCTCTTCTGAACAATACGCTCAAGTGTTGGGAATACCGTCAGAAGACAGCAAGCGATTTGGTTGAAATCGCATCACAAACGAAGAATGGCCCGGATCTCCTATCGGACGACCTTTTCTGGGCCCGAAATCATCAATTACGGAGCTGAGCTCAGTAATTCTCGTAGCTCTCTGAATAATCTTCAGTTTGAGCTTTGGTTCAACTCAATCGGACTTACGGTTTGAAAGTTATGCCCATTTCCGTGAACGGATGCAGAACCGGAAACTTGGATTTGGAATTAGCATATCCCTTTCGGATCGGATCGGCCTAGGAGGACCGGATCGGATTAAGACATCACTCCTTCACCAACTCAGCATCTTCCCTTCAACGCACAGGTGCCGGATCGGATTGGAGACCCCGGTTCGGATCGCGATGAGGCAGACCCGACCCGCCTGCATTAATCTACACAAAACTTCGCAATGTCTTCGGCTCCAACGCTCCGCACGGGTTCGGATCGAGACCGAATCGATCCCCCTCGACTCTGCACAGAAGTGCACGCACGCTCTCTGCTAGAACAACCGGCTCGGTTCGGATCCAATCCGAACCGACTGGGCCTGCTGCTGCCACACTTCAGATTTGACTGATTCTCTTGCCATAACCACCTCCTACAAACACGGATCGGCCTCCACCTATCCTAGCACGACCTGAATACCACTTCTCCACTACTTCCGAGATCACCTCAGCGCGTGCCACGTGCCCCTCCGATCCGAACCGATTCAGACTCCCTGGCACTCCTCTACGCCTATAAATACACCACAACATGGCCATTTCAAGGGACTTTTGGCACTTGTTCTGGAGGGATTCCACCATTATCGACACAAGGACTTTGTGAACAGCGGAAGACCGCCCTCTAATCAATCAAAACACGAGGATTTCGTGTATAATCTTCCCTTTAATCTCCTCTTCTTCACTGTAAACACGAGGATTTCATGTATAAACTGCAAACAAACATCATTGTAATTGTTTACTTAAGATTTAAGAAACTATAAAGTGGACGTAGGCTTGGATTGAGCCCAACCACTATAAAAATATTGTGTGTATGCTTTACTTTTACTGCTTTTTCTGCATTGTTCGGTGATCGTGAGGTTGTCGCGTTGAATTTGGGTGTTAGTACCAAAATTTGGTCTAACATTTTCACACATATTTGCTTTCTCTTCTTCGCAGGTATGGATTATACTTGCAGCTGGCAGGCCCGGATCGGCCTTGGATTTCTTCGATTATCCAGAACACATCTTCCTTCATTCAGCAAGATATGTTCTGGGGGGCAAAATGTTGACCCGCTTTTTAGTCAAAGCAGTCATACATGGAATCTCTTCTGAACAATACGCTCAAGTGTTGGGAATACCGTCAGAAGACAGCAAGCGATTTGGTTGAAATCGCATCACAAACGAAGAATGGCCCGGATCTCCTATCGGACGACCTTTTCTGGGCCCGAAATCATCAATTACGGAGCTGAGCTCAGTAATTCTCGTAGCTCTCTGAATAATCTTCAGTTTGAGCTTTGGTTCAACTCAATCGGACTTACGGTTTGAAAGTTATGCCCATTTCCGTGAACGGATGCAGAACCGGAAACTTGGATTTGGAATTAGCATATCCCTTTCGGATCGGATCGGCCTAGGAGGACCGGATCGGATTAAGACATCACTCCTTCACCAACTCAGCATCTTCCCTTCAACGCACAGGTGCCGGATCGGATTGGAGACCCCGGTTCGGATCGCGATGAGGCAGACCCGACCCGCCTGCATTAATCTACACAAAACTTCGCAATGTCTTCGGCTCCAAAGCTCCGCACGGGTTCGGATCGAGACCGAATCGATCCCCCTCGACTCTGCACAGAAGTGCACGCACGCTCTCTGCTAGAACAACCGGCTCGGTTCGGATCCAATCCGAACCGACTGGGCCTGCTACTGCCACACTTCAGATTTGACTGATTCTCTTGCCATAACCACCTCCTACAAACACGGATCGGCCTCCACCTATCCTAGCACGACCTGAATACCACTTCTCCACTACTTCCGAGATCACCTCAGCGCGTGCCACGTGCCCCTCCGATCCGAACAGATTCAGACTCCCTGGCACTCCCCTACGCCTATAAATACACCACAACATGGCCATTTCAAGGGACTTTTGGCACTTGTTCTGGAGGGATTCCACCATTATCGACACAAGGACTTTGTGAACAGCGGAAGACCGCCCTCTAATCAATCAAAACACGAGGATTTCGTGTATAATCTTCCCTTTAATCTCCTCTTCTTCACTGTAAACACGAGGATTTCATGTATAAACTGCAAACAAAAATCATTGTAATAGTTTACTTAAGATTTAAGAAACTATAAAGTGGAAGTAGGCTTGGATTGAGCCCAACCACTATAAAAATATTGTGTGTATGCTTTACTTTTACTGCTTTTTCTGCATTGTTCGGTGATCGTGAGGTTGTCACGTTGAATTTGGGTGTTAGTACCAAAATTTGGTCTAACATTTTCACACATATTTGCTTTCTCTTCTTCGCAGGTATGGATTATACTTGCAGCTGGCAGGCCCGGATCGGCCTTGGATTTCTTCGATTATCCAGAACACATCTTCCTTCATTCAGCAAGATATGTTCTGGGGGGAAAAATGATGACCCGCTTTTTAGTCAAAGCAGTCATACATGGAATCTCTTCTGAACAATACGCTCAAGTGTTGGGAATACCGTCAGAAGACAGCAAGCGATTTGGTTGAAATCGCATCACAAACGAAGAATGGCCCGGATCTCCTATCGGACGACCTTTTCTGGGCCCGAAATCATCAATTACGGAGCTGAGCTCAGTAATTCTCGTAGCTCTCTGAATAATCTTCAGTTTGAGCTTTGGTTCAACTCAATCGGACTTACGGTTTGAAAGTTATGCCCATTTCCGTGAACGGATGCAGAACCGGAAACTTGGATTTGGAATTAGCATATCCCTTTCGGATCGGATCGGCCTAGGAGGACCGGATCGGATTAAGACATCACTCCTTCACCAACTCAGCATCTTCCCTTCAACGCACAGGTGCCGGATCGGATTGGAGACCCCGGTTCGGATCGCGATGAGGCAGACCCGACCCGCCTGCATTAATCTACACAAAACTTCGCAATGTCTTCGGCTCCAACGCTCCGCACGGGTTCGGATCGAGACCGAATCGATCCCCCTCGACTCTGCACAGAAGTGCACGCACGCTCTCTGCTAGAACAACCGGCTCGGTTCGGATCCAATCCGAACCGACTGGGCCTGCTGCTGCCACACTTCAGATTTGACTGATTCTCTTGCCATAACCACCTCCTACAAACACGGATCGGCCTCCACCTATCCTAGCACGACCTGAATACCACTTCTCCACTACTTCCGAGATCACCTCAGCGCGTGCCACGTGCCCCTCCGATCCGAACCGATTCAGACTCCCTGGCACTCCTCTACGCCTATAAATACACCACAACATGGCCATTTCAAGGGACTTTTGGCACTTGTTCTGGAGGGATTCCACCATTATCGACACAAGGACTTTGTGAACAGCGGAAGACCGCCCTCTAATCAATCAAAACACGAGGATTTCGTGTATAATCTTCCCTTTAATCTCCTCTTCTTCACTGTAAACACGAGGATTTCATGTATAAACTGCAAACAAACATCATTGTAATTGTTTACTTAAGATTTAAGAAACTATAAAGTGGACGTAGGCTTGGATTGAGCCCAACCACTATAAAAATATTGTGTGTATGCTTTACTTTTACTGCTTTTTCTGCATTGTTCGGTGATCGTGAGGTTGTCGCGTTGAATTTGGGTGTTAGTACCAAAATTTGGTCTAACATTTTCACACATATTTGCTTTCTCTTCTTCGCAGGTATGGATTATACTTGCAGCTGGCAGGCCCGGATCGGCCTTGGATTTCTTCGATTATCCAGAACACATCTTCCTTCATTCAGCAAGATATGTTCTGGGGGGCAAAATGTTGACCCGCTTTTTAGTCAAAGCAGTCATACATGGAATCTCTTCTGAACAATACGCTCAAGTGTTGGGAATACCGTCAGAAGACAGCAAGCGATTTGGTTGAAATCGCATCACAAACGAAGAATGGCCCGGATCTCCTATCGGACGACCTTTTCTGGGCCCGAAATCATCAATTACGGAGCTGAGCTCAGTAATTCTCGTAGCTCTCTGAATAATCTTCAGTTTGAGCTTTGGTTCAACTCAATCGGACTTACGGTTTGAAAGTTATGCCCATTTCCGTGAACGGATGCAGAACCGGAAACTTGGATTTGGAATTAGCATATCCCTTTCGGATCGGATCGGCCTAGGAGGACCGGATCGGATTAAGACATCACTCCTTCACCAACTCAGCATCTTCCCTTCAACGCACAGGTGCCGGATCGGATTGGAGTCCCCGGTTCGGATCGCGATGAGGCAGACCCGACCCGCCTGCATTAATCTACACAAAACTTCGCAATGTCTTCGGCTCCAAAGCTCCGCACGGGTTCGGATCGAGACCGAATCGATCCCCCTCGACTCTGCACAGAAGTGCACGCACGCTCTCTGCTAGAACAACCGGCTCGGTTCGGATCCAATCCGAACCGACTGGGCCTGCTGCTGCCACACTTCAGATTTGACTGATTCTCTTGCCATAACCACCTCCTACAAACACGGATCGGCCTCCACCTATCCTAGCACGACCTGAATACCACTTCTCAACTACTTCCGAGATCACCTCAGCGCGTGCCACGTGCCCCTCCGATCCGAACCGATTCAGACTCCCTGGCACTCCTCTACGCCTATAAATACACCACAACATGGCCATTTCAAGGGACTTTTGGCACTTGTTCTGGAGGGATTCCACCATTATCGACACAAGGACTTTGTGAACAGCGGAAGACCGCCCTCTAATCAATCAAAACACGAGGATTTCGTGTATAATCTTCCCTTTAATCTCCTCTTCTTCACTGTAAACACGAGGATTTCATGTATAAACTGCAAACAAACATCATTGTAATTGTTTACTTAAGATTTAAGAAACTATAAAGTGGACGTAGGCTTGGATTGAGCCCAACCACTATAAAAATATTGTGTGTATGCTTTACTTTTACTGCTTTTTCTGCATTGTTCGGTGATCGTGAGGTTGTCGCGTTGAATTTGGGTGTTAGTACCAAAATTTGGTCTAACATTTTCACACATATTTGCTTTCTCTTCTTCGCAGGTATGGATTATACTTGCAGCTGGCAGGCCCGGATCGGCCTTGGATTTCATCGATTATCCAGAACACATCTTCCTTCATTCAGCAAGATATGTTCTGGGGGGCAAAATGTTGACCCGCTTTTTAGTCAAAGCAGTCATACATGGAATCTCTTCTGAACAATACGCTCAAGTGTTGGGAATACCGTCAGAAGACAGCAAGCGATTTGGTTGAAATCGCATCACAAACGAAGAATGGCCCGGATCTCCTATCGGACGACCTTTTCTGGGCCCGAAATCATCAATTACGGAGCTGAGCTCAGTAATTCTCGTAGCTCTCTGAATAATCTTCAGTTTGAGCTTTGGTTCAACTCAATCGGACTTACGGTTTGAAAGTTATGCCCATTTCCGTGAACGGATGCAGAACCGGAAACTTGGATTTGGAATTAGCATATCCCTTTCGGATCGGATCGGCCTAGGAGGACCGGATCGGATTAAGACATCACTCCTTCACCAACTCAGCATCTTCCCTTCAACGCACAGGTGCCGGATCGGATTGGGGACCCCGGTTCGGATCGCGATGAGGCAGACCCGACCCGCCTGCATTAATCTACACAAAACTTCGCAATGTCTTCGGCTCCAAAGCTCCGCACCGGTTCGGATCGTGACCGAACCGATTCCCCTCGACTCTGCACAGAAGTGCACGCACGCTCTCTGCTAGAACAACCGGCTCGGTTCGGATCCAATCCGAACCGACTGGGCCTGCTGCTGCCACACTTCAGATTTGACTGATTCTCTTGCCATAACCACCTCCTACAAACACGGATCGGCCTCCACCTATCCTAGCACGACCTGAATACCACTTCTCCACTACTTCCGAGATCACCTCAGCGCGTGCCACGTGCCCCTCCGATCCGAACCGATTCAGACTCCCTGGCACTCCTCTACGCCTATAAATACACCACAACATGGCCATTTCAAGGGACTTTTGGCACTTGTTCTGGAGGGATTCCACCATTATCGACACAAGGACTTTGTGAACAGCGGAAGACCGCCCTCTAATCAATCAAAACACGAGGATTTCGTGTATAATCTTCCCTTTAATCTCCTCTTCTTCACTGTAAACACGAGGATTTCATGTATAAACTGCAAACTAACATCATTGTAATAGTTTACTTAAGATTTAAGAAACTATAAAGTGGACGTAGGCTTGGATTGAGCCCAACCACTATAAAAATATTGTGTGTATGCTTTACTTTTACTGCTTTTTCTGCATTGTTCGGTGATCATGAGGTTGTCACGTTGAATTTGGGAGTTAGTACCAAAATTTGGTCTAACATTTTCACACATATTTGCTTTCTCTTCTTCGCAGGTATGGATTATACTTGCAGCTGGCAGGCCCGGATCGGCCTTGGATTTCTTCGATTATCCAGAACACATCTTCCTTCATTCAGCAAGATATGTTCTGGGGGGAAAAATGATGACCCGCTTTTTAGTCAAATCAGTCATACATGGAATCTCTTCTGAACAATACGCTCAAGTGTTGGGAATACCGTCAGAAGACAGCAAGCGATTTGGTTGAAATCGCATCACAAACAAAGAATGGCCCGGATCTCCTATCGGACGACCTTTTCTGGGCCCGAAATCATCAATTACGGAGCTGAGCTCAGTAATTCTCGTAGCTCTCTGAATAATCTTCAGTTTGAGCTTTGGTTCAACTCAATCGGACTTACGGTTTGAAAGTTATGCCCATTTCCGTGAACGGATGCAGAACCGGAAACTTGGATTTGGAATTAGCATATCCCTTTCGGATCGGATCGGCCTAGGAGGACCGGATCGGATTAAGACATCACTCCTTCACCAACTCAGCATCTTCCCTTCAACGCACAGGTGCCGGATCGGATTGGAGACCCCGGTTCGGATCGCGATGAGGCAGACCCGACCCGCCTGCATTAATCTACACAAAACTTCGCAATGTCTTCGGCTCCAAAGCTCCGCACCGGTTCAGATCGAGACCGAATCGATCCCCCTCGACTCTGCACAGAAGTGCAAGCACGCTCTCTGCTAGAACAACCGGCTCGGTTCGGATCCAATCCGAACCGACTGGGCCTGCTGCTGCCACACTTCAGATTTGACTGATTCTCTTGCCATAACCACCTCCTACAAACACGGATCGGCCTCCACCTATCCTAGCACGACCTGAATACCACTTCTCCACTACTTCCGAGATCACCTCAGCGCGTGCCACGTGCCCCTCCGATCCGAACCGATTCAGACTCCCTGGCACTCCTCTACGCCTATAAATACACCACAACATGGCCATTTCAAGGGACTTTTGGCACTTGTTCTGGAGGGATTCCACCATTATCGACACAAGGACTTTGTGAACAGCGGAAGACCGCCCTCTAATCAATCAAAACACGAGGATTTCGTGTATAATCTTCCCTTTAATCTCCTCTTCTTCACTGTAAACACGAGGATTTCATGTATAAACTGCAAACTAACATCATTGTAATAGTTTACTTAAGATTTAAGAAACTATAAAGTGGACGTAGGCTTGGATTGAGCCCAACCACTATAAAAATATTGTGTGTATGCTTTACTTTTACTGCTTTTTCTGCATTGTTCGGTGATCATGAGGTTGTCACGTTGAATTTGGGAGTTAGTACCAAAATTTGGTCTAACATTTTCACACATATTTGCTTTCTCTTCTTCGCAGGTATGGATTATACTTGCAGCTGGCAGGCCCGGATCGGCCTTGGATTTCTTCGATTATCCAGAACACATCTTCCTTCATTCAGCAAGATATGTTCTGGGGGGAAAAATGATGACCCGCTTTTTAGTCAAATCAGTCATACATGGAATCTCTTCTGAACAATACGCTCAAGTGTTGGGAATACCGTCAGAAGACAGCAAGCGATTTGGTTGAAATCGCATCACAAACAAAGAATGGCCCGGATCTCCTATCGGACGACCTTTTCTGGGCCCGAAATCATCAATTACGGAGCTGAGCTCAGTAATTCTCGTAGCTCTCTGAATAATCTTCAGTTTGAGCTTTGGTTCAACTCAATCGGACTTACGGTTTGAAAGTTATGCCCATTTCCGTGAACGGATGCAGAACCGGAAACTTGGATTTGGAATTAGCATATCCCTTTCGGATCGGATCGGCCTAGGAGGACCGGATCGGATTAAGACATCACTCCTTCACCAACTCAGCATCTTCCCTTCAACGCACAGGTGCCGGATCGGATTGGAGACCCCGGTTCGGATCGCGATGAGGCAGACCCGACCCGCCTGCATTAATCTACACAAAACTTCGCAATGTCTTCGGCTCCAAAGCTCCGCACCGGTTCAGATCGAGACCGAATCGATCCCCCTCGACTCTGCACAGAAGTGCAAGCACGCTCTCTGCTAGAACAACCGGCTCGGTTCGGATCCAATCCGAACCGACTGGGCCTGCTGCTGCCACACTTCAGATTTGACTGATTCTCTTGCCATAACCACCTCCTACAAACACGGATCGGCCTCCACCTATCCTAGCACGACCTGAATACCACTTCTCCACTACTTCCGAGATCACCTCAGCGCGTGCCACGTGCCCCTCCGATCCGAACCGATTCAGACTCCCTGGCACTCCTCTACGCCTATAAATACACCACAACATGGCCATTTCAAGGGACTTTTGGCACTTGTTCTGGAGGGATTCCACCATTATCGACACAAGGACTTTGTGAACAGCGGAAGACCGCCCTCTAATCAATCAAAACACGAGGATTTCGTGTATAATCTTCCCTTTAATCTCCTCTTCTTCACTGTAAACACGAGGATTTCATGTATAAACTGCAAACAAACATCATTGTAATAGTTTACTTAAGATTTAAGAAACTATAAAGTGGACGTAGGCTTGGATTGAGCCCAACCACTATAAAAATATTGTGTGTATGCTTTACTTTTACTGCTTTTTCTGCATTGTTCGGTGATCATGAGGTTGTCACGTTGAATTTGGGAGTTAGTACCAAAATTTGGTCTAACATTTTCACACATATTTGCTTTCTCTTCTTCGCAGGTATGGATTATACTTGCAGCTGGCAGGCCCGGATCGGCCTTGGATTTCTTCGATTATCCAGAACACATCTTCCTTCATTCAGCAAGATGTGTTCTGGGGGGAAAAATGATGACCCGCTTTTTAGTCAAATCAGTCATACATGGAATCTCTTCTGAACAATACGCTCAAGTGTTGGGAATACCGTCAGAAGACAGCAAGCGATTTGGTTGAAATCGCATCACAAACAAAGAATGGCCCGGATCTCCTATCGGACGACCTTTTCTGGGCCCGAAATCATCAATTACGGAGCTGAGCTCAGTAATTCTCGTAGCTCTCTGAATAATCTTCAGTTTGAGCTTTGGTTCAACTCAATCGGACTTACGGTTTGAAAGTTATGCCCATTTCCGTGAACGGATGCAGAACCGGAAACTTGGATTTGGAATTAGCATATCCCTTTCGGATCGGATCGGCCTAGGAGGACCGGATCGGATTAAGACATCACTCCTTCACCAACTCAGCATCTTCCCTTCAACGCACAGGTGCCGGATCGGATTGGAGACCCCGGTTCGGATCGCGATGAGGCAGACCCGACCCGCCTGCATTAATCTACACAAAACTTCGCAATGTCTTCGGCTCCAAAGCTCCGCACCGGTTCAGATCGAGACCGAATCGATCCCCCTCGACTCTGCACAGAAGTGCAAGCACGCTCTCTGCTAGAACAACCGGCTCGGTTCGGATCCAATCCGAACCGACTGGGCCTGCTGCTGCCACACTTCAGATTTGACTGATTCTCTTGCCATAACCACCTCCTACAAACACGGATCGGCCTCCACCTATCCTAGCACGACCTGAATACCACTTCTCCACTACTTCCGAGATCACCTCAGCGCGTGCCACGTGCCCCTCCGATCCGAACCGATTCAGACTCCCTGGCACTCCTCTACGCCTATAAATACACCACAACATGGCCATTTCAAGGGACTTTTGGCACTTGTTCTGGAGGGATTCCACCATTATCGACACAAGGACTTTGTGAACAGCGGAAGACCGCCCTCTAATCAATCAAAACACGAGGATTTCGTGTATAATCTTCCCTTTAATCTCCTCTTCTTCACTGTAAACACGAGGATTTCATGTATAAACTGCAAACAAACATCATTGTAATAGTTTACTTAAGATTTAAGAAACTATAAAGTGGACGTAGGCTTGGATTGAGCCCAACCACTATAAAAATATTGTGTGTATGCTTTACTTTTACTGCTTTTTCTGCATTGTTCGGTGATCATGAGGTTGTCACGTTGAATTTGGGAGTTAGTACCAAAATTTGGTCTAACATTTTCACACATATTTGCTTTCTCTTCTTCGCAGGTATGGATTATACTTGCAGCTGGCAGGCCCGGATCGGCCTTGGATTTCTTCGATTATCCAGAACACATCTTCCTTCATTCAGCAAGATGTGTTCTGGGGGGAAAAATGATGACCCGCTTTTTAGTCAAATCAGTCATACATGGAATCTCTTCTGAACAATACGCTCAAGTGTTGGGAATACCGTCAGAAGACAGCAAGCGATTTGGTTGAAATCGCATCACAAACAAAGAATGGCCCGGATCTCCTATCGGACGACCTTTTCTGGGCCCGAAATCATCAATTACGGAGCTGAGCTCAGTAATTCTCGTAGCTCTCTGAATAATCTTCAGTTTGAGCTTTGGTTCAACTCAATCGGACTTACGGTTTGAAAGTTATGCCCATTTCCGTGAACGGATGCAGAACCGGAAACTTGGATTTGGAATTAGCATATCCCTTTCGGATCGGATCGGCCTAGGAGGACCGGATCGGATTAAGACATCACTCCTTCACCAACTCAGCATCTTCCCTTCAACGCACAGGTGCCGGATCGGATTGGAGACCCCGGTTCGGATCGCGATGAGGCAGACCCGACCCGCCTGCATTAATCTACACAAAACTTCGCAATGTCTTCGGCTCCAAAGCTCCGCACCGGTTCAGATCGAGACCGAATCGATCCCCCTCGACTCTGCACAGAAGTGCAAGCACGCTCTCTGCTAGAACAACCGGCTCGGTTCGGATCCAATCCGAACCGACTGGGCCTGCTGCTGCCACACTTCAGATTTGACTGATTCTCTTGCCATAACCACCTCCTACAAACACGGATCGGCCTCCACCTATCCTAGCACGACCTGAATACCACTTCTCCACTACTTCCGAGATCACCTCAGCGCGTGCCACGTGCCCCTCCGATCCGAACCGATTCAGACTCCCTGGCACTCCTCTACGCCTATAAATACACCACAACATGGCCATTTCAAGGGACTTTTGGCACTTGTTCTGGAGGGATTCCACCATTATCGACACAAGGACTTTGTGAACAGCGGAAGACCGCCCTCTAATCAATCAAAACACGAGGATTTCGTGTATAATCTTCCCTTTAATCTCCTCTTCTTCACTGTAAACACGAGGATTTCATGTATAAACTGCAAACAAACATCATTGTAATAGTTTACTTAAGATTTAAGAAACTATAAAGTGGACGTAGGCTTGGATTGAGCCCAACCACTATAAAAATATTGTGTGTATGCTTTACTTTTACTGCTTTTTCTGCATTGTTCGGTGATCATGAGGTTGTCACGTTGAATTTGGGAGTTAGTACCAAAATTTGGTCTAACATTTTCACACATATTTGCTTTCTCTTCTTCGCAGGTATGGATTATACTTGCAGCTGGCAGGCCCGGATCGGCCTTGGATTTCTTCGATTATCCAGAACACATCTTCCTTCATTCAGCAAGATGTGTTCTGGGGGGAAAAATGATGACCCGCTTTTTAGTCAAAGCAGTCATACATGGAATCTCTTCTGAACAATACGCTCAAGTGTTGGGAATACCGTCAGAAGACAGCAAGCGATTTGGTTGAAATCGCATCACAAACAAAGAATGGCCCAGATCTCCTATCGGACGACCTTTTCTGGGCCCGAAATCATCAATTACGGAGCTGAGCTCAGTAATTCTCGTAGCTCTCTGAATAATCTTCAGTTTGAGCTTTGGTTCAACTCAATCGGACTTACGGTTTGAAAGTTATGCCCATTTCCGTGAACGGATGCAGAACCGGAAACTTGGATTTGGAATTAGCATATCCCTTTCGGATCGGATCGGCCTAGGAGGACCGGATCGGATTAAGACATCACTCCTTCACCAACTCAGCATCTTCCCTTCAACGCACAGGTGCCGGATCGGATTGGAGACCCCGGTTCGGATCGCGATGAGGCAGACCCGACCCGCCTGCATTAATCTACACAAAACTTCGCAATGTCTTCGGCTCCAAAGCTCCGCACCGGTTCGGATCGAGACCGAATCGATCCCCCTCGACTCTGCACAGAAGTGCACGCACGCTCTCTGCTAGAACAACCGGCTCGGTACGGATCCAATCCGAACCGACTGGGCCTGCTGCTGCCACACTTCAGATTTGACTGATTCTCTTGCCATAACCACCTCCTACAAACACGGATCGGCCTCCACCTATCCTAGCACGACCTGAATACCACTTCTCCACTACTTCCGAGATCACCTCAGCGCGTGCCACGTGCCCCTCCGATCCGAACCGATTCAGACTCCCTGGCACTCCTCTACGCCTATAAATACACCACAACATGGCCATTTCAAGGGACTTTTGGCACTTGTTCTGGAGGGATTCCACCATTATCGACACAAGGACTTTGTGAACAGCGGAAGACCGCCCTCTAATCAATCAAAACACGAGGATTTCGTGTATAATCTTCCCTTTAATCTCCTCTTCTTCACTGTAAACACGAGGATTTCATGTATAAACTGCAAACAAACATCATTGTAATAGTTTACTTAAGATTTAAGAAACTATAAAGTGGAAGTAGGCTTGGATTGAGCCCAACCACTATAAAAATATTGTGTGTATGCTTTACTTTTACTGCTTTTTCTGCATTGTTCGGTGATCGTGATGTTGTCACGTTGAATTTGGGTGTTAGTACCAAAATTTGGTCTAACATTTTCACACATATTTGCTTTCTCTTCTTCGCAGGTATGGATTATACTTGCAGCTGGCAGGCCCGGATCGGCCTTGGATTTCTTCGATTATCCAGAACACATCTTCCTTCATTCAGCAAGATATGTTCTGGGGGGAAAAATGATGACCCGCTTTTTAGTCAAAGCAGTCATACATGGAATCTCTTCTGAACAATACGCTCAAGTGTTGGGAATACCGTCAGAAGACAGCAAGCGATTTGGTTGAAATCGCATCACAAACGAAGAATGGCCCAGATCTCCTATCGGACGACCTTTTCTGGGCCCGAAATCATCAATTACGGAGCTGAGCTCAGTAATTCTCGTAGCTCTCTGAATAATCTTCAGTTTGAGCTTTGGTTCAACTCAATCGGACTTACGGTTTGAAAGTTATGCCCATTTCCGTGAACGGATGCAGAACCGGAAACTTGGATTTGGAATTAGCATATCCCTTTCGGATCGGATCGGCCTAGGAGGACCGGATCGGATTAAGACATCACTCCTTCACCAACTCAGCATCTTCCCTTCAACGCACAGGTGCCGGATCGGATTGGAGACCCCGGTTCGGATCGCGATGAGGCAGACCCGACCCGCCTGCATTAATCTACACAAAACTTCGCAATGTCTTCGGCTCCAAAGCTCCGCACCGGTTCGGATCGAGACCGAATCGATCCCCCTCGACTCTGCACAGAAGTGCACGCACGCTCTCTGCTAGAACAACCGGCTCGGTACGGATCCAATCCGAACCGACTGGGCCTGCTGCTGCCACACTTCAGATTTGACTGATTCTCTTGCCATAACCACCTCCTACAAACACGGATCGGCCTCCACCTATCCTAGCACGACCTGAATACCACTTCTCCACTACTTCCGAGATCACCTCAGCGCGTGCCACGTGCCCCTCCGATCCGAACCGATTCAGACTCCCTGGCACTCCTCTACGCCTATAAATACACCACAACATGGCCATTTCAAGGGACTTTTGGCACTTGTTCTGGAGGGATTCCACCATTATCGACACAAGGACTTTGTGAACAGCGGAAGACCGCCCTCTAATCAATCAAAACACGAGGATTTCGTGTATAATCTTCCCTTTAATCTCCTCTTCTTCACTGTAAACACGAGGATTTCATGTATAAACTGCAAACAAACATCATTGTAATAGTTTACTTAAGATTTAAGAAACTATAAAGTGGAAGTAGGCTTGGATTGAGCCCAACCACTATAAAAATATTGTGTGTATGCTTTACTTTTACTGCTTTTTCTGCATTGTTCGGTGATCGTGATGTTGTCACGTTGAATTTGGGTGTTAGTACCAAAATTTGGTCTAACATTTTCACACATATTTGCTTTCTCTTCTTCGCAGGTATGGATTATACTTGCAGCTGGCAGGCCCGGATCGGCCTTGGATTTCTTCGATTATCCAGAACACATCTTCCTTCATTCAGCAAGATATGTTCTGGGGGGAAAAATGATGACCCGCTTTTTAGTCAAAGCAGTCATACATGGAATCTCTTCTGAACAATACGCTCAAGTGTTGGGAATACCGTCAGAAGACAGCAAGCGATTTGGTTGAAATCGCATCACAAACGAAGAATGGCCCAGATCTCCTATCGGACGACCTTTTCTGGGCCCGAAATCATCAATTACGGAGCTGAGCTCAGTAATTCTCGTAGCTCTCTGAATAATCTTCAGTTTGAGCTTTGGTTCAACTCAATCGGACTTACGGTTTGAAAGTTATGCCCATTTCCGTGAACGGATGCAGAACCGGAAACTTGGATTTGGAATTAGCATATCCCTTTCGGATCGGATCGGCCTAGGAGGACCGGATCGGATTAAGACATCACTCCTTCACCAACTCAGCATCTTCCCTTCAACGCACAGGTGCCGGATCGGATTGGAGACCCCGGTTCGGATCGCGATGAGGCAGACCCGACCCGCCTGCATTAATCTACACAAAACTTCGCAATGTCTTCGGCTCCAAAGCTCCGCACCGGTTCGGATCGAGACCGAATCGATCCCCCTCGACTCTGCACAGAAGTGCACGCACGCTCTCTGCTAGAACAACCGGCTCGGTTCGGATCCAATCCGAACCGACTGGGCCTGCTGCTGCCACACTTCAGATTTGACTGATTCTCTTGCCATAACCACCTCCTACAAACACGGATCGGCCTCCACCTATCCTAGCACGACCTGAATACCACTTCTCCACTACTTCCGAGATCACCTCAGCGCGTGCCACGTGCCCCTCCGATCCGAACCGATTCAGACTCCCTGGCACTCCTCTACGCCTATAAATACACCACAACATGGCCATTTCAAGGGACTTTTGGCACTTGTTCTGGAGGGATTCCACCATTATCGACACAAGGACTTTGTGAACAGCGGAAGACCGCCCTCTAATCAATCAAAACACGAGGATTTCGTGTATAATCTTCCCTTTAATCTCCTCTTCTTCACTGTAAACACGAGGATTTCATGTATAAACTGCAAACAAACATCATTGTAATAGTTTACTTAAGATTTAAGAAACTATAAAGTGGAAGTAGGCTTGGATTGAGCCCAACCACTATAAAAATATTGTGTGTATGCTTTACTTTTACTGCTTTTTCTGCATTGTTCGGTGATCGTGAGGTTGTCACGTTGAATTTGGGTGTTAGTACCAAAATTTGGTCTAACATTTTCACACATATTTGCTTTCTCTTCTTCGCAGGTATGGATTATACTTGCAGCTGGCAGGCCCGGATCGGCCTTGGATTTCTTCGATTATCCAGAACACATCTTCCTTCATTCAGCAAGATATGTTCTGGGGGGAAAAATGATGACCCGCTTTTTAGTCAAAGCAGTCATACATGGAATCTCTTCTGAACAATACGCTCAAGTGTTGGGAATACCGTCAGAAGACAGCAAGCGATTTGGTTGAAATCGCATCACAAACAAAGAATGGCCCGGATCTCCTATCGGACGACCTTTTCTGGGCCCGAAATCATCAATTACGGAGCTGAGCTCAGTAATTCTCGTAGCTCTCTGAATAATCTTCAGTTTGAGCTTTGGTTCAACTCAATCGGACTTACGGTTTGAAAGTTATGCCCATTTCCGTGAACGGATGCAGAACCGGAAACTTGGATTTGGAATTAGCATATCCCTTTCGGATCGGATCGGCCTAGGAGGACCGGATCGGATTAAGACATCACTCCTTCACCAACTCAGCATCTTCCCTTCAACGCACAGGTGCCGGATCGGATTGGAGACCCCGGTTCGGATCGCGATGAAGCAGACCCGACCCGCCTGCATTAATCTACACAAAACTTCGCAATGTCTTCGGCTCCAAAGCTCCGCACCGGTTCGGATCGTGACCGAACCGATCCCCCTCGACTCTGCACAGAAGTGCACGCACGCTCTCTGCTAGAACAACCGGCTCGGTACGGATCCAATCCGAACCGACTGGGCCTGCTGCTGCCACACTTCAGATTTGACTGATTCTCTTGCCATAACCACCTCCTACAAACACGGATCGGCCTCCACCTATCCTAGCACGACCTGAATACCACTTCTCCACTACTTCCGAGATCACCTCAGCGCGTGCCACGTGCCCCTCCGATCCGAACCGATTCAGACTCCCTGGCACTCCTCTACGCCTATAAATACACCACAACATGGCCATTTCAAGGGACTTTTGGCACTTGTTCTGGAGGGATTCCACCATTATCGACACAAGGACTTTGTGAACAGCGGAAGACCGCCCTCTAATCAATCAAAACACGAGGATTTCGTGTATAATCTTCCCTTTAATCTCCTCTTCTTCACTGTAAACACGAGGATTTCATGTATAAACTGCAAACAAACATCATTGTAATAGTTTACTTAAGATTTAAGAAACTATAAAGTGGAAGTAGGCTTGGATTGAGCCCAACCACTATAAAAATATTGTGTGTATGCTTTACTTTTACTGCTTTTTCTGCATTGTTCGGTGATCGTGAGGTTGTCACGTTGAATTTGGGTGTTAGTACCAAAATTTGGTCTAACATTTTCACACATATTTGCTTTCTCTTCTTCGCAGGTATGGATTATACTTGCAGCTGGCAGGCTCGGATCGGCCTTGGATTTCTTCGATTATCCAGAACACATCTTCCTTCATTCAGCAAGATATGTTCTGGGGGGAAAAATGATGACCCGCTTTTTAGTCAAAGCAGTCATACATGGAATCTCTTCTGAACAATACGCTCAAGTGTTGGGAATACCGTCAGAAGACAGCAAGCGATTTGGTTGAAATCGCATCACAAACAAAGAATGGCCCGGATCTCCTATCGGACGACCTTTTCTGGGCCCGAAATCATCAATTACGGAGTTGAGCTCAGTAATTCTCGTAGCTCTCTGAATAATCTTCAGTTTGAGCTTTGGTTCAACTCAATCGGACTTACGGTTTGAAAGTTATGCCCATTTCCGTGAACGGATGCAGAACCGGAAACTTGGATTTGGAATTAGCATATCCCTTTCGGATCGGATCGGCCTAGGAGGACCGGATCGGATTAAGACATCACTCCTTCACCAACTCAGCATCTTCCCTTCAACGCACAGGTGCCGGATCGGATTGGAGACCCCGGTTCGGATCGCGATGAGGCAGACCCGACCCGCCTGCATTAATCTACACAAAACTTCGCAATGTCTTCGGCTCCAAAGCTCCGCACCGGTTCGGATCGAGACCGAATCGATCCCCCTCGACTCTGCAAAGAAGTGCACGCACGCTCTCTGCTAGAACAACCGGCTCGGTTCGGATCCAATCCGAACCGACTGGGCCTGCTACTGCCACACTTCAGATTTGACTGATTCTCTTGCCATAACCACCTCCTACAAACACGGATCGGCCTCCACCTATCCTAGCACGACCTGAATACCACTTCTCCACTACTTCCGAGATCACCTCAGCGCGTGCCACGTGCCCCTCCGATCCGAACCGATTCAGACTCCCTGGCACTCCTCTACGCCTATAAATACACCACAACATGGCCATTTCAAGGGACTTTTGGCACTTGTTCTGGAGGGATTCCACCATTATCGACACAAGGACTTTGTGAACAGCGGAAGACCGCCCTCTAATCAATCAAAACACGAGGATTTCGTGTATAATCTTCCCTTTAATCTCCTCTTCTTCACTGTAAACACGAGGATTTCATGTATAAACTGCAAACAAACATCATTGTAATAGTTTACTTAAGATTTAAGAAACTATAAAGTGGAAGTAGGCTTGGATTGAGCCCAACCACTATAAAAATATTGTGTGTATGCTTTACTTTTACTGCTTTTTCTGCATTGTTCGGTGATCGTGAGGTTGTCACGTTGAATTTGGGTGTTAGTACCAAAATTTGGTCTAACATTTTCACACATATTTGCTTTCTCTTCTTCGCAGGTATGGATTATACTTGCAGCTGGCAGGCCCGGATCGGCCTTGGATTTCTTCGATTATCCAGAACACATCTTCCTTCATTCAGCAAGATATGTTCTGGGGGGAAAAATGATGACCCGCTTTTTAGTCAAAGCAGTCATACATGGAATCTCTTCTGAACAATACGCTCAAGTGTTGGGAATACCGTCAGAAGACAGCAAGCGATTTGGTTGAAATCGCATCACAAACAAAGAATGGCCCGGATCTCCTATCGGACGACCTTTTCTGGGCCCGAAATCATCAATTACGGAGCTGAGCTCAGTAATTCTCGTAGCTCTCTGAATAATCTTCAGTTTGAGCTTTGGTTCAACTCAATCGGACTTACGGTTTGAAAGTTATGCCCATTTCCGTGAACGGATGCAGAACCGGAAACTTGGATTTGGAATTAGCATATCCCTTTCGGATCGGATCGGCCTAGGAGGACCGGATCGGATTAAGACATCACTCCTTCACCAACTCAGCATCTTCCCTTCAACGCACAGGTGCCGGATCGGATTGGAGACCCCGGTTCGGATCGCGATGAGGCAGACCCGACCCGCCTGCATTAATCTACACAAAACTTCGCAATGTCTTCGGCTCCAAAGCTCCGCACCGGTTCGGATCGAGACCGAATCGATCCCCCTCGACTCTGCAAAGAAGTGCACGCACGCTCTCTGCTAGAACAACCGGCTCGGTTCGGATCCAATCCGAACCGACTGGGCCTGCTACTGCCACACTTCAGATTTGACTGATTCTCTTGCCATAACCACCTCCTACAAACACGGATCGGCCTCCACCTATCCTAGCACGACCTGAATACCACTTCTCCACTACTTCCGAGATCACCTCAGCGCGTGCCACGTGCCCCTCCGATCCGAACCGATTCAGACTCCCTGGCACTCCTCTACGCCTATAAATACACCACAACATGGCCATTTCAAGGGACTTTTGGCACTTGTTCTGGAGGGATTCCACCATTATCGACACAAGGACTTTGTGAACAGCGGAAGACCGCCCTCTAATCAATCAAAACACGAGGATTTCGTGTATAATCTTCCCTTTAATCTCCTCTTCTTCACTGTAAACACGAGGATTTCATGTATAAACTGCAAACAAACATCATTGTAATAGTTTACTTAAGATTTAAGAAACTATAAAGTGGAAGTAGGCTTGGATTGAGCCCAACCACTATAAAAATATTGTGTGTATGCTTTACTTTTACTGCTTTTTCTGCATTGTTCGGTGATCGTGAGGTTGTCACGTTGAATTTGGGTGTTAGTACCAAAATTTGGTCTAACATTTTCACACATATTTGCTTTCTCTTCTTCGCAGGTATGGATTATACTTGCAGCTGGCAGGCCCGGATCGGCCTTGGATTTCTTCGATTATCCAGAACACATCTTCCTTCATTCAGCAAGATATGTTCTGGGGGGAAAAATGATGACCCGCTTTTTAGTCAAAGCAGTCATACATGGAATCTCTTCTGAACAATACGCTCAAGTGTTGGGAATACCGTCAGAAGACAGCAAGCGATTTGGTTGAAATCGCATCACAAACAAAGAATGGCCCGGATCTCCTATCGGACGACCTTTTCTGGGCCCGAAATCATCAATTACGGAGCTGAGCTCAGTAATTCTCGTAGCTCTCTGAATAATCTTCAGTTTGAGCTTTGGTTCAACTCAATCGGACTTACGGTTTGAAAGTTATGCCCATTTCCGTGAACGGATGCAGAACCGGAAACTTGGATTTGGAATTAGCATATCCCTTTCGGATCGGATCGGCCTAGGAGGACCGGATCGGATTAAGACATCACTCCTTCACCAACTCAGCATCTTCCCTTCAACGCACAGGTGCCGGATCGGATTGGAGACCCCGGTTCGGATCGCGATGAAGCAGACCCGACCCGCCTGCATTAATCTACACAAAACTTCGCAATGTCTTCGGCTCCAAAGCTCCGCACCGGTTCGGATCGTGACCGAACCGATCACCCTCGACTCTGCACAGAAGTGCACGCACGCTCTCTGCTAGAACAACCGGCTCGGTACGGATCCAATCCGAACCGACTGGGCCTGCTGCTGCCACACTTCAGATTTGACTGATTCTCTTGCCATAACCACCTCCTACAAACACGGATCGGCCTCCACCTATCCTAGCACGACCTGAATACCACTTCTCCACTACTTCCGAGATCACCTCAGCGCGTGCCACGTGCCCCTCCGATCCGAACCGATTCAGACTCCCTGGCACTCCTCTACGCCTATAAATACACCACAACATGGCCATTTCAAGGGACTTTTGGCACTTGTTCTGGAGGGATTCCACCATTATCGACACAAGGACTTTGTGAACAGCGGAAGACCGCCCTCTAATCAATCAAAACACGAGGATTTCGTGTATAATCTTCCCTTTAATCTCCTCTTCTTCACTGTAAACACGAGGATTTCATGTATAAACTGCAAACAAACATCATTGTAATAGTTTACTTAAGATTTAAGAAACTATAAAGTGGAAGTAGGCTTGGATTGAGCCCAACCACTATAAAAATATTGTGTGTATGCTTTACTTTTACTGCTTTTTCTGCATTGTTCGGTGATCGTGAGGTTGTCACGTTGAATTTGGGTGTTAGTACCAAAATTTGGTCTAACATTTTCACACATATTTGCTTTCTCTTCTTCGCAGGTATGGATTATACTTGCAGCTGGCAGGCTCGGATCGGCCTTGGATTTCTTCGATTATCCAGAACACATCTTCCTTCATTCAGCAAGATATGTTCTGGGGGGAAAAATGATGACCCGCTTTTTAGTCAAAGCAGTCATACATGGAATCTCTTCTGAACAATACGCTCAAGTGTTGGGAATACCGTCAGAAGACAGCAAGCGATTTGGTTGAAATCGCATCACAAACAAAGAATGGCCCGGATCTCCTATCGGACGACCTTTTCTGGGCCCGAAATCATCAATTACGGAGCTGAGCTCAGTAATTCTCGTAGCTCTCTGAATAATCTTCAGTTTGAGCTTTGGTTCAACTCAATCAGACTTACGGTTTGAAAGTTATGCCCATTTCCGTGAACGGATGCAGAACCGGAAACTTGGATTTGGAATTAGCATATCCCTTTCGGATCGGATCGGCCTAGGAGGACCGGATCGGATTAAGACATCACTCCTTCACCAACTCAGCATCTTCCCTTCAACGCACAGGTGCCGGATCGGATTGGAGACCCCGGTTCGGATCGCGATGAAGCAGACCCGACCCGCCTGCATTAATCTACACAAAACTTCGCAATGTCTTCGGCTCCAAAGCTCCGCACCGGTTCGGATCGTGACCGAACCGATCACCCTCGACTCTGCACAGAAGTGCACGCACGCTCTCTGCTAGAACAACCGGCTCGGTACGGATCCAATCCGAACCGACTGGGCCTGCTGCTGCCACACTTCAGATTTGACTGATTCTCTTGCCATAACCACCTCCTACAAACACGGATCGGCCTCCACCTATCCTAGCACGACCTGAATACCACTTCTCCACTACTTCCGAGATCACCTCAGCGCGTGCCACGTGCCCCTCCGATCCGAACCGATTCAGACTCCCTGGCACTCCTCTACGCCTATAAATACACCACAACATGGCCATTTCAAGGGACTTTTGGCACTTGTTCTGGAGGGATTCCACCATTATCGACACAAGGACTTTGTGAACAGCGGAAGACCGCCCTCTAATCAATCAAAACACGAGGATTTCGTGTATAATCTTCCCTTTAATCTCCTCTTCTTCACTGTAAACACGAGGATTTCATGTATAAACTGCAAACAAACATCATTGTAATAGTTTACTTAAGATTTAAGAAACTATAAAGTGGAAGTAGGCTTGGATTGAGCCCAACCACTATAAAAATATTGTGTGTATGCTTTACTTTTACTGCTTTTTCTGCATTGTTCGGTGATCGTGAGGTTGTCACGTTGAATTTGGGTGTTAGTACCAAAATTTGGTCTAACATTTTCACACATATTTGCTTTCTCTTCTTCGCAGGTATGGATTATACTTGCAGCTGGCAGGCTCGGATCGGCCTTGGATTTCTTCGATTATCCAGAACACATCTTCCTTCATTCAGCAAGATATGTTCTGGGGGGAAAAATGATGACCCGCTTTTTAGTCAAAGCAGTCATACATGGAATCTCTTCTGAACAATACGCTCAAGTGTTGGGAATACCGTCAGAAGACAGCAAGCGATTTGGTTGAAATCGCATCACAAACAAAGAATGGCCCGGATCTCCTATCGGACGACCTTTTCTGGGCCCGAAATCATCAATTACGGAGCTGAGCTCAGTAATTCTCGTAGCTCTCTGAATAATCTTCAGTTTGAGCTTTGGTTCAACTCAATCAGACTTACGGTTTGAAAGTTATGCCCATTTCCGTGAACGGATGCAGAACCGGAAACTTGGATTTGGAATTAGCATATCCCTTTCGGATCGGATCGGCCTAGGAGGACCGGATCGGATTAAGACATCACTCCTTCACCAACTCAGCATCTTCCCTTCAACGCACAGGTGCCGGATCGGATTGGAGACCCCGGTTCGGATCGCGATGAAGCAGACCCGACCCGCCTGCATTAATCTACACAAAACTTCGCAATGTCTTCGGCTCCAAAGCTCCGCACCGGTTCGGATCGTGACCGAACCGATCCCCCTCGACTCTGCACAGAAGTGCACGCACGCTCTCTGCTAGAACAACCGGCTCGGTACGGATCCAATCCGAACCGACTGGGCCTGCTGCTGCCACACTTCAGATTTGACTGATTCTCTTGCCATAACCACCTCCTACAAACACGGATCGGCCTCCACCTATCCTAGCACGACCTGAATACCACTTCTCCACTACTTCCGAGATCACCTCAGCGCGTGCCACGTGCCCCTCCGATCCGAACCGATTCAGACTCCCTGGCACTCCTCTACGCCTATAAATACACCACAACATGGCCATTTCAAGGGACTTTTGGCACTTGTTCTGGAGGGATTCCACCATTATCGACACAAGGACTTTGTGAACAGCGGAAGACCGCCCTCTAATCAATCAAAACACGAGGATTTCGTGTATAATCTTCCCTTTAATCTCCTCTTCTTCACTGTAAACACGAGGATTTCATGTATAAACTGCAAACAAACATCATTGTAATAGTTTACTTAAGATTTAAGAAACTATAAAGTGGAAGTAGGCTTGGATTGAGCCCAACCACTATAAAAATATTGTGTGTATGCTTTACTTTTACTGCTTTTTCTGCATTGTTCGGTGATCGTGAGGTTGTCACGTTGAATTTGGGTGTTAGTACCAAAATTTGGTCTAACATTTTCACACATATTTGCTTTCTCTTCTTCGCAGGTATGGATTATACTTGCAGCTGGCAGGCTCGGATCGGCCTTGGATTTCTTCGATTATCCAGAACACATCTTCCTTCATTCAGCAAGATATGTTCTGGGGGGAAAAATGATGACCCGCTTTTTAGTCAAAGCAGTCATACATGGAATCTCTTCTGAACAATACGCTCAAGTGTTGGGAATACCGTCAGAAGACAGCAAGCGATTTGGTTGAAATCGCATCACAAACAAAGAATGGCCCGGATCTCCTATCGGACGACCTTTTCTGGGCCCGAAATCATCAATTACGGAGCTGAGCTCAGTAATTCTCGTAGCTCTCTGAATAATCTTCAGTTTGAGCTTTGGTTCAACTCAATCGGACTTACGGTTTGAAAGTTATGCCCATTTCCGTGAACGGATGCAGAACCGGAAACTTGGATTTGGAATTAGCATATCCCTTTCGGATCGGATCGGCCTAGGAGGACCGGATCGGATTAAGACATCACTCCTTCACCAACTCAGCATCTTCCCTTCAACGCACAGGTGCCGGATCGGATTGGAGACCCCGGTTCGGATCGCGATGAGGCAGACCCGACCCGCCTGCATTAATCTACACAAAACTTCGCAATGTCTTCGGCTCCAAAGCTCCGCACCGGTTCGGATCGAGACCGAATCGATCCCCCTCGACTCTGCACAGAAGTGCACGCACGCTCTCTGCTAGAACAACCGGCTCGGTTCGGATCCAATCCGAACCGACTGGGCCTGCTGCTGCCACACTTCAGATTTGACTGATTCTCTTGCCATAACCACCTCCTACAAACACGGATCGGCCTCCACCTATCCTAGCACGACCTGAATACCACTTCTCCACTACTTCCGAGATCACCTCAGCGCGTGCCACGTGCCCCTCCGATCCGAACCGATTCAGACTCCCTGGCACTCCTCTACGCCTATAAATACACCACAACATGGCCATTTCAAGGGACTTTTGGCACTTGTTCTGGAGGGATTCCACCATTATCGACACAAGGACTTTGTGAACAGCGGAAGACCGCCCTCTAATCAATCAAAACACGAGGATTTCGTGTATAATCTTCCCTTTAATCTCCTCTTCTTCACTGTAAACACGAGGATTTCATGTATAAACTGCAAACAAACATCATTGTAATAGTTTACTTAAGATTTAAGAAACTATAAAGTGGAAGTAGGCTTGGATTGAGCCCAACCACTATAAAAATATTGTGTGTATGCTTTACTTTTACTGCTTTTTCTGCATTGTTCGGTGATCGTGAGGTTGTCACGTTGAATTTGGGTGTTAGTACCAAAATTTGGTCTAACATTTTCACACATATTTGCTTTCTCTTCTTCGCAGGTATGGATTATACTTGCAGCTGGCAGGCCCGGATCGGCCTTGGATTTCTTCGATTATCCAGAACACATCTTCCTTCATTCAGCAAGATATGTTCTGGGGGGAAAAATGATGACCCGCTTTTTAGTCAAAGCAGTCATACATGGAATCTCTTCTGAACAATACGCTCAAGTGTTGGGAATACCGTCAGAAGACAGCAAGCGATTTGGTTGAAATCGCATCACAAACAAAGAATGGCCCGGATCTCCTATCGGACGACCTTTTCTGGGCCCGAAATCATCAATTACGGAGCTGAGCTCAGTAATTCTCGTAGCTCTCTGAATAATCTTCAGTTTGAGCTTTGGTTCAACTCAATCGGACTTACGGTTTGAAAGTTATGCCCATTTCCGTGAACGGATGCAGAACCGGAAACTTGGATTTGGAATTAGCATATCCCTTTCGGATCGGATCGGCCTAGGAGGACCGGATCGGATTAAGACATCACTCCTTCACCAACTCAGCATCTTCCCTTCAACGCACAGGTGCCGGATCGGATTGGAGACCCCGGTTCGGATCGCGATGAAGCAGACCCGACCCGCCTGCATTAATCTACACAAAACTTCGCAATGTCTTCGGCTCCAAAGCTCCGCACCGGTTCGGATCGTGACCGAACCGATCCCCCTCGACTCTGCACAGAAGTGCACGCACGCTCTCTGCTAGAACAACCGGCTCGGTACGGATCCAATCCGAACCGACTGGGCCTGCTGCTGCCACACTTCAGATTTGACTGATTCTCTTGCCATAACCACCTCCTACAAACACGGATCGGCCTCCACCTATCCTAGCACGACCTGAATACCACTTCTCCACTACTTCCGAGATCACCTCAGCGCGTGCCACGTGCCCCTCCGATCCGAACCGATTCAGACTCCCTGGCACTCCTCTACGCCTATAAATACACCACAACATGGCCATTTCAAGGGACTTTTGGCACTTGTCCTGGAGGGATTCCACCATTATCGACACAAGGACTTTGTGAACAGCGGAAGACCGCCCTCTAATCAATCAAAACACGAGGATTTCGTGTATAATCTTCCCTTTAATCTCCTCTTCTTCACTGTAAACACGAGGATTTCATGTATAAACTGCAAACAAACATCATTGTAATAGTTTACTTAAGATTTAAGAAACTATAAAGTGGAAGTAGGCTTGGATTGAGCCCAACCACTATAAAAATATTGTGTGTATGCTTTACTTTTACTGCTTTTTCTGCATTGTTCGGTGATCGTGAGGTTGTCACGTTGAATTTGGGTGTTAGTACCAAAATTTGGTCTAACATTTTCACACATATTTGCTTTCTCTTCTTCGCAGGTATGGATTATACTTGCAGCTGGCAGGCTCGGATCGGCCTTGGATTTCTTCGATTATCCAGAACACATCTTCCTTCATTCAGCAAGATATGTTCTGGGGGGAAAAATGATGACCCGCTTTTTAGTCAAAGCAGTCATACATGGAATCTCTTCTGAACAATACGCTCAAGTGTTGGGAATACCGTCAGAAGACAGCAAGCGATTTGGTTGAAATCGCATCACAAACAAAGAATGGCCCGGATCTCCTATCGGACGACCTTTTCTGGGCCCGAAATCATCAATTACGGAGCTGAGCTCAGTAATTCTCGTAGCTCTCTGAATAATCTTCAGTTTGAGCTTTGGTTCAACTCAATCGGACTTACGGTTTGAAAGTTATGCCCATTTCCGTGAACGGATGCAGAACCGGAAACTTGGATTTGGAATTAGCATATCCCTTTCGGATCGGATCGGCCTAGGAGGACCGGATCGGATTAAGACATCACTCCTTCACCAACTCAGCATCTTCCCTTCAACGCACAGGTGCCGGATCGGATTGGAGACCCCGGTTCGGATCGCGATGAGGCAGACCCGACCCGCCTGCATTAATCTACACAAAACTTCGCAATGTCTTCGGCTCCAAAGCTCCGCACCGGTTCGGATCGAGACCGAATCGATCCCCCTCGACTCTGCACAGAAGTGCACGCACGCTCTCTGCTAGAACAACCGGCTCGGTTCGGATCCAATCCGAACCGACTGGGCCTGCTGCTGCCACACTTCAGATTTGACTGATTCTCTTGCCATAACCACCTCCTACAAACACGGATCGGCCTCCACCTATCCTAGCACGACCTGAATACCACTTCTCCACTACTTCCGAGATCACCTCAGCGCGTGCCACGTGCCCCTCCGATCCGAACCGATTCAGACTCCCTGGCACTCCTCTACGCCTATAAATACACCACAACATGGCCATTTCAAGGGACTTTTGGCACTTGTTCTGGAGGGATTCCACCATTATCGACACAAGGACTTTGTGAACAGCGGAAGACCGCCCTCTAATCAATCAAAACACGAGGATTTCGTGTATAATCTTCCCTTTAATCTCCTCTTCTTCACTGTAAACACGAGGATTTCATGTATAAACTGCAAACAAACATCATTGTAATAGTTTACTTAAGATTTAAGAAACTATAAAGTGGACGTAGGCTTGGATTGAGCCCAACCACTATAAAAATATTGTGTGTATGCTTTACTTTTACTGCTTTTTCTGCATTGTTCGGTGATCGTGAGGTTGTCGCATTGAATTTGGGTGTTAGTACCAAAATTTGGTCTAACATTTTCACACATATTTGCTTTCTCTTCTTCGCAGGTATGGATTATACTTGCAGCTGGCAGGCCCGGATCGGCCTTGGATTTCTTCGATTATCCAGAACACATCTTCCTTCATTCAGCAAGATATGTTCTGGGGGGCAAAATGTTGACCCGCTTTTTAGTCAAAGCAGTCATACATGGAATCTCTTCTGAACAATACGCTCAAGTGTTGGGAATACCGTCAGAAGACAGCAAGCGATTTGGTTGAAATCGCATCACAAACGAAGAATGGCCCGGATCTCCTATCGGACGACCTTTTCTGGGCCCGAAATCATCAATTACGGAGCTGAGCTCAGTAATTCTCGTAGCTCTCTAAATAATCTTCAGTTTGAGCTTTGGTTCAACTCAATCGGACTTACGGTTTGAAAGTTATGCCCATTTCCGTGAACGGATGCAGAACCGGAAACTTGGATTTGGAATTAGCATATCCCTTTCGGATCGGATCGGCCTAGGAGGACCGGATCGGATTAAGACATCACTCCTTCACCAACTCAGCATCTTCCCTTCAACGCACAGGTGCCGGATCGGATTGGAGACCCCGGTTCGGATCGCGATGAGGCAGACCCGACCCGCCTGCATTAATCTACACAAAACTTCGCAATGTCTTCGGCTCCAAAGCTCCGCACCGGTTCGGATCGAGACCGAATCGATCCCCCTCGACTCTGCACAGAAGTGCACGCACGCTCTCTGCTAGAACAACCGGCTCGGTTCGGATCCAATCCGAACCGACTGGGCCTGCTGCTGCCACACTTCAGATTTGACTGATTCTCTTGCCATAACCACCTCCTACAAACACGGATCGGCCTCCACCTATCCTAGCACGACCTGAATACCACTTCTCCACTACTTCCGAGATCACCTCAGCGCGTGCCACGTGCCCCTCCGATCCGAACCGATTCAGACTCCCTGGCACTCCTCTACGCCTATAAATACACCACAACATGGCCATTTCAAGGGACTTTTGGCACTTGTTCTGGAGGGATTCCACCATTATCGACACAAGGACTTTGTGAACAGCGGAAGACCGCCCTCTAATCAATCAAAACACGAGGATTTCGTGTATAATCTTCCCTTTAATCTCCTCTTCTTCACTGTAAACACGAGGATTTCATGTATAAACTGCAAACAAACATCATTGTAATAGTTTACTTAAGATTTAAGAAACTATAAAGTGGACGTAGGCTTGGATTGAGCCCAACCACTATAAAAATATTGTGTGTATGCTTTACTTTTACTGCTTTTTCTGCATTGTTCGGTGATCGTGAGGTTGTCGCATTGAATTTGGGTGTTAGTACCAAAATTTGGTCTAACATTTTCACACATATTTGCTTTCTCTTCTTCGCAGGTATGGATTATACTTGCAGCTGGCAGGCCCGGATCGGCCTTGGATTTCTTCGATTATCCAGAACACATCTTCCTTCATTCAGCAAGATATGTTCTGGGGGGCAAAATGTTGACCCGCTTTTTAGTCAAAGCAGTCATACATGGAATCTCTTCTGAACAATACGCTCAAGTGTTGGGAATACCGTCAGAAGACAGCAAGCGATTTGGTTGAAATCGCATCACAAACGAAGAATGGCCCGGATCTCCTATCGGACGACCTTTTCTGGGCCCGAAATCATCAATTACGGAGCTGAGCTCAGTAATTCTCGTAGCTCTCTAAATAATCTTCAGTTTGAGCTTTGGTTCAACTCAATCGGACTTACGGTTTGAAAGTTATGCCCATTTCCGTGAACGGATGCAGAACCGGAAACTTGGATTTGGAATTAGCATATCCCTTTCGGATCGGATCGGCCTAGGAGGACCGGATCGGATTAAGACATCACTCCTTCACCAACTCAGCATCTTCCCTTCAACGCACAGGTGCCGGATCGGATTGGAGACCCCGGTTCGGATCGCGATGAGGCAGACCCGACCCGCCTGCATTAATCTACACAAAACTTCGCAATGTCTTCGGCTCCAAAGCTCCGCACCGGTTCGGATCGAGACCGAATCGATCCCCCTCGACTCTGCACAGAAGTGCACGCACGCTCTCTGCTAGAACAACCGGCTCGGTTCGGATCCAATCCGAACCGACTGGGCCTGCTGCTGCCACACTTCAGATTTGACTGATTCTCTTGCCATAACCACCTCCTACAAACACGGATCGGCCTCCACCTATCCTAGCACGACCTGAATACCACTTCTCCACTACTTCCGAGATCACCTCAGCGCGTGCCACGTGCCCCTCCGATCCGAACCGATTCAGACTCCCTGGCACTCCTCTACGCCTATAAATACACCACAACATGGCCATTTCAAGGGACTTTTGGCACTTGTTCTGGAGGGATTCCACCATTATCGACACAAGGACTTTGTGAACAGCGGAAGACCGCCCTCTAATCAATCAAAACACGAGGATTTCGTGTATAATCTTCCCTTTAATCTCCTCTTCTTCACTGTAAACACGAGGATTTCATGTATAAACTGCAAACAAACATCATTGTAATAGTTTACTTAAGATTTAAGAAACTATAAAGTGGACGTAGGCTTGGATTGAGCCCAACCACTATAAAAATATTGTGTGTATGCTTTACTTTTACTGCTTTTTCTGCATTGTTCGGTGATCGTGAGGTTGTCGCATTGAATTTGGGTGTTAGTACCAAAATTTGGTCTAACATTTTCACACATATTTGCTTTCTCTTCTTCGCAGGTATGGATTATACTTGCAGCTGGCAGGCCCGGATCGGCCTTGGATTTCTTCGATTATCCAGAACACATCTTCCTTCATTCAGCAAGATATGTTCTGGGGGGCAAAATGTTGACCCGCTTTTTAGTCAAAGCAGTCATACATGGAATCTCTTCTGAACAATACGCTCAAGTGTTGGGAATACCGTCAGAAGACAGCAAGCGATTTGGTTGAAATCGCATCACAAACGAAGAATGGCCCGGATCTCCTATCGGACGACCTTTTCTGGGCCCGAAATCATCAATTACGGAGCTGAGCTCAGTAATTCTCGTAGCTCTCTGAATAATCTTCAGTTTGAGCTTTGGTTCAACTCAATCGGACTTACGGTTTGAAAGTTATGCCCATTTCCGTGAACGGATGCAGAACCGGAAACTTGGATTTGGAATTAGCATATCCCTTTCGGATCGGATCGGCCTAGGAGGACCGGATCGGATTAAGACATCACTCCTTCACCAACTCAGCATCTTCCCTTCAACGCACAGGTGCCGGATCGGATTGGAGACCCCGGTTCGGATCGCGATGAAGCAGACCCGACCCGCCTGCATTAATCTACACAAAACTTCGCAATGTCTTCGGCTCCAAAGCTCCGCACCGGTTCGGATCGTGACCGAACCGATCCCCCTCGACTCTGCACAGAAGTGCACGCACGCTCTCTGCTAGAACAACCGGCTCGGTACGGATCCAATCCGCACCGACTGGGCCTGCTGCTGCCACACTTCAGATTTGACTGATTCTCTTGCCATAACCACCTCCTACAAACACGGATCGGCCTCCACCTATCCTAGCACGACCTGAATACCACTTCTCCACTACTTCCGAGATCACCTCAGCGCGTGCCACGTGCCCCTCCGATCCGAACCGATTCAGACTCCCTGGCACTCCTCTACGCCTATAAATACACCACAACATGGCCATTTCAAGGGACTTTTGGCACTTGTTCTGGAGGGATTCCACCATTATCGACACAAGGACTTTGTGAACAGCGGAAGACCGCCCTCTAATCAATCAAAACACGAGGATTTCGTGTATAATCTTCCCTTTAATCTCCTCTTCTTCACTGTAAACACGAGGATTTCATGTATAAACTGCAAACAAACATCATTGTAATAGTTTACTTAAGATTTAAGAAACTATAAAGTGGAAGTAGGCTTGGATTGAGCCCAACCACTATAAAAATATTGTGTGTATGCTTTACTTTTACTGCTTTTTCTGCATTGTTCGGTGATCGTGAGGTTGTCACGTTGAATTTGGGTGTTAGTACCAAAATTTGGTCTAACATTTTCACACATATTTGCTTTCTCTTCTTCGCAGGTATGGATTATACTTGCAGCTGGCAGGCTCGGATCGGCCTTGGATTTCTTCGATTATCCAGAACACATCTTCCTTCATTCAGCAAGATATGTTCTGGGGGGAAAAATGATGACCCGCTTTTTAGTCAAAGCAGTCATACATGGAATCTCTTCTGAACAATACGCTCAAGTGTTGGGAATACCGTCAGAAGACAGCAAGCGATTTGGTTGAAATCGCATCACAAACAAAGAATGGCCCGGATCTCCTATCGGACGACCTTTTCTGGGCCCGAAATCATCAATTACGGAGCTGAGCTCAGTAATTCTCGTAGCTCTCTGAATAATCTTCAGTTTGAGCTTTGGTTCAACTCAATCGGACTTACGGTTTGAAAGTTATGCCCATTTCCGTGAACGGATGCAGAACCGGAAACTTGGATTTGGAATTAGCATATCCCTTTCGGATCGGATCGGCCTAGGAGGACCGGATCGGATTAAGACATCACTCCTTCACCAACTCAGCATCTTCCCTTCAACGCACAGGTGCCGGATCGGATTGGAGACCCCGGTTCGGATCGCGATGAGGCAGACCCGACCCGCCTGCATTAATCTACACAAAACTTCGCAATGTCTTCGGCTCCAAAGCTCCGCACCGGTTCGGATCGAGACCGAATCGATCCCCCTCGACTCTGCACAGAAGTGCACGCACGCTCTCTGCTAGAACAACCGGCTCGGTTCGGATCCAATCCGAACCGACTGGGCCTGCTGCTGCCACACTTCAGATTTGACTGATTCTCTTGCCATAACCACCTCCTACAAACACGGATCGGCCTCCACCTATCCTAGCACGACCTGAATACCACTTCTCCACTACTTCCGAGATCACCTCAGCGCGTGCCACGTGCCCCTCCGATCCGAACCGATTCAGACTCCCTGGCACTCCTCTACGCCTATAAATACACCACAACATGGCCATTTCAAGGGACTTTTGGCACTTGTTCTGGAGGGATTCCACCATTATCGACACAAGGACTTTGTGAACAGCGGAAGACCGCCCTCTAATCAATCAAAACACGAGGATTTCGTGTATAATCTTCCCTTTAATCTCCTCTTCTTCACTGTAAACACGAGGATTTCATGTATAAACTGCAAACAAACATCATTGTAATAGTTTACTTAAGATTTAAGAAACTATAAAGTGGACGTAGGCTTGGATTGAGCCCAACCACTATAAAAATATTGTGTGTATGCTTTACTTTTACTGCTTTTTCTGCATTGTTCGGTGATCGTGAGCTTGTCGCATTGAATTTGGGTGTTAGTACCAAAATTTGGTCTAACATTTTCACACATATTTGCTTTCTCTTCTTCGCAGGTATGGATTATACTTGCAGCTGGCAGGCCCGGATCGGCCTTGGATTTCTTCGATTATCCAGAACACATCTTCCTTCATTCAGCAAGATATGTTCTGGGGGGCAAAATGTTGACCCGCTTTTTAGTCAAAGCAGTCATACATGGAATCTCTTCTGAACAATACGCTCAAGTGTTGGGAATACCGTCAGAAGACAGCAAGCGATTTGGTTGAAATCGCATCACAAACGAAGAATGGCCCGGATCTCCTATCGGACGACCTTTTCTGGGCCCGAAATCATCAATTACGGAGCTGAGCTCAGTAATTCTCGTAGCTCTCTAAATAATCTTCAGTTTGAGCTTTGGTTCAACTCAATCGGACTTACGGTTTGAAAGTTATGCCCATTTCCGTGAACGGATGCAGAACCGGAAACTTGGATTTGGAATTAGCATATCCCTTTCGGATCGGATCGGCCTAGGAGGACCGGATCGGATTAAGACATCACTCCTTCACCAACTCAGCATCTTCCCTTCAACGCACAGGTGCCGGATCGGATTGGAGACCCCGGTTCGGATCGCGATGAGGCAGACCCGACCCGCCTGCATTAATCTACACAAAACTTCGCAATGTCTTCGGCTCCAAAGCTCCGCACCGGTTCGGATCGAGACCGAATCGATCCCCCTCGACTCTGCACAGAAGTGCACGCACGCTCTCTGCTAGAACAACCGGCTCGGTTCGGATCCAATCCGAACCGACTGGGCCTGCTGCTGCCACACTTCAGATTTGACTGATTCTCTTGCCATAACCACCTCCTACAAACACGGATCGGCCTCCACCTATCCTAGCACGACCTGAATACCACTTCTCCACTACTTCCGAGATCACCTCAGCGCGTGCCACGTGCCCCTCCGATCCGAACCGATTCAGACTCCCTGGCACTCCTCTACGCCTATAAATACACCACAACATGGCCATTTCAAGAGACTTTTGGCACTTGTTCTGGAGGGATTCCACCATTATCGACACAAGGACTTTGTGAACAGCGGAAGACCGCCCTCTAATCAATCAAAACACGAGGATTTCGTGTATAATCTTCCCTTTAATCTCCTCTTCTTCACTGTAAACACGAGGATTTCATGTATAAACTGCAAACAAACATCATTGTAATAGTTTACTTAAGATTTAAGAAACTATAAAGTGGACGTAGGCTTGGATTGAGCCCAACCACTATAAAAATATTGTGTGTATGCTTTACTTTTACTGCTTTTTCTGCATTGTTCGGTGATCGTGAGGTTGTCGCATTGAATTTGGGTGTTAGTACCAAAATTTGGTCTAACATTTTCACACATATTTGCTTTCTCTTCTTCGCAGGTATGGATTATACTTGCAGCTGGCAGGCCCGGATCGGCCTTGGATTTCTTCGATTATCCAGAACACATCTTCCTTCATTCAGCAAGATATGTTCTGGGGGGCAAAATGTTGACCCGCTTTTTAGTCAAAGCAGTCATACATGGAATCTCTTCTGAACAATACGCTCAAGTGTTGGGAATACCGTCAGAAGATAGCAAGCGATTTGGTTGAAATCGCATCACAAACGAAGAATGGCCCGGATCTCCTATCGGACGACCTTTTCTGGGCCCGAAATCATCAATTACGGAGCTGAGCTCAGTAATTCTCGTAGCTCTCTAAATAATCTTCAGTTTGAGCTTTGGTTCAACTCAATCGGACTTACGGTTTGAAAGTTATGCCCATTTCCGTGAACGGATGCAGAACCGGAAACTTGGATTTGGAATTAGCATATCCCTTTCGGATCGGATCGGCCTAGGAGGACCGGATCGGATTAAGACATCACTCCTTCACCAACTCAGCATCTTCCCTTCAACGCACAGGTGCCGGATCGGATTGGAGACCCCGGTTCGGATCGCGATGAGGCAGACCCGACCCGCCTGCATTAATCTACACAAAACTTCGCAATGTCTTCGGCTCCAAAGCTCCGCACCGGTTCGGATCGAGACCGAATCGATCCCCCTCGACTCTGCACAGAAGTGCACGCACGCTCTCTGCTAGAACAACCGGCTCGGTTCGGATCCAATCCGAACCGACTGGGCCTGCTGCTGCCACACTTCAGATTTGACTGATTCTCTTGCCATAACCACCTCCTACAAACACGGATCGGCCTCCACCTATCCTAGCACGACCTGAATACCACTTCTCCACTACTTCCGAGATCACCTCAGCGCGTGCCACGTGCCCCTCCGATCCGAACCGATTCAGACTCCCTGGCACTCCTCTACGCCTATAAATACACCACAACATGGCCATTTCAAGGGACTTTTGGCACTTGTTCTGGAGGGATTCCACCATTATCGACACAAGGACTTTGTGAACAGCGGAAGACCGCCCTCTAATCAATCAAAACACGAGGATTTCGTGTATAATCTTCCCTTTAATCTCCTCTTCTTCACTGTAAACACGAGGATTTCATGTATAAACTGCAAACAAACATCATTGTAATAGTTTACTTAAGATTTAAGAAACTATAAAGTGGACGTAGGCTTGGATTGAGCCCAACCACTATAAAAATATTGTGTGTATGCTTTACTTTTACTGCTTTTTCTGCATTGTTCGGTGATCGTGAGGTTGTCGCATTGAATTTGGGTGTTAGTACCAAAATTTGGTCTAACATTTTCACACATATTTGCTTTCTCTTCTTCGCAGGTATGGATTATACTTGCAGCTGGCAGGCCCGGATCGGCCTTGGATTTCTTCGATTATCCAGAACACATCTTCCTTCATTCAGCAAGATATGTTCTGGGGGGCAAAATGTTGACCCGCTTTTTAGTCAAAGCAGTCATACATGGAATCTCTTCTGAACAATACGCTCAAGTGTTGGGAATACCGTCAGAAGATAGCAAGCGATTTGGTTGAAATCGCATCACAAACGAAGAATGGCCCGGATCTCCTATCGGACGACCTTTTCTGGGCCCGAAATCATCAATTACGGAGCTGAGCTCAGTAATTCTCGTAGCTCTCTAAATAATCTTCAGTTTGAGCTTTGGTTCAACTCAATCGGACTTACGGTTTGAAAGTTATGCCCATTTCCGTGAACGGATGCAGAACCGGAAACTTGGATTTGGAATTAGCATATCCCTTTCGGATCGGATCGGCCTAGGAGGACCGGATCGGATTAAGACATCACTCCTTCACCAACTCAGCATCTTCCCTTCAACGCACAGGTGCCGGATCGGATTGGAGACCCCGGTTCGGATCGCGATGAGGCAGACCCGACCCGCCTGCATTAATCTACACAAAACTTCGCAATGTCTTCGGCTCCAAAGCTCCGCACCGGTTCGGATCGAGACCGAATCGATCCCCCTCGACTCTGCACAGAAGTGCACGCACGCTCTCTGCTAGAACAACCGGCTCGGTTCGGATCCAATCCGAACCGACTGGGCCTGCTGCTGCCACACTTCAGATTTGACTGATTCTCTTGCCATAACCACCTCCTACAAACACGGATCGGCCTCCACCTATCCTAGCACGACCTGAATACCACTTCTCCACTACTTCCGAGATCACCTCAGCGCGTGCCACGTGCCCCTCCGATCCGAACCGATTCAGACTCCCTGGCACTCCTCTACGCCTATAAATACACCACAACATGGCCATTTCAAGGGACTTTTGGCACTTGTTCTGGAGGGATTCCACCATTATCGACACAAGGACTTTGTGAACAGCGGAAGACCGCCCTCTAATCAATCAAAACACGAGGATTTCGTGTATAATCTTCCCTTTAATCTCCTCTTCTTCACTGTAAACACGAGGATTTCATGTATAAACTGCAAACAAACATCATTGTAATAGTTTACTTAAGATTTAAGAAACTATAAAGTGGACGTAGGCTTGGATTGAGCCCAACCACTATAAAAATATTGTGTGTATGCTTTACTTTTACTGCTTTTTCTGCATTGTTCGGTGATCGTGAGGTTGTCGCATTGAATTTGGGTGTTAGTACCAAAATTTGGTCTAACATTTTCACACATATTTGCTTTCTCTTCTTCGCAGGTATGGATTATACTTGCAGCTGGCAGGCCCGGATCGGCCTTGGATTTCTTCGATTATCCAGAACACATCTTCCTTCATTCAGCAAGATATGTTCTGGGGGGCAAAATGTTGACCCGCTTTTTAGTCAAAGCAGTCATACATGGAATCTCTTCTGAACAATACGCTCAAGTGTTGGGAATACCGTCAGAAGATAGCAAGCGATTTGGTTGAAATCGCATCACAAACGAAGAATGGCCCGGATCTCCTATCGGACGACCTTTTCTGGGCCCGAAATCATCAATTACGGAGCTGAGCTCAGTAATTCTCGTAGCTCTCTAAATAATCTTCAGTTTGAGCTTTGGTTCAACTCAATCGGACTTACGGTTTGAAAGTTATGCCCATTTCCGTGAACGGATGCAGAACCGGAAACTTGGATTTGGAATTAGCATATCCCTTTCGGATCGGATCGGCCTAGGAGGACCGGATCGGATTAAGACATCACTCCTTCACCAACTCAGCATCTTCCCTTCAACGCACAGGTGCCGGATCGGATTGGAGACCCCGGTTCGGATCGCGATGAGGCAGACCCGACCCGCCTGCATTAATCTACACAAAACTTCGCAATGTCTTCGGCTCCAAAGCTCCGCACCGGTTCGGATCGAGACCGAATCGATCCCCCTCGACTCTGCACAGAAGTGCACGCACGCTCTCTGCTAGAACAACCGGCTCGGTTCGGATCCAATCCGAACCGACTGGGCCTGCTGCTGCCACACTTCAGATTTGACTGATTCTCTTGCCATAACCACCTCCTACAAACACGGATCGGCCTCCACCTATCCTAGCACGACCTGAATACCACTTCTCCACTACTTCCGAGATCACCTCAGCGCGTGCCACGTGCCCCTCCGATCCGAACCGATTCAGACTCCCTGGCACTCCTCTACGCCTATAAATACACCACAACATGGCCATTTCAAGGGACTTTTGGCACTTGTTCTGGAGGGATTCCACCATTATCGACACAAGGACTTTGTGAACAGCGGAAGACCGCCCTCTAATCAATCAAAACACGAGGATTTCCTGTATAATCTTCCCTTTAATCTCCTCTTCTTCACTGTAAACACGAGGATTTCATGTATAAACTGCAAACAAACATCATTGTAATAGTTTACTTAAGATTTAAGAAACTATAAAGTGGACGTAGGCTTGGATTGAGCCCAACCACTATAAAAATATTGTGTGTATGCTTTACTTTTACTGCTTTTTCTGCATTGTTCGGTGATCGTGAGGTTGTCGCATTGAATTTGGGTGTTAGTACCAAAATTTGGTCTAACATTTTCACACATATTTGCTTTCTCTTCTTCGCAGGTATGGATTATACTTGCAGCTGGCAGGCCCGGATCGGCCTTGGATTTCTTCGATTATCCAGAACACATCTTCCTTCATTCAGCAAGATATGTTCTGGGGGGCAAAATGTTGACCCGCTTTTTAGTCAAAGCAGTCATACATGGAATCTCTTCTGAACAATACGCTCAAGTGTTGGGAATACCGTCAGAAGATAGCAAGCGATTTGGTTGAAATCGCATCACAAACGAAGAATGGCCCGGATCTCCTATCGGACGACCTTTTCTGGGCCCGAAATCATCAATTACGGAGCTGAGCTCAGTAATTCTCGTAGCTCTCTAAATAATCTTCAGTTTGAGCTTTGGTTCAACTCAATCGGACTTACGGTTTGAAAGTTATGCCCATTTCCGTGAACGGATGCAGAACCGGAAACTTGGATTTGGAATTAGCATATCCCTTTCGGATCGGATCGGCCTAGGAGGACCGGATCGGATTAAGACATCACTCCTTCACCAACTCAGCATCTTCCCTTCAACGCACAGGTGCCGGATCGGATTGGAGACCCCGGTTCGGATCGCGATGAGGCAGACCCGACCCGCCTGCATTAATCTACACAAAACTTCGCAATGTCTTCGGCTCCAAAGCTCCGCACCGGTTCGGATCGAGACCGAATCGATCCCCCTCGACTCTGCACAGAAGTGCACGCACGCTCTCTGCTAGAACAACCGGCTCGGTTCGGATCCAATCCGAACCGACTGGGCCTGCTGCTGCCACACTTCAGATTTGACTGATTCTCTTGCCATAACCACCTCCTACAAACACGGATCGGCCTCCACCTATCCTAGCACGACCTGAATACCACTTCTCCACTACTTCCGAGATCACCTCAGCGCGTGCCACGTGCCCCTCCGATCCGAACCGATTCAGACTCCCTGGCACTCCTCTACGCCTATAAATACACCACAACATGGCCATTTCAAGGGACTTTTGGCACTTGTTCTGGAGGGATTCCACCATTATCGACACAAGGACTTTGTGAACAGCGGAAGACCGCCCTCTAATCAATCAAAACACGAGGATTTCCTGTATAATCTTCCCTTTAATCTCCTCTTCTTCACTGTAAACACGAGGATTTCATGTATAAACTGCAAACAAACATCATTGTAATAGTTTACTTAAGATTTAAGAAACTATAAAGTGGACGTAGGCTTGGATTGAGCCCAACCACTATAAAAATATTGTGTGTATGCTTTACTTTTACTGCTTTTTCTGCATTGTTCGGTGATCGTGAGGTTGTCGCATTGAATTTGGGTGTTAGTACCAAAATTTGGTCTAACATTTTCACACATATTTGCTTTCTCTTCTTCGCAGGTATGGATTATACTTGCAGCTGGCAGGCCCGGATCGGCCTTGGATTTCTTCGATTATCCAGAACACATCTTCCTTCATTCAGCAAGATATGTTCTAGGGGGCAAAATGTTGACCCGCTTTTTAGTCAAAGCAGTCATACATGGAATCTCTTATGAACAATACGCTCAAGTGTTGGGAATACCGTCAGAAGACAGCAAGCGATTTGGTTGAAATCGCATCACAAACGAAGAATGGCCCGGATCTCCTATCGGACGACCTTTTCTGGGCCCGAAATCATCAATTACGGAGCTGAGCTCAGTAATTCTCGTAGCTCTCTAAATAATCTTCAGTTTGAGCTTTGGTTCAACTCAATCGGACTTACGGTTTGAAAGTTATGCCCATTTCCGTGAACGGATGCAGAACCGGAAACTTGGATTTGGAATTAGCATATCCCTTTCGGATCGGATCGGCCTAGGAGGACCGGATCGGATTAAGACATCACTCCTTCACCAACTCAGCATCTTCCCTTCAACGCACAGGTGCCGGATCGGATTGGAGACCCCGGTTCGGATCGCGATGAGGCAGACCCGACCCGCCTGCATTAATCTACACAAAACTTCGCAATGTCTTCGGCTCCAAAGCTCCGCACGGGTTCGGATCGAGACCGAATCGATCCCCCTCGACTCTGCACAGAAGTGCACGCACGCTCTCTGCTAGAACAACCGGCTCGGTTCGGATCCAATCCGAACCGACTGGGCCTGCTGCTGCCACACTTCAGATTTGACTGATTCTCTTGCCATAACCACCTCCTACAAACACGGATCGGCCTCCACCTATCCTAGCACGACCTGAATACCACTTCTCCACTACTTCCGAGATCACCTCAGCGCGTGCCACGTGCCCCTCCGATCCGAACCGATTCAGACTCCCTGGCACTCCTCTACGCCTATAAATACACCACAACATGGCCATTTCAAGGGACTTTTGGCACTTGTTCTGGAGGGATTCCACCATTATCGACACAAGGACTTTGTGAACAGCGGAAGACCGCCCTCTAATCAATCAAAACACGAGGATTTCGTGTATAATCTTCCCTTTAATCTCCTCTTCTTCACTGTAAACACGAGGATTTCATGTATAAACTGCAAACAAACATCATTGTAATAGTTTACTTAAGATTTAAGAAACTATAAAGTGGACGTAGGCTTGGATTGAGCCCAACCACTATAAAAATATTGTGTGTATGCTTTACTTTTACTGCTTTTTCTGCATTGTTCGGTGATCGTGAGGTTGTCGCATTGAATTTGGGTGTTAGTACCAAAATTTGGTCTAACATTTTCACACATATTTGCTTTCTCTTCTTCGCAGGTATGGATTATACTTGCAGCTGGCAGGCCCGGATCGGCCTTGGATTTCTTCGATTATCCAGAACACATCTTCCTTCATTCAGCAAGATATGTTCTGGGGGGCAAAATGTTGACCCGCTTTTTAGTCAAAGCAGTCATACATGGAATCTCTTCTGAACAATACGCTCAAGTGTTGGGAATACCGTCAGAAGACAGCAAGCGATTTGGTTGAAATCGCATCACAAACGAAGAATGGCCCGGATCTCCTATCGGACGACCTTTTCTGGGCCCGAAATCATCAATTACGGAGCTGAGCTCAGTAATTCTCGTAGCTCTCTAAATAATCTTCAGTTTGAGCTTTGGTTCAACTCAATCGGACTTACGGTTTGAAAGTTATGCCCATTTCCGTGAACGGATGCAGAACCGGAAACTTGGATTTGGAATTAGCATATCCCTTTCGGATCGGATCGGCCTAGGAGGACCGGATCGGATTAAGACATCACTCCTTCACCAACTCAGCATCTTCCCTTCAACGCACAGGTGCCGGATCGGATTGGAGACCCCGGTTCGGATCGCGATGAGGCAGACCCGACCTGCCTGCATTAATCTACACAATACTTCGCAATGTCTTCGGCTCCAAATCTCCGCACCGGTTCGGATCGTGACCGAACCGATTCCCCTCGACTCTGCACAGAAGTGCACGCACGCTCTCTGCTAGAACAACCGGCTCGGTTCGGATCCAATTCGAACCGACTGGGCCTGCTGCTGCCACACTTCAGATTTGACTGATTCTCTTGCCATAACCACCTCCTACAAACACGGATCGGCCTCCACCTATCCTAGCACGACCTGAATACCACTTCTCCACTACTTCCGAGATCACCTCAGCGCGTGCCACGTGCCCCTCCGATCCGAACCGATTCAGACTCCCTGGCACTCCTCTACGCCTATAAATACACCACAACATGGCCATTTCAAGGGACTTTTGGCACTTGTTCTGGAGGGATTCCACCATTATCGACACAAGGACTTTGTGAACAGCGGAAGACCGCCCTCTAATCAATCAAAACACGAGGATTTCGTGTATAATCTTCCCTTTAATCTCCTCTTCTTCACTGTAAACACGAGGATTTCATGTATAAACTGCAAACAAACATCATTGTAATAGTTTACTTAAGATTTAAGAAACTATAAAGTGGACGTAGGCTTGGATTGAGCCCAACCACTATAAAAATATTGTGTGTATGCTTTACTTTTACTGCTTTTTCTGCATTGTTCGGTGATCATGAGGTTGTCACGTTGAATTTGGGAGTTAGTACCAAAATTTGGTCTAACATTTTCACACATATTTGCTTTCTCTTCTTCGTAGGTATGGATTATACTTGCAGCTGGCAGGCCCGGATCGGCCTTGGATTTCTTCGATTATCCAGAACACATCTTCCTTCATTCAGCAAGATATGTTCTGGGGGGAAAAATGATGACCCGCTTTTTAGTCAAAGCAGTCATACATGGAATCTCTTCTGAACAATACGCTCAAGTGTTGGGAATACCGTCAGAAGACAGCAAGCGATTTGGTTGAAATCGCATCACAAACAAAGAATGGCCCGGATCTCCTATCGGACGACCTTTTCTGGGCCCGAAATCATCAATTACGGAGCTGAGCTCAGTAATTCTCGTAGCTCTCTGAATAATCTTCAGTTTGAGCTTTGGTTCAACTCAATCGGACTTACGGTTTGAAAGTTATGCCCATTTCCGTGAACGGATGCAGAACCGGAAACTTGGATTTGGAATTAGCATATCCCTTTCGGATCGGATCGGCCTAGGAGGACCGGATCGGATTAAGACATCACTCCTTCACCAACTCAGCATCTTCCCTTCAACGCACAGGTGCCGGATCGGATTGGAGACCCCGGTTCGGATCGCGATGAGGCAGACCCGACCCGCCTGCATTAATCTACACAAAACTTCGCAAAGTCTTCGGCTCCAAAGCTCCGCACCGGTTCGGATCGTGACCGAACCGATTCCCCTCGACTCTGCACAGAAGTGCACGCACGCTCTCTGCTAGAACAACCGGCTCGGTTCGGATCCAATCCGAACCGACTGGGCCTGCTGCTGCCACACTTCAGATTTGACTGATTCTCTTGCCATAACCACCTCCTACAAACACGGATCGGCCTCCACCTATCCTAGCACGACCTGAATACCACTTCTCCACTACTTCCGAGATCACCTCAGCGCGTGCCACGTGCCCCTCCGATCCGAACCGATTCAGACTCCCTGGCACTCCTCTACGCCTATAAATACACCACAACATGGCCATTTCAAGGGACTTTTGGCACTTGTTCTGGAGGGATTCCACCATTATCGACACAAGGACTTTGTGAACAGCGGAAGACCGCCCTCTAATCAATCAAAACACGAGGATTTCGTGTATAATCTTCCCTTTAATCTCCTCTTCTTCACTGTAAACACGAGGATTTCATGTATAAACTGCAAACAAACATCATTGTAATAGTTTACTTAAGATTTAAGAAACTATAAAGTGGACGTAGGCTTGGATTGAGCCCAACCACTATAAAAATATTGTGTGTATGCTTTACTTTTACTGCTTTTTCTGCATTGTTCGGTTATCATGAGGTTGTCACGTTGAATTTGGGAGTTAGTACCAAAATTTGGTCTAACATTTTCACACATATTTGCTTTCTCTTCTTCGCAGGTATGGATTATACTTGCAGCTGGCAGGCCCGGATCGGCCTTGGATTTCTTCGATTATCCAGAACACATCTTCCTTCATTCAGCAAGATATGTTCTGGGGGGCAAAATGTTGACCCGCTTTTTAGTCAAAGCAGTCATACATGGAATCTCTTCTGAACAATACGCTCAAGTGTTGGGAATACCGTCAGAAGACAGCAAGCGATTTGGTTGAAATCGCATCACAAACGAAGAATGGCCCGGATCTCCTATCGGACGACCTTTTCTGGGCCCGAAATCATCAATTACGGAGCTGAGCTCAGTAATTCTCGTAGCTCTCTGAATAATCTTCAGTTTGAGCTTTGGTTCAACTCAATCGGACTTACGGTTTGAAAGTTATGCCCATTTCCGTGAACGGATGCAGAACCGGAAACTTGGATTTGGAATTAGCATATCCCTTTCGGATCGGATCGGCCTAGGAGGACCGGATCGGATTAAGACATCACTCCTTCACCAACTCAGCATCTTCCCTTCAACGCACAGGTGCCGGATCGGATTGGAGACCCCGGTTCGGATCGCGATGAGGCAGACCCGACCCGCCTGCATTAATCTACACAAAACTTCGCAATGTCTTCGGCTCCAAAGCTCCGCACCGGTTCGGATCGAGACCGAATCGATCCCCCTCGACTCTGCACAGAAGTGCACGCACGCTCTCTGCTAGAACAACCGGCTCGGTTCGGATCCAATCCGAACCGACTGGGCCTGCTGCTGCCACACTTCAGATTTGACTGATTCTCTTGCCATAACCACCTCCTACAAACACGGATCGGCCTCCACCTATCCTAGCACGACCTGAATACCACTTCTCCACTACTTCCGAGATCACCTCAGCGCGTGCCACGTGCCCCTCCGATCCGAACCGATTCAGACTCCCTGGCACTCCTCTACGCCTATAAATACACCACAACATGGCCATTTCAAGGGACTTTTGGCACTTGTTCTGGAGGGATTCCACCATTATCGACACAAGGACTTTGTGAACAGCGGAAGACCGCCCTCTAATCAATCAAAACACGAGGATTTCGTGTATAATCTTCCCTTTAATCTCCTCTTCTTCACTGTAAACACGAGGATTTCATGTATAAACTGCAAACAAACATCATTGTAATAGTTTACTTAAGATTTAAGAAACTATAAAGTGGACGTAGGCTTGGATTGAGCCCAACCACTATAAAAATATTGTGTGTATGCTTTACTTTTACTGCTTTTTCTGCATTGTTCGGTGATCGTGAGGTTGTCGCATTGAATTTGGGTGTTAGTACCAAAATTTGGTCTAACATTTTCACACATATTTGCTTTCTCTTCTTCGCAGGTATGGATTATACTTGCAGCTGGCAGGCCCGGATCGGCCTTGGATTTCTTCGATTATCCAGAACACATCTTCCTTCATTCAGCAAGATATGTTCTGGGGGGCAAAATGTTGACCCGCTTTTTAGTCAAAGCAGTCATACATGGAATCTCTTCTGAACAATACGCTCAAGTGTTGGGAATACCGTCAGAAGACAGCAAGCGATTTGGTTGAAATCGCATCACAAACGAAGAATGGCCCGGATCTCCTATCGGACGACCTTTTCTGGGCCCGAAATCATCAATTACGGAGCTGAGCTCAGTAATTCTCGTAGCTCTCTAAATAATCTTCAGTTTGAGCTTTGGTTCAACTCAATCGGACTTACGGTTTGAAAGTTATGCCCATTTCCGTGAACGGATGCAGAACCGGAAACTTGGATTTGGAATTAGCATATCCCTTTCGGATCGGATCGGCCTAGGAGGACCGGATCGGATTAAGACATCACTCCTTCACCAACTCAGCATCTTCCCTTCAACGCACAGGTGCCGGATCGGATTGGAGACCCCGGTTCGGATCGCGATGAGGCAGACCCGACCTGCCTGCATTAATCTACACAATACTTCGCAATGTCTTCGGCTCCAAATCTCCGCACCGGTTCGGATCGTGACCGAACCGATTCCCCTCGACTCTGCACAGAAGTGCACGCACGCTCTCTGCTAGAACAACCGGCTCGGTTCGGATCCAATTCGAACCGACTGGGCCTGCTGCTGCCACACTTCAGATTTGACTGATTCTCTTGCCATAACCACCTCCTACAAACACGGATCGGCCTCCACCTATCCTAGCACGACCTGAATACCACTTCTCCACTACTTCCGAGATCACCTCAGCGCGTGCCACGTGCCCCTCCGATCCGAACCGATTCAGACTCCCTGGCACTCCTCTACGCCTATAAATACACCACAACATGGCCATTTCAAGGGACTTTTGGCACTTGTTCTGGAGGGATTCCACCATTATCGACACAAGGACTTTGTGAACAGCGGAAGACCGCCCTCTAATCAATCAAAACACGAGGATTTCGTGTATAATCTTCCCTTTAATCTCCTCTTCTTCACTGTAAACACGAGGATTTCATGTATAAACTGCAAACAAACATCATTGTAATAGTTTACTTAAGATTTAAGAAACTATAAAGTGGACGTAGGCTTGGATTGAGCCCAACCACTATAAAAATATTGTGTGTATGCTTTACTTTTACTGCTTTTTCTGCATTGTTCGGTGATCATGAGGTTGTCACGTTGAATTTGGGAGTTAGTACCAAAATTTGGTCTAACATTTTCACACATATTTGCTTTCTCTTCTTCGTAGGTATGGATTATACTTGCAGCTGGCAGGCCCGGATCGGCCTTGGATTTCTTCGATTATCCAGAACACATCTTCCTTCATTCAGCAAGATATGTTCTGGGGGGAAAAATGATGACCCGCTTTTTAGTCAAAGCAGTCATACATGGAATCTCTTCTGAACAATACGCTCAAGTGTTGGGAATACCGTCAGAAGACAGCAAGCGATTTGGTTGAAATCGCATCACAAACAAAGAATGGCCCGGATCTCCTATCGGACGACCTTTTCTGGGCCCGAAATCATCAATTACGGAGCTGAGCTCAGTAATTCTCGTAGCTCTCTGAATAATCTTCAGTTTGAGCTTTGGTTCAACTCAATCGGACTTACGGTTTGAAAGTTATGCCCATTTCCGTGAACGGATGCAGAACCGGAAACTTGGATTTGGAATTAGCATATCCCTTTCGGATCGGATCGGCCTAGGAGGACCGGATCGGATTAAGACATCACTCCTTCACCAACTCAGCATCTTCCCTTCAACGCACAGGTGCCGGATCGGATTGGAGACCCCGGTTCGGATCGCGATGAGGCAGACCCGACCCGCCTGCATTAATCTACACAAAACTTCGCAAAGTCTTCGGCTCCAAAGCTCCGCACCGGTTCGGATCGTGACCGAACCGATTCCCCTCGACTCTGCACAGAAGTGCACGCACGCTCTCTGCTAGAACAACCGGCTCGGTTCGGATCCAATCCGAACCGACTGGGCCTGCTGCTGCCACACTTCAGATTTGACTGATTCTCTTGCCATAACCACCTCCTACAAACACGGATCGGCCTCCACCTATCCTAGCACGACCTGAATACCACTTCTCCACTACTTCCGAGATCACCTCAGCGCGTGCCACGTGCCCCTCCGATCCGAACCGATTCAGACTCCCTGGCACTCCTCTACGCCTATAAATACACCACAACATGGCCATTTCAAGGGACTTTTGGCACTTGTTCTGGAGGGATTCCACCATTATCGACACAAGGACTTTGTGAACAGCGGAAGACCGCCCTCTAATCAATCAAAACACGAGGATTTCGTGTATAATCTTCCCTTTAATCTCCTCTTCTTCACTGTAAACACGAGGATTTCATGTATAAACTGCAAACAAACATCATTGTAATAGTTTACTTAAGATTTAAGAAACTATAAAGTGGACGTAGGCTTGGATTGAGCCCAACCACTATAAAAATATTGTGTGTATGCTTTACTTTTACTGCTTTTTCTGCATTGTTCGGTGATCATGAGGTTGTCACGTTGAATTTGGGAGTTAGTACCAAAATTTGGTCTAACATTTTCACACATATTTGCTTTCTCTTCTTCGCAGGTATGGATTATACTTGCAGCTGGCAGGCCCGGATCGGCCTTGGATTTCTTCGATTATCCAGAACACATCTTCCTTCATTCAGCAAGATATGTTCTGGGGGGCAAAATGTTGACCCGCTTTTTAGTCAAAGCAGTCATACATGGAATCTCTTCTGAACAATACGCTCAAGTGTTGGGAATACCGTCAGAAGACAGCAAGCGATTTGGTTGAAATCGCATCACAAACGAAGAATGGCCCGGATCTCCTATCGGACGACCTTTTCTGGGCCCGAAATCATCAATTACGGAGCTGAGCTCAGTAATTCTCGTAGCTCTCTGAATAATCTTCAGTTTGAGCTTTGGTTCAACTCAATCGGACTTACGGTTTGAAAGTTATGCCCATTTCCGTGAACGGATGCAGAACCGGAAACTTGGATTTGGAATTAGCATATCCCTTTCGGATCGGATCGGCCTAGGAGGACCGGATCGGATTAAGACATCACTCCTTCACCAACTCAGCATCTTCCCTTCAACGCACAGGTGCCGGATCGGATTGGAGACCCCGGTTCGGATCGCGATGAGGCAGACCCGACCCGCCTGCATTAATCTACACAAAACTTCGCAATGTCTTCGGCTCCAAAGCTCCGCACCGGTTCGGATCGAGACCGAATCGATCCCCCTCGACTCTGCACAGAAGTGCACGCACGCTCTCTGCTAGAACAACCGGCTCGGTTCGGATCCAATCCGAACCGACTGGGCCTGCTGCTGCCACACTTCAGATTTGACTGATTCTCTTGCCATAACCACCTCCTACAAACACGGATCGGCCTCCACCTATCCTAGCACGACCTGAATACCACTTCTCCACTACTTCCGAGATCACCTCAGCGCGTGCCACGTGCCCCTCCGATCCGAACCGATTCAGACTCCCTGGCACTCCTCTACGCCTATAAATACACCACAACATGGCCATTTCAAGGGACTTTTGACACTTGTTCTGGAGGGATTCCACCATTATCGACACAAGGACTTTGTGAACAGCGGAAGACCGCCCTCTAATCAATCAAAACACGAGGATTTCGTGTATAATCTTCCCTTTAATCTCCTCTTCTTCACTGTAAACACGAGGATTTCATGTATAAACTGCAAACAAACATCATTGTAATAGTTTACTTAAGATTTAAGAAACTATAAAGTGGAAGTAGGCTTGGATTGAGCCCAACCACTATAAAAATATTGTCTGTATGCTTTACTTTTACTGCTTTTTCTGCATTGTTCGGTGATCGTGAGGTTGTCACGTTGAATTTGGGAGTTAGTACCAAAATTTGGTCTAACATTTTCACACATATTTGCTTTCTCTTCTTCGCAGGTATGGATTATACTTGCAGCTGGCAGGCCCGGATCGGCCTTGGATTTCTTCGATTATCCAGAACACATCTTCCTTCATTCAGCAAGATATGTTCTGGGGGGCAAAATGTTGACCCGCTTTTTAGTCAAAGCAGTCATACATGGAATCTCTTCTGAACAATACGCTCAAGTGTTGGGAATACCGTCAGAAGACAGCAAGCGATTTGGTTGAAATCGCATCACAAACGAAGAATGGCCCGGATCTCCTATCGGACGACCTTTTCTGGGCCCGAAATCATCAATTACGGAGCTGAGCTCAGTAATTCTCGTAGCTCTCTGAATAATCTTCAGTTTGAGCTTTGGTTCAACTCAATCGGACTTACGGTTTGAAAGTTATGCCCATTTCCGTGAACGGATGCAGAACCGGAAACTTGGATTTGGAATTAGCATATCCCTTTCGGATCGGATCGGCCTAGGAGGACCGGATCGGATTAAGACATCACTCCTTCACCAACTCAGCATCTTCCCTTCAACGCACAGTTGCCGGATCGGATTGGAGACCCCGGTTCGGATCGCGATGAGGCAGACCCGACCCGCCTGCATTAATCTACACAAAACTTCGCAATGTCTTCGGCTCCAAAGCTCCGCACCGGTTCGGATCGAGACCGAATCGATCCCCCTCGACTCTGCACAGAAGTGCACGCACGCTCTCTGCTAGAACAACCGGCTCGGTTCGGATCCAATCCGAACCGACTGGGCCTGCTGCTGCCACACTTCAGATTTGACTGATTCTCTTGCCATAACCACCTCCTACAAACACGGATCGGCCTCCACCTATCCTAGCACGACCTGAATACCACTTCTCCACTACTTCCGAGATCACCTCAGCGCGTGCCACGTGCCCCTCCGATCCGAACCGATTCAGACTCCCTGGCACTCCTCTACGCCTATAAATACACCACAACATGGCCATTTCAAGGGACTTTTGACACTTGTTCTGGAGGGATTCCACCATTATCGACACAAGGACTTTGTGAACAGCGGAAGACCGCCCTCTAATCAATCAAAACACGAGGATTTCGTGTATAATCTTCCCTTTAATCTCCTCTTCTTCACTGTAAACACGAGGATTTCATGTATAAACTGCAAACAAACATCATTGTAATAGTTTACTTAAGATTTAAGAAACTATAAAGTGGAAGTAGGCTTGGATTGAGCCCAACCACTATAAAAATATTGTCTGTATGCTTTACTTTTACTGCTTTTTCTGCATTGTTCGGTGATTGTGAGGTTGTCACGTTGAATTTGGGTGTTAGTACCAAAATTTGGTCTAACATTTTCACACATATTTGCTTTCTCTTCTTCGCAGGTATGGATTATACTTGCAGCTGGCAGGCCCGGATCGGCCTTGGATTTCTTCGATTATCCAGAACACATCTTCCTTCATTCAGCAAGATATGTTCTGGGGGGAAAAATGATGACCCGCTTTTTAGTCAAAGCAGTCATACATGGAATCTCTTCTGAACAATACGCTCAAGTGTTGGGAATACCGTCAGAAGACAGCAAGCGATTTGGTTGAAATCGCATCACAAACAAAGAATGGCCCGGATCTCCTATCGGACGACCTTTTCTGGGCCCGAAATCATCAATTACGGAGCTGAGCTCAGTAATTCTCGTAGCTCTCTGAATAATCTTCAGTTTGAGCTTTGGTTCAACTCAATCGGACTTACGGTTTGAAAGTTATGCCCATTTCCGTGAACGGATGCAGAACCGGAAACTTGGATTTGGAATTAGCATATCCCTTTCGGATCGGATCGGCCTAGGAGGACCGGATCGGATTAAGACATCACTCCTTCACCAACTCAGCATCTTCCCTTCAACGCACAGGTGCCGGATCGGATTGGAGACCCCGGTTCGGATCGCGATGAGGCAGACCCGACCCGCCTGCATTAATCTACACAAAACTTCGCAATGTCTTCGGCTCCAAAGCTCCGCACCGGTTCGGATCGAGACCGAATCGATCCCCCTCGACTCTGCACAGAAGTGCACGCACGCTCTCTGCTAGAACAACCGGCTCGGTTCGGATCCAATCCGAACCGACTGGGCCTGCTGCTGCCACACTTCAGATTTGACTGATTCTCTTGCCATAACCACCTCCTACAAACACGGATCGGCCTCCACCTATCCTAGCACAACCTGAATACCACTTCTCCACTACTTCCGAGATCACCTCAGCGCGTGCCACGTGCCCCTCCGATCCGAACCGATTCAGACTCCCTGGCACTCCTCTACGCCTATAAATACACCACAACATGGCCATTTCAAGGGACTTTTGGCACTTGTTCTGGAGGGATTCCACCATTATCGACACAAGGACTTTGTGAACAGCGGAAGACCGCCCTCTAATCAATCAAAACACGAGGATTTCGTGTATAATCTTCCCTTTAATCTCCTCTTCTTCACTGTAAACACGAGGATTTCATGTATAAACTGCAAACAAAAATCATTGTAATAGTTTACTTAAGATTTAAGAAACTATAAAGTGGAAGTAGGCTTGGATTGAGCCCAACCACTATAAAAATATTGTGTGTATGCTTTACTTTTACTGCTTTTTCTGCATTGTTCGGTGATCGTGAGGTTGTCACGTTGAATTTGGGTGTTAGTACCAAAATTTGGTCTAACATTTTCACACATATTTGCTTTCTCTTCTTCGCAGGTATGGATTATACTTGCAGCTGGCAGGCCCGGATCGGCCTTGGATTTCTTCGATTATCCAGAACACATCTTCCTTCATTCAGCAAGATATGTTCTGGGGGGAAAAATGATGACCCGCTTTTTAGTCAAAGCAGTCATACATGGAATCTCTTCTGAACAATACGCTCAAGTGTTGGGAATACCGTCAGAAGACAGCAAGCGATTTGGTTGAAATCGCATCACAAACGAAGAATGGCCCGGATCTCCTATCGGACGACCTTTTCTGGGCTCGAAATCATCAATTACGGAGCTGAGCTCAGTAATTCTCGTAGCTCTCTGAATAATCTTCAGTTTGAGCTTTGGTTCAACTCAATCGGACTTACGGTTTGAAAGTTATGCCCATTTCCGTGAACGGATGCAGAACCGGAAACTTGGATTTGGAATTAGCATATCCCTTTCGGATCGGATCGGCCTAGGAGGACCGGATCGGATTAAGACATCACTCCTTCACCAACTCAGCATCTTCCCTTCAACGCACAGGTGCCGGATCGGATTGGAGACCCCGGTTCGGATCGCGATGAGGCAGACCCGACCCGCCTGCATTAATCTACACAAAACTTCGCAATGTCTTCGGCTCCAAAGCTCCGCACGGGTTCGGATCGAGACCGAATCGATCCCCCTCGACTCTGCACAGAAGTGCACGCACGCTCTCTGCTAGAACAACCGGCTCGGTTCGGATCCAATCCGAACCGACTGGGCCTGCTGCTGCCACACTTCAGATTTGACTGATTCTCTTGCCATAACCACCTCCTACAAACACGGATCGGCCTCCACCTATCCTAGCACGACCTGAATACCACTTCTCCACTACTTCCGAGATCACCTCAGCGCGTGCCACGTGCCCCTCCGATCCGAACCGATTCAGACTCCCTGGCACTCCTCTACGCCTATAAATACACCACAACATGGCCATTTCAAGGGACTTTTGGCACTTGTTCTGGAGGGATTCCACCATTATCGACACAAGGACTTTGTGAACAGCGGAAGACCGCCCTCTAATCAATCAAAACACGAGGATTTCGTGTATAATCTTCCCTTTAATCTCCTCTTCTTCACTGTAAACACGAGGATTTCATGTATAAACTGCAAACAAAAATCATTGTAATAGTTTACTTAAGATTTAAGAAACTATAAAGTGGAAGTAGGCTTGGATTGAGCCCAACCACTATAAAAATATTGTCTGTATGCTTTACTTTTACTGCTTTTTCTGCATTGTTCGGTGATCGTGAGGTTGTCACGTTGAATTTGGGAGTTAGTACCAAAATTTGGTCTAACATTTTCACACATATTTGCTTTCTCTTCTTCGCAGGTATGGATTATACTTGCAGCTGGCAGGCCCGGATCGGCCTTGGATTTCTTCGATTATCCAGAACACATCTTCCTTCATTCAGCAAGATATGTTCTGGGGGGCAAAATGTTGACCCGCTTTTTAGTCAAAGCAGTCATACATGGAATCTCTTCTGAACAATACGCTCAAGTGTTGGGAATACCGTCAGAAGACAGCAAGCGATTTGGTTGAAATCGCATCACAAACGAAGAATGGCCCGGATCTCCTATCGGACGACCTTTTCTGGGCCCGAAATCATCAATTACGGAGCTGAGCTCAGTAATTCTCGTAGCTCTCTGAATAATCTTCAGTTTGAGCTTTGGTTCAACTCAATCGGACTTACGGTTTGAAAGTTATGCCCATTTCCGTGAACGGATGCAGAACCGGAAACTTGGATTTGGAATTAGCATATCCCTTTCGGATCGGATCGGCCTAGGAGGACCGGATCGGATTAAGACATCACTCCTTCACCAACTCAGCATCTTCCCTTCAACGCACAGTTGCCGGATCGGATTGGAGACCCCGGTTCGGATCGCGATGAGGCAGACCCGACCCGCCTGCATTAATCTACACAAAACTTCGCAATGTCTTCGGCTCCAAAGCTCCGCACCGGTTCGGATCGAGACCGAATCGATCCCCCTCGACTCTGCACAGAAGTGCACGCACGCTCTCTGCTAGAACAACCGGCTCGGTTCGGATCCAATCCGAACCGACTGGGCCTGCTGCTGCCACACTTCAGATTTGACTGATTCTCTTGCCATAACCACCTCCTACAAACACGGATCGGCCTCCACCTATCCTAGCACGACCTGAATACCACTTCTCCACTACTTCCGAGATCACCTCAGCGCGTGCCACGTGCCCCTCCGATCCGAACCGATTCAGACTCCCTGGCACTCCTCTACGCCTATAAATACACCACAACATGGCCATTTCAAGGGACTTTTGACACTTGTTCTGGAGGGATTCCACCATTATCGACACAAGGACTTTGTGAACAGCGGAAGACCGCCCTCTAATCAATCAAAACACGAGGATTTCGTGTATAATCTTCCCTTTAATCTCCTCTTCTTCACTGTAAACACGAGGATTTCATGTATAAACTGCAAACAAACATCATTGTAATAGTTTACTTAAGATTTAAGAAACTATAAAGTGGAAGTAGGCTTGGATTGAGCCCAACCACTATAAAAATATTGTCTGTATGCTTTACTTTTACTGCTTTTTCTGCATTGTTCGGTGATCGTGAGGTTGTCACGTTGAATTTGGGTGTTAGTACCAAAATTTGGTCTAACATTTTCACACATATTTGCTTTCTCTTCTTCGCAGGTATGGATTATACTTGCAGCTGGCAGGCCCGAATCGGCCTTGGATTTCTTCGATTATCCAGAACACATCTTCCTTCATTCAGCAAGATATGTTCTGGGGGGAAAAATGATGACCCGCTTTTTAGTCAAAGCAGTTATACATGGAATCTCTTCTGAACAATACGCTCAAGTGTTGGGAATACCGTCAGAAGACAGCAAGCGATTTGGTTGAAATCGCATCACAAACGAAGAATGGCCCGGATCTCCTATCGGACGACCTTTTCTGGGCCCGAAATCATCAATTACGGAGCTGAGCTCAGTAATTCTCGTAGCTCTCTGAATAATCTTCAGTTTGAGCTTTGGTTCAACTCAATCGGACTTACGGTTTGAAAGTTATGCCCATTTCCGTGAACGGATGCAGAACCGGAAACTTGGATTTGGAATTAGCATATCCCTTTCGGATCGGATCGGCCTAGGAGGACCGGATCGGATTAAGACATCACTCCTTCACCAACTCAGCATCTTCCCTTCAACGCACAGGTGCCGGATCGGATTGGAGACCCCGGTTCGGATCGCGATGAGGCAGACCCGACCCGCCTGCATTAATCTACACAAAACTTCGCAATGTCTTCGGCTCCAAAGCTCCGCACGGGTTCGGATCGAGACCGAATCGATCCCCCTCGACTCTGCACAGAAGTGCACGCACGCTCTCTGCTAGAACAACCGGCTCGGTTCGGATCCAATCCGAACCGACTGGGCCTGCTACTGCCACACTTCAGATTTGACTGATTCTCTTGCCATAACCACCTCCTACAAACACGGATCGGCCTCCACCTATCCTAGCACGACCTGAATACCACTTCTCCACTACTTCCGAGATCACCTCAGCGCGTGCCACGTGCCCCTCCGATCCGAACCGATTCAGACTCCCTGGCACTCCTCTACGCCTATAAATACACCACAACATGGCCATTTCAAGGGACTTTTGGCACTTGTTCTGGAGGGATTCCACCATTATCGACACAAGGACTTTGTGAACAGCGGAAGACCGCCCTCTAATCAATCAAAACACGAGGATTTCGTGTATAATCTTCCCTTTAATCTCCTCTTCTTCACTGTAAACACGAGGATTTCATGTATAAACTGCAAACAAAAATCATTGTAATAGTTTACTTAAGATTTAAGAAACTATAAAGTGGAAGTAGGCTTGGATTGAGCCCAACCACTATAAAAATATTGTGTGTATGCTTTACTTTTACTGCTTTTTCTGCATTGTTCGGTGATCGTGAGGTTGTCACGTTGAATTTGGGTGTTAGTACCAAAATTTGGTCTAACATTTTCACACATATTTGCTTTCTCTTCTTCGCAGGTATGGATTATACTTGCAGCTGGCAGGCCCGGATCGGCCTTGGATTTCTTCGATTATCCAGAACACATCTTCCTTCATTCAGCAAGATATGTTCTGGGGGGAAAAATGATGACCCGCTTTTTAGTCAAAGCAGTCATACATGGAATCTCTTCTGAACAATACGCTCAAGTGTTGGGAATACCGTCAGAAGACAGCAAGCGATTTGGTTGAAATCGCATCACAAACGAAGAATGGCCCGGATCTCCTATCGGACGACCTTTTCTGGGCCCGAAATCATCAATTACGGAGCTGAGCTCAGTAATTCTCGTAGCTCTCTGAATAATCTTCAGTTTGAGCTTTGGTTCAACTCAATCGGACTTACGGTTTGAAAGTTATGCCCATTTCCGTGAACGGATGCAGAACCGGAAACTTGGATTTGGAATTAGCATATCCCTTTCGGATCGGATCGGCCTAGGAGGACCGGATCGGATTAAGACATCACTCCTTCACCAACTCAGCATCTTCCCTTCAACGCACAGGTGCCGGATCGGATTGGAGACCCCGGTTCGGATCGCGATGAGGCAGACCCGACCCGCCTGCATTAATCTACACAAAACTTCGCAATGTCTTCGGCTCCAAAGCTCCGCACGGGTTCGGATCGAGACCGAATCGATCCCCCTCGACTCTGCACAGAAGTGCACGCACGCTCTCTGCTAGAACAACCGGCTCGGTTCGGATCCAATCCGAACCGACTGGGCCTGCTGCTGCCACACTTCAGATTTGACTGATTCTCTTGCCATAACCACCTCCTACAAACACGGATCGGCCTCCACCTATCCTAGCACGACCTGAATACCACTTCTCCACTACTTCCGAGATCACCTCAGCGCGTGCCACGTGCCCCTCCGATCCGAACCGATTCAGACTCCCTGGCACTCCTCTACGCCTATAAATACACCACAACATGGCCATTTCAAGGGACTTTTGGCACTTGTTCTGGAGGGATTCCACCATTATCGACACAAGGACTTTGTGAACAGCGGAAGACCGCCCTCTAATCAATCAAAACACGAGGATTTCGTGTATAATCTTCCCTTTAATCTCCTCTTCTTCACTGTAAACACGAGGATTTCATGTAAAAACTGCAAACAAACATCATTGTAATTGTTTACTTAAGATTTAAGAAACTATAAAGTGGACGTAGGCTTGGATTGAGCCCAACCACTATAAAAATATTGTGTGTATGCTTTACTTTTACTGCTTTTTCTGCATTGTTCGGTGATCGTGAGGTTGTCGCGTTGAATTTGGGTGTTAGTACCAAAATTTGGTCTAACATTTTCACACATATTTGCTTTCTCTTCTTCGCAGGTATGGATTATACTTGCAGCTGGCAGGCCCGGATCGGCCTTGGATTTCTTCGATTATCCAGAACACATCTTCCTTCATTCAGCAAGATATGTTCTGGGGGGCAAAATGTTGACCCGCTTTTTAGTCAAAGCAGTCATACATGGAATCTCTTCTGAACAATACGCTCAAGTGTTGGGAATACCGTCAGAAGACAGCAAGCGATTTGGTTGAAATCGCATCACAAACGAAGAATGGCCCGGATCTCCTATCGGACGACCTTTTCTGGGCCCGAAATCATCAATTACGGAGCTGAGCTCAGTAATTCTCGTAGCTCTCTGAATAATCTTCAGTTTGAGCTTTGGTTCAACTCAATCGGACTTACGGTTTGAAAGTTATGCCCATTTCCGTGAACGGATGCAGAACCGGAAACTTGGATTTGGAATTAGCATATCCCTTTCGGATCGGATCGGCCTAGGAGGACCGGATCGGATTAAGACATCACTCCTTCACCAACTCAGCATCTTCCCTTCAACGCACAGGTGCCGGATCGGATTGGAGACCCCGGTTCGGATCGCGATGAGGCAGACCCGACCCGCCTGCATTAATCTACACAAAACTTCGCAATGTCTTCGGCTCCAAAGCTCCGCACGGGTTCGGATCGAGACCGAATCGATCCCCCTCGACTCTGCACAGAAGTGCACGCACGCTCTCTGCTAGAACAACCGGCTCGGTTCGGATCCAATCCGAACCGACTGGGCCTGCTGCTGCCACACTTCAGATTTGACTGATTCTCTTGCCATAACCACCTCCTACAAACACGGATCGGCCTCCACCTATCCTAGCACGACCTGAATACCACTTCTCCACTACTTCCGAGATCACCTCAGCGCGTGCCACGTGCCCCTCCGATCCGAACCGATTCAGACTCCCTGGCACTCCTCTACGCCTATAAATACACCACAACATGGCCATTTCAAGGGACTTTTGGCACTTGTTCTGGAGGGATTCCACCATTATCGACACAAGGACTTTGTGAACAGCGGAAGACCGCCCTCTAATCAATCAAAACACGAGGATTTCGTGTATAATCTTCCCTTTAATCTCCTCTTCTTCACTGTAAACACGAGGATTTCATGTAAAAACTGCAAACAAACATCATTGTAATTGTTTACTTAAGATTTAAGAAACTATAAAGTGGACGTAGGCTTGGATTGAGCCCAACCACTATAAAAATATTGTGTGTATGCTTTACTTTTACTGCTTTTTCTGCATTGTTCGGTGATCGTGAGGTTGTCGCGTTGAATTTGGGTGTTAGTACCAAAATTTGGTCTAACATTTTCACACATATTTGCTTTCTCTTCTTCGCAGGTATGGATTATACTTGCAGCTGGCAGGCCCGGATCGGCCTTGGATTTCTTCGATTATCCAGAACACATCTTCCTTCATTCAGCAAGATATGTTCTGGGGGGCAAAATGTTGACCCGCTTTTTAGTCAAAGCAGTCATACATGGAATCTCTTCTGAACAATACGCTCAAGTGTTGGGAATACCGTCAGAAGACAGCAAGCGATTTGGTTGAAATCGCATCACAAACGAAGAATGGCCCGGATCTCCTATCGGACGACCTTTTCTGGGCCCGAAATCATCAATTACGGAGCTGAGCTCAGTAATTCTCGTAGCTCTCTGAATAATCTTCAGTTTGAGCTTTGGTTCAACTCAATCGGACTTACGGTTTGAAAGTTATGCCCATTTCCGTGAACGGATGCAGAACCGGAAACTTGGATTTGGAATTAGCATATCCCTTTCGGATCGGATCGGCCTAGGAGGACCGGATCGGATTAAGACATCACTCCTTCACCAACTCAGCATCTTCCCTTCAACGCACAGGTGCCGGATCGGATTGGAGACCCCGGTTCAGATCGCGATGAGGCAGACCCGACCCGCCTGCATTAATCTACACAAAACTTCGCAATGTCTTCGGCTCCAAAGCTCCGCACGGGTTCGGATCGAGACCGAATCGATCCCCCTCGACTCTGCACAGAAGTGCACGCACGCTCTCTGCTAGAACAACCGGCTCGGTTCGGATCCAATCCGAACCGACTGGGCCTGCTGCTGCCACACTTCAGATTTGACTGATTCTCTTGCCATAACCACCTCCTACAAACACGGATCGGCCTCCACCTATCCTAGCACGACCTGAATACCACTTCTCCACTACTTCCGAGATCACCTCAGCGCGTGCCACGTGCCCCTCCGATCCGAACCGATTCAGACTCCCTGGCACTCCTCTACGCCTATAAATACACCACAACATGGCCATTTCAAGGGACTTTTGGCACTTGTTCTGGAGGGATTCCACCATTATCGACACAAGGACTTTGTGAACAGCGGAAGACCGCCCTCTAATCAATCAAAACACGAGGATTTCGTGTATAATCTTCCCTTTAATCTCCTCTTCTTCACTGTAAACACGAGGATTTCATGTATAAACTGCAAACAAACATCATTGTAATTGTTTACTTAAGATTTAAGAAACTATAAAGTGGACGTAGGCTTGGATTGAGCCCAACCACTATAAAAATATTGTGTGTATGCTTTACTTTTACTGCTTTTTCTGCATTGTTCGGTGATCGTGAGGTTGTCGCGTTGAATTTGGGTGTTAGTACCAAAATTTGGTCTAACATTTTCACACATATTTGCTTTCTCTTCTTCGCAGGTATGGATTATACTTGCAGCTGGCAGGCCCGGATCGGCCTTGGATTTCTTCGATTATCCAGAACACATCTTCCTTCATTCAGCAAGATATGTTCTGGGGGGCAAAATGTTGACCCGCTTTTTAGTCAAAGCAGTCATACATGGAATCTCTTCTGAACAATACGCTCAAGTGTTGGGAATACCGTCAGAAGACAGCAAGCGATTTGGTTGAAATCGCATCACAAACGAAGAATGGCCCGGATCTCCTATCGGACGACCTTTTCTGGGCCCGAAATCATCAATTACGGAGCTGAGCTCAGTAATTCTCGTAGCTCTCTGAATAATCTTCAGTTTGAGCTTTGGTTCAACTCAATCGGACTTACGGTTTGAAAGTTATGCCCATTTCCGTGAACGGATGCAGAACCGGAAACTTGGATTTGGAATTAGCATATCCCTTTCGGATCGGATCGGCCTAGGAGGACCGGATCGGATTAAGACATCACTCCTTCACCAACTCAGCATCTTCCCTTCAACGCACAGGTGCCGGATCGGATTGGAGACCCCGGTTCGGATCGCGATGAGGCAGACCCGACCCGCCTGCATTAATCTACACAAAACTTCGCAATGTCTTCGGCTCCAAAGCTCCGCACCGGTTCGGATCGTGACCGAACCGATCCCCCTCGACTCTGCACAGAAGTGCACGCACGCTCTCTGCTAGAACAACCGGCTCGGTTCGGATCCAATCCGAACCGACTGGGCCTGCTGCTGCCACACTTCAGATTTGACTGATTCTCTTGCCATAACCACCTCCTATAAACACGGATCGGCCTCCACCTATCCTAGCACGACCTGAATACCACTTCTCCACTACTTCCGGGATCACCTCAGCGCGTGCCACGTGCCCCTCCGATCCGAACCGATTCAGACTCCCTGGCACTCCTCTACGCCTATAAATACACCACAACATGGCCATTTCAAGGGACTTTTGGCACTTGTTCTGGAGGGATTCCACCATTATCGACACAAGGACTTTGTGAACAGCGGAAGACCGCCCTCTAATCAATCAAAACACGAGGATTTCGTGTATAATCTTCCCTTTAATCTCCTCTTCTTCACTGTAAACACGAGGATTTCATGTATAAACTGCAAACAAACATCATTGTAATAGTTTACTTAAGATTTAAGAAACTATAAAGTGGAAGTAGGCTTGGATTGAGCCCAACCACTATAAAAATATTGTGTGTATGCTTTACTTTTACTGCTTTTTCTGCATTGTTCGATGATCGTGAGGTTGTCACGTTGAATTTGGGTGTTAGTACCAAAATTTGGTCTAACATTTTCACACATATTTGCTTTCTCTTCTTCGCAGGTATGGATTATACTTGCAGCTGGCAGGCCCGGATCGGCCTTGGATTTCTTCGATTATCCAGAACACATCTTCCTTCATTCAGCAAGATATGTTCTGGGGGGAAAAATGATGACCCGCTTTTTAGTCAAAGCAGTCATACATGGAATCTCTTCTGAACAATACGCTCAAGTGTTGGGAATACCGTCAGAAGACAGCAAGCGATTTGGTTGAAATCGCATCACAAACAAAGAATGGCCCGGATCTCCTATCGGACGACCTTTTCTGGGCCCGAAATCATCAATTACGGAGCTAAGCTCAGCAATTCTCGTAGCTCTCTGAATAATCTTCAGTTTGAGCTTTGGTTCAACTCAATCGGACTTACGGTTTGAAAGTTATGCCCATTTCCGTGAACGGATGCAGAACCGGAAACTTGGATTTGGAATTAGCATATCCCTTTCGGATCGGATCGGCCTAGGAGGACCGGATCGGATTAAGACATCACTCCTTCACCAACTCAGCATCTTCCCTTCAACGCACAGGTGCCGGATCAGATTGGAGACCCCGGTTCGGATCGCGATGAGGCAGACCCGACCCGCCTGCATTAATCTACACAAAACTTCGCAATGTCTTCGGCTCCAAAGCTCCGCACGGGTTCGGATCGAGACCGAATCGATCCCCCTCGACTCTGCACAGAAGTGCACGCACGCTCTCTGCTAGAACAACCGGCTCGGTTCGGATCCAATCCGAACCGACTGGGCCTGCTGCTGCCACACTTCAGATTTGACTGATTCTCTTGCCATAACCACCTCCTACAAACACGGATCGGCCTCCACCTATCCTAGCACGACCTGAATACCACTTCTCCACTACTTCCGAGATCACCTCAGCGCGTGCCACGTGCCCCTCCGATCCGAACCGATTCAGACTCCCTGGCACTCCTCTACGCCTATAAATACACCACAACATGGCCATTTCAAGGGACTTTTGGCACTTGTTCTGGAGGGATTCCACCATTATCGACACAAGGACTTTGTGAACAGCGGAAGACCGCCCTCTAATCAATCAAAACACGAGGATTTCGTGTATAATTTTCCCTTTAATCTCCTCTTCTTCACTGTAAACACGAGGATTTCATGTATAAACTGCAAACAAACATCATTGTAATTGTTTACTTAAGATTTAAGAAACTATAAAGTGGACGTAGGCTTGGATTGAGCCCAACCACTATAAAAATATTGTGTGTATGCTTTACTTTTACTGCTTTTTCTGCATTGTTCGGTGATCGTGAGGTTGTCGCGTTGAATTTGGGTGTTAGTACCAAAATTTGGTCTAACATTTTCACACATATTTGCTTTCTCTTCTTCGCAGGTATGGATTATACTTGCAGCTGGCAGGCCCGGATCGGCCTTGGATTTCTTCGATTATCCAGAACACATCTTCCTTCATTCAGCAAGATATGTTCTGGGGGGCAAAATGTTGACCCGCTTTTTAGTCAAAGCAGTCATACATGGAATCTCTTCTGAACAATACGCTCAAGTGTTGGGAATACCGTCAGAAGACAGCAAGCGATTTGGTTGAAATCACATCACAAACGAAGAATGGCCCGGATCTCCTATCGGACGACCTTTTCTGGGCCCGAAATCATCAATTACGGAGCTGAGCTCAGCAATTCTCGTAGCTCTCTGAATAATCTTCAGTTTGAGCTTTGGTTCAACTCAATCGGACTTACGGTTTGAAAGTTATGCCCATTTCCGTGAACGGATGCAGAACCGGAAACTTGGATTTGGAATTAGCATATCCCTTTCGGATCGGATCGGCCTAGGAGGACCGGATCGGATTAAGACATCACTCCTTCACCAACTCAGCATCTTCCCTTCAACGCACAGGTGCCGGATCGGATTGGAGACCCCGGTTCGGATCGCGATAAGGCAGACCCGACCCGCCTGCATTAATCTACACAAAACTTCGCAATGTCTTCGGCTCCAAAGCTCCGCACCGGTTCGGATCATGACCGAACCGATCCCCCTCGACTCTGCACAGAAGTGCACGCACGCTCTCTGCTAGAACAACCGGCTCGGTTCGGATCCAATCCGAACCGACTGGGCCTGCTGCTGCCACACTTCAGATTTGACTGATTCTCTTGCCATAACCACCTCCTACAAACACGGATCGGCCTCCACCTATCCTAGCACGACCTAAATACCACTTCTCCACTACTTCCGGGATCACCTCAGCGCGTGCCACGTGCCCCTCCGATCCGAACCGATTCAGACTCCCTGGCACTCCTCTACGCCTATAAATACACCACAACATGGCCATTTCAAGGGACTTTTGGCACTTGTTCTGGAGGGATTCCACCATTATCGACACAAGGACATTGTGAACAGCGGAAGACCGCCCTCTAATCAATCAAAACACGAGGATTTCGTGTATAATCTTCCCTTTAATCTCCTCTTCTTCACTGTAAACACGAGGATTTCATGTATAAACTGCAAACAAACATCATTGTAATAGTTTACTTAAGATTTAAGAAACTATAAAGTGGAAGTAGGCTTGGATTGAGCCCAACCACTATAAAAATATTGTCTGTATGCTTTACTTTTACTGCTTTTTCTGCATTGTTCGGTGATCGTGAGGTTGTCACGTTGAATTTGGGTGTTAGTACCAAAATTTGGTCTAACATTTTCACACATATTTGCTTTCTCTTCTTCGCAGGTATGGATTATACTTGCAGCTGGCAGGCCCGGATCGGCCTTGGATTTCTTCGATTATCCAGAACACATCTTCCTTCATTCAGCAAGATATGTTCTGGGGGGAAAAATGATGACCCGCTTTTTAGTCAAAGCAGTCATACATGGAATCTCTTCTGAACAATACGCTCAAGTGTTGGGAATACCGTCAGAAGACAGCAAGCGATTTGGTTGAAATCGCATCACAAACAAAGAATGGCCCGGATCTCCTATCGGACGACCTTTTCTGGGCCCAAAATCATCAATTACGGAGCTGAGCTCAGCAATTCTCGTAGCTCTCTGAATAATCTTCAGTTTGAGCTTTGGTTCAACTCAATCGGACTTACGGTTTGAAAGTTATGCCCATTTCCGTGAACGGATGCAGAACCGGAAACTTGGATTTGGAATTAGCATATCCCTTTCGGATCGGATCGGCCTAGGAGGACCGGATCGGATTAAGACATCACTCCTTCACCAACTCAGCATCTTCCCTTCAACGCACAGGTGCCGGATCGGATTGGAGACCCCGGTTCGGATCGCGATGAGGCAGACCCGACCCGCCTGCATTAATCTACACAAAACTTCGCAATGTCTTCGGCTCCAAAGCTCCGCACGGGTTCGGATCGAGACCGAATCGATCCCCCTCGACTCTGCACAGAAGTGCACGCACGCTCTCTGCTAGAACAACCGGCTCGGTTCGGATCCAATCCGAACCGACTGGGCCTGCTGCTGCCACACTTCAGATTTGACTGATTCTCTTGCCATAACCACCTCCTACAAACACGGATCGGCCTCCACCTATCCTAGCACGACCTGAATACCACTTCTCCACTACTTCCGAGATCACCTCAGCGCGTGCCACGTGCCCCTCCGATCCGAACCGATTCAGACTCCCTGGCACTCCTCTACGCCTATAAATACACCACAACATGGCCATTTCAAGGGACTTTTGGCACTTGTTCTGGAGGGATTCCACCATTATCGACACAAGGACTTTGTGAACAGCGGAAGACCGCCCTCTAATCAATCAAAACACGAGGATTTCGTGTATAATCTTCCCTTTAATCTCCTCTTCTTCACTGTAAACACGAGGATTTCATGTATAAACTGCAAACAAACATCATTGTAATTGTTTACTTAAGATTTAAGAAACTATAAAGTGGACGTAGGCTTGGATTGAGCCCAACCACTATAAAAATATTGTGTGTATGCTTTACTTTTACTGCTTTTTCTGCATTGTTCGGTGATCGTGAGGTTGTCACGTTGAATTTGGGTGTTAGTACCAAAATTTGGTCTAACATTTTCACACATATTTGCTTTCTCTTCTTCGCAGGTATGGATTATACTTGCAGCTGGCAGGCCCGGATCGGCCTTGGATTTCTTCGATTATCCAGAACACATCTTCCTTCATTCAGCAAGATATGTTCTGGGGGGCAAAATGTTGACCCGCTTTTTAGTCAAAGCAGTCATACATGGAATCTCTTCTGAACAATACGCTCAAGTGTTGGGAATACCGTCAGAAGACAGCAAGCGATTTGGTTGAAATCACATCACAAACGAAGAATGGCCCGGATCTCCTATCGGACGACCTTTTCTGGGCCCGAAATCATCAATTACGGAGCTGAGCTCAGTAATTCTCGTAGCTCTCTGAATAATCTTCAGTTTGAGCTTTGGTTCAACTCAATCGGACTTACGGTTTGAAAGTTATGCCCATTTCCGTGAACGGATGCAGAACCGGAAACTTGGATTTGGAATTAGCATATCCCTTTCGGATCGGATCGGCCTAGGAGGACCGGATCGGATTAAGACATCACTCCTTCACCAACTCAGCATCTTCCCTTCAACGCACAGGTGCCGGATCGGATTGGAGACCCCGGTTCGGATCGTGATGAGGCAGACCCGACCCGCCTGCATTAATCTACACAAAACTTCGCAATGTCTTCGGCTCCAAAGCTCCGCACCGGTTCGGATCGTGACCGAACCGATCCCCCTCGACTCTGCACAGAAGTGCACGCACGCTCTCTGCTAGAACAACCGGCTCGGTTCGGATCCAATCCGAACCGACTGGGCCTGCTGCTGCCACACTTCAGATTTGACTGATTCTCTTGCCATAACCACCTCCTACAAACACGGATCGGCCTCCACCTATCCTAGCACGACCTGAATACCACTTCTCCACTACTTCCGGGATCACCTCAGCGCGTGCCACGTGCCCCTCCGATCCGAACCGATTCAGACTCCCTGGCACTCCTCTACGCCTATAAATACACCACAACATGGCCATTTCAAGGGACTTTTGGCACTTGTTCTGGAGGGATTCCACCATTATCGACACAAGGACTTTGTGAACAGCGGAAGACCGCCCTCTAATCAATCAAAACACGAGGATTTCGTGTATAATCTTCCCTTTAATCTCCTCTTCTTCACTGTAAACACGAGGATTTCATGTATAAACTGCAAACAAACATCATTGTAATAGTTTACTTAAGATTTAAGAAACTATAAAGTGGAAGTAGGCTTGGATTGAGCCCAACCACTATAAAAATATTGTGTGTATGCTTTACTTTTACTGCTTTTTCTGCATTGTTCGGTGATCGTGAGGTTGTCACGTTGAATTTGGGTGTTAGTACCAAAATTTGGTCTAACATTTTCACACATATTTGCTTTCTCTTCTTCGCAGGTATGGATTATACTTGCAGCTGGCAGGCCCGGATCGGCCTTGGATTTCTTCGATTATCCAGAACACATCTTCCTTCATTCAGCAAGATATGTTCTGGGGGGAAAAATGATGACCCGCTTTTTAGTCAAAGCAGTCATACATGGAATCTCTTCTGAACAATACGCTCAAGTGTTGGGAATACCGTCAGAAGACAGCAAGCGATTTGGTTGAAATCGCATCACAAACAAAGAATGGCCCGGATCTCCTATCGGACGACCTTTTCTGGGCCCGAAATCATCAATTACGGAGCTGAGCTCAGCAATTCTCGTAGCTCTCTGAATAATCTTCAGTTTGAGCTTTGGTTCAACTCAATCGGACTTACGGTTTGAAAGTTATGCCCATTTCCGTGAACGGATGCAGAACCGGAAACTTGGATTTGGAATTAGCATATCCCTTTCGGATCGGATCGGCCTAGGAGGACCGGATCGGATTAAGACATCACTCCTTCACCAACTCAGCATCTTCCCTTCAACGCACAGGTGCCGGATCGGATTGGAGACCCTGGTTCGGATCGCGATGAGGCAGACCCGACCCGCCTGCATTAATCTACACAAAACTTCGCAATGTCTTCGGCTCCAAAGCTCCGCACCGGTTCGGATCGTGACCGAACCGATCCCCCTCGACTCTGCACAGAAGTGCACGCACGCTCTCTGCTAGAACAACCGGCTCGGTTCGGATCCAATCCGAACCGACTGGGCCTGCTGCTGCCACATTTCAGATTTGACTGATTCTCTTGCCATAACCACCTCCTACAAACACGGATCGGCCTCCACCTATCCTAGCACGACCTGAATACCACTTCTCCACTACTTCCGGGATCACCTCAGCGCGTGCCACGTGCCCCTCCGATTCGAACCGATTCAGACTCCCTGGCACTCCTCTACGCCTATAAATACACCACAACATGGCCATTTCAAGGGACTTTTGGCACTTGTTCTGGAGGGATTCCACCATTATCGACACAAGGACTTTGTGAACAGCGGAAGACCGCCCTCTAATCAATCAAAACACGAGGATTTCGTGTATAATCTTCCCTTTAATCTCCTCTTCTTCACTGTAAACACGAGGATTTCATGTATAAACTGCAAACAAACATCATTGTAATAGTTTACTTAAGATTTAAGAAACTATAAAGTGGAAGTAGGCTTGGATTGAGCCCAACCACTATAAAAATATTGTGTGTATGCTTTACTTTTACTGCTTTTTCTGCATTGTTCGGTGATCGTGAGGTTGTCACGTTGAATTTGGGTGTTAGTACCAAAATTTGGTCTAACATTTTCACACATATTTGCTTTCTCTTCTTCGCAGGTATGGATTATACTTGCAGCTGGCAGGCCCGGATCGGCCTTGGATTTCTTCGATTATCCAGAACACATCTTCCTTCATTCAGCAAGATATGTTCTGGGGGGAAAAATGATGACCCGCTTTTTAGTCAAAGCAGTCATACATGGAATCTCTTCTGAACAATACGCTCAAGTGTTGGGAATACCGTCAGAAGACAGCAAGCGATTTGGTTGAAATCGCATCACAAACAAAGAATGGCCCGGATCTCCTATCGGACGACCTTTTCTGGGCCCGAAATCATCAATTACGGAGCTGAGCTCAGCAATTCTCGTAGCTCTCTGAATAATCTTCAGTTTGAGCTTTGGTTCAACTCAATCGGACTTACGGTTTGAAAGTTATGCCCATTTCCGTGAACGGATGCAGAACCGGAAACTTGGATTTGGAATTAGCATATCCCTTTCGGATCGGATCGGCCTAGGAGGACCGGATCGGATTAAGACATCACTCCTTCACCAACTCAGCATCTTCCCTTCAACGCACAGGTGCCGGATCGGATTGGAGACCCCGGTTCGGATCGCGATGAGGCAGACCCGACCCGCCTGCATTAATCTACACAAAACTTCGCAATGTCTTCGGCTCCAAAGCTCCGCACGGGTTCGGATCGAGACCGAATCGATCCCCCTCGACTCTGCACAGAAGTGCACGCACGCTCTCTGCTAGAACAACCGGCTCGGTTCGGATCCAATCCGAACCGACTGGGCCTGCTGCTGCCACACTTCAGATTTGACTGATTCTCTTGCCATAACCACCTCCTACAAACACGGATCGGCCTCCACCTATCCTAGCACGACCTGAATACCACTTCTCCACTACTTCCGAGATCACCTCAGCGCGTGCCACGTGCCCCTCCGATCCGAACCGATTCAGACTCCCTGGCACTCCTCTACGCCTATAAATACACCACAACATGGCCATTTCAAGGGACTTTTGGCACTTGTTCTGGAGGGATTCCACCATTATCGACACAAGGACTTTGTGAACAGCGGAAGACCGCCCTCTAATCAATCAAAACACGAGGATTTCGTGTATAATCTTCCCTTTAATCTCCTCTTCTTCACTGTAAACACGAGGATTTCATGTATAAACTGCAAACAAACATCATTGTAATTGTTTACTTAAGATTTAAGAAACTATAAAGTGGACGTAGGCTTGGATTGAGCCCAACCACTATAAAAATATTGTGTGTATGCTTTACTTTTACTGCTTTTTCTGCATTGTTCGGTGATCGTGAGGTTGTCGCGTTGAATTTGGGTGTTAGTACCAAAATTTGGTCTAACATTTTCACACATATTTGCTTTCTCTTCTTCGCAGGTATGGATTATACTTGCAGCTGGCAGGCCCGGATCGGCCTTGGATTTCTTCGATTATCCAGAACACATCTTCCTTCATTCAGCAAGATATGTTCTGGGGGGCAAAATGTTGACCCGCTTTTTAGTCAAAGCAGTCATACATGGAATCTCTTCTGAACAATACGCTCAAGTGTTGGGAATACCGTCAGAAGACAGCAAGCGATTTGGTTGAAATCACATCACAAACGAAGAATGGCCCGGATCTCCTATCGGACGCCCTTTTCTGGGCCCGAAATCATCAATTACGGAGCTGAGCTCAGTAATTCTCGTAGCTCTCTGAATAATCTTCAGTTTGAGCTTTGGTTCAACTCAATCGGACTTACGGTTTGAAAGTTATGCCCATTTCCGTGAACGGATGCAGAACCGGAAACTTGGATTTGGAATTAGCATATCCCTTTCGGATCGGATCGGCCTAGGAGGACCGGATCGGATTAAGACATCACTCCTTCACCAACTCAGCATCTTCCCTTCAACGCACAGGTGCCGGATCGGATTGGAGACCCCGGTTCGGATCGGGATGAGGCAGACCCGATCCGCCTGCATTAATCTACACAAAACTTCGCAATGTCTTCGGCTCCAAAGCTCCGCACCGGTTCGGATCGAGACCGAACCGATCCCCCTCGACTCTGCACAGAAGTGCACGCACGCTCTCTGCTAGAACAACCGGCTCGGTTCGGATCCAATCCGAACCGAATGGGCCTGCTGCTGCCACACTTCAGATTTGACTGATTCTCTTGGCATAACCACCTCCTACAAACACGGATCGGCCTCCACCTATCCTAGCACGACCTGAATACCACTTCTCCACTACTTCCGAGATCACCTCAGCGCGTGCCACGTGCCCCTCCGATCCGAACCGATTCAGACTCCCTGGCACTCCTCTACGCCTATAAATACACCACAACATGGCCATTTCAAGGGACTTTTGGCACTTGTTCTGGAGGGATTCCACCATTATCGACACAAGGACTTTGTGAACAGCGGAAGACCGCCCTCTAATCAATCAAAACACGAGGATTTCGTGTATAATCTTCCCTTTAATCCCCTCTTCTTCACTGTAAACACGAGGATTTCATGTATAAACTGCAAACAAACATCATTGTAATAGTTTACTTAAGATTTAAGAAACTATAAAGTGGACGTAGGCTTGGATTGAGCCCAACCACTATAAAAATATTGTGTGTATGCTTTACTTTTACTGCTTTTTCTGCATTGTTCGGTGATCGTGAGGTTGTCACGTTGAATTTGGGTGTTAGTACCAAAATTTGGTCTAACATTTTCACACATATTTGCTTTCTCTTCTTCGCAGGTATGGATTATACTTGCAGCTGGCAGGCCCGGATCGGCCTTGGATTTCTTGGATTATCCAGAACACATCTTCCTTCATTCAGCAAGATATGTTCTGGGGGGCAAAATGTTGACCCGCTTTTTAGTCAAAGCAGTCATACATGGAATCTCTTCTGAACAATACGCTCAAGTGTTGGGAATACCGTCAGAAGACAGCAAGCGATTTGGTTGAAATCGCATCACAAACAAAGAATGGCCCGGATCTCCTATCGGACGACGTTTTCTGGGCCCGAAATCATCAATTACGGAGCAAAGCTCAGTAATTCTCGTAGCTCTCTGAATAATCTTCAGTTTGAGCTTTGGTTCAACTCAATCGGACTTACGGTTTGAAAGTTATGCCTATTTCCGTGAACGGATGCAGAACCGGAAACTTGGATTTGGAATTAGCATATCCCTTTCGGATCGGATCGGCCTAGGAGGACCGGATCGGATTAAGACATCACTCCTTCACCAACTCAGCATCTTCCCTTCAACGCACAGGTGCCGGATCGGATTGGAGACCCCGGTTCGGATCGGGATGAGGCAGACCCGATCCGCCTGCATTAATCTACACAAAACTTCGCAATGTCTTCGGCTCCAAAGCTCCGCACCGGTTCGGATCGAGACCGAACCGATCCCCCTCGACTCTGCACAGAAGTGCACGCACGCTCTCTGCTAGAACAACCGGCTCGGTTCGGATCCAATCCGAACCGAATGGGCCTGCTGCTGCCACACTTCAGATTTGACTGATTCTCTTGGCATAACCACCTCCTACAAACACGGATCGGCCTCCACCTATCCTAGCACGACCTGAATACCACTTCTCCACTACTTCCGAGATCACCTCAGCGCGTGCCACGTGCCCCTCCGATCCGAACCGATTCAGACTCCCTGGCACTCCTCTACGCCTATAAATACACCACAACATGGCCATTTCAAGGGACTTTTGGCACTTGTTCTGGAGGGATTCCACCATTATCGACACAAGGACTTTGTGAACAGCGGAAGACCGCCCTCTAATCAATCAAAACACGAGGATTTCGTGTATAATCTTCCCTTTAATCCCCTCTTCTTCACTGTAAACACGAGGATTTCATGTATAAACTGCAAACAAACATCATTGTAATAGTTTACTTAAGATTTAAGAAACTATAAAGTGGACGTAGGCTTGGATTGAGCCCAACCACTATAAAAATATTGTGTGTATGCTTTACTTTTACTGCTTTTTCTGCATTGTTCGGTGATCGTGAGGTTGTCACGTTGAATTTGGGTGTTAGTACCAAAATTTGGTCTAACATTTTCACACATATTTGCTTTCTCTTCTTCGCAGGTATGGATTATACTTGCAGCTGGCAGGCCCGGATCGGACTTGGATTTCTTGGATTATCCAGAACACATCTTCCTTCATTCAGCAAGATATGTTCTGGGGGGCAAAATGTTGACCCGCTTTTTAGTCAAAGCAGTCATACATGGAATCTCTTCTGAACAATACGCTCAAGTGTTGGGAATACCGTCAGAAGACAGCAAGCGATTTGGTTGAAATCGCATCACAAACAAAGAATGGCCCGGATCTCCTATCGGACGACGTTTTCTGGGCCCGAAATCATCAATTACGGAGCAAAGCTCAGTAATTCTCGTAGCTCTCTGAATAAGCTTCAGTTTGAGCTTTGGTTCAACTCAATCGGACTTACGGTTTGAAAGTTATGCCTATTTCCGTGAACGGATGCAGAACCGGAAACTTGGATTTGGAATTAGCATATCCCTTTCGGATCGGATCGGCCTAGGAGGACCGGATCGGATTAAGACATCACTCCTTCACCAACTCAGCATCTTCCCTTCAACGCACAGGTGCCGGATCGGATTGGAGACCCCGGTTCGGATCGGGATGAGGCAGACCCGATCCGCCTGCATTAATCTACACAAAACTTCGCAATGTCTTCGGCTCCAAAGCTCCGCACCGGTTCGGATCGAGACCGAACCGATCCCCCTCGACTCTGCACAGAAGTGCACGCACGCTCTCTGCTAGAACAACCGGCTCGGTTCGGATCCAATCCGAACCGAATGGGCCTGCTGCTGCCACACTTCAGATTTGACTGATTCTCTTGCCATAACCACCTCCTACAAACACGGATCGGCCTCCACCTATCCTAGCACGACCTGAATACCACTTCTCCACTACTTCCGAGATCACCTCAGCGCGTGCCACGTGCCCCTCCGATCCGAACCGATTCAGACTCCCTGGCACTCCTCTACGCCTATAAATACACCACAACATGGCCATTTCAAGGGACTTTTGGCACTTGTTCTGGAGGGATTCCACCATTATCGACACAAGGACTTTGTGAACAGCGGAAGACCGCCCTCTAATCAATCAAAACACGAGGATTTCGTGTATAATCTTCCCTTTAATCCCCTCTTCTTCACTGTAAACACGAGGATTTCATGTATAAACTGCAAACAAACATCATTGTAATAGTTTACTTAAGATTTAAGAAACTATAAAGTGGACGTAGGCTTGGATTGAGCCCAACCACTATAAAAATATTGTGTGTATGCTTTACTTTTACTGCTTTTTCTGCATTGTTCGGTGATCGTGAGGTTGTCACGTTGAATTTGGGTGTTAGTACCAAAATTTGGTCTAACATTTTCACACATATTTGCTTTCTCTTCTTCGCAGGTATGGATTATACTTGCAGCTGGCAGGCCCGGATCGGACTTGGATTTCTTGGATTATCCAGAACACATCTTCCTTCATTCAGCAAGATATGTTCTGGGGGGCAAAATGTTGACCCGCTTTTTAGTCAAAGCAGTCATACATGGAATCTCTTCTGAACAATACGCTCAAGTGTTGGGAATACCGTCAGAAGACAGCAAGCGATTTGGTTGAAATCGCATCACAAACAAAGAATGGCCCGGATCTCCTATCGGACGACGTTTTCTGGGCCCGAAATCATCAATTACGGAGCAAAGCTCAGTAATTCTCGTAGCTCTCTGAATAAGCTTCAGTTTGAGCTTTGGTTCAACTCAATCGGACTTACGGTTTCAAAGTTATGCCTATTTCCGTGAACGGATGCAGAACCGGAAACTTGGATTTGGAATTAGCATATCCCTTTCGGATCGGATCGGCCTAGGAGGACCGGATCGGATTAAGACATCACTCCTTCACCAACTCAGCATCTTCCCTTCAACGCACAGGTGCCGGATCGGATTGGAGACCCCGGTTCGGATCGGGATGAGGCAGACCCGATCCGCCTGCATTAATCTACACAAAACTTCGCAATGTCTTCGGCTCCAAAGCTCCGCACCGGTTCGGATCGAGACCGAACCGATCCCCCTCGACTCTGCACAGAAGTGCACGCACGCTCTCTGCTAGAACAACCGGCTCGGTTCGGATCCAATCCGAACCGAATGGGCCTGCTGCTGCCACACTTCAGATTTGACTGATTCTCTTGCCATAACCACCTCCTACAAACACGGATCGGCCTCCACCTATCCTAGCACGACCTGAATACCACTTCTCCACTACTTCCGAGATCACCTCAGCGCGTGCCACGTGCCCCTCCGATCCGAACCGATTCAGACTCCCTGGCACTCCTCTACGCCTATAAATACACCACAACATGGCCATTTCAAGGGACTTTTGGCACTTGTTCTGGAGGGATTCCACCATTATCGACACAAGGACTTTGTGAACAGCGGAAGACCGCCCTCTAATCAATCAAAACACGAGGATTTCGTGTATAATCTTCCCTTTAATCCCCTCTTCTTCACTGTAAACACGAGGATTTCATGTATAAACTGCAAACAAACATCATTGTAATAGTTTACTTAAGATTTAAGAAACTATAAAGTGGACGTAGGCTTGGATTGAGCCCAACCACTATAAAAATATTGTGTGTATGCTTTACTTTTACCGCTTTTTCTGCATTGTTCGGTGATCGTGAGGTTGTCACGTTGAATTTGGGTGTTAGTACCAAAATTTGGTCTAACATTTTCACACATATTTGCTTTCTCTTCTTCGCAGGTATGGATTATACTTGCAGCTGGCAGGCCCGGATCGGACTTGGATTTCTTGGATTATCCAGAACACATCTTCCTTCATTCAGCAAGATATGTTCTGGGGGGCAAAATGTTGACCCGCTTTTTAGTCAAAGCAGTCATACATGGAATCTCTTCTGAACAATACGCTCAAGTGTTGGGAATACCGTCAGAAGACAGCAAGCGATTTGGTTGAAATCGCATCACAAACAAAGAATGGCCCGGATCTCCTATCGGACGACGTTTTCTGGGCCCGAAATCATCAATTACGGAGCAAAGCTCAGTAATTCTCGTAGCTCTCTGAATAAGCTTCAGTTTGAGCTTTGGTTCAACTCAATCGGACTTACGGTTTGAAAGTTATGCCTATTTCCGTGAACGGATGCAGAACCGGAAACTTGGATTTGGAATTAGCATATCCCTTTCGGATCGGATCGGCCTAGGAGGACCGGATCGGATTAAGACATCACTCCTTCACCAACTCAGCATCTTCCCTTCAACGCACAGGTGCCGGATCGGATTGGAGACCCCGGTTCGGATCGGGATGAGGCAGACCCGATCCGCCTGCATTAATCTACACAAAACTTCGCAATGTCTTCGGCTCCAAAGCTCCGCACCGGTTCGGATCGAGACCGAACCGATCCCCCTCGACTCTGCACAGAAGTGCACGCACGCTCTCTGCTAGAACAACCGGCTCGGTTCGGATCCAATCCGAACCGAATGGGCCTGCTGCTGCCACACTTCAGATTTGACTGATTCTCTTGGCATAACCACCTCCTACAAACACGGATCGGCCTCCACCTATCCTAGCACGACCTGAATACCACTTCTCCACTACTTCCGAGATCACCTCAGCGCGTGCCACGTGCCCCTCCGATCCGAACCGATTCAGACTCCCTGGCACTCCTCTACGCCTATAAATACACCACAACATGGCCATTTCAAGGGACTTTTGGCACTTGTTCTGGAGGGATTCCACCATTATCGACACAAGGACTTTGTGAACAGCGGAAGACCGCCCTCTAATCAATCAAAACACGAGGATTTCGTGTATAATCTTCCCTTTAATCCCCTCTTCTTCACTGTAAACACGAGGATTTCATGTATAAACTGCAAACAAACATCATTGTAATAGTTTACTTAAGATTTAAGAAACTATAAAGTGGACGTAGGCTTGGATTGAGCCCAACCACTATAAAAATATTGTGTGTATGCTTTACTTTTACTGCTTTTTCTGCATTGTTCGGTGATCGTGAGGTTGTCACGTTGAATTTGGGTGTTAGTACCAAAATTTGGTCTAACATTTTCACACATATTTGCTTTCTCTTCTTCGCAGGTATGGATTATACTTGCAGCTGGCAGGCCCGGATCGGACTTGGATTTCTTGGATTATCCAGAACACATCTTCCTTCATTCAGCAAGATATGTTCTGGGGGGCAAAATGTTGACCCGCTTTTTAGTCAAAGCAGTCATACATGGAATCTCTTCTGAACAATACGCTCAAGTGTTGGGAATACCGTCAGAAGACAGCAAGCGATTTGGTTGAAATCGCATCACAAACAAAGAATGGCCCGGATCTCCTATCGGACGACGTTTTCTGGGCCCGAAATCATCAATTACGGAGCAAAGCTCAGTAATTCTCGTAGCTCTCTGAATAAGCTTCAGTTTGAGCTTTGGTTCAACTCAATCGGACTTACGGTTTGAAAGTTATGCCTATTTCCGTGAACGGATGCAGAACCGGAAACTTGGATTTGGAATTAGCATATCCCTTTCGGATCGGATCGGCCTAGGAGGACCGGATCGGATTAAGACATCACTCCTTCACCAACTCAGCATCTTCCCTTCAACGCACAGGTGCCGGATCGGATTGGAGACCCCGGTTCGGATCGGGATGAGGCAGACCCGATCCGCCTGCATTAATCTACACAAAACTTCGCAATGTCTTCGGCTCCAAAGCTCCGCACCGGTTCGGATCGAGACCGAACCGATCCCCCTCGACTCTGCACAGAAGTGCACGCACGCTCTCTGCTAGAACAACCGGCTCGGTTCGGATCCAATCCGAACCGAATGGGCCTGCTGCTGCCACACTTCAGATTTGACTGATTCTCTTGCCATAACCACCTCCTACAAACACGGATCGGCCTCCACCTATCCTAGCACGACCTGAATACCACTTCTCCACTACTTCCGAGATCACCTCAGCGCGTGCCACGTGCCCCTCCGATCCGAACCGATTCAGACTCCCTGGCACTCCTCTACGCCTATAAATACACCACAACATGGCCATTTCAAGGGACTTTTGGCACTTGTTCTGGAGGGATTCCACCATTATCGACACAAGGACTTTGTGAACAGCGGAAGACCGCCCTCTAATCAATCAAAACACGAGGATTTCGTGTATAATCTTCCCTTTAATCCCCTCTTCTTCACTGTAAACACGAGGATTTCATGTATAAACTGCAAACAAACATCATTGTAATAGTTTACTTAAGATTTAAGAAACTATAAAGTGGACGTAGGCTTGGATTGAGCCCAACCACTATAAAAATATTGTGTGTATGCTTTACTTTTACCGCTTTTTCTGCATTGTTCGGTGATCGTGAGGTTGTCACGTTGAATTTGGGTGTTAGTACCAAAATTTGGTCTAACATTTTCACACATATTTGCTTTCTCTTCTTCGCAGGTATGGATTATACTTGCAGCTGGCAGGCCCGGATCGGACTTGGATTTCTTGGATTATCCAGAACACATCTTCCTTCATTCAGCAAGATATGTTCTGGGGGGCAAAATGTTGACCCGCTTTTTAGTCAAAGCAGTCATACATGGAATCTCTTCTGAACAATACGCTCAAGTGTTGGGAATACCGTCAGAAGACAGCAAGCGATTTGGTTGAAATCGCATCACAAACAAAGAATGGCCCGGATCTCCTATCGGACGACGTTTTCTGGGCCCGAAATCATCAATTACGGAGCAAAGCTCAGTAATTCTCGTAGCTCTCTGAATAAGCTTCAGTTTGAGCTTTGGTTCAACTCAATCGGACTTACGGTTTGAAAGTTATGCCTATTTCCGTGAACGGATGCAGAACCGGAAACTTGGATTTGGAATTAGCATATCCCTTTCGGATCGGATCGGCCTAGGAGGACCGGATCGGATTAAGACATCACTCCTTCACCAACTCAGCATCTTCCCTTCAACGCACAGGTGCCGGATCGGATTGGAGACCCCGGTTCGGATCGGGATGAGGCAGACCCGATCCGCCTGCATTAATCTACACAAAACTTCGCAATGTCTTCGGCTCCAAAGCTCCGCACCGGTTCGGATCGAGACCGAACCGATCCCCCTCGACTCTGCACAGAAGTGCACGCACGCTCTCTGCTAGAACAACCGGCTCGGTTCGGATCCAATCCGAACCGAATGGGCCTGCTGCTGCCACACTTCAGATTTGACTGATTCTCTTGGCATAACCACCTCCTACAAACACGGATCGGCCTCCACCTATCCTAGCACGACCTGAATACCACTTCTCCACTACTTCCGAGATCACCTCAGCGCGTGCCACGTGCCCCTCCGATCCGAACCGATTCAGACTCCCTGGCACTCCTCTACGCCTATAAATACACCACAACATGGCCATTTCAAGGGACTTTTGGCACTTGTTCTGGAGGGATTCCACCATTATCGACACAAGGACTTTGTGAACAGCGGAAGACCGCCCTCTAATCAATCAAAACACGAGGATTTCGTGTATAATCTTCCCTTTAATCCCCTCTTCTTCACTGTAAACACGAGGATTTCATGTATAAACTGCAAACAAACATCATTGTAATAGTTTACTTAAGATTTAAGAAACTATAAAGTGGACGTAGGCTTGGATTGAGCCCAACCACTATAAAAATATTGTGTGTATGCTTTACTTTTACTGCTTTTTCTGCATTGTTCGGTGATCGTGAGGTTGTCACGTTGAATTTGGGTGTTAGTACCAAAATTTGGTCTAACATTTTCACACATATTTGCTTTCTCTTCTTCGCAGGTATGGATTATACTTGCAGCTGGCAGGCCCGGATCGGACTTGGATTTCTTGGATTATCCAGAACACATCTTCCTTCATTCAGCAAGATATGTTCTGGGGGGCAAAATGTTGACCCGCTTTTTAGTCAAAGCAGTCATACATGGAATCTCTTCTGAACAATACGCTCAAGTGTTGGGAATACCGTCAGAAGACAGCAAGCGATTTGGTTGAAATCGCATCACAAACAAAGAATGGCCCGGATCTCCTATCGGACGACGTTTTCTGGGCCCGAAATCATCAATTACGGAGCAAAGCTCAGTAATTCTCGTAGCTCTCTGAATAAGCTTCAGTTTGAGCTTTGGTTCAACTCAATCGGACTTACGGTTTGAAAGTTATGCCTATTTCCGTGAACGGATGCAGAACCGGAAACTTGGATTTGGAATTAGCATATCCCTTTCGGATCGGATCGGCCTAGGAGGACCGGATCGGATTAAGACATCACTCCTTCACCAACTCAGCATCTTCCCTTCAACGCACAGGTGCCGGATCGGATTGGAGACCCCGGTTCGGATCGGGATGAGGCAGACCCGATCCGCCTGCATTAATCTACACAAAACTTCGCAATGTCTTCGGCTCCAAAGCTCCGCACCGGTTCGGATCGAGACCGAACCGATCCCCCTCGACTCTGCACAGAAGTGCACGCACGCTCTCTGCTAGAACAACCGGCTCGGTTCGGATCCAATCCGAACCGAATGGGCCTGCTGCTGCCACACTTCAGATTTGACTGATTCTCTTGCCATAACCACCTCCTACAAACACGGATCGGCCTCCACCTATCCTAGCACGACCTGAATACCACTTCTCCACTACTTCCGAGATCACCTCAGCGCGTGCCACGTGCCCCTCCGATCCGAACCGATTCAGACTCCCTGGCACTCCTCTACGCCTATAAATACACCACAACATGGCCATTTCAAGGGACTTTTGGCACTTGTTCTGGAGGGATTCCACCATTATCGACACAAGGACTTTGTGAACAGCGGAAGACCGCCCTCTAATCAATCAAAACACGAGGATTTCGTGTATAATCTTCCCTTTAATCCCCTCTTCTTCACTGTAAACACGAGGATTTCATGTATAAACTGCAAACAAACATCATTGTAATAGTTTACTTAAGATTTAAGAAACTATAAAGTGGACGTAGGCTTGGATTGAGCCCAACCACTATAAAAATATTGTGTGTATGCTTTACTTTTACTGCTTTTTCTGCATTGTTCGGTGATCGTGAGGTTGTCACGTTGAATTTGGGTGTTAGTACCAAAATTTGGTCTAACATTTTCACACATATTTGCTTTCTCTTCTTCGCAGGTATGGATTATACTTGCAGCTGGCAGGCCCGGATCGGACTTGGATTTCTTGGATTATCCAGAACACATCTTCCTTCATTCAGCAAGATATGTTCTGGGGGGCAAAATGTTGACCCGCTTTTTAGTCAAAGCAGTCATACATGGAATCTCTTCTGAACAATACGCTCAAGTGTTGGGAATACCGTCAGAAGACAGCAAGCGATTTGGTTGAAATCGCATCACAAACAAAGAATGGCCCGGATCTCCTATCGGACGACGTTTTCTGGGCCCGAAATCATCAATTACGGAGCAAAGCTCAGTAATTCTCGTAGCTCTCTGAATAAGCTTCAGTTTGAGCTTTGGTTCAACTCAATCGGACTTACGGTTTCAAAGTTATGCCTATTTCCGTGAACGGATGCAGAACCGGAAACTTGGATTTGGAATTAGCATATCCCTTTCGGATCGGATCGGCCTAGGAGGACCGGATCGGATTAAGACATCACTCCTTCACCAACTCAGCATCTTCCCTTCAACGCACAGGTGCCGGATCGGATTGGAGACCCCGGTTCGGATCGGGATGAGGCAGACCCGATCCGCCTGCATTAATCTACACAAAACTTCGCAATGTCTTCGGCTCCAAAGCTCCGCACCGGTTCGGATCGAGACCGAACCGATCCCCCTCGACTCTGCACAGAAGTGCACGCACGCTCTCTGCTAGAACAACCGGCTCGGTTCGGATCCAATCCGAACCGAATGGGCCTGCTGCTGCCACACTTCAGATTTGACTGATTCTCTTGCCATAACCACCTCCTACAAACACGGATCGGCCTCCACCTATCCTAGCACGACCTGAATACCACTTCTCCACTACTTCCGAGATCACCTCAGCGCGTGCCACGTGCCCCTCCGATCCGAACCGATTCAGACTCCCTGGCACTCCTCTACGCCTATAAATACACCACAACATGGCCATTTCAAGGGACTTTTGGCACTTGTTCTGGAGGGATTCCACCATTATCGACACAAGGACTTTGTGAACAGCGGAAGACCGCCCTCTAATCAATCAAAACACGAGGATTTCGTGTATAATCTTCCCTTTAATCCCCTCTTCTTCACTGTAAACACGAGGATTTCATGTATAAACTGCAAACAAACATCATTGTAATAGTTTACTTAAGATTTAAGAAACTATAAAGTGGACGTAGGCTTGGATTGAGCCCAACCACTATAAAAATATTGTGTGTATGCTTTACTTTTACTGCTTTTTCTGCATTGTTCGGTGATCGTGAGGTTGTCACGTTGAATTTGGGTGTTAGTACCAAAATTTGGTCTAACATTTTCACACATATTTGCTTTCTCTTCTTCGCAGGTATGGATTATACTTGCAGCTGGCAGGCCCGGATCGGACTTGGATTTCTTGGATTATCCAGAACACATCTTCCTTCATTCAGCAAGATATGTTCTGGGGGGCAAAATGTTGACCCGCTTTTTAGTCAAAGCAGTCATACATGGAATCTCTTCTGAACAATACGCTCAAGTGTTGGGAATACCGTCAGAAGACAGCAAGCGATTTGGTTGAAATCGCATCACAAACAAAGAATGGCCCGGATCTCCTATCGGACGACGTTTTCTGGGCCCGAAATCATCAATTACGGAGCAAAGCTCAGTAATTCTCGTAGCTCTCTGAATAAGCTTCAGTTTGAGCTTTGGTTCAACTCAATCGGACTTACGGTTTGAAAGTTATGCCTATTTCCGTGAACGGATGCAGAACCGGAAACTTGGATTTGGAATTAGCATATCCCTTTCGGATCGGATCGGCCTAGGAGGACCGGATCGGATTAAGACATCACTCCTTCACCAACTCAGCATCTTCCCTTCAACGCACAGGTGCCGGATCGGATTGGAGACCCCGGTTCGGATCGGGATGAGGCAGACCCGATCCGCCTGCATTAATCTACACAAAACTTCGCAATGTCTTCGGCTCCAAAGCTCCGCACCGGTTCGGATCGAGACCGAACCGATCCCCCTCGACTCTGCACAGAAGTGCACGCACGCTCTCTGCTAGAACAACCGGCTCGGTTCGGATCCAATCCGAACCGAATGGGCCTGCTGCTGCCACACTTCAGATTTGACTGATTCTCTTGCCATAACCACCTCCTACAAACACGGATCGGCCTCCACCTATCCTAGCACGACCTGAATACCACTTCTCCACTACTTCCGAGATCACCTCAGCGCGTGCCACGTGCCCCTCCGATCCGAACCGATTCAGACTCCCTGGCACTCCTCTACGCCTATAAATACACCACAACATGGCCATTTCAAGGGACTTTTGGCACTTGTTCTGGAGGGATTCCACCATTATCGACACAAGGACTTTGTGAACAGCGGAAGACCGCCCTCTAATCAATCAAAACACGAGGATTTCGTGTATAATCTTCCCTTTAATCCCCTCTTCTTCACTGTAAACACGAGGATTTCATGTATAAACTGCAAACAAACATCATTGTAATAGTTTACTTAAGATTTAAGAAACTATAAAGTGGACGTAGGCTTGGATTGAGCCCAACCACTATAAAAATATTGTGTGTATGCTTTACTTTTACTGCTTTTTCTGCATTGTTCGGTGATCGTGAGGTTGTCACGTTGAATTTGGGTGTTAGTACCAAAATTTGGTCTAACATTTTCACACATATTTGCTTTCTCTTCTTCGCAGGTATGGATTATACTTGCAGCTGGCAGGCCCGGATCGGACTTGGATTTCTTGGATTATCCAGAACACATCTTCCTTCATTCAGCAAGATATGTTCTGGGGGGCAAAATGTTGACCCGCTTTTTAGTCAAAGCAGTCATACATGGAATCTCTTCTGAACAATACGCTCAAGTGTTGGGAATACCGTCAGAAGACAGCAAGCGATTTGGTTGAAATCGCATCACAAACAAAGAATGGCCCGGATCTCCTATCGGACGACGTTTTCTGGGCCCGAAATCATCAATTACGGAGCAAAGCTCAGTAATTCTCGTAGCTCTCTGAATAAGCTTCAGTTTGAGCTTTGGTTCAACTCAATCGGACTTACGGTTTCAAAGTTATGCCTATTTCCGTGAACGGATGCAGAACCGGAAACTTGGATTTGGAATTAGCATATCCCTTTCGGATCGGATCGGCCTAGGAGGACCGGATCGGATTAAGACATCACTCCTTCACCAACTCAGCATCTTCCCTTCAACGCACAGGTGCCGGATCGGATTGGAGACCCCGGTTCGGATCGGGATGAGGCAGACCCGATCCGCCTGCATTAATCTACACAAAACTTCGCAATGTCTTCGGCTCCAAAGCTCCGCACCGGTTCGGATCGAGACCGAACCGATCCCCCTCGACTCTGCACAGAAGTGCACGCACGCTCTCTGCTAGAACAACCGGCTCGGTTCGGATCCAATCTGAACCGAATGGGCCTGCTGCTGCCACACTTCAGATTTGACTGATTCTCTTGCCATAACCACCTCCTACAAACACGGATCGGCCTCCACCTATCCTAGCACGACCTGAATACCACTTCTCCACTACTTCCGAGATTACCTCAGCGCGTGCCACGTGCCCCTCCGATCCGAACCGATTCAGACTCCCTGGCACTCCTCTACGCCTATAAATACACCACAACATGGCCATTTCAAGGGACTTTTGGCACTTGTTCTGGAGGGATTCCACCATTATCGACACAAGGACTTTGTGAACAGCGGAAGACCGCCCTCTAATCAATCAAAACACGAGGATTTCGTGTATAATCTTCCCTTTAATCCCCTCTTCTTCACTGTAAACACGAGGATTTCATGTATAAACTGCAAACAAACATCATTGTAATAGTTTACTTAAGATTTAAGAAACTATAAAGTGGACGTAGGCTTGGATTGAGCCCAACCACTATAAAAATATTGTGTGTATGCTTTACTTTTACTGCTTTTTCTGCATTGTTCGGTGATCGTGAGGTTGTCACGTTGAATTTGGGTGTTAGTACCAAAATTTGGTCTAACATTTTCACACATATTTGCTTTCTCTTCTTCGCAGGTATGGATTATACTTGCAGCTGGCAGGCCCGGATCGGACTTGGATTTCTTGGATTATCCAGAACACATCTTCCTTCATTCAGCAAGATATGTTCTGGGGGGCAAAATGTTGACCCGCTTTTTAGTCAAAGCAGTCATACATGGAATCTCTTCTGAACAATACGCTCAAGTGTTGGGAATACCGTCAGAAGACAGCAAGCGATTTGGTTGAAATCGCATCACAAACAAAGAATGGCCCGGATCTCCTATCGGACGACGTTTTCTGGGCCCGAAATCATCAATTACGGAGCAAAGCTCAGTAATTCTCGTAGCTCTCTGAATAAGCTTCAGTTTGAGCTTTGGTTCAACTCAATCGGACTTACGGTTTGAAAGTTATGCCTATTTCCGTGAACGGATGCAGAACCGGAAACTTGGATTTGGAATTAGCATATCCCTTTCGGATCGGATCGGCCTAGGAGGACCGGATCGGATTAAGACATCACTCCTTCACCAACTCAGCATCTTCCCTTCAACGCACAGGTGCCGGATCGGATTGGAGACCCCGGTTCGGATCGGGATGAGGCAGACCCGATCCGCCTGCATTAATCTACACAAAACTTCGCAATGTCTTCGGCTCCAAAGCTCCGCACCGGTTCGGATCGAGACCGAACCGATCCCCCTCGACTCTGCACAGAAGTGCACGCACGCTCTCTGCTAGAACAACCGGCTCGGTTCGGATCCAATCCGAACCGAATGGGCCTGCTGCTGCCACACTTCAGATTTGACTGATTCTCTTGCCATAACCACCTCCTACAAACACGGATCGGCCTCCACCTATCCTAGCACGACCTGAATACCACTTCTCCACTACTTCCGAGATCACCTCAGCGCGTGCCACGTGCCCCTCCGATCCGAACCGATTCAGACTCCCTGGCACTCCTCTACGCCTATAAATACACCACAACATGGCCATTTCAAGGGACTTTTGGCACTTGTTCTGGAGGGATTCCACCATTATCGACACAAGGACTTTGTGAACAGCGGAAGACCGCCCTCTAATCAATCAAAACACGAGGATTTCGTGTATAATCTTCCCTTTAATCCCCTCTTCTTCACTGTAAACACGAGGATTTCATGTATAAACTGCAAACAAACATCATTGTAATAGTTTACTTAAGATTTAAGAAACTATAAAGTGGACGTAGGCTTGGATTGAGCCCAACCACTATAAAAATATTGTGTGTATGCTTTACTTTTACTGCTTTTTCTGCATTGTTCGGTGATCGTGAGGTTGTCACGTTGAATTTGGGTGTTAGTACCAAAATTTGGTCTAACATTTTCACACATATTTGCTTTCTCTTCTTCGCAGGTATGGATTATACTTGCAGCTGGCAGGCCCGGATCGGACTTGGATTTCTTGGATTATCCAGAACACATCTTCCTTCATTCAGCAAGATATGTTCTGGGGGGCAAAATGTTGACCCGCTTTTTAGTCAAAGCAGTCATACATGGAATCTCTTCTGAACAATACGCTCAAGTGTTGGGAATACCGTCAGAAGACAGCAAGCGATTTGGTTGAAATCGCATCACAAACAAAGAATGGCCCGGATCTCCTATCGGACGACGTTTTCTGGGCCCGAAATCATCAATTACGGAGCAAAGCTCAGTAATTCTCGTAGCTCTCTGAATAAGCTTCAGTTTGAGCTTTGGTTCAACTCAATCGGACTTACGGTTTCAAAGTTATGCCTATTTCCGTGAACGGATGCAGAACCGGAAACTTGGATTTGGAATTAGCATATCCCTTTCGGATCGGATCGGCCTAGGAGGACCGGATCGGATTAAGACATCACTCCTTCACCAACTCAGCATCTTCCCTTCAACGCACAGGTGCCGGATCGGATTGGAGACCCCGGTTCGGATCGGGATGAGGCAGACCCGATCCGCCTGCATTAATCTACACAAAACTTCGCAATGTCTTCGGCTCCAAAGCTCCGCACCGGTTCGGATCGAGACCGAACCGATCCCCCTCGACTCTGCACAGAAGTGCACGCACGCTCTCTGCTAGAACAACCGGCTCGGTTCGGATCCAATCTGAACCGAATGGGCCTGCTGCTGCCACACTTCAGATTTGACTGATTCTCTTGCCATAACCACCTCCTACAAACACGGATCGGCCTCCACCTATCCTAGCACGACCTGAATACCACTTCTCCACTACTTCCGAGATTACCTCAGCGCGTGCCACGTGCCCCTCCGATCCGAACCGATTCAGACTCCCTGGCACTCCTCTACGCCTATAAATACACCACAACATGGCCATTTCAAGGGACTTTTGGCACTTGTTCTGGAGGGATTCCACCATTATCGACACAAGGACTTTGTGAACAGCGGAAGACCGCCCTCTAATCAATCAAAACACGAGGATTTCGTGTATAATCTTCCCTTTAATCCCCTCTTCTTCACTGTAAACACGAGGATTTCATGTATAAACTGCAAACAAACATCATTGTAATAGTTTACTTAAGATTTAAGAAACTATAAAGTGGACGTAGGCTTGGATTGAGCCCAACCACTATAAAAATATTGTGTGTATGCTTTACTTTTACTGCTTTTTCTGCATTGTTCGGTGATCGTGAGGTTGTCACGTTGAATTTGGGTGTTAGTACCAAAATTTGGTCTAACATTTTCACACATATTTGCTTTCTCTTCTTCGCAGGTATGGATTATACTTGCAGCTGGCAGGCCCGGATCGGACTTGGATTTCTTGGATTATCCAGAACACATCTTCCTTCATTCAGCAAGATATGTTCTGGGGGGCAAAATGTTGACCCGCTTTTTAGTCAAAGCAGTCATACATGGAATCTCTTCTGAACAATACGCTCAAGTGTTGGGAATACCGTCAGAAGACAGCAAGCGATTTGGTTGAAATCGCATCACAAACAAAGAATGGCCCGGATCTCCTATCGGACGACGTTTTCTGGGCCCGAAATCATCAATTACGGAGCAAAGCTCAGTAATTCTCGTAGCTCTCTGAATAAGCTTCAGTTTGAGCTTTGGTTCAACTCAATCGGACTTACGGTTTCAAAGTTATGCCTATTTCCGTGAACGGATGCAGAACCGGAAACTTGGATTTGGAATTAGCATATCCCTTTCGGATCGGATCGGCCTAGGAGGACCGGATCGGATTAAGACATCACTCCTTCACCAACTCAGCATCTTCCCTTCAACGCACAGGTGCCGGATCGGATTGGAGACCCCGGTTCGGATCGGGATGAGGCAGACCCGATCCGCCTGCATTAATCTACACAAAACTTCGCAATGTCTTCGGCTCCAAAGCTCCGCACCGGTTCGGATCGAGACCGAACCGATCCCCCTCGACTCTGCACAGAAGTGCACGCACGCTCTCTGCTAGAACAACCGGCTCGGTTCGGATCCAATCTGAACCGAATGGGCCTGCTGCTGCCACACTTCAGATTTGACTGATTCTCTTGCCATAACCACCTCCTACAAACACGGATCGGCCTCCACCTATCCTAGCACGACCTGAATACCACTTCTCCACTACTTCCGAGATCACCTCAGCGCGTGCCACGTGCCCCTCCGATCCGAACCGATTCAGACTCCCTGGCACTCCTCTACGCCTATAAATACACCACAACATGGCCATTTCAAGGGACTTTTGGCACTTGTTCTGGAGGGATTCCACCATTATCGACACAAGGACTTTGTGAACAGCGGAAGACCGCCCTCTAATCAATCAAAACACGAGGATTTCGTGTATAATCTTCCCTTTAATCCCCTCTTCTTCACTGTAAACACGAGGATTTCATGTATAAACTGCAAACAAACATCATTGTAATAGTTTACTTAAGATTTAAGAAACTATAAAGTGGACGTAGGCTTGGATTGAGCCCAACCACTATAAAAATATTGTGTGTATGCTTTACTTTTACTGCTTTTTCTGCATTGTTCGGTGATCGTGAGGTTGTCACGTTGAATTTGGGTGTTAGTACCAAAATTTGGTCTAACATTTTCACACATATTTGCTTTCTCTTCTTCGCAGGTATGGATTATACTTGCAGCTGGCAGGCCCGGATCGGACTTGGATTTCTTGGATTATCCAGAACACATCTTCCTTCATTCAGCAAGATATGTTCTGGGGGGCAAAATGTTGACCCGCTTTTTAGTCAAAGCAGTCATACATGGAATCTCTTCTGAACAATACGCTCAAGTGTTGGGAATACCGTCAGAAGACAGCAAGCGATTTGGTTGAAATCGCATCACAAACAAAGAATGGCCCGGATCTCCTATCGGACGACGTTTTCTGGGCCCGAAATCATCAATTACGGAGCAAAGCTCAGTAATTCTCGTAGCTCTCTGAATAAGCTTCAGTTTGAGCTTTGGTTCAACTCAATCGGACTTACGGTTTCAAAGTTATGCCTATTTCCGTGAACGGATGCAGAACCGGAAACTTGGATTTGGAATTAGCATATCCCTTTCGGATCGGATCGGCCTAGGAGGACCGGATCGGATTAAGACATCACTCCTTCACCAACTCAGCATCTTCCCTTCAACGCACAGGTGCCGGATCGGATTGGAGACCCCGGTTCGGATCGGGATGAGGCAGACCCGATCCGCCTGCATTAATCTACACAAAACTTCGCAATGTCTTCGGCTCCAAAGCTCCGCACCGGTTCGGATCGAGACCGAACCGATCCCCCTCGACTCTGCACAGAAGTGCACGCACGCTCTCTGCTAGAACAACCGGCTCGGTTCGGATCCAATCTGAACCGAATGGGCCTGCTGCTGCCACACTTCAGATTTGACTGATTCTCTTGCCATAACCACCTCCTACAAACACGGATCGGCCTCCACCTATCCTAGCACGACCTGAATACCACTTCTCCACTACTTCCGAGATTACCTCAGCGCGTGCCACGTGCCCCTCCGATCCGAACCGATTCAGACTCCCTGGCACTCCTCTACGCCTATAAATACACCACAACATGGCCATTTCAAGGGACTTTTGGCACTTGTTCTGGAGGGATTCCACCATTATCGACACAAGGACTTTGTGAACAGCGGAAGACCGCCCTCTAATCAATCAAAACACGAGGATTTCGTGTATAATCTTCCCTTTAATCCCCTCTTCTTCACTGTAAACACGAGGATTTCATGTATAAACTGCAAACAAACATCATTGTAATAGTTTACTTAAGATTTAAGAAACTATAAAGTGGACGTAGGCTTGGATTGAGCCCAACCACTATAAAAATATTGTGTGTATGCTTTACTTTTACTGCTTTTTCTGCATTGTTCGGTGATCGTGAGGTTGTCACGTTGAATTTGGGTGTTAGTACCAAAATTTGGTCTAACATTTTCACACATATTTGCTTTCTCTTCTTCGCAGGTATGGATTATACTTGCAGCTGGCAGGCCCGGATCGGACTTGGATTTCTTGGATTATCCAGAACACATCTTCCTTCATTCAGCAAGATATGTTCTGGGGGGCAAAATGTTGACCCGCTTTTTAGTCAAAGCAGTCATACATGGAATCTCTTCTGAACAATACGCTCAAGTGTTGGGAATACCGTCAGAAGACAGCAAGCGATTTGGTTGAAATCGCATCACAAACAAAGAATGGCCCGGATCTCCTATCGGACGACGTTTTCTGGGCCCGAAATCATCAATTACGGAGCAAAGCTCAGTAATTCTCGTAGCTCTCTGAATAAGCTTCAGTTTGAGCTTTGGTTCAACTCAATCGGACTTACGGTTTCAAAGTTATGCCTATTTCCGTGAACGGATGCAGAACCGGAAACTTGGATTTGGAATTAGCATATCCCTTTCGGATCGGATCGGCCTAGGAGGACCGGATCGGATTAAGACATCACTCCTTCACCAACTCAGCATCTTCCCTTCAACGCACAGGTGCCGGATCGGATTGGAGACCCCGGTTCGGATCGGGATGAGGCAGACCCGATCCGCCTGCATTAATCTACACAAAACTTCGCAATGTCTTCGGCTCCAAAGCTCCGCACCGGTTCGGATCGAGACCGAACCGATCCCCCTCGACTCTGCACAGAAGTGCACGCACGCTCTCTGCTAGAACAACCGGCTCGGTTCGGATCCAATCTGAACCGAATGGGCCTGCTGCTGCCACACTTCAGATTTGACTGATTCTCTTGCCATAACCACCTCCTACAAACACGGATCGGCCTCCACCTATCCTAGCACGACCTGAATACCACTTCTCCACTACTTCCGAGATCACCTCAGCGCGTGCCACGTGCCCCTCCGATCCGAACCGATTCAGACTCCCTGGCACTCCTCTACGCCTATAAATACACCACAACATGGCCATTTCAAGGGACTTTTGGCACTTGTTCTGGAGGGATTCCACCATTATCGACACAAGGACTTTGTGAACAGCGGAAGACCGCCCTCTAATCAATCAAAACACGAGGATTTCGTGTATAATCTTCCCTTTAATCCCCTCTTCTTCACTGTAAACACGAGGATTTCATGTATAAACTGCAAACAAACATCATTGTAATAGTTTACTTAAGATTTAAGAAACTATAAAGTGGACGTAGGCTTGGATTGAGCCCAACCACTATAAAAATATTGTGTGTATGCTTTACTTTTACTGCTTTTTCTGCATTGTTCGGTGATCGTGAGGTTGTCACGTTGAATTTGGGTGTTAGTACCAAAATTTGGTCTAACATTTTCACACATATTTGCTTTCTCTTCTTCGCAGGTATGGATTATACTTGCAGCTGGCAGGCCCGGATCGGACTTGGATTTCTTGGATTATCCAGAACACATCTTCCTTCATTCAGCAAGATATGTTCTGGGGGGCAAAATGTTGACCCGCTTTTTAGTCAAAGCAGTCATACATGGAATCTCTTCTGAACAATACGCTCAAGTGTTGGGAATACCGTCAGAAGACAGCAAGCGATTTGGTTGAAATCGCATCACAAACAAAGAATGGCCCGGATCTCCTATCGGACGACGTTTTCTGGGCCCGAAATCATCAATTACGGAGCAAAGCTCAGTAATTCTCGTAGCTCTCTGAATAAGCTTCAGTTTGAGCTTTGGTTCAACTCAATCGGACTTACGGTTTCAAAGTTATGCCTATTTCCGTGAACGGATGCAGAACCGGAAACTTGGATTTGGAATTAGCATATCCCTTTCGGATCGGATCGGCCTAGGAGGACCGGATCGGATTAAGACATCACTCCTTCACCAACTCAGCATCTTCCCTTCAACGCACAGGTGCCGGATCGGATTGGAGACCCCGGTTCGGATCGGGATGAGGCAGACCCGATCCGCCTGCATTAATCTACACAAAACTTCGCAATGTCTTCGGCTCCAAAGCTCCGCACCGGTTCGGATCGAGACCGAACCGATCCCCCTCGACTCTGCACAGAAGTGCACGCACGCTCTCTGCTAGAACAACCGGCTCGGTTCGGATCCAATCCGAACCGAATGGGCCTGCTGCTGCCACACTTCAGATTTGACTGATTCTCTTGCCATAACCACCTCCTACAAACACGGATCGGCCTCCACCTATCCTAGCACGACCTGAATACCACTTCTCCACTACTTCCAAGATCACCTCAGCGCGTGCCACGTGCCCCTCCGATCCGAACCGATTCAGACTCCCTGGCACTCCTCTACGCCTATAAATACACCACAACATGGCCATTTCAAGGGACTTTTGGCACTTGTTCTGGAGGGATTCCACCATTATCGACACAAGGACTTTGTGAACAGCGGAAGACCGCCCTCTAATCAATCAAAACACGAGGATTTCGTGTATAATCTTCCCTTTAATCCCCTCTTCTTCACTGTAAACACGAGGATTTCATGTATAAACTGCAAACAAACATCATTGTAATAGTTTACTTAAGATTTAAGAAACTATAAAGTGGACGTAGGCTTGGATTGAGCCCAACCACTATAAAAATATTGTGTGTATGCTTTACTTTTACTGCTTTTTCTGCATTGTTCGGTGATCGTGAGGTTGTCACGTTGAATTTGGGTGTTAGTACCAAAATTTGGTCTAACATTTTCACACATATTTGCTTTCTCTTCTTCGCAAGTATGGATTATACTTGCAGCTGGCAGGCCCGGATCGGACTTGGATTTCTTGGATTATCCAGAACACATCTTCCTTCATTCAGCAAGATATGTTCTGGGGGGCAAAATGTTGACCCGCTTTTTAGTCAAAGCAGTCATACATGGAATCTCTTCTGAACAATACGCTCAAGTGTTGGGAATACCGTCAGAAGACAGCAAGCGATTTGGTTGAAATCGCATCACAAACAAAGAATGGCCCGGATCTCCTATCGGACGACGTTTTCTGGGCCCGAAATCATCAATTACGGAGCAAAGCTCAGTAATTCTCGTAGCTCTCTGAATAAGCTTCAGTTTGAGCTTTGGTTCAACTCAATCGGACTTACGGTTTCAAAGTTATGCCTATTTCCGTGAACGGATGCAGAACCGGAAACTTGGATTTGGAATTAGCATATCCCTTTCGGATCGGATCGGCCTAGGAGGACCGGATCGGATTAAGACATCACTCCTTCACCAACTCAGCATCTTCCCTTCAACGCACAGGTGCCGGATCGGATTGGAGACCCCGGTTCGGATCGGGATGAGGCAGACCCGATCCGCCTGCATTAATCTACACAAAACTTCGCAATGTCTTCGGCTCCAAAGCTCCGCACCGGTTCGGATCGAGACCGAACCGATCCCCCTCGACTCTGCACAGAAGTGCACGCACGCTCTCTGCTAGAACAACCGGCTCGGTTCGGATCCAATCTGAACCGAATGGGCCTGCTGCTGCCACACTTCAGATTTGACTGATTCTCTTGCCATAACCACCTCCTACAAACACGGATCGGCCTCCACCTATCCTAGCACGACCTGAATACCACTTCTCCACTACTTCCGAGATCACCTCAGCGCGTGCCACGTGCCCCTCCGATCCGAACCGATTCAGACTCCCTGGCACTCCTCTACGCCTATAAATACACCACAACATGGCCATTTCAAGGGACTTTTGGCACTTGTTCTGGAGGGATTCCACCATTATCGACACAAGGACTTTGTGAACAGCGGAAGACCGCCCTCTAATCAATCAAAACACGAGGATTTCGTGTATAATCTTCCCTTTAATCCCCTCTTCTTCACTGTAAACACGAGGATTTCATGTATAAACTGCAAACAAACATCATTGTAATAGTTTACTTAAGATTTAAGAAACTATAAAGTGGACGTAGGCTTGGATTGAGCCCAACCACTATAAAAATATTGTGTGTATGCTTTACTTTTACTGCTTTTTCTGCATTGTTCGGTGATCGTGAGGTTGTCACGTTGAATTTGGGTGTTAGTACCAAAATTTGGTCTAACATTTTCACACATATTTGCTTTCTCTTCTTCGCAGGTATGGATTATACTTGCAGCTGGCAGGCCCGGATCGGACTTGGATTTCTTGGATTATCCAGAACACATCTTCCTTCATTCAGCAAGATATGTTCTGGGGGGCAAAATGTTGACCCGCTTTTTAGTCAAAGCAGTCATACATGGAATCTCTTCTGAACAATACGCTCAAGTGTTGGGAATACCGTCAGAAGACAGCAAGCGATTTGGTTGAAATCGCATCACAAACAAAGAATGGCCCGGATCTCCTATCGGACGACGTTTTCTGGGCCCGAAATCATCAATTACGGAGCAAAGCTCAGTAATTCTCGTAGCTCTCTGAATAAGCTTCAGTTTGAGCTTTGGTTCAACTCAATCGGACTTACGGTTTCAAAGTTATGCCTATTTCCGTGAACGGATGCAGAACCGGAAACTTGGATTTGGAATTAGCATATCCCTTTCGGATCGGATCGGCCTAGGAGGACCGGATCGGATTAAGACATCACTCCTTCACCAACTCAGCATCTTCCCTTCAACGCACAGGTGCCGGATCGGATTGGAGACCCCGGTTCGGATCGGGATGAGGCAGACCCGATCCGCCTGCATTAATCTACACAAAACTTCGCAATGTCTTCGGCTCCAAAGCTCCGCACCGGTTCGGATCGAGACCGAACCGATCCCCCTCGACTCTGCACAGAAGTGCACGCACGCTCTCTGCTAGAACAACCGGCTCGGTTCGGATCCAATCCGAACCGAATGGGCCTGCTGCTGCCACACTTCAGATTTGACTGATTCTCTTGCCATAACCACCTCCTACAAACACGGATCGGCCTCCACCTATCCTAGCACGACCTGAATACCACTTCTCCACTACTTCCGAGATCACCTCAGCGCGTGCCACGTGCCCCTCCGATCCGAACCGATTCAGACTCCCTGGCACTCCTCTACGCCTATAAATACACCACAACATGGCCATTTCAAGGGACTTTTGGCACTTGTTCTGGAGGGATTCCACCATTATCGACACAAGGACTTTGTGAACAGCGGAAGACCGCCCTCTAATCAATCAAAACACGAGGATTTCGTGTATAATCTTCCCTTTAATCCCCTCTTCTTCACTGTAAACACGAGGATTTCATGTATAAACTGCAAACAAACATCATTGTAATAGTTTACTTAAGATTTAAGAAACTATAAAGTGGACGTAGGCTTGGATTGAGCCCAACCACTATAAAAATATTGTGTGTATGCTTTACTTTTACTGCTTTTTCTGCATTGTTCGGTGATCGTGAGGTTGTCACGTTGAATTTGGGTGTTAGTACCAAAATTTGGTCTAACATTTTCACACATATTTGCTTTCTCTTCTTCGCAAGTATGGATTATACTTGCAGCTGGCAGGCCCGGATCGGACTTGGATTTCTTGGATTATCCAGAACACATCTTCCTTCATTCAGCAAGATATGTTCTGGGGGGCAAAATGTTGACCCGCTTTTTAGTCAAAGCAGTCATACATGGAATCTCTTCTGAACAATACGCTCAAGTGTTGGGAATACCGTCAGAAGACAGCAAGCGATTTGGTTGAAATCGCATCACAAACAAAGAATGGCCCGGATCTCCTATCGGACGACGTTTTCTGGGCCCGAAATCATCAATTACGGAGCAAAGCTCAGTAATTCTCGTAGCTCTCTGAATAAGCTTCAGTTTGAGCTTTGGTTCAACTCAATCGGACTTACGGTTTCAAAGTTATGCCTATTTCCGTGAACGGATGCAGAACCGGAAACTTGGATTTGGAATTAGCATATCCCTTTCGGATCGGATCGGCCTAGGAGGACCGGATCGGATTAAGACATCACTCCTTCACCAACTCAGCATCTTCCCTTCAACGCACAGGTGCCGGATCGGATTGGAGACCCCGGTTCGGATCGGGATGAGGCAGACCCGATCCGCCTGCATTAATCTACACAAAACTTCGCAATGTCTTCGGCTCCAAAGCTCCGCACCGGTTCGGATCGAGACCGAACCGATCCCCCTCGACTCTGCACAGAAGTGCACGCACGCTCTCTGCTAGAACAACCGGCTCGGTTCGGATCCAATCCGAACCGAATGGGCCTGCTGCTGCCACACTTCAGATTTGACTGATTCTCTTGCCATAACCACCTCCTACAAACACGGATCGGCCTCCACCTATCCTAGCACGACCTGAATACCACTTCTCCACTACTTCCGAGATCACCTCAGCGCGTGCCACGTGCCCCTCCGATCCGAACCGATTCAGACTCCCTGGCACTCCTCTACGCCTATAAATACACCACAACATGGCCATTTCAAGGGACTTTTGGCACTTGTTCTGGAGGGATTCCACCATTATCGACACAAGGACTTTGTGAACAGCGGAAGACCGCCCTCTAATCAATCAAAACACGAGGATTTCGTGTATAATCTTCCCTTTAATCCCCTCTTCTTCACTGTAAACACGAGGATTTCATGTATAAACTGCAAACAAACATCATTGTAATAGTTTACTTAAGATTTAAGAAACTATAAAGTGGACGTAGGCTTGGATTGAGCCCAACCACTATAAAAATATTGTGTGTATGCTTTACTTTTACTGCTTTTTCTGCATTGTTCGGTGATCGTGAGGTTGTCACGTTGAATTTGGGTGTTAGTACCAAAATTTGGTCTAACATTTTCACACATATTTGCTTTCTCTTCTTCGCAAGTATGGATTATACTTGCAGCTGGCAGGCCCGGATCGGACTTGGATTTCTTGGATTATCCAGAACACATCTTCCTTCATTCAGCAAGATATGTTCTGGGGGGCAAAATGTTGACCCGCTTTTTAGTCAAAGCAGTCATACATGGAATCTCTTCTGAACAATACGCTCAAGTGTTGGGAATACCGTCAGAAGACAGCAAGCGATTTGGTTGAAATCGCATCACAAACAAAGAATGGCCCGGATCTCCTATCGGACGACGTTTTCTGGGCCCGAAATCATCAATTACGGAGCAAAGCTCAGTAATTCTCGTAGCTCTCTGAATAAGCTTCAGTTTGAGCTTTGGTTCAACTCAATCGGACTTACGGTTTCAAAGTTATGCCTATTTCCGTGAACGGATGCAGAACCGGAAACTTGGATTTGGAATTAGCATATCCCTTTCGGATCGGATCGGCCTAGGAGGACCGGATCGGATTAAGACATCACTCCTTCACCAACTCAGCATCTTCCCTTCAACGCACAGGTGCCGGATCGGATTGGAGACCCCGGTTCGGATCGGGATGAGGCAGACCCGATCCGCCTGCATTAATCTACACAAAACTTCGCAATGTCTTCGGCTCCAAAGCTCCGCACCGGTTCGGATCGAGACCGAACCGATCCCCCTCGACTCTGCACAGAAGTGCACGCACGCTCTCTGCTAGAACAACCGGCTCGGTTCGGATCCAATCTGAACCGAATGGGCCTGCTGCTGCCACACTTCAGATTTGACTGATTCTCTTGCCATAACCACCTCCTACAAACACGGATCGGCCTCCACCTATCCTAGCACGACCTGAATACCACTTCTCCACTACTTCCGAGATCACCTCAGCGCGTGCCACGTGCCCCTCCGATCCGAACCGATTCAGACTCCCTGGCACTCCTCTACGCCTATAAATACACCACAACATGGCCATTTCAAGGGACTTTTGGCACTTGTTCTGGAGGGATTCCACCATTATCGACACAAGGACTTTGTGAACAGCGGAAGACCGCCCTCTAATCAATCAAAACACGAGGATTTCGTGTATAATCTTCCCTTTAATCCCCTCTTCTTCACTGTAAACACGAGGATTTCATGTATAAACTGCAAACAAACATCATTGTAATAGTTTACTTAAGATTTAAGAAACTATAAAGTGGACGTAGGCTTGGATTGAGCCCAACCACTATAAAAATATTGTGTGTATGCTTTACTTTTACTGCTTTTTCTGCATTGTTCGGTGATCGTGAGGTTGTCACGTTGAATTTGGGTGTTAGTACCAAAATTTGGTCTAACATTTTCACACATATTTGCTTTCTCTTCTTCGCAGGTATGGATTATACTTGCAGCTGGCAGGCCCGGATCGGACTTGGATTTCTTGGATTATCCAGAACACATCTTCCTTCATTCAGCAAGATATGTTCTGGGGGGCAAAATGTTGACCCGCTTTTTAGTCAAAGCAGTCATACATGGAATCTCTTCTGAACAATACGCTCAAGTGTTGGGAATACCGTCAGAAGACAGCAAGCGATTTGGTTGAAATCGCATCACAAACAAAGAATGGCCCGGATCTCCTATCGGACGACGTTTTCTGGGCCCGAAATCATCAATTACGGAGCAAAGCTCAGTAATTCTCGTAGCTCTCTGAATAAGCTTCAGTTTGAGCTTTGGTTCAACTCAATCGGACTTACGGTTTCAAAGTTATGCCTATTTCCGTGAACGGATGCAGAACCGGAAACTTGGATTTGGAATTAGCATATCCCTTTCGGATTGGATCGGCCTAGGAGGACCGGATCGGATTAAGACATCACTCCTTCACCAACTCAGCATCTTCCCTTCAACGCACAGGTGCCGGATCGGATTGGAGACCCCGGTTCGGATCGGGATGAGGCAGACCCGATCCGCCTGCATTAATCTACACAAAACTTCGCAATGTCTTCGGCTCCAAAGCTCCACACCGGTTCGGATCGAGACCGAACCGATCCCCCTCGACTCTGCACAGAAGTGCACGCACGCTCTCTGCTAGAACAACCGGCTCGGTTCGGATCCAATCCGAACCGAATGGGCCTGCTGCTGCCACACTTCAGATTTGACTGATTCTCTTGCCATAACCACCTCCTACAAACACGGATCGGCCTCCACCTATCCTAGCACGACCTGAATACCACTTCTCCACTACTTCCGAGATCACCTCAGCGCGTGCCACGTGCCCCTCCGATCCGAACCGATTCAGACTCCCTGGCACTCCTCTACGCCTATAAATACACCACAACATGGCCATTTCAAGGGACTTTTGGCACTTGTTCTGGAGGGATTCCACCATTATCGACACAAGGACTTTGTGAACAGCGGAAGACCGCCCTCTAATCAATCAAAACACGAGGATTTCATGTATAATCTTCCCTTTAATCCCCTCTTCTTCACTGTAAACACGAGGATTTCATGTATAAACTGCAAACAAACATCATTGTAATAGTTTACTTAAGATTTAAGAAACTATAAAGTGGACGTAGGCTTGGATTGAGCCCAACCACTATAAAAATATTGTGTGTATGCTTTACTTTTACTGCTTTTTCTGCATTGTTCGGTGATCGTGAGGTTGTCACGTTGAATTTGGGTGTTAGTACCAAAATTTGGTCTAACATTTTCACACATATTTGCTTTCTCTTCTTCGCAGGTATGGATTATACTTGCAGCTGGCAGGCCCGGATCGGACTTGGATTTCTTGGATTATCCAGAACACATCTTCCTTCATTCAGCAAGATATGTTCTGGGGGGCAAAATGTTGACCCGCTTTTTAGTCAAAGCAGTCATACATGGAATCTCTTCTGAACAATACGCTCAAGTGTTGGGAATACCGTCAGAAGACAGCAAGCGATTTGGTTGAAATCGCATCACAAACAAAGAATGGCCCGGATCTCCTATCGGACGACGTTTTCTGGGCCCGAAATCATCAATTACGGAGCAAAGCTCAGTAATTCTCGTAGCTCTCTGAATAAGCTTCAGTTTGAGCTTTGGTTCAACTCAATCGGACTTACGGTTTCAAAGTTATGCCTATTTCCGTGAACGGATGCAGAACCGGAAACTTGGATTTGGAATTAGCATATCCCTTTCGGATCGGATCGGCCTAGGAGGACCGGATCGGATTAAGACATCACTCCTTCACCAACTCAGCATCTTCCCTTCAACGCACAGGTGCCGGATCGGATTGGAGACCCCGGTTCGGATCGGGATGAGGCAGACCCGATCCGCCTGCATTAATCTACACAAAACTTCGCAATGTCTTCGGCTCCAAAGCTCCGCACCGGTTCGGATCGAGACCGAACCGATCCCCCTCGACTCTGCACAGAAGTGCACGCACGCTCTCTGCTAGAACAACCGGCTCGGTTCGGATCCAATCCGAACCGAATGGGCCTGCTGCTGCCACACTTCAGATTTGACTGATTCTCTTGCCATAACCACCTCCTACAAACACGGATCGGCCTCCACCTATCCTAGCACGACCTGAATACCACTTCTCCACTACTTCCGAGATCACCTCAGCGCGTGCCACGTGCCCCTCCGATCCGAACCGATTCAGACTCCCTGGCACTCCTCTACGCCTATAAATACACCACAACATGGCCATTTCAAGGGACTTTTGGCACTTGTTCTGGAGGGATTCCACCATTATCGACACAAGGACTTTGTGAACAGCGGAAGACCGCCCTCTAATCAATCAAAACACGAGGATTTCGTGTATAATCTTCCCTTTAATCCCCTCTTCTTCACTGTAAACACGAGGATTTCATGTATAAACTGCAAACAAACATCATTGTAATAGTTTACTTAAGATTTAAGAAACTATAAAGTGGACGTAGGCTTGGATTGAGCCCAACCACTATAAAAATATTGTGTGTATGCTTTACTTTTACTGCTTTTTCTGCATTGTTCGGTGATCGTGAGGTTGTCACGTTGAATTTGGGTGTTAGTACCAAAATTTGGTCTAACATTTTCACACATATTTGCTTTCTCTTCTTCGCAAGTATGGATTATACTTGCAGCTGGCAGGCCCGGATCGGACTTGGATTTCTTGGATTATCCAGAACACATCTTCCTTCATTCAGCAAGATATGTTCTGGGGGGCAAAATGTTGACCCGCTTTTTAGTCAAAGCAGTCATACATGGAATCTCTTCTGAACAATACGCTCAAGTGTTGGGAATACCGTCAGAAGACAGCAAGCGATTTGGTTGAAATCGCATCACAAACAAAGAATGGCCCGGATCTCCTATCGGACGACGTTTTCTGGGCCCGAAATCATCAATTACGGAGCAAAGCTCAGTAATTCTCGTAGCTCTCTGAATAAGCTTCAGTTTGAGCTTTGGTTCAACTCAATCGGACTTACGGTTTCAAAGTTATGCCTATTTCCGTGAACGGATGCAGAACCGGAAACTTGGATTTGGAATTAGCATATCCCTTTCGGATCGGATCGGCCTAGGAGGACCGGATCGGATTAAGACATCACTCCTTCACCAACTCAGCATCTTCCCTTCAACGCACAGGTGCCGGATCGGATTGGAGACCCCGGTTCGGATCGGGATGAGGCAGACCCGATCCGCCTGCATTAATCTACACAAAACTTCGCAATGTCTTCGGCTCCAAAGCTCCGCACCGGTTCGGATCGAGACCGAACCGATCCCCCTCGACTCTGCACAGAAGTGCACGCACGCTCTCTGCTAGAACAACCGGCTCGGTTCGGATCCAATCCGAACCGAATGGGCCTGCTGCTGCCACACTTCAGATTTGACTGATTCTCTTGCCATAACCACCTCCTACAAACACGGATCGGCCTCCACCTATCCTAGCACGACCTGAATACCACTTCTCCACTACTTCCGAGATCACCTCAGCGCGTGCCACGTGCCCCTCCGATCCGAACCGATTCAGACTCCCTGGCACTCCTCTACGCCTATAAATACACCACAACATGGCCATTTCAAGGGACTTTTGGCACTTGTTCTGGAGGGATTCCACCATTATCGACACAAGGACTTTGTGAACAGCGGAAGACCGCCCTCTAATCAATCAAAACACGAGGATTTCGTGTATAATCTTCCCTTTAATCCCCTCTTCTTCACTGTAAACACGAGGATTTCATGTATAAACTGCAAACAAACATCATTGTAATAGTTTACTTAAGATTTAAGAAACTATAAAGTGGACGTAGGCTTGGATTGAGCCCAACCACTATAAAAATATTGTGTGTATGCTTTACTTTTACTGCTTTTTCTGCATTGTTCGGTGATCGTGAGGTTGTCACGTTGAATTTGGGTGTTAGTACCAAAATTTGGTCTAACATTTTCACACATATTTGCTTTCTCTTCTTCGCAAGTATGGATTATACTTGCAGCTGGCAGGCCCGGATCGGACTTGGATTTCTTGGATTATCCAGAACACATCTTCCTTCATTCAGCAAGATATGTTCTGGGGGGCAAAATGTTGACCCGCTTTTTAGTCAAAGCAGTCATACATGGAATCTCTTCTGAACAATACGCTCAAGTGTTGGGAATACCGTCAGAAGACAGCAAGCGATTTGGTTGAAATCGCATCACAAACAAAGAATGGCCCGGATCTCCTATCGGACGACGTTTTCTGGGCCCGAAATCATCAATTACGGAGCAAAGCTCAGTAATTCTCGTAGCTCTCTGAATAAGCTTCAGTTTGAGCTTTGGTTCAACTCAATCGGACTTACGGTTTCAAAGTTATGCCTATTTCCGTGAACGGATGCAGAACCGGAAACTTGGATTTGGAATTAGCATATCCCTTTCGGATCGGATCGGCCTAGGAGGACCGGATCGGATTAAGACATCACTCCTTCACCAACTCAGCATCTTCCCTTCAACGCACAGGTGCCGGATCGGATTGGAGACCCCGGTTCGGATCGGGATGAGGCAGACCCGATCCGCCTGCATTAATCTACACAAAACTTCGCAATGTCTTCGGCTCCAAAGCTCCGCACCGGTTCGGATCGAGACCGAACCGATCCCCCTCGACTCTGCACAGAAGTGCACGCACGCTCTCTGCTAGAACAACCGGCTCGGTTCGGATCCAATCCGAACCGAATGGGCCTGCTGCTGCCACACTTCAGATTTGACTGATTCTCTTGCCATAACCACCTCCTACAAACACGGATCGGCCTCCACCTATCCTAGCACGACCTGAATACCACTTCTCCACTACTTCCGAGATCACCTCAGCGCGTGCCACGTGCCCCTCCGATCCGAACCGATTCAGACTCCCTGGCACTCCTCTACGCCTATAAATACACCACAACATGGCCATTTCAAGGGACTTTTGGCACTTGTTCTGGAGGGATTCCACCATTATCGACACAAGGACTTTGTGAACAGCGGAAGACCGCCCTCTAATCAATCAAAACACGAGGATTTCGTGTATAATCTTCCCTTTAATCCCCTCTTCTTCACTGTAAACACGAGGATTTCATGTATAAACTGCAAACAAACATCATTGTAATAGTTTACTTAAGATTTAAGAAACTATAAAGTGGACGTAGGCTTGGATTGAGCCCAACCACTATAAAAATATTGTGTGTATGCTTTACTTTTACTGCTTTTTCTGCATTGTTCGGTGATCGTGAGGTTGTCACGTTGAATTTGGGTGTTAGTACCAAAATTTGGTCTAACATTTTCACACATATTTGCTTTCTCTTCTTCGCAAGTATGGATTATACTTGCAGCTGGCAGGCCCGGATCGGACTTGGATTTCTTGGATTATCCAGAACACATCTTCCTTCATTCAGCAAGATATGTTCTGGGGGGCAAAATGTTGACCCGCTTTTTAGTCAAAACAGTCATACATGGAATCTCTTCTGAACAATACGCTCAAGTGTTGGGAATACCGTCAGAAGACAGCAAGCGATTTGGTTGAAATCGCATCACAAACAAAGAATGGCCCGGATCTCCTATCGGACGACGTTTTCTGGGCCCGAAATCATCAATTACGGAGCAAAGCTCAGTAATTCTCGTAGCTCTCTGAATAAGCTTCAGTTTGAGCTTTGGTTCAACTCAATCGGACTTACGGTTTCAAAGTTATGCCTATTTCCGTGAACGGATGCAGAACCGGAAACTTGGATTTGGAATTAGCATATCCCTTTCGGATCGGATCGGCCTAGGAGGACCGGATCGGATTAAGACATCACTCCTTCACCAACTCAGCATCTTCCCTTCAACGCACAGGTGCCGGATCGGATTGGAGACCCCGGTTCGGATCGGGATGAGGCAGACCCGATCCGCCTGCATTAATCTACACAAAACTTCGCAATGTCTTCGGCTCCAAAGCTCCGCACCGGTTCGGATCGAGACCGAACCGATCCCCCTCGACTCTGCACAGAAGTGCACGCACGCTCTCTGCTAGAACAACCGGCTCGGTTCGGATCCAATCCGAACCGAATGGGCCTGCTGCTGCCACACTTCAGATTTGACTGATTCTCTTGCCATAACCACCTCCTACAAACACGGATCGGCCTCCACCTATCCTAGCACGACCTGAATACCACTTCTCCACTACTTCCGAGATCACCTCAGCGCGTGCCACGTGCCCCTCCGATCCGAACCGATTCAGACTCCCTGGCACTCCTCTACGCCTATAAATACACCACAACATGGCCATTTCAAGGGACTTTTGGCACTTGTTCTGGAGGGATTCCACCATTATCGACACAAGGACTTTGTGAACAGCGGAAGACCGCCCTCTAATCAATCAAAACACGAGGATTTCGTGTATAATCTTCCCTTTAATCCCCTCTTCTTCACTGTAAACACGAGGATTTCATGTATAAACTGCAAACAAACATCATTGTAATAGTTTACTTAAGATTTAAGAAACTATAAAGTGGACGTAGGCTTGGATTGAGCCCAACCACTATAAAAATATTGTGTGTATGCTTTACTTTTACTGCTTTTTCTGCATTGTTCGGTGATCGTGAGGTTGTCACGTTGAATTTGGGTGTTAGTACCAAAATTTGGTCTAACATTTTCACACATATTTGCTTTCTCTTCTTCGCAAGTATGGATTATACTTGCAGCTGGCAGGCCCGGATCGGACTTGGATTTCTTGGATTATCCAGAACACATCTTCCTTCATTCAGCAAGATATGTTCTGGGGGGCAAAATGTTGACCCGCTTTTTAGTCAAAGCAGTCATACATGGAATCTCTTCTGAACAATACGCTCAAGTGTTGGGAATACCGTCAGAAGACAGCAAGCGATTTGGTTGAAATCGCATCACAAACAAAGAATGGCCCGGATCTCCTATCGGACGACGTTTTCTGGGCCCGAAATCATCAATTACGGAGCAAAGCTCAGTAATTCTCGTAGCTCTCTGAATAAGCTTCAGTTTGAGCTTTGGTTCAACTCAATCGGACTTACGGTTTCAAAGTTATGCCTATTTCCGTGAACGGATGCAGAACCGGAAACTTGGATTTGGAATTAGCATATCCCTTTCGGATCGGATCGGCCTAGGAGGACCGGATCGGATTAAGACATCACTCCTTCACCAACTCAGCATCTTCCCTTCAACGCACAGGTGCCGGATCGGATTGGAGACCCCGGTTCGGATCGGGATGAGGCAGACCCGATCCGCCTGCATTAATCTACACAAAACTTCGCAATGTCTTCGGCTCCAAAGCTCCGCACCGGTTCGGATCGAGACCGAACCGATCCCCCTCGACTCTGCACAGAAGTGCACGCACGCTCTCTGCTAGAACAACCGGCTCGGTTCGGATCCAATCCGAACCGAATGGGCCTGCTGCTGCCACACTTCAGATTTGACTGATTCTCTTGCCATAACCACCTCCTACAAACACGGATCGGCCTCCACCTATCCTAGCACGACCTGAATACCACTTCTCCACTACTTCCGAGATCACCTCAGCGCGTGCCACGTGCCCCTCCGATCCGAACCGATTCAGACTCCCTGGCACTCCTCTACGCCTATAAATACACCACAACATGGCCATTTCAAGGGACTTTTGGCACTTGTTCTGGAGGGATTCCACCATTATCGACACAAGGACTTTGTGAACAGCGGAAGACCGCCCTCTAATCAATCAAAACACGAGGATTTCGTGTATAATCTTCCCTTTAATCCCCTCTTCTTCACTGTAAACACGAGGATTTCATGTATAAACTGCAAACAAACATCATTGTAATAGTTTACTTAAGATTTAAGAAACTATAAAGTGGACGTAGGCTTGGATTGAGCCCAACCACTATAAAAATATTGTGTGTATGCTTTACTTTTACTGCTTTTTCTGCATTGTTCGGTGATCGTGAGGTTGTCACGTTGAATTTGGGTGTTAGTACCAAAATTTGGTCTAACATTTTCACACATATTTGCTTTCTCTTCTTCGCAAGTATGGATTATACTTGCAGCTGGCAGGCCCGGATCGGACTTGGATTTCTTGGATTATCCAGAACACATCTTCCTTCATTCAGCAAGATATGTTCTGGGGGGCAAAATGTTGACCCGCTTTTTAGTCAAAACAGTCATACATGGAATCTCTTCTGAACAATACGCTCAAGTGTTGGGAATACCGTCAGAAGACAGCAAGCGATTTGGTTGAAATCGCATCACAAACAAAGAATGGCCCGGATCTCCTATCGGACGACGTTTTCTGGGCCCGAAATCATCAATTACGGAGCAAAGCTCAGTAATTCTCGTAGCTCTCTGAATAAGCTTCAGTTTGAGCTTTGGTTCAACTCAATCGGACTTACGGTTTCAAAGTTATGCCTATTTCCGTGAACGGATGCAGAACCGGAAACTTGGATTTGGAATTAGCATATCCCTTTCGGATCGGATCGGCCTAGGAGGACCGGATCGGATTAAGACATCACTCCTTCACCAACTCAGCATCTTCCCTTCAACGCACAGGTGCCGGATCGGATTGGAGACCCCGGTTCGGATCGGGATGAGGCAGACCCGATCCGCCTGCATTAATCTACACAAAACTTCGCAATGTCTTCGGCTCCAAAGCTCCGCACCGGTTCGGATCGAGACCGAACCGATCCCCCTCGACTCTGCACAGAAGTGCACGCACGCTCTCTGCTAGAACAACCGGCTCGGTTCGGATCCAATCCGAACCGAATGGGCCTGCTGCTGCCACACTTCAGATTTGACTGATTCTCTTGCCATAACCACCTCCTACAAACACGGATCGGCCTCCACCTATCCTAGCACGACCTGAATACCACTTCTCCACTACTTCCGAGATCACCTCAGCGCGTGCCACGTGCCCCTCCGATCCGAACCGATTCAGACTCCCTGGCACTCCTCTACGCCTATAAATACACCACAACATGGCCATTTCAAGGGACTTTTGGCACTTGTTCTGGAGGGATTCCACCATTATCGACACAAGGACTTTGTGAACAGCGGAAGACCGCCCTCTAATCAATCAAAACACGAGGATTTCGTGTATAATCTTCCCTTTAATCCCCTCTTCTTCACTGTAAACACGAGGATTTCATGTATAAACTGCAAACAAACATCATTGTAATAGTTTACTTAAGATTTAAGAAACTATAAAGTGGACGTAGGCTTGGATTGAGCCCAACCACTATAAAAATATTGTGTGTATGCTTTACTTTTACTGCTTTTTCTGCATTGTTCGGTGATCGTGAGGTTGTCACGTTGAATTTGGGTGTTAGTACCAAAATTTGGTCTAACATTTTCACACATATTTGCTTTCTCTTCTTCGCAAGTATGGATTATACTTGCAGCTGGCAGGCCCGGATCGGACTTGGATTTCTTGGATTATCCAGAACACATCTTCCTTCATTCAGCAAGATATGTTCTGGGGGGCAAAATGTTGACCCGCTTTTTAGTCAAAGCAGTCATACATGGAATCTCTTCTGAACAATACGCTCAAGTGTTGGGAATACCGTCAGAAGACAGCAAGCGATTTGGTTGAAATCGCATCACAAACAAAGAATGGCCCGGATCTCCTATCGGACGACGTTTTCTGGGCCCGAAATCATCAATTACGGAGCAAAGCTCAGTAATTCTCGTAGCTCTCTGAATAAGCTTCAGTTTGAGCTTTGGTTCAACTCAATCGGACTTACGGTTTCAAAGTTATGCCTATTTCCGTGAACGGATGCAGAACCGGAAACTTGGATTTGGAATTAGCATATCCCTTTCGGATCGGATCGGCCTAGGAGGACCGGATCGGATTAAGACATCACTCCTTCACCAACTCAGCATCTTCCCTTCAACGCACAGGTGCCGGATCGGATTGGAGACCCCGGTTCGGATCGGGATGAGGCAGACCCGATCCGCCTGCATTAATCTACACAAAACTTCGCAATGTCTTCGGCTCCAAAGCTCCGCACCGGTTCGGATCGAGACCGAACCGATCCCCCTCGACTCTGCACAGAAGTGCACGCACGCTCTCTGCTAGAACAACCGGCTCGGTTCGGATCCAATCTGAACCGAATGGGCCTGCTGCTGCCACACTTCAGATTTGACTGATTCTCTTGCCATAACCACCTCCTACAAACACGGATCGGCCTCCACCTATCCTAGCACGACCTGAATACCACTTCTCCACTACTTCCGAGATCACCTCAGCGCGTGCCACGTGCCCCTCCGATCCGAACCGATTCAGACTCCCTGGCACTCCTCTACGCCTATAAATACACCACAACATGGCCATTTCAAGGGACTTTTGGCACTTGTTCTGGAGGGATTCCACCATTATCGACACAAGGACTTTGTGAACAGCGGAAGACCGCCCTCTAATCAATCAAAACACGAGGATTTCGTGTATAATCTTCCCTTTAATCCCCTCTTCTTCACTGTAAACACGAGGATTTCATGTATAAACTGCAAACAAACATCATTGTAATAGTTTACTTAAGATTTAAGAAACTATAAAGTGGACGTAGGCTTGGATTGAGCCCAACCACTATAAAAATATTGTGTGTATGCTTTACTTTTACTGCTTTTTCTGCATTGTTCGGTGATCGTGAGGTTGTCACGTTGAATTTGGGTGTTAGTACCAAAATTTGGTCTAACATTTTCACACATATTTGCTTTCTCTTCTTCGCAGGTATGGATTATACTTGCAGCTGGCAGGCCCGGATCGGACTTGGATTTCTTGGATTATCCAGAACACATCTTCCTTCATTCAGCAAGATATGTTCTGGGGGGCAAAATGTTGACCCGCTTTTTAGTCAAAGCAGTCATACATGGAATCTCTTCTGAACAATACGCTCAAGTGTTGGGAATACCGTCAGAAGACAGCAAGCGATTTGGTTGAAATCGCATCACAAACAAAGAATGGCCCGGATCTCCTATCGGACGACGTTTTCTGGGCCCGAAATCATCAATTACGGAGCAAAGCTCAGTAATTCTCGTAGCTCTCTGAATAAGCTTCAGTTTGAGCTTTGGTTCAACTCAATCGGACTTACGGTTTCAAAGTTATGCCTATTTCCGTGAACGGATGCAGAACCGGAAACTTGGATTTGGAATTAGCATATCCCTTTCGGATTGGATCGGCCTAGGAGGACCGGATCGGATTAAGACATCACTCCTTCACCAACTCAGCATCTTCCCTTCAACGCACAGGTGCCGGATCGGATTGGAGACCCCGGTTCGGATCGGGATGAGGCAGACCCGATCCGCCTGCATTAATCTACACAAAACTTCGCAATGTCTTCGGCTCCAAAGCTCCGCACCGGTTCGGATCGAGACCGAACCGATCCCCCTCGACTCTGCACAGAAGTGCACGCACGCTCTCTGCTAGAACAACCGGCTCGGTTCGGATCCAATCCGAACCGAATGGGCCTGCTGCTGCCACACTTCAGATTTGACTGATTCTCTTGCCATAACCACCTCCTACAAACACGGATCGGCCTCCACCTATCCTAGCACGACCTGAATACCACTTCTCCACTACTTCCGAGATCACCTCAGCGCGTGCCACGTGCCCCTCCGATCCGAACCGATTCAGACTCCCTGGCACTCCTCTACGCCTATAAATACACCACAACATGGCCATTTCAAGGGACTTTTGGCACTTGTTCTGGAGGGATTCCACCATTATCGACACAAGGACTTTGTGAACAGCGGAAGACCGCCCTCTAATCAATCAAAACACGAGGATTTCGTGTATAATCTTCCCTTTAATCCCCTCTTCTTCACTGTAAACACGAGGATTTCATGTATAAACTGCAAACAAACATCATTGTAATAGTTTACTTAAGATTTAAGAAACTATAAAGTGGACGTAGGCTTGGATTGAGCCCAACCACTATAAAAATATTGTGTGTATGCTTTACTTTTACTGCTTTTTCTGCATTGTTCGGTGATCGTGAGGTTGTCACGTTGAATTTGGGTGTTAGTACCAAAATTTGGTCTAACATTTTCACACATATTTGCTTTCTCTTCTTCGCAGGTATGGATTATACTTGCAGCTGGCAGGCCCGGATCGGACTTGGATTTCTTGGATTATCCAGAACACATCTTCCTTCATTCAGCAAGATATGTTCTGGGGGGCAAAATGTTGACCCGCTTTTTAGTCAAAGCAGTCATACATGGAATCTCTTCTGAACAATACGCTCAAGTGTTGGGAATACCGTCAGAAGACAGCAAGCGATTTGGTTGAAATCGCATCACAAACAAAGAATGGCCCGGATCTCCTATCGGACGACGTTTTCTGGGCCCGAAATCATCAATTACGGAGCAAAGCTCAGTAATTCTCGTAGCTCTCTGAATAAGCTTCAGTTTGAGCTTTGGTTCAACTCAATCGGACTTACGGTTTCAAAGTTATGCCTATTTCCGTGAACGGATGCAGAACCGGAAACTTGGATTTGGAATTAGCATATCCCTTTCGGATTGGATCGGCCTAGGAGGACCGGATCGGATTAAGACATCACTCCTTCACCAACTCAGCATCTTCCCTTCAACGCACAGGTGCCGGATCGGATTGGAGACCCCGGTTCGGATCGGGATGAGGCAGACCCGATCCGCCTGCATTAATCTACACAAAACTTCGCAATGTCTTCGGCTCCAAAGCTCCGCACCGGTTCGGATCGAGACCGAACCGATCCCCCTCGACTCTGCACAGAAGTGCACGCACGCTCTCTGCTAGAACAACCGGCTCGGTTCGGATCCAATCCGAACCGAATGGGCCTGCTGCTGCCACACTTCAGATTTGACTGATTCTCTTGCCATAACCACCTCCTACAAACACGGATCGGCCTCCACCTATCCTAGCACGACCTGAATACCACTTCTCCACTACTTCCGAGATCACCTCAGCGCGTGCCACGTGCCCCTCCGATCCGAACCGATTCAGACTCCCTGGCACTCCTCTACGCCTATAAATACACCACAACATGGCCATTTCAAGGGACTTTTGGCACTTGTTCTGGAGGGATTCCACCATTATCGACACAAGGACTTTGTGAACAGCGGAAGACCGCCCTCTAATCAATCAAAACACGAGGATTTCGTGTATAATCTTCCCTTTAATCCCCTCTTCTTCACTGTAAACACGAGGATTTCATGTATAAACTGCAAACAAACATCATTGTAATAGTTTACTTAAGATTTAAGAAACTATAAAGTGGACGTAGGCTTGGATTGAGCCCAACCACTATAAAAATATTGTGTGTATGCTTTACTTTTACTGCTTTTTCTGCATTGTTCGGTGATCGTGAGGTTGTCACGTTGAATTTGGGTGTTAGTACCAAAATTTGGTCTAACATTTTCACACATATTTGCTTTCTCTTCTTCGCAGGTATGGATTATACTTGCAGCTGGCAGGCCCGGATCGGACTTGGATTTCTTGGATTATCCAGAACACATCTTCCTTCATTCAGCAAGATATGTTCTGGGGGGCAAAATGTTGACCCGCTTTTTAGTCAAAGCAGTCATACATGGAATCTCTTCTGAACAATACGCTCAAGTGTTGGGAATACCGTCAGAAGACAGCAAGCGATTTGGTTGAAATCGCATCACAAACAAAGAATGGCCCGGATCTCCTGTCGGACGACGTTTTATGGGCCCGAAATCATCAATTACGGAGCAGAGCTCAGTAATTCTCGTAGCTCTCTGAATAAGCTTCAGTTTGAGCTTTGGTTCAACTCAATCGGACTTACGGTTTGAAAGTTATGCCTATTTCCGTGAACGGATGCAGAACCGGAAACTTGGATTTGGAATTAGCATATCCCTTTCGGATCGGATCGGCCTAGGAGGACCGGATCGGATTAAGACATCACTCCTTCACCAACTCAGCATCTTCCCTTCAACGCACAGGTGCCGGATCGGATTGGAGACCCCGGTTCGGATCGGGATGAGGCAGACCCGATCCGCCTGCATTAATCTACACAAAACTTCGCAATGTCTTCGGCTCCAAAGCTCCGCACCGGTTCGGATCGAGACCGAACCGATCCCCCTCGACTCTGCACAGAAGTGCACGCACGCTCTCTGCTAGAACAACCGGCTCGGTTCGGATCCAATCCGAACCGAATGGGCCTGCTGCTGCCACACTTCAGATTTGACTGATTCTCTTGCCATAACCACCTCCTACAAACACGGATCGGCCTCCACCTATCCTAGCACGACCTGAATACCACTTCTCCACTACTTCCGAGATCACCTCAGCGCGTGCCACGTGCCCCTCCGATCCGAACCGATTCAGACTCCCTGGCACTCCTCTACGCCTATAAATACACCACAACATGGCCATTTCAAGGGACTTTTGGCACTTGTTCTGGAGGGATTCCACCATTATCGACACAAGGACTTTGTGAACAGCGGAAGACCGCCCTCTAATCAATCAAAACACGAGGATTTCGTGTATAATCTTCCCTTTAATCCCCTCTTCTTCACTGTAAACACGAGGATTTCATGTATAAACTGCAAACAAACATCATTGTAATAGTTTACTTAAGATTTAAGAAACTATAAAGTGGACGTAGGCTTGGATTGAGCCCAACCACTATAAAAATATTGTGTGTATGCTTTACTTTTACTGCTTTTTCTGCATTGTTCGGTGATCGTGAGGTTGTCACGTTGAATTTGGGTGTTAGTACCAAAATTTGGTCTAACATTTTCACACATATTTGCTTTCTCTTCTTCGCAGGTATGGATTATACTTGCAGCTGGCAGGCCCGGATCGGACTTGGATTTCTTGGATTATCCAGAACACATCTTCCTTCATTCAGCAAGATATGTTCTGGGGGGCAAAATGTTGACCCGCTTTTTAGTCAAAGCAGTCATACATGGAATCTCTTCTGAACAATACGCTCAAGTGTTGGGAATACCGTCAGAAGACAGCAAGCGATTTGGTTGAAATCGCATCACAAACAAAGAATGGCCCGGATCTCCTGTCGGACGACGTTTTATGGGCCCGAAATCATCAATTACGGAGCAGAGCTCAGTAATTCTCGTAGCTCTCTGAATAAGCTTCAGTTTGAGCTTTGGTTCAACTCAATCGGACTTACGGTTTGAAAGTTATGCCTATTTCCGTGAACGGATGCAGAACCGGAAACTTGGATTTGGAATTAGCATATCCCTTTCGGATCGGATCGGCCTAGGAGGACCGGATCGGATTAAGACATCACTCCTTCACCAACTCAGCATCTTCCCTTCAACGCACAGGTGCCGGATCGGATTGGAGACCCCGGTTCGGATCGGGATGAGGCAGACCCGATCCGCCTGCATTAATCTACACAAAACTTCGCAATGTCTTCGGCTCCAAAGCTCCGCACCGGTTCGGATCGAGACCGAACCGATCCCCCTCGACTCTGCACAGAAGTGCACGCACGCTCTCTGCTAGAACAACCGGCTCGGTTCGGATCCAATCCGAACCGAATGGGCCTGCTGCTGCCACACTTCAGATTTGACTGATTCTCTTGCCATAACCACCTCCTACAAACACGGATCGGCCTCCACCTATCCTAGCACGACCTGAATACCACTTCTCCACTACTTCCGAGATCACCTCAGCGCGTGCCACGTGCCCCTCCGATCCGAACCGATTCAGACTCCCTGGCACTCCTCTACGCCTATAAATACACCACAACATGGCCATTTCAAGGGACTTTTGGCACTTGTTCTGGAGGGATTCCACCATTATCGACACAAGGACTTTGTGAACAGCGGAAGACCGCCCTCTAATCAATCAAAACACGAGGATTTCGTGTATAATCTTCCCTTTAATCCCCTCTTCTTCACTGTAAACACGAGGATTTCATGTATAAACTGCAAACAAACATCATTGTAATAGTTTACTTAAGATTTAAGAAACTATAAAGTGGACGTAGGCTTGGATTGAGCCCAACCACTATAAAAATATTGTGTGTATGCTTTACTTTTACTGCTTTTTCTGCATTGTTCGGTGATCGTGAGGTTGTCACGTTGAATTTGGGTGTTAGTACCAAAATTTGGTCTAACATTTTCACACATATTTGCTTTCTCTTCTTCGCAGGTATGGATTATACTTGCAGCTGGCAGGCCCGGATCGGACTTGGATTTCTTGGATTATCCAGAACACATCTTCCTTCATTCAGCAAGATATGTTCTGGGGGGCAAAATGTTGACCCGCTTTTTAGTCAAAGCAGTCATACATGGAATCTCTTCTGAACAATACGCTCAAGTGTTGGGAATACCGTCAGAAGACAGCAAGCGATTTGGTTGAAATCGCATCACAAACAAAGAATGGCCCGGATCTCCTATCGGACGACGTTTTCTGGGCCCGAAATCATCAATTACGGAGCAAAGCTCAGTAATTCTCGTAGCTCTCTGAATAAGCTTCAGTTTGAGCTTTGGTTCAACTCAATCGGACTTACGGTTTCAAAGTTATGCCTATTTCCGTGAACGGATGCAGAACCGGAAACTTGGATTTGGAATTAGCATATCCCTTTCGGATCGGATCGGCCTAGGAGGACCGGATCGGATTAAGACATCACTCCTTCACCAACTCAGCATCTTCCCTTCAACGCACAGGTGCCGGATCGGATTGGAGACCCCGGTTCGGATCGGGATGAGGCAGACCCGATCCGCCTGCATTAATCTACACAAAACTTCGCAATGTCTTCGGCTCCAAAGCTCCGCACCGGTTCGGATCGAGACCGAACCGATCCCCCTCGACTCTGCACAGAAGTGCACGCACGCTCTCTGCTAGAACAACCGGCTCGGTTCGGATCCAATCCGAACCGAATGGGCCTGCTGCTGCCACACTTCAGATTTGACTGATTCTCTTGCCATAACCACCTCCTACAAACACGGATCGGCCTCCACCTATCCTAGCACGACCTGAATACCACTTCTCCACTACTTCCGAGATCACCTCAGCGCGTGCCACGTGCCCCTCCGATCCGAACCGATTCAGACTCCCTGGCACTCCTCTACGCCTATAAATACACCACAACATGGCCATTTCAAGGGACTTTTGGCACTTGTTCTGGAGGGATTCCACCATTATCGACACAAGGACTTTGTGAACAGCGGAAGACCGCCCTCTAATCAATCAAAACACGAGGATTTCGTGTATAATCTTCCCTTTAATCCCCTCTTCTTCACTGTAAACACGAGGATTTCATGTATAAACTGCAAACAAACATCATTGTAATAGTTTACTTAAGATTTAAGAAACTATAAAGTGGACGTAGGCTTGGATTGAGCCCAACCACTATAAAAATATTGTGTGTATGCTTTACTTTTACTGCTTTTTCTGCATTGTTCGGTGATCGTGAGGTTGTCACGTTGAATTTGGGTGTTAGTACCAAAATTTGGTCTAACATTTTCACACATATTTGCTTTCTCTTCTTCGCAGGTATGGATTATACTTGCAGCTGGCAGGCCCGGATCGGACTTGGATTTCTTGGATTATCCAGAACACATCTTCCTTCATTCAGCAAGATATGTTCTGGGGGGCAAAATGTTGACCCGCTTTTTAGTCAAAGCAGTCATACATGGAATCTCTTCTGAACAATACGCTCAAGTGTTGGGAATACCGTCAGAAGACAGCAAGCGATTTGGTTGAAATCGCATCACAAACAAAGAATGGCCCGGATCTCCTATCGGACGACGTTTTCTGGGCCCGAAATCATCAATTACGGAGCAAAGCTCAGTAATTCTCGTAGCTCTCTGAATAAGCTTCAGTTTGAGCTTTGGTTCAACTCAATCGGACTTACGGTTTCAAAGTTATGCCTATTTCCGTGAACGGATGCAGAACCGGAAACTTGGATTTGGAATTAGCATATCCCTTTCGGATCGGATCGGCCTAGGAGGACCGGATCGGATTAAGACATCACTCCTTCACCAACTCAGCATCTTCCCTTCAACGCACAGGTGCCGGATCGGATTGGAGACCCCGGTTCGGATCGGGATGAGGCAGACCCGATCCGCCTGCATTAATCTACACAAAACTTCGCAATGTCTTCGGCTCCAAAGCTCCGCACCGGTTCGGATCGAGACCGAACCGATCCCCCTCGACTCTGCACAGAAGTGCACGCACGCTCTCTGCTAGAACAACCGGCTCGGTTCGGATCCAATCCGAACCGAATGGGCCTGCTGCTGCCACACTTCAGATTTGACTGATTCTCTTGCCATAACCACCTCCTACAAACACGGATCGGCCTCCACCTATCCTAGCACGACCTGAATACCACTTCTCCACTACTTCCGAGATCACCTCAGCGCGTGCCACGTGCCCCTCCGATCCGAACCGATTCAGACTCCCTGGCACTCCTCTACGCCTATAAATACACCACAACATGGCCATTTCAAGGGACTTTTGGCACTTGTTCTGGAGGGATTCCACCATTATCGACACAAGGACTTTGTGAACAGCGGAAGACCGCCCTCTAATCAATCAAAACACGAGGATTTCGTGTATAATCTTCCCTTTAATCCCCTCTTCTTCACTGTAAACACGAGGATTTCATGTATAAACTGCAAACAAACATCATTGTAATAGTTTACTTAAGATTTAAGAAACTATAAAGTGGACGTAGGCTTGGATTGAGCCCAACCACTATAAAAATATTGTGTGTATGCTTTACTTTTACTGCTTTTTCTGCATTGTTCGGTGATCGTGAGGTTGTCACGTTGAATTTGGGTGTTAGTACCAAAATTTGGTCTAACATTTTCACACATATTTGCTTTCTCTTCTTCGCAGGTATGGATTATACTTGCAGCTGGCAGGCCCGGATCGGACTTGGATTTCTTGGATTATCCAGAACACATCTTCCTTCATTCAGCAAGATATGTTCTGGGGGGCAAAATGTTGACCCGCTTTTTAGTCAAAGCAGTCATACATGGAATCTCTTCTGAACAATACGCTCAAGTGTTGGGAATACCGTCAGAAGACAGCAAGCGATTTGGTTGAAATCGCATCACAAACAAAGAATGGCCCGGATCTCCTATCGGACGACGTTTTCTGGGCCCGAAATCATCAATTACGGAGCAAAGCTCAGTAATTCTCGTAGCTCTCTGAATAAGCTTCAGTTTGAGCTTTGGTTCAACTCAATCGGACTTACGGTTTCAAAGTTATGCCTATTTCCGTGAACGGATGCAGAACCGGAAACTTGGATTTGGAATTAGCATATCCCTTTCGGATTGGATCGGCCTAGGAGGACCGGATCGGATTAAGACATCACTCCTTCACCAACTCAGCATCTTCCCTTCAACGCACAGGTGCCGGATCGGATTGGAGACCCCGGTTCGGATCGGGATGAGGCAGACCCGATCCGCCTGCATTAATCTACACAAAACTTCGCAATGTCTTCGGCTCCAAAGCTCCGCACCGGTTCGGATCGAGACCGAACCGATCCCCCTCGACTCTGCACAGAAGTGCACGCACGCTCTCTGCTAGAACAACCGGCTCGGTTCGGATCCAATCCGAACCGAATGGGCCTGCTGCTGCCACACTTCAGATTTGACTGATTCTCTTGCCATAACCACCTCCTACAAACACGGATCGGCCTCCACCTATCCTAGCACGACCTGAATACCACTTCTCCACTACTTCCGAGATCACCTCAGCGCGTGCCACGTGCCCCTCCGATCCGAACCGATTCAGACTCCCTGGCACTCCTCTACGCCTATAAATACACCACAACATGGCCATTTCAAGGGACTTTTGGCACTTGTTCTGGAGGGATTCCACCATTATCGACACAAGGACTTTGTGAACAGCGGAAGACCGCCCTCTAATCAATCAAAACACGAGGATTTCGTGTATAATCTTCCCTTTAATCCCCTCTTCTTCACTGTAAACACGAGGATTTCATGTATAAACTGCAAACAAACATCATTGTAATAGTTTACTTAAGATTTAAGAAACTATAAAGTGGACGTAGGCTTGGATTGAGCCCAACCACTATAAAAATATTGTGTGTATGCTTTACTTTTACTGCTTTTTCTGCATTGTTCGGTGATCGTGAGGTTGTCACGTTGAATTTGGGTGTCAGTACCAAAATTTGGTCTAACATTTTCACACATATTTGCTTTCTCTTCTTCGCAGGTATGGATTATACTTGCAGCTGGCAGGCCCGGATCGGACTTGGATTTCTTGGATTATCCAGAACACATCTTCCTTCATTCAGCAAGATATGTTCTGGGGGGCAAAATGTTGACCCGCTTTTTAGTCAAAGCAGTCATACATGGAATCTCTTCTGAACAATACGCTCAAGTGTTGGGAATACCGTCAGAAGACAGCAAGCGATTTGGTTGAAATCGCATCACAAACAAAGAATGGCCCGGATCTCCTATCGGACGACGTTTTCTGGGCCCGAAATCATCAATTACGGAGCAAAGCTCAGTAATTCTCGTAGCTCTCTGAATAAGCTTCAGTTTGAGCTTTGGTTCAACTCAATCGGACTTACGGTTTCAAAGTTATGCCTATTTCCGTGAACGGATGCAGAACCGGAAACTTGGATTTGGAATTAGCATATCCCTTTCGGATTGGATCGGCCTAGGAGGACCGGATCGGATTAAGACATCACTCCTTCACCAACTCAGCATCTTCCCTTCAACGCACAGGTGCCGGATCGGATTGGAGACCCCGGTTCGGATCGGGATGAGGCAGACCCGATCCGCCTGCATTAATCTACACAAAACTTCGCAATGTCTTCGGCTCCAAAGCTCCGCACCGGTTCGGATCGAGACCGAACCGATCCCCCTCGACTCTGCACAGAAGTGCACGCACGCTCTCTGCTAGAACAACCGGCTCGGTTCGGATCCAATCCGAACCGAATGGGCCTGCTGCTGCCACACTTCAGATTTGACTGATTCTCTTGCCATAACCACCTCCTACAAACACGGATCGGCCTCCACCTATCCTAGCACGACCTGAATACCACTTCTCCACTACTTCCGAGATCACCTCAGCGCGTGCCACGTGCCCCTCCGATCCGAACCGATTCAGACTCCCTGGCACTCCTCTACGCCTATAAATACACCACAACATGGCCATTTCAAGGGACTTTTGGCACTTGTTCTGGAGGGATTCCACCATTATCGACACAAGGACTTTGTGAACAGCGGAAGACCGCCCTCTAATCAATCAAAACACGAGGATTTCGTGTATAATCTTCCCTTTAATCCCCTCTTCTTCACTGTAAACACGAGGATTTCATGTATAAACTGCAAACAAACATCATTGTAATAGTTTACTTAAGATTTAAGAAACTATAAAGTGGACGTAGGCTTGGATTGAGCCCAACCACTATAAAAATATTGTGTGTATGCTTTACTTTTACTGCTTTTTCTGCATTGTTCGGTGATCGTGAGGTTGTCACGTTGAATTTGGGTGTTAGTACCAAAATTTGGTCTAACATTTTCACACATATTTGCTTTCTCTTCTTCGCAGGTATGGATTATACTTGCAGCTGGCAGGCCCGGATCGGACTTGGATTTCTTGGATTATCCAGAACACATCTTCCTTCATTCAGCAAGATATGTTCTGGGGGGCAAAATGTTGACCCGCTTTTTAGTCAAAGCAGTCATACATGGAATCTCTTCTGAACAATACGCTCAAGTGTTGGGAATACCGTCAGAAGACAGCAAGCGATTTGGTTGAAATCGCATCACAAACAAAGAATGGCCCGGATCTCCTGTCGGACGACGTTTTATGGGCCCGAAATCATCAATTACGGAGCAGAGCTCAGTAATTCTCGTAGCTCTCTGAATAAGCTTCAGTTTGAGCTTTGGTTCAACTCAATCGGACTTACGGTTTGAAAGTTATGCCTATTTCCGTGAACGGATGCAGAACCGGAAACTTGGATTTGGAATTAGCATATCCCTTTCGGATCGGATCGGCCTAGGAGGACCGGATCGGATTAAGACATCACTCCTTCACCAACTCAGCATCTTCCCTTCAACGCACAGGTGCCGGATCGGATTGGAGACCCCGGTTCGGATCGGGATGAGGCAGACCCGATCCGCCTGCATTAATCTACACAAAACTTCGCAATGTCTTCGGCTCCAAAGCTCCGCACCGGTTCGGATCGAGACCGAACCGATCCCCCTCGACTCTGCACAGAAGTGCACGCACGCTCTCTGCTAGAACAACCGGCTCGGTTCGGATCCAATCCGAACCGAATGGGCCTGCTGCTGCCACACTTCAGATTTGACTGATTCTCTTGCCATAACCACCTCCTACAAACACGGATCGGCCTCCACCTATCCTAGCACGACCTGAATACCACTTCTCCACTACTTCCGAGATCACCTCAGCGCGTGCCACGTGCCCCTCCGATCCGAACCGATTCAGACTCCCTGGCACTCCTCTACGCCTATAAATACACCACAACATGGCCATTTCAAGGGACTTTTGGCACTTGTTCTGGAGGGATTCCACCATTATCGACACAAGGACTTTGTGAACAGCGGAAGACCGCCCTCTAATCAATCAAAACACGAGGATTTCGTGTATAATCTTCCCTTTAATCCCCTCTTCTTCACTGTAAACACGAGGATTTCATGTATAAACTGCAAACAAACATCATTGTAATAGTTTACTTAAGATTTAAGAAACTATAAAGTGGACGTAGGCTTGGATTGAGCCCAACCACTATAAAAATATTGTGTGTATGCTTTACTTTTACTGCTTTTTCTGCATTGTTCGGTGATCGTGAGGTTGTCACGTTGAATTTGGGTGTTAGTACCAAAATTTGGTCTAACATTTTCACACATATTTGCTTTCTCTTCTTCGCAGGTATGGATTATACTTGCAGCTGGCAGGCCCGGATCGGACTTGGATTTCTTGGATTATCCAGAACACATCTTCCTTCATTCAGCAAGATATGTTCTGGGGGGCAAAATGTTGACCCGCTTTTTAGTCAAAGCAGTCATACATGGAATCTCTTCTGAACAATACGCTCAAGTGTTGGGAATACCGTCAGAAGACAGCAAGCGATTTGGTTGAAATCGCATCACAAACAAAGAATGGCCCGGATCTCCTATCGGACGACGTTTTCTGGGCCCGAAATCATCAATTACGGAGCAAAGCTCAGTAATTCTCGTAGCTCTCTGAATAAGCTTCAGTTTGAGCTTTGGTTCAACTCAATCGGACTTACGGTTTCAATGTTATGCCTATTTCCGTGAACGGATGCAGAACCGGAAACTTGGATTTGGAATTAGCATATCCCTTTCGGATCGGATCGGCCTAGGAGGACCGGATCGGATTAAGACATCACTCCTTCACCAACTCAGCATCTTCCCTTCAACGCACAGGTGCCGGATCGGATTGGAGACCCCGGTTCGGATCGGGATGAGGCAGACCCGATCCGCCTGCATTAATCTACACAAAACTTCGCAATGTCTTCGGCTCCAAAGCTCCGCACCGGTTCGGATCGAGACCGAACCGATCCCCCTCGACTCTGCACAGAAGTGCACGCACGCTCTCTGCTAGAACAACCGGCTCGGTTCGGATCCAATCCGAACCGAATGGGCCTGCTGCTGCCACACTTCAGATTTGACTGATTCTCTTGCCATAACCACCTCCTACAAACACGGATCGGCCTCCACCTATCCTAGCACGACCTGAATACCACTTCTCCACTACTTCCGAGATCACCTCAGCGCGTGCCACGTGCCCCTCCGATCCGAACCGATTCAGACTCCCTGGCACTCCTCTACGCCTATAAATACACCACAACATGGCCATTTCAAGGGACTTTTGGCACTTGTTCTGGAGGGATTCCACCATTATCGACACAAGGACTTTGTGAACAGCGGAAGACCGCCCTCTAATCAATCAAAACACGAGGATTTCGTGTATAATCTTCCCTTTAATCCCCTCTTCTTCACTGTAAACACGAGGATTTCATGTATAAACTGCAAACAAACATCATTGTAATAGTTTACTTAAGATTTAAGAAACTATAAAGTGGACGTAGGCTTGGATTGAGCCCAACCACTATAAAAATATTGTGTGTATGCTTTACTTTTACTGCTTTTTCTGCATTGTTCGGTGATCGTGAGGTTGTCACGTTGAATTTGGGTGTTAGTACCAAAATTTGGTCTAACATTTTCACACATATTTGCTTTCTCTTCTTCGCAGGTATGGATTATACTTGCAGCTGGCAGGCCCGGATCGGACTTGGATTTCTTGGATTATCCAGAACACATCTTCCTTCATTCAGCAAGATATGTTCTGGGGGGCAAAATGTTGACCCGCTTTTTAGTCAAAGCAGTCATACATGGAATCTCTTCTGAACAATACGCTCAAGTGTTGGGAATACCGTCAGAAGACAGCAAGCGATTTGGTTGAAATCGCATCACAAACAAAGAATGGCCCGGATCTCCTATCGGACGACGTTTTCTGGGCCCGAAATCATCAATTACGGAGCAAAGCTCAGTAATTCTCGTAGCTCTCTGAATAAGCTTCAGTTTGAGCTTTGGTTCAACTCAATCGGACTTACGGTTTCAATGTTATGCCTATTTCCGTGAACGGATGCAGAACCGGAAACTTGGATTTGGAATTAGCATATCCCTTTCGGATCGGATCGGCCTAGGAGGACCGGATCGGATTAAGACATCACTCCTTCACCAACTCAGCATCTTCCCTTCAACGCACAGGTGCCGGATCGGATTGGAGACCCCGGTTCGGATCGGGATGAGGCAGACCCGATCCGCCTGCATTAATCTACACAAAACTTCGCAATGTCTTCGGCTCCAAAGCTCCGCACCGGTTCGGATCGAGACCGAACCGATCCCCCTCGACTCTGCACAGAAGTGCACGCACGCTCTCTGCTAGAACAACCGGCTCGGTTCGGATCCAATCCGAACCGAATGGGCCTGCTGCTGCCACACTTCAGATTTGACTGATTCTCTTGCCATAACCACCTCCTACAAACACGGATCGGCCTCCACCTATCCTAGCACGACCTGAATACCACTTCTCCACTACTTCCGAGATCACCTCAGCGCGTGCCACGTGCCCCTCCGATCCGAACCGATTCAGACTCCCTGGCACTCCTCTACGCCTATAAATACACCACAACATGGCCATTTCAAGGGACTTTTGGCACTTGTTCTGGAGGGATTCCACCATTATCGACACAAGGACTTTGTGAACAGCGGAAGACCGCCCTCTAATCAATCAAAACACGAGGATTTCGTGTATAATCTTCCCTTTAATCCCCTCTTCTTCACTGTAAACACGAGGATTTCATGTATAAACTGCAAACAAACATCATTGTAATAGTTTACTTAAGATTTAAGAAACTATAAAGTGGACGTAGGCTTGGATTGAGCCCAACCACTATAAAAATATTGTGTGTATGCTTTACTTTTACTGCTTTTTCTGCATTGTTCGGTGATCGTGAGGTTGTCACGTTGAATTTGGGTGTTAGTACCAAAATTTGGTCTAACATTTTCACACATATTTGCTTTCTCTTCTTCGCAGGTATGGATTATACTTGCAGCTGGCAGGCCCGGATCGGACTTGGATTTCTTGGATTATCCAGAACACATCTTCCTTCATTCAGCAAGATATGTTCTGGGGGGCAAAATGTTGACCCGCTTTTTAGTCAAAGCAGTCATACATGGAATCTCTTCTGAACAATACGCTCAAGTGTTGGGAATACCGTCAGAAGACAGCAAGCGATTTGGTTGAAATCGCATCACAAACAAAGAATGGCCCGGATCTCCTATCGGACGACGTTTTCTGGGCCCGAAATCATCAATTACGGAGCAAAGCTCAGTAATTCTCGTAGCTCTCTGAATAAGCTTCAGTTTGAGCTTTGGTTCAACTCAATCGGACTTACGGTTTGAAAGTTATGCCTATTTCCGTGAACGGATGCAGAACCGGAAACTTGGATTTGGAATTAGCATATCCCTTTCGGATCGGATCGGCCTAGGAGGACCGGATCGGATTAAGACATCACTCCTTCACCAACTCAGCATCTTCCCTTCAACGCACAGGTGCCGGATCGGATTGGAGACCCCGGTTCGGATCGGGATGAGGCAGACCCGATCCGCCTGCATTAATCTACACAAAACTTCGCAATGTCTTCGGCTCCAAAGCTCCGCACCGGTTCGGATCGAGACCGAACCGATCCCCCTCGACTCTGCACAGAAGTGCACGCACGCTCTCTGCTAGAACAACCGGCTCGGTTCGGATCCAATCCGAACCGAATGGGCCTGCTGCTGCCACACTTCAGATTTGACTGATTCTCTTGCCATAACCACCTCCTACAAACACGGATCGGCCTCCACCTATCCTAGCACGACCTGAATACCACTTCTCCACTACTTCCGAGATCACCTCAGCGCGTGCCACGTGCCCCTCCGATCCGAACCGATTCAGACTCCCTGGCACTCCTCTACGCCTATAAATACACCACAACATGGCCATTTCAAGGGACTTTTGGCACTTGTTCTGGAGGGATTCCACCATTATCGACACAAGGACTTTGTGAACAGCGGAAGACCGCCCTCTAATCAATCAAAACACGAGGATTTCGTGTATAATCTTCCCTTTAATCCCCTCTTCTTCACTGTAAACACGAGGATTTCATGTATAAACTGCAAACAAACATCATTGTAATAGTTTACTTAAGATTTAAGAAACTATAAAGTGGACGTAGGCTTGGATTGAGCCCAACCACTATAAAAATATTGTGTGTATGCTTTACTTTTACTGCTTTTTCTGCATTGTTCGGTGATCGTGAGGTTGTCACGTTGAATTTGGGTGTTAGTACCAAAATTTGGTCTAACATTTTCACACATATTTGCTTTCTCTTCTTCGCAGGTATGGATTATACTTGCAGCTGGCAGGCCCGGATCGGACTTGGATTTCTTGGATTATCCAGAACACATCTTCCTTCATTCAGCAAGATATGTTCTGGGGGGCAAAATGTTGACCCGCTTTTTAGTCAAAGCAGTCATACATGGAATCTCTTCTGAACAATACGCTCAAGTGTTGGGAATACCGTCAGAAGACAGCAAGCGATTTGGTTGAAATCGCATCACAAACAAAGAATGGCCCGGATCTCCTATCGGACGACGTTTTCTGGGCCCGAAATCATCAATTACGGAGCAAAGCTCAGTAATTCTCGTAGCTCTCTGAATAAGCTTCAGTTTGAGCTTTGGTTCAACTCAATCGGACTTACGGTTTCAATGTTATGCCTATTTCCGTGAACGGATGCAGAACCGGAAACTTGGATTTGGAATTAGCATATCCCTTTCGGATCGGATCGGCCTAGGAGGACCGGATCGGATTAAGACATCACTCCTTCACCAACTCAGCATCTTCCCTTCAACGCACAGGTGCCGGATCGGATTGGAGACCCCGGTTCGGATCGGGATGAGGCAGACCCGATCCGCCTGCATTAATCTACACAAAACTTCGCAATGTCTTCGGCTCCAAAGCTCCGCACCGGTTCGGATCGAGACCGAACCGATCCCCCTCGACTCTGCACAGAAGTGCACGCACGCTCTCTGCTAGAACAACCGGCTCGGTTCGGATCCAATCCGAACCGAATGGGCCTGCTGCTGCCACACTTCAGATTTGACTGATTCTCTTGCCATAACCACCTCCTACAAACACGGATCGGCCTCCACCTATCCTAGCACGACCTGAATACCACTTCTCCACTACTTCCGAGATCACCTCAGCGCGTGCCACGTGCCCCTCCGATCCGAACCGATTCAGACTCCCTGGCACTCCTCTACGCCTATAAATACACCACAACATGGCCATTTCAAGGGACTTTTGGCACTTGTTCTGGAGGGATTCCACCATTATCGACACAAGGACTTTGTGAACAGCGGAAGACCGCCCTCTAATCAATCAAAACACGAGGATTTCGTGTATAATCTTCCCTTTAATCCCCTCTTCTTCACTGTAAACACGAGGATTTCATGTATAAACTGCAAACAAACATCATTGTAATAGTTTACTTAAGATTTAAGAAACTATAAAGTGGACGTAGGCTTGGATTGAGCCCAACCACTATAAAAATATTGTGTGTATGCTTTACTTTTACTGCTTTTTCTGCATTGTTCGGTGATCGTGAGGTTGTCACGTTGAATTTGGGTGTTAGTACCAAAATTTGGTCTAACATTTTCACACATATTTGCTTTCTCTTCTTCGCAGGTATGGATTATACTTGCAGCTGGCAGGCCCGGATCGGACTTGGATTTCTTGGATTATCCAGAACACATCTTCCTTCATTCAGCAAGATATGTTCTGGGGGGCAAAATGTTGACCCGCTTTTTAGTCAAAGCAGTCATACATGGAATCTCTTCTGAACAATACGCTCAAGTGTTGGGAATACCGTCAGAAGACAGCAAGCGATTTGGTTGAAATCGCATCACAAACAAAGAATGGCCCGGATCTCCTATCGGACGACGTTTTCTGGGCCCGAAATCATCAATTACGGAGCAAAGCTCAGTAATTCTCGTAGCTCTCTGAATAAGCTTCAGTTTGAGCTTTGGTTCAACTCAATCGGACTTACGGTTTGAAAGTTATGCCTATTTCCGTGAACGGATGCAGAACCGGAAACTTGGATTTGGAATTAGCATATCCCTTTCGGATCGGATCGGCCTAGGAGGACCGGATCGGATTAAGACATCACTCCTTCACCAACTCAGCATCTTCCCTTCAACGCACAGGTGCCGGATCGGATTGGAGACCCCGGTTCGGATCGGGATGAGGCAGACCCGATCCGCCTGCATTAATCTACACAAAACTTCGCAATGTCTTCGGCTCCAAAGCTCCGCACCGGTTCGGATCGAGACCGAACCGATCCCCCTCGACTCTGCACAGAAGTGCACGCACGCTCTCTGCTAGAACAACCGGCTCGGTTCGGATCCAATCCGAACCGAATGGGCCTGCTGCTGCCACACTTCAGATTTGACTGATTCTCTTGCCATAACCACCTCCTACAAACACGGATCGGCCTCCACCTATCCTAGCACGACCTGAATACCACTTCTCCACTACTTCCGAGATCACCTCAGCGCGTGCCACGTGCCCCTCCGATCCGAACCGATTCAGACTCCCTGGCACTCCTCTACGCCTATAAATACACCACAACATGGCCATTTCAAGGGACTTTTGGCACTTGTTCTGGAGGGATTCCACCATTATCGACACAAGGACTTTGTGAACAGCGGAAGACCGCCCTCTAATCAATCAAAACACGAGGATTTCGTGTATAATCTTCCCTTTAATCCCCTCTTCTTCACTGTAAACACGAGGATTTCATGTATAAACTGCAAACAAACATCATTGTAATAGTTTACTTAAGATTTAAGAAACTATAAAGTGGACGTAGGCTTGGATTGAGCCCAACCACTATAAAAATATTGTGTGTATGCTTTACTTTTACTGCTTTTTCTGCATTGTTCGGTGATCGTGAGGTTGTCACGTTGAATTTGGGTGTTAGTACCAAAATTTGGTCTAACATTTTCACACATATTTGCTTTCTCTTCTTCGCAGGTATGGATTATACTTGCAGCTGGCAGGCCCGGATCGGACTTGGATTTCTTGGATTATCCAGAACACATCTTCCTTCATTCAGCAAGATATGTTCTGGGGGGCAAAATGTTGACCCGCTTTTTAGTCAAAGCAGTCATACATGGAATCTCTTCTGAACAATACGCTCAAGTGTTGGGAATACCGTCAGAAGACAGCAAGCGATTTGGTTGAAATCGCATCACAAACAAAGAATGGCCCGGATCTCCTATCGGACGACGTTTTCTGGGCCCGAAATCATCAATTACGGAGCAAAGCTCAGTAATTCTCGTAGCTCTCTGAATAAGCTTCAGTTTGAGCTTTGGTTCAACTCAATCGGACTTACGGTTTGAAAGTTATGCCTATTTCCGTGAACGGATGCAGAACCGGAAACTTGGATTTGGAATTAGCATATCCCTTTCGGATCGGATCGGCCTAGGAGGACCGGATCGGATTAAGACATCACTCCTTCACCAACTCAGCATCTTCCCTTCAACGCACAGGTGCCGGATCGGATTGGAGACCCCGGTTCGGATCGGGATGAGGCAGACCCGATCCGCCTGCATTAATCTACACAAAACTTCGCAATGTCTTCGGCTCCAAAGCTCCGCACCGGTTCGGATCGAGACCGAACCGATCCCCCTCGACTCTGCACAGAAGTGCACGCACGCTCTCTGCTAGAACAACCGGCTCGGTTCGGATCCAATCCGAACCGAATGGGCCTGCTGCTGCCACACTTCAGATTTGACTGATTCTCTTGCCATAACCACCTCCTACAAACACGGATCGGCCTCCACCTATCCTAGCACGACCTGAATACCACTTCTCCACTACTTCCGAGATCACCTCAGCGCGTGCCACGTGCCCCTCCGATCCGAACCGATTCAGACTCCCTGGCACTCCTCTACGCCTATAAATACACCACAACATGGCCATTTCAAGGGACTTTTGGCACTTGTTCTGGAGGGATTCCACCATTATCGACACAAGGACTTTGTGAACAGCGGAAGACCGCCCTCTAATCAATCAAAACACGAGGATTTCGTGTATAATCTTCCCTTTAATCCCCTCTTCTTCACTGTAAACACGAGGATTTCATGTATAAACTGCAAACAAACATCATTGTAATAGTTTACTTAAGATTTAAGAAACTATAAAGTGGACGTAGGCTTGGATTGAGCCCAACCACTATAAAAATATTGTGTGTATGCTTTACTTTTACTGCTTTTTCTGCATTGTTCGGTGATCGTGAGGTTGTCACGTTGAATTTGGGTGTTAGTACCAAAATTTGGTCTAACATTTTCACACATATTTGCTTTCTCTTCTTCGCAGGTATGGATTATACTTGCAGCTGGCAGGCCCGGATCGGACTTGGATTTCTTGGATTATCCAGAACACATCTTCCTTCATTCAGCAAGATATGTTCTGGGGGGCAAAATGTTGACCCGCTTTTTAGTCAAAGCAGTCATACATGGAATCTCTTCTGAACAATACGCTCAAGTGTTGGGAATACCGTCAGAAGACAGCAAGCGATTTGGTTGAAATCGCATCACAAACAAAGAATGGCCCGGATCTCCTATCGGACGACGTTTTCTGGGCCCGAAATCATCAATTACGGAGCAAAGCTCAGTAATTCTCGTAGCTCTCTGAATAAGCTTCAGTTTGAGCTTTGGTTCAACTCAATCGGACTTACGGTTTGAAAGTTATGCCTATTTCCGTGAACGGATGCAGAACCGGAAACTTGGATTTGGAATTAGCATATCCCTTTCGGATCGGATCGGCCTAGGAGGACCGGATCGGATTAAGACATCACTCCTTCACCAACTCAGCATCTTCCCTTCAACGCACAGGTGCCGGATCGGATTGGAGACCCCGGTTCGGATCGGGATGAGGCAGACCCGATCCGCCTGCATTAATCTACACAAAACTTCGCAATGTCTTCGGCTCCAAAGCTCCGCACCGGTTCGGATCGAGACCGAACCGATCCCCCTCGACTCTGCACAGAAGTGCACGCACGCTCTCTGCTAGAACAACCGGCTCGGTTCGGATCCAATCCGAACCGAATGGGCCTGCTGCTGCCACACTTCAGATTTGACTGATTCTCTTGCCATAACCACCTCCTACAAACACGGATCGGCCTCCACCTATCCTAGCACGACCTGAATACCACTTCTCCACTACTTCCGAGATCACCTCAGCGCGTGCCACGTGCCCCTCCGATCCGAACCGATTCAGACTCCCTGGCACTCCTCTACGCCTATAAATACACCACAACATGGCCATTTCAAGGGACTTTTGGCACTTGTTCTGGAGGGATTCCACCATTATCGACACAAGGACTTTGTGAACAGCGGAAGACCGCCCTCTAATCAATCAAAACACGAGGATTTCGTGTATAATCTTCCCTTTAATCCCCTCTTCTTCACTGTAAACACGAGGATTTCATGTATAAACTGCAAACAAACATCATTGTAATAGTTTACTTAAGATTTAAGAAACTATAAAGTGGACGTAGGCTTGGATTGAGCCCAACCACTATAAAAATATTGTGTGTATGCTTTACTTTTACTGCTTTTTCTGCATTGTTCGGTGATCGTGAGGTTGTCACGTTGAATTTGGGTGTTAGTACCAAAATTTGGTCTAACATTTTCACACATATTTGCTTTCTCTTCTTCGCAGGTATGGATTATACTTGCAGCTGGCAGGCCCGGATCGGACTTGGATTTCTTGGATTATCCAGAACACATCTTCCTTCATTCAGCAAGATATGTTCTGGGGGGCAAAATGTTGACCCGCTTTTTAGTCAAAGCAGTCATACATGGAATCTCTTCTGAACAATACGCTCAAGTGTTGGGAATACCGTCAGAAGACAGCAAGCGATTTGGTTGAAATCGCATCACAAACAAAGAATGGCCCGGATCTCCTATCGGACGACGTTTTCTGGGCCCGAAATCATCAATTACGGAGCAAAGCTCAGTAATTCTCGTAGCTCTCTGAATAAGCTTCAGTTTGAGCTTTGGTTCAACTCAATCGGACTTACGGTTTCAAAGTTATGCCTATTTCCGTGAACGGATGCAGAACCGGAAACTTGGATTTGGAATTAGCATATCCCTTTCGGATCGGATCGGCCTAGGAGGACCGGATCGGATTAAGACATCACTCCTTCACCAACTCAGCATCTTCCCTTCAACGCACAGGTGCCGGATCGGATTGGAGACCCCGGTTCGGATCGGGATGAGGCAGACCCGATCCGCCTGCATTAATCTACACAAAACTTCGCAATGTCTTCGGCTCCAAAGCTCCGCACCGGTTCGGATCGAGACCGAACCGATCCCCCTCGACTCTGCACAGAAGTGCACGCACGCTCTCTGCTAGAACAACCGGCTCGGTTCGGATCCAATCCGAACCGAATGGGCCTGCTGCTGCCACACTTCAGATTTGACTGATTCTCTTGCCATAACCACCTCCTACAAACACGGATCGGCCTCCACCTATCCTAGCACGACCTGAATACCACTTCTCCACTACTTCCGAGATCACCTCAGCGCGTGCCACGTGCCCCTCCGATCCGAACCGATTCAGACTCCCTGGCACTCCTCTACGCCTATAAATACACCACAACATGGCCATTTCAAGGGACTTTTGGCACTTGTTCTGGAGGGATTCCACCATTATCGACACAAGGACTTTGTGAACAGCGGAAGACCGCCCTCTAATCAATCAAAACACGAGGATTTCGTGTATAATCTTCCCTTTAATCCCCTCTTCTTCACTGTAAACACGAGGATTTCATGTATAAACTGCAAACAAACATCATTGTAATAGTTTACTTAAGATTTAAGAAACTATAAAGTGGACGTAGGCTTGGATTGAGCCCAACCACTATAAAAATATTGTGTGTATGCTTTACTTTTACTGCTTTTTCTGCATTGTTCGGTGATCGTGAGGTTGTCACGTTGAATTTGGGTGTTAGTACCAAAATTTGGTCTAACATTTTCACACATATTTGCTTTCTCTTCTTCGCAGGTATGGATTATACTTGCAGCTGGCAGGCCCGGATCGGACTTGGATTTCTTGGATTATCCAGAACACATCTTCCTTCATTCAGCAAGATATGTTCTGGGGGGCAAAATGTTGACCCGCTTTTTAGTCAAAGCAGTCATACATGGAATCTCTTCTGAACAATACGCTCAAGTGTTGGGAATACCGTCAGAAGACAGCAAGCGATTTGGTTGAAATCGCATCACAAACAAAGAATGGCCCGGATCTCCTATCGGACGACGTTTTCTGGGCCCGAAATCATCAATTACGGAGCAAAGCTCAGTAATTCTCGTAGCTCTCTGAATAAGCTTCAGTTTGAGCTTTGGTTCAACTCAATCGGACTTACGGTTTCAAAGTTATGCCTATTTCCGTGAACGGATGCAGAACCGGAAACTTGGATTTGGAATTAGCATATCCCTTTCGGATCGGATCGGCCTAGGAGGACCGGATCGGATTAAGACATCACTCCTTCACCAACTCAGCATCTTCCCTTCAACGCACAGGTGCCGGATCGGATTGGAGACCCCGGTTCGGATCGGGATGAGGCAGACCCGATCCGCCTGCATTAATCTACACAAAACTTCGCAATGTCTTCGGCTCCAAAGCTCCGCACCGGTTCGGATCGAGACCGAACCGATCCCCCTCGACTCTGCACAGAAGTGCACGCACGCTCTCTGCTAGAACAACCGGCTCGGTTCGGATCCAATCCGAACCGAATGGGCCTGCTGCTGCCACACTTCAGATTTGACTGATTCTCTTGCCATAACCACCTCCTACAAACACGGATCGGCCTCCACCTATCCTAGCACGACCTGAATACCACTTCTCCACTACTTCCGAGATCACCTCAGCGCGTGCCACGTGCCCCTCCGATCCGAACCGATTCAGACTCCCTGGCACTCCTCTACGCCTATAAATACACCACAACATGGCCATTTCAAGGGACTTTTGGCACTTGTTCTGGAGGGATTCCACCATTATCGACACAAGGACTTTGTGAACAGCGGAAGACCGCCCTCTAATCAATCAAAACACGAGGATTTCGTGTATAATCTTCCCTTTAATCCCCTCTTCTTCACTGTAAACACGAGGATTTCATGTATAAACTGCAAACAAACATCATTGTAATAGTTTACTTAAGATTTAAGAAACTATAAAGTGGACGTAGGCTTGGATTGAGCCCAACCACTATAAAAATATTGTGTGTATGCTTTACTTTTACTGCTTTTTCTGCATTGTTCGGTGATCGTGAGGTTGTCACGTTGAATTTGGGTGTTAGTACCAAAATTTGGTCTAACATTTTCACACATATTTGCTTTCTCTTCTTCGCAGGTATGGATTATACTTGCAGCTGGCAGGCCCGGATCGGACTTGGATTTCTTGGATTATCCAGAACACATCTTCCTTCATTCAGCAAGATATGTTCTGGGGGGCAAAATGTTGACCCGCTTTTTAGTCAAAGCAGTCATACATGGAATCTCTTCTGAACAATACGCTCAAGTGTTGGGAATACCGTCAGAAGACAGCAAGCGATTTGGTTGAAATCGCATCACAAACAAAGAATGGCCCGGATCTCCTATCGGACGACGTTTTCTGGGCCCGAAATCATCAATTACGGAGCAAAGCTCAGTAATTCTCGTAGCTCTCTGAATAAGCTTCAGTTTGAGCTTTGGTTCAACTCAATCGGACTTACGGTTTCAAAGTTATGCCTATTTCCGTGAACGGATGCAGAACCGGAAACTTGGATTTGGAATTAGCATATCCCTTTCGGATCGGATCGGCCTAGGAGGACCGGATCGGATTAAGACATCACTCCTTCACCAACTCAGCATCTTCCCTTCAACGCACAGGTGCCGGATCGGATTGGAGACCCCGGTTCGGATCGGGATGAGGCAGACCCGATCCGCCTGCATTAATCTACACAAAACTTCGCAATGTCTTCGGCTCCAAAGCTCCGCACCGGTTCGGATCGAGACCGAACCGATCCCCCTCGACTCTGCACAGAAGTGCACGCACGCTCTCTGCTAGAACAACCGGCTCGGTTCGGATCCAATCTGAACCGAATGGGCCTGCTGCTGCCACACTTCAGATTTGACTGATTCTCTTGCCATAACCACCTCCTACAAACACGGATCGGCCTCCACCTATCCTAGCACGACCTGAATACCACTTCTCCACTACTTCCGAGATCACCTCAGCGCGTGCCACGTGCCCCTCCGATCCGAACCGATTCAGACTCCCTGGCACTCCTCTACGCCTATAAATACACCACAACATGGCCATTTCAAGGGACTTTTGGCACTTGTTCTGGAGGGATTCCACCATTATCGACACAAGGACTTTGTGAACAGCGGAAGACCGCCCTCTAATCAATCAAAACACGAGGATTTCGTGTATAATCTTCCCTTTAATCCCCTCTTCTTCACTGTAAACACGAGGATTTCATGTATAAACTGCAAACAAACATCATTGTAATAGTTTACTTAAGATTTAAGAAACTATAAAGTGGACGTAGGCTTGGATTGAGCCCAACCACTATAAAAATATTGTGTGTATGCTTTACTTTTACTGCTTTTTCTGCATTGTTCGGTGATCGTGAGGTTGTCACGTTGAATTTGGGTGTTAGTACCAAAATTTGGTCTAACATTTTCACACATATTTGCTTTCTCTTCTTCGCAGGTATGGATTATACTTGCAGCTGGCAGGCCCGGATCGGACTTGGATTTCTTGGATTATCCAGAACACATCTTCCTTCATTCAGCAAGATATGTTCTGGGGGGCAAAATGTTGACCCGCTTTTTAGTCAAAGCAGTCATACATGGAATCTCTTCTGAACAATACGCTCAAGTGTTGGGAATACCGTCAGAAGACAGCAAGCGATTTGGTTGAAATCGCATCACAAACAAAGAATGGCCCGGATCTCCTATCGGACGACGTTTTCTGGGCCCGAAATCATCAATTACGGAGCAAAGCTCAGTAATTCTCGTAGCTCTCTGAATAAGCTTCAGTTTGAGCTTTGGTTCAACTCAATCGGACTTACGGTTTCAAAGTTATGCCTATTTCCGTGAACGGATGCAGAACCGGAAACTTGGATTTGGAATTAGCATATCCCTTTCGGATCGGATCGGCCTAGGAGGACCGGATCGGATTAAGACATCACTCCTTCACCAACTCAGCATCTTCCCTTCAACGCACAGGTGCCGGATCGGATTGGAGACCCCGGTTCGGATCGGGATGAGGCAGACCCGATCCGCCTGCATTAATCTACACAAAACTTCGCAATGTCTTCGGCTCCAAAGCTCCGCACCGGTTCGGATCGAGACCGAACCGATCCCCCTCGACTCTGCACAGAAGTGCACGCACGCTCTCTGCTAGAACAACCGGCTCGGTTCGGATCCAATCCGAACCGAATGGGCCTGCTGCTGCCACACTTCAGATTTGACTGATTCTCTTGCCATAACCACCTCCTACAAACACGGATCGGCCTCCACCTATCCTAGCACGACCTGAATACCACTTCTCCACTACTTCCGAGATCACCTCAGCGCGTGCCACGTGCCCCTCCGATCCGAACCGATTCAGACTCCCTGGCACTCCTCTACGCCTATAAATACACCACAACATGGCCATTTCAAGGGACTTTTGGCACTTGTTCTGGAGGGATTCCACCATTATCGACACAAGGACTTTGTGAACAGCGGAAGACCGCCCTCTAATCAATCAAAACACGAGGATTTCGTGTATAATCTTCCCTTTAATCCCCTCTTCTTCACTGTAAACACGAGGATTTCATGTATAAACTGCAAACAAACATCATTGTAATAGTTTACTTAAGATTTAAGAAACTATAAAGTGGACGTAGGCTTGGATTGAGCCCAACCACTATAAAAATATTGTGTGTATGCTTTACTTTTACTGCTTTTTCTGCATTGTTCGGTGATCGTGAGGTTGTCACGTTGAATTTGGGTGTTAGTACCAAAATTTGGTCTAACATTTTCACACATATTTGCTTTCTCTTCTTCGCAGGTATGGATTATACTTGCAGCTGGCAGGCCCGGATCGGACTTGGATTTCTTGGATTATCCAGAACACATCTTCCTTCATTCAGCAAGATATGTTCTGGGGGGCAAAATGTTGACCCGCTTTTTAGTCAAAGCAGTCATACATGGAATCTCTTCTGAACAATACGCTCAAGTGTTGGGAATACCGTCAGAAGACAGCAAGCGATTTGGTTGAAATCGCATCACAAACAAAGAATGGCCCGGATCTCCTATCGGACGACGTTTTCTGGGCCCGAAATCATCAATTACGGAGCAAAGCTCAGTAATTCTCGTAGCTCTCTGAATAAGCTTCAGTTTGAGCTTTGGTTCAACTCAATCGGACTTACGGTTTCAAAGTTATGCCTATTTCCGTGAACGGATGCAGAACCGGAAACTTGGATTTGGAATTAGCATATCCCTTTCGGATCGGATCGGCCTAGGAGGACCGGATCGGATTAAGACATCACTCCTTCACCAACTCAGCATCTTCCCTTCAACGCACAGGTGCCGGATCGGATTGGAGACCCCGGTTCGGATCGGGATGAGGCAGACCCGATCCGCCTGCATTAATCTACACAAAACTTCGCAATGTCTTCGGCTCCAAAGCTCCGCACCGGTTCGGATCGAGACCGAACCGATCCCCCTCGACTCTGCACAGAAGTGCACGCACGCTCTCTGCTAGAACAACCGGCTCGGTTCGGATCCAATCCGAACCGAATGGGCCTGCTGCTGCCACACTTCAGATTTGACTGATTCTCTTGCCATAACCACCTCCTACAAACACGGATCGGCCTCCACCTATCCTAGCACGACCTGAATACCACTTCTCCACTACTTCCGAGATCACCTCAGCGCGTGCCACGTGCCCCTCCGATCCGAACCGATTCAGACTCCCTGGCACTCCTCTACGCCTATAAATACACCACAACATGGCCATTTCAAGGGACTTTTGGCACTTGTTCTGGAGGGATTCCACCATTATCGACACAAGGACTTTGTGAACAGCGGAAGACCGCCCTCTAATCAATCAAAACACGAGGATTTCGTGTATAATCTTCCCTTTAATCCCCTCTTCTTCACTGTAAACACGAGGATTTCATGTATAAACTGCAAACAAACATCATTGTAATAGTTTACTTAAGATTTAAGAAACTATAAAGTGGACGTAGGCTTGGATTGAGCCCAACCACTATAAAAATATTGTGTGTATGCTTTACTTTTACTGCTTTTTCTGCATTGTTCGGTGATCGTGAGGTTGTCACGTTGAATTTGGGTGTTAGTACCAAAATTTGGTCTAACATTTTCACACATATTTGCTTTCTCTTCTTCGCAGGTATGGATTATACTTGCAGCTGGCAGGCCCGGATCGGACTTGGATTTCTTGGATTATCCAGAACACATCTTCCTTCATTCAGCAAGATATGTTCTGGGGGGCAAAATGTTGACCCGCTTTTTAGTCAAAGCAGTCATACATGGAATCTCTTCTGAACAATACGCTCAAGTGTTGGGAATACCGTCAGAAGACAGCAAGCGATTTGGTTGAAATCGCATCACAAACAAAGAATGGCCCGGATCTCCTATCGGACGACGTTTTCTGGGCCCGAAATCATCAATTACGGAGCAAAGCTCAGTAATTCTCGTAGCTCTCTGAATAAGCTTCAGTTTGAGCTTTGGTTCAACTCAATCGGACTTACGGTTTCAAAGTTATGCCTATTTCCGTGAACGGATGCAGAACCGGAAACTTGGATTTGGAATTAGCATATCCCTTTCGGATCGGATCGGCCTAGGAGGACCGGATCGGATTAAGACATCACTCCTTCACCAACTCAGCATCTTCCCTTCAACGCACAGGTGCCGGATCGGATTGGAGACCCCGGTTCGGATCGGGATGAGGCAGACCCGATCCGCCTGCATTAATCTACACAAAACTTCGCAATGTCTTCGGCTCCAAAGCTCCGCACCGGTTCGGATCGAGACCGAACCGATCCCCCTCGACTCTGCACAGAAGTGCACGCACGCTCTCTGCTAGAACAACCGGCTCGGTTCGGATCCAATCCGAACCGAATGGGCCTGCTGCTGCCACACTTCAGATTTGACTGATTCTCTTGCCATAACCACCTCCTACAAACACGGATCGGCCTCCACCTATCCTAGCACGACCTGAATACCACTTCTCCACTACTTCCGAGATCACCTCAGCGCGTGCCACGTGCCCCTCCGATCCGAACCGATTCAGACTCCCTGGCACTCCTCTACGCCTATAAATACACCACAACATGGCCATTTCAAGGGACTTTTGGCACTTGTTCTGGAGGGATTCCACCATTATCGACACAAGGACTTTGTGAACAGCGGAAGACCGCCCTCTAATCAATCAAAACACGAGGATTTCGTGTATAATCTTCCCTTTAATCCCCTCTTCTTCACTGTAAACACGAGGATTTCATGTATAAACTGCAAACAAACATCATTGTAATAGTTTACTTAAGATTTAAGAAACTATAAAGTGGACGTAGGCTTGGATTGAGCCCAACCACTATAAAAATATTGTGTGTATGCTTTACTTTTACTGCTTTTTCTGCATTGTTCGGTGATCGTGAGGTTGTCACGTTGAATTTGGGTGTTAGTACCAAAATTTGGTCTAACATTTTCACACATATTTGCTTTCTCTTCTTCGCAGGTATGGATTATACTTGCAGCTGGCAGGCCCGGATCGGACTTGGATTTCTTGGATTATCCAGAACACATCTTCCTTCATTCAGCAAGATATGTTCTGGGGGGCAAAATGTTGACCCGCTTTTTAGTCAAAGCAGTCATACATGGAATCTCTTCTGAACAATACGCTCAAGTGTTGGGAATACCGTCAGAAGACAGCAAGCGATTTGGTTGAAATCGCATCACAAACAAAGAATGGCCCGGATCTCCTATCGGACGACGTTTTCTGGGCCCGAAATCATCAATTACGGAGCAAAGCTCAGTAATTCTCGTAGCTCTCTGAATAAGCTTCAGTTTGAGCTTTGGTTCAACTCAATCGGACTTACGGTTTCAAAGTTATGCCTATTTCCGTGAACGGATGCAGAACCGGAAACTTGGATTTGGAATTAGCATATCCCTTTCGGATCGGATCGGCCTAGGAGGACCGGATCGGATTAAGACATCACTCCTTCACCAACTCAGCATCTTCCCTTCAACGCACAGGTGCCGGATCGGATTGGAGACCCCGGTTCGGATCGGGATGAGGCAGACCCGATCCGCCTGCATTAATCTACACAAAACTTCGCAATGTCTTCGGCTCCAAAGCTCCGCACCGGTTCGGATCGAGACCGAACCGATCCCCCTCGACTCTGCACAGAAGTGCACGCACGCTCTCTGCTAGAACAACCGGCTCGGTTCGGATCCAATCCGAACCGAATGGGCCTGCTGCTGCCACACTTCAGATTTGACTGATTCTCTTGCCATAACCACCTCCTACAAACACGGATCGGCCTCCACCTATCCTAGCACGACCTGAATACCACTTCTCCACTACTTCCGAGATCACCTCAGCGCGTGCCACGTGCCCCTCCGATCCGAACCGATTCAGACTCCCTGGCACTCCTCTACGCCTATAAATACACCACAACATGGCCATTTCAAGGGACTTTTGGCACTTGTTCTGGAGGGATTCCACCATTATCGACACAAGGACTTTGTGAACAGCGGAAGACCGCCCTCTAATCAATCAAAACACGAGGATTTCGTGTATAATCTTCCCTTTAATCCCCTCTTCTTCACTGTAAACACGAGGATTTCATGTATAAACTGCAAACAAACATCATTGTAATAGTTTACTTAAGATTTAAGAAACTATAAAGTGGACGTAGGCTTGGATTGAGCCCAACCACTATAAAAATATTGTGTGTATGCTTTACTTTTACTGCTTTTTCTGCATTGTTCGGTGATCGTGAGGTTGTCACGTTGAATTTGGGTGTTAGTACCAAAATTTGGTCTAACATTTTCACACATATTTGCTTTCTCTTCTTCGCAGGTATGGATTATACTTGCAGCTGGCAGGCCCGGATCGGACTTGGATTTCTTGGATTATCCAGAACACATCTTCCTTCATTCAGCAAGATATGTTCTGGGGGGCAAAATGTTGACCCGCTTTTTAGTCAAAGCAGTCATACATGGAATCTCTTCTGAACAATACGCTCAAGTGTTGGGAATACCGTCAGAAGACAGCAAGCGATTTGGTTGAAATCGCATCACAAACAAAGAATGGCCCGGATCTCCTATCGGACGACGTTTTCTGGGCCCGAAATCATCAATTACGGAGCAAAGCTCAGTAATTCTCGTAGCTCTCTGAATAAGCTTCAGTTTGAGCTTTGGTTCAACTCAATCGGACTTACGGTTTCAAAGTTATGCCTATTTCCGTGAACGGATGCAGAACCGGAAACTTGGATTTGGAATTAGCATATCCCTTTCGGATCGGATCGGCCTAGGAGGACCGGATCGGATTAAGACATCACTCCTTCACCAACTCAGCATCTTCCCTTCAACGCACAGGTGCCGGATCGGATTGGAGACCCCGGTTCGGATCGGGATGAGGCAGACCCGATCCGCCTGCATTAATCTACACAAAACTTCGCAATGTCTTCGGCTCCAAAGCTCCGCACCGGTTCGGATCGAGACCGAACCGATCCCCCTCGACTCTGCATAGAAGTGCACGCACGCTCTCTGCTAGAACAACCGGCTCGGTTCGGATCCAATCCGAACCGAATGGGCCTGCTGCTGCCACACTTCAGATTTGACTGATTCTCTTGCCATAACCACCTCCTACAAACACGGATCGGCCTCCACCTATCCTAGCACGACCTGAATACCACTTCTCCACTACTTCCGAGATCACCTCAGCGCGTGCCACGTGCCCCTCCGATCCGAACCGATTCAGACTCCCTGGCACTCCTCTACGCCTATAAATACACCACAACATGGCCATTTCAAGGGACTTTTGGCACTTGTTCTGGAGGGATTCCACCATTATCGACACAAGGACTTTGTGAACAGCGGAAGACCGCCCTCTAATCAATCAAAACACGAGGATTTCGTGTATAATCTTCCCTTTAATCCCCTCTTCTTCACTGTAAACACGAGGATTTCATGTATAAACTGCAAACAAACATCATTGTAATAGTTTACTTAAGATTTAAGAAACTATAAAGTGGACGTAGGCTTGGATTGAGCCCAACCACTATAAAAATATTGTGTGTATGCTTTACTTTTACTGCTTTTTCTGCATTGTTCGGTGATCGTGAGGTTGTCACGTTGAATTTGGGTGTTAGTACCAAAATTTGGTCTAACATTTTCACACATATTTGCTTTCTCTTCTTCGCAGGTATGGATTATACTTGCAGCTGGCAGGCCCGGATCGGACTTGGATTTCTTGGATTATCCAGAACACATCTTCCTTCATTCAGCAAGATATGTTCTGGGGGGCAAAATGTTGACCCGCTTTTTAGTCAAAGCAGTCATACATGGAATCTCTTCTGAACAATACGCTCAAGTGTTGGGAATACCGTCAGAAGACAGCAAGCGATTTGGTTGAAATCGCATCACAAACAAAGAATGGCCCGGATCTCCTATCGGACGACGTTTTCTGGGCCCGAAATCATCAATTACGGAGCAAAGCTCAGTAATTCTCGTAGCTCTCTGAATAAGCTTCAGTTTGAGCTTTGGTTCAACTCAATCGGACTTACGGTTTGAAAGTTATGCCTATTTCCGTGAACGGATGCAGAACCGGAAACTTGGATTTGGAATTAGCATATCCCTTTCGGATCGGATCGGCCTAGGAGGACCGGATCGGATTAAGACATCACTCCTTCACCAACTCAGCATCTTCCCTTCAACGCACAGGTGCCGGATCGGATTGGAGACCCCGGTTCGGATCGGGATGAGGCAGACCCGATCCGCCTGCATTAATCTACACAAAACTTCGCAATGTCTTCGGCTCCAAAGCTCCGCACCGGTTCGGATCGAGACCGAACCGATCCCCCTCGACTCTGCACAGAAGTGCACGCACGCTCTCTGCTAGAACAACCGGCTCGGTTCGGATTGGATCCGAACCGAATGGGCCTGCTGCTGCCACACTTCAGATTTGATTGATTCTCTTGCCATAACCACCTCCTACAAACACGGATCGGCCTCCACCTATCCTAGCACGACCTGAATACCACTTCTCCACTACTTCCGAGATCACCTCAGCGCGTGCCACGTGCCCCTCCGATCCGAACCGATTCAGACTCCCTGGCACTCCTCTACGCCTATAAATACACCACAACATGGCCATTTCAAGGGACTTTTGGCACTTGTTCTGGAGGGATTCCACCATTATCGACACAAGGACTTTGTGAACAGCGGAAGACCGCCCTCTAATCAATCAAAACACGAGGATTTCGTGTATAATCTTCCCTTTAATCCCCTCTTCTTCACTGTAAACACGAGGATTTCATGTATAAACTGCAAACAAACATCATTGTAATAGTTTACTTAAGATTTAAGAAACTATAAAGTGGACGTAGGCTTGGATTGAGCCCAACCACTATAAAAATATTGTGTGTATGCTTTACTTTTACTGCTTTTTCTGCATTGTTCGGTGATCGTGAGGTTGTCACGTTGAATTTGGGTGTTAGTACCAAAATTTGGTCTAACATTTTCACACATATTTGCTTTCTCTTCTTCGCAGGTATGGATTATACTTGCAGCTGGCAGGCCCGGATCGGACTTGGATTTCTTGGATTATCCAGAACACATCTTCCTTCATTCAGCAAGATATGTTCTGGGGGGCAAAATGTTGACCCGCTTTTTAGTCAAAGCAGTCATACATGGAATCTCTTCTGAACAATACGCTCAAGTGTTGGGAATACCGTCAGAAGACAGCAAGCGATTTGGTTGAAATCGCATCACAAACAAAGAATGGCCCGGATCTCCTATCGGACGACGTTTTCTGGGCCCGAAATCATCAATTACGGAGCAAAGCTCAGTAATTCTCGTAGCTCTCTGAATAAGCTTCAGTTTGAGCTTTGGTTCAACTCAATCGGACTTACGGTTTGAAAGTTATGCCTATTTCCGTGAACGGATGCAGAACCGGAAACTTGGATTTGGAATTAGCATATCCCTTTCGGATCGGATCGGCCTAGGAGGACCGGATCGGATTAAGACATCACTCCTTCACCAACTCAGCATCTTCCCTTCAACGCACAGGTGCCGGATCGGATTGGAGACCCCGGTTCGGATCGGGATGAGGCAGACCCGATCCGCCTGCATTAATCAACACAAAACTTCGCAATGTCTTCGGCTCCAAAGCTCCGCACCGGTTCGGATCGAGACCGAACCGATCCCCCTCGACTCTGCACAGAAGTGCACGCACGCTCTCTGCTAGAACAACCGGCTCGGTTCGGATCCAATCCGAACCGAATGGGCCTGCTGCTGCCACACTTCAGATTTGACTGATTCTCTTGCCATAACCACCTCCTACAAACACGGATCGGCCTCCACCTATCCTAGCACGACCTGAATACCACTTCTCCACTACTTCCGAGATCACCTCAGCGCGTGCCACGTGCCCCTCCGATCCGAACCGATTCAGACTCCCTGGCACTCCTCTACGCCTATAAATACACCACAACATGGCCATTTCAAGGGACTTTTGGCACTTGTTCTGGAGGGATTCCACCATTATCGACACAAGGACTTTGTGAACAGCGGAAGACCGCCCTCTAATCAATCAAAACACGAGGATTTCGTGTATAATCTTCCCTTTAATCCCCTCTTCTTCACTGTAAACACGAGGATTTCATGTATAAACTGCAAACAAACATCATTGTAATAGTTTACTTAAGATTTAAGAAACTATAAAGTGGACGTAGGCTTGGATTGAGCCCAACCACTATAAAAATATTGTGTGTATGCTTTACTTTTACTGCTTTTTCTGCATTGTTCGGTGATCGTGAGGTTGTCACGTTGAATTTGGGTGTTAGTACCAAAATTTGGTCTAACATTTTCACACATATTTGCTTTCTCTTCTTCGCAGGTATGGATTATACTTGCAGCTGGCAGGCCCGGATCGGACTTGGATTTCTTGGATTATCCAGAACACATCTTCCTTCATTCAGCAAGATATGTTCTGGGGGGCAAAATGTTGACCCGCTTTTTAGTCAAAGCAGTCATACATGGAATCTCTTCTGAACAATACGCTCAAGTGTTGGGAATACCGTCAGAAGACAGCAAGCGATTTGGTTGAAATCGCATCACAAACAAAGAATGGCCCGGATCTCCTATCGGACGACGTTTTCTGGGCCCGAAATCATCAATTACAGAGCAAAGCTCAGTAATTCTCGTAGCTCTCTGAATAAGCTTCAGTTTGAGCTTTGGTTCAACTCAATCGGACTTACGGTTTGAAAGTTATGCCTATTTCCGTGAACGGATGCAGAACCGAAAACTTGGATTTGGAATTAGCATATCCCTTTCGGATCGGATCGGCCTAGGAGGACCGGATCGGATTAAGACATCACTCCTTCACCAACTCAGCATCTTCCCTTCAACGCACAGGTGCCGGATCGGATTGGAGACCCCGGTTCGGATCGGGATGAGGCAGACCCGATCCGCCTGCATTAATCAACACAAAACTTCGCAATGTCTTCGGCTCCAAAGCTCCGCACCGGTTCGGATCGAGACCGAACCGATCCCCCTCGACTCTGCACAGAAGTGCACGCACGCTCTCTGCTAGAACAACCGGCTCGGTTCGGATCCAATCCGAACCGAATGGGCCTGCTGCTGCCACACTTCAGATTTGACTGATTCTCTTGCCATAACCACCTCCTACAAACACGGATCGGCCTCCACCTATCCTAGCACGACCTGAATACCACTTCTCCACTACTTCCGAGATCACCTCAGCGCGTGCCACGTGCCCCTCCGATCCGAACCGATTCAGACTCCCTGGCACTCCTCTACGCCTATAAATACACCACAACATGGCCATTTCAAGGGACTTTTGGCACTTGTTCTGGAGGGATTCCACCATTATCGACACAAGGACTTTGTGAACAGCGGAAGACCGCCCTCTAATCAATCAAAACACGAGGATTTCGTGTATAATCTTCCCTTTAATCCCCTCTTCTTCACTGTAAACACGAGGATTTCATGTATAAACTGCAAACAAACATCATTGTAATAGTTTACTTAAGATTTAAGAAACTATAAAGTGGACGTAGGCTTGGATTGAGCCCAACCACTATAAAAATATTGTGTGTATGCTTTACTTTTACTGCTTTTTCTGCATTGTTCGGTGATCGTGAGGTTGTCACGTTGAATTTGGGTGTTAGTACCAAAATTTGGTCTAACATTTTCACACATATTTGCTTTCTCTTCTTCGCAGGTATGGATTATACTTGCAGCTGGCAGGCCCGGATCGGACTTGGATTTCTTGGATTATCCAGAACACATCTTCCTTCATTCAGCAAGATATGTTCTGGGGGGCAAAATGTTGACCCACTTTTTAGTCAAAGCAGTCATACATGGAATCTCTTCTGAACAATACGCTCAAGTGTTGGGAATACCGTCAGAAGACAGCAAGCGATTTGGTTGAAATCGCATCACAAACAAAGAATGGCCCGGATCTCCTATCGGACGACGTTTTCTGGGCCCGAAATCATCAATTACAGAGCAAAGCTCAGTAATTCTCGTAGCTCTCTGAATAAGCTTCAGTTTGAGCTTTGGTTCAACTCAATCGGACTTACGGTTTGAAAGTTATGCCTATTTCCGTGAACGGATGCAGAACCGGAAACTTGGATTTGGAATTAGCATATCCCTTTCGGATCGGATCGGCCTAGGAGGACCGGATCGGATTAAGACATCACTCCTTCACCAACTCAGCATCTTCCCTTCAACGCACAGGTGCCGGATCGGATTGGAGACCCCGGTTCGGATCGGGATGAGGCAGACCCGATCCGCCTGCATTAATCTACACAAAACTTCGCAATGTCTTCGGCTCCAAAGCTCCGCACCGGTTCGGATCGAGACCGAACCGATCCCCCTCGACTCTGCACAGAAGTGCACGCACGCTCTCTGCTAGAACAACCGGCTCGGTTCGGATCCAATCCGAACCGAATGGGCCTGCTGCTGCCACACTTCAGATTTGACTGATTCTCTTGCCATAACCACCTCCTACAAACACGGATCGGCCTCCACCTATCCTAGCACGACCTGAATACCACTTCTCCACTACTTCCGAGATCACCTCAGCGCGTGCCACGTGCCCCTCCGATCCGAACCGATTCAGACTCCCTGGCACTCCTCTACGCCTATAAATACACCACAACATGGCCATTTCAAGGGACTTTTGGCACTTGTTCTGGAGGGATTCCACCATTATCGACACAAGGACTTTGTGAACAGCGGAAGACCGCCCTCTAATCAATCAAAACACGAGGATTTCGTGTATAATCTTCCCTTTAATCCCCTCTTCTTCACTGTAAACACGAGGATTTCATGTATAAACTGCAAACAAACATCATTGTAATAGTTTACTTAAGATTTAAGAAACTATAAAGTGGACGTAGGCTTGGATTGAGCCCAACCACTATAAAAATATTGTGTGTATGCTTTACTTTTACTGCTTTTTCTGCATTGTTCGGTGATCGTGAGGTTGTCACGTTGAATTTGGGTGTTAGTACCAAAATTTGGTCTAACATTTTCACACATATTTGCTTTCTCTTCTTCGCAGGTATGGATTATACTTGCAGCTGGCAGGCCCGGATCGGACTTGGATTTCTTGGATTATCCAGAACACATCTTCCTTCATTCAGCAAGATATGTTCTGGGGGGCAAAATGTTGACCCGCTTTTTAGTCAAAGCAGTCATACATGGAATCTCTTCTGAACAATACGCTCAAGTGTTGGGAATACCGTCAGAAGACAGCAAGCGATTTGGTTGAAATCGCATCACAAACAAAGAATGGCCCGGATCTCCTATCGGACGACGTTTTCTGGGCCCGAAATCATCAATTACGGAGCAAAGCTCAGTAATTCTCGTAGCTCTCTGAATAAGCTTCAGTTTGAGCTTTGGTTCAACTCAATCGGACTTACGGTTTGAAAGTTATGCCTATTTCCGTGAACGGATGCAGAACCGGAAACTTGGATTTGGAATTAGCATATCCCTTTCGGATCGGATCGGCCTAGGAGGACCGGATCGGATTAAGACATCACTCCTTCACCAACTCAGCATCTTCCCTTCAACGCACAGGTGCCGGATCGGATTGGAGACCCCGGTTCGGATCGGGATGAGGCAGACCCGATCCGCCTGCATTAATCTACACAAAACTTCGCAATGTCTTCGGCTCCAAAGCTCCGCACCGGTTCGGATCGAGACCGAACCGATCCCCCTCGACTCTGCACAGAAGTGCACGCACGCTCTCTGCTAGAACAACCGGCTCGGTTCGGATCCAATCCGAACCGAATGGGCCTGCTGCTGCCACACTTCAGATTTGACTGATTCTCTTGCCATAACCACCTCCTACAAACACGGATCGGCCTCCACCTATCCTAGCACGACCTGAATACCACTTCTCCACTACTTCCGAGATCACCTCAGCGCGTGCCACGTGCCCCTCCGATCCGAACCGATTCAGACTCCCTGGCACTCCTCTACGCCTATAAATACACCACAACATGGCCATTTCAAGGGACTTTTGGCACTTGTTCTGGAGGGATTCCACCATTATCGACACAAGGACTTTGTGAACAGCGGAAGACCGCCCTCTAATCAATCAAAACACGAGGATTTCGTGTATAATCTTCCCTTTAATCCCCTCTTCTTCACTGTAAACACGAGGATTTCATGTATAAACTGCAAACAAACATCATTGTAATAGTTTACTTAAGATTTAAGAAACTATAAAGTGGACGTAGGCTTGGATTGAGCCCAACCACTATAAAAATATTGTGTGTATGCTTTACTTTTACTGCTTTTTCTGCATTGTTCGGTGATCGTGAGGTTGTCACGTTGAATTTGGGTGTTAGTACCAAAATTTGGTCTAACATTTTCACACATATTTGCTTTCTCTTCTTCGCAGGTATGGATTATACTTGCAGCTGGCAGGCCCGGATCGGACTTGGATTTCTTGGATTATCCAGAACACATCTTCCTTCATTCAGCAAGATATGTTCTGGGGGGCAAAATGTTGACCCGCTTTTTAGTCAAAGCAGTCATACATGGAATCTCTTCTGAACAATACGCTCAAGTGTTGGGAATACCGTCAGAAGACAGCAAGCGATTTGGTTGAAATCGCATCACAAACAAAGAATGGCCCGGATCTCCTATCGGACGACGTTTTCTGGGCCCGAAATCATCAATTACGGAGCAAAGCTCAGTAATTCTCGTAGCTCTCTGAATAAGCTTCAGTTTGAGCTTTGGTTCAACTCAATCGGACTTACGGTTTCAAAGTTATGCCTATTTCCGTGAACGGATGCAGAACCGGAAACTTGGATTTGGAATTAGCATATCCCTTTCGGATCGGATCGGCCTAGGAGGACCGGATCGGATTAAGACATCACTCCTTCACCAACTCAGCATCTTCCCTTCAACGCACAGGTGCCAGATCGGATTGGAGACCCCGGTTCGGATCGGGATGAGGCAGACCCGATCCGCCTGCATTAATCTACACAAAACTTCGCAATGTCTTCGGCTCCAAAGCTCCGCACCGGTTCGGATCGAGACCGAACCGATCCCCCTCGACTCTGCACAGAAGTGCACGCACGCTCTCTGCTAGAACAACCGGCTCGGTTCGGATCCAATCCGAACCGAATGGGCCTGCTGCTGCCACACTTCAGATTTGACTGATTCTCTTGCCATAACCACCTCCTACAAACACGGATCGGCCTCCACCTATCCTAGCACGACCTGAATACCACTTCTCCACTACTTCCGAGATCATCTCAGCGCGTGCCACGTGCCCCTCCGATCCGAACCGATTCAGACTCCCTGGCACTCCTCTACGCCTATAAATACACCACAACATGGCCATTTCAAGGGACTTTTGGCACTTGTTCTGGAGGGATTCCACCATTATCGACACAAGGACTTTGTGAACAGCGGAAGACCGCCCTCTAATCAATCCAAACACGAGGATTTCGTGTATAATCTTCCCTTTAATCCCCTCTTCTTCACTGTAAACACGAGGATTTCATGTATAAACTGCAAACAAACATCATTGTAATAGTTTACTTAAGATTTAAGAAACTATAAAGTGGACGTAGGCTTGGATTGAGCCCAACCACTATAAAAATATTGTGTGTATGCTTTACTTTTACTGCTTTTTCTGCATTGTTCGGTGATCGTGAGGTTGTCACGTTGAATTTGGGTGTTAGTACCAAAATTTGGTCTAACATTTTCACACATATTTGCTTTCTCTTCTTCGCAGGTATGGATTATACTTGCAGCTGGCAGGCCCGGATCGGACTTGGATTTCTTGGATTATCCAGAACACATCTTCCTTCATTCAGCAAGATATGTTCTGGGGGGCAAAATGTTGACCCGCTTTTTAGTCAAAGCAGTCATACATAGAATCTCTTCTGAACAATACGCTCAAGTGTTGGGAATACCGTCAGAAGACAGCAAGCGATTTGGTTGAAATCGCATCACAAACAAAGAATGGCCCGGATCTCCTATCGGACGACGTTTTCTGGGCCCGAAATCATCAATTACGGAGCAAAGCTCAGTAATTCTCGTAGCTCTCTGAATAAGCTTCAGTTTGAGCTTTGGTTCAACTCAATCGGACTTACGGTTTGAAAGTTATGCCTATTTCCGTGAACGGATGCAGAACCGGAAACTTGGATTTGGAATTAGCATATCCCTTTCGGATCGGATCGGCCTAGGAGGACCGGATCGGATTAAGACATCACTCCTTCACCAACTCAGCATCTTCCCTTCAACGCACAGGTGCCGGATCGGATTGGAGACCCCGGTTCGGATCGGGATGAGGCAGACCCGATCCGCCTGCATTAATCTACACAAAACTTCGCAATGTCTTCGGCTCCAAAGCTCCGCACCGGTTCGGATCGAGACCGAACCGATCCCCCTCGACTCTGCACAGAAGTGCACGCACGCTCTCTGCTAGAACAACCGGCTCGGTTCGGATCCAATCCGAACCGAATGGGCCTGCTGCTGCCACACTTCAGATTTGACTGATTCTCTTGCCATAACCACCTCCTACAAACACGGATCGGCCTCCACCTATCCTAGCACGACCTGAATACCACTTCTCCACTACTTCCGAGATCACGTCAGCGCGTGCCACGTGCCCCTCCGATCCGAACCGATTCAGACTCCCTGGCACTCCTCTACGCCTATAAATACACCACAACATGGCCATTTCAAGGGACTTTTGGCACTTGTTCTGGAGGGATTCCACCATTATCGACACAAGGACTTTGTGAACAGCGGAAGACCGCCCTCTAATCAATCAAAACACGAGGATTTCGTGTATAATCTTCCCTTTAATCCCCTCTTCTTCACTGTAAACACGAGGATTTCATGTATAAACTGCAAACAAACATCATTGTAATAGTTTACTTAAGATTTAAGAAACTATAAAGTGGACGTAGGCTTGGATTGAGCCCAACCACTATAAAAATATTGTGTGTATGCTTTACTTTTACTGCTTTTTCTGCATTGTTCGGTGATCGTGAGGTTGTCACGTTGAATTTGGGTGTTAGTACCAAAATTTGGTCTAACATTTTCACACATATTTGCTTTCTCTTCTTCGCAGGTATGGATTATACTTGCAGCTGGCAGGCCCGGATCGGACTTGGATTTCTTGGATTATCCAGAACACATCTTCCTTCATTCAGCAAGATATGTTCTAGGGGGCAAAATGTTGACCCGTTTTTTAGTCAAAGCAGTCATACATGGAATCTCTTCTGAACAATACGCTCAAGTGTTGGGAATACCGTCAGAAGACAGCAAGCGATTTGGTTGAAATCGCATCACAAACAAAGAATGGCCCGGATCTCCTATCGGACGACGTTTTCTGGGCCCGAAATCATCAATTACGGATCAAAGCTCAGTAATTCTCGTAGCTCTCTGAATAAGCTTCAGTTTGAGCTTTGGTTCAACTCAATCGGACTTACGGTTTGAAAGTTATGCCTATTTCCGTGAACGGATGCAGAACCGGAAACTTGGATTTGGAATTAGCATATCCCTTTCGGATCGGATCGGCCTAGGAGGACCGGATCGGATTAAGACATCACTCCTTCACCAACTCAGCATCTTCCCTTCAACGCACAGGTGCCGGATCGGATTGGAGACCCCGGTTCGGATCGGGATGAGGCAGACCCGATCCGCCTGCATTAATCTACACAAAACTTCGCAATGTCTTCGGCTCCAAAGCTCTGCACCGGTTCGGATCGAGACCGAACCGATCCCCCTCGACTCTGCACAGAAGTGCACGCACGCTCTCTGCTAGAACAACCGGCTCGGTTCGGATCCAATCCGAACCGAATGGGCCTGCTGCTGCCACACTTCAGATTTGACTGATTCTCTTGCCATAACCACCTCCTACAAACACGGATCGGCCTCCACCTATCCTAGCACGACCTGAATACCACTTCTCCACTACTTCCGAGATCACCTCAGCGCGTGCCACGTGCCCCTCCGATCCGAACCGATTCAGACTCCCTGGCACTCCTCTACGCCTATAAATACACCACAACATGGCCATTTCAAGGGACTTTTGGCACTTGTTCTGGAGGGATTCCACCATTATCGACACAAGGACTTTGTGAACAGCGGAAGACCGCCCTCTAATCAATCAAAACACGAGGATTTCGTGTATAATCTTCCCTTTAATCCCCTCTTCTTCACTGTAAACACGAGGATTTCATGTATAAACTGCAAACAAACATCATTGTAATAGTTTACTTAAGATTTAAGAAACTATAAAGTGGACGTAGGCTTGGATTGAGCCCAACCACTATAAAAATATTGTGTGTATGCTTTACTTTTACTGCTTTTTCTGCATTGTTCGGTGATCGTGAGGTTGTCACGTTGAATTTGGGTGTTAGTACCAAAATTTGGTCTAACATTTTCACACATATTTGCTTTCTCTTCTTCGCAGGTATGGATTATACTTGCAGCTGGCAGGCCCGGATCGGACTTGGATTTCTTGGATTATCCAGAACACATCTTCCTTCATTCAGCAAGATATGTTCTAGGGGGCAAAATGTTGACCCGTTTTTTAGTCAAAGCAGTCATACATGGAATCTCTTCTGAACAATACGCTCAAGTGTTGGGAATACCGTCAGAAGACAGCAAGCGATTTGGTTGAAATCGCATCACAAACAAAGAATGGCCCGGATCTCCTATCGGACGACGTTTTCTGGGCCCGAAATCATCAATTACGGATCAAAGCTCAGTAATTCTCGTAGCTCTCTGAATAAGCTTCAGTTTGAGCTTTGGTTCAACTCAATCGGACTTACGGTTTCAAAGTTATGCCTATTTCCGTGAACGGATGCAGAACCGGAAACTTGGATTTGGAATTAGCATATCCCTTTCGGATCGGATCGGCCTAGGAGGACCGGATCGGATTAAGACATCACTCCTTCACCAACTCAGCATCTTCCCTTCAACGCACAGGTGCCGGATCGGATTGGAGACCCCGGTTCGGATCGGGATGAGGCAGACCCGACCCGCCTGCATTAATCTACACAAAACTTCGCAATGTCTTCGGCTCCAAAGCTCCGCACCGGTTCGGATCGAGACCGAACCGATCCCCCTCGACTCTGCACAGAAGTGCACGCACGCTCTCTGCTAGAACAACCGGCTCGGTTCGGATCCAATCCGAACCGAATGGGCCTGCTGCTGCCACACTTCAGATTTGACTGATTCTCTTGCCATAACCACCTCCTACAAACACGGATCGGCCTCCACCTATCCTAGCACGACCTGAATACCACTTCTCCACTACTTCCGAGATCACCTCAGCGCGTGCCACGTGCCCCTCCGATCCGAACCGATTCAGACTCCCTGGCACTCCTCTACGCCTATAAATACACCACAACATGGCCATTTCAAGGGACTTTTGGCACTTGTTCTGGAGGGATTCCACCATTATCGACACAAGGACTTTGTGAACAGCGGAAGACCGCCCTCTAATCAATCAAAACACGAGGATTTCGTGTATAATCTTCCCTTTAATCCCCTCTTCTTCACTGTAAACACGAGGATTTCATGTATAAACTGCAAACAAACATCATTGTAATAGTTTACTTAAGATTTAAGAAACTATAAAGTGGACGTAGGCTTGGATTGAGCCCAACCACTATAAAAATATTGTGTGTATGCTTTACTTTTACTGCTTTTTCTGCATTGTTCGGTGATCGTGAGGTTGTCACGTTGAATTTGGGTGTTAGTACCAAAATTTGGTCTAACATTTTCACACATATTTGCTTTCTCTTCTTCGCAGGTATGGATTATACTTGCAGCTGGCAGGCCCGGATCGGACTTGGATTTCTTGGATTATCCAAAACACATCTTCCTTCATTCAGCAAGATATGTTCTAGGGGGCAAAATGTTGACCCGTTTTTTAGTCAAAGCAGTCATACATGGAATCTCTTCTGAACAATACGCTCAAGTGTTGGGAATACCGTCAGAAGACAGCAAGCGATTTGGTTGAAATCGCATCACAAACAAAGAATGGCCCGGATCTCCTATCGGACGACGTTTTCTGGGCCCGAAATCATCAATTACGGATCAAAGCTCAGTAATTCTCGTAGCTCTCTGAATAAGCTTCAGTTTGAGCTTTGGTTCAACTCAATCGGACTTACGGTTTCAAAGTTATGCCTATTTCCGTGAACGGATGCAGAACCGGAAACTTGGATTTGGAATTAGCATATCCCTTTCGGATCGGATCGGCCTAGGAGGACCGGATCGGATTAAGACATCACTCCTTCACCAACTCAGCATCTTCCCTTCAACGCACAGGTGCCGGATCGGATTGGAGACCCCGGTTCGGATCGGGATGAGGCAGACCCGACCCGCCTGCATTAATCTACACAAAACTTCGCAATGTCTTCGGCTCCAAAGCTCCGCACCGGTTCGGATCGAGACCGAACCGATCCCCCTCGACTCTGCACAGAAGTGCACGCACGCTCTCTGCTAGAACAACCGGCTCGGTTCGGATCCAATCCGAACCGAATGGGCCTGCTGCTGCCACACTTCAGATTTGACTGATTCTCTTGCCATAACCACCTCCTACAAACACGGATCGGCCTCCACCTATCCTAGCACGACCTGAATACCACTTCTCCACTACTTCCGAGATCACCTCAGCGCGTGCCACGTGCCCCTCCGATCCGAACCGATTCAGACTCCCTGGCACTCCTCTACGCCTATAAATACACCACAACATGGCCATTTCAAGGGACTTTTGGCACTTGTTCTGGAGGGATTCCACCATTATCGACACAAGGACTTTGTGAACAGCGGAAGACCGCCCTCTAATCAATCAAAACACGAGGATTTCGTGTATAATCTTCCCTTTAATCCCCTCTTCTTCACTGTAAACACGAGGATTTCATGTATAAACTGCAAACAAACATCATTGTAATAGTTTACTTAAGATTTAAGAAACTATAAAGTGGACGTAGGCTTGGATTGAGCCCAACCACTATAAAAATATTGTGTGTATGCTTTACTTTTACTGCTTTTTCTGCATTGTTCGGTGATCGTGAGGTTGTCACGTTGAATTTGGGTGTTAGTACCAAAATTTGGTCTAACATTTTCACACATATTTGCTTTCTCTTCTTCGCAGGTATGGATTATACTTGCAGCTGGCAGGCCCGGATCGGACTTGGATTTCTTGGATTATCCAAAACACATCTTCCTTCATTCAGCAAGATATGTTCTAGGGGGCAAAATGTTGACCCGTTTTTTAGTCAAAGCAGTCATACATGGAATCTCTTCTGAACAATACGCTCAAGTGTTGGGAATACCGTCAGAAGACAGCAAGCGATTTGGTTGAAATCGCATCACAAACAAAGAATGGCCCGGATCTCCTATCGGACGACGTTTTCTGGGCCCGAAATCATCAATTACGGAGCAAAGCTCAGTAATTCTCGTAGCTCTCTGAATAAGCTTCAGTTTGAGCTTTGGTTCAACTCAATCGGACTTACGGTTTGAAAGTTATGCCTATTTCCGTGAACGGATGCAGAACCGGAAACTTGGATTTGGAATTAGCATATCCCTTTCGGATCGGATCGGCCTAGGAGGACCGGATCGGATTAAGACATCACTCCTTCACCAACTCAGCATCTTCCCTTCAACGCACAGGTGCCGGATCGGATTGGAGACCCCGGTTCGGATCGGGATGAGGCAGACCCGACCCGCCTGCATTAATCTACACAAAACTTCGCAATGTCTTCGGCTCCAAAGCTCCGCACCGGTTCGGATCGAGACCGAACCGATCCCCCTCGACTCTGCACAGAAGTGCACGCACGCTCTCTGCTAGAACAACCGGCTCGGTTCGGATCCAATCCGAACCGAATGGGCCTGCTGCTGCCACACTTCAGATTTGACTGATTCTCTTGCCATAACCACCTCCTACAAACACGGATCGGCCTCCACCTATCCTAGCACGACCTGAATACCACTTCTCCACTACTTCCGAGATCACCTCAGCGCGTGCCACGTGCCCCTCCGATCCGAACCGATTCAGACTCCCTGGCACTCCTCTACGCCTATAAATACACCACAACATGGCCATTTCAAGGGACTTTTGGCACTTGTTCTGGAGGGATTCCACCATTATCGACACAAGGACTTTGTGAACAGCGGAAGACCGCCCTCTAATCAATCAAAACACGAGGATTTCGTGTATAATCTTCCCTTTAATCCCCTCTTCTTCACTGTAAACACGAGGATTTCATGTATAAACTGCAAACAAACATCATTGTAATAGTTTACTTAAGATTTAAGAAACTATAAAGTGGACGTAGGCTTGGATTGAGCCCAACCACTATAAAAATATTGTGTGTATGCTTTACTTTTACTGCTTTTTCTGCATTGTTCGGTGATCGTGAGGTTGTCACGTTGAATTTGGGTGTTAGTACCAAAATTTGGTCTAACATTTTCACACATATTTGCTTTCTCTTCTTCGCAGGTATGGATTATACTTGCAGCTGGCAGGCCCGGATCGGACTTGGATTTCTTGGATTATCCAGAACACATCTTCCTTCATTCAGCAAGATATGTTCTAGGGGGCAAAATGTTGACCCGTTTTTTAGTCAAAGCAGTCATACATGGAATCTCTTCTGAACAATACGCTCAAGTGTTGGGAATACCGTCAGAAGACAGCAAGCGATTTGGTTGAAATCGCATCACAAACAAAGAATGGCCCGGATCTCCTATCGGACGACGTTTTCTGGGCCCGAAATCATCAATTACGGAGCAAAGCTCAGTAATTCTCGTAGCTCTCTGAATAAGCTTCAGTTTGAGCTTTGGTTCAACTCAATCGGACTTACGGTTTGAAAGTTATGCCTATTTCCGTGAACGGATGCAGAACCGGAAACTTGGATTTGGAATTAGCATATCCCTTTCGGATCGGATCGGCCTAGGAGGACCGGATCGGATTAAGACATCACTCCTTCACCAACTCAGCATCTTCCCTTCAACGCACAGGTGCCGGATCGGATTGGAGACCCCGGTTCGGATCGGGATGAGGCAGACCCGACCCGCCTGCATTAATCTACACAAAACTTCGCAATGTCTTCGGCTCCAAAGCTCCGCACCGGTTCGGATCGAGACCGAACCGATCCCCCTCGACTCTGCACAGAAGTGCACGCACGCTCTCTGCTAGAACAACCGGCTCGGTTCGGATCCAATCCGAACCGAATGGGCCTGCTGCTGCCACACTTCAGATTTGACTGATTCTCTTGCCATAACCACCTCCTACAAACACGGATCGGCCTCCACCTATCCTAGCACGACCTGAATACCACTTCTCCACTACTTCCGAGATCACCTCAGCGCGTGCCACGTGCCCCTCTGATCCGAACCGATTCAGACTCCCTGGCACTCCTCTACGCCTATAAATACACCACAACATGGCCATTTCAAGGGACTTTTGGCACTTGTTCTGGAGGGATTCCACCATTATCGACACAAGGACTTTGTGAACAGCGGAAGACCGCCCTCTAATCAATCAAAACACGAGGATTTCGTGTATAATCTTCCCTTTAATCCCCTCTTCTTCACTGTAAACACGAGGATTTCATGTATAAACTGCAAACAAACATCATTGTAATAGTTTACTTAAGATTTAAGAAACTATAAAGTGGACGTAGGCTTGGATTGAGCCCAACCACTATAAAAATATTGTGTGTATGCTTTACTTTTACTGCTTTTTCTGCATTGTTCGGTGATCGTGAGGTTGTCACGTTGAATTTGGGTGTTAGTACCAAAATTTGGTCTAACATTTTCACACATATTTGCTTTCTCTTCTTCGTAGGTATGGATTATACTTGCAGCTGGCAGGCCCGGATCGGACTTGGATTTCTTGGATTATCCAGAACACATCTTCCTTCATTCAGCAAGATATGTTCTGGGGGGCAAAATGTTGACCCGCTTTTTAGTCAAAGCAGTCATACATGGAATCTCTTCTGAACAATACGCTCAAGTGTTGGGAATACCGTCAGAAGACAGCAAGCGATTTGGTTGAAATCGCATCACAAACAAAGAATGGCCCGGATCTCCTATCGGACGACGTTTTCTGGGCCCGAAATCATCAATTACGGAGCAAAGCTCAGTAATTCTCGTAGCTCTCTGAATAAACTTCAGTTTGAGCTTTGGTTCAACTCAATCGGACTTACGGTTTGAAAGTTATGCCTATTTCCGTGAACGGATGCAGAACCGGAAACTTGGATTTGGAATTAGCATATCCCTTTCGGATCGGATCGGCCTAGGAGGACCGGATCGGATTAAGACATCACTCCTTCACCAACTCAGCATCTTCCCTTCAACGCACAGGTGCCGGATCGGATTGGAGACCCCGGTTCGGATCGGGATGAGGCAGACCCGATCCGCCTGCATTAATCTACACAAAACTTCGCAATGTCTTCGGCTCCAAAGCTCCGCACCGGTTCGGATCGAGACCGAACCGATCCCCCTCGACTCTGCACAGAAGTGCACGCACGCTCTCTGCTAGAACAACCGGCTCGGTTCGGATCCAATCCGAACCGAATGGGCCTGCTGCTGCCACACTTCAGATTTGACTGATTCTCTTGCCATAACCACCTCCTACAAACACGGATCGGCCTCCACCTATCCTAGCACGACCTGAATACCACTTCTCCACTACTTCCGAGATCACCTCAGCGCGTGCCACGTGCCCCTCCGATCCGAACCGATTCAGACTCCCTGGCACTCCTCTACGCCTATAAATACACCACAACATGGCCATTTCAAGGGACTTTTGGCACTTGTTCTGGAGGGATTCCACCATTATCGACACAAGGACTTTGTGAACAGCGGAAGACCGCCCTCTAATCAATCAAAACACGAGGATTTCGTGTATAATCTTCCCTTTAATCCCCTCTTCTTCACTGTAAACACGAGGATTTCATGTATAAACTGCAAACAAACATCATTGTAATAGTTTACTTAAGATTTAAGAAACTATAAAGTGGACGTAGGCTTGGATTGAGCCCAACCACTATAAAAATATTGTGTGTATGCTTTACTTTTACTGCTTTTTCTGCATTGTTCGGTGATCGTGAGGTTGTCACGTTGAATTTGGGTGTTAGTACCAAAATTTGGTCTAACATTTTCACACATATTTGCTTTCTCTTCTTCGCAGGTATGGATTATACTTGCAGCTGGCAGGCCCGGATCGGACTTGGATTTCTTGGATTATCCAGAACACATCTTCCTTCATTCAGCAAGATATGTTCTAGGGGGCAAAATGTTGACCCGCTTTTTAGTCAAAGCAGTCATACATGGAATCTCTTCTGAACAATACGCTCAAGTGTTGGGAATACCGTCAGAGACAGCAAGCGATTTGGTTGAAATCGCATCACAAACAAAGAATGGCCCGGATCTCCTATCGGACGACGTTTTCTGGGCCCGAAATCATCAATTACGGATCAAAGCTCAGTAATTCTCGTAGCTCTCTGAATAAGCTTCAGTTTGAGCTTTGGTTCAACTCAATCGGACTTACGGTTTGAAAGTTATGCCTATTTCCGTGAACGGATGCAGAACCGGAAACTTGGATTTGGAATTAGCATATCCCTTTCGGATCGGATCGGCCTAGGAGGACCGGATCGGATTAAGACATCACTCCTTCACCAACTCAGCATCTTCCCTTCAACGCACAGGTGCCGGATCGGATTGGAGACCCCGGTTCGGATCGGGATGAGGCAGACCCGATCCGCCTGCATTAATCTACACAAAACTTCGCAATGTCTTCGGCTCCAAAGCTCCGCACCGGTTCGGATCGAGACCGAACCGATCCCCCTCGACTCTGCACAGAAGTGCACGCACGCTCTCTGCTAGAACAACCGGCTCGGTTCGGATCCAATCCGAACCGAATGGGCCTGCTGCTGCCACACTTCAGATTTGACTGATTCTCTTGCCATAACCACCTCCTACAAACACGGATCGGCCTCCACCTATCCTAGCACGACCTGAATACCACTTCTCCACTACTTCCGAGATCACCTCAGCGCGTGCCACGTGCCCCTCCGATCCGAACCGATTCAGACTCCCTGGCACTCCTCTACGCCTATAAATACACCACAACATGGCCATTTCAAGGGACTTTTGGCACTTGTTCTGGAGGGATTCCACCATTATCGACACAAGGACTTTGTGAACAGCGGAAGACCGCCCTCTAATCAATCAAAACACGAGGATTTCGTGTATAATCTTCCCTTTAATCCCCTCTTCTTCACTGTAAACACGAGGATTTCATGTATAAACTGCAAACAAACATCATTGTAATAGTTTACTTAAGATTTAAGAAACTATAAAGTGGACGTAGGCTTGGATTGAGCCCAACCACTATAAAAATATTGTGTGTATGCTTTACTTTTACTGCTTTTTCTGCATTGTTCGGTGATCGTGAGGTTGTCACGTTGAATTTGGGTGTTAGTACCAAAATTTGGTCTAACATTTTCACACATATTTGCTTTCTCTTCTTCGCAGGTATGGATTATACTTGCAGCTGGCAGGCCCGGATCGGACTTGGATTTCTTGGATTATCCAGAACACAGCTTCCTTCATTCAGCAAGATATGTTCTAGGGGGCAAAATGTTGACCCGTTTTTTAGTCAAAGCAGTCATACATGGAATCTCTTCTGAACAATACGCTCAAGTGTTGGGAATACCGTCAGAAGACAGCAAGCGATTTGGTTGAAATCGCATCACAAACAAAGAATGGCCCGGATCTCCTATCGGACGACGTTTTCTGGGCCCGAAATCATCAATTACGGATCAAAGCTCAGTAATTCTCGTAGCTCTCTGAATAAGCTTCAGTTTGAGCTTTGGTTCAACTCAATCGGACTTACGGTTTGAAAGTTATGCCTATTTCCGTGAACGGATGCAGAACCGGAAACTTGGATTTGGAATTAGCATATCCCTTTCGGATCGGATCGGCCTAGGAGGACCGGATCGGATTAAGACATCACTCCTTCACCAACTCAGCATCTTCCCTTCAACGCACAGGTGCCGGATCGGATTGGAGACCCCGGTTCGGATCGGGATGAGGCAGACCCGACCCGCCTGCATTAATCTACACAAAACTTCGCAATGTCTTCGGCTCCAAAGCTCCGCACCGGTTCGGATCGAGACCGAACCGATCCCCCTCGACTCTGCACAGAAGTGCACGCACGCTCTCTGCTAGAACAACCGGCTCGGTTCGGATCCAATCCGAACCGAATGGGCCTGCTGCTGCCACACTTCAGATTTGACTGATTCTCTTGCCATAACCACCTCCTACAAACACGGATCGGCCTCCACCTATCCTAGCACGACCTGAATACCACTTCTCCACTACTTCCGAGATCACCTCAGCGCGTGCCACGTGCCCCTCCGATCCGAACCGATTCAGACTCCCTGGCACTCCTCTACGCCTATAAATACACCACAACATGGCCATTTCAAGGGACTTTTGGCACTTGTTCTGGAGGGATTCCACCATTATCGACACAAGGACTTTGTGAACAGCGGAAGACCGCCCTCTAATCAATCAAAACACGAGGATTTCGTGTATAATCTTCCCTTTAATCTCCTCTTCTTCACTGTAAACACGAGGATTTCATGTATAAACTGCAAACAAACATCATTGTAATAGTTTAATTAAGATTTAAGAAACTATAAAGTGGACGTAGGCTTGGATTGAGCCCAACCACTATAAAAATATTGTGTGTATGCTTTACTTTTACTGCTTTTTCTGCATTGTTCGGTGATCGTGAGGTTGTCACGTTGAATTTGGGTGTTAGTACCAAAATTTGGTCTAACATTTTCACACATATTTGCTTTCTCTTCTTCGCAGGTATGGATTATACTTGCAGCTGGCAGGCCCGGATCGGCCTTGGATTTCTTGGATTATCCAGAACACATCTCCCTTCATTCAGCAAGATATGTTCTGGGGGGCAAAATGTTGACCCGCTTTTTAGTCAAAGCAGTCATACATGGAATCTCTTCTGAACAATACGCTCAAGTGTTGGGAATACCGTCAGAAGACAGCAAGCGATTTGGTTGAAATCGCATCACAAACAAAGAATGGCCCGGATCTCCTATCGGACGACGTTTTCTGGGCCCGAAATCATCAATTACGGAGAAAAGCTCAGTAATTCTCGTAGCTCTCTGAATAAGCTTCAGTTTGAGCTTTGGTTCAACTCAATCGGACTTACGGTTTGAAAGTTATGCCTATTTCCGTGAACGGATGCAGAACCGGAAACTTGGATTTGGAATTAGCATATCCCTTTCGGATCGGATCGGCCTAGGAGGACCGGATCGGATTAAGACATCACTCCTTCACCAACTCAGCATCTTCCCTTCAACGCACAGGTGCCGGATCGGATTGGAGACCCCGGTTCGGATCGGGATGAGGCAGACCCGACCCGCCTGCATTAATCTACACAAAACTTCGCAATGTCTTCGGCTCCAAAGCTCCGCACCGGTTCGGATCGAGACCGAACCGATCCCCCTCGACTCTGCACAGAAGTGCACGCACGCTCTCTGCTAGAACAACCGGCTCGGTTCGGATCCAATCCGAACCGAATGGGCCTGCTGCTGCCACACTTCAGATTTGACTGATTCTCTTGCCATAACCACCTCCTACAAACACGGATCGGCCTCCACCTATCCTAGCACGACCTGAATACCACTTCTCCACTACTTCCGAGATCACCTCAGCGCGTGCCACGTGCCCCTCCGATCCGAACCGATTCAGACTCCCTGGCACTCCTCTACGCCTATAAATACACCACAACATGGCCATTTCAAGGGACTTTTGGCACTTGTTCTGGAGGGATTCCACCATTATCGACACAAGGACTTTGTGAACAGCGGAAGACCGCCCTCTAATCAATCAAAACACGAGGATTTCGTGTATAATCTTCCCTTTAATCTCCTCTTCTTCACTGTAAACACGAGGATTTCATGTATAAACTGCAAACAAACATCATTGTAATAGTTTACTTAAGATTTAAGAAACTATAAAGTGGACGTAGGCTTGGATTGAGCCCAACCACTATAAAAATATTGTGTGTATGCTTTACTTTTACTGCTTTTTCTGCATTGTTCGGTGATCGTGAGGTTGTCACGTTGAATTTGGGTGTTAGTACCAAAATTTGGTCTAACATTTTCACACATATTTGCTTTCTCTTCTTCGCAGGTATGGATTATACTTGCAGCTGGCAGGCCCGGATCGGCCTTGGATTTCTTGGATTATCCAGAACACATCTTCCTTCATTCAGCAAGATATGTTCTGGGGGGCAAAATGTTGACCCGCTTTTTAGTCAAAGCAGTCATACATGGAATCTCTTCTGAACAATACGCTCAAGTGTTGGGAATACCGTCAGAAGACAGCAAGCGATTTGGTTGAAATCGCATCACAAACAAAGAATGGCCCGGATCTCCTATCGGACGACGTTTTCTGGGCCCGAAATCATCAATTACAGAGCAAAGCTCAGTAATTCTCGTAGCTCTCTGAATAAGCTTCAGTTTGAGCTTTGGTTCAACTCGATCGGACTTACGGTTTGAAAGTTATGTCTATTTCCGTGAACGGATGCAGAACCGGAAACTTGGATTTGGAATTAGCATATCCCTTTCGGATCGGATCGGCCTAGGAGGACCGGATCGGATTAAGACATCACTCCTTCACCAACTCAGCATCTTCCCTTCAACGCACAGGTGCCGGATCGGATTGGAGACCCCGGTTCGGATCGGGATGAGGCAGACCCGACCCGCCTGCATTAATCTACACAAAACTTCGCAATGTCTTCGGCTCCAAAGCTCCGCACCGGTTCGGATCGAGACCGAACCGATCCCCCTCGACTCTGCACAGAAGTGCACGCACGCTCTCTGCTAGAACAACCGGCTCGGTTCGGATCCAATCCGAACCGACTGGGCCTGCTGCTGCCACACTTCAGATTTGACTGATTCTCTTGCCATAACCACCTCCTACAAACACGGATCGGCCTCCACCTATCCTAGCACGACCTGAATACCACTTCTCCACTACTTCCGAGATCACCTCAGCGCGTGCCACGTGCCCCTCCGATCCGAACCGATTCAGACTCCCTGGCACTCCTCTACGCCTATAAATACACCACAACATGGCCATTTCAAGGGACTTTTGGCACTTGTTCTGGAGGGATTCCACCATTATCGACACAAGGACTTTGTGAACAGCGGAAGACCGCCCTCTAATCAATCAAAACACGAGGATTTCGTGTATAATCTTCCCTTTAATCTCCTCTTCTTCACTGTAAACACGAGGATTTCATGTATAAACTGCAAACAAACATCATTGTAATAGTTTAATTAAGATTTAAGAAACTATAAAGTGGACGTAGGCTTGGATTGAGCCCAACCACTATAAAAATATTGTGTGTATGCTTTACTTTTACTGCTTTTTCTGCATTGTTCGGTGATCGTGAGGTTGTCACGTTGAATTTGGGTGTTAGTACCAAAATTTGGTCTAACATTTTCACACATATTTGCTTTCTCTTCTTCGCAGGTATGGATTATACTTGCAGCTGGCAGGCCCGGATCGGCCTTGGATTTCTTGGATTATCCAGAACACATCTTCCTTCATTCAGCAAGATATGTTCTGGGGGGCAAAATGTTGACCCGCTTTTTAGTCAAAGCAGTCATACATGGAATCTCTTCTGAACAATACGCTCAAGTGTTGGGAATACCGTCAGAAGACAGCAAGCGATTTGGTTGAAATCGCATCACAAACAAAGAATGGCCCGGATCTCCTATCGGACGACGTTTTCTGGGCCCGAAATCATCAATTACGGAGCAGAGCTCAGTAATTCTCGTAGCTCTCTGAATAAGCTTCAGTTTGAGCTTTGGTTCAACTCAATCGGACTTACGGTTTGAAAGTTATGCCTATTTCCGTGAACGGATGCAGAACCGGAAACTTGGATTTGGAATTAGCATATCCCTTTCGGATCGGATCGGCCTAGGAGGACCGGATCGGATTAAGACATCACTCCTTCACCAACTCAGCATCTTCCCTTCAACGCACAGGTGCCGGATCGGATTGGAGACCCCGGTTCGGATCGGGATGAGGCAGACCCGACCCGCCTGCATTAATCTACACAAAACTTCGCAATGTCTTCGGCTCCAAAGCTCCGCACCGGTTCGGATCGAGACCGAACCGATCCCCCTCGACTCTGCACAGAAGTGCACGCACGCTCTCTGCTAGAACAACCGGCTCGGTTCGGATCCAATCCGAACCGACTGGGCCTGCTGCTGCCACACTTCAGATTTGACTGATTCTCTTGCCATAACCACCTCCTACAAACACGGATCGGCCTCCACCTATCCTAGCACGACCTGAATACCACTTCTCCACTACTTCCGAGATCACCTCAGCGCGTGCCACGTGCCCCTCCGATCCGAACCGATTCAGACTCCCTGGCACTCCTCTACGCCTATAAATACACCACAACATGGCCATTTCAAGGGACTTTTGGCACTTGTTCTGGAGGGATTCCACCATTATCGACACAAGGACTTTGTGAACAGCGGAAGACCGCCCTCTAATCAATCAAAACACGAGGATTTCGTGTATAATCTTCCCTTTAATCTCCTCTTCTTCACTGTAAACACGAGGATTTCATGTATAAACTGCAAACAAACATCATTGTAATAGTTTACTTAAGATTTAAGAAACTATAAAGTGGACGTATGCTTGGATTGAGCCCAACCAGTATAAAAATATTGTGTGTATGCTTTACTTTTACTGCTTTTTCTGCATTGTTCGGTGATCGGGAGGTTGTCACGTTGAATTTGGGTGTTAGTACCAAAATTTGGTCTAACATTTTCACACATATTTGCTTTCTCTTCTTCGCAGGTATGGATTATACTTGCAGCTGGCAGGCCCGGATCGGCCTTGGATTTCTTGGATTATCCAGAACACATCTTCCTTCATTCAGCAAGATATGTTCTGGGGGGCAAAATGTTGACCCGCTTTTTAGTCAAAGCAGTCATACATGGAATCTCTTCTGAACAATACGCTCAAGTGTTGGGAATACCGTCAGAAGACAGCAAGCGATTTGGTTGAAATCGCATCACAAACAAAGAATGGCCCGGATCTCCTATCGGACGACGTTTTCTGGGCCCGAAATCATCAATTACGGAGCAGAGCTCAGTAGTTCTCGTAGCTCTCTGAATAAGCTTCAGTTTGAGCTTTGGTTCAACTCAATCGGACTTACGGTTTGAAAGTTATGCCTATTTCCGTGAACGGATGCAGAACCGGAAACTTGGATTTGGAATTAGCATATCCCTTTCGGATCGGATCGGCCTAGGAGGACCGGATCGGATTAAGACATCACTCCTTCACCAACTCAGCATCTTCCCTTCAACGCACAGGTGCCAGATCGGATTGGAGACCCCGGTTCGGATCGGGATGAGGCAGACCCGACCCGCCTGCATTAATCTACACAAAACTTCGCAATGTCTTCGGCTCCAAAGCTCCGCACCGGTTCGGATCGAGACCGAACCGATCCCCCTCGACTCTGCACAGAAGTGCACGCACGCTCTCTGCTAGAACAACCGGCTCGGTTCGGATCCAATCCGAACCGACTGGGCCTGCTGCTGCCACACTTCAGATTTGACTGATTCTCTTGCCATAACCACCTCCTACAAACACGGATCGGCCTCCACCTATCCTAGCACGACCTGAATACCACTTCTCCACTACTTCCGAGATCACCTCAGCGCGTGCCACGTGCCCCTCCGATCCGAACCGATTCAGACTCCCTGGCACTCCTCTACGCCTATAAATACACCACAACATGGCCATTTCAAGGGACTTTTGGCACTTGTTCTGGAGGGATTCCACCATTATCGACACAAGGACTTTGTGAACAGCGGAAGACCGCCCTCTAATCAATCAAAACACGAGGATTTCGTGTATAATCTTCCCTTTAATCTCCTTTTCTTCACTGTAAACACGAGGATTTCATGTATAAACTGCAAACAAACATCATTGTAATAGTTTACTTAAGATTTAAGAAACTATAAAGTGGACGTAGGCTTGGATTGAGCCCAACCACTATAAAAATATTGTGTGTATGCTTTACTTTTACTGCTTTTTCTGCATTGTTCGGTGATCGTGAGGTTGTCACGTTGAATTTGGGTGTTAGTACCAAAATTTGGTCTAACATTTTCACACATATTTGCTTTCTCTTCTTCGCAGGTATGGATTATACTTGCAGCTGGCAGGCCCGGATCGGCCTTGGATTTCTTGGATTATCCAGAACACATCTTCCTTCATTCAGCAAGATATGTTCTGGGGGGCAAAATGTTGACCCGCTTTTTAGTCAAAGCAGTCATACATGGAATCTCTTCTGAACAATACGCTCAAGTGTTGGGAATACCGTCAGAAGACAGCAAGCGATTTGGTTGAAATCGCATCACAAATAAAGAATGGCCCGGATCTCCTATCGGACGACGTTTTCTGGGCCCGAAATCATCAATTACGGAGCAGAGCTCAGTAATTCTCGTAGCTCTCTGAATAAGCTTCAGTTTGAGCTTTGGTTCAACTCAATCGGACTTACGGTTTGAAAGTTATGCCTATTTCCGTGAACGGATGCAGAACCGGAAACTTGGATTTGGAATTAGCATATCCCTTTCGGATCGGATCGGCCTAGGAGGACCGGATCGGATTAAGACATCACTCCTTCACCAACTCAGCATCTTCCCTTCAACGCACAGGTGCCAGATCGGATTGGAGACCCCGGTTCGGATCGGGATGAGGCAGACCCGACCCGCCTGCATTAATCTACACAAAACTTCGCAATGTCTTCGGCTCCAAAGCTCCGCACCGGTTCGGATCGAGACCGAACCGATCCCCCTCGACTCTGCACAGAAGTGCACGCACGCTCTCTGCTAGAACAACCGGCTCGGTTCGGATCCAATCCGAACCGACTGGGCCTGCTGCTGCCACACTTCAGATTTGACTGATTCTCTTGCCATAACCACCTCCTACAAACACGGATCGGCCTCCACCTATCCTAGCACGACCTGAATACCACTTCTCCACTGCTTCCGAGATCACCTCAGCGCGTGCCACGTGCCCCTCCGATCCGAACCGATTCAGACTCCCTGGCACTCCTCTACGCCTATAAATACACCACAACATGGCCATTTCAAGGGACTTTTGGCACTTTTTCTGGAGGGATTCCACCATTATCGACACAAGGACTTTGTGAACAGCGGATGACCGCCCTCTAATCAATCAAAACACGAGGATTTCGTGTATAATCTTCCCTTTAATCTCCTCTTCTTCACTGTAAACACGAGGATTTCATGTATAAACTGCAAACAAACATCATTGTAATAGTTTACTTAAGATTTAAGAAACTATAAAGTGGACGTAGGCTTGGATTGAGCCCAACCACTATAAAAATATTGTGTGTATGCTTTACTTTTACTGCTTTTTCTGCATTGTTCGGTGATCGTGAGGTTGTCACGTTGAATTTGGGTGCTAGTACCAAAATTTGGTCTAACATTTTCACACATATTTGCTTTCTCTTCTTCGCAGGTATGGATTATACTTGCAGCTGGCAGGCCCGGATCGGCCTTGAATTTCTTGGATTATCCAGAACACATCTTCCTTCATTCAGCAAGATATGTTCTGGGGGGCAAAATGTTGACCCGCTTTTTAGTCAAAGCAGTCATACATGGAATCTCTTCTGAACAATACGCTCAAGTGTTGGGAATACCGTCAGAAGACAGCAAGCGATTTGGTTGAAATCGCATCACAAACAAAGAATGGCCCGGATCTCCTATCGGACGACGTTTTCTGGGCCCGAAATCATCAATTACGGAGCAGAGCTCAGTAATTCTCGTAGCTCTCTGAATAAGCTTCAGTTTGAGCTTTGGTTCAACTCAATCGGACTTACGGTTTGAAAGTTATGCCTATTTCCGTGAACGGATGCAGAACCGGAAACTTGGATTTGGAATTAGCATATCCCTTTCGGATCGGATCGGCCTAGGAGGACCGGATCGGATTAAGACATCACTCCTTCACCAACTCAGCATCTTCCCTTCAACGCACAGGTGCCGGATCGGATTGGAGACCCCGGTTCGGATCGGGATGAGGCAGACCCGACCCGCCTGCATTAATCTACACAAAACTTCGCAATGTGTTCGGCTCCAAAGCTCCGCACCGGTTCGGATCGAGACCGAACCGATCCCCCTCGACTCTGCACAGAAGTGCACGCACGCTCTCTGCTAGAACAACCGGCTCGGTTCGGATCCAATCCGAACCGACTGGGCCTGCTGCTGCCACACTTCAGATTTGACTGATTCTCTTGCCATAACCACCTCCTACAAACACAGATCGGCCTCCACCTATCCTAGCACGACCTGAATACCACTTCTCCACTGCTTCCGAGATCACCTCAGCGCGTGCCACGTGCCCCTCCGATCCGAACCGATTCAGACTCCCTGGCACTCCTCTACGCCTATAAATACACCACAACATGGCCATTTCAAGGGACTTTTGGCACTTTTTCTGGAGGGATTCCACCATTATCGACACAAGGACTTTGTGAACAGCGGAAGACCGCCCTCTAATCAATCAAAACACGAGGATTTCGTGTATAATCTTCCCTTTAATCTCCTCTTCTTCACTGTAAACACGAGGATTTCATGTATAAACTGCAAACAAACATCATTGTAATAGTTTACTTAAGATTTAAGAAACTATAAAGTGGACGTAGGCTTGGATTGAGCCCAACCACTATAAAAATATTGTGTGTATGCTTTACTTTTACTGCTTTTTCTGCATTGTTCGGTGATCGTGAGGTTGTCACGTTGAATTTGGGTGCTAGTACCAAAATTTGGTCTAACATTTTCACACATATTTGCTTTCTCTTCTTCGCAGGTATGGATTATACTTGCAGCTGGCAGGCCCGGATCGGCCTTGGATTTCTTGGATTATCCAGAACACATCTTCCTTCATTCAGCAAGATATGTTCTGGGGGGCAAAATGTTGACCCGCTTTTTAGTCAAAGCAGTCATACATGGAATCTCTTCTGAACAATACGCTCAAGTGTTGGGAATACCGTCAGAAGACAGCAAGCGATTTGGTTGAAATCGCATCACAAACAAAGAATGGCCCGGATCTCCTATCGGACGACGTTTTCTGGGCCCGAAATCATCAATTACGGAGCAGAGCTCAGTAATTCTCGTAGCTCTCTGAATAAGCTTCAGTTTGAGCTTTGGTTCAACTCAATCGGACTTACGGTTTGAAAGTTATGCCTATTTCCGTGAACGGATGCAGAACCGGAAACTTGGATTTGGAATTAGCATATCCCTTTCGGATCGGATCGGCCTAGGAGGACCGGATCGGATTAAGACATCACTCCTTCACCAACTCAGCATCTTCCCTTCAACGCACAGGTGCCGGATCGGATTGGAGACCCCGGTTCGGATCGGGATGAGGCAGACCCGACCCGCCTGCATTAATCTACACAAAACTTCGCAATGTGTTCGGCTCCAAAGCTCCGCACCGGTTCGGATCGAGACCGAACCGATCCCCCTCGACTCTGCACAGAAGTGCACGCACGCTCTCTGCTAGAACAACCGGCTCGGTTCGGATCCAATCCGAACCGACTGGGCCTGCTGCTGCCACACTTCAGATTTGACTGATTCTCTTGCCATAACCACCTCCTACAAACACAGATCGGCCTCCACCTATCCTAGCACGACCTGAATACCACTTCTCCACTGCTTCCGAGATCACCTCAGCGCGTGCCACGTGCCCCTCCGATCCGAACCGATTCAGACTCCCTGGCACTCCTCTACGCCTATAAATACACCACAACATGGCCATTTCAAGGGACTTTTGGCACTTTTTCTGGAGGGATTCCACCATTATCGACACAAGGACTTTGTGAACAGCGGAAGACCGCCCTCTAATCAATCAAAACACGAGGATTTCGTGTATAATCTTCCCTTTAATCCCCTCTTCTTCACTGTAAACACGAGGATTTCATGTATAAACTGCAAACAAACATCATTGTAATAGTTTACTTAAGATTTAAGAAACTATAAAGTGGACGTAGGCTTGGATTGAGCCCTACCACTATAAAAATATTGTGTGTATGCTTTACTTTTACTGCTTTTTCTGCATTGTTCGGTGATCGTGAGGTTGTCACGTTGAATTTGGGTGTTAGTACCAAAATTTGGTCTAACATTTTCACACATATTTGCTTTCTCTTCTTCGCAGGTATGGATTATACTTGCAGCTGGCAGGCCCGGATCGGACTTGGATTTCTTGGATTATCCAGAACACATCTTCCTTCATTCAGCAAGATATGTTCTAGGGGGCAAAATGTTGACCCGCTTTTTAGTCAAAGCAGTCATACATGGAATCTCTTCTGAACAATACGCTCAAGTGTTGGGAATACCGTCAGAAGACAGCAAGCGATTTGGTTGAAATCGCATCACAAACAAAGAATGGCCCGGATCTCCTATCGGACGACGTTTTCTGGGCCCGAAATCATCAATTACGGAGCAGAGCTCAGTAATTCTCGTAGCTCTCTGAATAAGCTTCAGTTTGAGCTTTGGTTCAACTCAATCGGACTTACGGTTTGAAAGTTATGCCTATTTCCGTGAACGGATGCAGAACCGGAAACTTGGATTTGGAATTAGCATATCCCTTTCGGATCGGATCGGCCTAGGAGGACCGGATCGGATTAAGACATCACTCCTTCACCAACTCAGCATCTTCCCTTCAACGCACAGGTGCCGGATCGGATTGGAGACCCCGGTTCGGATCGGGATGAGGCAGACCCGATCCGCCTGCATTAATCTACACAAAACTTCGCAATGTCTTCGGCTCCAAAGCTCCGCACCGGTTCGGATCGAGACCGAACCGATCCCCCTCGACTCTGCACAGAAGTGCACGCACGCTCTCTGCTAGAACAACCGGCTCGGTTCGGATCCAATCCGAACCGAATGGGCCTGCTGCTGCCACACTTCAGATTTGACTGATTCTCTTGCCATAACCACCTCCTACAAACACGGATCGGCCTCCACCTATCCTAGCACGACCTGAATACCACTTCTCCACTACTTCCGAGATCACCTCAGCGCGTGCCACGTGCCCCTCCGATCCGAACCGATTCAGACTCCCTGGCACTCCTCTACGCCTATAAATACACCACAACATGGCCATTTCAAGGGACTTTTGGCACTTGTTCTGGAGGGATTCCACCATTATCGACACAAGGACTTTGTGAACAGCGGAAGACCGCCCTCTAATCAATCAAAACACGAGGATTTCGTGTATAATCTTCCCTTTAATCCCCTCTTCTTCACTGTAAACACGAGGATTTCATGTATAAACTGCAAACAAACATCATTGTAATAGTTTACTTAAGATTTAAGAAACTATAAAGTGGACGTAGGCTTGGATTGAGCCCAACCAGTATAAAAATATTGTGTGTATGCTTTACTTTTACTGCTTTTTCTGCATTGTTCGGTGATCGTGAGGTTGTCACGTTGAATTTGGGTGTTAGTACCAAAATTTGGTCTAACATTTTCACACATATTTGCTTTCTCTTCTTCGCAGGTATGGATTATACTTGCAGCTGGCAGGCCCGGATCGGACTTGGATTTCTTGGATTATCCAGAACACATCTTCCTTCATTCAGCAAGATATGTTCTAGGGGGCAAAATGTTGACCCGCTTTTTAGTCAAAGCAGTCATACATGGAATCTCTTCTGAACAATACGCTCAAGTGTTGGGAATACCGTCAGAAGACAGCAAGCGATTTGGTTGAAATCGCATCACAAACAAAGAATGGCCCGGATCTCCTATCGGACGACGTTTTCTGGGCCCGAAATCATCAATTACGGAGCAAAGCTCAGTAATTCTCGTAGCTCTCTGAATAAGCTTCAGTTTGAGCTTTGGTTCAACTCAATCGGACTTACGGTTTGAAAGTTATGCCTATTTCCGTGAACGGATGCAGAACCGGAAACTTGGATTTGGAATTAGCATATCCCTTTCGGATCGGATCGGCCTAGGAGGACCGGATCGGATTAAGACATCACTCCTTCACCAACTCAGCATCTTCCCTTCAACGCACAGGTGCCGGATCGGATTGGAGACCCCGGTTCGGATCGGGATGAGGCAGACCCGATCCGCCTGCATTAATCTACACAAAACTTCGCAATGTCTTCGGCTCCAAAGCTCCGCACCGGTTCGGATCGAGACCGAACCGATCCCCCTCGACTCTGCACAGAAGTGCACGCACGCTCTCTGCTAGAACAACCGGCTCGGTTCGGATCCAATCCGAACCGAATGGGCCTGCTGCTGCCACACTTCAGATTTGACTGATTCTCTTGCCATAACCACCTCCTACAAACACGGATCGGCCTCCACCTATCCTAGCACGACCTGAATACCACTTCTCCACTACTTCCGAGATCACCTCAGCGCGTGCCACGTGCCCCTCCGATCCGAACCGATTCAGACTCCCTGGCACTCCTCTACGCCTATAAATACACCACAACATGGCCATTTCAAGGGACTTTTGGCACTTGTTCTGGAGGGATTCCACCATTATCGACACAAGGACTTTGTGAACAGCGGAAGACCGCCCTCTAATCAATCAAAACACGAGGATTTCGTGTATAATCTTCCCTTTAATCCCCTCTTCTTCACTGTAAACACGAGGATTTCATGTATAAACTGCAAACAAACATCATTGTAATAGTTTACTTAAGATTTAAGAAACTATAAAGTGGACGTAGGCTTGGATTGAGCCCAACCACTATAAAAATATTGTGTGTATGCTTTACTTTTACTGCTTTTTCTGCATTGTTCGGTGATCGTGAGGTTGTCACGTTGAATTTGGGTGTTAGTACCAAAATTTGGTCTAACATTTTCACACATATTTGCTTTCTCTTCTTCGCAGGTATGGATTATACTTGCAGCTGGCAGGCCCGGATCGGACTTGGATTTCTTGGATTATCCAGAACACATCTTCCTTCATTCAGCAAGATATGTTCTAGGGGGCAAAATGTTGACCCGCTTTTTAGTCAAAGCAGTCATACATGGAATCTCTTCTGAACAATACGCTCAAGTGTTGGGAATACCGTCAGAAGACAGCAAGCGATTTGGTTGAAATCGCATCACAAACAAAGAATGGCCCGGATCTCCTATCGGACGACGTTTTCTGGGCCCGAAATCATCAATTACGGATCAAAGCTCAGTAATTCTCGTAGCTCTCTGAATAAGCTTCAGTTTGAGCTTTGGTTCAACTCAATCGGACTTACGGTTTGAAAGTTATGCCTATTTCCGTGAACGGATGCAGAACCGGAAACTTGGATTTGGAATTAGCATATCCCTTTCGGATCGGATCGGCCTAGGAGGACCGGATCGGATTAAGACATCACTCCTTCACCAACTCAGCATCTTCCCTTCAACGCACAGGTGCCGGATCGGATTGGAGACCCCGGTTCGGATCGGGATGAGGCAGACCCGATCCGCCTGCATTAATCTACACAAAACTTCGCAATGTCTTCGGCTCCAAACTCCGCACCGGTTCGGATCGAGACCGAACCGATCCCCCTCGACTCTGCACAGAAGTGCACGCACGCTCTCTGCTAGAACAACCGGCTCGGTTCGGATCCAATCCGAACCGAATGGGCCTGCTGCTGCCACACTTCAGATTTGACTGATTCTCTTGCCATAACCACCTCCTACAAACACGGATCGGCCTCCACCTATCCTAGCACGACCTGAATACCACTTCTCCACTACTTCCGAGATCACCTCAGCGCGTGCCACGTGCCCCTCCGATCCGAACCGATTCAGACTCCCTGGCACTCCTCTACGCCTATAAATACACCACAACATGGCCATTTCAAGGGACTTTTGGCACTTGTTCTGGAGGGATTCCACCATTATCGACACAAGGACTTTGTGAACAGCGGAAGACCGCCCTCTAATCAATCAAAACACGAGGATTTCGTGTATAATCTTCCCTTTAATCCCCTCTTCTTCACTGTAAACACGAGGATTTCATGTATAAACTGCAAACAAACATCATTGTAATAGTTTACTTAAGATTTAAGAAACTATAAAGTGGACGTAGGCTTGGATTGAGCCCAACCACTATAAAAATATTGTGTGTATGCTTTACTTTTACTGCTTTTTCTGCATTGTTCGGTGATCGTGAGGTTGTCACGTTGAATTTGGGTGTTAGTACCAAAATTTGGTCTAACATTTTCACACATATTTGCTTTCTCTTCTTCGCAGGTATGGATTATACTTGCAGCTGGCAGGCCCGGATCGGACTTGGATTTCTTGGATTATCCAGAACACATCTTCCTTCATTCAGCAAGATATGTTCTAGGGGGCAAAATGTTGACCCGCTTTTTAGTCAAAGCAGTCATACATGGAATCTCTTCTGAACAATACGCTCAAGTGTTGGGAATACCGTCAGAAGACAGCAAGCGATTTGGTTGAAATCGCATCACAAACAAAGAATGGCCCGGATCTCCTATCGGACGACGTTTTCTGGGCCCGAAATCATCAATTACGGATCAAAGCTCAGTAATTCTCGTAGCTCTCTGAATAAGCTTCAGTTTGAGCTTTGGTTCAACTCAATCGGACTTACGGTTTGAAAGTTATGCCTATTTCCGTGAACGGATGCAGAACCGGAAACTTGGATTTGGAATTAGCATATCCCTTTCGGATCGGATCGGCCTAGGAGGACCGGATCGGATTAAGACATCACTCCTTCACCAACTCAGCATCTTCCCTTCAACGCACAGGTGCCGGATCGGATTGGAGACCCCGGTTCGGATCGGGATGAGGCAGACCCGACCCGCCTGCATTAATCTACACAAAACTTCGCAATGTCTTCGGCTCCAAAGCTCCGCACCGGTTCGGATCGAGACCGAACCGATCCCCCTCGACTCTGCACAGAAGTGCACGCACGCTCTCTGCTAGAACAACCGGCTCGGTTCGGATCCAATCCGAACCGAATGGGCCTGCTGCTGCCACACTTCAGATTTGACTGATTCTCTTGCCATAACCACCTCCTACAAACACGGATCGGCCTCCACCTATCCTAGCACGACCTGAATACCACTTCTCCACTACTTCCGAGATCACCTCAGCGCGTGCCACGTGCCCCTCCGATCCGAACCGATTCAGACTCCCTGGCACTCCTCTACGCCTATAAATACACCACAACATGGCCATTTCAAGGGACTTTTGGCACTTGTTCTGGAGGGATTCCACCATTATCGACACAAGGACTTTGTGAACAGCGGAAGACCGCCCTCTAATCAATCAAAACACGAGGATTTCGTGTATAATCTTCCCTTTAATCTCCTCTTCTTCACTGTAAACACGAGGATTTCATGTATAAACTGCAAACAAACATCATTGTAATAGTTTACTTAAGATTTAAGAAACTATAAAGTGGACGTAGGCTTGGATTAAGCCCAACCACTATAAAAATATTGTGTGTATGCTTTACTTTTACTGCTTTTTCTGCATTGTTCGGTGATCGTGAGGTTGTCACGTTGAATTTGGGTGTTAGTACCAAAATTTGGTCTAACATTTTCACACATATTTGCTTTCTCTTCTTCGCAGGTATGGATTATACTTGCAGCTGGCAGGCCCGGATCGGACTTGGATTTCTTGGATTATCCAGAACACATCTTCCTTCATTCAGCAAGATATGTTCTAGGGGGCAAAATGTTGACCCGCTTTTTAGTCAAAGCAGTCATACATGGAATCTCTTCTGAACAATACGCTCAAGTGTTGGGAATACCGTCAGAAGACAGCAAGCGATTTGGTTGAAATCGCATCACAAACAAAGAATGGCCCGGATCTCCTATCGGACGACGTTTTCTGGGCCCGAAATCATCAATTACGGATCAAAGCTCAGTAATTCTCGTAGCTCTCTGAATAAGCTTCAGTTTGAGCTTTGGTTCAACTCAATCGGACTTACGGTTTGAAAGTTATGCCTATTTCCGTGAACGGATGCAGAACCGGAAACTTGGATTTGGAATTAGCATATCCCTTTCGGATCGGATCGGCCTAGGAGGACCGGATCGGATTAAGACATCACTCCTTCACCAACTCAGCATCTTCCCTTCAACGCACAGGTGCCGGATCGGATTGGAGACCCCGGTTCGGATCGGGATGAGGCAGACCCGATCCGCCTGCATTAATCTACACAAAACTTCGCAATGTCTTCGGCTCCAAAGCTCCGCACCGGTTCGGATCGAGACCGAACCGATCCCCCTCGACTCTGCACAGAAGTGCACGCACGCTCTCTGCTAGAACAACCGGCTCGGTTCGGATCCAATCCGAACCGAATGGGCCTGCTGCTGCCACACTTCAGATTTGACTGATTCTCTTGCCATAACCACCTCCTACAAACACGGATCGGCCTCCACCTATCCTAGCACGACCTGAATACCACTTCTCCACTACTTCCGAGATCACCTCAGCGCGTGCCACGTGCCCCTCCGATCCGAACCGATTCAGACTCCCTGGCACTCCTCTACGCCTATAAATACACCACAACATGGCCATTTCAAGGGACTTTTGGCACTTGTTCTGGAGGGATTCCACCATTATCGACACAAGGACTTTGTGAACAGCGGAAGACCGCCCTCTAATCAATCAAAACACGAGGATTTCGTGTATAATCTTCCCTTTAATCCCCTCTTCTTCACTGTAAACACGAGGATTTCATGTATAAACTGCAAACAAACATCATTGTAATAGTTTACTTAAGATTTAAGAAACTATAAAGTGGACGTAGGCTTGGATTGAGCCCAACCACTATAAAAATATTGTGTGTATGCTTTACTTTTACTGCTTTTTCTGCATTGTTCGGTGATCGTGAGGTTGTCACGTTGAATTTGGGTGTTAGTACCAAAATTTGGTCTAACATTTTCACACATATTTGCTTTCTCTTCTTCGCAGGTATGGATTATACTTGCAGCTGGCAGGCCCGGATCGGACTTGGATTTCTTGGATTATCCAGAACACATCTTCCTTCATTCAGCAAGATATGTTCTAGGGGGCAAAATGTTGACCCGCTTTTTAGTCAAAGCAGTCATACATGGAATCTCTTCTGAACAATACGCTCAAGTGTTGGGAATACCGTCAGAAGACAGCAAGCGATTTGGTTGAAATCGCATCACAAACAAAGAATGGCCCGGATCTCCTATCGGACGACGTTTTCTGGGCCCGAAATCATCAATTACGGATCAAAGCTCAGTAATTCTCGTAGCTCTCTGAATAAGCTTCAGTTTGAGCTTTGGTTCAACTCAATCGGACTTACGGTTTGAAAGTTATGCCTATTTCCGTGAACGGATGCAGAACCGGAAACTTGGATTTGGAATTAGCATATCCCTTTCGGATCGGATCGGCCTAGGAGGACCGGATCGGATTAAGACATCACTCCTTCACCAACTCAGCATCTTCCCTTCAACGCACAGGTGCCGGATCGGATTGGAGACCCCGGTTCGGATCGGGATGAGGCAGACCCGACCCGCCTGCATTAATCTACACAAAACTTCGCAATGTCTTCGGCTCCAAAGCTCCGCACCGGTTCGGATCGAGACCGAACCGATCCCCCTCGACTCTGCACAGAAGTGCACGCACGCTCTCTGCTAGAACAACCGGCTCGGTTCGGATCCAATCCGAACCGAATGGGCCTGCTGCTGCCACACTTCAGATTTGACTGATTCTCTTGCCATAACCACCTCCTACAAACACGGATCGGCCTCCACCTATCCTAGCACGACCTGAATACCACTTCTCCACTACTTCCGAGATCACCTCAGCGCGTGCCACGTGCCCCTCCGATCCGAACCGATTCAGACTCCCTGGCACTCCTCTACGCCTATAAATACACCACAACATGGCCATTTCAAGGGACTTTTGGCACTTGTTCTGGAGGGATTCCACCATTATCGACACAAGGACTTTGTGAACAGCGGAAGACCGCCCTCTAATCAATCAAAACACGAGGATTTCGTGTATAATCTTCCCTTTAATCTCCTCTTCTTCACTGTAAACACGAGGATTTCATGTATAAACTGCAAACAAACATCATTGTAATAGTTTAATTAAGATTTAAGAAACTATAAAGTGGACGTAGGCTTGGATTGAGCCCAACCACTATAAAAATATTGTGTGTATGCTTTACTTTTACTGCTTTTTCTGCATTGTTCGGTGATCGTGAGGTTGTCACGTTGAATTTGGGTGTTAGTACCAAAATTTGGTCTAACATTTTCACACATATTTGCTTTCTCTTCTTCGCAGGTATGGATTATACTTGCAGCTGGCAGGCCCGGATCGGCCTTGGATTTCTTGGATTATCCAGAACACATCTCCCTTCATTCAGCAAGATATGTTCTGGGGGGCAAAATGTTGACCCGCTTTTTAGTCAAAGCAGTCATACATGGAATCTCTTCTGAACAATACGCTCAAGTGTTGGGAATACCGTCAGAAGACAGCAAGCGATTTGGTTGAAATCGCATCACAAACAAAGAATGGCCCGGATCTCCTATCGGACGACGTTTTCTGGGCCCGAAATCATCAATTACGGAGAAAAGCTCAGTAATTCTCGTAGCTCTCTGAATAAGCTTCAGTTTGAGCTTTGGTTCAACTCAATCGGACTTACGGTTTGAAAGTTATGCCTATTTCCGTGAACGGATGCAGAACCGGAAACTTGGATTTGGAATTAGCATATCCCTTTCGGATCGGATCGGCCTAGGAGGACCGGATCGGATTAAGACATCACTCCTTCACCAACTCAGCATCTTCCCTTCAACGCACAGGTGCCGGATCGGATTGGAGACCCCGGTTCGGATCGGGATGAGGCAGACCCGACCCGCCTGCATTAATCTACACAAAACTTCGCAATGTCTTCGGCTCCAAAGCTCCGCACCGGTTCGGATCGAGACCGAACCGATCCCCCTCGACTCTGCACAGAAGTACACGCACGCTCTCTGCTAGAACAACCGGCTCGGTTCGGATCCAATCCGAACCGAATGGGCCTGCTGCTGCCACACTTCAGATTTGACTGATTCTCTTCCCATAACCACCTCCTACAAACACGGATCGGCCTCCACCTATCCTAGCACGACCTGAATACCACTTCTCCACTACTTCCGAGATCACCTCAGCGCGTGCCACGTGCCCCTCCGATCCGAACCGATTCAGACTCCCTGGCACTCCTCTACGCCTATAAATACACCACAACATGGCCATTTCAAGGGACTTTTGGCACTTGTTCTGGAGGGATTCCACCATTATCGACACAAGGACTTTGTGAACAGCGGAAGACCGCCCTCTAATCAATCAAAACACGAGGATTTCGTGTATAATCTTCCCTTTAATCTCCTCTTCTTCACTGTAAACACGAGGATTTCATGTATAAACTGCAAACAAACATCATTGTAATAGTTTACTTAAGATTTAAGAAACTATAAAGTGGACGTAGGCTTGGATTGAGCCCAACCACTATAAAAATATTGTGTGTATGCTTTACTTTTACTGCTTTTTCTGCATTGTTCGGTGATCGTGAGGTTGTCACGTTGAATTTGGGTGTTAGTACCAAAATTTGGTCTAACATTTTCACACATATTTGCTTTCTCTTCTTCGCAGGTATGGATTATACTTGCAGCTGGCAGGCCCGGATCGGCCTTGGATTTCTTGGATTATCCAGAACACATCTTCCTTCATTCAGCAAGATATGTTCTGGGGGGCAAAATGTTGACCCGCTTTTTAGTCAAAGCAGTCATACATGGAATCTCTTCTGAACAATACGCTCAAGTGTTGGGAATACCGTCAGAAGACAGCAAGCGATTTGGTTGAAATCGCATCACAAACAAAGAATGGCCCGGATCTCCTATCGGACGACGTTTTCTGGGCCCGAAATCATCAATTACGGAGCAGAGCTCAGTAATTCTCGTAGCTCTCTGAATAAGCTTCAGTTTGAGCTTTGGTTCAACTCGATCGGACTTACGGTTTGAAAGTTATGTCTATTTCCGTGAACGGATGCAGAACCGGAAACTTGGATTTGGAATTAGCATATCCCTTTCGGATCGGATCGGCCTAGGAGGACCGGATCGGATTAAGACATCACTCCTTCACCAACTCAGCATCTTCCCTTCAACGCACAGGTGCCGGATCGGATTGGAGACCCCGGTTCGGATCGGGATGAGGCAGACCCGACCCGCCTGCATTAATCTACACAAAACTTCGCAATGTCTTCGGCTCCAAAGCTCCGCACCGGTTCGGATCGAGACCGAACCGATCCCCCTCGACTCTGCACAGAAGTGCACGCACGCTCTCTGCTAGAACAACCGGCTCGGTTCGGATCCAATCCGAACCGACTGGGCCTGCTGCTGCCACACTTCAGATTTGACTGATTCTCTTCCCATAACCACCTCCTACAAACACGGATCGGCCTCCACCTATCCTAGCACGACCTGAATACCACTTCTCCACTACTTCCGAGATCACCTCAGCGCGTGCCACGTGCCCCTCCGATCCGAACCGATTCAGACTCCCTGGCACTCCTCTACGCCTATAAATACACCACAACATGGCCATTTCAAGGGACTTTTGGCACTTGTTCTGGAGGGATTCCACCATTATCGACACAAGGACTTTGTGAACAGCGGAAGACCGCCCTCTAATCAATCAAAACACGAGGATTTCGTGTATAATCTTCCCTTTAATCTCCTCTTCTTCACTGTAAACACGAGGATTTCATGTATAAACTGCAAACAAACATCATTGTAATAGTTTACTTAAGATTTAAGAAACTATAAAGTGGACGTATGCTTGGATTGAGCCCAACCAGTATAAAAATATTGTGTGTATGCTTTACTTTTACTGCTTTTTCTGCATTGTTCGGTGATCGGGAGGTTGTCACGTTGAATTTGGGTGTTAGTACCAAAATTTGGTCTAACATTTTCACACATATTTGCTTTCTCTTCTTCGCAGGTATGGATTATACTTGCAGCTGGCAGGCCCGGATCGGCCTTGGATTTCTTGGATTATCCAGAACACATCTTCCTTCATTCAGCAAGATATGTTCTGGGGGGCAAAATGTTGACCCGCTTTTTAGTCAAAGCAGTCATACATGGAATCTCTTCTGAACAATACGCTCAAGTGTTGGGAATACCGTCAGAAGACAGCAAGCGATTTGGTTGAAATCGCATCACAAACAAAGAATGGCCCGGATCTCCTATCGGACGACGTTTTCTGGGCCCGAAATCATCAATTACGGAGCAGAGCTCAGTAGTTCTCGTAGCTCTCTGAATAAGCTTCAGTTTGAGCTTTGGTTCAACTCAATCGGACTTACGGTTTGAAAGTTATGCCTATTTCCGTGAACGGATGCAGAACCGGAAACTTGGATTTGGAATTAGCATATCCCTTTCGGATCGGATCGGCCTAGGAGGACCGGATCGGATTAAGACATCACTCCTTCACCAACTCAGCATCTTCCCTTCAACGCACAGGTGCCGGATCGGATTGGAGACCCCGGTTCGGATCGGGATGAGGCAGACCCGACCCGCCTGCATTAATCTACACAAAACTTCGCAATGTCTTCGGCTCCAAAGCTCCGCACCGGTTCGGATCGAGACCGAACCGATCCCCCTCGACTCTGCACAGAAGTGCACGCACGCTCTCTGCTAGAACAACCGGCTCGGTTCGGATCCAATCCGAACCGACTGGGCCTGCTGCTGCCACACTTCAGATTTGACTGATTCTCTTGCCATAACCACCTCCTACAAACACGGATCGGCCTCCACCTATCCTAGCACGACCTGAATACCACTTCTCCACTACTTCCGAGATCACCTCAGCGCGTGCCACGTGCCCCTCCGATCCGAACCGATTCAGACTCCCTGGCACTCCTCTACGCCTATAAATACACCACAACATGGCCATTTCAAGGGACTTTTGGCACTTGTTCTGGAGGGATTCCACCATTATCGACACAAGGACTTTGTGAACAGCGGAAGACCGCCCTCTAATCAATCAAAACACGAGGATTTCGTGTATAATCTTCCCTTTAATCTCCTCTTCTTCACTGTAAACACGAGGATTTCATGTATAAACTGCAAACAAACATCATTGTAATAGTTTACTTAAGATTTAAGAAACTATAAAGTGGACGTATGCTTGGATTGAGCCCAACCAGTATAAAAATATTGTGTGTATGCTTTACTTTTACTGCTTTTTCTGCATTGTTCGGTGATCGGGAGGTTGTCACGTTGAATTTGGGTGTTAGTACCAAAATTTGGTCTAACATTTTCACACATATTTGCTTTCTCTTCTTCGCAGGTATGGATTATACTTGCAGCTGGCAGGCCCGGATCGGCCTTGGATTTCTTGGATTATCCAGAACACATCTTCCTTCATTCAGCAAGATATGTTCTGGGGGGCAAAATGTTGACCCGCTTTTTAGTCAAAGCAGTCATACATGGAATCTCTTCTGAACAATACGCTCAAGTGTTGGGAATACCGTCAGAAGACAGCAAGCGATTTGGTTGAAATCGCATCACAAACAAAGAATGGCCCGGATCTCCTATCGGACGACGTTTTCTGGGCCCGAAATCATCAATTACGGAGCAGAGCTCAGTAGTTCTCGTAGCTCTCTGAATAAGCTTCAGTTTGAGCTTTGGTTCAACTCAATCGGACTTACGGTTTGAAAGTTATGCCTATTTCCGTGAACGGATGCAGAACCGGAAACTTGGATTTGGAATTAGCATATCCCTTTCGGATCGGATCGGCCTAGGAGGACCGGATCGGATTAAGACATCACTCCTTCACCAACTCAGCATCTTCCCTTCAACGCACAGGTGCCAGATCGGATTGGAGACCCCGGTTCGGATCGGGATGAGGCAGACCCGACCCGCCTGCATTAATCTACACAAAACTTCGCAATGTCTTCGGCTCCAAAGCTCCGCACCGGTTCGGATCGAGACCGAACCGATCCCCCTCGACTCTGCACAGAAGTGCACGCACGCTCTCTGCTAGAACAACCGGCTCGGTTCGGATCCAATCCGAACCGACTGGGCCTGCTGCTGCCACACTTCAGATTTGACTGATTCTCTTGCCATAACCACCTCCTACAAACACGGATCGGCCTCCACCTATCCTAGCACGACCTGAATACCACTTCTCCACTGCTTCCGAGATCACCTCAGCGCGTGCCACGTGCCCCTCCGATCCGAACCGATTCAGACTCCCTGGCACTCCTCTACGCCTATAAATACACCACAACATGGCCATTTCAAGGGACTTTTGGCACTTTTTCTGGAGGGATTCCACCATTATCGACACAAGGACTTTGTGAACAGCGGATGACCGCCCTCTAATCAATCAAAACACGAGGATTTCGTGTATAATCTTCCCTTTAATCTCCTCTTCTTCACTGTAAACACGAGGATTTCATGTATAAACTGCAAACAAACATCATTGTAATAGTTTACTTAAGATTTAAGAAACTATAAAGTGGACGTAGGCTTGGATTGAGCCCAACCACTATAAAAATATTGTGTGTATGCTTTACTTTTACTGCTTTTTCTGCATTGTTCGGTGATCGTGAGGTTGTCACGTTGAATTTGGGTGCTAGTACCAAAATTTGGTCTAACATTTTCACACATATTTGCTTTCTCTTCTTCGCAGGTATGGATTATACTTGCAGCTGGCAGGCCCGGATCGGCCTTGAATTTCTTGGATTATCCAGAACACATCTTCCTTCATTCAGCAAGATATGTTCTGGGGGGCAAAATGTTGACCCGCTTTTTAGTCAAAGCAGTCATACATGGAATCTCTTCTGAACAATACGCTCAAGTGTTGGGAATACCGTCAGAAGACAGCAAGCGATTTGGTTGAAATCGCATCACAAACAAAGAATGGCCCGGATCTCCTATCGGACGACGTTTTCTGGGCCCGAAATCATCAATTACGGAGCAGAGCTCAGTAATTCTCGTAGCTCTCTGAATAAGCTTCAGTTTGAGCTTTGGTTCAACTCAATCGGACTTACGGTTTGAAAGTTATGCCTATTTCCGTGAACGGATGCAGAACCGGAAACTTGGATTTGGAATTAGCATATCCCTTTCGGATCGGATCGGCCTAGGAGGACCGGATCGGATTAAGACATCACTCCTTCACCAACTCAGCATCTTCCCTTCAACGCACAGGTGCCGGATCGGATTGGAGACCCCGGTTCGGATCGGGATGAGGCAGACCCGACCCGCCTGCATTAATCTACACAAAACTTCGCAATGTGTTCGGCTCCAAAGCTCCGCACCGGTTCGGATCGAGACCGAACCGATCCCCCTCGACTCTGCACAGAAGTGCACGCACGCTCTCTGCTAGAACAACCGGCTCGGTTCGGATCCAATCCGAACCGACTGGGCCTGCTGCTGCCACACTTCAGATTTGACTGATTCTCTTGCCATAACCACCTCCTACAAACACAGATCGGCCTCCACCTATCCTAGCACGACCTGAATACCACTTCTCCACTGCTTCCGAGATCACCTCAGCGCGTGCCACGTGCCCCTCCGATCCGAACCGATTCAGACTCCCTGGCACTCCTCTACGCCTATAAATACACCACAACATGGCCATTTCAAGGGACTTTTGGCACTTTTTCTGGAGGGATTCCACCATTATCGACACAAGGACTTTGTGAACAGCGGAAGACCGCCCTCTAATCAATCAAAACACGAGGATTTCGTGTATAATCTTCCCTTTAATCTCCTCTTCTTCACTGTAAACACGAGGATTTCATGTATAAACTGCAAACAAACATCATTGTAATAGTTTACTTAAGATTTAAGAAACTATAAAGTGGACGTAGGCTTGGATTGAGCCCAACCACTATAAAAATATTGTGTGTATGCTTTACTTTTACTGCTTTTTCTGCATTGTTCGGTGATCGTGAGGTTGTCACGTTGAATTTGGGTGCTAGTACCAAAATTTGGTCTAACATTTTCACACATATTTGCTTTCTCTTCTTCGCAGGTATGGATTATACTTGCAGCTGGCAGGCCCGGATCGGCCTTGAATTTCTTGGATTATCCAGAACACATCTTCCTTCATTCAGCAAGATATGTTCTGGGGGGCAAAATGTTGACCCGCTTTTTAGTCAAAGCAGTCATACATGGAATCTCTTCTGAACAATACGCTCAAGTGTTGGGAATACCGTCAGAAGACAGCAAGCGATTTGGTTGAAATCGCATCACAAACAAAGAATGGCCCGGATCTCCTATCGGACGACGTTTTCTGGGCCCGAAATCATCAATTACGGAGCAGAGCTCAGTAATTCTCGTAGCTCTCTGAATAAGCTTCAGTTTGAGCTTTGGTTCAACTCAATCGGACTTACGGTTTGAAAGTTATGCCTATTTCCGTGAACGGATGCAGAACCGGAAACTTGGATTTGGAATTAGCATATCCCTTTCGGATCGGATCGGCCTAGGAGGACCGGATCGGATTAAGACATCACTCCTTCACCAACTCAGCATCTTCCCTTCAACGCACAGGTGCCGGATCGGATTGGAGACCCCGGTTCGGATCGGGATGAGGCAGACCCGACCCGCCTGCATTAATCTACACAAAACTTCGCAATGTGTTCGGCTCCAAAGCTCCGCACCGGTTCGGATCGAGACCGAACCGATCCCCCTCGACTCTGCACAGAAGTGCACGCACGCTCTCTGCTAGAACAACCGGCTCGGTTCGGATCCAATCCGAACCGACTGGGCCTGCTGCTGCCACACTTCAGATTTGACTGATTCTCTTGCCATAACCACCTCCTACAAACACAGATCGGCCTCCACCTATCCTAGCACGACCTGAATACCACTTCTCCACTGCTTCCGAGATCACCTCAGCGCGTGCCACGTGCCCCTCCGATCCGAACCGATTCAGACTCCCTGGCACTCCTCTACGCCTATAAATACACCACAACATGGCCATTTCAAGGGACTTTTGGCACTTTTTCTGGAGGGATTCCACCATTATCGACACAAGGACTTTGTGAACAGCGGAAGACCGCCCTCTAATCAATCAAAACACGAGGATTTCGTGTATAATCTTCCCTTTAATCTCCTCTTCTTCACTGTAAACACGAGGATTTCATGTATAAACTGCAAACAAACATCATTGTAATAGTTTACTTAAGATTTAAGAAACTATAAAGTGGACGTAGGCTTGGATTGAGCCCAACCACTATAAAAATATTGTGTGTATGCTTTACTTTTACTGCTTTTTCTGCATTGTTCGGTGATCGTGAGGTTGTCACGTTGAATTTGGGTGCTAGTACCAAAATTTGGTCTAACATTTTCACACATATTTGCTTTCTCTTCTTCGCAGGTATGGATTATACTTGCAGCTGGCAGGCCCGGATCGGCCTTGAATTTCTTGGATTATCCAGAACACATCTTCCTTCATTCAGCAAGATATGTTCTGGGGGGCAAAATGTTGACCCGCTTTTTAGTCAAAGCAGTCATACATGGAATCTCTTCTGAACAATACGCTCAAGTGTTGGGAATACCGTCAGAAGACAGCAAGCGATTTGGTTGAAATCGCATCACAAACAAAGAATGGCCCGGATCTCCTATCGGACGACGTTTTCTGGGCCCGAAATCATCAATTACGGAGCAGAGCTCAGTAATTCTCGTAGCTCTCTGAATAAGCTTCAGTTTGAGCTTTGGTTCAACTCAATCGGACTTACGGTTTGAAAGTTATGCCTATTTCCGTGAACGGATGCAGAACCGGAAACTTGGATTTGGAATTAGCATATCCCTTTCGGATCGGATCGGCCTAGGAGGACCGGATCGGATTAAGACATCACTCCTTCACCAACTCAGCATCTTCCCTTCAACGCACAGGTGCCGGATCGGATTGGAGACCCCGGTTCGGATCGGGATGAGGCAGACCCGACCCGCCTGCATTAATCTACACAAAACTTCGCAATGTGTTCGGCTCCAAAGCTCCGCACCGGTTCGGATCGAGACCGAACCGATCCCCCTCGACTCTGCACAGAAGTGCACGCACGCTCTCTGCTAGAACAACCGGCTCGGTTCGGATCCAATCCGAACCGACTGGGCCTGCTGCTGCCACACTTCAGATTTGACTGATTCTCTTGCCATAACCACCTCCTACAAACACAGATCGGCCTCCACCTATCCTAGCACGACCTGAATACCACTTCTCCACTGCTTCCGAGATCACCTCAGCGCGTGCCACGTGCCCCTCCGATCCGAACCGATTCAGACTCCCTGGCACTCCTCTACGCCTATAAATACACCACAACATGGCCATTTCAAGGGACTTTTGGCACTTTTTCTGGAGGGATTCCACCATTATCGACACAAGGACTTTGTGAACAGCGGAAGACCGCCCTCTAATCAATCAAAACACGAGGATTTCGTGTATAATCTTCCCTTTAATCTCCTCTTCTTCACTGTAAACACGAGGATTTCATGTATAAACTGCAAACAAACATCATTGTAATAGTTTACTTAAGATTTAAGAAACTATAAAGTGGACGTAGGCTTGGATTGAGCCCAACCACTATAAAAATATTGTGTGTATGCTTTACTTTTACTGCTTTTTCTGCATTGTTCGGTGATCGTGAGGTTGTCACGTTGAATTTGGGTGCTAGTACCAAAATTTGGTCTAACATTTTCACACATATTTGCTTTCTCTTCTTCGCAGGTATGGATTATACTTGCAGCTGGCAGGCCCGGATCGGCCTTGGATTTCTTGGATTATCCAGAACACATCTTCCTTCATTCAGCAAGATATGTTCTGGGGGGCAAAATGTTGACCCGCTTTTTAGTCAAAGCAGTCATACATGGAATCTCTTCTGAACAATACGCTCAAGTGTTGGGAATACCGTCAGAAGACAGCAAGCGATTTGGTTGAAATCGCATCACAAACAAAGAATGGCCCGGATCTCCTATCGGACGACGTTTTCTGGGCCCGAAATCATCAATTACGGAGCAGAGCTCAGTAATTCTCGTAGCTCTCTGAATAAGCTTCAGTTTGAGCTTTGGTTCAACTCAATCGGACTTACGGTTTGAAAGTTATGCCTATTTCCGTGAACGGATGCAGAACCGGAAACTTGGATTTGGAATTAGCATATCCCTTTCGGATCGGATCGGCCTAGGAGGATCGGATCGGATTAAGACATCACTCCTTCACCAACTCAGCATCTTCCCTTCAACGCACAGGTGCCGGATCGGATTGGAGACCCCGGTTCGGATCGGGATGAGGCAGACCCGACCCGCCTGCATTAATCTACACAAAACTTCGCAATGTCTTCGGCTCCAAAGCTCCGCACCGGTTCGGATCGAGACCGAACCGATCCCCCTCGACTCTGCACAGAAGTGCACGCACGCTCTCTGCTAGAACAACCGGCTCGGTTCGGATCCAATCCGAACCGACTGGGCCTGCTGCTGCCACACTTCAGATTTGACTGATTCTCTTGCCATAACCACCTCCTACAAACACGGATCGGCCTCCACCTATCCTAGCACGACCTGAATACCACTTCTCCACTGCTTCCGAGATCACCTCAGCGCGTGCCACGTGCCCCTCCGATCCGAACCGATTCAGACTCCCTGGCACTCCTCTACGCCTATAAATACACCACAACATGGCCATTTCAAGGGACTTTTGGCACTTTTTCTGGAGGGATTCCACCATTATCGACACAAGGACTTTGTGAACAGCGGAAGACCGCCCTCTAATCAATCAAAACACGAGGATTTCGTGTATAATCTTCCCTTTAATCTCCTCTTCTTCACTGTAAACACGAGGATTTCATGTATAAACTGCAAACAAACATCATTGTAATAGTTTACTTAAGATTTAAGAAACTATAAAGTGGACGTAGGCTTGGATTGAGCCCAACCACTATAAAAATATTGTGTGTATGCTTTACTTTTACTGCTTTTTCTGCATTGTTCGGTGATCGTGAGGTTGTCACGTTGAATTTGGGTGCTAGTACCAATATTTGGTCTAACATTTTCACACATATTTGCTTTCTCTTCTTCGCAGGTATGGATTATACTTGCAGCTGGCAGGCCCGGATCGGCCTTGGATTTCTTGGATTATCCAGAACACATCTTCCTTCATTCAGCAAGATATGTTCTGGGGGGCAAAATGTTGACCCGCTTTTTAGTCAAAGCAGTCATACATGGAATCTCTTCTGAACAATACGCTCAAGTGTTGGGAATACCGTCAGAAGACAGCAAGCGATTTGGTTGAAATCGCATCACAAACAAAGAATGGCCCGGATCTCCTATCGGACGACGTTTTCTGGGCCCGAAATCATCAATTACGGAGCAGAGCTCAGTAATTCTCGTAGCTCTCTGAATAAGCTTCAGTTTGAGCTTTGGTTCAACTCAATCGGACTTACGGTTTGAAAGTTATGCCTATTTCCGTGAACGGATGCAGAACCGGAAACTTGGATTTGGAATTAGCATATCCCTTTCGGATCGGATCGGCCTAGGAGGACCGGATCGGATTAAGACATCACTCCTTCACCAACTCAGCATCTTCCCTTCAACGCACAGGTGCCGGATCGGATTGGAGACCCCGGTTCGGATCGGGATGAGGCAGACCCGACCCGCCTGCATTAATCTACACAAAACTTCGCAATGTCTTCGGCTCCAAAGCTCCGCACCGGTTCGGATCGAGACCGAACCGATCCCCCTCGACTCTGCACAGAAGTGCACGCACGCTCTCTGCTAGAACAACCGGCTCGGTTCGGATCCAATCCGAACCGACTGGGCCTGCTGCTGCCACACTTCAGATTTGACTGATTCTCTTGCCATAACCACCTCCTACAAACACGGATCGGCCTCCACCTATCCTAGCACGACCTGAATACCACTTCTCCACTGCTTCCGAGATCACCTCAGCGCGTGCCACGTGCCCCTCCGATCCGAACCGATTCAGACTCCCTGGCACTCCTCTACGCCTATAAATACACCACAACATGGCCATTTCAAGGGATTTTTGGCACTTGTTCTGGAGGGATTCCACCATTATCGACACAAGGACTTTGTGAACAGCGGAAGACCGCCCTCTAATCAATCAAAACACGAGGATTTCGTGTATAATCTTCCCTTTAATCTCCTCTTCTTCACTGTAAACACGAGGATTTCATGTATAAACTGCAAACAAACATCATTGTAATAGTTTACTTAAGATTTAAGAAACTATAAAGTGGACGTAGGCTTGGATTGAGCCCAACCAGTATAAAAATATTGTGTGTATGCTTTACTTTTACTGCTTTTTCTGCATTGTTCGGTGATCGTGAGGTTGTCACGTTGAATTTGGGTGTTAGTACCAAAATTTGGTCTAACATTTTCACACATATTTGCTTTCTCTTCTTCGCAGGTATGGATTATACTTGCAGGTGGCAGGCCCGGATCGGCCTTGGATTTCTTGGATTATCCAGAACACATCTTCCTTCATTCAGCAAGATATGTTCTGGGGGGCAAAATGTTGACCCGCTTTTTAGTCAAAGCAGTCATACATGGAATCTCTTCTGAACAATACGCTCAAGTGTTGGGAATACCGTCAGAAGACAGCAAGCGATTTGGTTGAAATCGCATCACAAACAAAGAATGGCCCGGATCTCCTATCGGACGACGTTTTCTGGTCCCGAAATCATCAATTACGGAGCAAAGCTCAGTAATTCTCGTAGCTCTCTGAATAAGCTTCAGTTTGAGCTTTGGTTCAACTCAATCGGACTTACGGTTTGAAAGTTATGCCTATTTCCGTGAACGGATGCAGAACCGGAAACTTGGATTTGGAATTAGCATATCCCTTTCGGATCGGATCGGCCTAGGAGGACCGGATCGGATTAAGACATCACTCCTTCACCAACTCAGCATCTTCCCTTCAACGCACAGGTGCCGAATCGGATTGGAGACCCCGGTTCGGATCGGGATGAGGCAGACCCGACCCGCCTGCATTAATCTACACAAAACTTCGCAATGTCTTCGGCTCCAAAGCTCCGCACCGGTTCGGATCGAGACCGAACCGATCCCCCTCGACTCTGCACAGAAGTGCACGCACGCTCTCTGCTAGAACAACCGGCTCGGTTCGGATCCAATCCGAACCGACTGGGCCTGCTGCTGCCACACTTCAGATTTGACAGATTCTCTTGCCATAACCACCTCCTACAAACACGGATCGGCCTCCACCTATCCTAGCACGACCTGAATACCACTTCTCCACTGCTTCCGAGATCACCTCAGCGCGTGCCACGTGCCCCTCCGATCCGAACCGATTCAGACTCCCTGGCACTCCTCTACGCCTATAAATACACCACAACATGGCCATTTCAAGGGATTTTTGGCACTTGTTCTGGAGGGATTCCACCATTATCGACACAAGGACTTTGTGAACAGCGGAAGACCGCCCTCTAATCAATCAAAACACGAGGATTTCGTGTATAATCTTCCCTTTAATCTCCTCTTCTTCACTGTAAACACGAGGATTTCATGTATAAACTGCAAACAAACATCATTGTAATAGTTTACTTAAGATTTAAGAAACTATAAAGTGGACGTAGGCTTGGATTGAGCCCAACCACTATAAAAATATTGTGTGTATGCTTTACTTTTACTGCTTTTTCTGCATTGTTCGGTGATCGTGAGGTTGTCACGTTGAATTTGGGTGCTAGTACCAAAATTTGGTCTAACATTTTCACACATATTTGCTTTCTCTTCTTCGCAGGTATGGATTATACTTGCAGGTGGCAGGCCCGGATCGGCCTTGGATTTCTTGGATTATCCAGAACACATCTTCCTTCATTCAGCAAGATATGTTCTGGGGGGCAAAATGTTGACCCGCTTTTTAGTCAAAGCAGTCATACATGGAATCTCTTCTGAACAATACGCTCAAGTGTTGGGAATACCGTCAGAAGACAGCAAGCGATTTGGTTGAAATCGCATCACAAACAAAGAATGGCCCGGATCTCCTATCGGACGACGTTTTCTGGGCCCGAAATCATCAATTACGGAGCAGAGCTCAGTAATTCTCGTAGCTCTCTGAATAAGCTTCAGTTTGAGCTTTGGTTCAACTCAATCGGACTTACGGTTTGAAAGTTATGCCTATTTCCGTGAACGGATGCAGAACCGGAAACTTGGATTTGGAATTAGCATATCCCTTTCGGATCGGATCGGCCTAGGAGGACCGGATCGGATTAAGACATCACTCCTTCACCAACTCAGCATCTTCCCTTCAACGCACAGGTGCCGGATCGGATTGGAGACCCCGGTTCGGATCGGGATGAGGCAGACCCGACCCGCCTGCATTAATCTACACAAAACTTCGCAATGTCTTCGGCTCCAAAGCTCCGCACCGGTTCGGATCGAGACCGAACCGATCCCCCTCGACTCTGCACAGAAGTGCACGCACGCTCTCTGCTAGAACAACCGGCTCGGTTCGGATCCAATCCGAACCGACTGGGCCTGCTGCTGCCACACTTCAGATTTGACTGATTCTCTTGCCATAACCACCTCCTACAAACACGGATCGGCCTCCACCTATCCTAGCACGACCTGAATACCACTTCTCCACTACTTCCGAGATCACCTCAGCGCGTGCCACGTGCCCCTCCGATCCGAACCGATTCAGACTCCCTGGCACTCCTCTACGCCTATAAATACACCACAACATGGCCATTTCAAGGGATTTTTGGCACTTGTTCTGGAGGGATTCCACCATTATCGACACAAGGACTTTGTGAACAGCGGAAGACCGCCCTCTAATCAATCAAAACACGAGGATTTCGTGTATAATCTTCCCTTTAATCTCCTCTTCTTCACTGTAAACACGAGGATTTCATGTATAAACTGCAAACAAACATCATTGTAATAGTTTACTTAAGATTTAAGAAACTATAAAGTGGACGTAGGCTTGGATTGAGCCCAACCAGTATAAAAATATTGTGTGTATGCTTTACTTTTACTGCTTTTTCTGCATTGTTCGGTGATCGTGAGGTTGTCACGTTGAATTTGGGTGTTAGTACCAAAATTTGGTCTAACATTTTCACACATATTTGCTTTCTCTTCTTCGCAGGTATGGATTATACTTGCAGGTGGCAGGCCCGGATCGGCCTTGGATTTCTTGGATTATCCAGAACACATCTTCCTTCATTCAGCAAGATATGTTCTGGGGGGCAAAATGTTGACCCGCTTTTTAGTCAAAGCAGTCATACATGGAATCTCTTCTGAACAATACGATCAAGTGTTGGGAATACCGTCAGAAGACAGCAAGCGATTTGGTTGAAATCGCATCACAAACAAAGAATGGCCCGGATCTCCTATCGGACGACGTTTTCTGGTCCCGAAATCATCAATTACGGAGCAAAGCTCAGTAATTCTCGTAGCTCTCTGAATAAGCTTCAGTTTGAGCTTTGGTTCAACTCAATCGGACTTACGGTTTGAAAGTTATGCCTATTTCCGTGAACGGATGCAGAACCGGAAACTTGGATTTGGAATTAGCATATCCCTTTCGGATCGGATCGGCCTAGGAGGACCGGATCGGATTAAGACATCACTCCTTCACCAACTCAGCATCTTCCCTTCAACGCACAGGTGCCGGATCGGATTGGAGACCCCGGTTCGGATCGGGATGAGGCAGACCCGACCCGCCTGCATTAATCTACACAAAACTTCGCAATGTCTTCGGCTCCAAAGCTCCGCACCGGTTCGGATCGAGACCGAACCGATCCCCCTCGACTCTGCACAGAAGTGCACGCACGCTCTCTGCTAGAACAACCGGCTCGGTTCGGATCCAATCCGAACCGACTGGGCCTGCTGCTGCCACACTTCAGATTTGACTGATTCTCTTGCTATAACCACCTCCTACAAACACAGATCGGCCTCCACCTATCCTAGCACGACCTGAATACCACTTCTCCACTGCTTCCGAGATCACCTCAGCGCGTGCCACGTGCCCCTCCGATCCGAACCGATTCAGACTCCCTGGCACTCCTCTACGCCTATAAATACACCACAACATGGCCATTTCAAGGGACTTTTGGCACTTTTTCTGGAGGGATTCCACCATTATCGACACAAGGACTTTGTGAACAGCGGAAGACCGCCCTCTAATCAATCAAAACACGAGGATTTCGTGTATAATCTTCCCTTTAATCTCCTCTTCTTCACTGTAAACACGAGGATTTCATGTATAAACTGCAAACAAACATCATTGTAATAGTTTACTTAAGATTTAAGAAACTATAAAGTGGACGTAGGCTTGGATTGAGCCCAACCACTATAAAAATATTGTGTGTATGCTTTACTTTTACTGCTTTTTCTGCATTGTTCGGTGATCGTGAGGTTGTCACGTTGAATTTGGGTGCTAGTACCAAAATTTGGTCTAACATTTTCACACATATTTGCTTTCTCTTCTTCGCAGGTATGGATTATACTTGCAGCTGGCAGGCCCGGATCGGCCTTGGATTTCTTGGATTATCCAGAACACATCTTCCTTCATTCAGCAAGATATGTTCTGGGGGGCAAAATGTTGACCCGCTTTTTAGTCAAAGCAGTCATACATGGAATCTCTTCTGAACAATACGCTCAAGTGTTGGGAATACCGTCAGAAGACAGCAAGCGATTTGGTTGAAATCGCATCACAAACAAAGAATGGCCCGGATCTCCTATCGGACGACGTTTTCTGGGCCCGAAATCATCAATTACGGAGCAGAGCTCAGTAATTCTCGTAGCTCTCTGAATAAGCTTCAGTTTGAGCTTTGGTTCAACTCAATCGGACTTACGGTTTGAAAGTTATGCCTATTTCCGTGAACGGATGCAGAACCGGAAACTTGGATTTGGAATTAGCATATCCCTTTCGGATCGGATCGGCCTAGGAGGACCGGATCGGATTAAGACATCACTCCTTCACCAACTCAGCATCTTCCCTTCAACGCACAGGTGCCGGATCGGATTGGAGACCCCAGTTCGGATCGGGATGAGGCAGACCCGACCCGCCTGCATTAATCTACACAAAACTTCGCAATGTCTTCGGCTCCAAAGCTCCGCACCGGTTCGGATCGAGACCGAACCGATCCCCCTCGACTCTGCACAGAAGTGCACGCACGCTCTCTGCTAGAACAACCGGCTCGGTTCGGATCCAATCCGAACCGAATGGGCCTGCTGCTGCCACACTTCAGATTTGACTGATTCTCTTGCCATAACCACCTCCTACAAACACGGATCGGCCTCCACCTATCCTAGCACGACCTGAATACCACTTCTCCACTACTTCCGAGATCACCTCAGCGCGTGCCACGTGCCCCTCCGATCCGAACCGATTCAGACTCCCTGGCACTCCTCTACGCCTATAAATACACCACAACATGGCCATTTCAAGGGACTTTTGGCACTTGTTCTGGAGGGATTCCACCATTATCGACACAAGGACTTTGTGAACAGCGGAAGACCGCCCTCTAATCAATCAAAACACGAGGATTTCGTGTATAATCTTCCCTTTAATCTCCTCTTCTTCACTGTAAACACGAGGATTTCATGTATAAACTGCAAACAAACATCATTGTAATAGTTTACTTAAGATTTAAGAAACTATAAAGTGGACGTAGGCTTGGATTGAGCCCAACCACTATAAAAATATTGTGTGTATGCTTTACTTTTACTGCTTTTTCTGCATTGTTCGGTGATCGTGAGGTTGTCACGTTGAATTTGGGTGTTAGTACCAAAATTTGGTCTAACATTTTAACACATATTTGCTTTCTCTTCTTCGCAGGTATGGATTATACTTGCAGCTGGCAGGCCCGGATCGGCCTTGGATTTCTTGGATTATCCAGAACACATCTTCCTTCATTCAGCAAGATATGTTCTGGGGAGCAAAATGTTGACCCGCTTTTTAGTCAAATCAGTCATACATGGAATCTCTTCTGAACAATACGCTCAAGTGTTGGGAATACCGTCAGAAGACAGCAAGCGATTTGGTTGAAATCGCATCACAAACAAAGAATGTCCCGGATCTCCTATCGGACGACGTTTTCTGGGCCCGAAATCATCAATTACGGAGCAGAGCTCAGTAATTCTCGTAGCTCTCTGAATAAGCTTCAGTTTGAGCTTTGGTTCAACTCAATCGGACTTACGGTTTGAAAGTTATGCCTATTTCCGTGAACGGATGCAGAACCGGAAACTTGGATTTGGAATTAGCATATCCCTTTCGGATCGGATCGGCCTAGGAGGACCGGATCGGATTAAGACATCACTCCTTCACCAACTCAGCATCTTCCCTTCAACGCACAGGTGCCGGATCGGATTGGAGACCCCGGTTCGGATCGGGATGAGGCAGACCCGACCCGCCTGCATTAATCTACACAAAACTTCGCAATGTCTTCGGCTCCAAAGCTCCGCACCGGTTCGGATCGAGACCGAACCGATCCCCCTCGACTCTGCACAGAAGTGCACGCACGCTCTCTGCTAGAACAACCGGCTCGGTTCGGATCCAATCCGAACCGAATGGGCCTGCTGCTGCCACACTTCAGATTTGACTGATTCTCTTGCCATAACCACCTCCTACAAACACGGATCGGCCTCCACCTATCCTAGCACGACCTGATTACCACTTCTCCACTACTTCCGAGATCACCTCAGCGCGTGCCACGTGCCCCTCCGATCCGAACCGATTCAGACTCCCTGGCACTCCTCTACGCCTATAAATACACCACAACATGGCCATTTCAAGGGACTTTTGGCACTTGTTCTGGAGGGATTCCACCATTATCGACACAAGGACTTTGTGAACAGCGGAAGACCGCCCTCTAATCAATCAAAACACGAGGATTTCGTGTATAATCTTCCCTTTAATCTCCTCTTCTTCACTGTAAACACGAGGATTTCATGTATAAACTGCAAACAAACATCATTGTAATAGTTTACTTAAGATTTAAGAAACTATAAAGTGGACGTAGGCTTGGATTGAGCCCAACCACTATAAAAATATTGTGTGTATGCTTTACTTTTACTGCTTTTTCTGCATTGTTCGGTGATCGTGAGGTTGTCACGTTGAATTTGGGTGCTAGTACCAAAATTTGGTCTAACATTTTCACACATATTTGCTTTCTCTTCTTCGCAGGTATGGATTATACTTGCAGCTGGCAGGCCCGGATCGACCTTGGATTTCTTGGATTATCCAGAACACATCTTCCTTCATTCAGCAAGATATGTTCTGGGGGGCAAAATGTTGACCCGCTTTTTAGTCAAAGCAGTCATACATGGAATCTCTTCTGAACAATACGCTCAAGTGTTGGGAATACCGTCAGAAGACAGCAAGCGATTTGGTTGAAATCGCATCACAAACAAAGAATGGCCCGGATCTCCTATCGGACGACGTTTTCTGGGCCCGAAATCATCAATTACGGAGCAGAGCTCAGTAATTCTCGTAGCTCTCTGAATAAGCTTCAGTTTGAGCTTTGGTTCAACTCAATCGGACTTACGGTTTGAAAGTTATGCCTATTTCCGTGAACGGATGCAGAACCGGAAACTTGGATTTGGAATTAGCATATCCCTTTCGGATCGGATCGGCCTAGGAGGACCGGATCGGATTAAGACATCACTCCTTCACCAACTCAGCATCTTCCCTTCAACGCACAGGTGCCGGATCGGATTGGAGACCCCGGTTCGGATCGGGATGAGGCAGACCCGACCCGCCTGCATTAATCTACACAAAACTTCGCAATGTCTTCGGCTCCAAAGCTCCGCACCGGTTCGGATCGAGACCGAACCGATCCCCCTCGACTCTGCACAGAAGTGCACGCACGCTCTCTGCTAGAACAACCGGCTCGGTTCGGATCCAATCCGAACCGAATGGGCCTGCTGCTGCCACACTTCAGATTTGACTGATTCTCTTGCCATAACCACCTCCTACAAACACGGATCGGCCTCCACCTATCCTAGCACGACCTGATTACCACTTCTCCACTACTTCCGAGATCACCTCAGCGCGTGCCACGTGCCCCTCCGATCCGAACCGATTCAGACTACCTGGCACTCCTCTACGCCTATAAATACACCACAACATGGCCATTTCAAGGGACTTTTGGCACTTGTTCTGGAGGGATTCCACCATTATCGACACAAGGACTTTGTGAACAGCGGAAGACCGCCCTCTAATCAATCAAAACACGAGGATTTCGTGTATAATCTTCCCTTTAATCTCCTCTTCTTCACTGTAAACACGAGGATTTCATGTATAAACTGCAAACAAACATCATTGTAATAGTTTAATTAAGATTTAAGAAACTATAAAGTGGACGTAGGCTTGGATTGAGCCCAACCACTATAAAAATATTGTGTGTATGCTTTACTTTTACTGCTTTTTCTGCATTGTTCGGTGATCGTGAGGTTGTCACGTTGAATTTGGGTGCTAGTACCAAAATTTGGTCTAACATTTTCACACATATTTGCTTTCTCTTCTTCGCAGGTATGGATTATACTTGCAGCTGGCAGGCCCGGATCGGCCTTGGATTTCTTGGATTATCCAGAACACATCTTCCTTCATTCAGCAAGATATGTTCTGGGGGGCAAAATGTTGACCCGCTTTTTAGTCAAAGCAGTCATACATGGAATCTCTTCTGAACAATACGCTCAAGTGTTGGGAATACCGTCAGAAGACAGCAAGCGATTTGGTTGAAATCGCATCACAAACAAAGAATGGCCCGGATCTCCTATCGGACGACGTTTTCTGGGCCCGAAATCATCAATTACGGAGCAGAGCTCAGTAATTCTCGTAGCTCTCTGAATAAGCTTCAGTTTGAGCTTTGGTTCAACTCAATCGGACTTACGGTTTGAAAGTTATGCCTATTTCCGTGAACGGATGCAGAACCGGAAACTTGGATTTGGAATTAGCATATCCCTTTCGGATCGGATCGGCCTAGGAGGACCGGATCGGATTAAGACATCACTCCTTCACCAACTCAGCATCTTCCCTTCAACGCACAGGTGCCGGATCGGATTGGAGACCCCGGTTCGGATCGGGATGAGGCAGACCCGACCCGCCTGCATTAATCTACACAAAACTTCGCAATGTCTTCGGCTCCAAAGCTCCGCACCGGTTCGGATCGAGACCGAACCGATCCCCCTCGACTCTGCACAGAAGTGCACGCACGCTCTCTGCTAGAACAACCGGCTCGGTTCGGATCCAATCCGAACCGAATGGGCCTGCTGCTGCCACACTTCAGATTTGACTGATTCTCTTGCCATAACCACCTCCTACAAACACGGATCGGCCTCCACCTATCCTAGCACGACCTGATTACCACTTCTCCACTACTTCCGAGATCACCTCAGCGCGTGCCACGTGCCCCTCCGATCCGAACCGATTCAGACTACCTGGCACTCCTCTACGCCTATAAATACACCACAACATGGCCATTTCAAGGGACTTTTGGCACTTGTTCTGGAGGGATTCCACCATTATCGACACAAGGACTTTGTGAACAGCGGAAGACCGCCCTCTAATCAATCAAAACACGAGGATTTCGTGTATAATCTTCCCTTTAATCTCCTCTTCTTCACTGTAAACACGAGGATTTCATGTATAAACTGCAAACAAACATCATTGTAATAGTTTAATTAAGATTTAAGAAACTATAAAGTGGACGTAGGCTTGGATTGAGCCCAACCACTATAAAAATATTGTGTGTATGCTTTACTTTTACTGCTTTTTCTGCATTGTTCGGTGATCGTGAGGTTGTCACGTTGAATTTGGGTGCTAGTACCAAAATTTGGTCTAACATTTTCACACATATTTGCTTTCTCTTCTTCGCAGGTATGGATTATACTTGCAGCTGGCAGGCCCGGATCGGCCTTGGATTTCTTGGATTATCCAGAACACATCTTCCTTCATTCAGCAAGATATGTTCTGGGGGGCAAAATGTTGACCCGCTTTTTAGTCAAAGCAGTCATACATGGAATCTCTTCTGAACAATACGCTCAAGTGTTGGGAATACCGTCAGAAGACAGCAAGCGATTTGGTTGAAATCGCATCACAAACAAAGAATGGCCCGGATCTCCTATCGGACGACGTTTTCTGGGCCCGAAATCATCAATTACGGAGCAGAGCTCAGTAATTCTCGTAGCTCTCTGAATAAGCTTCAGTTTGAGCTTTGGTTCAACTCAATCGGACTTACGGTTTGAAAGTTATGCCTATTTCCGTGAACGGATGCAGAACCGGAAACTTGGATTTGGAATTAGCATATCCCTTTCGGATCGGATCGGCCTAGGAGGACCGGATCGGATTAAGACATCACTCCTTCACCAACTCAGCATCTTCCCTTCAACGCACAGGTGCCGGATCGGATTGGAGACCCCGGTTCGGATCGGGATGAGGCAGACCCGACCCGCCTGCATTAATCTACACAAAACTTCGCAATGTCTTCGGCTCCAAAGCTCCGCACCGGTTCGGATCGAGACCGAACCGATCCCCCTCGACTCTGCACAGAAGTGCACGCACGCTCTCTGCTAGAACAACCGGCTCGGTTCGGATCCAATCCGAACCGAATGGGCCTGCTGCTGCCACACTTCAGATTTGACTGATTCTCTTGCCATAACCACCTCCTACAAACACGGATCGGCCTCCACCTATCCTAGCACGACCTGATTACCACTTCTCCACTACTTCCGAGATCACCTCAGCGCGTGCCACGTGCCCCTCCGATCCGAACCGATTCAGACTACCTGGCACTCCTCTACGCCTATAAATACACCACAACATGGCCATTTCAAGGGACTTTTGGCACTTGTTCTGGAGGGATTCCACCATTATCGACACAAGGACTTTGTGAACAGCGGAAGACCGCCCTCTAATCAATCAAAACACGAGGATTTCGTGTATAATCTTCCCTTTAATCTCCTCTTCTTCACTGTAAACACGAGGATTTCATGTATAAACTGCAAACAAACATCATTGTAATAGTTTAATTAAGATTTAAGAAACTATAAAGTGGACGTAGGCTTGGATTGAGCCCAACCACTATAAAAATATTGTGTGTATGCTTTACTTTTACTGCTTTTTCTGCATTGTTCGGTGATCGTGAGGTTGTCACGTTGAATTTGGGTGCTAGTACCAAAATTTGGTCTAACATTTTCACACATATTTGCTTTCTCTTCTTCGCAGGTATGGATTATACTTGCAGCTGGCAGGCCCGGATCGGCCTTGGATTTCTTGGATTATCCAGAACACATCTTCCTTCATTCAGCAAGATATGTTCTGGGGGGCAAAATGTTGACCCGCTTTTTAGTCAAAGCAGTCATACATGGAATCTCTTCTGAACAATACGCTCAAGTGTTGGGAATACCGTCAGAAGACAGCAAGCGATTTGGTTGAAATCGCATCACAAACAAAGAATGGCCCGGATCTCCTATCGGACGACGTTTTCTGGACCCGAAATCATCAATTACGGAGCAGAGCTCAGTAATTCTCGTAGCTCTCTGAATAAGCTTCAGTTTGAGCTTTGGTTCAACTCAATCGGACTTACGGTTTGAAAGTTATGCCTATTTCCGTGAACGGATGCAGAACCGGAAACTTGGATTTGGAATTAGCATATCCCTTTCGGATCGGATCGGCCTAGGAGGACCGGATCGGATTAAGACATCACTCCTTCACCAACTCAGCATCTTCCCTTCAACGCACAGGTGCCGGATCGGATTGGAGACCCCGGTTCGGATCGGGATGAGGCAGACCCGACCCGCCTGCATTAATCTACACAAAACTTCGCAATGTCTTCGGCTCCAAAGCTCCGCACCGGTTCGGATCGAGACCGAACCAATCCCCCTCAACTCTGCACAGAAGTGCACGCACGCTCTCTGCTAGAACAACCGGCTCGGTTCGGATCCAATCCGAACCGAATGGGCCTGCTGCTGCCACACTTCGGATTTGACTGATTCTCTTGCCATAACCACCTCCTACAAACACGGATCGGCCTCCACCTATCCTAGCACGACCTGAATACCACTTCTCCACTACTTCCGAGATCACCTCAGCGCGTGCCACGTGCCCCTCCGATCCGAACCGATTCAGACTCCCTGGCACTCCTCTACGCCTATAAATACACCACAACATGGCCATTTCAAGGGACTTTTGGCACTTGTTCTGGAGGGATTCCACCATTATCGACACAAGGACTTTGTGAACAGCGGAAGACCGCCCTCTAATCAATCAAAACACGAGGATTTCGTGTATAATCTTCCCTTTAATCTCCTCTTCTTCACTGTAAACACGAGGATTTCATGTATAAACTGCAAACAAACATCATTGTAATAGTTTACTTAAGATTTAAGAAACTATAAAGTGGACGTAGGCTTGGATTGAGCCCAACCACTATAAAAATATTGTGTGTATGCTTTACTTTTACTGCTTTTTCTGCATTGTTCGGTGATCGTGAGGTTGTCACGTTGAATTTGGGTGTTAGTACCAAAATTTGGTCTAACATTTTCACACATATTTGCTTTCTCTTCTTCGCAGGTATGGATTATACTTGCAGCTGGCAGGCCCGGATCGGCCTTGGATTTCTTGGATTATCCAGAACACATCTTCCTTCATTCAGCAAGATATGTTCTGGGGGGCAAAATGTTGACCCGCTTTTTAGTCAAAGCAGTCATACATGGAATCTCTTCTGAACAATACGCTCAAGTGTTGGGAATACCGTCAGAAGACAGCAAGCGATTTGGTTGAAATCGCATCACAAACAAAGAATGGCCCGGATCTCCTATCGGACGACGTTTTCTGGGCCCAAAATCATCAATTACGGAGCAGAGCTCAGTAATTCTCGTAGCTCTCTGAATAAGCTTCAGTTTGAGCTTTGGTTCAACTCAATCGGACTTACGGTTTGAAAGTTATGCCTATTTCCGTGAACGGATGCAGAACCGGAAACTTGGATTTGGAATTAGCATATCCCTTTCGGATCGGATCGGCCTAGGAGGACCGGATCGGATTAAGACATCACTCCTTCACCAACTCAGCATCTTCCCTTCAACGCACAGGTGCCGGATCGGATTGGAGACCCCGGTTCGGATCGGGATGAGGCAGACCCGACCCGCCTGCATTAATCTACACAAAACTTCGCAATGTCTTCGGCTCCAAAGCTCCGCACCGGTTCGGATCGAGACCGAACCGATCCCCCTCGACTCTGCACAGAAGTGCACGCACGCTCTCTGCTAGAACAACCGGCTCGGTTGGGATCCAATCCGAACCGAATGGGCCTGCTGCTGCCACACTTCAGATTTGACTGATTCTCTTGCCATAACCACCTCCTACAAACACGGATCGGCCTCCACCTATCCTAGCACGACCTGATTACCACTTCTCCACTACTTCCGAGATCACCTCAGCGCGTGCCACGTGCCCCTCCGATCCGAACCGATTCAGACTCCCTGGCACTCCTCTACGCCTATAAATACACCACAACATGGCCATTTCAAGGGACTTTTGGCACTTGTTCTGGAGGGATTCCACCATTATCGACACAAGGACTTTGTGAACAGCGGAAGAACGCCCTCTAATCAATCAAAACACGAGGATTTCGTGTATAATCTTCCCTTTAATCTCCTCTTCTTCACTGTAAACACGAGGATTTCATGTATAAACTGCAAACAAACATCATTGTAATAGTTTACTTAAGATTTAAGAAACTATAAAGTGGACGTAGGCTTGGATTGAGCCCAACCACTATAAAAATATTGTGTGTATGCTTTACATTTACTGCTTTTTCTGCATTGTTCGGTGATCGTGAGGTTGTCACGTTGAATTTGGGTGCTAGTACCAAAATTTGGTCTAACATTTTCACACATATTTGCTTTCTCTTCTTCGCAGGTATGGATTATACTTGCAGCTGGCAGGCCCGGATCGGCCTTGGATTTCTTGGATTATCCAGAACACATCTTCCTTCATTCAGCAAGATATGTTCTGGGGGGCAAAATGTTGACCCGCTTTTTAGTCAAAGCAGTCATACATGGAATCTCTTCTGAACAATACGCTCAAGTGTTGGGAATACCGTCAGAAGACAGCAAGCGATTTGGTTGAAATCGCATCACAAACAAAGAATGGCCCGGATCTCCTATCGGACGACGTTTTCTGGGCCCGAAATCATCAATTACGGAGCAGAACTCAGTAATTCTCGTAGCTCTCTGAATAAGCTTCAGTTTGAGCTTTGGTTCAACTCAATCGGACTTACGGTTTGAAAGTTATGCCTATTTCCGTGAACGGATGCAGAACCGGAAACTTGGATTTGGAATTAGCATATCCCTTTCGGATCGGATCGGCCTAGGAGGACCGGATCGGATTAAGACATCACTCCTTCACCAACTCAGCATCTTCCCTTCAACGCACAGGTGCCGGATCGGATTATAGACCCCGGTTCGGATCGGGATGAGGCAGACCCGACCCGCCTGCATTAATCTACACAAAACTTCGCAATGTCTTCGGCTCCAAAGCTCCGCACCGGTTCGGATCGAGACCGAACCGATCCCCCTCGACTCTGCACAGAAGTGCACGCACGCTCTCTGCTAGAACAACCGGCTCGGTTCGGATCCAATCCGAACCGAATGGGCCTGCTGCTGCCACACTTCAGATTTGACTGATTCTCTTGCCATAACCACCTCCTACAAACACGGATCGGCCTCCACCTATCCTAGCACGACCTGAATACCACTTCTCCACTACTTCCGAGATCACCTCAGCGCGTGCCACGTGCCCCTCCGATCCGAACCGATTCAGACTCCCTGGCACTCCTCTATGCCTATAAATACACCACAACATGGCCATTTCAAGGGACTTTTGGCACTTGTTCTGGAGGGATTCCACTATTATCGACACAAGGACTTTGTGAACAGCGGAAGACCGCCCTCTAATCAATCAAAACACGAGGATTTCGTGTATAATCTTCCCTTTAATCTCCTCTTCTTCACTGTAAACACGAGGATTTCATGTATAAACTGCAAACAAACATCATTGTAATAGTTTACTTAAGATTTAAGAAACTATAAAGTGGACGTAGGCTTGGATTGAGCCCAACCACTATAAAAATATTGTGTGTATGCTTTACATTTACTGCTTTTTCTGCATTGTTCGGTGATCGTGAGGTTGTCACGTTGAATTTGGGTGCTAGTACCAAAATTTGGTCTAACATTTTCACACATATTTGCTTTCTCTTCTTCGCAGGTATGGATTATACTTGCAGCTGGCAGGCCCGGATCGGCCTTGGATTTCTTGGATTATCCAGAACACATCTTCCTTCATTCAGCAAGATATGTTCTGGGGGGCAAAATGTTGACCCGCTTTTTAGTCAAAGCAGTCATACATGGAATCTCTTCTGAACAATACGCTCAAGTGTTGGGAATACCGTCAGAAGACAGCAAGCGATTTGGTTGAAATCGCATCACAAACAAAGAATGGCCCGGATCTCCTATCGGACGACGTTTTCTGGGCCCAAAATCATCAATTACGGAGCAGAGCTCAGTAATTCTCGTAGCTCTCTGAATAAGCTTCAGTTTGAGCTTTGGTTCAACTCAATCGGACTTACGGTTTGAAAGTTATGCCTATTTCCGTGAACGGATGCAGAACCGGAAACTTGGATTTGGAATTAGCATATCCCTTTCGGATCGGATCGGCCTAGGAGGACCGGATCGGATTAAGACATCACTCCTTCACCAACTCAGCATCTTCCCTTCAACGCACAGGTGCCGGATCGGATTGGAGACCCCGGTTCGGATCGGGATGAGGCAGACCCGACCCGCCTGCATTAATCTACACAAAACTTCGCAATGTCTTCGGCTCCAAAGCTCCGCACCGGTTCGGATCGAGACCGAACCGATCCCCCTCGACTCTGCACAGAAGTGCACGCACGCTCTCTGCTAGAACAACCGGCTCGGTTCGGATCCAATCCGAACCGAATGGGCCTGCTGCTGCCACACTTCAGATTTGACTGATTCTCTTGCCATAACCACCTCCTACAAACACGGATCGACCTCCACCTATCCTAGCACGACCTGATTACCACTTCTCCACTACTTCCGAGATCACCTCAGCGCGTGCCACGTGCCCCTCCGATCCGAACCGATTCAGACTCCCTGGCACTCCTCTACGCCTATAAATACACCACAACATGGCCATTTCAAGGGACTTTTGGCACTTGTTCTGGAGGGATTCCACCATTATCGACACAAGGACTTTGTGAACAGCGGAAGACCGCCCTCTAATCAATCAAAACACGAGGATTTCGTGTATAATCTTCCCTTTAATCTCCTCTTCTTCACTGTAAACACGAGGATTTCATGTATAAACTGCAAACAAACATCATTGTAATAGTTTACTTAAGATTTAAGAAACTATAAAGTGGACGTAGGCTTGGATTGAGCCCAACCACTATAAAAATATTGTGTGTATGCTTTACTTTTACTGCTTTTTCTGCATTGTTCGGTGATCGTGAGGTTGTCACGTTGAATTTGGGTGCTAGTACCAAAATTTGGTCTAACATTTTCACACATATTTGCTTTCTCTTCTTCGCAGGTATGGATTATACTTGCAGCTGGCAGGCCCGGATCGGCCTTGGATTTCTTGGATTATCCAGAACACATCTTCCTTCATTCAGCAAGATATGTTCTGGGGGGCAAAATGTTGACCCGCTTTTTAGTCAAAGCAGTCATACATGGAATCTCTTCTGAACAATACGCTCAAGTGTTGGGAATACCGTCAGAAGACAGCAAGCGATTTGGTTGAAATCGCATCACAAACAAAGAATGGCCCGGATCTCCTATCGGACGACGTTTTCTGGGTCCGAAATCATCAATTACGGAGCAGAGCTCAGTAATTCTCGTAGCTCTCTGAATAAGCTTCAGTTTGAGCTTTGGTTCAACTCAATCGGACTTACGGTTTGAAAGTTATGCCTATTTCCGTGAACGGATGCAGAACCGGAAACTTGGATTTGGAATTAGCATATCCCTTTCGGATCGGATCGGCCTAGGAGGACCGGATCGGATTAAGACATCACTCCTTCACCAACTCAGCATCTTCCCTTCAACGCACAGGTGCCGGATCGGATTGGAGACCCCGGTTCGGATCGGGATGAGGCAGACCCGACCCGCCTGCATTAATCTACACAAAACTTCGCAATGTCTTCGGCTCCAAAGCTCCGCACCGGTTCGGATCGAGACCGAACCGATCCCCCTCGACTCTGCACAGAAGTGCACGCACGCTCTCTGCTAGAACAACCGGCTCGGTTCGGATCCAATCCGAACCGAATGGGCCTGCTGCTGCCACACTTCAGATTTGACTGATTCTCTTGCCATAACCACCTCCTACAAACACGGATCGGCCTCCACCTATCCTAGCACGACCTGAATACCACTTCTCCACTACTTCCGAGATCACCTCAGCGCGTGCCACGTGCCCCTCCGATCCGAACCGATTCAGACTCCCTGGCACTCCTCTACGCCTATAAATACACCACAACATGGCCATTTCAAGGGACTTTTGGCACTTGTTCTGGAGGGATTCCACCATTATCGACACAAGGACTTTGTGAACAGCGGAAGACCGCCCTCTAATCAATCAAAACACGAGGATTTCGTGTATAATCTTCCCTTTAATCTCCTCTTCTTCACTGTAAACACGAGGATTTCATGTATAAACTGCAAACAAACATCATTGTAATAGTTTACTTAAGATTTAAGAAACTATAAAGTGGACGTAGGCTTGGATTGAGCCCAACCACTATAAAAATATTGTGTGTATGCTTTACTTTTACTGCTTTTTCTGCATTGTTCGGTGATCGTGAGGTTGTCACGTTGAATTTGGGTGTTAGTACCAAAATTTGGTCTAACATTTTCACACATATTTGCTTTCTCTTCTTCGCAGGTATGGATTATACTTGCAGCTGGCAGGCCCGGATCGGCCTTGGATTTCTTGGATTATCCAGAACACATCTTCCTTCATTCAGCAAGATATGTTCTGGGGGGCAAAATGTTGACCCGCTTTTTAGTCAAAGCAGTCATACATGGAATCTCTTCTGAACAATACGCTCAAGTGTTGGGAATACCGTCAGAAGACAGCAAGCGATTTGGTTGAAATCGCATCACAAACAAAGAATGGCCCGGATCTCCTATCGGACGACGTTTTCTGGGCCCGAAATCATCAATTACGGAGCAGAGCTCAGTAATTCTCGTAGCTCTCTGAATAAGCTTTAGTTTGAGCTTTGGTTCAACTCAATCGGACTTACGGTTTGAAAGTTATGCCTATTTCCGTGAACGGATGCAGAACCGGAAACTTGGATTTGGAATTAGCATATCCCTTTCGGATCGGATCGGCCTAGGAGGACCGGATCGGATTAAGACATCACTCCTTCACCAACTCAGCCTCTTCCCTTCAACGCACAGGTGCCGGATCGGATTGGAGACCCCGGTTCGGATCGGGATGAGGCAGACCCGACCCGCCTGCATTAATCTACACAAAACTTCGCAATGTCTTCGGCTCCAAAGCTCCGCACCGGTTCGGATCGAGACCGAACCGATCCCCCTCGACTCTGCACAGAAGTGCACGCACGCTCTCTGCTAGAACAACCGGCTCGGTTCGGATCCAATCCGAACCGAATGGGCCTGCTGCTGCCACACTTCAGATTTGACTGATTCTCTTGCCATAACCACCTCCTACAAACACGGATCGGCCTCCACCTATCCTAGCACGAACTGATTACCACTTCTCCACTACTTCCGAGATCACCTCAGCGCGTGCCACGTGCCCCTCCGATCCGAACCGATTCAGACTCCCTGGCACTCCTCTACGCCTATAAATACACCACAACATGGCCATTTCAAGGGACTTTTGGCACTTTTTCTGGAGGGATTCCACCATTATCGACACAAGGACTTTGTGAACAGCGGAAGACCGCCCTCTAATCAATCAAAACACGAGGATTTCGTGTATAATCTTCCCTTTAATCTCCTCTTCTTCACTGTAAACACGAGGATTTCATGTATAAACTGCAAACAAACATCATTTTAATAGTTTACTTAAGATTTAAGAAACTATAAAGTGGACGTAGGCTTGGATTGAGCCCAACCACTATAAAAATATTGTGTGTATGCTTTACTTTTACTGCTTTTTCTGCATTGTTCGGTGATCGTGAGGTTGTCACGTTGAATTTGGGTGCTAGTACCAAAATTTGGTCTAACATTTTCACACATATTTGCTTTCTCTTCTTCGCAGGTATGGATTATACTTGCAGCTGGCAGGCCCGGATCGGCCTTGGATTTCTTGGATTATCCAGAACACATCTTCCTTCATTCAGCAAGATATGTTCTGGGGGGCAAAATGTTGACCCGCTTTTTAGTCAAAGCAGTCATACATGGAATCTCTTCTGAACAATACGCTCAAGTGTTGGGAATACCGTCAGAAGACAGCAAGCGATTTGGTTGAAATCGCATCACAAACAAAGAATGGCCCGGATCTCCTATCGGACGACGTTTTCTAGGCCCGAAATCATCAATTACGGAGCAGAGCTCAGTAATTCTCGTAGCTCTCTGAATAAGCTTCAGTTTGAGCTTTGGTTCAACTCAATCGGACTTACGGTTTGAAAGTTATGCCTATTTCCGTGAACGGATGCAGAACCGGAAACTTGGATTTGGAATTAGCATATCCCTTTCGGATCGGATGGGCCTAGGAGGACCGGATCGGATTAAGACATCACTCCTTCACCAACTCAGCATCTTCCCTTCAACGCACAGGTGCCGGATCGGATTGGAGACCCCGGTTCGGATCGGGATGAGGCAGACCCGACCCGCCTGCATTAATCTACACAAAACTTCGCAATGTCTTCGGCTCCAAAGCTCCGCACCGGTTCGGATCGAGACCGAACCGATCCCCCTCGACTCTGCACAGAAGTGCACGCACGCTCTCTGCTAGAACAACCGGCTCGGTTCGGATCCAATCCGAACCGAATGGGCCTGCTGCTGCCACACTTCAGATTTGACTGATTCTCTTGCCATAACCACCTCCTACAAACACGGATCGGCCTCCACCTATCCTAGCACGACCTGATTACCACTTCTCCACTACTTCCGAGATCACCTCAGCGCGTGCCACGTGCCCCTCCGATCCGAACCGATTCAGACTCCCTGGCACTCCTCTACGCCTATAAATACACCACAACATGGCCATTTCAAGGGACTTTTGGCACTTTTTCTGGAGGGATTCCACCATTATCGACACAAGGACTTTGTGAACAGCGGAAGACCGCCCTCTAATCAATCAAAACACGAGGATTTCGTGTATAATCTTCCCTTTAATCTCCTCTTCTTCACTGTAAACACGAGGATTTCATGTATAAACTGCAAACAAACATCATTTTAATAGTTTACTTAAGATTTAAGAAACTATAAAGTGGACGTAGGCTTGGATTGAGCCCAACCACTATAAAAATATTGTGTGTATGCTTTACTTTTACTGCTTTTTCTGCATTGTTCGGTGATCGTGAGGTTGTCACGTTGAATTTGGGTGCTAGTACCAAAATTTGGTCTAACATTTTCACACATATTTGCTTTCTCTTCTTCGCAGGTATGGATTATACTTGCAGCTGGCAGGCCCGGATCGGCCTTGGATTTCTTGGATTATCCAGAACACATCTTCCTTCATTCAGCAAGATATGTTCTGGGGGGCAAAATGTTGACCCGCTTTTTAGTCAAAGCAGTCATACATGGAATCTCTTCTGAACAATACGCTCAAGTGTTGGGAATACCGTCAGAAGACAGCAAGCGATTTGGTTGAAATCGCATCACAAACAAAGAATGGCCCGGATCTCCTATCGGACGACGTTTTCTAGGCCCGAAATCATCAATTACGGAGCAGAGCTCAGTAATTCTCGTAGCTCTCTGAATAAGCTTCAGTTTGAGCTTTGGTTCAACTCAATCGGACTTACGGTTTGAAAGTTATGCCTATTTCCGTGAACGGATGCAGAACCGGAAACTTGGATTTGGAATTAGCATATCCCTTTCGGATCGGATCGGCCTAGGAGGACCGGATCGGATTAAGACATCACTCCTTCACCAACTCAGCATCTTCCCTTCAACGCACAGGTGCCGGATCGGATTGGAGACCCCGGTTCGGATCGGGATGAGGCAGACCCGACCCGCCTGCATTAATCTACACAAAACTTCGCAATGTCTTCGGCTCCAAAGCTCCGCACCGGTTCGGATCGAGACCGAACCGATCCCCCTCGACTCTGCACAGAAGTGCACGCACGCTCTCTGCTAGAACAACCGGCTCGGTTCGGATCCAATCCGAACCGAATGGGCCTGCTGCTGCCACACTTCAGATTTGACTGATTCTCTTGCCATAACCACCTCCTACAAACACGGATCGGCCTCCACCTATCCTAGCATGACCTGAATACCACTTCTCCACTACTTCCGAGATCACCTCAGCGCGTGCCACGTGCCCCTCCGATCCGAACCGATTCAGACTCCCTGGCACTCCTCTACGCCTATAAATACACCACAACATGGCCATTTCAAGGGACTTTTGGCACTTGTTCTGGAGGGATTCCACCATTATCGACACAAGGACTTTGTGAACAGCGGAAGACCGCCCTCTAATCAATCAAAACACGAGGATTTCGTGTATAATCTTCCCTTTAATCTCCTCTTCTTCACTGTAAACACGAGGATTTCATGTATAAACTGCAAACAAACATCATTGTAATAGTTTACTTAAGATTTAAGAAACTATAAAGTGGACGTAGGCTTGGATTGAGCCCAACCACTATAAAAATATTGTGTGTATGCTTTACTTTTACTGCTTTTTCTGCATTGTTCGGTGATCGTGAGGTTGTCACGTTGAATTTGGGTGTTAGTACCAAAATTTGGTCTAACATTTTCACACATATTTGCTTTCTCTTCTTCGCAGGTATGGATTATACTTGCAGCTGGCAGGCCCGGATCGGCCTTGGATTTCTTGGATTATCCAGAACACATCTTCCTTCATTCAGCAAGATATGTTCTGGGGGGCAAAATGTTGACCCGCTTATTAGTCAAAGCAGTCATACATGGAATCTCTTCTGAACAATACGCTCAAGTGTTGGGAATACCGTCAGAAGACAGCAAGCGATTTGGTTGAAATCGCATCACAAACAAAGAATGGCCCGGATCTCCTATCGGACGACGTTTTCTGGGCCCAAAATCATCAATTACGGAGCAGAGCTCAGTAATTCTCGTAGCTCTCTGAATAAGCTTCAGTTTGAGCTTTGGTTCAACTCAATCGGACTTACGGTTTGAAAGTTATGCCTATTTCCGTGAACGGATGCAGAACCGGAAACTTGGATTTGGAATTAGCATATCCCTTTCGGATCGGATCGGCCTAGGAGGACCGGATCGGATTAAGACATCACTCCTTCACCAACTTAGCATCTTCCCTTCAACGCACAGGTGCCGGATCGGATTGGAGACCCCGGTTCGGATCGGGATGAGGCAGACCCGACCCGCCTGCATTAATCTACACAAAACTTCGCAATGTCTTCGGCTCCAAAGCTCCGCACCGGTTCGGATCGAGACCGAACCGATCCCCCTCGACTCTGCACAGAAGTGCACGCACGCTCTCTGCTAGAACAACCGGCTCGGTTCGGATCCAATCCGAACCGAATGGGCCTGCTGCTGCCACACTTCAGATTTGACTGATTCTCTTGCCATAACCACCTCCTACAAACACGGATCGGCCTCCACCTATCCTAGCACGACCTGATTACCACTTCTCCACTACTTCCGAGATCACCTCAGCGCGTGCCACGTGCCCCTCCGATCCGAACCGATTCAGACTCCCTGGCACTCCTCTACGCCTATAAATACACCACAACATGGCCATTTCAAGGGACTTTTGGCACTTTTTCTGGAGGGATTCCACCATTATCGACACAAGGACTTTGTGAACAGCGGAAGACCGCCCTCTATTCAATCAAAACACGAGGATTTCGTGTATAAACTTCCCTTTAATCTCCTCTTCTTCACTGTAAACACGAGGATTTCATGTATAAACTGCAAACAAACATCATTGTAATAGTTTACTTAAGATTTAAGAAACTATAAAGTGGACGTAGGCTTGGATTGAGCCCAACCACTATAAAAATATTGTGTGTATGCTTTACTTTTACTGCTTTTTCTGCATTGTTCGGTGATCGTGAGGTTGTCACGTTGAATTTGGGTGCTAGTACCAAAATTTGGTCTAACATTTTCACACATATTTGCTTTCTCTTCTTCGCAGGTATGGATTATACTTGCAGCTGGCAGGCCCGGATCGGCCTTGGATTTCTTGGATTATCCAGAACACATCTTCCTTCATTCAGCAAGATATGTTCTGGGGGGCAAAATGTTGACCCGCTTTTTAGTCAAAGCAGTCATACATGGAATCTCTTCTGAACAATACGCTCAAGTGTTGGGAATACCGTCAGAAGACAGCAAGCGATTTGGTTGAAATCGCATCACAAACAAAGAATGGCCCGGATCTCCTATCGGACGACGTTTTCTGGGCCCGAAATCATCAATTACGGAGCAGAGCTCAGTAATTCTCGTAGCTCTCTGAATAAGCTTCAGTTTGAGCTTTGGTTCAACTCAATCGGACTTACGGTTTGAAAGTTATGCCTATTTCCGTGAACGGATGCAGAACCGGAAACTTGGATTTGGAATTAGCATATCCCTTTCGGATCGGATCGGCCTAGGAGGACCGGATCGGATTAAGACATCACTCCTTCACCAACTCAGCATCTTCCCTTCAACGCACAGGTGCCGGATCGGATTGGAGACCCCGGTTCGGATCGGGATGAGGCAGACCCGACCCGCCTGCATTAATCTACACAAAACTTCGCAATGTCTTCGGCTCCAAAGCTCCGCACCGGTTCGGATCGAGACCGAACCGATCCCCCTCGACTCTGCACAGAAGTGCACGCACGCTCTCTGCTAGAACAACCGGCTCGGTTCGGATCCAATCCGAACCGAATGGGCCTGCTGCTGCCACACTTCAGATTTGACTGATTCTCTTGCCATAACCACCTCCTACAAACACGGATCGGCCTCCACCTATCCTAGCACGACCTGATTACCACTTCTCCACTACTTCCGAGATCACCTCAGCGCGTGCCACGTGCCCCTCCGATCCGAACCGATTCAGACTCCCTGGCACTCCTCTACGCCTATAAATACACCACAACATGGCCATTTCAAGGGACTTTTGGCACTTTTTCTGGAGGGATTCCACCATTATCGACACAAGGACTTTGTGAACAGCGGAAGACCGCCCTCTAATCAATCAAAACACGAGGATTTCGTGTATAAACTTCCCTTTAATCTCCTCTTCTTCACTGTAAACACGAGGATTTCATGTATAAACTGCAAACAAACATCATTGTAATAGTTTACTTAAGATTTAAGAAACTATAAAGTGGACGTAGGCTTGGATTGAGCCCAACCACTATAAAAATATTGTGTGTATGCTTTACTTTTACTGCTTTTTCTGCATTGTTCGGTGATCGTGAGGTTGTCACGTTGAATTTGGGTGCTAGTACCAAAATTTGGTCTAACATTTTCACACATATTTGCTTTCTCTTCTTCGCAGGTATGGATTATACTTGCAGCTGGCAGGCCCGGATCGGCCTTGGATTTCTTGGATTATCCAGAACACATCTTCCTTCATTCAGCAAGATATGTTCTGGGGGGCAAAATGTTGACCCGCTTTTTAGTCAAAGCAGTCATACATGGAATCTCTTCTGAACAATACGCTCAAGTGTTGGGAATACCGTCAGAAGACAGCAAGCGATTTGGTTGAAATCGCATCACAAACAAAGAATGGCCCGGATCTCCTATCGGACGACGTTTTCTGGGCCCGAAATCATCAATTACGGAGCAGAGCTCAGTAATTCTCGTAGCTCTCTGAATAAGCTTCAGTTTGAGCTTTGGTTCAACTCAATCGGACTTACGGTTTGAAAGTTATGCCTATTTCCGTGAACGGATGCAGAACCGGAAACTTGGATTTGGAATTAGCATATCCCTTTCGGATCGGATCGGCCTAGGAGGACCGGATCGGATTAAGACATCACTCCTTCACCAACTCAGCATCTTCCCTTCAACGCACAGGTGCCGGATCGGATTGGAGACCCCGGTTCGGATCGGGATGAGGCAGACCCGACCCGCCTGCATTAATCTACACAAAACTTCGCAATGTCTTCGGCTCCAAAGCTCCGCACCGGTTCGGATCGAGACCGAACCGATCCCCCTCGACTCTGCACAGAAGTGCACGCACGCTCTCTGCTAGAACAACCGGCTCGGTTCGGATCCAATCCGAACCGAATGGGCCTGCTGCTGCCACACTTCAGATTTGACTGATTCTCTTGCCATAACCACCTCCTACAAACACGGATCGGCCTCCACCTATCCTAGCACGACCTGATTACCACTTCTCCACTACTTCCGAGATCACCTCAGCGCGTGCCACGTGCCCCTCCGATCCGAACCGATTCAGACTCCCTGGCACTCCTCTACGCCTATAAATACACCACAACATGGCCATTTCAAGGGACTTTTGGCACTTGTTCTGGAGGGATTCCACCATTATCGACACAAGGACTTTGTGAACAGCGGAAGACCGCCCTCTAATCAATCAAAACACGAGGATTTCGTGTATAAACTTCCCTTTAATCTCCTCTTCTTCACTGTAAACACGAGGATTTCATGTATAAACTGCAAACAAACATCATTGTAATAGTTTACTTAAGATTTAAGAAACTATAAAGTGGACGTAGGCTTGGATTGAGCCCAACCACTATAAAAATATTGTGTGTATGCTTTACTTTTACTGCTTTTTCTGCATTGTTCGGTGATCGTGAGGTTGTCACGTTGAATTTGGGTGCTAGTACCAAAATTTGGTCTAACATTTTCACACATATTTGCTTTCTCTTCTTCGCAGGTATGGATTATACTTGCAGCTGGCAGGCCCGGATCGGCCTTGGATTTCTTGGATTATCCAGAACACATCTTCCTTCATTCAGCAAGATATGTTCTGGGGGGCAAAATGTTGACCCGCTTTTTAGTCAAAGCAGTCATACATGGAATCTCTTCTGAACAATACGCTCAAGTGTTGGGAATACCGTCAGAAGACAGCAAGCGATTTGGTTGAAATCGCATCACAAACAAAGAATGGCCCGGATCTCCTATCGGACGACGTTTTCTGGGCCCGAAATCATCAATTACGGAGCAGAGCTCAGTAATTCTCGTAGCTCTCTGAATAAGCTTCAGTTTGAGCTTTGGTTCAACTCAATCGGACTTACGGTTTGAAAGTTATGCCTATTTCCGTGAACGGATGCAGAACCGGAAACTTGGATTTGGAATTAGCATATCCCTTTCGGATCGGATCGGCCTAGGAGGACCGGATCGGATTAAGACATCACTCCTTCACCAACTCAGCATCTTCCCTTCAACGCACAGGTGCCGGATCGGATTGGAGACCCCGGTTCGGATCGGGATGAGGCAGACCCGACCCGCCTGCATTAATCTACACAAAACTTCGCAATGTCTTCGGCTCCAAAGCTCCGCACCGGTTCGGATCGAGACCGAACCGATCCCCCTCGACTCTGCACAGAAGTGCACGCACGCTCTCTGCTAGAACAACCGGCTCGGTTCGGATCCAATCCGAACCGAATGGGCCTGCTGCTGCCACACTTCAGATTTGACTGATTCTCTTGCCATAACCACCTCCTACAAACACGGATCGGCCTCCACCTATCCTAGCATGACCTGAATACCACTTCTCCACTACTTCCGAGATCACCTCAGCGCGTGCCACGTGCCCCTCCGATCCGAACCGATTCAGACTCCCTGGCACTCCTCTACGCCTATAAATACACCACAACATGGCCATTTCAAGGGACTTTTGGCACTTGTTCTGGAGGGATTCCACCATTATCGACACAAGGACTTTGTGAACAGCGGAAGACCGCCCTCTAATCAATCAAAACACGAGGATTTCGTGTATAATCTTCCCTTTAATCTCCTCTTCTTCACTGTAAACACGAGGATTTCATGTATAAACTGCAAACAAACATCATTGTAATAGTTTACTTAAGATTTAAGAAACTATAAAGTGGACGTAGGCTTGGATTGAGCCCAACCACTATAAAAATATTGTGTGTATGCTTTACTTTTACTGCTTTTTCTGCATTGTTCGGTGATCGTGAGGTTGTCACGTTGAATTTGGGTGTTAGTACCAAAATTTGGTCTAACATTTTCACACATATTTGCTTTCTCTTCTTCGCAGGTATGGATTATACTTGCAGCTGGCAGGCCCGGATCGGCCTTGGATTTCTTGGATTATCCAGAACACATCTTCCTTCATTCAACAAGATATGTTCTGGGGGGCAAAATGTTGACCCGCTTTTTAGTCAAAGCAGTCATACATGGAATCTCTTCTGAACAATACGCTCAAGTGTTGGGAATACCGTCAGAAGACAGCAAGCGATTTGGTTGAAATCGCATCACAAACAAAGAATGGCCCGGATCTCCTATCGGACGACGTTTTCTGGGCCCAAAATCATCAATTACGGAGCAGAGCTCAGTAATTCTCGTAGCTCTCTGAATAAGCTTCAGTTTGAGCTTTGGTTCAACTCAATCGGACTTACGGTTTGAAAGTTATGCCTATTTCCGTGAACGGATGCAGAACCGGAAACTTGGATTTGGAATTAGCATATCCCTTTCGGATCGGATCGGCCTAGGAGGACCGGATCGGATTAAGACATCACTCCTTCACCAACTCAGCATCTTCCCTTCAACGCACAGGTGCCGGATCGGATTGGAGACCCCGGTTCGGATCGGGATGAGGCAGACCCGACCCGCCTGCATTAATCTACACAAAACTTCGCAATGTCTTCGGCTCCAAAGCTCCGCACCGGTTCGGATCGAGACCGAACCGATCCCCCTCGACTCTGCACAGAAGTGCACGCACGCTCTCTGCTAGAACAACCGGCTCGGTTCGGATCCAATCCGAACCGAATGGGCCTGCTGCTGCCACACTTCAGATTTGACTGATTCTCTTGCCATAACCACCTCCTACAAACACGGATCGGCCTCCACCTATCCTAGCATGACCTGAATACCACTTCTCCACTACTTCCGAGATCACCTCAGCGCGTGCCACGTGCCCCTCCGATCCGAACCGATTCAGACTCCCTGGCACTCCTCTACGCCTATAAATACACCACAACATGGCCATTTCAAGGGACTTTTGGCACTTGTTCTGGAGGGATTCCACCATTATCGACACAAGGACTTTGTGAACAGCGGAAGACCGCCCTCTAATCAATCAAAACACGAGGATTTCGTGTATAATCTTCCCTTTAATCTCCTCTTCTTCACTGTAAACACGAGGATTTCATGTATAAACTGCAAACAAACATCATTGTAATAGTTTACTTAAGATTTAAGAAACTATAAAGTGGACGTAGGCTTGGATTGAGCCCAACCACTATAAAAATATTGTGTGTATGCTTTACTTTTACTGCTTTTTCTGCATTGTTCGGTGATCGTGAGGTTGTCACGTTGAATTTGGGTGTTAGTAGCAAAATTTGGTCTAACATTTTCACACATATTTGCTTTCTCTTCTTCGCAGGTATGGATTATACTTGCAGCTGGCAGGCCCGGATCGGCCTTGGATTTCTTGGATTATCCAGAACACATCTTCCTTCATTCAACAAGATATGTTCTGGGGGGCAAAATGTTGACCCGCTTTTTAGTCAAAGCAGTCATACATGGAATCTCTTCTGAACAATACGCTCAAGTGTTGGGAATACCGTCAGAAGACAGCAAGCGATTTGGTTGAAATCGCATCACAAACAAAGAATGGCCCGGATCTCCTATCGGACGACGTTTTCTGGGCCCAAAATCATCAATTACGGAGCAGAGCTCAGTAATTCTCGTAGCTCTCTGAATAAGCTTCAGTTTGAGCTTTGGTTCAACTCAATCGGACTTACGGTTTGAAAGTTATGCCTATTTCCGTGAACGGATGCAGAACCGGAAACTTGGATTTGGAATTAGCATATCCCTTTCGGATCGGATCGGCCTAGGAGGACCGGATCGGATTAAGACATCACTCCTTCACCAACTCAGCATCTTCCCTTCAACGCACAGGTGCCGGATCGGATTGGAGACCCCGGTTCGGATCGGGATGAGGCAGACCCGACCCGCCTGCATTAATCTACACAAAACTTCGCAATGTCTTCGGCTCCAAAGCTCCGCACCGGTTCGGATCGAGACCGAACCGATCCCCCTCGACTCTGCACAGAAGTGCACGCACGCTCTCTGCTAGAACAACCGGCTCGGTTCGGATCCAATCCGAACCGAATGGGCCTGCTGCTGCCACACTTCAGATTTGACTGATTCTCTTGCCATAACCACCTCCTACAAACACGGATCGGCCTCCACCTATCCTAGCATGACCTGAATACCACTTCTCCACTACTTCCGAGATCACCTCAGCGCGTGCCACGTGCCCCTCCGATCCGAACCGATTCAGACTCCCTGGCACTCCTCTACGCCTATAAATACACCACAACATGGCCATTTCAAGGGACTTTTGGCACTTGTTCTGGAGGGATTCCACCATTATCGACACAAGGACTTTGTGAACAGCGGAAGACCGCCCTCTAATCAATCAAAACACGAGGATTTCGTGTATAATCTTCCCTTTAATCTCCTCTTCTTCACTGTAAACACGAGGATTTCATGTATAAACTGCAAACAAACATCATTGTAATAGTTTACTTAAGATTTAAGAAACTATAAAGTGGACGTAGGCTTGGATTGAGCCCAACCACTATAAAAATATTGTGTGTATGCTTTACTTTTACTGCTTTTTCTGCATTGTTCGGTGATCGTGAGGTTGTCACGTTGAATTTGGGTGTTAGTAGCAAAATTTGGTCTAACATTTTCACACATATTTGCTTTCTCTTCTTCGCAGGTATGGATTATACTTGCAGCTGGCAGGCCCGGATCGGCCTTGGATTTCTTGGATTATCCAGAACACATCTTCCTTCATTCAACAAGATATGTTCTGGGGGGCAAAATGTTGACCCGCTTTTTAGTCAAAGCAGTCATACATGGAATCTCTTCTGAACAATACGCTCAAGTGTTGGGAATACCGTCAGAAGACAGCAAGCGATTTGGTTGAAATCGCATCACAAACAAAGAATGGCCCGGATCTCCTATCGGACGACGTTTTCTGGGCCCAAAATCATCAATTACGGAGCAGAGCTCAGTAATTCTCGTAGCTCTCTGAATAAGCTTCAGTTTGAGCTTTGGTTCAACTCAATCGGACTTACGGTTTGAAAGTTATGCCTATTTCCGTGAACGGATGCAGAACCGGAAACTTGGATTTGGAATTAGCATATCCCTTTCGGATCGGATCGGCCTAGGAGGACCGGATCGGATTAAGACATCACTCCTTCACCAACTCAGCATCTTCCCTTCAACGCACAGGTGCCGGATCGGATTGGAGACCCCGGTTCGGATCGGGATGAGGCAGACCCGACCCGCCTGCATTAATCTACACAAAACTTCGCAATGTCTTCGGCTCCAAAGCTCCGCACCGGTTCGGATCGAGACCGAACCGATCCCCCTCGACTCTGCACAGAAGTGCACGCACGCTCTCTGCTAGAACAACCGGCTCGGTTCGGATCCAATCCGAACCGAATGGGCCTGCTGCTGCCACACTTCAGATTTGACTGATTCTCTTGCCATAACCACCTCCTACAAACACGGATCGGCCTCCACCTATCCTAGCATGACCTGAATACCACTTCTCCACTACTTCCGAGATCACCTCAGCGCGTGCCACGTGCCCCTCCGATCCGAACCGATTCAGACTCCCTGGCACTCCTCTACGCCTATAAATACACCACAACATGGCCATTTCAAGGGACTTTTGGCACTTGTTCTGGAGGGATTCCACCATTATCGACACAAGGACTTTGTGAACAGCGGAAGACCGCCCTCTAATCAATCAAAACACGAGGATTTCGTGTATAATCTTCCCTTTAATCTCCTCTTCTTCACTGTAAACACGAGGATTTCATGTATAAACTGCAAACAAACATCATTGTAATAGTTTACTTAAGATTTAAGAAACTATAAAGTGGACGTAGGCTTGGATTGAGCCCAACCACTATAAAAATATTGTGTGTATGCTTTACTTTTACTGCTTTTTCTGCATTGTTCGGTGATCGTGAGGTTGTCACGTTGAATTTGGGTGTTAGTAGCAAAATTTGGTCTAACATTTTCACACATATTTGCTTTCTCTTCTTCGCAGGTATGGATTATACTTGCAGCTGGCAGGCCCGGATCGGCCTTGGATTTCTTGGATTATCCAGAACACATCTTCCTTCATTCAACAAGATATGTTCTGGGGGGCAAAATGTTGACCCGCTTTTTAGTCAAAGCAGTCATACATGGAATCTCTTCTGAACAATACGCTCAAGTGTTGGGAATACCGTCAGAAGACAGCAAGCGATTTGGTTGAAATCGCATCACAAACAAAGAATGGCCCGGATCTCCTATCGGACGACGTTTTCTGGGCCCAAAATCATCAATTACGGAGCAGAGCTCAGTAATTCTCGTAGCTCTCTGAATAAGCTTCAGTTTGAGCTTTGGTTCAACTCAATCGGACTTACGGTTTGAAAGTTATGCCTATTTCCGTGAACGGATGCAGAACCGGAAACTTGGATTTGGAATTAGCATATCCCTTTCGGATCGGATCGGCCTAGGAGGACCGGATCGGATTAAGACATCACTCCTTCACCAACTCAGCATCTTCCCTTCAACGCACAGGTGCCGGATCGGATTGTAGACCCCGGTTCGGATCGGGATGAGGCAGACCCGACCCGCCTGCATTAATCTACACAAAACTTCGCAATGTCTTCGGCTCCAAAGCTCCGCACCGGTTCGGATCGAGACCGAACCGATCCCCCTCGACTCTGCACAGAAGTGCACGCACGCTCTCTGCTAGAACAACCGGCTCGGTTCGGATCCAATCCGAACCGAATGGGCCTGCTGCTGCCACACTTCAGATTTGACTGATTCTCTTGCCATAACCACCTCCTACAAACACGGATCGGCCTCCACCTATCCTAGCATGACCTGAATACCACTTCTCCACTACTTCCGAGATCACCTCAGCGCGTGCCACGTGCCCCTCCGATCCGAACCGATTCAGACTCCCTGGCACTCCTCTACGCCTATAAATACACCACAACATGGCCATTTCAAGGGACTTTTGGCACTTGTTCTGGAGGGATTCCACCATTATCGACACAAGGACTTTGTGAACAGCGGAAGACCGCCCTCTAATCAATCAAAACACGAGGATTTCGTGTATAATCTTCCCTTTAATCTCCTCTTCTTCACTGTAAACACGAGGATTTCATGTATAAACTGCAAACAAACATCATTGTAATAGTTTACTTAAGATTTAAGAAACTATAAAGTGGACGTAGGCTTGGATTGAGCCCAACCACTATAAAAATATTGTGTGTATGCTTTACTTTTACTGCTTTTTCTGCATTGTTCGGTGATCGTGAGGTTGTCACGTTGAATTTGGGTGTTAGTACCAAAATTTGGTCTAACATTTTCACACATATTTGCTTTCTCTTCTTCGTAGGTATGGATTATACTTGCAGCTGGCAGGCCCGGATCGGCCTTGGATTTCTTGGATTATCCAGAACACATCTTCCTTCATTCAACAAGATATGTTCTGGGGGGCAAAATGTTGACCCGCTTTTTAGTCAAAGCAGTCATACATGGAATCTCTTCTGAACAATACGCTCAAGTGTTGGGAATACCGTCAGAAGACAGCAAGCGATTTGGTTGAAATCGCATCACAAACAAAGAATGGCCCGGATCTCCTATCGGACGACGTTTTCTGGGCCCGAAATCATCAATTACGGAGCAGAGCTCAGTAATTCTCGTAGCTCTCTGAATAAGCTTCAGTTTGAGCTTTGGTTCAACTCAATCGGACTTACGGTTTGAAAGTTATGCCTATTTCCGTGAACGGATGCAGAACCGGAAACTTGGATTTGGAATTAGCATATCCCTTTCGGATCGGATCGGCCTAGGAGGACCGGATCGGATTAAGACATCACTCCTTCACCAACTCAGCATCTTCCCTTCAACGCACAGGTGCCGGATCGGATTGGAGACCCCGGTTCGGATCGGGATGAGGCAGACCCGACCCGCCTGCATTAATCTACACAAAACTTCGCAATGTCTTCGGCTCCAAAGCTCCGCACCGGTTCGGATCGAGACCGAACCGATCCCCCTCGACTCTGCACAGAAGTGCACGCACGCTCTCTGCTAGAACAACCGGCTCGGTTCGGATCCAATCCGAACCGAATGGGCCTGCTGCTGCCACACTTCAGATTTGACTGATTCTCTTGCCATAACCACCTCCTACAAACACGGATCGGCCTCCACCTATCCTAGCACGACCTGATTACCACTACTTCCGAGATCACCTCAGCGCGTGCCACGTGCCCCTCCGATCCGAACCGATTCAGACTCCCTGGCACTCCTCTACGCCTATAAATACACCACAACATGGCCATTTCAAGGGACTTTTGGCACTTGTTCTGGAGGGATTCCACCATTATCGACACAAGGACTTTGTGAACAGCGGAAGACCGCCCTCTAATCAATCAAAACACGAGGATTTCGTGTATAAACTTCCCTTTAATCTCCTCTTCTTCACTGTAAACACGAGGATTTCATGTATAAACTGCAAACAAACATCATTGTAATAGTTTACTTAAGATTTAAGAAACTATAAAGTGGACGTAGGCTTGGATTGAGCCCAACCACTATAAAAATATTGTGTGTATGCTTTACTTTTACTGCTTTTTCTGCATTGTTCGGTGATCGTGAGGTTGTCACGTTGAATTTGGGTGCTAGTACCAAAATTTGGTCTAACATTTTCACACATATTTGCTTTCTCTTCTTCGCAGGTATGGATTATACTTGCAGCTGGCAGGCCCGGATCGGCCTTGGATTTCTTGGATTATCCAGAACACATCTTCCTTCATTCAGCAAGATATGTTCTGGGGGGCAAAATGTTGACCCGCTTTTTAGTCAAAGCAGTTATACATGGAATCTCTTCTGAACAATACGCTCAAGTGTTGGGAATACCGTCAGAAGACAGCAAGCGATTTGGTTGAAATCGCATCACAAACAAAGAATGGCCCGGATCTCCTATCGGACGACGTTTTCTGGGCCCGAAATCATCAATTACGGAGCAGAGCTCAGTAATTCTCGTAGCTCTCTGAATAAGCTTCAGTTTGAGCTTTGGTTCAACTCAATCGGACTTACGGTTTGAAAGTTATGCCTATTTCCGTGAACGGATGCAGAACCGGAAACTTGGATTTGGAATTAGCATATCCCTTTCGGATCGGATCGGCCTAGGAGGACCGGATCGGATTAAGACATCACTCCTTCACCAACTCAGCATCTTCCCTTCAACGCACAGGTGCCGGATCGGATTGGAGACCCCGGTTCGGATCGGGATGAGGCAGACCCGACCCGCCTGCATTAATCTACACAAAACTTCGCAATGTCTTCGGCTCCAAAGCTCCGCACCGGTTCGGATCGAGACCGAACCGATCCCCCTCGACTCTGCACAGAAGTGCACGCACGCTCTCTGCTAGAACAACCGGCTCGGTTCGGATCCAATCCGAACCGAATGGGCCTGCTGCTGCCACACTTCAGATTTGACTGATTCTCTTGCCATAACCACCTCCTACAAACACGGATCGGCCTCCACCTATCCTAGCACGACCTGATTACCACTTCTCCACTACTTCCGAGATCACCTCAGCGCGTGCCACGTGCCCCTCCGATCCGAACCGATTCAGACTCCCTGGCACTCCTCTACGCCTATAAATACACCACAACATGGCCATTTCAAGGGACTTTTGGCACTTGTTCTGGAGGGATTCCACCATTATCGACACAAGGACTTTGTGAACAGCGGAAGACCGCCCTCTAATCAATCAAAACACGAGGATTTCGTGTATAAACTTCCCTTTAATCTCCTCTTCTTCACTGTAAACACGAGGATTTCATGTATAAACTGCAAACAAACATCATTGTAATAGTTTACTTAAGATTTAAGAAACTATAAAGTGGACGTAGGCTTGGATTGAGCCCAACCACTATAAAAATATTGTGTGTATGCTTTACTTTTACTGCTTTTTCTGCATTGTTCGGTGATCGTGAGGTTGTCACGTTGAATTTGGGTGCTAGTACCAAAATTTGGTCTAACATTTTCACACATATTTGCTTTCTCTTCTTCGCAGGTATGGATTATACTTGCAGCTGGCAGGCCCGGATCGGCCTTGGATTTCTTGGATTATCCAGAACACATCTTCCTTCATTCAGCAAGATATGTTCTGGGGGGCAAAATGTTGACCCGCTTTTTAGTCAAAGCAGTCATACATGGAATCTCTTCTGAACAATACGCTCAAGTGTTGGGAATACCGTCAGAAGACAGCAAGCGATTTGGTTGAAATCGCATCACAAACAAAGAATGGCCCGGATCTCCTATCGGACGACGTTTTCTGGGCCCGAAATCATCAATTACGGAGCAAAGCTCAGTAATTCTCGTAGCTCTCTGAATAAGCTTCAGTTTGAGCTTTGGTTCAACTCAATCGGACTTACGGTTTGAAAGTTATGCCTATTTCCGTGAACGGATGCAGAACCGGAAACTTGGATTTGGAATTAGCATATCCCTTTCGGATCGGATCGGCCTAGGAGGACCGGATCGGATTAAGACATCACTCCTTCACCAACTCAGCATCTTCCCTTCAACGCACAGGTGCCGGATCGGATTGGAGACCCCGGTTCGGATCGGGATGAGGCAGACCCGACCCGCCTGCATTAATCTACACAAAACTTCGCAATGTCTTCGGCTCCAAAGCTCCGCACCGGTTCGGATCGAGACCGAACCGATCCCCCTCGACTCTGCACAGAAGTGCACGCACGCTCTCTGCTAGAACAACCGGCTCGGTTCGGATCCAATCCGAACCGAATGGGCCTGCTGCTGCCACACTTCAGATTTGACTGATTCTCTTGCCATAACCACCTCCTACAAACACGGATCGGCCTCCACCTATCCTAGCACGACCTGATTACCACTTCTCCACTACTTCCGAGATCACCTCAGCGCGTGCCACGTGCCCCTCCGATCCGAACCGATTCAGACTCCCTGGCACTCCTCTACGCCTATAAATACACCACAACATGGCCATTTCAAGGGACTTTTGGCACTTGTTCTGGAGGGATTCCACCATTATCGACACAAGGACTTTGTGAACAGCGGAAGACCGCCCTCTAATCAATCAAAACACGAGGATTTCGTGTATAAACTTCCCTTTAATCTCCTCTTCTTCACTGTAAACACGAGGATTTCATGTATAAACTGCAAACAAACATCATTGTAATAGTTTACTTAAGATTTAAGAAACTATAAAGTGGACGTAGGCTTGGATTGAGCCCAACCACTATAAAAATATTGTGTGTATGCTTTACTTTTACTGCTTTTTCTGCATTGTTCGGTGATCGTGAGGTTGTCACGTTGAATTTGGGTGCTAGTACCAAAATTTGGTCTAACATTTTCACACATATTTGCTTTCTCTTCTTCGCAGGTATGGATTATACTTGCAGCTGGCAGGCCCGGATCGGCCTTGGATTTCTTGGATTATCCAGAACACATCTTCCTTCATTCAGCAAGATATGTTCTGGGGGGCAAAATGTTGACCCGCTTTTTAGTCAAAGCAGTCATACATGGAATCTCTTCTGAACAATACGCTCAAGTGTTGGGAATACCGTCAGAAGACAGCAAGCGATTTGGTTGAAATCGCATCACAAACAAAGAATGGCCCGGATCTCCTATCGGACGACGTTTTCTGGGCCCGAAATCATCAATTACGGAGCAGAGCTCAGTAATTCTCGTAGCTCTCTGAATAAGCTTCAGTTTGAGCTTTGGTTCAACTCAATCGGACTTACGGTTTGAAAGTTATGCCTATTTCCGTGAACGGATGCAGAACCGGAAACTTGGATTTGGAATTAGCATATCCCTTTCGGATCGGATCGGCCTAGGAGGACCGGATCGGATTAAGACATCACTCCTTCACCAACTCAGCATCTTCCCTTCAACGCACAGGTGCCGGATCGGATTGGAGACCCCGGTTCGGATCGGGATGAGGCAGACCCGACCCGCCTGCATTAATCTACACAAAACTTCGCAATGTCTTCGGCTCCAAAGCTCCGCACCGGTTCGGATCGAGACCGAACCGATCCCCCTCGACTCTGCACAGAAGTGCACGCACGCTCTCTGCTAGAACAACCGGCTCGGTTCGGATCCAATCCGAACCGAATGGGCCTGCTGCTGCCACACTTCAGATTTGACTGATTCTCTTGCCATAACCACCTCCTACAAACACGGATCGGCCTCCACCTATCCTAGCACGACCTGATTACCACTTCTCCACTACTTCCGAGATCACCTCAGCGCGTGCCACGTGCCCCTCCGATCCGAACCGATTCAGACTCCCTGGCACTCCTCTACGCCTATAAATACACCACAACATGGCCATTTCAAGGGACTTTTGGCACTTTTTCTGGAGGGATTCCACCATTATCGACACAAGGACTTTGTGAACAGCGGAAGACCGCCCTCTAATCAATCAAAACACGAGGATTTCGTGTATAAACTTCCCTTTAATCTCCTCTTCTTCACTGTAAACACGAGGATTTCATGTATAAACTGCAAACAAACATCATTGTAATAGTTTACTTAAGATTTAAGAAACTATAAAGTGGACGTAGGCTTGGATTGAGCCCAACCACTATAAAAATATTGTGTGTATGCTTTACTTTTACTGCTTTTTCTGCATTGTTCGGTGATCGTGAGGTTGTCACGTTGAATTTGGGTGCTAGTACCAAAATTTGGTCTAACATTTTCACACATATTTGCTTTCTCTTCTTCGCAGGTATGGATTATACTTGCAGCTGGCAGGCCCGGATCGGCCTTGGATTTCTTGGATTATCCAGAACACATCTTCCTTCATTCAGCAAGATATGTTCTGGGGGGCAAAATGTTGACCCGCTTTTTAGTCAAAGCAGTCATACATGGAATCTCTTCTGAACAATACGCTCAAGTGTTGGGAATACCGTCAGAAGACAGCAAGCGATTTGGTTGAAATCGCATCACAAACAAAGAATGGCCCGGATCTCCTATCGGACGACGTTTTCTGGGCCCGAAATCATCAATTACGGAGCAGAGCTCAGTAATTCTCGTAGCTCTCTGAATAAGCTTCAGTTTGAGCTTTGGTTCAACTCAATCGGACTTACGGTTTGAAAGTTATGCCTATTTCCGTGAACGGATGCAGAACCGGAAACTTGGATTTGGAATTAGCATATCCCTTTCGGATCGGATCGGCCTAGGAGGACCGGATCGGATTAAGACATCACTCCTTCACCAACTCAGCATCTTCCCTTCAACGCACAGGTGCCGGATCGGATTGGAGACCCCGGTTCGGATCGGGATGAGGCAGACCCGACCCGCCTGCATTAATCTACACAAAACTTCGCAATGTCTTCGGCTCCAAAGCTCCGCACCGGTTCGGATCGAGACCGAACCGATCCCCCTCGACTCTGCACAGAAGTGCACGCACGCTCTCTGCTAGAACAACCGGCTCGGTTCGGATCCAATCCGAACCGAATGGGCCTGCTGCTGCCACACTTCAGATTTGACTGATTCTCTTGCCATAACCACCTCCTACAAACACGGATCGGCCTCCACCTATCCTAGCACGACCTGAATACCACTTCTCCACTACTTCCGAGATCACCTCAGCGCGTGCCACGTGCCCCTCCGATCCGAACCGATTCAGACTCCCTGGCACTCCTCTACGCCTATAAATACACCACAACATGGCCATTTCAAGGGACTTTTGGCACTTTTTCTGGAGGGATTCCACCATTATCGACACAAGGACTTTGTGAACAGCGGAAGACCGCCCTCTAATCAATCAAAACACGAGGATTTCGTGTATAATCTTCCCTTTAATCTCCTCTTCTTCACTGTAAACACGAGGATTTCATGTATAAACTGCAAACAAACATCATTGTAATAGTTTACTTAAGATTTAAGAAACTATAAAGTGGACGTAGGCTTGGATTGAGCCCAACCACTATAAAAATATTGTGTGTATGCTTTACTTTTACTGCTTTTTCTGCATTGTTCGGTGATCGTGAGGTTGTCACGTTGAATTTGGGTGTTAGTACCAAAATTTGGTCTAACATTTTCACACATATTTGCTTTCTCTTCTTCGCAGGTATGGATTATACTTGCAGCTGGCAGGCCCGGATCGGCCTTGGATTTCTTGGATTATCCAGAACACATCTTCCTTCATTCAGCAAGATATGTTCTGGGGGGCAAAATGTTGACCCGCTTTTTAGTCAAAGCAGTCATACATGGAATCTCTTCTGAACAATACGCTCAAGTGTTGGGAATACCGTCAGAAGACAGCAAGCGATTTGGTTGAAATCGCATCACAAACAAAGAATGGCCCGGATCTCCTATCGGACGACGTTTTCTGGGCCCAAAATCATCAATTACGGAGCAGAGCTCAGTAATTCTCGTAGCTCTCTGAATAAACTTCAGTTTGAGCTTTGGTTCAACTCAATCGGACTTACGGTTTGAAAGTTATGCCTATTTCCGTGAACGGATGCAGAACCGGAAACTTGGATTTGGAATTAGCATATCCCTTTCGGATCGGATCGGCCTAGGAGGACCGGATCGGATTAAGACATCACTCCTTCACCAACTCAGCATCTTCCCTTCAACGCACAGGTGCCGGATCGGATTGGAGACCCCGGTTCGGATCGGGATGAGGCAGACCCGACCCGCCTGCATTAATCTACACAAAACTTCGCAATGTCTTCGGCTCCAAAGCTCCGCACCGGTTCGGATCGAGACCGAACCGATCCCCCTCGACTCTGCACAGAAGTGCACGCACGCTCTCTGCTAGAACAACCGGCTCGGTTCGGATCCAATCCGAACCGAATGGGCCTGCTGCTGCCACACTTCAGATTTGACTGATTCTCTTGCCATAACCACCTCCTACAAACACGGATCGGCCTCCACCTATCCTAGCACGACCTGATTACCACTTCTCCACTACTTCCGAGATCACCTCAGCGCGTGCCACGTGCCCCTCCGATCCGAACCGATTCAGACTCCCTGGCACTCCTCTACGCCTATAAATACACCACAACATGGCCATTTCAAGGGACTTTTGGCACTTTTTCTGGAGGGATTCCACCATTATCGACACAAGGACTTTGTGAACAGCGGAAGACCGCCCTCTAATCAATCAAAACACGAGGATTTCGTGTATAATCTTCCCTTTAATCTCCTCTTCTTCACTGTAAACACGAGGATTTCATGTATAAACTGCAAACAAACATCATTGTAATAGTTTACTTAAGATTTAAGAAACTATAAAGTGGACGTAGGCTTGGATTGAGCCCAACCACTATAAAAATATTGTGTGTATGCTTTACTTTTACTGCTTTTTCTGCATTGTTCGGTGATCGTGAGGTTGTCACGTTGAATTTGGGTGTTAGTACCAAAATTTGGTCTAACATTTTCACACATATTTGCTTTCTCTTCTTCGCAGGTATGGATTATACTTGCAGCTGGCAGGCCCGGATCGGCCTTGGATTTCTTGGATTATCCAGAACACATCTTCCTTCATTCAGCAAGATATGTTCTGGGGGGCAAAATGTTGACCCGCTTTTTAGTCAAAGCAGTCATACATGGAATCTCTTCTGAACAATACGCTCAAGTGTTGGGAATACCGTCAGAAGACAGCAAGCGATTTGGTTGAAATCGCATCACAAACAAAGAATGGCCCGGATCTCCTATCGGACGACGTTTTCTGGGCCCAAAATCATCAATTACGGAGCAGAGCTCAGTAATTCTCGTAGCTCTCTGAATAAGCTTCAGTTTGAGCTTTGGTTCAACTCAATCGGACTTACGGTTTGAAAGTTATGCCTATTTCCGTGAACGGATGCAGAACCGGAAACTTGGATTTGGAATTAGCATATCCCTTTCGGATCGGATCGGCCTAGGAGGACCGGATCGGATTAAGACATCACTCCTTCACCAACTCAGCATCTTCCCTTCAACGCACAGGTGCCGGATCGGATTGGAGACCCCGGTTCGGATCGGGATGAGGCAGACCCGACCCGCCTGCATTAATCTACACAAAACTTCGCAATGTCTTCGGCTCCAAAGCTCCGCACCGGTTCGGATCGAGACCGAACCGATCCCCCTCGACTCTGCACAGAAGTGCACGCACGCTCTCTGCTAGAACAACCGGCTCGGTTCGGATCCAATCCGAACCGAATGGGCCTGCTGCTGCCACACTTCAGATTTGACTGATTCTCTTGCCATAACCACCTCCTACAAACACGGATCGGCCTCCACCTATCCTAGCACGACCTGATTACCACTTCTCCACTACTTCCGAGATCACCTCAGCGCGTGCCACGTGCCCCTCCGATCCGAACCGATTCAGACTCCCTGGCACTCCTCTACGCCTATAAATACACCACAACATGGCCATTTCAAGGGACTTTTGGCACTTTTTCTGGAGGGAATCCACCATTATCGACACAAGGACTTTGTGAACAGCGGAAGACCGCCCTCTAATCAATCAAAACACGAGGATTTCGTGTATAATCTTCCCTTTAATCTCCTCTTCTTCACTGTAAACACGAGGATTTCATGTATAAACTGCAAACAAACATCATTGTAATAGTTTACTTAAGATTTAAGAAACTATAAAGTGGACGTAGGCTTGGATTGAGCCCAACCACTATAAAAATATTGTGTGTATGCTTTACTTTTACTGCTTTTTCTACATTGTTCGGTGATCGTGAGGTTGTCACGTTGAATTTGGGTGCTAGTACCAAAATTTGGTCTAACATTTTCACACATATTTGCTTTCTCTTCTTCGCAGGTATGGATTATACTTGCAGCTGGCAGGCCCGGATCGGCCTTGGATTTCTTGGATTATCCAGAACACATCTTCCTTCATTCAGCAAGATATGTTCTGGGGGGCAAAATGTTGACCCGCTTTTTAGTCAAAGCAGTCATACATGGAATCTCCTCTGAACAATACGCTCAAGTGTTGGGAATACCGTCAGAAGACAGCAAGCGATTTGGTTGAAATCGCATCACAAACAAATAATGGCCCGGATCTCCTATCGGACGACGTTTTCTGGGCCCGAAATCATCAATTACGGAGCAGAGCTCAGTAATTCTCGTAGCTCTCTGAATAAGCTTCAGTTTGAGCTTTGGTTCAACTCAATCGGACTTACGGTTTGAAAGTTATGCCTATTTCCGTGAACGGATGCAGAACCGGAAACTTGGATTTGGAATTAGCATATCCCTTTCGGATCGGATCGGCCTAGGAGGACCGGATCGGATTAAGACATCACTCCTTCACCAACTCAGCATCTTCCCTTCAACGCACAGGTGCCGGATCGGATTGGAGACCCCGGTTCGGATCGGGATGAGGCAGACCCGACCCGCCTGCATTAATCTACACAAAACTTCGCAATGTCTTCGGCTCCAAAGCTCCGCACCGGTTCGGATCGAGACCGAACCGATCCCCCTCGACTCTGCATAGAAGTGCACGCACGCTCTCTGCTAGAACAACCGGCTCGGTTCGGATCCAATCCGAACCGAATGGGCCTGCTGCTGCCACACTTCAGATTTGACTGATTCTCTTGCCATAACCACCTCCTACAAACACGGATCGGCCTCCACCTATCCTAGCACGACCTGAATACCACTTCTCCACTACTTCCGAGATCACCTCAGCGCGTGCCACGTGCCCCTCCGATCCGAACCGATTCAGACTCCCTGGCACTCCTCTACGCCTATAAATACACCACAACATGGCCATTTCAAGGGACTTTTGGCACTTGTTCTGGAGGGATTCCACCATTATCGACACAAGGACTTTGTGAACAGCGGAAGACCGCCCTCTAATCAATCAAAACACGAGGATTTCGTGTATAATCTTCCCTTTAATCTCCTCTTCTTCACTGTAAACACGAGGATTTCATGTATAAACTGCAAACAAACATCATTGTAATAGTTTACTTAAGATTTAAGAAACTATAAAGTGGACGTAGGCTTGGATTGAGCCCAACCACTATAAAAATATTGTGTGTATGCTTTACTTTTACTGCTTTTTCTACATTGTTCGGTGATCGTGAGGTTGTCACGTTGAATTTGGGTGCTAGTACCAAAATTTGGTCTAACATTTTCACACATATTTGCTTTCTCTTCTTCGCAGGTATGGATTATACTTGCAGCTGGCAGGCCCGGATCGGCCTTGGATTTCTTGGATTATCCAGAACACATCTTCCTTCATTCAGCAAGATATGTTCTGGGGGGCAAAATGTTGACCCGCTTTTTAGTCAAAGCAGTCATACATGGAATCTCCTCTGAACAATACGCTCAAGTGTTGGGAATACCGTCAGAAGACAGCAAGCGATTTGGTTGAAATCGCATCACAAACAAATAATGGCCCGGATCTCCTATCGGACGACGTTTTCTGGGCCCGAAATCATCAATTACGGAGCAGAGCTCAGTAATTCTCGTAGCTCTCTGAATAAGCTTCAGTTTGAGCTTTGGTTCAACTCAATCGGACTTACGGTTTGAAAGTTATGCCTATTTCCGTGAACGGATGCAGAACCGGAAACTTGGATTTGGAATTAGCATATCCCTTTCGGATCGGATCGGCCTAGGAGGACCGGATCGGATTAAGACATCACTCCTTCACCAACTCAGCATCTTCCCTTCAACGCACAGGTGCCGGATCGGATTGGAGACCCCGGTTCGGATCGGGATGAGGCAGACCCGACCCGCCTGCATTAATCTACACAAAACTTCGCAATGTCTTCGGCTCCAAAGCTCCGCACCGGTTCGGATCGAGACCGAACCGATCCCCCTCGACTCTGCACAGAAGTGCACGCACGCTCTCTGCTAGAACAACCGGCTCGGTTCGGATCCAATCCGAACCGAATGGGCCTGCTGCTGCCACACTTCAGATTTGACTGATTCTCTTGCCATAACCACCTCCTACAAACACGGATCGGCCTCCACCTATCCTAGCACGACCTGAATACCACTTCTCCACTACTTCCGAGATCACCTCAGCGCGTGCCACGTGCCCCTCCGATCCGAACCGATTCAGACTCCCTGGCACTCCTCTACGCCTATAAATACACCACAACATGGCCATTTCAAGGGACTTTTGGCACTTGTTCTGGAGGGATTCCACCATTATCGACACAAGGAATTTGTGAACAGCGGAAGACCGCCCTCTAATCAATCAAAACACGAGGATTTCGTGTATAATCTTCCCTTTAATCTCCTCTTCTTCACTGTAAACACGAGGATTTCATGTATAAACTGCAAACAAACATCATTGTAATAGTTTACTTAAGATTTAAGAAACTATAAAGTGGACGTAGGCTTGGATTGAGCCCGACCACTATAAAAATATTGTGTGTATGCTTTACTTTTACTGCTTTTTCTGCATTGTTCGGTGATCGTGAGGTTGTCACGTTGAATTTGGGTGTTAGTACCAAAATTTGGTCTAACATTTTCACACATATTTGCTTTCTCTTCTTCGCAGGTATGGATTATACTTGCAGCTGGCAGGCCCGGATCGGCCTTGGATTTCTTGGATTATCCAGAACTCATCTTCCTTCATTCAGCAAGATATGTTCTGGGGGGCAAAATGTTGACCCGCTTTTTAGTCAAAGCAGTCATACATGGAATCTCTTCTGAACAATACGCTCAAGTGTTGGGAATACCGTCAGAAGACAGCAAGCGATTTGGTTGAAATCGCATCACAAACAAAGAATGGCCCGGATCTCCTATCGGACGACGTTTTCTGGGCCCGAAATCATCAATTATGGAGCAGAGCTCAGTAATTCTCGTAGCTCTCTGAATAAGCTTCAGTTTGAGCTTTGGTTCAACTCAATCGGACTTACGGTTTGAAAGTTATGCCTATTTCCGTGAACGGATGCAGAACCGGAAACTTGGATTTGGAATTAGCATATCCCTTTCGGATCGGATCGGCCTAGGAGGACCGGATCGGATTAAGACATCACTCCTTCACCAACTCAGCATCTTCCCTTCAACGCACAGGTGCCGGATCGGATTGGAGACCCCGGTTCGGATCGGGATGAGGCAGACCCGACCCGCCTGCATTAATCTACACAAAACTTCGCAATGTCTTCGGCTCCAAAGCTCCGCACCGGTTCGGATCGAGACCGAACCGATCCCCCTCGACTCTGCACAGAAGTGCACGCACGCTCTCTGCTAGAACAACCGGCTCGGTTCGGATCCAATCCGAACCGAATGGGCCTGCTGCTGCCACACTTCAGATTTGACTGATTCTCTTGCCATAACCACCTCCTACAAACACGGATCGGCCTCCACCTATCCTAGCACGACCTGATTACCACTTCTCCACTACTTCCGAGATCACCTCAGCGCGTGCCACGTGCCCCTCCGATCCGAACCGATTCAGACTCCCTGGCACTCCTCTACGCCTATAAATACACCACAACATGGCCATTTCAAGGGACTTTTGGCACTTTTTCTGGAGGGATTCCACCATTATCGACACAAGGACTTTGTGAACAGCGGAAGACCGCCCTCTAATCAATCAAAACACGAGGATTTCGTGTATAAACTTCCCTTTAATCTCCTCTTCTTCACTGTAAACACGAGGATTTCATGTATAAACTGCAAACAAACATCATTGTAATAGTTTACTTAAGATTTAAGAAACTATAAAGTGGACGTAGGCTTGGATTGAGCCCAACCACTATAAAAATATTGTGTGTATGCTTTACTTTTACTGCTTTTTCTGCATTGTTCGGTGATCGTGAGGTTGTCACGTTGAATTTGGGTGCTAGTACCAAAATTTGGTCTAACATTTTCACACATATTTGCTTTCTCTTCTTCGCAGGTATGGATTATACTTGCAGCTGGCAGGCCCGGATCGGCCTTGGATTTCTTGGATTATCCAGAACACATCTTCCTTCATTCAGCAAGATATGTTCTGGGGGGCAAAATGTTGACCCGCTTTTTAGTCAAAGCAGTCATACATGGAATCTCTTCTGAACAATACGCTCAAGTGTTGGGAATACCGTCAGAAGACAGCAAGCGATTTGGTTGAAATCGCATCACAAACAAAGAATGGCCCGGATCTCCTATCGGACGACGTTTTCTGGGCCCGAAATCATCAATTACGGAGCAGAGCTCAGTAATTCTCGTAGCTCTCTGAATAAGCTTCAGTTTGAGCTTTGGTTCAACTCAATCGGACTTACGGTTTGAAAGTTATGCCTATTTCCGTGAACGGATGCAGAACCGGAAACTTGGATTTGGAATTAGCATATCCCTTTCGGATCGGATCGACCTAGGAGGACCGGATCGGATTAAGACATCACTCCTTCACCAACTCAGCATCTTCCCTTCAACGCACAGGTGCCGGATCGGATTGGAGACCCCGGTTCGGATCGGGATGAGGCAGACCCGACCCGCCTGCATTAATCTACACAAAACTTCGCAATGTCTTCGGCTCCAAAGCTCCGCACCGGTTCGGATCGAGACCGAACCGATCCCCCTCGACTCTGCACAGAAGTGCACGCACGCTCTCTGCTAGAACAACCGGCTCGGTTCGGATCCAATCCGAACCGAATGGGCCTGCTGCTGCCACACTTCAGATTTGACTGATTCTCTTGCCATAACCACCTCCTACAAACACGGATCGGCCTCCACCTATCCTAGCACGACCTGAATACCACTTCTCCACTACTTCCGAGATCACCTCAGCGCGTGCCACGTGCCCCTCCGATCCGAACCGATTCAGACTCCCTGGCACTCCTCTACGCCTATAAATACACCACAACATGGCCATTTCAAGGGACTTTTGGCACTTGTTCTGGAGGGATTCCACCATTATCGACACAAGGACTTTGTGAACAGCGGAAGACCGCCCTCTAATCAATCAAAACACGAGGATTTCGTGTATAATCTTCCCTTTAATCTCCTCTTCTTCACTGTAAACACGAGGATTTCATGTATAAACTGCAAACAAACATCATTGTAATAGTTTACTTAAGATTTAAGAAACTATAAAGTGGACGTAGGCTTGGATTGAGCCCAACCACTATAAAAATATTGTGTGTATGCTTTACTTTTACTGCTTTTTCTGCATTGTTCGGTGATCGTGAGGTTGTCACGTTGAATTTGGGTGTTAGTACCAAAATTTGGTCTAACATTTTCACACATATTTGCTTTCTCTTCTTCGCAGGTATGGATTATACTTGCAGCTGGCAGGCCCGGATCGGCCTTGGATTTCTTGGATTATCCAGAACACATCTTCCTTCATTCAGCAAGATATGTTCTGGGGGGCAAAATGTTGACCCGCTTTTTAGTCAAAGCAGTCATACATGGAATCTCCTCTGAACAATACGCTCAAGTGTTGGGAATACCGTCAGAAGACAGCAAGCGATTTGGTTGAAATCGCATCACAAACAAATAATGGCCCGGATCTCCTATCGGACGACGTTTTCTGGGCCCGAAATCATCAATTACGGAGCAGAGCTCAGTAATTCTCGTAGCTCTCTGAATAAGCTTCAGTTTGAGCTTTGGTTCAACTCAATCGGACTTACGGTTTGAAAGTTATGCCTATTTCCGTGAACGGATGCAGAACCGGAAACTTGGATTTGGAATTAGCATATCCCTTTCGGATCGGATCGGCCTAGGAGGACCGGATCGGATTAAGACATCACTCCTTCACCAACTCAGCATCTTCCCTTCAACGCACAGGTGCCGGATCGGATTGGAGACCCCGGTTCGGATCGGGATGAGGCAGACCCGACCCGCCTGCATTAATCTACACAAAACTTCGCAATGTCTTCGGCTCCAAAGCTCCGCACCGGTTCGGATCGAGACCGAACCGATCCCCCTCGACTCTGCACAGAAGTGCACGCACGCTCTCTGCTAGAACAACCGGCTCGGTTCGGATCCAATCCGAACCGAATGGGCCTGCTGCTGCCACACTTCAGATTTGACTGATTCTCTTGCCATAACCACCTCCTACAAACACGGATCGGCCTCCACCTATCCTAGCACGACCTGATTACCACTTCTCCACTACTTCCGAGATCACCTCAGCGCGTGCCACGTGCCCCTCCGATCCGAACCGATTCAGACTCCCTGGCACTCCTCTACGCCTATAAATACACCACAACATGGCCATTTCAAGGGACTTTTGGCACTTTTTCTGGAGGGATTCCACCATTATCGACACAAGGACTTTGTGAACAGCGGAAGACCGCCCTCTAATCAATCAAAACACGAGGATTTCGTGTATAATCTTCCCTTTAATCTCCTCTTCTTCACTGTAAACACGAGGATTTCATGTATAAACTGCAAACAAACATCATTGTAATAGTTTACTTAAGATTTAAGAAACTATAAAGTGGACGTAGGCTTGGATTGAGCCCAACCACTATAAAAATATTGTGTGTATGCTTTACTTTTACTGCTTTTTCTGCATTGTTCGGTGATCGTGAGGTTGTCACGTTGAATTTGGGTGCTAGTACCAAAATTTGGTCTAACATTTTCACACATATTTGCTTTCTCTTCTTCGCAGGTATGGATTATACTTGCAGCTGGCAGGCCCGGATCGGCCTTGGATTTCTTGGATTATCCAGAACACATCTTCCTTCATTCAGCAAGATATGTTCTGGGGGGCAAAATGTTGACCCGCTTTTTAGTCAAAGCAGTCATACATGGAATCTCCTCTGAACAATACGCTCAAGTGTTGGGAATACCGTCAGAAGACAGCAAGCGATTTGGTTGAAATCGCATCACAAACAAATAATGGCCCGGATCTCCTATCGGACGACGTTTTCTGGGCCCGAAATCATCAATTACGGAGCAGAGCTCAGTAATTCTCGTAGCTCTCTGAATAAGCTTCAGTTTGAGCTTTGGTTCAACTCAATCGGACTTACGGTTTGAAAGTTATGCCTATTTCCGTGAACGGATGCAGAACCGGAAACTTGGATTTGGAATTAGCATATCCCTTTCGGATCGGATCGGCCTAGGAGGACCGGATCGGATTAAGACATCACTCCTTCACCAACTCAGCATCTTCCCTTCAACGCACAGGTGCCGGATCGGATTGGAGACCCCGGTTCGGATCGGGATGAGGCAGACCCGACCCGCCTGCATTAATCTACACAAAACTTCGCAATGTCTTCGGCTCCAAAGCTCCGCACCGGTTCGGATCGAGACCGAACCGATCCCCCTCGACTCTGCACAGAAGTGCACGCACGCTCTCTGCTAGAACAACCGGCTCGGTTCGGATCCAATCCGAACCGAATGGGCATGCTGCTGCCACACTTCAGATTTGACTGATTCTCTTGCCATAACCACCTCCTACAAACACGGATCGGCCTCCACCTATCCTAGCACGACCTGAATACCACTTCTCCACTACTTCCGAGATCACCTCAGCGCGTGCCACGTGCCCCTCCGATCCGAACCGATTCAGACTCCCTGGCACTCCTCTACGCCTATAAATACACCACAACATGGCCATTTCAAGGGACTTTTGGCACTTGTTCTGGAGGGATTCCACCATTATCGACACAAGGAATTTGTGAACAGCGGAAGACCGCCCTCTAATCAATCAAAACACGAGGATTTCGTGTATAATCTTCCCTTTAATCTCCTCTTCTTCACTGTAAACACGAGGATTTCATGTATAAACTGCAAACAAACATCATTGTAATAGTTTACTTAAGATTTAAGAAACTATAAAGTGGACGTAGGCTTGGATTGAGCCCAACCACTATAAAAATATTGTGTGTATGCTTTACTTTTACTGCTTTTTCTGCATTGTTCGGTGATCGTGAGGTTGTCACGTTGAATTTGGGTGTTAGTACCAAAATTTGGTCTAACATTTTCACACATATTTGCTTTCTCTTCTTCGCAGGTATGGATTATACTTGCAGCTGGCAGGCCCGGATCGGCCTTGGATTTCTTGGATTATCCAGAACTCATCTTCCTTCATTCAGCAAGATATGTTCTGGGGGGCAAAATGTTGACCCGCTTTTTAGTCAAAGCAGTCATACATGGAATCTCTTCTGAACAATACGCTCAAGTGTTGGGAATACCGTCAGAAGACAGCAAGCGATTTGGTTGAAATCGCATCACAAACAAAGAATGGCCCGGATCTCCTATCGGACGACGTTTTCTGGGCCCGAAATCATCAATTATGGAGCAGAGCTCAGTAATTCTCGTAGCTCTCTGAATAAGCTTCAGTTTGAGCTTTGGTTCAACTCAATCGGACTTACGGTTTGAAAGTTATGCCTATTTCCGTGAACGGATGCAGAACCGGAAACTTGGATTTGGAATTAGCATATCCCTTTCGGATCGGATCGGCCTAGGAGGACCGGATCGGATTAAGACATCACTCCTTCACCAACTCAGCATCTTCCCTTCAACGCACAGGTGCCGGATCGGATTGGAGACCCCGGTTCGGATCGGGATGAGGCAGACCCGACCCGCCTGCATTAATCTACACAAAACTTCGCAATGTCTTCGGCTCCAAAGCTCCGCACCGGTTCGGATCGAGACCGAACCGATCCCCCTCGACTCTGCACAGAAGTGCACGCACGCTCTCTGCTAGAACAACCGGCTCGGTTCGGATCCAATCCGAACCGAATGGGCCTGCTGCTGCCACACTTCAGATTTGACTGATTCTCTTGCCATAACCACCTCCTACAAACACGGATTGGCCTCCACCTATCCTAGCACGACCTGATTACCACTTCTCCACTACTTCCGAGATCACCTCAGCGCGTGCCACGTGCCCCTCCGATCCGAACCGATTCAGACTCCCTGGCACTCCTCTACGCCTATAAATACACCACAACATGGCCATTTCAAGGGACTTTTGGCACTTTTTCTGGAGGGATTCCACCATTATCGACACAAGGACTTTGTGAACAGCGGAAGACCGCCCTCTAATCAATCAAAACACGAGGATTTCGTGTATAATCTTCCCTTTAATCTCCTCTTCTTCACTGTAAACACGAGGATTTCATGTATAAACTGCAAACAAACATCATTGTAATAGTTTACTTAAGATTTAAGAAACTATAAAGTGGACGTAGGCTTGGATTGAGCCCAACCACTATAAAAATATTGTGTGTATGCTTTACTTTTACTGCTTTTTCTGCATTGTTCGGTGATCGTGAGGTTGTCACGTTGAATTTGGGTGCTAGTACCAAAATTTGGTCTAACATTTTCACACATATTTGCTTTCTCTTCTTCGCAGGTATGGATTATACTTGCAGCTGGCAGGCCCGGATCGGCCTTGGATTTCTTGGATTATCCAGAACACATCTTCCTTCATTCAGCAAGATATGTTCTGGGGGGCAAAATGTTGACCCGCTTTTTAGTCAAAGCAGTCATACATGGAATCTCCTCTGAACAATACGCTCAAGTGTTGGGAATACCGTCAGAAGACAGCAAGTGATTTGGTTGAAATCGCATCACAAACAAATAATGGCCCGGATCTCCTATCGGACGACGTTTTCTGGGCCCGAAATCATCAATTACGGAGCAGAGCTCAGTAATTCTCGTAGCTCTCTGAATAAGCTTCAGTTTGAGCTTTGGTTCAACTCAATCGGACTTACGGTTTGAAAGTTATGCCTATTTCCGTGAACGGATGCAGAACCGGAAACTTGGATTTGGAATTAGCATATCCCTTTCGGATCGGATCGGCCTAGGAGGACCGGATCGGATTAAGACATCACTCCTTCACCAACTCAGCATCTTCCCTTCAACGCACAGGTGCCGGATCGGATTGGAGACCCCGGTTCGGATCGGGATGAGGCAGACCCGACCCGCCTGCATTAATCTACACAAAACTTCGCAATGTCTTCGGCTCCAAAGCTCCGCACCGGTTCGGATCGAGACCGAACCGATCCCCCTCGACTCTGCACAGAAGTGCACGCACGCTCTCTGCTAGAACAACCGGCTCGGTTCGGATCCAATCCGAACCGAATGGGCCTGCTGCTGCCACACTTCAGATTTGACTGATTCTCTTGCCATAACCACCTCCTACAAACACGGATCGGCCTCCACCTATCCTAGCACGACCTGAATACCACTTCTCCACTACTTCCGAGATCACCTCAGCGCGTGCCACGTGCCCCTCCGATCCGAACCGATTCAGACTCCCTGGCACTCCTCTACGCCTATAAATACACCACAACATGGCCATTTCAAGGGACTTTTGGCACTTGTTCTGGAGGGATTCCACCATTATCGACACAAGGAATTTGTGAACAGCGGAAGACCGCCCTCTAATCAATCAAAACACGAGGATTTCGTGTATAATCTTCCCTTTAATCTCCTCTTCTTCATTGTAAACACGAGGATTTCATGTATAAACTGCAAACAAACGTCATTGTAATAGTTTACTTAAGATTTAAGAAACTATAAAGTGGACGTAGGCTTGGATTGAGCCCAACCACTATAAAAATATTGTGTGTATGCTTTACTTTTACTGCTTTTTCTGCATTGTTCGGTGATCGTGAGGTTGTCACGTTGAATTTGGGTGTTAGTACCAAAATTTGGTCTAACATTTTCACACATATTTGCTTTCTCTTCTTCGCAGGTATGGATTATACTTGCAGCTGGCAGGCCCGGATCGGCCTTGGATTTCTTGGATTATCCAGAACTCATCTTCCTTCATTCAGCAAGATATGTTCTGGGGGGCAAAATGTTGACCCGCTTTTTAGTCAAAGCAGTCATACATGGAATCTCTTCTGAACAATACGCTCAAGTGTTGGGAATACCGTCAGAAGACAGCAAGCGATTTGGTTGAAATCGCATCACAAACAAAGAATGGCCCGGATCTCCTATCGGACGACGTTTTCTGGGCCCGAAATCATCAATTATGGAGCAGAGCTCAGTAATTCTCGTAGCTCTCTGAATAAGCTTCAGTTTGAGCTTTGGTTCAACTCAATCGGACTTACGGTTTGAAAGTTATGCCTATTTCCGTGAACGGATGCAGAACCGGAAACTTGGATTTGGAATTAGCATATCCCTTTCGGATCGGATCGGCCTAGGAGGACCGGATCGGATTAAGACATCACTCCTTCACCAACTCAGCATCTTCCCTTCAACGCACAGGTGCCGGATCGGATTGGAGACCCCGGTTCGGATCGGGATGAGGCAGACCCGACCCGCCTGCATTAATCTACACAAAACTTCGCAATGTCTTCGGCTCCAAAGCTCCGCACCGGTTCGGATCGAGACCGAACCGATCCCCCTCGACTCTGCACAGAAGTGCACGCACGCTCTCTGCTAGAACAACCGGCTCGGTTCGGATCCAATCCGAACCGAATGGGCATGCTGCTGCCACACTTCAGATTTGACTGATTCTCTTGCCATAACCACCTCCTACAAACACGGATCGGCCTCCACCTATCCTAGCACCACCTGATTACCACTTCTCCACTACTTCCGAGATCACCTCAGCGCGTGCCACGTGCCCCTCCGATCCGAACCGATTCAGACTCCCTGGCACTCCTCTACGCCTATAAATACACCACAACATGGCCATTTCAAGGGACTTTTGGCACTTTTTCTGGAGGGATTCCACCATTATCGACACAAGGACTTTGTGAACAGCGGAAGACCGCCCTCTAATCAATCAAAACACGAGGATTTCGTGTATAATCTTCCCTTTAATCTCCTCTTCTTCACTGTAAACACGAGGATTTCATGTATAAACTGCAAACAAACGTCATTGTAATAGTTTACTTAAGATTTAAGAAACTATAAAGTGGACGTAGGCTTGGATTGAGCCCAACCACTATAAAAATATTGTGTGTATGCTTTACTTTTACTGCTTTTTCTGCATTGTTCGGTGATCGTGAGGTTGTCACGTTGAATTTGGGTGCTAGTACCAAAATTTGGTCTAACATTTTCACACATATTTGCTTTCTCTTCTTCGCAGGTATGGATTATACTTGCAGCTGGCAGGCCCGGATCGGCCTTGGATTTCTTGGATTATCCAGAACACATCTTCCTTCATTCAGCAAGATATGTTCTGGGGGGCAAAATGTTGACCCGCTTTTTAGTCAAAGCAGTCATACATGGAATCTCCTCTGAACAATACGCTCAAGTGTTGGGAATACCGTCAGAAGACAGCAAGTGATTTGGTTGAAATCGCATCACAAACAAATAATGGCCCGGATCTCCTATCGGACGACGTTTTCTGGGCCCGAAATCATCAATTACGGAGCAGAGCTCAGTAATTCTCGTAGCTCTCTGAATAAGCTTCAGTTTGAGCTTTGGTTCAACTCAATCGGACTTACGGTTTGAAAGTTATGCCTATTTCCGTGAACGGATGCAGAACCGGAAACTTGGATTTGGAATTAGCATATCCCTTTCGGATCGGATCGGCCTAGGAGGACCGGATCGGATTAAGACATCACTCCTTCACCAACTCAGCATCTTCCCTTCAACGCACAGGTGCCGGATCGGATTGGAGACCCCGGTTCGGATCGGGATGAGGCAGACCCGACCCGCCTGCATTAATCTACACAAAACTTCGCAATGTCTTCGGCTCCAAAGCTCCGCACCGGTTCGGATCGAGACCGAACCGATCCCCCTCGACTCTGCACAGAAGTGCACGCACGCTCTCTGCTAGAACAACCGGCTCGGTTCGGATCCAATCCGAACCGAATGGGCCTGCTGCTGCCACACTTCAGATTTGACTGATTCTCTTGCCATAACCACCTCCTACAAACACGGATCGGCCTCCACCTATCCTAGCACGACCTGAATACCACTTCTCCACTACTTCCGAGATCACCTCAGCGCGTGCCACGTGCCCCTCCGATCCGAACCGATTCAGACTCCCTGGCACTCCTCTACGCCTATAAATACACCACAACATGGCCATTTCAAGGGACTTTTGGCACTTGTTCTGGAGGGATTCCACCATTATCGACACAAGGAATTTGTGAACAGCGGAAGACCGCCCTCTAATCAATCAAAACACGAGGATTTCGTGTATAATCTTCCCTTTAATCTCCTCTTCTTCATTGTAAACACGAGGATTTCATGTATAAACTGCAAACAAACGTCATTGTAATAGTTTACTTAAGATTTAAGAAACTATAAAGTGGACGTAGGCTTGGATTGAGCCCAACCACTATAAAAATATTGTGTGTATGCTTTACTTTTACTGCTTTTTCTGCATTGTTCGGTGATCGTGAGGTTGTCACGTTGAATTTGGGTGTTAGTACCAAAATTTGGTCTAACATTTTCACACATATTTGCTTTCTCTTCTTCGCAGGTATGGATTATACTTGCAGCTGGCAGGCCCGGATCGGCCTTGGATTTCTTGGATTATCCAGAACTCATCTTCCTTCATTCAGCAAGATATGTTCTGGGGGGCAAAATGTTGACCCGCTTTTTAGTCAAAGCAGTCATACATGGAATCTCTTCTGAACAATACGCTCAAGTGTTGGGAATACCGTCAGAAGACAGCAAGCGATTTGGTTGAAATCGCATCACAAACAAAGAATGGCCCGGATCTCCTATCGGACGACGTTTTCTGGGCCCGAAATCATCAATTATGGAGCAGAGCTCAGTAATTCTCGTAGCTCTCTGAATAAGCTTCAGTTTGAGCTTTGGTTCAACTCAATCGGATTTACGGTTTGAAAGTTATGCCTATTTCCGTGAACGGATGCAGAACCGGAAACTTGGATTTGGAATTAGCATATCCCTTTCGGATCGGATCGGCCTAGGAGGACCGGATCGGATTAAGACATCACTCCTTCACCAACTCAGCATCTTCCCTTCAACGCACAGGTGCCGGATCGGATTGGAGACCCCGGTTCGGATCGGGATGAGGCAGACCCGACCCGCCTGCATTAATCTACACAAAACTTCGCAATGTCTTCGGCTCCAAAGCTCCGCACCGGTTCGGATCGAGACCGAACCGATCCCCCTCGACTCTGCACAGAAGTGCACGCACGCTCTCTGCTAGAACAACCGGCTCGGTTCGGATCCAATCCGAACCGAATGGGCATGCTGCTGCCACACTTCAGATTTGACTGATTCTCTTGCCATAACCACCTCCTACAAACACGGATCGGCCTCCACCTATCCTAGCACCACCTGATTACCACTTCTCCACTACTTCCGAGATCACCTCAGCGCGTGCCACGTGCCCCTCCGATCCGAACCGATTCAGACTCCCTGGCACTCCTCTACGCCTATAAATACACCACAACATGGCCATTTCAAGGGACTTTTGGCACTTTTTCTGGAGGGATTCCACCATTATCGACACAAGGACTTTGTGAACAGCGGAAGACCGCCCTCTAATCAATCAAAACACGAGGATTTCGTGTATAATCTTCCCTTTAATCTCCTCTTCTTCACTGTAAACACGAGGATTTCATGTATAAACTGCAAACAAACATCATTGTAATAGTTTACTTAAGATTTAAGAAACTATAAAGTGGACGTAGGCTTGGATTGAGCCCAACCACTATAAAAATATTGTGTGTATGCTTTACTTTTACTGCTTTTTCTGCATTGTTCGGTGATCGTGAGGTTGTCACGTTGAATTTGGGTGCTAGTACCAAAATTTGGTCTAACATTTTCACACATATTTGCTTTCTCTTCTTCGCAGGTATGGATTATACTTGCAGCTGGCAGGCCCGGATCGGCCTTGGATTTCTTGGATTATCCAGAACACATCTTCCTTCATTCAGCAAGATATGTTCTGGGGGGCAAAATGTTGACCCGCTTTTTAGTCAAAGCAGTCATACATGGAATCTCTTCTGAACAATACGCTCAAGTGTTGGGAATACCGTCAGAAGACAGCAAGCGATTTGGTTGAAATCGCATCACAAACAAAGAATGGCCCGGATCTCCTATCGGACGACGTTTTCTGGGCCCGAAATCATCAATTACGGAGCAGAGCTCAGTAATTCTCGTAGCTCTCTGAATAAGCTTCAGTTTGAGCTTTGGTTCAACTCAATCGGACTTACGGTTTGAAAGTTATGCCTATTTCCGTGAACGGATGCAGAACCGGAAACTTGGATTTGGAATTAGCATATCCCTTTCGGATCGGATCGGCCTAGGAGGACCGGATCGGATTAAGACATCACTCCTTCACCAACTCAGCATCTTCCCTTCAACGCACAGGTGCCGGATCGGATTGGAGACCCCGGTTCGGATCGGGATGAGGCAGACCCGACCCGCCTGCATTAATCTACACAAAACTTCGCAATGTCTTCGGCTCCAAAGCTCCGCACCGGTTCGGATCGAGACCGAACCGATCCCCCTCGACTCTGCACAGAAGTGCACGCACGCTCTCTGCTAGAACAACCGGCTCGGTTCGGATCCAATCCGAACCGACTGGGCCTGCTGCTGCCACACTTCAGATTTGACTGATTCTCTTGCCATAACCACCTCCTACAAACACGGATCGGCCTCCACCTATCCTAGCACGACCTGAATACCACTTCTCCACTACTTCCGAGATCACCTCAGCGCGTGCCACGTGCCCCTCCGATCCGAACCGATTCAGACTCCCTGGCACTCCTCTACGCCTATAAATACACCACAACATGGCCATTTCAAGGGACTTTTGGCACTTGTTCTGGAGGGATTCCACCATTATCGACACAAGGACTTTGTGAACAGCGGAAGACCGCCCTCTAATCAATCAAAACACGAGGATTTCGTGTATAATCTTCCCTTTAATCTCCTCTTCTTCACTGTAAACACGAGGATTTCATGTATTAACTGCAAACAAACATCATTGTAATAGTTTACTTAAGATTTAAGAAACTATAAAGTGGACGTAGGCTTGGATTGAGCCCAACCACTATAAAAATATTGTGTGTATGCTTTACTTTTACTGCTTTTTCTGCATTGTTCGGTGATCGTGAGGTTGTCACGTTGAATTTGGGTGTTAGTACCAAAATTTGGTCTAACATTTTCACACATATTTGCTTTCTCTTCTTCGCAGGTATGGATTATACTTGCAGCTGGCAGGCCCGGATCGGCCTTGGATTTCTTGGATTATCCAGAACACATCTTCCTTCATTCAGCAAGATATGTTCTGGGGGGCAAAATGTTGACCCGCTTTTTAGTCAAAGCAGTCATACATGGAATCTCTTCTGAACAATACGCTCAAGTGTTGGGAATACCGTCAGAAGACAGCAAGCGATTTGGTTGAAATCGCATCACAAACAAAGAATGGCCCGGATCTCCTATCGGACGACGTTTTCTGGGCCCGAAATCATCAATTACAGAGCAGAGCTCAGTAATTCTCGTAGCTCTCTGAATAAGCTTCAGTTTGAGCTTTGGTTCAACTCAATCGGACTTACGGTTTGAAAGTTATGCCTATTTCCGTGAACGGATGCAGAACCGGAAACTTGGATTTGGAATTAGCATATCCCTTTCGGATCGGATCGGCCTAGGAGGACCGGATCGGATTAAGACATCACTCCTTCACCAACTCAGCATCTTCCCTTCAACGCACAGGTGCCGGATCGGATTGGAGACCCCGGTTCGGATCGGGATGAGGCAGACCCGACCCGCCTGCATTAATCTACACAAAACTTCGCAATGTCTTCGGCTCCAAAGCTCCGCACCGGTTCGGATCGAGACCGAACCGATCCCCCTCGACTCTGCACAGAAGTGCACGCACGCTCTCTGCTAGAACAACCGGCTCGGTTCGGATCCAATCCGAACCGACTGGGCCTGCTGCTGCCACACTTCAGATTTGACTGATTCTCTTGCCATAACCACCTCCTACAAACACGGATCGGCCTCCACCTATCCTAGCACGACCTGAATACCACTTCTCCACTACTTCCGAGATCACCTCAGCGCGTGCCACGTGCCCCTGCGATCCGAACCGATTCAGACTCCCTGGCACTCCTCTACGCCTATAAATACACCACAACATGGCCATTTCAAGGGACTTTTGGCACTTGTTCTGGAGGGATTCCACCATTATCGACACAAGGACTTTGTGAACAGCGGAAGACCGCCCTCTAATCAATCAAAACACGAGGATTTCGTGTATAATCTTCCCTTTAATCTCCTCTTCTTCACTGTAAACATGAGGATTTCATGTATAAACTGCAAACAAACATCATTGTAATAGTTTACTTAAGATTTAAGAAACTATAAAGTGGACGTAGGCTTGGATTGAGCCCAACCAGTATAAAAATATTGTGTGTATGCTTTACTTTTACTGCTTTTTCTGCATTGTTCGGTGATCGTGAGGTTGTCACGTTGAATTTGGGGGTTAGTACCAAAATTTGGTCTAACATTTTCACACATATTTGCTTTCTCTTCTTCGCAGGTATGGATTATACTTGCAGCTGGCAGGCCCGGATCGGCCTTGGATTTCTTGGATTATCCAGAACACATCTTCCTTCATTCAGCAAGATATGTTCTGGGGGGCAAAATGTTGACCCGCTTTTTAGTCAAAGCAGTCATACATGGAATCTCTTCTGAACAATACGCTCAAGTGTTGGGAATACCGTCAGAAGACAGCAAGCGATTTGGTTGAAATCGCATCACAAACAAAGAATGGCCCGGATCTCCTATCGGACGACGTTTTCTGGGCCCGAAATCATCAATTACGGAGCAGAGCTCAGTAATTCTCGTAGCTCTCTGAATAAGCTTCAGTTTGAGCTTTGGTTCAACTCAATCGGACTTACGGTTTGAAAGTTATGCCTATTTCCGTGAACGGATGCAGAACCGGAAACTTGGATTTGGAATTAGCATATCCCTTTCGGATCGGATCGGCCTAGGAGGACCGGATCGGATTAAGACATCACTCCTTCACCAACTCAGCATCTTCCCTTCAACGCACAGGTGCCGGATCGGATTGGAGACCCCGGTTCGGATCGGGATGAGGCAGACCCGACCCGCCTGCATTAATCTACACAAAACTTCGCAATGTCTTCGGCTCCAAAGCTCCGCACCGGTTCGGATCGAGACCGAACCGATCCCCCTCGACTCTGCACAGAAGTGCACGCACGCTCTCTGCTAGAACAACCGGCTCGGTTCGGATCCAATCCGAACCGACTGGGCCTGCTGCTGCCACACTTCAGATTTGACTGATTCTCTTGCCATAACCACCTCCTACAAACACGGATCGGCCTCCACCTATCCTAGCACGACCTGAATACCACTTCTCCACTACTTCCGAGATCACCTCAGCGCGTGCCACGTGCCCCTACGATCCGAACCGATTCAGACTCCCTGGCACTCCTCTACGCCTATAAATACACCACAACATGGCCATTTCAAGGGACTTTTGGCACTTGTTCTGGAGGGATTCCACCATTATCGACACAAGGACTTTGTGAACAGCGGAAGACCGCCCTCTAATCAATCAAAACACGAGGATTTCGTGTATAATCTTCCCTTTAATCTCCTCTTCTTCACTGTAAACACGAGGATTTCATGTATAAACTGCAAACAAACATCATTGTAATAGTTTACTTAAGATTTAAGAAACTATAAAGTGGACGTAGGCTTGGATTGAGCCCAACCAGTATAAAAATATTGTGTGTATGCTTTACTTTTACTGCTTTTTCTGCATTGTTCGGTGATCGTGAGGTTGTCACGTTGAATTTGGGGGTTAGTACCAAAATTTGGTCTAACATTTTCACACATATTTGCTTTCTCTTCTTCGCAGGTATGGATTATACTTGCAGCTGGCAGGCCCGGATCGGCCTTGGATTTCTTGGATTATCCAGAACACATCTTCCTTCATTCAGCAAGATATGTTCTGGGGGGCAAAATGTTGACCCGCTTTTTAGTCAAAGCAGTCATACATGGAATCTCTTCTGAACAATACGCTCAAGTGTTGGGAATACCGTCAGAAGACAGCAAGCGATTTGGTTGAAATCGCATCACAAACAAAGAATGGCCCGGATCTCCTATCGGACGACGTTTTCTGGGCCCAAAATCATCAATTACGGAGCAGAGCTCAGTAATTCTCGTAGCTCTCTGAATAAGCTTCAGTTTGAGCTTTGGTTCAACTCAATCGGACTTACGGTTTGAAAGTTATGCCTATTTCCGTGAACGGATGCAGAACCGGAAACTTGGATTTGGAATTAGCATATCCCTTTCGGATCGGATCGGCCTAGGAGGACCGGATCGGATTAAGACATCACTCCTTCACCAACTCAGCATCTTCCCTTCAACGCACAGGTGCCGGATCGGATTGGAGACCCCGGTTCGGATCGGGATGAGGCAGACCCGACCCGCCTGCATTAATCTACACAAAACTTCGCAATGTCTTCGGCTCCAAAGCTCCGCACCGGTTCGGATCGAGACCGAACCGATCCCCCTCGACTCTGCACAGAAGTGCACGCACGCTCTCTGCTAGAACAACCGGCTCGGTTCGGATCCAATCCGAACCGACTGGGCCTGCTGCTGCCACACTTCAGATTTGACTGATTCTCTTGCCATAACCACCTCCTACAAACACGGATCGGCCTCCACCTATCCTAGCACGACCTGAATACCACTTCTCCACTACTTCCGAGATCACCTCAGCGCGTGCCACGTGCCCCTACGATCCGAACCGATTCAGACTCCCTGGCACTCCTCTACGCCTATAAATACACCACAACATGGCCATTTCAAGGGACTTTTGGCACTTGTTCTGGAGGGATTCCACCATTATCGACACAAGGACTTTGTGAACAGCGGAAGACCGCCCTCTAATCAATCAAAACACGAGGATTTCGTGTATAATCTTCCCTTTAATCTCCTCTTCTTCACTGTAAACACGAGGATTTCATGTATAAACTGCAAACAAACATCATTGTAATAGTTTACTTAAGATTTAAGAAACTATAAAGTGGACGTAGGCTTGGATTGAGCCCAACCAGTATAAAAATATTGTGTGTATGCTTTACTTTTACTGCTTTTTCTGCATTGTTCGGTGATCGTGAGGTTGTCACGTTGAATTTGGGGGTTAGTACCAAAATTTGGTCTAACATTTTCACACATATTTGCTTTCTCTTCTTCGCAGGTATGGATTATACTTGCAGCTGGCAGGCCCGGATCGGCCTTGGATTTCTTGGATTATCCAGAACACATCTTCCTTCATTCAGCAAGATATGTTCTGGGGGGCAAAATGTTGACCCGCTTTTTAGTCAAAGCAGTCATACATTGAATCTCTTCTGAACAATACGCTCAAGTGTTGGGAATACCGTCAGAAGACAGCAAGCGATTTGGTTGAAATCGCATCACAAACAAAGAATGGCCCGGATCTCCTATCGGACGACGTTTTCTGGGCCCAAAATCATCAATTACGGAGCAGAGCTCAGTAATTCTCGTAGCTCTCTGAATAAGCTTCAGTTTGAGCTTTGGTTCAACTCAATCGGACTTACGGTTTGAAAGTTATGCCTATTTCCGTGAACGGATGCAGAACCGGAAACTTGGATTTGGAATTAGCATATCCCTTTCGGATCGGATCGGCCTAGGAGGACCGGATCGGATTAAGACATCACTCCTTCACCAACTCAGCATCTTCCCTTCAACGCACAGGTGCCGGATCGGATTGGAGACCCCGGTTCGGATCGGGATGAGGCAGACCCGACCCGCCTGCATTAATCTACACAAAACTTCGCAATGTCTTCGGCTCCAAAGCTCCGCACCGGTTCGGATCGAGACCGAACCGATCCCCCTCGACTCTGCACAGAAGTGCACGCACGCTCTCTGCTAGAACAACCGGCTCGGTTCGGATCCAATCCGAACCGGCTGGGCCTGCTGCTGCCACACTTCAGATTTGACTGATTCTCTTGCCATAACCACCTCCTACAAACACGGATCGGCCTCCACCTATCCTAGCACGACCTGAATACCACTTCTCCACTACTTCCGAGATCACCTCAGCGCGTGCCACGTGCCCCTCCGATCCGAACCGATTCAGACTCCCTGGCACTCCTCTACGCCTATAAATACACCACAACATGGCCATTTCAAGGGAATTTTGGCACTTGTTCTGGAGGGATTCCACCATTATCGACACAAGGATTTGTGAACAGCGGAAGACCGCCCTCTAATCAATCAAAACACAAGGATTTCGTGTATAATCTTCCCTTTAATCTCCTCTTCTTCACTGTAAACACGAGGATTTCATGTATAAACTGCAAACAAACATCATTGTAATAGTTTACTTAAGATTTAAGAAACTATAAAGTGGACGTAGGCTTGGATTGAGCCCAACCACTATAAAAATATTGTGTGTATGCTTTACTTTTACTGCTTTTTCTGCATTGTTCGGTGATCGTCAGGTTGTCACGTTGAATTTGGGTGCTAGTACCAAAATTTGGTCTAACATTTTCACACATATTTGCTTTCTCTTCTTCGCAGGTATGGATTATACTTGCAGCTGGCAGGCCCGGATCGGCCTTGGATTTCTTGGATTATCCAGAACACATCTTCCTTCATTCAGCAAGATATGTTCTGGGGGGCAAAATGTTGACCCGCTTTTTAGTCAAAGCAGTCATACATGGAATCTCTTCTGAACAATACGCTCAAGTGTTGGGAATACCGTCAGAAGACAGCAAGCGATTTGGTTGAAATCGCATCACAAACAAAGAATGGCCCGGATCTCCTATCGGACGACGTTTTCTGGGCCCGAAATCATCAATTACGGAACAGAGCTCAGTAATTCTCGTAGCTCTCTGAATAAGCTTCAGTTTGAGCTTTGGTTCAACTCAATCGGACTTACGGTTTGAAAGTTATGCCTATTTCCGTGAACGGATGCAGAACCGGAAACTTGGATTTGGAATTAGCATATCCCTTTCGGATCGGATCGGCCTAGGAGGACCGGATCGGATTAAGACATCACTCCTTCACCAACTCAGCATCTTCCCTTCAACGCACAGGTGCCGGATCGGATTGGAGACCCCGGTTCGGATCGGGATGAGGCAGACCCGACCCGCCTGCATTAATCTACACAAAACTTCGCAATGTCTTCGGCTCCAAAGCTCCGCACCGGTTCGGATCGAGACCGAACCGATCCCCCTCGACTCTGCACAGAAGTGCACGCACGCTCTCTGCTAGAACAACCGGCTCGGTTCGGATCCAATCCGAACCGACTGGGCCTGCTGCTGCCACACTTCAGATTTGACTGATTCTCTTGCCATAACCACCTCCTACAAACACGGATCGGCCTCCACCTATCCTAGCACGACCTGAATACCACTTCTCCACTACTTCCGAGATCACCTCAGCGCGTGCCACGTGCCCCTCCGATCCGAACCGATTCAGACTCCCTGGCACTCCTCTACGCCTATAAATACACCACAACATGGCCATTTCAAGGGACTTTTGGCACTTGTTCTGGAGGGATTCCACCATTATCGACACAAGGACTTTGTGAACAGCGGAAGACCGCCCTCTAATCAATCAAAACACGAGGATTTCGTGTATAATCTTACCTTTAATCTCCTCTTCTTCACTGTAAACACGAGGATTTCATGTATAAACTGCAAACAAACATCATTGTAATAGTTTACTTAAGATTTAAGAAACTATAAAGTGGACGTAGGCTTGGATTGAGCCCAACCACTATAAAAATATTGTGTGTATGCTTTACTTTTACTGCTTTTTCTGCATTGTTCGGTGATCGTGAGGTTGTCACGTTGAATTTGGGTGTTAGTACCAAAATTTGGTCTAACATTTTCACACATATTTGCTTTCTCTTCTTCGCAGGTATGGATTATACTTGCAGCTGGCAGGCCCGGATCGGCCTTGGATTTCTTGGATTATCCAGAACACATCTTCCTTCATTCAGCTAGATATGTTCTGGGGGGCAAAATGTTGACCCGCTTTTTAGTCAAAGCAGTCATACATGGAATCTCTTCTGAACAATACGCTCAAGTGTTGGGAATACCGTCAGAAGACAGCAAGCGATTTGGTTGAAATCGCATCACAAACAAAGAATGGCCCGGATCTCCTATCGGACGACGTTTTCTGGGCCCGAAATCATCAATTATGGAGCAGAGCTCAGTAATTCTCGTAGCTCTCTGAATAAGCTTCAGTTTGAGCTTTGGTTCAACTCAATCGGACTTACGGTTTGAAAGTTATGCCTATTTCCGTGAACGGATGCAGAACCGGAAACTTGGATTTGGAATTAGCATATCCCTTTCGGATCGGATCGGCCTAGGAGGACCGGATCGGATTAAGACATCACTCCTTCACCAACTCAGCATCTTCCCTTCAACGCACAGGTGCCGGATCGGATTGGAGACCCCGGTTCGGATCGGGATGAGGCAGACCCGACCCGGCTGCATTAATCTACACAAAACTTCGCAATGTCTTGGGCTCCAAAGCTCCGCACCGGTTCGGATCGAGACCGAACCGATCCCCCTCGACTCTGCACAGAAGTGCACGCACGCTCTCTGCTAGAACAACCGGCTCGGTTCGGATCCAATCCGAACCGACTGGGCCTGCTGCTGCCACACTTCAGATTTGACTGATTCTCTTGCCATAACCACCTCCTACAAACACGGATCGGCCTCCACCTATCCTATCACGACCTGAATACCACTTCTCCACTACTTCCGAGATCACCTCAGCGCGTGCCACGTGCCCCTCCGATCCGAACCGATTCTGTAACAACCCGTATTTTCAATAACCTGTAATAATGTAAATTGAGGCAGAATTTAATTCTAAAATCTAAATCAAGGGAAACGGGCTATGCCATTGCGTTCGTCTCGGAAAAATACGCGAAATAGAGTCCGACTTTTCGAAAATCGGAGTCCGTATGACCCAGTTAAGGCCCATGGAAGTTTTCAGAAATTTCCATAATCAAAACAGATTTAAATCTAAAATTAAAAACTAGGATTTGGGCCAGCTGGGCCAAGGCGGGAAAAATCCCGCCAGGACCCGCATGTCGACAGGCCTGTCGACAGGGTCCTGGGCATGTCGACTGCCCTGTCGACAGCCCTGTCGACAGGGGGTGCCCAGGCAGTCTAGCCTGGTGCACCATTTCTGATTTGGGCTTGATTGGGTGGCTTGGTTCTAGAGAGTTCCGAGATCTGACGGGCCAAAACTGTCCTAGGGTTAATCCTATGGTCTAAATCACCCTAATCTTCTATAAATAAGCCTCTAATCCTACCCTAAAAACCCATTAATCATTCTTGCAACCAAACTATGCCAAAATCCAAACTCTCATGGCCTCCACCCTCTTCATACAATTCCTAAACAAATCCCTAAGAAATTTCCATGCATACAAGGGTATTTAGGCTTGTATGATCCTCCTTAGCTTGCATTAAAGGCTTGTTTTTCTATTGGCATCATAAAGGAGGAGTCTTGATCAAGTTTGCTTGCATTTGGGGGTCTTAATTAGTTGCATAAGGGGTTTCTTGCATTTGTTATACTCATTTGAGTCCGCACAAGCATTGTAAGCCCTCTTACCCTCACTTTACAAACTCTAAAGTTATCATGTGGTGATTATTGAGATTTGTACATGTCTTATGGATTATGCATGTTTATGCAAGTTTGCTAAGCTTTGATTTGCAAGTTAAATGAGTTATGCATGTTTATGCAAGTTTGCTAAGTCATGATTTGTATGATTATTGAGATTTGTACATGTTTTATGGATTATGCATGTTTATGCAAGATTGCTAAGCCTTGATTTGCAAGTTAAATGAGTTATGCATGTTTATGCATGTTTGCTAAGCCATGATTTACAAGTTAAATGAGTTATGCATGTTTATGCATGTTTGCTAAGTCATGATTTACAAGATAATTGAGTTATGCATGTTTATACATGTTTGTTAAGTCATGATTTACAAGTTAATTGGGTCATGCATGTTTATGCAAGTTGAAAAGGACAAGTTGTGCATGTTTTGACAAGTTGTGCATGTTTTATGGTAATACGCAAGATCACTATGCTAAGTTGTGCAAGTCTAACATGTTATGCATGATTGTTGTGCATGTTTATCATATATGTTGTGCCAAGTTCCCTCTTCCTATCCTTTATGCGTTACTACGAATATGTAAGCGATAGAATGACGATGGGGGTTTTGGGGTAAACTTAAAATACATAAAAATATAAGATTGGGAATTTACCTATTAAGTTAGGTCTACCCCTTGGGAATTTACCTATTAAGTTAGGTCTACCCAAGTAATTGTTTGACTTGTGATTATGTTTTGAAATAAAGTGGACATGACACTTAGAAAACATAAGTGTGGCCAACTCGAGGTTGGGTTGAGTTTGTAGCGTAATTCTACCCGGAACCGACCGGCTTAACTAGTGGCTACAAACAATAGGACCCAATGTGAGAAGTTGGTCATGTGGTGCCAAAAACCCGAGGTTAGACTAAGTTGTGGTGTAAACCTACCCGGACCCGCCCGGCTTAACTAGTAACCGCAACAAAGTCTAATGTGAGAGGTTAAGGTGCATTAAATTAATTAATGCCTCATGATTAGGGTTAAGCCAGGGTCCACTAATACTTAACCAATTTGGGGATTCGAGGGATTAGAATGTGGTTAAGTTGTGAACCGTTGGTTACACTTAACTAGTTTTAATCCATTTGGGAGTTCAAGGGATTAGAATGGGGTTAAGCCACACTTAACCAGTTTAATCCAGGATTAGTGAAGGGTTAAATCACACTTAACCCTCTTGGGGAAAACCCTAGCAACGTGGTCTGTTCTAACAGTAATCCCAGTTTGGTATCATTCACAACCCTAGAAGCTAGGCTAGGGCGGGGCACGATTACTGGAGGATGTAAGCGACCAAAGGGCGATGGCCGAGTGGTACAGCGGTGCGGGTCCGGCGGGCTACGGACGTGCACGTAGTCCGATGTTGGACAAACTCGAGGCACGGGTACCTGTAGATTAGAGCTGTGCATTATTGCTTAAGTGTCTGGGGTTAACACCCGAGGGCTTGATACACCCAAAGGTGGACCCAGCACAGTCTAACTACAACCATACGTGGGCCATATGGACACCAACACTTGACGTGTTAGGTTTATAGGGAGCCGATCGACTAGACCGTTGGGCTGGACCTTGCATTAAGGTCACCTCATGTTATTGGGCCAAAGCTTGGGCCAAGGGATCAATATCTGTTATGTTGAGTTGCTAGTACACCGTGGTGCAAAAACTTAACCTTGTTTTATGCGATGATACCTCTATATATCTTGTAGGTAATTTACCATGCCAGTATGTTGTTATCTATGATCATCTCAGTTTCCATCATGATGTTAACTTTATTAGTTTATAGACTGATCGTAGCAGGGCTTACTCAGTCTTTTTGACTGACCCGTTTTGTTTCGCCTCTTTTCTTCCGTTTCCCCCCCCCCCCCCCAGGTTCTCAGGGAGGGAATACAGGAGCCTAGCTTGGATTTTAGCCGCTTCCTTGGATAGCTCAAGTATGCTTTGGATTTGAGCCGCTATGGTTTATCACTCTTCTTTGGGGATAGTACTTATGTATTTTCAGTTTATCAGATGATGTATTTATCTGGACTTGTAATTTTGGGAAATTGACATTTTGATGTACCAGACTTGTGTTTTGAAATGGTTTAAAAATCTTCCGCTGTTTTATTTGCTTACTCTGTTTATTTACATATATATATATATATATGTCATGTCCTACCTTGCTATATCATTATGCATGTTTACCAATAATGCCCCTCCAAAGCTAGTGCATTCCTTTGCGAGTGACCCTGGCGGAGGTGGGGTGTTACATTTGGTATCAGAGCATATGGTTTACGAGAAGGGATAAAAAGGTTTTTAGAACTTTTTGAAAAGAAAAACTATTTTCAAAACCAAGTATAAAGTATTTTCCAAAGAAAAGTCTAGTTATTCTTAAAAGGCTATTCCCCAAAAGCCATCAGCACTATCCTTTGACTCCTCGTTTAAACTCTTTTCTTTTCGTTTCCAGCATGTCTGATAATCTCATCTTGCCCGAAGGAGTAACGATACCCGATTGGTTTCGTTGGTACTTGGAAGTCACGGCACCGGTCCCAGGTGTCCCTAATGTTGTCTCCCCAGTCGAGGCCGCTGTTCCTCCTCCTCCTCCCGTAGCTGATGTTCCTCTTCCCCCTCAGCCTCCACAAGCGGATTTCGCGGAAACTTGCAAGAACTTTAAGAGGATGGGTGGCAAGAATTTTAATGGAACAGAGACTTTTGTAGAAGCAGGGAATTGGTTGAAAGAGACCGAAGATCTTTTAGCCACCTTTGATATAGGTGACCGCAGGAAGGTTTTACTAGCAGTATGGTTTCTAAAGGAAGAAGCTGCACGTTGGTGGGTAGTCACCACCGCTACTAGGCCAATTGAGACTTGGGATGACTTTAGAGGAAGGTTTGGACTGAGATTCTTATCACTGAAGCAAGGGGACATGACTATTAGGGAATACATAGATAAGTTTAATCAACTGGCTTGTGTCGATTTAGACTTGGTTAATACAGCTCAGAAGAAGGCCCTACACTTTGCTCTAGGGTTAAACGAGCCATTACATGGTTTGGCCATGTCTCATATACCCTTAGGGGCGACTTTCGAGAGTTTAGTGAATTTGGCCCTACTTCAAGAAGAAGATAACAATGACAAGAAAGAGGTCAAGGCAAATGAGTCTCAAAGCAAGAGAGTAAATTCTGGGAAATGGGGCAAGAATAACCACAAAGACAAGCCAAGAGGGAATATAAAATGTAACTTCTGTGGTAACGTTGGACATATGGCTAAGGAATGTAGGAAGAAGGAAAAGAGAAAGCGGGGCAAATGCTTCATTTGTGGTGAGTTTGGACATTTCAGCAATGATTGCACGAGGAAACAAGGGCAAGGTCAGACTCAGTGTGCAGGACTATCTGGAGGGCGAATTTATCCCCTCAACCCCGTTTTTCCAGCTCATGATAGAGGTAGTGTTTCTGTTGAAAATCTTGTTTACATTTTCTGATTTTCCCTGTTCAAACTTTGTTTGATTCTGGCACATCGCATAGTTTTATTTCATCTGATCCAGTTAAAAGTTTTGCACCTAAGTACTAGTGTAGTTGATGATCCCGTATGTGTTTCAAATCCAATTGGGGGTTCTGCCCGTTTGTCTGTGGTCTGAGTGGATTTGAAAACTTCTGTCTTGAGTATAGAATTCTCGTGGGATGTTTATATTCTCGGTTACGGGGGATATGGGTTGGCTTTGGGCATGGGATGGTTGTCCTATTTTGGAGCCATTCTGGGTTTTTGTATATAGGGTTGTGAGGCTCGTGACTCGCCTCAGCCGTACCCTTAGAAATTTCTAACAACCCTATGGGTCCCGTCATGTTATGTTATCTTGAATCCCTCAACTCGTCTATCGATAGTTTGCAATCTGTGAGGGAGGTCCGAGAACGTCCTGATATCTTGGGAAAAGTGAAGGGGTTACCCTTAGACGTGGGATAGATTTCCGCATTATCCGGTTGGTAATACCAAGCCAGTTTCGTGGCCGGTTAGGCACATGACCTCACGAGGTGAGAATTAAGAAAGTAAGTCAAGGAGTAGCTTGAGAAGAACTTCCTGAGACGAAGCATTTTCGAGTAGGGTGCTCCAGTAGTATTCTTTACTGATGTGGACGGTTTGCTTCGCTTGTGTGTTGACCTTCGTGAGAAGAATAGATAACCGTTACTAAGGATCAATGATTTGTTTGATCAGCTTGTAGGAGCATCCGTTTTCTTTTGATCTAGCTACCGGATTCCATCAGCTTAGGATGGCTGAGGATGGAATTGACAAGACTGCGTTTAGGACTCTAGATGGATTTTTTTTAGAATGACTAGTCATGCTATTTAGCTTGACTAACGCACCCACATATTACGTAAACTTGATGGGTAGGGTGTTTAGGGAGTCCCTGAACAGGTTTGTCATGGTCGTCATAGACGATATTTGATCTCCTCAAAAGAACGAGGAAGAGCATGTTAGACATCTCAAGAAGGAGATACGCTTAGAGCCACCAGCGGAAGGTCAAGTTCTCCAAGCGTCACCTTGGAGGAAAGAAGTTGGATTTCTTGGGCACATAGTTCCTAAGTAAGGCCTAGCGGTGGATTCTGTTTGCGGTTTAAAACCGGAAAACTCAGAGGAGGGCAATTGAAGTAAGAAACCTTCTCCGTTTGGCTAGTTAGTTAGCATTCCCGGAGCTTAGACTTACTCTTCTAGATCAAGAAGGGGGTTTCACGGGAAGAAGACCCGCAGTTTGTCAAGAACATGGACCAGTTGATTTGAGGCGAGATGTTAAGTCACCTCGTTAGTTATATTATAGATGACAAGGGATGACTAAGGCGCGATGAGAGATTATGTGTTCCTCGAGTGGAAGACTTGGTAAAGAAGGTTCCTGAAGATGCGCATCACTCGAGGAGGTGGCCGAGTTGGTTTCGGAATACATGTTGTGCCACCAGGTTGAGGCCAAGTCATAGAAGCCCAGTGGGCCATTACCTCCATTGGAGGATCCGCAAGGGAAGTGTGAAAACATCTCGATAGACTATGTGGATGGACTACCTAGATCAAAGAAAGGGAATACGGGTATGTGGGTCATAATAGGTAGACTCACGAAGAGTGCTCATTTCAGTCCGGTGAAGAACGAGAGAACTGTGTCATGGTCAGCAACGTTTTACCCTCAAGAAGTTGGCCAGTTTTGAAATAACCTACAAGAAGCCATGGGTAGGCAACTGGATCTAGGTACGGCTTATAGGCGGATGGTTCTTGTCGATTTAGCCTGAGTTACAGGAAATCACGTTTATAAGGGCAATTGGCAACGTGGAGTGGTATTTCCAAGAAAAGTTCTGCTGCATGGAATACCTTATGGTAAGAAGACGAGATCCAGGATTCACTGGTGAATTTTGGAGAGCTGGCATGAGATCATGAGGGTATGGTATGTTTAAGCCAAGAATACAGAAGGAAGAATAAGTGGGAAAGAAAGACGAGAGGCAATAATGAAATGAGTTCCAACTCGAATTTGGGAAATAGGAGTTAGGAGGCCAAGGAATCATGAAGTGGAAGATAGTCAATGCACAGTGGAGTTAAGCTCAAGGAAACGTGACTAAGAAGAGTGAAGACTAGATATGCGCATCATATCTCTTTTTAAGAGTGCATTCTTGATCCTCGTCTTCCTGTGGAGCTTGCTTGCAAGCTGTCTTTTGCATATATCCTCTCGGTCCCATTCTCGATCTTATTTCTGTTGTAAACTCCATAAGGGGGTTAAGACTCATCGGTTAGTACTATATGTCAAAGTTTGAATGGATTTCTTGTAATCCAAAAAGGAGTTTATCTAGTTTATCTAGTTTATCGTGTCTATCTTGTCATGAGAACCTTAGGTAGAAACCCTTTGGTTGAAACATGTGTTTGAAACATGTTATGCTTGATGGTTGCAAGTGATTGCAAGTGTTTGCAAGTGGTTGCTCGTGGATGCATTATACACATTAGGCACTAGATCGGCTCGCACACTCTTCATGTTGCATATGCATGAGTGCTTACACTTATTCATGGTTGAAACTTGTTGTGTTATCACATGGATGTTGCATATGGGTGAATGTTATGTGCACTCATATAGATACTATGAATTATGGTAGGAATTTGCATACATATGGATTCATTCCACTGACATACATATGCATCAAGGAGGTTTACTGTACCAGTAACCGCCTGATTTACATACATATGCATTAAGGAGGTTTACTGTATCAGTAACCGCCTGATTTTTGCATTAGGTAAGTACATATACACACACTATTGCATATGTTCATCCAGCATTTAGAATCTTGTAAGGACAATGATTGCTCGTGGATGATGCTTTGAGTAGATGGATGATTGGATGGTAGGATACGTTCTTCCTAACTTGAAGATTTCGGGGACGAAATCCTTTAAGGAGGGGAGAATGTAACAACCCGTATTTTCAATAACCTGTAATAATGTAAATTGAGGCAGAATTTAATTCTAAAATCTAAATCAAGGGAAACGGGCTATGCCATTGCGTTCGTCTCGGAAAAATACGCGAAATAGAGTCCGAGTTTTCGAAAATCGGAGTCCGTATGACCCAGTTAAGGCCCATGGAAGTTTTCAGAAATTTCCATAATCAAAACAGATTTAAATCTAAAATTAAAAACTAGGATTTGGGCCAGCTGGGCCAAGGCGGGAAAAATCCCGCCAGGACCCGCATGTCGACAGGCCTGTCGACAGGGTCCTGGGCATGTCGACTGCCCTGTCGACAGCCCTGTCGACAGGGGGTGCCCAGGCAGTCTAGCCTGGTGCACCATTTCTGATTTGGGCTTGATTGGGTGGCTTGGTTCTAGAGAGTTCCGAGATCTGACGGGCCAAAACTGTCCTAGGGTTAATCCTATGGTCTAAATCACCCTAATCTTCTATAAATAAGCCTCTAATCCTACCCTAAAAACCCATTAATCATTCTTGCAACCAAACTATGCCAAAATCCAAACTCTCATGGCCTCCACCCTCTTCATACAATTCCTAAACAAATCCCTAAGAAATTTCCATGCATACAAGGGTATTTAGGCTTGTATGATCCTCCTTAGCTTGCATTAAAGGCTTGTTTTTCTATTGGCATCATAAAGGAGGAGTCTTGATCAAGTTTGCTTGCATTTGGGGGTCTTAATTAGTTGCATAAGGGGTTTCTTGCATTTGTTATACTCATTTGAGTCCGCACAAGCATTGTAAGCCCTCTTACCCTCACTTTACAAACTCTAAAGTTATCATGTGGTGATTATTGAGATTTGTACATGTCTTATGGATTATGCATGTTTATGCAAGTTTGCTAAGCTTTGATTTGCAAGTTAAATGAGTTATGCATGTTTATGCAAGTTTGCTAAGTCATGATTTGTATGATTATTGAGATTTGTACATGTTTTATGGATTATGCATGTTTATGCAAGATTGCTAAGCCTTGATTTGCAAGTTAAATGAGTTATGCATGTTTATGCATGTTTGCTAAGCCATGATTTACAAGTTAAATGAGTTATGCATGTTTATGCATGTTTGCTAAGTCATGATTTACAAGATAATTGAGTTATGCATGTTTATACATGTTTGTTAAGTCATGATTTACAAGTTAATTGGGTCATGCATGTTTATGCAAGTTGAAAAGGACAAGTTGTGCATGTTTTGACAAGTTGTGCATGTTTTATGGTAATACGCAAGATCACTATGCTAAGTTGTGCAAGTCTAACATGTTATGCATGATTGTTGTGCATGTTTATCATATATGTTGTGCCAAGTTCCCTCTTCCTATCCTTTATGCGTTACTACGAATATGTAAGCGATAGAATGACGATGGGGGTTTTGGGGTAAACTTAAAATACATAAAAATATAAGATTGGGAATTTACCTATTAAGTTAGGTCTACCCCTTGGGAATTTACCTATTAAGTTAGGTCTACCCAAGTAATTGTTTGACTTGTGATTATGTTTTGAAATAAAGTGGACATGACACTTAGAAAACATAAGTGTGGCCAACTCGAGGTTGGGTTGAGTTTGTAGCGTAATTCTACCCGGAACCGACCGGCTTAACTAGTGGCTACAAACAATAGGACCCAATGTGAGAAGTTGGTCATGTGGTGCCAAAAACCCGAGGTTAGACTAAGTTGTGGTGTAAACCTACCCGGACCCGCCCGGCTTAACTAGTAACCGCAACAAAGTCTAATGTGAGAGGTTAAGGTGCATTAAATTAATTAATGCCTCATGATTAGGGTTAAGCCAGGGTCCACTAATACTTAACCAATTTGGGGATTCGAGGGATTAGAATGTGGTTAAGTTGTGAACCGTTGGTTACACTTAACTAGTTTTAATCCATTTGGGAGTTCAAGGGATTAGAATGGGGTTAAGCCACACTTAACCAGTTTAATCCAGGATTAGTGAAGGGTTAAATCACACTTAACCCTCTTGGGGAAAACCCTAGCAACGTGGTCTGTTCTAACAGTAATCCCAGTTTGGTATCATTCACAACCCTAGAAGCTAGGCTAGGGCGGGGCACGATTACTGGAGGATGTAAGCGACCAAAGGGCGATGGCCGAGTGGTACAGCGGTGCGGGTCCGGCGGGCTACGGACGTGCACGTAGTCCGATGTTGGACAAACTCGAGGCACGGGTACCAGTAGATTAGAGCTGTGCATTATTGCTTAAGTGTCTGGGGTTAACACCCGAGGGCTTGATACACCCAAAGGTGGACCCAGCACAGTCTAACTACAACCATACGTGGGCCATATGGACACCAACACTTGACGTGTTAGGTTTATAGGGAGCCGATCGACTAGACCGTTGGGCTGGACCTTGCATTAAGGTCACCTCATGTTATTGGGCCAAAGCTTGGGCCAAGGGATCAATATCTGTTATGTTGAGTTGCTAGTACACCGTGGTGCAAAAACTTAACCTTGTTTTATGCGATGATACCTCTATATATCTTGTAGGTAATTTACCATGCCAGTATGTTGTTATCTATGATCATCTCAGTTTCCATCATGATGTTAACTTTATTAGTTTATAGACTGATCGTAGCAGGGCTTACTCAGTCTTTTTGACTGACCCGTTTTGTTTCGCCTCTTTTCTTCCGTTTCCCCCCCCCCCCAGGTTCTCAGGGAGGGAATACAGGAGCCTAGCTTGGATTTTAGCCGCTTCCTTGGATAGCTCAAGTATGCTTTGGATTTGAGCCGCTATGGTTTATCACTCTTCTTTGGGGATAGTACTTATGTATTTTCAGTTTATCAGATGATGTATTTATCTGGACTTGTAATTTTGGGAAATTGACATTTTGATGTACCAGACTTGTGTTTTGAAATGGTTTAAAAATCTTCCGCTGTTTTATTTGCTTACTCTGTTTATTTACATATATATATATATATGTCATGTCCTACCTTGCTATATCATTATGCATGTTTACCAATAATGCCCCTCCAAAGCTAGTGCATTCCTTTGCGAGTGACCCTGGCGGAGGTGGGGTGTTACATTTGGTATCAGAGCATATGGTTTACGAGAAGGGATAAAAAGGTTTTTAGAACTTTTTGAAAAGAAAAACTATTTTCAAAACCAAGTATAAAGTATTTTCCAAAGAAAAGTCTAGTTATTCTTAAAAGGCTATTCCCCAAAAGCCATCAGCACTATCCTTTGACTCCTCGTTTAAACTCTTTTCTTTTCGTTTCCAGCATGTCTGATAATCTCATCTTGCCCGAAGGAGTAACGATACCCGATTGGTTTCGTTGGTACTTGGAAGTCACGGCACCGGTCCCAGGTGTCCCTAATGTTGTCTCCCCAGTCGAGGCCGCTGTTCCTCCTCCTCCTCCCGTAGCTGATGTTCCTCTTCCCCCTCAGCCTCCACAAGCGGATTTCGCGGAAACTTGCAAGAACTTTAAGAGGATGGGTGGCAAGAATTTTAATGGAACAGAGACTTTTGTAGAAGCAGGGAATTGGTTGAAAGAGACCGAAGATCTTTTAGCCACCTTTGATATAGGTGACCGCAGGAAGGTTTTACTAGCAGTATGGTTTCTAAAGGAAGAAGCTGCACGTTGGTGGGTAGTCACCACCGCTACTAGGCCAATTGAGACTTGGGATGACTTTAGAGGAAGGTTTGGACTGAGATTCTTATCACTGAAGCAAGGGGACATGACTATTAGGGAATACATAGATAAGTTTAATCAACTGGCTTGTGTCGATTTAGACTTGGTTAATACAGCTCAGAAGAAGGCCCTACACTTTGCTCTAGGGTTAAACGAGCCATTACATGGTTTGGCCATGTCTCATATACCCTTAGGGGCGACTTTCGAGAGTTTAGTGAATTTGGCCCTACTTCAAGAAGAAGATAACAATGACAAGAAAGAGGTCAAGGCAAATGAGTCTCAAAGCAAGAGAGTAAATTCTGGGAAATGGGGCAAGAATAACCACAAAGACAAGCCAAGAGGGAATATAAAATGTAACTTCTGTGGTAACGTTGGACATATGGCTAAGGAATGTAGGAAGAAGGAAAAGAGAAAGCGGGGCAAATGCTTCATTTGTGGTGAGTTTGGACATTTCAGCAAGGATTGCACGAGGAAACAAGGGCAAGGTCAGACTCAGTGTGCAGGACTATCTGGAGGGCGAATTTATCCCCTCAACCCCGTTTTTCCAGCTCATGATAGAGGTAGTGTTTCTGTTGAAAATCTTGTTTACATTTTCTGATTTTCCCTGTTCAAACTTTGTTTGATTCTGGCACATCGCATAGTTTTATTTCATCTGATCCAGTTAAAAGTTTTGCACCTAAGTACTAGTGTAGTTGATGATCCCGTATGTGTTTCAAATCCAATTGGGGGTTCTGCCCGTTTGTCTGTGGTCTGAGTGGATTTGAAAACTTCTGTCTTGAGTATAGAATTCTCGTGGGATGTTTATATTCTCGGTTACGGGGGATATGGGTTGGCTTTGGGCATGGGATGGTTGTCCTATTTTGGAGCCATTCTGGGTTTTTGTATATAGGGTTGTGAGGCTCGTGACTCGCCTCAGCCGTACCCTTAGAAATTTCTAACAACCCTATGGGTCCCGTCATGTTATGTTATCTTGAATCCCTCAACTCGTCTATCGATAGTTTGCAATCTGTGAGGGAGGTCCGAGAACGTCCTGATATCTTGGGAAAAGTGAAGGGGTTACCCTTAGACGTGGGATAGATTTCCGCATTATCCGGTTGGTAATACCAAGCCAGTTTCGTGGCCGGTTAGGCACATGACCTCACGAGGTGAGAATTAAGAAAGTAAGTCAAGGAGTTGCTTGAGAAGAACTTCCTGAGACGAAGCATTTTCGAGTAGGGTGCTCCAGTAGTATTCTTTACTGATGTGGACGGTTTGCTTCGCTTGTGTGTTGACCTTCGTGAGAAGAATAGATAACCGTTACTAAGGATCAATGATTTGTTTGATCAGCTTGTAGGAGCATCCGTTTTCTTTTGATCTAGCTACCGGATTCCATCAGCTTAGGATGGCTGAGGATGGAATTGACAAGACTGCGTTTAGGACTCTAGATGGATTTTTTTTTAGAATGACTAGTCATGCTATTTAGCTTGACTAACGCACCCACATATTACGTAAACTTGATGGGTAGGGTGTTTAGGGAGTCCCTGAACAGGTTTGTCATGGTCGTCATAGACGATATTTGATCTCCTCAAAAGAACGAGGAAGAGCATGTTAGACATCTCAAGAAGGAGATACGCTTAGAGCCACCAACGGAAGGTCAAGTTCTCCAAGCGTCACCTTGGAGGAAAGAAGTTGGATTTCTTGGGCACATAGTTCCTAAGTAAGGCCTAGCGGTGGATTCTGTTTGCGGTTTAAAACCGGAAAACTCAGAGGAGGGCAATTGAAGTAAGAAACCTTCTCCGTTTGGCTAGTTAGTTAGCATTCCCGGAGCTTAGACTTACTCTTCTAGATCAAGAAGGGGGTTTCACGGGAAGAAGACCCGCAGTTGGTCAAGAACATGGACCAGTTGATTTGAGGCGAGATGTTAAGTCACCTCGTTAGTTATATTATAGATGACAAGGGATGACTAAGGCGCGATGAGAGATTATGTGTTCCTCGAGTGGAAGACTTGGTAAAGAAGGTTCCTGAAGATGCGCATCACTCGAGGAGGTGGCCGAGTTGGTTTCGGAATACATGTTGTGCCACCAGGTTGAGGCCAAGTCATAGAAGCCCAGTGGGCCATTACCTCCATTGGAGGATCCGCAAGGGAAGTGTGAAAACATCTCGATAGACTATGTGGATGGACTACCTAGATCAAAGAAAGGGAATACGGGTATGTGGGTCATAATAGGTAGACTCACGAAGAGTGCTCATTTCAGTCCGGTGAAGAACGAGAGAACTGTGTCATGGTCAGCAACGTTTTACCCTCAAGAAGTTGGCCAGTTTTGAAATAACCTACATGAAGCCATGGGTAGGCAACTGGATCTAGGTACGGCCTATAGGCGGATGGTTCTTGTCGATTTAGCCTGAGTTACAGGAAATCACGTTTATAAGGGCAATTGGCAACGTGGAGTGGTATTTCCAAGAAAAGTTCTGCTGCATGGAATACCTTATGGTAAGAAGACGAGATCCAGGATTCACTGGTGAATTTTGGAGAGCTGGCATGAGATCATGAGGGTATGGTATGTTTAAGCCAAGAATACAGAAGGAAGAATAAGTGGGAAAGAAAGACGAGAGGCAATAATGAAATGAGTTCCAACTCGAATTTGGGAAATAGGAGTTAGGAGGCCAAGGAATCATGAAGTGGAAGATAGTCAATGCACAGTGGAGTTAAGCTCAAGGAAACGTGACTAAGAAGAGTGAAGACTAGATATGCGCATCATATCTCTTTTTAAGAGTGCATTCTTGATCCTCGTCTTCCTGTGGAGCTTGCTTGCAAGCTGTCTTTTGCATATATCCTCTCGGTCCCATTCTCGATCTTATTTCTGTTGTAAACTCCATAAGGGGGTTAAGACTCATCGGTTAGTACTATATGTCAAAGTTTGAATGGATTTCTTGTAATCCAAAAAGGAGTTTATCTAGTTTATCTAGTTTATCGTGTCTATCTTGTCATGAGAACCTTAGGTAGAAACCCTTTGGTTGAAACATGTGTTTGAAACATGTTATGCTTGATGGTTGCAAGTGATTGCAAGTGTTTGCAAGTGGTTGCTCGTGGATGCATTATACACATTAGGCACTAGATCGGCTCGCACACTCTTCATGTTGCATATGCATGAGTGCTTACACTTATTCATGGTTGAAACTTGTTGTGTTATCACATGGATGTTGCATATGGGTGAATGTTATGTGCACTCATATAGATACTATGAATTATGGTAGGAATTTGCATACATATGGATTCATTCCACTGACATACATATGCATCAAGGAGGTTTACTGTACCAGTAACCGCCTGATTTACATACATATGCATTAAGGAGGTTTACTGTATCAGTAACCGCCTGATTTTTGCATTAGGTAAGTACATATACACACACTATTGCATATGTTCATCCAGCATTTAGAATCTTGTAAGGACAATGATTGCTCGTGGATGATGCTTTGAGTAGATGGATGATTGGATGGTAGGATACGTTCTTCCTAACTTGAAGATTTCGGGGACGAAATCCTTTAAGGAGGGGAGAATGTAACAACCCGTATTTTCAATAACCTGTAATAATGTAAATTGAGGCAGAATTTAATTCTAATATCTAAATCAAGGGAAACGGGCTATGCCATTGCGTTCGTCTCGGAAAAATACGCGAAATAGAGTCCGAGTTTTCGAAAATCGGAGTCCGTGTGACCCAGTTAAGGCCCATGGAAGTTTTCAGAAATTTCCATAATCAAAACAGATTTAAATCTAAAATTAAAAACTAGGATTTGGGCCAGCTGTGCCAAGGCGGGAAAAATCCCGCCAGGACCCGCATGTCGACAGGCCTGTCGACAGGGTCCTGGGCATGTCGACTGCCCTGTCGACAGCCCTGTCGACAGGGGGTGCCCAGGCAGTCTAGCCTGGTGCACCATTTCTGATTTGGGCTTGATTGGGTGGCTTGGTTCTAGAGAGTTCCGAGATCTGACGGGCCAAAACTGTCCTAGGGTTAATCCTATGGTCTAAATCACCCTAATCTTCTATAAATAAGCCTCTAATCCTACCCTAAAAACCCATTAATCATTCTTGCAACCAAACTATGCCAAAATCCAAACTCTCATGGCCTCCACCCTCTTCATACAATTCCTAAACAAATCCCTAAGAAATTTCCATGCATACAAGGGTATTTAGGCTTGTATGATCCTCCTTAGCTTGCATTAAAGGCTTGTTTTTCTATTGGCATCATAAAGGAGGAGTCTTGATCAAGTTTGCTTGCATTTGGGGGCCTTAATTAGTTGCATAAGGGGTTTCTTGCATTTGTTATACTCATTTGAGTCCGCACAAGCATTGTAAGCCCTCTTACCCTCACTTTACAAACTCTAAAGTTATCATGTGGTGATTATTGAGATTTGTACATGTCTTATGGATTATGCATGTTTATGCAAGTTTGCTAAGCTTTGATTTGCAAGTTAAATGAGTTATGCATGTTTATGCAAGTTTGCTAAGTCATGATTTGTATGATTATTGAGATTTGTACATGTTTTATGGATTATGCATGTTTATGCAAGATTGCTAAGCCTTGATTTGCAAGTTAAATGAGTTATGCATGTTTATGCATGTTTGCTAAGCCATGATTTACAAGTTAAATGAGTTATGCATGTTTATGCATGTTTGCTAAGTCATGATTTACAAGATAATTGAGTTATGCATGTTTATACATGTTTGTTAAGTCATGATTTACAAGTTAATTGGGTCATGCATGTTTATGCAAGTTGAAAAGGACAAGTTGTGCATGTTTTGACAAGTTGTGCATGTTTTATGGTAATACGCAAGATCACTATGCTAAGTTGTGCAAGTCTAACATGTTATGCATGATTGTTGTGCAAGTTTATCATATATGTTGTGCCAAGTTCCCTCTTCCTATCCTTTATGCGTTACTACGAATATGTAAGCGATAGAATGACGATGGGGGTTTTGGGGTAAACTTAAAATACATAAAAATATCCCTTCAACGCACAGGTGCCGGATCGGATTGGAGACCCCGGTTCGGATCGGGATGAGGCAGACCCGACCCGCCTGCATTAATCTACACAAAACTTCGCAATGTCTTCGGCTCCAAAGCTCCGCACCGGTTCGGATCGAGACCGAACCGATCCCCCTCGACTCTGCACAGAAGTGCACGCACGCTCTCTGCTAGAACAACCGGCTCGGTTCGGATCCAATCCGAACCGACTGGGCCTGCTGCTGCCACACTTCAGATTTGACTGATTCTCTTGCCATAACCACCTCCTACAAACACGGATCGGCCTCCACCTATCCTAGCACGACCTGAATACCACTTCTCCACTACTTCCGAGATCACCTCAGCGCGTGCCACGTGCCCCTCCGATCCGAACCGATTCAGACTCCCTGGCACTCCTCTACGCCTATAAATACACCACAACATGGCCATTTCAAGGGACTTTTGGCACTTGTTCTGGAGGGATTCCACCATTATCGACACAAGGACTTTGTGAACAGCGGAAGACCGCCCTCTAATCAATCAAAACACGAGGATTTCGTGTATAATCTTCCCTTTAATCTCCTCTTCTTCACTGTAAACACGAGGATTTCATGTATAAACTGCAAACAAACATCATTGTAATAGTTTACTTAAGATTTAAGAAACTATAAAGTGGACGTAGGCTTGGATTGAGCCCAACCACTATAAAAATATTGTGTGTATGCTTTACTTTTACTGCTTTTTCTGCATTGTTCGGTGATCGTGAGGTTGTCACGTTGAATTTGGGTGTTAGTACCAAAATTTGGTCTAACATTTTCACACATATTTGCTTTCTCTTCTTCGCAGGTATGGATTATACTTGCAGCTGGCAGGCCCGGATCGGCCTTGGATTTCTTGGATTATCCAGAACACATCTTCCTTCATTCAGCAAGATATGTTCTGGGGGGCAAAATGTTGACCCGCTTTTTAGTCAAAGCAGTCATACATGGAATCTCTTCTTAACAATACGCTCAAGTGTTGGGAATACCGTCAGAAGACAGCAAGCGATTTGGTTGAAATCGCATCACAAACAAAGAATGGCCCGGATCTCCTATCGGACGACGTTTTCTGGGCCCGAAATCATCAATTACGGAGCAGAGCTCAGTAATTCTCGTAGCTCTCTGAATAAGCTTCAGTTTGAGCTTTGGTTCAACTCAATCGGACTTACGGTTTGAAAGTTATGCCTATTTCCGTGAACGGATGCAGAACCGGAAACTTGGATTTGGAATTAGCATATCCCTTTCGGATCGGATCGGCCTAGGAGGACCGGATCGGATTAAGACATCACTCCTTCACCAACTCAGCATCTTCCCTTCAACGCACAGGTGCCGGATCGGATTGGAGACCCCGGTTCGGATCGGGATGAGGCAGACCCGACCCGGCTGCATTAATCTACACAAAACTTCGCAATGTCTTCGGCTCCAAAGCTCCGCACCGGTTCGGATCGAGACCGAACCGATCCCCCTCGACTCTGCACAGAAGTGCACGCACGCTCTCTGCTAGAACAACCGGCTCGGTTCGGATCCAATCCGAACCGACTGGGCCTGCTGCTGCCACACTTCAGATTTGACTGATTCTCTTGCCATAACCACCTCCTACAAACACGGATCGGCCTCCACCTATCCTAGCACGACCTGAATACCACTTCTCCACTACTTCCGAGATCACCTCAGCGCGTGCCACGTGCCCCTCCGATCCGAACCGATTCAGACTCCCTGGCACTCCTCTACGCCTATAAATACACCACAACATGGCCATTTCAAGGGACTTTTGGCACTTGTTCTGGAGGGATTCCACCATTATCGACACAAGGACTTTGTGAACAGCGGAAGACCGCCCTCTAATCAATCAAAACACGAGGATTTCGTGTATAATCTTCCCTTTAATCTCCTCTTCTTCACTGTAAACACGAGGATTTCATGTATAAACTGCAAACAAACATCATTGTAATAGTTTACTTAAGATTTAAGAAACTATAAAGTGGACGTAGGCTTGGATTGAGCCCAACCACTATAAAAATATTGTGTGTATGCTTTACTTTTACTGCTTTTTCTGCATTGTTCGGTGATCGTGAGGTTGTCACGTTGAATTTGGGTGTTAGTACCAAAATTTGGTCTAACATTTTCACACATATTTGCTTTCTCTTCTTCGCAGGTATGGATTATACTTGCAGCTGGCAGGCCCGGATCGGCCTTGGATTTCTTGGATTATCCAGAACACATCTTCCTTCATTCAGCAAGATATGTTCTGAGGGGCAAAATGTTGACCCGCTTTTTAGTCAAAGCAGTCATACATGGAATCTCTTCTTAACAATATGCTCAAGTGTTGGGAATACCGTCAGAAGACAGCAAGCGATTTGGTTGAAATCGCATCACAAACAAAGAATGGCCTGGATCTCCTATCGGACGACGTTTTCTGGGCCCGAAATCATCAATTACGGAGCAGAGCTCAGTAATTCTCGTAGCTCTCTGAATAAGCTTCAGTTTGAGCTTTGGTTCAACTCAATCGGACTTACGGTTTGAAAGTTATGCCTATTTCCGTGAACGGATGCAGAACCGGAAACTTGGATTTGGAATTAGCATATCCCTTTCGGATCGGATCGGCCTAGGAGGACCGGATCGGATTAAGACATCACTCCTTCACCAACTCAGCATCTTCCCTTCAACGCACAGGTGCCGGATCGGATTGGAGACCCCGGTTCGGATCGGGATGAGGCAGACCCGACCCGCCTGCATTAATCTACACAAAACTTCGCAATGTCTTCGGCTCCAAAGCTCCGCACCGGTTCGGATCGAGACCGAACCGATCCCCCTCGACTCTGCACAGAAGTGCACGCACGCTCTCTGCTAGAACAACCGGCTCGGTTCGGATCCAATCCGAACCGACTGGGCCTGCTGCTGCCACACTTCAGATTTGACTGATTCTCTTGCCATAACCACCTCCTACAAACACGGATCGGCCTCCACCTATCCTAGCACGACCTGAATACCACTTCTCCACTACTTCCGAGATCACCTCAGCACGTGCCCCTCCGATCCGAACCGATTCAGACTCCCTGGCACTCCTCTACGCCTATAAATACACCACAACATGGCCATTTCAAGGGACTTTTGGCACTTGTTCTGGAGGGATTCCACCATTATCGACACAAGGACTTTGTGAACAGCGGAAGACCGCCCTCTAATCAATCAAAACACGAGGATTTCGTGTATAATCTTCCCTTTAATCTCCTCTTCTTCACTGTAAACACGAGGATTTCATGTATAAACTGCAAACAAACATCATTGTAATAGTTTACTTAAGATTTAAGAAACTATAAAGTGGACGTAGGCTTGGATTGAGCCCAACCACTATAAAAATATTGTGTGTATGCTTTACTTTTACTGCTTTTTCTGCATTGTTTGGTGATCGTGAGGTTGTCACGTTGAATTTGGGTGTTAGTACCAAAATTTGGTCTAACATTTTCACACATATTTGCTTTCTCTTCTTCGCAGGTATGGATTATACTTGCAGCTGGCAGGCCCGGATCGGCCTTGGATTTCTTGGATTATCCAGAACACATCTTCCTTCATTCAGCAAGATATGTTCTGAGGGGCAAAATGTTGACCCGCTTTTTAGTCAAAGCAGTCATACATGGAATCTCTTCTTAACAATACGCTCAAGTGTTGGGAATACCGTCAGAAGACAGCAAGCGATTTGGTTGAAATCGCATCACAAACAAAGAATGGCCCGGATCTCCTATCGGACGACGTTTTCTGGGCCCGAAATCATCAATTACGGAGCAGAGCTCAGTAATTCTCGTAGCTCTCTGAATAAGCTTCAGTTTGAGCTTTGGTTCAACTCAATCGGACTTACGGTTTGAAAGTTATGCCTATTTCCGTGAACGGATGCAGAACCGGAAACTTGGATTTGGAATTAGCATATCCCTTTCGGATCGGATCGGCCTAGGAGGACCGGATCGGATTAAGACATCACTCCTTCACCAACTCAGCATCTTCCCTTCAACGCACAGGTGCCGGATCGGATTGGAGACCCCGGTTCGGATCGGGATGAGGCAGACCCGACCCGCCTGCATTAATCTACACAAAACTTCGCAATGTCTTCGGCTCCAAAGCTCCGCACCGGTTCGGATCGAGACCGAACCGATCCCCCTCGACTCTGCACAGAAGTGCACGCACGCTCTCTGCTAGAACAACCGGCTCGGTTCGGATCCAATCCGAACCGACTGGGCCTGCTGCTGCCACACTTCAGATTTGACTGATTCTCTTGCCATAACCACCTCCTACAAACACGGATCGGCCTCCACCTATCCTAGCACGACCTGAATACCACTTCTCCACTACTTCCGAGATCACCTCAGCGCGTGCCACGTGCCCCTCCGATCCGAACCGATTCAGACTCCCTGGCACTCCTCTACGCCTATAAATACACCACAACATGGCCATTTCAAGGGACTTTTGGCACTTGTTCTGGAGGGATTCCACCATTATCGACACAAGGACTTTGTGAACAGCGGAAGACCGCCCTCTAATCAATCAAAACACGAGGATTTCGTGTATAATCTTCCCTTTAATCTCCTCTTCTTCACTGTAAACACGAGGATTTCATGTATAAACTGCAAACAAACATCATTGTAATAGTTTACTTAAGATTTAAGAAACTATAAAGTGGACGTAGGCTTGGATTGAGCCCAACCACTATAAAAATATTGTGTGTATGCTTTACTTTTACTGCTTTTTCTGCATTGTTTGGTGATCGTGAGGTTGTCACGTTGAATTTGGGTGTTAGTACCAAAATTTGGTCTAACATTTTCACACATATTTGCTTTCTCTTCTTCGCAGGTATGGATTATACTTGCAGCTGGCAGGCCCGGATCGGCCTTGGATTTCTTGGATTATCCAGAACACATCTTCCTTCATTCAGCAAGATATGTTCTGAGGGGCAAAATGTTGACCCGCTTTTTAGTCAAAGCAGTCATACATGGAATCTCTTCTTAACAATACGCTCAAGTGTTGGGAATACCGTCAGAAGACAGCAAGCGATTTGGTTGAAATCGCATCACAAACAAAGAATGGCCCGGATCTCCTATCGGACGACGTTTTCTGGGCCCGAAATCATCAATTACGGAGCAGAGCTCAGTAATTCTCGTAGCTCTCTGAATAAGCTTCAGTTTGAGCTTTGGTTCAACTCAATCGGACTTACGGTTTGAAAGTTATGCCTATTTCCGTGAACGGATGCAGAACCGGAAACTTGGATTTGGAATTAGCATATCCCTTTCGGATCGGATCGGCCTAGGAGGACCGGATCGGATTAAGACATCACTCCTTCACCAACTCAGCATCTTCCCTTCAACGCACAGGTGCCGGATCGGATTGGAGACCCCGGTTCGGATCGGGATGAGGCAGACCCGACCCGCCTGCATTAATCTACACAAAACTTCGCAATGTCTTCGGCTCCAAAGCTCCGCACCGGTTCGGATCGAGACCGAACCGATCCCCCTCGACTCTGCACAGAAGTGCACGCACGCTCTCTGCTAGAACAACCGGCTCGGTTCGGATCCAATCCGAACCGACTGGGCCTGCTGCTGCCACACTTCAGATTTGACTGATTCTCTTGCCATAACCACCTCCTACAAACACGGATCGGCCTCCACCTATCCTAGCACGACCTGAATACCACTTCTCCACTACTTCCGAGATCACCTCAGCGCGTGCCACGTGCCCCTCCGATCCGAACCGATTCAGACTCCCTGGCACTCCTCTACGCCTATAAATACACCACAACATGGCCATTTCAAGGGACTTTTGGCACTTGTTCTGGAGGGATTCCACCATTATCGACACAAGGACTTTGTGAACAGCGGAAGACCGCCCTCTAATCAATCAAAACACGAGGATTTCGTGTATAATCTTCCCTTTAATCTCCTCTTCTTCACTGTAAACACGAGGATTTCATGTATAAACTGCAAACAAACATCATTGTAATAGTTTACTTAAGATTTAAGAAACTATAAAGTGGACGTAGGCTTGGATTGAGCCCAACCACTATAAAAATATTGTGTGTATGCTTTACTTTTACTGCTTTTTCTGCATTGTTTGGTGATCGTGAGGTTGTCACGTTGAATTTGGGTGTTAGTACCAAAATTTGGTCTAACATTTTCACACATATTTGCTTTCTCTTCTTCGCAGGTATGGATTATACTTGCAGCTGGCAGGCCCGGATCGGCCTTGGATTTCTTGGATTATCCAGAACACATCTTCCTTCATTCAGCAAGATATGTTCTGAGGGGCAAAATGTTGACCCGCTTTTTAGTCAAAGCAGTCATACATGGAATCTCTTCTTAACAATACGCTCAAGTGTTGGGAATACCGTCAGAAGACAGCAAGCGATTTGGTTGAAATCGCATCACAAACAAAGAATGGCCCGGATCTCCTATCGGACGACGTTTTCTGGGCCCGAAATCATCAATTACGGAGCAGAGCTCAGTAATTCTCGTAGCTCTCTGAATAAGCTTCAGTTTGAGCTTTGGTTCAACTCAATCGGACTTACGGTTTGAAAGTTATGCCTATTTCCGTGAACGGATGCAGAACCGGAAACTTGGATTTGGAATTAGCATATCCCTTTCGGATCGGATCGGCCTAGGAGGACCGGATCGGATTAAGACATCACTCCTTCACCAACTCAGCATCTTCCCTTCAACGCACAGGTGCCGGATCGGATTGGAGACCCCGGTTCGGATCGGGATGAGGCAGACCCGACCCGCCTGCATTAATCTACACAAAACTTCGCAATGTCTTCGGCTCCAAAGCTCCGCACCGGTTCGGATCGAGACCGAACCGATCCCCCTCGACTCTGCACAGAAGTGCACGCACGCTCTCTGCTAGAACAACCGGCTCGGTTCGGATCCAATCCGAACCGACTGGGCCTGCTGCTGCCACACTTCAGATTTGACTGATTCTCTTGCCATAACCACCTCCTACAAACACGGATCGGCCTCCACCTATCCTAGCACTACCTGAATACCACTTCTCCACTACTTCCGAGATCACCTCAGCGCGTGCCACGTGCCCCTCCGATCCGAACCGATTCAGACTCCCTGGCACTCCTCTACGCCTATAAATACACCACAACATGGCCATTTCATGGGACTTTTGGCACTTGTTCTGGAGGGATTCCACCATTATCGACACAAGGACTTTGTGAACAGCGGAAGACCGCCCTCTAGTCAATCAAAACACGAGGATTTCGTGTATAATCTTCCCTTTAATCTCCTCTTCTTCACTGTAAACACGAGGATTTCATGTATAAACTGCAAACAAACATCATTGTAATAGTTTACTTAAGATTTAAGAAACTATAAAGTGGACGTAGGCTTGGATTGAGCCCAACCACTATAAAAATATTGTGTGTATGCTTTACTTTTACTGCTTTTTCTGCATTGTTCGGTGATCGTGAGGTTGTCACGTTGAATTTGGGTGTTAGTACCAAAATTTGGTCTAACATTTTCACACATATTTGCTTTCTCTTCTTCGCAGGTATGGATTATACTTGCAGCTGGCAGGCCCGGATCGGCCTTGGATTTCTTGGATTATCCAGAACACATCTTCCTTCATTCAGCAAGATATGTTCTGAGGGGCAAAATGTTGACCCGCTTTTTAGTCAAAGCAGTCATACATGGAATCTCTTCTTAACAATACGCTCAAGTGTTGGGAATACCGTCAGAAGACAGCAAGCGATTTGGTTGAAATCGCATCACAAACAAAGAATGGCCCGGATCTCCTGTCGGACGACGTTTTATGGGCCCGAAATCATCAATTACGGAGCAGAGCTCAGTAATTCTCGTAGCTCTCTGAATAAGCTTCAGTTTGAGCTTTGGTTCAACTCAATCGGACTTACGGTTTGAAAGTTATGCCTATTTCCGTGAACGGATGCAGAACCGGAAACTTGGATTTGGAATTAGCATATCCCTTTCGGATCGGATCGGCCTAGGAGGACCGGATCGGATTAAGACATCACTCCTTCACCAACTCAGCATCTTCCCTTCAACGCACAGGTGCCGGATCGGATTGGAGACCCCGGTTCGGATCGGGATGAGGCAGACCCGACCCGCCTGCATTAATCTACACAAAACTTCGCAATGTCTTCGGCTCCAAAGCTCCGCACCGGTTCGGATCGAGACCGAACCGATCCCCCTCGACTCTGCACAGAAGTGCACGCACGCTCTCTGCTAGAACAACCGGCTCGGTTCGGATCCAATCCGAACCGACTGGGCCTGCTGCTGCCACACTTCAGATTTGACTGATTCTCTTGCCATAACCACCTCCTACAAACACGGATCGGCCTCCACCTATCCTAGCACTACCTGAATACCACTTCTCCACTACTTCCGAGATCACCTCAGCGCGTGCCACGTGCCCCTCCGATCCGAACCGATTCAGACTCCCTGGCACTCCTCTACGCCTATAAATACACCACAACATGGCCATTTCATGGGACTTTTGGCACTTGTTCTGGAGGGATTCCACCATTATCGACACAAGGACTTTGTGAACAGCGGAAGACCGCCCTCTAGTCAATCAAAACACGAGGATTTCGTGTATAATCTTCCCTTTAATCTCCTCTTCTTCACTGTAAACACGAGGATTTCATGTATAAACTGCAAACAAACATCATTGTAATAGTTTACTTAAGATTTAAGAAACTATAAAGTGGACGTAGGCTTGGATTGAGCCCAACCACTATAAAAATATTGTGTGTATGCTTTACTTTTACTGCTTTTTCTGCATTGTTCGGTGATCGTGAGGTTGTCACGTTGAATTTGGGTGTTAGTACCAAAATTTGGTCTAACATTTTCACACATATTTGCTTTCTCTTCTTCGCAGGTATGGATTATACTTGCAGCTGGCAGGCCCGGATCGGCCTTGGATTTCTTGGATTATCCAGAACACATCTTCCTTCATTCAGCAAGATATGTTCTGGGGGGCAAAATGTTGACCCGCTTTTTAGTCAAAGCAGTCATACATGGAATCTCTTCTTAACAATACGCTCAAGTGTTGGGAATACCGTCAGAAGACAGCAAGCGATTTGGTTGAAATCGCATCACAAACAAAGAATGGCCCGGATCTCCTATCGGACGACGTTTTCTGGGCCCGAAATCATCAATTACAGAGCAGAGCTCAGTAATTCTCGTAGCTCTCTGAATAAGCTTCAGTTTGAGCTTTGGTTCAACTCAATCGGACTTACGGTTTGAAAGTTATGCCTATTTCCGTGAACGGATGCAGAACCGGAAACTTGGATTTGGAATTAGCATATCCCTTTCGGATCGGATCGGCCTAGGAGGACCGGATCGGATTAAGACATCACTCCTTCACCAACTCAGCATCTTCCCTTCAACGCACAGGTGCCGGATCGGATTGGAGACCCCGGTTCGGATCGGGATGAGGCAGACCCGACCCGCCTGCATTAATCTACACAAAACTTCGCAATGTCTTCGGCTCCAAAGCTCCGCACCGGTTCGGATCGAGACCGAACCGATCCCCCTCGACTCTGCACAGAAGTGCACGCACGCTCTCTGCTAGAACAACCGGCTCGGTTCGGATCCAATCCGAACCGACTGGGCCTACTGCTGCCACACTTCAGATTTGACTGATTCTCTTGCCATAACCACCTCCTACAAACACGGATCGGCCTCCACCTATCCTAGCACTACCTGAATACCACTTCTCCACTACTTCCGAGATCACCTCAGCGCGTGCCACGTGCCCCTCCGATCCGAACCGATTCAGACTCCCTGGCACTCCTCTACGCCTATAAATACACCACAACATGGCCATTTCATGGGACTTTTGGCACTTGTTCTGGAGGGATTCCACCATTATCGACACAAGGACTTTGTGAACAGCGGAAGACCGCCCTCTAGTCAATCAAAACACGAGGATTTCGTGTATAATCTTCCCTTTAATCTCCTCTTCTTCACTGTAAACACGAGGATTTCATGTATAAACTGCAAACAAACATCATTGTAATAGTTTACTTAAGATTTAAGAAACTATAAAGTGGACGTAGGCTTGGATTGAGCCCAACCACTATAAAAATATTGTGTGTATGCTTTACTTTTACTGCTTTTTCTGCATTGTTCGGTGATCGTGAGGTTGTCACGTTGAATTTGGGTGTTAGTACCAAAATTTGGTCTAACATTTTCACACATATTTGCTTTCTCTTCTTCGCAGGTATGGATTATACTTGCAGCTGGCAGGCCCGGATCGGCCTTGGATTTCTTGGATTATCCAGAACACATCTTCCTTCATTCAGCAAGATATGTTCTGGGGGGCAAAATGTTGACCCGCTTTTTAGTCAAAGCAGTCATACATGGAATCTCTTCTTAACAATACGCTCAAGTGTTGGGAATACCGTCAGAAGACAGCAAGCGATTTGGTTGAAATCGCATCACAAACAAAGAATGGCCCGGATCTCCTATCGGACGACGTTTTCTGGGCCCGAAATCATCAATTACGGAGCAAAGCTCAGTAATTCTCGTAGCTCTCTGAATAAGCTTCAGTTTGAGCTTTGGTTCAACTCAATCGGACTTACGGTTTGAAAGTTATGCCTATTTCCGTGAACGGATGCAGAACCGGAAACTTGGATTTGGAATTAGCATATCCCTTTCGGATCGGATCGGCCTAGGAGGACCGGATCGGATTAAGACATCACTCCTTCACCAACTCAGCATCTTCCCTTCAACGCACAGGTGCCGGATCGGATTGGAGACCCCGGTTCGGATCGGGATGAGGCAGACCCGACCCGCCTGCATTAATCTACACAAAACTTCGCAATGTCTTCGGCTCCAAAGCTCCGCACCGGTTCGGATCGAGACCGAACCGATCCCCCTCGACTCTGCACAGAAGTGCACGCACGCTCTCTGCTAGAACAACCGGCTCGGTTCGGATCCAATCCGAACCGACTGGGCCTGCTGCTGCCACACTTCAGATTTGACTGATTCTCTTGCCATAACCACCTCCTACAAACACGGATCGGCCTCCACCTATCCTAGCACTACCTGAATACCACTTCTCCACTACTTCCGAGATCACCTCAGCGCGTGCCACGTGCCCCTCCGATCCGAACCGATTCAGACTCCCTGGCACTCCTCTACGCCTATAAATACACCACAACATGGCCATTTCATGGGACTTTTGGCACTTGTTCTGGAGGGATTCCACCATTATCGACACAAGGACTTTGTGAACAGCGGAAGACCGCCCTCTAGTCAATCAAAACACGAGGATTTCGTGTATAATCTTCCCTTTAATCTCCTCTTCTTCACTGTAAACACGAGGATTTCATGTATAAACTGCAAACAAACATCATTGTAATAGTTTACTTAAGATTTAAGAAACTATAAAGTGGACGTAGGCTTGGATTGAGCCCAACCACTATAAAAATATTGTGTGTATGCTTTACTTTTACTGCTTTTTCTGCATTGTTCGGTGATCGTGAGGTTGTCACGTTGAATTTGGGTGTTAGTACCAAAATTTGGTCTAACATTTTCACACATATTTGCTTTCTCTTCTTCGCAGGTATGGATTATACTTGCAGCTGGCAGGCCCGGATCGGCCTTGGATTTCTTGGATTATCCAGAACACATCTTCCTTCATTCAGCAAGATATGTTCTGGGGGCAAAATGTTGACCCGCTTTTTAGTCAAAGCAGTCATACATGGAATCTCTTCTTAACAATACGCTCAAGTGTTGGGAATACCGTCAGAAGACAGCAAGCGATTTGGTTGAAATCGCATCACAAACAAAGAATGGCCCGGATCTCCTATCGGACGACGTTTTCTGGGCCCGAAATCATCAATTACAGAGCAGAGCTCAGTAATTCTCGTAGCTCTCTGAATAAGCTTCAGTTTGAGCTTTGGTTCAACTCAATCGGACTTACGGTTTGAAAGTTATGCCTATTTCCGTGAACGGATGCAGAACCGGAAACTTGGATTTGGAATTAGCATATCCCTTTCGGATCGGATCGGCCTAGGAGGACCGGATCGGATTAAGACATCACTCCTTCACCAACTCAGCATCTTCCCTTCAACGCACAGGTGCCGGATCGGATTGGAGACCCCGGTTCGGATCGGGATGAGGCAGACCCGACCCGCCTGCATTAATCTACACAAAACTTCGCAATGTCTTCGGCTCCAAAGCTCCGCACCGGTTCGGATCGAGACCGAACCGATCCCCCTCGACTCTGCACAGAAGTGCACGCACGCTCTCTGCTAGAACAACCGGCTCGGTTCGGATCCAATCCGAACCGACTGGGCCTACTGCTGCCACACTTCAGATTTGACTGATTCTCTTGCCATAACCACCTCCTACAAACACGGATCGGCCTCCACCTATCCTAGCACTACCTGAATACCACTTCTCCACTACTTCCGAGATCACCTCAGCGCGTGCCACGTGCCCCTCCGATCCGAACCGATTCAGACTCCCTGGCACTCCTCTACGCCTATAAATACACCACAACATGGCCATTTCATGGGACTTTTGGCACTTGTTCTGGAGGGATTCCACCATTATCGACACAAGGACTTTGTGAACAGCGGAAGACCGCCCTCTAGTCAATCAAAACACGAGGATTTCGTGTATAATCTTCCCTTTAATCTCCTCTTCTTCACTGTAAACACGAGGATTTCATGTATAAACTGCAAACAAACATCATTGTAATAGTTTACTTAAGATTTAAGAAACTATAAAGTGGACGTAGGCTTGGATTGAGCCCAACCACTATAAAAATATTGTGTGTATGCTTTACTTTTACTGCTTTTTCTGCATTGTTCGGTGATCGTGAGGTTGTCACGTTGAATTTGGGTGTTAGTACCAAAATTTGGTCTAACATTTTCACACATATTTGCTTTCTCTTCTTCGCAGGTATGGATTATACTTGCAGCTGGCAGGCCCGGATCGGCCTTGGATTTCTTGGATTATCCAGAACACATCTTCCTTCATTCAGCAAGATATGTTCTGGGGGGCAAAATGTTGACCCGCTTTTTAGTCAAAGCAGTCATACATGGAATCTCTTCTGAACAATACGCTCAAGTATTGGGAATACCGTCAGAAGACAGCAAGCGATTTGGTTGAAATCGCATCACAAACAAAGAATGGCCCGGATCTCCTATCGGACGACGTTTTCTGGGCCCGAAATCATCAATTACGGAGCAGAGCTCAGTAATTCTCGTAGCTCTCTGAATAAGCTTCAGTTTGAGCTTTGGTTCAACTCAATCGGACTTACGGTTTGAAAGTTATGCCTATTTCCGTGAACGGATGCAGAACCGGAAACTTGGATTTGGAATTAGCATATCCCTTTCGGATCGGATCGGCCTAGGAGGACCGGATCGGATTAAGACATCACTCCTTCACCAACTCAGCATCTTCCCTTCAACGCACAGGTGCCGGATCGGATTGGAGACCCCGGTTCGGATCGGGATGAGGCAGACCCGACCCGCCTGCATTAATCTACACAAAACTTCGCAATGTCTTCGGCTCCAAAGCTCCGCACCGGTTCGGATCGAGACCGAACCGATCCCCCTCGACTCTGCACAGAAGTGCACGCACGCTCTCTGCTAGAACAACCGGCTCGGTTCGGATCCAATCCGAACCGACTGGGCCTGCTGCTGCCACACTTCAGATTTGACTGATTCTCTTGCCATAACCACCTCCTACAAACACGGATCGGCCTCCACCTATCCTAGCACTACCTGAATACCACTTCTCCACTACTTCCGAGATCACCTCAGCGCGTGCCACGTGCCCCTCCGATCCGAACCGATTCAGACTCCCTGGCACTCCTCTACGCCTATAAATACACCACAACATGGCCATTTCATGGGACTTTTGGCACTTGTTCTGGAGGGATTCCACCATTATCGACACAAGGACTTTGTGAACAGCGGAAGACCGCCCTCTAGTCAATCAAAACACGAGGATTTCGTGTATAATCTTCCCTTTAATCTCCTCTTCTTCACTGTAAACACGAGGATTTCATGTATAAACTGCAAACAAACATCATTGTAATAGTTTACTTAAGATTTAAGAAACTATAAAGTGGACGTAGGCTTGGATTGAGCCCAACCACTATAAAAATATTGTGTGTATGCTTTACTTTTACTGCTTTTTCTGCATTGTTCGGTGATCGTGAGGTTGTCACGTTGAATTTGGGTGTTAGTACCAAAATTTGGTCTAACATTTTCACACATATTTGCTTTCTCTTCTTCGCAGGTATGGATTATACTTGCAGCTGGCAGGCCCGGATCGGCCTTGGATTTCTTGGATTATCCAGAACACATCTTCCTTCATTCAGCAAGATATGTTCTCGGGGGCAAAATGTTGACCCGCTTTTTAGTCAAAGCAGTCATACATGGAATCTCTTCTTAACAATACGCTCAAGTGTTGGGAATACCGTCAGAAGACAGCAAGCGATTTGGTTGAAATCGCATCACAAACAAAGAATGGCCCGGATCTCCTATCGGACGACGTTTTCTGGGCCCGAAATCATCAATTACAGAGCAGAGCTCAGTAATTCTCGTAGCTCTCTGAATAAGCTTCAGTTTGAGCTTTGGTTCAACTCAATCGGACTTACGGTTTGAAAGTTATGCCTATTTCCGTGAACGGATGCAGAACCGGAAACTTGGATTTGGAATTAGCATATCCCTTTCGGATCGGATCGGCCTAGGAGGACCGGATCGGATTAAGACATCACTCCTTCACCAACTCAGCATCTTCCCTTCAACGCACAGGTGCCGGATCGGATTGGAGACCCCGGTTCGGATCGGGATGAGGCAGACCCGACCCGCCTGCATTAATCTACACAAAACTTCGCAATGTCTTCGGCTCCAAAGCTCCGCACCGGTTCGGATCGAGACCGAACCGATCCCCCTCGACTCTGCACAGAAGTGCACGCACGCTCTCTGCTAGAACAACCGGCTCGGTTCGGATCCAATCCGAACCGACTGGGCCTACTGCTGCCACACTTCAGATTTGACTGATTCTCTTGCCATAACCACCTCCTACAAACACGGATCGGCCTCCACCTATCCTAGCACTACCTGAATACCACTTCTCCACTACTTCCGAGATCACCTCAGCGCGTGCCACGTGCCCCTCCGATCCGAACCGATTCAGACTCCCTGGCACTCCTCTACGCCTATAAATACACCACAACATGGCCATTTCATGGGACTTTTGGCACTTGTTCTGGAGGGATTCCACCATTATCGACACAAGGACTTTGTGAACAGCGGAAGACCGCCCTCTAGTCAATCAAAACACGAGGATTTCGTGTATAATCTTCCCTTTAATCTCCTCTTCTTCACTGTAAACACGAGGATTTCATGTATAAACTGCAAACAAACATCATTGTAATAGTTTACTTAAGATTTAAGAAACTATAAAGTGGACGTAGGCTTGGATTGAGCCCAACCACTATAAAAATATTGTGTGTATGCTTTACTTTTACTGCTTTTTCTGCATTGTTCGGTGATCGTGAGGTTGTCACGTTGAATTTGGGTGTTAGTACCAAAATTTGGTCTAACATTTTCACACATATTTGCTTTCTCTTCTTCGCAGGTATGGATTATACTTGCAGCTGGCAGGCCCGGATCGGCCTTGGATTTCTTGGATTATCCAGAACACATCTTCCTTCATTCAGCAAGATATGTTCTGGGGGGCAAAATGTTGACCCGCTTTTTAGTCAAAGCAGTCATACATGGAATCTCTTCTTAACAATACGCTCAAGTGTTGGGAATACCGTCAGAAGACAGCAAGCGATTTGGTTGAAATCGCATCACAAACAAAGAATGGCCCGGATCTCCTATCGGACGACGTTTTCTGGGCCCGAAATCATCAATTACGGAGCAAAGCTCAGTAATTCTCGTAGCTCTCTGAATAAGCTTCAGTTTGAGCTTTGGTTCAACTCAATCGGACTTACGGTTTGAAAGTTATGCCTATTTCCGTGAACGGATGCAGAACCGGAAACTTGGATTTGGAATTAGCATATCCCTTTCGGATCGGATCGGCCTAGGAGGACCGGATCGGATTAAGACATCACTCCTTCACCAACTCAGCATCTTCCCTTCAACGCACAGGTGTCGGATCGGATTGGAGACCCCGGTTCGGATCGGGATGAGGCAGACCCGACCCGCCTGCATTAATCTACACAAAACTTCGCAATGTCTTCGGCTCCAAAGCTCCGCACCGGTTCGGATCGAGACCGAACCGATCCCCCTCGACTCTGCACAGAAGTGCACGCACGCTCTCTGCTAGAACAACCGGCTCGGTTCGGATCCAATCCGAACCGACTGGGCCTGCTGCTGCCACACTTCAGATTTGACTGATTCTCTTGCCATAACCACCTCCTACAAACACGGATCGGCCTCCACCTATCCTAGCACTACCTGAATACCACTTCTCCACTACTTCCGAGATCACCTCAGCGCGTGCCACGTGCCCCTCCGATCCGAACCGATTCAGACTCCCTGGCACTCCTCTACGCCTATAAATACACCACAACATGGCCATTTCATGGGACTTTTGGCACTTGTTCTGGAGGGATTCCACCATTATCGACACAAGGACTTTGTGAACAGCGGAAGACCGCCCTCTAGTCAATCAAAACACGAGGATTTCGTGTATAATCTTCCCTTTAATCTCCTCTTCTTCACTGTAAACACGAGGATTTCATGTATAAACTGCAAACAAACATCATTGTAATAGTTTACTTAAGATTTAAGAAACTATAAAGTGGACGTAGGCTTGGATTGAGCCCAACCACTATAAAAATATTGTGTGTATGCTTTACTTTTACTGCTTTTTCTGCATTGTTCGGTGATCGTGAGGTTGTCACGTTGAATTTGGGTGTTAGTACCAAAATTTGGTCTAACATTTTCACACATATTTGCTTTCTCTTCTTCGCAGGTATGGATTATACTTGCAGCTGGCAGGCCCGGATCGGCCTTGGATTTCTTGGATTATCCAGAACACATCTTCCTTCATTCAGCAAGATATGTTCTCGGGGGCAAAATGTTGACCCGCTTTTTAGTCAAAGCAGTCATACATGGAATCTCTTCTTAACAATACGCTCAAGTGTTGGGAATACCGTCAGAAGACAGCAAGCGATTTGGTTGAAATCGCATCACAAACAAAGAATGGCCCGGATCTCCTATCGGACGACGTTTTCTGGGCCCGAAATCATCAATTACAGAGCAGAGCTCAGTAATTCTCGTAGCTCTCTGAATAAGCTTCAGTTTGAGCTTTGGTTCAACTCAATCGGACTTACGGTTTGAAAGTTATGCCTATTTCCGTGAACGGATGCAGAACCGGAAACTTGGATTTGGAATTAGCATATCCCTTTCGGATCGGATCGGCCTAGGAGGACCGGATCGGATTAAGACATCACTCCTTCACCAACTCAGCATCTTCCCTTCAACGCACAGGTGTCGGATCGGATTGGAGACCCCGGTTCGGATCGGGATGAGGCAGACCCGACCCGCCTGCATTAATCTACACAAAACTTCGCAATGTCTTCGGCTCCAAAGCTCCGCACCGGTTCGGATCGAGACCGAACCGATCCCCCTCGACTCTGCACAGAAGTGCACGCACGCTCTCTGCTAGAACAACCGGCTCGGTTCGGATCCAATCCGAACCGACTGGGCCTGCTGCTGCCACACTTCAGATTTGACTGATTCTCTTGCCATAACCACCTCCTACAAACACGGATCGGCCTCCACCTATCCTAGCACGACCTGAATACCACTTCTCCACTACTTCCGAGATCACCTCAGCGCGTGCCACGTGCCCCTCCGATCCGAACCGATTCAGACTCCCTGGCACTCCTCTACGCCTATAAATACACCACAACATGGCCATTTCATGGGACTTTTGGCACTTGTTCTGGAGGGATTCCACCATTATCGACACAAGGACTTTGTGAACAGCGGAAGACCGCCCTCTAGTCAATCAAAACACGAGGATTTCGTGTATAATCTTCCCTTTAATCTCCTCTTCTTCACTGTAAACACGAGGATTTCATGTATAAACTGCAAACAAACATCATTGTAATAGTTTACTTAAGATTTAAGAAACTATAAAGTGGACGTAGGCTTGGATTGAGCCCAACCACTATAAAAATATTGTGTGTATGCTTTACTTTTACTGCTTTTTCTGCATTGTTCGGTGATCGTGAGGTTGTCACGTTGAATTTGGGTGTTAGTACCAAAATTTGGTCTAACATTTTCACACATATTTGCTTTCTCTTCTTCGCAGGTATGGATTATACTTGCAGCTGGCAGGCCCGGATCGGCCTTGGATTTCTTGGATTATCCAGAACACATCTTCCTTCATTCAGCAAGATATGTTCTCGGGGGCAAAATGTTGACCCGCTTTTTAGTCAAAGCAGTCATACATGGAATCTCTTCTTAACAATACGCTCAAGTGTTGGGAATACCGTCAGAAGACAGCAAGCGATTTGGTTGAAATCGCATCACAAACAAAGAATGGCCCGGATCTCCTATCGGACGACGTTTTCTGGGCCCGAAATCATCAATTACAGAGCAAAGCTCAGTAATTCTCGTAGCTCTCTGAATAAGCTTCAGTTTGAGCTTTGGTTCAACTCAATCGGACTTACGGTTTGAAAGTTATGCCTATTTCCGTGAACGGATGCAGAACCGGAAACTTGGATTTGGAATTAGCATATCCCTTTCGGATCGGATCGGCCTAGGAGGACCGGATCGGATTAAGACATCACTCCTTCACCAACTCAGCATCTTCCCTTCAACGCACAGGTGTCGGATCGGATTGGAGACCCCGGTTCGGATCGGGATGAGGCAGACCCGACCCGCCTGCATTAATCTACACAAAACTTCGCAATGTCTTCGGCTCCAAAGCTCCGCACCGGTTCGGATCGAGACCGAACCGATCCCCCTCGACTCTGCACAGAAGTGCACGCACGCTCTCTGCTAGAACAACCGGCTCGGTTCGGATCCAATCCGAACCGACTGGGCCTGCTGCTGCCACACTTCAGATTTGACTGATTCTCTTGCCATAACCACCTCCTACAAACACGGATCGGCCTCCACCTATCCTAGCACGACCTGAATACCACTTCTCCACTACTTCCGAGATCACCTCAGCGCGTGCCACGTGCCCCTCCGATCCGAACCGATTCAGACTCCCTGGCACTCCTCTACGCCTATAAATACACCACAACATGGCCATTTCATGGGACTTTTGGCACTTGTTCTGGAGGGATTCCACCATTATCGACACAAGGACTTTGTGAACAGCGGAAGACCGCCCTCTAGTCAATCAAAACACGAGGATTTCGTGTATAATCTTCCCTTTAATCTCCTCTTCTTCACTGTAAACACGAGGATTTCATGTATAAACTGCAAACAAACATCATTGTAATAGTTTACTTAAGATTTAAGAAACTATAAAGTGGACGTAGGCTTGGATTGAGCCCAACCACTATAAAAATATTGTGTGTATGCTTTACTTTTACTGCTTTTTCTGCATTGTTCGGTGATCGTGAGGTTGTCACGTTGAATTTGGGTGTTAGTACCAAAATTTGGTCTAACATTTTCACACATATTTGCTTTCTCTTCTTCGCAGGTATGGATTATACTTGCAGCTGGCAGGCCCGGATCGGCCTTGGATTTCTTGGATTATCCAGAACACATCTTCCTTCATTCAGCAAGATATGTTCTGGGGGGCAAAATGTTGACCCGCTTTTTAGTCAAAGCAGTCATACATGGAATCTCTTCTTAACAATACGCTCAAGTGTTGGGAATACCGTCAGAAGACAGCAAGCGATTTGGTTGAAATCGCATCACAAACAAAGAATGGCCCGGATCTCCTATCGGACGACGTTTTCTGGGCCCGAAATCATCAATTACGGAGCAAAGCTCAGTAATTCTCGTAGCTCTCTGAATAAGCTTCAGTTTGAGCTTTGGTTCAACTCAATCGGACTTACGGTTTGAAAGTTATGCCTATTTCCGTGAACGGATGCAGAACCGGAAACTTGGATTTGGAATTAGCATATCCCTTTCGGATCGGATCGGCCTAGGAGGACCGGATCGGATTAAGACATCACTCCTTCACCAACTCAGCATCTTCCCTTCAACGCACAGGTGTCGGATCGGATTGGAGACCCCGGTTCGGATCGGGATGAGGCAGACCCGACCCGCCTGCATTAATCTACACAAAACTTCGCAATGTCTTCGGCTCCAAAGCTCCGCACCGGTTCGGATCGAGACCGAACCGATCCCCCTCGACTCTGCACAGAAGTGCACGCACGCTCTCTGCTAGAACAACCGGCTCGGTTCGGATCCAATCCGAACCGACTGGGCCTGCTGCTGCCACACTTCAGATTTGACTGATTCTCTTGCCATAACCACCTCCTACAAACACGGATCGGCCTCCACCTATCCTAGCACGACCTGAATACCACTTCTCCACTACTTCCGAGATCACCTCAGCGCGTGCCACGTGCCCCTCCGATCCGAACCGATTCAGACTCCCTGGCACTCCTCTACGCCTATAAATACACCACAACATGGCCATTTCATGGGACTTTTGGCACTTGTTCTGGAGGGATTCCACCATTATCGACACAAGGACTTTGTGAACAGCGGAAGACCGCCCTCTAGTCAATCAAAACACGAGGATTTCGTGTATAATCTTCCCTTTAATCTCCTCTTCTTCACTGTAAACACGAGGATTTCATGTATAAACTGCAAACAAACATCATTGTAATAGTTTACTTAAGATTTAAGAAACTATAAAGTGGACGTAGGCTTGGATTGAGCCCAACCACTATAAAAATATTGTGTGTATGCTTTACTTTTACTGCTTTTTCTGCATTGTTCGGTGATCGTGAGGTTGTCACGTTGAATTTGGGTGTTAGTACCAAAATTTGGTCTAACATTTTCACACATATTTGCTTTCTCTTCTTCGCAGGTATGGATTATACTTGCAGCTGGCAGGCCCGGATCGGCCTTGGATTTCTTGGATTATCCAGAACACATCTTCCTTCATTCAGCAAGATATGTTCTGGGGGGCAAAATGTTGACCCGCTTTTTAGTCAAAGCAGTCATACATGGAATCTCTTCTTAACAATACGCTCAAGTGTTGGGAATACCGTCAGAAGACAGCAAGCGATTTGGTTGAAATCGCATCACAAACAAAGAATGGCCCGGATCTCCTATCGGACGACGTTTTCTGGGCCCGAAATCATCAATTACGGAGCAAAGCTCAGTAATTCTCGTAGCTCTCTGAATAAGCTTCAGTTTGAGCTTTGGTTCAACTCAATCGGACTTACGGTTTGAAAGTTATGCCTATTTCCGTGAACGGATGCAGAACCGGAAACTTGGATTTGGAATTAGCATATCCCTTTCGGATCGGATCGGCCTAGGAGGACCGGATCGGATTAAGACATCACTCCTTCACCAACTCAGCATCTTCCCTTCAATGCACAGGTGTCGGATCGGATTGGAGACCCCGTTTCGGATCGGGATGAGGCAGACCCGACCCGCCTGCATTAATCTACACAAAACTTCGCAATGTCTTCGGCTCCAAAGCTCCGCACCGGTTCGGATCGAGACCGAACCGATCCCCCTCGACTCTGCACAGAAGTGCACGCACGCTCTCTGCTAGAACAACCGGCTCGGTTCGGATCCAATCCGAACCGACTGGGCCTGCTGCTGCCACACTTCAGATTTGACTGATTCTCTTGCCATAACCACCTCCTACAAACACGGATCGGCCTCCACCTATCCTAGCACGACCTGAATACCACTTCTCCACTACTTCCGAGATCACCTCAGCGCGTGCCACGTGCCCCTCCGATCCGAACCGATTCAGACTCCCTGGCACTCCTCTACGCCTATAAATACACCACAACATGGCCATTTCATGGGACTTTTGGCACTTGTTCTGGAGGGATTCCACCATTATCGACACAAGGACTTTGTGAACAGCGGAAGACCGCCCTCTAGTCAATCAAAACACGAGGATTTCGTGTATAATCTTCCCTTTAATCTCCTCTTCTTCACTGTAAACACGAGGATTTCATGTATAAACTGCAAACAAACATTATTGTAATAGTTTACTTAAGATTTAAGAAACTATAAAGTGGACGTAGGCTTGGATTGAGCCCAACCACTATAAAAATATTGTGTGTATGCTTTACTTTTACTGCTTTTTCTGCATTGTTCGGTGATCGTGAGGTTGTCACGTTGAATTTCGGTGTTAGTACCAAAATTTGGTCTAACATTTTCACACATATTTGCTTTCTCTTCTTCGCAGGTATGGATTATACTTGCAGCTGGCAGGCCCGGATCGGCCTTGGATTTCTTGGATTATCCAGAACACATCTTCCTTCATTCAGCAAGATATGTTCTGGGGGGCAAAATGTTGACCCGCTTTTTAGTCAAAGCAGTCATACATGGAATCTCTTCTTAACAATACGCTCAAGTGTTGGGAATACCGTCAGAAGACAGCAAGCGATTTGGTTGAAATCGCATCACAAACAAAGAATGGCCCGGATCTCCTATCGGACGACGTTTTCTGGGCCCGAAATCATCAATTACGGAGCAAAGCTCAGTAATTCTCGTAGCTCTCTGAATAAGCTTCAGTTTGAGCTTTGGTTCAACTCAATCGGACTTACGGTTTGAAAGTTATGCCTATTTCCGTGAACGGATGCAGAACCGGAAACTTGGATTTGGAATTAGCATATCCCTTTCGGATCGGATCGGCCTAGGAGGACCGGATCGGATTAAGACATCACTCCTTCACCAACTCAGCATCTTCCCTTCAATGCACAGGTGTCGGATCGGATTGGAGACCCCGTTTCGGATCGGGATGAGGCAGACCCGACCCGCCTGCATTAATCTACACAAAACTTCGCAATGTCTTCGGCTCCAAAGCTCCGCACCGGTTCGGATCGAGACCGAACCGATCCCCCTCGACTCTGCACAGAAGTGCACGCACGCTCTCTGCTAGAACAACCGGCTCGGTTCGGATCCAATCCGAACCGACTGGGCCTGCTGCTGCCACACTTCAGATTTGACTGATTCTCTTGCCATAACCACCTCCTACAAACACGGATCGGCCTCCACCTATCCTAGCACGACCTGAATACCACTTCTCCACTACTTCCGAGATCACCTCAGCGCGTGCCACGTGCCCCTCCGATCCGAACCGATTCAGACTCCCTGGCACTCCTCTACGCCTATAAATACACCACAACATGGCCATTTCATGGGACTTTTGGCACTTGTTCTGGAGGGATTCCACCATTATCGACACAAGGACTTTGTGAACAGCGGAAGACCGCCCTCTTGTCAATCAAAACACGAGGATTTCGTGTATAATCTTCCCTTTAATCTCCTCTTCTTCACTGTAAACACGAGGATTTCATGTATAAACTGCAAACAAACATTATTGTAATAGTTTACTTAAGATTTAAGAAACTATAAAGTGGACGTAGGCTTGGATTGAGCCCAACCACTATAAAAATATTGTGTGTATGCTTTACTTTTACTGCTTTTTCTGCATTGTTCGGTGATCGTGAGGTTGTCACGTTGAATTTCGGTGTTAGTACCAAAATTTGGTCTAACATTTTCACACATATTTGCTTTCTCTTCTTCGCAGGTATGGATTATACTTGCAGCTGGCAGGCCCGGATCGGCCTTGGATTTCTTGGATTATCCAGAACACATCTTCCTTCATTCAGCAAGATATGTTCTGGGGGGCAAAATGTTGACCCGCTTTTTAGTCAAAGCAGTCATACATGGAATCTCTTCTTAACAATACGCTCAAGTGTTGGGAATACCGTCAGAAGACAGCAAGCGATTTGGTTGAAATCGCATCACAAACAAAGAATGGCCCGGATCTCCTATCGGACGACGTTTTCTGGGCCCGAAATCATCAATTACGGAGCAAAGCTCAGTAATTCTCGTAGCTCTCTGAATAAGCTTCAGTTTGAGCTTTGGTTCAACTCAATCGGACTTACGGTTTGAAAGTTATGCCTATTTCCGTGAACGGATGCAGAACCGGAAACTTGGATTTGGAATTAGCATATCCCTTTCGGATCGGATCGGCCTAGGAGGACCGGATCGGATTAAGACATCACTCCTTCACCAACTCAGCATCTTCCCTTCAATGCACAGGTGTCGGATCGGATTGGAGACCCCGTTTCGGATCGGGATGAGGCAGACCCGACCCGCCTGCATTAATCTACACAAAACTTCGCAATGTCTTCGGCTCCAAAGCTCCGCACCGGTTCGGATCGAGACCGAACCGATCCCCCTCGACTCTGCACAGAAGTGCACGCACGCTCTCTGCTAGAACAACCGGCTCGGTTCGGATCCAATCCGAACCGACTGGGCCTGCTGCTGCCACACTTCAGATTTGACTGATTCTCTTGCCATAACCACCTCCTACAAACACGGATCGGCCTCCACCTATCCTAGCACGACCTGAATACCACTTCTCCACTACTTCCGAGATCACCTCAGCGCGTGCCACGTGCCCCTCCGATCCGAACCGATTCAGACTCCCTGGCACTCCTCTACGCCTATAAATACACCACAACATGGCCATTTCATGGGACTTTTGGCACTTGTTCTGGAGGGATTCCACCATTATCGACACAAGGACTTTGTGAACAGCGGAAGACCGCCCTCTTGTCAATCAAAACACGAGGATTTCGTGTATAATCTTCCCTTTAATCTCCTCTTCTTCACTGTAAACACGAGGATTTCATGTATAAACTGCAAACAAACATTATTGTAATAGTTTACTTAAGATTTAAGAAACTATAAAGTGGACGTAGGCTTGGATTGAGCCCAACCACTATAAAAATATTGTGTGTATGCTTTACTTTTACTGCTTTTTCTGCATTGTTCGGTGATCGTGAGGTTGTCACGTTGAATTTCGGTGTTAGTACCAAAATTTGGTCTAACATTTTCACACATATTTGCTTTCTCTTCTTCGCAGGTATGGATTATACTTGCAGCTGGCAGGCCCGGATCGGCCTTGGATTTCTTGGATTATCCAGAACACATCTTCCTTCATTCAGCAAGATATGTTCTGGGGGGCAAAATGTTGACCCGCTTTTTAGTCAAAGCAGTCATACATGGAATCTCTTCTTAACAATACGCTCAAGTGTTGGGAATACCGTCAGAAGACAGCAAGCGATTTGGTTGAAATCGCATCACAAACAAAGAATGGCCCGGATCTCCTATCGGACGACGTTTTCTGGGCCCGAAATCATCAATTACGGAGCAAAGCTCAGTAATTCTCGTAGCTCTCTGAATAAGCTTCAGTTTGAGCTTTGGTTCAACTCAATCGGACTTACGGTTTGAAAGTTATGCCTATTTCCGTGAACGGATGCAGAACCGGAAACTTGGATTTGGAATTAGCATATCCCTTTCGGATCGGATCGGCCTAGGAGGACCGGATCGGATTAAGACATCACTCCTTCACCAACTCAGCATCTTCCCTTCAACGCACAGGTGTCGGATCGGATTGGAGACCCCGGTTCGGATCGGGATGAGGCAGACCCGACCCGCCTGCATTAATCTACACAAAACTTCGCAATGTCTTCGGCTCCAAAGCTCCGCACCGGTTCGGATCGAGACCGAACCGATCCCCCTCGACTCTGCACAGAAGTGCACGCACGCTCTCTGCTAGAACAACCGGCTCGGTTCGGATCCAATCCGAACCGACTGGGCCTGCTGCTGCCACACTTCAGATTTGACTGATTCTCTTGCCATAACCACCTCCTACAAACACGGATCGGCCTCCACCTATCCTAGCACGACCTGAATACCACTTCTCCACTACTTCCGAGATCACCTCAGCGCGTGCCACGTGCCCCTCCGATCCGAACCGATTCAGACTCCCTGGCACTCCTCTACGCCTATAAATACACCACAACATGGCCATTTCAAGGGACTTTTGGCACTTGTTCTGGAGGGATTCCACCATTATCGACACAAGGACTTTGTGAACAGCGGAAGACCGCCCTCTAATCAATCAAAACACGAGGATTTCGTGTATAATCTTCCCTTTAATCTCCTCTTCTTCACTGTAAACACGAGGATTTCATGTATAAACTGCAAACAAACATCATTGTAATAGTTTACTTAAGATTTAAGAAACTATAAAGTGGACGTAGGCTTGGATTTAGCCCAACCACTATAAAAATATTGTGTGTATGCTTTACTTTTACTGCTTTTTCTGCATTGTTCGGTGATCGTGAGGTTGTCACGTTGAATTTGGGTGTTAGTACCAAAATTTGGTCTAACATTTTCACACATATTTGCTTTCTCTTCTTCGCAGGTATGGATTATACTTGCAGCTGGCAGGCCCGGATCGGACTTGGATTTCTTGGATTATCCAGAACACATCTTCCTTCATTCAGCAAGATATGTTCTGGGGGGCAAAATGTTGACCCGCTTTTTAGTCAAAGCAGTCATACATGGCATCTCTTCTTAACAATACGCTCAAGTGTTGGGAATACCGTCAGAAGACAGCAAGCGATTTGGTTGAAATCGCATCACAAACAAAGAATGGCCCGGATCTCCTATCGGACGACGTTTTCTGGGCCCGAAATCATCAATTACGGAGCAAAGCTCAGTAATTCTCGTAGCTCTCTGAATAAGCTTCAGTTTGAGCTTTGGTTCAACTCAATCGGACTTACGGTTTGAAAGTTATGCCTATTTCCGTGAACGGATGCAGAACCGGAAACTTGGATTTGGAATTAGCATATCCCTTTCGGATCGGATCGGCCTAGGAGGACCGGATCGGATTAAGACATCACTCCTTCACCAACTCAGCATCTTCCCTTCAACGCACAGGTGCCGGATCGGATTGGAGACCCCGGTTCGGATCGGGATGAGGCAGACCCGACCCGCCTGCATTAATCTACACAAAACTTCGCAATGTCTTCGGCTCCAAAGCTCCGCACCGGTTTGGATCGAGACCGAACCGATCCCCCTCGACTCTGCACAGAAGTGCACGCACGCTCTCTGCTAGAACAACCGGCTCGGTTCGGATCCAATCCGAACCGACTGGGCCTGCTGCTGCCACACTTCAGATTTGACTGATTCTCTTGCCATAACCACCTCCTACAAACACGGATCGGCCTCCACCTATCCTAGCACGACCTGAATACCACTTCTCCACTACTTCCGAGATCACCTCAGCGCGTGCCACGTGCCCCTCCGATCCGAACCGATTCAGACTCCCTGGCACTCCTCTACGCCTATAAATACACCACAACATGGCCATTTCAAGGGACTTTTGGCACTTGTTCTGGAGGGATTCCACCATTATCGACACAAGGACTTTGTGAACAGCGGAAGACCGCCCTCTAATCAATCAAAACACGAGGATTTCGTGTATAATCTTCCCTTTAATCTCCTCTTCTTCACTGTAAACACGAGGATTTCATGTATAAACTGCAAACAAACATCATTGTAATAGTTTACTTAAGATTTAAGAAACTATAAAGTGGACGTAGGCTTGGATTTAGCCCAACCACTATAAAAATATTGTGTGTATGCTTTACTTTTACTGCTTTTTCTGCATTGTTCGGTGATCGTGAGGTTGTCACGTTGAATTTGGGTGTTAGTACCAAAATTTGGTCTAACATTTTCACACATATTTGCTTTCTCTTCTTCGCAGGTATGGATTATACTTGCAGCTGGCAGGCCCGGATCGGACTTGGATTTCTTGGATTATCCAGAACACATCTTCCTTCATTCAGCAAGATATGTTCTGGGGGGCAAAATGTTGACCCGCTTTTTAGTCAAAGCAGTCATACATGGCATCTCTTCTTAACAATACGCTCAAGTGTTGGGAATACCGTCAGAAGACAGCAAGCGATTTGGTTGAAATCGCATCACAAACAAAGAATGGCCCGGATCTCCTATCGGACGACGTTTTCTGGGCCCGAAATCATCAATTATGGAGCAGAGCTCAGTAATTCTCGTAGCTCTCTGAATAAGCTTCAGTTTGAGCTTTGGTTCAACTCAATCGGACTTACGGTTTGAAAGTTATGCCTATTTCCGTGAACGGATGCAGAACCGGAAACTTGGATTTGGAATTAGCATATCCCTTTCGGATCGGATCGGCCTAGGAGGACCGGATCGGATTAAGACATCACTCCTTCACCAACTCAGCATCTTCCCTTCAACGCACAGGTGTCGGATCGGATTGGAGACCCCGGTTCGGATCGGGATGAGGCAGACCCGACCCGCCTGCATTAATCTACACAAAACTTCGCAATGTCTTCGGCTCCAAAGCTCCGCACCGGTTCGGATCGAGACCGAACCGATCCCCCTCGACTCTGCACAGAAGTGCACGCACGCTCTCTGCTAGAACAACCGGCTCGGTTCGGATCCAATCCGAACCGACTGGGCCTGCTGCTGCCACACTTCAGATTTGACTGATTCTCTTGCCATAACCACCTCCTACAAACACGGATCGGCCTCCACCTATCCTAGCACGACCTGAATACCACTTCTCCACTACTTCCGAGATCACCTCAGCGCGTGCCACGTGCCCCTCCGATCCGAACCGATTCAGACTCCCTGGCACTCCTCTACGCCTATAAATACACCACAACATGGCCATTTCAAGGGACTTTTGGCACTTGTTCTGGAGGGATTCCACCATTATCGACACAAGGACTTTGTGAACAGCGGAAGACCGCCCTCTAATCAATCAAAACACGAGGATTTCGTGTATAATCTTCCCTTTAATCTCCTCTTCTTCACTGTAAACACGAGGATTTCATGTATAAACTGCAAACAAACATCATTGTAATAGTTTACTTAAGATTTAAGAAACTATAAAGTGGACGTAGGCTTGGATTTAGCCCAACCACTATAAAAATATTGTGTGTATGCTTTACTTTTACTGCTTTTTCTGCATTGTTCGGTGATCGTGAGGTTGTCACGTTGAATTTGGGTGTTAGTACCAAAATTTGGTCTAACATTTTCACACATATTTGCTTTCTCTTCTTCGCAGGTATGGATTATACTTGCAGCTGGCAGGCCCGGATCGGACTTGGATTTCTTGGATTATCCAGAACACATCTTCCTTCATTCAGCAAGATATGTTCTGGGGGGCAAAATGTTGACCCGCTTTTTAGTCAAAGCAGTCATACATGGCATCTCTTCTTAACAATACGCTCAAGTGTTGGGAATACCGTCAGAAGACAGCAAGCGATTTGGTTGAAATCGCATCACAAACAAAGAATGGCCCGGATCTCCTATCGGACGACGTTTTCTGGGCCCGAAATCATCAATTATGGAGCAGAGCTCAGTAATTCTCGTAGCTCTCTGAATAAGCTTCAGTTTGAGCTTTGGTTCAACTCAATCGGACTTACGGTTTGAAAGTTATGCCTATTTCCGTGAACGGATGCAGAACCGGAAACTTGGATTTGGAATTAGCATATCCCTTTCGGATCGGATCGGCCTAGGAGGACCGGATCGGATTAAGACATCACTCCTTCACCAACTCAGCATCTTCCCTTCAACGCACAGGTGCCGGATCGGATTGGAGACCCCGGTTCGGATCGGGATGAGGCAGACCCGACCCGCCTGCATTAATCTACACAAAACTTCGCAATGTCTTCGGCTCCAAAGCTCCGCACCGGTTTGGATCGAGACCGAACCGATCCCCCTCGACTCTGCACAGAAGTGCACGCACGCTCTCTGCTAGAACAACCGGCTCGGTTCGGATCCAATCCGAACCGACTGGGCCTGCTGCTGCCACACTTCAGATTTGACTGATTCTCTTGCCATAACCACCTCCTACAAACACGGATCGGCCTCCACCTATCCTAGCACGACCTGAATACCACTTCTCCACTACTTCCGAGATCACCTCAGCGCGTGCCACGTGCCCCTCCGATCCGAACCGATTCAGACTCCCTGGCACTCCTCTACGCCTATAAATACACCACAACATGGCCATTTCAAGGGACTTTTGGCACTTGTTCTGGAGGGATTCCACCATTATCGACACAAGGACTTTGTGAACAGCGGAAGACCGCCCTCTAATCAATCAAAACACGAGGATTTCGTGTATAATCTTCCCTTTAATCTCCTCTTCTTCACTGTAAACACGAGGATTTCATGTATAAACTGCAAACAAACATCATTGTAATAGTTTACTTAAGATTTAAGAAACTATAAAGTGGACGTAGGCTTGGATTGAGCCCAACCACTATAAAAATATTGTGTGTATGCTTTACTTTTACTGCTTTTTCTGCATTGTTCGGTGATCGTGAGGTTGTCACGTTGAATTTGGGTGTTAGTACCAAAATTTGGTCTAACATTTTCACACATATTTGCTTTCTCTTCTTCGCAGGTATGGATTATACTTGCAGCTGGCAGGCCCGGATCGGCCTTGGATTTCTTGGATTATCCAGAACACATCTTCCTTCATTCAGCAAGATATGTTCTGGGGGGCAAAATGTTGACCCGCTTTTTAGTCAAAGCAGTCATACATGGAATCTCTTCTTAACAATACGCTCAAGTGTTGGGAATACCGTCAGAAGACAGCAAGCGATTTGGTTGAAATCGCATCACAAACAAAGAATGGCCCGGATCTCCTATCGGACGACGTTTTCTGGGCCCGAAATCATCAATTACGGAGCAGAGCTCAGTAATTCTCGTAGCTCTCTGAATAAGCTTCAGTTTGAGCTTTGGTTCAACTCAATCGGACTTACGGTTTGAAAGTTATGCCTATTTCCGTGAACGGATGCAGAACCGGAAACTTGGATTTGGAATTAGCATATCCCTTTCGGATCGGATCGGCCTAGGAGGACCGGATCGGATTAAGACATCACTCCTTCACCAACTCAGCATCTTCCCTTCAACGCACAGGTGCCGGATCGGATTGGAGACCCCGGTTCGGATCGGGATGAGGCAGACCCGACCCGCCTGCATTAATCTACACAAAACTTCGCAATGTCTTCGGCTCCAAAGCTCCGCACCGGTTCGGATCGAGACCGAACCGATCCCCCTCGACTCTGCACAGAAGTGCACGCACGCTCTCTGCTAGAACAACCGGCTCGGTTCGGATCCAATCCGAACCGACTGGGCCTGCTGCTGCCACACTTCAGATTTGACTGATTCTCTTGCCATAACCACCTCCTACAAACACGGATCGGCCTCCACCTATCCTAGCACTACCTGAATACCACTTCTCCACTACTTCCGAGATCACCTCAGCGCGTGCCACGTGCCCCTCCGATCCGAACCGATTCAGACTCCCTGGCACTCCTCTACGCCTATAAATACACCACAACATGGCCATTTCATGGGACTTTTGGCACTTGTTCTGGAGGGATTCCACCATTATCGACACAAGGACTTTGTGAACAGCGGAAGACCGCCCTCTAGTCAATCAAAACACGAGGATTTCGTGTATAATCTTCCCTTTAATCTCCTCTTCTTCACTGTAAACACGAGGATTTCATGTATAAACTGCAAACAAACATCATTGTAATAGTTTACTTAAGATTTAAGAAACTATAAAGTGGACGTAGGCTTGGATTGAGCCCAACCACTATAAAAATATTGTGTGTATGCTTTACTTTTACTGCTTTTTCTGCATTGTTCGGTGATCGTGAGGTTGTCACGTTGAATTTGGGTGTTAGTACCAAAATTTGGTCTAACATTTTCACACATATTTGCTTTCTCTTCTTCGCAGGTATGGATTATACTTGCAGCTGGCAGGCCCGGATCGGCCTTGGATTTCTTGGATTATCCAGAACACATCTTCCTTCATTCAGCAAGATATGTTCTGAGGGGCAAAATGTTGACCCGCTTTTTAGTCAAAGCAGTCATACATGGAATCTCTTCTTAACAATACGCTCAAGTGTTGGGAATACCGTCAGAAGACAGCAAGCGATTTGGTTGAAATCGCATCACAAACAAAGAATGGCCCGGATCTCCTATCGGACGACGTTTTCTGGGCCCGAAATCATCAATTACGGAGCAGAGCTCAGTAATTCTCGTAGCTCTCTGAATAAGCTTCAGTTTGAGCTTTGGTTCAACTCAATCGGACTTACGGTTTGAAAGTTATGCCTATTTCCGTGAACGGATGCAGAACCGGAAACTTGGATTTGGAATTAGCATATCCCTTTCGGATCGGATCGGCCTAGGAGGACCGGATCGGATTAAGACATCACTCCTTCACCAACTCAGCATCTTCCCTTCAACGCACAGGTGCCGGATCGGATTGGAGACCCCGGTTCGGATCGGGATGAGGCAGACCCGACCCGCCTGCATTAATCTACACAAAACTTCGCAATGTCTTCGGCTCCAAAGCTCCGCACCGGTTCGGATCGAGACCGAACCGATCCCCCTCGACTCTGCACAGAAGTGCACGCACGCTCTCTGCTAGAACAACCGGCTCGGTTCGGATCCAATCCGAACCGACTGGGCCTGCTGCTGCCACACTTCAGATTTGACTGATTCTCTTGCCATAACCACCTCCTACAAACACGGATCGGCCTCCACCTATCCTAGCACGACCTGAATACCACTTCTCCACTACTTCCGAGATCACCTCAGCGCGTGCCACGTGCCCCTCCGATCCGAACCGATTCAGACTCCCTGGCACTCCTCTACGCCTATAAATACACCACAACATGGCCATTTCAAGGGACTTTTGGCACTTGTTCTGGAGGGATTCCACCATTATCGACACAAGGACTTTGTGAACAGCGGAAGACCGCCCTCTAATCAATCAAAACACGAGGATTTCGTGTATAATCTTCCCTTTAATCTCCTCTTCTTCACTGTAAACACGAGGATTTCATGTATAAACTGCAAACAAACATCATTGTAATAGTTTACTTAAGATTTAAGAAACTATAAAGTGGACGTAGGCTTGGATTGAGCCCAACCACTATAAAAATATTGTGTGTATGCTTTACTTTTACTGCTTTTTCTGCATTGTTCGGTGATCGTGAGGTTGTCACGTTGAATTTGGGTGTTAGTACCAAAATTTGGTCTAACATTTTCACACATATTTGCTTTCTCTTCTTCGCAGGTATGGATTATACTTGCAGCTGGCAGGCCCGGATCGGCCTTGGATTTCTTGGATTATCCAGAACACATCTTCCTTCATTCAGCAAGATATGTTCTGGGGGGCAAAATGTTGACCCGCTTTTTAGTCAAAGCAGTCATACATGGAATCTCTTCTTAACAATACGCTCAAGTGTTGGGAATACCGTCAGAAGACAGCAAGCGATTTGGTTGAAATCGCATCACAAACAAAGAATGGCCCGGATCTCCTATCGGACGACGTTTTCTGGGCCCGAAATCATCAATTACGGAGCAAAGCTCAGTAATTCTCGTAGCTCTCTGAATAAGCTTCAGTTTGAGCTTTGGTTCAACTCAATCGGACTTACGGTTTGAAAGTTATGCCTATTTCCGTGAACGGATGCAGAACCGGAAACTTGGATTTGGAATTAGCATATCCCTTTCGGATCGGATCGGCCTAGGAGGACCGGATCGGATTAAGACATCACTCCTTCACCAACTCAGCATCTTCCCTTCAACGCACAGGTGCCGGATCGGATTGGAGACCCCGGTTCGGATCGGGATGAGGCAGACCCGACCCGCCTGCATTAATCTACACAAAACTTCGCAATGTCTTCGGCTCCAAAGCTCCGCACCGGTTCGGATCGAGACCGAACCGATCCCCCTCGACTCTGCACAGAAGTGCACGCACGCTCTCTGCTAGAACAACCGGCTCGGTTCGGATCCAATCCGAACCGACTGGGCCTGCTGCTGCCACACTTCAGATTTGACTGATTCTCTTGCCATAACCACCTCCTACAAACACGGATCGGCCTCCACCTATCCTAGCACTACCTGAATACCACTTCTCCACTACTTCCGAGATCACCTCAGCGCGTGCCACGTGCCCCTCCGATCCGAACCGATTCAGACTCCCTGGCACTCCTCTACGCCTATAAATACACCACAACATGGCCATTTCATGGGACTTTTGGCACTTGTTCTGGAGGGATTCCACCATTATCGACACAAGGACTTTGTGAACAGCGGAAGACCGCCCTCTAGTCAATCAAAACACGAGGATTTCGTGTATAATCTTCCCTTTAATCTCCTCTTCTTCACTGTAAACACGAGGATTTCATGTATAAACTGCAAACAAACATCATTGTAATAGTTTACTTAAGATTTAAGAAACTATAAAGTGGACGTAGGCTTGGATTGAGCCCAACCACTATAAAAATATTGTGTGTATGCTTTACTTTTACTGCTTTTTCTGCATTGTTCGGTGATCGTGAGGTTGTCACGTTGAATTTGGGTGTTAGTACCAAAATTTGGTCTAACATTTTCACACATATTTGCTTTCTCTTCTTCGCAGGTATGGATTATACTTGCAGCTGGCAGGCCCGGATCGGCCTTGGATTTCTTGGATTATCCAGAACACATCTTCCTTCATTCAGCAAGATATGTTCTGAGGGGCAAAATGTTGACCCGCTTTTTAGTCAAAGCAGTCATACATGGAATCTCTTCTTAACAATACGCTCAAGTGTTGGGAATACCGTCAGAAGACAGCAAGCGATTTGGTTGAAATCGCATCACAAACAAAGAATGGCCCGGATCTCCTATCGGACGACGTTTTCTGGGCCCGAAATCATCAATTACGGAGCAGAGCTCAGTAATTCTCGTAGCTCTCTGAATAAGCTTCAGTTTGAGCTTTGGTTCAACTCAATCGGACTTACGGTTTGAAAGTTATGCCTATTTCCGTGAACGGATGCAGAACCGGAAACTTGGATTTGGAATTAGCATATCCCTTTCGGATCGGATCGGCCTAGGAGGACCGGATCGGATTAAGACATCACTCCTTCACCAACTCAGCATCTTCCCTTCAACGCACAGGTGCCGGATCGGATTGGAGACCCCGGTTCGGATCGGGATGAGGCAGACCCGACCCGCCTGCATTAATCTACACAAAACTTCGCAATGTCTTCGGCTCCAAAGCTCCGCACCGGTTCGGATCGAGACCGAACCGATCCCCCTCGACTCTGCACAGAAGTGCACGCACGCTCTCTGCTAGAACAACCGGCTCGGTTCGGATCCAATCCGAACCGACTGGGCCTGCTGCTGCCACACTTCAGATTTGACTGATTCTCTTGCCATAACCACCTCCTACAAACACGGATCGGCCTCCACCTATCCTAGCACGACCTGAATACCACTTCTCCACTACTTCCGAGATCACCTCAGCGCGTGCCACGTGCCCCTCCGATCCGAACCGATTCAGACTCCCTGGCACTCCTCTACGCCTATAAATACACCACAACATGGCCATTTCAAGGGACTTTTGGCACTTGTTCTGGAGGGATTCCACCATTATCGACACAAGGACTTTGTGAACAGCGGAAGACCGCCCTCTAATCAATCAAAACACGAGGATTTCGTGTATAATCTTCCCTTTAATCTCCTCTTCTTCACTGTAAACACGAGGATTTCATGTATAAACTGCAAACAAACATCATTGTAATAGTTTACTTAAGATTTAAGAAACTATAAAGTGGACGTAGGCTTGGATTGAGCCCAACCACTATAAAAATATTGTGTGTATGCTTTACTTTTACTGCTTTTTCTGCATTGTTCGGTGATCGTGAGGTTGTCACGTTGAATTTGGGTGTTAGTACCAAAATTTGGTCTAACATTTTCACACATATTTGCTTTCTCTTCTTCGCAGGTATGGATTATACTTGCAGCTGGCAGGCCCGGATCGGCCTTGGATTTCTTGGATTATCCAGAACACATCTTCCTTCATTCAGCAAGATATGTTCTGGGGGGCAAAATGTTGACCCGCTTTTTAGTCAAAGCAGTCATACATGGAATCTCTTCTTAACAATACGCTCAAGTGTTGGGAATACCGTCAGAAGACAGCAAGCGATTTGGTTGAAATCGCATCACAAACAAAGAATGGCCCGGATCTCCTATCGGACGACGTTTTCTGGGCCCGAAATCATCAATTACGGAGCAAAGCTCAGTAATTCTCGTAGCTCTCTGAATAAGCTTCAGTTTGAGCTTTGGTTCAACTCAATCGGACTTACGGTTTGAAAGTTATGCCTATTTCCGTGAACGGATGCAGAACCGGAAACTTGGATTTGGAATTAGCATATCCCTTTCGGATCGGATCGGCCTAGGAGGACCGGATCGGATTAAGACATCACTCCTTCACCAACTCAGCATCTTCCCTTCAACGCACAGGTGCCGGATCGGATTGGAGACCCCGGTTCGGATCGGGATGAGGCAGACCCGACCCGCCTGCATTAATCTACACAAAACTTCGCAATGTCTTCGGCTCCAAAGCTCCGCACCGGTTCGGATCGAGACCGAACCGATCCCCCTCGACTCTGCACAGAAGTGCACGCACGCTCTCTGCTAGAACAACCGGCTCGGTTCGGATCCAATCCGAACCGACTGGGCCTGCTGCTGCCACACTTCAGATTTGACTGATTCTCTTGCCATAACCACCTCCTACAAACACGGATCGGCCTCCACCTATCCTAGCACTACCTGAATACCACTTCTCCACTACTTCCGAGATCACCTCAGCGCGTGCCACGTGCCCCTCCGATCCGAACCGATTCAGACTCCCTGGCACTCCTCTACGCCTATAAATACACCACAACATGGCCATTTCATGGGACTTTTAGCACTTGTTCTGGAGGGATTCCACCATTATCGACACAAGGACTTTGTGAACAGCGGAAGACCGCCCTCTAGTCAATCAAAACACGAGGATTTCGTGTATAATCTTCCCTTTAATCTCCTCTTCTTCACTGTAAACACGAGGATTTCATGTATAAACTGCAAACAAACATCATTGTAATAGTTTACTTAAGATTTAAGAAACTATAAAGTGGACGTAGGCTTGGATTGAGCCCAACCACTATAAAAATATTGTGTGTATGCTTTACTTTTACTGCTTTTTCTGCATTGTTCGGTGATCGTGAGGTTGTCACGTTGAATTTGGGTGTTAGTACCAAAATTTGGTCTAACATTTTCACACATATTTGCTTTCTCTTCTTCGCAGGTATGGATTATACTTGCAGCTGGCAGGCCCGGATCGGCCTTGGATTTCTTGGATTATCCAGAACACATCTTCCTTCATTCAGCAAGATATGTTCTGAGGGGCAAAATGTTGACCCGCTTTTTAGTCAAAGCAGTCATACATGGAATCTCTTCTTAACAATACGCTCAAGTGTTGGGAATACCGTCAGAAGACAGCAAGCGATTTGGTTGAAATCGCATCACAAACAAAGAATGGCCCGGATCTCCTATCGGACGACGTTTTCTGGGCCCGAAATCATCAATTACGGAGCAAAGCTCAGTAATTCTCGTAGCTCTCTGAATAAGCTTCAGTTTGAGCTTTGGTTCAACTCAATCGGACTTACGGTTTGAAAGTTATGCCTATTTCCGTGAACGGATGCAGAACCGGAAACTTGGATTTGGAATTAGCATATCCCTTTCGGATCGGATCGGCCTAGGAGGACCGGATCGGATTAAGACATCACTCCTTCACCAACTCAGCATCTTCCCTTCAACGCACAGGTGCCGGATCGGATTGGAGACCCCGGTTCGGATCGGGATGAGGCAGACCCGACCCGCCTGCATTAATCTACACAAAACTTCGCAATGTCTTCGGCTCCAAAGCTCCGCACCGGTTCGGATCGAGACCGAACCGATCCCCCTCGACTCTGCACAGAAGTGCACGCACGCTCTCTGCTAGAACAACCGGCTCGGTTCGGATCCAATCCGAACCGACTGGGCCTGCTGCTGCCACACTTCAGATTTGACTGATTCTCTTGCCATAACCACCTCCTACAAACACGGATCGGCCTCCACCTATCCTAGCACGACCTGAATACCACTTCTCCACTACTTCCGAGATCACCTCAGCGCGTGCCACGTGCCCCTCCGATCCGAACCGATTCAGACTCCCTGGCACTCCTCTACGCCTATAAATACACCACAACATGGCCATTTCAAGGGACTTTTGGCACTTGTTCTGGAGGGATTCCACCATTATCGACACAAGGACTTTGTGAACAGCGGAAGACCGCCCTCTAATCAATCAAAACACGAGGATTTCGTGTATAATCTTCCCTTTAATCTCCTCTTCTTCACTGTAAACACGAGGATTTCATGTATAAACTGCAAACAAACATCATTGTAATAGTTTACTTAAGATTTAAGAAACTATAAAGTGGACGTAGGCTTGGATTGAGCCCAACCACTATAAAAATATTGTGTGTATGCTTTACTTTTACTGCTTTTTCTGCATTGTTCGGTGATCGTGAGGTTGTCACGTTGAATTTGGGTGTTAGTACCAAAATTTGGTCTAACATTTTCACACATATTTGCTTTCTCTTCTTCGCAGGTATGGATTATACTTGCAGCTGGCAGGCCCGGATCGGCCTTGGATTTCTTGGATTATCCAGAACACATCTTCCTTCATTCAGCAAGATATGTTCTGGGGGGCAAAATGTTGACCCGCTTTTTAGTCAAAGCAGTCATACATGGAATCTCTTCTTAACAATACGCTCAAGTGTTGGGAATACCGTCAGAAGACAGCAAGCGATTTGGTTGAAATCACATCACAAACAAAGAATGGCCCGGATCTCCTATCGGACGACGTTTTCTGGGCCCGAAATCATCAATTACGGAGCAGAGCTCAGTAATTCTCGTAGCTCTCTGAATAAGCTTCAGTTTGAGCTTTGGTTCAACTCAATCGGACTTACGGTTTGAAAGTTATGCCTATTTCCGTGAACGGATGCAGAACCGGAAACTTGGATTTGGAATTAGCATATCCCTTTCGGATCGGATCGGCCTAGGAGGACCGGATCGGATTAAGACATCACTCCTTCACCAACTCAGCATCTTCCCTTCAACGCACAGGTGCCGGATCGGATTGGAGACCCCGGTTCGGATCGGGATGAGGCAGACCCGACCCGCCTGCATTAATCTACACAAAACTTCGCAATGTCTTCGGCTCCAAAGCTCCGCACCGGTTCGGATCGAGACCGAACCGATCCCCCTCGACTCTGCACAGAAGTGCACGCACGCTCTCTGCTAGAACAACCGGCTCGGTTCGGATCCAATCCGAACCGACTGGGCCTGCTGCTGCCACACTTCAGATTTGACTGATTCTCTTGCCATAACCACCTCCTACAAACACGGATCGGCCTCCACCTATCCTAGCACTACCTGAATACCACTTCTCCACTACTTCCGAGATCACCTCAGCGCGTGCCACGTGCCCCTCCGATCCGAACCGATTCAGACTCCCTGGCACTCCTCTACGCCTATAAATACACCACAACATGGCCATTTCATGGGACTTTTGGCACTTGTTCTGGAGGGATTCCACCATTATCGACACAAGGACTTTGTGAACAGCGGAAGACCGCCCTCTAGTCAATCAAAACACGAGGATTTCGTGTATAATCTTCCCTTTAATCTCCTCTTCTTCACTGTAAACACGAGGATTTCATGTATAAACTACAAACAAACATCATTGTAATAGTTTACTTAAGATTTAAGAAACTATAAAGTGGACGTAGGCTTGGATTGAGCCCAACCACTATAAAAATATTGTGTGTATGCTTTACTTTTACTGCTTTTTCTGCATTGTTCGGTGATCGTGAGGTTGTCACGTTGAATTTGGGTGTTAGTACCAAAATTTGGTCTAACATTTTCACACATATTTGCTTTCTCTTCTTCGCAGGTATGGATTATACTTGCAGCTGGCAGGCCCGGATCGGCCTTGGATTTCTTGGATTATCCAGAACACATCTTCCTTCATTCAGCAAGATATGTTCTGGGGGGCAAAATGTTGACCCGCTTTTTAGTCAAAGCAGTCATACATGGAATCTCTTCTTAACAATACGCTCAAGTGTTGGGAATACCGTCAGAAGACAGCAAGCGATTTGGTTGAAATCGCATCACAAACAAAGAATGGCCCGGATCTCCTATCGGACGACGTTTTCTGGGCCCGAAATCATCAATTACGGAGCAAAGCTCAGTAATTCTCGTAGCTCTCTGAATAAGCTTCAGTTTGAGCTTTGGTTCAACTCAATCGGACTTACGGTTTGAAAGTTATGCCTATTTCCGTGAACGGATGCAGAACCGGAAACTTGGATTTGGAATTAGCATATCCCTTTCGGATCGGATCGGCCTAGGAGGACCGGATCGGATTAAGACATCACTCCTTCACCAACTCAGCATCTTCCCTTCAACGCACAGGTGTCGGATCGGATTGGAGACCCCGGTTCGGATCGGGATGAGGCAGACCCGACCCGCCTGCATTAATCTACACAAAACTTCGCAATGTCTTCGGCTCCAAAGCTCCGCACCGGTTCGGATCGAGACCGAACCGATCCCCCTCGACTCTGCACAGAAGTGCACGCACGCTCTCTGCTAGAACAACCGGCTCGGTTCGGATCCAATCCGAACCGACTGGGCCTGCTGCTGCCACACTTCAGATTTGACTGATTCTCTTGCCATAACCACCTCCTACAAACACGGATCGGCCTCCACCTATCCTAGCACTACCTGAATACCACTTCTCCACTACTTCCGAGATCACCTCAGCGCGTGCCACGTGCCCCTCCGATCCGAACCGATTCAGACTCCCTGGCACTCCTCTACGCCTATAAATACACCACAACATGGCCATTTCATGGGACTTTTGGCACTTGTTCTGGAGGGATTCCACCATTATCGACACAAGGACTTTGTGAACAGCGGAAGACCGCCCTCTAGTCAATCAAAACACGAGGATTTCGTGTATAATCTTCCCTTTAATCTCCTCTTCTTCACTGTAAACACGAGGATTTCATGTATAAACTGCAAACAAACATCATTGTAATAGTTTACTTAAGATTTAAGAAACTATAAAGTGGACGTAGGCTTGGATTGAGCCCAACCACTATAAAAATATTGTGTGTATGCTTTACTTTTACTGCTTTTTCTGCATTGTTCGGTGATCGTGAGGTTGTCACGTTGAATTTGGGTGTTAGTACCAAAATTTGGTCTAACATTTTCACACATATTTGCTTTCTCTTCTTCGCAGGTATGGATTATACTTGCAGCTGGCAGGCCCGGATCGGCCTTGGATTTCTTGGATTATCCAGAACACATCTTCCTTCATTCAGCAAGATATGTTCTGGGGGGCAAAATGTTGACCCGCTTTTTAGTCAAAGCAGTCATACATGGAATCTCTTCTTAACAATACGCTCAAGTGTTGGGAATACCGTCAGAAGACAGCAAGCGATTTGGTTGAAATCGCATCACAAACAAAGAATGGCCCGGATCTCCTATCGGACGACGTTTTCTGGGCCCGAAATCATCAATTACGGAGCAAAGCTCAGTAATTCTCGTAGCTCTCTGAATAAGCTTCAGTTTGAGCTTTGGTTCAACTCAATCGGACTTACGGTTTGAAAGTTATGCCTATTTCCGTGAACGGATGCAGAACCGGAAACTTGGATTTGGAATTAGCATATCCCTTTCGGATCGGATCGGCCTAGGAGGACCGGATCGGATTAAGACATCACTCCTTCACCAACTCAGCATCTTCCCTTCAACGCACAGGTGTCGGATCGGATTGGAGACCCCGGTTCGGATCGGGATGAGGCAGACCCGACCCGCCTGCATTAATCTACACAAAACTTCGCAATGTCTTCGGCTCCGAAGCTCCGCACCGGTTCGGATCGAGACCGAACCGATCCCCCTCGACTCTGCACAGAAGTGCACGCACGCTCTCTGCTAGAACAACCGGCTCGGTTCGGATCCAATCCGAACCGACTGGGCCTGCTGCTGCCACACTTCAGATTTGACTGATTCTCTTGCCATAACCACCTCCTACAAACACGGATCGGCCTCCACCTATCCTAGCACTACCTGAATACCACTTCTCCACTACTTCCGAGATCACCTCAGCGCGTGCCACGTGCCCCTCCGATCCGAACCGATTCAGACTCCCTGGCACTCCTCTACGCCTATAAATACACCACAACATGGCCATTTCATGGGACTTTTGGCACTTGTTCTGGAGGGATTCCACCATTATCGACACAAGGACTTTGTGAACAGCGGAAGACCGCCCTCTAGTCAATCAAAACACGAGGATTTCGTGTATAATCTTCCCTTTAATCTCCTCTTCTTCACTGTAAACACGAGGATTTCATGTATAAACTGCAAACAAACATCATTGTAATAGTTTACTTAAGATTTAAGAAACTATAAAGTGGACGTAGGCTTGGATTGAGCCCAACCACTATAAAAATATTGTGTGTATGCTTTACTTTTACTGCTTTTTCTGCATTGTTCGGTGATCGTGAGGTTGTCACGTTGAATTTGGGTGTTAGTACCAAAATTTGGTCTAACATTTTCACACATATTTGCTTTCTCTTCTTCGCAGGTATGGATTATACTTGCAGCTGGCAGGCCCGGATCGGCCTTGGATTTCTTGGATTATCCAGAACACATCTTCCTTCATTCAGCAAGATATGTTCTGGGGGGCAAAATGTTGACCCGCTTTTTAGTCAAAGCAGTCATACATGGAATCTCTTCTTAACAATACGCTCAAGTGTTGGGAATACCGTCAGAAGACAGCAAGCGATTTGGTTGAAATCGCATCACAAACAAAGAATGGCCCGGATCTCCTATCGGACGACGTTTTCTGGGCCCGAAATCATCAATTACGGAGCAAAGCTCAGTAATTCTCGTAGCTCTCTGAATAAGCTTCAGTTTGAGCTTTGGTTCAACTCAATCGGACTTACGGTTTGAAAGTTATGCCTATTTCCGTGAACGGATGCAGAACCGGAAACTTGGATTTGGAATTAGCATATCCCTTTCGGATCGGATCGGCCTAGGAGGACCGGATCGGATTAAGACATCACTCCTTCACCAACTCAGCATCTTCCCTTCAACGCACAGGTGTCGGATCGGATTGGAGACCCCGGTTCGGATCGGGATGAGGCAGACCCGACCCGCCTGCATTAATCTACACAAAACTTCGCAATGTCTTCGGCTCCGAAGCTCCGCACCGGTTCGGATCGAGACCGAACCGATCCCCCTCGACTCTGCACAGAAGTGCACGCACGCTCTCTGCTAGAACAACCGGCTCGGTTCGGATCCAATCCGAACCGACTGGGCCTGCTGCTGCCACACTTCAGATTTGACTGATTCTCTTGCCATAACCACCTCCTACAAACACGGATCGGCCTCCACCTATCCTAGCACTACCTGAATACCACTTCTCCACTACTTCCGAGATCACCTCAGCGCGTGCCACGTGCCCCTCCGATCCGAACCGATTCAGACTCCCTGGCACTCCTCTACGCCTATAAATACACCACAACATGGCCATTTCATGGGACTTTTGGCACTTGTTCTGGAGGGATTCCACCATTATCGACACAAGGACTTTGTGAACAGCGGAAGACCGCCCTCTAGTCAATCAAAACACGAGGATTTCGTGTATAATCTTCCCTTTAATCTCCTCTTCTTCACTGTAAACACGAGGATTTCATGTATAAACTGCAAACAAACATCATTGTAATAGTTTACTTAAGATTTAAGAAACTATAAAGTGGAAGTAGGCTTGGATTGAGCCCAACCACTATAAAAATATTGTGTGTATGCTTTACTTTTACTGCTTTTTCTGCATTGTTCGGTGATCGTGAGGTTGTCACGTTGAATTTGGGTGTTAGTACCAAAATTTGGTCTAACATTTTCACACATATTTGCTTTCTCTTCTTCGCAGGTATGGATTATACTTGCAGCTGGCAGGCCCGGATCGGCCTTGGATTTCTTGGATTATCCAGAACACATCTTCCTTCATTCAGCAAGATATGTTCTGGGGGGCAAAATGTTGACCCGCTTTTTAGTCAAAGCAGTCATACATGGAATCTCTTCTTAACAATACGCTCAAGTGTTGGGAATACCGTCAGAAGACAGCAAGCGATTTGGTTGAAATCGCATCACAAACAAAGAATGGCCCGGATCTCCTATCGGACGACGTTTTCTGGGCCCGAAATCATCAATTACGGAGCAAAGCTCAGTAATTCTCGTAGCTCTCTGAATAAGCTTCAGTTTGAGCTTTGGTTCAACTCAATCGGACTTACGGTTTGAAAGTTATGCCTATTTCCGTGAACGGATGCAGAACCGGAAACTTGGATTTGGAATTAGCATATCCCTTTCGGATCGGATCGGCCTAGGAGGACCGGATCGGATTAAGACATCACTCCTTCACCAACTCAGCATCTTCCCTTCAACGCACAGGTGTCGGATCGGATTGGAGACCCCGGTTCGGATCGGGATGAGGCAGACCCGACCCGCCTGCATTAATCTACACAAAACTTCGCAATGTCTTCGGCTCCAAAGCTCCGCACCGGTTCGGATCGAGACCGAACCGATCCCCCTCGACTCTGCACAGAAGTGCACGCACGCTCTCTGCTAGAACAACCGGCTCGGTTCGGATCCAATCCGAACCGACTGGGCCTGCTGCTGCCACACTTCAGATTTGACTGATTCTCTTGCCATAACCACCTCCTACAAACACGGATCGGCCTCCACCTATCCTAGCACTACCTGAATACCACTTCTCCACTACTTCCGAGATCACCTCAGCGCGTGCCACGTGCCCCTCCGATCCGAACCGATTCAGACTCCCTGGCACTCCTCTACGCCTATAAATACACCACAACATGGCCATTTCATGGGACTTTTGGCACTTGTTCTGGAGGGATTCCACCATTATCGACACAAGGACTTTGTGAACAGCGGAAGACCGCCCTCTAGTCAATCAAAACACGAGGATTTCGTGTATAATCTTCCCTTTAATCTCCTCTTCTTCACTGTAAACACGAGGATTTCATGTATAAACTGCAAACAAACATCATTGTAATAGTTTACTTAAGATTTAAGAAACTATAAAGTGGACGTAGGCTTGGATTGAGCCCAACCACTATAAAAATATTGTGTGTATGCTTTACTTTTACTGCTTTTTCTGCATTGTTCGGTGATCGTGAGGTTGTCACGTTGAATTTGGGTGTTAGTACCAAAATTTGGTCTAACATTTTCACACATATTTGCTTTCTCTTCTTCGCAGGTATGGATTATACTTGCAGCTGGCAGGCCCGGATCGGCCTTGGATTTCTTGGATTATCCAGAACACATCTTCCTTCATTCAGCAAGATATGTTCTGGGGGGCAAAATGTTGACCCGCTTTTTAGTCAAAGCAGTCATACATGGAATCTCTTCTTAACAATACGCTCAAGTGTTGGGAATACCGTCAGAAGACAGCAAGCGATTTGGTTGAAATCGCATCACAAACAAAGAATGGCCCGGATCTCCTATCGGACGACGTTTTCTGGGCCCGAAATCATCAATTACGGAGCAAAGCTCAGTAATTCTCGTAGCTCTCTGAATAAGCTTCAGTTTGAGCTTTGGTTCAACTCAATCGGACTTACGGTTTGAAAGTTATGCCTATTTCCGTGAACGGATGCAGAACCGGAAACTTGGATTTGGAATTAGCATATCCCTTTCGGATCGGATCGGCCTAGGAGGACCGGATCGGATTAAGACATCACTCCTTCACCAACTCAGCATCTTCCCTTCAACGCACAGGTGTCGGATCGGATTGGAGACCCCGGTTCGGATCGGGATGAGGCAGACCCGACCCGCCTGCATTAATCTACACAAAACTTCGCAATGTCTTCGGCTCCAAAGCTCCGCACCGGTTCGGATCGAGACCGAACCGATCCCCCTCGACTCTGCACAGAAGTGCACGCACGCTCTCTGCTAGAACAACCGGCTCGGTTCGGATCCAATCCGAACCGACTGGGCCTGCTGCTGCCACACTTCAGATTTGACTGATTCTCTTGCCATAACCACCTCCTACAAACACGGATCGGCCTCCACCTATCCTAGCACGACCTGAATACCACTTCTCCACTACTTCCGAGATCACCTCAGCGCGTGCCACGTGCCCCTCCGATCCGAACCGATTCAGACTCCCTGGCACTCCTCTACGCCTATAAATACACCACAACATGGCCATTTCAAGGGACTTTTGGCACTTGTTCTGGAGGGATTCCACCATTATCGACACAAGGACTTTGTGAACAGCGGAAGACCGCCCTCTAATCAATCAAAACACGAGGATTTCGTGTATAATCTTCCCTTTAATCTCCTCTTCTTCACTGTAAACACGAGGATTTCATGTATAAACTGCAAACAAACATCATTGTAATAGTTTACTTAAGATTTAAGAAACTATAAAGTGGACGTAGGCTTGGATTGAGCCCAACCACTATAAAAATATTGTGTGTATGCTTTACTTTTACTGCTTTTTCTGCATTGTTCGGTGATCGTGAGGTTGTCACGTTGAATTTGGGTGTTAGTACCAAAATTTGGTCTAACATTTTCACACATATTTGCTTTCTCTTCTTCGCAGGTATGGATTATACTTGCAGCTGGCAGGCCCGGATCGGACTTGGATTTCTTGGATTATCCAGAACACATCTTCCTTCATTCAGCAAGATATGTTCTGGGGGGCAAAATGTTGACCCGCTTTTTAGTGAAAGCAGTCATACATGGCATCTCTTCTTAACAATACGCTCAAGTGTTGGGAATACCGTCAGAAGACAGCAAGCGATTTGGTTGAAATCGCATCACAAACAAAGAATGGCCCGGATCTCCTATCGGACGACGTTTTCTGGGCCCGAAATCATCAATTACGGAGCAGAGCTCAGTAATTCTCGTAGCTCTCTGAATAAGCTTCAGTTTGAGCTTTGGTTCAACTCAATCGGACTTACGGTTTGAAAGTTATGCCTATTTCCGTGAACGGATGCAGAACCGGAAACTTGGATTTGGAATTAGCATATCCCTTTCGGATCGGATCGGCCTAGGAGGACCGGATCGGATTAAGACATCACTCCTTCACCAACTCAGCATCTTCCCTTCAACGCACAGGTGCCGGATCGGATTGGAGACCCCGGTTCGGATCGGGATGAGGCAGACCCGACCCGCCTGCATTAATCTACACAAAACTTCGCAATGTCTTCGGCTCCAAAGCTCCGCACCGGTTCGGATCGAGACCGAACCGATCCCCCTCGACTCTGCACAGAAGTGCACGCACGCTCTCTGCTAGAACAACCGGCTCGGTTCGGATCCAATCCGAACCGACTGGGCCTGCTGCTGCCACACTTCAGATTTGACTGATTCTCTTGCCATAACCACCTCCTACAAACACGGATCGGCCTCCACCTATCCTAGCACTACCTGAATACCACTTCTCCACTACTTCCGAGATCACCTCAGCGCGTGCCACGTGCCCCTCCGATCCGAACCGATTCAGACTCCCTGGCACTCCTCTACGCCTATAAATACACCACAACATGGCCATTTCAAGGGACTTTTGGCACTTGTTCTGGAGGGATTCCACCATTATCGACACAAGGACTTTGTGAACAGCGGAAGACCGCCCTCTAATCAATCAAAACACGAGGATTTCGTGTATAATCTTCCCTTTAATCTCCTCTTCTTCACTGTAAACACGAGGATTTCATGTATAAACTGCAAACAAACATCATTGTAATAGTTTACTTAAGATTTAAGAAACTATAAAGTGGACGTAGGCTTGGATTGAGCCCAACCACTATAAAAATATTGTGTGTATGCTTTACTTTTACTGCTTTTTCTGCATTGTTCGGTGATCGTGAGGTTGTCACGTTGAATTTGGGTGTTAGTACCAAAATTTGGTCTAACATTTTCACACATATTTGCTTTCTCTTCTTCGCAGGTATGGATTATACTTGCAGCTGGCAGGCCCGGATCGGACTTGGATTTCTTGGATTATCCAGAACACATCTTCCTTCATTCAGCAAGATATGTTCTGGGGGGCAAAATGTTGACCCGCTTTTTAGTGAAAGCAGTCATACATGGCATCTCTTCTTAACAATACGCTCAAGTGTTGGGAATACCGTCAGAAGACAGCAAGCGATTTGGTTGAAATCGCATCACAAACAAAGAATGGCCCGGATCTCCTATCGGACGACGTTTTCTGGGCCCGAAATCATCAATTACGGAGCAGAGCTCAGTAATTCTCGTAGCTCTCTGAATAAGCTTCAGTTTGAGCTTTGGTTCAACTCAATCGGACTTACGGTTTGAAAGTTATGCCTATTTCCGTGAACGGATGCAGAACCGGAAACTTGGATTTGGAATTAGCATATCCCTTTCGGATCGGATCGGCCTAGGAGGACCGGATCGGATTAAGACATCACTCCTTCATCAACTCAGCATCTTCCCTTCAACGCACAGGTGCCGGATCGGATTGGAGACCCCGGTTCGGATCGGGATGAGGCAGACCCGACCCGCCTGCATTAATCTACACAAAACTTCGCAATGTCTTCGGCTCCAAAGCTCCGCACCGGTTCGGATCGAGACCGAACCGATCCCCCTCGACTCTGCACAGAAGTGCACGCACGCTCTCTGCTAGAACAACCGGCTCGGTTCGGATCCAATCCGAACCGACTGGGCCTGCTGCTGCCACACTTCAGATTTGACTGATTCTCTTGCCATAACCACCTCCTACAAACACGGATCGGCCTCCACCTATCCTAGCACTACCTGAATACCACTTCTCCACTACTTCCGAGATCACCTCAGCGCGTGCCACGTGCCCCTCCGATCCGAACCGATTCAGACTCCCTGGCACTCCTCTACGCCTATAAATACACCACAACATGGCCATTTCAAGGGACTTTTGGCACTTGTTCTGGAGGGATTCCACCATTATCGACACAAGGACTTTGTGAACAGCGGAAGACCGCCCTCTAGTCAATCAAAACACGAGGATTTCGTGTATAATCTTCCCTTTAATCTCCTCTTCTTCATTGTAAACACGAGGATGTCATGTATAAACTGCAAACAAACATCATTGTAATAGTTTACTTAAGATTTAAGAAACTATAAAGTGGACGTAGGCTTGGATTGAGCCCAACCACTATAAAAATATTGTGTGTATGCTTTACTTTTACTGCTTTTTCTGCATTGTTCGGTGATCGTGAGGTTGTCACGTTGAATTTGGGTGTTAGTACCAAAATTTGGTCTAACATTTTCACACATATTTGCTTTCTCTTCTTCGCAGGTATGGATTATACTTGCAGCTGGCAGGCCCGGATCGGCCTTGGATTTCTTGGATTATCCAGAACACATCTTCCTTCATTCAGCAAGATATGTTCTGGCGGGCAAAATGTTGACCCGCTTTTTAGTCAAAGCAGTCATACATGGAATCTCTTCTTAACAATACGCTCAAGTGTTGGGAATACCGTCAGAAGACAGCAAGCGATTTGGTTGAAATCGCATCACAAACAAAGAATGGCCCGGATCTCCTATCGGACGACTTTTTCTGGGCCCGAAATCATCAATTACGGAGCAGAGCTCAGTAATTCTCGTAGCTCTCTGAATAAGCTTCAGTTTGAGCTTTGGTTCAACTCAATCGGACTTACGGTTTGAAAGTTATGCCTATTTCCGTGAACGGATGCAGAACCGGAAACTTGGATTTGGAATTAGCATATCCCTTTCGGATCGGATCGGCCTAGGAGGACCGGATCGGATTAAGACATCACTCCTTCACCAACTCAGCATCTTCCCTTCAACGCACAGGTGCCGGATCGGATTGGAGACCCCGGTTCGGATCGGGATGAGGCAGACCCGACCCGCCTGCATTAATCTACACAAAACTTCGCAATGTCTTCGGCTCCAAAGCTCCGCACCGGTTCGGATCGAGACCGAACCGATCCCCCTCGACTCTGCACAGAAGTGCACGCACGCTCTCTGCTAGAACAACCGGCTCGGTTCGGATCCAATCCGAACCGACTGGGCCTGCTGCTGCCACACTTCAGATTTGACTGATTCTCTTGCCATAACCACCTCCTACAAACACGGATCGGCCTCCACCTATCCTAGCACTACCTGAATACCACTTCTCCACTACTTCCGAGATCACCTCAGCGCGTGCCACGTGCCCCTCCGATCCGAACCGATTCAGACTCCCTGGCACTCCTCTACGCCTATAAATACACCACAACATGGCCATTTCAAGGGACTTTTGGCACTTGTTCTGGAGGGATTCCACCATTATCGACACAAGGACTTTGTGAACAGCGGAAGACCGCCCTCTAGTCAATCAAAACACGAGGATTTCGTGTATAATCTTCCCTTTAATCTCCTCTTCTTCATTGTAAACACGAGGATTTCATGTATAAACTGCAAACAAACATCATTGTAATAGTTTACTTAAGATTTAAGAAACTATAAAGTGGACGTAGGCTTGGATTGAGCCCAACCACTATAAAAATATTGTGTGTATGCTTTACTTTTACTGCTTTTTCTGCATTGTTCGGTGATCGTGAGGTTGTCACGTTGAATTTGGGTGTTAGTACCAAAATTTGGTCTAACATTTTCACACATATTTGCTTTCTCTTCTTCGCAGGTATGGATTATACTTGCAGCTGGCAGGCCCGGATCGGCCTTGGATTTCTTGGATTATCCAGAACACATCTTCCTTCATTCAGCAAGATATGTTCTGGGGGGCAAAATGTTGACCCGCTTTTTAGTCAAAGCAGTCATACATGGAATCTCTTCTTAACAATACGCTCAAGTGTTGGGAATACCGTCAGAAGACAGCAAGCGATTTGGTTGAAATCGCATCACAAACAAAGAATGGCCCGGATCTCCTATCGGACGACGTTTTCTGGGCCCGAAATCATCAATTACGGAGCAGAGCTCAGTAATTCTCGTAGCTCTCTGAATAAGCTTCAGTTTGAGCTTTGGTTCAACTCAATCGGACTTACGGTTTGAAAGTTATGCCTATTTCCGTGAACGGATGCAGAACCGGAAACTTGGATTTGGAATTAGCATATCCCTTTCGGATCGGATCGGCCTAGGAGGACCGGATCGGATTAAGACATCACTCCTTCACCAACTCAGCATCTTCCCTTCAACGCACAGGTGCCGGATCGGATTGGAGACCCCGGTTCGGATCGGGATGAGGCAGACCCGACCCGCCTGCATTAATCTACACAAAACTTCGCAATGTCTTCGGCTCCAAAGCTCCGCACCGGTTCGGATCGAGACCGAACCGATCCCCCTCGACTCTGCACAGAAGTGCACGCACGCTCTCTGCTAGAACAACCGGCTCGGTTCGGATCCAATCCGAACCGACTGGGCCTGCTGCTGCCACACTTCAGATTTGACTGATTCTCTTGCCATAACCACCTCCTACAAACACGGATCGGCCTCCACCTATCCTAGCACTACCTGAATACCACTTCTCCACTACTTCCGAGATCACCTCAGCGCGTGCCACGTGCCCCTCCGATCCGAACCGATTCAGACTCCCTGGCACTCCTCTACGCCTATAAATACACCACAACATGGCCATTTCAAGGGACTTTTGGCACTTGTTCTGGAGGGATTCCACCATTATCGACACAAGGACTTTGTGAACAGCGGAAGACCGCCCTCTAGTCAATCAAAACACGAGGATTTCGTGTATAATCTTCCCTTTAATCTCCTCTTCTTCACTGTAAACACGAGGATTTCATGTATAAACTGCAAACAAACATCATTGTAATAGTTTACTTAAGATTTAAGAAACTATAAAGTGGACGTAGGCTTGGATTGAGCCCAACCACTATAAAAATATTGTGTGTATGCTTTACTTTTACTGCTTTTTCTGCATTGTTCGGTGATCGTGAGGTTGTCACGTTGAATTTGGGTGTTAGTACCAAAATTTGGTCTAACATTTTCACACATATTTGCTTTCTCTTCTTCGCAGGTATGGATTATACTTGCAGCTGGCAGGCCCGGATCGGCCTTGGATTTCTTGGATTATCCAGAACACATCTTCCTTCATTCAGCAAGATATGTTCTGGGGGGCAAAATGTTGACCCGCTTTTTAGTCAAAGCAGTCATACATGGAATCTCTTCTTAACAATACGCTCAAGTGTTGGGAATACCGTCAGAAGACAGCAAGCGATTTGGTTGAAATCGCATCACAAACAAAGAATGGCCCGGATCTCCTATCGGACGACGTTTTCTGGGCCCGAAATCATCAATTACGGAGCAGAGCTCAGTAATTCTCGTAGCTCTCTGAATAAGCTTCAGTTTGAGCTTTGGTTCAACTCAATCGGACTTACGGTTTGAAAGTTATGCCTATTTCCGTGAACGGATGCAGAACCGGAAACTTGGATTTGGAATTAGCATATCCCTTTCGGATCGGATCGGCCTAGGAGGACCGGATCGGATTAAGACATCACTCCTTCACCAACTCAGCATCTTCCCTTCAACGCACAGGTGCCGGATCGGATTGGAGACCCCGGTTCGGATCGGGATGAGGCAGACCCGACCCGCCTGCATTAATCTACACAAAACTTCGCAATGTCTTCGGCTCCAAAGCTCCGCACCGGTTCGGATCGAGACCGAACCGATCCCCCTCGACTCTGCACAGAAGTGCACGCACGCTCTCTGCTAGAACAACCGGCTCGGTTCGGATCCAATCCGAACCGACTGGGCCTGCTGCTGCCACACTTCAGATTTGACTGATTCTCTTGCCATAACCACCTCCTACAAACACGGATCGGCCTCCACCTATCCTAGCACTACCTGAATACCACTTCTCCACTACTTCCGAGATCACCTCAGCGCGTGCCACGTGCCCCTCCGATCCGAACCGATTCAGACTCCCTGGCACTCCTCTACGCCTATAAATACACCACAACATGGCCATTTCAAGGGACTTTTGGCACTTGTTCTGGAGGGATTCCACCATTATCGACACAAGGACTTTGTGAACAGCGGAAGACCGCCCTCTAGTCAATCAAAACACGAGGATTTCGTGTATAATCTTCCCTTTAATCTCCTCTTCTTCACTGTAAACACGAGGATTTCATGTATAAACTGCAAACAAACATCATTGTAATAGTTTACTTAAGATTTAAGAAACTATAAAGTGGACGTAGGCTTGGATTGAGCCCAACCACTATAAAAATATTGTGTGTATGCTTTACTTTTACTGCTTTTTCTGCATTGTTCGGTGATCGTGAGGTTGTCACGTTGAATTTGGGTGTTAGTACCAAAATTTGGTCTAACATTTTCACACATATTTGCTTTCTCTTCTCCGCAGGTATGGATTATACTTGCAGCTGGCAGGCCCGGATCGGCCTTGGATTTCTTGGATTATCCAGAACACATCTTCCTTCATTCAGCAAGATGTGTTCTGGCGGGCAAAATGTTGACCCGCTTTTTAGTCAAAGCAGTCATACATGGAATCTCTTCTTAACAATACGCTCAAGTGTTGGGAATACCGTCAGAAGACAGCAAGCGATTTGGTTGAAATCGCATCACAAACAAAGAATGGCCCGGATCTCCTATCGGACGACGTTTTCTGGGCCCGAAATCATCAATTACGGAGCAGAGCTCAGTAATTCTCGTAGCTCTCTGAATAAGCTTCAGTTTGAGCTTTGGTTCAACTCAATCGGACTTACGGTTTCAAAGTTATGCCTATTTCCGTGAACGGATGCAGAACCGGAAACTTGGATTTGGAATTAGCATATCCCTTTCGGATCGGATCGGCCTAGGAGGACTGGATCGGATTAAGACATCACTCCTTCACCAACTCAGCATCTTCCCTTCAACGCACAGGTGCCGGATCGGATTGGAGACCCCGGTTCGGATCGGGATGAGGCAGACCCGACCCGCCTGCATTAATCTACACAAAACTTCGCAATGTCTTCGGCTCCAAAGCTCCGCACCGGTTCGGATCGAGACCGAACCGATCCCCCTCGACTCTGCACAGAAGTGCACGCACGCTCTCTGCTAGAACAACCGGCTCGGTTCGGATCCAATCCGAACCGACTGGGCCTGCTGCTGCCACACTTCAGATTTGACTGATTCTCTTGCCATAACCACCTCCTACAAACACGGATCGGCCTCCACCTATCCTAGCACGACCTGAATACCACTTCTCCACTACTTCCGAGATCACCTCAGCGCGTGCCACGTGCCCCTCCGATCCGAACCGATTCAGACTCCCTGGCACTCCTCTACGCCTATAAATACACCACAACATGGCCATTTCAAGGGACTTTTGGCACTTGTTCTGGAGGGATTCCACCATTATCGACACAAGGACTTTGTGAACAGCGGAAGACCGCCCTCTAATCAATCAAAACACGAGGATTTCGTGTATAATCTTCCCTTTAATCTCCTCTTCTTCACTGTAAACACGAGGATTTCATGTATAAACTGCAAACAAACATCATTGTAATAGTTTACTTAAGATTTAAGAAACTATAAAGTGGACGTAGGCTTGGATTGAGCCCAACCACTATAAAAATATTGTGTGTATGCTTTACTTTAACTGCTTTTTCTGCATTGTTCGGTGATCGTGAGGTTGTCACGTTGAATTTGGGTGCTAGTACCAAAATTTGGTCTAACATTTTCACACATATTTGCTTTCTCTTCTTCGCAGGTATGGATTATACTTGCAGCTGGCAGGCCCGGATCGGCCTTGGATTTCTTGGATTATCCAGAACACATCTTCCTTCATTCAGCAAGATATGTTCTGAGGGGCAAAATGTTGACCCGCTTTTTAGTCAAAGCAGTCATACATGGAATCTCTTCTTAACAATACGCTCAAGTGTTGGGAATACCGTCAGAAGACAGCAAGCGATTTGGTTGAAATCGCATCACAAACAAAGAATGGCCCGGATCTCCTATCGGACGACGTTTTCTGGGCCCGAAATCATCAATTACGGAGCAGAGCTCAGTAATTCTCGTAGCTCTCTGAATAAGCTTCAGTTTGAGCTTTGGTTCAACTCAATCGGACTTACGGTTTCAAAGTTATGCCTATTTCCGTGAACGGATGCAGAACCGGAAACTTGGATTTGGAATTAGCATATCCCTTTCGGATCGGATCGGCCTAGGAGGACCGGATCGGATTAAGACATCACTCCTTCACCAACTCAGCATCTTCCCTTCAACGCACAGGTGCCGGATCGGATTGGAGACCCCGGTTCGGATCGGGATGAGGCAGACCCGACCCGCCTGCATTAATCTACACAAAACTTCGCAATGTCTTCGGCTCCAAAGCTCCGCACCGGTTCGGATCGAGACCGAACCGATCCCCCTCGACTCTGCACAGAAGTGCACGCACGCTCTCTGCTAGAACAACCGGCTCGGTTCGGATCCAATCCGAACCGACTGGGCCTGCTGCTGCCACACTTCAGATTTGACTGATTCTCTTGCCATAACCACCTCCTACAAACACGGATCGGCCTCCACCTATCCTAGCACGACCTGAATACCACTTCTCCACTACTTCCGAGATCACCTCAGCGCGTGCCACGTGCCCCTCCGATCCGAACCGATTCAGACTCCCTGGCACTCCTCTACGCCTATAAATACACCACAACATGGCCATTTCAAGGGACTTTTGGCACTTGTTCTGGAGGGATTCCACCATTATCGACACAAGGACTTTGTGAACAGCGGAAGACCGCCCTCTAATCAATCAAAACACGAGGATTTCGTGTATAATCTTCCCTTTAATCTCCTCTTCTTCACTGTAAACACGAGGATTTCATGTATAAACTGCAAACAAACATCATTGTAATAGTTTACTTAAGATTTAAGAAACTATAAAGTGGACGTAGGCTTGGATTGAGCCCAACCACTATAAAAATATTGTGTGTATGCTTTACTTTAACTGCTTTTTCTGCATTGTTCGGTGATCGTGAGGTTGTCACGTTGAATTTGGGTGCTAGTACCAAAATTTGGTCTAACATTTTCACACATATTTGCTTTCTCTTCTTCGCAGGTATGGATTATACTTGCAGCTGGCAGGCCCGGATCGGCCTTGGATTTCTTGGATTATCCAGAACACATCTTCCTTCATTCAGCAAGATATGTTCTGAGGGGCAAAATGTTGACCCGCTTTTTAGTCAAAGCAGTCATACATGGAATCTCTTCTTAACAATACGCTCAAGTGTTGGGAATACCGTCAGAAGACAGCAAGCGATTTGGTTGAAATCGCATCACAAACAAAGAATGGCCCGGATCTCCTATCGGACGACGTTTTCTGGGCCCGAAATCATCAATTACGGAGCAGAGCTCAGTAATTCTCGTAGCTCTCTGAATAAGCTTCAGTTTGAGCTTTGGTTCAACTCAATCGGACTTACGGTTTCAAAGTTATGCCTATTTCCGTGAACGGATGCAGAACCGGAAACTTGGATTTGGAATTAGCATATCCCTTTCGGATCGGATCGGCCTAGGAGGACCGGATCGGATTAAGACATCACTCCTTCACCAACTCAGCATCTTCCCTTCAACGCACAGGTGCCGGATCGGATTGGAGACCCCGGTTCGGATCGGGATGAGGCAGACCCGACCCGCCTGCATTAATCTACACAAAACTTCGCAATGTCTTCGGCTCCAAAGCTCCGCACCGGTTCGGATCGAGACCGAACCGATCCCCCTCGACTCTGCACAGAAGTGCACGCACGCTCTCTGCTAGAACAACCGGCTCGGTTCGGATCCAATCCGAACCGACTGGGCCTGCTGCTGCCACACTTCAGATTTGACTGATTCTCTTGCCATAACCACCTCCTACAAACACGGATCGGCCTCCACCTATCCTAGCACGACCTGAATACCACTTCTCCACTACTTCCGAGATCACCTCAGCGCGTGCCACGTGCCCCTCCGATCCGAACCGATTCAGACTCCCTGGCACTCCTCTACGCCTATAAATACACCACAACATGGCCATTTCAAGGGACTTTTGGCACTTGTTCTGGAGGGATTCCACCATTATCGACACAAGGACTTTGTGAACAGCGGAAGACCGCCCTCTAATCAATCAAAACACGAGGATTTCGTGTATAATCTTCCCTTTAATCTCCTCTTCTTCACTGTAAACACGAGGATTTCATGTATAAACTGCAAACAAACATCATTGTAATAGTTTACTTAAGATTTAAGAAACTATAAAGTGGACGTAGGCTTGGATTGAGCCCAACCACTATAAAAATATTGTGTGTATGCTTTACTTTTACTGCTTTTTCTGCATTGTTCGGTGATCGTGAGGTTGTCACGTTGAATTTGGGTGCTAGTACCAAAATTTGGTCTAACATTTTCACACATATTTGCTTTCTCTTCTTCGCAGGTATGGATTATACTTGCAGCTGGCAGGCCCGGATCGGCCTTGGATTTCTTGGATTATCCAGAACACATCTTCCTTCATTCAGCAAGATATGTTCTGAGGGGCAAAATGTTGACCCGCTTTTTAGTCAAAGCAGTCATACATGGAATCTCTTCTTAACAATACGCTCAAGTGTTGGGAATACCGTCAGAAGACAGCAAGCGATTTGGTTGAAATCGCATCACAAACAAAGAATGGCCCGGATCTCCTATCGGACGACGTTTTCTGGGCCCGAAATCATCAATTACGGAGCAGAGCTCAGTAATTCTCGTAGCTCTCTGAATAAGCTTCAGTTTGAGCTTTGGTTCAACTCAATCGGACTTACGGTTTCAAAGTTATGCCTATTTCCGTGAACGGATGCAGAACCGGAAACTTGGATTTGGAATTAGCATATCCCTTTCGGATCGGATCGGCCTAGGAGGACCGGATCGGATTAAGACATCACTCCTTCACCAACTCAGCATCTTCCCTTCAACGCACAGGTGCCGGATCGGATTGGAGACCCCGGTTCGGATCGGGATGAGGCAGACCCGACCCGCCTGCATTAATCTACACAAAACTTCGCAATGTCTTCGGCTCCAAAGCTCCGCACCGGTTCGGATCGAGACCGAACCGATCCCCCTCGACTCTGCACAGAAGTGCACGCACGCTCTCTGCTAGAACAACCGGCTCGGTTCGGATCCAATCCGAACCGACTGGGCCTGCTGCTGCCACACTTCAGATTTGACTGATTCTCTTGCCATAACCACCTCCTACAAACACGGATCGGCCTCCACCTATCCTAGCACGACCTGAATACCACTTCTCCACTACTTCCGAGATCACCTCAGCGCGTGCCACGTGCCCCTCCGATCCGAACCGATTCAGACTCCCTGGCACTCCTCTACGCCTATAAATACACCACAACATGGCCATTTCAAGGGACTTTTGGCACTTGTTCTGGAGGGATTCCACCATTATCGACACAAGGACTTTGTGAACAGCGGAAGACCGCCCTCTAATCAATCAAAACACGAGGATTTCGTGTATAATCTTCCCTTTAATCTCCTCTTCTTCACTGTAAACACGAGGATTTCATGTATAAACTGCAAACAAACATCATTGTAATAGTTTACTTAAGATTTAAGAAACTATAAAGTGGACGTAGGCTTGGATTGAGCCCAACCACTATAAAAATATTGTGTGTATGCTTTACTTTTACTGCTTTTTCTGCATTGTTCGGTGATCGTGAGGTTGTCACGTTGAATTTGGGTGCTAGTACCAAAATTTGGTCTAACATTTTCACACATATTTGCTTTCTCTTCTTCGCAGGTATGGATTATACTTGCAGCTGGCAGGCTCGGATCGGCCTTGGATTTCTTGGATTATCCAGAACACATCTTCCTTCATTCAGCAAGATATGTTCTGAGGGGCAAAATGTTGACCCGCTTTTTAGTCAAAGCAGTCATACATGGAATCTCTTCTTAACAATACGCTCAAGTGTTGGGAATACCGTCAGAAGACAGCAAGCGATTTGGTTGAAATCGCATCACAAACAAAGAATGGCCCGGATCTCCTATCGGACGACGTTTTCTGGGCCCGAAATCATCAATTACGGAGCAGAGCTCAGTAATTCTCGTAGCTCTCTGAATAAGCTTCAGTTTGAGCTTTGGTTCAACTCAATCGGACTTACGGTTTCAAAGTTATGCCTATTTCCGTGAACGGATGCAGAACCGGAAACTTGGATTTGGAATTAGCATATCCCTTTCGGATCGGATCGGCCTAGGAGGACCGGATCGGATTAAGACATCACTCCTTCACCAACTCAGCATCTTCCCTTCAACGCACAGGTGCCGGATCGGATTGGAGACCCCGGTTCGGATCGGGATGAGGCAGACCCGACCCGCCTGCATTAATCTACACAAAACTTCGCAATGTCTTCGGCTCCAAAGCTCCGCACCGGTTCGGATCGAGACCGAACCGATCCCCCTCGACTCTGCACAGAAGTGCACGCACGCTCTCTGCTAGAACAACCGGCTCGGTTCGGATCCAATCCGAACCGACTGGGCCTGCTGCTGCCACACTTCAGATTTGACTGATTCTCTTGCCATAACCACCTCCTACAAACACGGATCGGCCTCCACCTATCCTAGCACGACCTGAATACCACTTCTCCACTACTTCCGAGATCACCTCAGCGCGTGCCACGTGCCCCTCCGATCCGAACCGATTCAGACTCCCTGGCACTCCTCTACGCCTATAAATACACCACAACATGGCCATTTCAAGGGACTTTTGGCACTTGTTCTGGAGGGATTCCACCATTATCGACACAAGGACTTTGTGAACAGCGGAAGACCGCCCTCTAATCAATCAAAACACGAGGATTTCGTGTATAATCTTCCCTTTAATCTCCTCTTCTTCACTGTAAACACGAGGATTTCATGTATAAACTGCAAACAAACATCATTGTAATAGTTTACTTAAGATTTAAGAAACTATAAAGTGGACGTAGGCTTGGATTGAGCCCAACCACTATAAAAATATTGTGTGTATGCTTTACTTTTACTGCTTTTTCTGCATTGTTCGGTGATCGTGAGGTTGTCACGTTGAATTTGGGTGCTAGTACCAAAATTTGGTCTAACATTTTCACACATATTTGCTTTCTCTTCTTCGCAGGTATGGATTATACTTGCAGCTGGCAGGCCCGGATCGGCCTTGGATTTCTTGGATTATCCAGAACACATCTTCCTTCATTCAGCAAGATATGTTCTGAGGGGCAAAATGTTGACCCGCTTTTTAGTCAAAGCAGTCATACATGGAATCTCTTCTTAACAATACGCTCAAGTGTTGGGAATACCGTCAGAAGACAGCAAGCGATTTGGTTGAAATCGCATCACAAACAAAGAATGGCCCGGATCTCCTATCGGACGACGTTTTCTGGGCCCGAAATCATCAATTACGGAGCAGAGCTCAGTAATTCTCGTAGCTCTCTGAATAAGCTTCAGTTTGAGCTTTGGTTCAACTCAATCGGACTTACGGTTTCAAAGTTATGCCTATTTCCGTGAACGGATGCAGAACCGGAAACTTGGATTTGGAATTAGCATATCCCTTTCGGATCGGATCGGCCTAGGAGGACCGGATCGGATTAAGACATCACTCCTTCACCAACTCAGCATCTTCCCTTCAACGCACAGGTGCCGGATCGGATTGGAGACCCCGGTTCGGATCGGGATGAGGCAGACCCGACCCGCCTGCATTAATCTACACAAAACTTCGCAATGTCTTCGGCTCCAAAGCTCCGCACCGGTTCGGATCGAGACCGAACCGATCCCCCTCGACTCTGCACAGAAGTGCACGCACGCTCTCTGCTAGAACAACCGGCTCGGTTCGGATCCAATCCGAACCGACTGGGCCTGCTGCTGCCACACTTCAGATTTGACTGATTCTCTTGCCATAACCACCTCCTACAAACACGGATCGGCCTCCACCTATCCTAGCACGACCTGAATACCACTTCTCCACTACTTCCGAGATCACCTCAGCGCGTGCCACGTGCCCCTCCGATCCGAACCGATTCAGACTCCCTGGCACTCCTCTACGCCTATAAATACACCACAACATGGCCATTTCAAGGGACTTTTGGCACTTGTTCTGGAGGGATTCCACCATTATCGACACAAGGACTTTGTGAACAGCGGAAGACCGCCCTCTAATCAATCAAAACACGAGGATTTCGTGTATAATCTTCCCTTTAATCTCCTCTTCTTCACTGTAAACACGAGGATTTCATGTATAAACTGCAAACAAACATCATTGTAATAGTTTACTTAAGATTTAAGAAACTATAAAGTGGACGTAGGCTTGGATTGAGCCCAACCACTATAAAAATATTGTGTGTATGCTTTACTTTAACTGCTTTTTCTGCATTGTTCGGTGATCGTGAGGTTGTCACGTTGAATTTGGGTGCTAGTACCAAAATTTGGTCTAACATTTTCACACATATTTGCTTTCTCTTCTTCGCAGGTATGGATTATACTTGCAGCTGGCAGGCCCGGATCGGCCTTGGATTTCTTGGATTATCCAGAACACATCTTCCTTCATTCAGCAAGATATGTTCTGAGGGGCAAAATGTTGACCCGCTTTTTAGTCAAAGCAGTCATACATGGAATCTCTTCTTAACAATACGCTCAAGTGTTGGGAATACCGTCAGAAGACAGCAAGCGATTTGGTTGAAATCGCATCACAAACAAAGAATGGCCCGGATCTCCTATCGGACGACGTTTTCTGGGCCCGAAATCATCAATTACGGAGCAGAGCTCAGTAATTCTCGTAGCTCTCTGAATAAGCTTCAGTTTGAGCTTTGGTTCAACTCAATCGGACTTACGGTTTCAAAGTTATGCCTATTTCCGTGAACGGATGCAGAACCGGAAACTTGGATTTGGAATTAGCATATCCCTTTCGGATCGGATCGGCCTAGGAGGACCGGATCGGATTAAGACATCACTCCTTCACCAACTCAGCATCTTCCCTTCAACGCACAGGTGCCGGATCGGATTGGAGACCCCGGTTCGGATCGGGATGAGGCAGACCCGACCCGCCTGCATTAATCTACACAAAACTTCGCAATGTCTTCGGCTCCAAAGCTCCGCACCGGTTCGGATCGAGACCGAACCGATCCCCCTCGACTCTGCACAGAAGTGCACGCACGCTCTCTGCTAGAACAACCGGCTCGGTTCGGATCCAATCCGAACCGACTGGACCTGCTGCTGCCACACTTCAGATTTGACTGATTCTCTTGCCATAACCACCTCCTACAAACACGGATCGGCCTCCACCTATCCTAGCACGACCTGAATACCACTTCTCCACTACTTCCGAGATCACCTCAGCGCGTGCCACGTGCCCCTCCGATCCGAACCGATTCAGACTCCCTGGCACTCCTCTACGCCTATAAATACACCACAACATGGCCATTTCAAGGGACTTTTGGCACTTGTTCTGGAGGGATTCCACCATTATCGACACAAGGACTTTGTGAACAGCGGAAGACCGCCCTCTAATCAATCAAAACACGAGGATTTCGTGTATAATCTTCCCTTTAATCTCCTCTTCTTCACTGTAAACACGAGGATTTCATGTATAAACTGCAAACAAACATCATTGTAATAGTTTACTTAAGATTTAAGAAACTATAAAGTGGACGTAGGCTTGGATTGAGCCCAACCACTATAAAAATATTGTGTGTATGCTTTACTTTTACTGCTTTTTCTGCATTGTTCGGTGATCGTGAGGTTGTCACGTTGAATTTGGGTGCTAGTACCAAAATTTGGTCTAACATTTTCACACATATTTGCTTTCTCTTCTTCGCAGGTATGGATTATACTTGCAGCTGGCAGGCCCGGATCGGCCTTGGATTTCTTGGATTATCCAGAACACATCTTCCTTCATTCAGCAAGATATGTTCTGAGGGGCAAAATGTTGACCCGCTTTTTAGTCAAAGCAGTCATACATGGAATCTCTTCTTAACAATACGCTCAAGTGTTGGGAATACCGTCAGAAGACAGCAAGCGATTTGGTTGAAATCGCATCACAAACAAAGAATGGCCCGGATCTCCTATCGAACGACGTTTTCTGGGCCCGAAGTCATCAATTACAGAGCAGAGCTCAGTAATTCTCGTAGCTCTCTGAATAAGCTTCAGTTTGAGCTTTGGTTCAACTCAATCGGACTTACGGTTTGAAAGTTATGCCTATTTCCGTGAACGGATGCAGAACCGGAAACTTGGATTTGGAATTAGCATATCCCTTCGGATCGGATCGGCCTAGGAGGACCGGATCGGATTAAGACATCACTCCTTCACCAACTCAGCATCTTCCCTTCAACGCACAGGTGCCGGATCGGATTGGAGACCCCGGTTCGGATCGGGATGAGGCAGACCCGACCCGCCTGCATTAATCTACACAAAACTTCGCAATGTCTTCGGCTCCAAAGCTCCGCACCGGTTCGGATCGAGACCGAACCGATCCCCCTCGACTCTGCATAGAAGTGCACGCACGCTCTCTGCTAGAACAACCGGCTCGGTTCGGATCCAATCCGAACCGACTGGGCCTGCTGCTGCCACACTTCAGATTTGACTGATTCTCTTGCCATAACCACCTCCTACAAACACGGATCGGCCTCCACCTATCCTAGCACTACCTGAATACCACTTCTCCACTACTTCCGAGATCACCTCAGCGCGTGCCACGTGCCCCTCCGATCCGAACCGATTCAGACTCCCTGGCACTCCTCTACGCCTATAAATACACCACAACATGGCCATTTCAAGGGACTTTTGGCACTTGTTCTGGAGGGATTCCACCATTATCGACACAAGGACTTTGTGAACAGCGGAAGACCGCCCTCTAGTCAATCAAAACACGAGGATTTCGTGTATAATCTTCCCTTTAATCTCCTCTTCTTCACTGTAAACACGAGGATTTCATGTATAAACTGCAAACAAACATCATTGTAATAGTTTACTTAAGATTTAAGAAACTATAAAGTGGACGTAGGCTTGGATTGAGCCCAACCACTATAAAAATATTGTGTGTATGCTTTACTTTTACTGCTTTTTCTGCATTGTTCGGTGATCGTGAGGTTGTCACGTTGAATTTGGGTGTTAGTACCAAAATTTGGTCTAACATTTTCACACATATTTGCTTTCTCTTCTTCGCAGGTATGGATTATACTTGCAGCTGGCAGGCCCGGATCGGCCTTGGATTTCTTGGATTATCCAGAACACATCTTCCTTCATTCAGCAAGATATGTTCTGGGGGGCAAAATGTTGACCCGCTTTTTAGTCAAAGCAGTCATACATGGAATCTCTTCTTAACAATACGCTCAAGTGTTGGGAATACCGTCAGAAGACAGCAAGCGATTTGGTTGAAATCGCATCACAAACAAAGAATGGCCCGGATCTCCTATCGGACGACGTTTTCTGGGCCCGAAATCATCAATTACGGAGCACAGCTCAGTAATTCTCGTAGCTCTCTGAATAAGCTTCAGTTTGAGCTTTGGTTCAACTCAATCGGACTTACGGTTTGAAAGTTATGCCTATTTCTGTGAACGGATGCAGAACCGGAAACTTGGATTTGGAATTAGCATATCCCTTTCGGATCGGATCGGCCTAGGAGGACCGGATCGGATTAAGACATCACTCCTTCACCAACTCAGCATCTTCCCTTCAACGCACAGGTGCCGGATCGGATTGGAGACCCCGGTTCGGATCGGGATGAGGCAGACCCGACCCGGCTGCATTAATCTACACAAAACTTCGCAATGTCTTCGGCTCCAAAGCTCCGCACCGGTTCGGATCGAGACCGAACCGATCCCCCTCGACTCTGCACAGAAGTGCACGCACGCTCTCTGCTAGAACAACCGGCTCGGTTCGGATCCAATCCGAACCGACTGGGCCTGCTGCTGCCACACTTCAGATTTGACTGATTCTCTTGCCATAACCACCTCCTACAAACACGGATCGGCCTCCACCTATCCTAGCACGACCTGAATACCACTTCTCCACTACTTCCGAGATCACCTCAGCGCGTGCCACGTGCCCCTCCGATCCGAACCGATTCAGACTCCCTGGCACTCCTCTACGCCTATAAATACACCACAACATGGCCATTTCAAGGGACTTTTGGCACTTGTTCTGGAGGGATTCCACCATTATCGACACAAGGACTTTGTGAACAGCGGAAGACCGCCCTCTAATCAATCAAAACACGAGGATTTCGTGTATAATATTCCCTTTAATCTCCTCTTCTTCAGTGTAAACACGAGGATTTCATGTATAAACTGCAAACAAACATCATTGTAATAGTTTACTTAAGATTTAAGAAACTATAAAGTGGACGTAGGCTTGGATTGAGCCCAACCACTATAAAAATATTGTGTGTATGCTTTACTTTTACTGCTTTTTCTGCATTGTTCGGTGATCGTGAGGTTGTCACGTTGAATTTGGGTGTTAGTACCAAAATTTGGTCTAACATTTTCACACATATTTGCTTTCTCTTCTTCGCAGGTATGGATTATACTTGCAGCTGGCAGGCCCGGATCGGCCTTGGATTTCTTGGATTATCCAGAACACATCTTCCTTCATTCAGCAAGATATGTTCTGGGGGGCAAAATGTTGACCCGCTTTTTAGTCAAAGCAGTCATACATGGAATCTCTTCTGAACAATACGCTCAAGTGTTGGGAATACCGTCAGAAGACAGCAAGCGATTTGGTTGAAATCGCATCACAAACAAAGAATGGCCCGGATCTCCTATCGGACGACGTTTTCTGGGCCCGAAATCATCAATTACGGAGCAGATCTCAGTAATTCTCCTAGCTCTCTGAATAAGCTTCAGTTTGAGCTTTGGTTCAACTCAATCGGACTTACGGTTTGAAAGTTATGCCTATTTCCGTGAACGGATGCAGAACCGGAAACTTGGATTTGGAATTAGCATATCCCTTTCGGATCGGATCGGCCTAGGAGGACCGGATCGGATTAAGACATCACTCCTTCACCAACTCAGCATCTTCCCTTCAACGCACAGGTGCCGGATCGGATTGGAGACCCCGGTTCGGATCGGGATGAGGCAGACCCGACCCGCCTGCATTAATCTACACAAAACTTCGCAATGTCTTCGGCTCCAAAGCTCCGCACCGGTTCGGATCGAGACCGAACCGATCCCCCTCGACTCTGCACAGAAGTGCACGCACGCTCTCTGCTAGAACAACCGGCTCGGTTTGGATCCAATCCGAACCGACTGGGCCTGCTGCTGCCACACTTCAGATTTGACTGATTCTCTTGCCATAACCACCTCCTACAAACACGGATCGGCCTCCACCTATCCTAGCACGACCTGAATACCACTTCTCCACTACTTCCGAGATCACCTCAGCGCGTGCCACGTGCCCCTCCGATCCGAACCGATTCAGACTCCCTGGCACTCCTCTACGCCTATAAATACACCACAACATGGCCATTTCAAGGGACTTTTGGCACTTGTTCTGGAGGGATTCCACCATTATCGACACAAGGACTTTGTGAACAGCGGAAGACCGCCCTCTAATCAATCAAAACACGAGGATTTCGTGTATAATCTTCCCTTTAATCTCCTCTTCTTCACTGTAAACACGAGGATTTCATGTATAAACTGCAAACAAACATCATTGTAATAGTTTACTTAAGATTTAAGAAACTATAAAGTGGACGTAGGCTTGGATTGAGCCCAACCACTATAAAAATATTGTGTGTATGCTTTACTTTTACTGCTTTTTCTGCATTGTTCGGTGATCGTGAGGTTGTCACGTTGAATTTGGGTGTTAGTACCAAAATTTGGTCTAACATTTTCACACATATTTGCTTTCTCTTCTTCGCAGGTATGGATTATACTTGCAGCTGGCAGGCCCGGATCGGCCTTGGATTTCTTGGATTATCCAGAACACATCTTCCTTCATTCAGCAAGATATGTTCTGGGGGGCAAAATGTTGACCCGCTTTTTAGTCAAAGCAGTCATACATGGAATCTCTTCTGAACAATACGCTCAAGTGTTGGGAATACCGTCAGAAGACAGCAAGCGATTTGGTTGAAATCGCATCACAAACAAAGAATGGCCCGGATCTCCTATCGGACGACGTTTTCTGGGCCCGAAATCATCAATTACGGAGCAGAGCTCAGTAATTCTCCTAGCTCTCTGAATAAGCTTCAGTTTGAGCTTTGGTTCAACTCAATCGGACTTACGGTTTGAAAGTTATGCCTATTTCCGTGAACGGATGCAGAACCGGAAACTTGGATTTGGAATTAGCATATCCCTTTCGGATCGGATCGGCCTAGGAGGACCGGATCGGATTAAGACATCACTCCTTCACCAACTCAGCATCTTCCCTTCAACGCACAGGTGCCGGATCGGATTGGAGACCCCGGTTCGGATCGGGATGAGGCAGACCCGACCCGCCTGCATTAATCTACACAAAACTTCGCAATGTCTTCGGCTCCAAAGCTCCGCACCGGTTCGGATCGAGACCGAACCGATCCCCCTCGACTCTGCACAGAAGTGCACGCACGCTCTCTGCTAGAACAACCGGCTCGGTTTGGATCCAATCCGAACCGACTGGGCCTGCTGCTGCCACACTTCAGATTTGACTGATTCTCTTGCCATAACCACCTCCTACAAACACGGATCGGCCTCCACCTATCCTAGCACGACCTGAATACCACTTCTCCACTACTTCCGAGATCACCTCAGCGCGTGCCACGTGCCCCTCCGATCCGAACCGATTCAGACTCCCTGGCACTCCTCTACGCCTATAAATACACCACAACATGGCCATTTCAAGGGACTTTTGGCACTTGTTCTGGAGGGATTCCACCATTATCGACACAAGGACTTTGTGAACAGCGGAAGACCGCCCTCTAATCAATCAAAACACGAGGATTTCGTGTATAATCTTCCCTTTAATCTCCTCTTCTTCACTGTAAACACGAGGATTTCATGTATAAACTGCAAACAAACATAATTGTAATAGTTTACTTAAGATTTAAGAAACTATAAAGTGGACGTAGGCTTGGATTGAGCCCAACCACTATAAAAATATTGTGTGTATGCTTTACTTTTACTGCTTTTTCTGCATTGTTCGGTGATCGTGAGGTTGTCACGTTGAATTTGGGTGTTAGTACCAAAATTTGGTCTAACATTTTCACACATATTTGCTTTCTCTTCTTCGCAGGTATGGATTATACTTGCAGCTGGCAGGCCCGGATCGGCCTTGGATTTCTTGGATTATCCAGAACACATCTTCCTTCATTCAGCAAGATATGTTCTGGGGGGCAAAATGTTGACCCGCTTTTTAGTCAAAGCAGTCATACATGGAATCTCTTCTGAACAATACGCTCAAGTGTTGGGAATACCGTCAGAAGACAGCAAGCGATTTGGTTGAAATCGCATCACAAACAAAGAATGGCCCGGATCTCCTATCGGACGACGTTTTCTGGGCCCGAAATCATCAATTACGGAGCAGAGCTCAGTAATTCTCGTAGCTCTCTAAATAAGCTTCAGTTTGAGCTTTGGTTCAACTCAATCGGACTTACGGTTTGAAAGTTATGCCTATTTCCGTGAACGGATGCAGAACCGGAAACTTGGATTTGGAATTAGCATATCCCTTTCGGATCGGATCGGCCTAGGAGGACCGGATCGGATTAAGACATCACTCCTTCACCAACTCAGCATCTTCCCTTCAACGCACAGGTGCCGGATCGGATTGGAGACCCCGGTTCGGATCGGGATGAGGCAGACCCGACCCGCCTGCATTAATCTACACAAAACTTCGCAATGTCTTCGGCTCCAAAGCTCCGCACTGGTTCGGATCGAGACCGAACCGATCCCCCTCGACTCTGCACAGAAGTGCACGCACGCTCTCTGCTAGAACAACCGGCTCGGTTTGGATCCAATCCGAACCGACTGGGCCTGCTGCTGCCACACTTCAGATTTGACTGATTCTCTTGCCATAACCACCTCCTACAAACACGGATCGGCCTCCACCTATCCTAGCACGACCTGAATACCACTTCTCCACTACTTCCGAGATCACCTCAGCGCGTGCCACGTGCCCCTCCGATCCGAACCGATTCAGACTCCCTGGCACTCCTCTACGCCTATAAATACACCACAACATGGCCATTTCAAGGGACTTTTGGCACTTGTTCTGGAGGGATTCCACCATTATCGACACAAGGACTTTGTGAACAGCGGAAGACCGCCCTCTAATCAATCAAAACACGAGGATTTCGTGTATAATCTTCCCTTTAATCTCCTCTTCTTCACTGTAAACACGAGGATTTCATGTATAAACTGCAAACAAACATCATTGTAATAGTTTACTTAAGATTTAAGAAACTATAAAGTGGACGTAGGCTTGGATTGAGCCCAACCACTATAAAAATATTGTGTGTATGCTTTACTTTTACTGCTTTTTCTGCATTGTTCGGTGATCGTGAGGTTGTCACGTTGAATTTGGGTGTTAGTACCAAAATTTGGTCTAACATTTTCACACATATTTGCTTTCTCTTCTTCGCAGGTATGGATTATACTTGCAGCTGGCAGGCCCGGATCGGCCTTGGATTTCTTGGATTATCCAGAACACATCTTCCTTCATTCAGCAAGATATGTTCTGGGGGGCAAAATGTTGACCCGCTTTTTAGTCAAAGCAGTCATACATGGAATCTCTTCTGAACAATACGCTCAAGTGTTGGGAATACCGTCATAAGACAGCAAGCGATTTGGTTGAAATCGCATCACAAACAAAGAATGGCCCGGATCTCCTATCGGACGACGTTTTCTGGGCCCGAAATCATCAATTACGGAGCAGAGCTCAGTAATTCTCGTAGCTCTCTAAATAAGCTTCAGTTTGAGCTTTGGTTCAACTCAATCGGACTTACGGTTTGAAAGTTATGCCTATTTCCGTGAACGGATGCAGAACCGGAAACTTGGATTTGGAATTAGCATATCCCTTTCGGATCGGATCGGCCTAGGAGGACCGGATCGGATTAAGACATCACTCCTTCACCAACTCAGCATCTTCCCTTCAACGCACAGGTGCCGGATCGGATTGGAGACCCCGGTTCGGATCGCGATGAGGCAGACCCGACCCGCCTGCATTAATCTACACAAAACTTCGCAATGTCTTCGGCTCCAAAGCTCCGCACTGGTTCGGATCGAGACCGAACCGATCCCCCTCGACTCTGCACAGAAGTGCACGCACGCTCTCTGCTAGAACAACCGGCTCGGATTGGATCCAATCCGAACCGACTGGGCCTGCTGCTGCCACACTTCAGATTTGACTGATTCTCTTGCCATAACCACCTCCTACAAACACGGATCGGCCTCCACCTATCCTAGCACGACCTGAATACCACTTCTCCACTACATCCGAGATCACCTCAGCGCGTGCCACGTGCCCCTCCGATCCGAACCGATTCAGACTCCCTGGCACTCCTCTACGCCTATAAATACACCACAACATGGCCATTTCAAGGGACTTTTGGCACTTGTTCTGGAGGGATTCCACCATTATCGACACAAGGACTTTGTGAACAGCGGAAGACCGCCCTCTAATCAATCAAAACACGAGGATTTCGTGTATAATCTTCCCTTTAATCTCCTCTTCTTCACTGTAAACACGAGGATTTCATGTATAAACTGCAAACAAACATCATTGTAATAGTTTACTTAAGATTTAAGAAACTATAAAGTGGACGTAGGCTTGGATTGAGCCCAACCACTATAAAAATATTGTGTGTATGCTTTACTTTTACTGCTTTTTCTGCATTGTTCGGTGATCGTGAGGTTGTCACGTTGAATTTGGGTGTTAGTACCAAAATTTGGTCTAACATTTTCACACATATTTGCTTTCTCTTCTTCGCAGGTATGGATTATACTTGCAGCTGGCAGGCCCGGATCGGCCTTGGATTTCTTGGATTATCCAGAACACATCTTCCTTCATTCAGCAAGATATGTTCTGGGGGGCAAAATGTTGACCCGCTTTTTAGTCAAAGCAGTCATACATGGAATCTCTTCTGAACAATACGCTCAAGTGTTGGGAATACCGTCATAAGACAGCAAGCGATTTGGTTGAAATCGCATCACAAACAAAGAATGGCCCGGATCTCCTATCGGACGACGTTTTCTGGGCCCGAAATCATCAATTACGGAGCAGAGCTCAGTAATTCTCGTAGCTCTCTAAATAAGCTTCAGTTTGAGCTTTGGTTCAACTCAATCGGACTTACGGTTTGAAAGTTATGCCTATTTCCGTGAACGGATGCAGAACCGGAAACTTGGATTTGGAATTAGCATATCCCTTTCGGATCGGATCGGCCTAGGAGGACCGGATCGGATTAAGACATCACTCCTTCACCAACTCAGCATCTTCCCTTCAACGCACAGGTGCCGGATCGGATTGGAGACCCCGGTTCGGATCGGGATGAGGCAGACCCGACCCGCCTGCATTAATCTACACAAAACTTCGCAATGTCTTCGGCTCCAAAGCTCCGCACTGGTTCGGATCGAGACCGAACCGATCCCCCTCGACTCTGCACAGAAGTGCACGCACGCTCTCTGCTAGAACAACCGGCTCGGTTTGGATCCAATCCGAACCGACTGGGCCTGCTGCTGCCACACTTCAGATTTGACTGATTCTCTTGCCATAACCACCTCCTACAAACACGGATCGGCCTCCACCTATCCTAGCACGACCTGAATACCACTTCTCCACTACTTCCGAGATCACCTCAGCGCGTGCCACGTGCCCCTCCGATCCGAACCGATTCAGACTCCCTGGCACTCCTCTACGCCTATAAATACACCACAACATGGCCATTTCAAGGGACTTTTGGCACTTGTTCTGGAGGGATTCCACCATTATCGACACAAGGACTTTGTGAACAGCGGAAGACCGCCCTCTAATCAATCAAAACACGAGGATTTCGTGTATAATCTTCCCTTTAATCTCCTCTTCTTCACTGTAAACACGAGGATTTCATGTATAAACTGCAAACAAACATCATTGTAATAGTTTACTTAAGATTTAAGAAACTATAAAGTGGACGTAGGCTTGGATTGAGCCCAACCACTATAAAAATATTGTGTGTATGCTTTACTTTTACTGCTTTTTCTGCATTGTTCGGTGATCGTGAGGTTGTCACGTTGAATTTGGGTGTTAGTACCAAAATTTGGTCTAACATTTTCACACATATTTGCTTTCTCTTCTTCGCAGGTATGGATTATACTTGCAGCTGGCAGGCCCGGATCGGCCTTGGATTTCTTGGATTATCCAGAACACATCTTCCTTCATTCAGCAAGATATGTTCTGGGGGGCAAAATGTTGACCCGCTTTTTAGTCAAAGCAGTCATACATGGAATCTCTTCTGAACAATACGCTCAAGTGTTGGGAATACCGTCAGAAGACAGCAAGCGATTTGGTTGAAATCGCATCACAAACAAAGAATGGCCCGGATCTCCTATCGGACGACGTTTTCTGGGCCCGAAATCATCAATTACGGAGCAGAGCTCAGTAATTCTCGTAGCTCTCTAAATAAGCTTCAGTTTGAGCTTTGGTTCAACTCAATCGGACTTACGGTTTGAAAGTTATGCCTATTTCCGTGAACGGATGCAGAACCGGAAACTTGGATTTGGAATTAGCATATCCCTTTCGGATCGGATCGTCCTAGGAGGACCGGATCGGATTAAGACATCACTCCTTCACCAACTCAGCATCTTCCCTTCAACGCACAGGTGCCGGATCGGATTGGAGACCCCGGTTCGGATCGGGATGAGGCAGACCCGACCCGCCTGCATTAATCTACACAAAACTTCGCAATGTCTTCGGCTCCAAAGCTCCGCACTGGTTCGGATCGAGACCGAACCGATCCCCCTCGACTCTGCACAGAAGTGCACGCACGCTCTCTGCTAGAACAACCGGCTCGGTTTGGATCCAATCCGAACCGACTGGGCCTGCTGCTGCCACACTTCAGATTTGACTGATTCTCTTGCCATAACCACCTCCTACAAACACGGATCGGCCTCCACCTATCCTAGCACGACCTGAATACCACTTCTCCACTACTTCCGAGATCACCTCAGCGCGTGCCACGTGCCCCTCCGATCCGAACCGATTCAGACTCCCTGGCACTCCTCTACGCCTATAAATACACCACAACATGGCCATTTCAAGGGACTTTTGGCACTTGTTCTGGAGGGATTCCACCATTATCGACACAAGGACTTTGTGAACAGCGGAAGACCGCCCTCTAATCAATCAAAACACGAGGATTTCGTGTATAATCTTCCCTTTAATCTCCTCTTCTTCACTGTAAACACGAGGATTTCATGTATAAACTGCAAACAAACATCATTGTAATAGTTTACTTAAGATTTAAGAAACTATAAAGTGGACGTAGGCTTGGATTGAGCCCAACCACTATAAAAATATTGTGTGTATGCTTTACTTTTACTGCTTTTTCTGCATTGTTCGGTGATCGTGAGGTTGTCACGTTGAATTTGGGTGTTAGTACCAAAATTTGGTCTAACATTTTCACACATATTTGCTTTCTCTTCTTCGCAGGTATGGATTATACTTGCAGCTGGCAGGCCCGGATCGGCCTTGGATTTCTTGGATTATCCAGAACACATCTTCCTTCATTCAGCAAGATATGTTCTGGGGGGCAAAATGTTGACCCGCTTTTTAGTCAAAGCAGTCATACATGGAATCTCTTCTGAACAATACGCTCAAGTGTTGGGAATACCGTCAGAAGACAGCAAGCGATTTGGTTGAAATCGCATCACAAACAAAGAATGGCCCGGATCTCCTATCGGACGACGTTTTCTGGGCCCGAAATCATCAATTACGGAGCAGAGCTCAGTAATTCTCGTAGCTCTCTGAATAAGCTTCAGTTTGAGCTTTGGTTCAACTCAATCGGACTTACGGTTTGAAAGTTATGCCTATTTCCGTGAACGGATGCAGAACCGGAAACTTGGATTTGGAATTAGCATATCCCTTTCGGATCGGATCGGCCTAGGAGGACCGGATCGGATTAAGACATCACTCCTTCACCAACTCAGCATCTTCCCTTCAACGCACAGGTGCCGGATCGGATTGGAGACCCCGGTTCGGATCGGGATGAGGCAGACCCGACCCGCCTGCATTAATCTACACAAAACTTCGCAATGTCTTCGGCTCCAAAGCTCCGCACCGGTTCGGATCGAGACCGAACCGATCCCCCTCGACTCTGCACAGAAGTGCACGCACGCTCTCTGCTAGAACAACCGGCTCGGTTTGGATCCAATCCGAACCGACTGGGCCTGCTGCTGCCACACTTCAGATTTGACTGATTCTCTTGCCATAACCACCTCCTACAAACACGGATCGGCCTCCACCTATCCTAGCACGACCTGAATACCACTTCTCCACTACTTCCGAGATCACCTCAGCGCGTGCCACGTGCCCCTCCGATCCGAACCGATTCAGACTCCCTGGCACTCCTCTACGCCTATAAATACACCACAACATGGCCATTTCAAGGGACTTTTGGCACTTGTTCTGGAGGGATTCCACCATTATCGACACAAGGACTTTGTGAACAGCGGAAGACCGCCCTCTAATCAATCAAAACACGAGGATTTCGTGTATAATCTTCCCTTTAATCTCCTCTTCTTCACTGTAAACACGAGGATTTCATGTATAAACTGCAAACAAACATCATTGTAATAGTTTACTTAAGATTTAAGAAACTATAAAGTGGACGTAGGCTTGGATTGAGCCCAACCACTATAAAAATATTGTGTGTATGCTTTACTTTTACTGCTTTTTCTGCATTGTTCGGTGATCGTGAGGTTGTCACGTTGAATTTGGGTGTTAGTACCAAAATTTGGTCTAACATTTTCACACATATTTGCTTTCTCTTCTTCGCAGGTATGGATTATACTTGCAGCTGGCAGGCCCGGATCGGCCTTGGATTTCTTGGATTATCCAGAACACATCTTCCTTCATTCAGCAAGATATGTTCTGGGGGGCAAAATGTTGACCCGCTTTTTAGTCAAAGCAGTCATACATGGAATCTCTTCTGAACAATACGCTCAAGTGTTGGGAATACCGTCAGAAGACAGCAAGCGATTTGGTTGAAATCGCATCACAAACAAAGAATGGCCCGGATCTCCTATCGGACGACGTTTTCTGGGCCCGAAATCATCAATTACGGAGCAGAGCTCAGTAATTCTCGTAGCTCTCTGAATAAGCTTCAGTTTGAGCTTTGGTTCAACTCAATCGGACTTACGGTTTGAAAGTTATGCCTATTTCCGTGAACGGATGCAGAACCGGAAACTTGGATTTGGAATTAGCATATCCCTTTCGGATCGGATCGGCCTAGGAGGACCGGATCGGATTAAGACATCACTCCTTCACCAACTCAGCATCTTCCCTTCAACGCACAGGTGCCGGATCGGATTGGAGACCCCGGTTCGGATCGGGATGAGGCAGACCCGACCCGCCTGCATTAATCTACACAAAACTTCGCAATGTCTTCGGCTCCAAAGCTCCGCACCGGTTCGGATCGAGACCGAACCGATCCCCCTCGACTCTGCACAGAAGTGCACGCACGCTCTCTGCTAGAACAACCGGCTCGGTTTGGATCCAATCCGAACCGACTGGGCCTGCTGCTGCCACACTTCAGATTTGACTGATTCTCTTGCCATAACCACCTCCTACAAACACGGATCGGCCTCCACCTATCCTAGCACGACCTGAATACCACTTCTCCACTACTTCCGAGATCACCTCAGCGCGTGCCACGTGCCCCTCCGATCCGAACCGATTCAGACTCCCTGGCACTCCTCTACACCTATAAATACACCACAACATGGCCATTTCAAGGGACTTTTGGCACTTGTTCTGGAGGGATTCCACCATTATCGACACAAGGACTTTGTGAACAGCGGAAGACCGCCCTCTAATCAATCAAAACACGAGGATTTCGTGTATAATCTTCCCTTTAATCTCCTCTTCTTCACTGTAAACACGAGGATTTCATGTATAAACTGCAAACAAACATCATTGTAATAGTTTACTTAAGATTTAAGAAACTATAAAGTGGACGTAGGCTTGGATTGAGCCCAACCACTATAAAAATATTGTGTGTATGCTTTACTTTTACTGCTTTTTCTGCATTGTTCGGTGATCGTGAGGTTGTCACGTTGAATTTGGGTGTTAGTACCAAAATTTGGTCTAACATTTTCACACATATTTGCTTTCTCTTCTTCGCAGGTATGGATTATACTTGCAGCTGGCAGGCCCGGATCGGCCTTGGATTTCTTGGATTATCCAGAACACATCTTCCTTCATTCAGCAAGATATGTTCTGGGGGGCAAAATGTTGACCCGCTTTTTAGTCAAAGCAGTCATACATGGAATCTCTTCTGAACAATACGCTCAAGTGTTGGGAATACCGTCAGAAGACATCAAGCGATTTGGTTGAAATCGCATCACAAACAAAGAATGGCCCGGATCTCCTATCGGACGACGTTTTCTGGGCCCGAAATCATCAATTACGGAGCAGAGCTCAGTAATTCTCGTAGCTCTCTGAATAAGCTTCAGTTTGAGCTTTGGTTCAACTCAATCGGACTTACGGTTTGAAAGTTATGCCTATTTCCGTGAACGGATGCAGAACCGGAAACTTGGATTTGGAATTAGCATATCCCTTTCGGATCGGATCGGCCTAGGAGGACCGGATCGGATTAAGACATCACTCCTTCACCAACTCAGCATCTTCCCTTCAACGCACAGGTGCCGGATCGGATTGGAGACCCCGGTTCGGATCGGGATGAGGCAGACCCGACCCGCCTGCATTAATCTACACAAAACTTCGCAATGTCTTCGGCTCCAAAGCTCCGCACCGGTTCGGATCGAGACCGAACCGATCCCCCTCGACTCTGCACAGAAGTGCACGCACGCTCTCAGCTAGAACAACCGGCTCGGTTCGGATCCAATCCGAACCGACTGGGCCTGCTGCTGCCACACTTCAGATTTGACTGATTCTCTTGCCATAACCACCTCCTACAAACACGGATCGGCCTCCACCTATCCTAGCACGACCTGAATACCACTTCTCCACTACTTCCGAGATCACCTCAGCGCGTGCCACGTGCCCCTCCGATCCGAACCGATTCAGACTCCCTGGCACTCCTCTACGCCTATAAATACACCACAACATGGCCATTTCAAGGGACTTTTGGCACTTGTTCTGGAGGGATTCCACCATTATCGACACAAGGACTTTGTGAACAGCGGAAGACCGCCCTCTAATCAATCAAAACACGAGGATTTCGTGTATAATCTTCCCTTTAATCTCCTCTTCTTCACTGTAAACACGAGGATTTCATGTATAAACTGCAAACAAACATCATTGTAATAGTTTACTTAAGATTTAAGAAACTATAAAGTGGACGTAGGCTTGGATTGAGCCCAACCACTATAAAAATATTGTGTGTATGCTTTACTTTTACTGCTTTTTCTGCATTGTTCGGTGATCGTGAGGTTGTCACGTTGAATTTGGGTGTTAGTACCAAAATTTGGTCTAACATTTTCACACATATTTGCTTTCTCTTCTTCGCAGGTATGGATTATACTTGCAGCTGGCAGGCCCGGATCGGCCTTGGATTTCTTGGATTATCCAGAACACATCTTCCTTCATTCAGCAAGATATGTTCTGGGGGGCAAAATGTTGACCCGCTTTTTAGTCAAAGCAGTCATACATGGAATCTCTTCTGAACAATACGCTCAAGTGTTGGGAATACCGTCAGAAGACAGCAAGCGATTTGGTTGAAATCGCATCACAAACAAAGAATGGCCCGGATCTCCTATCGGACGACGTTTTCTGGGCCCGAAATCATCAATTACGGAGCAGAGCTCAGTAATTCTCGTAGCTCTCTGAATAAGCTTCAGTTTGAGCTTTGGTTCAACTCAATCGGACTTACGGTTTGAAAGTTATGCCTATTTCCGTGAACGGATGCAGAACCGGAAACTTGGATTTGGAATTAGCATATCCCTTTCGGATCGGATCGGCCTAGGAGGACCGGATCGGATTAAGACATCACTCCTTCACCAACTCAGCATCTTCCCTTCAACGCACAGGTGCCGGATCGGATTGGAGACCCCGGTTCGGATCGGGATGAGGCAGACCCGACCCGCCTGCATTAATCTACACAAAACTTCGCAATGTCTTCGGCTCCAAAGCTCCGCACCGGTTCGGATCGAGACCGAACCGATCCCCCTCGACTCTGCACAGAAGTGCACGCACACTCTCAGCTAGAACAACCGGCTCGGTTCGGATCCAATCCGAACCGACTGGGCCTGCTGCTGCCACACTTCAGATTTGACTGATTCTCTTGCCATAACCACCTCCTACAAACACGGATCGGCCTCCACCTATCCTAGCACGACCTGAATACCACTTCTCCACTACTTCCGAGATCACCTCAGCGCGTGCCACGTGCCCCTCCGATCCGAACCGATTCAGACTCCCTGGCACTCCTCTACGCCTATAAATACACCACAACATGGCCATTTCAAGGGACTTTTGGCACTTGTTCTGGAGGGATTCCACCATTATCGACACAAGGACTTTGTGAACAGCGGAAGACCGCCCTCTAATCAATCAAAACACGAGGATTTCGTGTATAATCTTCCCTTTAATCTCCTCTTCTTCACTGTAAACACGAGGATTTCATGTATAAACTGCAAACAAACATCATTGTAATAGTTTACTTAAGATTTAAGAAACTATAAAGTGGACGTAGGCTTGGATTGAGCCCAACCACTATAAAAATATTGTGTGTATGCTTTACTTTTACTGCTTTTTCTGCATTGTTCGGTGATCGTGAGGTTGTCACGTTGAATTTGGGTGTTAGTACCAAAATTTGGTCTAACATTTTCACACATATTTGCTTTCTCTTCTTCGCAGGTATGGATTATACTTGCAGCTGGCAGGCCCGGATCGGCCTTGGATTTCTTGGATTATCCAGAACACATCTTCCTTCATTCAGCAAGATATGTTCTGGGGGGCAAAATGTTGACCCGCTTTTTAGTCAAAGCAGTCATACATGGAATCTCTTCTGAACAATACGCTCAAGTGTTGGGAATACCGTCAGAAGACAGCAAGCGATTTGGTTGAAATCGCATCACAAACAAAGAATGGCCCGGATCTCCTATCGGACGACGTTTTCTGGGCCCGAAATCATCAATTACGGAGCAGAGCTCAGTAATTCTCGTAGCTCTCTGAATAAGCTTCAGTTTGAGCTTTGGTTCAACTCAATCGGACTTACGGTTTGAAAGTTATGCCTATTTCCGTGAACGGATGCAGAACCGGAAACTTGGATTTGGAATTAGCATATCCCTTTCGGATCGGATCGGCCTAGGAGGACCGGATCGGATTAAGACATCACTCCTTCACCAACTCAGCATCTTCCCTTCAACGCACAGGTGCCGGATCGGATTGGAGACCCCGGTTCGGATCGGGATGAGGCAGACCCGACCCGCCTGCATTAATCTACACAAAACTTCGCAATGTCTTCGGCTCCAAAGCTCCGCACCGGTTCGGATCGAGACCGAACCGATCCCCCTCGACTCTGCACAGAAGTGCACGCACACTCTCAGCTAGAACAACCGGCTCGGTTCGGATCCAATCCGAACCGACTGGGCCTGCTGCTGCCACACTTCAGATTTGACTGATTCTCTTGCCATAACCACCTCCTACAAACACGGATCGGCCTCCACCTATCCTAGCACGACCTGAATACCACTTCTCCACTACTTCCGAGATCACCTCAGCGCGTGCCACGTGCCCCTCCGATCCGAACCGATTCAGACTCCCTGGCACTCCTCTACGCCTATAAATACACCACAACATGGCCATTTCAAGGGACTTTTGGCACTTGTTCTGGAGGGATTCCACCATTATCGACACAAGGACTTTGTGAACAGCGGAAGACCGCCCTCTAATCAATCAAAACACGAGGATTTCGTGTATAATCTTCCCTTTAATCTCCTCTTCTTCACTGTAAACACGAGGATTTCATGTATAAACTGCAAACAAACATCATTGTAATAGTTTACTTAAGATTTAAGAAACTATAAAGTGGACGTAGGCTTGGATTGAGCCCAACCACTATAAAAATATTGTGTGTATGCTTTACTTTTACTGCTTTTTCTGCATTGTTCGGTGATCGTGAGGTTGTCACGTTGAATTTGGGTGTTAGTACCAAAATTTGGTCTAACATTTTCACACATATTTGCTTTCTCTTCTTCGCAGGTATGGATTATACTTGCAGCTGGCAGGCCCGGATCGGCCTTGGATTTCTTGGATTATCCAGAACACATCTTCCTTCATTCAGCAAGATATGTTCTGGGGGGCAAAATGTTGACCCGCTTTTTAGTCAAAGCAGTCATACATGGAATCTCTTCTGAACAATACGCTCAAGTGTTGGGAATACCGTCAGAAGACAGCAAGCGATTTGGTTGAAATCGCATCACAAACAAAGAATGGCCCGGATCTCCTATCGGACGACGTTTTCTGGGCCCGAAATCATCAATTACGGAGCAGAGCTCAGTAATTCTCGTAGCTCTCTGAATAAGCTTCAGTTTGAGCTTTGGTTCAACTCAATCGGACTTACGGTTTGAAAGTTATGCCTATTTCCGTGAACGGATGCAGAACCGGAAACTTGGATTTGGAATTAGCATATCCCTTTCGGATCGGATCGGCCTAGGAGGACCGGATCGGATTAAGACATCACTCCTTCACCAACTCAGCATCTTCCCTTCAACGCACAGGTGCCGGATCGGATTGGAGACCCCGGTTCGGATCGGGATGAGGCAGACCCGACCCGCCTGCATTAATCTACACAAAACTTCGCAATGTCTTCGGCTCCAAAGCTCCGCACCGGTTCGGATCGAGACCGAACCGATCCCCCTCGACTCTGCACAGAAGTGCACGCACGCTCTCAGCTAGAACAACCGGCTCGGTTCGGATCCAATCCGAACCGACTGGGCCTGCTGCTGCCACACTTCAGATTTGACTGATTCTCTTGCCATAACCACCTCCTACAAACACGGATCGGCCTCCACCTATCCTAGCACGACCTGAATACCACTTCTCCACTACTTCCGAGATCACCTCAGCGCGTGCCACGTGCCCCTCCGATCCGAACCGATTCAGACTCCCTGGCACTCCTCTACGCCTATAAATACACCACAACATGGCCATTTCAAGGGACTTTTGGCACTTGTTCTGGAGGGATTCCACCATTATCGACACAAGGACTTTGTGAACAGCGGAAGACCGCCCTCTAATCAATCAAAACACGAGGATTTCGTGTATAATCTTCCCTTTAATCTCCTCTTCTTCACTGTAAACACGAGGATTTCATGTATAAACTGCAAACAAACATCATTGTAATAGTTTACTTAAGATTTAAGAAACTATAAAGTGGACGTAGGCTTGGATTGGGCCCAACCACTATAAAAATATTGTGTGTATGCTTTACTTTTACTGCTTTTTCTGCATTGTTCGGTGATCGTGAGGTTGTCACGTTGAATTTGGGTGTTAGTACCAAAATTTGGTCTAACATTTTCACACATATTTGCTTTCTCTTCTTCGCAGGTATGGATTATACTTGCAGCTGGCAGGCCCGGATCGGCCTTGGATTTCTTGGATTATCCAGAACACATCTTCCTTCATTCAGCAAGATATGTTCTGGGGGGCAAAATGTTGACCCGCTTTTTAGTCAAAGCAGTCATACATGGAATCTCTTCTTAACAATACGCTCAAGTGTTGGGAATACCGTCAGAAGACAGCAAGCGATTTGGTTGAAATCGCATCACAAACAAAGAATGGCCCGGATCTGCTATCGGACGACGTTTTCTGGGCCCGAAATCATCAATTACGGAGCAGAGCTCAGTAATTCTCGTAGCTCTCTGAATAAGCTTCAGTTTGAGCTTTGGTTCAACTCAATCGGACTTACGGTTTGAAAGTTATGCCTATTTCTGTGAACGGATGCAGAACCGGAAACTTGGATTTGGAATTAGCATATCCCTTTCGGATCGGATCGGCCTAGGAGGACCGGATCGGATTAAGACATCACTCCTTCACCAACTCAGCATCTTCCCTTCAACGCACAGGTGCCGGATCGGATTGGAGACCCCGGTTCGGATCGGGATGAGGCAGACCCGACCCGGCTGCATTAATCTACACAAAACTTCGCAATGTCTTCGGCTCCAAAGCTCCGCACCGGTTCGGATCGAGACCGAACCGATCCCCCTCGACTCTGCACAGAAGTGCACGCACGCTCTCTGCTAGAACAACCGGCTCGGTTCGGATCCAATCCGAACCGACTGGGCCTGCTGCTGCCACACTTCAGATTTGACTGATTCTCTTGCCATAACCACCTCCTACAAACACGGATCGGCCTCCACCTATCCTAGCACGACCTGAATACCACTTCTCCACTACTTCCGAGATGACCTCAGCGCGTGCCACGTGCCCCTCCGATCCGAACCGATTCAGACTCCCTGGCACTCCTCTACGCCTATAAATACACCACAACATGGCCATTTCAAGGGACTTTTGGCACTTGTTCTGGAGGGATTCCACCATTATCGACACAAGGACTTTGTGAACAGCGGAAGACCGCCCTCTAATCAATCAAAACACGAGGATTTCGTGTATAATCTTCCCTTTAATCTCCTCTTCTTCACTGTAAACACGAGGATTTCATGTATAAACTGCAAACAAACATCATTGTAATAGTTTACTTAAGATTTAAGAAACTATAAAGTGGACGTAGGCTTGGATTGAGCCCAACCACTATAAAAATATTGTGTGTATGCTTTACTTTTACTGCTTTTTCTGCATTGTTCGGTGATCGTGAGGTTGTCACGTTGAATTTGGGTGTTAGTACCAAAATTTGGTCTAACATTTTCACACATATTTGCTTTCTCTTCTTCGCAGGTATGGATGATACTTGCAGCTGGCAGGCCCGGATCGGCCTTGGATTTCTTGGATTATCCAGAACACATCTTCCTTCATTCAGCAAGATATGTTCTGGGGGGCAAAATGTTGAACCGCTTTTTAGTCAAAGCAGTCATACATGGAATCTCTTCTTAACAATACGCTCAAGTGTTGGGAATACCGTCAGAAGACAGCAAGCGATTTGGTTGAAATCGCATCACAAACAAAGAATGGCCCGGATCTCCTATCGGACGACGTTTTCTGGGCCCGAAATCATCAATTACGGAGCAGAGCTCAGTAATTCTCGTAGCTCTCTGAATAAGCTTCAGTTTGAGCTTTGGTTCAACTCAATCGGACTTACGGTTTGAAAGTTATGCCTATTTCCGTGAACGGATGCAGAACCGGAAACTTGGATTTGGAATTAGCATATCCCTTTCGGATCGGATCGGCCTAGGAGGACCGGATCGGATTAAGACATCACTCCTTCACCAACTCAGCATCTTCCCTTCAACGCACAGGTGCCGGATCGGATTGGAGACCCCGGTTCGGATCGGGATGAGGCAGACCCGACCCGCCTGCATTAATCTACACAAAACTTCGCAATGTCTTCGGCTCCAAAGCTCCGCACCGGTTCGGATCGAGACCGAACCGATCCCCCTCGACTCTGCACAGAAGTGCACGCATGCTCTCAGCTAGAACAACCGGCTCGGTTCGGATCCAATCCGAACCGACTGGGCCTGCTGCTGCCACACTTCAGATTTGACTGATTCTCTTGCCATAACCACCTCCTACAAACACGGATCGGCCTCCACCTATCCTAGCACGACCTGAATACCACTTCTCCACTACTTCCGAGATCACCTCAGCGCGTGCCACGTGCCCCTCCGATCCGAACCGATTCAGACTCCCTGGCACTCCTCTACGCCTATAAATACACCACAACATGGCCATTTCAAGGGACTTTTGGCACTTGTTCTGGAGGGATTCCACCATTATCGACACAAGGACTTTGTGAACAGCGGAAGACCGCCCTCTAATCAATCAAAACACGAGGATTTCGTGTATAATCTTCCCTTTAATCTCCTCTTCTTCACTGTAAACACGAGGATTTCATGTATAAACTGCAAACAAACATCATTGTAATAGTTTACTTAAGATTTAAGAAACTATAAAGTGGACGTAGGCTTGGATTGAGCCCAACCACTATAAAAATATTGTGTGTATGCTTTACTTTTACTGCTTTTTCTGCATTGTTCGGTGATCGTGAGGTTGTCACGTTGAATTTGGGTGTTAGTACCAAAATTTGGTCTAACATTTTCACACATATTTGCTTTCTCTTCTTCGCAGGTATGGATGATACTTGCAGCTGGCAGGCCCGGATCGGCCTTGGATTTCTTGGATTATCCAGAACACATCTTCCTTCATTCAGCAAGATATGTTCTGGGGGGCAAAATGTTGAACCGCTTTTTAGTCAAAGCAGTCATACATGGAATCTCTTCTTAACAATACGCTCAAGTGTTGGGAATACCGTCAGAAGACAGCAAGCGATTTGGTTGAAATCGCATCACAAACAAAGAATGGCCCGGATCTCCTATCGGACGACGTTTTCTGGGCCCGAAATCATCAATTACGGAGCAGAGCTCAGTAATTCTCGTAGCTCTCTGAATAAGCTTCAGTTTGAGCTTTGGTTCAACTCAATCGGACTTACGGTTTGAAAGTTATGCCTATTTCCGTGAACGGATGCAGAACCGGAAACTTGGATTTGGAATTAGCATATCCCTTTCGGATCGGATCGGCCTAGGAGGACCGGATCGGATTAAGACATCACTCCTTCACCAACTCAGCATCTTCCCTTCAACGCACAGGTGCCGGATCGGATTGGAGACCCCGGTTCGGATCGGGATGAGGCAGACCCGACCCGCCTGCATTAATCTACACAAAACTTCGCAATGTCTTCGGCTCCAAAGCTCCGCACCGGTTCGGATCGAGACCGAACCGATCCCCCTCGACTCTGCACAGAAGTGCACGCACGCTCTCAGCTAGAACAACCGGCTCGGTTCGGATCCAATCCGAACCGACTGGGCCTGCTGCTGCCACACTTCAGATTTGACTGATTCTCTTGCCATAACCACCTCCTACAAACACGGATCGGCCTCCACCTATCCTAGCACGACCTGAATACCACTTCTCCACTACTTCCGAGATCACCTCAGCGCGTGCCACGTGCCCCTCCGATCCGAACCGATTCAGACTCCCTGGCACTCCTCTACGCCTATAAATACACCACAACATGGCCATTTCAAGGGACTTTTGGCACTTGTTCTGGAGGGATTCCACCATTATCGACACAAGGACTTTGTGAACAGCGGAAGACCGCCCTCTAATCAATCAAAACACGAGGATTTCGTGTATAATCTTCCCTTTAATCTCCTCTTCTTCACTGTAAACACGAGGATTTCATGTATAAACTGCAAACAAACATCATTGTAATAGTTTACTTAAGATTTAAGAAACTATAAAGTGGACGTAGGCTTGGATTGAGCCCAACCACTATAAAAATATTGTGTGTATGCTTTACTTTTACTGCTTTTTCTGCATTGTTCGGTGATCGTGAGGTTGTCACGTTGAATTTGGGTGTTAGTACCAAAATTTGGTCTAACATTTTCACACATATTTGCTTTCTCTTCTTCGCAGGTATGGATGATACTTGCAGCTGGCAGGCCCGGATCGGCCTTGGATTTCTTGGATTATCCAGAACACATCTTCCTTCATTCAGCAAGATATGTTCTGGGGGGCAAAATGTTGAACCGCTTTTTAGTCAAAGCAGTCATACATGGAATCTCTTCTTAACAATACGCTCAAGTGTTGGGAATACCGTCAGAAGACAGCAAGCGATTTGGTTGAAATCGCATCACAAACAAAGAATGGCCCGGATCTCCTATCGGACGACGTTTTCTGGGCCCGAAATCATCAATTACGGAGCAGAGCTCAGTAATTCTCGTAGCTCTCTGAATAAGCTTCAGTTTGAGCTTTGGTTCAACTCAATCGGACTTACGGTTTGAAAGTTATGCCTATTTCCGTGAACGGATGCAGAACCGGAAACTTGGATTTGGAATTAGCATATCCCTTTCGGATCGGATCGGCCTAGGAGGACCGGATCGGATTAAGACATCACTCCTTCACCAACTCAGCATCTTCCCTTCAACGCACAGGTGCCGGATCGGATTGGAGACCCCGGTTCGGATCGGGATGAGGCAGACCCGACCCGCCTGCATTAATCTACACAAAACTTCGCAATGTCTTCGGCTCCAAAGCTCCGCACCGGTTCGGATCGAGACCGAACCGATCCCCCTCGACTCTGCACAGAAGTGCACGCACGCTCTCAGCTAGAACAACCGGCTCGGTTCGGATCCAATCCGAACCGACTGGGCCTGCTGCTGCCACACTTCAGATTTGACTGATTCTCTTGCCATAACCACCTCCTACAAACACGGATCGGCCTCCACCTATCCTAGCACGACCTGAATACCACTTCTCCACTACTTCCGAGATCACCTCAGCGCGTGCCACGTGCCCCTCCGATCCGAACCGATTCAGACTCCCTGGCACTCCTCTACGCCTATAAATACACCACAACATGGCCATTTCAAGGGACTTTTGGCACTTGTTCTGGAGGGATTCCACCATTATCGACACAAGGACTTTGTGAACAGCGGAAGACCGCCCTCTAATCAATCAAAACACGAGGATTTCGTGTATAATCTTCCCTTTAATCTCCTCTTCTTCACTGTAAACACGAGGATTTCATGTATAAACTGCAAACAAACATCATTGTAATAGTTTACTTAAGATTTAAGAAACTATAAAGTGGACGTAGGCTTGGATTGAGCCCAACCACTATAAAAATATTGTGTGTATGCTTTACTTTTACTGCTTTTTCTGCATTGTTCGGTGATCGTGAGGTTGTCACGTTGAATTTGGGTGTTAGTACCAAAATTTGGTCTAACATTTTCACACATATTTGCTTTCTCTTCTTCGCAGGTATGGATTATACTTGCAGCTGGCAGGCCCGGATCGGCCTTGGATTTCTTGGATTATCCAGAACACATCTTCCTTCATTCAGCAAGATATGTTCTGGGGGGCAAAATGTTGACCCGCTTTTTAGTCAAAGCAGTCATACATGGAATCTCTTCTTAACAATACGCTCAAGTGTTGGGAATACCGTCAGAAGACAGCAAGCGATTTGGTTGAAATCGCATCACAAACAAAGAATGGCCCGGATCTGCTATCGGACGACGTTTTCTGGGCCCGAAATCATCAATTACGGAGCAGAGCTCAGTAATTCTCGTAGCTCTCTGAATAAGCTTCAGTTTGAGCTTTGGTTCAACTCAATCGGACTTACGGTTTGAAAGTTATGCCTATTTCCGTGAACGGATGCAGAACCGGAAACTTGGATTTGGAATTAGCATATCCCTTTCGGATCGGATCGGCCTAGGAGGACCGGATCGGATTAAGACATCACTCCTTCACCAACTCAGCATCTTCCCTTCAACGCACAGGTGCCGGATCGGATTGGAGACCCCGGTTCGGATCGGGATGAGGCAGACCCGACCCGGCTGCATTAATCTACACAAAACTTCGCAATGTCTTCGGCTCCAAAGCTCCGCACCGGTTCGGATCGAGACCGAACCGATCCCCCTCGACTCTGCACAGAAGTGCACGCACGCTCTCTGCTAGAACAACCGGCTCGGTTCGGATCCAATCCGAACCGACTGGGCCTGCTGCTGCCACACTTCAGATTTGACTGATTCTCTTGCCATAACCACCTCCTACAAACACGGATCGGCCTCCACCTATCCTAGCACGACCTGAATACCACTTCTCCACTACTTCCGAGATCACCTCAGCGCGTGCCACGTGCCCCTCCGATCCGAACCGATTCAGACTCCCTGGCACTCCTCTACGCCTATAAATACACCACAACATGGCCATTTCAAGGGACTTTTGGCACTTGTTCTGGAGGGATTCCACCATTATCGACACAAGGACTTTGTGAACAGCGGAAGACCGCCCTCTAATCAATCAAAACACGAGGATTTCGTGTATAATCTTCCCTTTAATCTCCTCTTCTTCACTGTAAACACGAGGATTTCATGTATAAACTGCAAACAAACATCATTGTAATAGTTTACTTAAGATTTAAGAAACTATAAAGTGGACGTAGGCTTGGATTGAGCCCAACCACTATAAAAATATTGTGTGTATGCTTTACTTTTACTGCTTTTTCTGCATTGTTCGGTGATCGTGAGGTTGTCACGTTGAATTTGGGTGTTAGTACCAAAATTTGGTCTAACATTTTCACACATATTTGCTTTCTCTTCTTCGCAGGTATGGATTATACTTGCAGCTGGCAGGCCCGGATCGGCCTTGGATTTCTTGGATTATCCAGAACACATCTTCCTTCATTCAGCAAGATATGTTCTGGGGGGCAAAATGTTGAACCGCTTTTTAGTCAAAGCAGTCATACATGGAATCTCTTCTTAACAATACGCTCAAGTGTTGGGAATACCGTCAGAAGACAGCAAGCGATTTGGTTGAAATCGCATCACAAACAAAGAATGGCCCGGATCTCCTATCGGACGACGTTTTCTGGGCCCGAAATCATCAATTACGGAGCAGAGCTCAGTAATTCTCGTAGCTCTCTGAATAAGCTTCAGTTTGAGCTTTGGTTCAACTCAATCGGACTTACGGTTTGAAAGTTATGCCTATTTCCGTGAACGGATGCAGAACCGGAAACTTGGATTTGGAATTAGCATATCCCTTTCGGATCGGATCGGCCTAGGAGGACCGGATCGGATTAAGACATCACTCCTTCACCAACTCAGCATCTTCCCTTCAACGCACAGGTGCCGGATCGGATTGGAGACCCCGGTTCGGATCGGGATGAGGCAGACCCGACCCGGCTGCATTAATCTACACAAAACTTCGCAATGTCTTCGGCTCCAAAGCTCCGCACCGGTTCGGATCGAGACCGAACCGATCCCCCTCGACTCTGCACAGAAGTGCACGCACGCTCTCAGCTAGAACAACCGGCTCGGTTCGGATCCAATCCGAACCGACTGGGCCTGCTGCTGCCACACTTCAGATTTGACTGATTCTCTTGCCATAACCACCTCCTACAAACACGGATCGGCCTCCACCTATCCTAGCACGACCTGAATACCACTTCTCCACTACTTCCGAGATCACCTCAGCGCGTGCCACGTGCCCCTCCGATCCGAACCGATTCAGACTCCCTGGCACTCCTCTACGCCTATAAATACACCACAACATGGCCATTTCAAGGGACTTTTGGCACTTGTTCTGGAGGGATTCCACCATTATCGACACAAGGACTTTGTGAACAGCGGAAGACCGCCCTCTAATCAATCAAAACACGAGGATTTCGTGTATAATCTTCCCTTTAATCTCCTCTTCTTCACTGTAAACACGAGGATTTCATGTATAAACTGCAAACAAACATCATTGTAATAGTTTACTTAAGATTTAAGAAACTATAAAGTGGACGTAGGCTTGGATTGAGCCCAACCACTATAAAAATATTGTGTGTATGCTTTACTTTTACTGCTTTTTCTGCATTGTTCGGTGATCGTGAGGTTGTCACGTTGAATTTGGGTGTTAGTACCAAAATTTGGTCTAACATTTTCACACATATTTGCTTTCTCTTCTTCGCAGGTATGGATTATACTTGCAGCTGGCAGGCCCGGATCGGCCTTGGATTTCTTGGATTATCCAGAACACATCTTCCTTCATTCAGCAAGATATGTTCTGGGGGGCAAAATGTTGAACCGCTTTTTAGTCAAAGCAGTCATACATGGAATCTCTTCTTAACAATACGCTCAAGTGTTGGGAATACCGTCAGAAGACAGCAAGCGATTTGGTTGAAATCGCATCACAAACAAAGAATGGCCCGGATCTCCTATCGGACGACGTTTTCTGGGCCCGAAATCATCAATTACGGAGCAGAGCTCAGTAATTCTCGTAGCTCTCTGAATAAGCTTCAGTTTGAGCTTTGGTTCAACTCAATCGGACTTACGGTTTGAAAGTTATGCCTATTTCCGTGAACGGATGCAGAACCGGAAACTTGGATTTGGAATTAGCATATCCCTTTCGGATCGGATCGGCCTAGGAGGACCGGATCGGATTAAGACATCACTCCTTCACCAACTCAGCATCTTCCCTTCAACGCACAGGTGCCGGATCGGATTGGAGACCCCGGTTCGGATCGGGATGAGGCAGACCCGACCCGGCTGCATTAATCTACACAAAACTTCGCAATGTCTTCGGCTCCAAAGCTCCGCACCGGTTCGGATCGAGACCGAACCGATCCCCCTCGACTCTGCACAGAAGTGCACGCACGCTCTCAGCTAGAACAACCGGCTCGGTTCGGATCCAATCCGAACCGACTGGGCCTGCTGCTGCCACACTTCAGATTTGACTGATTCTCTTGCCATAACCACCTCCTACAAACACGGATCGGCCTCCACCTATCCTAGCACGACCTGAATACCACTTCTCCACTACTTCCGAGATCACCTCAGCGCGTGCCACGTGCCCCTCCGATCCGAACCGATTCAGACTCCCTGGCACTCCTCTACGCCTATAAATACACCACAACATGGCCATTTCAAGGGACTTTTGGCACTTGTTCTGGAGGGATTCCACCATTATCGACACAAGGACTTTGTGAACAGCGGAAGACCGCCCTCTAATCAATCAAAACACGAGGATTTCGTGTATAATCTTCCCTTTAATCTCCTCTTCTTCACTGTAAACACGAGGATTTCATGTATAAACTGCAAACAAACATCATTGTAATAGTTTACTTAAGATTTAAGAAACTATAAAGTGGACGTAGGCTTGGATTGAGCCCAACCACTATAAAAATATTGTGTGTATGCTTTACTTTTACTGCTTTTTCTGCATTGTTCGGTGATCGTGAGGTTGTCACGTTGAATTTGGGTGTTAGTACCAAAATTTGGTCTAACATTTTCACACATATTTGCTTTCTCTTCTTCGCAGGTATGGATTATACTTGCAGCTGGCAGGCCCGGATCGGCCTTGGATTTCTTGGATTATCCAGAACACATCTTCCTTCATTCAGCAAGATATGTTCTGGGGGGCAAAATGTTGAACCGCTTTTTAGTCAAAGCAGTCATACATGGAATCTCTTCTTAACAATACGCTCAAGTGTTGGGAATACCGTCAGAAGACAGCAAGCGATTTGGTTGAAATCGCATCACAAACAAAGAATGGCCCGGATCTCCTATCGGACGACGTTTTCTGGGCCCGAAATCATCAATTACGGAGCAGAGCTCAGTAATTCTCGTAGCTCTCTGAATAAGCTTCAGTTTGAGCTTTGGTTCAACTCAATCGGACTTACGGTTTGAAAGTTATGCCTATTTCCGTGAACGGATGCAGAACCGGAAACTTGGATTTGGAATTAGCATATCCCTTTCGGATCGGATCGGCCTAGGAGGACCGGATCGGATTAAGACATCACTCCTTCACCAACTCAGCATCTTCCCTTCAACGCACAGGTGCCGGATCGGATTGGAGACCCCGGTTCGGATCGGGATGAGGCAGACCCGACCCGGCTGCATTAATCTACACAAAACTTCGCAATGTCTTCGGCTCCAAAGCTCCGCACCGGTTCGGATCGAGACCGAACCGATCCCCCTCGACTCTGCACAGAAGTGCACGCACGCTCTCAGCTAGAACAACCGGCTCGGTTCGGATCCAATCCGAACCGACTGGGCCTGCTGCTGCCACACTTCAGATTTGACTGATTCTCTTGCCATAACCACCTCCTACAAACACGGATCGGCCTCCACCTATCCTAGCACGACCTGAATACCACTTCTCCACTACTTCCGAGATCACCTCAGCGCGTGCCACGTGCCCCTCCGATCCGAACCGATTCAGACTCCCTGGCACTCCTCTACGCCTATAAATACACCACAACATGGCCATTTCAAGGGACTTTTGGCACTTGTTCTGGAGGGATTCCACCATTATCGACACAAGGACTTTGTGAACAGCGGAAGACCGCCCTCTAATCAATCAAAACACGAGGATTTCGTGTATAATCTTCCCTTTAATCTCCTCTTCTTCACTGTAAACACGAGGATTTCATGTATAAACTGCAAACAAACATCATTGTAATAGTTTACTTAAGATTTAAGAAACTATAAAGTGGACGTAGGCTTGGATTGAGCCCAACCACTATAAAAATATTGTGTGTATGCTTTACTTTTACTGCTTTTTCTGCATTGTTCGGTGATCGTGAGGTTGTCACGTTGAATTTGGGTGTTAGTACCAAAATTTGGTCTAACATTTTCACACATATTTGCTTTCTCTTCTTCGCAGGTATGGATTATACTTGCAGCTGGCAGGCCCGGATCGGCCTTGGATTTCTTGGATTATCCAGAACACATCTTCCTTCATTCAGCAAGATATGTTCTGGGGGGCAAAATGTTGAACCGCTTTTTAGTCAAAGCAGTCATACATGGAATCTCTTCTTAACAATACGCTCAAGTGTTGGGAATACCGTCAGAAGACAGCAAGCGATTTGGTTGAAATCGCATCACAAACAAAGAATGGCCCGGATCTCCTATCGGACGACGTTTTCTGGGCCCGAAATCATCAATTACGGAGCAGAGCTCAGTAATTCTCGTAGCTCTCTGAATAAGCTTCAGTTTGAGCTTTGGTTCAACTCAATCGGACTTACGGTTTGAAAGTTATGCCTATTTCCGTGAACGGATGCAGAACCGGAAACTTGGATTTGGAATTAGCATATCCCTTTCGGATCGGATCGGCCTAGGAGGACCGGATCGGATTAAGACATCACTCCTTCACCAACTCAGCATCTTCCCTTCAACGCACAGGTGCCGGATCGGATTGGAGACCCCGGTTCGGATCGGGATGAGGCAGACCCGACCCGGCTGCATTAATCTACACAAAACTTCGCAATGTCTTCGGCTCCAAAGCTCCGCACCGGTTCGGATCGAGACCGAACCGATCCCCCTCGACTCTGCACAGAAGTGCACGCACGCTCTCAGCTAGAACAACCGGCTCGGTTCGGATCCAATCCGAACCGACTGGGCCTGCTGCTGCCACACTTCAGATTTGACTGATTCTCTTGCCATAACCACCTCCTACAAACACGGATCGGCCTCCACCTATCCTAGCACGACCTGAATACCACTTCTCCACTACTTCCGAGATCACCTCAGCGCGTGCCACGTGCCCCTCCGATCCGAACCGATTCAGACTCCCTGGCACTCCTCTACGCCTATAAATACACCACAACATGGCCATTTCAAGGGACTTTTGGCACTTGTTCTGGAGGGATTCCACCATTATCGACACAAGGACTTTGTGAACAGCGGAAGACCGCCCTCTAATCAATCAAAACACGAGGATTTCGTGTATAATCTTCCCTTTAATCTCCTCTTCTTCACTGTAAACACGAGGATTTCATGTATAAACTGCAAACAAACATCATTGTAATAGTTTACTTAAGATTTAAGAAACTATAAAGTGGACGTAGGCTTGGATTGAGCCCAACCACTATAAAAATATTGTGTGTATGCTTTACTTTTACTGCTTTTTCTGCATTGTTCGGTGATCGTGAGGTTGTCACGTTGAATTTGGGTGTTAGTACCAAAATTTGGTCTAACATTTTCACACATATTTGCTTTCTCTTCTTCGCAGGTATGGATTATACTTGCAGCTGGCAGGCCCGGATCGGCCTTGGATTTCTTGGATTATCCAGAACACATCTTCCTTCATTCAGCAAGATATGTTCTGGGGGGCAAAATGTTGAACCGCTTTTTAGTCAAAGCAGTCATACATGGAATCTCTTCTTAACAATACGCTCAAGTGTTGGGAATACCGTCAGAAGACAGCAAGCGATTTGGTTGAAATCGCATCACAAACAAAGAATGGCCCGGATCTCCTATCGGACGACGTTTTCTGGGCCCGAAATCATCAATTACGGAGCAGAGCTCAGTAATTCTCGTAGCTCTCTGAATAAGCTTCAGTTTGAGCTTTGGTTCAACTCAATCGGACTTACGGTTTGAAAGTTATGCCTATTTCCGTGAACGGATGCAGAACCGGAAACTTGGATTTGGAATTAGCATATCCCTTTCGGATCGGATCGGCCTAGGAGGACCGGATCGGATTAAGACATCACTCCTTCACCAACTCAGCATCTTCCCTTCAACGCACAGGTGCCGGATCGGATTGGAGACCCCGGTTCGGATCGGGATGAGGCAGACCCGACCCGGCTGCATTAATCTACACAAAACTTCGCAATGTCTTCGGCTCCAAAGCTCCGCACCGGTTCGGATCGAGACCGAACCGATCCCCCTCGACTCTGCACAGAAGTGCACGCACGCTCTCAGCTAGAACAACCGGCTCGGTTCGGATCCAATCCGAACCGACTGGGCCTGCTGCTGCCACACTTCAGATTTGACTGATTCTCTTGCCATAACCACCTCCTACAAACACGGATCGGCCTCCACCTATCCTAGCACGACCTGAATACCACTTCTCCACTACTTCCGAGATCACCTCAGCGCGTGCCACGTGCCCCTCCGATCCGAACCGATTCAGACTCCCTGGCACTCCTCTACGCCTATAAATACACCACAACATGGCCATTTCAAGGGACTTTTGGCACTTGTTCTGGAGGGATTCCACCATTATCGACACAAGGACTTTGTGAACAGCGGAAGACCGCCCTCTAATCAATCAAAACACGAGGATTTCGTGTATAATCTTCCCTTTAATCTCCTCTTCTTCACTGTAAACACGAGGATTTCATGTATAAACTGCAAACAAACATCATTGTAATAGTTTACTTAAGATTTAAGAAACTATAAAGTGGACGTAGGCTTGGATTGAGCCCAACCACTATAAAAATATTGTGTGTATGCTTTACTTTTACTGCTTTTTCTGCATTGTTCGGTGATCGTGAGGTTGTCACGTTGAATTTGGGTGTTAGTACCAAAATTTGGTCTAACATTTTCACACATATTTGCTTTCTCTTCTTCGCAGGTATGGATTATACTTGCAGCTGGCAGGCCCGGATCGGCCTTGGATTTCTTGGATTATCCAGAACACATCTTCCTTCATTCAGCAAGATATGTTCTGGGGGGCAAAATGTTGAACCGCTTTTTAGTCAAAGCAGTCATACATGGAATCTCTTCTTAACAATACGCTCAAGTGTTGGGAATACCGTCAGAAGACAGCAAGCGATTTGGTTGAAATCGCATCACAAACAAAGAATGGCCCGGATCTCCTATCGGACGACGTTTTCTGGGCCCGAAATCATCAATTACGGAGCAGAGCTCAGTAATTCTCGTAGCTCTCTGAATAAGCTTCAGTTTGAGCTTTGGTTCAACTCAATCGGACTTACGGTTTGAAAGTTATGCCTATTTCCGTGAACGGATGCAGAACCGGAAACTTGGATTTGGAATTAGCATATCCCTTTCGGATCGGATCGGCCTAGGAGGACCGGATCGGATTAAGACATCACTCCTTCACCAACTCAGCATCTTCCCTTCAACGCACAGGTGCCGGATCGGATTGGAGACCCCGGTTCGGATCGGGATGAGGCAGACCCGACCCGGCTGCATTAATCTACACAAAACTTCGCAATGTCTTCGGCTCCAAAGCTCCGCACCGGTTCGGATCGAGACCGAACCGATCCCCCTCGACTCTGCACAGAAGTGCACGCACGCTCTCAGCTAGAACAACCGGCTCGGTTCGGATCCAATCCGAACCGACTGGGCCTGCTGCTGCCACACTTCAGATTTGACTGATTCTCTTGCCATAACCACCTCCTACAAACACGGATCGGCCTCCACCTATCCTAGCACGACCTGAATACCACTTCTCCACTACTTCCGAGATCACCTCAGCGCGTGCCACGTGCCCCTCCGATCCGAACCGATTCAGACTCCCTGGCACTCCTCTACGCCTATAAATACACCACAACATGGCCATTTCAAGGGACTTTTGGCACTTGTTCTGGAGGGATTCCACCATTATCGACACAAGGACTTTGTGAACAGCGGAAGACCGCCCTCTAATCAATCAAAACACGAGGATTTCGTGTATAATCTTCCCTTTAATCTCCTCTTCTTCACTGTAAACACGAGGATTTCATGTATAAACTGCAAACAAACATCATTGTAATAGTTTACTTAAGATTTAAGAAACTATAAAGTGGACGTAGGCTTGGATTGAGCCCAACCACTATAAAAATATTGTGTGTATGCTTTACTTTTACTGCTTTTTCTGCATTGTTCGGTGATCGTGAGGTTGTCACGTTGAATTTGGGTGTTAGTACCAAAATTTGGTCTAACATTTTCACACATATTTGCTTTCTCTTCTTCGCAGGTATGGATTATACTTGCAGCTGGCAGGCCCGGATCGGCCTTGGATTTCTTGGATTATCCAGAACACATCTTCCTTCATTCAGCAAGATATGTTCTGGGGGGCAAAATGTTGAACCGCTTTTTAGTCAAAGCAGTCATACATGGAATCTCTTCTTAACAATACGCTCAAGTGTTGGGAATACCGTCAGAAGACAGCAAGCGATTTGGTTGAAATCGCATCACAAACAAAGAATGGCCCGGATCTCCTATCGGACGACGTTTTCTGGGCCCGAAATCATCAATTACGGAGCAGAGCTCAGTAATTCTCGTAGCTCTCTGAATAAGCTTCAGTTTGAGCTTTGGTTCAACTCAATCGGACTTACGGTTTGAAAGTTATGCCTATTTCCGTGAACGGATGCAGAACCGGAAACTTGGATTTGGAATTAGCATATCCCTTTCGGATCGGATCGGCCTAGGAGGACCGGATCGGATTAAGACATCACTCCTTCACCAACTCAGCATCTTCCCTTCAACGCACAGGTGCCGGATCGGATTGGAGACCCCGGTTCGGATCGGGATGAGGCAGACCCGACCCGGCTGCATTAATCTACACAAAACTTCGCAATGTCTTCGGCTCCAAAGCTCCGCACCGGTTCGGATCGAGACCGAACCGATCCCCCTCGACTCTGCACAGAAGTGCACGCACGCTCTCAGCTAGAACAACCGGCTCGGTTCGGATCCAATCCGAACCGACTGGGCCTGCTGCTGCCACACTTCAGATTTGACTGATTCTCTTGCCATAACCACCTCCTACAAACACGGATCGGCCTCCACCTATCCTAGCACGACCTGAATACCACTTCTCCACTACTTCCGAGATCACCTCAGCGCGTGCCACGTGCCCCTCCGATCCGAACCGATTCAGACTCCCTGGCACTCCTCTACGCCTATAAATACACCACAACATGGCCATTTCAAGGGACTTTTGGCACTTGTTCTGGAGGGATTCCACCATTATCGACACAAGGACTTTGTGAACAGCGGAAGACCGCCCTCTAATCAATCAAAACACGAGGATTTCGTGTATAATCTTCCCTTTAATCTCCTCTTCTTCACTGTAAACACGAGGATTTCATGTATAAACTGCAAACAAACATCATTGTAATAGTTTACTTAAGATTTAAGAAACTATAAAGTGGACGTAGGCTTGGATTGAGCCCAACCACTATAAAAATATTGTGTGTATGCTTTACTTTTACTGCTTTTTCTGCATTGTTCGGTGATCGTGAGGTTGTCACGTTGAATTTGGGTGTTAGTACCAAAATTTGGTCTAACATTTTCACACATATTTGCTTTCTCTTCTTCGCAGGTATGGATTATACTTGCAGCTGGCAGGCCCGGATCGGCCTTGGATTTCTTGGATTATCCAGAACACATCTTCCTTCATTCAGCAAGATATGTTCTGGGGGGCAAAATGTTGAACCGCTTTTTAGTCAAAGCAGTCATACATGGAATCTCTTCTTAACAATACGCTCAAGTGTTGGGAATACCGTCAGAAGACAGCAAGCGATTTGGTTGAAATCGCATCACAAACAAAGAATGGCCCGGATCTCCTATCGGACGACGTTTTCTGGGCCCGAAATCATCAATTACGGAGCAGAGCTCAGTAATTCTCGTAGCTCTCTGAATAAGCTTCAGTTTGAGCTTTGGTTCAACTCAATCGGACTTACGGTTTGAAAGTTATGCCTATTTCCGTGAACGGATGCAGAACCGGAAACTTGGATTTGGAATTAGCATATCCCTTTCGGATCGGATCGGCCTAGGAGGACCGGATCGGATTAAGACATCACTCCTTCACCAACTCAGCATCTTCCCTTCAACGCACAGGTGCCGGATCGGATTGGAGACCCCGGTTCGGATCGGGATGAGGCAGACCCGACCCGGCTGCATTAATCTACACAAAACTTCGCAATGTCTTCGGCTCCAAAGCTCCGCACCGGTTCGGATCGAGACCGAACCGATCCCCCTCGACTCTGCACAGAAGTGCACGCACGCTCTCAGCTAGAACAACCGGCTCGGTTCGGATCCAATCCGAACCGACTGGGCCTACTGCTGCCACACTTCAGATTTGACTGATTCTCTTGCCATAACCACCTCCTACAAACACGGATCGGCCTCCACCTATCCTAGCACGACCTGAATACCACTTCTCCACTACTTCCGAGATCACCTCAGCGCGTGCCACGTGCCCCTCCGATCCGAACCGATTCAGACTCCCTGGCACTCCTCTACGCCTATAAATACACCACAACATGGCCATTTCAAGGGACTTTTGGCACTTGTTCTGGAGGGATTCCACCATTATCGACACAAGGACTTTGTGAACAGCGGAAGACCGCCCTCTAATCAATCAAAACACGAGGATTTCGTGTATAATCTTCCCTTTAATCTCCTCTTCTTCACTGTAAACACGAGGATTTCATGTATAAACTGCAAACAAACATCATTGTAATAGTTTACTTAAGATTTAAGAAACTATAAAGTGGACGTAGGCTTGGATTGAGCCCAACCACTATAAAAATATTGTGTGTATGCTTTACTTTTACTGCTTTTTCTGCATTGTTCGGTGATCGTGAGGTTGTCACGTTGAATTTGGGTGTTAGTACCAAAATTTGGTCTAACATTTTCACACATATTTGCTTTCTCTTCTTCGCAGGTATGGATTATACTTGCAGCTGGCAGGCCCGGATCGGCCTTGGATTTCTTGGATTATCCAGAACACATCTTCCTTCATTCAGCAAGATATGTTCTGGGGGGCAAAATGTTGACCCGCTTTTTAGTCAAAGCAGTCATACATGGAATCTCTTCTTAACAATACGCTCAAGTGTTGGGAATACCGTCAGAAGACAGCAAGCGATTTCGTTGAAATCGCATCACAAACAAAGAATGGCCCGGATCTGCTATCGGACGACGTTTTCTGGGCCCGAAATCATCAATTACGGAGCAGAGCTCAGTAATTCTCGTAGCTCTCTGAATAAGCTTCAGTTTGAGCTTTGGTTCAACTCAATCGGACTTACGGTTTGAAAGTTATGCCTATTTCCGTGAACGGATGCAGAACCGGAAACTTGGATTTGGAATTAGCATATCCCTTTCGGATCGGATCGGCCTAGGAGGACCGGATCGGATTAAGACATCACTCCTTCACCAACTCAGCATCTTCCCTTCAACGCACAGGTGCCGGATCGGATTGGAGACCCCGGTTCGGATCGGGATGAGGCAGACCCGACCCGGCTGCATTAATCTACACAAAACTTCGCAATGTCTTCGGCTCCAAAGCTCCGCACCGGTTCGGATCGAGACCGAACCGATCCCCCTCGACTCTGCACAGAAGTGCACGCACGCTCTCAGCTAGAACAACCGGCTCGGTTCGGATCCAATCCGAACCGACTGGGCCTACTGCTGCCACACTTCAGATTTGACTGATTCTCTTGCCATAACCACCTCCTACAAACACGGATCGGCCTCCACCTATCCTAGCACGACCTGAATACCACTTCTCCACTACTTCCGAGATCACCTCAGCGCGTGCCACGTGCCCCTCCGATCCGAACCGATTCAGACTCCCTGGCACTCCTCTACGCCTATAAATACACCACAACATGGCCATTTCAAGGGACTTTTGGCACTTGTTCTGGAGGGATTCCACCATTATCGACACAAGGACTTTGTGAACAGCGGAAGACCGCCCTCTAATCAATCAAAACACGAGGATTTCGTGTATAATCTTCCCTTTAATCTCCTCTTCTTCACTGTAAACACGAGGATTTCATGTATAAACTGCAAACAAACATCATTGTAATAGTTTACTTAAGATTTAAGAAACTATAAAGTGGACGTAGGCTTGGATTGAGCCCAACCACTATAAAAATATTGTGTGTATGCTTTACTTTTACTGCTTTTTCTGCATTGTTCGGTGATCGTGAGGTTGTCACGTTGAATTTGGGTGTTAGTACCAAAATTTGGTCTAACATTTTCACACATATTTGCTTTCTCTTCTTCGCAGGTATGGATTATACTTGCAGCTGGCAGGCCCGGATCGGCCTTGGATTTCTTGGATTATCCAGAACACATCTTCCTTCATTCAGCAAGATATGTTCTGGGGGGCAAAATGTTGACCCGCTTTTTAGTCAAAGCAGTCATACATGGAATCTCTTCTTAACAATACGCTCAAGTGTTGGGAATACCGTCAGAAGACAGCAAGCGATTTCGTTGAAATCGCATCACAAACAAAGAATGGCCCGGATCTGCTATCGGACGACGTTTTCTGGGCCCGAAATCATCAATTACGGAGCAGAGCTCAGTAATTCTCGTAGCTCTCTGAATAAGCTTCAGTTTGAGCTTTGGTTCAACTCAATCGGACTTACGGTTTGAAAGTTATGCCTATTTCTGTGAACGGATGCAGAACCGGAAACTTGGATTTGGAATTAGCATATCCCTTTCGGATCGGATCGGCCTAGGAGGACCGGATCGGATTAAGACATCACTCCTTCACCAACTCAGCATCTTCCCTTCAACGCACAGGTGCCGGATCGGATTGGAGACCCCGGTTCGGATCGGGATGAGGCAGACCCGACCCGGCTGCATTAATCTACACAAAACTTCGCAATGTCTTCGGCTCCAAAGCTCCGCACCGGTTCGGATCGAGACCGAACCGATCCCCCTCGACTCTGCACAGAAGTGCACGCACGCTCTCTGCTAGAACAACCGGCTCGGTTCGGATCCAATCCGAACCGACTGGGCCTGCTGCTGCCACACTTCAGATTTGACTGATTCTCTTGCCATAACCACCTCCTACAAACACGGATCGGCCTCCACCTATCCTAGCACGACCTGAATACCACTTCTCCACTACTTCCGAGATCACCTCAGCGCGTGCCACGTGCCCCTCCGATCCGAACCGATTCAGACTCCCTGGCACTCCTCTACGCCTATAAATACACCACAACATGGCCATTTCAAGGGACTTTTGGCACTTGTTCTGGAGGGATTCCACCATTATCGACACAAGGACTTTGTGAACAGCGGAAGACCGCCCTCTAATCAATCAAAACACGAGGATTTCGTGTATAATCTTCCCTTTAATCTCCTCTTCTTCACTGTAAACACGAGGATTTCATGTATAAACTGCAAACAAACATCATTGTAATAGTTTACTTAAGATTTAAGAAACTATAAAGTGGACGTAGGCTTGGATTGAGCCCAACCACTATAAAAATATTGTGTGTATGCTTTACTTTTACTGCTTTTTCTGCATTGTTCGGTGATCGTGAGGTTGTCACGTTGAATTTGGGTGTTAGTACCAAAATTTGGTCTAACATTTTCACACATATTTGCTTTCTCTTCTTCGCAGGTATGGATTATACTTGCAGCTGGCAGGCCCGGATCGGCCTTGGATTTCTTGGATTATCCAGAACACATCTTCCTTCATTCAGCAAGATATGTTCTGGGGGGCAAAATGTTGAACCGCTTTTTAGTCAAAGCAGTCATACATGGAATCTCTTCTTAACAATACGCTCAAGTGTTGGGAATACCGTCAGAAGACAGCAAGCGATTTGGTTGAAATCGCATCACAAACAAAGAATGGCCCGGATCTCCTATCGGACGACGTTTTCTGGGCCCGAAATCATCAATTACGGAGCAGAGCTCAGTAATTCTCGTAGCTCTCTGAATAAGCTTCAGTTTGAGCTTTGGTTCAACTCAATCGGACTTACGGTTTGAAAGTTATGCCTATTTCTGTGAACGGATGCAGAACCGGAAACTTGGATTTGGAATTAGCATATCCCTTTCGGATCGGATCGGCCTAGGAGGACCGGATCGGATTAAGACATCACTCCTTCACCAACTCAGCATCTTCCCTTCAACGCACAGGTGCCGGATCGGATTGGAGACCCCGGTTCGGATCGGGATGAGGCAGACCCGACCCGGCTGCATTAATCTACACAAAACTTCGCAATGTCTTCGGCTCCAAAGCTCCGCACCGGTTCGGATCGAGACCGAACCGATCCCCCTCGACTCTGCACAGAAGTGCACGCACGCTCTCTGCTAGAACAACCGGCTCGGTTCGGATCCAATCCGAACCGACTGGGCCTGCTGCTGCCACACTTCAGATTTGACTGATTCTCTTGCCATAACCACCTCCTACAAACACGGATCGGCCTCCACCTATCCTAGCACGACCTGAATACCACTTCTCCACTACTTCCGAGATCACCTCAGCGCGTGCCACGTGCCCCTCCGATCCGAACCGATTCAGACTCCCTGGCACTCCTCTACGCCTATAAATACACCACAACATGGCCATTTCAAGGGACTTTTGGCACTTGTTCTGGAGGGATTCCACCATTATCGACACAAGGACTTTGTGAACAGCGGAAGACCGCCCTCTAATCAATCAAAACACGAGGATTTCGTGTATAATCTTCCCTTTAATCTCCTCTTCTTCACTGTAAACACGAGGATTTCATGTATAAACTGCAAACAAACATCATTGTAATAGTTTACTTAAGATTTAAGAAACTATAAAGTGGACGTAGGCTTGGATTGAGCCCAACCACTATAAAAATATTGTGTGTATGCTTTACTTTTACTGCTTTTTCTGCATTGTTCGGTGATCGTGAGGTTGTCACGTTGAATTTGGGTGTTAGTACCAAAATTTGGTCTAACATTTTCACACATATTTGCTTTCTCTTCTTCGCAGGTATGGATTATACTTGCAGCTGGCAGGCCCGGATCGGCCTTGGATTTCTTGGATTATCCAGAACACATCTTCCTTCATTCAGCAAGATATGTTCTGGGGGGCAAAATGTTGAACCGCTTTTTAGTCAAAGCAGTCATACATGGAATCTCTTCTTAACAATACGCTCAAGTGTTGGGAATACCGTCAGAAGACAGCAAGCGATTTGGTTGAAATCGCATCACAAACAAAGAATGGCCCGGATCTCCTATCGGACGACGTTTTCTGGGCCCGAAATCATCAATTACGGAGCAGAGCTCAGTAATTCTCGTAGCTCTCTGAATAAGCTTCAGTTTGAGCTTTGGTTCAACTCAATCGGACTTACGGTTTGAAAGTTATGCCTATTTCCGTGAACGGATGCAGAACCGGAAACTTGGATTTGGAATTAGCATATCCCTTTCGGATCGGATCGGCCTAGGAGGACCGGATCGGATTAAGACATCACTCCTTCACCAACTCAGCATCTTCCCTTCAACGCACAGGTGCCGGATCGGATTGGAGACCCCGGTTCGGATCGGGATGAGGCAGACCCGACCCGGCTGCATTAATCTACACAAAACTTCGCAATGTCTTCGGCTCCAAAGCTCCGCACCGGTTCGGATCGAGACCGAACCGATCCCCCTCGACTCTGCACAGAAGTGCACGCACGCTCTCTGCTAGAACAACCGGCTCGGTTCGGATCCAATCCGAACCGACTGGGCCTGCTGCTGCCACACTTCAGATTTGACTGATTCTCTTGCCATAACCACCTCCTACAAACACGGATCGGCCTCCACCTATCCTAGCACGACCTGAATACCACTTCTCCACTACTTCCGAGATCACCTCAGCGCGTGCCACGTGCCCCTCCGATCCGAACCGATTCAGACTCCCTGGCACTCCTCTACGCCTATAAATACACCACAACATGGCCATTTCAAGGGACTTTTGGCACTTGTTCTGGAGGGATTCCACCATTATCGACACAAGGACTTTGTGAACAGCGGAAGACCGCCCTCTAATCAATCAAAACACGAGGATTTCGTGTATAATCTTCCCTTTAATCTCCTCTTCTTCACTGTAAACACGAGGATTTCATGTATAAACTGCAAACAAACATCATTGTAATAGTTTACTTAAGATTTAAGAAACTATAAAGTGGACGTAGGCTTGGATTGAGCCCAACCACTATAAAAATATTGTGTGTATGCTTTACTTTTACTGCTTTTTCTGCATTGTTCGGTGATCGTGAGGTTGTCACGTTGAATTTGGGTGTTAGTACCAAAATTTGGTCTAACATTTTCACACATATTTGCTTTCTCTTCTTCGCAGGTATGGATTATACTTGCAGCTGGCAGGCCCGGATCGGCCTTGGATTTCTTGGATTATCCAGAACACATCTTCCTTCATTCAGCAAGATATGTTCTGGGGGGCAAAATGTTGACCCGCTTTTTAGTCAAAGCAGTCATACATGGAATCTCTTCTTAACAATACGCTCAAGTGTTGGGAATACCGTCAGAAGACAGCAAGCGATTTGGTTGAAATCGCATCACAAACAAAGAATGGCCCGGATCTCCTATCGGACGACGTTTTCTGGGCCCGAAATCATCAATTACGGAGCAGAGCTCAGTAATTCTCCTAGCTCTCTGAATAGGCTTCAGTTTGAGCTTTGGTTCAACTCAATCGGACTTACGGTTTGAAAGTTATGCCTATTTCCGTGAACGGATGCAGAACCGGAAACTTGGATTTGGAATTAGCATATCCCTTTCGGATCGGATCGGCCTAGGAGGACCGGATCGGATTAAGACATCACTCCTTCACCAACTCAGCATCTTCCCTTCAACGCACAGGTGCCGGATCGGATTGGAGACCCCGGTTCGGATCGGGATGAGGCAGACCCGACCCGGCTGCATTAATCTACACAAAACTTCGCAATGTCTTCGGCTCCAAAGCTCCGCACCGGTTCGGATCGAGACCGAACCGATCCCCCTCGACTCTGCACAGAAGTGCACGCACGCTCTCTGCTAGAACAACCGGCTCGGTTCGGATCCAATCCGAACCGACTGGGCCTGCTGCTGCCACACTTCAGATTTGACTGATTCTCTTGCCATAACCACCTCCTACAAACACGGATCGGCCTCCACCTATCCTAGCACGACCTGAATACCACTTCTCCACTACTTCCGAGATCACCTCAGCGCGTGCCACGTGCCCCTCCGATCCGAACCGATTCAGACTCCCTGGCACTCCTCTACGCCTATAAATACACCACAACATGGCCATTTCAAGGGACTTTTGGCACTTGTTCTGGAGGGATTCCACCATTATCGACACAAGGACTTTGTGAACAGCGGAAGACCGCCCTCTAATCAATCAAAACACGAGGATTTCGTGTATAATCTTCCCTTTAATCTCCTCTTCTTCACTGTAAACACGAGGATTTCATGTATAAACTGCAAACAAACATCATTGTAATAGTTTACTTAAGATTTAAGAAACTATAAAGTGGACGTAGGCTTGGATTGAGCCCAACCACTATAAAAATATTGTGTGTATGCTTTACTTTTACTGCTTTTTCTGCATTGTTCGGTGATCGTGAGGTTGTCACGTTGAATTTGGGTGTTAGTACCAAAATTTGGTCTAACATTTTCACACATATTTGCTTTCTCTTCTTCGCAGGTATGGATTATACTTGCAGCTGGCAGGCCCGGATCGGCCTTGGATTTCTTGGATTATCCAGAACACATCTTCCTTCATTCAGCAAGATATGTTCTGGGGGGCAAAATGTTGAACCGCTTTTTAGTCAAAGCAGTCATACATGGAATCTCTTCTTAACAATACGCTCAAGTGTTGGGAATACCGTCAGAAGACAGCAAGCGATTTGGTTGAAATCGCATCACAAACAAAGAATGGCCCGGATCTCCTATCGGACGACGTTTTCTGGGCCCGAAATCATCAATTACGGAGCAGAGCTCAGTAATTCTCGTAGCTCTCTGAATAAGCTTCAGTTTGAGCTTTGGTTCAACTCAATCGGACTTACGGTTTGAAAGTTATGCCTATTTCCGTGAACGGATGCAGAACCGGAAACTTGGATTTGGAATTAGCATATCCCTTTCGGATCGGATCGGCCTAGGAGGACCGGATCGGATTAAGACATCACTCCTTCACCAACTCAGCATCTTCCCTTCAACGCACAGGTGCCGGATCGGATTGGAGACCCCGGTTCGGATCGGGATGAGGCAGACCCGACCCGGCTGCATTAATCTACACAAAACTTCGCAATGTCTTCGGCTCCAAAGCTCCGCACCGGTTCGGATCGAGACCGAACCGATCCCCCTCGACTCTGCACAGAAGTGCACGCACGCTCTCTGCTAGAACAACCGGCTCGGTTCGGATCCAATCCGAACCGACTGGGCCTGCTGCTGCCACACTTCAGATTTGACTGATTCTCTTGCCATAACCACCTCCTACAAACACGGATCGGCCTCCACCTATCCTAGCACGACCTGAATACCACTTCTCCACTACTTCCGAGATCACCTCAGCGCGTGCCACGTGCCCCTCCGATCCGAACCGATTCAGACTCCCTGGCACTCCTCTACGCCTATAAATACACCACAACATGGCCATTTCAAGGGACTTTTGGCACTTGTTCTGGAGGGATTCCACCATTATCGACACAAGGACTTTGTGAACAGCGGAAGACCGCCCTCTAATCAATCAAAACACGAGGATTTCGTGTATAATCTTCCCTTTAATCTCCTCTTCTTCACTGTAAACACGAGGATTTCATGTATAAACTGCAAACAAACATCATTGTAATTGTTTACTTAAGATTTAAGAAACTATAAAGTGGACGTAGGCTTGGATTGAGCCCAACCACTATAAAAATATTGTGTGTATGCTTTACTTTTACTGCTTTTTCTGCATTGTTCGGTGATCGTGAGGTTGTCACGTTGAATTTGGGTGTTAGTACCAAAATTTGGTCTAACATTTTCACACATATTTGCTTTCTCTTCTTCGCAGGTATGGATTATACTTGCAGCTGGCAGGCCCGGATCGGCCTTGGATTTCTTGGATTATCCAGAACACATCTTCCTTCATTCAGCAAGATATGTTCTGGGGGGCAAAATGTTGACCCGCTTTTTAGTCAAAGCAGTCATACATGGAATCTCTTCTTAACAATACGCTCAAGTGTTGGGAATACCGTCAGAAGACAGCAAGCGATTTGGTTGAAATCGCATCACAAACAAAGAATGGCCCGGATCTCCTATCGGACGACGTTTTCTGGGCCCGAAATCATCAATTACGGAGCAGAGCTCAGTAATTCTCGTAGCTCTCTGAATAAGCTTCAGTTTGAGCTTTGGTTCAACTCAATCGGACTTACGGTTTGAAAGTTATGCCTATTTCCGTGAACGGATGCAGAACCGGAAACTTGGATTTGGAATTAGCATATCCCTTTCGGATCGGATCGGCCTAGGAGGACCGGATCGGATTAAGACATCACTCCTTCACCAACTCAGCATCTTCCCTTCAACGCACAGGTGCCGGATCGGATTGGAGACCCCGGTTCGGATCGGGATGAGGCAGACCCGACCCGGCTGCATTAATCTACACAAAACTTCGCAATGTCTTCGGCTCCAAAGCTCCGCACCGGTTCGGATCGAGACCGAACCGATCCCCCTCGACTCTGCACAGAAGTGCACGCACGCTCTCTGCTAGAACAACCGGCTCGGTTCGGATCCAATCCGAACCGACTGGGCCTGCTGCTGCCACACTTCAGATTTGACTGATTCTCTTGCCATAACCACCTCCTACAAACACGGATCGGCCTCCACCTATCCTAGCACGACCTGAATACCACTTCTCCACTACTTCCGAGATCACCTCAGCGCGTGCCACGTGCCCCTCCGATCCGAACCGATTCAGACTCCCTGGCACTCCTCTACGCCTATAAATACACCACAACATGGCCATTTCAAGGGACTTTTGGCACTTGTTCTGGAGGGATTCCACCATTATCGACACAAGGACTTTGTGAACAGCGGAAGACCGCCCTCTAATCAATCAAAACACGAGGATTTCGTGTATAATCTTCCCTTTAATCTCCTCTTCTTCACTGTAAACACGAGGATTTCATGTATAAACTGCAAACAAACATCATTGTAATTGTTTACTTAAGATTTAAGAAACTATAAAGTGGACGTAGGCTTGGATTGAGCCCAACCACTATAAAAATATTGTGTGTATGCTTTACTTTTACTGCTTTTTCTGCATTGTTCGGTGATCGTGAGGTTGTCACGTTGAATTTGGGTGTTAGTACCAAAATTTGGTCTAACATTTTCACACATATTTGCTTTCTCTTCTTCGCAGGTATGGATTATACTTGCAGCTGGCAGGCCCGGATCGGCCTTGGATTTCTTGGATTATCCAGAACACATCTTCCTTCATTCAGCAAGATATGTTCTGGGGGGCAAAATGTTGACCCGCTTTTTAGTCAAAGCAGTCATACATGGAATCTCTTCTTAACAATACGCTCAAGTGTTGGGAATACCGTCAGAAGACAGCAAGCGATTTGGTTGAAATCGCATCACAAACAAAGAATGGCCCGGATCTCCTATCGGACGACGTTTTCTGGGCCCGAAATCATCAATTACGGAGCAGAGCTCAGTAATTCTCCTAGCTCTCTGAATAGGCTTCAGTTTGAGCTTTGGTTCAACTCAATCGGACTTACGGTTTGAAAGTTATGCCTATTTCCGTGAACGGATGCAGAACCGGAAACTTGGATTTGGAATTAGCATATCCCTTTCGGATCGGATCGGCCTAGGAGGACCGGATCGGATTAAGACATCACTCCTTCACCAACTCAGCATCTTCCCTTCAACGCACAGGTGCCGGATCGGATTGGAGACCCCGGTTCGGATCGGGATGAGGCAGACCCGACCCGGCTGCATTAATCTACACAAAACTTCGCAATGTCTTCGGCTCCAAAGCTCCGCACCGGTTCGGATCGAGACCGAACCGATCCCCCTCGACTCTGCACAGAAGTGCACGCACGCTCTCTGCTAGAACAACCGGCTCGGTTCGGATCCAATCCGAACCGACTGGGCCTGCTGCTGCCACACTTCAGATTTGACTGATTCTCTTGCCATAACCACCTCCTACAAACACGGATCGGCCTCCACCTATCCTAGCACGACCTGAATACCACTTCTCCACTACTTCCGAGATCACCTCAGCGCGTGCCACGTGCCCCTCCGATCCGAACCGATTCAGACTCCCTGGCACTCCTCTACGCCTATAAATACACCACAACATGGCCATTTCAAGGGACTTTTGGCACTTGTTCTGGAGGGATTCCACCATTATCGACACAAGGACTTTGTGAACAGCGGAAGACCGCCCTCTAATCAATCAAAACACGAGGATTTCGTGTATAATCTTCCCTTTAATCTCCTCTTCTTCACTGTAAACACGAGGATTTCATGTATAAACTGCAAACAAACATCATTGTAATAGTTTACTTAAGATTTAAGAAACTATAAAGTGGACGTAGGCTTGGATTGAGCCCAACCACTATAAAAATATTGTGTGTATGCTTTACTTTTACTGCTTTTTCTGCATTGTTCGGTGATCGTGAGGTTGTCACGTTGAATTTGGGTGTTAGTACCAAAATTTGGTCTAACATTTTCACACATATTTGCTTTCTCTTCTTCGCAGGTATGGATTATACTTGCAGCTGGCAGGCCCGGATCGGCCTTGGATTTCTTGGATTATCCAGAACACATCTTCCTTCATTCAGCAAGATATGTTCTGGGGGGCAAAATGTTGACCCGCTTTTTAGTCAAAGCAGTCATACATGGAATCTCTTCTTAACAATACGCTCAAGTGTTGGGAATACCGTCAGAAGACAGCAAGCGATTTGGTTGAAATCGCATCACAAACAAAGAATGGCCCGGATCTCCTATCGGACGACGTTTTCTGGGCCCGAAATCATCAATTACGGAGCAGAGCTCAGTAATTCTCCTAGCTCTCTGAATAGGCTTCAGTTTGAGCTTTGGTTCAACTCAATCGGACTTACGGTTTGAAAGTTATGCCTATTTCCGTGAACGGATGCAGAACCGGAAACTTGGATTTGGAATTAGCATATCCCTTTCGGATCGGATCGGCCTAGGAGGACCGGATCGGATTAAGACATCACTCCTTCACCAACTCAGCATCTTCCCTTCAACGCACAGGTGCCGGATCGGATTGGAGACCCCGGTTCGGATCGGGATGAGGCAGACCCGACCCGGCTGCATTAATCTACACAAAACTTCGCAATGTCTTCGGCTCCAAAGCTCCGCACCGGTTCGGATCGAGACCGAACCGATCCCCCTCGACTCTGCACAGAAGTGCACGCACGCTCTCTGCTAGAACAACCGGCTCGGTTCGGATCCAATCCGAACCGACTGGGCCTGCTGCTGCCACACTTCAGATTTGACTGATTCTCTTGCCATAACCACCTCCTACAAACACGGATCGGCCTCCACCTATCCTAGCACGACCTGAATACCACTTCTCCACTACTTCCGAGATCACCTCAGCGCGTGCCACGTGCCCCTCCGATCCGAACCGATTCAGACTCCCTGGCACTCCTCTACGCCTATAAATACACCACAACATGGCCATTTCAAGGGACTTTTGGCACTTGTTCTGGAGGGATTCCACCATTATCGACACAAGGACTTTGTGAACAGCGGAAGACCGCCCTCTAATCAATCAAAACACGAGGATTTCGTGTATAATCTTCCCTTTAATCTCCTCTTCTTCACTGTAAACACGAGGATTTCATGTATAAACTGCAAACAAACATCATTGTAATAGTTTACTTAAGATTTAAGAAACTATAAAGTGGACGTAGGCTTGGATTGAGCCCAACCACTATAAAAATATTGTGTGTATGCTTTACTTTTACTGCTTTTTCTGCATTGTTCGGTGATCGTGAGGTTGTCACGTTGAATTTGGGTGTTAGTACCAAAATTTGGTCTAACATTTTCACACATATTTGCTTTCTCTTCTTCGCAGGTATGGATTATACTTGCAGCTGGCAGGCCCGGATCGGCCTTGGATTTCTTGGATTATCCAGAACACATCTTCCTTCATTCAGCAAGATATGTTCTGGGGGGCAAAATGTTGACCCGCTTTTTAGTCAAAGCAGTCATACATGGAATCTCTTCTGAACAATACGCTCAAGTGTTGGGAATACCGTCAGAAGACAGCAAGCGATTTGGTTGAAATCGCATCACAAACAAAGAATGGCCCGGATCTCCTATCGGACGACGTTTTCTGGGCCCGAAATCATCAATTACGGAGCAGAGCTCAGTAATTCTCCTAGCTCTCTGAATAGGCTTCAGTTTGAGCTTTGGTTCAACTCAATCGGACTTACGGTTTGAAAGTTATGCCTATTTCCGTGAACGGATGCAGAACCGGAAACTTGGATTTGGAATTAGCATATCCCTTTCGGATCGGATCGGCCTAGGAGGACCGGATCGGATTAAGACATCACTCCTTCACCAACTCAGCATCTTCCCTTCAACGCACAGGTGCCGGATCGGATTGGAGACCCCGGTTCGGATCGGGATGAGGCAGACCCGACCCGCCTGCATTAATCTACACAAAACTTCGCAATGTCTTCGGCTCCAAAGCTCCGCACCGGTTCGGATCGAGACCGAACCGATCCCCCTCGACTCTGCACAGAAGTGCACGCACGCTCTCTGCTAGAACAACCGGCTCGGTTTGGATCCAATCCGAACCGACTGGGCCTGCTGCTGCCACACTTCAGATTTGACTGATTCTCTTGCCATAACCACCTCCTACAAACACGGATCGGCCTCCACCTATCCTAGCACGACCTGAATACCACTTCTCCACTACTTCCGAGATCACCTCAGCGCGTGCCACGTGCCCCTCCGATCCGAACCGATTCAGACTCCCTGGCACTCCTCTACGCCTATAAATACACCACAACATGGCCATTTCAAGGGACTTTTGGCACTTGTTCTGGAGGGATTCCACCATTATCGACACAAGGACTTTGTGAACAGCGGAAGACCGCCCTCTAATCAATCAAAACACGAGGATTTCGTGTATAATCTTCCCTTTAATCTCCTCTTCTTCACTGTAAACACGAGGATTTCATGTATAAACTGCAAACAAACATCATTGTAATAGTTTACTTAAGATTTAAGAAACTATAAAGTGGACGTAGGCTTGGATTGAGCCCAACCACTATAAAAATATTGTGTGTATGCTTTACTTTTACTGCTTTTTCTGCATTGTTCGGTGATCGTGAGGTTGTCACGTTGAATTTGGGTGTTAGTACCAAAATTTGGTCTAACATTTTCACACATATTTGCTTTCTCTTCTTCGCAGGTATGGATTATACTTGCAGCTGGCAGGCCCGGATCGGCCTTGGATTTCTTGGATTATCCAGAACACATCTTCCTTCATTCAGCAAGATATGTTCTGGGGGGCAAAATGTTGACCCGCTTTTTAGTCAAAGCAGTCATACATGGAATCTCTTCTGAACAATACGCTCAAGTGTTGGGAATACCGTCAGAAGACAGCAAGCGATTTGGTTGAAATCGCATCACAAACAAAGAATGGCCCGGATCTCCTATCGGACGACGTTTTCTGGGCCCGAAATCATCAATTACGGAGCAGAGCTCAGTAATTCTCCTAGCTCTCTGAATAGGCTTCAGTTTGAGCTTTGGTTCAACTCAATCGGACTTACGGTTTGAAAGTTATGCCTATTTCCGTGAACGGATGCAGAACCGGAAACTTGGATTTGGAATTAGCATATCCCTTTCGGATCGGATCGGCCTAGGAGGACCGGATCGGATTAAGACATCACTCCTTCACCAACTCAGCATCTTCCCTTCAACGCACAGGTGCCGGATCGGATTGGAGACCCCGGTTCGGATCGGGATGAGGCAGACCCGACCCGCCTGCATTAATCTACACAAAACTTCGCAATGTCTTCGGCTCCAAAGCTCCGCACCGGTTCGGATCGAGACCGAACCGATCCCCCTCGACTCTGCACAGAAGTGCACGCACGCTCTCAGCTAGAACAACCGGCTCGGTTCGGATCCAATCCGAACCGACTGGGCCTGCTGCTGCCACACTTCAGATTTGACTGATTCTCTTGCCATAACCACCTCCTACAAACACGGATCGGCCTCCACCTATCCTAGCACGACCTGAATACCACTTCTCCACTACTTCCGAGATCACCTCAGCGCGTGCCACGTGCCCCTCCGATCCGAACCGATTCAGACTCCCTGGCACTCCTCTACGCCTATAAATACACCACAACATGGCCATTTCAAGGGACTTTTGGCACTTGTTCTGGAGGGATTCCACCATTATCGACACAAGGACTTTGTGAACAGCGGAAGACCGCCCTCTAATCAATCAAAACACGAGGATTTCGTGTATAATCTTCCCTTTAATCTCCTCTTCTTCACTGTAAACACGAGGATTTCATGTATAAACTGCAAACAAACATCATTGTAATAGTTTACTTAAGATTTAAGAAACTATAAAGTGGACGTAGGCTTGGATTGAGCCCAACCACTATAAAAATATTGTGTGTATGCTTTACTTTTACTGCTTTTTCTGCATTGTTCGGTGATCGTGAGGTTGTCACGTTGAATTTGGGTGTTAGTACCAAAATTTGGTCTAACATTTTCACACATATTTGCTTTCTCTTCTTCGCAGGTATGGATTATACTTGCAGCTGCCAGGCCCGGATCGGCCTTGGATTTCTTGGATTATCCAGAACACATCTTCCTTCATTCAGCAAGATATGTTCTGGGGGGCAAAATGTTGACCCGCTTTTTAGTCAAAGCAGTCATACATGGAATCTCTTCTGAACAATACGCTCAAGTGTTGGGAATACCGTCAGAAGACAGCAAGCGATTTGGTTGAAATCGCATCACAAACAAAGAATGGCCCGGATCTCCTATCGGACGACGTTTTCTGGGCCCGAAATCATCAATTACGGAGCAGAGCTCAGTAATTCTCGTAGCTCTCTGAATAAGCTTCAGTTTGAGCTTTGGTTCAACTCAATCGGACTTACGGTTTGAAAGTTATGCCTATTTCCGTGAACGGATGCAGAACCGGAAACATGGATTTGGAATTAGCATATCCCTTTCGGATCGGATCGGCCTAGGAGGACCGGATCGGATTAAGACATCACTCCTTCACCAACTCAGCATCTTCCCTTCAACGCACAGGTGCCGGATCGGATTGGAGACCCCGGTTCGGATCGGGATGAGGCAGACCCGACCCGCCTGCATTAATCTACACAAAACTTCGCAATGTCTTCGGCTCCAAAGCTCCGCACCGGTTCGGATCGAGACCGAACCGATCCCCCTCGACTCTGCACAGAAGTGCACGCACGCTCTCTGCTAGAACAACCGGCTCGGTTCGGATCCAATCCGAACCGACTGGGCCTGCTGCTGCCACACTTCAGATTTGACTGATTCTCTTGCCATAACCACCTCCTACAAACACGGATCGGCCTCCACCTATCCTAGCACGACCTGAATACCACTTCTCCACTACTTCCGAGATCACCTCAGCGCGTGCCACGTGCCCCTCCGATCCGAACCGATTCAGACTCCCTGGCACTCCTCTACGCCTATAAATACACCACAACATGGCCATTTCAAGGGACTTTTGGCACTTGTTCTGGAGGGATTCCACCATTATCGACACAAGGACTTTGTGAACAGCGGAAGACCGCCCTCTAATCAATCAAAACACGAGGATTTCGTGTATAATCTTCCCTTTAATCTCCTCTTCTTCACTGTAAACACGAGGATTTAATGTATAAACTGCAAACAAACATCATTGTAATAGTTTACTTAAGATTTAAGAAACTATAAAGTGGACGTAGGCTTGGATTGAGCCCAACCACTATAAAAATATTGTGTGTATGCTTTACTTTTACTGCTTTTTCTGCATTGTTCGGTGATCGTGAGGTTGTCACGTTGAATTTGTGTGTTAGTACCAAAATTTGGTCTAACATTTTCACACATATTTGCTTTCTCTTCTTCGCAGGTATGGATTATACTTGCAGCTGGCAGGCCCGGATCGGCCTTGGATTTCTTGGATTATCCAGAACACATCTTCCTTCATTCAGCAAGATATGTTCTGGGGGGCAAAATGTTGACCCGCTTTTTAGTCAAAACAGTCATACATGGAATCTCTTCTGAACAATACGCTCAAGTGTTGGGAATACCGTCAGAAGACAGCAAGCGATTTGGTTGAAATCGCATCACAAACAAAGAATGGCCCGGATCTCCTATCGGACGACGTTTTCTGGGCGCGAAATCATCAATTACGCAGCAGAGCTCATTAATTCTCGTAGCTCTCTGAATAAGCTTCAGTTTGAGCTTTGGTTCAACTCAATCGGACTTACGGTTTGAAAGTTATGCCTATTTCCGTGAACGGATGCAGAACCGGAAACTTGGATTTTGAATTAGCATATCCCTTTCGGATCGGATCGGCCTAGGAGGACCGGATCGGATTAAGACATCACTCCTTCACCAACTCAGCATCTTCCCTTCAACGCACAGGTGCCGGATCGGATTGGAGACCCCGGTTCGGATCGGGATGAGGCAGACCCGACCCGCCTGCTTTAATCTACACAAAACTTCGCAATGTCTTCGGCTCCAAAGCTCCGCACCGGTTCGGATCGAGACCGAACCGATCCCCCTCGACTCTGCACAGAAGTGCACGCACGCTCTCTGCTAGAACAACCGGCTCGGTTCGGATCCAATCCGAACCGACTGGGCCTGCTGCTGCCACACTTCAGATTTGACTGATTCTCTTGCCATAACCACCTCTTACAAACACGGATCGGCCTCCACCTATCCTAGCACGACCTGAATACAACTTCTCCACTACTTCCGAGATCACCTCAGCGCGTGCCACGTGCCCCTCCGATCCGAACCGATTCAGACTCCCGGCACTCCTCTACGCCTATAAATACACCACAACATGGCCATTTCAAGGGACTTTTGGCACTTGTTCTGGAGGGATTCCACCATTATCGACACAAGGACTTTGTGAACAGCGGAAGACCGCCCTCTAATCAATCAAAACACGAGGATTTCGTGTATAATCTTCCCTTTAATCTCCTCTTCTTCACTGTAAACACGAGGATTTCATGTATAAACTGCAAACAAACATCATTGTAATAGTTTACTTAAGATTTAAGAAACTATAAAGTGGACGTAGGCTTGGATTGAGCCCAACCACTATAAAAATATTGTGTGTATGCTTTACTTTTACTGCTTTTTCTGCATTGTTCGGTGATCGTGAGGTTGTCACGTTGAATTTGTGTGTTAGTACCAAAATTTGGTCTAACATTTTCACACATATTTGCTTTCTCTTCTTCGCAGGTATGGATTATACTTGCAGCTGGCAGGCCCGGATCGGCCTTGGATTTCTTGGATTATCCAGAACACATCTTCCTTCATTCAGCAAGATATGTTCTGGGGGGCAAAATGTTGACCCGCTTTTTAGTCAAAACAGTCATACATGGAATCTCTTCTGAACAATACGCTCAAGTGTTGGGAATACCGTCAGAAGACAGCAAGCGATTTGGTTGAAATCGCATCACAAACAAAGAATGGCCCGGATCTCCTATCGGACGACGTTTTCTGGGCGCGAAATCATCAATTACGCAGCAGAGCTCATTAATTCTCGTAGCTCTCTGAATAAGCTTCAGTTTGAGCTTTGGTTCAACTCAATCGGACTTACGGTTTGAAAGTTATGCCTATTTCCGTGAACGGATGCAGAACCGGAAACTTGGATTTTGAATTAGCATATCCCTTTCGGATCGGATCGGCCTAGGAGGACCGGATCGGATTAAGACATCACTCCTTCACCAACTCAGCATCTTCCCTTCAACGCACAGGTGCCGGATCGGATTGGAGACCCCGGTTCGGATCGGGATGAGGCAGACCCGACCCGCCTGCTTTAATCTACACAAAACTTCGCAATGTCTTCGGCTCCAAAGCTCCGCACCGGTTCGGATCGAGACCGAACCGATCCCCCTCGACTCTGCACAGAAGTGCACGCACGCTCTCTGCTAGAACAACCGGCTCGGTTCGGATCCAATCCGAACCGACTGGGCCTGCTGCTGCCACACTTCAGATTTGACTGATTCTCTTGCCATAACCACCTCCTACAAACACGGATCGGCCTCCACCTATCCTAGCACGACCTGAATACAACTTCTCCACTACTTCCGAGATCACCTCAGCGCGTGCCACGTGCCCCTCCGATCCGAACCGATTCAGACTCCCGGCACTCCTCTACGCCTATAAATACACCACAACATGGCCATTTCAAGGGACTTTTGGCACTTGTTCTGGAGGGATTCCACCATTATCGACACAAGGACTTTGTGAACAGCGGAAGACCGCCCTCTAATCAATCAAAACACGAGGATTTCGTGTATAATCTTCCCTTTAATCTCCTCTTCTTCACTGTAAACACGAGGATTTCATGTATAAACTGCAAACAAACATCATTGTAATAGTTTACTTAAGATTTAAGAAACTATAAAGTGGACGTAGGCTTGGATTGAGCCCAACCACTATAAAAATATTGTGTGTATGCTTTACTTTTACTGCTTTTTCTGCATTGTTCGGTGATCGTGAGGTTGTCACGTTGAATTTGTGTGTTAGTACCAAAATTTGGTCTAACATTTTCACACATATTTGCTTTCTCTTCTTCGCAGGTATGGATTATACTTGCAGCTGGCAGGCCCGGATCGGCCTTGGATTTCTTGGATTATCCAGAACACATCTTCCTTCATTCAGCAAGATATGTTCTGGGGGGCAAAATGTTGACCCGCTTTTTAGTCAAAACAGTCATACATGGAATCTCTTCTGAACAATACGCTCAAGTGTTGGGAATACCGTCAGAAGACAGCAAGCGATTTGGTTGAAATCGCATCACAAACAAAGAATGGCCCGGATCTCCTATCGGACGACGTTTTCTGGGCGCGAAATCATCAATTACGCAGCAGAGCTCAGTAATTCTCGTAGCTCTCTGAATAAGCTTCAGTTTGAGCTTTGGTTCAACTCAATCGGACTTACGGTTTGAAAGTTATGCCTATTTCCGTGAACGGATGCAGAACCGGAAACTTGGATTTTGAATTAGCATATCCCTTTCGGATCGGATCGGCCTAGGAGGACCGGATCGGATTAAGACATCACTCCTTCACCAACTCAGCATCTTCCCTTCAACGCACAGGTGCCGGATCGGATTGGAGACCCCGGTTCGGATCGGGATGAGGCAGACCCGACCCGCCTGCTTTAATCTACACAAAACTTCGCAATGTCTTCGGCTCCAAAGCTCCGCACCGGTTCGGATCGAGACCGAACCGATCCCCCTCGACTCTGCACAGAAGTGCACGCACGCTCTCTGCTAGAACAACCGGCTCGGTTCGGATCCAATCCGAACCGACTGGGCCTGCTGCTGCCACACTTCAGATTTGACTGATTCTCTTGCCATAACCACCTCCTACAAACACGGATCGGCCTCCACCTATCCTAGCACGACCTGAATACAACTTCTCCACTACTTCCGAGATCACCTCAGCGCGTGCCACGTGCCCCTCCGATCCGAACCGATTCAGACTCCTGGCACTCCTCTACGCCTATAAATACACCACAACATGGCCATTTCAAGGGACTTTTGGCACTTGTTCTGGAGGGATTCCACCATTATCGACACAAGGACTTTGTGAACAGCGGAAGACCGCCCTCTAATCAATCAAAACACGAGGATTTCGTGTATAATCATCCCTTTAATCTCCTCTTCTTCACTGTAAACACGAGGATTTCATGTATAAACTGCAAACAAACATCATTGTAATAGTTTACTTAAGATTTAAGAAACTATAAAGTGGACGTAGGCTTGGATTGAGCCCAACCACTATAAAAATATTGTGTGTATGCTTTACTTTTACTGCTTTTTCTGCATTGTTCGGTGATCGTGAGGTTGTCACGTTGAATTTGTGTGTTAGTACCAAAATTTGGTCTAACATTTTCACACATATTTGCTTTCTATTCTTCGCAGGTATGGATTATACTTGCAGCTGGCAGGCCCGGATCGGCCTTGGATTTCTTGGATTATCCAGAACACATCTTCCTTCATTCAGCAAGATATGTTCTGGGGGGCAAAATGTTGACCCGCTTTTTAGTCAAAACAGTCATACATGGAATCTCTTCTGAACAATACGCTCAAGTGTTGGGAATACCGTCAGAAGACAGCAAGCGATTTGGTTGAAATCGCATCACAAACAAAGAATGGCCCGGATCTCCTATCGGACGACGTTTTCTGGGCGCGAAATCATCAATTACGGAGCAGAGCTCAGTAATTCTCGTAGCTCTCTGAATAAGCTTCAGTTTGAGCTTTGGTTCAACTCAATCGGACTTACGGTTTGAAAGTTATGCCTATTTCCGTGAACGGATGCAGAACCGGAAACTTGGATTTTGAATTAGCATATCCCTTTCGGATCGGATCGGCCTAGGAGGACCGGATCGGATTAAGACATCACTCCTTCACCAACTCAGCATCTTCCCTTCAACGCACAGGTGCCGGATCGGATTGGAGACCCCGGTTCGGATCGGGATAAGGCAGACCCGACCCGCCTGCTTTAATCTACACAAAACTTCGCAATGTCTTCGGCTCCAAAGCTCCGCACCGGTTCAGATCGAGACCGAACCGATCCCCCTCGACTCTGCACAGAAGTGCACGCACGCTCTCTGCTAGAACAACCGGCTCGGTTCGGATCCAATCCGAACCGACTGGGCCTGCTGCTGCCACACTTCAGATTTGACTGATTCTCTTGCCATAACCACCTCCTACAAACACGGATCGGCCTCCACCTATCCTAGCACGACCTGAATACAACTTCTCCACTACTTCCGAGATCACCTCAGCGCGTGCCACGTGCCCCTCCGATCCGAACCGATTCAGACTCCCTGGCACTCCTCTACGCCTATAAATACACCACAACATGGCCATTTCAAGGGACTTTTGGCACTTGTTCTGGAGGGATTCCACCATTATCGACACAAGGACTTTGTGAACAGCGGAAGACCGCCCTCTAATCAATCAAAACACGAGGATTTCGTGTATAATCTTCCCTTTAATCTCCTCTTCTTCACTGTAAACACGAGGATTTCATGTATAAACTGCAAACAAACATCATTGTAATAGTTTACTTAAGATTTAAGAAACTATAAAGTGGACGTAGGCTTGGATTGAGCCCAACCACTATAAAAATATTGTGTGTATGCTTTACTTTTACTGCTTTTTCTGCATTGTTCGGTGATCGTGAGGTTGTCACGTTGAATTTGTGTGTTAGTACCAAAATTTGGTCTAACATTTTCACACATATTTGCTTTCTCTTCTTCGCAGGTATGGATTATACTTGCAGCTGGCAGGCCCGGATCGGCCTTGGATTTCTTGGATTATCCAGAACACATCTTCCTTCATTCAGCAAGATATGTTCTGGGGGGCAAAATGTTGACCCGCTTTTTAGTCAAAACAGTCATACATGGAATCTCTTCTGAACAATACGCTCAAGTGTTGGGAATACCGTCAGAAGACAGCAAGCGATTTGGTTGAAATCGCATCACAAACAAAGAATGGCCCGGATCTCCTATCGGACGACGTTTTCTGGGCGCGAAATCATCAATTACGCAGCAGAGCTCAGTAATTCTCGTAGCTCTCTGAATAAGCTTCAGTTTGAGCTTTGGTTCAACTCAATCGGACTTACGGTTTGAAAGTTATGCCTATTTCCGTGAACGGATGCAGAACCGGAAACTTGGATTTTGAATTAGCATATCCCTTTCGGATCGGATCGGCCTAGGAGGACCGGATCGGATTAAGACATCACTCCTTCACCAACTCAGCATCTTCCCTTCAACGCACAGGTGCCGGATCGGATTGGAGACCCCGGTTCGGATCGGGATGAGGCAGACCCGACCCGCCTGCTTTAATCTACACAAAACTTCGCAATGTCTTCGGCTCCAAAGCTCCGCACCGGTTCGGATCGAGACCGAACCGATCCCCCTCGACTCTGCACAGAAGTGCACGCACGCTCTCTGCTAGAACAACCGGCTCGGTTCGGATCCAATCCGAACCGACTGGGCCTGCTGCTGCCACACTTCAGATTTGACTGATTCTCTTGCCATAACCACCTCCTACAAACACGGATCGGCCTCCACCTATCCTAGCACGACCTGAATACAACTTCTCCACTACTTCCGAGATCACCTCAGCGCGTGCCACGTGCCCCTCCGATCCGAACCGATTCAGACTCCTGGCACTCCTCTACGCCTATAAATACACCACAACATGGCCATTTCAAGGGACTTTTGGCACTTGTTCTGGAGGGATTCCACCATTATCGACACAAGGACTTTGTGAACAGCGGAAGACCGCCCTCTAATCAATCAAAACACGAGGATTTCGTGTATAATCATCCCTTTAATCTCCTCTTCTTCACTGTAAACACGAGGATTTCATGTATAAACTGCAAACAAACATCATTGTAATAGTTTACTTAAGATTTAAGAAACTATAAAGTGGACGTAGGCTTGGATTGAGCCCAACCACTATAAAAATATTGTGTGTATGCTTTACTTTTACTGCTTTTTCTGCATTGTTCGGTGATCGTGAGGTTGTCACGTTGAATTTGTGTGTTAGTACCAAAATTTGGTCTAACATTTTCACACATATTTGCTTTCTCTTCTTCGCAGGTATGGATTATACTTGCAGCTGGCAGGCCCGGATCGGCCTTGGATTTCTTGGATTATCCAGAACACATCTTCCTTCATTCAGCAAGATATGTTCTGGGGGGCAAAATGTTGACCCGCTTTTTAGTCAAAACAGTCATACATGGAATCTCTTCTGAACAATACGCTCAAGTGTTGGGAATACCGTCAGAAGACAGCAAGCGATTTGGTTGAAATCGCATCACAAACAAAGAATGGCCCGGATCTCCTATCGGACGACGTTTTCTGGGCGCGAAATCATCAATTACGGAGCAGAGCTCAGTAATTCTCGTAGCTCTCTGAATAAGCTTCAGTTTGAGCTTTGGTTCAACTCAATCGGACTTACGGTTTGAAAGTTATGCCTATTTCCGTGAACGGATGCAGAACCGGAAACTTGGATTTTGAATTAGCATATCCCTTTCGGATCGGATCGGCCTAGGAGGACCGGATCGGATTAAGACATCACTCCTTCACCAACTCAGCATCTTCCCTTCAACGCACAGGTGCCGGATCGGATTGGAGACCCCGGTTCGGATCGGGATGAGGCAGACCCGACCCGCCTGCTTTAATCTACACAAAACTTCGCAATGTCTTCGGCTCCAAAGCTCCGCACCGGTTCAGATCGAGACCGAACCGATCCCCCTCGACTCTGCACAGAAGTGCACGCACGCTCTCTGCTAGAACAACCGGCTCGGTTCGGATCCAATCCGAACCGACTGGGCCTGCTGCTGCCACACTTCAGATTTGACTGATTCTCTTGCCATAACCACCTCCTACAAACACGGATCGGCCTCCACCTATCCTAGCACGACCTGAATACAACTTCTCCACTACTTCCGAGATCACCTCAGCGCGTGCCACGTGCCCCTCCGATCCGAACCGATTCAGACTCCCTGGCACTCCTCTACGCCTATAAATACACCACAACATGGCCATTTCAAGGGACTTTTGGCACTTGTTCTGGAGGGATTCCACCATTATCGACACAAGGACTTTGTGAACAGCGGAAGACCGCCCTCTAATCAATCAAAACACGAGGATTTCGTGTATAATCTTCCCTTTAATCTCCTCTTCTTCACTGTAAACACGAGGATTTCATGTATAAACTGCAAACAAACATCATTGTAATAGTTTACTTAAGATTTAAGAAACTATAAAGTGGACGTAGGCTTGGATTGAGCCCAACCACTATAAAAATATTGTGTGTATGCTTTACTTTTACTGCTTTTTCTGCATTGTTCGGTGATCGTGAGGTTGTCACGTTGAATTTGGGTGTTAGTACCAAAATTTGGTCTAACATTTTCACACATATTTGCTTTCTCTTCTTCGCAGGTATGGATTATACTTGCAGCTGGCAGGCCCGGATCGGCCTTGGATTTCTTGGATTATCCAGAACACATCTTCCTTCATTCAGCAAGATATGTTCTGGGGGGCAAAATGTTGACCCGCTTTTTAGTCAAAGCAGTCATACATGGAATCTCTTCTGAACAATACGCTCAAGTGTTGGGAATACCGTCAGAAGACAGCAAGCGATTTGGTTGAAATCGCATCACAAACAAAGAATGGCCCGGATCTCCTATCGGACGACGTTTTCTGGGCCCGAAATCATCAATTACGGAGCAGAGCTCAGTAATTCTCGTAGCTCTCTAAATAAGCTTCAGTTTGAGCTTTGGTTCAACTCAATCGGACTTACGGTTTGAAAGTTATGCCTATTTCCGTGAACGGATGCAGAACCGGAAACTTGGATTTGGAATTAGCATATCCCTTTCGGATCGGATCGGCCTAGGAGGACCGGATCGGATTAAGACATCACTCCTTCACCAACTCAGCATCTTCCCTTCAACGCACAGGTGCCGGATCGGATTGGAGACCCCGGTTCGGATCGGGATGAGGCAGACCCGACCCGCCTGCATTAATCTACACAAAACTTCGCAATGTCTTCGGCTCCAAAGCTCCGCACCGGTTCGGATCGAGACCGAACCGATCCCCCTCGACTCTGCACAGAAGTGCACGCACGCTCTCTGCTAGAACAACCGGCTCGGTTCGGATCCAATCCGAACCGACTGGGCCTGCTGCTGCCACACTTCAGATTTGACTGATTCTCTTGCCATAACCACCTCCTACAAACACGGATCGGCCTCCACCTATCCTAGCACGACCTGAATACAACTTCTCCACTACTTCCGAGATCACCTCAGCGCGTGCCACGTGCCCCTCCGATCCGAACCGATTCAGACTCCCTGGCACTCCTCTACGCCTATAAATACACCACAACATGGCCATTTCAAGGGACTTTTGGCACTTGTTCTGGAGGGATTCCACCATTATCGACACAAGGACTTTGTGAACAGCGGAAGACCGCCCTCTAATCAATCAAAACACGAGGATTTCGTGTATAATCTTCCCTTTAATCTCCTCTTCTTCACTGTAAACACGAGGATTTCATGTATAAACTGCAAACAAACATCATTGTAATAGTTTACTTAAGATTTAAGAAACTATAAAGTGGACGTAGGCTTGGATTGAGCCCAACCACTATAAAAATATTGTGTGTATGCTTTACTTTTACTGCTTTTTCTGCATTGTTCGGTGATCGTGAGGTTGTCACGTTGAATTTGTGTGTTAGTACCAAAATTTGGTCTAACATTTTCACACATATTTGCTTTCTCTTCTTCGCAGGTATGGATTATACTTGCAGCTGGCAGGCCCGGATCGGCCTTGGATTTCTTGGATTATCCAGAACACATCTTCCTTCATTCAGCAAGATATGTTCTGGGGGGCAAAATGTTGACCCGCTTTTTAGTCAAAACAGTCATACATGGAATCTCTTCTGAACAATACGCTCAAGTGTTGGGAATACCGTCAGAAGACAGCAAGCGATTTGGTTGAAATCGCATCACAAACAAAGAATGGCCCGGATCTCCTATCGGACGACGTTTTCTGGGCCCGAAATCATCAATTACGGAGCAGAGCTCAGTAATTCTCGTAGCTCTCTAAATAAGCTTCAGTTTGAGCTTTGGTTCAACTCAATCGGACTTACGGTTTGAAAGTTATGCCTATTTCCGTGAACGGATGCAGAACCGGAAACTTGGATTTGGAATTAGCATATCCCTTTCGGATCGGATCGGCCTAGGAGGACCGGATCGGATTAAGACATCACTCCTTCACCAACTCAGCATCTTCCCTTCAACGCACAGGTGCCGGATCGGATTGGAGACCCCGGTTCGGATCGGGATGAGGCAGACCCGACCCGCCTGCATTAATCTACACAAAACTTCGCAATGTCTTCGGCTCCAAAGCTCCGCACCGGTTCGGATCGAGACCGAACCGATCCCCCTCGACTCTGCACAGAAGTGCACGCACGCTCTCTGCTAGAACAACCGGCTCGGTTCGGATCCAATCCGAACCGACTGGGCCTGCTGCTGCCACACTTCAGATTTGACTGATTCTCTTGCCATAACCACCTCCTACAAACACGGATCGGCCTCCACCTATCCTAGCACGACCTGAATACAACTTCTCCACTACTTCCGAGATCACCTCAGCGCGTGCCACGTGCCCCTCCGATCCGAACCGATTCAGACTCCCTGGCACTCCTCTACGCCTATAAATACACCACAACATGGCCATTTCAAGGGACTTTTGGCACTTGTTCTGGAGGGATTCCACCATTATCGACACAAGGACTTTGTGAACAGCGGAAGACCGCCCTCTAATCAATCAAAACACGAGGATTTCGTGTATAATCTTCCCTTTAATCTCCTCTTCTTCACTGTAAACACGAGGATTTCATGTATAAACTGCAAACAAACATCATTGTAATAGTTTACTTAAGATTTAAGAAACTATAAAGTGGACGTAGGCTTGGATTGAGCCCAACCACTATAAAAATATTGTGTGTATGCTTTACTTTTACTGCTTTTTCTGCATTGTTCGGTGATCGTGAGGTTGTCACGTTGAATTTGTGTGTTAGTACCAAAATTTGGTCTAACATTTTCACACATATTTGCTTTCTCTTCTTCGCAGGTATGGATTATACTTGCAGCTGGCAGGCCCGGATCGGCCTTGGATTTCTTGGATTATCCAGAACACATCTTCCTTCATTCAGCAAGATATGTTCTGGGGGGCAAAATGTTGACCCGCTTTTTAGTCAAAACAGTCATACATGGAATCTCTTCTGAACAATACGCTCAAGTGTTGGGAATACCGTCAGAAGACAGCAAGCGATTTGGTTGAAATCGCATCACAAACAAAGAATGGCCCGGATCTCCTATCGGACGACGTTTTCTGGGCCCGAAATCATCAATTACGGAGCAGAGCTCAGTAATTCTCGTAGCTCTCTAAATAAGCTTCAGTTTGAGCTTTGGTTCAACTCAATCGGACTTACGGTTTGAAAGTTATGCCTATTTCCGTGAACGGATGCAGAACCGGAAACTTGGATTTGGAATTAGCATATCCCTTTCGGATCGGATCGGCCTAGGAGGACCGGATCGGATTAAGACATCACTCCTTCACCAACTCAGCATCTTCCCTTCAACGCACAGGTGCCGGATCGGATTGGAGACCCCGGTTCGGATCGGGATGAGGCAGACCCGACCCGCCTGCATTAATCTACACAAAACTTCGCAATGTCTTCGGCTCCAAAGCTCCGCACCGGTTCGGATCGAGACCGAACCGATCCCCCTCGACTCTGCACAGAAGTGCACGCACGCTCTCTGCTAGAACAACCGGCTCGGTTCGGATCCAATCCGAACCGACTGGGCCTGCTGCTGCCACACTTCAGATTTGACTGATTCTCTTGCCATAACCACCTCCTACAAACACGGATCGGCCTCCACCTATCCTAGCACGACCTGAATACAACTTCTCCACTACTTCCGAGATCACCTCAGCGCGTGCCACGTGCCCCTCCGATCCGAACCGATTCAGACTCCCTGGCACTCCTCTACGCCTATAAATACACCACAACATGGCCATTTCAAGGGACTTTTGGCACTTGTTCTGGAGGGATTCCACCATTATCGACACAAGGACTTTGTGAACAGCGGAAGACCGCCCTCTAATCAATCAAAACACGAGGATTTCGTGTATAATCTTCCCTTTAATCTCCTCTTCTTCACTGTAAACACGAGGATTTCATGTATAAACTGCAAACAAACATCATTGTAATAGTTTACTTAAGATTTAAGAAACTATAAAGTGGACGTAGGCTTGGATTGAGCCCAACCACTATAAAAATATTGTGTGTATGCTTTACTTTTACTGCTTTTTCTGCATTGTTCGGTGATCGTGAGGTTGTCACGTTGAATTTGTGTGTTAGTACCAAAATTTGGTCTAACATTTTCACACATATTTGCTTTCTCTTCTTCGCAGGTATGGATTATACTTGCAGCTGGCAGGCCCGGATCGGCCTTGGATTTCTTGGATTATCCAGAACACATCTTCCTTCATTCAGCAAGATATGTTCTGGGGGGCAAAATGTTGACCCGCTTTTTAGTCAAAACAGTCATACATGGAATCTCTTCTGAACAATACGCTCAAGTGTTGGGAATACCGTCAGAAGACAGCAAGCGATTTGGTTGAAATCGCATCACAAACAAAGAATGGCCCGGATCTCCTATCGGACGACGTTTTCTGGGCGCGAAATCATCAATTACGCAGCAGAGCTCAGTAATTCTCGTAGCTCTCTGAATAAGCTTCAGTTTGAGCTTTGGTTCAACTCAATCGGACTTACGGTTTGAAAGTTATGCCTATTTCCGTGAACGGATGCAGAACCGGAAACTTGGATTTTGAATTAGCGTATCCCTTTCGGATCGGATCGGCCTAGGAGGACCGGATCGGATTAAGACATCACTCCTTCACCAACTCAGCATCTTCCCTTCAACGCACAGGTGCCGGATCGGATTGGAGACCCCGGTTCGGATCGGGATGAGGCAGACCCGACCCGCCTGCTTTAATCTACACAAAACTTCGCAATGTCTTCGGCTCCAAAGCTCCGCACCGGTTCGGATCGAGACCGAACCGATCCCCCTCGACTCTGCACAGAAGTGCACGCACGCTCTCTGCTAGAACAACCGGCTCGGTTCGGATCCAATCCGAACCGACTGGGCCTGCTGCTGCCACACTTCAGATTTGACTGATTCTCTTGCCATAACCACCTCCTACAAACACGGATCGGCCTCCACCTATCCTAGCACGACCTGAATACAACTTCTCCACTACTTCCGAGATCACCTCAGCGCGTGCCACGTGCCCCTCCGATCCGAACCGATTCAGACTCCTGGCACTCCTCTACGCCTATAAATACACCACAACATGGCCATTTCAAGGGACTTTTGGCACTTGTTCTGGAGGGATTCCACCATTATCGACACAAGGACTTTGTGAACAGCGGAAGACCGCCCTCTAATCAATCAAAACACGAGGATTTCGTGTATAATCATCCCTTTAATCTCCTCTTCTTCACTGTAAACACGAGGATTTCATGTATAAACTGCAAACAAACATCATTGTAATAGTTTACTTAAGATTTAAGAAACTATAAAGTGGACGTAGGCTTGGATTGAGCCCAACCACTATAAAAATATTGTGTGTATGCTTTACTTTTACTGCTTTTTCTGCATTGTTCGGTGATCGTGAGGTTGTCACGTTGAATTTGTGTGTTAGTACCAAAATTTGGTCTAACATTTTCACACATATTTGCTTTCTCTTCTTCGCAGGTATGGATTATACTTGCAGCTGGCAGGCCCGGATCGGCCTTGGATTTCTTGGATTATCCAGAACACATCTTCCTTCATTCAGCAAGATATGTTCTGGGGGGCAAAATGTTGACCCGCTTTTTAGTCAAAACAGTCATACATGGAATCTCTTCTGAACAATACGCTCAAGTGTTGGGAATACCGTCAGAAGACAGCAAGCGATTTGGTTGAAATCGCATCACAAACAAAGAATGGCCCGGATCTCCTATCGGACGACGTTTTCTGGGCCCGAAATCATCAATTACGGAGCAGAGCTCAGTAATTCTCGTAGCTCTCTGAATAAGCTTCAGTTTGAGCTTTGGTTCAACTCAATCGGACTTACGGTTTGAAAGTTATGCCTATTTCCGTGAACGGATGCAGAACCGGAAACTTGGATTTGGAATTAGCATATCCCTTTCGGATCGGATCGGCCTAGGAGGACCGGATCGGATTAAGACATCACTCCTTCACCAACTCAGCATCTTCCCTTCAACGCACAGGTGCCGGATCGGATTGGAGACCCCGGTTCGGATCGGGATGAGGCAGACCCGACCCGCCTGCTTTAATCTACACAAAACTTCGCAATGTCTTCGGCTCCAAAGCTCCGCACCGGTTCAGATCGAGACCGAACCGATCCCCCTCGACTCTGCACAGAAGTGCACGCACGCTCTCTGCTAGAACAACCGGCTCGGTTCGGATCCAATCCGAACCGACTGGGCCTGCTGCTGCCACACTTCAGATTTGACTGATTCTCTTGCCATAACCACCTCCTACAAACACGGATCGGCCTCCACCTATCCTAGCACGACCTGAATACAACTTCTCCACTACTTCCGAGATCACCTCAGCGCGTGCCACGTGCCCCTCCGATCCGAACCGATTCAGACTCCCTGGCACTCCTCTACGCCTATAAATACACCACAACATGGCCATTTCAAGGGACTTTTGGCACTTGTTCTGGAGGGATTCCACCATTATCGACACAAGGACTTTGTGAACAGCGGAAGACCGCCCTCTAATCAATCAAAACACGAGGATTTCGTGTATAATCTTCCCTTTAATCTCCTCTTCTTCACTGTAAACACGAGGATTTCATGTATAAACTGCAAACAAACATCATTGTAATAGTTTACTTAAGATTTAAGAAACTATAAAGTGGACGTAGGCTTGGATTGAGCCCAACCACTATAAAAATATTGTGTGTATGCTTTACTTTTACTGCTTTTTCTGCATTGTTCGGTGATCGTGAGGTTGTCACGTTGAATTTGGGTGTTAGTACCAAAATTTGGTCTAACATTTTCACACATATTTGCTTTCTCTTCTTCGCAGGTATGGATTATACTTGCAGCTGGCAGGCCCGGATCGGCCTTGGATTTCTTGGATTATCCAGAACACATCTTCCTTCATTCAGCAAGATATGTTCTGGGGGGCAAAATGTTGACCCGCTTTTTAGTCAAAGCAGTCATACATGGAATCTCTTCTGAACAATACGCTCAAGTGTTGGGAATACCGTCAGAAGACAGCAAGCGATTTGGTTGAAATCGCATCACAAACAAAGAATGGCCCGGATCTCCTATCGGACGACGTTTTCTGGGCCCGAAATCATCAATTACGGAGCAGATCTCAGTAATTCTCGTAGCTCTCTAAATAAGCTTCAGTTTGAGCTTTGGTTCAACTCAATCGGACTTACGGTTTGAAAGTTATGCCTATTTCCGTGAACGGATGCAGAACCGGAAACTTGGATTTGGAATTAGCATATCCCTTTCGGATCGGATCGGCCTAGGAGGACCGGATCGGATTAAGACATCACTCCTTCACCAACTCAGCATCTTCCCTTCAACGCACAGGTGCCGGATCGGATTGGAGACCCCGGTTCGGATCGGGATGAGGCAGACCCGACCCGCCTGCATTAATCTACACAAAACTTCGCAATGTCTTCGGCTCCAAAGCTCCGCACCGGTTCGGATCGAGACCGAACCGATCCCCCTCGACTCTGCACAGAAGTGCACGCACGCTCTCTGCTAGAACAACCGGCTCGGTTCGGATCCAATCCGAACCGACTGGGCCTGCTGCTGCCACACTTCAGATTTGACTGATTCTCTTGCCATAACCACCTCCTACAAACACGGATCGGCCTCCACCTATCCTAGCACGACCTGAATACAACTTCTCCACTACTTCCGAGATCACCTCAGCGCGTGCCACGTGCCCCTCCGATCCGAACCGATTCAGACTCCCTGGCACTCCTCTACGCCTATAAATACACCACAACATGGCCATTTCAAGGGACTTTTGGCACTTGTTCTGGAGGGATTCCACCATTATCGACACAAGGACTTTGTGAACAGCGGAAGACCGCCCTCTAATCAATCAAAACACGAGGATTTCGTGTATAATCTTCCCTTTAATCTCCTCTTCTTCACTGTAAACACGAGGATTTCATGTATAAACTGCAAACAAACATCATTGTAATAGTTTACTTAAGATTTAAGAAACTATAAAGTGGACGTAGGCTTGGATTGAGCCCAACCACTATAAAAATATTGTGTGTATGCTTTACTTTTACTGCTTTTTCTGCATTGTTCGGTGATCGTGAGGTTGTCACGTTGAATTTGGGTGTTAGTACCAAAATTTGGTCTAACATTTTCACACATATTTGCTTTCTCTTCTTCGCAGGTATGGATTATACTTGCAGCTGGCAGGCCCGGATCGGCCTTGGATTTCTTGGATTATCCAGAACACATCTTCCTTCATTCAGCAAGATATGTTCTGGGGGGCAAAATGTTGACCCGCTTTTTAGTCAAAGCAGTCATACATGGAATCTCTTCTGAACAATACGCTCAAGTGTTGGGAATACCGTCAGAAGACAGCAAGCGATTTGGTTGAAATCGCATCACAAACAAAGAATGGCCCGGATCTCCTATCGGACGACGTTTTCTGGGCCCGAAATCATCAATTACGGAGCAGATCTCAGTAATTCTCGTAGCTCTCTAAATAAGCTTCAGTTTGAGCTTTGGTTCAACTCAATCGGACTTACGGTTTGAAAGTTATGCCTATTTCCGTGAACGGATGCAGAACCGGAAACTTGGATTTGGAATTAGCATATCCCTTTCGGATCGGATCGGCCTAGGAGGACCGGATCGGATTAAGACATCACTCCTTCACCAACTCAGCATCTTCCCTTCAACGCACAGGTGCCGGATCGGATTGGAGACCCCGGTTCGGATCGGGATGAGGCAGACCCGACCCGCCTGCATTAATCTACACAAAACTTCGCAATGTCTTCGGCTCCAAAGCTCCGCACCGGTTCGGATCGAGACCGAACCGATCCCCCTCGACTCTGCACAGAAGTGCACGCACGCTCTCTGCTAGAACAACCGGCTCGGTTCGGATCCAATCCGAACCGACTGGGCCTGCTGCTGCCACACTTCAGATTTGACTGATTCTCTTGCCATAACCACCTCCTACAAACACGGATCGGCCTCCACCTATCCTAGCACGACCTGAATACAACTTCTCCACTACTTCCGAGATCACCTCAGCGTGTGCCACGTGCCCCTCCGATCCGAACCGATTCAGACTCCCTGGCACTCCTCTACGCCTATAAATACACCACAACATGGCCATTTCAAGGGACTTTTGGCACTTGTTCTGGAGGGATTCCACCATTATCGACACAAGGACTTTGTGAACAGCGGAAGACCGCCCTCTAATCAATCAAAACACGAGGATTTCGTGTATAATCTTCCCTTTAATCTCCTCTTCTTCACTGTAAACACGAGGATTTCATGTATAAACTGCAAACAAACATCATTGTAATAGTTTACTTAAGATTTAAGAAACTATAAAGTGGACGTAGGCTTGGATTGAGCCCAACCACTATAAAAATATTGTGTGTATGCTTTACTTTTACTGCTTTTTCTGCATTGTTCGGTGATCGTGAGGTTGTCACGTTGAATTTGTGTGTTAGTACCAAAATTTGGTCTAACATTTTCACACATATTTGCTTTCTCTTCTTCGCAGGTATGGATTATACTTGCAGCTGGCAGGCCCGGATCGGCCTTGGATTTCTTGGATTATCCAGAACACATCTTCCTTCATTCAGCAAGATATGTTCTGGGGGGCAAAATGTTGACCCGCTTTTTAGTCAAAACAGTCATACATGGAATCTCTTCTGAACAATACGCTCAAGTGTTGGGAATACCGTCAGAAGACAGCAAGCGATTTGGTTGAAATCGCATCACAAACAAAGAATGGCCCGGATCTCCTATCGGACGACGTTTTCTGGGCCCGAAATCATCAATTACGGAGCAGAGCTCAGTAATTCTCGTAGCTCTCTGAATAAGCTTCAGTTTGAGCTTTGGTTCAACTCAATCGGACTTACGGTTTGAAAGTTATGCCTATTTCCGTGAACGGATGCAGAACCGGAAACTTGGATTTGGAATTAGCATATCCCTTTCGGATCGGATCGGCCTAGGAGGACCGGATCGGATTAAGACATCACTCCTTCACCAACTCAGCATCTTCCCTTCAACGCACAGGTGCCGGATCGGATTGGAGACCCCGGTTCGGATCGGGATGAGGCAGACCCGACCCGCCTGCTTTAATCTACACAAAACTTCGCAATGTCTTCGGCTCCAAAGCTCCGCACCGGTTCAGATCGAGACCGAACCGATCCCCCTCGACTCTGCACAGAAGTGCACGCACGCTCTCTGCTAGAACAACCGGCTCGGTTCGGATCCAATCCGAACCGACTGGGCCTGCTGCTGCCACACTTCAGATTTGACTGATTCTCTTGCCATAACCACCTCCTACAAACACGGATCGGCCTCCACCTATCCTAGCACGACCTGAATACAACTTCTCCACTACTTCCGAGATCACCTCAGCGCGTGCCACGTGCCCCTCCGATCCGAACCGATTCAGACTCCCTGGCACTCCTCTACGCCTATAAAATACACCACAACATGGCCATTTCAAGGGACTTTTGGCACTTGTTCTGGAGGGATTCCACCATTATCGACACAAGGACTTTGTGAACAGCGGAAGACCGCCCTCTAATCAATCAAAACACGAGGATTTCGTGTATAATCTTCCCTTTAATCTCCTCTTCTTCACTGTAAACACGAGGATTTCATGTATAAACTGCAAACAAACATCATTGTAATAGTTTACTTAAGATTTAAGAAACTATAAAGTGGACGTAGGCTTGGATTGAGCCCAACCACTATAAAAATATTGTGTGTATGCTTTACTTTTACTGCTTTTTCTGCATTGTTCGGTGATCGTGAGGTTGTCACGTTGAATTTGGGTGTTAGTACCAAAATTTGGTCTAACATTTTCACACATATTTGCTTTCTCTTCTTCGCAGGTATGGATTATACTTGCAGCTGGCAGGCCCGGATCGGCCTTGGATTTCTTGGATTATCCAGAACACATCTTCCTTCATTCAGCAAGATATGTTCTGGGGGGCAAAATGTTGACCCGCTTTTTAGTCAAAGCAGTCATACATGGAATCTCTTCTGAACAATACGCTCAAGTGTTGGGAATACCGTCAGAAGACAGCAAGCGATTTGGTTGAAATCGCATCACAAACAAAGAATGGCCCGGATCTCCTATCGGACGACGTTTTCTGGGCCCGAAATCATCAATTACGGAGCAGAGCTCAGTAATTCTCGTAGCTCTCTGAATAAGCTTCAGTTTGAGCTTTGGTTCAACTCAATCGGACTTACGGTTTGAAAGTTATGCCTATTTCCGTGAACGGATGCAGAACCGGAAACTTGGATTTGGAATTAGCATATCCCTTTCGGATCGGATCGGCCTAGGAGGACCGGATCGGATTAAGACATCACTCCTTCACCAACTCAGCATCTTCCCTTCAACGCACAGGTGCCGGATCGGATTGGAGACCCCGGTTCGGATCGGGATGAGGCAGACCCGACCCGCCTGCATTAATCTACACAAAACTTCGCAATGTCTTCGGCTCCAAAGCTCCGCACCGGTTCGGATCGAGACCGAACCGATCCCCCTCGACTCTGCACAGAAGTGCACGCACGCTCTCTGCTAGAACAACCGGCTCGGTTCGGATCCAATCCGAACCGACTGGGCCTGCTGCTGCCACACTTCAGATTTGACTGATTCTCTTGCCATAACCACCTCCTACAAACACGGATCGGCCTCCACCTATCCTAGCACGACCTGAATACAACTTCTCCACTACTTCCGAGATCACCTCAGCGTGTGCCACGTGCCCCTCCGATCCGAACCGATTCAGACTCCCTGGCACTCCTCTACGCCTATAAATACACCACAACATGGCCATTTCAAGGGACTTTTGGCACTTGTTCTGGAGGGATTCCACCATTATCGACACAAGGACTTTGTGAACAGCGGAAGACCGCCCTCTAATCAATCAAAACACGAGGATTTCGTGTATAATCTTCCCTTTAATCTCCTCTTCTTCACTGTAAACACGAGGATTTCACGTATAAACTGCAAACAAACATCATTGTAATAGTTTACTTAAGATTTAAGAAACTATAAAGTGGACGTAGGCTTGGATTGAGCCCAACCACTATAAAAATATTGTGTGTATGCTTTACTTTTACTGCTTTTTCTGCATTGTTCGGTGATCGTGAGGTTGTCACGTTGAATTTGGGTGTTAGTACCAAAATTTGGTCTAACATTTTCACACATATTTGCTTTCTCTTCTTCGCAGGTATGGATTATACTTGCAGCTGGCAGGCCCGGATCGGCCTTGGATTTCTTGGATTATCCAGAACACATCTTCCTTCATTCAGCAAGATATGTTCTGGGGGGCAAAATGTTGACCCGCTTTTTAGTCAAAGCAGTCATACATGGAATCTCTTCTGAACAATACGCTCAAGTGTTGGGAATACCGTCAGAAGACAGCAAGCGATTTGGTTGAAATCGCATCACAAACAAAGAATGGCCCGGATCTCCTATCGGACGACGTTTTCTGGGCCCGAAATCATCAATTACGGAGCAAAGCTCAGTAATTCTCGTAGCTCTCTAAATAAGCTTCAGTTTGAGCTTTGGTTCAACTCAATCGGACTTACGGTTTGAAAGTTATGCCTATTTCCGTGAACGGATGCAGAACCGGAAACTTGGATTTGGAATTAGCATATCCCTTTCGGATCGGATCGGCCTAGGAGGACCGGATCGGATTAAGACATCACTCCTTCACCAACTCAGCATCTTCCCTTCAACGCACAGGTGCCGGATCGGATTGGAGACCCCGGTTCGGATCGGGATGAGGCAGACTCGACCCGCCTGCATTAATCTACACAAAACTTCGCAATGTCTTCGGCTCCGCACCGGTTCGGATCGAGACCGAACCGATCCCCCTCGACTCTGCACAGAAGTGCACGCACGCTCTCTGCTAGAACAACCGGCTCGGTTCGGATCCAATCCGAACCGACTGGGCCTGCTGCTGCCACACTTCAGATTTGACTGATTCTCTTGCCATAACCACCTCCTACAAACACGGATCGGCCTCCACCTATCCTAGCACGACCTGAATACCACTTCTCCACTACTTCCGAGATCACCTCAGCGCGTGCCACGTGCCCCTCCGATCCGAACCGATTCAGACTCCCTGGCACTCCTCTACGCCTATAAATACACCACAACATGGCCATTTCAAGGGACTTTTGGCACTTGTTCTGGAGGGATTCCACCATTATCGACACAAGGACTTTGTGAACAGCGGAAGACCGCCCTCTAATCAATCAAAACACGAGGATTTCGTGTATAATCTTCCCTTTAATCTCCTCTTCTTCACTGTAAACACGAGGATTTCATGTATAAACTGCAAACAAACATCATTGTAATAGTTTACTTAAGATTTAAGAAACTATAAAGTGGACGTAGGCTTGGATTGAGCCCAACCACTATAAAAATATTGTGTGTATGCTTTACTTTTACTGCTTTTTCTGCATTGTTCGGTGATCGTGAGGTTGTCACGTTGAATTTGGGTGTTAGTACCAAAATTTGGTCTAACATTTTCACACATATTTGCTTTCTCTTCTTCGCAGGTATGGATTATACTTGCAGCTGGCAGGCCCGGATCGGCCTTGGATTTCTTGGATTATCCAGAACACATCTTCCTTCATTCAGCAAGATATGTTCTGGGGGGCAAAATGTTGACCCGCTTTTTAGTCAAAGCAGTCATACATGGAATCTGTTCTGAACAATACGCTCAAGTGTTGGGAATACCGTCAGAAGACAGCAAGCGATTTGGTTGAAATCGCATCACAAACAAAGAATGGCCCGGATCTCCTATCGGACGACGTTTTCTGGGCCCGAAATCATCAATTACGGAGCAAAGCTCAGTAATTCTCGTAGCTCTCTAAATAAGCTTCAGTTTGAGCTTTGGTTCAACTCAATCGGACTTACGGTTTGAAAGTTATGCCTATTTCCGTGAACGGATGCAGAACCGGAAACTTGGATTTGGAATTAGCATATCCCTTTCGGATCGGATCGGCCTAGGAGGACCGGATCGGATTAAGACATCACTCCTTCACCAACTCAGCATCTTCCCTTCAACGCACAGGTGCCGGATCGGATTGGAGACCCCGGTTCGGATCGGGATGAGGCAAACCCGACCCGCCTGCATTAATCTACACAAAACTTCGCAATGTCTTCGGCTCCAAAGCTCCGCACCGGTTCGGATCGAGACCGAACCGATCCCCCTCGACTCTGCACAGAAGTGCACGCACGCTCTCTGCTAGAACAACCGGCTCGGTTCGGATCCAATCCGAACCGACTGGGCCTGCTGCTGCCACACTTCAGATTTGACTGATTCTCTTGCCATAACCACCTCCTACAAACACGGATCGGCCTCCACCTATCCTAGCACGACCTGAATACAACTTCTCCACTACTTCCGAGATCACCTCAGCGCGTGCCACGTGCCCCTCCGATCCGAACCGATTCAGACTCCCTGGCACTCCTCTACGCCAATAAATACACCACAACATGGCCATTTCAAGGGACTTTTGGCACTTGTTCTGGAGGGATTCCACCATTATCGACACAAGGACTTTGTGAACAGCGGAAGACCGCCCTCTAATCAATCAAAACACGATGATTTCGTGTATAATCTTCCCTTTAATCTCCTCTTCTTCACTGTAAACACGAGGATTTCATGTATAAACTGCAAACAAACATCATTGTAATAGTTTACTTAAGATTTAAGAAACTATAAAGTGGACGTAGGCTTGGATTGAGCCCAACCACTATAAAAATATTGTGTGTATGCTTTACTTTTACTGCTTTTTCTGCATTGTTCGGTGATCGTGAGGTTGTCACGTTGAATTTGGGTGTTAGTACCAAAATTTGGTCTAACATTTTCACACATATTTGCTTTCTCTTCTTCGCAGGTATGGATTATACTTGCAGCTGGCAGGCCCGGATCGGCCTTGGATTTCTTGGATTATCCAGAACACATCTTCCTTCATTCAGCAAGATATGTTCTGGGGGGCAAAATGTTGACCCGCTTTTTAGTCAAAGCAGTCATACATGGAATCTCTTCTGAACAATACGCTCAAGTGTTGGGAATACCGTCAGAAGACAGCAAGCGATTTGGTTGAAATCGCATCACAAACAAAGAATGGCCCGGATCTCCTGTCGGACGACGTTTTATGGGCCCGAAATCATCAATTACGGAGCAGAGCTCAGTAATTCTCGTAGCTCTCTGAATAAGCTTCAGTTTGAGCTTTGGTTCAACTCAATCGGACTTACGGTTTGAAAGTTATGCCTATTTCCGTGAACGGATGCAGAACCGGAAACTTGGATTTGGAATTAGCATATCCCTTTCGGATCGGATCGGCCTAGGAGGACCGGATCGGATTAAGACATCACTCCTTCACCAACTCAGCATCTTCCCTTCAACGCACAGGTGCCGGATCGGATTGGAGACCCCGGTTCGGATCGGGATGAGGCAGACCCGACCCGCCTGCATTAATCTACACAAAACTTCGCAATGTCTTCGGCTCCAAAGCTCCGCACCGGTTCGGATCGAGACCGAACCGATCCCCCTCGACTCTGCACAGAAGTGCACGCACGCTCTCTGCTAGAACAACTGGCTCGGTTCGGATCCAATCCGAACCGACTGGGCCTGCTGCTGCCACACTTCAGATTTGACTGATTCTCTTGCCATAACCACCTCCTACAAACACGGATCGGCCTCCACCTATCCTAGCACGACCTGAATACCACTTCTCCACTACTTCCGAGATCACCTCAGCGCGTGCCACGTGCCCCTCCGATCCGAACCGATTCAGACTCCCTGGCACTCCTCTACGCCTATAAATACACCACAACATGGCCATTTCAAGGGACTTTTGGCACTTGTTCTGGAGGGATTCCACCATTATCGACACAAGGACTTTGTGAACAGCGGAAGACCGCCCTCTAATCAATCAAAACACGAGGATTTCGTGTATAATCTTCCCTTTAATCTCCTCTTCTTCACTGTAAACACGAGGATTTCATGTATAAACTGCAAACAAACATCATTGTAATAGTTTACTTAAGATTTAAGAAACTATAAAGTGGACGTAGGCTTGGATTGAGCCCAACCACTATAAAAATATTGTGTGTATGCTTTACTTTTACTGCTTTTTCTGCATTGTTCGGTGATCGTGAGGTTGTCACGTTGAATTTGGGTGTTAGTACCAAAATTTGGTCTAACATTTTCACACATATTTGCTTTCTCTTCTTCGCAGGTATGGATTATACTTGCAGCTGGCAGGCCCGGATCGGCCTTGGATTTCTTGGATTATCCAGAACACATCTTCCTTCATTCAGCAAGATATGTTCTGGGGGGCAAAATGTTGACTCGCTTTTTAGTCAAAGCAGTCATACATGGAATCTCTTCTGAACAATACGCTCAAGTGTTGGGAATACCGTCAGAAGACAGCAAGCGATTTGGTTGAAATCGCATCACAAACAAAGAATGGCCCGGATCTCCTGTCGGACGACGTTTTCTGGGCCCGAAATCATCAATTACGGAGCCGAGCTCAGTAATTTTCGTAGCTCTCTGAATAATCTTCAGTTTGAGCTTTGGTTCAACTCAATCGGACTTACGGTTTGAAAGTTATGCCTATTTCCGTGAACGGATGCAGAACCGGAAACTTGGATTTGGAATTAGCATATCCCTTTCGGATCGGATCGGCCTAGGAGGACCGGATCGGATTAAGACATCACTCCTTCACCAACTCAGCATCTTCCCTTCAACGCACAGGTGCCGGATCGGATTGGAGACCCCGGTTCGGATTGGGATGAGGCAGACCCGACCCGCCTGCATTAATCTACACAAAACTTCGCAATGTCTTCAGCTCCAAAGCTCCGCACCGGTTCGGATGGAGACCGAACCGATCCCCCTCGACTCTGCACAGAAGTGCACGCACGCTCTCTGCTAGAACAACCGGCTCGGTTCGGATCCAATCCGAACCGACTGGGCCTGCTGCTGCCACACTTCAGATTTGACTGATTCTCTTGCCATAACCACCTCCTACAAACACGGATCGGCCTCCACCTATCCTAGCACGACCTGAATACCACTTCTCCACTACTTCCGAGATCACCTCAGCGCGAGCCACGTGCCCCTCCGATCCGAACCGATTCAGACTCCCTGGCACTCCTCTACGCCTATAAATACACCACAACATGGCCATTTCAAGGGACTTTTGGCACTTGTTCTGGAGGGATTCCACCATTATCGACACAAGGACTTTGTGAACAGCGGAAGACCGCCCTCTAATCAATCAAAACACGAGGATTTCGTGTATAATCTTCCCTTTAATCTCCTCTTCTTCACTGTAAACACGAGGATTTCATGTATAAACTGCAAACAAACATCATTGTAATAGTTTACTTAAGATTTAAGAAACTATAAAGTGGACGTAGGCTTGGATTGAGCCCAACCACTATAAAAATATTGTGTGTATGCTTTACTTTTACTGCTTTTTCTGCATTGTTCGGTGATCGTGAGGTTGTCACGTTGAATTTGGGTGTTAGTACCAAAATTTGGTCTAACATTTTCACACATATTTGCTTTCTCTTCTTCGCAGGTATGGATTATACTTGCAGCTGGCAGGCCCGGATCGGCCTTGGATTTCTTGGATTATCCAGAACACATCTTCCTTCATTCAGTAAGATATGTTCTGGGGGGCAAAATGTTGACCCGCTTTTTAGTCAAAGCAGTCATACATGGAATCTCTTCTGAACAATACGCTCAAGTGTTGGGAATACCGTCAGAAGACAGCAAGCGATTTGGTTGAAATCGCATCACAAACAAAGAATGGCCCGGATCTCCTGTCGGACGACGTTTTATGGGCCCGAAATCATCAATTACGGAGCAGAGCTCAGTAATTCTCGTAGCTCTCTGAATAAGCTTCAGTTTGAGCTTTGGTTCAACTCAATCGGACTTACGGTTTGAAAGTTATGCCTATTTCCGTGAACGGATGCAGAACCGGAAACTTGGATTTGGAATTAGCATATCCCTTTCGGATCGGATCGGCCTAGGAGGACCGGATCGGATTAAGACATCACTCCTTCACCAACTCAGCATCTTCCCTTCAACGCACAGGTGCCGGATCGGATTGGAGACCCCGGTTCGGATCGGGATGAGGCAGACCCGACCCGCCTGCATTAATCTACACAAAACTTCGCAATGTCTTCGGCTCCAAAGCTCCGCACCGGTTCGGATCGAGACCGAACCGATCCCCCTCGACTCTGCACAGAAGTGCACGCACGCTCTCTGCTAGAACAACTGGCTCGGTTCGGATCCAATCCGAACCGACTGGGCCTGCTGCTGCCACACTTCAGATTTGACTGATTCTCTTGCCATAACCACCTCCTACAAACACGGATCGGCCTCCACCTATCCTAGCACGACCTGAATACCACTTCTCCACTACTTCCGAGATCACCTCAGCGCGTGCCACGTGCCCCTCCGATCCGAACCGATTCAGACTCCCTGGCACTCCTCTACGCCTATAAATACACCACAACATGGCCATTTCAAGGGACTTTTGGCACTTGTTCTGGAGGGATTCCACCATTATCGACACAAGGACTTTGTGAACAGCGGAAGACCGCCCTCTAATCAATCAAAACACGAGGATTTCGTGTATAATCTTCCCTTTAATCTCCTCTTCTTCACTGTAAACACGAGGATTTCATGTATAAACTGCAAACAAACATCATTGTAATAGTTTACTTAAGATTTAAGAAACTATAAAGTGGACGTAGGCTTGGATTGAGCCCAACCACTATAAAAATATTGTGTGTATGCTTTACTTTTACTGCTTTTTCTGCATTGTTCGGTGATCGTGAGGTTGTCACGTTGAATTTGGGTGTTAGTACCAAAATTTGGTCTAACATTTTCACACATATTTGCTTTCTCTTCTTCGCAGGTATGGATTATACTTGCAGCTGGCAGGCCCGGATCGGCCTTGGATTTCTTGGATTATCCAGAACACATCTTCCTTCATTCAGCAAGATATGTTCTGGGGGGCAAAATGTTGACTCGCTTTTTAGTCAAAGCAGTCATACATGGAATCTCTTCTGAACAATACGCTCAAGTGTTGGGAATACCGTCAGAAGACAGCAAGCGATTTGGTTGAAATCGCATCACAAACAAAGAATGGCCCGGATCTCCTGTCGGACGACGTTTTCTGGGCCCGAAATCATCAATTACGGAGCCGAGCTCAGTAATTTTCGTAGCTCTCTGAATAATCTTCAGTTTGAGCTTTGGTTCAACTCAATCGGACTTACGGTTTGAAAGTTATGCCTATTTCCGTGAACGGATGCAGAACCGGAAACTTGGATTTGGAATTAGCATATCCCTTTCGGATCGGATCGGCCTAGGAGGACCGGATCGGATTAAGACATCACTCCTTCACCAACTCAGCATCTTCCCTTCAACGCACAGGTGCCGGATCGGATTGGAGACCCCGGTTCGGATTGGGATGAGGCAGACCCGACCCGCCTGCATTAATCTACACAAAACTTCGCAATGTCTTCAGCTCCAAAGCTCCGCACCGGTTCGGATGGAGACCGAACCGATCCCCCTCGACTCTGCACAGAAGTGCACGCACGCTCTCTGCTAGAACAACCGGCTCGGTTCGGATCCAATCCGAACCGACTGGGCCTGCTGCTGCCACACTTCAGATTTGACTGATTCTCTTGCCATAACCACCTCCTACAAACACGGATCGGCCTCCACCTATCCTAGCACGACCTGAATACCACTTCTCCACTACTTCCGAGATCACCTCAGCGCGTGCCACGTGCCCCTCCGATCCGAACCGATTCAGACTCCCTGGCACTCCTCTACGCCTATAAATACACCACAACATGGCCATTTCAAGGGACTTTTGGCACTTGTTCTGGAGGGATTCCACCATTATCGACACAAGGACTTTGTGAACAGCGGAAGACCGCCCTCTAATCAATCAAAACACGAGGATTTCGTGTATAATCTTCCCTTTAATCTCCTCTTCTTCACTGTAAACACGAGGATTTCATGTATAAACTGCAAACAAACATCATTGTAATAGTTTACTTAAGATTTAAGAAACTATAAAGTGGACGTAGGCTTGGATTGAGCCCAACCACTATAAAAATATTGTGTGTATGCTTTACTTTTACTGCTTTTTCTGCATTGTTCGGTGATCGTGAGGTTGTCACGTTGAATTTGGGTGTTAGTACCAAAATTTGGTCTAACATTTTCACACATATTTGCTTTCTCTTCTTCGCAGGTATGGATTATACTTGCAGCTGGCAGGCCCGGATCGGCCTTGGATTTCTTGGATTATCCAGAACACATCTTCCTTCATTCAGTAAGATATGTTCTGGGGGGCAAAATGTTGACCCGCTTTTTAGTCAAAGCAGTCATACATGGAATCTCTTCTGAACAATACGCTCAAGTGTTGGGAATACCGTCAGAAGACAGCAAGCGATTTGGTTGAAATCGCATCACAAACAAAGAATGGCCCGGATCTCCTGTCGGACGACGTTTTCTGGGCCCGAATTCATCAATTACGGAGCAGAGCTCAGTAATTCTCGTAGCTCTCTGAATAATCTTCAGTTTGAGCTTTGGTTCAACTCAATCGGACTTACGGTTTGAAAGTTATGCCTATTTCCGTGAACGGATGCAGAACCGGAAACTTGGATTTGGAATTAGCATATCCCTTTCGGATCGGATCGGCCTAGGAGGACCGGATCGGATTAAGACATCACTCCTTCACCAACTCAGCATCTTCCCTTCAACGCACAGGTGCCGGATCGGATTGGAGACCCCGGTTCGGATCGGGATGAGGCAGACCCGACCCGCCTGCATTAATCTACACAAAACTTCGCAATGTCTTCGGCTCCAAAGCTCCGCACCGGTTCGGATCGAGACCGAACCGATCCCCCTCGACTCTGCACAGAAGTGCACGCACGCTCTCTGCTAGAACAACCGGCTCGGTTCGGATCCAATCCGAACCGACAAGGCCTGCTGCTGCCACACTTCAGATTTGACTGATTCTCATGCCATAACCACCTCCTACAAACACGGATCGGCCTCCACCTATCCTAGCACGACCTGAATACCACTTCTCCACTACTTCCGAGATCACCTCAGCGCGTGCCACGTGCCCCTCCGATCCGAACCGATTCAGACTCCCTGGCACTCCTCTACGCCTATAAATACACCACAACATGGCCATTTCAAGGGACTTTTGGCACTTGTTCTGGAGGGATTCCACCATTATCGACACAAGGACTTTGTGAACAGCGGAAGACCGCCCTCTAATCAATCAAAACACGAGGATTTCGTGTATAATCTTCCCTTTAATCTCCTCTTCTTCACTGTAAACACGAGGATTTCATGTATAAACTGCAAACAAACATCATTGTAATAGTTTACTTAAGATTTAAGAAACTATAAAGTGGACGTAGGCTTGGATTGAGCCCAACCACTATAAAAATATTGTGTGTATGCTTTACTTTTACTGCTTTTTCTGCATTGTTCGGTGATCGTGAGGTTGTCACGTTGAATTTGGGTGTTAGTACCAAAATTTGGTCTAACATTTTCACACATATTTGCTTTCTCTTCTTCGCAGGTATGGATTATACTTGCAGCTAGCAGGCCCGGATCGGCCTTGGATTTCTTGGATTATCCAGAACACATCTTCCTTCATTCAGCAAGATATGTTCTGGGGGGCAAAATGTTGACCCGCTTTTTAGTCAAAGCAGTCATACATGGAATCTCTTCTGAACAATACGCTCAAGTGTTGGGAATACCGTCAGAAGACAGCAAGCGATTTGGTTGAAATCGCATCACAAACAAAGAATGGCCCGGATCTCCTATCGGACGACGTTTTCTGGGCCCGAAATTATCAATTACGGAGCAGAGCTCAGTAATTCTCGTAGCTCTCTGAATAAGCTTCAGTTTGAGCTTTGGTTCAACTCAATCGGACTTACGGTTTGAAAGTTATGCCTATTTCCGTGAACGGATGCAGAACCGGAAACTTGGATTTGGAATTAGCATATCCCTTTCGGATCGGATCGGCCTAGGAGGACCGGATCGGATTAAGACATCACTCCTTCACCAACTCAGCATCTTCCCTTCAACGCACAGGTGCTGGATCGGATTGGAGACCCCGGTTCGGATCGGGATGAGGCAGACCCGACCCGCCTGCATTAATCTACACAAAACTTCGCAATGTCTTCGGCTCCAAAGCTCCGCACCGGTTCGGATCGAGACCGAACCGATCCCCCTCGACTCTGCACAGAAGTGCACGCACGCTCTCTGCTAGAACAACCGGCTCGGTTCGGATCCAATCCGAACCGACTAGGCCTGCTGCTGCCACACTTCAGATTTGACTGATTCTCTTGCCATAACCACCTCCTACAAACACGGATCGGCCTCCACCTATCCTAGCACGACCTGAATACCACTTCTCCACTACTTCCGAGATCACCTCAGCGCGTGCCACGTGCCCCTCCGATCCGAACCGATTCAGACTCCCTGGCACTCCTCTACGCCTATAAATACACCACAACATGGCCATTTCAAGGGACTTTTGGCACTTGTTCTGGAGGGATTCCACCATTATCGACACAAGGACTTTGTGAACAGCGGAAGACCGCCCTCTAATCAATCAAAACACGAGGATTTCGTGTATAATCTTCCCTTTAATCTCCTCTTCTTCACTGTAAACACGAGGATTTCATGTATAAACTGCAAACAAACATCATTGTAATAGTTTACTTAAGATTTAAGAAACTATAAAGTGGACGTAGGCTTGGATTGAGCCCAACCACTATAAAAATATTGTGTGTATGCTTTACTTTTACTGCTTTTTCTGCATTGTTCGGTGATCGTGAGGTTGTCACGTTGAATTTGGGTGTTAGTACCAAAATTTGGTCTAACATTTTCACACATATTTGCTTTCTCTTCTTCGCAGGTATGGATTATACTTGCAGCTGGCAGGCCCGGATCGGCCTTGGATTTCTTGGATTATCCAGAACACATCTTCCTTCATTCAGCAAGATATGTTCTGGGGGGCAAAATGTTGACCCGCTTTTTAGTCAAAGCAGTCATACATGGAATCTCTTCTGAACAATACGCTCAAGTGTTGGGAATACCGTCAGAAGACAGCAAGCGATTTGGTTGAAATCGCATCACAAACAAAGAATGGCCCGGATCTCCTATCGGACGACGTTTTCTGGGCCCGAAATCATCAATTACAGAGCAGAGCTCAGTAATTCTCGTAGCTCTCTGAATAAGCTTCAGTTTGAGCTTTGGTTCAACTCAATCGGACTTACGGTTTGAAAGTTATGCCTATTTCCGTGAACGGATGCAGAACCGGAAACTTGGATTTGGAATTAGCATATCCCTTTCGGATCGGATCGGCCTAGGAGGACCGGATCGGATTAAGACATCACTCCTTCACCAACTCAGCATCTTCCCTTCAACGCACAGGTGCCGGATCGGATTGGAGACCCCGGTTCGGATCGGGATGAGGCAGACCCGACCCGCCTGCATTAATCTACACAAAACTTCGCAATGTCTTCGGCTCCAAAGCTCCGCACCGGTTCGGATCGAGACCGAACCGATCCCCCTCGACTCTGAACAGAAGTGCACGCACGCTCTCTGCTAGAACAACCGGCTCGGTTCGGATCCAATCCGAACCGACTGGGCCTGCTGCTGCCACACTTCGGATTTGACTGATTCTCCTGCCATAACCACCTCCTACAAACACGGATCGGCCTCCACCTATCCTAGCACGACCTGAATACCACTTCTCCACTACTTCCGAGATCACCTCAGCGCGTGCCACGTGCCCCTCCGATCCGAACCGATTCAGACTCCCTGGCACTCCTCTACGCCTATAAATACACCACAACATGGCCATTTCAAGGGACTTTTGGCACTTGTTTTGGAGGGATTCCAACATTATCGACACAAGGACTTTGTGAACAGCGGAAGACCGCCGTCTAATCAATCAAAACACGAGGATTTCGTGTATAATCTTCCCTTTAATCTCCTCTTCTTCACTGTAAACACGAGGATTTCATGTATAAACTGCAAACAAACATCATTGTAATAGTTTACTTAAGATTTAAGAAACTATAAAGTGGACGTAGGCTTGGATTGAGCCCAACCACTATAAAAATATTGTGTGTATGCTTTACTTTTACTACTTTTTCTGCATTGTTCGGTGATCGTGAGGTTGTCACGTTGAATTTGGGTGTTAGTACCAAAATTTGGTCTAACATTTTCACACATATTTGCTTTCTCTTCTTCGCAGGTATGGATTATACTTGCAGCTGGCAGGCCCGGATCGGCCTTGGATTTCTTGGATTATCCAGAACACATCTTCCTTCATTCAGTAAGATATGTTCTGGGGGGCAAAATGTTGACCCGCTTTTTAGTCAAAGCAGTCATACATGGAATCTCTTCTGAACAATACGCTCAAGTGTTGGGAATACCGTCAGAAGACAGAAAGCGATTTGGTTGAAATCGCATCACAAACAAAGAATGGCCCGGATCTCTTGTCGGACGACGTTTTCTGGGCCCGAAATCATCAATTACGGAGCAGAGCTCAATAATTTTCGTAGCTCTCTGAATAATCTTCAGTTTGAGCTTTGGTTCAACTCAATCGGACTTACGGTTTGAAAGTTATGCCTATTTCCGTGAACGGATGCAGAACCGGAAACTTGGATTTGGAATTAGCATATCCCTTTCGGATCGGATCGGCCTAGGAGGACCGGATCGGATTAAGACATCACTCCTTCACCAACTCAGCATCTTCCCTTCAACGCACAGGTGCCGGATCGGATTGGAGACCCCGGTTCGGATCGGGATGAGGCAGACCCGACCCGCCTGCATTAATCTACACAAAACTTCGCAATGTCTTCGGCTCCAAAGCTCCGCACCGGTTCGGATCGAGACCGAACCGATCCCCCTCGACTCTGAACAGAAGTGCACGCACGCTCTCTGCTAGAACAACTGGCTCGGTTCGGATCCAATCCGAACCGACTGGGCCTGCTGCTGCCACACTTCGGATTTGACTGATTCTCCTGCCATAACCACCTCCTACAAACACGGATCGGCCTCCACCTATCCTAGCACGACCTGAATACCACTTCTCCACTACTTCCGAGATCACCTCAGCGCGTGCCACGTGCCCCTCCGATCCGAACCGATTCAGACTCCCTGGCACTCCTCTACGCCTATAAATACACCGCAACATGGCCATTTCAAGGGACTTTTGGCACTTGTTTTGGAGGGATTCCAACATTATCGACACAAGGACTTTGTGAACAGCGGAAGACCGCCGTCTAATCAATCAAAACACGAGGATTTCGTGTATAATCTTCCCTTTAATCTCCTCTTCTTCACTGTAAACACGAGGATTTCATGTATAAACTGCAAACAAACATCATTGTAATAGTTTACTTAAGATTTAAGAAACTATAAAGTGGACGTAGGCTTGGATTGAGCCCAACCACTATAAAAATATTGTGTGTATGCTTTACTTTTACTACTTTTTCTGCATTGTTCGGTGATCGTGAGGTTGTCACGTTGAATTTGGGTGTTAGTACCAAAATTTGGTCTAACATTTTCACACATATTTGCTTTCTCTTCTTCGCAGGTATGGATTATACTTGCAGCTGGCAGGCCCGGATCGGCCTTGGATTTCTTGGATTATCCAGAACACATCTTCCTTCATTCAGTAAGATATGTTCTGGGGGGCAAAATGTTGACCCGCTTTTTAGTCAAAGCAGTCATACATGGAATCTCTTCTGAACAATACGCTCAAGTGTTGGGAATACCGTCAGAAGACAGAAAGCGATTTGGTTGAAATCGCATCACAAACAAAGAATGGCCCGGATCTCCTGTCGGACGACGTTTTCTGGGCCCGAAATCATCAATTACGGAGCAGAGCTCAATAATTTTCGTAGCTCTCTGAATAATCTTCAGTTTGAGCTTTGGTTCAACTCAATCGGACTTACGGTTTGAAAGTTATGCCTATTTCCGTGAACGGATGCAGAACCGGAAACTTGGATTTGGAATTAGCATATCCCTTTCGGATCGGATCGGCCTAGGAGGACCGGATCGGATTAAGACATCACTCCTTCACCAACTCAGCATCTTCCCTTCAACGCACAGGTGCCGGATCGGATTGGAGACCCCGGTTCGGATCGGGATGAGGCAGACCCGACCCGCCTGCATTAATCTACACAAAACTTCGCAATGTCTTCGGCTCCAAAGCTCCGCACCGGTTCGGATCGAGACCGAACCGATCCCCCTCGACTCTGCACAGAAGTGCACGCACGCTCTCTGCTAGAACAACCGGCTCGGTTCGGATCCAATCCGAACCGACTGGGCCTGCTGCTGCCACACTTCGGATTTGACTGATTCTCCTGCCATAACCACCTCCTACAAACACGGATCGGCCTCCACCTATCCTAGCACGACCTGAATACCACTTCTCCACTACTTCCGAGATCACCTCAGCGCGTGCCACGTGCCCCTCCGATCCGAACCGATTCAGACTCCCTGGCACTCCTCTACGCCTATAAATACACCACAACATGGCCATTTCAAGGGACTTTTGGCACTTGTTCTGGAGGGATTCCAACATTATCGACACAAGGACTTTGTGAACAGCGGAAGACCGCCCTCTAATCAATCAAAACACCAGGATTTCGTGTATAATCTTCCCTTTAATCTCCTCTTCTTCACTGTAAACACGAGGATTTCATGTATAAACTGCAAACAAACATCATTGTAATAGTTTACTTAAGATTTAAGAAACTATAAAGTGGACGTAGGCTTGGATTGAGCCCAACCACTATAAAAATATTGTGTGTATGCTTTACTTTTACTGCTTTTTCTGCATTGTTCGGTGATCGTGAGGTTGTCACGTTGAATTTGGGTGTTAGTACCAAAATTTGGTCTAACATTTTCACACATATTTGCTTTCTCTTCTTCGCAGGTATGGATTATACTTGCAGCTGGCAGGCCCGGATCGGCCTTGGATTTCTTGGATTATCCAGAACACATCTTCCTTCATTCAGCAAGATATGTTCTGGGGGGCAAAATGTTGACCCGCTTTTTAGTCAAAGCAGTCATACATGGAATCTCTTCTGAACAATACGCTCAAGTGTTGGGAATACCGTCAGAAGACAGCAAGCGATTTGGTTGAAATCGCATCACAAACAAAGAATGGCCCGGATCTCCTATCGGACGACGTTTTCTGGGCCCGAAATCATCAATTACGGAGCAGAGCTCAGTAATTCTCGTAGCTCTCTGAATAAGCTTCAGTTTGAGCTTTGGTTCAACTCAATCGGACTTACGGTTTGAAAGTTATGCCTATTTCCGTGAACGGATGCAGAACCGGAAACTTGGATTTGGAATTAGCATATCCCTTTCGGATCGGATCGGCCTAGGAGGACCGGATCGGATTAAGACATCACTCCTTCACCAACTCAGCATCTTCCCTTCAACGCACAGGTGCCGGATCGGATTGGAGACCCCGGTTCGGATCGGGATGAGGCAGACCTGACCCGCCTGCATTAATCTACACAAAACTTCGCAATGTCTTCGGCTCCAAAGCTCCGCACCGGTTCGGATCGAGACCGAACCGATCCCCCTCGACTCTGAATAGAAGTGCACGCACGCTCTCTGCTAGAACAACCGGCTCGGTTCGGATCCAATCCGAACCGACTGGGCCTGCTGCTGCCACACTTCGGATTTGACTGATTCTCCTGCCATAACCACCTCCTACAAACACGGATCGGCCTCCACCTATCCTAGCACGACCTGAATACCACTTCTCCACTACTTCCGAGATCACCTCAGCGCGTGCCACGTGCCCCTCCGATCCGAACCGATTCAGACTCCCTGGCACTCCTCTACGCCTATAAATACACCACAACATGGCCATTTCAAGGGACTTTTGGCACTTGTTTTGGAGGGATTCCAACATTATCGACACAAGGACTTTGTGAACAGCGGAAGACCGCCGTCTAATCAATCAAAACACGAGGATTTCGTGTATAATCTTCCCTTTAATCTCCTCTTCTTCACTGTAAACACGAGGATTTCATGTATAAACTGCAAACAAACATCATTGTAATAGTTTACTTAAGATTTAAGAAACTATAAAGTGGACGTAGGCTTGGATTGAGCCCAACCACTATAAAAATATTGTGTGTATGCTTTACTTTTACTACTTTTTCTGCATTGTTCGGTGATCGTGAGGTTGTCACGTTGAATTTGGGTGTTAGTACCAAAATTTGGTCTAACATTTTCACACATATTTGCTTTCTCTTCTTCGCAGGTATGGATTATACTTGCAGCTGGCAGGCCCGGATCGGCCTTGGATTTCTTGGATTATCCAGAACACATCTTCCTTCATTCAGTAAGATATGTTCTGGGGGGCAAAATGTTGACCCGCTTTTTAGTCAAAGCAGTCATACATGGAATCTCTTCTGAACAATACGCTCAAGTGTTGGGAATACCGTCAGAAGACAGCAAGCGATTTGGTTGAAATCGCATCACAAACAAAGAATGGCCCGGATCTCCTGTCGGACGACGTTTTCTGGGCCCGAAATCATCAATTACGGAGCAGAGCTCATTAATTCTCGTAGCTCTCTGAATAATCTTCAGTTTGAGCTTTGGTTCAACTCAATCGGACTTACGGTTTGAAAGTTATGCCTATTTCCGTGAACGGATGCAGAACCGGAAACTTGGATTTGGAATTAGCATATCCCTTTCGGATCGGATCGGCCTAGGAGGACCGGATCGGATTAAGACATCACTCCTTCACCAACTCAGCATCTTCCCTTCAACGCACAGGTGCCGGATCGGATTGGAGACCCCGGTTCGGATCGGGATGAGGCAGACCCGACCCGCCTGCATTAATCTACACAAAACTTCGCAATGTCTTCGGCTCCAAAGCTCCGCACCGGTTCGGATCGAGACCGAACCGATCCCCCTCGACTCTGAACAGAAGTGCACGCACGCTCTCTGCTAGAACAACCGGCTCGGTTCGGATCCAATCCGAACCGACTGGGCCTGCTGCTGCCACACTTCGGATTTGACTGATTCTCCTGCCATAACCACCTCCTACAAACACGGATCGGCCTCCACCTATCCTAGCACGACCTGAATACCACTTCTCCACTACTTCCGAGATCACCTCAGCGCGTGCCACGTGCCCCTCCGATCCGAACCGATTCAGACTCCCTGGCACTCCTCTACGCCTATAAATACACCACAACATGGCCATTTCAAGGGACTTTTGGCACTTGTTTTGGAGGGATTCCAACATTATCGACACAAGGACTTTGTGAACAGCGGAAGACCGCCGTCTAATCAATCAAAACACGAGGATTTCGTGTATAATCTTCCCTTTAATCTCCTCTTCTTCACTGTAAACACGAGGATTTCATGTATAAACTGCAAACAAACATCATTGTAATAGTTTACTTAAGATTTAAGAAACTATAAAGTGGACGTAGGCTTGGATTGAGCCCAACCACTATAAAAATATTGTGTGTATGCTTTACTTTTACTACTTTTTCTGCATTGTTCGGTGATCGTGAGGTTGTCACGTTGAATTTGGGTGTTAGTACCAAAATTTGGTCTAACATTTTCACACATATTTGCTTTCTCTTCTTCGCAGGTATGGATTATACTTGCAGCTGGCAGGCCCGGATCGGCCTTGGATTTCTTGGATTATCCAGAACACATCTTCCTTCATTCAGTAAGATATGTTCTGGGGGGCAAAATGTTGACCCGCTTTTTAGTCAAAGCAGTCATACATGGAATCTCTTCTGAACAATACGCTCAAGTGTTGGGAATACCGTCAGAAGACAGAAAGCGATTTGGTTGAAATCGCATCACAAACAAAGAATGGCCCGGATCTCTTGTCGGACGACGTTTTCTGGGCCCGAAATCATCAATTACGGAGCAGAGCTCAATAATTTTCGTAGCTCTCTGAATAATCTTCAGTTTGAGCTTTGGTTCAACTCAATCGGACTTACGGTTTGAAAGTTATGCCTATTTCCGTGAACGGATGCAGAACCGGAAACTTGGATTTGGAATTAGCATATCCCTTTCGGATCGGATCGGCCTAGGAGGACCGGATCGGATTAAGACATCACTCCTTCACCAACTCAGCATCTTCCCTTCAACGCACAGGTGCCGGATCGGATTGGAGACCCCGGTTCGGATCGGGATGAGGCAGACCCGACCCGCCTGCATTAATCTACACAAAACTTCGCAATGTCTTCGGCTCCAAAGCTCCGCACCGGTTCGGATCGAGACCGAACCGATCCCCCTCGACTCTGAACAGAAGTGCACGCACGCTCTCTGCTAGAACAACTGGCTCGGTTCGGATCCAATCCGAACCGACTGGGCCTGCTGCTGCCACACTTCGGATTTGACTGATTCTCCTGCCATAACCACCTCCTACAAACACGGATCGGCCTCCACCTATCCTAGCACGACCTGAATACCACTTCTCCACTACTTCCGAGATCACCTCAGCGCGTGCCACGTGCCCCTCCGATCCGAACCGATTCAGACTCCCTGGCACTCCTCTACGCCTATAAATACACCACAACATGGCCATTTCAAGGGACTTTTGGCACTTGTTTTGGAGGGATTCCAACATTATCGACACAAGGACTTTGTGAACAGCGGAAGACCGCCGTCTAATCAATCAAAACACGAGGATTTCGTGTATAATCTTCCCTTTAATCTCCTCTTCTTCACTGTAAACACGAGGATTTCATGTATAAACTGCAAACAAACATCATTGTAATAGTTTACTTAAGATTTAAGAAACTATAAAGTGGACGTAGGCTTGGATTGAGCCCAACCACTATAAAAATATTGTGTGTATGCTTTACTTTTACTACTTTTTCTGCATTGTTCGGTGATCGTGAGGTTGTCACGTTGAATTTGGGTGTTAGTACCAAAATTTGGTCTAACATTTTCACACATATTTGCTTTCTCTTCTTCGCAGGTATGGATTATACTTGCAGCTGGCAGGCCCGGATCGGCCTTGGATTTCTTGGATTATCCAGAACACATCTTCCTTCATTCAGTAAGATATGTTCTGGGGGGCAAAATGTTGACCCGCTTTTTAGTCAAAGCAGTCATACATGGAATCTCTTCTGAACAATACGCTCAAGTGTTGGGAATACCGTCAGAAGACAGAAAGCGATTTGGTTGAAATCGCATCACAAACAAAGAATGGCCCGGATCTCCTGTCGGACGACGTTTTCTGGGCCCGAAATCATCAATTACGGAGCAGAGCTCAATAATTTTCGTAGCTCTCTGAATAATCTTCAGTTTGAGCTTTGGTTCAACTCAATCGGACTTACGGTTTGAAAGTTATGCCTATTTCCGTGAACGGATGCAGAACCGGAAACTTGGATTTGGAATTAGCATATCCCTTTCGGATCGGATCGGCCTAGGAGGACCGGATCGGATTAAGACATCACTCCTTCACCAACTCAGCATCTTCCCTTCAACGCACAGGTGCCGGATCGGATTGGAGACCCCGGTTCGGATCGGGATGAGGCAGACCCGACCCGCCTGCATTAATCTACACAAAACTTCGCAATGTCTTCGGCTCCAAAGCTCCGCACCGGTTCGGATCGAGACCGAACCGATCCCCCTCGACTCTGCACAGAAGTGCACGCACGCTCTCTGCTAGAACAACCGGCTCGGTTCGGATCCAATCCGAACCGACTGGGCCTGCTGCTGCCACACTTCGGATTTGACTGATTCTCCTGCCATAACCACCTCCTACAAACACGGATCGGCCTCCACCTATCCTAGCACGACCTGAATACCACTTCTCCACTACTTCCGAGATCACCTCAGCGCGTGCCACGTGCCCCTCCGATCCGAACCGATTCAGACTCCCTGGCACTCCTCTACGCCTATAAATACACCACAACATGGCCATTTCAAGGGACTTTTGGCACTTGTTCTGGAGGGATTCCAACATTATCGACACAAGGACTTTGTGAACAGCGGAAGACCGCCCTCTAATCAATCAAAACACCAGGATTTCGTGTATAATCTTCCCTTTAATCTCCTCTTCTTCACTGTAAACACGAGGATTTCATGTATAAACTGCAAACAAACATCATTGTAATAGTTTACTTAAGATTTAAGAAACTATAAAGTGGACGTAGGCTTGGATTGAGCCCAACCACTATAAAAATATTGTGTGTATGCTTTACTTTTACTGCTTTTTCTGCATTGTTCGGTGATCGTGAGGTTGTCACGTTGAATTTGGGTGTTAGTACCAAAATTTGGTCTAACATTTTCACACATATTTGCTTTCTCTTCTTCGCAGGTATGGATTATACTTGCAGCTGGCAGGCCCGGATCGGCCTTGGATTTCTTGGATTATCCAGAACACGTCTTCCTTCATTCAGCAAGATATGTTCTGGGGGGCAAAATGTTGACCCGCTTTTTAGTCAAAGCAGTCATACATGGAATCTCTTCTGAACAATACGCTCAAGTGTTGGGAATACCGTCAGAAGACAGCAAGCGATTTGGTTGAAATCGCATCACAAACAAAGAATGGCCCGGATCTCCTATCGGACGACGTTTTCTGGGCCCGAAATCATCAATTACGGAGCAGAGCTCAGTAATTCTCGTAGCTCTCTGAATAAGCTTCAGTTTGAGCTTTGGTTCAACTCAATCGGACTTACGGTTTGAAAGTTATGCCTATTTCCGTGAACGGATGCAGAACCGGAAACTTGGATTTGGAATTAGCATATCCCTTTCGGATCGGATCGGCCTAGGAGGACCGGATCGGATTAAGACATCACTCCTTCACCAACTCAGCATCTTCCCTTCAACGCACAGGTGCCGGATCGGATTGGAGACCCCGGTTCGGATCGGGATGAGGCAGACCTGACCCGCCTGCATTAATCTACACAAAACTTCGCAATGTCTTCGGCTCCAAAGCTCCGCACCGGTTCGGATCGAGACCGAACCGATCCCCCTCGACTCTGAATAGAAGTGCACGCACGCTCTCTGCTAGAACAACCGGCTCGGTTCGGATCCAATCCGAACCGACTGGGCCTGCTGCTGCCACACTTCGGATTTGACTGATTCTCCTGCCATAACCACCTCCTACAAACACGGATCGGCCTCCACCTATCCTAGCACGACCTGAATACCACTTCTCCACTACTTCCGAGATCACCTCAGCGCGTGCCACGTGCCCCTCCGATCCGAACCGATTCAGACTCCCTGGCACTCCTCTACGCCTATAAATACACCACAACATGGCCATTTCAAGGGACTTTTGGCACTTGTTTTGGAGGGATTCCAACATTATCGACACAAGGACTTTGTGAACAGCGGAAGACCGCCGTCTAATCAATCAAAACACGAGGATTTCGTGTATAATCTTCCCTTTAATCTCCTCTTCTTCACTGTAAACACGAGGATTTCATGTATAAACTGCAAACAAACATCATTGTAATAGTTTACTTAAGATTTAAGAAACTATAAAGTGGACGTAGGCTTGGATTGAGCCCAACCACTATAAAAATATTGTGTGTATGCTTTACTTTTACTACTTTTTCTGCATTGTTCGGTGATCGTGAGGTTGTCACGTTGAATTTGGGTGTTAGTACCAAAATTTGGTCTAACATTTTCACACATATTTGCTTTCTCTTCTTCGCAGGTATGGATTATACTTGCAGCTGGCAGGCCCGGATCGGCCTTGGATTTCTTGGATTATCCAGAACACATCTTCCTTCATTCAGTAAGATATGTTCTGGGGGGCAAAATGTTGACCCGCTTTTTAGTCAAAGCAGTCATACATGGAATCTCTTCTGAACAATACGCTCAAGTGTTGGGAATACCGTCAGAAGACAGCAAGCGATTTGGTTGAAATCGCATCACAAACAAAGAATGGCCCGGATCTCCTGTCGGACGACGTTTTCTGGGCCCGAAATCATCAATTACGGAGCAGAGCTCATTAATTCTCGTAGCTCTCTGAATAATCTTCAGTTTGAGCTTTGGTTCAACTCAATCGGACTTACGGTTTGAAAGTTATGCCTATTTCCGTGAACGGATGCAGAACCGGAAACTTGGATTTGGAATTAGCATATCCCTTTCGGATCGGATCGGCCTAGGAGGACCGGATCGGATTAAGACATCACTCCTTCACCAACTCAGCATCTTCCCTTCAACGCACAGGTGCCGGATCGGATTGGAGACCCCGGTTCGGATCGGGATGAGGCAGACCCGACCCGCCTGCATTAATCTACACAAAACTTCGCAATGTCTTCGGCTCCAAAGCTCCGCACCGGTTCGGATCGAGACCGAACCGATCCCCCTCGACTCTGCACAGAAGTGCACGCACGCTCTCTGCTAGAACAACCGGCTCGGTTCGGATCCAATCCGAACCGACTGGGCCTGCTGCTGCCACACTTCGGATTTGACTGATTCTCCTGCCATAACCACCTCCTACAAACACGGATCGGCCTCCACCTATCCTAGCACGACCTGAATACCACTTCTCCACTACTTCCGAGATCACCTCAGCGCGTGCCACGTGCCCCTCCGATCCGAACCGATTCAGACTCCCTGGCACTCCTCTACGCCTATAAATACACCACAACATGGCCATTTCAAGGGACTTTTGGCACTTGTTCTGGAGGGATTCCAACATTATCGACACAAGGACTTTGTGAACAGCGGAAGACCGCCCTCTAATCAATCAAAACACGAGGATTTCGTGTATAATCTTCCCTTTAATCTCCTCTTCTTCACTGTAAACACGAGGATTTCATGTATAAACTGCAAACAAACATCATTGTAATAGTTTACTTAAGATTTAAGAAACTATAAAGTGGACGTAGGCTTGGATTGAGCCCAACCACTATAAAAATATTGTGTGTATGCTTTACTTTTACTACTTTTTCTGCATTGTTCGGTGATCGTGAGGTTGTCACGTTGAATTTGGGTGTTAGTACCAAAATTTGGTCTAACATTTTCACACATATTTGCTTTCTCTTCTTCGCAGGTATGGATTATACTTGCAGCTGGCAGGCCCGGATCGGCCTTGGATTTCTTGGATTATCCAGAACACATCTTCCTTCATTCAGCAAGATATGTTCTGGAGGGCAAAATGTTGACCCGCTTTTTAGTCAAAGCAGTCATACATGGAATCTCTTCTGAACAATACGCTCAAGTGTTGGGAATACCGTCAGAAGACAGCAAGCGATTTGGTTGAAATCGCATCACAAACAAAGAATGGCCCGGATCTCCTATCGGACGACGTTTTCTGGGCCCGAAATCATCAATTACGGAGCAGAGCTCAATAATTTTCGTAGCTCTCTGAATAATCTTCAGTTTGAGCTTTGGTTCAACTCAATCGGACTTACGGTTTGAAAGTTATGCCTATTTCCGTGAACGGATGCAGAACCGGAAACTTGGATTTGGAATTAGCATATCCCTTTCGGATCGGATCGGCCTAGGAGGACCGGATCGGATTAAGACATCACTCCTTCACCAACTCAGCATCTTCCCATCAACGCACAGGTGCCGGATCGGATTGGAGACCCCGGTTCGGATCGGGATGAGGCAGACCCGACCCGCCTGCATTAATCTACACAAAACTTCGCAATGTCTTCGGCTCCAAAGCTCCGCACCGGTTCGGATCGAGACCGAACCGATCCCCCTCGACTCTGCACAGAAGTGCACGCACGCTCTCTGCTAGAACAACCGGCTCGGTTCGGATCCAATCCGAACCGACTGGGCCTGCTGCTGCCACACTTCGGATTTGACTGATTCTCCTGCCATAACCACCTCCTACAAACACGGATCGGCCTCCACCTATCCTAGCACGACCTGAATACCACTTCTCCACTACTTCCGAGATCACCTCAGCGCGTGCCACGTGCCCCTCCGATCCGAACCGATTCAGACTCCCTGGCACTCCTCTACGCCTATAAATACACCACAACATGGCCATTTCAAGGGACTTTTGGCACTTGTTCTGGAGGGATTCCAACATTATCGACACAAGGACTTTGTGAACAGCGGAAGACCGCCCTCTAATCAATCAAAACACCAGGATTTCGTGTATAATCTTCCCTTTAATCTCCTCTTCTTCACTGTAAACACGAGGATTTCATGTATAAACTGCAAACAAACATCATTGTAATAGTTTACTTAAGATTTAAGAAACTATAAAGTGGACGTAGGCTTGGATTGAGCCCAACCACTATAAAAATATTGTGTGTATGCTTTACTTTTACTGCTTTTTCTGCATTGTTCGGTGATCGTGAGGTTGTCACGTTGAATTTGGGTGTTAGTACCAAAATTTGGTCTAACATTTTCACACATATTTGCTTTCTCTTCTTCGCAGGTATGGATTATACTTGCAGCTGGCAGGCCCGGATCGGCCTTGGATTTCTTGGATTATCCAGAACACATCTTCCTTCATTCAGCAAGATATGTTCTGGGGGGCAAAATGTTGACCCGCTTTTTAGTCAAAGCAGTCATACACGGAATCTCTTCTGAACAATACGCTCAAGTGTTGGGAATACCGTCAGAAGACAGCAAGCGATTTGGTTGAAATCGCATCACAAACAAAGAATGGCCCGGATCTCCTATCGGACGACGTTTTCTGGGCCCGAAATCATCAATTACGGAGCAGAGCTCAGTAATTCTCGTAGCTCTCTGAATAAGCTTCAGTTTGAGCTTTGGTTCAACTCAATCGGACTTACGGTTTGAAAGTTATGCCTATTTCCGTGAACGGATGCAGAACCGAAAACTTGGATTTGGAATTAGCATATCCCTTTCGGATCGGATCGGCCTAGGAGGACCGGATCGGATTAAGACATCACTCCTTCACCAACTCAGCATCTTCCCTTCAACGCACAGGTGCCGGATCGGATTGGAGACCCCGGTTCGGATCGGGATGAGGCAGACCTGACCCGCCTGCATTAATCTACACAAAACTTCGCAATGTCTTCGGCTCCAAAGCTCCGCACCGGTTCGGATCGAGACCGAACCGATCCCCCTCGACTCTGAACAGAAGTGCACGCACGCTCTCTGCTAGAACAACCGGCTCGGTTCGGATCCAATCCGAACCGACTGGGCCTGCTGCTGCCACACTTCGGATTTGACTGATTCTCCTGCCATAACCACCTCCTACAAACACGGATCGGCCTCCACCTATCCTAGCACGACCTGAATACCACTTCTCCACTACTTCCGAGATCACCTCAGCGCGTGCCACGTGCCCCTCCGATCCGAACCGATTCAGACTCCCTGGCACTCCTCTACGCCTATAAATACACCACAACATGGCCATTTCAAGGGACTTTTGGCACTTGTTTTGGAGGGATTCCAACATTATCGACACAAGGACTTTGTGAACAGCGGAAGACCGCCGTCTAATCAATCAAAACACGAGGATTTCGTGTATAATCTTCCCTTTAATCTCCTCTTCTTCACTGTAAACACGAGGATTTCATGTATAAACTGCAAACAAACATCATTGTAATAGTTTACTTAAGATTTAAGAAACTATAAAGTGGACGTAGGCTTGGATTGAGCCCAACCACTATAAAAATATTGTGTGTATGCTTTACTTTTACTACTTTTTCTGCATTGTTCGGTGATCGTGAGGTTGTCACGTTGAATTTGGGTGTTAGTACCAAAATTTGGTCTAACATTTTCACACATATTTGCTTTCTCTTCTTCGCAGGTATGGATTATACTTGCAGCTGGCAGGCCCGGATCGGCCTTGGATTTCTTGGATTATCCAGAACACATCTTCCTTCATTCAGTAAGATATGTTCTGGGGGGCAAAATGTTGACCCGCTTTTTAGTCAAAGCAGTCATACATGGAATCTCTTCTGAACAATACGCTCAAGTGTTGGGAATACCGTCAGAAGACAGCAAGCGATTTGGTTGAAATCGCATCACAAACAAAGAATGGCCCGGATCTCCTGTCGGACGACGTTTTCTGGGCCCGAAATCATCAATTACGGAGCAGAGCTCATTAATTTTCGTAGCTCTCTGAATAATCTTCAGTTTGAGCTTTGGTTCAACTCAATCGGACTTACGGTTTGAAAGTTATGCCTATTTCCGTGAACGGATGCAGAACCGGAAACTTGGATTTGGAATTAGCATATCCCTTTCGGATCGGATCGGCCTAGGAGGACCGGATCGGATTAAGACATCACTCCTTCACCAACTCAGCATCTTCCCTTCAACGCACAGGTGCCGGATCGGATTGGAGACCCCGGTTCGGATCGGGATGAGGCAGACCCGACCCGCCTGCATTAATCTACACAAAACTTCGCAATGTCTTCGGCTCCAAAGCTCCGCACCGGTTCGGATCGAGACCGAACCGATCCCCCTCGACTCTGCACAGAAGTGCACGCACGCTCTCTGCTAGAACAACCGGCTCGGTTCGGATCCAATCCGAACCGACTGGGCCTGCTGCTGCCACACTTCGGATTTGACTGATTCTCCTGCCATAACCACCTCCTACAAACACGGATCGGCCTCCACCTATCCTAGCACGACCTGAATACCACTTCTCCACTACTTCCGAGATCACCTCAGCGCGTGCCACGTGCCCCTCCGATCCGAACCGATTCAGACTCCCTGGCACTCCTCTACGCCTATAAATACACCACAACATGGCCATTTCAAGGGACTTTTGGCACTTGTTCTGGAGGGATTCCAACATTATCGACACAAGGACTTTGTGAACAGCGGAAGACCGCCCTCTAATCAATCAAAACACGAGGATTTCGTGTATAATCTTCCCTTTAATCTCCTCTTCTTCACTGTAAACACGAGGATTTCATGTATAAACTGCAAACAAACATCATTGTAATAGTTTACTTAAGATTTAAGAAACTATAAAGTGGACGTAGGCTTGGATTGAGCCCAACCACTATAAAAATATTGTGTGTATGCTTTACTTTTACTACTTTTTCTGCATTGTTCGGTGATCGTGAGGTTGTCACGTTGAATTTGGGTGTTAGTACCAAAATTTGGTCTAACATTTTCACACATATTTGCTTTCTCTTCTTCGCAGGTATGGATTATACTTGCAGCTGGCAGGCCCGGATCGGCCTTGGATTTCTTGGATTATCCAGAACACATCTTCCTTCATTCAGCAAGATATGTTCTGGAGGGCAAAATGTTGACCCGCTTTTTAGTCAAAGCAGTCATACATGGAATCTCTTCTGAACAATACGCTCAAGTGTTGGGAATACCGTCAGAAGACAGCAAGCGATTTGGTTGAAATCGCATCACAAACAAAGAATGGCCCGGATCTCCTATCGGACGACGTTTTCTGGGCCCGAAATCATCAATTACGGAGCAGAGCTCAGTAATTCTCGTAGCTCTCTGAATAAGCTTCAGTTTGAGCTTTGGTTCAACTCAATCGGACTTACGGTTTGAAAGTTATGCCTATTTCCGTGAACGGATGCAGAACCGGAAACTTGGATTTGGAATTAGCATATCCCTTTCGGATCGGATCGGCCTAGGAGGACCGGATCGGATTAAGACATCACTCCTTCACCAACTCAGCATCTTCCCTTCAACGCACAGGTGCCGGATCGGATTGGAGACCCCGGTTCGGATCGGGATGAGGCAGACCCGACCCGCCTGCATTAATCTACACAAAACTTCGCAATGTCTTCGGCTCCAAAGCTCCGCACCGGTTCGGATCGAGACCGAACCGATCCCCCTCGACTCTGAACAGAAGTGCACGCACGCTCTCTGCTAGAACAACCGGCTCGGTTCGGATCCAATCCGAACCGACTGGGCCTGCTGCTGCCACACTTCGGATTTGACTGATTCTCCTGCCATAACCACCTCCTACAAACACGGATCGGCCTCCACCTATCCTAGCACGACCTGAATACCACTTCTCCACTACTTCCGAGATCACCTCAGCGCGTGCCACGTGCCCCTCCGATCCGAACCGATTCAGACTCCCTGGCACTCCTCTACGCCTATAAATACACCACAACATGGCCATTTCAAGGGACTTTTGGCACTTGTTTTGGAGGGATTCCAACATTATCGACACAAGGACTTTGTGAACAGCGGAAGACCGCCGTCTAATCAATCAAAACACGAGGATTTCGTGTATAATCTTCCCTTTAATCTCCTCTTCTTCACTGTAAACACGAGGATTTCATGTATAAACTGCAAACAAACATCATTGTAATAGTTTACTTAAGATTTAAGAAACTATAAAGTGGACGTAGGCTTGGATTGAGCCCAACCACTATATAAATATTGTGTGTATGCTTTACTTTTACTACTTTTTCTGCATTGTTCGGTGATCGTGAGGTTGTCACGTTGAATTTGGGTGTTAGTACCAAAATTTGGTCTAACATTTTCACACATATTTGCTTTCTCTTCTTCGCAGGTATGGATTATACTTGCAGCTGGCAGGCCCGGATCGGCCTTGGATTTCTTGGATTATCCAGAACACATCTTCCTTCATTCAGCAAGATATGTTCTGGAGGGCAAAATGTTGACCCGCTTTTTAGTCAAAGCAGTCATACATGGAATCTCTTCTGAACAATACGCTCAAGTGTTGGGAATACCGTCAGAAGACAGCAAGCGATTTGGTTGAAATCGCATCACAAACAAAGAATGGCCCGGATCTCCTGTCGGACGACGTTTTCTGGGCCCGAAATCATCAATTACGGAGCAGAGCTCAGTAATTTTCGTAGCTCTCTGAATAATCTTCAGTTTGAGCTTTGGTTCAACTCAATCGGACTTACGGTTTGAAAGTTATGCCTATTTCCGTGAACGGATGCAGAACCGGAAACTTGGATTTGGAATTAGCATATCCCTTTCGGATCGGATCGGCCTAGGAGGACCGGATCGGATTAAGACATCACTCCTTCACCAACTCAGCATCTTCCCTTCAACGCACAGGTGCCGGATCGGATTGGAGACCCCGGTTCGGATCGGGATGAGGCAGACCCGACCCGCCTGCATTAATCTACACAAAACTTCGCAATGTCTTCGGCTCCAAAGCTCCGCACCGGTTCGGATCGAGACCGAACCGATCCCCCTCGACTCTGAACAGAAGTGCACGCACGCTCTCTGCTAGAACAACCGGCTCGGTTCGGATCCAATCCGAACCGACTGGGCCTGCTGCTGCCACACTTCGGATTTGACTGATTCTCCTGCCATAACCACCTCCTACAAACACGGATCGGCCTCCACCTATCCTAGCACGACCTGAATACCACTTCTCCACTACTTCCGAGATCACCTCAGCGCGTGCCACGTGCCCCTCCGATCCGAACCGATTCAGACTCCCTGGCACTCCTCTACGCCTATAAATACACCACAACATGGCCATTTCAAGGGACTTTTGGCACTTGTTTTGGAGGGATTCCAACATTATCGACACAAGGACTTTGTGAACAGCGGAAGACCGCCGTCTAATCAATCAAAACACGAGGATTTCGTGTATAATCTTCCCTTTAATCTCCTCTTCTTCACTGTAAACACGAGGATTTCATGTATAAACTGCAAACAAACATCATTGTAATAGTTTACTTAAGATTTAAGAAACTATAAAGTGGACGTAGGCTTGGATTGAGCCCAACCACTATATAAATATTGTGTGTATGCTTTACTTTTACTACTTTTTCTGCATTGTTCGGTGATCGTGAGGTTGTCACGTTGAATTTGGGTGTTAGTACCAAAATTTGGTCTAACATTTTCACACATATTTGCTTTCTCTTCTTCGCAGGTATGGATTATACTTGCAGCTGGCAGGCCCGGATCGGCCTTGGATTTCTTGGATTATCCAGAACACATCTTCCTTCATTCAGCAAGATATGTTCTGGAGGGCAAAATGTTGACCCGCTTTTTAGTCAAAGCAGTCATACATGGAATCTCTTCTGAACAATACGCTCAAGTGTTGGGAATACCGTCAGAAGACAGCAAGCGATTTGGTTGAAATCGCATCACAAACAAAGAATGGCCCGGATCTCCTATCGGACGACGTTTTCTGGGCCCGAAATCATCAATTACGGAGCAGAGCTCAGTAATTCTCGTAGCTCTCTGAATAAGCTTCAGTTTGAGCTTTGGTTCAACTCAATCGGACTTACGGTTTGAAAGTTATGCCTATTTCCGTGAACGGATGCAGAACCGGAAACTTGGATTTGGAATTAGCATATCCCTTTCGGATCGGATCGGCCTAGGAGGACCGGATCGGATTAAGACATCACTCCTTCACCAACTCAGCATCTTCCCTTCAACGCACAGGTGCCGGATCGGATTGGAGACCCCGGTTCGGATCGGGATGAGGCAGACCCGACCCGCCTGCATTAATCTACACAAAACTTCGCAATGTCTTCGGCTCCAAAGCTCCGCACCGGTTCGGATCGAGACCGAACCGATCCCCCTCGACTCTGAACAGAAGTGCACGCACGCTCTCTGCTAGAACAACCGGCTCGGTTCGGATCCAATCCGAACCGACTGGGCCTGCTGCTGCCACACTTCGGATTTGACTGATTCTCCTGCCATAACCACCTCCTACAAACACGGATCGGCCTCCACCTATCCTAGCACGACCTGAATACCACTTCTCCACTACTTCCGAGATCACCTCAGCGCGTGCCACGTGCCCCTCCGATCCGAACCGATTCAGACTCCCTGGCACTCCTCTACGCCTATAAATACACCACAACATGGCCATTTCAAGGGACTTTTGGCACTTGTTCTGGAGGGATTCCAACATTATCGACACAAGGACTTTGTGAACAGCGGAAGACCGCCGTCTAATCAATCAAAACACGAGGATTTCGTGTATAATCTTCCCTTTAATCTCCTCTTCTTCACTGTAAACACGAGGATTTCATGTATAAACTGCAAACAAACATCATTGTAATAGTTTACTTAAGATTTAAGAAACTATAAAGTGGACGTAGGCTTGGATTGAGCCCAACCACTATATAAATATTGTGTGTATGCTTTACTTTTACTACTTTTTCTACATTGTTCGGTGATCGTGAGGTTGTCACGTTGAATTTGGGTGTTAGTACCAAAATTTGGTCTAACATTTTCACACATATTTGCTTTCTCTTCTTCGCAGGTATGGATTATACTTGCAGCTGGCAGGCCCGGATCGGCCTTGGATTTCTTGGATTATCCAGAACACATCTTCCTTCATTCAGCAAGATATGTTCTGGAGGGCAAAATGTTGACCCGCTTTTTAGTCAAAGCAGTCATACATGGAATCTCTTCTGAACAATACGCTCAAGTGTTGGGAATACCGTCAGAAGACAGCAAGCGATTTGGTTGAAATCGCATCACAAACAAAGAATGGCCCGGATCTCCTATCGGACGACGTTTTCTGGGCCCGAAATCATCAATTACGGAGCAGAGCTCAGTAATTCTCGTAGCTCTCTGAATAAGCTTCAGTTTGAGCTTTGGTTCAACTCAATCGGACTTACGGTTTGAAAGTTATGCCTATTTCCGTGAACGGATGCAGAACCGGAAACTTGGATTTGGAATTAGCATATCCCTTTCGGATCGGATCGGCCTAGGAGGACCGGATCGGATTAAGACATCACTCCTTCACCAACCCAGCATCTTCCCTTCAACGCACAGGTGCCGGATCGGATTGGAGACCCCGGTTCGGATCGGGATGAGGCAGACCCGACCCGCCTGCATTAATCTACACAAAACTTCGCAATGTCTTCGGCTCCAAAGCTCCGCACCGGTTCGGATCGAGACCGAACCGATCCCCCTCGACTCTGCACAGAAGTGCACGCACGCTCTCTGCTAGAACAACCGGCTCGGTTCGGATCCAATCCGAACCGACTGGGCCTGCTGCTGCCACACTTCGGATTTGACTGATTCTCCTGCCATAACCACCTCCTACAAACACGGATCGGCCTCCACCTATCCTAGCACGACCTGAATACCACTTCTCCACTACTTCCGAGATCACCTCAGCGCGTGCCACGTGCCCCTCCGATCCGAACCGATTCAGACTCCCTGGCACTCCTCTACGCCTATAAATACACCACAACATGGCCATTTCAAGGGACTTTTGGCACTTGTTTTGGAGGGATTCCAACATTATCGACACAAGGACTTTGTGAACAGCGGAAGACCGCCGTCTAATCAATCAAAACACGAGGATTTCGTGTATAATCTTCACTTTAATCTCCTCTTCTTCACTGTAAACACGAGGATTTCATGTATAAACTGCAAACAAACATCATTGTAATAGTTTACTTAAGATTTAAGAAACTATAAAGTGGACGTAGGCTTGGATTGAGCCCAACCACTATAAAAATATTGTGTGTATGCTTTACTTTTACTACTTTTTCTGCATTGTTCGATGATCGTGAGGTTGTCAGGTTGAATTTGGGTGTTAGTACCAAAATTTGGTCTAACATTTTCACACATATTTGCTTTCTCTTCTTCGCAGGTATGGATTATACTTGCAGCTGGCAGGCCCGGATCGGCCTTGGATTTCTTGGATTATCCAGAACACATCTTCCTTCATTCAGTAAGATATGTTCTGGGGGGCAAAATGTTGACCCGCTTTTTAGTCAAAGCAGTCATACATGGAATCTCTTCTGAACAATACGCTCAAGTGTTGGGAATACCGTCAGAAGACAGCAAGCGATTTGGTTGAAATCGCATCACAAACAAAGAATGGCCCGGATCTCCTGTCGGACGACGTTTTCTGGGCCCGAAATCATCAATTACGGAGCAGAGCTCAGTAATTTTCGTAGCTCTCTGAATAATCTTCAGTTTGAGCTTTGGTTCAACTCAATCGGACTTACGGTTTGAAAGTTATGCCTATTTCCGTGAACGGATGCAGAACCGGAAACTTGGATTTGGAATTAGCATATCCCTTTCGGATCGGATCGGCCTAGGAGGACCGGATCGGATTAAGACATCACTCCTTCACCAACTCAGCATCTTCCCTTCAACGCACAGGTGCCGGATCGGATTGGAGACCCCGGTTCGGATCGGGATGAGGCAGACCCGACCCGCCTGCATTAATCTACACAAAACTTCGCAATGTCTTCGGCTCCAAAGCTCCGCACCGGTTCGGATCGAGACCGAACCGATCCCCCTCGACTCTGCACAGAAGTGCACGCACGCTCTCTGCTAGAACAACCGGCTCGGTTCGGATCCAATCCGAACCGACTGGGCCTGCTGCTGCCACACTTCGGATTTGACTGATTCTCCTGCCATAACCACCTCCTACAAACACGGATCGGCCTCCACCTATCCTAGCACGACCTGAATACCACTTCTCCACTACTTCCGAGATCACCTCAGCGCGTGCCACGTGCCCCTCCGATCCGAACCGATTCAGACTCCCTGGCACTCCTCTACGCCTATAAATACACCAAAACATGGCCATTTCAAGGGACTTTTGGCACTTGTTTTGGAGGGATTCCAACATTATCGACACAAGGACTTTGTGAACAGCGGAAGACCGCCGTCTAATCAATCAAAACACGAGGATTTCGTGTATAATCTTCCCTTTAATCTCCTCTTCTTCACTGTAAACACGAGGATTTCATGTATAAACTGCAAACAAACATCATTGTAATAGTTTACTTAAGATTTAAGAAACTATAAAGTGGACGTAGGCTTGGATTGAGCCCAACCACTATAAAAATATTGTGTGTATGCTTTACTTTTACTACTTTTTCTGCATTGTTCGATGATCGTGAGGTTGTCACGTTGAATTTGGGTGTTAGTACCAAAATTTGGTCTAACATTTTCACACATATTTGCTTTCTCTTCTTCGCAGGTATGGATTATACTTGCAGCTGGCAGGCCCGGATCGGCCTTGGATTTCTTGGATTATCCAGAACACATCTTCCTTCATTCAGCAAGATATGTTCTGGAGGGCAAAATGTTGACCCGCTTTTTAGTCAAAGCAGTCATACATGGAATCTCTTCTGAACAATACGCTCAAGTGTTGGGAATACCGTCAGAAGACAGCAAGCGATTTGGTTGAAATCGCATCACAAACAAAGAATGGCCCGGATCTCCTATCGGACGACGTTTTCTGGGCCCGAAATCATCAATTACGGAGCAGAGCTCAGTAATTCTCGTAGCTCTCTGAATAAGCTTCAGTTTGAGCTTTGGTTCAACTCAATCGGACTTACGGTTTGAAAGTTATGCCTATTTCCGTGAACGGATGCAGAACCGGAAACTTGGATTTGGAATTAGCATATCCCTTTCGGATCGGATCGGCCTAGGAGGACCGGATCGGATTAAGACATCACTCCTTCACCAACTCAGCATCTTCCCTTCAACGCACAGGTGCCGGATCGGATTGGAGACCCCGGTTCGGATCGGGATGAGGCAGACCCGACCCGCCTGCATTAATCTACACAAAACTTCGCAATGTCTTCGGCTCCAAAGCTCCGCACCGGTTCGGATCGAGACCGAACCGATCCCCCTCGACTCTGAACAGAAGTGCACGCACGCTCTCTGCTAGAACAACCGGCTCGGTTCGGATCCAATCCGAACCGACTGGGCCTGCTGCTGCCACACTTCGGATTTGACTGATTCTCCTGCCATAACCACCTCCTACAAACACGGATCGGCCTCCACCTATCCTAGCACGACCTGAATACCACTTCTCCACTACTTCCGAGATCACCTCAGCGCGTGCCACGTGCCCCTCCGATCCGAACCGATTCAGACTCCCTGGCACTCCTCTACGCCTATAAATACACCACAACATGGCCATTTCAAGGGACTTTTGGCACTTGTTCTGGAGGGATTCCAACATTATCGACACAAGGACTTTGTGAACAGCGGAAGACCGCCGTCTAATCAATCAAAACACGAGGATTTCGTGTATAATCTTCCCTTTAATCTCCTCTTCTTCACTGTAAACACGAGGATTTCATGTATAAACTGCAAACAAACATCATTGTAATAGTTTACTTAAGATTTAAGAAACTATAAAGTGGACGTAGGCTTGGATTGAGCCCAACCACTATATAAATATTGTGTGTATGCTTTACTTTTACTACTTTTTCTACATTGTTCGGTGATCGTGAGGTTGTCACGTTGAATTTGGGTGTTAGTACCAAAATTTGGTCTAACATTTTCACACATATTTGCTTTCTCTTCTTCGCAGGTATGGATTATACTTGCAGCTGGCAGGCCCGGATCGGCCTTGGATTTCTTGGATTATCCAGAACACATCTTCCTTCATTCAGCAAGATATGTTCTGGAGGGCAAAATGTTGACCCGCTTTTTAGTCAAAGCAGTCATACATGGAATCTCTTCTGAACAATACGCTCAAGTGTTGGGAATACCGTCAGAAGACAGCAAGCGATTTGGTTGAAATCGCATCACAAACAAAGAATGGCCCGGATCTCCTATCGGACGACGTTTTCTGGGCCCGAAATCATCAATTACGGAGCAGAGCTCAGTAATTCTCGTAGCTCTCTGAATAAGCTTCAGTTTGAGCTTTGGTTCAACTCAATCGGACTTACGGTTTGAAAGTTATGCCTATTTCCGTGAACGGATGCAGAACCGGAAACTTGGATTTGGAATTAGCATATCCCTTTCGGATCGGATCGGCCTAGGAGGACCGGATCGGATTAAGACATCACTCCTTCACCAACCCAGCATCTTCCCTTCAACGCACAGGTGCCGGATCGGATTGGAGACCCCGGTTCGGATCGGGATGAGGCAGACCCGACCCGCCTGCATTAATCTACACAAAACTTCGCAATGTCTTCGGCTCCAAAGCTCCGCACCGGTTCGGATCGAGACCGAACCGATCCCCCTCGACTCTGCACAGAAGTGCACGCACGCTCTCTGCTAGAACAACCGGCTCGGTTCGGATCCAATCCGAACCGACTGGGCCTGCTGCTGCCACACTTCGGATTTGACTGATTCTCCTGCCATAACCACCTCCTACAAACACGGATCGGCCTCCACCTATCCTAGCACGACCTGAATACCACTTCTCCACTACTTCCGAGATCACCTCAGCGCGTGCCACGTGCCCCTCCGATCCGAACCGATTCAGACTCCCTGGCACTCCTCTACGCCTATAAATACACCACAACATGGCCATTTCAAGGGACTTTTGGCACTTGTTTTGGAGGGATTCCAACATTATCGACACAAGGACTTTGTGAACAGCGGAAGACCGCCGTCTAATCAATCAAAACACGAGGATTTCGTGTATAATCTTCCCTTTAATCTCCTCTTCTTCACTGTAAACACGAGGATTTCATGTATAAACTGCAAACAAACATCATTGTAATAGTTTACTTAAGATTTAAGAAACTATAAAGTGGACGTAGGCTTGGATTGAGCCCAACCACTATAAAAATATTGTGTGTATGCTTTACTTTTACTACTTTTTCTGCATTGTTCGATGATCGTGAGGTTGTCAGGTTGAATTTGGGTGTTAGTACCAAAATTTGGTCTAACATTTTCACACATATTTGCTTTCTCTTCTTCGCAGGTATGGATTATACTTGCAGCTGGCAGGCCCGGATCGGCCTTGGATTTCTTGGATTATCCAGAACACATCTTCCTTCATTCAGTAAGATATGTTCTGGGGGGCAAAATGTTGACCCGCTTTTTAGTCAAAGCAGTCATACATGGAATCTCTTCTGAACAATACGCTCAAGTGTTGGGAATACCGTCAGAAGACAGCAAGCGATTTGGTTGAAATCGCATCACAAACAAAGAATGGCCCGGATCTCCTGTCGGACGACGTTTTCTGGGCCCGAAATCATCAATTACGGAGCAGAGCTCAGTAATTTTCGTAGCTCTCTGAATAATCTTCAGTTTGAGCTTTGGTTCAACTCAATCGGACTTACGGTTTGAAAGTTATGCCTATTTCCGTGAACGGATGCAGAACCGGAAACTTGGATTTGGAATTAGCATATCCCTTTCGGATCGGATCGGCCTAGGAGGACCGGATCGGATTAAGACATCACTCCTTCACCAACTCAGCATCTTCCCTTCAACGCACAGGTGCCGGATCGGATTGGAGACCCCGGTTCGGATCGGGATGAGGCAGACCCGACCCGCCTGCATTAATCTACACAAAACTTCGCAATGTCTTCGGCTCCAAAGCTCCGCACCGGTTCGGATCGAGACCGAACCGATCCCCCTCGACTCTGCACAGAAGTGCACGCACGCTCTCTGCTAGAACAACCGGCTCGGTTCGGATCCAATCCGAACCGACTGGGCCTGCTGCTGCCACACTTCGGATTTGACTGATTCTCCTGCCATAACCACCTCCTACAAACACGGATCGGCCTCCACCTATCCTAGCACGACCTGAATACCACTTCTCCACTACTTCCGAGATCACCTCAGCGCGTGCCACGTGCCCCTCCGATCCGAACCGATTCAGACTCCCTGGCACTCCTCTACGCCTATAAATACACCAAAACATGGCCATTTCAAGGGACTTTTGGCACTTGTTTTGGAGGGATTCCAACATTATCGACACAAGGACTTTGTGAACAGCGGAAGACCGCCGTCTAATCAATCAAAACACGAGGATTTCGTGTATAATCTTCCCTTTAATCTCCTCTTCTTCACTGTAAACACGAGGATTTCATGTATAAACTGCAAACAAACATCATTGTAATAGTTTACTTAAGATTTAAGAAACTATAAAGTGGACGTAGGCTTGGATTGAGCCCAACCACTATAAAAATATTGTGTGTATGCTTTACTTTTACTACTTTTTCTGCATTGTTCGATGATCGTGAGGTTGTCACGTTGAATTTGGGTGTTAGTACCAAAATTTGGTCTAACATTTTCACACATATTTGCTTTCTCTTCTTCGCAGGTATGGATTATACTTGCAGCTGGCAGGCCCGGATCGGCCTTGGATTTCTTGGATTATCCAGAACACATCTTCCTTCATTCAGCAAGATATGTTCTGGAGGGCAAAATGTTGACCCGCTTTTTAGTCAAAGCAGTCATACATGGAATCTCTTCTGAACAATACGCTCAAGTGTTGGGAATACCGTCAGAAGACAGCAAGCGATTTGGTTGAAATCGCATCACAAACAAAGAATGGCCCGGATCTCCTATCGGACGACGTTTTCTGGGCCCGAAATCATCAATTACGGAGCAAAGCTCAGTAATTCTCGTAGCTCTCTGAATAAGCTTCAGTTTGAGCTTTGGTTCAACTCAATCGGACTTACGGTTTGAAAGTTATGCCTATTTCCGTGAACGGATGCAGAACCGGAAACTTGGATTTGGAATTAGCATATCCCTTTCGGATCGGATCGGCCTAGGAGGACCGGATCGGATTAAGACATCACTCCTTCACCAACCCAGCATCTTCCCTTCAACGCACAGGTGCCGGATCGGATTGGAGACCCCGGTTCGGATCGGGATGAGGCAGACCCGACCCGCCTGCATTAATCTACACAAAACTTCGCAATGTCTTCGGCTCCAAAGCTCCGCACCGGTTCGGATCGAGACCGAACCGATCCCCCTCGACTCTGCACAGAAGTGCACGCACGCTCTCTGCTAGAACAACCGGCTCGGTTCGGATCCAATCCGAACCGACTGGGCCTGCTGCTGCCACACTTCGGATTTGACTGATTCTCCTGCCATAACCACCTCCTACAAACACGGATCGGCCTCCACCTATCCTAGCACGACCTGAATACCACTTCTCCACTACTTCCGAGATCACCTCAGCGCGTGCCACGTGCCCCTCCGATCCGAACCGATTCAGACTCTCTGGCACTCCTCTACGCCTATAAATACACCACAACATGGCCATTTCAAGGGACTTTTGGCACTTGTTTTGGAGGGATTCCAACATTATCGACACAAGGACTTTGTGAACAGCGGAAGACCGCCGTCTAATCAATCAAAACACGAGGATTTCGTGTATAATCTTCCCTTTAATCTCCTCTTCTTCACTGTAAACACGAGGATTTCATGTATAAACTGCAAACAAACATCATTGTAATAGTTTACTTAAGATTTAAGAAACTATAAAGTGGACGTAGGCTTGGATTGAGCCCAACCACTATAAAAATATTGTGTGTATGCTTTACTTTTACTACTTTTTCTGCATTGTTCGATGATCGTGAGGTTGTCAGGTTGAATTTGGGTGTTAGTACCAAAATTTGGTCTAACATTTTCACACATATTTGCTTTCTCTTCTTCGCAGGTATGGATTATACTTGCAGCTGGCAGGCCCGGATCGGCCTTGGATTTCTTGGATTATCCAGAACACATCTTCCTTCATTCAGTAAGATATGTTCTGGGGGGCAAAATGTTGACCCGCTTTTTAGTCAAAGCAGTCATACATGGAATCTCTTCTGAACAATACGCTCAAGTGTTGGGAATACCGTCAGAAGACAGCAAGCGATTTGGTTGAAATCGCATCACAAACAAAGAATGGCCCGGATCTCCTGTCGGACGACGTTTTCTGGGCCCGAAATCATCAATTACAGAGCAGAGCTCAGTAATTTTCGTAGCTCTCTGAATAATCTTCAGTTTGAGCTTTGGTTCAACTCAATCGGACTTACGGTTTGAAAGTTATGCCTATTTCCGTGAACGGATGCAGAACCGGAAACTTGGATTTGGAATTAGCATATCCCTTTCGGATCGGATCGGCCTAGGAGGACCGGATCGGATTAAGACATCACTCCTTCACCAACCCAGCATCTTCCCTTCAACGCACAGGTGCCGGATCGGATTGGAGACCCCGGTTCGGATCGGGATGAGGCAGACCCGACCCGCCTGCATTAATCTACACAAAACTTCGCAATGTCTTCGGCTCCAAAGCTCCGCACCGGTTCGGATCGAGACCGAACCGATCCCCCTCGACTCTGCACAGAAGTGCACGCACGCTCTCTGCTAGAACAACCGGCTCGGTTCGGATCCAATCCGAACCGACTGGGCCTGCTGCTGCCACACTTCGGATTTGACTGATTCTCCTGCCATAACCACCTCCTACAAACACGGATCGGCCTCCACCTATCCTAGCACGACCTGAATACCACTTCTCCACTACTTCCGAGATCACCTCAGCGCGTGCCACGTGCCCCTCCGATCCGAACCGATTCAGACTCCCTGGCACTCCTCTACGCCTATAAATACACCACAACATGGCCATTTCAAGGGACTTTTGGCACTTGTTTTGGAGGGATTCCAACATTATCGACACAAGGACTTTGTGAACAGCGGAAGACCGCCGTCTAATCAATCAAAACACGAGGATTTCGTGTATAATCTTCCCTTTAATCTCCTCTTCTTCACTGTAAACACGAGGATTTCATGTATAAACTGCAAACAAACATCATTGTAATAGTTTACTTAAGATTTAAGAAACTATAAAGTGGACGTAGGCTTGGATTGAGCCCAACCACTATAAAAATATTGTGTGTATGCTTTACTTTTACTACTTTTTCTGCATTGTTCGATGATCGTGAGGTTGTCAGGTTGAATTTGGGTGTTAGTACCAAAATTTGGTCTAACATTTTCACACATATTTGCTTTCTCTTCTTCGCAGGTATGGATTATACTTGCAGCTGGCAGGCCCGGATCGGCCTTGGATTTCTTGGATTATCCAGAACACATCTTCCTTCATTCAGTAAGATATGTTCTGGGGGGCAAAATGTTGACCCGCTTTTTAGTCAAAGCAGTCATACATGGAATCTCTTCTGAACAATACGCTCAAGTGTTGGGAATACCGTCAGAAGACAGCAAGCGATTTGGTTGAAATCGCATCACAAACAAAGAATGGCCCGGATCTCCTGTCGGACGACGTTTTCTGGGCCCGAAATCATCAATTACGGAGCAGAGCTCAGTAATTTTCGTAGCTCTCTGAATAATCTTCAGTTTGAGCTTTGGTTCAACTCAATCGGACTTACGGTTTGAAAGTTATGCCTATTTCCGTGAACGGATGCAGAACCGGAAACTTGGATTTGGAATTAGCATATCCCTTTCGGATCGGATCGGCCTAGGAGGACCGGATCGGATTAAGACATCACTCCTTCACCAACCCAGCATCTTCCCTTCAACGCACAGGTGCCGGATCGGATTGGAGACCCCGGTTCGGATCGGGATGAGGCAGACCCGACCCGCCTGCATTAATCTACACAAAACTTCGCAATGTCTTCGGCTCCAAAGCTCCGCACCGGTTCGGATCGAGACCGAACCGATCCCCCTCGACTCTGCACAGAAGTGCACGCACGCTCTCTGCTAGAACAACCGGCTCGGTTCGGATCCAATCCGAACCGACTGGGCCTGCTGCTGCCACACTTCGGATTTGACTGATTCTCCTGCCATAACCACCTCCTACAAACACGGATCGGCCTCCACCTATCCTAGCACGACCTGAATACCACTTCTCCACTACTTCCGAGATCACCTCAGCGCGTGCCACGTGCCCCTCCGATCCGAACCGATTCAGACTCCCTGGCACTCCTCTACGCCTATAAATACACCACAACATGGCCATTTCAAGGGACTTTTGGCACTTGTTTTGGAGGGATTCCAACATTATCGACACAAGGACTTTGTGAACAGCGGAAGACCGCCGTCTAATCAATCAAAACACGAGGATTTCGTGTATAATCTTCCCTTTAATCTCCTCTTCTTCACTGTAAACACGAGGATTTCATGTATAAACTGCAAACAAACATCATTGTAATAGTTTACTTAAGATTTAAGAAACTATAAAGTGGACGTAGGCTTGGATTGAGCCCAACCACTCTAAAAATATTGTGTGTATGCTTTACTTTTACTACTTTTTCTGCATTGTTCGATGATCGTGAGGTTGTCAGGTTGAATTTGGGTGTTAGTACCAAAATTTGGTCTAACATTTTCACACATATTTGCTTTCTCTTCTTCGCAGGTATGGATTATACTTGCAGCTGGCAGGCCCGGATCGGCCTTGGATTTCTTGGATTATCCAGAACACATCTTCCTTCATTCAGTAAGATATGTTCTGGGGGGCAAAATGTTGACCCGCTTTTTAGTCAAAGCAGTCATACATGGAATCTCTTCTGAACAATACGCTCAAGTGTTGGGAATACCGTCAGAAGACAGCAAGCGATTTGGTTGAAATCGCATCACAAACAAAGAATGGCCCGGATCTCCTGTCGGACGACGTTTTCTGGGCCCGAAATCATCAATTACGGAGCAGAGCTCAGTAATTTTCGTAGCTCTCTGAATAATCTTCAGTTTGAGCTTTGGTTCAACTCAATCGGACTTACGGTTTGAAAGTTATGCCTATTTCCGTGAACGGATGCAGAACCGGAAACTTGGATTTGGAATTAGCATATCCCTTTCGGATCGGATCGGCCTAGGAGGACCGGATCGGATTAAGACATCACTCCTTCACCAACTCAGCATCTTCCCTTCAACGCACAGGTGCCGGATCGGATTGGAGACCCCGGTTCGGATCGGGATGAGGCAGACCCGACCCGCCTGCATTAATCTACACAAAACTTCGCAATGTCTTCGGCTCCAAAGCTCCGCACCGGTTCGGATCGAGACCGAACCGATCCCCCTCGACTCTGCACAGAAGTGCACGCACGCTCTCTGCTAGAACAACCGGCTCGGTTCGGATCCAATCCGAACCGACTGGGCCTGCTGCTGCCACACTTCGGATTTGACTGATTCTCCTGCCATAACCACCTCCTACAAACACGGATCGGCCTCCACCTATCCTAGCACGACCTGAATACCACTTCTCCACTACTTCCGAGATCACCTCAGCGCGTGCCACGTGCCCCTCCGATCCGAACCGATTCAGACTCCCTGGCACTCCTCTACGCCTATAAATACACCAAAACATGGCCATTTCAAGGGACTTTTGGCACTTGTTTTGGAGGGATTCCAACATTATCGACACAAGGACTTTGTGAACAGCGGAAGACCGCCGTCTAATCAATCAAAACACGAGGATTTCGTGTATAATCTTCCCTTTAATCTCCTCTTCTTCACTGTAAACACGAGGATTTCATGTATAAACTGCAAACAAACATCATTGTAATAGTTTACTTAAGATTTAAGAAACTATAAAGTGGACGTAGGCTTGGATTGAGCCCAACCACTATAAAAATATTGTGTGTATGCTTTACTTTTACTACTTTTTCTGCATTGTTCGATGATCGTGAGGTTGTCACGTTGAATTTGGGTGTTAGTACCAAAATTTGGTCTAACATTTTCACACATATTTGCTTTCTCTTCTTCGCAGGTATGGATTATACTTGCAGCTGGCAGGCCCGGATCGGCCTTGGATTTCTTGGATTATCCAGAACACATCTTCCTTCATTCAGCAAGATATGTTCTGGAGGGCAAAATGTTGACCCGCTTTTTAGTCAAAGCAGTCATACATGGAATCTCTTCTGAACAATACGCTCAAGTGTTGGGAATACCGTCAGAAGACAGCAAGCGATTTGGTTGAAATCGCATCACAAACAAAGAATGGCCCGGATCTCCTATCGGACGACGTTTTCTGGGCCCGAAATCATCAATTACGGAGCAAAGCTCAGTAATTCTCGTAGCTCTCTGAATAAGCTTCAGTTTGAGCTTTGGTTCAACTCAATCGGACTTACGGTTTGAAAGTTATGCCTATTTCCGTGAACGGATGCAGAACCGGAAACTTGGATTTGGAATTAGCATATCCCTTTCGGATCGGATCGGCCTAGGAGGACCGGATCGGATTAAGACATCACTCCTTCACCAACCCAGCATCTTCCCTTCAACGCACAGGTGCCGGATCGGATTGGAGACCCCGGTTCGGATCGGGATGAGGCAGACCCGACCCGCCTGCATTAATCTACACAAAACTTCGCAATGTCTTCGGCTCCAAAGCTCCGCACCGGTTCGGATCGAGACCGAACCGATCCCCCTCGACTCTGCACAGAAGTGCACGCACGCTCTCTGCTAGAACAACCGGCTCGGTTCGGATCCAATCCGAACCGACTGGGCCTGCTGCTGCCACACTTCGGATTTGACTGATTCTCCTGCCATAACCACCTCCTACAAACACGGATCGGCCTCCACCTATCCTAGCACGACCTGAATACCACTTCTCCACTACTTCCGAGATCACCTCAGCGCGTGCCACGTGCCCCTCCGATCCGAACCGATTCAGACTCTCTGGCACTCCTCTACGCCTATAAATACACCACAACATGGCCATTTCAAGGGACTTTTGGCACTTGTTTTGGAGGGATTCCAACATTATCGACACAAGGACTTTGTGAACAGCGGAAGACCGCCGTCTAATCAATCAAAACACGAGGATTTCGTGTATAATCTTCCCTTTAATCTCCTCTTCTTCACTGTAAACACGAGGATTTCATGTATAAACTGCAAACAAACATCATTGTAATAGTTTACTTAAGATTTAAGAAACTATAAAGTGGACGTAGGCTTGGATTGAGCCCAACCACTATAAAAATATTGTGTGTATGCTTTACTTTTACTACTTTTTCTGCATTGTTCGATGATCGTGAGGTTGTCAGGTTGAATTTGGGTGTTAGTACCAAAATTTGGTCTAACATTTTCACACATATTTGCTTTCTCTTCTTCGCAGGTATGGATTATACTTGCAGCTGGCAGGCCCGGATCGGCCTTGGATTTCTTGGATTATCCAGAACACATCTTCCTTCATTCAGTAAGATATGTTCTGGGGGGCAAAATGTTGACCCGCTTTTTAGTCAAAGCAGTCATACATGGAATCTCTTCTGAACAATACGCTCAAGTGTTGGGAATACCGTCAGAAGACAGCAAGCGATTTGGTTGAAATCGCATCACAAACAAAGAATGGCCCGGATCTCCTGTCGGACGACGTTTTCTGGGCCCGAAATCATCAATTACAGAGCAGAGCTCAGTAATTTTCGTAGCTCTCTGAATAATCTTCAGTTTGAGCTTTGGTTCAACTCAATCGGACTTACGGTTTGAAAGTTATGCCTATTTCCGTGAACGGATGCAGAACCGGAAACTTGGATTTGGAATTAGCATATCCCTTTCGGATCGGATCGGCCTAGGAGGACCGGATCGGATTAAGACATCACTCCTTCACCAACCCAGCATCTTCCCTTCAACGCACAGGTGCCGGATCGGATTGGAGACCCCGGTTCGGATCGGGATGAGGCAGACCCGACCCGCCTGCATTAATCTACACAAAACTTCGCAATGTCTTCGGCTCCAAAGCTCCGCACCGGTTCGGATCGAGACCGAACCGATCCCCCTCGACTCTGCACAGAAGTGCACGCACGCTCTCTGCTAGAACAACCGGCTCGGTTCGGATCCAATCCGAACCGACTGGGCCTGCTGCTGCCACACTTCGGATTTGACTGATTCTCCTGCCATAACCACCTCCTACAAACACGGATCGGCCTCCACCTATCCTAGCACGACCTGAATACCACTTCTCCACTACTTCCGAGATCACCTCAGCGCGTGCCACGTGCCCCTCCGATCCGAACCGATTCAGACTCCCTGGCACTCCTCTACGCCTATAAATACACCACAACATGGCCATTTCAAGGGACTTTTGGCACTTGTTTTGGAGGGATTCCAACATTATCGACACAAGGACTTTGTGAACAGCGGAAGACCGCCGTCTAATCAATCAAAACACGAGGATTTCGTGTATAATCTTCCCTTTAATCTCCTCTTCTTCACTGTAAACACGAGGATTTCATGTATAAACTGCAAACAAACATCATTGTAATAGTTTACTTAAGATTTAAGAAACTATAAAGTGGACGTAGGCTTGGATTGAGCCCAACCACTATAAAAATATTGTGTGTATGCTTTACTTTTACTACTTTTTCTGCATTGTTCGATGATCGTGAGGTTGTCAGGTTGAATTTGGGTGTTAGTACCAAAATTTGGTCTAACATTTTCACACATATTTGCTTTCTCTTCTTCGCAGGTATGGATTATACTTGCAGCTGGCAGGCCCGGATCGGCCTTGGATTTCTTGGATTATCCAGAACACATCTTCCTTCATTCAGTAAGATATGTTCTGGGGGGCAAAATGTTGACCCGCTTTTTAGTCAAAGCAGTCATACATGGAATCTCTTCTGAACAATACGCTCAAGTGTTGGGAATACCGTCAGAAGACAGCAAGCGATTTGGTTGAAATCGCATCACAAACAAAGAATGGCCCGGATCTCCTGTCGGACGACGTTTTCTGGGCCCGAAATCATCAATTACGGAGCAGAGCTCAGTAATTTTCGTAGCTCTCTGAATAATCTTCAGTTTGAGCTTTGGTTCAACTCAATCGGACTTACGGTTTGAAAGTTATGCCTATTTCCGTGAACGGATGCAGAACCGGAAACTTGGATTTGGAATTAGCATATCCCTTTCGGATCGGATCGGCCTAGGAGGACCGGATCGGATTAAGACATCACTCCTTCACCAACCCAGCATCTTCCCTTCAACGCACAGGTGCCGGATCGGATTGGAGACCCCGGTTCGGATCGGGATGAGGCAGACCCGACCCGCCTGCATTAATCTACACAAAACTTCGCAATGTCTTCGGCTCCAAAGCTCCGCACCGGTTCGGATCGAGACCGAACCGATCCCCCTCGACTCTGCACAGAAGTGCACGCACGCTCTCTGCTAGAACAACCGGCTCGGTTCGGATCCAATCCGAACCGACTGGGCCTGCTGCTGCCACACTTCGGATTTGACTGATTCTCCTGCCATAACCACCTCCTACAAACACGGATCGGCCTCCACCTATCCTAGCACGACCTGAATACCACTTCTCCACTACTTCCGAGATCACCTCAGCGCGTGCCACGTGCCCCTCCGATCCGAACCGATTCAGACTCCCTGGCACTCCTCTACGCCTATAAATACACCACAACATGGCCATTTCAAGGGACTTTTGGCACTTGTTTTGGAGGGATTCCAACATTATCGACACAAGGACTTTGTGAACAGCGGAAGACCGCCGTCTAATCAATCAAAACACGAGGATTTCGTGTATAATCTTCCCTTTAATCTCCTCTTCTTCACTGTAAACACGAGGATTTCATGTATAAACTGCAAACAAACATCATTGTAATAGTTTACTTAAGATTTAAGAAACTATAAAGTGGACGTAGGCTTGGATTGAGCCCAACCACTCTAAAAATATTGTGTGTATGCTTTACTTTTACTACTTTTTCTGCATTGTTCGATGATCGTGAGGTTGTCAGGTTGAATTTGGGTGTTAGTACCAAAATTTGGTCTAACATTTTCACACATATTTGCTTTCTCTTCTTCGCAGGTATGGATTATACTTGCAGCTGGCAGGCCCGGATCGGCCTTGGATTTCTTGGATTATCCAGAACACATCTTCCTTCATTCAGTAAGATATGTTCTGGGGGGCAAAATGTTGACCCGCTTTTTAGTCAAAGCAGTCATACATGGAATCTCTTCTGAACAATACGCTCAAGTGTTGGGAATACCGTCAGAAGACAGCAAGCGATTTGGTTGAAATCGCATCACAAACAAAGAATGGCCCGGATCTCCTGTCGGACGACGTTTTCTGGGCCCGAAATCATCAATTACGGAGCAGAGCTCAGTAATTTTCGTAGCTCTCTGAATAATCTTCAGTTTGAGCTTTGGTTCAACTCAATCGGACTTACGGTTTGAAAGTTATGCCTATTTCCGTGAACGGATGCAGAACCGGAAACTTGGATTTGGAATTAGCATATCCCTTTCGGATCGGATTGGCCTAGGATGACCGGATCGGATTAAGACATCACTCCTTCACCAACTCAGCATCTTCCCTTCAACGCACAGGTGCCGGATCGGATTGGAGACCCCGGTTCGGATCGGGATGAGGCAGACCCGACCCGCCTGCATTAATCTACACAAAACTTCGCAATGTCTTCGGCTCCAAAGCTCCGCACCGGTTCGGATCGAGACCGAACCGATCCCCCTCGACTCTGCACAGAAGTGCACGCACGCTCTCTGCTAGAACAACCGGCTCGGTTCGGATCCAATCCGAACCGACTGGGCCTGCTGCTGCCACACTTCGGATTTGACTGATTCTCCTGCCATAACCACCTCCTACAAACACGGATCGGCCTCCACCTATCCTAGCACGACCTGAATACCACTTCTCCACTACTTCCGAGATCACCTCAGCGCGTGCCACGTGCCCCTCCGATCCGAACCGATTCAGACTCCCTGGCACTCCTCTACGCCTATAAATACACCACAACATGGCCATTTCAAGGGACTTTTGGCACTTGTTTTGGAGGGATTCCAACATTATCGACACAAGGACTTTGTGAACAGCGGAAGACCGCCGTCTAATCAATCAAAACACGAGGATTTCGTGTATAATCTTCCCTTTAATCTCCTCTTCTTCACTGTAAACACGAGGATTTCATGTATAAACTGCAAACAAACATCATTGTAATAGTTTACTTAAGATTTAAGAAACTATAAAGTAGACGTAGGCTTGGATTGAGCCCAACCACTCTAAAAATATTGTGTGTATGCTTTACTTTTACTACTTTTTCTGCATTGTTCGATGATCGTGAGGTTGTCAGGTTGAATTTGGGTGTTAGTACCAAAATTTGGTCTAACATTTTCACACATATTTGCTTTCTCTTCTTCGCAGGTATGGATTATACTTGCAGCTGGCAGGCCCGGATCGGCCTTGGATTTCTTGGATTATCCAGAACACATCTTCCTTCATTCAGTAAGATATGTTCTGGGGGGCAAAATGTTGACCCGCTTTTTAGTCAAAGCAGTCATACATGGAATCTCTTCTGAACAATACGCTCAAGTGTTGGGAATACCGTCAGAAGACAGCAAGCGATTTGGTTGAAATCGCATCACAAACAAAGAATGGCCCGGATCTCCTGTCGGACGACGTTTTCTGGGCCCGAAATCATCAATTACGGAGCAGAGCTCAGTAATTTTCGTAGCTCTCTGAATAATCTTCAGTTTGAGCTTTGGTTCAACTCAATCGGACTTACGGTTTGAAAGTTATGCCTATTTCCGTGAACGGATGCAGAACCGGAAACTTGGATTTGGAATTAGCATATCCCTTTCGGATCGGATTGGCCTAGGATGACCGGATCGGATTAAGACATCACTCCTTCACCAACTCAGCATCTTCCCTTCAACGCACAGGTGCCGGATCGGATTGGAGACCCCGGTTCGGATCGGGATGAGGCAGACCCGACCCGCCTGCATTAATCTACACAAAACTTCGCAATGTCTTCGGCTCCAAAGCTCCGCACCGGTTCGGATCGAGACCGAACCGATCCCCCTCGACTCTGCACAGAAGTGCACGCACGCTCTCTGCTAGAACAACCGGCTCGGTTCGGATCCAATCCGAACCGACTGGGCCTGCTGCTGCCACACTTCGGATTTGACTGATTCTCCTGCCATAACCACCTCCTACAAACACGGATCGGCCTCCACCTATCCTAGCACGACCTGAATACCACTTCTCCACTACTTCCGAGATCACCTCAGCGCGTGCCACGTGCCCCTCCGATCCGAACCGATTCAGACTCCCTGGCACTCCTCTACGCCTATAAATACACCACAACATGGCCATTTCAAGGGACTTTTGGCACTTGTTTTGGAGGGATTCCAACATTATCGACACAAGGACTTTGTGAACAGCGGAAGACCGCCGTCTAATCAATCAAAACACGAGGATTTCGTGTATAATCTTCCCTTTAATCTCCTCTTCTTCACTGTAAACACGAGGATTTCATGTATAAACTGCAAACAAACATCATTGTAATAGTTTACTTAAGATTTAAGAAACTATAAAGTGGACGTAGGCTTGGATTGAGCCCAACCACTATAAAAATATTGTGTGTATGCTTTACTTTTACTACTTTTTCTGCATTGTTCGATGATCGTGAGGTTGTCACGTTGAATTTGGGTGTTAGTACCAAAATTTGGTCTAACATTTTCACACATATTTGCTTTCTCTTCTTCGCAGGTATGGATTATACTTGCAGCTGGCAGGCCCGGATCGGCCTTGGATTTCTTGGATTATCCAGAACACATCTTCCTTCATTCAGCAAGATATGTTCTGGAGGGCAAAATGTTGACCCGCTTTTTAGTCAAAGCAGTCATACATGGAATCTCTTCTGAACAATACGCTCAAGTGTTGGGAATACCGTCAGAAGACAGCAAGCGATTTGGTTGAAATCGCATCACAAACAAAGAATGGCCCGGATCTCCTATCGGACGACCTTTTCTGGGCCCGAAATCATCAATTACGGAGCAAAGCTCAGTAATTCTCGTAGCTCTCTGAATAAGCTTCAGTTTGAGCTTTGGTTCAACTCAATCGGACTTACGGTTTGAAAGTTATGCCTATTTCCGTGAACGGATGCAGAACCGGAAACTTGGATTTGGAATTAGCATATCCCTTTCGGATCGGATCGGCCTAGGAGGACCGGATCGGATTAAGACATCACTCCTTCACCAACCCAGCATCTTCCCTTCAACGCACAGGTGCCGGATCGGATTGGAGACCCCGGTTCGGATCGGGATGAGGCAGACCCGACCCGCCTGCATTAATCTACACAAAACTTCGCAATGTCTTCGGCTCCAAAGCTCCGCACCGGTTCGGATCGAGACCGAACCGATCCCCCTCGACTCTGCACAGAAGTGCACGCACGCTCTCTGCTAGAACAACCGGCTCGGTTCGGATCCAATCCGAACCGACTGGGCCTGCTGCTGCCACACTTCGGATTTGACTGATTCTCCTGCCATAACCACCTCCTACAAACACGGATCGGCCTCCACCTATCCTAGCACGACCTGAATACCACTTCTCCACTACTTCCGAGATCACCTCAGCGCGTGCCACGTGCCCCTCCGATCCGAACCGATTCAGACTCCCTGGCACTCCTCTACGCCTATAAATACACCACAACATGGCCATTTCAAGGGACTTTTGGCACTTGTTTTGGAGGGATTCCAACATTATCGACACAAGGACTTTGTGAACAGCGGAAGACCGCCGTCTAATCAATCAAAACACGAGGATTTCGTGTATAATCTTCCCTTTAATCTCCTCTTCTTCACTGTAAACACGAGGATTTCATGTATAAACTGCAAACAAACATCATTGTAATAGTTTACTTAAGATTTAAGAAACTATAAAGTGGACGTAGGCTTGGATTGAGCCCAACCACTATAAAAATATTGTGTGTATGCTTTACTTTTACTACTTTTTCTGCATTGTTCGATGATCGTGAGGTTGTCAGGTTGAATTTGGGTGTTAGTACCAAAATTTGGTCTAACATTTTCACACATATTTGCTTTCTCTTCTTCGCAGGTATGGATTATACTTGCAGCTGGCAGGCCCGGATCGGCCTTGGATTTCTTGGATTATCCAGAACACATCTTCCTTCATTCAGTAAGATATGTTCTGGGGGGCAAAATGTTGACCCGCTTTTTAGTCAAAGCAGTCATACATGGAATCTCTTCTGAACAATACGCTCAAGTGTTGGGAATACCGTCAGAAGACAGCAAGCGATTTGGTTGAAATCGCATCACAAACAAAGAATGGCCCGGATCTCCTGTCGGACGACGTTTTCTGGGCCCGAAATCATCAATTACGGAGCAGAGCTCAGTAATTTTCGTAGCTCTCTGAATAATCTTCAGTTTGAGCTTTGGTTCAACTCAATCGGACTTACGGTTTGAAAGTTATGCCTATTTCCGTGAACGGATGCAGAACCGGAAACTTGGATTTGGAATTAGCATATCCCTTTCGGATCGGATCGGCCTAGGAGGACCGGATCGGATTAAGACATCACTCCTTCACCAACCCAGCATCTTCCCTTCAACGCACAGGTGCCGGATCGGATTGGAGACCCCGGTTCGGATCGGGATGAGGCAGACCCGACCCGCCTGCATTAATCTACACAAAACTTCGCAATGTCTTCGGCTCCAAAGCTCCGCACCGGTTCGGATCGAGACCGAACCGATCCCCCTCGACTCTGCACAGAAGTGCACGCACGCTCTCTGCTAGAACAACCGGCTCGGTTCGGATCCAATCCGAACCGACTGGGCCTGCTGCTGCCACACTTCGGATTTGACTGATTCTCCTGCCATAACCACCTCCTACAAACACGGATCGGCCTCCACCTATCCTAGCACGACCTGAATACCACTTCTCCACTACTTCCGAGATCACCTCAGCGCGTGCCACGTGCCCCTCCGATCCGAACCGATTCAGACTCCCTGGCACTCCTCTACGCCTATAAATACACCACAACATGGCCATTTCAAGGGACTTTTGGCACTTGTTTTGGAGGGATTCCAACATTATCGACACAAGGACTTTGTGAACAGCGGAAGACCGCCGTCTAATCAATCAAAACACGAGGATTTCGTGTATAATCTTCCCTTTAATCTCCTCTTCTTCACTGTAAACACGAGGATTTCATGTATAAACTGCAAACAAACATCATTGTAATAGTTTACTTAAGATTTAAGAAACTATAAAGTGGACGTAGGCTTGGATTGAGCCCAACCACTCTAAAAATATTGTGTGTATGCTTTACTTTTACTACTTTTTCTGCATTGTTCGATGATCGTGAGGTTGTCAGGTTGAATTTGGGTGTTAGTACCAAAATTTGGTCTAACATTTTCACACATATTTGCTTTCTCTTCTTCGCAGGTATGGATTATACTTGCAGCTGGCAGGCCCGGATCGGCCTTGGATTTCTTGGATTATCCAGAACACATCTTCCTTCATTCAGTAAGATATGTTCTGGGGGGCAAAATGTTGACCCGCTTTTTAGTCAAAGCAGTCATACATGGAATCTCTTCTGAACAATACGCTCAAGTGTTGGGAATACCGTCAGAAGACAGCAAGCGATTTGGTTGAAATCGCATCACAAACAAAGAATGGCCCGGATCTCCTGTCGGACGACGTTTTCTGGGCCCGAAATCATCAATTACGGAGCAGAGCTCAGTAATTTTCGTAGCTCTCTGAATAATCTTCAGTTTGAGCTTTGGTTCAACTCAATCGGACTTACGGTTTGAAAGTTATGCCTATTTCCGTGAACGGATGCAGAACCGGAAACTTGGATTTGGAATTAGCATATCCCTTTCGGATCGGATTGGCCTAGGATGACCGGATCGGATTAAGACATCACTCCTTTACCAACTCAGCATCTTCCCTTCAACGCACAGGTGCCGGATCGGATTGGAGACCCCGGTTCGGATCGGGATGAGGCAGACCCGACCCGCCTGCATTAATCTACACAAAACTTCGCAATGTCTTCGGCTCCAAAGCTCCGCACCGGTTCGGATCGAGACCGAACCGATCCCCCTCGACTCTGCACAGAAGTGCACGCACGCTCTCTGCTAGAACAACCGGCTCGGTTCGGATCCAATCCGAACCGACTGGGCCTGCTGCTGCCACACTTCGGATTTGACTGATTCTCCTGCCATAACCACCTCCTACAAACACGGATCGGCCTCCACCTATCCTAGCACGACCTGAATACCACTTCTCCACTACTTCCGAGATCACCTCAGCGCGTGCCACGTGCCCCTCCGATCCGAACCGATTCAGACTCCCTGGCACTCCTCTACGCCTATAAATACACCACAACATGGCCATTTCAAGGGACTTTTGGCACTTGTTTTGGAGGGATTCCAACATTATCGACACAAGGACTTTGTGAACAGCGGAAGACCGCCGTCTAATCAATCAAAACACGAGGATTTCGTGTATAATCTTCCCTTTAATCTCCTCTTCTTCACTGTAAACACGAGGATTTCATGTATAAACTGCAAACAAACATCATTGTAATAGTTTACTTAAGATTTAAGAAACTATAAAGTGGACGTAGGCTTGGATTGAGCCCAACCACTCTAAAAATATTGTGTGTATGCTTTACTTTTACTACTTTTTCTGCATTGTTCGATGATCGTGAGGTTGTCAGGTTGAATTTGGGTGTTAGTACCAAAATTTGGTCTAACATTTTCACACATATTTGCTTTCTCTTCTTCGCAGGTATGGATTATACTTGCAGCTGGCAGGCCCGGATCGGCCTTGGATTTCTTGGATTATCCAGAACACATCTTCCTTCATTCAGTAAGATATGTTCTGGGGGGCAAAATGTTGACCCGCTTTTTAGTCAAAGCAGTCATACATGGAATCTCTTCTGAACAATACGCTCAAGTGTTGGGAATACCGTCAGAAGACAGCAAGCGATTTGGTTGAAATCGCATCACAAACAAAGAATGGCCCGGATCTCCTGTCGGACGACGTTTTCTGGGCCCGAAATCATCAATTACGGAGCAGAGCTCAGTAATTTTCGTAGCTCTTTGAATAATCTTCAGTTTGAGCTTTGGTTCAACTCAATCGGACTTACGGTTTGAAAGTTATGCCTATTTCCGTGAACGGATGCAGAACCGGAAACTTGGATTTGGAATTAGCATATCCCTTTCGGATCGGATTGGCCTAGGATGACCGGATCGGATTAAGACATCACTCCTTCACCAACTCAGCATCTTCCCTTCAACGCACAGGTGCCGGATCGGATTGGAGACCCCGGTTCGGATCGGGATGAGGCAGACCCGACCCGCCTGCATTAATCTACACAAAACTTCGCAATGTCTTCGGCTCCAAAGCTCCGCACCGGTTCGGATCGAGACCGAACCGATCCCCCTCGACTCTGCACAGAAGTGCACGCACGCTCTCTGCTAGAACAACCGGCTCGGTTCGGATCCAATCCGAACCGACTGGGCCTGCTGCTGCCACACTTCGGATTTGACTGATTCTCCTGCCATAACCACCTCCTACAAACACGGATCGGCCTCCACCTATCCTAGCACGACCTGAATACCACTTCTCCACTACTTCCGAGATCACCTCAGCGCGTGCCACGTGCCCCTCCGATCCGAACCGATTCAGACTCCCTGGCACTCCTCTACGCCTATAAATACACCACAACATGGCCATTTCAAGGGACTTTTGGCACTTGTTTTGGAGGGATTCCAACATTATCGACACAAGGACTTTGTGAACAGCGGAAGACCGCCGTCTAATCAATCAAAACACGAGGATTTCGTGTATAATCTTCCCTTTAATCTCCTCTTCTTCACTGTAAACACGAGGATTTCATGTATAAACTGCAAACAAACATCATTGTAATAGTTTACTTAAGATTTAAGAAACTATAAAGTGGACGTAGGCTTGGATTGAGCCCAACCACTATAAAAATATTGTGTGTATGCTTTACTTTTACTACTTTTTCTGCATTGTTCGATGATCGTGAGGTTGTCACGTTGAATTTGGGTGTTAGTACCAAAATTTGGTCTAACATTTTCACACATATTTGCTTTCTCTTCTTCGCAGGTATGGATTATACTTGCAGCTGGCAGGCCCGGATCGGCCTTGGATTTCTTGGATTATCCAGAACACATCTTCCTTCATTCAGCAAGATATGTTCTGGAGGGCAAAATGTTGACCCGCTTTTTAGTCAAAGCAGTCATACATGGAATCTCTTCTGAACAATACGCTCAAGTGTTGGGAATACCGTCAGAAGACAGCAAGCGATTTGGTTGAAATCGCATCACAAACAAAGAATGGCCCGGATCTCCTATCGGACGACGTTTTCTGGGCCCGAAATCATCAATTACGGAGCAAAGCTCAGTAATTCTCGTAGCTCTCTGAATAAGCTTCAGTTTGAGCTTTGGTTCAACTCAATCGGACTTACGGTTTGAAAGTTATGCCTATTTCCGTGAACGGATGCAGAACCGGAAACTTGGATTTGGAATTAGCATATCCCTTTCGGATCGGATCGGCCTAGGATGACCGGATCGGATTAAGACATCACTCCTTCACCAACTCAGCATCTTCCCTTCAACGCACAGGTGCCGGATCGGATTGGAGACCCCGGTTCGGATCGGGATGAGGCAGACCCGACCCGCCTGCATTAATCTACACAAAACTTCGCAATGTCTTCGGCTCCAAAGCTCCGCACCGGTTCGGATCGAGACCGAACCGATCCCCCTCGACTCTGCACAGAAGTGCACGCACGCTCTCTGCTAGAACAACCGGCTCGGTTCGGATCCAATCCGAACCGACTGGGCCTGCTGCTGCCACACTTCGGATTTGACTGATTCTCCTGCCATAACCACCTCCTACAAACACGGATCGGCCTCCACCTATCCTAGCACGACCTGAATACCACTTCTCCACTACTTCCGAGATCACCTCAGCGCGTGCCACGTGCCCCTCCGATCCGAACCGATTCAGACTCCCTGGCACTCCTCTACGCCTATAAATACACCACAACATGGCCATTTCAAGGGACTTTTGGCACTTGTTCTGGAGGGATTCCAACATTATCGACACAAGGACTTTGTGAACAGCGGAAGACCGCCCTCTAATCAATCAAAACACGAGGATTTCGTGTATAATCTTCCCTTTAATCTCCTCTTCTTCACTGTAAACACGAGGATTTCATGTATAAACTGCAAACAAACATCATTGTAATAGTTTACTTAAGATTTAAGAAACTATAAAGTGGACGTAGGCTTGGATTGAGCCCAACCACTATAAAAATATTGTGTGTATGCTTTACTTTTACTACTTTTTCTGCATTGTTCGGTGATCGTGAGGTTGTCACGTTGAATTTGGGTGTTAGTACCAAAATTTGGTCTAACATTTTCACACATATTTGCTTTCTCTTCTTCGCAGGTATGGATTATACTTGCAGCTGGCAGGCCCGGATCGGCCTTGGATTTCTTGGATTATCCAGAACACATCTTCCTTCATTCAGCAAGATATGTTCTGGAGGGCAAAATGTTGACCCGCTTTTTAGTCAAAGCAGTCATACATGGAATCTCTTCTGAACAATACGCTCAAGTGTTGGGAATACCGTCAGAAGACAGCAAGCGATTTGGTTGAAATCGCATCACAAACAAAGAATGGCCCGGATCTCCTATCGGACGACGTTTTCTGGGCCCGAAATCATCAATTACGGAGCAGAGCTCAGTAATTCTCGTAGCTCTCTGAATAAGCTTCAGTTTGAGCTTTGGTTCAACTCAATCGGACTTACGGTTTGAAAGTTATGCCTATTTCCGTGAACGGATGCAGAACCGGAAACTTGGATTTGGAATTAGCATATCCCTTTCGGATCGGATCGGCCTAGGATGACCGGATCGGATTAAGACATCACTCCTTCACCAACTCAGCATCTTCCCTTCAACGCACAGGTGTCGGATCGGATTGGAGACCCCGGTTCGGATCGGGATGAGGCAGACCCGACCCGCCTGCATTAATCTACACAAAACTTCGCAATGTCTTCGGCTCCAAAGCTCCGCACCGGTTCGGATCGAGACCGAACCGATCCCCCTCGACTCTGCACAGAAGTGCACGCACGCTCTCTGCTAGAACAACCGGCTCGGTTCGGATCCAATCCGAACCGACTGGGCCTGCTGCTGCCACACTTCGGATTTGACTGATTCTCCTGCCATAACCACCTCCTACAAACACGGATCGGCCTCCACCTATCCTAGCACGACCTGAATACCACTTCTCCACTACTTCCGAGATCACCTCAGCGCGTGCCACGTGCCCCTCCGATCCGAACCGATTCAGACTCCCTGGCACTCCTCTACGCCTATAAATACACCACAACATGGCCATTTCAAGGGACTTTTGGCACTTGTTCTGGAGGGATTCCAACATTATCGACACAAGGGCTTTGTGAACAGCGGAAGACCGCCCTCTAATCAATCAAAACACGAGGATTTCGTGTATAATCTTCCCTTTAATCTCCTCTTCTTCACTGTAAACACGAGGATTTCATGTATAAACTGCAAACAAACATCATTGTAATAGTTTACTTAAGATTTAAGAAACTATAAAGTGGACGTAGGCTTGGATTGAGCCCAACCACTATAAAAATATTGTGTGTATGCTTTACTTTTACTACTTTTTCTGCATTGTTCGGTGATCGTGAGGTTGTCACGTTGAATTTGGGTGTTAGTACCAAAATTTGGTCTAACATTTTCACACATATTTGCTTTCTCTTCTTCGCAGGTATGGATTATACTTGCAGCTGGCAGGCCCGGATCGGCCTTGGATTTCTTGGATTATCCAGAACACATCTTCCTTCATTCAGCAAGATATGTTCTGGAGGGCAAAATGTTGACCCGCTTTTTAGTCAAAGCAGTCATACATGGAATCTCTTCTGAACAATACGCTCAAGTGTTGGGAATACCGTCAGAAGACAGCAAGCGATTTGGTTGAAATCGCATCACAAACAAAGAATGGCCCGGATCTCCTATCGGACGACGTTTTCTGGGCCCGAAATCATCAATTACGGAGCAGAGCTCAGTAATTCTCGTAGCTCTCTGAATAAGCTTCAGTTTGAGCTTTGTTTCAACTCAATCGGACTTACGGTTTGAAAGTTATGCCTATTTCCGTGAACGGATGCAGAACCGGAAACTTGGATTTGGAATTAGCATATCCCTTTCGGATCGGATCGGCCTAGGATGACCGGATCGGATTAAGACATCACTCCTTCACCAACTCAGCATCTTCCCTTCAACGCACAGGTGCCGGATCGGATTGGAGACCCCGGTTCGGATCGGGATGAGGCAGACCCGACCCGCCTGCATTAATCTACACAAAACTTCGCAATGTCTTCGGCTCCAAAGCTCCGCACCGGTTCGGATCGAGACCGAACCGATCCCCCTCGACTCTGCACAGAAGTGCACGCACGCTCTCTGCTAGAACAACTGGCTCGGTTCGGATCCAATCCGAACCGACTGGGCCTGCTGCTGCCACACTTCGGATTTGACTGATTCTCCTGCCATAACCACCTCCTACAAACACGGATCGGCCTCCACCTATCCTAGCACGACCTGAATACCACTTCTCCACTACTTCCGAGATCACCTCAGCGCGTGCCACGTGCCCCTCCGATCCGAACCGATTCAGACTCCCTGGCACTCCTCTACGCCTATAAATACACCACAACATGGCCATTTCAAGGGACTTTTGGCACTTGTTCTGGAGGGATTCCAACATTATCGACACAAGGACTTTGTGAACAGCGGAAGACCGCCCTCTAATCAATCAAAACACGAGGATTTCGTGTATAATCTTCCCTTTAATCTCCTCTTCTTCACTGTAAACACGAGGATTTCATGTATAAACTGCAAACAAACATCATTGTAATAGTTTACTTAAGATTTAAGAAACTATAAAGTGGACGTAGGCTTGGATTGAGCCCAACCACTATAAAAATATTGTGTGTATGCTTTACTTTTACTACTTTTTCTGCATTGTTCGGTGATCGTGAGGTTGTCACGTTGAATTTGGGTGTTAGTACCAAAATTTGGTCTAACATTTTCACACATATTTGCTTTCTCTTCTTCGTAGGTATGGATTATACTTGCAGCTGGCAGGCCCGGATCGGCCTTGGATTTCTTGGATTATCCAGAACACATCTTCCTTCATTCAGCAAGATATGTTCTGGGGGGCAAAATGTTGACCCGCTTTTTAGTCAAAGCAGTCATACATGGAATCTCTTCTGAACAATACGCTCAAGTGTTGGGAATACCGTCAGAAGACAGCAAGCGATTTGGTTGAAATCGCATCACAAACAAAGAATGGCCCGGATCTCCTATCGGACGACGTTTTCTGGGCCCGAAATCATCAATTACGGAGCAGAGCTCAGTAATTCTCGTAGCTCTCTGAATAAGCTTCAGTTTGAGCTTTGGTTCAACTCAATCGGACTTACGGTTTGAAAGTTATGCCTATTTCCGTGAACGGATGCAGAACCGGAAACTTGGATTTGGAATTAGCATATCCCTTTCGGATCGGATCGGCCTAGGAGGACCGGATCGGATTAAGACATCACTCCTTCACCAACTCAGCATCTTCCCTTCAACGCACAGGTGCTGGATCGGATTGGAGACCCCGGTTCGGATCGGGATGAGGCAGACCCGACCCGCCTGCATTAATCTACACAAAACTTCGCAATGTCTTCGGCTCCAAAGCTCCGCACCGGTTCGGATCGAGACCGAACCGATCCCCCTCGACTCTGCACAGAAGTGCACGCACGCTCTCTGCTAGAACAACCGGCTCGGTTCGGATCCAATCCGAACCGACTGGGCCTGCTGCTGCCACACTTCGGATTTGACTGATTCTCCTGCCATAACCACCTCCTACAAACACGGATCGGCCTCCACCTATCCTAGCACGACCTGAATACCACTTCTCCACTACTTCCGAGATCACCTCAGCGCGTGCCACGTGCCCCTCCGATCCGAACCGATTCAGACTCCCTGGCACTCCTCTACGCCTATAAATACACCACAACATGGCCATTTCAAGGGACTTTTGGCACTTGTTCTGGAGGGATTCCAACATTATCGACACAAGGACTTTGTGAACAGCGGAAGACCGCCCTCTAATCAATCAAAACACGAGGATTTCTTGTATAATCTTCCCTTTAATCTCCTCTTCTTCACTGTAAACACGAGGATTTCATGTATAAACTACAAACAAACATCATTGTAATAGTTTACTTAAGTTTTAAGAAACTATAAAGTGGACGTAGGCTTGGATTGAGCCCAACCACTATAAAAATATTGTGTGTATGCTTTACTTTTACTACTTTTTCTGCATTGTTCGGTGATCGTGAGGTTGTCACGTTGAATTTGGGTGTTAGTACCAAAATTTGGTCTAACATTTTCACACATATTTGCTTTCTCTTCTTCGCAGGTATGGATTATACTTGCAGCTGGCAGGCCCGGATCGGCCTTGGATTTCTTGGATTATCCAGAACACATCTTCCTTCATTCAGCAAGATATGTTCTGGGGGGCAAAATGTTGACCCGCTTTTTAGTCAAAGCAGTCATACATGGAATCTCTTCTGAACAATACGCTCAAGTATTGGGAATACCGTCAGAAGACAGCAAGCGATTTGGTTGAAATCGCATCACAAACAAAGAATGGCCCGGATCTCCTATCGGACGACGTTTTCTGGGCCCGAAATCATCAATTACGGAGCAGAGCTCAGTAATTCTCGTAGCTCTCTGAATAAGCTTCAGTTTGAGCTTTGGTTCAACTCAATCGGACTTACGGTTTGAAAGTTATGCCTATTTCCGTGAACGGATGCAGAACCGGAAACTTGGATTTGGAATTAGCATATCCCTTTCGGATCGGATCGGCCTAGGAGGACCGGATCGGATTAAGACATCACTCCTTCACCAACTCAGCATCTTCCCTTCAACGCACAGGTGCCGGATCGGATTGGAGACCCCGGTTCGGATCGGGATGAGGCAGACCCGACCCGCCTGCATTAATCTACACAAAACTTCGCAATGTCTTCGGCTCCAAAGCTCCGCACCGGTTCGGATCGAGACCGAACCGATCCCCCTCGACTCTGCACAGAAGTGCACGCACGCTCTCTGCTAGAACAACCGGCTCGGTTCGGATCCAATCCGAACCGACTGGGCCTGCTGCTGCCACACTTCGGATTTGACTGATTCTCCTGCCATAACCACCTCCTACAAACACGGATCGGCCTCCACCTATCCTAGCACGACCTGAATACCACTTCTCCACTACTTCCGAGATCACCTCAGCGCGTGCCACGTGCCCCTCCGATCCGAACCGATTCAGACTCCCTGGCACTCCTCTACGCCTATAAATACACCACAACATGGCCATTTCAAGGGACTTTTGGCACTTGTTCTGGAGGGATTCCAACATTATCGACACAAGGACTTTGTGAACAGCGGAAGACCGCCCTCTAATCAATCAAAACACGAGGATTTCGTGTATAATCTTCCCTTTAATCTCCTCTTCTTCACTGTAAACACGAGGATTTCATGTATAAACTGCAAACAAACATCATTGTAATAGTTTACTTAAGATTTAAGAAACTATAAAGTGGACGTAGGCTTGGATTGAGCCCAACCACTATAAAAATATTGTGTGTATGCTTTACTTTTACTACTTTTTCTGCATTGTTCGGTGATCGTGAGGTTGTCACGTTGAATTTGGGTGTTAGTACCAAAATTTGGTCTAACATTTTCACACATATTTGCTTTCTCTTCTTCGTAGGTATGGATTATACTTGCAGCTGGCAGGCCCGGATCGGCCTTGGATTTCTTGGATTATCCAGAACACATCTTCCTTCATTCAGCAAGATATGTTCTGGGGGGCAAAATGTTGACCCGCTTTTTAGTCAAAGCAGTCATACATGGAATCTCTTCTGAACAATACGCTCAAGTGTTGGGAATACCGTCAGAAGACAGCAAGCGATTTGGTTGAAATCGCATCACAAACAAAGAATGGCCCGGATCTCCTATCGGACGACGTTTTCTGGGCCCGAAATCATCAATTACGGAGCAAAGCTCAGTAATTCTCGTAGCTCTCTGAATAAGCTTCAGTTTGAGCTTTGGTTCAACTCAATCGGACTTACGGTTTGAAAGTTATGCCTATTTCCGTGAACGGATGCAGAACCGGAAACTTGGATTTGGAATTAGCATATCCCTTTCGGATCGGATCGGCCTAGGAGGACCGGATCGGATTAAGACATCACTCCTTCACCAACTCAGCATCTTCCCTTCAACGCACAGGTGCCGGATCGGATTGGAGACCCCGGTTCGGATCGGGATGAGGCAGACCCGACCCGCCTGCATTAATCTACACAAAACTTCGCAATGTCTTCGGCTCCAAAGCTCCGCACCGGTTCGGATCGAGACCGAACCGATCCCCCTCGACTCTGCACAGAAGTGCACGCACGCTCTCTGCTAGAACAACCGGCTCGGTTCGGATCCAATCCGAACCGACTGGGCCTGCTGCTGCCACACTTCGGATTTGACTGATTCTCCTGCCATAACCACCTCCTACAAACACGGATCGGCCTCCACCTATCCTAGCACGACCTGAATACCACTTCTCCACTACTTCCGAGATCACCTCAGCGCGTGCCACGTGCCCCTCCGATCCGAACCGATTCAGACTCCCTGGCACTCCTCTACGCCTATAAATACACCACAACATGGCCATTTCAAGGGACTTTTGGCACTTGTTCTGGAGGGATTCCAACATTGTCGACACAAGGACTTTGTGAACAGCGGAAGACCGCCCTCTAATCAATCAAAACACGAGGATTTCGTGTATAATCTTCCCTTTAATCTCCTCTTCTTCACTGTAAACACGAGGATTTCATGTATAAACTGCAAACAAACATCATTGTAATAGTTTACTTAAGATTTAAGAAACTATAAAGTGGACGTAGGCTTGGATTGAGCCCAACCACTATAAAAATATTGTGTGTATGCTTTACTTTTACTACTTTTTCTGCATTGTTCGGTGATCGTGAGGTTGTCACGTTGAATTTGGGTGTTAGTACCAAAATTTGGTCTAACATTTTCACACATATTTGCTTTCTCTTCTTCGTAGGTATGGATTATACTTGCAGCTGGCAGGCCCGGATCGGCCTTGGATTTATTGGATTATCCAGAACACATCTTCCTTCATTCAGCAAGATATGTTCTGGGGGGCAAAATGTTGACCCGCTTTTTAGTCAAAGCAGTCATACATGGAATCTCTTCTGAACAATACGCTCAAGTGTTGGGAATACCGTCAGAAGACAGCAAGCGATTTGGTTGAAATCGCATCACAAACAAAGAATGGCCCGGATCTCCTATCGGACGACGTTTTCTGGGCCCGAAATCATCAATTACGGAGCAAAGCTCAGTAATTCTCGTAGCTCTCTGAATAAGCTTCAGTTTGAGCTTTGGTTCAACTCAATCGGACTTACGGTTTGAAAGTTATGCCTATTTCCGTGAACGGATGCAGAACCGGAAACTTGGATTTGGAATTAGCATATCCCTTTCGGATCGGATCGGCCTAGGAGGACCGGATCGGATTAAGACATCACTCCTTCACCAACTCAGCATCTTCCCTTCAACGCACAGGTGCCGGATCGGATTGGAGACCCCGGTTCGGATCGGGATGAGGCAGACCCGACCCGCCTGCATTAATCTACACAAAACTTCGCAATGTCTTCGGCTCCAAAGCTCCGCACCGGTTCGGATCGAGACCGAACCGATCCCCCTCGACTCTGCACAGAAGTGCACGCACGCTCTCTGCTAGAACAACCGGCTCGGTTCGGATCCAATCCGAACCGACTGGGCCTGCTGCTGCCACACTTCGGATTTGACTGATTCTCCTGCCATAACCACCTCCTACAAACACGGATCGGCCTCCACCTATCCTAGCACGACCTGAATACCACTTCTCCACTACTTCCGAGATCACCTCAGCGCGTGCCACGTGCCCCTCCGATCCGAACCGATTCAGACTCCCTGGCACTCCTCTACGCCTATAAATACACCACAACATGGCCATTTCAAGGGACTTTTGGCACTTGTTCTGGAGGGATTCCAACATTGTCGACACAAGGACTTTGTGAACAGCGGAAGACCGCCCTCTAATCAATCAAAACACGAGGATTTCGTGTATAATCTTCCCTTTAATCTCCTCTTCTTCACTGTAAACACGAGGATTTCATGTATAAACTGCAAACAAACATCATTGTAATAGTTTACTTAAGATTTAAGAAACTATAAAGTGGACGTAGGCTTGGATTGAGCCCAACCACTATAAAAATATTGTGTGTATGCTTTACTTTTACTACTTTTTCTGCATTGTTCGGTGATCGTGAGGTTGTCACGTTGAATTTGGGTGTTAGTACCAAAATTTGGTCTAACATTTTCACACATATTTGCTTTCTCTTCTTCGTAGGTATGGATTATACTTGCAGCTGGCAGGCCCGGATCGGCCTTGGATTTATTGGATTATCCAGAACACATCTTCCTTCATTCAGCAAGATATGTTTTGGGGGGCAAAATGTTGACCCGCTTTTTAGTCAAAGCAGTCATACATGGAATCTCTTCTGAACAATACGCTCAAGTGTTGGGAATACCGTCAGAAGACAGCAAGCGATTTGGTTGAAATCGCATCACAAACAAAGAATGGCCCGGATCTCCTATCGGACGACGTTTTCTGGGCCCGAAATCATCAATTACGGAGCAAAGCTCAGTAATTCTCGTAGCTCTCTGAATAAGCTTCAGTTTGAGCTTTGGTTCAACTCAATCGGACTTACGGTTTGAAAGTTATGCCTATTTCCGTGAACGGATGCAGAACCGGAAACTTGGATTTGGAATTAGCATATCCCTTTCGGATCGGATCGGCCTAGGAGGACCGGATCGGATTAAGACATCACTCCTTCACCAACTCAGCATCTTCCCTTCAACGCACAGGTGCCGGATCGGATTGGAGACCCCGGTTCGGATCGGGATGAGGCAGACCCGACCCGCCTGCATTAATCTACACAAAACTTCGCAATGTCTTCGGCTCCAAAGCTCCGCACCGGTTCGGATCGAGACCGAACCGATCCCCCTCGACTCTGCACAGAAGTGCACGCACGCTCTCTGCTAGAACAACCGGCTCGGTTCGGATCCAATCCGAACCGACTGGGCCTGCTGCTGCCACACTTCGGATTTGACTGATTCTCCTGCCATAACCACCTCCTACAAACACGGATCGGCCTCCACCTATCCTAGCACGACCTGAATACCACTTCTCCACTACTTCCGAGATCACCTCAGCGCGTGCCACGTGCCCCTCCGATCCGAACCGATTCAGACTCCCTGGCACTCCTCTACGCCTATAAATACACCACAACATGGCCATTTCAAGGGACTTTTGGCACTTGTTCTGGAGGGATTCCAACATTATCGACACAAGGACTTTGTGAACAGCGGAAGACCGCCCTCTAATCAATCAAAACACGAGGATTTCGTGTATAATCTTCCCTTTAATCTCCTCTTCTTCACTGTAAACACGAGGATTTCATGTATAAACTGCAAACAAACATCATTGTAATAGTTTACTTAAGATTTAAGAAACTATAAAGTGGACGTAGGCTTGGATTGAGCCCAACCACTATAAAAATATTGTGTGTATGCTTTACTTTTACTACTTTTTCTGCATTGTTCGGTGATCGTGAGGTTGTCACGTTGAATTTGGGTGTTAGTACCAAAATTTGGTCTAACATTTTCACACATATTTGCTTTCTCTTCTTCGTAGGTATGGATTATACTTGCAGCTGGCAGGCCCGGATCGGCCTTGGATTTCTTGGATTATCCAGAACACATCTTCCTTCATTCAGCAAGATATGTTCTGGGGGGCAAAATGTTGACCCGCTTTTTAGTCAAAGCAGTCATACATGGAATCTCTTCTGAACAATACGCTCAAGTGTTGGGAATACCGTCAGAAGACAGCAAGCGATTTGGTTGAAATCGCATCACAAACAAAGAATGGCCCGGATCTCCTATCGGACGACGTTTTCTGGGCCCGAAATCATCAATTACGGAGCAAAGCTCAGTAATTCTCGTAGCTCTCTGAATAAGCTTCAGTTTGAGCTTTGGTTCAACTCAATCGGACTTACGGTTTGAAAGTTATGCCTATTTCCGTGAACGGATGCAGAACCGGAAACTTGGATTTGGAATTAGCATATCCCTTTCGGATCGGATCGGCCTAGGAGGACCGGATCGGATTAAGACATCACTCCTTCACCAACTCAGCATCTTCCCTTCAACGCACAGGTGCCGGATCGGATTGGAGACCCCGGTTCGGATCGGGATGAGGCAGACCCGACCCGCCTGCATTAATCTACACAAAACTTCGCAATGTCTTCGGCTCCAAAGCTCCGCACCGGTTCGGATCGAGACCGAACCGATCCCCCTCGACTCTGCACAGAAGTGCACGCACGCTCTCTGCTAGAACAACCGGCTCGGTTCGGATCCAATCCGAACCGACTGGGCCTGCTGCTGCCACACTTCGGATTTGACTGATTCTCCTGCCATAACCACCTCCTACAAACACGGATCGGCCTCCACCTATCCTAGCACGACCTGAATACCACTTCTCCACTACTTCCGAGATCACCTCAGCGCGTGCCACGTGCCCCTCCGATCCGAACCGATTCAGACTCCCTGGCACTCCTCTACGCCTATAAATACACCACAACATGGCCATTTCAAGGGACTTTTGGCACTTGTTCTGGAGGGATTCCAACATTGTCGACACAAGGACTTTGTGAACAGCGGAAGACCGCCCTCTAATCAATCAAAACACGAGGATTTCGTGTATAATCTTCCCTTTAATCTCCTCTTCTTCACTGTAAACACGAGGATTTCATGTATAAACTGCAAACAAACATCATTGTAATAGTTTACTTAAGATTTAAGAAACTATAAAGTGGACGTAGGCTTGGATTGAGCCCAACCACTATAAAAATATTGTGTGTATGCTTTACTTTTACTACTTTTTCTGCATTGTTCGGTGATCGTGAGGTTGTCACGTTGAATTTGGGTGTTAGTACCAAAATTTGGTCTAACATTTTCACACATATTTGCTTTCTCTTCTTCGTAGGTATGGATTATACTTGCAGCTGGCAGGCCCGGATCGGCCTTGGATTTATTGGATTATCCAGAACACATCTTCCTTCATTCAGCAAGATATGTTCTGGGGGGCAAAATGTTGACCCGCTTTTTAGTCAAAGCAGTCATACATGGAATCTCTTCTGAACAATACGCTCAAGTGTTGGGAATACCGTCAGAAGACAGCAAGCGATTTGGTTGAAATCGCATCACAAACAAAGAATGGCCCGGATCTCCTATCGGACGACGTTTTCTGGGCCCGAAATCATCAATTACGGAGCAAAGCTCAGTAATTCTCGTAGCTCTCTGAATAAGCTTCAGTTTGAGCTTTGGTTCAACTCAATCGGACTTACGGTTTGAAAGTTATGCCTATTTCCGTGAACGGATGCAGAACCGGAAACTTGGATTTGGAATTAGCATATCCCTTTCGGATCGGATCGGCCTAGGAGGACCGGATCGGATTAAGACATCACTCCTTCACCAACTCAGCATCTTCCCTTCAACGCACAGGTGCCGGATCGGATTGGAGACCCCGGTTCGGATCGGGATGAGGCAGACCCGACCCGCCTGCATTAATCTACACAAAACTTCGCAATGTCTTCGGCTCCAAAGCTCCGCACCGGTTCGGATCGAGACCGAACCGATCCCCCTCGACTCTGCACAGAAGTGCACGCACGCTCTCTGCTAGAACAACCGGCTCGGTTCGGATCCAATCCGAACCGACTGGGCCTGCTGCTGCCACACTTCGGATTTGACTGATTCTCCTGCCATAACCACCTCCTACAAACACGGATCGGCCTCCACCTATCCTAGCACGACCTGAATACCACTTCTCCACTACTTCCGAGATCACCTCAGCGCGTGCCACGTGCCCCTCCGATCCGAACCGATTCAGACTCCCTGGCACTCCTCTACGCCTATAAATACACCACAACATGGCCATTTCAAGGGACTTTTGGCACTTGTTCTGGAGGGATTCCAACATTGTCGACACAAGGACTTTGTGAACAGCGGAAGACCGCCCTCTAATCAATCAAAACACGAGGATTTCGTGTATAATCTTCCCTTTAATCTCCTCTTCTTCACTGTAAACACGAGGATTTCATGTATAAACTGCAAACAAACATCATTGTAATAGTTTACTTAAGATTTAAGAAACTATAAAGTGGACGTAGGCTTGGATTGAGCCCAACCACTATAAAAATATTGTGTGTATGCTTTACTTTTACTACTTTTTCTGCATTGTTCGGTGATCGTGAGGTTGTCACGTTGAATTTGGGTGTTAGTACCAAAATTTGGTCTAACATTTTCACACATATTTGCTTTCTCTTCTTCGTAGGTATGGATTATACTTGCAGCTGGCAGGCCCGGATCGGCCTTGGATTTATTGGATTATCCAGAACACATCTTCCTTCATTCAGCAAGATATGTTTTGGGGGGCAAAATGTTGACCCGCTTTTTAGTCAAAGCAGTCATACATGGAATCTCTTCTGAACAATACGCTCAAGTGTTGGGAATACCGTCAGAAGACAGCAAGCGATTTGGTTGAAATCGCATCACAAACAAAGAATGGCCCGGATCTCCTATCGGACGACGTTTTCTGGGCCCGAAATCATCAATTACGGAGCAAAGCTCAGTAATTCTCGTAGCTCTCTGAATAAGCTTCAGTTTGAGCTTTGGTTCAACTCAATCGGACTTACGGTTTGAAAGTTATGCCTATTTCCGTGAACGGATGCAGAACCGGAAACTTGGATTTGGAATTAGCATATCCCTTTCGGATCGGATCGGCCTAGGAGGACCGGATCGGATTAAGACATCACTCCTTCACCAACTCAGCATCTTCCCTTCAACGCACAGGTGCCGGATCGGATTGGAGACCCCGGTTCGGATCGGGATGAGGCAGACCCGACCCGCCTGCATTAATCTACACAAAACTTCGCAATGTCTTCGGCTCCAAAGCTCCGCACCGGTTCGGATCGAGACCGAACCGATCCCCCTCGACTCTGCACAGAAGTGCACGCACGCTCTCTGCTAGAACAACCGGCTCGGTTCGGATCCAATCCGAACCGACTGGGCCTGCTGCTGCCACACTTCGGATTTGACTGATTCTCCTGCCATAACCACCTCCTACAAACACGGATCGGCCTCCACCTATCCTAGCACGACCTGAATACCACTTCTCCACTACTTCCGAGATCACCTCAGCGCGTGCCACGTGCCCCTCCGATCCGAACCGATTCAGACTCCCTGGCACTCCTCTACGCCTATAAATACACCACAACATGGCCATTTCAAGGGACTTTTGGCACTTGTTCTGGAGGGATTCCAACATTATCGACACAAGGACTTTGTGAACAGCGGAAGACCGCCCTCTAATCAATCAAAACACGAGGATTTCGTGTATAATCTTCCCTTTAATCTCCTCTTCTTCACTGTAAACACGAGGATTTCATGTATAAACTGCAAACAAACATCATTGTAATAGTTTACTTAAGATTTAAGAAACTATAAAGTGGACGTAGGCTTGGATTGAGCCCAACCACTATAAAAATATTGTGTGTATGCTTTACTTTTACTACTTTTTCTGCATTGTTCGGTGATCGTGAGGTTGTCACGTTGAATTTGGGTGTTAGTACCAAAATTTGGTCTAACATTTTCACACATATTTGCTTTCTCTTCTTCGTAGGTATGGATTATACTTGCAGCTGGCAGGCCCGGATCGGCCTTGGATTTCTTGGATTATCCAGAACACATCTTCCTTCATTCAGCAAGATATGTTCTGGGGGGCAAAATGTTGACCCGCTTTTTAGTCAAAGCAGTCATACATGGAATCTCTTCTGAACAATACGCTCAAGTGTTGGGAATACCGTCAGAAGACAGCAAGCGATTTGGTTGAAATCGCATCACAAACAAAGAATGGCCCGGATCTCCTATCGGACGACGTTTTCTGGGCCCGAAATCATCAATTACGGAGCAGAGCTCAGTAATTCTCGTAGCTCTCTGAATAAGCTTCAGTTTGAGCTTTGGTTCAACTCAATCGGACTTACGGTTTGAAAGTTATGCCTATTTCCGTGAACGGATGCAGAACCGGAAACTTGGATTTGGAATTAGCATATCCCTTTCGGATCGGATCGGCCTAGGAGGACCGGATCGGATTAAGACATCACTCCTTCACCAACTCAGCATCTTCCCTTCAACGCACAGGTGCCGGATCGGATTGGAGACCCCGGTTCGGATCGGGATGAGGCAGACCCGACCCGCCTGCATTAATCTACACAAAACTTCGCAATGTCTTCGGCTCCAAAGCTCCGCACCGGTTCGGATCGAGACCGAACCGATCCCCCTCGACTCTGCACAGAAGTGCACGCACGCTCTCTGCTAGAACAACCGGCTCGGTTCGGATCCAATCCGAACCGACTGGGCCTGCTGCTGCCACACTTCGGATTTGACTGATTCTCCTGCCATAACCACCTCCTACAAACACGGATCGGCCTCCACCTATCCTAGCACGACCTGAATACCACTTCTCCACTACTTCCGAGATCACCTCAGCGCGTGCCACGTGCCCCTCCAATCCGAACCGATTCAGACTCCCTGGCACTCCTCTACGCCTATAAATACACCACAACATGGCCATTTCAAGGGACTTTTGGCACTTGTTCTGGAGGGATTCCAACATTATCGACACAAGGACTTTGTGAACAGCGGAAGACCGCCCTCTAATCAATCAAAACACGAGGATTTCGTGTATAATCTTCCCTTTAATCTCCTCTTCTTCACTGTAAACACGAGGATTTCATGTATAAACTGCAAACAAACATCATTGTAATAGTTTACTTAAGTTTTAAGAAACTATAAAGTGGACGTAGGCTTGGATTGAGCCCAACCACTATAAAAATATTGTGTGTATGCTTTACTTTTACTACTTTTTCTGCATTGTTCGGTGATCGTGAGGTTGTCACGTTGAATTTGGGTGTTAGTACCAAAATTTGGTCTAACATTTTCACACATATTTGCTTTCTCTTCTTCGCAGGTATGGATTATACTTGCAGCTGGCAGGCCCGGATCGGCCTTGGATTTCTTGGATTATCCAGAACACATCTTCCTTCATTCAGCAAGATATGTTCTGGGGGGCAAAATGTTGACCCGCTTTTTAGTCAAAGCAGTCATACATGGAATCTCTTCTGAACAATACGCTCAAGTATTGGGAATACCGTCAGAAGACAGCAAGCGATTTGGTTGAAATCGCATCACAAACAAAGAATGGCCCGGATCTCCTATCGGACGACGTTTTCTGGGCCCGAAATCATCAATTACGGAGCAGAGCTCAGTAATTCTCGTAGCTCTCTGAATAAGCTTCAGTTTGAGCTTTGGTTCAACTCAATCGGACTTACGGTTTGAAAGTTATGCCTATTTCCGTGAACGGACGCAGAACCGGAAACTTGGATTTGGAATTAGCATATCCCTTTCGGATCGGATCGGCCTAGGAGGACCGGATCGGATTAAGACATCACTCCTTCACCAACTCAGCATCTTCCCTTCAACGCACAGGTGCCGGATCGGATTGGAGACCCCGGTTCGGATCGGGATGAGGCAGACCCGACCCGCCTACATTAATCTACACAAAACTTCGCAATGTCTTCGGCTCCAAAGCTCCGCACCGGTTCGGATCGAGACCGAACCGATCCCCCTCGACTCTGCAAAGAAGTGCACGCACGCTCTCTGCTAGAACAACCGGCTCGGTTCGGATCCAATCCGAACCGACTGGGCCTGCTGCTGCCACACTTCGGATTTGACTGATTCTCCTGCCATAACCACCTCCTACAAACACGGATCGGCCTCCACCTATCCTAGCACGACCTGAATACCACTTCTCCACTACTTCCGAGATCACCTCAGCGCGTGCCACGTGCCCGTCCGATCCGAACCGATTCAGACTCCCTGGCACTCCTCTACGCCTATAAATACACCACAACATGGCCATTTCAAGGGACTTTTGGCACTTGTTCTGGAGGGATTCCAACATTATCGACACAAGGACTTTGTGAACAGCGGAAGACCGCCCTCTAATCAATCAAAACACGAGGATTTCGTGTATAATCTTCCCTTTAATCTCCTCTTCTTCACTGTAAACACGAGGATTTCATGTATAAACTGCAAACAAACATCATTGTAATAGTTTACTTAAGATTTAAGAAACTATAAAGTGGACGTAGGCTTGGATTGAGCCCAACCACTATAAAAATATTGTGTGTATGCTTTACTTTTACTACTTTTTCTGCATTGTTCGGTGATCGTGAGGTTGTCACGTTGAATTTGGGTGTTAGTACCAAAATTTGGTCTAACATTTTCACACATATTTGCTTTCTCTTCTTCGCAGGTATGGATTATACTTGCAGCTGGCAGGCCCGGATCGGCCTTGGATTTCTTGGATTATCCAGAACACATCTTCCTTCATTCAGCAAGATATGTTCTGGGGGGCAAAATGTTGACCCGCTTTTTAGTCAAAGCAGTCATACATGGAATCTCTTCTGAACAATACGCTCAAGTATTGGGAATACCGTCAGAAGACAGCAAGCGATTTGGTTGAAATCGCATCACAAACAAAGAATGGCCCGGATCTCCTATCGGACGACGTTTTCTGGGCCCGAAATCATCAATTACGGAGCAGAGCTCAGTAATTCTCGTAGCTCTCTGAATAAGCTTCAGTTTGAGCTTTGGTTCAACTCAATCGGACTTACGGTTTGAAAGTTATGCCTATTTCCGTGAACGGATGCAGAACCGGAAACTTGGATTTGGAATTAGCATATCCCTTTCGGATCGGATCGGCCTAGGAGGACCGGATCGGATTAAGACATCACTCCTTCACCAACTCAGCATCTTCCCTTCAACGCACAGGTGCCGGATCGGATTGGAGACCCCGGTTCGGATCGGGATGAGGCAGACCCGACCCGCCTACATTAATCTACACAAAACTTCGCAATGTCTTCGGCTCCAAAGCTCCGCACCGGTTCGGATCGAGACCGAACCGATCCCCCTCGACTCTGCAAAGAAGTGCACGCACGCTCTCTGCTAGAACAACCGGCTCGGTTCGGATCCAATCCGAACCGACTGGGCCTGCTGCTGCCACACTTCGGATTTGACTGATTCTCCTGCCATAACCACCTCCTACAAACACGGATCGGCCTCCACCTATCCTAGCACGACCTGAATACCACTTCTCCACTACTTCCGAGATCACCTCAGCGCGTGCCACGTGCCCCTCCGATCCGAACCGATTCAGACTCCCTGGCACTCCTCTACGCCTATAAATACACCACAACATGGCCATTTCAAGGGACTTTTGGCACTTGTTCTGGAGGGATTCCAACATTATCGACACAAGGACTTTGTGAACAGCGGAAGACCGCCCTCTAATCAATCAAAACACGAGGATTTCGTGTATAATCTTCCCTTTAATCTCCTCTTCTTCACTGTAAACACGAGGATTTCATGTATAAACTGCAAACAAACATCATTGTAATAGTTTACTTAAGATTTAAGAAACTATAAAGTGGACGTAGGCTTGGATTGAGCCCAACCACTATAAAAATATTGTGTGTATGCTTTACTTTTACTACTTTTTCTGCATTGTTCGGTGATCGTGAGGTTGTCACGTTGAATTTGGGTGTTAGTACCAAAATTTGGTCTAACATTTTCACACATATTTGCTTTCTCTTCTTCGCAGGTATGGATTATACCTGCAGCTGGCAGGCCCGGATCGGCCTTGGATTTCTTGGATTATCCAGAACACATCTTCCTTCATTCAGCAAGATATGTTCTGGGGGGCAAAATGTTGACCCGCTTTTTAGTCAAAGCAGTCATACATGGAATCTCTTCTGAACAATACGCTCAAGTATTGGGAATACCGTCAGAAGACAGCAAGCGATTTGGTTGAAATCGCATCACAAACAAAGAATGGCCCGGATCTCCTATCGGACGACGTTTTCTGGGCCCGAAATCATCAATTACGGAGCAGAGCTCAGTAATTCTCGTAGCTCTCTGAATAAGCTTCAGTTTGAGCTTTGGTTCAACTCAATCGGACTTACGGTTTGAAAGTTATGCCTATTTCCGTGAACGGATGCAGAACCGGAAACTTGGATTTGGAATTAGCATATCCCTTTCGGATCGGATCGGCCTAGGAGGACCGGATCGGATTAAGACATCACTCCTTCACCAACTCAGCATCTTCCCTTCAACGCACAGGTGCCGGATCGGATTGGAGACCCCGGTTCGGATCGGGATGAGGCAGACCCGACCCGCCTGCATTAATCTACACAAAACTTCGCAATGTCTTCGGCTCCAAAGCTCCGCACCGGTTCGGATCGAGACCGAACCGATCCCCCTCGACTCTGCACAGAAGTGCACGCACGCTCTCTGCTAGAACAACCGGCTCGGTTCGGATCCAATCCGAACCGACTGGGCCTGCTGCTGCCACACTTCGGATTTGACTGATTCTCCTGCCATAACCACCTCCTACAAACACGGATCGGCCTCCACCTATCCTAGCACGACCTGAATACCACTTCTCCACTACTTCCGAGATCACCTCAGCGCGTGCCACGTGCCCCTCCGATCCGAACCGATTCAGACTCCCTGGCACTCCTCTACGCCTATAAATACACCACAACATGGCCATTTCAAGGGACTTTTGGCACTTGTTCTGGAGGGATTCCAACATTATCGACACAAGGACTTTGTGAACAGCGGAAGACCGCCCTCTAATCAATCAAAACACGAGGGTTTCGTGTATAATCTTCCCTTTAATCTCCTCTTCTTCACTGTAAACACGAGGATTTCATGTATAAACTGCAAACAAACATCATTGTAATAGTTTACTTAAGATTTAAGAAACTATAAAGTGGACGTAGGCTTGGATTGAGCCCAACCACTATAAAAATATTGTGTGTATGCTTTACTTTTACTACTTTTTCTGCATTGTTCGGTGATCGTGAGGTTGTCACGTTGAATTTGGGTGTTAGTACCAAAATTTGGTCTAACATTTTCACACATATTTGCTTTCTCTTCTTCGCAGGTATGGATTATACTTGCAGCTGGCAGGCCCGGATCGGCCATGGATTTCTTGGATTATCCAGAACACATCTTCCTTCATTCAGCAAGATATGTTCTGGGGGGCAAAATGTTGACCCGCTTTTTAGTCAAAGCAGTCATACATGGAATCTCTTCTGAACAATACGCTCAAGTGTTGGGAATACCGTCAGAAGACAGCAAGCGATTTGGTTGAAATCGCATCACAAACAAAGAATGGCCCGGATCTCCTGTCGGACGATGTTTTCTGGGCCCGAAATCATCAATTACGGAGCAGAGCTCAGTAATTTTCGTAGCTCTCTGAATAAGCTTCAGTTTGAGCTTTGGTTCAACTCAATCGGACTTACGGTTTGAAAGTTATGCCTATTTCCGTGAACGGATGCAGAACCGGAAACTTGGATTTGGAATTAGCATATCCCTTTCGGATCGGATCGGCCTAGGAGGACCGGATCGGATTAAGACATCACTCCTTCACCAACTCAGCATCTTCCCTTCAACGCACAGGTGCCGGATCGGATTGGAGACCCCGGTTCGGATCGGGATGAGGCAGACCCGACCCGCCTACATTAATCTACACAAAACTTCGCAATGTCTTCGGCTCCAAAGCTCCGCACCGGTTCGGATCGAGACCGAACCGATCCCCCTCGACTCTGCAAAGAAGTGCACGCACGCTCTCTGCTAGAACAACCGGCTCGGTTCGGATCCAATCCGAACCGACTGGGCCTGCTGCTGCCACACTTCGGATTTGACTGATTCTCCTGCCATAACCACCTCCTACAAACACGGATCGGCCTCCACCTATCCTAGCACGACCTGAATACCACTTCTCCACTACTTCCGAGATCACCTCAGCGCGTGCCACGTGCCCCTCCGATCCGAACCGATTCAGACTCCCTGGCACTCCTCTACGCCTATAAATACACCACAACATGGCCATTTCAAGGGACTTTTGGCACTTGTTCTGGAGGGATTCCAACATTATCGACACAAGGACTTTGTGAACAGCGGAAGACCGCCCTCTAATCAATCAAAACACGAGGATTTCGTGTATAATCTTCCCTTTAATCTCCTCTTCTTCACTGTAAACACGAGGATTTCATGTATAAACTGCAAACAAACATCATTGTAATAGTTTACTTAAGATTTAAGAAACTATAAAGTGGACGTAGGCTTGGATTGAGCCCAACCACTATAAAAATATTGTGTGTATGCTTTACTTTTACTACTTTTTCTGCATTGTTCGGTGATCGTGAGGTTGTCACGTTGAATTTGGGTGTTAGTACCAAAATTTGGTCTAACATTTTCACACATATTTGCTTTCTCTTCTTCGCAGGTATGGATTATACTTGCAGCTGGCAGCCCGGATCGGCCTTGGATTTCTTGGATTATCCAGAACACATCTTCCTTCATTCAGCAAGATATGTTCTGGGGGGCAAAATGTTGACCCGCTTTTTAGTCAAAGCAGTCATACATGGAATCTCTTCTGAACAATACGCTCAAGTATTGGGAATACCGTCAGAAGACAGCAAGCGATTTGGTTGAAATCGCATCACAAACAAAGAATGGCCCGGATCTCCTATCGGACGACGTTTTCTGGGCCCGAAATCATCAATTACGGAGCAGAGCTCAGTAATTCTCGTAGCTCTCTGAATAAGCTTCAGTTTGAGCTTTGGTTCAACTCAATCGGACTTACGGTTTGAAAGTTATGCCTATTTCCGTGAACGGACGCAGAACCGGAAACTTGGATTTGGAATTAGCATATCCCTTTCGGATCGGATCGGCCTAGGAGGACCGGATCGGATTAAGACATCACTCCTTCACCAACTCAGCATCTTCCCTTCAACGCACAGGTGCCGGATCGGATTGGAGACCCCGGTTCGGATCGGGATGAGGCAGACCCGACCCGCCTACATTAATCTACACAAAACTTCGCAATGTCTTCGGCTCCAAAGCTCCGCACCGGTTCGGATCGAGACCGAACCGATCCCCCTCGACTCTGCACAGAAGTGCACGCACGCTCTCTGCTAGAACAACCGGCTCGGTTCGGATCCAATCCGAACCGACTGGGCCTGCTGCTGCCACACTTCGGATTTGACTGATTCTCCTGCCATAACCACCTCCTACAAACACGGATCGGCCTCCACCTATCCTAGCACGACCTGAATACCACTTCTCCACTACTTCCGAGATCACCTCAGCGCGTGCCACGTGCCCCTCCGATCCGAACCGATTCAGACTCCCTGGCACTCCTCTACGCCTATAAATACACCAAAACATGGCCATTTCAAGGGACTTTTGGCACTTGTTCTGGAGGGATTCCAACATTATCGACACAAGGACTTTGTGAACAGCGGAAGACCGCCCTCTAATCAATCAAAACACGAGGGTTTCGTGTATAATCTTCCCTTTAATCTCCTCTTCTTCACTGTAAACACGAGGATTTCATGTATAAACTGCAAACAAACATCATTGTAATAGTTTACTTAAGATTTAAGAAACTATAAAGTGGACGTAGGCTTGGATTGAGCCCAACCACTATAAAAATATTGTGTGTATGCTTTACTTTTACTACTTTTTCTGCATTGTTCGGTGATCGTGAGGTTGTCACGTTGAATTTGGGTGTTAGTACCAAAATTTGGTCTAACATTTTCACACATATTTGCTTTCTCTTCTTCGCAGGTATGGATTATACTTGCAGCTGGCAGGCCCGGATCGGCCATGGATTTCTTGGATTATCCAGAACACATCTTCCTTCATTCAGCAAGATATGTTCTGGGGGGCAAAATGTTGACCCGCTTTTTAGTCAAAGCAGTCATACATGGAATCTCTTCTGAACAATACGCTCAAGTGTTGGGAATACCGTCAGAAGACAGCAAGCGATTTGGTTGAAATCGCATCACAAACAAAGAATGGCCCGGATCTCCTGTCGGACGACGTTTTCTGGGCCCGAAATCATCAATTACGGAGCAAAGCTCAGTAATTCTCGTAGCTCTCTGAATAATCTTCAGTTTGAGCTTTGGTTCAACTCAATCGGACTTACGGTTTGAAAGTTATGCCTATTTCCGTGAACGGACGCAGAACCGGAAACTTGGATTTGGAATTAGCATATCCCTTTCAGATCGAATCGGCCTAGGAGGACCGGATCGGATTAAGACATCACTCCTTCACCAACTCAGCATCTTCCCTTCAACGCACAGGTGCCGGATCGGATTGGAGACCCCGGTTCGGATCGGGATGAGGCAGACCCGACCCGCCTGCATTAATCTACACAAAACTTCGCAATGTCTTCGGCTCCAAAGCTCCGCACCGGTTCGGATCGAGACCGAACCGATCCCCCTCGACTCTGCACAGAAGTGCACGCACGCTCTCTGCTAGAACAACCGGCTCGGTTCGGATCCAATCCGAACCGACTGGGCCTGCTGCTGCCACACTTCGGATTTGACTGATTCTCCTGCCATAACCACCTCCTACAAACACGGATCGGCCTCCACCTATCCTAGCACGACCTGAATACCACTTCTCCACTACTTCCGAGATCACCTCAGCGCGTGCCACGTGCCCCTCCGATCCGAACCGATTCAGACTCCCTGGCACTCCTCTACGCCTATAAATACACCACAACATGGCCATTTCAAGGGACTTTTGGCACTTGTTCTGGAGGGATTCCACCATTATCGACACAAGGACTTTGTGAACAGCGGAAGACCGCCCTCTAATCAATCAAAACACGAGGATTTCGTGTATAATCTTCCCTTTAATCTCCTCTTCTTCACTGTAAACACGAGGATTTCATGTATAAACTGCAAACAAACATCATTGTAATAGTTTACTTAAGATTTAAGAAACTATAAAGTGGACGTAGGCTTGGATTGAGCCCAACCACTATAAAAATATTGTGTGTATGCTTTACTTTTACTGCTTTTTCTGCATTGTTCGGTGATCGTGAGGTTGTCACGTTGAATTTGGGTGTTAGTACCAAAATTTGGTCTAACATTTTCACACATATTTGCTTTCTCTTCTTCGCAGGTATGGATTATACTTGCAGCTGGCAGGCCCGGATCGGCCATGGATTTCTTGGATTATCCAGAACACATCTTCCTTCATTCAGCAAGATATGTTCTGGGGGGCAAAATGTTGACCCGCTTTTTAGTCAAAGCAGTCATACATGGAATCTCTTCTGAACAATACGCTCAAGTGTTGGGAATACCGTCAGAAGACAGCAAGCGATTTGGTTGAAATCGCATCACAAACAAAGAATGGCCCGGATCTCCTGTCGGACGACGTTTTCTGGGCCCGAAATCATCAATTACGGAGCAGAGCTCGGTAATTCTCGTAGCTCTCTGAATAATCTTCAGTTTGAGCTTTGGTTCAACTCAATCGGACTTACGGTTTGAAAGTTATGCCTATTTCCGTGAACGGACGCAGAACCGGAAACTTGGATTTGGAATTAGCATATCCCTTTCAGATCGAATCGGCCTAGGAGGACCGGATCGGATTAAGACATCACTCCTTCACCAACTCAGCATCTTCCCTTCAACGCACAGGTGCCGGATCGGATTGGAGACCCCGGTTCGGATCGGGATGAGGCAGACCCGACCCGCCTGCATTAATCTACACAAAACTTCGCAATGTCTTCGGCTCCAAAGCTCCGCACCGGTTCGGATCGAGACCGAACCGATCCCCCTCGACTCTGCACAGAAGTGCACGCACGCTCTCTGCTAGAACAACCGGCTCGGTTCGGATCCAATCCGAACCGACTGGGCCTGCTGCTGCCACACTTCGGATTTGACTGATTCTCCTGCCATAACCACCTCCTACAAACACGGATCGGCCTCCACCTATCCTAGCACGACCTGAATACCACTTCTCCACTACTTCCGAGATCACCTCAGCGCGTGCCACGTGCCCCTCCGATCCGAACCGATTCAGACTCCCTGGCACTCCTCTACGCCTATAAATACACCACAACATGGCCATTTCAAGGGACTTTTGGCACTTGTTCTGGAGGGATTCCACCATTATCGACACAAGGACTTTGTGAACAGCGGAAGACCGCCCTCTAATCAATCAAAACACGAGGATTTCGTGTATAATCTTCCCTTTAATCTCCTCTTCTTCACTGTAAACACGAGGATTTCATGTATAAACTGCAAACAAACATCATTGTAATAGTTTACTTAAGATTTAAGAAACTATAAAGTGGACGTAGGCTTGGATTGAGCCCAACCACTATAAAAATATTGTGTGTATGCTTTACTTTTACTGCTTTTTCTGCATTGTTCGGTGATCGTGAGGTTGTCACGTTGAATTTGGGTGTTAGTACCAAAATTTGGTCTAACATTTTCACACATATTTGCTTTCTCTTCTTCGCAGGTATGGATTATACTTGCAGCTGGCAGGCCCGGATCGGCCTTGGATTTCTTGGATTATCCAGAACACATCTTCCTTCATTCAGCAAGATATGTTCTGGGGGGCAAAATGTTGATCCGCTTTTTAGTCAAAGCAGTCATACATGGAATCTCTTCTGAACAATACGCTCAAGTGTTGGGAATACCGTCAGAAGACAGCAAGCGATTTGGTTGAAATCGCATCACAAACAAAGAATGGCCCGGATCTCCTGTCGGACGACGTTTTCTGGGCCCGAAATCATCAATTACGGAGCAAAGCTCAGTAATTTTCGTAGCTCTCTGAATAATCTTCAGTTTGAGCTTTGGTTCAACTCAATCGGACTTACGGTTTGAAAGTTATGCCTATTTCCGTGAACGGATGCAGAACCGGAAACTTGGATTTGGAATTAGCATATCCCTTTCAGATCGGATCGGCCTAGGAGGACCGGATCGGATTAAGACATCACTCCTTCACCAACTCAGCATCTTCCCTTCAACGCACAGGTGCCGGATCGGATTGGAGACCCCGGTTCGGATCGGGATGAGGCAGACCCGACCCGCCTGCATTAATCTACACAAAACTTCGCAATGTCTTCGGCTCCAAAGCTCCGCACCGGTTCGGATCGAGACCGAACCGATCCCCCTCGACTCTGCACAGAAGTGCACGCACGCTCTCTGCTACAACAACCGGCTCGGTTCGGATCCAATCCGAACCGACTGGGCCTGCTGCTGCCACACTTCGGATTTGACTGATTCTCCTGCCATAACCACCTCCTACAAACACGGATCGGCCTCCACCTATCCTAGCACGACCTGAATACCACTTCTCCACTACTTCCGAGATCACCTCGGCGCGTGCCACGTGCCCCTCCGATCCGAACCGATTCAGACTCCCTGGCACTCCTCTACGCCTATAAATACACCACAACATGGCCATTTCAAGGGACTTTTGGCACTTGTTCTGGAGGGATTCCACCATTATCGACACAAGGACTTTGTGAACAGCGGAAGACCGCCCTCTAATCAATCAAAACACGAGGATTTCGTGTATAATCTTCCCTTTAATCTCCTCTTCTTCACTGTAAACACGAGGATTTCATGTATAAACTGCAAACAAACATCATTGTAATAGTTTACTTAAGATTTAAGAAACTATAAAGTGGACGTAGGCTTGGATTGAGCCCAACCACTATAAAAATATTGTGTGTATGCTTTACTTTTACTGCCTTTTCTGCATTGTTCGGTGATCGTGAGGTTGTCACGTTGAATTTGGGTGTTAGTACCAAAATTTGGTCTAACATTTTCACACATATTTGCTTTCTCTTCTTCGCAGGTATGGATTATACTTGCAGCTGGCAGGCCCGGATCGGCCTTGGATTTCTTGGATTATCCAGAACACATCTTCCTTCATTCAGCAAGATATGTTCTGGGGGGCAAAATGTTGATCCGCTTTTTAGTCAAAGCAGTCATACATGGAATCTCTTCTGAACAATACGCTCAAGTGTTGGGAATACCGTCAGAAGACAGCAAGCGATTTGGTTGAAATCGCATCACAAACAAAGAATGGCCCGGATCTCCTGTCGGACGACGTTTTCTGGGCCCGAAATCATCAATTACGGAGCAAAGCTCAGTAATTTTCGTAGCTCTCTGAATAATCTTCAGTTTGAGCTTTGGTTCAACTCAATCGGACTTACGGTTTGAAAGTTATGCCTATTTCCGTGAACGGATGCAGAACCGGAAACTTGGATTTGGAATTAGCATATCCCTTTCAGATCGGATCGGCCTAGGAGGACCGGATCGGATTAAGACATCACTCCTTCACCAACTCAGCATCTTCCCTTCAACGCACAGGTGCCGGATCGGATTGGAGACCCCGGTTCGGATCGGGATGAGGCAGACCCGACCCGCCTACATTAATCTACACAAAACTTCGCAATGTCTTCGGCTCCAAAGCTCCGCACCGGTTCGGATCGAGACCGAACCGATCCCCCTCGACTCTGCACAGAAGTGCACGCACGCTCTCTGCTAGAACAACCGGCTCGGTTCGGATCCAATCCGAACCGACTGGGCCTGCTGCTGCCACACTTCGGATTTGACTGATTCTCCTGCCATAACCACCTCCTACAAACACGGATCGGCCTCCACCTATCCTAGCACGACCTGAATACCACTTCTCCACTACTTCCGAGATCACCTCAGCGCGTGCCACGTGCCCCTCCGATCCGAACCGATTCAGACTCCCTGGCACTCCTCTACGCCTATAAATACACCACAACATGGCCATTTCAAGGGACTTTTGGCACTTGTTCTGGAGGGATTCCAACATTATCGACACAAGGACTTTGTGAACAGCGGAAGACCGCCCTCTAATCAATCAAAACACGAGGGTTTCGTGTATAATCTTCCCTTTAATCTCCTCTTCTTCACTGTAAACACGAGGATTTCATGTATAAACTGCAAACAAACATCATTGTAATAGTTTACTTAAGATTTAAGAAACTATAAAGTGGACGTAGGCTTGGATTGAGCCCAACCACTATAAAAATATTGTGTGTATGCTTTACTTTTACTGCTTTTTCTGCATTGTTCGGTGATCGTGAGGTTGTCACGTTGAATTTGGGTGTTAGTACCAAAATTTGGTCTAACATTTTCACACATATTTGCTTTCTCTTCTTCGCAGGTATGGATTATACTTGCAGCTGGCAGGCCCGGATCGGCCTTGGATTTCTTGGATTATCCAGAACACATCTTCCTTCATTCAGCAAGATATGTTCTGGGGGGCAAAATGTTGATCCGCTTTTTAGTCAAAGCAGTCATACATGGAATCTCTTCTGAACAATACGCTCAAGTGTTGGGAATACCGTCAGAAGACAGCAAGCGATTTGGTTGAAATCGCATCACAAACAAAGAATGGCCCGGATCTCCTGTCGGACGACGTTTTCTGGGCCCGAAATCATCAATTACGGAGCAAAGCTCAGTAATTTTCGTAGCTCTCTGAATAATCTTCAGTTTGAGCTTTGGTTCAACTCAATCGGACTTACGGTTTGAAAGTTATGCCTATTTCCGTGAACGGATGCAGAACCGGAAACTTGGATTTGGAATTAGCATATCCCTTTCAGATCGGATCGGCCTAGGAGGACCGGATCGGATTAAGACATCACTCCTTCACCAACTCAGCATCTTCCCTTCAACGCACAGGTGCCGGATCGGATTGGAGACCCCGGTTCGGATCGGGATGAGGCAGACCCGACCCGCCTACATTAATCTACACAAAACTTCGCAATGTCTTCGGCTCCAAAGCTCCGCACCGGTTCGGATCGAGACCGAACCGATCCCCCTCGACTCTGCACAGAAGTGCACGCACGCTCTCTGCTAGAACAACCGGCTCGGTTCGGATCCAATCCGAACCGACTGGGCCTGCTGCTGCCACACTTCGGATTTGACTGATTCTCCTGCCATAACCACCTCCTACAAACACGGATCGGCCTCCACCTATCCTAGCACGACCTGAATACCACTTCTCCACTACTTCCGAGATCACCTCAGCGCGTGCCACGTGCCCCTCCGATCCGAACCGATTCAGACTCCCTGGCACTCCTCTACGCCTATAAATACACCACAACATGGCCATTTCAAGGGACTTTTGGCACTTGTTCTGGAGGGATTCCAACATTATCGACACAAGGACTTTGTGAACAGCGGAAGACCGCCCTCTAATCAATCAAAACACGAGGGTTTCGTGTATAATCTTCCCTTTAATCTCCTCTTCTTCACTGTAAACACGAGGATTTCATGTATAAACTGCAAACAAACATCATTGTAATAGTTTACTTAAGATTTAAGAAACTATAAAGTGGACGTAGGCTTGGATTGAGCCCAACCACTATAAAAATATTGTGTGTATGCTTTACTTTTACTACTTTTTCTGCATTGTTCGGTGATCGTGAGGTTGTCACGTTGAATTTGGGTGTTAGTACCAAAATTTGGTCTAACATTTTCACACATATTTGCTTTCTCTTCTTCGCAGGTATGGATTATACTTGCAGCTGGCAGGCCCGGATCGGCCATGGATTTCTTGGATTATCCAGAACACATCTTCCTTCATTCAGCAAGATATGTTCTGGGGGGCAAAATGTTGACCCGCTTTTTAGTCAAAGCAGTCATACATGGAATCTCTTCTGAACAATACGCTCAAGTGTTGGGAATACCGTCAGAAGACAGCAAGCGATTTGGTTGAAATCGCATCACAAACAAAGAATGGCCCGGATCTCCTGTCGGACGACGTTTTCTGGGCCCGAAATCATCAATTACGGAGCAAAGCTCAGTAATTTTCGTAGCTCTCTGAATAATCTTCAGTTTGAGCTTTGGTTCAACTCAATCGGACTTACGGTTTGAAAGTTATGCCTATTTCCGTGAACGGATGCAGAACCGGAAACTTGGATTTGGAATTAGCATATCCCTTTCAGATCGGATCGGCCTAGGAGGACCGGATCGGATTAAGACATCACTCCTTCACCAACTCAGCATCTTCCCTTCAACGCACAGGTGCCGGATCGGATTGGAGACCCCGGTTCGGATCGGGATGAGGCAGACCCGACCCGCCTGCATTAATCTACACAAAACTTCGCAATGTCTTCGGCTCCAAAGCTCCGCACCGGTTCGGATCGAGACCGAACCGATCCCCCTCGACTCTGCACAGAAGTGCACGCACGCTCTCTGCTAGAACAACCGGCTCGGTTCGGATCCAATCCGAACCGACTGGGCCTGCTGCTGCCACACTTCGGATTTGACTGATTCTCCTGCCATAACCACCTCCTACAAACACGGATCGGCCTCCACCTATCCTAGCACGACCTGAATACCACTTCTCCACTACTTCCGAGATCACCTCAGCGCGTGCCACGTGCCCCTCCGATCCGAACCGATTCAGACTCCCTGGCACTCCTCTACGCCTATAAATACACCACAACATGGCCATTTCAAGGGACTTTTGGCACTTGTTCTGGAGGGATTCCACCATTATCGACACAAGGACTTTGTGAACAGCGGAAGACCGCCCTCTAATCAATCAAAACACGAGGATTTCGTGTATAATCTTCCCTTTAATCTCCTCTTCTTCACTGTAAACACGAGGATTTCATGTATAAACTGCAAACAAACATCATTGTAATAGTTTACTTAAGATTTAAGAAACTATAAAGTGGACGTAGGCTTGGATTGAGCCCAACCACTATAAAAATATTGTGTGTATGCTTTACTTTTACTGCTTTTTCTGCATTGTTCGGTGATCGTGAGGTTGTCACGTTGAATTTGGGTGTTAGTACCAAAATTTGGTCTAACATTTTCACACATATTTGCTTTCTCTTCTTCGCAGGTATGGATTATACTTGCAGCTGGCAGGCCCGGATCGGCCTTGGATTTCTTGGATTATCCAGAACACATCTTCCTTCATTCAGCAAGATATGTTCTGGGGGGCAAAATGTTGATCCGCTTTTTAGTCAAAGCAGTCATACATGGAATCTCTTCTGAACAATACGCTCAAGTGTTGGGAATACCGTCAGAAGACAGCAAGCGATTTGGTTGAAATCGCATCACAAACAAAGAATGGCCCGGATCTCCTGTCGGACGACGTTTTCTGGGCCCGAAATCATCAATTACGGAGCAAAGCTCAGTAATTTTCGTAGCTCTCTGAATAATCTTCAGTTTGAGCTTTGGTTCAACTCAATCGGACTTACGGTTTGAAAGTTATGCCTATTTCCGTGAACGGATGCAGAACCGGAAACTTGGATTTGGAATTAGCATATCCCTTTCGGATCGGATCGGCCTAGGAGGACCGGATCGGATTAAGACATCACTCCTTCACCAACTCAGCATCTTCCCTTCAACGCACAGGTGCCGGATCGGATTGGAGACCCCGGTTCGGATCGGGATGAGGCAGACCCGACCCGCCTGCATTAATCTACACAAAACTTCGCAATGTCTTCGGCTCCAAAGCTCCGCACCGGTTCGGATCGAGACCGAACCGATCCCCCTCGACTCTGCACAGAAGTGCACGCACGCTCTCTGCTAGAACAACCGGCTCGGTTCGGATCCAATCCGAACCGACTGGGCCTGCTGCTGCCACACTTCGGATTTGACTGATTCTCCTGCCATAACCACCTCCTACAAACACGGATCGGCCTCCACCTATCCTAGCACGACCTGAATACCACTTCTCCACTACTTCCGAGATCACCTCAGCGCGTGCCACGTGCCCCTCCGATCCGAACCGATTCAGACTCCCTGGCACTCCTCTACGCCTATAAATACACCACAACATGGCCATTTCAAGGGACTTTTGGCACTTGTTCTGGAGGGATTCCACCATTATCGACACAAGGACTTTGTGAACAGCGGAAGACCGCCCTCTAATCAATCAAAACACGAGGATTTCGTGTATAATCTTCCCTTTAATCTCCTCTTCTTCACTGTAAACACGAGGATTTCATGTATAAACTGCAAACAAACATCATTGTAATAGTTTACTTAAGATTTAAGAAACTATAAAGTGGACGTAGGCTTGGATTGAGCCCAACCACTATAAAAATATTGTGTGTATGCTTTACTTTTACTGCTTTTTCTGCATTGTTCGGTGATCGTGAGGTTGTCACGTTGAATTTGGGTGTTAGTACCAAAATTTGGTCTAACATTTTCACACATATTTGCTTTCTCTTCTTCGCAGGTATGGATTATACTTGCAGCTGGCAGGCCCGGATCGGCCTTGGATTTCTTGGATTATCCAGAACACATCTTCCTTCATTCAGCAAGATATGTTCTGGGGGGCAAAATGTTGATCCGCTTTTTAGTCAAAGCAGTCATACATGGAATCTCTTCTGAACAATACGCTCAAGTGTTGGGAATACCGTCAGAAGACAGCAAGCGATTTGGTTGAAATCGCATCACAAACAAAGAATGGCCCGGATCTCCTGTCGGACGACGTTTTCTGGGCCCGAAATCATCAATTACGGAGCAAAGCTCAGTAATTTTCGTAGCTCTCTGAATAATCTTCAGTTTGAGCTTTGGTTCAACTCAATCGGACTTACGGTTTGAAAGTTATGCCTATTTCCGTGAACGGATGCAGAACCGGAAACTTGGATTTGGAATTAGCATATCCCTTTCAGATCGGATCGGCCTAGGAGGACCGGATCGGATTAAGACATCACTCCTTCACCAACTCAGCATCTTCCCTTCAACGCACAGGTGCCGGATCGGATTGGAGACCCCGGTTCGGATCGGGATGAGGCAGACCCGACCCGCCTGCATTAATCTACACAAAACTTCGCAATGTCTTCGGCTCCAAAGCTCCGCACCGGTTCGGATCGAGACCGAACCGATCCCCCTCGACTCTGCACAGAAGTGCACGCACGCTCTCTGCTAGAACAACCGGCTCGGTTCGGATCCAATCCGAACCGACTGGGCCTGCTGCTGCCACACTTCGGATTTGACTGATTCTCCTGCCATAACCACCTCCTACAAACACGGATCGGCCTCCACCTATCCTAGCACGACCTGAATACCACTTCTCCACTACTTCCGAGATCACCTCAGCGCGTGCCACGTGCCCCTCCGATCCGAACCGATTCAGACTCCCTGGCACTCCTCTACGCCTATAAATACACCACAACATGGCCATTTCAAGGGACTTTTGGCACTTGTTCTGGAGGGATTCCACCATTATCGACACAAGGACTTTGTGAACAGCGGAAGACCGCCCTCTAATCAATCAAAACACGAGGATTTCGTGTATAATCTTCCCTTTAATCTCCTCTTCTTCACTGTAAACACGAGGATTTCATGTATAAACTGCAAACAAACATCATTGTAATAGTTTACTTAAGATTTAAGAAACTATAAAGTGGACGTAGGCTTGGATTGAGCCCAACCACTATAAAAATATTGTGTGTATGCTTTACTTTTACTGCTTTTTCTGCATTGTTCGGTGATCGTGAGGTTGTCACGTTGAATTTGGGTGTTAGTACCAAAATTTGGTCTAACATTTTCACACATATTTGCTTTCTCTTCTTCGCAGGTATGGATTATACTTGCAGCTGGCAGGCCCGGATCGGCCTTGGATTTCTTGGATTATCCAGAACACATCTTCCTTCATTCAGCAAGATATGTTCTGGGGGGCAAAATGTTGATCCGCTTTTTAGTCAAAGCAGTCATACATGGAATCTCTTCTGAACAATACGCTCAAGTGTTGGGAATACCGTCAGAAGACAGCAAGCGATTTGGTTGAAATCGCATCACAAACAAAGAATGGCCCGGATCTCCTGTCGGACGACGTTTTCTGGGCCCGAAATCATCAATTACGGAGCAAAGCTCAGTAATTTTCGTAGCTCTCTGAATAATCTTCAGTTTGAGCTTTGGTTCAACTCAATCGGACTTACGGTTTGAAAGTTATGCCTATTTCCGTGAACGGATGCAGAACCGGAAACTTGGATTTGGAATTAGCATATCCCTTTCGGATCGGATCGGCCTAGGAGGACCGGATCGGATTAAGACATCACTCCTTCACCAACTCAGCATCTTCCCTTCAACGCACAGGTGCCGGATCGGATTGGAGACCCCGGTTCGGATCGGGATGAGGCAGACCCGACCCGCCTGCATTAATCTACACAAAACTTCGCAATGTCTTCGGCTCCAAAGCTCCGCACCGGTTCGGATCGAGACCGAACCGATCCCCCTCGACTCTGCACAGAAGTGCACGCACGCTCTCTGCTAGAACAACCGGCTCGGTTCGGATCCAATCCGAACCGACTGGGCCTGCTGCTGCCACACTTCGGATTTGACTGATTCTCCTGCCATAACCACCTCCTACAAACACGGATCGGCCTCCACCTATCCTAGCACGACCTGAATACCACTTCTCCACTACTTCCGAGATCACCTCAGCGCGTGCCACGTGCCCCTCCGATCCGAACCGATTCAGACTCCCTGGCACTCCTCTACGCCTATAAATACACCACAACATGGCCATTTCAAGGGACTTTTGGCACTTGTTCTGGAGGGATTCCAACATTATCGACACAAGGACTTTGTGAACAGCGGAAGACCGCCCTCTAATCAATCAAAACACGAGGATTTCGTGTATAATCTTCCCTTTAATCTCCTCTTCTTCACTGTAAACACGAGGATTTCATGTATAAACTGCAAACAAACATCATTGTAATAGTTTACTTAAGATTTAAGAAACTATAAAGTGGACGTAGGCTTGGATTGAGCCCAACCACTATAAAAATATTGTGTGTATGCTTTACTTTTACTACTTTTTCTGCATTGTTCGGTGATCGTGAGGTTGTCACGTTGAATTTGGGTGTTAGTACCAAAATTTGGTCTAACATTTTCACACATATTTGCTTTCTCTTCTTCGCAGGTATGGATTATACTTGCAGCTGGCAGGCCCGGATCGGCCATGGATTTCTTGGATTATCCAGAACACATCTTCCTTCATTCAGCAAGATATGTTCTGGGGGGCAAAATGTTGACCCGCTTTTTAGTCAAAGCAGTCATACATGGAATCTCTTCTGAACAATACGCTCAAGTGTTGGGAATACCGTCAGAAGACAGCAAGCGATTTGGTTGAAATCGCATCACAAACAAAGAATGGCCCGGATCTCCTGTCGGACGACGTTTTCTGGGCCCGAAATCATCAATTACGGAGCAAAGCTCAGTAATTTTCGTAGCTCTCTGAATAATCTTCAGTTTGAGCTTTGGTTCAACTCAATCGGACTTACGGTTTGAAAGTTATGCCTATTTCCGTGAACGGATGCAGAACCGGAAACTTGGATTTGGAATTAGCATATCCCTTTCAGATCGGATCGGCCTAGGAGGACCGGATCGGATTAAGACATCACTCCTTCACCAACTCAGCATCTTCCCTTCAACGCACAGGTGCCGGATCGGATTGGAGACCCCGGTTCGGATCGGGATGAGGCAGACCCGACCCGCCTGCATTAATCTACACAAAACTTCGCAATGTCTTCGGCTCCAAAGCTCCGCACCGGTTCGGATCGAGACCGAACCGATCCCCCTCGACTCTGCACAGAAGTGCACGCACGCTCTCTGCTAGAACAACCGGCTCGGTTCGGATCCAATCCGAACCGACTGGGCCTGCTGCTGCCACACTTCGGATTTGACTGATTCTCCTGCCATAACCACCTCCTACAAACACGGATCGGCCTCCACCTATCCTAGCACGACCTGAATACCACTTCTCCACTACTTCCGAGATCACCTCAGCGCGTGCCACGTGCCCCTCCGATCCGAACCGATTCAGACTCCCTGGCACTCCTCTACGCCTATAAATACACCACAACATGGCCATTTCAAGGGACTTTTGGCACTTGTTCTGGAGGGATTCCACCATTATCGACACAAGGACTTTGTGAACAGCGGAAGACCGCCCTCTAATCAATCAAAACACGAGGATTTCGTGTATAATCTTCCCTTTAATCTCCTCTTCTTCACTGTAAACACGAGGATTTCATGTATAAACTGCAAACAAACATCATTGTAATAGTTTACTTAAGATTTAAGAAACTATAAAGTGGACGTAGGCTTGGATTGAGCCCAACCACTATAAAAATATTGTGTGTATGCTTTACTTTTACTGCTTTTTCTGCATTGTTCGGTGATCGTGAGGTTGTCACATTGAATTTGGGTGTTAGTACCAAAATTTGGTCTAACATTTTCACACATATTTGCTTTCTCTTCTTCGCAGGTATGGATTATACTTGCAGCTGGCAGGCCCGGATCGGCCTTGGATTTCTTGGATTATCCAGAACACATCTTCCTTCATTCAGCAAGATATGTTCTGGGGGGCAAAATGTTGATCCGCTTTTTAGTCAAAGCAGTCATACATGGAATCTCTTCTGAACAATACGCTCAAGTGTTGGGAATACCGTCAGAAGACAGCAAGCGATTTGGTTGAAATCGCATCACAAACAAAGAATGGCCCGGATCTCCTGTCGGACGACGTTTTCTGGGCCCGAAATCATCAATTACGGAGCTAAGCTCAGTAATTTTCGTAGCTCTCTGAATAATCTTCAGTTTGAGCTTTGGTTCAACTCAATCGGACTTACGGTTTGAAAGTTATGCCTATTTCCGTGAACCGATGCAGAACCGGAAACTTGGATTTGGAATTAGCATATCCCTTTCGGATCGGATCGGCCTAGGAGGACCGGATCGGATTAAGACATCACTCCTTCACCAACTCAGCATCTTCCCTTCAACGCACAGGTGCCTGATCGGATTGGAGACCCCGGTTCGGATCGGGATGAGGCAGACCCGACCCGCCTACATTAATCTACACAAAACTTCGCAATGTCTTCGGCTCCAAAGCTCCGCACCGGTTCGGATCGAGACCGAACCGATCCCCCTCGACTCTGCACAGAAGTGCACGCACGCTCTCTACTAGAACAACCGGCTCGGTTCGGATCCAATCCGAACCGACTGGGCCTGCTGCTGCCACACTTCGGATTTGACTGATTCTCCTGCCATAACCACCTCCTACAAACACGGATCGGCCTCCACCTATCCTAGCACGACCTGAATACCACTTCTCCACTACTTCCGAGATCACCTCAGCGCGTGCCACGTGCCCCTCCGATCCGAACCGATTCAGACTCCCTGGAACTCCTCTACGCCTATAAATACACCACAACATGGCCATTTCAAGGGACTTTTGGCACTTGTTCTGGAGGGATTCCAACATTATCGACACAAGGACTTTGTGAACAGCGGAAGACCGCCCTCTAATCAATCAAAACACGAGGATTTCGTGTATAATCTTCCCTTTAATCTCCTCTTCTTCACTGTAAACACGAGGATTTCATGTATAAACTGCAAACAAACATCATTGTAATAGTTTACTTAAGATTTAAGAAACTATAAAGTGGACGTAGGCTTGGATTGAGCCCAACCACTATAAAAATATTGTGTGTATGCTTTACTTTTACTACTTTTTCTGCATTGTTCGGTGATCGTGAGGTTGTCACGTTGAATTTGGGTGTTAGTACCAAAATTTGGTCTAACATTTTCACACATATTTGCTTTCTCTTCTTCGCAGGTATGGATTATACTTGCAGCTGGCAGGCCCGGATCGGCCATGGATTTCTTGGATTATCCAGAACACATCTTCCTTCATTCAGCAAGATATGTTCTGGGGGGCAAAATGTTGACCCGCTTTTTAGTCAAAGCAGTCATACATGGAATCTCTTCTGAACAATACGCTCAAGTGTTGGGAATACCGTCAGAAGACAGCAAGCGATTTGGTTGAAATCGCATCACAAACAAAGAATGGCCCGGATCTCCTGTCGGACGACGTTTTCTGGGCCCGAAATCATCAATTACGGAGCAGAGCTCAGTAATTTTCGTAGCTCTCTGAATAATCTTCAGTTTGAGCTTTGGTTCAACTCAATCGGACTTACGGTTTGAAAGTTATGCCTATTTCCGTGAACGGATGCAGAACCGGAAACTTGGATTTGGAATTAGCATATCCCTTTCAGATCGGATCGGCCTAGGAGGACCGGATCGGATTAAGACATCACTCCTTCACCAACTCAGCATCTTCCCTTCAACGCACAGGTGCCGGATCGGATTGGAGACCCCGGTTCGGATCGGGATGAGGCAGACCCGACCCGCCTGCATTAATCTACACAAAACTTCGCAATATCTTCGGCTCCAAAGCTCCGCACCGGTTCGGATCGAGACCGAACCGATCCCCCTCGACTCTGCACAGAAGTGCACACACGCTCTCTGCTAGAACAACCGGCTCGGTTCGGATCCAATCCGAACCGACTGGGCCTGCTGCTGCCACACTTCGGATTTGACTGATTCTCCTGCCATAACCACCTCCTACAAACACGGATCGGCCTCCACCTATCCTAGCACGACCTGAATACCACTTCTCCACTACTTCCGAGATCACCTCAGCGCGTGCCACGTGCCCCTCCGATCCGAACCGATTCAGACTCCCTGGCACTCCTCTACGCCTATAAATACACCACAACATGGCCATTTCAAGGGACTTTTGGCACTTGTTCTGGAGGGATTCCACCATTATCGACACAAGGACTTTGTGAACAGCGGAAGACCGCCCTCTAATCAATCAAAACACGAGGATTTCGTGTATAATCTTCCCTTTAATCTCCTCTTCTTCACTGTAAACACGAGGATTTCATGTATAAACTGCAAACAAACATCATTGTAATAGTTTACTTAAGATTTAAGAAACTATAAAGTGGACGTAGGCTTGGATTGAGCCCAACCACTATAAAAATATTGTGTGTATGCTTTACTTTTACTGCTTTTTCTGCATTGTTCGGTGATCGTGAGGTTGTCACGTTGAATTTGGGTGTTAGTAACAAAATTTGGTCTAACATTTTCACACATATTTGCTTTCTCTTCTTCGCAGGTATGGATTATACTTGCAGCTGGCAGGCCCGGATCGGCCTTGGATTTCTTGGATTATCCAGAACACATCTTCCTTCATTCAGCAAGATATGTTCTGGGGGGCAAAATGTTGATCCGCTTTTTAGTCAAAGCAGTCATACATGGAATCTCTTCTGAACAATACGCTCAAGTGTTGGGAATACCGTCAGAAGACAGCAAGCGATTTGGTTGAAATCGCATCACAAACAAAGAATGGCCCGGATCTCCTGTCGGACGACGTTTTCTGGGCCCGAAATCATCAATTACGGAGCAAAGCTCAGTAATTTTCGTAGCTCTCTGAATAATCTTCAGTTTGAGCTTTGGTTCAACTCAATCGGACTTACGGTTTGAAAGTTATGCCTATTTCCGTGAACGGATGCAGAACCGGAAACTTGGATTTGGAATTAGCATATCCCTTTCGGATCGGATCGGCCTAGGAGGACCGGATCGGATTAAGACATCACTCCTTCACCAACTCAGCATCTTCCCTTCAACGCACAGGTGCCGGATCGGATTGGAGACCCCGGTTCGGATCGGGATGAGGCAGACCCGACCCGCCTGCATTAATCTACACAAAACTTCGCAATGTCTTCGGCTCCAAAGCTCCGCACCGGTTCGGATCGAGACCGAACCGATCCCCCTCGACTCTGCACAGAAGTGCACGCATGCTCTCTGCTAGAAAAACCGGCTCGGTTCGGATCCAATCCGAACCGACTGGGCCTGCTGCTGCCACACTTCGGATTTGACTGATTCTCCTGCCATAACCACCTCCTACAAACACGGATCGGCCTCCACCTATCCTAGCACGACCTGAATACCACTTCTCCACTACTTCCGAGATCACCTCAGCGCGTGCCACGTGCCCCTCCGATCCGAACCGATTCAGACTCCCTGGCACTCCTCTACGCCTATAAATACACCACAACATGGCCATTTCAAGGGACTTTTGGCACTTGTTCTGGAGGGATTCCAACATTATCGACACAAGGACTTTGTGAACAGCGGAAGACCGCCCTCTAATCAATCAAAACACGAGGATTTCGTGTATAATCTTCCCTTTAATCTCCTCTTCTTCACTGTAAACACGAGGATTTCATGTATAAACTGCAAACAAACATCATTGTAATAGTTTACTTAAGATTTAAGAAACTATAAAGTGGACGTAGGCTTGGATTGAGCCCAACCACTATAAAAATATTGTGTGTATGCTTTACTTTTACTGCTTTTTCTGCATTGTTCGGTGATCGTGAGGTTGTCACGTTGAATTTGGGTGTTAGTACCAAAATTTGGTCTAACATTTTCACACATATTTGCTTTCTCTTCTTCGCAGGTATGGATTATACTTGCAGCTGGCAGGCCCGGATCGGCCTTGGATTTCTTGGATTATCCAGAACACATCTTCCTTCATTCAGCAAGATATGTTCTGGGGGGCAAAATGTTGACCCGCTTTTTAGTCAAAGCAGTCATACATGGAATCTCTTCTGAACAATACGCTCAAGTGTTGGGAATACCGTCAGAAGACAGCAAGCGATTTGGTTGAAATCGCATCACAAACAAAGAATGGCCCGGATCTCCTGTCGGACGACGTTTTCTGGGCCCGAAATCATCAATTACGGAGCAAGGCTCAGTAATTTTCGTAGCTCTCTGAATAATCTTCAGTTTGAGCTTTGGTTCAACTCAATCGGACTTACGGTTTGAAAGTTATGCCTATTTCCGTGAACGGATGCAGAACCGGAAACTTGGATTTGGAATTAGCATATCCCTTTCGGATCGGATCGGCCTAGGAGGACCGGATCGGATTAAGACATCACTCCTTCACCAACTCAGCATCTTCCCTTCAACGCACAGGTGCCGGATCGGATTGGAGACCCCGGTTCGGATCGGGATGAGGCAGACCCGACCCGCCTGCATTAATCTACACAAAACTTCGCAATGTCTTCGGCTCCAAAGCTCCGCACCGGTTCGGATCGAGACCGAACCGATCCCCCTCGACTCTGCACAGAAGTGCACGCATGCTCTCTGCTAGAAAAACCGGCTCGGTTCGGATCCAATCCGAACCGACTGGGCCTGCTGCTGCCACACTTCGGATTTGACTGATTCTCCTGCCATAACCACCTCCTACAAACACGGATCGGCCTCCACCTATCCTAGCACGACCTGAATACCACTTCTCCACTACTTCCGAGATCACCTCAGCGCGTGCCACGTGCCCCTCCGATCCGAACCGATTCAGACTCCCTGGCACTCCTCTACGCCTATAAATACACCACAACATGGCCATTTCAAGGGACTTTTGGCACTTGTTCTGGAGGGATTCCAACATTATCGACACAAGGACTTTGTGAACAGCGGAAGACCGCCCTCTAATCAATCAAAACACGAGGATTTCGTGTATAATCTTCCCTTTAATCTCCTCTTCTTCACTGTAAACACGAGGATTTCATGTATAAACTGCAAACAAACATCATTGTAATAGTTTACTTAAGATTTAAGAAACTATAAAGTGGACGTAGGCTTGGATTGAGCCCAACCACTATAAAAATATTGTGTGTATGCTTTACTTTTACTGCTTTTTCTGCATTGTTCGGTGATCGTGAGGTTGTCACGTTGAATTTGGGTGTTAGTACCAAAATTTGGTCTAACATTTTCACACATATTTGCTTTCTCTTCTTCGCAGGTATGGATTATACTTGCAGCTGGCAGGCCCGGATCGGCCTTGGATTTCTTGGATTATCCAGAACACATCTTCCTTCATTCAGCAAGATATGTTCTGGGGGGCAAAATGTTGACCCGCTTTTTAGTCAAAGCAGTCATACATGGAATCTCTTCTGAACAATACGCTCAAGTGTTGGGAATACCGTCAGAAGACAGCAAGCGATTTGGTTGAAATCGCATCACAAACAAAGAATGGCCCGGATCTCCTGTCGGACGACGTTTTCTGGGCCCGAAATCATCAATTACGGAGCAAGGCTCAGTAATTTTCGTAGCTCTCTGAATAATCTTCAGTTTGAGCTTTGGTTCAACTCAATCGGACTTACGGTTTGAAAGTTATGCCTATTTCCGTGAACGGATGCAGAACCGGAAACTTGGATTTGGAATTAGCATATCCCTTTCGGATCGGATCGGCCTAGGAGGACCGGATCGGATTAAGACATCACTCCTTCACCAACTCAGCATCTTCCCTTCAACGCACAGGTGCCGGATCGGATTGGAGACCCCGGTTCGGATCGGGATGAGGCAGACCCGACCCGCCTGCATTAATCTACACAAAACTTCGCAATGTCTTCGGCTCCAAAGCTCCGCACCGGTTCGGATCGAGACCGAACCGATCCCCCTCGACTCTGCACAGAAGTGCACGCATGCTCTCTGCTAGAAAAACCGGCTCGGTTCGGATCCAATCCGAACCGACTGGGCCTGCTGCTGCCACACTTCGGATTTGACTGATTCTCCTGCCATAACCACCTCCTACAAACACGGATCGGCCTCCACCTATCCTAGCACGACCTGAATACCACTTCTCCACTACTTCCGAGATCACCTCAGCGCGTGCCACGTGCCCCTCCGATCCGAACCGATTCAGACTCCCTGGCACTCCTCTACGCCTATAAATACACCACAACATGGCCATTTCAAGGGACTTTTGGCACTTGTTCTGGAGGGATTCCAACATTATCGATACAAGGACTTTGTGAACAGCGGAAGACCGCCCTCTAATCAATCAAAACACGAGGATTTCGTGTATAATCTTCCCTTTAATCTCCTCTTCTTCACTGTAAACACGAGGATTTCATGTATAAACTGCAAACAAACATCATTGTAATAGTTTACTTAAGATTTAAGAAACTATAAAGTGGACGTAGGCTTGGATTGAGCCCAACCACTATAAAAATATTGTGTGTATGCTTTACTTTTACTGCTTTTTCTGCATTGTTCGGTGATCGTGAGGTTGTCACGTTGAATTTGGGTGTTAGTACCAAAATTTGGTCTAACATTTTCACACATATTTGCTTTCTCTTCTTCGCAGGTATGGATTATACTTGCAGCTGGCAGGCCCGGATCGGCCTTGGATTTCTTGGATTATCCAGAACACATCTTCCTTCATTCAGCAAGATATGTTCTGGGGGGCAAAATGTTGACCCGCTTTTTAGTCAAAGCAGTCATACATGGAATCTCTTCTGAACAATACGCTCAAGTGTTGGGAATACCGTCAGAAGACAGCAAGCGATTTGGTTGAAATCGCATCACAAACAAAGAATGGCCCGGATCTCCTATCGGACGACCTTTTCTGGGCCCGAAATCATCAATTACGGAGCAGAGCTCAGTAATTCTCGTAGCTCTCTGAATAAGCTTCAGTTTGAGCTTTGGTTCAACTCAATCGGACTTACGGTTTGAAAGTTATGCCTATTTCCGTGAACGGATGCAGAACCGGAAACTTGGATTTGGAATTAGCATATCCCTTTCGGATCGGATTGGCCTAGGAGGACCGGATCGGATTAAGACATCACTCCTTCACCAACTCAGCATCTTCCCTTCAACGCACAGGTGCCGGATCGGATTGGAGACCCCGGTTCGGATCGGGATGAGGCAGACCCGACCCGCCTGCATTAATCTACACAAAACTTCGCAATGTCTTCGGCTCCAAAGCTCCGCACCGGTTCGGATCGAGACCGAACCGATCCCCCTCGACTCTGCACAGAAGTGCACGCATGCTCTCTGCTAGAAAAACCGGCTCGGTTCGGATCCAATCCGAACCGACTGGGCCTGCTGCTGCCACACTTCGGATTTGACTGATTCTCCTGCCATAACCACCTCCTACAAACACGGATCGGCCTCCACCTATCCTAGCACGACCTGAATACCACTTCTCCACTACTTCCGAGATCACCTCAGCGCGTGCCACGTGCCCCTCCGATCCGAACCGATTCAGACTCCCTGGCACTCCTCTACGCCTATAAATACACCACAACATGGCCATTTCAAGGGACTTTTGGCACTTGTTCTGGAGGGATTCCAACATTATCGACACAAGGACTTTGTGAACAGCGGAAGACCGCCCTCTAATCAATCAAAACACGAGGATTTCGTGTATAATCTTCCCTTTAATCTCCTCTTCTTCACTGTAAACACGAGGATTTCATGTATAAACTGCAAACAAACATCATTGTAATAGTTTACTTAAGATTTAAGAAACTATAAAGTGGACGTAGGCTTGGATTGAGCCCAACCACTATAAAAATATTGTGTGTATGCTTTACTTTTACTGCTTTTTCTGCATTGTTCGGTGATCGTGAGGTTGTCACGTTGAATTTGGGTGTTAATACCAAAATTTGGTCTAACATTTTCACACATATTTGCTTTCTCTTCTTCGCAGGTATGGATTATACTTGCAGCTGGCATGCCCGGATCGGCCTTGGATTTCTTCGATTATCCAGAACACATCTTCCTTCATTCAGCAAGATATGTTCTGGGGGGCAAAATGTTGACCCGCTTTTTAGTCAAAGCAGTCATACATGGAATCTCTTCTGAACAATACGCTCAAGTGTTTGGAATACCGTCAGAAGACAGCAAGCGATTTGGTTGAAATCGCATCACAAACAAAGAATGGCCCGGATCTCCTATCGGACGACCTTTTCTGGGCCCGAAATCATCAATTACGGAGCTGAGCTCAGTAATTCTCGTAGCTCTCTGAATAAGCTTCAGTTTGAGCTTTGGTTCAACTCAATCGGACTTACGGTTTGAAAGTTATGCCTATTTCCGTGAACGGATGCAGAACCGGAAACTTGGATTTGGAATTAGCATATCCCTTTCGGATCGGATCGGCCTAGGAGGACCGGATCGGATTAAGACATCACTCCTTCACCAACTCAGCATCTTCCCTTCAACGCACAGGTGCCGGATCGGATTGGAGACCCCGGTTCGGATCGGGATGAGGCAGACCCGACCCGCCTGCATTAATCTACACAAAACTTCGCAATGTCTTCGGCTCCAAAGCTCCGCACCGGTTCGGATCGAGACCGAACCGATCCCCCTCGACTCTGCACAGAAGTGCACGCATGCTCTCTGCTAGAAAAACCGGCTCGGTTCGGATCCAATCCGAACCGACTGGGCCTGCTGCTGCCACACTTCGGATTTGACTGATTCTCCTGCCATAACCACCTCCTACAAACACGGATCGGCCTCCACCTATCCTAGCACGACCTGAATACCACTTCTCCACTACTTCCGAGATCACCTCAGCGCGTGCCACGTGCCCCTCCGATCCGAACCGATTCAGACTCCCTGGCACTCCTCTACGCCTATAAATACACCACAACATGGCCATTTCAAGGGACTTTTGGCACTTGTTCTGGAGGGATTCCAACATTATCGATACAAGGACTTTGTGAACAGCGGAAGACCGCCCTCTAATCAATCAAAACACGAGGATTTCGTGTATAATCTTCCCTTTAATCTCCTCTTCTTCACTGTAAACACGAGGATTTCATGTATAAACTGCAAACAAACATCATTGTAATAGTTTACTTAAGATTTAAGAAACTATAAAGTGGACGTAGGCTTGGATTGAGCCCAACCACTATAAAAATATTGTGTGTATGCTTTACTTTTACTGCTTTTTCTGCATTGTTCGGTGATCGTGAGGTTGTCACGTTGAATTTGGGTGTTAGTACCAAAATTTGGTCTAACATTTTCACACATATTTGCTTTCTCTTCTTCGCAGGTATGGATTATACTTGCAGCTGGCAGGCCCGGATCGGCCTTGGATTTCTTGGATTATCCAGAACACATCTTCCTTCATTCAGCAAGATATGTTCTGGGGGGCAAAATGTTGACCCGCTTTTTAGTCAAAGCAGTCATACATGGAATCTCTTCTGAACAATACGCTCAAGTGTTGGGAATACCGTCAGAAGACAGCAAGCGATTTGGTTGAAATCGCATCACAAACAAAGAATGGCCCGGATCTCCTATCGGACGACCTTTTCTGGGCCCGAAATCATCAATTACGGAGCAGAGCTCAGTAATTCTCGTAGCTCTCTGAATAAGCTTCAGTTTGAGCTTTGGTTCAACTCAATCGGACTTACGGTTTGAAAGTTATGCCTATTTCCGTGAACGGATGCAGAACCGGAAACTTGGATTTGGAATTAGCATATCCCTTTCGGATCGGATCGGCCTAGGAGGACCGGATCGGATTAAGACATCACTCCTTCACCAACTCAGCATCTTCCCTTCAACGCACAGGTGCCGGATCGGATTGGAGACCCCGGTTCGGATCGGGATGAGGCAGACCCGACCCGCCTGCATTAATCTACACAAAACTTCGCAATGTCTTCGGCTCCAAAGCTCCGCACCGGTTCGGATCGAGACCGAACCGATCCCCCTCGACTCTGCACAGAAGTGCACGCACGCTCTCTGCTAGAACAACCGGCTCGGTTCGGATCCCATCCGAACCGACTGGGCCTGCTGCTGCCACACTTCAGATTTGACTGATTCTCTTGCCATAACCACCTCCTACAAACACGGATCGGCCTCCACCTATCCTAGCACGACCTGAATACCACTTCTCCACTACTTCCGAGATCACCTCAGCGCGTGCCACGTGCCCCTCCGATCCGAACCGATTCAGACTCCCTGGCACTCCTCTACGCCTATAAATACACCACAACATGGCCATTTCAAGGGACTTTTGGCACTTGTTCTGGAGGGATTCCACCATTATCGACACAAGGACTTTGTGAACAGCGGAAGACCGCCCTCTAATCAATCAAAACACGAGGATTTCGTGTATAATCTTCCCTTTAATCTCCTCTTCTTCACTGTAAACACGAGGATTTCATGTATAAACTGCAAACAAACATCATTGTAATAGTTTACTTAAGATTTAAGAAACTATAAAGTGGACGTAGGCTTGGATTGAGCCCAACCACTATAAAAATATTGTGTGTATGCTTTACTTTTACTGCTTTTTCTGCATTGTTCGGTGATCGTGAGGTTGTCACGTTGAATTTGGGTGTTAGTACCAAAATTTGGTCTAACATTTTCACACATATTTGCTTTCTCTTCTTCGCAGGTATGGATTATACTTGCAGCTGGCAGGCCCGGATCGGCCTTGGATTTCTTGGATTATCCAGAACACATCTTCCTTCATTCAGCAAGATATGTTCTGGGGGGCAAAATGTTGACCCGCTTTTTAGTCAAAGCAGTCATACATGGAATCTCTTCTGAACAATACGCTCAAGTGTTGGGAATACCGTCAGAAGACAGCAAGCGATTTGGTTGAAATCGCATCACAAACAAAGAATGGCCCGGATCTCCTGTCGGACGACGTTTTCTGGGCCCGAAATCATCAATTACGGAGCAAAGCTCAGTAATTTTCGTAGCTCTCTGAATAATCTTCAGTTTGAGCTTTGGTTCAACTCAATCGGACTTACGGTTTGAAAGTTATGCCTATTTCCGTGAACGGATGCAGAACCGGAAACTTGGATTTGGAATTAGCATATCCCTTTCGGATCGGATCGGCCTAGGAGGACCGGATCGGATTAAGACATCACTCCTTCACCAACTCAGCATCTTCCCTTCAACGCACAGGTGCCGGATCGGATTGGAGACCCCGGTTCGGATCGGGATGAGGCAGACCCGACCCGCCTGCATTAATCTACACAAAACTTCGCAATGTCTTCGGCTCCAAAGCTCCGCACCGGTTCGGATCGAGACCGAACCGATCCCCCTCGACTCTGCACAGAAGTGCACGCACGCTCTCTGCTAGAAAAACCGGCTCGGTTCGGATCCAATCCGAACCGACTGGGCCTGCTGCTGCCACACTTCGGATTTGACTGATTCTCCTGCCATAACCACCTCCTACAAACACGGATCGGCCTCCACCTATCCTAGCACGACCTGAATACCACTTCTCCACTACTTCCGAGATCACCTCAGCGCGTGCCACGTGCCCCTCCGATCCGAACCGATTCAGACTCCCTGGCACTCCTCTACGCCTATAAATACACCACAACATGGCCATTTCAAGGGACTTTTGGCACTTGTTCTGGAGGGATTCCAACATTATCGACACAAGGACTTTGTGAACAGCGGAAGACCGCCCTCTAATCAATCAAAACACGAGGATTTCGTGTATAATCTTCCCTTTAATCTCCTCTTCTTCACTGTAAACACGAGGATTTCATGTATAAACTGCAAACAAACATCATTGTAATAGTTTACTTAAGATTTAAGAAACTATAAAGTGGACGTAGGCTTGGATTGAGCCCAACCACTATAAAAATATTGTGTGTATGCTTTACTTTTACTGCTTTTTCTGCATTGTTCGGTGATCGTGAGGTTGTCACGTTGAATTTGGGTGTTAGTACCAAAATTTGGTCTAACATTTTCACACATATTTGCTTTCTCTTCTTCGCAGGTATGGATTATACTTGCAGCTGGCAGGCCCGGATCGGCCTTGGATTTCTTGGATTATCCAGAACACATCTTCCTTCATTCAGCAAGATATGTTCTGGGGGGCAAAATGTTGACCCGCTTTTTAGTCAAAGCAGTCATACATGGAATCTCTTCTGAACAATACGCTCAAGTGTTGGGAATACCGTCAGAAGACAGCAAGCGATTTGGTTGAAATCGCATCACAAACAAAGAATGGCCCGGATCTCCTGTCGGACGACGTTTTCTGGGCCCGAAATCATCAATTACGGAGCAAAGCTCAGTAATTTTCGTAGCTCTCTGAATAATCTTCAGTTTGAGCTTTGGTTCAACTCAATCGGACTTACGGTTTGAAAGTTATGCCTATTTCCGTGAACGGATGCAGAACCGGAAACTTGGATTTGGAATTAGCATATCCCTTTCGGATCGGATCGGCCTAGGAGGACCGGATCGGATTAAGACATCACTCCTTCACCAACTCAGCATCTTCCCTTCAACGCACAGGTGCCGGATCGGATTGGAGACCCCGGTTCGGATCGGGATGAGGCAGACCCGACCCGCCTGCATTAATCTACACAAAACTTCGCAATGTCTTCGGCTCCAAAGCTCCGCACCGGTTCGGATCGAGACCGAACCGATCCCCCTCGACTCTGCACAGAAGTGCACGCATGCTCTCTGCTAGAAAAACCGGCTCGGTTCGGATCCAATCCGAACCGACTGGGCCTGCTGCTGCCACACTTCGGATTTGACTGATTCTCCTGCCATAACCACCTCCTACAAACACGGATCGGCCTCCACCTATCCTAGCACGACCTGAATACCACTTCTCCACTACTTCCGAGATCACCTCAGCGCGTGCCACGTGCCCCTCCGATCCGAACCGATTCAGACTCCCTGGCACTCCTCTACGCCTATAAATACACCACAACATGGCCATTTCAAGGGACTTTTGGCACTTGTTCTGGAGGGATTCCAACATTATCGATACAAGGACTTTGTGAACAGCGGAAGACCGCCCTCTAATCAATCAAAACACGAGGATTTCGTGTATAATCTTCCCTTTAATCTCCTCTTCTTCACTGTAAACACGAGGATTTCATGTATAAACTGCAAACAAACATCATTGTAATAGTTTACTTAAGATTTAAGAAACTATAAAGTGGACGTAGGCTTGGATTGAGCCCAACCACTATAAAAATATTGTGTGTATGCTTTACTTTTACTGCTTTTTCTGCATTGTTCGGTGATCGTGAGGTTGTCACGTTGAATTTGGGTGTTAGTACCAAAATTTGGTCTAACATTTTCACACATATTTGCTTTCTCTTCTTCGCAGGTATGGATTATACTTGCAGCTGGCAGGCCCGGATCGGCCTTGGATTTCTTGGATTATCCAGAACACATCTTCCTTCATTCAGCAAGATATGTTCTGGGGGGCAAAATGTTGACCCGCTTTTTAGTCAAAGCAGTCATACATGGAATCTCTTCTGAACAATACGCTCAAGTGTTGGGAATACCGTCAGAAGACAGCAAGCGATTTGGTTGAAATCGCATCACAAACAAAGAATGGCCCGGATCTCCTATCGGACGACCTTTTCTGGGCCCGAAATCATCAATTACGGAGCAGAGCTCAGTAATTCTCGTAGCTCTCTGAATAAGCTTCAGTTTGAGCTTTGGTTCAACTCAATCGGACTTACGGTTTGAAAGTTATGCCTATTTCCGTGAACGGATGCAGAACCGGAAACTTGGATTTGGAATTAGCATATCCCTTTCGGATCGGATCGGCCTAGGAGGACCGGATCGGATTAAGACATCACTCCTTCACCAACTCAGCATCTTCCCTTCAACGCACAGGTGCCGGATCGGATTGGAGACCCCGGTTCGGATCGGGATGAGGCAGACCCGACCCGCCTGCATTAATCTACACAAAACTTCGCAATGTCTTCGGCTCCAAAGCTCCGCACCGGTTCGGATCGAGACCGAACCGATCCCCCTCGACTCTGCACAGAAGTGCACGCACGCTCTCTGCTAGAACAACCGGCTCGGTTCGGATCCCATCCGAACCGACTGGGCCTGCTGCTGCCACACTTCAGATTTGACTGATTCTCTTGCCATAACCACCTCCTACAAACACGGATCGGCCTCCACCTATCCTAGCACGACCTGAATACCACTTCTCCACTACTTCCGAGATCACCTCAGCGCGTGCCACGTGCCCCTCCGATCCGAACCGATTCAGACTCCCTGGCACTCCTCTACGCCTATAAATACACCACAACATGGCCATTTCAAGGGACTTTTGGCACTTGTTCTGGAGGGATTCCACCATTATCGACACAAGGACTTTGTGAACAGCGGAAGACCGCCCTCTAATCAATCAAAACACGAGGATTTCGTGTATAATCTTCCCTTTAATCTCCTCTTCTTCACTGTAAACACGAGGATTTCATGTATAAACTGCAAACAAACATCATTGTAATAGTTTACTTAAGATTTAAGAAACTATAAAGTGGACGTAGGCTTGGATTGAGCCCAACCACTATAAAAATATTGTGTGTATGCTTTACTTTTACTGCTTTTTCTGCATTGTTCGGTGATCGTGAGGTTGTCACGTTGAATTTGGGTGTTAATACCAAAATTTGGTCTAACATTTTCACACATATTTGCTTTCTCTTCTTCGCAGGTATGGATTATACTTGCAGCTGGCATGCCCGGATCGGCCTTGGATTTCTTCGATTATCCAGAACACATCTTCCTTCATTCAGCAAGATATGTTCTGGGGGGCAAAATGTTGACCCGCTTTTTAGTCAAAGCAGTCATACATGGAATCTCTTCTGAACAATACGCTCAAGTGTTTGGAATACCGTCAGAAGACAGCAAGCGATTTGGTTGAAATCGCATCACAAACAAAGAATGGCCCGGATCTCCTATCGGACGACCTTTTCTGGGCCCGAAATCATCAATTACGGAGCTGAGCTCAGTAATTCTCGTAGCTCTCTGAATAAGCTTCAGTTTGAGCTTTGGTTCAACTCAATCGGACTTACGGTTTGAAAGTTATGCCTATTTCCGTGAACGGATGCAGAACCGGAAACTTGGATTTGGAATTAGCATATCCCTTTCGGATCGGATCGGCCTAGGAGGACCGGATCGGATTAAGACATCACTCCTTCACCAACTCAGCATCTTCCCTTCAACGCACAGGTGCCGGATCGGATTGGAGACCCCGGTTCGGATCGGGATGAGGCAGACCCGACCCGCCTGCATTAATCTACACAAAACTTCGCAATGTCTTCGGCTCCAAAGCTCCGCACCGGTTCGGATCGAGACCGAACCGATCCCCCTCGACTCTGCACAGAAGTGCACGCACGCTCTCTGCTAGAACAACCGGCTCGGTTCGGATCCCATCCGAACCGACTGGGCCTGCTGCTGCCACACTTCAGATTTGACTGATTCTCTTGCCATAACCACCTCCTACAAACACGGATCGGCCTCCACCTATCCTAGCACGACCTGAATACCACTTCTCCACTACTTCCGAGATCACCTCAGCGCGTGCCACGTGCCCCTCCGATCCGAACCGATTCAGACTCCCTGGCACTCCTCTACGCCTATAAATACACCACAACATGGCCATTTCAAGGGACTTTTGGCACTTGTTCTGGAGGGATTCCACCATTATCGACACAAGGACTTTGTGAACAGCGGAAGACCGCCCTCTAATCAATCAAAACACGAGGATTTCGTGTATAATCTTCCCTTTAATCTCCTCTTCTTCACTGTAAACACGAGGATTTCATGTATAAACTGCAAACAAACATCATTGTAATAGTTTACTTAAGATTTAAGAAACTATAAAGTGGACGTAGGCTTGGATTGAGCCCAACCACTATAAAAATATTGTGTGTATGCTTTACTTTTACTGCTTTTTCTGCATTGTTCGGTGATCGTGAGGTTGTCACGTTGAATTTGGGTGTTAATACTAAAATTTGGTCTAACATTTTCACACATATTTGCTTTCTCTTCTTCGCAGGTATGGATTATACTTGCAGCTGGCATGCCCGGATCGGCCTTGGATTTCTTCGATTATCCAGAACACATCTTCCTTCATTCAGCAAGATATGTTCTGGGGGGCAAAATGTTGACCCGCTTTTTAGTCAAAGCAGTCATACATGGAATCTCTTCTGAACAATACGCTCAAGTGTTTGGAATACCGTCAGAAGACAGCAAGCGATTTGGTTGAAATCGCATCACAAACAAAGAATGGCCCGGATCTCCTATCGGACGACCTTTTCTGGGCCCGAAATCATCAATTACGGAGCTGAGCTCAGTAATTCTCGTAGCTCTCTGAATAAGCTTCAGTTTGAGCTTTGGTTCAACTCAATCGGACTTACGGTTTGAAAGTTATGCCTATTTCCGTGAACGGATGCAGAACCGGAAACTTGGATTTGGAATTAGCATATCCCTTTCGGATCGGATCGGCCTAGGAGGACCGGATCGGATTAAGACATCACTCCTTCACCAACTCAGCATCTTCCCTTCAACGCACAGGTGCCGGATCGGATTGGAGACCCCGGTTCGGATCGGGATGAGGCAGACCCGACCCGCCTGCATTAATCTACACAAAACTTCGCAATGTCTTCGGCTCCAAAGCTCCGCACCGGTTCGGATCGAGACCGAACCGATCCCCCTCGACTCTGCACAGAAGTGCACGCACGCTCTCTGCAAGAACAACCGGCTCGGTTCGGATCCAATCCGAACCGACTGGGCCTGCTGCTGCCACACTTCAGATTTGACTGATTCTCTTGCCATAACCACCTCCTACAAACACGGATCGGCCTCCACCTATCCTAGCACGACCTGAATACCACTTCTCCACTACTTCCGAGATCACCTCAGCGCGTGCCACGTGCCCCTCCGATCCGAACCGATTCAGACTCCCTGGCACTCCTCTACGCCTATAAATACACCACAACATGGCCATTTCAAGGGACTTTTGGCACTTGTTCTGGAGGGATTCCACCATTATCGACACAAGGACTCTGTGAACAGCGGAAGACCGCCCTCTAATCAATCAAAACACGAGGATTTCGTGTATAATCTTCCCTTTAATCTCCTCTTCTTCACTGTAAACACGAGGATTTCATGTATAAACTGCAAACAAACATCATTGTAATAGTTTACTTAAGATTTAAGAAACTATAAAGTGGACGTAGGCTTGGATTGAGCCCAACCACTATAAAAATATTGTGTGTATGCTTTACTTTTACTGCTTTTTCTGCATTGTTCGGTGATCGTGAGGTTGTCACGTTGAATTTGGGTGTTAATACCAAAATTTGGTCTAACATTTTCACACATATTTGCTTTCTCTTCTTCGCAGGTATGGATTATACTTGCAGCTGGCAGGCCCGGATCGGCCTTGGATTTCTTCGATTATCCAGAACACATCTTCCTTCATTCAGCAAGATATGTTCTGGGGGGCAAAATGTTGACCCGCTTTTTAGTCAAAGCAGTCATACATGGAATCTCTTCTGAACAATACGCTCAAGTGTTGGGAATACCGTCAGAAGACAGCAAGCGATTTGGTTGAAATCGCATCACAAACAAAGAATGGCCCGGATCTCCTATCGGACGACCTTTTCTGGGCCCGAAATCATCAATTACGGAGCAGAGCTCAGTAATTCTCGTAGCTCTCTGAATAAGCTTCAGTTTGAGCTTTGGTTCAACTCAATCGGACTTACGGTTTGAAAGTTATGCCTATTTCCGTGAACAGATGCAGAACCGGAAACTTGGATTTGGAATTAGCATATCCCTTTCGGATCGGATCGGCCTAGGAGGACCGGATCGGATTAAGACATCACTCCTTCACCAACTCAGCATCTTCCCTTCAACGCACAGGTGCCGGATCGGATTGGAGACCCCGGTTCGGATCGGGATGAGGCAGACCCGACCCGCCTGCATTAATCTACACAAAACTTCGCAATGTCTTCGGCTCCAAAGCTCCGCACCGGTTCGGATCGAGACCGAACCGATCCCCCTCGACTCTGCACAGAAGTGCACGCACGCTCTCTGCAAGAACAACCGGCTCGGTTCGGATCCAATCCGAACCGACTGGGCCTGCTGCTGCCACACTTCAGATTTGACTGATTCTCTTGCCATAACCACCTCCTACAAACACGGATCGGCCTCCACCTATCCTAGCACGACCTGAATACCACTTCTCCACTACTTCCGAGATCACCTCAGCGCGTGCCACGTGCCCCTCCGATCCGAACCGATTCAGACTCCCTGGCACTCCTCTACGCCTATAAATACACCACAACATGGCCATTTCAAGGGACTTTTGGCACTTGTTCTGGAGGGATTCCACCATTATCGACACAAGGACTTTGTGAACAGCGGAAGACCGGCCTCTAATCAATCAAAACACGAGGATTTCGTGTATAATCTTCCCTTTAATCTCCTCTTCTTCACTGTAAACACGAGGATTTCATGTATAAACTGCAAACAAACATCATTGTAATAGTTTACTTAAGATTTAAGAAACTATAAAGTGGACGTAGGCTTGGATTGAGCCCAACCACTATAAAAATATTGTGTGTATGCTTTACTTTTACTGCTTTTTCTGCATTGTTCGGTGATCGTGAGGTTGTCACGTTGAATTTGGGTGTTAGTACCAAAATTTGGTCTAACATTTTCACACATATTTGCTTTTTCTTCTTGGCAGGTATGGATTATACTTGCAGCTGGCAGGCCCGGATCGGCCTTGGATTTCTTGGATTATCCAGAACACATCTTCCTTCATTCAACAAGATATGTTCTGGGGGGCAAAATGTTGACCCGCTTTTTAGTCAAAGCAGTCATACATGGAATCTCTTCTGAACAATACGCTCAAGTGTTGGGAATACCGTCAGAAGACAGCAAGCGATTTGGTTGAAATCGCATCACAAACAAAGAATGGCCCGGATCTCCTGTCGGACGACGTTTTCTGGGCCCGAAATCATCAATTACGGAGCAAAGCTCAGTAATTTTCGTAGCTCTCTGAATAATCTTCAGTTTGAGCTTTGGTTCAACTCAATCGGACTTACGGTTTGAAAGTTATGCCTATTTCCGTGAACGGATGCAGAACCGGAAACTTGGATTTGGAATTAGCATATCCCTTTCGGATCGGATCGGCCTAGGAGGACCGGATCGGATTAAGACATCACTCCTTCACCAACTCAGCATCTTCCCTTCAACGCACAGGTGCCGGATCGGATCGGAGACCCCGGTTCGGATCGGGATGAGGCAGACCCGACCCGCCTGCATTAATCTACACAAAACTTCGCAATGTCTTCGGCTCCAAAGCTCCGCACCGGTTCGGATCGAGACCGAACCGATCCCCCTCGACTCTGCACAGAAGTGCACGCACGCTCTCTGCTAGAACAACCGGCTCGGTTCGGATCCAATCCGAACCGACTGGGCCTGCTGCTGCCACACTTCAGATTTGACTGATTCTCCTGCCATAACCACCTCCTACAAACACGGATCGGCCTCCACCTATCCTAGCACGACCTGAATACCACTTCTCCACTACTTCCGAGATCACCTCAGCGCGTGCCACGTGCCCCTCCGATCCGAACCGATTCAGACTCCCTGGCACTCCTCTACGCCTATAAATACACCACAACATGGCCATTTCAAGGGACTTTTGGCACTTGTTCTGGAGGGATTCCAACATTATCGACACAAGGACTTTGTGAACAGCGGAAGACCGCCCTCTAATCAATCAAAACACGAGGATTTCGTGTATAATCTTCCCTTTAATCTCCTCTTCTTCACTGTAAACACGAGGATTTCATGTATAAACTGCAAACAAACATCATTGTAATAGTTTACTTAAGATTTAAGAAACTATAAAGTGGACGTAGGCTTGGATTGAGCCCAACCACTATAAAAATATTGTGTGTATGCTTTACTTTTACTGCTTTTTCTGCATTGTTCGGTGATCGTGAGGTTGTCACGTTGAATTTGGGTGTTAGTACCAAAATTTGGTCTAACATTTTCACACATATTTGCTTTCTCTTCTTCGCAGGTATGGATTATACTTGCAGCTGGCAGGCCCGGATCGGCCTTGGATTTCTTGGATTATCCAGAACACATCTTCCTTCATTCAGCAAGATATGTTCTGGGGGGCAAAATGTTGACCCGCTTTTTAGTCAAAGCAGTCATACATGGAATCTCTTCTGAACAATACGCTCAAGTGTTGGGAATACCGTCAGAAGACAGCAAGCGATTTGGTTGAAATCGCATCACAAACAAAGAATGGCCCGGATCTCCTATCGGATGACGTTTTCTGGGCCCGAAATCATCAATTATGGAGCAAAGCTCAGTAATTTTCGTAGCTCTCTGAATAATCTTCAGTTTGAGCTTTGGTTCAACTCAATCGGACTTACGGTTTGAAAGTTATGCCTATTTCCGTGATCGGATGCAGAACCGGAAACTTGGATTTGGAATTAGCATATCCCTTTCGGATCGGATCGGCCTAGGAGGACCGGATCGGATTAAGACATCACTCCTTCACCAACTCAGCATCTTCCCTTCAACGCACAGGTGCCGGATCGGATTGGAGACCCCGGTTCGGATCGGGATGAGGCAGACCCGACCCGCCTGCATTAATCTACACAAAACTTCGCAATGTCTTCGGCTCCAAAGCTCCGCACCGGTTCGGATCGAGACCGAACCGATCCCCCTCGACTCTGCACAGAAGTGCACGCACGCTCTCTGCTAGAACAACCGGCTCGGTTCGGATCCCATCCGAACCGACTGGGCCTGCTGCTGCCACACTTCAGATTTGACTGATTCTCTTGCCATAACCACCTCCTACAAACACGGATCGGCCTCCACCTATCCTAGCACGACCTGAATACCACTTCTCCACTACTTCCGAGATCACCTCAGCGCGTGCCACGTGCCCCTCCGATCCGAACCGATTCAGACTCCCTGGCACTCCTCTACGCCTATAAATACACCACAACATGGCCATTTCAAGGGACTTTTGGCACTTGTTCTGGAGGGATTCCACCATTATCGACACAAGGACTTTGTGAACAGCGGAAGACCGCCCTCTAATCAATCAAAACACGAGGATTTCGTGTATAATCTTCCCTTTAATCTCCTCTTCTTCACTGTAAACACGAGGATTTCATGTATAAACTGCAAACAAACATCATTGTAATAGTTTACTTAAGATTTAAGAAACTATAAAGTGGACGTAGGCTTGGATTGAGCCCAACCACTATAAAAATATTGTGTGTATGCTTTACTTTTACTGCTTTTTCTGCATTGTTCGGTGATCGTGAGGTTGTCACGTTGAATTTGGGTGTTAATACCAAAATTTGGTCTAACATTTTCACACATATTTGCTTTCTCTTCTTCGCAGGTATGGATTATACTTGCAGCTGGCATGCCCGGATCGGCCTTGGATTTCTTCGATTATCCAGAACACATCTTCCTTCATTCAGCAAGATATGTTCTGGGGGGCAAAATGTTGACCCGCTTTTTAGTCAAAGCAGTCATACATGGAATCTCTTCTGAACAATACGCTCAAGTGTTGGGAATACCATCAGAAGACAACAAGCGATTTGGTTGAAATCGCATCACAAACAAAGAATGGCCCGGATCTCCTATCGGACGACCTTTTCTGGGCCCGAAATCATCAATTACGGAGCTGAGCTCTGTAACTCTCGTAGCTCTCTGAATAAGCTTCAGTTTGAGCTTTGGTTCAACTCAATCGGACTTACGGTTTGAAAGTTATGCCTATTTCCGTGAACGGATGCAGAACCGGAAACTTGGATTTGGAATTAGCATATCCCTTTCGGATCGGATCGGCCTAGGAGGACCGGATCGGATTAAGACATCACTCCTTCACCAACTCAGCATCTTCCCTTCAACGCACAGGTGCCGGATCGGATTGGAGACCCCGGTTCGGATCGGGATGAGGCAGACCCGACCCGCCTGCATTAATCTACACAAAACTTCGCAATGTCTTCGGCTCCAAAGCTCCGCACCGGTTCGGATCGAGACCGAACCGATCCCCCTCGACTCTGCACAGAAGTGCACGCACGCTCTCTGCTAGAACAACCGGCTCGGTTCGGATCCAATCCGAACCGACTGGGCCTGCTGCTGCCACACTTCAGATTTGACTGATTCTCTTGCCATAACCACCTCCTACAAACACGGATCGGCCTCCACCTATCCTAGCACGACCTGAATACCACTTCTCCACTACTTCCGAGATCACCTTAGCGCGTGCCACGTGCCCCTCCGATCCGAACCGATTCAGACTCCCTGGCACTCCTCTACGCCTATAAATACACCACAACATGGCCATTTCAAGGGACTTTTGGCACTTGTTCTGGAGGGATTCCACCATTATCGACACAAGGACTTTGTGAACATCGGAAGACCGCCCTCTAATCAATCAAAACACGAGGATTTCGTGTATAATCTTCCCTTTAATCTCCTCTTCTTCACTGTAAACACGAGGATTTCATGTATAAACTGCAAACAAACATCATTGTAATAGTTTACTTAAGATTTAAGAAACTATAAAGTGGACGTAGGCTTGGATTGAGCCCAACCACTATAAAAATATTGTGTGTATGCTTTACTTTTACTGCTTTTTCTGCATTGTTCGGTGATCGTGAGGTTGTCACGTTGAATTTGGGTGTTAATACCAAAATTTGGTCTAACATTTTCACACATATTTGCTTTCTCTTCTTCGCAGGTATGGATTATACTTGCAGCTGGCAGGCCCGGATCGGCCTTGGATTTCTTCGATTATCCAGAACACATCTTCCTTCATTCAGCAAGATATGTTCTGGGGGGCAAAATGTTGACCCGCTTTTTAGTCAAAGCAGTCATACATGGAATCTCTTCTGAACAATACGCTCAAGTGTTTGGAATACCGTCAGAAGACAGCAAGCGATTTGGTTGAAATCGCATCACAAACAAAGAATGGCCCGGATCTCCTATCGGACGACCTTTTGTGGGCCCGAAATCATCAATTACGGAGCTAAGCTCGGTAATTCTCGTAGCTCTCTGAATAATCTTCAGTTTGAGCTTTGGTTCAACTCAATCGGGCTTACGGTTTGAATGTTATGCCCATTTCCGTGAACGGATGCAGAACCGGAAACTTGGATTTGGAATTAGCATATCCCTTTCGGATCGGATCGGCCTAGGAGGACCGGATCGGATTAAGACATCACTCCTTCACCAACTCAGCATCTTCCCTTCAACGCACAGGTGCCGGATCGGATTGGAGACCCCGGTTCGGATCGGGATGAGGCAGACCCGACCCGCCTGCATTAATCTACACAAAACTTCGCAATGTCTTCGGCTCCAAAGCTCCGCACCGGTTCGGATCGAGACCGAACCGATCCCCCTCGACTCTGCACAGAAGTGCACGCACGCTCTCTGCTAGAACAACCGGCTCGGTTCGGATCCAATCCGAACCGACTGGGCCTGCTGCTGCCACACTTCAGATTTGACTGATTCTCTTGCCATAACCACCTCCTACAAACACGGATCGGCCTCCACCTATCCTAGCACGACCTGAATACCACTTCTCCACTACTTCCGAGATCACCTCAGCGCGTGCCACGTGCCCCTCCGATCCGAACCGATTCAGACTCCCTGGCACTCCTCTACGCCTATAAATACACCACAACATGGCCATTTCAAGGGACTTTTGGCACTTGTTCTGGAGGGATTCCACCATTATCGACACAAGGACTTTGTGAACAGCGGAAGACCGCCCTCTAATCAATCAAAACACGAGGATTTCGTGTATAATCTTCCCTTTAATCTCCTCTTCTTCACTGTAAACACGAGGATTTCATGTATAAACTGCAAACAAACATCATTGTAATAGTTTACTTAAGATTTAAGAAACTATAAAGTGGACGTAGGCTTGGATTGAGCCCAACCACTATAAAAATATTGTGTGTATGCTTTACTTTTACTGCTTTTTCTGCATTGTTCGGTGATCGTGAGGTTGTCACGTTGAATTTGGGTGTTAATACCAAAATTTGGTCTAACATTTTCACACATATTTGCTTTCTCTTCTTCGCAGGTATGGATTATACTTGCAGCTGGCAGGCCCGGATCGGCCTTGGATTTCTTCGATTATCCAGAACACATCTTCCTTCATTCAGCAAGATATGTTCTGGGGGGCAAAATGTTGACCCGCTTTTTAGTCAAAGCAGTCATACATGGAATCTCTTCTGAACAATACGCTCAAGTGTTGGGAATACCGTCAGAAGACAGCAAGCGATTTGGTTGAAATCGCATCACAAACAAAGAATGGCCCGGATCTCCTATCGGACGACCTTTTCTGGGCCCGAAATCATCAATTACGGAGCTAAGCTCAGTAATTCTCGTAGCTCTCTGAATAATCTTCAGTTTGAGCTTTGGTTCAACTCAATCGGGCTTACGGTTTGAATGTTATGCCCATTTCCGTGAACGGATGCAAAACCGGAAACTTGGATTTGGAATTAGCATATCCCTTTCGGATCGGATCGGCCTAGGAGGACCGGATCGGATTAAGACATCACTCCTTCACCAACTCAGCATCTTCCCTTCAACGCACAGATGCCGGATCGGATTGGAGACCCCGGTTCGGATCGGGATGAGGCAGACCCGACCCGCCTGCATTAATCTACACAAAACTTCGCAATGTCTTCGGCTCCAAAGCTCCGCACCGGTTCGGATCGAGACCGAACCGGTCCCCCTCGACTCTGCACAGAAGTGCACGCACGCTCTCTGCTAGAACAACCGGCTCGGTTCGGATCCAATCCGAACCGACTGGGCCTGCTGCTGCCACACTTCAGATTTGACTGATTCTCTTTCCATAACCACCTCCTACAAACACGGATCGGCCTCCACCTATCCTAGCACGACCTGAATACCACTTCTCCACTACTTCCGAGATCACCTCAGCGCGTGCCACGTGCCCCTCCGATCCGAACCGATTCAGACTCCCTGGCACTCCTCTACGCCTATAAATACACCACAACATGGCCATTTCAAGGGACTTTTGGCACTTGTTCTGGAGGGATTCCACCATTATCGACACAAGGACTTTGTGAACATCGGAAGACCGCCCTCTAATCAATCAAAACACGAGGATTTCGTGTATAATCTTCCCTTTAATCTCCTCTTCTTCACTGTAAACACGAGGATTTCATGTATAAACTGCAAACAAACATCATTGTAATAGTTTACTTAAGATTTAAGAAACTATAAAGTGGACGTAGGCTTGGATTGAGCCCAACCACTATAAAAATATTGTGTGTATGCTTTACTTTTACTGCTTTTTCTGCATTGTTCGGTGATCGTGAGGTTGTCACGTTGAATTTGGGTGTTAATACCAAAATTTGGTCTAACATTTTCACACATATTTGCTTTCTCTTCTTCGCAGGTATGGATTATACTTGCAGCTGGCAGGCCCGGATCGGCCTTGGATTTCTTCGATTATCCAGAACACATCTTCCTTCATTCAGCAAGATATGTTCTGGGGGGCAAAATGTTGACCCGCTTTTTAGTCAAAGCAGTCATACATGGAATCTCTTCTGAACAATACGCTCAAGTGTTGGGAATACCGTCAGAAGACAGCAAGCGATTTGGTTGAAATCGCATCACAAACAAAGAATGGCCCGGATCTCCTATCGGACGACCTTTTCTGGGCCCGAAATCATCAATTACGGAGCTAAGCTCAGTAATTCTCGTAGCTCTCTGAATAATCTTCAGTTTGAGCTTTGGTTCAACTCAATCGGGCTTACGGTTTGAATGTTATGCCCATTTCCGTGAACGGATGCAGAACCGGAAACTTGGATTTGGAATTAGCATATCCCTTTCGGATCGGATCGGCCTAGGAGGACCGGATCGGATTAAGACATCACTCCTTCACCAACTCAGCATCTTCCCTTCAACGCACAGGTGCCGGATCGGATTGGAGACCCCGGTTCGGATCGGGATGAGGCAGACCCGACCCGCCTGCATTAATCTACACAAAACTTCGCACTGTCTTCGGCTCCAAAGCTCCGCACCGGTTCGGATCGAGACCGAACCGATCCCCCTCGACTCTGCACAGAAGTGCACGCACGCTCTCTGCTAGAACAACCGGCTCGGTTCGGATCCAATCCGAACCGACTGGGCCTGCTGCTGCCACACTTCAGATTTGACTGATTCTCTTGCCATAACCACCTCCTACAAACACGGATCGGCCTCCACCTATCCTAGCACGACCTGAATACCACTTCTCCACTACTTCCGAGATCACCTCAGCGCGTGCCACGTGCCCCTCCGATCCGAACCGATTCAGACTCCCTGGCACTCCTCTACGCCTATAAATACACCACAACATGGCCATTTCAAGGGACTTTTGGCACTTGTTCTGGAGGGATTCCACCATTATCGACACAAGGACTTTGTGAACATCGGAAGACCGCCCTCTAATCAATCAAAACACGAGGATTTCGTGTATAATCTTCCCTTTAATCTCCTCTTCTTCACTGTAAACACGAGGATTTCATGTATAAACTGCAAACAAACATCATTGTAATAGTTTACTTAAGATTTAAGAAACTATAAAGTGGACGTAGGCTTGGATTGAGCCCAACCACTATAAAAATATTGTGTGTATGCTTTACTTTTACTGCTTTTTCTGCATTGTTCGGTGATCGTGAGGTTGTCACGTTGAATTTGGGTGTTAATACCAAAATTTGGTCTAACATTTTCACACATATTTGCTTTCTCTTCTTCGCAGGTATGGATTATACTTGCAGCTGGCAGGCCCGGATCGGCCTTGGATTTCTTCGATTATCCAGAACACATCTTCCTTCATTCAGCAAGATATGTTCTGGGGGGCAAAATGTTGACCCGCTTTTTAGTCAAAGCAGTCATACATGGAATCTCTTCTGAACAATACGCTCAAGTGTTGGGAATACCGTCAGAAGACAGCAAGCGATTTGGTTGAAATCTCATCACAAACAAAGAATGGCCCGGATCTCCTATCGGACGACCTTTTCTGGCCCCGAAATCATCAATTACGGAGCTAAGCTCAGTAATTCTCGTAGCTCTCTGAATAATCTTCAGTTTGAGCTTTGGTTCAACTCAATCGGGCTTACGGTTTGAATGTTATGCCCATTTCCGTGAACGGATGCAGAACCGGAAACTTGGATTTGGAATTAGCATATCCCTTTCGGATCGGATCGGCCTAGGAGGACCGGATCGGATTAAGACATCACTCCTTCACCAACTCAGCATCTTCCCTTCAATGCACAGGTGCCGGATTGGATTGGAGACCCTGGTTCGGATCGGGATTAGGCAGACCCGACCCGCCTGCATTAATCTACACAAAACTTCGCAATGTCTTCGGCTCCAAAGCTCCGCACCGGTTCGGATCGAGACCGAACCGATCCCCCTCGACTCTGCACAGAAGTGCACGCACGCTCTCTGCTAGAACAACCGGCTCGGTTCGGATCCAATCCGAACCGACTGGGCCTGCTGCTGCCACACTTCAGATTTGACTGATTCTCTTGCCATAACCACCTCCTACAAACACTGATCGGCCTCCACCTATCCTAGCACGACCTGAATACCACTTCTCCACTACTTCCGAAATCACCTCAGCGCGTGCCACGTGCCCCTCCGATCCGAACCGATTCAGACTCCCTGGCACTCCTCTACGCCTATAAATACACCACAACATGGCCATTTCAAGGGACTTTTGGCACTTGTTCTGGAGGGATTCCACCATTATCGACACAAGGACTTTGTGAACATCGGAAGACCGCCCTCTAATCAATCAAAACACGAGGATTTCGTGTATAATCTTCCCTTTAATCTCCTCTTCTTCACTGTAAACAGGAGGATTTCATGTATAAACTGCAAACAAACATCATTGTAATAGTTTACTTAAGATTTAAGAAACTATAAAGTGGACGTAGGCTTGGATTGAGCCCAACCACTATAAAAATATTGTGTGTATGCTTTACTTTTACTGCTTTTTCTGCATTGTTCGGTGATCGTGAGGTTGTCACGTTGAATTTGGGTGTTAATACCAAAATTTGGTCTAACATTTTCACACATATTTGCTTTCTCTTCTTCGCAGGTATGGATTATACTTGCAGCTGGCAGGCCCGGATCGGCCTTGGATTTCTTCGATTATCCAGAACACATCTTCCTTCATTCAGCAAGATATGTTCTGGGGGGCAAAATGTTGACCCGCTTTTTATTCAAAGCAGTCATACATGGAATCTCTTCTGAACAATACGCTCAAGTGTTGGGAATACCGTCAGAAGACAGCTAGCGATTTGGTTGAAATCGCATCACAAACAAAGAATGGCCCGGATCTCCTATCGGACGACCTTTTATGGGCCCGAAATCATCAATTACGGAGCTAAGCTCAGTAATTCTCGTAGCTCTCTGAATAATTTTCAGTTTGAGCTTTGGTTCAACTCAATCGGGCTTACGGTTTGAATGTTATGCCCATTTCCGTGAACGGATGCAGAACCGGAAACTTGGATTTGGAATTAGCATATCCCTTTCGGATCGGATCGGCCTAGGAGGACCGGATCGGATTAAGACATCACTCCTTCACCAACTCAGCATCTTCCCTTCAACGCACAGGTGCCGGATCGGATTGGAGACCCCGGTTCGGATCGGGATGAGGCAGACCCGACCCGCCTGCATTAATCTACACAAAACTTCGCAATGTCTTCGGCTCCAAAGCTCCGCACCGGTTCGGATCGAGACCGAACCGATCCCCCTCGACTCTGCACAGAAGTGCACGCACGCTCTCTGCTAGAACAACCGGCTCGGTTCGGATCCAATCCGAACCGACTGGGCCTGCTGCTGCCACACTTCAGATTTGACTGATTCTCTTGCCATAACCACCTCCTACAAACACTGATCGGCCTCCACCTATCCTAGCACGACCTGAATACCACTTCTCCACTACTTCCGAGATCACCTCAGCGCGTGCCACGTGCCCCTCCGATCCGAACCGATTCAGACTCCCTGGCACTCCTCTACGCCTATAAATACACCACAACATGGCCATTTCAAGGGACTTTTGGGACTTGTTCTGGAGGGATTCCACCATTATCGACACAAGGACTTTGTGAACAGCGGAAGACCGCCCTCTAATCAATCAAAACACGAGGATTTCGTGTATAATCTTCCCTTTAATCTCCTCTTCTTCACTGTAAACACGAGGATTTCATGTATAAATTGCAAACAAACGTCATTGTAATAGTTTACTTAAGATTTAAGAAACTATAAAGTGGACGTAGGCTTGGATTGAGCCCAACCACTATAAAAATATTGTGTGTATGCTTTACTTTTACTGCTTTTTCTGCATTGTTCGGTGATCGTGAGGTTGTCACGTTGAATTTGGGTGTTAATACCAAAATTTGGTCTAACATTTTCACACATATTTGCTTTCTCTTCTTCGCAGGTATGGATTATACTTGCAGCTGGCAGGCCCGGATCGGCCTTGGATTTCTTCGATTATCCAGAACACATCTTCCTTCATTCAGCAAGTTATGTTCTGGGGGGCAATATGTTGACCCGCTTTTTATTCAAAGCAGTCATACATGGAATCTCTTCTGAACAATACGCTCAAGTGTTGGGAATACCGTCAGAAGACAGCAAGCGATTTGGTTGAAATCGCATCACAAACAAAGAATGGCCCGGATCTCCTATCGGACGACCTTTTATGGGCCCGAAATCATCAATTACGGAGCTAAGGTCAGTAATTCTCGTAGCTCTCTGAATAATCTTCAGTTTGAGCTTTGGTTCAACTCAATCGGGCTTACGGTTTGAATGTTATGCCCATTTCCGTGAACGGATGCAGAACCGGAAACTTGGATTTGGAATTAGCATATCCCTTTCGGATCGGATCGGCCTAGGAGGACCGGATCGGATTAAGACATCACTCCTTCACCAACTCAGCATCTTCCCTTCAACGCACAGGTGCCGGATCGGATTGGAGACCCCGGTTCGGATCGGGATGAGGCAGACCCGACCCGCCTGCATTAATCTACACAAAACTTCGCAATGTCTTCGGCTCCAAAGCTCCGCACCGGTTCGGATCGAGACCGAACCGATCCCCCTCGACTCTGCACAGAAGTGCACGCACGCTCTCTGCTAGAACAACCGGCTCGGTTCGGATCCAATCCGAACCGACTGGGCCTGCTGCTGCCACACTTCAGATTTGACTGATTCTCTTGCCATAACCACCTCCTACAAACACTGATCGGCCTCCACCTATCCTAGCACGACCTGAATACCACTTCTCCACTACTTCCGAGATCACCTCAGCGCGTGCCACGTGCCCCTCCGATCCGAACCGATTCAGACTCCCTGGCACTCCTCTACGCCTATAAATACACCACAACATGGCCATTTCAAGGGACTTTTGGGACTTGTTCTGGAGGGATTCCACCATTATCGACACAAGGACTTTGTGAACAGCGGAAGACCGCCCTCTAATCAATCAAAACACGAGGATTTCGTGTATAATCTTCCCTTTAATCTCCTCTTCTTCACTGTAAACACGAGGATTTCATGTATAAACTGCAAACAAACGTCATTGTAATAATTTACTTAAGATTTAAGAAACTATAAAGTGGACGTAGGCTTGGATTGAGCCCAACCACTATAAAAATATTGTGTGTATGCTTTACTTTTACTGCTTTTTCTGCATTGTTCGGTGATCGTGAGGTTGTCACGTTGAATTTGGGTGTTAATACCAAAATTTGGTCTAACATTTTCACACATATTTGCTTTCTCTTCTTCGCAGGTATGGATTATACTTGCAGCTGGCAGGCCCGGATCGGCCTTGGATTTCTTCGATTATCCAGAACACATCTTCCTTCATTCAGCAAGATATGTTCTGGGGGGCAAAATGTTGACCCGCTTTTTAGTCAAAGCAGTCATACATGGAATCTCTTCTGAACAATACGCTCAAGTGTTGGGAATACCGTCAGAAGACAGCAAGCGATTTGGTTGAAATCGCATCACAAACAAAGAATGGCCCGGATCTCCTATCGGACGACCTTTTCTGGGCCCGAAATCATCAATTACGGAGCTGAGCTCTGTAGTTCTCGTAGCTCTCTGAATAAGCTTCAGTTTGAGCTTTGGTTCAACTCAATCGGACTTACGGTTTGAAAGTTATGCCCATTTCCGTGAATGGATGCAGAACCGGAAACTTGGATTTGGAATTAGCATATCCCATTCGGATCGGATCGGCCTAGGAGGACCGGATCGGATTAAGACATCACTCCTTCACCAACTCAGCATCTTCCCTTCAACGCACAGGTGCCGGATCGGATTGGAGACCCCGGTTCGGATCGGGATGAGGCAGACCCGACCCGCCTGCATTAATCTACACAAAACTTCGCAATGTCTTCGGCTCCAAAGCTCCGCACCGGTTCGGATCGAGACCGAACCGATCCCCCTCGACTCTGCACAGAAGTGCACGCACGCTCTCTGCTAGAACAACCGGCTCGGTTCGGATCCAATCCGAACCGACTGGGCCTGCTGCTGCCACACTTCAGATTTGACTGATTCTCTTGCCATAACCACCTCCTACAAACACGGATCGGCCTCCACCTATCCTAGCACGACCTGAATACCACTTCTCCACTACTTCCGAGATCACCTCAGCGCGTGCCACGTGCCCCTCCGATCCGAACCGATTCAGACTCCCTGGCACTCCTCTACGCCTATAAATACACCACAACATGGCCATTTCAAGGGACTTTTGGCACTTGTTCTGGAGGGATTCCACCATTATCGACACAAGGACTTTGTGAACAGCGGAAGACCGCCCTCTAATCAATCAAAACACGAGGATTTCGTGTATAATCTTCCCTTTAATCTCCTCTTCTTCACTGTAAACACGAGGATTTCATGTATAAACTACAAACAAACGTCATTGTAATAGTTTACTTAAGATTTAAGAAACTATAAAGTGGACGTAGGCTTGGATTGAGCCCAACCACTATAAAAATATTGTGTGTATGCTTTACTTTTACTGCTTTTTCTGCATTGTTCGGTGATCGTGAGGTTGTCACGTTGAATTTGGGTGTTAATACCAAAATTTGGTCTAACATTTTCACACATATTTGCTTTCTCTTCTTCGCAGGTATGGATTATACTTGCAGCTGGCAGGCCCGGATCGGCCTTGGATTTCTTCGATTATCCAGAACACATCTTCCTTCATTCAGCAAGATATGTTCTGGGGGGCAAAATGTTGACCCGCTTTTTAGTCAAAGCAGTCATACATGGAATCTCTTCTGAACAATACGCTCAAGTGTTGGGAATACCGTCAGAAGACAGCAAGCGATTTGGTTGAAATCGCATCACAAACAAAGAATGGCCCGGATCTCCTATCGGACGACCTTTTCTGGGCCCGAAATCATCAATTACGGAGCTGAGCTCTGTAGTTCTCGTAGCTCTCTGAATAAGCTTCAGTTTGAGCTTTGGTTCAACTCAATCGGACTTACGGTTTGAAAGTTATGCCCATTTCCGTGAATGGATGCAGAACCGGAAACTTGGATTTGGAATTAGCATATCCCATTCGGATCGGATCGGCCTAGGAGGACCGGATCGGATTAAGACATCACTCCTTCACCAACTCAGCATCTTCCCTTCAACGCACAGGTGCCGGATCGGATTGGAGACCCCGGTTCGGATCGGGATGAGGCAGACCCGACCCGCCTGCATTAATCTACACAAAACTTCGCAATGTCTTCGGCTCCAAAGCTCCGCACCGGTTCGGATCGAGACCGAACCGATCCCCCTCGACTCTGCACAGAAGTGCACGCACGCTCTCTGCTAGAACAACCGGCTCGGTTCGGATCCAATCCGAACCGACTGGGCCTGCTGCTGCCACACTTCAGATTTGACTGATTCTCTTGCCATAACCACCTCCTACAAACACGGATCGGCCTCCACCTATCCTAGCACGACCTGAATACCACTTCTCCACTACTTCCGAGATCACCTCAGCGCGTGCCACGTGCCCCTCCGATCCGAACCGATTCAGACTCCCTGGCACTCCTCTACGCCTATAAATACACCACAACACGGCCATTTCAAGGGACTTTTGGCACTTGTTCTGGAGGGATTCCACCATTATCGACACAAGGACTTTGTGAACAGCGGAAGACCGCCCTCTAATCAATCAAAACACGAGGATTTCGTGTATAATCTTCCCTTTAATCTCCTCTTCTTCACTGTAAACACGAGGATTTCATGTATAAACTGCAAACAAACGTCATCGTAATAGTTTACTTAAGATTTAAGAAACTATAAAGTGGACGTAGGCTTGGATTGAGCCCAACCACTATAAAAATATTGTGTGTATGCTTTACTTTTACTGCTTTTTCTGCATTGTTCGGTGATCGTGAGGTTGTCACGTTGAATTTGGGTGTTAATACCAAAATTTGGTCTAACATTTTCACACATATTTGCTTTCTCTTCTTCGCAGGTATGGATTATACTTGCAGCTGGCAGGCCCGGATCGGCCTTGGATTTCTTCGATTATCCAGAACACATCTTCCTTCATTCAGCAAGATATGTTCTGGGGGGCAAAATGTTGACCCGCTTTTTAGTCAAAGCAGTCATACATGGAATCTCTTCTGAACAATACGCTCAAGTGTTGGGAATACCGTCAGAAGACAGCAAGCGATTTGGTTGAAATCGCATCACAAACAAAGAATGGCCCGGATCTCCTATCGGACGACCTTTTCTGGGCCCGAAATCATCAATTACGGAGCTGAGCTCTGTAATTCTCGTAGCTCTCTGAATAAGCTTCAGTTTGAGCTTTGGTTCAACTCAATCGGACTTACGGTTTGAAAGTTATGCCCATTTCCGTGAACGGATGCAGAACCGGAAACTTGGATTTGGAATTAGCATATCCCTTTCGGATCGGATCGACCTAGGAGGACCGGATCGGATTAAGACATCACTCCTTCACCAACTCAGCATCTTCCCTTCAACGCACAGGTGCCGGATCGGATTGGAGACCCCGGTTCGGATCGGGATGAGGCAGACCCGACCCGCCTGCATTAATCTACACAAAACTTCGCAATGTCTTCGGCTCCAAAGCTCCGCACCGGTTCGGATCGAGACCGAACCGATCCCCCTCGACTCTGCACAGAAGTGCACGCACGCTCTCTGCTAGAACAACCGGCTCGGTTCGGATCCAATCCGAACCGACTGGGCCTGCTGCTACCACACTTCAGATTTGACTGATTCTCTTGCCATAACCACCTCCTACAAACACGGATCGGCCTCCACCTATCCTAGCACGACCTGAATACCACTTCTCCACTACTTCCGAGATCACCTCAGCGCGTGCCACGTGCCCCTCCGATCCGAACTGATTCAGACTCCCTGGCACTCCTCTACGCCTATAAATACACCACAACATGGCCATTTCAAGGGACTTTTGGCACTTGTTCTGGAGGGATTCCACCATTATCGACACAAGGACTTTGTGAACAGCGGAAGACCGCCCTCTAATCAATCAAAACACGAGGATTTCGTGTATAATCTTCCCTTTAATCTCCTCTTCTTCACTGTAAACACGAGGATTTCATGTATAAACTGCAAACAAACGTCATTGTAATAGTTTACTTAAGATTTAAGAAACTATAAAGTGGACGTAGGCTTGGATTGAGCCCAACCACTATAAAAATATTGTGTGTATGCTTTACTTTTACTGCTTTTTCTGCATTGTTCGGTGATCGTGAGGTTGTCACGTTGAATTTGGGTGTTAATACCAAAATTTGGTCTAACATTTTCACACATATTTGCTTTCTCTTCTTCGCAGGTATGGATTATACTTGCAGCTGGCAGGCCCGGATCGGCCTTGGATTTCTTCGATTATCCAGAACACATCTTCCTTCATTCAGCAAGATATGTTCTGGGGGGCAAAATGTTGACCCGCTTTTTAGTCAAAGCAGTCATACATGGAATCTCTTCTGAACAATATGCTCAAGTGTTGGGAATACCGTCAGAAGACAGCAAGCGATTTGGTTGAAATCGCATCACAAACAAAGAATGGCCCGGATCTCCTATCGGACGACCTTTTCTGGGCCCGAAATCATCAATTACGGAGCTGAGCTCTGTAATTCTCGTAGCTCTCTGAATAAGCTTCAGTTTGAGCTTTGGTTCAACTCAATCGGACTTACGGTTTGAAAGTTATGCCCATTTCCGTGAACGGATGCAGAACCGGAAACTTGGATTTGGAATTAGCATATCCCTTTCGGATCGGATCGGCCTAGGAGGACCGGATCGGATTAAGACATCACTCCTTCACCAACTCAGCATCTTCCCTTCAACGCACAGGTGCCGGATCTGATTGGAGACCCCGGTTCGGATCGGGATGAGGCAGACCCGACCCGCCTGCATTAATCTACACAAAACTTCGCAATGTCTTCGGCTCCAAAGCTCCGCACCGGTTCGGATCGAGACCGAACCGATCCCCCTCGACTCTGCACAGAAGTGCACGCACGCTCTCTGCTAGAACAACCGGCTCGGTTCGGATCCAATCCGAACCGACTGGGCCTGCTGCTGCCACACTTCAGATTTGACTGATTCTCTTGCCATAACCACCTCCTACAAACACGGATCGGCCTCCACCTATCCTAGCACGACCTGAATACCACTTCTCCACTACTTCCGAGATCACCTCAGCGCGTGCCACGTGCCCCTCCGATCCGAACCGATTCAGACTCCCTGGCACTCCTCTACGCCTATAAATACACCACAACACGGCCATTTCAAGGGACTTTTGGCACTTGTTCTGGAGGGATTCCACCATTATCGACACAAGGACTTTGTGAACAGCGGAAGACCGCCCTCTAATCAATCAAAACACGAGGATTTCGTGTATAATCTTCCCTTTAATCTCCTCTTCTTCACTGTAAACACGAGGATTTCATGTATAAACTGCAAACAAACATCATCGTAATAGTTTACTTAAGATTTAAGAAACTATAAAGTGGACGTAGGCTTGGATTGAGCCCAACCACTATAAAAATATTGTGTGTATGCTTTACTTTTACTGCTTTTTCTGCATTGTTCGGTGATCGTGAGGTTGTCACGTTGAATTTGGGTGTTAATACCAAAATTTGGTCTAACATTTTCACACATATTTGCTTTCTCTTCTTCGCAGGTATGGATTATACTTGCAGCTGGCAGGCCCGGATCGGCCTTGGATTTCTTCGATTATCCAGAACACATCTTCCTTCATTCAGCAAGATATGTTCTGGGGGGCAAAATGTTGACCCGCTTTTTAGTCAAAGCAGTCATACATGGAATCTCTTCTGAACAATATGCTCAAGTGTTGGGAATACCGTCAGAAGACAGCAAGCGATTTGGTTGAAATCGCATCACAAACAAAGAATGGCCCGGATCTCCTATCGGACGACCTTTTCTGGGCCCGAAATCATCAATTACGGAGCTGAGCTCTGTAATTCTCGTAGCTCTCTGAATAAGCTTCAGTTTGAGCTTTGGTTCAACTCAATCGGACTTACGGTTTGAAAGTTATGCCCATTTCCGTGAACGGATGCAGAACCGGAAACTTGGATTTGGAATTAGCATATCCCTTTCGGATCGGATCGGCCTAGGAGGACCGGATCGGATTAAGACATCACTCCTTCACCAACTCAGCATCTTCCCTTCAACGCACAGGTGCCGGATCTGATTGGAGACCCCGGTTCGGATCGGGATGAGGCAGACCCGACCCGCCTGCATTAATCTACACAAAACTTCGCAATGTCTTCGGCTCCAAAGCTCCGCACCGGTTCGGATCGAGACCGAACCGATCCCCCTCGACTCTGCACAGAAGTGCACGCACGCTCTCTGCTAGAACAACCGGCTCGGTTCGGATCCAATCCGAACCGACTGGGCCTGCTGCTGCCACACTTCAGATTTGACTGATTCTCTTGCCATAACCACCTCCTACAAACACGGATCGGCCTCCACCTATCCTAGCACGACCTGAATACCACTTCTCCACTACTTCCGAGATCACCTCAGCGCGTGCCACGTGCCCCTCCGATCCGAACCGATTCAGACTCCCTGGCACTCCTCTACGCCTATAAATACACCACAACATGGCCATTTCAAGGGACTTTTGGCACTTGTTCTGGAGGGATTCCACCATTATCGACACAAGGACTTTGTGAACAGCGGAAGACCGCCCTCTAATCAATCAAAACACGAGGATTTCGTGTATAATCTTCCCTTTAATCTCCTCTTCTTCACTGTAAACACGAGGATTTCATGTATAAACTGCAAACAAACGTCATTGTAATAGTTTACTTAAGATTTAAGAAACTATAAAGTGGACGTAGGCTTGGATTGAGCCCAACCACTATAAAAATATTGTGTGTATGCTTTACTTTTACTGCTTTTTCTGCATTGTTCGGTGATCGTGAGGTTGTCACGTTGAATTTGGGTGTTAATACCAAAATTTGGTCTAACATTTTCACACATATTTGCTTTCTCTTCTTCGCAGGTATGGATTATACTTGCAGCTGGCAGGCCCGGATCGGCCTTGTATTTCTTCGATTATCCAGAACACATCTTCCTTCATTCAGCAAGATATGTTCTGGGGGGCAAAATGTTGACCCGCTTTTAAGTCAAAGCAGTCATACATGGAATCTCTTCTGAACAATACGCTCAAGTGTTGGGAATACCGTCAGAAGACAGCAAGCGATTTGGTTGAAATCGCATCACAAACAAAGAATGGCCCGGATCTCCTATCGGACGACCTTTTCTGGGCCCGAAATCATCAATTACGGAGCTGAGCTCTGTAATTCTCGTAGCTCTCTGAATAAGCTTCAGTTTGAGCTTTGGTTCAACTCAATCGGACTTACGGTTTGAAAGTTATGCCCATTTCCGTGAACGGATGCAGAACCGGAAACTTGGATTTGGAATTAGCATATCCCTTTCGGATCGGATCGGCCTAGGAGGACCGGATCGGATTAAGACATCGCTCCTTCACCAACTCAGCATCTTCCCTTCAACGCACAGGTGCCGGATCGGATTGGAGACCCCGGTTCGGATCGGGATGAGGCAGACCCGACCCGCCTGCATTAATCTACACAAAACTTCGCAATGTCTTCGGCTCCAAAGCTCCGCACCGGTTCGGATCGAGACCGAACCGATCCCCCTCGACTCTGCACAGAAGTGCACGCACGCTCTCTGCTAGAACAACCGGCTCGGTTCGGATCCAATCCGAACCGAGTGGGCCTGCTGCTGCCACACTTCAGATTTGACTGATTCTCTTGCCATAACCACCTCCTACAAACACGGATCGGCCTCCACCTATCCTAGCACGACCTGAATACCACTTCTCCACTACTTCCGAGATCACCTCAGCGCGTGCCACGTGCCCCTCCGATCCGAACCGATTCAGACTCCCTGGCACTCCTCTACGCCTATAAATACACCACAACATGGCCATTTCAAGGGACTTTTGGCACTTGTTCTAGAGGGATTCCACCATTATCGACACAAGGACTTTGTGAACAGCGGAAGACCGCCCTCTAATCAATCAAAACACGAGGATTTCGTGTATAATCTTCCCTTTAATCTCCTCTTCTTCACTGTAAACACGAGGATTTCATGTATAAACTGCAAACAAACGTCATTGTAATAGTTTACTTAAGATTTAAGAAACTATAAAGTGGACGTAGGCTTGGATTGAGCCCAACCACTATAAAAATATTGTGTGTATGCTTTACTTTTACTGCTTTTTCTGCATTGTTCGGTGATCGTGAGGTTGTCACGTTGAATTTGGGTGTTAATACCAAAATTTGGTCTAACATTTTCACACATATTTGCTTTCTCTTCTTCGCAGGTATGGATTATACTTGCAGCTGGCAGGCCCGGATCGGCCTTGGATTTCTTCGATTATTGTAACACCCCACACCCGCTATAGTCACTCACTAAGGGAATGCCATAGCATCGGTGGAGTATTTTTAGTGAGTATAGAACAGTAAAATTACAACAAGACAGATATAATGTAATACTTGAAAATTTAAAACATCATCTCATAGCAGCGGAAAGTAAAACATGTTTGGTTACATCATAAAACCATAACAAGAGTCAAGTACAAAATATCCATCCTGAATAAAATAAGTACATAATCCCACTACTCATAACAAATAGCCATAACAGAAAAGATAAGATAAGCTGAGCTCTACATCTACGGTCCAAGCTCCAAGAGATAGATAAAGCAAACTGATCAAAGCCCACTAGCACTAGGCCCAACCTGAGGACCTGAAGGAAAAAGATAAAAACGACGGGGGTCAGACATAAGCCTGAGTGAACCCTATCTCCTTAATAATACAATTATTAAAGTAATTAGGGTATGATATGAACTCGGTATGGTATCTTTGGGGATAATGACTACACTAAGTTGCCCACGAACACAGGACGAACTAAGATAACCGTAAAGACGCATCTACCCACCCAAGGATAATTACTAACTGCACCACACCAGTCACTCCTACTCAAAGGTTGATCCCACCCAAGGATATCAAAGATAGATATAACCAGTAGTTTCCTGTACCCTAGTTGACTACATAGGTGCCGTCTGCCCCTATCTCTACTAGGTGTACCCCACTACCCCAAACGATCGGCTCCCTAACGTAGGTATCCGTGCTGGGCCCACAGTGGGGTGTATCATTCCCCAAAGTGGCAACCCAAAAGCAACACCGGTGCACGGGTTATACCTACACGATGCAACAACGTCTTACCTCCCAGTCCCGGGCCCACACACGCATATGAAACCCGATGGGCCTGCGTTGCCACCGCTAACCCCGTTTTGGCCACTTATAGACAAGCCCAGTATGCGTGTCCCGTCCTCGGCTTGGGCCGAGCTACAAAGATACATATGGGATACTGGTTGTAATGGGCCCTCCACAAGCTACCCACCAGAGCTTGTTATTAATCTAGTGTTCACCACTTAACCCTTTAATCATGTTTAATTACATGTTTCACTTGGTTAAGTATTCTAATCGTATTTTCTATTGCCACCCAAGGCAACCCACTAGATTCCTCATGCCACCCAAGGCACCCACTTAACCCCTCATGTCCCACTACATGCTAATATGGTTAAGTGTTTCTTAATTAATTAAGACCGTGATTCCCCATAAAGACCTCCCACATTAGACTGGCTGTTATGACCGCCTGGTTAAGCCGGTAGGGTCCGGGCAGTCTTACGTCATAACAGAGTCTAACCTCGTGTCTTTACTTTAATCACGTATTTAATTTGTGCCTAAGACCTCTCACATTAGACTGGCTGTTATGACCGCCTGGTTAAGCCGGTAGGGTCCGGGCAGTCTTACGTCATAACAGAGCCTAACCTCGTGTCTTAGTCGATTAATTACACCTAATTAATCACCCCCATATTAATTATCCCTAATTAATATCAATTTATTCATAACATGGGTAGACCTAACTCAATAGGTAAATTCCCATGGGGTAGACCTAACTCAATAGGTAAATTCCCACTTATGTTAATTAATTTTTTATGGTATGCTTAATCATACCCATTTCAACATACTTTTATTTAACATATTAATTAACCCCATCGTTCCCCACGTAAATCGTCATTATGACATAACATAATAAAGGGAAGATTTACCACACATAACATGGGTTTAGCATATAACTTTATCATGGGTTAAGAGGATGTCAACTTGCATATATGAGCATGTATTAACCCAACTATATTCAACCCAAACTTTCATATTATCAAACATGTGTCTTACATAACATGTTGCATATGAACTTACATATCATCAAACATGTGATTTGCATAACATGTTGCATATGAACTTACATATCATCATACATGTGATTTGCATAACATGTAGAACTTGCATTTTAGCATATACTTAACTTGCATAAGCACTCACATACTTGCATAAGCATTCATATACTTGCATAGGCTTGCATATTATGTTAAACTTGCATTTCAACATATACATAACTTGCATAAACATTCACATACTTGCATAGGCTTGCATATTATGTTAAACTTGCATTTCAACATATACATAACTTGCATAAACATTCACATACTTGCATAGGCTTGCATATTATGTTAAACTTGCATTTCAACATATACATAACTTGCATAAACATTCATATACTTGCATAAGATGTTAAACATGCATATAAGCATATACATGACTTGCATAAGTACTCACGTACTTGCATAACATGTTTGCATAATGGATCCATATTCACTTAGTGTTTTGCATCATAAACATCATGAAACAACTTGCATAAAAATATCATGATTACATATTATGAAACTTGCATGACATAAGGCATATAACTTGCAAAACACATAATATTCACTACATCAAGCTTGCATAAATATATGGATCCACAAACATAGCCATACTTTATCACATCTTATCATAATCAATTCAATAATTGATTATTAAGGGGATAGAAGCTCACCAAAACAAGATTAGCAAGTTAAATGAAGCAAATCCCAATGATTAAGTAGAAGAAGATGTAGATTAGCTTGCAAACCCTCTTAGGATTTTTAGTGGAGGCTCTCCAATTTTCTAAGTGGTGGCATAATGGCCTTAGATCTATTTTTGGTAAGGATAAGGGGGGTATTAGGGTGTATATATAGATTAGTTAGATGTTTTAGGACGATAGGATATACCCTAGAACCAATCCTAGCCTTTAAAGCATGTCTTGGGGAAGAAGTCAAGTGTAGGAACCATTTAGGGCCCAAAAAAAACAGCCCAAAACTCATCCCGGGCCTCAAAACATGAGCAGTTTTCGTTTTTGATTTTTCGTGAAACTTTGACGGGCCATAACTTGGTCATACGGACTCCGATTTACGAAAACTCGGACTCTATTTCGCGTATTTTTCCGAGACGAACGCAATGGCACAGCCCGTTTCCCCTGATTCAGAATATTAAATTTAATTCTGCTCTGATTTATGTTATAACAAGTTATTTAACATACGGGGTGTTACATTCTCCCCTACTTAAAGGATTTCGTCCCCGAAATCTCTAAGTCAAGAAGAACGTATCCTACCAACCAAACAACCATCTACTCAACCATCAAACACTGGCATCCATTGTCCTTAAAGTTTCTAATGTTGTATGAACATATGCAAAAAGTGTGTGTATATGTTCCCTATCTAATGCAAAATCAGGCGGTCTACTGATTCAGTTGACCTCCTTAATGCAAACCATGATAGTGCCATGCATCCAATATGTATGCGAAAGAACCCTATCGACACATACTATTTCTACATGCGTGCACAATCATTCACCGAATAAATGCATCATCCATATGATAGCACAACCATCATACATCCATTAATATAGCTACCTACACACATTTATATGCAATATGCAATATGAAGTGATTGAGCCGATCTAGTGCCTAAAGTGTGTGTATATGCATCCACGAGCAACCACTAGCAAACACTTGCATCCACTTGCATCCATCAATCATAACATGTCTCAAACACATGTTTCAACCATCGGTTTACCCTATCTAAAAGGTCAAAGGTGCTAACGAGAGGACATACTAAGGACAAGATAAGTACAAGATAGGCAATAAAGGAGAAGTTAAAGAACATACTCTCGAAAAGAAAAGGGTACAAAGAACGCATCTTCGCTTCCGTCTCCCAAGTAGCATTGCTCTCGTCATCTCCCCATTGCACTTTGACTAGCTGAACCTCTCTGTTTCTCAACTTCTTAATCTCTGACCCAAGGATGCGAGTAGGAGCTCGTCGAATCGTCGCATCACGCTCTACTTCCACTTCTCTAAGCAAGCTCGGCTCTACCACCTCTGCGGTCTCATGTAGGCACTTCCTCAAATGTGACACATGGAAAACATCATGTATACCACTAAGTCTGTCTGGCAACTCCACCCTATATGCCATCCGTCCAATTCTTTCCTTGACAGGAAACGGTCCTACAAACCTCGGTGCTAACTTCCCAGCGGATCCAAAGCGACCAACATTCCGTAATGGAGACACTTTGACAAAAACCATGTCCCCAACTTCAAACTCAAGATCAGTCCTCCTCTTATCTGCATAAGATTTCTGTCTGTCTTGCGCTGCTTTCATCCTTCTTCGAATCAAATCAACCTTCTCTGAAGTCTCTCTAACCATATCGGGCCCTAGCAAGATCTTATCCGTAGATTCCTACCAACATGTAGGTGATCGACAAGGCCTTCCATAAAGAGCTTCAAAAGGTGCCATGCCAATACTAGACTGGAAGCTGTTGTTATATGCAAACTCCACCAAAGGAAGATGCTCTTCCCATGTACCTCCAAAATCCAAGATACAAAGCCTCAAAAGGTCTTCCAAAACCCGGTTCACCCTCTTGGTCTGGCCGTCTGTCTGAGGATGATATGCGGTGCTCAAACACAACTGTGTCCCCACCGCCTCCTGTAAACTCTTCCAAAACTCACTAGTGAAGATAGGATCTCGATCACTCACTATGCTGGAAGGTACCCCATGCAATCGAACTATCTCTCGAACATAGACTGAAGCAAGCCATGGAGCAGTCCTCTTACTCTTTACGGGTATGAAATGGGCGCTCTTAGTAAGTCTATCAACCACGACCCAAATTCCTGTATTGCCCTTCCTCGATCTCGGTAAACCATCAACGAAGTCCATCGAGACACTATCCCACTTCCATATCGGAACTTCCAAAGGATGAAGCAACCCACCTGGCTTCTTTTGCTCTGCTTTTACTTGTTGGCACACCAAGCATCTAGCAACATACTCGGCCACATCTTTCTTCATACCGGCCCAAAAGAAAACTCGCCTCATGTCTTGGTACATCTTATCCCCACCGGGATGTATGGTCATCCTCGAACGATGTGCATCATCAAGTATAGCCTTCCTCAAGTCTTCATCTTGCGGTACACAAAGTCTACCGTCTCTACGCAACCACCCCCTATCATCTAGGGTGTACCTATTCAAATGGCTGGACGACTCCCCCCTTATGAGCTTCTCTACCAACTCAACCAACTGTTGGTCGTCTCGCTGTGCCTCGCCAACTCGTCCCAAAAGAGTAGGTCTAACCTCTAAGGATGCTAGCAAACCGGGTACCAAGTCAACAGAAGGTCTGAAGTCAAACATCGAGATAAACTCCAAGCTTCTCCGTTCCACAAACAACGGACTCAAGGACAACCTTTTTCTGCTTAAGGCATCTGCCACCACGTTACCCTTGCCAGGGGTATATGCTATCTCGAAATCATAGGATGCTAAGAACTCCATCCACCTTTGCTGTCTCAAGTTCAAATCCTTCTGAGAAAACAAGTACTTCAAAGATTTGTGATCGGTGAACAACTCAAATCTCTCACCAAGAAGATAATGGCGTCAGATCTTGAGCGCAAAAACGATAGCGGCCAACTCTAGGTCATGGACAGGGTAATTTTTCTCATGCGCCCTCAACTGCCTCCCACCATAGGCTATTACCCTTCCCTTTGCATCAAGACTGCGCCTAGTCCTGTCCCACAAGCATCAGTATAAACAACGAACGACTTACTCCCATCTGGCAGCACTAAAACTGGAGCAGTGGTTAAAGCTCTCTTTAACCGTCGGAATGCATCCTCACAATCCACATCCCATGTGAAAACCTGATTCTTCTTTGTCAAGCGAGTTAATGGGGCTGATATCTTCGCGAAGTCCTTGATAAACTTCCTATAGTAGCCAGCCAACCCCAAGAAACTCCTCACCTCGGTAGCATTCTTCGGAGCCTTCCAATCTTGGATAGATACTACCTTTGCAGGATCCACAGCTATCCCTTCCTTAGAGACCACGTGCCCTAAGAATCGCACTTCCTTCCTCCAAAAGTGACATTCAGAAAACTTAGCCTTCAGGCTATGCGCTCGAAGAGTCTCCAACACTTCCCTAAGATGTAGGGCATGCTCTTCCTCACTCTTGGAGAAGACCAAGATGTCATCCACAAAGACCACCACGAACTTGTTAAGATACTCCCTGAACACCCTACTCATCAGATCAACGAAATATGCAGGGGCGTTCGTCAAACCAAATGGCATCACAAGCCACTCATAAAAACCATCCGGAGTCCTGAAGGCAGTCTTCTCTACACTATCCTCAGCCACTCTCAACTGATGAAACCCCGTGGCTAAGTCCAACTGCGAAAACACTGAAGCGCCAACTAACTGATCGAAGAGATCATCAATCCTCGGCAATGGGTGTTTATTCTTCTTTGTGAGCTTGTTGAGTTCTCTATAGTCAACACAAAGTCTGAGGGACCCATCTGCCTTTGTAGCAAAAACCACCGGAGCACCCCACTCCGATATACTTCGTCTTATGAACCCCTTCTCAAGCAACTCCCCTACTTGCTTATTGAGTTCCCTCCTTTCACGAGGAGCCATGTGGCGCACTGGCAAAGATACTGGTTTAGCATTGTCCACAAGATAGATTCGGAAGTCAATCTCCCGCTTCGGAGGTAAGCCCTTCACCTCCTCAAACACATCCGGATATTCCCGGACCACTCTGACAAATTGCAGACTCTCGACCGAAGCATCGAGCGATTCAAGATAACTTAGCATAACAGACTCCATGGGATTACAAGAGATCTCGAGAGTGTTACCCAAGCGGGTCATCAGCCTAACAACTCTCCTTTCACAATCAAGAACGGCACCATTACTGGATAACCAGTCCATGCCCAAAATCAACCCATAGCCCGTGAAGCCCAAAACAAAAGCATCACATCTAAACTCAACGCTAAGTATAGAAATCTTCAAACCCAAACACATCATGGACAAATAAGTGGAGCCTCCAATTGGGTTTGAAACAACCAAGGGATCATCTACTAGACTGGTGTCTAAGTGCAGTGACTCAACTAAAGATGATGAGATAAACGAATGAGATGCGCCAGAGTCAAACAAAGTACGGACAGGATGATCTAACAGATAAACTAGACTTTCAACAGAAATAGTTCTACCTCTTTCCTGAAGTGGTGGAACCGCGAGAGCCTGAACTTGCCCCCTTGCCTGACCCGGTGCCATAAGAGCTTGCACCTGTCCTCCTGAGGTAGATCCCGTCCTCTGCCCCTTCTTAGGATAGTCCTTCACCAGATGCCCTGCTTCGCCACAGTGGAAGCAGCCAGTCTTCTTCTTCTTGCGACAATCCTTGCTTAGGTGGCCTGGTGTCCCACAATTGAAGCACTTCTTCTTCTTGTAACAACCCGTATTTTTCAATAACCTGTAATAACATAAATCGAGGCAGAATTTAATTCTAAAATGGGAATCAAGGGAAACGGGCTATGCCATTGTGTTCGTCTCGGAAAAATACGCGAAATAGAGTCCGAGTTTTCGAAAATCGGAGTCCGTATGACCAAGATATGGCCTCGCGAAGTTTCACGAAAATTCCCAAATTAAAGTATACTTAATTAAGTGAAATGGGTTGTGTAGATATATATATATATATATATATTGATATATATATATATATATATATAATTGAAAATTTAATAAATAAATATGCAAAAATGCTCAAAACAGCGAATTGGGAGAGGGGAATAACCGAACCGGCCGATTTTTGAAGTCGACCCGAGCCCGCTGGGTCGACTAGGGGTTAATCCAGGGTGTTTGGCTGTCAACCCGTGGGCCGATTCGCTCAAGTGCAGATTTTGCATTTGAATGGTTCTCATGGTCCATCTTTAATCTAAAGGCCCTAGATGGTTCCTACACTTGACTTCTTCCCCAAGACATGCTTTGATGGCTTGGATTGAATCTAGGGTTAATCCTATGGCCTAAAACACTTGCCTAATCTATAAATAAGACCCTAACCTACCCTAATTCATTCATAATTAAACCTAGTGACTAAACTATGGCAAAATGCTAGCTCTCATGGCCTCCACTAATTTTATGAAGAGGGTTGCATACTAATCACTCTCTAATCAACTTCTAATCCCTTCTTAGCATCTTAATCTTCTTCATTTGGTGTTCAAAGTTGCTAGTTGTGAGTTTCTATCACTTTGATGATCTTTTGGTAAACTAATTAGATGAGATGTGATGAGATTTATGGTTTTGTATGTGGGTTAATGAGCTTTGAATCATATGATATGATGTTAGCATTAATCTTATGTTTATGCATGTTGAGTATGTAAGCTTATGCAAGTTTAATATGATGTATGTTATGTTTGCATGATGCTAAATATGCAAGTTGTGGGCTATGTAATCATATGCATGTTATGCAAGTTCATGGTAATATGCTATGCAAGTTACATGTTTGTTAATATGCAAGTTACATGTTTGTTAATATGCAAGTTACATGTATGTAAATATGCAAGTTACATGTTTGTTAATATGCAAGTTACATGTATGTAAATATGCAAGTTACATGTTTGTTAATATGCAAGTTACATGTTTGTTAATATGCAAGTTACATGTATGTAAATATGCAAGTTACATGTTTCTTTATATGCAAGTTACATGTTTGTTAATATGCGAGTTACATGTATGTAAATATGCAAGTTACATGTTTATTAATATGCAAGTTCATGATGACACATTATGCAAGTCTATAAGCTAATATGCAAGTTTGTTATGCAAAATGAATATGTAAGTTATGTGACATATTATATGCAAGTTATGTGACATGTTATGCAAGTTCATATGCAAGTTATGTGTTTGTTAATATGCAAGATGGCACCTTTGAAACATGTTCATTCATATGCAAGTTGACACCTTTTATATGTGTTATATCATGAACGAAATTACGTGGGAACGATGGGGTAATTAAATGCATAAGTTAATAAGATTGTGTGAAATTAATATAATTATGCATAACACAAAATAAATAAACATAGTATGGGAATTTGCCTATTTGGTTAGGTGTACCCATACTATGTGTTGGGAATTTACCTATTGAGTTAGGTCTACCCCATGGGAATTTACCTATTAAGTTAGGTCTACCCATGTTAAGAAAACTTGATTAATTAGGGATAATTAATATAAAATTATGAGGGTGATTAATTAGGTGTAATTAATTGACTAAGACACGAGGTTGGACTCAGTTGTAGCGTAAAACTGCCCGGACCCAACCGGCTTAACCAGTTGCTACAAATGTTAGCCCAATGTGAGAGGTCTTAGGCACAAACTAAATACGTAATTAATGTAAAGACACGAGGTTAGACTCTGTTATGACATAAGGCTGCCCGGACCCAACCGGCTTAACCAGCGGTCATAAAAGACAGTCTAATGTGAGAGGTCTTTACAAAGGTTACGTTCTTAATTAATTAATTAAGAAACACTTAACCACATTAGCATGTAGAGGGACATGAGGGGTTAAGTGGGTGCCTCGGGTGGCATGAGAAAATCTAGTGGTTGCCTTGGGTGGCAATAGAAAATACGATTAGAATACTTAACCAAAATAGAACATGTAATTAAAACATGATTAAAGGGTTAAGTGGGATATACTAGAAAAAGGGACAAGCTTAGGTGGGTAGCTTGTGGAGGCCCATTTCAACCAGTAACCCATACGTATCTTTGTGGGCTCGACCCATGTCGAGGACGGGACACGCATACTGGGCTTGACTGTAAGAGGCAAACGGGTTAGCGGTGGCAACGCAAGTCCAACGGGCTTCATATGCGTGAGTGGGCCCGGGCTGGTAGGTAAGCCGTTGTTGCATCGAGTAGATATAAGCCGTGCACCTTTAGTTTCATCAGGTTGCCACATTGGGGAATGATACATCCCACGGTGGGGCCAGCACGGGTATCTACGTTAGGGAGCCGATCGAATGGGAAGTAGTGTGTACACCTAGTGGATTGTAGGGCCCCGTGGCGCCTACTTGGTCACCTAGGGGTACGCAGGTACTAATTAGTAAATTTTATAAGTCCTTGGGTGGGATCAACCTTTAAGTTAGGAACGACTGGTGTGGTGCAGTTTAGTAATTTACCTTAGGAAGGGTAGATGCGTCTTTATCTTTTATCTTGGTTTAGTTAACTGCTTAGTATAGCCGTTCATCCCTATATGTTACCGTATATCAAGTTATGTCTTCTCTGGTTACTTTAACGATTGTATTGTTAAAGTTATAGGACTCACTCAGACTTATGTCTGACCCCGTTGTTTTTACCTTTTTCCCAACCCTCAGGTCCTACGGTGGATCCTAGCAGTAGTGGAGCTTGATCGGATTGCTGTCCCAGTCTTTAGGAGCTTGGATAGATGTAAAGCTCCAGTTATCCAGTTATCTTTTCTTTTGTTTTGGCTATTGTGTGAGAGTGGGATTATGTACTTCTTTATTTTGATGGATATTGTACTTGACTTTTATTTTGGTTTTATGATGTAACCAGACATGTTTTACTTCCGCTGTTATGAGAAGATGTTTTAAAATTTCAAGTACTGTTTATATCTGTCTTGTTGTAATTTTTCTGTTCTATATTCACTAAAATACTCCACCGATGCTATGGCATTCCCTTAGTGAGTGACCCTAGCGGGAGTGGGGTGTTACACGTGGTATCAGAGCTTAAGGTTACCAGAACAGATAAAATTTTTGAGAAAAACTACTTTCTAAGAGTATTTTCGAAGAAAGTATTTTTAAAAGCATGTCTTCTAAGAGAAAAAGTTTTTGAAAAAGAAAAGCATAATCCCCAATAGCCATATCTTTATCTTTCGGAATCTCCTTTTTGAATCTTTCCTCTTTCGTTTCAGCATGGCTGAAGATCTTAACATCCCGGAGGGTTTAGTTATACCACTATGGTATAGGAGGTTGCAAGAGGCTAGGGCCGCGGCTGCGGGTCCGGCCAATGCTACTACACCAGAGACAACCGCTCCTCCTCCTCAGCCTAGAGTGGATAATTTTGCTAAGGTTTGCAAGGAGTTCAAGGCTATAGGAGGAAAACCTTTTCTTGGTTCAGAGACTTTCGTAGAGGCTAGAGATTGGCTTAAGGAAGTGGAAGAGTTGCTAGATATCTTTGAAGTGGAAGAGGGAAAGAAAGTCAAGTTGGCGGCTTGGTTAATGAAGGGAGAGGCCTCATTCTGGTGGGAGGTCACTAATGGAGAACGCCCTGTTGACTCTTGGGCAGATTTTAAGCAAAGGTTTGGGGCTAAGTTTCTCTCAAGGGCGGAAGAGAATCTGTTTATGGAGAAGTTCTTGAATTTGAAGCAAGGGAATCTCACGGTGAAAGAATATGTCAACAAATTCAATCAATTAGCAAGGTTTGGCATAGAGTTGGTGAATACACCGGAGAAGAAGGCTTTGAGGTTCGTTAGAGGCTTGAACGAACCATTGCAAGGAATAGCTATGACTCACATTCCTATGGGGGCCACTTTTGAGAAGCTTGTCTACATGGCACTTATGCATGAGGATGATAAGAATTCTAAGGCACCAGAGAAAAAGGGGGATCAGAAGAAACCGCAACAGCAACAACAAGGCAAGGGCGGAAAAGGCAATGGTGACAAAAAGAAGACGAAGAAGAAGTGCTTCAATTGTGGAACACCAGGACACCTCAGTAAGGATTGTCGCAAAAAGAAGAAGACCGGTTGCTTTCATTGTGGTGAAGCAGGGCAACTTGTGAAAAACTGCCCAAAGAAGGGGCAGAAGACGGGGTCTACCTCAGGAGGCCAGGTGCAAGCTCTTATAGCACCACCTCAGTCAGGGGGGCAAGTTCAGGTTCTCTCAGTTCCACCGATTCAGCAGAGAGGTAGAACTATTTCCGTTGAAAGTCTGGTTTTTCTGTTTGATCATCCAGTTCGTACTTTGTTTGACTCTGGCGCATCGCATTCTTTTATCTCATCATCGTTAGTTGAGTCACTGCACTTAGACACCAGTCTAGTTGATGATCCCTTGGTTGTCTCAAACCCAATTGGGGGCTCCATATATCTGTCTATGATATGTTTGGGTTTGAAGATTTCTATACTTAGCGTTGAGTTTAGATGTGATGCTTTTGTATTGGGCTTCACGGGCTATGGGTTGATCTTGGGCATGGACTGGTTATCCAGTAATGGTGCCGTTCTTGATTGCGAAAGGAGAGTTGTCAGGCTCATGACCCGCTTGGGTAACACTCTCGAGATCTCTTGCAATCCCATGGAATCTGTTTTGCTAAGTTATCTTGAATCGCTCGATGCTTCGGTCGAAAGTTTGTGTTCTGTCAGAGTAGTCCGGGAATATCCGGATGTGTTTGAAGAAGTAAAGGGTTTGCCTCCGAAGCGGGAGATAGATTTCCGAATTTATTTGGTGGATAATGCCAAACCAGTGTCTTTGCCAGTGCGCCACATGGCTCCTCGTGAGAGAAGAGAACTTCATAAGCAAGTAGGGGAGTTGCTTGAGAAGGGGTTCATAAGGCGAAGTATATCGGAGTGGGGAGCTCCAGTAGTGTTTGCCACGAAGGCGGATGGGTCCCTCAGACTTTGTGTGGATTATAGGGAACTTAATAAGCTCACGAAGAAGAATAGACACCCATTACCGAGGATAGATGATCTCTTTGATCAGTTGGTTGGCGCGTCAGTATTTTCGCAGATGGACTTAGCTACAGGGTTTCATCAGTTAAGAGTGGCGGAGGACAGTATAGAGAAGACTGCTTTCCGGACTCCGGATGGTTTTTATGAGTGGCTAGTGATGCCATTTGGGTTGACAAACGCCCCCGCATACTTTGTTGATCTCATGAGTAGAGTGTTCAGAGAGTATCTGAATAAGTTTGTAGTAGTTTTTGTGGATGACATCTTGGTCTTTTCCAAGAATGAAGAAGAGCATGCCTTACATCTCAAGGAAGTGTTGGAGACTCTTCGAGCGCATAGTCTTAAAGCTAAATTCTCTAAATGCCATTTTTGGAGAAGAGAAGTGCGATTCTTAGGGCATGTGGTCTCTAAGGAAGGGATAGCTGTGGATCCCGCAAAGATAGTATCTATCCAGGATTGGAAAGTTCCTAGAAATGCTACCGAGGTAAGAAGTTTCTTGGGGTTGGCAGGATATTATAGGAAGTTCATCAAAGACTTCGCGAAGATATCAGCCCCATTAACCCGCTTGACGAAGAAGAATCTGGTTTTCTCATGGGATGTAGATTGTGATGATGCTTTCCGACGGTTAAAGAGAGCTTTGACCACCGCTCCAGTTTTAGTGCTTCCAGATGGGAGTAAGCCGTTTGTTGTTTATACCGATGCTTGTGGAACAGGATTAGGCGCAGTCTTGATGCAGGAGGGAAGGGTAATAGCCTATGGAGGGAGACAATTGAGAGTGCATGAGAAGAATTACCCTACCCATGATCTAGAGTTGGCCGCGATTGTTTTCGCACTTAAGTCTTGGCGCCATTATCTTCTTGGTGAGAGATTCGAGTTGTTCACCGACCATAAATCATTGAAGTACTTATTCTCTCAGAAGGATTTAAACTTAAGACAGCAAAGGTGGATGGAGTTCTTAGCATCCTATGATTTCGAGATAGCGTATACCCCTGGTAAGGGTAACGTGGTGGCAGACGCCTTAAGTAGAAAAAGGCTATCTTTGAGTCCATTGTTCGTGGAACGACGAAGCTTGGAGTTTCTTTCTTTGTTTGACTTCAGACCTTCTGTTGATTTTGTACCTGGTTTGTTGGCATCCTTGGAGGTTAGACCTACTCTTTTGAGACGGATTGGCGAGGCTCAGCGAGACGACCCACAGTTGGTTGTGTTGGTAGAGAAGCTTATAAGAGGGGAGTCGTCCAGCCATTTGGGTAGATACACCATAGATGATAAGGGATGGTTGCATAGAGACGGTAGACTTTGTGTACCGCAAGATGAGGGTTTGAAGAAGGCTATTTTGGATGATGCACATCGTTCAAGAATGACTATTCATCCCGGTGGAGACAAAATGTACCAAGACATGAAGAGAGTTTTCTTTTGGGCCGGTATGAAGAAAGATGTGGCCGAGTATGTGGCTAGATGCTTAGTGTGCCAACAAGTTAAAGTGGAGCAAAGGAAACCCGGTGGGTTGCTACACCCATTGGAAGTTCCACAGTGGAAGTGGGATAGTGTCTCGATGGATTTCATCGACGGGTTACCGAGATCGAGGAAGGGCAATACGGGAATTTGGGTTGTGGTAGACAGACTTACAAAGAGTGCCCATTTTATACCCGTAAAGAGTAAGAGGACCGCTCCATGGCTTGCTTCAGTCTATGTTAGAGAGATTGTTAGATTGCATGGCGTACCATCCAGCATTGTGAGTGATCGAGATCCTATTTTCACTAGTGAGTTTTGGAGAAGTTTGCAAGAGGCGGTAGGGACTCAGTTGTGTTTGAGCACCGCATATCATCCTCAGACGGACGGTCAGACCGAGAGGGTGAACCGTATCTTAGAAGATCTTTTGAGGCTTTGTATCTTGGATTTTGGAGGTACATGGGAAGAACATCTTCCTTTGGTGGAGTTCGCATATAATAACAGCTTTCAGTCCAGTATTGGTATGGCTCCTTTCGAAGCTCTTTATGGAAGGCCTTGTCGATCTCCTACATGTTGGTGGGAATCTACGGATAAGATCTTGCTTGGGCCGGATATGGTTAGAGAGACTTCAGAGAAGATTGATTTAATTCGAAAAAGGATGAAAGCAGCGCAAGATAGACAGAAATCTTATGCGGATCGGAGAAGGACGGATCTTGAGTTTGAGGTTGGGGACATGGTTTTTGTCAAAGTATCTCCATTGAGAAATGTTGTTCGCTTTGGGTCCGTAGGGAAGTTAGCACCGAGATTTGTTGGGCCGTTTCCTATTAAGGAAAGGATTGGACGGATGGCATATAGGGTGGAGTTGCCCGACAGACTTAGTGGTGTTCATGATGTATTCCATGTATCACATTTGAGGAAGTGCTTACATGAGACCGCGGAGGTGGTAGAGCCGAGCTTGCTTAGAGATGTAGAGGTAGAGCGTGATGCGACGATTCGACGAGCTCCTACTCGCATCCTTGGGTCAGAAACTAGGAAGTTGAGGAACAGAGAAGTTCAGCTAGTTAAAGTGCAATGGGGAGATGACGAAAGCAATGCTACTTGGGAGACGGAAGCAAAGATGCGTTCTTTGTATCCATTTCTTTTTGAGAGTATGTCTTTTAACTTCTCCTTTATTGCTTGTCTAGTACTTATCTTATCTTTAGTATATCCTCTCGCTAATACCTATGACCTTTAGATAGGGTAAAACCTATGGTTGAGACATGTGTTTGAAACATGTTATGGTTGATGGATGCATATGGATGCAATTGTTTGCTAGTGGTTGCTCGTGGATGCATATACACACACATTAGGCACTAGATCGGCTCAGTCACTTCATGTTGCATATTGCATAAATGGATGTGGTAGTTAGATTGATGGATGTATCATGGCTGTGTTATCATATGGATGATGCATTTTTGTGTATGGTTGTGCACGCATGTAGAAATTTGTATGTGTCAATAGGGTTTCGCATACATATTGGATGCATGGCACTATCATGGTTTGCATTAAGGAGGTTTACTGTATCAGTAACCGCCTGATTTTCGCATTAGGTAAGTACATATACACACACTTTTGCATATATCCATCCAGCATTTAGAATCTTGTAAGGACAATGATTGCTCGTGGATGATGCTTTGAGTAGATGGATGATTGGATGGTAGGATACGTTCTTCCTAACTTGAAGATTTCGGGGACGAAATCCTTTAAGGAGGGGAGAATGTAACAACCCGTATTTTTCAATAACCTGTAATAACATAAATCGTGGCAGAATTTAATTCTAAAATGGGAATCAAGGGAAACGGGCTATGCCATTGTGTTCGTCTCGGAAAAATACGCGAAATAGAGTCCGAGTTTTCGAAAATCGGAGTCCGTATGACCAAGATATGGCCTCGCGAAGTTTCACGAAAATTCCCAAATTAAAGTATACTTAATTAAGTGAAATGGGTTGTGTAGATATATATATATATATATATATATTGATATATATATATATATATATAATTGAAAATTTAATAAATAAATATGCAAAAATGCTCAAAACAGCGAATTGGGAGAGGGGAATAACCGAACCGGCCGATTTTTGAAGTCGACCCGAGCCCGCTGGGTCGACTAGGGGTTAATCCAGGGTGTTTGGCTGTCAACCCGTGGGCCGATTCGCTCAAGTGCAGATTTTGCATTTGAATGGTTCTCATGGTCCATCTTTAATCTAAAGGCCCTAGATGGTTCCTACACTTGACTTCTTCCCCAAGACATGCTTTGATGGCTTGGATTGAATCTAGGGTTAATCCTATGGCCTAAAACACTTGCCTAATCTATAAATAAGACCCTAACCTACCCTAATTCATTCATAATTAAACCTAGTGACTAAACTATGGCAAAATGCTAGCTCTCATGGCCTCCACTAATTTTATGAAGAGGGTTGCATACTAATCACTCTCTAATCAACTTCTAATCCCTTCTTAGCATCTTAATCTTCTTCATTTGGTGTTCAAAGTTGCTAGTTGTGAGTTTCTATCACTTTGATGATCTTTTGGTAAACTAATTAGATGAGATGTGATGAGATTTATGGTTTTGTATGTGGGTTAATGAGCTTTGAATCATATGATATGATGTTAGCATTAATCTTATGTTTATGCATGTTGAGTATGTAAGCTTATGCAAGTTTAATATGATGTATGTTATGTTTGCATGATGCTAAATATGCAAGTTGTGGGCTATGTAATCATATGCATGTTATGCAAGTTCATGGTAATATGCTATGCAAGTTACATGTTTGTTAATATGCAAGTTACATGTTTGTTAATATGCAAGTTACATGTATGTAAATATGCAAGTTACATGTTTGTTAATATGCAAGTTACATGTATGTAAATATGCAAGTTACATGTTTGTTAATATGCAAGTTACATGTTTGTTAATATGCAAGTTACATGTATGTAAATATGCAAGTTACATGTTTCTTTATATGCAAGTTACATGTTTGTTAATATGCGAGTTACATGTATGTAAATATGCAAGTTACATGTTTATTAATATGCAAGTTCATGATGACACATTATGCAAGTCTATAAGCTAATATGCAAGTTTGTTATGCAAAATGAATATGTAAGTTATGTGACATATTATATGCAAGTTATGTGACATGTTATGCAAGTTCATATGCAAGTTATGTGTTTGTTAATATGCAAGATGGCACCTTTGAAACATGTTCATTCATATGCAAGTTGACACCTTTTATATGTGTTATATCATGAACGAAATTACGTGGGAACGATGGGGTAATTAAATGCATAAGTTAATAAGATTGTGTGAAATTAATATAATTATGCATAACACAAAATAAATAAACATAGTATGGGAATTTGCCTATTTGGTTAGGTGTACCCATACTATGTGTTGGGAATTTACCTATTGAGTTAGGTCTACCCCATGGGAATTTACCTATTAAGTTAGGTCTACCCATGTTAAGAAAACTTGATTAATTAGGGATAATTAATATAAAATTATGAGGGTGATTAATTAGGTGTAATTAATTGACTAAGACACGAGGTTGGACTCAGTTGTAGCGTAAAACTGCCCGGACCCAACCGGCTTAACCAGTTGCTACAAATGTTAGCCCAATGTGAGAGGTCTTAGGCACAAACTAAATACGTAATTAATGTAAAGACACGAGGTTAGACTCTGTTATGACATAAGGCTGCCCGGACCCAACCGGCTTAACCAGCGGTCATAAAAGACAGTCTAATGTGAGAGGTCTTTACAAAGGTTACGTTCTTAATTAATTAATTAAGAAACACTTAACCACATTAGCATGTAGAGGGACATGAGGGGTTAAGTGGGTGCCTCGGGTGGCATGAGAAAATCTAGTGGTTGCCTTGGGTGGCAATAGAAAATACGATTAGAATACTTAACCAAAATAGAACATGTAATTAAAACATGATTAAAGGGTTAAGTGGGATATACTAGAAAAAGGGACAAGCTTAGGTGGGTAGCTTGTGGAGGCCCATTTCAACCAGTAACCCATACGTATCTTTGTGGGCTCGACCCATGTCGAGGACGGGACACGCATACTGGGCTTGACTGTAAGAGGCAAACGGGTTAGCGGTGGCAACGCAAGTCCAACGGGCTTCATATGCGTGAGTGGGCCCGGGCTGGTAGGTAAGCCGTTGTTGCATCGAGTAGATATAAGCCGTGCACCTTTAGTTTCATCAGGTTGCCACATTGGGGAATGATACATCCCACGGTGGGGCCAGCACGGGTATCTACGTTAGGGAGCCGATCGAATGGGAAGTAGTGTGTACACCTAGTGGATTGTAGGGCCCCGTGGCGCCTACTTGGTCACCTAGGGGTACGCAGGTACTAATTAGTAAATTTTATAAGTCCTTGGGTGGGATCAACCTTTAAGTTAGGAACGACTGGTGTGGTGCAGTTTAGTAATTTACCTTAGGAAGGGTAGATGCGTCTTTATCTTTTATCTTGGTTTAGTTAACTGCTTAGTATAGCCGTTCATCCCTATATGTTACCGTATATCAAGTTATGTCTTCTCTGGTTACTTTAACGATTGTATTGTTAAAGTTATAGGACTCACTCAGACTTATGTCTGACCCCGTTGTTTTTACCTTTTTCCCAACCCTCAGGTCCTACGGTGGATCCTAGCAGTAGTGGAGCTTGATCGGATTGCTGTCCCAGTCTTTAGGAGCTTGGATAGATGTAAAGCTCCAGTTATCCAGTTATCTTTTCTTTTGTTTTGGCTATTGTGTGAGAGTGGGATTATGTACTTCTTTATTTTGATGGATATTGTACTTGACTTTTATTTTGGTTTTATGATGTAACCAGACATGTTTTACTTCCGCTGTTATGAGAAGATGTTTTAAAATTTCAAGTACTGTTTATATCTGTCTTGTTGTAATTTTTCTGTTCTATATTCACTAAAATACTCCACCGATGCTATGGCATTCCCTTAGTGAGTGACCCTAGCGGGAGTGGGGTGTTACACTTCTTCCCCTTGCCACCATTGCCTTTCCCATTCTTGTTTTGCTGTTGCTGTTGAGGTCTCTTCTGATCTCCTTTCTTCTCGGGTGCTTTACTAGTATTGGGACCCTTCTCTTCCTCATACATAAGTGCCATGTCAACTAGCTTCTCAAAGGTAGCCCCCATAGGAATGTGAGTCATAGCCAATCCATGCATCGGTTCGTTCAAGCCCCTAACGAACCTCAAAGCTTTCTTCTCCGGGGTATTCACCATATCTATGCCAAACCTTGCCAACTGATTGAACTTGTTGACATACTCCTTCACTGATAAGTTCCCTTGCTTCAAGTTCAAGAACCTTTCCATATACAGATTTTCTTCTGCCCTTGAGAGAAACTTTGCCACAAACCTCTGTCTGAAATCCGCCCAAGAATCAACAAGGCGCTCTCCATTAGTGACCTTCCACCAGAACGAGTCCTCTCCCTTCATTAACCAAGCAGCTAACTTAACTTTCTTTGCTTCTTCCATCTCAAAGATGTCTATCAACTCTTCCACCTCCTTAAGCCAATCCCTAGCTTCCACAAAAGTCTCTGATCCTAGAAAAGGTTTCCCTCCCATAGTCTTGAATTCCTTACAAGTCTTAACAAAAGTAACCACACGAAGAGGATGAGGAGGAAGATCGGGTATAACTGGTGGTGGAGGAACATTAGCTGGCCCTGCAGCGGCGGCCCTAGCCTCCATCAATCTCCTATACCATGCTGGTATTGCTACACCCTCCGGAAAGTTAAGATCTTCAGCCATGCTGAAACGAAAAAAGGAAAGATTCAAACGGAGAATTCGAAAGATAGAGATATGGCTATCTGGGATTATGCTTTTCTTTCAAAATCTTTACTCTTAAAAGACATGTTTTTGAAAATACTTTCTTCTAAAATATTCTTAGAAAATAGTTTTTCTTAAAAAATTTATCTGTTCTGGTAACCTTAAGCTCTGATACCACGTGTAACACCCCACACCCGCTATAGTCACTCACTAAGGGAATGCCATAGCATCGGTGGAGTATTTTTAGCGAGTATAGAACAGTAAAATTACAACAAGACAGATATAATGTAATACTTGAAAATTTAAAACATCATCTCATAGCAGCGGAAAGTAAAACATGTTTGGTTACATCATAAAACCATAACAAGAGTCAAGTACAAAATATCCATCCTGAATAAAATAAGTACATAATCCCACTACTCATAACAAATAGCCATAACAGAAAAGATAAGATAAGCTGAGCTCTACATCTACGGTCCAAGCTCCAAGAGATAGATAAAGCAAACTGATCAAAGCCCACTAGCACTAGGCCCAACCTGAGGACCTGAAGGAAAAAGATAAAAACGACGGGGGTCAGACATAAGCCTGAGTGAACCCTATCTCCTTAATAATACAATTATTAAAGTAATTAGGGTATGATATGAACTCGGTATGGTATCTTTGGGGATAATGACTACACTAAGTTGCCCACGAACACAGGACGAACTAAGATAACCGTAAAGACGCATCTACCCACCCAAGGATAATTACTAACTGCACCACACCAGTCACTCCTATTCAAAGGTTGATCCCACCCAAGGATATCAAAGATAGATATAACCAGTAGTTTCCTGTACCCTAGTTGACTACATAGGTGCCGTCTGCCCCTATCTCTACTAGGTGTACCCCACTACCCCAAGCGTTCGGCTCCCTAACGTAGGTATCCGTGCTGGGCCCACAGTGGGGTGTATCATTCCCCAAAGTGGCAACCCAAAAGCAACACCGGTGCACAGGTTATACCTACACGATGCAACAACGTCTTACCTCCCAGTCCCGGGCCCACACACGCATATGAAACCCAATGGGCCTGCGTTGCCACCGCTAACCCCGTTTTGGCCACTTATAGACAAGCCCAGTATGCGTGTCCCGTCCTCGGCTTGGGCCGAGCTACAAAGATACATATGGGATACTGGTTGTAATGGGCCCTCCACAAGCTACCCACCAGAGCTTGTTATTAATCTAGTGTTCCCCACTTAACCCTTTAATCATGTTTAATTACATGTTTCACTTGGTTAAGTATTCTAATCGTATTTTCTATTGCCACCCAAGGCAACCCACTAGATTCCTCATGCCACCCAAGGCACCCACTTAACCCCTCATGTCCCACTACATGCTAATATGGTTAAGTGTTTCTTAATTAATTAAGACCGTGATTCCCCATAAAGACCTCCCACATTAGACTGGCTGTTATGACCGCCTGGTTAAGCCGGTAGGGTCCGGGCAGTCTTACGTCATAACAGAGTCTAACCTCGTGTCTTTACTTTAATCACGTATTTAATTTGTGCCTAAGACCTCTCACATTAGACTGGCTGTTATGACCGCCTGGTTAAGCCGGTAGGGTCCGGGCAGTCTTACGTCATAACAGAGCCTAACCTCGTGTCTTAGTCGATTAATTACACCTAATTAATCACCCCCATATTAATTATCCCTAATTAATATCAATTTATTCATAACATGGGTAGACCTAACTCAATAGGTAAATTCCCATGGGGTAGACCTAACTCAATAGGTAAATTCCCACTTATGTTAATTAATTTTTTATGGTATGCTTAATCATACCCATTTCAACATACTTTTATTTAACATATTAATTAACCCCATCGTTCCCCACGTAAATCGTCATTATGACATAACATAATAAAGGGAAGATTTACCACACATAACATGGGTTTAGCATATAACTTTATCATGGGTTAAGAGGATGTCAACTTGCATATATGAGCATGTATTAACCCAACTATATTCAACCCAAACTGGCATATTATCAAACATGTGTCTTACATAACATGTTGCATATGAACTTACATATCATCAAACATGTGATTTGCATAACATGTTGCATATGAACTTACATATCATCATACATGTGATTTGCATAACATGTAGAACTTGCATTTTAGCATATACTTAACTTGCATAAGCACTCACATACTTGCATAAGCATTCATATACTTGCATAGGCTTGCATATTATGTTAAACTTGCATTTCAACATATACATAACTTGCATAAACATTCACATACTTGCATAGGCTTGCATATTATGTTAAACTTGCATTTCAACATATACATAACTTGCATAAACATTCACATACTTGCATAGGCTTGCATATTATGTTAAACTTGCATTTCAACATATACATAACTTGCATAAACATTCATATACTTACATAAGATGTTAAACATGCATATAAGCATATACATGACTTGCATAAGTACTCACATACTTGCATAACATGTTTGCATAATGGATCCATATTCACTTAGTGTTTTGCATCATAAACATCATGAAACAACTTGCATAAAAATATCATGATTACATATTATGAAACTTGCATGACATAAGGCATATAACTTGCAAAACACATAATATTCACTACATCAAGCTTGCATAAATATATGGATCCACAAACATAGCCATACTTTATCACATCTTATCATAATCAATTCAATAATTGATTATTAAGGGGATAGAAGCTCACCAAAACAAGATTAGCAAGTTAAATGAAGCAAATCCCAATGATTAAGTAGAAGAAGATGTAGATTAGCTTGCAAACCCTCTTAGGATTTTTAGTGGAGGCTCTCCAATTTTCTAAGTGGTGGCATAATGGCCTTAGATCTATTTTTGGTAAGGATAAGGGGGGTATTAGGGTGTATATATAGATTAGTTAGATGTTTTAGGACCATAGGATATACCCTAGAACCAATCCTAGCCTTTAAAGCATGTCTTGGGGAAGAAGTCAAGTGTAGGAACCATTTAGGGCCCAAAAAAAACAGCCCAAAACTCATCCCGGGCCTCAAAACATGAGCAGTTTTCGTTTTTGATTTTTCGTGAAACTTTGACGGGCCATAACTTGGTCATACGGACTCCGATTTACGAAAACTCGGACTCTATTTCGCGTATTTTTCCGAGACGAACGCAATGGCACAGCCCGTTTCCCCTGATTCAGAATATTAAATTTAATTCTGCTCTGATTTATGTTATAACAAGTTATTTAACATACGGGGTGTTACAATTATCCAGAACACATCTTCCTTCATTCAGCAAGATATGTTCTGGGGTGCAAAATGTTGACCCGCTTTTTAGTCAAAGCAGTCATACATGGAATCTCTTCTGAACAATACGCTCAAGTGTTGGGAATACCGTCAGAAGACAGCAAGCGATTTGGTTGAAATCGCATCACAAACAAAGAATGGCCCGGATCTCCTATCGGACGACCTTTTCTGGGCCCGAAATCATCAATTACGGAGCTGAGCTCTGTAATTCTCGTAGCTCTCTGAATAAGCTTCAGTTTGAGCTTTGGTTCAACTCAATCGGACTTACGGTTTGAAAGTTATGCCCATTTCCGTGAACGGATGCAGAACCGGAAACTTGGATTTGGAATTAGCATATCCCTTTCGGATCGGATCGGCCTAGGAGGACCGGATCGGATTAAGACATCACTCCTTCACCAACTCAGCATCTTCCCTTCAACGCACATGTGCCGGATCGGATTGGAGACCCCGGTTCGGATCGGGATGAGGCAGACCCGACCCACCTGCATTAATCTACACAAAACTTCGCAATGTCTTCGGCTCCAAAGCTCCGCACCGGTTCGGATCGAGACCGAACCGATCCCCCTCGACTCTGCACAGAAGTGCACGCACGCTCTCTGCTAGAACAACCGGCTCGGTTCGGATCCAATCCGAACCGAGTGGGCCTGCTGCTGCCACACTTCAGATTTGACTGATTCTCTTGCCATAACCACCTCCTACAAACACGGATCGGCCTCCACCTATCCTAGCACGACCTGAATACCACTTCTCCACAACTTCCGAGATCACCTCAGCGCGTGCCACGTGCCCCTCCGATCCGAACCGATTCAGAATCCCTGGCACTCCTCTACGCCTATAAATACACCACAACATGGCCATTTCAAGGGACTTTTGGCACTTGTTCTGGAGGGATTCCACCATTATCGACACAAGGACTTTGTGAACAGCGGAAGACCGCCCTCTAATCAATCAAAACACGAGGATTTCGTGTATAATCTTCCCTTTAATCTCCTCTTCTTCACTGTAAACACGAGGATTTCATGTATAAACTGCAAACAAACATCATTGTAATAGTTTACTTAAGATTTAAGAAACTATAAAGTGGACGTAGGCTTGGATTGAGCCCAACCACTATAAAAATATTGTGTGTATGCTTTACTTTTACTGCTTTTTCTGCATTGTTCGGTGATCGTGAGGTTGTCACGTTGAATTTGGGTGTTAATACCAAAATTTGGTCTAACATTTTCACACATATTTGCTTTCTCTTCTTCGCAGGTATGGATTATACTTGCAGCTGGCAGGCCCGGATCGGCCTTGGATTTCTTCGATTATCCAGAACACATCTTCCTTCATTCAGCAAGATATGTTCTGGGGGGCAAAATGTTGACCCGCTTTTTAGTCAAAGCAGTCATACATGGAATCTCTTCTGAACAATACGCTTAAGTGTTGGGAATACCGTCAGAAGACAGCAAGCGATTTGGTTGAAATCGCATCACAAACAAAGAATGGCCCGGATCTCCTATCGGACGACCTTTTCTGGGCCCGAAATCATCAATTACGGAGCTGAGCTCAGTAATTCTCGTAGCTCTCTGAATAATCTTCAGTTTGAGCTTTGGTTCAACTCAATCGGGCTTACGGTTTGAATGTTATGCCCATTTCCGTGAACGGATGAAGAACCGGAAACTTGGATTTGGAATTAGCATATCCCTTTCGGATCGGATCGGATCGGCCTAGGAGGACCGGATCGGATTAAGACATCACTCCTTCACCAACTCAGCATCTTCCCTTCAACGCACAGGTGCCGGATCGGATTGGAGACCCCGGTTCGGATCGGGATGAGGCAGACCCGACCCGCCTGCATTAATCTACACAAAACTTCGCAATGTCTTCGGCTCCAAAGCTCCGCACCGGTTCGGATCGAGACCGAACCGATCCCCCTCGACTCTGCACAGAAGTGCACGCACGCTCTCTGCTAGAACAACCGGCTCGGTTCGGATCCAATCCGAACCGACTGGGCCTGCTGCTGCCACACTTCAGATTTGACTGATTCTCTTGCCATAACCACCTCCTACAAACACTGATCGGCCTCCACCTATCCTAGCACGACCTGAATACCACTTCTCCACTACTTCCGAGATCACCTCAGCGCGTGCCACGTGCCCCTCCGATCCGAACCGATTCAGACTCCCTGGCACTCCTCTACGCCTATAAATACACCACAACATGGCCATTTCAAGGGACTTTTGGCACTTGTTCTGGAGGGATTCCACCATTATCGACACAAGGACTTTGTGAACAGCGGAAGACCGCCCTCTAATCAATCTAAACACGAGGATTTCGTGTATAATCTTCCCATTAATCTCCTCTTCTTCACTGTAAACACGAGGATTTCATGTATAAACTGCAAACAAACGTCATTGTAATAGTTTACTTAAGATTTAAGAAACTATAAAGTGGACGTAGGCTTGGATTGAGCCCAACCACTATAAAAATATTGTGTGTATGCTTTACTTTTACTGCTTTTTCTGCATTGTTCGGTGATCGTGAGGTTGTCACGTTGAATTTGGGTGTTAATACCAAAATTTGGTCTAACATTTTCACACATATTTGCTTTCTCTTCTTCGCAGGTATGGATTATACTTGCAGCTGGCAGGCCCGGATCGGCCTTGGATTTCTTCGATTATCCAGAACACATCTTCCTTCATTCAGCAAGATATGTTCTGGGGGGCAAAATGTTGACCCGCTTTTTAGTCAAAGCAGTCATACATGGAATCTCTTCTGAACAATACGCTCAAGTGTTGGGAATACCGTCAGAAGACAGCAAGCGATTTGGTTGAAATCGCATCACAAACAAAGAATGGCCCGGATCTCCTATCGGACGACCTTTTCTGGGCCCGAAATCATCAATTACGGAGCTGAGCTCTGTAATTCTCGTAGCTCTCTGAATAAGCTTCAGTTTGAGCTTTGGTTCAACTCAATCGGACTTACGGTTTGAAAGTTATGCCCATTTCCGTGAACGGATGCAGAACCGGAAACTTGGATTTGGAATTAGCATATCCCTTTCGGATCGGATCGGCCTAGGAGGACCGGATCGGATTAAGACATCACTCCTTCACCAACTCAGCATCTTCCCTTCAACGCACATGTGCCGGATCGGATTGGAGACCCCGGTTCGGATCGGGATGAGGCAGACCCGACCCACCTGCATTAATCTACACAAAACTTCGCAATGTCTTCGGCTCCAAAGCTCCGCACCGGTTCGGATCGAGACCGAACCGATCCCCCTCGACTCTGCACAGAAGTGCACGCACGCTCTCTGCTAGAACAACCGGCTCGGTTCGGATCCAATCCGAACCGAGTGGGCCTGCTGCTGCCACACTTCAGATTTGACTGATTCTCTTGCCATAACCACCTCCTACAAACACGGATCGGCCTCCACCTATCCTAGCACGACCTGAATACCACTTCTCCACAACTTCCGAGATCACCTCAGCGCGTGCCACGTGCCCCTCCGATCCGAACCGATTCAGAATCCCTGGCACTCCTCTACGCCTATAAATACACCACAACATGGCCATTTCAAGGGACTTTTGGCACTTGTTCTGGAGGGATTCCACCATTATCGACACAAGGACTTTGTGAACAGCGGAAGACCGCCCTCTAATCAATCAAAACACGAGGATTTCGTGTATAATCTTCCCTTTAATCTCCTCTTCTTCACTGTAAACACGAGGATTTCATGTATAAACTGCAAACAAACATCATTGTAATAGTTTACTTAAGATTTAAGAAACTATAAAGTGGACGTAGGCTTGGATTGAGCCCAACCACTATAAAAATATTGTGTGTATGCTTTACTTTTACTGCTTTTTCTGCATTGTTCGGTGATCGTGAGGTTGTCACGTTGAATTTGGGTGTTAATACCAAAATTTGGTCTAACATTTTCACACATATTTGCTTTCTCTTCTTCGCAGGTATGGATTATACTTGCAGCTGGCAGGCCCGGATCGGCCTTGGATTTCTTCGATTATCCAGAACACATCTTCCTTCATTCAGCAAGATATGTTCTGGGGGGCAAAATGTTGACCCGCTTTTTAGTCAAAGCAGTCATACATGGAATCTCTTCTGAACAATACGCTTAAGTGTTGGGAATACCGTCAGAAGACAGCAAGCGATTTGGTTGAAATCGCATCACAAACAAAGAATGGCCCGGATCTCCTATCGGACGACCTTTTCTGGGCCCGAAATCATCAATTACGGAGCTGAGCTCAGTAATTCTCGTAGCTCTCTGAATAATCTTCAGTTTGAGCTTTGGTTCAACTCAATCGGGCTTACGGTTTGAATGTTATGCCCATTTCCGTGAACGGATGAAGAACCGGAAACTTGGATTTGGAATTAGCATATCCCTTTCGGATCGGATCGGATCGGCCTAGGAGGACCGGATCGGATTAAGACATCACTCCTTCACCAACTCAGCATCTTCCCTTCAACGCACAGGTGCCGGATCGGATTGGAGACCCCGGTTCGGATCGGGATGAGGCAGACCCGACCCGCCTGCATTAATCTACACAAAACTTCGCAATGTCTTCGGCTCCAAAGCTCCGCACCGGTTCGGATCGAGACCGAACCGATCCCCCTCGACTCTGCACAGAAGTGCACGCACGCTCTCTGCTAGAACAACCGGCTCGGTTCGGATCCAATCCGAACCGACTGGGCCTGCTGCTGCCACACTTCAGATTTGACTGATTCTCTTGCCATAACCACCTCCTACAAACACTGATCGGCCTCCACCTATCCTAGCACGACCTGAATACCACTTCTCCACTACTTCCGAGATCACCTCAGCGCGTGCCACGTGCCCCTCCGATCCGAACCGATTCAGACTCCCTGGCACTCCTCTACGCCTATAAATACACCACAACATGGCCATTTCAAGGGACTTTTGGCACTTGTTCTGGAGGGATTCCACCATTATCGACACAAGGACTTTGTGAACAGCGGAAGACCGCCCTCTAATCAATCTAAACACGAGGATTTCGTGTATAATCTTCCCATTAATCTCCTCTTCTTCACTGTAAACACGAGGATTTCATGTATAAACTGCAAACAAACGTCATTGTAATAGTTTACTTAAGATTTAAGAAACTATAAAGTGGACGTAGGCTTGGATTGAGCCCAACCACTATAAAAATATTGTGTGTATGCTTTACTTTTACTGCTTTTTCTGCATTGTTCGGTGATCGTGAGGTTGTCACGTTGAATTTGGGTGTTAATACCAAAATTTGGTCTAACATTTTCACACATATTTGCTTTCTCTTCTTCGCAGGTATGGATTATACTTGCAGCTGGCAGGCCCGGATCGGCCTTGGATTTCTTCGATTATCCAGAACACATCTTCCTTCATTCAGCAAGATATGTTCTGGGGGGCAAAATGTTGACCCGCTTTTTAGTCAAAGCAGTCATACATGGAATCTCTTCTGAACAATACGCTCAAGTGTTGGGAATACCGTCAGAAGACAGCAAGCGATTTGGTTGAAATCGCATCACAAACAAAGAATGGCCCGGATCTCCTATCGGACGACCTTTTCTGGGCCCGAAATCATCAATTACGGAGCTGAGCTCAGTAATTCTCGTAGCTCTCTGAATAATCTTCAGTTTGAGCTTTGGTTCAACTCAATCGGGCTTACGGTTTGAATGTTATGCCCATTTCCGTGAACGGATGAAGAACCGGAAACTTGGATTTGGAATTAGCATATCCCTTTCGGATCGGATCGGATCGGCCTAGGAGGACCGGATCGGATTAAGACATCACTCCTTCACCAACTCAGCATCTTCCCTTCAACGCACAGGTGCCGGATCGGATTGGAGACCCCGGTTCGGATCGGGATGAGGCAGACCCGACCCGCCTGCATTAATCTACACAAAACTTCGCAATGTCTTCGGCTCCAAAGCTCCGCACCGGTTCGGATCGAGACCGAACCGATCCCCCTCGACTCTGCACAGAAGTGCACGCACGCTCTCTGCTAGAACAACCGGCTCGGTTCGGATCCAATCCGAACCGACTGGGCCTGCTGCTGCCACACTTCAGATTTGACTGATTCTCTTGCCATAACCACCTCCTACAAACACTGATCGGCCTCCACCTATCCTAGCACGACCTGAATACCACTTCTCCACTACTTCCGAGATCACCTCAGCGCGTGCCACGTGCCCCTCCGATCCGAACCGATTCAGACTCCCTGGCACTCCTCTACGCCTATAAATACACCACAACATGGCCATTTCAAGGGACTTTTGGCACTTGTTCTGGAGGGATTCCACCATTATCGACACAAGGACTTTGTGAACAGCGGAAGACCGCCCTCTAATCAATCTAAACACGAGGATTTCGTGTATAATCTTCCCATTAATCTCCTCTTCTTCACTGTAAACACGAGGATTTCATGTATAAACTGCAAACAAACGTCATTGTAATAGTTTACTTAAGATTTAAGAAACTATAAAGTGGACGTAGGCTTGGATTGAGCCCAACCACTATAAAAATATTGTGTGTATGCTTTACTTTTACTGCTTTTTCTGCATTGTTCGGTGATCGTGAGGTTGTCACGTTGAATTTGGGTGTTAATACCAAAATTTGGTCTAACATTTTCACACATATTTGCTTTCTCTTCTTCGCAGGTATGGATTATACTTGCAGCTGGCAGGCCCGGATCGGCCTTGGATTTCTTCGATTATCCAGAACACATCTTCCTTCATTCAGCAAGATATGTTCTGGGGGGCAAAATGTTGACCCGCTTTTTAGTCAAAGCAGTCATACATGGAATCTCTTCTGAACAATACGCTCAAGTGTTGGGAATACCGTCAGAAGACAGCAAGCGATTTGGTTGAAATCGCATCACAAACAAAGAATGGCCCGGATCTCCTATCGGACGACCTTTTCTGGGCCCGAAATCATCAATTACGGAGCTGAGCTCTGTAATTCTCGTAGCTCTCTGAATAAGCTTCAGTTTGAGCTTTGGTTCAACTCAATCGGACTTACGGTTTGAAAGTTATGCCCATTTCCGTGAACGGATGCAGAACCGGAAACTTGGATTTGGAATTAGCATATCCCTTTCGGATCGGATCGGCCTAGGAGGACCGGATCGGATTAAGACATCACTCCTTCACCAACTCAGCATCTTCCCTTCAACGCACATGTGCCGGATCGGATTGGAGACCCCGGTTCGGATCGGGATGAGGCAGACCCGACCCACCTGCATTAATCTACACAAAACTTCGCAATGTCTTCGGCTCCAAAGCTCCGCACCGGTTCGGATCGAGACCGAACCGATCCCCCTCGACTCTGCACAGAAGTGCACGCACGCTCTCTGCTAGAACAACCGGCTCGGTTCGGATCCAATCCGAACCGAGTGGGCCTGCTGCTGCCACACTTCAGATTTGACTGATTCTCTTGCCATAACCACCTCCTACAAACACGGATCGGCCTCCACCTATCCTAGCACGACCTGAATACCACTTCTCCACAACTTCCGAGATCACCTCAGCGCGTGCCACGTGCCCCTCCGATCCGAACCGATTCAGAATCCCTGGCACTCCTCTACGCCTATAAATACACCACAACATGGCCATTTCAAGGGACTTTTGGCACTTGTTCTGGAGGGATTCCACCATTATCGACACAAGGACTTTGTGAACAGCGGAAGACCGCCCTCTAATCAATCAAAACACGAGGATTTCGTGTATAATCTTCCCTTTAATCTCCTCTTCTTCACTGTAAACACGAGGATTTCATGTATAAACTGCAAACAAACATCATTGTAATAGTTTACTTAAGATTTAAGAAACTATAAAGTGGACGTAGGCTTGGATTGAGCCCAACCACTATAAAAATATTGTGTGTATGCTTTACTTTTACTGCTTTTTCTGCATTGTTCGGTGATCGTGAGGTTGTCACGTTGAATTTGGGTGTTAATACCAAAATTTGGTCTAACATTTTCACACATATTTGCTTTCTCTTCTTCGCAGGTATGGATTATACTTGCAGCTGGCAGGCCCGGATCGGCCTTGGATTTCTTCGATTATCCAGAACACATCTTCCTTCATTCAGCAAGATATGTTCTGGGGGGCAAAATGTTGACCCGCTTTTTAGTCAAAGCAGTCATACATGGAATCTCTTCTGAACAATACGCTTAAGTGTTGGGAATACCGTCAGAAGACAGCAAGCGATTTGGTTGAAATCGCATCACAAACAAAGAATGGCCCGGATCTCCTATCGGACGACCTTTTCTGGGCCCGAAATCATCAATTACGGAGCTGAGCTCAGTAATTCTCGTAGCTCTCTGAATAATCTTCAGTTTGAGCTTTGGTTCAACTCAATCGGGCTTACGGTTTGAATGTTATGCCCATTTCCGTGAACGGATGAAGAACCGGAAACTTGGATTTGGAATTAGCATATCCCTTTCGGATCGGATCGGATCGGCCTAGGAGGACCGGATCGGATTAAGACATCACTCCTTCACCAACTCAGCATCTTCCCTTCAACGCACAGGTGCCGGATCGGATTGGAGACCCCGGTTCGGATCGGGATGAGGCAGACCCGACCCGCCTGCATTAATCTACACAAAACTTCGCAATGTCTTCGGCTCCAAAGCTCCGCACCGGTTCGGATCGAGACCGAACCGATCCCCCTCGACTCTGCACAGAAGTGCACGCACGCTCTCTGCTAGAACAACCGGCTCGGTTCGGATCCAATCCGAACCGACTGGGCCTGCTGCTGCCACACTTCAGATTTGACTGATTCTCTTGCCATAACCACCTCCTACAAACACTGATCGGCCTCCACCTATCCTAGCACGACCTGAATACCACTTCTCCACTACTTCCGAGATCACCTCAGCGCGTGCCACGTGCCCCTCCGATCCGAACCGATTCAGACTCCCTGGCACTCCTCTACGCCTATAAATACACCACAACATGGCCATTTCAAGGGACTTTTGGCACTTGTTCTGGAGGGATTCCACCATTATCGACACAAGGACTTTGTGAACAGCGGAAGACCGCCCTCTAATCAATCTAAACACGAGGATTTCGTGTATAATCTTCCCATTAATCTCCTCTTCTTCACTGTAAACACGAGGATTTCATGTATAAACTGCAAACAAACGTCATTGTAATAGTTTACTTAAGATTTAAGAAACTATAAAGTGGACGTAGGCTTGGATTGAGCCCAACCACTATAAAAATATTGTGTGTATGCTTTACTTTTACTGCTTTTTCTGCATTGTTCGGTGATCGTGAGGTTGTCACGTTGAATTTGGGTGTTAATACCAAAATTTGGTCTAACATTTTCACACATATTTGCTTTCTCTTCTTCGCAGGTATGGATTATACTTGCAGCTGGCAGGCCCGGATCGGCCTTGGATTTCTTCGATTATCCAGAACACATCTTCCTTCATTCAGCAAGATATGTTCTGGGGGGCAAAATGTTGACCCGCTTTTTAGTCAAAGCAGTCATACATGGAATCTCTTCTGAACAATACGCTTAAGTGTTGGGAATACCGTCAGAAGACAGCAAGCGATTTGGTTGAAATCGCATCACAAACAAAGAATGGCCCGGATCTCCTATCGGACGACCTTTTCTGGGCCCGAAATCATCAATTACGGAGCTGAGCTCAGTAATTCTCGTAGCTCTCTGAATAATCTTCAGTTTGAGCTTTGGTTCAACTCAATCGGGCTTACGGTTTGAATGTTATGCCCATTTCCGTGAACGGATGAAGAACCGGAAACTTGGATTTGGAATTAGCATATCCCTTTCGGATCGGATCGGATCGGCCTAGGAGGACCGGATCGGATTAAGACATCACTCCTTCACCAACTCAGCATCTTCCCTTCAACGCACAGGTGCCGGATCGGATTGGAGACCCCGGTTCGGATCGGGATGAGGCAGACCCGACCCGCCTGCATTAATCTACACAAAACTTCGCAATGTCTTCGGCTCCAAAGCTCCGCACCGGTTCGGATCGAGACCGAACCGATCCCCCTCGACTCTGCACAGAAGTGCACGCACGCTCTCTGCTAGAACAACCGGCTCGGTTCGGATCCAATCCGAACCGACTGGGCCTGCTGCTGCCACACTTCAGATTTGACTGATTCTCTTGCCATAACCACCTCCTACAAACACGGATCGGCCTCCACCTATCCTAGCACGACCTGAATACCACTTCTCCACTACTTCCGAGATCACCTCAGCGCGTGCCACGTGCCCCTCCGATCCGAACCGATTCAGACTCCCTGGCACTCCTCTACGCCTATAAATACACCACAACATGGCCATTTCAAGGGACTTTTGGCACTTGTTCTGGAGGGATTCCACCATTATCGACACAAGGACTTTGTGAACAGCGGAAGACCGCCCTCTAATCAATCTAAACACGAGGATTTCGTGTATAATCTTCCCATTAATCTCCTCTTCTTCACTGTAAACACGAGGATTTCATGTATAAACTGCAAACAAACGTCATTGTAATAGTTTACTTAAGATTTAAGAAACTATAAAGTGGACGTAGGCTTGGATTGAGCCCAACCACTATAAAAATATTGTGTGTATGCTTTACTTTTACTGCTTTTTCTGCATTGTTCGGTGATCGTGAGGTTGTCACGTTGAATTTGGGTGTTAATACCAAAATTTGGTCTAACATTTTCACACATATTTGCTTTCTCTTCTTCGCAGGTATGGATTATACTTGCAGCTGGCAGGCCCGGATCGGCCTTGGATTTCTTCGATTATCCAGAACACATCTTCCTTCATTCAGCAAGATATGTTCTGGGGGGCAAAATGTTGACCCGCTTTTTAGTCAAAGCAGTCATACATGGAATCTCTTCTGAACAATACGCTTAAGTGTTGGGAATACCGTCAGAAGACAGCAAGCGATTTGGTTGAAATCGCATCACAAACAAAGAATGGCCCGGATCTCCTATCGGACGACCTTTTCTGGGCCCGAAATCATCAATTACGGAGCTGAGCTCAGTAATTCTCGTAGCTCTCTGAATAATCTTCAGTTTGAGCTTTGGTTCAACTCAATCGGGCTTACGGTTTGAATGTTATGCCCATTTCCGTGAACGGATGAAGAACCGGAAACTTGGATTTGGAATTAGCATATCCCTTTCGGATCGGATCGGATCGGCCTAGGAGGACCGGATCGGATTAAGACATCACTCCTTCACCAACTCAGCATCTTCCCTTCAACGCACAGGTGCCGGATCGGATTGGAGACCCCGGTTCGGATCGGGATGAGGCAGACCCGACCCGCCTGCATTAATCTACACAAAACTTCGCAATGTCTTCGGCTCCAAAGCTCCGCACCGGTTCGGATCGAGACCGAACCGATCCCCCTCGACTCTGCACAGAAGTGCACGCACGCTCTCTGCTAGAACAACCGGCTCGGTTCGGATCCAATCCGAACCGACTGGGCCTGCTGCTGCCACACTTCAGATTTGACTGATTCTCTTGCCATAACCACCTCCTACAAACACTGATCGGCCTCCACCTATCCTAGCACGACCTGAATACCACTTCTCCACTACTTCCGAGATCACCTCAGCGCGTGCCACGTGCCCCTCCGATCCGAACCGATTCAGACTCCCTGGCACTCCTCTACGCCTATAAATACACCACAACATGGCCATTTCAAGGGACTTTTGGCACTTGTTCTGGAGGGATTCCACCATTATCGACACAAGGACTTTGTGAACAGCGGAAGACCGCCCTCTAATCAATCTAAACACGAGGATTTCGTGTATAATCTTCCCATTAATCTCCTCTTCTTCACTGTAAACACGAGGATTTCATGTATAAACTGCAAACAAACGTCATTGTAATAGTTTACTTAAGATTTAAGAAACTATAAAGTGGACGTAGGCTTGGATTGAGCCCAACCACTATAAAAATATTGTGTGTATGCTTTACTTTTACTACTTTTTCTGCATTGTTCGGTGATCGTGAGGTTGTCACGTTGAATTTGGGTGTTAATACCAAAATTTGGTCTAACATTTTCACACATATTTGCTTTCTCTTCTTCGCAGGTATGGATTATACTTGCAGCTGGCAGGCCCGGATCGGCCTTGGATTTCTTCGATTATCCAGAACACATCTTCCTTCATTCAGCAAGATATGTTCTGGGGGGCAAAATGTTGACCCGCTTTTTAGTCAAAGCAGTCATACATGGAATCTCTTCTGAACAATACGCTTAAGTGTTGGGAATACCGTCAGAAGACAGCAAGCGATTTGGTTGAAATCGCATCACAAACAAAGAATGGCCCGGATCTCCTATCGGACGACCTTTTCTGGGCCCGAAATCATCAATTACGGAGCTGAGCTCAGTAATTCTCGTAGCTCTCTGAATAATCTTCAGTTTGAGCTTTGGTTCAACTCAATCGGGCTTACGGTTTGAATGTTATGCCCATTTCCGTGAACGGATGAAGAACCGGAAACTTGGATTTGGAATTAGCATATCCCTTTCGGATCGGATCGGATCGGCCTAGGAGGACCGGATCGGATTAAGACATCACTCCTTCACCAACTCAGCATCTTCCCTTCAACGCACAGGTGCCGGATCGGATTGGAGACCCCGGTTCGGATCGGGATGAGGCAGACCCGACCCGCCTGCATTAATCTACACAAAACTTCGCAATGTCTTCGGCTCCAAAGCTCCGCACCGGTTCGGATCGAGACCGAACCGATCCCCCTCGACTCTGCACAGAAGTGCACGCACGCTCTCTGCTAGAACAACCGGCTCGGTTCGGATCCAATCCGAACCGACTGGGCCTGCTGCTGCCACACTTCAGATTTGACTGATTCTCTTGCCATAACCACCTCCTACAAACACGGATCGGCCTCCACCTATCCTAGCACGACCTGAATACCACTTCTCCACTACTTCCGAGATCACCTCAGCGCGTGCCACGTGCCCCTCCGATCCGAACCGATTCAGACTCCCTGGCACTCCTCTACGCCTATAAATACACCACAACATGGCCATTTCAAGGGACTTTTGGCACTTGTTCTGGAGGGATTCCACCATTATCGACACAAGGACTTTGTGAACAGCGGAAGACCGCCCTCTAATCAATCTAAACACGAGGATTTCGTGTATAATCTTCCCATTAATCTCCTCTTCTTCACTGTAAACACGAGGATTTCATGTATAAACTGCAAACAAACGTCATTGTAATAGTTTACTTAAGATTTAAGAAACTATAAAGTGGACGTAGGCTTGGATTGAGCCCAACCACTATAAAAATATTGTGTGTATGCTTTACTTTTACTGCTTTTTCTGCATTGTTCGGTGATCGTGAGGTTGTCACGTTGAATTTGGGTGTTAATACCAAAATTTGGTCTAACATTTTCACACATATTTGCTTTCTCTTCTTCGCAGGTATGGATTATACTTGCAGCTGGCAGGCCCGGATCGGCCTTGGATTTCTTCGATTATCCAGAACACATCTTCCTTCATTCAGCAAGATATGTTCTGGGGGGCAAAATGTTGACCCGCTTTTTAGTCAAAGCAGTCATACATGGAATCTCTTCTGAACAATACGCTCAAGTGTTGGGAATACCGTCAGAAGACAGCAAGCGATTTGGTTGAAATCGCATCACAAACAAAGAATGGCCCGGATCTCCTATCGGACGACCTTTTCTGGGCCCGAAATCATCAATTACGGAGCTGAGCTCAGTAATTCTCGTAGCTCTCTGAATAAGCTTCAGTTTGAGCTTTGGTTCAACTCAATCGGACTTACGGTTTGAAAGTTATGCCCATTTACGTGAACGGATGCAGAACCGGAAACTTGGATTTGGAATTAGCATATCCCTTTCGGATCGGATCGGCCTAGGAGGACCGGATCGGATTAAGACATCACTCCTTCACCAACTCAGCATCTTCCCTTCAACGCATAGGTGCCGGATCGGATTGGAGACCCCGGTTCGGATCGGGACGAGGCAGACCCGACCCGCCTGCATTAATCTACACAAAACTTCGCAATGTCTTCGGCTCCAAAGCTCCGCACCGGTTCGGATCGAGACCGAACCGATCCCCCTCGACTCTGCACAGAAGTGCACGCACGCTCTCTGCTAGAACAACCGGCTCGGTTCGGATCCAATCCGAACCGAGTGGGCCTGCTGCTGCCACACTTCAGATTTGACTGATTCTCTTGCCATAACCACCTCCTACAAACACGGATCGGCCTCCACCTATCCTAGCACGACCTGAATACCACTTCTCCACTACTTCCGAGATCACCTCAGCGCGTGCCACGTGCCCCTCCGATCCGAACCGATTCAGACTCCCTGGCACTCCTCTACGCCTATAAATACACCACAACATGGCCATTTCAAGGGACTTTTGGCACTTGTTCTGGAGGGATTCCACCATTATCGACACAAGGACTTTGTGAACAGCGGAAGACCGCCCTCTAATCAATCAAAACACGAGGATTTCGTGTATAATCTTCCCATTAATCTCCTCTTCTTCACTGTAAACACGAGGATTTCATGTATAAACTGCAAACAAACGTCATTGTAATAGTTTACTTAAGATTTAAGAAACTATAAAGTGGACGTAGGCTTGGATTGAGCCCAACCACTATAAAAATATTGTGTGTATGCTTTACTTTTACTGCTTTTTCTGCATTGTTCGGTGATCGTGAGGTTGTCACGTTGAATTTGGGTGTTAATACCAAAATTTGGTCTAACATTTTCACACATATTTGCTTTCTCTTCTTCGCAGGTATGGATTATACTTGCTGCTGGCAGGCCCGGATCGGCCTTGGATTTCTTCGATTATCCAGAACACATCTTCCTTCATTCAGCAAGATATGTTCTGGGGGGCAAAATGTTGACCCGCTTTTTAGTCAAAGCAGTCATACATGGAATCTCTTCTGAACAATACGCTCAAGTGTTGGGAATACCGTCAGAAGACAGCAAGCGATTTGGTTGAAATCGCATCACAAACAAAGAATGGCCCGGATCTCCTATCGGACGACCTTTTCTGGGCCCGAAATCATCAATTACGGAGCTGAGCTCAGTAATTCTCGTAGCTCTCTGAATAAGCTTCAGTTTGAGCTTTGGTTCAACTCAATCGGACTTACGGTTTGAAAGTTATGCCCATTTACGTGAACGGATGCAGAACCGGAAACTTGGATTTGGAATTAGCATATCCCTTTCGGATCGGATCGGCCTAGGAGGACCGGATCGGATTAAGACATCACTCCTTCACCAACTCAGCATATTCCCTTCAACGCACAGGTGCCGGATCGGATTGGAGACCCCGGTTCGGATCGGGATGAGGCAGACCCGACCCGCCTGCATTAATCTACACAAAACTTCGCAATGTCTTCGGCTCCAAAGCTCCGCACCGGTTTGGATCGAGACCGAACCGATCCCCCTCGACTCTGCACAGAAGTGCACGCACGCTCTCTGCTAGAACAACCGGCTCGGTTCGGATCCAATCCGAACCGAGTGGGCCTGCTGCTGCCACACTTCAGATTTGACTGATTCTCTTGCCATAACCACCTCCTACAAACACGGATCGGCCTCCACCTATCCTAGCACGACCTGAATACCACTTCTCCACTACTTCCGAGATCACCTCAGCGCGTGCCACGTGCCCCTCCGATCCGAACCGATTCAGACTCCCTGGCACTCCTCTACGCCTATAAATACACCACAACATGGCCATTTCAAGGGACTTTTGGCACTTGTTCTGGAGGGATTCCACCATTATCGACACAAGGACTTTGTGAACAGCGGAAGACCGCCCTCTAATCAATCAAAACACGAGGATTTCGTGTATAATCTTCCCATTAATCTCCTCTTCTTCACTGTAAACACGAGGATTTCATGTATAAACTGCAAACAAACGTCATTGTAATAGTTTACTTAAGATTTAAGAAACTATAAAGTGGACGTAGGCTTGGATTGAGCCCAACCACTATAAAAATATTGTGTGTATGCTTTACTTTTACTGCTTTTTCTGCATTGTTCGGTGATCGTGAGGTTGTCACGTTGAATTTGGGTGTTAATACCAAAATTTGGTCTAACATTTTCACACATATTTGCTTTCTCTTCTTCGCAGGTATGGATTATACTTGCAGCTGGCAGGCCCGGATCGGCCTTGGATTTCTTCGATTATCCAGAACACATCTTCCTTCATTCAGCAAGATATGTTCTGGGGGGCAAAATGTTGACCCGCTTTTTAGTCAAAGCAGTCATACATGGAATCTCTTCTGAACAATACGCTCAAGTGTTGGGAATACCGTCAGAAGACAGCAAGCGATTTGGTTGAAATCGCATCACAAACAAAGAATGGCCCGGATCTCCTATCGGACGACCTTTTCTGGGCCCGAAATCATCAATTACGGAGCTGAGCTCAGTAATTCTCGTAGCTCTCTGAATAAGCTTCAGTTTGAGCTTTGGTTCAACTCAATCGGACTTACGGTTTGAAAGTTATGCCCATTTACGTGAACGGATGCAGAACCGGAAACTTGGATTTGGAATTAGCATATCCCTTTCGGATCGGATCGGCCTAGGAGGACCGGATCGGATTAAGACATCACTCCTTCACCAACTCAGCATATTCCCTTCAACGCACAGGTGCCGGATCGGATTGGAGACCCCGGTTCGGATCGGGATGAGGCAGACCCGACCCGCCTGCATTAATCTACACAAAACTTCGCAATGTCTTCGGCTCCAAAGCTCCGCACCGGTTTGGATCGAGACCGAACCGATCCCCCTCGACTCTGCACAGAAGTGCACGCACGCTCTCTGCTAGAACAACCGGCTCGGTTCGGATCCAATCCGAACCGAGTGGGCCTGCTGCTGCCACACTTCAGATTTGACTGATTCTCTTGCCATAACCACCTCCTACAAACACGGATCGGCCTCCACCTATCCTAGCACGACCTGAATACCACTTCTCCACTACTTCCGAGATCACCTCAGCGCGTGCCACGTGCCCCTCCGATCCGAACCGATTCAGACTCCCTGGCACTCCTCTACGCCTATAAATACACCACAACATGGCCATTTCAAGGGACTTTTGGCACTTGTTCTGGAGGGATTCCACCATTATCGACACAAGGACTTTGTGAACAGCGGAAGACCGCCCTCTAATCAATCAAAACACGAGGATTTCGTGTATAATCTTCCCATTAATCTCCTCTTCTTCACTGTAAACACGAGGATTTCATGTATAAACTGCAAACAAACGTCATTGTAATAGTTTACTTAAGATTTAAGAAACTATAAAGTGGACGTAGGCTTGGATTGAGCCCAACCACTATAAAAATATTGTGTGTATGCTTTACTTTTACTGCTTTTTCTGCATTGTTCGGTGATCGTGAGGTTGTCACGTTGAATTTGGGTGTTAATACCAAAATTTGGTCTAACATTTTCACACATATTTGCTTTCTCTTCTTCGCAGGTATGGATTATACTTGCAGCTGGCAGGCCCGGATCGGCCTTGGATTTCTTCGATTATCCAGAACACATCTTCCTTCATTCAGCAAGATATGTTCTGGGGGGCAAAATGTTGACCCGCTTTTTAGTCAAAGCAGTCATACATGGAATCTCTTCTGAACAATACGCTCAAGTGTTGGGAATACCGTCAGAAGACAGCAAGCGATTTGGTTGAAATCGCATCACAAACAAAGAATGGCCCGGATCTCCTATCGGACGACCTTTTCTGGGCCCGAAATCATCAATTACGGAGCTGAGCTCAGTAATTCTCGTAGCTCTCTGAATAAGCTTCAGTTTGAGCTTTGGTTCAACTCAATCGGACTTACGGTTTGAAAGTTATGCCCATTTACGTGAACGGATGCAGAACCGGAAACTTGGATTTGGAATTAGCATATCCCTTTCGGATCGGATCGGCCTAGGAGGACCGGATCGGATTAAGACATCACTCCTTCACCAACTCAGCATATTCCCTTCAACGCACAGGTGCCGGATCGGATTGGAGACCCCGGTTCGGATCGGGATGAGGCAGACCCGACCCGCCTGCATTAATCTACACAAAACTTCGCAATGTCTTCGGCTCCAAAGCTCCGCACCGGTTTGGATCGAGACCGAACCGATCCCCCTCGACTCTGCACAGAAGTGCACGCACGCTCTCTGCTAGAACAACCGGCTCGGTTCGGATCCAATCCGAACCGAGTTGGCCTGCTGCTGCCACACTTCAGATTTGACTTATTCTCTTGCCATAACCACCTCCTACAAACACGGATCGGCCTCCACCTATCCTAGCACGACCTGAATACCACTTCTCCACTACTTCCGAGATCACCTCAGCGCGTGCCACGTGCCCCTCCGATCCGAACCGATTCAGACTCCCTGGCACTCCTCTACGCCTATAAATACACCACAACATGGCCATTTCAAGGGACTTTTGGCACTTGTTCTGGAGGGATTCCACCATTATCGACACAAGGACTTTGTGAACAGCGGAAGACCGCCCTCTAATCAATCAAAACACGAGGATTTCGTGTATAATCTTCCCTTTAATCTCCTCTTCTTCACTGTAAACACGAGGATTTCATGTATAAACTGCAAACAAACATCATTGTAATAGTTTACTTAAGATTTAAGAAACTATAAAGTGGACGTAGGCTTGGATTGAGCCCAACCACTATAAAAATATTGTGTGTATGCTTTACTTTTACTGCTTTTTCTGCATTGTTCGGTGATCGTGAGGTTGTCACGTTGAATTTGGGTGTTAATACCAAAATTTGGTCTAACATTTTCACACATATTTAGTTTCTCTTCTTCGCAGGTATGGATTATACTTGCAGCTGGCAGGCCCGGATCGGCCTTGGATTTCTTCGATTATCCAGAACACATCTTCCTTCATTCAGCAAGATATGTTCTTGGGGGCAAAATGTTGACCCGCTTTTTAGTCAAAGCAGTCATACATGGAATCTCTTCTGAACAATACGCTTAAGTGTTGGGAATACCGTCACAAGACAGCAAGCGATTTGGTTGAAATCGCATCACAAACAAAGAATGGCCCGGATCTCCTATCGGACGACCTTTTCTGGGCCCGAAATCATCAATTACGGAGCTGAGCTCAGTAATTCTCGTAGCTCTCTGAATAATCTTCAGTTTGAGCTTTGGTTCAACTCAATCGGGCTTACGGTTTGAATGTTATGCCCATTTCCGTGAACGGATGCAGAACCGGAAACTTTGATTTGGAATTAGCATATCCCTTTCGGATCGGATCGGCCTAGGAGGACCGGATCGGATTAAGACATCACTCCTTCACCAACTCAGCATCTTCCCTTCAACGCACAGGTGCCGGATCGGATTGGAGACCCCGGTTCGGATCGGGATGAGGCAGACCCGACCCGCCTGCATTAATCTACACAAAACTTCGCAATGTCTTCGGCTCCAAAGCTCCGCACCGGTTCGGATCGAGACCGAACCGATCCCCCTCGACTCTGCACAGAAGTGCACGCACGCTCTCTGCTAGAACAACCGGCTCGGTTCGGATCCAATCCGAACCGACTGGGCCTGCTGCTGCCACACTTCAGATTTGACTGATTCTCTTGCCATAACCACCTCCTACAAACACTGATCGGCCTCCACCTATCCTAGCACGACCTGAATACCACTTCTCCACTACTTCCGAGATCACCTCAGCGCGTGCCACGTGCCCCTCCGATCCGAACCGATTCAGACTCCCTGGCACTCCTCTACGCCTATAAATACACCACAACATGGCCATTTCAAGGGACTTTTGGCACTTGTTCTGGAGGGATTCCACCATTATCGACACAAGGACTTTGTGAACAGCGGAAGACCGCCCTCTAATCAATCAAAACACGAGGATTTCGTGTATAATCTTCCCATTAATCTCCTCTTCTTCACTGTAAACACGAGGATTTCATGTATAAACTGCAAACAAACGTCATTGTAATAGTTTACTTAAGATTTAAGAAACTATAAAGTGGACGTAGGCTTGGATTGAGCCCAACCACTATAAAAATATTGTGTGTATGCTTTACTTTTACTGCTTTTTCTGCATTGTTCGGTGATCGTGAGGTTGTCACGTTGAATTTGGGTGTTAATACCAAAATTTGGTCTAACATTTTCACACATATTTGCTTTCTCTTCTTCGCAGGTATGGATTATACTTGCAGCTGGCAGGCCCGGATCGGCCTTGGATTTCTTCGATTATCCAGAACACATCTTCCTTCATTCAGCAAGATATGTTCTTGGGGGCAAAATGTTGACCCGCTTTTTAGTCAAAGCAGTCATACATGGAATCTCTTCTGAACAATACGCTTAAGTGTTGGGAATACCGTCAGAAGACAGCAAGCGATTTGGTTGAAATCGCATCACAAACAAAGAATGGCCCGGATCTCCTATCGGACGACCTTTTCTGGGCCCGAAATCATCAATTACGGAGCTGAGCTCGGTAATTCTCGTAGCTCTCTGAATAAGCTTCAGTTTGAGCTTTGGTTCAACTCAATCGGACTTACGGTTTGAAAGTTATGCCTATTTCCGTGAACGGATGCAGAACCGGAAACTTGGATTTGGAATTAGCATATCCCTTTCGGATCGGATCGGCCTAGGAGGACCGGATCGGATTAAGACATCACTCCTTCACCAACTCAGCATCTTCCCTTCAACGCACAGGTGCCGGATCGGATTGGAGACCCCGGTTCGGATCGGGATGAGGCAGACCCGACCCGCCTGCATTAATCTACACAAAACTTCGCAATGTCTTCGGCTCCAAAGCTCCGCACCGGTTCGGATCGAGACCGAACCGATCCCCCTCGACTCTGCACAGAAGTGCACGCACGCTCTCTGCTAGAACAACCGGCTCGGTTCGGATCCAATCCGAACCGACTGGGCCTGCTGCTGCCACACTTCAGATTTGACTGATTCTCTTGCCATAACCACCTCCTACAAACACTGATCGGCCTCCACCTATCCTAGCACGACCTGAATACCACTTCTCCACTACTTCCGAGATCACCTCAGCGCGTGCCACGTGCCCCTCCGATCCGAACCGATTCAGACTCCCTGGCACTCCTCTACGCCTATAAATACACCACAACATGGCCATTTCAAGGGACTTTTGGCACTTGTTCTGGAGGGATTCCACCATTATCGACACAAGGACTTTGTGAACAGCGGAAGACCGCCCTCTAATCAATCAAAACACGAGGATTTCGTGTATAATCTTCCCATTAATCTCCTCTTCTTCACTGTAAACACGAGGATTTCATGTATAAACTGCAAACAAACGTCATTGTAATAGTTTACTTAAGATTTAAGAAACTATAAAGTGGACGTAGGCTTGGATTGAGCCCAACCACTATAAAAATATTGTGTGTATGCTTTACTTTTACTGCTTTTTCTGCATTGTTCGGTGATCGTGAGGTTGTCACGTTGAATTTGGGTGTTAATACCAAAATTTGGTCTAACATTTTCACACATATTTGCTTTCTCTTCTTCGCAGGTATGGATTATACTTGCAGCTGGCAGGCCCGGATCGGCCTTGGATTTCTTCGATTATCCAGAACACATCTTCCTTCATTCAGCAAGATATGTTCTTGGGGGCAAAATGTTGACCCGCTTTTTAGTCAAAGCAGTCATACATGGAATCTCTTCTGAACAATACGCTTAAGTGTTGGGAATACCGTCAGAAGACAGCAAGCGATTTGGTTAAAATCGCATCACAAACAAAGAATGGCCCGGATCTCCTATCGGACGACCTTTTCTGGGCCCGAAATCATCAATTACGGAGCTGAGCTCGGTAATTCTCGTAGCTCTCTGAATAAGCTTCAGTTTGAGCTTTGGTTCAACTCAATCGGACTTACGGTTTGAAAGTTATGCCTATTTCCGTGAACGGATGCAGAACCGGAAACTTGGATTTGGAATTAGCATATCCCTTTCGGATCGGATCGGCCTAGGAGGACCGGATCGGATTAAGACATCACTCCTTCACCAACTCAGCATCTTCCCTTCAACGCACAGGTGCCGGATCGGATTGGAGACCCCGGTTCGGATCGGGATGAGGCAGACCCGACCCGCCTGCATTAATCTACACAAAACTTCGCAATGTCTTCGGCTCCAAAGCTCCGCACCGGTTCGGATCGAGACTGAACCGATCCCCCTCGACTCTGCACAGAAGTGCACGCACGCTCTCTGCTAGAACAACCGGCTCGGTTCGGATCCAATCCGAACCGACTGGGCCTGCTGCTGCCACACTTCAGATTTGACTGATTCTCTTGCCATAACCACCTCCTACAAACACTGATCGGCCTCCACCTATCCTAGCACGACCTGAATACCACTTCTCCACTACTTCCGAGATCACCTCAGCGCGTGCCACGTGCCCCTCCGATCCGAACCGATTCAGACTCCCTGGCACTCCTCTACGCCTATAAATACACCACAACATGGCCATTTCAAGGGACTTTTGGCACTTGTTCTGGAGGGATTCCACCATTATCGACACAAGGACTTTGTGAACAGCGGAAGACCGCCCTCTAATCAATCAAAACACGAGGATTTCGTGTATAATCTTCCCATTAATCTCCTCTTCTTCACTGTAAACACGAGGATTTCATGTATAAACTGCAAACAAACGTCATTGTAATAGTTTACTTAAGATTTAAGAAACTATAAAGTGGACGTAGGCTTGGATTGAGCCCAACCACTATAAAAATATTGTGTGTATGCTTTACTTTTACTGCTTTTTCTGCATTGTTCGGTGATCGTGAGGTTGTCACGTTGAATTAGGGTGTTAATACCAAAATTTGGTCTAACATTTTCACACATATTTGCTTTCTCTTCTTCGCAGGTATGGATTATACTTGCAGCTGGCAGGCCCGGATCGGCCTTGGATTTCTTCGATTATCCAGAACACATCTTCCTTCATTCAGCAAGATATGTTCTGGGGGGCAAAATGTTGACCCGCTTTTTAGTCAAAGCAGTCATACATGGAATCTCTTCTGAACAATACGCTCAAGTTTTGGGAATACCGTCAGAAGACAGCAAGCGATTTGGTTGAAATCGCATCACAAACAAAGAATGGCCCGGATCTCCTATCGGACGACCTTTTCTGGGCCCGAAATCATCAATTACAGAGCTGAGCTCAGTAATTCTCGTAGCTCTCTGAATAAGCTTCAGTTTGAGCTTTGGTTCAACTCAATCGGACTTACGGTTTGAAAGTTATGCCCATTTCCGTGAACGGATGCAGAACCGGAAACTTGGATTTGGAATTAGCATATCCCTTTCGGATCGGATCGGCCTAGGAGGACCGGATCGGATTAAGACATCACTCCTTCACCAACTCAGCATCTTCCCTTCAACGCACAGGTGCCGGATCGGATTGGAGACCCCGGTTCGGATCGGGATGAGGCAGACCCGACCCGCCTGCATTAATCTACACAAAACTTCGCAATGTCTTCGGCTCCAAAGCTCCGCCCGGTTCGGATCGAGACCGAACCGATCCCCCTCGACTCTGCACAGAAGTGCACGCACGCTCTCTGCTAGAACCACCGGCTCGGTTCGGATCCAATCCGAACCGAGTGGGCCTGCTGCTGCCACACTTCAGATTTGACTGATTCTCTTGCCATAACCACCTCCTACAAACACGGATCGGCCTCCACCTATCCTAGCACGACCTGAATACCACTTCTCCACTACTTCCGAGATCACCTCAGCGCGTGCCACGTGCCCCTCCGATCCGAACCGATTCAGACTCCCTGGCACTCCTCTACGCCTATAAATACACCACAACATGGCCATTTCAAGGGACTTTTGGCACTTGTTCTGGAGGGATTCCACCATTATCGACACAAGGACTTTGTGAACAGCGGAAGACCGCCCTCTAATCAATCAAAACACGAGGATTTCGTGTATAATCTTCCCTTTAATCTCCTCTTCTTCACTGTAAACACGAGGATTTCATTTATAAACTGCAAACAAACATCATTGTAATAGTTTACTTAAGATTTAAGAAACTATAAAGTGGACGTAGGCTTGGATTGAGCCCAACCACTATAAAAATATTGTGTGTATGCTTTACTTTTACTGCTTTTTCTGCATTGTTCGGTGATCGTGAGGTTGTCACGTTGAATTTGGGTGTTAATACCAAAATTTGGTCTAACATTTTCACACATATTTGCTTTCTCTTCTTCGCAGGTATGGATTATACTTGCAGCTGGCAGGCCCGGATCGGCCTTGGATTTCTTCGATTATCCAGAACACATCTTCCTTCATTCAGCAAGATATGTTCTTGGGGGCAAAATGTTGACCCGCTTTTTAGTCAAAGCAGTCATACATGGAATCTCTTCTGAACAATACGCTTAAGTGTTGGGAATACCGTCAGAAGACAGCAAGCGATTTGGTTGAAATCGCATCACAAACAAAGAATGGCCCGGATCTCCTATCGGACGACCTTTTCTGGGCCCGAAATCATCAATTACGGAGCTGAGCTCGGTAATTCTCGTAGCTCTCTGAATGAGCTTCAGTTTGAGCTTTGGTTCAACTCAATCGGACTTACGGTTTGAAAGTTATGCCTATTTCCGTGAACGGATGCAGAACCGGAAACTTGGATTTGGAATTAGCATATCCCTTTCGGATCGGATCGGCCTAGGAGGACCGGATCGGATTAAGACATCACTCCTTCACCAACTCAGCATCTTCCCTTCAACGCACAGGTGCCGGATCGGATTGGAGACCCCGGTTCGGATCGGGATGAGGCAGACCCGACCCGCCTGCATTAATCTACACAAAACTTCGCAATGTCTTCGGCTCCAAAGCTCCGCACCGGTTCGGATCGAGACCGAACCGATCCCCCTCGACTCTGCACAGAAGTGCACGCACGCTCTCTGCTAGAACAACCGGCTCGGTTCGGATCCAATCCGAACCGACTGGGCCTCCTGCTGCCACACTTCAGATTTGACTGATTCTCTTGCCATAACCACCTCCTACAAACACTGATCGGCCTCCACCTATCCTAGCACGACCTGAATACCACTTCTCCACTACTTCCGAGATCACCTCAGCGCGTGCCACGTGCCCCTCCGATCCGAACCGATTCAGACTCCCTGGCACTCCTCTACGCCTATAAATACACCACAACATGGCCATTTCAAGGGACTTTTGGCACTTGTTCTGGAGGGATTCCACCATTATCGACACAAGGACTTTGTGAACAGCGGAAGACCGCCCTCTAATCAATCAAAACACGAGGATTTCGTGTATAATCTTCCCATTAATCTCCTCTTCTTCACTGTAAACACGAGGATTTCATGTATAAACTGCAAACAAACGTCATTGTAATAGTTTACTTAAGATTTAAGAAACTATAAAGTGGACGTAGGCTTGGATTGAGCCCAACCACTATAAAAATATTGTGTGTATGCTTTACTTTTACTGCTTTTTCTGCATTGTTCGGTGATCGTGAGGTTGTCACGTTGAATTAGGGTGTTAATACCAAAATTTGGTCTAACATTTTCACACATATTTGCTTTCTCTTCTTCGCAGGTATGGATTATACTTGCAGCTGGCAGGCCCGGATCGGCCTTGGATTTCTTCGATTATCCAGAACACATCTTCCTTCATTCAGCAAGATATGTTCTGGGGGGCAAAATGTTGACCCGCTTTTTAGTCAAAGCAGTCATACATGGAATCTCTTCTGAACAATACGCTCAAGTTTTGGGAATACCGTCAGAAGACAGCAAGCGATTTGGTTGAAATCGCATCACAAACAAAGAATGGCCCGGATCTCCTATCAGACGACCTTTTCTGGGCCCGAAATCATCAATTACGGAGCTGAGCTCAGTAATTCTCGTAGCTCTCTGAATAAGCTTCAGTTTGAGCTTTGGTTCAACTCAATCGGACTTACGGTTTGAAAGTTATGCCCATTTCCGTGAACGGATGCAGAACCGGAAACTTGGATTTGGAATTAGCATATCCCTTTCGGATCGGATCGGCCTAGGAGGACCGGATCGGATTAAGACATCACTCCTTCACCAACTCAGCATCTTCCCTTCAACGCACAGGTGCCGGATCGGATTGGAGACCCCGGTTCGGATCGGGATGAGGCAGACCCGACCCGCCTGCATTAATCTACACAAAACTTCGCAATGTCTTCGGCTCCAAAGCTCCGCCCGGTTCGGATCGAGACCGAACCGATCCCCCTCGACTCTGCACAGAAGTGCACGCACGCTCTCTGCTAGAACCACCGGCTCGGTTCGGATCCAATCCGAACCGAGTGGGCCTGCTGCTGCCACACTTCAGATTTGACTGATTCTCTTGCCATAACCACCTCCTACAAACACGGATCGGCCTCCACCTATCCTAGCACGACCTGAATACCACTTCTCCACTACTTCTTAGATCACCTCAGCGCGTGCCACGTGCCCCTCCGATCCGAACCGATTCAGACTCCCTGGCACTCCTCTACGCCTATAAATACACCACAACATGGCCATTTCAAGGGACTTTTGGCACTTGTTCTGGAGGGATTCCACCATTATCGACACAAGGACTTTGTGAACAGCGGAAGACCGCCCTTTAATCAATCAAAACACGAGGATTTCGTGTATAATCTTCCCTTTAATCTCCTCTTCTTCACTGTAAACACGAGGATTTCATTTATAAACTGCAAACAAACATCATTGTAATAGTTTACTTAAGATTTAAGAAACTATAAAGTGGACGTAGGCTTGGATTGAGCCCAACCACTATAAAAATATTGTGTGTATGCTTTACTTTTACTGCTTTTTCTGCATTGTTCGGTGATCGTGAGGTTGTCACGTTGAATTTGGGTGTTAATACCAAAATTTGGTCTAACATTTTCACACATATTTGCTTTCTCTTCTTCGCAGGTATGGATTATACTTGCAGCTGGCAGGCCCGGATCGGCCTTGGATTTCTTCGATTATCCAGAACACATCTTCCTTCATTCAGCAAGATATGTTCTTGGGGGCAAAATGTTGACCCGCTTTTTAGTCAAAGCAGTCATACATGGAATCTCTTCTGAACAATACGCTTAAGTGTTGGGAATACCGTCAGAAGACAGCAAGCGATTTGGTTGAAATCGCATCACAAACAAAGAATGGCCCGGATCTCCTATCGGACGACCTTTTCTGGGCCCGAAATCATCAATTACGGAGCTGAGCTCAGTAATTCTCGTAGCTCTCTGAATAATCTTCAGTTTGAGCTTTGGTTCAACTCAATCGGGCTTACGGTTTGAATGTTATGCCCATTTCCGTGAACGGATGCAGAACCGGAAACTTGGATTTGGAATTAGCATATCCCTTTCGGATCGGATCGGATCGGCCTAGGAGGACCGGATCGGATTAAGACATCACTCCTTCACCAACTCAGCATCTTCCCTTCAACGCACAGGTGCCGGATCGGATTGGAGACCCCGGTTCGGATCGGGATGAGGCAGACCCGACCCGCCTGCATTAATCTACACAAAACTTCGCAATGTCTTCGGCTCCAAAGCTCCGCACCGGTTCGGATCGAGACCGAACCGATCCCCCTCGACTCTGCACAGAAGTGCACGCACGCTCTCTGCTAGAACAACCGGCTCGGTTCGGATCCAATCCGAACCGACTGGGCCTGCTGCTGCCACACTTCAGATTTGACTGATTCTCTTGCCATAACCACCTTCTACAAACACTGATCGGCCTCCACCTATCCTAGCACGACCTGAATACCACTTCTCCACTACTTCCGAGATCACCTCAGCGCGTGCCACGTGCCCCTCCGATCCGAACCGATTCAGACTCCCTGGCACTCCTCTACGCCTATAAATACACCACAACATGGCCATTTCAAGGGACTTTTGGCACTTGTTCTGGAGGGATTCCACCATTATCGACACAAGGACTTTGTGAACAGCGGAAGACCGCCCTCTAATCAATCAAAACACGAGGATTTCGTGTATAATCTTCCCATTAATCTCCTCTTCTTCACTGTAAACACGAGGATTTCATGTATAAACTGCAAACAAACGTCATTGTAATAGTTTACTTAAGATTTAAGAAACTATAAAGTGGACGTAGGCTTGGATTGAGCCCAACCACTATAAAAATATTGTGTGTATGCTTTACTTTTACTGCTTTTTCTGCATTGTTCGGTGATCGTGAGGTTGTCACGTTGAATTTGGGTGTTAATACCAAAATTTGGTCTAACATTTTCACACATATTTGCTTTCTCTTCTTCGCAGGTATGGATTATACTTGCAGCTGGCAGGCCCGGATCGGCCTTGGATTTCTTCGATTATCCAGAACACATCTTCCTTCATTCAGCAAGATATGTTCTTGGGGGCAAAATGTTGACCCGCTTTTTAGTCAAAGCAGTCATACATGGAATCTCTTCTGAACAATACGCTTAAGTGTTGGGAATACCGTCAGAAGACAGCAAGCGATTTGGTTGAAATCGCATCACAAACAAAGAATGGCCCGGATCTCCTATCGGACGACCTTTTCTGGGCCCGAAATCATCAATTACGGAGCTGAGCTCGGTAATTCTCGTAGCTCTCTGAATAAGCTTCAGTTTGAGCTTTGGTTCAACTCAATCGGACTTACGGTTTGAAAGTTATGCCTATTTCCGTGAACGGATGCAGAACCGGAAACTTGGATTTGGAATTAGCATATCCCTTTCGGATCGGATCGGCCTAGGAGGACCGGATCGGATTAAGACATCACTCCTTCACCAACTCAGCATCTTCCCTTCAACGCACAGGTGCCGGATCGGATTGGAGACCCCGGTTCGGATCGGGATGAGGCAGACCCGACCCGCCTGCATTAATCTACACAAAACTTCGCAATGTCTTCGGCTCCAAAGCTCCGCACCGGTTCGGATCGAGACCGAACCGATCCCCCTCGACTCTGCACAGAAGTGCACGCACGCTCTCTGCTAGAACAACCGGCTCGGTTCGGATCCAATCCGAACCGACTGGGCCTGCTGCTGCCACACTTCAGATTTGACTGATTCTCTTGCCATAACCACCTCCTACAAACACTGATCGGCCTCCACCTATCCTAGCACGACCTGAATACCACTTCTCCACTACTTCCGAGATCACCTCAGCGCGTGCCACGTGCCCCTCCGATCCGAACCGATTCAGACTCCCTGGCACTCCTCTACGCCTATAAATACACCACAACATGGCCATTTCAAGGGACTTTTGGCACTTGTTCTGGAGGGATTCCACCATTATCGACACAAGGACTTTGTGAACAGCGGAAGACCGCCCTCTAATCAATCAAAACACGAGGATTTCGTGTATAATCTTCCCATTAATCTCCTCTTCTTCACTGTAAACACGAGGATTTCATGTATAAACTGCAAACAAACGTCATTGTAATAGTTTACTTAAGATTTAAGAAACTATAAAGTGGACGTAGGCTTGGATTGAGCCCAACCACTATAAAAATATTGTGTGTATGCTTTACTTTTACTGCTTTTTCTGCATTGTTCGGTGATCGTGAGGTTGTCACGTTGAATTTGGGTGTTAATACCAAAATTTGGTCTAACATTTTCACACATATTTGCTTTCTCTTCTTCGCAGGTATGGATTATACTTGCAGCTGGCAGGCCCGGATCGGCCTTGGATTTCTTCGATTATCCAGAACACATCTTCCTTCATTCAGCAAGATATGTTCTGGGGGGCAAAATGTTGACCCGCTTTTTAGTCAAAGCAGTCATACATGGAATCTCTTCTGAACAATACGCTCAAGTTTTGGGAATACCGTCAGAAGACAGCAAGCGATTTGGTTGAAATCGCATCACAAACAAAGAATGGCCCGGATCTCCTATCGGACGACCTTTTCTGGGCCCGAAATCATCAATTACGGAGCTGAGCTCAGTAATTCTCGTAGCTCTCTGAATAAGCTTCAGTTTGAGCTTTGGTTCAACTCAATCGGACTTACGGTTTGAAAGTTATGCCCATTTCCGTGAACGGATGCAGAACCGGAAACTTGGATTTGGAATTAGCATATCCCTTTCGGATCGGATCGGCCTAGGAGGACCGGATCGGATTAAGACATCACTCCTTCACCAACTCAGCATCTTCCCTTCAACTCACAGGTGCCGGATCGGATTGGAGACCCCGGTTCGGATCGGGATGAGGCAGACCCGACCCGCCTGCATTAATCTACACAAAACTTCGCAATGTCTTCGGCTCCAAAGCTCCGCCCGGTTCGGATCGAGACCGAACCGATCCCCCTCGACTCTGCACAGAAGTGCACGCACGCTCTCTGCTAGAACCACCGGCTCGGTTCGGATCCAATCCGAACCGAGTGGGCCTGCTGCTGCCACACTTCAGATTTGACTGATTCTCTTGCCATAACCACCTCCTACAAACACGGATCGGCCTCCACCTATCCTAGCACGACCTGAATACCACTTCTCCACTACTTCCGAGATCACCTCAGCGCGTGCCACGTGCCCCTCCGATCCGAACCGATTCAGACTCCCTGGCACTCCTCTACGCCTATAAATACACCACAACATGGCCATTTCAAGGGACTTTTGGCACTTGTTCTGGAGGGATTCCACCATTATCGACACAAGGACATTGTGAACAGCGGAAGACCGCCCTCTAATCAATCAAAACACGAGGATTTCGTGTATAATCTTCCCTTTAATCTCCTCTTCTTCACTGTAAACACGAGGATTTCATTTATAAACTGCAAACAAACATCATTGTAATAGTTTACTTAAGATTTAAGAAACTATAAAGTGGACGTAGGCTTGGATTGAGCCCAACCACTATAAAAATATTGTGTGTATGCTTTACTTTTACTGCTTTTTCTGCATTGTTCGGTGATCGTGAGGTTGTCACGTTGAATTTGGGTGTTAATACCAAAATTTGGTCTAACATTTTCACACATATTTGCTTTCTCTTCTTCGCAGGTATGGATTATACTTGCAGCTGGCAGGCCCGGATCGGCCTTGGATTTCTTCGATTATCCAGAACACATCTTCCTTCATTCAGCAAGATATGTTCTGGGGGGGCAAAATGTTGACCCGCTTTTTAGTCAAAGCAGTCATACATGGAATCTCTTCTGAACAATACGCTCAAGTGTTGGGAATACCGTCAGAAGACAGCAAGCGATTTGGTTGAAATCGCATCACAAACAAAGAATGGCCCGGATCTCCTATCGGACGACCTTTTCTGGGCCCGAAATCATCAATTACGGAGCTGAGCTCAGTAATTCTCGTAGCTCTCTGAATAATCTTCAGTTTGAGCTTTGGTTCAACTCAATCGGGCTTACGGTTTGAATGTTATGCCCATTTCCGTGAACGGATGCAGAACCGGAAACTTGGATTTGGAATTAGCATATCCCTTTCGGATCGGATCGGCCTAGGAGGACCGGATCGGATTAAGACATCACTCCTTCACCAACTCAGCATCTTCCCTTCAACGCACAGGTGCCGGATCGGATTGGAGACCCCGGTTCGGATCGGGATGAGGCAGACCCGACCCGCCTGCATTAATCTACACAAAACTTCGCAATGTCTTCGGCTCCAAAGCTCCGCACCGGTTCGGATCGAGACCGAACCGATCCCCCTCGACTCTGCACAGAAGTGCACGCACGCTCTCTGCTAGAACAACCGGCTCGGTTCGGATCCAATCCGAACCGACTGGGCCTGCTGCTGCCACACTTCAGATTTGACTGATTCTCTTGCCATAACCACCTCCTACAAACACTGATCGGCCTCCACCTATCCTAGCACGACCTGAATACCACTTCTCCACTACTTCCGAGATCACCTCAGCGCGTGCCACGTGCCCCTCCGATCCGAACCGATTCAGACTCCCTGACACTCCTCTACGCCTATAAATACACCACAACATGGCCATTTCAAGGGACTTTTGGCACTTGTTCTGGAGGGATTCCACCATTATCGACACAAGGACTTTGTGAACATCGGAAGACCGCCCTCTAATCAATCAAAACACGAGGATTTCGTGTATAATCTTCCCTTTAATCTCCTCTTCTTCACTGTAAACACGAGGATTTCATGTATAAACTGCAAACAAACATCATTGTAATAGTTTACTTAAGATTTAAGAAACTATAAAGTGGACGTAGGCTTGGATTGAGCCCAACCACTATAAAAATATTGTGTGTATGCTTTACTTTTACTGCTTTTTCTGCATTGTTCGGTGATCGTGAGGTTATCACGTTGAATTTGGGTGTTAATACCAAAATTTGGTCTAACATTTTCACACATATTTGCTTTCTCTTCTTCGCAGGTATGGATTATACTTGCAGCTGGCAGGCCCGGATCGGCCTTGGATTTCTTCGATTATCCAGAACACATCTTCCTTCATTCAGCAAGATATGTTCTGGGGGGCAAATTGTTGACCCGCTTTTTAGTCAAAGCAGTCATACGTGGAATCTCTTCTGAACAATACGCTCAAGTGTTGGGAATACCGTCAGAAGAAAGCAAGCGATTTGGTTGAAATCGCATCACAAACAAAGAATGGCCCGGATGTCCTATCGGACGACCTTTTATGGGCCCGAAATCATCAATTACGGAGCTGAGCTCAGTAATTCTCGTAGCTCTCTGAATAATCTTCAGTTTGAGCTTTGGTTCAACTCAATCGGGCTTACGGTTTGAATGTTATGCCCATTTCCGTGAACGGATGCAGAACCGGAAACTTGGATTTGGAATTAGCATATCCCTTTCGGATCGGATCGGCCTAGGAGGACCGGATCGGATTAAGACATCACTCCTTCACCAACTCAGCATCTTCCCTTCAACGCACAGGTGCCGGATCGGATTGGAGACCCCGGTTCGGATCGGGATGAGGCAGACCCGACCCGCCTGCATTAATCTACACAAAACTTCGCAATGTCTTCGGCTCCAAAGCTCCGCACCGGTTCGGATCGAGACCGAACCGATCCCCCTCGACTCTGCACAGAAGTGCACGCACGCTCTCTGCTAGAACAACCGGCTCGGTTCGGATCCAATCCGAACCGACTGGGCCTGCTGCTGCCACACTTCAGATTTGACTGATTCTCTTGCCATAACCACCTCCTACAAACACTGATCGGCCTCCACCTATCCTAGCACGACCTGAATACCACTTCTCCACTACTTCCGAGATCACCTCAGCGCGTGCCACGTGCCCCTCCGATCCGAACCGATTCAGACTCCCTGGCACTCCTCTACGCCTATAAATACACCACAACATGGCCATTTCAAGGGACTTTTGGGACTTGTTCTGGAGGGATTCCACCATTATCGACACAAGGACTTTGTGAACATCGGAAGACCGCCCTCTAATCAATCAAAACACGAGGATTTCGTGTATAATCTTCCCTTTAATCTCCTCTTCTTCACTGTAAACACGAGGATTTCATGTATAAACTGCAAACAAACGTCATTGTAATAGTTTACTTAAGATTTAAGAAACTATAAAGTGGACGTAGGCTTGGATTGAGCCCAACCACTATAAAAATATTGTGTGTATGCTTTACTTTTACTGCTTTTTCTGCATTGTTCGGTGATCGTGAGGTTGTCACGTTGAATTTGGGTGTTAATACCAAAATTTGGTCTAACATTTTCACACATATTTGCTTTCTCTTCTTCGCAGGTATGGATTATACTTGCAGCTGGCAGGCCCGGATCGGCCTTGGATTTCTTCGATTATCCAGAACACATCTTCCTTCATTCAGCAAGATATGTTCTGGGGGGCAAATTGTTGACCCGCTATTTAGTCAAAGCAGTCATACATGGAATCTCTTCTGAACAATACGCTCAAGTGTTGGGAATACCGTCAGAAGAAAGCAAGCGATTTGGTTGAAATCGCATCACAAACAAAGAATGGCCCGGATCTCCTATCGGACGACCTTTTATGGGCCCGAAATCATCAATTATGGAGCTGAGCTCAGTAATTCTCGTAGCTCTCTGAATAATCTTCAGTTTGAGCTTTGGTTCAACTCAATCGGGCTTACGGTTTGAATGTTATGCCCATTTCCGTGAACGGATGCAGAACCGGAAACTTGGATTTGGAATTAGCATATCCCTTTCGGATCGGATCGGCCTAGGAGGACCGGATCGGATTAAGACATCACTCCTTCACCAACTCAGCATCTTCCCTTCAACGCACAGGTGCCGGATCGGATTGGAGACCCCGGTTCGGATCGGGATGAGGCAGACCCGACCCGCCTGCATTAATCTACACAAAACTTCGCAATGTCTTCGGCTCCAAAGCTCCGCACCGGTTCGGATCGAGACCGAACCGATCCCCCTCGACTCTGCACAGAAGTGCACGCACGCTCTCTGCTAGAACAACCGGCTCGGTTCGGATCCAATCCGAACCGACTGGGCCTGCTGCTGCCACACTTCAGATTTGACTGATTCTCTTGCCATAACCACCTCCTACAAACACTGATCGGCCTCCACCTATCCTAGCACGACCTGAATACCACTTCTCCACTACTTCCGAGATCACCTCAGCGCGTGCCACGTGCCCCTCCGATCCGAACCGATTCAGACTCCCTGGCACTCCTCTACGCCTATAAATACACCACAACATGGCCATTTCAAGGGACTTTTGGGACTTGTTCTGGAGGGATTCCACCATTATCGACACAAGGACTTTGTGAACATCGGAAGACCGCCCTCTAATCAATCAAAACACGAGGATTTCGTGTATAATCTTCCCTTTAATCTCCTCTTCTTCACTGTAAACACGAGGATTTCATGTATAAACTGCAAACAAACGTCATTGTAATAGTTTACTTAAGATTTAAGAAACTATAAAGTGGACGTAGGCTTGGATTGAGCCCAACCACTATAAAAATATTGTGTGTATGCTTTACTTTTACTGCTTTTTCTGCATTGTTCGGTGATCGTGAGGTTGTCACGTTGAATTTGGGTGTTAATACCAAAATTTGGTCTAACATTTTCACACATATTTGCTTTCTCTTCTTCGCAGGTATGGATTATACTTGCAGCTGGCAGGCCCGGATCGGCCTTGGATTTCTTCGATTATCCAGAACACATCTTCCTTCATTCAGCAAGATATGTTATGGGGGGCAAAATGTTGACCCGCTTTTTAGTCAAAGCAGTCATACATGGAATCTCTTCTGAACAATAAGCTCAAGTGTTGGGAATACCGTCAGAAGACAGCAAGCGATTTGGTTGAAATCGCATCACAAACAAAGAATGGCCCGGATCTCCTATCGGACGACCTTTTATGGGCCCGAAATCATCAATTACGGAGCTGAGCTCGGTAATTCTCGTAGCTCTCTGAATAATCTTCAGTTTGAGCTTTGGTTCAACTCAATCGGACTTACGGTTTGAAAGTTATGCCTATTTCCGTGAACGGATGCAGAACCGGAAACTTGGATTTGGAATTAGCATATCCCTTTCGGATCGGATCGGCCTAGGAGGACCGGATCGGATTAAGACATCACTCCTTCACCAACTCAGCATCTTCCCTTCAACGCACAGGTGCCGGATCGGATTGGAGACCCCGGTTCGGATCGGGATGAGGCAGACCCGACCCGCCTGCATTAATCTACACAAAACTTCGCAATGTCTTCGGCTCCAAAGCTCCGCACCGGTTCGGATCGAGACCGAACCGATCCCCCTCGACTCTGCACAGAAGTGCACGCACGCTCTCTGCTAGAACAACCGGCTCGGTTCGGATCCAATCCGAACCGACTGGGCCTGCTGCTGCCACACTTCAGATTTGACTGATTCTCTTGCCATAACCACCTCCTACAAACACTGATCGGCCTCCACCTATCCTAGCACGACCTGAATACCACTTCTCCACTACTTCCGAGATCACCTCAGCGCGTGCCACGTGCCCCTCCGATCCGAACCGATTCAGACTCCCTGGCACTCCTCTACGCCTATAAATACACCACAACATGGCCATTTCAAGGGACTTTTGGGACTTGTTCTGGAGGGATTCCACCATTATCGACACAAGGACTTTGTGAACATCGGAAGACCGCCCTCTAATCAATCAAAACACGAGGATTTCGTGTATAATCTTCCCTTTAATCTCCTCTTCTTCACTGTAAACACGAGGATTTCATGTATAAACTGCAAACAAACGTCATTGTAATAGTTTACTTAAGATTTAAGAAACTATAAAGTGGACGTAGGCTTGGATTGAGCCCAACCACTATAAAAATATTGTGTGTATGCTTTACTTTTACTGCTTTTTCTGCATTGTTCGGTGATCGTGAGGTTGTCACGTTGAATTTGGGTGTTAATACCAAAATTTGGTCTAACATTTTCACACATATTTGCTTTCTCTTCTTCGCAGGTATGGATTATACTTGCAGCTGGCAGGCCCGGATCGGCCTTGGATTTCTTCGATTATCCAGAACACATCTTCCTTCATTCAGCAAGATATGTTATGGGGGGCAAAATGTTGACCCGCTTTTTAGTCAAAGCAGTCATACATGGAATCTCTTCTGAACAATACGCTCAAGTGTTGGGAATACCGTCAGAAGACAGCAAGCGATTTGGTTGAAATCGCATCACAAACAAAGAATGGCCCGGATCTCCTATCGGACGACCTTTTATGGGCCCGAAATCATCAATTACGGAGCTAAGCTCCGTAATTCTCGTAGCTCTCTGAATAATCTTCAGTTTGAGCTTTGGTTCAACTCAATCGGGCTTACGGTTTGAATGTTATGCCCATTTCCGTGAACGGATGCAGAACCGGAAACTTGGATTTGGAATTAGCATATCCCTTTCGGATCGGATCGGCCTAGGAGGACCGGATCGGATTAAGACATCACTCCTTCACCAACTCAGCATCTTCCCTTCAACGCACAGGTGCCGGATCGGATTGGAGACCCCGGTTCGGATCGGGATGAGGCAGACCCGACCCGCCTGCATTAATCTACACAAAACTTCGCAATGTCTTCGGCTCCAAAGCTCCGCACCGGTTCGGATCGAGACCGAACCGATCCCCCTCGACTCTGCACAGAAGTGCACGCACGCTCTCTGCTAGAACAACCGGCTCGGTTCGGATCCAATCCGAACCGACTGGGCCTGCTGCTGCCACACTTCAGATTTGACTGATTCTCTTGCCATAACCACCTCCTACAAACACTGATCGGCCTCCACCTATCCTAGCACGACCTGAATACCACTTCTCCACTACTTCCGAGATCACCTCAGCGTGTGCCACGTGCCCCTCCGATCCGAACCGATTCAGACTCCCTGGCACTCCTCTACGCCTATAAATACACCACAACATGGCCATTTCAAGGGACTTTTGGGACTTGTTCTGGAGGGATTCCACCATTATCGACACAAGGACTTTGTGAACAGCGGAAGACCGCCCTCTAATCAATCAAAACACGAGGATTTCGTGTATAATCTTCCCTTTAATCTCCTCTTCTTCACTGTAAACACGAGGATTTCATGTATAAACTGCAAACAAACGTCATTGTAATAGTTTACTTAAGATTTAAGAAACTATAAAGTGGACGTAGGCTTGGATTGAGCCCAACCACTATAAAAATATTGTGTGTATGCTTTACTTTTACTGCTTTTTCTGCATTGTTCGGTGATCGTGAGGTTGTCACGTTGAATTTGGGTGTTAGTACCAAAATTTGGTCTAACATTTTCACACATATTTGCTTTCTCTTCTTCGCAGGTATGGATTATACTTGCAGCTGGCAGGCCCGGATCGGCCTTGGATTTCTTGGATTATCCAGAACACATCTTCCTTCATTCAGCAAGATATATTTTGGGGGGCAAAATGTTGACCCGCTTTTTAGTCAAAGCAGTCATACATGGAATCTCTTCTGAACAATACGCTCAAGTGTTGGGAATACCGTCAGAAGACAGCAAGCGATTTGGTTGAAATCGCATCACAAACACAGAATGGCCCGGATCTCCTATCGGACGACCTTTTCTGGGCCCGAAATCATCAGTTACGGAGCTGAGCTCTGTAATTCTCGTAGCTCTCTGAATAAGCTTCAGTTTGAGCTTTGGTTCAACTCAATCGGGCTTACGGTTTGAAAGTTATGCCCATTTCCGTGAATGGATGCAGAACCGGAAACTTGGATTTGGAATTAGCATATCCCATTCGGATCGGATCGGCCTAGGAGGACCGGATCGGATTAAGACATCACTCCTTCACCAACTCAGCATCATCCCTTCAACGCACAGGTGCCGGATCGGATTGGAGACCCCGGTTCGGATCGGGATGAGGCAGACCCGACCCGCCTGCATTAATCTACACAAAACTTCGCAATGTCTTCGGCTCCAAAGCTCCGCACCGGTTCGGATCGAGACCGAACCGATCCCCCTCGACTCTGCACAGAAGTGCACGCACGCTCTCTGCTAGAACAACCGGCTCGGTTCGGATCCAATCCGAACCGACTGGGCCTGCTGCTGCCACACTTCAGATTTGACTGATTCTCTTGCCATAACCACCTCCTACAAACACGGATCGGCCTCCACCTATCCTAGCACGACCTGAATACCACTTCTCCACTACTTCCGAGATCACCTCAGCGCGTGCCACGTGCCCCTCCGATCCGAACCGATTCAGACTCCCTGGCACTCCTCTACACCTATAAATACACCACAACATGGCCATTTCAAGGGACTTTTGGCACTTGTTCTGGAGGGATTCCACCATTATCGACACAAGGACTTTGTGAACAGCGGAAGACCGCCCTCTAATCAATCAAAACACGAGGATTTCGTGTATAATTTTCCCTTTAATCTCCTCTTCTTCACTGTAAACACGAGGATTTCATGTATAAACTGCAAACAAACGTCATTGTAATAGTTTACATAAGATTTAAGAAACTATAAAGTGGACGTAGGCTTGGATTGAGCCCAACCACTATAAAAATATTGTGTGTATGCTTTACTTTTACTGCTTTTTCTGCATTGTTCGGTGATCGTGAGGTTGTCACGTTGAATTTGGGTGTTAATACCAAAATTTGGTCTAACATTTTCACACATATTTGCTTTCTCTTCTTCGCAGGTATGGATTATACTTGCAGCTGCCAGGCCCGGATCGGCCTTGGATTTCTTCGATTATCCAGAACACATCTTCCTTCATTCAGCAAGATATGTTCTGGGGGGCAAAATGTTGACCCGCTTTTTAGTCAAAGCAGTCATACATGGAATCTCTTCTGAACAATACGCTCAAGTGTTGGGAATACCGTCAGAAGACAGCAAGCGATTTGGTTGAAATCGCATCACAAACAAAGAATGGCCCGGATCTCCTATCGGACGACCTTTTCTGGGCCCGAAATCATCAATTACGGAGCTGAGCTCTGTAATTCTCGTAGCTCTCTGAATAAGCTTCAGTTTGAGCTTTGGTTCAACTCAATCGGACTTACAGTTTGAAAGTTATGCCCATTTCCGTGAACGGATGCAGAACCGGAAACTTGGATTTGGAATTAGCATATCCCTTTCGGATCGGATCGGCCTAGGAGGACCGGATCGGATTAAGACATCACTCCTTCACCAACTCAGCATCTTCCCTTCAACGCACAGGTGCCGGATCGGATTGGAGACCCCGGTTCGGATCGGGATGAGGCAGACCCGACCCGCCTGCATTAATCTACACAAAACTTCGCAATGTCTTCGGCTCCAAAGCTCCGCACCGGTTCGGATCGAGACCGAACCGATCCCCCTCGACTCTGCACAGAAGTGCACGCACGCTCTCTGCTAGAACAACCGGCTCGGTTCGGATCCAATCCGAACCGAGTGGGCCTGCTGCTGCCACACTTCAGATTTGACTGATTCTCTTGCCATAACCACCTCCTACAAACACGGATCGGCCTCCACCTATCCTAGCACGACCTGAATACCACTTCTCCACTACTTCCTAGATCACCTCAGCGTGTGCCACGTGCCCCTCCGATCCGAACCGATTCAGACTCCCTGGCACTCCTCTACGCCTATAAATACACCACAACATGGCCATTTCAAGGGACTTTTGGCACTTGTTCTGGAGGGATTCCACCATTATCGACACAAGGACTTTGTGAACAGCGGAAGACCGCCCTCTAATCAATCAAAACACGAGGATTTCGTGTATAATCTTCCCTTTAATCTCCTCTTCTTCACTGTAAACACGAGGATTTCATGTATAAACTGCAAACAAACATCATTGTAATAGTTTACTTAAGATTTAAGAAACTATAAAGTGGACGTAGGCTTGGATTGAGCCCAACCACTATAAAAATATTGTGTGTATGCTTTACTTTTACTGCTTTTTCTGCATTGTTCGGTGATCGTGAGGTTGTCACGTTGAATTTGGGTGTTAATACCAAAATTTGGTCTAACATTTTCACACATATTTGCTTTCTCTTCTTCGCAGGTATGGATTATACTTGCAGCTGCCAGGCCCGGATCGGCCTTGGATTTCTTCGATTATCCAGAACACATCTTCCTTCATTCAACAAGATATGTTCTGGGGGGCAAAATGTTGACCCGCTTTTTAGTCAAAGCAGTCATACATGGAATCTCTTCTGAACAATACGCTCAAGTGTTGGGAATACCGTCAGAAGACAGCAAGCGATTTGGTTGAAATCGCATCACAAACAAAGAATGGCCCGGATCTCCTATCGGACGACCTTTTCTGGGCCTGAAATCATCAATTACGGAGCTGAGCTCAGTAATTCTCGTAGCTCTCTGAATAATCTTCAGTTTGAGCTTTGGTTCAACTCAATCGGGCTTACGGTTTGAATGTTATGCCCATTTCCGTGAACGGATGCAGAACCGGAAACTTGGATTTGGAATTAGCATATCCCTTTCGGATCGGATCGGCCTAGGAGGACCGGATCGGATTAAGACATCACTCCTTCACCAACTCAGCATCTTCCCTTCAACGCACAGGTGCCGGATCGGATTGGAGACCCCGGTTCGGATCGGGATGAGGCAGACCCGACCCGCCTGCATTAATCTACACAAAACTTCGCAATGTCTTCGGCTCCAAAGCTCCGCACCGGTTCGGATCGAGACCGAACCGATCCCCCTCGACTCTGCACAGAAGTGCACGCACGCTCTCTGCTAGAACAACCGGCTCGGTTCGGATCCAATCCGAACCGACTGGGCCTGCTGCTGCCACACTTCAGATTTGACTGATTCTCTTGCCATAACCACCTCCTACAAACACGGATCGGCCTCCACCTATCCTAGCACGACCTGAATACCACTTCTCCACTACTTCCGAGATCACCTCAGCGCGTGCCACGTGCCCCTCCGATCCGAACCGATTCAGACTCCCTGGCACTCCTCTACGCCTATAAATACACCACAACATGGCCATTTCAAGGGACTTTTGGCACTTGTTCTGGAGGGATTCCACCATTATCGACACAAGGACTTTGTGAACAGCGGAAGACCGCCCTCTAATCAATCAAAACACGAGGATTTCGTGTATAATCTTCCCTTTAATCTCCTCTTCTTCACTGTAAACACGAGGATTTCATGTATAAACTGCAAACAAACATCATTGTAATAGTTTACTTAAGATTTAAGAAACTATAAAGTGGACGTAGGCTTGGATTGAGCCCAACCACTATAAAAATATTGTGTGTATGCTTTACTTTTACTGCTTTTTCTGCATTGTTCGGTGATCGTGAGGTTGTCACGTTGAATTTGGGTGTTAATACCAAAATTTGGTCTAACATTTTCACACATATTTGCTTTCTCTTCTTCGCAGGTATGGATTATACTTGCAGCTGGCAGGCCCGGATCGGCCTTGGATTTCTTCGATTATCCAGAACACATCTTCCTTCATTCAGCAAGATATGTTCTGGGGGGCAAAATGTTGACCCGCTTTTTAGTCAAAGCAGTCATACATGGAATCTCTTCTGAAAAATACGCTCAAGTGTTGGGAATACCGTCAGAAGACAGCAAGCGATTTGGTTGAAATCGCATCACAAACAAAGAATGGCCCGGATCTCCTATCGGACGACCTTTTCTGGGCCTGAAATCATCAATTACGGAGCTGAGCTCAGTAATTCTCGTAGCTCTCTGAATAATCTTCAGTTTGAGCTTTGGTTCAACTCAATCGGGCTTACGGTTTGAATGTTATGCCCATTTCCGTGAACGGATGCAGAACCGGAAACTTGGATTTGGAATTAGCATATCCCTTTCGGATCGGATCGGCCTAGGAGGACCGGATCGGATTAAGACATCACTCCTTCACCAACTCAGCATCTTCCCTTCAACGCACAGGTGCCGGATCGGATTGGAGACCCCGGTTCGGATCGGGATGAGGCAGACCCGACCCGCCTGCATTAATCTACACAAAACTTCGCAATGTCTTCGGCTCCAAAGCTCCGCACCGGTTCGGATCGAGACCGAACCGATCCCCCTCGACTCTGCACAGAAGTGCACGCACGCTCTCTGCTAGAACAACCGGCTCGGTTCGGATCCAATCCGAACCGACTGGGCCTGCTGCTGCCACACTTCAGATTTGACTGATTCTCTTGCCATAACCACCTCCTACAAACACTGATCGGCCTCCACCTATCCTAGCACGACCTGAATACCACTTCTCCACTACTTCCGAGATCACCTCAGCGCGTGCCACGTGCCCCTCCGATCCGAACCGATTCAGACTCCCTGGCACTCCTCTACGCCTATAAATACACCACAACATGGCCATTTCAAGGGACTTTTGGCACTTGTTCTGGAGGGATTCCACCATTATCGACACAAGGACTTTGTGAACATCGGAAGACCGCCCTCTAATCAATCAAAACACGAGGATTTCGTGTATAATCTTCCCTTTAATCTCCTCTTCTTCACTGTAAACATGAGGATTTCATGTATAAACTGCAAACAAACATCATTGTAATAGTTTACTTAAGATTTAAGAAACTATAAAGTGGACGTAGGCTTGGATTCAGCCCAACCACTATAAAAATATTGTGTGTATGCTTTACTTTTACTGCTTTTTCTGCATTGTTCGGTGATCGTGAGGTTGTCACGTTGAATTTGGGTGTTAATACCAAAATTTGGTCTAACATTTTCACACATATTTGCTTTCTCTTCTTCGCAGGTATGGATTATACTTGCAGCTGGCAGGCCCGGATCGGCCTTGGATTTCTTCGATTATCCAGAACACATCTTCCTTCATTCAGCAAGATATGTTCTGGGGGGCAAAATGTTGACCCGCTTTTTAGTCAAAGCAGTCATACATGGAATCTCTTCTGAACAATACGCTCAAGTGTTGGGAATACCGTCAGAAGACAGCAAGCGATTTGGTTGAAATCGCATCACAAACAAAGAATGGCCCGGATCTCCTATCGGACGACCTTTTATGGGCCCGAAATCATCAATTACGGAGCTAAGCTCAGTAATTCTCGTAGCTCTCTGAATAATCTTCAGTTTGAGCTTTGGTTCAACTCAATCGGGCTTACGGTTTGAATGTTATGCCCATTTCCGTGAACGGATGCAGAACCGGAAACTTGGATTTGGAATTAGCATATCCCTTTCGGATCGGATCGGCCTAGGAGAACCGGATCGGATTAAGACATCACTCCTTCACCAACTCAGCATCTTCCCTTCAACGCACAGGTGCCGGATCGGATTGGAGACCCCGGTTCGGATCGGGATGAGGCAGACCCGACCCGCCTGCATTAATCTACACAAAACTTCGCAATGTCTTCGGCTCCAAAGCTCCGCACCGGTTCGGATCGAGACCGAACCGATCCCCCTCGACTCTGCACAGAAGTGCACGCACGCTCTTTGCTAGAACAACCGGCTCGGTTCGGATCCAATCCGAACCGACTGGGCCTGCTGCTACCACACTTCAGATTTGACTGATTCTCTTGCCATAACCACCTCCTACAAACACTGATCGGCCTCCACCTATCCTAGCACGACCTGAATACCACTTCTCCACTACTTCCGAGATCACCTCAGCGCGTGCCACGTGCCCCTCCGATCCGAACCGATTCAGACTCCCTGGCACTCCTCTACGCCTATAAATACACCACAACATGGCCATTTCAAGGGACTTTTGGCACTTGTTCTGGAGGGATTCCACCATTATCGACACAAGGACTTTGTGAACAGCGGAAGACCGCCCTCTAATCAATCAAAACACGAGGATTTCGTGTATAATCTTCCCTTTAATCTCCTCTTCTTCACTGTAAACACGAGGATTTCATGTATAAACTGCAAACAAACGTCATTGTAATAGTTTACTTAAGATTTAAGAAACTATAAAGTGGACGTAGGCTTGGATTGAGCCCAACCACTATAAAAATATTGTGTGTATGCTTTACTTTTACTGCTTTTTCTGCATTGTTCGGTGATCGTGAGGTTGTCACGTTGAATTTGGGTGTTAATACCAAAATTTGGTCTAACATTTTCACACATATTTGCTTTCTCTTCTTCGCAGGTATGGATTATACTTGCAGCTGGCAGGCCCGGATCGGCCTTGGATTTCTTCGATTATCCAGAACACATCTTCCTTCATTCAGCAAGATATGTTCTGGGGGGCAAAATGTTGACCCGCTTTTTAGTCAAAGCAGTCATACATGGAATCTCTTCTGAACAATACGCTCAAGTGTTGGGAATACCGTCAGAAGACAGCAAGCGATTTGGTTGAAATCGCATCACAAACAAAGAATGGCCCGGATCTCCTATCGGACGACCTTTTATGGGCCCGAAATCATCAATTACGGAGCTAAGCTCAGTAATTCTCGTAGCTCTCTGAATAATCTTCAGTTTGAGCTTTGGTTCAACTCAATCGGGCTTACGGTTTGAATGTTATGCCCATTTCCGTGAACGGATGCAGAACCGGAAACTTGGATTTGGAATTAGCATATCCCTTTCGGATCGGATCGGCCTAGGAGAACCGGATCGGATTAAGACATCACTCCTTCACCAACTCAGCATCTTCCCTTCAACGCACAGGTGCCGGATCGGATTGGAGACCCCGGTTCGGATCGGGATGAGGCAGACCCGACCCGCCTGCATTAATCTACACAAAACTTCGCAATGTCTTCGGCTCCAAAGCTCCGCACCGGTTCGGATCGAGACCGAACCGATCCCCCTCGACTCTGCACAGAAGTGCACGCACGCTCTTTGCTAGAACAACCGGCTCGGTTCGGATCCAATCCGAACCGACTGGGCCTGCTGCTACCACACTTCAGATTTGACTGATTCTCTTGCCATAACCACCTCCTACAAACACTGATCGGCCTCCACCTATCCTAGCACGACCTGAATACCACTTCTCCACTACTTCCGAGATCACCTCAGCGCGTGCCACGTGCCCCTCCGATCCGAACCGATTCAGACTCCCTGGCACTCCTCTACGCCTATAAATACACCACAACATGGCCATTTCAAGGGACTTTTGGCACTTGTTCTGGAGGGATTCCACCATTATCGACACAAGGACTTTGTGAACAGCGGAAGACCGCCCTCTAATCAATCAAAACACGAGGATTTCGTGTATAATCTTCCCTTTAATCTCCTCTTCTTCACTGTAAACACGAGGATTTCATGTATAAACTGCAAACAAACGTCATTGTAATAGTTTACTTAAGATTTAAGAAACTATAAAGTGGACGTAGGCTTGGATTGAGCCCAACCACTATAAAAATATTGTGTGTATGCTTTACTTTTACTGCTTTTTCTGCATTGTTCGGTGATCGTGAGGTTGTCACGTTGAATTTGGGTGTTAATACCAAAATTTGGTCTAACATTTTCACACATATTTGCTTTCTCTTCTTCGCAGGTATGGATTATACTTGCAGCTGGCAGGCCCGGATCGGCCTTGGATTTCTTCGATTATCCAGAACACATCTTCCTTCATTCAGCAAGATATGTTCTGGGGGGCAAAATGTTGACCCGCTTTTTAGTCAAAGCAGTCATACATGGAATCTCTTCTGAACAATACGCTCAAGTGTTGGGAATACCGTCAGAAGACAGCAAGCGATTTGGTTGAAATCGCATCACAAACAAAGAATGGCCCGGATCTCCTATCGGACGACCTTTTATGGGCCCGAAATCATCAATTACGGAGCTAAGCTCAGTAATTCTCGTAGCTCTCTGAATAATCTTCAGTTTGAGCTTTGGTTCAACTCAATCGGGCTTACGGTTTGAATGTTATGCCCATTTCCGTGAACGGATGCAGAACCGGAAACTTGGATTTGGAATTAGCATATCCCTTTCGGATCGGATCGGCCTAGGAGGACCGGATCGGATTAAGACATCACTCCTTCACCAACTCAGCATCTTCCCTTCAACGCACAGGTGCCGGATCGGATTGGAGACCCCGGTTCGGATCGGGATGAGGCAGACCCGACCCGCCTGCATTAATCTACACAAAACTTCGCAATGTCTTCGGCTCCAAAGCTCCGCACCGGTTCGGATCGAGACCGAACCGATCCCCCTCGACTCTGCACAGAAGTGCACGCACGCTCTTTGCTAGAACAACCGGCTCGGTTCGGATCCAATCCGAACCGACTGGGCCTGCTGCTACCACACTTCAGATTTGACTGATTCTCTTGCCATAACCACCTCCTACAAACACTGATCGGCCTCCACCTATCCTAGCACGACCTGAATACCACTTCTCCACTACTTCCGAGATCACCTCAGCGCGTGCCACGTGCCCCTCCGATCCGAACCGATTCAGACTCCCTGGCACTCCTCTACGCCTATAAATACACCACAACATGGCCATTTCAAGGGACTTTTGGCACTTGTTCTGGAGGGATTCCACCATTATTGACACAAGGACTTTGTGAACAGCGGAAGACCGCCCTCTAATCAATCAAAACACGAGGATTTCGTGTATAATCTTCCCTTTAATCTCCTCTTCTTCACTGTAAACACGAGGATTTCATGTATAAACTGCAAACAAACGTCATTGTAATAGTTTACTTAAGATTTAAGAAACTATAAAGTGGACGTAGGCTTGGATTGAGCCCAACCACTATAAAAATATTGTGTGTATGCTTTACTTTTACTGCTTTTTCTGCATTGTTCGGTGATCGTGAGGTTGTCACGTTGAATTTGGGTGTTAATACCAAAATTTGGTCTAACATTTTCACACATATTTGCTTTCTCTTCTTCGCAGGTATGGATTATACTTGCAGGTGGCAGGCCCGGATCGGCCTTGGATTTCTTCGATTATCCAGAACACATCTTCCTTCATTCAGCAAGATAAGTTCTGGGGGGCAAAATGTTGACCCGCTTTTTAGTCAAAGCAGTCATACATGGAATCTCTTCTGAACAATACGCTCAAGTGTTGGGAATACCGTCAGAAGACAGCAAGCGATTTGGTTGAAATCGCATCACAAACAAAGAATGGCCCGGATCTCCTATCGGACGACCTTTTCTGGGCCCGAAATCATCAATTACGGAGCTAAGCTCTGTAATTCTCGTAGCTCTCTGAATAAGCTTCAGTTTGAGCTTTGGTTCAACTCAATCGGACTTACGGTTTGAAAGTTATGCCCATTTCCGTGAATGGATGCAGAACCGGAAACTTGGATTTGGAATTAGCATATCCCTTTCGGATCGGATCGGCCTAGGAGGACCGGATCGGATTAAGACATCACTCCTTCACCAACTCAGCATCTTCCCTTCAACGCACAGGTGCCAGATCGGATTGGAGACCCCGGTTCGGATCGGGATGAGGCAGACCCGACCCGCCTGCATTAATCTACACAAAACTTCGCAATGTCTTCGGCTCCAAAGCTCCGCACCGGTTCGGATCGAGACCGAACCGATCCCCCTCGACTCTGCACAGAAGTGCACGCACGCTCTCTGCTAGAACAACCGGCTCGGTTCGGATCCAATCCGAACCGACTGGGCCTGCTGCTGCCACACTTCAGATTTGACTGATTCTCTTGCCATAACCACCTCCTACAAACACGGATCGGCCTCCACCTATCCTAGCACGACCTGAATACCACTTCTCCACTACTTCCGAGATCACCTCAGCGCGTGCCACGTGCCCCTCCGATCCGAACCGATTCAGACTCCCTGGCACTCCTCTACGCCTATAAATACACCACAACATGGCCATTTCAAGGGACTTTTGGCACTTGTTCTGGAGGGATTCCACCATTATCGACACAAGGACTTTGTGAACAGCGGAAGACCGCCCTCTAATCAATCAAAACACGAGGATTTCGTGTATAATCTTCCCTTTAATCTCCTCTTCTTCACTGTAAACACGAGGATTTCATGTATAAACTGCAAACAAACATCATTGTAATAGTTTACTTAAGATTTAAGAAACTATAAAGTGGACGTAGGCTTGTATTGAGCCCAACCACTATAAAAATATTGTGTGTATGCTTTACTTTTACTGCTTTTTCTGCATTGTTCGGTGATCGTGAGGTTGTCACGTTGAATTTGGGTGTTAATACCAAAATTTGGTCTAACATTTTCACACATATTTGCTTTCTCTTCTTCGCAGGTATGGATTATACTTGCAGCTGGCAGGCCCGGATCGGCCTTGGATTTCTTCGATTATCCAGAACACATCTTCCTTCATTCAGCAAGATATGTTCTGGGGGGCAAAATGTTGACCCGCTTTTTAGTCAAAGCAGTCATACATGGAATCTCTTCTGAACAATACACTCAAGTGTTGGGAATACCGTCAGAAGACAGCAAGCGATTTGTTTGAAATCGCATCACAAACAAAGAATGGCCCGGATCTCCTATCGGACGACCTTTTCTGGGCCCGAAATCATCAATTACGGAGCTAAGCTCTATAATTCTCGTAGCTCTCTGAATAAGCTTCAGTTTGAGCTTTGGTTCAACTCAATCGGACTTACGGTTTGAAAGTTATGCCCATTTCCGTGAATGGATGCAGAACCGGAAACTTGGATTTGGAATTAGCATATCCCTTTCGGATCGGATCGGCCTAGGAGGACCGGATCGGATTAAGACATCACTCCTTCACCAACTCAGCATCTTCCCTTCAACGCACAGGTGCCGGATCGGATTGGAGACCCCGGTTCGGATCGGGATGAGGAAGACCCGACCCGCCTGCATTAATCTACACAAAACTTCGCAATGTCTTCGGCTCCAAAGCTCCATACCGGTTCGGATCGAGACCGAACCGATCCCCCTCGACTCTGCACAGAAGTGCACGCACGCTCTCTGCTAGAACAACCGGCTCGGTTCGGATCCAATCCGAACCGACTGGGCCTGCTGCTGCCACACTTCAGATTTGACTGATTCTATTGCCATAACCACCTCCTACAAACACGGATCGGCCTCCACCTATCCTAGCACGACCTGAATACCACTTCTCCACTACTTCCGAGAACACCTCAGCGCGTGCCACGTGCCCCTCCGATCCGAACCGATTCAGACTCCCTGGCACTCCTCTACGCCTATAAATACACCACAACATGGCCATTTCAAGGGACTTTTGGCACTTGTTCTGGAGGGATTCCACCATTATCGACACAAGGACTTTGTGAACAGCGGAAGACCGCCCTCTAATCAATCAAAACACGAGGATTTCGTGTATAATCTTCCCTTTAATCTCCTCTTCTTCACTGTAAACACGAGGATTTCATGTATAAACTGCAAACAAACATCATTGTAATAGTTTACTTAAGATTTAAGAAACTATAAAGTGGACGTATGCTTGGATTGAGCCCAACCACTATAAAAATATTGTGTGTATGCTTTACTTTTACTGCTTTTTCTGCATTGTTCGGTGATCGTGAGGTTGTCACGTTGAATTTGGGTGTTAATACCAAAATTTGGTCTAACATTTTCACACATATTTGCTTTCTCTTCTTCGCAGGTATGGATTATACTTGCAGCTGGCAGGCCCGGATCGGCCTTGGATTTCTTCGATTATCCAGAACACATCTTCCTTCATTCAGCAAGATATGTTCTGGGGGGCAAAATGTTGACCCGCTTTTTAGTCAAAGCAGTCATACATGGAATCTCTTCTGAACAATACGCTCAAGTGTTGGGAATACCGTCAGAAGACAGCAAGCGATTTGGTTGAAATCGCATCACAAACAAAGAATGGCCCGGATCTCCTATCGGACGACCTTTTCTGGGCCCGAAATCATCAATTACGGAGCTAAGCTCTGTAATTCTCGTAGCTCTCTGAATAAGCTTCAGTTTGAGCTTTGGTTCAACTCAATCGGACTTACGGTTTGAAAGTTATGCCCATTTCCGTGAATGGATGCAGAACCGGAAACTTGGATTTGGAATTAGCATATCCCTTTCGGATCGGATCGGCCTAGGAGGACCGGATCGGATTAAGACATCACTCCTTCACCAACTCAGCATCTTCCCTTCAACGCACAGGTGCCAGATCGGATTGGAGACCCCGGTTCGGATCGGGATGAGGCAGACCCGACCCGCCTGCATTAATCTACACAAAACTTCGCAATGTCTTCGGCTCCAAAGCTCCGCACCGGTTCGGATCGAGACCGAACCGATCCCCCTCGACTCTGCACAGAAGTGCACGCACGCTCTCTGCTAGAACAACCGGCTCGGTTCGGATCCAATCCGAACCGACTGGGCCTGCTGCTGCCACACTTCAGATTTGACTGATTCTCTTGCCATAACCACCTCCTACAAACACGGATCGGCCTCCACCTATCCTAGCACGACCTGAATACCACTTCTCCACTACTTCCGAGATCACCTCAGCGCGTGCCACGTGCCCCTCCGATCCGAACCGATTCAGACTCCCTGGCACTCCTCTACGCCTATAAATACACCACAACATGGCCATTTCAAGGGACTTTTGGCACTTGTTCTGGAGGGATTCCACCATTATCGACACAAGGACTTTGTGAACAGCGGAAGACCGCCCTCTAATCAATCAAAACACGAGGATTTCGTGTATAATCTTCCCTTTAATCTCCTCTTCTTCACTGTAAACACGAGGATTTCATGTATAAACTGCAAACAAACATCATTGTAATAGTTTACTTAAGATTTAAGAAACTATAAAGTGGACGTAGGCTTGTATTGAGCCCAACCACTATAAAAATATTGTGTGTATGCTTTACTTTTACTGCTTTTTCTGCATTGTTCGGTGATCGTGAGGTTGTCACGTTGAATTTGGGTGTTAATACCAAAATTTGGTCTAACATTTTCACACATATTTGCTTTCTCTTCTTCGCAGGTATGGATTATACTTGCAGCTGGCAGGCCCGGATCGGCCTTGGATTTCTTCGATTATCCAGAACACATCTTCCTTCATTCAGCAAGATATGTTCTGGGGGGCAAAATGTTGACCCGCTTTTTAGTCAAAGCAGTCATACATGGAATCTCTTCTGAACAATACACTCAAGTGTTGGGAATACCGTCAGAAGACAGCAAGCGATTTGTTTGAAATCGCATCACAAACAAAGAATGGCCCGGATCTCCTATCGGACGACCTTTTCTGGGCCCGAAATCATCAATTACGGAGCTAAGCTCTATAATTCTCGTAGCTCTCTGAATAAGCTTCAGTTTGAGCTTTGGTTCAACTCAATCGGACTTACGGTTTGAAAGTTATGCCCATTTCCGTGAATGGATGCAGAACCGGAAACTTGGATTTGGAATTAGCATATCCCTTTCGGATCGGATCGGCCTAGGAGGACCGGATCGGATTAAGACATCACTCCTTCACCAACTCAGCATCTTCCCTTCAACGCACAGGTGCCGGATCGGATTGGAGACCCCGGTTCGGATCGGGATGAGGAAGACCCGACCCGCCTGCATTAATCTACACAAAACTTCGCAATGTCTTCGGCTCCAAAGCTCCATACCGGTTCGGATCGAGACCGAACCGATCCCCCTCGACTCTGCACAGAAGTGCACGCACGCTCTCTGCTAGAACAACCGGCTCGGTTCGGATCCAATCCGAACCGACTGGGCCTGCTGCTGCCACACTTCAGATTTGACTGATTCTATTGCCATAACCACCTCCTACAAACACGGATCGGCCTCCACCTATCCTAGCACGACCTGAATACCACTTCTCCACTACTTCCGAGAACACCTCAGCGCGTGCCACGTGCCCCTCCGATCCGAACCGATTCAGACTCCCTGGCACTCCTCTACGCCTATAAATACACCACAACATGGCCATTTCAAGGGACTTTTGGCACTTGTTCTGGAGGGATTCCACCATTATCGACACAAGGACTTTGTGAACAGCGGAAGACCGCCCTCTAATCAATCAAAACACGAGGATTTCGTGTATAATCTTCCCTTTAATCTCCTCTTCTTCACTGTAAACACGAGGATTTCATGTATAAACTGCAAACAAACATCATTGTAATAGTTTACTTAAGATTTAAGAAACTATAAAGTGGACGTATGCTTGGATTGAGCCCAACCACTATAAAAATATTGTGTGTATGCTTTACTTTTACTGCTTTTTCTGCATTGTTCGGTGATCGTGAGGTTGTCACGTTGAATTTGGGTGTTAATACCAAAATTTGGTCTAACATTTTCACACATATTTGCTTTCTCTTCTTCGCAGGTATGGATTATACTTGCAGCTGGCAGGCCCGGATCGGCCTTGGATTTCTTCGATTATCCAGAACACATCTTCCTTCATTCAGCAAGATATGTTCTGGGGGGCAAAATGTTGACCCGCTTTTTAGTCAAAGCAGTCATACATGGAATCTCTTCTGAACAATACGCTCAAGTGTTGGGAATACCGTCAGAAGACAGCAAGCGATTTGGTTGAAATCGCATCACAAACAAAGAATGGCCCGGATCTCCTATCGGACGACCTTTTCTGGGCCTGAAATCATCAATTACGGAGCTGAGCTCAGTAATTCTCGTAGCTCTCTGAATAATCTTCAGTTTGAGCTTTGGTTCAACTCAATCGGGCTTACGGTTTGAATGTTATGCCCATTTCCGTGAACGGATGCAGAACCGGAAACTTGGATTTGGAATTAGCATATCCCTTTCGGATCGGATCGGCCTAGGAGGACCGGATCGGATTAAGACATCACTCCTTCACCAACTCAGCATCTTCCCTTCAACGCACAGGTGCCGGATCGGATTGGAGACCCCGGTTCGGATCGGGATGAGGCAGACCCGACCCGCCTGCATTAATCTACACAAAACTTCGCAATGTCTTCGGCTCCAAAGCTCCGCACCGGTTCGGATCGAGACCGAACCGATCCCCCTCGACTCTGCACAGAAGTGCACGCACGCTCTCTGCTAGAACAACCGGCTCGGTTCGGATCCAATCCGAACCGACTGGGCCTGCTGCTGCCAGACTTCAGATTTGACTGATTCTCTTGCCATAACCACCTCCTACAAACACTGATCGGCCTCCACCTATCCTAGCACGACCTGAATACCACTTCTCCACTACTTCCGAGATCACCTCAGCGCGTGCCACGTGCCCCTCCGATCCGAACCGATTCAGACTCCCTGGCACTCCTCTACGCCTATAAATACACCACAACATGGCCATTTCAAGGGACTTTTGGCACTTGTTCTGGAGGGATTCCACCATTATCGACACAAGGACTTTGTGAACATCGGAAGACCGCCCTCTAATCAATCAAAACACGAGGATTTCGTGTATAATCTTCCCTTTAATCTCCTCTTCTTCACTGTAAACATGAGGATTTCATGTATAAACTGCAAACAAACATCATTGTAATAGTTTACTTAAGATTTAAGAAACTATAAAGTGGACGTAGGCTTGGATTCAGCCCAACCACTATAAAAATATTGTGTGTATGCTTTACTTTTACTGCTTTTTCTGCATTGTTCGGTGATCGTGAGGTTGTCACGTTGAATTTGGGTGTTAATACCAAAATTTGGTCTAACATTTTCACACATATTTGCTTTCTCTTCTTCGCAGGTATGGATTATACTTGCAGCTGGCAGGCCCGGATCGGCCTTGGATTTCTTCGATTATCCAGAACACATCTTCCTTCATTCAGCAAGATATGTTCTGGGGGGCAAAATGTTGACCCGCTTTTTAGTCAAAGCAGTCATACATGGAATCTCTTCTGAACAATACGCTCAAGTGTTGGGAATACCGTCAGAAGACAGCAAGCGATTTGGTTGAAATCGCATCACAAACAAAGAATGGCCCGGATCTCCTATCGGACGACCTTTTATGGGCCCGAAATCATCAATTACGGAGCTAAGCTCAGTAATTCTCGTAGCTCTCTGAATAATCTTCAGTTTGAGCTTTGGTTCAACTCAATCGGGCTTACGGTTTGAATGTTATGCCCATTTCCGTGAACGGATGCAGAACCGGAAACTTGGATTTGGAATTAGCATATCCCTTTCGGATCGGATCGGCCTAGGAGGACCGGATCGGATTAAGACATCACTCCTTCACCAACTCAGCATCTTCCCTTCAACGCACAGGTGCCGGATCGGATTGGAGACCCCGGTTCGGATCGGGATGAGGCAGACCCGACCCGCCTGCATTAATCTACACAAAACTTCGCAATGTCTTCGGCTCCAAAGCTCCGCACCGGTTCGGATCGAGACCGAACCGATCCCCCTCGACTCTGCACAGAAGTGCACGCACGCTCTTTGCTAGAACAACCGGCTCGGTTCGGATCCAATCCGAACCGACTGGGCCTGCTGCTACCACACTTCAGATTTGACTGATTCTCTTGCCATAACCACCTCCTACAAACACTGATCGGCCTCCACCTATCCTAGCACGACCTGAATACCACTTCTCCACTACTTCCGAGATCACCTCAGCGCGTGCCACGTGCCCCTCCGATCCGAACCGATTCAGACTCCCTGGCACTCCTCTACGCCTATAAATACACCACAACATGGCCATTTCAAGGGACTTTTGGCACTTGTTCTGGAGGGATTCCACCATTATTGACACAAGGACTTTGTGAACAGCGGAAGACCGCCCTCTAATCAATCAAAACACGAGGATTTCGTGTATAATCTTCCCTTTAATCTCCTCTTCTTCACTGTAAACACGAGGATTTCATGTATAAACTGCAAACAAACGTCATTGTAATAGTTTACTTAAGATTTAAGAAACTATAAAGTGGACGTAGGCTTGGATTGAGCCCAACCACTATAAAAATATTGTGTGTATGCTTTACTTTTACTGCTTTTTCTGCATTGTTCGGTGATCGTGAGGTTGTCACGTTGAATTTGGGTGTTAATACCAAAATTTGGTCTAACATTTTCACACATATTTGCTTTCTCTTCTTCGCAGGTATGGATTATACTTGCAGGTGGCAGGCCCGGATCGGCCTTGGATTTCTTCGATTATCCAGAACACATCTTCCTTCATTCAGCAAGATAAGTTCTGGGGGGCAAAATGTTGACCCGCTTTTTAGTCAAAGCAGTCATACATGGAATCTCTTCTGAACAATACGCTCAAGTGTTGGGAATACCGTCAGAAGACAGCAAGCGATTTGGTTGAAATCGCATCACAAACAAAGAATGGCCCGGATCTCCTATCGGACGACCTTTTCTGGGCCCGAAATCATCAATTACGGAGCTAAGCTCTGTAATTCTCGTAGCTCTCTGAATAAGCTTCAGTTTGAGCTTTGGTTCAACTCAATCGGACTTACGGTTTGAAAGTTATGCCCATTTCCGTGAATGGATGCAGAACCGGAAACTTGGATTTGGAATTAGCATATCCCTTTCGGATCGGATCGGCCTAGGAGGACCGGATCGGATTAAGACATCACTCCTTCACCAACTCAGCATCTTCCCTTCAACGCACAGGTGCCAGATCGGATTGGAGACCCCGGTTCGGATCGGGATGAGGCAGACCCGACCCGCCTGCATTAATCTACACAAAACTTCGCAATGTCTTCGGCTCCAAAGCTCCGCACCGGTTCGGATCGAGACCGAACCGATCCCCCTCGACTCTGCACAGAAGTGCACGCACGCTCTCTGCTAGAACAACCGGCTCGGTTCGGATCCAATCCGAACCGACTGGGCCTGCTGCTGCCACACTTCAGATTTGACTGATTCTATTGCCATAACCACCTCCTACAAACACGGATCGGCCTCCACCTATCCTAGCACGACCTGAATACCACTTCTCCACTACTTCCGAGAACACCTCAGCGCGTGCCACGTGCCCCTCCGATCCGAACCGATTCAGACTCCCTGGCACTCCTCTACGCCTATAAATACACCACAACATGGCCATTTCAAGGGACTTTTGGCACTTGTTCTGGAGGGATTCCACCATTATCGACACAAGGACTTTGTGAACAGCGGAAGACCGCCCTCTAATCAATCAAAACACGAGGATTTCGTGTATAATCTTCCCTTTAATCTCCTCTTCTTCACTGTAAACACGAGGATTTCATGTATAAACTGCAAACAAACATCATTGTAATAGTTTACTTAAGATTTAAGAAACTATAAAGTGGACGTATGCTTGGATTGAGCCCAACCACTATAAAAATATTGTGTGTATGCTTTACTTTTACTGCTTTTTCTGCATTGTTCGGTGATCGTGAGGTTGTCACGTTGAATTTGGGTGTTAATACCAAAATTTGGTCTAACATTTTCACACATATTTGCTTTCTCTTCTTCGCAGGTATGGATTATACTTGCAGCTGGCAGGCCCGGATCGGCCTTGGATTTCTTCGATTATCCAGAACACATCTTCCTTCATTCAGCAAGATATGTTCTGGGGGGCAAAATGTTGACCCGCTTTTTAGTCAAAGCAGTCATACATGGAATCTCTTCTGAACAATACGCTCAAGTGTTGGGAATACCGTCAGAAGACAGCAAGCGATTTGGTTGAAATCGCATCACAAACAAAGAATGGCCCGGATCTCCTATCGGACGACCTTTTCTGGGCCCGAAATCATCAATTACGGAGCTGAGCTCAGTAATTCTCGTAGCTCTCTGAATAATCTTCAGTTTGAGCTTTGGTTCAACTCAATCGGACTTACGGTTTGAAAGTTATGCCCATTTCCGTGAACGGATGCAGAACCGGAAACTTGGATTTGGAATTAGCATATCCCTTTCGGATCGGATCGGCCTAGGAGGACCGGATCGGATTAAGACATCACTCCTTCACCAACTCAGCATCTTCCCTTCAACGCACAGGTGCCGGATCGGATTGGAGACCCCGGTTCGGATCGGGATGAGGCAGACCCGACCCGCCTGCATTAATCTACACAAAACTTCGCAATGTCTTCGGCTCCAAAGCTCCGCACCGGTTCGGATCGAGACCGAACCGATCCCCCTCGACTCTGCACAGAAGTGCACGCACGCTCTCTGCTAGAACAACCGGCTCGGTTCGGATCCAGTCCGAACCGACTGGGCCTGCTGCTGCCACACTTCAGATTTGACTGATTCTCTTGCCATAACCACCTCCTACAAACACGGATCGGCCTCCACCAACCCTAGCACGACCTGAATACCACTTCTCCACTACTTCCGAGATCACCTCAGCGCGTGCCACGTGCCCCTCCGATCCGAACCGATTCAGACTCCCTGGCACTCCTCTACGCCTATAAATACACCACAACATGGACATTTCAAGGGACTTTTGGCACTTGTTCTGGAGGGATTCCACCATTATCGACACAAGGACTTTGTGAACAGCGGAAGACCGCCCTCTAATCAATCAAAACACGAGGATTTCGTGTATAATCTTCCCTTCAATCTCCTCTTCTTCACTGTAAACACGAGGATTTCATGTATAAACTGCAAACAAACATCATTGTAATAGTTTACTTAAGAATTTAGAAACTATAAAGTGGACGTAGGCTTGGATTGAGCCCAACCACTATAAAAATATTGTGTGTATGCTTTACTTTTACTGCTTTTTCTGCATTGTTCGGTGATCGTGAGGTTGTCACGTTGAATTTGGGTGTTAGTACCAAAATTTGGTCTAACATTTTCACACATATTTGTTTTCTCTTCTTCGCAGGTATGGATTATACTTGCAGCTGGCAGGCCCGGATCGGCCTTGGATTTCTTGGATTATCCAGAACACATCTTCCTTCATTCAGCAAGATATGTTCTGGGGGCAAAATGTTGACCCGCTTTTTAGTCAAAGCATTCATACATGGAATCTCTTCTGAACAATACGCTCAAGTGTTGGGAATACCGTCAGAAGACAGCAAGCGATTTGGTTGAAATCGCATCACAAACAAAGAATGGCCCAGATCTCCTATCGGATGACGTTTTCTGGGCCCGAAATCATCAATTACGGAGCAGAGCTCAGTAATTCTCGTAGCTCTCTGAATAAGCTTCAGTTTGAGCTTTGGTTCAACTCAATCGGACTTACGGTTTGAAAGTTATGCCCATTTCCGTGAACGGATGCAGAACCGGAAACTTGGATTTGGAATTAGCATATCCCTTTCGGATCGGATCGGCCTAGGAGGACCGGATCGGATTAAGACATCACTCCTTCACCAACTCAGCATCTTCCCTTCAACGCACAGGTGCCGGATCGGATTGGAGACCCCGGTTCGGATCGGGATGAGGCAGACCCGACCCGCCTGCATTAATCTACACAAAACTTCGCAATGTCTTCGGCTCCAAAGCTCCGCACCGGTTCGGATCGAGACCGAACCGATCCCCCTCGACTCTGCACAGAAGTGCACGCACGCTCTCTACTAGAACAACCAGCTCGGTTCGGATCCAGTCCGAACCGACTGGGCCTGCTGCTGCCACACTTCAGATTTGACTGATTCTCTTGCCATAACCACCTCCTACAAACACGGATCGGCCTCCACCTATCCTAGCACGACCTGAATACCACTTCTCCACTACTTCCGAGATCACCTCAGCGCGTGCCACGTGCCCCTCCGATCCGAACCGATTCAGACTCCCTGGCACTCCTCTACGCCTATAAATACACCACAACATGGCCATTTCAAGGGACTTTTGGCACTTGTTCTGGAGGGATTCCACCATTATCGACACAAGGACTTTGTGAACAGTGGAAGACCGCCCTCTAATCAATCAAAACACGAGGATTTCGTGTATAATCTTCCCTTTAATCTCCTCTTCTTCACTGTAAACACGAGGATTTCATGTATAAACTGCAAACAAACATCATTGTAATAGTTTACTTAAGATTTAAGAAACTATAAAGTGGACGTAGGCTTGGATTGAGCCCAACCACTATAAAAATATTGTGTGTATGCTTTACTTTTACTGCTTTTTGTGCATTGTTCGGTGATCGTGAGGTTGTCACGTTGAATTTGGGTGTTAATACCAAAATTTGGTCTAACATTTTCACACATATTTGCTTTCTCTACTTCGCAGGTATGGATTATACTTGCAGCTGGCAGGCCCGGATCGGCCTTGGATTTCTTCGATTATCCAGAACACATCTTCCTTCATTCAGCAAGATATGTTATGGGGGGCAAAATGTTGACCCGCTTTTTAGTCAAAGCAGTCATACATGGAATCTCTTCTGAACAATACGCTCAAGTGTTGGGAATACCGTCAGAAGACAGCAAGCGATTTGGTTGAAATCGCATCACAAACAAAGAATGGCCCGGATCTCCTATCGGACGACCTTTTCTGGGCCCGAAATCATCAATTACGGAGCTGAGCTCAGTAATTCTCGTAGCTCTCTGAATAAGCTTCAGTTTGAGCTTTGGTTCAACTCAATCGGACTTACGGTTTGAAAGTTATGCCCATTTCCGTGAACGGATGCAGAACCGGAAACTTGGATTTGGAATTAGCATATCCCTTTCGGATCGGATCGGCCTAGGAGGACCGGATCGGATTAAGACATCACTCCTTCACCAACTCAGCATCTTCCCTTCAACGCACAGGTGCCGGATCGGATTGGAGACCCCGGTTCGGATCGGGATGAGGCAGACCCGACCCGCCTGCATTAATCTACACAAAACTTCGCAATGTCTTCGGCTCCAAAGCTCCGCACCGGTTCGGATCGAGACCGAACCGATCCCCCTCGACTCTGCACTGAAGTGCACGCACGCTCTCTACTAGAACAACCGGCTCGGTTCGGATCCAGTCCGAACCGACTGGGCCTGCTGCTGCCACACTTCAGATTTGACTGATTCTCTTGCCATAACCACCTCCTACAAACACGGATCGGCCTCCACCTATCCTAGCACGACCTGAATACCACTTCTCCACTACTTCCGAGATCACCTCAGCGCGTGCCACGTGCCCCTCCGATCCGAACCGATTCAGACTCCCTGGCACTCCTCTACGCCTATAAATACACCACAACATGGCCATTTCAAGGGACTTTTGGCACTTGTTCTGGAGGGATTCCACCATTATCGACACAAGGACTTTGTGAACAGTGGAAGACCGCCCTCTAATCAATCAAAACACGAGGATTTCGTGTATAATCTTCCCTTTAATCTCCTCTTCTTCACTGTAAACACGAGGATTTCATGTATAAACTGCAAACAAACATCATTGTAATAGTTTACTTAAGATTTAAGAAACTATAAAGTGGACGTAGGCTTGGATTGAGCCCAACCACTATAAAAATATTGTGTGTATGCTTTACTTTTACTGCTTTTTGTGCATTGTTCGGTGATCGTGAGGTTGTCACGTTGAATTTGGGTGTTAATACCAAAATTTGGTCTAACATTTTCACACATATTTGCTTTCTCTACTTCGCAGGTATGGATTATACTTGCAGCTGGCAGGCCCGGATCGGCCTTGGATTTCTTCGATTATCCAGAACACATCTTCCTTCATTCAGCAAGATATGTTATGGGGGGCAAAATGTTGACCCGCTTTTTAGTCAAAGCAGTCATACATGGAATCTCTTCTGAACAATACGCTCAAGTGTTGGGAATACCGTCAGAAGACAGCAAGCGATTTGGTTGAAATCGCATCACAAACAAAGAATGGCCCGGATCTCCTATCGGACGACCTTTTCTGGGCCCGAAATCATCAATTACGGAGCTGAGCTCAGTAATTCTCGTAGCTCTCTGAATAATCTTCAGTTTGAGCTTTGGTTCAACTCAATCGGACTTACGGTTTGAAAGTTATGCCCATTTCCGTGAACGGATGCAGAACCGGAAACTTGGATTTGGAATTAGCATATCCCTTTCGGATCGGATCGGCCTAGGAGGACCAGATCGGATTAAGACATCACTCCTTCACCAACTCAGCATCTTCCCTTCAACGCACAGGTGCCGGATCGGATTGGAGACCCCGGTTCGGATTGGGATGAGGCAGACCCGACCCGCCTGCATTAATCTACACAAAACTTCGCAATGTCTTCGGCTCCAAAGCTCCGCACCGGTTCGGATCGAGACCGAACCGATCCCCCTCGACTCTGCACAGAAGTGCACGCACGCTCTCTGCTAGAACAACCGGCTCGGTTCGGATCCAATCCGAACCGACTGGGCCTGCTGCTGCCACACTTCAGATTTGACTGATTCTCTTGCCATAACCACCTCCTACAAACACGGATCGGCCTCCACCAACCCTAGCACGACCTGAATACCACTTCTCCACTACTTCCGAGATCACCTCAGCGCGTGCCACGTGCCCCTCCGATCCGAACCGATTCAGACTCCCTGGCACTCCTCTACGCCTATAAATACACCACAACATGGACATTTCAAGGGACTTTTGGCACTTGTTCTGGAGGGATTCCACCATTATCGACACAAGGACTTTGTGAACAGCGGAAGACCGCCCTCTAATCAATCAAAACACGAGGATTTCGTGTATAATCTTCCCTTTAATCTCCTCTTCTTCACTGTAAACACGAGGATTTCATGTATAAACTGCAAACAAACATCATTGTAATAGTTTACTTAAGAATTTAGAAACTATAAAGTGGACGTAGGCTTGGATTGAGCCCAACCACTATAAAAATATTGTGTGTATGCTTTACTTTTACTGCTTTTTCTGCATTGTTCGGTGATCGTGAGGTTGTCACGTTGAATTTGGGTGTTAGTACCAAAATTTGGTCTAACATTTTCACACATATTTGTTTTCTCTTCTTCGCAGGTATGGATTATACTTGCAGCTGGCAGGCCCGGATCGGCCTTGGATTTCTTGGATTATCCAGAACACATCTTCCTTCATTCAGCAAGATATGTTCTGGGGGCAAAATGTTGACCCGCTTTTTAGTCAAAGCATTCATACATGGAATCTCTTCTGAACAATACGCTCAAGTGTTGGGAATACCGTCAGAAGACAGCAAGCGATTTGGTTGAAATCGCATCACAAACAAAGAATGGCCCAGATCTCCTATCGGATGACGTTTTCTGGGCCCGAAATCATCAATTACGGAGCAAAGCTCAGTAATTCTCGTAGCTCTCTGAATAAGCTTCAGTTTGAGCTTTGGTTCAACTCAATCGGACTTACGGTTTGAAAGTTATGCCCATTTCCGTGAACGGATGCAGAACCGGAAACTTGGATTTGGAATTAGCATATCCCTTTCGGATCGGATCGGCCTAGGAGGACCGGATCGGATTAAGACATCACTCCTTCACCAACTCAGCATCTTCCCTTCAACGCACAGGTGCCGGATCGGATTGGAGACCCCGGTTCGGATCGGGATGAGGCAGACCCGACCCGCCTGCATTAATCTACACAAAACTTCGCAATGTCTTCGGCTCCAAAGCTCCGCACCGGTTCGGATCGAGACCGAACCGATCCCCCTCGACTCTGCACAGAAGTGCACGCACGCTCTCTGCTAGAACAACCGGCTCGGTTCGGATCCAATCCGAACCGACTGGGCCTGCTGCTGCCACACTTCAGATTTGACTGATTCTCTTGCCATAACCACCTCCTACAAACACGGATCGGCCTCCACCAACCCTAGCACGACCTGAATACCACTTCTCCACTACTTCCGAGATCACCTCAGCGCGTGCCACGTGCCCCTCCGATCCGAACCTGTAACAACCCGTATTTTCAATAACCTGTAATAACATAAATCGAGGCAGAATTTAATTCTAAAATGGGAATCAAGGGAAACGGGCTATGCCATTGTGTTCGTCTCGGAAAAATACGCGAAATAGAGTCCGAGTTTTCGAAAATCGGAGTCCGTATGACCAAGATATGGCCTCGCGAAGTTTCACGAAAATTCCCAAATTAAAGTATACTTAATTAAGTGAAATGGGTTGTGTAGATATATATATATATATATATTGATATATATATATATATAATTGAAAATTTAATAAATAAATATGCAAAAATGCTCAAAACAGCGAATTGGGAGAGGGGAATAACCGAACCGGCCGATTTTTGAAGTCGACCCGAGCCCGCTGGGTCGACTAGGGGTTAATCCAGGGTGTTTGGCTGTCAACCCGTGGGCCGATTCGCTCAAGTGCAGATTTTGCATTTGAATGGTTCTCATGGTCCATCTTTAATCTAAAGGCCCTAGATGGTTCCTACACTTGACTTCTTCCCCAAGACATGCTTTGATGGCTTGGATTGAATCTAGGGTTAATCCTATGGCCTAAAACACTTGCCTAATCTATAAATAAGACCCTAACCTACCCTAATTCATTCATAATTAAACCTAGTGACTAAACTATGGCAAAATGCTAGCTCTCATGGCCTCCACTAATTTTATGAAGAGGGTTGCATACTAATCACTCTCTAATCAACTTCTAATCCCTTCTTAGCATCTTAATCTTCTTCATTTGGTGTTCAAAGTTGCTAGTTGTGAGTTTCTATCACTTTGATGATCTTTTGGTAAACTAATTAGATGAGATGTGATGAGATTTATGGTTTTGTATGTGGGTTAATGAGCTTTGAATCATATGATATGATGTTAGCATTAATCTTATGTTTATGCATGTTGAGTATGTAAGCTTATGCAAGTTTAATATGATGTATGTTATGTTTGCATGATGCTAAATATGCAAGTTGTGGGCTATGTAATCATATGCATGTTATGCAAGTTCATGGTAATATGCTATGCAAGTTACATGTATGTAAATATGCAAGTTACATGTTTGTTAATATGCAAGTTACATGTATGTAAATATGCAAGTTACATGTTTGTTAATATGCAAGTTACATGTTTGTTAATATGCAAGTTACATGTATGTAAATATGCAAGTTACATGTTTCTTTATATGCAAGTTACATGTTTGTTAATATGCGAGTTACATGTATGTAAATATGCAAGTTACATGTTTATTAATATGCAAGTTCATGATGACACATTATGCAAGTCTATAAGCTAATATGCAAGTTTGTTATGCAAAATGAATATGTAAGTTATGTGACATATTATATGCAAGTTATGTGACATGTTATGCAAGTTCATATGCAAGTTATGTGTTTGTTAATATGCAAGATGGCACCTTTGAAACATGTTCATTCATATGCAAGTTGACACCTTTTATATGTGTTATATCATGAACGAAATTACGTGGGAACGATGGGGTAATTAAATGCATAAGTTAATAAGATTGTGTGAAATTAATATAATTATGCATAACACAAAATAAATAAACATAGTATGGGAATTTGCCTATTTGGTTAGGTGTACCCATACTATGTGTTGGGAATCTACCTATTGAGTTAGGTCTACCCCATGGGAATTTACCTATTAAGTTAGGTCTACCCATGTTAAGAAAACTTGATTAATTAGGGATAATTAATATAAAATTATGAGGGTGATTAATTAGGTGTAATTAATTGACTAAGACACGAGGTTGGACTCAGTTGTAGCGTAAAACTGCCCGGACCCAACCGGCTTAACCAGTTGCTACAAATGTTAGCCCAATGTGAGAGGTCTTAGGCACAAACTAAATACGTAATTAATGTAAAGACACGAGGTTAGACTCTGTTATGACATAAGGCTGCCCGGACCCAACCGGCTTAACCAGCGGTCATAAAAGACAGTCTAATGTGAGAGGTCTTTACAAAGGTTACGTTCTTAATTAATTAATTAAGAAACACTTAACCATATTAGCATGTAGAGGGACATGAGGGGTTAAGTGGGTGCCTCGGGTGGCATGAGAAAATCTAGTGGTTGCCTTGGGTGGCAATAGAAAATACGATTAGAATACTTAACCAAAATGGAACATGTAATTAAAACATGATTAAAGGGTTAAGTGGGATATACTAGAAAAAGGGACAAGCTTAGGTGGGTAGCTTGTGGAGGCCCATTTCAACCAGTAACCCATACGTATCTTTGTGGGCTCGACCCATGTCGAGGACGGGACACGCATACTGGGCTTGACTGTAAGAGGCAAACGGGTTAGCGGTGGCAACGCAAGTCCAACGGGCTTCATATGCGTGAGTGGGCCCGGGCTGGTAGGTAAGCCGTTGTTGCATCGAGTAGATATAAGCCGTGCACCTTTAGTTCCATCAGGTTGCCACATTGGGGAATGATACATCCCACGGTGGGGCCAGCACGGGTATCTACGTTAGGGAGCCGATCGAATGGGAAGTAGTGTGTACACCTAGTGGATTGTAGGGCCCCGTGGCGCCTACTTGGTCACCTAGGGGTACGCAGGTACTAATTAGTAAATTTTATAAGTCCTTGGGTGGGATCAACCTTTAAGTTAGGAACGACTGGTGTGGTGCAGTTTAGTAATTTACCTTAGGGAGGGTAGATGCGTCTTTATCCTTTATCTTCGTTTAGTTGACTGCTTAGGGTAGCCATTCATCCCTATATGTTACCGTATATCAGTTTATGTCTTCTCTGGTTACTTTAACGATTGTATTGTTAAAGTTATAGGACTCGCTCAGACTTATGTCTGACCCTGTTGTTTTTATCTTTTTCCCAACCCTCAGGTCCTACGGTGGATCCTAGCAGTAGTGGAGCTTGATCGGATTGCTGTTCCAGTCTTTAGGAGCTTGGATAGATGTAAAGCTCCAGTTATCCAGTTATCTTTTCTTTTGTTTGGCTATTGTATGAGAGTGGGATTATGTACTTCTTTATTTTGATGGATATTGTACTTGACCTTTATTGTGGTTTTATGATGTAACCAGACATGTTTTACTTCCGCTGTTATGAGATGATGTTTTAAAAATTTCAAGTACTATTTATATCTGTCTTGTTGTAATTTTTCTGTTCTATATTCACTAAAATACTCCACCGATGCTATGGCATTCCCTTAGTGAGTGATCATAGCGGGAGTGGGGTGTTACACGTGGTATCAGAGCTTAAGGTTACCAGAACAGATAAATTTTTTGAGAAAAACTACTTTCTAAGAGTATTTTCGAAGAAAGGATTTTTAAAAGCATGTCTTCTAAGAGAAAAAGTTTTTGAAAAAGAAAAGCATAATCCCCAATAGCCATATCTTTATCTTTCGGAATCTCCTTTTTGAATCTTTCCTCTTTCGTTTCAGCATGGCTGAAGATCTTAACATCCCGGAGGGTTTAGTTATACCACTATGGTATAGGAGGTTGCAAGAGGCTAGGGCCGCGGCTGCGGGTCCGGCCAATGCTACTACACCAGAGACAACCGCTCCTCCTCCTCAGCCTAGAGTGGATAATTTTGCTAAGGTTTGCAAGGAGTTCAAGGCTATAGGAGGAAAACCTTTTCTTGGTTCAGAGACTTTCGTAGAGGCTAGAGATTGGCTTAAGGAAGTGGAAGAGTTGCTAGATATCTTTGAAGTGGAAGAGGGAAAGAAAGTCAAGTTGGCGGCTTGGTTAATGAAGGGAGAGGCCTCATTCTGGTGGGAGGTCACTAATGGAGAACGCCCTGTTGACTCTTGGGCAGATTTTAAGCAAAGGTTTGGGGCTAAGTTTCTCTCAAGGGCGGAAGAGAATCTGTTTATGGAGAAGTTCTTGAATTTGAAGCAAGGGAATCTCACGATGAAAGAATATGTCAACAAATTCAATCAATTAGCAAGGTTTGGCATAGAGTTGGTGAATACACCGGAGAAGAAGGCTTTGAGGTTCGTTAGAGGCTTGAACGAACCATTGCAAGGAATAGCTATGACTCACATTCCTATGGGGGCCACTTTTGAGAAGCTTGTCTACATGGCACTTATGCATGAGGATGATAAGAATTCTAAGGCACCAGAGAAAAAGGGGGATCAGAAGAAACCGCAACAGCAACAACAAGGCAAGGGCGGAAAAGGCAATGGTGACAAAAAGAAGACGAAGAAGAAGTGCTTCAATTGTGGAACACCAGGACACCTTAGTAAGGATTGTCGCAAAAAGAAGAAGACCGGTTGCTTTCATTGTGGTGAAGCAGGGCATCTTGTGAAAAACTGCCCAAAGAAGGGGCAGAAGACGGGGTCTACCTCAGGAGGCCAGGTGCAAGCTCTTATAGCACCACCTCAGTCAGGGGGGCAAGTTCAGGTTCTCTCAGTTCCACCGATTCAGCAGAGAGGTAGAACTATTTCCGTTGAAAGTCTGGTTTTTCTGTTTGATCATCCAGTTCGTACTTTGTTTGACTCTGGCGCATCGCATTCTTTTATCTCATCATCGTTAGTTGAGTCACTGCACTTAGACACCAGTCTAGTTGATGATCCCTTGGTTGTCTCAAACCCAATTGGGGGCTCCATATATCTGTCTATGATATGTTTGGGTTTGAAGATTTCTATACTTAGCGTTGAGTTTAGATGTGATGCTTTTGTATTGGGCTTCACGGGCTATGGGTTGATCTTGGGCATGGACTGGTTATCCAGTAAGGGTGCCGTTCTTGATTGCGAAAGGAGAGTTGTCAGGCTCATGACCCGCTTGGGTAACACTCTCGAGATCTCTTGCAATCCCATGGAATCTGTTTTGCTAAGTTATCTTGAATCGCTCGATGCTTCGGTCGAGAGTTTGTGTTCTGTCAGAGTAGTCCGGGAATATCCGGATGTGTTTGAAGAAGTAAAGGGTTTGCCTCCGAAGCGGGAGATAGATTTCCGAATTTATTTGGTGGATAATGCCAAACCAGTGTCTTTGCCAGTACGCCACATGGCTCCTCGTGAGAGAAGAGAACTTCATAAGCAAGTAGGGGAGTTGCTTGAGAAGGGGTTCATAAGGCGAAGTATATCGGAGTGGGGAGCTCCAGTAGTGTTTGCCACGAAGGCGGATGGGTCCCTCAGACTTTGTGTGGATTATAGAGAACTTAATAAGCTCACGAAGAAGAATAGACACCCATTACCGAGGATAGATGATCTCTTTGATCAGTTGGTTGGCGCGTCAGTATTTTCGCAGATGGACTTAGCTACAGGGTTTCATCAGTTAAGAGTGGCGGAGGACAGTATAGAGAAGACTGCTTTCCGGACTCCGGATGGTTTTTATGAGTGGCTAGTGATGCCATTTGGGTTGACAAACGCCCCCGCATACTTTGTTGATCTCATGAGTAGAGTGTTCAGAGAGTATCTGAATAAGTTTGTAGTAGTTTTTGTGGATGACATCTTGGTCTTTTCCAAGAATGAAGAAGAGCATGCCTTACATCTCAAGGAAGTGTTGGAGACTCTTCGAGCGCATAGTCTTAAAGCTAAATTCTCTAAATGCCATTTTTGGAGAAGAGAAGTGCGATTCTTAGGGCATGTGGTCTCTAAGGAAGGGATAGCTGTGGATCCCGCAAAGATAGTATCTATCCAGGATTGGAAAGTTCCTAGAAATGCTACCGAGGTAAGAAGTTTCTTGGGGTTGGCAGGATATTATAGGAAGTTCATCAAAGACTTCGCGAAGATATCAGCCCCATTAACCCGCTTGACGAAAAAGAATCTGGTTTTCTCGTGGGATGTAGATTGTGATGATGCTTTCCGACGGTTAAAGAGAGCTTTGACCACCGCTCCAGTTTTAGTGCTCCCGGATGGGAGTAAGCCGTTTGTTGTTTATACCGATGCTTGTGGAACAGGATTAGGCGCAGTCTTGATGCAGGAGGGAAGGGTAATAGCCTATGGAGGGATACAATTGAGAGTGCATGAGAAGAATTACCCTACCCATGATCTAGAGTTGGCCGCGATTGTTTTCGCACTTAAGTCTTGGCGCCATTATCTTCTTGGTGAGAGATTCGAGTTGTTCACCGACCATAAATCATTGAAGTACTTATTCTCTCAGAAGGATTTAAACTTAAGACAGCAAAGGTGGATGGAGTTCTTAGCATCCTATGATTTCGAGATAGCGTATACCCCTGGTAAGGGTAACGTGGTGGCAGACGCCTTGAGTAGAAAAAGGCTATCTTTGAGTCCATTGTTCGTGGAACGACGAAGCTTGGAGTTTCTTTCTTTGTTTGACTTCAGACCTTCTGTTGATTTTGTACCTGGTTTGTTGGCATCCTTGGAGGTTAGACCTACTCTTTTGAGACGGATTGGCGAGGCTCAGCGAGACGACCCACAGTTGGTTGTGTTGGTAGAGAAGCTTATAAGAGGGGAGTCGTCCAGCCATTTGGGTAGATACACCATAGATGATAAGGGATGGTTGCATAGAGACGGTAGACTTTGTGTACCGCAAGATGAGGGTTTGAAGAAGGCTATTTTGGATGATGCACATCGTTCAAGAATGACTATTCATCCCGGTGGAGACAAAATGTACCAAGACATGAAGAGAGTTTTCTTCTGGGCCGGTATGAAGAAAGATGTGGCCGAGTATGTGGCTAGATGCTTAGTGTGCCAACAAGTTAAAGTGGAGCAAAGGAAACCCGGTGGGTTGCTACACCCATTGGAAGTTCCACAGTGGAAGTGGGATAGTGTCTCGATGGATTTCATCGACGGGTTACCGAGATCGAGGAAGGGCAATACGGGAATTTGGGTTGTGGTAGACAGACTTACCAAGAGTGCCCATTTTATACCCGTAAAGAGTAAGAGGACCGCTCCATGGCTTGCTTCAGTCTATGTTAGAGAGATTGTTAGATTGCATGGCGTACCATCCAGCATTGTGAGTGATCGAGATCCTATTTTCACTAGTGAGTTTTGGAGAAGTTTGCAAGAGGCGGTAGGGACTCAGTTGTGTTTGAGCACCGCATATCATCCTCAGACGGACGGTCAGACTGAGAGGGTGAACCGTATCTTAGAAGATCTTTTGAGGCTTTGTATCTTGGATTTTGGAGGTACATGGGAAGAACATCTTCCTTTGGTGGAGTTCGCATATAATAACAGCTTTCAGTCCAGTATTGGTATGGCTCCTTTCGAAGCTCTTTATGGAAGGCCTTGTCGATCTCCTACATGTTGGTGGGAATCTACGGATAAGATCTTGCTTGGGCCGGATATGGTTAGAGAGACTTCAGAGAAGATTGATTTAATTCGAAAAAGGATGAAAGCAGCGCAAGATAGACAGAAATCTTATGCGGATCGGAGAAGGACGGATCTTGAGTTTGAGGTTGGGGACATGGTTTTTGTCAAAGTATCTCCATTGAGAAATGTTGTTCGCTTTGGGTCCGTAGGGAAGTTAGCACCGAGATTTGTTGGGCCGTTTCCTATTAAGGAAAGGATTGGACGGATGGCATATAGGGTGGAGTTGCCCGACAGACTTAGTGGTGTTCATGATGTATTCCATGTATCACATTTGAGGAAGTGCTTACATGAGACCGCGGAGGTGGTAGAGCCGAGCTTGCTTAGAGATGTAGAGGTAGAGCGTGATGCGACGATTCGACGAGCTCCTACTCGCATCCTTGGGTCAGAAACTAGGAAGTTGAGGAACAGAGAAGTTCAGCTAGTTAAAGTGCAATGGGGAGATGACGAAAGCAATGCTACTTGGGAGACGGAAGCAAAGATGCGTTCTTTGTATCCATTTCTTTTTGAGAGTATGTCTTTTAACTTCTCCTTTATTGCTTGTCTAGTACTTATCTTATCTTTAGTATATCCTCTCGCTAATACCTATGACCTTTAGATAGGGTAAAACCTATGGTTGAAACATGTGTTTGAAACATGTTATGGTTGATGGATGCATATGGATGCAATTGTTTGCTAGTGGTTGCTCGTGGATGCATATACACACACATTAGGCACTAGATCGGCTCAGTCACTTCATGTTGCATATTGCATAAATGGATGTGGTAGTTAGATTGATGGATGTATCATGGCTGTGTTATCATATGGATGATGCATTTTTGTGTATGGTTGTGCACGCATGTAGAAATTTGTATGTGTCAATAGGGTTTCGCATACATATTGGATGCATGGCACTATCATGGTTTGCATTAAGGAGGTTTACTGTATCAGTAACCGCCTGATTTTTGCATTAGGTAAGTACATATACACACACTTTTGCATATATCCATCCAGCATTTAGAATCTTGTAAGGACAATGATTGCTCGTGGATGATGCTTTGAGTAGATGGATGATTGGATGGTAGGATACGTTCTTCCTAACTTGAAGATTTCGGGGACGAAATCCTTTAAGGAGGGGAGAATGTAACAACCCGTATTTTCAATAACCTGTAATAACATAAATCGAGGCAGAATTTAATTCTAAAATGGGAATCAAGGGAAACGGGCTATGCCATTGTGTTCGTCTCGGAAAAATACGCGAAATAGAGTCCGAGTTTTCGAAAATCGGAGTCCGTATGACCAAGATATGGCCTCGCGAAGTTTCACGAAAATTCCCAAATTAAAGTATACTTAATTAAGTGAAATGGGTTGTGTAGATATATATATATATATATATTGATATATATATATATATAATTGAAAATTTAATAAATAAATATGCAAAAATGCTCAAAACAGCGAATTGGGAGAGGGGAATAACCGAACCAGCCGATTTTTGAAGTCGACCCGAGCCCGCTGGGTCGACTAGGGGTTAATCCAGGGTGTTTGGCTGTCAACCCGTGGGCCGATTCGCTCAAGTGCAGATTTTGCATTTGAATGGTTCTCATGGTCCATCTTTAATCTAAAGGCCCTAGATGGTTCCTACACTTGACTTCTTCCCCAAGACATGCTTTGATGGCTTGGATTGAATCTAGGGTTAATCCTATGGCCTAAAACACTTGCCTAATCTATAAATAAGACCCTAACCTACCCTAATTCATTCATAATTAAACCTAGTGACTAAACTATGGCAAAATGCTAGCTCTCATGGCCTCCACTAATTTTATGAAGAGGGTTGCATACTAATCACTCTCTAATCAACTTCTAATCCCTTCTTAGCATCTTAATCTTCTTCATTTGGTGTTCAAAGTTGCTAGTTGTGAGTTTCTATCACTTTGATGATCTTTTGGTAAACTAATTAGATGAGATGTGATGAGATTTATGGTTTTGTATGTGGGTTAATGAGCTTTGAATCATATGATATGATGTTAGCATTAATCTTATGTTTATGCATGTTGAGTATGTAAGCTTATGCAAGTTTAATATGATGTATGTTATGTTTGCATGATGCTAAATATGCAAGTTGTGGGCTATGTAATCATATGCATGTTATGCAAGTTCATGGTAATATGCTATGCAAGTTACATGTATGTAAATATGCAAGTTACATGTTTGTTAATATGCAAGTTACATGTATGTAAATATGCAAGTTACATGTTTGTTAATATGCAAGTTACATGTTTGTTAATATGCAAGTTACATGTATGTAAATATGCAAGTTACATGTTTCTTTATATGCAAGTTACATGTTTGTTAATATGCGAGTTACATGTATGTAAATATGCAAGTTACATGTTTATTAATATGCAAGTTCATGATGACACATTATGCAAGTCTATAAGCTAATATGCAAGTTTGTTATGCAAAATGAATATGTAAGTTATGTGACATATTATATGCAAGTTATGTGACATGTTATGCAAGTTCATATGCAAGTTATGTGTTTGTTAATATGCAAGATGGCACCTTTGAAACATGTTCATTCATATGCAAGTTGACACCTTTTATATGTGTTATATCATGAACGAAATTACGTGGGAACGATGGGGTAATTAAATGCATAAGTTAATAAGATTGTGTGAAATTAATATAATTATGCATAACACAAAATAAATAAACATAGTATGGGAATTTGCCTATTTGGTTAGGTGTACCCATACTATGTGTTGGGAATCTACCTATTGAGTTAGGTCTACCCCATGGGAATTTACCTATTAAGTTAGGTCTACCCATGTTAAGAAAACTTGATTAATTAGGGATAATTAATATAAAATTATGAGGGTGATTAATTAGGTGTAATTAATTGACTAAGACACGAGGTTGGACTCAGTTGTAGCGTAAAACTGCCCGGACCCAACCGGCTTAACCAGTTGCTACAAATGTTAGCCCAATGTGAGAGGTCTTAGGCACAAACTAAATACGTAATTAATGTAAAGACACGAGGTTAGACTCTGTTATGACATAAGGCTGCCCGGACCCAACCGGCTTAACCAGCGGTCATAAAAGACAGTCTAATGTGAGAGGTCTTTACAAAGGTTACGTTCTTAATTAATTAATTAAGAAACACTTAACCATATTAGCATGTAGAGGGACATGAGGGGTTAAGTGGGTGCCTCGGGTGGCATGAGAAAATCTAGTGGTTGCCTTGGGTGGCAATAGAAAATACGATTAGAATACTTAACCAAAATGGAACATGTAATTAAAACATGATTAAAGGGTTAAGTGGGATATACTAGAAAAAGGGACAAGCTTAGGTGGGTAGCTTGTGGAGGCCCATTTCAACCAGTAACCCATACGTATCTTTGTGGGCTCGACCCATGTCGAGGACGGGACACGCATACTGGGCTTGACTGTAAGAGGCAAACGGGTTAGCGGTGGCAACGCAAGTCCAACGGGCTTCATATGCGTGAGTGGGCCCGGGCTGGTAGGTAAGCCGTTGTTGCATCGAGTAGATATAAGCCGTGCACCTTTAGTTCCATCAGGTTGCCACATTGGGGAATGATACATCCCACGGTGGGGCCAGCACGGGTATCTACGTTAGGGAGCCGATCGAATGGGAAGTAGTGTGTACACCTAGTGGATTGTAGGGCCCCGTGGCGCCTACTTGGTCACCTAGGGGTACGCAGGTACTAATTAGTAAATTTTATAAGTCCTTGGGTGGGATCAACCTTTAAGTTAGGAACGACTGGTGTGGTGCAGTTTAGTAATTTACCTTAGGGAGGGTAGATGCGTCTTTATCCTTTATCTTCGTTTAGTTGACTGCTTAGGGTAGCCATTCATCCCTATATGTTACCGTATATCAGTTTATGTCTTCTCTGGTTACTTTAACGATTGTATTGTTAAAGTTATAGGACTCGCTCAGACTTATGTCTGACCCTGTTGTTTTTATCTTTTTCCCAACCCTCAGGTCCTACGGTGGATCCTAGCAGTAGTGGAGCTTGATCGGATTGCTGTTCCAGTCTTTAGGAGCTTGGATAGATGTAAAGCTCCAGTTATCCAGTTATCTTTTCTTTTGTTTGGCTATTGTATGAGAGTGGGATTATGTACTTCTTTATTTTGATGGATATTGTACTTGACCTTTATTGTGGTTTTATGATGTAACCAGACATGTTTTACTTCCGCTGTTATGAGATGATGTTTTAAAAATTTCAAGTACTATTTATATCTGTCTTGTTGTAATTTTTCTGTTCTATATTCACTAAAATACTCCACCGATGCTATGGCATTCCCTTAGTGAGTGATCATAGCGGGAGTGGGGTGTTACAGAACCGATTCAGACTCCCTGGCACTCCTCTACGCCTATAAATACACCACAACATGGACATTTCAAGGGACTTTTGGCACTTGTTCTGGAGGGATTGCACCATTATCGACACAAGGACTTTGTGAACAGCGGAAGACCGCCCTCTAATCAATCAAAACACGAGGATTTCGTGTATAATCTTCCCTTTAATCTCCTCTTCTTCACTGTAAACACGAGGATTTCATGTATAAACTGCAAACAAACATCATTGTAATAGTTTACTTAAGAATTTAGAAACTATAAAGTGGACGTAGGCTTGGATTGAGCCCAACCACTATAAAAATATTGTGTGTATGCTTTACTTTTACTGCTTTTTCTGCATTGTTCGGTGATCGTGAGGTTGTCACGTTGAATTTGGGTGTTAGTACCAAAATTTGGTCTAACATTTTCACACATATTTGTTTTCTCTTCTTCGCAGGTATGGATTATACTTGCAGCTGGCAGGCCCGGATCGGCCTTGGATTTCTTGGATTATCCAGAACACATCTTCCTTCATTCAGCAAGATATGTTCTGGGGGCAAAATGTTGACCCGCTTTTTAGTCAAAGCATTCATACATGGAATCTCTTCTGAACAATACGCTCAAGTGTTGGGAATACCGTCAGAAGACAGCAAGCGATTTGGTTGAAATCGCATCACAAACAAAGAATGGCCCAGATCTCCTATCGGATGACGTTTTCTGGGCCCGAAATCATCAATTACGGAGCAGAGCTCAGTAATTCTCGTAGCTCTCTGAATAAGCTTCAGTTTGAGCTTTGGTTCAACTCAATCGGACTTACGGTTTGAAAGTTATGCCCATTTCCGTGAACGGATGCAGAACCGGAAACTTGGATTTGGAATTAGCATATCCCTTTCGGATCGGATCGGCCTAGGAGGACCGGATCGGATTAAGACATCACTCCTTCACCAACTCAGCATCTTCCCTTCAACGCACAGGTGCCGGATCGGATTGGAGACCCCGGTTCGGATCGGGATGAGGCAGACCCGACCCGCCTGCATTAATCTACACAAAACTTCGCAATGTCTTCGGCTCCAAAGCTCCGCACCGGTTCGGATCGAGACCGAACCGATCCCCCTCGACTCTGCACAGAAGTGCACGCACGCTCTCTGCTAGAACAACCGGCTCGGTTCGGATCCAGTCCGAACCGACTGGGCCTGCTGCTGCCACACTTCAGATTTGACTGATTCTCTTGCCATAACCACCTCCTACAAACACGGATCGGCCTCCACCTATCCTAGCACGACCTGAATACCACTTCTCCACTACTTCCGAGATCACCTCAGCGCGTGCCACGTGCCCCTCCGATCCGAACCGATTCAGACTCCCTGGCACTCCTCTACGCCTATAAATACACCACAACATGGCCATTTCAAGGGACTTTTGGCACTTGTTCTGGAGGGATTCCACCATTATCGACACAAGGACTTTGTGAACAGTGGAAGACCGCCCTCTAATCAATCAAAACACGAGGATTTCGTGTATAATCTTCCCTTTAATCTCCTCTTCTTCACTGTAAACACGAGGATTTCATGTATAAACTGCAAACAAACATCATTGTAATAGTTTACTTAAGATTTAAGAAACTATAAAGTGGACGTAGGCTTGGATTGAGCCCAACCACTATAAAAATATTGTGTGTATGCTTTATTTTTACTGCTTTTTGTGCATTGTTCGGTGATCGTGAGGTTGTCACGTTGAATTTGGGTGTTAATACCAAAATTTGGTCTAACATTTTCACACATATTTGCTTTCTCTTCTTCGCAGGTATGGATTATACTTGCAGCTGGCAGGCCCGGATCGGCCTTGGATTTCTTCGATTATCCAGAACACATCTTCCTTCATTCAGCAAGATATGTTCTGGGGGGCAAAATGTTGACCCGCTTTTTAGTCAAAGCAGTCATACATGGAATCTCTTCTGAACAATACGCTCAAGTGTTGGGAATACCGTCAGAAGACAGCAAGCGATTTGGTTGAAATCGCATCACAAACAAAGAATGGCCCGGATCTCCTGTCGGACGACGTTTTCTGGGCCCGAAATCATCAATTACGGAGCAAAGCTCAGTAATTCTCGTAGCTCTCTGAATAAGCTTCAGTTTGAGCTTTGGATCAACTCAATCGGACTTACGGTTTGAAAGTTATGCCTATTTCCGTGAACGGATGCAGAACCGGAAACTTGGATTTGGAATTAGCATATCCCTTTCGGATCGGATCGGCCTAGGAGGACCGGATCGGATTAAGACATCACTCCTTCACCAACTCAGCATCTTCCCTTCAACGCACAGGTGCCGGATCGGATTGGAGACCCCGGTTCGGATCGGGATGAGGCAGACCCGACCCGCCTGCCTTAATCTACACAAAACTTCGCAATGTCTTCGGCTCCAAAGCTCCGCACCGGTTCGGATCGAGACCGAACCGATCCCCCTCGACTCTGCACAGAAGTGCACGCACGCTCTCTGCTAGAACAACCGGCTCGATTCGGATCCAATCCGAACCGACTGGGCCTGCTGCTGCCACACTTCAGATTTGACTGATTCTCTTGCCATAACCACCTCCTACAAAAACGGATCGGCCTCCACCTATCCTAGCACGAACTGAATACCACTTCTCCACTACTTCCGAGATCACCTCAGCGCGTGCCACGTGCCCCTCCGATCCGAACCGATTCAGACTCCCTGGCACTCCTCTACGCCTATAAATACACCACAACATGGCCATTTCAAGGGACTTTTGGCACTTGTTCTGGAGGGATTCCACCATTATCGACACAAGGACTTTGTGAACAGCGGAAGACCGCCCTCTAATCAATCAAAACACGAGGATTTCGTGTATAATCTTCCCTTTAATCTCCTCTTCTTCACTGTAAACACGAGGATTTCATGTATAAACTGCAAACAAACGTCATTGTAATAGTTTACTTAAGATTTAAGAAACTATAAAGTGGACGTAGGCTTGGATTGAGCCCAACCACTATAAAAATATTGTGTGTATGCTTTACTTTTACTGCTTTTTCTGCATTGTTCGGTGATCGTGAGGTTGTCACGTTGAATTTGGGTGTTAGTACCAAAATTTGGTCTAACATTTTCACACATATTTGCTTTCTCTTCTTCGCAGGTATGGATTATACTTGCACCTGGCAGGCCCGGATCGGCCTTGGATTTCTTGGATTATCCAGAACACATCTTCCTTCATTCAGCAAGATATGTTCTGGGGGGCAAAATGTTGACCCGCTTTTTAGTCAAAGCAGTCATACATGGAATCTCTTCTGAACAATACGCTCAAGTGTTGGGAATACCGTCAGAAGACAGCAAGCGATTTGGTTGAAATCGCATCACAAACAAAGAATGGCCCGGATCTCCTATCGGACGACCTTTTCTGGGCCCGAAATCATCAATTACGGAGCAAAGCTCAGTAATTCTCGTAGCTCTCTGAATAAGCTTCAGTTTGAGCTTTGGTTCAACTCAATCGGACTTACGGTTTGAAAGTTATGCCCATTTCCGTGAACGGATGCAGAACCGGAAACTTGGATTTGGAATTAGCATATCCCTTTCGGATCGGATCGGCCTAGGAGGACCGGATCGGATTAAGACATCACTCCTTCACCAACTCAGCATCTTCCCTTCAACGCACAGGTGCCGGATCGGATTGGAGACCCCGGTTCGGATCGGGATGAGGCAGACCCGACCCGCCTGCATTAATCTACACAAAACTTCGCAATGTCTTCGGCTCCAAAGCTCCGCACCGGTTCGGATCGAGACCGAACCGATCCCCCTCGACTCTGCACAGAAGTGCACGCACGCTCTCTGCTAGAACAACCGGCTCGGTTCGGATCCAGTCCGAACCGACTGGGCCTGCTGCTGCCACACTTCAGATTTGACTGATTCTCTTGCCATAACCACCTCCTACAAACACGGATCGGCCTCCACCTATCCTAGCACGACCTGAATACCACTTCTCCACTACTTCCGAGATCACCTCAGCGCGTGCCACGTGCCCCTCCGATCCGAACCGATTCAGACTCCCTGGCACTCCTCTACGCCTATAAATACACCACAACATGGCCATTTCAAGGGACTTTTGGCACTTGTTCTGGAGGGATTCCACCATTATCGACACAAGGACTTTGTGAACAGTGGAAGACCGCCCTCTAATCAATCAAAACACGAGGATTTCGTGTATAATCTTCCCTTTAATCTCCTCTTCTTCACTGTAAACACGAGGATTTCATGTATAAACTGCAAACAAACATCATTGTAATAGTTTACTTAAGATTTAAGAAACTATAAAGTGGACGTAGGCTTGGATTGAGCCCAACCACTATAAAAATATTGTGTGTATGCTTTATTTTTACTGCTTTTTGTGCATTGTTCGGTGATCGTGAGGTTGTCACGTTGAATTTGGGTGTTAATACCAAAATTTGGTCTAACATTTTCACACATATTTGCTTTCTCTTCTTCGCAGGTATGGATTATACTTGCAGCTGGCAGGCCCGGATCGGCCTTGGATTTCTTCGATTATCCAGAACACATCTTCCTTCATTCAGCAAGATATGTTCTGGGGGGCAAAATGTTGACCCGCTTTTTAGTCAAAGCAGTCATACATGGAATCTCTTCTGAACAATACGCTCAAGTGTTGGGAATACCGTCAGAAGACAGCAAGCGATTTGGTTGAAATCGCATCACAAACAAAGAATGGCCCGGATCTCCTATCGGACGACCTTTTCTGGGCCCGAAATCATCAATTACGGAGCAAAGCTCAGTAATTCTCGTAGCTCTCTGAATAAGCTTCAGTTTGAGCTTTGGTTCAACTCAATCGGACTTACGGTTTGAAAGTTATGCCCATTTCCGTGAACGGATGCAGAACCGGAAACTTGGATTTGGAATTAGCATATCCCTTTCGGATCGGATCGGCCTAGGAGGACCGGATCGGATTAAGACATCACTCCTTCACCAACTCAGCATCTTCCCTTCAACGCACAGGTGCCGGATCGGATTGGAGACCCCGGTTCGGATCGGGATGAGGCAGACCCGACCCGCCTGCATTAATCTACACAAAACTTCGCAATGTCTTCGGCTCCAAAGCTCCGCACCGGTTCGGATCGAGACCGAACCGATCCCCCTCGACTCTGCACAGAAGTGCACGCACGCTCTCTGCTAGAACAACCGGCTCGGTTCGGATCCAGTCCGAACCGACTGGGCCTGCTGCTGCCACACTTCAGATTTGACTGATTCTCTTGCCATAACCACCTCCTACAAACACGGATCGGCCTCCACCTATCCTAGCACGACCTGAATACCACTTCTCCACTACTTCCGAGATCACCTCAGCGCGTGCCACGTGCCCCTCCGATCCGAACCGATTCAGACTCCCTGGCACTCCTCTACGCCTATAAATACACCACAACATGGCCATTTCAAGGGACTTTTGGCACTTGTTCTGGAGGGATTCCACCATTATCGACACAAGGACTTTGTGAACAGTGGAAGACCGCCCTCTAATCAATCAAAACACGAGGATTTCGTGTATAATCTTCCCTTTAATCTCCTCTTCTTCACTGTAAACACGAGGATTTCATGTATAAACTGCAAACAAACATCATTGTAATAGTTTACTTAAGATTTAAGAAACTATAAAGTGGACGTAGGCTTGGATTGAGCCCAACCACTATAAAAATATTGTGTGTATGCTTTATTTTTACTGCTTTTTGTGCATTGTTCGGTGATCGTGAGGTTGTCACGTTGAATTTGGGTGTTAATACCAAAATTTGGTCTAACATTTTCACACATATTTGCTTTCTCTTCTTCGCAGGTATGGATTATACTTGCAGCTGGCAGGCCCGGATCGGCCTTGGATTTCTTCGATTATCCAGAACACATCTTCCTTCATTCAGCAAGATATGTTCTGGGGGGCAAAATGTTGACCCGCTTTTTAGTCAAAGCAGTCATACATGGAATCTCTTCTGAACAATACGCTCAAGTGTTGGGAATACCGTCAGAAGACAGCAAGCGATTTGGTTGAAATCGCATCACAAACAAAGAATGGCCCGGATCTCCTATCGGACGACCTTTTCTGGGCCCGAAATCATCAATTACGGAGCAAAGCTCAGTAATTCTCGTAGCTCTCTGAATAAGCTTCAGTTTGAGCTTTGGTTCAACTCAATCGGACTTACGGTTTGAAAGTTATGCCCATTTCCGTGAACGGATGCAGAACCGGAAACTTGGATTTGGAATTAGCATATCCCTTTCGGATCGGATCGGCCTAGGAGGACCGGATCGGATTAAGACATCACTCCTTCACCAACTCAGCATCTTCCCTTCAACGCACAGGTGCCGGATCGGATTGGAGACCCCGGTTCGGATCGGGATGAGGCAGACCCGACCCGCCTGCATTAATCTACACAAAACTTCGCAATGTCTTCGGCTCCAAAGCTCCGCACCGGTTCGGATCGAGACCGAACCGATCCCCCTCGACTCTGCACAGAAGTGCACGCACGCTCTCTGCTAGAACAACCGGCTCGGTTCGGATCCAGTCCGAACCGACTGGGCCTGCTGCTGCCACACTTCAGATTTGACTGATTCTCTTGCCATAACCACCTCCTACAAACACGGATCGGCCTCCACCTATCCTAGCACGACCTGAATACCACTTCTCCACTACTTCCGAGATCACCTCAGCGCGTGCCACGTGCCCCTCCGATCCGAACCGATTCAGACTCCCTGGCACTCCTCTACGCCTATAAATACACCACAACATGGCCATTTCAAGGGACTTTTGGCACTTGTTCTGGAGGGATTCCACCATTATCGACACAAGGACTTTGTGAACAGTGGAAGACCGCCCTCTAATCAATCAAAACACGAGGATTTCGTGTATAATCTTCCCTTTAATCTCCTCTTCTTCACTGTAAACACGAGGATTTCATGTATAAACTGCAAACAAACATCATTGTAATAGTTTACTTAAGATTTAAGAAACTATAAAGTGGACGTAGGCTTGGATTGAGCCCAACCACTATAAAAATATTGTGTGTATGCTTTATTTTTACTGCTTTTTGTGCATTGTTCGGTGATCGTGAGGTTGTCACGTTGAATTTGGGTGTTAATACCAAAATTTGGTCTAACATTTTCACACATATTTGCTTTCTCTTCTTCGCAGGTATGGATTATACTTGCAGCTGGCAGGCCCGGATCGGCCTTGGATTTCTTCGATTATCCAGAACACATCTTCCTTCATTCAGCAAGATATGTTCTGGGGGGCAAAATGTTGACCCGCTTTTTAGTCAAAGCAGTCATACATGGAATCTCTTCTGAACAATACGCTCAAGTGTTGGGAATACCGTCAGAAGACAGCAAGCGATTTGGTTGAAATCGCATCACAAACAAAGAATGGCCCGGATCTCCTATCGGACGACCTTTTCTGGGCCCGAAATCATCAATTACGGAGCAAAGCTCAGTAATTCTCGTAGCTCTCTGAATAAGCTTCAGTTTGAGCTTTGGTTCAACTCAATCGGACTTACGGTTTGAAAGTTATGCCCATTTCCGTGAACGGATGCAGAACCGGAAACTTGGATTTGGAATTAGCATATCCCTTTCGGATCGGATCGGCCTAGGAGGACCGGATCGGATTAAGACATCACTCCTTCACCAACTCAGCATCTTCCCTTCAACGCACAGGTGCCGGATCGGATTGGAGACCCCGGTTCGGATCGGGATGAGGCAGACCCGACCCGCCTGCATTAATCTACACAAAACTTCGCAATGTCTTCGGCTCCAAAGCTCCGCACCGGTTCGGATCGAGACCGAACCGATCCCCCTCGACTCTGCACAGAAGTGCACGCACGCTCTCTGCTAGAACAACCGGCTCGGTTCGGATCCAGTCCGAACCGACTGGGCCTGCTGCTGCCACACTTCAGATTTGACTGATTCTCTTGCCATAACCACCTCCTACAAACACGGATCGGCCTCCACCTATCCTAGCACGACCTGAATACCACTTCTCCACTACTTCCGAGATCACCTCAGCGCGTGCCACGTGCCCCTCCGATCCGAACCGATTCAGACTCCCTGGCACTCCTCTACGCCTATAAATACACCACAACATGGCCATTTCAAGGGACTTTTGGCACTTGTTCTGGAGGGATTCCACCATTATCGACACAAGGACTTTGTGAACAGTGGAAGACCGCCCTCTAATCAATCAAAACACGAGGATTTCGTGTATAATCTTCCCTTTAATCTCCTCTTCTTCACTGTAAACACGAGGATTTCATGTATAAACTGCAAACAAACATCATTGTAATAGTTTACTTAAGATTTAAGAAACTATAAAGTGGACGTAGGCTTGGATTGAGCCCAACCACTATAAAAATATTGTGTGTATGCTTTATTTTTACTGCTTTTTGTGCATTGTTCGGTGATCGTGAGGTTGTCACGTTGAATTTGGGTGTTAATACCAAAATTTGGTCTAACATTTTCACACATATTTGCTTTCTCTTCTTCGCAGGTATGGATTATACTTGCAGCTGGCAGGCCCGGATCGGCCTTGGATTTCTTCGATTATCCAGAACACATCTTCCTTCATTCAGCAAGATATGTTCTGGGGGGCAAAATGTTGACCCGCTTTTTAGTCAAAGCAGTCATACATGGAATCTCTTCTGAACAATACGCTCAAGTGTTGGGAATACCGTCAGAAGACAGCAAGCGATTTGGTTGAAATCGCATCACAAACAAAGAATGGCCCGGATCTCCTATCGGACGACCTTTTCTGGGCCCGAAATCATCAATTACGGAGCAAAGCTCAGTAATTCTCGTAGCTCTCTGAATAAGCTTCAGTTTGAGCTTTGGTTCAACTCAATCGGACTTACGGTTTGAAAGTTATGCCCATTTCCGTGAACGGATGCAGAACCGGAAACTTGGATTTGGAATTAGCATATCCCTTTCGGATCGGATCGGCCTAGGAGGACCGGATCGGATTAAGACATCACTCCTTCACCAACTCAGCATCTTCCCTTCAACGCACAGGTGCCGGATCGGATTGGAGACCCCGGTTCGGATCGGGATGAGGCAGACCCGACCCGCCTGCATTAATCTACACAAAACTTCGCAATGTCTTCGGCTCCAAAGCTCCGCACCGGTTCGGATCGAGACCGAACCGATCCCCCTCGACTCTGCACAGAAGTGCACGCACGCTCTCTGCTAGAACAACCGGCTCGGTTCGGATCCAGTCCGAACCGACTGGGCCTGCTGCTGCCACACTTCAGATTTGACTGATTCTCTTGCCATAACCACCTCCTACAAACACGGATCGGCCTCCACCTATCCTAGCACGACCTGAATACCACTTCTCCACTACTTCCGAGATCACCTCAGCGCGTGCCACGTGCCCCTCCGATCCGAACCGATTCAGACTCCCTGGCACTCCTCTACGCCTATAAATACACCACAACATGGCCATTTCAAGGGACTTTTGGCACTTGTTCTGGAGGGATTCCACCATTATCGACACAAGGACTTTGTGAACAGTGGAAGACCGCCCTCTAATCAATCAAAACACGAGGATTTCGTGTATAATCTTCCCTTTAATCTCCTCTTCTTCACTGTAAACACGAGGATTTCATGTATAAACTGCAAACAAACATCATTGTAATAGTTTACTTAAGATTTAAGAAACTATAAAGTGGACGTAGGCTTGGATTGAGCCCAACCACTATAAAAATATTGTGTGTATGCTTTATTTTTACTGCTTTTTGTGCATTGTTCGGTGATCGTGAGGTTGTCACGTTGAATTTGGGTGTTAATACCAAAATTTGGTCTAACATTTTCACACATATTTGCTTTCTCTTCTTCGCAGGTATGGATTATACTTGCAGCTGGCAGGCCCGGATCGGCCTTGGATTTCTTCGATTATCCAGAACACATCTTCCTTCATTCAGCAAGATATGTTCTGGGGGGCAAAATGTTGACCCGCTTTTTAGTCAAAGCAGTCATACATGGAATCTCTTCTGAACAATACGCTCAAGTGTTGGGAATACCGTCAGAAGACAGCAAGCGATTTGGTTGAAATCGCATCACAAACAAAGAATGGCCCGGATCTCCTGTCGGACGACGTTTTCTGGGCCCGAAATCATCAATTACGGAGCAAAGCTCAGTAATTCTCGTAGCTCTCTGAATAAGCTTCAGTTTGAGCTTTGGATCAACTCAATCGGACTTACGGTTTGAAAGTTATGCCTATTTCCGTGAACGGATGCAGAACCGGAAACTTGGATTTGGAATTAGCATATCCCTTTCGGATCGGATCGGCCTAGGAGGACCGGATCGGATTAAGACATCACTCCTTCACCAACTCAGCATCTTCCCTTCAACGCACAGGTGCCGGATCGGATTGGAGACCCCGGTTCGGATCGGGATGAGGCAGACCCGACCCGCCTGCATTAATCTACACAAAACTTCGCAATGTCTTCGGCTCCAAAGCTCCGCACCGGTTCGGATCGAGACCGAACCGATCCCCCTCGACTCTGCACAGAAGTGCACGCACGCTCTCTGCTAGAACAACCGGCTCGATTCGGATCCAATCCGAACCGACTGGGCCTGCTGCTGCCACACTTCAGATTTGACTGATTCTCTTGCCATAACCACCTCCTACAAAAACGGATCGGCCTCCACCTATCCTAGCACGACCTGATTACCACTTCTCCACTACTTCCGAGATCACCTCAGCGCGTGCCACGTGCCCCTCCGATCCGAACCGATTCAGACTCCCTGGCACTCCTCTACGCCTATAAATACACCACAACATGGCCATTTCAAGGGACTTTTGGCACTTGTTCTGGAGGGATTCCACCATTATCGACACAAGGACTTTGTGAACAGCGGAAGACCGCCCTCTAATCAATCAAAACACGAGGATTTCGTGTATAATCTTCCCTTTAATCTCCTCTTCTTCACTGTAAACACGAGGATTTCATGTATAAACTGCAAACAAACGTCATTGTAATAGTTTACTTAAGATTTAAGAAACTATAAAGTGGACGTAGGCTTGGATTGAGCCCAACCACTATAAAAATATTGTGTGTATGCTTTACTTTTACTGCTTTTTCTGCATTGTTCGGTGATCGTGAGGTTGTCACGTTGAATTTGGGTGTTAGTACCAAAATTTGGTCTAACATTTTCACACATATTTGCTTTCTCTTCTTCGCAGGTATGGATTATACTTGCACCTGGCAGGCCCGGATCGGCCTTGGATTTCTTGGATTATCCAGAACACATCTTCCTTCATTCAGCAAGATATGTTCTGGGGGGCAAAATGTTGACCCGCTTTTTAGTCAAAGCAGTCATACATGGAATCTCTTCTGAACAATACGCTCAAGTGTTGGGAATACCGTCAGAAGACAGCAAGCGATTTGGTTGAAATCGCATCACAAACAAAGAATGGCCCGGATCTCCTATCGGACGACCTTTTCTGGGCCCGAAATCATCAATTACGGAGCAGAGCTCAGTAATTCTCGTAGCTCTCTGAATAAGCTTCAGTTTGAGCTTTGGTTCAACTCAATCGGACTTACGGTTTGAAAGTTATGCCTATTTCCGTGAACGGATGCAGAACCGGAAACTTGGATTTGGAATTAGCATATCCCTTTCGGATCGGATCGGCCTAGGAGAACCGGATCGGATTAAGACATCACTCCTTCACCAACTCAGCATCTTCCCTTCAACGCACAGGTGCCGGATCGGATTGGAGACCCCGGTTCGGATCGGGATGAGGCAGAACCGACCCGCCTGCATTAATCTACACAAAACTTCGCAATGTCTTCGGCTCCAAAGCTCCGCACCGGTTCGGATCGAGACCGAACCGATCCCCCTCGACTCTGCACAGAAGTGCACGCACGCTCTCTGCTAGAACAACCGGCTCGGTTCGGATCCAATCCGAACCGACTGGGCCTGCTGCTGCCACACTTCAGATTTGACTGATTCTCTTACCATAACCACCTCCTACAAACACGGATCGGCCTCCACCAATCCTAGCACGACCTGAATACCACTTCTCCACTACTTCCGAGATCACCTCAGCGCGTGCCACGTGCCCCTCCGATCCGAACCGATTCAGAATCCCTGGCACTCCTCTACCCTATAAATACACCACAACACGGCCATTTCAAGGGACTTTTGGCACTTGTTCTGGAGGGGTTCCACCATTATCGACACAAGGACTTTGTGAACAGCGGAAGAACGCCCTCTAATCAATCAAAACACGAGGATTTCGTGTATAATCTTCCCTTTAATCTCCTCTTCTTCACTGTAAACACGAGGATTTCATGTATAAACTGCAAACAAACGTCATTGTAATAGTTTACTTAAGATTTAAGAAACTATAAAGTGGACGTAGGCTTGGATTGAGCCCAACCACTATAAAAATATTGTGTGTATGCTTTACTTTTACTGCTTTTTCTGCATTGTTCGGTGATCGTGAGGTTGTCACGTTGAATTTGGGTGTTAGTACCAAAATTTGGTCTAACATTTTCACACATATTTGCTTTCTCTTCTTCGCAGGTATGGATTATACTTGCAGCTGGTAGGCCCGGATCGGCCTTGGATTTCTTGGATTATCCAGAACACATCTTCCTTCATTCAGCAAGATATGTTCTGGGGGGCAAAATGTTGACCCGCTTTTTAGTCAAAGCAGTCATACATGGAATCTCTTCTGAACAATACGCTCAAGTGTTGGGAATACCGTCAGAAGACAGCAAGCGATTTGGTTGAAATCGCATCACAAACAAAGAATGGCCCGGATCTCCTGTCGGACGACGTTTTCTGGGCCCGAAATCATCAATTACGGAGCAGAGCTCAGTAATTCTCGTAGCTCTCTGAATAAGCTTCAGTTTGAGCTTTGGATCAACTCAATCGGACTTACGGTTTGAAAGTTATGCCTATTTCCGTGAACGGATGCAGAACCGGAAACTTGGATTTGGAATTAGCATATCCCTTTCGGATCGGATCGGCCTAGGAGGACCGGATCGGATTAAGACATCACTCCTTCACCAACTCAGCATCTTCCCTTCAACGCACAGGTGCCGGATCGGATTGGAGACCCCGGTTCGGATCGGGATGAGGCAGAACCGACCCGCCTGCATTAATCTACACAAAACTTCGCAATGTCTTCGGCTCCAAAGCTCCGCACCGGTTCGGATCGAGACCGAACCGATCCCCCTCGACTCTGCACAGAAGTGCACGCACGCTCTCTGCTAGAACAACCGGCTCGGTTCGGATCCAATCCGAACCGACTGGGCCTGCTGCTGCCACACTTCAGATTTGACTGATTCTCTTACCATAACCACCTCCTACAAACACGGATCGGCCTCCACCAATCCTAGCACGACCTGAATACCACTTCTCCACTACTTCGGAGATCACCTCAGCGCGTGCCACGTGCCCCTCCGATCCGAACCGATTCAGACTCCCTGGCACTCCTCTACCCTATAAATACACCACAACACGGCCATTTCAAGGGACTTTTGGCACTTGTTCTGGAGGGATTCCACCATTATCGACACAAGGACTTTGTGAACAGCGGAAGAACGCCCTCTAATCAATCAAAACACGAGGATTTCGTGTATAATCTTCCCTTTAATCTCCTCTTCTTCACTGTAAACACGAGGATTTCATGTATAAACTGCAAACAAACGTCATTGTAATAGTTTACTTAAGATTTAAGAAACTATAAAATGGACGTAGGCTTGGATTGAGCCCAACCACTATAAAAATATTGTGTGTATGCTTTACTTTTACTGCTTTTTCTGCATTGTTCGGTGATCGTGAGGTTGTCACGTTGAATTTGGGTGTTAGTACCAAAATTTGGTCTAACATTTTCACACATATTTGCTTTCTCTTCTTCGCAGGTATGGATTATACTTGCAGCTGGCAGGCCCGGATCGGCCTTGGATTTCTTGGATTATCCAGAACACATCTTCCTTCATTCAGCAAGATATGTTCTGGGGGGCAAAATGTTGACCCGCTTTTTAGTCAAAGCAGTCATACATGGAATCTCTTCTGAACAATACGCTCAAGTGTTGGGAATACCGTCAGAAGACAGCAAGCGATTTGGTTGAAATCGCATCACAAACAAAGAATGGCCCGGATCTCCTGTCGGACGACGTTTTCTGGGCCCGAAATCATCAATTACGGAGCAGAGCTCAGTAATTCTCGTAGCTCTCTGAATAAGCTTCAGTTTGAGCTTTGGATCAACTCAATCGGACTTACGGTTTGAAAGTTATGCCTATTTCCGTGAACGGATGCAGAACCGGAAACTTGGATTTGGAATTAGCATATCCCTTTCGGATCGGATCGGCCTAGGAGGACCGGATCGGATTAAGACATCACTCCTTCACCAACTCAGCATCTTCCCTTCAACGCACAGGTGCCGGATCGGATTGGAGACCCCGGTTCGGATCGGGATGAGGCAGACCCGACCCGCCTGCATTAATCTACACAAAACTTCGCAATGTCTTCGGCTCCAAAGCTCCGCACCGGTTCGGATCGAGACCGAACCGATCCCCCTCGACTCTGCACAGAAGTGCACGCACGCTCTCTGCTAGAACAACCGGCTCGGTTCGGATCCAATCCGAACCGACTGGGCCTGCTGCTGCCACACTTCAGATTTGACTGATTCTCTTACCATAACCACCTCCTACAAACACGGATCGGCCTCCACCTATCCTAGCACGACCTGAATACCACTTCTCCACTACTTCCGAGATCACCTCAGCGCGTGCCACGTGCCCCTCCGATCCGAACCGATTCAGAATCCCTGGCACTCCTCTACGCCTATAAATACACCACAACATGGCCATTTCAAGGGACTTTTGGCACTTGTTCTGGAGGGATTCCACCATTATCGACACAAGGACTTTGTGAACAGCGGAAGACCGCCCTCTAATCAATCAAAACACGAGGATTTCGTGTATAATCTTCCCTTTAATCTCCTCTTCTTCACTGTAAACACGAGGATTTCATGTATAAACTGCAAACAAACGTCGTTGTAATAGTTTACTTAAGATTTAAGAAACTATAAAGTGGACGTAGGCTTGGATTGAGCCCAACCACTATAAAAATATTGTGTGTATGCTTTACTTTTACTGCTTTTTCTGCATTGTTCGGTGATCGTGAGGTTGTCACGTTGAATTTGGGTGTTAGTACCAAAATTTGGTCTAACATTTTCACACATATTTGCTTTCTCTTCTTCGCAGGTATGGATTATACTTGCACCTGGCAGGCCCGGATCGGCCTTGGATTTCTTGGATTATCCAGAACACATCTTCCTTCATTCAGCAAGATATGTTCTGGGGGGCAAAATGTTGACCCGCTTTTTAGTCAAAGCAGTCATACATGGAATCTCTTCTGAACAATACGCTCAAGTGTTGGGAATACCGTCAGAAGACAGCAAGCGATTTGGTTGAAATCGCATCACAAACAAAGAATGGCCCGGATCTCCTATCGGACGACCTTTTCTGGGCCCGAAATCATCAATTACAGAGCAGAGCTCGGTAATTCTCGTAGCTCTCTGAATAAGCTTCAGTTTGAGCTTTGGATCAACTCAATCGGACTTACGGTTTGAAAGTTATGCCTATTTCCGTGAACGGATGCAGAACCGGAAACTTGGATTTGGAATTAGCATATCCCTTTCGGATCGGATCGGCCTAGGAGGACCGGATCGGATTAAGACATCACTCCTTCACCAACTCAGCATCTTCCCTTCAACGTACAGGTGCCGGATCGGATTGGAGACCCCGGTTCGGATCTGGATGAGGCAGACCCGACCCGCCTGCATTAATCTACACAAAACTTCGCAATGTCTTCGGCTCCAAAGCTCCGCACCGGTTCGGATCGAGACCGAACCGATCCCCCTCGACTCTGCACAGAAGTGCACGCACGCTCTCTGCTAGAACAACCGGCTCGATTCGGATCCAATCCGAACCGACTGGGCCTGCTGCTGCCACACTTCAGATTTGACTGATTCTCTTGCCATAACCACCTCCTACAAAAACGGATCGGCCTCCACCTATCCTAGCACGACCTGAATACCACTTCTCCACTACTTCCGAGATCACCTCAGCGCGTGCCACGTGCCCCTCCGATCCGAACCGATTCAGACTCCCTGGCACTCCTCTACGCCTATAAATACACCACAACATGGCCATTTCAAGGGACTTTTGGCACTTGTTCTGGAGGGATTCCACCATTATCGAAACAAGGACTTTGTGAACAGCGGAAGACCGCCCTCTAATCAATCAAAACACGAGGATTTCGTGTATAATCTTCCCTTTAATCTCCTCTTCTTCACTATAAACACGAGGATTTCATGTATAAACTGCAAACAAACGTCATTGTAATAGTTTACTTAAGATTTAAGAAACTATAAAGTGGACGTAGGCTTGGATTGAGCCCAACCACTATAAAAATATTGTGTGTATGCTTTACTTTTACTGCTTTTTCTGCATTGTTCGGTGATCGTGAGGTTGTCACGTTGAATTTGGGTGTTAGTACCAAAATTTGGTCTAACATTTTCACACATATTTGCTTTCTCTTCTTCGCAGGTATGGATTATACTTGCACCTGGCAGGCCCGGATCGGCCTTGGATTTCTTGGATTATCCAGAACACATCTTCCTTCATTCAGCAAGATATGTTCTGGGGGGCAAAATGTTGACCAGCTTTTTAGTCAAAGCAGTCATACATGGAATCTCTTCTGAACAATACGCTCAAGTGTTGGGAATACCGTCAGAAGACAGCAAGCGATTTGGTTGAAATCGCATCACAAACAAAGAATGGCCCGGATCTCCTATCGGACGACCTTTTCTGGGCCCGAAATCATCAATTACGGAGCAGAGCTCAGAAATTCTCGTAGCTCTCTGAATAAGCTTCAGTTTGAGCTTTGGTTCAACTCAATCGGACTTACGGTTTGAAAGTTATGCCCATTTCCGTGAACGGATGCAGAACCGGAAACTTGGATTTGGAATTAGCATATCCCTTTCGGATCGGATCGGCCTAGGAGGACCGGATCGGATTAAGACATCACTCCTTCACCAACTCAGCATCTTCCCTTCAACGTACAGGTGCCGGATCGGATTGGAGACCCCGGTTCGGATCGGGATGAGGCAGACCCGACCCGCCTGCATTAATCTACACAAAACTTCGCAATGTCTTCGGCTCCAAAGCTCCGCACCGGTTCGGATCGAGACCGAACCGATCCCCCTCGACTCTGCACAGAAGTGCACGCACGCTCTCTGCTAGAACAACCGGCTCGATTCGGATCCAATCCGAACCGACTGGGCCTGCTGCTGCCACACTTCAGATTTGACTGATTCTCTTGCCATAACCACCTCCTACAAAAACGGATCGGCCTCCACCTATCCTAGCACGACCTGAATACCACTTCTCCACTACTTCCGAGATCACCTCAGCGCGTGCCACGTGCCCCTCCGATCCGAACCGATTCAGACTCCCTGGCACTCCTCTACGCCTATAAATACACCACAACATGGCCATTTCAAGGGACTTTTGGCACTTGTTCTGGAGGGATTCCACCATTATCGAAACAAGGACTTTGTGAACAGCGGAAGACCGCCCTCTAATCAATCAAAACACGAGGATTTCGTGTATAATCTTCCCTTTAATCTCCTCTTCTTCACTATAAACACGAGGATTTCATGTATAAACTGCAAACAAACGTCATTGTAATAGTTTACTTAAGATTTAAGAAACTATAAAGTGGACGTAGGCCTGGATTGAGCCCAACCACTATAAAAATATTGTGTGTATGCTTTACTTTTACTGCTTTTTCTGCATTGTTCGGTGATCGTGAGGTTGTCACGTTGAATTTGGGTGTTAGTACCAAAATTTGGTCTAACATTTTCACACATATTTGCTTTCTCTTCTTCGCAGGTATGGATTATACTTGCACCTGGCAGGCCCGGATCGGCCTTGGATTTCTTGGATTATCCAGAACACATCTTCCTTCATTCAGCAAGATATGTTCTGGGGGGCAAAATGTTGACCCGCTTTTTAGTCAAAGCAGTCATACATGGAATCTCTTCTGAACAATACGCTCAAGTGTTGGGAATACCGTCAGAAGACAGCAAGCGATTTGGTTGAAATCGCATCACAAACAAAGAATGGCCCGGATCTCCTATCGGACGACCTTTTCTGGGCCCGAAATCATCAATTACGGAGCAGAGCTCAGTAATTCTCGTAGCTCTCTGAATAAGCTTCAGTTTGAGCTTTGGTTCAACTCAATCGGACTTACGGTTTGAAAGTTATGCCTATTTCCGTGAACGGATGCAGAACCGGAAACTTGGATTTGGAATTAGCATATCCCTTTCGGATCGGATCGGCCTAGGAGGACCGGATCGGATTAAAACATCACTCCTTCACCAACTCAGCATCTTCCCTTCAACGCACAGGTGCCGGATCGGATTGGAGACCCCGGTTCGGATCGGGATGAGGCAGAACCGACCCGCCTGCATTAATCTACACAAAACTTCGCAATGTCTTCGGCTCCAAAGCTCCGCACCGGTTCGGATCGAGACCGAACCGATCCCCCTCGACTCTGCACAGAAGTGCACGCACGCTCTCTGCTAGAACAACCGGCTCGGTTCGGATCCAATCCGAACCGACTGGGCCTGCTGCTGCCACACTTCAGATTTGACTGATTCTCTTACCATAACCACCTCCTACAAACACGGATCGGCCTCCACCAATCCTAGCACGACCTGAATACCACTTCTCCACTACTTCCGAGATCACCTCAGCGCGTGCCACGTGCCCCTCCGATCCGAACCGATTCAGACTCCCTGGCACTCCTCTACCCTATAAATACACCACAACACGGCCATTTCAAGGGACTTTTGGCACTTGTTCTGGAGGGATTCCACCATTATCGACACAAGGACTTTGTGAACAGCGGAAGAACGCCCTCTAATCAATCAAAACACGAGGATTTCGTGTATAATCTTCCCTTTAATCTCCTCTTCTTCACTGTAAACACGAGGATTTCATGTATAAACTGCAAACAAACGTCATTGTAATAGTTTACTTAAGATTTAAGAAACTATAAAGTGGACGTAGGCTTGGATTGAGCCCAACCACTATAAAAATATTGTGTGTATGCTTTACTTTTACTGCATTTTCTGCATTGTTCGGCGATCGTGAGGTTGTCACGTTGAATTTGGGTGTTAGTACCAAAATTTGGTCTAACATTTTCACACATATTTGCTTTCTCTTCTTCGCAGGTATGGATTATACTTGCAGCTGGCAGGCCCGGATCGGCCTTGGATTTCTTGGATTATCCAGAACACATCTTCCTTCATTCAGCAAGATATGTTCTGGGGGGCAAAATGTTGACCCGCTTTTTAGTCAAAGCAGTCATACATGGAATCTCTTCTGAACAATACGCTCAAGTGTTGGGAATACCGTCAGAAGACAGCAAGCGATTTGGTTGAAATCGCATCACAAACAAAGAATGGCCCGGATCTCCTGTCGGACGACGTTTTCTGGGCCCGAAATCATCAATTACGGAGCAGAGCTCAGTAATTCTCGTAGCTCTCTGAATAAGCTTCAGTTTGAGCTTTGGATCAACTCAATCGGACTTACGGTTTGAAAGTTATGCCTATTTCCGTGAACGGATGCAGAACCGGAAACTTGGATTTGGAATTAGCATATCCCTTTCGGATCGGATCTGCCTAGGAGGACCGGATCGGATTAAGACATCACTCCTTCACCAACTCAGCATCTTCCCTTCAACGCACAGGTGCCGGATCGGATTGGAGACCCCGGTTCGGATCGGGATGAGGCAGAACCGACCCGCCTGCATTAATCTACACAAAACTTCGCAATGTCTTCGGCTCCAAAGCTCCGCACCGGTTCGGATCGAGACCGAACCGATCCCCCTCGACTCTGCACAGAAGTGCACGCACGCTCTCTGCTAGAACAACCGGCTCGGTTCGGATCCAATCCGAACCGACTGGGCCTGCTGCTGCCACACTTCAGATTTGACTGATTCTCTTACCATAACCACCTCCTACAAACACGGATCGGCCTCCACCAATCCTAGCACGACCTGAATACCACTTCTCCACTACTTCCGAGATCACCTCAGCGCGTGCCACGTGCCCCTCCGATCCGAACCGATTCAGACTCCCTGGCACTCCTCTACCCTATAAATACACCACAACACGGCCATTTCAAGGGACTTTTGGCACTTGTTCTGGAGGGATTCCACCATTATCGACACAAGGACTTTGTGAACAGCGGAAGAACGCCCTCTAATCAATCAAAACACGAGGATTTCGTGTATAATCTTCCCTTTAATCTCCTCTTCTTCACTGTAAACACGAGGATTTCATGTATAAACTGCAAACAAACGTCATTGTAATAGTTTACTTAAGATTTAAGAAACTATAAAGTGGACGTAGGCTTGGATTGAGCCCAACCACTATAAAAATATTGTGTGTATGCTTTACTTTTACTGCTTTTTCTGCATTGTTCGGTGATCGTGAGGTTGTCACGTTGAATTTGGGTGTTAGTACCAAAATTTGGTCTAACATTTTCACACATATTTGCTTTCTCTTCTTCGCAGGTATGGATTATACTTGCAGCTGGCAGGCCCGGATCGGCCTTGGATTTCTTGGATTATCCAGAACACATCTTCCTTCATTCAGCAAGATATGTTCTGGGGGGCAAAATGTTGACCCGCTTTTTAGTCAAAGCAGTCATACATGGAATCTCTTCTGAACAATAGGCTCAAGTGTTGGGAATACCGTCAGAAGACAGCAAGCGATTTGGTTGAAATCGCATCACAAACAAAGAATGGCCCGGATCTCCTGTCGGACGACGTTTTCTGGGCCCGAAATCATCAATTACGGAGCAGAGCTCGGTAATTCTCGTAGCTCTCTGAATAAGCTTCAGTTTGAGCTTTGGATCAACTCAATCGGACTTACGGTTTGAAAGTTATGCCTATTTCCGTGAACGGATGCAGAACCGGAAACTTGGATTTGGAATTAGCATATCCCTTTCGGATCGGATCGGCCTAGGAGGACCGGATCGGATTAAGACATCACTCCTTCACCAACTCAGCATCTTCCCTTCAACGCACAGGTGCCGGATCGGATTGGAGACCCCGGTTCGGATCGGGATGAGGCAGAACCGACCCGCCTGCATTAATCTACACAAAACTTCGCAATGTCTTCGGCTCCAAAGCTCCGCACCGGTTCGGATCGAGACCGAACCGATCCCCCTCGACTCTGCACAGAAGTGCACGCACGCTCTCTGCTAGAACAACCGGCTCGGTTCGGATCCAATCCGAACCGACTGGGCCTGCTGCTGCCACACTTCAGATTTGACTGATTCTCTTACCATAACCACCTCCTACAAACACGGATCGGCCTCCACCAATCCTAGCACGGCCTGAATACCACTTCTCCACTACTTCCGAGATCACCTCAGCGCGTGCCACGTGCCCCTCCGATCCGAACCGATTCAGACTCCCTGGCACTCCTCTACCCTATAAATACACCACAACACGGCCATTTCAAGGGACTTTTGGCACTTGTTCTGGAGGGATTCCACCATTATCGACACAAGGACTTTGTGAACAGCGGAAGAACGCCCTCTAATCAATCAAAACACGAGGATTTCGTGTATAATCTTCCCTTTAATCTCCTCTTCTTCACTGTAAACACGAGGATTTCATGTATAAACTGCAAACAAACGTCATTGTAATAGTTTACTTAAGATTTAAGAAACTATAAAGTGGACGTAGGCTTGGATTGAGCCCAACCACTATAAAAATATTGTGTGTATGCTTTACTTTTACTGCATTTTCTGCATTGTTCGGCGATCGTGAGGTTGTCACGTTGAATTTGGGTGTTAGTACCAAAATTTGGTCTAACATTTTCACACATATTTGCTTTCTCTTCTTCGCAGGTATGGATTATACTTGCAGCTGGCAGGCCCGGATCGGCCTTGGATTTCTTGGATTATCCAGAACACATCTTCCTTCATTCAGCAAGATATGTTCTGGGGGGCAAAATGTTGACCCGCTTTTTAGTCAAAGCAGTCATACATGGAATCTCTTCTGAACAATACGCTCAAGTGTTGGGAATACCGTCAGAAGACAGCAAGCGATTTGGTTGAAATCGCATCACAAACAAAGAATGGCCCGGATCTCCTGTCGGACGACGTTTTCTGGGCCCGAAATCATCAATTACGGAGCAGAGCTCAGTAATTCTCGTAGCTCTCTGAATAAGCTTCAGTTTGAGCTTTGGATCAACTCAATCGGACTTACGGTTTGAAAGTTATGCCTATTTCCGTGAACGGATGCAGAACCGGAAACTTGGATTTGGAATTAGCATATCCCTTTCGGATCGGATCTGCCTAGGAGGACCGGATCGGATTAAGACATCACTCCTTCACCAACTCAGCATCTTCCCTTCAACGCACAGGTGCCGGATCGGATTGGAGACCCCGGTTCGGATCGGGATGAGGCAGAACCGACCCGCCTGCATTAATCTACACAAAACTTCGCAATGTCTTCGGCTCCAAAGCTCCGCACCGGTTCGGATCGAGACCGAACCGATCCCCCTCGACTCTGCACAGAAGTGCACGCACGCTCTCTGCTAGAACAACCGGCTCGGTTCGGATCCAATCCGAACCGACTGGGCCTGCTGCTGCCACACTTCAGATTTGACTGATTCTCTTACCATAACCACCTCCTACAAACACGGATCGGCCTCCACCAATCCTAGCACGACCTGAATACCACTTCTCCACTACTTCCGAGATCACCTCAGCGCGTGCCACGTGCCCCTCCGATCCGAACCGATTCAGACTCCCTGGCACTCCTCTACCCTATAAATACACCACAACACGGCCATTTCAAGGGACTTTTGGCACTTGTTCTGGAGGGATTCCACCATTATCGACACAAGGACTTTGTGAACAGCGGAAGAACGCCCTCTAATCAATCAAAACACGAGGATTTCGTGTATAATCTTCCCTTTAATCTCCTCTTCTTCACTGTAAACACGAGGATTTCATGTATAAACTGCAAACAAACGTCATTGTAATAGTTTACTTAAGATTTAAGAAACTATAAAGTGGACGTAGGCTTGGATTGAGCCCAACCACTATAAAAATATTGTGTGTATGCTTTACTTTTACTGCTTTTTCTGCATTGTTCGGTGATCGTGAGGTTGTCACGTTGAATTTGGGTGTTAGTACCAAAATTTGGTCTAACATTTTCACACATATTTGCTTTCTCTTCTTCGCAGGTATGGATTATACTTGCAGCTGGCAGGCCCGGATCGGCCTTGGATTTCTTGGATTATCCAGAACACATCTTCCTTCATTCAGCAAGATATGTTCTGGGGGGCAAAATGTTGACCCGCTTTTTAGTCAAAGCAGTCATACATGGAATCTCTTCTGAACAATAGGCTCAAGTGTTGGGAATACCGTCAGAAGACAGCAAGCGATTTGGTTGAAATCGCATCACAAACAAAGAATGGCCCGGATCTCCTGTCGGACGACGTTTTCTGGGCCCGAAATCATCAATTACGGAGCAGAGCTCGGTAATTCTCGTAGCTCTCTGAATAAGCTTCAGTTTGAGCTTTGGATCAACTCAATCGGACTTACGGTTTGAAAGTTATGCCTATTTCCGTGAACGGATGCAGAACCGGAAACTTGGATTTGGAATTAGCATATCCCTTTCGGATCGGATCGGCCTAGGAGGACCGGATCGGATTAAGACATCACTCCTTCACCAACTCAGCATCTTCCCTTCAACGCACAGGTGCCGGATCGGATTGGAGACCCCGGTTCGGATCGGGATGAGGCAGAACCGACCCGCCTGCATTAATCTACACAAAACTTCGCAATGTCTTCGGCTCCAAAGCTCCGCACCGGTTCGGATCGAGACCGAACCGATCCCCCTCGACTCTGCACAGAAGTGCACGCACGCTCTCTGCTAGAACAACCGGCTCGGTTCGGATCCAATCCGAACCGACTGGGCCTGCTGCTGCCACACTTCAGATTTGACTGATTCTCTTACCATAACCACCTCCTACAAACACGGATCGGCCTCCACCAATCCTAGCACGGCCTGAATACCACTTCTCCACTACTTCCGAGATCACCTCAGCGCGTGCCACGTGCCCCTCCGATCCGAACCGATTCAGACTCCCTGGCACTCCTCTACCCTATAAATACACCACAACACGGCCATTTCAAGGGACTTTTGGCACTTGTTCTGGAGGGATTCCACCATTATCGACACAAGGACTTTGTGAACAGCGGAAGAACGCCCTCTAATCAATCAAAACACGAGGATTTCGTGTATAATCTTCCCTTTAATCTCCTCTTCTTCACTGTAAACACGAGGATTTCATGTATAAACTGCAAACAAACGTCATTGTAATAGTTTACTTAAGATTTAAGAAACTATAAAGTGGACGTAGGCTTGGATTGAGCCCAACCACTATAAAAATATTGTGTGTATGCTTTACTTTTACTGCTTTTTCTGCATTGTTCGGTGATCGTGAGGTTGTCACGTTGAATTTGGGTGTTAGTACCAAAATTTGGTCTAACATTTTCACACATATTTGCTTTCTCTTCTTCGCAGGTATGGATTATACTTGCAGCTGGCAGGCCCGGATCGGCCTTGGATTTCTTGGATTATCCAGAACACATCTTCCTTCATTCAGCAAGATATGTTCTGGGGGGCAAAATGTTGACCCGCTTTTTAGTCAAAGCAGTCATACATGGAATCTCTTCTGAACAATAGGCTCAAGTGTTGGGAATACCGTCAGAAGACAGCAAGCGATTTGGTTGAAATCGCATCACAAACAAAGAATGGCCCGGATCTCCTGTCGGACGACGTTTTCTGGGCCCGAAATCATCAATTACGGAGCAGAGCTCGGTAATTCTCGTAGCTCTCTGAATAAGCTTCAGTTTGAGCTTTGGATCAACTCAATCGGACTTACGGTTTGAAAGTTATGCCTATTTCCGTGAACGGATGCAGAACCGGAAACTTGGATTTGGAATTAGCATATCCCTTTCGGATCGGATCGGCCTAGGAGGACCGGATCGGATTAAGACATCACTCCTTCACCAACTCAGCATCTTCCCTTCAACGCACAGGTGCCGGATCGGATTGGAGACCCCGGTTCGGATCGGGATGAGGCAGACCCGACCCGCCTGCATTAATCTACACAAAACTTCGCAATGTCTTCGGCTCCAAAGCTCCGCACCGGTTCGGATCGAGACCGAACCGATCCCCCTCGACTCTGCACAGAAGTGCACGCACGCTCTCTGCTAGAACAACCGGCTCGATTCGGATCCAATCCGAACCGACTGGGCCTGCTGCTGCCACACTTCAGATTTGACTGATTCTCTTGCCATAACCACCTCCTACAAAAACGGATCGGCCTCCACCTATCCTAGCACGACCTGAATACCACTTCTCCACTACTTCCGAGATCACCTCAGCGCGTGCCACGTGCCCCTCCGATCCGAACCGATTCAGACTCCCTGGCACTCCTCTACGCCTATAAATACACCACAACACGGCCATTTCAAGGGACTTTTGGCACTTGTTCTGGAGGGATTCCACCATTATCGACACAAGGACTTTGTGAACAGCGGAAGACCGCCCTCTAATCAATCAAAACACGAGGATTTCGTGTATAATCTTCCCTTTAATCTCCTCTTCTTCACTGTAAACACGAGGATTTCATGTATAAACTGCAAACAAACGTCATTGTAATAGTTTACTTAAGATTTAAGAAACTATAAAGTGGACGTAGGCTTGGATTGAGCCCAACCACTATAAAAATATTGTGTGTATGCTTTACTTTTACTGCTTTTTCTGCATTGTTCGGTGATCGTGAGGTTGTCACGTTGAATTTGGGTGTTAGTACCAAAATTTGGTCTAACATTTTCACACATATTTGCTTTCTCTTCTTCGCAGGTATGGATTATACTTGCACCTGGCAGGCCCGGATCGGCCTTGGATTTCTTGGATTATCCAGAACACATCTTCCTTCATTCAGCAAGATATGTTCTGGGGGGCAAAATGTTGACCCGCTTTTTAGTCAAAGCAGTCATACATGGAATCTCTTCTGAACAATACGCTCAAGTGTTGGGAATACCGTCAGAAGACAGCAAGCGATTTGGTTGAAATCGCATCACAAACAAAGAATGGCCCGGATCTCCTATCGGACGACCTTTTCTGGGCCCGAAATCATCAATTATGGAGCAGAGCTCGGTAATTCTCGTAGCTCTCTGAATAAGCTTCAGTTTGAGCTTTGGTTCAACTCAATCGGACTTACGGTTTGAAAGTTATGCCTATTTCCGTGAACGGATGCAGAACCGGAAACTTGGATTTGGAATTAGCATATCCCTTTCGGATCGGATCGGCCTAGGAGGACCGGATCGGATTAAGACATCACTCCTTCACCAACTCAGCATCTTCCCTTCAACGCACAGGTGCCGGATCGGATTGGAGACCCCGGTTCGGATCGGGATGAGGCAGACCCGACCCGCCTGCATTAATCTACACAAAACTTCGCAATGTCTTCGGCTCCAAAGCTCCGCACCGGTTCGGATCGAGACCGAACCGATCCCCCTCGACTCTGCACAGAAGTGCACGCACGCTCTCTGCTAGAACAACCGGCTCGGTTCGGATCCAATCCGAACCGACTGGGCCTGCTGCTGCCACACTTCAGATTTGACTGATTCTCTTACCATAACCACCTCCTACAAACACGGATCGGCCTCCACCAATCCTAGCACGACCTGAATACCACTTCTCCACTACTTCCGAGATCACCTCAGCGCGTGCCACGTGCCCCTCCGATCCGAACCGATTCAGACTCCCTGGCACTCCTCTACGCCTATAAATACACCACAACATGGCCATTTCAAGGGACTTTTGGCACTTGTTCTGGAGGGATTCCACCATTATCGACACAAGGACTTTGTGAACAGCGGAAGAACGCCCTCTAATCAATCAAAACACGAGGATTTCGTGTATAATCTTCCCTTTAATCTCCTCTTCTTCACTGTAAACACGAGGATTTCATGTATAAACTGCAAACAAACGTCATTGTAATAGTTTACTTAAGATTTAAGAAACTATAAAGTGGACGTAGGCTTGGATTGAGCCCAACCACTATAAAAATATTGTGTGTATGCTTTACTTTTACTGCTTTTTCTACATTGTTCGGTGATCGTGAGGTTGTCACGTTGAATTTGGGTGTTAGTACCAAAATTTGGTCTAACATTTTCACACATATTTGCTTTCTCTTCTTCGCAGGTATGGATTATACTTGCAGCTGGCAGGCCCGGATCGGCCTTGGATTTCTTGGATTATCCAGAACACATCTTCCTTCATTCAGCAAGATATGTTCTGGGGGGCAAAATGTTGACCCGCTTTTTAGTCAAAGCAGTCATACATGGAATCTCTTCTGAACAATACGCTCAAGTGTTGGGAATACCGTCAGAAGACAGCAAGCGATTTGGTTGAAATCGCATCACAAACAAAGAATGGCCCGGATCTCCTATCGGACGACCTTTTCTGGGCCCGAAATCATCAATTACGGAGCAAAGCTCAGTAATTCTTGTAGCTCTCTGAATAAGCTTCAGTTTGAGCTTTGGTTCAACTCAATCGGACTTACGGTTTGAAAGTTATGCCCATTTCCGTGAACGGATGCAGAACCGGAGACTTGGATTTGGAATTAGCATATCCCTTTCGGATCGGATCGGCCTAGGAGGACCGGATCGGATTAAGACATCACTCCTTCACCAACTCAGCATCTTCCCTTCAACGCACAGGTGCCGGATCGGATTGGAGACCCCGGTTCGGATCGGGATGAGGCAGACCCGACCCGCCTGCATTAATCTACACAAAACTTCGCAATGTCTTCGGCTCCAAAGCTCCGCACCGGTTCGGATCGAGACCGAACCGATCCCCCTCGACTCTGCACAGAAGTGCACGCACGCTCTCTGCTAGAACAACCGGCTCGGTTCGGATCCAATCCGAACCGACTGGGCCTGCTGCTGCCACACTTCAGATTTGACTGATTCTCTTGCCATAACCACCTCCTACAAACACGGATCGGCCTCCACCTATCCTAGCACGACCTGAATACCACTTCTCCACTACTTCCGAGATCACCTCAGCGCGTGCCACGTGCCCCTCCGATCCGAACCGATTCAGACTCCCTGGCACTCCTCTACGCCTATAAATACACCACAACATGGCCATTTCAAGGGACTTTTGGCACTTGTTCTGGAGGGATTCCACCATTATCGACACAAGGACTTTGTGAACAGCGGAAGAACGCCCTCTAATCAATCAAAACACGAGGATTTCGTGTATAATCTTCCCTTTAATCTCCTCTTCTTCACTGTAAACACGAGGATTTCATGTATAAACTGCAAACAAACGTCATTGTAATAGTTTACTTAAGATTTAAGAAACTATAAAGTGGACGTAGGCTTGGATTGAGCCCAACCACTATAAAAATATTGTGTGTATGCTTTACTTTTACTGCTTTTTCTGCATTGTTCGGTGATCGTGAGGTTGTCACGTTGAATTTGGGTGTTAGTACCAAAATTTGGTCTAACATTTTCACACATATTTGCTTTCTCTTCTTCGCAGGTATGGATTATACTTGCAGCTGGCAGGCCCGGATCGGCCTTGGATTTCTTGGATTATCCAGAACACATCTTCCTTCATTCAGCAAGATATGTTCTGGGGGGCAAAATGTTGACCCGCTTTTTAGTCAAAGCAGTCATACATGGAATCTCTTTTGAACAATACGCTCAAGTGTTGGGAATACCGTCAGAAGACAGCAAGCGATTTGGTTGAAATCGCATCACAAACAAAGAATGGCCCGGATCTCCTATCGGACGACCTTTTCTGGGCCCGAAATCATCAATTACGGAGCAGAGCTCAGTAATTCTTGTAGCTCTCTGAATAAGCTTCAGTTTGAGCTTTGGTTCAACTCAATCGGACTTACGGTTTGAAAGTTATGCCCATTTCCGTGAACGGATGCAGAACCGGAAACTTGGATTTGGAATTAGCATATCCCTTTCGGATCGGATCGGCCTAGGAGGACCGGATCGGATTAAGACATCACTCCTTCACCAACTCAGCATCTTCCCTTCAACGCACAGGTGCCGGATCGGATTGGAGACCCCGGTTCGGATCGGGATGAGGCAGACCCGACCCGCCTGCATTAATCTACACAAAACTTCGCAATGTCTTCGGCTCCAAAGCTCCGCACCGGTTCGGATCGAGACCGAACCGATCCCCCTCGACTCTGCACAGAAGTGCACGCACGCTCTCTGCTAGAACAACCGGCTCGGTTCGGATCCAATCCGAACCGACTGGGCCTGCTGCTGCCACACTTCAGATTTGACTGATTCTCTTGCCATAACCACCTCCTACAAACACGGATCGGCCTCCACCTATCCTAGCACGACCTGAATACCACTTCTCCACTACTTCCGAGATCACCTCAGCGCGTGCCACGTGCCCCTCCGATCCGAACCGATTCAGACTCCCTGGCACTCCTCTACGCCTATAAATACACCACAACATGGCCATTTCAAGGGACTTTTGGCACTTGTTCTGGAGGGATTCCACCATTATCGACACAAGGACTTTGTGAATAGCGGAAGACCGCCCTCTAATCAATCAAAACACGAGGATTTCGTGTATAATCTTCCCTTTAATCTCCTCTTCTTCACTGTAAACACGAGGATTTCATGTATAAACTGCAAACAAACATCATTGTAATAGTTTACTTAAGATTTAAGAAACTATAAAGTGGACGTAGGCTTGGATTGAGCCCAACCACTATAAAAATATTGTGTGTATGCTTTACTTTTACTGCTTTTTCTGCATTGTTCGGTGATCGTGAGGTTGTCACGTTGAATTTGGGTGTTAATACCAAAATTTGGTCTAACATTTGCACACATATTTGCTTTCTCTTCTTCGCAGGTATGGATTATACTTGCAGCTGGCAGGCCCGGATCGGCCTTGGATTTCTTCGATTATCCAGAACACATCTTCCTTCATTCAGCAAAATATGTTCTGGGGGACAAAATGTTGACCCGCTTTTTAGTCAAAGCAGTCATACATGGAATCTCTTTTGAACAATACGCTCAAGTGTTGGGAATACCGTCAGAAGACAGCAAGCGATTTGGTTGAAATCGCATCACAAACAAAGAATGGCCCGGATCTCCTGTCGGACGACGTTTTCTGGGCCCGAAATCATCAATTACGGAGCAAAGCTCGGTAATTCTCGTAGCTCTCTGAATAAGCTTCAGTTTGAGCTTTGGTTCAACTCAATCGGACTTACGGTTTGAAAGTTATGCCTATTTCCGTGAACGGATGCAGAACCGGAAACTTGGATTTGGAATTAGCATATCCCTTTCGGATCGGATCGGCCTAGGAGGACCGGATCGGATTAAGACATCACTCCTTCACCAACTCAGCATCTTCCCTTCAACGCACAGGTGCCGGATCGGATTGGAGACCCCGGTTCGGATCGGGATGAGGCAGACCCGACCCGCCTGCATTAATCTACACAAAACTTCGCAATGTCTTCGGCTCCAAAGCTCCGCACCGGTTCGGATCGAGACCGAACCGATCCCCCTCGACTCTGCACAGAAGTGCACGCACGATCTCTGCTAGAACAACCGGCTCGATTCGGATCCAATCCGAACCGACTGGGCCTGCTGCTGCCACACTTCAGATTTGACTGATTCTCTTGCCATAACCACCTCCTACAAACACGGATCGGCCTCCACCTATCCTAGCACGACCTGAATACCACTTCTCCACTACTTCCGAGATCACCTCAGCGCGTGCCACGTGCCCCTCCGATCCGAACCGATTCAGACTCCCTGGCACTCCTCTACGCCTATAAATACACCACAACATGGCCATTTCAAGGGACTTTTGGCACTTGTTCTGGAGGGATTCCACCATTATCGACACAAGGACTTTGTGAACAGCGGAAGACCGCCCTCTAATCAATCAAAACACGAGGATTTCGTGTATAATCTTCCCTTTAATCTCCTCTTCTTCACTGTAAACACGAGGATTTCATGTATAAACTGCAAACAAACGTCATTGTAATAGTTTACTTAAGATTTAAGAAACTATAAAGTGGACGTAGGCTTGGATTGAGCCCAACCACTATAAAAATAATGTGTGTATGCTTTACTTTTACTGCTTTTTCTGCATTGTTCGGTGATCGTGAGGTTGTCACGTTGAATTTGGGTGTTAGTACCAAAATTTGGTCTAACATTTTCACACATATTTGCTTTCTCTTCTTCGCAGGTATGGATTATACTTGCAGCTGGCAGGCCCGGATCGGCCTTGGATTTCTTGGATTATCCAGAACACATCTTCCTTCATTCAGCAAGATATGTTCTGGGGGGCAAAATGTTGACCCGCTTTTTAGTCAAAGCAGTCATACATGGAATCTCTTCTGAACAATACGCTCAAGTGTTGGGAATACCGTCAGAAGACAGCAAGCGATTTGGTTGAAATCGCATCACAAACAAAGAATGGCCCGGATCTCCTATCGGACGACCTTTTCTGGGCCCAAAATCATCAATTACGGAGCAGAGCTCAGTAATTCTTGTAGCTCTCTGAATAAGCTTCAGTTTGAGCTTTGGTTCAACTCAATCGGACTTACGGTTTGAAAGTTATGCCCATTTCCGTGAACGGATGCAGAACCGGAAACTTGGATTTGGAATTAGCATATCCCTTTCGGATCGGATCGGCCTAGGAGGACCGGATCGGATTAAGACATCACTCCTTCACCAACTCAGCATCTTCCCTTCAACGCACAGGTGCCGGATCGGATTGGAGACCCCGGTTCGGATCGGGATGAGGCAGACCCGACCCGCCTGCATTAATCTACACAAAACTTCGCAATGTCTTCGGCTCCAAAGCTCCGCACCGGTTCGGATCGAGACCGAACCGATCCCCCTCGACTCTGCACAGAAGTGCACGCACGCTCTCTGCTAGAACAACCGGCTCGGTTCGGATCCAATCCGAACCGACTGGGCCTGCTGCTGCCACACTTCAGATTTGACTGATTCTCTTGCCATAACCACCTCCTACAAACACGGATCGGCCTCCACCTATCCTAGCACGACCTGAATACCACTTCTCCACTACTTCCGAGATCACCTCAGCGCGTGCCACGTGCCCCTCCGATCCGAACCGATTCAGACTCCCTGGCACTCCTCTACGCCTATAAATACACCACAACATGGCCATTTCAAGGGACTTTTGGCACTTGTTCTGGAGGGATTCCACCATTATCGACACAAGGACTTTGTGAATAGCGGAAGACCGCCCTCTAATCAATCAAAACACGAGGATTTCGTGTATAATCTTCCCTTTAATCTCCTCTTCTTCACTGTAAACACGAGGATTTCATGTATAAACTGCAAACAAACATCATTGTAATAGTTTACTTAAGATTTAAGAAACTATAAAGTGGACGTAGGCTTGGATTGAGCCCAACCACTATAAAAATATTGTGTGTATGCTTTACTTTTACTGCTTTTTCTGCATTGTTCGGTGATCGTGAGGTTGTCACGTTGAATTTGGGTGTTAATACCAAAATTTGGTCTAACATTTGCACACATATTTGCTTTCTCTTCTTCGCAGGTATGGATTATACTTGCAGCTGGCAGGCCCGGATCGGCCTTGGATTTCTTCGATTATCCAGAACACATCTTCCTTCATTCAGCAAAATATGTTCTGGGGGACAAAATGTTGACCCGCTTTTTAGTCAAAGCAGTCATACATGGAATCTCTTTTGAACAATACGCTCAAGTGTTGGGAATACCGTCAGAAGACAGCAAGCGATTTGGTTGAAATCGCATCACAAACAAAGAATGGCCCGGATCTCCTGTCGGACGACGTTTTCTGGGCCCGAAATCATCAATTACGGAGCAAAGCTCGGTAATTCTCGTAGCTCTCTGAATAAGCTTCAGTTTGAGCTTTGGTTCAACTCAATCGGACTTACGGTTTGAAAGTTATGCCTATTTCCGTGAACGGATGCAGAACCGGAAACTTGGATTTGGAATTAGCATATCCCTTTCGGATCGGATCGGCCTAGGAGGACCGGATCGGATTAAGACATCACTCCTTCACCAACTCAGCATCTTCCCTTCAACGCACAGGTGCCGGATCGGATTGGAGACCCCGGTTCGGATCGGGATGAGGCAGACCCGACCCGCCTGCATTAATCTACACAAAACTTCGCAATGTCTTCGGCTCCAAAGCTCCGCACCGGTTCGGATCGAGACCGAACCGATCCCCCTCGACTCTGCACAGAAGTGCACGCACGATCTCTGCTAGAACAACCGGCTCGATTCGGATCCAATCCGAACCGACTGGGCCTGCTGCTGCCACACTTCAGATTTGACTGATTCTCTTGCCATAACCACCTCCTACAAACACGGATCGGCCTCCACCTATCCTAGCACGACCTGAATACCACTTCTCCACTACTTCCGAGATCACCTCAGCGCGTGCCACGTGCCCCTCCGATCCGAACCGATTCAGACTCCCTGGCACTCCTCTACGCCTATAAATACACCACAACATGGCCATTTCAAGGGACTTTTGGCACTTGTTCTGGAGGGATTCCACCATTATCGACACAAGGACTTTGTGAACAGCGGAAGACCGCCCTCTAATCAATCAAAACACGAGGATTTCGTGTATAATCTTCCCTTTAATCTCCTCTTCTTCACTGTAAACACGAGGATTTCATGTATAAACTGCAAACAAACGTCATTGTAATAGTTTACTTAAGATTTAAGAAACTATAAAGTGGACGTAGGCTTGGATTGAGCCCAACCACTATAAAAATAATGTGTGTATGCTTTACTTTTACTGCTTTTTCTGCATTGTTCGGTGATCGTGAGGTTGTCACGTTGAATTTGGGTGTTAGTACCAAAATTTGGTCTAACATTTTCACACATATTTGCTTTCTCTTCTTCGCAGGTATGGATTATACTTGCAGCTGGCAGGCCCGGATCGGCCTTGGATTTCTTGGATTATCCAGAACACATCTTCCTTCATTCAGCAAGATATGTTCTGGGGGGCAAAATGTTGACCCGCTTTTTAGTCAAAGCAGTCATACATGGAATCTCTTCTGAACAATACGCTCAAGTGTTGGGAATACCGTCAGAAGACAGCAAGCGATTTGGTTGAAATCGCATCACAAACAAAGAATGGCCCGGATCTCCTATCGGACGACCTTTTCTGGGCCCAAAATCATCAATTACGGAGCAGAGCTCAGTAATTCTCGTAGCTCTCTGAATAAGCTTCAGTTTGAGCTTTGGTTCAACTCAATCGGACTTACGGTTTGAAAGTTATGCCCATTTCCGTGAACGGATGCAGAACCGGAAACTTGGATTTGGAATTAGCATATCCCTTTCGGATCGGATCGGCCTAGGAGGACCGGATCGGATTAAGACATCACTCCTTCACCAACTCAGCATCTTCCCTTCAACGCACAGGTGCCGGATCGGATTGGAGACCCCGGTTCGGATCGGGATGAGGCAGACCCGACCCGCCTGCATTAATCTACACAAAACTTCGCAATGTCTTCGGCTCCAAAGCTCCGCACCGGTTCGGATCGAGACCGAACCGATCCCCCTCGACTCTGCACAGAAGTGCACGCACGCTCTCTTCTAGAACAACCGGCTCGGTTCGGATCCAATCCGAACCGACTGGGCCTGCTGCTGCCACACTTCAGATTTGACTGATTCTCTTGCCATAACCACCTCCTACAAACACGGATCGGCCTCCACCAATCCTAGCACGACCTGAATACCACTTCTCCACTACTTCCGAGATCACCTCAGCGCGTGCCACGTGCCCCTCCGATCCGAACCGATTCAGACTCCCTGGCACTCCTCTACGCCTATAAATACACCACAACATTGCCATTTCAAGGGACTTTTGGCACTTGTTCTGGAGGGATTCCACCATTATCGACACAAGGACTTTGTGAACAGCGGAAGAACGCCCTCTAATCAATCAAAACACGAGGATTTCGTGTATAATCTTCCCTTTAATCTCCTCTTCTTCACTGTAAACACGAGGATTTCATGTATAAACTGCAAACAAACGTCATTGTAATAGTTTACTTAAGATTTAAGAAACTATAAAGTGGACGTAGGCTTGGATTGAGCCCAACCACTATAAAAATATTGTGTGTATGCTTTACTTTTACTGCTTTTTCTGCATTGTTCGGTGATCGTGAGGTTGTCACGTTGAATTTGGGTGTTAGTACCAAAATTTGGTCTAACATTTTCACACATATTTGCTTTCTCTTCTTCGCAGGTATGGATTATACTTGCAGCTGGCAGGCCCGGATCGGCCTTGGATTTCTTGGATTATCCAGAACACATCTTCCTTCATTCAGCAAGATATGTTCTGGGAGGCAAAATGTTGACCCGCTTTTTAGTCAAAGCAGTCATACGTGGAATCTCTTCTGAACAATACGCTCAAGTGTTGGGAATACCGTCAGAAGACAGCAAGCGATTTGGTTGAAATCGCATCACAAACAAAGAATGGCCCGGATCTCCTATCGGACGACCTTTTCTGGGCCCGAAATCATCAATTACGGAGCAGAGCTCGGTAATTCTCGTAGCTCTCTGAATAAGCTTCAGTTTGAGCTTTGGTTCAACTCAATCGGACTTACGGTTTGAAAGTTATGCCTATTTCCGTGAACGGATGCAGAACCGGAAACTTGGATTTGGAATTAGCATATCCCTTTCGGATCGGATCGGCCTAGGAGGACCGGATCGGATTAAGACATCACTCCTTCACCAACTCAGCATCTTCCCTTCAACGCACAGGTGCCGGATCGGATTGGAGACCCCGGTTCGGATCGGGATGAGGCAGACCCGACCCGCCTGCATTAATCTACACAAAACTTCGCAATGTCTTCGGCTCCAAAGCTCCGCACCGGTTCGGATCGAGACCGAACCGATCCCCCTCGACTCTGCACAGAAGTGCACGCACGCTCTCTGCTAGAACAACCGGCTCGGTTCGGATCCAATCCGAACCGACTGGGCCTGCTGCTGCCACACTTCAGATTTGACTGATTCTCTTGCCATAACCACCTCCTACAAACACGGATCGGCCTCCACCAATCCTAGCACGACCTGATTACCACTTCTCCACTACTTCCGAGATCACCTCAGCGCGTGCCACGTGCCCCTCCGATCCGAACCGATTCAGACTCCCTGGCACTCCTCTACGCCTATAAATACACCACAACATGGCCATTTCAAGGGACTTTTGGCACTTGTTCTGGAGGGATTCCACCATTATCGACACAAGGACTTTGTGAACAGCGGAAGAACGCCCTCTAATCAATCAAAACACGAGGATTTCGTGTATAATCTTCCCTTTAATCTCCTCTTCTTCACTGTAAACACGAGGATTTCATGTATAAACTGCAAACAAACGTCATTGTAATAGTTTACTTAAGATTTAAGAAACTATAAAGTGGACGTAGGCTTGGATTGAGCCCAACCACTATAAAAATATTGTGTGTATGCTTTACTTTTACTGCTTTTTCTGCATTGTTCGGTGATCGTGAGGTTGTCACGTTGAATTTGGGTGTTAGTACCAAAATTTGGTCTAACATTTTCACACATATTTGCTTTCTCTTCTTCGCAGGTATGGATTATACTTGCAGCTGGCAGGCCCGGATCGGCCTTGGATTTCTTGGATTATCCAGAACACATCTTCCTTCATTCAGCAAGATATGTTCTGGGGGGCAAAATGTTGACCCGCTTTTTAGTCAAAGCAGTCATACATGGAATCTCTTCTGAACAATACGCTCAAGTGTTGGGAATACCGTCAGAAGACAGCAAGCGATTTGGTTGAAATCGCATCACAAACAAAGAATGGCCCGGATCTCCTATCGGACGACCTTTTCTGGGCCCGAAATCATCAATTACGGAGCTGAGCTCTGTAATTCTCGTAGCTCTCTGAATAAGCTTCAGTTTGAGCTTTGGCTCAACTCAATCGGACTTACGGTTTGAAAGTTATGCCCATTTCCGTGAATGGATGCAGAACCGGAAACTTGGATTTGGAATTAGCATATCCCTTTCGGATCGGATCGGCCTAGGAGGACCGGATCGGATTAAGACATCACTCCTTCACCAACTCAGCATCTTCCCTTCAACGCACAGGTGCCGGATCGGATTGGAGACCCCGGTTCGGATCGGGATGAGGCAGACCCGACCCGCCTGCATTAATCTACACAAAACTTCGCAATGTCTTCGGCTCGAAAGCTCCGCACCGGTTCGGATCGAGACCGAACCGATCCCCCTCGACTCTGCACAGAAGTGCACGCACGCTCTCTGCTAGAACAACCGGCTCGGTTCGGATCCAATCCGAACCGACTGGGCCTGCTGCTGCCACACTTCAGATTTGACTGATTCTCTTGCCATAACCACCTCCTACAAACACGGATCGGCCTCCACCAATCCTAGCACGACCTGAATACCACTTCTCCACTACTTCCGAGATCACCTCGGCGCGTGCCACGTGCCCCTCCGATCCGAACCGATTCAGACTCCCTGGCACTCCTCTACGCCTATAAATACACCACAACATGGCCATTTCAAGGGACTTTTGGCACTTGTTCTGGAGGGATTCCACCATTATCGACACAAGGACTTTGTGAACAGCGGAAGAACGCCCTCTAATCAATCAAAACACGAGGATTTCGTGTATAATCTTCCCTTTAATCTCCTCTTCTTCACTGTAAACACGAGGATTTCATGTATAAACTGCAAACAAACGTCATTGTAATAGTTTACTTAAGATTTAAGAAATTATAAAGTGGACGTAGGCTTGGATTGAGCCCAACCACTATAAAAATATTGTGTGTATGCTTTACTTTTACTGCTTTTTCTGCATTGTTCGGTGATCGTGAGGTTGTCACGTTGAATTTGGGTGTTAGTACCAAAATTTGGTCTAACATTTTCACACATATTTGCTTTCTCTTCTTCGCAGGTATGGATTATACTTGCAGCTGGCAGGCCCGGATCGGCCTTGGATTTCTTGGATTATCCAGAACACATCTTCCTTCATTCAGCAAGATATGTTCTGGGGGGCAAAATGTTGACCCGCTTTTTAGTCAAAGCAGTCATACATGGAATCTCTTCTGAACAATATGCTCAAGTGTTGGGAATACCGTCAGAAGACAGCAAGCGATTTGGTTGAAATCGCATCACAAACAAAGAATGGCCCGGATCTCCTATCGGACGACCTTTTCTGGGCCCGAAATCATCAATTACGGAGCTGAGCTCTGTAATTCTCGTAGCTCTCTGAATAAGCTTCAGTTTGAGCTTTGGCTCAACTCAATCGGACTTACGGTTTGAAAGTTATGCCCATTTCCGTGAATGGATGCAGAACCGGAAACTTGGATTTGGAATTAGCATATCCCTTTCGGATCGGATCGGCCTAGGAGGACCGGATCGGATTAAGACATCACTCCTTCACCAACTCAGCATCTTCCCTTCAACGCACAGGTGCCGGATCGGATTGGAGACCCCGGTTCGGATCGGGATGAGGCAGACCCGACCCGCCTGCATTAATCTACACAAAACTTCGCAATGTCTTCGGCTCGAAAGCTCCGCACCGGTTCGGATCGAGACCGAACCGATCCCCCTCGACTCTGCACAGAAGTGCACGCACGCTCTCTGCTAGAACAACCGGCTCGGTTCGGATCCAATCCGAACCGACTGGGCCTGCTGCTGCCACACTTCAGATTTGACTGATTCTCTTGCCATAACCACCTCCTACAAACACGGATCGGCCTCCACCAATCCTAGCACGACCTGAATACCACTTCTCCACTACTTCCGAGATCACCTCGGCGCGTGCCACGTGCCCCTCCGATCCGAACCGATTCAGACTCCCTGGCACTCCTCTACGCCTATAAATACACCACAACATGGCCATTTCAAGGGACTTTTGGCACTTGTTCTGGAGGGATTCCACCATTATCGACACAAGGACTTTGTGAACAGCGGAAGACCGCCCTCTAATCAATCAAAACACGAGGATTTCGTGTATAATCTTCCCTTTAATCTCCTCTTCTTCACTGTAAACACGAGGATTTCATGTATAAACTGCAAACAAACGTCATTGTAATAGTTTACTTAAGATTTAAGAAACTATAAAGTGGACGTAGGCTTGGATTGAGCCCAACCACTATAAAAATATTGTGTGTATGCTTTACTTTTACTGCTTTTTCTGCATTGTTCGGTGATCGTGAGGTTGTCACGTTGAATTTGGGTGTTAATACCAAAATTTGGTCTAACATTTTCACACATATTTGCTTTCTCTTCTTCGCAGGTATGGATTATACTTGCAGCTGGCAGGCCCGGATCGGCCTTGGATTTCTTGGATTATCCAGAACACATCTTCCTTCATTCAGCAAGATATGTTCTGGGAGGCAAAATGTTGACCCGCTTTTTAGTCAAAGCAGTCATACATGGAATCTCTTCTGAACAATACGCTCAAGTGTTGGGAATACCGTCAGAAGACAGCAAGCGATTTGGTTGAAATCGCATCACAAACAAAGAATGGCCCGGATCTCCTATCGGACGACCTTTTCTGGGCCCGAAATCATCAATTACGGAGCAGAGCTCGGTAATTCTCGTAGCTCTCTGAATAAGCTTCAGTTTGAGCTTTGGTTCAACTCAATCGGACTTACGGTTTGAAAGTTATGCCTATTTCCGTGAACGGATGCAGAACCGGAAACTTGGATTTGGAATTAGCATATCCCTTTCGGATCGGATCGGCCTAGGAGGACCGGATCGGATTAAGACATCACTCCTTCACCAACTCAGCATCTTCCCTTCAACGCACAGGTGCCGGATCGGATTGGAGACCCCGGTTCGGATCGGGATGAGGCAGACCCGACCCGCCTGCATTAATCTACACAAAACTTCGCAATGTCTTCGGCTCCAAAGCTCCGCACCGGTTCGGATCGAGACCGAACCGATCCCCCTCGACTCTGCACAGAAGTGCACGCACGCTCTCTGCTAGAACAACCGGCTCGGTTCGGATCCAATCCGAACCGACTGGGCCTGCTGCTGCCACACTTCAGATTTGACTGATTCTCTTGCCATAACCACCTCCTACAAACACGGATCGGCCTCCACCAATCCTAGCACGACCTGATTACCACTTCTCCACTACTTCCGAGATCACCTCAGCGCGTGCCACGTGCCCCTCCGATCCGAACCGATTCAGACTCCCTGGCACTCCTCTACGCCTATAAATACACCACAACATGGCCATTTCAAGGGACTTTTGGCACTTGTTCTGGAGGGATTCCACCATTATCGACACAAGGACTTTGTGAACAGCGGAAGAACGCCCTCTAATCAATCAAAACACGAGGATTTCGTGTATAATCTTCCCTTTAATCTCCTCTTCTTCACTGTAAACACGAGGATTTCATGTATAAACTGCAAACAAACGTCATTGTAATAGTTTACTTAAGATTTAAGAAACTATAAAGTGGACGTAGGCTTGGATTGAGCCCAACCACTATAAAAATATTGTGTGTATGCTTTACTTTTACTGCTTTTTCTGCATTGTTCGGTGATCGTGAGGTTGTCACGTTGAATTTGGGTGTTAGTACCAAAATTTGGTCTAACATTTTCACACATATTTGCTTTCTCTTCTTCGCAGGTATGGATTATACTTGCAGCTGGCAGGCCCGGATCGGCCTTGGATTTCATGGATTATCCAGAACACATCTTCCTTCATTCAGCAAGATATGTTCTGGGGGGCAAAATGTTGACCCGCTTTTTAGTCAAAGCAGTCATACATGGAATCTCTTCTGAACAATACGCTCAAGTGTTGGGAATACCGTCAGAAGACAGCAAGCGATTTGGTTGAAATCGCATCACAAACAAAGAATGGCCCGGATCTCCTATCGGACGACCTTTTCTGGGCCCGAAATCATCAATTACGGAGCTGAGCTCTGTAATTCTCGTAGCTCTCTGAATAAGCTTCAGTTTGAGCTTTGGCTCAACTCAATCGGACTTACGGTTTGAAAGTTATGCCCATTTCCGTGAATGGATGCAGAACCGGAAACTTGGATTTGGAATTAGCATATCCCTTTCGGATCGGATCGGCCTAGGAGGACCGGATCGGATTAAGACATCACTCCTTCACCAACTCAGCATCTTCCCTTCAACGCACAGGTGCCGGATCGGATTGGAGACCCCGGTTCGGATCGGGATGAGGCAGACCCGACCCGCCTGCATTAATCTACACAAAACTTCGCAATGTCTTCGGCTCGAAAGCTCCGCACCGGTTCGGATCGAGACCGAACCGATCCCCCTCGACTCTGCACAGAAGTGCACGCACGCTCTCTGCTAGAACAACCGGCTCGGTTCGGATCCAATCCGAACCGACTGGGCCTGCTGCTGCCACACTTCAGATTTGACTGATTCTCTTGCCATAACCACCTCCTACAAACACGGATCGGCCTCCACCAATCCTAGCACGACCTGAATACCACTTCTCCACTACTTCCGAGATCACCTCGGCGCGTGCCACGTGCCCCTCCGATCCGAACCGATTCAGACTCCCTGGCACTCCTCTACGCCTATAAATACACCACAACATGGCCATTTCAAGGGACTTTTGGCACTTGTTCTGGAGGGATTCCACCATTATCGACACAAGGACTTTGTGAACAGCGGAAGAACGCCCTCTAATCAATCAAAACACGAGGATTTCGTGTATAATCTTCCCTTTAATCTCCTCTTCTTCACTGTAAACACGAGGATTTCATGTATAAACTGCAAACAAACGTCATTGTAATAGTTTACTTAAGATTTAAGAAACTATAAAGTGGACGTAGGCTTGGATTGAGCCCAACCACTATAAAAATATTGTGTGTATGCTTTACTTTTACTGCTTTTTCTGCATTGTTCGGTGATCGTGAGGTTGTCACGTTGAATTTGGGTGTTAGTACCAAAATTTGGTCTAACATTTTCACACATATTTGCTTTCTCTTCTTCGCAGGTATGGATTATACTTGCAGCTGGCAGGCCCGGATCGGCCTTGGATTTCATGGATTATCCAGAACACATCTTCCTTCATTCAGCAAGATATGTTCTGGGGGGCAAAATGTTGACCCGCTTTTTAGTCAAAGCAGTCATACATGGAATCTCTTCTGAACAATACGCTCAAGTGTTGGGAATACCGTCAGAAGACAGCAAGCGATTTGGTTGAAATCGCATCACAAACAAAGAATGGCCCGGATCTCCTATCGGACGACCTTTTCTGGGCCCGAAATCATCAATTACGGAGCTGAGCTCTGTAATTCTCGTAGCTCTCTGAATAAGCTTCAGTTTGAGCTTTGGCTCAACTCAATCGGACTTACGGTTTGAAAGTTATGCCCATTTCCGTGAATGGATGCAGAACCGGAAACTTGGATTTGGAATTAGCATATCCCTTTCGGATCGGATCGGCCTAGGAGGACCGGATCGGATTAAGACATCACTCCTTCACCAACTCAGCATCTTCCCTTCAACGCACAGGTGCCGGATCGGATTGGAGACCCCGGTTCGGATCGGGATGAGGCAGACCCGACCCGCCTGCATTAATCTACACAAAACTTCGCAATGTCTTCGGCTCGAAAGCTCCGCACCGGTTCGGATCGAGACCGAACCGATCCCCCTCGACTCTGCACAGAAGTGCACGCACGCTCTCTGCTAGAACAACCGGCTCGGTTCGGATCCAATCCGAACCGACTGGGCCTGCTGCTGCCACACTTCAGATTTGACTGATTCTCTTGCCATAACCACCTCCTACAAACACGGATCGGCCTCCACCAATCCTAGCACGACCTGAATACCACTTCTCCACTACTTCCGAGATCACCTCGGCGCGTGCCACGTGCCCCTCCGATCCGAACCGATTCAGACTCCCTGGCACTCCTCTACGCCTATAAATACACCACAACATGGCCATTTCAAGGGACTTTTGGCACTTGTTCTGGAGGGATTCCACCATTATCGACACAAGGACTTTGTGAACAGCGGAAGAACGCCCTCTAATCAATCAAAACACGAGGATTTCGTGTATAATCTTCCCTTTAATCTCCTCTTCTTCACTGTAAACACGAGGATTTCATGTATAAACTGCAAACAAACGTCATTGTAATAGTTTACTTAAGATTTAAGAAACTATAAAGTGGACGTAGGCTTGGATTGAGCCCAACCACTATAAAAATATTGTGTGTATGCTTTACTTTTACTGCTTTTTCTGCATTGTTCGGTGATCGTGAGGTTGTCACGTTGAATTTGGGTGTTAGTACCAAAATTTGGTCTAACATTTTCACACATATTTGCTTTCTCTTCTTCGCAGGTATGGATTATACTTGCAGCTGGCAGGCCCGGATCGGCCTTGGATTTCTTGGATTATCCAGAACACATCTTCCTTCATTCAGCAAGATATGTTCTGGGGGGCAAAATGTTGACCCGCTTTTTAGTCAAAGCAGTCATACATGGAATCTCTTCTGAACAATACGCTCAAGTGTTGGGAATACCGTCAGAAGACAGCAAGCGATTTGGTTGAAATCGCATCACAAACAAAGAATGGCCCGGATCTCCTATCGGACGACCTTTTCTGGGCCCGAAATCATCAATTACGGAGCTGAGCTCTGTAATTCTCGTAGCTCTCTGAATAAGCTTCAGTTTGAGCTTTGGCTCAACTCAATCGGACTTACGGTTTGAAAGTTATGCCCATTTCCGTGAATGGATGCAGAACCGGAAACTTGGATTTGGAATTAGCATATCCCTTTCGGATCGGATCGGCCTAGGAGGACCGGATCGGATTAAGACATCACTCCTTCACCAACTCAGCATCTTCCCTTCAACGCACAGGTGCCGGATCGGATTGGAGACCCCGGTTCGGATCGGGATGAGGCAGACCCGACCCGCCTGCATTAATCTACACAAAACTTCGCAATGTCTTCGGCTCGAAAGCTCCGCACCGGTTCGGATCGAGACCGAACCGATCCCCCTCGACTCTGCACAGAAGTGCACGCACGCTCTCTGCTAGAACAACCGGCTCGGTTCGGATCCAATCCGAACCGACTGGGCCTGCTGCTGCCACACTTCAGATTTGACTGATTCTCTTGCCATAACCACCTCCTACAAACACGGATCGGCCTCCACCAATCCTAGCACGACCTGAATACCACTTCTCCACTACTTCCGAGATCACCTCGGCGCGTGCCACGTGCCCCTCCGATCCGAACCGATTCAGACTCCCTGGCACTCCTCTACGCCTATAAATACACCACAACATGGCCATTTCAAGGGACTTTTGGCACTTGTTCTGGAGGGATTCCACCATTATCGACACAAGGACTTTGTGAACAGCGGAAGACCGCCCTCTAATCAATCAAAACACGAGGATTTCGTGTATAATCTTCCCTTTAATCTCCTCTTCTTCACTGTAAACACGAGGATTTCATGTATAAACTGCAAACAAACGTCATTGTAATAGTTTACTTAAGATTTAAGAAACTATAAAGTGGACGTAGGCTTGGATTGAGCCCAACCACTATAAAAATATTGTGTGTATGCTTTACTTTTACTGCTTTTTCTGCATTGTTCGGTGATCGTGAGGTTGTCACGTTGAATTTGGGTGTTAATACCAAAATTTGGTCTAACATTTTCACACATATTTGCTTTCTCTTCTTCGCAGGTATGGATTATACTTGCAGCTGGCAGGCCCGGATCGGCCTTGGATTTCTTGGATTATCCAGAACACATCTTCCTTCATTCAGCAAGATATGTTCTGGGGGGCAAAATGTTGACCTGCTTTTTAGTCAAAGCAGTCATACATGGAATCTCTTCTGAACAATACGCTCAAGTGTTGGGAATACCGTCAGAAGACAGCAAGCGATTTGGTTGAAATCGCATCACAAACAAAGAATGGCCCGGATCTCCTATCGGACGACCTTTTCTGGGCCCGAAATCATCAATTACGGAGTTGAGCTCAGTAATTCTCGTAGCTCTCTGAATAAGCTTCAGTTTGAGCTTTGGTTCAACTCAATCGGACTTACGGTTTGAAAGTTATGCCCATTTCCGTGAACGGATGCAGAACCGGAAACTTGGATTTGGAATTAGCATATCCCTTTCGGATCGGATCGGCCTAGGAGGACCGGATCGGATTAAGACATCACTCCTTCACCAAATCAGCATCTTCCCTTCAACGCACAGGTGCCGGATCGGATTGGAGACCCCGGTTCGGATCGGGATGAGGCAGACCCGACCCGCCTGCATTAATCTACACAAAACTTCGCAATGTCTTCGGCTCCAAAGCTCCGCACCAGTTCGGATCGAGACCGAACCGATCCCCCTCGACTCTGCACAGAAGTGCACGCACGCTCTCTGCTAGAACAACCGGCTCGGTTCGGATCCAATCCGAACCGACTGGGCCTGCTGCTGCCACACTTCAGATTTGACTGATTCTCTTGCCATAACCACCTCCTACAAACACGGATCGGCCTCCACCTATCCTAGCACGACCTGAATACCACTTCTCCACTACTTCCGAGATCACCTCAGCGCGTGCCACGTGCCCCTCCGATCCGAACCGATTCAGACTCCCTGGCACTCCTCTACGCCTATAAATACACCACAACATGGCCATTTCAAGGGACTTTTGGCACTTGTTCTGGAGGGATTCCACCATTATCGACACAAGGACTTTGTGAACAGCGGAAGACCGCCCTCTAATCAATCAAAACACGAGGATTTCGTGTATAATCTTCCCTTTAATCTCCTCTTCTTCACTGTAAACACGAGGATTTCATGTATAAACTGCAAACAAACGTCATTGTAATAGTTTACTTAAGATTTAAGAAACTATAAAGTGGACGTAGGCTTGGATTGAGCCCAACCACTATAAAAATATTGTGTGTATGCTTTACTTTTACTGCTTTTTCTGCATTGTTCGGTGATCGTGAGGTTGTCACGTTGAATTTGGGTGTTAATACCAAAATTTGGTCTAACATTTTCACACATATTTGCTTTCTCTTCTTCGCAGGTATGGATTATACTTGCAGCTGGCAGGCCCGGATCGGCCTTGGATTTCTTGGATTATCCAGAACACATCTTCCTTCATTCAGCAAGATATGTTCTGGGGGGCAAAATGTTGACCTGCTTTTTAGTCAAAGCAGTCATACATGGAATCTCTTCTGAACAATACGCTCAAGTGTTGGGAATACCGTCAGAAGACAGCAAGCGATTTGGTTGAAATCGCATCACAAACAAAGAATGGCCCGGATCTCCTATCGGACGACCTTTTCTGGGCCCGAAATCATCAATTACAGAGCTGAGCTCTGTAATTCTCGTAGCTCTCTGAATAAGCTTCAGTTTGAGCTTTGGCTCAACTCAATCGGACTTACGGTTTGAAAGTTATGCCCATTTCCGTGAATGGATGCAGAACCGGAAACTTGGATTTGGAATTAGCATATCCCTTTCGGATCGGATCGGCCTAGGAGGACCGGATCGGATTAAGACATCACTCCTTCACCAACTCAGCATCTTCCCTTCAACGCACAGGTGCCGGATCGGATTGGAGACCCCGGTTCGGATCGGGATGAGGCAGACCCGACCCGCCTGCATTAATCTACACAAAACTTCGCAATGTCTTCGGCTCGAAAGCTCCGCACCGGTTCGGATCGAGACCGAACCGATCCCCCTCGACTCTGCACAGAAGTGCACGCACGCTCTCTGCTAGAACAACCGGCTCGGTTCGGATCCAATCCGAACCGACTGGGCCTGCTGCTGCCACACTTCAGATTTGACTGATTCTCTTGCCATAACCACCTCCTACAAACACGGATCGGCCTCCACCAATCCTAGCACGACCTGAATACCACTTCTCCACTACTTCCGAGATCACCTCGGCGCGTGCCACGTGCCCCTCCGATCCGAACCGATTCAGACTCCCTGGCACTCCTCTACGCCTATAAATACACCACAACATGGCCATTTCAAGGGACTTTTGGCACTTGTTCTGGAGGGATTCCACCATTATCGACACAAGGACTTTGTGAACAGCGGAAGACCGCCCTCTAATCAATCAAAACACGAGGATTTCGTGTATAATCTTCCCTTTAATCTCCTCTTCTTCACTGTAAACACGAGGATTTCATGTATAAACTGCAAACAAACGTCATTGTAATAGTTTACTTAAGATTTAAGAAACTATAAAGTGGACGTAGGCTTGGATTGAGCCCAACCACTATAAAAATATTGTGTGTATGCTTTACTTTTACTGCTTTTTCTGCATTGTTCGGTGATCGTGAGGTTGTCACGTTGAATTTGGGTGTTAATACCAAAATTTGGTCTAACATTTTCACACATATTTGCTTTCTCTTCTTCGCAGGTATGGATTATACTTGCAGCTGGCAGGCCCGGATCGGCCTTGGATTTCTTGGATTATCCAGAACACATCTTCCTTCATTCAGCAAGATATGTTCTGGGGGGCAAAATGTTGACCTGCTTTTTAGTCAAAGCAGTCATACATGGAATCTCTTCTGAACAATACGCTCAAGTGTTGGGAATACCGTCAGAAGACAGCAAGCGATTTGGTTGAAATCGCATCACAAACAAAGAATGGCCCGGATCTCCTATCGGACGACCTTTTCTGGGCCCGAAATCATCAATTACAGAGCTGAGCTCTGTAATTCTCGTAGCTCTCTGAATAAGCTTCAGTTTGAGCTTTGGCTCAACTCAATCGGACTTACGGTTTGAAAGTTATGCCCATTTCCGTGAATGGATGCAGAACCGGAAACTTGGATTTGGAATTAGCATATCCCTTTCGGATCGGATCGGCCTAGGAGGACCGGATCGGATTAAGACATCACTCCTTCACCAACTCAGCATCTTCCCTTCAACGCACAGGTGCCGGATCGGATTGGAGACCCCGGTTCGGATCGGGATGAGGCAGACCCGACCCGCCTGCATTAATCTACACAAAACTTCGCAATGTCTTCGGCTCGAAAGCTCCGCACCGGTTCGGATCGAGACCGAACCGATCCCCCTCGACTCTGCACAGAAGTGCACGCACGCTCTCTGCTAGAACAACCGGCTCGGTTCGGATCCAATCCGAACCGACTGGGCCTGCTGCTGCCACACTTCAGATTTGACTGATTCTCTTGCCATAACCACCTCCTACAAACACGGATCGGCCTCCACCAATCCTAGCACGACCTGAATACCACTTCTCCACTACTTCCGAGATCACCTCGGCGCGTGCCACGTGCCCCTCCGATCCGAACCGATTCAGACTCCCTGGCACTCCTCTACGCCTATAAATACACCACAACATGGCCATTTCAAGGGACTTTTGGCACTTGTTCTGGAGGGATTCCACCATTATCGACACAAGGACTTTGTGAACAGCGGAAGACCGCCCTCTAATCAATCAAAACACGAGGATTTCGTGTATAATCTTCCCTTTAATCTCCTCTTCTTCACTGTAAACACGAGGATTTCATGTATAAACTGCAAACAAACGTCATTGTAATAGTTTACTTAAGATTTAAGAAACTATAAAGTGGACGTAGGCTTGGATTGAGCCCAACCACTATAAAAATATTGTGTGTATGCTTTACTTTTACTGCTTTTTCTGCATTGTTCGGTGATCGTGAGGTTGTCACGTTGAATTTGGGTGTTAATACCAAAATTTGGTCTAACATTTTCACACATATTTGCTTTCTCTTCTTTGCAGGTATGGATTATACTTGCAGCTGGCAGGCCCGGATCGGCCTTGGATTTCTTGGATTATCCAGAACACATCTTCCTTCATTCAGCAAGATATGTTCTGGGGGGCAAAATGTTGACCTGCTTTTTAGTCAAAGCAGTCATACATGGAATCTCTTCTGAACAATACGCTCAAGTGTTGGGAATACCGTCAGAAGACAGCAAGCGATTTGGTTGAAATCGCATCACAAACAAAGAATGGCCCGGATCTCCTATCGGACGACCTTTTCTGGGCCCGAAATCATCAATTACAGAGCTGAGCTCTGTAATTCTCGTAGCTCTCTGAATAAGCTTCAGTTTGAGCTTTGGCTCAACTCAATCGGACTTACGGTTTGAAAGTTATGCCCATTTCCGTGAATGGATGCAGAACCGGAAACTTGGATTTGGAATTAGCATATCCCTTTCGGATCGGATCGGCCTAGGAGGACCGGATCGGATTAAGACATCACTCCTTCACCAACTCAGCATCTTCCCTTCAACGCACAGGTGCCGGATCGGATTGGAGACCCCGGTTCGGATCGGGATGAGGCAGACCCGACCCGCCTGCATTAATCTACACAAAACTTCGCAATGTCTTCGGCTCGAAAGCTCCGCACCGGTTCGGATCGAGACCGAACCGATCCCCCTCGACTCTGCACAGAAGTGCACGCACGCTCTCTGCTAGAACAACCGGCTCGGTTCGGATCCAATCCGAACCGACTGGGCCTGCTGCTGCCACACTTCAGATTTGACTGATTCTCTTGCCATAACCACCTCCTACAAACACGGATCGGCCTCCACCAATCCTAGCACGACCTGAATACCACTTCTCCACTACTTCCGAGATCACCTCGGCGCGTGCCACGTGCCCCTCCGATCCGAACCGATTCAGACTCCCTGGCACTCCTCTACGCCTATAAATACACCACAACATGGCCATTTCAAGGGACTTTTGGCACTTGTTCTGGAGGGATTCCACCATTATCGACACAAGGACTTTGTGAACAGCGGAAGACCGCCCTCTAATCAATCAAAACACGAGGATTTCGTGTATAATCTTCCCTTTAATCTCCTCTTCTTCACTGTAAACACGAGGATTTCATGTATAAACTGCAAACAAACGTCATTGTAATAGTTTACTTAAGATTTAAGAAACTATAAAGTGGACGTAGGCTTGGATTGAGCCCAACCACTATAAAAATATTGTGTGTATGCTTTACTTTTACTGCTTTTTCTGCATTGTTCGGTGATCGTGAGGTTGTCACGTTGAATTTGGGTGTTAATACCAAAATTTGGTCTAACATTTTCACACATATTTGCTTTCTCTTCTTTGCAGGTATGGATTATACTTGCAGCTGGCAGGCCCGGATCGGCCTTGGATTTCTTGGATTATCCAGAACACATCTTCCTTCATTCAGCAAGATATGTTCTGGGGGGCAAAATGTTGACCTGCTTTTTAGTCAAAGCAGTCATACATGGAATCTCTTCTGAACAATACGCTCAAGTGTTGGGAATACCGTCAGAAGACAGCAAGCGATTTGGTTGAAATCGCATCACAAACAAAGAATGGCCCGGATCTCCTATCGGACGACCTTTTCTGGGCCCGAAATCATCAATTACGGAGCTGAGCTCAGTAATTCTCGTAGCTCTCTGAATAAGCTTCAGTTTGAGCTTTGGTTCAACTCAATCGGACTTACGGTTTGAAAGTTATGCCCATTTCCGTGAACGGATGCAGAACCGGAAACTTGGATTTGGAATTAGCATATCCCTTTCGGATCGGATCGGCCTAGGAGGACCGGATCGGATTAAGACATCACTCCTTCACCAAATCAGCATCTTCCCTTCAACGCACAGGTGCCGGATCGGATTGGAGACCCCGGTTCGGATCGGGATGAGGCAGACCCGACCCGCCTGCATTAATCTACACAAAACTTCGCAATGTCTTCGGCTCCAAAGCTCCGCACCAGTTCGGATCGAGACCGAACCGATCCCCCTCGACTCTGCACAGAAGTGCACGCACGCTCTCTGCTAGAACAACCGGCTCGGTTCGGATCCAATCCGAACCGACTGGGCCTGCTGCTGCCACACTTCAGATTTGACTGATTCTCTTGCCATAACCACCTCCTACAAACACGGATCGGCCTCCACCTATCCTAGCACGACCTGAATACCACTTCTCCACTACTTCCGAGATCACCTCAGCGCGTGCCACGTGCCCCTCCGATCCGAACCGATTCAGACTCCCTGGCACTCCTCTACGCCTATAAATACACCACAACATGGCCATTTCAAGGGACTTTTGGCACTTGTTCTGGAGGGATTCCACCATTATCGACACAAGGACTTTGTGAACAGCGGAAGACCGCCCTCTAATCAATCAAAACACGAGGATTTCGTGTATAATCTTCCCTTTAATCTCCTCTTCTTCACTGTAAACACGAGGATTTCATGTATAAACTGCAAACAAACGTCATTGTAATAGTTTACTTAAGATTTAAGAAACTATAAAGTGGACGTAGGCTTGGATTGAGCCCAACCACTATAAAAATATTGTGTGTATGCTTTACTTTTACTGCTTTTTCTGCATTGTTCGGTGATCGTGAGGTTGTCACGTTGAATTTGGGTGTTAATACCAAAATTTGGTCTAACATTTTCACACATATTTGCTTTCTCTTCTTCGCAGGTATGGATTATACTTGCAGCTGGCAGGCCCGGATCGGCCTTGGATTTCTTGGATTATCCAGAACACATCTTCCTTCATTCAGCAAGATATGTTCTGGGGGGCAAAATGTTGACCTGCTTTTTAGTCAAAGCAGTCATACATGGAATCTCTTCTGAACAATACGCTCAAGTGTTGGGAATACCGTCAGAAGACAGCAAGCGATTTGGTTGAAATCGCATCACAAACAAAGAATGGCCCGGATCTCCTATCGGACGACCTTTTCTGGGCCCGAAATCATCAATTACAGAGCTGAGCTCTGTAATTCTCGTAGCTCTCTGAATAAGCTTCAGTTTGAGCTTTGGCTCAACTCAATCGGACTTACGGTTTGAAAGTTATGCCCATTTCCGTGAATGGATGCAGAACCGGAAACTTGGATTTGGAATTAGCATATCCCTTTCGGATCGGATCGGCCTAGGAGGACCGGATCGGATTAAGACATCACTCCTTCACCAACTCAGCATCTTCCCTTCAACGCACAGGTGCCGGATCGGATTGGAGACCCCGGTTCGGATCGGGATGAGGCAGACCCGACCCGCCTGCATTAATCTACACAAAACTTCGCAATGTCTTCGGCTCGAAAGCTCCGCACCGGTTCGGATCGAGACCGAACCGATCCCCCTCGACTCTGCACAGAAGTGCACGCACGCTCTCTGCTAGAACAACCGGCTCGGTTCGGATCCAATCCGAACCGACTGGGCCTGCTGCTGCCACACTTCAGATTTGACTGATTCTCTTGCCATAACCACCTCCTACAAACACGGATCGGCCTCCACCAATCCTAGCACGACCTGAATACCACTTCTCCACTACTTCCGAGATCACCTCGGCGCGTGCCACGTGCCCCTCCGATCCGAACCGATTCAGACTCCCTGGCACTCCTCTACGCCTATAAATACACCACAACATGGCCATTTCAAGGGACTTTTGGCACTTGTTCTGGAGGGATTCCACCATTATCGACACAAGGACTTTGTGAACAGCGGAAGACCGCCCTCTAATCAATCAAAACACGAGGATTTCGTGTATAATCTTCCCTTTAATCTCCTCTTCTTCACTGTAAACACGAGGATTTCATGTATAAACTGCAAACAAACGTCATTGTAATAGTTTACTTAAGATTTAAGAAACTATAAAGTGGACGTAGGCTTGGATTGAGCCCAACCACTATAAAAATATTGTGTGTATGCTTTACTTTTACTGCTTTTTCTGCATTGTTCGGTGATCGTGAGGTTGTCACGTTGAATTTGGGTGTTAATACCAAAATTTGGTCTAACATTTTCACACATATTTGCTTTCTCTTCTTCGCAGGTATGGATTATACTTGCAGCTGGCAGGCCCGGATCGGCCTTGGATTTCTTGGATTATCCAGAACACATCTTCCTTCATTCAGCAAGATATGTTCTGGGGGGCAAAATGTTGACCTGCTTTTTAGTCAAAGCAGTCATACATGGAATCTCTTCTGAACAATACGCTCAAGTGTTGGGAATACCGTCAGAAGACAGCAAGCGATTTGGTTGAAATCGCATCACAAACAAAGAATGGCCCGGATCTCCTATCGGACGACCTTTTCTGGGCCCGAAATCATCAATTACGGAGCTGAGCTCAGTAATTCTCGTAGCTCTCTGAATAAGCTTCAGTTTGAGCTTTGGTTCAACTCAATCGGACTTACGGTTTGAAAGTTATGCCCATTTCCGTGAACGGATGCAGAACCGGAAACTTGGATTTGGAATTAGCATATCCCTTTCGGATCGGATCGGCCTAGGAGGACCGGATCGGATTAAGACATCACTCCTTCACCAACTCAGCATCTTCCCTTCAACGCACAGGTGCCGGATCGGATTGGAGACCCCGGTTCGGATCGGGATGAGGCAGACCCGACCCGCCTGCATTAATCTACACAAAACTTCGCAATGTCTTCGGCTCCAAAGCTCCGCACCGGTTCGGATCGAGATCGAACCGATCCCCCTCGACTCTGCACAGAAGTGCACGCACGCTCTCTGCTAGAACAACCGGCTCGGTTCGGATCCAATCCGAACCGACTGGGCCTGCTGCTGCCACACTTCAGATTTGACTGATTCTCTTGCCATAACCACCTCCTACAAACACGGATCGGCCTCCACCTATCCTAGCACGACCTGAATACCACTTCTCCACTACTTCCGAGATCACCTCAGCGCGTGCCACGTGCCCCTCCGATCCGAACCGATTCAGACTCCCTGGCACTCCTCTACGCCTATAAATACACCACAACATGGCCATTTCAAGGGACTTTTGGCACTTGTTCTGGAGGGATTCCACCATTATCGACACAAGGACTTTGTGAACAGCGGAAGACCGCCCTCTAATCAATCAAAACACGAGGATTTCGTGTATAATCTTCCCTTTAATCTCCTCTTCTTCACTGTAAACACGAGGATTTCATGTATAAACTGCAAACAAACGTCATTGTAATAGTTTACTTAAGATTTAAGAAACTATAAAGTGGACGTAGGCTTGGATTGAGCCCAACCACTATAAAAATATTGTGTGTATGCTTTACTTTTACTGCTTTTTCTGCATTGTTCGGTGATCGTGAGGTTGTCACGTTGAATTTGGGTGTTAATACCAAAATTTGGTCTAACATTTTCACACATATTTGCTTTCTCTTCTTCGCAGGTATGGATTATACTTGCAGCTGGCAGGCCCGGATCGGCCTTGGATTTCTTGGATTATCCAGAACACATCTTCCTTCATTCAGCAAGATATGTTCTGGGGGGCAAAATGTTGACCTGCTTTTTAGTCAAAGCAGTCATACATGGAATCTCTTCTGAACAATACGCTCAAGTGTTGGGAATACCGTCAGAAGACAGCAAGCGATTTGGTTGAAATCGCATCACAAACAAAGAATGGCCCGGATCTCCTATCGGACGACCTTTTCTGGGCCCGAAATCATCAATTACAGAGCTGAGCTCTGTAATTCTCGTAGCTCTCTGAATAAGCTTCAGTTTGAGCTTTGGCTCAACTCAATCGGACTTACGGTTTGAAAGTTATGCCCATTTCCGTGAATGGATGCAGAACCGGAAACTTGGATTTGGAATTAGCATATCCCTTTCGGATCGGATCGGCCTAGGAGGACCGGATCGGATTAAGACATCACTCCTTCACCAACTCAGCATCTTCCCTTCAACGCACAGGTGCCGGATCGGATTGGAGACCCCGGTTCGGATCGGGATGAGGCAGACCCGACCCGCCTGCATTAATCTACACAAAACTTCGCAATGTCTTCGGCTCGAAAGCTCCGCACCGGTTCGGATCGAGACCGAACCGATCCCCCTCGACTCTGCACAGAAGTGCACGCACGCTCTCTGCTAGAACAACCGGCTCGGTTCGGATCCAATCCGAACCGACTGGGCCTGCTGCTGCCACACTTCAGATTTGACTGATTCTCTTGCCATAACCACCTCCTACAAACACGGATCGGCCTCCACCAATCCTAGCACGACCTGAATACCACTTCTCCACTACTTCCGAGATCACCTCGGCGCGTGCCACGTGCCCCTCCGATCCGAACCGATTCAGACTCCCTGGCACTCCTCTACGCCTATAAATACACCACAACATGGCCATTTCAAGGGACTTTTGGCACTTGTTCTGGAGGGATTCCACCATTATCGACACAAGGACTTTGTGAACAGCGGAAGACCGCCCTCTAATCAATCAAAACACGAGGATTTCGTGTATAATCTTCCCTTTAATCTCCTCTTCTTCACTGTAAACACGAGGATTTCATGTATAAACTGCAAACAAACGTCATTGTAATAGTTTACTTAAGATTTAAGAAACTATAAAGTGGACGTAGGCTTGGATTGAGCCCAACCACTATAAAAATATTGTGTGTATGCTTTACTTTTACTGCTTTTTCTGCATTGTTCGGTGATCGTGAGGTTGTCACGTTGAATTTGGGTGTTAATACCAAAATTTGGTCTAACATTTTCACACATATTTGCTTTCTCTTCTTCGCAGGTATGGATTATACTTGCAGCTGGCAGGCCCGGATCGGCCTTGGATTTCTTGGATTATCCAGAACACATCTTCCTTCATTCAGCAAGATATGTTCTGGGGGGCAAAATGTTGACCTGCTTTTTAGTCAAAGCAGTCATACATGGAATCTCTTCTGAACAATACGCTCAAGTGTTGGGAATACCGTCAGAAGACAGCAAGCGATTTGGTTGAAATCGCATCACAAACAAAGAATGGCCCGGATCTCCTATCGGACGACCTTTTCTGGGCCCGAAATCATCAATTACGGAGCTGAGCTCAGTAATTCTCGTAGCTCTCTGAATAAGCTTCAGTTTGAGCTTTGGTTCAACTCAATCGGACTTACGGTTTGAAAGTTATGCCCATTTCCGTGAACGGATGCAGAACCGGAAACTTGGATTTGGAATTAGCATATCCCTTTCGGATCGGATCGGCCTAGGAGGACCGGATCGGATTAAGACATCACTCCTTCACCAACTCAGCATCTTCCCTTCAACGCACAGGTGCCGGATCGGATTGGAGACCCCGGTTCGGATCGGGATGAGGCAGACCCGACCCGCCTGCATTAATCTACACAAAACTTCGCAATGTCTTCGGCTCCAAAGCTCCGCACCGGTTCGGATCGAGACCGAACCGATCCCCCTCGACTCTGCACAGAAGTGCACGCACGCTCTCTGCTAGAACAACCGGCTCGGTTCGGATCCAATCCGAACCGACTGGGCCTGCTGCTGCCACACTTCAGATTTGACTGATTCTCTTGCCATAACCACCTCCTACAAACACGGATCGGCCTCCACCTATCCTAGCACGACCTGAATACCACTTCTCCACTACTTCCGAGATCACCTCAGCGCGTGCCACGTGCCCCTCCGATCCGAACCGATTCAGACTCCCTGGCACTCCTCTACGCCTATAAATACACCACAACATGGCCATTTCAAGGGACTTTTGGCACTTGTTCTGGAGGGATTCCACCATTATCGACACAAGGACTTTGTGAACAGCGGAAGACCGCCCTCTAATCAATCAAAACACGAGGATTTCGTGTATAATCTTCCCTTTAATCTCCTCTTCTTCACTGTAAACACGAGGATTTCATGTATAAACTGCAAACAAACGTCATTGTAATAGTTTACTTAAGATTTAAGAAACTATAAAGTGGACGTAGGCTTGGATTGAGCCCAACCACTATAAAAATATTGTGTGTATGCTTTACTTTTACTGCTTTTTCTGCATTGTTCGGTGATCGTGAGGTTGTCACGTTGAATTTGGGTGTTAATACCAAAATTTGGTCTAACATTTTCACACATATTTGCTTTCTCTTCTTCGCAGGTATGGATTATACTTGCAGCTGGCAGGCCCGGATCGGCCTTGGATTTCTTGGATTATCCAGAACACATCTTCCTTCATTCAGCAAGATATGTTCTGGGGGGCAAAATGTTGACCTGCTTTTTAGTCAAAGCAGTCATACATGGAATCTCTTCTGAACAATACGCTCAAGTGTTGGGAATACCGTCAGAAGACAGCAAGCGATTTGGTTGAAATCGCATCACAAACAAAGAATGGCCCGGATCTCCTATCGGACGACCTTTTCTGGGCCCGAAATCATCAATTACAGAGCTGAGCTCTGTAATTCTCGTAGCTCTCTGAATAAGCTTCAGTTTGAGCTTTGGCTCAACTCAATCGGACTTACGGTTTGAAAGTTATGCCCATTTCCGTGAATGGATGCAGAACCGGAAACTTGGATTTGGAATTAGCATATCCCTTTCGGATCGGATCGGCCTAGGAGGACCGGATCGGATTAAGACATCACTCCTTCACCAACTCAGCATCTTCCCTTCAACGCACAGGTGCCGGATCGGATTGGAGACCCCGGTTCGGATCGGGATGAGGCAGACCCGACCCGCCTGCATTAATCTACACAAAACTTCGCAATGTCTTCGGCTCGAAAGCTCCGCACCGGTTCGGATCGAGACCGAACCGATCCCCCTCGACTCTGCACAGAAGTGCACGCACGCTCTCTGCTAGAACAACCGGCTCGGTTCGGATCCAATCCGAACCGACTGGGCCTGCTGCTGCCACACTTCAGATTTGACTGATTCTCTTGCCATAACCACCTCCTACAAACACGGATCGGCCTCCACCAATCCTAGCACGACCTGAATACAACTTCTCCACTACTTCCGAGATCACCTCGGCGCGTGCCACGTGCCCCTCCGATCCGAACCGATTCAGACTCCCTGGCACTCCTCTACGCCTATAAATACACCACAACATGGCCATTTCAAGGGACTTTTGGCACTTGTTCTGGAGGGATTCCACCATTATCGACACAAGGACTTTGTGAACAGCGGAAGACCGCCCTCTAATCAATCAAAACACGAGGATTTCGTGTATAATCTTCCCTTTAATCTCCTCTTCTTCACTGTAAACACGAGGATTTCATGTATAAACTGCAAACAAACGTCATTGTAATAGTTTACTTAAGATTTAAGAAACTATAAAGTGGACGTAGGCTTGGATTGAGCCCAACCACTATAAAAATATTGTGTGTATGCTTTACTTTTACTGCTTTTTCTGCATTGTTCGGTGATCGTGAGGTTGTCACGTTGAATTTGGGTGTTAATACCAAAATTTGGTCTAACATTTTCACACATATTTGCTTTCTCTTCTTCGCAGGTATGGATTATACTTGCAGCTGGCAGGCCCGGATCGGCCTTGGATTTCTTGGATTATCCAGAACACATCTTCCTTCATTCAGCAAGATATGTTCTGGGGGGCAAAATGTTGACCTGCTTTTTAGTCAAAGCAGTCATACATGGAATCTCTTCTGAACAATACGCTCAAGTGTTGGGAATACCGTCAGAAGACAGCAAGCGATTTGGTTGAAATCGCATCACAAACAAAGAATGGCCCGGATCTCCTATCGGACGACCTTTTCTGGGCCCGAAATCATCAATTACGGAGCTGAGCTCAGTAATTCTCGTAGCTCTCTGAATAAGCTTCAGTTTGAGCTTTGGTTCAACTCAATCGGACTTACGGTTTGAAAGTTATGCCCATTTCCGTGAACGGATGCAGAACCGGAAACTTGGATTTGGAATTAGCATATCCCTTTCGGATCGGATCGGCCTAGGAGGACCGGATCGGATTAAGACATCACTCCTTCACCAACTCAGCATCTTCCCTTCAACGCACAGGTGCCGGATCGGATTGGAGACCCCGGTTCGGATCGGGATGAGGCAGACCCGACCCGCCTGCATTAATCTACACAAAACTTCGCAATGTCTTCGGCTCCAAAGCTCCGCACCGGTTCGGATCGAGACCGAACCGATCCCCCTCGACTCTGCACAGAAGTGCACGCACGCTCTCTGCTAGAACAACCGGCTCGGTTCGGATCCAATCCGAACCGACTGGGCCTGCTGCTGCCACACTTCAGATTTGACTGATTCTCTTGCCATAACCACCTCCTACAAACACGGATCGGCCTCCACCTATCCTAGCACGACCTGAATACCACTTCTCCACTACTTCCGAGATCACCTCAGCGCGTGCCACGTGCCCCTCCGATCCGAACCGATTCAGACTCCCTGGCACTCCTCTACGCCTATAAATACACCACAACATGGCCATTTCAAGGGACTTTTGGCACTTGTTCTGGAGGGATTCCACCATTATCGACACAAGGACTTTGTGAACAGCGGAAGACCGCCCTCTAATCAATCAAAACACGAGGATTTCGTGTATAATCTTCCCTTTAATCTCCTCTTCTTCACTGTAAACACGAGGATTTCATGTATAAACTGCAAACAAACGTCATTGTAATAGTTTACTTAAGATTTAAGAAACTATAAAGTGGACGTAGGCTTGGATTGAGCCCAACCACTATAAAAATATTGTGTGTATGCTTTACTTTTACTGCTTTTTCTGCATTGTTCGGTGATCGTGAGGTTGTCACGTTGAATTTGGGTGTTAATACCAAAATTTGGTCTAACATTTTCACACATATTTGCTTTCTCTTCTTCGCAGGTATGGATTATACTTGCAGCTGGCAGGCCCGGATCGGCCTTGGATTTCTTGGATTATCCAGAACACATCTTCCTTCATTCAGCAAGATATGTTCTGGGGGGCAAAATGTTGACCCGCTTTTTAGTCAAAGCAGTCATACATGGAATCTCTTCTGAACAATACGCTCAAGTGTTGGGAATACCGTCAGAAGACAGCAAGCGATTTGGTTGAAATCGCATCACAAACAAAGAATGGCCCGGATCTCCTATCGGACGACCTTTTCTGGGCCCGAAATCATCAATTACGGAGCTGAGCTCAGTAATTCTCGTAGCTCTCTGAATAAGCTTCAGTTTGAGCTTTGGTTCAACTCAATCGGACTTACGGTTTGAAAGTTATGCCCATTTCCGTGAACGGATGCAGAACCGGAAACTTGGATTTGGAATTAGCATATCCCTTTCGGATCGGATCGGCCTAGGAGGACCGGATCGGATTAAGACATCACTCCTTCACCAACTCAGCATCTTCCCTTCAACGCACAGGTGCCGGATCGGATTGGAGACCCTGGTTCGGATCGGGATGAGGCAGACCCGACCCGCCTGCATTAATCTACACAAAACTTCGCAATGTCTTCGGCTCCAAAGCTCCGCACCGGTTCGGATCGAGACCGAACCGATCCCCCTCGACTCTGCACAGAAGTGCACGCACGCTCTCTGCTAGAACAACCGGCTCGGTTCGGATCCAATCCGAACCGACTGGGCCTGCTGCTGCCACACTTCAGATTTGACTGATTCTCTTGCCATAACCACCTCCTACAAACACGGATCGGCCTCCACCTATCCTAGCACGACCTGAATACCACTTCTCCACTACTTCCGAGATCACCTCAGCGCGTGCCACGTGCCCCTCCGATCCGAACCGATTCAGACTCCCTGGCACTCCTCTACGCCTATAAATACACCACAACATGGCCATTTCAAGGGACTTTTGGCACTTGTTCTGGAGGGATTCCACCATTATCGACACAAGGACTTTGTGAACAGCGGAAGACCGCCCTTTAATCAATCAAAACACGAGGATTTCGCGTATAATCTTCCCTTTAATCTCCTCTTCTTCACTGTAAACACGAGGATTTCATGTATAAACTGCAAACAAACGTCATTGTAATAGTTTACTTAAGATTTAAGAAACTATAAAGTGGACGTAGGCTTGGATTGAGCCCAACCACTATAAAAATATTGTGTGTATGCTTTACTTTTACTGCTTTTTCTGCATTGTTCGGTGATCGTGAGGTTGTCACGTTGAATTTGGGTGTTAATACCAAAATTTGGTCTAACATTTTCACACAAATTTGCTTTCTCTTCTTCGCAGGTATGTATTATACTTGCAGCTGGCAGGCCCGGATCGGCCTTGGATTTCTTCGATTATCCAGAACACATCTTCCTTCATTCAGCAAGATATGTTCTGGGGGGCAAAATGTTGACCCGCTTTTTAGTCAAAGCAGTCATACATGGAATCTCATCTGAACAATACGCTCAAGTGTTGGGAATACCGTCAGAAGACAGCAAGCGATTTGGTTGAAATCGCATCACAAACAAAGAATGGCCCGGATCTCCTATCGGACGACCTTTTCTGGGCCCGAAATCATCAATTACAGAGCTGAGCTCTGTAATTCTCGTAGCTCTCTGAATAAGCTTCAGTTTGAGCTTTGGCTCAACTCAATCGGACTTACGGTTTGAAAGTTATGCCCATTTCCGTGAATGGATGCAGAACCGGAAACTTGGATTTGGAATTAGCATATCCCTTTCGGATCGGATCGGCCTAGGAGGACCGGATCGGATTAAGACATCACTCCTTCACCAACTCAGCATCTTCCCTTCAACGCACATGTGCCGGATCGGATTGGAGACCCCGGTTCGGATCGGGATGAGGCAGACCCGACCCGCCTGCATTAATCTACACAAAACTTCGCAATGTCTTCGGCTCGAAAGCTCCGCACCGGTTCGGATCGAGACCGAACCGATCCCCCTCGACTCTGCACAGAAGTGCACGCACGCTCTCTGCTAGAACAACCGGCTCGGTTCGGATCCAATCCGAACCGACTGGGCCTGCTGCTGCCACACTTCAGATTTGACTGATTCTCTTGCCATAACCACCTCCTACAAACACGGATCGGCCTCCACCAATCCTAGCACGACCTGAATACCACTTCTCCACTACTTCCGAGATCACCTCGGCGCGTGCCACGTGCCCCTCCGATCCGAACCGATTCAGACTCCCTGGCACTCCTCTACGCCTATAAATACACCACAACATGGCCATTTCAAGGGACTTTTGGCACTTGTTCTGGAGGGATTCCACCATTATCGACACAAGGACTTTGTGAACAGCGGAAGACCGCCCTCTAATCAATCAAAACACGAGGATTTCGTGTATAATCTTCCCTTTAATCTCCTCTTCTTCACTGTAAACACGAGGATTTCATGTATAAACTGCAAACAAACGTCATTGTAATAGTTTACTTAAGATTTAAGAAACTATAAAGTGGACGTAGGCTTGGATTGAGCCCAACCACTATAAAAATATTGTGTGTATGCTTTACTTTTACTGCTTTTTCTGCATTGTTCGGTGATCGTGAGGTTGTCACGTTGAATTTGGGTGTTAATACCAAAATTTGGTCTAACATTTTCACACATATTTGCTTTCTCTTCTTCGCAGGTATGGATTATACTTGCAGCTGGCAGGCCCGGATCGGCCTTGGATTTCTTGGATTATCCAGAACACATCTTCCTTCATTCAGCAAGATATGTTCTGGGGGGCAAAATGTTGACCTGCTTTTTAGTCAAAGCAGTCATACATGGAATCTCTTCTGAACAATACGCTCAAGTGTTGGGAATACCGTCAGAAGACAGCAAGCGATTTGGTTGAAATCGCATCACAAACAAAGAATGGCCCGGATCTCCTATCGGACGACCTTTTCTGGGCCCGAAATCATCAATTACAGAGCTGAGCTCTGTAATTCTCGTAGCTCTCTGAATAAGCTTCAGTTTGAGCTTTGGCTCAACTCAATCGGACTTACGGTTTGAAAGTTATGCCCATTTCCGTGAATGGATGCAGAACCGGAAACTTGGATTTGGAATTAGCATATCCCTTTCGGATCGGATCGGCCTAGGAGGACCGGATCGGATTAAGACATCACTCCTTCACCAACTCAGCATCTTCCCTTCAACGCACATGTGCCGGATCGGATTGGAGACCCCGGTTCGGATCGGGATGAGGCAGACCCGACCCGCCTGCATTAATCTACACAAAACTTCGCAATGTCTTCGGCTCGAAAGCTCCGCACCGGTTCGGATCGAGACCGAACCGATCCCCCTCGACTCTGCACAGAAGTGCACGCACGCTCTCTGCTAGAACAACCGGCTCGGTTCGGATCCAATCCGAACCGACTGGGCCTGCTGCTGCCACACTTCAGATTTGACTGATTCTCTTGCCATAACCACCTCCTACAAACACGGATCGGCCTCCACCAATCCTAGCACGACCTGAATACCACTTCTCCACTACTTCCGAGATCACCTCGGCGCGTGCCACGTGCCCCTCCGATCCGAACCGATTCAGACTCCCTGGCACTCCTCTACGCCTATAAATACACCACAACATGGCCATTTCAAGGGACTTTTGGCACTTGTTCTGGAGGGATTCCACCATTATCGACACAAGGACTTTGTGAACAGCGGAAGACCGCCCTCTAATCAATCAAAACACGAGGATTTCGTGTATAATCTTCCCTTTAATCTCCTCTTCTTCACTGTAAACACGAGGATTTCATGTATAAACTGCAAACAAACGTCATTGTAATAGTTTACTTAAGATTTAAGAAACTATAAAGTGGACGTAGGCTTGGATTGAGCCCAACCACTATAAAAATATTGTGTGTATGCTTTACTTTTACTGCTTTTTCTGCATTGTTCGGTGATCGTGAGGTTGTCACGTTGAATTTGGGTGTTAATACCAAAATTTGGTCTAACATTTTCACACATATTTGCTTTCTCTTCTTCGCAGGTATGGATTATACTTGCAGCTGGCAGGCCCGGATCGGCCTTGGATTTCTTGGATTATCCAGAACACATCTTCCTTCATTCAGCAAGATATGTTCTGGGGGGCAAAATGTTGACCTGCTTTTTAGTCAAAGCAGTCATACATGGAATCTCTTCTGAACAATACGCTCAAGTGTTGGGAATACCGTCAGAAGACAGCAAGCGATTTGGTTGAAATCGCATCACAAACAAAGAATGGCCCGGATCTCCTATCGGACGACCTTTTCTGGGCCCGAAATCATCAATTACGGAGCTGAGCTCAGTAATTCTCGTAGCTCTCTGAATAAGCTTCAGTTTGAGCTTTGGTTCAACTCAATCGGACTTACGGTTTGAAAGTTATGCCCATTTCCGTGAACGGATGCAGAACCGGAAACTTGGATTTGGAATTAGCATATCCCTTTCGGATCGGATCGGCCTAGGAGGACCGGATCGGATTAAGACATCACTCCTTCACCAACTCAGCATCTTCCCTTCAACGCACAGGTGCCGGATCGGATTGGAGACCCCGGTTCGGATCGGGATGAGGCAGACCCGACCCGCCTGCATTAATCTACACAAAACTTCGCAATGTCTTCGGCTCCAAAGCTCCGCACCGGTTCGGATCGAGACCGAACCGATCCCCCTCGACTCTGCACAGAAGTGCACGCACGCTCTCTGCTAGAACAACCGGCTCGGTTCGGATCCAATCCGAACCGACTGGGCCTGCTGCTGCCACACTTCAGATTTGACTGATTCTCTTGCCATAACCACCTCCTACAAACACGGATCGGCCTCCACCTATCCTAGCACGACCTGAATACCACTTCTCCACTACTTCCGAGATCACCTCAGCGCGTGCCACGTGCCCCTCCGATCCGAACCGATTCAGACTCCCTGGCACTCCTCTACGCCTATAAATACACCACAACATGGCCATTTCAAGGGACTTTTGGCACTTGTTCTGGAGGGATTCCACCATTATCGACACAAGGACTTTGTGAACAGCGGAAGACCGCCCTCTAATCAATCAAAACACGAGGATTTCGTGTATAATCTTCCCTTTAATCTCCTCTTCTTCACTGTAAACACGAGGATTTCATGTATAAACTGCAAACAAACGTCATTGTAATAGTTTACTTAAGATTTAAGAAACTATAAAGTGGACGTAGGCTTGGATTGAGCCCAACCACTATAAAAATATTGTGTGTATGCTTTACTTTTACTGCTTTTTCTGCATTGTTCGGTGATCGTGAGGTTGTCACGTTGAATTTGGGTGTTAATACCAAAATTTGGTCTAACATTTTCACACATATTTGCTTTCTCTTCTTCGCAGGTATGGATTATACTTGCAGCTGGCAGGCCCGGATCGGCCTTGGATTTCTTGGATTATCCAGAACACATCTTCCTTCATTCAGCAAGATATGTTCTGGGGGGCAAAATGTTGACCCGCTTTTTAGTCAAAGCAGTCATACATGGAATCTCTTCTGAACAATACGCTCAAGTGTTGGGAATACCGTCAGAAGACAGCAAGCGATTTGGTTGAAATCGCATCACAAACAAAGAATGGCCCGGATCTCCTATCGGACGACCTTTTCTGGGCCCGAAATCATCAATTACGGAGCTGAGCTCAGTAATTCTCGTAGCTCTCTGAATAAGCTTCAGTTTGAGCTTTGGTTCAACTCAATCGGACTTACGGTTTGAAAGTTATGCCCATTTCCGTGAACGGATGCAGAACCGGAAACTTGGATTTGGAATTAGCATATCCCTTTCGGATCGGATCGGCCTAGGAGGACCGGATCGGATTAAGACATCACTCCTTCACCAACTCAGCATCTTCCCTTCAACGCACAGGTGCCGGATCGGATTGGAGACCCCGGTTCGGATCGGGATGAGGCAGACCCGACCCGCCTGCATTAATCTACACAAAACTTCGCAATGTCTTCGGCTCCAAAGCTCCGCACCGGTTCGGATCGAGACCGAACCGATCCCCCTCGACTCTGCACAGAAGTGCACGCACGCTCTCTGCTAGAACAACCGGCTCGGTTCGGATCCAATCCGAACCGACTGGGCCTGCTGCTGCCACACTTCAGATTTGACTGATTCTCTTGCCATAACCACCTCCTACAAACACGGATCGGCCTCCACCTATCCTAGCACGACCTGAATACCACTTCTCCACTACTTCCGAGATCACCTCAGCGCGTGCCACGTGCCCCTCCGATCCGAACCGATTCAGACTCCCTGGCACTCCTCTACGCCTATAAATACACCACAACATGGCCATTTCAAGGGACTTTTGGCACTTGTTCTGGAGGGATTCCACCATTATCGACACAAGGACTTTGTGAACAGCGGAAGACCGCCCTTTAATCAATCAAAACACGAGGATTTCGCGTATAATCTTCCCTTTAATCTCCTCTTCTTCACTGTAAACACGAGGATTTCATGTATAAACTGCAAACAAACGTCATTGTAATAGTTTACTTAAGATTTAAGAAACTATAAAGTGGACGTAGGCTTGGATTGAGCCCAACCACTATAAAAATATTGTGTGTATGCTTTACTTTTACTGCTTTTTCTGCATTGTTCGGTGATCGTGAGGTTGTCACGTTGAATTTGGGTGTTAATACCAAAATTTGGTCTAACATTTTCACACAAATTTGCTTTCTCTTCTTCGCAGGTATGTATTATACTTGCAGCTGGCAGGCCCGGATCGGCCTTGGATTTCTTCGATTATCCAGAACACATCTTCCTTCATTCAGCAAGATATGTTCTGGGGGGCAAAATGTTGACCCGCTTTTTAGTCAAAGCAGTCATACATGGAATCTCATCTGAACAATACGCTCAAGTGTTGGGAATACCGTCAGAAGACAGCAAGCGATTTGGTTGAAATCGCATCACAAACAAAGAATGGCCCGGATCTCCTATCGGACGACCTTTTCTGGGCCCGAAATCATCAATTACGGAGCTGAGCTCAGTAATTCTCGTAGCTCTCTGAATAAGCTTCAGTTTGAGCTTTGGTTCAACTCAATCGGACTTACGGTTTGAAAGTTATGCCCATTTCCGTGAACGGATGCAGAACCGGAAACTTGGATTTGGAATTAGCATATCCCTTTCGGATCGGATCGGCCTAGGAGGACCGGATCGGATTAAGACATCACTCCTTCACCAACTCAGCATCTTCCCTTCAACGCACAGGTGCCGGATCGGATTGGAGACCCCGGTTCGGATCGGGATGAGGCAGACCCGACCCGCCTGCATTAATCTACACAAAACTTCGCAATGTCTTCGGCTCGAAAGCTCCGCACCGGTTCGGATCGAGACCGAACCGATCCCCCTCGACTCTGCACAGAAGTGCACGCACGCTCTCTGCTAGAACAACCGGCTCGGTTCGGATCCAATCCGAACCGACTGGGCCTGCTGCTGCCACACTTCAGATTTGACTGATTCTCTTGCCATAACCACCTCCTACAAACACGGATCGGCCTCCACCAATCCTAGCACGACCTGAATACCACTTCTCCACTACTTCCGAGATCACCTCGGCGCGTGCCACGTGCCCCTCCGATCCGAACCGATTCAGACTCCCTGGCACTCCTCTACGCCTATAAATACACCACAACATGGCCATTTCAAGGGACTTTTGGCACTTGTTCTGGAGGGATTCCACCATTATCGACACAAGGACTTTGTGAACAGCGGAAGACCGCCCTCTAATCAATCAAAACACGAGGATTTCGTGTATAATCTTCCCTTTAATCTCCTCTTCTTCACTGTAAACACGAGGATTTCATGTATAAACTGCAAACAAACGTCATTGTAATAGTTTACTTAAGATTTAAGAAACTATAAAGTGGACGTAGGCTTGGATTGAGCCCAACCACTATAAAAATATTGTGTGTATGCTTTACTTTTACTGCTTTTTCTGCATTGTTCGGTGATCGTGAGGTTGTCACGTTGAATTTGGGTGTTAATACCAAAATTTGGTCTAACATTTTCACACATATTTGCTTTCTCTTCTTCGCAGGTATGGATTATACTTGCAGCTGGCAGGCCCGGATCGGCCTTGGATTTCTTGGATTATCCAGAACACATCTTCCTTCATTCAGCAAGATATGTTCTGGGGGGCAAAATGTTGACCTGCTTTTTAGTCAAAGCAGTCATACATGGAATCTCTTCTGAACAATACGCTCAAGTGTTGGGAATACCGTCAGAAGACAGCAAGCGATTTGGTTGAAATCGCATCACAAACAAAGAATGGCCCGGATCTCCTATCGGACGACCTTTTCTGGGCCCGAAATCATCAATTACGGAGCTGAGCTCAGTAATTCTCGTAGCTCTCTGAATAAGCTTCAGTTTGAGCTTTGGTTCAACTCAATCGGACTTACGGTTTGAAAGTTATGCCCATTTCCGTGAACGGATGCAGAACCGGAAACTTGGATTTGGAATTAGCATATCCCTTTCGGATCGGATCGGCCTAGGAGGACCGGATCGGATTAAGACATCACTCCTTCACCAACTCAGCATCTTCCCTTCAACGCACAGGTGCCGGATCGGATTGGAGACCCCGGTTCGGATCGGGATGAGGCAGACCCGACCCGCCTGCATTAATCTACACAAAACTTCGCAATGTCTTCGGCTCCAAAGCTCCGCACCGGTTCGGATCGAGACCGAACCGATCCCCCTCGACTCTGCACAGAAGTGCACGCACGCTCTCTGCTAGAACAACCGGCTCGGTTCGGATCCAATCCGAACCGACTGGGCCTGCTGCTGCCACACTTCAGATTTGACTGATTCTCTTGCCATAACCACCTCCTACAAACACGGATCGGCCTCCACCTATCCTAGCACGACCTGAATACCACTTCTCCACTACTTCCGAGATCACCTCAGCGCGTGCCACGTGCCCCTCCGATCCGAACCGATTCAGACTCCCTGGCACTCCTCTACGCCTATAAATACACCACAACATGGCCATTTCAAGGGACTTTTGGCACTTGTTCTGGAGGGATTCCACCATTATCGACACAAGGACTTTGTGAACAGCGGAAGACCGCCCTCTAATCAATCAAAACACGAGGATTTCGTGTATAATCTTCCCTTTAATCTCCTCTTCTTCACTGTAAACACGAGGATTTCATGTATAAACTGCAAACAAACGTCATTGTAATAGTTTACTTAAGATTTAAGAAACTATAAAGTGGACGTAGGCTTGGATTGAGCCCAACCACTATAAAAATATTGTGTGTATGCTTTACTTTTACTGCTTTTTCTGCATTGTTCGGTGATCGTGAGGTTGTCACGTTGAATTTGGGTGTTAATACCAAAATTTGGTCTAACATTTTCACACATATTTGCTTTCTCTTCTTCGCAGGTATGGATTATACTTGCAGCTGGCAGGCCCGGATCGGCCTTGGATTTCTTGGATTATCCAGAACACATCTTCCTTCATTCAGCAAGATATGTTCTGGGGGGCAAAATGTTGACCCGCTTTTTAGTCAAAGCAGTCATACATGGAATCTCTTCTGAACAATACGCTCAAGTGTTGGGAATACCGTCAGAAGACAGCAAGCGATTTGGTTGAAATCGCATCACAAACAAAGAATGGCCCGGATCTCCTATCGGACGACCTTTTCTGGGCCCGAAATCATCAATTACGGAGCTGAGCTCAGTAATTCTCGTAGCTCTCTGAATAAGCTTCAGTTTGAGCTTTGGTTCAACTCAATCGGACTTACGGTTTGAAAGTTATGCCCATTTCCGTGAACGGATGCAGAACCGGAAACTTGGATTTGGAATTAGCATATCCCTTTCGGATCGGATCGGCCTAGGAGGACCGGATCGGATTAAGACATCACTCCTTCACCAACTCAGCATCTTCCCTTCAACGCACAGGTGCCGGATCGGATTGGAGACCCCGGTTCGGATCGGGATGAGGCAGACCCGACCCGCCTGCATTAATCTACACAAAACTTCGCAATGTCTTCGGCTCCAAAGCTCCGCACCGGTTCGGATCGAGACCGAACCGATCCCCCTCGACTCTGCACAGAAGTGCACGCACGCTCTCTGCTAGAACAACCGGCTCGGTTCGGATCCAATCCGAACCGACTGGGCCTGCTGCTGCCACACTTCAGATTTGACTGATTCTCTTGCCATAACCACCTCCTACAAACACGGATCGGCCTCCACCTATCCTAGCACGACCTGAATACCACTTCTCCACTACTTCCGAGATCACCTCAGCGCGTGCCACGTGCCCCTCCGATCCGAACCGATTCAGACTCCCTGGCACTCCTCTACGCCTATAAATACACCACAACATGGCCATTTCAAGGGACTTTTGGCACTTGTTCTGGAGGGATTCCACCATTATCGACACAAGGACTTTGTGAACAGCGGAAGACCGCCCTTTAATCAATCAAAACACGAGGATTTCGCGTATAATCTTCCCTTTAATCTCCTCTTCTTCACTGTAAACACGAGGATTTCATGTATAAACTGCAAACAAACGTCATTGTAATAGTTTACTTAAGATTTAAGAAACTATAAAGTGGACGTAGGCTTGGATTGAGCCCAACCACTATAAAAATATTGTGTGTATGCTTTACTTTTACTGCTTTTTCTGCATTGTTCGGTGATCGTGAGGTTGTCACGTTGAATTTGGGTGTTAATACCAAAATTTGGTCTAACATTTTCACACAAATTTGCTTTCTCTTCTTCGCAGGTATGTATTATACTTGCAGCTGGCAGGCCCGGATCGGCCTTGGATTTCTTCGATTATCCAGAACACATCTTCCTTCATTCAGCAAGATATGTTCTGGGGGGCAAAATGTTGACCCGCTTTTTAGTCAAAGCAGTCATACATGGAATCTCATCTGAACAATACGCTCAAGTGTTGGGAATACCGTCAGAAGACAGCAAGCGATTTGGTTGAAATCGCATCACAAACAAAGAATGGCCCGGATCTCCTATCGGACGACCTTTTCTGGGCCCGAAATCATCAATTACGGAGCTGAGCTCAGTAATTCTCGTAGCTCTCTGAATAATCTTCAGTTTGAGCTTTGGTTCAACTCAATCGGAGTTACGATTTGAAAGTTATGCCCATTTCCGTGAACGGATGCAGAACCAGAAACTTGGATTTGGAATTAGCATATCCCTTTCGGATCGGATCGGCCTAGGAGGACCGGATCGGATTAAGACATCACTCCTTCACCAACTCAGCATCTTCCCTTCAACGCACAGGTGCCGGATCGGATTGGAGACCCCGGTTCGGATCGGGATGAGGCAGACCCGACCCGCCTGCATTAATCTACACAAAACTTCGCAATGTCTTCGGCTCCAAAGCTCCGCACCGGTTCGGATCGAGACCGAACCGAGCCCCCTCGACTCTGCACAGAAGTGCACGCACGCTCTCTGCTAGAACAACCGGCTCGTTTCGGATCCAATCCGAACCGACTGGGCCTGCTGCTGCCACACTTCAGATTTGACTGATTCTCTTGCCATAACCACCTCCTACAAACACGGATCGGCCTCCACCAATCCTAGCACGACCTGAATACCACTTCTCCACTACTTCCGAGATCACCTCAGCGCGTGCCACGTGCCCCTCCTATCCGAACCGATTCAGACTCCCTGGCACTCCTCTACGCCTATAAATACACCACAACATGGCCATTTCAAGGGACTTTTGGCACTTGTTCTGGAGGGATTCCACCATTATCGACACAAGGACTTTGTGAACAGCGGAAGAACGCCCTCTAATCAATCAAAACACGAGGATTTCGTGTATAATCTTCCCTTTAATCTCCTCTTCTTCACTGTAAACACGAGGATTTCATGTATAAACTGCAAACAAACATCATTGTAATAGTTTACTTAAGATTTAAGAAACTATAAAGTGGACGTAGGCTTGGATTGAGCCCAACCACTATAAAAATATTGTGTGTATGCTTTACTTTTACTGCTTTTTCTGCATTGTTCGGTGATCGTGAGGTTGTCACGTTGAATATGGGTGTTAGTACCAAAATTTGGTCTAACATTTTCACACATATTTGCTTTCTCTTCTTCGCAGGTATGGATTATACTTGCAGCTGGCAGGCCCGGATCGGCCTTGGATTTCTTGGATTATCCAGAACACATCTTCCTTCATTCAGCAAGATATGTTCTGGGGGGCAAAATGTTGACCCGCTTTTTAGTCAAAGCATTCATACATGGAATCTCTTCTGAACAATACGCTCAAGTGTTGGGAATACCGTCAGAAGACAGCAAGCGATTTGGTTGAAATCGCATCACAAACAAAGAATGGCCCGGATCTCCTATCGGACGACGTTTTCTGGGCCCGAAATCATCAATTACGGAGCAAAGCTCAGTAATTCTCGTAGCTCTCTGAATAAGCTTCAGTTTGAGCTTTGGTTCAACTCAATCGGACTTACGGTTTGAAAGTTATGCCCATTTCCGTGAACGGATGCAGAACCGGAAACTTGGATTTGGAATTAGCATATCCCTTTCGGATCGGATCGGCCTAGGAGGACCGGATCGGATTAAGACATCACTCCTTCACCAACTCAGCATCTTCCCTTTAACGCACAGGTGCCGGATCGGATTGGAGACCCCGGTTCGGATCGGGATGAGGCAGATCCGACCCGCCTGCATTAATCTACACAAAACTTCGCAATGTCTTCGGCTCCAAAGCTCCGCACCGGTTCGGATCGAGACCGAACCGATCCCCCTCGACTCTGCACAGAAGTGCACGCACGCTCTCTGCTAGAACAACCGGCTCGTTTCGGATCCAATCTGAACCGACTGGGCCTGCTGCTGCCACACTTCAGATTTGACTGATTCTCTTGCCATAACCACCTCCTACAAACACGGATCGGCCTCCACCAATCCTAGCACGACCTGAATACCACTTCTCCACTACTTCCGAGATCACCTCAGCGCGTGCCACGTGCCCCTCCGATCCGAACCGATTCAGACTCCCTGGCACTCCTCTACGCCTATAAATACACCACAACATGGCCATTCCAAGGGACTTTTGGCACTTGTTCTGGAGGGATTCCACCATTATCGACACAAGGACTTTGTGAACAGCGGAAGAACGCCCTCTAATCAATCAAAACACGAGGATTTCGTGTATAATCTTCCCTTTAATCTCCTCTTCTTCACTGTAAACACGAGGATTTCATGTATAAACTGCAAACAAACATCATTGTAATAGTTTACTTAAGATTTAAGAAACTATAAAGTGGACGTAGGCTTGGATTGAGCCCAACCACTATAAAAATATTGTGTGTATGCTTTACTTTTACTGCTTTTTCTGCATTGTTCGGTGATCGTGAGGTTGTCACGTTGAATTTGGGTGTTAGTACCAAAATTTGGTCTAACATTTTCACACATATTTGCTTTCTCTTCTTCGCAGGTATGGATTATACTTGCAGCTGGCAGGCCCGGATCGGCCTTGGATTTCTTGGATTATCCAGAACACATCTTCCTTCATTCAGCAAGATATGTTCTGGGGGGCAAAATGTTGACCCGCTTTTTAGTCAAAGCAGTCATACATGGAATCTCTTCTGAACAATACGCTCAAGTGTTGGGAATACCGTCAGAAGACAGCAAGCGATTTGGTTGAAATCGCATCACAAACAAAGAATGGCCCGGATCTCCTATCGGACGACCTTTTCTGGGCCCGAAATCATCAATTACGGAGCTGAGCTCAGTAATTCTCATAGCTCTCTGAATAAGCTTCAGTTTGAGCTTTGGTTCAACTCAATCGGACTTACGGTTTGAAAGTTATGCCCATTTCCGTGAACGGATGCAGAACCGGAAACTTGGATTTGGAATTAGCATATCCCTTTCGGATCGGATCGGCCTAGGAGGACCGGATCGGATTAAGACATCACTCCTTCACCAACTCAGCATCTTCCCTTCAACGCACAGGTGCCGGATCGGATTGGAGACCCCGGTTCGGATCGGGATGAGGCAGACCCGACCCGCCTGCATTAATCTACACAAAACTTCGCAATGTCTTCGGCTCCAAAGCTCCGCACCGGTTCGGATCGAGACCGAACCGATCCCCCTCGACTCTGCACAGAAGTGCACGCACGCTCTCTGCTAGAACAACTGGCTCGGTTCGGATCCAATCCGAACCGACTGGGCCTGCTGCTGCCACACTTCAGATTTGACTGATTCTCTTGCCATAACCACCTCCTACAAACACGGATCGGCCTCCACCTATCCTAGCACGACCTGAATACCACTTCTCCACTACTTCCGAGATCACCTCAGCGCGTGCCACGTGCCCCTCCGATCCGAACCGATTCAGACTCCCTGGCACTCCTCTACGCCTATAAATACACCACAACATGGCCATTTCAAGGGACTTTTGGCACTTGTTCTGGAGGGATTCCACCATTATCGACACAAGGACTTTGTGAACAGCGGAAGACCGCCCTTTAATCAATCAAAACACGAGGATTTCGCGTATAATCTTCCCTTTAATCTCCTCTTCTTCACTGTAAACACGAGGATTTCATGTATAAACTGCAAACAAACGTCATTGTAATAGTTTACTTAAGATTTAAGAAACTATAAAGTGGACGTAGGCTTGGATTGAGCCCAACCACTATAAAAATATTGTGTGTATGCTTTACTTTTACTGCTTTTTCTGCATTGTTCGGTGATCGTGAGGTTGTCACGTTGAATTTGGGTGTTAATACCAAAATTTGGTCTAACATTTTCACACAAATTTGCTTTCTCTTCTTCGCAGGTATGTATTATACTTGCAGCTGGCAGGCCCGGATCGGCCTTGGATTTCTTCGATTATCCAGAACACATCTTCCTTCATTCAGCAAGATATGTTCTGGGGGGCAAAATGTTGACCCGCTTTTTAGTCAAAGCAGTCATACATGGAATCTCATCTGAACAATACGCTCAAGTGTTGGGAATACCGTCAGAAGACAGCAAGCGATTTGGTTGAAATCGCATCACAAACAAAGAATGGCCCGGATCTCCTATCGGACGACCTTTTCTGGGCCCGAAATCATCAATTACGGAGCTGAGCTCAGTAATTCTCGTAGCTCTCTGAATAATCTTCAGTTTGAGCTTTGGTTCAACTCAATCGGAGTTACGATTTGAAAGTTATGCCCATTTCCGTGAACGGATGCAGAACCAGAAACTTGGATTTGGAATTAGCATATCCCTTTCGGATCGGATCGGCCTAGGAGGACCGGATCGGATTAAGACATCACTCCTTCACCAACTCAGCATCTTCCCTTCAACGCACAGGTGCCGGATCGGATTGGAGACCCCGGTTCGGATCGGGATGAGGCAGACCCGACCCGCCTGCATTAATCTACACAAAACTTCGCAATGTCTTCGGCTCCAAAGCTCCGCACCGGTTCGGATCGAGACCGAACCGAGCCCCCTCGACTCTGCACAGAAGTGCACGCACGCTCTCTGCTAGAACAACCGGCTCGTTTCGGATCCAATCCGAACCGATTGGGCCTGCTGCTGCCACACTTCAGATTTGACTGATTCTCTTGCCATAACCACCTCCTACAAACACGGATCGGCCTCCACCAATCCTAGCACGACCTGAATACCACTTCTCCACTACTTCCGAGATCACCTCAGCGCGTGCCACGTGCCCCTCCGATCCGAACCGATTCAGACTCCCTGGCACTCCTCTACGCCTATAAATACACCACAACATGGCCATTTCAAGGGACTTTTGGCACTTGTTCTGGAGGGATTCCACCATTATCGACACAAGGACTTTGTGAACAGCGGAAGAACGCCCTCTAATCAATCAAAACACGAGGATTTCGTGTATAATCTTCCCTTTAATCTCCTCTTCTTCACTGTAAACACGAGGATTTCATGTATAAACTGCAAACAAACATCATTGTAATAGTTTACTTAAGATTTAAGAAACTATAAAGTGGACGTAGGCTTGGATTGAGCCCAACCACTATAAAAATATTGTGTGTATGCTTTACTTTTACTGCTTTTTCTGCATTGTTCGGTGATCGTGAGGTTGTCACGTTGAATATGGGTGTTAGTACCAAAATTTGGTCTAACATTTTCACACATATTTGCTTTCTCTTCTTCGCAGGTATGGATTATACTTGCAGCTGGCAGGCCCGGATCGGCCTTGGATTTCTTGGATTATCCAGAACACATCTTCCTTCATTCAGCAAGATATGTTCTGGGGGGCAAAATGTTGACCCGCTTTTTAGTCAAAGCATTCATACATGGAATCTCTTCTGAACAATACGCTCAAGTGTTGGGAATACCGTCAGAAGACAGCAAGCGATTTGGTTGAAATCGCATCACAAACAAAGAATGGCCCGGATCTCCTATCGGACGACGTTTTCTGGGCCCGAAATCATCAATTACGAAGCAAAGCTCAGTAATTCTCGTAGCTCTCTGAATAAGCTTCAGTTTGAGCTTTGGTTCAACTCAATCGGACTTACGGTTTGAAAGTTATGCCCATTTCCGTGAACGGATGCAGAACCGGAAACTTGGATTTGGAATTAGCATATCCCTTTCGGATCGGATCGGCCTAGGAGGACCGGATCGGATTAAGACATCACTCCTTCACCAACTCAGCATCTTCCCTTTAACGCACAGGTGCCGGATCGGATTGGAGACCCCGGTTCGGATCGGGATGAGGCAGATCCGACCCGCCTGCATTAATCTACACAAAACTTCGCAATGTCTTCGGCTCCAAAGCTCCGCACCGGTTCGGATCGAGACCGAACCGATCCCCCTCGACTCTGCACAGAAGTGCACGCACGCTCTCTGCTAGAACAACCGGCTCGTTTCGGATCCAATCCGAACCGACTGGGCCTGCTGCTGCCACACTTCAGATTTGACTGATTCTCTTGCCATAACCACCTCCTACAAACACGGATCGGCCTCCACCAATCCTAGCACGACCTGAATACCACTTCTCCACTACTTCCGAGATCACCTCAGCGCGTGCCACGTGCCCTTCCGATCCGAACCGATTCAGACTCCCTGGCACTCCTCTACGCCTATAAATACACCACAACATGGCCATTTCAAGGGACTTTTGGCACTTGTTCTGGAGGGATTCCACCATTATCGACACAAGGACTTTGTGAACAGCGGAAGAACGCCCTCTAATCAATCAAAACACGAGGATTTCGTGTATAATCTTCCCTTTAATCTCCTCTTCTTCACTGTAAACACGAGGATTTCATGTATAAACTGCAAACAAACATCATTGTAATAGTTTACTTAAGATTTAAGAAACTATAAAGTGGACGTAGGCTTGGATTGAGCCCAACCACTATAAAAATATTGTGTGTATGCTTTACTTTTACTGCTTTTTCTGCATTGTTCGGTGATCGTGAGTTTGTCACGTTGAATTTGGGTGTTAGTACCAAAATTTGGTCTAACATTTTCACACATATTTGCTTTCTCTTCTTCGCAGGTATGGATTATACTTGCAGCTGGCAGGCCCGGATCGGCCTTGGATTTCTTGGATTATCCAGAACACATCTTCCTTCATTCAGCAAGATATGTTCTGGGGGGCAAAATGTTGACCCACTTTTTAGTCAAAACAGTCATACATGGAATCTCTTCTGAACAATACGCTCAAGTGTTGGGAATACCGTCAGAAGACAGCAAGCGATTTGGTTGAAATCGCATCACAAACAAAGAATGGCCCGGATCTCCTATCGGACGACGTTTTCTGGGCCCGAAATCATCAATTACGGAGCAAAGCTCAGTAATTCTCGTAGCTCTCTGAATAAGCTTCAGTTTGAGCTTTGGTTCAACTCAATCGGACTTACGGTTTGAAAGTTATGCCCATTTCCGTGAACGGATGCAGAACCGGAAACTTGGATTTGGAATTAGCATATCCCTTTCGGATCGGATCGGCCTAGGAGGACCGGATCGGATTAAGACATCACTCCTTCACCAACTCAGCATCTTCCCTTTAACGCACAGGTGCCGGATCGGATTGGAGACCCCGGTTCGGATCGGGATGAGGCAGACCCGACCCGCCTGCATTAATCTACACAAAACTTCGCAATGTCTTCGGCTCCAAAGCTCCGCACCGGTTCGGATCGAGACCGAACCGATCCCCCTCGACTCTGCACAGAAGTGCACGCACGCTCTCTGCTAGAACAACCGGCTCGTTTCGGATCCAATCCGAACCGACTGGGCCTGCTGCTGCCACACTTCAGATTTGACTGATTCTCTTGCCATAACCACCTCCTACAAACACGGATCGGCCTCCACCAATCCTAGCACGACCTGAATACCACTTCTCCACTACTTCCGAGATCACCTCAGCGCGTGCCACGTGCCCTTCCGATCCGAACCGATTCAGACTCCCTGGCACTCCTCTACGCCTATAAATACACCACAACATGGCCATTTCAAGGGACTTTTGGCACTTGTTCTGGAGGGATTCCACCATTATCGACACAAGGACTTTGTGAACAGCGGAAGAACGCCCTCTAATCAATCAAAACACGAGGATTTCGTGTATAATCTTCCCTTTAATCTCCTCTTCTTCACTGTAAACACGAGGATTTCATGTATAAACTGCAAACAAACATCATTGTAATAGTTTACTTAAGATTTAAGAAACTATAAAGTGGACGTAGGCTTGGATTGAGCCCAACCACTATAAAAATATTGTGTGTATGCTTTACTTTTACTGCTTTTTCTGCATTGTTCGGTGATCGTGAGTTTGTCACGTTGAATTTGGGTGTTAGTACCAAAATTTGGTCTAACATTTTCACACATATTTGCTTTCTCTTCTTCGCAGGTATGGATTATACTTGCAGCTGGCAGGCCCGGATCGGCCTTGGATTTCTTGGATTATCCAGAACACATCTTCCTTCATTCAGCAAGATATGTTCTGGGGGGCAAAATGTTGACCCACTTTTTAGTCAAAACAGTCATACATGGAATCTCTTCTGAACAATACGCTCAAGTGTTGGGAATACCGTCAGAAGACAGCAAGCGATTTGGTTGAAATCGCATCACAAACAAAGAATGGCCCGGATCTCCTATCGGACGACGTTTTCTGGGCCCGAAATCATCAATTACGGAGCAGAGCTCAGTAATTCTCGTAGCTCTCTGAATAAGCTTCAGTTTGAGCTTTGGTTCAACTCAATCGGACTTACGGTTTGAAAGTTATGCCCATTTCCGTGAACGGATGCAGAACCGGAAACTTGGATTTGGAATTAGCATATCCCTTTCGGATCGGATCGGCCTAGGAGGACCGGATCGGATTAAGACATCACTCCTTCACCAACTCAGCATCTTCCCTTTAACGCACAGGTGCCGGATCGGATTGGAGACCCCGGTTCGGATCGGGATGAGGCAGACCCGACCCGCCTGCATTAATCTACACAAAACTTCGCAATGTCTTCGGCTCCAAAGCTCCGCACCGGTTCGGATCGAGACCGAACCGATCCCCCTCGACTCTGCACAGAAGTGCACGCACGCTCTCTGCTAGAACAACCGGCTCGTTTCGGATCCAATCCGAACCGACTGGGCCTGCTGCTGCCACACTTCAGATTTGACTGATTCTCTTGCCATAACCACCTCCTACAAACACGGATCGGCCTCCACCAATCCTAGCACGACCTGAATACCACTTCTCCACTACTTCCGAGATCACCTCAGCGCGTGCCACGTGCCCTTCCGATCCGAACCGATTCAGACTCCCTGGCACTCCTCTACGCCTATAAATACACCACAACATGGCCATTTCAAGGGACTTTTGGCACTTGTTCTGGAGGGATTCCACCATTATCGACACAAGGACTTTGTGAACAGCGGAAGAACGCCCTCTAATCAATCAAAACACGAGGATTTCGTGTATAATCTTCCCTTTAATCTCCTCTTCTTCACTGTAAACACGAGGATTTCATGTATAAACTGCAAACAAACATCATTGTAATAGTTTACTTAAGATTTAAGAAACTATAAAGTGGACGTAGGCTTGGATTGAGCCCAACCACTATAAAAATATTGTGTGTATGCTTTACTTTTACTGCTTTTTCTGCATTGTTCGGTGATCGTGAGTTTGTCACGTTGAATTTGGGTGTTAGTACCAAAATTTGGTCTAACATTTTCACACATATTTGCTTTCTCTTCTTCGCAGGTATGGATTATACTTGCAGCTGGCAGGCCCGGATCGGCCTTGGATTTCTTGGATTATCCAGAACACATCTTCCTTCATTCAGCAAGATATGTTCTGGGGGGCAAAATGTTGACCCACTTTTTAGTCAAAACAGTCATACATGGAATCTCTTCTGAACAATACGCTCAAGTGTTGGGAATACCGTCAGAAGACAGCAAGCGATTTGGTTGAAATCGCATCACAAACAAAGAATGGCCCGGATCTCCTATCGGACGACGTTTTCTGGGCCCGAAATCATCAATTACGGAGCAGAGCTCAGTAATTCTCGTAGCTCTCTGAATAAGCTTCATTTTGAGCTTTGGTTCAACTCAATCGGACTTACGGTTTGAATGTTATGCCCATTTCCGTGAACGGATGCAGAACCGGAAACTTGGATTTGGAATTAGCATATCCCTTTCGGATCGGATCGGCCTAGGAGGACCGGATCGGATTAAGACATCACTCCTTCACCAACTCAGCATCTTCCCTTCAACGCACAGGTGCCGGATCGCATTGGAGACCCCGGTTCGGATCGGGATGAGGCAGACCCGACCCGCCTGCATTAATCTACACAAAACTTCGCAATGTCTTCGGCTCCAAAGCTCCGCACCGGTTCGGATCGAGACCGAACCGATCCCCCTCGACTCTGCACAGAAGTGCACGCACGCTCTCTGATAGAACAACCGGCTCGGTTCGGATCCAATCCGAACCGACTGGGCCTGCTGCTGCCACACTTCAGATTTGACTGATTCTCTTACCATAACCACCTCCTACAAACACGGATCGGCCTCCACCAATCCTAGCACGACCTGAATACCACTTCTCCACTACTTCCGAGATCACCTCAGCGCGTGCCACGTGCCCCTCCGATCCGAACCGATTCAGACTCCCTGGCACTCCTCTACGCCTATAAATACACCACAACATGGCCATTTCAAGGGACTTTTGGCACTTGTTCTGGAGGGATTCCACCATTATCGACACAAGGACTTTGTGAACAGCGGAAGAACGCCCTCTAATCAATCAAAACACGAGGATTTCGTGTATAATCTTCCCTTTAATCTCCTCTTCTTCACTGTAAACACGAGGATTTCATGTATAAACTGCAAACAAACATCATTGTAATAGTTTACTTAAGATTTAAGAAACTATAAAGTGGACGTAGGCTTGGATTGAGCCCAACCACTATAAAAATATTGTGTGTATGCTTTACTTTTACTGCTTTTTCTGCATTGTTCGGTGATCGTGAGGTTGTCACGTTGAATTTGGGTGTTAGTACCAAAATTTGGTCTAACATTTTCACACATATTTGCTTTCTCTTCTTCGCAGGTATGGATTATACTTGCAGCTGGCAGGCCCGGATCGGCCTTGGATTTCTTCGATTATCCAGAACACATCTTCCTTCATTCAGCAAGATATGTTCTGGGGGGAAAAATGTTGACCCGCTTTTTATTCAAAGCAGTCATACATGGAATCTCTTCTGAACAATACGCTCAAGTGTTGGGAATACCGTCAGAAGACAGCAAGCGATTTGGTTGAAATCGCATCACAAACAAAGAATGGCCCGGATCTCCTATCGGACGACGTTTTCTGGGCCCGAAATCATCAATTACAGAGCAGAGCTCAGTAATTCTCGTAGCTCTCTGAATAAGCTTCAGTTTGAGCTTTGGTTCAACTCAATCGGACTTACGGTTTGAAAGTTATGCCCATTTCCGTGAACGGATGCAGAACCGGAAACTTGGATTTGGAATTAGCATATCCCTTTCGGATCGGATCGGCCTAGGAGGACCGGATCGGATTAAGACATCACTCCTTCACCAACTCAGCATCTTCCCTTTAACGCACAGGTGCCGGATCGGATTGGAGACCCCGGTTCGGATCGGGATGAGGCAGACCCGACCCGCCTGCATTAATCTACACAAAACTTCGCAATGTCTTCGGCTCCAAAGCTCCGCACCGGTTCGGATCGAGACCGAACCGATCCCCCTCGACTCTGCACAGAAGTGCACGCACGCTCTCTGCTAGAACAACCGGCTCGTTTCGGATCCAATCCGAACCGACTGGGCCTGCTGCTGCCACACTTCAGATTTGACTGATTCTCTTGCCATAACCACCTCCTACAAACACGGATCGGCCTCCACCAATCCTAGCACGACCTGAATACCACTTCTCCACTACTTCCGAGATCACCTCAGCGCGTGCCACGTGCCCTTCCGATCCGAACCGATTCAGACTCCCTGGCACTCCTCTACGCCTATAAATACACCACAACATGGCCATTTCAAGGGACTTTTGGCACTTGTTCTGGAGGGATTCCACCATTATCGACACAAGGACTTTGTGAACAGCGGAAGAACGCCCTCTAATCAATCAAAACACGAGGATTTCGTGTATAATCTTCCCTTTAATCTCCTCTTCTTCACTGTAAACACGAGGATTTCATGTATAAACTGCAAACAAACATCATTGTAATAGTTTACTTAAGATTTAAGAAACTATAAAGTGGACGTAGGCTTGGATTGAGCCCAACCACTATAAAAATATTGTGTGTATGCTTTACTTTTACTGCTTTTTCTGCATTGTTCGGTGATCGTGAGTTTGTCACGTTGAATTTGGGTGTTAGTACCAAAATTTGGTCTAACATTTTCACACATATTTGCTTTCTCTTCTTCGCAGGTATGGATTATACTTGCAGCTGGCAGGCCCGGATCGGCCTTGGATTTCTTGGATTATCCAGAACACATCTTCCTTCATTCAGCAAGATATGTTCTGGGGGGCAAAATGTTGACCCACTTTTTAGTCAAAACAGTCATACATGGAATCTCTTCTGAACAATACGCTCAAGTGTTGGGAATACCGTCAGAAGACAGCAAGCGATTTGGTTGAAATCGCATCACAAACAAAGAATGGCCCGGATCTCCTATCGGACGACGTTTTCTGGGCCCGAAATCATCAATTACGGAGCAGAGCTCAGTAATTCTCGTAGCTCTCTGAATAAGCTTCATTTTGAGCTTTGGTTCAACTCAATCGGACTTACGGTTTGAATGTTATGCCCATTTCCGTGAACGGATGCAGAACCGGAAACTTGGATTTGGAATTAGCATATCCCTTTCGGATCGGATCGGCCTAGGAGGACCGGATCGGATTAAGACATCACTCCTTCACCAACTCAGCATCTTCCCTTCAACGCACAGGTGCCGGATCGCATTGGAGACCCCGGTTCGGATCGGGATGAGGCAGACCCGACCCGCCTGCATTAATCTACACAAAACTTCGCAATGTCTTCGGCTCCAAAGCTCCGCACCGGTTCGGATCGAGACCGAACCGATCCCCCTCGACTCTGCACAGAAGTGCACGCACGCTCTCTGATAGAACAACCGGCTCGGTTCGGATCCAATCCGAACCGACTGGGCCTGCTGCTGCCACACTTCAGATTTGACTGATTCTCTTACCATAACCACCTCCTACAAACACGGATCGGCCTCCACCAATCCTAGCACGACCTGAATACCACTTCTCCACTACTTCCGAGATCACCTCAGCGCGTGCCACGTGCCCCTCCGATCCGAACCGATTCAGACTCCCTGGCACTCCTCTACGCCTATAAATACACCACAACATGGCCATTTCAAGGGACTTTTGGCACTTGTTCTGGAGGGATTCCACCATTATCGACACAAGGACTTTGTGAACAGCGGAAGAACGCCCTCTAATCAATCAAAACACGAGGATTTCGTGTATAATCTTCCCTTTAATCTCCTCTTCTTCACTGTAAACACGAGGATTTCATGTATAAACTGCAAACAAACATCATTGTAATAGTTTACTTAAGATTTAAGAAACTATAAAGTGGACGTAGGCTTGGATTGAGCCCAACCACTATAAAAATATTGTGTGTATGCTTTACTTTTACTGCTTTTTCTGCATTGTTCGGTGATCGTGAGGTTGTCACGTTGAATTTGGGTGTTAGTACCAAAATTTGGTCTAACATTTTCACACATATTTGCTTTCTCTTCTTCGCAGGTATGGATTATACTTGCAGCTGGCAGGCCCGGATCGGCCTTGGATTTCTTCGATTATCCAGAACACATCTTCCTTCATTCAGCAAGATATGTTCTGGGGGGAAAAATGTTGACCCGCTTTTTATTCAAAGCAGTCATACATGGAATCTCTTCTGAACAATACGCTCAAGTGTTGGGAATACCGTCAGAAGACAGCAAGCGATTTGGTTGAAATCGCATCACAAACAAAGAATGGCCCGGATCTCCTATCGGACGACGTTTTCTGGGCCCGAAATCATCAATTACAGAGCAGAGCTCAGTAATTCTCGTAGCTCTCTGAATAAGCTTCAGTTTGAGCTTTGGTTCAACTCAATCGGACTTACGGTTTGAAAGTTATGCCCATTTCCGTGAACGGATGCAGAACCGGAAACTTGGATTTGGAATTAGCATATCCCTTTCGGATCGGATCGGCCTAGGAGGACCGGATCGGATTAAGACATCACTCCTTCACCAACTCAGCATCTTCCCTTCAACGCACAGGTGCCGGATCGGATTGGAGACCCCGGTTCGGATCGGGATGAGGCAGACCCGACCCGCCTGCATTAATCTACACAAAACTTCGCAATGTCTTCGGCTCCAAAGCTCCGCACCGGTTCGGATCGAGACCGAACCGATCCCCCTTGACTCTGCACAGAAGTGCACGCACGCTCTCTGCTAGAACAACCGGCTCGGTTCGGATCCAATCCGAACCGACTGGGCCTGCTGCTGCCACACTTCAGATTTGACTGATTCTCTTGCCATAACCACCTCCTACAAACACGGATCGGCCTCCACCAATCCTAGCACGACCTGAATACCACTTCTCCACTACTTCCGAGATCACCTCAGCGCGTGCCACGTGCCCTTCCGATCCGAACCGATTCAGACTCCCTGGCACTCCTCTACGCCTATAAATACACCACAACATGGCCATTTCAAGGGACTTTTGGCACTTGTTCTGGAGGGATTCCACCATTATCGACACAAGGACTTTGTGAACAGCGGAAGAACGCCCTCTAATCAATCAAAACACGAGGATTTCGTGTATAATCTTCCCTTTAATCTCCTCTTCTTCACTGTAAACACGAGGATTTCATGTATAAACTGCAAACAAACATCATTGTAATAGTTTACTTAAGATTTAAGAAACTATAAAGTGGACGTAGGCTTGGATTGAGCCCAACCACTATAAAAATATTGTGTGTATGCTTTACTTTTACTGCTTTTTCTGCATTGTTCGGTGATCGTGAGTTTGTCACGTTGAATTTGGGTGTTAGTACCAAAATTTGGTCTAACATTTTCACACATATTTGCTTTCTCTTCTTCGCAGGTATGGATTATACTTGCAGCTGGCAGGCCCGGATCGGCCTTGGATTTCTTGGATTATCCAGAACACATCTTCCTTCATTCAGCAAGATATGTTCTGGGGGGCAAAATGTTGACCCACTTTTTAGTCAAAACAGTCATACATGGAATCTCTTCTGAACAATACGCTCAAGTGTTGGGAATACCGTCAGAAGACAGCAAGCGATTTGGTTGAAATCGCATCACAAACAAAGAATGGCCCGGATCTCCTATCGGACGACGTTTTCTGGGCCCGAAATCATCAATTACGGAGCAGAGCTCAGTAATTCTCGTAGCTCTCTGAATAAGCTTCATTTTGAGCTTTGGTTCAACTCAATCGGACTTACGGTTTGAATGTTATGCCCATTTCCGTGAACGGATGCAGAACCGGAAACTTGGATTTGGAATTAGCATATCCCTTTCGGATCGGATCGGCCTAGGAGGACCGGATCGGATTAAGACATCACTCCTTCACCAACTCAGCATCTTCCCTTCAACGCACAGGTGCCGGATCGCATTGGAGACCCCGGTTCGGATCGGGATGAGGCAGACCCGACCCGCCTGCATTAATCTACACAAAACTTCGCAATGTCTTCGGCTCCAAAGCTCCGCACCGGTTCGGATCGAGACCGAACCGATCCCCCTCGACTCTGCACAGAAGTGCACGCACGCTCTCTGATAGAACAACCGGCTCGGTTCGGATCCAATCCGAACCGACTGGGCCTGCTGCTGCCACACTTCAGATTTGACTGATTCTCTTACCATAACCACCTCCTACAAACACGGATCGGCCTCCACCAATCCTAGCACGACCTGAATACCACTTCTCCACTACTTCCGAGATCACCTCAGCGCGTGCCACGTGCCCCTCCGATCCGAACCGATTCAGACTCCCTGGCACTCCTCTACGCCTATAAATACACCACAACATGGCCATTTCAAGGGACTTTTGGCACTTGTTCTGGAGGGATTCCACCATTATCGACACAAGGACTTTGTGAACAGCGGAAGAACGCCCTCTAATCAATCAAAACACGAGGATTTCGTGTATAATCTTCCCTTTAATCTCCTCTTCTTCACTGTAAACACGAGGATTTCATGTATAAACTGCAAACAAACATCATTGTAATAGTTTACTTAAGATTTAAGAAACTATAAAGTGGACGTAGGCTTGGATTGAGCCCAACCACTATAAAAATATTGTGTGTATGCTTTACTTTTACTGCTTTTTCTGCATTGTTCGGTGATCGTGAGGTTGTCACGTTGAATTTGGGTGTTAGTACCAAAATTTGGTCTAACATTTTCACACATATTTGCTTTCTCTTCTTCGCAGGTATGGATTATACTTGCAGCTGGCAGGCCCGGATCGGCCTTGGATTTCTTCGATTATCCAGAACACATCTTCCTTCATTCAGCAAGATATGTTCTGGGGGAAAAAATGTTGACCCGCTTTTTATTCAAAGCAGTCATACATGGAATCTCTTCTGAACAATACGCTCAAGTGTTGGGAATACCGTCAGAAGACAGCAAGCGATTTGGTTGAAATCGCATCACAAACAAAGAATGGCCCGGATCTCCTATCGGACGACGTTTTCTGGGCCCGAAATCATCAATTACAGAGCAGAGCTCAGTAATTCTCGTAGCTCTCTGAATAAGCTTCAGTTTGAGCTTTGGTTCAACTCAATCGGACTTACGGTTTGAAAGTTATGCCCATTTCCGTGAACGGATGCAGAACCGGAAACTTGGATTTGGAATTAGCATATCCCTTTCGGATCGGATCGGCCTAGGAGGACCGGATCGGATTAAGACATCACTCCTTCACCAACTCAGCATCTTCCCTTCAACGCACAGGTGCCGGATCGGATTGGAGACCCCGGTTCGGATCGGGATGAGGCAGACCCGACCCGCCTGCATTAATCTACACAAAACTTCGCAATGTCTTCGGCTCCAAAGCTCCGCACCGGTTCGGATCGAGACCGAACCGATCCCCCTTGACTCTGCACAGAAGTGCACGCACGCTCTCTGCTAGAACAACCGGCTCGGTTCGGATCCAATCCGAACCGACTGGGCCTGCTGCTGCCACACTTCAGATTTGACTGATTCTCTTGCCATAACCACCTCCTACAAACACGGATCGGCCTCCACCAATCCTAGCACGACCTGAATACCACTTCTCCACTACTTCCGAGATCACCTCAGCGCGTGCCACGTGCCCCTCCGATCCGAACCGATTCAGACTCCCTGGCACTCCTCTACGCCTATAAATACACCACAACATGGCCATTCCAAGGGACTTTTGGCACTTGTTCTGGAGGGATTCCACCATTATCGACACAAGGACTTTGTGAACAGCGGAAGAACGCCCTCTAATCAATCAAAACACGAGGATTTCATGTATAATCTTCCCTTTAATCTCCTCTTCTTCACTGTAAACACGAGGATTTCATGTATAAACTGCAAACAAACATCATTGTAATAGTTTACTTAAGATTTAAGAAACTATAAAGTGGACGTAGGCTTGGATTGAGCCCAACCACTATAAAAATATTGTGTGTATGCTTTACTTTTACTGCTTTTTCTGCATTGTTCGGTGATCGTGAGGTTGTCACGTTGAATTTGGGTGTTAGTACCAAAATTTGGTCTAACATTTTCACACATATTTGCTTTCTCTTCTTCGCAGGTATGGATTATACTTGCAGCTGGCAGGCCCGGATCGGCCTTGGATTTCTTGGATTATCCAGAACACATCTTCCTTCATTCAGCAAGATATCTTCTGGGGGGCAAAATGTTGACCCGCTTTTTAGTCAAAGCAGTCATACATGGAATCTCTTCTGAACAATACGCTCAAGTGTTGGGAATACCGTCAGAAGACAGCAAGCGATTTGGTTGAAATCGCATCACAAACAAAGAATGGCCCGGATCTCCTATCGGACGACGTTTTCTGGGCCCGAAATCATCAATTACGGAGCAGAGCTCAGTAATTCTCGTAGCTCTCTGAATAAGCTTCAGTTTGAGCTTTGGTTCAACTCAATCGGACTTACGGTTTGAAAGTTATGCCCATTTCCGTGAACGGATGCAGAACCGGAAACTTGGATTTGGAATTAGCATATCCCTTTCGGATCGGATCGGCCTAGGAGGACCGGATCGGATTAAGACATCACTCCTTTACCAACTCAGCATCTTCCCTTCAACGCACAGGTGCCGGATCGGATTGGAGACCCCGGTTCGGATCGGGATGAGGCAGACCCGACCCGCCTGCATTAATCTACACAAAACTTCGCAATGTCTTCGGCTCCAAAGCTCCGCACCGGTTCGGATCGAGACCGAACCGATCCCCCTCAACTCTGCACAGAAGTGCACGCACGCTCTCTGCTAGAACAACCGGCTCGGTTCGGATCCAATCCGAACCGACTGGGCCTGCTGCTGCCACACTTCAGATTTGACTGATTCTCTTGCCATAACCACCTCCTACAAACACGGATCGGCCTCCACCTATCCTAGCACGACCTGAATACCACTTCTCCACTACTTCCGAGATCACCTCAGCGCGTGCCACGTGACCCTCCGATCCGAACCGATTTAGACTCCCTGGCACTCCTCTACGCCTATAAATACACCACAACATGGCCATTCCAAGGGACTTTTGGCACTTGTTCTGGAGGGATTCCACCATTATCGACACAAGGACTTTGTGAACAGCGGAAGACCGCCCTCTAATCAATCAAAACACGAGGATTTCGTGTATAATCTTCCCTTTAATCTCCTCTTCTTCACTGTCAACACGAGGATTTCATGTATAAACTGCAAACAAACATCATTGTAATAGTTTACTTAAGATTTAAGAAACTATAAAGTGGACGTAGGCTTGGATTGAGCCCAACCACTATAAAAATATTGTGTGTATGCTTTACTTTTACTGCTTTTTCTGCATTGTTCGGTGATCGTGAGGTTGTCACGTTGAATTTGGGTGTTAATACCAAAATTTGGTCTAACATTTTCACACATATTTGCTTTCTCTTCTTCGCAGGTATGGATTATACTTGCAGCTGGCAGGCCCGGATCGGCCTTGGATTTCTTCGATTATCCAGAACACATCTTCCTTCATTCAGTAAGATATGTTCTGGGGGGCAAAATGTTGACCCGCTTTTTAGTCAAAGCAGTCATACATGGAATCTCTTCTGAACAATACGCTCAAGTGTTGGGAATACCGTCAGAAGACAGCAAGCGATTTGGTTGAAATCGCATCACAAACAAAGAATGGCCCGGATCTCCTATCGGACGACGTTTTCTGGGCCCGAAATCATCAATTACGGAGCAGGGCTCAGTAATTATCGTAGCTCTCTGAATAAGCTTCAGTTTGAGCTTTGGTTCAACTCAATCGGACTTACGGTTTGAAAGTTATGCCCATTTCCGTGAACGGATGCAGAACCGGAAACTTGGATTTGGAATTAGCATATCCCTTTCGGATCGGATCGGCCTAGGAGGACCGGATCGGATTAAGACATCACTCCTTCACCAACTCAGCATCTTCCCTTCAACGCACAGGTGCCGGATCGGATTGGAGACCCCGGTTCGGATCGGGATGAGGCAGACCCGACCCGCCTGCATTAATCCACACAAAACTTCGCAATGTCTTCGGCTCCAAAGCTCCGCACCGGTTCGGATCGAGACCGAACCGATCCCCCTCAACTCTGCACAGAAGTGCACGCACGCTCTCTGCTAGAACAACCGGCTCGGTTCGGATCCAATCCGAACCGACTGGGCCTGCTGCTGCCACACTTCAGATTTGACTGATTCTCTTGCCATAACCACCTCCTACAAACACGGATCGGCCTCCACCTATCCTAGCACGACCTGAATACCACTTCTCCACTACTTCCGAGATCACCTCAGCGCGTGCCACGTGACCCTCCGATCCGAACCGATTCAGACTCCCTGGCACTCCTCTACGCCTATAAATACACCACAACATGGCCATTTCAAGGGACTTTTGGCACTTGTTCTGGAGGGATTCCACCATTATCGACACAAGGACTTTGTGAACAGCGGAAGACCGCCCTCTAATCAATCAAAACACGAGGATTTCGTGTATAATCTTCCCTTTAATCTCCTCTTCTTCACTGTCAACACGAGGATTTCATGTATAAACTGCAAACAAACATCATTGTAATAGTTTACTTAAGATTTAAGAAACTATAAAGTGGACGTAGGCTTGGATTGAGCCCAACCACTATAAAAATATTGTGTGTATGCTTTACTTTTACTGCTTTTTCTGCATTGTTCGGTGATCGTGAGGTTGTCACGTTGAATTTGGGTATTAATACCAAAATTTGGTCTAACATTTTCACACATATTTGCTTTCTCTTCTTCGCAGGTATGGATTATACTTGCAGCTGGCAGGCCCGGATCGGCCTTGGATTTCTTCGATTATCCAGAACACATCTTCCTTCATTCAGCAAGATATGTTCTGGGGGGCATAATGTTGACCCGCTTTTTAGTCAAAGCAGTCATACATGGAATCTCTTCTGAACAATACGCTCAAGTGTTGGGAATACCGTCAGAAGACAGCAAGCGATTTGGTTGAAATCGCATCACAAACAAAGAATGGCCCGGATCTCCTATCAGACGACGTTTTCTGGGCCCGAAATCATCAATTACGGAGCAGAGCTCAGTAATTCTCGTAGCTCTCTGAATAAGCTTCAGTTTGAGCTTTGGTTCAACTCAATCGGACTTACGGTTTGAAAGTTATGCCCATTTCCGTGAACGGATGCAGAACCGGAAACTTGGATTTGGAATTAGCATATCCCTTTCGGATCGGATCGGCCTAGGAGGACCGGATCGGATTAAGACATCACTCCTTCACCAACTCGACATCTTCCCTTCAACGCACAGGTGCCGGATCGGATTGGAGACCCCGGTTCGGATCGGGATGAGGCAGACCCGACCCGCCTGCATTAATCTACACAAAACTTCGCAATGTCTTCGGCTCCAAAGCTCCGCACCGGTTCGGATCGAGACCGAACCGATCCCCCTCGACTCTGGACAGAAGTGCACGCACGCTCTCTGCTAGAACAACCGGCTCGGTTCGGATCCAATCCGAACCGACTGGGCCTGCTGCTGCCACACTTCAGATTTGACTGATTCTCTTGCCATAACCACCTCCTACAAACACGGATCGGCCTCCACCTATCCTAGCACGACCTGAATACCACTTCTCCACTACTTCCGAGATCACCTCAGCGCGTGCCACGTGACCCTCCGATCCGAACCGATTCAGACTCCCTGGCACTCCTCTACGCCTATAAATACACCACAACATGGCCATTTCAAGGGACTTTTGGCACTTGTTCTGGAGGGATTCCACCATTATCGACACAAGGACTTTGTGAACAGCGGAAGACCGCCCTCTAATCAATCAAAACACGAGGATTTCGTGTATAATCTTCCCTTTAATCTCCTCTTCTTCACTGTCAACACGAGGATTTCATGTATAAACTGCAAACAAACATCATTGTAATAGTTTACTTAAGATTTAAGAAACTATAAAGTGGACGTAGGCTTGGATTGAGCCCAACCACTATAAAAATATTGTGTGTATGCTTTACTTTTACTGCTTTTTCTGCATTGTTCGGTGATCGTGAGGTTGTCACGTTGAATTTGGGTATTAATACCAAAATTTGGTCTAACATTTTCACACATATTTGCTTTCTCTTCTTCGCAGGTATGGATTATACTTGCAGCTGGCAGGCCCGGATCGGCCTTGGATTTCTTCGATTATCCAGAACACATCTTCCTTCATTCAGCAAGATATGTTCTGGGGGGCAAAATGTTGACCCGCTTTTTAGTCAAAGCAGTCATACATGGAATCTCTTCTGAACAATACGCTCAAGTGTTGGGAATACCGTCAGAAGACAGCAAGCGATTTGGTTGAAATCGCATCACAAACAAAGAATGGCCCGGATCTCCTATCAGACGACGTTTTCTGGGCCCGAAATCATCAATTACGGAGCAAAGCTCAGTAATTCTCGTAGCTCTCTGAATAAGCTTCAGTTTGAGCTTTGGTTCAACTCAATCGGACTTACGGTTTGAAAGTTATGCCCATTTCCGTGAACGGATGCAGAACCGGAAACTTGGATTTGGAATTAGCATATCCCTTTCGGATCGGATCGGCCTAGGAGGACCGGATCGGATTAAGACATCACTCCTTCACCAACTCGACATCTTCCCTTCAACGCACAGGTGCCGGATCGGATTGGAGACCCCGGTTCGGATCGGGATGAGGCAGACCCGACCCGCCTGCATTAATCTACACAAAACTTCGCAATGTCTTCGGCTCCAAAGCTCCGCACCGGTTCGGATCGAGACCGAACCGATCCCCCTCGACTCTGGACAGAAGTGCACGCACGCTCTCTGCTAGAACAACCGGCTCGGTTCGGATCCAATCCGAACCGACTGGGCCTGCTGCTGCCACACTTCAGATTTGACTGATTCTCTTGCCATAACCACCTCCTACAAACACGGATCGGCCTCCACCTATCCTAGCACGACCTGAATACCACTTCTCCACTACTTCCGAGATCACCTCAGCGCGTGCCACGTGCCCCTCCGATCCGAACCGATTCAGACTCCCTGGCACTCCTCTACGCCTATAAATACACCACAACATGGCCATTTCAAGGGACTTTTGGCACTTGTTCTGGAGGGATTCCACCATTATCGACACAAGGACTTTGTGAACAGCGGAAGACCGCCCTCTAATCAATCAAAACACGAGGATTTCGTGTATAATCTTCCCTTTAATCTCCTCTTCTTCACTGTAAACACGAGGATTTCATGTATAAACTACAAACAAACATCATTGTAATAGTTTACTTAAGATTTAAGAAACTATAAAGTGGACGTAGGCTTGGATTGAGCCCAACCACTATAAAAATATTGTGTGTATGCTTTACTTTTACTGCTTTTTCTGCATTGTTCGGTGATCGTGAGGTTGTCACGTTGAATTTGGGTGTTAATACCAAAATTTGGTCTAACATTTTCACACATATTTGCTTTCTCTTCTTCGCAGGTATGGATTATACTTGCAGCTGGCAGGCCCGGATCGGCCTTGGATTTCTTCGATTATCCAGAACACATCTTCCTTCATTCAGCAAGATATGTTCTGGGGGGCAAAATGTTGACCCGCTTTTTAGTCAAAGCAGTCATACATGGAATCTCTTCTGAACAATACGCTCAAGTGTTGGGAATACCGTCAGAAGACAGCAAGCGATTTGGTTGAAATCGCATCACAAACAAAGAATGGCCCGGATCTCCTATCGGACGACGTTTTCTGGGCCCGAAATCATCAATTACGAAGCAGAGCTCAGTAATTCTCGTAGCTCTCTGAATAAGCTTCAGTTTGAGCTTTGGTTCAACTCAATCGGACTTACGGTTTGAAAGTTATGCCCATTTCCGTGAACGGATGCAGAACCAGAAACTTGGATTTGGAATTAGCATATCCCTTTCGGATCGGATCGGCCTAGGAGGACCGGATCGGATTAAGACATCACTCCTTCACCAACTCGGCATCTTCCCTTCAACGCACAGGTGCCGGATCGGATTGGAGACCCCGGTTCGGATCGGGATGAGGCAGACCCGACCCGCCTGCATTAATCTACACAAAACTTCGCAATGTCTTCGGCTCCAAAGCTCCGCACCGGTTCGGATCGAGACCGAACCGATCCCCCTCGACTCTGGACAGAAGTGCACGCACGCTCTTTGCTAGAACAACCGGCTCGGTTCGGATCCAATCCGAACCGACTGGGCCTGCTGCTGCCACACTTCAGATTTGACTGATTCTCTTGCCATAACCACCTCCTACAAACACGGATCGGCCTCCACCTATCCTAGCACGACCTGAATACCACTTCTCCACTACTTCCGAGATCACCTCAGCGCGTGCCACGTGACCCTCCGATCCGAACCGATTCAGACTCCCTGGCACTCCTCTACGCCTATAAATACACCACAACATGGCCATTTCAAGGGACTTTTGGCACTTGTTCTGGAGGGATTCCACCATTATCGACACAAGGACTTTGTGAACAGCGGAAGACCGCCCTCTAATCAATCAAAACACGAGGATTTCGTGTATAATCTTCCCTTTAATCTCCTCTTCTTCACTGTCAACACGAGGATTTCATGTATAAACTGCAAACAAACATCATTGTAATAGTTTACTTAAGATTTAAGAAACTATAAAGTGGACGTAGGCTTGGATTGAGCCCAACCACTATAAAAATATTGTGTGTATGCTTTACTTTTACTGCTTTTTCTGCATTGTTCGGTGATCGTGAGGTTGTCACGTTGAATTTGGGTATTAATACCAAAATTTGGTCTAACATTTTCACACATATTTGCTTTCTCTTCTTCGCAGGTATGGATTATACTTGCAGCTGGCAGGCCCGGATCGGCCTTGGATTTCTTCGATTATCCAGAACACATCTTCCTTCATTCAGCAAGATATGTTCTGGGGGGCAAAATGTTGACCCGCTTTTTAGTCAAAGCAGTCATACATGGAATCTCTTCTGAACAATACGCTCAAGTGTTGGGAATACCGTCAGAAGACAGCAAGCGATTTGGTTGAAATCGCATCACAAACAAAGAATGGCCCGGATCTCCTATCAGACGACGTTTTCTGGGCCCGAAATCATCAATTACGGAGCAGAGCTCAGTAATTCTCGTAGCTCTCTGAATAAGCTTCAGTTTGAGCTTTGGTTCAACTCAATCGGACTTACGGTTTGAAAGTTATGCCCATTTCCGTGAACGGATGCAGAACCGGAAACTTGGATTTGGAATTAGCATATCCCTTTCGGATCGGATCGGCCTAGGAGGACCGGATCGGATTAAGACATCACTCCTTCACCAACTCGACATCTTCCCTTCAACGCACAGGTGCCGGATCGGATTGGAGACCCCGGTTCGGATCGGGATGAGGCAGACCCGACCCGCCTGCATTAATCTACACAAAACTTCGCAATGTCTTCGGCTCCAAAGCTCCGCACCGGTTCGGATCGAGACCGAACCGATCCCCCTCGACTCTGGACAGAAGTGCACGCACGCTCTCTGCTAGAACAACCGGCTCGGTTCGGATCCAATCCGAACCGACTGGGCCTGCTGCTGCCACACTTCAGATTTGACTGATTCTCTTGCCATAACCACCTCCTACAAACACGGATCGGCCTCCACCTATCCTAGCACGACCTGAATACCACTTCTCCACTACTTCCGAGATCACCTCAGCGCGTGCCACGTGCCCCTCCGATCCGAACCGATTCAGACTCCCTGGCACTCCTCTACGCCTATAAATACACCACAACATGGCCATTTCAAGGGACTTTTGGCACTTGTTCTGGAGGGATTCCACCATTATCGACACAAGGACTTTGTGAACAGCGGAAGACCGCCCTCTAATCAATCAAAACACGAGGATTTCGTGTATAATCTTCCCTTTAATCTCCTCTTCTTCACTGTAAACACGAGGATTTCATGTATAAACTACAAACAAACATCATTGTAATAGTTTACTTAAGATTTAAGAAACTATAAAGTGGACGTAGGCTTGGATTGAGCCCAACCACTATAAAAATATTGTGTGTATGCTTTACTTTTACTGCTTTTTCTGCATTGTTCGGTGATCGTGAGGTTGTCACGTTGAATTTGGGTGTTAATACCAAAATTTGGTCTAACATTTTCACACATATTTGCTTTCTCTTCTTCGCAGGTATGGATTATACTTGCAGCTGGCAGGCCCGGATCGGCCTTGGATTTCTTCGATTATCCAGAACACATCTTCCTTCATTCAGCAAGATATGTTCTGGGGGGCAAAATGTTGACCCGCTTTTTAGTCAAAGCAGTCATACATGGAATCTCTTCTGAACAATACGCTCAAGTGTTGGGAATACCGTCAGAAGACAGCAAGCGATTTGGTTGAAATCGCATCACAAACAAAGAATGGCCCGGATCTCCTATCGGACGACGTTTTCTGGGCCCGAAATCATCAATTACGAAGCAGAGCTCAGTAATTCTCGTAGCTCTCTGAATAAGCTTCAGTTTGAGCTTTGGTTCAACTCAATCGGACTTACGGTTTGAAAGTTATGCCCATTTCCGTGAACGGATGCAGAACCAGAAACTTGGATTTGGAATTAGCATATCCCTTTCGGATCGGATCGGCCTAGGAGGACCGGATCGGATTAAGACATCACTCCTTCACCAACTCGGCATCTTCCCTTCAACGCACAGGTGCCGGATCGGATTGGAGACCCCGGTTCGGATCGGGATGAGGCAGACCCGACCCGCCTGCATTAATCTACACAAAACTTCGCAATGTCTTCGGCTCCAAAGCTCCGCACCGGTTCGGATCGAGACCGAACCGATCCCCCTCGACTCTGGACAGAAGTGCACGCACGCTCTTTGCTAGAACAACCGGCTCGGTTCGGATCCAATCCGAACCGACTGGGCCTGCTGCTGCCACACTTCAGATTTGACTGATTCTCTTGCCATAACCACCTCCTACAAACACGGATCGGCCTCCACCTATCCTAGCACGACCTGAATACCACTTCTCCACTACTTCCGAGATCACCTCAGCGCGTGCCACGTGACCCTCCGATCCGAACCGATTCAGACTCCCTGGCACTCCTCTACGCCTATAAATACACCACAACATGGCCATTTCAAGGGACTTTTGGCACTTGTTCTGGAGGGATTCCACCATTATCGACACAAGGACTTTGTGAACAGCGGAAGACCGCCCTCTAATCAATCAAAACACGAGGATTTCGTGTATAATCTTCCCTTTAATCTCCTCTTCTTCACTGTCAACACGAGGATTTCATGTATAAACTGCAAACAAACATCATTGTAATAGTTTACTTAAGATTTAAGAAACTATAAAGTGGACGTAGGCTTGGATTGAGCCCAACCACTATAAAAATATTGTGTGTATGCTTTACTTTTACTGCTTTTTCTGCATTGTTCGGTGATCGTGAGGTTGTCACGTTGAATTTGGGTATTAATACCAAAATTTGGTCTAACATTTTCACACATATTTGCTTTCTCTTCTTCGCAGGTATGGATTATACTTGCAGCTGGCAGGCCCGGATCGGCCTTGGATTTCTTCGATTATCCAGAACACATCTTCCTTCATTCAGCAAGATATGTTCTGGGGGGCAAAATGTTGACCCGCTTTTTAGTCAAAGCAGTCATACATGGAATCTCTTCTGAACAATACGCTCAAGTGTTGGGAATACCGTCAGAAGACAGCAAGCGATTTGGTTGAAATCGCATCACAAACAAAGAATGGCCCGGATCTCCTATCAGACGACGTTTTCTGGGCCCGAAATCATCAATTACGGAGCAGAGCTCAGTAATTCTCGTAGCTCTCTGAATAAGCTTCAGTTTGAGCTTTGGTTCAACTCAATCGGACTTACGGTTTGAAAGTCATGCCCATTTCCGTGAACGGATGCAGAACCGGAAACTTGGATTTGGAATTAGCATATCCCTTTCGGATCGGATCGGCCTAGGAGGACCGGATCGGATTAAGACATCACTCCTTCACCAACTCGACATCTTCCCTTCAACGCACAGGTGCCGGATCGGATTGGAGACCCCGGTTCGGATCGGGATGAGGCAGACCCGACCCGCCTGCATTAATCTACACAAAACTTCGCAATGTCTCCGGCTCCAAAGCTCCGCACCGGTTCGGATCGAGACCGAACCGATCCCCCTCGACTCTGGACAGAAGTGCACGCACGCTCTCTGCTAGAACAACCGGCTCGGTTCGGATCCAATCCGAACCGACTGGGCCTGCTGCTGCCACACTTCAGATTTGACTGATTCTCTTGCCATAACCACCTCCTACAAACACGGATCGGCCTCCACCTATCCTAGCACGACCTGAATACCACTTCTCCACTACTTCCGAGATCACCTCAGCGCGTGCCACGTGCCCCTCCGATCCGAACCGATTCAGACTCCCTGGCACTCCTCTACGCCTATAAATACACCACAACATGGCCATTTCAAGGGACTTTTGGCACTTGTTCTGGAGGGATTCCACCATTATCGACACAAGGACTTTGTGAACAGCGGAAGACCGCCCTCTAATCAATCAAAACACGAGGATTTCGTGTATAATCTTCCCTTTAATCTCCTCTTCTTCACTGTAAACACGAGGATTTCATGTATAAACTACAAACAAACATCATTGTAATAGTTTACTTAAGATTTAAGAAACTATAAAGTGGACGTAGGCTTGGATTGAGCCCAACCACTATAAAAATATTGTGTGTATGCTTTACTTTTACTGCTTTTTCTGCATTGTTCGGTGATCGTGAGGTTGTCACGTTGAATTTGGGTGTTAATACCAAAATTTGGTCTAACATTTTCACACATATTTGCTTTCTCTTCTTCGCAGGTATGGATTATACTTGCAGCTGGCAGGCCCGGATCGGCCTTGGATTTCTTCGATTATCCAGAACACATCTTCCTTCATTCAGCAAGATATGTTCTGGGGGGCAAAATGTTGACCCGCTTTTTAGTCAAAGCAGTCATACATGGAATCTCTTCTGAACAATACGCTCAAGTGTTGGGAATACCGTCAGAAGACAGCAAGCGATTTGGTTGAAATCGCATCACAAACAAAGAATGGCCCGGATCTCCTATCGGACGACGTTTTCTGGGCCCGAAATCATCAATTACGAAGCAGAGCTCAGTAATTCTCGTAGCTCTCTGAATAAGCTTCAGTTTGAGCTTTGGTTCAACTCAATCGGACTTACGGTTTGAAAGTTATGCCCATTTCCGTGAACGGATGCAGAACCAGAAACTTGGATTTGGAATTAGCATATCCCTTTCGGATCGGATCGGCCTAGGAGGACCGGATCGGATTAAGACATCACTCCTTCACCAACTCGGCATCTTCCCTTCAACGCACAGGTGCCGGATCGGATTGGAGACCCCGGTTCGGATCGGGATGAGGCAGACCCGACCCGCCTGCATTAATCTACACAAAACTTCGCAATGTCTTCGGCTCCAAAGCTCCGCACCGGTTCGGATCGAGACCGAACCGATCCCCCTCGACTTTGCACAAAAGTGCACGCACGCTCTCTGCTAGAACAACCGGCTCGGTTCGGATCCAATCCGAACCGACTGGGCCTGCTGCTGCCACACTTCAGATTTGACTGATTCTCTTGCCATAACCACCTCCTACAAACACGGATCGGCCTCCACCTATCCTAGCACGACCTGAATACCACTTCTCCACTACTTCCGAGATCACCTCAGCGCGTGCCACGTGACCCTCCGATCCGAACCGATTCAGACTCCCTGGCACTCCTCTACGCCTATAAATACACCACAACATGACCATTTCAAGGGACTTTTGGCACTTGTTCTGGAGGGATTCCACCATTATCGACACAAGGACTTTGTGAACAGCGGAAGACCGCCCTCTAATCAATCAAAACACGAGGATTTCGTGTATAATCTTCCCTTTAATCTCCTCTTCTTCACTGTAAACACGAGGATTTCATGTATAAACTGCAAACAAACATCATTGTAATAGTTTACTTAAGATTTAAGAAACTATAAAGTGGACGTAGGCTTGGATTGAGCCCAACCACTATAAAAATATTGTGTGTATGCTTTACTTTTACTGCTTTTTCTGCATTGTTCGGTGATCGTGAGGTTGTCAGGTTGAATTTGGGTGTTAATACCAAAATTTGGTCTAACATTTTCACACATATTTGCTTTCTCTTCTTCGCAGGTATGGATTATACTTGCAGCTGGCAGGCCCGGATCGGCCTTGGATTTCTTCGATTATCCAGAACACATCTTCCTTCATTCAGCAAGATATGTTCTGGGGGGCAAAATGTTGACCCGCTTTTTAGTCAAAGCAGTCATACATGAAATCTCTTCTGAACAATACGCTCAAGTGTTGGGAATACCGTCAGAAGACAGCAAGCGATTTGGTTGAAATCGCATCACAAACAAAGAATGGCCCGGATCTCCTATCGGACGACGTTTTCTGGGCCCGAAATCATCAATTACGGAGCAGAGCTCAGTAATTCTCGTAGCTCTCTGAATAAGCTTCAGTTTGAGCTTTGGTTCAACTCAATCGGACTTACGGTTTGAAAGTTATGCCCATTTCCGTGAACGGATGCAGAACCGGAAACTTGGATTTGGAATTAGCATATCCCTTTCGGATCGGATCGGCCTAGGAGGACCGGATCGGATTAAGACATCACTCCTTCACCAACTCGACATCTTCCCTTCAACGCACAGGTGCCGGATCGGATTGGAGACCCCGGTTCGGATCGGGATAAGGCAGACCCGACCCGCCTGCATTAATCTACACAAAACTTCGCAATGTCTTCGGCTCCAAAGCTCCGCACCGGTTCGGATCGAGACCGAACCGATCCCCCTCGACTCTGCACAGAAGTGCACGCACGCTCTCTGCTAGAACAACCGGCTCGGTTCGGATCCAATCCGAACCGACTGGGCCTGCTGCTGCCACACTTCAGATTTGACTGATTCTCTTGCCATAACCACCTCCTACAAACACGGATCGGCCTCCACCTATCCTAGCACGACCTGAATACCACTTCTCCACTACTTCCGAGATCACCTCAGCGCGTGCCACGTGCCCCTCCGATCCGAACCGATTCAGACTCCCTCGCACTCCTCTACGCCTATAAATACACCACAACATGGCCATTTCAAGGGACTTTTGGCACTTGTTCTGGAGGGATTCCACCATTATCGACACAAGGACTTTGTGAACAGCGGAAGACCGCCCTCTAATCAATCAAAACACGAGGATTTCGTGTATAATCTTCCCTTTAATCTCCTCTTCTTCACTGTCAACACGAGGATTTCATGTATAAACTGCAAACAAACATCATTGTAATAGTTTACTTAAGATTTAAGAAACTATAAAGTGGACGTAGGCTTGGATTGAGCCCAACCACTATAAAAATATTGTGTGTATGCTTTACTTTTACTGCTTTTTCTGCATTGTTCGGTGATCGTGAGGTTGTCAGGTTGAATTTGGGTGTTAATACCAAAATTTGGTCTAACATTTTCACACATATTTGCTTTCTCTTCTTCGCAGGTATGGATTATACTTGCAGCTGGCAGGCCCGGATCGGCCTTGGATTTCTTCGATTATCCAGAACACATCTTCCTTCATTCAGCAAGATATGTTCTGGGGGGCAAAATGTTGACCCGCTTTTTAGTCAAAGCAGTCATACATGGAATCTCTTCTGAACAATACGCTCAAGTGTTGGGAATACCGTCAGAAGACAGCAAGCGATTTGGTTGAAATCGCATCACAAACAAAGAATGGCCCGGATCTCCTATCGGACGACGTTTTCTGGGCCCGATATCATCAATTACGGAGCAGAGCTCAGTAATTCTCGTAGCTCTCTGAATAAGCTTCAGTTTGAGCTTTGGTTCAACTCAATCGGACTTACGGTTTGAAAGTTATGCCCATTTCCGTGAACGGATGCAGAACCGGAAACTTGGATTTGGAATTAGCATATCCCTTTCGGATCGGATCGGCCTAGGAGGACCGGATCGGATTAAGACATCACTCCTTCACCAACTCGACATCTTCCCTTCAACGCACAGGTGCCGGATCGGATTGGAGACCCCGGTTCGGATCGGGATGAGGCAGACCCGACCCGCCTGCATTAATCTACACAAAACTTCGCAATGTCTTCGGCTCCAAAGCTCCGCACCGGTTCGGATCGAGACCGAACCGATCCCCCTCGACTCTGCACAGAAGTGCACGCACGCTCTCTGCTAGAACAACCGGCTCGGTTCGGATCCAATCCGAACCGACTGGGCCTGCTGCTGCCACACTTCAGATTTGACTGATTCTCTTGCCATAACCACCTCCTACAAACACGGATCGGCCTCCACCTATCCTAGCACGACCTGAATACCACTTCTCCACTACTTCCGAGATCACCTCAGCGCGTGCCACGTGCCCCTCCGATCCGAACCGATTCAGACTCCCTCGCACTCCTCTACGCCTATAAATACACCACAACATGGCCATTTCAAGGGACTTTTGGCACTTGTTCTGGAGGGATTCCACCATTATCGACACAAGGACTTTGTGAACAGCGGAAGACCGCCCTCTAATCAATCAAAACACGAGGATTTCGTGTATAATCTTCCCTTTAATCTCCTCTTCTTCACTGTCAACACGAGGATTTCATGTATAAACTGCAAACAAACATCATTGTAATAGTTTACTTAAGATTTAAGAAACTATAAAGTGGACGTTGGCTTGGATTGAGCCCAACCACTATAAAAATATTGTGTGTATGCTTTACTTTTACTGCTTTTTCTGCATTGTTCGGTGATCGTGAGGTTGTCACGTTGAATTTGGGTATTAATACCAAAATTTGGTCTAACATTTTCACACATATTTGCTTTCTCTTCTTCGCAGGTATGGATTATACTTGCAGCTGGCAGGCCCGGATCGGCCTTGGATTTCTTCGATTATCCAGAACACATCTTCCTTCATTCAGCAAGATATGTTCTGGGGGGCAAAATGTTGACCCGCTTTTTAGTCAAAGCAGTCATACATGGAATCTCTTCTGAACAATACGCTCAAGTGTTGGGAATACCGTCAGAAGACAGCAAGCGATTTGGTTGAAATCGCATCACAAACAAAGAATGGCCCGGATCTCCTATCGGACGACGTTTTCTGGGCCCGAAATCATCAATTACGGAGCAGAGCTCAGTAATTCTCGTAGCTCTCTGAATAAGCTTCAGTTTGAGCTTTGGTTCAACTCAATCGGACTTACGGTTTGAAAGTTATGCCCATTTCCGTGAACGGATGCAGAACCAGAAACTTGGATTTGGAATTAGCATATCCCTTTCGGATCGGATCGGCCTAGGAGGACCGGATCGGATTAAGACATCACTCCTTCACCAACTCGGCATCTTCCCTTCAACGCACAGGTGCCGGATCGGATTGGAGACCCCGGTTCGGATCGGGATGAGGCAGACCCGACCCGCCTGCATTAATCTACACAAAACTTCGCAATGTCTTCGGCTCCAAAGCTCCGCACCGGTTCGGATCGAGACCGAACCGATCCCCCTCGACTTTGCACAAAAGTGCACGCACGCTCTCTGCTAGAACAACCGGCTCGGTTCGGATCCAATCCGAACCGACTGGGCCTGCTGCTGCCACACTTCAGATTTGACTGATTCTCTTGCCATAACCACCTCCTACAAACACGGATCGGCCTCCACCTATCCTAGCACGACCTGAATACCACTTCTCCACTACTTCCGAGATCACCTCAGCGCGTGCCACGTGACCCTCCGATCCGAACCGATTCAGACTCCCTGGCACTCCTCTACGCCTATAAATACACCACAACATGGCCATTTCAAGGGACTTTTGGCACTTGTTCTGGAGGGATTCAACCATTATCGACACAAGGACTTTGTGAACAGCGGAAGACCGCCCTCTAATCAATCAAAACACGAGGATTTCGTGTATAATCTTCCCTTTAATCTCCTCTTCTTCACTGTAAACACGAGGATTTCATGTATAAACTGCAAACAAACATCATTGTAATAGTTTACTTAAGATTTAAGAAACTATAAAGTGGACGTTGGCTTGGATTGAGCCCAACCACTATAAAAATATTGTGTGTATGCTTTACTTTTACTGCTTTTTCTGCATTGTTCGGTGATCGTGAGGTTGTCAGGTTGAATTTGGGTGTTAATACCAAAATTTGGTCTAACATTTTCACACATATTTGCTTTCTCTTCTTCGCAGGTATGGATTATACTTGCAGCTGGCAGGCCCGGATCGGCCTTGGATTTCTTCGATTATCCAGAACACATCTTCCTTCATTCAGCAAGATATGTTCTGGGGGGCAAAATGTTGACCCGCTTTTTAGTCAAAGCAGTCATACATGGAATCTCTTCTGAACAATACGCTCAAGTGTTGGGAATACCGTCAGAAGACAGCAAGCGATTTGGTTGAAATCGCATCACAAACAAAGAATGGCCCGGATCTCCTATCGGACGACGTTTTCTAGGCCCGAAATCATCAATTACGGAGCAGAGCTCAGTAATTCTCGTAGCTCTCTGAATAAGCTTCAGTTTGAGCTTTGGTTCAACTCAATCGGACTTACGGTTTGAAAGTTATGCCCATTTCCGTGAACGGATGCAGAACCGGAAACTTGGATTTGGAATTAGCATATCCCTTTCGGATCGGATCGGCCTAGGAGGACCGGATCGGATTAAGACATCACTCCTTCACCAACTCGACATCTTCCCTTCAACGCACAGGTGCCGGATCGGATTGGAGACCCCGGTTCGGATCGGGATGAGGCAGACCCGACCCGCCTGCATTAATCTACACAAAACTTCGCAATGTCTTCGGCTCCAAAGCTCCGCACCGGTTCGGATCGAGACCGAACCGATCCCCCTCGACTCTGCACAGAAGTGCACGCACGCTCTCTGCTAGAACAACCGGCTCGGTTCGGATCCAATCCGAACCGACTGGGCCTGCTGCTGCCACACTTCAGATTTGACTGATTCTCTTGCCATAACCACCTCCTACAAACACGGATCGGCCTCCACCTATCCTAGCACGACCTGAATACCACTTCTCCACTACTTCCGAGATCACCTCAGCGCGTGCCACGTGCCCCTCCGATCCGAACCGATTCAGACTCCCTCGCACTCCTCTACGCCTATAAATACACCACAACATGGCCATTTCAAGGGACTTTTGGCACTTGTTCTGGAGGGATTCAACCATTATCGACACAAGGACTTTGTGAACAGCGGAAGACCGCCCTCTAATCAATCAAAACACGAGGATTTCGTGTATAATCTTCCCTTTAATCTCCTCTTCTTCACTGTAAACACGAGGATTTCATGTATAAACTGCAAACAAACATCATTGTAATAGTTTACTTAAGATTTAAGAAACTATAAAGTGGACGTTGGCTTGGATTGAGCCCAACCACTATAAAAATATTGTGTGTATGCTTTACTTTTACTGCTTTTTCTGCATTGTTCGGTGATCGTGAGGTTGTCAGGTTGAATTTGGGTGTTAATACCAAAATTTGGTCTAACATTTTCACACATATTTGCTTTCTCTTCTTCGCAGGTATGGATTATACTTGCAGCTGGCAGGCCCGGATCGGCCTTGGATTTCTTCGATTATCCAGAACACATCTTCCTTCATTCAGCAAGATATGTTCTGGGGGGCAAAATGTTGACCCGCTTTTTAGTCAAAGCAGTCATACATGGAATCTCTTCTGAACAATACGCTCAAGTGTTGGGAATACCGTCAGAAGACAGCAAGCGATTTGGTTGAAATCGCATCACAAACAAAGAATGGCCCGGATCTCCTATCGGACGACGTTTTCTAGGCCCGAAATCATCAATTACGGAGCAGAGCTCAGTAATTCTCGTAGCTCTCTGAATAAGCTTCAGTTTGAGCTTTGGTTCAACTCAATCGGACTTACGGTTTGAAAGTTATGCCCATTTCCGTGAACGGATGCAGAACCGGAAACTTGGATTTGGAATTAGCATATCCCTTTCGGATCGGATCGGCCTAGGAGGACCGGATCGGATTAAGACATCACTCCTTCACCAACTCGACATCTTCCCTTCAACGCACAGGTGCCGGATCGGATTGGAGACCCCGGTTCGGATCGGGATGAGGCAGACCCGACCCGCCTGCATTAATCTACACAAAACTTCGCAATGTCTTCGGCTCCAAAGCTCCGCACCGGTTCGGATCGAGACCGAACCGATCCCCCTCGACTCTGCACAGAAGTGCACGCACGCTCTCTGCTAGAACAACCGGCTCGGTTCGGATCCAATCCGAACCGACTGGGCCTGCTGCTGCCACACTTCAGATTTGACTGATTCTCTTGCCATAACCACCTCCTACAAACACGGATCGGCCTCCACCTATCCTAGCACGACCTGAATACCACTTCTCCACTACTTCCGAGATCACCTCAGCGCGTGCCACGTGCCCCTCCGATCCGAACCGATTCAGACTCCCTCGCACTCCTCTACGCCTATAAATACACCACAACATGGCCATTTCAAGGGACTTTTGGCACTTGTTCTGGAGGGATTCAACCATTATCGACACAAGGACTTTGTGAACAGCGGAAGACCGCCCTCTAATCAATCAAAACACGAGGATTTCGTGTATAATCTTCCCTTTAATCTCCTCTTCTTCACTGTAAACACGAGGATTTCATGTATAAACTGCAAACAAACATCATTGTAATAGTTTACTTAAGATTTAAGAAACTATAAAGTGGACGTTGGCTTGGATTGAGCCCAACCACTATAAAAATATTGTGTGTATGCTTTACTTTTACTGCTTTTTCTGCATTGTTCGGTGATCGTGAGGTTGTCAGGTTGAATTTGGGTGTTAATACCAAAATTTGGTCTAACATTTTCACACATATTTGCTTTCTCTTCTTCGCAGGTATGGATTATACTTGCAGCTGGCAGGCCCGGATCGGCCTTGGATTTCTTCGATTATCCAGAACACATCTTCCTTCATTCAGCAAGATATGTTCTGGGGGGCAAAATGTTGACCCGCTTTTTAGTCAAAGCAGTCATACATGGAATCTCTTCTGAACAATACGCTCAAGTGTTGGGAATACCGTCAGAAGACAGCAAGCGATTTGGTTGAAATCGCATCACAAACAAAGAATGGCCCGGATCTCCTATCGGACGACGTTTTCTAGGCCCGAAATCATCAATTACGGAGCAGAGCTCAGTAATTCTCGTAGCTCTCTGAATAAGCTTCAGTTTGAGCTTTGGTTCAACTCAATCGGACTTACGGTTTGAAAGTTATGCCCATTTCCGTGAACGGATGCAGAACCGGAAACTTGGATTTGGAATTAGCATATCCCTTTCGGATCGGATCGGCCTAGGAGGACCGGATCGGATTAAGACATCACTCCTTCACCAACTCGACATCTTCCCTTCAACGCACAGGTGCCGGATCGGATTGGAGACCCCGGTTCGGATCGGGATGAGGCAGACCCGACCCGCCTGCATTAATCTACACAAAACTTCGCAATGTCTTCGGCTCCAAAGCTCCGCACCGGTTCGGATCGAGACCGAACCGATCCCCCTCGACTCTGCACAGAAGTGCACGCACGCTCTCTGCTAGAACAACCGGCTCGGTTCGGATCCAATCCGAACCGACTGGGCCTGCTGCTGCCACACTTCAGATTTGACTGATTCTCTTGCCATAACCACCTCCTACAAACACGGATCGGCCTCCACCTATCCTAGCACGACCTGAATACCACTTCTCCACTACTTCCGAGATCACCTCAGCGCGTGCCACGTGCCCCTCCGATCCGAACCGATTCAGACTCCCTCGCACTCCTCTACGCCTATAAATACACCACAACATGGCCATTTCAAGGGACTTTTGGCACTTGTTCTGGAGGGATTCAACCATTATCGACACAAGGACTTTGTGAACAGCGGAAGACCGCCCTCTAATCAATCAAAACACGAGGATTTCGTGTATAATCTTCCCTTTAATCTCCTCTTCTTCACTGTAAACACGAGGATTTCATGTATAAACTGCAAACAAACATCATTGTAATAGTTTACTTAAGATTTAAGAAACTATAAAGTGGACGTTGGCTTGGATTGAGCCCAACCACTATAAAAATATTGTGTGTATGCTTTACTTTTACTGCTTTTTCTGCATTGTTCGGTGATCGTGAGGTTGTCAGGTTGAATTTGGGTGTTAATACCAAAATTTGGTCTAACATTTTCACACATATTTGCTTTCTCTTCTTCGCAGGTATGGATTATACTTGCAGCTGGCAGGCCCGGATCGGCCTTGGATTTCTTCGATTATCCAGAACACATCTTCCTTCATTCAGCAAGATATGTTCTAGGGGGCAAAATGTTGACCCGCTTTTTAGTCAAAGCAGTCATACATGGAATCTCTTCTGAACAATACGCTCAAGTGTTGGGAATACCGTCAGAAGACAGCAAGCGATTTGGTTGAAATCGCATCACAAACAAAGAATGGCCCGGATCTCCTATCGGACGACGTTTTCTGGGCCCGAAATCATCAATTACGGAGCAGAGCTCAGTAATTCTCGTAGCTCTCTGAATAAGCTTCAGTTTGAGCTTTGGTTCAACTCAATCGGACTTACGGTTTGAAAGTTATGCCCATTTCCGTGAACGGATGCAGAACCAGAAACTTGGATTTGGAATTAGCATATCCCTTTCGGATCGGATCGGCCTAGGAGGACCGGATCGGATTAAGACATCACTCCTTCACCAACTCGGCATCTTCCCTTCAACGCACAGGTGCCGGATCGGATTGGAGACCCCGGTTCGGATCGGGATGAGGCAGACCCGACCCGCCTGCATTAATCTACACAAAACTTCGCAATGTCTTCGGCTCCAAAGCTCCGCACCGGTTCGGATCGAGACCGAACCGATCCCCCTCGACTTTGCACAAAAGTGCACGCACGCTCTCTGCTAGAACAACCGGCTCGGTTCGGATCCAATCCGAACCGACTGGGCCTGCTGCTGCCACACTTCAGATTTGACTGATTCTCTTGCCATAACCACCTCCTACAAACACGGATCGGCCTCCACCTATCCTAGCACGACCTGAATACCACTTCTCCACTACTTCCGAGATCACCTCAGCGCGTGCCACGTGACCCTCCGATCCGAACCGATTCAGACTCCCTGGCACTCCTCTACGCCTATAAATACACCACAACATGGCCATTTCAAGGGACTTTTGGCACTTGTTCTGGAGGGATTCAACCATTATCGACACAAGGACTTTGTGAACAGCGGAAGACCGCCCTCTAATCAATCAAAACACGAGGATTTCGTGTATAATCTTCCCTTTAATCTCCTCTTCTTCACTGTAAACACGAGGATTTCATGTATAAACTGCAAACAAACATCATTGTAATAGTTTACTTAAGATTTAAGAAACTATAAAGTGGACGTTGGCTTGGATTGAGCCCAACCACTATAAAAATATTGTGTGTATGCTTTACTTTTACTGCTTTTTCTGCATTGTTCGGTGATCGTGAGGTTGTCAGGTTGAATTTGGGTGTTAATACCAAAATTTGGTCTAACATTTTCACACATATTTGCTTTCTCTTCTTCGCAGGTATGGATTATACTTGCAGCTGGCAGGCCCGGATCGGCCTTGGATTTCTTCGATTATCCAGAACACATCTTCCTTCATTCAGCAAGATATGTTCTGGGGGGCAAAATGTTGACCCGCTTTTTAGTCAAAGCAGTCATACATGGAATCTCTTCTGAACAATACGCTCAAGTGTTGGGAATACCGTCAGAAGACAGCAAGCGATTTGGTTGAAATCGCATCACAAACAAAGAATGGCCCGGATCTCCTATCGGACGACGTTTTCTGGGCCCGAAATCATCAATTACGGAGCAGAGCTCAGTAATTCTCGTAGCTCTCTGAATAAGCTTCAGTTTGAGCTTTGGTTCAACTCAATCGGACTTACGGTTTGAAAGTTATGCCCATTTCCGTGAACGGATGCAGAACCAGAAACTTGGATTTGGAATTAGCATATCCCTTTCGGATCGGATCGGCCTAGGAGGACCGGATCGGATTAAGACATCACTCCTTCACCAACTCGGCATCTTCCCTTCAACGCACAGGTGCCGGATCGGATTGGAGACCCCGGTTCGGATCGGGATGAGGCAGACCCGACCCGCCTGCATTAATCTACACAAAACTTCGCAATGTCTTCGGCTCCAAAGCTCCGCACCGGTTCGGATCGAGACCGAACCGATCCCCCTCGACTTTGCACAAAAGTGCACGCACGCTCTCTGCTAGAACAACCGGCTCGGTTCGGATCCAATCCGAACCGACTGGGCCTGCTGCTGCCACACTTCAGATTTGACTGATTCTCTTGCCATAACCACCTCCTACAAACACGGATCGGCCTCCACCTATCCTAGCACGACCTGAATACCACTTCTCCACTACTTCCGAGATCACCTCAGCGCGTGCCACGTGACCCTCCGATCCGAACCGATTCAGACTCCCTGGCACTCCTCTACGCCTATAAATACACCACAACATGGCCATTTCAAGGGACTTTTGGCACTTGTTCTGGAGGGATTCAACCATTATCGACACAAGGACTTTGTGAACAGCGGAAGACCGCCCTCTAATCAATCAAAACACGAGGATTTCGTGTATAATCTTCCCTTTAATCTCCTCTTCTTCACTGTAAACACGAGGATTTCATGTATAAACTGCAAACAAACATCATTGTAATAGTTTACTTAAGATTTAAGAAACTATAAAGTGGACGTTGGCTTGGATTGAGCCCAACCACTATAAAAATATTGTGTGTATGCTTTACTTTTACTGCTTTTTCTGCATTGTTCGGTGATCGTGAGGTTGTCAGGTTGAATTTGGGTGTTAATACCAAAATTTGGTCTAACATTTTCACACATATTTGCTTTCTCTTCTTCGCAGGTATGGATTATACTTGCAGCTGGCAGGCCCGGATCGGCCTTGGATTTCTTCGATTATCCAGAACACATCTTCCTTCATTCAGCAAGATATGTTCTGGGGGGCAAAATGTTGACCCGCTTTTTAGTCAAAGCAGTCATACATGGAATCTCTTCTGAACAATACGCTCAAGTGTTGGGAATACCGTCAGAAGACAGCAAGCGATTTGGTTGAAATCGCATCACAAACAAAGAATGGCCCGGATCTCCTATCGGACGACGTTTTCTGGGCCCGAAATCATCAATTACGGAGCAGAGCTCAGTAATTCTCGTAGCTCTCTGAATAAGCTTCAGTTTGAGCTTTGGTTCAACTCAATCGGACTTACGGTTTGAAAGTTATGCCCATTTCCGTGAACGGATGCAGAACCGGAAACTTGGATTTGGAATTAGCATATCCCTTTCGGATCGGATCGGCCTAGGAGGACCGGATCGGATTAAGACATCACTCCTTCACCAACTCGACATCTTCCCTTCAACGCACAGGTGCCGGATCGGATTGGAGACCCCGGTTCGGATCGGGATGAGGCAGACCCGACCCGCCTGCATTAATCTACACAAAACTTCGCAATGTCTTCGGCTCCAAAGCTCCGCACCGGTTCGGATCGAGACCGAACCGATCCCCCTCGACTCTGCACAGAAGTGCACGCACGCTCTCTGCTAGAACAACCGGCTCGGTTCGGATCCAATCCGAACCGACTGGGCCTGCTGCTGCCACACTTCAGATTTGACTGATTCTCTTGCCATAACCACCTCCTACAAACACGGATCGGCCTCCACCTATCCTAGCACGACCTGAATACCACTTCTCCACTACTTCCGAGATCACCTCAGCGCGTGCCACGTGCCCCTCCGATCCGAACCGATTCAGACTCCCTCGCACTCCTCTACGCCTATAAATACACCACAACATGGCCATTTCAAGGGACTTTTGGCACTTGTTCTGGAGGGATTCAACCATTATCGACACAAGGACTTTGTGAACAGCGGAAGACCGCCCTCTAATCAATCAAAACACGAGGATTTCGTGTATAATCTTCCCTTTAATCTCCTCTTCTTCACTGTAAACACGAGGATTTCATGTATAAACTGCAAACAAACATCATTGTAATAGTTTACTTAAGATTTAAGAAACTATAAAGTGGACGTTGGCTTGGATTGAGCCCAACCACTATAAAAATATTGTGTGTATGCTTTACTTTTACTGCTTTTTCTGCATTGTTCGGTGATCGTGAGGTTGTCAGGTTGAATTTGGGTGTTAATACCAAAATTTGGTCTAACATTTTCACACATATTTGCTTTCTCTTCTTCGCAGGTATGGATTATACTTGCAGCTGGCAGGCCCGGATCGGCCTTGGATTTCTTCGATTATCCAGAACACATCTTCCTTCATTCAGCAAGATATGTTCTGGGGGGCAAAATGTTGACCCGCTTTTTAGTCAAAGCAGTCATACATGGAATCTCTTCTGAACAATACGCTCAAGTGTTGGGAATACCGTCAGAAGACAGCAAGCGATTTGGTTGAAATCGCATCACAAACAAAGAATGGCCCGGATCTCCTATCGGACGACGTTTTCTGGGCCCGAAATCATCAATTACGGAGCAGAGCTCAGTAATTCTCGTAGCTCTCTGAATAAGCTTCAGTTTGAGCTTTGGTTCAACTCAATCGGACTTACGGTTTGAAAGTTATGCCCATTTCCGTGAACGGATGCAGAACCAGAAACTTGGATTTGGAATTAGCATATCCCTTTCGGATCGGATCGGCCTAGGAGGACCGGATCGGATTAAGACATCACTCCTTCACCAACTCGGCATCTTCCCTTCAACGCACAGGTGCCGGATCGGATTGGAGACCCCGGTTCGGATCGGGATGAGGCAGACCCGACCCGCCTGCATTAATCTACACAAAACTTCGCAATGTCTTCGGCTCCAAAGCTCCGCACCGGTTCGGATCGAGACCGAACCGATCCCCCTCGACTCTGCACAGAAGTGCACGCACGCTCTCTGCTAGAACAACCGGCTCGGTTCGGATCCAATCCGAACCGACTGGGCCTGCTGCTGCCACACTTCAGATTTGACTGATTCTCTTGCCATAACCACCTCCTACAAACACGGATCGGCCTCCACCTATCCTAGCACGACCTGAATACCACTTCTCCACTACTTCCGAGATCACCTCAGCGCGTGCCACGTGCCCCTCCGATCCGAACCGATTCAGACTCCCTCGCACTCCTCTACGCCTATAAATACACCACAACATGGCCATTTCAAGGGACTTTTGGCACTTGTTCTGGAGGGATTCAACCATTATCGACACAAGGACTTTGTGAACAGCGGAAGACCGCCCTCTAATCAATCAAAACACGAGGATTTCGTGTATAATCTTCCCTTTAATCTCCTCTTCTTCACTGTAAACACGAGGATTTCATGTATAAACTGCAAACAAACATCATTGTAATAGTTTACTTAAGATTTAAGAAACTATAAAGTGGACGTTGGCTTGGATTGAGCCCAACCACTATAAAAATATTGTGTGTATGCTTTACTTTTACTGCTTTTTCTGCATTGTTCGGTGATCGTGAGGTTGTCAGGTTGAATTTGGGTGTTAATACCAAAATTTGGTCTAACATTTTCACACATATTTGCTTTCTCTTCTTCGCAGGTATGGATTATACTTGCAGCTGGCAGGCCCGGATCGGCCTTGGATTTCTTCGATTATCCAGAACACATCTTCCTTCATTCAGCAAGATATGTTCTGGGGGGCAAAATGTTGACCCGCTTTTTAGTCAAAGCAGTCATACATGGAATCTCTTCTGAACAATACGCTCAAGTGTTGGGAATACCGTCAGAAGACAGCAAGCGATTTGGTTGAAATCGCATCACAAACAAAGAATGGCCCGGATCTCCTATCGGACGACGTTTTCTGGGCCCGAAATCATCAATTACGGAGCAGAGCTCAGTAATTCTCGTAGCTCTCTGAATAAGCTTCAGTTTGAGCTTTGGTTCAACTCAATCGGACTTACGGTTTGAAAGTTATGCCCATTTCCGTGAACGGATGCAGAACCAGAAACTTGGATTTGGAATTAGCATATCCCTTTCGGATCGGATCGGCCTAGGAGGACCGGATCGGATTAAGACATCACTCCTTCACCAACTCGGCATCTTCCCTTCAACGCACAGGTGCCGGATCGGATTGGAGACCCCGGTTCGGATCGGGATGAGGCAGACCCGACCCGCCTGCATTAATCTACACAAAACTTCGCAATGTCTTCGGCTCCAAAGCTCCGCACCGGTTCGGATCGAGACCGAACCGATCCCCCTCGACTTTTCACAAAATTGCACGCACGCTCTCTGCTAGAACAACCGGCTCGGTTCGGATCCAATCCGAACCGACTGGGCCTGCTGCTGCCACACTTCAGATTTGACTGATTCTCTTGCCATAACCACCTCCTACAAACACGGATCGGCCTCCACCTATCCTAGCACGACCTGAATACCACTTCTCCACTACTTCCGAGATCACCTCAGCGCGTGCCACGTGACCCTCCGATCCGAACCGATTCAGACTCCCTGGCACTCCTCTACGCCTATAAATACACCACAACATGGCCATTTCAAGGGACTTTTGGCACTTGTTCTGGAGGGATTCCACCATTATCGACACAAGGACTTTGTGAACAGCGGAAGACCGCCCTCTAATCAATCAAAACACGAGGATTTCGTGTATAATCTTCCCTTTAATCTCCTCTTCTTCACTGTAAACACGAGGATTTCATGTATAAACTGCAAACAAACATCATTGTAATAGTTTACTTAAGATTTAAGAAACTATAAAGTGGACGTAGGCTTGGATTGAGCCCAACCACTATAAAAATATTGTGTGTATGCTTTACTTTTACTGCTTTTTCTGCATTGTTCGGTGATCGTGAGGTTGTCAGGTTGAATTTGGGTGTTAATACCAAAATTTGGTCTAACATTTTCACACATATTTGCTTTCTCTTCTTCGCAGGTATGGATTATACTTGCAGCTGGCAGGCCCGGATCGGCCTTGGATTTCTTCGATTATCCAGAACACATCTTCCTTCATTCAGCAAGATATGTTCTGGGGGGCAAAATGTTGACCCGCTTTTTAGTCAAAGCAGTCATACATGGAATCTCTTCTGAACAATACGCTCAAGTGTTGGGAATACCTTCAGAAGACAGCAAGCGATTTGGTTGAAATCGCATCACAAACAAAGAATGGCCCGGATCTCCTATCGGACGACGTTTTCTGGGCCCGAAATCATCAATTACGGAGCAGAGCTCAGTAATTCTCGTAGCTCTCTGAATAAGCTTCAGTTTGAGCTTTGGTTCAACTCAATCGGACTTACGGTTTGAAAGTTATGCCCATTTCCGTGAACGGATGCAGAACCAGAAACTTGGATTTGGAATTAGCATATCCCTTTCGGATCGGATCGGCCTAGGAGGACCGGATCGGATTAAGACATCACTCCTTCACCAACTCGGCATCTTCCCTTCAACGCACAGGTGCCGGATCGGATTGGAGACCCCGGTTCGGATCGGGATGAGGCAGACCCGACCCGCCTGCATTAATCTACACAAAACTTCGCAATGTCTTCGGCTCCAAAGCTCCGCACCGGTTCGGATCGAGACCGAACCGATCCCCCTCGACTTTTCACAAAATTGCACGCACGCTCTCTGCTAGAACAACCGGCTCGGTTCGGATCCAATCCGAACCGACTGGGCCTGCTGCTGCCACACTTCAGATTTGACTGATTCTCTTGCCATAACCACCTCCTACAAACACGGATCGGCCTCCACCTATCCTAGCACGACCTGAATACCACTTCTCCACTACTTCCGAGATCACCTCAGCGCGTGCCACGTGACCCTCCGATCCGAACCGATTCAGACTCCCTGGCACTCCTCTACGCCTATAAATACACCACAACATGGCCATTTCAAGGGACTTTTGGCACTTGTTCTGGAGGGATTCCACCATTATCGACACAAGGACTTTGTGAACAGCGGAAGACCGCCCTCTAATCAATCAAAACACGAGGATTTCGTGTATAATCTTCCCTTTAATCTCCTCTTCTTCACTGTAAACACGAGGATTTCATGTATAAACTGCAAACAAACATCATTGTAATAGTTTACTTAAGATTTAAGAAACTATAAAGTGGACGTAGGCTTGGATTGAGCCCAACCACTATAAAAATATTGTGTGTATGCTTTACTTTTACTGCTTTTTCTGCATTGTTCGGTGATCGTGAGGTTGTCAGGTTGAATTTGGGTGTTAATACCAAAATTTGGTCTAACATTTTCACACATATTTGCTTTCTCTTCTTCGCAGGTATGGATTATACTTGCAGCTGGCAGGCCCGGATCGGCCTTGGATTTCTTCGATTATCCAGAACACATCTTCCTTCATTCAGCAAGATATGTTCTGGGGGGCAAAATGTTGACCCGCTTTTTAGTCAAAGCAGTCATACATGGAATCTCTTCTGAACAATACGCTCAAGTGTTGGGAATACCTTCAGAAGACAGCAAGCGATTTGGTTGAAATCGCATCACAAACAAAGAATGGCCCGGATCTCCTATCGGACGACGTTTTCTGGGCCCGAAATCATCAATTACGGAGCAGAGCTCAGTAATTCTCGTAGCTCTCTGAATAAGCTTCAGTTTGAGCTTTGGTTCAACTCAATCGGACTTACGGTTTGAAAGTTATGCCCATTTCCGTGAACGGATGCAGAACCAGAAACTTGGATTTGGAATTAGCATATCCCTTTCGGATCGGATCGGCCTAGGAGGACCGGATCGGATTAAGACATCACTCCTTCACCAACTCGGCATCTTCCCTTCAACGCATAGGTGCCGGATCGGATTGGAGACCCCGGTTCGGATCGGGATGAGGCAGACCCGACCCGCCTGCATTAATCTACACAAAACTTCGCAATGTCTTCGGCTCCAAAGCTCCGCACCGGTTCGGATCGAGACCGAACCGATCCCCCTCGACTTTTCACAAAAGTGCACGCACGCTCTCTGCTAGAACAACCGGCTCGGTTCGGATCCAATCCGAACCGACTGGGCCTGCTGCTGCCACACTTCAGATTTGACTGATTCTCTTGCCATAACCACCTCCTACAAACACGGATCGGCCTCCACCTATCCTAGCACGACCTGAATACCACTTCTCCACTACTTCCGAGATCACCTCAGCGCGTGCCACGTGACCCTCCGATCCGAACCGATTCAGACTCCCTGGCACTCCTCTACGCCTATAAATACACCACAACATGGCCATTTCAAGGGACTTTTGGCACTTGTTCTGGAGGGATTCCACCATTATCGACACAAGGACTTTGTGAACAGCGGAAGACCGCCCTCTAATCAATCAAAACACGAGGATTTCGTGTATAATCTTCCCTTTAATCTCCTCTTCTTCACTGTAAACACGAGGATTTCATGTATAAACTGCAAACAAACATCATTGTAATAGTTTACTTAAGATTTAAGAAACTATAAAGTGGACGTAGGCTTGGATTGAGCCCAACCACTATAAAAATATTGTGTGTATGCTTTACTTTTACTGCTTTTTCTGCATTGTTCGGTGATCGTGAGGTTGTCAGGTTGAATTTGGGTGTTAATACCAAAATTTGGTCTAACATTTTCACACATATTTGCTTTCTCTTCTTCGCAGGTATGGATTATACTTGCAGCTGGCAGGCCCGGATCGGCCTTGGATTTCTTCGATTATCCAGAACACATCTTCCTTCATTCAGCAAGATATGTTCTGGGGGGCAAAATGTTGACCCGCTTTTTAGTCAAAGCAGTCATACATGGAATCTCTTCTGAACAATACGCTCAAGTGTTGGGAATACCGTCAGAAGACAGCAAGCGATTTGGTTGAAATCGCATCACAAACAAAGAATGGCCCGGATCTCCTATCGGACGACGTTTTCTGGGCCCGAAATCATCAATTACGGAGCAGAGCTCAGTAATTCTCGTAGCTCTCTGAATAAGCTTCAGTTTGAGCTTTGGTTCAACTCAATCGGACTTACGGTTTGAAAGTTATGCCCATTTCCGTGAACGGATGCAGAACCGGAAACTTGGATTTGGAATTAGCATATCCCTTTCGGATCGGATCGGCCTAGGAGGACCGGATCGGATTAAGACATCACTCCTTCACCAACTCGACATCTTCCCTTCAACGCACAGGTGCCGGATCGGATTGGAGACCCCGGTTCGGATCGGGATGAGGCAGACCCGACCCGCCTGCATTAATCTACACAAAACTTCGCAATGTCTTCGGCTCCAAAGCTCCGCACCGGTTCGGATCGAGACCGAACCGATCCCCCTCGACTCTGCACAGAAGTGCACGCACGCTCTCTGCTAGAACAACCGGCTCGGTTCGGATCCAATCCGAACCGACTGGGCCTGCTGCTGCCACACTTCAGATTTGACTGATTCTCTTGCCATAACCACCTCCTACAAACACGGATCGGCCTCCACCTATCCTAGCACGACCTGAATACCACTTCTCCACTACTTCCGAGATCACCTCAGCGCGTGCCACGTGCCCCTCCGATCCGAACCGATTCAGACTCCCTCGCACTCCTCTACGCCTATAAATACTCCACAACATGGCCATTTCAAGGGACTTTTGGCACTTGTTCTGGAGGGATTCCACCATTATCGACACAAGGACTTTGTGAACAGCGGAAGACCGCCCTCTAATCAATCAAAACACGAGGATTTCGTGTACAATCTTCCCTTTAATCTCCTCTTCTTCACTGTCAACACGAGGATTTCATGTATAAACTGCAAACAAACATCATTGTAATAGTTTACTTAAGATTTAAGAAACTATAAAGTGGACGTAGGCTTGGATTGAGCCCAACCACTATAAAAATATTGTGTGTATGCTTTACTTTTACTGCTTTTTCTGCATTGTTCGGTGATCGTGAGGTTGTCACGTTGAATTTGGGTATTAATACCAAAATTTGGTCTAACATTTTCACACATATTTGCTTTCTCTTCTTCGCAGGTATGGATTATACTTGCAGCTGGCAGGCCCGGATCGGCCTTGGATTTCTTCGATTATCCAGAACACATCTTCCTTCATTCAGCAAGATATGTTCTGGGGGGCAAAATGTTGACCCGCTTTTTAGTCAAAGCAGTCATACATGGAATCTCTTCTGAACAATACGCTCAAGTGTTGGGAATACCGTCAGAAGACAGCAAGCGATTTGGTTGAAATCGCATCACAAACAAAGAATGGCCCGGATCTCCTATCAGACGACGTTTTCTGGGCCCGAAATCATCAATTACGGAGCAAAGCTCAGTAACTCTCGTAGCTCTCTGAATAAGCTTCAGTTTGAGCTTTGGTTCAACTCAATCGGACTTACGGTTTGAAAGTTATGCCCATTTCCGTGAACGGATGCAGAACCAGAAACTTGGATTTGGAATTAGCATATCCCTTTCGGATCGGATCGGCCTAGGAGGACCGGATCGGATTAAGACATCACTCCTTCACCAACTCGGCATCTTCCCTTCAACGCACAGGTGTCGGATCGGATTGGAGACCCCGGTTCGGATCGGGATGAGGCAGACCCGACCCGCCTGCATTAATCTACACAAAACTTCGCAATGTCTTCGGCTCCAAAGCTCCGCACCGGTTCGGATCGAGACCGAACCGATCCCCCTCGACTCTGCACAGAAGTGCACGCACGCTCTCTGCTAGAACAACCGGCTCGGTTCGGATCCAATCCGAACCGACTGGGCCTGCTGCTGCCACACTTCAGATTTGACTGATTCTCTTGCCATAACCACCTCCTACAAACACGGATCGGCCTCCACCTATCCTAGCACGACCTGAATACCACTTCTCCACTACTTCCGAGATCACCTCAGCGCTTGCCACGTGACCCTCCGATCCGAACCGATTCAGACTCCCTGGCACTCCTCTACGCCTATAAATACACCACAACATGGCCATTTCAAGGGACTTTTGGCACTTGTTCTGGAGGGATTCCACCATTATCGACACAAGGACTTTGTGAACAGCGGAAGACCGCCCTCTAATCAATCAAAACACGAGGATTTCGTGTATAATCTTCCCTTTAATCTCCTCTTCTTCACTGTCAACACGAGGATTTCATGTATAAACTGCAAACAAACATCATTGTAATAGTTTACTTAAGATTTAAGAAACTATAAAGTGGACGTAGGCTTGGATTGAGCCCAACCACTATAAAAATATTGTGTGTATGCTTTACTTTTACTGCTTTTTCTGCATTGTTCGGTGATCGTGAGGTTGTCACGTTGAATTTGGGTATTAATACCAAAATTTGGTCTAACATTTTCACACATATTTGCTTTCTCTTCTTCGCAGGTATGGATTATACTTGCAGCTGGCAGGCCCGGATCGGCCTTGGATTTCTTCGATTATCCAGAACACATCTTCCTTCATTCAGCAAGATATGTTCTGGGGGGCAAAATGTTGACCCGCTTTTTAGTCAAAGCAGTCATACATGGAATCTCTTCTGAACAATACGCTCAAGTGTTGGGAATACCGTCAGAAGACAGCAAGCGATTTGGTTGAAATCGCATCACAAACAAAGAATGGCCCGGATCTCCTATCAGACGACGTTTTCTGGGCCCGAAATCATCAATTACGGAGCAGAGCTCAGTAATTCTCGTAGCTCTCTGAATAAGCTTCAGTTTGAGCTTTGGTTCAACTCAATCGGACTTACGGTTTGAAAGTTATGCCCATTTCCGTGAACGGATGCAGAACCGGAAACTTGGATTTGGAATTAGCATATCCCTTTCGGATCGGATCGGCCTAGGAGGACCGGATCGGATTAAGACATCACTCCTTCACCAACTCGACATCTTCCCTTCAACGCACAGGTGCCGGATCGGATTGGAGACCCCGGTTCGGATCGGGATGAGGCAGACCCGACCCGCCTGCATTAATCTACACAAAACTTCGCAATGTCTTCGGCTCCAAAACTCCGCACCGGTTCGGATCGAGACCGAACCGATCCCCCTCGACTCTGCACAGAAGTGCACGCACGCTCTCTGCTAGAACAACCGGCTCGGTTCGGATCCAATCCGAACCGACTGGGCCTGCTGCTGCCACACTTCAGATTTGACTGATTCTCTTGCCATAACCACCTCCTACAAACACGGATCGGCCTCCACCTATCCTAGCACGACCTGAATACCACTTCTCCACTACTTCCTAGATCACCTCAGCGCGTGCCACGTGCCCCTCCGATCCGAACCGATTCAGACTCCCTCGCACTCCTCTACGCCTATAAATACACCACAACATGGCCATTTCAAGGGACTTTTGGCACTTGTTCTGGAGGGATTCCACCATTATCGACACAAGGACTTTGTGAACAGCGGAAGACCGCCCTCTAATCAATCAAAACACGAGGATTTCGTGTATAATCTTCCCTTTAATCTCCTCTTCTTCACTGTCAACACGAGGATTTCATGTATAAACTGCAAACAAACATCATTGTAATAGTTTACTTAAGATTTAAGAAACTATAAAGTGGACGTAGGCTTGGATTGAGCCCAACCACTATAAAAATATTGTGTGTATGCTTTACTTTTACTGCTTTTTCTGCATTGTTCGGTGATCGTGAGGTTGTCACGTTGAATTTGGGTATTAATACCAAAATTTGGTCTAACATTTTCACACATATTTGCTTTCTCTTCTTCGCAGGTATGGATTATACTTGCAGCTGGCAGGCCCGGATCGGCCTTGGATTTCTTCGATTATCCAGAACACATCTTCCTTCATTCAGCAAGATATGTTCTGGGGGGCAAAATGTTGACCCGCTTTTTAGTCAAAGCAGTCATACATGGAATCTCTTCTGAACAATACGCTCAAGTGTTGGGAATACCGTCAGAAGACAGCAAGCGATTTGGTTGAAATCGCATCACAAACAAAGAATGGCCCGGATCTCCTATCAGACGACGTTTTCTGGGCCCGAAATCATCAATTACGGAGCAGAGCTCAGTAATTCTCGTAGCTCTCTGAATAAGCTTCAGTTTGAGCTTTGGTTCAACTCAATCGGACTTACGGTTTGAAAGTTATGCCCATTTCCGTGAACGGATGCAGAACCGGAAACTTGGATTTGGAATTAGCATATCCCTTTCGGATCGGATCGGCCTAGGAGGACCGGATCGGATTAAGACATCACTCCTTCACCAACTCGACATCTTCCCTTCAACGCACAGGTGCCGGATCGGATTGGAGACCCCGGTTCGGATCGGGATGAGGCAGACCCGACCCGCCTGCATTAATCTACACAAAACTTCGCAATGTCTTCGGCTCCAAAGCTCCGCACCGGTTCGGATCGAGACCGAACCGATCCCCCTCGACTCTGCACAGAAGTGCACGCACGCTCTCTGCTAGAACAACCGGCTCGGTTCGGATCCAATCCGAACCGACTGGGCCTGCTGCTGCCACACTTCAGATTTGACTGATTCTCTTGCCATAACCACCTCCTACAAACACGGATCGGCCTCCACCTATCCTAGCACGACCTGAATACCACTTCTCCACTACTTCCGAGATCACCTCAGCGCGTGCCACGTGCGCCTACGATCCGACCCGATTCAGACTCCCTGGCACTCCTCTACGCCTGTAAATACACAACGACATGGCCATTTCAAGGGACTTTTGGCACTTGTTCTGGAGGGATTCCACCATTATCGACACAAGGACTTTGTGAACAGCGGAAGACCGCCCTCTAATCAATCAAAACACGAGGATTTCGTGTATAATCTTCCCTTTAATCTCCTCTTCTTCACTGTAAACACGACGATTTCGTGTATAAACTGCAAACAAACATCATTGTAATAGTTTTCTTAGGATTTAAGAAACTATAAAGTGGACGAAGGCTTGGATTGAGCCGAACCACTATAAAAATATTGTGCGTATCCTTTACTTTTACTGGTTTTTCTGCATTGTTCTGTGGTCGTGAGGTTGTCACGTTGAATTTGGGTGTTAGTACCAAAATTTGGTCTAACATTTTCACATATATTTGCTTTCTCTTCTTCGCAGGTATGGATTATACTTGCAGCTGGCAGGCCCGGCGCGGCCTTGGATTTCTTGGATTATCCAGAACACATCTTCCTTCATTCAGCAAGATATGTTCTAGGGGATAAAATGTTGACCCGCGTTTTAGTCAAAGCAGTCATACATGGAATCTCTTCTCAACAATACGCTCAAGTGTTGGGAATACCGTCAGAAGACAGCAAGCGATTTGGTTGAAATCGCATCACAAACAAAGAATGGCCCGGAACTCCTATCAGACGACCTTTTCTGGGCCCGAAATCATCAGTTACGGAGCTGAGCTCTGTAATTCTCGTAGCTCTCTGAATAAGCTTCAGTTTGAGCTTTGGTTCAACTCAATCGGACTTACGGTTTGAAAGTTATGCCCATTTCCGTGAACGCATGCAGAACCGGAAACTTGGATTTGGAATTAGCATATCCCTTTCGGATCGGATCGGCTCGGCCTAGGAGGACCGGATCGGATTAAGACATCACTCCTTCACCAACTCAGCATCTTCCCTTCAACGCACAGGTGCCGGCTCGGATTGGAGACCCCGGTTCGGATCGGGATGAGGCAGACCCGACCCGCCTGCATTAATCTACACAAAACTTCGCAATGTCTTCGGCTCGAAAGCTCCGCACCTGTTCGGATCGGGACCGAACCGAAAACCTTCTACTCTACACAGAAGTGCGCGCACGCTCTCTGCTGGAACAACCGGCTCGGTTCGGATCCGATCCGAACCGACTGGGCCTGCTGATGCCACACTTCAGATTTGACCGATTCTCTTGCCATAACCACCTCGTACAAACGCGGATCGGCCTCCACCCGTCCTAGCACGACGTGATGACCACTTCTCCACTACTTCCAAGATCACCTCAGCGCGTGCCACGTGCGCCTACGATCCGACCCGATTCAGACTCCCTGGCACTCCTCTACGCCTGTAAATACACAACGACATGGCCATTTCAAGGGACTTTTGGCACTTGTTCTGGAGGGATTCCACCATTATCGACACAAGGACTTTGTGAACAGCGGAAGACCGCCCTCTAATCAATCAAAACACGAGGATTTCGTGTATAATCTTCCCTTTAATCTCCTCTTCTTCACTGTAAACACGACGATTTCGTGTATAAACTGCAAACAAACATCATTGTAATAGTTTTCTTAGGATTTAAGAAACTATAAAGTGGACGAAGGCTTGGATTGAGCCGAACCACTATAAAAATATTGTGCGTATCCTTTACTTTTACTGGTTTTTCTGCATTGTTCTGTGGTCGTGAGGTTGTCACGTTGAATTTGGGTGTTAGTACCAAAATTTGGTCTAACATTTTCACATATATTTGCTTTCTCTTCTTCGCAGGTATGGATTATACTTGCAGCTGGCAGGCCCGGCGCGGCCTTGGATTTCTTGGATTATCCAGAACACATCTTCCTTCATTCAGCAAGATATGTTCTAGGGGATAAAATGTTGACCCGCGTTTTAGTCAAAGCAGTCATACATGGAATCTCTTCTCAGCAATACGCTCAAGTGTTGGGAATACCGTCAGAAGACAGCAAGCGATTTGGTTGAAATCGCATCACAAACAAAGAATGGCCCGGAACTCCTATCAGACGACCTTTTCTGGGCCCGAAATCATCAGTTACGGAGCTGAGCTCTGTAATTCTCGTAGCTCTCTGAATAAGCTTCAGTTTGAGCTTTGGTTCAACTCAATCGGACTTACGGTTTGAAAGTTATGCCCATTTCCGTGAACGCATGCAGAACCGGAAACTTGGATTTGGAATTAGCATATCCCTTTCGGATCGGATCGGCTCGGCCTAGGAGGACCGGATCGGATTAAGACATCACTCCTTCACCAACTCAGCATCTTCCCTTCAACGCACAGGTGCCGGCTCGGATTGGAGACCCCGGTTCGGATCGGGATGAGGCAGACCCGACCCGCCTGCATTAATCTACACAAAACTTCGCAATGTCTTCGGCTCGAAAGCTCCGCACCTGTTCGGATCGGGACCGAACCGAAAACCTTCTACTCTACACAGAAGTGCGCGCACGCTCTCTGCTGGAACAACCGGCTCGGTTCGGATCCGATCCGAACCGACTGGGCCTGCTGATGCCACACTTCAGATTTGACCGATTCTCTTGCCATAACCACCTCGTACAAACGCGGATCGGCCTCCACCCGTCCTAGCACGACGTGATGACCACTTCTCCACTACTTCCAAGATCACCTCAGCGCGTGCCACGTGCGCCTACGATCCGACCCGATTCAGACTCCCTGGCACTCCTCTACGCCTGTAAATACACAACGACATGGCCATTTCAAGGGACTTTTGGCACTTGTTCTGGAGGGATTCCACCATTATCGACACAAGGACTTTGTGAACAGCGGAAGACCGCCCTCTAATCAATCAAAACACGAGGATTTCGTGTATAATCTTCCCTTTAATCTCCTCTTCTTCACTGTAAACACGACGATTTCGTGTATAAACTGCAAACAAACATCATTGTAATAGTTTTCTTAGGATTTAAGAAACTATAAAGTGGACGAAGGCTTGGATTGAGCCGAACCACTATAAAAATATTGTGCGTATCCTTTACTTTTACTGGTTTTTCTGCATTGTTCTGTGGTCGTGAGGTTGTCACGTTGAATTTGGGTGTTAGTACCAAAATTTGGTCTAACATTTTCACATATATTTGCTTTCTCTTCTTCGCAGGTATGGATTATACTTGCAGCTGGCAGGCCCGGCGCGGCCTTGGATTTCTTGGATTATCCAGAACACATCTTCCTTCATTCAGCAAGATATGTTCTAGGGGATAAAATGTTGACCCGCGTTTTAGTCAAAGCAGTCATACATGGAATCTCTTCTCAGCAATACGCTCAAGTGTTGGGAATACCGTCAGAAGACAGCAAGCGATTTGGTTGAAATCGCATCACAAACAAAGAATGGCCCGGAACTCCTATCAGACGACCTTTTCTGGGCCCGAAATCATCAGTTACGGAGCTGAGCTCTGTAATTCTCGTAGCTCTCTGAATAAGCTTCAGTTTGAGCTTTGGTTCAACTCAATCGGACTTACGGTTTGAAAGTTATGCCCATTTCCGTGAACGCATGCAGAACCGGAAACTTGGATTTGGAATTAGCATATCCCTTTCGGATCGGATCGGCTCGGCCTAGGAGGACCGGATCGGATTAAGACATCACTCCTTCACCAACTCAGCATCTTCCCTTCAACGCACAGGTGCCGGCTCGGATTGGAGACCCCGGTTCGGATCGGGATGAGGCAGACCCGACCCGCCTGCATTAATCTACACAAAACTTCGCAATGTCTTCGGCTCGAAAGATCCGCACCTGTTCGGATCGGGACCGAACCGATAACCTTCTACTCTACACAGAAGTGCGCGCACGCTCTCTGCTGGAACAACCGGCTCGGTTCGGATCCGATCCGAACCGACTGGGCCTGCCGATGCCACACTTCAGATTTGACCGATTCTCTTGCCATAACCACCTCGTACAAACGCGGATCGGCCTCCACCCGTCCTAGCACGACGTGATGACCACTTCTCCACTACTTCCAAGATCACCTCAGCGCGTGCCACGTGCGCCTACGATCCGACTCGATTCAGACTCCCTGGCACTCCTCTACGCCTGTAAATACACAACGACATGGCCATTTCAAGGGACTTTTGGCACTTGTTCTGGAGGGATTCCACCATTATCGACACAAGGACTTTGTGAACAGCGGAAGACCGCCCTCTAATCAATCAAAACACGAGGATTTCGTGTATAATCTTCCCTTTAATCTCCTCTTCTTCACTGTAAACACGACGATTTCGTGTATAAACTGCAAACAAACATCATTGTAATAGTTTTCTTAGGATTTAAGAAACTATAAAGTGGACGAAGGCTTGGATTGAGCCGAACCACTATAAAAATATTGTGCGTATCCTTTACTTTTACTGGTTTTTCTGCATTGTTCTGTGGTCGTGAGGTTGTCACGTTGAATTTGGGTGTTAGTACCAAAATTTGGTCTAACATTTTCACATATATTTGCTTTCTCTTCTTCGCAGGTATGGATTATACTTGCAGCTGGCAGGCCCGGCGCGGCCTTGGATTTCTTGGATTATCCAGAACACATCTTCCTTCATTCAGCAAGATATGTTCTAGGGGATAAAATGTTGACCCGCGTTTTAGTCAAAGCAGTCATACATGGAATCTCTTCTCAACAATACGCTCAAGTGTTGGGAATACCGTCAGAAGACAGCAAGCGATTTGGTTGAAATCGCATCACAAACAAAGAATGGCCCGGAACTCCTATCAGACGACCTTTTCTGGGCCCGAAATCATCAGTTACGGAGCTGAGCTCTGTAATTCTCGTAGCTCTCTGAATAAGCTTCAGTTTGAGCTTTGGTTCAACTCAATCGGACTTACGGTTTGAAAGTTATGCCCATTTCCGTGAACGCATGCAGAACCGGAAACTTGGATTTGGAATTAGCATATCCCTTTCGGATCGGATCGGCTCGGCCTAGGAGGACCGGATCGGATTAAGACATCACTCCTTCACCAACTCAGCATCTTCCCTTCAACGCATAGGTGCCGGCTCGGATTGGAGACCCCGGTTCGGATCGGGATGAGGCAGACCCGACCCGCCTGCATTAATCTACACAAAACTTCGCAATGTCTTCGGCTCGAAAGATCCGCACCTGTTCGGATCGGGACCGAACCGATAACCTTCTACTCTACACAGAAGTGCGCGCACGCTCTCTGCTGGAACAACCGGCTCGGTTCGGATCCGATCCGAACCGACTGGGCCTGCCGATGCCACACTTCAGATTTGACCGATTCTCTTGCCATAACCACCTCGTACAAACGCGGATCGGCCTCCACCCGTCCTAGCACGACGTGATGACCACTTCTCCACTACTTCCAAGATCACCTCAGCGCGTGCCACGTGCGCCTACGATCCGACTCGATTCAGACTCCCTGGCACTCCTCTACGCCTGTAAATACACAACGACATGGCCATTTCAAGGGACTTTTGGCACTTGTTCTGGAGGGATTCCACCATTATCGACACAAGGACTTTGTGAACAGCGGAAGACCGCCCTCTAATCAATCAAAACACGAGGATTTCGTGTATAATCTTCCCTTTAATCTCCTCTTCTTCACTGTAAACACGACGATTTCGTGTATAAACTGCAAACAAACATCATTGTAATAGTTTTCTTAGGATTTAAGAAACTATAAAGTGGACGAAGGCTTGGATTGAGCCGAACCACTATAAAAATATTGTGCGTATCCTTTACTTTTACTGGTTTTTCTGCATTGTTCTGTGGTCGTGAGGTTGTCACGTTGAATTTGGGTGTTAGTACCAAAATTTGGTCTAACATTTTCACATATATTTGCTTTCTCTTCTTCGCAGGTATGGATTATACTTGCAGCTGGCAGGCCCGGCGCGGCCTTGGATTTCTTGGATTATCCAGAACACATCTTCCTTCATTCAGCAAGATATGTTCTAGGGGATAAAATGTTGACCCGCGTTTTAGTCAAAGCAGTCATACATGGAATCTCTTCTCAACAATACGCTCAAGTGTTGGGAATACCGTCAGAAGACAGCAAGCGATTTGGTTGAAATCGCATCACAAACAAAGAATGGCCCGGAACTCCTATCAGACGACCTTTTCTGGGCCCGAAATCATCAGTTACGGAGCTGAGCTCTGTAATTCTCGTAGCTCTCTGAATAAGCTTCAGTTTGAGCTTTGGTTCAACTCAATCGGACTTACGGTTTGAAAGTTATGCCCATTTCCGTGAACGCATGCAGAACCGGAAACGTGGATTTGGAATTAGCATATCCCTTTCGGATCGGATCGGCTCGGCCTAGGAGGACCGGATCGGATTAAGACATCACTCCTTCACCAACTCAGCATCTTCCCTTCAACGCACAGGTGCCGGCTCGGATTGGAGACCCCGGTTCGGATCGGGATGAGGCAGACCCGACCCGCCTGCATTAATCTACACAAAACTTCGCAATGTCTTCGGCTCGAAAGATCCGCACCTGTTCGGATCGGGACCGAACCGATAACCTTCTACTCTACACAGAAGTGCGCGCACGCTCTCTGCTGGAACAACCGGCTCGGTTCGGATCCGATCCGAACCGACTGGGCCTGCCGATGCCACACTTCAGATTTGACCGATTCTCTTGCCATAACCACCTCGTACAAACGCGGATCGGCCTCCACCCGTCCTAGCACGACGTGATGACCACTTCTCCACTACTTCCAAGATCACCTCAGCGCGTGCCACGTGCGCCTACGATCCGACCCGATTCAGACTCCCTGGCACTCCTCTACGCCTGTAAATACACAACGACATGGACATTTCAAGGGACTTTTGGCACTTGTTCTGGAGGGATTCCACCATTATCGACACAAGGACTTTGTGAACAGCGGAAGACCGCCCTCTAATCAATCAAAACACGAGGATTTCGTGTATAATCTTCCCTTTAATCTCCTCTTCTTCACTGTAAACACGACGATTTCGTGTATAAACTGCAAACAAACATCATTGTAATAGTTTTCTTAGGATTTAAGAAACTATAAAGTGGACGAAGGCTTGGATTGAGCCGAACCACTATAAAAATATTGTGCGTATCCTTTACTTTTACTGGTTTTTCTGCATTGTTCTGTGGTCGTGAGGTTGTCACGTTGAATTTGGGTGTTAGTACCAAAATTTGGTCTAACATTTTCACATATATTTGCTTTCTCTTCTTCGCAGGTATGGATTATACTTGCAGCTGGCAGGCCCGGCGCGGCCTTGGATTTCTTGGATTATCCAGAACACATCTTCCTTCATTCAGCAAGATATGTTCTAGGGGATAAAATGTTGACCCGCGTTTTAGTCAAAGCAGTCATACATGGAATCTCTTCTCAGCAATACGCTCAAGTGTTGGGAATACCGTCAGAAGACAGCAAGCGATTTGGTTGAAATCGCATCACAAACAAAGAATGGCCCGGAACTCCTATCAGACGACCTTTTCTGGGCCCGAAATCATCAGTTACGGAGCTGAGCTCTGTAATTCTCGTAGCTCTCTGAATAAGCTTCAGTTTGAGCTTTGGTTCAACTCAATCGGACTTACGGTTTGAAAGTTATGCCCATTTCCGTGAACGCATGCAGAACCGGAAACGTGGATTTGGAATTAGCATATCCCTTTCGGATCGGATCGGCTCGGCCTAGGAGGACCGGATCGGATTAAGACATCACTCCTTCACCAACTCAGCATCTTCCCTTCAACGCACAGGTGCCGGCTCGGATTGGAGACCCCGGTTCGGATCGGGATGAGGCAGACCCGACCCGCCTGCATTAATCTACACAAAACTTCGCAATGTCTTCGGCTCGAAAGATCCGCACCTGTTCGGATCGGGACCGAACCGATAACCTTCTACTCTACACAGAAGTGCGCGCACGCTCTCTGCTGGAACAACCGGCTCGGTTCGGATCCGATCCGAACCGACTGGGCCTGCCGATGCCACACTTCAGATTTGACCGATTCTCTTGCCATAACCACCTCGTACAAACGCGGATCGGCCTCCACCCGTCCTAGCACGACGTGATGACCACTTCTCCACTACTTCCAAGATCACCTCAGCGCGTGCCACGTGCGCCTACGATCCGACCCGATTCAGACTCCCTGGCACTCCTCTACGCCTGTAAATACACAACGACATGGACATTTCAAGGGACTTTTGGCACTTGTTCTGGAGGGATTCCACCATTATCGACACAAGGACTTTGTGAACAGCGGAAGACCGCCCTCTAATCAATCAAAACACGAGGATTTCGTGTATAATCTTCCCTTTAATCTCCTCTTCTTCACTGTAAACACGACGATTTCGTGTATAAACTGCAAACAAACATCATTGTAATAGTTTTCTTAGGATTTAAGAAACTATAAAGTGGACGAAGGCTTGGATTGAGCCGAACCACTATAAAAATATTGTGCGTATCCTTTACTTTTACTGGTTTTTCTGCATTGTTCTGTGGTCGTGAGGTTGTCACGTTGAATTTGGGTGTTAGTACCAAAATTTGGTCTAACATTTTCACATATATTTGCTTTCTCTTCTTCGCAGGTATGGATTATACTTGCAGCTGGCAGGCCCGGCGCGGCCTTGGATTTCTTGGATTATCCAGAACACATCTTCCTTCATTCAGCAAGATATGTTCTAGGGGATAAAATGTTGACCCGCGTTTTAGTCAAAGCAGTCATACATGGAATCTCTTCTCAGCAATACGCTCAAGTGTTGGGAATACCGTCAGAAGACAGCAAGCGATTTGGTTGAAATCGCATCACAAACAAAGAATGGCCCGGAACTCCTATCAGACGACCTTTTCTGGGCCCGAAATCATCAGTTACGGAGCTGAGCTCTGTAATTCTCGTAGCTCTCTGAATAAGCTTCAGTTTGAGCTTTGGTTCAACTCAATCGGACTTACGGTTTGAAAGTTATGCCCATTTCCGTGAACGCATGCAGAACCGGAAACTTGGATTTGGAATTAGCATATCCCTTTCGGATCGGATCGGCTCGGCCTAGGAGGACCGGATCGGATTAAGACATCACTCCTTCACCAACTCAGCATCTTCCCTTCAACGCACAGGTGCCGGCTCGGATTGGAGACCCCGGTTCGGATCGGGATGAGGCAGACCCGACCCGCCTGCATTAATCTACACAAAACTTCGCAATGTCTTCGGCTCGAAAGATCCGCACCTGTTCGGATCGGGACCGAACCGATAACCTTCTACTCTACACAGAAGTGCGCGCACGCTCTCTGCTGGAACAACCGGCTCGGTTCGGATCCGATCCGAACCGACTGGGCCTGCCGATGCCACACTTCAGATTTGACCGATTCTCTTGCCATAACCACCTCGTACAAACGCGGATCGGCCTCCACCCGTCCTAGCACGACGTGATGACCACTTCTCCACTACTTCCAAGATCACCTCAGCGCGTGCCACGTGCGCCTACGATCCGACCCGATTCAGACTCCCTGGCACTCCTCTACGCCTGTAAATACACAACGACATGGACATTTCAAGGGACTTTTGGCACTTGTTCTGGAGGGATTCCACCATTATCGACACAAGGACTTTGTGAACAGCGGAAGACCGCCCTCTAATCAATCAAAACACGAGGATTTCGTGTATAATCTTCCCTTTAATCTCCTCTTCTTCACTGTAAACACGACGATTTCGTGTATAAACTGCAAACAAACATCATTGTAATAGTTTTCTTAGGATTTAAGAAACTATAAAGTGGACGAAGGCTTGGATTGAGCCGAACCACTATAAAAATATTGTGCGTATCCTTTACTTTTACTGGTTTTTCTGCATTGTTCTGTGGTCGTGAGGTTGTCACGTTGAATTTGGGTGTTAGTACCAAAATTTGGTCTAACATTTTCACATATATTTGCTTTCTCTTCTTCGCAGGTATGGATTATACTTGCAGCTGGCAGGCCCGGCGCGGCCTTGGATTTCTTGGATTATCCAGAACACATCTTCCTTCATTCAGCAAGATATGTTCTAGGGGATAAAATGTTGACCCGCGTTTTAGTCAAAGCAGTCATACATGGAATCTCTTCTCAACAATACGCTCAAGTGTTGGGAATACCGTCAGAAGACAGCAAGCGATTTGGTTGAAATCGCATCACAAACAAAGAATGGCCCGGAACTCCTATCAGACGACCTTTTCTGGGCCCGAAATCATCAGTTACGGAGCTGAGCTCTGTAATTCTCGTAGCTCTCTGAATAAGCTTCAGTTTGAGCTTTGGTTCAACTCAATCGGACTTACGGTTTGAAAGTTATGCCCATTTCCGTGAACGCATGCAGAACCGGAAACTTGGATTTGGAATTAGCATATCCCTTTCGGATCGGATCGGCTCGGCCTAGGAGGACCGGATCGGATTAAGACATCACTCCTTCACCAACTCAGCATCTTCCCTTCAACGCACAGGTGCCGGCTCGGATTGGAGACCCCGGTTCGGATCGGGATGAGGCAGACCCGACCCGCCTGCATTAATCTACACAAAACTTCGCAATGTCTTCGGCTCGAAAGATCCGCACCTGTTCGGATCGGGACCGAACCGATAACCTTCTACTCTACACAGAAGTGCGCGCACGCTCTCTGCTGGAACAACCGGCTCGGTTCGGATCCGATCCGAACCGACTGGGCCTGCCGATGCCACACTTCAGATTTGACCGATTCTCTTGCCATAACCACCTCGTACAAACGCGGATCGGCCTCCACCCGTCCTAGCACGACGTGATGACCACTTCTCCACTACTTCCAAGATCACCTCAGCGCGTGCCACGTGCGCCTACGATCCGACCCGATTCAGACTCCCTGGCACTCCTCTACGCCTGTAAATACACAACGACATGGACATTTCAAGGGACTTTTGGCACTTGTTCTGGAGGGATTCCACCATTATCGACACAAGGACTTTGTGAACAGCGGAAGACCGCCCTCTAATCAATCAAAACACGAGGATTTCGTGTATAATCTTCCCTTTAATCTCCTCTTCTTCACTGTAAACACGACGATTTCGTGTATAAACTGCAAACAAACATCATTGTAATAGTTTTCTTAGGATTTAAGAAACTATAAAGTGGACGAAGGCTTGGATTGAGCCGAACCACTATAAAAATATTGTGCGTATCCTTTACTTTTACTGGTTTTTCTGCATTGTTCTGTGGTCGTGAGGTTGTCACGTTGAATTTGGGTGTTAGTACCAAAATTTGGTCTAACATTTTCACATATATTTGCTTTCTCTTCTTCGCAGGTATGGATTATACTTGCAGCTGGCAGGCCCGGCGCGGCCTTGGATTTCTTGGATTATCCAGAACACATCTTCCTTCATTCAGCAAGATATGTTCTAGGGGATAAAATGTTGACCCGCGTTTTAGTCAAAGCAGTCATACATGGAATCTCTTCTCAACAATACGCTCAAGTGTTGGGAATACCGTCAGAAGACAGCAAGCGATTTGGTTGAAATCGCATCACAAACAAAGAATGGCCCGGAACTCCTATCAGACGACCTTTTCTGGGCCCGAAATCATCAGTTACGGAGCTGAGCTCTGTAATTCTCGTAGCTCTCTGAATAAGCTTCAGTTTGAGCTTTGGTTCAACTCAATCGGACTTACGGTTTGAAAGTTATGCCCATTTCCGTGAACGCATGCAGAACCGGAAACGTGGATTTGGAATTAGCATATCCCTTTCGGATCGGATCGGCTCGGCCTAGGAGGACCGGATCGGATTAAGACATCACTCCTTCACCAACTCAGCATCTTCCCTTCAACGCACAGGTGCCGGCTCGGATTGGAGACCCCGGTTCGGATCGGGATGAGGCAGACCCGACCCGCCTGCATTAATCTACACAAAACTTCGCAATGTCTTCGGCTCGAAAGATCCGCACCTGTTCGGATCGGGACCGAACCGATAACCTTCTACTCTACACAGAAGTGCGCGCACGCTCTCTGCTGGAACAACCGGCTCGGTTCGGATCCGATCCGAACCGACTGGGCCTGCCGATGCCACACTTCAGATTTGACCGATTCTCTTGCCATAACCACCTCGTACAAACGCGGATCGGCCTCCACCCGTCCTAGCACGACGTGATGACCACTTCTCCACTACTTCCAAGATCACCTCAGCGCGTGCCACGTGCGCCTACGATCCGACCCGATTCAGACTCCCTGGCACTCCTCTACGCCTGTAAATACACAACGACATGGACATTTCAAGGGACTTTTGGCACTTGTTCTGGAGGGATTCCACCATTATCGACACAAGGACTTTGTGAACAGCGGAAGACCGCCCTCTAATCAATCAAAACACGAGGATTTCGTGTATAATCTTCCCTTTAATCTCCTCTTCTTCACTGTAAACACGACGATTTCGTGTATAAACTGCAAACAAACATCATTGTAATAGTTTTCTTAGGATTTAAGAAACTATAAAGTGGACGAAGGCTTGGATTGAGCCGAACCACTATAAAAATATTGTGCGTATCCTTTACTTTTACTGGTTTTTCTGCATTGTTCTGTGGTCGTGAGGTTGTCACGTTGAATTTGGGTGTTAGTACCAAAATTTGGTCTAACATTTTCACATATATTTGCTTTCTCTTCTTCGCAGGTATGGATTATACTTGCAGCTGGCAGGCCCGGCGCGGCCTTGGATTTCTTGGATTATCCAGAACACATCTTCCTTCATTCAGCAAGATATGTTCTAGGGGATAAAATGTTGACCCGCGTTTTAGTCAAAGCAGTCATACATGGAATCTCTTCTCAACAATACGCTCAAGTGTTGGGAATACCGTCAGAAGACAGCAAGCGATTTGGTTGAAATCGCATCACAAACAAAGAATGGCCCGGAACTCCTATCAGACGACCTTTTCTGGGCCCGAAATCATCAGTTACGGAGCTGAGCTCTGTAATTCTCGTAGCTCTCTGAATAAGCTTCAGTTTGAGCTTTGGTTCAACTCAATCGGACTTACGGTTTGAAAGTTATGCCCATTTCCGTGAACGCATGCAGAACCGGAAACTTGAATTTGGAATTAGCATATCCCTTTCGGATCGGATCGGCTCGGCCTAGGAGGACCGGATCGGATTAAGACATCACTCCTTCACCAACTCAGCATCTTCCCTTCAACGCACAGGTGCCGGCTCGGATTGGAGACCCCGGTTCGGATCGGGATGAGGCAGACCCGACCCGCCTGCATTAATCTACACAAAACTTCGCAATGTCTTCGGCTCGAAAGATCCGCACCTGTTCGGATCGGGACCGAACCGATAACCTTCTACTCTACACAGAAGTGCGCGCACGCTCTCTGCTGGAACAACCGGCTCGGTTCGGATCCGATCCGAACCGACTGGGCCTGCCGATGCCACACTTCAGATTTGACCGATTCTCTTGCCATAACCACCTCGTACAAACGCGGATCGGCCTCCACCCGTCCTAGCACGACGTGATGACCACTTCTCCACTACTTCCAAGATCACCTCAGCGCGTGCCACGTGCGCCTACGATCCGACCCGATTCAGACTCCCTGGCACTCCTCTACGCCTGTAAATACACAACGACATGGACATTTCAAGGGACTTTTGGCACTTGTTCTGGAGGGATTCCACCATTACCGACACAAGGACTTTGTGAACAGCGGAAGACCGCCCTCTAATCAATCAAAACACGAGGATTTCGTGTATAATCTTCCCTTTAATCTCCTCTTCTTCACTGTAAACACGACGATTTCGTGTATAAACTGCAAACAAACATCATTGTAATAGTTTTCTTAGGATTTAAGAAACTATAAAGTGGACGAAGGCTTGGATTGAGCCGAACCACTATAAAAATATTGTGCGTATCCTTTACTTTTACTGGTTTTTCTGCATTGTTCTGTGGTCGTGAGGTTGTCACGTTGAATTTGGGTGTTAGTACCAAAATTTGGTCTAACATTTTCACATATATTTGCTTTCTCTTCTTCGCAGGTATGGATTATACTTGCAGCTGGCAGGCCCGGCGCGGCCTTGGATTTCTTGGATTATCCAGAACACATCTTCCTTCATTCAGCAAGATATGTTCTAGGGGATAAAATGTTGACCCGCGTTTTAGTCAAAGCAGTCATACATGGAATCTCTTCTCAACAATACGCTCAAGTGTTGGGAATACCGTCAGAAGACAGCAAGCGATTTGGTTGAAATCGCATCACAAACAAAGAATGGCCCGGAACTCCTATCAGACGACCTTTTCTGGGCCCGAAATCATCAGTTACGGAGCTTAGCTCTGTAATTCTCGTAGCTCTCTGAATAAGCTTCAGTTTGAGCTTTGGTTCAACTCAATCGGACTTACGGTTTGAAAGTTATGCCCATTTCCGTGAACGCATGCAGAACCGGAAACGTGGATTTGGAATTAGCATATCCCTTTCGGATCGGATCGGCTCGGCCTAGGAGGACCGGATCGGATTAAGACATCACTCCTTCACCAACTCAGCATCTTCCCTTCAACGCACAGGTGCCGGCTCGGATTGGAGACCCCGGTTCGGATCGGGATGAGGCAGACCCGACCCGCCTGCATTAATCTACACAAAACTTCGCAATGTCTTCGGCTCGAAAGATCCGCACCTGTTCGGATCGGGACCGAACCGATAACCTTCTACTCTACACAGAAGTGCGCGCACGCTCTCTGCTGGAACAACCGGCTCGGTTCGGATCCGATCCGAACCGACTGGGCCTGCCGATGCCACACTTCAGATTTGACCGATTCTCTTGCCATAACCACCTCGTACAAACGCGGATCGGCCTCCACCCGTCCTAGCACGACGTGATGACCACTTCTCCACTACTTCCAAGATCACCTCAGCGCGTGCCACGTGCGCCTACGATCCGACCCGATTCAGACTCCCTGGCACTCCTCTACGCCTGTAAATACACAACGACATGGACATTTCAAGGGACTTTTGGCACTTTTTCTGGAGGGATTCCACCATTATCGACACAAGGACTTTGTGAACAGCGGAAGACCGCCCTCTAATCAATCAAAACACGAGGATTTCGTGTATAATCTTCCCTTTAATCTCCTCTTCTTCACTGTAAACACGACGATTTCGTGTATAAACTGCAAACAAACATCATTGTAATAGTTTTCTTAGGATTTAAGAAACTATAAAGTGGACGAAGGCTTGGATTGAGCCGAACCACTATAAAAATATTGTGCGTATCCTTTACTTTTACTGGTTTTTCTGCATTGTTCTGTGGTCGTGAGGTTGTCACGTTGAATTTGGGTGTTAGTACCAAAATTTGGTCTAACATTTTCACATATATTTGCTTTCTCTTCTTCGCAGGTATGGATTATACTTGCAGCTGGCAGGCCCGGCGCGGCCTTGGATTTCTTGGATTATCCAGAACACATCTTCCTTCATTCAGCAAGATATGTTCTAGGGGATAAAATGTTGACCCGCGTTTTAGTCAAAGCAGTCATACATGGAATCTCTTCTCAACAATACGCTCAAGTGTTGGGAATACCGTCAGAAGACAGCAAGCGATTTGGTTGAAATCGCATCACAAACAAAGAATGGCCCGGAACTCCTATCAGACGACCTTTTCTGGGCCCGAAATCATCAGTTACGGAGCTGAGCTCTGTAATTCTCGTAGCTCTCTGAATAAGCTTCAGTTTGAGCTTTGGTTCAACTCAATCGGACTTACGGTTTGAAAGTTATGCCCATTTCCGTGAACGCATGCAGAACCGGAAACTTGAATTTGGAATTAGCATATCCCTTTCGGATCGGATCGGCTCGGCCTAGGAGGACCGGATCGGATTAAGACATCACTCCTTCACCAACTCAGCATCTTCCCTTCAACGCACAGGTGCCGGCTCGGATTGGAGACCCCGGTTCGGATCGGGATGAGGCAGACCCGACCCGCCTGCATTAATCTACACAAAACTTCGCAATGTCTTCGGCTCGAAAGATCCGCACCTGTTCGGATCGGGACCGAACCGATAACCTTCTACTCTACACAGAAGTGCGCGCACGCTCTCTGCTGGAACAACCGGCTCGGTTCGGATCCGATCCGAACCGACTGGGCCTGCCGATGCCACACTTCAGATTTGACCGATTCTCTTGCCATAACCACCTCGTACAAACGCGGATCGGCCTCCACCCGTCCTAGCACGACGTGATGACCACTTCTCCACTACTTCCAAGATCACCTCAGCGCGTGCCACGTGCGCCTACGATCCGACCCGATTCAGACTCCCTGGCACTCCTCTACGCCTGTAAATACACAACGACATGGACATTTCAAGGGACTTTTGGCACTTGTTCTGGAGGGATTCCACCATTACCGACACAAGGACTTTGTGAACAGCGGAAGACCGCCCTCTAATCAATCAAAACACGAGGATTTCGTGTATAATCTTCCCTTTAATCTCCTCTTCTTCACTGTAAACACGACGATTTCGTGTATAAACTGCAAACAAACATCATTGTAATAGTTTTCTTAGGATTTAAGAAACTATAAAGTGGACGAAGGCTTGGATTGAGCCGAACCACTATAAAAATATTGTGCGTATCCTTTACTTTTACTGGTTTTTCTGCATTGTTCTGTGGTCGTGAGGTTGTCACGTTGAATTTGGGTGTTAGTACCAAAATTTGGTCTAACATTTTCACATATATTTGCTTTCTCTTCTTCGCAGGTATGGATTATACTTGCAGCTGGCAGGCCCGGCGCGGCCTTGGATTTCTTGGATTATCCAGAACACATCTTCCTTCATTCAGCAAGATATGTTCTAGGGGATAAAATGTTGACCCGCGTTTTAGTCAAAGCAGTCATACATGGAATCTCTTCTCAACAATACGCTCAAGTGTTGGGAATACCGTCAGAAGACAGCAAGCGATTTGGTTGAAATCGCATCACAAACAAAGAATGGCCCGGAACTCCTATCAGACGACCTTTTCTGGGCCCGAAATCATCAGTTACGGAGCTGAGCTCTGTAATTCTCGTAGCTCTCTGAATAAGCTTCAGTTTGAGCTTTGGTTCAACTCAATCGGACTTACGGTTTGAAAGTTATGCCCATTTCCGTGAACGCATGCAGAACCGGAAACTTGGATTTGGAATTAGCATATCCCTTTCGGATCGGATCGGCTCGGCCTAGGAGGACCGGATCGGATTAAGACATCACTCCTTCACCAACTCAGCATCTTCCCTTCAACGCACAGGTGCCGGCTCGGATTGGAGACCCCGGTTCGGATCGGGATGAGGCAGACCCGACCCGCCTGCATTAATCTACACAAAACTTCGCAATGTCTTCGGCTCGAAAGCTCCGCACCTGTTCGGATCGGGACCGAACCGATAACCTTCTACTCTACACAGAAGTGCGCGCACGCTCTCTGCTGGAACAACCGGCTCGGTTCGGATCCGATCCGAACCGACTGGGCCTGCCGATGCCACACTTCAGATTTGACCGATTCTCTTGCCATAACCACCTCGTACAAACGCGGATCGGCCTCCACCCGTCCTAGCACGACGTGATGACCACTTCTCCACTACTTCCAAGATCACCTCAGCGCGTGCCACGTGCGCCTACGATCCGACCCGATTCAGACTCCCTGGCACTCCTCTACGCCTGTAAATACACAACGACATGGCCATTTCAAGGGACTTTTGGCACTTGTTCTGGAGGGATTCCACCATTATCGACACAAGGACTTTGTGAACAGCGGAAGACCGCCCTCTAATCAATCAAAACACGAGGATTTCGTGTATAATCTTCCCTTTAATCTCCTCTTCTTCACTGTAAACACGACGATTTCGTGTATAAACTGCAAACAAACATCATTGTAATAGTTTTCTTAGGATTTAAGAAACTATAAAGTGGACGAAGGCTTGGATTGAGCCGAACCACTATAAAAATATTGTGCGTATCCTTTACTTTTACTGGTTTTTCTGCATTGTTCTGTGGTCGTGAGGTTGTCACGTTGAATTTGGGTGTTAGTACCAAAATTTGGTCTAACATTTTCACATATATTTGCTTTCTCTTCTTCGCAGGTATGGATTATACTTGCAGCTGGCAGGCCCGGCGCGGCCTTGGATTTCTTGGATTATCCAGAACACATCTTCCTTCATTCAGCAAGATATGTTCTAGGGGATAAAATGTTGACCCGCGTTTTAGTCAAAGCAGTCATACATGGAATCTCTTCTCAGCAATACGCTCAAGTGTTGGGAATACCGTCAGAAGACAGCAAGCGATTTGGTTGAAATCGCATCACAAACAAAGAATGGCCCGGAACTCCTATCAGACGACCTTTTCTGGGCCCGAAATCATCAGTTACGGAGCTGAGCTCTGTAATTCTCGTAGCTCTCTGAATAAGCTTCAGTTTGAGCTTTGGTTCAACTCAATCGGACTTACGGTTTGAAAGTTATGCCCATTTCCGTGAACGCATGCAGAACCGGAAACTTGAATTTGGAATTAGCATATCCCTTTCGGATCGGATCGGCTCGGCCTAGGAGGACCGGATCGGATTAAGACATCACTCCTTCACCAACTCAGCATCTTCCCTTCAACGCACAGGTGCCGGCTCGGATTGGAGACCCCGGTTCGGATCGGGATGAGGCAGACCCGACCCGCCTGCATTAATCTACACAAAACTTCGCAATGTCTTCGGCTCGAAAGCTCCGCACCTGTTCGGATCGGGACCGAACCGATAACCTTCTACTCTACACAGAAGTACGCGCACGCTCTCTGCTGGAACAACCGGCTCGGTTCGGATCCGATCCGAACCGACTGGGCCTGCTGATGCCACACTTCAGATTTGACCGATTCTCTTGCCATAACCACCTCGTACAAACGCGGATCGGCCTCCACCCGTCCTAGCACGACGTGATGACCACTTCTCCACTACTTCCAAGATCACCTCAGCGCGTGCCACGTGCGCCTACGATCCGACCCGATTCAGACTCCCTGGCACTCCTCTACGCCTGTAAATACACAACGACATGGCCATTTCAAGGGACTTTTGGCACTTGTTCTGGAGGGATTCCACCATTATCGACACAAGGACTTTGTGAACAGCGGAAGACCGCCCTCTAATCAATCAAAACACGAGGATTTCGTGTATAATCTTCCCTTTAATCTCCTCTTCTTCACTGTAAACACGACGATTTCGTGTATAAACTGCAAACAAACATCATTGTAATAGTTTTCTTAGGATTTAAGAAACTATAAAGTGGACGAAGGCTTGGATTGAGCCGAACCACTATAAAAATATTGTGCGTATCCTTTACTTTTACTGGTTTTTCTGCATTGTTCTGTGGTCGTGAGGTTGTCACGTTGAATTTGGGTGTTAGTACCAAAATTTGGTCTAACATTTTCACATATATTTGCTTTCTCTTCTTCGCAGGTATGGATTATACTTGCAGCTGGCAGGCCCGGCGCGGCCTTGGATTTCTTGGATTATCCAGAACACATCTTCCTTCATTCAGCAAGATATGTTCTAGGGGATAAAATGTTGACCCGCGTTTTAGTCAAAGCAGTCATACATGGAATCTCTTCTCAACAATACGCTCAAGTGTTGGGAATACCGTCAGAAGACAGCAAGCGATTTGGTTGAAATCGCATCACAAACAAAGAATGGCCCGGAACTCCTATCAGACGACCTTTTCTGGGCCCGAAATCATCAGTTACGGAGCTAAGCTTTGTAATTCTCGTAGCTCTCTGAATAAGCTTCAGTTTGAGCTTTGGTTCAACTCAATCGGACTTACGGTTTGAAAGTTATGCCCATTTCCGTGAACGCATGCAGAACCGGAAACTTGAATTTGGAATTAGCATATCCCTTTCGGATCGGATCGGCTCGGCCTAGGAGGACCGGATCGGATTAAGACATCACTCCTTCACCAACTCAGCATCTTCCCTTCAACGCACAGGTGCCGGCTCGGATTGGAGACCCCGGTTCGGATCGGGATGAGGCAGACCCGACCCGCCTGCATTAATCTACACAAAACTTCGCAATGTCTTCGGCTCGAAAGCTCCGCACCTGTTCGGATCGGGACCGAACCGATAACCTTCTACTCTACACAGAAGTGCGCGCACGCTCTCTGCTGGAACAACCGGCTCGGTTCGGATCCGATCCGAACCGACTGGGCCTGCCGATGCCACACTTCAGATTTGACCGATTCTCTTGCCATAACCACCTCGTACAAACGCGGATCGGCCTCCACCCGTCCTAGCACGACGTGATGACCACTTCTCCACTACTTCCAAGATCACCTCAGCGCGTGCCACGTGCGCCTACGATCCGACCCGATTCAGACTCCCTGGCACTCCTCTACGCCTGTAAATACACAACGACATGGCCATTTCAAGGGACTTTTGGCACTTGTTCTGGAGGGATTCCACCATTATCGACACAAGGACTTTGTGAACAGCGGAAGACCGCCCTCTAATCAATCAAAACACGAGGATTTCGTGTATAATCTTCCCTTTAATCTCCTCTTCTTCACTGTAAACACGACGATTTCGTGTATAAACTGCAAACAAACATCATTGTAATAGTTTTCTTAGGATTTAAGAAACTATAAAGTGGACGAAGGCTTGGATTGAGCCGAACCACTATAAAAATATTGTGCGTATCCTTTACTTTTACTGGTTTTTCTGCATTGTTCTGTGGTCGTGAGGTTGTCACGTTGAATTTGGGTGTTAGTACCAAAATTTGGTCTAACATTTTCACATATATTTGCTTTCTCTTCTTCGCAGGTATGGATTATACTTGCAGCTGGCAGGCCCGGCGCGGCCTTGGATTTCTTGGATTATCCAGAACACATCTTCCTTCATTCAGCAAGATATGTTCTAGGGGATAAAATGTTGACCCGCGTTTTAGTCAAAGCAGTCATACATGGAATCTCTTCTCAGCAATACGCTCAAGTGTTGGGAATACCGTCAGAAGACAGCAAGCGATTTGGTTGAAATCGCATCACAAACAAAGAATGGCCCGGAACTCCTATCAGACGACCTTTTCTGGGCCCGAAATCATCAGTTACGGAGCTGAGCTCTGTAATTCTCGTAGCTCTCTGAATAAGCTTCAGTTTGAGCTTTGGTTCAACTCAATCGGACTTACGGTTTGAAAGTTATGCCCATTTCCGTGAACGCATGCAGAACCGGAAACTTGAATTTGGAATTAGCATATCCCTTTCGGATCGGATCGGCTCGGCCTAGGAGGACCGGATCGGATTAAGACATCACTCCTTCACCAACTCAGCATCTTCCCTTCAACGCACAGGTGCCGGCTCGGATTGGAGACCCCGGTTCGGATCGGGATGAGGCAGACCCGACCCGCCTGCATTAATCTACACAAAACTTCGCAATGTCTTCGGCTCGAAAGCTCCGCACCTGTTCGGATCGGGACCGAACCGATAACCTTCTACTCTACACAGAAGTACGCGCACGCTCTCTGCTGGAACAACCGGCTCGGTTCGGATCCGATCCGAACCGACTGGGCCTGCTGATGCCACACTTCAGATTTGACCGATTCTCTTGCCATAACCACCTCGTACAAACGCGGATCGGCCTCCACCCGTCCTAGCACGACGTGATGACCACTTCTCCACTACTTCCAAGATCACCTCAGCGCGTGCCACGTGCGCCTACGATCCGACCCGATTCAGACTCCCTGGCACTCCTCTACGCCTGTAAATACACAACGACATGGCCATTTCAAGGGACTTTTGGCACTTGTTCTGGAGGGATTCCACCATTATCGACACAAGGACTTTGTGAACAGCGGAAGACCGCCCTCTAATCAATCAAAACACGAGGATTTCGTGTATAATCTTCCCTTTAATCTCCTCTTCTTCACTGTAAACACGACGATTTCGTGTATAAACTGCAAACAAACATCATTGTAATAGTTTTCTTAGGATTTAAGAAACTATAAAGTGGACGAAGGCTTGGATTGAGCCGAACCACTATAAAAATATTGTGCGTATCCTTTACTTTTACTGGTTTTTCTGCATTGTTCTGTGGTCGTGAGGTTGTCACGTTGAATTTGGGTGTTAGTACCAAAATTTGGTCTAACATTTTCACATATATTTGCTTTCTCTTCTTCGCAGGTATGGATTATACTTGCAGCTGGCAGGCCCGGCGCGGCCTTGGATTTCTTGGATTATCCAGAACACATCTTCCTTCATTCAGCAAGATATGTTCTAGGGGATAAAATGTTGACCCGCGTTTTAGTCAAAGCAGTCATACATGGAATCTCTTCTCAACAATACGCTCAAGTGTTGGGAATACCGTCAGAAGACAGCAAGCGATTTGGTTGAAATCGCATCACAAACAAAGAATGGCCCGGAACTCCTATCAGACGACCTTTTCTGGGCCCGAAATCATCAGTTACGGAGCTAAGCTTTGTAATTCTCGTAGCTCTCTGAATAAGCTTCAGTTTGAGCTTTGGTTCAACTCAATCGGACTTACGGTTTGAAAGTTATGCCCATTTCCGTGAACGCATGCAGAACCGGAAACTTGAATTTGGAATTAGCATATCCCTTTCGGATCGGATCGGCTCGGCCTAGGAGGACCGGATCGGATTAAGACATCACTCCTTCACCAACTCAGCATCTTCCCTTCAACGCACAGGTGCCGGCTCGGATTGGAGACCCCGGTTCGGATCGGGATGAGGCAGACCCGACCCGCCTGCATTAATCTACACAAAACTTCGCAATGTCTTCGGCTCGAAAGCTCCGCACCTGTTCGGATCGGGACCGAACCGATAACCTTCTACTCTACACAGAAGTGCGCGCACGCTCTCTGCTGGAACAACCGGCTCGGTTCGGATCCGATCCGAACCGACTGGGCCTGCCGATGCCACACTTCAGATTTGACCGATTCTCTTGCCATAACCACCTCGTACAAACGCGGATCGGCCTCCACCCGTCCTAGCACGACGTGATGACCACTTCTCCACTACTTCCAAGATCACCTCAGCGCGTGCCACGTGCGCCTACGATCCGACCCGATTCAGACTCCCTGGCACTCCTCTACGCCTGTAAATACACAACGACATGGCCATTTCAAGGGACTTTTGGCACTTGTTCTGGAGGGATTCCACCATTATCGACACAAGGACTTTGTGAACAGCGGAAGACCGCCCTCTAATCAATCAAAACACGAGGATTTCGTGTATAATCTTCCCTTTAATCTCCTCTTCTTCACTGTAAACACGACGATTTCGTGTATAAACTGCAAACAAACATCATTGTAATAGTTTTCTTAGGATTTAAGAAACTATAAAGTGGACGAAGGCTTGGATTGAGCCGAACCACTATAAAAATATTGTGCGTATCCTTTACTTTTACTGGTTTTTCTGCATTGTTCTGTGGTCGTGAGGTTGTCACGTTGAATTTGGGTGTTAGTACCAAAATTTGGTCTAACATTTTCACATATATTTGCTTTCTCTTCTTCGCAGGTATGGATTATACTTGCAGCTGGCAGGCCCGGCGCGGCCTTGGATTTCTTGGATTATCCAGAACACATCTTCCTTCATTCAGCAAGATATGTTCTAGGGGATAAAATGTTGACCCGCGTTTTAGTCAAAGCAGTCATACATGGAATCTCTTCTCAGCAATACGCTCAAGTGTTGGGAATACCGTCAGAAGACAGCAAGCGATTTGGTTGAAATCGCATCACAAACAAAGAATGGCCCGGAACTCCTATCAGACGACCTTTTCTGGGCCTGAAATCATCAGTTACGGAGCTGAGCTCTGTAATTCTCGTAGCTCTCTGAATAAGCTTCAGTTTGAGCTTTGGTTCAACTCAATCGGACTTACGGTTTGAAAGTTATGCCCATTTCCGTGAACGCATGCAGAACCGGAAACTTGAATTTGGAATTAGCATATCCCTTTCGGATCGGATCGGCTCGGCCTAGGAGGACCGGATCGGATTAAGACATCACTCCTTCACCAACTCAGCATCTTCCCTTCAACGCACAGGTGCCGGGTCGGATTGGAGACCCCGGTTCGGATCGGGATGAGGCAGACCCGACCCGCCTGCATTAATCTACACAAAACTTCGCAATGTCTTCGGCTCGAAAGCTCCGCACCTGTTCGGATCGGGACCGAACCGATAACCTTCTACTCTACACAGAAGTACGCGCACGCTCTCTGCTGGAACAACCGGCTCGGTTCGGATCCGATCCGAACCGACTGGGCCTGCTGATGCCACACTTCAGATTTGACCGATTCTCTTGCCATAACCACCTCGTACAAACGCGGATCGGCCTCCACCCGTCCTAGCACGACGTGATGACCACTTCTCCACTACTTCCAAGATCACCTCAGCGCGTGCCACGTGCGCCTACGATCCGACCCGATTCAGACTCCCTGGCACTCCTCTACGCCTGTAAATACACAACGACATGGCCATTTCAAGGGACTTTTGGCACTTGTTCTGGAGGGATTCCACCATTATCGACACAAGGACTTTGTGAACAGCGGAAGACCGCCCTCTAATCAATCAAAACACGAGGATTTCGTGTATAATCTTCCCTTTAATCTCCTCTTCTTCACTGTAAACACGACGATTTCGTGTATAAACTGCAAACAAACATCATTGTAATAGTTTTCTTAGGATTTAAGAAACTATAAAGTGGACGAAGGCTTGGATTGAGCCGAACCACTATAAAAATATTGTGCGTATCCTTTACTTTTACTGGTTTTTCTGCATTGTTCTGTGGTCGTGAGGTTGTCACGTTGAATTTGGGTGTTAGTACCAAAATTTGGTCTAACATTTTCACATATATTTGCTTTCTCTTCTTCGCAGGTATGGATTATACTTGCAGCTGGCAGGCCCGGCGCGGCCTTGGATTTCTTGGATTATCCAGAACACATCTTCCTTCATTCAGCAAGATATGTTCTAGGGGATAAAATGTTGACCCGCGTTTTAGTCAAAGCAGTCATACATGGAATCTCTTCTCAACAATACGCTCAAGTGTTGGGAATACCGTCAGAAGACAGCAAGCGATTTGGTTGAAATCGCATCACAAACAAAGAATGGCCCGGAACTCCTATCAGACGACCTTTTCTGGGCCCGAAATCATCAGTTACGGAGCTAAGCTCTGTAATTCTCGTAGCTCTCTGAATAAGCTTCAGTTTGAGCTTTGGTTCAACTCAATCGGACTTACGGTTTGAAAGTTATGCCCATTTCCGTGAACGCATGCAGAACCGGAAACTTGAATTTGGAATTAGCATATCCCTTTCGGATCGGATCGGCTCGGCCTAGGAGGACCGGATCGGATTAAGACATCACTCCTTCACCAACTCAGCATCTTCCCTTCAACGCACAGGTGCCGGCTCGGATTGGAGACCCCGGTTCGGATCGGGATGAGGCAGACCCGACCCGCCTGCATTAATCTACACAAAACTTCGCAATGTCTTCGGCTCGAAAGATCCGCACCTGTTCGGATCGGGACCGAACCGATAACCTTCTACTCTACACAGAAGTGCGCGCACGCTCTCTGCTGGAACAACCGGCTCGGTTCGGATCCGATCCGAACCGACTGGGCCTGCCGATGCCACACTTCAGATTTGACCGATTCTCTTGCCATAACCACCTCGTACAAACGCGGATCGGCCTCCACCCGTCCTAGCACGACGTGATGACCACTTCTCCACTACTTCCAAGATCACCTCAGCGCGTGCCACGTGCGCCTACGATCCGACCCGATTCAGACTCCCTGGCACTCCTCTACGCCTGTAAATACACAACGACATGGACATTTCAAGGGACTTTTGGCACTTGTTCTGGAGGGATTCCACCATTACCGACACAAGGACTTTGTGAACAGCGGAAGACCGCCCTCTAATCAATCAAAACACGAGGATTTCGTGTATAATCTTCCCTTTAATCTCCTCTTCTTCATTGTAAACACGACGATTTCGTGTATAAACTGCAAACAAACATCATTGTAATAGTTTTCTTAGGATTTAAGAAACTATAAAGTGGACGAAGGCTTGGATTGAGCCGAACCACTATAAAAATATTGTGCGTATCCTTTACTTTTACTGGTTTTTCTGCATTGTTCTGTGGTCGTGAGGTTGTCACGTTGAATTTGGGTGTTAGTACCAAAATTTGGTCTAACATTTTCACATATATTTGCTTTCTCTTCTTCGCAGGTATGGATTATACTTGCAGCTGGCAGGCCCGGCGCGGCCTTGGATTTCTTGGATTATCCAGAACACATCTTCCTTCATTCAGCAAGATATGTTCTAGGGGATAAAATGTTGACCCGCGTTTTAGTCAAAGCAGTCATACATGGAATCTCTTCTCAACAATACGCTCAAGTGTTGGGAATACCGTCAGAAGACAGCAAGCGATTTGGTTGAAATCGCATCACAAACAAAGAATGGCCCGGAACTCCTATCAGACGACCTTTTCTGGGCCCGAAATCATCAGTTATGGAGCTGAGCTCTGTAATTCTCGTAGCTCTCTGAATAAGCTTCAGTTTGAGCTTTGGTTCAACTCAATCGGACTTACGGTTTGAAAGTTATGCCCATTTCCGTGAACGCATGCAGAACCGGAAACTTGAATTTGGAATTAGCATATCCCTTTCGGATCGGATCGGCTCGGCCTAGGAGGACCGGATCGGATTAAGACATCACTCCTTCACCAACTCAGCATCTTCCCTTCAACGCACAGGTGCCGGCTCGGATTGGAGACCCCGGTTCGGATCGGGATGAGGCAGACCCGACCCGCCTGCATTAATCTACACAAAACTTCGCAATGTCTTCGGCTCGAAAGCTCCGCACCTGTTCGGATCGGGACCGAACCGATAACCTTCTACTCTACACAGAAGTACGCGCACGCTCTCTGCTGGAACAACCGGCTCGGTTCGGATCCGATCCGAACCGACTGGGCCTGCTGATGCCACACTTCAGATTTGACCGATTCTCTTGCCATAACCACCTCGTACAAACGCGGATCGGCCTCCACCCGTCCTAGCACGACGTGATGACCACTTCTCCACTACTTCCAAGATCACCTCAGCGCGTGCCACGTGCGCCTACGATCCGACCCGATTCAGACTCCCTGGCACTCCTGTACGCCTGTAAATACACAACGACATGGCCATTTCAAGGGACTTTTGGCACTTGTTCTGGAGGGATTCCACCATTATCGACACAAGGACTTTGTGAACAGCGGAAGACCGCCCTCTAATCAATCAAAACATGAGGATTTCCTGTATAATCTTCCCTTTAATCTCCTCTTCTTCACTGTAAACACGACGATTTCGTGTATAAACTGCAAACAAACATCATTGTAATAGTTTTCTTAGGATTTAAGAAACTATAAAGTGGACGAAGGCTTGGATTGAGCCGAACCACTATAAAAATATTGTGCGTATCCTTTACTTTTACTGGTTTTTCTGCATTGTTCTGTGGTCGTGAGGTTGTCACGTTGAATTTGGGTGTTAGTACCAAAATTTGGTCTAACATTTTCACATATATTTGCTTTCTCTTCTTCGCAGGTATGGATTATACTTGCAGCTGGCAGGCCCGGCGCGGCCTTGGATTTCTTGGATTATCCAGAACACATCTTCCTTCATTCAGCAAGATATGTTCTAGGGGATAAAATGTTGACCCGCGTTTTAGTCAAAGCAGTCATACATGGAATCTCTTCTCAACAATACGCTCAAGTGTTGGGAATACCGTCAGAAGACAGCAAGCGATTTGGTTGAAATCGCATCACAAACAAAGAATGGCCCGGAACTCCTATCAGACGACCTTTTCTGGGCCCGAAATCATCAGTTACGGAGCTAAGCTCTGTAATTCTCGTAGCTCTCTGAATAAGCTTCAGTTTGAGCTTTGGTTCAACTCAATCGGACTTACGGTTTGAAAGTTATGCCCATTTCCGTGAACGCATGCAGAACCGGAAACTTGAATTTGGAATTAGCATATCCCTTTCGGATCGGATCGGCTCGGCCTAGGAGGACCGGATCGGATTAAGACATCACTCCTTCACCAACTCAGCATCTTCCCTTCAACGCACAGGTGCCGGCTCGGATTGGAGACCCCGGTTCGGATCGGGATGAGGCAGACCCGACCCGCCTGCATTAATCTACACAAAACTTCGCAATGTCTTCGGCTCGAAAGATCCGCACCTGTTCGGATCGGGACCGAACCGATAACCTTCTACTCTACACAGAAGTGCGCGCACGCTCTCTGCTGGAACAACCGGCTCGGTTCGGATCCGATCCGAACCGACTGGGCCTGCCGATGCCACACTTCAGATTTGACCGATTCTCTTGCCATAACCACCTCGTACAAACGCGGATCGGCCTCCACCCGTCCTAGCACGACGTGATGACCACTTCTCCACTACTTCCAAGATCACCTCAGCGCGTGCCACGTGCGCCTACGATCCGACCCGATTCAGACTCCCTGGCACTCCTCTACGCCTGTAAATACACAACGACATGGACATTTCAAGGGACTTTTGGCACTTGTTCTGGAGGGATTCCACCATTACCGACACAAGGACTTTGTGAACAGCGGAAGACCGCCCTCTAATCAATCAAAACACGAGGATTTCGTGTATAATCTTCCCTTTAATCTCCTCTTCTTCATTGTAAACACGACGATTTCGTGTATAAACTGCAAACAAACATCATTGTAATAGTTTTCTTAGGATTTAAGAAACTATAAAGTGGACGAAGGCTTGGATTGAGCCGAACCACTATAAAAATATTGTGCGTATCCTTTACTTTTACTGGTTTTTCTGCATTGTTCTGTGGTCGTGAGGTTGTCACGTTGAATTTGGGTGTTAGTACCAAAATTTGGTCTAACATTTTCACATATATTTGCTTTCTCTTCTTCGCAGGTATGGATTATACTTGCAGCTGGCAGGCCCGGCGCGGCCTTGGATTTCTTGGATTATCCAGAACACATCTTCCTTCATTCAGCAAGATATGTTCTAGGGGATAAAATGTTGACCCGCGTTTTAGTCAAAGCAGTCATACATGGAATCTCTTCTCAACAATACGCTCAAGTGTTGGGAATACCGTCAGAAGACAGCAAGCGATTTGGTTGAAATCGCATCACAAACAAAGAATGGCCCGGAACTCCTATCAGACGACCTTTTCTGGGCCCGAAATCATCAGTTACGGAGCTGAGCTCTGTAATTCTCGTAGCTCTCTGAATAAGCTTCAGTTTGAGCTTTGGTTCAACTCAATCGGACTTACGGTTTGAAAGTTATGCCCATTTCCGTGAACGCATGCAGAACCGGAAACTTGGATTTGGAATTAGCATATCCCTTTCGGATCGGATCGGCTCGGCCTAGGAGGACCGGATCGGATTAAGACATCACTCCTTCACCAACTCAGCATCTTCCCTTCAACGCACAGGTGCCGGCTCGGATTGGAGACCCCGGTTCGGATCGGGATGAGGCAGACCCGACCCGCCTGCATTAATCTACACAAAACTTCGCAATGTCTTCGGCTCGAAAGCTCCGCACCTGTTCGGATCGGGACCGAACCGATAACCTTCTACTCTACACAGAAGTGCGCGCACGCTCTCTGCTGGAACAACCGGCTCGGTTCGGATCCGATCCGAACCGACTGGGCCTGCTGATGCCACACTTCAGATTTGACCGGTTCTCTTGCCATAACCACCTCGTACAAACGCGGATCGGCCTCCACCCGTCCTAGCACGACGTGATGACCACTTCTCCACTACTTCCAAGATCACCTCAGCGCGTGCCACGTGCGCCTACGATCCGACCCGATTCAGACTCCCTGGCACTCCTCTACGCCTGTAAATACACAACGACATGGCCATTTCAAGGGACTTTTGGCACTTGTTCTGGAGGGATTCCACCATTATCGACACAAGGACTTTGTGAACAGCGGAAGACCGCCCTCTAATCAATCAAAACACGAGGATTTCGTGTATAATCTTCCCTTTAATCTCCTCTTCTTCACTGTAAAAACGACGATTTCGTGTATAAACTGCAAACAAACATCATTGTAATAGTTTTCTTAGGATTTAAGAAACTATAAAGTGGACGAAGGCTTGGATTGAGCCGAACCACTATAAAAATATTGTGCGTATCCTTTACTTTTACTGGTTTTTCTGCATTGTTCTGTGGTCGTGAGGTTGTCACGTTGAATTTGGGTGTTAGTACCAAAATTTGGTCTAACATTTTCACATATATTTGCTTTCTCTTCTTCGCAGGTATGGATTATACTTGCAGCTGGCAGGCCCGGCGCGGCCTTGGATTTCTTGGATTATCCAGAACACATCTTCCTTCATTCAGCAAGATATGTTCTAGGGGATAAAATGTTGACCCGCGTTTTAGTCAAAGCAGTCATACATGGAATCTCTTCTCAACAATACGCTCAAGTGTTGGGAATACCGTCAGAAGACAGCAAGCGATTTGGTTGAAATCGCATCACAAACAAAGAATGGCCCGGAACTCCTATCAGACGACCTTTTCTGGGCCCGAAATCATCAGTTACGGAGCTTAGCTCTGTAATTCTCGTAGCTCTCTGAATAAGCTTCAGTTTGAGCTTTGGTTCAACTCAATCGGACTTACGGTTTGAAAGTTATGCCCATTTCCGTGAACGCATGCAGAACCGGAAACTTGGATTTGGAATTAGCATATCCCTTTCGGATCGGATCGGCTCGGCCTAGGAGGACCGGATCGGATTAAGACATCACTCCTTCACCAACTCAGCATCTTCCCTTCAACGCACAGGTGCCGGCTCGGATTGGAGACCCCGGTTCGGATCGGGATGAGGCAGACCCGACCCGCCTGCATTAATCTACACAAAACTTCGCAATGTCTTCGGCTCGAAAGATCCGCACCTGTTCGGATCGGGACCGAACCGATAACCTTCTACTCTACACAGAAGTGCGCGCACGCTCTCTGCTGGAACAACCGGCTCGGTTCGGATCCGATCCGAACCGACTGGGCCTGCTGATGCCACACTTCAGATTTGACCGATTCTCTTGCCATAACCACCTCGTACAAACGCGGATCGGCCTCCACCCGTCCTAGCACGACGTGATGACCACTTCTCCACTACTTCCAAGATCACCTCAGCGCGTGCCACGTGCGCCTACGATCCGACCCGATTCAGACTCCCTGGCACTCCTCTACGCCTGTAAATACACAACGACATGGCCATTTCAAGGGACTTTTGGCACTTGTTCTGGAGGGATTCCACCATTATCGACACAAGGACTTTGTGAACAGCGGAAGACCGCCCTCTAATCAATCAAAACACGAGGATTTCATGTATAATCTTCCCTTTAATCTCCTCTTCTTCACTGTAAACACGATGATTTCGTGTATAAACTGCAAACAAACATCATTGTAATAGTTTTCTTAGGATTTAAGAAACTATAAAGTGGACGAAGGCTTGGATTGAGCCGAACCACTATAAAAATATTGTGCGTATCCTTTACTTTTACTGGTTTTTCTGCATTGTTCTGTGGTCGTGAGGTTGTCACGTTGAATTTGGGTGTTAGTACCAAAATTTGGTCTAACATTTTCACATATATTTGCTTTCTCTTCTTCGCAGGTATGGATTATACTTGCAACTGGCAGGCCCGGCGCGGCCTTGGATTTCTTGGATTATCCAGAACACATCTTCCTTCATTCAGCAAGATATGTTCTAGGGGATAAAATGTTGACCCGCGTTTTAGTCAAAGCAGTCATACATGGAATCTCTTCTCAACAATACGCTCAAGTGTTGGGAATACCGTCAGAAGACAGCAAGCGATTTGGTTGAAATCGCATCACAAACAAAGAATGGCCCGGAACTCCTATCAGACGACCTTTTCTGGGCCCGAAATCATCAGTTACGGAGCTGAGCTCTGTAATTCTCGTAGCTCTCTGAATAAGCTTCAGTTTGAGCTTTGGTTCAACTCAATCGGACTTACGGTTTGAAAGTTATGCCCATTTCCGTGAACGCATGCAGAACCGGAAACTTGGATTTGGAATTAGCATATCCCTTTCGGATCGGATCGGCTCGGCCTAGGAGGACCGGATCGGATTAAGACATCACTCCTTCACCAACTCAGCATCTTCCCTTCAACGCACAGGTGCCGGCTCGGATTGGAGACCCCGGTTCGGATCGGGATGAGGCAGACCCGACCCGCCTGCATTAATCTACACAAAACTTCGCAATGTCTTCGGCTCGAAAGCTCCGCACCTGTTCGGATCGGGACCGAACCGATAACCTTCTACTCTACACAGAAGTGCGCGCACGCTCTCTGCTGGAACAACCGGCTCGGTTCGGATCCGATCCGAACCGACTGGGCCTGCTGATGCCACACTTCAGATTTGACCGATTCTCTTGCCATAACCACCTCGTACAAACGCGGATCGGCCTCCACCCGTCCTAGCACGACGTGATGACCACTTCTCCACTACTTCCAAGATCACCTCAGCGCGTGCCACGTGCGCCTACGATCCGACCCGATTCAGACTCCCTGGCACTCCTCTACGCCTGTAAATACACAACGACATGGCCATTTCAAGGGACTTTTGGCACTTGTTCTGGAGGGATTCCACCATTATCGACACAAGGACTTTGTGAACAGCGGAAGACCGCCCTCTAATCAATCAAAACACGAGGATTTCGTGTATAATCTTCCCTTTAATCTCCTCTTCTTCACTGTAAACACGACGATTTCGTGTATAAACTGCAAACAAACATCATTGTAATAGTTTTCTTAGGATTTAAGAAACTATAAAGTGGACGAAGGCTTGGATTGAGCCGAACCACTATAAAAATATTGTGCGTATCCTTTACTTTTACTGGTTTTTCTGCATTGTTCTGTGGTCGTGAGGTTGTCACGTTGAATTTGGGTGTTAGTACCAAAATTTGGTCTAACATTTTCACATATATTTGCTTTCTCTTCTTCGCAGGTATGGATTATACTTGCAGCTGGCAGGCCCGGCGCGGCCTTGGATTTCTTGGATTATCCAGAACACATCTTCCTTCATTCAGCAAGATATGTTCTAGGGGATAAAATGTTGACCCGCGTTTTAGTCAAAGCAGTCATACATGGAATCTCTTCTCAACAATACGCTCAAGTGTTGGGAATACCGTCAGAAGACAGCAAGCGATTTGGTTGAAATCGCATCACAAACAAAGAATGGCCCGGAACTCCTATCAGACGACCTTTTCTGGGCCCGAAATCATCAGTTACGGAGCTTAGCTCTGTAATTCTCGTAGCTCTCTGAATAAGCTTCAGTTTGAGCTTTGGTTCAACTCAATCGGACTTACGGTTTGAAAGTTATGCCCATTTCCGTGAACGCATGCAGAACCGGAAACTTGGATTTGGAATTAGCATATCCCTTTCGGATCGGATCGGCTCGGCCTAGGAGGACCGGATCGGATTAAGACATCACTCCTTCACCAACTCAGCATCTTCCCTTCAACGCACAGGTGCCGGCTCGGATTGGAGACCCCGGTTCGGATCGGGATGAGGCAGACCCGACCCGCCTGCATTAATCTACACAAAACTTCGCAATGTCTTCGGCTCGAAAGATCCGCACCTGTTCGGATCGGGACCGAACCGATAACCTTCTACTCTACACAGAAGTGCGCGCACGCTCTCTGCTGGAACAACCGGCTCGGTTCGGATCCGATCCGAACCGACTGGGCCTGCTGATGCCACACTTCAGATTTGACCGATTCTCTTGCCATAACCACCTCGTACAAACGCGGATCGGCCTCCACCCGTCCTAGCACGACGTGATGACCACTTCTCCACTACTTCCAAGATCACCTCAGCGCGTGCCACGTGCGCCTACGATCCGACCCGATTCAGACTCCCTGGCACTCCTCTACGCCTGTAAATACACAACGACATGGCCATTTCAAGGGACTTTTGGCACTTGTTCTGGAGGGATTCCACCATTATCGACACAAGGACTTTGTGAACAGCGGAAGACCGCCCTCTAATCAATCAAAACACGAGGATTTCGTGTATAATCTTCCCTTTAATCTCCTCTTCTTCACTGTAAACACGATGATTTCGTGTATAAACTGCAAACAAACATCATTGTAATAGTTTTCTTAGGATTTAAGAAACTATAAAGTGGACGAAGGCTTGGATTGAGCCGAACCACTATAAAAATATTGTGCGTATCCTTTACTTTTACTGGTTTTTCTGCATTGTTCTGTGGTCGTGAGGTTGTCACGTTGAATTTGGGTGTTAGTACCAAAATTTGGTCTAACATTTTCACATATATTTGCTTTCTCTTCTTCGCATGTATGGATTATACTTGCAGCTGGCAGGCCCGGCGCGGCCTTGGATTTCTTGGATTATCCAGAACACATCTTCCTTCATTCAGCAAGATATGTTCTAGGGGATAAAATGTTGACCCGCGTTTTAGTCAAAGCAGTCATACATGGAATCTCTTCTCAACAATACGCTCAAGTGTTGGGAATACCGTCAGAAGACAGCAAGCGATTTGGTTGAAATCGCATCACAAACAAAGAATGGCCCGGAACTCCTATCAGACGACCTTTTCTGGGCCCGAAATCATCAGTTACGGAGCTGAGCTCTGTAATTCTCGTAGCTCTCTGAATAAGCTTCAGTTTGAGCTTTGGTTCAACTCAATCGGACTTACGGTTTGAAAGTTATGCCCATTTCCGTGAACGCATGCAGAACCGGAAACTTGGATTTGGAATTAGCATATCCCTTTCGGATCGGATCGGCTCGGCCTAGGAGGACCGGATCGGATTAAGACATCACTCCTTCACCAACTCAGCATCTTCCCTTCAACGCACAGGTGCCGGCTCGGATTGGAGACCCCGGTTCGGATCGGGATGAGGCAGACCCGACCCGCCTGCATTAATCTACACAAAACTTCGCAATGTCTTCGGCTCGAAAGCTCCGCACCTGTTCGGATCGGGACCGAACCGATAACCTTCTACTCTACACAGAAGTGCGCGCACGCTCTCTGCTGGAACAACCGGCTCGGTTCGGATCCGATCCGAACCGACTGGGCCTGCTGATGCCACACTTCAGATTTGACCGATTCTCTTGCCATAACCACCTCGTACAAACGCGGATCGGCCTCCACCCGTCCTAGCACGACGTGATGACCACTTCTCCACTACTTCCAAGATCACCTCAGCGCGTGCCACGTGCGCCTACGATCCGACCCGATTCAGACTCCCTGGCACTCCTCTACGCCTGTAAATACACAACGACATGGCCATTTCAAGGGACTTTTGGCACTTGTTCTGGAGGGATTCCACCATTATCGACACAAGGACTTTGTGAACAGCGGAAGACCGCCCTCTAATCAATCAAAACACGAGGATTTCGTGTATAATCTTCCCTTTAATCTCCTCTTCTTCACTGTAAACACGACGATTTCGTGTATAAACTGCAAACAAACATCATTGTAATAGTTTTCTTAGGATTTAAGAAACTATAAAGTGGACGAAGGCTTGGATTGAGCCGAACCACTATAAAAATATTGTGCGTATCCTTTACTTTTACTGGTTTTTCTGCATTGTTCTGTGGTCGTGAGGTTGTCACGTTGAATTTGGGTGTTAGTACCAAAATTTGGTCTAACATTTTCACATATATTTGCTTTCTCTTCTTCGCAGGTATGGATTATACTTGCAGCTGGCAGGCCCGGCGCGGCCTTGGATTTCTTGGATTATCCAGAACACATCTTCCTTCATTCAGCAAGATATGTTCTAGGGGATAAAATGTTGACCCGCGTTTTAGTCAAAGCAGTCATACATGGAATCTCTTCTCAACAATACGCTCAAGTGTTGGGAATACCGTCAGAAGACAGCAAGCGATTTGGTTGAAATCGCATCACAAACAAAGAATGGCCCGGAACTCCTATCAGACGACCTTTTCTGGGCCCGAAATCATCAGTTACGGAGCTTAGCTCTGTAATTCTCGTAGCTCTCTGAATAAGCTTCAGTTTGAGCTTTGGTTCAACTCAATCGGACTTACGGTTTGAAAGTTATGCCCATTTCCGTGAACGCATGCAGAACCGGAAACTTGGATTTGGAATTAGCATATCCCTTTCGGATCGGATCGGCTCGGCCTAGGAGGACCGGATCGGATTAAGACATCACTCCTTCACCAACTCAGCATCTTCCCTTCAACGCACAGGTGCCGGCTCGGATTGGAGACCCCGGTTCGGATCGGGATGAGGCAGACCCGACCCGCCTGCATTAATCTACACAAAACTTCGCAATGTCTTCGGCTCGAAAGATCCGCACCTGTTCGGATCGGGACCGAACCGATAACCTTCTACTCTACACAGAAGTGCGCGCACGCTCTCTGCTGGAACAACCGGCTCGGTTCGGATCCGATCCGAACCGACTGGGCCTGCTGATGCCACACTTCAGATTTGACCGATTCTCTTTCCATAACCACCTCGTACAAACGCGGATCGGCCTCCACCCGTCCTAGCACGACGTGATGACCACTTCTCCACTACTTCCAAGATCACCTCAGCGCGTGCCACGTGCGCCTACGATCCGACCCGATTCAGACTCCCTGGCACTCCTGTACGCCTGTAAATACACAACGACATGGCCATTTCAAGGGACTTTTGGCACTTGTTCTGGAGGGATTCCACCATTATCGACACAAGGACTTTGTGAACAGCGGAAGACCGCCCTCTAATCAATCAAAACACGAGGATTTCCTGTATAATCTTCCCTTTAATCTCCTCTTCTTCACTGTAAACACGACGATTTCGTGTATAAACTGCAAACAAACATCATTGTAATAGTTTTCTTAGGATTTAAGAAACTATAAAGTGGACGAAGGCTTGGATTGAGCCGAACCACTATAAAAATATTGTGCGTATCCTTTACTTTTACTGGTTTTTCTGCATTGTTCTGTGGTCGTGAGGTTGTCACGTTGAATTTGGGTGTTAGTACCAAAATTTGGTCTAACATTTTCACATATATTTGCTTTCTCTTCTTCGCAGGTATGGATTATACTTGCAGCTGGCAGGCCCGGCGCGGCCTTGGATTTCTTGGATTATCCGGAACACATCTTCCTTCATTCAGCAAGATATGTTCTAGGGGATAAAATGTTGACCCGCGTTTTAGTCAAAGCAGTCATACATGGAATCTCTTCTCAACAATACGCTCAAGTGTTGGGAATACCGTCAGAAGACAGCAAGCGATTTGGTTGAAATCGCATCACAAACAAAGAATGGCCCGGAACTCCTATCAGACGACCTTTTCTGGGCCCGAAATCATCAGTTACGGAGCTAAGCTCTGTAATTCTCGTAGCTCTCTGAATAAGCTTCAGTTTGAGCTTTGGTTCAACTCAATCGGACTTACGGTTTGAAAGTTATGCCCATTTCCGTGAACGCATGCAGAACCGGAAACTTGAATTTGGAATTAGCATATCCCTTTCGGATCGGATCGGCTCGGCCTAGGAGGACCGGATCGGATTAAGACATCACTCCTTCACCAACTCAGCATCTTCCCTTCAACGCACAGGTGCCGGCTCGGATTGGAGACCCCGGTTCGGATCGGGATGAGGCAGACCCGACCCGCCTGCATTAATCTACACAAAACTTCGCAATGTCTTCGGCTCGAAAGATCCGCACCTGTTCGGATCGGGACCGAACCGATAACCTTCTACTCTACACAGAAGTGCGCGCACGCTCTCTGCTGGAACAACCGGCTCGGTTCGGATCCGATCCGAACCGACTGGGCCTGCCGATGCCACACTTCAGATTTGACCGATTCTCTTGCCATAACCACCTCGTACAAACGCGGATCGGCCTCCACCCGTCCTAGCACGACGTGATGACCACTTCTCCACTACTTCCAAGATCACCTCAGCGCGTGCCACGTGCGCCTACGATCCGACCCGATTCAGACTCCCTGGCACTCCTCTACGCCTGTAAATACACAACGACATGGACATTTCAAGGGACTTTTGGCACTTGTTCTGGAGGGATTCCACCATTACCGACACAAGGACTTTGTGAACAGCGGAAGACCGCCCTCTAATCAATCAAAACACGAGGATTTCGTGTATAATCTTCCCTTTAATCTCCTCTTCTTCATTGTAAACACGACGATTTCGTGTATAAACTGCAAACAAACATCATTGTAATAGTTTTCTTAGGATTTAAGAAACTATAAAGTGGACGAAGGCTTGGATTGAGCCGAACCACTATAAAAATATTGTGCGTATCCTTTACTTTTACTGGTTTTTCTGCATTGTTCTGTGGTCGTGAGGTTGTCACGTTGAATTTGGGTGTTAGTACCAAAATTTGGTCTAACATTTTCACATATATTTGCTTTCTCTTCTTCGCAGGTATGGATTATACTTGCAGCTGGCAGGCCCGGCGCGGCCTTGGATTTCTTGGATTATCCAGAACACATCTTCCTTCATTCAGCAAGATATGTTCTAGGGGATAAAATGTTGACCCGCGTTTTAGTCAAAGCAGTCATACATGGAATCTCTTCTCAACAATACGCTCAAGTGTTGGGAATACCGTCAGAAGACAGCAAGCGATTTGGTTGAAATCGCATCACAAACAAAGAATGGCCCGGAACTCCTATCAGACGACCTTTTCTGGGCCCGAAATCATCAGTTACGGAGCTGAGCTCTGTAATTCTCGTAGCTCTCTGAATAAGCTTCAGTTTGAGCTTTGGTTCAACTCAATCGGACTTACGGTTTGAAAGTTATGCCCATTTCCGTGAACGCATGCAGAACCGGAAACTTGGATTTGGAATTAGCATATCCCTTTCGGATCGGATCGGCTCGGCCTAGGAGGACCGGATCGGATTAAGACATCACTCCTTCACCAACTCAGCATCTTCCCTTCAACGCACAGGTGCCGGCTCGGATTGGAGACCCCGGTTCGGATCGGGATGAGGCAGACCCGACCCGCCTGCATTAATCTACACAAAACTTCGCAATGTCTTCGGCTCGAAAGCTCCGCACCTGTTCGGATCGGGACCGAACCGATAACCTTCTACTCTACACAGAAGTGCGCGCACGCTCTCTGCTGGAACAACCGGCTCGGTTCGGATCCGATCCGAACCGACTGGGCCTGCTGATGCCACACTTCAGATTTGACCGATTCTCTTGCCATAACCACCTCGTACAAACGCGGATCGGCCTCCACCCGTCCTAGCACGACGTGATGACCACTTCTCCACTACTTCCAAGATCACCTCAGCGCGTGCCACGTGCGCCTACGATCCGACCCGATTCAGACTCCCTGGCACTCCTCTACGCCTGTAAATACACAACGACATGGCCATTTCAAGGGACTTTTGGCACTTGTTCTGGAGGGATTCCACCATTATCGACACAAGGACTTTGTGAACAGCGGAAGACCGCCCTCTAATCAATCAAAACACGAGGATTTCGTGTATAATCTTCCCTTTAATCTCCTCTTCTTCACTGTAAACACGACGATTTCGTGTATAAACTGCAAACAAACATCATTGTAATAGTTTTCTTAGGATTTAAGAAACTATAAAGTGGACGAAGGCTTGGATTGAGCCGAACCACTATAAAAATATTGTGCGTATCCTTTACTTTTACTGGTTTTTCTGCATTGTTCTGTGGTCGTGAGGTTGTCACGTTGAATTTGGGTGTTAGTACCAAAATTTGGTCTAACATTTTCACATATATTTGCTTTCTCTTCTTCGCAGGTATGGATTATACTTGCAGCTGGCAGGCCCGGCGCGGCCTTGGATTTCTTGGATTATCCAGAACACATCTTCCTTCATTCAGCAAGATATGTTCTAGGGGATAAAATGTTGACCCGCGTTTTAGTCAAAGCAGTCATACATGGAATCTCTTCTCAACAATACGCTCAAGTGTTGGGAATACCGTCAGAAGACAGCAAGCGATTTGGTTGAAATCGCATCACAAACAAAGAATGGCCCGGAACTCCTATCAGACGACCTTTTCTGGGCCCGAAATCATCAGTTACCGAGCTAAGCTCTGTAATTCTCGTAGCTCTCTGAATAAGCTTCAGTTTGAGCTTTGGTTCAACTCAATCGGACTTACGGTTTGAAAGTTATGCCCATTTCCGTGAACGCATGCAGAACCGGAAACTTGGATTTGGAATTAGCATATCCCTTTCGGATCGGATCGGCTCGGCCTAGGAGGACCGGATCGGATTAAGACATCACTCCTTCACCAACTCAGCATCTTCCCTTCAACGCACAGGTGCCGGCTCGGATTGGAGACCCCGGTTCGGATCGGGATGAGGCAGACCCGACCCGCCTGCATTAATCTACACAAAACTTCGCAATGTCTTCGGCTCGAAAGATCCGCACCTGTTCGGATCGGGACCGAACCGATAACCTTCTACTCTACACAGAAGTGCGCGCACGCTCTCTGCTGGAACAACCGGCTCGGTTCGGATCCGATCCGAACCGACTGGGCCTGCTGATGCCACACTTCAGATTTGACCGATTCTCTTGCCATAACCACCTCGTACAAACGCGGATCGGCCTCCACCCGTCCTAGCACGACGTGATGACCACTTCTCCACTACTTCCAAGATCACCTCAGCGCGTGCCACGTGCGCCTACGATCCGACCCGATTCAGACTCCCTGGCACTCCTCTACGCCTGTAAATACACAACTACATGGCCATTTCAAGGGACTTTTGGCACTTGTTCTGGAGGGATTCCACCATTATCGACACAAGGACTTTGTGAACAGCGGAAGACCGCCCTCTAATCAATCAAAACACGAGGATTTCGTGTATAATCTTCCCTTTAATCTCCTCTTCTTCACTGTAAACACGACGATTTCGTGTATAAACTGCAAACAAACATCATTGTAATAGTTTTCTTAGGATTTAAGAAACTATAAAGTGGACGAAGGCTTGGATTGAGCCGAACCACTATAAAAATATTGTGCGTATCCTTTACTTTTACTGGTTTTTCTGCATTGTTCTGTGGTCGTGAGGTTGTCACGTTGAATTTGGGTGTTAGTACCAAAATTTGGTCTAACATTTTCACATATATTTGCTTTCTCTTCTTCGCAGGTATGGATTATACTTGCAGCTGGCAGGCCCGGCGCGGCCTTGGATTTCTTGGATTATCCAGAACACATCTTCCTTCATTCAGCAAGATATGTTCTAGGGGATAAAATGTTGACCCGCGTTTTAGTCAAAGCAGTCATACATGGAATCTCTTCTCAACAATACGCTCAAGTGTTGGGAATACCGTCAGAAGACAGCAAGCGATTTGGTTGAAATCGCATCACAAACAAAGAATGGCCCGGAACTCCTATCAGACGACCTTTTCTAGGCCCGAAATCATCAGTTACGGAGCTGAGCTCTGTAATTCTCGTAGCTCTCTGAATAAGCTTCAGTTTGAGCTTTGGTTCAACTCAATCGGACTTACGGTTTGAAAGTTATGCCCATTTCCGTGAACGCATGCAGAACCGGAAACTTGGATTTGGAATTAGCATATCCCTTTCGGATCGGATCGGCTCGGCCTAGGAGGACCGGATCGGATTAAGACATCACTCCTTCACCAACTCAGCATCTTCCCTTCAACGCACAGGTGCCGGCTCGGATTGGAGACCCCGGTTCGGATCGGGATGAGGCAGACCCAACCCGCCTGCATTAATCTACACAAAACTTCGCAATGTCTTCGGCTCGAAAGCTCCGCACCTGTTCGGATCGGGACCGAACCGATAACCTTCTACTCTACACAGAAGTGCGCGCACGCTCTCTGCTGGAACAACCGGCTCGGTTCGGATCCGATCCGAACCGACTGGGCCTGCTGATGCCACACTTCAGATTTGACCGATTCTCTTGCCATAACCACCTCGTACAAACGCGGATCGGCCTCCACCCGTCCTAGCACGACGTGATGACCACTTCTCCACTACTTCCAAGATCACCTCAGCGCGTGCCACGTGCGCCTACGATCCGACCCGATTCAGACTCCCTGGCACTCCTCTACGCCTGTAAATACACAACGACATGGCCATTTCAAGGGACTTTTGGCACTTGTTCTGGAGGGATTCCACCATTATCGACACAAGGACTTTGTGAACAGCGGAAGACCGCCCTCTAATCAATCAAAACACGAGGATTTCGTGTATAATCTTCCCTTTAATCTCCTCTTCTTCACTGTAAACACGACGATTTCGTGTATAAACTGCAAACAAACATCATTGTAATAGTTTTCTTAGGATTTAAGAAACTATAAAGTGGACGAAGGCTTGGATTGAGCCGAACCACTATAAAAATATTGTGCGTATCCTTTACTTTTACTGGTTTTTCTGCATTGTTCTGTGGTCGTGAGGTTGTCACGTTGAATTTGGGTGTTAGTACCAAAATTTGGTCTAACATTTTCACATATATTTGCTTTCTCTTCTTCGCAGGTATGGATTATACTTGCAGCTGGCAGGCCCGGCGCGGCCTTGGATTTCTTGGATTATCCAGAACACATCTTCCTTCATTCAGCAAGATATGTTCTAGGGGATAAAATGTTGACCCGCGTTTTAGTCAAAGCAGTCATACATGGAATCTCTTCTCAACAATACGCTCAAGTGTTGGGAATACCGTCAGAAGACAGCAAGCGATTTGGTTGAAATCGCATCACAAACAAAGAATGGCCCGGAACTCCTATCAGACGACCTTTTCTGGGCCCGAAATCATCAGTTACCGAGCTAAGCTCTGTAATTCTCGTAGCTCTCTGAATAAGCTTCAGTTTGAGCTTTGGTTCAACTCAATCGGACTTACGGTTTGAAAGTTATGCCCATTTCCGTGAACGCATGCAGAACCGGAAACTTGGATTTGGAATTAGCATATCCCTTTCGGATCGGATCGGCTCGGCCTAGGAGGACCGGATCGGATTAAGACATCACTCCTTCACCAACTCAGCATCTTCCCTTCAACGCACAGGTGCCGGCTCGGATTGGAGACCCCGGTTCGGATCGGGATGAGGCAGACCCGACCCGCCTGCATTAATCTACACAAAACTTCGCAATGTCTTCGGCTCGAAAGATCCGCACCTGTTCGGATCGGGACCGAACCGATAACCTTCTACTCTACACAGAAGTGCGCGCACGCTCTCTGCTGGAACAACCGGCTCGGTTCGGATCCGATCCGAACCGACTGGGCCTGCTGATGCCACACTTCAGATTTGACCGATTCTCTTGCCATAACCACCTCGTACAAACGCGGATCGGCCTCCACCCGTCCTAGCACGACGTGATGACCACTTCTCCACTACTTCCAAGATCACCTCAGCGCGTGCCACGTGCGCCTACGATCCGACCCGATTCAGACTCCCTGGCACTCCTCTACGCCTGTAAATACACAACTACATGGCCATTTCAAGGGACTTTTGGCACTTGTTCTGGAGGGATTCCACCATTATCGACACAAGGACTTTGTGAACAGCGGAAGACCGCCCTCTAATCAATCAAAACACGAGGATTTCGTGTATAATCTTCCCTTTAATCTCCTCTTCTTCACTGTAAACACGACGATTTCGTGTATAAACTGCAAACAAACATCATTGTAATAGTTTTCTTAGGATTTAAGAAACTATAAAGTGGACGAAGGCTTGGATTGAGCCGAACCACTATAAAAATATTGTGCGTATCCTTTACTTTTACTGGTTTTTCTGCATTGTTCTGTGGTCGTGAGGTTGTCACGTTGAATTTGGGTGTTAGTACCAAAATTTGGTCTAACATTTTCACATATATTTGCTTTCTCTTCTTCGCAGGTATGGATTATACTTGCAGCTGGCAGGCCCGGCGCGGCCTTGGATTTCTTGGATTATCCAGAACACATCTTCCTTCATTCAGCAAGATATGTTCTAGGGGATAAAATGTTGACCCGCGTTTTAGTCAAAGCAGTCATACATGGAATCTCTTCTCAACAATACGCTCAAGTGTTGGGAATACCGTCAGAAGACAGCAAGCGATTTGGTTGAAATCGCATCACAAACAAAGAATGGCCCGGAACTCCTATCAGACGACCTTTTCTAGGCCCGAAATCATCAGTTACGGAGCTGAGCTCTGTAATTCTCGTAGCTCTCTGAATAAGCTTCAGTTTGAGCTTTGGTTCAACTCAATCGGACTTACGGTTTGAAAGTTATGCCCATTTCCGTGAACGCATGCAGAACCGGAAACTTGGATTTGGAATTAGCATATCCCTTTCGGATCGGATCGGCTCGGCCTAGGAGGACCGGATCGGATTAAGACATCACTCCTTCACCAACTCAGCATCTTCCCTTCAACGCACAGGTGCCGGCTCGGATTGGAGACCCCGGTTCGGATCGGGATGAGGCAGACCCAACCCGCCTGCATTAATCTACACAAAACTTCGCAATGTCTTCGGCTCGAAAGATCCGCACCTGTTCGGATCGGGACTGAACCGATAACCTTCTACTCTACACAGAAGTGCGCGCACGCTCTCTGCTGGAACAACCGGCTCGGTTCGGATCCGATCCGAACCGACTGGGCCTGCTGATGCCACACTTCAGATTTGACCGATTCTCTTGCCATAACCACCTCGTACAAACGCGGATCGGCCTCCACCCGTCCTAGCACGACGTGATGACCACTTCTCCACTACTTCCAAGATCACCTCAGCGCGTGCCACGTGCGCCTACGATCCGACCCGATTCAGACTCCCTGGCACTCCTCTACGCCTGTAAATACACAACGACATGGCCATTTCAAAGGACTTTTGGCACTTGTTCTGGAGGGATTCCACCATTATCGACACAAGGACTTTGTGAACAGCGGAAGACCGCCCTCTAATCAATCAAAACACGAGGATTTCGTGTATAATCTTCCCTTTAATCTCCTCTTCTTCACTGTAAACACGACGATTTCGTGTATAAACTGCAAACAAACATCATTGTAATAGTTTTCTTAGGATTTAAGAAACTATAAAGTGGACGAAGGCTTGGATTGAGCCGAACCACTATAAAAATATTGTGCGTATCCTTTACTTTTACTGGTTTTTCTGCATTGTTCTGTGGTCGTGAGGTTGTCACGTTGAATTTGGGTGTTAGTACCAAAATTTGGTCTAACATTTTCACATATATTTGCTTTCTCTTCTTCGCAGGTATGGATTATACTTGCAGCTGGCAGGCCCGGCGCGGCCTTGGATTTCTTGGATTATCCAGAACACATCTTCCTTCATTCAGCATGATATGTTCTAGGGGATAAAATGTTGACCCGCGTTTTAGTCAAAGCAGTCATACATGGAATCTCTTCTCAACAATACGCTCAAGTGTTGGGAATACCGTCAGAAGACAGCAAGCGATTTGGTTGAAATCGCATCACAAACAAAGAATGGCCCGGAAATCCTATCAGACGACCTTTTCTGGGCCCGAAATCATCAGTTACGGAGCTCAGCTCTGTAATTCTCGTAGCTCTCTGAATAAGCTTCAGTTTGAGCTTTGGTTCAACTCAATCGGACTTACGGTTTGAAAGTTATGCCCATTTCCGTGAACGCATGCAGAACCGGAAACTTGGATTTGGAATTAGCATATCCCTTTCGGATCGGATCGGCTCGGCCTAGGAGGACCGGATCGGATTAAGACATCACTCCTTCACCAACTCAGCATCTTCCCTTCAACGCACAGGTGCCGGCTCGGATTGGAGACCCCGGTTCGGATCAGGATGAGGCAGACCCGACCCGCCTGCATTAATCTACACAAAACTTCGCAGTGTCTTCGGCTCGAAAGATCCGCACCTGTTCGGATCGGGACCGAACCGATAACCTTCTACTCTACACAGAAGTGCGCGCACGCTCTCTGCTGGAACAACCGGCTCGGTTCGGATCCGATCCGAACCGACTGGGCCTGCTGATGCCACACTTCAGATTTGACCGATTCTCTTGCCATAACCACCTCGTACAAACGCGGATCGGCCTCCACCCGTCCTAGCACGACGTGTTGACCACTTCTCCACTACTTCCAAGATCACCTCAGCGCGTGCCACGTGCGCCTACGATCCGACCCGATTCAGACTCCCTGGCACTCCTCTACGCCTGTAAATACACAACTACATGGCCATTTCAAGGGACTTTTGGCACTTGTTCTGGAGGGATTCCACCATTATCGACACAAGGACTTTGTGAACAGCGGAAGACCGCCCTCTAATCAATCAAAACACGAGGATTTCGTGTATAATCTTCCCTTTAATCTCCTCTTCTTCACTGTAAACACGACGATTTCGTGTATAAACTGCAAACAAACATCATTGTAATAGTTTTCTTAGGATTTAAGAAACTATAAAGTGGACGAAGGCTTGGATTGAGCCGAACCACTATAAAAATATTGTGCGTATCCTTTACTTTTACTGGTTTTTCTGCATTGTTCTGTGGTCGTGAGGTTGTCACGTTGAATTTGGGTGTTAGTACCAAAATTTGGTCTAACATTTTCACATATATTTGCTTTCTCTTCTTCGCAGGTATGGATTATACTTGCAGCTGGCAGGCCCGGCGCGGCCTTGGATTTCTTGGATTATCCAGAACACATCTTCCTTCATTCAGCAAGATATGTTCTAGGGGATAAAATGTTGACCCCCGTTTTAGTCAAAGCAGTCATACATGGAATCTCTTCTCAACAATACGCTCAAGTGTTGGGAATACCGTCAGAAGACAGCAAGCGATTTGGTTGAAATCGCATCACAAACAAAGAATGGCCCGGAACTCCTATCAGACGACCTTTTCTAGGCCCGAAATCATCAGTTACGGAGCTGAGCTCTGTAATTCTCGTAGCTCTCTGAATAAGCTTCAGTTTGAGCTTTGGTTCAACTCAATCGGACTTACGGTTTGAAAGTTATGCCCATTTCCGTGAACGCATGCAGAACCGGAAACTTGGATTTGGAATTAGCATATCCCTTTCGGATCGGATCGGCTCGGCCTAGGAGGACCGGATCGGATTAAGACATCACTCCTTCACCAACTCAGCATCTTCCCTTCAACGCACAGGTGCCGGCTCGGATTGGAGACCCCGGTTCGGATCGGGATGAGGCAGACCCAACCCGCCTGCATTAATCTACACAAAACTTCGCAATGTCTTCGGCTCGAAAGATCCGCACCTGTTCGGATCGGGACCGAACCGATAACCTTCTACTCTACACAGAAGTGCGCGCACGCTCTCTGCTGGAACAACCGGCTCGGTTCGGATCCGATCCGAACCGACTGGGCCTGCTGATGCCACACTTCAGATTTGACCGATTCTCTTGCCATAACCACCTCGTACAAACGCGGATCGGCCTCCACCCGTCCTAGCACGACGTGATGACCACTTCTCCACTACTTCCAAGATCACCTCAGCGCGTGCCACGTGCGCCTACGATCCGACCCGATTCAGACTCCCTGGCACTCCTCTACGCCTGTAAATACACAACGACATGGCCATTTCAAGGGACTTTTGGCACTTGTTCTGGAGGGATTCCACCATTATCGACACAAGGACTTTGTGAACAGCGGAAGACCGCCCTCTAATCAATCAAAACACGAGGATTTCGTGTATAATCTTCCCTTTAATCTCCTCTTCTTCACTGTAAACACGACGATTTCGTGTATAAACTGCAAACAAACATCATTGTAATAGTTTTCTTAGGATTTAAGAAACTATAAAGTGGACGAAGGCTTGGATTGAGCCGAACCACTATAAAAATATTGTGCGTATCCTTTACTTTTACTGGTTTTTCTGCATTGTTCTGTGGTCGTGAGGTTGTCACGTTGAATTTGGGTGTTAGTACCAAAATTTGGTCTAACATTTTCACATATATTTGCTTTCTCTTCTTCGCAGGTATGGATTATACTTGCAGCTGGCAGGCCCGGCGCGGCCTTGGATTTCTTGGATTATCCAGAACACATCTTCCTTCATTCAGCAAGATATGTTCTAGGGGATAAAATGTTGACCCGCGTTTTAGTCAAAGCAGTCATACATGGAATCTCTTCTCAACAATACGCTCAAGTGTTGGGAATACCGTCAGAAGACAGCAAGCGATTTGGTTGAAATCGCATCACAAACAAAGAATGGCCCGGAACTCCTATCAGACGACCTTTTCTGGGCCCGAAATCATCAGTTACGGAGCTAAGCTCTGTAATTCTCGTAGCTCTCTGAATAAGCTTCAGTTTGAGCTTTGGTTCAACTCAATCGGACTTACGGTTTGAAAGTTATGCCCATTTCCGTGAACGCATGCAGAACCGGAAACTTGGATTTGGAATTAGCATATCCCTTTCGGATCGGATCGGCTCGGCCTAGGAGGACCGGATCGGATTAAGACATCACTCCTTCACCAACTCAGCATCTTCCCTTCAACGCACAGGTGCCGGCTCGGATTGGAGACCCCGGTTCGGATCGGGATGAGGCAGACCCGACCCGCCTGCATTAATCTACACAAAACTTCGCAATGTCTTCGGCTCGAAAGATCCGCACCTGTTCGGATCGGGACCGAACCGATAACCTTCTACTCTACACAGAAGTGCGCGCACGCTCTCTGCTGGAACAACCGGCTCGGTTCGGATCCGATCCGAACCGACTGGGCCTGCTGATGCCACACTTCAGATTTGACCGATTCTCTTGCCATAACCACCTCGTACAAACGCGGATCGGCCTCCACCCGTCCTAGCACGACGTGATGACCACTTCTCCACTACTTCCAAGATCACCTCAGCGCGTGCCACGTGCGCCTACGATCCGACCCGATTCAGACTCCCTGGCACTCCTCTACGCCTGTAAATACACAACTACATGGCCATTTCAAGGGACTTTTGGCACTTGTTCTGGAGGGATTCCACCATTATCGACACAAGGACTTTGTGAACAGCGGAAGACCGCCCTCTAATCAATCAAAACACGAGGATTTCGTGTATAATCTTCCCTTTAATCTCCTCTTCTTCACTGTAAACACGACGATTTCGTGTATAAACTGCAAACAAACATCATTGTAATAGTTTTCTTAGGATTTAAGAAACTATAAAGTGGACGAAGGCTTGGATTGAGCCGAACCACTATAAAAATATTGTGCGTATCCTTTACTTTTACTGGTTTTTCTGCATTGTTCTGTGGTCGTGAGGTTGTCACGTTGAATTTGGGTGTTAGTACCAAAATTTGGTCTAACATTTTCACATATATTTGCTTTCTCTTCTTCGCAGGTATGGATTATACTTGCAGCTGGCAGGCCCGGCGCGGCCTTGGATTTCTTGGATTATCCAGAACACATCTTCCTTCATTCAGCAAGATATGTTCTAGGGGATAAAATGTTGACCCCCGTTTTAGTCAAAGCAGTCATACATGGAATCTCTTCTCAACAATACGCTCAAGTGTTGGGAATACCGTCAGAAGACAGCAAGCGATTTGGTTGAAATCGCATCACAAACAAAGAATGGCCCGGAACTCCTATCAGACGACCTTTTCTGGGCCCGAAATCATCAGTTACGGAGCTAAGCTCTGTAATTCTCGTAGCTCTCTGAATAAGCTTCAGTTTGAGCTTTGGTTCAACTCAATCGGACTTACGGTTTGAAAGTTATGCCCATTTCCGTGAACGCATGCAGAACCGGAAACTTGGATTTGGAATTAGCATATCCCTTTCGGATCGGATCGGCTCGGCCTAGGAGGACCGGATCGGATTAAGACATCACTCCTTCACCAACTCAGCATCTTCCCTTCAACGCACAGGTGCCGGCTCGGATTGGAGACCCCGGTTCGGATCGGGATGAGGCAGACCCGACCCGCCTGCATTAATCTACACAAAACTTCGCAATGTCTTCGGCTCGAAAGATCCGCACCTGTTCGGATCGGGACCGAACCGATAACCTTCTACTCTACACAGAAGTGCGCGCACGCTCTCTGCTGGAACAACCGGCTCGGTTCGGATCCGATCCGAACCGACTGGGCCTGCTGATGCCACACTTCAGATTTGACCGATTCTCTTGCCATAACCACCTCGTACAAACGCGGATCGGCCTCCACCCGTCCTAGCACGACGTGATGACCACTTCTCCACTACTTCCAAGATCACCTCAGCGCGTGCCACGTGCGCCTACGATCCGACCCGATTCAGACTCCCTGGCACTCCTCTACGCCTGTAAATACACAACTACATGGCCATTTCAAGGGACTTTTGGCACTTGTTCTGGAGGGATTCCACCATTATCGACACAAGGACTTTGTGAACAGCGGAAGACCGCCCTCTAATCAATCAAAACACGAGGATTTCGTGTATAATCTTCCCTTTAATCTCCTCTTCTTCACTGTAAACACGACGATTTCGTGTATAAACTGCAAACAAACATCATTGTAATAGTTTTCTTAGGATTTAAGAAACTATAAAGTGGACGAAGGCTTGGATTGAGCCGAACCACTATAAAAATATTGTGCGTATCCTTTACTTTTACTGGTTTTTCTGCATTGTTCTGTGGTCGTGAGGTTGTCACGTTGAATTTGGGTGTTAGTACCAAAATTTGGTCTAACATTTTCACATATATTTGCTTTCTCTTCTTCGCAGGTATGGATTATACTTGCAGCTGGCAGGCCCGGCGCGGCCTTGGATTTCTTGGATTATCCAGAACACATCTTCCTTCATTCAGCAAGATATGTTCTAGGGGATAAAATGTTGACCCGCGTTTTAGTCAAAGCAGTCATACATGGAATCTCTTCTCAACAATACGCTCAAGTGTTGGGAATACCGTCAGAAGACAGCAAGCGATTTGGTTGAAATCGCATCACAAACAAAGAATGGCCCGGAACTCCTATCAGACGACCTTTTCTAGGCCCGAAATCATCAGTTACGGAGCTGAGCTCTGTAATTCTCGTAGCTCTCTGAATAAGCTTCAGTTTGAGCTTTGGTTCAACTCAATCGGACTTACGGTTTGAAAGTTATGCCCATTTCCGTGAACGCATGCAGAACCGGAAACTTGGATTTGGAATTAGCATATCCCTTTCGGATCGGATCGGCTCGGCCTAGGAGGACCGGATCGGATTAAGACATCACTCCTTCACCAACTCAGCATCTTCCCTTCAACGCACAGGTGCCGGCTCGGATTGGAGACCCCGGTTCGGATCGGGATGAGGCAGACCCAACCCGCCTGCATTAATCTACACAAAACTTCGCAATGTCTTCGGCTCGAAAGATCCGCACCTGTTCGGATCGGGACCGAACCGATAACCTTCTACTCTACACAGAAGTGCGCGCACGCTCTCTGCTGGAACAACCGGCTCGGTTCGGATCCGATCCGAACCGACTGGGCCTGCTGATGCCACACTTCAGATTTGACCGATTCTCTTGCCATAACCACCTCGTACAAACGCGGATCGGCCTCCACCCGTCCTAGCACGACGTGATGACCACTTCTCCACTACTTCCAAGATCACCTCAGCGCGTGCCACGTGCGCCTACGATCCGACCCGATTCAGACTCCCTGGCACTCCTCTACGCCTGTAAATACACAACGACATGGCCATTTCAAGGGACTTTTGGCACTTGTTCTGGAGGGATTCCACCATTATCGACACAAGGACTTTGTGAACAGCGGAAGACCGCCCTCTAATCAATCAAAACACGAGGATTTCGTGTATAATCTTCCCTTTAATCTCCTCTTCTTCACTGTAAACACGACGATTTCGTGTATAAACTGCAAACAAACATCATTGTAATAGTTTTCTTAGGATTTAAGAAACTATAAAGTGGACGAAGGCTTGGATTGAGCCGAACCACTATAAAAATATTGTGCGTATCCTTTACTTTTACTGGTTTTTCTGCATTGTTCTGTGGTCGTGAGGTTGTCACGTTGAATTTGGGTGTTAGTACCAAAATTTGGTCTAACATTTTCACATATATTTGCTTTCTCTTCTTCGCAGGTATGGATTATACTTGCAGCTGGCAGGCCCGGCGCGGCCTTGGATTTCTTGGATTATCCAGAACACATCTTCCTTCATTCAGCAAGATATGTTCTAGGGGATAAAATGTTGACCCGCGTTTTAGTCAAAGCAGTCATACATGGAATCTCTTCTCAACAATACGCTCAAGTGTTGGGAATACCGTCAGAAGACAGCAAGCGATTTGGTTGAAATCGCATCACAAACAAAGAATGGCCCGGAACTCCTATCAGACGACCTTTTCTGGGCCCGAAATCATCAGTTACGGAGCTAAGCTCTGTAATTCTCGTAGCTCTCTGAATAAGCTTCAGTTTGAGCTTTGGTTCAACTCAATCGGACTTACGGTTTGAAAGTTATGCCCATTTCCGTGAACGCATGCAGAACCGGAAACTTGGATTTGGAATTAGCATATCCCTTTCGGATCGGATCGGCTCGGCCTAGGAGGACCGGATCGGATTAAGACATCACTCCTTCACCAACTCAGCATCTTCCCTTCAACGCACAGGTGCCGGCTCGGATTGGAGACCCCGGTTCGGATCGGGATGAGGCAGACCCGACCCGCCTGCATTAATCTACACAAAACTTCGCAATGTCTTCGGCTCGAAAGATCCGCACCTGTTCGGATCGGGACCGAACCGATAACCTTCTACTCTACACAGAAGTGCGCGCACGCTCTCTGCTGGAACAACCGGCTCGGTTCGGATCCGATCCGAACCGACTGGGCCTGCTGATGCCACACTTCAGATTTGACCGATTCTCTTGCCATAACCACCTCGTACAAACGCGGATCGGCCTCCACCCGTCCTAGCACGACGTGATGACCACTTCTCCACTACTTCCAAGATCACCTCAGCGCGTGCCACGTGCGCCTACGATCCGACCCGATTCAGACTCCCTGGCACTCCTCTACGCCTGTAAATACACAACTACATGGCCATTTCAAGGGACTTTTGGCACTTGTTCTGGAGGGATTCCACCATTATCGACACAAGGACTTTGTGAACAGCGGAAGACCGCCCTCTAATCAATCAAAACACGAGGATTTCGTGTATAATCTTCCCTTTAATCTCCTCTTCTTCACTGTAAACACGACGATTTCGTGTATAAACTGCAAACAAACATCATTGTAATAGTTTTCTTAGGATTTAAGAAACTATAAAGTGGACGAAGGCTTGGATTGAGCCGAACCACTATAAAAATATTGTGCGTATCCTTTACTTTTACTGGTTTTTCTGCATTGTTCTGTGGTCGTGAGGTTGTCACGTTGAATTTGGGTGTTAGTACCAAAATTTGGTCTAACATTTTCACATATATTTGCTTTCTCTTCTTCGCAGGTATGGATTATACTTGCAGCTGGCAGGCCCGGCGCGGCCTTGGATTTCTTGGATTATCCAGAACACATCTTCCTTCATTCAGCAAGATATGTTCTAGGGGATAAAATGTTGACCCCCGTTTTAGTCAAAGCAGTCATACATGGAATCTCTTCTCAACAATACGCTCAAGTGTTGGGAATACCGTCAGAAGACAGCAAGCGATTTGGTTGAAATCGCATCACAAACAAAGAATGGCCCGGAACTCCTATCAGACGACCTTTTCTAGGCCCGAAATCATCAGTTACGGAGCTGAGCTCTGTAATTCTCGTAGCTCTCTGAATAAGCTTCAGTTTGAGCTTTGGTTCAACTCAATCGGACTTACGGTTTGAAAGTTATGCCCATTTCCGTGAACGCATGCAGAACCGGAAACTTGGATTTGGAATTAGCATATCCCTTTCGGATCGGATCGGCTCGGCCTAGGAGGACCGGATCGGATTAAGACATCACTCCTTCACCAACTCAGCATCTTCCCTTCAACGCACAGGTGCCGGCTCGGATTGGAGACCCCGGTTCGGATCGGGATGAGGCAGACCCGACCCGCCTGCATTAATCTACACAAAACTTCGCAATGTCTTCGGCTCGAAAGATCCGCACCTGTTCGGATCGGGACCGAACCGATAACCTTCTACTCTACACAGAAGTGCGCGCACGCTCTCTGCTGGAACAACCGGCTCGGTTCGGATCCGATCCGAACCGACTGGGCCTGCTGATGCCACACTTCAGATTTGACCGATTCTCTTGCCATAACCACCTCGTACAAACGCGGATCGGCCTCCACCCGTCCTAGCACGACGTGATGACCACTTCTCCACTACTTCCAAGATCACCTCAGCGCGTGCCACGTGCGCCTACGATCCGACCCGATTCAGACTCCCTGGCACTCCTCTACGCCTGTAAATACACAACTACATGGCCATTTCAAGGGACTTTTGGCACTTGTTCTGGAGGGATTCCACCATTATCGACACAAGGACTTTGTGAACAGCGGAAGACCGCCCTCTAATCAATCAAAACACGAGGATTTCGTGTATAATCTTCCCTTTAATCTCCTCTTCTTCACTGTAAACACGACGATTTCGTGTATAAACTGCAAACAAACATCATTGTAATAGTTTTCTTAGGATTTAAGAAACTATAAAGTGGACGAAGGCTTGGATTGAGCCGAACCACTATAAAAATATTGTGCGTATCCTTTACTTTTACTGGTTTTTCTGCATTGTTCTGTGGTCGTGAGGTTGTCACGTTGAATTTGGGTGTTAGTACCAAAATTTGGTCTAACATTTTCACATATATTTGCTTTCTCTTCTTCGCAGGTATGGATTATACTTGCAGCTGGCAGGCCCGGCGCGGCCTTGGATTTCTTGGATTATCCAGAACACATCTTCCTTCATTCAGCAAGATATGTTCTAGGGGATAAAATGTTGACCCCCGTTTTAGTCAAAGCAGTCATACATGGAATCTCTTCTCAACAATACGCTCAAGTGTTGGGAATACCGTCAGAAGACAGCAAGCGATTTGGTTGAAATCGCATCACAAACAAAGAATGGCCCGGAACTCCTATCAGACGACCTTTTCTAGGCCCGAAATCATCAGTTACGGAGCTGAGCTCTGTAATTCTCGTAGCTCTCTGAATAAGCTTCAGTTTGAGCTTTGGTTCAACTCAATCGGACTTACGGTTTGAAAGTTATGCCCATTTCCGTGAACGCATGCAGAACCGGAAACTTGGATTTGGAATTAGCATATCCCTTTCGGATCGGATCGGCTCGGCCTAGGAGGACCGGATCGGATTAAGACATCACTCCTTCACCAACTCAGCATCTTCCCTTCAACGCACAGGTGCCGGCTCGGATTGGAGACCCCGGTTCGGATCGGGATGAGGCAGACCCAACCCGCCTGCATTAATCTACACAAAACTTCGCAATGTCTTCGGCTCGAAAGATCCGCACCTGTTCGGATCGGGACCGAACCGATAACCTTCTACTCTACACAGAAGTGCGCGCACGCTCTCTGCTGGAACAACCGGCTCGGTTCGGATCCGATCCGAACCGACTGGGCCTGCTGATGCCACACTTCAGATTTGACCGATTCTCTTGCCATAACCACCTCGTACAAACGCGGATCGGCCTCCACCCGTCCTAGCACGACGTGATGACCACTTCTCCACTACTTCCAAGATCACCTCAGCGCGTGCCACGTGCGCCTACGATCCGACCCGATTCAGACTCCCTGGCACTCCTCTACGCCTGTAAATACACAACGACATGGCCATTTCAAGGGACTTTTGGCACTTGTTCTGGAGGGATTCCACCATTATCGACACAAGGACTTTGTGAACAGCGGAAGACCGCCCTCTAATCAATCAAAACACGAGGATTTCGTGTATAATCTTCCCTTTAATCTCCTCTTCTTCACTGTAAACACGACGATTTCGTGTATAAACTGCAAACAAACATCATTGTAATAGTTTTCTTAGGATTTAAGAAACTATAAAGTGGACGAAGGCTTGGATTGAGCCGAACCACTATAAAAATATTGTGCGTATCCTTTACTTTTACTGGTTTTTCTGCATTGTTCTGTGGTCGTGAGGTTGTCACGTTGAATTTGGGTGTTAGTACCAAAATTTGGTCTAACATTTTCACATATATTTGCTTTCTCTTCTTCGCAGGTATGGATTATACTTGCAGCTGGCAGGCCCGGCGCGGCCTTGGATTTCTTGGATTATCCAGAACACATCTTCCTTCATTCAGCAAGATATGTTCTAGGGGATAAAATGTTGACCCGCGTTTTAGTCAAAGCAGTCATACATGGAATCTCTTCTCAACAATACGCTCAAGTGTTGGGAATACCGTCAGAAGACAGCAAGCGATTTGGTTGAAATCGCATCACAAACAAAGAATGGCCCGGAACTCCTATCAGACGACCTTTTCTGGGCCCGAAATCATCAGTTACGGAGCTAAGCTCTGTAATTCTCGTAGCTCTCTGAATAAGCTTCAGTTTGAGCTTTGGTTCAACTCAATCGGACTTACGGTTTGAAAGTTATGCCCATTTCCGTGAACGCATGCAGAACCGGAAACTTGGATTTGGAATTAGCATATCCCTTTCGGATCGGATCGGCTCGGCCTAGGAGGACCGGATCGGATTAAGACATCACTCCTTCACCAACTCAGCATCTTCCCTTCAACGCACAGGTGCCGGCTCGGATTGGAGACCCCGGTTCGGATCGGGATGAGGCAGACCCAACCCGCCTGCATTAATCTACACAAAACTTCGCAATGTCTTCGGCTCGAAAGATCCGCACCTGTTCGGATCGGGACCGAACCGATAACCTTCTACTCTACACAGAAGTGCGCGCACGCTCTCTGCTGGAACAACCGGCTCGGTTCGGATCCGATCCGAACCGACTGGGCCTGCTGATGCCACACTTCAGATTTGACCGATTCTCTTGCCATAACCACCTCGTACAAACGCGGATCGGCCTCCACCCGTCCTAGCACGACGTGATGACCACTTCTCCACTACTTCCAAGATCACCTCAGCGCGTGCCACGTGCGCCTACGATCCGACCCGATTCAGACTCCCTGGCACTCCTCTACGCCTGTAAATACACAACGACATGGCCATTTCAAGGGACTTTTGGCACTTGTTCTGGAGGGATTCCACCATTATCGACACAAGGACTTTGTGAACAGCGGAAGACCGCCCTCTAATCAATCAAAACACGAGGATTTCGTGTATAATCTTCCCTTTAATCTCCTCTTCTTCACTGTAAACACGACGATTTCGTGTATAAACTGCAAACAAACATCATTGTAATAGTTTTCTTAGGATTTAAGAAACTATAAAGTGGACGAAGGCTTGGATTGAGCCGAACCACTATAAAAATATTGTGCGTATCCTTTACTTTTACTGGTTTTTCTGCATTGTTCTGTGGTCGTGAGGTTGTCACGTTGAATTTGGGTGTTAGTACCAAAATTTGGTCTAACATTTTCACATATATTTGCTTTCTCTTCTTCGCAGGTATGGATTATACTTGCAGCTGGCAGGCCCGGCGCAGCCTTGGATTTCTTGGATTATCCAGAACACATCTTCCTTCATTCAGCAAGATATGTTCTAGGGGATAAAATGTTGACCCGCGTTTTAGTCAAAGCAGTCATACATGGAATCTCTTCTCAACAATACGCTCAAGTGTTGGGAATACCGTCAGAAGACAGCAAGCGATTTGGTTGAAATCGCATCACAAACAAAGAATGGCCCGGAACTCCTATCAGACGACCTTTTCTGGGCCCGAAATCATCAGTTACGGAGCTAAGCTCTGTAATTCTCGTAGCTCTCTGAATAAGCTTCAGTTTGAGCTTTGGTTCAACTCAATCGGACTTACGGTTTGAAAGTTATGCCCATTTCCGTGAACGCATGCAGAACCGGAAACTTGGATTTGGAATTAGCATATCCCTTTCGGATCGGATCGGCTCGGCCTAGGAGGACCGGATCGGATTAAGACATCACTCCTTCACCAACTCAGCATCTTCCCTTCAACGCACAGGTGCCGGCTCGGATTGGAGACCCCGGTTCGGATCGGGATGAGGCAGACCCAACCCGCCTGCATTAATCTACACAAAACTTCGCAATGTCTTCGGCTCGAAAGATCCGCACCTGTTCGGATCGGGACCGAACCGATAACCTTCTACTCTACACAGAAGTGCGCGCACGCTCTCTGCTGGAACAACCGGCTCGGTTCGGATCCGATCCGAACCGACTGGGCCTGCTGATGCCACACTTCAGATTTGACCGATTCTCTTGCCATAACCACCTCGTACAAACGCGGATCGGCCTCCACCCGTCCTAGCACGACGTGATGACCACTTCTCCACTACTTCCAAGATCACCTCAGCGCGTGCCACGTGCGCCTACGATCCGACCCGATTCAGACTCCCTGGCACTCCTCTACGCCTGTAAATACACAACGACATGGCCATTTCAAGGGACTTTTGGCACTTGTTCTGGAGGGATTCCACCATTATCGACACAAGGACTTTGTGAACAGCGGAAGACCGCCCTCTAATCAATCAAAACACGAGGATTTCGTGTATAATCTTCCCTTTAATCTCCTCTTCTTCACTGTAAACACGACGATTTCGTGTATAAACTGCAAACAAACATCATTGTAATAGTTTTCTTAGGATTTAAGAAACTATAAAGTGGACGAAGGCTTGGATTGAGCCGAACCACTATAAAAATATTGTGCGTATCCTTTACTTTTACTGGTTTTTCTGCATTGTTCTGTGGTCGTGAGGTTGTCACGTTGAATTTGGGTGTTAGTACCAAAATTTGGTCTAACATTTTCACATATATTTGCTTTCTCTTCTTCGCAGGTATGGATTATACTTGCAGCTGGCAGGCCCGGCGCGGCCTTGGATTTCTTGGATTATCCAGAACACATCTTCCTTCATTCAGCAAGATATGTTCTAGGGGATAAAATGTTGACCCGCGTTTTAGTCAAAGCAGTCATACATGGAATCTCTTCTCAACAATACGCTCAAGTGTTGGGAATACCGTCAGAAGACAGCAAGCGATTTGGTTGAAATCGCATCACAAACAAAGAATGGCCCGGAACTCCTATCAGACGACCTTTTCTGGGCCCGAAATCATCAGTTACGGAGCTAAGCTCTGTAATTCTCGTAGCTCTCTGAATAAGCTTCAGTTTGAGCTTTGGTTCAACTCAATCGGACTTACGGTTTGAAAGTTATGCCCATTTCCGTGAACGCATGCAGAACCGGAAACTTGGATTTGGAATTAGCATATCCCTTTCGGATCGGATCGGCTCGGCCTAGGAGGACCGGATCGGATTAAGACATCACTCCTTCACCAACTCAGCATCTTCCCTTCAACGCACAGGTGCCGGCTCGGATTGGAGACCCCGGTTCGGATCGGGATGAGGCAGACCCGACCCGCCTGCATTAATCTACACAAAACTTCGCAATGTCTTCGGCTCGAAAGATCCGCACCTGTTCGGATCGGGACCGAACCGATAACCTTCTACTCTACACAGAAGTGCGCGCACGCTCTCTGCTGGAACAACCGGCTCGGTTCGGATCCGATCCGAACCGACTGGGCCTGCTGATGCCACACTTCAGATTTGACCGATTCTCTTGCCATAACCACCTCGTACAAACGCGGATCGGCCTCCACCCGTCCTAGCACGACGTGATGACCACTTCTCCACTACTTCCAAGATCACCTCAGCGCGTGCCACGTGCGCCTACGATCCGACCCGATTCAGACTCCCTGGCACTCCTCTACGCCTGTAAATACACAACTACATGGCCATTTCAAGGGACTTTTGGCACTTGTTCTGGAGGGATTCCACCATTATCGACACAAGGACTTTGTGAACAGCGGAAGACCGCCCTCTAATCAATCAAAACACGAGGATTTCGTGTATAATCTTCCCTTTAATCTCCTCTTCTTCACTGTAAACACGACGATTTCGTGTATAAACTGCAAACAAACATCATTGTAATAGTTTTCTTAGGATTTAAGAAACTATAAAGTGGACGAAGGCTTGGATTGAGCCGAACCACTATAAAAATATTGTGCGTATCCTTTACTTTTACTGGTTTTTCTGCATTGTTCTGTGGTCGTGAGGTTGTCACGTTGAATTTGGGTGTTAGTACCAAAATTTGGTCTAACATTTTCACATATATTTGCTTTCTCTTCTTCGCAGGTATGGATTATACTTGCAGCTGGCAGGCCCGGCGCGGCCTTGGATTTCTTGGATTATCCAGAACACATCTTCCTTCATTCAGCAAGATATGTTCTAGGGGATAAAATGTTGACCCGCGTTTTAGTCAAAGCAGTCATACATGGAATCTCTTCTCAACAATACGCTCAAGTGTTGGGAATACCGTCAGAAGACAGCAAGCGATTTGGTTGAAATCGCATCACAAACAAAGAATGGCCCGGAACTCCTATCAGACGACCTTTTCTGGGCCCGAAATCATCAGTTACGGAGCTAAGCTCTGTAATTCTCGTAGCTCTCTGAATAAGCTTCAGTTTGAGCTTTGGTTCAACTCAATCGGACTTACGGTTTGAAAGTTATGCCCATTTCCGTGAACGCATGCAGAACCGGAAACTTGGATTTGGAATTAGCATATCCCTTTCGGATCGGATCGGCTCGGCCTAGGAGGACCGGATCGGATTAAGACATCACTCCTTCACCAACTCAGCATCTTCCCTTCAACGCACAGGTGCCGGCTCGGATTGGAGACCCCGGTTCGGATCGGGATGAGGCAGACCCGACCCGCCTGCATTAATCTACACAAAACTTCGCAATGTCTTCGGCTCGAAAGATCCGCACCTGTTCGGATCGGGACCGAACCGATAACCTTCTACTCTACACAGAAGTGCGCGCACGCTCTCTGCTGGAACAACCGGCTCGGTTCGGATCCGATCCGAACCGACTGGGCCTGCTGATGCCACACTTCAGATTTGACCGATTCTCTTGCCATAACCACCTCGTACAAACGCGGATCGGCCTCCACCCGTCCTAGCACGACGTGATGACCACTTCTCCACTACTTCCAAGATCACCTCAGCGCGTGCCACGTGCGCCTACGATCCGACCCGATTCAGACTCCCTGGCACTCCTCTACGCCTGTAAATACACAACTACATGGCCATTTCAAGGGACTTTTGGCACTTGTTCTGGAGGGATTCCACCATTATCGACACAAGGACTTTGTGAACAGCGGAAGACCGCCCTCTAATCAATCAAAACACGAGGATTTCGTGTATAATCTTCCCTTTAATCTCCTCTTCTTCACTGTAAACACGACGATTTCGTGTATAAACTGCAAACAAACATCATTGTAATAGTTTTCTTAGGATTTAAGAAACTATAAAGTGGACGAAGGCTTGGATTGAGCCGAACCACTATAAAAATATTGTGCGTATCCTTTACTTTTACTGGTTTTTCTGCATTGTTCTGTGGTCGTGAGGTTGTCACGTTGAATTTGGGTGTTAGTACCAAAATTTGGTCTAACATTTTCACATATATTTGCTTTCTCTTCTTCGCAGGTATGGATTATACTTGCAGCTGGCAGGCCCGGCGCGGCCTTGGATTTCTTGGATTATCCAGAACACATCTTCCTTCATTCAGCAAGATATGTTCTAGGGGATAAAATGTTGACCCCCGTTTTAGTCAAAGCAGTCATACATGGAATCTCTTCTCAACAATACGCTCAAGTGTTGGGAATACCGTCAGAAGACAGCAAGCGATTTGGTTGAAATCGCATCACAAACAAAGAATGGCCCGGAACTCCTATCAGACGACCTTTTCTAGGCCCGAAATCATCAGTTACGGAGCTGAGCTCTGTAATTCTCGTAGCTCTCTGAATAAGCTTCAGTTTGAGCTTTGGTTCAACTCAATCGGACTTACGGTTTGAAAGTTATGCCCATTTCCGTGAACGCATGCAGAACCGGAAACTTGGATTTGGAATTAGCATATCCCTTTCGGATCGGATCGGCTCGGCCTAGGAGGACCGGATCGGATTAAGACATCACTCCTTCACCAACTCAGCATCTTCCCTTCAACGCACAGGTGCCGGCTCGGATTGGAGACCCCGGTTCGGATCGGGATGAGGCAGACCCAACCCGCCTGCATTAATCTACACAAAACTTCGCAATGTCTTCGGCTCGAAAGATCCGCACCTGTTCGGATCGGGACCGAACCGATAACCTTCTACTCTACACAGAAGTGCGCGCACGCTCTCTGCTGGAACAACCGGCTCGGTTCGGATCCGATCCGAACCGACTGGGCCTGCTGATGCCACACTTCAGATTTGACCGATTCTCTTGCCATAACCACCTCGTACAAACGCGGATCGGCCTCCACCCGTCCTAGCACGACGTGATGACCACTTCTCCACTACTTCCAAGATCACCTCAGCGCGTGCCACGTGCGCCTACGATCCGACCCGATTCAGACTCCCTGGCACTCCTCTACGCCTGTAAATACACAACGACATGGCCATTTCAAGGGACTTTTGGCACTTGTTCTGGAGGGATTCCACCATTATCGACACAAGGACTTTGTGAACAGCGGAAGACCGCCCTCTAATCAATCAAAACACGAGGATTTCGTGTATAATCTTCCCTTTAATCTCCTCTTCTTCACTGTAAACACGACGATTTCGTGTATAAACTGCAAACAAACATCATTGTAATAGTTTTCTTAGGATTTAAGAAACTATAAAGTGGACGAAGGCTTGGATTGAGCCGAACCACTATAAAAATATTGTGCGTATCCTTTACTTTTACTGGTTTTTCTGCATTGTTCTGTGGTCGTGAGGTTGTCACGTTGAATTTGGGTGTTAGTACCAAAATTTGGTCTAACATTTTCACATATATTTGCTTTCTCTTCTTCGCAGGTATGGATTATACTTGCAGCTGGCAGGCCCGGCGCGGCCTTGGATTTCTTGGATTATCCAGAACACATCTTCCTTCATTCAGCAAGATATGTTCTAGGGGATAAAATGTTGACCCGCGTTTTAGTCAAAGCAGTCATACATGGAATCTCTTCTCAACAATACGCTCAAGTGTTGGGAATACCGTCAGAAGACAGCAAGCGATTTGGTTGAAATCGCATCACAAACAAAGAATGGCCCGGAACTCCTATCAGACGACCTTTTCTGGGCCCGAAATCATCAGTTACGGAGCTAAGCTCTGTAATTCTCGTAGCTCTCTGAATAAGCTTCAGTTTGAGCTTTGGTTCAACTCAATCGGACTTACGGTTTGAAAGTTATGCCCATTTCCGTGAACGCATGCAGAACCGGAAACTTGGATTTGGAATTAGCATATCCCTTTCGGATCGGATCGGCTCGGCCTAGGAGGACCGGATCGGATTAAGACATCACTCCTTCACCAACTCAGCATCTTCCCTTCAACGCACAGGTGCCGGCTCGGATTGGAGACCCCGGTTCGGATCGGGATGAGGCAGACCCGACCCGCCTGCATTAATCTACACAAAACTTCGCAATGTCTTCGGCTCGAAAGATCCGCACCTGTTCGGATCGGGACCGAACCGATAACCTTCTACTCTACACAGAAGTGCGCGCACGCTCTCTGCTGGAACAACCGGCTCGGTTCGGATCCGATCCGAACCGACTGGGCCTGCTGATGCCACACTTCAGATTTGACCGATTCTCTTGCCATAACCACCTCGTACAAACGCGGATCGGCCTCCACCCGTCCTAGCACGACGTGATGACCACTTCTCCACTACTTCCAAGATCACCTCAGCGCGTGCCACGTGCGCCTACGATCCGACCCGATTCAGACTCCCTGGCACTCCTCTACGCCTGTAAATACACAACTACATGGCCATTTCAAGGGACTTTTGGCACTTGTTCTGGAGGGATTCCACCATTATCGACACAAGGACTTTGTGAACAGCGGAAGACCGCCCTCTAATCAATCAAAACACGAGGATTTCGTGTATAATCTTCCCTTTAATCTCCTCTTCTTCACTGTAAACACGACGATTTCGTGTATAAACTGCAAACAAACATCATTGTAATAGTTTTCTTAGGATTTAAGAAACTATAAAGTGGACGAAGGCTTGGATTGAGCCGAACCACTATAAAAATATTGTGCGTATCCTTTACTTTTACTGGTTTTTCTGCATTGTTCTGTGGTCGTGAGGTTGTCACGTTGAATTTGGGTGTTAGTACCAAAATTTGGTCTAACATTTTCACATATATTTGCTTTCTCTTCTTCGCAGGTATGGATTATACTTGCAGCTGGCAGGCCCGGCGCGGCCTTGGATTTCTTGGATTATCCAGAACACATCTTCCTTCATTCAGCAAGATATGTTCTAGGGGATAAAATGTTGACCCGCGTTTTAGTCAAAGCAGTCATACATGGAATCTCTTCTCAACAATACGCTCAAGTGTTGGGAATACCGTCAGAAGACAGCAAGCGATTTGGTTGAAATCGCATCACAAACAAAGAATGGCCCGGAACTCCTATCAGACGACCTTTTCTGGGCCCGAAATCATCAGTTACGGAGCTAAGCTCTGTAATTCTCGTAGCTCTCTGAATAAGCTTCAGTTTGAGCTTTGGTTCAACTCAATCGGACTTACGGTTTGAAAGTTATGCCCATTTCCGTGAACGCATGCAGAACCGGAAACTTGGATTTGGAATTAGCATATCCCTTTCGGATCGGATCGGCTCGGCCTAGGAGGACCGGATCGGATTAAGACATCACTCCTTCACCAACTCAGCATCTTCCCTTCAACGCACAGGTGCCGGCTCGGATTGGAGACCCCGGTTCGGATCGGGATGAGGCAGACCCGACCCGCCTGCATTAATCTACACAAAACTTCGCAATGTCTTCGGCTCGAAAGATCCGCACCTGTTCGGATCGGGACCGAACCGATAACCTTCTACTCTACACAGAAGTGCGCGCACGCTCTCTGCTGGAACAACCGGCTCGGTTCGGATCCGATCCGAACCGACTGGGCCTGCTGATGCCACACTTCAGATTTGACCGATTCTCTTGCCATAACCACCTCGTACAAACGCGGATCGGCCTCCACCCGTCCTAGCACGACGTGATGACCACTTCTCCACTACTTCCAAGATCACCTCAGCGCGTGCCACGTGCGCCTACGATCCGACCCGATTCAGACTCCCTGGCACTCCTCTACGCCTGTAAATACACAACTACATGGCCATTTCAAGGGACTTTTGGCACTTGTTCTGGAGGGATTCCACCATTATCGACACAAGGACTTTGTGAACAGCGGAAGACCGCCCTCTAATCAATCAAAACACGAGGATTTCGTGTATAATCTTCCCTTTAATCTCCTCTTCTTCACTGTAAACACGACGATTTCGTGTATAAACTGCAAACAAACATCATTGTAATAGTTTTCTTAGGATTTAAGAAACTATAAAGTGGACGAAGGCTTGGATTGAGCCGAACCACTATAAAAATATTGTGCGTATCCTTTACTTTTACTGGTTTTTCTGCATTGTTCTGTGGTCGTGAGGTTGTCACGTTGAATTTGGGTGTTAGTACCAAAATTTGGTCTAACATTTTCACATATATTTGCTTTCTCTTCTTCGCAGGTATGGATTATACTTGCAGCTGGCAGGCCCGGCGCGGCCTTGGATTTCTTGGATTATCCAGAACACATCTTCCTTCATTCAGCAAGATATGTTCTAGGGGATAAAATGTTGACCCGCGTTTTAGTCAAAGCAGTCATACATGGAATCTCTTCTCAACAATACGCTCAAGTGTTGGGAATACCGTCAGAAGACAGCAAGCGATTTGGTTGAAATCGCATCACAAACAAAGAATGGCCCGGAACTCCTATCAGACGACCTTTTCTGGGCCCGAAATCATCAGTTACGGAGCTAAGCTCTGTAATTCTCGTAGCTCTCTGAATAAGCTTCAGTTTGAGCTTTGGTTCAACTCAATCGGACTTACGGTTTGAAAGTTATGCCCATTTCCGTGAACGCATGCAGAACCGGAAACTTGGATTTGGAATTAGCATATCCCTTTCGGATCGGATCGGCTCGGCCTAGGAGGACCGGATCGGATTAAGACATCACTCCTTCACCAACTCAGCATCTTCCCTTCAACGCACAGGTGCCGGCTCGGATTGGAGACCCCGGTTCGGATCGGGATGAGGCAGACCCGACCCGCCTGCATTAATCTACACAAAACTTCGCAATGTCTTCGGCTCGAAAGATCCGCACCTGTTCGGATCGGGACCGAACCGATAACCTTCTACTCTACACAGAAGTGCGCGCACGCTCTCTGCTGGAACAACCGGCTCGGTTCGGATCCGATCCGAACCGACTGGGCCTGCTGATGCCACACTTCAGATTTGACCGATTCTCTTGCCATAACCACCTCGTACAAACGCGGATCGGCCTCCACCCGTCCTAGCACGACGTGATGACCACTTCTCCACTACTTCCAAGATCACCTCAGCGCGTGCCACGTGCGCCTACGATCCGACCCGATTCAGACTCCCTGGCACTCCTCTACGCCTGTAAATACACAACTACATGGCCATTTCAAGGGACTTTTGGCACTTGTTCTGGAGGGATTCCACCATTATCGACACAAGGACTTTGTGAACAGCGGAAGACCGCCCTCTAATCAATCAAAACACGAGGATTTCGTGTATAATCTTCCCTTTAATCTCCTCTTCTTCACTGTAAACACGACGATTTCGTGTATAAACTGCAAACAAACATCATTGTAATAGTTTTCTTAGGATTTAAGAAACTATAAAGTGGACGAAGGCTTGGATTGAGCCGAACCACTATAAAAATATTGTGCGTATCCTTTACTTTTACTGGTTTTTCTGCATTGTTCTGTGGTCGTGAGGTTGTCACGTTGAATTTGGGTGTTAGTACCAAAATTTGGTCTAACATTTTCACATATATTTGCTTTCTCTTCTTCGCAGGTATGGATTATACTTGCAGCTGGCAGGCCCGGCGCGGCCTTGGATTTCTTGGATTATCCAGAACACATCTTCCTTCATTCAGCAAGATATGTTCTAGGGGATAAAATGTTGACCCGCGTTTTAGTCAAAGCAGTCATACATGGAATCTCTTCTCAACAATACGCTCAAGTGTTGGGAATACCGTCAGAAGACAGCAAGCGATTTGGTTGAAATCGCATCACAAACAAAGAATGGCCCGGAACTCCTATCAGACGACCTTTTCTGGGCCCGAAATCATCAGTTACGGAGCTGAGCTCTGTAATTCTCGTAGCTCTCTGAATAAGCTTCAGTTTGAGCTTTGGTTCAACTCAATCGGACTTACGGTTTGAAAGTTATGCCCATTTCCGTGAACGCATGCAGAACCGGAAACTTGGATTTGGAATTAGCATATCCCTTTCGGATCGGATCGGCTCGGCCTAGGAGGACCGGATCGGATTAAGACATCACTCCTTCACCAACTCAGCATCTTCCCTTCAACGCACAGGTGCCGGCTCGGATTGGAGACCCCGGTTCGGATCGGGATGAGGCAGACCCGACCCGCCTGCATTAATCTACACAAAACTTCGCAATGTCTTCGGCTCGAAAGATCCGCACCTGTTCGGATCGGGACCGAACCGATAACCTTCTACTCTACACAGAAGTGCGCGCACGCTCTCTGCTGGAACAACCGGCTCGGTTCGGATCCGATCCGAACCGACTGGGCCTGCTGATGCCACACTTCAGATTTGACCGATTCTCTTGCCATAACCACCTCGTACAAACGCGGATCGGCCTCCACCCGTCCTAGCACGACGTGATGACCACTTCTCCACTACTTCCAAGATCACCTCAGCGCGTGCCACGTGCGCCTACGATCCGACCCGATTCAGACTCCCTGGCACTCCTCTACGCCTGTAAATACACAACGACATGGCCATTTCAAGGGACTTTTGGCACTTGTTCTGGAGGGATTCCACCATTATCGACACAAGGACTTTGTGAACAGCGGAAGACCGCCCTCTAATCAATCAAAACACGAGGATTTCGTGTATAATCTTCCCTTTAATCTCCTCTTCTTCACTGTAAACACGACGATTTCGTGTATAAACTGCAAACAAACATCATTGTAATAGTTTTCTTAGGATTTAAGAAACTATAAAGTGGACGAAGGCTTGGATTGAGCCGAACCACTATAAAAATATTGTGCGTATCCTTTACTTTTACTGGTTTTTCTGCATTGTTCTGTGGTCGTGAGGTTGTCACGTTGAATTTGGGTGTTAGTACCAAAATTTGGTCTAACATTTTCACATATATTTGCTTTCTCTTCTTCGCAGGTATGGATTATACTTGCAGCTGGCAGGCCCGGCGCGGCCTTGGATTTCTTGGATTATCCAGAACACATCTTCCTTCATTCAGCAAGATATGTTCTAGGGGATAAAATGTTGACCCGCGTTTTAGTCAAAGCAGTCATACATGGAATCTCTTCTCAACAATACGCTCAAGTGTTGGGAATACCGTCAGAAGACAGCAAGCGATTTGGTTGAAATCGCATCACAAACAAAGAATGGCCCGGAACTCCTATCAGACGACCTTTTCTGGGCCCGAAATCATCAGTTACGGAGCTAAGCTCTGTAATTCTCGTAGCTCTCTGAATAAGCTTCAGTTTGAGCTTTGGTTCAACTCAATCGGACTTACGGTTTGAAAGTTATGCCCATTTCCGTGAACGCATGCAGAACCGGAAACTTGGATTTGGAATTAGCATATCCCTTTCGGATCGGATCGGCTCGGCCTAGGAGGACCGGATCGGATTAAGACATCACTCCTTCACCAACTCAGCATCTTCCCTTCAACGCACAGGTGCCGGCTCGGATTGGAGACCCCGGTTCGGATCGGGATGAGGCAGACCCGACCCGCCTGCATTAATCTACACAAAACTTCGCAATGTCTTCGGCTCGAAAGATCCGCACCTGTTCGGATCGGGACCGAACCGATAACCTTCTACTCTACACAGAAGTGCGCGCACGCTCTCTGCTGGAACAACCGGCTCGGTTCGGATCCGATCCGAACTGACTGGGCCTGCTGATGCCACACTTCAGATTTGACCGATTCTCTTGCCATAACCACCTCGTACAAACGCGGATCGGCCTCCACCCGTCCTAGCACGACGTGATGACCACTTCTCCACTACTTCCAAGATCACCTCAGCGCGTGCCACGTGCGCCTACGATCCGACCCGATTCAGACTCCCTGGCACTCCTCTACGCCTGTAAATACACAACTACATGGCCATTTCAAGGGACTTTTGGCACTTGTTCTGGAGGGATTCCACCATTATCGACACAAGGACTTTGTGAACAGCGGAAGACCGCCCTCTAATCAATCAAAACACGAGGATTTCGTGTATAATCTTCCCTTTAATCTCCTCTTCTTCACTGTAAACACGACGATTTCGTGTATAAACTGCAAACAAACATCATTGTAATAGTTTTCTTAGGATTTAAGAAACTATAAAGTGGACGAAGATTTGGATTGAGCCGAACCACTATAAAAATATTGTGCGTATCCTTTACTTTTACTGGTTTTTCTGCATTGTTCTGTGGTCGTGAGGTTGTCACGTTGAATTTGGGTGTTAGTACCAAAATTTGGTCTAACATTTTCACATATATTTGCTTTCTCTTCTTCGCAGGTATGGATTATACTTGCAGCTGGCAGGCCCGGCGCGGCCTTGGATTTCTTGGATTATCCAGAACACATCTTCCTTCATTCAGCAAGATATGTTCTAGGGGATAAAATGTTGACCCGCGTTTTAGTCAAAGCAGTCATACATGGAATCTCTTCTCAACAATACGCTCAAGTGTTGGGAATACCGTCAGAAGACAGCAAGCGATTTGGTTGAAATCGCATCACAAACAAAGAATGGCCCGGAACTCCTATCAGACGACCTTTTCTAGGCCCGAAATCATCAGTTACGGAGCTGAGCTCTGTAATTCTCGTAGCTCTCTGAATAAGCTTCAGTTTGAGCTTTGGTTCAACTCAATCGGACTTACGGTTTGAAAGTTATGCCCATTTCCGTGAACGCATGCAGAACCGGAAACTTGGATTTGGAATTAGCATATCCCTTTCGGATCGGATCGGCTCGGCCTAGGAGGACCGGATCGGATTAAGACATCACTCCTTCACCAACTCAGCATCTTCCCTTCAACGCACAGGTGCCGGCTCGGATTGGAGACCCCGGTTCGGATCGGGATGAGGCAGACCCGACCCGCCTGCATTAATCTACACAAAACTTCGCAATGTCTTCGGCTCGAAAGATCCGCACCTGTTCGGATCGGGACCGAACCGATAACCTTCTACTCTACACAGAAGTGCGCGCACGCTCTCTGCTGGAACAACCGGCTCGGTTCGGATCCGATCCGAACCGACTGGGCCTGCTGATGCCACACTTCAGATTTGACCGATTCTCTTGCCATAACCACCTCGTACAAACGCGGATCGGCCTCCACCCGTCCTAGCACGACGTGATGACCACTTCTCCACTACTTCCAAGATCACCTCAGCGCGTGCCACGTGCGCCTACGATCCGACCCGATTCAGACTCCCTGGCACTCCTCTACGCCTGTAAATACACAACGACATGGCCATTTCAAGGGACTTTTGGCACTTGTTCTGGAGGGATTCCACCATTATCGACACAAGGACTTTGTGAACAGCGGAAGACCGCCCTCTAATCAATCAAAACACGAGGATTTCGTGTATAATCTTCCCTTTAATCTCCTCTTCTTCACTGTAAACACGACGATTTCGTGTATAAACTGCAAACAAACATCATTGTAATAGTTTTCTTAGGATTTAAGAAACTATAAAGTGGACGAAGGCTTGGATTGAGCCGAACCACTATAAAAATATTGTGCGTATCCTTTACTTTTACTGGTTTTTCTGCATTGTTCTGTGGTCGTGAGGTTGTCACGTTGAATTTGGGTGTTAGTACCAAAATTTGGTCTAACATTTTCACATATATTTGCTTTCTCTTCTTCGCAGGTATGGATTATACTTGCAGCTGGCAGGCCCGGCGCGGCCTTGGATTTCTTGGATTATCCAGAACACATCTTCCTTCATTCAGCAAGATATGTTCTAGGGGATAAAATGTTGACCCGCGTTTTAGTCAAAGCAGTCATACATGGAATCTCTTCTCAACAATACGCTCAAGTGTTGGGAATACCGTCAGAAGACAGCAAGCGATTTGGTTGAAATCGCATCACAAACAAAGAATGGCCCGGAACTCCTATCAGACGACCTTTTCTGGGCCCGAAATCATCAGTTACGGAGCTAAGCTCTGTAATTCTCGTAGCTCTCTGAATAAGCTTCAGTTTGAGCTTTGGTTCAACTCAATCGGACTTACGGTTTGAAAGTTATGCCCATTTCCGTGAACGCATGCAGAACCGGAAACTTGGATTTGGAATTAGCATATCCCTTTCGGATCGGATCGGCTCGGCCTAGGAGGACCGGATCGGATTAAGACATCACTCCTTCACCAACTCAGCATCTTCCCTTCAACGCACAGGTGCCGGCTCGGATTGGAGACCCCGGTTCGGATCGGGATGAGGCAGACCCGACCCGCCTGCATTAATCTACACAAAACTTCGCAATGTCTTCGGCTCGAAAGATCCGCACCTGTTCGGATCGGGACCGAACCGATAACCTTCTACTCTACACAGAAGTGCGCGCACGCTCTCTGCTGGAACAACCGGCTCGGTTCGGATCCGATCCGAACTGACTGGGCCTGCTGATGCCACACTTCAGATTTGACCGATTCTCTTGCCATAACCACCTCGTACAAACGCGGATCGGCCTCCACCCGTCCTAGCACGACGTGATGACCACTTCTCCACTACTTCCAAGATCACCTCAGCGCGTGCCACGTGCGCCTACGATCCGACCCGATTCAGACTCCCTGGCACTCCTCTACGCCTGTAAATACACAACTACATGGCCATTTCAAGGGACTTTTGGCACTTGTTCTGGAGGGATTCCACCATTATCGACACAAGGACTTTGTGAACAGCGGAAGACCGCCCTCTAATCAATCAAAACACGAGGATTTCGTGTATAATCTTCCCTTTAATCTCCTCTTCTTCACTGTAAACACGACGATTTCGTGTATAAACTGCAAACAAACATCATTGTAATAGTTTTCTTAGGATTTAAGAAACTATAAAGTGGACGAAGGCTTGGATTGAGCCGAACCACTATAAAAATATTGTGCGTATCCTTTACTTTTACTGGTTTTTCTGCATTGTTCTGTGGTCGTGAGGTTGTCACGTTGAATTTGGGTGTTAGTACCAAAATTTGGTCTAACATTTTCACATATATTTGCTTTCTCTTCTTCGCAGGTATGGATTATACTTGCAGCTGGCAGGCCCGGCGCGGCCTTGGATTTCTTGGATTATCCAGAACACATCTTCCTTCATTCAGCAAGATATGTTCTAGGGGATAAAATGTTGACCCGCGTTTTAGTCAAAGCAGTCATACATGGAATCTCTTCTCAACAATACGCTCAAGTGTTGGGAATACCGTCAGAAGACAGCAAGCGATTTGGTTGAAATCGCATCACAAACAAAGAATGGCCCGGAACTCCTATCAGACGACCTTTTCTAGGCCCGAAATCATCAGTTACGGAGCTGAGCTCTGTAATTCTCGTAGCTCTCTGAATAAGCTTCAGTTTGAGCTTTGGTTCAACTCAATCGGACTTACGGTTTGAAAGTTATGCCCATTTCCGTGAACGCATGCAGAACCGGAAACTTGGATTTGGAATTAGCATATCCCTTTCGGATCGGATCGGCTCGGCCTAGGAGGACCGGATCGGATTAAGACATCACTCCTTCACCAACTCAGCATCTTCCCTTCAACGCACAGGTGCCGGCTCGGATTGGAGACCCCGGTTCGGATCGGGATGAGGCAGACCCGACCCGCCTGCATTAATCTACACAAAACTTCGCAATGTCTTCGGCTCGAAAGATCCGCACCTGTTCGGATCGGGACCGAACCGATAACCTTCTACTCTACACAGAAGTGCGCGCACGCTCTCTGCTGGAACAACCGGCTCGGTTCGGATCCGATCCGAACCGACTGGGCCTGCTGATGCCACACTTCAGATTTGACCGATTCTCTTGCCATAACCACCTCGTACAAACGCGGATCGGCCTCCACCCGTCCTAGCACGACGTGATGACCACTTCTCCACTACTTCCAAGATCACCTCAGCGCGTGCCACGTGCGCCTACGATCCGACCCGATTCAGACTCCCTGGCACTCCTCTACGCCTGTAAATACACAACGACATGGCCATTTCAAGGGACTTTTGGCACTTGTTCTGGAGGGATTCCACCATTATCGACACAAGGACTTTGTGAACAGCGGAAGACCGCCCTCTAATCAATCAAAACACGAGGATTTCGTGTATAATCTTCCCTTTAATCTCCTCTTCTTCACTGTAAACACGACGATTTCGTGTATAAACTGCAAACAAACATCATTGTAATAGTTTTCTTAGGATTTAAGAAACTATAAAGTGGACGAAGGCTTGGATTGAGCCGAACCACTATAAAAATATTGTGCGTATCCTTTACTTTTACTGGTTTTTCTGCATTGTTCTGTGGTCGTGAGGTTGTCACGTTGAATTTGGGTGTTAGTACCAAAATTTGGTCTAACATTTTCACATATATTTGCTTTCTCTTCTTCGCAGGTATGGATTATACTTGCAGCTGGCAGGCCCGGCGCGGCCTTGGATTTCTTGGATTATCCAGAACACATCTTCCTTCATTCAGCAAGATATGTTCTAGGGGATAAAATGTTGACCCGCGTTTTAGTCAAAGCAGTCATACATGGAATCTCTTCTCAACAATACGCTCAAGTGTTGGGAATACCGTCAGAAGACAGCAAGCGATTTGGTTGAAATCGCATCACAAACAAAGAATGGCCCGGAACTCCTATCAGACGACCTTTTCTGGGCCCGAAATCATCAGTTACGGAGCTAAGCTCTGTAATTCTCGTAGCTCTCTGAATAAGCTTCAGTTTGAGCTTTGGTTCAACTCAATCGGACTTACGGTTTGAAAGTTATGCCCATTTCCGTGAACGCATGCAGAACCGGAAACTTGGATTTGGAATTAGCATATCCCTTTCGGATCGGATCGGCTCGGCCTAGGAGGACCGGATCGGATTAAGACATCACTCCTTCACCAACTCAGCATCTTCCCTTCAACGCACAGGTGCCGGCTCGGATTGGAGACCCCGGTTCGGATCGGGATGAGGCAGACCCGACCCGCCTGCATTAATCTACACAAAACTTCGCAATGTCTTCGGCTCGAAAGATCCGCACCTGTTCGGATCGGGACCGAACCGATAACCTTCTACTCTACACAGAAGTGCGCGCACGCTCTCTGCTGGAACAACCGGCTCGGTTCGGATCCGATCCGAACCGACTGGGCCTGCTGATGCCACACTTCAGATTTGACCGATTCTCTTGCCATAACCACCTCGTACAAACGCGGATCGGCCTCCACCCGTCCTAGCACGACGTGATGACCACTTCTCCACTACTTCCAAGATCACCTCAGCGCGTGCCACGTGCGCCTACGATCCGACCCGATTCAGACTCCCTGGCACTCCTCTACGCCTGTAAATACACAACGACATGGCCATTTCAAGGGACTTTTGGCACTTGTTCTGGAGGGATTCCACCATTATCGACACAAGGACTTTGTGAACAGCGGAAGACCGCCCTCTAATCAATCAAAACACGAGGATTTCGTGTATAATCTTCCCTTTAATCTCCTCTTCTTCACTGTAAACACGACGATTTCGTGTATAAACTGCAAACAAACATCATTGTAATAGTTTTCTTAGGATTTAAGAAACTATAAAGTGGACGAAGGCTTGGATTGAGCCGAACCACTATAAAAATATTGTGCGTATCCTTTACTTTTACTGGTTTTTCTGCATTGTTCTGTGGTCGTGAGGTTGTCACGTTGAATTTGGGTGTTAGTACCAAAATTTGGTCTAACATTTTCACATATATTTGCTTTCTCTTCTTCGCAGGTATGGATTATACTTGCAGCTGGCAGGCCCGGCGCGGCCTTGGATTTCTTGGATTATCCAGAACACATCTTCCTTCATTCAGCAAGATATGTTCTAGGGGATAAAATGTTGACCCGCGTTTTAGTCATAGCAGTCATACATGGAATCTCTTCTCAACAATACGCTCAAGTGTTGGGAATACCGTCAGAAGACAGCAAGCGATTTGGTTGAAATCGCATCACAAACAAAGAATGGCCCGGAACTCCTATCAGACGACCTTTTCTGGGCCCGAAATCATCAGTTACGGAGCTGAGCTCTGTAATTCTCGTAGCTCTCTGAATAAGCTTCAGTTTGAGCTTTGGTTCAACTCAATCGGACTTACGGTTTGAAAGTTATGCCCATTTCCGTGAACGCATGCAGAACCGGAAACTTGGATTTGGAATTAGCATATCCCTTTCGGATCGGATCGGCTCGGCCTAGGAGGACCGGATCGGATTAAGACATCACTCCTTCACCAACTCAGCATCTTCCCTTCAACGCACAGGTGCCGGCTCGGATTGGAGACCCCGGTTCGGATCGGGATGAGGCAGACCCGACCCGCCTGCATTAATCTACACAAAACTTCGCAATGTCTTCGGCTCGAAAGATCCGCACCTGTTCGGATCGGGACCGAACCGATAACCTTCTACTCTACACAGAAGTGCGCGCACGCTCTCTGCTGGAACAACCGGCTCGGTTCGGATCCGATCCGAACCGACTGGGCCTGCTGATGCCACACTTCAGATTTGACCGATTCTCTTGCCATAACCACCTCGTACAAACGCGGATCGGCCTCCACCCGTCCTAGCACGACGTGATGACCACTTCTCCACTACTTCCAAGATCACCTCAGCGCGTGCCACGTGCGCCTACGATCCGACCCGATTCAGACTCCCTGGCACTCCTCTACGCCTGTAAATACACAACGACATGGCCATTTCAAGGGACTTTTGGCACTTGTTCTGGAGGGATTCCACCATTATCGACACAAGGACTTTGTGAACAGCGGAAGACCGCCCTCTAATCAATCAAAACACGAGGATTTCGTGTATAATCTTCCCTTTAATCTCCTCTTCTTCACTGTAAACACGACGATTTCGTGTATAAACTGCAAACAAACATCATTGTAATAGTTTTCTTAGGATTTAAGAAACTATAAAGTGGACGAAGGCTTGGATTGAGCCGAACCACTATAAAAATATTGTGCGTATCCTTTACTTTTACTGGTTTTTCTGCATTGTTCTGTGGTCGTGAGGTTGTCACGTTGAATTTGGGTGTTAGTACCAAAATTTGGTCTAACATTTTCACATATATTTGCTTTCTCTTCTTCGCAGGTATGGATTATACTTGCAGCTGGCAGGCCCGGCGCGGCCTTGGATTTCTTGGATTATCCAGAACACATCTTCCTTCATTCAGCAAGATATGTTCTAGGGGATAAAATGTTGACCCGCGTTTTAGTCATAGCAGTCATACATGGAATCTCTTCTCAACAATACGCTCAAGTGTTGGGAATACCGTCAGAAGACAGCAAGCGATTTGGTTGAAATCGCATCACAAACAAAGAATGGCCCGGAACTCCTATCAGACGACCTTTTCTGGGCCCGAAATCATCAGTTACGGAGCTGAGCTCTGTAATTCTCGTAGCTCTCTGAATAAGCTTCAGTTTGAGCTTTGGTTCAACTCAATCGGACTTACGGTTTGAAAGTTATGCCCATTTCCGTGAACGCATGCAGAACCGGAAACTTGGATTTGGAATTAGCATATCCCTTTCGGATCGGATCGGCTCGGCCTAGGAGGACCGGATCGGATTAAGACATCACTCCTTCACCAACTCAGCATCTTCCCTTCAACGCACAGGTGCCGGCTCGGATTGGAGACCCCGGTTCGGATCGGGATGAGGCAGACCCGACCCGCCTGCATTAATCTACACAAAACTTCGCAATGTCTTCGGCTCGAAAGATCCGCACCTGTTCGGATCGGGACCGAACCGATAACCTTCTACTCTACACAGAAGTGCGCGCACGCTCTCTGCTGGAACAACCGGCTCGGTTCGGATCCGATCCGAACCGACTGGGCCTGCTGATGCCACACTTCAGATTTGACCGATTCTCTTGCCATAACCACCTCGTACAAACGCGGATCGGCCTCCACCCGTCCTAGCACGACGTGATGACCACTTCTCCACTACTTCCAAGATCACCTCAGCGCGTGCCACGTGCGCCTACGATCCGACCCGATTCAGACTCCCTGGCACTCCTCTACGCCTGTAAATACACAACGACATGGCCATTTCAAGGGACTTTTGGCACTTGTTCTGGAGGGATTCCACCATTATCGACACAAGGACTTTGTGAACAGCGGAAGACCGCCCTCTAATCAATCAAAACACGAGGATTTCGTGTATAATCTTCCCTTTAATCTCCTCTTCTTCACTGTAAACACGACGATTTCGTGTATAAACTGCAAACAAACATCATTGTAATAGTTTTCTTAGGATTTAAGAAACTATAAAGTGGACGAAGGCTTGGATTGAGCCGAACCACTATAAAAATATTGTGCGTATCCTTTACTTTTACTGGTTTTTCTGCATTGTTCTGTGGTCGTGAGGTTGTCACGTTGAATTTGGGTGTTAGTACCAAAATTTGGTCTAACATTTTCACATATATTTGCTTTCTCTTCTTCGCAGGTATGGATTATACTTGCAGCTGGCAGGCCCGGCGCGGCCTTGGATTTCTTGGATTATCCAGAACACATCTTCCTTCATTCAGCAAGATATGTTCTAGGGGATAAAATGTTGACCCGCGTTTTAGTCAAAGCAGTCATACATGGAATCTCTTCTCAACAATACGCTCAAGTGTTGGGAATACCGTCAGAAGACAGCAAGCGATTTGGTTGAAATCGCATCACAAACAAAGAATGGCCCGGAACTCCTATCAGACGACCTTTTCTGGGCCCGAAATCATCAGTTACGGAGCTGAGCTCTGTAATTCTCGTAGCTCTCTGAATAAGCTTCAGTTTGAGCTTTGGTTCAACTCAATCGGACTTACGGTTTGAAAGTTATGCCCATTTCCGTGAACGCATGCAGAACCGGAAACTTGGATTTGGAATTAGCATATCCCTTTCGGATCGGATCGGCTCGGCCTAGGAGGACCGGATCGGATTAAGACATCACTCCTTCACCAACTCAGCATCTTCCCTTCAACGCACAGGTGCCGGCTCGGATTGGAGACCCCGGTTCGGATCGGGATGAGGCAGACCCGACCCGCCTGCATTAATCTACACAAAACTTCGCAATGTCTTCGGCTCGAAAGATCCGCACCTGTTCGGATCGGGACCGAACCGATAACCTTCTACTCTACACAGAAGTGCGCGCACGCTCTCTGCTGGAACAACCGGCTCGGTTCGGATCCGATCCGAACCGACTGGGCCTGCTGATGCCACACTTCAGATTTGACCGATTCTCTTGCCATAACCACCTCGTACAAACGCAGATCGGCCTCCACCCGTCCTAGCACGACGTGATGACCACTTCTCCACTACTTCCAAGATCACCTCAGCGCGTGCCACGTGCGCCTACGATCCGACCCGATTCAGACTCCCTGGCACTCCTCTACGCCTGTAAATACACAACGACATGGCCATTTCAAGGGACTTTTGGCACTTGTTCTGGAGGGATTCCACCATTATCGACACAAGGACTTTGTGAACAGCGGAAGACCGCCCTCTAATCAATCAAAACACGAGGATTTCGTGTATAATCTTCCCTTTAATCTCCTCTTCTTCACTGTAAACACGACGATTTCGTGTATAAACTGCAAACAAACATCATTGTAATAGTTTTCTTAGGATTTAAGAAACTATAAAGTGGACGAAGGCTTGGATTGAGCCGAACCACTATAAAAATATTGTGCGTATCCTTTACTTTTACTGGTTTTTCTGCATTGTTCTGTGGTCGTGAGGTTGTCACGTTGAATTTGGGTGTTAGTACCAAAATTTGGTCTAACATTTTCACATATATTTGCTTTCTCTTCTTCGCAGGTATGGATTATACTTGCAGCTGGCAGGCCCGGCGCGGCCTTGGATTTCTTGGATTATCCAGAACACATCTTCCTTCATTCAGCAAGATATGTTCTAGGGGATAAAATGTTGACCCGCGTTTTAGTCATAGCAGTCATACATGGAATCTCTTCTCAACAATACGCTCAAGTGTTGGGAATACCGTCAGAAGACAGCAAGCGATTTGGTTGAAATCGCATCACAAACAAAGAATGGCCCGGAACTCCTATCAGACGACCTTTTCTGGGCCCGAAATCATCAGTTACGGAGCTGAGCTCTGTAATTCTCGTAGCTCTCTGAATAAGCTTCAGTTTGAGCTTTGGTTCAACTCAATCGGACTTACGGTTTGAAAGTTATGCCCATTTCCGTGAACGCATGCAGAACCGGAAACTTGGATTTGGAATTAGCATATCCCTTTCGGATCGGATCGGCTCGGCCTAGGAGGACCGGATCGGATTAAGACATCACTCCTTCACCAACTCAGCATCTTCCCTTCAACGCACAGGTGCCGGCTCGGATTGGAGACCCCGGTTCGGATCGGGATGAGGCAGACCCGACCCGCCTGCATTAATCTACACAAAACTTCGCAATGTCTTCGGCTCGAAAGATCCGCACCTGTTCGGATCGGGACCGAACCGATAACCTTCTACTCTACACAGAAGTGCGCGCACGCTCTCTGCTGGAACAACCGGCTCGGTTCGGATCCGATCCGAACCGACTGGGCCTGCTGATGCCACACTTCAGATTTGACCGATTATCTTGCCATAACCACCTCGTACAAACGCGGATCGGCCTCCACCCGTCCTAGCACGACGTGATGACCACTTCTCCACTACTTCCAAGATCACCTCAGCGCGTGCCACGTGCGCCTACGATCCGACCCGATTCAGACTCCCTGGCACTCCTCTACGCCTGTAAATACACAACGACATGGCCATTTCAAGGGACTTTTGGCACTTGTTCTGGAGGGATTCCACCATTATCGACACAAGGACTTTGTGAACAGCGGAAGACCGCCCTCTAATCAATCAAAACACGAGGATTTCGTGTATAATCTTCCCTTTAATCTCCTCTTCTTCACTGTAAACACGACGATTTCGTGTATAAACTGCAAACAAACATCATTGTAATAGTTTTCTTAGGATTTAAGAAACTATAAAGTGGACGAAGGCTTGGATTGAGCCGAACCACTATAAAAATATTGTGCGTATCCTTTACTTTTACTGGTTTTTCTGCATTGTTCTGTGGTCGTGAGGTTGTCACGTTGAATTTGGGTGTTAGTACCAAAATTTGGTCTAACATTTTCACATATATTTGCTTTCTCTTCTTCGCAGGTATGGATTATACTTGCAGCTGGCAGGCCCGGCGCGGCCTTGGATTTCTTGGATTATCCAGAACACATCTTCCTTCATTCAGCAAGATATGTTCTAGGGGATAAAATGTTGACCCGCGTTTTAGTCAAAGCAGTCATACATGGAATCTCTTCTCAACAATACGCTCAAGTGTTGGGAATACCGTCAGAAGACAGCAAGCGATTTGGTTGAAATCGCATCACAAACAAAGAATGGCCCGGAACTCCTATCAGACGACCTTTTCTGGGCCCGAAATCATCAGTTACCGAGCTAAGCTCTGTAATTCTCGTAGCTCTCTGAATAAGCTTCAGTTTGAGCTTTGGTTCAACTCAATCGGACTTACGGTTTGAAAGTTATGCCCATTTCCGTGAACGCATGCAGAACCGGAAACTTGGATTTGGAATTAGCATATCCCTTTCGGATCGGATCGGCTCGGCCTAGGAGGACCGGATCGGATTAAGACATCACTCCTTCACCAACTCAGCATCTTCCCTTCAACGCACAGGTGCCGGCTCGGATTGGAGACCCCGGTTCGGATCGGGATGAGGCAGACCCGACCCGCCTGCATTAATCTACACAAAACTTCGCAATGTCTTCGGCTCGAAAGATCCGCACCTGTTCGGATCGGGACCGAACCGATAACCTTCTACTCTACACAGAAGTGCGCGCACGCTCTCTGCTGGAACAACCGGCTCGGTTCGGATCCGATCCGAACCGACTGGGCCTGCTGATGCCACACTTCAGATTTGACCGATTCTCTTGCCATAACCACCTCGTACAAACGCGGATCGGCCTCCACCCGTCCTAGCACGACGTGATGACCACTTCTCCACTACTTCCAAGATCACCTCAGCGCGTGCCACGTGCGCCTACGATCCGACCCGATTCAGACTCCCTGGCACTCCTCTACGCCTGTAAATACACAACGACATGGCCATTTCAAGGGACTTTTGGCACTTGTTCTGGAGGGATTCCACCATTATCAACACAAGGACTTTGTGAACAGCGGAAGACCGCCCTCTAATCAATCAAAACACGAGGATTTCGTGTATAATCTTCCCTTTAATCTCCTCTTCTTCACTGTAAACACGACGATTTCGTGTATAAACTGCAAACAAACATCATTGTAATAGTTTTCTTAGGATTTAAGAAACTATAAAGTGGACGAAGGCTTGGATTGAGCCGAACCACTATAAAAATATTGTGCGTATCCTTTACTTTTACTGGTTTTTCTGCATTGTTCTGTGGTCGTGAGGTTGTCACGTTGAATTTGGGTGTTAGTACCAAAATTTGGTCTAACATTTTCACATATATTTGCTTTCTCTTCTTCGCAGGTATGGATTATACTTGCAGCTGGCAGGCCCGGCGCGGCCTTGGATTTCTTGGATTATCCAGAACACATCTTCCTTCATTCAGCAAGATATGTTCTAGGGGATAAAATGTTGACCCGCGTTTTAGTCAAAGCAGTCATACATGGAATCTCTTCTCAACAATACGCTCAAGTGTTGGGAATACCGTCAGAAGACAGCAAGCGATTTGGTTGAAATCGCATCACAAACAAAGAATGGCCCGGAACTCCTATCAGACGACCTTTTCTGGGCCCGAAATCATCAGTTACGGAGCTGAGCTCTGTAATTCTCGTAGCTCTCTGAATAAGCTTCAGTTTGAGCTTTGGTTCAACTCAATCGGACTTACGGTTTGAAAGTTATGCCCATTTCCGTGAACGCATGCAGAACCGGAAACTTGGATTTGGAATTAGCATATCCCTTTCGGATCGGATCGGCTCGGCCTAGGAGGACCGGATCGGATTAAGACATCACTCCTTCACCAACTCAGCATCTTCCCTTCAACGCACAGGTGCCGGCTCGGATTGGAGACCCCGGTTCGGATCGGGATGAGGCAGACCCGACCCGCCTGCATTAATCTACACAAAACTTCGCAATGTCTTCGGCTCGAAAGATCCGCACCTGTTCGGATCGGGACCGAACCGATAACCTTCTACTCTACACAGAAGTGCGCGCACGCTCTCTGCTGGAACAACCGGCTCGGTTCGGATCCGATCCGAACCGACTGGGCCTGCTGATGCCACACTTCAGATTTGACCGATTCTCTTGCCATAACCACCTCGTACAAACGCAGATCGGCCTCCACCCGTCCTAGCACGACGTGATGACCACTTCTCCACTACTTCCAAGATCACCTCAGCGCGTGCCACGTGCGCCTACGATCCGACCCGATTCAGACTCCCTGGCACTCCTCTACGCCTGTAAATACACAACGACATGGCCATTTCAAGGGACTTTTGGCACTTGTTCTGGAGGGATTCCACCATTATCGACACAAGGACTTTGTGAACAGCGGAAGACCGCCCTCTAATCAATCAAAACACGAGGATTTCGTGTATAATCTTCCCTTTAATCTCCTCTTCTTCACTGTAAACACGACGATTTCGTGTATAAACTGCAAACAAACATCATTGTAATAGTTTTCTTAGGATTTAAGAAACTATAAAGTGGACGAAGGCTTGGATTGAGCCGAACCACTATAAAAATATTGTGCGTATCCTTTACTTTTACTGGTTTTTCTGCATTGTTCTGTGGTCGTGAGGTTGTCACGTTGAATTTGGGTGTTAGTACCAAAATTTGGTCTAACATTTTCACATATATTTGCTTTCTCTTCTTCGCAGGTATGGATTATACTTGCAGCTGGCAGGCCCGGCGCGGCCTTGGATTTCTTGGATTATCCAGAACACATCTTCCTTCATTCAGCAAGATATGTTCTAGGGGATAAAATGTTGACCCGCGTTTTAGTCATAGCAGTCATACATGGAATCTCTTCTCAACAATACGCTCAAGTGTTGGGAATACCGTCAGAAGACAGCAAGCGATTTGGTTGAAATCGCATCACAAACAAAGAATGGCCCGGAACTCCTATCAGACGACCTTTTCTGGGCCCGAAATCATCAGTTACGGAGCTGAGCTCTGTAATTCTCGTAGCTCTCTGAATAAGCTTCAGTTTGAGCTTTGGTTCAACTCAATCGGACTTACGGTTTGAAAGTTATGCCCATTTCCGTGAACGCATGCAGAACCGGAAACTTGGATTTGGAATTAGCATATCCCTTTCGGATCGGATCGGCTCGGCCTAGGAGGACCGGATCGGATTAAGACATCACTCCTTCACCAACTCAGCATCTTCCCTTCAACGCACAGGTGCCGGCTCGGATTGGAGACCCCGGTTCGGATCGGGATGAGGCAGACCCGACCCGCCTGCATTAATCTACACAAAACTTCGCAATGTCTTCGGCTCGAAAGATCCGCACCTGTTCGGATCGGGACCGAACCGATAACCTTCTACTCTACACAGAAGTGCGCGCACGCTCTCTGCTGGAACAACCGGCTCGGTTCGGATCCGATCCGAACCGACTGGGCCTGCTGATGCCACACTTCAGATTTGACCGATTCTCTTGCCATAACCACCTCGTACAAACGCGGATCGGCCTCCACCCGTCCTAGCACGACGTGATGACCACTTCTCCACTACTTCCAAGATCACCTCAGCGCGTGCCACGTGCGCCTACGATCCGACCCGATTCAGACTCCCTGGCACTCCTCTACGCCTGTAAATACACAACGACATGGCCATTTCAAGGGACTTTTGGCACTTGTTCTGGAGGGATTCCACCATTATCGACACAAGGACTTTGTGAACAGCGGAAGACCGCCCTCTAATCAATCAAAACACGAGGATTTCGTGTATAATCTTCCCTTTAATCTCCTCTTCTTCACTGTAAACACGACGATTTCGTGTATAAACTGCAAACAAACATCATTGTAATAGTTTTCTTAGGATTTAAGAAACTATAAAGTGGACGAAGGCTTGGATTGAGCCGAACCACTATAAAAATATTGTGCGTATCCTTTACTTTTACTGGTTTTTCTGCATTGTTCTGTGGTCGTGAGGTTGTCACGTTGAATTTGGGTGTTAGTACCAAAATTTGGTCTAACATTTTCACATATATTTGCTTTCTCTTCTTCGCAGGTATGGATTATACTTGCAGCTGGCAGGCCCGGCGCGGCCTTGGATTTCTTGGATTATCCAGAACACATCTTCCTTCATTCAGCAAGATATGTTCTAGGGGATAAAATGTTGACCCGCGTTTTAGTCATAGCAGTCATACATGGAATCTCTTCTCAACAATACGCTCAAGTGTTGGGAATACCGTCAGAAGACAGCAAGCGATTTGGTTGAAATCGCATCACAAACAAAGAATGGCCCGGAACTCCTATCAGACGACCTTTTCTGGGCCCGAAATCATCAGTTACGGAGCCGAGCTCTGTAATTCTCGTAGCTCTCTGAATAAGCTTCAGTTTGAGCTTTGGTTCAACTCAATCGGACTTACGGTTTGAAAGTTATGCCCATTTCCGTGAACGCATGCAGAACCGGAAACTTGGATTTGGAATTAGCATATCCCTTTCGGATCGGATCGGCTCGGCCTAGGAGGACCGGATCGGATTAAGACATCACTCCTTCACCAACTCAGCATCTTCCCTTCAACGCACAGGTGCCGGCTCGGATTGGAGACCCCGGTTCGGATCGGGATGAGGCAGACCCGACCCGCCTGCATTAATCTACACAAAACTTCGCAATGTCTTCGGCTCGAAAGATCCGCACCTGTTCGGATCGGGACCGAACCGATAACCTTCTACTCTACACAGAAGTGCGCGCACGCTCTCTGCTGGAACAACCGGCTCGGTTCGGATCCGATCCGAACCGACTGGGCCTGCTGATGCCACACTTCAGATTTGACCGATTCTCTTGCCATAACCACCTCGTACAAACGCGGATCGGCCTCCACCCGTCCTAGCACGACGTGATGACCACTTCTCCACTACTTCCAAGATCACCTCAGCGCGTGCCACGTGCGCCTACGATCCGACCCGATTCAGACTCCCTGGCACTCCTCTACGCCTGTAAATACACAACGACATGGCCATTTCAAGGGACTTTTGGCACTTGTTCTGGAGGGATTCCACCATTATCGACACAAGGACTTTGTGAACAGCGGAAGACCGCCCTCTAATCAATCAAAACACGAGGATTTCGTGTATAATCTTCCCTTTAATCTCCTCTTCTTCACTGTAAACACGACGATTTCGTGTATAAACTGCAAACAAACATCATTGTAATAGTTTTCTTAGGATTTAAGAAACTATAAAGTGGACGAAGGCTTGGATTGAGCCGAACCACTATAAAAATATTGTGCGTATCCTTTACTTTTACTGGTTTTTCTGCATTGTTCTGTGGTCGTGAGGTTGTCACGTTGAATTTGGGTGTTAGTACCAAAATTTGGTCTAACATTTTCACATATATTTGCTTTCTCTTCTTCGCAGGTATGGATTATACTTGCAGCTGGCAGGCCCGGCGCGGCCTTGGATTTCTTGGATTATCCAGAACACATCTTCCTTCATTCAGCAAGATATGTTCTAGGGGATAAAATGTTGACCCGCGTTTTAGTCATAGCAGTCATACATGGAATCTCTTCTCAACAATACGCTCAAGTGTTGGGAATACCGTCAGAAGACAGCAAGCGATTTGGTTGAAATCGCATCACAAACAAAGAATGGCCCGGAACTCCTATCAGACGACCTTTTCTGGGCCCGAAATCATCAGTTACGGAGCTGAGCTCTGTAATTCTCGTAGCTCTCTGAATAAGCTTCAGTTTGAGCTTTGGTTCAACTCAATCGGACTTACGGTTTGAAAGTTATGCCCATTTCCGTGAACGCATGCAGAACCGGAAACTTGGATTTGGAATTAGCATATCCCTTTCGGATCGGATCGGCTCGGCCTAGGAGGACCGGATCGGATTAAGACATCACTCCTTCACCAACTCAGCATCTTCCCTTCAACGCACAGGTGCCGGCTCGGATTGGAGACCCCGGTTCGGATCGGGATGAGGCAGACCCGACCCGCCTGCATTAATCTACACAAAACTTCGCAATGTCTTCGGCTCGAAAGATCCGCACCTGTTCGGATCGGGACCGAACCGATAACCTTCTACTCTACACAGAAGTGCGCGCACGCTCTCTGCTGGAACAACCGGCTCGGTTCGGATCCGATCCGAACCGACTGGGCCTGCTGATGCCACACTTCAGATTTGACCGATTCTCTTGCCATAACCACCTCGTACAAACGCGGATCGGCCTCCACCCGTCCTAGCACGACGTGATGACCACTTCTCCACTACTTCCAAGATCACCTCAGCGCGTGCCACATGCGCCTACGATCCGACCCGATTCAGACTCCCTGGCACTCCTCTACGCCTGTAAATACACAACGACATGGCCATTTCAAGGGACTTTTGGCACTTGTTCTGGAGGGATTCCACCATTATCGACACAAGGACTTTGTGAACAGCGGAAGACCGCCCTCTAATCAATCAAAACACGAGGATTTCGTGTATAATCTTCCCTTTAATCTCCTCTTCTTCACTGTAAACACGAGGATTTCGTGTATAAACTGCAAACAAACATCATTGTAATAGTTTTCTTAGGATTTAAGAAACTATAAAGTGGACGAAGGCTTGGATTGAGCCGAACCACTATAAAAATATTGTGCGTATCCTTTACTTTTACTGGTTTTTCTGCATTGGTCTGTGGTCGTGAGGTTGTCACGTTGAATTTGGGTGTTAGTACCAAAATTTGGTCTAACATTTTCACATATATTTGCTTTCTCTTCTTCGCAGGTATGGATTATACTTGCAGCTGGCAGGCCCGGCGCGGCCTTGGATTTCTTGGATTATCCAGAACACATCTTCCTTCATTCAGCAAGATATGTTCTAGGGGATAAAATGTTGACCCGCGTTTTAGTCAAAGCAGTCATACATGGAATCTCTTCTCAACAATACGCTCAAGTGTTGGGAATACCGTCAGAAGACAGCAAGCGATTTGGTTGAAATCGCATCACAAACAAAGAATGGCCCGGAACTCCTATCAGACGACCTTTTCTGGGCCCGAAATCATCAGTTACGGAGCTGAGCTCTGTAATTCTCGTAGCTCTCTGAATAAGCTTCAGTTTGAGCTTTGGTTCAACTCAATCGGACTTACGGTTTGAAAGTTATGCCCATTTCCGTGAACGCATGCAGAACCGGAAACTTGGATTTGGAATTAGCATATCCCTTTCGGATCGGATCGGCTCGGCCTAGGAGGACCGGATCGGATTAAGACATCACTCCTTCACCAACTCAGCATCTTCCCTTCAACGCACAGGTGCCGGCTCGGATTGGAGACCCCGGTTCGGATCGGGATGAGGCAGACCCGACCCGCCTGCATTAATCTACACAAAACTTCGCAATGTCTTCGGCTCGAAAGATCCGCACCTGTTCGGATCGGGACCGAACCGATAACCTTCTACTCTACACAGAAGTGCGCGCACGCTCTCTGCTGGAACAACCGGCTCGGTTCGGATCCGATCCGAACCGACTGGGCCTGCTGATGCCACACTTCAGATTTGACCGATTCTCTTGCCATAACCACCTCGTACAAACGCGGATCGGCCTCCACCCGTCCTAGCACGACGTGATGACCACTTCTCCACTACTTCCAAGATCACCTCAGCGCGTGCCACGTGCGCCTACGATCCGACCCGATTCAGACTCCCTGGCACTCCTCTACGCCTGTAAATACACAACGACATGGCCATTTCAAGGGACTTTTGGCACTTGTTCTGGAGGGATTCCACCATTATCGACACAAGGACTTTGTGAACAGCGGAAGACCGCCCTCTAATCAATCAAAACACGAGGATTTCGTGTATAATCTTCCCTTTAATCTCCTCTTCTTCACTGTAAACACGACGATTTCGTGTATAAACTGCAAACAAACATCATTGTAATAGTTTTCTTAGGATTTAAGAAACTATAAAGTGGACGAAGGCTTGGATTGAGCCGAACCACTATAAAAATATTGTGCGTATCCTTTACTTTTACTGGTTTTTCTGCATTGTTCTGTGGTCGTGAGGTTGTCACGTTGAATTTGGGTGTTAGTACCAAAATTTGGTCTAACATTTTCACATATATTTGCTTTCTCTTCTTCGCAGGTATGGATTATACTTGCAGCTGGCAGGCCCGGCGCGGCCTTGGATTTCTTGGATTATCCAGAACACATCTTCCTTCATTCAGCAAGATATGTTCTAGGGGATAAAATGTTGACCCGCGTTTTAGTCATAGCAGTCATACATGGAATCTCTTCTCAACAATACGCTCAAGTGTTGGGAATACCGTCAGAAGACAGCAAGCGATTTGGTTGAAATCGCATCACAAACAAAGAATGGCCCGGAACTCCTATCAGACGACCTTTTCTGGGCCCGAAATCATCAGTTACGGAGCCGAGCTCTGTAATTCTCGTAGCTCTCTGAATAAGCTTCAGTTTGAGCTTTGGTTCAACTCAATCGGACTTACGGTTTGAAAGTTATGCCCATTTCCGTGAACGCATGCAGAACCGGAAACTTGGATTTGGAATTAGCATATCCCTTTCGGATCGGATCGGCTCGGCCTAGGAGGACCGGATCGGATTAAGACATCACTCCTTCACCAACTCGGCATCTTCCCTTCAACGCACAGGTGCCGGCTCGGATTGGAGACCCCGGTTCGGATCGGGATGAGGCAGACCCGACCCGCCTGCATTAATCTACACAAAACTTCGCAATGTCTTCGGCTCGAAAGATCCGCACCTGTTCGGATCGGGACCGAACCGATAACCTTCTACTCTACACAGAAGTGCGCGCACGCTCTCTGCTGGAACAACCGGCTCGGTTCGGATCCGATCCGAACCGACTGGGCCTGCTGATGCCACACTTCAGATTTGACCGATTCTCTTGCCATAACCACCTCGTACAAACGCGGATCGGCCTCCACCCGTCCTAGCACGACGTGATGACCACTTCTCCACTACTTCCAAGATCACCTCAGCGCGTGCCACGTGCGCCTACGATCCGACCCGATTCAGACTCCCTGGCACTCCTCTACGCCTGTAAATACACAACGACATGGCCATTTCAAGGGACTTTTGGCACTTGTTCTGGAGGGATTCCACCATTATCGACACAAGGACTTTGTGAACAGCGGAAGACCGCCCTCTAATCAATCAAAACACGAGGATTTCGTGTATAATCTTCCCTTTAATCTCCTCTTCTTCACTGTAAACACGACGATTTCGTGTATAAACTGCAAACAAACATCATTGTAATAGTTTTCTTAGGATTTAAGAAACTATAAAGTGGACGAAGGCTTGGATTGAGCCGAACCACTATAAAAATATTGTGCGTATCCTTTACTTTTACTGGTTTTTCTGCATTGTTCTGTGGTCGTGAGGTTGTCACGTTGAATTTGGGTGTTAGTACCAAAATTTGGTCTAACATTTTCACATATATTTGCTTTCTCTTCTTCGCAGGTATGGATTATACTTGCAGCTGGCAGGCCCGGCGCGGCCTTGGATTTCTTGGATTATCCAGAACACATCTTCCTTCATTCAGCAAGATATGTTCTAGGGGATAAAATGTTGACCCGCGTTTTAGTCATAGCAGTCATACATGGAATCTCTTCTCAACAATACGCTCAAGTGTTGGGAATACCGTCAGAAGACAGCAAGCGATTTGGTTGAAATCGCATCACAAACAAAGAATGGCCCGGAACTCCTATCAGACGACCTTTTCTGGGCCCGAAATCATCAGTTACGGAGCTGAGCTCTGTAATTCTCGTAGCTCTCTGAATAAGCTTCAGTTTGAGCTTTGGTTCAACTCAATCGGACTTACGGTTTGAAAGTTATGCCCATTTCCGTGAACGCATGCAGAACCGGAAACTTGGATTTGGAATTAGCATATCCCTTTCGGATCGGATCGGCTCGGCCTAGGAGGACCGGATCGGATTAAGACATCACTCCTTCACCAACTCAGCATCTTCCCTTCAACGCACAGGTGCCGGCTCGGATTGGAGACCCCGGTTCGGATCGGGATGAGGCAGACCCGACCCGCCTGCATTAATCTACACAAAACTTCGCAATGTCTTCGGCTCGAAAGATCCGCACCTGTTCGGATCGGGACCGAACCGATAACCTTCTACTCTACACAGAAGTGCGCGCACGCTCTCTGCTGGAACAACCGGCTCGGTTCGGATCCGATCCGAACCGACTGGGCCTGCTGATGCCACACTTCAGATTTGACCGATTCTCTTGCCATAACCACCTCGTACAAACGCGGATCGGCCTCCACCCGTCCTAGCACGACGTGATGACCACTTCTCCACTACTTCCAAGATCACCTCAGCGCGTGCCACGTGCGCCTACGATCCGACCCGATTCAGACTCCCTGGCACTCCTCTACGCCTGTAAATACACAACGACATGGCCATTTCAAGGGACTTTTGGCACTTGTTCTGGAGGGATTCCACCATTATCGACACAAGGACTTTGTGAACAGCGGAAGACCGCCCTCTAATCAATCAAAACACGAGGATTTCGTGTATAATCTTCCCTTTAATCTCCTCTTCTTCACTGTAAACACGACGATTTCGTGTATAAACTGCAAACAAACATCATTGTAATAGTTTTCTTAGGATTTAAGAAACTATAAAGTGGACGAAGGCTTGGATTGAGCCGAACCACTATAAAAATATTGTGCGTATCCTTTACTTTTACTGGTTTTTCTGCATTGTTCTGTGGTCGTGAGGTTGTCACGTTGAATTTGGGTGTTAGTACCAAAATTTGGTCTAACATTTTCACATATATTTGCTTTCTCTTCTTCGCAGGTATGGATTATACTTGCAGCTGGCAGGCCCGGCGCGGCCTTGGATTTCTTGGATTATCCAGAACACATCTTCCTTCATTCAGCAAGATATGTTCTAGGGGATAAAATGTTGACCCGCGTTTTAGTCAAAGCAGTCATACATGGAATCTCTTCTCAACAATACGCTCAAGTGTTGGGAATACCGTCAGAAGACAGCAAGCGATTTGGTTGAAATCGCATCACAAACAAAGAATGGCCCGGAACTCCTATCAGACGACCTTTTCTGGGCCCGAAATCATCAGTTACGGAGCTGAGCTCTGTAATTCTCGTAGCTCTCTGAATAAGCTTCAGTTTGAGCTTTGGTTCAACTCAATCGGACTTACGGTTTGAAAGTTATGCCCATTTCCGTGAACGCATGCAGAACCGGAAACTTGGATTTGGAATTAGCATATCCCTTTCGGATCGGATCGGCTCGGCCTAGGAGGACCGGATCGGATTAAGACATCACTCCTTCACCAACTCGGCATCTTCCCTTCAACGCACAGGTGCCGGCTCGGATTGGAGACCCCGGTTCGGATCGGGATGAGGCAGACCCGACCCGCCTGCATTAATCTACACAAAACTTCGCAATGTCTTCGGCTCGAAAGATCCGCACCTGTTCGGATCGGGACCGAACCGATAACCTTCTACTCTACACAGAAGTGCACGCACGCTCTCTGCTGGAACAACCGGCTCGGTTCGGATCCGATCCGAACCGACTGGGCCTGCTGATGCCACACTTCAGATTTGACCGATTCTCTTGCCATAACCACCTCGTACAAACGCGGATCGGCCTCCACCCGTCCTAGCACGACGTGATGACCACTTCTCCACTACTTCCAAGATCACCTCAGCGCGTGCCACGTGCGCCTACGATCCGACCCGATTCAGACTCCCTGGCACTCCTCTACGCCTGTAAATACACAACGACATGGCCATTTCAAGGGACTTTTGGCACTTGTTCTGGAGGGATTCCACCATTATCGACACAAGGACTTTGTGAACAGCGGAAGACCGCCCTCTAATCAATCAAAACACGAGGATTTCGTGTATAATCTTCCCTTTAATCTCCTCTTCTTCACTGTAAACACGACGATTTCGTGTATAAACTGCAAACAAACATCATTGTAATAGTTTTCTTAGGATTTAAGAAACTATAAAGTGGACGAAGGCTTGGATTGAGCCGAACCACTATAAAAATATTGTGCGTATCCTTTACTTTTACTGGTTTTTCTGCATTGTTCTGTGGTCGTGAGGTTGTCACGTTGAATTTGGGTGTTAGTACCAAAATTTGGTCTAACATTTTCACATATATTTGCTTTCTCTTCTTCGCAGGTATGGATTATACTTGCAGCTGGCAGGCCCGGCGCGGCCTTGGATTTCTTGGATTATCCAGAACACATCTTCCTTCATTCAGCAAGATATGTTCTAGGGGATAAAATGTTGACCCGCGTTTTAGTCATAGCAGTCATACATGGAATCTCTTCTCAACAATACGCTCAAGTGTTGGGAATACCGTCAGAAGACAGCAAGCGATTTGGTTGAAATCGCATCACAAACAAAGAATGGCCCGGATCTCCTATCGGACGACGTTTTCTGGGCCCGAAATCATCAATTACGAAGCAGAGCTCAGTAATTCTCGTAGCTCTCTGAATAAGCTTCAGTTTGAGCTTTGGTTCAACTCAATCGGACTTACGGTTTGAAAGTTATGCCCATTTCCGTGAACGCATGCAGAACCGGAAACTTGGATTTGGAATTAGCATATCCCTTTCGGATCGGATCGGCTCGGCCTAGGAGGACCGGATCGGATTAAGACATCACTCCTTCACCAACTCGGCATCTTCCCTTCAACGCACAGGTGCCGGCTCGGATTGGAGACCCCGGTTCGGATCGGGATGAGGCAGACCCGACCCGCCTGCATTAATCTACACAAAACTTCGCAATGTCTTCGGCTCGAAAGATCCGCACCTGTTCGGATCGGGACCGAACCGATAACCTTCTACTCTACACAGAAGTGCACGCACGCTCTCTGCTGGAACAACCGGCTCGGTTCGGATCCGATCCGAACCGACTGGGCCTGCTGATGCCACACTTCAGATTTGACCGATTCTCTTGCCATAACCACCTCGTACAAACGCGGATCGGCCTCCACCCGTCCTAGCACGACGTGATGACCACTTCTCCACTACTTCCAAGATCACCTCAGCGCGTGCCACGTGCGCCTACGATCCGACCCGATTCAGACTCCCTGGCACTCCTCTACGCCTGTAAATACACAACGACATGGCCATTTCAAGGGACTTTTGGCACTTGTTCTGGAGGGATTCCACCATTATCGACACAAGGACTTTGTGAACAGCGGAAGACCGCCCTCTAATCAATCAAAACACGAGGATTTCGTGTATAATCTTCCCTTTAATCTCCTCTTCTTCACTGTAAACACGACGATTTCGTGTATAAACTGCAAACAAACATCATTGTAATAGTTTTCTTAGGATTTAAGAAACTATAAAGTGGACGAAGGCTTGGATTGAGCCGAACCACTATAAAAATATTGTGCGTATCCTTTACTTTTACTGGTTTTTCTGCATTGTTCTGTGGTCGTGAGGTTGTCACGTTGAATTTGGGTGTTAGTACCAAAATTTGGTCTAACATTTTCACATATATTTGCTTTCTCTTCTTCGCAGGTATGGATTATACTTGCAGCTGGCAGGCCCGGCGCGGCCTTGGATTTCTTGGATTATCCAGAACACATCTTCCTTCATTCAGCAAGATATGTTCTAGGGGATAAAATGTTGACCCGCGTTTTAGTCATAGCAGTCATACATGGAATCTCTTCTCAACAATACGCTCAAGTGTTGGGAATACCGTCAGAAGACAGCAAGCGATTTGGTTGAAATCGCATCACAAACAAAGAATGGCCCGGAACTCCTATCAGACGACCTTTTCTGGGCCCGAAATCATCAGTTACGGAGCTAAGCTCTGTAATTCTCGTAGCTCTCTGAATAAGCTTCAGTTTGAGCTTTGGTTCAACTCAATCGGACTTACGGTTTGAAAGTTATGCCCATTTCCGTGAACGCATGCAGAACCGGAAACTTGGATTTGGAATTAGCATATCCCTTTCGGATCGGATCGGCTCGGCCTAGGAGGACCGGATCGGATTAAGACATCACTCCTTCACCAACTCAGCATCTTCCCTTCAACGCACAGGTGCCGGCTCGGATTGGAGACCCCGGTTCGGATCGGGATGAGGCAGACCCGACCCGCCTGCATTAATCTACACAAAACTTCGCAATGTCTTCGGCTCGAAAGATCCGCACCTGTTCGGATCGGGACCGAACCGATAACCTTCTACTCTACACAGAAGTGCGCGCACGCTCTCTGCTGGAACAACCGGCTCGGTTCGGATCCGATCCGAACCGACTGGGCCTGCTGATGCCACACTTCAGATTTGACCGATTCTCTTGCCATAACCACCTCGTACAAACGCGGATCGGCCTCCACCCGTCCTAGCACGACGTGATGACCACTTCTCCACTACTTCCAAGATCACCTCAGCGCGTGCCACGTGCGCCTACGATCCGACCCGATTCAGACTCCCTGGCACTCCTCTACGCCTGTAAATACACAACTACATGGCCATTTCAAGGGACTTTTGGCACTTGTTCTGGAGGGATTCCACCATTATCGACACAAGGACTTTGTGAACAGCGGAAGACCGCCCTCTAATCAATCAAAACACGAGGATTTCGTGTATAATCTTCCCTTTAATCTCCTCTTCTTCACTGTAAACACGACGATTTCGTGTATAAACTGCAAACAAACATCATTGTAATAGTTTTCTTAGGATTTAAGAAACTATAAAGTGGACGAAGGCTTGGATTGAGCCGAACCACTATAAAAATATTGTGCGTATCCTTTACTTTTACTGGTTTTTCTGCATTGTTCTGTGGTCGTGAGGTTGTCACGTTGAATTTGGGTGTTAGTACCAAAATTTGGTCTAACATTTTCACATATATTTGCTTTCTCTTCTTCGCAGGTATGGATTATACTTGCAGCTGGCAGGCCCGGCGCGGCCTTGGATTTCTTGGATTATCCAGAACACATCTTCCTTCATTCAGCAAGATATGTTCTAGGGGATAAAATGTTGACCCCCGTTTTAGTCAAAGCAGTCATACATGGAATCTCTTCTCAACAATACGCTCAAGTGTTGGGAATACCGTCAGAAGACAGCAAGCGATTTGGTTGAAATCGCATCACAAACAAAGAATGGCCCGGAACTCCTATCAGACGACCTTTTCTAGGCCCGAAATCATCAGTTACGGAGCTGAGCTCTGTAATTCTCGTAGCTCTCTGAATAAGCTTCAGTTTGAGCTTTGGTTCAACTCAATCGGACTTACGGTTTGAAAGTTATGCCCATTTCCGTGAACGCATGCAGAACCGGAAACTTGGATTTGGAATTAGCATATCCCTTTCGGATCGGATCGGCTCGGCCTAGGAGGACCGGATCGGATTAAGACATCACTCCTTCACCAACTCAGCATCTTCCCTTCAACGCACAGGTGCCGGCTCGGATTGGAGACCCCGGTTCGGATCGGGATGAGGCAGACCCAACCCGCCTGCATTAATCTACACAAAACTTCGCAATGTCTTCGGCTCGAAAGATCCGCACCTGTTCGGATCGGGACCGAACCGATAACCTTCTACTCTACACAGAAGTGCGCGCACGCTCTCTGCTGGAACAACCGGCTCGGTTCGGATCCGATCCGAACCGACTGGGCCTGCTGATGCCACACTTCAGATTTGACCGATTCTCTTGCCATAACCACCTCGTACAAACGCGGATCGGCCTCCACCCGTCCTAGCACGACGTGATGACCACTTCTCCACTACTTCCAAGATCACCTCAGCGCGTGCCACGTGCGCCTACGATCCGACCCGATTCAGACTCCCTGGCACTCCTCTACGCCTGTAAATACACAACGACATGGCCATTTCAAGGGACTTTTGGCACTTGTTCTGGAGGGATTCCACCATTATCGACACAAGGACTTTGTGAACAGCGGAAGACCGCCCTCTAATCAATCAAAACACGAGGATTTCGTGTATAATCTTCCCTTTAATCTCCTCTTCTTCACTGTAAACACGACGATTTCGTGTATAAACTGCAAACAAACATCATTGTAATAGTTTTCTTAGGATTTAAGAAACTATAAAGTGGACGAAGGCTTGGATTGAGCCGAACCACTATAAAAATATTGTGCGTATCCTTTACTTTTACTGGTTTTTCTGCATTGTTCTGTGGTCGTGAGGTTGTCACGTTGAATTTGGGTGTTAGTACCAAAATTTGGTCTAACATTTTCACATATATTTGCTTTCTCTTCTTCGCAGGTATGGATTATACTTGCAGCTGGCAGGCCCGGCGCGGCCTTGGATTTCTTGGATTATCCAGAACACATCTTCCTTCATTCAGCAAGATATGTTCTAGGGGATAAAATGTTGACCCGCGTTTTAGTCAAAGCAGTCATACATGGAATCTCTTCTCAACAATACGCTCAAGTGTTGGGAATACCGTCAGAAGACAGCAAGCGATTTGGTTGAAATCGCATCACAAACAAAGAATGGCCCGGAACTCCTATCAGACGACCTTTTCTGGGCCCGAAATCATCAGTTACGGAGCTAAGCTCTGTAATTCTCGTAGCTCTCTGAATAAGCTTCAGTTTGAGCTTTGGTTCAACTCAATCGGACTTACGGTTTGAAAGTTATGCCCATTTCCGTGAACGCATGCAGAACCGGAAACTTGGATTTGGAATTAGCATATCCCTTTCGGATCGGATCGGCTCGGCCTAGGAGGACCGGATCGGATTAAGACATCACTCCTTCACCAACTCAGCATCTTCCCTTCAACGCACAGGTGCCGGCTCGGATTGGAGACCCCGGTTCGGATCGGGATGAGGCAGACCCGACCCGCCTGCATTAATCTACACAAAACTTCGCAATGTCTTCGGCTCGAAAGATCCGCACCTGTTCGGATCGGGACCGAACCGATAACCTTCTACTCTACACAGAAGTGCGCGCACGCTCTCTGCTGGAACAACCGGCTCGGTTCGGATCCGATCCGAACCGACTGGGCCTGCTGATGCCACACTTCAGATTTGACCGATTCTCTTGCCATAACCACCTCGTACAAACGCGGATCGGCCTCCACCCGTCCTAGCACGACGTGATGACCACTTCTCCACTACTTCCAAGATCACCTCAGCGCGTGCCACGTGCGCCTACGATCCGACCCGATTCAGACTCCCTGGCACTCCTCTACGCCTGTAAATACACAACTACATGGCCATTTCAAGGGACTTTTGGCACTTGTTCTGGAGGGATTCCACCATTATCGACACAAGGACTTTGTGAACAGCGGAAGACCGCCCTCTAATCAATCAAAACACGAGGATTTCGTGTATAATCTTCCCTTTAATCTCCTCTTCTTCACTGTAAACACGACGATTTCGTGTATAAACTGCAAACAAACATCATTGTAATAGTTTTCTTAGGATTTAAGAAACTATAAAGTGGACGAAGGCTTGGATTGAGCCGAACCACTATAAAAATATTGTGCGTATCCTTTACTTTTACTGGTTTTTCTGCATTGTTCTGTGGTCGTGAGGTTGTCACGTTGAATTTGGGTGTTAGTACCAAAATTTGGTCTAACATTTTCACATATATTTGCTTTCTCTTCTTCGCAGGTATGGATTATACTTGCAGCTGGCAGGCCCGGCGCGGCCTTGGATTTCTTGGATTATCCAGAACACATCTTCCTTCATTCAGCAAGATATGTTCTAGGGGATAAAATGTTGACCCGCGTTTTAGTCAAAGCAGTCATACATGGAATCTCTTCTCAACAATACGCTCAAGTGTTGGGAATACCGTCAGAAGACAGCAAGCGATTTGGTTGAAATCGCATCACAAACAAAGAATGGCCCGGAACTCCTATCAGACGACCTTTTCTGGGCCCGAAATCATCAGTTACGGAGCTAAGCTCTGTAATTCTCGTAGCTCTCTGAATAAGCTTCAGTTTGAGCTTTGGTTCAACTCAATCGGACTTACGGTTTGAAAGTTATGCCCATTTCCGTGAACGCATGCAGAACCGGAAACTTGGATTTGGAATTAGCATATCCCTTTCGGATCGGATCGGCTCGGCCTAGGAGGACCGGATCGGATTAAGACATCACTCCTTCACCAACTCAGCATCTTCCCTTCAACGCACAGGTGCCGGCTCGGATTGGAGACCCCGGTTCGGATCGGGATGAGGCAGACCCGACCCGCCTGCATTAATCTACACAAAACTTCGCAATGTCTTCGGCTCGAAAGATCCGCACCTGTTCGGATCGGGACCGAACCGATAACCTTCTACTCTACACAGAAGTGCGCGCACGCTCTCTGCTGGAACAACCGGCTCGGTTCGGATCCGATCCGAACCGACTGGGCCTGCTGATGCCACACTTCAGATTTGACCGATTCTCTTGCCATAACCACCTCGTACAAACGCGGATCGGCCTCCACCCGTCCTAGCACGACGTGATGACCACTTCTCCACTACTTCCAAGATCACCTCAGCGCGTGCCACGTGCGCCTACGATCCGACCCGATTCAGACTCCCTGGCACTCCTCTACGCCTGTAAATACACAACTACATGGCCATTTCAAGGGACTTTTGGCACTTGTTCTGGAGGGATTCCACCATTATCGACACAAGGACTTTGTGAACAGCGGAAGACCGCCCTCTAATCAATCAAAACACGAGGATTTCGTGTATAATCTTCCCTTTAATCTCCTCTTCTTCACTGTAAACACGACGATTTCGTGTATAAACTGCAAACAAACATCATTGTAATAGTTTTCTTAGGATTTAAGAAACTATAAAGTGGACGAAGGCTTGGATTGAGCCGAACCACTATAAAAATATTGTGCGTATCCTTTACTTTTACTGGTTTTTCTGCATTGTTCTGTGGTCGTGAGGTTGTCACGTTGAATTTGGGTGTTAGTACCAAAATTTGGTCTAACATTTTCACATATATTTGCTTTCTCTTCTTCGCAGGTATGGATTATACTTGCAGCTGGCAGGCCCGGCGCGGCCTTGGATTTCTTGGATTATCCAGAACACATCTTCCTTCATTCAGCAAGATATGTTCTAGGGGATAAAATGTTGACCCCCGTTTTAGTCAAAGCAGTCATACATGGAATCTCTTCTCAACAATACGCTCAAGTGTTGGGAATACCGTCAGAAGACAGCAAGCGATTTGGTTGAAATCGCATCACAAACAAAGAATGGCCCGGAACTCCTATCAGACGACCTTTTCTAGGCCCGAAATCATCAGTTACGGAGCTGAGCTCTGTAATTCTCGTAGCTCTCTGAATAAGCTTCAGTTTGAGCTTTGGTTCAACTCAATCGGACTTACGGTTTGAAAGTTATGCCCATTTCCGTGAACGCATGCAGAACCGGAAACTTGGATTTGGAATTAGCATATCCCTTTCGGATCGGATCGGCTCGGCCTAGGAGGACCGGATCGGATTAAGACATCACTCCTTCACCAACTCAGCATCTTCCCTTCAACGCACAGGTGCCGGCTCGGATTGGAGACCCCGGTTCGGATCGGGATGAGGCAGACCCAACCCGCCTGCATTAATCTACACAAAACTTCGCAATGTCTTCGGCTCGAAAGATCCGCACCTGTTCGGATCGGGACCGAACCGATAACCTTCTACTCTACACAGAAGTGCGCGCACGCTCTCTGCTGGAACAACCGGCTCGGTTCGGATCCGATCCGAACCGACTGGGCCTGCTGATGCCACACTTCAGATTTGACCGATTCTCTTGCCATAACCACCTCGTACAAACGCGGATCGGCCTCCACCCGTCCTAGCACGACGTGATGACCACTTCTCCACTACTTCCAAGATCACCTCAGCGCGTGCCACGTGCGCCTACGATCCGACCCGATTCAGACTCCCTGGCACTCCTCTACGCCTGTAAATACACAACGACATGGCCATTTCAAGGGACTTTTGGCACTTGTTCTGGAGGGATTCCACCATTATCGACACAAGGACTTTGTGAACAGCGGAAGACCGCCCTCTAATCAATCAAAACACGAGGATTTCGTGTATAATCTTCCCTTTAATCTCCTCTTCTTCACTGTAAACACGACGATTTCGTGTATAAACTGCAAACAAACATCATTGTAATAGTTTTCTTAGGATTTAAGAAACTATAAAGTGGACGAAGGCTTGGATTGAGCCGAACCACTATAAAAATATTGTGCGTATCCTTTACTTTTACTGGTTTTTCTGCATTGTTCTGTGGTCGTGAGGTTGTCACGTTGAATTTGGGTGTTAGTACCAAAATTTGGTCTAACATTTTCACATATATTTGCTTTCTCTTCTTCGCAGGTATGGATTATACTTGCAGCTGGCAGGCCCGGCGCGGCCTTGGATTTCTTGGATTATCCAGAACACATCTTCCTTCATTCAGCAAGATATGTTCTAGGGGATAAAATGTTGACCCGCGTTTTAGTCAAAGCAGTCATACATGGAATCTCTTCTCAACAATACGCTCAAGTGTTGGGAATACCGTCAGAAGACAGCAAGCGATTTGGTTGAAATCGCATCACAAACAAAGAATGGCCCGGAACTCCTATCAGACGACCTTTTCTGGGCCCGAAATCATCAGTTACGGAGCTAAGCTCTGTAATTCTCGTAGCTCTCTGAATAAGCTTCAGTTTGAGCTTTGGTTCAACTCAATCGGACTTACGGTTTGAAAGTTATGCCCATTTCCGTGAACGCATGCAGAACCGGAAACTTGGATTTGGAATTAGCATATCCCTTTCGGATCGGATCGGCTCGGCCTAGGAGGACCGGATCGGATTAAGACATCACTCCTTCACCAACTCAGCATCTTCCCTTCAACGCACAGGTGCCGGCTCGGATTGGAGACCCCGGTTCGGATCGGGATGAGGCAGACCCGACCCGCCTGCATTAATCTACACAAAACTTCGCAATGTCTTCGGCTCGAAAGATCCGCACCTGTTCGGATCGGGACCGAACCGATAACCTTCTACTCTACACAGAAGTGCGCGCACGCTCTCTGCTGGAACAACCGGCTCGGTTCGGATCCGATCCGAACCGACTGGGCCTGCTGATGCCACACTTCAGATTTGACCGATTCTCTTGCCATAACCACCTCGTACAAACGCGGATCGGCCTCCACCCGTCCTAGCACGACGTGATGACCACTTCTCCACTACTTCCAAGATCACCTCAGCGCGTGCCACGTGCGCCTACGATCCGACCCGATTCAGACTCCCTGGCACTCCTCTACGCCTGTAAATACACAACTACATGGCCATTTCAAGGGACTTTTGGCACTTGTTCTGGAGGGATTCCACCATTATCGACACAAGGACTTTGTGAACAGCGGAAGACCGCCCTCTAATCAATCAAAACACGAGGATTTCGTGTATAATCTTCCCTTTAATCTCCTCTTCTTCACTGTAAACACGACGATTTCGTGTATAAACTGCAAACAAACATCATTGTAATAGTTTTCTTAGGATTTAAGAAACTATAAAGTGGACGAAGGCTTGGATTGAGCCGAACCACTATAAAAATATTGTGCGTATCCTTTACTTTTACTGGTTTTTCTGCATTGTTCTGTGGTCGTGAGGTTGTCACGTTGAATTTGGGTGTTAGTACCAAAATTTGGTCTAACATTTTCACATATATTTGCTTTCTCTTCTTCGCAGGTATGGATTATACTTGCAGCTGGCAGGCCCGGCGCGGCCTTGGATTTCTTGGATTATCCAGAACACATCTTCCTTCATTCAGCAAGATATGTTCTAGGGGATAAAATGTTGACCCGCGTTTTAGTCAAAGCAGTCATACATGGAATCTCTTCTCAACAATACGCTCAAGTGTTGGGAATACCGTCAGAAGACAGCAAGCGATTTGGTTGAAATCGCATCACAAACAAAGAATGGCCCGGAACTCCTATCAGACGACCTTTTCTGGGCCCGAAATCATCAGTTACGGAGCTAAGCTCTGTAATTCTCGTAGCTCTCTGAATAAGCTTCAGTTTGAGCTTTGGTTCAACTCAATCGGACTTACGGTTTGAAAGTTATGCCCATTTCCGTGAACGCATGCAGAACCGGAAACTTGGATTTGGAATTAGCATATCCCTTTCGGATCGGATCGGCTCGGCCTAGGAGGACCGGATCGGATTAAGACATCACTCCTTCACCAACTCAGCATCTTCCCTTCAACGCACAGGTGCCGGCTCGGATTGGAGACCCCGGTTCGGATCGGGATGAGGCAGACCCGACCCGCCTGCATTAATCTACACAAAACTTCGCAATGTCTTCGGCTCGAAAGATCCGCACCTGTTCGGATCGGGACCGAACCGATAACCTTCTACTCTACACAGAAGTGCGCGCACGCTCTCTGCTGGAACAACCGGCTCGGTTCGGATCCGATCCGAACCGACTGGGCCTGCTGATGCCACACTTCAGATTTGACCGATTCTCTTGCCATAACCACCTCGTACAAACGCGGATCGGCCTCCACCCGTCCTAGCACGACGTGATGACCACTTCTCCACTACTTCCAAGATCACCTCAGCGCGTGCCACGTGCGCCTACGATCCGACCCGATTCAGACTCCCTGGCACTCCTCTACGCCTGTAAATACACAACTACATGGCCATTTCAAGGGACTTTTGGCACTTGTTCTGGAGGGATTCCACCATTATCGACACAAGGACTTTGTGAACAGCGGAAGACCGCCCTCTAATCAATCAAAACACGAGGATTTCGTGTATAATCTTCCCTTTAATCTCCTCTTCTTCACTGTAAACACGACGATTTCGTGTATAAACTGCAAACAAACATCATTGTAATAGTTTTCTTAGGATTTAAGAAACTATAAAGTGGACGAAGGCTTGGATTGAGCCGAACCACTATAAAAATATTGTGCGTATCCTTTACTTTTACTGGTTTTTCTGCATTGTTCTGTGGTCGTGAGGTTGTCACGTTGAATTTGGGTGTTAGTACCAAAATTTGGTCTAACATTTTCACATATATTTGCTTTCTCTTCTTCGCAGGTATGGATTATACTTGCAGCTGGCAGGCCCGGCGCGGCCTTGGATTTCTTGGATTATCCAGAACACATCTTCCTTCATTCAGCAAGATATGTTCTAGGGGATAAAATGTTGACCCGCGTTTTAGTCAAAGCAGTCATACATGGAATCTCTTCTCAACAATACGCTCAAGTGTTGGGAATACCGTCAGAAGACAGCAAGCGATTTGGTTGAAATCGCATCACAAACAAAGAATGGCCCGGAACTCCTATCAGACGACCTTTTCTGGGCCCGAAATCATCAGTTACGGAGCTGAGCTCTGTAATTCTCGTAGCTCTCTGAATAAGCTTCAGTTTGAGCTTTGGTTCAACTCAATCGGACTTACGGTTTGAAAGTTATGCCCATTTCCGTGAACGCATGCAGAACCGGAAACTTGGATTTGGAATTAGCATATCCCTTTCGGATCGGATCGGCTCGGCCTAGGAGGACCGGATCGGATTAAGACATCACTCCTTCACCAACTCAGCATCTTCCCTTCAACGCACAGGTGCCGGCTCGGATTGGAGACCCCGGTTCGGATCGGGATGAGGCAGACCCGACCCGCCTGCATTAATCTACACAAAACTTCGCAATGTCTTCGGCTCGAAAGATCCGCACCTGTTCGGATCGGGACCGAACCGATAACCTTCTACTCTACACAGAAGTGCGCGCACGCTCTCTGCTGGAACAACCGGCTCGGTTCGGATCCGATCCGAACCGACTGGGCCTGCTGATGCCACACTTCAGATTTGACCGATTCTCTTGCCATAACCACCTCGTACAAACGCGGATCGGCCTCCACCCGTCCTAGCACGACGTGATGACCACTTCTCCACTACTTCCAAGATCACCTCAGCGCGTGCCACGTGCGCCTACGATCCGACCCGATTCAGACTCCCTGGCACTCCTCTACGCCTGTAAATACACAACGACATGGCCATTTCAAGGGACTTTTGGCACTTGTTCTGGAGGGATTCCACCATTATCGACACAAGGACTTTGTGAACAGCGGAAGACCGCCCTCTAATCAATCAAAACACGAGGATTTCGTGTATAATCTTCCCTTTAATCTCCTCTTCTTCACTGTAAACACGACGATTTCGTGTATAAACTGCAAACAAACATCATTGTAATAGTTTTCTTAGGATTTAAGAAACTATAAAGTGGACGAAGGCTTGGATTGAGCCGAACCACTATAAAAATATTGTGCGTATCCTTTACTTTTACTGGTTTTTCTGCATTGTTCTGTGGTCGTGAGGTTGTCACGTTGAATTTGGGTGTTAGTACCAAAATTTGGTCTAACATTTTCACATATATTTGCTTTCTCTTCTTCGCAGGTATGGATTATACTTGCAGCTGGCAGGCCCGGCGCGGCCTTGGATTTCTTGGATTATCCAGAACACATCTTCCTTCATTCAGCAAGATATGTTCTAGGGGATAAAATGTTGACCCGCGTTTTAGTCAAAGCAGTCATACATGGAATCTCTTCTCAACAATACGCTCAAGTGTTGGGAATACCGTCAGAAGACAGCAAGCGATTTGGTTGAAATCGCATCACAAACAAAGAATGGCCCGGAACTCCTATCAGACGACCTTTTCTGGGCCCGAAATCATCAGTTACGGAGCTAAGCTCTGTAATTCTCGTAGCTCTCTGAATAAGCTTCAGTTTGAGCTTTGGTTCAACTCAATCGGACTTACGGTTTGAAAGTTATGCCCATTTCCGTGAACGCATGCAGAACCGGAAACTTGGATTTGGAATTAGCATATCCCTTTCGGATCGGATCGGCTCGGCCTAGGAGGACCGGATCGGATTAAGACATCACTCCTTCACCAACTCAGCATCTTCCCTTCAACGCACAGGTGCCGGCTCGGATTGGAGACCCCGGTTCGGATCGGGATGAGGCAGACCCGACCCGCCTGCATTAATCTACACAAAACTTCGCAATGTCTTCGGCTCGAAAGATCCGCACCTGTTCGGATCGGGACCGAACCGATAACCTTCTACTCTACACAGAAGTGCGCGCACGCTCTCTGCTGGAACAACCGGCTCGGTTCGGATCCGATCCGAACTGACTGGGCCTGCTGATGCCACACTTCAGATTTGACCGATTCTCTTGCCATAACCACCTCGTACAAACGCGGATCGGCCTCCACCCGTCCTAGCACGACGTGATGACCACTTCTCCACTACTTCCAAGATCACCTCAGCGCGTGCCACGTGCGCCTACGATCCGACCCGATTCAGACTCCCTGGCACTCCTCTACGCCTGTAAATACACAACTACATGGCCATTTCAAGGGACTTTTGGCACTTGTTCTGGAGGGATTCCACCATTATCGACACAAGGACTTTGTGAACAGCGGAAGACCGCCCTCTAATCAATCAAAACACGAGGATTTCGTGTATAATCTTCCCTTTAATCTCCTCTTCTTCACTGTAAACACGACGATTTCGTGTATAAACTGCAAACAAACATCATTGTAATAGTTTTCTTAGGATTTAAGAAACTATAAAGTGGACGAAGATTTGGATTGAGCCGAACCACTATAAAAATATTGTGCGTATCCTTTACTTTTACTGGTTTTTCTGCATTGTTCTGTGGTCGTGAGGTTGTCACGTTGAATTTGGGTGTTAGTACCAAAATTTGGTCTAACATTTTCACATATATTTGCTTTCTCTTCTTCGCAGGTATGGATTATACTTGCAGCTGGCAGGCCCGGCGCGGCCTTGGATTTCTTGGATTATCCAGAACACATCTTCCTTCATTCAGCAAGATATGTTCTAGGGGATAAAATGTTGACCCGCGTTTTAGTCAAAGCAGTCATACATGGAATCTCTTCTCAACAATACGCTCAAGTGTTGGGAATACCGTCAGAAGACAGCAAGCGATTTGGTTGAAATCGCATCACAAACAAAGAATGGCCCGGAACTCCTATCAGACGACCTTTTCTAGGCCCGAAATCATCAGTTACGGAGCTGAGCTCTGTAATTCTCGTAGCTCTCTGAATAAGCTTCAGTTTGAGCTTTGGTTCAACTCAATCGGACTTACGGTTTGAAAGTTATGCCCATTTCCGTGAACGCATGCAGAACCGGAAACTTGGATTTGGAATTAGCATATCCCTTTCGGATCGGATCGGCTCGGCCTAGGAGGACCGGATCGGATTAAGACATCACTCCTTCACCAACTCAGCATCTTCCCTTCAACGCACAGGTGCCGGCTCGGATTGGAGACCCCGGTTCGGATCGGGATGAGGCAGACCCGACCCGCCTGCATTAATCTACACAAAACTTCGCAATGTCTTCGGCTCGAAAGATCCGCACCTGTTCGGATCGGGACCGAACCGATAACCTTCTACTCTACACAGAAGTGCGCGCACGCTCTCTGCTGGAACAACCGGCTCGGTTCGGATCCGATCCGAACCGACTGGGCCTGCTGATGCCACACTTCAGATTTGACCGATTCTCTTGCCATAACCACCTCGTACAAACGCGGATCGGCCTCCACCCGTCCTAGCACGACGTGATGACCACTTCTCCACTACTTCCAAGATCACCTCAGCGCGTGCCACGTGCGCCTACGATCCGACCCGATTCAGACTCCCTGGCACTCCTCTACGCCTGTAAATACACAACGACATGGCCATTTCAAGGGACTTTTGGCACTTGTTCTGGAGGGATTCCACCATTATCGACACAAGGACTTTGTGAACAGCGGAAGACCGCCCTCTAATCAATCAAAACACGAGGATTTCGTGTATAATCTTCCCTTTAATCTCCTCTTCTTCACTGTAAACACGACGATTTCGTGTATAAACTGCAAACAAACATCATTGTAATAGTTTTCTTAGGATTTAAGAAACTATAAAGTGGACGAAGGCTTGGATTGAGCCGAACCACTATAAAAATATTGTGCGTATCCTTTACTTTTACTGGTTTTTCTGCATTGTTCTGTGGTCGTGAGGTTGTCACGTTGAATTTGGGTGTTAGTACCAAAATTTGGTCTAACATTTTCACATATATTTGCTTTCTCTTCTTCGCAGGTATGGATTATACTTGCAGCTGGCAGGCCCGGCGCGGCCTTGGATTTCTTGGATTATCCAGAACACATCTTCCTTCATTCAGCAAGATATGTTCTAGGGGATAAAATGTTGACCCGCGTTTTAGTCAAAGCAGTCATACATGGAATCTCTTCTCAACAATACGCTCAAGTGTTGGGAATACCGTCAGAAGACAGCAAGCGATTTGGTTGAAATCGCATCACAAACAAAGAATGGCCCGGAACTCCTATCAGACGACCTTTTCTGGGCCCGAAATCATCAGTTACGGAGCTAAGCTCTGTAATTCTCGTAGCTCTCTGAATAAGCTTCAGTTTGAGCTTTGGTTCAACTCAATCGGACTTACGGTTTGAAAGTTATGCCCATTTCCGTGAACGCATGCAGAACCGGAAACTTGGATTTGGAATTAGCATATCCCTTTCGGATCGGATCGGCTCGGCCTAGGAGGACCGGATCGGATTAAGACATCACTCCTTCACCAACTCAGCATCTTCCCTTCAACGCACAGGTGCCGGCTCGGATTGGAGACCCCGGTTCGGATCGGGATGAGGCAGACCCGACCCGCCTGCATTAATCTACACAAAACTTCGCAATGTCTTCGGCTCGAAAGATCCGCACCTGTTCGGATCGGGACCGAACCGATAACCTTCTACTCTACACAGAAGTGCGCGCACGCTCTCTGCTGGAACAACCGGCTCGGTTCGGATCCGATCCGAACCGACTGGGCCTGCTGATGCCACACTTCAGATTTGACCGATTCTCTTGCCATAACCACCTCGTACAAACGCGGATCGGCCTCCACCCGTCCTAGCACGACGTGATGACCACTTCTCCACTACTTCCAAGATCACCTCAGCGCGTGCCACGTGCGCCTACGATCCGACCCGATTCAGACTCCCTGGCACTCCTCTACGCCTGTAAATACACAACGACATGGCCATTTCAAGGGACTTTTGGCACTTGTTCTGGAGGGATTCCACCATTATCGACACAAGGACTTTGTGAACAGCGGAAGACCGCCCTCTAATCAATCAAAACACGAGGATTTCGTGTATAATCTTCCCTTTAATCTCCTCTTCTTCACTGTAAACACGACGATTTCGTGTATAAACTGCAAACAAACATCATTGTAATAGTTTTCTTAGGATTTAAGAAACTATAAAGTGGACGAAGGCTTGGATTGAGCCGAACCACTATAAAAATATTGTGCGTATCCTTTACTTTTACTGGTTTTTCTGCATTGTTCTGTGGTCGTGAGGTTGTCACGTTGAATTTGGGTGTTAGTACCAAAATTTGGTCTAACATTTTCACATATATTTGCTTTCTCTTCTTCGCAGGTATGGATTATACTTGCAGCTGGCAGGCCCGGCGCGGCCTTGGATTTCTTGGATTATCCAGAACACATCTTCCTTCATTCAGCAAGATATGTTCTAGGGGATAAAATGTTGACCCGCGTTTTAGTCATAGCAGTCATACATGGAATCTCTTCTCAACAATACGCTCAAGTGTTGGGAATACCGTCAGAAGACAGCAAGCGATTTGGTTGAAATCGCATCACAAACAAAGAATGGCCCGGAACTCCTATCAGACGACCTTTTCTGGGCCCGAAATCATCAGTTACGGAGCTGAGCTCTGTAATTCTCGTAGCTCTCTGAATAAGCTTCAGTTTGAGCTTTGGTTCAACTCAATCGGACTTACGGTTTGAAAGTTATGCCCATTTCCGTGAACGCATGCAGAACCGGAAACTTGGATTTGGAATTAGCATATCCCTTTCGGATCGGATCGGCTCGGCCTAGGAGGACCGGATCGGATTAAGACATCACTCCTTCACCAACTCAGCATCTTCCCTTCAACGCACAGGTGCCGGCTCGGATTGGAGACCCCGGTTCGGATCGGGATGAGGCAGACCCGACCCGCCTGCATTAATCTACACAAAACTTCGCAATGTCTTCGGCTCGAAAGATCCGCACCTGTTCGGATCGGGACCGAACCGATAACCTTCTACTCTACACAGAAGTGCGCGCACGCTCTCTGCTGGAACAACCGGCTCGGTTCGGATCCGATCCGAACCGACTGGGCCTGCTGATGCCACACTTCAGATTTGACCGATTCTCTTGCCATAACCACCTCGTACAAACGCGGATCGGCCTCCACCCGTCCTAGCACGACGTGATGACCACTTCTCCACTACTTCCAAGATCACCTCAGCGCGTGCCACGTGCGCCTACGATCCGACCCGATTCAGACTCCCTGGCACTCCTCTACGCCTGTAAATACACAACGACATGGCCATTTCAAGGGACTTTTGGCACTTGTTCTGGAGGGATTCCACCATTATCGACACAAGGACTTTGTGAACAGCGGAAGACCGCCCTCTAATCAATCAAAACACGAGGATTTCGTGTATAATCTTCCCTTTAATCTCCTCTTCTTCACTGTAAACACGACGATTTCGTGTATAAACTGCAAACAAACATCATTGTAATAGTTTTCTTAGGATTTAAGAAACTATAAAGTGGACGAAGGCTTGGATTGAGCCGAACCACTATAAAAATATTGTGCGTATCCTTTACTTTTACTGGTTTTTCTGCATTGTTCTGTGGTCGTGAGGTTGTCACGTTGAATTTGGGTGTTAGTACCAAAATTTGGTCTAACATTTTCACATATATTTGCTTTCTCTTCTTCGCAGGTATGGATTATACTTGCAGCTGGCAGGCCCGGCGCGGCCTTGGATTTCTTGGATTATCCAGAACACATCTTCCTTCATTCAGCAAGATATGTTCTAGGGGATAAAATGTTGACCCGCGTTTTAGTCATAGCAGTCATACATGGAATCTCTTCTCAACAATACGCTCAAGTGTTGGGAATACCGTCAGAAGACAGCAAGCGATTTGGTTGAAATCGCATCACAAACAAAGAATGGCCCGGAACTCCTATCAGACGACCTTTTCTGGGCCCGAAATCATCAGTTACGGAGCTGTGCTCTGTAATTCTCGTAGCTCTCTGAATAAGCTTCAGTTTGAGCTTTGGTTCAACTCAATCGGACTTACGGTTTGAAAGTTATGCCCATTTCCGTGAACGCATGCAGAACCGGAAACTTGGATTTGGAATTAGCATATCCCTTTCGGATCGGATCGGCTCGGCCTAGGAGGACCGGATCGGATTAAGACATCACTCCTTCACCAACTCAGCATCTTCCCTTCAACGCACAGGTGCCGGCTCGGATTGGAGACCCCGGTTCGGATCGGGATGAGGCAGACCCGACCCGCCTGCATTAATCTACACAAAACTTCGCAATGTCTTCGGCTCGAAAGATCCGCACCTGTTCGGATCGGGACCGAACCGATAACCTTCTACTCTACACAGAAGTGCGCGCACGCTCTCTGCTGGAACAACCGGCTCGGTTCGGATCCGATCCGAACCGACTGGGCCTGCTGATGCCACACTTCAGATTTGACCGATTCTCTTGCCATAACCACCTCGTACAAACGCGGATCGGCCTCCACCCGTCCTAGCACGACGTGATGACCACTTCTCCACTACTTCCAAGATCACCTCAGCGCGTGCCACGTGCGCCTACGATCCGACCCGATTCAGACTCCCTGGCACTCCTCTACGCCTGTAAATACACAACGACATGGCCATTTCAAGGGACTTTTGGCACTTGTTCTGGAGGGATTCCACCATTATCGACACAAGGACTTTGTGAACAGCGGAAGACCGCCCTCTAATCAATCAAAACACGAGGATTTCGTGTATAATCTTCCCTTTAATCTCCTCTTCTTCACTGTAAACACGACGATTTCGTGTATAAACTGCAAACAAACATCATTGTAATAGTTTTCTTAGGATTTAAGAAACTATAAAGTGGACGAAGGCTTGGATTGAGCCGAACCACTATAAAAATATTGTGCGTATCCTTTACTTTTACTGGTTTTTCTGCATTGTTCTGTGGTCGTGAGGTTGTCACGTTGAATTTGGGTGTTAGTACCAAAATTTGGTCTAACATTTTCACATATATTTGCTTTCTCTTCTTCGCAGGTATGGATTATACTTGCAGCTGGCAGGCCCGGCGCGGCCTTGGATTTCTTGGATTATCCAGAACACATCTTCCTTCATTCAGCAAGATATGTTCTAGGGGATAAAATGTTGACCCGCGTTTTAGTCAAAGCAGTCATACATGGAATCTCTTCTCAACAATACGCTCAAGTGTTGGGAATACCGTCAGAAGACAGCAAGCGATTTGGTTGAAATCGCATCACAAACAAAGAATGGCCCGGAACTCCTATCAGACGACCTTTTCTGGGCCCGAAATCATCAGTTACGGAGCTGAGCTCTGTAATTCTCGTAGCTCTCTGAATAAGCTTCAGTTTGAGCTTTGGTTCAACTCAATCGGACTTACGGTTTGAAAGTTATGCCCATTTCCGTGAACGCATGCAGAACCGGAAACTTGGATTTGGAATTAGCATATCCCTTTCGGATCGGATCGGCTCGGCCTAGGAGGACCGGATCGGATTAAGACATCACTCCTTCACCAACTCAGCATCTTCCCTTCAACGCACAGGTGCCGGCTCGGATTGGAGACCCCGGTTCGGATCGGGATGAGGCAGACCCGACCCGCCTGCATTAATCTACACAAAACTTCGCAATGTCTTCGGCTCGAAAGATCCGCACCTGTTCGGATCGGGACCGAACCGATAACCTTCTACTCTACACAGAAGTGCGCGCACGCTCTCTGCTGGAACAACCGGCTCGGTTCGGATCCGATCCGAACCGACTGGGCCTGCTGATGCCACACTTCAGATTTGACCGATTCTCTTGCCATAACCACCTCGTACAAACGCAGATCGGCCTCCACCCGTCCTAGCACGACGTGATGACCACTTCTCCACTACTTCCAAGATCACCTCAGCGCGTGCCACGTGCGCCTACGATCCGACCCGATTCAGACTCCCTGGCACTCCTCTACGCCTGTAAATACACAATGACATGGCCATTTCAAGGGACTTTTGGCACTTGTTCTGGAGGGATTCCACCATTATCGACACAAGGACTTTGTGAACAGCGGAAGACCGCCCTCTAATCAATCAAAACACGAGGATTTCGTGTATAATCTTCCCTTTAATCTCCTCTTCTTCACTGTAAACACGACGATTTCGTGTATAAACTGCAAACAAACATCATTGTAATAGTTTTCTTAGGATTTAAGAAACTATAAAGTGGACGAAGGCTTGGATTGAGCCGAACCACTATAAAAATATTGTGCGTATCCTTTACTTTTACTGGTTTTTCTGCATTGTTCTGTGGTCGTGAGGTTGTCACGTTGAATTTGGGTGTTAGTACCAAAATTTGGTCTAACATTTTCACATATATTTGCTTTCTCTTCTTCGCAGGTATGGATTATACTTGCAGCTGGCAGGCCCGGCGCGGCCTTGGATTTCTTGGATTATCCAGAACACATCTTCCTTCATTCAGCAAGATATGTTCTAGGGGATAAAATGTTGACCCGCGTTTTAGTCATAGCAGTCATACATGGAATCTCTTCTCAACAATACGCTCAAGTGTTGGGAATACCGTCAGAAGACAGCAAGCGATTTGGTTGAAATCGCATCACAAACAAAGAATGGCCCGGAACTCCTATCAGACGACCTTTTCTGGGCCCGAAATCATCAGTTACGGAGCTGAGCTCTGTAATTCTCGTAGCTCTCTGAATAAGCTTCAGTTTGAGCTTTGGTTCAACTCAATCGGACTTACGGTTTGAAAGTTATGCCCATTTCCGTGAACGCATGCAGAACCGGAAACTTGGATTTGGAATTAGCATATCCCTTTCGGATCGGATCGGCTCGGCCTAGGAGGACCGGATCGGATTAAGACATCACTCCTTCACCAACTCAGCATCTTCCCTTCAACGCACAGGTGCCGGCTCGGATTGGAGACCCCGGTTCGGATCGGGATGAGGCAGACCCGACCCGCCTGCATTAATCTACACAAAACTTCGCAATGTCTTCGGCTCGAAAGATCCGCACCTGTTCGGATCGGGACCGAACCGATAACCTTCTACTCTACACAGAAGTGCGCGCACGCTCTCTGCTGGAACAACCGGCTCGGTTCGGATCCGATCCGAACCGACTGGGCCTGCTGATGCCACACTTCAGATTTGACCGATTCTCTTGCCATAACCACCTCGTACAAACGCGGATCGGCCTCCACCCGTCCTAGCACGACGTGATGACCACTTCTCCACTACTTCCAAGATCACCTCAGCGCGTGCCACGTGCGCCTACGATCCGACCCGATTCAGACTCCCTGGCACTCCTCTACGCCTGTAAATACACAACGACATGGCCATTTCAAGGGACTTTTGGCACTTGTTCTGGAGGGATTCCACCATTATCGACACAAGGACTTTGTGAACAGCGGAAGACCGCCCTCTAATCAATCAAAACACGAGGATTTCGTGTATAATCTTCCCTTTAATCTCCTCTTCTTCACTGTAAACACGACGATTTCGTGTATAAACTGCAAACAAACATCATTGTAATAGTTTTCTTAGGATTTAAGAAACTATAAAGTGGACGAAGGCTTGGATTGAGCCGAACCACTATAAAAATATTGTGCGTATCCTTTACTTTTACTGGTTTTTCTGCATTGTTCTGTGGTCGTGAGGTTGTCACGTTGAATTTGGGTGTTAGTACCAAAATTTGGTCTAACATTTTCACATATATTTGCTTTCTCTTCTTCGCAGGTATGGATTATACTTGCAGCTGGCAGGCCCGGCGCGGCCTTGGATTTCTTGGATTATCCAGAACACATCTTCCTTCATTCAGCAAGATATGTTCTAGGGGATAAAATGTTGACCCGCGTTTTAGTCAAAGCAGTCATACATGGAATCTCTTCTCAACAATACGCTCAAGTGTTGGGAATACCGTCAGAAGACAGCAAGCGATTTGGTTGAAATCGCATCACAAACAAAGAATGGCCCGGAACTCCTATCAGACGACCTTTTCTGGGCCCGAAATCATCAGTTACGGAGCTGAGCTCTGTAATTCTCGTAGCTCTCTGAATAAGCTTCAGTTTGAGCTTTGGTTCAACTCAATCGGACTTACGGTTTGAAAGTTATGCCCATTTCCGTGAACGCATGCAGAACCGGAAACTTGGATTTGGAATTAGCATATCCCTTTCGGATCGGATCGGCTCGGCCTAGGAGGACCGGATCGGATTAAGACATCACTCCTTCACCAACTCAGCATCTTCCCTTCAACGCACAGGTGCCGGCTCGGATTGGAGACCCCGGTTCGGATCGGGATGAGGCAGACCCGACCCGCCTGCATTAATCTACACAAAACTTCGCAATGTCTTCGGCTCGAAAGATCCGCACCTGTTCGGATCGGGACCGAACCGATAACCTTCTACTCTACACAGAAGTGCGCGCACGCTCTCTGCTGGAACAACCGGCTCGGTTCGGATCCGATCCGAACCGACTGGGCCTGCTGATGCCACACTTCAGATTTGACCGATTCTCTTGCCATAACCACCTCGTACAAACGCAGATCGGCCTCCACCCGTCCTAGCACGACGTGATGACCACTTCTCCACTACTTCCAAGATCACCTCAGCGCGTGCCACGTGCGCCTACGATCCGACCCGATTCAGACTCCCTGGCACTCCTCTACGCCTGTAAATACACAATGACATGGCCATTTCAAGGGACTTTTGGCACTTGTTCTGGAGGGATTCCACCATTATCGACACAAGGACTTTGTGAACAGCGGAAGACCGCCCTCTAATCAATCAAAACACGAGGATTTCGTGTATAATCTTCCCTTTAATCTCCTCTTCTTCACTGTAAACACGACGATTTCGTGTATAAACTGCAAACAAACATCATTGTAATAGTTTTCTTAGGATTTAAGAAACTATAAAGTGGACGAAGGCTTGGATTGAGCCGAACCACTATAAAAATATTGTGCGTATCCTTTACTTTTACTGGTTTTTCTGCATTGTTCTGTGGTCGTGAGGTTGTCACGTTGAATTTGGGTGTTAGTACCAAAATTTGGTCTAACATTTTCACATATATTTGCTTTCTCTTCTTCGCAGGTATGGATTATACTTGCAGCTGGCAGGCCCGGCGCGGCCTTGGATTTCTTGGATTATCCAGAACACATCTTCCTTCATTCAGCAAGATATGTTCTAGGGGATAAAATGTTGACCCGCGTTTTAGTCATAGCAGTCATACATGGAATCTCTTCTCAACAATACGCTCAAGTGTTGGGAATACCGTCAGAAGACAGCAAGCGATTTGGTTGAAATCGCATCACAAACAAAGAATGGCCCGGAACTCCTATCAGACGACCTTTTCTGGGCCCGAAATCATCAGTTACGGAGCTGAGCTCTGTAATTCTCGTAGCTCTCTGAATAAGCTTCAGTTTGAGCTTTGGTTCAACTCAATCGGACTTACGGTTTGAAAGTTATGCCCATTTCCGTGAACGCATGCAGAACCGGAAACTTGGATTTGGAATTAGCATATCCCTTTCGGATCGGATCGGCTCGGCCTAGGAGGACCGGATCGGATTAAGACATCACTCCTTCACCAACTCAGCATCTTCCCTTCAACGCACAGGTGCCGGCTCGGATTGGAGACCCCGGTTCGGATCGGGATGAGGCAGACCCGACCCGCCTGCATTAATCTACACAAAACTTCGCAATGTCTTCGGCTCGAAAGATCCGCACCTGTTCGGATCGGGACCGAACCGATAACCTTCTACTCTACACAGAAGTGCGCGCACGCTCTCTGCTGGAACAACCGGCTCGGTTCGGATCCGATCCGAACCGACTGGGCCTGCTGATGCCACACTTCAGATTTGACCGATTCTCTTGCCATAACCACCTCGTACAAACGCGGATCGGCCTCCACCCGTCCTAGCACGACGTGATGACCACTTCTCCACTACTTCCAAGATCACCTCAGCGCGTGCCACGTGCGCCTACGATCCGACCCGATTCAGACTCCCTGGCACTCCTCTACGCCTGTAAATACACAACGACATGGCCATTTCAAGGGACTTTTGGCACTTGTTCTGGAGGGATTCCACCATTATCGACACAAGGACTTTGTGAACAGCGGAAGACCGCCCTCTAATCAATCAAAACACGAGGATTTCGTGTATAATCTTCCCTTTAATCTCCTCTTCTTCACTGTAAACACGACGATTTCGTGTATAAACTGCAAACAAACATCATTGTAATAGTTTTCTTAGGATTTAAGAAACTATAAAGTGGACGAAGGCTTGGATTGAGCCGAACCACTATAAAAATATTGTGCGTATCCTTTACTTTTACTGGTTTTTCTGCATTGTTCTGTGGTCGTGAGGTTGTCACGTTGAATTTGGGTGTTAGTACCAAAATTTGGTCTAACATTTTCACATATATTTGCTTTCTCTTCTTCGCAGGTATGGATTATACTTGCAGCTGGCAGGCCCGGCGCGGCCTTGGATTTCTTGGATTATCCAGAACACATCTTCCTTCATTCAGCAAGATATGTTCTAGGGGATAAAATGTTGACCCGCGTTTTAGTCAAAGCAGTCATACATGGAATCTCTTCTCAACAATACGCTCAAGTGTTGGGAATACCGTCAGAAGACAGCAAGCGATTTGGTTGAAATCGCATCACAAACAAAGAATGGCCCGGAACTCCTATCAGACGACCTTTTCTGGGCCCGAAATCATCAGTTACGGAGCTGAGCTCTGTAATTCTCGTAGCTCTCTGAATAAGCTTCAGTTTGAGCTTTGGTTCAACTCAATCGGACTTACGGTTTGAAAGTTATGCCCATTTCCGTGAACGCATGCAGAACCGGAAACTTGGATTTGGAATTAGCATATCCCTTTCGGATCGGATCGGCTCGGCCTAGGAGGACCGGATCGGATTAAGACATCACTCCTTCACCAACTCAGCATCTTCCCTTCAACGCACAGGTGCCGGCTCGGATTGGAGACCCCGGTTCGGATCGGGATGAGGCAGACCCGACCCGCCTGCATTAATCTACACAAAACTTCGCAATGTCTTCGGCTCGAAAGATCCGCACCTGTTCGGATCGGGACCGAACCGATAACCTTCTACTCTACACAGAAGTGCGCGCACGCTCTCTGCTGGAACAACCGGCTCGGTTCGGATCCGATCCGAACCGACTGGGCCTGCTGATGCCACACTTCAGATTTGACCGATTCTCTTGCCATAACCACCTCGTACAAACGCGGATCGGCCTCCACCCGTCCTAGCACGACGTGATGACCACTTCTCCACTACTTCCAAGATCACCTCAGCGCGTGCCACGTGCGCCTACGATCCGACCCGATTCAGACTCCCTGGCACTCCTCTACGCCTGTAAATACACAACGACATGGCCATTTCAAGGGACTTTTGGCACTTGTTCTGGAGGGATTCCACCATTATCGACACAAGGACTTTGTGAACAGCGGAAGACCGCCCTCTAATCAATCAAAACACGAGGATTTCGTGTATAATCTTCCCTTTAATCTCCTCTTCTTCACTGTAAACACGACGATTTCGTGTATAAACTGCAAACAAACATCATTGTAATAGTTTTCTTAGGATTTAAGAAACTATAAAGTGGACGAAGGCTTGGATTGAGCCGAACCACTATAAAAATATTGTGCGTATCCTTTACTTTACTGGTTTTTCTGCATTGTTCTGTGGTCGTGAGGTTGTCACGTTGAATTTGGGTGTTAGTACCAAAATTTGGTCTAACATTTTCACATATATTTGCTTTCTCTTCTTCGCAGGTATGGATTATACTTGCAGCTGGCAGGCCCGGCGCGGCCTTGGATTTCTTGGATTATCCAGAACACATCTTCCTTCATTCAGCAAGATATGTTCTAGGGGATAAAATGTTGACCCGCGTTTTAGTCATAGCAGTCATACATGGAATCTCTTCTCAACAATACGCTCAAGTGTTGGGAATACCGTCAGAAGACAGCAAGCGATTTGGTTGAAATCGCATCACAAACAAAGAATGGCCCGGAACTCCTATCAGACGACCTTTTCTGGGCCCGAAATCATCAGTTACGGAGCCGAGCTCTGTAATTCTCGTAGCTCTCTGAATAAGCTTCAGTTTGAGCTTTGGTTCAACTCAATCGGACTTACGGTTTGAAAGTTTATGCCCATTTCCGTGAACGCATGCAGAACCGGAAACTTGGATTTGGAATTAGCATATCCCTTTCGGATCGGATCGGCTCGGCCTAGGAGGACCGGATCGGATTAAGACATCACTCCTTCACCAACTCAGCATCTTCCCTTCAACGCACAGGTGCCGGCTCGGATTGGAGACCCCGGTTCGGATCGGGATGAGGCAGACCCGACCCGCCTGCATTAATCTACACAAAACTTCGCAATGTCTTCGGCTCGAAAGATCCGCACCTGTTCGGATCGGGACCGAACCGATAACCTTCTACTCTACACAGAAGTGCGCGCACGCTCTCTGCTGGAACAACCGGCTCGGTTCGGATCCGATCCGAACGACTGGGCCTGCTGATGCCACACTTCAGATTTGACCGATTCTCTTGCCATAACCACCTCGTACAAACGCGGATCGGCCTCCACCCGTCCTAGCACGACGTGATGACCACTTCTCCACTACTTCCAAGATCACCTCAGCGCGTGCCACGTGCGCCTACGATCCGACCCGATTCAGACTCCCTGGCACTCCTCTACGCCTGTAAATACACAACGACATGGCCATTTCAAGGGACTTTGGCACTTGTTCTGGAGGGATTCCACCATTATCGACACAAGGACTTTGTGAACAGCGGAAGACCGCCCTCTAATCAATCAAAACACGAGGATTTCGTGTATAATCTTCCCTTTAATCTCCTCTTCTTCACTGTAAACACGACGATTTCGTGTATAAACTGCAAACAAACATCATTGTAATAGTTTTCTTAGGATTTAAGAAACTATAAAGTGGACGAAGGCTTGGATTGAGCCGAACCACTATAAAAATATTGTGCGTATCCTTTACTTTTACTGGTTTTTCTGCATTGTTCTGTGGTCGTGAGGTTGTCACGTTGAATTTGGGTGTTAGTACCAAAATTTGGTCTAACATTTTCACATATATTTGCTTTCTCTTCTTCGCAGGTATGGATTATACTTGCAGCTGGCAGGCCCGGCGCGGCCTTGGATTTCTTGGATTATCCAGAACACATCTTCCTTCATTCAGCAAGATATGTTCTAGGGGATAAAATGTTGACCCGCGTTTTAGTCAAAGCAGTCATACATGGAATCTCTTCTCAACAATACGCTCAAGTGTTGGGAATACCGTCAGAAGACAGCAAGCGATTTGGTTGAAATCGCATCACAAACAAAGAATGGCCCGGAACTCCTATCAGACGACCTTTTCTGGGCCCGAAATCATCAGTTACGGAGCTGAGCTCTGTAATTCTCGTAGCTCTCTGAATAAGCTTCAGTTTGAGCTTTGGTTCAACTCAATCGGACTTACGGTTTGAAAGTTATGCCCATTTCCGTGAACGCATGCAGAACCGGAAACTTGGATTTGGAATTAGCATATCCCTTTCGGATCGGATCGGCTCGGCCTAGGAGGACCGGATCGGATTAAGACATCACTCCTTCACCAACTCAGCATCTTCCCTTCAACGCACAGGTGCCGGCTCGGATTGGAGACCCCGGTTCGGATCGGGATGAGGCAGACCCGACCCGCCTGCATTAATCTACACAAAACTTCGCAATGTCTTCGGCTCGAAAGATCCGCACCTGTTCGGATCGGGACCGAACCGATAACCTTCTACTCTACACAGAAGTGCGCGCACGCTCTCTGCTGGAACAACCGGCTCGGTTCGGATCCGATCCGAACCGACTGGGCCTGCTGATGCCACACTTCAGATTTGACCGATTCTCTTGCCATAACCACCTCGTACAAACGCGGATCGGCCTCCACCCGTCCTAGCACGACGTGATGACCACTTCTCCACTACTTCCAAGATCACCTCAGCGCGTGCCACGTGCGCCTACGATCCGACCCGATTCAGACTCCCTGGCACTCCTCTACGCCTGTAAATACACAACGACATGGCCATTTCAAGGGACTTTTGGCACTTGTTCTGGAGGGATTCCACCATTATCGACACAAGGACTTTGTGAACAGCGGAAGACCGCCCTCTAATCAATCAAAACACGAGGATTTCGTGTATAATCTTCCCTTTAATCTCCTCTTCTTCACTGTAAACACGACGATTTCGTGTATAAACTGCAAACAAACATCATTGTAATAGTTTTCTTAGGATTTAAGAAACTATAAAGTGGACGAAGGCTTGGATTGAGCCGAACCACTATAAAAATATTGTGCGTATCCTTTACTTTTACTGGTTTTTCTGCATTGTTCTGTGGTCGTGAGGTTGTCACGTTGAATTTGGGTGTTAGTACCAAAATTTGGTCTAACATTTTCACATATATTTGCTTTCTCTTCTTCGCAGGTATGGATTATACTTGCAGCTGGCAGGCCCGGCGCGGCCTTGGATTTCTTGGATTATCCAGAACACATCTTCCTTCATTCAGCAAGATATGTTCTAGGGGATAAAATGTTGACCCGCGTTTTAGTCATAGCAGTCATACATGGAATCTCTTCTCAACAATACGCTCAAGTGTTGGGAATACCGTCAGAAGACAGCAAGCGATTTGGTTGAAATCGCATCACAAACAAAGAATGGCCCGGAACTCCTATCAGACGACCTTTTCTGGGCCCGAAATCATCAGTTACGGAGCCGAGCTCTGTAATTCTCGTAGCTCTCTGAATAAGCTTCAGTTTGAGCTTTGGTTCAACTCAATCGGACTTACGGTTTGAAAGTTATGCCCATTTCCGTGAACGCATGCAGAACCGGAAACTTGGATTTGGAATTAGCATATCCCTTTCGGATCGGATCGGCTCGGCCTAGGAGGACCGGATCGGATTAAGACATCACTCCTTCACCAACTCAGCATCTTCCCTTCAACGCACAGGTGCCGGCTCGGATTGGAGACCCCGGTTCGGATCGGGATGAGGCAGACCCGACCCGCCTGCATTAATCTACACAAAACTTCGCAATGTCTTCGGCTCGAAAGATCCGCACCTGTTCGGATCGGGACCGAACCGATAACCTTCTACTCTACACAGAAGTGCGCGCACGCTCTCTGCTGGAACAACCGGCTCGGTTCGGATCCGATCCGAACCGACTGGGCCTGCTGATGCCACACTTCAGATTTGACCGATTCTCTTGCCATAACCACCTCGTACAAACGCGGATCGGCCTCCACCCGTCCTAGCACGACGTGATGACCACTTCTCCACTACTTCCAAGATCACCTCAGCGCGTGCCACGTGCGCCTACGATCCGACCCGATTCAGACTCCCTGGCACTCCTCTACGCCTGTAAATACACAACGACATGGCCATTTCAAGGGACTTTTGGCACTTGTTCTGGAGGGATTCCACCATTATCGACACAAGGACTTTGTGAACAGCGGAAGACCGCCCTCTAATCAATCAAAACACGAGGATTTCGTGTATAATCTTCCCTTTAATCTCCTCTTCTTCACTGTAAACACGACGATTTCGTGTATAAACTGCAAACAAACATCATTGTAATAGTTTTCTTAGGATTTAAGAAACTATAAAGTGGACGAAGGCTTGGATTGAGCCGAACCACTATAAAAATATTGTGCGTATCCTTTACTTTTACTGGTTTTTCTGCATTGTTCTGTGGTCGTGAGGTTGTCACGTTGAATTTGGGTGTTAGTACCAAAATTTGGTCTAACATTTTCACATATATTTGCTTTCTCTTCTTCGCAGGTATGGATTATACTTGCAGCTGGCAGGCCCGGCGCGGCCTTGGATTTCTTGGATTATCCAGAACACATCTTCCTTCATTCAGCAAGATATGTTCTAGGGGATAAAATGTTGACCCGCGTTTTAGTCATAGCAGTCATACATGGAATCTCTTCTCAACAATACGCTCAAGTGTTGGGAATACCGTCAGAAGACAGCAAGCGATTTGGTTGAAATCGCATCACAAACAAAGAATGGCCCGGAACTCCTATCAGACGACCTTTTCTGGGCCCGAAATCATCAGTTACGGAGCTGAGCTCTGTAATTCTCGTAGCTCTCTGAATAAGCTTCAGTTTGAGCTTTGGTTCAACTCAATCGGACTTACGGTTTGAAAGTTATGCCCATTTCCGTGAACGCATGCAGAACCGGAAACTTGGATTTGGAATTAGCATATCCCTTTCGGATCGGATCGGCTCGGCCTAGGAGGACCGGATCGGATTAAGACATCACTCCTTCACCAACTCAGCATCTTCCCTTCAACGCACAGGTGCCGGCTCGGATTGGAGACCCCGGTTCGGATCGGGATGAGGCAGACCCGACCCGCCTGCATTAATCTACACAAAACTTCGCAATGTCTTCGGCTCGAAAGATCCGCACCTGTTCGGATCGGGACCGAACCGATAACCTTCTACTCTACACAGAAGTGCGCGCACGCTCTCTGCTGGAACAACCGGCTCGGTTCGGATCCGATCCGAACCGACTGGGCCTGCTGATGCCACACTTCAGATTTGACCGATTCTCTTGCCATAACCACCTCGTACAAACGCGGATCGGCCTCCACCCGTCCTAGCACGACGTGATGACCACTTCTCCACTACTTCCAAGATCACCTCAGCGCGTGCCACATGCGCCTACGATCCGACCCGATTCAGACTCCCTGGCACTCCTCTACGCCTGTAAATACACAACGACATGGCCATTTCAAGGGACTTTTGGCACTTGTTCTGGAGGGATTCCACCATTATCGACACAAGGACTTTGTGAACAGCGGAAGACCGCCCTCTAATCAATCAAAACACGAGGATTTCGTGTATAATCTTCCCTTTAATCTCCTCTTCTTCACTGTAAACACGAGGATTTCGTGTATAAACTGCAAACAAACATCATTGTAATAGTTTTCTTAGGATTTAAGAAACTATAAAGTGGACGAAGGCTTGGATTGAGCCGAACCACTATAAAAATATTGTGCGTATCCTTTACTTTTACTGGTTTTTCTGCATTGGTCTGTGGTCGTGAGGTTGTCACGTTGAATTTGGGTGTTAGTACCAAAATTTGGTCTAACATTTTCACATATATTTGCTTTCTCTTCTTCGCAGGTATGGATTATACTTGCAGCTGGCAGGCCCGGCGCGGCCTTGGATTTCTTGGATTATCCAGAACACATCTTCCTTCATTCAGCAAGATATGTTCTAGGGGATAAAATGTTGACCCGCGTTTTAGTCAAAGCAGTCATACATGGAATCTCTTCTCAACAATACGCTCAAGTGTTGGGAATACCGTCAGAAGACAGCAAGCGATTTGGTTGAAATCGCATCACAAACAAAGAATGGCCCGGAACTCCTATCAGACGACCTTTTCTGGGCCCGAAATCATCAGTTACGGAGCTGAGCTCTGTAATTCTCGTAGCTCTCTGAATAAGCTTCAGTTTGAGCTTTGGTTCAACTCAATCGGACTTACGGTTTGAAAGTTATGCCCATTTCCGTGAACGCATGCAGAACCGGAAACTTGGATTTGGAATTAGCATATCCCTTTCGGATCGGATCGGCTCGGCCTAGGAGGACCGGATCGGATTAAGACATCACTCCTTCACCAACTCAGCATCTTCCCTTCAACGCACAGGTGCCGGCTCGGATTGGAGACCCCGGTTCGGATCGGGATGAGGCAGACCCGACCCGCCTGCATTAATCTACACAAAACTTCGCAATGTCTTCGGCTCGAAAGATCCGCACCTGTTCGGATCGGGACCGAACCGATAACCTTCTACTCTACACAGAAGTGCGCGCACGCTCTCTGCTGGAACAACCGGCTCGGTTCGGATCCGATCCGAACCGACTGGGCCTGCTGATGCCACACTTCAGATTTGACCGATTCTCTTGCCATAACCACCTCGTACAAACGCGGATCGGCCTCCACCCGTCCTAGCACGACGTGATGACCACTTCTCCACTACTTCCAAGATCACCTCAGCGCGTGCCACGTGCGCCTACGATCCGACCCGATTCAGACTCCCTGGCACTCCTCTACGCCTGTAAATACACAACGACATGGCCATTTCAAGGGACTTTTGGCACTTGTTCTGGAGGGATTCCACCATTATCGACACAAGGACTTTGTGAACAGCGGAAGACCGCCCTCTAATCAATCAAAACACGAGGATTTCGTGTATAATCTTCCCTTTAATCTCCTCTTCTTCACTGTAAACACGACGATTTCGTGTATAAACTGCAAACAAACATCATTGTAATAGTTTTCTTAGGATTTAAGAAACTATAAAGTGGACGAAGGCTTGGATTGAGCCGAACCACTATAAAAATATTGTGCGTATCCTTTACTTTTACTGGTTTTTCTGCATTGTTCTGTGGTCGTGAGGTTGTCACGTTGAATTTGGGTGTTAGTACCAAAATTTGGTCTAACATTTTCACATATATTTGCTTTCTCTTCTTCGCAGGTATGGATTATACTTGCAGCTGGCAGGCCCGGCGCGGCCTTGGATTTCTTGGATTATCCAGAACACATCTTCCTTCATTCAGCAAGATATGTTCTAGGGGATAAAATGTTGACCCGCGTTTTAGTCATAGCAGTCATACATGGAATCTCTTCTCAACAATACGCTCAAGTGTTGGGAATACCGTCAGAAGACAGCAAGCGATTTGGTTGAAATCGCATCACAAACAAAGAATGGCCCGGAACTCCTATCAGACGACCTTTTCTGGGCCCGAAATCATCAGTTACGGAGCCGAGCTCTGTAATTCTCGTAGCTCTCTGAATAAGCTTCAGTTTGAGCTTTGGTTCAACTCAATCGGACTTACGGTTTGAAAGTTATGCCCATTTCCGTGAACGCATGCAGAACCGGAAACTTGGATTTGGAATTAGCATATCCCTTTCGGATCGGATCGGCTCGGCCTAGGAGGACCGGATCGGATTAAGACATCACTCCTTCACCAACTCAGCATCTTCCCTTCAACGCACAGGTGCCGGCTCGGATTGGAGACCCCGGTTCGGATCGGGATGAGGCAGACCCGACCCGCCTGCATTAATCTACACAAAACTTCGCAATGTCTTCGGCTCGAAAGATCCGCACCTGTTCGGATCGGGACCGAACCGATAACCTTCTACTCTACACAGAAGTGCGCGCACGCTCTCTGCTGGAACAACCGGCTCGGTTCGGATCCGATCCGAACCGACTGGGCCTGCTGATGCCACACTTCAGATTTGACCGATTCTCTTGCCATAACCACCTCGTACAAACGCGGATCGGCCTCCACCCGTCCTAGCACGACGTGATGACCACTTCTCCACTACTTCCAAGATCACCTCAGCGCGTGCCACGTGCGCCTACGATCCGACCCGATTCAGACTCCCTGGCACTCCTCTACGCCTGTAAATACACAACGACATGGCCATTTCAAGGGACTTTTGGCACTTGTTCTGGAGGGATTCCACCATTATCGACACAAGGACTTTGTGAACAGCGGAAGACCGCCCTCTAATCAATCAAAACACGAGGATTTCGTGTATAATCTTCCCTTTAATCTCCTCTTCTTCACTGTAAACACGACGATTTCGTGTATAAACTGCAAACAAACATCATTGTAATAGTTTTCTTAGGATTTAAGAAACTATAAAGTGGACGAAGGCTTGGATTGAGCCGAACCACTATAAAAATATTGTGCGTATCCTTTACTTTTACTGGTTTTTCTGCATTGTTCTGTGGTCGTGAGGTTGTCACGTTGAATTTGGGTGTTAGTACCAAAATTTGGTCTAACATTTTCACATATATTTGCTTTCTCTTCTTCGCAGGTATGGATTATACTTGCAGCTGGCAGGCCCGGCGCGGCCTTGGATTTCTTGGATTATCCAGAACACATCTTCCTTCATTCAGCAAGATATGTTCTAGGGGATAAAATGTTGACCCGCGTTTTAGTCATAGCAGTCATACATGGAATCTCTTCTCAACAATACGCTCAAGTGTTGGGAATACCGTCAGAAGACAGCAAGCGATTTGGTTGAAATCGCATCACAAACAAAGAATGGCCCGGAACTCCTATCAGACGACCTTTTCTGGGCCCGAAATCATCAGTTACGGAGCCGAGCTCTGTAATTCTCGTAGCTCTCTGAATAAGCTTCAGTTTGAGCTTTGGTTCAACTCAATCGGACTTACGGTTTGAAAGTTATGCCCATTTCCGTGAACGCATGCAGAACCGGAAACTTGGATTTGGAATTAGCATATCCCTTTCGGATCGGATCGGCTCGGCCTAGGAGGACCGGATCGGATTAAGACATCACTCCTTCACCAACTCGGCATCTTCCCTTCAACGCACAGGTGCCGGCTCAGATTGGAGACCCCGGTTCGGATCGGGATGAGGCAGACCCGACCCGCCTGCATTAATCTACACAAAACTTCGCAATGTCTTCGGCTCGAAAGATCCGCACCTGTTCGGATCGGGACCGAACCGATAACCTTCTACTCTACACAGAAGTGCGCGCACGCTCTCTGCTGGAACAACCGGCTCGGTTCGGATCCGATCCGAACCGACTGGGCCTGCTGATGCCACACTTCAGATTTGACCGATTCTCTTGCCATAACCACCTCGTACAAACGCGGATCGGCCTCCACCCGTCCTAGCACGACGTGATGACCACTTCTCCACTACTTCCAAGATCACCTCAGCGCGTGCCACGTGCGCCTACGATCCGACCCGATTCAGACTCCCTGGCACTCCTCTACGCCTGTAAATACACAACGACATGGCCATTTCAAGGGACTTTTGGCACTTGTTCTGGAGGGATTCCACCATTATCGACACAAGGACTTTGTGAACAGCGGAAGACCGCCCTCTAATCAATCAAAACACGAGGATTTCGTGTATAATCTTCCCTTTAATCTCCTCTTCTTCACTGTAAACACGACGATTTCGTGTATAAACTGCAAACAAACATCATTGTAATAGTTTTCTTAGGATTTAAGAAACTATAAAGTGGACGAAGGCTTGGATTGAGCCGAACCACTATAAAAATATTGTGCGTATCCTTTACTTTTACTGGTTTTTCTGCATTGTTCTGTGGTCGTGAGGTTGTCACGTTGAATTTGGGTGTTAGTACCAAAATTTGGTCTAACATTTTCACATATATTTGCTTTCTCTTCTTCGCAGGTATGGATTATACTTGCAGCTGGCAGGCCCGGCGCGGCCTTGGATTTCTTGGATTATCCAGAACACATCTTCCTTCATTCAGCAAGATATGTTCTAGGGGATAAAATGTTGACCCGCGTTTTAGTCATAGCAGTCATACATGGAATCTCTTCTCAACAATACGCTCAAGTGTTGGGAATACCGTCAGAAGACAGCAAGCGATTTGGTTGAAATCGCATCACAAACAAAGAATGGCCCGGAACTCCTATCAGACGACCTTTTCTGGGCCCGAAATCATCAGTTACGGAGCTGAGCTCTGTAATTCTCGTAGCTCTCTGAATAAGCTTCAGTTTGAGCTTTGGTTCAACTCAATCGGACTTACGGTTTGAAAGTTATGCCCATTTCCGTGAACGCATGCAGAACCGGAAACTTGGATTTGGAATTAGCATATCCCTTTCGGATCGGATCGGCTCGGCCTAGGAGGACCGGATCGGATTAAGACATCACTCCTTCACCAACTCAGCATCTTCCCTTCAACGCACAGGTGCCGGCTCGGATTGGAGACCCCGGTTCGGATCGGGATGAGGCAGACCCGACCCGCCTGCATTAATCTACACAAAACTTCGCAATGTCTTCGGCTCGAAAGATCCGCACCTGTTCGGATCGGGACCGAACCGATAACCTTCTACTCTACACAGAAGTGCGCGCACGCTCTCTGCTGGAACAACCGGCTCGGTTCGGATCCGATCCGAACCGACTGGGCCTGCTGATGCCACACTTCAGATTTGACCGATTCTCTTGCCATAACCACCTCGTACAAACGCGGATCGGCCTCCACCCGTCCTAGCACGACGTGATGACCACTTCTCCACTACTTCCAAGATCACCTCAGCGCGTGCCACGTGCGCCTACGATCCGACCCGATTCAGACTCCCTGGCACTCCTCTACGCCTGTAAATACACAACGACATGGCCATTTCAAGGGACTTTTGGCACTTGTTCTGGAGGGATTCCACCATTATCGACACAAGGACTTTGTGAACAGCGGAAGACCGCCCTCTAATCAATCAAAACACGAGGATTTCGTGTATAATCTTCCCTTTAATCTCCTCTTCTTCACTGTAAACACGACGATTTCGTGTATAAACTGCAAACAAACATCATTGTAATAGTTTTCTTAGGATTTAAGAAACTATAAAGTGGACGAAGGCTTGGATTGAGCCGAACCACTATAAAAATATTGTGCGTATCCTTTACTTTTACTGGTTTTTCTGCATTGTTCTGTGGTCGTGAGGTTGTCACGTTGAATTTGGGTGTTAGTACCAAAATTTGGTCTAACATTTTCACATATATTTGCTTTCTCTTCTTCGCAGGTATGGATTATACTTGCAGCTGGCAGGCCCGGCGCGGCCTTGGATTTCTTGGATTATCCAGAACACATCTTCCTTCATTCAGCAAGATATGTTCTAGGGGATAAAATGTTGACCCGCGTTTTAGTCAAAGCAGTCATACATGGAATCTCTTCTCAACAATACGCTCAAGTGTTGGGAATACCGTCAGAAGACAGCAAGCGATTTGGTTGAAATCGCATCACAAACAAAGAATGGCCCGGAACTCCTATCAGACGACCTTTTCTGGGCCCGAAATCATCAGTTACGGAGCTGAGCTCTGTAATTCTCGTAGCTCTCTGAATAAGCTTCAGTTTGAGCTTTGGTTCAACTCAATCGGACTTACGGTTTGAAAGTTATGCCCATTTCCGTGAACGCATGCAGAACCGGAAACTTGGATTTGGAATTAGCATATCCCTTTCGGATCGGATCGGCTCGGCCTAGGAGGACCGGATCGGATTAAGACATCACTCCTTCACCAACTCGGCATCTTCCCTTCAACGCACAGGTGCCGGCTCGGATTGGAGACCCCGGTTCGGATCGGGATGAGGCAGACCCGACCCGCCTGCATTAATCTACACAAAACTTCGCAATGTCTTCGGCTCGAAAGATCCGCACCTGTTCGGATCGGGACCGAACCGATAACCTTCTACTCTACACAGAAGTGCACGCACGCTCTCTGCTGGAACAACCGGCTCGGTTCGGATCCGATCCGAACCGACTGGGCCTGCTGATGCCACACTTCAGATTTGACCGATTCTCTTGCCATAACCACCTCGTACAAACGCGGATCGGCCTCCACCCGTCCTAGCACGACGTGATGACCACTTCTCCACTACTTCCAAGATCACCTCAGCGCGTGCCACGTGCGCCTACGATCCGACCCGATTCAGACTCCCTGGCACTCCTCTACGCCTGTAAATACACAACGACATGGCCATTTCAAGGGACTTTTGGCACTTGTTCTGGAGGGATTCCACCATTATCGACACAAGGACTTTGTGAACAGCGGAAGACCGCCCTCTAATCAATCAAAACACGAGGATTTCGTGTATAATCTTCCCTTTAATCTCCTCTTCTTCACTGTAAACACGACGATTTCGTGTATAAACTGCAAACAAACATCATTGTAATAGTTTTCTTAGGATTTAAGAAACTATAAAGTGGACGAAGGCTTGGATTGAGCCGAACCACTATAAAAATATTGTGCGTATCCTTTACTTTTACTGGTTTTTCTGCATTGTTCTGTGGTCGTGAGGTTGTCACGTTGAATTTGGGTGTTAGTACCAAAATTTGGTCTAACATTTTCACATATATTTGCTTTCTCTTCTTCGCAGGTATGGATTATACTTGCAGCTGGCAGGCCCGGCGCGGCCTTGGATTTCTTGGATTATCCAGAACACATCTTCCTTCATTCAGCAAGATATGTTCTAGGGGATAAAATGTTGACCCGCGTTTTAGTCATAGCAGTCATACATGGAATCTCTTCTCAACAATACGCTCAAGTGTTGGGAATACCGTCAGAAGACAGCAAGCGATTTGGTTGAAATCGCATCACAAACAAAGAATGGCCCGGATCTCCTATCGGACGACGTTTTCTGGGCCCGAAATCATCAATTACGAAGCAGAGCTCAGTAATTCTCGTAGCTCTCTGAATAAGCTTCAGTTTGAGCTTTGGTTCAACTCAATCGGACTTACGGTTTGAAAGTTATGCCCATTTCCGTGAACGCATGCAGAACCGGAAACTTGGATTTGGAATTAGCATATCCCTTTCGGATCGGATCGGCTCGGCCTAGGAGGACCGGATCGGATTAAGACATCACTCCTTCACCAACTCGGCATCTTCCCTTCAACGCACAGGTGCCGGCTCGGATTGGAGACCCCGGTTCGGATCGGGATGAGGCAGACCCGACCCGCCTGCATTAATCTACACAAAACTTCGCAATGTCTTCGGCTCGAAAGATCCGCACCTGTTCGGATCGGGACCGAACCGATAACCTTCTACTCTACACAGAAGTGCACGCACGCTCTCTGCTGGAACAACCGGCTCGGTTCGGATCCGATCCGAACCGACTGGGCCTGCTGATGCCACACTTCAGATTTGACCGATTCTCTTGCCATAACCACCTCGTACAAACGCGGATCGGCCTCCACCCGTCCTAGCACGACGTGATGACCACTTCTCCACTACTTCCAAGATCACCTCAGCGCGTGCCACGTGCGCCTACGATCCGACCCGATTCAGACTCCCTGGCACTCCTCTACGCCTGTAAATACACAACGACATGGCCATTTCAAGGGACTTTTGGCACTTGTTCTGGAGGGATTCCACCATTATCGACACAAGGACTTTGTGAACAGCGGAAGACCGCCCTCTAATCAATCAAAACACGAGGATTTCGTGTATAATCTTCCCTTTAATCTCCTCTTCTTCACTGTAAACACGACGATTTCGTGTATAAACTGCAAACAAACATCATTGTAATAGTTTTCTTAGGATTTAAGAAACTATAAAGTGGACGAAGGCTTGGATTGAGCCGAACCACTATAAAAATATTGTGCGTATCCTTTACTTTTACTGGTTTTTCTGCATTGTTCTGTGGTCGTGAGGTTGTCACGTTGAATTTGGGTGTTAGTACCAAAATTTGGTCTAACATTTTCACATATATTTGCTTTCTCTTCTTCGCAGGTATGGATTATACTTGCAGCTGGCAGGCCCGGCGCGGCCTTGGATTTCTTGGATTATCCAGAACACATCTTCCTTCATTCAGCAAGATATGTTCTAGGGGATAAAATGTTGACCCGCGTTTTAGTCATAGCAGTCATACATGGAATCTCTTCTCAACAATACGCTCAAGTGTTGGGAATACCGTCAGAAGACAGCAAGCGATTTGGTTGAAATCGCATCACAAACAAAGAATGGCCCGGAACTCCTATCAGACGACCTTTTCTGGGCCCGAAATCATCAGTTACGGAGCTGAGCTCTGTAATTCTCGTAGCTCTCTGAATAAGCTTCAGTTTGAGCTTTGGTTCAACTCAATCGGACTTACGGTTTGAAAGTTATGCCCATTACCGTGAATGCATGCAGAACCGGAAACTTGGATTTGGAATTAGCATATCCCTTTCGGATCGGATCGGCTCGGCCTAGGAGGACCGGATCGGATTAAGACATCACTCCTTCACCAACTCGGCATCTTCCCTTCAACGCACAGGTGCCGGCTCGGATTGGAGACCCCGGTTCGGATCGGGATGAGGCAGACCCGACCCGCCTGCATTAATCTACACAAAACTTCGCAATGTCTTCGGCTCGAAAGATCCGCACCTGTTCGGATCGGGACCGAACCGATAACCTTCTACTCTACACAGAAGTGCGCGCACGCTCTCTGCTGGAACAACCGGCTCGGTTCGGATCCGATCCGAACCGACTGGGCCTGCTGATGCCACACTTCAGATTTGACCGATTCTCTTGCCATAACCACCTCGTACAAACGGATCGGCCTCCACCCGTCCTAGCACGACGTGATGACCACTTCTCCACTACTTCCAAGATCACCTCAGCGCGTGCCACGTGCGCCTACGATCCGACCCGATTCAGACTCCCTGGCACTCCTCTACGCCTGTAAATACACAACGACATGGCCATTTCAAGGGACTTTTGGCACTTGTTCTGGAGGGATTCCACCATTATCGACACAAGGACTTTGTGAACAGCGGAAGACCGCCCTCTAATCAATCAAAACACGAGGATTTCGTGTATAATCTTCCCTTTAATCTCCTCTTCTTCACTGTAAACACGACGATTTCGTGTATAAACTGCAAACAAACATCATTGTAATAGTTTTCTTAGGATTTAAGAAACTATAAAGTGGACGAAGGCTTGGATTGAGCCGAACCACTATAAAAATATTGTGCGTATCCTTTACTTTTACTGGTTTTTCTGCATTGTTCTGTGGTCGTGAGGTTGTCACGTTGAATTTGGGTGTTAGTACCAAAATTTGGTCTAACATTTTCACATATATTTGCTTTCTCTTCTTCGCAGGTATGGATTATACTTGCAGCTGGCAGGCCCGGCGCGGCCTTGGATTTCTTGGATTATCCAGAACACATCTTCCTTCATTCAGCAAGATATGTTCTAGGGGATAAAATGTTGACCCGCGTTTTAGTCAAAGCAGTCATACATGGAATCTCTTCTCAACAATACGCTCAAGTGTTGGGAATACCGTCAGAAGACAGCAAGCGATTTGGTTGAAATCGCATCACAAACAAAGAATGGCCCGGAACTCCTATCAGACGACCTTTTCTGGGCCCGAAATCATCAGTTACGGAGCTGAGCTCTGTAATTCTCGTAGCTCTCTGAATAAGCTTCAGTTTGAGCTTTGGTTCAACTCAATCGGACTTACGGTTTGAAAGTTATGCCCATTTCCGTGAACGCATGCAGAACCGGAAACTTGGATTTGGAATTAGCATATCCCTTTCGGATCGGATCGGCTCGGCCTAGGAGGACCGGATCGGATTAAGACATCACTCCTTCACCAACTCAGCATCTTCCCTTCAACGCACAGGTGCCGGCTCGGATTGGAGACCCCGGTTCGGATCGGGATGAGGCAGACCCGACCCGCCTGCATTAATCTACACAAAACTTCGCAATGTCTTCGGCTCGAAAGATCCGCACCTGTTCGGATCGGGACCGAACCGATAACCTTCTACTCTACACAGAAGTGCACGCACGCTCTCTGCTGGAACAACCGGCTCGGTTCGGATCCGATCCGAACCGACTGGGCCTGCTGATGCCACACTTCAGATTTGACCGATTCTCTTGCCATAACCACCTCGTACAAACGCGGATCGGCCTCCACCCGTCCTAGCACGACGTGATGACCACTTCTCCACTACTTCCAAGATCACCTCAGCGCGTGCCACGTGCGCCTACGATCCGACCCGATTCAGACTCCCTGGCACTCCTCTACGCCTGTAAATACACAACGACATGGCCATTTCAAGGGACTTTTGGCACTTGTTCTGGAGGGATTCCACCATTATCGACACAAGGACTTTGTGAACAGCGGAAGACCGCCCTCTAATCAATCAAAACACGAGGATTTCGTGTATAATCTTCCCTTTAATCTCCTCTTCTTCACTGTAAACACGACGATTTCGTGTATAAACTGCAAACAAACATCATTGTAATAGTTTTCTTAGGATTTAAGAAACTATAAAGTGGACGAAGGCTTGGATTGAGCCGAACCACTATAAAAATATTGTGCGTATCCTTTACTTTTACTGGTTTTTCTGCATTGTTCTGTGGTCGTGAGGTTGTCACGTTGAATTTGGGTGTTAGTACCAAAATTTGGTCTAACATTTTCACATATATTTGCTTTCTCTTCTTCGCAGGTATGGATTATACTTGCAGCTGGCAGGCCCGGCGCGGCCTTGGATTTCTTGGATTATCCAGAACACATCTTCCTTCATTCAGCAAGATATGTTCTAGGGGATAAAATGTTGACCCGCGTTTTAGTCAAAGCAGTCATACATGGAATCTCTTCTCAACAATACGCTCAAGTGTTGGGAATACCGTCAGAAGACAGCAAGCGATTTGGTTGAAATCGCATCACAAACAAAGAATGGCCCGGAACTCCTATCAGACGACCTTTTCTGGGCCCGAAATCATCAGTTACGGAGCTGAGCTCTGTAATTCTCGTAGCTCTCTGAATAAGCTTCAGTTTGAGCTTTGGTTCAACTCAATCGGACTTACGGTTTGAAAGTTATGCCCATTTCCGTGAACGCATGCAGAACCGGAAACTTGGATTTGGAATTAGCATATCCCTTTCGGATCGGATCGGCTCGGCCTAGGAGGACCGGATCGGATTAAGACATCACTCCTTCACCAACTCGGCATCTTCCCTTCAACGCACAGGTGCCGGCTCGGATTGGAGACCCCGGTTCGGATCGGGATGAGGCAGACCCGACCCGCCTGCATTAATCTACACAAAACTTCGCAATGTCTTCGGCTCGAAAGATCCGCACCTGTTCGGATCGGGACCGAACCGATAACCTTCTACTCTACACAGAAGTGCACGCACGCTCTCTGCTGGAACAACCGGCTCGGTTCGGATCCGATCCGAACCGACTGGGCCTGCTGATGCCACACTTCAGATTTGACCGATTCTCTTGCCATAACCACCTCGTACAAACGCGGATCGGCCTCCACCCGTCCTAGCACGACGTGATGACCACTTCTCCACTACTTCCAAGATCACCTCAGCGCGTGCCACGTGCGCCTACGATCCGACCCGATTCAGACTCCCTGGCACTCCTCTACGCCTGTAAATACACAACGACATGGCCATTTCAAGGGACTTTTGGCACTTGTTCTGGAGGGATTCCACCATTATCGACACAAGGACTTTGTGAACAGCGGAAGACCGCCCTCTAATCAATCAAAACACGAGGATTTCGTGTATAATCTTCCCTTTAATCTCCTCTTCTTCACTGTAAACACGACGATTTCGTGTATAAACTGCAAACAAACATCATTGTAATAGTTTTCTTAGGATTTAAGAAACTATAAAGTGGACGAAGGCTTGGATTGAGCCGAACCACTATAAAAATATTGTGCGTATCCTTTACTTTTACTGGTTTTTCTGCATTGTTCTGTGGTCGTGAGGTTGTCACGTTGAATTTGGGTGTTAGTACCAAAATTTGGTCTAACATTTTCACATATATTTGCTTTCTCTTCTTCGCAGGTATGGATTATACTTGCAGCTGGCAGGCCCGGCGCGGCCTTGGATTTCTTGGATTATCCAGAACACATCTTCCTTCATTCAGCAAGATATGTTCTAGGGGATAAAATGTTGACCCGCGTTTTAGTCAAAGCAGTCATACATGGAATCTCTTCTCAACAATACGCTCAAGTGTTGGGAATACCGTCAGAAGACAGCAAGCGATTTGGTTGAAATCGCATCACAAACAAAGAATGGCCCGGAACTCCTATCAGACGACCTTTTCTGGGCCCGAAATCATCAGTTACGGAGCTGAGCTCTGTAATTCTCGTAGCTCTCTGAATAAGCTTCAGTTTGAGCTTTGGTTCAACTCAATCGGACTTACGGTTTGAAAGTTATGCCCATTACCGTGAATGCATGCAGAACCGGAAACTTGGATTTGGAATTAGCATATCCCTTTCGGATCGGATCGGCTCGGCCTAGGAGGACCGGATCGGATTAAGACATCACTCCTTCACCAACTCGGCATCTTCCCTTCAACGCACAGGTGCCGGCTCGGATTGGAGACCCCGGTTCGGATCGGGATGAGGCAGACCCGACCCGCCTGCATTAATCTACACAAAACTTCGCAATGTCTTCGGCTCGAAAGATCCGCACCTGTTCGGATCGGGACCGAACCGATAACCTTCTACTCTACACAGAAGTGCGCGCACGCTCTCTGCTGGAACAACCGGCTCGGTTCGGATCCGATCCGAACCGACTGGGCCTGCTGATGCCACACTTCAGATTTGACCGATTCTCTTGCCATAACCACCTCGTACAAACGCGGATCGGCCTCCACCCGTCCTAGCACGACGTGATGACCACTTCTCCACTACTTCCAAGATCACCTCAGCGCGTGCCACGTGCGCCTACGATCCGACCCGATTCAGACTCCCTGGCACTCCTCTACGCCTGTAAATACACAACGACATGGCCATTTCAAGGGACTTTTGGCACTTGTTCTGGAGGGATTCCACCATTATCGACACAAGGACTTTGTGAACAGCGGAAGACCGCCCTCTAATCAATCAAAACACGAGGATTTCGTGTATAATCTTCCCTTTAATCTCCTCTTCTTCACTGTAAACACGACGATTTCGTGTATAAACTGCAAACAAACATCATTGTAATAGTTTTCTTAGGATTTAAGAAACTATAAAGTGGACGAAGGCTTGGATTGAGCCGAACCACTATAAAAATATTGTGCGTATCCTTTACTTTTACTGGTTTTTCTGCATTGTTCTGTGGTCGTGAGGTTGTCACGTTGAATTTGGGTGTTAGTACCAAAATTTGGTCTAACATTTTCACATATATTTGCTTTCTCTTCTTCGCAGGTATGGATTATACTTGCAGCTGGCAGGCCCGGCGCGGCCTTGGATTTCTTGGATTATCCAGAACACATCTTCCTTCATTCAGCAAGATATGTTCTAGGGGATAAAATGTTGACCCGCGTTTTAGTCATAGCAGTCATACATGGAATCTCTTCTCAACAATACGCTCAAGTGTTGGGAATACCGTCAGAAGACAGCAAGCGATTTGGTTGAAATCGCATCACAAACAAAGAATGGCCCGGAACTCCTATCAGACGACCTTTTCTGGGCCCGAAATCATCAGTTACGGAGCTGAGCTCTGTAATTCTCGTAGCTCTCTGAATAAGCTTCAGTTTGAGCTTTGGTTCAACTCAATCGGACTTACGGTTTGAAAGTTATGCCCATTTCCGTGAACGCATGCAGAACCGGAAACTTGGATTTGGAATTAGCATATCCCTTTCGGATCGGATCGGCTCGGCCTAGGAGGACCGGATCGGATTAAGACATCACTCCTTCACCAACTCAGCATCTTCCCTTCAACGCACAGGTGCCGGCTCGGATTGGAGACCCCGGTTCGGATCGGGATGAGGCAGACCCGACCCGCCTGCATTAATCTACACAAAACTTCGCAATGTCTTCGGCTCGAAAGATCCGCACCTGTTCGGATCGGGACCGAACCGATAACCTTCTACTCTACACAGAAGTGCACGCACGCTCTCTGCTGGAACAACCGGCTCGGTTCGGATCCGATCCGAACCGACTGGGCCTGCTGATGCCACACTTCAGATTTGACCGATTCTCTTGCCATAACCACCTCGTACAAACGCGGATCGGCCTCCACCCGTCCTAGCACGACGTGATGACCACTTCTCCACTACTTCCAAGATCACCTCAGCGCGTGCCACGTGCGCCTACGATCCGACCCGATTCAGACTCCCTGGCACTCCTCTACGCCTGTAAATACACAACGACATGGCCATTTCAAGGGACTTTTGGCACTTGTTCTGGAGGGATTCCACCATTATCGACACAAGGACTTTGTGAACAGCGGAAGACCGCCCTCTAATCAATCAAAACACGAGGATTTCGTGTATAATCTTCCCTTTAATCTCCTCTTCTTCACTGTAAACACGACGATTTCGTGTATAAACTGCAAACAAACATCATTGTAATAGTTTTCTTAGGATTTAAGAAACTATAAAGTGGACGAAGGCTTGGATTGAGCCGAACCACTATAAAAATATTGTGCGTATCCTTTACTTTTACTGGTTTTTCTGCATTGTTCTGTGGTCGTGAGGTTGTCACGTTGAATTTGGGTGTTAGTACCAAAATTTGGTCTAACATTTTCACATATATTTGCTTTCTCTTCTTCGCAGGTATGGATTATACTTGCAGCTGGCAGGCCCGGCGCGGCCTTGGATTTCTTGGATTATCCAGAACACATCTTCCTTCATTCAGCAAGATATGTTCTAGGGGATAAAATGTTGACCCGCGTTTTAGTCAAAGCAGTCATACATGGAATCTCTTCTCAACAATACGCTCAAGTGTTGGGAATACCGTCAGAAGACAGCAAGCGATTTGGTTGAAATCGCATCACAAACAAAGAATGGCCCGGAACTCCTATCAGACGACCTTTTCTGGGCCCGAAATCATCAGTTACGGAGCTGAGCTCTGTAATTCTCGTAGCTCTCTGAATAAGCTTCAGTTTGAGCTTTGGTTCAACTCAATCGGACTTACGGTTTGAAAGTTATGCCCATTACCGTGAATGCATGCAGAACCGGAAACTTGGATTTGGAATTAGCATATCCCTTTCGGATCGGATCGGCTCGGCCTAGGAGGACCGGATCGGATTAAGACATCACTCCTTCACCAACTCGGCATCTTCCCTTCAACGCACAGGTGCCGGCTCGGATTGGAGACCCCGGTTCGGATCGGGATGAGGCAGACCCGACCCGCCTGCATTAATCTACACAAAACTTCGCAATGTCTTCGGCTCGAAAGATCCGCACCTGTTCGGATCGGGACCGAACCGATAACCTTCTACTCTACACAGAAGTGCGCGCACGCTCTCTGCTGGAACAACCGGCTCGGTTCGGATCCGATCCGAACCGACTGGGCCTGCTGATGCCACACTTCAGATTTGACCGATTCTCTTGCCATAACCACCTCGTACAAACGCGGATCGGCCTCCACCCGTCCTAGCACGACGTGATGACCACTTCTCCACTACTTCCAAGATCACCTCAGCGCGTGCCACGTGCGCCTACGATCCGACCCGATTCAGACTCCCTGGCACTCCTCTACGCCTGTAAATACACAACGACATGGCCATTTCAAGGGACTTTTGGCACTTGTTCTGGAGGGATTCCACCATTATCGACACAAGGACTTTGTGAACAGCGGAAGACCGCCCTCTAATCAATCAAAACACGAGGATTTCGTGTATAATCTTCCCTTTAATCTCCTCTTCTTCACTGTAAACACGACGATTTCGTGTATAAACTGCAAACAAACATCATTGTAATAGTTTTCTTAGGATTTAAGAAACTATAAAGTGGACGAAGGCTTGGATTGAGCCGAACCACTATAAAAATATTGTGCGTATCCTTTACTTTTACTGGTTTTTCTGCATTGTTCTGTGGTCGTGAGGTTGTCACGTTGAATTTGGGTGTTAGTACCAAAATTTGGTCTAACATTTTCACATATATTTGCTTTCTCTTCTTCGCAGGTATGGATTATACTTGCAGCTGGCAGGCCCGGCGCGGCCTTGGATTTCTTGGATTATCCAGAACACATCTTCCTTCATTCAGCAAGATATGTTCTAGGGGATAAAATGTTGACCCGCGTTTTAGTCATAGCAGTCATACATGGAATCTCTTCTCAACAATACGCTCAAGTGTTGGGAATACCGTCAGAAGACAGCAAGCGATTTGGTTGAAATCGCATCACAAACAAAGAATGGCCCGGAACTCCTATCAGACGACCTTTTCTGGGCCCGAAATCATCAGTTACGGAGCTGAGCTCTGTAATTCTCGTAGCTCTCTGAATAAGCTTCAGTTTGAGCTTTGGTTCAACTCAATCGGACTTACGGTTTGAAAGTTATGCCCATTTCCGTGAACGCATGCAGAACCGGAAACTTGGATTTGGAATTAGCATATCCCTTTCGGATCGGATCGGCTCGGCCTAGGAGGACCGGATCGGATTAAGACATCACTCCTTCACCAACTCAGCATCTTCCCTTCAACGCACAGGTGCCGGCTCGGATTGGAGACCCCGGTTCGGATCGGGATGAGGCAGACCCGACCCGCCTGCATTAATCTACACAAAACTTCGCAATGTCTTCGGCTCGAAAGATCCGCACCTGTTCGGATCGGGACCGAACCGATAACCTTCTACTCTACACAGAAGTGCACGCACGCTCTCTGCTGGAACAACCGGCTCGGTTCGGATCCGATCCGAACCGACTGGGCCTGCTGATGCCACACTTCAGATTTGACCGATTCTCTTGCCATAACCACCTCGTACAAACGCGGATCGGCCTCCACCCGTCCTAGCACGACGTGATGACCACTTCTCCACTACTTCCAAGATCACCTCAGCGCGTGCCACGTGCGCCTACGATCCGACCCGATTCAGACTCCCTGGCACTCCTCTACGCCTGTAAATACACAACGACATGGCCATTTCAAGGGACTTTTGGCACTTGTTCTGGAGGGATTCCACCATTATCGACACAAGGACTTTGTGAACAGCGGAAGACCGCCCTCTAATCAATCAAAACACGAGGATTTCGTGTATAATCTTCCCTTTAATCTCCTCTTCTTCACTGTAAACACGACGATTTCGTGTATAAACTGCAAACAAACATCATTGTAATAGTTTTCTTAGGATTTAAGAAACTATAAAGTGGACGAAGGCTTGGATTGAGCCGAACCACTATAAAAATATTGTGCGTATCCTTTACTTTTACTGGTTTTTCTGCATTGTTCTGTGGTCGTGAGGTTGTCACGTTGAATTTGGGTGTTAGTACCAAAATTTGGTCTAACATTTTCACATATATTTGCTTTCTCTTCTTCGCAGGTATGGATTATACTTGCAGCTGGCAGGCCCGGCGCGGCCTTGGATTTCTTGGATTATCCAGAACACATCTTCCTTCATTCAGCAAGATATGTTCTAGGGGATAAAATGTTGACCCGCGTTTTAGTCAAAGCAGTCATACATGGAATCTCTTCTCAACAATACGCTCAAGTGTTGGGAATACCGTCAGAAGACAGCAAGCGATTTGGTTGAAATCGCATCACAAACAAAGAATGGCCCGGAACTCCTATCAGACGACCTTTTCTGGGCCCGAAATCATCAGTTACGGAGCTGAGCTCTGTAATTCTCGTAGCTCTCTGAATAAGCTTCAGTTTGAGCTTTGGTTCAACTCAATCGGACTTACGGTTTGAAAGTTATGCCCATTACCGTGAATGCATGCAGAACCGGAAACTTGGATTTGGAATTAGCATATCCCTTTCGGATCGGATCGGCTCGGCCTAGGAGGACCGGATCGGATTAAGACATCACTCCTTCACCAACTCGGCATCTTCCCTTCAACGCACAGGTGCCGGCTCGGATTGGAGACCCCGGTTCGGATCGGGATGAGGCAGACCCGACCCGCCTGCATTAATCTACACAAAACTTCGCAATGTCTTCGGCTCGAAAGATCCGCACCTGTTCGGATCGGGACCGAACCGATAACCTTCTACTCTACACAGAAGTGCGCGCACGCTCTCTGCTGGAACAACCGGCTCGGTTCGGATCCGATCCGAACCGACTGGGCCTGCTGATGCCACACTTCAGATTTGACCGATTCTCTTGCCATAACCACCTCGTACAAACGCGGATCGGCCTCCACCCGTCCTAGCACGACGTGATGACCACTTCTCCACTACTTCCAAGATCACCTCAGCGCGTGCCACGTGCGCCTACGATCCGACCCGATTCAAACTCCCTGGCACTCCTCTACGCCTGTAAATACACAACGACATGGCCATTTCAAGGGACTTTTGGCACTTGTTCTGGAGGGATTCCACCATTATCGACACAAGGACTTTGTGAACAGCGGAAGACCGCCCTCTAATCAATCAAAACACGAGGATTTCGTGTATAATCTTCCCTTTAATCTCCTCTTCTTCACTGTAAACACGACGATTTCGTGTATAAACTGCAAACAAACATCATTGTAATAGTTTTCTTAGGATTTAAGAAACTATAAAGTGGACGAAGGCTTGGATTGAGCCGAACCACTATAAAAATATTGTGCGTATCCTTTACTTTTACTGGTTTTTCTGCATTGTTCTGTGGTCGTGAGGTTGTCACGTTGAATTTGGGTGTTAGTACCAAAATTTGGTCTAACATTTTCACATATATTTGCTTTCTCTTCTTCGCAGGTATGGATTATACTTGCAGCTGGCAGGCCCGGCGCGGCCTTGGATTTCTTGGATTATCCAGAACACATCTTCCTTCATTCAGCAAGATATGTTCTAGGGGATAAAATGTTGACCCGCGTTTTAGTCATAGCAGTCATACATGGAATCTCTTCTCAACAATACGCTCAAGTGTTGGGAATACCGTCAGAAGACAGCAAGCGATTTGGTTGAAATCGCATCACAAACAAAGAATGGCCCGGAACTCCTATCAGACGACCTTTTCTGGGCCCGAAATCATCAGTTACGGAGCTGAGCTCTGTAATTCTCGTAGCTCTCTGAATAAGCTTCAGTTTGAGCTTTGGTTCAACTCAATCGGACTTACGGTTTGAAAGTTATGCCCATTTCCGTGAACGCATGCAGAACCGGAAACTTGGATTTGGAATTAGCATATCCCTTTCGGATCGGATCGGCTCGGCCTAGGAGGACCGGATCGGATTAAGACATCACTCCTTCACCAAATCAGCATCTTCCCTTCAACGCACAGGTGCCGGCTCGGATTGGAGACCCCGGTTCGGATCGGGATGAGGCAGACCCGACCCGCCTGCATTAATCTACACAAAACTTCGCAATGTCTTCGGCTCGAAAGATCCGCACCTGTTCGGATCAGGACCGAACCGATAACCTTCTACTCTACACAGAAGTGCACGCACGCTCTCTGCTGGAACAACCGGCTCGGTTCGGATCCGATCCGAACCGACTGGGCCTGCTGATGCCACACTTCAGATTTGACCGATTCTCTTGCCATAACCACCTCGTACAAACGCGGATCGGCCTCCACCCGTCCTAGCACGACGTGATGACCACTTCTCCACTACTTCCAAGATCACCTCAGCGCGTGCCACGTGCGCCTACGATCCGACCCGATTCAGACTCCCTGGCACTCCTCTACGCCTGTAAATACACAACGACATGGCCATTTCAAGGGACTTTTGGCACTTGTTCTGGAGGGATTCCACCATTATCGACACAAGGACTTTGTGAACAGCAGAAGACCGCCCTCTAATCAATCAAAACACGAGGATTTCGTGTATAATCTTCCCTTTAATCTCCTCTTCTTCACTGTAAACACGACGATTTCGTGTATAAACTGCAAACAAACATCATTGTAATAGTTTTCTTAGGATTTAAGAAACTATAAAGTGGACGAAGGCTTGGATTGAGCCGAACCACTATAAAAATATTGTGCGTATCCTTTACTTTTACTGGTTTTTCTGCATTGTTCTGTGGTCGTGAGGTTGTCACGTTGAATTTGGGTGTTAGTACCAAAATTTGGTCTAACATTTTCACATATATTTGCTTTCTCTTCTTCGCAGGTATGGATTATACTTGCAGCTGGCAGGCCCGGCGCGGCCTTGGATTTCTTGGATTATCCAGAACACATCTTCCTTCATTCAGCAAGATATGTTCTAGGGGATAAAATGTTGACCCGCGTTTTAGTCAAAGCAGTCATACATGGAATCTCTTCTCAACAATACGCTCAAGTGTTGGGAATACCGTCAGAAGACAGCAAGCGATTTGGTTGAAATCGCATCACAAACAAAGAATGGCCCGGAACTCCTATCAGACGACCTTTTCTGGGCCCGAAATCATCAGTTACGGAGCTGAGCTCTGTAATTCTCGTAGCTCTCTGAATAAGCTTCAGTTTGAGCTTTGGTTCAACTCAATCGGACTTACGGTTTGAAAGTTATGCCCATTTCCGTGAACGCATGCAGAACCGGAAACTTGGATTTGGAATTAGCATATCCCTTTCGGATCGGATCGGCTCGGCCTAGGAGGACCGGATCGGATTAAGACATCACTCCTTCACCAAATCAGCATCTTCCCTTCAACGCACAGGTGCCGGCTCGGATTGGAGACCCCGGTTCGGATCGGGATGAGGCAGACCCGACCCGCCTGCATTAATCTACACAAAACTTCGCAATGTCTTCGGCTCGAAAGATCCGCACCTGTTCGGATCAGGACCGAACCGATAACCTTCTACTCTACACAGAAGTGCACGCACGCTCTCTGCTGGAACAACCGGCTCGGTTCGGATCCGATCCGAACCGACTGGGCCTGCTGATGCCACACTTCAGATTTGACCGATTCTCTTGCCATAACCACCTCGTACAAACGCGGATCGGCCTCCACCCGTCCTAGCACGACGTGATGACCACTTCTCCACTACTTCCAAGATCACCTCAGCGCGTGCCACGTGCGCCTACGATCCGACCCGATTCAGACTCCCTGGCACTCCTCTACGCCTGTAAATACACAACGACATGGCCATTTCAAGGGACTTTTGGCACTTGTTCTGGAGGGATTCCACCATTATCGACACAAGGACTTTGTGAACAGCGGAAGACCGCCCTCTAATCAATCAAAACACGAGGATTTCGTGTATAATCTTCCCTTTAATCTCCTCTTCTTCACTGTAAACACGACGATTTCGTGTATAAACTGCAAACAAACATCATTGTAATAGTTTTCTTAGGATTTAAGAAACTATAAAGTGGACGAAGGCTTGGATTGAGCCGAACCACTATAAAAATATTGTGCGTATCCTTTACTTTTACTGGTTTTTCTGCATTGTTCTGTGGTCGTGAGGTTGTCACGTTGAATTTGGGTGTTAGTACCAAAATTTGGTCTAACATTTTCACATATATTTGCTTTCTCTTCTTCGCAGGTATGGATTATACTTGCAGCTGGCAGGCCCGGCGCGGCCTTGGATTTCTTGGATTATCCAGAACACATCTTCCTTCATTCAGCAAGATATGTTCTAGGGGATAAAATGTTGACCCGCGTTTTAGTCAAAGCAGTCATACATGGAATCTCTTCTCAACAATACGCTCAAGTGTTGGGAATACCGTCAGAAGACAGCAAGCGATTTGGTTGAAATCGCATCACAAACAAAGAATGGCCCGGAACTCCTATCAGACGACCTTTTCTGGGCCCGAAATCATCAGTTACGGAGCTGAGCTCTGTAATTCTCGTAGCTCTCTGAATAAGCTTCAGTTTGAGCTTTGGTTCAACTCAATCGGACTTACGGTTTGAAAGTTATGCCCATTACCGTGAATGCATGCAGAACCGGAAACTTGGATTTGGAATTAGCATATCCCTTTCGGATCGGATCGGCTCGGCCTAGGAGGACCGGATCGGATTAAGACATCACTCCTTCACCAACTCGGCATCTTCCCTTCAACGCACAGGTGCCGGCTCGGATTGGAGACCCCGGTTCGGATCGGGATGAGGCAGACCCGACCCGCCTGCATTAATCTACACAAAACTTCGCAATGTCTTCGGCTCGAAAGATCCGCACCTGTTCGGATCGGGACCGAACCGATAACCTTCTACTCTACACAGAAGTGCGCGCACGCTCTCTGCTGGAACAACCGGCTCGGTTCGGATCCGATCCGAACCGACTGGGCCTGCTGATGCCACACTTCAGATTTGACCGATTCTCTTGCCATAACCACCTCGTACAAACGCGGATCGGCCTCCACCCGTCCTAGCACGACGTGATGACCACTTCTCCACTACTTCCAAGATCACCTCAGCGCGTGCCACGTGCGCCTACGATCCGACCCGATTCAGACTCCCTGGCACTCCTCTACGCCTGTAAATACACAACGACATGGCCATTTCAAGGGACTTTTGGCACTTGTTCTGGAGGGATTCCACCATTATCGACACAAGGACTTTGTGAACAGCGGAAGACCGCCCTCTAATCAATCAAAACACGAGGATTTCGTGTATAATCTTCCCTTTAATCTCCTCTTCTTCACTGTAAACACGACGATTTCGTGTATAAACTGCAAACAAACATCATTGTAATAGTTTTCTTAGGATTTAAGAAACTATAAAGTGGACGAAGGCTTGGATTGAGCCGAACCACTATAAAAATATTGTGCGTATCCTTTACTTTTACTGGTTTTTCTGCATTGTTCTGTGGTCGTGAGGTTGTCACGTTGAATTTGGGTGTTAGTACCAAAATTTGGTCTAACATTTTCACATATATTTGCTTTCTCTTCTTCGCAGGTATGGATTATACTTGCAGCTGGCAGGCCCGGCGCGGCCTTGGATTTCTTGGATTATCCAGAACACATCTTCCTTCATTCAGCAAGATATGTTCTAGGGGATAAAATGTTGACCCGCGTTTTAGTCATAGCAGTCATACATGGAATCTCTTCTCAACAATACGCTCAAGTGTTGGGAATACCGTCAGAAGACAGCAAGCGATTTGGTTGAAATCGCATCACAAACAAAGAATGGCCCGGAACTCCTATCAGACGACCTTTTCTGGGCCCGAAATCATCAGTTACGGAGCTGAGCTCTGTAATTCTCGTAGCTCTCTGAATAAGCTTCAGTTTGAGCTTTGGTTCAACTCAATCGGACTTACGGTTTGAAAGTTATGCCCATTACCGTGAATGCATGCAGAACCGGAAACTTGGATTTGGAATTAGCATATCCCTTTCGGATCGGATCGGCTCGGCCTAGGAGGACCGGATCGGATTAAGACATCACTCCTTCACCAACTCGGCATCTTCCCTTCAACGCACAGGTGCCGGCTCGGATTGGAGACCCCGGTTCGGATCGGGATGAGGCAGACCCGACCCGCCTGCATTAATCTACACAAAACTTCGCAATGTCTTCGGCTCGAAAGATCCGCACCTGTTCGGATCGGGACCGAACCGATAACCTTCTACTCTACACAGAAGTGCGCGCACGCTCTCTGCTGGAACAACCGGCTCGGTTCGGATCCGATCCGAACCGACTGGGCCTGCTGATGCCACACTTCAGATTTGACCGATTCTCTTGCCATAACCACCTCGTACAAACGCGGATCGGCCTCCACCCGTCCTAGCACGACGTGATGACCACTTCTCCACTACTTCCAAGATCACCTCAGCGCGTGCCACGTGCGCCTACGATCCGACCCGATTCAGACTCCCTGGCACTCCTCTACGCCTGTAAATACACAACGACATGGCCATTTCAAGGGACTTTTGGCACTTGTTCTGGAGGGATTCCACCATTATCGACACAAGGACTTTGTGAACAGCGGAAGACCGCCCTCTAATCAATCAAAACACGAGGATTTCGTGTATAATCTTCCCTTTAATCTCCTCTTCTTCACTGTAAACACGACGATTTCGTGTATAAACTGCAAACAAACATCATTGTAATAGTTTTCTTAGGATTTAAGAAACTATAAAGTGGACGAAGGCTTGGATTGAGCCGAACCACTATAAAAATATTGTGCGTATCCTTTACTTTTACTGGTTTTTCTGCATTGTTCTGTGGTCGTGAGGTTGTCACGTTGAATTTGGGTGTTAGTACCAAAATTTGGTCTAACATTTTCACATATATTTGCTTTCTCTTCTTCGCAGGTATGGATTATACTTGCAGCTGGCAGGCCCGGCGCGGCCTTGGATTTCTTGGATTATCCAGAACACATCTTCCTTCATTCAGCAAGATATGTTCTAGGGGATAAAATGTTGACCCGCGTTTTAGTCATAGCAGTCATACATGGAATCTCTTCTCAACAATACGCTCAAGTGTTGGGAATACCGTCAGAAGACAGCAAGCGATTTGGTTGAAATCGCATCACAAACAAAGAATGGCCCGGAACTCCTATCAGACGACCTTTTCTGGGCCCGAAATCATCAGTTACGGAGCTGAGCTCTGTAATTCTCGTAGCTCTCTGAATAAGCTTCAGTTTGAGCTTTGGTTCAACTCAATCGGACTTACGGTTTGAAAGTTATGCCCATTACCGTGAATGCATGCAGAACCGGAAACTTGGATTTGGAATTAGCATATCCCTTTCGGATCGGATCGGCTCGGCCTAGGAGGACCGGATCGGATTAAGACATCACTCCTTCACCAACTCGGCATCTTCCCTTCAACGCACAGGTGCCGGCTCGGATTGGAGACCCCGGTTCGGATCGGGATGAGGCAGACCCGACCCGCCTGCATTAATCTACACAAAACTTCGCAATGTCTTCGGCTCGAAAGATCCGCACCTGTTCGGATCGGGACCGAACCGATAACCTTCTACTCTACACAGAAGTGCGCGCACGCTCTCTGCTGGAACAACCGGCTCGGTTCGGATCCGATCCGAACCGACTGGGCCTGCTGATGCCACACTTCAGATTTGACCGATTCTCTTGCCATAACCACCTCGTACAAACGCGGATCGGCCTCCACCCGTCCTAGCACGACGTGATGACCACTTCTCCACTACTTCCAAGATCACCTCAGCGCGTGCCACGTGCGCCTACGATCCGACCCGATTCAGACTCCCTGGCACTCCTCTACGCCTGTAAATACACAACGACATGGCCATTTCAAGGGACTTTTGGCACTTGTTCTGGAGGGATTCCACCATTATCGACACAAGGACTTTGTGAACAGCGGAAGACCGCCCTCTAATCAATCAAAACACGAGGATTTCGTGTATAATCTTCCCTTTAATCTCCTCTTCTTCACTGTAAACACGACGATTTCGTGTATAAACTGCAAACAAACATCATTGTAATAGTTTTCTTAGGATTTAAGAAACTATAAAGTGGACGAAGGCTTGGATTGAGCCGAACCACTATAAAAATATTGTGCGTATCCTTTACTTTTACTGGTTTTTCTGCATTGTTCTGTGGTCGTGAGGTTGTCACGTTGAATTTGGGTGTTAGTACCAAAATTTGGTCTAACATTTTCACATATATTTGCTTTCTCTTCTTCGCAGGTATGGATTATACTTGCAGCTGGCAGGCCCGGCGCGGCCTTGGATTTCTTGGATTATCCAGAACACATCTTCCTTCATTCAGCAAGATATGTTCTAGGGGATAAAATGTTGACCCGCGTTTTAGTCAAAGCAGTCATACATGGAATCTCTTCTCAACAATACGCTCAAGTGTTGGGAATACCGTCAGAAGACAGCAAGCGATTTGGTTGAAATCGCATCACAAACAAAGAATGGCCCGGAACTCCTATCAGACGACCTTTTCTGGGCCCGAAATCATCAGTTACGGAGCTGAGCTCTGTAATTCTCGTAGCTCTCTGAATAAGCTTCAGTTTGAGCTTTGGTTCAACTCAATCGGACTTACGGTTTGAAAGTTATGCCCATTTCCGTGAACGCATGCAGAACCGGAAACTTGGATTTGGAATTAGCATATCCCTTTCGGATCGGATCGGCTCGGCCTAGGAGGACCGGATCGGATTAAGACATCACTCCTTCACCAACTCGGCATCTTCCCTTCAACGCACAGGTGCCGGCTCGGATTGGAGACCCCGGTTCGGATCGGGATGAGGCAGACCCGACCCGCCTGCATTAATCTACACAAAACTTCGCAATGTCTTCGGCTCGAAAGATCCGCACCTGTTCGGATCGGGACCGAACCGATAACCTTCTACTCTACACAGAAGTGCGCGCACGCTCTCTGCTGGAACAACCGGCTCGGTTCGGATCCGATCCGAACCGACTGGGCCTGCTGATGCCACACTTCAGATTTGACCGATTCTCTTGCCATAACCACCTCGTACAAACGCGGATCGGCCTCCACCCGTCCTAGCACGACGTGATGACCACTTCTCCACTACTTCCAAGATCACCTCAGCGCGTGCCACGTGCGCCTACGATCCGACCCGATTCAGACTCCCTGGCACTCCTCTACGCCTGTAAATACACAACGACATGGCCATTTCAAGGGACTTTTGGCACTTGTTCTGGAGGGATTCCACCATTATCGACACAAGGACTTTGTGAACAGCGGAAGACCGCCCTCTAATCAATCAAAACACGAGGATTTCGTGTATAATCTTCCCTTTAATCTCCTCTTCTTCACTGTAAACACGACGATTTCGTGTATAAACTGCAAACAAACATCATTGTAATAGTTTTCTTAGGATTTAAGAAACTATAAAGTGGACGAAGGCTTGGATTGAGCCGAACCACTATAAAAATATTGTGCGTATCCTTTACTTTTACTGGTTTTTCTGCATTGTTCTGTGGTCGTGAGGTTGTCACGTTGAATTTGGGTGTTAGTACCAAAATTTGGTCTAACATTTTCACATATATTTGCTTTCTCTTCTTCGCAGGTATGGATTATACTTGCAGCTGGCAGGCCCGGCGCGGCCTTGGATTTCTTGGATTATCCAGAACACATCTTCCTTCATTCAGCAAGATATGTTCTAGGGGATAAAATGTTGACCCGCGTTTTAGTCAAAGCAGTCATACATGGAATCTCTTCTCAACAATACGCTCAAGTGTTGGGAATACCGTCAGAAGACAGCAAGCGATTTGGTTGAAATCGCATCACAAACAAAGAATGGCCCGGAACTCCTATCAGACGACCTTTTCTGGGCCCGAAATCATCAGTTACGGAGCTGAGCTCTGTAATTCTCGTAGCTCTCTGAATAAGCTTCAGTTTGAGCTTTGGTTCAACTCAATCGGACTTACGGTTTGAAAGTTATGCCCATTTCCGTGAACGCATGCAGAACCGGAAACTTGGATTTGGAATTAGCATATCCCTTTCGGATCGGATCGGCTCGGCCTAGGAGGACCGGATCGGATTAAGACATCACTCCTTCACCAACTCGGCATCTTCCCTTCAACGCACAGGTGCCGGCTCGGATTGGAGACCCCGGTTCGGATCGGGATGAGGCAGACCCGACCCGCCTGCATTAATCTACACAAAACTTCGCAATGTCTTCGGCTCGAAAGATCCGCACCTGTTCGGATCGGGACCGAACCGATAACCTTCTACTCTACACAGAAGTGCGCGCACGCTCTCTGCTGGAACAACCGGCTCGGTTCGGATCCGATCCGAACCGACTGGGCCTGCTGATGCCACACTTCAGATTTGACCGATTCTCTTGCCATAACCACCTCGTACAAACGCGGATCGGCCTCCACCCGTCCTAGCACGACGTGATGACCACTTCTCCACTACTTCCAAGATCACCTCAGCGCGTGCCACGTGCGCCTACGATCCGACCCGATTCAGACTCCCTGGCACTCCTCTACGCCTGTAAATACACAACGACATGGCCATTTCAAGGGACTTTTGGCACTTGTTCTGGAGGGATTCCACCATTATCGACACAAGGACTTTGTGAACAGCGGAAGACCGCCCTCTAATCAATCAAAACACGAGGATTTCGTGTATAATCTTCCCTTTAATCTCCTCTTCTTCACTGTAAACACGACGATTTCGTGTATAAACTGCAAACAAACATCATTGTAATAGTTTTCTTAGGATTTAAGAAACTATAAAGTGGACGAAGGCTTGGATTGAGCCGAACCACTATAAAAATATTGTGCGTATCCTTTACTTTTACTGGTTTTTCTGCATTGTTCTGTGGTCGTGAGGTTGTCACGTTGAATTTGGGTGTTAGTACCAAAATTTGGTCTAACATTTTCACATATATTTGCTTTCTCTTCTTCGCAGGTATGGATTATACTTGCAGCTGGCAGGCCCGGCGCGGCCTTGGATTTCTTGGATTATCCAGAACACATCTTCCTTCATTCAGCAAGATATGTTCTAGGGGATAAAATGTTGACCCGCGTTTTAGTCATAGCAGTCATACATGGAATCTCTTCTCAACAATACGCTCAAGTGTTGGGAATACCGTCAGAAGACAGCAAGCGATTTGGTTGAAATCGCATCACAAACAAAGAATGGCCCGGAACTCCTATCAGACGACCTTTTCTGGGCCCGAAATCATCAGTTACGGAGCTGAGCTCTGTAATTCTCGTAGCTCTCTGAATAAGCTTCAGTTTGAGCTTTGGTTCAACTCAATCGGACTTACGGTTTGAAAGTTATGCCCATTACCGTGAATGCATGCAGAACCGGAAACTTGGATTTGGAATTAGCATATCCCTTTCGGATCGGATCGGCTCGGCCTAGGAGGACCGGATCGGATTAAGACATCACTCCTTCACCAACTCGGCATCTTCCCTTCAACGCACAGGTGCCGGCTCGGATTGGAGACCCCGGTTCGGATCGGGATGAGGCAGACCCGACCCGCCTGCATTAATCTACACAAAACTTCGCAATGTCTTCGGCTCGAAAGATCCGCACCTGTTCGGATCGGGACCGAACCGATAACCTTCTACTCTACACAGAAGTGCGCGCACGCTCTCTGCTGGAACAACCGGCTCGGTTCGGATCCGATCCGAACCGACTGGGCCTGCTGATGCCACACTTCAGATTTGACCGATTCTCTTGCCATAACCACCTCGTACAAACGCGGATCGGCCTCCACCCGTCCTAGCACGACGTGATGACCACTTCTCCACTACTTCCAAGATCACCTCAGCGCGTGCCACGTGCGCCTACGATCCGACCCGATTCAGACTCCCTGGCACTCCTCTACGCCTGTAAATACACAACGACATGGCCATTTCAAGGGACTTTTGGCACTTGTTCTGGAGGGATTCCACCATTATCGACACAAGGACTTTGTGAACAGCGGAAGACCGCCCTCTAATCAATCAAAACACGAGGATTTCGTGTATAATCTTCCCTTTAATCTCCTCTTCTTCACTGTAAACACGACGATTTCGTGTATAAACTGCAAACAAACATCATTGTAATAGTTTTCTTAGGATTTAAGAAACTATAAAGTGGACGAAGGCTTGGATTGAGCCGAACCACTATAAAAATATTGTGCGTATCCTTTACTTTTACTGGTTTTTCTGCATTGTTCTGTGGTCGTGAGGTTGTCACGTTGAATTTGGGTGTTAGTACCAAAATTTGGTCTAACATTTTCACATATATTTGCTTTCTCTTCTTCGCAGGTATGGATTATACTTGCAGCTGGCAGGCCCGGCGCGGCCTTGGATTTCTTGGATTATCCAGAACACATCTTCCTTCATTCAGCAAGATATGTTCTAGGGGATAAAATGTTGACCCGCGTTTTAGTCAAAGCAGTCATACATGGAATCTCTTCTCAACAATACGCTCAAGTGTTGGGAATACCGTCAGAAGACAGCAAGCGATTTGGTTGAAATCGCATCACAAACAAAGAATGGCCCGGAACTCCTATCAGACGACCTTTTCTGGGCCCGAAATCATCAGTTACGGAGCTGAGCTCTGTAATTCTCGTAGCTCTCTGAATAAGCTTCAGTTTGAGCTTTGGTTCAACTCAATCGGACTTACGGTTTGAAAGTTATGCCCATTTCCGTGAACGCATGCAGAACCGGAAACTTGGATTTGGAATTAGCATATCCCTTTCGGATCGGATCGGCTCGGCCTAGGAGGACCGGATCGGATTAAGACATCACTCCTTCACCAACTCGGCATCTTCCCTTCAACGCACAGGTGCCGGCTCGGATTGGAGACCCCGGTTCGGATCGGGATGAGGCAGACCCGACCCGCCTGCATTAATCTACACAAAACTTCGCAATGTCTTCGGCTCGAAAGATCCGCACCTGTTCGGATCGGGACCGAACCGATAACCTTCTACTCTACACAGAAGTGCGCGCACGCTCTCTGCTGGAACAACCGGCTCGGTTCGGATCCGATCCGAACCGACTGGGCCTGCTGATGCCACACTTCAGATTTGACCGATTCTCTTGCCATAACCACCTCGTACAAACGCGGATCGGCCTCCACCCGTCCTAGCACGACGTGATGACCACTTCTCCACTACTTCCAAGATCACCTCAGCGCGTGCCACGTGCGCCTACGATCCGACCCGATTCAGACTCCCTGGCACTCCTCTACGCCTGTAAATACACAACGACATGGCCATTTCAAGGGACTTTTGGCACTTGTTCTGGAGGGATTCCACCATTATCGACACAAGGACTTTGTGAACAGCGGAAGACCGCCCTCTAATCAATCAAAACACGAGGATTTCGTGTATAATCTTCCCTTTAATCTCCTCTTCTTCACTGTAAACACGACGATTTCGTGTATAAACTGCAAACAAACATCATTGTAATAGTTTTCTTAGGATTTAAGAAACTATAAAGTGGACGAAGGCTTGGATTGAGCCGAACCACTATAAAAATATTGTGCGTATCCTTTACTTTTACTGGTTTTTCTGCATTGTTCTGTGGTCGTGAGGTTGTCACGTTGAATTTGGGTGTTAGTACCAAAATTTGGTCTAACATTTTCACATATATTTGCTTTCTCTTCTTCGCAGGTATGGATTATACTTGCAGCTGGCAGGCCCGGCGCGGCCTTGGATTTCTTGGATTATCCAGAACACATCTTCCTTCATTCAGCAAGATATGTTCTAGGGGATAAAATGTTGACCCGCGTTTTAGTCAAAGCAGTCATACATGGAATCTCTTCTCAACAATACGCTCAAGTGTTGGGAATACCGTCAGAAGACAGCAAGCGATTTGGTTGAAATCGCATCACAAACAAAGAATGGCCCGGAACTCCTATCAGACGACCTTTTCTGGGCCCGAAATCATCAGTTACGGAGCTGAGCTCTGTAATTCTCGTAGCTCTCTGAATAAGCTTCAGTTTGAGCTTTGGTTCAACTCAATCGGACTTACGGTTTGAAAGTTATGCCCATTTCCGTGAACGCATGCAGAACCGGAAACTTGGATTTGGAATTAGCATATCCCTTTCGGATCGGATCGGCTCGGCCTAGGAGGACCGGATCGGATTAAGACATCACTCCTTCACCAACTCGGCATCTTCCCTTCAACGCACAGGTGCCGGCTCGGATTGGAGACCCCGGTTCGGATCGGGATGAGGCAGACCCGACCCGCCTGCATTAATCTACACAAAACTTCGCAATGTCTTCGGCTCGAAAGATCCGCACCTGTTCGGATCGGGACCGAACCGATAACCTTCTACTCTACACAGAAGTGCGCGCACGCTCTCTGCTGGAACAACCGGCTCGGTTCGGATCCGATCCGAACCGACTGGGCCTGCTGATGCCACACTTCAGATTTGACCGATTCTCTTGCCATAACCACCTCGTACAAACGCGGATCGGCCTCCACCCGTCCTAGCACGACGTGATGACCACTTCTCCACTACTTCCAAGATCACCTCAGCGCGTGCCACGTGCGCCTACGATCCGACCCGATTCAGACTCCCTGGCACTCCTCTACGCCTGTAAATACACAACGACATGGCCATTTCAAGGGACTTTTGGCACTTGTTCTGGAGGGATTCCACCATTATCGACACAAGGACTTTGTGAACAGCGGAAGACCGCCCTCTAATCAATCAAAACACGAGGATTTCGTGTATAATCTTCCCTTTAATCTCCTCTTCTTCACTGTAAACACGACGATTTCGTGTATAAACTGCAAACAAACATCATTGTAATAGTTTTCTTAGGATTTAAGAAACTATAAAGTGGACGAAGGCTTGGATTGAGCCGAACCACTATAAAAATATTGTGCGTATCCTTTACTTTTACTGGTTTTTCTGCATTGTTCTGTGGTCGTGAGGTTGTCACGTTGAATTTGGGTGTTAGTACCAAAATTTGGTCTAACATTTTCACATATATTTGCTTTCTCTTCTTCGCAGGTATGGATTATACTTGCAGCTGGCAGGCCCGGCGCGGCCTTGGATTTCTTGGATTATCCAGAACACATCTTCCTTCATTCAGCAAGATATGTTCTAGGGGATAAAATGTTGACCCGCGTTTTAGTCAAAGCAGTCATACATGGAATCTCTTCTCAACAATACGCTCAAGTGTTGGGAATACCGTCAGAAGACAGCAAGCGATTTGGTTGAAATCGCATCACAAACAAAGAATGGCCCGGAACTCCTATCAGACGACCTTTTCTGGGCCCGAAATCATCAGTTACGGAGCTGAGCTCTGTAATTCTCGTAGCTCTCTGAATAAGCTTCAGTTTGAGCTTTGGTTCAACTCAATCGGACTTACGGTTTGAAAGTTATGCCCATTTCCGTGAACGCATGCAGAACCGGAAACTTGGATTTGGAATTAGCATATCCCTTTCGGATCGGATCGGCTCGGCCTAGGAGGACCGGATCGGATTAAGACATCACTCCTTCACCAACTCGGCATCTTCCCTTCAACGCACAGGTGCCGGCTCGGATTGGAGACCCCGGTTCGGATCGGGATGAGGCAGACCCGACCCGCCTGCATTAATCTACACAAAACTTCGCAATGTCTTCGGCTCGAAAGATCCGCACCTGTTCGGATCGGGACCGAACCGATAACCTTCTACTCTACACAGAAGTGCGCGCACGCTCTCTGCTGGAACAACCGGCTCGGTTCGGATCCGATCCGAACCGACTGGGCCTGCTGATGCCACACTTCAGATTTGACCGATTCTCTTGCCATAACCACCTCGTACAAACGCGGATCGGCCTCCACCCGTCCTAGCACGACGTGATGACCACTTCTCCACTACTTCCAAGATCACCTCAGCGCGTGCCACGTGCGCCTACGATCCGACCCGATTCAGACTCCCTGGCACTCCTCTACGCCTGTAAATACACAACGACATGGCCATTTCAAGGGACTTTTGGCACTTGTTCTGGAGGGATTCCACCATTATCGACACAAGGACTTTGTGAACAGCGGAAGACCGCCCTCTAATCAATCAAAACACGAGGATTTCGTGTATAATCTTCCCTTTAATCTCCTCTTCTTCACTGTAAACACGACGATTTCGTGTATAAACTGCAAACAAACATCATTGTAATAGTTTTCTTAGGATTTAAGAAACTATAAAGTGGACGAAGGCTTGGATTGAGCCGAACCACTATAAAAATATTGTGCGTATCCTTTACTTTTACTGGTTTTTCTGCATTGTTCTGTGGTCGTGAGGTTGTCACGTTGAATTTGGGTGTTAGTACCAAAATTTGGTCTAACATTTTCACATATATTTGCTTTCTCTTCTTCGCAGGTATGGATTATACTTGCAGCTGGCAGGCCCGGCGCGGCCTTGGATTTCTTGGATTATCCAGAACACATCTTCCTTCATTCAGCAAGATATGTTCTAGGGGATAAAATGTTGACCCGCGTTTTAGTCAAAGCAGTCATACATGGAATCTCTTCTCAACAATACGCTCAAGTGTTGGGAATACCGTCAGAAGACAGCAAGCGATTTGGTTGAAATCGCATCACAAACAAAGAATGGCCCGGAACTCCTATCAGACGACCTTTTCTGGGCCCGAAATCATCAGTTACGGAGCTGAGCTCTGTAATTCTCGTAGCTCTCTGAATAAGCTTCAGTTTGAGCTTTGGTTCAACTCAATCGGACTTACGGTTTGAAAGTTATGCCCATTTCCGTGAACGCATGCAGAACCGGAAACTTGGATTTGGAATTAGCATATCCCTTTCGGATCGGATCGGCTCGGCCTAGGAGGACCGGATCGGATTAAGACATCACTCCTTCACCAACTCGGCATCTTCCCTTCAACGCACAGGTGCCGGCTCGGATTGGAGACCCCGGTTCGGATCGGGATGAGGCAGACCCGACCCGCCTGCATTAATCTACACAAAACTTCGCAATGTCTTCGGCTCGAAAGATCCGCACCTGTTCGGATCGGGACCGAACCGATAACCTTCTACTCTACACAGAAGTGCGCGCACGCTCTCTGCTGGAACAACCGGCTCGGTTCGGATCCGATCCGAACCGACTGGGCCTGCTGATGCCACACTTCAGATTTGACCGATTCTCTTGCCATAACCACCTCGTACAAACGCGGATCGGCCTCCACCCGTCCTAGCACGACGTGATGACCACTTCTCCACTACTTCCAAGATCACCTCAGCGCGTGCCACGTGCGCCTACGATCCGACCCGATTCAGACTCCCTGGCACTCCTCTACGCCTGTAAATACACAACGACATGGCCATTTCAAGGGACTTTTGGCACTTGTTCTGGAGGGATTCCACCATTATCGACACAAGGACTTTGTGAACAGCGGAAGACCGCCCTCTAATCAATCAAAACACGAGGATTTCGTGTATAATCTTCCCTTTAATCTCCTCTTCTTCACTGTAAACACGACGATTTCGTGTATAAACTGCAAACAAACATCATTGTAATAGTTTTCTTAGGATTTAAGAAACTATAAAGTGGACGAAGGCTTGGATTGAGCCGAACCACTATAAAAATATTGTGCGTATCCTTTACTTTTACTGGTTTTTCTGCATTGTTCTGTGGTCGTGAGGTTGTCACGTTGAATTTGGGTGTTAGTACCAAAATTTGGTCTAACATTTTCACATATATTTGCTTTCTCTTCTTCGCAGGTATGGATTATACTTGCAGCTGGCAGGCCCGGCGCGGCCTTGGATTTCTTGGATTATCCAGAACACATCTTCCTTCATTCAGCAAGATATGTTCTAGGGGATAAAATGTTGACCCGCGTTTTAGTCAAAGCAGTCATACATGGAATCTCTTCTCAACAATACGCTCAAGTGTTGGGAATACCGTCAGAAGACAGCAAGCGATTTGGTTGAAATCGCATCACAAACAAAGAATGGCCCGGAACTCCTATCAGACGACCTTTTCTGGGCCCGAAATCATCAGTTACGGAGCTGAGCTCTGTAATTCTCGTAGCTCTCTGAATAAGCTTCAGTTTGAGCTTTGGTTCAACTCAATCGGACTTACGGTTTGAAAGTTATGCCCATTTCCGTGAACGCATGCAGAACCGGAAACTTGGATTTGGAATTAGCATATCCCTTTCGGATCGGATCGGCTCGGCCTAGGAGGACCGGATCGGATTAAGACATCACTCCTTCACCAACTCGGCATCTTCCCTTCAACGCACAGGTGCCGGCTCGGATTGGAGACCCCGGTTCGGATCGGGATGAGGCAGACCCGACCCGCCTGCATTAATCTACACAAAACTTCGCAATGTCTTCGGCTCGAAAGATCCGCACCTGTTCGGATCGGGACCGAACCGATAACCTTCTACTCTACACAGAAGTGCGCGCACGCTCTCTGCTGGAACAACCGGCTCGGTTCGGATCCGATCCGAACCGACTGGGCCTGCTGATGCCACACTTCAGATTTGACCGATTCTCTTGCCATAACCACCTCGTACAAACGCGGATCGGCCTCCACCCGTCCTAGCACGACGTGATGACCACTTCTCCACTACTTCCAAGATCACCTCAGCGCGTGCCACGTGCGCCTACGATCCGACCCGATTCAGACTCCCTGGCACTCCTCTACGCCTGTAAATACACAACGACATGGCCATTTCAAGGGACTTTTGGCACTTGTTCTGGAGGGATTCCACCATTATCGACACAAGGACTTTGTGAACAGCGGAAGACCGCCCTCTAATCAATCAAAACACGAGGATTTCGTGTATAATCTTCCCTTTAATCTCCTCTTCTTCACTGTAAACACGACGATTTCGTGTATAAACTGCAAACAAACATCATTGTAATAGTTTTCTTAGGATTTAAGAAACTATAAAGTGGACGAAGGCTTGGATTGAGCCGAACCACTATAAAAATATTGTGCGTATCCTTTACTTTTACTGGTTTTTCTGCATTGTTCTGTGGTCGTGAGGTTGTCACGTTGAATTTGGGTGTTAGTACCAAAATTTGGTCTAACATTTTCACATATATTTGCTTTCTCTTCTTCGCAGGTATGGATTATACTTGCAGCTGGCAGGCCCGGCGCGGCCTTGGATTTCTTGGATTATCCAGAACACATCTTCCTTCATTCAGCAAGATATGTTCTAGGGGATAAAATGTTGACCCGCGTTTTAGTCAAAGCAGTCATACATGGAATCTCTTCTCAACAATACGCTCAAGTGTTGGGAATACCGTCAGAAGACAGCAAGCGATTTGGTTGAAATCGCATCACAAACAAAGAATGGCCCGGAACTCCTATCAGACGACCTTTTCTGGGCCCGAAATCATCAGTTACGGAGCTGAGCTCTGTAATTCTCGTAGCTCTCTGAATAAGCTTCAGTTTGAGCTTTGGTTCAACTCAATCGGACTTACGGTTTGAAAGTTATGCCCATTTCCGTGAACGCATGCAGAACCGGAAACTTGGATTTGGAATTAGCATATCCCTTTCGGATCGGATCGGCTCGGCCTAGGAGGACCGGATCGGATTAAGACATCACTCCTTCACCAACTCGGCATCTTCCCTTCAACGCACAGGTGCCGGCTCGGATTGGAGACCCCGGTTCGGATCGGGATGAGGCAGACCCGACCCGCCTGCATTAATCTACACAAAACTTCGCAATGTCTTCGGCTCGAAAGATCCGCACCTGTTCGGATCGGGACCGAACCGATAACCTTCTACTCTACACAGAAGTGCGCGCACGCTCTCTGCTGGAACAACCGGCTCGGTTCGGATCCGATCCGAACCGACTGGGCCTGCTGATGCCACACTTCAGATTTGACCGATTCTCTTGCCATAACCACCTCGTACAAACGCGGATCGGCCTCCACCCGTCCTAGCACGACGTGATGACCACTTCTCCACTACTTCCAAGATCACCTCAGCGCGTGCCACGTGCGCCTACGATCCGACCCGATTCAGACTCCCTGGCACTCCTCTACGCCTGTAAATACACAACGACATGGCCATTTCAAGGGACTTTTGGCACTTGTTCTGGAGGGATTCCACCATTATCGACACAAGGACTTTGTGAACAGCGGAAGACCGCCCTCTAATCAATCAAAACACGAGGATTTCGTGTATAATCTTCCCTTTAATCTCCTCTTCTTCACTGTAAACACGACGATTTCGTGTATAAACTGCAAACAAACATCATTGTAATAGTTTTCTTAGGATTTAAGAAACTATAAAGTGGACGAAGGCTTGGATTGAGCCGAACCACTATAAAAATATTGTGCGTATCCTTTACTTTTACTGGTTTTTCTGCATTGTTCTGTGGTCGTGAGGTTGTCACGTTGAATTTGGGTGTTAGTACCAAAATTTGGTCTAACATTTTCACATATATTTGCTTTCTCTTCTTCGCAGGTATGGATTATACTTGCAGCTGGCAGGCCCGGCGCGGCCTTGGATTTCTTGGATTATCCAGAACACATCTTCCTTCATTCAGCAAGATATGTTCTAGGGGATAAAATGTTGACCCGCGTTTTAGTCAAAGCAGTCATACATGGAATCTCTTCTCAACAATACGCTCAAGTGTTGGGAATACCGTCAGAAGACAGCAAGCGATTTGGTTGAAATCGCATCACAAACAAAGAATGGCCCGGAACTCCTATCAGACGACCTTTTCTGGGCCCGAAATCATCAGTTACGGAGCTGAGCTCTGTAATTCTCGTAGCTCTCTGAATAAGCTTCAGTTTGAGCTTTGGTTCAACTCAATCGGACTTACGGTTTGAAAGTTATGCCCATTTCCGTGAACGCATGCAGAACCGGAAACTTGGATTTGGAATTAGCATATCCCTTTCGGATCGGATCGGCTCGGCCTAGGAGGACCGGATCGGATTAAGACATCACTCCTTCACCAACTCAGCATCTTCCCTTCAACGCACAGGTGCCGGCTCGGATTGGAGACCCCGGTTCGGATCGGGATGAGGCAGACCCGACCCGCCTGCATTAATCTACACAAAACTTCGCAATGTCTTCGGCTCGAAAGATCCGCACCTGTTCGGATCGGGACCGAACCGATAACCTTCTACTCTACACAGAAGTGCGCGCACGCTCTCTGCTGGAACAACCGGCTCGGTTCGGATCCGATCCGAACCGACTGGGCCTGCTGATGCCACACTTCAGATTTGACCGATTCTCTTGCCATAACCACCTCGTACAAACGCGGATCGGCCTCCACCCGTCCTAGCACGACGTGATGACCACTTCTCCACTACTTCCAAGATCACCTCAGCGCGTGCCACGTGCGCCTACGATCCGACCCGATTCAGACTCCCTGGCACTCCTCTACGCCTGTAAATACACAACGACATGGCCATTTCAAGGGACTTTTGGCACTTGTTCTGGAGGGATTCCACCATTATCGACACAAGGACTTTGTGAACAGCGGAAGACCGCCCTCTAATCAATCAAAACACGAGGATTTCGTGTATAATCTTCCCTTTAATCTCCTCTTCTTCACTGTAAACACGACGATTTCGTGTATAAACTGCAAACAAACATCATTGTAATAGTTTTCTTAGGATTTAAGAAACTATAAAGTGGACGAAGGCTTGGATTGAGCCGAACCACTATAAAAATATTGTGCGTATCCTTTACTTTTACTGGTTTTTCTGCATTGTTCTGTGGTCGTGAGGTTGTCACGTTGAATTTGGGTGTTAGTACCAAAATTTGGTCTAACATTTTCACATATATTTGCTTTCTCTTCTTCGCAGGTATGGATTATACTTGCAGCTGGCAGGCCCGGCGCGGCCTTGGATTTCTTGGATTATCCAGAACACATCTTCCTTCATTCAGCAAGATATGTTCTAGGGGATAAAATGTTGACCCGCGTTTTAGTCAAAGCAGTCATACATGGAATCTCTTCTCAACAATACGCTCAAGTGTTGGGAATACCGTCAGAAGACAGCAAGCGATTTGGTTGAAATCGCATCACAAACAAAGAATGGCCCGGAACTCCTATCAGACGACCTTTTCTGGGCCCGAAATCATCAGTTACGGAGCTGAGCTCTGTAATTCTCGTAGCTCTCTGAATAAGCTTCAGTTTGAGCTTTGGTTCAACTCAATCGGACTTACGGTTTGAAAGTTATGCCCATTTCCGTGAACGCATGCAGAACCGGAAACTTGGATTTGGAATTAGCATATCCCTTTCGGATCGGATCGGCTCGGCCTAGGAGGACCGGATCGGATTAAGACATCACTCCTTCACCAACTCAGCATCTTCCCTTCAACGCACAGGTGCCGGCTCGGATTGGATACCCCGGTTCGGATCGGGATGAGGCAGACCCGACCCGCCTGCATTAATCTACACAAAACTTCGCAATGTCTTCGGCTCGAAAGATCCGCACCTGTTCGGATCGGGACCGAACCGATAACCTTCTACTCTACACAGAAGTGCGCGCACGCTCTCTGCTGGAACAACCGGCTCGGTTCGGATCCGATCCGAACCGACTGGGCCTGCTGATGCCACACTTCAGATTTGACCGATTCTCTTGCCATAACCACCTCGTACAAACGCGGATCGGCCTCCACCCGTCCTAGCACGACGTGATGACCACTTCTCCACTACTTCCAAGATCACCTCAGCGCGTGCCACGTGCGCCTACGATCCGACCCGATTCAGACTCCCTGGCACTCCTCTACGCCTGTAAATACACAACGACATGGCCATTTCAGGGGACTTTTGGCACTTGTTCTGGAGGGATTCCACCTTTATCGACACAAGGACTTTGTGAACAGCGGAAGACCGCCCTCTAATCAATCAAAACACGAGGATTTCGTGTATAATCTTCCCTTTAATCTCCTCTTCTTCACTGTAAACACGACGATTTCGTGTATAAACTGCAAACAAACATCATTGTAATAGTTTTCTTAGGATTTAAGAAACTATAAAGTGGACGAAGGCTTGGATTGAGCCGAACCACTATAAAAATATTGTGCGTATCCTTTACTTTTACTGGTTTTTCTGCATTGTTCTGTGGTCGTGAGGTTGTCACGTTGAATTTGGGTGTTAGTACCAAAATTTGGTCTAACATTTTCACATATATTTGCTTTCTCTTCTTCGCAGGTATGGATTATACTTGCAGCTGGCAGGCCCGGCGCGGCCTTGGATTTCTTGGATTATCCAGAACACATCTTCCTTCATTCAGCAAGATATGTTCTAGGGGATAAAATGTTGACCCGCGTTTTAGTCAAAGCAGTCATACATGGAATCTCTTCTCAACAATACGCTCAAGTGTTGGGAATACCGTCAGAAGACAGCAAGCGATTTGGTTGAAATCGCATCACAAACAAAGAATGGCCCGGAACTCCTATCAGACGACCTTTTCTGGGCCCGAAATCATCAGTTACGGAGCTGGGCTCTGTAATTCTCGTAGCTCTCTGAATAAGCTTCAGTTTGAGCTTTGGTTCAACTCAATCGGACTTACGGTTTGAAAGTTATGCCCATTTCCGTGAACGCATGCAGAACCGGAAACTTGGATTTGGAATTAGCATATCCCTTTCGGATCGGATCGGCTCGGCCTAGGAGGACCGGATCGGATTAAGACATCACTCCTTCACCAACTCAGCATCTTCCCTTCAACGCACAGGTGCCGGCTCGGATTGGATACCCCGGTTCGGATCGGGATGAGGCAGACCCGACCCGCCTGCATTAATCTACACAAAACTTCGCAATGTCTTCGGCTCGAAAGATCCGCACCTGTTCGGATCGGGACCGAACCGATAACCTTCTACTCTACACAGAAGTGCGCGCACGCTCTCTGCTGGAACAACCGGCTCGGTTCGGATCCGATCCGAACCGACTGGGCCTGCTGATGCCACACTTCAGATTTGACCGATTCTCTTGCCATAACCACCTCGTACAAACGCGGATCGGCCTCCACCCGTCCTAGCACGACGTGATGACCACTTCTCCACTACTTCCAAGATCACCTCAGCGCGTGCCACGTGCGCCTACGATCCGACCCGATTCAGACTCCCTGGCACTCCTCTACGCCTGTAAATACACAACGACATGGCCATTTCAGGGGACTTTTGGCACTTGTTCTGGAGGGATTCCACCTTTATCGACACAAGGACTTTGTGAACAGCGGAAGACCGCCCTCTAATCAATCAAAACACGAGGATTTCGTGTATAATCTTCCCTTTAATCTCCTCTTCTTCACTGTAAACACGACGATTTCGTGTATAAACTGCAAACAAACATCATTGTAATAGTTTTCTTAGGATTTAAGAAACTATAAAGTGGACGAAGGCTTGGATTGAGCCGAACCACTATAAAAATATTGTGCGTATCCTTTACTTTTACTGGTTTTTCTGCATTGTTCTGTGGTCGTGAGGTTGTCACGTTGAATTTGGGTGTTAGTACCAAAATTTGGTCTAACATTTTCACATATATTTGCTTTCTCTTCTTCGCAGGTATGGATTATACTTGCAGCTGGCAGGCCCGGCGCGGCCTTGGATTTCTTGGATTATCCAGAACACATCTTCCTTCATTCAGCAAGATATGTTCTAGGGGATAAAATGTTGACCCGCGTTTTAGTCAAAGCAGTCATACATGGAATCTCTTCTCAACAATACGCTCAAGTGTTGGGAATACCGTCAGAAGACAGCAAGCGATTTGGTTGAAATCGCATCACAAACAAAGAATGGCCCGGAACTCCTATCAGACGACCTTTTCTGGGCCCGAAATCATCAGTTACGGAGCTGGGCTCTGTAATTCTCGTAGCTCTCTGAATAAGCTTCAGTTTGAGCTTTGGTTCAACTCAATCGGACTTACGGTTTGAAAGTTATGCCCATTTCCGTGAACGCATGCAGAACCGGAAACTTGGATTTGGAATTAGCATATCCCTTTCGGATCGGATCGGCTCGGCCTAGGAGGACCGGATCGGATTAAGACATCACTCCTTCACCAACTCAGCATCTTCCCTTCAACGCACAGGTGCCGGCTCGGATTGGATACCCCGGTTCGGATCGGGATGAGGCAGACCCGACCCGCCTGCATTAATCTACACAAAACTTCGCAATGTCTTCGGCTCGAAAGATCCGCACCTGTTCGGATCGGGACCGAACCGATAACCTTCTACTCTACACAGAAGTGCGCGCACGCTCTCTGCTGGAACAACCGGCTCGGTTCGGATCCGATCCGAACCGACTGGGCCTGCTGATGCCACACTTCAGATTTGACCGATTCTCTTGCCATAACCACCTCGTACAAACGCGGATCGGCCTCCACCCGTCCTAGCACGACGTGATGACCACTTCTCCACTACTTCCAAGATCACCTCAGCGCGTGCCACGTGCGCCTACGATCCGACCCGATTCAGACTCCCTGGCACTCCTCTACGCCTGTAAATACACAACGACATGGCCATTTCAGGGGACTTTTGGCACTTGTTCTGGAGGGATTCCACCTTTATCGACACAAGGACTTTGTGAACAGCGGAAGACCGCCCTCTAATCAATCAAAACACGAGGATTTCGTGTATAATCTTCCCTTTAATCTCCTCTTCTTCACTGTAAACACGACGATTTCGTGTATAAACTGCAAACAAACATCATTGTAATAGTTTTCTTAGGATTTAAGAAACTATAAAGTGGACGAAGGCTTGGATTGAGCCGAACCACTATAAAAATATTGTGCGTATCCTTTACTTTTACTGGTTTTTCTGCATTGTTCTGTGGTCGTGAGGTTGTCACGTTGAATTTGGGTGTTAGTACCAAAATTTGGTCTAACATTTTCACATATATTTGCTTTCTCTTCTTCGCAGGTATGGATTATACTTGCAGCTGGCAGGCCCGGCGCGGCCTTGGATTTCTTGGATTATCCAGAACACATCTTCCTTCATTCAGCAAGATATGTTCTAGGGGATAAAATGTTGACCCGCGTTTTAGTCAAAGCAGTCATACATGGAATCTCTTCTCAACAATACGCTCAAGTGTTGGGAATACCGTCAGAAGACAGCAAGCGATTTGGTTGAAATCGCATCACAAACAAAGAATGGCCCGGAACTCCTATCAGACGACCTTTTCTGGGCCCGAAATCATCAGTTACGGAGCTGGGCTCTGTAATTCTCGTAGCTCTCTGAATAAGCTTCAGTTTGAGCTTTGGTTCAACTCAATCGGACTTACGGTTTGAAAGTTATGCCCATTTCCGTGAACGCATGCAGAACCGGAAACTTGGATTTGGAATTAGCATATCCCTTTCGGATCGGATCGGCTCGGCCTAGGAGGACCGGATCGGATTAAGACATCACTCCTTCACCAACTCAGCATCTTCCCTTCAACGCACAGGTGCCGGCTCGGATTGGATACCCCGGTTCGGATCGGGATGAGGCAGACCCGACCCGCCTGCATTAATCTACACAAAACTTCGCAATGTCTTCGGCTCGAAAGATCCGCACCTGTTCGGATCGGGACCGAACCGATAACCTTCTACTCTACACAGAAGTGCGCGCACGCTCTCTGCTGGAACAACCGGCTCGGTTCGGATCCGATCCGAACCGACTGGGCCTGCTGATGCCACACTTCAGATTTGACCGATTCTCTTGCCATAACCACCTCGTACAAACGCGGATCGGCCTCCACCCGTCCTAGCACGACGTGATGACCACTTCTCCACTACTTCCAAGATCACCTCAGCGCGTGCCACGTGCGCCTACGATCCGACCCGATTCAGACTCCCTGGCACTCCTCTACGCCTGTAAATACACAACGACATGGCCATTTCAGGGGACTTTTGGCACTTGTTCTGGAGGGATTCCACCTTTATCGACACAAGGACTTTGTGAACAGCGGAAGACCGCCCTCTAATCAATCAAAACACGAGGATTTCGTGTATAATCTTCCCTTTAATCTCCTCTTCTTCACTGTAAACACGACGATTTCGTGTATAAACTGCAAACAAACATCATTGTAATAGTTTTCTTAGGATTTAAGAAACTATAAAGTGGACGAAGGCTTGGATTGAGCCGAACCACTATAAAAATATTGTGCGTATCCTTTACTTTTACTGGTTTTTCTGCATTGTTCTGTGGTCGTGAGGTTGTCACGTTGAATTTGGGTGTTAGTACCAAAATTTGGTCTAACATTTTCACATATATTTGCTTTCTCTTCTTCGCAGGTATGGATTATACTTGCAGCTGGCAGGCCCGGCGCGGCCTTGGATTTCTTGGATTATCCAGAACACATCTTCCTTCATTCAGCAAGATATGTTCTAGGGGATAAAATGTTGACCCGCGTTTTAGTCAAAGCAGTCATACATGGAATCTCTTCTCAACAATACGCTCAAGTGTTGGGAATACCGTCAGAAGACAGCAAGCGATTTGGTTGAAATCGCATCACAAACAAAGAATGGCCCGGAACTCCTATCAGACGACCTTTTCTGGGCCCGAAATCATCAGTTACGGAGCTGGGCTCTGTAATTCTCGTAGCTCTCTGAATAAGCTTCAGTTTGAGCTTTGGTTCAACTCAATCGGACTTACGGTTTGAAAGTTATGCCCATTTCCGTGAACGCATGCAGAACCGGAAACTTGGATTTGGAATTAGCATATCCCTTTCGGATCGGATCGGCTCGGCCTAGGAGGACCGGATCGGATTAAGACATCACTCCTTCACCAACTCAGCATCTTCCCTTCAACGCACAGGTGCCGGCTCGGATTGGATACCCCGGTTCGGATCGGGATGAGGCAGACCCGACCCGCCTGCATTAATCTACACAAAACTTCGCAATGTCTTCGGCTCGAAAGATCCGCACCTGTTCGGATCGGGACCGAACCGATAACCTTCTACTCTACACAGAAGTGCGCGCACGCTCTCTGCTGGAACAACCGGCTCGGTTCGGATCCGATCCGAACCGACTGGGCCTGCTGATGCCACACTTCAGATTTGACCGATTCTCTTGCCATAACCACCTCGTACAAACGCGGATCGGCCTCCACCCGTCCTAGCACGACGTGATGACCACTTCTCCACTACTTCCAAGATCACCTCAGCGCGTGCCACGTGCGCCTACGATCCGACCCGATTCAGACTCCCTGGCACTCCTCTACGCCTGTAAATACACAACGACATGGCCATTTCAGGGGACTTTTGGCACTTGTTCTGGAGGGATTCCACCTTTATCGACACAAGGACTTTGTGAACAGCGGAAGACCGCCCTCTAATCAATCAAAACACGAGGATTTCGTGTATAATCTTCCCTTTAATCTCCTCTTCTTCACTGTAAACACGACGATTTCGTGTATAAACTGCAAACAAACATCATTGTAATAGTTTTCTTAGGATTTAAGAAACTATAAAGTGGACGAAGGCTTTGATTGAGCCGAACCACTATAAAAATATTGTGCGTATCCTTTACTTTTACTGGTTTTTCTGCATTGTTCTGTGGTCGTGAGGTTGTCACGTTGAATTTGGGTGTTAGTACCAAAATTTGGTCTAACATTTTCACATATATTTGCTTTCTCTTCTTCGCAGGTATGGATTATACTTGCAGCTGGCAGGCCCGGCGCGGCCTTGGATTTCTTGGATTATCCAGAACACATCTTCCTTCATTCAGCAAGATATGTTCTAGGGGATAAAATGTTGACCCGCGTTTTAGTCAAAGCAGTCATACATGGAATCTCTTCTCAACAATACGCTCAAGTGTTGGGAATACCGTCAGAAGACAGCAAGCGATTTGGTTGAAATCGCATCACAAACAAAGAATGGCCCGGAACTCCTATCAGACGACCTTTTCTGGGCCCGAAATCATCAGTTACGGAGCTGGGCTCTGTAATTCTCGTAGCTCTCTGAATAAGCTTCAGTTTGAGCTTTGGTTCAACTCAATCGGACTTACGGTTTGAAAGTTATGCCCATTTCCGTGAACGCATGCAGAACCGGAAACTTGGATTTGGAATTAGCATATCCCTTTCGGATCGGATCGGCTCGGCCTAGGAGGACCGGATCGGATTAAGACATCACTCCTTCACCAACTCAGCATCTTCCCTTCAACGCACAGGTGCCGGCTCGGATTGGATACCCCGGTTCGGATCGGGATGAGGCAGACCCGACCCGCCTGCATTAATCTACACAAAACTTCGCAATGTCTTCGGCTCGAAAGATCCGCACCTGTTCGGATCGGGACCGAACCGATAACCTTCTACTCTACACAGAAGTGCGCGCACGCTCTCTGCTGGAACAACCGGCTCGGTTCGGATCCGATCCGAACCGACTGGGCCTGCTGATGCCACACTTCAGATTTGACCGATTCTCTTGCCATAACCACCTCGTACAAACGCGGATCGGCCTCCACCCGTCCTAGCACGACGTGATGACCACTTCTCCACTACTTCCAAGATCACCTCAGCGCGTGCCACGTGCGCCTACGATCCGACCCGATTCAGACTCCCTGGCACTCCTCTACGCCTGTAAATACACAACGACATGGCCATTTCAGGGGACTTTTGGCACTTGTTCTGGAGGGATTCCACCTTTATCGACACAAGGACTTTGTGAACAGCGGAAGACCGCCCTCTAATCAATCAAAACACGAGGATTTCGTGTATAATCTTCCCTTTAATCTCCTCTTCTTCACTGTAAACACGACGATTTCGTGTATAAACTGCAAACAAACATCATTGTAATAGTTTTCTTAGGATTTAAGAAACTATAAAGTGGACGAAGGCTTGGATTGAGCCGAACCACTATAAAAATATTGTGCGTATCCTTTACTTTTACTGGTTTTTCTGCATTGTTCTGTGGTCGTGAGGTTGTCACGTTGAATTTGGGTGTTAGTACCAAAATTTGGTCTAACATTTTCACATATATTTGCTTTCTCTTCTTCGCAGGTATGGATTATACTTGCAGCTGGCAGGCCCGGCGCGGCCTTGGATTTCTTGGATTATCCAGAACACATCTTCCTTCATTCAGCAAGATATGTTCTAGGGGATAAAATGTTGACCCGCGTTTTAGTCAAAGCAGTCATACATGGAATCTCTTCTCAACAATACGCTCAAGTGTTGGGAATACCGTCAGAAGACAGCAAGCGATTTGGTTGAAATCGCATCACAAACAAAGAATGGCCCGGAACTCCTATCAGACGACCTTTTCTGGGCCCGAAATCATCAGTTACGGAGCTGGGCTCTGTAATTCTCGTAGCTCTCTGAATAAGCTTCAGTTTGAGCTTTGGTTCAACTCAATCGGACTTACGGTTTGAAAGTTATGCCCATTTCCGTGAACGCATGCAGAACCGGAAACTTGGATTTGGAATTAGCATATCCCTTTCGGATCGGATCGGCTCGGCCTAGGAGGACCGGATCGGATTAAGACATCACTCCTTCACCAACTCAGCATCTTCCCTTCAACGCACAGGTGCCGGCTCGGATTGGATACCCCGGTTCGGATCGGGATGAGGCAGACCCGACCCGCCTGCATTAATCTACACAAAACTTCGCAATGTCTTCGGCTCGAAAGATCCGCACCTGTTCGGATCGGGACCGAACCGATAACCTTCTACTCTACACAGAAGTGCGCGCACGCTCTCTGCTGGAACAACCGGCTCGGTTCGGATCCGATCCGAACCGACTGGGCCTGCTGATGCCACACTTCAGATTTGACCGATTCTCTTGCCATAACCACCTCGTACAAACGCGGATCGGCCTCCACCCGTCCTAGCACGACGTGATGACCACTTCTCCACTACTTCCAAGATCACCTCAGCGCGTGCCACGTGCGCCTACGATCCGACCCGATTCAGACTCCCTGGCACTCCTCTACGCCTGTAAATACACAACGACATGGCCATTTCAGGGGACTTTTGGCACTTGTTCTGGAGGGATTCCACCTTTATCGACACAAGGACTTTGTGAACAGCGGAAGACCGCCCTCTAATCAATCAAAACACGAGGATTTCGTGTATAATCTTCCCTTTAATCTCCTCTTCTTCACTGTAAACACGACGATTTCGTGTATAAACTGCAAACAAACATCATTGTAATAGTTTTCTTAGGATTTAAGAAACTATAAAGTGGACGAAGGCTTGGATTGAGCCGAACCACTATAAAAATATTGTGCGTATCCTTTACTTTTACTGGTTTTTCTGCATTGTTCTGTGGTCGTGAGGTTGTCACGTTGAATTTGGGTGTTAGTACCAAAATTTGGTCTAACATTTTCACATATATTTGCTTTCTCTTCTTCGCAGGTATGGATTATACTTGCAGCTGGCAGGCCCGGCGCGGCCTTGGATTTCTTGGATTATCCAGAACACATCTTCCTTCATTCAGCAAGATATGTTCTAGGGGATAAAATGTTGACCCGCGTTTTAGTCAAAGCAGTCATACATGGAATCTCTTCTCAACAATACGCTCAAGTGTTGGGAATACCGTCAGAAGACAGCAAGCGATTTGGTTGAAATCGCATCACAAACAAAGAATGGCCCGGAACTCCTATCAGACGACCTTTTCTGGGCCCGAAATCATCAGTTACGGAGCTGGGCTCTGTAATTCTCGTAGCTCTCTGAATAAGCTTCAGTTTGAGCTTTGGTTCAACTCAATCGGACTTACGGTTTGAAAGTTATGCCCATTTCCGTGAACGCATGCAGAACCGGAAACTTGGATTTGGAATTAGCATATCCCTTTCGGATCGGATCGGCTCGGCCTAGGAGGACCGGATCGGATTAAGACATCACTCCTTCACCAACTCAGCATCTTCCCTTCAACGCACAGGTGCCGGCTCGGATTGGATACCCCGGTTCGGATCGGGATGAGGCAGACCCGACCCGCCTGCATTAATCTACACAAAACTTCGCAATGTCTTCGGCTCGAAAGATCCGCACCTGTTCGGATCGGGACCGAACCGATAACCTTCTACTCTACACAGAAGTGCGCGCACGCTCTCTGCTGGAACAACCGGCTCGGTTCGGATCCGATCCGAACCGACTGGGCCTGCTGATGCCACACTTCAGATTTGACCGATTCTCTTGCCATAACCACCTCGTACAAACGCGGATCGGCCTCCACCCGTCCTAGCACGACGTGATGACCACTTCTCCACTACTTCCAAGATCACCTCAGCGCGTGCCACGTGCGCCTACGATCCGACCCGATTCAGACTCCCTGGCACTCCTCTACGCCTGTAAATACACAACGACATGGCCATTTCAGGGGACTTTTGGCACTTGTTCTGGAGGGATTCCACCTTTATCGACACAAGGACTTTGTGAACAGCGGAAGACCGCCCTCTAATCAATCAAAACACGAGGATTTCGTGTATAATCTTCCCTTTAATCTCCTCTTCTTCACTGTAAACACGACGATTTCGTGTATAAACTGCAAACAAACATCATTGTAATAGTTTTCTTAGGATTTAAGAAACTATAAAGTGGACGAAGGCTTGGATTGAGCCGAACCACTATAAAAATATTGTGCGTATCCTTTACTTTTACTGGTTTTTCTGCATTGTTCTGTGGTCGTGAGGTTGTCACGTTGAATTTGGGTGTTAGTACCAAAATTTGGTCTAACATTTTCACATATATTTGCTTTCTCTTCTTCGCAGGTATGGATTATACTTGCAGCTGGCAGGCCCGGCGCGGCCTTGGATTTCTTGGATTATCCAGAACACATCTTCCTTCATTCAGCAAGATATGTTCTAGGGGATAAAATGTTGACCCGCGTTTTAGTCAAAGCAGTCATACATGGAATCTCTTCTCAACAATACGCTCAAGTGTTGGGAATACCGTCAGAAGACAGCAAGCGATTTGGTTGAAATCGCATCACAAACAAAGAATGGCCCGGAACTCCTATCAGACGACCTTTTCTGGGCCCGAAATCATCAGTTACGGAGCTGGGCTCTGTAATTCTCGTAGCTCTCTGAATAAGCTTCAGTTTGAGCTTTGGTTCAACTCAATCGGACTTACGGTTTGAAAGTTATGCCCATTTCCGTGAACGCATGCAGAACCGGAAACTTGGATTTGGAATTAGCATATCCCTTTCGGATCGGATCGGCTCGGCCTAGGAGGACCGGATCGGATTAAGACATCACTCCTTCACCAACTCAGCATCTTCCCTTCAACGCACAGGTGCCGGCTCGGATTGGATACCCCGGTTCGGATCGGGATGAGGCAGACCCGACCCGCCTGCATTAATCTACACAAAACTTCGCAATGTCTTCGGCTCGAAAGATCCGCACCTGTTCGGATCGGGACCGAACCGATAACCTTCTACTCTACACAGAAGTGCGCGCACGCTCTCTGCTGGAACAACCGGCTCGGTTCGGATCCGATCCGAACCGACTGGGCCTGCTGATGCCACACTTCAGATTTGACCGATTCTCTTGCCATAACCACCTCGTACAAACGCGGATCGGCCTCCACCCGTCCTAGCACGACGTGATGACCACTTCTCCACTACTTCCAAGATCACCTCAGCGCGTGCCACGTGCGCCTACGATCCGACCCGATTCAGACTCCCTGGCACTCCTCTACGCCTGTAAATACACAACGACATGGCCATTTCAGGGGACTTTTGGCACTTGTTCTGGAGGGATTCCACCTTTATCGACACAAGGACTTTGTGAACAGCGGAAGACCGCCCTCTAATCAATCAAAACACGAGGATTTCGTGTATAATCTTCCCTTTAATCTCCTCTTCTTCACTGTAAACACGATGATTTCGTGTATAAACTGCAAACAAACATCATTGTAATAGTTTTCTTAGGATTTAAGAAACTATAAAGTGGACGAAGGCTTGGATTGAGCCGAACCACTATAAAAATATTGTGCGTATCCTTTACTTTTACTGGTTTTTCTGCATTGTTCTGTGGTCGTGAGGTTGTCACGTTGAATTTGGGTGTTAGTACCAAAATTTGGTCTAACATTTTCACATATATTTGCTTTCTCTTCTTCGCAGGTATGGATTATACTTGCAGCTGGCAGGCCCGGCGCGGCCTTGGATTTCTTGGATTATCCAGAACACATCTTCCTTCATTCAGCAAGATATGTTCTAGGGGATAAAATGTTGACCCGCGTTTTAGTCAAAGCAGTCATACATGGAATCTCTTCTCAACAATACGCTCAAGTGTTGGGAATACCGTCAGAAGACAGCAAGCGATTTGGTTGAAATCGCATCACAAACAAAGAATGGCCCGGAACTCCTATCAGACGACCTTTTCTGGGCCCGAAATCATCAGTTACGGAGCTGGGCTCTGTAATTCTCGTAGCTCTCTGAATAAGCTTCAGTTTGAGCTTTGGTTCAACTCAATCGGACTTACGGTTTGAAAGTTATGCCCATTTCCGTGAACGCATGCAGAACCGGAAACTTGGATTTGGAATTAGCATATCCCTTTCGGATCGGATCGGCTCGGCCTAGGAGGACCGGATCGGATTAAGACATCACTCCTTCACCAACTCAGCATCTTCCCTTCAACGCACAGGTGCCGGCTCGGATTGGATACCCCGGTTCGGATCGGGATGAGGCAGACCCGACCCGCCTGCATTAATCTACACAAAACTTCGCAATGTCTTCGGCTCGAAAGATCCGCACCTGTTCGGATCGGGACCGAACCGATAACCTTCTACTCTACACAGAAGTGCGCGCACGCTCTCTGCTGGAACAACCGGCTCGGTTCGGATCCGATCCGAACCGACTGGGCCTGCTGATGCCACACTTCAGATTTGACCGATTCTCTTGCCATAACCACCTCGTACAAACGCGGATCGGCCTCCACCCGTCCTAGCACGACGTGATGACCACTTCTCCACTACTTCCAAGATCACCTCAGCGCGTGCCACGTGCGCCTACGATCCGACCCGATTCAGACTCCCTGGCACTCCTCTACGCCTGTAAATACACAACGACATGGCCATTTCAGGGGACTTTTGGCACTTGTTCTGGAGGGATTCCACCTTTATCGACACAAGGACTTTGTGAACAGCGGAAGACCGCCCTCTAATCAATCAAAACACGAGGATTTCGTGTATAATCTTCCCTTTAATCTCCTCTTCTTCACTGTAAACACGATGATTTCGTGTATAAACTGCAAACAAACATCATTGTAATAGTTTTCTTAGGATTTAAGAAACTATAAAGTGGACGAAGGCTTGGATTGAGCCGAACCACTATAAAAATATTGTGCGTATCCTTTACTTTTACTGGTTTTTCTGCATTGTTCTGTGGTCGTGAGGTTGTCACGTTGAATTTGGGTGTTAGTACCAAAATTTGGTCTAACATTTTCACATATATTTGCTTTCTCTTCTTCGCAGGTATGGATTATACTTGCAGCTGGCAGGCCCGGCGCGGCCTTGGATTTCTTGGATTATCCAGAACACATCTTCCTTCATTCAGCAAGATATGTTCTAGGGGATAAAATGTTGACCCGCGTTTTAGTCAAAGCAGTCATACATGGAATCTCTTCTCAACAATACGCTCAAGTGTTGGGAATACCGTCAGAAGACAGCAAGCGATTTGGTTGAAATCGCATCACAAACAAAGAATGGCCCGGAACTCCTATCAGACGACCTTTTCTGGGCCCGAAATCATCAGTTACGGAGCTGGGCTCTGTAATTCTCGTAGCTCTCTGAATAAGCTTCAGTTTGAGCTTTGGTTCAACTCAATCGGACTTACGGTTTGAAAGTTATGCCCATTTCCGTGAACGCATGCAGAACCGGAAACTTGGATTTGGAATTAGCATATCCCTTTCGGATCGGATCGGCTCGGCCTAGGAGGACCGGATCGGATTAAGACATCACTCCTTCACCAACTCAGCATCTTCCCTTCAACGCACAGGTGCCGGCTCGGATTGGAGACCCCGGTTCGGATCGGGATGAGGCAGACCCGACCCGCCTGCATTAATCTACACAAAACTTCGCAATGTCTTCGGCTCGAAAGCTCCGCACCTGTTCGGATCGGGACCGAACCGATAACCTTCTACTCTACACAGAAGTGCGCGCACGCTCTCTGCTGGAACAACCGGCTCGGTTCGGATCCGATCCGAACCGACTGGGCCTGCTGATGCCACACTTCAGATTTGACCGATTCTCTTGCCATAACCACCTCGTACAAACGCGGATCGGCCTCCACCCGTCCTAGCACGACGTGATGACCACTTCTCCACTACTTCCAAGATCACCTCAGCGCGTGCCACGTGCGCCTACGATCCGACCCGATTCAGACTCCCTGGCACTCCTCTACGCCTGTAAATACACAACGACATGGCCATTTCAAGGGACTTTTGGCACTTGTTCTGGAGGGATTCCACCATTATCGACACAAGGACTTTGTGAACAGCGGAAGACCGCCCTCTAATCAATCAAAACACGAGGATTTCGTGTATAATCTTCCCTTTAATCTCCTCTTCTTCACTGTAAACACGACGATTTCGTGTATAAACTGCAAACAAACATCATTGTAATAGTTTTCTTAGGATTTAAGAAACTATAAAGTGGACGAAGGCTTGGATTGAGCCGAACCACTATAAAAATATTGTGCGTATCCTTTACTTTTACTGGTTTTTCTGCATTGTTCTGTGGTCGTGAGGTTGTCACGTTGAATTTGGGTGTTAGTACCAAAATTTGGTCTAACATTTTCACATATATTTGCTTTCTCTTCTTCGCAGGTATGGATTATACTTGCAGCTGGCAGGCCCGGCGCGGCCTTGGATTTCTTGGATTATCCAGAACACATCTTCCTTCATTCAGCAAGATATGTTCTAGGGGATAAAATGTTGACCCGCGTTTTAGTCAAAGCAGTCATACATGGAATCTCTTCTCAACAATACGCTCAAGTGTTGGGAATACCGTCAGAAGACAGCAAGCGATTTGGTTGAAATCGCATCACAAACAAAGAATGGCCCGGAACTCCTATCAGACGACCTTTTCTGGGCCCGAAATCATCAGTTACGGAGCTGGGCTCTGTAATTCTCGTAGCTCTCTGAATAAGCTTCAGTTTGAGCTTTGGTTCAACTCAATCGGACTTACGGTTTGAAAGTTATGCCCATTTCCGTGAACGCATGCAGAACCGGAAACTTGGATTTGGAATTAGCATATCCCTTTCGGATCGGATCGGCTCGGCCTAGGAGGACCGGATCGGATTAAGACATCACTCCTTCACCAACTCAGCATCTTCCCTTCAACGCACAGGTGCCGGCTCGGATTGGAGACCCCGGTTCGGATCGGGATGAGGCAGACCCGACCCGCCTGCATTAATCTACACAAAACTTCGCAATGTCTTCGGCTCGAAAGCTCCGCACCTGTTCGGATCGGGACCGAACCGATAACCTTCTACTCTACACAGAAGTGCGCGCACGCTCTCTGCTGGAACAACCGGCTCGGTTCGGATCCGATCCGAACCGACTGGGCCTGCTGATGCCACACTTCAGATTTGACCGATTCTCTTGCCATAACCACCTCGTACAAACGCGGATCGGCCTCCACCCGTCCTAGCACGACGTGATGACCACTTCTCCACTACTTCCAAGATCACCTCAGCGCGTGCCACGTGCGCCTACGATCCGACCCGATTCAGACTCCCTGGCACTCCTCTACGCCTGTAAATACACAACGACATGGCCATTTCAAGGGACTTTTGGCACTTGTTCTGGAGGGATTCCACCATTATCGACACAAGGACTTTGTGAACAGCGGAAGACCGCCCTCTAATCAATCAAAACACGAGGATTTCGTGTATAATCTTCCCTTTAATCTCCTCTTCTTCACTGTAAACACGACGATTTCGTGTATAAACTGCAAACAAACATCATTGTAATAGTTTTCTTAGGATTTAAGAAACTATAAAGTGGACGAAGGCTTGGATTGAGCCGAACCACTATAAAAATATTGTGCGTATCCTTTACTTTTACTGGTTTTTCTGCATTGTTCTGTGGTCGTGAGGTTGTCACGTTGAATTTGGGTGTTAGTACCAAAATTTGGTCTAACATTTTCACATATATTTGCTTTCTCTTCTTCGCAGGTATGGATTATACTTGCAGCTGGCAGGCCCGGCGCGGCCTTGGATTTCTTGGATTATCCAGAACACATCTTCCTTCATTCAGCAAGATATGTTCTAGGGGATAAAATGTTGACCCGCGTTTTAGTCAAAGCAGTCATACATGGAATCTCTTCTCAACAATACGCTCAAGTGTTGGGAATACCGTCAGAAGACAGCAAGCGATTTGGTTGAAATCGCATCACAAACAAAGAATGGCCCGGAACTCCTATCAGACGACCTTTTCTGGGCCCGAAATCATCAGTTACGGAGCTGGGCTCTGTAATTCTCGTAGCTCTCTGAATAAGCTTCAGTTTGAGCTTTGGTTCAACTCAATCGGACTTACGGTTTGAAAGTTATGCCCATTTCTGTGAACGCATGCAGAACCGGAAACTTGGATTTGGAATTAGCATATCCCTTTCGGATCGGATCGGCTCGGCCTAGGAGGACCGGATCGGATTAAGACATCACTCCTTCACCAACTCAGCATCTTCCCTTCAACGCACAGGTGCCGGCTCGGATTGGAGACCCCGGTTCGGATCGGGATGAGGCAGACCCGACCCGCCTGCATTAATCTACACAAAACTTCGCAATGTCTTCGGCTCGAAAGCTCCGCACCTGTTCGGATCGGGACCGAACCGATAACCTTCTACTCTACACAGAAGTGCGCGCACGCTCTCTGCTGGAACAACCGGCTCGGTTCGGATCCGATCCGAACCGACTGGGCCTGCTGATGCCACACTTCAGATTTGACCGATTCTCTTGCCATAACCACCTCGTACAAACGCGGATCGGCCTCCACCCGTCCTAGCACGACGTGATGACCACTTCTCCACTACTTCCAAGATCACCTCAGCGCGTGCCACGTGCGCCTACGATCCGACCCGATTCAGACTCCCTGGCACTCCTCTACGCCTGTAAATACACAACGACATGGCCATTTCAAGGGACTTTTGGCACTTGTTCTGGAGGGATTCCACCATTATCGACACAAGGACTTTGTGAACAGCGGAAGACCGCCCTCTAATCAATCAAAACACGAGGATTTCGTGTATAATCTTCCCTTTAATCTCCTCTTCTTCACTGTAAACACGACGATTTCGTGTATAAACTGCAAACAAACATCATTGTAATAGTTTTCTTAGGATTTAAGAAACTATAAAGTGGACGAAGGCTTGGATTGAGCCGAACCACTATAAAAATATTGTGCGTATCCTTTACTTTTACTGGTTTTTCTGCATTGTTCTGTGGTCGTGAGGTTGTCACGTTGAATTTGGGTGTTAGTACCAAAATTTGGTCTAACATTTTCACATATATTTGCTTTCTCTTCTTCGCAGGTATGGATTATACTTGCAGCTGGCAGGCCCGGCGCGGCCTTGGATTTCTTGGATTATCCAGAACACATCTTCCTTCATTCAGCAAGATATGTTCTAGGGGATAAAATGTTGACCCGCGTTTTAGTCAAAGCAGTCATACATGGAATCTCTTCTCAACAATACGCTCAAGTGTTGGGAATACCGTCAGAAGACAGCAAGCGATTTGGTTGAAATCGCATCACAAACAAAGAATGGCCCGGAACTCCTATCAGACGACCTTTTCTGGGCCCGAAATCATCAGTTACGGAGCTGGGCTCTGTAATTCTCGTAGCTCTCTGAATAAGCTTCAGTTTGAGCTTTGGTTCAACTCAATCGGACTTACGGTTTGAAAGTTATGCCCATTTCTGTGAACGCATGCAGAACCGGAAACTTGGATTTGGAATTAGCATATCCCTTTCGGATCGGATCGGCTCGGCCTAGGAGGACCGGATCGGATTAAGACATCACTCCTTCACCAACTCAGCATCTTCCCTTCAACGCACAGGTGCCGGCTCGGATTGGAGACCCCGGTTCGGATCGGGATGAGGCAGACCCGACCCGCCTGCATTAATCTACACAAAACTTCGCAATGTCTTCGGCTCGAAAGATCCGCACCTGTTCGGATCGGGACCGAACCGATAACCTTCTACTCTACACAGAAGTGCGCGCACGCTCTCTGCTGGAACAACCGGCTCGGTTCGGATCCGATCCGAACCGACTGGGCCTGCTGATGCCACACTTCAGATCTGACCGATTCTCTTGCCATAACCACCTCGTACAAACGCGGATCGGCCTCCACCCGTCCTAGCACGACGTGATGACCACTTCTCCACTACTTCCAAGATCACCTCAGCGCGTGCCACGTGCGCCTACGATCCGACCCGATTCAGACTCCCTGGCACTCCTCTACGCCTGTAAATACACAACGACATGGCCATTTCAAGGGACTTTTGGCACTAGTTCTGGAGGGATTCCACCATTATCGACACAAGGACTTTGTGAACAGCGGAAGACCGCCCTCTAATCAATCAAAACACGAGGATTTCGTGTATAATCTTCCCTTTAATCTCCTCTTCTTCACTGTAAACACGACGATTTCGTGTATAAACTGCAAACAAACATCATTGTAATAGTTTTCTTAGGATTTAAGAAACTATAAAGTGGACGAAGGCTTGGATTGAGCCGAACCACTATAAAAATATTGTGCGTATCCTTTACTTTTACTGGTTTTTCTGCATTGTTCTGTGGTCGTGAGGTTGTCACGTTGAATTTGGGTGTTAGTACCAAAATTTGGTCTAACATTTTCACATATATTTGCTTTCTCTTCTTCGCAGGTATGGATTATACTTGCAGCTGGCAGGCCCGGCGCGGCCTTGGATTTCTTGGATTATCCAGAACACATCTTCCTTCATTCAGCAAGATATGTTCTAGGGGATAAAATGTTGACCCGCGTTTTAGTCAAAGCAGTCATACATGGAATCTCTTCTCAACAATACGCTCAAGTGTTGGGAATACCGTCAGAAGACAGCAAGCGATTTGGTTGAAATCGCATCACAAACAAAGAATGGCCCGGAACTCCTATCAGACGACCTTTTCTGGGCCCGAAATCATCAGTTACGGAGCTGAGCTCTGTAATTCTCGTAGCTCTCTGAATAAGCTTCAGTTTGAGCTTTGGTTCAACTCAATCGGACTTACGGTTTGAAAGTTATGCCCATTTCCGTGAACGCATGCAGAACCGGAAACATGGATTTGGAATTAGCATATCCCTTTCGGATCGGATCGGCTCGGCCTAGGAGGACCGGATCGGATTAAGACATCACTCCTTCACCAACTCAGCATCTTCCCTTCAACGCACAGGTGCCGGCTCGGATTGGAGACCCCGGTTCGGATCGGGATGAGGCAGACCCGACCCGCCTGCATTAATCTACACAAAACTTCGCAATGTCTTCGGCTCGAAAGCTCCGCACCTGTTCGGATCGGGACCGAACCGATAACCTTCTACTCTACACAGAAGTGCGCGCACGCTCTCTGCTGGAACAACCGGCTCGGTTCGGATCCGATCCGAACCGACTGGGCCTGCTGATGCCACACTTCAGATTTGACCGATTCTCTTGCCATAACCACCTCGTACAAACGCGGATCGGCCTCCACCCGTCCTAGCACGACGTGATGACCACTTCTCCACTACTTCCAAGATCACCTCAGCGCGTGCCACGTGCGCCTACGATCCGACCCGATTCAGACTCCCTGGCACTCCTCTACGCCTGTAAATACACAACGACATGGCCATTTCAAGTGACTTTTGGCACTTGTTCTGGAGGGATTCCACCATTATCGACACAAGGACTTTGTGAACAGCGGAAGACCGCCCTCTAATCAATCAAAACACGAGGATTTCGTGTATAATCTTCCCTTTAATCTCCTCTTCTTCACTGTAAACACGAGGATTTCGTGTATAAACTGCAAACAAACATCATTGTAATAGTTTTCTTAGGATTTAAGAAACTATAAAGTGGACGAAGGCTTGGATTGAGCCGAACCACTATAAAAATATTGTGCGTATCCTTTACTTTTACTGGTTTTTCTGCATTGTTCTGTGGTCGTGAGGTTGTCACGTTGAATTTGGGTGTTAGTACCAAAATTTGGTCTAACATTTTCACATATATTTGCTTTCTCTTCTTCGCAGGTATGGATTATACTTGCAGCTGGCAGGCCCGGCGCGGCCTTGGATTTCTTGGATTATCCAGAACACATCTTCCTTCATTCAGCAAGATATGTTCTAGGGGATAAAATGTTGACCCGCGTTTTAGTCAAAGCAGTCATACATGGAATCTCTTCTCAACAATACGCTCAAGTGTTGGGAATACCGTCAGAAGACAGCAAGCGATTTGGTTGAAATCGCATCACAAACAAAGAATGGCCCGGAACTCCTATCAGACGACCTTTTCTGGGCCCGAAATCATCAGTTACGGAGCTGAGCTCTGTAATTCTCGTAGCTCTCTGAATAAGCTTCAGTTTGAGCTTTGGTTCAACTCAATCGGACTTACGGTTTGAAAGTTATGCCCATTTCCGTGAACGCATGCAGAGCCGGAAACTTGGATATGGAATTAGCATATCCCTTTCGGATCGGATCGGCTCGGCCTAGGAGGACCGGATCGGATTAAGACATCACTCCTTCACCAACTCAGCATCTTCCCTTCAACGCACAGGTGCCGGCTCGGATTGGAGACCCCGGTTCGGATCGGGATGAGGCAGACCCGACCCGCCTGCATTAATCTACACAAAACTTCGCAATGTCTTCGGCTCGAAAGCTCCGCACCTGTTCGGATCGGGACCGAACCGATAACCTTCTACTCTACACAGAAGTGCGCGCACGCTCTCTGCTGGAACAACCGGCTCGGTTCGGATCCGATCCGAACCGACTGGGCCTGCTGATGCCACACTTCAGATTTGACCGATTCTCTTGCCATAACCACCTCGTACAAACGCGGATCGGCCTCCACCCGTCCTAGCACGACGTGATGACCACTTCTCCACTACTTCCAAGATCACCTCAGCGCGTGCCACGTGCGCCTACGATCCGACCCGATTCAGACTCCCTGGCACTCCTCTACGCCTGTAAATACACAACGACATGGCCATTTCAAGGGACTTTTGGCACTAGTTCTGGAGGGATTCCACCATTATCGACACAAGGACTTTGTGAACAGCGGAAGACCGCCCTCTAATCAATCAAAACACGAGGATTTCGTGTATAATCTTCCCTTTAATCTCCTCTTCTTCACTGTAAACACGAGGATTTCGTGTATAAACTGCAAACAAACATCATTGTAATAGTTTTCTTAGGATTTAAGAAACTATAAAGTGGACGAAGGCTTGGATTGAGCCGAACCACTATAAAAATATTGTGCGTATCCTTTACTTTTACTGGTTTTTCTGCATTGTTCTGTGGTCGTGAGGTTGTCACGTTGAATTTGGGTGTTAGTACCAAAATTTGGTCTAACATTTTCACATATATTTGCTTTCTCTTCTTCGCAGGTATGGATTATACTTGCAGCTGGCAGGCCCGGCGCGGCCTTGGATTTCTTGGATTATCCAGAACACATCTTCCTTCATTCAGCAAGATATGTTCTAGGGGATAAAATGTTGACCCGCGTTTTAGTCAAAGCAGTCATACATGGAATCTCTTCTCAACAATACGCTCAAGTGTTGGGAATACCGTCAGAAGACAGCAAGCGATTTGGTTGAAATCGCATCACAAACAAAGAATGGCCCGGAACTCCTATCAGACGACCTTTTCTGGGCCCGAAATCATCAGTTACGGAGCTGAGCTCTGTAATTCTCGTAGCTCTCTGAATAAGCTTCAGTTTGAGCTTTGGTTCAACTCAATCGGACTTACGGTTTGAAAGTTATGCCCATTTCCGTGAACGCATGCAGAGCCGGAAACTTGGATATGGAATTAGCATATCCCTTTCGGATCGGATCGGCTCGGCCTAGGAGGACCGGATCGGATTAAGACATCACTCCTTCACCAACTCAGCATCTTCCCTTCAACGCACAGGTGCCGGCTCGGATTGGAGACCCCGGTTCGGATCGGGATGAGGCAGACCCGACCCGCCTGCATTAATCTACACAAAACTTCGCAATGTCTTCGGCTCGAAAGCTCCGCACCTGTTCGGATCGGGACCGAACCGATAACCTTCTACTCTACACAGAAGTGCGCGCACGCTCTCTGCTGGAACAACCGGCTCGGTTCGGATCCGATCCGAACCGACTGGGCCTGCTGATGCCACACTTCAGATTTGACCGATTCTCTTGCCATAACCACCTCGTACAAACGCGGATCGGCCTCCACCCGTCCTAGCACGACGTGATGACCACTTCTCCACTACTTCCAAGATCACCTCAGCGCGTGCCACGTGCGCCTACGATCCGACCCGATTCAGACTCCCTGGCACTCCTCTACGCCTGTAAATACACAACGACATGGCCATTTCAAGGGACTTTTGGCACTTGTTCTGGAGGGATTCCACCATTATCGACACAAGGACTTTGCGAACAGCGGAAGACCGCCCTCTAATCAATCAAAACACGAGGATTTCGTGTATAATCTTCCCTTTAATCTCCTCTTCTTCACTGTAAACACGAGGATTTCGTGTATAAACTGCAAACAAACATCATTGTAATAGTTTTCTTAGGATTTAAGAAACTATAAAGTGGACGAAGGCTTGGATTGAGCCGAACCACTATAAAAATATTGTGCGTATCCTTTACTTTTACTGGTTTTTCTGCATTGTTCTGTGGTCGTGAGGTTGTCACGTTGAATTTGGGTGTTAGTACCAAAATTTGGTCTAACATTTTCACATATATTTGCTTTCTCTTCTTCGCAGGTATGGATTATACTTGCAGCTGGCAGGCCCGGCGCGGCCTTGGATTTCTTGGATTATCCAGAACACATCTTCCTTCATTCAGCAAGATATGTTCTAGGGGATAAAATGTTGACCCGCGTTTTAGTCAAAGCAGTCATACATGGAATCTCTTCTCAACAATACGCTCAAGTGTTGGGAATACCGTCAGAAGACAGCAAGCGATTTGGTTGAAATCGCATCACAAACAAAGAATGGCCCGGAACTCCTATCAGACGACCTTTTCTGGGCCCGAAATCATCAGTTACGGAGCCGAGCTCTGTAATTCTCGTAGCTCTCTGAATAAGCTTCAGTTTGAGCTTTGGTTCAACTCAATCGGACTTACGGTTTGAAAGTTATGCCCATTTCCGTGAACGCATGCAGAACCGGAAACTTGGATTTGGAATTAGCATATCCCTTTCGGATCGGATCGGCTCGGCCTAGGAGGACCGGATCGGATTAAGACATCACTCCTTCACCAACTCAGCATCTTCCCTTCAACGCACAGGTGCCGGCTCGGATTGGAGACCCCGGTTCGGATCGGGATGAGGCAGACCCGACCCGCCTGCATTAATCTACACAAAACTTCGCAATGTCTTCGGCTCGAAAGATCCGCACCTGTTCGGATCGGGACCGAACCGATAACCTTCTACTCTACACAGAAGTGCGCGCACGCTCTCTGCTGGAACAACCGGCTCGGTTCGGATCCGATCCGAACCGACTGGGCCTGCTGATGCCACACTTCAGATCTGACCGATTCTCTTGCCATAACCACCTCGTACAAACGCGGATCGGCCTCCACCCGTCCTAGCACGACGTGATGACCACTTCTCCACTACTTCCAAGATCACCTCAGCGCGTGCCACGTGCGCCTACGATCCGACCCGATTCAGACTCCCTGGCACTCCTCTACGCCTGTAAATACACAACGACATGGCCATTTCAAGGGACTTTTGGCACTTGTTCTGGAGGGATTCCACCATTATCGACACAAGGACTTTGCGAACAGCGGAAGACCGCCCTCTAATCAATCAAAACACGAGGATTTCGTGTATAATCTTCCCTTTAATCTCCTCTTCTTCACTGTAAACACGAGGATTTCGTGTATAAACTGCAAACAAACATCATTGTAATAGTTTTCTTAGGATTTAAGAAACTATAAAGTGGACGAAGGCTTGGATTGAGCCGAACCACTATAAAAATATTGTGCGTATCCTTTACTTTTACTGGTTTTTCTGCATTGTTCTGTGGTCGTGAGGTTGTCACGTTGAATTTGGGTGTTAGTACCAAAATTTGGTCTAACATTTTCACATATATTTGCTTTCTCTTCTTCGCAGGTATGGATTATACTTGCAGCTGGCAGGCCCGGCGCGGCCTTGGATTTCTTGGATTATCCAGAACACATCTTCCTTCATTCAGCAAGATATGTTCTAGGGGATAAAATGTTGACCCGCGTTTTAGTCAAAGCAGTCATACATGGAATCTCTTCTCAACAATACGCTCAAGTGTTGGGAATACCGTCAGAAGACAGCAAGCGATTTGGTTGAAATCGCATCACAAACAAAGAATGGCCCGGAACTCCTATCAGACGACCTTTTCTGGGCCCGAAATCATCAGTTACGGAGCCAAGCTCTGTAATTCTCGTAGCTCTCTGAATAAGCTTCAGTTTGAGCTTTGGTTCAACTCAATCGGACTTACGGTTTGAAAGTTATGCCCATTTCCGTGAACGCATGCAGAACCGGAAACTTGGATTTGGAATTAGCATATCCCTTTCGGATCGGATCGGCTCGGCCTAGGAGGACCGGATCGGATTAAGACATCACTCCTTCACCAACTCAGCATCTTCCCTTCAACGCACAGGTGCCGGCTCGGATTGGAGACCCCGGTTCGGATCGGGATGAGGCAGACCCGACCCGCCTGCATTAATCTACACAAAACTTCGCAATGTCTTCGGCTCGAAAGATCCGCACCTGTTCGGATCGGGACCGAACCGATAACCTTCTACTCTACACAGAAGTGCGCGCACGCTCTCTGCTGGAACAACCGGCTCGGTTCGGATCCGATCCGAACCGACTGGGCCTGCTGATGCCACACTTCAGATTTGACCGATTCTCTTGCCATAACCACCTCGTACAAACGCGGATCGGCCTCCACCCGTCCTAGCACGACGTGATGACCACTTCTCCACTACTTCCAAGATCACCTCAGCGCGTGCCACGTGCGCCTACGATCCGACCCGATTCAGACTCCCTGGCACTCCTCTACGCCTGTAAATACACAACGACATGGCCATTTCAAGGGACTTTTGGCACTTGTTCTGGAGGGATTCCACCATTATCGACACAAGGACTTTGCGAACAGCGGAAGACCGCCCTCTAATCAATCAAAACACGAGGATTTCGTGTATAATCTTCCCTTTAATCTCCTCTTCTTCACTGTAAACACGAGGATTTCGTGTATAAACTGCAAACAAACATCATTGTAATAGTTTTCTTAGGATTTAAGAAACTATAAAGTGGACGAAGGCTTGGATTGAGCCGAACCACTATAAAAATATTGTGCGTATCCTTTACTTTTACTGGTTTTTCTGCATTGTTCTGTGGTCGTGAGGTTGTCACGTTGAATTTGGGTGTTAGTACCAAAATTTGGTCTAACATTTTCACATATATTTGCTTTCTCTTCTTCGCAGGTATGGATTATACTTGCAGCTGGCAGGCCCGGCGCGGCCTTGGATTTCTTGGATTATCCAGAACACATCTTCCTTCATTCAGCAAGATATGTTCTAGGGGATAAAATGTTGACCCGCGTTTTAGTCAAAGCAGTCATACATGGAATCTCTTCTCAACAATACGCTCAAGTGTTGGGAATACCGTCAGAAGACAGCAAGCGATTTGGTTGAAATCGCATCACAAACAAAGAATGGCCCGGAACTCCTATCAGACGACCTTTTCTGGGCCCGAAATCATCAGTTACGGAGCCGAGCTCTGTAATTCTCGTAGCTCTCTGAATAAGCTTCAGTTTGAGCTTTGGTTCAACTCAATCGGACTTACGGTTTGAAAGTTATGCCCATTTCCGTGAACGCATGCAGAACCGGAAACTTGGATTTGGAATTAGCATATCCCTTTCGGATCGGATCGGCTCGGCCTAGGAGGACCGGATCGGATTAAGACATCACTCCTTCACCAACTCAGCATCTTCCCTTCAACGCACAGGTGCCGGCTCGGATTGGAGACCCCGGTTCGGATCGGGATGAGGCAGACCCGACCCGCCTGCATTAATCTACACAAAACTTCGCAATGTCTCCGGCTCGAAAGCTCCGCACCGGTTCGGATCGGGACCGAACCGATAACCTTCTACTCTACACAGAAGTGCGCGCACGCTCTCTGCTGGAACAACCGGCTCGGTTCGGATCCGATCCGAACCGACTGGGCCTGCTGATGCCACACTTCAGATTTGACCGATTCTCTTGCCATAACCACCTCGTACAAACGCGGATCGGCCTCCACCCGTCCTAGCACGACGTGATGACCACTTCTCCACTACTTCCAAGATCACCTCAGCGCGTGCCACGTGCGCCTACGATCCGACCCGATTCAGACTCCCTGGCACTCCTCTACGCCTGTAAATACACAACGACATGGCCATTTCAAGGGACTTTTGGCACTTGTTCTGGAGGGATTCCACCATTATCGACACAAGGACTTTGGGAACAGCGGAAGACCGCCCTCTAATCAATCAAAACACGAGGATTTCGTGTATAATCTTCCCTTTAATCTCCTCTTCTTCACTGTAAACACGAGGATTTCGTGTATAAACTGCAAACAAACATCATTGTAATAGTTTTCTTAGGATTTAAGAAACTATAAAGTGGACGAAGGCTTGGATTGAGCCGAACCACTATAAAAATATTGTGCGTATCCTTTACTTTTACTGGTTTTTCTGCATTGTTCTGTGGTCGTGAGGTTGTCACGTTGAATTTGGGTGTTAGTACCAAAATTTGGTCTAACATTTTCACATATATTTGCTTTCTCTTCTTCGCAGGTATGGATTATACTTGCAGCTGGCAGGCCCGGCGCGGCCTTGGATTTCTTGGATTATCCAGAACACATCTTCCTTCATTCAGCAAGATATGTTCTAGGGGATAAAATGTTGACCCGCGTTTTAGTCAAAGCAGTCATACATGGAATCTCTTCTCAACAATACGCTCAAGTGTTGGGAATACCGTCAGAAGACAGCAAGCGATTTGGTTGAAATCGCATCACAAACAAAGAATGGCCCGGAACTCCTATCAGACGACCTTTTCTGGGCCCGAAATCATCAGTTACGGAGCTGAGCTCTGTAATTCTCGTAGCTCTCTGAATAAGCTTCAGTTTGAGCTTTGGTTCAACTCAATCGGACTTACGGTTTGAAAGTTATGCCCATTTCCGTGAACGCATGCAGAACCGGAAACTTGGATTTGGAATTAGCATATCCCTTTCGGATCGGATCGGCTCGGCCTAGGAGGACCGGATCGGATTAAGACATCACTCCTTCACCAACTCAGCATCTTCCCTTCAACGCACAGGTGCCGGCTCGGATTGGAGACCCCGGTTCGGATCGGGATGAGGCAGACCCGACCCGCCTGCATTAATCTACACAAAACTTCGCAATGTCTCCGGCTCGAAAGCTCCGCACCGGTTCGGATCGGGACCGAACCGATAACCTTCTACTCTACACAGAAGTGCGCGCACGCTCTCTGCTGGAACAACCGGCTCGGTTCGGATCCGATCCGAACCGACTGGGCCTGCTGATGCCACACTTCAGATTTGACCGATTCTCTTGCCATAACCACCTCGTACAAACGCGGATCGGCCTCCACCCGTCCTAGCACGACGTGATGACCACTTCTCCACTACTTCCAAGATCACCTCAGCGCGTGCCACGTGCGCCTACGATCCGACCCGATTCAGACTCCCTGGCACTCCTCTACGCCTGTAAATACACAACGACATGGCCATTTCAAGGGACTTTTGGCACTTGTTCTGGAGGGATTCCACCATTATCGACACAAGGACTTTGTGAACAGCGGAAGACCGCCCTCTAGTCAATCAAAACACGAGGATTTCGTGTATAATCTTCCCTTTAATCTCCTCTTCTTCACTGTAAACACGAGGATTTCGTGTATAAACTGCAAACAAACATCATTGTAATAGTTTTCTTAGGATTTAAGAAACTATAAAGTGGACGAAGGCTTGGATTGAGCCGAACCACTATAAAAATATTGTGCGTATCCTTTACTTTTACTGGTTTTTCTGCATTGTTCTGTGGTCGTGAGGTTGTCACGTTGAATTTGGGTGTTAGTACCAAAATTTGGTCTAACATTTTCACATATATTTGCTTTCTCTTCTTCGCAGGTATGGATTATACTTGCAGCTGGCAGGCCCGGCGCGGCCTTGGATTTCTTGGATTATCCAGAACACATCTTCCTTCATTCAGCAAGATATGTTCTAGGGGATAAAATGTTGACCCGCGTTTTAGTCAAAGCAGTCATACATGGAATCTCTTCTCAACAATACGCTCAAGTGTTGGGAATACCGTCAGAAGACAGCAAGCGATTTGGTTGAAATCGCATCACAAACAAAGAATGGCCCGGAACTCCTATCAGACGACCTTTTCTGGGCCCGAAATCATCAGTTACGGAGCTGAGCTCTGTAATTCTCGTAGCTCTCTGAATAAGCTTCAGTTTGAGCTTTGGTTCAACTCAATCGGACTTACGGTTTGAAAGTTATGCCCATTTCCGTGAACGCATGCAGAACCGGAAACTTGGATTTGGAATTAGCATATCCCTTTCGGATCGGATCGGCTCGGCCTAGGAGGACCGGATCGGATTAAGACATCACTCCTTCACCAACTCAGCATCTTCCCTTCAACGCACAGGTGCCGGCTCGGATTGGAGACCCCGGTTCGGATCGGGATGAGGCAGACCCGACCCGCCTGCATTAATCTACACAAAACTTCGCAATGTCTTCGGCTCGAAAGCTCCGCACCGGTTCGGATCGGGACCGAACCGATAACCTTCTACTCTACACAGAAGTGCGCGCACGCTCTCTGCTGGAACAACCGGCTCGGTTCGGATCCGATCCGAACCGACTGGGCCTGCTGATGCCACACTTCAGATTTGACCGATTCTCTTGCCATAACCACCTCGTACAAACGCGGATCGGCCTCCACCCGTCCTAGCACGACGTGATGACCACTTCTCCACTACTTCCAAGATCACCTCAGCGCGTGCCACGTGCGCCTACGATCCGACCCGATTCAGACTCCCTGGCACTCCTCTACGCCTGTAAATACACAACGACATGGCCATTTCAAGGGACTTTTGGCACTTGTTCTGGAGGGATTCCACCATTATCGACACAAGGACTTTGTGAACAGCGGAAGACCGCCCTCTAGTCAATCAAAACACGAGGATTTCGTGTATAATCTTCCCTTTAATCTCCTCTTCTTCACTGTAAACACGAGGATTTCGTGTATAAACTGCAAACAAACATCATTGTAATAGTTTTCTTAGGATTTAAGAAACTATAAAGTGGACGAAGGCTTGGATTGAGCCGAACCACTATAAAAATATTGTGCGTATCCTTTACTTTTACTGGTTTTTCTGCATTGTTCTGTGGTCGTGAGGTTGTCACGTTGAATTTGGGTGTTAGTACCAAAATTTGGTCTAACATTTTCACATATATTTGCTTTCTCTTCTTCGCAGGTATGGATTATACTTGCAGCTGGCAGGCCCGGCGCGGCCTTGGATTTCTTGGATTATCCAGAACACATCTTCCTTCATTCAGCAAGATATGTTCTAGGGGATAAAATGTTGACCCGCGTTTTAGTCAAAGCAGTCATACATGGAATCTCTTCTCAACAATACGCTCAAGTGTTGGGAATACCGTCAGAAGACAGCAAGCGATTTGGTTGAAATCGCATCACAAACAAAGAATGGCCCGGAACTCCTATCAGACGACCTTTTCTGGGCCCGAAATCATCAGTTACGGAGCTGAGCTCTGTAATTCTCGTAGCTCTCTGAATAAGCTTCAGTTTGAGCTTTGGTTCAACTCAATCGGACTTACGGTTTGAAAGTTATGCCCATTTCCGTGAACGCATGCAGAACCGGAAACTTGGATTTGGAATTAGCATATCCCTTTCGGATCGGATCGGCTCGGCCTAGGAGGACCGGATCGGATTAAGACATCACTCCTTCACCAACTCAGCATCTTCCCTTCAACGCACAGGTGCCGGCTCGGATTGGAGACCCCGGTTCGGATCGGGATGAGGCAGACCCGACCCGCCTGCATTAATCTACACAAAACTTCGCAATGTCTTCGGCTCGAAAGCTCCGCACCGGTTCGGATCGGGACCGAACCGATAACCTTCTACTCTACACAGAAGTGCGCGCACGCTCTCTGCTGGAACAACCGGCTCGGTTCGGATCCGATCCGAACCGACTGGGCCTGCTGATGCCACACTTCAGATTTGACCGATTCTCTTGCCATAACCACCTCGTACAAACGCGGATCGGCCTCCACCCGTCCTAGCACGACGTGATGACCACTTCTCCACTACTTCCAAGATCACCTCAGCGCGTGCCACGTGCGCCTACGATCCGACCCGATTCAGACTCCCTGGCACTCCTCTACGCCTGTAAATACACAACGACATGGCCATTTCAAGGGACTTTTGGCACTTGTTCTGGAGGGATTCCACCATTATCGACACAAGGACTTTGTGAACAGCGGAAGACCGCCCTCTAGTCAATCAAAACACGAGGATTTCGTGTATAATCTTCCCTTTAATCTCCTCTTCTTCACTGTAAACACGAGGATTTCGTGTATAAACTGCAAACAAACATCATTGTAATAGTTTTCTTAGGATTTAAGAAACTATAAAGTGGACGAAGGCTTGGATTGAGCCGAACCACTATAAAAATATTGTGCGTATCCTTTACTTTTACTGGTTTTTCTGCATTGTTCTGTGGTCGTGAGGTTGTCACGTTGAATTTGGGTGTTAGTACCAAAATTTGGTCTAACATTTTCACATATATTTGCTTTCTCTTCTTCGCAGGTATGGATTATACTTGCAGCTGGCAGGCCCGGCGCGGCCTTGGATTTCTTGGATTATCCAGAACACATCTTCCTTCATTCAGCAAGATATGTTCTAGGGGATAAAATGTTGACCCGCGTTTTAGTCAAAGCAGTCATACATGGAATCTCTTCTCAACAATACGCTCAAGTGTTGGGAATACCGTCAGAAGACAGCAAGCGATTTGGTTGAAATCGCATCACAAACAAAGAATGGCCCGGAACTCCTATCAGACGACCTTTTCTGGGCCCGAAATCATCAGTTACGGAGCTGAGCTCTGTAATTCTCGTAGCTCTCTGAATAAGCTTCAGTTTGAGCTTTGGTTCAACTCAATCGGACTTACGGTTTGAAAGTTATGCCCATTTCCGTGAACGCATGCAGAACCGGAAACTTGGATTTGGAATTAGCATATCCCTTTCGGATCGGATCGGCTCGGCCTAGGAGGACCGGATCGGATTAAGACATCACTCCTTCACCAACTCAGCATCTTCCCTTCAACGCACAGGTGCCGGCTCGGATTGGAGACCCCGGTTCGGATCGGGATGAGGCAGACCCGACCCGCCTGCATTAATCTACACAAAACTTCGCAATGTCTTCGGCTCGAAAGCTCCGCACCGGTTCGGATCGGGACCGAACCGATAACCTTCTACTCTACACAGAAGTGCGCGCACGCTCTCTGCTGGAACAACCGGCTCGGTTCGGATCCGATCCGAACCGACTGGGCCTGCTGATGCCACACTTCAGATTTGACCGATTCTCTTGCCATAACCACCTCGTACAAACGCGGATCGGCCTCCACCCGTCCTAGCACGACGTGATGACCACTTCTCCACTACTTCCAAGATCACCTCAGCGCGTGCCACGTGCGCCTACGATCCGACCCGATTCAGACTCCCTGGCACTCCTCTACGCCTGTAAATACACAACGACATGGCCATTTCAAGGGACTTTTGGCACTTGTTCTGGAGGGATTCCACCATTATCGACACAAGGACTTTGTGAACAGCGGAAGACCGCCCTCTAGTCAATCAAAACACGAGGATTTCGTGTATAATCTTCCCTTTAATCTCCTCTTCTTCACTGTAAACACGAGGATTTCGTGTATAAACTGCAAACAAACATCATTGTAATAGTTTTCTTAGGATTTAAGAAACTATAAAGTGGACGAAGGCTTGGATTGAGCCGAACCACTATAAAAATATTGTGCGTATCCTTTACTTTTACTGGTTTTTCTGCATTGTTCTGTGGTCGTGAGGTTGTCACGTTGAATTTGGGTGTTAGTACCAAAATTTGGTCTAACATTTTCACATATATTTGCTTTCTCTTCTTCGCAGGTATGGATTATACTTGCAGCTGGCAGGCCCGGCGCGGCCTTGGATTTCTTGGATTATCCAGAACACATCTTCCTTCATTCAGCAAGATATGTTCTAGGGGATAAAATGTTGACCCGCGTTTTAGTCAAAGCAGTCATACATGGAATCTCTTCTCAACAATACGCTCAAGTGTTGGGAATACCGTCAGAAGACAGCAAGCGATTTGGTTGAAATCGCATCACAAACAAAGAATGGCCCGGAACTCCTATCAGACGACCTTTTCTGGGCCCGAAATCATCAGTTACGGAGCTGAGCTCTGTAATTCTCGTAGCTCTCTGAATAAGCTTCAGTTTGAGCTTTGGTTCAACTCAATCGGACTTACGGTTTGAAAGTTATGCCCATTTCCGTGAACGCATGCAGAACCGGAAACTTGGATTTGGAATTAGCATATCCCTTTCGGATCGGATCGGCTCGGCCTAGGAGGACCGGATCGGATTAAGACATCACTCCTTCACCAACTCAGCATCTTCCCTTCAACGCACAGGTGCCGGCTCGGATTGGAGACCCCGGTTCGGATCGGGATGAGGCAGACCCGACCCGCCTGCATTAATCTACACAAAACTTCGCAATGTCTTCGGCTCGAAAGCTCCGCACCGGTTCGGATCGGGACCGAACCGATAACCTTCTACTCTACACAGAAGTGCGCGCACGGTCTCTGCTGGAACAACCGGCTCGGTTCGGATCCGATCCGAACCGACTGGGCCTGCTGATGCCACACTTCAGATTTGACCGATTCTCTTGCCATAACCACCTCGTACAAACGCGGATCGGCCTCCACCCGTCCTAGCACGACGTGATGACCACTTCTCCACTACTTCCAAGATCACCTCAGCGCGTGCCACGTGCGCCTACGATCCGACCCGATTCAGACTCCCTGGCACTCCTCTACGCCTGTAAATACACAACGACATGGCCATTTCAAGGGACTTTTGGCACTTGTTCTGGAGGGATTCCACCATTATCGACACAAGGACTTTGTGAACAGCGGAAGACCGCCCTCTAATCAATCAAAACACGAGGATTTCGTGTATAATCTTCCCTTTAATCTCCTCTTCTTCACTGTAAACACGAGGATTTCGTGTATAAACTGCAAACAAACATCATTGTAATAGTTTTCTTAGGATTTAAGAAACTATAAAGTGGACGAAGGCTTGGATTGAGCCGAACCACTATAAAAATATTGTGCGTATCCTTTACTTTTACTGGTTTTTCTGCATTGTTCTGTGGTCGTGAGGTTGTCACGTTGAATTTGGGTGTTAGTACCAAAATTTGGTCTAACATTTTCACATATATTTGCTTTCTCTTCTTCGCAGGTATGGATTATACTTGCAGCTGGCAGGCCCGGCGCGGCCTTGGATTTCTTGGATTATCCAGAACACATCTTCCTTCATTCAGCAAGATATGTTCTAGGGGATAAAATGTTGACCCGCGTTTTAGTCAAAGCAGTCATACATGGAATCTCTTCTCAACAATACGCTCAAGTGTTGGGAATACCGTCAGAAGACAGCAAGCGATTTGGTTGAAATCGCATCACAAACAAAGAATGGCCCGGAACTCCTATCAGACGACCTTTTCTGGGCCCGAAATCATCAGTTACGGAGCTGAGCTCTGTAATTCTCGTAGCTCTCTGAATAAGCTTCAGTTTGAGCTTTGGTTCAACTCAATCGGACTTACGGTTTGAAAGTTATGCCCATTTCCGTGAACGCATGCAGAACCGGAAACTTGGATTTGGAATTAGCATATCCCTTTCGGATCGGATCGGCTCGGCCTAGGAGGACCGGATCGGATTAAGACATCACTCCTTCACCAACTCAGCATCTTCCCTTCAACGCACAGGTGCCGGCTCGGATTGGAGACCCCGGTTCGGATCGGGATGAGGCAGACCCGACCCGCCTGCATTAATCTACACAAAACTTCGCAATGTCTTCGGCTCGAAAGCTCCGCACCGGTTCGGATCGGGACCGAACCGATAACCTTCTACTCTACACAGAAGTGCGCGCACGGTCTCTGCTGGAACAACCGGCTCGGTTCGGATCCGATTCGAACCGACTGGGCCTGCTGATGCCACACTTCAGATTTGACCGATTCTCTTGCCATAACCACCTCGTACAAACGCGGATCGGCCTCCACCCGTCCTAGCACGACGTGATGACCACTTCTCCACTACTTCCAAGATCACCTCAGCGCGTGCCACGTGCGCCTACGATCCGACCCGATTCAGACTCCCTGGCACTCCTCTACGCCTGTAAATACACAACGACATGGCCATTTCAAGGGACTTTTGGCACTTGTTCTGGAGGGATTCCACCATTATCGACACAAGGACTTTGTGAACAGCGGAAGACCGCCCTCTAATCAATCAAAACACGAGGATTTCGTGTATAATCTTCCCTTTAATCTCCTCTTCTTCACTGTAAACACGAGGATTTCGTGTATAAACTGCAAACAAACATCATTGTAATAGTTTTCTTAGGATTTAAGAAACTATAAAGTGGACGAAGGCTTGGATTGAGCCGAACCACTATAAAAATATTGTGCGTATCCTTTACTTTTACTGGTTTTTCTGCATTGTTCTGTGGTCGTGAGGTTGTCACGTTGAATTTGGGTGTTAGTACCAAAATTTGGTCTAACATTTTCACATATATTTGCTTTCTCTTCTTCGCAGGTATGGATTATACTTGCAGCTGGCAGGCCCGGCGCGGCCTTGGATTTCTTGGATTATCCAGAACACATCTTCCTTCATTCAGCAAGATATGTTCTAGGGGATAAAATGTTGACCCGCGTTTTAGTCAAAGCAGTCATACATGGAATCTCTTCTCAACAATACGCTCAAGTGTTGGGAATACCGTCAGAAGACAGCAAGCGATTTGGTTGAAATCGCATCACAAACAAAGAATGGCCCGGAACTCCTATCAGACGACCTTTTCTGGGCCCGAAATCATCAGTTACGGAGCTGAGCTCTGTAATTCTCGTAGCTCTCTGAATAAGCTTCAGTTTGAGCTTTGGTTCAACTCAATCGGACTTACGGTTTGAAAGTTATGCCCATTTCCGTGAACGCATGCAGAACCGGAAACTTGGATTTGGAATTAGCATATCCCTTTCGGATCGGATCGGCTCGGCCTAGGAGGACCGGATCGGATTAAGACATCACTCCTTCACCAACTCAGCATCTTCCCTTCAACGCACAGGTGCCGGCTCGGATTGGAGACCCCGGTTCGGATCGGGATGAGGCAGACCCGACCCGCCTGCATTAATCTACACAAAACTTCGCAATGTCTTCGGCTCGAAAGCTCCGCACCGGTTCGGATCGGGACCGAACCGATAACCTTCTACTCTACACAGAAGTGCGCGCACGCTCTCTGCTGGAACAACCGGCTCGGTTCGGATCCGATCCGAACCGACTGGGCCTGCTGATGCCACACTTCAGATTTGACCGATTCTCTTGCCATAACCACCTCGTACAAACGCGGATCGGCCTCCACCCGTCCTAGCACGACGTGATGACCACTTCTCCACTACTTCCAAGATCACCTCAGCGCGTGCCACGTGCGCCTACGATCCGACCCGATTCAGACTCCCTGGCACTCCTCTACGCCTGTAAATACACAACGACATGGCCATTTCAAGGGACTTTTGGCACTTGTTCTGGAGGGATTCCACCATTATCGACACAAGGACTTTGTGAACAGCGGAAGACCGCCCTCTAATCAATCAAAACACGAGGATTTCGTGTATAATCTTCCCTTTAATCTCCTCTTCTTCACTGTAAACACGAGGATTTCGTGTATAAACTGCAAACAAACATCATTGTAATAGTTTTCTTAGGATTTAAGAAACTATAAAGTGGACGAAGGCTTGGATTGAGCCGAACCACTATAAAAATATTGTGCGTATCCTTTACTTTTACTGGTTTTTCTGCATTGTTCTGTGGTCGTGAGGTTGTCACGTTGAATTTGGGTGTTAGTACCAAAATTTGGTCTAACATTTTCACATATATTTGCTTTCTCTTCTTCGCAGGTATGGATTATACTTGCAGCTGGCAGGCCCGGCGCGGCCTTGGATTTCTTGGATTATCCAGAACACATCTTCCTTCATTCAGCAAGATATGTTCTAGGGGATAAAATGTTGACCCTCGTTTTAGTCAAAGCAGTCATACATGGAATCTCTTCTCAACAATACGCTCAAGTGTTGGGAATACCGTCAGAAGACAGCAAGCGATTTGGTTGAAATCGCATCACAAACAAAGAATGGCCCGGAACTCCTATCAGACGACCTTTTCTGGGCCCGAAATCATCAGTTACGGAGCCAAGCTCTGTAATTCTCGTAGCTCTCTGAATAAGCTTCAGTTTGAGCTTTGGTTCAACTCAATCGGACTTACGGTTTGAAAGTTATGCCCATTTCCGTGAACGCATGCAGAACCGGAAACTTGGATTTGGAATTAGCATATCCCTTTCGGATCGGATCGGCTCGGCCTAGGAGGACCGGATCGGATTAAGACATCACTCCTTCACCAACTCAGCATCTTCCCTTCAACGCACAGGTGCCGGCTCGGATTGGAGACCCCGGTTCGGATCGGGATGAGGCAGACCCGACCCGCCTGCATTAATCTACACAAAACTTCGCAATGTCTCCGGCTCGAAAGCTCCGCACCGGTTCGGATCGGGACCGAACCGATAACCTTCTACTCTACACAGAAGTGCGCGCACGCTCTCTGCTGGAACAACCGGCTCGGTTCGGATCCGATCCGAACCGACTGGGCCTGCTGATGCCACACTTCAGATTTGACCGATTCTCTTGCCATAACCACCTCGTACAAACGCGGATCGGCCTCCACCCGTCCTAGCACGACGTGATGACCACTTCTCCACTACTTCCAAGATCACCTCAGCGCGTGCCACGTGCGCCTACGATCCGACCCGATTCAGACTCCCTGGCACTCCTCTACGCCTGTAAATACACAACGACATGGCCATTTCAAGGGACTTTTGGCACTTGTTCTGGAGGGATTCCACCATTATCGACACAAGGACTTTGTGAACAGCGGAAGACCGCCCTCTAATCAATCAAAACACGAGGATTTCGTGTATAATCTTCCCTTTAATCTCCTCTTCTTCACTGTAAACACGAGGATTTCGTGTATAAACTGCAAACAAACATCATTGTAATAGTTTTCTTAGGATTTAAGAAACTATAAAGTGGACGAAGGCTTGGATTGAGCCGAACCACTATAAAAATATTGTGCGTATCCTTTACTTTTACTGGTTTTTCTGCATTGGTCTGTGGTCGTGAGGTTGTCACGTTGAATTTGGGTGTTAGTACCAAAATTTGGTCTAACATTTTCACATATATTTGCTTTCTCTTCTTCGCAGGTATGGATTATACTTGCAGCTGGCAGGCCCGGCGCGGCCTTGGATTTCTTGGATTATCCAGAACACATCTTCCTTCATTCAGCAAGATATGTTCTAGGGGATAAAATGTTGACCCGCGTTTTAGTCAAAGCAGTCATACATGGAATCTCTTCTCAACAATACGCTCAAGTGTTGGGAATACCGTCAGAAGACAGCAAGCGATTTGGTTGAAATCGCATCACAAACAAAGAATGGCCCGGAACTCCTATCAGACGACCTTTTCTGGGCCCGAAATCATCAGTTACGGAGCTGAGCTCTGTAATTCTCGTAGCTCTCTGAATAAGCTTCAGTTTGAGCTTTGGTTCAACTCAATCGGACTTACGGTTTGAAAGTTATGCCCATTTCCGTGAACGCATGCAGAACCGGAAACTTGGATTTGGAATTAGCATATCCCTTTCGGATCGGATCGGCTCGGCCTAGGAGGACCGGATCGGATTAAGACATCACTCCTTCACCAACTCAGCATCTTCCCTTCAACGCACAGGTGCCGGCTCGGATTGGAGACCCCGGTTCGGATCGGGATGAGGCAGACCCGACCCGCCTGCATTAATCTACACAAAACTTCGCAATGTCTTCGGCTCGAAAGCTCCGCACCGGTTCGGATCGGGACCGAACCGATAACCTTCTACTCTACACAGAAGTGCGCGCACGCTCTCTGCTGGAACAACCGGCTCGGTTCGGATCCGATCCGAACCGACTGGGCCTGCTGATGCCACACTTCAGATTTGACCGATTCTCTTGCCATAACCACCTCGTACAAACGCGGATCGGCCTCCACCCGTCCTAGCACGACGTGATGACCACTTCTCCACTACTTCCAAGATCACCTCAGCGCGTGCCACGTGCGCCTACGATCCGACCCGATTCAGACTCCCTGGCACTCCTCTACGCCTGTAAATACACAACGACATGGCCATTTCAAGGGACTTTTGGCACTTGTTCTGGAGGGATTCCACCATTATCGACACAAGGACTTTGTGAACAGCGGAAGACCGCCCTCTAATCAATCAAAACACGAGGATTTCGTGTATAATCTTCCCTTTAATCTCCTCTTCTTCACTGTAAACACGAGGATTTCGTGTATAAACTGCAAACAAACATCATTGTAATAGTTTTCTTAGGATTTAAGAAACTATAAAGTGGACGAAGGCTTGGATTGAGCCGAACCACTATAAAAATATTGTGCGTATCCTTTACTTTTACTGGTTTTTCTGCATTGGTCTGTGGTCGTGAGGTTGTCACGTTGAATTTGGGTGTTAGTACCAAAATTTGGTCTAACATTTTCACATATATTTGCTTTCTCTTCTTCGCAGGTATGGATTATACTTGCAGCTGGCAGGCCCGGCGCGGCCTTGGATTTCTTGGATTATCCAGAACACATCTTCCTTCATTCAGCAAGATATGTTCTAGGGGATAAAATGTTGACCCGCGTTTTAGTCAAAGCAGTCATACATGGAATCTCTTCTCAACAATACGCTCAAGTGTTGGGAATACCGTCAGAAGACAGCAAGCGATTTGGTTGAAATCGCATCACAAACAAAGAATGGCCCGGAACTCCTATCAGACGACCTTTTCTGGGCCCGAAATCATCAGTTACGGAGCTGAGCTCTGTAATTCTCGTAGCTCTCTGAATAAGCTTCAGTTTGAGCTTTGGTTCAACTCAATCGGACTTACGGTTTGAAAGTTATGCCCATTTCCGTGAACGCATGCAGAACCGGAAACTTGGATTTGGAATTAGCATATCCCTTTCGGATCGGATCGGCTCGGCCTAGGAGGACCGGATCGGATTAAGACATCACTCCTTCACCAACTCAGCATCTTCCCTTCAACGCACAGGTGCCGGCTCGGATTGGAGACCCCGGTTCGGATCGGGATGAGGCAGACCCGACCCGCCTGCATTAATCTACACAAAACTTCGCAATGTCTTCGGCTCGAAAGCTCCGCACCGGTTCGGATCGGGACCGAACCGATAACCTTCTACTCTACACAGAAGTGCGCGCACGCTCTCTGCTGGAACAACCGGCTCGGTTCGGATCCGATCCGAACCGACTGGGCCTGCTGATGCCACACTTCAGATTTGACCGATTCTCTTGCCATAACCACCTCGTACAAACGCGGATCGGCCTCCACCCGTCCTAGCACGACGTGATGACCACTTCTCCACTACTTCCAAGATCACCTCAGCGCGTGCCACGTGCGCCTACGATCCGACCCGATTCAGACTCCCTGGCACTCCTCTACGCCTGTAAATACACAACGACATGGCCATTTCAAGGGACTTTTGGCACTTGTTCTGGAGGGATTCCACCATTATCGACACAAGGACTTTGTGAACAGCGGAAGACCGCCCTCTAATCAATCAAAACACGAGGATTTCGTGTATAATCTTCCCTTTAATCTCCTCTTCTTCACTGTAAACACGAGGATTTCGTGTATAAACTGCAAACAAACATCATTGTAATAGTTTTCTTAGGATTTAAGAAACTATAAAGTGGACGAAGGCTTGGATTGAGCCGAACCACTATAAAAATATTGTGCGTATCCTTTACTTTTACTGGTTTTTCTGCATTGTTCTGTGGTCGTGAGGTTGTCACGTTGAATTTGGGTGTTAGTACCAAAATTTGGTCTAACATTTTCACATATATTTGCTTTCTCTTCTTCGCAGGTATGGATTATACTTGCAGCTGGCAGGCCCGGCGCGGCCTTGGATTTCTTGGATTATCCAGAACACATCTTCCTTCATTCAGCAAGATATGTTCTAGGGGATAAAATGTTGACCCTCGTTTTAGTCAAAGCAGTCATACATGGAATCTCTTCTCAACAATACGCTCAAGTGTTGGGAATACCGTCAGAAGACAGCAAGCGATTTGGTTGAAATCGCATCACAAACAAAGAATGGCCCGGAACTCCTATCAGACGACCTTTTCTGGGCCCGAAATCATCAGTTACGGAGCCAAGCTCTGTAATTCTCGTAGCTCTCTGAATAAGCTTCAGTTTGAGCTTTGGTTCAACTCAATCGGACTTACGGTTTGAAAGTTATGCCCATTTCCGTGAACGCATGCAGAACCGGAAACTTGGATTTGGAATTAGCATATCCCTTTCGGATCGGATCGGCTCGGCCTAGGAGGACCGGATCGGATTAAGACATCACTCCTTCACCAACTCAGCATCTTCCCTTCAACGCACAGGTGCCGGCTCGGATTGGAGACCCCGGTTCGGATCGGGATGAGGCAGACCCGACCCGCCTGCATTAATCTACACAAAACTTCGCAATGTCTCCGGCTCGAAAGCTCCGCACCGGTTCGGATCGGGACCGAACCGATAACCTTCTACTCTACACAGAAGTGCGCGCACGCTCTCTGCTGGAACAACCGGCTCGGTTCGGATCCGATCCGAACCGACTGGGCCTGCTGATGCCACACTTCAGATTTGACCGATTCTCTTGCCATAACCACCTCGTACAAACGCGGATCGGCCTCCACCCGTCCTAGCACGACGTGATGACCACTTCTCCACTACTTCCAAGATCACCTCAGCGCGTGCCACGTGCGCCTACGATCCGACCCGATTCAGACTCCCTGGCACTCCTCTACGCCTGTAAATACACAACGACATGGCCATTTCAAGGGACTTTTGGCACTTGTTCTGGAGGGATTCCACCATTATCGACACAAGGACTTTGTGAACAGCGGAAGACCGCCCTCTAATCAATCAAAACACGAGGATTTCGTGTATAATCTTCCCTTTAATCTCCTCTTCTTCACTGTAAACACGAGGATTTCGTGTATAAACTGCAAACAAACATCATTGTAATAGTTTTCTTAGGATTTAAGAAACTATAAAGTGGACGAAGGCTTGGATTGAGCCGAACCACTATAAAAATATTGTGCGTATCCTTTACTTTTACTGGTTTTTCTGCATTGGTCTGTGGTCGTGAGGTTGTCACGTTGAATTTGGGTGTTAGTACCAAAATTTGGTCTAACATTTTCACATATATTTGCTTTCTCTTCTTCGCAGGTATGGATTATACTTGCAGCTGGCAGGCCCGGCGCGGCCTTGGATTTCTTGGATTATCCAGAACACATCTTCCTTCATTCAGCAAGATATGTTCTAGGGGATAAAATGTTGACCCGCGTTTTAGTCAAAGCAGTCATACATGGAATCTCTTCTCAACAATACGCTCAAGTGTTGGGAATACCGTCAGAAGACAGCAAGCGATTTGGTTGAAATCGCATCACAAACAAAGAATGGCCCGGAACTCCTATCAGACGACCTTTTCTGGGCCCGAAATCATCAGTTACGGAGCCAAGCTCTGTAATTCTCGTAGCTCTCTGAATAAGCTTCAGTTTGAGCTTTGGTTCAACTCAATCGGACTTACGGTTTGAAAGTTATGCCCATTTCCGTGAACGCATGCAGAACCGGAAACTTGGATTTGGAATTAGCATATCCCTTTCGGATCGGATCGGCTCGGCCTAGGAGGACCGGATCGGATTAAGACATCACTCCTTCACCAACTCAGCATCTTCCCTTCAACGCACAGGTGCCGGCTCGGATTGGAGACCCCGGTTCGGATCGGGATGAGGCAGACCCGACCCGCCTGCATTAATCTACACAAAACTTCGCAATGTCTTCGGCTCGAAAGCTCCGCACCGGTTCGGATCGGGACCGAACCGATAACCTTCTACTCTACACAGAAGTGCGCGCACGCTCTCTGCTGGAACAACCGGCTCGGTTCGGATCCGATCCGAACCGACTGGGCCTGCTGATGCCACACTTCAGATTTGACCGATTCTCTTGCCATAACCACCTCGTACAAACGCGGATCGGCCTCCACCCGTCCTAGCACGACGTGATGACCACTTCTCCACTACTTCCAAGATCACCTCAGCGCGTGCCACGTGCGCCTACGATCCGACCCGATTCAGACTCCCTGGCACTCCTCTACGCCTGTAAATACACAACGACATGGCCATTTCAAGGGACTTTTGGCACTTGTTCTGGAGGGATTCCACCATTATCGACACAAGGACTTTGTGAACAGCGGAAGACCGCCCTCTAATCAATCAAAACACGAGGATTTCGTGTATAATCTTCCCTTTAATCTCCTCTTCTTCACTGTAAACACGAGGATTTCGTGTATAAACTGCAAACAAACATCATTGTAATAGTTTTCTTAGGATTTAAGAAACTATAAAGTGGACGAAGGCTTGGATTGAGCCGAACCACTATAAAAATATTGTGCGTATCCTTTACTTTTACTGGTTTTTCTGCATTGTTCTGTGGTCGTGAGGTTGTCACGTTGAATTTGGGTGTTAGTACCAAAATTTGGTCTAACATTTTCACATATATTTGCTTTCTCTTCTTCGCAGGTATGGATTATACTTGCAGCTGGCAGGCCCGGCGCGGCCTTGGATTTCTTGGATTATCCAGAACACATCTTCCTTCATTCAGCAAGATATGTTCTAGGGGATAAAATGTTGACCCTCGTTTTAGTCAAAGCAGTCATACATGGAATCTCTTCTCAACAATACGCTCAAGTGTTGGGAATACCGTCAGAAGACAGCAAGCGATTTGGTTGAAATCGCATCACAAACAAAGAATGGCCCGGAACTCCTATCAGACGACCTTTTCTGGGCCCGAAATCATCAGTTACGGAGCCAAGCTCTGTAATTCTCGTAGCTCTCTGAATAAGCTTCAGTTTGAGCTTTGGTTCAACTCAATCGGACTTACGGTTTGAAAGTTATGCCCATTTCCGTGAACGCATGCAGAACCGGAAACTTGGATTTGGAATTAGCATATCCCTTTCGGATCGGATCGGCTCGGCCTAGGAGGACCGGATCGGATTAAGACATCACTCCTTCACCAACTCAGCATCTTCCCTTCAACGCACAGGTGCCGGCTCGGATTGGAGACCCCGGTTCGGATCGGGATGAGGCAGACCCGACCCGCCTGCATTAATCTACACAAAACTTCGCAATGTCTCCGGCTCGAAAGCTCCGCACCGGTTCGGATCGGGACCGAACCGATAACCTTCTACTCTACACAGAAGTGCGCGCACGCTCTCTGCTGGAACAACCGGCTCGGTTCGGATCCGATCCGAACCGACTGGGCCTGCTGATGCCACACTTCAGATTTGACCGATTCTCTTGCCATAACCACCTCGTACAAACGCGGATCGGCCTCCACCCGTCCTAGCACGACGTGATGACCACTTCTCCACTACTTCCAAGATCACCTCAGCGCGTGCCACGTGCGCCTACGATCCGACCCGATTCAGACTCCCTGGCACTCCTCTACGCCTGTAAATACACAACGACATGGCCATTTCAAGGGACTTTTGGCACTTGTTCTGGAGGGATTCCACCATTATCGACACAAGGACTTTGTGAACAGCGGAAGACCGCCCTCTAATCAATCAAAACACGAGGATTTCGTGTATAATCTTCCCTTTAATCTCCTCTTCTTCACTGTAAACACGAGGATTTCGTGTATAAACTGCAAACAAACATCATTGTAATAGTTTTCTTAGGATTTAAGAAACTATAAAGTGGACGAAGGCTTGGATTGAGCCGAACCACTATAAAAATATTGTGCGTATCCTTTACTTTTACTGGTTTTTCTGCATTGTTCTGTGGTCGTGAGGTTGTCACGTTGAATTTGGGTGTTAGTACCAAAATTTGGTCTAACATTTTCACATATATTTGCTTTCTCTTCTTCGCAGGTATGGATTATACTTGCAGCTGGCAGGCCCGGCGCGGCCTTGGATTTCTTGGATTATCCAGAACACATCTTCCTTCATTCAGCAAGATATGTTCTAGGGGATAAAATGTTGACCCGCGTTTTAGTCAAAGCAGTCATACATGGAATCTCTTCTCAACAATACGCTCAAGTGTTGGGAATACCGTCAGAAGACAGCAAGCGATTTGGTTGAAATCGCATCACAAACAAAGAATGGCCCGGAACTCCTATCAGACGACCTTTTCTGGGCCCGAAATCATCAGTTACGGAGCTGAGCTCTGTAATTCTCGTAGCTCTCTGAATAAGCTTCAGTTTGAGCTTTGGTTCAACTCAATCGGACTTACGGTTTGAAAGTTATGCCCATTTCCGTGAACGCATGCAGAACCGGAAACTTGGATTTGGAATTAGCATATCCCTTTCGGATCGGATCGGCTCGGCCTAGGAGGACCGGATCGGATTAAGACATCACTCCTTCACCAACTCAGCATCTTCCCTTCAACGCACAGGTGCCGGCTCGGATTGGAGACCCCGGTTCGGATCGGGATGAGGCAGACCCGACCCGCCTGCATTAATCTACACAAAACTTCGCAATGTCTTCGGCTCGAAAGCTCCGCACCGGTTCGGATCGGGACCGAACCGATAACCTTCTACTCTACACAGAAGTGCGCGCACGCTCTCTGCTGGAACAACCGGCTCGGTTCGGATCCGATCCGAACCGACTGGGCCTGCTGATGCCACACTTCAGATTTGACCGATTCTCTTGCCATAACCACCTCGTACAAACGCGGATCGGCCTCCACCCGTCCTAGCACGACGTGATGACCACTTCTCCACTACTTCCAAGATCACCTCAGCGCGTGCCACGTGCGCCTACGATCCGACCCGATTCAGACTCCCTGGCACTCCTCTACGCCTGTAAATACACAACGACATGGCCATTTCAAGGGACTTTTGGCACTTGTTCTGGAGGGATTCCACCATTATCGACACAAGGACTTTGTGAACAGCGGAAGACCGCCCTCTAATCAATCAAAACACGAGGATTTCGTGTATAATCTTCCCTTTAATCTCCTCTTCTTCACTGTAAACACGAGGATTTCGTGTATAAACTGCAAACAAACATCATTGTAATAGTTTTCTTAGGATTTAAGAAACTATAAAGTGGACGAAGGCTTGGATTGAGCCGAACCACTATAAAAATATTGTGCGTATCCTTTACTTTTACTGGTTTTTCTGCATTGGTCTGTGGTCGTGAGGTTGTCACGTTGAATTTGGGTGTTAGTACCAAAATTTGGTCTAACATTTTCACATATATTTGCTTTCTCTTCTTCGCAGGTATGGATTATACTTGCAGCTGGCAGGCCCGGCGCGGCCTTGGATTTCTTGGATTATCCAGAACACATCTTCCTTCATTCAGCAAGATATGTTCTAGGGGATAAAATGTTGACCCGCGTTTTAGTCAAAGCAGTCATACATGGAATCTCTTCTCAACAATACGCTCAAGTGTTGGGAATACCGTCAGAAGACAGCAAGCGATTTGGTTGAAATCGCATCACAAACAAAGAATGGCCCGGAACTCCTATCAGACGACCTTTTCTGGGCCCGAAATCATCAGTTACGGAGCCAAGCTCTGTAATTCTCGTAGCTCTCTGAATAAGCTTCAGTTTGAGCTTTGGTTCAACTCAATCGGACTTACGGTTTGAAAGTTATGCCCATTTCCGTGAACGCATGCAGAACCGGAAACTTGGATTTGGAATTAGCATATCCCTTTCGGATCGGATCGGCTCGGCCTAGGAGGACCGGATCGGATTAAGACATCACTCCTTCACCAACTCAGCATCTTCCCTTCAACGCACAGGTGCCGGCTCGGATTGGAGACCCCGGTTCGGATCGGGATGAGGCAGACCCGACCCGCCTGCATTAATCTACACAAAACTTCGCAATGTCTTCGGCTCGAAAGCTCCGCACCGGTTCGGATCGGGACCGAACCGATAACCTTCTACTCTACACAGAAGTGCGCGCACGCTCTCTGCTGGAACAACCGGCTCGGTTCGGATCCGATCCGAACCGACTGGGCCTGCTGATGCCACACTTCAGATTTGACCGATTCTCTTGCCATAACCACCTCGTACAAACGCGGATCGGCCTCCACCCGTCCTAGCACGACGTGATGACCACTTCTCCACTACTTCCAAGATCACCTCAGCGCGTGCCACGTGCGCCTACGATCCGACCCGATTCAGACTCCCTGGCACTCCTCTACGCCTGTAAATACACAACGACATGGCCATTTCAAGGGACTTTTGGCACTTGTTCTGGAGGGATTCCACCATTATCGACACAAGGACTTTGTGAACAGCGGAAGACCGCCCTCTAATCAATCAAAACACGAGGATTTCGTGTATAATCTTCCCTTTAATCTCCTCTTCTTCACTGTAAACACGAGGATTTCGTGTATAAACTGCAAACAAACATCATTGTAATAGTTTTCTTAGGATTTAAGAAACTATAAAGTGGACGAAGGCTTGGATTGAGCCGAACCACTATAAAAATATTGTGCGTATCCTTTACTTTTACTGGTTTTTCTGCATTGGTCTGTGGTCGTGAGGTTGTCACGTTGAATTTGGGTGTTAGTACCAAAATTTGGTCTAACATTTTCACATATATTTGCTTTCTCTTCTTCGCAGGTATGGATTATACTTGCAGCTGGCAGGCCCGGCGCGGCCTTGGATTTCTTGGATTATCCAGAACACATCTTCCTTCATTCAGCAAGATATGTTCTAGGGGATAAAATGTTGACCCGCGTTTTAGTCAAAGCAGTCATACATGGAATCTCTTCTCAACAATACGCTCAAGTGTTGGGAATACCGTCAGAAGACAGCAAGCGATTTGGTTGAAATCGCATCACAAACAAAGAATGGCCCGGAACTCCTATCAGACGACCTTTTCTGGGCCCGAAATCATCAGTTACGGAGCTGAGCTCTGTAATTCTCGTAGCTCTCTGAATAAGCTTCAGTTTGAGCTTTGGTTCAACTCAATCGGACTTACGGTTTGAAAGTTATGCCCATTTCCGTGAACGCATGCAGAACCGGAAACTTGGATTTGGAATTAGCATATCCCTTTCGGATCGGATCGGCTCGGCCTAGGAGGACCGGATCGGATTAAGACATCACTCCTTCACCAACTCAGCATCTTCCCTTCAACGCACAGGTGCCGGCTCGGATTGGAGACCCCGGTTCGGATCGGGATGAGGCAGACCCGACCCGCCTGCATTAATCTACACAAAACTTCGCAATGTCTTCGGCTCGAAAGCTCCGCACCGGTTCGGATCGGGACCGAACCGATAACCTTCTACTCTACACAGAAGTGCGCGCACGCTCTCTGCTGGAACAACCGGCTCGGTTCGGATCCGATCCGAACCGACTGGGCCTGCTGATGCCACACTTCAGATTTGACCGATTCTCTTGCCATAACCACCTCGTACAAACGCGGATCGGCCTCCACCCGTCCTAGCACGACGTGATGACCACTTCTCCACTACTTCCAAGATCACCTCAGCGCGTGCCACGTGCGCCTACGATCCGACCCGATTCAGACTCCCTGGCACTCCTCTACGCCTGTAAATACACAACGACATGGCCATTTCAAGGGACTTTTGGCACTTGTTCTGGAGGGATTCCACCATTATCGACACAAGGACTTTGTGAACAGCGGAAGACCGCCCTCTAATCAATCAAAACACGAGGATTTCGTGTATAATCTTCCCTTTAATCTCCTCTTCTTCACTGTAAACACGAGGATTTCGTGTATAAACTGCAAACAAACATCATTGTAATAGTTTTCTTAGGATTTAAGAAACTATAAAGTGGACGAAGGCTTGGATTGAGCCGAACCACTATAAAAATATTGTGCGTATCCTTTACTTTTACTGGTTTTTCTGCATTGGTCTGTGGTCGTGAGGTTGTCACGTTGAATTTGGGTGTTAGTACCAAAATTTGGTCTAACATTTTCACATATATTTGCTTTCTCTTCTTCGCAGGTATGGATTATACTTGCAGCTGGCAGGCCCGGCGCGGCCTTGGATTTCTTGGATTATCCAGAACACATCTTCCTTCATTCAGCAAGATATGTTCTAGGGGATAAAATGTTGACCCGCGTTTTAGTCAAAGCAGTCATACATGGAATCTCTTCTCAACAATACGCTCAAGTGTTGGGAATACCGTCAGAAGACAGCAAGCGATTTGGTTGAAATCGCATCACAAACAAAGAATGGCCCGGAACTCCTATCAGACGACCTTTTCTGGGCCCGAAATCATCAGTTACGGAGCCAAGCTCTGTAATTCTCGTAGCTCTCTGAATAAGCTTCAGTTTGAGCTTTGGTTCAACTCAATCGGACTTACGGTTTGAAAGTTATGCCCATTTCCGTGAACGCATGCAGAACCGGAAACTTGGATTTGGAATTAGCATATCCCTTTCGGATCGGATCGGCTCGGCCTAGGAGGACCGGATCGGATTAAGACATCACTCCTTCACCAACTCAGCATCTTCCCTTCAACGCACAGGTGCCGGCTCGGATTGGAGACCCCGGTTCGGATCGGGATGAGGCAGACCCGACCCGCCTGCATTAATCTACACAAAACTTCGCAATGTCTTCGGCTCGAAAGCTCCGCACCGGTTCGGATCGGGACCGAACCGATAACCTTCTACTCTACACAGAAGTGCGCGCACGCTCTCTGCTGGAACAACCGGCTCGGTTCGGATCCGATCCGAACCGACTGGGCCTGCTGATGCCACACTTCAGATTTGACCGATTCTCTTGCCATAACCACCTCGTACAAACGCGGATCGGCCTCCACCCGTCCTAGCACGACGTGATGACCACTTCTCCACTACTTCCAAGATCACCTCAGCGCGTGCCACGTGCGCCTACGATCCGACCCGATTCAGACTCCCTGGCACTCCTCTACGCCTGTAAATACACAACGACATGGCCATTTCAAGGGACTTTTGGCACTTGTTCTGGAGGGATTCCACCATTATCGACACAAGGACTTTGTGAACAGCGGAAGACCGCCCTCTAATCAATCAAAACACGAGGATTTCGTGTATAATCTTCCCTTTAATCTCCTCTTCTTCACTGTAAACACGAGGATTTCGTGTATAAACTGCAAACAAACATCATTGTAATAGTTTTCTTAGGATTTAAGAAACTATAAAGTGGACGAAGGCTTGGATTGAGCCGAACCACTATAAAAATATTGTGCGTATCCTTTACTTTTACTGGTTTTTCTGCATTGGTCTGTGGTCGTGAGGTTGTCACGTTGAATTTGGGTGTTAGTACCAAAATTTGGTCTAACATTTTCACATATATTTGCTTTCTCTTCTTCGCAGGTATGGATTATACTTGCAGCTGGCAGGCCCGGCGCGGCCTTGGATTTCTTGGATTATCCAGAACACATCTTCCTTCATTCAGCAAGATATGTTCTAGGGGATAAAATGTTGACCCGCGTTTTAGTCAAAGCAGTCATACATGGAATCTCTTCTCAACAATACGCTCAAGTGTTGGGAATACCGTCAGAAGACAGCAAGCGATTTGGTTGAAATCGCATCACAAACAAAGAATGGCCCGGAACTCCTATCAGACGACCTTTTCTGGGCCCGAAATCATCAGTTACGGAGCCAAGCTCTGTAATTCTCGTAGCTCTCTGAATAAGCTTCAGTTTGAGCTTTGGTTCAACTCAATCGGACTTACGGTTTGAAAGTTATGCCCATTTCCGTGAACGCATGCAGAACCGGAAACTTGGATTTGGAATTAGCATATCCCTTTCGGATCGGATCGGCTCGGCCTAGGAGGACCGGATCGGATTAAGACATCACTCCTTCACCAACTCAGCATCTTCCCTTCAACGCACAGGTGCCGGCTCGGATTGGAGACCCCGGTTCGGATCGGGATGAGGCAGACCCGACCCGCCTGCATTAATCTACACAAAACTTCGCAATGTCTTCGGCTCGAAAGCTCCGCACCGGTTCGGATCGGGACCGAACCGATAACCTTCTACTCTACACAGAAGTGCGCGCACGCTCTCTGCTGGAACAACCGGCTCGGTTCGGATCCGATCCGAACCGACTGGGCCTGCTGATGCCACACTTCAGATTTGACCGATTCTCTTGCCATAACCACCTCGTACAAACGCGGATCGGCCTCCACCCGTCCTAGCACGACGTGATGACCACTTCTCCACTACTTCCAAGATCACCTCAGCGCGTGCCACGTGCGCCTACGATCCGACCCGATTCAGACTCCCTGGCACTCCTCTACGCCTGTAAATACACAACGACATGGCCATTTCAAGGGACTTTTGGCACTTGTTCTGGAGGGATTCCACCATTATCGACACAAGGACTTTGTGAACAGCGGAAGACCGCCCTCTAATCAATCAAAACACGAGGATTTCGTGTATAATCTTCCCTTTAATCTCCTCTTCTTCACTGTAAACACGAGGATTTCGTGTATAAACTGCAAACAAACATCATTGTAATAGTTTTCTTAGGATTTAAGAAACTATAAAGTGGACGAAGGCTTGGATTGAGCCGAACCACTATAAAAATATTGTGCGTATCCTTTACTTTTACTGGTTTTTCTGCATTGGTCTGTGGTCGTGAGGTTGTCACGTTGAATTTGGGTGTTAGTACCAAAATTTGGTCTAACATTTTCACATATATTTGCTTTCTCTTCTTCGCAGGTATGGATTATACTTGCAGCTGGCAGGCCCGGCGCGGCCTTGGATTTCTTGGATTATCCAGAACACATCTTCCTTCATTCAGCAAGATATGTTCTAGGGGATAAAATGTTGACCCGCGTTTTAGTCAAAGCAGTCATACATGGAATCTCTTCTCAACAATACGCTCAAGTGTTGGGAATACCGTCAGAAGACAGCAAGCGATTTGGTTGAAATCGCATCACAAACAAAGAATGGCCCGGAACTCCTATCAGACGACCTTTTCTGGGCCCGAAATCATCAGTTACGGAGCTGAGCTCTGTAATTCTCGTAGCTCTCTGAATAAGCTTCAGTTTGAGCTTTGGTTCAACTCAATCGGACTTACGGTTTGAAAGTTATGCCCATTTCCGTGAACGCATGCAGAACCGGAAACTTGGATTTGGAATTAGCATATCCCTTTCGGATCGGATCGGCTCGGCCTAGGAGGACCGGATCGGATTAAGACATCACTCCTTCACCAACTCAGCATCTTCCCTTCAACGCACAGGTGCCGGCTCGGATTGGAGACCCCGGTTCGGATCGGGATGAGGCAGACCCGACCCGCCTGCATTAATCTACACAAAACTTCGCAATGTCTTCGGCTCGAAAGCTCCGCACCGGTTCGGATCGGGACCGAACCGATAACCTTCTACTCTACACAGAAGTGCGCGCACGCTCTCTGCTGGAACAACCGGCTCGGTTCGGATCCGATCCGAACCGACTGGGCCTGCTGATGCCACACTTCAGATTTGACCGATTCTCTTGCCATAACCACCTCGTACAAACGCGGATCGGCCTCCACCCGTCCTAGCACGACGTGATGACCACTTCTCCACTACTTCCAAGATCACCTCAGCGCGTGCCACGTGCGCCTACGATCCGACCCGATTCAGACTCCCTGGCACTCCTCTACGCCTGTAAATACACAACGACATGGCCATTTCAAGGGACTTTTGGCACTTGTTCTGGAGGGATTCCACCATTATCGACACAAGGACTTTGTGAACAGCGGAAGACCGCCCTCTAATCAATCAAAACACGAGGATTTCGTGTATAATCTTCCCTTTAATCTCCTCTTCTTCACTGTAAACACGAGGATTTCGTGTATAAACTGCAAACAAACATCATTGTAATAGTTTTCTTAGGATTTAAGAAACTATAAAGTGGACGAAGGCTTGGATTGAGCCGAACCACTATAAAAATATTGTGCGTATCCTTTACTTTTACTGGTTTTTCTGCATTGGTCTGTGGTCGTGAGGTTGTCACGTTGAATTTGGGTGTTAGTACCAAAATTTGGTCTAACATTTTCACATATATTTGCTTTCTCTTCTTCGCAGGTATGGATTATACTTGCAGCTGGCAGGCCCGGCGCGGCCTTGGATTTCTTGGATTATCCAGAACACATCTTCCTTCATTCAGCAAGATATGTTCTAGGGGATAAAATGTTGACCCGCGTTTTAGTCAAAGCAGTCATACATGGAATCTCTTCTCAACAATACGCTCAAGTGTTGGGAATACCGTCAGAAGACAGCAAGCGATTTGGTTGAAATCGCATCACAAACAAAGAATGGCCCGGAACTCCTATCAGACGACCTTTTCTGGGCCCGAAATCATCAGTTACGGAGCCATGCTCTGTAATTCTCGTAGCTCTCTGAATAAGCTTCAGTTTGAGCTTTGGTTCAACTCAATCGGACTTACGGTTTCAAAGTTATGCCCATTTCCGTGAACGCATGCAGAACCGGAAACTTGGATTTGGAATTAGCATATCCCTTTCGGATCGGATCGGCTCGGCCTAGGAGGACCGGATCGGATTAAGACATCACTCCTTCACCAACTCAGCATCTTCCCTTCAACGCACAGGTGCCGGCTCGGATTGGAGACCCCGGTTCGGATCGGGATGAGGCAGACCCGACCCGCCTGCATTAATCTACACAAAACTTCGCAATGTCTTCGGCTCGAAAGCTCCGCACCGGTTCGGATCGGGACCGAACCGATAACCTTCTACTCTACACAGAAGTGCGCGCACGCTCTCTGCTGGAACAACCGGCTCGGTTCGGATCCGATCCGAACCGACTGGGCCTGCTGATGCCACACTTCAGATTTGACCGATTCTCTTGCCATAACCACCTCGTACAAACGCGGATCGGCCTCCACCCGTCCTAGCACGACGTGATGACCACTTCTCCACTACTTCCAAGATCACCTCAGCGCGTGCCACGTGCGCCTACGATCCGACCCGATTCAGACTCCCTGGCACTCCTCTACGCCTGTAAATACACAACGACATGGCCATTTCAAGGGACTTTTGGCACTTGTTCTGGAGGGATTCCACCATTATCGACACAAGGACTTTGTGAACAGCGGAAGACCGCCCTCTAATCAATCAAAACACGAGGATTTCGTGTATAATCTTCCCTTTAATCTCCTCTTCTTCACTGTAAACACGAGGATTTCGTGTATAAACTGCAAACAAACATCATTGTAATAGTTTTCTTAGGATTTAAGAAACTATAAAGTGGACGAAGGCTTGGATTGAGCCGAACCACTATAAAAATATTGTGCGTATCCTTTACTTTTACTGGTTTTTCTGCATTGGTCTGTGGTCGTGAGGTTGTCACGTTGAATTTGGGTGTTAGTACCAAAATTTGGTCTAACATTTTCACATATATTTGCTTTCTCTTCTTCGCAGGTATGGATTATACTTGCAGCTGGCAGGCCCGGCGCGGCCTTGGATTTCTTGGATTATCCAGAACACATCTTCCTTCATTCAGCAAGATATGTTCTAGGGGATAAAATGTTGACCCGCGTTTTAGTCAAAGCAGTCATACATGGAATCTCTTCTCAACAATACGCTCAAGTGTTGGGAATACCGTCAGAAGACAGCAAGCGATTTGGTTGAAATCGCATCACAAACAAAGAATGGCCCGGAACTCCTATCAGACGACCTTTTCTGGGCCCGAAATCATCAGTTACGGAGCTGAGCTCTGTAATTCTCGTAGCTCTCTGAATAAGCTTCAGTTTGAGCTTTGGTTCAACTCAATCGGACTTACGGTTTGAAAGTTATGCCCATTTCCGTGAACGCATGCAGAACCGGAAACTTGGATTTGGAATTAGCATATCCCTTTCGGATCGGATCGGCTCGGCCTAGGAGGACCGGATCGGATTAAGACATCACTCCTTCACCAACTCAGCATCTTCCCTTCAACGCACAGGTGCCGGCTCGGATTGGAGACCCCGGTTCGGATCGGGATGAGGCAGACCCGACCCGCCTGCATTAATCTACACAAAACTTCGCAATGTCTCCGGCTCGAAAGCTCCGCACCGGTTCGGATCGGGACCGAACCGATAACCTTCTACTCTACACAGAAGTGCGCGCACGCTCTCTGCTGGAACAACCGGCTCGGTTCGGATCCGATCCGAACCGACTGGGCCTGCTGATGCCACACTTCAGATTTGACCGATTCTCTTGCCATAACCACCTCGTACAAACGCGGATCGGCCTCCACCCGTCCTAGCACGACGTGATGACCACTTCTCCACTACTTCCAAGATCACCTCAGCGCGTGCCACGTGCGCCTACGATCCGACCCGATTCAGACTCCCTGGCACTCCTCTACGCCTGTAAATACACAACGACATGGCCATTTCAAGGGACTTTTGGCACTTGTTCTGGAGGGATTCCACCATTATCGACACAAGGACTTTGTGAACAGCGGAAGACCGCCCTCTAATCAATCAAAACACGAGGATTTCGTGTATAATCTTCCCTTTAATCTCCTCTTCTTCACTGTAAACACGAGGATTTCGTGTATAAACTGCAAACAAACATCATTGTAATAGTTTTCTTAGGATTTAAGAAACTATAAAGTGGACGAAGGCTTGGATTGAGCCGAACCACTATAAAAATATTGTGCGTATCCTTTACTTTTACTGGTTTTTCTGCATTGTTCTGTGGTCGTGAGGTTGTCACGTTGAATTTGGGTGTTAGTACCAAAATTTGGTCTAACATTTTCACATATATTTGCTTTCTCTTCTTCGCAGGTATGGATTATACTTGCAGCTGGCAGGCCCGGCGCGGCCTTGGATTTCTTGGATTATCCAGAACACATCTTCCTTCATTCAGCAAGATATGTTCTAGGGGATAAAATGTTGACCCGCGTTTTAGTCAAAGCAGTCATACATGGAATCTCTTCTCAACAATACGCTCAAGTGTTGGGAATACCGTCAGAAGACAGCAAGCGATTTGGTTGAAATCGCATCACAAACAAAGAATGGCCCGGAACTCCTATCAGACGACCTTTTCTGGGCCCGAAATCATCAGTTACGGAGCTGAGCTCTGTAATTCTCGTAGCTCTCTGAATAAGCTTCAGTTTGAGCTTTGGTTCAACTCAATCGGACTTACGGTTTGAAAGTTATGCCCATTTCCGTGAACGCATGCAGAACCGGAAACTTGGATTTGGAATTAGCATATCCCTTTCGGATCGGATCGGCTCGGCCTAGGAGGACCGGATCGGATTAAGACATCACTCCTTCACCAACTCAGCATCTTCCCTTCAACGCACAGGTGCCGGCTCGGATTGGAGACCCCGGTTCGGATCGGGATGAGGCAGACCCGACCCGCCTGCATTAATCTACACAAAACTTCGCAATGTCTCCGGCTCGAAAGCTCCGCACCGGTTCGGATCGGGACCGAACCGATAACCTTCTACTCTACACAGAAGTGCGCGCACGCTCTCTGCTGGAACAACCGGCTCGGTTCGGATCCGATCCGAACCGACTGGGCCTGCTGATGCCACACTTCAGATTTGACCGATTCTCTTGCCATAACCACCTCGTACAAACGCGGATCGGCCTCCACCCGTCCTAGCACGACGTGATGACCACTTCTCCACTACTTCCAAGATCACCTCAGCGCGTGCCACGTGCGCCTACGATCCGACCCGATTCAGACTCCCTGGCACTCCTCTACGCCTGTAAATACACAACGACATGGCCATTTCAAGGGACTTTTGGCACTTGTTCTGGAGGGATTCCACCATTATCGACACAAGGACTTTGTGAACAGCGGAAGACCGCCCTCTAATCAATCAAAACACGAGGATTTCGTGTATAATCTTCCCTTTAATCTCCTCTTCTTCACTGTAAACACGAGGATTTCGTGTATAAACTGCAAACAAACATCATTGTAATAGTTTTCTTAGGATTTAAGAAACTATAAAGTGGACGAAGGCTTGGATTGAGCCGAACCACTATAAAAATATTGTGCGTATCCTTTACTTTTACTGGTTTTTCTGCATTGTTCTGTGGTCGTGAGGTTGTCACGTTGAATTTGGGTGTTAGTACCAAAATTTGGTCTAACATTTTCACATATATTTGCTTTCTCTTCTTCGCAGGTATGGATTATACTTGCAGCTGGCAGGCCCGGCGCGGCCTTGGATTTCTTGGATTATCCAGAACACATCTTCCTTCATTCAGCAAGATATGTTCTAGGGGATAAAATGTTGACCCGCGTTTTAGTCAAAGCAGTCATACATGGAATCTCTTCTCAACAATACGCTCAAGTGTTGGGAATACCGTCAGAAGACAGCAAGCGATTTGGTTGAAATCGCATCACAAACAAAGAATGGCCCGGAACTCCTATCAGACGACCTTTTCTGGGCCCGAAATCATCAGTTACGGAGCTAAGCTCTGTAATTCTCGTAGCTCTCTGAATAAGCTTCAGTTTGAGCTTTGGTTCAACTCAATCGGACTTACGGTTTGAAAGTTATGCCCATTTCCGTGAACGCATGCAGAACCGGAAACTTGGATTTGGAATTAGCATATCCCTTTCGGATCGGATCGGCTCGGCCTAGGAGGACCGGATCGGATTAAGACATCACTCCTTCACCAACTCAGCATCTTCCCTTCAACGCACAGGTGCCGGCTCGGATTGGAGACCCCGGTTCGGATCGGGATGAGGCAGACCCGACCCGCCTGCATTAATCTACACAAAACTTCGCAATGTCTCCGGCTCGAAAGCTCCGCACCGGTTCGGATCGGGACCGAACCGATAACCTTCTACTCTACACAGAAGTGCGCGCACGCTCTCTGCTGGAACAACCGGCTCGGTTCGGATCCGATCCGAACCGACTGGGCCTGCTGATGCCACACTTCAGATTTGACCGATTCTCTTGCCATAACCACCTCGTACAAACGCGGATCGGCCTCCACCCGTCCTAGCACGACGTGATGACCACTTCTCCACTACTTCCAAGATCACCTCAGCGCGTGCCACGTGCGCCTACGATCCGACCCGATTCAGACTCCCTGGCACTCCTCTACGCCTGTAAATACACAACGACATGGCCATTTCAAGGGACTTTTGGCACTTGTTCTGGAGGGATTCCACCATTATCGACACAAGGACTTTGTGAACAGCGGAAGACCGCCCTCTAATCAATCAAAACACGAGGATTTCGTGTATAATCTTCCCTTTAATCTCCTCTTCTTCACTGTAAACACGAGGATTTCGTGTATAAACTGCAAACAAACATCATTGTAATAGTTTTCTTAGGATTTAAGAAACTATAAAGTGGACGAAGGCTTGGATTGAGCCGAACCACTATAAAAATATTGTGCGTATCCTTTACTTTTACTGGTTTTTCTGCATTGTTCTGTGGTCGTGAGGTTGTCACGTTGAATTTGGGTGTTAGTACCAAAATTTGGTCTAACATTTTCACATATATTTGCTTTCTCTTCTTCGCAGGTATGGATTATACTTGCAGCTGGCAGGCCCGGCGCGGCCTTGGATTTCTTGGATTATCCAGAACACATCTTCCTTCATTCAGCAAGATATGTTCTAGGGGATAAAATGTTGACCCGCGTTTTAGTCAAAGCAGTCATACATGGAATCTCTTCTCAACAATACGCTCAAGTGTTGGGAATACCGTCAGAAGACAGCAAGCGATTTGGTTGAAATCGCATCACAAACAAAGAATGGCCCGGAACTCCTATCAGACGACCTTTTCTGGGCCCGAAATCATCAGTTACGGAGCTGAGCTCTGTAATTCTCGTAGCTCTCTGAATAAGCTTCAGTTTGAGCTTTGGTTCAACTCAATCGGACTTACGGTTTGAAAGTTATGCCCATTTCCGTGAACGCATGCAGAACCGGAAACTTGGATTTGGAATTAGCATATCCCTTTCGGATCGGATCGGCTCGGCCTAGGAGGACCGGATCGGATTAAGACATCACTCCTTCACCAACTCAGCATCTTCCCTTCAACGCACAGGTGCCGGCTCGGATTGGAGACCCCGGTTCGGATCGGGATGAGGCAGACCCGACCCGCCTGCATTAATCTACACAAAACTTCGCAATGTCTCCGGCTCGAAAGCTCCGCACCGGTTCGGATCGGGACCGAACCGATAACCTTCTACTCTACACAGAAGTGCGCGCACGCTCTCTGCTGGAACAACCGGCTCGGTTCGGATCCGATCCGAACCGACTGGGCCTGCTGATGCCACACTTCAGATTTGACCGATTCTCTTGCCATAACCACCTCGTACAAACGCGGATCGGCCTCCACCCGTCCTAGCACGACGTGATGACCACTTCTCCACTACTTCCAAGATCACCTCAGCGCGTGCCACGTGCGCCTACGATCCGACCCGATTCAGACTCCCTGGCACTCCTCTACGCCTGTAAATACACAACGACATGGCCATTTCAAGGGACTTTTGGCACTTGTTCTGGAGGGATTCCACCATTATCGACACAAGGACTTTGTGAACAGCGGAAGACCGCCCTCTAATCAATCAAAACACGAGGATTTCGTGTATAATCTTCCCTTTAATCTCCTCTTCTTCACTGTAAACACGAGGATTTCGTGTATAAACTGCAAACAAACATCATTGTAATAGTTTTCTTAGGATTTAAGAAACTATAAAGTGGACGAAGGCTTGGATTGAGCCGAACCACTATAAAAATATTGTGCGTATCCTTTACTTTTACTGGTTTTTCTGCATTGTTCTGTGGTCGTGAGGTTGTCACGTTGAATTTGGGTGTTAGTACCAAAATTTGGTCTAACATTTTCACATATATTTGCTTTCTCTTCTTCGCAGGTATGGATTATACTTGCAGCTGGCAGGCCCGGCGCGGCCTTGGATTTCTTGGATTATCCAGAACACATCTTCCTTCATTCAGCAAGATATGTTCTAGGGGATAAAATGTTGACCCGCGTTTTAGTCAAAGCAGTCATACATGGAATCTCTTCTCAACAATACGCTCAAGTGTTGGGAATACCGTCAGAAGACAGCAAGCGATTTGGTTGAAATCGCATCACAAACAAAGAATGGCCCGGAACTCCTATCAGACGACCTTTTCTGGGCCCGAAATCATCAGTTACGGAGCTGAGCTCTGTAATTCTCGTAGCTCTCTGAATAAGCTTCAGTTTGAGCTTTGGTTCAACTCAATCGGACTTACGGTTTGAAAGTTATGCCCATTTCCGTGAACGCATGCAGAACCGGAAACTTGGATTTGGAATTAGCATATCCCTTTCGGATCGGATCGGCTCGGCCTAGGAGGACCGGATCGGATTAAGACATCACTCCTTCACCAACTCAGCATCTTCCCTTCAACGCACAGGTGCCGGCTCGGATTGGAGACCCCGGTTCGGATCGGGATGAGGCAGACCCGACCCGCCTGCATTAATCTACACAAAACTTCGCAATGTCTCCGGCTCGAAAGCTCCGCACCGGTTCGGATCGGGACCGAACCGATAACCTTCTACTCTACACAGAAGTGCGCGCACGCTCTCTGCTGGAACAACCGGCTCGGTTCGGATCCGATCCGAACCGACTGGGCCTGCTGATGCCACACTTCAGATTTGACCGATTCTCTTGCCATAACCACCTCGTACAAACGCGGATCGGCCTCCACCCGTCCTAGCACGACGTGATGACCACTTCTCCACTACTTCCAAGATCACCTCAGCGCGTGCCACGTGCGCCTACGATCCGACCCGATTCAGACTCCCTGGCACTCCTCTACGCCTGTAAATACACAACGACATGGCCATTTCAAGGGACTTTTGGCACTTGTTCTGGAGGGATTCCACCATTATCGACACAAGGACTTTGTGAACAGCGGAAGACCGCCCTCTAATCAATCAAAACACGAGGATTTCGTGTATAATCTTCCCTTTAATCTCCTCTTCTTCACTGTAAACACGAGGATTTCGTGTATAAACTGCAAACAAACATCATTGTAATAGTTTTCTTAGGATTTAAGAAACTATAAAGTGGACGAAGGCTTGGATTGAGCCGAACCACTATAAAAATATTGTGCGTATCCTTTACTTTTACTGGTTTTTCTGCATTGTTCTGTGGTCGTGAGGTTGTCACGTTGAATTTGGGTGTTAGTACCAAAATTTGGTCTAACATTTTCACATATATTTGCTTTCTCTTCTTCGCAGGTATGGATTATACTTGCAGCTGGCAGGCCCGGCGCGGCCTTGGATTTCTTGGATTATCCAGAACACATCTTCCTTCATTCAGCAAGATATGTTCTAGGGGATAAAATGTTGACCCGCGTTTTAGTCAAAGCAGTCATACATGGAATCTCTTCTCAACAATACGCTCAAGTGTTGGGAATACCGTCAGAAGACAGCAAGCGATTTGGTTGAAATCGCATCACAAACAAAGAATGGCCCGGAACTCCTATCAGACGACCTTTTCTGGGCCCGAAATCATCAGTTACGGAGCTGAGCTCTGTAATTCTCGTAGCTCTCTGAATAAGCTTCAGTTTGAGCTTTGGTTCAACTCAATCGGACTTACGGTTTGAAAGTTATGCCCATTTCCGTGAACGCATGCAGAACCGGAAACTTGGATTTGGAATTAGCATATCCCTTTCGGATCGGATCGGCTCGGCCTAGGAGGACCGGATCGGATTAAGACATCACTCCTTCACCAACTCAGCATCTTCCCTTCAACGCACAGGTGCCGGCTCGGATTGGAGACCCCGGTTCGGATCGGGATGAGGCAGACCCGACCCGCCTGCATTAATCTACACAAAACTTCGCAATGTCTCCGGCTCGAAAGCTCCGCACCGGTTCGGATCGGGACCGAACCGATAACCTTCTACTCTACACAGAAGTGCGCGCACGCTCTCTGCTGGAACAACCGGCTCGGTTCGGATCCGATCCGAACCGACTGGGCCTGCTGATGCCACACTTCAGATTTGACCGATTCTCTTGCCATAACCACCTCGTACAAACGCGGATCGGCCTCCACCCGTCCTAGCACGACGTGATGACCACTTCTCCACTACTTCCAAGATCACCTCAGCGCGTGCCACGTGCGCCTACGATCCGACCCGATTCAGACTCCCTGGCACTCCTCTACGCCTGTAAATACACAACGACATGGCCATTTCAAGGGACTTTTGGCACTTGTTCTGGAGGGATTCCACCATTATCGACACAAGGACTTTGTGAACAGCGGAAGACCGCCCTCTAATCAATCAAAACACGAGGATTTCGTGTATAATCTTCCCTTTAATCTCCTCTTCTTCACTGTAAACACGAGGATTTCGTGTATAAACTGCAAACAAACATCATTGTAATAGTTTTCTTAGGATTTAAGAAACTATAAAGTGGACGAAGGCTTGGATTGAGCCGAACCACTATAAAAATATTGTGCGTATCCTTTACTTTTACTGGTTTTTCTGCATTGTTCTGTGGTCGTGAGGTTGTCACGTTGAATTTGGGTGTTAGTACCAAAATTTGGTCTAACATTTTCACATATATTTGCTTTCTCTTCTTCGCAGGTATGGATTATACTTGCAGCTGGCAGGCCCGGCGCGGCCTTGGATTTCTTGGATTATCCAGAACACATCTTCCTTCATTCAGCAAGATATGTTCTAGGGGATAAAATGTTGACCCGCGTTTTAGTCAAAGCAGTCATACATGGAATCTCTTCTCAACAATACGCTCAAGTGTTGGGAATACCGTCAGAAGACAGCAAGCGATTTGGTTGAAATCGCATCACAAACAAAGAATGGCCCGGAACTCCTATCAGACGACCTTTTCTGGGCCCGAAATCATCAGTTACGGAGCTGAGCTCTGTAATTCTCGTAGCTCTCTGAATAAGCTTCAGTTTGAGCTTTGGTTCAACTCAATCGGACTTACGGTTTGAAAGTTATGCCCATTTCCGTGAACGCATGCAGAACCGGAAACTTGGATTTGGAATTAGCATATCCCTTTCGGATCGGATCGGCTCGGCCTAGGAGGACCGGATCGGATTAAGACATCACTCCTTCACCAACTCAGCATCTTCCCTTCAACGCACAGGTGCCGGCTCGGATTGGAGACCCCGGTTCGGATCGGGATGAGGCAGACCCGACCCGCCTGCATTAATCTACACAAAACTTCGCAATGTCTCCGGCTCGAAAGCTCCGCACCGGTTCGGATCGGGACCGAACCGATAACCTTCTACTCTACACAGAAGTGCGCGCACGCTCTCTGCTGGAACAACCGGCTCGGTTCGGATCCGATCCGAACCGACTGGGCCTGCTGATGCCACACTTCAGATTTGACCGATTCTCTTGCCATAACCACCTCGTACAAACGCGGATCGGCCTCCACCCGTCCTAGCACGACGTGATGACCACTTCTCCACTACTTCCAAGATCACCTCAGCGCGTGCCACGTGCGCCTACGATCCGACCCGATTCAGACTCCCTGGCACTCCTCTACGCCTGTAAATACACAACGACATGGCCATTTCAAGGGACTTTTGGCACTTGTTCTGGAGGGATTCCACCATTATCGACACAAGGACTTTGTGAACAGCGGAAGACCGCCCTCTAATCAATCAAAACACGAGGATTTCGTGTATAATCTTCCCTTTAATCTCCTCTTCTTCACTGTAAACACGAGGATTTCGTGTATAAACTGCAAACAAACATCATTGTAATAGTTTTCTTAGGATTTAAGAAACTATAAAGTGGACGAAGGCTTGGATTGAGCCGAACCACTATAAAAATATTGTGCGTATCCTTTACTTTTACTGGTTTTTCTGCATTGGTCTGTGGTCGTGAGGTTGTCACGTTGAATTTGGGTGTTAGTACCAAAATTTGGTCTAACATTTTCACATATATTTGCTTTCTCTTCTTCGCAGGTATGGATTATACTTGCAGCTGGCAGGCCCGGCGCGGCCTTGGATTTCTTGGATTATCCAGAACACATCTTCCTTCATTCAGCAAGATATGTTCTAGGGGATAAAATGTTGACCCGCGTTTTAGTCAAAGCAGTCATACATGGAATCTCTTCTCAACAATACGCTCAAGTGTTGGGAATACCGTCAGAAGACAGCAAGCGATTTGGTTGAAATCGCATCACAAACAAAGAATGGCCCGGAACTCCTATCAGACGACCTTTTCTGGGCCCGAAATCATCAGTTACGGAGCTGAGCTCTGTAATTCTCGTAGCTCTCTGAATAAGCTTCAGTTTGAGCTTTGGTTCAACTCAATCGGACTTACGGTTTGAAAGTTATGCCCATTTCCGTGAACGCATGCAGAACCGGAAACTTGGATTTGGAATTAGCATATCCCTTTCGGATCGGATCGGCTCGGCCTAGGAGGACCGGATCGGATTAAGACATCACTCCTTCACCAACTCAGCATCTTCCCTTCAACGCACAGGTGCCGGCTCGGATTGGAGACCCCGGTTCGGATCGGGATGAGGCAGACCCGACCCGCCTGCATTAATCTACACAAAACTTCGCAATGTCTCCGGCTCGAAAGCTCCGCACCGGTTCGGATCGGGACCGAACCGATAACCTTCTACTCTACACAGAAGTGCGCGCACGCTCTCTGCTGGAACAACTGGCTCGGTTCGGATCCGATCCGAACCGACTGGGCCTGCTGATGCCACACTTCAGATTTGACCGATTCTCTTGCCATAACCACCTCGTACAAACGCGGATCGGCCTCCACCCGTCCTAGCACGACGTGATGACCACTTCTCCACTACTTCCAAGATCACCTCAGCGCGTGCCACGTGCGCCTACGATCCGACCCGATTCAGACTCCCTGGCACTCCTCTACGCCTGTAAATACACAACGACATGGCCATTTCAAGGGACTTTTGGCACTTGTTCTGGAGGGATTCCACCATTATCGACACAAGGACTTTGTGAACAGCGGAAGACCGCCCTCTAATCAATCAAAACACGAGGATTTCGTGTATAATCTTCCCTTTAATCTCCTCTTCTTCACTGTAAACACGAGGATTTCGTGTATAAACTGCAAACAAACATCATTGTAATAGTTTTCTTAGGATTTAAGAAACTATAAAGTGGACGAAGGCTTGGATTGAGCCGAACCACTATAAAAATATTGTGCGTATCCTTTACTTTTACTGGTTTTTCTGCATTGGTCTGTGGTCGTGAGGTTGTCACGTTGAATTTGGGTGTTAGTACCAAAATTTGGTCTAACATTTTCACATATATTTGCTTTCTCTTCTTCGCAGGTATGGATTATACTTGCAGCTGGCAGGCCCGGCGCGGCCTTGGATTTCTTGGATTATCCAGAACACATCTTCCTTCATTCAGCAAGATATGTTCTAGGGGATAAAATGTTGACCCGCGTTTTAGTCAAAGCAGTCATACATGGAATCTCTTCTCAACAATACGCTCAAGTGTTGGGAATACCGTCAGAAGACAGCAAGCGATTTGGTTGAAATCGCATCACAAACAAAGAATGGCCCGGAACTCCTATCAGACGACCTTTTCTGGGCCCGAAATCATCAGTTACGGAGCTGAGCTCTGTAATTCTCGTAGCTCTCTGAATAAGCTTCAGTTTGAGCTTTGGTTCAACTCAATCGGACTTACGGTTTGAAAGTTATGCCCATTTCCGTGAACGCATGCAGAACCGGAAACTTGGATTTGGAATTAGCATATCCCTTTCGGATCGGATCGGCTCGGCCTAGGAGGACCGGATCGGATTAAGACATCACTCCTTCACCAACTCAGCATCTTCCCTTCAACGCACAGGTGCCGGCTCGGATTGGAGACCCCGGTTCGGATCGGGATGAGGCAGACCCGACCCGCCTGCATTAATCTACACAAAACTTCGCAATGTCTCCGGCTCGAAAGCTCCGCACCGGTTCGGATCGGGACCGAACCGATAACCTTCTACTCTACACAGAAGTGCGCGCACGCTCTCTGCTGGAACAACCGGCTCGGTTCGGATCCGATCCGAACCGACTGGGCCTGCTGATGCCACACTTCAGATTTGACCGATTCTCTTGCCATAACCACCTCGTACAAACGCGGATCGGCCTCCACCCGTCCTAGCACGACGTGATGACCACTTCTCCACTACTTCCAAGATCACCTCAGCGCGTGCCACGTGCGCCTACGATCCGACCCGATTCAGACTCCCTGGCACTCCTCTACGCCTGTAAATACACAACGACATGGCCATTTCAAGGGACTTTTGGCACTTGTTCTGGAGGGATTCCACCATTATCGACACAAGGACTTTGTGAACAGCGGAAGACCGCCCTCTAATCAATCAAAACACGAGGATTTCGTGTATAATCTTCCCTTTAATCTCCTCTTCTTCACTGTAAACACGAGGATTTCGTGTATAAACTGCAAACAAACATCATTGTAATAGTTTTCTTAGGATTTAAGAAACTATAAAGTGGACGAAGGCTTGGATTGAGCCGAACCACTATAAAAATATTGTGCGTATCCTTTACTTTTACTGGTTTTTCTGCATTGGTCTGTGGTCGTGAGGTTGTCACGTTGAATTTGGGTGTTAGTACCAAAATTTGGTCTAACATTTTCACATATATTTGCTTTCTCTTCTTCGCAGGTATGGATTATACTTGCAGCTGGCAGGCCCGGCGCGGCCTTGGATTTCTTGGATTATCCAGAACACATCTTCCTTCATTCAGCAAGATATGTTCTAGGGGATAAAATGTTGACCCGCGTTTTAGTCAAAGCAGTCATACATGGAATCTCTTCTCAACAATACGCTCAAGTGTTGGGAATACCGTCAGAAGACAGCAAGCGATTTGGTTGAAATCGCATCACAAACAAAGAATGGCCCGGAACTCCTATCAGACGACCTTTTCTGGGCCCGAAATCATCAGTTACGGAGCTGAGCTCTGTAATTCTCGTAGCTCTCTGAATAAGCTTCAGTTTGAGCTTTGGTTCAACTCAATCGGACTTACGGTTTGAAAGTTATGCCCATTTCCGTGAACGCATGCAGAACCGGAAACTTGGATTTGGAATTAGCATATCCCTTTCGGATCGGATCGGCTCGGCCTAGGAGGACCGGATCGGATTAAGACATCACTCCTTCACCAACTCAGCATCTTCCCTTCAACGCACAGGTGCCGGCTCGGATTGGAGACCCCGGTTCGGATCGGGATGAGGCAGACCCGACCCGCCTGCATTAATCTACACAAAACTTCGCAATGTCTCCGGCTCGAAAGCTCCGCACCGGTTCGGATCGGGACCGAACCGATAACCTTCTACTCTACACAGAAGTGCGCGCACGCTCTCTGCTGGAACAACCGGCTCGGTTCGGATCCGATCCGAACCGACTGGGCCTGCTGATGCCACACTTCAGATTTGACCGATTCTCTTGCCATAACCACCTCGTACAAACGCGGATCGGCCTCCACCCGTCCTAGCACGACGTGATGACCACTTCTCCACTACTTCCAAGATCACCTCAGCGCGTGCCACGTGCGCCTACGATCCGACCCGATTCAGACTCCCTGGCACTCCTCTACGCCTGTAAATACACAACGACATGGCCATTTCAAGGGACTTTTGGCACTTGTTCTGGAGGGATTCCACCATTATCGACACAAGGACTTTGTGAACAGCGGAAGACCGCCCTCTAATCAATCAAAACACGAGGATTTCGTGTATAATCTTCCCTTTAATCTCCTCTTCTTCACTGTAAACACGAGGATTTCGTGTATAAACTGCAAACAAACATCATTGTAATAGTTTTCTTAGGATTTAAGAAACTATAAAGTGGACGAAGGCTTGGATTGAGCCGAACCACTATAAAAATATTGTGCGTATCCTTTACTTTTACTGGTTTTTCTGCATTGTTCTGTGGTCGTGAGGTTGTCACGTTGAATTTGGGTGTTAGTACCAAAATTTGGTCTAACATTTTCACATATATTTGCTTTCTCTTCTTCGCAGGTATGGATTATACTTGCAGCTGGCAGGCCCGGCGCGGCCTTGGATTTCTTGGATTATCCAGAACACATCTTCCTTCATTCAGCAAGATATGTTCTAGGGGATAAAATGTTGACCCGCGTTTTAGTCAAAGCAGTCATACATGGAATCTCTTCTCAACAATACGCTCAAGTGTTGGGAATACCGTCAGAAGACAGCAAGCGATTTGGTTGAAATCGCATCACAAACAAAGAATGGCCCGGAACTCCTATCAGACGACCTTTTCTGGGCCCGAAATCATCAGTTACGGAGCTGAGCTCTGTAATTCTCGTAGCTCTCTGAATAAGCTTCAGTTTGAGCTTTGGTTCAACTCAATCGGACTTACGGTTTGAAAGTTATGCCCATTTCCGTGAACGCATGCAGAACCGGAAACTTGGATTTGGAATTAGCATATCCCTTTCGGATCGGATCGGCTCGGCCTAGGAGGACCGGATCGGATTAAGACATCACTCCTTCACCAACTCAGCATCTTCCCTTCAACGCACAGGTGCCGGCTCGGATTGGAGACCCCGGTTCGGATCGGGATGAGGCAGACCCGACCCGCCTGCATTAATCTACACAAAACTTCGCAATGTCTCCGGCTCGAAAGCTCCGCACCGGTTCGGATCGGGACCGAACCGATAACCTTCTACTCTACACAGAAGTGCGCGCACGCTCTCTGCTGGAACAACCGGCTCGGTTCGGATCCGATCCGAACCGACTGGGCCTGCTGATGCCACACTTCAGATTTGACCGATTCTCTTGCCATAACCACCTCGTACAAACGCGGATCGGCCTCCACCCGTCCTAGCACGACGTGATGACCACTTCTCCACTACTTCCAAGATCACCTCAGCGCGTGCCACGTGCGCCTACGATCCGACCCGATTCAGACTCCCTGGCACTCCTCTACGCCTGTAAATACACAACGACATGGCCATTTCAAGGGACTTTTGGCACTTGTTCTGGAGGGATTCCACCATTATCGACACAAGGACTTTGTGAACAGCGGAAGACCGCCCTCTGATCAATCAAAACACGAGGATTTCGTGTATAATCTTCCCTTTAATCTCCTCTTCTTCACTGTAAACACGAGGATTTCGTGTATAAACTGCAAACAAACATCATTGTAATAGTTTTCTTAGGATTTAAGAAACTATAAAGTGGACGAAGGCTTGGATTGAGCCGAACCACTATAAAAATATTGTGCGTATCCTTTACTTTTACTGGTTTTTCTGCATTGTTCTGTGGTCGTGAGGTTGTCACGTTGAATTTGGGTGTTAGTACCAAAATTTGGTCTAACATTTTCACATATATTTGCTTTCTCTTCTTCGCAGGTATGGATTATACTTGCAGCTGGCAGGCCCGGCGCGGCCTTGGATTTCTTGGATTATCCAGAACACATCTTCCTTCATTCAGCAAGATATGTTCTAGGGGATAAAATGTTGACCCGCGTTTTAGTCAAAGCAGTCATACATGGAATCTCTTCTCAACAATACGCTCAAGTGTTGGGAATACCGTCAGAAGACAGCAAGCGATTTGGTTGAAATCGCATCACAAACAAAGAATGGCCCGGAACTCCTATCAGACGACCTTTTCTGGGCCCGAAATCATCAGTTACGGAGCTAAGCTCTGTAATTCTCGTAGCTCTCTGAATAAGCTTCAGTTTGAGCTTTGGTTCAACTCAATCGGACTTACGGTTTGAAAGTTATGCCCATTTCCGTGAACGCATGCAGAACCGGAAACTTGGATTTGGAATTAGCATATCCCTTTCGGATCGGATCGGCTCGGCCTAGGAGGACCGGATCGGATTAAGACATCACTCCTTCACCAACTCAGCATCTTCCCTTCAACGCACAGGTGCCGGCTCGGATTGGAGACCCCGGTTCGGATCGGGATGAGGCAGACCCGACCCGCCTGCATTAATCTACACAAAACTTCGCAATGTCTCCGGCTCGAAAGCTCCGCACCGGTTCGGATCGGGACCGAACCGATAACCTTCTACTCTACACAGAAGTGCGCGCACGCTCTCTGCTGGAACAACCGGCTCGGTTCGGATCCGATCCGAACCGACTGGGCCTGCTGATGCCACACTTCAGATTTGACCGATTCTCTTGCCATAACCACCTCGTACAAACGCGGATCGGCCTCCACCCGTCCTAGCACGACGTGATGACCACTTCTCCACTACTTCCAAGATCACCTCAGCGCGTGCCACGTGCGCCTACGATCCGACCCGATTCAGACTCCCTGGCACTCCTCTACGCCTGTAAATACACAACGACATGGCCATTTCAAGGGACTTTTGGCACTTGTTCTGGAGGGATTCCACCATTATCGACACAAGGACTTTGTGAACAGCGGAAGACCGCCCTCTAATCAATCAAAACACGAGGATTTCGTGTATAATCTTCCCTTTAATCTCCTCTTCTTCACTGTAAACACGAGGATTTCGTGTATAAACTGCAAACAAACATCATTGTAATAGTTTTCTTAGGATTTAAGAAACTATAAAGTGGACGAAGGCTTGGATTGAGCCGAACCACTATAAAAATATTGTGCGTATCCTTTACTTTTACTGGTTTTTCTGCATTGTTCTGTGGTCGTGAGGTTGTCACGTTGAATTTGGGTGTTAGTACCAAAATTTGGTCTAACATTTTCACATATATTTGCTTTCTCTTCTTCGCAGGTATGGATTATACTTGCAGCTGGCAGGCCCGGCGCGGCCTTGGATTTCTTGGATTATCCAGAACACATCTTCCTTCATTCAGCAAGATATGTTCTAGGGGATAAAATGTTGACCCGCGTTTTAGTCAAAGCAGTCATACATGGAATCTCTTCTCAACAATACGCTCAAGTGTTGGGAATACCGTCAGAAGACAGCAAGCGATTTGGTTGAAATCGCATCACAAACAAAGAATGGCCCGGAACTCCTATCAGACGACCTTTTCTGGGCCCGAAATCATCAGTTACGGAGCTGAGCTCTGTAATTCTCGTAGCTCTCTGAATAAGCTTCAGTTTGAGCTTTGGTTCAACTCAATCGGACTTACGGTTTGAAAGTTATGCCCATTTCCGTGAACGCATGCAGAACCGGAAACTTGGATTTGGAATTAGCATATCCCTTTCGGATCGGATCGGCTCGGCCTAGGAGGACCGGATCGGATTAAGACATCACTCCTTCACCAACTCAGCATCTTCCCTTCAACGCACAGGTGCCGGCTCGGATTGGAGACCCCGGTTCGGATCGGGATGAGGCAGACCCGACCCGCCTGCATTAATCTACACAAAACTTCGCAATGTCTCCGGCTCGAAAGCTCCGCACCGGTTCGGATCGGGACCGAACCGATAACCTTCTACTCTACACAGAAGTGCGCGCACGCTCTCTGCTGGAACAACCGGCTCGGTTCGGATCCGATCCGAACCGACTGGGCCTGCTGATGCCACACTTCAGATTTGACCGATTCTCTTGCCATAACCACCTCGTACAAACGCGGATCGGCCTCCACCCGTCCTAGCACGACGTGATGACCACTTCTCCACTACTTCCAAGATCACCTCAGCGCGTGCCACGTGCGCCTACGATCCGACCCGATTCAGACTCCCTGGCACTCCTCTACGCCTGTAAATACACAACGACATGGCCATTTCAAGGGACTTTTGGCACTTGTTCTGGAGGGATTCCACCATTATCGACACAAGGACTTTGTGAACAGCGGAAGACCGCCCTCTGATCAATCAAAACACGAGGATTTCGTGTATAATCTTCCCTTTAATCTCCTCTTCTTCACTGTAAACACGAGGATTTCGTGTATAAACTGCAAACAAACATCATTGTAATAGTTTTCTTAGGATTTAAGAAACTATAAAGTGGACGAAGGCTTGGATTGAGCCGAACCACTATAAAAATATTGTGCGTATCCTTTACTTTTACTGGTTTTTCTGCATTGTTCTGTGGTCGTGAGGTTGTCACGTTGAATTTGGGTGTTAGTACCAAAATTTGGTCTAACATTTTCACATATATTTGCTTTCTCTTCTTCGCAGGTATGGATTATACTTGCAGCTGGCAGGCCCGGCGCGGCCTTGGATTTCTTGGATTATCCAGAACACATCTTCCTTCATTCAGCAAGATATGTTCTAGGGGATAAAATGTTGACCCGCGTTTTAGTCAAAGCAGTCATACATGGAATCTCTTCTCAACAATACGCTCAAGTGTTGGGAATACCGTCAGAAGACAGCAAGCGATTTGGTTGAAATCGCATCACAAACAAAGAATGGCCCGGAACTCCTATCAGACGACCTTTTCTGGGCCCGAAATCATCAGTTACGGAGCTAAGCTCTGTAATTCTCGTAGCTCTCTGAATAAGCTTCAGTTTGAGCTTTGGTTCAACTCAATCGGACTTACGGTTTGAAAGTTATGCCCATTTCCGTGAACGCATGCAGAACCGGAAACTTGGATTTGGAATTAGCATATCCCTTTCGGATCGGATCGGCTCGGCCTAGGAGGACCGGATCGGATTAAGACATCACTCCTTCACCAACTCAGCATCTTCCCTTCAACGCACAGGTGCCGGCTCGGATTGGAGACCCCGGTTCGGATCGGGATGAGGCAGACCCGACCCGCCTGCATTAATCTACACAAAACTTCGCAATGTCTCCGGCTCGAAAGCTCCGCACCGGTTCGGATCGGGACCGAACCGATAACCTTCTACTCTACACAGAAGTGCGCGCACGCTCTCTGCTGGAACAACCGGCTCGGTTCGGATCCGATCCGAACCGACTGGGCCTGCTGATGCCACACTTCAGATTTGACCGATTCTCTTGCCATAACCACCTCGTACAAACGCGGATCGGCCTCCACCCGTCCTAGCACGACGTGATGACCACTTCTCCACTACTTCCAAGATCACCTCAGCGCGTGCCACGTGCGCCTACGATCCGACCCGATTCAGACTCCCTGGCACTCCTCTACGCCTGTAAATACACAACGACATGGCCATTTCAAGGGACTTTTGGCACTTGTTCTGGAGGGATTCCACCATTATCGACACAAGGACTTTGTGAACAGCGGAAGACCGCCCTCTGATCAATCAAAACACGAGGATTTCGTGTATAATCTTCCCTTTAATCTCCTCTTCTTCACTGTAAACACGAGGATTTCGTGTATAAACTGCAAACAAACATCATTGTAATAGTTTTCTTAGGATTTAAGAAACTATAAAGTGGACGAAGGCTTGGATTGAGCCGAACCACTATAAAAATATTGTGCGTATCCTTTACTTTTACTGGTTTTTCTGCATTGTTCTGTGGTCGTGAGGTTGTCACGTTGAATTTGGGTGTTAGTACCAAAATTTGGTCTAACATTTTCACATATATTTGCTTTCTCTTCTTCGCAGGTATGGATTATACTTGCAGCTGGCAGGCCCGGCGCGGCCTTGGATTTCTTGGATTATCCAGAACACATCTTCCTTCATTCAGCAAGATATGTTCTAGGGGATAAAATGTTGACCCGCGTTTTAGTCAAAGCAGTCATACATGGAATCTCTTCTCAACAATACGCTCAAGTGTTGGGAATACCGTCAGAAGACAGCAAGCGATTTGGTTGAAATCGCATCACAAACAAAGAATGGCCCGGAACTCCTATCAGACGACCTTTTCTGGGCCCGAAATCATCAGTTACGGAGCTAAGCTCTGTAATTCTCGTAGCTCTCTGAATAAGCTTCAGTTTGAGCTTTGGTTCAACTCAATCGGACTTACGGTTTGAAAGTTATGCCCATTTCCGTGAACGCATGCAGAACCGGAAACTTGGATTTGGAATTAGCATATCCCTTTCGGATCGGATCGGCTCGGCCTAGGAGGACCGGATCGGATTAAGACATCACTCCTTCACCAACTCAGCATCTTCCCTTCAACGCACAGGTGCCGGCTCGGATTGGAGACCCCGGTTCGGATCGGGATGAGGCAGACCCGACCCGCCTGCATTAATCTACACAAAACTTCGCAATGTCTCCGGCTCGAAAGCTCCGCACCGGTTCGGATCGGGACCGAACCGATAACCTTCTACTCTACACAGAAGTGCGCGCACGCTCTCTGCTGGAACAACCGGCTCGGTTCGGATCCGATCCGAACCGACTGGGCCTGCTGATGCCACACTTCAGATTTGACCGATTCTCTTGCCATAACCACCTCGTACAAACGCGGATCGGCCTCCACCCGTCCTAGCACGACGTGATGACCACTTCTCCACTACTTCCAAGATCACCTCAGCGCGTGCCACGTGCGCCTACGATCCGACCCGATTCAGACTCCCTGGCACTCCTCTACGCCTGTAAATACACAACGACATGGCCATTTCAAGGGACTTTTGGCACTTGTTCTGGAGGGATTCCACCATTATCGACACAAGGACTTTGTGAACAGCGGAAGACCGCCCTCTGATCAATCAAAACACGAGGATTTCGTGTATAATCTTCCCTTTAATCTCCTCTTCTTCACTGTAAACACGAGGATTTCGTGTATAAACTGCAAACAAACATCATTGTAATAGTTTTCTTAGGATTTAAGAAACTATAAAGTGGACGAAGGCTTGGATTGAGCCGAACCACTATAAAAATATTGTGCGTATCCTTTACTTTTACTGGTTTTTCTGCATTGTTCTGTGGTCGTGAGGTTGTCACGTTGAATTTGGGTGTTAGTACCAAAATTTGGTCTAACATTTTCACATATATTTGCTTTCTCTTCTTCGCAGGTATGGATTATACTTGCAGCTGGCAGGCCCGGCGCGGCCTTGGATTTCTTGGATTATCCAGAACACATCTTCCTTCATTCAGCAAGATATGTTCTAGGGGATAAAATGTTGACCCGCGTTTTAGTCAAAGCAGTCATACATGGAATCTCTTCTCAACAATACGCTCAAGTGTTGGGAATACCGTCAGAAGACAGCAAGCGATTTGGTTGAAATCGCATCACAAACAAAGAATGGCCCGGAACTCCTATCAGACGACCTTTTCTGGGCCCGAAATCATCAGTTACGGAGCTAAGCTCTGTAATTCTCGTAGCTCTCTGAATAAGCTTCAGTTTGAGCTTTGGTTCAACTCAATCGGACTTACGGTTTGAAAGTTATGCCCATTTCCGTGAACGCATGCAGAACCGGAAACTTGGATTTGGAATTAGCATATCCCTTTCGGATCGGATCGGCTCGGCCTAGGAGGACCGGATCGGATTAAGACATCACTCCTTCACCAACTCAGCATCTTCCCTTCAACGCACAGGTGCCGGCTCGGATTGGAGACCCCGGTTCGGATCGGGATGAGGCAGACCCGACCCGCCTGCATTAATCTACACAAAACTTCGCAATGTCTCCGGCTCGAAAGCTCCGCACCGGTTCGGATCGGGACCGAACCGATAACCTTCTACTCTACACAGAAGTGCGCGCACGCTCTCTGCTGGAACAACCGGCTCGGTTCGGATCCGATCCGAACCGACTGGGCCTGCTGATGCCACACTTCAGATTTGACCGATTCTCTTGCCATAACCACCTCGTACAAACGCGGATCGGCCTCCACCCGTCCTAGCACGACGTGATGACCACTTCTCCACTACTTCCAAGATCACCTCAGCGCGTGCCACGTGCGCCTACGATCCGACCCGATTCAGACTCCCTGGCACTCCTCTACGCCTGTAAATACACAACGACATGGCCATTTCAAGGGACTTTTGGCACTTGTTCTGGAGGGATTCCACCATTATCGACACAAGGACTTTGTGAACAGCGGAAGACCGCCCTCTAATCAATCAAAACACGAGGATTTCGTGTATAATCTTCCCTTTAATCTCCTCTTCTTCACTGTAAACACGAGGATTTCGTGTATAAACTGCAAACAAACATCATTGTAATAGTTTTCTTAGGATTTAAGAAACTATAAAGTGGACGAAGGCTTGGATTGAGCCGAACCACTATAAAAATATTGTGCGTATCCTTTACTTTTACTGGTTTTTCTGCATTGTTCTGTGGTCGTGAGGTTGTCACGTTGAATTTGGGTGTTAGTACCAAAATTTGGTCTAACATTTTCACATATATTTGCTTTCTCTTCTTCGCAGGTATGGATTATACTTGCAGCTGGCAGGCCCGGCGCGGCCTTGGATTTCTTGGATTATCCAGAACACATCTTCCTTCATTCAGCAAGATATGTTCTAGGGGATAAAATGTTGACCCGCGTTTTAGTCAAAGCAGTCATACATGGAATCTCTTCTCAACAATACGCTCAAGTGTTGGGAATACCGTCAGAAGACAGCAAGCGATTTGGTTGAAATCGCATCACAAACAAAGAATGGCCCGGAACTCCTATCAGACGACCTTTTCTGGGCCCGAAATCATCAGTTACGGAGCTGAGCTCTGTAATTCTCGTAGCTCTCTGAATAAGCTTCAGTTTGAGCTTTGGTTCAACTCAATCGGACTTACGGTTTGAAAGTTATGCCCATTTCCGTGAACGCATGCAGAACCGGAAACTTGGATTTGGAATTAGCATATCCCTTTCGGATCGGATCGGCTCGGCCTAGGAGGACCGGATCGGATTAAGACATCACTCCTTCACCAACTCAGCATCTTCCCTTCAACGCACAGGTGCCGGCTCGGATTGGAGACCCCGGTTCGGATCGGGATGAGGCAGACCCGACTCGCCTGCATTAATCTACACAAAACTTCGCAATGTCTCCGGCTCGAAAGCTCCGCACCGGTTCGGATCGGGACCGAACCGATAACCTTCTACTCTACACAGAAGTGCGCGCACGCTCTCTGCTGGAACAACCGGCTCGGTTCGGATCCGATCCGAACCGACTGGGCCTGCTGATGCCACACTTCAGATTTGACCGATTCTCTTGCCATAACCACCTCGTACAAACGCGGATCGGCCTCCACCCGTCCTAGCACGACGTGATGACCACTTCTCCACTACTTCCAAGATCACCTCAGCGCGTGCCACGTGCGCCTACGATCCGACCCGATTCAGACTCCCTGGCACTCCTCTACGCCTGTAAATACACAACGACATGGCCATTTCAAGGGACTTTTGGCACTTGTTCTGGAGGGATTCCACCATTATCGACACAAGGACTTTGTGAACAGCGGAAGACCGCCCTCTGATCAATCAAAACACGAGGATTTCGTGTATAATCTTCCCTTTAATCTCCTCTTCTTCACTGTAAACACGAGGATTTCGTGTATAAACTGCAAACAAACATCATTGTAATAGTTTTCTTAGGATTTAAGAAACTATAAAGTGGACGAAGGCTTGGATTGAGCCGAACCACTATAAAAATATTGTGCGTATCCTTTACTTTTACTGGTTTTTCTGCATTGTTCTGTGGTCGTGAGGTTGTCACGTTGAATTTGGGTGTTAGTACCAAAATTTGGTCTAACATTTTCACATATATTTGCTTTCTCTTCTTCGCAGGTATGGATTATACTTGCAGCTGGCAGGCCCGGCGCGGCCTTGGATTTCTTGGATTATCCAGAACACATCTTCCTTCATTCAGCAAGATATGTTCTAGGGGATAAAATGTTGACCCGCGTTTTAGTCAAAGCAGTCATACATGGAATCTCTTCTCAACAATACGCTCAAGTGTTGGGAATACCGTCAGAAGACAGCAAGCGATTTGGTTGAAATCGCATCACAAACAAAGAATGGCCCGGAACTCCTATCAGACGACCTTTTCTGGGCCCGAAATCATCAGTTACGGAGCTAAGCTCTGTAATTCTCGTAGCTCTCTGAATAAGCTTCAGTTTGAGCTTTGGTTCAACTCAATCGGACTTACGGTTTGAAAGTTATGCCCATTTCCGTGAACGCATGCAGAACCGGAAACTTGGATTTGGAATTAGCATATCCCTTTCGGATCGGATCGGCTCGGCCTAGGAGGACCGGATCGGATTAAGACATCACTCCTTCACCAACTCAGCATCTTCCCTTCAACGCACAGGTGCCGGCTCGGATTGGAGACCCCGGTTCGGATCGGGATGAGGCAGACCCGACCCGCCTGCATTAATCTACACAAAACTTCGCAATGTCTCCGGCTCGAAAGCTCCGCACCGGTTCGGATCGGGACCGAACCGATAACCTTCTACTCTACACAGAAGTGCGCGCACGCTCTCTGCTGGAACAACCGGCTCGGTTCGGATCCGATCCGAACCGACTGGGCCTGCTGATGCCACACTTCAGATTTGACCGATTCTCTTGCCATAACCACCTCGTACAAACGCGGATCGGCCTCCACCCGTCCTAGCACGACGTGATGACCACTTCTCCACTACTTCCAAGATCACCTCAGCGCGTGCCACGTGCGCCTACGATCCGACCCGATTCAGACTCCCTGGCACTCCTCTACGCCTGTAAATACACAACGACATGGCCATTTCAAGGGACTTTTGGCACTTGTTCTGGAGGGATTCCACCATTATCGACACAAGGACTTTGTGAACAGCGGAAGACCGCCCTCTAATCAATCAAAACACGAGGATTTCGTGTATAATCTTCCCTTTAATCTCCTCTTCTTCACTGTAAACACGAGGATTTCGTGTATAAACTGCAAACAAACATCATTGTAATAGTTTTCTTAGGATTTAAGAAACTATAAAGTGGACGAAGGCTTGGATTGAGCCGAACCACTATAAAAATATTGTGCGTATCCTTTACTTTTACTGGTTTTTCTGCATTGTTCTGTGGTCGTGAGGTTGTCACGTTGAATTTGGGTGTTAGTACCAAAATTTGGTCTAACATTTTCACATATATTTGCTTTCTCTTCTTCGCAGGTATGGATTATACTTGCAGCTGGCAGGCCCGACGCGGCCTTGGATTTCTTGGATTATCCAGAACACATCTTCCTTCATTCAGCAAGATATGTTCTAGGGGATAAAATGTTGACCCGCGTTTTAGTCAAAGCAGTCATACATGGAATCTCTTCTCAACAATACGCTCAAGTGTTGGGAATACCGTCAGAAGACAGCAAGCGATTTGGTTGAAATCGCATCACAAACAAAGAATGGCCCGGAACTCCTATCAGACGACCTTTTCTGGGCCCGAAATCATCAGTTACGGAGCTGAGCTCTGTAATTCTCGTAGCTCTCTGAATAAGCTTCAGTTTGAGCTTTGGTTCAACTCAATCGGACTTACGGTTTGAAAGTTATGCCCATTTCCGTGAACGCATGCAGAACCGGAAACTTGGATTTGGAATTAGCATATCCCTTTCGGATCGGATCGGCTCGGCCTAGGAGGACCGGATCGGATTAAGACATCACTCCTTCACCAACTCAGCATCTTCCCTTCAACGCACAGGTGCCGGCTCGGATTGGAGACCCCGGTTCGGATCGGGATGAGGCAGACCCGACCCGCCTGCATTAATCTACACAAAACTTCGCAATGTCTCCGGCTCGAAAGCTCCGCACCGGTTCGGATCGGGACCGAACCGATAACCTTCTACTCTACACAGAAGTGCGCGCACGCTCTCTGCTGGAACAACCGGCTCGGTTCGGATCCGATCCGAACCGACTGGGCCTGCTGATGCCACACTTCAGATTTGACCGATTCTCTTGCCATAACCACCTCGTACAAACGCGGATCGGCCTCCACCCGTCCTAGCACGACGTGATGACCACTTCTCCACTACTTCCAAGATCACCTCAGCGCGTGCCACGTGCGCCTACGATCCGACCCGATTCAGACTCCCTGGCACTCCTCTACGCCTGTAAATACACAACGACATGGCCATTTCAAGGGACTTTTGGCACTTGTTCTGGAGGGATTCCACCATTATCGACACAAGGACTTTGTGAACAGCGGAAGACCGCCCTCTGATCAATCAAAACACGAGGATTTCGTGTATAATCTTCCCTTTAATCTCCTCTTCTTCACTGTAAACACGAGGATTTCGTGTATAAACTGCAAACAAACATCATTGTAATAGTTTTCTTAGGATTTAAGAAACTATAAAGTGGACGAAGGCTTGGATTGAGCCGAACCACTATAAAAATATTGTGCGTATCCTTTACTTTTACTGGTTTTTCTGCATTGTTCTGTGGTCGTGAGGTTGTCACGTTGAATTTGGGTGTTAGTACCAAAATTTGGTCTAACATTTTCACATATATTTGCTTTCTCTTCTTCGCAGGTATGGATTATACTTGCAGCTGGCAGGCCCGGCGCGGCCTTGGATTTCTTGGATTATCCAGAACACATCTTCCTTCATTCAGCAAGATATGTTCTAGGGGATAAAATGTTGACCCGCGTTTTAGTCAAAGCAGTCATACATGGAATCTCTTCTCAACAATACGCTCAAGTGTTGGGAATACCGTCAGAAGACAGCAAGCGATTTGGTTGAAATCGCATCACAAACAAAGAATGGCCCGGAACTCCTATCAGACGACCTTTTCTGGGCCCGAAATCATCAGTTACGGAGCTAAGCTCTGTAATTCTCGTAGCTCTCTGAATAAGCTTCAGTTTGAGCTTTGGTTCAACTCAATCGGACTTACGGTTTGAAAGTTATGCCCATTTCCGTGAACGCATGCAGAACCGGAAACTTGGATTTGGAATTAGCATATCCCTTTCGGATCGGATCGGCTCGGCCTAGGAGGACCGGATCGGATTAAGACATCACTCCTTCACCAACTCAGCATCTTCCCTTCAACGCACAGGTGCCGGCTCGGATTGGAGACCCCGGTTCGGATCGGGATGAGGCAGACCCGACCCGCCTGCATTAATCTACACAAAACTTCGCAATGTCTCCGGCTCGAAAGCTCCGCACCGGTTCGGATCGGGACCGAACCGATAACCTTCTACTCTACACAGAAGTGCGCGCACGCTCTCTGCTGGAACAACCGGCTCGGTTCGGATCCGATCCGAACCGACTGGGCCTGCTGATGCCACACTTCAGATTTGACCGATTCTCTTGCCATAACCACCTCGTACAAACGCGGATCGGCCTCCACCCGTCCTAGCACGACGTGATGACCACTTCTCCACTACTTCCAAGATCACCTCAGCGCGTGCCACGTGCGCCTACGATCCGACCCGATTCAGACTCCCTGGCACTCCTCTACGCCTGTAAATACACAACGACATGGCCATTTCAAGGGACTTTTGGCACTTGTTCTGGAGGGATTCCACCATTATCGACACAAGGACTTTGTGAACAGCGGAAGACCGCCCTCTAATCAATCAAAACACGAGGATTTCGTGTATAATCTTCCCTTTAATCTCCTCTTCTTCACTGTAAACACGAGGATTTCGTGTATAAACTGCAAACAAACATCATTGTAATAGTTTTCTTAGGATTTAAGAAACTATAAAGTGGACGAAGGCTTGGATTGAGCCGAACCACTATAAAAATATTGTGCGTATCCTTTACTTTTACTGGTTTTTCTGCATTGTTCTGTGGTCGTGAGGTTGTCACGTTGAATTTGGGTGTTAGTACCAAAATTTGGTCTAACATTTTCACATATATTTGCTTTCTCTTCTTCGCAGGTATGGATTATACTTGCAGCTGGCAGGCCCGACGCGGCCTTGGATTTCTTGGATTATCCAGAACACATCTTCCTTCATTCAGCAAGATATGTTCTAGGGGATAAAATGTTGACCCGCGTTTTAGTCAAAGCAGTCATACATGGAATCTCTTCTCAACAATACGCTCAAGTGTTGGGAATACCGTCAGAAGACAGCAAGCGATTTGGTTGAAATCGCATCACAAACAAAGAATGGCCCGGAACTCCTATCAGACGACCTTTTCTGGGCCCGAAATCATCAGTTACGGAGCTGAGCTCTGTAATTCTCGTAGCTCTCTGAATAAGCTTCAGTTTGAGCTTTGGTTCAACTCAATCGGACTTACGGTTTGAAAGTTATGCCCATTTCCGTGAACGCATGCAGAACCGGAAACTTGGATTTGGAATTAGCATATCCCTTTCGGATCGGATCGGCTCGGCCTAGGAGGACCGGATCGGATTAAGACATCACTCCTTCACCAACTCAGCATCTTCCCTTCAACGCACAGGTGCCGGCTCGGATTGGAGACCCCGGTTCGGATCGGGATGAGGCAGACCCGACCCGCCTGCATTAATCTACACAAAACTTCGCAATGTCTCCGGCTCGAAAGCTCCGCACCGGTTCGGATCGGGACCGAACCGATAACCTTCTACTCTACACAGAAGTGCGCGCACGCTCTCTGCTGGAACAACCGGCTCGGTTCGGATCCGATCCGAACCGACTGGGCCTGCTGATGCCACACTTCAGATTTGACCGATTCTCTTGCCATAACCACCTCGTACAAACGCGGATCGGCCTCCACCCGTCCTAGCACGACGTGATGACCACTTCTCCACTACTTCCAAGATCACCTCAGCGCGTGCCACGTGCGCCTACGATCCGACCCGATTCAGACTCCCTGGCACTCCTCTACGCCTGTAAATACACAACGACATGGCCATTTCAAGGGACTTTTGGCACTTGTTCTGGAGGGATTCCACCATTATCGACACAAGGACTTTGTGAACAGCGGAAGACCGCCCTCTAATCAATCAAAACACGAGGATTTCGTGTATAATCTTCCCTTTAATCTCCTCTTCTTCACTGTAAACACGAGGATTTCGTGTATAAACTGCAAACAAACATCATTGTAATAGTTTTCTTAGGATTTAAGAAACTATAAAGTGGACGAAGGCTTGGATTGAGCCGAACCACTATAAAAATATTGTGCGTATCCTTTACTTTTACTGGTTTTTCTGCATTGTTCTGTGGTCGTGAGGTTGTCACGTTGAATTTGGGTGTTAGTACCAAAATTTGGTCTAACATTTTCACATATATTTGCTTTCTCTTCTTCGCAGGTATGGATTATACTTGCAGCTGGCAGGCCCGACGCGGCCTTGGATTTCTTGGATTATCCAGAACACATCTTCCTTCATTCAGCAAGATATGTTCTAGGGGATAAAATGTTGACCCGCGTTTTAGTCAAAGCAGTCATACATGGAATCTCTTCTCAACAATACGCTCAAGTGTTGGGAATACCGTCAGAAGACAGCAAGCGATTTGGTTGAAATCGCATCACAAACAAAGAATGGCCCGGAACTCCTATCAGACGACCTTTTCTGGGCCCGAAATCATCAGTTACGGAGCTGAGCTCTGTAATTCTCGTAGCTCTCTGAATAAGCTTCAGTTTGAGCTTTGGTTCAACTCAATCGGACTTACGGTTTGAAAGTTATGCCCATTTCCGTGAACGCATGCAGAACCGGAAACTTGGATTTGGAATTAGCATATCCCTTTCGGATCGGATCGGCTCGGCCTAGGAGGACCGGATCGGATTAAGACATCACTCCTTCACCAACTCAGCATCTTCCCTTCAACGCACAGGTGCCGGCTCGGATTGGAGACCCCGGTTCGGATCGGGATGAGGCAGACCCGACCCGCCTGCATTAATCTACACAAAACTTCGCAATGTCTCCGGCTCGAAAGCTCCGCACCGGTTCGGATCGGGACCGAACCGATAACCTTCTACTCTACACAGAAGTGCGCGCACGCTCTCTGCTGGAACAACCGGCTCGGTTCGGATCCGATCCGAACCGACTGGGCCTGCTGATGCCACACTTCAGATTTGACCGATTCTCTTGCCATAACCACCTCGTACAAACGCGGATCGGCCTCCACCCGTCCTAGCACGACGTGATGACCACTTCTCCACTACTTCCAAGATCACCTCAGCGCGTGCCACGTGCGCCTACGATCCGACCCGATTCAGACTCCCTGGCACTCCTCTACGCCTGTAAATACACAACGACATGGCCATTTCAAGGGACTTTTGGCACTTGTTCTGGAGGGATTCCACCATTATCGACACAAGGACTTTGTGAACAGCGGAAGACCGCCCTCTAATCAATCAAAACACGAGGATTTCGTGTATAATCTTCCCTTTAATCTCCTCTTCTTCACTGTAAACACGAGGATTTCGTGTATAAACTGCAAACAAACATCATTGTAATAGTTTTCTTAGGATTTAAGAAACTATAAAGTGGACGAAGGCTTGGATTGAGCCGAACCACTATAAAAATATTGTGCGTATCCTTTACTTTTACTGGTTTTTCTGCATTGTTCTGTGGTCGTGAGGTTGTCACGTTGAATTTGGGTGTTAGTACCAAAATTTGGTCTAACATTTTCACATATATTTGCTTTCTCTTCTTCGCAGGTATGGATTATACTTGCAGCTGGCAGGCCCGACGCGGCCTTGGATTTCTTGGATTATCCAGAACACATCTTCCTTCATTCAGCAAGATATGTTCTAGGGGATAAAATGTTGACCCGCGTTTTAGTCAAAGCAGTCATACATGGAATCTCTTCTCAACAATACGCTCAAGTGTTGGGAATACCGTCAGAAGACAGCAAGCGATTTGGTTGAAATCGCATCACAAACAAAGAATGGCCCGGAACTCCTATCAGACGACCTTTTCTGGGCCCGAAATCATCAGTTACGGAGCTGAGCTCTGTAATTCTCGTAGCTCTCTGAATAAGCTTCAGTTTGAGCTTTGGTTCAACTCAATCGGACTTACGGTTTGAAAGTTATGCCCATTTCCGTGAACGCATGCAGAACCGGAAACTTGGATTTGGAATTAGCATATCCCTTTCGGATCGGATCGGCTCGGCCTAGGAGGACCGGATCGGATTAAGACATCACTCCTTCACCAACTCAGCATCTTCCCTTCAACGCACAGGTGCCGGCTCGGATTGGAGACCCCGGTTCGGATCGGGATGAGGCAGACCCGACCCGCCTGCATTAATCTACACAAAACTTCGCAATGTCTCCGGCTCGAAAGCTCCGCACCGGTTCGGATCGGGACCGAACCGATAACCTTCTACTCTACACAGAAGTGCGCGCACGCTCTCTGCTGGAACAACCGGCTCGGTTCGGATCCGATCCGAACCGACTGGGCCTGCTGATGCCACACTTCAGATTTGACCGATTCTCTTGCCATAACCACATCGTACAAACGCGGATCGGCCTCCACCCGTCCTAGCACGACGTGATGACCACTTCTCCACTACTTCCAAGATCACCTCAGCGCGTGCCACGTGCGCCTACGATCCGACCCGATTCAGACTCCCTGGCACTCCTCTACGCCTGTAAATACACAACGACATGGCCATTTCAAGGGACTTTTGGCACTTGTTCTGGAGGGATTCCACCATTATCGACACAAGGACTTTGTGAACAGCGGAAGACCGCCCTCTGATCAATCAAAACACGAGGATTTCGTGTATAATCTTCCCTTTAATCTCCTCTTCTTCACTGTAAACACGAGGATTTCGTGTATAAACTGCAAACAAACATCATTGTAATAGTTTTCTTAGGATTTAAGAAACTATAAAGTGGACGAAGGCTTGGATTGAGCCGAACCACTATAAAAATATTGTGCGTATCCTTTACTTTTACTGGTTTTTCTGCATTGTTCTGTGGTCGTGAGGTTGTCACGTTGAATTTGGGTGTTAGTACCAAAATTTGGTCTAACATTTTCACATATATTTGCTTTCTCTTCTTCGCAGGTATGGATTATACTTGCAGCTGGCAGGCCCGGCGCGGCCTTGGATTTCTTGGATTATCCAGAACACATCTTCCTTCATTCAGCAAGATATGTTCTAGGGGATAAAATGTTGACCCGCGTTTTAGTCAAAGCAGTCATACATGGAATCTCTTCTCAACAATACGCTCAAGTGTTGGGAATACCGTCAGAAGACAGCAAGCGATTTGGTTGAAATCGCATCACAAACAAAGAATGGCCCGGAACTCCTATCAGACGACCTTTTCTGGGCCCGAAATCATCAGTTACGGAGCTAAGCTCTGTAATTCTCGTAGCTCTCTGAATAAGCTTCAGTTTGAGCTTTGGTTCAACTCAATCGGACTTACGGTTTGAAAGTTATGCCCATTTCCGTGAACGCATGCAGAACCGGAAACTTGGATTTGGAATTAGCATATCCCTTTCGGATCGGATCGGCTCGGCCTAGGAGGACCGGATCGGATTAAGACATCACTCCTTCACCAACTCAGCATCTTCCCTTCAACGCACAGGTGCCGGCTCGGATTGGAGACCCCGGTTCGGATCGGGATGAGGCAGACCCGACCCGCCTGCATTAATCTACACAAAACTTCGCAATGTCTCCGGCTCGAAAGCTCCGCACCGGTTCGGATCGGGACCGAACCGATAACCTTCTACTCTACACAGAAGTGCGCGCACGCTCTCTGCTGGAACAACCGGCTCGGTTCGGATCCGATCCGAACCGACTGGGCCTGCTGATGCCACACTTCAGATTTGACCGATTCTCTTGCCATAACCACCTCGTACAAACGCGGATCGGCCTCCACCCGTCCTAGCACGACGTGATGACCACTTCTCCACTACTTCCAAGATCACCTCAGCGCGTGCCACGTGCGCCTACGATCCGACCCGATTCAGACTCCCTGGCACTCCTCTACGCCTGTAAATACACAACGACATGGCCATTTCAAGGGACTTTTGGCACTTGTTCTGGAGGGATTCCACCATTATCAACACAAGGACTTTGTGAACAGCGGAAGACCGCCCTCTAATCAATCAAAACACGAGGATTTCGTGTATAATCTTCCCTTTAATCTCCTCTTCTTCACTGTAAACACGAGGATTTCGTGTATAAACTGCAAACAAACATCATTGTAATAGTTTTCTTAGGATTTAAGAAACTATAAAGTGGACGAAGGCTTGGATTGAGCCGAACCACTATAAAAATATTGTGCGTATCCTTTACTTTTACTGGTTTTTCTGCATTGTTCTGTGGTCGTGAGGTTGTCACGTTGAATTTGGGTGTTAGTACCAAAATTTGGTCTAACATTTTCACATATATTTGCTTTCTCTTCTTCGCAGGTATGGATTATACTTGCAGCTGGCAGGCCCGGCGCGGCCTTGGATTTCTTGGATTATCCAGAACACATCTTCCTTCATTCAGCAAGATATGTTCTAGGGGATAAAATGTTGACCCGCGTTTTAGTCAAAGCAGTCATACATGGAATCTCTTCTCAACAATACGCTCAAGTGTTGGGAATACCGTCAGAAGACAGCAAGCGATTTGGTTGAAATCGCATCACAAACAAAGAATGGCCCGGAACTCCTATCAGACGACCTTTTCTGGGCCCGAAATCATCAGTTACGGAGCTAAGCTCTGTAATTCTCGTAGCTCTCTGAATAAGCTTCAGTTTGAGCTTTGGTTCAACTCAATCGGACTTACGGTTTGAAAGTTATGCCCATTTCCGTGAACGCATGCAGAACCGGAAACTTGGATTTGGAATTAGCATATCCCTTTCGGATCGGATCGGCTCGGCCTAGGAGGACCGGATCGGATTAAGACATCACTCCTTCACCAACTCAGCATCTTCCCTTCAACGCACAGGTGCCGGCTCGGATTGGAGACCCCGGTTCGGATCGGGATGAGGCAGACCCGACCCGCCTGCATTAATCTACACAAAACTTCGCAATGTCTCCGGCTCGAAAGCTCCGCACCGGTTCGGATCGGGACCGAACCGATAACCTTCTACTCTACACAGAAGTGCGCGCACGCTCTCTGCTGGAACAACCGGCTCGGTTCGGATCCGATCCGAACCGACTGGGCCTGCTGATGCCACACTTCAGATTTGACCGATTCTCTTGCCATAACCACATCGTACAAACGCGGATCGGCCTCCACCCGTCCTAGCACGACGTGATGACCACTTCTCCACTACTTCCAAGATCACCTCAGCGCGTGCCACGTGCGCCTACGATCCGACCCGATTCAGACTCCCTGGCACTCCTCTACGCCTGTAAATACACAACGACATGGCCATTTCAAGGGACTTTTGGCACTTGTTCTGGAGGGATTCCACCATTATCGACACAAGGACTTTGTGAACAGCGGAAGACCGCCCTCTGATCAATCAAAACACGAGGATTTCGTGTATAATCTTCCCTTTAATCTCCTCTTCTTCACTGTAAACACGAGGATTTCGTGTATAAACTGCAAACAAACATCATTGTAATAGTTTTCTTAGGATTTAAGAAACTATAAAGTGGACGAAGGCTTGGATTGAGCCGAACCACTATAAAAATATTGTGCGTATCCTTTACTTTTACTGGTTTTTCTGCATTGTTCTGTGGTCGTGAGGTTGTCACGTTGAATTTGGGTGTTAGTACCAAAATTTGGTCTAACATTTTCACATATATTTGCTTTCTCTTCTTCGCAGGTATGGATTATACTTGCAGCTGGCAGGCCCGGCGCGGCCTTGGATTTCTTGGATTATCCAGAACACATCTTCCTTCATTCAGCAAGATATGTTCTAGGGGATAAAATGTTGACCCGCGTTTTAGTCAAAGCAGTCATACATGGAATCTCTTCTCAACAATACGCTCAAGTGTTGGGAATACCGTCAGAAGACAGCAAGCGATTTGGTTGAAATCGCATCACAAACAAAGAATGGCCCGGAACTCCTATCAGACGACCTTTTCTGGGCCCGAAATCATCAGTTACGGAGCTAAGCTCTGTAATTCTCGTAGCTCTCTGAATAAGCTTCAGTTTGAGCTTTGGTTCAACTCAATCGGACTTACGGTTTGAAAGTTATGCCCATTTCCGTGAACGCATGCAGAACCGGAAACTTGGATTTGGAATTAGCATATCCCTTTCGGATCTGATCGGCTCGGCCTAGGAGGACCGGATCGGATTAAGACATCACTCCTTCACCAACTCAGCATCTTCCCTTCAACGCACAGGTGCCGGCTCGGATTGGAGACCCCGGTTCGGATCGGGATGAGGCAGACCCGACCCGCCTGCATTAATCTACACAAAACTTCGCAATGTCTCCGGCTCGAAAGCTCCGCACCGGTTCGGATCGGGACCGAACCGATAACCTTCTACTCTACACAGAAGTGCGCGCACGCTCTCTGCTGGAACAACCGGCTCGGTTCGGATCCGATCCGAACCGACTGGGCCTGCTGATGCCACACTTCAGATTTGACCGATTCTCTTGCCATAACCACCTCGTACAAACGCGGATCGGCCTCCACCCGTCCTAGCACGACGTGATGACCACTTCTCCACTACTTCCAAGATCACCTCAGCGCGTGCCACGTGCGCCTACGATCCGACCCGATTCAGACTCCCTGGCACTCCTCTACGCCTGTAAATACACAACGACATGGCCATTTCAAGGGACTTTTGGCACTTGTTCTGGAGGGATTCCACCATTATCGACACAAGGACTTTGTGAACAGCGGAAGACCGCCCTCTAATCAATCAAAACACGAGGATTTCGTGTATAATCTTCCCTTTAATCTCCTCTTCTTCACTGTAAACACGAGGATTTCGTGTATAAACTGCAAACAAACATCATTGTAATAGTTTTCTTAGGATTTAAGAAACTATAAAGTGGACGAAGGCTTGGATTGAGCCGAACCACTATAAAAATATTGTGCGTATCCTTTACTTTTACTGGTTTTTCTGCATTGTTCTGTGGTCGTGAGGTTGTCACGTTGAATTTGGGTGTTAGTACCAAAATTTGGTCTAACATTTTCACATATATTTGCTTTCTCTTCTTCGCAGGTATGGATTATACTTGCAGCTGGCAGGCCCGGCGCGGCCTTGGATTTCTTGGATTATCCAGAACACATCTTCCTTCATTCAGCAAGATATGTTCTAGGGGATAAAATGTTGACCCGCGTTTTAGTCAAAGCAGTCATACATGGAATCTCTTCTCAACAATACGCTCAAGTGTTGGGAATACCGTCAGAAGACAGCAAGCGATTTGGTTGAAATCGCATCACAAACAAAGAATGGCCCGGAACTCCTATCAGACGACCTTTTCTGGGCCCGAAATCATCAGTTACGGAGCTGAGCTCTGTAATTCTCGTAGCTCTCTGAATAAGCTTCAGTTTGAGCTTTGGTTCAACTCAATCGGACTTACGGTTTGAAAGTTATGCCCATTTCCGTGAACGCATGCAGAACCGGAAACTTGGATTTGGAATTAGCATATCCCTTTCGGATCGGATCGGCTCGGCCTAGGAGGACCGGATCGGATTAAGACATCACTCCTTCACCAACTCAGCATCTTCCCTTCAACGCACAGGTGCCGGCTCGGATTGGAGACCCCGGTTCGGATCGGGATGAGGCAGACCCGACCCGCCTGCATTAATCTACACAAAACTTCGCAATGTCTCCGGCTCGAAAGCTCCGCACCGGTTCGGATCGGGACCGAACCGATAACCTTCTACTCTACACAGAAGTGCGCGCACGCTCTCTGCTGGAACAACCGGCTCGGTTCGGATCCGATCCGAACCGACTGGGCCTGCTGATGCCACACTTCAGATTTGACCGATTCTCTTGCCATAACCACCTCGTACAAACGCGGATCGGCCTCCACCCGTCCTAGCACGACGTGATGACCACTTCTCCACTACTTCCAAGATCACCTCAGCGCGTGCCACGTGCGCCTACGATCCGACCCGATTCAGACTCCCTGGCACTCCTCTACGCCTGTAAATACACAACGACATGGCCATTTCAAGGGACTTTTGGCACTTGTTCTGGAGGGATTCCACCATTATCGACACAAGGACTTTGTGAACAGCGGAAGACCGCCCTCTAATCAATCAAAACACGAGGATTTCGTGTATAATCTTCCCTTTAATCTCCTCTTCTTCACTGTAAACACGAGGATTTCGTGTATAAACTGCAAACAAACATCATTGTAATAGTTTTCTTAGGATTTAAGAAACTATAAAGTGGACGAAGGCTTGGATTGAGCCGAACCACTATAAAAATATTGTGCGTATCCTTTACTTTTACTGGTTTTTCTGCATTGTTCTGTGGTCGTGAGGTTGTCACGTTGAATTTGGGTGTTAGTACCAAAATTTGGTCTAACATTTTCACATATATTTGCTTTCTCTTCTTCGCAGGTATGGATTATACTTGCAGCTGGCAGGCCCGGCGCGGCCTTGGATTTCTTGGATTATCCAGAACACATCTTCCTTCATTCAGCAAGATATGTTCTAGGGGATAAAATGTTGACCCGCGTTTTAGTCAAAGCAGTCATACATGGAATCTCTTCTCAACAATACGCTCAAGTGTTGGGAATACCGTCAGAAGACAGCAAGCGATTTGGTTGAAATCGCATCACAAACAAAGAATGGCCCGGAACTCCTATCAGACGACCTTTTCTGGGCCCGAAATCATCAGTTACGGAGCTGAGCTCTGTAATTCTCGTAGCTCTCTGAATAAGCTTCAGTTTGAGCTTTGGTTCAACTCAATCGGACTTACGGTTTGAAAGTTATGCCCATTTCCGTGAACGCATGCAGAACCGGAAACTTGGATTTGGAATTAGCATATCCCTTTCGGATCGGATCGGCTCGGCCTAGGAGGACCGGATCGGATTAAGACATCACTCCTTCACCAACTCAGCATCTTCCCTTCAACGCACAGGTGCCGGCTCGGATTGGAGACCCCGGTTCGGATCGGGATGAGGCAGACCCGACCCGCCTGCATTAATCTACACAAAACTTCGCAATGTCTCCGGCTCGAAAGCTCCGCACCGGTTCGGATCGGGACCGAACCGATAACCTTCTACTCTACACAGAAGTGCGCGCACGCTCTCTGCTGGAACAACCGGCTCGGTTCGGATCCGATCCGAACCGACTGGGCCTGCTGATGCCACACTTCAGATTTGACCGATTCTCTTGCCATAACCACCTCGTACAAACGCGGATCGGCCTCCACCCGTCCTAGCACGACGTGATGACCACTTCTCCACTACTTCCAAGATCACCTCAGCGCGTGCCACGTGCGCCTACGATCCGACCCGATTCAGACTCCCTGGCACTCCTCTACGCCTGTAAATACACAACGACATGGCCATTTCAAGGGACTTTTGGCACTTGTTCTGGAGGGATTCCACCATTATCGACACAAGGACTTTGTGAACAGCGGAAGACCGCCCTCTAATCAATCAAAACACGAGGATTTCGTGTATAATCTTCCCTTTAATCTCCTCTTCTTCACTGTAAACACGAGGATTTCGTGTATAAACTGCAAACAAACATCATTGTAATAGTTTTCTTAGGATTTAAGAAACTATAAAGTGGACGAAGGCTTGGATTGAGCCGAACCACTATAAAAATATTGTGCGTATCCTTTACTTTTACTGGTTTTTCTGCATTGTTCTGTGGTCGTGAGGTTGTCACGTTGAATTTGGGTGTTAGTACCAAAATTTGGTCTAACATTTTCACATATATTTGCTTTCTCTTCTTCGCAGGTATGGATTATACTTGCAGCTGGCAGGCCCGGCGCGGCCTTGGATTTCTTGGATTATCCAGAACACATCTTCCTTCATTCAGCAAGATATGTTCTAGGGGATAAAATGTTGACCCGCGTTTTAGTCAAAGCAGTCATACATGGAATCTCTTCTCAACAATACGCTCAAGTGTTGGGAATACCGTCAGAAGACAGCAAGCGATTTGGTTGAAATCGCATCACAAACAAAGAATGGCCCGGAACTCCTATCAGACGACCTTTTTTGGGCCCGAAATCATCAGTTACGGAGCTGAGCTCTGTAATTCTCGTAGCTCTCTGAATAAGCTTCAGTTTGAGCTTTGGTTCAACTCAATCGGACTTACGGTTTGAAAGTTATGCCCATTTCCGTGAACGCATGCAGAACCGGAAACTTGGATTTGGAATTAGCATATCCCTTTCGGATCGGATCGGCTCGGCCTAGGAGGACCGGATCGGATTAAGACATCACTCCTTCACCAACTCAGCATCTTCCCTTCAACGCACAGGTGCCGGCTCGGATTGGAGACCCCGGTTCGGATCGGGATGAGGCAGACCCGACCCGCCTGCATTAATCTACACAAAACTTCGCAATGTCTCCGGCTCGAAAGCTCCGCACCGGTTCGGATCGGGACCGAACCGATAACCTTCTACTCTACACAGAAGTGCGCGCACGCTCTCTGCTGGAACAACCGGCTCGGTTCGGATCCGATCCGAACCGACTGGGCCTGCTGATGCCACACTTCAGATTTGACCGATTCTCTTGCCATAACCACCTCGTACAAACGCGGATCGGCCTCCACCCGTCCTAGCACGACGTGATGACCACTTCTCCACTACTTCCAAGATCACCTCAGCGCGTGCCACGTGCGCCTACGATCCGACCCGATTCAGACTCCCTGGCACTCCTCTACGCCTGTAAATACACAACGACATGGCCATTTCAAGGGACTTTTGGCACTTGTTCTGGAGGGATTCCACCATTATCGACACAAGGACTTTGTGAACAGCGGAAGACCGCCCTCTAATCAATCAAAACACGAGGATTTCGTGTATAATCTTCCCTTTAATCTCCTCTTCTTCACTGTAAACACGAGGATTTCGTGTATAAACTGCAAACAAACATCATTGTAATAGTTTTCTTAGGATTTAAGAAACTATAAAGTGGACGAAGGCTTGGATTGAGCCGAACCACTATAAAAATATTGTGCGTATCCTTTACTTTTACTGGTTTTTCTGCATTGTTCTGTGGTCGTGAGGTTGTCACGTTGAATTTGGGTGTTAGTACCAAAATTTGGTCTAACATTTTCACATATATTTGCTTTCTCTTCTTCGCAGGTATGGATTATACTTGCAGCTGGCAGGCCCGGCGCGGCCTTGGATTTCTTGGATTATCCAGAACACATCTTCCTTCATTCAGCAAGATATGTTCTAGGGGATAAAATGTTGACCCGCGTTTTAGTCAAAGCAGTCATACATGGAATCTCTTCTCAACAATACGCTCAAGTGTTGGGAATACCGTCAGAAGACAGCAAGCGATTTGGTTGAAATCGCATCACAAACAAAGAATGGCCCGGAACTCCTATCAGACGACCTTTTCTGGGCCCGAAATCATCAGTTACGGAGCTGAGCTCTGTAATTCTCGTAGCTCTCTGAATAAGCTTCAGTTTGAGCTTTGGTTCAACTCAATCGGACTTACGGTTTGAAAGTTATGCCCATTTCCGTGAACGCATGCAGAACCGGAAACTTGGATTTGGAATTAGCATATCCCTTTCGGATCGGATCGGCTCGGCCTAGGAGGACCGGATCGGATTAAGACATCACTCCTTCACCAACTCAGCATCTTCCCTTCAACGCACAGGTGCCGGCTCGGATTGGAGACCCCGGTTCGGATCGGGATGAGGCAGACCCGACCCGCCTGCATTAATCTACACAAAACTTCGCAATGTCTCCGGCTCGAAAGCTCCGCACCGGTTCGGATCGGGACCGAACCGATAACCTTCTACTCTACACAGAAGTGCGCGCACGCTCTCTGCTGGAACAACCGGCTCGGTTCGGATCCGATCCGAACCGACTGGGCCTGCTGATGCCACACTTCAGATTTGACCGATTCTCTTGCCATAACCACCTCGTACAAACGCGGATCGGCCTCCACCCGTCCTAGCACGACGTGATGACCACTTCTCCACTACTTCCAAGATCACCTCAGCGCGTGCCACGTGCGCCTACGATCCGACCCGATTCAGACTCCCTGGCACTCCTCTACGCCTGTAAATACACAACGACATGGCCATTTCAAGGGACTTTTGGCACTTGTTCTGGAGGGATTCCACCATTATCGACACAAGGACTTTGTGAACAGCGGAAGACCGCCCTCTAATCAATCAAAACACGAGGATTTCGTGTATAATCTTCCCTTTAATCTCCTCTTCTTCACTGTAAACACGAGGATTTCGTGTATAAACTGCAAACAAACATCATTGTAATAGTTTTCTTAGGATTTAAGAAACTATAAAGTGGACGAAGGCTTGGATTGAGCCGAACCACTATAAAAATATTGTGCGTATCCTTTACTTTTACTGGTTTTTCTGCATTGTTCTGTGGTCGTGAGGTTGTCACGTTGAATTTGGGTGTTAGTACCAAAATTTGGTCTAACATTTTCACATATATTTGCTTTCTCTTCTTCGCAGGTATGGATTATACTTGCAGCTGGCAGGCCCGGCGCGGCCTTGGATTTCTTGGATTATCCAGAACACATCTTCCTTCATTCAGCAAGATATGTTCTAGGGGATAAAATGTTGACCCGCGTTTTAGTCAAAGCAGTCATACATGGAATCTCTTCTCAACAATACGCTCAAGTGTTGGGAATACCGTCAGAAGACAGCAAGCGATTTGGTTGAAATCGCATCACAAACAAAGAATGGCCCGGAACTCCTATCAGACGACCTTTTCTGGGCCCGAAATCATCAGTTACGGAGCTGAGCTCTGTAATTCTCGTAGCTCTCTGAATAAGCTTCAGTTTGAGCTTTGGTTCAACTCAATCGGACTTACGGTTTGAAAGTTATGCCCATTTCCGTGAACGCATGCAGAACCGGAAACTTGGATTTGGAATTAGCATATCCCTTTCGGATCGGATCGGCTCGGCCTAGGAGGACCGGATCGGATTAAGACATCACTCCTTCACCAACTCAGCATCTTCCCTTCAACGCACAGGTGCCGGCTCGGATTGGAGACCCCGGTTCGGATCGGGATGAGGCAGACCCGACCCGCCTGCATTAATCTACACAAAACTTCGCAATGTCTCCGGCTCGAAAGCTCCGCACCGGTTCGGATCGGGACCGAACCGATAACCTTCTACTCTACACAGAAGTGCGCGCACGCTCTCTGCTGGAACAACCGGCTCGGTTCGGATCCGATCCGAACCGACTGGGCCTGCTGATGCCACACTTCAGATTTGACCGATTCTCTTGCCATAACCACCTCGTACAAACGCGGATCGGCCTCCACCCGTCCTAGCACGACGTGATGACCACTTCTCCACTACTTCCAAGATCACCTCAGCGCGTGCCACGTGCGCCTACGATCCGACCCGATTCAGACTCCCTGGCACTCCTCTACGCCTGTAAATACACAACGACATGGCCATTTCAAGGGACTTTTGGCACTTGTTCTGGAGGGATTCCACCATTATCGACACAAGGACTTTGTGAACAGCGGAAGACCGCCCTCTAATCAATCAAAACACGAGGATTTCGTGTATAATCTTCCCTTTAATCTCCTCTTCTTCACTGTAAACACGAGGATTTCGTGTATAAACTGCAAACAAACATCATTGTAATAGTTTTCTTAGGATTTAAGAAACTATAAAGTGGACGAAGGCTTGGATTGAGCCGAACCACTATAAAAATATTGTGCGTATCCTTTACTTTTACTGGTTTTTCTGCATTGTTCTGTGGTCGTGAGGTTGTCACGTTGAATTTGGGTGTTAGTACCAAAATTTGGTCTAACATTTTCACATATATTTGCTTTCTCTTCTTCGCAGGTATGGATTATACTTGCAGCTGGCAGGCCCGGCGCGGCCTTGGATTTCTTGGATTATCCAGAACACATCTTCCTTCATTCAGCAAGATATGTTCTAGGGGATAAAATGTTGACCCGCGTTTTAGTCAAAGCAGTCATACATGGAATCTCTTCTCAACAATACGCTCAAGTGTTGGGAATACCGTCAGAAGACAGCAAGCGATTTGGTTGAAATCGCATCACAAACAAAGAATGGCCCGGAACTCCTATCAGACGACCTTTTCTGGGCCCGAAATCATCAGTTACGGAGCTGAGCTCTGTAATTCTCGTAGCTCTCTGAATAAGCTTCAGTTTGAGCTTTGGTTCAACTCAATCGGACTTACGGTTTGAAAGTTATGCCCATTTCCGTGAACGCATGCAGAACCGGAAACTTGGATTTGGAATTAGCATATCCCTTTCGGATCGGATCGGCTCGGCCTAGGAGGACCGGATCGGATTAAGACATCACTCCTTCACCAACTCAGCATCTTCCCTTCAACGCACAGGTGCCGGCTCGGATTGGAGACCCCGGTTCGGATCGGGATGAGGCAGACCCGACCCGCCTGCATTAATCTACACAAAACTTCGCAATGTCTCCGGCTCGAAAGCTCCGCACCGGTTCGGATCGGGACCGAACCGATAACCTTCTACTCTACACAGAAGTGCGCGCACGCTCTCTGCTGGAACAACCGGCTCGGTTCGGATCCGATCCGAACCGACTGGGCCTGCTGATGCCACACTTCAGATTTGACCGATTCTCTTGCCATAACCACCTCGTACAAACGCGGATCGGCCTCCACCCGTCCTAGCACGACGTGATGACCACTTCTCCACTACTTCCAAGATCACCTCAGCGCGTGCCACGTGCGCCTACGATCCGACCCGATTCAGACTCCCTGGCACTCCTCTACGCCTGTAAATACACAACGACATGGCCATTTCAAGGGACTTTTGGCACTTGTTCTGGAGGGATTCCACCATTATCGACACAAGGACTTTGTGAACAGCGGAAGACCGCCCTCTAATCAATCAAAACACGAGGATTTCGTGTATAATCTTCCCTTTAATCTCCTCTTCTTCACTGTAAACACGAGGATTTCGTGTATAAACTGCAAACAAACATCATTGTAATAGTTTTCTTAGGATTTAAGAAACTATAAAGTGGACGAAGGCTTGGATTGAGCCGAACCACTATAAAAATATTGTGCGTATCCTTTACTTTTACTGGTTTTTCTGCATTGTTCTGTGGTCGTGAGGTTGTCACGTTGAATTTGGGTGTTAGTACCAAAATTTGGTCTAACATTTTCACATATATTTGCTTTCTCTTCTTCGCAGGTATGGATTATACTTGCAGCTGGCAGGCCCGGCGCGGCCTTGGATTTCTTGGATTATCCAGAACACATCTTCCTTCATTCAGCAAGATATGTTCTAGGGGATAAAATGTTGACCCGCGTTTTAGTCAAAGCAGTCATACATGGAATCTCTTCTCAACAATACGCTCAAGTGTTGGGAATACCGTCAGAAGACAGCAAGCGATTTGGTTGAAATCGCATCACAAACAAAGAATGGCCCGGAACTCCTATCAGACGACCTTTTCTGGGCCCGAAATCATCAGTTACAGAGCTGAGCTCTGTAATTCTCGTAGCTCTCTGAATAAGCTTCAGTTTGAGCTTTGGTTCAACTCAATCGGACTTACGGTTTGAAAGTTATGCCCATTTCCGTGAACGCATGCAGAACCGGAAACTTGGATTTGGAATTAGCATATCCCTTTCGGATCGGATCGGCTCGGCCTAGGAGGACCGGATCGGATTAAGACATCACTCCTTCACCAACTCAGCATCTTCCCTTCAACGCACAGGTGCCGGCTCGGATTGGAGACCCCGGTTCGGATCGGGATGAGGCAGACCCGACCCGCCTGCATTAATCTACACAAAACTTCGCAATGTCTCCGGCTCGAAAGCTCCGCACCGGTTCGGATCGGGACCGAACCGATAACCTTCTACTCTACACAGAAGTGCGCGCACGCTCTCTGCTGGAACAACCGGCTCGGTTCGGATCCGATCCGAACCGACTGGGCCTGCTGATGCCACACTTCAGATTTGACCGATTCTCTTGCCATAACCACCTCGTACAAACGCGGATCGGCCTCCACCCGTCCTAGCACGACGTGATGACCACTTCTCCACTACTTCCAAGATCACCTCAGCGCGTGCCACGTGCGCCTACGATCCGACCCGATTCAGACTCCCTGGCACTCCTCTACGCCTGTAAATACACAACGACATGGCCATTTCAAGGGACTTTTGGCACTTGTTCTGGAGGGATTCCACCATTATCGACACAAGGACTTTGTGAACAGCGGAAGACCGCCCTCTAATCAATCAAAACACGAGGATTTCGTGTATAATCTTCCCTTTAATCTCCTCTTCTTCACTGTAAACACGAGGATTTCGTGTATAAACTGCAAACAAACATCATTGTAATAGTTTTCTTAGGATTTAAGAAACTATAAAGTGGACGAAGGCTTGGATTGAGCCGAACCACTATAAAAATATTGTGCGTATCCTTTACTTTTACTGGTTTTTCTGCATTGTTCTGTGGTCGTGAGGTTGTCACGTTGAATTTGGGTGTTAGTACCAAAATTTGGTCTAACATTTTCACATATATTTGCTTTCTCTTCTTCGCAGGTATGGATTATACTTGCAGCTGGCAGGCCCGGCGCGGCCTTGGATTTCTTGGATTATCCAGAACACATCTTCCTTCATTCAGCAAGATATGTTCTAGGGGATAAAATGTTGACCCGCGTTTTAGTCAAAGCAGTCATACATGGAATCTCTTCTCAACAATACGCTCAAGTGTTGGGAATACCGTCAGAAGACAGCAAGCGATTTGGTTGAAATCGCATCACAAACAAAGAATGGCCCGGAACTCCTATCAGACGACCTTTTCTGGGCCCGAAATCATCAGTTACGGAGCTTAGCTCTGTAATTCTCGTAGCTCTCTGAATAAGCTTCAGTTTGAGCTTTGGTTCAACTCAATCGGACTTACGGTTTGAAAGTTATGCCCATTTCCGTGAACGCATGCAGAACCGGAAACTTGGATTTGGAATTAGCATATCCCTTTCGGATCGGATCGGCTCGGCCTAGGAGGACCGGATCGGATTAAGACATCACTCCTTCACCAACTCAGCATCTTCCCTTCAACGCACAGGTGCCGGCTCGGATTGGAGACCCCGGTTCGGATCGGGATGAGGCAGACCCGACCCGCCTGCATTAATCTACACAAAACTTCGCAATGTCTCCGGCTCGAAAGCTCCGCACCGGTTCGGATCGGGACCGAACCGATAACCTTCTACTCTACACAGAAGTGCGCGCACGCTCTCTGCTGGAACAACCGGCTCGGTTCGGATCCGATCCGAACCGACTGGGCCTGCTGATGCCACACTTCAGATTTGACCGATTCTCTTGCCATAACCACCTCGTACAAACGCGGATCGGCCTCCACCCGTCCTAGCACGACGTGATGACCACTTCTCCACTACTTCCAAGATCACCTCAGCGCGTGCCACGTGCGCCTACGATCCGACCCGATTCAGACTCCCTGGCACTCCTCTACGCCTGTAAATACACAACGACATGGCCATTTCAAGGGACTTTTGGCACTTGTTCTGGAGGGATTCCACCATTATCGACACAAGGACTTTGTGAACAGCGGAAGACCGCCCTCTAATCAATCAAAACACGAGGATTTCGTGTATAATCTTCCCTTTAATCTCCTCTTCTTCACTGTAAACACGAGGATTTCGTGTATAAACTGCAAACAAACATCATTGTAATAGTTTTCTTAGGATTTAAGAAACTATAAAGTGGACGAAGGCTTGGATTGAGCCGAACCACTATAAAAATATTGTGCGTATCCTTTACTTTTACTGGTTTTTCTGCATTGTTCTGTGGTCGTGAGGTTGTCACGTTGAATTTGGGTGTTAGTACCAAAATTTGGTCTAACATTTTCACATATATTTGCTTTCTCTTCTTCGCAGGTATGGATTATACTTGCAGCTGGCAGGCCCGGCGCGGCCTTGGATTTCTTGGATTATCCAGAACACATCTTCCTTCATTCAGCAAGATATGTTCTAGGGGATAAAATGTTGACCCGCGTTTTAGTCAAAGCAGTCATACATGGAATCTCTTCTCAACAATACGCTCAAGTGTTGGGAATACCGTCAGAAGACAGCAAGCGATTTGGTTGAAATCGCATCACAAACAAAGAATGGCCCGGAACTCCTATCAGACGACCTTTTCTGGGCCCGAAATCATCAGTTACGGAGCTGAGCTCTGTAATTCTCGTAGCTCTCTGAATAAGCTTCAGTTTGAGCTTTGGTTCAACTCAATCGGACTTACGGTTTGAAAGTTATGCCCATTTCCGTGAACGCATGCAGAACCGGAAACTTGGATTTGGAATTAGCATATCCCTTTCGGATCGGATCGGCTCGGCCTAGGAGGACCGGATCGGATTAAGACATCACTCCTTCACCAACTCAGCATCTTCCCTTCAACGCACAGGTGCCGGCTCGGATTGGAGACCCCGGTTCGGATCGGGATGAGGCAGACCCGACCCGCCTGCATTAATCTACACAAAACTTCGCAATGTCTCCGGCTCGAAAGCTCCGCACCGGTTCGGATCGGGACCGAACCGATAACCTTCTACTCTACACAGAAGTGCGCGCACGCTCTCTGCTGGAACAACCGGCTCGGTTCGGATCCGATCCGAACCGACTGGGCCTGCTGATGCCACACTTCAGATTTGACCGATTCTCTTGCCATAACCACCTCGTACAAACGCGGATCGGCCTCCACCCGTCCTAGCACGACGTGATGACCACTTCTCCACTACTTCCAAGATCACCTCAGCGCGTGCCACGTGCGCCTACGATCCGACCCGATTCAGACTCCCTGGCACTCCTCTACGCCTGTAAATACACAACGACATGGCCATTTCAAGGGACTTTTGGCACTTGTTCTGGAGGGATTCCACCATTATCGACACAAGGACTTTGTGAACAGCGGAAGACCGCCCTCTAATCAATCAAAACACGAGGATTTCGTGTATAATCTTCCCTTTAATCTCCTCTTCTTCACTGTAAACACGAGGATTTCGTGTATAAACTGCAAACAAACATCATTGTAATAGTTTTCTTAGGATTTAAGAAACTATAAAGTGGACGAAGGCTTGGATTGAGCCGAACCACTATAAAAATATTGTGCGTATCCTTTACTTTTACTGGTTTTTCTGCATTGTTCTGTGGTCGTGAGGTTGTCACGTTGAATTTGGGTGTTAGTACCAAAATTTGGTCTAACATTTTCACATATATTTGCTTTCTCTTCTTCGCAGGTATGGATTATACTTGCAGCTGGCAGGCCCGGCGCGGCCTTGGATTTCTTGGATTATCCAGAACACATCTTCCTTCATTCAGCAAGATATGTTCTAGGGGATAAAATGTTGACCCGCGTTTTAGTCAAAGCAGTCATACATGGAATCTCTTCTCAACAATACGCTCAAGTGTTGGGAATACCGTCAGAAGACAGCAAGCGATTTGGTTGAAATCGCATCACAAACAAAGAATGGCCCGGAACTCCTATCAGACGACCTTTTCTGGGCCCGAAATCATCAGTTACGGAGCTGAGCTCTGTAATTCTCGTAGCTCTCTGAATAAGCTTCAGTTTGAGCTTTGGTTCAACTCAATCGGACTTACGGTTTGAAAGTTATGCCCATTTCCGTGAACGCATGCAGAACCGGAAACTTGGATTTGGAATTAGCATATCCCTTTCGGATCGGATCGGCTCGGCCTAGGAGGACCGGATCGGATTAAGACATCACTCCTTCACCAACTCAGCATCTTCCCTTCAACGCACAGGTGCCGGCTCGGATTGGAGACCCCGGTTCGGATCGGGATGAGGCAGACCCGACCCGCCTGCATTAATCTACACAAAACTTCGCAATGTCTCCGGCTCGAAAGCTCCGCACCGGTTCGGATCGGGACCGAACCGATAACCTTCTACTCTACACAGAAGTGCGCGCACGCTCTCTGCTGGAACAACCGGCTCGGTTCGGATCCGATCCGAACCGACTGGGCCTGCTGATGCCACACTTCAGATTTGACCGATTCTCTTGCCATAACCACCTCGTACAAACGCGGATCGGCCTCCACCCGTCCTAGCACGACGTGATGACCACTTCTCCACTACTTCCAAGATCACCTCAGCGCGTGCCACGTGCGCCTACGATCCGACCCGATTCAGACTCCCTGGCACTCCTCTACGCCTGTAAATACACAACGACATGGCCATTTCAAGGGACTTTTGGCACTTGTTCTGGAGGGATTCCACCATTATCGACACAAGGACTTTGTGAACAGCGGAAGACCGCCCTCTAATCAATCAAAACACGAGGATTTCGTGTATAATCTTCCCTTTAATCTCCTCTTCTTCACTGTAAACACGAGGATTTCGTGTATAAACTGCAAACAAACATCATTGTAATAGTTTTCTTAGGATTTAAGAAACTATAAAGTGGACGAAGGCTTGGATTGAGCCGAACCACTATAAAAATATTGTGCGTATCCTTTACTTTTACTGGTTTTTCTGCATTGTTCTGTGGTCGTGAGGTTGTCACGTTGAATTTGGGTGTTAGTACCAAAATTTGGTCTAACATTTTCACATATATTTGCTTTCTCTTCTTCGCAGGTATGGATTATACTTGCAGCTGGCAGGCCCGGCGCGGCCTTGGATTTCTTGGATTATCCAGAACACATCTTCCTTCATTCAGCAAGATATGTTCTAGGGGATAAAATGTTGACCCGCGTTTTAGTCAAAGCAGTCATACATGGAATCTCTTCTCAACAATACGCTCAAGTGTTGGGAATACCGTCAGAAGACAGCAAGCGATTTGGTTGAAATCGCATCACAAACAAAGAATGGCCCGGAACTCCTATCAGACGACCTTTTCTGGGCCCGAAATCATCAGTTACGGAGCTGAGCTCTGTAATTCTCGTAGCTCTCTGAATAAGCTTCAGTTTGAGCTTTGGTTCAACTCAATCGGACTTACGGTTTGAAAGTTATGCCCATTTCCGTGAACGCATGCAGAACCGGAAACTTGGATTTGGAATTAGCATATCCCTTTCGGATCGGATCGGCTCGGCCTAGGAGGACCGGATCGGATTAAGACATCACTCCTTCACCAACTCAGCATCTTCCCTTCAACGCACAGGTGCCGGCTCGGATTGGAGACCCCGGTTCGGATCGGGATGAGGCAGACCCGACCCGCCTGCATTAATCTACACAAAACTTCGCAATGTCTCCGGCTCGAAAGCTCCGCACCGGTTCGGATCGGGACCGAACCGATAACCTTCTACTCTACACAGAAGTGCGCGCACGCTCTCTGCTGGAACAACCGGCTCGGTTCGGATCCGATCCGAACCGACTGGGCCTGCTGATGCCACACTTCAGATTTGACCGATTCTCTTGCCATAACCACCTCGTACAAACGCGGATCGGCCTCCACCCGTCCTAGCACGACGTGATGACCACTTCTCCACTACTTCCAAGATCACCTCAGCGCGTGCCACGTGCGCCTACGATCCGACCCGATTCAGACTCCCTGGCACTCCTCTACGCCTGTAAATACACAACGACATGGCCATTTCAAGGGACTTTTGGCACTTGTTCTGGAGGGATTCCACCATTATCGACACAAGGACTTTGTGAACAGCGGAAGACCGCCCTCTAATCAATCAAAACACGAGGATTTCTTGTATAATCTTCCCTTTAATCTCCTCTTCTTCACTGTAAACACGAGGATTTCGTGTATAAACTGCAAACAAACATCATTGTAATAGTTTTCTTAGGATTTAAGAAACTATAAAGTGGACGAAGGCTTGGATTGAGCCGAACCACTATAAAAATATTGTGCGTATCCTTTACTTTTACTGGTTTTTCTGCATTGTTCTGTGGTCGTGAGGTTGTCACGTTGAATTTGGGTGTTAGTACCAAAATTTGGTCTAACATTTTCACATATATTTGCTTTCTCTTCTTCGCAGGTATGGATTATACTTGCAGCTGGCAGGCCCGGCGCGGCCTTGGATTTCTTGGATTATCCAGAACACATCTTCCTTCATTCAGCAAGATATGTTCTAGGGGATAAAATGTTGACCCGCGTTTTAGTCAAAGCAGTCATACATGGAATCTCTTCTCAACAATACGCTCAAGTGTTGGGAATACCGTCAGAAGACAGCAAGCGATTTGGTTGAAATCGCATCACAAACAAAGAATGGCCCGGAACTCCTATCAGACGACCTTTTCTGGGCCCGAAATCATCAGTTACGGAGCTGAGCTCTGTAATTCTCGTAGCTCTCTGAATAAGCTTCAGTTTGAGCTTTGGTTCAACTCAATCGGACTTACGGTTTGAAAGTTATGCCCATTTCCGTGAACGCATGCAGAACCGGAAACTTGGATTTGGAATTAGCATATCCCTTTCGGATCGGATCGGCTCGGCCTAGGAGGACCGGATCGGATTAAGACATCACTCCTTCACCAACTCAGCATCTTCCCTTCAACGCACAGGTGCCGGCTCGGATTGGAGACCCCGGTTCGGATCGGGATGAGGCAGACCCGACCCGCCTGCATTAATCTACACAAAACTTCGCAATGTCTCCGGCTCGAAAGCTCCGCACCGGTTCGGATCGGGACCGAACCGATAACCTTCTACTCTACACAGAAGTGCGCGCACGCTCTCTGCTGGAACAACCGGCTCGGTTCGGATCCGATCCGAACCGACTGGGCCTGCTGATGCCACACTTCAGATTTGACCGATTCTCTTGCCATAACCACATCGTACAAACGCGGATCGGCCTCCACCCGTCCTAGCACGACGTGATGACCACTTCTCCACTACTTCCAAGATCACCTCAGCGCGTGCCACGTGCGCCTACGATCCGACCCGATTCAGACTCCCTGGCACTCCTCTACGCCTGTAAATACACAACGACATGGCCATTTCAAGGGACTTTTGGCACTTGTTCTGGAGGGATTCCACCATTATCGACACAAGGACTTTGTGAACAGCGGAAGACCACCCTCTAATCAATCAAAACACGAGGATTTCGTGTATAATCTTCCCTTTAATCTCCTCTTCTTCACTGTAAACACGAGGATTTCGTGTATAAACTGCAAACAAACATCATTGTAATAGTTTTCTTAGGATTTAAGAAACTATAAAGTGGACGAAGGCTTGGATTGAGCCGAACCACTATAAAAATATTGTGCGTATCCTTTACTTTTACTGGTTTTTCTGCATTGTTCTGTGGTCGTGAGGTTGTCACGTTGAATTTGGGTGTTAGTACCAAAATTTGGTCTAACATTTTCACATATATTTGCTTTCTCTTCTTCGCAGGTATGGATTATACTTGCAGCTGGCAGGCCCGGCGCGGCCTTGGATTTCTTGGATTATCCAGAACACATCTTCCTTCATTAAGCAAGATATGTTCTAGGGGATAAAATGTTGACCCGCGTTTTAGTCAAAGCAGTCATACATGGAATCTCTTCTCAACAATACGCTCAAGTGTTGGGAATACCGTCAGAAGACAGCAAGCGATTTGGTTGAAATCGCATCACAAACAAAGAATGGCCCGGAACTCCTATCAGACGACCTTTTCTGGGCCCGAAATCATCAGTTACGGAGCTGAGCTCTGTAATTCTCGTAGCTCTCTGAATAAGCTTCAGTTTGAGCTTTGGTTCAACTCAATCGGACTTACGGTTTGAAAGTTATGCCCATTTCCGTGAACGCATGCAGAACCGGAAACTTGGATTTGGAATTAGCATATCCCTTTCGGATCGGATCGGCTCGGCCTAGGAGGACCGGATCGGATTAAGACATCACTCCTTCACCAACTCAGCATCTTCCCTTCAACGCACAGGTGCCGGCTCGGATTGGAGACCCCGGTTCGGATCGGGATGAGGCAGACCCGACCCGCCTGCATTAATCTACACAAAACTTCGCAATGTCTCCGGCTCGAAAGCTCCGCACCGGTTCGGATCGGGACCGAACCGATAACCTTCTACTCTACACAGAAGTGCGCGCACGCTCTCTGCTGGAACAACCGGCTCGGTTCGGATCCGATCCGAACCGACTGGGCCTGCTGATGCCACACTTCAGATTTGACCGATTCTCTTGCCATAACCACCTCGTACAAACGCGGATCGGCCTCCACCCGTCCTAGCACGACGTGATGACCACTTCTCCACTACTTCCAAGATCACCTCAGCGCGTGCCACGTGCGCCTACGATCCGACCCGATTCAGACTCCCTGGCACTCCTCTACGCCTGTAAATACACAACGACATGGCCATTTCAAGGGACTTTTGGCACTTGTTCTGGAGGGATTCCACCATTATCGACACAAGGACTTTGTGAACAGCGGAAGACCGCCCTCTAATCAATCAAAACACGAGGATTTCTTGTATAATCTTCCCTTTAATCTCCTCTTCTTCACTGTAAACACGAGGATTTCGTGTATAAACTGCAAACAAACATCATTGTAATAGTTTTCTTAGGATTTAAGAAACTATAAAGTGGACGAAGGCTTGGATTGAGCCGAACCACTATAAAAATATTGTGCGTATCCTTTACTTTTACTGGTTTTTCTGCATTGTTCTGTGGTCGTGAGGTTGTCACGTTGAATTTGGGTGTTAGTACCAAAATTTGGTCTAACATTTTCACATATATTTGCTTTCTCTTCTTCGCAGGTATGGATTATACTTGCAGCTGGCAGGCCCGGCGCGGCCTTGGATTTCTTGGATTATCCAGAACACATCTTCCTTCATTCAGCAAGATATGTTCTAGGGGATAAAATGTTGACCCGCGTTTTAGTCAAAGCAGTCATACATGGAATCTCTTCTCAACAATACGCTCAAGTGTTGGGAATACCGTCAGAAGACAGCAAGCGATTTGGTTGAAATCGCATCACAAACAAAGAATGGCCCGGAACTCCTATCAGACGACCTTTTCTGGGCCCGAAATCATCAGTTACGGAGCTGAGCTCTGTAATTCTCGTAGCTCTCTGAATAAGCTTCAGTTTGAGCTTTGGTTCAACTCAATCGGACTTACGGTTTGAAAGTTATGCCCATTTCCGTGAACGCATGCAGAACCGGAAACTTGGATTTGGAATTAGCATATCCCTTTCGGATCGGATCGGCTCGGCCTAGGAGGACCGGATCGGATTAAGACATCACTCCTTCACCAACTCAGCATCTTCCCTTCAACGCACAGGTGCCGGCTCGGATTGGAGACCCCGGTTCGGATCGGGATGAGGCAGACCCGACCCGCCTGCATTAATCTACACAAAACTTCGCAATGTCTCCGGCTCGAAAGCTCCGCACCGGTTCGGATCGGGACCGAACCGATAACCTTCTACTCTACACAGAAGTGCGCGCACGCTCTCTGCTGGAACAACCGGCTCGGTTCGGATCCGATCCGAACCGACTGGGCCTGCTGATGCCACACTTCAGATTTGACCGATTCTCTTGCCATAACCACCTCGTACAAACGCGGATCGGCCTCCACCCGTCCTAGCACGACGTGATGACCACTTCTCCACTACTTCCAAGATCACCTCAGCGCGTGCCACGTGCGCCTACGATCCGACCCGATTCAGACTCCCTGGCACTCCTCTACGCCTGTAAATACACAACGACATGGCCATTTCAAGGGACTTTTGGCACTTGTTCTGGAGGGATTCCACCATTATCGACACAAGGACTTTGTGAACAGCGGAAGACCGCCCTCTAATCAATCAAAACACGAGGATTTCTTGTATAATCTTCCCTTTAATCTCCTCTTCTTCACTGTAAACACGAGGATTTCGTGTATAAACTGCAAACAAACATCATTGTAATAGTTTTCTTAGGATTTAAGAAACTATAAAGTGGACGAAGGCTTGGATTGAGCCGAACCACTATAAAAATATTGTGCGTATCCTTTACTTTTACTGGTTTTTCTGCATTGTTCTGTGGTCGTGAGGTTGTCACGTTGAATTTGGGTGTTAGTACCAAAATTTGGTCTAACATTTTCACATATATTTGCTTTCTCTTCTTCGCAGGTATGGATTATACTTGCAGCTGGCAGGCCCGGCGCGGCCTTGGATTTCTTGGATTATCCAGAACACATCTTCCTTCATTCAGCAAGATATGTTCTAGGGGATAAAATGTTGACCCGCGTTTTAGTCAAAGCAGTCATACATGGAATCTCTTCTCAACAATACGCTCAAGTGTTGGGAATACCGTCAGAAGACAGCAAGCGATTTGGTTGAAATCGCATCACAAACAAAGAATGGCCCGGAACTCCTATCAGACGACCTTTTCTGGGCCCGAAATCATCAGTTACGGAGCTGAGCTCTGTAATTCTCGTAGCTCTCTGAATAAGCTTCAGTTTGAGCTTTGGTTCAACTCAATCGGACTTACGGTTTGAAAGTTATGCCCATTTCCGTGAACGCATGCAGAACCGGAAACTTGGATTTGGAATTAGCATATCCCTTTCGGATCGGATCGGCTCGGCCTAGGAGGACCGGATCGGATTAAGACATCACTCCTTCACCAACTCAGCATCTTCCCTTCAACGCACAGGTGCCGGCTCGGATTGGAGACCCCGGTTCGGATCGGGATGAGGCAGACCCGACCCGCCTGCATTAATCTACACAAAACTTCGCAATGTCTCCGGCTCGAAAGCTCCGCACCGGTTCGGATCGGGACCGAACCGATAACCTTCTACTCTACACAGAAGTGCGCGCACGCTCTCTGCTGGAACAACCGGCTCGGTTCGGATCCGATCCGAACCGACTGGGCCTGCTGATGCCACACTTCAGATTTGACCGATTCTCTTGCCATAACCACCTCGTACAAACGCGGATCGGCCTCCACCCGTCCTAGCACGACGTGATGACCACTTCTCCACTACTTCCAAGATCACCTCAGCGCGTGCCACGTGCGCCTACGATCCGACCCGATTCAGACTCCCTGGCACTCCTCTACGCCTGTAAATACACAACGACATGGCCATTTCAAGGGACTTTTGGCACTTGTTCTGGAGGGATTCCACCATTATCGACACAAGGACTTTGTGAACAGCGGAAGACCGCCCTCTAATCAATCAAAACACGAGGATTTCTTGTATAATCTTCCCTTTAATCTCCTCTTCTTCACTGTAAACACGAGGATTTCGTGTATAAACTGCAAACAAACATCATTGTAATAGTTTTCTTAGGATTTAAGAAACTATAAAGTGGACGAAGGCTTGGATTGAGCCGAACCACTATAAAAATATTGTGCGTATCCTTTACTTTTACTGGTTTTTCTGCATTGTTCTGTGGTCGTGAGGTTGTCACGTTGAATTTGGGTGTTAGTACCAAAATTTGGTCTAACATTTTCACATATATTTGCTTTCTCTTCTTCGCAGGTATGGATTATACTTGCAGCTGGCAGGCCCGGCGCGGCCTTGGATTTCTTGGATTATCCAGAACACATCTTCCTTCATTCAGCAAGATATGTTCTAGGGGATAAAATGTTGACCCGCGTTTTAGTCAAAGCAGTCATACATGGAATCTCTTCTCAACAATACGCTCAAGTGTTGGGAATACCGTCAGAAGACAGCAAGCGATTTGGTTGAAATCGCATCACAAACAAAGAATGGCCCGGAACTCCTATCAGACGACCTTTTCTGGGCCCGAAATCATCAGTTACGGAGCTGAGCTCTGTAATTCTCGTAGCTCTCTGAATAAGCTTCAGTTTGAGCTTTGGTTCAACTCAATCGGACTTACGGTTTGAAAGTTATGCCCATTTCCGTGAACGCATGCAGAACCGGAAACTTGGATTTGGAATTAGCATATCCCTTTCGGATCGGATCGGCTCGGCCTAGGAGGACCGGATCGGATTAAGACATCACTCCTTCACCAACTCAGCATCTTCCCTTCAACGCACAGGTGCCGGCTCGGATTGGAGACCCCGGTTCGGATCGGGATGAGGCAGACCCGACCCGCCTGCATTAATCTACACAAAACTTCGCAATGTCTCCGGCTCGAAAGCTCCGCACCGGTTCGGATCGGGACCGAACCGATAACCTTCTACTCTACACAGAAGTGCGCGCACGCTCTCTGCTGGAACAACCGGCTCGGTTCGGATCCGATCCGAACCGACTGGGCCTGCTGATGCCACACTTCAGATTTGACCGATTCTCTTGCCATAACCACCTCGTACAAACGCGGATCGGCCTCCACCCGTCCTAGCACGACGTGATGACCACTTCTCCACTACTTCCAAGATCACCTCAGCGCGTGCCACGTGCGCCTACGATCCGACCCGATTCAGACTCCCTGGCACTCCTCTACGCCTGTAAATACACAACGACATGGCCATTTCAAGGGACTTTTGGCACTTGTTCTGGAGGGATTCCACCATTATCGACACAAGGACTTTGTGAACAGCGGAAGACCGCCCTCTAATCAATCAAAACACGAGGATTTCTTGTATAATCTTCCCTTTAATCTCCTCTTCTTCACTGTAAACACGAGGATTTCGTGTATAAACTGCAAACAAACATCATTGTAATAGTTTTCTTAGGATTTAAGAAACTATAAAGTGGACGAAGGCTTGGATTGAGCCGAACCACTATAAAAATATTGTGCGTATCCTTTACTTTTACTGGTTTTTCTGCATTGTTCTGTGGTCGTGAGGTTGTCACGTTGAATTTGGGTGTTAGTACCAAAATTTGGTCTAACATTTTCACATATATTTGCTTTCTCTTCTTCGCAGGTATGGATTATACTTGCAGCTGGCAGGCCCGGCGCGGCCTTGGATTTCTTGGATTATCCAGAACACATCTTCCTTCATTCAGCAAGATATGTTCTAGGGGATAAAATGTTGACCCGCGTTTTAGTCAAAGCAGTCATACATGGAATCTCTTCTCAACAATACGCTCAAGTGTTGGGAATACCGTCAGAAGACAGCAAGCGATTTGGTTGAAATCGCATCACAAACAAAGAATGGCCCGGAACTCCTATCAGACGACCTTTTCTGGGCCCGAAATCATCAGTTACGGAGCTGAGCTCTGTAATTCTCGTAGCTCTCTGAATAAGCTTCAGTTTGAGCTTTGGTTCAACTCAATCGGACTTACGGTTTGAAAGTTATGCCCATTTCCGTGAACGCATGCAGAACCGGAAACTTGGATTTGGAATTAGCATATCCCTTTCGGATCGGATCGGCTCGGCCTAGGAGGACCGGATCGGATTAAGACATCACTCCTTCACCAACTCAGCATCTTCCCTTCAACGCACAGGTGCCGGCTCGGATTGGAGACCCCGGTTCGGATCGGGATGAGGCAGACCCGACCCGCCTGCATTAATCTACACAAAACTTCGCAATGTCTCCGGCTCGAAAGCTCCGCACCGGTTCGGATCGGGACCGAACCGATAACCTTCTACTCTACACAGAAGTGCGCGCACGCTCTCTGCTGGAACAACCGGCTCGGTTCGGATCCGATCCGAACCGACTGGGCCTGCTGATGCCACACTTCAGATTTGACCGATTCTCTTGCCATAACCACCTCGTACAAACGCGGATCGGCCTCCACCCGTCCTAGCACGACGTGATGACCACTTCTCCACTACTTCCAAGATCACCTCAGCGCGTGCCACGTGCGCCTACGATCCGACCCGATTCAGACTCCCTGGCACTCCTCTACGCCTGTAAATACACAACGACATGGCCATTTCAAGGGACTTTTGGCACTTGTTCTGGAGGGATTCCACCATTATCGACACAAGGACTTTGTGAACAGCGGAAGACCGCCCTCTAATCAATCAAAACACGAGGATTTCTTGTATAATCTTCCCTTTAATCTCCTCTTCTTCACTGTAAACACGAGGATTTCGTGTATAAACTGCAAACAAACATCATTGTAATAGTTTTCTTAGGATTTAAGAAACTATAAAGTGGACGAAGGCTTGGATTGAGCCGAACCACTATAAAAATATTGTGCGTATCCTTTACTTTTACTGGTTTTTCTGCATTGTTCTGTGGTCGTGAGGTTGTCACGTTGAATTTGGGTGTTAGTACCAAAATTTGGTCTAACATTTTCACATATATTTGCTTTCTCTTCTTCGCAGGTATGGATTATACTTGCAGCTGGCAGGCCCGGCGCGGCCTTGGATTTCTTGGATTATCCAGAACACATCTTCCTTCATTCAGCAAGATATGTTCTAGGGGATAAAATGTTGACCCGCGTTTTAGTCAAAGCAGTCATACATGGAATCTCTTCTCAACAATACGCTCAAGTGTTGGGAATACCGTCAGAAGACAGCAAGCGATTTGGTTGAAATCGCATCACAAACAAAGAATGGCCCGGAACTCCTATCAGACGACCTTTTCTGGGCCCGAAATCATCAGTTACGGAGCTGAGCTCTGTAATTCTCGTAGCTCTCTGAATAAGCTTCAGTTTGAGCTTTGGTTCAACTCAATCGGACTTACGGTTTGAAAGTTATGCCCATTTCCGTGAACGCATGCAGAACCGGAAACTTGGATTTGGAATTAGCATATCCCTTTCGGATCGGATCGGCTCGGCCTAGGAGGACCGGATCGGATTAAGACATCACTCCTTCACCAACTCAGCATCTTCCCTTCAACGCACAGGTGCCGGCTCGGATTGGAGACCCCGGTTCGGATCGGGATGAGGCAGACCCGACCCGCCTGCATTAATCTACACAAAACTTCGCAATGTCTCCGGCTCGAAAGCTCCGCACCGGTTCGGATCGGGACCGAACCGATAACCTTCTACTCTACACAGAAGTGCGCGCACGCTCTCTGCTGGAACAACCGGCTCGGTTCGGATCCGATCCGAACCGACTGGGCCTGCTGATGCCACACTTCAGATTTGACCGATTCTCTTGCCATAACCACATCGTACAAACGCGGATCGGCCTCCACCCGTCCTAGCACGACGTGATGACCACTTCTCCACTACTTCCAAGATCACCTCAGCGCGTGCCACGTGCGCCTACGATCCGACCCGATTCAGACTCCCTGGCACTCCTCTACGCCTGTAAATACACAACGACATGGCCATTTCAAGGGACTTTTGGCACTTGTTCTGGAGGGATTCCACCATTATCGACACAAGGACTTTGTGAACAGCGGAAGACCACCCTCTAATCAATCAAAACACGAGGATTTCGTGTATAATCTTCCCTTTAATCTCCTCTTCTTCACTGTAAACACGAGGATTTCGTGTATAAACTGCAAACAAACATCATTGTAATAGTTTTCTTAGGATTTAAGAAACTATAAAGTGGACGAAGGCTTGGATTGAGCCGAACCACTATAAAAATATTGTGCGTATCCTTTACTTTTACTGGTTTTTCTGCATTGTTCTGTGGTCGTGAGGTTGTCACGTTGAATTTGGGTGTTAGTACCAAAATTTGGTCTAACATTTTCACATATATTTGCTTTCTCTTCTTCGCAGGTATGGATTATACTTGCAGCTGGCAGGCCCGGCGCGGCCTTGGATTTCTTGGATTATCCAGAACACATCTTCCTTCATTCAGCAAGATATGTTCTAGGGGATAAAATGTTGACCCGCGTTTTAGTCAAAGCAGTCATACATGGAATCTCTTCTCAACAATACGCTCAAGTGTTGGGAATACCGTCAGAAGACAGCAAGCGATTTGGTTGAAATCGCATCACAAACAAAGAATGGCCCGGAACTCCTATCAGACGACCTTTTCTGGGCCCGAAATCATCAGTTACGGAGCTGAGCTCTGTAATTCTCGTAGCTCTCTGAATAAGCTTCAGTTTGAGCTTTGGTTCAACTCAATCGGACTTACGGTTTGAAAGTTATGCCCATTTCCGTGAACGCATGCAGAACCGGAAACTTGGATTTGGAATTAGCATATCCCTTTCGGATCGGATCGGCTCGGCCTAGGAGGACCGGATCGGATTAAGACATCACTCCTTCACCAACTCAGCATCTTCCCTTCAACGCACAGGTGCCGGCTCGGATTGGAGACCCCGGTTCGGATCGGGATGAGGCAGACCCGACCCGCCTGCATTAATCTACACAAAACTTCGCAATGTCTCCGGCTCGAAAGCTCCGCACCGGTTCGGATCGGGACCGAACCGATAACCTTCTACTCTACACAGAAGTGCGCGCACGCTCTCTGCTGGAACAACCGGCTCGGTTCGGATCCGATCCGAACCGACTGGGCCTGCTGATGCCACACTTCAGATTTGACCGATTCTCTTGCCATAACCACATCGTACAAACGCGGATCGGCCTCCACCCGTCCTAGCACGACGTGATGACCACTTCTCCACTACTTCCAAGATCACCTCAGCGCGTGCCACGTGCGCCTACGATCCGACCCGATTCAGACTCCCTGGCACTCCTCTACGCCTGTAAATACACAACGACATGGCCATTTCAAGGGACTTTTGGCACTTGTTCTGGAGGGATTCCACCATTATCGACACAAGGACTTTGTGAACAGCGGAAGACCACCCTCTAATCAATCAAAACACGAGGATTTCGTGTATAATCTTCCCTTTAATCTCCTCTTCTTCACTGTAAACACGAGGATTTCGTGTATAAACTGCAAACAAACATCATTGTAATAGTTTTCTTAGGATTTAAGAAACTATAAAGTGGACGAAGGCTTGGATTGAGCCGAACCACTATAAAAATATTGTGCGTATCCTTTACTTTTACTGGTTTTTCTGCATTGTTCTGTGGTCGTGAGGTTGTCACGTTGAATTTGGGTGTTAGTACCAAAATTTGGTCTAACATTTTCACATATATTTGCTTTCTCTTCTTCGCAGGTATGGATTATACTTGCAGCTGGCAGGCCCGGCGCGGCCTTGGATTTCTTGGATTATCCAGAACACATCTTCCTTCATTCAGCAAGATATGTTCTAGGGGATAAAATGTTGACCCGCGTTTTAGTCAAAGCAGTCATACATGGAATCTCTTCTCAACAATACGCTCAAGTGTTGGGAATACCGTCAGAAGACAGCAAGCGATTTGGTTGAAATCGCATCACAAACAAAGAATGGCCCGGAACTCCTATCAGACGACCTTTTCTGGGCCCGAAATCATCAGTTACGGAGCTGAGCTCTGTAATTCTCGTAGCTCTCTGAATAAGCTTCAGTTTGAGCTTTGGTTCAACTCAATCGGACTTACGGTTTGAAAGTTATGCCCATTTCCGTGAACGCATGCAGAACCGGAAACTTGGATTTGGAATTAGCATATCCCTTTCGGATCGGATCGGCTCGGCCTAGGAGGACCGGATCGGATTAAGACATCACTCCTTCACCAACTCAGCATCTTCCCTTCAACGCACAGGTGCCGGCTCGGATTGGAGACCCCGGTTCGGATCGGGATGAGGCAGACCCGACCCGCCTGCATTAATCTACACAAAACTTCGCAATGTCTCCGGCTCGAAAGCTCCGCACCGGTTCGGATCGGGACCGAACCGATAACCTTCTACTCTACACAGAAGTGCGCGCACGCTCTCTGCTGGAACAACCGGCTCGGTTCGGATCCGATCCGAACCGACTGGGCCTGCTGATGCCACACTTCAGATTTGACCGATTCTCTTGCCATAACCACCTCGTACAAACGCGGATCGGCCTCCACCCGTCCTAGCACGACGTGATGACCACTTCTCCACTACTTCCAAGATCACCTCAGCGCGTGCCACGTGCGCCTACGATCCGACCCGATTCAGACTCCCTGGCACTCCTCTACGCCTGTAAATACACAACGACATGGCCATTTCAAGGGACTTTTGGCACTTGTTCTGGAGGGATTCCACCATTATCGACACAAGGACTTTGTGAACAGCGGAAGACCGCCCTCTAATCAATCAAAACACGAGGATTTCTTGTATAATCTTCCCTTTAATCTCCTCTTCTTCACTGTAAACACGAGGATTTCGTGTATAAACTGCAAACAAACATCATTGTAATAGTTTTCTTAGGATTTAAGAAACTATAAAGTGGACGAAGGCTTGGATTGAGCCGAACCACTATAAAAATATTGTGCGTATCCTTTACTTTTACTGGTTTTTCTGCATTGTTCTGTGGTCGTGAGGTTGTCACGTTGAATTTGGGTGTTAGTACCAAAATTTGGTCTAACATTTTCACATATATTTGCTTTCTCTTCTTCGCAGGTATGGATTATACTTGCAGCTGGCAGGCCCGGCGCGGCCTTGGATTTCTTGGATTATCCAGAACACATCTTCCTTCATTCAGCAAGATATGTTCTAGGGGATAAAATGTTGACCCGCGTTTTAGTCAAAGCAGTCATACATGGAATCTCTTCTCAACAATACGCTCAAGTGTTGGGAATACCGTCAGAAGACAGCAAGCGATTTGGTTGAAATCGCATCACAAACAAAGAATGGCCCGGAACTCCTATCAGACGACCTTTTCTGGGCCCGAAATCATCAGTTACGGAGCCGAGCTCTGTAATTCTCGTAGCTCTCTGAATAAGCTTCAGTTTGAGCTTTGGTTCAACTCAATCGGACTTACGGTTTGAAAGTTATGCCCATTTCCGTGAACGCATGCAGAACCGGAAACTTGGATTTGGAATTAGCATATCCCTTTCGGATCGGATCGGCTCGGCCTAGGAGGACCGGATCGGATTAAGACATCACTCCTTCACCAACTCAGCATCTTCCCTTCAACGCACAGGTGCCGGCTCGGATTGGAGACCCCGGTTCGGATCGGGATGAGGCAGACCCGACCCGCCTGCATTAATCTACACAAAACTTCGCAATGTCTCCGGCTCGAAAGCTCCGCACCGGTTCGGATCGGGACCGAACCGATAACCTTCTACTCTACACAGAAGTGCGCGCACGCTCTCTGCTGGAACAACCGGCTCGGTTCGGATCCGATCCGAACCGACTGGGCCTGCTGATGCCACACTTCAGATTTGACCGATTCTCTTGCCATAACCACCTCGTACAAACGCGGATCGGCCTCCACCCGTCCTAGCACGACGTGATGACCACTTCTCCACTACTTCCAAGATCACCTCAGCGCGTGCCACGTGCGCCTACGATCCGACCCGATTCAGACTCCCTGGCACTCCTCTACGCCTGTAAATACACAACGACATGGCCATTTCAAGGGACTTTTGGCACTTGTTCTGGAGGGATTCCACCATTATCGACACAAGGACTTTGTGAACAGCGGAAGACCGCCCTCTAATCAATCAAAACACGAGGATTTCTTGTATAATCTTCCCTTTAATCTCCTCTTCTTCACTGTAAACACGAGGATTTCGTGTATAAACTGCAAACAAACATCATTGTAATAGTTTTCTTAGGATTTAAGAAACTATAAAGTGGACGAAGGCTTGGATTGAGCCGAACCACTATAAAAATATTGTGCGTATCCTTTACTTTTACTGGTTTTTCTGCATTGTTCTGTGGTCGTGAGGTTGTCACGTTGAATTTGGGTGTTAGTACCAAAATTTGGTCTAACATTTTCACATATATTTGCTTTCTCTTCTTCGCAGGTATGGATTATACTTGCAGCTGGCAGGCCCGGCGCGGCCTTGGATTTCTTGGATTATCCAGAACACATCTTCCTTCATTCAGCAAGATATGTTCTAGGGGATAAAATGTTGACCCGCGTTTTAGTCAAAGCAGTCATACATGGAATCTCTTCTCAACAATACGCTCAAGTGTTGGGAATACCGTCAGAAGACAGCAAGCGATTTGGTTGAAATCGCATCACAAACAAAGAATGGCCCGGAACTCCTATCAGACGACCTTTTCTGGGCCCGAAATCATCAGTTACGAAGCTGGGCTCTGTAATTCTCGTAGCTCTCTGAATAAGCTTCAGTTTGAGCTTTGGTTCAACTCAATCGGACTTACGGTTTGAAAGTTATGCCCATTTCCGTGAACGCATGCAGAACCGGAAACTTGGATTTGGAATTAGCATATCCCTTTCGGATCGGATCGGCTCGGCCTAGGAGGACCGGATCGGATTAAGACATCACTCCTTCACCAACTCAGCATCTTCCCTTCAACGCACAGGTGCCGGCTCGGATTGGAGACCCCGGTTCGGATCGGGATGAGGCAGACCCGACCCGCCTGCATTAATCTACACAAAACTTCGCAATGTCTCCGGCTCGAAAGCTCCGCACCGGTTCGGATCGGGACCGAACCGATAACCTTCTACTCTACACAGAAGTGCGCGCACGCTCTCTGCTGGAACAACCGGCTCGGTTCGGATCCGATCCGAACCGACTGGGCCTGCTGATGCCACACTTCAGATTTGACCGATTCTCTTGCCATAACCACCTCGTACAAACGCGGATCGGCCTCCACCCGTCCTAGCACGACGTGATGACCACTTCTCCACTACTTCCAAGATCACCTCAGCGCGTGCCACGTGCGCCTACGATCCGACCCGATTCAGACTCCCTGGCACTCCTCTACGCCTGTAAATACACAACGACATGGCCATTTCAAGGGACTTTTGGCACTTGTTCTGGAGGGATTCCACCATTATCGACACAAGGACTTTGTGAACAGCGGAAGACCGCCCTCTAATCAATCAAAACACGAGGATTTCTTGTATAATCTTCCCTTTAATCTCCTCTTCTTCACTGTAAACACGAGGATTTCGTGTATAAACTGCAAACAAACATCATTGTAATAGTTTTCTTAGGATTTAAGAAACTATAAAGTGGACGAAGGCTTGGATTGAGCCGAACCACTATAAAAATATTGTGCGTATCCTTTACTTTTACTGGTTTTTCTGCATTGTTCTGTGGTCGTGAGGTTGTCACGTTGAATTTGGGTGTTAGTACCAAAATTTGGTCTAACATTTTCACATATATTTGCTTTCTCTTCTTCGCAGGTATGGATTATACTTGCAGCTGGCAGGCCCGGCGCGGCCTTGGATTTCTTGGATTATCCAGAACACATCTTCCTTCATTCAGCAAGATATGTTCTAGGGGATAAAATGTTGACCCGCGTTTTAGTCAAAGCAGTCATACATGGAATCTCTTCTCAACAATACGCTCAAGTGTTGGGAATACCGTCAGAAGACAGCAAGCGATTTGGTTGAAATCGCATCACAAACAAAGAATGGCCCGGAACTCCTATCAGACGACCTTTTCTGGGCCCGAAATCATCAGTTACGGAGCTAAGCTCTGTAATTCTCGTAGCTCTCTGAATAAGCTTCAGTTTGAGCTTTGGTTCAACTCAATCGGACTTACGGTTTGAAAGTTATGCCCATTTCCGTGAACGCATGCAGAACCGGAAACTTGGATTTGGAATTAGCATATCCCTTTCGGATCGGATCGGCTCGGCCTAGGAGGACCGGATCGGATTAAGACATCACTCCTTCACCAACTCAGCATCTTCCCTTCAACGCACAGGTGCCGGCTCGGATTGGAGACCCCGGTTCGGATCGGGATGAGGCAGACCCGACCCGCCTGCATTAATCTACACAAAACTTCGCAATGTCTCCGGCTCGAAAGCTCCGCACCGGTTCGGATCGGGACCGAACCGATAACCTTCTACTCTACACAGAAGTGCGCGCACGCTCTCTGCTGGAACAACCGGCTCGGTTCGGATCCGATCCGAACCGACTGGGCCTGCTGATGCCACACTTCAGATTTGACCGATTCTCTTGCCATAACCACCTCGTACAAACGCGGATCGGCCTCCACCCGTCCTAGCACGACGTGATGACCACTTCTCCACTACTTCCAAGATCACCTCAGCGCGTGCCACGTGCGCCTACGATCCGACCCGATTCAGACTCCCTGGCACTCCTCTACGCCTGTAAATACACAACGACATGGCCATTTCAAGGGACTTTTGGCACTTGTTCTGGAGGGATTCCACCATTATCGACACAAGGACTTTGTGAACAGCGGAAGACCGCCCTCTAATCAATCAAAACACGAGGATTTCGTGTATAATCTTCCCTTTAATCTCCTCTTCTTCACTGTAAACACGAGGATTTCGTGTATAAACTGCAAACAAACATCATTGTAATAGTTTTCTTAGGATTTAAGAAACTATAAAGTGGACGAAGGCTTGGATTGAGCCGAACCACTATAAAAATATTGTGCGTATCCTTTACTTTTACTGGTTTTTCTGCATTGTTCTGTGGTCGTGAGGTTGTCACGTTGAATTTGGGTGTTAGTACCAAAATTTGGTCTAACATTTTCACATATATTTGCTTTCTCTTCTTCGCAGGTATGGATTATACTTGCAGCTGGCAGGCCCGGCGCGGCCTTGGATTTCTTGGATTATCCAGAACACATCTTCCTTCATTCAGCAAGATATGTTCTAGGGGATAAAATGTTGACCCGCGTTTTAGTCAAAGCAGTCATACATGGAATCTCTTCTCAACAATACGCTCAAGTGTTGGGAATACCGTCAGAAGACAGCAAGCGATTTGGTTGAAATCGCATCACAAACAAAGAATGGCCCGGAACTCCTATCAGACGACCTTTTCTGGGCCCGAAATCATCAGTTACGGAGCTGAGCTCTGTAATTCTCGTAGCTCTCTGAATAAGCTTCAGTTTGAGCTTTGGTTCAACTCAATCGGACTTACGGTTTGAAAGTTATGCCCATTTCCGTGAACGCATGCAGAACCGGAAACTTGGATTTGGAATTAGCATATCCCTTTCGGATCGGATCGGCTCGGCCTAGGAGGACCGGATCGGATTAAGACATCACTCCTTCACCAACTCAGCATCTTCCCTTCAACGCACAGGTGCCGGCTCGGATTGGAGACCCCGGTTCGGATCGGGATGAGGCAGACCCGACCCGCCTGCATTAATCTACACAAAACTTCGCAATGTCTCCGGCTCGAAAGCTCCGCACCGGTTCGGATCGGGACCGAACCGATAACCTTCTACTCTACACAGAAGTGCGCGCACGCTCTCTGCTGGAACAACCGGCTCGGTTCGGATCCGATCCGAACCGACTGGGCCTGCTGATGCCACACTTCAGATTTGACCGATTCTCTTGCCATAACCACCTCGTACAAACGCGGATCGGCCTCCACCCGTCCTAGCACGACGTGATGACCACTTCTCCACTACTTCCAAGATCACCTCAGCGCGTGCCACGTGCGCCTACGATCCGACCCGATTCAGACTCCCTGGCACTCCTCTACGCCTGTAAATACACAACGACATGGCCATTTCAAGGGACTTTTGGCACTTGTTCTGGAGGGATTCCACCATTATCGACACAAGGACTTTGTGAACAGCGGAAGACCGCCCTCTAATCAATCAAAACACGAGGATTTCTTGTATAATCTTCCCTTTAATCTCCTCTTCTTCACTGTAAACACGAGGATTTCGTGTATAAACTGCAAACAAACATCATTGTAATAGTTTTCTTAGGATTTAAGAAACTATAAAGTGGACGAAGGCTTGGATTGAGCCGAACCACTATAAAAATATTGTGCGTATCCTTTACTTTTACTGGTTTTTCTGCATTGTTCTGTGGTCGTGAGGTTGTCACGTTGAATTTGGGTGTTAGTACCAAAATTTGGTCTAACATTTTCACATATATTTGCTTTCTCTTCTTCGCAGGTATGGATTATACTTGCAGCTGGCAGGCCCGGCGCGGCCTTGGATTTCTTGGATTATCCAGAACACATCTTCCTTCATTCAGCAAGATATGTTCTAGGGGATAAAATGTTGACCCGCGTTTTAGTCAAAGCAGTCATACATGGAATCTCTTCTCAACAATACGCTCAAGTGTTGGGAATACCGTCAGAAGACAGCAAGCGATTTGGTTGAAATCGCATCACAAACAAAGAATGGCCCGGAACTCCTATCAGACGACCTTTTCTGGGCCCGAAATCATCAGTTACGGAGCTAAGCTCTGTAATTCTCGTAGCTCTCTGAATAAGCTTCAGTTTGAGCTTTGGTTCAACTCAATCGGACTTACGGTTTGAAAGTTATGCCCATTTCCGTGAACGCATGCAGAACCGGAAACTTGGATTTGGAATTAGCATATCCCTTTCGGATCGGATCGGCTCGGCCTAGGAGGACCGGATCGGATTAAGACATCACTCCTTCACCAACTCAGCATCTTCCCTTCAACGCACAGGTGCCGGCTCGGATTGGAGACCCCGGTTCGGATCGGGATGAGGCAGACCCGACCCGCCTGCATTAATCTACACAAAACTTCGCAATGTCTCCGGCTCGAAAGCTCCGCACCGGTTCGGATCGGGACCGAACCGATAACCTTCTACTCTACACAGAAGTGCGCGCACGCTCTCTGCTGGAACAACCGGCTCGGTTCGGATCCGATCCGAACCGACTGGGCCTGCTGATGCCACACTTCAGATTTGACCGATTCTCTTGCCATAACCACCTCGTACAAACGCGGATCGGCCTCCACCCGTCCTAGCACGACGTGATGACCACTTCTCCACTACTTCCAAGATCACCTCAGCGCGTGCCACGTGCGCCTACGATCCGACCCGATTCAGACTCCCTGGCACTCCTCTACGCCTGTAAATACACAACGACATGGCCATTTCAAGGGACTTTTGGCACTTGTTCTGGAGGGATTCCACCATTATCGACACAAGGACTTTGTGAACAGCGGAAGACCGCCCTCTAATCAATCAAAACACGAGGATTTCGTGTATAATCTTCCCTTTAATCTCCTCTTCTTCACTGTAAACACGAGGATTTCGTGTATAAACTGCAAACAAACATCATTGTAATAGTTTTCTTAGGATTTAAGAAACTATAAAGTGGACGAAGGCTTGGATTGAGCCGAACCACTATAAAAATATTGTGCGTATCCTTTACTTTTACTGGTTTTTCTGCATTGTTCTGTGGTCGTGAGGTTGTCACGTTGAATTTGGGTGTTAGTACCAAAATTTGGTCTAACATTTTCACATATATTTGCTTTCTCTTCTTCGCAGGTATGGATTATACTTGCAGCTGGCAGGCACGGCGCGGCCTTGGATTTCTTGGATTATCCAGAACACATCTTCCTTCATTCAGCAAGATATGTTCTAGGGGATAAAATGTTGACCCGCGTTTTAGTCAAAGCAGTCATACATGGAATCTCTTCTCAACAATACGCTCAAGTGTTGGGAATACCGTCAGAAGACAGCAAGCGATTTGGTTGAAATCGCATCACAAACAAAGAATGGCCCGGAACTCCTATCAGACGACCTTTTCTGGGCCCGAAATCATCAGTTACGGAGCTGAGCTCTGTAATTCTCGTAGCTCTCTGAATAAGCTTCAGTTTGAGCTTTGGTTCAACTCAATCGGACTTACGGTTTGAAAGTTATGCCCATTTCCGTGAACGCATGCAGAACCGGAAACTTGGATTTGGAATTAGCATATCCCTTTCGGATCGGATCGGCTCGGCCTAGGAGGACCGGATCGGATTAAGACATCACTCCTTCACCAACTCAGCATCTTCCCTTCAACGCACAGGTGCCGGCTCGGATTGGAGACCCCGGTTCGGATCGGGATGAGGCAGACCCGACCCGCCTGCATTAATCTACACAAAACTTCGCAATGTCTCCGGCTCGAAAGCTCCGCACCGGTTCGGATCGGGACCGAACCGATAACCTTCTACTCTACACAGAAGTGCGCGCACGCTCTCTGCTGGAACAACCGGCTCGGTTCGGATCCGATCCGAACCGACTGGGCCTGCTGATGCCACACTTCAGATTTGACCGATTCTCTTGCCATAACCACCTCGTACAAACGCGGATCGGCCTCCACCCGTCCTAGCACGACGTGATGACCACTTCTCCACTACTTCCAAGATCACCTCAGCGCGTGCCACGTGCGCCTACGATCCGACCCGATTCAGACTCCCTGGCACTCCTCTACGCCTGTAAATACACAACGACATGGCCATTTCAAGGGACTTTTGGCACTTGTTCTGGAGGGATTCCACCATTATCGACACAAGGACTTTGTGAACAGCGGAAGACCGCCCTCTAATCAATCAAAACACGAGGATTTCGTGTATAATCTTCCCTTTAATCTCCTCTTCTTCACTGTAAACACGAGGATTTCGTGTATAAACTGCAAACAAACATCATTGTAATAGTTTTCTTAGGATTTAAGAAACTATAAAGTGGACGAAGGCTTGGATTGAGCCGAACCACTATAAAAATATTGTGCGTATCCTTTACTTTTACTGGTTTTTCTGCATTGTTCTGTGGTCGTGAGGTTGTCACGTTGAATTTGGGTGTTAGTACCAAAATTTGGTCTAACATTTTCACATATATTTGCTTTCTCTTCTTCGCAGGTATGGATTATACTTGCAGCTGGCAGGCCCGGCGCGGCCTTGGATTTCTTGGATTATCCAGAACACATCTTCCTTCATTCAGCAAGATATGTTCTAGGGGATAAAATGTTGACCCGCGTTTTAGTCAAAGCAGTCATACATGGAATCTCTTCTCAACAATACGCTCAAGTGTTGGGAATACCGTCAGAAGACAGCAAGCGATTTGGTTGAAATCGCATCACAAACAAAGAATGGCCCGGAACTCCTATCAGACGACCTTTTCTGGGCCCGAAATCATCAGTTACGGAGCTGAGCTCTGTAATTCTCGTAGCTCTCTGAATAAGCTTCAGTTTGAGCTTTGGTTCAACTCAATCGGACTTACGGTTTGAAAGTTATGCCCATTTCCGTGAACGCATGCAGAACCGGAAACTTGGATTTGGAATTAGCATATCCCTTTCGGATCGGATCGGCTCGGCCTAGGAGGACCGGATCGGATTAAGACATCACTCCTTCACCAACTCAGCATCTTCCCTTCAACGCACAGGTGCCGGCTCGGATTGGAGACCCCGGTTCGGATCGGGATGAGGCAGACCCGACCCGCCTGCATTAATCTACACAAAACTTCGCAATGTCTCCGGCTCGAAAGCTCCGCACCGGTTCGGATCGGGACCGAACCGATAACCTTCTACTCTACACAGAAGTGCGCGCACGCTCTCTGCTGGAACAACCGGCTCGGTTCGGATCCGATCCGAACCGACTGGGCCTGCTGATGCCACACTTCAGATTTGACCGATTCTCTTGCCATAACCACCTCGTACAAACGCGGATCGGCCTCCACCCGTCCTAGCACGACGTGATGACCACTTCTCCACTACTTCCAAGATCACCTCAGCGCGTGCCACGTGCGCCTACGATCCGACCCGATTCAGACTCCCTGGCACTCCTCTACGCCTGTAAATACACAACGACATGGCCATTTCAAGGGACTTTTGGCACTTGTTCTGGAGGGATTCCACCATTATCGACACAAGGACTTTGTGAACAGCGGAAGACCGCCCTCTAATCAATCAAAACACGAGGATTTCGTGTATAATCTTCCCTTTAATCTCCTCTTCTTCACTGTAAACACGAGGATTTCGTGTATAAACTGCAAACAAACATCATTGTAATAGTTTTCTTAGGATTTAAGAAACTATAAAGTGGACGAAGGCTTGGATTGAGCCGAACCACTATAAAAATATTGTGCGTATCCTTTACTTTTACTGGTTTTTCTGCATTGTTCTGTGGTCGTGAGGTTGTCACGTTGAATTTGGGTGTTAGTACCAAAATTTGGTCTAACATTTTCACATATATTTGCTTTCTCTTCTTCGCAGGTATGGATTATACTTGCAGCTGGCAGGCCCGGCGCGGCCTTGGATTTCTTGGATTATCCAGAACACATCTTCCTTCATTCAGCAAGATATGTTCTAGGGGATAAAATGTTGACCCGCGTTTTAGTCAAAGCAGTCATACATGGAATCTCTTCTCAACAATACGCTCAAGTGTTGGGAATACCGTCAGAAGACAGCAAGCGATTTGGTTGAAATCGCATCACAAACAAAGAATGGCCCGGAACTCCTATCAGACGACCTTTTCTGGGCCCGAAATCATCAGTTACGGAGCTGAGCTCTGTAATTCTCGTAGCTCTCTGAATAAGCTTCAGTTTGAGCTTTGGTTCAACTCAATCGGACTTACGGTTTGAAAGTTATGCCCATTTCCGTGAACGCATGCAGAACCGGAAACTTGGATTTGGAATTAGCATATCCCTTTCGGATCGGATCGGCTCGGCCTAGGAGGACCGGATCGGATTAAGACATCACTCCTTCACCAACTCAGCATCTTCCCTTCAACGCACAGGTGCCGGCTCGGATTGGAGACCCCGGTTCGGATCGGGATGAGGCAGACCCGACCCGCCTGCATTAATCTACACAAAACTTCGCAATGTCTTCGGCTCGAAAGCTCCGCACCGGTTCGGATCGGGACCGAACCGATAACCTTCTACTCTACACAGAAGTGCGCGCACGCTCTCTGCTGGAACAACCGGCTCGGTTCGGATCCGATCCGAACCGACTGGGCCTGCTGATGCCACACTTCAGATTTGACCGATTCTCTTGCCATAACCACCTCGTACAAACGCGGATCGGCCTCCACCCGTCCTAGCACGACGTGATGACCACTTCTCCACTACTTCCAAGATCACCTCAGCGCGTGCCACGTGCGCCTACGATCCGACCCGATTCAGACTCCCTGGCACTCCTCTACGCCTGTAAATACACAACGACATGGCCATTTCAAGGGACTTTTGGCACTTGTTCTGGAGGGATTCCACCATTATCGACACAAGGACTTTGTGAACAGCGGAAGACCGCCCTCTAATCAATCAAAACACGAGGATTTCGTGTATAATCTTCCCTTTAATCTCCTCTTCTTCACTGTAAACACGAGGATTTCGTGTATAAACTGCAAACAAACATCATTGTAATAGTTTTCTTAGGATTTAAGAAACTATAAAGTGGACGAAGGCTTGGATTGAGCCGAACCACTATAAAAATATTGTGCGTATCCTTTACTTTTACTGGTTTTTCTGCATTGTTCTGTGGTCGTGAGGTTGTCACGTTGAATTTGGGTGTTAGTACCAAAATTTGGTCTAACATTTTCACATATATTTGCTTTCTCTTCTTCGCAGGTATGGATTATACTTGCAGCTGGCAGGCCCGGCGCGGCCTTGGATTTCTTGGATTATCCAGAACACATCTTCCTTCATTCAGCAAGATATGTTCTAGGGGATAAAATGTTGACCCGCGTTTTAGTCAAAGCAGTCATACATGGAATCTCTTCTCAACAATACGCTCAAGTGTTGGGAATACCGTCAGAAGACAGCAAGCGATTTGGTTGAAATCGCATCACAAACAAAGAATGGCCCGGAACTCCTATCAGACGACCTTTTCTGGGCCCGAAATCATCAGTTACGGAGCTGAGCTCTGTAATTCTCGTAGCTCTCTGAATAAGCTTCAGTTTGAGCTTTGGTTCAACTCAATCGGACTTACGGTTTGAAAGTTATGCCCATTTCCGTGAACGCATGCAGAACCGGAAACTTGGATTTGGAATTAGCATATCCCTTTCGGATCGGATCGGCTCGGCCTAGGAGGACCGGATCGGATTAAGACATCACTCCTTCACCAACTCAGCATCTTCCCTTCAACGCACAGGTGCCGGCTCGGATTGGAGACCCCGGTTCGGATCGGGATGAGGCAGACCCGACCCGCCTGCATTAATCTACACAAAACTTCGCAATGTCTCCGGCTCGAAAGCTCCGCACCGGTTCGGATCGGGACCGAACCGATAACCTTCTACTCTACACAGAAGTGCGCGCACGCTCTCTGCTGGAACAACCGGCTCGGTTCGGATCCGATCCGAACCGACTGGGCCTGCTGATGCCACACTTCAGATTTGACCGATTCTCTTGCCATAACCACCTCGTACAAACGCGGATCGGCCTCCACCCGTCCTAGCACGACGTGATGACCACTTCTCCACTACTTCCAAGATCACCTCAGCGCGTGCCACGTGCGCCTACGATCCGACCCGATTCAGACTCCCTGGCACTCCTCTACGCCTGTAAATACACAACGACATGGCCATTTCAAGGGACTTTTGGCACTTGTTCTGGAGGGATTCCACCATTATCGACACAAGGACTTTGTGAACAGCGGAAGACCGCCCTCTAATCAATCAAAACACGAGGATTTCGTGTATAATCTTCCCTTTAATCTCCTCTTCTTCACTGTAAACACGAGGATTTCGTGTATAAACTGCAAACAAACATCATTGTAATAGTTTTCTTAGGATTTAAGAAACTATAAAGTGGACGAAGGCTTGGATTGAGCCGAACCACTATAAAAATATTGTGCGTATCCTTTACTTTTACTGGTTTTTCTGCATTGTTCTGTGGTCGTGAGGTTGTCACGTTGAATTTGGGTGTTAGTACCAAAATTTGGTCTAACATTTTCACATATATTTGCTTTCTCTTCTTCGCAGGTATGGATTATACTTGCAGCTGGCAGGCCCGGCGCGGCCTTGGATTTCTTGGATTATCCAGAACACATCTTCCTTCATTCAGCAAGATATGTTCTAGGGGATAAAATGTTGACCCGCGTTTTAGTCAAAGCAGTCATACATGGAATCTCTTCTCAACAATACGCTCAAGTGTTGGGAATACCGTCAGAAGACAGCAAGCGATTTGGTTGAAATCGCATCACAAACAAAGAATGGCCCGGAACTCCTATCAGACGACCTTTTCTGGGCCCGAAATCATCAGTTACGGAGCTGAGCTCTGTAATTCTCGTAGCTCTCTGAATAAGCTTCAGTTTGAGCTTTGGTTCAACTCAATCGGACTTACGGTTTGAAAGTTATGCCCATTTCCGTGAACGCATGCAGAACCGGAAACTTGGATTTGGAATTAGCATATCCCTTTCGGATCGGATCGGCTCGGCCTAGGAGGACCGGATCGGATTAAGACATCACTCCTTCACCAACTCAGCATCTTCCCTTCAACGCACAGGTGCCGGCTCGGATTGGAGACCCCGGTTCGGATCGGGATGAGGCAGACCCGACCCGCCTGCATTAATCTACACAAAACTTCGCAATGTCTTCGGCTCGAAAGCTCCGCACCGGTTCGGATCGGGACCGAACCGATAACCTTCTACTCTACACAGAAGTGCGCGCACGCTCTCTGCTGGAACAACCGGCTCGGTTCGGATCCGATCCGAACCGACTGGGCCTGCTGATGCCACACTTCAGATTTGACCGATTCTCTTGCCATAACCACCTCGTACAAACGCGGATCGGCCTCCACCCGTCCTAGCACGACGTGATGACCACTTCTCCACTACTTCCAAGATCACCTCAGCGCGTGCCACGTGCGCCTACGATCCGACCCGATTCAGACTCCCTGGCACTCCTCTACGCCTGTAAATACACAACGACATGGCCATTTCAAGGGACTTTTGGCACTTGTTCTGGAGGGATTCCACCATTATCGACACAAGGACTTTGTGAACAGCGGAAGACCGCCCTCTAATCAATCAAAACACGAGGATTTCGTGTATAATCTTCCCTTTAATCTCCTCTTCTTCACTGTAAACACGAGGATTTCGTGTATAAACTGCAAACAAACATCATTGTAATAGTTTTCTTAGGATTTAAGAAACTATAAAGTGGACGAAGGCTTGGATTGAGCCGAACCACTATAAAAATATTGTGCGTATCCTTTACTTTTACTGGTTTTTCTGCATTGTTCTGTGGTCGTGAGGTTGTCACGTTGAATTTGGGTGTTAGTACCAAAATTTGGTCTAACATTTTCACATATATTTGCTTTCTCTTCTTCGCAGGTATGGATTATACTTGCAGCTGGCAGGCCCGGCGCGGCCTTGGATTTCTTGGATTATCCAGAACACATCTTCCTTCATTCAGCAAGATATGTTCTAGGGGATAAAATGTTGACCCGCGTTTTAGTCAAAGCAGTCATACATGGAATCTCTTCTCAACAATACGCTCAAGTGTTGGGAATACCGTCAGAAGACAGCAAGCGATTTGGTTGAAATCGCATCACAAACAAAGAATGGCCCGGAACTCCTATCAGACGACCTTTTCTGGGCCCGAAATCATCAGTTACGGAGCCAAGCTCTGTAATTCTCGTAGCTCTCTGAATAAGCTTCAGTTTGAGCTTTGGTTCAACTCAATCGGACTTACGGTTTGAAAGTTATGCCCATTTCCGTGAACGCATGCAGAACCGGAAACTTGGATTTGGAATTAGCATATCCCTTTCGGATCGGATCGGCTCGGCCTAGGAGGACCGGATCGGATTAAGACATCACTCCTTCACCAACTCAGCATCTTCCCTTCAACGCACAGGTGCCGGCTCGGATTGGAGACCCCGGTTCGGATCGGGATGAGGCAGACCCGACCCGCCTGCATTAATCTACACAAAACTTCGCAATGTCTTCGGCTCGAAAGCTCCGCACCGGTTCGGATCGGGACCGAACCGATAACCTTCTACTCTACACAGAAGTGCGCGCACGCTCTCTGCTGGAACAACCGGCTCGGTTCGGATCCGATCCGAACCGACTGGGCCTGCTGATGCCACACTTCAGATTTGACCGATTCTCTTGCCATAACCACCTCGTACAAACGCGGATCGGCCTCCACCCGTCCTAGCACGACGTGATGACCACTTCTCCACTACTTCCAAGATCACCTCAGCGCGTGCCACGTGCGCCTACGATCCGACCCGATTCAGACTCCCTGGCACTCCTCTACGCCTGTAAATACACAACGACATGGCCATTTCAAGGGACTTTTGGCACTTGTTCTGGAGGGATTCCACCATTATCGACACAAGGACTTTGTGAACAGCGGAAGACCGCCCTCTAATCAATCAAAACACGAGGATTTCGTGTATAATCTTCCCTTTAATCTCCTCTTCTTCACTGTAAACACGAGGATTTCGTGTATAAACTGCAAACAAACATCATTGTAATAGTTTTCTTAGGATTTAAGAAACTATAAAGTGGACGAAGGCTTGGATTGAGCCGAACCACTATAAAAATATTGTGCGTATCCTTTACTTTTACTGGTTTTTCTGCATTGTTCTGTGGTCGTGAGGTTGTCACGTTGAATTTGGGTGTTAGTACCAAAATTTGGTCTAACATTTTCACATATATTTGCTTTCTCTTCTTCGCAGGTATGGATTATACTTGCAGCTGGCAGGCCCGGCGCGGCCTTGGATTTCTTGGATTATCCAGAACACATCTTCCTTCATTCAGCAAGATATGTTCTAGGGGATAAAATGTTGACCCGCGTTTTAGTCAAAGCAGTCATACATGGAATCTCTTCTCAACAATACGCTCAAGTGTTGGGAATACCGTCAGAAGACAGCAAGCGATTTGGTTGAAATCGCATCACAAACAAAGAATGGCCCGGAACTCCTATCAGACGACCTTTTCTGGGCCCGAAATCATCAGTTACGGAGCCAAGCTCTGTAATTCTCGTAGCTCTCTGAATAAGCTTCAGTTTGAGCTTTGGTTCAACTCAATCGGACTTACGGTTTGAAAGTTATGCCCATTTCCGTGAACGCATGCAGAACCGGAAACTTGGATTTGGAATTAGCATATCCCTTTCGGATCGGATCGGCTCGGCCTAGGAGGACCGGATCGGATTAAGACATCACTCCTTCACCAACTCAGCATCTTCCCTTCAACGCACAGGTGCCGGCTCGGATTGGAGACCCCGGTTCGGATCGGGATGAGGCAGACCCGACCCGCCTGCATTAATCTACACAAAACTTCGCAATGTCTTCGGCTCGAAAGCTCCGCACCGGTTCGGATCGGGACCGAACCGATAACCTTCTACTCTACACAGAAGTGCGCGCACGCTCTCTGCTGGAACAACCGGCTCGGTTCGGATCCGATCCGAACCGACTGGGCCTGCTGATGCCACACTTCAGATTTGACCGATTCTCTTGCCATAACCACCTCGTACAAACGCGGATCGGCCTCCACCCGTCCTAGCACGACGTGATGACCACTTCTCCACTACTTCCAAGATCACCTCAGCGCGTGCCACGTGCGCCTACGATCCGACCCGATTCAGACTCCCTGGCACTCCTCTACGCCTGTAAATACACAACGACATGGCCATTTCAAGGGACTTTTGGCACTTGTTCTGGAGGGATTCCACCATTATCGACACAAGGACTTTGTGAACAGCGGAAGACCGCCCTCTAATCAATCAAAACACGAGGATTTCGTGTATAATCTTCCCTTTAATCTCCTCTTCTTCACTGTAAACACGAGGATTTCGTGTATAAACTGCAAACAAACATCATTGTAATAGTTTTCTTAGGATTTAAGAAACTATAAAGTGGACGAAGGCTTGGATTGAGCCGAACCACTATAAAAATATTGTGCGTATCCTTTACTTTTACTGGTTTTTCTGCATTGTTCTGTGGTCGTGAGGTTGTCACGTTGAATTTGGGTGTTAGTACCAAAATTTGGTCTAACATTTTCACATATATTTGCTTTCTCTTCTTCGCAGGTATGGATTATACTTGCAGCTGGCAGGCCCGGCGCGGCCTTGGATTTCTTGGATTATCCAGAACACATCTTCCTTCATTCAGCAAGATATGTTCTAGGGGATAAAATGTTGACCCGCGTTTTAGTCAAAGCAGTCATACATGGAATCTCTTCTCAACAATACGCTCAAGTGTTGGGAATACCGTCAGAAGACAGCAAGCGATTTGGTTGAAATCGCATCACAAACAAAGAATGGCCCGGAACTCCTATCAGACGACCTTTTCTGGGCCCGAAATCATCAGTTACGGAGCCAAGCTCTGTAATTCTCGTAGCTCTCTGAATAAGCTTCAGTTTGAGCTTTGGTTCAACTCAATCGGACTTACGGTTTGAAAGTTATGCCCATTTCCGTGAACGCATGCAGAACCGGAAACTTGGATTTGGAATTAGCATATCCCTTTCGGATCGGATCGGCTCGGCCTAGGAGGACCGGATCGGATTAAGACATCACTCCTTCACCAACTCAGCATCTTCCCTTCAACGCACAGGTGCCGGCTCGGATTGGAGACCCCGGTTCGGATCGGGATGAGGCAGACCCGACCCGCCTGCATTAATCTACACAAAACTTCGCAATGTCTTCGGCTCGAAAGCTCCGCACCGGTTCGGATCGGGACCGAACCGATAACCTTCTACTCTACACAGAAGTGCGCGCACGCTCTCTGCTGGAACAACCGGCTCGGTTCGGATCCGATCCGAACCGACTGGGCCTGCTGATGCCACACTTCAGATTTGACCGATTCTCTTGCCATAACCACCTCGTACAAACGCGGATCGGCCTCCACCCGTCCTAGCACGACGTGATGACCACTTCTCCACTACTTCCAAGATCACCTCAGCGCGTGCCACGTGCGCCTACGATCCGACCCGATTCAGACTCCCTGGCACTCCTCTACGCCTGTAAATACACAACGACATGGCCATTTCAAGGGACTTTTGGCACTTGTTCTGGAGGGATTCCACCATTATCGACACAAGGACTTTGTGAACAGCGGAAGACCGCCCTCTAATCAATCAAAACACGAGGATTTCGTGTATAATCTTCCCTTTAATCTCCTCTTCTTCACTGTAAACACGAGGATTTCGTGTATAAACTGCAAACAAACATCATTGTAATAGTTTTCTTAGGATTTAAGAAACTATAAAGTGGACGAAGGCTTGGATTGAGCCGAACCACTATAAAAATATTGTGCGTATCCTTTACTTTTACTGGTTTTTCTGCATTGGTCTGTGGTCGTGAGGTTGTCACGTTGAATTTGGGTGTTAGTACCAAAATTTGGTCTAACATTTTCACATATATTTGCTTTCTCTTCTTCGCAGGTATGGATTATACTTGCAGCTGGCAGGCCCGGCGCGGCCTTGGATTTCTTGGATTATCCAGAACACATCTTCCTTCATTCAGCAAGATATGTTCTAGGGGATAAAATGTTGACCCGCGTTTTAGTCAAAGCAGTCATACATGGAATCTCTTCTCAACAATACGCTCAAGTGTTGGGAATACCGTCAGAAGACAGCAAGCGATTTGGTTGAAATCGCATCACAAACAAAGAATGGCCCGGAACTCCTATCAGACGACCTTTTCTGGGCCCGAAATCATCAGTTACGGAGCCAAGCTCTGTAATTCTCGTAGCTCTCTGAATAAGCTTCAGTTTGAGCTTTGGTTCAACTCAATCGGACTTACGGTTTGAAAGTTATGCCCATTTCCGTGAACGCATGCAGAACCGGAAACTTGGATTTGGAATTAGCATATCCCTTTCGGATCGGATCGGCTCGGCCTAGGAGGACCGGATCGGATTAAGACATCACTCCTTCACCAACTCAGCATCTTCCCTTCAACGCACAGGTGCCGGCTCGGATTGGAGACCCCGGTTCGGATCGGGATGAGGCAGACCCGACCCGCCTGCATTAATCTACACAAAACTTCGCAATGTCTTCGGCTCGAAAGCTCCGCACCGGTTCGGATCGGGACCGAACCGATAACCTTCTACTCTACACAGAAGTGCGCGCACGCTCTCTGCTGGAACAACCGGCTCGGTTCGGATCCGATCCGAACCGACTGGGCCTGCTGATGCCACACTTCAGATTTGACCGATTCTCTTGCCATAACCACCTCGTACAAACGCGGATCGGCCTCCACCCGTCCTAGCACGACGTGATGACCACTTCTCCACTACTTCCAAGATCACCTCAGCGCGTGCCACGTGCGCCTACGATCCGACCCGATTCAGACTCCCTGGCACTCCTCTACGCCTGTAAATACACAACGACATGGCCATTTCAAGGGACTTTTGGCACTTGTTCTGGAGGGATTCCACCATTATCGACACAAGGACTTTGTGAACAGCGGAAGACCGCCCTCTAATCAATCAAAACACGAGGATTTCGTGTATAATCTTCCCTTTAATCTCCTCTTCTTCACTGTAAACACGAGGATTTCGTGTATAAACTGCAAACAAACATCATTGTAATAGTTTTCTTAGGATTTAAGAAACTATAAAGTGGACGAAGGCTTGGATTGAGCCGAACCACTATAAAAATATTGTGCGTATCCTTTACTTTTACTGGTTTTTCTGCATTGGTCTGTGGTCGTGAGGTTGTCACGTTGAATTTGGGTGTTAGTACCAAAATTTGGTCTAACATTTTCACATATATTTGCTTTCTCTTCTTCGCAGGTATGGATTATACTTGCAGCTGGCAGGCCCGGCGCGGCCTTGGATTTCTTGGATTATCCAGAACACATCTTCCTTCATTCAGCAAGATATGTTCTAGGGGATAAAATGTTGACCCGCGTTTTAGTCAAAGCAGTCATACATGGAATCTCTTCTCAACAATACGCTCAAGTGTTGGGAATACCGTCAGAAGACAGCAAGCGATTTGGTTGAAATCGCATCACAAACAAAGAATGGCCCGGAACTCCTATCAGACGACCTTTTCTGGGCCCGAAATCATCAGTTACGGAGCTGAGCTCTGTAATTCTCGTAGCTCTCTGAATAAGCTTCAGTTTGAGCTTTGGTTCAACTCAATCGGACTTACGGTTTGAAAGTTATGCCCATTTCCGTGAACGCATGCAGAACCGGAAACTTGGATTTGGAATTAGCATATCCCTTTCGGATCGGATCGGCTCGGCCTAGGAGGACCGGATCGGATTAAGACATCACTCCTTCACCAACTCAGCATCTTCCCTTCAACGCACAGGTGCCGGCTCGGATTGGAGACCCCGGTTCGGATCGGGATGAGGCAGACCCGACCCGCCTGCATTAATCTACACAAAACTTCGCAATGTCTCCGGCTCGAAAGCTCCGCACCGGTTCGGATCGGGACCGAACCGATAACCTTCTACTCTACACAGAAGTGCGCGCACGCTCTCTGCTGGAACAACCGGCTCGGTTCGGATCCGATCCGAACCGACTGGGCCTGCTGATGCCACACTTCAGATTTGACCGATTCTCTTGCCATAACCACCTCGTACAAACGCGGATCGGCCTCCACCCGTCCTAGCACGACGTGATGACCACTTCTCCACTACTTCCAAGATCACCTCAGCGCGTGCCACGTGCGCCTACGATCCGACCCGATTCAGACTCCCTGGCACTCCTCTACGCCTGTAAATACACAACGACATGGCCATTTCAAGGGACTTTTGGCACTTGTTCTGGAGGGATTCCACCATTATCGACACAAGGACTTTGTGAACAGCGGAAGACCGCCCTCTAATCAATCAAAACACGAGGATTTCGTGTATAATCTTCCCTTTAATCTCCTCTTCTTCACTGTAAACACGAGGATTTCGTGTATAAACTGCAAACAAACATCATTGTAATAGTTTTCTTAGGATTTAAGAAACTATAAAGTGGACGAAGGCTTGGATTGAGCCGAACCACTATAAAAATATTGTGCGTATCCTTTACTTTTACTGGTTTTTCTGCATTGTTCTGTGGTCGTGAGGTTGTCACGTTGAATTTGGGTGTTAGTACCAAAATTTGGTCTAACATTTTCACATATATTTGCTTTCTCTTCTTCGCAGGTATGGATTATACTTGCAGCTGGCAGGCCCGGCGCGGCCTTTGATTTCTTGGATTATCCAGAACACATCTTCCTTCATTCAGCAAGATATGTTCTAGGGGATAAAATGTTGACCCGCGTTTTAGTCAAAGCAGTCATACATGGAATCTCTTCTCAACAATACGCTCAAGTGTTGGGAATACCGTCAGAAGACAGCAAGCGATTTGGTTGAAATCGCATCACAAACAAAGAATGGCCCGGAACTCCTATCAGACGACCTTTTCTGGGCCCGAAATCATCAGTTACGGAGCTGAGCTCTGTAATTCTCGTAGCTCTCTGAATAAGCTTCAGTTTGAGCTTTGGTTCAACTCAATCGGACTTACGGTTTGAAAGTTATGCCCATTTCCGTGAACGCATGCAGAACCGGAAACTTGGATTTGGAATTAGCATATCCCTTTCGGATCGGATCGGCTCGGCCTAGGAGGACCGGATCGGATTAAGACATCACTCCTTCACCAACTCAGCATCTTCCCTTCAACGCACAGGTGCCGGCTCGGATTGGAGACCCCGGTTCGGATCGGGATGAGGCAGACCCGACCCGCCTGCATTAATCTACACAAAACTTCGCAATGTCTCCGGCTCGAAAGCTCCGCACCGGTTCGGATCGGGACCGAACCGATAACCTTCTACTCTACACAGAAGTGCGCGCACGCTCTCTGCTGGAACAACCGGCTCGGTTCGGATCCGATCCGAACCGACTGGGCCTGCTGATGCCACACTTCAGATTTGACCGATTCTCTTGCCATAACCACCTCGTACAAACGCGGATCGGCCTCCACCCGTCCTAGCACGACGTGATGACCACTTCTCCACTACTTCCAAGATCACCTCAGCGCGTGCCACGTGCGCCTACGATCCGACCCGATTCAGACTCCCTGGCACTCCTCTACGCCTGTAAATACACAACGACATGGCCATTTCAAGGGACTTTTGGCACTTGTTCTGGAGGGATTCCACCATTATCGACACAAGGACTTTGTGAACAGCGGAAGACCGCCCTCTAATCAATCAAAACACGAGGATTTCGTGTATAATCTTCCCTTTAATCTCCTCTTCTTCACTGTAAACACGAGGATTTCGTGTATAAACTGCAAACAAACATCATTGTAATAGTTTTCTTAGGATTTAAGAAACTATAAAGTGGACGAAGGCTTGGATTGAGCCGAACCACTATAAAAATATTGTGCGTATCCTTTACTTTTACTGGTTTTTCTGCATTGGTCTGTGGTCGTGAGGTTGTCACGTTGAATTTGGGTGTTAGTACCAAAATTTGGTCTAACATTTTCACATATATTTGCTTTCTCTTCTTCGCAGGTATGGATTATACTTGCAGCTGGCAGGCCCGGCGCGGCCTTGGATTTCTTGGATTATCCAGAACACATCTTCCTTCATTCAGCAAGATATGTTCTAGGGGATAAAATGTTGACCCGCGTTTTAGTCAAAGCAGTCATACATGGAATCTCTTCTCAACAATACGCTCAAGTGTTGGGAATACCGTCAGAAGACAGCAAGCGATTTGGTTGAAATCGCATCACAAACAAAGAATGGCCCGGAACTCCTATCAGACGACCTTTTCTGGGCCCGAAATCATCAGTTACGGAGCTGAGCTCTGTAATTCTCGTAGCTCTCTGAATAAGCTTCAGTTTGAGCTTTGGTTCAACTCAATCGGACTTACGGTTTGAAAGTTATGCCCATTTCCGTGAACGCATGCAGAACCGGAAACTTGGATTTGGAATTAGCATATCCCTTTCGGATCGGATCGGCTCGGCCTAGGAGGACCGGATCGGATTAAGACATCACTCCTTCACCAACTCAGCATCTTCCCTTCAACGCACAGGTGCCGGCTCGGATTGGAGACCCCGGTTCGGATCGGGATGAGGCAGACCCGACCCGCCTGCATTAATCTACACAAAACTTCGCAATGTCTCCGGCTCGAAAGCTCCGCACCGGTTCGGATCGGGACCGAACCGATAACCTTCTACTCTACACAGAAGTGCGCGCACGCTCTCTGCTGGAACAACCGGCTCGGTTCGGATCCGATCCGAACCGACTGGGCCTGCTGATGCCACACTTCAGATTTGACCGATTCTCTTGCCATAACCACCTCGTACAAACGCGGATCGGCCTCCACCCGTCCTAGCACGACGTGATGACCACTTCTCCACTACTTCCAAGATCACCTCAGCGCGTGCCACGTGCGCCTACGATCCGACCCGATTCAGACTCCCTGGCACTCCTCTACGCCTGTAAATACACAACGACATGGCCATTTCAAGGGACTTTTGGCACTTGTTCTGGAGGGATTCCACCATTATCGACACAAGGACTTTGTGAACAGCGGAAGACCGCCCTCTGATCAATCAAAACACGAGGATTTCGTGTATAATCTTCCCTTTAATCTCCTCTTCTTCACTGTAAACACGAGGATTTCGTGTATAAACTGCAAACAAACATCATTGTAATAGTTTTCTTAGGATTTAAGAAACTATAAAGTGGACGAAGGCTTGGATTGAGCCGAACCACTATAAAAATATTGTGCGTATCCTTTACTTTTACTGGTTTTTCTGCATTGTTCTGTGGTCGTGAGGTTGTCACGTTGAATTTGGGTGTTAGTACCAAAATTTGGTCTAACATTTTCACATATATTTGCTTTCTCTTCTTCGCAGGTATGGATTATACTTGCAGCTGGCAGGCCCGGCGCGGCCTTGGATTTCTTGGATTATCCAGAACACATCTTCCTTCATTCAGCAAGATATGTTCTAGGGGATAAAATGTTGACCCGCGTTTTAGTCAAAGCAGTCATACATGGAATCTCTTCTCAACAATACGCTCAAGTGTTGGGAATACCGTCAGAAGACAGCAAGCGATTTGGTTGAAATCGCATCACAAACAAAGAATGGCCCGGAACTCCTATCAGACGACCTTTTCTGGGCCCGAAATCATCAGTTACGGAGCTAAGCTCTGTAATTCTCGTAGCTCTCTGAATAAGCTTCAGTTTGAGCTTTGGTTCAACTCAATCGGACTTACGGTTTGAAAGTTATGCCCATTTCCGTGAACGCATGCAGAACCGGAAACTTGGATTTGGAATTAGCATATCCCTTTCGGATCGGATCGGCTCGGCCTAGGAGGACCGGATCGGATTAAGACATCACTCCTTCACCAACTCAGCATCTTCCCTTCAACGCACAGGTGCCGGCTCGGATTGGAGACCCCGGTTCGGATCGGGATGAGGCAGACCCGACCCGCCTGCATTAATCTACACAAAACTTCGCAATGTCTCCGGCTCGAAAGCTCCGCACCGGTTCGGATCGGGACCGAACCGATAACCTTCTACTCTACACAGAAGTGCGCGCACGCTCTCTGCTGGAACAACCGGCTCGGTTCGGATCCGATCCGAACCGACTGGGCCTGCTGATGCCACACTTCAGATTTGACCGATTCTCTTGCCATAACCACCTCGTACAAACGCGGATCGGCCTCCACCCGTCCTAGCACGACGTGATGACCACTTCTCCACTACTTCCAAGATCACCTCAGCGCGTGCCACGTGCGCCTACGATCCGACCCGATTCAGACTCCCTGGCACTCCTCTACGCCTGTAAATACACAACGACATGGCCATTTCAAGGGACTTTTGGCACTTGTTCTGGAGGGATTCCACCATTATCGACACAAGGACTTTGTGAACAGCGGAAGACCGCCCTCTAATCAATCAAAACACGAGGATTTCGTGTATAATCTTCCCTTTAATCTCCTCTTCTTCACTGTAAACACGAGGATTTCGTGTATAAACTGCAAACAAACATCATTGTAATAGTTTTCTTAGGATTTAAGAAACTATAAAGTGGACGAAGGCTTGGATTGAGCCGAACCACTATAAATATATTGTGCGTATCCTTTACTTTTACTGGTTTTTCTGCATTGTTCTGTGGTCGTGAGGTTGTCACGTTGAATTTGGGTGTTAGTACCAAAATTTGGTCTAACATTTTCACATATATTTGCTTTCTCTTCTTCGCAGGTATGGATTATACTTGCAGCTGGCAGGCCCGGCGCGGCCTTGGATTTCTTGGATTATCCAGAACACATCTTCCTTCATTCAGCAAGATATGTTCTAGGGGATAAAATGTTGACCCGCGTTTTAGTCAAAGCAGTCATACATGGAATCTCTTCTCAACAATACGCTCAAGTGTTGGGAATACCGTCAGAAGACAGCAAGCGATTTGGTTGAAATCGCATCACAAACAAAGAATGGCCCGGAACTCCTATCAGACGACCTTTTCTGGGCCCGAAATCATCAGTTACGGAGCTAAGCTCTGTAATTCTCGTAGCTCTCTGAATAAGCTTCAGTTTGAGCTTTGGTTCAACTCAATCGGACTTACGGTTTGAAAGTTATGCCCATTTCCGTGAACGCATGCAGAACCGGAAACTTGGATTTGGAATTAGCATATCCCTTTCGGATCGGATCGGCTCGGCCTAGGAGGACCGGATCGGATTAAGACATCACTCCTTCACCAACTCAGCATCTTCCCTTCAACGCACAGGTGCCGGCTCGGATTGGAGACCCCGGTTCGGATCGGGATGAGGCAGACCCGACCCGCCTGCATTAATCTACACAAAACTTCGCAATGTCTCCGGCTCGAAAGCTCCGCACCGGTTCGGATCGGGACCGAACCGATAACCTTCTACTCTACACAGAAGTGCGCGCACGCTCTCTGCTGGAACAACCGGCTCGGTTCGGATCCGATCCGAACCGACTGGGCCTGCTGATGCCACACTTCAGATTTGACCGATTCTCTTGCCATAACCACCTCGTACAAACGCGGATCGGCCTCCACCCGTCCTAGCACGACGTGATGACCACTTCTCCACTACTTCCAAGATCACCTCAGCGCGTGCCACGTGCGCCTACGATCCGACCCGATTCAGACTCCCTGGCACTCCTCTACGCCTGTAAATACACAACGACATGGCCATTTCAAGGGACTTTTGGCACTTGTTCTGGAGGGATTCCACCATTATCGACACAAGGACTTTGTGAACAGCGGAAGACCGCCCTCTGATCAATCAAAACACGAGGATTTCGTGTATAATCTTCCCTTTAATCTCCTCTTCTTCACTGTAAACACGAGGATTTCGTGTATAAACTGCAAACAAACATCATTGTAATAGTTTTCTTAGGATTTAAGAAACTATAAAGTGGACGAAGGCTTGGATTGAGCCGAACCACTATAAAAATATTGTGCGTATCCTTTACTTTTACTGGTTTTTCTGCATTGTTCTGTGGTCGTGAGGTTGTCACGTTGAATTTGGGTGTTAGTACCAAAATTTGGTCTAACATTTTCACATATATTTGCTTTCTCTTCTTCGCAGGTATGGATTATACTTGCAGCTGGCAGGCCCGGCGCGGCCTTGGATTTCTTGGATTATCCAGAACACATCTTCCTTCATTCAGCAAGATATGTTCTAGGGGATAAAATGTTGACCCGCGTTTTAGTCAAAGCAGTCATACATGGAATCTCTTCTCAACAATACGCTCAAGTGTTGGGAATACCGTCAGAAGACAGCAAGCGATTTGGTTGAAATCGCATCACAAACAAAGAATGGCCCGGAACTCCTATCAGACGACCTTTTCTGGGCCCGAAATCATCAGTTACGGAGCTAAGCTCTGTAATTCTCGTAGCTCTCTGAATAAGCTTCAGTTTGAGCTTTGGTTCAACTCAATCGGACTTACGGTTTGAAAGTTATGCCCATTTCCGTGAACGCATGCAGAACCGGAAACTTGGATTTGGAATTAGCATATCCCTTTCGGATCGGATCGGCTCGGCCTAGGAGGACCGGATCGGATTAAGACATCACTCCTTCACCAACTCAGCATCTTCCCTTCAACGCACAGGTGCCGGCTCGGATTGGAGACCCCGGTTCGGATCGGGATGAGGCAGACCCGACCCGCCTGCATTAATCTACACAAAACTTCGCAATGTCTCCGGCTCGAAAGCTCCGCACCGGTTCGGATCGGGACCGAACCGATAACCTTCTACTCTACACAGAAGTGCGCGCACGCTCTCTGCTGGAACAACCGGCTCGGTTCGGATCCGATCCGAACCGACTGGGCCTGCTGATGCCACACTTCAGATTTGACCGATTCTCTTGCCATAACCACCTCGTACAAACGCGGATCGGCCTCCACCCGTCCTAGCACGACGTGATGACCACTTCTCCACTACTTCCAAGATCACCTCAGCGCGTGCCACGTGCGCCTACGATCCGACCCGATTCAGACTCCCTGGCACTCCTCTACGCCTGTAAATACACAACGACATGGCCATTTCAAGGGACTTTTGGCACTTGTTCTGGAGGGATTCCACCATTATCGACACAAGGACTTTGTGAACAGCGGAAGACCGCCCTCTAATCAATCAAAACACGAGGATTTCGTGTATAATCTTCCCTTTAATCTCCTCTTCTTCACTGTAAACACGAGGATTTCGTGTATAAACTGCAAACAAACATCATTGTAATAGTTTTCTTAGGATTTAAGAAACTATAAAGTGGACGAAGGCTTGGATTGAGCCGAACCACTATAAATATATTGTGCGTATCCTTTACTTTTACTGGTTTTTCTGCATTGTTCTGTGGTCGTGAGGTTGTCACGTTGAATTTGGGTGTTAGTACCAAAATTTGGTCTAACATTTTCACATATATTTGCTTTCTCTTCTTCGCAGGTATGGATTATACTTGCAGCTGGCAGGCCCGGCGCGGCCTTGGATTTCTTGGATTATCCAGAACACATCTTCCTTCATTCAGCAAGATATGTTCTAGGGGATAAAATGTTGACCCGCGTTTTAGTCAAAGCAGTCATACATGGAATCTCTTCTCAACAATACGCTCAAGTGTTGGGAATACCGTCAGAAGACAGCAAGCGATTTGGTTGAAATCGCATCACAAACAAAGAATGGCCCGGAACTCCTATCAGACGACCTTTTCTGGGCCCGAAATCATCAGTTACGGAGCTAAGCTCTGTAATTCTCGTAGCTCTCTGAATAAGCTTCAGTTTGAGCTTTGGTTCAACTCAATCGGACTTACGGTTTGAAAGTTATGCCCATTTCCGTGAACGCATGCAGAACCGGAAACTTGGATTTGGAATTAGCATATCCCTTTCGGATCGGATCGGCTCGGCCTAGGAGGACCGGATCGGATTAAGACATCACTCCTTCACCAACTCAGCATCTTCCCTTCAACGCACAGGTGCCGGCTCGGATTGGAGACCCCGGTTCGGATCGGGATGAGGCAGACCCGACCCGCCTGCATTAATCTACACAAAACTTCGCAATGTCTCCGGCTCGAAAGCTCCGCACCGGTTCGGATCGGGACCGAACCGATAACCTTCTACTCTACACAGAAGTGCGCGCACGCTCTCTGCTGGAACAACCGGCTCGGTTCGGATCCGATCCGAACCGACTGGGCCTGCTGATGCCACACTTCAGATTTGACCGATTCTCTTGCCATAACCACCTCGTACAAACGCGGATCGGCCTCCACCCGTCCTAGCACGACGTGATGACCACTTCTCCACTACTTCCAAGATCACCTCAGCGCGTGCCACGTGCGCCTACGATCCGACCCGATTCAGACTCCCTGGCACTCCTCTACGCCTGTAAATACACAACGACATGGCCATTTCAAGGGACTTTTGGCACTTGTTCTGGAGGGATTCCACCATTATCGACACAAGGACTTTGTGAACAGCGGAAGACCGCCCTCTGATCAATCAAAACACGAGGATTTCGTGTATAATCTTCCCTTTAATCTCCTCTTCTTCACTGTAAACACGAGGATTTCGTGTATAAACTGCAAACAAACATCATTGTAATAGTTTTCTTAGGATTTAAGAAACTATAAAGTGGACGAAGGCTTGGATTGAGCCGAACCACTATAAAAATATTGTGCGTATCCTTTACTTTTACTGGTTTTTCTGCATTGTTCTGTGGTCGTGAGGTTGTCACGTTGAATTTGGGTGTTAGTACCAAAATTTGGTCTAACATTTTCACATATATTTGCTTTCTCTTCTTCGCAGGTATGGATTATACTTGCAGCTGGCAGGCCCGGCGCGGCCTTGGATTTCTTGGATTATCCAGAACACATCTTCCTTCATTCAGCAAGATATGTTCTAGGGGATAAAATGTTGACCCGCGTTTTAGTCAAAGCAGTCATACATGGAATCTCTTCTCAACAATACGCTCAAGTGTTGGGAATACCGTCAGAAGACAGCAAGCGATTTGGTTGAAATCGCATCACAAACAAAGAATGGCCCGGAACTCCTATCAGACGACCTTTTCTGGGCCCGAAATCATCAGTTACGGAGCTAAGCTCTGTAATTCTCGTAGCTCTCTGAATAAGCTTCAGTTTGAGCTTTGGTTCAACTCAATCGGACTTACGGTTTGAAAGTTATGCCCATTTCCGTGAACGCATGCAGAACCGGAAACTTGGATTTGGAATTAGCATATCCCTTTCGGATCGGATCGGCTCGGCCTAGGAGGACCGGATCGGATTAAGACATCACTCCTTCACCAACTCAGCATCTTCCCTTCAACGCACAGGTGCCGGCTCGGATTGGAGACCCCGGTTCGGATCGGGATGAGGCAGACCCGACCCGCCTGCATTAATCTACACAAAACTTCGCAATGTCTCCGGCTCGAAAGCTCCGCACCGGTTCGGATCGGGACCGAACCGATAACCTTCTACTCTACACAGAAGTGCGCGCACGCTCTCTGCTGGAACAACCGGCTCGGTTCGGATCCGATCCGAACCGACTGGGCCTGCTGATGCCACACTTCAGATTTGACCGATTCTCTTGCCATAACCACCTCGTACAAACGCGGATCGGCCTCCACCCGTCCTAGCACGACGTGATGACCACTTCTCCACTACTTCCAAGATCACCTCAGCGCGTGCCACGTGCGCCTACGATCCGACCCGATTCAGACTCCCTGGCACTCCTCTACGCCTGTAAATACACAACGACATGGCCATTTCAAGGGACTTTTGGCACTTGTTCTGGAGGGATTCCACCATTATCGACACAAGGACTTTGTGAACAGCGGAAGACCGCCCTCTAATCAATCAAAACACGAGGATTTCGTGTATAATCTTCCCTTTAATCTCCTCTTCTTCACTGTAAACACGAGGATTTCGTGTATAAACTGCAAACAAACATCATTGTAATAGTTTTCTTAGGATTTAAGAAACTATAAAGTGGACGAAGGCTTGGATTGAGCCGAACCACTATAAAAATATTGTGCGTATCCTTTACTTTTACTGGTTTTTCTGCATTGTTCTGTGGTCGTGAGGTTGTCACGTTGAATTTGGGTGTTAGTACCAAAATTTGGTCTAACATTTTCACATATATTTGCTTTCTCTTCTTCGCAGGTATGGATTATACTTGCAGCTGGCAGGCCCGACGCGGCCTTGGATTTCTTGGATTATCCAGAACACATCTTCCTTCATTCAGCAAGATATGTTCTAGGGGATAAAATGTTGACCCGCGTTTTAGTCAAAGCAGTCATACATGGAATCTCTTCTCAACAATACGCTCAAGTGTTGGGAATACCGTCAGAAGACAGCAAGCGATTTGGTTGAAATCGCATCACAAACAAAGAATGGCCCGGAACTCCTATCAGACGACCTTTTCTGGGCCCGAAATCATCAGTTACGGAGCTGAGCTCTGTAATTCTCGTAGCTCTCTGAATAAGCTTCAGTTTGAGCTTTGGTTCAACTCAATCGGACTTACGGTTTGAAAGTTATGCCCATTTCCGTGAACGCATGCAGAACCGGAAACTTGGATTTGGAATTAGCATATCCCTTTCGGATCGGATCGGCTCGGCCTAGGAGGACCGGATCGGATTAAGACATCACTCCTTCACCAACTCAGCATCTTCCCTTCAACGCACAGGTGCCGGCTCGGATTGGAGACCCCGGTTCGGATCGGGATGAGGCAGACCCGACCCGCCTGCATTAATCTACACAAAACTTCGCAATGTCTCCGGCTCGAAAGCTCCGCACCGGTTCGGATCGGGACCGAACCGATAACCTTCTACTCTACACAGAAGTGCGCGCACGCTCTCTGCTGGAACAACCGGCTCGGTTCGGATCCGATCCGAACCGACTGGGCCTGCTGATGCCACACTTCAGATTTGACCGATTCTCTTGCCATAACCACCTCGTACAAACGCGGATCGGCCTCCACCCGTCCTAGCACGACGTGATGACCACTTCTCCACTACTTCCAAGATCACCTCAGCGCGTGCCACGTGCGCCTACGATCCGACCCGATTCAGACTCCCTGGCACTCCTCTACGCCTGTAAATACACAACGACATGGCCATTTCAAGGGACTTTTGGCACTTGTTCTGGAGGGATTCCACCATTATCGACACAAGGACTTTGTGAACAGCGGAAGACCGCCCTCTAATCAATCAAAACACGAGGATTTTGTGTATAATCTTCCCTTTAATCTCCTCTTCTTCACTGTAAACACGAGGATTTCGTGTATAAACTGCAAACAAACATCATTGTAATAGTTTTCTTAGGATTTAAGAAACTATAAAGTGGACGAAGGCTTGGATTGAGCCGAACCACTATAAAAATATTGTGCGTATCCTTTACTTTTACTGGTTTTTCTGCATTGTTCTGTGGTCGTGAGGTTTTCACGTTGAATTTGGGTGTTAGTACCAAAATTTGGTCTAACATTTTCACATATATTTGCTTTCTCTTCTTCGCAGGTATGGATTATACTTGCAGCTGGCAGGCCCGGCGCGACCTTGGATTTCTTGGATTATCCAGAACACATCTTCCTTCATTCAGCAAGATATGTTCTAGGGGATAAAATGTTGACCCGCGTTTTAGTCAAAGCAGTCATACATGGAATCTCTTCTCAACAATACGCTCAAGTGTTGGGAATACCGTCAGAAGACAGCAAGCGATTTGGTTGAAATCGCATCACAAACAAAGAATGGCCCGGAACTCCTATCAGACGACCTTTTCTGGGCCCGAAATCATCAGTTACGGAGCTGAGCTCTGTAATTCTCGTAGCTCTCTGAATAAGCTTCAGTTTGAGCTTTGGTTCAACTCAATCGGACTTACGGTTTGAAAGTTATGCCCATTTCCGTGAACGCATGCAGAACCGGAAACTTGGATTTGGAATTAGCATATCCCTTTCGGATCGGATCGGCTCGGCCTAGGAGGACCGGATCGGATTAAGACATCACTCCTTCACCAACTCAGCATCTTCCCTTCAACGCACAGGTGCCGGCTCGGATTGGAGACCCCGGTTCGGATCGGGATGAGGCAGACCCGACCCGCCTGCATTAATCTACACAAAACTTCGCAATGTCTCCGGCTCGAAAGCTCCGCACCGGTTCGGATCGGGACCGAACCGATAACCTTCTACTCTACACAGAAGTGCGCGCACGCTCTCTGCTGGAACAACCGGCTCGGTTCGGATCCGATCCGAACCGACTGGGCCTGCTGATGCCACACTTCAGATTTGACCGATTCTCTTGCCATAACCACATCGTACAAACGCGGATCGGCCTCCACCCGTCCTAGCACGACGTGATGACCACTTCTCCACTACTTCCAAGATCACCTCAGCGCGTGCCACGTGCGCCTACGATCCGACCCGATTCAGACTCCCTGGCACTCCTCTACGCCTGTAAATACACAACGACATGGCCATTTCAAGGGACTTTTGGCACTTGTTCTGGAGGGATTCCACCATTATCGACACAAGGACTTTGTGAACAGCGGAAGACCGCCCTCTGATCAATCAAAACACGAGGATTTCGTGTATAATCTTCCCTTTAATCTCCTCTTCTTCACTGTAAACACGAGGATTTCGTGTATAAACTGCAAACAAACATCATTGTAATAGTTTTCTTAGGATTTAAGAAACTATAAAGTGGACGAAGGCTTGGATTGAGCCGAACCACTATAAAAATATTGTGCGTATCCTTTACTTTTACTGGTTTTTCTGCATTGTTCTGTGGTCGTGAGGTTGTCACGTTGAATTTGGGTGTTAGTACCAAAATTTGGTCTAACATTTTCACATATATTTGCTTTCTCTTCTTCGCAGGTATGGATTATACTTGCAGCTGGCAGGCCCGGCGCGGCCTTGGATTTCTTGGATTATCCAGAACACATCTTCCTTCATTCAGCAAGATATGTTCTAGGGGATAAAATGTTGACCCGCGTTTTAGTCAAAGCAGTCATACATGGAATCTCTTCTCAACAATACGCTCAAGTGTTGGGAATACCGTCAGAAGACAGCAAGCGATTTGGTTGAAATCGCATCACAAACAAAGAATGGCCCGGAACTCCTATCAGACGACCTTTTCTGGGCCCGAAATCATCAGTTACGGAGCTAAGCTCTGTAATTCTCGTAGCTCTCTGAATAAGCTTCAGTTTGAGCTTTGGTTCAACTCAATCGGACTTACGGTTTGAAAGTTATGCCCATTTCCGTGAACGCATGCAGAACCGGAAACTTGGATTTGGAATTAGCATATCCCTTTCGGATCGGATCGGCTCGGCCTAGGAGGACCGGATCGGATTAAGACATCACTCCTTCACCAACTCAGCATCTTCCCTTCAACGCACAGGTGCCGGCTCGGATTGGAGACCCCGGTTCGGATCGGGATGAGGCAGACCCGACCCGCCTGCATTAATCTACACAAAACTTCGCAATGTCTCCGGCTCGAAAGCTCCGCACCGGTTCGGATCGGGACCGAACCGATAACCTTCTACTCTACACAGAAGTGCGCGCACGCTCTCTGCTGGAACAACCGGCTCGGTTCGGATCCGATCCGAACCGACTGGGCCTGCTGATGCCACACTTCAGATTTGACCGATTCTCTTGCCATAACCACCTCGTACAAACGCGGATCGGCCTCCACCCGTCCTAGCACGACGTGATGACCACTTCTCCACTACTTCCAAGATCACCTCAGCGCGTGCCACGTGCGCCTACGATCCGACCCGATTCAGACTCCCTGGCACTCCTCTACGCCTGTAAATACACAACGACATGGCCATTTCAAGGGACTTTTGGCACTAATTCTGGAGGGATTCCACCATTATCGACACAAGGACTTTGTGAACAGCGGAAGACCGCCCTCTAATCAATCAAAACACGAGGATTTCGTGTATAATCTTCCCTTTAATCTCCTCTTCTTCACTGTAAACACGAGGATTTCGTGTATAAACTGCAAACAAACATCATTGTAATAGTTTTCTTAGGATTTAAGAAACTATAAAGTGGACGAAGGCTTGGATTGAGCCGAACCACTATAAAAATATTGTGCGTATCCTTTACTTTTACTGGTTTTTCTGCATTGTTCTGTGGTCGTGAGGTTGTCACGTTGAATTTGGGTGTTAGTACCAAAATTTGGTCTAACATTTTCACATATATTTGCTTTCTCTTCTTCGCAGGTATGGATTATACTTGCAGCTGGCAGGCCCGGCGCGGCCTTGGATTTCTTGGATTATCCAGAACACATCTTCCTTCATTCAGCAAGATATGTTCTAGGGGATAAAATGTTGACCCGCGTTTTAGTCAAAGCAGTCATACATGGAATCTCTTCTCAACAATACGCTCAAGTGTTGGGAATACCGTCAGAAGACAGCAAGCGATTTGGTTGAAATCGCATCACAAACAAAGAATGGCCCGGAACTCCTATCAGACGACCTTTTCTGGGCCCGAAATCATCAGTTACGGAGCTGAGCTCTGTAATTCTCGTAGCTCCATGAATAAGCTTCAGTTTGAGCTTTGGTTCAACTCAATCGGACTTACGGTTTGAAAGTTATGCCCATTTCCGTGAACGCATGCAGAACCGGAAACTTGGATTTGGAATTAGCATATCCCTTTCGGATCGGATCGGCTCGGCCTAGGAGGACCGGATCGGATTAAGACATCACTCCTTCACCAACTCAGCATCTTCCCTTCAACGCACAGGTGCCGGCTCGGATTGGAGACCCCGGTTCGGATCGGGATGAGGCAGACCCGACCCGCCTGCATTAATCTACACAAAACTTCGCAATGTCTTCGGCTCGAAAGCTCCGCACCGGTTCGGATCGGGACCGAACCGATCCCCTTTGACTCTGCACAGAAGTGCGCGCACGCTCTCTGCTGGAACAACCGGCTCGGTTCGGATCCGATCCGAACCGACTGGGCCTGCTGCTGCCACACTTCAGATTTGACCGATTCTCTTGCCATAACCACCTCGTACACACGCGGATCGGCCTCCACCTGTCCTAGCACGACGTGATGACCACTTCCCCACTACTTCCGAGATCACCTCAGCGCATGCCACGTGCGCCTCCGATCCGAACCGATTCAGACTCCCTGGCACTCCTCTACGCCTGTAAATACACAACAACATGGCCATTTCAAGGGACTTTTGGCACTTGTTCTGGAGGGATTCCACCATTATCGACACAAGGACTTTGTGAACAGCGGAAGACCGCCCTCTAATCAATAAAACACGAGGATTTCGTGTATAATCTTCCCTTTAATCTCCTCTTCTTCACTGTAAACACGAGGATTTCGTGTATAAACTGCAAACAAACATCATTGTAATAGTTTTCTTAGGATTTAAGAAACTATAAAGTGGACGTAGGCTTGGATTGAGCCGAACCACTATAAAAATATTGTGCGTCTCCTTTACTTTTACTGCTTTTTCTGCATTGTTCTGTGGTCGTGAGGTTGTCACGTTGAATTCGGGTGTTAGTACCAAAATTTGGTCTAACATTTTCACATATATTTGCTTTCTCTTCTTCGCAGGTATGGATTATACTTGCAGCTGGCAGGCCCGGCGCGGCCTTGGATTTCTTGGATTATCCAGAACACATCTTCCTTCATTCAGCAAGATATGTTCTAGGGGGCAAAATGTTGACCCGCGTTTTAGTCAAAGCAGTCATACATGGAATCTCTTCTCAACAATGCGCTCAAGTGTTGGGAATACCGTCAGAAGACAGCAAGCGATTTGGTTGAAATCGCATCACAAACAAAGAATGGCCCGGAACTCCTATCAGACGACCTTTTCTGGGCCCGAAATCATCAGTTACGGAGCTGAGCTCTGTAATTCTCGTAGCTCTCTGAATAAGCTTCAGTTTGAGCTTTGGTTCAACTCAATCGGACTTACGGTTTGAAAGTTATGCCCATTTCCGTGAACGCATGCAGAACCGGAAACTTGGATTTGGAATTAGCATATCCCTTTCGGATCGGATCGGCTCGGCCTAGGAGGAACGGATCGGATTAAGACATCACTCCTTCACCAACTCAGCATCTTCCCTTCAACGCACAGGTGCCGGCTCGGATTGGAGACCCCGGTTCGGATCGGGATGAGGCAGACCCGACCCGCCTGCATTAATCTACACAAAACTTCGCAATGTCTTCGGCTCGAAAGCTCCGCACCGGTTCGGATCGGGACCGAACCGATCCCCTTCGACTCTGCACAGAAGTGCGCGCACGCTCTCTGCTGGAACAACCGGCTCGGTTCGGATCCGATCCGAACCGACTGGGCCTGCTGCTGCCACACTTCAGATTTGACCGATTCTCTTGCCATAACCACCTCGTACAAACGCGGATCGGCCTCCACCTGTCCTAGCACGACGTGATGACCACTTCCCCACTACTTCCGAGATCACCTCAGCGCATGCCACGTGCGCCTCCGATCCGAACCGATTCAGACTCCCTGGCACTCTTCTACGCCTGTAAATACACAACAACATGGCCATTTCAAGGGACTTTTGGCACTTGTTCTGGAGGGATTCCACCATTATCGACACAAGGACTTTGTGAACAGCGGAAGACCGCCCTCTAATCAATAAAACACGAGGATTTCGTGTATAATCTTCCCTTTAATCTCCTCTTCTTCACTGTAAACACGAGGATTTCGTGTATAAACTGCAAACAAACATCATTGTAATAGTTTTCTTAGGATTTAAGAAACTATAAAGTGGACGTAGGCTTGGATTGAGCCGAACCACTATAAAAATATTGTGCGTCTCCTTTACTTTTACTGCTTTTTCTGCATTGTTCTGTGGTCGTGAGGTTGTCACGTTGAATTCGGGTGTTAGTACCAAAATTTGGTCTAACATTTTCACATATATTTGCTTTCTCTTCTTCGCAGGTATGGATTATACTTGCAGCTGGCAGGCCCGGCGCAGCCTTGGATTTCTTGGATTATCCAGAACACATCTTCCTTCATTCAGCAAGATATGTTCTAGGGGGCAAAATGTTGACCCGCGTTTTAGTCAAAGCAGTCATACATGGAATCTCTTCTCAACAATGCGCTCAAGTGTTGGGAATACCGTCAGAAGACAGCAAGCGATTTGGTTGAAATCGCATCACAAACAAAGAATGGCCCGGAACTCCTATCAGACGACCTTTTCTGGGCCCGAAATCATCAGTTACGGAGCTGAGCTCTGTAATTCTCGTAGCTCTCTGAATAAGCTTCAGTTTGAGCTTTGGTTCAACTCAATCGGACTTACGGTTTGAAAGTTATGCCCATTTCCGTGAACGCATGCAGAACCGGAAACTTGGATTTGGAATTAGCATATCCCTTTCGGATCGGATCGGCTCGGCCTAGGAGGACCGGATCGGATTAAGACATCACTCCTTCACCAACTCAGCATCTTCCCTTCAACGCACAGGTGCCGGCTCGGATTGGAGACCCCGGTTCGGATCGGGATGAGGCAGACCCGACCCGCCTGCATTAATCTACACAAAACTTCGCAATGTCTTCGGCTCGAAAGCTCCGCACCGGTTCGGATCGGGACCGAACCGATCCCCTTCGACTCTGCACAGAAGTGCGCGCACGCTCTCTGCTGGAACAACCGGCTCGGTTCGGATCCGATCCGAACCGACTGGGCCTGCTGCTGCCACACTTCAGATTTGACCGATTCTCTTGCCATAACCACCTCGTACAAACGCGGATCGGCCTCCACCTGTCCTAGCACGACGTGATGACCACTTCCCCACTACTTCCGAGATCACCTCAGCGCATGCCACGTGCGCCTCCGATCCGAACCGATTCAGACTCCCTGGCACTCTTCTACGCCTGTAAATACACAACAACATGGCCATTTCAAGGGACTTTTGGCACTTGTTCTGGAGGGATTCCACCATTATCGACACAAGGACTTTGTGAACAGCGGAAGACCGCCCTCTAATCAATAAAACACGAGGATTTCGTGTATAATCTTCCCTTTAATCTCCTCTTCTTCACTGTAAACACGAGGATTTCGTGTATAAACTGCAAACAAACATCATTGTAATAGTTTTCTTAGGATTTAAGAAACTATAAAGTGGACGTAGGCTTGGATTGAGCCGAACCACTATAAAAATATTGTGCGTCTCCTTTACTTTTACTGCTTTTTCTGCATTGTTCTGTGGTCGTGAGGTTGTCACGTTGAATTCGGGTGTTAGTACCAAAATTTGGTCTAACATTTTCACATATATTTGCTTTCTCTTCTTCGCAGGTATGGATTATACTTGCAGCTGGCAGGCCCGGCGCAGCCTTGGATTTCTTGGATTATCCAGAACACATCTTCCTTCATTCAGCAAGATATGTTCTAGGGGGCAAAATGTTGACCCGCGTTTTAGTCAAAGCAGTCATACATGGAATCTCTTCTCAACAATGCGCTCAAGTGTTGGGAATACCGTCAGAAGACAGCAAGCGATTTGGTTGAAATCGCATCACAAACAAAGAATGGCCCGGAACTCCTATCAGACGACCTTTTCTGGGCCCGAAATCATCAGTTACGGAGCTGAGCTCTGTAATTCTCGTAGCTCCATGAATAAGCTTCAGTTTGAGCTTTGGTTCAACTCAATCGGACTTACGGTTTGAAAGTTATGCCCATTTCCGTGAACGCATGCAGAACCGGAAACTTGGATTTGGAATTAGCATATCCCTTTCGGATCGGATCGGCTCGGCCTAGGAGGACCGGATCGGATTAAGACATCACTCCTTCACCAACTCAGCATCTTCCCTTCAACGCACAGGTGCCGGCTCGGATTGGAGACCCCGGTTCGGATCGGGATGAGGCAGACCCGACCCGCCTGCATTAATCTACACAAAACTTCGCAATGTCTTCGGCTCGAAAGCTCCGCACCGGTTCGGATCGGGACCGAACCGATCCCCTTTGACTCTGCACAGAAGTGCGCGCACGCTCTCTGCTGGAACAACCGGCTCGGTTCGGATCCGATCCGAACCGACTGGGCCTGCTGCTGCCACACTTCAGATTTGACCGATTCTCTTGCCATAACCACCTCGTACACACGCGGATCGGCCTCCACCTGTCCTAGCACGACGTGATGACCACTTCCCCACTACTTCCGAGATCACCTCAGCGCATGCCACGTGCGCCTCCGATCCGAACCGATTCAGACTCCCTGGCACTCCTCTACGCCTGTAAATACACAACAACATGGCCATTTCAAGGGACTTTTGGCACTTGTTCTGGAGGGATTCCACCATTATCGACACAAGGACTTTGTGAACAGCGGAAGACCGCCCTCTAATCAATAAAACACGAGGATTTCGTGTATAATCTTCCCTTTAATCTCCTCTTCTTCACTGTAAACACGAGGATTTCGTGTATAAACTGCAAACAAACATCATTGTAATAGTTTTCTTAGGATTTAAGAAACTATAAAGTGGACGTAGGCTTGGATTGAGCCGAACCACTATAAAAATATTGTGCGTCTCCTTTACTTTTACTGCTTTTTCTGCATTGTTCTGTGGTCGTGAGGTTGTCACGTTGAATTCGGGTGTTAGTACCAAAATTTGGTCTAACATTTTCACATATATTTGCTTTCTCTTCTTCGCAGGTATGGATTATACTTGCAGCTGGCAGGCCCGGCGCGGCCTTGGATTTCTTGGATTATCCAGAACACATCTTCCTTCATTCAGCAAGATATGTTCTAGGGGGCAAAATGTTGACCCGCGTTTTAGTCAAAGCAGTCATACATGGAATCTCTTCTCAACAATGCGCTCAAGTGTTGGGAATACCGTCAGAAGACAGCAAGCGATTTGGTTGAAATCGCATCACAAACAAAGAATGGCCCGGAACTCCTATCAGACGACCTTTTCTGGGCCCGAAATCATCAGTTACGGAGCTGAGCTCTGTAATTCTCGTAGCTCTCTGAATAAGCTTCAGTTTGAGCTTTGGTTCAACTCAATCGGACTTACGGTTTGAAAGTTATGCCCATTTCCGTGAACGCATGCAGAACCGGAAACTTGGATTTGGAATTAGCATATCCCTTTCGGATCGGATCGGCTCGGCCTAGGAGGACCGGATCGGATTAAGACATCACTCCTTCACCAACTCAGCATCTTCCCTTCAACGCACAGGTGCCGGCTCGGATTGGAGACCCCGGTTCGGATCGGGATGAGGCAGACCCGACCCGCCTGCATTAATCTACACAAAACTTCGCAATGTCTTCGGCTCGAAAGCTCCGCACCGGTTCGGATCGGGACCGAACCGATCCCCTTCGACTCTGCACAGAAGTGCGCGCACGCTCTCTGCTGGAACAACCGGCTCGGTTCGGATCCGATCCGAACCGACTGGGCCTGCTGCTGCCACACTTCAGATTTGACCGATTCTCTTGCCATAACCACCTCGTACAAACGCGGATCGGCCTCCACCTGTCCTAGCACGACGTGATGACCACTTCCCCACTACTTCCGAGATCACCTCAGCGCATGCCACGTGCGCCTCCGATCCGAACCGATTCAGACTCCCTGGCACTCTTCTACGCCTGTAAATACACAACAACATGGCCATTTCAAGGGACTTTTGGCACTTGTTCTGGAGGGATTCCACCATTATCGACACAAGGACTTTGTGAACAGCGGAAGACCGCCCTCTAATCAATAAAACACGAGGATTTCGTGTATAATCTTCCCTTTAATCTCCTCTTCTTCACTGTAAACACGAGGATTTCGTGTATAAACTGCAAACAAACATCATTGTAATAGTTTTCTTAGGATTTAAGAAACTATAAAGTGGACGTAGGCTTGGATTGAGCCGAACCACTATAAAAATATTGTGCGTCTCCTTTACTTTTACTGCTTTTTCTGCATTGTTCTGTGGTCGTGAGGTTGTCACGTTGAATTCGGGTGTTAGTACCAAAATTTGGTCTAACATTTTCACATATATTTGCTTTCTCTTCTTCGCAGGTATGGATTATACTTGCAGCTGGCAGGCCCGGCGCAGCCTTGGATTTCTTGGATTATCCAGAACACATCTTCCTTCATTCAGCAAGATATGTTCTAGGGGGCAAAATGTTGACCCGCGTTTTAGTCAAAGCAGTCATACATGGAATCTCTTCTCAACAATGCGCTCAAGTGTTGGGAATACCGTCAGAAGACAGCAAGCGATTTGGTTGAAATCGCATCACAAACAAAGAATGGCCCGGAACTCCTATCAGACGACCTTTTCTGGGCCCGAAATCATCAGTTACGGAGCTGAGCTCTGTAATTCTCGTAGCTCTCTGAATAAGCTTCAGTTTGAGCTTTGGTTCAACTCAATCGGACTTACGGTTTGAAAGTTATGCCCATTTCCGTGAACGCATGCAGAACCGGAAACTTGGATTTGGAATTAGCATATCCCTTTCGGATCGGATCGGCTCGGCCTAGGAGGACCGGATCGGATTAAGACATCACTCCTTCACCAACTCAGCATCTTCCCTTCAACGCACAGGTGCCGGCTCGGATTGGAGACCCCGGTTCGGATCGGGATGAGGCAGACCCGACCCGCCTGCATTAATCTACACAAAACTTCGCAATGTCTTCGGCTCGAAAGCTCCGCACCGGTTCGGATCGGGACCGAACCGATCCCCTTCGACTCTGCACAGAAGTGCGCGCACGCTCTCTGCTGGAACAACCGGCTCGGTTCGGATCCGATCCGAACCGACTGGGCCTGCTGCTGCCACACTTCAGATTTGACCGATTCTCTTGCCATAACCACCTCGTACAAACGCGGATCGGCCTCCACCTGTCCTAGCACGACGTGATGACCACTTCCCCACTACTTCCGAGATCACCTCAGCGCATGCCACGTGCGCCTCCGATCCGAACCGATTCAGACTCCCTGGCACTCTTCTACGCCTGTAAATACACAACAACATGGCCATTTCAAGGGACTTTTGGCACTTGTTCTGGAGGGATTCCACCATTATCGACACAAGGACTTTGTGAACAGCGGAAGACCGCCCTCTAATCAATAAAACACGAGGATTTCGTGTATAATCTTCCCTTTAATCTCCTCTTCTTCACTGTAAACACGAGGATTTCGTGTATAAACTGCAAACAAACATCATTGTAATAGTTTTCTTAGGATTTAAGAAACTATAAAGTGGACGTAGGCTTGGATTGAGCCGAACCACTATAAAAATATTGTGCGTCTCCTTTACTTTTACTGCTTTTTCTGCATTGTTCTGTGGTCGTGAGGTTGTCACGTTGAATTCGGGTGTTAGTACCAAAATTTGGTCTAACATTTTCACATATATTTGCTTTCTCTTCTTCGCAGGTATGGATTATACTTGCAGCTGGCAGGCCCGGCGCAGCCTTGGATTTCTTGGATTATCCAGAACACATCTTCCTTCATTCAGCAAGATATGTTCTAGGGGGCAAAATGTTGACCCGCGTTTTAGTCAAAGCAGTCATACATGGAATCTCTTCTCAACAATGCGCTCAAGTGTTGGGAATACCGTCAGAAGACAGCAAGCGATTTGGTTGAAATCGCATCACAAACAAAGAATGGCCCGGAACTCCTATCAGACGACCTTTTCTGGGCCCGAAATCATCAGTTACAGAGCTGAGCTCTGTAATTCTCGTAGCTCCATGAATAAGCTTCAGTTTGAGCTTTGGTTCAACTCAATCGGACTTACGGTTTGAAAGTTATGCCCATTTCCGTGAACGCATGCAGAACCGGAAACTTGGATTTGGAATTAGCATATCCCTTTCGGATCGGATCGGCTCGGCCTAGGAGGACCGGATCGGATTAAGACATCACTCCTTCACCAACTCAGCATCTTCCCTTCAACGCACAGGTGCCGGCTCGGATTGGAGACCCCGGTTCGGATCGGGATGAGGCAGACCCGACCCGCCTGCATTAATCTACACAAAACTTCGCAATGTCTTCGGCTCGAAAGCTCCGCACCGGTTCGGATCGGGACCGAACCGATCCCCTTTGACTCTGCACAGAAGTGCGCGCACGCTCTCTGCTGGAACAACCGGCTCGGTTCGGATCCGATCCGAACCGACTGGGCCTGCTGCTGCCACACTTCAGATTTGACCGATTCTCTTGCCATAACCACCTCGTACAAACGCGGATCGGCCTCCACCTGTCCTAGCACGACGTGATGACCACTTCCCCACTACTTCCGAGATCACCTCAGCGCATGCCACGTGCGCCTCCGATCCGAACCGATTCAGACTCCCTGGCACTCTTCTACGCCTGTAAATACACAACAACATGGCCATTTCAAGGGACTTTTGGCACTTGTTCTGGAGGGATTCCACCATTATCGACACAAGGACTTTGTGAACAGCGGAAGACCGCCCTCTAATCAATAAAACACGAGGATTTCGTGTATAATCTTCCCTTTAATCTCCTCTTCTTCACTGTAAACACGAGGATTTCGTGTATAAACTGCAAACAAACATCATTGTAATAGTTTTCTTAGGATTTAAGAAACTATAAAGTGGACGTAGGCTTGGATTGAGCCGAACCACTATAAAAATATTGTGCGTCTCCTTTACTTTTACTGCTTTTTCTGCATTGTTCTGTGGTCGTGAGGTTGTCACGTTGAATTCGGGTGTTAGTACCAAAATTTGGTCTAACATTTTCACATATATTTGCTTTCTCTTCTTCGCAGGTATGGATTATACTTGCAGCTGGCAGGCCCGGCGCAGCCTTGGATTTCTTGGATTATCCAGAACACATCTTCCTTCATTCAGCAAGATATGTTCTAGGGGGCAAAATGTTGACCCGCGTTTTAGTCAAAGCAGTCATACATGGAATCTCTTCTCAACAATGCGCTCAAGTGTTGGGAATACCGTCAGAAGACAGCAAGCGATTTGGTTGAAATCGCATCACAAACAAAGAATGGCCCGGAACTCCTATCAGACGACCTTTTCTGGGCCCGAAATCATCAGTTACAGAGCTGAGCTCTGTAATTCTCGTAGCTCCATGAATAAGCTTCAGTTTGAGCTTTGGTTCAACTCAATCGGACTTACGGTTTGAAAGTTATGCCCATTTCCGTGAACGCATGCAGAACCGGAAACTTGGATTTGGAATTAGCATATCCCTTTCGGATCGGATCGGCTCGGCCTAGGAGGACCGGATCGGATTAAGACATCACTCCTTCACCAACTCAGCATCTTCCCTTCAACGCACAGGTGCCGGCTCGGATTGGAGACCCCGGTTCGGATCGGGATGAGGCAGACCCGACCCGCCTGCATTAATCTACACAAAACTTCGCAATGTCTTCGGCTCGAAAGCTCCGCACCGGTTCGGATCGGGACCGAACCGATCCCCTTTGACTCTGCACAGAAGTGCGCGCACGCTCTCTGCTGGAACAACCGGCTCGGTTCGGATCCGATCCGAACCGACTGGGCCTGCTGCTGCCACACTTCAGATTTGACCGATTCTCTTGCCATAACCACCTCGTACACACGCGGATCGGCCTCCACCTGTCCTAGCACGACGTGATGACCACTTCCCCACTACTTCCGAGATCACCTCAGCGCATGCCACGTGCGCCTCCGATCCGAACCGATTCAGACTCCCTGGCACTCCTCTACGCCTGTAAATACACAACAACATGGCCATTTCAAGGGACTTTTGGCACTTGTTCTGGAGGGATTCCACCATTATCGACACAAGGACTTTGTGAACAGCGGAAGACCGCCCTCTAATCAATAAAACACGAGGATTTCGTGTATAATCTTCCCTTTAATCTCCTCTTCTTCACTGTAAACACGAGGATTTCGTGTATAAACTGCAAACAAACATCATTGTAATAGTTTTCTTAGGATTTAAGAAACTATAAAGTGGACGTAGGCTTGGATTGAGCCGAACCACTATAAAAATATTGTGCGTCTCCTTTACTTTTACTGCTTTTTCTGCATTGTTCTGTGGTCGTGAGGTTGTCACGTTGAATTCGGGTGTTAGTACCAAAATTTGGTCTAACATTTTCACATATATTTGCTTTCTCTTCTTCGCAGGTATGGATTATACTTGCAGCTGGCAGGCCCGGCGCAGCCTTGGATTTCTTGGATTATCCAGAACACATCTTCCTTCATTCAGCAAGATATGTTCTAGGGGGCAAAATGTTGACCCGCGTTTTAGTCAAAGCAGTCATACATGGAATCTCTTCTCAACAATGCGCTCAAGTGTTGGGAATACCGTCAGAAGACAGCAAGCGATTTGGTTGAAATCGCATCACAAACAAAGAATGGCCCGGAACTCCTATCAGACGACCTTTTCTGGGCCCGAAATCATCAGTTACAGAGCTGAGCTCTGTAATTCTCGTAGCTCCATGAATAAGCTTCAGTTTGAGCTTTGGTTCAACTCAATCGGACTTACGGTTTGAAAGTTATGCCCATTTCCGTGAACGCATGCAGAACCGGAAACTTGGATTTGGAATTAGCATATCCCTTTCGGATCGGATCGGCTCGGCCTAGGAGGACCGGATCGGATTAAGACATCACTCCTTCACCAACTCAGCATCTTCCCTTCAACGCACAGGTGCCGGCTCGGATTGGAGACCCCGGTTCGGATCGGGATGAGGCAGACCCGACCCGCCTGCATTAATCTACACAAAACTTCGCAATGTCTTCGGCTCGAAAGCTCCGCACCGGTTCGGATCGGGACCGAACCGATCCCCTTTGACTCTGCACAGAAGTGCGCGCACGCTCTCTGCTGGAACAACCGGCTCGGTTCGGATCCGATCCGAACCGACTGGGCCTGCTGCTGCCACACTTCAGATTTGACCGATTCTCTTGCCATAACCACCTCGTACAAACGCGGATCGGCCTCCACCTGTCCTAGCACGACGTGATGACCACTTCCCCACTACTTCCGAGATCACCTCAGCGCATGCCACGTGCGCCTCCGATCCGAACCGATTCAGACTCCCTGGCACTCTTCTACGCCTGTAAATACACAACAACATGGCCATTTCAAGGGACTTTTGGCACTTGTTCTGGAGGGATTCCACCATTATCGACACAAGGACTTTGTGAACAGCGGAAGACCGCCCTCTAATCAATAAAACACGAGGATTTCGTGTATAATCTTCCCTTTAATCTCCTCTTCTTCACTGTAAACACGAGGATTTCGTGTATAAACTGCAAACAAACATCATTGTAATAGTTTTCTTAGGATTTAAGAAACTATAAAGTGGACGTAGGCTTGGATTGAGCCGAACCACTATAAAAATATTGTGCGTCTCCTTTACTTTTACTGCTTTTTCTGCATTGTTCTGTGGTCGTGAGGTTGTCACGTTGAATTCGGGTGTTAGTACCAAAATTTGGTCTAACATTTTCACATATATTTGCTTTCTCTTCTTCGCAGGTATGGATTATACTTGCAGCTGGCAGGCCCGGCGCAGCCTTGGATTTCTTGGATTATCCAGAACACATCTTCCTTCATTCAGCAAGATATGTTCTAGGGGGCAAAATGTTGACCCGCGTTTTAGTCAAAGCAGTCATACATGGAATCTCTTCTCAACAATGCGCTCAAGTGTTGGGAATACCGTCAGAAGACAGCAAGCGATTTGGTTGAAATCGCATCACAAACAAAGAATGGCCCGGAACTCCTATCAGACGACCTTTTCTGGGCCCGAAATCATCAGTTACAGAGCTGAGCTCTGTAATTCTCGTAGCTCCATGAATAAGCTTCAGTTTGAGCTTTGGTTCAACTCAATCGGACTTACGGTTTGAAAGTTATGCCCATTTCCGTGAACGCATGCAGAACCGGAAACTTGGATTTGGAATTAGCATATCCCTTTCGGATCGGATCGGCTCGGCCTAGGAGGACCGGATCGGATTAAGACATCACTCCTTCACCAACTCAGCATCTTCCCTTCAACGCACAGGTGCCGGCTCGGATTGGAGACCCCGGTTCGGATCGGGATGAGGCAGACCCGACCCGCCTGCATTAATCTACACAAAACTTCGCAATGTCTTCGGCTCGAAAGCTCCGCACCGGTTCGGATCGGGACCGAACCGATCCCCTTTGACTCTGCACAGAAGTGCGCGCACGCTCTCTGCTGGAACAACCGGCTCGGTTCGGATCCGATCCGAACCGACTGGGCCTGCTGCTGCCACACTTCAGATTTGACCGATTCTCTTGCCATAACCACCTCGTACACACGCGGATCGGCCTCCACCTGTCCTAGCACGACGTGATGACCACTTCCCCACTACTTCCGAGATCACCTCAGCGCATGCCACGTGCGCCTCCGATCCGAACCGATTCAGACTCCCTGGCACTCCTCTACGCCTGTAAATACACAACAACATGGCCATTTCAAGGGACTTTTGGCACTTGTTCTGGAGGGATTCCACCATTATCGACACAAGGACTTTGTGAACAGCGGAAGACCGCCCTCTAATCAATAAAACACGAGGATTTCGTGTATAATCTTCCCTTTAATCTCCTCTTCTTCACTGTAAACACGAGGATTTCGTGTATAAACTGCAAACAAACATCATTGTAATAGTTTTCTTAGGATTTAAGAAACTATAAAGTGGACGTAGGCTTGGATTGAGCCGAACCACTATAAAAATATTGTGCGTCTCCTTTACTTTTACTGCTTTTTCTGCATTGTTCTGTGGTCGTGAGGTTGTCACGTTGAATTCGGGTGTTAGTACCAAAATTTGGTCTAACATTTTCACATATATTTGCTTTCTCTTCTTCGCAGGTATGGATTATACTTGCAGCTGGCAGGCCCGGCGCAGCCTTGGATTTCTTGGATTATCCAGAACACATCTTCCTTCATTCAGCAAGATATGTTCTAGGGGGCAAAATGTTGACCCGCGTTTTAGTCAAAGCAGTCATACATGGAATCTCTTCTCAACAATGCGCTCAAGTGTTGGGAATACCGTCAGAAGACAGCAAGCGATTTGGTTGAAATCGCATCACAAACAAAGAATGGCCCGGAACTCCTATCAGACGACCTTTTCTGGGCCCGAAATCATCAGTTACGGAGCTGAGCTCTGTAATTCTCGTAGCTCTCTGAATAAGCTTCAGTTTGAGCTTTGGTTCAACTCAATCGGACTTACGGTTTGAAAGTTATGCCCATTTCCGTGAACGCATGCAGAACCGGAAACTTGGATTTGGAATTAGCATATCCCTTTCGGATCGGATCGGCTCGGCCTAGGAGGACCGGATCGGATTAAGACATCACTCCTTCACCAACTCAGCATCTTCCCTTCAACGCACAGGTGCCGGCTCGGATTGGAGACCCCGGTTCGGATCGGGATGAGGCAGACCCGACCCGCCTGCATTAATCTACACAAAACTTCGCAATGTCTTCGGCTCGAAAGCTCCGCACCGGTTCGGATCGGGACCGAACCGATCCCCTTCGACTCTGCACAGAAGTGCGCGCACGCTCTCTGCTGGAACAACCGGCTCGGTTCGGATCCGATCCGAACCGACTGGGCCTGCTGCTGCCACACTTCAGATTTGACCGATTCTCTTGCCATAACCACCTCGTACAAACGCGGATCGGCCTCCACCTGTCCTAGCACGACGTGATGACCACTTCCCCACTACTTCCGAGATCACCTCAGCGCATGCCACGTGCGCCTCCGATCCGAACCGATTCAGACTCCCTGGCACTCTTCTACGCCTGTAAATACACAACAACATGGCCATTTCAAGGGACTTTTGGCACTTGTTCTGGAGGGATTCCACCATTATCGACACAAGGACTTTGTGAACAGCGGAAGACCGCCCTCTAATCAATAAAACACGAGGATTTCGTGTATAATCTTCCCTTTAATCTCCTCTTCTTCACTGTAAACACGAGGATTTCGTGTATAAACTGCAAACAAACATCATTGTAATAGTTTTCTTAGGATTTAAGAAACTATAAAGTGGACGTAGGCTTGGATTGAGCCGAACCACTATAAAAATATTGTGCGTCTCCTTTACTTTTACTGCTTTTTCTGCATTGTTCTGTGGTCGTGAGGTTGTCACGTTGAATTCGGGTGTTAGTACCAAAATTTGGTCTAACATTTTCACATATATTTGCTTTCTCTTCTTCGCAGGTATGGATTATACTTGCAGCTGGCAGGCCCGGCGCAGCCTTGGATTTCTTGGATTATCCAGAACACATCTTCCTTCATTCAGCAAGATATGTTCTAGGGGGCAAAATGTTGACCCGCGTTTTAGTCAAAGCAGTCATACATGGAATCTCTTCTCAACAATGCGCTCAAGTGTTGGGAATACCGTCAGAAGACAGCAAGCGATTTGGTTGAAATCGCATCACAAACAAAGAATGGCCCGGAACTCCTATCAGACGACCTTTTCTGGGCCCGAAATCATCAGTTACGGAGCTGAGCTCTGTAATTCTCGTAGCTCCATGAATAAGCTTCAGTTTGAGCTTTGGTTCAACTCAATCGGACTTACGGTTTGAAAGTTATGCCCATTTCCGTGAACGCATGCAGAACCGGAAACTTGGATTTGGAATTAGCATATCCCTTTCGGATCGGATCGGCTCGGCCTAGGAGGACCGGATCGGATTAAGACATCACTCCTTCACCAACTCAGCATCTTCCCTTCAACGCACAGGTGCCGGCTCGGATTGGAGACCCCGGTTCGGATCGGGATGAGGCAGACCCGACCCGCCTGCATTAATCTACACAAAACTTCGCAATGTCTTCGGCTCGAAAGCTCCGCACCGGTTCGGATCGGGACCGAACCGATCCCCTTTGACTCTGCACAGAAGTGCGCGCACGCTCTCTGCTGGAACAACCGGCTCGGTTCGGATCCGATCCGAACCGACTGGGCCTGCTGCTGCCACACTTCAGATTTGACCGATTCTCTTGCCATAACCACCTCGTACACACGCGGATCGGCCTCCACCTGTCCTAGCACGACGTGATGACCACTTCCCCACTACTTCCGAGATCACCTCAGCGCATGCCACGTGCGCCTCCGATCCGAACCGATTCAGACTCCCTGGCACTCCTCTACGCCTGTAAATACACAACAACATGGCCATTTCAAGGGACTTTTGGCACTTGTTCTGGAGGGATTCCACCATTATCGACACAAGGACTTTGTGAACAGCGGAAGACCGCCCTCTAATCAATAAAACACGAGGATTTCGTGTATAATCTTCCCTTTAATCTCCTCTTCTTCACTGTAAACACGAGGATTTCGTGTATAAACTGCAAACAAACATCATTGTAATAGTTTTCTTAGGATTTAAGAAACTATAAAGTGGACGTAGGCTTGGATTGAGCCGAACCACTATAAAAATATTGTGCGTCTCCTTTACTTTTACTGCTTTTTCTGCATTGTTCTGTGGTCGTGAGGTTGTCACGTTGAATTCGGGTGTTAGTACCAAAATTTGGTCTAACATTTTCACATATATTTGCTTTCTCTTCTTCGCAGGTATGGATTATACTTGCAGCTGGCAGGCCCGGCGCGGCCTTGGATTTCTTGGATTATCCAGAACACATCTTCCTTCATTCAGCAAGATATGTTCTAGGGGGCAAAATGTTGACCCGCGTTTTAGTCAAAGCAGTCATACATGGAATCTCTTCTCAACAATGCGCTCAAGTGTTGGGAATACCGTCAGAAGACAGCAAGCGATTTGGTTGAAATCGCATCACAAACAAAGAATGGCCCGGAACTCCTATCAGACGACCTTTTCTGGGCCCGAAATCATCAGTTACGGAGCTGAGCTCTGTAATTCTCGTAGCTCTCTGAATAAGCTTCAGTTTGAGCTTTGGTTCAACTCAATCGGACTTACGGTTTGAAAGTTATGCCCATTTCCGTGAACGCATGCAGAACCGGAAACTTGGATTTGGAATTAGCATATCCCTTTCGGATCGGATCGGCTCGGCCTAGGAGGACCGGATCGGATTAAGACATCACTCCTTCACCAACTCAGCATCTTCCCTTCAACGCACAGGTGCCGGCTCGGATTGGAGACCCCGGTTCGGATCGGGATGAGGCAGACCCGACCCGCCTGCATTAATCTACACAAAACTTCGCAATGTCTTCGGCTCGAAAGCTCCGCACCGGTTCGGATCGGGACCGAACCGATCCCCTTCGACTCTGCACAGAAGTGCGCGCACGCTCTCTGCTGGAACAACCGGCTCGGTTCGGATCCGATCCGAACCGACTGGGCCTGCTGCTGCCACACTTCAGATTTGACCGATTCTCTTGCCATAACCACCTCGTACAAACGCGGATCGGCCTCCACCTGTCCTAGCACGACGTGATGACCACTTCCCCACTACTTCCGAGATCACCTCAGCGCATGCCACGTGCGCCTCCGATCCGAACCGATTCAGACTCCCTGGCACTCTTCTACGCCTGTAAATACACAACAACATGGCCATTTCAAGGGACTTTTGGCACTTGTTCTGGAGGGATTCCACCATTATCGACACAAGGACTTTGTGAACAGCGGAAGACCGCCCTCTAATCAATAAAACACGAGGATTTCGTGTATAATCTTCCCTTTAATCTCCTCTTCTTCACTGTAAACACGAGGATTTCGTGTATAAACTGCAAACAAACATCATTGTAATAGTTTTCTTAGGATTTAAGAAACTATAAAGTGGACGTAGGCTTGGATTGAGCCGAACCACTATAAAAATATTGTGCGTCTCCTTTACTTTTACTGCTTTTTCTGCATTGTTCTGTGGTCGTGAGGTTGTCACGTTGAATTCGGGTGTTAGTACCAAAATTTGGTCTAACATTTTCACATATATTTGCTTTCTCTTCTTCGCAGGTATGGATTATACTTGCAGCTGGCAGGCCCGGCGCAGCCTTGGATTTCTTGGATTATCCAGAACACATCTTCCTTCATTCAGCAAGATATGTTCTAGGGGGCAAAATGTTGACCCGCGTTTTAGTCAAAGCAGTCATACATGGAATCTCTTCTCAACAATGCGCTCAAGTGTTGGGAATACCGTCAGAAGACAGCAAGCGATTTGGTTGAAATCGCATCACAAACAAAGAATGGCCCGGAACTCCTATCAGACGACCTTTTCTGGGCCCGAAATCATCAGTTACGGAGCTGAGCTCTGTAATTCTCGTAGCTCCATGAATAAGCTTCAGTTTGAGCTTTGGTTCAACTCAATCGGACTTACGGTTTGAAAGTTATGCCCATTTCCGTGAACGCATGCAGAACCGGAAACTTGGATTTGGAATTAGCATATCCCTTTCGGATCGGATCGGCTCGGCCTAGGAGGACCGGATCGGATTAAGACATCACTCCTTCACCAACTCAGCATCTTCCCTTCAACGCACAGGTGCCGGCTCGGATTGGAGACCCCGGTTCGGATCGGGATGAGGCAGACCCGACCCGCCTGCATTAATCTACACAAAACTTCGCAATGTCTTCGGCTCGAAAGCTCCGCACCGGTTCGGATCGGGACCGAACCGATCCCCTTTGACTCTGCACAGAAGTGCGCGCACGCTCTCTGCTGGAACAACCGGCTCGGTTCGGATCCGATCCGAACCGACTGGGCCTGCTGCTGCCACACTTCAGATTTGACCGATTCTCTTGCCATAACCACCTCGTACACACGCGGATCGGCCTCCACCTGTCCTAGCACGACGTGATGACCACTTCCCCACTACTTCCGAGATCACCTCAGCGCATGCCACGTGCGCCTCCGATCCGAACCGATTCAGACTCCCTGGCACTCCTCTACGCCTGTAAATACACAACAACATGGCCATTTCAAGGGACTTTTGGCACTTGTTCTGGAGGGATTCCACCATTATCGACACAAGGACTTTGTGAACAGCGGAAGACCGCCCTCTAATCAATAAAACACGAGGATTTCGTGTATAATCTTCCCTTTAATCTCCTCTTCTTCACTGTAAACACGAGGATTTCGTGTATAAACTGCAAACAAACATCATTGTAATAGTTTTCTTAGGATTTAAGAAACTATAAAGTGGACGTAGGCTTGGATTGAGCCGAACCACTATAAAAATATTGTGCGTCTCCTTTACTTTTACTGCTTTTTCTGCATTGTTCTGTGGTCGTGAGGTTGTCACGTTGAATTCGGGTGTTAGTACCAAAATTTGGTCTAACATTTTCACATATATTTGCTTTCTCTTCTTCGCAGGTATGGATTATACTTGCAGCTGGCAGGCCCGGCGCGGCCTTGGATTTCTTGGATTATCCAGAACACATCTTCCTTCATTCAGCAAGATATGTTCTAGGGGGCAAAATGTTGACCCGCGTTTTAGTCAAAGCAGTCATACATGGAATCTCTTCTCAACAATGCGCTCAAGTGTTGCGAATACCGTCAGAAGACAGCAAGCGATTTGGTTGAAATCGCATCACAAACAAAGAATGGCCCGGAACTCCTATCAGACGACCTTTTCTGGGCCCGAAATCATCAGTTACGGAGCTGAGCTCTGTAATTCTCGTAGCTCTCTGAATAAGCTTCAGTTTGAGCTTTGGTTCAACTCAATCGGACTTACGGTTTGAAAGTTATGCCCATTTCCGTGAACGCATGCAGAACCGGAAACTTGGATTTGGAATTAGCATATCCCTTTCGGATCGGATCGGCTCGGCCTAGGAGGACCGGATCGGATTAAGACATCACTCCTTCACCAACTCAGCATCTTCCCTTCAACGCACAGGTGCCGGCTCGGATTGGAGACCCCGGTTCGGATCGGGATGAGGCAGACCCGACCCGCCTGCATTAATCTACACAAAACTTCGCAATGTCTTCGGCTCGAAAGCTCCGCACCGGTTCGGATCGGGACCGAACCGATCCCCTTCGACTCTGCACAGAAGTGCGCGCACGCTCTCTGCTGGAACAACCGGCTCGGTTCGGATCCGATCCGAACCGACTGGGCCTGCTGCTGCCACACTTCAGATTTGACCGATTCTCTTGCCATAACCACCTCGTACAAACGCGGATCGGCCTCCACCTGTCCTAGCACGACGTGATGACCACTTCCCCACTACTTCCGAGATCACCTCAGCGCATGCCACGTGCGCCTCCGATCCGAACCGATTCAGACTCCCTGGCACTCTTCTACGCCTGTAAATACACAACAACATGGCCATTTCAAGGGACTTTTGGCACTTGTTCTGGAGGGATTCCACCATTATCGACACAAGGACTTTGTGAACAGCGGAAGACCGCCCTCTAATCAATAAAACACGAGGATTTCGTGTATAATCTTCCCTTTAATCTCCTCTTCTTCACTGTAAACACGAGGATTTCGTGTATAAACTGCAAACAAACATCATTGTAATAGTTTTCTTAGGATTTAAGAAACTATAAAGTGGACGTAGGCTTGGATTGAGCCGAACCACTATAAAAATATTGTGCGTCTCCTTTACTTTTACTGCTTTTTCTGCATTGTTCTGTGGTCGTGAGGTTGTCACGTTGAATTCGGGTGTTAGTACCAAAATTTGGTCTAACATTTTCACATATATTTGCTTTCTCTTCTTCGCAGGTATGGATTATACTTGCAGCTGGCAGGCCCGGCGCAGCCTTGGATTTCTTGGATTATCCAGAACACATCTTCCTTCATTCAGCAAGATATGTTCTAGGGGGCAAAATGTTGACCCGCGTTTTAGTCAAAGCAGTCATACATGGAATCTCTTCTCAACAATGCGCTCAAGTGTTGGGAATACCGTCAGAAGACAGCAAGCGATTTGGTTGAAATCGCATCACAAACAAAGAATGGCCCGGAACTCCTATCAGACGACCTTTTCTGGGCCCGAAATCATCAGTTACGGAGCTGAGCTCTGTAATTCTCGTAGCTCCATGAATAAGCTTCAGTTTGAGCTTTGGTTCAACTCAATCGGACTTACGGTTTGAAAGTTATGCCCATTTCCGTGAACGCATGCAGAACCGGAAACTTGGATTTGGAATTAGCATATCCCTTTCGGATCGGATCGGCTCGGCCTAGGAGGACCGGATCGGATTAAGACATCACTCCTTCACCAACTCAGCATCTTCCCTTCAACGCACAGGTGCCGGCTCGGATTGGAGACCCCGGTTCGGATCGGGATGAGGCAGACCCGACCCGCCTGCATTAATCTACACAAAACTTCGCAATGTCTTCGGCTCGAAAGCTCCGCACCGGTTCGGATCGGGACCGAACCGATCCCCTTTGACTCTGCACAGAAGTGCGCGCACGCTCTCTGCTGGAACAACCGGCTCGGTTCGGATCCGATCCGAACCGACTGGGCCTGCTGCTGCCACACTTCAGATTTGACCGATTCTCTTGCCATAACCACCTCGTACACACGCGGATCGGCCTCCACCTGTCCTAGCACGACGTGATGACCACTTCCCCACTACTTCCGAGATCACCTCAGCGCATGCCACGTGCGCCTCCGATCCGAACCGATTCAGACTCCCTGGCACTCCTCTACGCCTGTAAATACACAACAACATGGCCATTTCAAGGGACTTTTGGCACTTGTTCTGGAGGGATTCCACCATTATCGACACAAGGACTTTGTGAACAGCGGAAGACCGCCCTCTAATCAATAAAACACGAGGATTTCGTGTATAATCTTCCCTTTAATCTCCTCTTCGTCACTGTAAACACGAGGATTTCGTGTATAAACTGCAAACAAACATCATTGTAATAGTTTTCTTAGGATTTAAGAAACTATAAAGTGGACGTAGGCTTGGATTGAGCCGAACCACTATAAAAATATTGTGCGTCTCCTTTACTTTTACTGCTTTTTCTGCATTGTTCTGTGGTCGTGAGGTTGTCACGTTGAATTCGGGTGTTAGTACCAAAATTTGGTCTAACATTTTCACATATATTTGCTTTCTCTTCTTCGCAGGTATGGATTATACTTGCAGCTGGCAGGCCCGGCGCGGCCTTGGATTTCTTGGATTATCCAGAACACATCTTCCTTCATTCAGCAAGATATGTTCTAGGGGGCAAAATGTTGACCCGCGTTTTAGTCAAAGCAGTCATACATGGAATCTCTTCTCAACAATGCGCTCAAGTGTTGGGAATACCGTCAGAAGACAGCAAGCGATTTGGTTGAAATCGCATCACAAACAAAGAATGGCCCGGAACTCCTATCAGACGACCTTTTCTGGGCCCGAAATCATCAGTTACGGAGCTGAGCTCTGTAATTCTCGTAGCTCTCTGAATAAGCTTCAGTTTGAGCTTTGGTTCAACTCAATCGGACTTACGGTTTGAAAGTTATGCCCATTTCCGTGAACGCATGCAGAACCGGAAACTTGGATTTGGAATTAGCATATCCCTTTCGGATCGGATCGGCTCGGCCTAGGAGGACCGGATCGGATTAAGACATCACTCCTTCACCAACTCAGCATCTTCCCTTCAACGCACAGGTGCCGGCTCGGATTGGAGACCCCGGTTCGGATCGGGATGAGGCAGACCCGACCCGCCTGCATTAATCTACACAAAACTTCGCAATGTCTTCGGCTCGAAAGCTCCGCACCGGTTCGGATCGGGACCGAACCGATCCCCTTCGACTCTGCACAGAAGTGCGCGCACGCTCTCTGCTGGAACAACCGGCTCGGTTCGGATCCGATCCGAACCGACTGGGCCTGCTGCTGCCACACTTCAGATTTGACCGATTCTCTTGCCATAACCACCTCGTACAAACGCGGATCGGCCTCCACCTGTCCTAGCACGACGTGATGACCACTTCCCCACTACTTCCGAGATCACCTCAGCGCATGCCACGTGCGCCTCCGATCCGAACCGATTCAGACTCCCTGGCACTCTTCTACGCCTGTAAATACACAACAACATGGCCATTTCAAGGGACTTTTGGCACTTGTTCTGGAGGGATTCCACCATTATCGACACAAGGACTTTGTGAACAGCGGAAGACCGCCCTCTAATCAATAAAACACGAGGATTTCGTGTATAATCTTCCCTTTAATCTCCTCTTCTTCACTGTAAACACGAGGATTTCGTGTATAAACTGCAAACAAACATCATTGTAATAGTTTTCTTAGGATTTAAGAAACTATAAAGTGGACGTAGGCTTGGATTGAGCCGAACCACTATAAAAATATTGTGCGTCTCCTTTACTTTTACTGCTTTTTCTGCATTGTTCTGTGGTCGTGAGGTTGTCACGTTGAATTCGGGTGTTAGTACCAAAATTTGGTCTAACATTTTCACATATATTTGCTTTCTCTTCTTCGCAGGTATGGATTATACTTGCAGCTGGCAGGCCCGGCGCAGCCTTGGATTTCTTGGATTATCCAGAACACATCTTCCTTCATTCAGCAAGATATGTTCTAGGGGGCAAAATGTTGACCCGCGTTTTAGTCAAAGCAGTCATACATGGAATCTCTTCTCAACAATGCGCTCAAGTGTTGGGAATACCGTCAGAAGACAGCAAGCGATTTGGTTGAAATCGCATCACAAACAAATAATGGCCCGGAACTCCTATCAGACGACCTTTTCTGGGCCCGAAATCATCAGTTACGGAGCTGAGCTCTGTAATTCTCGTAGCTCTCTGAATAAGCTTCAGTTTGAGCTTTGGTTCAACTCAATCGGACTTACGGTTTGAAAGTTATGCCCATTTCCGTGAACGCATGCAGAACCGGAAACTTGGATTTGGAATTAGCATATCCCTTTCGGATCGGATCGGCTCGGCCTAGGAGGACCGGATCGGATTAAGACATCACTCCTTCACCAACTCAGCATCTTCCCTTCAACGCACAGGTGCCGGCTCGGATTGGAGACCCCGGTTCGGATCGGGATGAGGCAGACCCGACCCGCCTGCATTAATCTACACAAAACTTCGCAATGTCTTCGGCTCGAAAGCTCCGCACCGGTTCGGATCGGGACCGAACCGATCCCCTTCGACTCTGCACAGAAGTGCGCGCACGCTCTCTGCTGGAACAACCGGCTCGGTTCGGATCCGATCCGAACCGACTGGGCCTGCTGCTGCCACACTTCAGATTTGACCGATTCTCTTGCCATAACCACCTCGTACAAACGCGGATCGGCCTCCACCTGTCCTAGCACGACGTGATGACCACTTCCCCACTACTTCCGAGATCACCTCAGCGCATGCCACGTGCGCCTCCGATCCGAACCGATTCAGACTCCCTGGCACTCTTCTACGCCTGTAAATACACAACAACATGGCCATTTCAAGGGACTTTTGGCACTTGTTCTGGAGGGATTCCACCATTATCGACACAAGGACTTTGTGAACAGCGGAAGACCGCCCTCTAATCAATAAAACACGAGGATTTCGTGTATAATCTTCCCTTTAATCTCCTCTTCTTCACTGTAAACACGAGGATTTCGTGTATAAACTGCAAACAAACATCATTGTAATAGTTTTCTTAGGATTTAAGAAACTATAAAGTGGACGTAGGCTTGGATTGAGCCGAACCACTATAAAAATATTGTGCGTCTCCTTTACTTTTACTGCTTTTTCTGCATTGTTCTGTGGTCGTGAGGTTGTCACGTTGAATTCGGGTGTTAGTACCAAAATTTGGTCTAACATTTTCACATATATTTGCTTTCTCTTCTTCGCAGGTATGGATTATACTTGCAGCTGGCAGGCCCGGCGCGGCCTTGGATTTCTTGGATTATCCAGAACACATCTTCCTTCATTCAGCAAGATATGTTCTAGGGGGCAAAATGTTGACCCGCGTTTTAGTCAAAGCAGTCATACATGGAATCTCTTCTCAACAATGCGCTCAAGTGTTGGGAATACCGTCAGAAGACAGCAAGCGATTTGGTTGAAATCGCATCACAAACAAAGAATGGCCCGGAACTCCTATCAGACGACCTTTTCTGGGCCCGAAATCATCAGTTACGGAGCTGAGCTCTGTAATTCTCGTAGCTCTCTGAATAAGCTTCAGTTTGAGCTTTGGTTCAACTCAATCGGACTTACGGTTTGAAAGTTATGCCCATTTCCGTGAACGCATGCAGAACCGGAAACTTGGATTTGGAATTAGCATATCCCTTTCGGATCGGATCGGCTCGGCCTAGGAGGACCGGATCGGATTAAGACATCACTCCTTCACCAACTCAGCATCTTCCCTTCAACGCACAGGTGCCGGCTCGGATTGGAGACCCCGGTTCGGATCGGGATGAGGCAGACCCGACCCGCCTGCATTAATCTACACAAAACTTCGCAATGTCTTCGGCTCGAAAGCTCCGCACCGGTTCGGATCGGGACCGAACCGATCCCCTTCGACTCTGCACAGAAGTGCGCGCACGCTCTCTGCTGGAACAACCGGCTCGGTTCGGATCCGATCCGAACCGACTGGGCCTGCTGCTGCCACACTTCAGATTTGACCGATTCTCTTGCCATAACCACCTCGTACAAACGCGGATCGGCCTCCACCTGTCCTAGCACGACGTGATGACCACTTCCCCACTACTTCCGAGATCACCTCAGCGCATGCCACGTGCGCCTCCGATCCGAACCGATTCAGACTCCCTGGCACTCTTCTACGCCTGTAAATACACAACAACATGGCCATTTCAAGGGACTTTTGGCACTTGTTCTGGAGGGATTCCACCATTATCGACACAAGGACTTTGTGAACAGCGGAAGACCGCCCTCTAATCAATAAAACACGAGGATTTCGTGTATAATCTTCCCTTTAATCTCCTCTTCTTCACTGTAAACACGAGGATTTCGTGTATAAACTGCAAACAAACATCATTGTAATAGTTTTCTTAGGATTTAAGAAACTATAAAGTGGACGTAGGCTTGGATTGAGCCGAACCACTATAAAAATATTGTGCGTCTCCTTTACTTTTACTGCTTTTTCTGCATTGTTCTGTGGTCGTGAGGTTGTCACGTTGAATTCGGGTGTTAGTACCAAAATTTGGTCTAACATTTTCACATATATTTGCTTTCTCTTCTTCGCAGGTATGGATTATACTTGCAGCTGGCAGGCCCGGCGCAGCCTTGGATTTCTTGGATTATCCAGAACACATCTTCCTTCATTCAGCAAGATATGTTCTAGGGGGCAAAATGTTGACCCGCGTTTTAGTCAAAGCAGTCATACATGGAATCTCTTCTCAACAATGCGCTCAAGTGTTGGGAATACCGTCAGAAGACAGCAAGCGATTTGGTTGAAATCGCATCACAAACAAATAATGGCCCGGAACTCCTATCAGACGACCTTTTCTGGGCCCGAAATCATCAGTTACGGAGCTGAGCTCTGTAATTCTCGTAGCTCTCTGAATAAGCTTCAGTTTGAGCTTTGGTTCAACTCAATCGGACTTACGGTTTGAAAGTTATGCCCATTTCCGTGAACGCATGCAGAACCGGAAACTTGGATTTGGAATTAGCATATCCCTTTCGGATCGGATCGGCTCGGCCTAGGAGGACCGGATCGGATTAAGACATCACTCCTTCACCAACTCAGCATCTTCCCTTCAACGCACAGGTGCCGGCTCGGATTGGAGACCCCGGTTCGGATCGGGATGAGGCAGACCCGACCCGCCTGCATTAATCTACACAAAACTTCGCAATGTCTTCGGCTCGAAAGCTCCGCACCGGTTCGGATCGGGACCGAACCGATCCCCTTCGACTCTGCACAGAAGTGCGCGCACGCTCTCTGCTGGAACAACCGGCTCGGTTCGGATCCGATCCGAACCGACTGGGCCTGCTGCTGCCACACTTCAGATTTGACCGATTCTCTTGCCATAACCACCTCGTACAAACGCGGATCGGCCTCCACCTGTCCTAGCACGACGTGATGACCACTTCCCCACTACTTCCGAGATCACCTCAGCGCATGCCACGTGCGCCTCCGATCCGAACCGATTCAGACTCCCTGGCACTCTTCTACGCCTGTAAATACACAACAACATGGCCATTTCAAGGGACTTTTGGCACTTGTTCTGGAGGGATTCCACCATTATCGACACAAGGACTTTGTGAACAGCGGAAGACCGCCCTCTAATCAATAAAACACGAGGATTTCGTGTATAATCTTCCCTTTAATCTCCTCTTCTTCACTGTAAACACGAGGATTTCGTGTATAAACTGCAAACAAACATCATTGTAATAGTTTTCTTAGGATTTAAGAAACTATAAAGTGGACGTAGGCTTGGATTGAGCCGAACCACTATAAAAATATTGTGCGTCTCCTTTACTTTTACTGCTTTTTCTGCATTGTTCTGTGGTCGTGAGGTTGTCACGTTGAATTCGGGTGTTAGTACCAAAATTTGGTCTAACATTTTCACATATATTTGCTTTCTCTTCTTCGCAGGTATGGATTATACTTGCAGCTGGCAGGCCCGGCGCAGCCTTGGATTTCTTGGATTATCCAGAACACATCTTCCTTCATTCAGCAAGATATGTTCTAGGGGGCAAAATGTTGACCCGCGTTTTAGTCAAAGCAGTCATACATGGAATCTCTTCTCAACAATGCGCTCAAGTGTTGGGAATACCGTCAGAAGACAGCAAGCGATTTGGTTGAAATCGCATCACAAACAAAGAATGGCCCGGAACTCCTATCAGACGACCTTTTCTGGGCCCGAAATCATCAGTTACGGAGCTGAGCTCTGTAATTCTCGTAGCTCTCTGAATAAGCTTCAGTTTGAGCTTTGGTTCAACTCAATCGGACTTACGGTTTGAAAGTTATGCCCATTTCCGTGAACGCATGCAGAACCGGAAACTTGGATTTGGAATTAGCATATCCCTTTCGGATCGGATCGGCTCGGCCTAGGAGGACCGGATCGGATTAAGACATCACTCCTTCACCAACTCAGCATCTTCCCTTCAACGCACAGGTGCCGGCTCGGATTGGAGACCCCGGTTCGGATCGGGATGAGGCAGACCCGACCCGCCTGCATTAATCTACACAAAACTTCGCAATGTCTTCGGCTCGAAAGCTCCGCACCGGTTCGGATCGGGACCGAACCGATCCCCTTCGACTCTGCACAGAAGTGCGCGCACGCTCTCTGCTGGAACAACCGGCTCGGTTCGGATCCGATCCGAACCGACTGGGCCTGCTGCTGCCACACTTCAGATTTGACCGATTCTCTTGCCATAACCACCTCGTACAAACGCGGATCGGCCTCCACCTGTCCTAGCACGACGTGATGACCACTTCCCCACTACTTCCGAGATCACCTCAGCGCATGCCACGTGCGCCTCCGATCCGAACCGATTCAGACTCCCTGGCACTCTTCTACGCCTGTAAATACACAACAACATGGCCATTTCAAGGGACTTTTGGCACTTGTTCTGGAGGGATTCCACCATTATCGACACAAGGACTTTGTGAACAGCGGAAGACCGCCCTCTAATCAATAAAACACGAGGATTTCGTGTATAATCTTCCCTTTAATCTCCTCTTCTTCACTGTAAACACGAGGATTTCGTGTATAAACTGCAAACAAACATCATTGTAATAGTTTTCTTAGGATTTAAGAAACTATAAAGTGGACGTAGGCTTGGATTGAGCCGAACCACTATAAAAATATTGTGCGTCTCCTTTACTTTTACTGCTTTTTCTGCATTGTTCTGTGGTCGTGAGGTTGTCACGTTGAATTCGGGTGTTAGTACCAAAATTTGGTCTAACATTTTCACATATATTTGCTTTCTCTTCTTCGCAGGTATGGATTATACTTGCAGCTGGCAGGCCCGGCGCAGCCTTGGATTTCTTGGATTATCCAGAACACATCTTCCTTCATTCAGCAAGATATGTTCTAGGGGGCAAAATGTTGACCCGCGTTTTAGTCAAAGCAGTCATACATGGAATCTCTTCTCAACAATGCGCTCAAGTGTTGGGAATACCGTCAGAAGACAGCAAGCGATTTGGTTGAAATCGCATCACAAACAAAGAATGGCCCGGAACTCCTATCAGACGACCTTTTCTGGGCCCGAAATCATCAGTTACGGAGCTGAGCTCTGTAATTCTCGTAGCTCTCTGAATAAGCTTCAGTTTGAGCTTTGGTTCAACTCAATCGGACTTACGGTTTGAAAGTTATGCCCATTTCCGTGAACGCATGCAGAACCGGAAACTTGGATTTGGAATTAGCATATCCCTTTCGGATCGGATCGGCTCGGCCTAGGAGGACCGGATCGGATTAAGACATCACTCCTTCACCAACTCAGCATCTTCCCTTCAACGCACAGGTGCCGGCTCGGATTGGAGACCCCGGTTCGGATCGGGATGAGGCAGACCCGACCCGCCTGCATTAATCTACACAAAACTTCGCAATGTCTTCGGCTCGAAAGCTCCGCACCGGTTCGGATCGGGACCGAACCGATCCCCTTCGACTCTGCACAGAAGTGCGCGCACGCTCTCTGCTGGAACAACCGGCTCGGTTCGGATCCGATCCGAACCGACTGGGCCTGCTGCTGCCACACTTCAGATTTGACCGATTCTCTTGCCATAACCACCTCGTACAAACGCGGATCGGCCTCCACCTGTCCTAGCACGACGTGATGACCACTTCCCCACTACTTCCGAGATCACCTCAGCGCATGCCACGTGCGCCTCCGATCCGAACCGATTCAGACTCCCTGGCACTCTTCTACGCCTGTAAATACACAACAACATGGCCATTTCAAGGGACTTTTGGCACTTGTTCTGGAGGGATTCCACCATTATCGACACAAGGACTTTGTGAACAGCGGAAGACCGCCCTCTAATCAATAAAACACGAGGATTTCGTGTATAATCTTCCCTTTAATCTCCTCTTCTTCACTGTAAACACGAGGATTTCGTGTATAAACTGCAAACAAACATCATTGTAATAGTTTTCTTAGGATTTAAGAAACTATAAAGTGGACGTAGGCTTGGATTGAGCCGAACCACTATAAAAATATTGTGCGTCTCCTTTACTTTTACTGCTTTTTCTGCATTGTTCTGTGGTCGTGAGGTTGTCACGTTGAATTCGGGTGTTAGTACCAAAATTTGGTCTAACATTTTCACATATATTTGCTTTCTCTTCTTCGCAGGTATGGATTATACTTGCAGCTGGCAGGCCCGGCGCAGCCTTGGATTTCTTGGATTATCCAGAACACATCTTCCTTCATTCAGCAAGATATGTTCTAGGGGGCAAAATGTTGACCCGCGTTTTAGTCAAAGCAGTCATACATGGAATCTCTTCTCAACAATGCGCTCAAGTGTTGGGAATACCGTCAGAAGACAGCAAGCGATTTGGTTGAAATCGCATCACAAACAAAGAATGGCCCGGAACTCCTATCAGACGACCTTTTCTGGGCCCGAAATCATCAGTTACGGAGCTGAGCTCTGTAATTCTCGTAGCTCTCTGAATAAGCTTCAGTTTGAGCTTTGGTTCAACTCAATCGGACTTACGGTTTGAAAGTTATGCCCATTTCCGTGAACGCATGCAGAACCGGAAACTTGGATTTGGAATTAGCATATCCCTTTCGGATCGGATCGGCTCGGCCTAGGAGGACCGGATCGGATTAAGACATCACTCCTTCACCAACTCAGCATCTTCCCTTCAACGCACAGGTGCCGGCTCGGATTGGAGACCCCGGTTCGGATCGGGATGAGGCAGACCCGACCCGCCTGCATTAATCTACACAAAACTTCGCAATGTCTTCGGCTCGAAAGCTCCGCACCGGTTCGGATCGGGACCGAACCGATCCCCTTCGACTCTGCACAGAAGTGCGCGCACGCTCTCTGCTGGAACAACCGGCTCGGTTCGGATCCGATCCGAACCGACTGGGCCTGCTGCTGCCACACTTCAGATTTGACCGATTCTCTTGCCATAACCACCTCGTACAAACGCGGATCGGCCTCCACCTGTCCTAGCACGACGTGATGACCACTTCCCCACTACTTCCGAGATCACCTCAGCGCATGCCACGTGCGCCTCCGATCCGAACCGATTCAGACTCCCTGGCACTCTTCTACGCCTGTAAATACACAACAACATGGCCATTTCAAGGGACTTTTGGCACTTGTTCTGGAGGGATTCCACCATTATCGACACAAGGACTTTGTGAACAGCGGAAGACCGCCCTCTAATCAATAAAACACGAGGATTTCGTGTATAATCTTCCCTTTAATCTCCTCTTCTTCACTGTAAACACGAGGATTTCGTGTATAAACTGCAAACAAACATCATTGTAATAGTTTTCTTAGGATTTAAGAAACTATAAAGTGGACGTAGGCTTGGATTGAGCCGAACCACTATAAAAATATTGTGCGTCTCCTTTACTTTTACTGCTTTTTCTGCATTGTTCTGTGGTCGTGAGGTTGTCACGTTGAATTCGGGTGTTAGTACCAAAATTTGGTCTAACATTTTCACATATATTTGCTTTCTCTTCTTCGCAGGTATGGATTATACTTGCAGCTGGCAGGCCCGGCGCAGCCTTGGATTTCTTGGATTATCCAGAACACATCTTCCTTCATTCAGCAAGATATGTTCTAGGGGGCAAAATGTTGACCCGCGTTTTAGTCAAAGCAGTCATACATGGAATCTCTTCTCAACAATGCGCTCAAGTGTTGGGAATACCGTCAGAAGACAGCAAGCGATTCGGTTGAAATCGCATCACAAACAAAGAATGGCCCGGAACTCCTATCAGACGACCTTTTCTGGGCCCGAAATCATCAGTTACGGAGCTGAGCTCTGTAATTCTCGTAGCTCTCTGAATAAGCTTCAGTTTGAGCTTTGGTTCAACTCAATCGGACTTACGGTTTGAAAGTTATGCCCATTTCCGTGAACGCATGCAGAACCGGAAACTTGGATTTGGAATTAGCATATCCCTTTCGGATCGGATCGGCTCGGCCTAGGAGGACCGGATCGGATTAAGACATCACTCCTTCACCAACTCAGCATCTTCCCTTCAACGCACAGGTGCCGGCTCGGATTGGAGACCCCGGTTCGGATCGGGATGAGGCAGACCCGACCCGCCTGCATTAATCTACACAAAACTTCGCAATGTCTTCGGCTCGAAAGCTCCGCACCGGTTCGGATCGGGACCGAACCGATCCCCTTCGACTCTGCACAGAAGTGCGCGCACGCTCTCTGCTGGAACAACCGGCTCGGTTCGGATCCGATCCGAACCGACTGGGCCTGCTGCTGCCACACTTCAGATTTGACCGATTCTCTTGCCATAACCACCTCGTACACACGCGGATCGGCCTCCACCTGTCCTAGCACGACGTGATGACCACTTCCCCACTACTTCCGAGATCACCTCAGCGCATGCCACGTGCGCCTCCGATCCGAACCGATTCAGACTCCCTGGCACTCCTCTACGCCTGTAAATACACAACAACATGGCCATTTCAAGGGACTTTTGGCACTTGTTCTGGAGGGATTCCACCATTATCGACACAAGGACTTTGTGAACAGCGGAAGACCGCCCTCTAATCAATAAAACACGAGGATTTCGTGTATAATCTTCCCTTTAATCTCCTCTTCTTCACTGTAAACACGAGGATTTCGTGTATAAACTGCAAACAAACATCATTGTAATAGTTTTCTTAGGATTTAAGAAACTATAAAGTGGACGTAGGCTTGGATTGAGCCGAACCACTATAAAAATATTGTGCGTCTCCTTTACTTTTACTGCTTTTTCTGCATTGTTCTGTGGTCGTGAGGTTGTCACGTTGAATTCGGGTGTTAGTACCAAAATTTGGTCTAACATTTTCACATATATTTGCTTTCTCTTCTTCGCAGGTATGGATTATACTTGCAGCTAGCAGGCCCGGCGCGGCCTTGGATTTCTTGGATTATCCAGAACACATCTTCCTTCATTCAGCAAGATATGTTCTAGGGGGCAAAATGTTGACCCGCGTTTTAGTCAAAGCAGTCATACATGGAATCTCTTCTCAACAATGCGCTCAAGTGTTGGGAATACCGTCAGAAGACAGCAAGCGATTCGGTTGAAATCGCATCACAAACAAAGAATGGCCCGGAACTCCTATCAGACGACCTTTTCTGGGCCCGAAATCATCAGTTACGGAGCTGAGCTCTGTAATTCTCGTAGCTCTCTGAATAAGCTTCAGTTTGAGCTTTGGTTCAACTCAATCGGACTTACGGTTTGAAAGTTATGCCCATTTCCGTGAACGCATGCAGAACCGGAAACTTGGATTTGGAATTAGCATATCCCTTTCGGATCGGATCGGCTCGGCCTAGGAGGACCGGATCGGATTAAGACATCACTCCTTCACCAACTCAGCATCTTCCCTTCAACGCACAGGTGCCGGCTCGGATTGGAGACCCCGGTTCGGATCGGGATGAGGCAGACCCGACCCGCCTGCATTAATCTACACAAAACTTCGCAATGTCTTCGGCTCGAAAGCTCCGCACCGGTTCGGATCGGGACCGAACCGATCCCCTTCGACTCTGCACAGAAGTGCGCGCACGCTCTCTGCTGGAACAACCGGCTCGGTTCGGATCCGATCCGAACCGACTGGGCCTGCTGCTGCCACACTTCAGATTTGACCGATTCTCTTGCCATAACCACCTCGTACAAACGCGGATCGGCCTCCACCTGTCCTAGCACGACGTGATGACCACTTCCCCACTACTTCCGAGATCACCTCAGCGCATGCCACGTGCGCCTCCGATCCGAACCGATTCAGACTCCCTGGCACTCCTCTACGCCTGTAAATACACAACAACATGGCCATTTCAAGGGACTTTTGGCACTTGTTCTGGAGGGATTCCACCATTATCGACACAAGGACTTTGTGAACAGCGGAAGACCGCCCTCTAATCAATAAAACACGAGGATTTCGTGTATAATCTTCCCTTTAATCTCCTCTTCTTCACTGTAAACACGAGGATTTCGTGTATAAACTGCAAACAAACATCATTGTAATAGTTTTCTTAGGATTTAAGAAACTATAAAGTGGACGTAGGCTTGGATTGAGCCGAACCACTATAAAAATATTGTGCGTCTCCTTTACTTTTACTGCTTTTTCTGCATTGTTCTGTGGTCGTGAGGTTGTCACGTTGAATTCGGGTGTTAGTACCAAAATTTGGTCTAACATTTTCACATATATTTGCTTTCTCTTCTTCGCAGGTATGGATTATACTTGCAGCTGGCAGGCCCGGCGCGGCCTTGGATTTCTTGGATTATCCAGAACACATCTTCCTTCATTCAGCAAGATATGTTCTAGGGGGCAAAATGTTGACCCGCGTTTTAGTCAAAGCAGTCATACATGGAATCTCTTCTCAACAATGCGCTCAAGTGTTGGGAATACCGTCAGAAGACAGCAAGCGATTCGGTTGAAATCGCATCACAAACAAAGAATGGCCCGGAACTCCTATCAGACGACCTTTTCTGGGCCCGAAATCATCAGTTACGGAGCTGAGCTCTGTAATTCTCGTAGCTCTCTGAATAAGCTTCAGTTTGAGCTTTGGTTCAACTCAATCGGACTTACGGTTTGAAAGTTATGCCCATTTCCGTGAACGCATGCAGAACCGGAAACTTGGATTTGGAATTAGCATATCCCTTTCGGATCGGATCGGCTCGGCCTAGGAGGACCGGATCGGATTAAGACATCACTCCTTCACCAACTCAGCATCTTCCCTTCAACGCACAGGTGCCGGCTCGGATTGGAGACCCCGGTTCGGATCGGGATGAGGCAGACCCGACCCGCCTGCATTAATCTACACAAAACTTCGCAATGTCTTCGGCTCGAAAGCTCCGCACCGGTTCGGATCGGGACCGAACCGATCCCCTTCGACTCTGCACAGAAGTGCGCGCACGCTCTCTGCTGGAACAACCGGCTCGGTTCGGATCCGATCCGAACCGACTGGGCCTGCTGCTGCCACACTTCAGATTTGACCGATTCTCTTGCCATAACCACCTCGTACAAACGCGGATCGGCCTCCACCTGTCCTAGCACGACGTGATGACCACTTCCCCACTACTTCCGAGATCACCTCAGCGCATGCCACGTGCGCCTCCGATCCGAACCGATTCAGACTCCCTGGCACTCTTCTACGCCTGTAAATACACAACAACATGGCCATTTCAAGGGACTTTTGGCACTTGTTCTGGAGGGATTCCACCATTATCGACACAAGGACTTTGTGAACAGCGGAAGACCGCCCTCTAATCAATAAAACACGAGGATTTCGTGTATAATCTTCCCTTTAATCTCCTCTTCTTCACTGTAAACACGAGGATTTCGTGTATAAACTGCAAACAAACATCATTGTAATAGTTTTCTTAGGATTTAAGAAACTATAAAGTGGACGTAGGCTTGGATTGAGCCGAACCACTATAAAAATATTGTGCGTCTCCTTTACTTTTACTGCTTTTTCTGCATTGTTCTGTGGTCGTGAGGTTGTCACGTTGAATTCGGGTGTTAGTACCAAAATTTGGTCTAACATTTTCACATATATTTGCTTTCTCTTCTTCGCAGGTATGGATTATACTTGCAGCTGGCAGGCCCGGCGCGGCCTTGGATTACTTGGATTATCCAGAACACATCTTCCTTCATTCAGCAAGATATGTTCTAGGGGGCAAAATGTTGACCCGCGTTTTAGTCAAAGCAGTCATACATGGAATCTCTTCTCAACAATGCGCTCAAGTGTTGGGAATACCGTCAGAAGACAGCAAGCGATTTGGTTGAAATCGCATCACAAACAAAGAATGGCCCGGAACTCCTATCAGACGACCTTTTCTGGGCCCGAAATCATCAGTTACGGAGCTGAGCTCTGTAATTCTCGTAGCTCTCTGAATAAGCTTCAGTTTGAGCTTTGGTTCAACTCAATCGGACTTACGGTTTGAAAGTTATGCCCATTTCCGTGAACGCATGCAGAACCGGAAACTTGGATTTGGAATTAGCATATCCCTTTCGGATCGGATCGGCTCGGCCTAGGAGGACCGGATCGGATTAAGACATCACTCCTTCACCAACTCAGCATCTTCCCTTCAACGCACAGGTGCCGGCTCGGATTGGAGACCCCGGTTCGGATCGGGATGAGGCAGACCCGACCCGCCTGCATTAATCTACACAAAACTTCGCAATGTCTTCGGCTCGAAAGCTCCGCACCGGTTCGGATCGGGACCGAACCGATCCCCTTCGACTCTGCACAGAAGTGCGCGCACGCTCTCTGCTGGAACAACCGGCTCGGTTCGGATCCGATCCGAACCGACTGGGCCTGCTGCTGCCACACTTCAGATTTGACCGATTCTCTTGCCATAACCACCTCGTACACACGCGGATCGGCCTCCACCTGTCCTAGCACGACGTGATGACCACTTCCCCACTACTTCCGAGATCACCTCAGCGCATGCCACGTGCGCCTCCGATCCGAACCGATTCAGACTCCCTGGCACTCCTCTACGCCTGTAAATACACAACAACATGGCCATTTCAAGGGACTTTTGGCACTTGTTCTGGAGGGATTCCACCATTATCGACACAAGGACTTTGTGAACAGCGGAAGACCGCCCTCTAATCAATAAAACACGAGGATTTCGTGTATAATCTTCCCTTTAATCTCCTCTTCTTCACTGTAAACACGAGGATTTCGTGTATAAACTGCAAACAAACATCATTGTAATAGTTTTCTTAGGATTTAAGAAACTATAAAGTGGACGTAGGCTTGGATTGAGCCGAACCACTATAAAAATATTGTGCGTCTCCTTTACTTTTACTGCTTTTTCTGCATTGTTCTGTGGTCGTGAGGTTGTCACGTTGAATTCGGGTGTTAGTACCAAAATTTGGTCTAACATTTTCACATATATTTGCTTTCTCTTCTTCGCAGGTATGGATTATACTTGCAGCTGGCAGGCCCGGCGCGGCCTTGGATTTCTTGGATTATCCAGAACACATCTTCCTTCATTCAGCAAGATATGTTCTAGGGGGCAAAATGTTGACCCGCGTTTTAGTCAAAGCAGTCATACATGGAATCTCTTCTCAACAATGCGCTCAAGTGTTGGGAATACCGTCAGAAGACAGCAAGCGATTTGGTTGAAATCGCATCACAAACAAAGAATGGCCCGGAACTCCTATCAGACGACCTTTTCTGGGCCCGAAATCATCAGTTACGGAGCTGAGCTCTATAATTCTCGTAGCTCTCTGAATAAGCTTCAGTTTGAGCTTTGGTTCAACTCAATCGGACTTACGGTTTGAAAGTTATGCCCATTTCCGTGAACGCATGCAGAACCGGAAACTTGGATTTGGAATTAGCATATCCCTTTCGGATCGGATCGGCTCGGCCTAGGAGGACCGGATCGGATTAAGACATCACTCCTTCACCAACTCAGCATCTTCCCTTCAACGCACAGGTGCCGGCTCGGATTGGAGACCCCGGTTCGGATCGGGATGAGGCAGACCCGACCCGCCTGCATTAATCTACACAAAACTTCGCAATGTCTTCGGCTCGAAAGCTCCGCACCGGTTCGGATCGGGACCGAACCGATCCCCTTCGACTCTGCACAGAAGTGCGCGCACGCTCTCTGCTGGAACAACCGGCTCGGTTCGGATCCGATCCGAACCGACTGGGCCTGCTGCTGCCACACTTCAGATTTGACCGATTCTCTTGCCATAACCACCTCGTACAAACGCGGATCGGCCTCCACCTGTCCTAGCACGACGTGATGACCACTTCCCCACTACTTCCGAGATCACCTCAGCGCATGCCACGTGCGCCTCCGATCCGAACCGATTCAGACTCCCTGGCACTCTTCTACGCCTGTAAATACACAACAACATGGCCATTTCAAGGGACTTTTGGCACTTGTTCTGGAGGGATTCCACCATTATCGACACAAGGACTTTGTGAACAGCGGAAGACCGCCCTCTAATCAATAAAACACGAGGATTTCGTGTATAATCTTCCCTTTAATCTCCTCTTCTTCACTGTAAACACGAGGATTTCGTGTATAAACTGCAAACAAACATCATTGTAATAGTTTTCTTAGGATTTAAGAAACTATAAAGTGGACGTAGGCTTGGATTGAGCCGAACCACTATAAAAATATTGTGCGTCTCCTTTACTTTTACTGCTTTTTCTGCATTGTTCTGTGGTCGTGAGGTTGTCACGTTGAATTCGGGTGTTAGTACCAAAATTTGGTCTAACATTTTCACATATATTTGCTTTCTCTTCTTCGCAGGTATGGATTATACTTGCAGCTGGCAGGCCCGGCGCAGCCTTGGATTTCTTGGATTATCCAGAACACATCTTCCTTCAATCAGCAAGATATGTTCTAGGGGGCAAAATGTTGACCCGCGTTTTAGTCAAAGCAGTCATACATGGAATCTCTTCTCAACAATGCGCTCAAGTGTTGGGAATACCGTCAGAAGACAGCAAGCGATTTGGTTGAAATCGCATCACAAACAAAGAATGGCCCGGAACTCCTATCAGACGACCTTTTCTGGGCCCGAAATCATCAGTTACGGAGCTGAGCTCTGTAATTCTCGTAGCTCTCTGAATAAGCTTCAGTTTGAGCTTTGGTTCAACTCAATCGGACTTACGGTTTGAAAGTTATGCCCATTTCCGTGAACGCATGCAGAACCGGAAACTTGGATTTGGAATTAGCATATCCCTTTCGGATCGGATCGGCTCGGCCTAGGAGGACCGGATCGGATTAAGACATCACTCCTTCACCAACTCAGCATCTTCCCTTCAACGCACAGGTGCCGGCTCGGATTGGAGACCCCGGTTCGGATCGGGATGAGGCAGACCCGACCCGCCTGCATTAATCTACACAAAACTTCGCAATGTCTTCGGCTCGAAAGCTCCGCACCGGTTCGGATCGGGACCGAACCGATCCCCTTCGACTCTGCACAGAAGTGCGCGCACGCTCTCTGCTGGAACAACCGGCTCGGTTCGGATCCGATCCGAACCGACTGGGCCTGCTGCTGCCACACTTCAGATTTGACCGATTCTCTTGCCATAACCACCTCGTACACACGCGGATCGGCCTCCACCTGTCCTAGCACGACGTGATGACCACTTCCCCACTACTTCCGAGATCACCTCAGCGCATGCCACGTGCGCCTCCGATCCGAACCGATTCAGACTCCCTGGCACTCCTCTACGCCTGTAAATACACAACAACATGGCCATTTCAAGGGACTTTTGGCACTTGTTCTGGAGGGATTCCACCATTATCGACACAAGGACTTTGTGAACAGCGGAAGACCGCCCTCTAATCAATAAAACACGAGGATTTCGTGTATAATCTTCCCTTTAATCTCCTCTTCTTCACTGTAAACACGAGGATTTCGTGTATAAACTGCAAACAAACATCATTGTAATAGTTTTCTTAGGATTTAAGAAACTATAAAGTGGACGTAGGCTTGGATTGAGCCGAACCACTATAAAAATATTGTGCGTCTCCTTTACTTTTACTGCTTTTTCTGCATTGTTCTGTGGTCGTGAGGTTGTCACGTTGAATTCGGGTGTTAGTACCAAAATTTGGTCTAACATTTTCACATATATTTGCTTTCTCTTCTTCGCAGGTATGGATTATACTTGCAGCTGGCAGGCCCGGCGCAGCCTTGGATTTCTTGGATTATCCAGAACACATCTTCCTTCATTCAGCAAGATATGTTCTAGGGGGCAAAATGTTGACCCGCGTTTTAGTCAAAGCAGTCATACATGGAATCTCTTCTCAACAATGCGCTCAAGTGTTGGGAATACCGTCAGAAGACAGCAAGCGATTTGGTTGAAATCGCATCACAAACAAAGAATGGCCCGGAACTCCTATCAGACGACCTTTTCTGGGCCCGAAATCATCAGTTACGGAGCTGAGCTCTGTAATTCTCGTAGCTCTCTGAATAAGCTTCAGTTTGAGCTTTGGTTCAACTCAATCGGACTTACGGTTTGAAAGTTATGCCCATTTCCGTGAACGCATGCAGAACCGGAAACTTGGATTTGGAATTAGCATATCCCTTTCGGATCGGATCGGCTCGGCCTAGGAGGACCGGATCGGATTAAGACATCACTCCTTCACCAACTCAGCATCTTCCCTTCAACGCACAGGTGCCGGCTCGGATTGGAGACCCCGGTTCGGATCGGGATGAGGCAGACCCGACCCGCCTGCATTAATCTACACAAAACTTCGCAATGTCTTCGGCTCGAAAGCTCCGCACCGGTTCGGATCGGGACCGAACCGATCCCCTTCGACTCTGCACAGAAGTGCGCGCACGCTCTCTGCTGGAACAACCGGCTCGGTTCGGATCCGATCCGAACCGACTGGGCCTGCTGCTGCCACACTTCAGATTTGACCGATTCTCTTGCCATAACCACCTCGTACACACGCGGATCGGCCTCCACCTGTCCTAGCACGACGTGATGACCACTTCCCCACTACTTCCGAGATCACCTCAGCGCATGCCACGTGCGCCTCCGATCCGAACCGATTCAGACTCCCTGGCACTCCTCTACGCCTGTAAATACACAACAACATGGCCATTTCAAGGGACTTTTGGCACTTGTTCTGGAGGGATTCCACCATTATCGACACAAGGACTTTGTGAACAGCGGAAGACCGCCCTCTAATCAATAAAACACGAGGATTTCGTGTATAATCTTCCCTTTAATCTCCTCTTCTTCACTGTAAACACGAGGATTTCGTGTATAAACTGCAAACAAACATCATTGTAATAGTTTTCTTAGGATTTAAGAAACTATAAAGTGGACGTAGGCTTGGATTGAGCCGAACCACTATAAAAATATTGTGCGTCTCCTTTACTTTTACTGCTTTTTCTGCATTGTTCTGTGGTCGTGAGGTTGTCACGTTGAATTCGGGTGTTAGTACCAAAATTTGGTCTAACATTTTCACATATATTTGCTTTCTCTTCTTCGCAGGTATGGATTATACTTGCAGCTAGCAGGCCCGGCGCGGCCTTGGATTTCTTGGATTATCCAGAACACATCTTCCTTCATTCAGCAAGATATGTTCTAGGGGGCAAAATGTTGTCCCGCGTTTTAGTCAAAGCAGTCATACATGGAATCTCTTCTCAACAATGCGCTCAAGTGTTGGGAATACCGTCAGAAGACAGCAAGCGATTCGGTTGAAATCGCATCACAAACAAAGAATGGCCCGGAACTCCTATCAGACGACCTTTTCTGGGCCCGAAATCATCAGTTACGGAGCTGAGCTCTGTAATTCTCGTAGCTCTCTGAATAAGCTTCAGTTTGAGCTTTGGTTCAACTCAATCGGACTTACGGTTTGAAAGTTATGCCCATTTCCGTGAACGCATGCAGAACCGGAAACTTGGATTTGGAATTAGCATATCCCTTTCGGATCGGATCGGCTCGGCCTAGGAGGACCGGATCGGATTAAGACATCACTCCTTCACCAACTCAGCATCTTCCCTTCAACGCACAGGTGCCGGCTCGGATTGGAGACCCCGGTTCGGATCGGGATGAGGCAGACCCGACCCGCCTGCATTAATCTACACAAAACTTCGCAATGTCTTCGGCTCGAAAGCTCCGCACCGGTTCGGATCGGGACCGAACCGATCCCCTTCGACTCTGCACAGAAGTGCGCGCACGCTCTCTGCTGGAACAACCGGCTCGGTTCGGATCCGATCCGAACCGACTGGGCCTGCTGCTGCCACACTTCAGATTTGACCGATTCTCTTGCCATAACCACCTCGTACAAACGCGGATCGGCCTCCACCTGTCCTAGCACGACGTGATGACCACTTCCCCACTACTTCCGAGATCACCTCAGCGCATGCCACGTGCGCCTCCGATCCGAACCGATTCAGACTCCCTGGCACTCTTCTACGCCTGTAAATACACAACAACATGGCCATTTCAAGGGACTTTTGGCACTTGTTCTGGAGGGATTCCACCATTATCGACACAAGGACTTTGTGAACAGCGGAAGACCGCCCTCTAATCAATAAAACACGAGGATTTCGTGTATAATCTTCCCTTTAATCTCCTCTTCTTCACTGTAAACACGAGGATTTCGTGTATAAACTGCAAACAAACATCATTGTAATAGTTTTCTTAGGATTTAAGAAACTATAAAGTGGACGTAGGCTTGGATTGAGCCGAACCACTATAAAAATATTGTGCGTCTCCTTTACTTTTACTGCTTTTTCTGCATTGTTCTGTGGTCGTGAGGTTGTCACGTTGAATTCGGGTGTTAGTACCAAAATTTGGTCTAACATTTTCACATATATTTGCTTTCTCTTCTTCGCAGGTATGGATTATACTTGCAGCTGGCAGGCCCGGCGCAGCCTTGGATTACTTGGATTATCCAGAACACATCTTCCTTCATTCAGCAAGATATGTTCTAGGGGGCAAAATGTTGACCCGCGTTTTAGTCAAAGCAGTCATACATGGAATCTCTTCTCAACAATGCGCTCAAGTGTTGGGAATACCGTCAGAAGACAGCAAGCGATTTGGTTGAAATCGCATCACAAACAAAGAATGGCCCGGAACTCCTATCAGACGACCTTTTCTGGGCCCGAAATCATCAGTTACGGAGCTGAGCTCTGTAATTCTCGTAGCTCTCTGAATAAGCTTCAGTTTGAGCTTTGGTTCAACTCAATCGGACTTACGGTTTGAAAGTTATGCCCATTTCCGTGAACGCATGCAGAACCGGAAACTTGGATTTGGAATTAGCATATCCCTTTCGGATCGGATCGGCTCGGCCTAGGAGGACCGGATCGGATTAAGACATCACTCCTTCACCAACTCAGCATCTTCCCTTCAACGCACAGGTGCCGGCTCGGATTGGAGACCCCGGTTCGGATCGGGATGAGGCAGACCCGACCCGCCTGCATTAATCTACACAAAACTTCGCAATGTCTTCGGCTCGAAAGCTCCGCACCGGTTCGGATCGGGACCGAACCGATCCCCTTCGACTCTGCACAGAAGTGCGCGCACGCTCTCTGCTGGAACAACCGGCTCGGTTCGGATCCGATCCGAACCGACTGGGCCTGCTGCTGCCACACTTCAGATTTGACCGATTCTCTTGCCATAACCACCTCGTACACACGCGGATCGGCCTCCACCTGTCCTAGCACGACGTGATGACCACTTCCCCACTACTTCCGAGATCACCTCAGCGCATGCCACGTGCGCCTCCGATCCGAACCGATTCAGACTCCCTGGCACTCCTCTACGCCTGTAAATACACAACAACATGGCCATTTCAAGGGACTTTTGGCACTTGTTCTGGAGGGATTCCACCATTATCGACACAAGGACTTTGTGAACAGCGGAAGACCGCCCTCTAATCAATAAAACACGAGGATTTCGTGTATAATCTTCCCTTTAATCTCCTCTTCTTCACTGTAAACACGAGGATTTCGTGTATAAACTGCAAACAAACATCATTGTAATAGTTTTCTTAGGATTTAAGAAACTATAAAGTGGACGTAGGCTTGGATTGAGCCGAACCACTATAAAAATATTGTGCGTCTCCTTTACTTTTACTGCTTTTTCTGCATTGTTCTGTGGTCGTGAGGTTGTCACGTTGAATTCGGGTGTTAGTACCAAAATTTGGTCTAACATTTTCACATATATTTGCTTTCTCTTCTTCGCAGGTATGGATTATACTTGCAGCTGGCAGGCCCGGCGCGGCCTTGGATTTCTTGGATTATCCAGAACACATCTTCCTTCATTCAGCAAGATATGTTCTAGGGGGCAAAATGTTGACCCGCGTTTTAGTCAAAGCAGTCATACATGGAATCTCTTCTCAACAATGCGCTCAAGTGTTGGGAATACCGTCAGAAGACAGCAAGCGATTTGGTTGAAATCGCATCACAAACAAAGAATGGCCCGGAACTCCTATCAGACGACCTTTTCTGGGCCCGAAATCATCAGTTACGGAGCTGAGCTCTGTAATTCTCGTAGCTCTCTGAATAAGCTTCAGTTTGAGCTTTGGTTCAACTCAATCGGACTTACGGTTTGAAAGTTATGCCCATTTCCGTGAACGCATGCAGAACCGGAAACTTGGATTTGGAATTAGCATATCCCTTTCGGATCGGATCGGCTCGGCCTAGGAGGACCGGATCGGATTAAGACATCACTCCTTCACCAACTCAGCATCTTCCCTTCAACGCACAGGTGCCGGCTCGGATTGGAGACCCCGGTTCGGATCGGGATGAGGCAGACCCGACCCGCCTGCATTAATCTACACAAAACTTCGCAATGTCTTCGGCTCGAAAGCTCCGCACCGGTTCGGATCGGGACCGAACCGATCCCCTTCGACTCTGCACAGAAGTGCGCGCACGCTCTCTGCTGGAACAACCGGCTCGGTTCGGATCCGATCCGAACCGACTGGGCCTGCTGCTGCCACACTTCAGATTTGACCGATTCTCTTGCCATAACCACCTCGTACAAACGCGGATCGGCCTCCACCTGTCCTAGCACGACGTGATGACCACTTCCCCACTACTTCCGAGATCACCTCAGCGCATGCCACGTGCGCCTCCGATCCGAACCGATTCAGACTCCCTGGCACTCCTCTACGCCTGTAAATACACAACAACATGGCCATTTCAAGGGACTTTTGGCACTTGTTCTGGAGGGATTCCACCATTATCGACACAAGGACTTTGTGAACAGCGGAAGACCGCCCTCTAATCAATAAAACACGAGGATTTCGTGTATAATCTTCCCTTTAATCTCCTCTTCTTCACTGTAAACACGAGGATTTCGTGTATAAACTGCAAACAAACATCATTGTAATAGTTTTCTTAGGATTTAAGAAACTATAAAGTGGACGTAGGCTTGGATTGAGCCGAACCACTATAAAAATATTGTGCGTCTCCTTTACTTTTACTGCTTTTTCTGCATTGTTCTGTGGTCGTGAGGTTGTCACGTTGAATTCGGGTGTTAGTACCAAAATTTGGTCTAACATTTTCACATATATTTGCTTTCTCTTCTTCGCAGGTATGGATTATACTTGCAGCTGGCAGGCCCGGCGCAGCCTTGGATTTCTTGGATTATCCAGAACACATCTTCCTTCATTCAGCAAGATATGTTCTAGGGGGCAAAATGTTGACCCGCGTTTTAGTCAAAGCAGTCATACATGGAATCTCTTCTCAACAATGCGCTCAAGTGTTGGGAATACCGTCAGAAGACAGCAAGCGATTTGGTTGAAATCGCATCACAAACAAAGAATGGCCCGGAACTCCTATCAGACGACCTTTTCTGGGCCCGAAATCATCAGTTACGGAGCTGAGCTCTGTAATTCTCGTAGCTCTCTGAATAAGCTTCAGTTTGAGCTTTGGTTCAACTCAATCGGACTTACGGTTTGAAAGTTATGCCCATTTCCGTGAACGCATGCAGAACCGGAAACTTGGATTTGGAATTAGCATATCCCTTTCGGATCGGATCGGCTCGGCCTAGGAGGACCGGATCGGATTAAGACATCACTCCTTCACCAACTCAGCATCTTCCCTTCAACGCACAGGTGCCGGCTCGGATTGGAGACCCCGGTTCGGATCGGGATGAGGCAGACCCGACCCGCCTGCATTAATCTACACAAAACTTCGCAATGTCTTCGGCTCGAAAGCTCCGCACCGGTTCGGATCGGGACCGAACCGATCCCCTTCGACTCTGCACAGAAGTGCGCGCACGCTCTCTGCTGGAACAACCGGCTCGGTTCGGATCCGATCCGAACCGACTGGGCCTGCTGCTGCCACACTTCAGATTTGACCGATTCTCTTGCCATAACCACCTCGTACAAACGCGGATCGGCCTCCACCTGTCCTAGCACGACGTGATGACCACTTCCCCACTACTTCCGAGATCACCTCAGCGCATGCCACGTGCGCCTCCGATCCGAACCGATTCAGACTCCCTGGCACTCTTCTACGCCTGTAAATACACAACAACATGGCCATTTCAAGGGACTTTTGGCACTTGTTCTGGAGGGATTCCACCATTATCGACACAAGGACTTTGTGAACAGCGGAAGACCGCCCTCTAATCAATAAAACACGAGGATTTCGTGTATAATCTTCCCTTTAATCTCCTCTTCTTCACTGTAAACACGAGGATTTCGTGTATAAACTGCAAACAAACATCATTGTAATAGTTTTCTTAGGATTTAAGAAACTATAAAGTGGACGTAGGCTTGGATTGAGCCGAACCACTATAAAAATATTGTGCGTCTCCTTTACTTTTACTGCTTTTTCTGCATTGTTCTGTGGTCGTGAGGTTGTCACGTTGAATTCGGGTGTTAGTACCAAAATTTGGTCTAACATTTTCACATATATTTGCTTTCTCTTCTTCGCAGGTATGGATTATACTTGCAGCTGGCAGGCCCGGCGCAGCCTTGGATTTCTTGGATTATCCAGAACACATCTTCCTTCATTCAGCAAGATATGTTCTAGGGGGCAAAATGTTGACCCGCGTTTTAGTCAAAGCAGTCATACATGGAATCTCTTCTCAACAATGCGCTCAAGTGTTGGGAATACCGTCAGAAGACAGCAAGCGATTTGGTTGAAATCGCATCACAAACAAAGAATGGCCCGGAACTCCTATCAGACGACCTTTTCTGGGCCCGAAATCATCAGTTACGGAGCTGAGCTCTGTAATTCTCGTAGCTCTCTGAATAAGCTTCAGTTTGAGCTTTGGTTCAACTCAATCGGACTTACGGTTTGAAAGTTATGCCCATTTCCGTGAACGCATGCAGAACCGGAAACTTGGATTTGGAATTAGCATATCCCTTTCGGATCGGATCGGCTCGGCCTAGGAGGACCGGATCGGATTAAGACATCACTCCTTCACCAACTCAGCATCTTCCCTTCAACGCACAGGTGCCGGCTCGGATTGGAGACCCCGGTTCGGATCGGGATGAGGCAGACCCGACCCGCCTGCATTAATCTACACAAAACTTCGCAATGTCTTCGGCTCGAAAGCTCCGCACCGGTTCGGATCGGGACCGAACCGATCCCCTTCGACTCTGCACAGAAGTGCGCGCACGCTCTCTGCTGGAACAACCGGCTCGGTTCGGATCCGATCCGAACCGACTGGGCCTGCTGCTGCCACACTTCAGATTTGACCGATTCTCTTGCCATAACCACCTCGTACAAACGCGGATCGGCCTCCACCTGTCCTAGCACGACGTGATGACCACTTCCCCACTACTTCCGAGATCACCTCAGCGCATGCCACGTGCGCCTCCGATCCGAACCGATTCAGACTCCCTGGCACTCTTCTACGCCTGTAAATACACAACAACATGGCCATTTCAAGGGACTTTTGGCACTTGTTCTGGAGGGATTCCACCATTATCGACACAAGGACTTTGTGAACAGCGGAAGACCGCCCTCTAATCAATAAAACACGAGGATTTCGTGTATAATCTTCCCTTTAATCTCCTCTTCTTCACTGTAAACACGAGGATTTCGTGTATAAACTGCAAACAAACATCATTGTAATAGTTTTCTTAGGATTTAAGAAACTATAAAGTGGACGTAGGCTTGGATTGAGCCGAACCACTATAAAAATATTGTGCGTCTCCTTTACTTTTACTGCTTTTTCTGCATTGTTCTGTGGTCGTGAGGTTGTCACGTTGAATTCGGGTGTTAGTACCAAAATTTGGTCTAACATTTTCACATATATTTGCTTTCTCTTCTTCGCAGGTATGGATTATACTTGCAGCTGGCAGGCCCGGCGCAGCCTTGGATTTCTTGGATTATCCAGAACACATCTTCCTTCATTCAGCAAGATATGTTCTAGGGGGCAAAATGTTGACCCGCGTTTTAGTCAAAGCAGTCATACATGGAATCTCTTCTCAACAATGCGCTCAAGTGTTGGGAATACCGTCAGAAGACAGCAAGCGATTTGGTTGAAATCGCATCACAAACAAAGAATGGCCCGGAACTCCTATCAGACGACCTTTTCTGGGCCCGAAATCATCAGTTACGGAGCTGAGCTCTGTAATTCTCGTAGCTCTCTGAATAAGCTTCAGTTTGAGCTTTGGTTCAACTCAATCGGACTTACGGTTTGAAAGTTATGCCCATTTCCGTGAACGCATGCAGAACCGGAAACTTGGATTTGGAATTAGCATATCCCTTTCGGATCGGATCGGCTCGGCCTAGGAGGACCGGATCGGATTAAGACATCACTCCTTCACCAACTCAGCATCTTCCCTTCAACGCACAGGTGCCGGCTCGGATTGGAGACCCCGGTTCGGATCGGGATGAGGCAGACCCGACCCGCCTGCATTAATCTACACAAAACTTCGCAATGTCTTCGGCTCGAAAGCTCCGCACCGGTTCGGATCGGGACCGAACCGATCCCCTTCGACTCTGCACAGAAGTGCGCGCACGCTCTCTGCTGGAACAACCGGCTCGGTTCGGATCCGATCCGAACCGACTGGGCCTGCTGCTGCCACACTTCAGATTTGACCGATTCTCTTGCCATAACCACCTCGTACAAACGCGGATCGGCCTCCACCTGTCCTAGCACGACGTGATGACCACTTCCCCACTACTTCCGAGATCACCTCAGCGCATGCCACGTGCGCCTCCGATCCGAACCGATTCAGACTCCCTGGCACTCTTCTACGCCTGTAAATACACAACAACATGGCCATTTCAAGGGACTTTTGGCACTTGTTCTGGAGGGATTCCACCATTATCGACACAAGGACTTTGTGAACAGCGGAAGACCGCCCTCTAATCAATAAAACACGAGGATTTCGTGTATAATCTTCCCTTTAATCTCCTCTTCTTCACTGTAAACACGAGGATTTCGTGTATAAACTGCAAACAAACATCATTGTAATAGTTTTCTTAGGATTTAAGAAACTATAAAGTGGACGTAGGCTTGGATTGAGCCGAACCACTATAAAAATATTGTGCGTCTCCTTTACTTTTACTGCTTTTTCTGCATTGTTCTGTGGTCGTGAGGTTGTCACGTTGAATTCGGGTGTTAGTACCAAAATTTGGTCTAACATTTTCACATATATTTGCTTTCTCTTCTTCGCAGGTATGGATTATACTTGCAGCTGGCAGGCCCGGCGCAGCCTTGGATTTCTTGGATTATCCAGAACACATCTTCCTTCAATCAGCAAGATATGTTCTAGGGGGCAAAATGTTGACCCGCGTTTTAGTCAAAGCAGTCATACATGGAATCTCTTCTCAACAATGCGCTCAAGTGTTGGGAATACCGTCAGAAGACAGCAAGCGATTTGGTTGAAATCGCATCACAAACAAAGAATGGCCCGGAACTCCTATCAGACGACCTTTTCTGGGCCCGAAATCATCAGTTACGGAGCTGAGCTCTGTAATTCTCGTAGCTCTCTGAATAAGCTTCAGTTTGAGCTTTGGTTCAACTCAATCGGACTTACGGTTTGAAAGTTATGCCCATTTCCGTGAACGCATGCAGAACCGGAAACTTGGATTTGGAATTAGCATATCCCTTTCGGATCGGATCGGCTCGGCCTAGGAGGACCGGATCGGATTAAGACATCACTCCTTCACCAACTCAGCATCTTCCCTTCAACGCACAGGTGCCGGCTCGGATTGGAGACCCCGGTTCGGATCGGGATGAGGCAGACCCGACCCGCCTGCATTAATCTACACAAAACTTCGCAATGTCTTCGGCTCGAAAGCTCCGCACCGGTTCGGATCGGGACCGAACCGATCCCCTTCGACTCTGCACAGAAGTGCGCGCACGCTCTCTGCTGGAACAACCGGCTCGGTTCGGATCCGATCCGAACCGACTGGGCCTGCTGCTGCCACACTTCAGATTTGACCGATTCTCTTGCCATAACCACCTCGTACACACGCGGATCGGCCTCCACCTGTCCTAGCACGACGTGATGACCACTTCCCCACTACTTCCGAGATCACCTCAGCGCATGCCACGTGCGCCTCCGATCCGAACCGATTCAGACTCCCTGGCACTCCTCTACGCCTGTAAATACACAACAACATGGCCATTTCAAGGGACTTTTGGCACTTGTTCTGGAGGGATTCCACCATTATCGACACAAGGACTTTGTGAACAGCGGAAGACCGCCCTCTAATCAATAAAACACGAGGATTTCGTGTATAATCTTCCCTTTAATCTCCTCTTCTTCACTGTAAACACGAGGATTTCGTGTATAAACTGCAAACAAACATCATTGTAATAGTTTTCTTAGGATTTAAGAAACTATAAAGTGGACGTAGGCTTGGATTGAGCCGAACCACTATAAAAATATTGTGCGTCTCCTTTACTTTTACTGCTTTTTCTGCATTGTTCTGTGGTCGTGAGGTTGTCACGTTGAATTCGGGTGTTAGTACCAAAATTTGGTCTAACATTTTCACATATATTTGCTTTCTCTTCTTCGCAGGTATGGATTATACTTGCAGCTGGCAGGCCCGGCGCGGCCTTGGATTTCTTGGATTATCCAGAACACATCTTCCTTCATTCAGCAAGATATGTTCTAGGGGGCAAAATGTTGACCCGCGTTTTAGTCAAAGCAGTCATACATGGAATCTCTTCTCAACAATGCGCTCAAGTGTTGGGAATACCGTCAGAAGACAGCAAGCGATTTGGTTGAAATCGCATCACAAACAAAGAATGGCCCGGAACTCCTATCAGACGACCTTTTCTGGGCCCGAAATCATCAGTTACGGAGCTGAGCTCTGTAATTCTCGTAGCTCTCTGAATAAGCTTCAGTTTGAGCTTTGGTTCAACTCAATCGGACTTACGGTTTGAAAGTTATGCCCATTTCCGTGAACGCATGCAGAACCGGAAACTTGGATTTGGAATTAGCATATCCCTTTCGGATCGGATCGGCTCGGCCTAGGAGGACCGGATCGGATTAAGACATCACTCCTTCACCAACTCAGCATCTTCCCTTCAACGCACAGGTGCCGGCTCGGATTGGAGACCCCGGTTCGGATCGGGATGAGGCAGACCCGACCCGCCTGCATTAATCTACACAAAACTTCGCAATGTCTTCGGCTCGAAAGCTCCGCACCGGTTCGGATCGGGACCGAACCGATCCCCTTCGACTCTGCACAGAAGTGCGCGCACGCTCTCTGCTGGAACAACCGGCTCGGTTCGGATCCGATCCGAACCGACTGGGCCTGCTGCTGCCACACTTCAGATTTGACCGATTCTCTTGCCATAACCACCTCGTACAAACGCGGATCGGCCTCCACCTGTCCTAGCACGACGTGATGACCACTTCCCCACTACTTCCGAGATCACCTCAGCGCATGCCACGTGCGCCTCCGATCCGAACCGATTCAGACTCCCTGGCACTCTTCTACGCCTGTAAATACACAACAACATGGCCATTTCAAGGGACTTTTGGCACTTGTTCTGGAGGGATTCCACCATTATCGACACAAGGACTTTGTGAACAGCGGAAGACCGCCCTCTAATCAATAAAACACGAGGATTTCGTGTATAATCTTCCCTTTAATCTCCTCTTCTTCACTGTAAACACGAGGATTTCGTGTATAAACTGCAAACAAACATCATTGTAATAGTTTTCTTAGGATTTAAGAAACTATAAAGTGGACGTAGGCTTGGATTGAGCCGAACCACTATAAAAATATTGTGCGTCTCCTTTACTTTTACTGCTTTTTCTGCATTGTTCTGTGGTCGTGAGGTTGTCACGTTGAATTCGGGTGTTAGTACCAAAATTTGGTCTAACATTTTCACATATATTTGCTTTCTCTTCTTCGCAGGTATGGATTATACTTGCAGCTGGCAGGCCCGGCGCAGCCTTGGATTTCTTGGATTATCCAGAACACATCTTCCTTCAATCAGCAAGATATGTTCTAGGGGGCAAAATGTTGACCCGCGTTTTAGTCAAAGCAGTCATACATGGAATCTCTTCTCAACAATGCGCTCAAGTGTTGGGAATACCGTCAGAAGACAGCAAGCGATTTGGTTGAAATCGCATCACAAACAAAGAATGGCCCGGAACTCCTATCAGACGACCTTTTCTGGGCCCGAAATCATCAGTTACGGAGCTGAGCTCTGTAATTCTCGTAGCTCTCTGAATAAGCTTCAGTTTGAGCTTTGGTTCAACTCAATCGGACTTACGGTTTGAAAGTTATGCCCATTTCCGTGAACGCATGCAGAACCGGAAACTTGGATTTGGAATTAGCATATCCCTTTCGGATCGGATCGGCTCGGCCTAGGAGGACCGGATCGGATTAAGACATCACTCCTTCACCAACTCAGCATCTTCCCTTCAACGCACAGGTGCCGGCTCGGATTGGAGACCCCGGTTCGGATCGGGATGAGGCAGACCCGACCCGCCTGCATTAATCTACACAAAACTTCGCAATGTCTTCGGCTCGAAAGCTCCGCACCGGTTCGGATCGGGACCGAACCGATCCCCTTCGACTCTGCACAGAAGTGCGCGCACGCTCTCTGCTGGAACAACCGGCTCGGTTCGGATCCGATCCGAACCGACTGGGCCTGCTGCTGCCACACTTCAGATTTGACCGATTCTCTTGCCATAACCACCTCGTACAAACGCGGATCGGCCTCCACCTGTCCTAGCACGACGTGATGACCACTTCCCCACTACTTCCGAGATCACCTCAGCGCATGCCACGTGCGCCTCCGATCCGAACCGATTCAGACTCCCTGGCACTCTTCTACGCCTGTAAATACACAACAACATGGCCATTTCAAGGGACTTTTGGCACTTGTTCTGGAGGGATTCCACCATTATCGACACAAGGACTTTGTGAACAGCGGAAGACCGCCCTCTAATCAATAAAACACGAGGATTTCGTGTATAATCTTCCCTTTAATCTCCTCTTCTTCACTGTAAACACGAGGATTTCGTGTATAAACTGCAAACAAACATCATTGTAATAGTTTTCTTAGGATTTAAGAAACTATAAAGTGGACGTAGGCTTGGATTGAGCCGAACCACTATAAAAATATTGTGCGTCTCCTTTACTTTTACTGCTTTTTCTGCATTGTTCTGTGGTCGTGAGGTTGTCACGTTGAATTCGGGTGTTAGTACCAAAATTTGGTCTAACATTTTCACATATATTTGCTTTCTCTTCTTCGCAGGTATGGATTATACTTGCAGCTGGCAGGCCCGGCGCAGCCTTGGATTTCTTGGATTATCCAGAACACATCTTCCTTCAATCAGCAAGATATGTTCTAGGGGGCAAAATGTTGACCCGCGTTTTAGTCAAAGCAGTCATACATGGAATCTCTTCTCAACAATGCGCTCAAGTGTTGGGAATACCGTCAGAAGACAGCAAGCGATTTGGTTGAAATCGCATCACAAACAAAGAATGGCCCGGAACTCCTATCAGACGACCTTTTCTGGGCCCGAAATCATCAGTTACGGAGCTGAGCTCTGTAATTCTCGTAGCTCTCTGAATAAGCTTCAGTTTGAGCTTTGGTTCAACTCAATCGGACTTACGGTTTGAAAGTTATGCCCATTTCCGTGAACGCATGCAGAACCGGAAACTTGGATTTGGAATTAGCATATCCCTTTCGGATCGGATCGGCTCGGCCTAGGAGGACCGGATCGGATTAAGACATCACTCCTTCACCAACTCAGCATCTTCCCTTCAACGCACAGGTGCCGGCTCGGATTGGAGACCCCGGTTCGGATCGGGATGAGGCAGACCCGACCCGCCTGCATTAATCTACACAAAACTTCGCAATGTCTTCGGCTCGAAAGCTCCGCACCGGTTCGGATCGGGACCGAACCGATCCCCTTCGACTCTGCACAGAAGTGCGCGCACGCTCTCTGCTGGAACAACCGGCTCGGTTCGGATCCGATCCGAACCGACTGGGCCTGCTGCTGCCACACTTCAGATTTGACCGATTCTCTTGCCATAACCACCTCGTACACACGCGGATCGGCCTCCACCTGTCCTAGCACGACGTGATGACCACTTCCCCACTACTTCCGAGATCACCTCAGCGCATGCCACGTGCGCCTCCGATCCGAACCGATTCAGACTCCCTGGCACTCCTCTACGCCTGTAAATACACAACAACATGGCCATTTCAAGGGACTTTTGGCACTTGTTCTGGAGGGATTCCACCATTATCGACACAAGGACTTTGTGAACAGCGGAAGACCGCCCTCTAATCAATAAAACACGAGGATTTCGTGTATAATCTTCCCTTTAATCTCCTCTTCTTCACTGTAAACACGAGGATTTCGTGTATAAACTGCAAACAAACATCATTGTAATAGTTTTCTTAGGATTTAAGAAACTATAAAGTGGACGTAGGCTTGGATTGAGCCGAACCACTATAAAAATATTGTGCGTCTCCTTTACTTTTACTGCTTTTTCTGCATTGTTCTGTGGTCGTGAGGTTGTCACGTTGAATTCGGGTGTTAGTACCAAAATTTGGTCTAACATTTTCACATATATTTGCTTTCTCTTCTTCGCAGGTATGGATTATACTTGCAGCTGGCAGGCCCGGCGCGGCCTTGGATTTCTTGGATTATCCAGAACACATCTTCCTTCATTCAGCAAGATATGTTCTAGGGGGCAAAATGTTGACCCGCGTTTTAGTCAAAGCAGTCATACATGGAATCTCTTCTCAACAATGCGCTCAAGTGTTGGGAATACCGTCAGAAGACAGCAAGCGATTTGGTTGAAATCGCATCACAAACAAAGAATGGCCCGGAACTCCTATCAGACGACCTTTTCTGGGCCCGAAATCATCAGTTACGGAGCTGAGCTCTGTAATTCTCGTAGCTCTCTGAATAAGCTTCAGTTTGAGCTTTGGTTCAACTCAATCGGACTTACGGTTTGAAAGTTATGCCCATTTCCGTGAACGCATGCAGAACCGGAAACTTGGATTTGGAATTAGCATATCCCTTTCGGATCGGATCGGCTCGGCCTAGGAGGACCGGATCGGATTAAGACATCACTCCTTCACCAACTCAGCATCTTCCCTTCAACGCACAGGTGCCGGCTCGGATTGGAGACCCCGGTTCGGATCGGGATGAGGCAGACCCGACCCGCCTGCATTAATCTACACAAAACTTCGCAATGTCTTCGGCTCGAAAGCTCCGCACCGGTTCGGATCGGGACCGAACCGATCCCCTTCGACTCTGCACAGAAGTGCGCGCACGCTCTCTGCTGGAACAACCGGCTCGGTTCGGATCCGATCCGAACCGACTGGGCCTGCTGCTGCCACACTTCAGATTTGACCGATTCTCTTGCCATAACCACCTCGTACAAACGCGGATCGGCCTCCACCTGTCCTAGCACGACGTGATGACCACTTCCCCACTACTTCCGAGATCACCTCAGCGCATGCCACGTGCGCCTCCGATCCGAACCGATTCAGACTCCCTGGCACTCCTCTACGCCTGTAAATACACAACAACATGGCCATTTCAAGGGACTTTTGGCACTTGTTCTGGAGGGATTCCACCATTATCGACACAAGGACTTTGTGAACAGCGGAAGACCGCCCTCTAATCAATAAAACACGAGGATTTCGTGTATAATCTTCCCTTTAATCTCCTCTTCTTCACTGTAAACACGAGGATTTCGTGTATAAACTGCAAACAAACATCATTGTAATAGTTTTCTTAGGATTTAAGAAACTATAAAGTGGACGTAGGCTTGGATTGAGCCGAACCACTATAAAAATATTGTGCGTCTCCTTTACTTTTACTGCTTTTTCTGCATTGTTCTGTGGTCGTGAGGTTGTCACGTTGAATTCGGGTGTTAGTACCAAAATTTGGTCTAACATTTTCACATATATTTGCTTTCTCTTCTTCGCAGGTATGGATTATACTTGCAGCTGGCAGGCCCGGCGCGGCCTTGGATTTCTTGGATTATCCAGAACACATCTTCCTTCATTCAGCAAGATATGTTCTAGGGGGCAAAATGTTGACCCGCGTTTTAGTCAAAGCAGTCATACATGGAATCTCTTCTCAACAATGCGCTCAAGTGTTGGGAATACCGTCAGAAGACAGCAAGCGATTTGGTTGAAATCGCATCACAAACAAAGAATGGCCCGGAACTCCTATCAGACGACCTTTTCTGGGCCCGAAATCATCAGTTACGGAGCTGAGCTCTGTAATTCTCGTAGCTCTCTGAATAAGCTTCAGTTTGAGCTTTGGTTCAACTCAATCGGACTTACGGTTTGAAAGTTATGCCCATTTCCGTGAACGCATGCAGAACCGGAAACTTGGATTTGGAATTAGCATATCCCTTTCGGATCGGATCGGCTCGGCCTAGGAGGACCGGATCGGATTAAGACATCACTCCTTCACCAACTCAGCATCTTCCCTTCAACGCACAGGTGCCGGCTCGGATTGGAGACCCCGGTTCGGATCGGGATGAGGCAGACCCGACCCGCCTGCATTAATCTACACAAAACTTCGCAATGTCTTCGGCTCGAAAGCTCCGCACCGGTTCGGATCGGGACCGAACCGATCCCCTTCGACTCTGCACAGAAGTGCGCGCACGCTCTCTGCTGGAACAACCGGCTCGGTTCGGATCCGATCCGAACCGACTGGGCCTGCTGCTGCCACACTTCAGATTTGACCGATTCTCTTGCCATAACCACCTCGTACAAACGCGGATCGGCCTCCACCTGTCCTAGCACGACGTGATGACCACTTCCCCACTACTTCCGAGATCACCTCAGCGCATGCCACGTGCGCCTCCGATCCGAACCGATTCAGACTCCCTGGCACTCTTCTACGCCTGTAAATACACAACAACATGGCCATTTCAAGGGACTTTTGGCACTTGTTCTGGAGGGATTCCACCATTATCGACACAAGGACTTTGTGAACAGCGGAAGACCGCCCTCTAATCAATAAAACACGAGGATTTCGTGTATAATCTTCCCTTTAATCTCCTCTTCTTCACTGTAAACACGAGGATTTCGTGTATAAACTGCAAACAAACATCATTGTAATAGTTTTCTTAGGATTTAAGAAACTATAAAGTGGACGTAGGCTTGGATTGAGCCGAACCACTATAAAAATATTGTGCGTCTCCTTTACTTTTACTGCTTTTTCTGCATTGTTCTGTGGTCGTGAGGTTGTCACGTTGAATTCGGGTGTTAGTACCAAAATTTGGTCTAACATTTTCACATATATTTGCTTTCTCTTCTTCGCAGGTATGGATTATACTTGCAGCTGGCAGGCCCGGCGCAGCCTTGGATTTCTTGGATTATCCAGAACACATCTTCCTTCATTCAGCAAGATATGTTCTAGGGGGCAAAATGTTGACCCGCGTTTTAGTCAAAGCAGTCATACATGGAATCTCTTCTCAACAATGCGCTCAAGTGTTGGGAATACCGTCAGAAGACAGCAAGCGATTTGGTTGAAATCGCATCACAAACAAAGAATGGCCCGGAACTCCTATCAGACGACCTTTTCTGGGCCCGAAATCATCAGTTACGGAGCAGAGCTCTGTAATTCTCGTAGCTCTCTGAATAAGCTTCAGTTTGAGCTTTGGTTCAACTCAATCGGACTTACGGTTTGAAAGTTATGCCCATTTCCGTGAACGCATGCAGAACCGGAAACTTGGATTTGGAATTAGCATATCCCTTTCGGATCGGATCGGCTCGGCCTAGGAGGACCGGATCGGATTAAGACATCACTCCTTCACCAACTCAGCATCTTCCCTTCAACGCACAGGTGCCGGCTCGGATTGGAGACCCCGGTTCGGATCGGGATGAGGCAGACCCGACCCGCCTGCATTAATCTACACAAAACTTCGCAATGTCTTCGGCTCGAAAGCTCCGCACCGGTTCGGATCGGGACCGAACCGATCCCCTTCGACTCTGCACAGAAGTGCGCGCACGCTCTCTGCTGGAACAACCGGCTCGGTTCGGATCCGATCCGAACCGACTGGGCCTGCTGCTGCCACACTTCAGATTTGACCGATTCTCTTGCCATAACCACCTCGTACACACGCGGATCGGCCTCCACCTGTCCTAGCACGACGTGATGACCACTTCCCCACTACTTCCGAGATCACCTCAGCGCATGCCACGTGCGCCTCCGATCCGAACCGATTCAGACTCCCTGGCACTCCTCTACGCCTGTAAATACACAACAACATGGCCATTTCAAGGGACTTTTGGCACTTGTTCTGGAGGGATTCCACCATTATCGACACAAGGACTTTGTGAACAGCGGAAGACCGCCCTCTAATCAATAAAACACGAGGATTTCGTGTATAATCTTCCCTTTAATCTCCTCTTCTTCACTGTAAACACGAGGATTTCGTGTATAAACTGCAAACAAACATCATTGTAATAGTTTTCTTAGGATTTAAGAAACTATAAAGTGGACGTAGGCTTGGATTGAGCCGAACCACTATAAAAATATTGTGCGTCTCCTTTACTTTTACTGCTTTTTCTGCATTGTTCTGTGGTCGTGAGGTTGTCACGTTGAATTCGGGTGTTAGTACCAAAATTTGGTCTAACATTTTCACATATATTTGCTTTCTCTTCTTCGCAGGTATGGATTATACTTGCAGCTGGCAGGCCCGGCGCGGCCTTGGATTTCTTGGATTATCCAGAACACATCTTCCTTCATTCAGCAAGATATGTTCTAGGGGGCAAAATGTTGACCCGCGTTTTAGTCAAAGCAGTCATACATGGAATCTCTTCTCAACAATGCGCTCAAGTGTTGGGAATACCGTCAGAAGACAGCAAGCGATTTGGTTGAAATCGCATCACAAACAAAGAATGGCCCGGAACTCCTATCAGACGACCTTTTCTGGGCCCGAAATCATCAGTTACGGAGCTGAGCTCTGTAATTCTCGTAGCTCTCTGAATAAGCTTCAGTTTGAGCTTTGGTTCAACTCAATCGGACTTACGGTTTGAAAGTTATGCCCATTTCCGTGAACGCATGCAGAACCGGAAACTTGGATTTGGAATTAGCATATCCCTTTCGGATCGGATCGGCTCGGCCTAGGAGGACCGGATCGGATTAAGACATCACTCCTTCACCAACTCAGCATCTTCCCTTCAACGCACAGGTGCCGGCTCGGATTGGAGACCCCGGTTCGGATCGGGATGAGGCAGACCCGACCCGCCTGCATTAATCTACACAAAACTTCGCAATGTCTTCGGCTCGAAAGCTCCGCACCGGTTCGGATCGGGACCGAACCGATCCCCTTCGACTCTGCACAGAAGTGCGCGCACGCTCTCTGCTGGAACAACCGGCTCGGTTCGGATCCGATCCGAACCGACTGGGCCTGCTGCTGCCACACTTCAGATTTGACCGATTCTCTTGCCATAACCACCTCGTACAAACGCGGATCGGCCTCCACCTGTCCTAGCACGACGTGATGACCACTTCCCCACTACTTCCGAGATCACCTCAGCGCATGCCACGTGCGCCTCCGATCCGAACCGATTCAGACTCCCTGGCACTCCTCTACGCCTGTAAATACACAACAACATGGCCATTTCAAGGGACTTTTGGCACTTGTTCTGGAGGGATTCCACCATTATCGACACAAGGACTTTGTGAACAGCGGAAGACCGCCCTCTAATCAATAAAACACGAGGATTTCGTGTATAATCTTCCCTTTAATCTCCTCTTCTTCACTGTAAACACGAGGATTTCGTGTATAAACTGCAAACAAACATCATTGTAATAGTTTTCTTAGGATTTAAGAAACTATAAAGTGGACGTAGGCTTGGATTGAGCCGAACCACTATAAAAATATTGTGCGTCTCCTTTACTTTTACTGCTTTTTCTGCATTGTTCTGTGGTCGTGAGGTTGTCACGTTGAATTCGGGTGTTAGTACCAAAATTTGGTCTAACATTTTCACATATATTTGCTTTCTCTTCTTCGCAGGTATGGATTATACTTGCAGCTGGCAGGCCCGGCGCAGCCTTGGATTTCTTGGATTATCCAGAACACATCTTCCTTCATTCAGCAAGATATGTTCTAGGGGGCAAAATGTTGACCCGCGTTTTAGTCAAAGCAGTCATACATGGAATCTCTTCTCAACAATGCGCTCAAGTGTTGGGAATACCGTCAGAAGACAGCAAGCGATTTGGTTGAAATCGCATCACAAACAAAGAATGGCCCGGAACTCCTATCAGACGACCTTTTCTGGGCCCGAAATCATCAGTTACGGAGCTGAGCTCTGTAATTCTCGTAGCTCTCTGAATAAGCTTCAGTTTGAGCTTTGGTTCAACTCAATCGGACTTACGGTTTGAAAGTTATGCCCATTTCCGTGAACGCATGCAGAACCGGAAACTTGGATTTGGAATTAGCATATCCCTTTCGGATCGGATCGGCTCGGCCTAGGAGGACCGGATCGGATTAAGACATCACTCCTTCACCAACTCAGCATCTTCCCTTCAACGCACAGGTGCCGGCTCGGATTGGAGACCCCGGTTCGGATCGGGATGAGGCAGACCCGACCCGCCTGCATTAATCTACACAAAACTTCGCAATGTCTTCGGCTCGAAAGCTCCGCACCGGTTCGGATCGGGACCGAACCGATCCCCTTCGACTCTGCACAGAAGTGCGCGCACGCTCTCTGCTGGAACAACCGGCTCGGTTCGGATCCGATCCGAACCGACTGGGCCTGCTGCTGCCACACTTCAGATTTGACCGATTCTCTTGCCATAACCACCTCGTACAAACGCGGATCGGCCTCCACCTGTCCTAGCACGACGTGATGACCACTTCCCCACTACTTCCGAGATCACCTCAGCGCATGCCACGTGCGCCTCCGATCCGAACCGATTCAGACTCCCTGGCACTCCTCTACGCCTGTAAATACACAACAACATGGCCATTTCAAGGGACTTTTGGCACTTGTTCTGGAGGGATTCCACCATTATCGACACAAGGACTTTGTGAACAGCGGAAGACCGCCCTCTAATCAATCAAAACACGAGGATTTCGTGTATAATCTTCCCTTTAATCTCCTCTTCTTCACTGTAAACACGACGATTTCGTGTATAAACTGCAAACAAACATCATTGTAATAGTTTTCTTAGGATTTAAGAAACTATAAAGTGGACGAAGGCTTGGATTGAGCCGAACCACTATAAAAATATTGTGCGTATCCTTTACTTTTACTGGTTTTTCTGCATTGTTCTGTGGTCGTGAGGTTGTCACGTTGAATTTGGGTGTTAGTACCAAAATTTGGTCTAACATTTTCACATATATTTGCTTTCTCTTCTTCGCAGGTATGGATTATACTTGCAGCTGGCAGGCCCGGCGCGGCCTTGGATTTCTTGGATTATCCAGAACACATCTTCCTTCATTCAGCAAGATATGTTCTAGGGGATAAAATGTTGACCCGCGTTTTAGTCAAAGCAGTCATACATGGAATCTCTTCTCAACAATACGCTCAAGTGTTGGGAATACCGTCAGAAGACAGCAAGCGATTTGGTTGAAATCGCATCACAAACAAAGAATGGCCCGGAACTCCTATCAGACGACCTTTTCTGGGCCCGAAATCATCAGTTACGGAGCTGGGCTCTGTAATTCTCGTAGCTCTCTGAATAAGCTTCAGTTTGAGCTTTGGTTCAACTCAATCGGACTTACGGTTTGAAAGTTATGCCCATTTCTGTGAACGCATGCAGAACCGGAAACTTGGATTTGGAATTAGCATATCCCTTTCGGATCGGATCGGCTCGGCCTAGGAGGACCGGATCGGATTAAGACATCACTCCTTCACCAACTCAGCATCTTCCCTTCAACGCACAGGTGCCGGCTCGGATTGGAGACCCCGGTTCGGATCGGGATGAGGCAGACCCGACCCGCCTGCATTAATCTACACAAAACTTCGCAATGTCTTCGGCTCGAAAGCTCCGCACCTGTTCGGATCGGGACCGAACCGATAACCTTCTACTCTACACAGAAGTGCGCGCACGCTCTCTGCTGGAACAACCGGCTCGGTTCGGATCCGATCCGAACCGACTGGGCCTGCTGATGCCACACTTCAGATTTGACCGATTCTCTTGCCATAACCACCTCGTACAAACGCGGATCGGCCTCCACCCGTCCTAGCACGACGTGATGACCACTTCTCCACTACTTCCAAGATCACCTCAGCGCGTGCCACGTGCGCCTACGATCCGACCCGATTCAGACTCCCTGGCACTCCTCTACGCCTGTAAATACACAACGACATGGCCATTTCAAGGGACTTTTGGCACTTGTTCTGGAGGGATTCCACCATTATCGACACAAGGACTTTGTGAACAGCGGAAGACCGCCCTCTAATCAATCAAAACACGAGGATTTCGTGTATAATCTTCCCTTTAATCTCCTCTTCTTCACTGTAAACACGACGATTTCGTGTATAAACTGCAAACAAACATCATTGTAATAGTTTTCTTAGGATTTAAGAAACTATAAAGTGGACGAAGGCTTGGATTGAGCCGAACCACTATAAAAATATTGTGCGTATCCTTTACTTTTACTGGTTTTTCTGCATTGTTCTGTGGTCGTGAGGTTGTCACGTTGAATTTGGGTGTTAGTACCAAAATTTGGTCTAACATTTTCACATATATTTGCTTTCTCTTCTTCGCAGGTATGGATTATACTTGCAGCTGGCAGGCCCGGCGCGGCCTTGGATTTCTTGGATTATCCAGAACACATCTTCCTTCATTCAGCAAGATATGTTCTAGGGGATAAAATGTTGACCCGCGTTTTAGTCAAAGCAGTCATACATGGAATCTCTTCTCAACAATACGCTCAAGTGTTGGGAATACCGTCAGAAGACAGCAAGCGATTTGGTTGAAATCGCATCACAAACAAAGAATGGCCCGGAACTCCTATCAGACGACCTTTTCTGGGCCCGAAATCATCAGTTACGGAGCTGAGCTCTGTAATTCTCGTAGCTCTCTGAATAAGCTTCAGTTTGAGCTTTGGTTCAACTCAATCGGACTTACGGTTTGAAAGTTATGCCCATTTCCGTGAACGCATGCAGAACCGGAAACTTGGATTTGGAATTAGCATATCCCTTTCGGATCGGATCGGCTCGGCCTAGGAGGACCGGATCGGATTAAGACATCACTCCTTCACCAACTCAGCATCTTCCCTTCAATGCACAGGTGCCGGCTCGGATTGGAGACCCCGGTTCGGATCGGGATGAGGCAGACCCGACCCGCCTGCATTAATCTACACAAAACTTCGCAATGTCTTCGGCTCGAAAGATCCGCACCTGTTCGGATCGGGACCGAACCGATAACCTTCTACTCTACACAGAAGTGCGCGCACGCTCTCTGCTGGAACAACCGGCTCGGTTCGGATCCGATCCGAACCGACTGGGCCTGCTGATGCCACACTTCAGATCTGACCGATTCTCTTGCCATAACCACCTCGTACAAACGCGGATCGGCCTCCACCCGTCCTAGCACGACGTGATGACCACTTCTCCACTACTTCCAAGATCACCTCAGCGCGTGCCACGTGCGCCTACGATCCGACCCGATTCAGACTCCCTGGCACTCCTCTACGCCTGTAAATACACAACGACATGGCCATTTCAAGGGACTTTTGGCACTAGTTCTGGAGGGATTCCACCATTATCGACACAAGGACTTTGTGAACAGCGGAAGACCGCCCTCTAATCAATCAAAACACGAGGATTTCGTGTATAATCTTCCCTTTAATCTCCTCTTCTTCACTGTAAACACGACGATTTCGTGTATAAACTGCAAACAAACATCATTGTAATAGTTTTCTTAGGATTTAAGAAACTATAAAGTGGACGAAGGCTTGGATTGAGCCGAACCACTATAAAAATATTGTGCGTATCCTTTACTTTTACTGGTTTTTCTGCATTGTTCTGTGGTCGTGAGGTTGTCACGTTGAATTTGGGTGTTAGTACCAAAATTTGGTCTAACATTTTCACATATATTTGCTTTCTCTTCTTCGCAGGTATGGATTATACTTGCAGCTGGCAGGCCCGGCGCGGCCTTGGATTTCTTGGATTATCCAGAACACATCTTCCTTCATTCAGCAAGATATGTTCTAGGGGATAAAATGTTGACCCGCGTTTTAGTCAAAGCAGTCATACATGGAATCTCTTCTCAACAATACGCTCAAGTGTTGGGAATACCGTCAGAAGACAGCAAGCGATTTGGTTGAAATCGCATCACAAACAAAGAATGGCCCGGAACTCCTATCAGACGACCTTTTCTGGGCCCGAAATCATCAGTTACGGAGCTGAGCTCTGTAATTCTCGTAGCTCTCTGAATAAGCTTCAGTTTGAGCTTTGGTTCAACTCAATCGGACTTACGGTTTGAAAGTTATGCCCATTTCCGTGAACGCATGCAGAACCGGAAACATGGATTTGGAATTAGCATATCCCTTTCGGATCGGATCGGCTCGGCCTAGGAGGACCGGATCGGATTAAGACATCACTCCTTCACCAACTCAGCATCTTCCCTTCAACGCACAGGTGCCGGCTCGGATTGGAGACCCCGGTTCGGATCGGGATGAGGCAGACCCGACCCGCCTGCATTAATCTACACAAAACTTCGCAATGTCTTCGGCTCGAAAGCTCCGCACCTGTTCGGATCGGGACCGAACCGATAACCTTCTACTCTACACAGAAGTGCGCGCACGCTCTCTGCTGGAACAACCGGCTCGGTTCGGATCCGATCCGAACCGACTGGGCCTGCTGATGCCACACTTCAGATTTGACCGATTCTCTTGCCATAACCACCTCGTACAAACGCGGATCGGCCTCCACCCGTCCTAGCACGACGTGATGACCACTTCTCCACTACTTCCAAGATCACCTCAGCGCGTGCCACGTGCGCCTACGATCCGACCCGATTCAGACTCCCTGGCACTCCTCTACGCCTGTAAATACACAACGACATGGCCATTTCAAGTGACTTTTGGCACTTGTTCTGGAGGGATTCCACCATTATCGACACAAGGACTTTGTGAACAGCGGAAGACCGCCCTCTAATCAATCAAAACACGAGGATTTCGTGTATAATCTTCCCTTTAATCTCCTCTTCTTCACTGTAAACACGAGGATTTCGTGTATAAACTGCAAACAAACATCATTGTAATAGTTTTCTTAGGATTTAAGAAACTATAAAGTGGACGAAGGCTTGGATTGAGCCGAACCACTATAAAAATATTGTGCGTATCCTTTACTTTTACTGGTTTTTCTGCATTGTTCTGTGGTCGTGAGGTTGTCACGTTGAATTTGGGTGTTAGTACCAAAATTTGGTCTAACATTTTCACATATATTTGCTTTCTCTTCTTCGCAGGTATGGATTATACTTGCAGCTGGCAGGCCCGGCGCGGCCTTGGATTTCTTGGATTATCCAGAACACATCTTCCTTCATTCAGCAAGATATGTTCTAGGGGATAAAATGTTGACCCGCGTTTTAGTCAAAGCAGTCATACATGGAATCTCTTCTCAACAATACGCTCAAGTGTTGGGAATACCGTCAGAAGACAGCAAGCGATTTGGTTGAAATCGCATCACAAACAAAGAATGGCCCGGAACTCCTATCAGACGACCTTTTCTGGGCCCGAAATCATCAGTTACGGAGCTGAGCTCTGTAATTCTCGTAGCTCTCTGAATAAGCTTCAGTTTGAGCTTTGGTTCAACTCAATCGGACTTACGGTTTGAAAGTTATGCCCATTTCCGTGAACGCATGCAGAACCGGAAACATGGATTTGGAATTAGCATATCCCTTTCGGATCGGATCGGCTCGGCCTAGGAGGACCGGATCGGATTAAGACATCACTCCTTCACCAACTCAGCATCTTCCCTTCAACGCACAGGTGCCGGCTCGGATTGGAGACCCCGGTTCGGATCGGGATGAGGCAGACCCGACCCGCCTGCATTAATCTACACAAAACTTCGCAATGTCTTCGGCTCGAAAGCTCCGCACCTGTTCGGATCGGGACCGAACCGATAACCTTCTACTCTACACAGAAGTGCGCGCACGCTCTCTGCTGGAACAACCGGCTCGGTTCGGATCCGATCCGAACCGACTGGGCCTGCTGATGCCACACTTCAGATTTGACCGATTCTCTTGCCATAACCACCTCGTACAAACGCGGATCGGCCTCCACCCGTCCTAGCACGACGTGATGACCACTTCTCCACTACTTCCAAGATCACCTCAGCGCGTGCCACGTGCGCCTACGATCCGACCCGATTCAGACTCCCTGGCACTCCTCTACGCCTGTAAATACACAACGACATGGCCATTTCAAGTGACTTTTGGCACTTGTTCTGGAGGGATTCCACCATTATCGACACAAGGACTTTGTGAACAGCGGAAGACCGCCCTCTAATCAATCAAAACACGAGGATTTCGTGTATAATCTTCCCTTTAATCTCCTCTTCTTCACTGTAAACACGAGGATTTCGTGTATAAACTGCAAACAAACATCATTGTAATAGTTTTCTTAGGATTTAAGAAACTATAAAGTGGACGAAGGCTTGGATTGAGCCGAACCACTATAAAAATATTGTGCGTATCCTTTACTTTTACTGGTTTTTCTGCATTGTTCTGTGGTCGTGAGGTTGTCACGTTGAATTTGGGTGTTAGTACCAAAATTTGGTCTAACATTTTCACATATATTTGCTTTCTCTTCTTCGCAGGTATGGATTATACTTGCAGCTGGCAGGCCCGGCGCGGCCTTGGATTTCTTGGATTATCCAGAACACATCTTCCTTCATTCAGCAAGATATGTTCTAGGGGATAAAATGTTGACCCGCGTTTTAGTCAAAGCAGTCATACATGGAATCTCTTCTCAACAATACGCTCAAGTGTTGGGAATACCGTCAGAAGACAGCAAGCGATTTGGTTGAAATCGCATCACAAACAAAGAATGGCCCGGAACTCCTATCAGACGACCTTTTCTGGGCCCGAAATCATCAGTTACGGAGCTGAGCTCTGTAATTCTCGTAGCTCTCTGAATAAGCTTCAGTTTGAGCTTTGGTTCAACTCAATCGGACTTACGGTTTGAAAGTTATGCCCATTTCCGTGAACGCATGCAGAACCGGAAACATGGATTTGGAATTAGCATATCCCTTTCGGATCGGATCGGCTCGGCCTAGGAGGACCGGATCGGATTAAGACATCACTCCTTCACCAACTCAGCATCTTCCCTTCAACGCACAGGTGCCGGCTCGGATTGGAGACCCCGGTTCGGATCGGGATGAGGCAGACCCGACCCGCCTGCATTAATCTACACAAAACTTCGCAATGTCTTCGGCTCGAAAGCTCCGCACCTGTTCGGATCGGGACCGAACCGATAACCTTCTACTCTACACAGAAGTGCGCGCACGCTCTCTGCTGGAACAACCGGCTCGGTTCGGATCCGATCCGAACCGACTGGGCCTGCTGATGCCACACTTCAGATTTGACCGATTCTCTTGCCATAACCACCTCGTACAAACGCGGATCGGCCTCCACCCGTCCTAGCACGACGTGATGACCACTTCTCCACTACTTCCAAGATCACCTCAGCGCGTGCCACGTGCGCCTACGATCCGACCCGATTCAGACTCCCTGGCACTCCTCTACGCCTGTAAATACACAACGACATGGCCATTTCAAGTGACTTTTGGCACTTGTTCTGGAGGGATTCCACCATTATCGACACAAGGACTTTGTGAACAGCGGAAGACCGCCCTCTAATCAATCAAAACACGAGGATTTCGTGTATAATCTTCCCTTTAATCTCCTCTTCTTCACTGTAAACACGAGGATTTCGTGTATAAACTGCAAACAAACATCATTGTAATAGTTTTCTTAGGATTTAAGAAACTATAAAGTGGACGAAGGCTTGGATTGAGCCGAACCACTATAAAAATATTGTGCGTATCCTTTACTTTTACTGGTTTTTCTGCATTGTTCTGTGGTCGTGAGGTTGTCACGTTGAATTTGGGTGTTAGTACCAAAATTTGGTCTAACATTTTCACATATATTTGCTTTCTCTTCTTCGCAGGTATGGATTATACTTGCAGCTGGCAGGCCCGGCGCGGCCTTGGATTTCTTGGATTATCCAGAACACATCTTCCTTCATTCAGCAAGATATGTTCTAGGGGATAAAATGTTGACCCGCGTTTTAGTCAAAGCAGTCATACATGGAATCTCTTCTCAACAATACGCTCAAGTGTTGGGAATACCGTCAGAAGACAGCAAGCGATTTGGTTGAAATCGCATCACAAACAAAGAATGGCCCGGAACTCCTATCAGACGACCTTTTCTGGGCCCGAAATCATCAGTTACGGAGCTGAGCTCTGTAATTCTCGTAGCTCTCTGAATAAGCTTCAGTTTGAGCTTTGGTTCAACTCAATCGGACTTACGGTTTGAAAGTTATGCCCATTTCCGTGAACGCATGCAGAACCGGAAACATGGATTTGGAATTAGCATATCCCTTTCGGATCGGATCGGCTCGGCCTAGGAGGACCGGATCGGATTAAGACATCACTCCTTCACCAACTCAGCATCTTCCCTTCAACGCACAGGTGCCGGCTCGGATTGGAGACCCCGGTTCGGATCGGGATGAGGCAGACCCGACCCGCCTGCATTAATCTACACAAAACTTCGCAATGTCTTCGGCTCGAAAGCTCCGCACCTGTTCGGATCGGGACCGAACCGATAACCTTCTACTCTACACAGAAGTGCGCGCACGCTCTCTGCTGGAACAACCGGCTCGGTTCGGATCCGATCCGAACCGACTGGGCCTGCTGATGCCACACTTCAGATTTGACCGATTCTCTTGCCATAACCACCTCGTACAAACGCGGATCGGCCTCCACCCGTCCTAGCACGACGTGATGACCACTTCTCCACTACTTCCAAGATCACCTCAGCGCGTGCCACGTGCGCCTACGATCCGACCCGATTCAGACTCCCTGGCACTCCTCTACGCCTGTAAATACACAACGACATGGCCATTTCAAGTGACTTTTGGCACTTGTTCTGGAGGGATTCCACCATTATCGACACAAGGACTTTGTGAACAGCGGAAGACCGCCCTCTAATCAATCAAAACACGAGGATTTCGTGTATAATCTTCCCTTTAATCTCCTCTTCTTCACTGTAAACACGAGGATTTCGTGTATAAACTGCAAACAAACATCATTGTAATAGTTTTCTTAGGATTTAAGAAACTATAAAGTGGACGAAGGCTTGGATTGAGCCGAACCACTATAAAAATATTGTGCGTATCCTTTACTTTTACTGGTTTTTCTGCATTGTTCTGTGGTCGTGAGGTTGTCACGTTGAATTTGGGTGTTAGTACCAAAATTTGGTCTAACATTTTCACATATATTTGCTTTCTCTTCTTCGCAGGTATGGATTATACTTGCAGCTGGCAGGCCCGGCGCGGCCTTGGATTTCTTGGATTATCCAGAACACATCTTCCTTCATTCAGCAAGATATGTTCTAGGGGATAAAATGTTGACCCGCGTTTTAGTCAAAGCAGTCATACATGGAATCTCTTCTCAACAATACGCTCAAGTGTTGGGAATACCGTCAGAAGACAGCAAGCGATTTGGTTGAAATCGCATCACAAACAAAGAATGGCCCGGAACTCCTATCAGACGACCTTTTCTGGGCCCGAAATCATCAGTTACGGAGCTGAGCTCTGTAATTCTCGTAGCTCTCTGAATAAGCTTCAGTTTGAGCTTTGGTTCAACTCAATCGGACTTACGGTTTGAAAGTTATGCCCATTTCCGTGAACGCATGCAGAACCGGAAACATGGATTTGGAATTAGCATATCCCTTTCGGATCGGATCGGCTCGGCCTAGGAGGACCGGATCGGATTAAGACATCACTCCTTCACCAACTCAGCATCTTCCCTTCAACGCACAGGTGCCGGCTCGGATTGGAGACCCCGGTTCGGATGGGGATGAGGCAGACCCGACCCGCCTGCATTAATCTACACAAAACTTCGCAATGTCTTCGGCTCGAAAGCTCCGCACCGGTTCGGATCGGGACCGAACCGATAACCTTCTACTCTACACAGAAGTGCGCGCACGCTCTCTGCTGGAACAACCGGCTCGGTTCGGATCCGATCCGAACCGACTGGGCCTGCTGATGCCACACTTCAGATCTGACCGATTCTCTTGCCATAACCACCTCGTACAAACGCGGATCGGCCTCCACCCGTCCTAGCACGACGTGATGACCACTTCTCCACTACTTCCAAGATCACCTCAGCGCGTGCCACGTGCGCCTACGATCCGACCCGATTCAGACTCCCTGGCACTCCTCTACGCCTGTAAATACACAACGACATGGCCATTTCAAGGGACTTTTGGCACTAGTTCTGGAGGGATTCCACCATTATCGACACAAGGACTTTGTGAACAGCGGAAGACCGCCCTCTAATCAATCAAAACACGAGGATTTCGTGTATAATCTTCCCTTTAATCTCCTCTTCTTCACTGTAAACACGACGATTTCGTGTATAAACTGCAAACAAACATCATTGTAATAGTTTTCTTAGGATTTAAGAAACTATAAAGTGGACGAAGGCTTGGATTGAGCCGAACCACTATAAAAATATTGTGCGTATCCTTTACTTTTACTGGTTTTTCTGCATTGTTCTGTGGTCGTGAGGTTGTCACGTTGAATTTGGGTGTTAGTACCAAAATTTGGTCTAACATTTTCACATATATTTGCTTTCTCTTCTTCGCAGGTATGGATTATACTTGCAGCTGGCAGGCCCGGCGCGGCCTTGGATTTCTTGGATTATCCAGAACACATCTTCCTTCATTCAGCAAGATATGTTCTAGGGGATAAAATGTTGACCCGCGTTTTAGTCAAAGCAGTCATACATGGAATCTCTTCTCAACAATACGCTCAAGTGTTGGGAATACCGTCAGAAGACAGCAAGCGATTTGGTTGAAATCGCATCACAAACAAAGAATGGCCCGGAACTCCTATCAGACGACCTTTTCTGGGCCCGAAATCATCAGTTACGGAGCTGAGCTCTGTAATTCTCGTAGCTCTCTGAATAAGCTTCAGTTTGAGCTTTGGTTCAACTCAATCGGACTTACGGTTTGAAAGTTATGCCCATTTCCGTGAACGCATGCAGAACCGGAAACATGGATTTGGAATTAGCATATCCCTTTCGGATCGGATCGGCTCGGCCTAGGAGGACCGGATCGGATTAAGACATCACTCCTTCACCAACTCAGCATCTTCCCTTCAACGCACAGGTGCCGGCTCGGATTGGAGACCCCGGTTCGGATCGGGATGAGGCAGACCCGACCCGCCTGCATTAATCTACACAAAACTTCGCAATGTCTTCGGCTCGAAAGCTCCGCACCTGTTCGGATCGGGACCGAACCGATAACCTTCTACTCTACACAGAAGTGCGCGCACGCTCTCTGCTGGAACAACCGGCTCGGTTCGGATCCGATCCGAACCGACTGGGCCTGCTGATGCCACACTTCAGATTTGACCGATTCTCTTGCCATAACCACCTCGTACAAACGCGGATCGGCCTCCACCCGTCCTAGCACGACGTGATGACCACTTCTCCACTACTTCCAAGATCACCTCAGCGCGTGCCACGTGCGCCTACGATCCGACCCGATTCAGACTCCCTGGCACTCCTCTACGCCTGTAAATACACAACGACATGGCCATTTCAAGTGACTTTTGGCACTTGTTCTGGAGGGATTCCACCATTATCGACACAAGGACTTTGTGAACAGCGGAAGACCGCCCTCTAATCAATCAAAACACGAGGATTTCGTGTATAATCTTCCCTTTAATCTCCTCTTCTTCACTGTAAACACGAGGATTTCGTGTATAAACTGCAAACAAACATCATTGTAATAGTTTTCTTAGGATTTAAGAAACTATAAAGTGGACGAAGGCTTGGATTGAGCCGAACCACTATAAAAATATTGTGCGTATCCTTTACTTTTACTGGTTTTTCTGCATTGTTCTGTGGTCGTGAGGTTGTCACGTTGAATTTGGGTGTTAGTACCAAAATTTGGTCTAACATTTTCACATATATTTGCTTTCTCTTCTTCGCAGGTATGGATTATACTTGCAGCTGGCAGGCCCGGCGCGGCCTTGGATTTCTTGGATTATCCAGAACACATCTTCCTTCATTCAGCAAGATATGTTCTAGGGGATAAAATGTTGACCCGCGTTTTAGTCAAAGCAGTCATACATGGAATCTCTTCTCAACAATACGCTCAAGTGTTGGGAATACCGTCAGAAGACAGCAAGCGATTTGGTTGAAATCGCATCACAAACAAAGAATGGCCCGGAACTCCTATCAGACGACATTTTCTGGGCCCGAAATCATCAGTTACGGAGCTGAGCTCTGTAATTCTCGTAGCTCTCTGAATAAGCTTCAGTTTGAGCTTTGGTTCAACTCAATCGGACTTACGGTTTGAAAGTTATGCCCATTTCCGTGAACGCATGCAGAACCGGAAACATGGATTTGGAATTAGCATATCCCTTTCGGATCGGATCGGCTCGGCCTAGGAGGACCGGATCGGATTAAGACATCACTCCTTCACCAACTCAGCATCTTCCCTTCAACGCACAGGTGCCGGCTCGGATTGGAGACCCCGGTTCGGATGGGGATGAGGCAGACCCGACCCGCCTGCATTAATCTACACAAAACTTCGCAATGTCTTCGGCTCGAAAGCTCCGCACCGGTTCGGATCGGGACCGAACCGATAACCTTCTACTCTACACAGAAGTGCGCGCACGCTCTCTGCTGGAACAACCGGCTCGGTTCGGATCCGATCCGAACCGACTGGGCCTGCTGATGCCACACTTCAGATTTGACCGATTCTCTTGCCATAACCACCTCGTACAAACGCGGATCGGCCTCCACCCGTCCTAGCACGACGTGATGACCACTTCTCCACTACTTCCAAGATCACCTCAGCGCGTGCCACGTGCGCCTACGATCCGACCCGATTCAGACTCCCTGGCACTCCTCTACGCCTGTAAATACACAACGACATGGCCATTTCAAGTGACTTTTGGCACTTGTTCTGGAGGGATTCCACCATTATCGACACAAGGACTTTGTGAACAGCGGAAGACCGCCCTCTAATCAATCAAAACACGAGGATTTCGTGTATAATCTTCCCTTTAATCTCCTCTTCTTCACTGTAAACACGAGGATTTCGTGTATAAACTGCAAACAAACATCATTGTAATAGTTTTCTTAGGATTTAAGAAACTATAAAGTGGACGAAGGCTTGGATTGAGCCGAACCACTATAAAAATATTGTGCGTATCCTTTACTTTTACTGGTTTTTCTGCATTGTTCTGTGGTCGTGAGGTTGTCACGTTGAATTTGGGTGTTAGTACCAAAATTTGGTCTAACATTTTCACATATATTTGCTTTCTCTTCTTCGCAGGTATGGATTATACTTGCAGCTGGCAGGCCCGGCGCGGCCTTGGATTTCTTGGATTATCCAGAACACATCTTCCTTCATTCAGCAAGATATGTTCTAGGGGATAAAATGTTGACCCGCGTTTTAGTCAAAGCAGTCATACATGGAATCTCTTCTCAACAATACGCTCAAGTGTTGGGAATACCGTCAGAAGACAGCAAGCGATTTGGTTGAAATCGCATCACAAACAAAGAATGGCCCGGAACTCCTATCAGACGACCTTTTCTGGGCCCGAAATCATCAGTTACGGAGCTGGGCTCTGTAATTCTCGTAGCTCTCTGAATAAGCTTCAGTTTGAGCTTTGGTTCAACTCAATCGGACTTACGGTTTGAAAGTTATGCCCATTTCTGTGAACGCATGCAGAACCGGAAACTTGGATTTGGAATTAGCATATCCCTTTCGGATCGGATCGGCTCGGCCTAGGAGGACCGGATCGGATTAAGACATCACTCCTTCACCAACTCAGCATCTTCCCTTCAACGCACAGGTGCCGGCTCGGATTGGAGACCCCGGTTCGGATCGGGATGAGGCAGACCCGACCCGCCTGCATTAATCTACACAAAACTTCGCAATGTCTTCGGCTCGAAAGCTCCGCACCTGTTCGGATCGGGACCGAACCGATAACCTTCTACTCTACACAGAAGTGCGCGCACGCTCTCTGCTGGAACAACCGGCTCGGTTCGGATCCGATCCGAACCGACTGGGCCTGCTGATGCCACACTTCAGATTTGACCGATTCTCTTGCCATAACCACCTCGTACAAACGCGGATCGGCCTCCACCCGTCCTAGCACGACGTGATGACCACTTCTCCACTACTTCCAAGATCACCTCAGCGCGTGCCACGTGCGCCTACGATCCGACCCGATTCAGACTCCCTGGCACTCCTCTACGCCTGTAAATACACAACGACATGGCCATTTCAAGGGACTTTTGGCACTTGTTCTGGAGGGATTCCACCATTATCGACACAAGGACTTTGTGAACAGCGGAAGACCGCCCTCTAATCAATCAAAACACGAGGATTTCGTGTATAATCTTCCCTTTAATCTCCTCTTCTTCACTGTAAACACGACGATTTCGTGTATAAACTGCAAACAAACATCATTGTAATAGTTTTCTTAGGATTTAAGAAACTATAAAGTGGACGAAGGCTTGGATTGAGCCGAACCACTATAAAAATATTGTGCGTATCCTTTACTTTTACTGGTTTTTCTGCATTGTTCTGTGGTCGTGAGGTTGTCACGTTGAATTTGGGTGTTAGTACCAAAATTTGGTCTAACATTTTCACATATATTTGCTTTCTCTTCTTCGCAGGTATGGATTATACTTGCAGCTGGCAGGCCCGGCGCGGCCTTGGATTTCTTGGATTATCCAGAACACATCTTCCTTCATTCAGCAAGATATGTTCTAGGGGATAAAATGTTGACCCGCGTTTTAGTCAAAGCAGTCATACATGGAATCTCTTCTCAACAATACGCTCAAGTGTTGGGAATACCGTCAGAAGACAGCAAGCGATTTGGTTGAAATCGCATCACAAACAAAGAATGGCCCGGAACTCCTATCAGACGACCTTTTCTGGGCCCGAAATCATCAGTTACGGAGCTGAGCTCTGTAATTCTCGTAGCTCTCTGAATAAGCTTCAGTTTGAGCTTTGGTTCAACTCAATCGGACTTACGGTTTGAAAGTTATGCCCATTTCCGTGAACGCATGCAGAACCGGAAACTTGGATTTGGAATTAGCATATCCCTTTCGGATCGGATCGGCTCGGCCTAGGAGGACCGGATCGGATTAAGACATCACTCCTTCACCAACTCAGCATCTTCCCTTCAATGCACAGGTGCCGGCTCGGATTGGAGACCCCGGTTCGGATCGGGATGAGGCAGACCCGACCCGCCTGCATTAATCTACACAAAACTTCGCAATGTCTTCGGCTCGAAAGATCCGCACCTGTTCGGATCGGGACCGAACCGATAACCTTCTACTCTACACAGAAGTGCGCGCACGCTCTCTGCTGGAACAACCGGCTCGGTTCGGATCCGATCCGAACCGACTGGGCCTGCTGATGCCACACTTCAGATCTGACCGATTCTCTTGCCATAACCACCTCGTACAAACGCGGATCGGCCTCCACCCGTCCTAGCACGACGTGATGACCACTTCTCCACTACTTCCAAGATCACCTCAGCGCGTGCCACGTGCGCCTACGATCCGACCCGATTCAGACTCCCTGGCACTCCTCTACGCCTGTAAATACACAACGACATGGCCATTTCAAGGGACTTTTGGCACTAGTTCTGGAGGGATTCCACCATTATCGACACAAGGACTTTGTGAACAGCGGAAGACCGCCCTCTAATCAATCAAAACACGAGGATTTCGTGTATAATCTTCCCTTTAATCTCCTCTTCTTCACTGTAAACACGACGATTTCGTGTATAAACTGCAAACAAACATCATTGTAATAGTTTTCTTAGGATTTAAGAAACTATAAAGTGGACGAAGGCTTGGATTGAGCCGAACCACTATAAAAATATTGTGCGTATCCTTTACTTTTACTGGTTTTTCTGCATTGTTCTGTGGTCGTGAGGTTGTCACGTTGAATTTGGGTGTTAGTACCAAAATTTGGTCTAACATTTTCACATATATTTGCTTTCTCTTCTTCGCAGGTATGGATTATACTTGCAGCTGGCAGGCCCGGCGCGGCCTTGGATTTCTTGGATTATCCAGAACACATCTTCCTTCATTCAGCAAGATATGTTCTAGGGGATAAAATGTTGACCCGCGTTTTAGTCAAAGCAGTCATACATGGAATCTCTTCTCAACAATACGCTCAAGTGTTGGGAATACCGTCAGAAGACAGCAAGCGATTTGGTTGAAATCGCATCACAAACAAAGAATGGCCCGGAACTCCTATCAGACGACCTTTTCTGGGCCCGAAATCATCAGTTACGGAGCTGAGCTCTGTAATTCTCGTAGCTCTCTGAATAAGCTTCAGTTTGAGCTTTGGTTCAACTCAATCGGACTTACGGTTTGAAAGTTATGCCCATTTCCGTGAACGCATGCAGAACCGGAAACTTGGATTTGGAATTAGCATATCCCTTTCGGATCGGATCGGCTCGGCCTAGGAGGACCGGATCGGATTAAGACATCACTCCTTCACCAACTCAGCATCTTCCCTTCAATGCACAGGTGCCGGCTCGGATTGGAGACCCCGGTTCGGATCGGGATGAGGCAGACCCGACCCGCCTGCATTAATCTACACAAAACTTCGCAATGTCTTCGGCTCGAAAGATCCGCACCTGTTCGGATCGGGACCGAACCGATAACCTTCTACTCTACACAGAAGTGCGCGCACGCTCTCTGCTGGAACAACCGGCTCGGTTCGGATCCGATCCGAACCGACTGGGCCTGCTGATGCCACACTTCAGATCTGACCGATTCTCTTGCCATAACCACCTCGTACAAACGCGGATCGGCCTCCACCCGTCCTAGCACGACGTGATGACCACTTCTCCACTACTTCCAAGATCACCTCAGCGCGTGCCACGTGCGCCTACGATCCGACCCGATTCAGACTCCCTGGCACTCCTCTACGCCTGTAAATACACAACGACATGGCCATTTCAAGGGACTTTTGGCACTAGTTCTGGAGGGATTCCACCATTATCGACACAAGGACTTTGTGAACAGCGGAAGACCGCCCTCTAATCAATCAAAACACGAGGATTTCGTGTATAATCTTCCCTTTAATCTCCTCTTCTTCACTGTAAACACGACGATTTCGTGTATAAACTGCAAACAAACATCATTGTAATAGTTTTCTTAGGATTTAAGAAACTATAAAGTGGACGAAGGCTTGGATTGAGCCGAACCACTATAAAAATATTGTGCGTATCCTTTACTTTTACTGGTTTTTCTGCATTGTTCTGTGGTCGTGAGGTTGTCACGTTGAATTTGGGTGTTAGTACCAAAATTTGGTCTAACATTTTCACATATATTTGCTTTCTCTTCTTCGCAGGTATGGATTATACTTGCAGCTGGCAGGCCCGGCGCGGCCTTGGATTTCTTGGATTATCCAGAACACATCTTCCTTCATTCAGCAAGATATGTTCTAGGGGATAAAATGTTGACCCGCGTTTTAGTCAAAGCAGTCATACATGGAATCTCTTCTCAACAATACGCTCAAGTGTTGGGAATACCGTCAGAAGACAGCAAGCGATTTGGTTGAAATCGCATCACAAACAAAGAATGGCCCGGAACTCCTATCAGACGACCTTTTCTGGGCCCGAAATCATCAGTTACGGAGCTGAGCTCTGTAATTCTCGTAGCTCTCTGAATAAGCTTCAGTTTGAGCTTTGGTTCAACTCAATCGGACTTACGGTTTGAAAGTTATGCCCATTTCCGTGAACGCATGCAGAACCGGAAACTTGGATTTGGAATTAGCATATCCCTTTCGGATCGGATCGGCTCGGCCTAGGAGGACCGGATCGGATTAAGACATCACTCCTTCACCAACTCAGCATCTTCCCTTCAATGCACAGGTGCCGGCTCGGATTGGAGACCCCGGTTCGGATCGGGATGAGGCAGACCCGACCCGCCTGCATTAATCTACACAAAACTTCGCAATGTCTTCGGCTCGAAAGATCCGCACCTGTTCGGATCGGGACCGAACCGATAACCTTCTACTCTACACAGAAGTGCGCGCACGCTCTCTGCTGGAACAACCGGCTCGGTTCGGATCCGATCCGAACCGACTGGGCCTGCTGATGCCACACTTCAGATCTGACCGATTCTCTTGCCATAACCACCTCGTACAAACGCGGATCGGCCTCCACCCGTCCTAGCACGACGTGATGACCACTTCTCCACTACTTCCAAGATCACCTCAGCGCGTGCCACGTGCGCCTACGATCCGACCCGATTCAGACTCCCTGGCACTCCTCTACGCCTGTAAATACACAACGACATGGCCATTTCAAGGGACTTTTGGCACTAGTTCTGGAGGGATTCCACCATTATCGACACAAGGACTTTGTGAACAGCGGAAGACCGCCCTCTAATCAATCAAAACACGAGGATTTCGTGTATAATCTTCCCTTTAATCTCCTCTTCTTCACTGTAAACACGACGATTTCGTGTATAAACTGCAAACAAACATCATTGTAATAGTTTTCTTAGGATTTAAGAAACTATAAAGTGGACGAAGGCTTGGATTGAGCCGAACCACTATAAAAATATTGTGCGTATCCTTTACTTTTACTGGTTTTTCTGCATTGTTCTGTGGTCGTGAGGTTGTCACGTTGAATTTGGGTGTTAGTACCAAAATTTGGTCTAACATTTTCACATATATTTGCTTTCTCTTCTTCGCAGGTATGGATTATACTTGCAGCTGGCAGGCCCGGCGCGGCCTTGGATTTCTTGGATTATCCAGAACACATCTTCCTTCATTCAGCAAGATATGTTCTAGGGGATAAAATGTTGACCCGCGTTTTAGTCAAAGCAGTCATACATGGAATCTCTTCTCAACAATACGCTCAAGTGTTGGGAATACCGTCAGAAGACAGCAAGCGATTTGGTTGAAATCGCATCACAAACAAAGAATGGCCCGGAACTCCTATCAGACGACCTTTTCTGGGCCCGAAATCATCAGTTACGGAGCTGAGCTCTGTAATTCTCGTAGCTCTCTGAATAAGCTTCAGTTTGAGCTTTGGTTCAACTCAATCGGACTTACGGTTTGAAAGTTATGCCCATTTCCGTGAACGCATGCAGAACCGGAAACATGGATTTGGAATTAGCATATCCCTTTCGGATCGGATCGGCTCGGCCTAGGAGGACCGGATCGGATTAAGACATCACTCCTTCACCAACTCAGCATCTTCCCTTCAACGCACAGGTGCCGGCTCGGATTGGAGACCCCGGTTCGGATCGGGATGAGGCAGACCCGACCCGCCTGCATTAATCTACACAAAACTTCGCAATGTCTTCGGCTCGAAAGCTCCGCACCGGTTCGGATCGGGACCGAACCGATAACCTTCTACTCTACACAGAAGTGCGCGCACGCTCTCTGCTGGAACAACCGGCTCGGTTCGGATCCGATCCGAACCGACTGGGCCTGCTGATGCCACACTTCAGATTTGACCGATTCTCTTGCCATAACCACCTCGTACAAACGCGGATCGGCCTCCACCCGTCCTAGCACGACGTGATGACCACTTCTCCACTACTTCCAAGATCACCTCAGCGCGTGCCACGTGCGCCTACGATCCGACCCGATTCAGACTCCCTGGCACTCCTCTACGCCTGTAAATACACAACGACATGGCCATTTCAAGTGACTTTTGGCACTTGTTCTGGAGGGATTCCACCATTATCGACACAAGGACTTTGTGAACAGCGGAAGACCGCCCTCTAATCAATCAAAACACGAGGATTTCGTGTATAATCTTCCCTTTAATCTCCTCTTCTTCACTGTAAACACGAGGATTTCGTGTATAAACTGCAAACAAACATCATTGTAATAGTTTTCTTAGGATTTAAGAAACTATAAAGTGGACGAAGGCTTGGATTGAGCCGAACCACTATAAAAATATTGTGCGTATCCTTTACTTTTACTGGTTTTTCTGCATTGTTCTGTGGTCGTGAGGTTGTCACGTTGAATTTGGGTGTTAGTACCAAAATTTGGTCTAACATTTTCACATATATTTGCTTTCTCTTCTTCGCAGGTATGGATTATACTTGCAGCTGGCAGGCCCGGCGCGGCCTTGGATTTCTTGGATTATCCAGAACACATCTTCCTTCATTCAGCAAGATATGTTCTAGGGGATAAAATGTTGACCCGCGTTTTAGTCAAAGCAGTCATACATGGAATCTCTTCTCAACAATACGCTCAAGTGTTGGGAATACCGTCAGAAGACAGCAAGCGATTTGGTTGAAATCGCATCACAAACAAAGAATGGCCCGGAACTCCTATCAGACGACCTTTTCTGGGCCCGAAATCATCAGTTACGGAGCTGAGCTCTGTAATTCTCGTAGCTCTCTGAATAAGCTTCAGTTTGAGCTTTGGTTCAACTCAATCGGACTTACGGTTTGAAAGTTATGCCCATTTCCGTGAACGCATGCAGAACCGGAAACTTGGATTTGGAATTAGCATATCCCTTTCGGATCGGATCGGCTCGGCCTAGGAGGACCGGATCGGATTAAGACATCACTCCTTCACCAACTCAGCATCTTCCCTTCAACGCACAGGTGCCGGCTCGGATTGGAGACCCCGGTTCGGATCGGGATGAGGCAGACCCGACCCGCCTGCATTAATCTACACAAAACTTCGCAATGTCTTCGGCTCGAAAGCTCCGCACCGGTTCGGATCGGGACCGAACCGATAACCTTCTACTCTACACAGAAGTGCGCGCACGCTCTCTGCTGGAACAACCGGCTCGGTTCGGATCCGATCCGAACCGACTGGGCCTGCTGATGCCACACTTCAGATTTGACCGATTCTCTTGCCATAACCACCTCGTACAAACGCGGATCGGCCTCCACCCGTCCTAGCACGACGTGATGACCACTTCTCCACTACTTCCAAGATCACCTCAGCGCGTGCCACGTGCGCCTACGATCCGACCCGATTCAGACTCCCTGGCACTCCTCTACGCCTGTAAATACACAACGACATGGCCATTTCAAGGGACTTTTGGCACTTGTTCTGGAGGGATTCCACCATTATCGACACAAGGACTTTGTGAACAGCGGAAGACCGCCCTCTAATCAATCAAAACACGAGGATTTCGTGTATAATCTTCCCTTTAATCTCCTCTTCTTCACTGTAAACACGAGGATTTCGTGTATAAACTGCAAACAAACATCATTGTAATAGTTTTCTTAGGATTTAAGAAACTATAAAGTGGACGAAGGCTTGGATTGAGCCGAACCACTATAAAAATATTGTGCGTATCCTTTACTTTTACTGGTTTTTCTGCATTGTTCTGTGGTCGTGAGGTTGTCACGTTGAATTTGGGTGTTAGTACCAAAATTTGGTCTAACATTTTCACATATATTTGCTTTCTCTTCTTCGCAGGTATGGATTATACTTGCAGCTGGCAGGCCCGGCGCGGCCTTGGATTTCTTGGATTATCCAGAACACATCTTCCTTCATTCAGCAAGATATGTTCTAGGGGATAAAATGTTGACCCGCGTTTTAGTCAAAGCAGTCATACATGGAATCTCTTCTCAACAATACGCTCAAGTGTTGGGAATACCGTCAGAAGACAGCAAGCGATTTGGTTGAAATCGCATCACAAACAAAGAATGGCCCGGAACTCCTATCAGACGACCTTTTCTGGGCCCGACATCATCAGTTACGGAGCTGAGCTCTGTAATTCTCGTAGCTCTCTGAATAAGCTTCAGTTTGAGCTTTGGTTCAACTCAATCGGACTTACGGTTTGAAAGTTATGCCCATTTCCGTGAACGCATGCAGAACCGGAAACTTGGATTTGGAATTAGCATATCCCTTTCGGATCGGATCGGCTCGGCCTAGGAGGACCGGATCGGATTAAGACATCACTCCTTCACCAACTCAGCATCTTCCCTTCAACGCACAGGTGCCGGCTCGGATTGGAGACCCCGGTTCGGATCGGGATGAGGCAGACCCGACCCGCCTGCATTAATCTACACAAAACTTCGCAATGTCTTCGGCTCGAAAGATCCGCACCTGTTCGGATCGGGACCGAACCGATAACCTTCTACTCTACACAGAAGTGCGCGCACGCTCTCTGCTGGAACAACCGGCTCGGTTCGGATCCGATCCGAACCGACTGGGCCTGCTGATGCCACACTTCAGATCTGACCGATTCTCTTGCCATAACCACCTCGTACAAACGCGGATCGGCCTCCACCCGTCCTAGCACGACGTGATGACCACTTCTCCACTACTTCCAAGATCACCTCAGCGCGTGCCACGTGCGCCTACGATCCGACCCGATTCAGACTCCCTGGCACTCCTCTACGCCTGTAAATACACAACGACATGGCCATTTCAAGGGACTTTTGGCACTTGTTCTGGAGGGATTCCACCATTATCGACACAAGGACTTTGCGAACAGCGGAAGACCGCCCTCTAATCAATCAAAACACGAGGATTTCGTGTATAATCTTCCCTTTAATCTCCTCTTCTTCACTGTAAACACGAGGATTTCGTGTATAAACTGCAAACAAACATCATTGTAATAGTTTTCTTAGGATTTAAGAAACTATAAAGTGGACGAAGGCTTGGATTGAGCCGAACCACTATAAAAATATTGTGCGTATCCTTTACTTTTACTGGTTTTTCTGCATTGTTCTGTGGTCGTGAGGTTGTCACGTTGAATTTGGGTGTTAGTACCAAAATTTGGTCTAACATTTTCACATATATTTGCTTTCTCTTCTTCGCAGGTATGGATTATACTTGCAGCTGGCAGGCCCGGCGCGGCCTTGGATTTCTTGGATTATCCAGAACACATCTTCCTTCATTCAGCAAGATATGTTCTAGGGGATAAAATGTTGACCCGCGTTTTAGTCAAAGCAGTCATACATGGAATCTCTTCTCAACAATACGCTCAAGTGTTGGGAATACCGTCAGAAGACAGCAAGCGATTTGGTTGAAATCGCATCACAAACAAAGAATGGCCCGGAACTCCTATCAGACGACCTTTTCTGGGCCCGAAATCATCAGTTACGGAGCCAAGCTCTGTAATTCTCGTAGCTCTCTGAATAAGCTTCAGTTTGAGCTTTGGTTCAACTCAATCGGACTTACGGTTTGAAAGTTATGCCCATTTCCGTGAACGCATGCAGAACCGGAAACTTGGATTTGGAATTAGCATATCCCTTTCGGATCGGATCGGCTCGGCCTAGGAGGACCGGATCGGATTAAGACATCACTCCTTCACCAACTCAGCATCTTCCCTTCAACGCACAGGTGCCGGCTCGGATTGGAGACCCCGGTTCGGATCGGGATGAGGCAGACCCGACCCGCCTGCATTAATCTACACAAAACTTCGCAATGTCTTCGGCTCGAAAGATCCGCACCTGTTCGGATCGGGACCGAACCGATAACCTTCTACTCTACACAGAAGTGCGCGCACGCTCTCTGCTGGAACAACCGGCTCGGTTCGGATCCGATCCGAACCGACTGGGCCTGCTGATGCCACACTTCAGATCTGACCGATTCTCTTGCCATAACCACCTCGTACAAACGCGGATCGGCCTCCACCCGTCCTAGCACGACGTGATGACCACTTCTCCACTACTTCCAAGATCACCTCAGCGCGTGCCACGTGCGCCTACGATCCGACCCGATTCAGACTCCCTGGCACTCCTCTACGCCTGTAAATACACAACGACATGGCCATTTCAAGGGACTTTTGGCACTTGTTCTGGAGGGATTCCACCATTATCGACACAAGGACTTTGCGAACAGCGGAAGACCGCCCTCTAATCAATCAAAACACGAGGATTTCGTGTATAATCTTCCCTTTAATCTCCTCTTCTTCACTGTAAACACGAGGATTTCGTGTATAAACTGCAAACAAACATCATTGTAATAGTTTTCTTAGGATTTAAGAAACTATAAAGTGGACGAAGGCTTGGATTGAGCCGAACCACTATAAAAATATTGTGCGTATCCTTTACTTTTACTGGTTTTTCTGCATTGTTCTGTGGTCGTGAGGTTGTCACGTTGAATTTGGGTGTTAGTACCAAAATTTGGTCTAACATTTTCACATATATTTGCTTTCTCTTCTTCGCAGGTATGGATTATACTTGCAGCTGGCAGGCCCGGCGCGGCCTTGGATTTCTTGGATTATCCAGAACACATCTTCCTTCATTCAGCAAGATATGTTCTAGGGGATAAAATGTTGACCCGCGTTTTAGTCAAAGCAGTCATACATGGAATCTCTTCTCAACAATACGCTCAAGTGTTGGGAATACCGTCAGAAGACAGCAAGCGATTTGGTTGAAATCGCATCACAAACAAAGAATGGCCCGGAACTCCTATCAGACGACCTTTTCTGGGCCCGAAATCATCAGTTACGGAGCCAAGCTCTGTAATTCTCGTAGCTCTCTGAATAAGCTTCAGTTTGAGCTTTGGTTCAACTCAATCGGACTTACGGTTTGAAAGTTATGCCCATTTCCGTGAACGCATGCAGGACCGGAAACTTGGATTTGGAATTAGCATATCCCTTTCGGATCGGATCGGCTCGGCCTAGGAGGACCGGATCGGATTAAGACATCACTCCTTCACCAACTCAGCATCTTCCCTTCAACGCACAGGTGCCGGCTCGGATTGGAGACCCCGGTTCGGATCGGGATGAGGCAGACCCGACCCGCCTGCATTAATCTACACAAAACTTCGCAATGTCTTCGGCTCGAAAGCTCCGCACCGGTTCGGATCGGGACCGAACCGATAACCTTCTACTCTACACAGAAGTGCGCGCACGCTCTCTGCTGGAACAACCGGCTCGGTTCGGATCCGATCCGAACCGACTGGGCCTGCTGATGCCACACTTCAGATTTGACCGATTCTCTTGCCATAACCACCTCGTACAAACGCGGATCGGCCTCCACCCGTCCTAGCACGACGTGATGACCACTTCTCCACTACTTCCAAGATCACCTCAGCGCGTGCCACGTGCGCCTACGATCCGACCCGATTCAGACTCCCTGGCACTCCTCTACGCCTGTAAATACACAACGACATGGCCATTTCAAGGGACTTTTGGCACTTGTTCTGGAGGGATTCCACCATTATCGACACAAGGACTTTGCGAACAGCGGAAGACCGCCCTCTAATCAATCAAAACACGAGGATTTCGTGTATAATCTTCCCTTTAATCTCCTCTTCTTCACTGTAAACACGAGGATTTCGTGTATAAACTGCAAACAAACATCATTGTAATAGTTTTCTTAGGATTTAAGAAACTATAAAGTGGACGAAGGCTTGGATTGAGCCGAACCACTATAAAAATATTGTGCGTATCCTTTACTTTTACTGGTTTTTCTGCATTGTTCTGTGGTCGTGAGGTTGTCACGTTGAATTTGGGTGTTAGTACCAAAATTTGGTCTAACATTTTCACATATATTTGCTTTCTCTTCTTCGCAGGTATGGATTATACTTGCAGCTGGCAGGCCCGGCGCGGCCTTGGATTTCTTGGATTATCCAGAACACATCTTCCTTCATTCAGCAAGATATGTTCTAGGGGATAAAATGTTGACCCGCGTTTTAGTCAAAGCAGTCATACATGGAATCTCTTCTCAACAATACGCTCAAGTGTTGGGAATACCGTCAGAAGACAGCAAGCGATTTGGTTGAAATCGCATCACAAACAAAGAATGGCCCGGAACTCCTATCAGACGACCTTTTCTGGGCCCGAAATCATCAGTTACGGAGCCAAGCTCTGTAATTCTCGTAGCTCTCTGAATAAGCTTCAGTTTGAGCTTTGGTTCAACTCAATCGGACTTACGGTTTGAAAGTTATGCCCATTTCCGTGAACGCATGCAGGACCGGAAACTTGGATTTGGAATTAGCATATCCCTTTCGGATCGGATCGGCTCGGCCTAGGAGGACCGGATCGGATTAAGACATCACTCCTTCACCAACTCAGCATCTTCCCTTCAACGCACAGGTGCCGGCTCGGATTGGAGACCCCGGTTCGGATCGGGATGAGGCAGACCCGACCCGCCTGCATTAATCTACACAAAACTTCGCAATGTCTTCGGCTCGAAAGCTCCGCACCGGTTCGGATCGGGACCGAACCGATAACCTTCTACTCTACACAGAAGTGCGCGCACGCTCTCTGCTGGAACAACCGGCTCGGTTCGGATCCGATCCGAACCGACTGGGCCTGCTGATGCCACACTTCAGATTTGACCGATTCTCTTGCCATAACCACCTCGTACAAACGCGGATCGGCCTCCACCCGTCCTAGCACGACGTGATGACCACTTCTCCACTACTTCCAAGATCACCTCAGCGCGTGCCACGTGCGCCTACGATCCGACCCGATTCAGACTCCCTGGCACTCCTCTACGCCTGTAAATACACAACGACATGGCCATTTCAAGGGACTTTTGGCACTTGTTCTGGAGGGATTCCACCATTATCGACACAAGGACTTTGTGAACAGCGGAAGACCGCCCTCTAATCAATCAAAACACGAGGATTTCGTGTATAATCTTCCCTTTAATCTCCTCTTCTTCACTGTAAACACGAGGATTTCGTGTATAAACTGCAAACAAACATCATTGTAATAGTTTTCTTAGGATTTAAGAAACTATAAAGTGGACGAAGGCTTGGATTGAGCCGAACCACTATAAAAATATTGTGCGTATCCTTTACTTTTACTGGTTTTTCTGCATTGTTCTGTGGTCGTGAGGTTGTCACGTTGAATTTGGGTGTTAGTACCAAAATTTGGTCTAACATTTTCACATATATTTGCTTTCTCTTCTTCGCAGGTATGGATTATACTTGCAGCTGGCAGGCCCGGCGCGGCCTTGGATTTCTTGGATTATCCAGAACACATCTTCCTTCATTCAGCAAGATATGTTCTAGGGGATAAAATGTTGACCCGCGTTTTAGTCAAAGCAGTCATACATGGAATCTCTTCTCAACAATACGCTCAAGTGTTGGGAATACCGTCAGAAGACAGCAAGCGATTTGGTTGAAATCGCATCACAAACAAAGAATGGCCCGGAACTCCTATCAGACGACCTTTTCTGGGCCCGACATCATCAGTTACGGAGCTGAGCTCTGTAATTCTCGTAGCTCTCTGAATAAGCTTCAGTTTGAGCTTTGGTTCAACTCAATCGGACTTACGGTTTGAAAGTTATGCCCATTTCCGTGAACGCATGCAGAACCGGAAACTTGGATTTGGAATTAGCATATCCCTTTCGGATCGGATCGGCTCGGCCTAGGAGGACCGGATCGGATTAAGACATCACTCCTTCACCAACTCAGCATCTTCCCTTCAACGCACAGGTGCCGGCTCGGATTGGAGACCCCGGTTCGGATCGGGATGAGGCAGACCCGACCCGCCTGCATTAATCTACACAAAACTTCGCAATGTCTTCGGCTCGAAAGATCCGCACCTGTTCGGATCGGGACCGAACCGATAACCTTCTACTCTACACAGAAGTGCGCGCACGCTCTCTGCTGGAACAACCGGCTCGGTTCGGATCCGATCCGAACCGACTGGGCCTGCTGATGCCACACTTCAGATCTGACCGATTCTCTTGCCATAACCACCTCGTACAAACGCGGATCGGCCTCCACCCGTCCTAGCACGACGTGATGACCACTTCTCCACTACTTCCAAGATCACCTCAGCGCGTGCCACGTGCGCCTACGATCCGACCCGATTCAGACTCCCTGGCACTCCTCTACGCCTGTAAATACACAACGACATGGCCATTTCAAGGGACTTTTGGCACTTGTTCTGGAGGGATTCCACCATTATCGACACAAGGACTTTGCGAACAGCGGAAGACCGCCCTCTAATCAATCAAAACACGAGGATTTCGTGTATAATCTTCCCTTTAATCTCCTCTTCTTCACTGTAAACACGAGGATTTCGTGTATAAACTGCAAACAAACATCATTGTAATAGTTTTCTTAGGATTTAAGAAACTATAAAGTGGACGAAGGCTTGGATTGAGCCGAACCACTATAAAAATATTGTGCGTATCCTTTACTTTTACTGGTTTTTCTGCATTGTTCTGTGGTCGTGAGGTTGTCACGTTGAATTTGGGTGTTAGTACCAAAATTTGGTCTAACATTTTCACATATATTTGCTTTCTCTTCTTCGCAGGTATGGATTATACTTGCAGCTGGCAGGCCCGGCGCGGCCTTGGATTTCTTGGATTATCCAGAACACATCTTCCTTCATTCAGCAAGATATGTTCTAGGGGATAAAATGTTGACCCGCGTTTTAGTCAAAGCAGTCATACATGGAATCTCTTCTCAACAATACGCTCAAGTGTTGGGAATACCGTCAGAAGACAGCAAGCGATTTGGTTGAAATCGCATCACAAACAAAGAATGGCCCGGAACTCCTATCAGACGACCTTTTCTGGGCCCGAAATCATCAGTTACGGAGCCAAGCTCTGTAATTCTCGTAGCTCTCTGAATAAGCTTCAGTTTGAGCTTTGGTTCAACTCAATCGGACTTACGGTTTGAAAGTTATGCCCATTTCCGTGAACGCATGCAGAACCGGAAACTTGGATTTGGAATTAGCATATCCCTTTCGGATCGGATCGGCTCGGCCTAGGAGGACCGGATCGGATTAAGACATCACTCCTTCACCAACTCAGCATCTTCCCTTCAACGCACAGGTGCCGGCTCGGATTGGAGACCCCGGTTCGGATCGGGATGAGGCAGACCCGACCCGCCTGCATTAATCTACACAAAACTTCGCAATGTCTTCGGCTCGAAAGATCCGCACCTGTTCGGATCGGGACCGAACCGATAACCTTCTACTCTACACAGAAGTGCGCGCACGCTCTCTGCTGGAACAACCGGCTCGGTTCGGATCCGATCCGAACCGACTGGGCCTGCTGATGCCACACTTCAGATCTGACCGATTCTCTTGCCATAACCACCTCGTACAAACGCGGATCGGCCTCCACCCGTCCTAGCACGACGTGATGACCACTTCTCCACTACTTCCAAGATCACCTCAGCGCGTGCCACGTGCGCCTACGATCCGACCCGATTCAGACTCCCTGGCACTCCTCTACGCCTGTAAATACACAACGACATGGCCATTTCAAGGGACTTTTGGCACTTGTTCTGGAGGGATTCCACCATTATCGACACAAGGACTTTGCGAACAGCGGAAGACCGCCCTCTAATCAATCAAAACACGAGGATTTCGTGTATAATCTTCCCTTTAATCTCCTCTTCTTCACTGTAAACACGAGGATTTCGTGTATAAACTGCAAACAAACATCATTGTAATAGTTTTCTTAGGATTTAAGAAACTATAAAGTGGACGAAGGCTTGGATTGAGCCGAACCACTATAAAAATATTGTGCGTATCCTTTACTTTTACTGGTTTTTCTGCATTGTTCTGTGGTCGTGAGGTTGTCACGTTGAATTTGGGTGTTAGTACCAAAATTTGGTCTAACATTTTCACATATATTTGCTTTCTCTTCTTCGCAGGTATGGATTATACTTGCAGCTGGCAGGCCCGGCGCGGCCTTGGATTTCTTGGATTATCCAGAACACATCTTCCTTCATTCAGCAAGATATGTTCTAGGGGATAAAATGTTGACCCGCGTTTTAGTCAAAGCAGTCATACATGGAATCTCTTCTCAACAATACGCTCAAGTGTTGGGAATACCGTCAGAAGACAGCAAGCGATTTGGTTGAAATCGCATCACAAACAAAGAATGGCCCGGAACTCCTATCAGACGACCTTTTCTGGGCCCGAAATCATCAGTTACGGAGCCAAGCTCTGTAATTCTCGTAGCTCTCTGAATAAGCTTCAGTTTGAGCTTTGGTTCAACTCAATCGGACTTACGGTTTGAAAGTTATGCCCATTTCCGTGAACGCATGCAGAACCGGAAACTTGGATTTGGAATTAGCATATCCCTTTCGGATCGGATCGGCTCGGCCTAGGAGGACCGGATCGGATTAAGACATCACTCCTTCACCAACTCAGCATCTTCCCTTCAACGCACAGGTGCCGGCTCGGATTGGAGACCCCGGTTCGGATCGGGATGAGGCAGACCCGACCCGCCTGCATTAATCTACACAAAACTTCGCAATGTCTCCGGCTCGAAAGCTCCGCACCGGTTCGGATCGGGACCGAACCGATAACCTTCTACTCTACACAGAAGTGCGCGCACGCTCTCTGCTGGAACAACCGGCTCGGTTCGGATCCGATCCGAACCGACTGGGCCTGCTGATGCCACACTTCAGATTTGACCGATTCTCTTGCCATAACCACCTCGTACAAACGCGGATCGGCCTCCACCCGTCCTAGCACGACGTGATGACCACTTCTCCACTACTTCCAAGATCACCTCAGCGCGTGCCACGTGCGCCTACGATCCGACCCGATTCAGACTCCCTGGCACTCCTCTACGCCTGTAAATACACAACGACATGGCCATTTCAAGGGACTTTTGGCACTTGTTCTGGAGGGATTCCACCATTATCGACACAAGGACTTTGCGAACAGCGGAAGACCGCCCTCTAATCAATCAAAACACGAGGATTTCGTGTATAATCTTCCCTTTAATCTCCTCTTCTTCACTGTAAACACGAGGATTTCGTGTATAAACTGCAAACAAACATCATTGTAATAGTTTTCTTAGGATTTAAGAAACTATAAAGTGGACGAAGGCTTGGATTGAGCCGAACCACTATAAAAATATTGTGCGTATCCTTTACTTTTACTGGTTTTTCTGCATTGTTCTGTGGTCGTGAGGTTGTCACGTTGAATTTGGGTGTTAGTACCAAAATTTGGTCTAACATTTTCACATATATTTGCTTTCTCTTCTTCGCAGGTATGGATTATACTTGCAGCTGGCAGGCCCGGCGCGGCCTTGGATTTCTTGGATTATCCAGAACACATCTTCCTTCATTCAGCAAGATATGTTCTAGGGGATAAAATGTTGACCCGCGTTTTAGTCAAAGCAGTCATACATGGAATCTCTTCTCAACAATACGCTCAAGTGTTGGGAATACCGTCAGAAGACAGCAAGCGATTTGGTTGAAATCGCATCACAAACAAAGAATGGCCCGGAACTCCTATCAGACGACCTTTTCTGGGCCCGAAATCATCAGTTACGGAGCCAAGCTCTGTAATTCTCGTAGCTCTCTGAATAAGCTTCAGTTTGAGCTTTGGTTCAACTCAATCGGACTTACGGTTTGAAAGTTATGCCCATTTCCGTGAACGCATGCAGAACCGGAAACTTGGATTTGGAATTAGCATATCCCTTTCGGATCGGATCGGCTCGGCCTAGGAGGACCGGATCGGATTAAGACATCACTCCTTCACCAACTCAGCATCTTCCCTTCAACGCACAGGTGCCGGCTCGGATTGGAGACCCCGGTTCGGATCGGGATGAGGCAGACCCGACCCGCCTGCATTAATCTACACAAAACTTCGCAATGTCTCCGGCTCGAAAGCTCCGCACCGGTTCGGATCGGGACCGAACCGATAACCTTCTACTCTACACAGAAGTGCGCGCACGCTCTCTGCTGGAACAACCGGCTCGGTTCGGATCCGATCCGAACCGACTGGGCCTGCTGATGCCACACTTCAGATTTGACCGATTCTCTTGCCATAACCACCTCGTACAAACGCGGATCGGCCTCCACCCGTCCTAGCACGACGTGATGACCACTTCTCCACTACTTCCAAGATCACCTCAGCGCGTGCCACGTGCGCCTACGATCCGACCCGATTCAGACTCCCTGGCACTCCTCTACGCCTGTAAATACACAACGACATGGCCATTTCAAGGGACTTTTGGCACTTGTTCTGGAGGGATTCCACCATTATCGACACAAGGACTTTGTGAACAGCGGAAGACCGCCCTCTAATCAATCAAAACACGAGGATTTCGTGTATAATCTTCCCTTTAATCTCCTCTTCTTCACTGTAAACACGAGGATTTCGTGTATAAACTGCAAACAAACATCATTGTAATAGTTTTCTTAGGATTTAAGAAACTATAAAGTGGACGAAGGCTTGGATTGAGCCGAACCACTATAAAAATATTGTGCGTATCCTTTACTTTTACTGGTTTTTCTGCATTGTTCTGTGGTCGTGAGGTTGTCACGTTGAATTTGGGTGTTAGTACCAAAATTTGGTCTAACATTTTCACATATATTTGCTTTCTCTTCTTCGCAGGTATGGATTATACTTGCAGCTGGCAGGCCCGGCGCGGCCTTGGATTTCTTGGATTATCCAGAACACATCTTCCTTCATTCAGCAAGATATGTTCTAGGGGATAAAATGTTGACCCGCGTTTTAGTCAAAGCAGTCATACATGGAATCTCTTCTCAACAATACGCTCAAGTGTTGGGAATACCGTCAGAAGACAGCAAGCGATTTGGTTGAAATCGCATCACAAACAAAGAATGGCCCGGAACTCCTATCAGACGACCTTTTCTGGGCCCGAAATCATCAGTTACGGAGCCAAGCTCTGTAATTCTCGTAGCTCTCTGAATAAGCTTCAGTTTGAGCTTTGGTTCAACTCAATCGGACTTACGGTTTGAAAGTTATGCCCATTTCCGTGAACGCATGCAGAACCGGAAACTTGGATTTGGAATTAGCATATCCCTTTCGGATCGGATCGGCTCGGCCTAGGAGGACCGGATCGGATTAAGACATCACTCCTTCACCAACTCAGCATCTTCCCTTCAACGCACAGGTGCCGGCTCGGATTGGAGACCCCGGTTCGGATCGGGATGAGGCAGACCCGACCCGCCTGCATTAATCTACACAAAACTTCGCAATGTCTCCGGCTCGAAAGCTCCGCACCGGTTCGGATCGGGACCGAACCGATAACCTTCTACTCTACACAGAAGTGCGCGCACGCTCTCTGCTGGAACAACCGGCTCGGTTCGGATCCGATCCGAACCGACTGGGCCTGCTGATGCCACACTTCAGATTTGACCGATTCTCTTGCCATAACCACCTCGTACAAACGCGGATCGGCCTCCACCCGTCCTAGCACGACGTGATGACCACTTCTCCACTACTTCCAAGATCACCTCAGCGCGTGCCACGTGCGCCTACGATCCGACCCGATTCAGACTCCCTGGCACTCCTCTACGCCTGTAAATACACAACGACATGGCCATTTCAAGGGACTTTTGGCACTTGTTCTGGAGGGATTCCACCATTATCGACACAAGGACTTTGTGAACAGCGGAAGACCGCCCTCTAATCAATCAAAACACGAGGATTTCGTGTATAATCTTCCCTTTAATCTCCTCTTCTTCACTGTAAACACGAGGATTTCGTGTATAAACTGCAAACAAACATCATTGTAATAGTTTTCTTAGGATTTAAGAAACTATAAAGTGGACGAAGGCTTGGATTGAGCCGAACCACTATAAAAATATTGTGCGTATCCTTTACTTTTACTGGTTTTTCTGCATTGTTCTGTGGTCGTGAGGTTGTCACGTTGAATTTGGGTGTTAGTACCAAAATTTGGTCTAACATTTTCACATATATTTGCTTTCTCTTCTTCGCAGGTATGGATTATACTTGCAGCTGGCAGGCCCGGCGCGGCCTTGGATTTCTTGGATTATCCAGAACACATCTTCCTTCATTCAGCAAGATATGTTCTAGGGGATAAAATGTTGACCCGCGTTTTAGTCAAAGCAGTCATACATGGAATCTCTTCTCAACAATACGCTCAAGTGTTGGGAATACCGTCAGAAGACAGCAAGCGATTTGGTTGAAATCGCATCACAAACAAAGAATGGCCCGGAACTCCTATCAGACGACCTTTTCTGGGCCCGAAATCATCAGTTACGGAGCTGAGCTCTGTAATTCTCGTAGCTCTCTGAATAAGCTTCAGTTTGAGCTTTGGTTCAACTCAATCGGACTTACGGTTTGAAAGTTATGCCCATTTCCGTGAACGCATGCAGAACCGGAAACTTGGATTTGGAATTAGCATATCCCTTTCGGATCGGATCGGCTCGGCCTAGGAGGACCGGATCGGATTAAGACATCACTCCTTCACCAACTCAGCATCTTCCCTTCAACGCACAGGTGCCGGCTCGGATTGGAGACCCCGGTTCGGATCGGGATGAGGCAGACCCGACCCGCCTGCATTAATCTACACAAAACTTCGCAATGTCTCCGGCTCGAAAGCTCCGCACCGGTTCGGATCGGGACCGAACCGATAACCTTCTACTCTACACAGAAGTGCGCGCACGCTCTCTGCTGGAACAACCGGCTCGGTTCGGATCCGATCCGAACCGACTGGGCCTGCTGATGCCACACTTCAGATTTGACCGATTCTCTTGCCATAACCACATCGTACAAACGCGGATCGGCCTCCACCCGTCCTAGCACGACGTGATGACCACTTCTCCACTACTTCCAAGATCACCTCAGCGCGTGCCACGTGCGCCTACGATCCGACCCGATTCAGACTCCCTGGCACTCCTCTACGCCTGTAAATACACAACGACATGGCCATTTCAAGGGACTTTTGGCACTTGTTCTGGAGGGATTCCACCATTATCGACACAAGGACTTTGTGAACAGCGGAAGACCGCCCTCTAATCAATCAAAACACGAGGATTTCGTGTATAATCTTCCCTTTAATCTCCTCTTCTTCACTGTAAACACGAGGATTTCGTGTATAAACTGCAAACAAACATCATTGTAATAGTTTTCTTAGGATTTAAGAAACTATAAAGTGGACGAAGGCTTGGATTGAGCCGAACCACTATAAAAATATTGTGCGTATCCTTTACTTTTACTGGTTTTTCTGCATTGTTCTGTGGTCGTGAGGTTGTCACGTTGAATTTGGGTGTTAGTACCAAAATTTGGTCTAACATTTTCACATATATTTGCTTTCTCTTCTTCGCAGGTATGGATTATACTTGCAGCTGGCAGGCCCGGCGCGGCCTTGGATTTCTTGGATTATCCAGAACACATCTTCCTTCATTCAGCAAGATATGTTCTAGGGGATAAAATGTTGACCCGCGTTTTAGTCAAAGCAGTCATACATGGAATCTCTTCTCAACAATACGCTCAAGTGTTGGGAATACCGTCAGAAGACAGCAAGCGATTTGGTTGAAATCGCATCACAAACAAAGAATGGCCCGGAACTCCTATCAGACGACCTTTTCTGGGCCCGAAATCATCAGTTACGGAGCTGAGCTCTGTAATTCTCGTAGCTCTCTGAATAAGCTTCAGTTTGAGCTTTGGTTCAACTCAATCGGACTTACGGTTTGAAAGTTATGCCCATTTCCGTGAACGCATGCAGAACCGGAAACTTGGATTTGGAATTAGCATATCCCTTTCGGATCGGATCGGCTCGGCCTAGGAGGACCGGATCGGATTAAGACATCACTCCTTCACCAACTCAGCATCTTCCCTTCAACGCACAGGTGCCGGCTCGGATTGGAGACCCCGGTTCGGATCGGGATGAGGCAGACCCGACCCGCCTGCATTAATCTACACAAAACTTCGCAATGTCTCCGGCTCGAAAGCTCCGCACCGGTTCGGATCGGGACCGAACCGATAACCTTCTACTCTACACAGAAGTGCGCGCACGCTCTCTGCTGGAACAACCGGCTCGGTTCGGATCCGATCCGAACCGACTGGGCCTGCTGATGCCACACTTCAGATTTGACCGATTCTCTTGCCATAACCACCTCGTACAAACGCGGATCGGCCTCCACCCGTCCTAGCACGACGTGATGACCACTTCTCCACTACTTCCAAGATCACCTCAGCGCGTGCCACGTGCGCCTACGATCCGACCCGATTCAGACTCCCTGGCACTCCTCTACGCCTGTAAATACACAACGACATGGCCATTTCAAGGGACTTTTGGCACTTGTTCTGGAGGGATTCCACCATTATCGACACAAGGACTTTGTGAACAGCGGAAGACCGCCCTCTAATCAATCAAAACACGAGGATTTCGTGTATAATCTTCCCTTTAATCTCCTCTTCTTCACTGTAAACACGAGGATTTCGTGTATAAACTGCAAACAAACATCATTGTAATAGTTTTCTTAGGATTTAAGAAACTATAAAGTGGACGAAGGCTTGGATTGAGCCGAACCACTATAAAAATATTGTGCGTATCCTTTACTTTTACTGGTTTTTCTGCATTGTTCTGTGGTCGTGAGGTTGTCACGTTGAATTTGGGTGTTAGTACCAAAATTTGGTCTAACATTTTCACATATATTTGCTTTCTCTTCTTCGCAGGTATGGATTATACTTGCAGCTGGCAGGCCCGGCGCGGCCTTGGATTTCTTGGATTATCCAGAACACATCTTCCTTCATTCAGCAAGATATGTTCTAGGGGATAAAATGTTGACCCGCGTTTTAGTCAAAGCAGTCATACATGGAATCTCTTCTCAACAATACGCTCAAGTGTTGGGAATACCGTCAGAAGACAGCAAGCGATTTGGTTGAAATCGCATCACAAACAAAGAATGGCCCGGAACTCCTATCAGACGACCTTTTCTGGGCCCGAAATCATCAGTTACGGAGCTGAGCTCTGTAATTCTCGTAGCTCTCTGAATAAGCTTCAGTTTGAGCTTTGGTTCAACTCAATCGGACTTACGGTTTGAAAGTTATGCCCATTTCCGTGAACGCATGCAGAACCGGAAACTTGGATTTGGAATTAGCATATCCCTTTCGGATCGGATCGGCTCGGCCTAGGAGGACCGGATCGGATTAAGACATCACTCCTTCACCAACTCAGCATCTTCCCTTCAACGCACAGGTGCCGGCTCGGATTGGAGACCCCGGTTCGGATCGGGATGAGGCAGACCCGACCCGCCTGCATTAATCTACACAAAACTTCGCAATGTCTCCGGCTCGAAAGCTCCGCACCGGTTCGGATCGGGACCGAACCGATAACCTTCTACTCTACACAGAAGTGCGCGCACGCTCTCTGCTGGAACAACCGGCTCGGTTCGGATCCGATCCGAACCGACTGGGCCTGCTGATGCCACACTTCAGATTTGACCGATTCTCTTGCCATAACCACCTCGTACAAACGCGGATCGGCCTCCACCCGTCCTAGCACGACGTGATGACCACTTCTCCACTACTTCCAAGATCACCTCAGCGCGTGCCACGTGCGCCTACGATCCGACCCGATTCAGACTCCCTGGCACTCCTCTACGCCTGTAAATACACAACGACATGGCCATTTCAAGGGACTTTTGGCACTTGTTCTGGAGGGATTCCACCATTATCGACACAAGGACTTTGTGAACAGCGGAAGACCGCCCTCTAATCAATCAAAACACGAGGATTTCGTGTATAATCTTCCCTTTAATCTCCTCTTCTTCACTGTAAACACGAGGATTTCGTGTATAAACTGCAAACAAACATCATTGTAATAGTTTTCTTAGGATTTAAGAAACTATAAAGTGGACGAAGGCTTGGATTGAGCCGAACCACTATAAAAATATTGTGCGTATCCTTTACTTTTACTGGTTTTTCTGCATTGTTCTGTGGTCGTGAGGTTGTCACGTTGAATTTGGGTGTTAGTACCAAAATTTGGTCTAACATTTTCACATATATTTGCTTTCTCTTCTTCGCAGGTATGGATTATACTTGCAGCTGGCAGGCCCGGCGCGGCCTTGGATTTCTTGGATTATCCAGAACACATCTTCCTTCATTCAGCAAGATATGTTCTAGGGGATAAAATGTTGACCCGCGTTTTAGTCAAAGCAGTCATACATGGAATCTCTTCTCAACAATACGCTCAAGTGTTGGGAATACCGTCAGAAGACAGCAAGCGATTTGGTTGAAATCGCATCACAAACAAAGAATGGCCCGGAACTCCTATCAGACGACCTTTTCTGGGCCCGAAATCATCAGTTACGGAGCTGAGCTCTGTAATTCTCGTAGCTCTCTGAATAAGCTTCAGTTTGAGCTTTGGTTCAACTCAATCGGACTTACGGTTTGAAAGTTATGCCCATTTCCGTGAACGCATGCAGAACCGGAAACTTGGATTTGGAATTAGCATATCCCTTTCGGATCGGATCGGCTCGGCCTAGGAGGACCGGATCGGATTAAGACATCACTCCTTCACCAACTCAGCATCTTCCCTTCAACGCACAGGTGCCGGCTCGGATTGGAGACCCCGGTTCGGATCGGGATGAGGCAGACCCGACCCGCCTGCATTAATCTACACAAAACTTCGCAATGTCTCCGGCTCGAAAGCTCCGCACCGGTTCGGATCGGGACCGAACCGATAACCTTCTACTCTACACAGAAGTGCGCGCACGCTCTCTGCTGGAACAACCGGCTCGGTTCGGATCCGATCCGAACCGACTGGGCCTGCTGATGCCACACTTCAGATTTGACCGATTCTCTTGCCATAACCACCTCGTACAAACGCGGATCGGCCTCCACCCGTCCTAGCACGACGTGATGACCACTTCTCCACTACTTCCAAGATCACCTCAGCGCGTGCCACGTGCGCCTACGATCCGACCCGATTCAGACTCCCTGGCACTCCTCTACGCCTGTAAATACACAACGACATGGCCATTTCAAGGGACTTTTGGCACTTGTTCTGGAGGGATTCCACCATTATCGACACAAGGACTTTGTGAACAGCGGAAGACCGCCCTCTAATCAATCAAAACACGAGGATTTCGTGTATAATCTTCCCTTTAATCTCCTCTTCTTCACTGTAAACACGAGGATTTCGTGTATAAACTGCAAACAAACATCATTGTAATAGTTTTCTTAGGATTTAAGAAACTATAAAGTGGACGAAGGCTTGGATTGAGCCGAACCACTATAAAAATATTGTGCGTATCCTTTACTTTTACTGGTTTTTCTGCATTGTTCTGTGGTCGTGAGGTTGTCACGTTGAATTTGGGTGTTAGTACCAAAATTTGGTCTAACATTTTCACATATATTTGCTTTCTCTTCTTCGCAGGTATGGATTATACTTGCAGCTGGCAGGCCCGGCGCGGCCTTGGATTTCTTGGATTATCCAGAACACATCTTCCTTCATTCAGCAAGATATGTTCTAGGGGATAAAATGTTGACCCGCGTTTTAGTCAAAGCAGTCATACATGGAATCTCTTCTCAACAATACGCTCAAGTGTTGGGAATACCGTCAGAAGACAGCAAGCGATTTGGTTGAAATCGCATCACAAACAAAGAATGGCCCGGAACTCCTATCAGACGACCTTTTCTGGGCCCGAAATCATCAGTTACGGAGCTGAGCTCTGTAATTCTCGTAGCTCTCTGAATAAGCTTCAGTTTGAGCTTTGGTTCAACTCAATCGGACTTACGGTTTGAAAGTTATGCCCATTTCCGTGAACGCATGCAGAACCGGAAACTTGGATTTGGAATTAGCATATCCCTTTCGGATCGGATCGGCTCGGCCTAGGAGGACCGGATCGGATTAAGACATCACTCCTTCACCAACTCAGCATCTTCCCTTCAACGCACAGGTGCCGGCTCGGATTGGAGACCCCGGTTCGGATCGGGATGAGGCAGACCCGACCCGCCTGCATTAATCTACACAAAACTTCGCAATGTCTCCGGCTCGAAAGCTCCGCACCGGTTCGGATCGGGACCGAACCGATAACCTTCTACTCTACACAGAAGTGCGCGCACGCTCTCTGCTGGAACAACCGGCTCGGTTCGGATCCGATCCGAACCGACTGGGCCTGCTGATGCCACACTTCAGATTTGACCGATTCTCTTGCCATAACCACCTCGTACAAACGCGGATCGGCCTCCACCCGTCCTAGCACGACGTGATGACCACTTCTCCACTACTTCCAAGATCACCTCAGCGCGTGCCACGTGCGCCTACGATCCGACCCGATTCAGACTCCCTGGCACTCCTCTACGCCTGTAAATACACAACGACATGGCCATTTCAAGGGACTTTTGGCACTTGTTCTGGAGGGATTCCACCATTATCGACACAAGGACTTTGTGAACAGCGGAAGACCGCCCTCTAATCAATCAAAACACGAGGATTTCGTGTATAATCTTCCCTTTAATCTCCTCTTCTTCACTGTAAACACGAGGATTTCGTGTATAAACTGCAAACAAACATCATTGTAATAGTTTTCTTAGGATTTAAGAAACTATAAAGTGGACGAAGGCTTGGATTGAGCCGAACCACTATAAAAATATTGTGCGTATCCTTTACTTTTACTGGTTTTTCTGCATTGTTCTGTGGTCGTGAGGTTGTCACGTTGAATTTGGGTGTTAGTACCAAAATTTGGTCTAACATTTTCACATATATTTGCTTTCTCTTCTTCGCAGGTATGGATTATACTTGCAGCTGGCAGGCCCGGCGCGGCCTTGGATTTCTTGGATTATCCAGAACACATCTTCCTTCATTCAGCAAGATATGTTCTAGGGGATAAAATGTTGACCCGCGTTTTAGTCAAAGCAGTCATACATGGAATCTCTTCTCAACAATACGCTCAAGTGTTGGGAATACCGTCAGAAGACAGCAAGCGATTTGGTTGAAATCGCATCACAAACAAAGAATGGCCCGGAACTCCTATCAGACGACCTTTTCTGGGCCCGAAATCATCAGTTACGGAGCTGAGCTCTGTAATTCTCGTAGCTCTCTGAATAAGCTTCAGTTTGAGCTTTGGTTCAACTCAATCGGACTTACGGTTTGAAAGTTATGCCCATTTCCGTGAACGCATGCAGAACCGGAAACTTGGATTTGGAATTAGCATATCCCTTTCGGATCGGATCGGCTCGGCCTAGGAGGACCGGATCGGATTAAGACATCACTCCTTCACCAACTCAGCATCTTCCCTTCAACGCACAGGTGCCGGCTCGGATTGGAGACCCCGGTTCGGATCGGGATGAGGCAGACCCGACCCGCCTGCATTAATCTACACAAAACTTCGCAATGTCTCCGGCTCGAAAGCTCCGCACCGGTTCGGATCGGGACCGAACCGATAACCTTCTACTCTACACAGAAGTGCGCGCACGCTCTCTGCTGGAACAACCGGCTCGGTTCGGATCCGATCCGAACCGACTGGGCCTGCTGATGCCACACTTCAGATTTGACCGATTCTCTTGCCATAACCACCTCGTACAAACGCGGATCGGCCTCCACCCGTCCTAGCACGACGTGATGACCACTTCTCCACTACTTCCAAGATCACCTCAGCGCGTGCCACGTGCGCCTACGATCCGACCCGATTCAGACTCCCTGGCACTCCTCTACGCCTGTAAATACACAACGACATGGCCATTTCAAGGGACTTTTGGCACTTGTTCTGGAGGGATTCCACCATTATCGACACAAGGACTTTGTGAACAGCGGAAGACCGCCCTCTAATCAATCAAAACACGAGGATTTCGTGTATAATCTTCCCTTTAATCTCCTCTTCTTCACTGTAAACACGAGGATTTCGTGTATAAACTGCAAACAAACATCATTGTAATAGTTTTCTTAGGATTTAAGAAACTATAAAGTGGACGAAGGCTTGGATTGAGCCGAACCACTATAAAAATATTGTGCGTATCCTTTACTTTTACTGGTTTTTCTGCATTGTTCTGTGGTCGTGAGGTTGTCACGTTGAATTTGGGTGTTAGTACCAAAATTTGGTCTAACATTTTCACATATATTTGCTTTCTCTTCTTCGCAGGTATGGATTATACTTGCAGCTGGCAGGCCCGGCGCGGCCTTGGATTTCTTGGATTATCCAGAACACATCTTCCTTCATTCAGCAAGATATGTTCTAGGGGATAAAATGTTGACCCGCGTTTTAGTCAAAGCAGTCATACATGGAATCTCTTCTCAACAATACGCTCAAGTGTTGGGAATACCGTCAGAAGACAGCAAGCGATTTGGTTGAAATCGCATCACAAACAAAGAATGGCCCGGAACTCCTATCAGACGACCTTTTCTGGGCCCGAAATCATCAGTTACGGAGCTGAGCTCTGTAATTCTCGTAGCTCTCTGAATAAGCTTCAGTTTGAGCTTTGGTTCAACTCAATCGGACTTACGGTTTGAAAGTTATGCCCATTTCCGTGAACGCATGCAGAACCGGAAACTTGGATTTGGAATTAGCATATCCCTTTCGGATCGGATCGGCTCGGCCTAGGAGGACCGGATCGGATTAAGACATCACTCCTTCACCAACTCAGCATCTTCCCTTCAACGCACAGGTGCCGGCTCGGATTGGAGACCCCGGTTCGGATCGGGATGAGGCAGACCCGACCCGCCTGCATTAATCTACACAAAACTTCGCAATGTCTCCGGCTCGAAAGCTCCGCACCGGTTCGGATCGGGACCGAACCGATAACCTTCTACTCTACACAGAAGTGCGCGCACGCTCTCTGCTGGAACAACCGACTCGGTTCGGATCCGATCCGAACCGACTGGGCCTGCTGATGCCACACTTCAGATTTGACCGATTCTCTTGCCATAACCACCTCGTACAAACGCGGATCGGCCTCCACCCGTCCTAGCACGACGTGATGACCACTTCTCCACTACTTCCAAGATCACCTCAGCGCGTGCCACGTGCGCCTACGATCCGACCCGATTCAGACTCCCTGGCACTCCTCTACGCCTGTAAATACACAACGACATGGCCATTTCAAGGGACTTTTGGCACTTGTTCTGGAGGGATTCCACCATTATCGACACAAGGACTTTGTGAACAGCGGAAGACCGCCCTCTAATCAATCAAAACACGAGGATTTCTTGTATAATCTTCCCTTTAATCTCCTCTTCTTCACTGTAAACACGAGGATTTCGTGTATAAACTGCAAACAAACATCATTGTAATAGTTTTCTTAGGATTTAAGAAACTATAAAGTGGACGAAGGCTTGGATTGAGCCGAACCACTATAAAAATATTGTGCGTATCCTTTACTTTTACTGGTTTTTCTGCATTGTTCTGTGGTCGTGAGGTTGTCACGTTGAATTTGGGTGTTAGTACCAAAATTTGGTCTAACATTTTCACATATATTTGCTTTCTCTTCTTCGCAGGTATGGATTATACTTGCAGCTGGCAGGCCCGGCGCGGCCTTGGATTTCTTGGATTATCCAGAACACATCTTCCTTCATTCAGCAAGATATGTTCTAGGGGATAAAATGTTGACCCGCGTTTTAGTCAAAGCAGTCATACATGGAATCTCTTCTCAACAATACGCTCAAGTGTTGGGAATACCGTCAGAAGACAGCAAGCGATTTGGTTGAAATCGCATCACAAACAAAGAATGGCCCGGAACTCCTATCAGACGACCTTTTCTGGGCCCGAAATCATCAGTTACGGAGCCAAGCTCTGTAATTCTCGTAGCTCTCTGAATAAGCTTCAGTTTGAGCTTTGGTTCAACTCAATCGGACTTACGGTTTGAAAGTTATGCCCATTTCCGTGAACGCATGCAGAACCGGAAACTTGGATTTGGAATTAGCATATCCCTTTCGGATCGGATCGGCTCGGCCTAGGAGGACCGGATCGGATTAAGACATCACTCCTTCACCAACTCAGCATCTTCCCTTCAACGCACAGGTGCCGGCTCGGATTGGAGACCCCGGTTCGGATCGGGATGAGGCAGACCCGACCCGCCTGCATTAATCTACACAAAACTTCGCAATGTCTCCGGCTCGAAAGCTCCGCACCGGTTCGGATCGGGACCGAACCGATAACCTTCTACTCTACACAGAAGTGCGCGCACGCTCTCTGCTGGAACAACCGGCTCGGTTCGGATCCGATCCGAACCGACTGGGCCTGCTGATGCCACACTTCAGATTTGACCGATTCTCTTGCCATAACCACATCGTACAAACGCGGATCGGCCTCCACCCGTCCTAGCACGACGTGATGACCACTTCTCCACTACTTCCAAGATCACCTCAGCGCGTGCCACGTGCGCCTACGATCCGACCCGATTCAGACTCCCTGGCACTCCTCTACGCCTGTAAATACACAACGACATGGCCATTTCAAGGGACTTTTGGCACTTGTTCTGGAGGGATTCCACCATTATCGACACAAGGACTTTGTGAACAGCGGAAGACCGCCCTCTAATCAATCAAAACACGAGGATTTCGTGTATAATCTTCCCTTTAATCTCCTCTTCTTCACTGTAAACACGAGGATTTCGTGTATAAACTGCAAACAAACATCATTGTAATAGTTTTCTTAGGATTTAAGAAACTATAAAGTGGACGAAGGCTTGGATTGAGCCGAACCACTATAAAAATATTGTGCGTATCCTTTACTTTTACTGGTTTTTCTGCATTGTTCTGTGGTCGTGAGGTTGTCACGTTGAATTTGGGTGTTAGTACCAAAATTTGGTCTAACATTTTCACATATATTTGCTTTCTCTTCTTCGCAGGTATGGATTATACTTGCAGCTGGCAGGCCCGGCGCGGCCTTGGATTTCTTGGATTATCCAGAACACATCTTCCTTCATTCAGCAAGATATGTTCTAGGGGATAAAATGTTGACCCGCGTTTTAGTCAAAGCAGTCATACATGGAATCTCTTCTCAACAATACGCTCAAGTGTTGGGAATACCGTCAGAAGACAGCAAGCGATTTGGTTGAAATCGCATCACAAACAAAGAATGGCCCGGAACTCCTATCAGACGACCTTTTCTGGGCCCGAAATCATCAGTTACGGAGCTGAGCTCTGTAATTCTCGTAGCTCTCTGAATAAGCTTCAGTTTGAGCTTTGGTTCAACTCAATCGGACTTACGGTTTGAAAGTTATGCCCATTTCCGTGAACGCATGCAGAACCGGAAACTTGGATTTGGAATTAGCATATCCCTTTCGGATCGGATCGGCTCGGCCTAGGAGGACCGGATCGGATTAAGACATCACTCCTTCACCAACTCAGCATCTTCCCTTCAACGCACAGGTGCCGGCTCGGATTGGAGACCCCGGTTCGGATCGGGATGAGGCAGACCCGACCCGCCTGCATTAATCTACACAAAACTTCGCAATGTCTCCGGCTCGAAAGCTCCGCACCGGTTCGGATCGGGACCGAACCGATAACCTTCTACTCTACACAGAAGTGCGCGCACGCTCTCTGCTGGAACAACCGGCTCGGTTCGGATCCGATCCGAACCGACTGGGCCTGCTGATGCCACACTTCAGATTTGACCGATTCTCTTGCCATAACCACATCGTACAAACGCGGATCGGCCTCCACCCGTCCTAGCACGACGTGATGACCACTTCTCCACTACTTCCAAGATCACCTCAGCGCGTGCCACGTGCGCCTACGATCCGACCCGATTCAGACTCCCTGGCACTCCTCTACGCCTGTAAATACACAACGACATGGCCATTTCAAGGGACTTTTGGCACTTGTTCTGGAGGGATTCCACCATTATCGACACAAGGACTTTGTGAACAGCGGAAGACCGCCCTCTAATCAATCAAAACACGAGGATTTCGTGTATAATCTTCCCTTTAATCTCCTCTTCTTCACTGTAAACACGAGGATTTCGTGTATAAACTGCAAACAAACATCATTGTAATAGTTTTCTTAGGATTTAAGAAACTATAAAGTGGACGAAGGCTTGGATTGAGCCGAACCACTATAAAAATATTGTGCGTATCCTTTACTTTTACTGGTTTTTCTGCATTGTTCTGTGGTCGTGAGGTTGTCACGTTGAATTTGGGTGTTAGTACCAAAATTTGGTCTAACATTTTCACATATATTTGCTTTCTCTTCTTCGCAGGTATGGATTATACTTGCAGCTGGCAGGCCCGGCGCGGCCTTGGATTTCTTGGATTATCCAGAACACATCTTCCTTCATTCAGCAAGATATGTTCTAGGGGATAAAATGTTGACCCGCGTTTTAGTCAAAGCAGTCATACATGGAATCTCTTCTCAACAATACGCTCAAGTGTTGGGAATACCGTCAGAAGACAGCAAGCGATTTGGTTGAAATCGCATCACAAACAAAGAATGGCCCGGAACTCCTATCAGACGACCTTTTCTGGGCCCGAAATCATCAGTTACGGAGCTGAGCTCTGTAATTCTCGTAGCTCTCTGAATAAGCTTCAGTTTGAGCTTTGGTTCAACTCAATCGGACTTACGGTTTGAAAGTTATGCCCATTTCCGTGAACGCATGCAGAACCGGAAACTTGGATTTGGAATTAGCATATCCCTTTCGGATCGGATCGGCTCGGCCTAGGAGGACCGGATCGGATTAAGACATCACTCCTTCACCAACTCAGCATCTTCCCTTCAACGCACAGGTGCCGGCTCGGATTGGAGACCCCGGTTCGGATCGGGATGAGGCAGACCCGACCCGCCTGCATTAATCTACACAAAACTTCGCAATGTCTCCGGCTCGAAAGCTCCGCACCGGTTCGGATCGGGACCGAACCGATAACCTTCTACTCTACACAGAAGTGCGCGCACGCTCTCTGCTGGAACAACCGGCTCGGTTCGGATCCGATCCGAACCGACTGGGCCTGCTGATGCCACACTTCAGATTTGACCGATTCTCTTGCCATAACCACATCGTACAAACGCGGATCGGCCTCCACCCGTCCTAGCACGACGTGATGACCACTTCTCCACTACTTCCAAGATCACCTCAGCGCGTGCCACGTGCGCCTACGATCCGACCCGATTCAGACTCCCTGGCACTCCTCTACGCCTGTAAATACACAACGACATGGCCATTTCAAGGGACTTTTGGCACTTGTTCTGGAGGGATTCCACCATTATCGACACAAGGACTTTGTGAACAGCGGAAGACCGCCCTCTAATCAATCAAAACACGAGGATTTCGTGTATAATCTTCCCTTTAATCTCCTCTTCTTCACTGTAAACACGAGGATTTCGTGTATAAACTGCAAACAAACATCATTGTAATAGTTTTCTTAGGATTTAAGAAACTATAAAGTGGACGAAGGCTTGGATTGAGCCGAACCACTATAAAAATATTGTGCGTATCCTTTACTTTTACTGGTTTTTCTGCATTGTTCTGTGGTCGTGAGGTTGTCACGTTGAATTTGGGTGTTAGTACCAAAATTTGGTCTAACATTTTCACATATATTTGCTTTCTCTTCTTCGCAGGTATGGATTATACTTGCAGCTGGCAGGCCCGGCGCGGCCTTGGATTTCTTGGATTATCCAGAACACATCTTCCTTCATTCAGCAAGATATGTTCTAGGGGATAAAATGTTGACCCGCGTTTTAGTCAAAGCAGTCATACATGGAATCTCTTCTCAACAATACGCTCAAGTGTTGGGAATACCGTCAGAAGACAGCAAGCGATTTGGTTGAAATCGCATCACAAACAAAGAATGGCCCGGAACTCCTATCAGACGACCTTTTCTGGGCCCGAAATCATCAGTTACGGAGCTGAGCTCTGTAATTCTCGTAGCTCTCTGAATAAGCTTCAGTTTGAGCTTTGGTTCAACTCAATCGGACTTACGGTTTGAAAGTTATGCCCATTTCCGTGAACGCATGCAGAACCGGAAACTTGGATTTGGAATTAGCATATCCCTTTCGGATCGGATCGGCTCGGCCTAGGAGGACCGGATCGGATTAAGACATCACTCCTTCACCAACTCAGCATCTTCCCTTCAACGCACAGGTGCCGGCTCGGATTGGAGACCCCGGTTCGGATCGGGATGAGGCAGACCCGACCCGCCTGCATTAATCTACACAAAACTTCGCAATGTCTCCGGCTCGAAAGCTCCGCACCGGTTCGGATCGGGACCGAACCGATAACCTTCTACTCTACACAGAAGTGCGCGCACGCTCTCTGCTGGAACAACCGGCTCGGTTCGGATCCGATCCGAACCGACTGGGCCTGCTGATGCCACACTTCAGATTTGACCGATTCTCTTGCCATAACCACCTCGTACAAACGCGGATCGGCCTCCACCCGTCCTAGCACGACGTGATGACCACTTCTCCACTACTTCCAAGATCACCTCAGCGCGTGCCACGTGCGCCTACGATCCGACCCGATTCAGACTCCCTGGCACTCCTCTACGCCTGTAAATACACAACGACATGGCCATTTCAAGGGACTTTTGGCACTTGTTCTGGAGGGATTCCACCATTATCGACACAAGGACTTTGTGAACAGCGGAAGACCGCCCTCTAATCAATCAAAACACGAGGATTTCGTGTATAATCTTCCCTTTAATCTCCTCTTCTTCACTGTAAACACGAGGATTTCGTGTATAAACTGCAAACAAACATCATTGTAATAGTTTTCTTAGGATTTAAGAAACTATAAAGTGGACGAAGGCTTGGATTGAGCCGAACCACTATAAAAATATTGTGCGTATCCTTTACTTTTACTGGTTTTTCTGCATTGTTCTGTGGTCGTGAGGTTGTCACGTTGAATTTGGGTGTTAGTACCAAAATTTGGTCTAACATTTTCACATATATTTGCTTTCTCTTCTTCGCAGGTATGGATTATACTTGCAGCTGGCAGGCCCGGCGCGGCCTTGGATTTCTTGGATTATCCAGAACACATCTTCCTTCATTCAGCAAGATATGTTCTAGGGGATAAAATGTTGACCCGCGTTTTAGTCAAAGCAGTCATACATGGAATCTCTTCTCAACAATACGCTCAAGTGTTGGGAATACCGTCAGAAGACAGCAAGCGATTTGGTTGAAATCGCATCACAAACAAAGAATGGCCCGGAACTCCTATCAGACGACCTTTTCTGGGCCCGAAACCATCAGTTACGGAGCTGAGCTCTGTAATTCTCGTAGCTCTCTGAATAAGCTTCAGTTTGAGCTTTGGTTCAACTCAATCGGACTTACGGTTTGAAAGTTATGCCCATTTCCGTGAACGCATGCAGAACCGGAAACTTGGATTTGGAATTAGCATATCCCTTTCGGATCGGATCGGCTCGGCCTAGGAGGACCGGATCGGATTAAGACATCACTCCTTCACCAACTCAGCATCTTCCCTTCAACGCACAGGTGCCGGCTCGGATTGGAGACCCCGGTTCGGATCGGGATGAGGCAGACCCGACCCGCCTGCATTAATCTACACAAAACTTCGCAATGTCTCCGGCTCGAAAGCTCCGCACCGGTTCGGATCGGGACCGAACCGATAACCTTCTACTCTACACAGAAGTGCGCGCACGCTCTCTGCTGGAACAACCGGCTCGGTTCGGATCCGATCCGAACCGACTGGGCCTGCTGATGCCACACTTCAGATTTGACCGATTCTCTTGCCATAACCACCTCGTACAAACGCGGATCGGCCTCCACCCGTCCTAGCACGACGTGATGACCACTTCTCCACTACTTCCAAGATCACCTCAGCGCGTGCCACGTGCGCCTACGATCCGACCCGATTCAGACTCCCTGGCACTCCTCTACGCCTGTAAATACACAACGACATGGCCATTTCAAGGGACTTTTGGCACTTGTTCTGGAGGGATTCCACCATTATCGACACAAGGACTTTGTGAACAGCGGAAGACCGCCCTCTAATCAATCAAAACACGAGGATTTCGTGTATAATCTTCCCTTTAATCTCCTCTTCTTCACTGTAAACACGAGGATTTCGTGTATAAACTGCAAACAAACATCATTGTAATAGTTTTCTTAGGATTTAAGAAACTATAAAGTGGACGAAGGCTTGGATTGAGCCGAACCACTATAAAAATATTGTGCGTATCCTTTACTTTTACTGGTTTTTCTGCATTGTTCTGTGGTCGTGAGGTTGTCACGTTGAATTTGGGTGTTAGTACCAAAATTTGGTCTAACATTTTCACATATATTTGCTTTCTCTTCTTCGCAGGTATGGATTATACTTGCAGCTGGCAGGCCCGGCGCGGCCTTGGATTTCTTGGATTATCCAGAACACATCTTCCTTCATTCAGCAAGATATGTTCTAGGGGATAAAATGTTGACCCGCGTTTTAGTCAAAGCAGTCATACATGGAATCTCTTCTCAACAATACGCTCAAGTGTTGGGAATACCGTCAGAAGACAGCAAGCGATTTGGTTGAAATCGCATCACAAACAAAGAATGGCCCGGAACTCCTATCAGACGACCTTTTCTGGGCCCGAAACCATCAGTTACGGAGCTGAGCTCTGTAATTCTCGTAGCTCTCTGAATAAGCTTCAGTTTGAGCTTTGGTTCAACTCAATCGGACTTACGGTTTGAAAGTTATGCCCATTTCCGTGAACGCATGCAGAACCGGAAACTTGGATTTGGAATTAGCATATCCCTTTCGGATCGGATCGGCTCGGCCTAGGAGGACCGGATCGGATTAAGACATCACTCCTTCACCAACTCAGCATCTTCCCTTCAACGCACAGGTGCCGGCTCGGATTGGAGACCCCGGTTCGGATCGGGATGAGGCAGACCCGACCCGCCTGCATTAATCTACACAAAACTTCGCAATGTCTCCGGCTCGAAAGCTCCGCACCGGTTCGGATCGGGACCGAACCGATAACCTTCTACTCTACACAGAAGTGCGCGCACGCTCTCTGCTGGAACAACCGGCTCGGTTCGGATCCGATCCGAACCGACTGGGCCTGCTGATGCCACACTTCAGATTTGACCGATTCTCTTGCCATAACCACCTCGTACAAACGCGGATCGGCCTCCACCCGTCCTAGCACGACGTGATGACCACTTCTCCACTACTTCCAAGATCACCTCAGCGCGTGCCACGTGCGCCTACGATCCGACCCGATTCAGACTCCCTGGCACTCCTCTACGCCTGTAAATACACAACGACATGGCCATTTCAAGGGACTTTTGGCACTTGTTCTGGAGGGATTCCACCATTATCGACACAAGGACTTTGTGAACAGCGGAAGACCGCCCTCTAATCAATCAAAACACGAGGATTTCGTGTATAATCTTCCCTTTAATCTCCTCTTCTTCACTGTAAACACGAGGATTTCGTGTATAAACTGCAAACAAACATCATTGTAATAGTTTTCTTAGGATTTAAGAAACTATAAAGTGGACGAAGGCTTGGATTGAGCCGAACCACTATAAAAATATTGTGCGTATCCTTTACTTTTACTGGTTTTTCTGCATTGGTCTGTGGTCGTGAGGTTGTCACGTTGAATTTGGGTGTTAGTACCAAAATTTGGTCTAACATTTTCACATATATTTGCTTTCTCTTCTTCGCAGGTATGGATTATACTTGCAGCTGGCAGGCCCGGCGCGGCCTTGGATTTCTTGGATTATCCAGAACACATCTTCCTTCATTCAGCAAGATATGTTCTAGGGGATAAAATGTTGACCCGCGTTTTAGTCAAAGCAGTCATACATGGAATCTCTTCTCAACAATACGCTCAAGTGTTGGGAATACCTTCAGAAGACAGCAAGCGATTTGGTTGAAATCGCATCACAAACAAAGAATGGCCCGGAACTCCTATCAGACGACCTTTTCTGGGCCCGAAATCATCAGTTACGGAGCCAAGCTCTGTAATTCTCGTAGCTCTCTGAATAAGCTTCAGTTTGAGCTTTGGTTCAACTCAATCGGACTTACGGTTTGAAAGTTATGCCCATTTCCGTGAACGCATGCAGAACCGGAAACTTGGATTTGGAATTAGCATATCCCTTTCGGATCGGATCGGCTCGGCCTAGGAGGACCGGATCGGATTAAGACATCACTCCTTCACCAACTCAGCATCTTCCCTTCAACGCACAGGTGCCGGCTCGGATTGGAGACCCCGGTTCGGATCGGGATGAGGCAGACCCGACCCGCCTGCATTAATCTACACAAAACTTCGCAATGTCTTCGGCTCGAAAGCTCCGCACCGGTTCGGATCGGGACCGAACCGATAACCTTCTACTCTACACAGAAGTGCGCGCACGCTCTCTGCTGGAACAACCGGCTCGGTTCGGATCCGATCCGAACCGACTGGGCCTGCTGATGCCACACTTCAGATTTGACCGATTCTCTTGCCATAACCACCTCGTACAAACGCGGATCGGCCTCCACCCGTCCTAGCACGACGTGATGACCACTTCTCCACTACTTCCAAGATCACCTCAGCGCGTGCCACGTGCGCCTACGATCCGACCCGATTCAGACTCCCTGGCACTCCTCTACGCCTGTAAATACACATCGACATGGCCATTTCAAGGGACTTTTGGCACTTGTTCTGGAGGGATTCCACCATTATCGACACAAGGACTTTGTGAACAGCGGAAGACCGCCCTCTAATCAATCAAAACACGAGGATTTCGTGTATAATCTTCCCTTTAATCTCCTCTTCTTCACTGTAAACACGAGGATTTCGTGTATAAACTGCAAACAAACATCATTGTAATAGTTTTCTTAGGATTTAAGAAACTATAAAGTGGACGAAGGCTTGGATTGAGCCGAACCACTATAAAAATATTGTGCGTATCCTTTACTTTTACTGGTTTTTCTGCATTGGTCTGTGGTCGTGAGGTTGTCACGTTGAATTTGGGTGTTAGTACCAAAATTTGGTCTAACATTTTCACATATATTTGCTTTCTCTTCTTCGCAGGTATGGATTATACTTGCAGCTGGCAGGCCCGGCGCGGCCTTGGATTTCTTGGATTATCCAGAACACATCTTCCTTCATTCAGCAAGATATGTTCTAGGGGATAAAATGTTGACCCGCGTTTTAGTCAAAGCAGTCATACATGGAATCTCTTCTCAACAATACGCTCAAGTGTTGGGAATACCGTCAGAAGACAGCAAGCGATTTGGTTGAAATCGCATCACAAACAAAGAATGGCCCGGAACTCCTATCAGACGACCTTTTCTGGGCCCGAAATCATCAGTTACGGAGCTGAGCTCTGTAATTCTCGTAGCTCTCTGAATAAGCTTCAGTTTGAGCTTTGGTTCAACTCAATCGGACTTACGGTTTGAAAGTTATGCCCATTTCCGTGAACGCATGCAGAACCGGAAACTTGGATTTGGAATTAGCATATCCCTTTCGGATCGGATCGGCTCGGCCTAGGAGGACCGGATCGGATTAAGACATCACTCCTTCACCAACTCAGCATCTTCCCTTCAACGCACAGGTGCCGGCTCGGATTGGAGACCCCGGTTCGGATCGGGATGAGGCAGACCCGACCCGCCTGCATTAATCTACACAAAACTTCGCAATGTCTCCGGCTCGAAAGCTCCGCACCGGTTCGGATCGGGACCGAACCGATAACCTTCTACTCTACACAGAAGTGCGCGCACGCTCTCTGCTGGAACAACCGGCTCGGTTCGGATCCGATCCGAACCGACTGGGCCTGCTGATGCCACACTTCAGATTTGACCGATTCTCTTGCCATAACCACCTCGTACAAACGCGGATCGGCCTCCACCCGTCCTAGCACGACGTGATGACCACTTCTCCACTACTTCCAAGATCACCTCAGCGCGTGCCACGTGCGCCTACGATCCGACCCGATTCAGACTCCCTGGCACTCCTCTACGCCTGTAAATACACAACGACATGGCCATTTCAAGGGACTTTTGGCACTTGTTCTGGAGGGATTCCACCATTATCGACACAAGGACTTTGTGAACAGCGGAAGACCGCCCTCTAATCAATCAAAACACGAGGATTTCGTGTATAATCTTCCCTTTAATCTCCTCTTCTTCACTGTAAACACGAGGATTTCGTGTATAAACTGCAAACAAACATCATTGTAATAGTTTTCTTAGGATTTAAGAAACTATAAAGTGGACGAAGGCTTGGATTGAGCCGAACCACTATAAAAATATTGTGCGTATCCTTTACTTTTACTGGTTTTTCTGCATTGGTCTGTGGTCGTGAGGTTGTCACGTTGAATTTGGGTGTTAGTACCAAAATTTGGTCTAACATTTTCACATATATTTGCTTTCTCTTCTTCGCAGGTATGGATTATACTTGCAGCTGGCAGGCCCGGCGCGGCCTTGGATTTCTTGGATTATCCAGAACACATCTTCCTTCATTCAGCAAGATATGTTCTAGGGGATAAAATGTTGACCCGCGTTTTAGTCAAAGCAGTCATACATGGAATCTCTTCTCAACAATACGCTCAAGTGTTGGGAATACCGTCAGAAGACAGCAAGCGATTTGGTTGAAATCGCATCACAAACAAAGAATGGCCCGGAACTCCTATCAGACGACCTTTTCTGGGCCCGAAATCATCAGTTACGGAGCTGAGCTCTGTAATTCTCGTAGCTCTCTGAATAAGCTTCAGTTTGAGCTTTGGTTCAACTCAATCGGACTTACGGTTTGAAAGTTATGCCCATTTCCGTGAACGCATGCAGAACCGGAAACTTGGATTTGGAATTAGCATATCCCTTTCGGATCGGATCGGCTCGGCCTAGGAGGACCGGATCGGATTAAGACATCACTCCTTCACCAACTCAGCATCTTCCCTTCAACGCACAGGTGCCGGCTCGGATTGGAGACCCCGGTTCGGATCGGGATGAGGCAGACCCGACCCGCCTGCATTAATCTACACAAAACTTCGCAATGTCTCCGGCTCGAAAGCTCCGCACCGGTTCGGATCGGGACCGAACCGATAACCTTCTACTCTACACAGAAGTGCGCGCACGCTCTCTGCTGGAACAACCGGCTCGGTTCGGATCCGATCCGAACCGACTGGGCCTGCTGATGCCACACTTCAGATTTGACCGATTCTCTTGCCATAACCACCTCGTACAAACGCGGATCGGCCTCCACCCGTCCTAGCACGACGTGATGACCACTTCTCCACTACTTCCAAGATCACCTCAGCGCGTGCCACGTGCGCCTACGATCCGACCCGATTCAGACTCCCTGGCACTCCTCTACGCCTGTAAATACACAACGACATGGCCATTTCAAGGGACTTTTGGCACTTGTTCTGGAGGGATTCCACCATTATCGACACAAGGACTTTGTGAACAGCGGAAGACCGCCCTCTGATCAATCAAAACACGAGGATTTCGTGTATAATCTTCCCTTTAATCTCCTCTTCTTTACTGTAAACACGAGGATTTCGTGTATAAACTGCAAACAAACATCATTGTAATAGTTTTCTTAGGATTTAAGAAACTATAAAGTGGACGAAGGCTTGGATTGAGCCGAACCACTATAAAAATATTGTGCGTATCCTTTACTTTTACTGGTTTTTCTGCATTGTTCTGTGGTCGTGAGGTTGTCACGTTGAATTTGGGTGTTAGTACCAAAATTTGGTCTAACATTTTCACATATATTTGCTTTCTCTTCTTCGCAGGTATGGATTATACTTGCAGCTGGCAGGCCCGGCGCGGCCTTGGATTTCTTGGATTATCCAGAACACATCTTCCTTCATTCAGCAAGATATGTTCTAGGGGATAAAATGTTGACCCGCGTTTTAGTCAAAGCAGTCATACATGGAATCTCTTCTCAACAATACGCTCAAGTGTTGGGAATACCGTCAGAAGACAGCAAGCGATTTGGTTGAAATCGCATCACAAACAAAGAATGGCCCGGAACTCCTATCAGACGACCTTTTCTGGGCCCGAAATCATCAGTTACGGAGCTGAGCTCTGTAATTCTCGTAGCTCTCTGAATAAGCTTCAGTTTGAGCTTTGGTTCAACTCAATCGGACTTACGGTTTGAAAGTTATGCCCATTTCCGTGAACGCATGCAGAACCGGAAACTTGGATTTGGAATTAGCATATCCCTTTCGGATCGGATCGGCTCGGCCTAGGAGGACCGGATCGGATTAAGACATCACTCCTTCACCAACTCAGCATCTTCCCTTCAACGCACAGGTGCCGGCTCGGATTGGAGACCCCGGTTCGGATCGGGATGAGGCAGACCCGACCCGCCTGCATTAATCTACACAAAACTTCGCAATGTCTCCGGCTCGAAAGCTCCGCACCGGTTCGGATCGGGACCGAACCGATAACCTTCTACTCTACACAGAAGTGCGCGCACGCTCTCTGCTGGAACAACCGGCTCGGTTCGGATCCGATCCGAACCGACTGGGCCTGCTGATGCCACACTTCAGATTTGACCGATTCTCTTGCCATAACCACCTCGTACAAACGCGGATCGGCCTCCACCCGTCCTAGCACGACGTGATGACCACTTCTCCACTACTTCCAAGATCACCTCAGCGCGTGCCACGTGCGCCTACGATCCGACCCGATTCAGACTCCCTGGCACTCCTCTACGCCTGTAAATACACAACGACATGGCCATTTCAAGGGACTTTTGGCACTTGTTCTGGAGGGATTCCACCATTATCGACACAAGGACTTTGTGAACAGCGGAAGACCGCCCTCTGATCAATCAAAACACGAGGATTTCGTGTATAATCTTCCCTTTAATCTCCTCTTCTTTACTGTAAACACGAGGATTTCGTGTATAAACTGCAAACAAACATCATTGTAATAGTTTTCTTAGGATTTAAGAAACTATAAAGTGGACGAAGGCTTGGATTGAGCCGAACCACTATAAAAATATTGTGCGTATCCTTTACTTTTACTGGTTTTTCTGCATTGTTCTGTGGTCGTGAGGTTGTCACGTTGAATTTGGGTGTTAGTACCAAAATTTGGTCTAACATTTTCACATATATTTGCTTTCTCTTCTTCGCAGGTATGGATTATACTTGCAGCTGGCAGGCCCGGCGCGGCCTTGGATTTCTTGGATTATCCAGAACACATCTTCCTTCATTCAGCAAGATATGTTCTAGGGGATAAAATGTTGACCCGCGTTTTAGTCAAAGCAGTCATACATGGAATCTCTTCTCAACAATACGCTCAAGTGTTGGGAATACCGTCAGAAGACAGCAAGCGATTTGGTTGAAATCGCATCACAAACAAAGAATGGCCCGGAACTCCTATCAGACGACCTTTTCTGGGCCCGAAATCATCAGTTACGGAGCTGAGCTCTGTAATTCTCGTAGCTCTCTGAATAAGCTTCAGTTTGAGCTTTGGTTCAACTCAATCGGACTTACGGTTTGAAAGTTATGCCCATTTCCGTGAACGCATGCAGAACCGGAAACTTGGATTTGGAATTAGCATATCCCTTTCGGATCGGATCGGCTCGGCCTAGGAGGACCGGATCGGATTAAGACATCACTCCTTCACCAACTCAGCATCTTCCCTTCAACGCACAGGTGCCGGCTCGGATTGGAGACCCCGGTTCGGATCGGGATGAGGCAGACCCGACCCGCCTGCATTAATCTACACAAAACTTCGCAATGTCTCCGGCTCGAAAGCTCCGCACCGGTTCGGATCGGGACCGAACCGATAACCTTCTACTCTACACAGAAGTGCGCGCACGCTCTCTGCTGGAACAACCGGCTCGGTTCGGATCCGATCCGAACCGACTGGGCCTGCTGATGCCACACTTCAGATTTGACCGATTCTCTTGCCATAACCACCTCGTACAAACGCGGATCGGCCTCCACCCGTCCTAGCACGACGTGATGACCACTTCTCCACTACTTCCAAGATCACCTCAGCGCGTGCCACGTGCGCCTACGATCCGACCCGATTCAGACTCCCTGGCACTCCTCTACGCCTGTAAATACACAACGACATGGCCATTTCAAGGGACTTTTGGCACTTGTTCTGGAGGGATTCCACCATTATCGACACAAGGACTTTGTGAACAGCGGAAGACCGCCCTCTGATCAATCAAAACACGAGGATTTCGTGTATAATCTTCCCTTTAATCTCCTCTTCTTTACTGTAAACACGAGGATTTCGTGTATAAACTGCAAACAAACATCATTGTAATAGTTTTCTTAGGATTTAAGAAACTATAAAGTGGACGAAGGCTTGGATTGAGCCGAACCACTATAAAAATATTGTGCGTATCCTTTACTTTTACTGGTTTTTCTGCATTGTTCTGTGGTCGTGAGGTTGTCACGTTGAATTTGGGTGTTAGTACCAAAATTTGGTCTAACATTTTCACATATATTTGCTTTCTCTTCTTCGCAGGTATGGATTATACTTGCAGCTGGCAGGCCCGGCGCGGCCTTGGATTTCTTGGATTATCCAGAACACATCTTCCTTCATTCAGCAAGATATGTTCTAGGGGATAAAATGTTGACCCGCGTTTTAGTCAAAGCAGTCATACATGGAATCTCTTCTCAACAATACGCTCAAGTGTTGGGAATACCGTCAGAAGACAGCAAGCGATTTGGTTGAAATCGCATCACAAACAAAGAATGGCCCGGAACTCCTATCAGACGACCTTTTCTGGGCCCGAAATCATCAGTTACGGAGCTGAGCTCTGTAATTCTCGTAGCTCTCTGAATAAGCTTCAGTTTGAGCTTTGGTTCAACTCAATCGGACTTACGGTTTGAAAGTTATGCCCATTTCCGTGAACGCATGCAGAACCGGAAACTTGGATTTGGAATTAGCATATCCCTTTCGGATCGGATCGGCTCGGCCTAGGAGGACCGGATCGGATTAAGACATCACTCCTTCACCAACTCAGCATCTTCCCTTCAACGCACAGGTGCCGGCTCGGATTGGAGACCCCGGTTCGGATCGGGATGAGGCAGACCCGACCCGCCTGCATTAATCTACACAAAACTTCGCAATGTCTCCGGCTCGAAAGCTCCGCACCGGTTCGGATCGGGACCGAACCGATAACCTTCTACTCTACACAGAAGTGCGCGCACGCTCTCTGCTGGAACAACCGGCTCGGTTCGGATCCGATCCGAACCGACTGGGCCTGCTGATGCCACACTTCAGATTTGACCGATTCTCTTGCCATAACCACCTCGTACAAACGCGGATCGGCCTCCACCCGTCCTAGCACGACGTGATGACCACTTCTCCACTACTTCCAAGATCACCTCAGCGCGTGCCACGTGCGCCTACGATCCGACCCGATTCAGACTCCCTGGCACTCCTCTACGCCTGTAAATACACAACGACATGGCCATTTCAAGGGACTTTTGGCACTTGTTCTGGAGGGATTCCACCATTATCGACACAAGGACTTTGTGAACAGCGGAAGACCGCCCTCTAATCAATCAAAACACGAGGATTTCGTGTATAATCTTCCCTTTAATCTCCTCTTCTTCACTGTAAACACGAGGATTTCGTGTATAAACTGCAAACAAACATCATTGTAATAGTTTTCTTAGGATTTAAGAAACTATAAAGTGGACGAAGGCTTGGATTGAGCCGAACCACTATAAAAATATTGTGCGTATCCTTTACTTTTACTGGTTTTTCTGCATTGTTCTGTGGTCGTGAGGTTGTCACGTTGAATTTGGGTGTTAGTACCAAAATTTGGTCTAACATTTTCACATATATTTGCTTTCTCTTCTTCGCAGGTATGGATTATACTTGCAGCTGGCAGGCCCGGCGCGGCCTTGGATTTCTTGGATTATCCAGAACACATCTTCCTTCATTCAGCAAGATATGTTCTAGGGGATAAAATGTTGACCCGCGTTTTAGTCAAAGCAGTCATACATGGAATCTCTTCTCAACAATACGCTCAAGTGTTGGGAATACCGTCAGAAGACAGCAAGCGATTTGGTTGAAATCGCATCACAAACAAAGAATGGCCCGGAACTCCTATCAGACGACCTTTTCTGGGCCCGAAATCATCAGTTACGGAGCTGAGCTCTGTAATTCTCGTAGCTCTCTGAATAAGCTTCAGTTTGAGCTTTGGTTCAACTCAATCGGACTTACGGTTTGAAAGTTATGCCCATTTCCGTGAACGCATGCAGAACCGGAAACTTGGATTTGGAATTAGCATATCCCTTTCGGATCGGATCGGCTCGGCCTAGGAGGACCGGATCGGATTAAGACATCACTCCTTCACCAACTCAGCATCTTCCCTTCAACGCACAGGTGCCGGCTCGGATTGGAGACCCCGGTTCGGATCGGGATGAGGCAGACCCGACCCGCCTGCATTAATCTACACAAAACTTCGCAATGTCTCCGGCTCGAAAGCTCCGCACCGGTTCGGATCGGGACCGAACCGATAACCTTCTACTCTACACAGAAGTGCGCGCACGCTCTCTGCTGGAACAACCGGCTCGGTTCGGATCCGATCCGAACCGACTGGGCCTGCTGATGCCACACTTCAGATTTGACCGATTCTCTTGCCATAACCACCTCGTACAAACGCGGATCGGCCTCCACCCGTCCTAGCACGACGTGATGACCACTTCTCCACTACTTCCAAGATCACCTCAGCGCGTGCCACGTGCGCCTACGATCCGACCCGATTCAGACTCCCTGGCACTCCTCTACGCCTGTAAATACACAACGACATGGCCATTTCAAGGGACTTTTGGCACTTGTTCTGGAGGGATTCCACCATTATCGACACAAGGACTTTGTGAACAGCGGAAGACCGCCCTCTAATCAATCAAAACACGAGGATTTCGTGTATAATCTTCCCTTTAATCTCCTCTTCTTCACTGTAAACACGAGGATTTCGTGTATAAACTGCAAACAAACATCATTGTAATAGTTTTCTTAGGATTTAAGAAACTATAAAGTGGACGAAGGCTTGGATTGAGCCGAACCACTATAAAAATATTGTGCGTATCCTTTACTTTTACTGGTTTTTCTGCATTGTTCTGTGGTCGTGAGGTTGTCACGTTGAATTTGGGTGTTAGTACCAAAATTTGGTCTAACATTTTCACATATATTTGCTTTCTCTTCTTCGCAGGTATGGATTATACTTGCAGCTGGCAGGCCCGGCGCGGCCTTGGATTTCTTGGATTATCCAGAACACATCTTCCTTCATTCAGCAAGATATGTTCTAGGGGATAAAATGTTGACCCGCGTTTTAGTCAAAGCAGTCATACATGGAATCTCTTCTCAACAATACGCTCAAGTGTTGGGAATACCGTCAGAAGACAGCAAGCGATTTGGTTGAAATCGCATCACAAACAAAGAATGGCCCGGAACTCCTATCAGACGACCTTTTCTGGGCCCGAAATCATCAGTTACGGAGCTGAGCTCTGTAATTCTCGTAGCTCTCTGAATAAGCTTCAGTTTGAGCTTTGGTTCAACTCAATCGGACTTACGGTTTGAAAGTTATGCCCATTTCCGTGAACGCATGCAGAACCGGAAACTTGGATTTGGAATTAGCATATCCCTTTCGGATCGGATCGGCTCGGCCTAGGAGGACCGGATCGGATTAAGACATCACTCCTTCACCAACTCAGCATCTTCCCTTCAACGCACAGGTGCCGGCTCGGATTGGAGACCCCGGTTCGGATCGGGATGAGGCAGACCCGACCCGCCTGCATTAATCTACACAAAACTTCGCAATGTCTCCGGCTCGAAAGCTCCGCACCGGTTCGGATCGGGACCGAACCGATAACCTTCTACTCTACACAGAAGTGCGCGCACGCTCTCTGCTGGAACAACCGGCTCGGTTCGGATCCGATCCGAACCGACTGGGCCTGCTGATGCCACACTTCAGATTTGACCGATTCTCTTGCCATAACCACCTCGTACAAACGCGGATCGGCCTCCACCCGTCCTAGCACGACGTGATGACCACTTCTCCACTACTTCCAAGATCACCTCAGCGCGTGCCACGTGCGCCTACGATCCGACCCGATTCAGACTCCCTGGCACTCCTCTACGCCTGTAAATACACAACGACATGGCCATTTCAAGGGACTTTTGGCACTTGTTCTGGAGGGATTCCACCATTATCGACACAAGGACTTTGTGAACAGCGGAAGACCGCCCTCTAATCAATCAAAACACGAGGATTTCGTGTATAATCTTCCCTTTAATCTCCTCTTCTTCACTGTAAACACGAGGATTTCGTGTATAAACTGCAAACAAACATCATTGTAATAGTTTTCTTAGGATTTAAGAAACTATAAAGTGGACGAAGGCTTGGATTGAGCCGAACCACTATAAAAATATTGTGCGTATCCTTTACTTTTACTGGTTTTTCTGCATTGTTCTGTGGTCGTGAGGTTGTCACGTTGAATTTGGGTGTTAGTACCAAAATTTGGTCTAACATTTTCACATATATTTGCTTTCTCTTCTTCGCAGGTATGGATTATACTTGCAGCTGGCAGGCCCGGCGCGGCCTTGGATTTCTTGGATTATCCAGAACACATCTTCCTTCATTCAGCAAGATATGTTCTAGGGGATAAAATGTTGACCCGCGTTTTAGTCAAAGCAGTCATACATGGAATCTCTTCTCAACAATACGCTCAAGTGTTGGGAATACCGTCAGAAGACAGCAAGCGATTTGGTTGAAATCGCATCACAAACAAAGAATGGCCCGGAACTCCTATCAGACGACCTTTTCTGGGCCCGAAATCATCAGTTACGGAGCTGAGCTCTGTAATTCTCGTAGCTCTCTGAATAAGCTTCAGTTTGAGCTTTGGTTCAACTCAATCGGACTTACGGTTTGAAAGTTATGCCCATTTCCGTGAACGCATGCAGAACCGGAAACTTGGATTTGGAATTAGCATATCCCTTTCGGATCGGATCGGCTCGGCCTAGGAGGACCGGATCGGATTAAGACATCACTCCTTCACCAACTCAGCATCTTCCCTTCAACGCACAGGTGCCGGCTCGGATTGGAGACCCCGGTTCGGATCGGGATGAGGCAGACCCGACCCGCCTGCATTAATCTACACAAAACTTCGCAATGTCTCCGGCTCGAAAGCTCCGCACCGGTTCGGATCGGGACCGAACCGATAACCTTCTACTCTACACAGAAGTGCGCGCACGCTCTCTGCTGGAACAACCGGCTCGGTTCGGATCCGATCCGAACCGACTGGGCCTGCTGATGCCACACTTCAGATTTGACCGATTCTCTTGCCATAACCACCTCGTACAAACGCGGATCGGCCTCCACCCGTCCTAGCACGACGTGATGACCACTTCTCCACTACTTCCAAGATCACCTCAGCGCGTGCCACGTGCGCCTACGATCCGACCCGATTCAGACTCCCTGGCACTCCTCTACGCCTGTAAATACACAACGACATGGCCATTTCAAGGGACTTTTGGCACTTGTTCTGGAGGGATTCCACCATTATCGACACAAGGACTTTGTGAACAGCGGAAGACCGCCCTCTAATCAATCAAAACACGAGGATTTCGTGTATAATCTTCCCTTTAATCTCCTCTTCTTCACTGTAAACACGAGGATTTCGTGTATAAACTGCAAACAAACATCATTGTAATAGTTTTCTTAGGATTTAAGAAACTATAAAGTGGACGAAGGCTTGGATTGAGCCGAACCACTATAAAAATATTGTGCGTATCCTTTACTTTTACTGGTTTTTCTGCATTGGTCTGTGGTCGTGAGGTTGTCACGTTGAATTTGGGTGTTAGTACCAAAATTTGGTCTAACATTTTCACATATATTTGCTTTCTCTTCTTCGCAGGTATGGATTATACTTGCAGCTGGCAGGCCCGGCGCGGCCTTGGATTTCTTGGATTATCCAGAACACATCTTCCTTCATTCAGCAAGATATGTTCTAGGGGATAAAATGTTGACCCGCGTTTTAGTCAAAGCAGTCATACATGGAATCTCTTCTCAACAATACGCTCAAGTGTTGGGAATACCGTCAGAAGACAGCAAGCGATTTGGTTGAAATCGCATCACAAACAAAGAATGGCCCGGAACTCCTATCAGACGACCTTTTCTGGGCCCGAAATCATCAGTTACGGAGCTGAGCTCTGTAATTCTCGTAGCTCTCTGAATAAGCTTCAGTTTGAGCTTTGGTTCAACTCAATCGGACTTACGGTTTGAAAGTTATGCCCATTTCCGTGAACGCATGCAGAACCGGAAACTTGGATTTGGAATTAGCATATCCCTTTCGGATCGGATCGGCTCGGCCTAGGAGGACCGGATCGGATTAAGACATCACTCCTTCACCAACTCAGCATCTTCCCTTCAACGCACAGGTGCCGGCTCGGATTGGAGACCCCGGTTCGGATCGGGATGAGGCAGACCCGACCCGCCTGCATTAATCTACACAAAACTTCGCAATGTCTCCGGCTCGAAAGCTCCGCACCGGTTCGGATCGGGACCGAACCGATAACCTTCTACTCTACACAGAAGTGCGCGCACGCTCTCTGCTGGAACAACCGGCTCGGTTCGGATCCGATCCGAACCGACTGGGCCTGCTGATGCCACACTTCAGATTTGACCGATTCTCTTGCCATAACCACCTCGTACAAACGCGGATCGGCCTCCACCCGTCCTAGCACGACGTGATGACCACTTCTCCACTACTTCCAAGATCACCTCAGCGCGTGCCACGTGCGCCTACGATCCGACCCGATTCAGACTCCCTGGCACTCCTCTACGCCTGTAAATACACAACGACATGGCCATTTCAAGGGACTTTTGGCACTTGTTCTGGAGGGATTCCACCATTATCGACACAAGGACTTTGTGAACAGCGGAAGACCGCCCTCTAATCAATCAAAACACGAGGATTTCGTGTATAATCTTCCCTTTAATCTCCTCTTCTTCACTGTAAACACGAGGATTTCGTGTATAAACTGCAAACAAACATCATTGTAATAGTTTTCTTAGGATTTAAGAAACTATAAAGTGGACGAAGGCTTGGATTGAGCCGAACCACTATAAAAATATTGTGCGTATCCTTTACTTTTACTGGTTTTTCTGCATTGGTCTGTGGTCGTGAGGTTGTCACGTTGAATTTGGGTGTTAGTACCAAAATTTGGTCTAACATTTTCACATATATTTGCTTTCTCTTCTTCGCAGGTATGGATTATACTTGCAGCTGGCAGGCCCGGCGCGGCCTTGGATTTCTTGGATTATCCAGAACACATCTTCCTTCATTCAGCAAGATATGTTCTAGGGGATAAAATGTTGACCCGCGTTTTAGTCAAAGCAGTCATACATGGAATCTCTTCTCAACAATACGCTCAAGTGTTGGGAATACCGTCAGAAGACAGCAAGCGATTTGGTTGAAATCGCATCACAAACAAAGAATGGCCCGGAACTCCTATCAGACGACCTTTTCTGGGCCCGAAATCATCAGTTACGGAGCTGAGCTCTGTAATTCTCGTAGCTCTCTGAATAAGCTTCAGTTTGAGCTTTGGTTCAACTCAATCGGACTTACGGTTTGAAAGTTATGCCCATTTCCGTGAACGCATGCAGAACCGGAAACTTGGATTTGGAATTAGCATATCCCTTTCGGATCGGATCGGCTCGGCCTAGGAGGACCGGATCGGATTAAGACATCACTCCTTCACCAACTCAGCATCTTCCCTTCAACGCACAGGTGCCGGCTCGGATTGGAGACCCCGGTTCGGATCGGGATGAGGCAGACCCGACCCGCCTGCATTAATCTACACAAAACTTCGCAATGTCTCCGGCTCGAAAGCTCCGCACCGGTTCGGATCGGGACCGAACCGATAACCTTCTACTCTACACAGAAGTGCGCGCACGCTCTCTGCTGGAACAACCGGCTCGGTTCGGATCCGATCCGAACCGACTGGGCCTGCTGATGCCACACTTCAGATTTGACCGATTCTCTTGCCATAACCACCTCGTACAAACGCGGATCGGCCTCCACCCGTCCTAGCACGACGTGATGACCACTTCTCCACTACTTCCAAGATCACCTCAGCGCGTGCCACGTGCGCCTACGATCCGACCCGATTCAGACTCCCTGGCACTCCTCTACGCCTGTAAATACACAACGACATGGCCATTTCAAGGGACTTTTGGCACTTGTTCTGGAGGGATTCCACCATTATCGACACAAGGACTTTGTGAACAGCGGAAGACCGCCCTCTAATCAATCAAAACACGAGGATTTCGTGTATAATCTTCCCTTTAATCTCCTCTTCTTCACTGTAAACACGAGGATTTCGTGTATAAACTGCAAACAAACATCATTGTAATAGTTTTCTTAGGATTTAAGAAACTATAAAGTGGACGAAGGCTTGGATTGAGCCGAACCACTATAAAAATATTGTGCGTATCCTTTACTTTTACTGGTTTTTCTGCATTGGTCTGTGGTCGTGAGGTTGTCACGTTGAATTTGGGTGTTAGTACCAAAATTTGGTCTAACATTTTCACATATATTTGCTTTCTCTTCTTCGCAGGTATGGATTATACTTGCAGCTGGCAGGCCCGGCGCGGCCTTGGATTTCTTGGATTATCCAGAACACATCTTCCTTCATTCAGCAAGATATGTTCTAGGGGATAAAATGTTGACCCGCGTTTTAGTCAAAGCAGTCATACATGGAATCTCTTCTCAACAATACGCTCAAGTGTTGGGAATACCGTCAGAAGACAGCAAGCGATTTGGTTGAAATCGCATCACAAACAAAGAATGGCCCGGAACTCCTATCAGACGACCTTTTCTGGGCCCGAAATCATCAGTTACGGAGCTGAGCTCTGTAATTCTCGTAGCTCTCTGAATAAGCTTCAGTTTGAGCTTTGGTTCAACTCAATCGGACTTACGGTTTGAAAGTTATGCCCATTTCCGTGAACGCATGCAGAACCGGAAACTTGGATTTGGAATTAGCATATCCCTTTCGGATCGGATCGGCTCGGCCTAGGAGGACCGGATCGGATTAAGACATCACTCCTTCACCAACTCAGCATCTTCCCTTCAACGCACAGGTGCCGGCTCGGATTGGAGACCCCGGTTCGGATCGGGATGAGGCAGACCCGACCCGCCTGCATTAATCTACACAAAACTTCGCAATGTCTCCGGCTCGAAAGCTCCGCACCGGTTCGGATCGGGACCGAACCGATAACCTTCTACTCTACACAGAAGTGCGCGCACGCTCTCTGCTGGAACAACCGGCTCGGTTCGGATCCGATCCGAACCGACTGGGCCTGCTGATGCCACACTTCAGATTTGACCGATTCTCTTGCCATAACCACCTCGTACAAACGCGGATCGGCCTCCACCCGTCCTAGCACGACGTGATGACCACTTCTCCACTACTTCCAAGATCACCTCAGCGCGTGCCACGTGCGCCTACGATCCGACCCGATTCAGACTCCCTGGCACTCCTCTACGCCTGTAAATACACAACGACATGGCCATTTCAAGGGACTTTTGGCACTTGTTCTGGAGGGATTCCACCATTATCGACACAAGGACTTTGTGAACAGCGGAAGACCGCCCTCTAATCAATCAAAACACGAGGATTTCGTGTATAATCTTCCCTTTAATCTCCTCTTCTTCACTGTAAACACGAGGATTTCGTGTATAAACTGCAAACAAACATCATTGTAATAGTTTTCTTAGGATTTAAGAAACTATAAAGTGGACGAAGGCTTGGATTGAGCCGAACCACTATAAAAATATTGTGCGTATCCTTTACTTTTACTGGTTTTTCTGCATTGGTCTGTGGTCGTGAGGTTGTCACGTTGAATTTGGGTGTTAGTACCAAAATTTGGTCTAACATTTTCACATATATTTGCTTTCTCTTCTTCGCAGGTATGGATTATACTTGCAGCTGGCAGGCCCGGCGCGGCCTTGGATTTCTTGGATTATCCAGAACACATCTTCCTTCATTCAGCAAGATATGTTCTAGGGGATAAAATGTTGACCCGCGTTTTAGTCAAAGCAGTCATACATGGAATCTCTTCTCAACAATACGCTCAAGTGTTGGGAATACCGTCAGAAGACAGCAAGCGATTTGGTTGAAATCGCATCACAAACAAAGAATGGCCCGGAACTCCTATCAGACGACCTTTTCTGGGCCCGAAATCATCAGTTACGGAGCTGAGCTCTGTAATTCTCGTAGCTCTCTGAATAAGCTTCAGTTTGAGCTTTGGTTCAACTCAATCGGACTTACGGTTTGAAAGTTATGCCCATTTCCGTGAACGCATGCAGAACCGGAAACTTGGATTTGGAATTAGCATATCCCTTTCGGATCGGATCGGCTCGGCCTAGGAGGACCGGATCGGATTAAGACATCACTCCTTCACCAACTCAGCATCTTCCCTTCAACGCACAGGTGCCGGCTCGGATTGGAGACCCCGGTTCGGATCGGGATGAGGCAGACCCGACCCGCCTGCATTAATCTACACAAAACTTCGCAATGTCTCCGGCTCGAAAGCTCCGCACCGGTTCGGATCGGGACCGAACCGATAACCTTCTACTCTACACAGAAGTGCGCGCACGCTCTCTGCTGGAACAACCGGCTCGGTTCGGATCCGATCCGAACCGACTGGGCCTGCTGATGCCACACTTCAGATTTGACCGATTCTCTTGCCATAACCACCTCGTACAAACGCGGATCGGCCTCCACCCGTCCTAGCACGACGTGATGACCACTTCTCCACTACTTCCAAGATCACCTCAGCGCGTGCCACGTGCGCCTACGATCCGACCCGATTCAGACTCCCTGGCACTCCTCTACGCCTGTAAATACACAACGACATGGCCATTTCAAGGGACTTTTGGCACTTGTTCTGGAGGGATTCCACCATTATCGACACAAGGACTTTGTGAACAGCGGAAGACCGCCCTCTAATCAATCAAAACACGAGGATTTCGTGTATAATCTTCCCTTTAATCTCCTCTTCTTCACTGTAAACACGAGGATTTCGTGTATAAACTGCAAACAAACATCATTGTAATAGTTTTCTTAGGATTTAAGAAACTATAAAGTGGACGAAGGCTTGGATTGAGCCGAACCACTATAAAAATATTGTGCGTATCCTTTACTTTTACTGGTTTTTCTGCATTGGTCTGTGGTCGTGAGGTTGTCACGTTGAATTTGGGTGTTAGTACCAAAATTTGGTCTAACATTTTCACATATATTTGCTTTCTCTTCTTCGCAGGTATGGATTATACTTGCAGCTGGCAGGCCCGGCGCGGCCTTGGATTTCTTGGATTATCCAGAACACATCTTCCTTCATTCAGCAAGATATGTTCTAGGGGATAAAATGTTGACCCGCGTTTTAGTCAAAGCAGTCATACATGGAATCTCTTCTCAACAATACGCTCAAGTGTTGGGAATACCGTCAGAAGACAGCAAGCGATTTGGTTGAAATCGCATCACAAACAAAGAATGGCCCGGAACTCCTATCAGACGACCTTTTCTGGGCCCGAAATCATCAGTTACGGAGCTGAGCTCTGTAATTCTCGTAGCTCTCTGAATAAGCTTCAGTTTGAGCTTTGGTTCAACTCAATCGGACTTACGGTTTGAAAGTTATGCCCATTTCCGTGAACGCATGCAGAACCGGAAACTTGGATTTGGAATTAGCATATCCCTTTCGGATCGGATCGGCTCGGCCTAGGAGGACCGGATCGGATTAAGACATCACTCCTTCACCAACTCAGCATCTTCCCTTCAACGCACAGGTGCCGGCTCGGATTGGAGACCCCGGTTCGGATCGGGATGAGGCAGACCCGACCCGCCTGCATTAATCTACACAAAACTTCGCAATGTCTCCGGCTCGAAAGCTCCGCACCGGTTCGGATCGGGACCGAACCGATAACCTTCTACTCTACACAGAAGTGCGCGCACGCTCTCTGCTGGAACAACCGGCTCGGTTCGGATCCGATCCGAACCGACTGGGCCTGCTGATGCCACACTTCAGATTTGACCGATTCTCTTGCCATAACCACCTCGTACAAACGCGGATCGGCCTCCACCCGTCCTAGCACGACGTGATGACCACTTCTCCACTACTTCCAAGATCACCTCAGCGCGTGCCACGTGCGCCTACGATCCGACCCGATTCAGACTCCCTGGCACTCCTCTACGCCTGTAAATACACAACGACATGGCCATTTCAAGGGACTTTTGGCACTTGTTCTGGAGGGATTCCACCATTATCGACACAAGGACTTTGTGAACAGCGGAAGACCGCCCTCTAATCAATCAAAACACGAGGATTTCGTGTATAATCTTCCCTTTAATCTCCTCTTCTTCACTGTAAACACGAGGATTTCGTGTATAAACTGCAAACAAACATCATTGTAATAGTTTTCTTAGGATTTAAGAAACTATAAAGTGGACGAAGGCTTGGATTGAGCCGAACCACTATAAAAATATTGTGCGTATCCTTTACTTTTACTGGTTTTTCTGCATTGTTCTGTGGTCGTGAGGTTGTCACGTTGAATTTGGGTGTTAGTACCAAAATTTGGTCTAACATTTTCACATATATTTGCTTTCTCTTCTTCGCAGGTATGGATTATACTTGCAGCTGGCAGGCCCGGCGCGGCCTTGGATTTCTTGGATTATCCAGAACACATCTTCCTTCATTCAGCAAGATATGTTCTAGGGGATAAAATGTTGACCCGCGTTTTAGTCAAAGCAGTCATACATGGAATCTCTTCTCAACAATACGCTCAAGTGTTGGGAATACCGTCAGAAGACAGCAAGCGATTTGGTTGAAATCGCATCACAAACAAAGAATGGCCCGGAACTCCTATCAGACGACCTTTTCTGGGCCCGAAATCATCAGTTACGGAGCTGAGCTCTGTAATTCTCGTAGCTCTCTGAATAAGCTTCAGTTTGAGCTTTGGTTCAACTCAATCGGACTTACGGTTTGAAAGTTATGCCCATTTCCGTGAACGCATGCAGAACCGGAAACTTGGATTTGGAATTAGCATATCCCTTTCGGATCGGATCGGCTCGGCCTAGGAGGACCGGATCGGATTAAGACATCACTCCTTCACCAACTCAGCATCTTCCCTTCAACGCACAGGTGCCGGCTCGGATTGGAGACCCCGGTTCGGATCGGGATGAGGCAGACCCGACCCGCCTGCATTAATCTACACAAAACTTCGCAATGTCTCCGGCTCGAAAGCTCCGCACCGGTTCGGATCGGGACCGAACCGATAACCTTCTACTCTACACAGAAGTGCGCGCACGCTCTCTGCTGGAACAACCGGCTCGGTTCGGATCCGATCCGAACCGACTGGGCCTGCTGATGCCACACTTCAGATTTGACCGATTCTCTTGCCATAACCACCTCGTACAAACGCGGATCGGCCTCCACCCGTCCTAGCACGACGTGATGACCACTTCTCCACTACTTCCAAGATCACCTCAGCGCGTGCCACGTGCGCCTACGATCCGACCCGATTCAGACTCCCTGGCACTCCTCTACGCCTGTAAATACACAACGACATGGCCATTTCAAGGGACTTTTGGCACTTGTTCTGGAGGGATTCCACCATTATCGACACAAGGACTTTGTGAACAGCGGAAGACCGCCCTCTAATCAATCAAAACACGAGGATTTCGTGTATAATCTTCCCTTTAATCTCCTCTTCTTCACTGTAAACACGAGGATTTCGTGTATAAACTGCAAACAAACATCATTGTAATAGTTTTCTTAGGATTTAAGAAACTATAAAGTGGACGAAGGCTTGGATTGAGCCGAACCACTATAAAAATATTGTGCGTATCCTTTACTTTTACTGGTTTTTCTGCATTGTTCTGTGGTCGTGAGGTTGTCACGTTGAATTTGGGTGTTAGTACCAAAATTTGGTCTAACATTTTCACATATATTTGCTTTCTCTTCTTCGCAGGTATGGATTATACTTGCAGCTGGCAGGCCCGGCGCGGCCTTGGATTTCTTGGATTATCCAGAACACATCTTCCTTCATTCAGCAAGATATGTTCTAGGGGATAAAATGTTGACCCGCGTTTTAGTCAAAGCAGTCATACATGGAATCTCTTCTCAACAATACGCTCAAGTGTTGGGAATACCGTCAGAAGACAGCAAGCGATTTGGTTGAAATCGCATCACAAACAAAGAATGGCCCGGAACTCCTATCAGACGACCTTTTCTGGGCCCGAAATCATCAGTTACGGAGCTGAGCTCTGTAATTCTCGTAGCTCTCTGAATAAGCTTCAGTTTGAGCTTTGGTTCAACTCAATCGGACTTACGGTTTGAAAGTTATGCCCATTTCCGTGAACGCATGCAGAACCGGAAACTTGGATTTGGAATTAGCATATCCCTTTCGGATCGGATCGGCTCGGCCTAGGAGGACCGGATCGGATTAAGACATCACTCCTTCACCAACTCAGCATCTTCCCTTCAACGCACAGGTGCCGGCTCGGATTGGAGACCCCGGTTCGGATCGGGATGAGGCAGACCCGACCCGCCTGCATTAATCTACACAAAACTTCGCAATGTCTCCGGCTCGAAAGCTCCGCACCGGTTCGGATCGGGACCGAACCGATAACCTTCTACTCTACACAGAAGTGCGCGCACGCTCTCTGCTGGAACAACCGGCTCGGTTCGGATCCGATCCGAACCGACTGGGCCTGCTGATGCCACACTTCAGATTTGACCGATTCTCTTGCCATAACCACCTCGTACAAACGCGGATCGGCCTCCACCCGTCCTAGCACGACGTGATGACCACTTCTCCACTACTTCCAAGATCACCTCAGCGCGTGCCACGTGCGCCTACGATCCGACCCGATTCAGACTCCCTGGCACTCCTCTACGCCTGTAAATACACAACGACATGGCCATTTCAAGGGACTTTTGGCACTTGTTCTGGAGGGATTCCACCATTATCGACACAAGGACTTTGTGAACAGCGGAAGACCGCCCTCTAATCAATCAAAACACGAGGATTTCGTGTATAATCTTCCCTTTAATCTCCTCTTCTTCACTGTAAACACGAGGATTTCGTGTATAAACTGCAAACAAACATCATTGTAATAGTTTTCTTAGGATTTAAGAAACTATAAAGTGGACGAAGGCTTGGATTGAGCCGAACCACTATAAAAATATTGTGCGTATCCTTTACTTTTACTGGTTTTTCTGCATTGTTCTGTGGTCGTGAGGTTGTCACGTTGAATTTGGGTGTTAGTACCAAAATTTGGTCTAACATTTTCACATATATTTGCTTTCTCTTCTTCGCAGGTATGGATTATACTTGCAGCTGGCAGGCCCGGCGCGGCCTTGGATTTCTTGGATTATCCAGAACACATCTTCCTTCATTCAGCAAGATATGTTCTAGGGGATAAAATGTTGACCCGCGTTTTAGTCAAAGCAGTCATACATGGAATCTCTTCTCAACAATACGCTCAAGTGTTGGGAATACCGTCAGAAGACAGCAAGCGATTTGGTTGAAATCGCATCACAAACAAAGAATGGCCCGGAACTCCTATCAGACGACCTTTTCTGGGCCCGAAATCATCAGTTACGGAGCTGAGCTCTGTAATTCTCGTAGCTCTCTGAATAAGCTTCAGTTTGAGCTTTGGTTCAACTCAATCGGACTTACGGTTTGAAAGTTATGCCCATTTCCGTGAACGCATGCAGAACCGGAAACTTGGATTTGGAATTAGCATATCCCTTTCGGATCGGATCGGCTCGGCCTAGGAGGACCGGATCGGATTAAGACATCACTCCTTCACCAACTCAGCATCTTCCCTTCAACGCACAGGTGCCGGCTCGGATTGGAGACCCCGGTTCGGATCGGGATGAGGCAGACCCGACCCGCCTGCATTAATCTACACAAAACTTCGCAATGTCTCCGGCTCGAAAGCTCCGCACCGGTTCGGATCGGGACCGAACCGATAACCTTCTACTCTACACAGAAGTGCGCGCACGCTCTCTGCTGGAACAACCGGCTCGGTTCGGATCCGATCCGAACCGACTGGGCCTGCTGATGCCACACTTCAGATTTGACCGATTCTCTTGCCATAACCACCTCGTACAAACGCGGATCGGCCTCCACCCGTCCTAGCACGACGTGATGACCACTTCTCCACTACTTCCAAGATCACCTCAGCGCGTGCCACGTGCGCCTACGATCCGACCCGATTCAGACTCCCTGGCACTCCTCTACGCCTGTAAATACACAACGACATGGCCATTTCAAGGGACTTTTGGCACTTGTTCTGGAGGGATTCCACCATTATCGACACAAGGACTTTGTGAACAGCGGAAGACCGCCCTTTGATCAATCAAAACACGAGGATTTCGTGTATAATCTTCCCTTTAATCTCCTCTTCTTCACTGTAAACACGAGGATTTCGTGTATAAACTGCAAACAAACATCATTGTAATAGTTTTCTTAGGATTTAAGAAACTATAAAGTGGACGAAGGCTTGGATTGAGCCGAACCACTATAAAAATATTGTGCGTATCCTTTACTTTTACTGGTTTTTCTGCATTGTTCTGTGGTCGTGAGGTTGTCACGTTGAATTTGGGTGTTAGTACCAAAATTTGGTCTAACATTTTCACATATATTTGCTTTCTCTTCTTCGCAGGTATGGATTATACTTGCAGCTGGCAGGCCCGGCGCGGCCTTGGATTTCTTGGATTATCCAGAACACATCTTCCTTCATTCAGCAAGATATGTTCTAGGGGATAAAATGTTGACCCGCGTTTTAGTCAAAGCAGTCATACATGGAATCTCTTCTCAACAATACGCTCAAGTGTTGGGAATACCGTCAGAAGACAGCAAGCGATTTGGTTGAAATCGCATCACAAACAAAGAATGGCCCGGAACTCCTATCAGACGACCTTTTCTGGGCCCGAAATCATCAGTTACGGAGCTGAGCTCTGTAATTCTCGTAGCTCTCTGAATAAGCTTCAGTTTGAGCTTTGGTTCAACTCAATCGGACTTACGGTTTGAAAGTTATGCCCATTTCCGTGAACGCATGCAGAACCGGAAACTTGGATTTGGAATTAGCATATCCCTTTCGGATCGGATCGGCTCGGCCTAGGAGGACCGGATCGGATTAAGACATCACTCCTTCACCAACTCAGCATCTTCCCTTCAACGCACAGGTGCCGGCTCGGATTGGAGACCCCGGTTCGGATCGGGATGAGGCAGACCCGACCCGCCTGCATTAATCTACACAAAACTTCGCAATGTCTCCGGCTCGAAAGCTCCGCACCGGTTCGGATCGGGACCGAACCGATAACCTTCTACTCTACACAGAAGTGCGCGCACGCTCTCTGCTGGAACAACCGGCTCGGTTCGGATCCGATCCGAACCGACTGGGCCTGCTGATGCCACACTTCAGATTTGACCGATTCTCTTGCCATAACCACCTCGTACAAACGCGGATCGGCCTCCACCCGTCCTAGCACGACGTGATGACCACTTCTCCACTACTTCCAAGATCACCTCAGCGCGTGCCACGTGCGCCTACGATCCGACCCGATTCAGACTCCCTGGCACTCCTCTACGCCTGTAAATACACAACGACATGGCCATTTCAAGGGACTTTTGGCACTTGTTCTGGAGGGATTCCACCATTATCGACACAAGGACTTTGTGAACAGCGGAAGACCGCCCTCTAATCAATCAAAACACGAGGATTTCGTGTATAATCTTCCCTTTAATCTCCTCTTCTTCACTGTAAACACGAGGATTTCGTGTATAAACTGCAAACAAACATCATTGTAATAGTTTTCTTAGGATTTAAGAAACTATAAAGTGGACGAAGGCTTGGATTGAGCCGAACCACTATAAAAATATTGTGCGTATCCTTTACTTTTACTGGTTTTTCTGCATTGTTCTGTGGTCGTGAGGTTGTCACGTTGAATTTGGGTGTTAGTACCAAAATTTGGTCTAACATTTTCACATATATTTGCTTTCTCTTCTTCGCAGGTATGGATTATACTTGCAGCTGGCAGGCCCGGCGCGGCCTTGGATTTCTTGGATTATCCAGAACACATCTTCCTTCATTCAGCAAGATATGTTCTAGGGGATAAAATGTTGACCCGCGTTTTAGTCAAAGCAGTCATACATGGAATCTCTTCTCAACAATACGCTCAAGTGTTGGGAATACCGTCAGAAGACAGCAAGCGATTTGGTTGAAATCGCATCACAAACAAAGAATGGCCCGGAACTCCTATCAGACGACCTTTTCTGGGCCCGAAATCATCAGTTACGGAGCTGAGCTCTGTAATTCTCGTAGCTCTCTGAATAAGCTTCAGTTTGAGCTTTGGTTCAACTCAATCGGACTTACGGTTTGAAAGTTATGCCCATTTCCGTGAACGCATGCAGAACCGGAAACTTGGATTTGGAATTAGCATATCCCTTTCGGATCGGATCGGCTCGGCCTAGGAGGACCGGATCGGATTAAGACATCACTCCTTCACCAACTCAGCATCTTCCCTTCAACGCACAGGTGCCGGCTCGGATTGGAGACCCCGGTTCGGATCGGGATGAGGCAGACCCGACCCGCCTGCATTAATCTACACAAAACTTCGCAATGTCTCCGGCTCGAAAGCTCCGCACCGGTTCGGATCGGGACCGAACCGATAACCTTCTACTCTACACAGAAGTGCGCGCACGCTCTCTGCTGGAACAACCGGCTCGGTTCGGATCCGATCCGAACCGACTGGGCCTGCTGATGCCACACTTCAGATTTGACCGATTCTCTTGCCATAACCACCTCGTACAAACGCGGATCGGCCTCCACCCGTCCTAGCACGACGTGATGACCACTTCTCCACTACTTCCAAGATCACCTCAGCGCGTGCCACGTGCGCCTACGATCCGACCCGATTCAGACTCCCTGGCACTCCTCTACGCCTGTAAATACACAACGACATGGCCATTTCAAGGGACTTTTGGCACTTGTTCTGGAGGGATTCCACCATTATCGACACAAGGACTTTGTGAACAGCGGAAGACCGCCCTCTAATCAATCAAAACACGAGGATTTCGTGTATAATCTTCCCTTTAATCTCCTCTTCTTCACTGTAAACACGAGGATTTCGTGTATAAACTGCAAACAAACATCATTGTAATAGTTTTCTTAGGATTTAAGAAACTATAAAGTGGACGAAGGCTTGGATTGAGCCGAACCACTATAAAAATATTGTGCGTATCCTTTACTTTTACTGGTTTTTCTGCATTGTTCTGTGGTCGTGAGGTTGTCACGTTGAATTTGGGTGTTAGTACCAAAATTTGGTCTAACATTTTCACATATATTTGCTTTCTCTTCTTCGCAGGTATGGATTATACTTGCAGCTGGCAGGCCCGGCGCGGCCTTGGATTTCTTGGATTATCCAGAACACATCTTCCTTCATTCAGCAAGATATGTTCTAGGGGATAAAATGTTGACCCGCGTTTTAGTCAAAGCAGTCATACATGGAATCTCTTCTCAACAATACGCTCAAGTGTTGGGAATACCGTCAGAAGACAGCAAGCGATTTGGTTGAAATCGCATCACAAACAAAGAATGGCCCGGAACTCCTATCAGACGACCTTTTCTGGGCCCGAAATCATCAGTTACGGAGCTGAGCTCTGTAATTCTCGTAGCTCTCTGAATAAGCTTCAGTTTGAGCTTTGGTTCAACTCAATCGGACTTACGGTTTGAAAGTTATGCCCATTTCCGTGAACGCATGCAGAACCGGAAACTTGGATTTGGAATTAGCATATCCCTTTCGGATCGGATCGGCTCGGCCTAGGAGGACCGGATCGGATTAAGACATCACTCCTTCACCAACTCAGCATCTTCCCTTCAACGCACAGGTGCCGGCTCGGATTGGAGACCCCGGTTCGGATCGGGATGAGGCAGACCCGACCCGCCTGCATTAATCTACACAAAACTTCGCAATGTCTCCGGCTCGAAAGCTCCGCACCGGTTCGGATCGGGACCGAACCGATAACCTTCTACTCTACACAGAAGTGCGCGCACGCTCTCTGCTGGAACAACCGGCTCGGTTCGGATCCGATCCGAACCGACTGGGCCTGCTGATGCCACACTTCAGATTTGACCGATTCTCTTGCCATAACCACCTCGTACAAACGCGGATCGGCCTCCACCCGTCCTAGCACGACGTGATGACCACTTCTCCACTACTTCCAAGATCACCTCAGCGCGTGCCACGTGCGCCTACGATCCGACCCGATTCAGACTCCCTGGCACTCCTCTACGCCTGTAAATACACAACGACATGGCCATTTCAAGGGACTTTTGGCACTTGTTCTGGAGGGATTCCACCATTATCGACACAAGGACTTTGTGAACAGCGGAAGACCGCCCTTTGATCAATCAAAACACGAGGATTTCGTGTATAATCTTCCCTTTAATCTCCTCTTCTTCACTGTAAACACGAGGATTTCGTGTATAAACTGCAAACAAACATCATTGTAATAGTTTTCTTAGGATTTAAGAAACTATAAAGTGGACGAAGGCTTGGATTGAGCCGAACCACTATAAAAATATTGTGCGTATCCTTTACTTTTACTGGTTTTTCTGCATTGTTCTGTGGTCGTGAGGTTGTCACGTTGAATTTGGGTGTTAGTACCAAAATTTGGTCTAACATTTTCACATATATTTGCTTTCTCTTCTTCGCAGGTATGGATTATACTTGCAGCTGGCAGGCCCGGCGCGGCCTTGGATTTCTTGGATTATCCAGAACACATCTTCCTTCATTCAGCAAGATATGTTCTAGGGGATAAAATGTTGACCCGCGTTTTAGTCAAAGCAGTCATACATGGAATCTCTTCTCAACAATACGCTCAAGTGTTGGGAATACCGTCAGAAGACAGCAAGCGATTTGGTTGAAATCGCATCACAAACAAAGAATGGCCCGGAACTCCTATCAGACGACCTTTTCTGGGCCCGAAATCATCAGTTACGGAGCTAAGCTCTGTAATTCTCGTAGCTCTCTGAATAAGCTTCAGTTTGAGCTTTGGTTCAACTCAATCGGACTTACGGTTTGAAAGTTATGCCCATTTCCGTGAACGCATGCAGAACCGGAAACTTGGATTTGGAATTAGCATATCCCTTTCGGATCGGATCGGCTCGGCCTAGGAGGACCGGATCGGATTAAGACATCACTCCTTCACCAACTCAGCATCTTCCCTTCAACGCACAGGTGCCGGCTCGGATTGGAGACCCCGGTTCGGATCGGGATGAGGCAGACCCGACCCGCCTGCATTAATCTACACAAAACTTCGCAATGTCTCCGGCTCGAAAGCTCCGCACCGGTTCGGATCGGGACCGAACCGATAACCTTCTACTCTACACAGAAGTGCGCGCACGCTCTCTGCTGGAACAACCGGCTCGGTTCGGATCCGATCCGAACCGACTGGGCCTGCTGATGCCACACTTCAGATTTGACCGATTCTCTTGCCATAACCACCTCGTACAAACGCGGATCGGCCTCCACCCGTCCTAGCACGACGTGATGACCACTTCTCCACTACTTCCAAGATCACCTCAGCGCGTGCCACGTGCGCCTACGATCCGACCCGATTCAGACTCCCTGGCACTCCTCTACGCCTGTAAATACACAACGACATGGCCATTTCAAGGGACTTTTGGCACTTGTTCTGGAGGGATTCCACCATTATCGACACAAGGACTTTGTGAACAGCGGAAGACCGCCCTCTAATCAATCAAAACACGAGGATTTCGTGTATAATCTTCCCTTTAATCTCCTCTTCTTCACTGTAAACACGAGGATTTCGTGTATAAACTGCAAACAAACATCATTGTAATAGTTTTCTTAGGATTTAAGAAACTATAAAGTGGACGAAGGCTTGGATTGAGCCGAACCACTATAAAAATATTGTGCGTATCCTTTACTTTTACTGGTTTTTCTGCATTGTTCTGTGGTCGTGAGGTTGTCACGTTGAATTTGGGTGTTAGTACCAAAATTTGGTCTAACATTTTCACATATATTTGCTTTCTCTTCTTCGCAGGTATGGATTATACTTGCAGCTGGCAGGCCCGGCGCGGCCTTGGATTTCTTGGATTATCCAGAACACATCTTCCTTCATTCAGCAAGATATGTTCTAGGGGATAAAATGTTGACCCGCGTTTTAGTCAAAGCAGTCATACATGGAATCTCTTCTCAACAATACGCTCAAGTGTTGGGAATACCGTCAGAAGACAGCAAGCGATTTGGTTGAAATCGCATCACAAACAAAGAATGGCCCGGAACTCCTATCAGACGACCTTTTCTGGGCCCGAAATCATCAGTTACGGAGCTGAGCTCTGTAATTCTCGTAGCTCTCTGAATAAGCTTCAGTTTGAGCTTTGGTTCAACTCAATCGGACTTACGGTTTGAAAGTTATGCCCATTTCCGTGAACGCATGCAGAACCGGAAACTTGGATTTGGAATTAGCATATCCCTTTCGGATCGGATCGGCTCGGCCTAGGAGGACCGGATCGGATTAAGACATCACTCCTTCACCAACTCAGCATCTTCCCTTCAACGCACAGGTGCCGGCTCGGATTGGAGACCCCGGTTCGGATCGGGATGAGGCAGACCCGACCCGCCTGCATTAATCTACACAAAACTTCGCAATGTCTCCGGCTCGAAAGCTCCGCACCGGTTCGGATCGGGACCGAACCGATAACCTTCTACTCTACACAGAAGTGCGCGCACGCTCTCTGCTGGAACAACCGGCTCGGTTCGGATCCGATCCGAACCGACTGGGCCTGCTGATGCCACACTTCAGATTTGACCGATTCTCTTGCCATAACCACCTCGTACAAACGCGGATCGGCCTCCACCCGTCCTAGCACGACGTGATGACCACTTCTCCACTACTTCCAAGATCACCTCAGCGCGTGCCACGTGCGCCTACGATCCGACCCGATTCAGACTCCCTGGCACTCCTCTACGCCTGTAAATACACAACGACATGGCCATTTCAAGGGACTTTTGGCACTTGTTCTGGAGGGATTCCACCATTATCGACACAAGGACTTTGTGAACAGCGGAAGACCGCCCTCTGATCAATCAAAACACGAGGATTTCGTGTATAATCTTCCCTTTAATCTCCTCTTCTTCACTGTAAACACGAGGATTTCGTGTATAAACTGCAAACAAACATCATTGTAATAGTTTTCTTAGGATTTAAGAAACTATAAAGTGGACGAAGGCTTGGATTGAGCCGAACCACTATAAAAATATTGTGCGTATCCTTTACTTTTACTGGTTTTTCTGCATTGTTCTGTGGTCGTGAGGTTGTCACGTTGAATTTGGGTGTTAGTACCAAAATTTGGTCTAACATTTTCACATATATTTGCTTTCTCTTCTTCGCAGGTATGGATTATACTTGCAGCTGGCAGGCCCGGCGCGGCCTTGGATTTCTTGGATTATCCAGAACACATCTTCCTTCATTCAGCAAGATATGTTCTAGGGGATAAAATGTTGACCCGCGTTTTAGTCAAAGCAGTCATACATGGAATCTCTTCTCAACAATACGCTCAAGTGTTGGGAATACCGTCAGAAGACAGCAAGCGATTTGGTTGAAATCGCATCACAAACAAAGAATGGCCCGGAACTCCTATCAGACGACCTTTTCTGGGCCCGAAATCATCAGTTACGGAGCTAAGCTCTGTAATTCTCGTAGCTCTCTGAATAAGCTTCAGTTTGAGCTTTGGTTCAACTCAATCGGACTTACGGTTTGAAAGTTATGCCCATTTCCGTGAACGCATGCAGAACCGGAAACTTGGATTTGGAATTAGCATATCCCTTTCGGATCGGATCGGCTCGGCCTAGGAGGACCGGATCGGATTAAGACATCACTCCTTCACCAACTCAGCATCTTCCCTTCAACGCACAGGTGCCGGCTCGGATTGGAGACCCCGGTTCGGATCGGGATGAGGCAGACCCGACCCGCCTGCATTAATCTACACAAAACTTCGCAATGTCTCCGGCTCGAAAGCTCCGCACCGGTTCGGATCGGGACCGAACCGATAACCTTCTACTCTACACAGAAGTGCGCGCACGCTCTCTGCTGGAACAACCGGCTCGGTTCGGATCCGATCCGAACCGACTGGGCCTGCTGATGCCACACTTCAGATTTGACCGATTCTCTTGCCATAACCACCTCGTACAAACGCGGATCGGCCTCCACCCGTCCTAGCACGACGTGATGACCACTTCTCCACTACTTCCAAGATCACCTCAGCGCGTGCCACGTGCGCCTACGATCCGACCCGATTCAGACTCCCTGGCACTCCTCTACGCCTGTAAATACACAACGACATGGCCATTTCAAGGGACTTTTGGCACTTGTTCTGGAGGGATTCCACCATTATCGACACAAGGACTTTGTGAACAGCGGAAGACCGCCCTCTGATCAATCAAAACACGAGGATTTCGTGTATAATCTTCCCTTTAATCTCCTCTTCTTCACTGTAAACACGAGGATTTCGTGTATAAACTGCAAACAAACATCATTGTAATAGTTTTCTTAGGATTTAAGAAACTATAAAGTGGACGAAGGCTTGGATTGAGCCGAACCACTATAAAAATATTGTGCGTATCCTTTACTTTTACTGGTTTTTCTGCATTGTTCTGTGGTCGTGAGGTTGTCACGTTGAATTTGGGTGTTAGTACCAAAATTTGGTCTAACATTTTCACATATATTTGCTTTCTCTTCTTCGCAGGTATGGATTATACTTGCAGCTGGCAGGCCCGGCGCGGCCTTGGATTTCTTGGATTATCCAGAACACATCTTCCTTCATTCAGCAAGATATGTTCTAGGGGATAAAATGTTGACCCGCGTTTTAGTCAAAGCAGTCATACATGGAATCTCTTCTCAACAATACGCTCAAGTGTTGGGAATACCGTCAGAAGACAGCAAGCGATTTGGTTGAAATCGCATCACAAACAAAGAATGGCCCGGAACTCCTATCAGACGACCTTTTCTGGGCCCGAAATCATCAGTTACGGAGCTAAGCTCTGTAATTCTCGTAGCTCTCTGAATAAGCTTCAGTTTGAGCTTTGGTTCAACTCAATCGGACTTACGGTTTGAAAGTTATGCCCATTTCCGTGAACGCATGCAGAACCGGAAACTTGGATTTGGAATTAGCATATCCCTTTCGGATCGGATCGGCTCGGCCTAGGAGGACCGGATCGGATTAAGACATCACTCCTTCACCAACTCAGCATCTTCCCTTCAACGCACAGGTGCCGGCTCGGATTGGAGACCCCGGTTCGGATCGGGATGAGGCAGACCCGACCCGCCTGCATTAATCTACACAAAACTTCGCAATGTCTCCGGCTCGAAAGCTCCGCACCGGTTCGGATCGGGACCGAACCGATAACCTTCTACTCTACACAGAAGTGCGCGCACGCTCTCTGCTGGAACAACCGGCTCGGTTCGGATCCGATCCGAACCGACTGGGCCTGCTGATGCCACACTTCAGATTTGACCGATTCTCTTGCCATAACCACCTCGTACAAACGCGGATCGGCCTCCACCCGTCCTAGCACGACGTGATGACCACTTCTCCACTACTTCCAAGATCACCTCAGCGCGTGCCACGTGCGCCTACGATCCGACCCGATTCAGACTCCCTGGCACTCCTCTACGCCTGTAAATACACAACGACATGGCCATTTCAAGGGACTTTTGGCACTTGTTCTGGAGGGATTCCACCATTATCGACACAAGGACTTTGTGAACAGCGGAAGACCGCCCTCTAATCAATCAAAACACGAGGATTTCGTGTATAATCTTCCCTTTAATCTCCTCTTCTTCACTGTAAACACGAGGATTTCGTGTATAAACTGCAAACAAACATCATTGTAATAGTTTTCTTAGGATTTAAGAAACTATAAAGTGGACGAAGGCTTGGATTGAGCCGAACCACTATAAAAATATTGTGCGTATCCTTTACTTTTACTGGTTTTTCTGCATTGTTCTGTGGTCGTGAGGTTGTCACGTTGAATTTGGGTGTTAGTACCAAAATTTGGTCTAACATTTTCACATATATTTGCTTTCTCTTCTTCGCAGGTATGGATTATACTTGCAGCTGGCAGGCCCGACGCGGCCTTGGATTTCTTGGATTATCCAGAACACATCTTCCTTCATTCAGCAAGATATGTTCTAGGGGATAAAATGTTGACCCGCGTTTTAGTCAAAGCAGTCATACATGGAATCTCTTCTCAACAATACGCTCAAGTGTTGGGAATACCGTCAGAAGACAGCAAGCGATTTGGTTGAAATCGCATCACAAACAAAGAATGGCCCGGAACTCCTATCAGACGACCTTTTCTGGGCCCGAAATCATCAGTTACGGAGCTGAGCTCTGTAATTCTCGTAGCTCTCTGAATAAGCTTCAGTTTGAGCTTTGGTTCAACTCAATCGGACTTACGGTTTGAAAGTTATGCCCATTTCCGTGAACGCATGCAGAACCGGAAACTTGGATTTGGAATTAGCATATCCCTTTCGGATCGGATCGGCTCGGCCTAGGAGGACCGGATCGGATTAAGACATCACTCCTTCACCAACTCAGCATCTTCCCTTCAACGCACAGGTGCCGGCTCGGATTGGAGACCCCGGTTCGGATCGGGATGAGGCAGACCCGACCCGCCTGCATTAATCTACACAAAACTTCGCAATGTCTCCGGCTCGAAAGCTCCGCACCGGTTCGGATCGGGACCGAACCGATAACCTTCTACTCTACACAGAAGTGCGCGCACGCTCTCTGCTGGAACAACCGGCTCGGTTCGGATCCGATCCGAACCGACTGGGCCTGCTGATGCCACACTTCAGATTTGACCGATTCTCTTGCCATAACCACCTCGTACAAACGCGGATCGGCCTCCACCCGTCCTAGCACGACGTGATGACCACTTCTCCACTACTTCCAAGATCACCTCAGCGCGTGCCACGTGCGCCTACGATCCGACCCGATTCAGACTCCCTGGCACTCCTCTACGCCTGTAAATACACAACGACATGGCCATTTCAAGGGACTTTTGGCACTTGTTCTGGAGGGATTCCACCATTATCGACACAAGGACTTTGTGAACAGCGGAAGACCGCCCTCTAATCAATCAAAACACGAGGATTTCGTGTATAATCTTCCCTTTAATCTCCTCTTCTTCACTGTAAACACGAGGATTTCGTGTATAAACTGCAAACAAACATCATTGTAATAGTTTTCTTAGGATTTAAGAAACTATAAAGTGGACGAAGGCTTGGATTGAGCCGAACCACTATAAAAATATTGTGCGTATCCTTTACTTTTACTGGTTTTTCTGCATTGTTCTGTGGTCGTGAGGTTGTCACGTTGAATTTGGGTGTTAGTACCAAAATTTGGTCTAACATTTTCACATATATTTGCTTTCTCTTCTTCGCAGGTATGGATTATACTTGCAGCTGGCAGGCCCGACGCGGCCTTGGATTTCTTGGATTATCCAGAACACATCTTCCTTCATTCAGCAAGATATGTTCTAGGGGATAAAATGTTGACCCGCGTTTTAGTCAAAGCAGTCATACATGGAATCTCTTCTCAACAATACGCTCAAGTGTTGGGAATACCGTCAGAAGACAGCAAGCGATTTGGTTGAAATCGCATCACAAACAAAGAATGGCCCGGAACTCCTATCAGACGACCTTTTCTGGGCCCGAAATCATCAGTTACGGAGCTGAGCTCTGTAATTCTCGTAGCTCTCTGAATAAGCTTCAGTTTGAGCTTTGGTTCAACTCAATCGGACTTACGGTTTGAAAGTTATGCCCATTTCCGTGAACGCATGCAGAACCGGAAACTTGGATTTGGAATTAGCATATCCCTTTCGGATCGGATCGGCTCGGCCTAGGAGGACCGGATCGGATTAAGACATCACTCCTTCACCAACTCAGCATCTTCCCTTCAACGCACAGGTGCCGGCTCGGATTGGAGACCCCGGTTCGGATCGGGATGAGGCAGACCCGACCCGCCTGCATTAATCTACACAAAACTTCGCAATGTCTCCGGCTCGAAAGCTCCGCACCGGTTCGGATCGGGACCGAACCGATAACCTTCTACTCTACACAGAAGTGCGCGCACGCTCTCTGCTGGAACAACCGGCTCGGTTCGGATCCGATCCGAACCGACTGGGCCTGCTGATGCCACACTTCAGATTTGACCGATTCTCTTGCCATAACCACCTCGTACAAACGCGGATCGGCCTCCACCCGTCCTAGCACGACGTGATGACCACTTCTCCACTACTTCCAAGATCACCTCAGCGCGTGCCACGTGCGCCTACGATCCGACCCGATTCAGACTCCCTGGCACTCCTCTACGCCTGTAAATACACAACGACATGGCCATTTCAAGGGACTTTTGGCACTTGTTCTGGAGGGATTCCACCATTATCGACACAAGGACTTTGTGAACAGCGGAAGACCGCCCTCTAATCAATCAAAACACGAGGATTTCGTGTATAATCTTCCCTTTAATCTCCTCTTCTTCACTGTAAACACGAGGATTTCGTGTATAAACTGCAAACAAACATCATTGTAATAGTTTTCTTAGGATTTAAGAAACTATAAAGTGGACGAAGGCTTGGATTGAGCCGAACCACTATAAAAATATTGTGCGTATCCTTTACTTTTACTGGTTTTTCTGCATTGTTCTGTGGTCGTGAGGTTGTCACGTTGAATTTGGGTGTTAGTACCAAAATTTGGTCTAACATTTTCACATATATTTGCTTTCTCTTCTTCGCAGGTATGGATTATACTTGCAGCTGGCAGGCCCGACGCGGCCTTGGATTTCTTGGATTATCCAGAACACATCTTCCTTCATTCAGCAAGATATGTTCTAGGGGATAAAATGTTGACCCGCGTTTTAGTCAAAGCAGTCATACATGGAATCTCTTCTCAACAATACGCTCAAGTGTTGGGAATACCGTCAGAAGACAGCAAGCGATTTGGTTGAAATCGCATCACAAACAAAGAATGGCCCGGAACTCCTATCAGACGACCTTTTCTGGGCCCGAAATCATCAGTTACGGAGCTGAGCTCTGTAATTCTCGTAGCTCTCTGAATAAGCTTCAATTTGAGCTTTGGTTCAACTCAATCGGACTTACGGTTTGAAAGTTATGCCCATTTCCGTGAACGCATGCAGAACCGGAAACTTGGATTTGGAATTAGCATATCCCTTTCGGATCGGATCGGCTCGGCCTAGGAGGACCGGATCGGATTAAGACATCACTCCTTCACCAACTCAGCATCTTCCCTTCAACGCACAGGTGCCGGCTCGGATTGGAGACCCCGGTTCGGATCGGGATGAGGCAGACCCGACCCGCCTGCATTAATCTACACAAAACTTCGCAATGTCTCCGGCTCGAAAGCTCCGCACCGGTTCGGATCGGGACCGAACCGATAACCTTCTACTCTACACAGAAGTGCGCGCACGCTCTCTGCTGGAACAACCGGCTCGGTTCGGATCCGATCCGAACCGACTGGGCCTGCTGATGCCACACTTCAGATTTGACCGATTCTCTTGCCATAACCACCTCGTACAAACGCGGATCGGCCTCCACCCGTCCTAGCACGACGTGATGACCACTTCTCCACTACTTCCAAGATCACCTCAGCGCGTGCCACGTGCGCCTACGATCCGACCCGATTCAGACTCCCTGGCACTCCTCTACGCCTGTAAATACACAACGACATGGCCATTTCAAGGGACTTTTGGCACTTGTTCTGGAGGGATTCCACCATTATCGACACAAGGACTTTGTGAACAGCGGAAGACCGCCCTCTAATCAATCAAAACACGAGGATTTCGTGTATAATCTTCCCTTTAATCTCCTCTTCTTCACTGTAAACACGAGGATTTCGTGTATAAACTGCAAACAAACATCATTGTAATAGTTTTCTTAGGATTTAAGAAACTATAAAGTGGACGAAGGCTTGGATTGAGCCGAACCACTATAAAAATATTGTGCGTATCCTTTACTTTTACTGGTTTTTCTGCATTGTTCTGTGGTCGTGAGGTTGTCACGTTGAATTTGGGTGTTAGTACCAAAATTTGGTCTAACATTTTCACATATATTTGCTTTCTCTTCTTCGCAGGTATGGATTATACTTGCAGCTGGCAGGCCCGGCGCGACCTTGGATTTCTTGGATTATCCAGAACACATCTTCCTTCATTCAGCAAGATATGTTCTAGGGGATAAAATGTTGACCCGCGTTTTAGTCAAAGCAGTCATACATGGAATCTCTTCTCAACAATACGCTCAAGTGTTGGGAATACCGTCAGAAGACAGCAAGCGATTTGGTTGAAATCGCATCACAAACAAAGAATGGCCCGGAACTCCTATCAGACGACCTTTTCTGGGCCCGAAATCATCAGTTACGGAGCTGAGCTCTGTAATTCTCGTAGCTCTCTGAATAAGCTTCAGTTTGAGCTTTGGTTCAACTCAATCGGACTTACGGTTTGAAAGTTATGCCCATTTCCGTGAACGCATGCAGAACCGGAAACTTGGATTTGGAATTAGCATATCCCTTTCGGATCGGATCGGCTCGGCCTAGGAGGACCGGATCGGATTAAGACATCACTCCTTCACCAACTCAGCATCTTCCCTTCAACGCACAGGTGCCGGCTCGGATTGGAGACCCCGGTTCGGATCGGGATGAGGCAGACCCGACCCGCCTGCATTAATCTACACAAAACTTCGCAATGTCTCCGGCTCGAAAGCTCCGCACCGGTTCGGATCGGGACCGAACCGATAACCTTCTACTCTACACAGAAGTGCGCGCACGCTCTCTGCTGGAACAACCGGCTCGGTTCGGATCCGATCCGAACCGACTGGGCCTGCTGATGCCACACTTCAGATTTGACCGATTCTCTTGCCATAACCACATCGTACAAACGCGGATCGGCCTCCACCCGTCCTAGCACGACGTGATGACCACTTCTCCACTACTTCCAAGATCACCTCAGCGCGTGCCACGTGCGCCTACGATCCGACCCGATTCAGACTCCCTGGCACTCCTCTACGCCTGTAAATACACAACGACATGGCCATTTCAAGGGACTTTTGGCACTTGTTCTGGAGGGATTCCACCATTATCGACACAAGGACTTTGTGAACAGCGGAAGACCGCCCTCTGATCAATCAAAACACGAGGATTTCGTGTATAATCTTCCCTTTAATCTCCTCTTCTTCACTGTAAACACGAGGATTTCGTGTATAAACTGCAAACAAACATCATTGTAATAGTTTTCTTAGGATTTAAGAAACTATAAAGTGGACGAAGGCTTGGATTGAGCCGAACCACTATAAAAATATTGTGCGTATCCTTTACTTTTACTGGTTTTTCTGCATTGTTCTGTGGTCGTGAGGTTGTCACGTTGAATTTGGGTGTTAGTACCAAAATTTGGTCTAACATTTTCACATATATTTGCTTTCTCTTCTTCGCAGGTATGGATTATACTTGCAGCTGGCAGGCCCGGCGCGGCCTTGGATTTCTTGGATTATCCAGAACACATCTTCCTTCATTCAGCAAGATATGTTCTAGGGGATAAAATGTTGACCCGCGTTTTAGTCAAAGCAGTCATACATGGAATCTCTTCTCAACAATACGCTCAAGTGTTGGGAATACCGTCAGAAGACAGCAAGCGATTTGGTTGAAATCGCATCACAAACAAAGAATGGCCCGGAACTCCTATCAGACGACCTTTTCTGGGCCCGAAATCATCAGTTACAGAGCTAAGCTCTGTAATTCTCGTAGCTCTCTGAATAAGCTTCAGTTTGAGCTTTGGTTCAACTCAATCGGACTTACGGTTTGAAAGTTATGCCCATTTCCGTGAACGCATGCAGAACCGGAAACTTGGATTTGGAATTAGCATATCCCTTTCGGATCGGATCGGCTCGGCCTAGGAGGACCGGATCGGATTAAGACATCACTCCTTCACCAACTCAGCATCTTCCCTTCAACGCACAGGTGCCGGCTCGGATTGGAGACCCCGGTTCGGATCGGGATGAGGCAGACCCGACCCGCCTGCATTAATCTACACAAAACTTCGCAATGTCTCCGGCTCGAAAGCTCCGCACCGGTTCGGATCGGGACCGAACCGATAACCTTCTACTCTACACAGAAGTGCGCGCACGCTCTCTGCTGGAACAACCGGCTCGGTTCGGATCCGATCCGAACCGACTGGGCCTGCTGATGCCACACTTCAGATTTGACCGATTCTCTTGCCATAACCACCTCGTACAAACGCGGATCGGCCTCCACCCGTCCTAGCACGACGTGATGACCACTTCTCCACTACTTCCAAGATCACCTCAGCGCGTGCCACGTGCGCCTACGATCCGACCCGATTCAGACTCCCTGGCACTCCTCTACGCCTGTAAATACACAACGACATGGCCATTTCAAGGGACTTTTGGCACTTGTTCTGGAGGGATTCCACCATTATCAACACAAGGACTTTGTGAACAGCGGAAGACCGCCCTCTAATCAATCAAAACACGAGGATTTCGTGTATAATCTTCCCTTTAATCTCCTCTTCTTCACTGTAAACACGAGGATTTCGTGTATAAACTGCAAACAAACATCATTGTAATAGTTTTCTTAGGATTTAAGAAACTATAAAGTGGACGAAGGCTTGGATTGAGCCGAACCACTATAAAAATATTGTGCGTATCCTTTACTTTTACTGGTTTTTCTGCATTGTTCTGTGGTCGTGAGGTTGTCACGTTGAATTTGGGTGTTAGTACCAAAATTTGGTCTAACATTTTCACATATATTTGCTTTCTCTTCTTCGCAGGTATGGATTATACTTGCAGCTGGCAGGCCCGGCGCGGCCTTGGATTTCTTGGATTATCCAGAACACATCTTCCTTCATTCAGCAAGATATGTTCTAGGGGATAAAATGTTGACCCGTCTTTTAGTCAAAGCAGTCATACATGGAATCTCTTCTCAACAATACGCTCAAGTGTTGGGAATACCGTCAGAAGACAGCAAGCGATTTGGTTGAAATCGCATCACAAACAAAGAATGGCCCGGAACTCCTATCAGACGACCTTTTCTGGGCCCGAAATCATCAGTTACGGAGCTAAGCTCTGTAATTCTCGTAGCTCTCTGAATAAGCTTCAGTTTGAGCTTTGGTTCAACTCAATCGGACTTACGGTTTGAAAGTTATGCCCATTTCCGTGAACGCATGCAGAACCGGAAACTTGGATTTGGAATTAGCATATCCCTTTCGGATCGGATCGGCTCGGCCTAGGAGGACCGGATCGGATTAAGACATCACTCCTTCACCAACTCAGCATCTTCCCTTCAACGCACAGGTGCCGGCTCGGATTGGAGACCCCGGTTCGGATCGGGATGAGGCAGACCCGACCCGCCTGCATTAATCTACACAAAACTTCGCAATGTCTCCGGCTCGAAAGCTCCGCACCGGTTCGGATCGGGACCGAACCGATAACCTTCTACTCTACACAGAAGTGCGCGCACGCTCTCTGCTGGAACAACCGGCTCGGTTCGGATCCGATCCGAACCGACTGGGCCTGCTGATGCCACACTTCAGATTTGACCGATTCTCTTGCCATAACCACATCGTACAAACGCGGATCGGCCTCCACCCGTCCTAGCACGACGTGATGACCACTTCTCCACTACTTCCAAGATCACCTCAGCGCGTGCCACGTGCGCCTACGATCCGACCCGATTCAGACTCCCTGGCACTCCTCTACGCCTGTAAATACACAACGACATGGCCATTTCAAGGGACTTTTGGCACTTGTTCTGGAGGGATTCCACCATTATCGACACAAGGACTTTGTGAACAGCGGAAGACCGCCCTCTGATCAATCAAAACACGAGGATTTCGTGTATAATCTTCCCTTTAATCTCCTCTTCTTCACTGTAAACACGAGGATTTCGTGTATAAACTGCAAACAAACATCATTGTAATAGTTTTCTTAGGATTTAAGAAACTATAAAGTGGACGAAGGCTTGGATTGAGCCGAACCACTATAAAAATATTGTGCGTATCCTTTACTTTTACTGGTTTTTCTGCATTGTTCTGTGGTCGTGAGGTTGTCACGTTGAATTTGGGTGTTAGTACCAAAATTTGGTCTAACATTTTCACATATATTTGCTTTCTCTTCTTCGCAGGTATGGATTATACTTGCAGCTGGCAGGCCCGGCGCGGCCTTGGATTTCTTGGATTATCCAGAACACATCTTCCTTCATTCAGCAAGATATGTTCTAGGGGATAAAATGTTGACCCGCGTTTTAGTCAAAGCAGTCATACATGGAATCTCTTCTCAACAATACGCTCAAGTGTTGGGAATACCGTCAGAAGACAGCAAGCGATTTGGTTGAAATCGCATCACAAACAAAGAATGGCCCGGAACTCCTATCAGACGACCTTTTCTGGGCCCGAAATCATCAGTTACGGAGCTAAGCTCTGTAATTCTCGTAGCTCTCTGAATAAGCTTCAGTTTGAGCTTTGGTTCAACTCAATCGGACTTACGGTTTGAAAGTTATGCCCATTTCCGTGAACGCATGCAGAACCGGAAACTTGGATTTGGAATTAGCATATCCCTTTCGGATCGGATCGGCTCGGCCTAGGAGGACCGGATCGGATTAAGACATCACTCCTTCACCAACTCAGCATCTTCCCTTCAACGCACAGGTGCCGGCTCGGATTGGAGACCCCGGTTCGGATCGGGATGAGGCAGACCCGACCCGCCTGCATTAATCTACACAAAACTTCGCAATGTCTCCGGCTCGAAAGCTCCGCACCGGTTCGGATCGGGACCGAACCGATAACCTTCTACTCTACACAGAAGTGCGCGCACGCTCTCTGCTGGAACAACCGGCTCGGTTCGGATCCGATCCGAACCGACTGGGCCTGCTGATGCCACACTTCAGATTTGACCGATTCTCTTGCCATAACCACCTCGTACAAACGCGGATCGGCCTCCACCCGTCCTAGCACGACGTGATGACCACTTCTCCACTACTTCCAAGATCACCTCAGCGCGTGCCACGTGCGCCTACGATCCGACCCGATTCAGACTCCCTGGCACTCCTCTACGCCTGTAAATACACAACGACATGGCCATTTCAAGGGACTTTTGGCACTTGTTCTGGAGGGATTCCACCATTATCGACACAAGGACTTTGTGAACAGCGGAAGACCGCCCTCTAATCAATCAAAACACGAGGATTTCGTGTATAATCTTCCCTTTAATCTCCTCTTCTTCACTGTAAACACGAGGATTTCGTGTATAAACTGCAAACAAACATCATTGTAATAGTTTTCTTAGGATTTAAGAAACTATAAAGTGGACGAAGGCTTGGATTGAGCCGAACCACTATAAAAATATTGTGCGTATCCTTTACTTTTACTGGTTTTTCTGCATTGTTCTGTGGTCGTGAGGTTGTCACGTTGAATTTGGGTGTTAGTACCAAAATTTGGTCTAACATTTTCACATATATTTGCTTTCTCTTCTTCGCAGGTATGGATTATACTTGCAGCTGGCAGGCCCGGCGCGGCCTTGGATTTCTTGGATTATCCAGAACACATCTTCCTTCATTCAGCAAGATATGTTCTAGGGGATAAAATGTTGACCCGCGTTTTAGTCAAAGCAGTCATACATGGAATCTCTTCTCAACAATACGCTCAAGTGTTGGGAATACCGTCAGAAGACAGCAAGCGATTTGGTTGAAATCGCATCACAAACAAAGAATGGCCCGGAACTCCTATCAGACGACCTTTTCTGGGCCCGAAATCATCAGTTACGGAGCTGAGCTCTGTAATTCTCGTAGCTCTCTGAATAAGCTTCAGTTTGAGCTTTGGTTCAACTCAATCGGACTTACGGTTTGAAAGTTATGCCCATTTCCGTGAACGCATGCAGAACCGGAAACTTGGATTTGGAATTAGCATATCCCTTTCGGATCGGATCGGCTCGGCCTAGGAGGACCGGATCGGATTAAGACATCACTCCTTCACCAACTCAGCATCTTCCCTTCAACGCACAGGTGCCGGCTCGGATTGGAGACCCCGGTTCGGATCGGGATGAGGCAGACCCGACCCGCCTGCATTAATCTACACAAAACTTCGCAATGTCTCCGGCTCGAAAGCTCCGCACCGGTTCGGATCGGGACCGAACCGATAACCTTCTACTCTACACAGAAGTGCGCGCACGCTCTCTGCTGGAACAACCGGCTCGGTTCGGATCCGATCCGAACCGACTGGGCCTGCTGATGCCACACTTCAGATTTGACCGATTCTCTTGCCATAACCACCTCGTACAAACGCGGATCGGCCTCCACCCGTCCTAGCACGACGTGATGACCACTTCTCCACTACTTCCAAGATCACCTCAGCGCGTGCCACGTGCGCCTACGATCCGACCCGATTCAGACTCCCTGGCACTCCTCTACGCCTGTAAATACACAACGACATGGCCATTTCAAGGGACTTTTGGCACTTGTTCTGGAGGGATTCCACCATTATCGACACAAGGACTTTGTGAACAGCGGAAGACCGCCCTCTAATCAATCAAAACACGAGGATTTCGTGTATAATCTTCCCTTTAATCTCCTCTTCTTCACTGTAAACACGAGGATTTCGTGTATAAACTGCAAACAAACATCATTGTAATAGTTTTCTTAGGATTTAAGAAACTATAAAGTGGACGAAGGCTTGGATTGAGCCGAACCACTATAAAAATATTGTGCGTATCCTTTACTTTTACTGGTTTTTCTGCATTGTTCTGTGGTCGTGAGGTTGTCACGTTGAATTTGGGTGTTAGTACCAAAATTTGGTCTAACATTTTCACATATATTTGCTTTCTCTTCTTCGCAGGTATGGATTATACTTGCAGCTGGCAGGCCCGGCGCGGCCTTGGATTTCTTGGATTATCCAGAACACATCTTCCTTCATTCAGCAAGATATGTTCTAGGGGATAAAATGTTGACCCGCGTTTTAGTCAAAGCAGTCATACATGGAATCTCTTCTCAACAATACGCTCAAGTGTTGGGAATACCGTCAGAAGACAGCAAGCGATTTGGTTGAAATCGCATCACAAACAAAGAATGGCCCGGAACTCCTATCAGACGACCTTTTCTGGGCCCGAAATCATCAGTTACGGAGCTGAGCTCTGTAATTCTCGTAGCTCTCTGAATAAGCTTCAGTTTGAGCTTTGGTTCAACTCAATCGGACTTACGGTTTGAAAGTTATGCCCATTTCCGTGAACGCATGCAGAACCGGAAACTTGGATTTGGAATTAGCATATCCCTTTCGGATCGGATCGGCTCGGCCTAGGAGGACCGGATCGGATTAAGACATCACTCCTTCACCAACTCAGCATCTTCCCTTCAACGCACAGGTGCCGGCTCGGATTGGAGACCCCGGTTCGGATCGGGATGAGGCAGACCCGACCCGCCTGCATTAATCTACACAAAACTTCGCAATGTCTCCGGCTCGAAAGCTCCGCACCGGTTCGGATCGGGACCGAACCGATAACCTTCTACTCTACACAGAAGTGCGCGCACGCTCTCTGCTGGAACAACCGGCTCGGTTCGGATCCGATCCGAACCGACTGGGCCTGCTGATGCCACACTTCAGATTTGACCGATTCTCTTGCCATAACCACCTCGTACAAACGCGGATCGGCCTCCACCCGTCCTAGCACGACGTGATGACCACTTCTCCACTACTTCCAAGATCACCTCAGCGCGTGCCACGTGCGCCTACGATCCGACCCGATTCAGACTCCCTGGCACTCCTCTACGCCTGTAAATACACAACGACATGGCCATTTCAAGGGACTTTTGGCACTTGTTCTGGAGGGATTCCACCATTATCGACACAAGGACTTTGTGAACAGCGGAAGACCGCCCTCTAATCAATCAAAACACGAGGATTTCGTGTATAATCTTCCCTTTAATCTCCTCTTCTTCACTGTAAACACGAGGATTTCGTGTATAAACTGCAAACAAACATCATTGTAATAGTTTTCTTAGGATTTAAGAAACTATAAAGTGGACGAAGGCTTGGATTGAGCCGAACCACTATAAAAATATTGTGCGTATCCTTTACTTTTACTGGTTTTTCTGCATTGTTCTGTGGTCGTGAGGTTGTCACGTTGAATTTGGGTGTTAGTACCAAAATTTGGTCTAACATTTTCACATATATTTGCTTTCTCTTCTTCGCAGGTATGGATTATACTTGCAGCTGGCAGGCCCGGCGCGGCCTTGGATTTCTTGGATTATCCAGAACACATCTTCCTTCATTCAGCAAGATATGTTCTAGGGGATAAAATGTTGACCCGCGTTTTAGTCAAAGCAGTCATACATGGAATCTCTTCTCAACAATACGCTCAAGTGTTGGGAATACCGTCAGAAGACAGCAAGCGATTTGGTTGAAATCGCATCACAAACAAAGAATGGCCCGGAACTCCTATCAGACGACCTTTTCTGGGCCCGAAATCATCAGTTACGGAGCTGAGCTCTGTAATTCTCGTAGCTCTCTGAATAAGCTTCAGTTTGAGCTTTGGTTCAACTCAATCGGACTTACGGTTTGAAAGTTATGCCCATTTCCGTGAACGCATGCAGAACCGGAAACTTGGATTTGGAATTAGCATATCCCTTTCGGATCGGATCGGCTCGGCCTAGGAGGACCGGATCGGATTAAGACATCACTCCTTCACCAACTCAGCATCTTCCCTTCAACGCACAGGTGCCGGCTCGGATTGGAGACCCCGGTTCGGATCGGGATGAGGCAGACCCGACCCGCCTGCATTAATCTACACAAAACTTCGCAATGTCTCCGGCTCGAAAGCTCCGCACCGGTTCGGATCGGGACCGAACCGATAACCTTCTACTCTACACAGAAGTGCGCGCACGCTCTCTGCTGGAACAACCGGCTCGGTTCGGATCCGATCCGAACCGACTGGGCCTGCTGATGCCACACTTCAGATTTGACCGATTCTCTTGCCATAACCACCTCGTACAAACGCGGATCGGCCTCCACCCGTCCTAGCACGACGTGATGACCACTTCTCCACTACTTCCAAGATCACCTCAGCGCGTGCCACGTGCGCCTACGATCCGACCCGATTCAGACTCCCTGGCACTCCTCTACGCCTGTAAATACACAACGACATGGCCATTTCAAGGGACTTTTGGCACTTGTTCTGGAGGGATTCCACCATTATCGACACAAGGACTTTGTGAACAGCGGAAGACCGCCCTCTAATCAATCAAAACACGAGGATTTCGTGTATAATCTTCCCTTTAATCTCCTCTTCTTCACTGTAAACACGAGGATTTCGTGTATAAACTGCAAACAAACATCATTGTAATAGTTTTCTTAGGATTTAAGAAACTATAAAGTGGACGAAGGCTTGGATTGAGCCGAACCACTATAAAAATATTGTGCGTATCCTTTACTTTTACTGGTTTTTCTGCATTGTTCTGTGGTCGTGAGGTTGTCACGTTGAATTTGGGTGTTAGTACCAAAATTTGGTCTAACATTTTCACATATATTTGCTTTCTCTTCTTCGCAGGTATGGATTATACTTGCAGCTGGCAGGCCCGGCGCGGCCTTGGATTTCTTGGATTATCCAGAACACATCTTCCTTCATTCAGCAAGATATGTTCTAGGGGATAAAATGTTGACCCGCGTTTTAGTCAAAGCAGTCATACATGGAATCTCTTCTCAACAATACGCTCAAGTGTTGGGAATACCGTCAGAAGACAGCAAGCGATTTGGTTGAAATCGCATCACAAACAAAGAATGGCCCGGAACTCCTATCAGACGACCTTTTCTGGGCCCGAAATCATCAGTTACGGAGCTGAGCTCTGTAATTCTCGTAGCTCTCTGAATAAGCTTCAGTTTGAGCTTTGGTTCAACTCAATCGGACTTACGGTTTGAAAGTTATGCCCATTTCCGTGAACGCATGCAGAACCGGAAACTTGGATTTGGAATTAGCATATCCCTTTCGGATCGGATCGGCTCGGCCTAGGAGGACCGGATCGGATTAAGACATCACTCCTTCACCAACTCAGCATCTTCCCTTCAACGCACAGGTGCCGGCTCGGATTGGAGACCCCGGTTCGGATCGGGATGAGGCAGACCCGACCCGCCTGCATTAATCTACACAAAACTTCGCAATGTCTCCGGCTCGAAAGCTCCGCACCGGTTCGGATCGGGACCGAACCGATAACCTTCTACTCTACACAGAAGTGCGCGCACGCTCTCTGCTGGAACAACCGGCTCGGTTCGGATCCGATCCGAACCGACTGGGCCTGCTGATGCCACACTTCAGATTTGACCGATTCTCTTGCCATAACCACCTCGTACAAACGCGGATCGGCCTCCACCCGTCCTAGCACGACGTGATGACCACTTCTCCACTACTTCCAAGATCACCTCAGCGCGTGCCACGTGCGCCTACGATCCGACCCGATTCAGACTCCCTGGCACTCCTCTACGCCTGTAAATACACAACGACATGGCCATTTCAAGGGACTTTTGGCACTTGTTCTGGAGGGATTCCACCATTATCGACACAAGGACTTTGTGAACAGCGGAAGACCGCCCTCTAATCAATCAAAACACGAGGATTTCGTGTATAATCTTCCCTTTAATCTCCTCTTCTTCACTGTAAACACGAGGATTTCGTGTATAAACTGCAAACAAACATCATTGTAATAGTTTTCTTAGGATTTAAGAAACTATAAAGTGGACGAAGGCTTGGATTGAGCCGAACCACTATAAAAATATTGTGCGTATCCTTTACTTTTACTGGTTTTTCTGCATTGTTCTGTGGTCGTGAGGTTGTCACGTTGAATTTGGGTGTTAGTACCAAAATTTGGTCTAACATTTTCACATATATTTGCTTTCTCTTCTTCGCAGGTATGGATTATACTTGCAGCTGGCAGGCCCGGCGCGGCCTTGGATTTCTTGGATTATCCAGAACACATCTTCCTTCATTCAGCAAGATATGTTCTAGGGGATAAAATGTTGACCCGCGTTTTAGTCAAAGCAGTCATACATGGAATCTCTTCTCAACAATACGCTCAAGTGTTGGGAATACCGTCAGAAGACAGCAAGCGATTTGGTTGAAATCGCATCACAAACAAAGAATGGCCCGGAACTCCTATCAGACGACCTTTTCTGGGCCCGAAATCATCAGTTACGGAGCTGAGCTCTGTAATTCTCGTAGCTCTCTGAATAAGCTTCAGTTTGAGCTTTGGTTCAACTCAATCGGACTTACGGTTTGAAAGTTATGCCCATTTCCGTGAACGCATGCAGAACCGGAAACTTGGATTTGGAATTAGCATATCCCTTTCGGATCGGATCGGCTCGGCCTAGGAGGACCGGATCGGATTAAGACATCACTCCTTCACCAACTCAGCATCTTCCCTTCAACGCACAGGTGCCGGCTCGGATTGGAGACCCCGGTTCGGATCGGGATGAGGCAGACCCGACCCGCCTGCATTAATCTACACAAAACTTCGCAATGTCTCCGGCTCGAAAGCTCCGCACCGGTTCGGATCGGGACCGAACCGATAACCTTCTACTCTACACAGAAGTGCGCGCACGCTCTCTGCTGGAACAACCGGCTCGGTTCGGATCCGATCCGAACCGACTGGGCCTGCTGATGCCACACTTCAGATTTGACCGATTCTCTTGCCATAACCACCTCGTACAAACGCGGATCGGCCTCCACCCGTCCTAGCACGACGTGATGACCACTTCTCCACTACTTCCAAGATCACCTCAGCGCGTGCCACGTGCGCCTACGATCCGACCCGATTCAGACTCCCTGGCACTCCTCTACGCCTGTAAATACACAACGACATGGCCATTTCAAGGGACTTTTGGCACTTGTTCTGGAGGGATTCCACCATTATCGACACAAGGACTTTGTGAACAGCGGAAGACCGCCCTCTAATCAATCAAAACACGAGGATTTCGTGTATAATCTTCCCTTTAATCTCCTCTTCTTCACTGTAAACACGAGGATTTCGTGTATAAACTGCAAACAAACATCATTGTAATAGTTTTCTTAGGATTTAAGAAACTATAAAGTGGACGAAGGCTTGGATTGAGCCGAACCACTATAAAAATATTGTGCGTATCCTTTACTTTTACTGGTTTTTCTGCATTGTTCTGTGGTCGTGAGGTTGTCACGTTGAATTTGGGTGTTAGTACCAAAATTTGGTCTAACATTTTCACATATATTTGCTTTCTCTTCTTCGCAGGTATGGATTATACTTGCAGCTGGCAGGCCCGGCGCGGCCTTGGATTTCTTGGATTATCCAGAACACATCTTCCTTCATTCAGCAAGATATGTTCTAGGGGATAAAATGTTGACCCGCGTTTTAGTCAAAGCAGTCATACATGGAATCTCTTCTCAACAATACGCTCAAGTGTTGGGAATACCGTCAGAAGACAGCAAGCGATTTGGTTGAAATCGCATCACAAACAAAGAATGGCCCGGAACTCCTATCAGACGACCTTTTCTGGGCCCGAAATCATCAGTTACGGAGCTGAGCTCTGTAATTCTCGTAGCTCTCTGAATAAGCTTCAGTTTGAGCTTTGGTTCAACTCAATCGGACTTACGGTTTGAAAGTTATGCCCATTTCCGTGAACGCATGCAGAACCGGAAACTTGGATTTGGAATTAGCATATCCCTTTCGGATCGGATCGGCTCGGCCTAGGAGGACCGGATCGGATTAAGACATCACTCCTTCACCAACTCAGCATCTTCCCTTCAACGCACAGGTGCCGGCTCGGATTGGAGACCCCGGTTCGGATCGGGATGAGGCAGACCCGACCCGCCTGCATTAATCTACACAAAACTTCGCAATGTCTCCGGCTCGAAAGCTCCGCACCGGTTCGGATCGGGACCGAACCGATAACCTTCTACTCTACACAGAAGTGCGCGCACGCTCTCTGCTGGAACAACCGGCTCGGTTCGGATCCGATCCGAACCGACTGGGCCTGCTGATGCCACACTTCAGATTTGACCGATTCTCTTGCCATAACCACCTCGTACAAACGCGGATCGGCCTCCACCCGTCCTAGCACGACGTGATGACCACTTCTCCACTACTTCCAAGATCACCTCAGCGCGTGCCACGTGCGCCTACGATCCGACCCGATTCAGACTCCCTGGCACTCCTCTACGCCTGTAAATACACAACGACATGGCCATTTCAAGGGACTTTTGGCACTTGTTCTGGAGGGATTCCACCATTATCGACACAAGGACTTTGTGAACAGCGGAAGACCGCCCTCTAATCAATCAAAACACGAGGATTTCGTGTATAATCTTCCCTTTAATCTCCTCTTCTTCACTGTAAACACGAGGATTTCGTGTATAAACTGCAAACAAACATCATTGTAATAGTTTTCTTAGGATTTAAGAAACTATAAAGTGGACGAAGGCTTGGATTGAGCCGAACCACTATAAAAATATTGTGCGTATCCTTTACTTTTACTGGTTTTTCTGCATTGTTCTGTGGTCGTGAGGTTGTCACGTTGAATTTGGGTGTTAGTACCAAAATTTGGTCTAACATTTTCACATATATTTGCTTTCTCTTCTTCGCAGGTATGGATTATACTTGCAGCTGGCAGGCCCGGCGCGGCCTTGGATTTCTTGGATTATCCAGAACACATCTTCCTTCATTCAGCAAGATATGTTCTAGGGGATAAAATGTTGACCCGCGTTTTAGTCAAAGCAGTCATACATGGAATCTCTTCTCAACAATACGCTCAAGTGTTGGGAATACCGTCAGAAGACAGCAAGCGATTTGGTTGAAATCGCATCACAAACAAAGAATGGCCCGGAACTCCTATCAGACGACCTTTTCTGGGCCCGAAATCATCAGTTACGGAGCTGAGCTCTGTAATTCTCGTAGCTCTCTGAATAAGCTTCAGTTTGAGCTTTGGTTCAACTCAATCGGACTTACGGTTTGAAAGTTATGCCCATTTCCGTGAACGCATGCAGAACCGGAAACTTGGATTTGGAATTAGCATATCCCTTTCGGATCGGATCGGCTCGGCCTAGGAGGACCGGATCGGATTAAGACATCACTCCTTCACCAACTCAGCATCTTCCCTTCAACGCACAGGTGCCGGCTCGGATTGGAGACCCCGGTTCGGATCGGGATGAGGCAGACCCGACCCGCCTGCATTAATCTACACAAAACTTCGCAATGTCTCCGGCTCGAAAGCTCCGCACCGGTTCGGATCGGGACCGAACCGATAACCTTCTACTCTACACAGAAGTGCGCGCACGCTCTCTGCTGGAACAACCGGCTCGGTTCGGATCCGATCCGAACCGACTGGGCCTGCTGATGCCACACTTCAGATTTGACCGATTCTCTTGCCATAACCACCTCGTACAAACGCGGATCGGCCTCCACCCGTCCTAGCACGACGTGATGACCACTTCTCCACTACTTCCAAGATCACCTCAGCGCGTGCCACGTGCGCCTACGATCCGACCCGATTCAGACTCCCTGGCACTCCTCTACGCCTGTAAATACACAACGACATGGCCATTTCAAGGGACTTTTGGCACTTGTTCTGGAGGGATTCCACCATTATCGACACAAGGACTTTGTGAACAGCGGAAGACCGCCCTCTAATCAATCAAAACACGAGGATTTCGTGTATAATCTTCCCTTTAATCTCCTCTTCTTCACTGTAAACACGAGGATTTCGTGTATAAACTGCAAACAAACATCATTGTAATAGTTTTCTTAGGATTTAAGAAACTATAAAGTGGACGAAGGCTTGGATTGAGCCGAACCACTATAAAAATATTGTGCGTATCCTTTACTTTTACTGGTTTTTCTGCATTGTTCTGTGGTCGTGAGGTTGTCACGTTGAATTTGGGTGTTAGTACCAAAATTTGGTCTAACATTTTCACATATATTTGCTTTCTCTTCTTCGCAGGTATGGATTATACTTGCAGCTGGCAGGCCCGGCGCGGCCTTGGATTTCTTGGATTATCCAGAACACATCTTCCTTCATTCAGCAAGATATGTTCTAGGGGATAAAATGTTGACCCGCGTTTTAGTCAAAGCAGTCATACATGGAATCTCTTCTCAACAATACGCTCAAGTGTTGGGAATACCGTCAGAAGACAGCAAGCGATTTGGTTGAAATCGCATCACAAACAAAGAATGGCCCGGAACTCCTATCAGACGACCTTTTCTGGGCCCGAAATCATCAGTTACGGAGCTGAGCTCTGTAATTCTCGTAGCTCTCTGAATAAGCTTCAGTTTGAGCTTTGGTTCAACTCAATCGGACTTACGGTTTGAAAGTTATGCCCATTTCCGTGAACGCATGCAGAACCGGAAACTTGGATTTGGAATTAGCATATCCCTTTCGGATCGGATCGGCTCGGCCTAGGAGGACCGGATCGGATTAAGACATCACTCCTTCACCAACTCAGCATCTTCCCTTCAACGCACAGGTGCCGGCTCGGATTGGAGACCCCGGTTCGGATCGGGATGAGGCAGACCCGACCCGCCTGCATTAATCTACACAAAACTTCGCAATGTCTCCGGCTCGAAAGCTCCGCACCGGTTCGGATCGGGACCGAACCGATAACCTTCTACTCTACACAGAAGTGCGCGCACGCTCTCTGCTGGAACAACCGGCTCGGTTCGGATCCGATCCGAACCGACTGGGCCTGCTGATGCCACACTTCAGATTTGACCGATTCTCTTGCCATAACCACCTCGTACAAACGCGGATCGGCCTCCACCCGTCCTAGCACGACGTGATGACCACTTCTCCACTACTTCCAAGATCACCTCAGCGCGTGCCACGTGCGCCTACGATCCGACCCGATTCAGACTCCCTGGCACTCCTCTACGCCTGTAAATACACAACGACATGGCCATTTCAAGGGACTTTTGGCACTTGTTCTGGAGGGATTCCACCATTATCGACACAAGGACTTTGTGAACAGCGGAAGACCGCCCTCTAATCAATCAAAACACGAGGATTTCGTGTATAATCTTCCCTTTAATCTCCTCTTCTTCACTGTAAACACGAGGATTTCGTGTATAAACTGCAAACAAACATCATTGTAATAGTTTTCTTAGGATTTAAGAAACTATAAAGTGGACGAAGGCTTGGATTGAGCCGAACCACTATAAAAATATTGTGCGTATCCTTTACTTTTACTGGTTTTTCTGCATTGTTCTGTGGTCGTGAGGTTGTCACGTTGAATTTGGGTGTTAGTACCAAAATTTGGTCTAACATTTTCACATATATTTGCTTTCTCTTCTTCGCAGGTATGGATTATACTTGCAGCTGGCAGGCCCGGCGCGGCCTTGGATTTCTTGGATTATCCAGAACACATCTTCCTTCATTCAGCAAGATATGTTCTAGGGGATAAAATGTTGACCCGCGTTTTAGTCAAAGCAGTCATACATGGAATCTCTTCTCAACAATACGCTCAAGTGTTGGGAATACCGTCAGAAGACAGCAAGCGATTTGGTTGAAATCGCATCACAAACAAAGAATGGCCCGGAACTCCTATCAGACGACCTTTTCTGGGCCCGAAATCATCAGTTACGGAGCTGAGCTCTGTAATTCTCGTAGCTCTCTGAATAAGCTTCAGTTTGAGCTTTGGTTCAACTCAATCGGACTTACGGTTTGAAAGTTATGCCCATTTCCGTGAACGCATGCAGAACCGGAAACTTGGATTTGGAATTAGCATATCCCTTTCGGATCGGATCGGCTCGGCCTAGGAGGACCGGATCGGATTAAGACATCACTCCTTCACCAACTCAGCATCTTCCCTTCAACGCACAGGTGCCGGCTCGGATTGGAGACCCCGGTTCGGATCGGGATGAGGCAGACCCGACCCGCCTGCATTAATCTACACAAAACTTCGCAATGTCTCCGGCTCGAAAGCTCCGCACCGGTTCGGATCGGGACCGAACCGATAACCTTCTACTCTACACAGAAGTGCGCGCACGCTCTCTGCTGGAACAACCGGCTCGGTTCGGATCCGATCCGAACCGACTGGGCCTGCTGATGCCACACTTCAGATTTGACCGATTCTCTTGCCATAACCACCTCGTACAAACGCGGATCGGCCTCCACCCGTCCTAGCACGACGTGATGACCACTTCTCCACTACTTCCAAGATCACCTCAGCGCGTGCCACGTGCGCCTACGATCCGACCCGATTCAGACTCCCTGGCACTCCTCTACGCCTGTAAATACACAACGACATGGCCATTTCAAGGGACTTTTGGCACTTGTTCTGGAGGGATTCCACCATTATCGACACAAGGACTTTGTGAACAGCGGAAGACCGCCCTCTAATCAATCAAAACACGAGGATTTCGTGTATAATCTTCCCTTTAATCTCCTCTTCTTCACTGTAAACACGAGGATTTCGTGTATAAACTGCAAACAAACATCATTGTAATAGTTTTCTTAGGATTTAAGAAACTATAAAGTGGACGAAGGCTTGGATTGAGCCGAACCACTATAAAAATATTGTGCGTATCCTTTACTTTTACTGGTTTTTCTGCATTGTTCTGTGGTCGTGAGGTTGTCACGTTGAATTTGGGTGTTAGTACCAAAATTTGGTCTAACATTTTCACATATATTTGCTTTCTCTTCTTCGCAGGTATGGATTATACTTGCAGCTGGCAGGCCCGGCGCGGCCTTGGATTTCTTGGATTATCCAGAACACATCTTCCTTCATTCAGCAAGATATGTTCTAGGGGATAAAATGTTGACCCGCGTTTTAGTCAAAGCAGTCATACATGGAATCTCTTCTCAACAATACGCTCAAGTGTTGGGAATACCGTCAGAAGACAGCAAGCGATTTGGTTGAAATCGCATCACAAACAAAGAATGGCCCGGAACTCCTATCAGACGACCTTTTCTGGGCCCGAAATCATCAGTTACGGAGCTGAGCTCTGTAATTCTCGTAGCTCTCTGAATAAGCTTCAGTTTGAGCTTTGGTTCAACTCAATCGGACTTACGGTTTGAAAGTTATGCCCATTTCCGTGAACGCATGCAGAACCGGAAACTTGGATTTGGAATTAGCATATCCCTTTCGGATCGGATCGGCTCGGCCTAGGAGGACCGGATCGGATTAAGACATCACTCCTTCACCAACTCAGCATCTTCCCTTCAACGCACAGGTGCCGGCTCGGATTGGAGACCCCGGTTCGGATCGGGATGAGGCAGACCCGACCCGCCTGCATTAATCTACACAAAACTTCGCAATGTCTCCGGCTCGAAAGCTCCGCACCGGTTCGGATCGGGACCGAACCGATAACCTTCTACTCTACACAGAAGTGCGCGCACGCTCTCTGCTGGAACAACCGGCTCGGTTCGGATCCGATCCGAACCGACTGGGCCTGCTGATGCCACACTTCAGATTTGACCGATTCTCTTGCCATAACCACATCGTACAAACGCGGATCGGCCTCCACCCGTCCTAGCACGACGTGATGACCACTTCTCCACTACTTCCAAGATCACCTCAGCGCGTGCCACGTGCGCCTACGATCCGACCCGATTCAGACTCCCTGGCACTCCTCTACGCCTGTAAATACACAACGACATGGCCATTTCAAGGGACTTTTGGCACTTGTTCTGGAGGGATTCCACCATTATCGACACAAGGACTTTGTGAACAGCGGAAGACCGCCCTCTAATCAATCAAAACACGAGGATTTCGTGTATAATCTTCCCTTTAATCTCCTCTTCTTCACTGTAAACACGAGGATTTCGTGTATAAACTGCAAACAAACATCATTGTAATAGTTTTCTTAGGATTTAAGAAACTATAAAGTGGACGAAGGCTTGGATTGAGCCGAACCACTATAAAAATATTGTGCGTATCCTTTACTTTTACTGGTTTTTCTGCATTGTTCTGTGGTCGTGAGGTTGTCACGTTGAATTTGGGTGTTAGTACCAAAATTTGGTCTAACATTTTCACATATATTTGCTTTCTCTTCTTCGCAGGTATGGATTATACTTGCAGCTGGCAGGCCCGGCGCGGCCTTGGATTTCTTGGATTATCCAGAACACATCTTCCTTCATTCAGCAAGATATGTTCTAGGGGATAAAATGTTGACCCGCGTTTTAGTCAAAGCAGTCATACATGGAATCTCTTCTCAACAATACGCTCAAGTGTTGGGAATACCGTCAGAAGACAGCAAGCGATTTGGTTGAAATCGCATCACAAACAAAGAATGGCCCGGAACTCCTATCAGACGACCTTTTCTGGGCCCGAAATCATCAGTTACGGAGCTGAGCTCTGTAATTCTCGTAGCTCTCTGAATAAGCTTCAGTTTGAGCTTTGGTTCAACTCAATCGGACTTACGGTTTGAAAGTTATGCCCATTTCCGTGAACGCATGCAGAACCGGAAACTTGGATTTGGAATTAGCATATCCCTTTCGGATCGGATCGGCTCGGCCTAGGAGGACCGGATCGGATTAAGACATCACTCCTTCACCAACTCAGCATCTTCCCTTCAACGCACAGGTGCCGGCTCGGATTGGAGACCCCGGTTCGGATCGGGATGAGGCAGACCCGACCCGCCTGCATTAATCTACACAAAACTTCGCAATGTCTCCGGCTCGAAAGCTCCGCACCGGTTCGGATCGGGACCGAACCGATAACCTTCTACTCTACACAGAAGTGCGCGCACGCTCTCTGCTGGAACAACCGGCTCGGTTCGGATCCGATCCGAACCGACTGGGCCTGCTGATGCCACACTTCAGATTTGACCGATTCTCTTGCCATAACCACATCGTACAAACGCGGATCGGCCTCCACCCGTCCTAGCACGACGTGATGACCACTTCTCCACTACTTCCAAGATCACCTCAGCGCGTGCCACGTGCGCCTACGATCCGACCCGATTCAGACTCCCTGGCACTCCTCTACGCCTGTAAATACACAACGACATGGCCATTTCAAGGGACTTTTGGCACTTGTTCTGGAGGGATTCCACCATTATCGACACAAGGACTTTGTGAACAGCGGAAGACCGCCCTCTAATCAATCAAAACACGAGGATTTCGTGTATAATCTTCCCTTTAATCTCCTCTTCTTCACTGTAAACACGAGGATTTCGTGTATAAACTGCAAACAAACATCATTGTAATAGTTTTCTTAGGATTTAAGAAACTATAAAGTGGACGAAGGCTTGGATTGAGCCGAACCACTATAAAAATATTGTGCGTATCCTTTACTTTTACTGGTTTTTCTGCATTGTTCTGTGGTCGTGAGGTTGTCACGTTGAATTTGGGTGTTAGTACCAAAATTTGGTCTAACATTTTCACATATATTTGCTTTCTCTTCTTCGCAGGTATGGATTATACTTGCAGCTGGCAGGCCCGGCGCGGCCTTGGATTTCTTGGATTATCCAGAACACATCTTCCTTCATTCAGCAAGATATGTTCTAGGGGATAAAATGTTGACCCGCGTTTTAGTCAAAGCAGTCATACATGGAATCTCTTCTCAACAATACGCTCAAGTGTTGGGAATACCGTCAGAAGACAGCAAGCGATTTGGTTGAAATCGCATCACAAACAAAGAATGGCCCGGAACTCCTATCAGACGACCTTTTCTGGGCCCGAAATCATCAGTTACGGAGCTGAGCTCTGTAATTCTCGTAGCTCTCTGAATAAGCTTCAGTTTGAGCTTTGGTTCAACTCAATCGGACTTACGGTTTGAAAGTTATGCCCATTTCCGTGAACGCATGCAGAACCGGAAACTTGGATTTGGAATTAGCATATCCCTTTCGGATCGGATCGGCTCGGCCTAGGAGGACCGGATCGGATTAAGACATCACTCCTTCACCAACTCAGCATCTTCCCTTCAACGCACAGGTGCCGGCTCGGATTGGAGACCCCGGTTCGGATCGGGATGAGGCAGACCCGACCCGCCTGCATTAATCTACACAAAACTTCGCAATGTCTCCGGCTCGAAAGCTCCGCACCGGTTCGGATCGGGACCGAACCGATAACCTTCTACTCTACACAGAAGTGCGCGCACGCTCTCTGCTGGAACAACCGGCTCGGTTCGGATCCGATCCGAACCGACTGGGCCTGCTGATGCCACACTTCAGATTTGACCGATTCTCTTGCCATAACCACATCGTACAAACGCGGATCGGCCTCCACCCGTCCTAGCACGACGTGATGACCACTTCTCCACTACTTCCAAGATCACCTCAGCGCGTGCCACGTGCGCCTACGATCCGACCCGATTCAGACTCCCTGGCACTCCTCTACGCCTGTAAATACACAACGACATGGCCATTTCAAGGGACTTTTGGCACTTGTTCTGGAGGGATTCCACCATTATCGACACAAGGACTTTGTGAACAGCGGAAGACCGCCCTCTAATCAATCAAAACACGAGGATTTCGTGTATAATCTTCCCTTTAATCTCCTCTTCTTCACTGTAAACACGAGGATTTCGTGTATAAACTGCAAACAAACATCATTGTAATAGTTTTCTTAGGATTTAAGAAACTATAAAGTGGACGAAGGCTTGGATTGAGCCGAACCACTATAAAAATATTGTGCGTATCCTTTACTTTTACTGGTTTTTCTGCATTGTTCTGTGGTCGTGAGGTTGTCACGTTGAATTTGGGTGTTAGTACCAAAATTTGGTCTAACATTTTCACATATATTTGCTTTCTCTTCTTCGCAGGTATGGATTATACTTGCAGCTGGCAGGCCCGGCGCGGCCTTGGATTTCTTGGATTATCCAGAACACATCTTCCTTCATTCAGCAAGATATGTTCTAGGGGATAAAATGTTGACCCGCGTTTTAGTCAAAGCAGTCATACATGGAATCTCTTCTCAACAATACGCTCAAGTGTTGGGAATACCGTCAGAAGACAGCAAGCGATTTGGTTGAAATCGCATCACAAACAAAGAATGGCCCGGAACTCCTATCAGACGACCTTTTCTGGGCCCGAAATCATCAGTTACGGAGCTGAGCTCTGTAATTCTCGTAGCTCTCTGAATAAGCTTCAGTTTGAGCTTTGGTTCAACTCAATCGGACTTACGGTTTGAAAGTTATGCCCATTTCCGTGAACGCATGCAGAACCGGAAACTTGGATTTGGAATTAGCATATCCCTTTCGGATCGGATCGGCTCGGCCTAGGAGGACCGGATCGGATTAAGACATCACTCCTTCACCAACTCAGCATCTTCCCTTCAACGCACAGGTGCCGGCTCGGATTGGAGACCCCGGTTCGGATCGGGATGAGGCAGACCCGACCCGCCTGCATTAATCTACACAAAACTTCGCAATGTCTCCGGCTCGAAAGCTCCGCACCGGTTCGGATCGGGACCGAACCGATAACCTTCTACTCTACACAGAAGTGCGCGCACGCTCTCTGCTGGAACAACCGGCTCGGTTCGGATCCGATCCGAACCGACTGGGCCTGCTGATGCCACACTTCAGATTTGACCGATTCTCTTGCCATAACCACATCGTACAAACGCGGATCGGCCTCCACCCGTCCTAGCACGACGTGATGACCACTTCTCCACTACTTCCAAGATCACCTCAGCGCGTGCCACGTGCGCCTACGATCCGACCCGATTCAGACTCCCTGGCACTCCTCTACGCCTGTAAATACACAACGACATGGCCATTTCAAGGGACTTTTGGCACTTGTTCTGGAGGGATTCCACCATTATCGACACAAGGACTTTGTGAACAGCGGAAGACCGCCCTCTAATCAATCAAAACACGAGGATTTCGTGTATAATCTTCCCTTTAATCTCCTCTTCTTCACTGTAAACACGAGGATTTCGTGTATAAACTGCAAACAAACATCATTGTAATAGTTTTCTTAGGATTTAAGAAACTATAAAGTGGACGAAGGCTTGGATTGAGCCGAACCACTATAAAAATATTGTGCGTATCCTTTACTTTTACTGGTTTTTCTGCATTGTTCTGTGGTCGTGAGGTTGTCACGTTGAATTTGGGTGTTAGTACCAAAATTTGGTCTAACATTTTCACATATATTTGCTTTCTCTTCTTCGCAGGTATGGATTATACTTGCAGCTGGCAGGCCCGGCGCGGCCTTGGATTTCTTGGATTATCCAGAACACATCTTCCTTCATTCAGCAAGATATGTTCTAGGGGATAAAATGTTGACCCGCGTTTTAGTCAAAGCAGTCATACATGGAATCTCTTCTCAACAATACGCTCAAGTGTTGGGAATACCGTCAGAAGACAGCAAGCGATTTGGTTGAAATCGCATCACAAACAAAGAATGGCCCGGAACTCCTATCAGACGACCTTTTCTGGGCCCGAAATCATCAGTTACGGAGCTGAGCTCTGTAATTCTCGTAGCTCTCTGAATAAGCTTCAGTTTGAGCTTTGGTTCAACTCAATCGGACTTACGGTTTGAAAGTTATGCCCATTTCCGTGAACGCATGCAGAACCGGAAACTTGGATTTGGAATTAGCATATCCCTTTCGGATCGGATCGGCTCGGCCTAGGAGGACCGGATCGGATTAAGACATCACTCCTTCACCAACTCAGCATCTTCCCTTCAACGCACAGGTGCCGGCTCGGATTGGAGACCCCGGTTCGGATCGGGATGAGGCAGACCCGACCCGCCTGCATTAATCTACACAAAACTTCGCAATGTCTCCGGCTCGAAAGCTCCGCACCGGTTCGGATCGGGACCGAACCGATAACCTTCTACTCTACACAGAAGTGCGCGCACGCTCTCTGCTGGAACAACCGGCTCGGTTCGGATCCGATCCGAACCGACTGGGCCTGCTGATGCCACACTTCAGATTTGACCGATTCTCTTGCCATAACCACATCGTACAAACGCGGATCGGCCTCCACCCGTCCTAGCACGACGTGATGACCACTTCTCCACTACTTCCAAGATCACCTCAGCGCGTGCCACGTGCGCCTACGATCCGACCCGATTCAGACTCCCTGGCACTCCTCTACGCCTGTAAATACACAACGACATGGCCATTTCAAGGGACTTTTGGCACTTGTTCTGGAGGGATTCCACCATTATCGACACAAGGACTTTGTGAACAGCGGAAGACCGCCCTCTAATCAATCAAAACACGAGGATTTCGTGTATAATCTTCCCTTTAATCTCCTCTTCTTCACTGTAAACACGAGGATTTCGTGTATAAACTGCAAACAAACATCATTGTAATAGTTTTCTTAGGATTTAAGAAACTATAAAGTGGACGAAGGCTTGGATTGAGCCGAACCACTATAAAAATATTGTGCGTATCCTTTACTTTTACTGGTTTTTCTGCATTGTTCTGTGGTCGTGAGGTTGTCACGTTGAATTTGGGTGTTAGTACCAAAATTTGGTCTAACATTTTCACATATATTTGCTTTCTCTTCTTCGCAGGTATGGATTATACTTGCAGCTGGCAGGCCCGGCGCGGCCTTGGATTTCTTGGATTATCCAGAACACATCTTCCTTCATTCAGCAAGATATGTTCTAGGGGATAAAATGTTGACCCGCGTTTTAGTCAAAGCAGTCATACATGGAATCTCTTCTCAACAATACGCTCAAGTGTTGGGAATACCGTCAGAAGACAGCAAGCGATTTGGTTGAAATCGCATCACAAACAAAGAATGGCCCGGAACTCCTATCAGACGACCTTTTCTGGGCCCGAAATCATCAGTTACGGAGCTGAGCTCTGTAATTCTCGTAGCTCTCTGAATAAGCTTCAGTTTGAGCTTTGGTTCAACTCAATCGGACTTACGGTTTGAAAGTTATGCCCATTTCCGTGAACGCATGCAGAACCGGAAACTTGGATTTGGAATTAGCATATCCCTTTCGGATCGGATCGGCTCGGCCTAGGAGGACCGGATCGGATTAAGACATCACTCCTTCACCAACTCAGCATCTTCCCTTCAACGCACAGGTGCCGGCTCGGATTGGAGACCCCGGTTCGGATCGGGATGAGGCAGACCCGACCCGCCTGCATTAATCTACACAAAACTTCGCAATGTCTCCGGCTCGAAAGCTCCGCACCGGTTCGGATCGGGACCGAACCGATAACCTTCTACTCTACACAGAAGTGCGCGCACGCTCTCTGCTGGAACAACCGGCTCGGTTCGGATCCGATCCGAACCGACTGGGCCTGCTGATGCCACACTTCAGATTTGACCGATTCTCTTGCCATAACCACATCGTACAAACGCGGATCGGCCTCCACCCGTCCTAGCACGACGTGATGACCACTTCTCCACTACTTCCAAGATCACCTCAGCGCGTGCCACGTGCGCCTACGATCCGACCCGATTCAGACTCCCTGGCACTCCTCTACGCCTGTAAATACACAACGACATGGCCATTTCAAGGGACTTTTGGCACTTGTTCTGGAGGGATTCCACCATTATCGACACAAGGACTTTGTGAACAGCGGAAGACCGCCCTCTAATCAATCAAAACACGAGGATTTCGTGTATAATCTTCCCTTTAATCTCCTCTTCTTCACTGTAAACACGAGGATTTCGTGTATAAACTGCAAACAAACATCATTGTAATAGTTTTCTTAGGATTTAAGAAACTATAAAGTGGACGAAGGCTTGGATTGAGCCGAACCACTATAAAAATATTGTGCGTATCCTTTACTTTTACTGGTTTTTCTGCATTGTTCTGTGGTCGTGAGGTTGTCACGTTGAATTTGGGTGTTAGTACCAAAATTTGGTCTAACATTTTCACATATATTTGCTTTCTCTTCTTCGCAGGTATGGATTATACTTGCAGCTGGCAGGCCCGGCGCGGCCTTGGATTTCTTGGATTATCCAGAACACATCTTCCTTCATTCAGCAAGATATGTTCTAGGGGATAAAATGTTGACCCGCGTTTTAGTCAAAGCAGTCATACATGGAATCTCTTCTCAACAATACGCTCAAGTGTTGGGAATACCGTCAGAAGACAGCAAGCGATTTGGTTGAAATCGCATCACAAACAAAGAATGGCCCGGAACTCCTATCAGACGACCTTTTCTGGGCCCGAAATCATCAGTTACGGAGCTGAGCTCTGTAATTCTCGTAGCTCTCTGAATAAGCTTCAGTTTGAGCTTTGGTTCAACTCAATCGGACTTACGGTTTGAAAGTTATGCCCATTTCCGTGAACGCATGCAGAACCGGAAACTTGGATTTGGAATTAGCATATCCCTTTCGGATCGGATCGGCTCGGCCTAGGAGGACCGGATCGGATTAAGACATCACTCCTTCACCAACTCAGCATCTTCCCTTCAACGCACAGGTGCCGGCTCGGATTGGAGACCCCGGTTCGGATCGGGATGAGGCAGACCCGACCCGCCTGCATTAATCTACACAAAACTTCGCAATGTCTCCGGCTCGAAAGCTCCGCACCGGTTCGGATCGGGACCGAACCGATAACCTTCTACTCTACACAGAAGTGCGCGCACGCTCTCTGCTGGAACAACCGGCTCGGTTCGGATCCGATCCGAACCGACTGGGCCTGCTGATGCCACACTTCAGATTTGACCGATTCTCTTGCCATAACCACATCGTACAAACGCGGATCGGCCTCCACCCGTCCTAGCACGACGTGATGACCACTTCTCCACTACTTCCAAGATCACCTCAGCGCGTGCCACGTGCGCCTACGATCCGACCCGATTCAGACTCCCTGGCACTCCTCTACGCCTGTAAATACACAACGACATGGCCATTTCAAGGGACTTTTGGCACTTGTTCTGGAGGGATTCCACCATTATCGACACAAGGACTTTGTGAACAGCGGAAGACCGCCCTCTAATCAATCAAAACACGAGGATTTCGTGTATAATCTTCCCTTTAATCTCCTCTTCTTCACTGTAAACACGAGGATTTCGTGTATAAACTGCAAACAAACATCATTGTAATAGTTTTCTTAGGATTTAAGAAACTATAAAGTGGACGAAGGCTTGGATTGAGCCGAACCACTATAAAAATATTGTGCGTATCCTTTACTTTTACTGGTTTTTCTGCATTGTTCTGTGGTCGTGAGGTTGTCACGTTGAATTTGGGTGTTAGTACCAAAATTTGGTCTAACATTTTCACATATATTTGCTTTCTCTTCTTCGCAGGTATGGATTATACTTGCAGCTGGCAGGCCCGGCGCGGCCTTGGATTTCTTGGATTATCCAGAACACATCTTCCTTCATTCAGCAAGATATGTTCTAGGGGATAAAATGTTGACCCGCGTTTTAGTCAAAGCAGTCATACATGGAATCTCTTCTCAACAATACGCTCAAGTGTTGGGAATACCGTCAGAAGACAGCAAGCGATTTGGTTGAAATCGCATCACAAACAAAGAATGGCCCGGAACTCCTATCAGACGACCTTTTCTGGGCCCGAAATCATCAGTTACGGAGCTGAGCTCTGTAATTCTCGTAGCTCTCTGAATAAGCTTCAGTTTGAGCTTTGGTTCAACTCAATCGGACTTACGGTTTGAAAGTTATGCCCATTTCCGTGAACGCATGCAGAACCGGAAACTTGGATTTGGAATTAGCATATCCCTTTCGGATCGGATCGGCTCGGCCTAGGAGGACCGGATCGGATTAAGACATCACTCCTTCACCAACTCAGCATCTTCCCTTCAACGCACAGGTGCCGGCTCGGATTGGAGACCCCGGTTCGGATCGGGATGAGGCAGACCCGACCCGCCTGCATTAATCTACACAAAACTTCGCAATGTCTCCGGCTCGAAAGCTCCGCACCGGTTCGGATCGGGACCGAACCGATAACCTTCTACTCTACACAGAAGTGCGCGCACGCTCTCTGCTGGAACAACCGGCTCGGTTCGGATCCGATCCGAACCGACTGGGCCTGCTGATGCCACACTTCAGATTTGACCGATTCTCTTGCCATAACCACATCGTACAAACGCGGATCGGCCTCCACCCGTCCTAGCACGACGTGATGACCACTTCTCCACTACTTCCAAGATCACCTCAGCGCGTGCCACGTGCGCCTACGATCCGACCCGATTCAGACTCCCTGGCACTCCTCTACGCCTGTAAATACACAACGACATGGCCATTTCAAGGGACTTTTGGCACTTGTTCTGGAGGGATTCCACCATTATCGACACAAGGACTTTGTGAACAGCGGAAGACCACCCTCTAATCAATCAAAACACGAGGATTTCGTGTATAATCTTCCCTTTAATCTCCTCTTCTTCACTGTAAACACGAGGATTTCGTGTATAAACTGCAAACAAACATCATTGTAATAGTTTTCTTAGGATTTAAGAAACTATAAAGTGGACGAAGGCTTGGATTGAGCCGAACCACTATAAAAATATTGTGCGTATCCTTTACTTTTACTGGTTTTTCTGCATTGTTCTGTGGTCGTGAGGTTGTCACGTTGAATTTGGGTGTTAGTACCAAAATTTGGTCTAACATTTTCACATATATTTGCTTTCTCTTCTTCGCAGGTATGGATTATACTTGCAGCTGGCAGGCCCGGCGCGGCCTTGGATTTCTTGGATTATCCAGAACACATCTTCCTTCATTCAGCAAGATATGTTCTAGGGGATAAAATGTTGACCCGCGTTTTAGTCAAAGCAGTCATACATGGAATCTCTTCTCAACAATACGCTCAAGTGTTGGGAATACCGTCAGAAGACAGCAAGCGATTTGGTTGAAATCGCATCACAAACAAAGAATGGCCCGGAACTCCTATCAGACGACCTTTTCTGGGCCCGAAATCATCAGTTACGGAGCTGAGCTCTGTAATTCTCGTAGCTCTCTGAATAAGCTTCAGTTTGAGCTTTGGTTCAACTCAATCGGACTTACGGTTTGAAAGTTATGCCCATTTCCGTGAACGCATGCAGAACCGGAAACTTGGATTTGGAATTAGCATATCCCTTTCGGATCGGATCGGCTCGGCCTAGGAGGACCGGATCGGATTAAGACATCACTCCTTCACCAACTCAGCATCTTCCCTTCAACGCACAGGTGCCGGCTCGGATTGGAGACCCCGGTTCGGATCGGGATGAGGCAGACCCGACCCGCCTGCATTAATCTACACAAAACTTCGCAATGTCTCCGGCTCGAAAGCTCCGCACCGGTTCGGATCGGGACCGAACCGATAACCTTCTACTCTACACAGAAGTGCGCGCACGCTCTCTGCTGGAACAACCGGCTCGGTTCGGATCCGATCCGAACCGACTGGGCCTGCTGATGCCACACTTCAGATTTGACCGATTCTCTTGCCATAACCACCTCGTACAAACGCGGATCGGCCTCCACCCGTCCTAGCACGACGTGATGACCACTTCTCCACTACTTCCAAGATCACCTCAGCGCGTGCCACGTGCGCCTACGATCCGACCCGATTCAGACTCCCTGGCACTCCTCTACGCCTGTAAATACACAACGACATGGCCATTTCAAGGGACTTTTGGCACTTGTTCTGGAGGGATTCCACCATTATCGACACAAGGACTTTGTGAACAGCGGAAGACCGCCCTCTAATCAATCAAAACACGAGGATTTCTTGTATAATCTTCCCTTTAATCTCCTCTTCTTCACTGTAAACACGAGGATTTCGTGTATAAACTGCAAACAAACATCATTGTAATAGTTTTCTTAGGATTTAAGAAACTATAAAGTGGACGAAGGCTTGGATTGAGCCGAACCACTATAAAAATATTGTGCGTATCCTTTACTTTTACTGGTTTTTCTGCATTGTTCTGTGGTCGTGAGGTTGTCACGTTGAATTTGGGTGTTAGTACCAAAATTTGGTCTAACATTTTCACATATATTTGCTTTCTCTTCTTCGCAGGTATGGATTATACTTGCAGCTGGCAGGCCCGGCGCGGCCTTGGATTTCTTGGATTATCCAGAACACATCTTCCTTCATTCAGCAAGATATGTTCTAGGGGATAAAATGTTGACCCGCGTTTTAGTCAAAGCAGTCATACATGGAATCTCTTCTCAACAATACGCTCAAGTGTTGGGAATACCGTCAGAAGACAGCAAGCGATTTGGTTGAAATCGCATCACAAACAAAGAATGGCCCGGAACTCCTATCAGACGACCTTTTCTGGGCCCGAAATCATCAGTTACGGAGCTGAGCTCTGTAATTCTCGTAGCTCTCTGAATAAGCTTCAGTTTGAGCTTTGGTTCAACTCAATCGGACTTACGGTTTGAAAGTTATGCCCATTTCCGTGAACGCATGCAGAACCGGAAACTTGGATTTGGAATTAGCATATCCCTTTCGGATCGGATCGGCTCGGCCTAGGAGGACCGGATCGGATTAAGACATCACTCCTTCACCAACTCAGCATCTTCCCTTCAACGCACAGGTGCCGGCTCGGATTGGAGACCCCGGTTCGGATCGGGATGAGGCAGACCCGACCCGCCTGCATTAATCTACACAAAACTTCGCAATGTCTCCGGCTCGAAAGCTCCGCACCGGTTCGGATCGGGACCGAACCGATAACCTTCTACTCTACACAGAAGTGCGCGCACGCTCTCTGCTGGAACAACCGGCTCGGTTCGGATCCGATCCGAACCGACTGGGCCTGCTGATGCCACACTTCAGATTTGACCGATTCTCTTGCCATAACCACCTCGTACAAACGCGGATCGGCCTCCACCCGTCCTAGCACGACGTGATGACCACTTCTCCACTACTTCCAAGATCACCTCAGCGCGTGCCACGTGCGCCTACGATCCGACCCGATTCAGACTCCCTGGCACTCCTCTACGCCTGTAAATACACAACGACATGGCCATTTCAAGGGACTTTTGGCACTTGTTCTGGAGGGATTCCACCATTATCGACACAAGGACTTTGTGAACAGCGGAAGACCGCCCTCTAATCAATCAAAACACGAGGATTTCGTGTATAATCTTCCCTTTAATCTCCTCTTCTTCACTGTAAACACGAGGATTTCGTGTATAAACTGCAAACAAACATCATTGTAATAGTTTTCTTAGGATTTAAGAAACTATAAAGTGGACGAAGGCTTGGATTGAGCCGAACCACTATAAAAATATTGTGCGTATCCTTTACTTTTACTGGTTTTTCTGCATTGTTCTGTGGTCGTGAGGTTGTCACGTTGAATTTGGGTGTTAGTACCAAAATTTGGTCTAACATTTTCACATATATTTGCTTTCTCTTCTTCGCAGGTATGGATTATACTTGCAGCTGGCAGGCACGGCGCGGCCTTGGATTTCTTGGATTATCCAGAACACATCTTCCTTCATTCAGCAAGATATGTTCTAGGGGATAAAATGTTGACCCTCGTTTTAGTCAAAGCAGTCATACATGGAATCTCTTCTCAACAATACGCTCAAGTGTTGGGAATACCGTCAGAAGACAGCAAGCGATTTGGTTGAAATCGCATCACAAACAAAGAATGGCCCGGAACTCCTATCAGACGACCTTTTCTGGGCCCGAAATCATCAGTTACGGAGCCAAGCTCTGTAATTCTCGTAGCTCTCTGAATAAGCTTCAGTTTGAGCTTTGGTTCAACTCAATCGGACTTACGGTTTGAAAGTTATGCCCATTTCCGTGAACGCATGCAGAACCGGAAACTTGGATTTGGAATTAGCATATCCCTTTCGGATCGGATCGGCTCGGCCTAGGAGGACCGGATCGGATTAAGACATCACTCCTTCACCAACTCAGCATCTTCCCTTCAACGCACAGGTGCCGGCTCGGATTGGAGACCCCGGTTCGGATCGGGATGAGGCAGACCCGACCCGCCTGCATTAATCTACACAAAACTTCGCAATGTCTCCGGCTCGAAAGCTCCGCACCGGTTCGGATCGGGACCGAACCGATAACCTTCTACTCTACACAGAAGTGCGCGCACGCTCTCTGCTGGAACAACCGGCTCGGTTCGGATCCGATCCGAACCGACTGGGCCTGCTGATGCCACACTTCAGATTTGACCGATTCTCTTGCCATAACCACCTCGTACAAACGCGGATCGGCCTCCACCCGTCCTAGCACGACGTGATGACCACTTCTCCACTACTTCCAAGATCACCTCAGCGCGTGCCACGTGCGCCTACGATCCGACCCGATTCAGACTCCCTGGCACTCCTCTACGCCTGTAAATACACAACGACATGGCCATTTCAAGGGACTTTTGGCACTTGTTCTGGAGGGATTCCACCATTATCGACACAAGGACTTTGTGAACAGCGGAAGACCGCCCTCTAATCAATCAAAACACGAGGATTTCGTGTATAATCTTCCCTTTAATCTCCTCTTCTTCACTGTAAACACGAGGATTTCGTGTATAAACTGCAAACAAACATCATTGTAATAGTTTTCTTAGGATTTAAGAAACTATAAAGTGGACGAAGGCTTGGATTGAGCCGAACCACTATAAAAATATTGTGCGTATCCTTTACTTTTACTGGTTTTTCTGCATTGTTCTGTGGTCGTGAGGTTGTCACGTTGAATTTGGGTGTTAGTACCAAAATTTGGTCTAACATTTTCACATATATTTGCTTTCTCTTCTTCGCAGGTATGGATTATACTTGCAGCTGGCAGGCCCGGCGCGGCCTTGGATTTCTTGGATTATCCAGAACACATCTTCCTTCATTCAGCAAGATATGTTCTAGGGGATAAAATGTTGACCCGCGTTTTAGTCAAAGCAGTCATACATGGAATCTCTTCTCAACAATACGCTCAAGTGTTGGGAATACCGTCAGAAGACAGCAAGCGATTTGGTTGAAATCGCATCACAAACAAAGAATGGCCCGGAACTCCTATCAGACGACCTTTTCTGGGCCCGAAATCATCAGTTACGGAGCTGAGCTCTGTAATTCTCGTAGCTCTCTGAATAAGCTTCAGTTTGAGCTTTGGTTCAACTCAATCGGACTTACGGTTTGAAAGTTATGCCCATTTCCGTGAACGCATGCAGAACCGGAAACTTGGATTTGGAATTAGCATATCCCTTTCGGATCGGATCGGCTCGGCCTAGGAGGACCGGATCGGATTAAGACATCACTCCTTCACCAACTCAGCATCTTCCCTTCAACGCACAGGTGCCGGCTCGGATTGGAGACCCCGGTTCGGATCGGGATGAGGCAGACCCGACCCGCCTGCATTAATCTACACAAAACTTCGCAATGTCTCCGGCTCGAAAGCTCCGCACCGGTTCGGATCGGGACCGAACCGATAACCTTCTACTCTACACAGAAGTGCGCGCACGCTCTCTGCTGGAACAACCGGCTCGGTTCGGATCCGATCCGAACCGACTGGGCCTGCTGATGCCACACTTCAGATTTGACCGATTCTCTTGCCATAACCACCTCGTACAAACGCGGATCGGCCTCCACCCGTCCTAGCACGACGTGATGACCACTTCTCCACTACTTCCAAGATCACCTCAGCGCGTGCCACGTGCGCCTACGATCCGACCCGATTCAGACTCCCTGGCACTCCTCTACGCCTGTAAATACACAACGACATGGCCATTTCAAGGGACTTTTGGCACTTGTTCTGGAGGGATTCCACCATTATCGACACAAGGACTTTGTGAACAGCGGAAGACCGCCCTCTAATCAATCAAAACACGAGGATTTCGTGTATAATCTTCCCTTTAATCTCCTCTTCTTCACTGTAAACACGAGGATTTCGTGTATAAACTGCAAACAAACATCATTGTAATAGTTTTCTTAGGATTTAAGAAACTATAAAGTGGACGAAGGCTTGGATTGAGCCGAACCACTATAAAAATATTGTGCGTATCCTTTACTTTTACTGGTTTTTCTGCATTGTTCTGTGGTCGTGAGGTTGTCACGTTGAATTTGGGTGTTAGTACCAAAATTTGGTCTAACATTTTCACATATATTTGCTTTCTCTTCTTCGCAGGTATGGATTATACTTGCAGCTGGCAGGCCCGGCGCGGCCTTGGATTTCTTGGATTATCCAGAACACATCTTCCTTCATTCAGCAAGATATGTTCTAGGGGATAAAATGTTGACCCGCGTTTTAGTCAAAGCAGTCATACATGGAATCTCTTCTCAACAATACGCTCAAGTGTTGGGAATACCGTCAGAAGACAGCAAGCGATTTGGTTGAAATCGCATCACAAACAAAGAATGGCCCGGAACTCCTATCAGACGACCTTTTCTGGGCCCGAAATCATCAGTTACGGAGCTGAGCTCTGTAATTCTCGTAGCTCTCTGAATAAGCTTCAGTTTGAGCTTTGGTTCAACTCAATCGGACTTACGGTTTGAAAGTTATGCCCATTTCCGTGAACGCATGCAGAACCGGAAACTTGGATTTGGAATTAGCATATCCCTTTCGGATCGGATCGGCTCGGCCTAGGAGGACCGGATCGGATTAAGACATCACTCCTTCACCAACTCAGCATCTTCCCTTCAACGCACAGGTGCCGGCTCGGATTGGAGACCCCGGTTCGGATCGGGATGAGGCAGACCCGACCCGCCTGCATTAATCTACACAAAACTTCGCAATGTCTCCGGCTCGAAAGCTCCGCACCGGTTCGGATCGGGACCGAACCGATAACCTTCTACTCTACACAGAAGTGCGCGCACGCTCTCTGCTGGAACAACCGGCTCGGTTCGGATCCGATCCGAACCGACTGGGCCTGCTGATGCCACACTTCAGATTTGACCGATTCTCTTGCCATAACCACCTCGTACAAACGCGGATCGGCCTCCACCCGTCCTAGCACGACGTGATGACCACTTCTCCACTACTTCCAAGATCACCTCAGCGCGTGCCACGTGCGCCTACGATCCGACCCGATTCAGACTCCCTGGCACTCCTCTACGCCTGTAAATACACAACGACATGGCCATTTCAAGGGACTTTTGGCACTTGTTCTGGAGGGATTCCACCATTATCGACACAAGGACTTTGTGAACAGCGGAAGACCGCCCTCTAATCAATCAAAACACGAGGATTTCGTGTATAATCTTCCCTTTAATCTCCTCTTCTTCACTGTAAACACGAGGATTTCGTGTATAAACTGCAAACAAACATCATTGTAATAGTTTTCTTAGGATTTAAGAAACTATAAAGTGGACGAAGGCTTGGATTGAGCCGAACCACTATAAAAATATTGTGCGTATCCTTTACTTTTACTGGTTTTTCTGCATTGTTCTGTGGTCGTGAGGTTGTCACGTTGAATTTGGGTGTTAGTACCAAAATTTGGTCTAACATTTTCACATATATTTGCTTTCTCTTCTTCGCAGGTATGGATTATACTTGCAGCTGGCAGGCCCGGCGCGGCCTTGGATTTCTTGGATTATCCAGAACACATCTTCCTTCATTCAGCAAGATATGTTCTAGGGGATAAAATGTTGACCCGCGTTTTAGTCAAAGCAGTCATACATGGAATCTCTTCTCAACAATACGCTCAAGTGTTGGGAATACCGTCAGAAGACAGCAAGCGATTTGGTTGAAATCGCATCACAAACAAAGAATGGCCCGGAACTCCTATCAGACGACCTTTTCTGGGCCCGAAATCATCAGTTACGGAGCTGAGCTCTGTAATTCTCGTAGCTCTCTGAATAAGCTTCAGTTTGAGCTTTGGTTCAACTCAATCGGACTTACGGTTTGAAAGTTATGCCCATTTCCGTGAACGCATGCAGAACCGGAAACTTGGATTTGGAATTAGCATATCCCTTTCGGATCGGATCGGCTCGGCCTAGGAGGACCGGATCGGATTAAGACATCACTCCTTCACCAACTCAGCATCTTCCCTTCAACGCACAGGTGCCGGCTCGGATTGGAGACCCCGGTTCGGATCGGGATGAGGCAGACCCGACCCGCCTGCATTAATCTACACAAAACTTCGCAATGTCTTCGGCTCGAAAGCTCCGCACCGGTTCGGATCGGGACCGAACCGATAACCTTCTACTCTACACAGAAGTGCGCGCACGCTCTCTGCTGGAACAACCGGCTCGGTTCGGATCCGATCCGAACCGACTGGGCCTGCTGATGCCACACTTCAGATTTGACCGATTCTCTTGCCATAACCACCTCGTACAAACGCGGATCGGCCTCCACCCGTCCTAGCACGACGTGATGACCACTTCTCCACTACTTCCAAGATCACCTCAGCGCGTGCCACGTGCGCCTACGATCCGACCCGATTCAGACTCCCTGGCACTCCTCTACGCCTGTAAATACACAACGACATGGCCATTTCAAGGGACTTTTGGCACTTGTTCTGGAGGGATTCCACCATTATCGACACAAGGACTTTGTGAACAGCGGAAGACCGCCCTCTAATCAATCAAAACACGAGGATTTCGTGTATAATCTTCCCTTTAATCTCCTCTTCTTCACTGTAAACACGAGGATTTCGTGTATAAACTGCAAACAAACATCATTGTAATAGTTTTCTTAGGATTTAAGAAACTATAAAGTGGACGAAGGCTTGGATTGAGCCGAACCACTATAAAAATATTGTGCGTATCCTTTACTTTTACTGGTTTTTCTGCATTGTTCTGTGGTCGTGAGGTTGTCACGTTGAATTTGGGTGTTAGTACCAAAATTTGGTCTAACATTTTCACATATATTTGCTTTCTCTTCTTCGCAGGTATGGATTATACTTGCAGCTGGCAGGCCCGGCGCGGCCTTGGATTTCTTGGATTATCCAGAACACATCTTCCTTCATTCAGCAAGATATGTTCTAGGGGATAAAATGTTGACCCGCGTTTTAGTCAAAGCAGTCATACATGGAATCTCTTCTCAACAATACGCTCAAGTGTTGGGAATACCGTCAGAAGACAGCAAGCGATTTGGTTGAAATCGCATCACAAACAAAGAATGGCCCGGAACTCCTATCAGACGACCTTTTCTGGGCCCGAAATCATCAGTTACGGAGCCAAGCTCTGTAATTCTCGTAGCTCTCTGAATAAGCTTCAGTTTGAGCTTTGGTTCAACTCAATCGGACTTACGGTTTGAAAGTTATGCCCATTTCCGTGAACGCATGCAGAACCGGAAACTTGGATTTGGAATTAGCATATCCCTTTCGGATCGGATCGGCTCGGCCTAGGAGGACCGGATCGGATTAAGACATCACTCCTTCACCAACTCAGCATCTTCCCTTCAACGCACAGGTGCCGGCTCGGATTGGAGACCCCGGTTCGGATCGGGATGAGGCAGACCCGACCCGCCTGCATTAATCTACACAAAACTTCGCAATGTCTTCGGCTCGAAAGCTCCGCACCGGTTCGGATCGGGACCGAACCGATAACCTTCTACTCTACACAGAAGTGCGCGCACGCTCTCTGCTGGAACAACCGGCTCGGTTCGGATCCGATCCGAACCGACTGGGCCTGCTGATGCCACACTTCAGATTTGACCGATTCTCTTGCCATAACCACCTCGTACAAACGCGGATCGGCCTCCACCCGTCCTAGCACGACGTGATGACCACTTCTCCACTACTTCCAAGATCACCTCAGCGCGTGCCACGTGCGCCTACGATCCGACCCGATTCAGACTCCCTGGCACTCCTCTACGCCTGTAAATACACAACGACATGGCCATTTCAAGGGACTTTTGGCACTTGTTCTGGAGGGATTCCACCATTATCGACACAAGGACTTTGTGAACAGCGGAAGACCGCCCTCTAATCAATCAAAACACGAGGATTTCGTGTATAATCTTCCCTTTAATCTCCTCTTCTTCACTGTAAACACGAGGATTTCGTGTATAAACTGCAAACAAACATCATTGTAATAGTTTTCTTAGGATTTAAGAAACTATAAAGTGGACGAAGGCTTGGATTGAGCCGAACCACTATAAAAATATTGTGCGTATCCTTTACTTTTACTGGTTTTTCTGCATTGTTCTGTGGTCGTGAGGTTGTCACGTTGAATTTGGGTGTTAGTACCAAAATTTGGTCTAACATTTTCACATATATTTGCTTTCTCTTCTTCGCAGGTATGGATTATACTTGCAGCTGGCAGGCCCGGCGCGGCCTTGGATTTCTTGGATTATCCAGAACACATCTTCCTTCATTCAGCAAGATATGTTCTAGGGGATAAAATGTTGACCCGCGTTTTAGTCAAAGCAGTCATACATGGAATCTCTTCTCAACAATACGCTCAAGTGTTGGGAATACCGTCAGAAGACAGCAAGCGATTTGGTTGAAATCGCATCACAAACAAAGAATGGCCCGGAACTCCTATCAGACGACCTTTTCTGGGCCCGAAATCATCAGTTACGGAGCTGAGCTCTGTAATTCTCGTAGCTCTCTGAATAAGCTTCAGTTTGAGCTTTGGTTCAACTCAATCGGACTTACGGTTTGAAAGTTATGCCCATTTCCGTGAACGCATGCAGAACCGGAAACTTGGATTTGGAATTAGCATATCCCTTTCGGATCGGATCGGCTCGGCCTAGGAGGACCGGATCGGATTAAGACATCACTCCTTCACCAACTCAGCATCTTCCCTTCAACGCACAGGTGCCGGCTCGGATTGGAGACCCCGGTTCGGATCGGGATGAGGCAGACCCGACCCGCCTGCATTAATCTACACAAAACTTCGCAATGTCTTCGGCTCGAAAGCTCCGCACCGGTTCGGATCGGGACCGAACCGATAACCTTCTACTCTACACAGAAGTGCGCGCACGCTCTCTGCTGGAACAACCGGCTCGGTTCGGATCCGATCCGAACCGACTGGGCCTGCTGATGCCACACTTCAGATTTGACCGATTCTCTTGCCATAACCACCTCGTACAAACGCGGATCGGCCTCCACCCGTCCTAGCACGACGTGATGACCACTTCTCCACTACTTCCAAGATCACCTCAGCGCGTGCCACGTGCGCCTACGATCCGACCCGATTCAGACTCCCTGGCACTCCTCTACGCCTGTAAATACACAACGACATGGCCATTTCAAGGGACTTTTGGCACTTGTTCTGGAGGGATTCCACCATTATCGACACAAGGACTTTGTGAACAGCGGAAGACCGCCCTCTAATCAATCAAAACACGAGGATTTCGTGTATAATCTTCCCTTTAATCTCCTCTTCTTCACTGTAAACACGAGGATTTCGTGTATAAACTGCAAACAAACATCATTGTACTAGTTTTCTTAGGATTTAAGAAACTATAAAGTGGACGAAGGCTTGGATTGAGCCGAACCACTATAAAAATATTGTGCGTATCCTTTACTTTTACTGGTTTTTCTGCATTGTTCTGTGGTCGTGAGGTTGTCACGTTGAATTTGGGTGTTAGTACCAAAATTTGGTCTAACATTTTCACATATATTTGCTTTCTCTTCTTCGCAGGTATGGATTATACTTGCAGCTGGCAGGCCCGGCGCGGCCTTGGATTTCTTGGATTATCCAGAACACATCTTCCTTCATTCAGCAAGATATGTTCTAGGGGATAAAATGTTGACCCGCGTTTTAGTCAAAGCAGTCATACATGGAATCTCTTCTCAACAATACGCTCAAGTGTTGGGAATACCGTCAGAAGACAGCAAGCGATTTGGTTGAAATCGCATCACAAACAAAGAATGGCCCGGAACTCCTATCAGACGACCTTTTCTGGGCCCGAAATCATCAGTTACGGAGCTGAGCTCTGTAATTCTCGTAGCTCTCTGAATAAGCTTCAGTTTGAGCTTTGGTTCAACTCAATCGGACTTACGGTTTGAAAGTTATGCCCATTTCCGTGAACGCATGCAGAACCGGAAACTTGGATTTGGAATTAGCATATCCCTTTCGGATCGGATCGGCTCGGCCTAGGAGGACCGGATCGGATTAAGACATCACTCCTTCACCAACTCAGCATCTTCCCTTCAACGCACAGGTGCCGGCTCGGATTGGAGACCCCGGTTCGGATCGGGATGAGGCAGACCCGACCCGCCTGCATTAATCTACACAAAACTTCGCAATGTCTTCGGCTCGAAAGCTCCGCACCGGTTCGGATCGGGACCGAACCGATAACCTTCTACTCTACACAGAAGTGCGCGCACGCTCTCTGCTGGAACAACCGGCTCGGTTCGGATCCGATCCGAACCGACTGGGCCTGCTGATGCCACACTTCAGATTTGACCGATTCTCTTGCCATAACCACCTCGTACAAACGCGGATCGGCCTCCACCCGTCCTAGCACGACGTGATGACCACTTCTCCACTACTTCCAAGATCACCTCAGCGCGTGCCACGTGCGCCTACGATCCGACCCGATTCAGACTCCCTGGCACTCCTCTACGCCTGTAAATACACAACGACATGGCCATTTCAAGGGACTTTTGGCACTTGTTCTGGAGGGATTCCACCATTATCGACACAAGGACTTTGTGAACAGCGGAAGACCGCCCTCTAATCAATCAAAACACGAGGATTTCGTGTATAATCTTCCCTTTAATCTCCTCTTCTTCACTGTAAACACGAGGATTTCGTGTATAAACTGCAAACAAACATCATTGTAATAGTTTTCTTAGGATTTAAGAAACTATAAAGTGGACGAAGGCTTGGATTGAGCCGAACCACTATAAAAATATTGTGCGTATCCTTTACTTTTACTGGTTTTTCTGCATTGTTCTGTGGTCGTGAGGTTGTCACGTTGAATTTGGGTGTTAGTACCAAAATTTGGTCTAACATTTTCACATATATTTGCTTTCTCTTCTTCGCAGGTATGGATTATACTTGCAGCTGGCAGGCCCGGCGCGGCCTTGGATTTCTTGGATTATCCAGAACACATCTTCCTTCATTCAGCAAGATATGTTCTAGGGGATAAAATGTTGACCCGCGTTTTAGTCAAAGCAGTCATACATGGAATCTCTTCTCAACAATACGCTCAAGTGTTGGGAATACCGTCAGAAGACAGCAAGCGATTTGGTTGAAATCGCATCACAAACAAAGAATGGCCCGGAACTCCTATCAGACGACCTTTTCTGGGCCCGAAATCATCAGTTACGGAGCCAAGCTCTGTAATTCTCGTAGCTCTCTGAATAAGCTTCAGTTTGAGCTTTGGTTCAACTCAATCGGACTTACGGTTTGAAAGTTATGCCCATTTCCGTGAACGCATGCAGAACCGGAAACTTGGATTTGGAATTAGCATATCCCTTTCGGATCGGATCGGCTCGGCCTAGGAGGACCGGATCGGATTAAGACATCACTCCTTCACCAACTCAGCATCTTCCCTTCAACGCACAGGTGCCGGCTCGGATTGGAGACCCCGGTTCGGATCGGGATGAGGCAGACCCGACCCGCCTGCATTAATCTACACAAAACTTCGCAATGTCTTCGGCTCGAAAGCTCCGCACCGGTTCGGATCGGGACCGAACCGATAACCTTCTACTCTACACAGAAGTGCGCGCACGCTCTCTGCTGGAACAACCGGCTCGGTTCGGATCCGATCCGAACCGACTGGGCCTGCTGATGCCACACTTCAGATTTGACCGATTCTCTTGCCATAACCACCTCGTACAAACGCGGATCGGCCTCCACCCGTCCTAGCACGACGTGATGACCACTTCTCCACTACTTCCAAGATCACCTCAGCGCGTGCCACGTGCGCCTACGATCCGACCCGATTCAGACTCCCTGGCACTCCTCTACGCCTGTAAATACACAACGACATGGCCATTTCAAGGGACTTTTGGCACTTGTTCTGGAGGGATTCCACCATTATCGACACAAGGACTTTGTGAACAGCGGAAGACCGCCCTCTAATCAATCAAAACACGAGGATTTCGTGTATAATCTTCCCTTTAATCTCCTCTTCTTCACTGTAAACACGAGGATTTCGTGTATAAACTGCAAACAAACATCATTGTAATAGTTTTCTTAGGATTTAAGAAACTATAAAGTGGACGAAGGCTTGGATTGAGCCGAACCACTATAAAAATATTGTGCGTATCCTTTACTTTTACTGGTTTTTCTGCATTGTTCTGTGGTCGTGAGGTTGTCACGTTGAATTTGGGTGTTAGTACCAAAATTTGGTCTAACATTTTCACATATATTTGCTTTCTCTTCTTCGCAGGTATGGATTATACTTGCAGCTGGCAGGCCCGGCGCGGCCTTGGATTTCTTGGATTATCCAGAACACATCTTCCTTCATTCAGCAAGATATGTTCTAGGGGATAAAATGTTGACCCGCGTTTTAGTCAAAGCAGTCATACATGGAATCTCTTCTCAACAATACGCTCAAGTGTTGGGAATACCGTCAGAAGACAGCAAGCGATTTGGTTGAAATCGCATCACAAACAAAGAATGGCCCGGAACTCCTATCAGACGACCTTTTCTGGGCCCGAAATCATCAGTTACGGAGCTGAGCTCTGTAATTCTCGTAGCTCTCTGAATAAGCTTCAGTTTGAGCTTTGGTTCAACTCAATCGGACTTACGGTTTGAAAGTTATGCCCATTTCCGTGAACGCATGCAGAACCGGAAACTTGGATTTGGAATTAGCATATCCCTTTCGGATCGGATCGGCTCGGCCTAGGAGGACCGGATCGGATTAAGACATCACTCCTTCACCAACTCAGCATCTTCCCTTCAACGCACAGGTGCCGGCTCGGATTGGAGACCCCGGTTCGGATCGGGATGAGGCAGACCCGACCCGCCTGCATTAATCTACACAAAACTTCGCAATGTCTTCGGCTCGAAAGCTCCGCACCGGTTCGGATCGGGACCGAACCGATAACCTTCTACTCTACACAGAAGTGCGCGCACGCTCTCTGCTGGAACAACCGGCTCGGTTCGGATCCGATCCGAACCGACTGGGCCTGCTGATGCCACACTTCAGATTTGACCGATTCTCTTGCCATAACCACCTCGTACAAACGCGGATCGGCCTCCACCCGTCCTAGCACGACGTGATGACCACTTCTCCACTACTTCCAAGATCACCTCAGCGCGTGCCACGTGCGCCTACGATCCGACCCGATTCAGACTCCCTGGCACTCCTCTACGCCTGTAAATACACAACGACATGGCCATTTCAAGGGACTTTTGGCACTTGTTCTGGAGGGATTCCACCATTATCGACACAAGGACTTTGTGAACAGCGGAAGACCGCCCTCTAATCAATCAAAACACGAGGATTTCGTGTATAATCTTCCCTTTAATCTCCTCTTCTTCACTGTAAACACGAGGATTTCGTGTATAAACTGCAAACAAACATCATTGTAATAGTTTTCTTAGGATTTAAGAAACTATAAAGTGGACGAAGGCTTGGATTGAGCCGAACCACTATAAAAATATTGTGCGTATCCTTTACTTTTACTGGTTTTTCTGCATTGTTCTGTGGTCGTGAGGTTGTCACGTTGAATTTGGGTGTTAGTACCAAAATTTGGTCTAACATTTTCACATATATTTGCTTTCTCTTCTTCGCAGGTATGGATTATACTTGCAGCTGGCAGGCCCGGCGCGGCCTTGGATTTCTTGGATTATCCAGAACACATCTTCCTTCATTCAGCAAGATATGTTCTAGGGGATAAAATGTTGACCCGCGTTTTAGTCAAAGCAGTCATACATGGAATCTCTTCTCAACAATACGCTCAAGTGTTGGGAATACCGTCAGAAGACAGCAAGCGATTTGGTTGAAATCGCATCACAAACAAAGAATGGCCCGGAACTCCTATCAGACGACCTTTTCTGGGCCCGAAATCATCAGTTACGGAGCCAAGCTCTGTAATTCTCGTAGCTCTCTGAATAAGCTTCAGTTTGAGCTTTGGTTCAACTCAATCGGACTTACGGTTTGAAAGTTATGCCCATTTCCGTGAACGCATGCAGAACCGGAAACTTGGATTTGGAATTAGCATATCCCTTTCGGATCGGATCGGCTCGGCCTAGGAGGACCGGATCGGATTAAGACATCACTCCTTCACCAACTCAGCATCTTCCCTTCAACGCACAGGTGCCGGCTCGGATTGGAGACCCCGGTTCGGATCGGGATGAGGCAGACCCGACCCGCCTGCATTAATCTACACAAAACTTCGCAATGTCTTCGGCTCGAAAGCTCCGCACCGGTTCGGATCGGGACCGAACCGATAACCTTCTACTCTACACAGAAGTGCGCGCACGCTCTCTGCTGGAACAACCGGCTCGGTTCGGATCCGATCCGAACCGACTGGGCCTGCTGATGCCACACTTCAGATTTGACCGATTCTCTTGCCATAACCACCTCGTACAAACGCGGATCGGCCTCCACCCGTCCTAGCACGACGTGATGACCACTTCTCCACTACTTCCAAGATCACCTCAGCGCGTGCCACGTGCGCCTACGATCCGACCCGATTCAGACTCCCTGGCACTCCTCTACGCCTGTAAATACACAACGACATGGCCATTTCAAGGGACTTTTGGCACTTGTTCTGGAGGGATTCCACCATTATCGACACAAGGACTTTGTGAACAGCGGAAGACCGCCCTCTAATCAATCAAAACACGAGGATTTCGTGTATAATCTTCCCTTTAATCTCCTCTTCTTCACTGTAAACACGAGGATTTCGTGTATAAACTGCAAACAAACATCATTGTAATAGTTTTCTTAGGATTTAAGAAACTATAAAGTGGACGAAGGCTTGGATTGAGCCGAACCACTATAAAAATATTGTGCGTATCCTTTACTTTTACTGGTTTTTCTGCATTGTTCTGTGGTCGTGAGGTTGTCACGTTGAATTTGGGTGTTAGTACCAAAATTTGGTCTAACATTTTCACATATATTTGCTTTCTCTTCTTCGCAGGTATGGATTATACTTGCAGCTGGCAGGCCCGGCGCGGCCTTGGATTTCTTGGATTATCCAGAACACATCTTCCTTCATTCAGCAAGATATGTTCTAGGGGATAAAATGTTGACCCGCGTTTTAGTCAAAGCAGTCATACATGGAATCTCTTCTCAACAATACGCTCAAGTGTTGGGAATACCGTCAGAAGACAGCAAGCGATTTGGTTGAAATCGCATCACAAACAAAGAATGGCCCGGAACTCCTATCAGACGACCTTTTCTGGGCCCGAAATCATCAGTTACGGAGCCAAGCTCTGTAATTCTCGTAGCTCTCTGAATAAGCTTCAGTTTGAGCTTTGGTTCAACTCAATCGGACTTACGGTTTGAAAGTTATGCCCATTTCCGTGAACGCATGCAGAACCGGAAACTTGGATTTGGAATTAGCATATCCCTTTCGGATCGGATCGGCTCGGCCTAGGAGGACCGGATCGGATTAAGACATCACTCCTTCACCAACTCAGCATCTTCCCTTCAACGCACAGGTGCCGGCTCGGATTGGAGACCCCGGTTCGGATCGGGATGAGGCAGACCCGACCCGCCTGCATTAATCTACACAAAACTTCGCAATGTCTTCGGCTCGAAAGCTCCGCACCGGTTCGGATCGGGACCGAACCGATAACCTTCTACTCTACACAGAAGTGCGCGCACGCTCTCTGCTGGAACAACCGGCTCGGTTCGGATCCGATCCGAACCGACTGGGCCTGCTGATGCCACACTTCAGATTTGACCGATTCTCTTGCCATAACCACCTCGTACAAACGCGGATCGGCCTCCACCCGTCCTAGCACGACGTGATGACCACTTCTCCACTACTTCCAAGATCACCTCAGCGCGTGCCACGTGCGCCTACGATCCGACCCGATTCAGACTCCCTGGCACTCCTCTACGCCTGTAAATACACAACGACATGGCCATTTCAAGGGACTTTTGGCACTTGTTCTGGAGGGATTCCACCATTATCGACACAAGGACTTTGTGAACAGCGGAAGACCGCCCTCTAATCAATCAAAACACGAGGATTTCGTGTATAATCTTCCCTTTAATCTCCTCTTCTTCACTGTAAACACGAGGATTTCGTGTATAAACTGCAAACAAACATCATTGTAATAGTTTTCTTAGGATTTAAGAAACTATAAAGTGGACGAAGGCTTGGATTGAGCCGAACCACTATAAAAATATTGTGCGTATCCTTTACTTTTACTGGTTTTTCTGCATTGTTCTGTGGTCGTGAGGTTGTCACGTTGAATTTGGGTGTTAGTACCAAAATTTGGTCTAACATTTTCACATATATTTGCTTTCTCTTCTTCGCAGGTATGGATTATACTTGCAGCTGGCAGGCCCGGCGCGGCCTTGGATTTCTTGGATTATCCAGAACACATCTTCCTTCATTCAGCAAGATATGTTCTAGGGGATAAAATGTTGACCCGCGTTTTAGTCAAAGCAGTCATACATGGAATCTCTTCTCAACAATACGCTCAAGTGTTGGGAATACCGTCAGAAGACAGCAAGCGATTTGGTTGAAATCGCATCACAAACAAAGAATGGCCCGGAACTCCTATCAGACGACCTTTTCTGGGCCCGAAATCATCAGTTACGGAGCCAAGCTCTGTAATTCTCGTAGCTCTCTGAATAAGCTTCAGTTTGAGCTTTGGTTCAACTCAATCGGACTTACGGTTTGAAAGTTATGCCCATTTCCGTGAACGCATGCAGAACCGGAAACTTGGATTTGGAATTAGCATATCCCTTTCGGATCGGATCGGCTCGGCCTAGGAGGACCGGATCGGATTAAGACATCACTCCTTCACCAACTCAGCATCTTCCCTTCAACGCACAGGTGCCGGCTCGGATTGGAGACCCCGGTTCGGATCGGGTTGAGGCAGACCCGACCCGCCTGCATTAATCTACACAAAACTTCGCAATGTCTTCGGCTCGAAAGCTCCGCACCGGTTCGGATCGGGACCGAACCGATAACCTTCTACTCTACACAGAAGTGCGCGCACGCTCTCTGCTGGAACAACCGGCTCGGTTCGGATCCGATCCGAACCGACTGGGCCTGCTGATGCCACACTTCAGATTTGACCGATTCTCTTGCCATAACCACCTCGTACAAACGCGGATCGGCCTCCACCCGTCCTAGCACGACGTGATGACCACTTCTCCACTACTTCCAAGATCACCTCAGCGCGTGCCACGTGCGCCTACGATCCGACCCGATTCAGACTCCCTGGCACTCCTCTACGCCTGTAAATACACAACGACATGGCCATTTCAAGGGACTTTTGGCACTTGTTCTGGAGGGATTCCACCATTATCGACACAAGGACTTTGTGAACAGCGGAAGACCGCCCTCTAATCAATCAAAACACGAGGATTTCGTGTATAATCTTCCCTTTAATCTCCTCTTCTTCACTGTAAACACGAGGATTTCGTGTATAAACTGCAAACAAACATCATTGTAATAGTTTTCTTAGGATTTAAGAAACTATAAAGTGGACGAAGGCTTGGATTGAGCCGAACCACTATAAAAATATTGTGCGTATCCTTTACTTTTACTGGTTTTTCTGCATTGGTCTGTGGTCGTGAGGTTGTCACGTTGAATTTGGGTGTTAGTACCAAAATTTGGTCTAACATTTTCACATATATTTGCTTTCTCTTCTTCGCAGGTATGGATTATACTTGCAGCTGGCAGGCCCGGCGCGGCCTTGGATTTCTTGGATTATCCAGAACACATCTTCCTTCATTCAGCAAGATATGTTCTAGGGGATAAAATGTTGACCCGCGTTTTAGTCAAAGCAGTCATACATGGAATCTCTTCTCAACAATACGCTCAAGTGTTGGGAATACCGTCAGAAGACAGCAAGCGATTTGGTTGAAATCGCATCACAAACAAAGAATGGCCCGGAACTCCTATCAGACGACCTTTTCTGGGCCCGAAATCATCAGTTACGGAGCCAAGCTCTGTAATTCTCGTAGCTCTCTGAATAAGCTTCAGTTTGAGCTTTGGTTCAACTCAATCGGACTTACGGTTTGAAAGTTATGCCCATTTCCGTGAACGCATGCAGAACCGGAAACTTGGATTTGGAATTAGCATATCCCTTTCGGATCGGATCGGCTCGGCCTAGGAGGACCGGATCGGATTAAGACATCACTCCTTCACCAACTCAGCATCTTCCCTTCAACGCACAGGTGCCGGCTCGGATTGGAGACCCCGGTTCGGATCGGGATGAGGCAGACCCGACCCGCCTGCATTAATCTACACAAAACTTCGCAATGTCTTCGGCTCGAAAGCTCCGCACCGGTTCGGATCGGGACCGAACCGATAACCTTCTACTCTACACAGAAGTGCGCGCACGCTCTCTGCTGGAACAACCGGCTCGGTTCGGATCCGATCCGAACCGACTGGGCCTGCTGATGCCACACTTCAGATTTGACCGATTCTCTTGCCATAACCACCTCGTACAAACGCGGATCGGCCTCCACCCGTCCTAGCACGACGTGATGACCACTTCTCCACTACTTCCAAGATCACCTCAGCGCGTGCCACGTGCGCCTACGATCCGACCCGATTCAGACTCCCTGGCACTCCTCTACGCCTGTAAATACACAACGACATGGCCATTTCAAGGGACTTTTGGCACTTGTTCTGGAGGGATTCCACCATTATCGACACAAGGACTTTGTGAACAGCGGAAGACCGCCCTCTAATCAATCAAAACACGAGGATTTCGTGTATAATCTTCCCTTTAATCTCCTCTTCTTCACTGTAAACACGAGGATTTCGTGTATAAACTGCAAACAAACATCATTGTAATAGTTTTCTTAGGATTTAAGAAACTATAAAGTGGACGAAGGCTTGGATTGAGCCGAACCACTATAAAAATATTGTGCGTATCCTTTACTTTTACTGGTTTTTCTGCATTGGTCTGTGGTCGTGAGGTTGTCACGTTGAATTTGGGTGTTAGTACCAAAATTTGGTCTAACATTTTCACATATATTTGCTTTCTCTTCTTCGCAGGTATGGATTATACTTGCAGCTGGCAGGCCCGGCGCGGCCTTGGATTTCTTGGATTATCCAGAACACATCTTCCTTCATTCAGCAAGATATGTTCTAGGGGATAAAATGTTGACCCGCGTTTTAGTCAAAGCAGTCATACATGGAATCTCTTCTCAACAATACGCTCAAGTGTTGGGAATACCGTCAGAAGACAGCAAGCGATTTGGTTGAAATCGCATCACAAACAAAGAATGGCCCGGAACTCCTATCAGACGACCTTTTCTGGGCCCGAAATCATCAGTTACGGAGCTGAGCTCTGTAATTCTCGTAGCTCTCTGAATAAGCTTCAGTTTGAGCTTTGGTTCAACTCAATCGGACTTACGGTTTGAAAGTTATGCCCATTTCCGTGAACGCATGCAGAACCGGAAACTTGGATTTGGAATTAGCATATCCCTTTCGGATCGGATCGGCTCGGCCTAGGAGGACCGGATCGGATTAAGACATCACTCCTTCACCAACTCAGCATCTTCCCTTCAACGCACAGGTGCCGGCTCGGATTGGAGACCCCGGTTCGGATCGGGATGAGGCAGACCCGACCCGCCTGCATTAATCTACACAAAACTTCGCAATGTCTCCGGCTCGAAAGCTCCGCACCGGTTCGGATCGGGACCGAACCGATAACCTTCTACTCTACACAGAAGTGCGCGCACGCTCTCTGCTGGAACAACCGGCTCGGTTCGGATCCGATCCGAACCGACTGGGCCTGCTGATGCCACACTTCAGATTTGACCGATTCTCTTGCCATAACCACCTCGTACAAACGCGGATCGGCCTCCACCCGTCCTAGCACGACGTGATGACCACTTCTCCACTACTTCCAAGATCACCTCAGCGCGTGCCACGTGCGCCTACGATCCGACCCGATTCAGACTCCCTGGCACTCCTCTACGCCTGTAAATACACAACGACATGGCCATTTCAAGGGACTTTTGGCACTTGTTCTGGAGGGATTCCACCATTATCGACACAAGGACTTTGTGAACAGCGGAAGACCGCCCTCTAATCAATCAAAACACGAGGATTTCGTGTATAATCTTCCCTTTAATCTCCTCTTCTTCACTGTAAACACGAGGATTTCGTGTATAAACTGCAAACAAACATCATTGTAATAGTTTTCTTAGGATTTAAGAAACTATAAAGTGGACGAAGGCTTGGATTGAGCCGAACCACTATAAAAATATTGTGCGTATCCTTTACTTTTACTGGTTTTTCTGCATTGTTCTGTGGTCGTGAGGTTGTCACGTTGAATTTGGGTGTTAGTACCAAAATTTGGTCTAACATTTTCACATATATTTGCTTTCTCTTCTTCGCAGGTATGGATTATACTTGCAGCTGGCAGGCCCGGCGCGGCCTTTGATTTCTTGGATTATCCAGAACACATCTTCCTTCATTCAGCAAGATATGTTCTAGGGGATAAAATGTTGACCCGCGTTTTAGTCAAAGCAGTCATACATGGAATCTCTTCTCAACAATACGCTCAAGTGTTGGGAATACCGTCAGAAGACAGCAAGCGATTTGGTTGAAATCGCATCACAAACAAAGAATGGCCCGGAACTCCTATCAGACGACCTTTTCTGGGCCCGAAATCATCAGTTACGGAGCTGAGCTCTGTAATTCTCGTAGCTCTCTGAATAAGCTTCAGTTTGAGCTTTGGTTCAACTCAATCGGACTTACGGTTTGAAAGTTATGCCCATTTCCGTGAACGCATGCAGAACCGGAAACTTGGATTTGGAATTAGCATATCCCTTTCGGATCGGATCGGCTCGGCCTAGGAGGACCGGATCGGATTAAGACATCACTCCTTCACCAACTCAGCATCTTCCCTTCAACGCACAGGTGCCGGCTCGGATTGGAGACCCCGGTTCGGATCGGGATGAGGCAGACCCGACCCGCCTGCATTAATCTACACAAAACTTCGCAATGTCTCCGGCTCGAAAGCTCCGCACCGGTTCGGATCGGGACCGAACCGATAACCTTCTACTCTACACAGAAGTGCGCGCACGCTCTCTGCTGGAACAACCGGCTCGGTTCGGATCCGATCCGAACCGACTGGGCCTGCTGATGCCACACTTCAGATTTGACCGATTCTCTTGCCATAACCACCTCGTACAAACGCGGATCGGCCTCCACCCGTCCTAGCACGACGTGATGACCACTTCTCCACTACTTCCAAGATCACCTCAGCGCGTGCCACGTGCGCCTACGATCCGACCCGATTCAGACTCCCTGGCACTCCTCTACGCCTGTAAATACACAACGACATGGCCATTTCAAGGGACTTTTGGCACTTGTTCTGGAGGGATTCCACCATTATCGACACAAGGACTTTGTGAACAGCGGAAGACCGCCCTCTAATCAATCAAAACACGAGGATTTCGTGTATAATCTTCCCTTTAATCTCCTCTTCTTCACTGTAAACACGAGGATTTCGTGTATAAACTGCAAACAAACATCATTGTAATAGTTTTCTTAGGATTTAAGAAACTATAAAGTGGACGAAGGCTTGGATTGAGCCGAACCACTATAAAAATATTGTGCGTATCCTTTACTTTTACTGGTTTTTCTGCATTGGTCTGTGGTCGTGAGGTTGTCACGTTGAATTTGGGTGTTAGTACCAAAATTTGGTCTAACATTTTCACATATATTTGCTTTCTCTTCTTCGCAGGTATGGATTATACTTGCAGCTGGCAGGCCCGGCGCGGCCTTGGATTTCTTGGATTATCCAGAACACATCTTCCTTCATTCAGCAAGATATGTTCTAGGGGATAAAATGTTGACCCGCGTTTTAGTCAAAGCAGTCATACATGGAATCTCTTCTCAACAATACGCTCAAGTGTTGGGAATACCGTCAGAAGACAGCAAGCGATTTGGTTGAAATCGCATCACAAACAAAGAATGGCCCGGAACTCCTATCAGACGACCTTTTCTGGGCCCGAAATCATCAGTTACGGAGCTGAGCTCTGTAATTCTCGTAGCTCTCTGAATAAGCTTCAGTTTGAGCTTTGGTTCAACTCAATCGGACTTACGGTGTGAAAGTTATGCCCATTTCCGTGAACGCATGCAGAACCGGAAACTTGGATTTGGAATTAGCATATCCCTTTCGGATCGGATCGGCTCGGCCTAGGAGGACCGGATCGGATTAAGACATCACTCCTTCACCAACTCAGCATCTTCCCTTCAACGCACAGGTGCCGGCTCGGATTGGAGACCCCGGTTCGGATCGGGATGAGGCAGACCCGACCCGCCTGCATTAATCTACACAAAACTTCGCAATGTCTCCGGCTCGAAAGCTCCGCACCGGTTCGGATCGGGACCGAACCGATAACCTTCTACTCTACACAGAAGTGCGCGCACGCTCTCTGCTGGAACAACCGGCTCGGTTCGGATCCGATCCGAACCGACTGGGCCTGCTGATGCCACACTTCAGATTTGACCGATTCTCTTGCCATAACCACCTCGTACAAACGCGGATCGGCCTCCACCCGTCCTAGCACGACGTGATGACCACTTCTCCACTACTTCCAAGATCACCTCAGCGCGTGCCACGTGCGCCTACGATCCGACCCGATTCAGACTCCCTGGCACTCCTCTACGCCTGTAAATACACAACGACATGGCCATTTCAAGGGACTTTTGGCACTTGTTCTGGAGGGATTCCACCATTATCGACACAAGGACTTTGTGAACAGCGGAAGACCGCCCTCTAATCAATCAAAACACGAGGATTTCGTGTATAATCTTCCCTTTAATCTCCTCTTCTTCACTGTAAACACGAGGATTTCGTGTATAAACTGCAAACAAACATCATTGTAATAGTTTTCTTAGGATTTAAGAAACTATAAAGTGGACGAAGGCTTGGATTGAGCCGAACCACTATAAAAATATTGTGCGTATCCTTTACTTTTACTGGTTTTTCTGCATTGTTCTGTGGTCGTGAGGTTGTCACGTTGAATTTGGGTGTTAGTACCAAAATTTGGTCTAACATTTTCACATATATTTGCTTTCTCTTCTTCGCAGGTATGGATTATACTTGCAGCTGGCAGGCCCGGCGCGGCCTTTGATTTCTTGGATTATCCAGAACACATCTTCCTTCATTCAGCAAGATATGTTCTAGGGGATAAAATGTTGACCCGCGTTTTAGTCAAAGCAGTCATACATGGAATCTCTTCTCAACAATACGCTCAAGTGTTGGGAATACCGTCAGAAGACAGCAAGCGATTTGGTTGAAATCGCATCACAAACAAAGAATGGCCCGGAACTCCTATCAGACGACCTTTTCTGGGCCCGAAATCATCAGTTACGGAGCTGAGCTCTGTAATTCTCGTAGCTCTCTGAATAAGCTTCAGTTTGAGCTTTGGTTCAACTCAATCGGACTTACGGTTTGAAAGTTATGCCCATTTCCGTGAACGCATGCAGAACCGGAAACTTGGATTTGGAATTAGCATATCCCTTTCGGATCGGATCGGCTCGGCCTAGGAGGACCGGATCGGATTAAGACATCACTCCTTCACCAACTCAGCATCTTCCCTTCAACGCACAGGTGCCGGCTCGGATTGGAGACCCCGGTTCGGATCGGGATGAGGCAGACCCGACCCGCCTGCATTAATCTACACAAAACTTCGCAATGTCTCCGGCTCGAAAGCTCCGCACCGGTTCGGATCGGGACCGAACCGATAACCTTCTACTCTACACAGAAGTGCGCGCACGCTCTCTGCTGGAACAACCGGCTCGGTTCGGATCCGATCCGAACCGACTGGGCCTGCTGATGCCACACTTCAGATTTGACCGATTCTCTTGCCATAACCACCTCGTACAAACGCGGATCGGCCTCCACCCGTCCTAGCACGACGTGATGACCACTTCTCCACTACTTCCAAGATCACCTCAGCGCGTGCCACGTGCGCCTACGATCCGACCCGATTCAGACTCCCTGGCACTCCTCTACGCCTGTAAATACACAACGACATGGCCATTTCAAGGGACTTTTGGCACTTGTTCTGGAGGGATTCCACCATTATCGACACAAGGACTTTGTGAACAGCGGAAGACCGCCCTCTAATCAATCAAAACACGAGGATTTCGTGTATAATCTTCCCTTTAATCTCCTCTTCTTCACTGTAAACACGAGGATTTCGTGTATAAACTGCAAACAAACATCATTGTAATAGTTTTCTTAGGATTTAAGAAACTATAAAGTGGACGAAGGCTTGGATTGAGCCGAACCACTATAAAAATATTGTGCGTATCCTTTACTTTTACTGGTTTTTCTGCATTGGTCTGTGGTCGTGAGGTTGTCACGTTGAATTTGGGTGTTAGTACCAAAATTTGGTCTAACATTTTCACATATATTTGCTTTCTCTTCTTCGCAGGTATGGATTATACTTGCAGCTGGCAGGCCCGGCGCGGCCTTGGATTTCTTGGATTATCCAGAACACATCTTCCTTCATTCAGCAAGATATGTTCTAGGGGATAAAATGTTGACCCGCGTTTTAGTCAAAGCAGTCATACATGGAATCTCTTCTCAACAATACGCTCAAGTGTTGGGAATACCGTCAGAAGACAGCAAGCGATTTGGTTGAAATCGCATCACAAACAAAGAATGGCCCGGAACTCCTATCAGACGACCTTTTCTGGGCCCGAAATCATCAGTTACGGAGCTGAGCTCTGTAATTCTCGTAGCTCTCTGAATAAGCTTCAGTTTGAGCTTTGGTTCAACTCAATCGGACTTACGGTTTGAAAGTTATGCCCATTTCCGTGAACGCATGCAGAACCGGAAACTTGGATTTGGAATTAGCATATCCCTTTCGGATCGGATCGGCTCGGCCTAGGAGGACCGGATCGGATTAAGACATCACTCCTTCACCAACTCAGCATCTTCCCTTCAACGCACAGGTGCCGGCTCGGATTGGAGACCCCGGTTCGGATCGGGATGAGGCAGACCCGACCCGCCTGCATTAATCTACACAAAACTTCGCAATGTCTCCGGCTCGAAAGCTCCGCACCGGTTCGGATCGGGACCGAACCGATAACCTTCTACTCTACACAGAAGTGCGCGCACGCTCTCTGCTGGAACAACCGGCTCGGTTCGGATCCGATCCGAACCGACTGGGCCTGCTGATGCCACACTTCAGATTTGACCGATTCTCTTGCCATAACCACCTCGTACAAACGCGGATCGGCCTCCACCCGTCCTAGCACGACGTGATGACCGCTTCTCCACTACTTCCAAGATCACCTCAGCGCGTGCCACGTGCGCCTACGATCCGACCCGATTCAGACTCCCTGGCACTCCTCTACGCCTGTAAATACACAACGACATGGCCATTTCAAGGGACTTTTGGCACTTGTTCTGGAGGGATTCCACCATTATCGACACAAGGACTTTGTGAACAGCGGAAGACCGCCCTCTGATCAATCAAAACACGAGGATTTCGTGTATAATCTTCCCTTTAATCTCCTCTTCTTCACTGTAAACACGAGGATTTCGTGTATAAACTGCAAACAAACATCATTGTAATAGTTTTCTTAGGATTTAAGAAACTATAAAGTGGACGAAGGCTTGGATTGAGCCGAACCACTATAAAAATATTGTGCGTATCCTTTACTTTTACTGGTTTTTCTGCATTGTTCTGTGGTCGTGAGGTTGTCACGTTGAATTTGGGTGTTAGTACCAAAATTTGGTCTAACATTTTCACATATATTTGCTTTCTCTTCTTCGCAGGTATGGATTATACTTGCAGCTGGCAGGCCCGGCGTGGCCTTGGATTTCTTGGATTATCCAGAACACATCTTCCTTCATTCAGCAAGATATGTTCTAGGGGATAAAATGTTGACCCGCGTTTTAGTCAAAGCAGTCATACATGGAATCTCTTCTCAACAATACGCTCAAGTGTTGGGAATACCGTCAGAAGACAGCAAGCGATTTGGTTGAAATCGCATCACAAACAAAGAATGGCCCGGAACTCCTATCAGACGACCTTTTCTGGGCCCGAAATCATCAGTTATGGAGTTAAGCTCTGTAATTCTCGTAGCTCTCTGAATAAGCTTCAGTTTGAGCTTTGGTTCAACTCAATCGGACTTACGGTTTGAAAGTTATGCCCATTTCCGTGAACGCATGCAGAACCGGAAACTTGGATTTGGAATTAGCATATCCCTTTCGGATCGGATCGGCTCGGCCTAGGAGGACCGGATCGGATTAAGACATCACTCCTTCACCAACTCAGCATCTTCCCTTCAACGCACAGGTGCCGGCTCGGATTGGAGACCCCGGTTCGGATCGGGATGAGGCAGACCCGACCCGCCTGCATTAATCTACACAAAACTTCGCAATGTCTCCGGCTCGAAAGCTCCGCACCGGTTCGGATCGGGACCGAACCGATAACCTTCTACTCTACACAGAAGTGCGCGCACGCTCTCTGCTGGAACAACCGGCTCGGTTCGGATCCGATCCGAACCGACTGGGCCTGCTGATGCCACACTTCAGATTTGACCGATTCTCTTGCCATAACCACCTCGTACAAACGCGGATCGGCCTCCACCCGTCCTAGCACGACGTGATGACCACTTCTCCACTACTTCCAAGATCACCTCAGCGCGTGCCACGTGCGCCTACGATCCGACCCGATTCAGACTCCCTGGCACTCCTCTACGCCTGTAAATACACAACGACATGGCCATTTCAAGGGACTTTTGGCACTTGTTCTGGAGGGATTCCACCATTATCGACACAAGGACTTTGTGAACAGCGGAAGACCGCCCTCTAATCAATCAAAACACGAGGATTTCGTGTATAATCTTCCCTTTAATCTCCTCTTCTTCACTGTAAACACGAGGATTTCGTGTATAAACTGCAAACAAACATCATTGTAATAGTTTTCTTAGGATTTAAGAAACTATAAAGTGGACGAAGGCTTGGATTGAGCCGAACCACTATAAAAATATTGTGCGTATCCTTTACTTTTACTGGTTTTTCTGCATTGTTCTGTGGTCGTGAGGTTGTCACGTTGAATTTGGGTGTTAGTACCAAAATTTGGTCTAACATTTTCACATATATTTGCTTTCTCTTCTTCGCAGGTATGGATTATACTTGCAGCTGGCAGGCCCGGCGCGGCCTTGGATTTCTTGGATTATCCAGAACACATCTTCCTTCATTCAGCAAGATATGTTCTAGGGGATAAAATGTTGACCCGCGTTTTAGTCAAAGCAGTCATACATGGAATCTCTTCTCAACAATACGCTCAAGTGTTGGGAATACCGTCAGAAGACAGCAAGCGATTTGGTTGAAATCGCATCACAAACAAAGAATGGCCCGGAACTCCTATCAGACGACCTTTTCTGGGCCCGAAATCATCAGTTACGGAGCTAAGCTCTGTAATTCTCGTAGCTCTCTGAATAAGCTTCAGTTTGAGCTTTGGTTCAACTCAATCGGACTTACGGTTTGAAAGTTATGCCCATTTCCGTGAACGCATGCAGAACCGGAAACTTGGATTTGGAATTAGCATATCCCTTTCGGATCGGATCGGCTCGGCCTAGGAGGACCGGATCGGATTAAGACATCACTCCTTCACCAACTCAGCATCTTCCCTTCAACGCACAGGTGCCGGCTCGGATTGGAGACCCCGGTTCGGATCGGGATGAGGCAGACCCGACCCGCCTGCATTAATCTACACAAAACTTCGCAATGTCTCCGGCTCGAAAGCTCCGCACCGGTTCGGATCGGGACCGAACCGATAACCTTCTACTCTACACAGAAGTGCGCGCACGCTCTCTGCTGGAACAACCGGCTCGGTTCGGATCCGATCCGAACCGACTGGGCCTGCTGATGCCACACTTCAGATTTGACCGATTCTCTTGCCATAACCACCTCGTACAAACGCGGATCGGCCTCCACCCGTCCTAGCACGACGTGATGACCACTTCTCCACTACTTCCAAGATCACCTCAGCGCGTGCCACGTGCGCCTACGATCCGACCCGATTCAGACTCCCTGGCACTCCTCTACGCCTGTAAATACACAACGACATGGCCATTTCAAGGGACTTTTGGCACTTGTTCTGGAGGGATTCCACCATTATCGACACAAGGACTTTGTGAACAGCGGAAGACCGCCCTCTGATCAATCAAAACACGAGGATTTCGTGTATAATCTTCCCTTTAATCTCCTCTTCTTCACTGTAAACACGAGGATTTCGTGTATAAACTGCAAACAAACATCATTGTAATAGTTTTCTTAGGATTTAAGAAACTATAAAGTGGACGAAGGCTTGGATTGAGCCGAACCACTATAAAAATATTGTGCGTATCCTTTACTTTTACTGGTTTTTCTGCATTGTTCTGTGGTCGTGAGGTTGTCACGTTGAATTTGGGTGTTAGTACCAAAATTTGGTCTAACATTTTCACATATATTTGCTTTCTCTTCTTCGCAGGTATGGATTATACTTGCAGCTGGCAGGCCCGGCGCGGCCTTGGATTTCTTGGATTATCCAGAACACATCTTCCTTCATTCAGCAAGATATGTTCTAGGGGATAAAATGTTGACCCGCGTTTTAGTCAAAGCAGTCATACATGGAATCTCTTCTCAACAATACGCTCAAGTGTTGGGAATACCGTCAGAAGACAGCAAGCGATTTGGTTGAAATCGCATCACAAACAAAGAATGGCCCGGAACTCCTATCAGACGACCTTTTCTGGGCCCGAAATCATCAGTTACGGAGCTAAGCTCTGTAATTCTCGTAGCTCTCTGAATAAGCTTCAGTTTGAGCTTTGGTTCAACTCAATCGGACTTACGGTTTGAAAGTTATGCCCATTTCCGTGAACGCATGCAGAACCGGAAACTTGGATTTGGAATTAGCATATCCCTTTCGGATCGGATCGGCTCGGCCTAGGAGGACCGGATCGGATTAAGACATCACTCCTTCACCAACTCAGCATCTTCCCTTCAACGCACAGGTGCCGGCTCGGATTGGAGACCCCGGTTCGGATCGGGATGAGGCAGACCCGACCCGCCTGCATTAATCTACACAAAACTTCGCAATGTCTCCGGCTCGAAAGCTCCGCACCGGTTCGGATCGGGACCGAACCGATAACCTTCTACTCTACACAGAAGTGCGCGCACGCTCTCTGCTGGAACAACCGGCTCGGTTCGGATCCGATCCGAACCGACTGGGCCTGCTGATGCCACACTTCAGATTTGACCGATTCTCTTGCCATAACCACCTCGTACAAACGCGGATCGGCCTCCACCCGTCCTAGCACGACGTGATGACCACTTCTCCACTACTTCCAAGATCACCTCAGCGCGTGCCACGTGCGCCTACGATCCGACCCGATTCAGACTCCCTGGCACTCCTCTACGCCTGTAAATACACAACGACATGGCCATTTCAAGGGACTTTTGGCACTTGTTCTGGAGGGATTCCACCATTATCGACACAAGGACTTTGTGAACAGCGGAAGACCGCCCTCTAATCAATCAAAACACGAGGATTTCGTGTATAATCTTCCCTTTAATCTCCTCTTCTTCACTGTAAACACGAGGATTTCGTGTATAAACTGCAAACAAACATCATTGTAATAGTTTTCTTAGGATTTAAGAAACTATAAAGTGGACGAAGGCTTGGATTGAGCCGAACCACTATAAAAATATTGTGCGTATCCTTTACTTTTACTGGTTTTTCTGCATTGTTCTGTGGTCGTGAGGTTGTCACGTTGAATTTGGGTGTTAGTACCAAAATTTGGTCTAACATTTTCACATATATTTGCTTTCTCTTCTTCGCAGGTATGGATTATACTTGCAGCTGGCAGGCCCGACGCGGCCTTGGATTTCTTGGATTATCCAGAACACATCTTCCTTCATTCAGCAAGATATGTTCTAGGGGATAAAATGTTGACCCGCGTTTTAGTCAAAGCAGTCATACATGGAATCTCTTCTCAACAATACGCTCAAGTGTTGGGAATACCGTCAGAAGACAGCAAGCGATTTGGTTGAAATCGCATCACAAACAAAGAATGGCCCGGAACTCCTATCAGACGACCTTTTCTGGGCCCGAAATCATCAGTTACGGAGCTGAGCTCTGTAATTCTCGTAGCTCTCTGAATAAGCTTCAGTTTGAGCTTTGGTTCAACTCAATCGGACTTACGGTTTGAAAGTTATGCCCATTTCCGTGAACGCATGCAGAACCGGAAACTTGGATTTGGAATTAGCATATCCCTTTCGGATCGGATCGGCTCGGCCTAGGAGGACCGGATCGGATTAAGACATCACTCCTTCACCAACTCAGCATCTTCCCTTCAACGCACAGGTGCCGGCTCGGATTGGAGACCCCGGTTCGGATCGGGATGAGGCAGACCCGACCCGCCTGCATTAATCTACACAAAACTTCGCAATGTCTCCGGCTCGAAAGCTCCGCACCGGTTCGGATCGGGACCGAACCGATAACCTTCTACTCTACACAGAAGTGCGCGCACGCTCTCTGCTGGAACAACCGGCTCGGTTCGGATCCGATCCGAACCGACTGGGCCTGCTGATGCCACACTTCAGATTTGACCGATTCTCTTGCCATAACCACCTCGTACAAACGCGGATCGGCCTCCACCCGTCCTAGCACGACGTGATGACCACTTCTCCACTACTTCCAAGATCACCTCAGCGCGTGCCACGTGCGCCTACGATCCGACCCGATTCAGACTCCCTGGCACTCCTCTACGCCTGTAAATACACAACGACATGGCCATTTCAAGGGACTTTTGGCACTTGTTCTGGAGGGATTCCACCATTATCGACACAAGGACTTTGTGAACAGCGGAAGACCGCCCTCTAATCAATCAAAACACGAGGATTTTGTGTATAATCTTCCCTTTAATCTCCTCTTCTTCACTGTAAACACGAGGATTTCGTGTATAAACTGCAAACAAACATCATTGTAATAGTTTTCTTAGGATTTAAGAAACTATAAAGTGGACGAAGGCTTGGATTGAGCCGAACCACTATAAAAATATTGTGCGTATCCTTTACTTTTACTGGTTTTTCTGCATTGTTCTGTGGTCGTGAGGTTTTCACGTTGAATTTGGGTGTTAGTACCAAAATTTGGTCTAACATTTTCACATATATTTGCTTTCTCTTCTTCGCAGGTATGGATTATACTTGCAGCTGGCAGGCCCGGCGCGACCTTGGATTTCTTGGATTATCCAGAACACATCTTCCTTCATTCAGCAAGATATGTTCTAGGGGATAAAATGTTGACCCGCGTTTTAGTCAAAGCAGTCATACATGGAATCTCTTCTCAACAATACGCTCAAGTGTTGGGAATACCGTCAGAAGACAGCAAGCGATTTGGTTGAAATCGCATCACAAACAAAGAATGGCCCGGAACTCCTATCAGACGACCTTTTCTGGGCCCGAAATCATCAGTTACGGAGCTGAGCTCTGTAATTCTCGTAGCTCTCTGAATAAGCTTCAGTTTGAGCTTTGGTTCAACTCAATCGGACTTACGGTTTGAAAGTTATGCCCATTTCCGTGAACGCATGCAGAACCGGAAACTTGGATTTGGAATTAGCATATCCCTTTCGGATCGGATCGGCTCGGCCTAGGAGGACCGGATCGGATTAAGACATCACTCCTTCACCAACTCAGCATCTTCCCTTCAACGCACAGGTGCCGGCTCGGATTGGAGACCCCGGTTCGGATCGGGATGAGGCAGACCCGACCCGCCTGCATTAATCTACACAAAACTTCGCAATGTCTCCGGCTCGAAAGCTCCGCACCGGTTCGGATCGGGACCGAACCGATAACCTTCTACTCTACACAGAAGTGCGCGCACGCTCTCTGCTGGAACAACCGGCTCGGTTCGGATCCGATCCGAACCGACTGGGCCTGCTGATGCCACACTTCAGATTTGACCGATTCTCTTGCCATAACCACATCGTACAAACGCGGATCGGCCTCCACCCGTCCTAGCACGACGTGATGACCACTTCTCCACTACTTCCAAGATCACCTCAGCGCGTGCCACGTGCGCCTACGATCCGACCCGATTCAGACTCCCTGGCACTCCTCTACGCCTGTAAATACACAACGACATGGCCATTTCAAGGGACTTTTGGCACTTGTTCTGGAGGGATTCCACCATTATCGACACAAGGACTTTGTGAACAGCGGAAGACCGCCCTCTGATCAATCAAAACACGAGGATTTCGTGTATAATCTTCCCTTTAATCTCCTCTTCTTCACTGTAAACACGAGGATTTCGTGTATAAACTGCAAACAAACATCATTGTAATAGTTTTCTTAGGATTTAAGAAACTATAAAGTGGACGAAGGCTTGGATTGAGCCGAACCACTATAAAAATATTGTGCGTATCCTTTACTTTTACTGGTTTTTCTGCATTGTTCTGTGGTCGTGAGGTTGTCACGTTGAATTTGGGTGTTAGTACCAAAATTTGGTCTAACATTTTCACATATATTTGCTTTCTCTTCTTCGCAGGTATGGATTATACTTGCAGCTGGCAGGCCCGGCGCGGCCTTGGATTTCTTGGATTATCCAGAACACATCTTCCTTCATTCAGCAAGATATGTTCTAGGGGATAAAATGTTGACCCGCGTTTTAGTCAAAGCAGTCATACATGGAATCTCTTCTCAACAATACGCTCAAGTGTTGGGAATACCGTCAGAAGACAGCAAGCGATTTGGTTGAAATCGCATCACAAACAAAGAATGGCCCGGAACTCCTATCAGACGACCTTTTCTGGGCCCGAAATCATCAGTTACGGAGCTAAGCTCTGTAATTCTCGTAGCTCTCTGAATAAGCTTCAGTTTGAGCTTTGGTTCAACTCAATCGGACTTACGGTTTGAAAGTTATGCCCATTTCCGTGAACGCATGCAGAACCGGAAACTTGGATTTGGAATTAGCATATCCCTTTCGGATCGGATCGGCTCGGCCTAGGAGGACCGGATCGGATTAAGACATCACTCCTTCACCAACTCAGCATCTTCCCTTCAACGCACAGGTGCCGGCTCGGATTGGAGACCCCGGTTCGGATCGGGATGAGGCAGACCCGACCCGCCTGCATTAATCTACACAAAACTTCGCAATGTCTCCGGCTCGAAAGCTCCGCACCGGTTCGGATCGGGACCGAACCGATAACCTTCTACTCTACACAGAAGTGCGCGCACGCTCTCTGCTGGAACAACCGGCTCGGTTCGGATCCGATCCGAACCGACTGGGCCTGCTGATGCCACACTTCAGATTTGACCGATTCTCTTGCCATAACCACCTCGTACAAACGCGGATCGGCCTCCACCCGTCCTAGCACGACGTGATGACCACTTCTCCACTACTTCCAAGATCACCTCAGCGCGTGCCACGTGCGCCTACGATCCGACCCGATTCAGACTCCCTGGCACTCCTCTACGCCTGTAAATACACAACGACATGGCCATTTCAAGGGACTTTTGGCACTAATTCTGGAGGGATTCCACCATTATCGACACAAGGACTTTGTGAACAGCGGAAGACCGCCCTCTAATCAATCAAAACACGAGGATTTCGTGTATAATCTTCCCTTTAATCTCCTCTTCTTCACTGTAAACACGAGGATTTCGTGTATAAACTGCAAACAAACATCATTGTAATAGTTTTCTTAGGATTTAAGAAACTATAAAGTGGACGAAGGCTTGGATTGAGCCGAACCACTATAAAAATATTGTGCGTATCCTTTACTTTTACTGGTTTTTCTGCATTGTTCTGTGGTCGTGAGGTTGTCACGTTGAATTTGGGTGTTAGTACCAAAATTTGGTCTAACATTTTCACATATATTTGCTTTCTCTTCTTCGCAGGTATGGATTATACTTGCAGCTGGCAGGCCCGGCGCGGCCTTGGATTTCTTGGATTATCCAGAACACATCTTCCTTCATTCAGCAAGATATGTTCTAGGGGATAAAATGTTGACCCGCGTTTTAGTCAAAGCAGTCATACATGGAATCTCTTCTCAACAATACGCTCAAGTGTTGGGAATACCGTCAGAAGACAGCAAGCGATTTGGTTGAAATCGCATCACAAACAAAGAATGGCCCGGAACTCCTATCAGACGACCTTTTCTGGGCCCGAAATCATCAGTTACGGAGCTGAGCTCTGTAATTCTCGTAGCTCTCTGAATAAGCTTCAGTTTGAGCTTTGGTTCAACTCAATCGGACTTACGGTTTGAAAGTTATGCCCATTTCCGTGAACGCATGCAGAACCGGAAACTTGGATTTGGAATTAGCATATCCCTTTCGGATCGGATCGGCTCGGCCTAGGAGGACCGGATCGGATTAAGACATCACTCCCTCACCAACTCAGCATCTTCCCTTCAACGCACAGGTGCCGGCTCGGATTGGAGACCCCGGTTCGGATCGGGATGAGGCAGACCCGACCCGCCTGCATTAATCTACACAAAACTTCGCAATGTCTCCGGCTCGAAAGCTCCGCACCGGTTCGGATCGGGACCGAACCGATAACCTTCTACTCTACACAGAAGTGCGCGCACGCTCTCTGCTGGAACAACCGGCTCGGTTCGGATCCGATCCGAACCGACTGGGCCTGCTGATGCCACACTTCAGATTTGACCGATTCTCTTGCCATAACCACCTCGTACAAACGCGGATCGGCCTCCACCCGTCCTAGCACGACGTGATGACCACTTCTCCACTACTTCCAAGATCACCTCAGCGCGTGCCACGTGCGCCTACGATCCGACCCGATTCAGACTCCCTGGCACTCCTCTACGCCTGTAAATACACAACGACATGGCCATTTCAAGGGACTTTTGGCACTTGTTCTGGAGGGATTCCACCATTATCGACACAAGGACTTTGTGAACAGCGGAAGACCGCCCTCTAATCAATCAAAACACGAGGATTTCGTGTATAATCTTCCCTTTAATCTCCTCTTCTTCACTGTAAACACGAGGATTTCGTGTATAAACTGCAAACAAACATCATTGTAATAGTTTTCTTAGGATTTAAGAAACTATAAAGTGGACGAAGGCTTGGATTGAGCCGAACCACTATAAAAATATTGTGCGTATCCTTTACTTTTACTGGTTTTTCTGCATTGTTCTGTGGTCGTGAGGTTGTCACGTTGAATTTGGGTGTTAGTACCAAAATTTGGTCTAACATTTTCACATATATTTGCTTTCTCTTCTTCGCAGGTATGGATTATACTTGCAGCTGGCAGGCCCGGCGCGGCCTTGGATTTCTTGGATTATCCAGAACACATCTTCCTTCATTCAGCAAGATATGTTCTAGGGGATAAAATGTTGACCCGCGTTTTAGTCAAAGCAGTCATACATGGAATCTCTTCTCAACAATACGCTCAAGTGTTGGGAATACCGTCAGAAGACAGCAAGCGATTTGGTTGAAATCGCATCACAAACAAAGAATGGCCCGGAACTCCTATCAGACGACCTTTTCTGGGCCCGAAATCATCAGTTACGGAGCTGAGCTCTGTAATTCTCGTAGCTCTCTGAATAAGCTTCAGTTTGAGCTTTGGTTCAACTCAATCGGACTTACGGTTTGAAAGTTATGCCCATTTCCGTGAACGCATGCAGAACCGGAAACTTGGATTTGGAATTAGCATATCCCTTTCGGATCGGATCGGCTCGGCCTAGGAGGACCGGATCGGATTAAGACATCACTCCCTCACCAACTCAGCATCTTCCCTTCAACGCACAGGTGCCGGCTCGGATTGGAGACCCCGGTTCGGATCGGGATGAGGCAGACCCGACCCGCCTGCATTAATCTACACAAAACTTCGCAATGTCTCCGGCTCGAAAGCTCCGCACCGGTTCGGATCGGGACCGAACCGATAACCTTCTACTCTACACAGAAGTGCGCGCACGCTCTCTGCTGGAACAACCGGCTCGGTTCGGATCCGATCCGAACCGACTGGGCCTGCTGATGCCACACTTCAGATTTGACCGATTCTCTTGCCATAACCACCTCGTACAAACGCGGATCGGCCTCCACCCGTCCTAGCACGACGTGATGACCACTTCTCCACTACTTCCAAGATCACCTCAGCGCGTGCCACGTGCGCCTACGATCCGACCCGATTCAGACTCCCTGGCACTCCTCTACGCCTGTAAATACACAACGACATGGCCATTTCAAGGGACTTTTGGCACTTGTTCTGGAGGGATTCCACCATTATCGACACAAGGACTTTGTGAACAGCGGAAGACCGCCCTCTAATCAATCAAAACACGAGGATTTCGTGTATAATCTTCCCTTTAATCTCCTCTTCTTCACTGTAAACACGAGGATTTCGTGTATAAACTGCAAACAAACATCATTGTAATAGTTTTCTTAGGATTTAAGAAACTATAAAGTGGACGAAGGCTTGGATTGAGCCGAACCACTATAAAAATATTGTGCGTATCCTTTACTTTTACTGGTTTTTCTGCATTGTTCTGTGGTCGTGAGGTTGTCACGTTGAATTTGGGTGTTAGTACCAAAATTTGGTCTAACATTTTCACATATATTTGCTTTCTCTTCTTCGCAGGTATGGATTATACTTGCAGCTGGCAGGCCCGGCGCGGCCTTGGATTTCTTGGATTATCCAGAACACATCTTCCTTCATTCAGCAAGATATGTTCTAGGGGATAAAATGTTGACCCGCGTTTTAGTCAAAGCAGTCATACATGGAATCTCTTCTCAACAATACGCTCAAGTGTTGGGAATACCGTCAGAAGACAGCAAGCGATTTGGTTGAAATCGCATCACAAACAAAGAATGGCCCGGAACTCCTATCAGACGACCTTTTCTGGGCCCGAAATCATCAGTTACGGAGCTGAGCTCTGTAATTCTCGTAGCTCTCTGAATAAGCTTCAGTTTGAGCTTTGGTTCAACTCAATCGGACTTACGGTTTGAAAGTTATGCCCATTTCCGTGAACGCATGCAGAACCGGAAACTTGGATTTGGAATTAGCATATCCCTTTCGGATCGGATCGGCTCGGCCTAGGAGGACCGGATCGGATTAAGACATCACTCCTTCACCAACTCAGCATCTTCCCTTCAACGCACAGGTGCCGGCTCGGATTGGAGACCCCGGTTCGGATCGGGATGAGGCAGACCCGACCCGCCTGCATTAATCTACACAAAACTTCGCAATGTCTCCGGCTCGAAAGCTCCGCACCGGTTCGGATCGGGACCGAACCGATAACCTTCTACTCTACACAGAAGTGCGCGCACGCTCTCTGCTGGAACAACCGGCTCGGTTCGGATCCGATCCGAACCGACTGGGCCTGCTGATGCCACACTTCAGATTTGACCGATTCTCTTGCCATAACCACATCGTACAAACGCGGATCGGCCTCCACCCGTCCTAGCACGACGTGATGACCACTTCTCCACTACTTCCAAGATCACCTCAGCGCGTGCCACGTGCGCCTACGATCCGACCCGATTCAGACTCCCTGGCACTCCTCTACGCCTGTAAATACACAACGACATGGCCATTTCAAGGGACTTTTGGCACTTGTTCTGGAGGGATTCCACCATTATCGACACAAGGACTTTGTGAACAGCGGAAGACCGCCCTCTAATCAATCAAAACACGAGGATTTCGTGTATAATCTTCCCTTTAATCTCCTCTTCTTCACTGTAAACACGAGGATTTCGTGTATAAACTGCAAACAAACATCATTGTAATAGTTTTCTTAGGATTTAAGAAACTATAAAGTGGACGAAGGCTTGGATTGAGCCGAACCACTATAAAAATATTGTGCGTATCCTTTACTTTTACTGGTTTTTCTGCATTGTTCTGTGGTCGTGAGGTTGTCACGTTGAATTTGGGTGTTAGTACCAAAATTTGGTCTAACATTTTCACATATATTTGCTTTCTCTTCTTCGCAGGTATGGATTATACTTGCAGCTGGCAGGCCCGGCGCGGCCTTGGATTTCTTGGATTATCCAGAACACATCTTCCTTCATTCAGCAAGATATGTTCTAGGGGATAAAATGTTGACCCGCGTTTTAGTCAAAGCAGTCATACATGGAATCTCTTCTCAACAATACGCTCAAGTGTTGGGAATACCGTCAGAAGACAGCAAGCGATTTGGTTGAAATCGCATCACAAACAAAGAATGGCCCGGAACTCCTATCAGACGACCTTTTCTGGGCCCGAAATCATCAGTTACAGAGCTGAGCTCTGTAATTCTCGTAGCTCTCTGAATAAGCTTCAGTTTGAGCTTTGGTTCAACTCAATCGGACTTACGGTTTGAAAGTTATGCCCATTTCCGTGAACGCATGCAGAACCGGAAACTTGGATTTGGAATTAGCATATCCCTTTCGGATCGGATCGGCTCGGCCTAGGAGGACCGGATCGGATTAAGACATCACTCCTTCACCAACTCAGCATCTTCCCTTCAACGCACAGGTGCCGGCTCGGATTGGAGACCCCGGTTCGGATCGGGATGAGGCAGACCCGACCCGCCTGCATTAATCTACACAAAACTTCGCAATGTCTCCGGCTCGAAAGCTCCGCACCGGTTCGGATCGGGACCGAACCGATAACCTTCTACTCTACACAGAAGTGCGCGCACGCTCTCTGCTGGAACAACCGGCTCGGTTCGGATCCGATCCGAACCGACTGGGCCTGCTGATGCCACACTTCAGATTTGACCGATTCTCTTGCCATAACCACATCGTACAAACGCGGATCGGCCTCCACCCGTCCTAGCACGACGTGATGACCACTTCTCCACTACTTCCAAGATCACCTCAGCGCGTGCCACGTGCGCCTACGATCCGACCCGATTCAGACTCCCTGGCACTCCTCTACGCCTGTAAATACACAACGACATGGCCATTTCAAGGGACTTTTGGCACTTGTTCTGGAGGGATTCCACCATTATCGACACAAGGACTTTGTGAACAGCGGAAGACCGCCCTCTAATCAATCAAAACACGAGGATTTCGTGTATAATCTTCCCTTTAATCTCCTCTTCTTCACTGTAAACACGAGGATTTCGTGTATAAACTGCAAACAAACATCATTGTAATAGTTTTCTTAGGATTTAAGAAACTATAAAGTGGACGAAGGCTTGGATTGAGCCGAACCACTATAAAAATATTGTGCGTATCCTTTACTTTTACTGGTTTTTCTGCATTGTTCTGTGGTCGTGAGGTTGTCACGTTGAATTTGGGTGTTAGTACCAAAATTTGGTCTAACATTTTCACATATATTTGCTTTCTCTTCTTCGCAGGTATGGATTATACTTGCAGCTGGCAGGCCCGGCGCGGCCTTGGATTTCTTGGATTATCCAGAACACATCTTCCTTCATTCAGCAAGATATGTTCTAGGGGATAAAATGTTGACCCGCGTTTTAGTCAAAGCAGTCATACATGGAATCTCTTCTCAACAATACGCTCAAGTGTTGGGAATACCGTCAGAAGACAGCAAGCGATTTGGTTGAAATCGCATCACAAACAAAGAATGGCCCGGAACTCCTATCAGACGACCTTTTCTGGGCCCGAAATCATCAGTTACGGAGCTGAGCTCTGTAATTCTCGTAGCTCTCTGAATAAGCTTCAGTTTGAGCTTTGGTTCAACTCAATCGGACTTACGGTTTGAAAGTTATGCCCATTTCCGTGAACGCATGCAGAACCGGAAACTTGGATTTGGAATTAGCATATCCCTTTCGGATCGGATCGGCTCGGCCTAGGAGGACCGGATCGGATTAAGACATCACTCCTTCACCAACTCAGCATCTTCCCTTCAACGCACAGGTGCCGGCTCGGATTGGAGACCCCGGTTCGGATCGGGATGAGGCAGACCCGACCCGCCTGCATTAATCTACACAAAACTTCGCAATGTCTCCGGCTCGAAAGCTCCGCACCGGTTCGGATCGGGACCGAACCGATAACCTTCTACTCTACACAGAAGTGCGCGCACGCTCTCTGCTGGAACAACCGGCTCGGTTCGGATCCGATCCGAACCGACTGGGCCTGCTGATGCCACACTTCAGATTTGACCGATTCTCTTGCCATAACCACATCGTACAAACGCGGATCGGCCTCCACCCGTCCTAGCACGACGTGATGACCACTTCTCCACTACTTCCAAGATCACCTCAGCGCGTGCCACGTGCGCCTACGATCCGACCCGATTCAGACTCCCTGGCACTCCTCTACGCCTGTAAATACACAACGACATGGCCATTTCAAGGGACTTTTGGCACTTGTTCTGGAGGGATTCCACCATTATCGACACAAGGACTTTGTGAACAGCGGAAGACCGCCCTCTAATCAATCAAAACACGAGGATTTCGTGTATAATCTTCCCTTTAATCTCCTCTTCTTCACTGTAAACACGAGGATTTCGTGTATAAACTGCAAACAAACATCATTGTAATAGTTTTCTTAGGATTTAAGAAACTATAAAGTGGACGAAGGCTTGGATTGAGCCGAACCACTATAAAAATATTGTGCGTATCCTTTACTTTTACTGGTTTTTCTGCATTGTTCTGTGGTCGTGAGGTTGTCACGTTGAATTTGGGTGTTAGTACCAAAATTTGGTCTAACATTTTCACATATATTTGCTTTCTCTTCTTCGCAGGTATGGATTATACTTGCAGCTGGCAGGCCCGGCGCGGCCTTGGATTTCTTGGATTATCCAGAACACATCTTCCTTCATTCAGCAAGATATGTTCTAGGGGATAAAATGTTGACCCGCGTTTTAGTCAAAGCAGTCATACATGGAATCTCTTCTCAACAATACGCTCAAGTGTTGGGAATACCGTCAGAAGACAGCAAGCGATTTGGTTGAAATCGCATCACAAACAAAGAATGGCCCGGAACTCCTATCAGACGACCTTTTCTGGGCCCGAAATCATCAGTTACAGAGCTGAGCTCTGTAATTCTCGTAGCTCTCTGAATAAGCTTCAGTTTGAGCTTTGGTTCAACTCAATCGGACTTACGGTTTGAAAGTTATGCCCATTTCCGTGAACGCATGCAGAACCGGAAACTTGGATTTGGAATTAGCATATCCCTTTCGGATCGGATCGGCTCGGCCTAGGAGGACCGGATCGGATTAAGACATCACTCCTTCACCAACTCAGCATCTTCCCTTCAACGCACAGGTGCCGGCTCGGATTGGAGACCCCGGTTCGGATCGGGATGAGGCAGACCCGACCCGCCTGCATTAATCTACACAAAACTTCGCAATGTCTCCGGCTCGAAAGCTCCGCACCGGTTCGGATCGGGACCGAACCGATAACCTTCTACTCTACACAGAAGTGCGCGCACGCTCTCTGCTGGAACAACCGGCTCGGTTCGGATCCGATCCGAACCGACTGGGCCTGCTGATGCCACACTTCAGATTTGACCGATTCTCTTGCCATAACCACCTCGTACAAACGCGGATCGGCCTCCACCCGTCCTAGCACGACGTGATGACCACTTCTCCACTACTTCCAAGATCACCTCAGCGCGTGCCACGTGCGCCTACGATCCGACCCGATTCAGACTCCCTGGCACTCCTCTACGCCTGTAAATACACAACGACATGGCCATTTCAAGGGACTTTTGGCACTTGTTCTGGAGGGATTCCACCATTATCGACACAAGGACTTTGTGAACAGCGGAAGACCGCCCTCTAATCAATCAAAACACGAGGATTTCTTGTATAATCTTCCCTTTAATCTCCTCTTCTTCACTGTAAACACGAGGATTTCGTGTATAAACTGCAAACAAACATCATTGTAATAGTTTTCTTAGGATTTAAGAAACTATAAAGTGGACGAAGGCTTGGATTGAGCCGAACCACTATAAAAATATTGTGCGTATCCTTTACTTTTACTGGTTTTTCTGCATTGTTCTGTGGTCGTGAGGTTGTCACGTTGAATTTGGGTGTTAGTACCAAAATTTGGTCTAACATTTTCACATATATTTGCTTTCTCTTCTTCGCAGGTATGGATTATACTTGCAGCTGGCAGGCCCGGCGCGGCCTTGGATTTCTTGGATTATCCAGAACACATCTTCCTTCATTCAGCAAGATATGTTCTAGGGGATAAAATGTTGACCCGCGTTTTAGTCAAAGCAGTCATACATGGAATCTCTTCTCAACAATACGCTCAAGTGTTGGGAATACCGTCAGAAGACAGCAAGCGATTTGGTTGAAATCGCATCACAAACAAAGAATGGCCCGGAACTCCTATCAGACGACCTTTTCTGGGCCCGAAATCATCAGTTACGGAGCTGAGCTCTGTAATTCTCGTAGCTCTCTGAATAAGCTTCAGTTTGAGCTTTGGTTCAACTCAATCGGACTTACGGTTTGAAAGTTATGCCCATTTCCGTGAACGCATGCAGAACCGGAAACTTGGATTTGGAATTAGCATATCCCTTTCGGATCGGATCGGCTCGGCCTAGGAGGACCGGATCGGATTAAGACATCACTCCTTCACCAACTCAGCATCTTCCCTTCAACGCACAGGTGCCGGCTCGGATTGGAGACCCCGGTTCGGATCGGGATGAGGCAGACCCGACCCGCCTGCATTAATCTACACAAAACTTCGCAATGTCTCCGGCTCGAAAGCTCCGCACCGGTTCGGATCGGGACCGAACCGATAACCTTCTACTCTACACAGAAGTGCGCGCACGCTCTCTGCTGGAACAACCGGCTCGGTTCGGATCCGATCCGAACCGACTGGGCCTGCTGATGCCACACTTCAGATTTGACCGATTCTCTTGCCATAACCACCTCGTACAAACGCGGATCGGCCTCCACCCGTCCTAGCACGACGTGATGACCACTTCTCCACTACTTCCAAGATCACCTCAGCGCGTGCCACGTGCGCCTACGATCCGACCCGATTCAGACTCCCTGGCACTCCTCTACGCCTGTAAATACACAACGACATGGCCATTTCAAGGGACTTTTGGCACTTGTTCTGGAGGGATTCCACCATTATCGACACAAGGACTTTGTGAACAGCGGAAGACCGCCCTCTAATCAATCAAAACACGAGGATTTCGTGTATAATCTTCCCTTTAATCTCCTCTTCTTCACTGTAAACACGAGGATTTCGTGTATAAACTGCAAACAAACATCATTGTAATAGTTTTCTTAGGATTTAAGAAACTATAAAGTGGACGAAGGCTTGGATTGAGCCGAACCACTATAAAAATATTGTGCGTATCCTTTACTTTTACTGGTTTTTCTGCATTGTTCTGTGGTCGTGAGGTTGTCACGTTGAATTTGGGTGTTAGTACCAAAATTTGGTCTAACATTTTCACATATATTTGCTTTCTCTTCTTCGCAGGTATGGATTATACTTGCAGCTGGCAGGCCCGGCGCGGCCTTGGATTTCTTGGATTATCCAGAACACATCTTCCTTCATTCAGCAAGATATGTTCTAGGGGATAAAATGTTGACCCGCGTTTTAGTCAAAGCAGTCATACATGGAATCTCTTCTCAACAATACGCTCAAGTGTTGGGAATACCGTCAGAAGACAGCAAGCGATTTGGTTGAAATCGCATCACAAACAAAGAATGGCCCGGAACTCCTATCAGACGACCTTTTCTGGGCCCGAAACCATCAGTTACGGAGCTAAGCTCTGTAATTCTCGTAGCTCTCTGAATAAGCTTCAGTTTGAGCTTTGGTTCAACTCAATCGGACTTACGGTTTGAAAGTTATGCCCATTTCCGTGAACGCATGCAGAACCGGAAACTTGGATTTGGAATTAGCATATCCCTTTCGGATCGGATCGGCTCGGCCTAGGAGGACCGGATCGGATTAAGACATCACTCCTTCACCAACTCAGCATCTTCCCTTCAACGCACAGGTGCCGGCTCGGATTGGAGACCCCGGTTCGGATCGGGATGAGGCAGACCCGACCCGCCTGCATTAATCTACACAAAACTTCGCAATGTCTCCGGCTCGAAAGCTCCGCACCGGTTCGGATCGGGACCGAACCGATAACCTTCTACTCTACACAGAAGTGCGCGCACGCTCTCTGCTGGAACAACCGGCTCGGTTCGGATCCGATCCGAACCGACTGGGCCTGCTGATGCCACACTTCAGATTTGACCGATTCTCTTGCCATAACCACCTCGTACAAACGCGGATCGGCCTCCACCCGTCCTAGCACGACGTGATGACCACTTCTCCACTACTTCCAAGATCACCTCAGCGCGTGCCACGTGCGCCTACGTTCCGACCCGATTCAGACTCCCTGGCACTCCTCTACGCCTGTAAATACACAACGACATGGCCATTTCAAGGGACTTTTGGCACTTGTTCTGGAGGGATTCCACCATTATCGACACAAGGACTTTGTGAACAGCGGAAGACCGCCCTCTAATCAATCAAAACACGAGGATTTCGTGCATAATCTTCCCTTTAATCTCCTCTTCTTCACTGTAAACACGAGGATTTCGTGTATAAACTGCAAACAAACATCATTGTAATAGTTTTCTTAGGATTTAAGAAACTATAAAGTGGACGAAGGCTTGGATTGAGCCGAACAACTATAAAAATATTGTGCGTATCCTTTACTTTTACTGGTTTTTCTGCATTGTTCTGTGGTCGTGAGGTTGTCACGTTGAATTTGGGTGTTAGTACCAAAATTTGGTCTAACATTTTCACATATATTTGCTTTCTCTTCTTCGCAGGTATGGATTATACTTGCAGCTGGCAGGCCCGGCGCGGCCTTGGATTTCTTGGATTATCCAGAACACATCTTCCTTCATTCAGCAAGATATGTTCTAGGGGATAAAATGTTGACCCGCGTTTTAGTCAAAGCAGTCATACATGGAATCTCTTCTCAACAATACGCTCAAGTGTTGGGAATACCGTCAGAAGACAGCAAGCGATTTGGTTGAAATCGCATCACAAACAAAGAATGGCCCGGAACTCCTATCAGACGACCTTTTCTGGGCCCGAAATCATCAGTTACGGAGCTGAGCTCTGTAATTCTCGTAGCTCTCTGAATAAGCTTCAGTTTGAGCTTTGGTTCAACTCAATCGGACTTACGGTTTGAAAGTTATGCCCATTTCCGTGAACGCATGCAGAACCGGAAACTTGGATTTGGAATTAGCATATCCCTTTCGGATCGGATCGGCTCGGCCTAGGAGGACCGGATCGGATTAAGACATCACTCCTTCACCAACTCAGCATCTTCCCTTCAACGCACAGGTGCCGGCTCAGATTGGAGACCCCGGTTCGGATCGGGATGAGGCAGACCCGACCCGCCTGCATTAATCTACACAAAACTTCGCAATGTCTCCGGCTCGAAAGCTCCGCACCGGTTCGGATCGGGACCGAACCGATAACCTTCTACTCTACACAGAAGTGCGCGCACGCTCTCTGCTGGAACAACCGGCTCGGTTCGGATCCGATCCGAACCGACTGGGCCTGCTGATGCCACACTTCAGATTTGACCAATTCTCTTGCCATAACCACCTCGTACAAACGCGGATCGGCCTCCACCCGTCCTAGCACGACGTGATGACCACTTCTCCACTACTTCCAAGATCACCTCAGCGCGTGCCACGTGCGCCTACGATCCGACCCGATTCAGACTCCCTGGCACTCCTCTACGCCTGTAAATACACAACGACATGGCCATTTCAAGGGACTTTTGGCACTTGTTCTGGAGGGATTCCACCATTATCGACACAAGGACTTTGTGAACAGCGGAAGACCGCCCTCTAATCAATCAAAACACGAGGATTTCGTGTATAATCTTCCCTTTAATCTCCTCTTCTTCACTGTAAACACGAGGATTTCGTGTATAAACTGCAAACAAACATCATTGTAATAGTTTTCTTAGGATTTAAGAAACTATAAAGTGGACGAAGGCTTGGATTGAGCCGAACCACTATAAAAATATTGTGCGTATCCTTTACTTTTACTGGTTTTTCTGCATTGTTCTGTGGTCGTGAGGTTGTCACGTTGAATTTGGGTGTTAGTACCAAAATTTGGTCTAACATTTTCACATATATTTGCTTTCTCTTCTTCGCAGGTATGGATTATACTTGCAGCTGGCAGGCCCGGCGCGGCCTTGGATTTCTTGGATTATCCAGAACACATCTTCCTTCATTCAGCAAGATATGTTCTAGGGGATAAAATGTTGACCCGCGTTTTAGTCAAAGCAGTCATACATGGAATCTCTTCTCAACAATACGCTCAAGTGTTGGGAATACCGTCAGAAGACAGCAAGCGATTTGGTTGAAATCGCATCACAAACAAAGAATGGCCCGGAACTCCTATCAGACGACCTTTTCTGGGCCCGAAATCATCAGTTACGGAGCTAAGCTCTGTAATTCTCGTAGCTCTCTGAATAAGCTTCAGTTTGAGCTTTGGTTCAACTCAATCGGACTTACGGTTTGAAAGTTATGCCCATTTCCGTGAACGCATGCAGAACCGGAAACTTGGATTTGGAATTAGCATATCCCTTTCGGATCGGATCGGCTCGGCCTAGGAGGACCGGATCGGATTAAGACATCACTCCTTCACCAACTCAGCATCTTCCCTTCAACGCACAGGTGCCGGCTCAGATTGGAGACCCCGGTTCGGATCGGGATGAGGCAGACCCGACCCGCCTGCATTAATCTACACAAAACTTCGCAATGTCTCCGGCTCGAAAGCTCCGCACCGGTTCGGATCGGGACCGAACCGATAACCTTCTACTCTACACAGAAGTGCGCGCACGCTCTCTGCTGGAACAACCGGCTCGGTTCGGATCCGATCCGAACCGACTGGGCCTGCTGATGCCACACTTCAGATTTGACCAATTCTCTTGCCATAACCACCTCGTACAAACGCGGATCGGCCTCCACCCGTCCTAGCACGACGTGATGACCACTTCTCCACTACTTCCAAGATCACCTCAGCGCGTGCCACGTGCGCCTACGATCCGACCCGATTCAGACTCCCTGGCACTCCTCTACGCCTGTAAATACACAACGACATGGCCATTTCAAGGGACTTTTGGCACTTGTTCTGGAGGGATTCCACCATTATCGACACAAGGACTTTGTGAACAGCGGAAGACCGCCCTCTAATCAATCAAAACACGAGGATTTCGTGTATAATCTTCCCTTTAATCTCCTCTTCTTCACTGTAAACACGAGGATTTCGTGTATAAACTGCAAACAAACATCATTGTAATAGTTTTCTTAGGATTTAAGAAACTATAAAGTGGACGAAGGCTTGGATTGAGCCGAACCACTATAAAAATATTGTGCGTATCCTTTACTTTTACTGGTTTTTCTGCATTGTTCTGTGGTCGTGAGGTTGTCACGTTGAATTTGGGTGTTAGTACCAAAATTTGGTCTAACATTTTCACATATATTTGCTTTCTCTTCTTCGCAGGTATGGATTATACTTGCAGCTGGCAGGCCCGGCGCGGCCTTGGATTTCTTGGATTATCCAGAACACATCTTCCTTCATTCAGCAAGATATGTTCTAGGGGATAAAATGTTGACCCGCGTTTTAGTCAAAGCAGTCATACATGGAATCTCTTCTCAACAATACGCTCAAGTGTTGGGAATACCGTCAGAAGACAGCAAGCGATTTGGTTGAAATCGCATCACAAACAAAGAATGGCCCGGAACTCCTATCAGACGACCTTTTCTGGGCCCGAAATCATCAGTTACGGAGCTAAGCTCTGTAATTCTCGTAGCTCTCTGAATAAGCTTCAGTTTGAGCTTTGGTTCAACTCAATCGGACTTACGGTTTGAAAGTTATGCCCATTTCCGTGAACGCATGCAGAACCGGAAACTTGGATTTGGAATTAGCATATCCCTTTCGGATCGGATCGGCTCGGCCTAGGAGGACCGGATCGGATTAAGACATCACTCCTTCACCAACTCAGCATCTTCCCTTCAACGCACAGGTGCCGGCTCGGATTGGAGACCCCGGTTCGGATCGGGATGAGGCAGACCCGACCCGCCTGCATTAATCTACACAAAACTTCGCAATGTCTCCGGCTCGAAAGCTCCGCACCGGTTCGGATCGGGACCGAACCGATAACCTTCTACTCTACACAGAAGTGCGCGCACGCTCTCTGCTGGAACAACCGGCTCGGTTCGGATCCGATCCGAACCGACTGGGCCTGCTGATGCCACACTTCAGATTTGACCGATTCTCTTGCCATAACCACCTCGTACAAACGCGGATCGGCCTCCACCCGTCCTAGCACGACGTGATGACCACTTCTCCACTACTTCCAAGATCACCTCAGCGCGTGCCACGTGCGCCTACGATCCGACCCGATTCAGACTCCCTGGCACTCCTCTACGCCTGTAAATACACAACGACATGGCCATTTCAAGGGACTTTTGGCACTTGTTCTGGAGGGATTCCACCATTATCGACACAAGGACTTTGTGAACAGCGGAAGACCGCCCTCTAATCAATCAAAACACGAGGATTTCGTGTATAATCTTCCCTTTAATCTCCTCTTCTTCACTGTAAACACGAGGATTTCGTGTATAAACTGCAAACAAACATCATTGTAATAGTTTTCTTAGGATTTAAGAAACTATAAAGTGGACGAAGGCTTGGATTGAGCCGAACCACTATAAAAATATTGTGCGTATCCTTTACTTTTACTGGTTTTTCTGCATTGTTCTGTGGTCGTGAGGTTGTCACGTTGAATTTGGGTGTTAGTACCAAAATTTGGTCTAACATTTTCACATATATTTGCTTTCTCTTCTTCGCAGGTATGGATTATACTTGCAGCTGGCAGGCCCGGCGCGGCCTTGGATTTCTTGGATTATCCAGAACACATCTTCCTTCATTCAGCAAGATATGTTCTAGGGGATAAAATGTTGACCCGCGTTTTAGTCAAAGCAGTCATACATGGAATCTCTTCTCAACAATACGCTCAAGTGTTGGGAATACCGTCAGAAGACAGCAAGCGATTTGGTTGAAATCGCATCACAAACAAAGAATGGCCCGGAACTCCTATCAGACGACCTTTTCTGGGCCCGAAACCATCAGTTACGGAGCAAAGCTCTGTAATTCTCGTAGCTCTCTGAATAAGCTTCAGTTTGAGCTTTGGTTCAACTCAATCGGACTTACGGTTTGAAAGTTATGCCCATTTCCGTGAACGCATGCAGAACCGGAAACTTGGATTTGGAATTAGCATATCCCTTTCGGATCGGATCGGCTCGGCCTAGGAGGACCGGATCGGATTAAGACATCACTCCTTCACCAACTCAGCATCTTCCCTTCAACGCACAGGTGCCGGCTCGGATTGGAGACCCCGGTTCGGATCGGGATGAGGCAGACCCGACCCGCCTGCATTAATCTACACAAAACTTCGCAATGTCTCCGGCTCGAAAGCTCCGCACCGGTTCGGATCGGGACCGAACCGATAACCTTCTACTCTACACAGAAGTGCGCGCACGCTCTCTGCTGGAACAACCGGCTCGGTTCGGATCCGATCCGAACCGACTGGGCCTGCTGATGCCACACTTCAGATTTGACCGATTCTCTTGCCATAACCACCTCGTACAAACGCGGATCGGCCTCCACCCGTCCTAGCACGACGTGATGACCACTTCTCCACTACTTCCAAGATCACCTCAGCGCGTGCCACGTGCGCCTACGATCCGACCCGATTCAGACTCCCTGGCACTCCTCTACGCCTGTAAATACACAACGACATGGCCATTTCAAGGGACTTTTGGCACTTGTTCTGGAGGGATTCCACCATTATCGACACAAGGACTTTGTGAACAGCGGAAGACCGCCCTCTAATCAATCAAAACACGAGGATTTCGTGTATAATCTTCCCTTTAATCTCCTCTTCTTCACTGTAAACACGAGGATTTCGTGTATAAACTGCAAACAAACATCATTGTAATAGTTTTCTTAGGATTTAAGAAACTATAAAGTGGACGAAGGCTTGGATTGAGCCGAACCACTATAAAAATATTGTGCGTATCCTTTACTTTTACTGGTTTTTCTGCATTGTTCTGTGGTCGTGAGGTTGTCACGTTGAATTTGGGTGTTAGTACCAAAATTTGGTCTAACATTTTCACATATATTTGCTTTCTCTTCTTCGCAGGTATGGATTATACTTGCAGCTGGCAGGCCCGGCGCGGCCTTGGATTTCTTGGATTATCCAGAACACATCTTCCTTCATTCAGCAAGATATGTTCTAGGGGATAAAATGTTGACCCGCGTTTTAGTCAAAGCAGTCATACATGGAATCTCTTCTCAACAATACGCTCAAGTGTTGGGAATACCGTCAGAAGACAGCAAGCGATTTGGTTGAAATCGCATCACAAACAAAGAATGGCCCGGAACTCCTATCAGACGACCTTTTCTGGGCCCGAAACCATCAGTTACGGAGCTAAGCTCTGTAATTCTCGTAGCTCTCTGAATAAGCTTCAGTTTGAGCTTTGGTTCAACTCAATCGGACTTACGGTTTGAAAGTTATGCCCATTTCCGTGAACGCATGCAGAACCGGAAACTTGGATTTGGAATTAGCATATCCCTTTCGGATCGGATCGGCTCGGCCTAGGAGGACCGGATCGGATTAAGACATCACTCCTTCACCAACTCAGCATCTTCCCTTCAACGCACAGGTGCCGGCTCGGATTGGAGACCCCGGTTCGGATCGGGATGAGGCAGACCCGACCCGCCTGCATTAATCTACACAAAACTTCGCAATGTCTCCGGCTCGAAAGCTCCGCACCGGTTCGGATCGGGACCGAACCGATAACCTTCTACTCTACACAGAAGTGCGCGCACGCTCTCTGCTGGAACAACCGGCTCGGTTCGGATCCGATCCGAACCGACTGGGCCTGCTGATGCCACACTTCAGATTTGACCGATTCTCTTGCCATAACCACCTCGTACAAACGCGGATCGGCCTCCACCCGTCCTAGCACGACGTGATGACCACTTCTCCACTACTTCCAAGATCACCTCAGCGCGTGCCACGTGCGCCTACGTTCCGACCCGATTCAGACTCCCTGGCACTCCTCTACGCCTGTAAATACACAACGACATGGCCATTTCAAGGGACTTTTGGCACTTGTTCTGGAGGGATTCCACCATTATCGACACAAGGACTTTGTGAACAGCGGAAGACCGCCCTCTAATCAATCAAAACACGAGGATTTCGTGCATAATCTTCCCTTTAATCTCCTCTTCTTCACTGTAAACACGAGGATTTCGTGTATAAACTGCAAACAAACATCATTGTAATAGTTTTCTTAGGATTTAAGAAACTATAAAGTGGACGAAGGCTTGGATTGAGCCGAACAACTATAAAAATATTGTGCGTATCCTTTACTTTTACTGGTTTTTCTGCATTGTTCTGTGGTCGTGAGGTTGTCACGTTGAATTTGGGTGTTAGTACCAAAATTTGGTCTAACATTTTCACATATATTTGCTTTCTCTTCTTCGCAGGTATGGATTATACTTGCAGCTGGCAGGCCCGGCGCGGCCTTGGATTTCTTGGATTATCCAGAACACATCTTCCTTCATTCAGCAAGATATGTTCTAGGGGATAAAATGTTGACCCGCGTTTTAGTCAAAGCAGTCATACATGGAATCTCTTCTCAACAATACGCTCAAGTGTTGGGAATACCGTCAGAAGACAGCAAGCGATTTGGTTGAAATCGCATCACAAACAAAGAATGGCCCGGAACTCCTATCAGACGACCTTTTCTGGGCCCGAAATCATCAGTTACGGAGCTGAGCTCTGTAATTCTCGTAGCTCTCTGAATAAGCTTCAGTTTGAGCTTTGGTTCAACTCAATCGGACTTACGGTTTGAAAGTTATGCCCATTTCCGTGAACGCATGCAGAACCGGAAACTTGGATTTGGAATTAGCATATCCCTTTCGGATCGGATCGGCTCGGCCTAGGAGGACCGGATCGGATTAAGACATCACTCCTTCACCAACTCAGCATCTTCCCTTCAACGCACAGGTGCCGGCTCAGATTGGAGACCCCGGTTCGGATCGGGATGAGGCAGACCCGACCCGCCTGCATTAATCTACACAAAACTTCGCAATGTCTCCGGCTCGAAAGCTCCGCACCGGTTCGGATCGGGACCGAACCGATAACCTTCTACTCTACACAGAAGTGCGCGCACGCTCTCTGCTGGAACAACCGGCTCGGTTCGGATCCGATCCGAACCGACTGGGCCTGCTGATGCCACACTTCAGATTTGACCAATTCTCTTGCCATAACCACCTCGTACAAACGCGGATCGGCCTCCACCCGTCCTAGCACGACGTGATGACCACTTCTCCACTACTTCCAAGATCACCTCAGCGCGTGCCACGTGCGCCTACGATCCGACCCGATTCAGACTCCCTGGCACTCCTCTACGCCTGTAAATACACAACGACATGGCCATTTCAAGGGACTTTTGGCACTTGTTCTGGAGGGATTCCACCATTATCGACACAAGGACTTTGTGAACAGCGGAAGACCGCCCTCTAATCAATCAAAACACGAGGATTTCGTGTATAATCTTCCCTTTAATCTCCTCTTCTTCACTGTAAACACGAGGATTTCGTGTATAAACTGCAAACAAACATCATTGTAATAGTTTTCTTAGGATTTAAGAAACTATAAAGTGGACGAAGGCTTGGATTGAGCCGAACCACTATAAAAATATTGTGCGTATCCTTTACTTTTACTGGTTTTTCTGCATTGTTCTGTGGTCGTGAGGTTGTCACGTTGAATTTGGGTGTTAGTACCAAAATTTGGTCTAACATTTTCACATATATTTGCTTTCTCTTCTTCGCAGGTATGGATTATACTTGCAGCTGGCAGGCCCGGCGCGGCCTTGGATTTCTTGGATTATCCAGAACACATCTTCCTTCATTCAGCAAGATATGTTCTAGGGGATAAAATGTTGACCCGCGTTTTAGTCAAAGCAGTCATACATGGAATCTCTTCTCAACAATACGCTCAAGTGTTGGGAATACCGTCAGAAGACAGCAAGCGATTTGGTTGAAATCGCATCACAAACAAAGAATGGCCCGGAACTCCTATCAGACGACCTTTTCTGGGCCCGAAATCATCAGTTACGGAGCTAAGCTCTGTAATTCTCGTAGCTCTCTGAATAAGCTTCAGTTTGAGCTTTGGTTCAACTCAATCGGACTTACGGTTTGAAAGTTATGCCCATTTCCGTGAACGCATGCAGAACCGGAAACTTGGATTTGGAATTAGCATATCCCTTTCGGATCGGATCGGCTCGGCCTAGGAGGACCGGATCGGATTAAGACATCACTCCTTCACCAACTCAGCATCTTCCCTTCAACGCACAGGTGCCGGCTCAGATTGGAGACCCCGGTTCGGATCGGGATGAGGCAGACCCGACCCGCCTGCATTAATCTACACAAAACTTCGCAATGTCTCCGGCTCGAAAGCTCCGCACCGGTTCGGATCGGGACCGAACCGATAACCTTCTACTCTACACAGAAGTGCGCGCACGCTCTCTGCTGGAACAACCGGCTCGGTTCGGATCCGATCCGAACCGACTGGGCCTGCTGATGCCACACTTCAGATTTGACCAATTCTCTTGCCATAACCACCTCGTACAAACGCGGATCGGCCTCCACCCGTCCTAGCACGACGTGATGACCACTTCTCCACTACTTCCAAGATCACCTCAGCGCGTGCCACGTGCGCCTACGATCCGACCCGATTCAGACTCCCTGGCACTCCTCTACGCCTGTAAATACACAACGACATGGCCATTTCAAGGGACTTTTGGCACTTGTTCTGGAGGGATTCCACCATTATCGACACAAGGACTTTGTGAACAGCGGAAGACCGCCCTCTAATCAATCAAAACACGAGGATTTCGTGTATAATCTTCCCTTTAATCTCCTCTTCTTCACTGTAAACACGAGGATTTCGTGTATAAACTGCAAACAAACATCATTGTAATAGTTTTCTTAGGATTTAAGAAACTATAAAGTGGACGAAGGCTTGGATTGAGCCGAACCACTATAAAAATATTGTGCGTATCCTTTACTTTTACTGGTTTTTCTGCATTGTTCTGTGGTCGTGAGGTTGTCACGTTGAATTTGGGTGTTAGTACCAAAATTTGGTCTAACATTTTCACATATATTTGCTTTCTCTTCTTCGCAGGTATGGATTATACTTGCAGCTGGCAGGCCCGGCGCGGCCTTGGATTTCTTGGATTATCCAGAACACATCTTCCTTCATTCAGCAAGATATGTTCTAGGGGATAAAATGTTGACCCGCGTTTTAGTCAAAGCAGTCATACATGGAATCTCTTCTCAACAATACGCTCAAGTGTTGGGAATACCGTCAGAAGACAGCAAGCGATTTGGTTGAAATCGCATCACAAACAAAGAATGGCCCGGAACTCCTATCAGACGACCTTTTCTGGGCCCGAAATCATCAGTTACGGAGCTAAGCTCTGTAATTCTCGTAGCTCTCTGAATAAGCTTCAGTTTGAGCTTTGGTTCAACTCAATCGGACTTACGGTTTGAAAGTTATGCCCATTTCCGTGAACGCATGCAGAACCGGAAACTTGGATTTGGAATTAGCATATCCCTTTCGGATCGGATCGGCTCGGCCTAGGAGGACCGGATCGGATTAAGACATCACTCCTTCACCAACTCAGCATCTTCCCTTCAACGCACAGGTGCCGGCTCAGATTGGAGACCCCGGTTCGGATCGGGATGAGGCAGACCCGACCCGCCTGCATTAATCTACACAAAACTTCGCAATGTCTTCGGCTCGAAAGCTCCGCACCGGTTCGGATCGGGACCGAACCGATAACCTTCTACTCTACACAGAAGTGCGCGCACGCTCTCTGCTGGAACAACCGGCTCGGTTCGGATCCGATCCGAACCGACTGGGCCTGCTGATGCCACACTTCAGATTTGACCAATTCTCTTGCCATAACCACCTCGTACAAACGCGGATCGGCCTCCACCCGTCCTAGCACGACGTGATGACCACTTCTCCACTACTTCCAAGATCACCTCAGCGCGTGCCACGTGCGCCTACGATCCGACCCGATTCAGACTCCCTGGCACTCCTCTACGGCTGTAAATACACAACGACATGGCCATTTCAAGGGACTTTTGGCACTTGTTCTGGAGGGATTCCACCATTATCGACACAAGGACTTTGTGAACAGTGGAAGACCGCCCTCTAATCAATCAAAACACGAGGATTTCGTGTATAATCTTCCCTTTAATCTCCTCTTCTTCACTGTAAACACGAGGATTTCGTGTATAAACTGCAAACAAACATCATTGTAATAGTTTTCTTAGGATTTAAGAAACTATAACGTGGACGAAGGCTTGGATTGAGCCGAACCACTATAAAAATATTGTGCGTATCCTTTACTTTTACTGGATTTTCTGCATTGTTCTGTGGTCGTGAGGTTGTCACGTTGAATTTGGGTGTTAGTAACAAAATTTGGTCTAACATTTTCACATATATTTGCTTTCTCTTCTTCGCAGGTATGGATTATACTTGCAGCTGGCAGGCCCGGCGCGGCCTTGGATTTCTTGGATTATCCAGAACACATCTTCCTTCATTCAGCAAGATATGTTCTAGGGGATAAAATGTTGACCCGCGTTTTAGTCAAAGCAGTCATACATGGAATCTCTTCTCAACAATACGCTCAAGTGTTGGGAATACCGTCAGAAGACAGCAAGCGATTTGGTTGAAATCGCATCACAAACAAAGAATGGCCCGGAACTCCTATCAGACGACCTTTTCTGGGCCCGAAATCATCAGTTACGGAGCTAAGCTCTGTAATTCTCGTAGCTCTCTGAATAAGCTTCAGTTTGAGCTTTGGTTCAACTCAATCGGACTTACGGTTTGAAAGTTATGCCCATTTCCGTGAACGCATGCAGAACCGGAAACTTGGATTTGGAATTAGCATATCCCTTTCGGATCGGATCGGCTCGGCCTAGGAGGACCGGATCGGATTAAGACATCACTCCTTCACCAACTCAGCATCTTCCCTTCAACGCACAGGTGCCGGCTCAGATTGGAGACCCCGGTTCGGATCGGGATGAGGCAGACCCGACCCGCCTGCATTAATCTACACAAAACTTCGCAATGTCTTCGGCTCGAAAGCTCCGCACCGGTTCGGATCGGGACCGAACCGATAACCTTCTACTCTACACAGAAGTGCGCGCACGCTCTCTGCTGGAACAACCGGCTCGGTTCGGATCCGATCCGAACCGACTGGGCCTGCTGATGCCACACTTCAGATTTGACCAATTCTCTTGCCATAACCACCTCGTACAAACGCAGATCGGCCTCCACCCGTCCTAGCACGACGTGATGACCACTTCTCCACTACTTCCAAGATCACCTCAGCGCGTGCCACGTGCGCCTACGATCCGACCCGATTCAGACTCCCTGGCACTCCTCTACGGCTGTAAATACACAACGACATGGCCATTTCAAGGGACTTTTGGCACTTGTTCTGGAGGGATTCCACCATTATCGACACAAGGACTTTGTGAACAGCGGAAGACCGCCCTCTAATCAATCAAAACACGAGGATTTCGTGTATAATCTTCCCTTTAATCTCCTCTTCTTCACTGTAAACACGAGGATTTCGTGTATAAACTGCAAACAAACATCATTGTAATAGTTTTCTTAGGATTTAAGAAACTATAAAGTGGACGAAGGCTTGGATTGAGCCGAACCACTATAAAAATATTGTGCGTATCCTTTACTTTTACTGGTTTTTCTGCATTGTTCTGTGGTTGTGAGGTTGTCACGTTGAATTTGGGTGTTAGTACCAAAATTTGGCCTAACATTTTCACATATATTTGCTTTCTCTTCTTCACAGGTATGGATTATACTTGCAGCTGGCAGGCCCGGCGCGGCCTTGGATTTCTTGGATTATCCAGAACACATCTTCCTTCATTCAGCAAGATATGTTCTAGGGGATAAAATGTTGACCCGCGTTTTAGTCAAAGCAGTCATACATGGAATCTCTTCTCAACAATACGCTCAAGTGTTGGGAATACCGTCAGAAGACAGCAAGCGATTTGGTTGAAATCGCATCACAAACAAAGAATGGCCCGGAACTCCTATCAGACGACCTTTTCTGGGCCCGAAATCATCAGTTACGGAGCTGAGCTCCGTAATTCTCGTAGCTCTCTGAATAAGCTTCAGTTTGAGCTTTGGTTCAACTCAATCGGACTTACGGTTTGAAAGTTATGCCCATTTCCGTGAACGCATGCAGAACCGGAAACTTGGATTTGGAATTAGCATATCCCTTTCGGATCGGATCGGCTCGGCCTAGGAGGACCGGATCGGATTAAGACATCACTCCTTCACCAACTCAGCATCTTCCCTTCAACGCACAGGTGCCGGCTCGGATTGGAGACCCCGGTTCGGATCGGGATGAGGCAGACCCGACCCGCCTGCATTAATCTACACAAAACTTCGCAATGTCTGCGGCTCGAAAGCTCCGCACCGGTTCGGATCGGGACCGAACCGATAACCTTCTACTCTACACAGAAGTGCGCGCACGCTCTCTGCTGGAACAACCGGCTCGGTTCGGATCCGATCCGAACCGACTGGGCCTGCTGATGCCACACTTCAGATTTGACCGATTCTCTTGCCATAACCACCTCGTACAAACGCGGATCGGCCTCCACCCGTCCTAGCACGACGTGATGACCACTTCTCCACTACTTCCAAGATTACCTCAGCGCGTGCCACGTGCGCCTACGATCCGACCCGATTCAGACTCCCTGGCACTCCTCTACGGCTGTAAATACACAACGACATGGCCATTTCAAGGGACTTTTGGCACTTGTTCTGGAGGGATTCCACAATTATCGACACAAGGACTTTGTGAACAGCGGAAGACCGCCCTCTAATCAATCAAAACACGAGGATTTCGTGTATAATCTTCCCTTTAATCTCCTCTTCTTCACTGTAAACACGAGGATTTCGTGTATAAACTGCAAACAAACATCATTGTAATAGTTTTCTTAGGATTTAAGAAACTATAAAGTGGACGAAGGCTTGGATTGAGCCGAACCACTATAAAAATATTGTGCGTATCCTTTACTTTTACTGGTTTTTCTGCATTGTTCTGTGGTCGTGAGGTTGTCACGTTGAATTTGGGTGTTAGTACCAAAATTTGGTCTAACATTTTCACATATATTTGCTTTCTCTTCTTCGCAGGTATGGATTATACTTGCAGCTGGCAGGCCCGGCGCGGCCTTGGATTTCTTGGATTATCCAGAACACATCTTCCTTCATTCAGCAAGATATGTTCTAGGGGATAAAATGTTGACCCGCGTTTTAGTCAAAGCAGTCATACATGGAATCTCTTCTCAACAATACGCTCAAGTGTTGGGAATACCGTCAGAAGACAGCAAGCGATTTGGTTGAAATCGCATCACAAACAAAGAATGGCCCGGAACTCCTATCAGACGACCTTTTCTGGGCCCGAAATCATCAGTTACGGAGCTGAGCTCTGTAATTCTCGTAGCTCTCTGAATAAGCTTCAGTTTGAGCTTTGGTTCAACTCAATCGGACTTACGGTTTGAAAGTTATGCCCATTTCCGTGAACGCATGCAGAACCGGAAACTTGGATTTGGAATTAGCATATCCCTTTCGGATCGGATCGGCTCGGCCTAGGAGGACCGGATCGGATTAAGACATCACTCCTTCACCAACTCAGCATCTTCCCTTCAACGCACAGGTGCCGGCTCAGATTGGAGACCCCGGTTCGGATCGAGATGAGGCAGACCCGACCCGCCTGCATTAATCTACACAAAACTTCGCAATGTCTGCGGCTCGAAAGCTCCGCACCGGTTCGGATCGGGACCGAACCGATAACCTTCTACTCTACACAGAAGTGCGCGCACGCTCTCTGCTGGAACAACCGGCTCGGTTCGGATCCGATCCGAACCGACTGGGCCTGCTGATGCCACACTTCAGATTTGACCGATTCTCTTGCCATAACCACCTCGTACAAACGCGGATCGGCCTCCACCCGTCCTAGCACGACGTGATGACCACTTCTCCACTACTTCCAAGATCACCTCAGCGCGTGCCACGTGCGCCTACGATCCGACCCGATTCAGACTCCCTGGCACTCCTCTACGGCTGTAAATACACAACGACATGGCCATTTCAAGGGACTTTTGGCACTTGTTCTGGAGGGATTCCACCATTATCGACACAAGGACTTTGTGAACAGCGGAAGACCGCCCTCTAATCAATCAAAACACGAGGATTTCGTGTATAATCTTCCCTTTAATCTCCTCTTCTTCACTGTAAACACGAGGATTTCGTGTATAAACTGCAAACAAACATCATTGTAATAGTTTTCTTAGGATTTAAGAAACTATAAAGTGGACGAAGGCTTGGATTGAGCCGAACCACTATAAAAATATTGTGCGTATCCTTTACTTTTACTGGTTTTTCTGCATTGTTCTGTGGTCGTGAGGTTGTCACGTTGAATTTGGGTGTTAGTACCAAAATTTGGTCTAACATTTTCACATATATTTGCTTTCTCTTCTTCGCAGGTATGGATTATACTTGCAGCTGGCAGGCCCGGCGCGGCCTTGGATTTCTTGGATTATCCAGAACACATCTTCCTTCATTCAGCAAGATATGTTCTAGGGGATAAAATGTTGACCCGCGTTTTAGTCAAAGCAGTCATACATGGAATCTCTTCTCAACAATACGCTCAAGTGTTGGGAATACCGTCAGAAGACAGCAAGCGATTTGGTTGAAATCGCATCACAAACAAAGAATGGCCCGGAACTCCTATCAGACGACCTTTTCTGGGCCCGAAATCATCAGTTACGGAGCTGAGCTCTGTAATTCTCGTAGCTCTCTGAATAAGCTTCAGTTTGAGCTTTGGTTCAACTCAATCGGACTTACGGTTTGAAAGTTATGCCCATTTCCGTGAACGCATGCAGAACCGGAAACTTGGATTTGGAATTAGCATATCCCTTTCGGATCGGATCGGCTCGGCCTAGGAGGACCGGATCGGATTAAGACATCACTCCTTCACCAACTCAGCATCTTCCCTTCAACGCACAGGTGCCGGCTCAGATTGGAGACCCCGGTTCGGATCGGGATGAGGCAGACCCGACCCGCCTGCATTAATCTACACAAAACTTCGCAATGTCTCCGGCTCGAAAGCTCCGCACCGGTTCGGATCGGGACCGAACCGATAACCTTCTACTCTACACAGAAGTGCGCGCACGCTCTCTGCTGGAACAACCGGCTCGGTTCGGATCCGATCCGAACCGACTGGGCCTGCTGATGCCACACTTCAGATTTGACCAATTCTCTTGCCATAACCACCTCGTACAAACGCGGATCGGCCTCCACCCGTCCTAGCACGACGTGATGACCACTTCTCCACTACTTCCAAGATCACCTCAGCGCGTGCCACGTGCGCCTACGATCCGACCCGATTCAGACTCCCTGGCACTCCTCTACGGCTGTAAATACACAACGACATGGCCATTTCAAGGGACTTTTGGCACTTGTTCTGGAGGGATTCCACCATTATCGACACAAGGACTTTGTGAACAGCGGAAGACCGCCCTCTAATCAATCAAAACACGAGGATTTCGTGTATAATCTTCCCTTTAATCTCCTCTTCTTCACTGTAAACACGAGGATTTCGTGTATAAACTGCAAACAAACATCATTGTAATAGTTTTCTTAGGATTTAAGAAACTATAAAGTGGACGAAGGCTTGGATTGAGCCGAACCACTATAAAAATATTGTGCGTATCCTTTACTTTTACTGGTTTTTCTGCATTGTTCTGTGGTCGTGAGGTTGTCACGTTGAATTTGGGTGTTAGTACCAAAATTTGGTCTAACATTTTCACATATATTTGCTTTCTCTTCTTCGCAGGTATGGATTATACTTGCAGCTGGCAGGCCCGGCGCGGCCTTGGATTTCTTGGATTATCCAGAACACATCTTCCTTCATTCAGCAAGATATGTTCTAGGGGATAAAATGTTGACCCGCGTTTTAGTCAAAGCAGTCATACATGGAATCTCTTCTCAACAATACGCTCAAGTGTTGGGAATACCGTCAGAAGACAGCAAGCGATTTGGTTGAAATCGCATCACAAACAAAGAATGGCCCGGAACTCCTATCAGACGACCTTTTCTGGGCCCGAAATCATCAGTTACGGAGCTGAGCTCTGTAATTCTCGTAGCTCTCTGAATAAGCTTCAGTTTGAGCTTTGGTTCAACTCAATCGGACTTACGGTTTGAAAGTTATGCCCATTTCCGTGAACGCATGCAGAACCGGAAACTTGGATTTGGAATTAGCATATCCCTTTCGGATCGGATCGGCTCGGCCTAGGAGGACCGGATCGGATTAAGACATCACTCCTTCACCAACTCAGCATCTTCCCTTCAACGCACAGGTGCCGGCTCGGATTGGAGACCCCGGTTCGGATCGGGATGAGGCAGACCCGACCCGCCTGCATTAATCTACACAAAACTTCGCAATGTCTCCGGCTCGAAAGCTCCGCACCGGTTCGGATCGGGACCGAACCGATAACCTTCTACTCTACACAGAAGTGCGCGCACGCTCTCTGCTGGAACAACCGGCTCGGTTCGGATCCGATCCGAACCGACTGGGCCTGCTGATGCCACACTTCAGATTTGACCGATTCTCTTGCCATAACCACCTCGTACAAACGCGGATCGGCCTCCACCCGTCCTAGCACGACGTGATGACCACTTCTCCACTACTTCCAAGATCACCTCAGCGCGTGCCACGTGCGCCTACGATCCGACCCGATTCAGACTCCCTGGCACTCCTCTACGGCTGTAAATACACAACGACATGGCCATTTCAAGGGACTTTTGGCACTTGTTCTGGAGGGATTCCACCATTATCGACACAAGGACTTTGTGAACAGCGGAAGACCGCCCTCTAATCAATCAAAACACGAGGATTTCGTGTATAATCTTCCCTTTAATCTCCTCTTCTTCACTGTAAACACGAGGATTTCGTGTATAAACTGCAAACAAACATCATTGTAATAGTTTTCTTAGGATTTAAGAAACTATAAAGTGGACGAAGGCTTGGATTGAGCCGAACCACTATAAAAATATTGTGCGTATCCTTTACTTTTACTGGTTTTTCTGCATTGTTCTGTGGTCGTGAGGTTGTCACGTTGAATTTGGGTGTTAGTACCAAAATTTGGTCTAACATTTTCACATATATTTGCTTTCTCTTCTTCGCAGGTATGGATTATACTTGCAGCTGGCAGGCCCGGCGCGGCCTTGGATTTCTTGGATTATCCAGAACACATCTTCCTTCATTCAGCAAGATATGTTCTAGGGGATAAAATGTTGACCCGCGTTTTAGTCAAAGCAGTCATACATGGAATCTCTTCTCAACAATACGCTCAAGTGTTGGGAATACCGTCAGAAGACAGCAAGCGATTTGGTTGAAATCGCATCACAAACAAAGAATGGCCCGGAACTCCTATCAGACGACCTTTTCTGGGCCCGAAATCATCAGTTACGGAGCTGAGCTCTGTAATTCTCGTAGCTCTCTGAATAAGCTTCAGTTTGAGCTTTGGTTCAACTCAATCGGACTTACGGTTTGAAAGTTATGCCCATTTCCGTGAACGCATGCAGAACCGGAAACTTGGATTTGGAATTAGCATATCCCTTTCGGATCGGATCGGCTCGGCCTAGGAGGACCGGATCGGATTAAGACATCACTCCTTCACCAACTCAGCATCTTCCCTTCAACGCACAGGTGCCGGCTCGGATTGGAGACCCCGGTTCGGATCGGGATGAGGCAGACCCGACCCGCCTGCATTAATCTACACAAAACTTCGCAATGTCTCCGGCTCGAAAGCTCCGCACCGGTTCGGATCGGGACCGAACCGATAACCTTCTACTCTACACAGAAGTGCGTGCACGCTCTCTGCTGGAACAACCGGCTCGGTTCGGATCCGATCCGAACCGACTGGGCCTGCTGATGCCACACTTCAGATTTGACCGATTCTCTTGCCATAACCACCTCGTACAAACGCGGATCGGCCTCCACCCGTCCTAGCACGACGTGATGACCACTTCTCCACTACTTCCAAGATCACCTCAGCGCGTGCCACGTGCGCCTACGATCCGACCCGATTCAGACTCCCTGGCACTCCTCTACGGCTGTAAATACACAACGACATGGCCATTTCAAGGGACTTTTGGCACTTGTTCTGGAGGGATTCCACCATTATCGACACAAGGACTTTGTGAACAGCGGAAGACCGCCCTCTAATCAATCAAAACACGAGGATTTCGTGTATAATCTTCCCTTTAATCTCCTCTTCTTCACTGTAAACACGAGGATTTCGTGTATAAACTGCAAACAAACATCATTGTAATAGTTTTCTTAGGATTTAAGAAACTATAAAGTGGACGAAGGCTTGGATTGAGCCGAACCACTATAAAAATATTGTGCGTATCCTTTACTTTTACTGGTTTTTCTGCATTGTTCTGTGGTATTGAGGTTGTCACGTTGAATTTGGGTGTTAGTACCAAAATTTGGTCTAACATTTTCACATATATTTGCTTTCTCTTCTTCGCAGGTATGGATTATACTTGCAGCTGGCAGGCCCGGCGCGGCCTTGGATTTCTTGGATTATCCAGAACACATCTTCCTTCATTCAGCAAGATATGTTCTAGGGGATAAAATGTTGACCCGCGTTTTAGTCAAAGCAGTCATACATGGAATCTCTTCTCAACAATACGCTCAAGTGTTGGGAATACCGTCAGAAGACAGCAAGCGATTTGGTTGAAATCGCATCACAAACAAAGAATGGCCCGGAACTCCTATCAGACGACCTTTTCTGGGCCCGAAATCATCAGTTACGGAGCTGAGCTCTGTAATTCTCGTAGCTCTCTGAATAAGCTTCAGTTTGAGCTTTGGTTCAACTCAATCGGACTTACGGTTTGAAAGTTATGCCCATTTCCGTGAACGCATGCAGAACCGGAAACTTGGATTTGGAATTAGCATATCCCTTTCGGATCGGATCGGCTCGGCCTAGGAGGACCGGATCGGATTAAGACATCACTCCTTCACCAACTCAGCATCTTCCCTTCAACGCACAGGTGCCGGCTCGGATTGGAGACCCCGGTTCGGATCGGGATGAGGCAGACCCGACCCGCCTGCATTAATCTACACAAAACTTCGCAATGTCTCCGGCTCGAAAGCTCCGCACCGGTTCGGATCGGGACCGAACCGATAACCTTCTACTCTACACAGAAGTGCGCGCACGCTCTCTGCTGGAACAACCGGCTCGGTTCGGATCCGATCCGAACCGACTGGGCCTGCTGATGCCACACTTCAGATTTGACCGATTCTCTTGCCATAACCACCTCGTACAAACGCGGATCGGCCTCCACCCGTCCTAGCACGACGTGATGACCACTTCTCCACTACTTCCAAGATCACCTCAGCGCGTGCCACGTGCGCCTACGATCCGACCCGATTCAGACTCCCTGGCACTCCTCTACGCCTGTAAATACACAACGACATGGCCATTTCAAGGGACTTTTGGCACTTGTTCTGGAGGGATTCCACCATTATCGACACAAGGACTTTGTGAACAGCGGAAGACCGCCCTCTAATCAATCAAAACACGAGGATTTCGTGTATAATCTTCCCTTTAATCTCCTCTTCTTCACTGTAAACACGACGATTTCGTGTATAAACTGCAAACAAACATCATTGTAATAGTTTTCTTAGGATTTAAGAAACTATAAAGTGGACGAAGGCTTGGATTGAGCCGAACCACTATAAAAATATTGTGCGTATCCTTTACTTTTACTGGTTTTTCTGCATTGTTCTGTGGTCGTGAGGTTGTCACGTTGAATTTGGGTATTAGTACCAAAATTTGGTCTAACATTTTCACATATATTTGCTTTCTCTTCTTCGCAGGTATGGATTATACTTGCAGCTGGCAGGCCCGGCGCGGCCTTGGATTTCTTGGATTATCCAGAACACATCTTCCTTCATTCAGCAAGATATGTTCTAGGGGATAAAATGTTGACCCGCGTTTTAGTCAAAGCAGTCATACATGGAATCTCTTCTCAACAATACGCTCAAGTGTTGGGAATACCGTCAGAAGACAGCAAGCGATTTGGTTGAAATCGCATCACAAACAAAGAATGGCCCGGAACTCCTATCAGACGACCTTTTTTGGGCCCGAAATCATCAGTTACGGAGTTGAGCTCTGTAAATCTCGTAGCTCTCTGAATAAGCTTCAGTTTGAGCTTTGGTTCAACTCAATCGGACTTACGGTTTGAAAGTTATGCCCATTTCCGTGAACGCATGCAGAACCGAAAACTTGGATTTGGAATTAGCATATCCCTTTCGGATCGGATCGGCTCGGCCTAGGAGGACCGGATCGGATTAAGACATCACTCCTTCACCAACTCAGCATCTTCCCTTCAACGCACAGGTGCCGGCTCGGATTGGAGACCCCGGTTCGGATCGGGATGAGGCAGACCCGACCCGCCTGCATTAATCTACACAAAACTTCGCAATGTCTCCGGCTCGAAAGCTCCGCACCGGTTCGGATCGGGACCGAACCGATAACCTTCTACTCTACACAGAAGTGCGCGCACGCTCTCTGCTGGAACAACCGGCTCGGTTCGGATCCGATCCGAACCGACTGGGCCTGCTGATGCCACACTTCAGATTTGACCGATTCTCTTGCCATAACCACCTCGTACAAACGCGGATCGGCCTCCACCCGTCCTAGCACGACGTGATGACCACTTCTCCACTACTTCCAAGATCACCTCAGTGCGTGCCACGTGCGCCTACGATCCGACCCGATTCAGACTCCCTGGCACTCCTCTACGCCTGTAAATACACAACGACATGGCCATTTCAAGGGACTTTTGGCACTTGTTCTGGAGGGATTCCACCATTATCGACACAAGGACTTTGTGAACAGCGGAAGACCGCCCTCTAATCAATCAAAACACGAGGATTTCGTGTATAATCTTCCCTTTAATCTCCTCTTCTTCACTGTAAACACGACGATTTCGTGTATAAACTGCAAACAAACATCATTGTAATAGTTTTCTTAGGATTTAAGAAACTATAAAGTGGACGAAGGCTTGGATTGAGCCGAACCACTATAAAAATATTGTGCGTATCCTTTACTTTTACTGGTTTTTCTGCATTGTTCTGTGGTCGTGAGGTTGTCACGTTGAATTTGGGTGTTAGTACCAAAATTTGGTCTAACATTTTCACATATATTTGCTTTCTCTTCTTCGCAGGTATGGATTATACTTGCAGCTGGCAGGCCCGGCGCGGCCTTGGATTTCTTGGATTATCCAGAACACATCTTCCTTCATTCAGCAAGATATGTTCTAGGGGATAAAATGTTGACCCGCGTTTTAGTCAAAGCAGTCATAAATGGAATCTCTTCTCAACAATACGCTCAAGTGTTGGGAATACCGTCAGAAGACAGCAAGCGATTTGGTTGAAATCGCATCACAAACAAAGAATGGCCCGGAACTCCTATCAGACGACCTTTTTTGGGCCCGAAATCATCAGTTACAGAGTTGAGCTCTGTAAATCTCGTAGCTCTCTGAATAAGCTTCAGTTTGAGCTTTGGTTCAACTCAATCGGACTTACGGTTTGAAAGTTATGCCCATTTCCGTGAACGCATGCAGAACCGGAAACTTGGATTTGGAATTAGCATATCCCTTTCGGATCGGATCGGCTCGGCCTAGGAGGACCGGATCGGATTAAGACATCACTCCTTCACCAACTCAGCATCTTCCCTTCAACGCACAGGTGCCGGCTCGGATTGGAGACCCCGGTTCGGATCGGGATGAGGCAGACCCGACCCGCCTGCATTAATCTACACAAAACTTCGCAATGTCTTCGGCTCGAAAGCTCCGCACCGGTTCGGATCGGGACCGAACCGATAACCTTCTACTCTACACAGAAGTGCGTGCACGCTCTCTGCTGGAACAACCGGCTCGGTTCGGATCCGATCCGAACCGACTGGGCCTGCTGATGCCACACTTCAGATTTGACCGATTCTCTTGCCATAACCACCTCGTACAAACGCGGATCGGCCTCCACCCGTCCTAGCACGACGTGATGACCACTTCTCCACTACTTCCAAGATCACCTCAGCGCGTGCCACGTGCGCCTACGATCCGACCCGATTCAGACTCCCTGGCACTCCTCTACGCCTGTAAATACACAACGACATGGCCATTTCAAGGGACTTTTGGCACTTGTTCTGGAGGGATTCCACCATTATCGACACAAGGACTTTGTGAACAGCGGAAGACCGCCCTCTAATCAATCAAAACACGAGGATTTCGTGTATAATCTTCCCTTTAATCTCCTCTTCTTCACTGTAAACACGAGGATTTCGTGTATAAACTGCAAACAAACATCATTGTAATAGTTTTCTTAGGATTTAAGAAACTATAAAGTGGACGAAGGCTTGGATTGAGCCGAACCACTATAAAAATATTGTGCGTATCCTTTACTTTTACTGGTTTTTCTGCATTGTTCTGTGGTCGTGAGGTTGTCACGTTGAATTTGGTTGTTAGTACCAAAATTTGGTCTAACATTTTCACATATATTTGCTTTCTCTTCTTCGCAGGTATGGATTATACTTGCAGCTGGCAGGCCCGGCGCGGCCTTGGATTTCTTGGATTATCCAGAACACATCTTCCTTCATTCAGCAAGATATGTTCTAGGGGATAAAATGTTGACCCGCGTTTTAGTCAAAGCAGTCATACATGGAATCTCTTCTCAACAATACGCTCAAGTGTTGGGAATACCGTCAGAAGACAGCAAGCGATTTGGTTGAAATCGAATCACAAACAAAGAATGGCCTGGAACTCCTATCACACGACCTTTTCTGGTCCCGAAATCATCAATTACGGAGCCGAGCTCTGTAATTCTCGTAGCTCTCTGAATAAGCTTCAGTTTGAGCTTTGGTTCAACTCAATCGGACTTACGGTTTGAAAGTTATGCCCATTTCCGTGAACGCATGCAGAACCGGAAACTTGGATTTGGAATTAGCATATCCCTTTCGGATCGGATCGGCTCGGCCTAGGAGGACCGGATCGGATTAAGACATCACTCCTTCACCAACTCAGCATCTTCCCTTCAACGCACAGGTGCCGGCTCGGATTGGAGACCCCGGTTCGGATCGGGATGAGGCAGACCCGACCCGCCTGCATTAATCTACACAAAACTTCGCAATGTCTCCGGCTCGAAAGCTCCGCACCGGTTCGGATCGGGACCGAACCGATAACCTTCTACTCTACACAGAAGTGCGCGCACGCTCTCTGCTGGAACAACCGGCTCGGTTCGGATCCGATCCGAACCGACTGGGCCTGCTGATGCCACACTTCAGATTTGACCGATTCTCTTGCCATAACCACCTCGTACAAACGCGGATCGGCCTCCACCCGTCCTAGCACGACGTGATGACCACTTCTCCACTACTTCCAAGATCACCTCAGCGCGTGCCACGTGCGCCTACGATCCGACCCGATTCAGACTCCCTGGCACTCCTCTACGCCTGTAAATACACAACGACATGGCCATTTCAAGGGACTTTTGGCACTTGTTCTGGAGGGATTCCACCATTATCGACACAAGGACTTTGTGAACAGCGGAAGACCGCCCTCTAATCAATCAAAACACGAGGATTTCGTGTATAATCTTCCCTTTAATCTCCTCTTCTTCACTGTAAACACGACGATTTCGTGTATAAACTGCAAACAAACATCATTGTAATAGTTTTCTTAGGATTTAAGAAACTATAAAGTGGACGAAGGCTTGGATTGAGCCGAACCACTATAAAAATATTGTGCGTATCCTTTACTTTTACTGGTTTTTCTGCATTGTTCTGTGGTCGTGAGGTTGTCACGTTGAATTTGGGTGTTAGTACCAAAATTTGGTCTAACATTTTCACATATATTTGCTTTCTCTTCTTCGCAGGTATGGATTATACTTGCAGCTGGCAGGCCCGGCACGGCCTTGGATTTCTTGGATTATCCAGAACACATCTTCCTTCATTCAGCAAGATATGTTATAGGGGATAAAATGTTGACCCGCGTTTTAGTCAAAGCAGTCATACATGGAATCTCTTCTCAACAATACGCTCAAGTGTTGGGAATACCGTCAGAAGACAGCAAGCGATTTGGTTGAAATCGCATCACAAACAAAGAATGGCCCGGAACTCCTATCAGACGACCTTTTTTGGGCCCGAAATCATCAGTTACGGAGTTGAGCTCTGTAAATCTCGTAGCTCTCTGAATAAGCTTCAGTTTGAGCTTTGGTTCAACTCAATCGGACTTACGGTTTGAAAGTTATGCCCATTTCCGTGAACGCATGCAGAACCGGAAACTTGGATTTGGAATTAGCATATCCCTTTCGGATCGGATCGGCTCGGCCTAGGAGGACCGGATCGGATTAAGACATCACTCCTTCACCAACTCAGCATCTTCCCTTCAACGCACAGGTGCCGGCTCGGATTGGAGACCCCGGTTCGGATCGGGATGAGGCAGACCCGACCCGCCTGCATTAATCTACACAAAACTTCGCAATGTCTTCGGCTCGAAAGCTCCGCACCGGTTCGGATCGGGACCGAACCGATAACCTTCTACTCTACACAGAAGTGCGTGCACGCTCTCTGCTGGAACAACCGGCTCGGTTCGGATCCGATCCGAACCGACTGGGCCTGCTGATGCCACACTTCAGATTTGACCGATTCTCTTGCCATAACCACCTCGTACAAACGCGGATCGGCCTCCACCCGTCCTAGCACGACGTGATGACCACTTCTCCACTACTTCCAAGATCACCTCAGCGCGTGCCACGTGCGCCTACGATCCGACCCGATTCAGACTCCCTGGCACTCCTCTACGCCTGTAAATACACAACGACATGGCCATTTCAAGGGACTTTTGGCACTTGTTCTGGAGGGATTCCACCATTATCGACACAAGGACTTTGTGAACAGCGGAAGACCGCCCTCTAATCAATCAAAACACGAGGATTTCGTGTATAATCTTCCCTTTAATCTCCTCTTCTTCACTGTAAACACGAGGATTTCGTGTATAAACTGCAAACAAACATCATTGTAATAGTTTTCTTAGGATTTAAGAAACTATAAAGTGGACGAAGGCTTGGATTGAGCCGAACCACTATAAAAATATTGTGCATATCCTTTACTTTTACTGGTTTTTCTGCATTGTTCTGTGGTCGTGAGGTTGTCACGTTGAATTTGGTTGTTAGTACCAAAATTTGGTCTAACATTTTCACATATATTTGCTTTCTCTTCTTCGCAGGTATGGATTATACTTGCAGCTGGCAGGCCCGGCGCGGCCTTGGATTTCTTGGATTATCCAGAACACATCTTCCTTCATTCAGCAAGATATGTTCTAGGGGATAAAATGTTGACCCGCGTTTTAGTCAAAGCAGTTATACATGGAATCTCTTCTCAACAATACGCTCAAGTGTTGGGAATACCGTCAGAAGACAGCAAGCGATTTGGTTGAAATCGCATCACAAACAAAGAATGGCCCGGAACTCCTATCAGACGACCTTTTCTGGGCCCGAAATCATCAGTTACGGAGCTGAGCTCTGTAATTCTCGTAGCTCTCTGAATAAGCTTCAGTTTGAGCTTTGGTTCAACTCAATCGGACTTACGGTTTGAAAGTTATGCCCATTTCCGTGAACGCATGCAGAACCGGAAACTTGGATTTGGAATTAGCATATCCCTTTCGGATCGGATCGGCTCGGCCTAGGAGGACCGGATCGGATTAAGACATCACTCCTTCACCAACTCAGCATCTTCCCTTCAACGCACAGGTGCCGGCTCGGATTGGAGACCCCGGTTCGGATCGGGATGAGGCAGACCCGACCCGCCTGCATTAATCTACACAAAACTTCGCAATGTCTCCGGCTCGAAAGCTCCGCACCGGTTCGGATCGGGACCGAACCGATAACCTTCTACTCTACACAGAAGTGCGCGCACGCTCTCTGCTGGAACAACCGGCTCGGTTCGGATCCGATCCGAACCGACTGGGCCTGCTGATGCCACACTTCAGATTTGACCGATTCTCTTGCCATAACCACCTCGTACAAACGCGGATCGGCCTCCACCCGTCCTAGCACGACGTGATGACCACTTCTCCACTACTTCCAAGATCACCTCAGCGCGTGCCACGTGCGCCTACGATCCGACCCGATTCAGACTCCCTGGCACTCCTCTACGCCTGTAAATACACAACGACATGGCCATTTCAAGGGACTTTTGGCACTTGTTCTGGAGGGATTCCACCATTATCGACACAAGGACTTTGTGAACAGCGGAAGACCGCCCTCTAATCAATCAAAACACGAGGATTTCGTGTATAATCTTCCCTTTAATCTCCTCTTCTTCACTGTAAACACGACGATTTCGTGTATAAACTGCAAACAAACATCATTGTAATAGTTTTCTTAGGATTTAAGAAACTATAAAGTGGACGAAGGCTTGGATTGAGCCGAACCACTATAAAAATATTGTGCGTATCCTTTACTTTTACTGGTTTTTCTGCATTGTTCTGTGGTCGTGAGGTTGTCACGTTGAATTTGGGTGTTAGTACCAAAATTTGGTCTAACATTTTCACATATATTTGCTTTCTCTTCTTCGCAGGTATGGATTATACTTGCAGCTGGCAGGCCCGGCGCGGCCTTGGATTTCTTGGATTATCCAGAACACATCTTCCTTCATTCAGCAAGATATGTTCTAGGGGATAAAATGTTGACCCGCGTTTTAGTCAAAGCAGTCATACATGGAATCTCTTCTCAACAATACGCTCAAGTGTTGGGAATACCGTCAGAAGACAGCAAGCGATTTGGTTGAAATCGCATCACAAACAAAGAATGGCCTGGAACTCCTATCAGACGACCTTTTTTGGGCCCGAAATCATCAGTTACGGAGTTGAGCTCTGTAAATCTCGTAGCTCTCTGAATAAGCTTCAGTTTGAGCTTTGGTTCAACTCAATCGGACTTACGGTTTGAAAGTTATGCCCATTTCCGTGAACGCATGCAGAACCGGAAACTTGGATTTGGAATTAGCATATCCCTTTCGGATCGGATCGGCTCGGCCTAGGAGGACCGGATCGGATTAAGACATCACTCCTTCACCAACTCAGCATCTTCCCTTCAACGCACAGGTGCCGGCTCGGATTGGAGACCCCGGTTCGGATCGGGATGAGGCAGACCCGACCCGCCTGCATTAATCTACACAAAACTTCGCAATGTCTTCGGCTCGAAAGCTCCGCACCGGTTCGGATCGGGACCGAACCGATAACCTTCTACTCTACACAGAAGTGCGTGCACGCTCTCTGCTGGAACAACCGGCTCGGTTCGGATCCGATCCGAACCGACTGGGCCTGCTGATGCCACACTTCAGATTTGACCGATTCTCTTGCCATAACCACCTCGTACAAACGCGGATCGGCCTCCACCCGTCCTAGCACGACGTGATGACCACTTCTCCACTACTTCCAAGATCACCTCAGCGCGTGCCACGTGCGCCTACGATCCGACCCGATTCAGACTCCCTGGCACTCCTCTACGCCTGTAAATACACAACGACATGGCCATTTCAAGGGACTTTTGGCACTTGTTCTGGAGGGATTCCACCATTATCGACACAAGGACTTTGTGAACAGCGGAAGACCGCCCTCTAATCAATCAAAACACGAGGATTTCGTGTATAATCTTCCCTTTAATCTCCTCTTCTTCACTGTAAACACGAGGATTTCGTGTATAAACTGCAAACAAACATCATTGTAATAGTTTTCTTAGGATTTAAGAAACTATAATGTGGACGAAGGCTTGGATTGAGCCGAACCACTATAAAAATATTGTGCGTATCCTTTACTTTTACTGGTTTTTCTGCATTGTTCTGCGGTCGTGAGGTTGTCACGTTGAATTTGGTTGTTAGTACCAAAATTTGGTCTAACATTTTCACATATATTTGCTTTCTCTTCTTCGCAGGTATGGATTATACTTGCAGCTGGCAGGCCCGGCGCGGCCTTGGATTTCTTGGATTATCCAGAACACATCTTCCTTCATTCAGCAAGATATGTTCTAGGGGATAAAATGTTGACCCGCGTTTTAGTCAAAGCAGTCATAGATGGAATCTCTTCTCAACAATACGCTCAAGTGTTGGGAATACCGTCAGAAGACAGCAAGCGATTTGGTTGAAATCGCATCACAAACAAAGAATGGCCCGGAACTCCTATCAGACGACCTTTTCTGGGCCCGAAATCATCAGTTACGGAGCTAAGCTCTGTAATTCTCGTAGCTCTCTGAATAAGCTTCAGTTTGAGCTTTGGTTCAACTCAATCGGACTTACGGTTTGAAAGTTATGCCCATTTCCGTGAACGCATGCAGAACCGGAAACTTGGATTTGGAATTAGCATATCCCTTTCGGATCGGATCGGCTCGGCCTATGAGGACCGGATCGGATTAAGACATCACTCCTTCACCAACTCAGCATCTTCCCTTCAACGCACAGGTGCCGGCTCGGATTGGAGACCCCGGTTCGGATCGGGATGAGGCAGACCCGACCCGCCTGCATTAATCTACACAAAACTACGCAATGTCTCCGGCTCGAAAGCTCCACACCGGGTCGGATCGGGACCGAACCGATAACCTTCTACTCTACACAGAAGTGCGCGCACGCTCTCTGCTGGAACAACCGGCTCGGTTCGGATCCGATCCGAACCGACTGGGCCTGCTGATGCCACACTTCAGATTTGACCGATTCTCTTGCCATAACCACCTCGTACAAACGCGGATCGGCCTCCACCCGTCCTAGCACGACGTGATGACCACTTCTCCACTACTTCCAAGATCAACTCAGCGCGTGCCACGTGCGCCTACGATCCGACCCGATTCAGACTCCCTGGCACTCCTCTACGCCTGTAAATACACAACGACATGGCCATTTCAAGGGACTTTTGGCACTTGTTCTGGAGGGATTCCACCATTATCGACACAAGGACTTTGTGAACAGCGGAAGACCGCCCTCTAATCAATCAAAACACGAGGATTTCGTGTATAATCTTCCCTTTAATCTCCTCTTCTTCACTATAAACACGAGGATTTCGTGTATAAACTGCAAACAAACATCATTGTAATAGTTTTCTTAGGATTTAAGAAACTATAAAGTGGACGAAGGCTTGGATTGAGCCGAACCACTATAAAAATATTGTGCGTATCCTTTACTTTTACTGGTTTTTCTGCATTGTTCTGTGGTCGTGAGGTTGTCACGTTGAATTTGGGTGTTAGTACCAAAATTTGGTCTAACATTTTCACATATATTTGCTTTCTCTTCTTCGCAGGTATGGATTATACTTGCAGCTGGCAGGCCCGGCGCGGCCTTGGATTTCTTGGATTATCCAGAACACATCTTCCTTCATTCAGCAAGATATGTTCTAGGGGATAAAATGTTGACCCGCGTTTTAGTCAAAGCAGTCATACATGGAATCTCTTCTCAACAATACGCTCAAGTGTTGGGAATACCGTCAGAAGACAGCAAGCGATTTGGTTGAAATCGCATCACAAACAAAGAATGGCCCGGAACTCCTATCAGACGACCTTTTCTGGGCCCGAAATCATCAGTTACGTAGCTGGGCTTTGTAATTCTCGTAGCTCTCTGAATAAGCTTCAGTTTGAGCTTTGGTTCAACTCAATCGGACTTACGGTTTGAAAGTTATGCCCATTTCCGTGAACGCATGCAGAACCGGAAACTTGGATTTGGAATTAGCATATCCCTTTCGGATCGGATCGGCTCGGCTCGGCCTAGGAGGACCGGATCGGATTAAGACATCACTCCTTCACCAACTCAGCATCTTCCCTTCAACGCACAGGTGCCGGCTCGGATTGGAGACCCCGGTTCGGATCGGGATGAGGCAGACCCGTCCCGCCTGCATTAATCTACACAAAACTTCGCAATGTCTTCGGCTCGAAAGCTCCGCACCGGTTCAGATCGGGACTGAACCGATAACCTTCTACTCTACACAGAAGTGCGCGCACGCTCTCTGCTGGAACAACCGGCTCGGTTCGGATCCGATCCGAACCGACTGGGCCTGCTGATGCCACACTTCAGATTTGACCGATTCTCTTGCCATAACCACCTCGTACAAACGCGGATCGGCCTCCACCCGTCCTAGCACGACGTGATGACCACTTCTCCACTACTTCCAAGATCACCTCAGCGCGTGCCACGTGCGCCTACGATCCGACCCGATTCAGACTCCCTGGCACTCCTCTACGCCTGTAAATACACAACGACATGGCCATTTCAAGGGACTTTTGGCACTTGTTCTGGAGGGATTCCACCATTATCGACACAAGGACTTTGTGAACAGCGGAAGACCGCCCTCTAATCAATCAAAACACGAGGATTTCGTGTATAATCTTCCCTTTAATCTCCTCTTCTTCACTGTAAACACGAGGATTTCGTGTATAAACTGCAAACAAACATCATTGTAATAGTTTTCTTAGGATTTAAGAAACTATAAAGTGGACGAAGGCTTGGATTGAGCCGAACCACTATAAAAATATTGTGCGTATCCTTTACTTTTACTGGTTTTTCTGCATTGTTCTGTGGTCGTGAGGTTGTCACGTTGAATTTGGGTGTTAGTACCAAAATTTGGTCTAACATTTTCACATATATTTGCTTTCTCTTCTTCGCAGGTACGGATTATACTTGCAGCTGGCAGGCCCGGCGCGGCCTTGGATTTCTTGGATTATCCAGAACACATCTTCCTTCATTCAGCAAGATATGTTCTAGGGGATAAAATGTTGACCCACGTTTTAGTCAAAGCAGTCATACATGGAATCTCTTCTCAACAATACGCTCAAGTGTTGGGAATACCGTCAGAAGACAGCAAGCGATTTGGTTGAAATCGCATCACAAACAAAGAATGGCCCGGAACTCCTATCAGACGACCTTTTCTGGGCCCGAAATCATCAGTTACGGAGCTGGGCTCTGTAATTCTCGTAGCTCTCTGAATAAGCTTCAGTTTGAGCTTTGGTTCAACTCAATCGGACTTACGGTTTGAAAGTTATGCCCATTTCCGTGAACGCATGCAGAACCGGAAACTTGGATTTGGAATTAGCATATCCCTTTCGGATCGGATCGGCTCGGCCTAGGAGGACCGGATCGGATTAAGACATCACTCCTTCACCAACTCAGCATCTTCCCTTCAACGCACAGGTGCCGGCTCGGATTGGAGACCCCGGTTCGGATCGGGATGAGGCAGACCCGACCCGCCTGCATTAATCTACACAAAACTTCGCAATGTCTTCGGCTCGAAAGCTCCGCACCGGTTCGGATCGGGACTGAACCGATAACCTTCTACTCTACACAGAAGTGCGCGCACGCTCTCTGCTGGAACAACCGGCTCGGTTCGGATCCGATCCGAACCGACTGGGCCTGCTGATGCCACACTTCAGATTTGACCGATTCTCTTGCCATAACCACCTCGTACAAACGCGGATCGGCCTCCACCCGTCCTAGCACGACGTGATGACCACTTCTCCACTACTTCCAAGATCACCTCAGCGCGTGCCACGTGCGCCTACGATCCGACCCGATTCAGACTCCCTGGCACTCCTCTACGCCTTTAAATACACAACGACATGGCCATTTCAAGGGACTTTTGGCACTTGTTCTGGAGGGATTCCACCATTATCGACACAAGGACTTTGTGAACAGCGGAAGACCGCCCTCTAATCAATCAAAACACGAGGATTTAGTGTATAATCTTCCCTTTAATCTCCTCTTCTTCACTGTAAACACGAGGATTTCGTGTATAAACTGCAAACAAACATCATTGTAATAGTTTTCTTAGGATTTAAGAAACTATAAAGTGGACGAAGGCTTGGATTGAGCCGAACCACTATAAAAATATTGTGCGTATCCTTTACTTTTACTGGTTTTTCTGCATTGTTCTGTGGTCGTGAGGTTGTCACGTTGAATTTGGGTGTTAGTACCAAAATTTGGTCTAACATTTTCACATATATTTGCTTTCTCTTCTTCGCAGGTATGGATTATACTTGCAGCTGGCAGGCCCGGCGCGGCCTTGGATTTCTTGGATTATCCAGAACACATCTTCCTTCATTCAGCAAGATATGTTCTAGGGGATAAAATGTTGACCCGCGTTTTAGTCAAAGCAGTCATACATGGAATCTCTTCTCAACAATACGCTCAAGTGTTGGGAATACCGTCAGAAGACAGCAAGCGATTTGGTTGAAATCGCATCACAAACAAAGAATGGCCCGGAACTCCTATCAGACGACCTTTTCTGGGCCCGAAATCATCAGTTACGGAGCTGAGCTCTGTAATTCTCGTAGCTCTCTGAATAAGCTTCAGTTTGAGCTTTGGTTCAACTCAATCGGACTTACGGTTTGAAAGTTATGCCCATTTCCGTGAACGCATGCAGAACCGGAAACTTGGATTTGGAATTAGCATATCCCTTTCGGATCGGATCGGCTCGGCCTAGGAGGACCGGATCGGATTAAGACATCACTCCTTCACCAACTCAGCATCTTCCCTTCAACGCACAGGTGCCGGCTCGGATTGGAGACCCCGGTTCGGATCGGGATGAGGCAGACCCGACCCGCCTGCATTAATCTACACAAAACTTCGCAATGTCTTCGGCTCGAAAGCTCCGCACCGGTTCGGATCGGGACTGAACCGATAACCTTCTACTCTACACAGAAGTGCGCGCACGCTCTCTGCTGGAACAACCGGCTCGGTTCGGATCCGATCCGAACCGACTGGGCCTGCTGATGCCACACTTCAGATTTGACCGATTCTCTTGCCATAACCACCTCGTACAAACGCGGATCGGCCTCCACCCGTCCTAGCACGACGTGATGACCACTTCTCCACTACTTCCAAGATCACCTCAGCGCATGCCACGTGCGCCTACGATCCGACCCGATTCAGACTCCCTGGCACTCCTCTACGCCTGTAAATACACAACGACATGGCCATTTCAAGGGACTTTTGGCACTTGTTCTGGAGGGATTCCACCATTATCGACACAAGGACTTTGTGAACAGCGGAAGACCGCCCTCTAATCAATCAAAACACGAGGATTTCGTGTATAATCTTCCCTTTAATCTCCTCTTCTTCACTGTAAACACGAGGATTTCGTGTATAAACTGCAAACAAACATCATTGTAATAGTTTTCTTAGGATTTAAGAAACTATAAAGTGGACGAAGGCTTGGATTGAGCCGAACCACTGTAAAAATATTGTGCGTATCCTTTACTTTTACTGGTTTTTCTGCATTGTTCTGTGGTCGTGAGGTTGTCACGTTGAATTTGGGTGTTAGTACCAAAATTTGGTCTAACATTTTCACATATATTTGCTTTCTCTTCTTCGCAGGTATGGATTATACTTGCAGCTGGCAGGCCCGGCGCGGCCTTGGATTTCTTGGATTATCCAGAACACATCTTCCTTCATTCAGCAAGATATGTTCTAGGGGATAAAATGTTGACCCGCGTTTTAGTCAAAGCAGTCATACATGGAATCTCTTCTCAACAATACGCTCAAGTGTTGGGAATACCGTCAGAAGACAGCAAGCGATTTGGTTGAAATCGCATCACAAACAAAGAATGGCCCGGAACTCCTATCAGACGACCTTTTCTGGGCCCGAAATCATCAGTTACGGAGCTGGGCTTTGTAATTCTCGTAGCTCTCTGAATAAGCTTCAGTTTGAGCTTTGGTTCAACTCAATCGGACTTACGGTTTGAAAGTTATGCCCATTTCCGTGAACGCATGCAGAACCGGAAACTTGGATTTGGAATTAGCATATCCCTTTCGGATCGGATCGGCTCGGCTCGGCCTAGGAGGACCGGATCGGATTAAGACATCACTCCTTCACCAACTCAGCATCTTCCCTTCAACGCACAGGTGCCGGCTCGGATTGGAGACCCCGGTTCAGATCGGGATGAGGCAGACCCGACCCGCCTGCATTAATCTACACAAAACTTCGCAATGTCTTCGGCTCGAAAGCTCCGCACCGGTTCGGATCGGGACTGAACCGATAACCTTCTACTCTACACAGAAGTGCGCGCACGCTCTCTGCTGGAACAACCGGCTCGGTTCGGATCCGATCCGAACCGACTGGGCCTGCTGATGCCACACTTCAGATTTGACCGATTCTCTTGCCATAACCACCTCGTACAAACGCGGATCGGCCTCCACCCGTCCTAGCACGACGTGATGACCACTTCTCCACTACTTCCAAGATCACCTCAGTGCGTGCCACGTGCGCCTACGATCCGACCCGATTCAGACTCCCTGGCACTCCTCTACGCCTGTAAATACACAACGACATGGCCATTTCAAGGGACTTTTGGCACTTGTTCTAGAGGGATTCCACCATTATCGACACAAGGACTTTGTGAACAGCGGAAGACCGCCCTCTAATCAATCAAAACACGAGGATTTCGTGTATAATCTTCCCTTTAATCTCCTCTTCTTCACTGTAAACACGAGGATTTCGTGTATAAACTGCAAACAAACATCATTGTAATAGTTTTCTTAGGATTTAAGAAACTATAAAGTGGACGAAGGCTTGGATTGAGCCGAACCACTATAAAAATATTGTGCGTATCCTTTACTTTTACTGGTTTTTCTGCATTGTTCTGTGGTCGTGAGGTTGTCACGTTGAATTTGGGTGTTAGTACCAAAATTTGGTCTAACATTTTCACATATATTTGCTTTCTCTTCTTCGCAGGTATGGATTATACTTGCAGCTGGCAGGCCCGGCGCGGCCTTGGATTTCTTGGATTATCCAGAACACATCTTCCTTCATTCAGCAAGATATGTTCTAGGGGATAAAATGTTGACCCGCGTTTTAGTCAAAGCAGTCATACATGGAATCTCTTCTCAACAATACGCTCAAGTGTTGGGAATACCGTCAGAAGACAGCAAGCGATTTGGTTGAAATCGCATCACAAACAAAGAATGGCCCGGAACTCCTATCAGACGACCTTTTCTGGGCCTGAAATCATCAGTTACGGAGCTGGGCTCTGTAATTCTCGTAGCTCTCTGAATAAGCTTCAGTTTGAGCTTTGGTTCAACTCAATCGGACTTACGGTTTGAAAGTTATGCCCATTTCCGTGAACGCATGCAGAACCGGAAACTTGGATTTGGAATTAGCATATCCCTTTCGGATCGGATCGGCTCGGCCTAGGAGGACCGGATCGGATTAAGACATCACTCCTTCACCAACTCAGCATCTTCCCTTCAACGCACAGGTGCCGGCTCGGATTGGAGACCCCGGTTCGGATCGGGATGAGGCAGACCCGACCCGCCTGCATTAATCTACACAAAACTTCGCAATGTCTTCGGCTCGAAAGCTCCGCACCGGTTCGGATCGGGACTGAACCGATAACCTTCTACTCTACACAGAAGTGCGCGCACGCTCTCTGCTGGAACAACCGGCTCGGTTCGGATCCGATCCGAACCGACTGGGCCTGCTGATGCCACACTTCAGATTTGACCGATTCTCTTGCCATAACCACCTCGTACAAACGCGGATCGGCCTCCACCCGTCCTAGCACGACGTGATGACCACTTCTCCACTACTTCCAAGATCACCTCAGCGCGTGCCACGTGCGCCTACGATCCGACCCGATTCAGACTCCCTGGCACTCCTCTACGCCTTTAAATACACAACGACATGGCCATTTCAAGGGACTTTTGGCACTTGTTCTGGAGGGATTCCACCATTATCGACACAAGGACTTTGTGAACAGCGGAAGACCGCCCTCTAATCAATCAAAACACGAGGATTTAGTGTATAATCTTCCCTTTAATCTCCTCTTCTTCACTGTAAACACGAGGATTTCGTGTATAAACTGCAAACAAACATCATTGTAATAGTTTTCTTAGGATTTAAGAAACTATAAAGTGGACGAAGGCTTGGATTGAGCCGAACCACTATAAAAATATTGTGCGTATCCTTTACTTTTACTGGTTTTTCTGCATTGTTCTGTGGTCGTGAGGTTGTCACGTTGAATTTGGGTGTTAGTACCAAAATTTGGTCTAACATTTTCACATATATTTGCTTTCTCTTCTTCGCAGGTATGGATTATACTTGCAGCTGGCAGGCCCGGCGCGGCCTTGGATTTCTTGGATTATCCAGAACACATCTTCCTTCATTCAGCAAGATATGTTCTAGGGGATAAAATGTTGACCCGCGTTTTAGTCAAAGCAGTCATACATGGAATCTCTTCTCAACAATACGCTCAAGTGTTGGGAATACCGTCAGAAGACAGCAAGCGATTTGGTTGAAATCGCATCACAAACAAAGAATGGCCCGGAACTCCTATCAGACGACCTTTTCTGGGCCCGAAATCATCAGTTACGGAGCTGAGCTCTGTAATTCTCGTAGCTCTCTGAATAAGCTTCAGTTTGAGCTTTGGTTCAACTCAATCGGACTTACGGTTTGAAAGTTATGCCCATTTCCGTGAACGCATGCAGAACCGGAAACTTGGATTTGGAATTAGCATATCCCTTTCGGATCGGATCGGCTCGGCCTAGGAGGACCGGATCGGATTAAGACATCACTCCTTCACCAACTCAGCATCTTCCCTTCAACGCACAGGTGCCGGCTCGGATTGGAGACCCCGGTTCGGATCGGGATGAGGCAGACCCGACCCGCCTGCATTAATCTACACAAAACTTCGCAATGTCTTCGGCTCGAAAGCTCCGCACCGGTTCGGATCGGGACTGAACCGATAACCTTCTACTCTACACAGAAGTGCGCGCACGCTCTCTGCTGGAACAACCGGCTCGGTTCGGATCCGATCCGAACCGACTGGGCCTGCTGATGCCACACTTCAGATTTGACCGATTCTCTTGCCATAACCACCTCGTACAAACGCGGATCGGCCTCCACCCGTCCTAGCACGACGTGATGACCACTTCTCCACTACTTCCAAGATCACCTCAGTGCGTGCCACGTGCGCCTACGATCCGACCCGATTCAGACTCCCTGGCACTCCTCTACGCCTGTAAATACACAACGACATGGCCATTTCAAGGGACTTTTGGCACTTGTTCTAGAGGGATTCCACCATTATCGACACAAGGACTTTGTGAACAGCGGAAGACCGCCCTCTAATCAATCAAAACACGAGGATTTCGTGTATAATCTTCCCTTTAATCTCCTCTTCTTCACTGTAAACACGAGGATTTCGTGTATAAACTGCAAACAAACATCATTGTAATAGTTTTCTTAGGATTTAAGAAACTATAAAGTGGACGAAGGCTTGGATTGAGCCGAACCACTATAAAAATATTGTGCGTATCCTTTACTTTTACTGGTTTTTCTGCATTGTTCTGTGGTCGTGAGGTTGTCACGTTGAATTTGGGTGTTAGTACCAAAATTTGGTCTAACATTTTCACATATATTTGCTTTCTCTTCTTCGCAGGTATGGATTATACTTGCAGCTGGCAGGCCCGGCGCGGCCTTGGATTTCTTGGATTATCCAGAACACATCTTCCTTCATTCAGCAAGATATGTTCTAGGGGATAAAATGTTGACCCGCGTTTTAGTCAAAGCAGTCATACATGGAATCTCTTCTCAACAATACGCTCAAGTGTTGGGAATACCGTCAGAAGACAGCAAGCGATTTGGTTGAAATCGCATCACAAACAAAGAATGGCCCGGAACTCCTATCAGACGACCTTTTCTGGGCCTGAAATCATCAGTTACGGAGCTGGGCTCTGTAATTCTCGTAGCTCTCTGAATAAGCTTCAGTTTGAGCTTTGGTTCAACTCAATCGGACTTACGGTTTGAAAGTTATGCCCATTTCCGTGAACGCATGCAGAACCGGAAACTTGGATTTGGAATTAGCATATCCCTTTCGGATCGGATCGGCTCGGCCTAGGAGGACCGGATCGGATTAAGACATCACTCCTTCACCAACTCAGCATCTTCCCTTCAACGCACAGGTGCCGGCTCGGATTGGAGACCCCGGTTCGGATCGGGATGAGGCAGACCCGACCCGCCTGCATTAATCTACACAAAACTTCGCAATGTCTTCGGCTCGAAAGCTCCGCACCGGTTCGGATCGGGACTGAACCGATAACCTTCTACTCTACACAGAAGTGCGCGCACGCTCTCTGCTGGAACAACCGGCTCGGTTCGGATCCGATCCGAACCGACTGGGCCTGCTGATGCCACACTTCAGATTTGACCGATTCTCTTGCCATAACCACCTCGTACAAACGCGGATCGGCCTCCACCCGTCCTAGCACGACGTGATGACCACTTCTCCACTACTTCCAAGATCACCTCAGCGCGTGCCACGTGCGCCTACGATCCGACCCGATTCAGACTCCCTGGCACTCCTCTACGCCTTTAAATACACAACGACATGGCCATTTCAAGGGACTTTTGGCACTTGTTCTGGAGGGATTCCACCATTATCGACACAAGGACTTTGTGAACAGCGGAAGACCGCCCTCTAATCAATCAAAACACGAGGATTTAGTGTATAATCTTCCCTTTAATCTCCTCTTCTTCACTGTAAACACGAGGATTTCGTGTATAAACTGCAAACAAACATCATTGTAATAGTTTTCTTAGGATTTAAGAAACTATAAAGTGGACGAAGGCTTGGATTGAGCCGAACCACTATAAAAATATTGTGCGTATCCTTTACTTTTACTGGTTTTTCTGCATTGTTCTGTGGTCGTGAGGTTGTCACGTTGAATTTGGGTGTTAGTACCAAAATTTGGTCTAACATTTTCACATATATTTGCTTTCTCTTCTTCGCAGGTATGGATTATACTTGCAGCTGGCAGGCCCGGCGCGGCCTTGGATTTCTTGGATTATCCAGAACACATCTTCCTTCATTCAGCAAGATATGTTCTAGGGGATAAAATGTTGACCCGCGTTTTAGTCAAAGCAGTCATACATGGAATCTCTTCTCAACAATACGCTCAAGTGTTGGGAATACCGTCAGAAGACAGCAAGCGATTTGGTTGAAATCGCATCACAAACAAAGAATGGCCCGGAACTCCTATCAGACGACCTTTTCTGGGCCCGAAATCATCAGTTACGGAGCTAAGCTCTGTAATTCTCGTAGCTCTCTGAATAAGCTTCAGTTTGAGCTTTGGTTCAACTCAATCGGACTTACGGTTTGAAAGTTATGCCCATTTCCGTGAACGCATGCAGAACCGGAAACTTGGATTTGGAATTAGCATATCCCTTTCGGATCGGATCGGCTCGGCCTAGGAGGACCGGATCGGATTAAGACATCACTCCTTCACCAACTCAGCATCTTCCCTTCAACGCACAGGTGCCGGCTCGGATTGGAGACCCCGGTTCGGATCGGGATGAGGCAGACCCGACCCGCCTGCATTAATCTACACAAAACTTCGCAATGTCTTCGGCTCGAAAGCTCCGCACCGGTTCGGATCGGGACTGAACCGATAACCTTCTACTCTACACAGAAGTGCGCGCACGCTCTCTGCTGGAACAACCGGCTCGGTTCGGATCCGATCCGAACCGACTGGGCCTGCTGATGCCACACTTCAGATTTGACCGATTCTCTTGCCATAACCACCTCGTACAAACGCGGATCGGCCTCCACCCGTCCTAGCACGACGTGATGACCACTTCTCCACTACTTCCAAGATCACCTCAGCGCATGCCACGTGCGCCTACGATCCGACCCGATTCAGACTCCCTGGCACTCCTCTACGCCTGTAAATACACAACGACATGGCCATTTCAAGGGACTTTTGGCACTTGTTCTGGAGGGATTCCACCATTATCGACACAAGGACTTTGTGAACAGCGGAAGACCGCCCTCTAATCAATCAAAACACGAGGATTTCGTGTATAATCTTCCCTTTAATCTCCTCTTCTTCACTGTAAACACGAGGATTTCGTGTATAAACTGCAAACAAACATCATTGTAATAGTTTTCTTAGGATTTAAGAAACTATAAAGTGGACGAAGGCTTGGATTGAGCCGAACCACTATAAAAATATTGTGCGTATCCTTTACTTTTACTGGTTTTTCTGCATTGTTCTGTGGTCGTGAGGTTGTCACGTTGAATTTGGGTGTTAGTACCAAAATTTGGTCTAACATTTTCACATATATTTGCTTTCTCTTCTTCGCAGGTATGGATTATACTTGCAGCTGGCAGGCCCGGCGCGGCCTTGGATTTCTTGGATTATCCAGAACACATCTTCCTTCATTCAGCAAGATATGTTCTAGGGGATAAAATGTTGACCCGCGTTTTAGTCAAAGCAGTCATACATGGAATCTCTTCTCAACAATACGCTCAAGTGTTGGGAATACCGTCAGAAGACAGCAAGCGATTTGGTTGAAATCGCATCACAAACAAAGAATGGCCCGGAACTCCTATCAGACGACCTTTTCTGGGCCCGAAATCATCAGTTACGGAGCTGGGCTTTGTAATTCTCGTAGCTCTCTGAATAAGCTTCAGTTTGAGCTTTGGTTCAACTCAATCGGACTTACGGTTTGAAAGTTATGCCCATTTCCGTGAACGCATGCAGAACCGGAAACTTGGATTTGGAATTAGCATATCCCTTTCGGATCGGATCGGCTCGGCTCGGCCTAGGAGGACCGGATCGGATTAAGACATCACTCCTTCACCAACTCAGCATCTTCCCTTCAACGCACAGGTGCCGGCTCGGATTGGAGACCCCGGTTCAGATCGGGATGAGGCAGACCCGACCCGCCTGCATTAATCTACACAAAACTTCGCAATGTCTTCGGCTCGAAAGCTCCGCACCGGTTCGGATCGGGACTGAACCGATAACCTTCTACTCTACACAGAAGTGCGCGCACGCTCTCTGCTGGAACAACCGGCTCGGTTCGGATCCGATCCGAACCGACTGGGCCTGCTGATGCCACACTTCAGATTTGACCGATTCTCTTGCCATAACCACCTCGTACAAACGCGGATCGGCCTCCACCCGTCCTAGCACGACGTGATGACCACTTCTCCACTACTTCCAAGATCACCTCAGTGCGTGCCACGTGCGCCTACGATCCGACCCGATTCAGACTCCCTGGCACTCCTCTACGCCTGTAAATACACAACGACATGGCCATTTCAAGGGACTTTTGGCACTTGTTCTAGAGGGATTCCACCATTATCGACACAAGGACTTTGTGAACAGCGGAAGACCGCCCTCTAATCAATCAAAACACGAGGATTTCGTGTATAATCTTCCCTTTAATCTCCTCTTCTTCACTGTAAACACGAGGATTTCGTGTATAAACTGCAAACAAACATCATTGTAATAGTTTTCTTAGGATTTAAGAAACTATAAAGTGGACGAAGGCTTGGATTGAGCCGAACCACTATAAAAATATTGTGCGTATCCTTTACTTTTACTGGTTTTTCTGCATTGTTCTGTGGTCGTGAGGTTGTCACGTTGAATTTGGGTGTTAGTACCAAAATTTGGTCTAACATTTTCACATATATTTGCTTTCTCTTCTTCGCAGGTATGGATTATACTTGCAGCTGGCAGGCCCGGCGCGGCCTTGGATTTCTTGGATTATCCAGAACACATCTTCCTTCATTCAGCAAGATATGTTCTAGGGGATAAAATGTTGACCCGCGTTTTAGTCAAAGCAGTCATACATGGAATCTCTTCTCAACAATACGCTCAAGTGTTGGGAATACCGTCAGAAGACAGCAAGCGATTTGGTTGAAATCGCATCACAAACAAAGAATGGCCCGGAACTCCTATCAGACGACCTTTTCTGGGCCTGAAATCATCAGTTACGGAGCTGGGCTCTGTAATTCTCGTAGCTCTCTGAATAAGCTTCAGTTTGAGCTTTGGTTCAACTCAATCGGACTTACGGTTTGAAAGTTATGCCCATTTCCGTGAACGCATGCAGAACCGGAAACTTGGATTTGGAATTAGCATATCCCTTTCGGATCGGATCGGCTCGGCCTAGGAGGACCGGATCGGATTAAGACATCACTCCTTCACCAACTCAGCATCTTCCCTTCAACGCACAGGTGCCGGCTCGGATTGGAGACCCCGGTTCGGATCGGGATGAGGCAGACCCGACCCGCCTGCATTAATCTACACAAAACTTCGCAATGTCTTCGGCTCGAAAGCTCCGCACCGGTTCGGATCGGGACTGAACCGATAACCTTCTACTCTACACAGAAGTGCGCGCACGCTCTCTGCTGGAACAACCGGCTCGGTTCGGATCCGATCCGAACCGACTGGGCCTGCTGATGCCACACTTCAGATTTGACCGATTCTCTTGCCATAACCACCTCGTACAAACGCGGATCGGCCTCCACCCGTCCTAGCACGACGTGATGACCACTTCTCCACTACTTCCAAGATCACCTCAGCGCATGCCACGTGCGCCTACGATCCGACCCGATTCAGACTCCCTGGCACTCCTCTACGCCTGTAAATACACAACGACATGGCCATTTCAAGGGACTTTTGGCACTTGTTCTGGAGGGATTCTACCATTATCGACACAAGGACTTTGTGAACAGCGGAAGACCGCCCTCTAATCAATCAAAACACGAGGATTTCGTGTATAATCTTCCCTTTAATCTCCTCTTCTTCACTGTAAACACGAGGATTTCGTGTATAAACTGCAAACAAACATCATTGTAATAGTTTTCTTAGGATTTAAGAAACTATAAAGTGGACGAAGGCTTGGATTGAGCCGAACCACTATAAAAATATTGTGCGTATCCTTTACTTTTACTGGTTTTTCTGCATTGTTCTGTGGTCGTGAGGTTGTCACGTTGAATTTGGGTGTTAGTACCAAAATTTGGTCTAACATTTTCACATATATTTGCTTTCTCTTCTTCGCAGGTATGGATTATACTTGCAGCTGGCAGGCCCGGCGCGGCCTTGGATTTCTTGGATTATCCAGAACACATCTTCCTTCATTCAGCAAGATATGTTCTAGGGGATAAAATGTTGACCCGCGTTTTAGTCAAAGCAGTCATACATGGAATCTCTTCTCAACAATACGCTCAAGTGTTGGGAATACCGTCAGAAGACAGCAAGCGATTTGGTTGAAATCGCATCACAAACAAAGAATGGCCCGGAACTCCTATCAGACGACCTTTTCTGGGCCCGAAATCATCAGTTACGGAGCTGGGCTTTGTAATTCTCGTAGCTCTCTGAATAAGCTTCAGTTTGAGCTTTGGTTCAACTCAATCGGACTTATGGTTTGAAAGTTATGCCCATTTCCGTGAACGCATGCAGAACCGGAAACTTGGATTTGGAATTAGCATATCCCTTTCGGATCGGATCGGCTCGGCTCGGCCTAGGAGGACCGGATCGGATTAAGACATCACTCCTTCACCAACTCAGCATCTTCCCTTCAACGCACAGGTGCCGGCTCGGATTGGAGACCCCGGTTCAGATCGGGATGAGGCAGACCCGACCCGCCTGCATTAATCTACACAAAACTTCGCAATGTCTTCGGCTCGAAAGCTCCGCACCGGTTCGGATCGGGACTGAACCGATAACCTTCTACTCTACACAGAAGTGCGCGCACGCTCTCTGTTGGAACAACCGGCTCGGTTCGGATCCGATCCGAACCGACTGGGCCTGCTGATGCCACACTTCAGATTTGACCGATTCTCTTGCCATAACCACCTCGTACAAACGCGGATCGGCCTCCACCCGTCCTAGCACGACGTGATGACCACTTCTCCACTACTTCCAAGATCACCTCAGCGCGTGCCACGTGCGCCTACGATCCGACCCGATTCAGACTCCCTGGCACTCCTCTACGCCTGTAAATACACAACGACATGGCCATTTCAAGGGACTTTTGGCACTTGTTCTAGAGGGATTCCACCATTATCGACACAAGGACTTTGTGAACAGCGGAAGACCGCCCTCTAATCAATCAAAACACGAGGATTTCGTGTATAATCTTCCCTTTAATCTCCTCTTCTTCACTGTAAACACGAGGATTTCGTGTATAAACTGCAAACAAACATCATTGTAATAGTTTTCTTAGGATTTAAGAAACTATAAAGTGGACGAAGGCTTGGATTGAGCCGAACCACTATAAAAATATTGTGCGTATCCTTTACTTTTACTGGTTTTTCTGCATTGTTCTGTGGTCGTGAGGTTGTCACGTTGAATTTGGGTGTTAGTACCAAAATTTGGTCTAACATTTTCACATATATTTGCTTTCTCTTCTTCGCAGGTATGGATTATACTTGCAGCTGGCAGGCCCGGCGCGGCCTTGGATTTCTTGGATTATCCAGAACACATCTTCCTTCATTCAGCAAGATATGTTCTAGGGGATAAAATGTTGACCCGCGTTTTAGTCAAAGCAGTCATACATGGAATCTCTTCTCAACAATACGCTCAAGTGTTGGGAATACCGTCAGAAGACAGCAAGCGATTTGGTTGAAATCGCATCACAAACAAAGAATGGCCCGGAACTCCTATCAGACGACCTTTTCTGGGCCTGAAATCATCAGTTACGGAGCTGGGCTCTGTAATTCTCGTAGCTCTCTGAATAAGCTTCAGTTTGAGCTTTGGTTCAACTCAATCGGACTTACGGTTTGAAAGTTATGCCCATTTCCGTGAACGCATGCAGAACCGGAAACTTGGATTTGGAATTAGCATATCCCTTTCGGATCGGATCGGCTCGGCCTAGGAGGACCGGATCGGATTAAGACATCACTCCTTCACCAACTCAGCATCTTCCCTTCAACGCACAGGTGCCGGCTCGGATTGGAGACCCCGGTTCGGATCGGGATGAGGCAGACCCGACCCGCCTGCATTAATCTACACAAAACTTCGCAATGTCTTCGGCTCGAAAGCTCCGCACCGGTTCGGATCGGGACTGAACCGATAACCTTCTACTCTACACAGAAGTGCGCGCACGCTCTCTGCTGGAACAACCGGCTCGGTTCGGATCCGATCCGAACCGACTGGGCCTGCTGATGCCACACTTCAGATTTGACCGATTCTCTTGCCATAACCACCTCGTACAAACGCGGATCGGCCTCCACCCGTCCTAGCACGACGTGATGACCACTTCTCCACTACTTCCAAGATCACCTCAGCGCGTGCCACATGCGCCTACGATCCGACCCGATTCAGACTCCCTGGCACTCCTCTACGCCTTTAAATACACAACGACATGGCCATTTCAAGGGACTTTTGGCACTTGTTCTGGAGGGATTCCACCATTATCGACACAAGGACTTTGTGAACAGCGGAAGACCGCCCTCTAATCAATCAAAACACGAGGATTTCGTGTATAATCTTCCCTTTAATCTCCTCTTCTTCACTGTAAACACGAGGATTTCGTGTATAAACTGCAAACAAACATCATTGTAATAGTTTTCTTAGGATTTAAGAAACTATAAAGTGGACGAAGGCTTGGATTGAGCCGAACCACTATAAAAATATTGTGCGTATCCTTTACTTTTACTGGTTTTTCTGCATTGTTCTGTGGTCGTAAGGTTGTCACGTTGAATTTGGGTGTTAGTACCAAAATTTGGTCTAACATTTTCACATATATTTGCTTTCTCTTCTTCGCAGGTATGGATTATACTTGCAGCTGGCAGGCCCGGCGCGGCCTTGGATTTCTTGGATTATCCAGAACACATCTTCCTTCATTCAGCAAGATATGTTCTAGGGGATAAAATGTTGACCCGCGTTTTAGTCAAAGCAGTCATACATGGAATCTCTTCTCAACAATACGCTCAAGTGTTGGGAATACCGTCAGAAGACAGCAAGCGATTTGGTTGAAATCGCATCACAAACAAAGAATGGCCCGGAACTCCTATCAGACGACCTTTTCTGGGCCCGAAATCATCAGTTACGGAGCTGGGCTTTGTAATTCTCGTAGCTCTCTGAATAAGCTTCAGTTTGAGCTTTGGTTCAACTCAATCGGACTTACGGTTTGAAAGTTATGCCCATTTCCGTGAACGCATGCAGAACCGGAAACTTGGATTTGGAATTAGCATATCCCTTTCGGATCGGATCGGCTCGGCCTAGGAGGACCGGATCGGATTAAGACATCACTCCTTCACCAACTCAGCATCTTCCCTTCAACGCACAGGTGCCGGCTCGGATTGGAGACCCCGGTTCGGATCGGGATGAGGCAGACCCGACCCGCCTGCATTAATCTACACAAAACTTCGCAATGTCTTCGGCTCGAAAGCTCCGCACCGGTTCGGATCGGGACTGAACCGATAACCTTCTACTCTACACAGAAGTGCGCGCACGCTCTCTGCTGGAACAACCGGCTCGGTTCGGATCCGATCCGAACCGACTGGGCCTGCTGATGCCACACTTCAGATTTGACCGATTCTCTTGCCATAACCACCTCGTACAAACGCGGATCGGCCTCCACCCGTCCTAGCACGACGTGATGACCACTTCTCCACTACTTCCAAGATCACCTCAGCGCATGCCACGTGCGCCTACGATCCGACCCGATTCAGACTCCCTGGCACTCCTCTACGCCTGTAAATACACAACGACATGGCCATTTCAAGGGACTTTTGGCACTTGTTCTGGAGGGATTCCACCATTATCGACACAAGGACTTTGTGAACAGCGGAAGACCGCCCTCTAATCAATCAAAACACGAGGATTTCGTGTATAATCTTCCCTTTAATCTCCTCTTCTTCACTGTAAACACGAGGATTTCGTGTATAAACTGCAAACAAACATCATTGTAATAGTTTTCTTAGGATTTAAGAAACTATAAAGTGGACGAAGGCTTGGATTGAGCCGAACCACTATAAAAATATTGTGCGTATCCTTTACTTTTACTGGTTTTTCTGCATTGTTCTGTGGTCGTGAGGTTGTCACGTTGAATTTGGGTGTTAGTACCAAAATTTGGTCTAACATTTTCACATATATTTGCTTTCTCTTCTTCGCAGGTATGGATTATACTTGCAGCTGGCAGGCCCGGCGCGGCCTTGGATTTCTTGGATTATCCAGAACACATCTTCCTTCATTCAGCAAGATATGTTCTAGGGGATAAAATGTTGACCCGCGTTTTAGTCAAAGCAGTCATACATGGAATCTCTTCTCAACAATACGCTCAAGTGTTGGGAATACCGTCAGAAGACAGCAAGCGATTTGGTTGAAATCGCATCACAAACAAAGAATGGCCCGGAACTCCTATCAGACGACCTTTTCTGGGCCCGAAATCATCAGTTACGGAGCTGGGCTTTGTAATTCTCGTAGCTCTCTGAATAAGCTTCAGTTTGAGCTTTGGTTCAACTCAATCGGACTTACGGTTTGAAAGTTATGCCCATTTCCGTGAACGCATGCAGAACCGGAAACTTGGATTTGGAATTAGCATATCCCTTTCGGATCGGATCGGCTCGGCTCGGCCTAGGAGGACCGGATCGGATTAAGACATCACTCCTTCACCAACTCAGCATCTTCCCTTCAACGCACAGGTGCCGGCTCGGATTGGAGACCCCGGTTCGGATCGGGATGAGGCAGACCCGACCCGCCTGCATTAGTCTACACAAAACTTCGCAATGTCTTCGGCTCGAAAGCTCCGCACCGGTTCGGATCGGGACCGAACCGATAACCTTCTACTCTACACAGAAGTGCGCGCACGCTCTCTGTTGGAACAACCGGCTCGGTTCGGATCCGATCCGAACCGACTGGGCCTGCTGATGCCACACTTCAGATTTGACCGATTCTCTTGCCATAACCACCTCGTACAAACGCGGATCGGCCTCCACCCGTCCTAGCACGACGTGATGACCACTTCTCCACTACTTCCAAGATCACCTCAGCGCGTGCCACGTGCGCCTACGATCCGACCCGATTCAGACTCCCTGGCACTCCTCTACGCCTGTAAATACACAACGACATGGCCATTTCAAGGGACTTTTGGGTCTTGTTCTGGAGGGATTCCACCATTATCGACACAAGGACTTTGTGAACAGCGGAAGACCGCCCTCTAATCAATCAAAACACGAGGATTTCGTGTATAATCTTCCCTTTAATCTCCTCTTCTTCACTGTAAACACGAGGATTTCGTGTATAAACTGCAAACAAACATCATTGTAATAGTTTTCTTAGGATTTAAGAAACTATAAAGTGGACGAAGGCTTGGATTGAGCCGAACCACTATAAAAATATTGTGCGTATCCTTTACTTTTACTGGTTTTTCTGCATTGTTCTGTGGTCGTGAGGTTGTCACGTTGAATTTGGGTGTTAGTACCAAAATTTGGTCTAACATTTTCACATATATTTGCTTTCTCTTCTTCGCAGGTATGGATTATACTTGCAGCTGGCAGGCCCGGCGCGGCCTTGGATTTCTTGGATTATCCAGAACACATCTTCCTTCATTCAGCAAGATATGTTCTAGGGGATAAAATGTTGACCCGCGTTTTAGTCAAAGCAGTCATACATGGAATCTCTTCTCAACAATACGCTCAAGTGTTGGGAATACCGTCAGAAGACAGCAAGCGATTTGGTTGAAATCGCATCACAAACAAAGAATGGCCCGGAACTCCTATCAGACGACCTTTTCTGGGCCTGAAATCATCAGTTACGGAGCTAGGCTCTGTAATTCTCGTAGCTCTCTGAATAAGCTTCAGTTTGAGCTTTGGTTCAACTCAATCGGACTTACGGTTTGAAAGTTATGCCCATTTCCGTGAACGCATGCAGAACCGGAAACTTGGATTTGGAATTAGCATATTCCTTTCGGATCGGATCGGCTCGGCCTAGGAGGACCGGATCGGATTAAGACATCACTCCTTCACCAACTCAGCATCTTCCCTTCAACGTACAGGTGCCGGCTCGGATTGGAGACCCCGGTTCGGATCGGGATGAGGCAGACCCGACCCGCCTGCATTAATCTACACAAAACTTCGCAATGTCTTCGGCTCGAAAGCTCCGCACCGGTTCGGATCGGGACTGAACCGATAACCTTCTACTCTACACAGAAGTGCGCGCACGCTCTCTGCTGGAACAACCGGCTCGGTTCGGATCCGATCCGAACCGACTGGGCCTGCTGATGCCACACTTCAGATTTGACCGATTCTCTTGCCATAACCACCTCGTACAAACGCGGATCGGCCTCCACCCGTCCTAGCACGACGTGATGACCACTTCTCCACTACTTCCAAGATCACCTCAGCGCGTGCCACGTGCGCCTACGATCCGACCCGATTCAGACTCCCTGGCACTCCTCTACGCCTGTAAATACACAACGACATGGCCATTTCAAGGGACTTTTGGCACTTGTTCTGGAGGGATTCCACCATTATCGACACAAGGACTTTGTGAACAGCGGAAGACCGCCCTCTAATCAATCAAAACACGAGGATTTCGTGTATAATCTTCCCTTTAATCTCCTCTTCTTCACTGTAAACACGAGGATTTCGTGTATAAACTGCAAACAAACATCATTGTAATAGTTTTCTTAGGATTTAAGAAACTATAAAGTGGACGAAGGCTTGGATTGAGCCGAACCACTATAAAAATATTGTGCGTATCCTTTACTTTTACTGGTTTTTCTGCATTGTTCTGTGGTCGTGAGGTTGTCACGTTGAATTTGGGTGTTAGTACCAAAATTTGGTCTAACATTTTCACATATATTTGCTTTCTCTTCTTCGCAGGTATGGATTATACTTGCAGCTGGCAGGCCCGGCGCGGCCTTGGATTTCTTGGATTATCCAGAACACATCTTCCTTCATTCAGCAAGATATGTTCTAGGGGATAAAATTTTGACCCGCGTTTTAGTCAAAGCAGTCATACATGGAATCTCTTCTCAACAATACGCTCAAGTGTTGGGAATACCGTCAGAAGACAGCAAGCGATTTGGTTGAAATCGCATCACAAACAAAGAATGGCCCGGAACTCCTATCAGACGACCTTTTCTGGGCCCGAAATCATCAGTTACGGAGCTGAGCTCTGTAATTCTCGTAGCTCTCTGAATAAGCTTCAGTTTGAGCTTTGGTTCAACTCAATCGGACTTACGGTTTGAAAGTTATGCCCATTTCCGTGAACGCATGCAGAACCGGAAACTTGGATTTGGAATTAGCATATCCCTTTCGGATCGGATCGGCTCGGCCTAGGAGGACCGGATCGGATTAAGACATCACTCCTTCACCAACTCAGCATCTTCCCTTCAACGCACAGGTGCCGGCTCGGATTGGAGACCCCGGTTCGGATCGGGATGAGGCAGACCCGACCCGCCTGCATTAATCTACACAAAACTTCGCAATGTCTTCGGCTCGAAAGCTCCGCACCGGTTCGGATCGGGACTGAACCGATAACCTTCTACTCTACACAGAAGTGCGCGCACGCTCTCTGCTGGAACAACCGGCTCGGTTCGGATCCGATCCGAACCGACTGGGCCTGCTGATGCCACACTTCAGATTTGACCGATTCTCTTGCCATAACCACCTCGTACAAACGCGGATCGGCCTCCACCCGTCCTAGCACGACGTGATGACCACTTCTCCACTACTTCCAAGATCACCTCAGCGCGTGCCACGTGCGCCTACGATCCGACCCGATTCAGACTCCCTGGCACTCCTCTACGCCTGTAAATACACAACGACATGGCCATTTCAAGGGACTTTTGGCACTTGTTCTGGAGGGATTCCACCATTATCGACACAAGGACTTTGTGAACAGCGTAAGACCGCCCTCTAATCAATCAAAACACGAGGATTTCGTGTATAATCTTCCCTTTAATCTCCTCTTCTTCACTGTAAACACGAGGATTCCGTGTATAAACTGCAAACAAACATCATTGTAATAGTTTTCTTAGGATTTAAGAAACTATAAAGTGGACGTAGGCTTGGATTGAGCCGAACCACTATAAAAATATTGTGCGTCTCCTTTACTTTTACTGCTTTTTCTGCATTGTTCTGTGGTCGTGAGGTTGTCACGTTGAATTTGGGTGTTAGTACCAAAATTTGGTCTAACATTTTCACATATATTTGCTTTCTCTTCTTCGCAGGTATGGATTATACTTGCAGCTGGCAGGCCCGGCGCGGCCTTGGATTTCTTGGATTATCCAGAACACATCTTCCTTCATTCAGCAAGATATGTTCTAGGGGGCAAAATGTTGACCCGCGTTTTAGTCAAAGCAGTCATACATGGAATCTCTTCTCAACAATGCGCTCAAGTGTTGGGAATACCGTCAGAAGACAGCAAGCGATTTGGTTGAAATCGCATCACAAACAAAGAATGGCCCGGAACTCCTATCAGACGACCTTTTCTGGGCCCGAAATCATCAGTTACGGAGATGAGCTCTGTAATTCTCGTAGCTCTCTGAATAAGCTTCAGTTTGAGCTTTGGTTCAACTCAATCGGACTTACGGTTTGAAAGTTATGCCCATTTCCGTGAACGCATTCAGAACCGGAAACTTGGATTTGGAATTAGCATATCCCTTTCGGATCGGATCGGCTCGGCCTAGGAGGACCGGATCGGATTAAGACATCACTCCTTCACCAACTCAGCATCTTCCCTTCAACGCACAGGTGCCGGCTCGGATTGGAGACCCCGGTTCGGATCGGGATGAGGCAGACCCGACCCGCCTGCATTAATCTACACAAAACTTCGCAATGTCTTCGGCTCGAAAGCTCCGCACCGGTTCGGATCGGGACCGAACCGATCCCCTTCGACTCTGCACAGAAGTGCGCGCACGCTATCTGCTGGAACAACCGGCTCGGTTCGGATCCGATCCGAACCGACTGGGCCTGCTGCTGCCACACTTCAGATTTGACCGATTCTCTTGCCATAACCACCTCGTACAAACGCGGATCGGCCTCCACCTGTCCTAGCACGACGTGATGACCACTTCTCCACTACTTCCGAGATCACCTCAGCGCGTGCCACGTGCGCCTCCGATCCGAACCGATTCAGACTCCCTGGCACTCATCTACGCCTGTAAATACACAACGACATGGCCATTTCAAGGGACTTTTGGCACTTGTTCTGGAGGGATTCCACCATTATCGACACAAGGACTTTGTGAACAGCGGAAGACCGCCCTCTAATCAATCAAAACACGAGGATTTCGTGTATAATCTTCCCTTTAATCTCCTCTTCTTCACTGTAAACACGAGGATTTCGTGTATAAACTGCAAACAAACATCATTGTAATAGTTTTCTTAGGATTTAAGAAACTATAAAGTGGACGAAGGCTTGGATTGAGCCGAACCACTATAAAAATATTGTGCGTATCCTTTACTTTTACTGGTTTTTCTGCATTGTTCTGTGGTCGTGAGGTTGTCACGTTGAATTTGGGTGTTAGTACCAAAATTTGGTCTAACATTTTCACATATATTTGCTTTCTCTTCTTCGCAGGTATGGATTATACTTGCAGCTGGCAGGCCCGGCGCGGCCTTGGATTTCTTGGATTATCCAGAACACATCTTCCTTCATTCAGCAAGATATGTTCTAGGGGATAAAATTTTGACCCGCGTTTTAGTCAAAGCAGTCATACATGGAATCTCTTCTCAACAATACGCTCAAGTGTTGGGAATACCGTCAGAAGACAGCAAGCGATTTGGTTGAAATCGCATCACAAACAAAGAATGGCCCGGAACTCCTATCAGACGACCTTTTCTGGGCCCGAAATCATCAGTTACGGAGCTGAGCTCTGTAATTCTCGTAGCTCTCTGAATAAGCTTCAGTTTGAGCTTTGGTTCAACTCAATCGGACTTACGGTTTGAAAGTTATGCCCATTTCCGTGAACGCATGCAGAACCGGAAACTTGGATTTGGAATTAGCATATCCCTTTCGGATCGGATCGGCTCGGCCTAGGAGGACCGGATCGGATTAAGACATCACTCCTTCACCAACTCAGCATCTTCCCTTCAACGCACAGGTGCCGGCTCGGATTGGAGACCCCGGTTCGGATCGGGATGAGGCAGACCCGACCCGCCTGCATTAATCTACACAAAACTTCGCAATGTCTTCGGCTCGAAAGCTCCGCACCGGTTCGGATCGGGACTGAACCGATAACCTTCTACTCTACACAGAAGTGCGCGCACGCTCTCTGCTGGAACAACCGGCTCGGTTCGGATCCGATCGAACCGACTGGGCCTGCTGATGCCACACTTCAGATTTGACCGATTCTCTTGCCATAACCACCTCGTACAAACGCGGATCGGCCTCCACCCGTCCTAGCACGACGTGATGACCACTTCTCCACTACTTCCAAGATCACCTCAGTGCGTGCCACGTGCGCCTACGATCCGACCCGATTCAGACTCCCTGGCACTCCTCTACGCCTGTAAATACACAACGACATGGCCATTTCAAGGGACTTTTGGCACTTGTTCTGGAGGGATTCCACCATTATCGACACAAGGACTTTGTGAACAGCGTAAGACCGCCCTCTAATCAATCAAAACACGAGGATTTCGTGTATAATCTTCCCTTTAATCTCCTCTTCTTCACTGTAAACACGAGGATTCCGTGTATAAACTGCAAACAAACATCATTGTAATAGTTTTCTTAGGATTTAAGAAACTATAAAGTGGACGTAGGCTTGGATTGAGCCGAACCACTATAAAAATATTGTGCGTCTCCTTTACTTTTACTGCTTTTTCTGCATTGTTCTGTGGTCGTGAGGTTGTCACGTTGAATTTGGGTGTTAGTACCAAAATTTGGTCTAACATTTTCACATATATTTGCTTTCTCTTCTTCGCAGGTATGGATTATACTTGCAGCTGGCAGGCCCGGCGCGGCCTTGGATTTCTTGGATTATCCAGAACACATCTTCCTTCATTCAGCAAGATATGTTCTAGGGGGCAAAATGTTGACCCGCGTTTTAGTCAAAGCAGTCATACATGGAATCTCTTCTCAACAATGCGCTCAAGTGTTGGGAATACCGTCAGAAGACAGCAAGCGATTTGGTTGAAATCGCATCACAAACAAAGAATGGCCCGGAACTCCTATCAGACGACCTTTTCTGGGCCCGAAATCATCAGTTACGGAGATGAGCTCTGTAATTCTCGTAGCTCTCTGAATAAGCTTCAGTTTGAGCTTTGGTTCAACTCAATCGGACTTACGGTTTGAAAGTTATGCCCATTTCCGTGAACGCATTCAGAACCGGAAACTTGGATTTGGAATTAGCATATCCCTTTCGGATCGGATCGGCTCGGCCTAGGAGGACCGGATCGGATTAAGACATCACTCCTTCACCAACTCAGCATCTTCCCTTCAACGCACAGGTGCCGGCTCGGATTGGAGACCCCGGTTCGGATCGGGATGAGGCAGACCCGACCCGCCTGCATTAATCTACACAAAACTTCGCAATGTCTTCGGCTCGAAAGCTCCGCACCGGTTCGGATCGGGACCGAACCGATCCCCTTCGACTCTGCACAGAAGTGCGCGCACGCTATCTGCTGGAACAACCGGCTCGGTTCGGATCCGATCCGAACCGACTGGGCCTGCTGCTGCCACACTTCAGATTTGACCGATTCTCTTGCCATAACCACCTCGTACAAACGCGGATCGGCCTCCACCTGTCCTAGCACGACGTGATGACCACTTCTCCACTACTTCCGAGATCACCTCAGCGCGTGCCACGTGCGCCTCCGATCCGAACCGATTCAGACTCCCTGGCACTCATCTACGCCTGTAAATACACAACAACATGGCCATTTCAAGGGACTTTTGGCACTTGTTCTGGAGGGATTCCACCATTATCGACACAAGGACTTTGTGAACAGCGGAAGACCGCCCTCTAATCAATCAAAACACGAGGATTTCGTGTATAATCTTCCCTTTAATCTCCTCTTCTTCACTGTAAACACGAGGATTTCGTGTATAAACTACAAACAAACATCATTGTAATAGTTTTCTTAGGATTTAAGAAACTATAAAGTGGACGTAGGCTTGGATTGAGCCGAACCACTATAAAAATATTGTGCGTCTCCTTTACTTTTACTGCTTTTTCTGCATTGTTCTGTGGTCGTGAGGTTGTCACGTTGAATTTGGGTGTTAGTACCAAAATTTGGTCTAACATTTTCACATATATTTGCTTTCTCTTCTTCGCAGGTATGGATTATACTTGCAGCTGGCAGGCCCGGCGCGGCCTTGGATTTCTTGGATTATCCAGAACACATCTTCCTTCATTCAGCAAGATATGTTCTAGGGGGCAAAATGTTGACCCGCGTTTTAGTCAAAGCAGTCATACATGGAATCTCTTCTCAACAATGCGCTCAAGTGTTGGGAATACCGTCAGAAGACAGCAAGCGATTTGGTTGAAATCGCATCACAAACAAAGAATGGCCCGGAACTCCTATCAGACGACCTTTTCTGGGCCCGAAATCATCAGTTACGGAGCTGAGCTCTGTAATTCTCGTAGCTCTCTGAATAAGCTTCAGTTTGAGCTTTGGTTCAACTCAATCGGACTTACGGTTTGAAAGTTATGCCCATTTCCGTGAACGCATGCAGAACCGGAAACTTGGATTTGGAATTAGCATATCCCTTTCGGATCGGATCGGCTCGGCCTAGGAGGACCGGATCGGATTAAGACATCACTCCTTCACCAACTCAGCATCTTCCCTTCAACGCACAGGTGCCGGCTCGGATTGGAGACCCCGGTTCGGATCGGGATGAGGCAGACCCGACCCGCCTGCATTAATCTACACAAAACTTCGCAATGTCTTCGGCTCGAAAGCTCCGCACCGGTTCGGATCGGGACTGAACCGATAACCTTCTACTCTACACAGAAGTGCGCGCACGCTCTCTGCTGGAACAACCGGCTCGGTTCGGATCCGATCCGAACCGACTGGGCCTGCTGATGCCACACTTCAGATTTGACCGATTCTCTTGCCATAACCACCTCGTACAAACGCGGATCGGCCTCCACCCGTCCTAGCACGACGTGATGACCACTTCTCCACTACTTCCAAGATCACCTCAGCGCGTGCCACGTGCGCCTACGATCCGACCCGATTCAGACTCCCTGGCACTCCTCTACGCCTGTAAATACACAACGACATGGCCATTTCAAGGGACTTTTGGCACTTGTTCTGGAGGGATTCCACCATTATCGACACAAGGACTTTGTGAACAGCGGAAGACCGCCCTCTAATCAATCAAAACACGAGGATTTCGTGTATAATCTTCCCTTTAATCTCCTCTTCTTCACTGTAAACACGAGGATTCCGTGTATAAACTGCAAACAAACATCATTGTAATAGTTTTCTTAGGATTTAAGAAACTATAAAGTGGACGTAGGCTTGGATTGAGCCGAACCACTATAAAAATATTGTGCGTCTCCTTTACTTTTACTGCTTTTTCTGCATTGTTCTTTGGTCGTGAGGTTGTCACGTTGAATTTGGGTGTTAGTACCAAAATTTGGTCTAACATTTTCACATATATTTGCTTTCTCTTCTTCGCAGGTATGGATTATACTCGCAGCTGGCAGGCCCGGCGCGGCCTTGGATTTCTTGGATTATCCAGAACACATCTTCCTTCATTGAGCAAGATATGTTCTAGGGGGCAAAATGTTGACCCGCGTTTTAGTCAAAGCAGTCATACATGGAATCTCTTCTCAACAATGCGCTCAAGTGTTGGGAATACCGTCAGAAGACAGCAAGCGATTTGGTTGAAATCGCATCACAAACAAAGAATGGCCCGGAACTCCTATCAGACGACCTTTTCTGGGCCCGAAATCATCTGTTACGGAGATGAGCTCTGTAATTCTCGTAGCTCTCTGAATAAGCTTCAGTTTGAGCTTTGGTTCAACTCAATCGGACTTACGGTTTGAAAGTTATGCCCATTTCCGTGAACGCATGCAGAACCGGAAACTTGGAATTGGAATTAGCATATCCCTTTCGGATTGGATCGGCTCGGCCTAGGAGGACCGGATCGGATTAAGACATCACTCCTTCACCAACTCAGCATCTTCCCTTCAACGCACAGGTGCCGGCTCGGATTGGAGACCCCGGTTCGGATCGGGATGAGGCAGACCCGACCCGCCTGCATTAATCTACACAAAACTTCGCAATGTCTTCGGCTCGAAAGCTCCGCACCGGTTCGGATCGGGACCGAACCGATCCCCTTCGACTCTGCACAGAAGTGCGCGCACGCTATCTGCTGGAACAACCGGCTCGGTTCGGATCCGATCCGAACCGACTGGGCCTGCTGCTGCCACACTTCAGATTTGACCGATTCTCTTGCCATAACCACCTCGTACAAACGCGGATCGGCCTCCACCTGTCCTAGCACGACGTGATGACCACTTCTCCACTACTTCCGAGATCACCTCAGCGCGTGCCACGTGCGCCTCCGATCCGAACCGATTCAGACTCCCTGGCACTCATCTACGCCTGTAAATACACAACAACATGGCCATTTCAAGGGACTTTTGGCACTTGTTCTGGAGGGATTCCACCATTATCGACACAAGGACTTTGTGAACAGCGGAAGACCGCCCTCTAATCAATCAAAACACGAGGATTTCGTGTATAATCTTCCCTTTAATCTCCTCTTCTTCACTGTAAACACGAGGATTTCGTGTATAAACTGCAAACAAACATCATTGTAATAGTTTTCTTAGGATTTAAGAAACTATAAAGTGGACGTAGGCTTGGATTGAGCCGAACCACTATAAAAATATTGTGCGTCTCCTTTACTTTTACTGCTTTTTCTGCATTGTTCTTTGGTCGTGAGGTTGTCACGTTGAATTTGCGTGTTAGTACCAAAATTTGGTCTAACATTTTCACATATATTTGCTTTCTCTTCTTCGCAGGTATGGATTATACTCGCAGCTGGCAGGCCCGGCGCGGCCTTGGATTTCTTGGATTATCCAGAACACATCTTCCTTCATTGAGCAAGATATGTTCTAGGGGGCAAAATGTTGACCCGCGTTTTAGTCAAAGCAGTCATACATGGAATCTCTTCTCAACAATGCGCTCAAGTGTTGGGAATACCGTCAGAAGACAGCAAGCGATTTGGTTGAAATCGCATCACAAACAAAGAATGGCCCGGAACTCCTATCAGACGACCTTTTCTGGGCCCGAAATCATCAGTTACGGAGCTGAGCTCTGTAATTCTCGTAGCTCTCTGAATAAGCTTCAGTTTGAGCTTTGGTTCAACTCAATCGGACTTACGGTTTGAAAGTTATGCCCATTTCCGTGAACGCATGCAGAACCGGAAACTTGGATTTGGAATTAGCATATCCCTTTCGGATCGGATCGGCTCGGCCTAGGAGGACCGGATCGGATTAAGACATCACTCCTTCACCAACTCAGCATCTTCCCTTCAACGCACAGGTGCCGGCTCGGATTGGAGACCCCGGTTCGGATCGGGATGAGGCAGACCCGACCCGCCTGCATTAATCTACACAAAACTTCGCAATGTCTTCGGCTCGAAAGCTCCGCACCGGTTCGGATCGGGACTGAACCGATAACCTTCTACTCTACACAGAAGTGCGCGCACGCTCTCTGCTGGAACAACCGGCTCGGTTCGGATCCGATCGAACCGACTGGGCCTGCTGATGCCACACTTCAGATTTGACCGATTCTCTTGCCATAACCACCTCGTACAAACGCGGATCGGCCTCCACCCGTCCTAGCACGACGTGATGACCACTTCTCCACTACTTCCAAGATCACCTCAGTGCGTGCCACGTGCGCCTACGATCCGACCCGATTCAGACTCCCTGGCACTCCTCTACGCCTGTAAATACACAACGACATGGCCATTTCAAGGGACTTTTGGCACTTGTTCTGGAGGGATTCCACCATTATCGACACAAGGACTTTGTGAACAGCGTAAGACCGCCCTCTAATCAATCAAAACACGAGGATTTCGTGTATAATCTTCCCTTTAATCTCCTCTTCTTCACTGTAAACACGAGGATTCCGTGTATAAACTGCAAACAAACATCATTGTAATAGTTTTCTTAGGATTTAAGAAACTATAAAGTGGACGTAGGCTTGGATTGAGCCGAACCACTATAAAAATATTGTGCGTCTCCTTTACTTTTACTGCTTTTTCTGCATTGTTCTGTGGTCGTGAGGTTGTCACGTTGAATTTGGGTGTTAGTACCAAAATTTGGTCTAACATTTTCACATATATTTGCTTTCTCTTCTTCGCAGGTATGGATTATACTTGCAGCTGGCAGGCCCGGCGCGGCCTTGGATTTCTTGGATTATCCAGAACACATCTTCCTTCATTCAGCAAGATATGTTCTAGGGGGCAAAATGTTGACCCGCGTTTTAGTCAAAGCAGTCATACATGGAATCTCTTCTCAACAATGCGCTCAAGTGTTGGGAATACCGTCAGAAGACAGCAAGCGATTTGGTTGAAATCGCATCACAAACAAAGAATGGCCCGGAACTCCTATCAGACGACCTTTTCTGGGCCCGAAATCATCAGTTACGGAGATGAGCTCTGTAATTCTCGTAGCTCTCTGAATAAGCTTCAGTTTGAGCTTTGGTTCAACTCAATCGGACTTACGGTTTGAAAGTTATGCCCATTTCCGTGAACGCATTCAGAACCGGAAACTTGGATTTGGAATTAGCATATCCCTTTCGGATCGGATCGGCTCGGCCTAGGAGGACCGGATCGGATTAAGACATCACTCCTTCACCAACTCAGCATCTTCCCTTCAACGCACAGGTGCCGGCTCGGATTGGAGACCCCGGTTCGGATCGGGATGAGGCAGACCCGACCCGCCTGCATTAATCTACACAAAACTTCGCAATGTCTTCGGCTCGAAAGCTCCGCACCGGTTCGGATCGGGACCGAACCGATCCCCTTCGACTCTGCACAGAAGTGCGCGCACGCTATCTGCTGGAACAACCGGCTCGGTTCGGATCCGATCCGAACCGACTGGGCCTGCTGCTGCCACACTTCAGATTTGACCGATTCTCTTGCCATAACCACCTCGTACAAACGCGGATCGGCCTCCACCTGTCCTAGCACGACGTGATGACCACTTCTCCACTACTTCCGAGATCACCTCAGCGCGTGCCACGTGCGCCTCCGATCCGAACCGATTCAGACTCCCTGGCACTCATCTACGCCTGTAAATACACAACAACATGGCCATTTCAAGGGACTTTTGGCACTTGTTCTGGAGGGATTCCACCATTATCGACACAAGGACTTTGTGAACAGCGGAAGACCGCCCTCTAATCAATCAAAACACGAGGATTTCGTGTATAATCTTCCCTTTAATCTCCTCTTCTTCACTGTAAACACGAGGATTTCGTGTATAAACTACAAACAAACATCATTGTAATAGTTTTCTTAGGATTTAAGAAACTATAAAGTGGACGTAGGCTTGGATTGAGCCGAACCACTATAAAAATATTGTGCGTCTCCTTTACTTTTACTGCTTTTTCTGCATTGTTCTGTGGTCGTGAGGTTGTCACGTTGAATTTGGGTGTTAGTACCAAAATTTGGTCTAACATTTTCACATATATTTGCTTTCTCTTCTTCGCAGGTATGGATTATACTTGCAGCTGGCAGGCCCGGCGCGGCCTTGGATTTCTTGGATTATCCAGAACACATCTTCCTTCATTCAGCAAGATATGTTCTAGGGGGCAAAATGTTGACCCGCGTTTTAGTCAAAGCAGTCATACATGGAATCTCTTCTCAACAATGCGCTCAAGTGTTGGGAATACCGTCAGAAGACAGCAAGCGATTTGGTTGAAATCGCATCACAAACAAAGAATGGCCCGGAACTCCTATCAGACGACCTTTTCTGGGCCCGAAATCATCAGTTACGGAGCTGAGCTCTGTAATTCTCGTAGCTCTCTGAATAAGCTTCAGTTTGAGCTTTGGTTCAACTCAATCGGACTTACGGTTTGAAAGTTATGCCCATTTCCGTGAACGCATGCAGAACCGGAAACTTGGATTTGGAATTAGCATATCCCTTTCGGATCGGATCGGCTCGGCCTAGGAGGACCGGATCGGATTAAGACATCACTCCTTCACCAACTCAGCATCTTCCCTTCAACGCACAGGTGCCGGCTCGGATTGGAGACCCCGGTTCGGATCGGGATGAGGCAGACCCGACCCGCCTGCATTAATCTACACAAAACTTCGCAATGTCTTCGGCTCGAAAGCTCCGCACCGGTTCGGATCGGGACTGAACCGATAACCTTCTACTCTACACAGAAGTGCGCGCACGCTCTCTGCTGGAACAACCGGCTCGGTTCGGATCCGATCCGAACCGACTGGGCCTGCTGATGCCACACTTCAGATTTGACCGATTCTCTTGCCATAACCACCTCGTACAAACGCGGATCGGCCTCCACCCGTCCTAGCACGACGTGATGACCACTTCTCCACTACTTCCAAGATCACCTCAGCGCGTGCCACGTGCGCCTACGATCCGACCCGATTCAGACTCCCTGGCACTCCTCTACGCCTGTAAATACACAACGACATGGCCATTTCAAGGGACTTTTGGCACTTGTTCTGGAGGGATTCCACCATTATCGACACAAGGACTTTGTGAACAGCGGAAGACCGCCCTCTAATCAATCAAAACACGAGGATTTCGTGTATAATCTTCCCTTTAATCTCCTCTTCTTCACTGTAAACACGAGGATTCCGTGTATAAACTGCAAACAAACATCATTGTAATAGTTTTCTTAGGATTTAAGAAACTATAAAGTGGACGTAGGCTTGGATTGAGCCGAACCACTATAAAAATATTGTGCGTCTCCTTTACTTTTACTGCTTTTTCTGCATTGTTCTGTGGTCGTGAGGTTGTCACGTTGAATTTGGGTGTTAGTACCAAAATTTGGTCTAACATTTTCACATATATTTGCTTTCTCTTCTTCGCAGGTATGGATTATACTCGCAGCTGGCAGGCCCGGCGCGGCCTTGGATTTCTTGGATTATCCAGAACACATCTTCCTTCATTGAGCAAGATATGTTCTAGGGGGCAAAATGTTGACCCGCGTTTTAGTCAAAGCAGTCATACATGGAATCTCTTCTCAACAATGCGCTCAAGTGTTGGGAATACCGTCAGAAGACAGCAAGCGATTTGGTTGAAATCGCATCACAAACAAAGAATGGCCCGGAACTCCTATCAGACGACCTTTTCTGGGCCCGAAATCATCTGTTACAGAGATGAGCTCTGTAATTCTCGTAGCTCTCTGAATAAGCTTCAGTTTGAGCTTTGGTTCAACTCAATCGGACTTACGGTTTGAAAGTTATGCCCATTTCCGTGAACGCATGCAGAACCGGAAACTTGGAATTGGAATTAGCATATCCCTTTCGGATCGGATCGGCTCGGCCTAGGAGGACCGGATCGGATTAAGACATCACTCCTTCACCAACTCAGCATCTTCCCTTCAACGCACAGGTGCCGGCTCGGATTGGAGACCCCGGTTCGGATCGGGATGAGGCAGACCCGACCCGCCTGCATTAATCTACACAAAACTTCGCAATGTCTTCGGCTCGAAAGCTCCGCACCGGTTCGGATCGGGACCGAACCGATCCCCTTCGACTCTGCACAGAAGTGCGCGCACGCTATCTGCTGGAACAACCGGCTCGGTTCGGATCCGATCCGAACCGACTGGGCCTGCTGCTGCCACACTTCAGATTTGACCGATTCTCTTGCCATAACCACCTCGTACAAACGCGGATCGGCCTCCACCTGTCCTAGCACGACGTGATGACCACTTCTCCACTACTTCCGAGATCACCTCAGCGCGTGCCACGTGCGCCTCCGATCCGAACCGATTCAGACTCCCTGGCACTCATCTACGCCTGTAAATACACAACAACATGGCCATTTCAAGGGACTTTTGGCACTTGTTCTGGAGGGATTCCACCATTATCGACACAAGGACTTTGTGAACAGCGGAAGACCGCCCTCTAATCAATCAAAACACGAGGATTTCGTGTATAATCTTCCCTTTAATCTCCTCTTCTTCACTGTAAACACGAGGATTTCGTGTATAAACTGCAAACAAACATCATTGTAATAGTTTTCTTAGGATTTAAGAAACTATAAAGTGGACGTAGGCTTGGATTGAGCCGAACCACTATAAAAATATTGTGCGTCTCCTTTACTTTTACTGCTTTTTCTGCATTGTTCTTTGGTCGTGAGGTTGTCACGTTGAATTTGCGTGTTAGTACCAAAATTTGGTCTAACATTTTCACATATATTTGCTTTCTCTTCTTCGCAGGTATGGATTATACTCGCAGCTGGCAGGCCCGGCGCGGCCTTGGATTTCTTGGATTATCCAGAACACATCTTCCTTCATTGAGCAAGATATGTTCTAGGGGGCAAAATGTTGACCCGCGTTTTAGTCAAAGCAGTCATACATGGAATCTCTTCTCAACAATGCGCTCAAGTGTTGGGAATACCGTCAGAAGACAGCAAGCGATTTGGTTGAAATCGCATCACAAACAAAGAATGGCCCGGAACTCCTATCAGACGACCTTTTCTGGGCCCGAAATCATCTGTTACGGAGATGAGCTCTGTAATTCTCGTAGCTCTCTGAATAAGCTTCAGTTTGAGCTTTGGTTCAACTCAATCGGACTTACGGTTTGAAAGTTATGCCCATTTCCGTGAACGCATGCAGAACCGGAAACTTGGAATTGGAATTAGCATATCCCTTTCGGATCGGATCGGCTCGGCCTAGGAGGACCGGATCGGATTAAGACATCACTCCTTCACCAACTCAGCATCTTCCCTTCAACGCACAGGTGCCGGCTCGGATTGGAGACCCCGGTTCGGATCGGGATGAGGCAGACCCGACCCGCCTGCATTAATCTACACAAAACTTCGCAATGTCTTCGGCTCGAAAGCTCCGCACCGGTTCGGATCGGGACCGAACCGATCCCCTTCGACTCTGCACAGAAGTGCGCGCACGCTATCTGCTGGAACAACCGGCTCGGTTCGGATCCGATCCGAACCGACTGGGCCTGCTGCTGCCACACTTCAGATTTGACCGATTCTCTTGCCATAACCACCTCGTACAAACGCGGATCGGCCTCCACCTGTCCTAGCACGACGTGATGACCACTTCTCCACTACTTCCGAGATCACCTCAGCGCGTGCCACGTGCGCCTCCGATCCGAACCGATTCAGACTCCCTGGCACTCATCTACGCCTGTAAATACACAACAACATGGCCATTTCAAGGGACTTTTGGCACTTGTTCTGGAGGGATTCCACCATTATCGACACAAGGACTTTGTGAACAGCGGAAGACCGCCCTCTAATCAATCAAAACACGAGGATTTCGTGTATAATCTTCCCTTTAATCTCCTCTTCTTCACTGTAAACACGAGGATTTCGTGTATAAACTGCAAACAAACATCATTGTAATAGTTTTCTTAGGATTTAAGAAACTATAAAGTGGACGTAGGCTTGGATTGAGCCGAACCACTATAAAAATATTGTGCGTCTCCTTTACTTTTACTGCTTTTTCTGCATTGTTCTGTGGTCGTGAGGTTGTCACGTTGAATTTGGGTGTTAGTACCAAAATTTGGTCTAACATTTTCACATATATTTGCTTTCTCTTCTTCGCAGGTATGGATTATACTCGCAGCTGGCAGGCCCGGCGCGGCCTTGGATTTCTTGGATTATCCAGAACACATCTTCCTTCATTCAGCAAGATATGTTCTAGGGGGCAAAATGTTGACCCGCGTTTTAGTCAAAGCAGTCATACATGGAATCTCTTCTCAACAATGCGCTCAAGTGTTGGGAATACCGTCAGAAGACAGCAAGCGATTTGGTTGAAATCGCATCACAAACAAAGAATGGCCCGGAACTCCTATCAGACGACCTTTTCTGGGCCCGAAATCATCTGTTACGGAGATGAGCTCTGTAATTCTCGTAGCTCTCTGAATAAGCTTCAGTTTGAGCTTTGGTTCAACTCAATCGGACTTACGGTTTGAAAGTTATGCCCATTTCCGTGAACGCATGCAGAACCGGAAACTTGGAATTGGAATTAGCATATCCCTTTCGGATCGGATCGGCTCGGCCTAGGAGGACCGGATCGGATTAAGACATCACTCCTTCACCAACTCAGCATCTTCCCTTCAACGCACAGGTGCCGGCTCGGATTGGAGACCCCGGTTCGGATCGGGATGAGGCAGACCCGACCCGCCTGCATTAATCTACACAAAACTTCGCAATGTCTTCGGCTCGAAAGCTCCGCACCGGTTCGGATCGGGACCGAACCGATCCCCTTCGACTCTGCACAGAAGTGCGCGCACGCTATCTGCTGGAACAACCGGCTCGGTTCGGATCCGATCCGAACCGACTGGGCCTGCTGCTGCCACACTTCAGATTTGACCGATTCTCTTGCCATAACCACCTCGTACAAACGCGGATCGGCCTCCACCTGTCCTAGCACGACGTGATGACCACTTCTCCACTACTTCCGAGATCACCTCAGCGCGTGCCACGTGCGCCTCCGATCCGAACCGATTCAGACTCCCTGGCACTCATCTACGCCTGTAAATACACAACAACATGGCCATTTCAAGGGACTTTTGGCACTTGTTCTGGAGGGATTCCACCATTATCGACACAAGGACTTTGTGAACAGCGGAAGACCGCCCTCTAATCAATCAAAACACGAGGATTTCGTGTATAATCTTCCCTTTAATCTCCTCTTCTTCACTGTAAACACGAGGATTTCGTGTATAAACTGCAAACAAACATCATTGTAATAGTTTTCTTAGGATTTAAGAAACTATAAAGTGGACGTAGGCTTGGATTGAGCCGAACCACTATAAAAATATTGTGCGTCTCCTTTACTTTTACTGCTTTTTCTGCATTGTTCTGTGGTCGTGAGGTTGTCACGTTGAATTTGGGTGTTAGTACCAAAATTTGGTCTAACATTTTCACATATATTTGCTTTCTCTTCTTCGCAGGTATGGATTATACTCGCAGCTGGCAGGCCCGGCGCGGCCTTGGATTTCTTGGATTATCCAGAACACATCTTCCTTCATTGAGCAAGATATGTTCTAGGGGGCAAAATGTTGACCCGCGTTTTAGTCAAAGCAGTCATACATGGAATCTCTTCTCAACAATGCGCTCAAGTGTTGGGAATACCGTCAGAAGACAGCAAGCGATTTGGTTGAAATCGCATCACAAACAAAGAATGGCCCGGAACTCCTATCAGACGACCTTTTCTGGGCCCGAAATCATCAGTTACGGAGCTGAGCTCTGTAATTCTCGTAGCTCTCTGAATAAGCTTCAGTTTGAGCTTTGGTTCAACTCAATCGGACTTACGGTTTGAAAGTTATGCCCATTTCCGTGAACGCATGCAGAACCGGAAACTTGGATTTGGAATTAGCATATCCCTTTCGGATCGGATCGGCTCGGCCTAGGAGGACCGGATCGGATTAAGACATAACTCCTTCACCAACTCAGCATCTTCCCTTCAACGCACAGGTGCCGGCTCGGATTGGAGACCCCGGTTCGGATCGGGATGAGGCAGACCCGACCCGCCTGCATTAATCTACACAAAACTTCGCAATGTCTTCGGCTCGAAAGCTCCGCACCGGTTCGGATCGGGACCGAACCGATCCCCTTCGACTCTGCACAGAAGTGCGCGCACGCTCTCTGCTGGAACAACCGGCTCGGTTCGGATCCGATCCGAACCGACTGGGCCTGCTGCTGCCACACTTCAGATTTGACCGATTCTCTTGCCATAACCACCTCGTACAAACGCGGATCGGCCTCCACCTGTCCTAGCACGACGTGATGACCACTTCTCCACTACTTCCGAGATCACCTCAGCGCGTGCCACGTGCGCCTCCGATCCGAACCGATTCAGACTCCCTGGCACTCCTCTACGCCTGTAAATACACAACAACATGGCCATTTCAAGGGACTTTTGGCACTTGTTCTGGAGGGATTCCACCATTATCGACACAAGGACTTTGTGAACAGCGGAAGACCGCCCTCTAATCAATCAAAACACGAGGATTTCGTGTATAATCTTCCCTTTAATCTCCTCTTCTTCACTGTAAACACGAGGATTTCGTGTATAAACTGCAAACAAACATCATTGTAATAGTTTTCTTAGGATTTAAGAAACTATAAAGTGGACGTAGGCTTGGATTGAGCCGAACCACTATAAAAATATTGTGCGTCTCCTTTACTTTTACTGCTTTTTCTGCATTGTTCTGTGGTCGTGAGGTTGTCACGTTGAATTTGGGTGTTAGTACCAAAATTTGGTCTAACATTTTCACATATATTTGCTTTCTCTTCTTCGCAGGTATGGATTATACTCGCAGCTGGCAGGCCCGGCGCGGCCTTGGATTTCTTGGATTATCCAGAACACATCTTCCTTCATTCAGCAAGATATGTTCTAGGGGGCAAAATGTTGACCCGCGTTTTAGTCAAAGCAGTCATACATGGAATCTCTTCTCAACAATGCGCTCAAGTGTTGGGAATACCGTCAGAAGACAGCAAGCGATTTGGTTGAAATCGCATCACAAACAAAGAATGGCCCGGAACTCCTATCAGACGACCTTTTCTGGGCCCGAAATCATCTGTTACGGAGATGAGCTCTGTAATTCTCGTAGCTCTCTGAATAAGCTTCAGTTTGAGCTTTGGTTCAACTCAATCGGACTTACGGTTTGAAAGTTATGCCCATTTCCGTGAACGCATGCAGAACCGGAAACTTGGAATTGGAATTAGCATATCCCTTTCGGATCGGATCGGCTCGGCCTAGGAGGACCGGATCGGATTAAGACATCACTCCTTCACCAACTCAGCATCTTCCCTTCAACGCACAGGTGCCGGCTCGGATTGGAGACCCCGGTTCGGATCGGGATGAGGCAGACCCGACCCGCCTGCATTAATCTACACAAAACTTCGCAATGTCTTCGGCTCGAAAGCTCCGCACCGGTTCGGATCGGGACCGAACCGATCCCCTTCGACTCTGCACAGAAGTGCGCGCACGCTATCTGCTGGAACAACCGGCTCGGTTCGGATCCGATCCGAACCGACTGGGCCTGCTGCTGCCACACTTCAGATTTGACCGATTCTCTTGCCATAACCACCTCGTACAAACGCGGATCGGCCTCCACCTGTCCTAGCACGACGTGATGACCACTTCTCCACTACTTCCGAGATCACCTCAGCGCGTGCCACGTGCGCCTCCGATCCGAACCGATTCAGACTCCCTGGCACTCATCTACGCCTGTAAATACACAACAACATGGCCATTTCAAGGGACTTTTGGCACTTGTTCTGGAGGGATTCCACCATTATCGACACAAGGACTTTGTGAACAGCGGAAGACCGCCCTCTAATCAATCAAAACACGAGGATTTCGTGTATAATCTTCCCTTTAATCTCCTCTTCTTCACTGTAAACACGAGGATTTCGTGTATAAACTGCAAACAAACATCATTGTAATAGTTTTCTTAGGATTTAAGAAACTATAAAGTGGACGTAGGCTTGGATTGAGCCGAACCACTATAAAAATATTGTGCGTCTCCTTTACTTTTACTGCTTTTTCTGCATTGTTCTTTGGTCGTGAGGTTGTCACGTTGAATTTGCGTGTTAGTACCAAAATTTGGTCTAACATTTTCACATATATTTGCTTTCTCTTCTTCGCAGGTATGGATTATACTCGCAGCTGGCAGGCCCGGCGCGGCCTTGGATTTCTTGGATTATCCAGAACACATCTTCCTTCATTGAGCAAGATATGTTCTAGGGGGCAAAATGTTGACCCGCGTTTTAGTCAAAGCAGTCATACATGGAATCTCTTCTCAACAATGCGCTCAAGTGTTGGGAATACCGTCAGAAGACAGCAAGCGATTTGGTTGAAATCGCATCACAAACAAAGAATGGCCCGGAACTCCTATCAGACGACCTTTTCTGGGCCCGAAATCATCTGTTACGGAGATGAGCTCTGTAATTCTCGTAGCTCTCTGAATAAGCTTCAGTTTGAGCTTTGGTTCAACTCAATCGGACTTACGGTTTGAAAGTTATGCCCATTTCCGTGAACGCATGCAGAACCGGAAACTTGGAATTGGAATTAGCATATCCCTTTCGGATCGGATCGGCTCGGCCTAGGAGGACCGGATCGGATTAAGACATCACTCCTTCACCAACTCAGCATCTTCCCTTCAACGCACAGGTGCCGGCTCGGATTGGAGACCCCGGTTCGGATCGGGATGAGGCAGACCCGACCCGCCTGCATTAATCTACACAAAACTTCGCAATGTCTTCGGCTCGAAAGCTCCGCACCGGTTCGGATCGGGACCGAACCGATCCCCTTCGACTCTGCACAGAAGTGCGCGCACGCTATCTGCTGGAACAACCGGCTCGGTTCGGATCCTATCCGAACCGACTGGGCCTGCTGCTGCCACACTTCAGATTTGACCGATTCTCTTGCCATAACCACCTCGTACAAACGCGGATCGGCCTCCACCTGTCCTAGCACGACGTGATGACCACTTCTCCACTACTTCCGAGATCACCTCAGCGCGTGCCACGTGCGCCTCCGATCCGAACCGATTCAGACTCCCTGGCACTCATCTACGCCTGTAAATACACAACAACATGGCCATTTCAAGGGACTTTTGGCACTTGTTCTGGAGGGATTCCACCATTATCGACACAAGGACTTTGTGAACAGCGGAAGACCGCCCTCTAATCAATCAAAACACGAGGATTTCGTGTATAATCTTCCCTTTAATCTCCTCTTCTTCACTGTAAACACGAGGATTTCGTGTATAAACTGCAAACAAACATCATTGTAATAGTTTTCTTAGGATTTAAGAAACTATAAAGTGGACGTAGGCTTGGATTGAGCCGAACCACTATAAAAATATTGTGCGTCTCCTTTACTTTTACTGCTTTTTCTGCATTGTTCTGTGGTCGTGAGGTTGTCACGTTGAATTTGGGTGTTAGTACCAAAATTTGGTCTAACATTTTCACATATATTTGCTTTCTCTTCTTCGCAGGTATGGATTATACTCGCAGCTGGCAGGCCCGGCGCGGCCTTGGATTTCTTGGATTATCCAGAACACATCTTCCTTCATTGAGCAAGATATGTTCTAGGGGGCAAAATGTTGACCCGCGTTTTAGTCAAAGCAGTCATACATGGAATCTCTTCTCAACAATGCGCTCAAGTGTTGGGAATACCGTCAGAAGACAGCAAGCGATTTGGTTGAAATCGCATCACAAACAAAGAATGGCCCGGAACTCCTATCAGACGACCTTTTCTGGGCCCGAAATCATCAGTTACGGAGCTGAGCTCTGTAATTCTCGTAGCTCTCTGAATAAGCTTCAGTTTGAGCTTTGGTTCAACTCAATCGGACTTACGGTTTGAAAGTTATGCCCATTTCCGTGAACGCATGCAGAACCGGAAACTTGGATTTGGAATTAGCATATCCCTTTCGGATCGGATCGGCTCGGCCTAGGAGGACCGGATCGGATTAAGACATAACTCCTTCACCAACTCAGCATCTTCCCTTCAACGCACAGGTGCCGGCTCGGATTGGAGACCCCGGTTCGGATCGGGATGAGGCAGACCCGACCCGCCTGCATTAATCTACACAAAACTTCGCAATGTCTTCGGCTCGAAAGCTCCGCACCGGTTCGGATCGGGACCGAACCGATCCCCTTCGACTCTGCACAGAAGTGCGCGCACGCTCTCTGCTGGAACAACCGGCTCGGTTCGGATCCGATCCGAACCGACTGGGCCTGCTGCTGCCACACTTCAGATTTGACCGATTCTCTTGCCATAACCACCTCGTACAAACGCGGATCGGCCTCCACCTGTCCTAGCACGACGTGATGACCACTTCTCCACTACTTCCGAGATCACCTCAGCGCGTGCCACGTGCGCCTCCGATCCGAACCGATTCAGACTCCCTGGCACTCCTCTACGCCTGTAAATACACAACAACATGGCCATTTCAAGGGACTTTTGGCACTTGTTCTGGAGGGATTCCACCATTATCGACACAAGGACTTTGTGAACAGCGGAAGACCGCCCTCTAATCAATCAAAACACGAGGATTTCGTGTATAATCTTCCCTTTAATCTCCTCTTCTTCACTGTAAACACGAGGATTTCGTGTATAAACTGCAAACAAACATCATTGTAATAGTTTTCTTAGGATTTAAGAAACTATAAAGTGGACGTAGGCTTGGATTGAGCCGAACCACTATAAAAATATTGTGCGTCTCCTTTACTTTTACTGCTTTTTCTGCATTGTTCTGTGGTCGTGAGGTTGTCACGTTGAATTTGGGTGTTAGTACCAAAATTTGGTCTAACATTTTCACATATATTTGCTTTCTCTTCTTCGCAGGTATGGATTATACTCGCAGCTGGCAGGCCCGGCGCGGCCTTGGATTTCTTGGATTATCCAGAACACATCTTCCTTCATTGAGCAAGATATGTTCTAGGGGGCAAAATGTTGACCCGCGTTTTAGTCAAAGCAGTCATACATGGAATCTCTTCTCAACAATGCGCTCAAGTGTTGGGAATACCGTCAGAAGACAGCAAGCGATTTGGTTGAAATCGCATCACAAACAAAGAATGGCCCGGAACTCCTATCAGACGACCTTTTCTGGGCCCGAAATCATCAGTTACGGAGCTGAGCTCTGTAATTCTCGTAGCTCTCTGAATAAGCTTCAGTTTGAGCTTTGGTTCAACTCAATCGGACTTACGGTTTGAAAGTTATGCCCATTTCCGTGAACGCATGCAGAACCGGAAACTTGGATTTGGAATTAGCATATCCCTTTCGGATCGGATCGGCTCGGCCTAGGAGGACCGGATCGGATTAAGACATAACTCCTTCACCAACTCAGCATCTTCCCTTCAACGCACAGGTGCCGGCTCGGATTGGAGACCCCGGTTCGGATCGGGATGAGGCAGACCCGACCCGCCTGCATTAATCTACACAAAACTTCGCAATGTCTTCGGCTCGAAAGCTCCGCACCGGTTCGGATCGGGACCGAACCGATCCCCTTCGACTCTGCACAGAAGTGCGCGCACGCTCTCTGCTGGAACAACCGGCTCGGTTCGGATCCGATCCGAACCGACTGGGCCTGCTGCTGCCACACTTCAGATTTGACCGATTCTCTTGCCATAACCACCTCGTACAAACGCGGATCGGCCTCCACCTGTCCTAGCACGACGTGATGACCACTTCTCCACTACTTCCGAGATCACCTCAGCGCGTGCCACGTGCGCCTCCGATCCGAACCGATTCAGACTCCCTGGCACTCATCTACGCCTGTAAATACACAACAACATGGCCATTTCAAGGGACTTTTGGCACTTGTTCTGGAGGGATTCCACCATTATCGACACAAGGACTTTGTGAACAGCGGAAGACCGCCCTCTAATCAATCAAAACACGAGGATTTCGTGTATAATCTTCCCTTTAATCTCCTCTTCTTCACTGTAAACACGAGGATTTCGTGTATAAACTGCAAACAAACATCATTGTAATAGTTTTCTTAGGATTTAAGAAACTATAAAGTGGACGTAGGCTTGGATTGAGCCGAACCACTATAAAAATATTGCGCGTCTCCTTTACTTTTACTGCTTTTTCTGCATTGTTCTGTGGTCGTGAGGTTGTCACGTTGAATTTGGGTGTTAGTACCAAAATTTGGTCTAACATTTTCACATATATTTGCTTTCTCTTCTTCGCAGGTATGGATTATACTCGCAGCTGGCAGGCCCGGCGCGGCCTTGGATTTCTTGGATTATCCAGAACACATCTTCCTTCATTGAGCAAGATATGTTCTAGGGGGCAAAATGTTGACCCGCGTTTTAGTCAAAGCAGTCATACATGGAATCTCTTCTCAACAATGCGCTCAAGTGTTGGGAATACCGTCAGAAGACAGCAAGCGATTTGGTTGAAATCGCATCACAAACAAAGAATGGCCCGGAACTCCTATCAGACGACCTTTTCTGGGCCCGAAATCATCAGTTATGGAGCTGAGCTCTGTAATTCTCGTAGCTCTCTGAATAAGCTTCAGTTTGAGCTTTGGTTCAACTCAATCGGACTTACGGTTTGAAAGTTATGCCCATTTCCGTGAACGCATGCAGAACCGGAAACTTGGATTTGGAATTAGCATATCCCTTTCGGATCGGATCGGCTCGGCCTAGGAGGACCGGATCGGATTAAGACATAACTCCTTCACCAACTCAGCATCTTCCCTTCAACGCACAGGTGCCGGCTCGGATTGGAGACCCCGGTTCGGATCGGGATGAGGCAGACCCGACCCGCCTGCATTAATCTACACAAAACTTCGCAATGTCTTCGGCTCGAAAGCTCCGCACCGGTTCGGATCGGGACCGAACCGATCCCCTTCGACTCTGCACAGAAGTGCGCGCACGCTCTCTCCTGGAACAACCGGCTCGGTTCGGATCCGATCCGAACCGACTGGGCCTGCTGCTGCCACACTTCAGATTTGACCGATTCTCTTGCCATAACCACCTCGTACAAACGCGGATCGGCCTCCACCTGTCCTAGCACGACGTGATGACCACTTCTCCACTACTTCCGAGATCACCTCAGCGCGTGCCACGTGCGCCTCCGATCCGAACCGATTCAGACTCCCTGGCACTCCTCTACGCCTGTAAATACACAACAACATGGCCATTTCAAGGGACTTTTGGCACTTGTTCTGGAGGGATTCCACCATTATCGACACAAGGACTTTGTGAACAGCGGAAGACCGCCCTCTAATCAATCAAAACACGAGGATTTCGTGTATAATCTTCCCTTTAATCTCCTCTTCTTCACTGTAAACACGAGGATTTCGTGTATAAACTGCAAACAAACATCATTGTAATAGTTTTCTTAGGATTTAAGAAACTATAAAGTGGACGTAGGCTTGGATTGAGCCGAACCACTATAAAAATATTGTGCGTCTCCTTTACTTTTACTGCTTTTTCTGCATTGTTCTGTGGTCGTGAGGTTGTCACGTTGAATTTGGGTGTTAGTACCAAAATTTGGTCTAACATTTTCACATATATTTGCTTTCTCTTCTTCGCAGGTATGGATTATACTCGCAGCTGGCAGGCCCGGCGCGGCCTTGGATTTCTTGGATTATCCAGAACACATCTTCCTTCATTGAGCAAGATATGTTCTAGGGGGCAAAATGTTGACCCGCGTTTTAGTCAAAGCAGTCATACATGGAATCTCTTCTCAACAATGCGCTCAAGTGTTGGGAATACCGTCAGAAGACAGCAAGCGATTTGGTTGAAATCGCATCACAAACAAAGAATGGCCCGGAACTCCTATCAGACGACCTTTTCTGGGCCCGAAATCATCAGTTACGGAGCTGAGCTCTGTAATTCTCGTAGCTCTCTGAATAAGCTTCAGTTTGAGCTTTGGTTCAACTCAATCGGACTTACGGTTTGAAAGTTATGCCCATTTCCGTGAACGCATGCAGAACCGGAAACTTGGATTTGGAATTAGCATATCCCTTTCGGATCGGATCGGCTCGGCCTAGGAGGACCGGATCGGATTAAGACATAACTCCTTCACCAACTCAGCATCTTCCCTTCAACGCACAGGTGCCGGCTCGGATTGGAGACCCCGGTTCGGATCGGGATGAGGCAGACCCGACCCGCCTGCATTAATCTACACAAAACTTCGCAATGTCTTCGGCTCGAAAGCTCCGCACCGGTTCGGATCGGGACCGAACCGATCCCCTTCGACTCTGCACAGAAGTGCGCGCACGCTCTCTGCTGGAACAACCGGCTCGGTTCGGATCCGATCCGAACCGACTGGGCCTGCTGCTGCCACACTTCAGATTTGACCGATTCTCTTGCCATAACCACCTCGTACAAACGCGGATCGGCCTCCACCTGTCCTAGCACGACGTGATGACCACTTCTCCACTACTTCCGAGATCACCTCAGCGCGTGCCACGTGCGCCTCCGATCCGAACCGATTCAGACTCCCTGGCACTCCTCTACGCCTGTAAATACACAACAACATGGCCATTTCAAGGGACTTTTGGCACTTGTTCTGGAGGGATTCCACCATTATCGACACAAGGACTTTGTGAACAGCGGAAGACCGCCCTCTAATCAATCAAAACACGAGGATTTCGTGTATAATCTTCCCTTTAATCTCCTCTTCTTCACTGTAAACACGAGGATTTCGTGTATAAACTGCAAACAAACATCATTGTAATAGTTTTCTTAGGATTTAAGAAACTATAAAGTGGACGTAGGCTTGGATTGAGCCGAACCACTATAAAAATATTGTGCGTCTCCTTTACTTTTACTGCTTTTTCTGCATTGTTCTGTGGTCGTGAGGTTGTCACGTTGAATTTGGGTGTTAGTACCAAAATTTGGTCTAACATTTTCACATATATTTGCTTTCTCTTCTTCGCAGGTATGGATTATACTCGCAGCTGGCAGGCCCGGCGCGGCCTTGGATTTCTTGGATTATCCAGAACACATCTTCCTTCATTGAGCAAGATATGTTCTAGGGGGCAAAATGTTGACCCGCGTTTTAGTCAAAGCAGTCATACATGGAATCTCTTCTCAACAATGCGCTCAAGTGTTGGGAATACCGTCAGAAGACAGCAAGCGATTTGGTTGAAATCGCATCACAAACAAAGAATGGCCCGGAACTCCTATCAGACGACCTTTTCTGGGCCCGAAATCATCAGTTACGGAGCTGAGCTCTGTAATTCTCGTAGCTCTCTGAATAAGCTTCAGTTTGAGCTTTGGTTCAACTCAATCGGACTTACGGTTTGAAAGTTATGCCCATTTCCGTGAACGCATGCAGAACCGGAAACTTGGATTTGGAATTAGCATATCCCTTTCGGATCGGATCGGCTCGGCCTAGGAGGACCGGATCGGATTAAGACATAACTCCTTCACCAACTCAGCATCTTCCCTTCAACGCACAGGTGCCGGCTCGGATTGGAGACCCCGGTTCGGATCGGGATGAGGCAGACCCGACCCGCCTGCATTAATCTACACAAAACTTCGCAATGTCTTCGGCTCGAAAGCTCCGCACCGGTTCGGATCGGGACCGAACCGATCCCCTTCGACTCTGCACAGAAGTGCGCGCACGCTCTCTGCTGGAACAACCGGCTCGGTTCGGATCCGATCCGAACCGACTGGGCCTGCTGCTGCCACACTTCAGATTTGACCGATTCTCTTGCCATAACCACCTCGTACAAACGCGGATCGGCCTCCACCTGTCCTAGCACGACGTGATGACCACTTCTCCACTACTTCCGAGATCACCTCAGCGCGTGCCACGTGCGCCTCCGATCCGAACCGATTCAGACTCCCTGGCACTCATCTACGCCTGTAAATACACAACAACATGGCCATTTCAAGGGACTTTTGGCACTTGTTCTGGAGGGATTCCACCATTATCGACACAAGGACTTTGTGAACAGCGGAAGACCGCCCTCTAATCAATCAAAACACGAGGATTTCGTGTATAATCTTCCCTTTAATCTCCTCTTCTTCACTGTAAACACGAGGATTTCGTGTATAAACTGCAAACAAACATCATTGTAATAGTTTTCTTAGGATTTAAGAAACTATAAAGTGGACGTAGGCTTGGATTGAGCCGAACCACTATAAAAATATTGCGCGTCTCCTTTACTTTTACTGCTTTTTCTGCATTGTTCTGTGGTCGTGAGGTTGTCACGTTGAATTTGGGTGTTAGTACCAAAATTTGGTCTAACATTTTCACATATATTTGCTTTCTCTTCTTCGCAGGTATGGATTATACTCGCAGCTGGCAGGCCCGGCGCGGCCTTGGATTTCTTGGATTATCCAGAACACATCTTCCTTCATTGAGCAAGATATGTTCTAGGGGGCAAAATGTTGACCCGCGTTTTAGTCAAAGCAGTCATACATGGAATCTCTTCTCAACAATGCGCTCAAGTGTTGGGAATACCGTCAGAAGACAGCAAGCGATTTGGTTGAAATCGCATCACAAACAAAGAATGGCCCGGAACTCCTATCAGACGACCTTTTCTGGGCCCGAAATCATCAGTTATGGAGCTGAGCTCTGTAATTCTCGTAGCTCTCTGAATAAGCTTCAGTTTGAGCTTTGGTTCAACTCAATCGGACTTACGGTTTGAAAGTTATGCCCATTTCCGTGAACGCATGCAGAACCGGAAACTTGGATTTGGAATTAGCATATCCCTTTCGGATCGGATCGGCTCGGCCTAGGAGGACCGGATCGGATTAAGACATAACTCCTTCACCAACTCAGCATCTTCCCTTCAACGCACAGGTGCCGGCTCGGATTGGAGACCCCGGTTCGGATCGGGATGAGGCAGACCCGACCCGCCTGCATTAATCTACACAAAACTTCGCAATGTCTTCGGCTCGAAAGCTCCGCACCGGTTCGGATCGGGACCGAACCGATCCCCTTCGACTCTGCACAGAAGTGCGCGCACGCTCTCTCCTGGAACAACCGGCTCGGTTCGGATCCGATCCGAACCGACTGGGCCTGCTGCTGCCACACTTCAGATTTGACCGATTCTCTTGCCATAACCACCTCGTACAAACGCGGATCGGCCTCCACCTGTCCTAGCACGACGTGATGACCACTTCTCCACTACTTCCGAGATCACCTCAGCGCGTGCCACGTGCGCCTCCGATCCGAACCGATTCAGACTCCCTGGCACTCCTCTACGCCTGTAAATACACAACAACATGGCCATTTCAAGGGACTTTTGGCACTTGTTCTGGAGGGATTCCACCATTATCGACACAAGGACTTTGTGAACAGCGGAAGACCGCCCTCTAATCAATCAAAACACGAGGATTTCGTGTATAATCTTCCCTTTAATCTCCTCTTCTTCACTGTAAACACGAGGATTTCGTGTATAAACTGCAAACAAACATCATTGTAATAGTTTTCTTAGGATTTAAGAAACTATAAAGTGGACGTAGGCTTGGATTGAGCCGAACCACTATAAAAATATTGTGCGTCTCCTTTACTTTTACTGCTTTTTCTGCATTGTTCTGTGGTCGTGAGGTTGTCACGTTGAATTTGGGTGTTAGTACCAAAATTTGGTCTAACATTTTCACATATATTTGCTTTCTCTTCTTCGCAGGTATGGATTATACTCGCAGCTGGCAGGCCCGGCGCGGCCTTGGATTTCTTGGATTATCCAGAACACATCTTCCTTCATTGAGCAAGATATGTTCTAGGGGGCAAAATGTTGACCCACGTTTTAGTCAAAGCAGTCATACATGGAATCTCTTCTCAACAATGCGCTCAAGTGTTGGGAATACCGTCAGAAGACAGCAAGCGATTTGGTTGAAATCGCATCACAAACAAAGAATGGCCCGGAACTCCTATCAGACGACCTTTTCTGGGCCCGAAATCATCAGTTACGGAGCTGAGCTCTGTAATTCTCGTAGCTCTCTGAATAAGCTTCAGTTTGAGCTTTGGTTCAACTCAATCGGACTTACGGTTTGAAAGTTATGCCCATTTCCGTGAACGCATGCAGAACCGGAAACTTGGATTTGGAATTAGCATATCCCTTTCGGATCGGATCGGCTCGGCCTAGGAGGACCGGATCGGATTAAGACATAACTCCTTCACCAACTCAGCATCTTCCCTTCAACGCACAGGTGCCGGCTCGGATTGGAGACCCCGGTTCGGATCGGGATGAGGCAGACCCGACCCGCCTGCATTAATCTACACAAAACTTCGCAATGTCTTCGGCTCGAAAGCTCCGCACCGGTTCGGATCGGGACCGAACCGATCCCCTTCGACTCTGCACAGAAGTGCGCGCACGCTCTCTGCTGGAACAACCGGCTCGGTTCGGATCCGATCCGAACCGACTGGGCCTGCTGCTGCCACACTTCAGATTTGACCGATTCTCTTGCCATAACCACCTCGTACAAACGCGGATCGGCCTCCACCTGTCCTAGCACGACGTGATGACCACTTCTCCACTACTTCCGAGATCACCTCAGCGCGTGCCACGTGCGCCTCCGATCCGAACCGATTCAGACTCCCTGGCACTCATCTACGCCTGTAAATACACAACAACATGGCCATTTCAAGGGACTTTTGGCACTTGTTCTGGAGGGATTCCACCATTATCGACACAAGGACTTTGTGAACAGCGGAAGACCGCCCTCTAATCAATCAAAACACGAGGATTTCGTGTATAATCTTCCCTTTAATCTCCTCTTCTTCACTGTAAACACGAGGATTTCGTGTATAAACTGCAAACAAACATCATTGTAATAGTTTTCTTAGGATTTAAGAAACTATAAAGTGGACGTAGGCTTGGATTGAGCCGAACCACTATAAAAATATTGCGCGTCTCCTTTACTTTTACTGCTTTTTCTGCATTGTTCTGTGGTCGTGAGGTTGTCACGTTGAATTTGGGTGTTAGTACCAAAATTTGGTCTAACATTTTCACATATATTTGCTTTCTCTTCTTCGCAGGTATGGATTATACTCGCAGCTGGCAGGCCCGGCGCGGCCTTGGATTTCTTGGATTATCCAGAACACATCTTCCTTCATTGAGCAAGATATGTTCTAGGGGGCAAAATGTTGACCCGCGTTTTAGTCAAAGCAGTCATACATGGAATCTCTTCTCAACAATGCGCTCAAGTGTTGGGAATACCGTCAGAAGACAGCAAGCGATTTGGTTGAAATCGCATCACAAACAAAGAATGGCCCGGAACTCCTATCAGACGACCTTTTCTGGGCCCGAAATCATCAGTTACGGAGCTGAGCTCTGTAATTCTCGTAGCTCTCTGAATAAGCTTCAGTTTGAGCTTTGGTTCAACTCAATCGGACTTACGGTTTGAAAGTTATGCCCATTTCCGTGAACGCATGCAGAACCGGAAACTTGGATTTGGAATTAGCATATCCCTTTCGGATCGGATCGGCTCGGCCTAGGAGGACCGGATCGGATTAAGACATAACTCCTTCACCAACTCAGCATCTTCCCTTCAACGCACAGGTGCCGGCTCGGATTGGAGACCCCGGTTCGGATCGGGATGAGGCAGACCCGACCCGCCTGCATTAATCTACACAAAACTTCGCAATGTCTTCGGCTCGAAAGCTCCGCACCGGTTCGGATCGGGACCGAACCGATCCCCTTCGACTCTGCACAGAAGTGCGCGCACGCTCTCTGCTGGAACAACCGGCTCGGTTCGGATCCGATCCGAACCGACTGGGCCTGCTGCTGCCACACTTCAGATTTGACCGATTCTCTTGCCATAACCACCTCGTACAAACGCGGATCGGCCTCCACCTGTCCTAGCACGACGTGATGACCACTTCTCCACTACTTCCGAGATCACCTCAGCGCGTGCCACGTGCGCCTCCGATCCGAACCGATTCAGACTCCCTGGCACTCATCTACGCCTGTAAATACACAACAACATGGCCATTTCAAGGGACTTTTGGCACTTGTTCTGGAGGGATTCCACCATTATCGACACAAGGACTTTGTGAACAGCGGAAGACCGCCCTCTAATCAATCAAAACACGAGGATTTCGTGTATAATCTTCCCTTTAATCTCCTCTTCTTCACTGTAAACACGAGGATTTCGTGTATAAACTGCAAACAAACATCATTGTAATAGTTTTCTTAGGATTTAAGAAACTATAAAGTGGACGTAGGCTTGGATTGAGCCGAACCACTATAAAAATATTGCGCGTCTCCTTTACTTTTACTGCTTTTTCTGCATTGTTCTGTGGTCGTGAGGTTGTCACGTTGAATTTGGGTGTTAGTACCAAAATTTGGTCTAACATTTTCACATATATTTGCTTTCTCTTCTTCGCAGGTATGGATTATACTCGCAGCTGGCAGGCCCGGCGCGGCCTTGGATTTCTTGGATTATCCAGAACACATCTTCCTTCATTGAGCAAGATATGTTCTAGGGGGCAAAATGTTGACCCGCGTTTTAGTCAAAGCAGTCATACATGGAATCTCTTCTCAACAATGCGCTCAAGTGTTGGGAATACCGTCAGAAGACAGCAAGCGATTTGGTTGAAATCGCATCACAAACAAAGAATGGCCCGGAACTCCTATCAGACGACCTTTTCTGGGCCCGAAATCATCAGTTATGGAGCTGAGCTCTGTAATTCTCGTAGCTCTCTGAATAAGCTTCAGTTTGAGCTTTGGTTCAACTCAATCGGACTTACGGTTTGAAAGTTATGCCCATTTCCGTGAACGCATGCAGAACCGGAAACTTGGATTTGGAATTAGCATATCCCTTTCGGATCGGATCGGCTCGGCCTAGGAGGACCGGATCGGATTAAGACATAACTCCTTCACCAACTCAGCATCTTCCCTTCAACGCACAGGTGCCGGCTCGGATTGGAGACCCCGGTTCGGATCGGGATGAGGCAGACCCGACCCGCCTGCATTAATCTACACAAAACTTCGCAATGTCTTCGGCTCGAAAGCTCCGCACCGGTTCGGATCGGGACCGAACCGATCCCCTTCGACTCTGCACAGAAGTGCGCGCACGCTCTCTCCTGGAACAACCGGCTCGGTTCGGATCCGATCCGAACCGACTGGGCCTGCTGCTGCCACACTTCAGATTTGACCGATTCTCTTGCCATAACCACCTCGTACAAACGCGGATCGGCCTCCACCTGTCCTAGCACGACGTGATGACCACTTCTCCACTACTTCCGAGATCACCTCAGCGCGTGCCACGTGCGCCTCCGATCCGAACCGATTCAGACTCCCTGGCACTCCTCTACGCCTGTAAATACACAACAACATGGCCATTTCAAGGGACTTTTGGCACTTGTTCTGGAGGGATTCCACCATTATCGACACAAGGACTTTGTGAACAGCGGAAGACCGCCCTCTAATCAATCAAAACACGAGGATTTCGTGTATAATCTTCCCTTTAATCTCCTCTTCTTCACTGTAAACACGAGGATTTCGTGTATAAACTGCAAACAAACATCATTGTAATAGTTTTCTTAGGATTTAAGAAACTATAAAGTGGACGTAGGCTTGGATTGAGCCGAACCACTATAAAAATATTGTGCGTCTCCTTTACTTTTACTGCTTTTTCTGCATTGTTCTGTGGTCGTGAGGTTGTCACGTTGAATTTGGGTGTTAGTACCAAAATTTGGTCTAACATTTTCACATATATTTGCTTTCTCTTCTTCGCAGGTATGGATTATACTCGCAGCTGGCAGGCCCGGCGCGGCCTTGGATTTCTTGGATTATCCAGAACACATCTTCCTTCATTGAGCAAGATATGTTCTAGGGGGCAAAATGTTGACCCGCGTTTTAGTCAAAGCAGTCATACATGGAATCTCTTCTCAACAATGCGCTCAAGTGTTGGGAATACCGTCAGAAGACAGCAAGCGATTTGGTTGAAATCGCATCACAAACAAAGAATGGCCCGGAACTCCTATCAGACGACCTTTTCTGGGCCCGAAATCATCAGTTACGGAGCTGAGCTCTGTAATTCTCGTAGCTCTCTGAATAAGCTTCAGTTTGAGCTTTGGTTCAACTCAATCGGACTTACGGTTTGAAAGTTATGCCCATTTCCGTGAACGCATGCAGAACCGGAAACTTGGATTTGGAATTAGCATATCCCTTTCGGATTGGATCGGCTCGGCCTAGGAGGACCGGATCGGATTAAGACATAACTCCTTCACCAACTCAGCATCTTCCCTTCAACGCACAGGTGCCGGCTCGGATTGGAGACCCCGGTTCGGATCGGGATGAGGCAGACCCGACCCGCCTGCATTAATCTACACAAAACTTCGCAATGTCTTCGGCTCGAAAGCTCCGCACCGGTTCGGATCGGGACCGAACCGATCCCCTTCGACTCTGCACAGAAGTGCGCGCACGCTCTCTGCTGGAACAACCGGCTCGGTTCGGATCCGATCCGAACCGACTGGGCCTGCTGCTGCCACACTTCAGATTTGACCGATTCTCTTGCCATAACCACCTCGTACAAACGCGGATCGGCCTCCACCTGTCCTAGCACGACGTGATGACCACTTCTCCACTACTTCCGAGATCACCTCAGCGCGTGCCACGTGCGCCTCCGATCCGAACCGATTCAGACTCCCTGGCACTCATCTACGCCTGTAAATACACAACAACATGGCCATTTCAAGGGACTTTTGGCACTTGTTCTGGAGGGATTCCACCATTATCGACACAAGGACTTTGTGAACAGCGGAAGACCGCCCTCTAATCAATCAAAACACGAGGATTTCGTGTATAATCTTCCCTTTAATCTCCTCTTCTTCACTGTAAACACGAGGATTTCGTGTATAAACTGCAAACAAACATCATTGTAATAGTTTTCTTAGGATTTAAGAAACTATAAAGTGGACGTAGGCTTGGATTGAGCCGAACCACTATAAAAATATTGCGCGTCTCCTTTACTTTTACTGCTTTTTCTGCATTGTTCTGTGGTCGTGAGGTTGTCACGTTGAATTTGGGTGTTAGTACCAAAATTTGGTCTAACATTTTCACATATATTTGCTTTCTCTTCTTCGCAGGTATGGATTATACTCGCAGCTGGCAGGCCCGGCGCGGCCTTGGATTTCTTGGATTATCCAGAACACATCTTCCTTCATTGAGCAAGATATGTTCTAGGGGGCAAAATGTTGACCCGCGTTTTAGTCAAAGCAGTCATACATGGAATCTCTTCTCAACAATGCGCTCAAGTGTTGGGAATACCGTCAGAAGACAGCAAGCGATTTGGTTGAAATCGCATCACAAACAAAGAATGGCCCGGAACTCCTATCAGACGACCTTTTCTGGGCCCGAAATCATCAGTTACGGAGCTGAGCTCTGTAATTCTCGTAGCTCTCTGAATAAGCTTCAGTTTGAGCTTTGGTTCAACTCAATCGGACTTACGGTTTGAAAGTTATGCCCATTTCCGTGAACGCATGCAGAACCGGAAACTTGGATTTGGAATTAGCATATCCCTTTCGGATCGGATCGGCTCGGCCTAGGAGGACCGGATCGGATTAAGACATAACTCCTTCACCAACTCAGCATCTTCCCTTCAACGCACAGGTGCCGGCTCGGATTGGAGACCCCGGTTCGGATCGGGATGAGGCAGACCCGACCCGCCTGCATTAATCTACACAAAACTTCGCAATGTCTTCGGCTCGAAAGCTCCGCACCGGTTCGGATCGGGACCGAACCGATCCCCTTCGACTCTGCACAGAAGTGCGCGCACGCTCTCTGCTGGAACAACCGGCTCGGTTCGGATCCGATCCGAACCGACTGGGCCTGCTGCTGCCACACTTCAGATTTGACCGATTCTCTTGCCATAACCACCTCGTACAAACGCGGATCGGCCTCCACCTGTCCTAGCACGACGTGATGACCACTTCTCCACTACTTCCGAGATCACCTCAGCGCGTGCCACGTGCGCCTCCGATCCGAACCGATTCAGACTCCCTGGCACTCATCTACGCCTGTAAATACACAACAACATGGCCATTTCAAGGGACTTTTGGCACTTGTTCTGGAGGGATTCCACCATTATCGACACAAGGACTTTGTGAACAGCGGAAGACCGCCCTCTAATCAATCAAAACACGAGGATTTCGTGTATAATCTTCCCTTTAATCTCCTCTTCTTCACTGTAAACACGAGGATTTCGTGTATAAACTGCAAACAAACATCATTGTAATAGTTTTCTTAGGATTTAAGAAACTATAAAGTGGACGTAGGCTTGGATTGAGCCGAACCACTATAAAAATATTGCGCGTCTCCTTTACTTTTACTGCTTTTTCTGCATTGTTCTGTGGTCGTGAGGTTGTCACGTTGAATTTGGGTGTTAGTACCAAAATTTGGTCTAACATTTTCACATATATTTGCTTTCTCTTCTTCGCAGGTATGGATTATACTCGCAGCTGGCAGGCCCGGCGCGGCCTTGGATTTCTTGGATTATCCAGAACACATCTTCCTTCATTGAGCAAGATATGTTCTAGGGGGCAAAATGTTGACCCGCGTTTTAGTCAAAGCAGTCATACATGGAATCTCTTCTCAACAATGCGCTCAAGTGTTGGGAATACCGTCAGAAGACAGCAAGCGATTTGGTTGAAATCGCATCACAAACAAAGAATGGCCCGGAACTCCTATCAGACGACCTTTTCTGGGCCCGAAATCATCAGTTACGGAGCTGAGCTCTGTAATTCTCGTAGCTCTCTGAATAAGCTTCAGTTTGAGCTTTGGTTCAACTCAATCGGACTTACGGTTTGAAAGTTATGCCCATTTCCGTGAACGCATGCAGAACCGGAAACTTGGATTTGGAATTAGCATATCCCTTTCGGATCGGATCGGCTCGGCCTAGGAGGACCGGATCGGATTAAGACATAACTCCTTCACCAACTCAGCATCTTCCCTTCAACGCACAGGTGCCGGCTCGGATTGGAGACCCCGGTTCGGATCGGGATGAGGCAGACCCGACCCGCCTGCATTAATCTACACAAAACTTCGCAATGTCTTCGGCTCGAAAGCTCCGCACCGGTTCGGATCGGGACCGAACCGATCCCCTTCGACTCTGCACAGAAGTGCGCGCACGCTCTCTGCTGGAACAACCGGCTCGGTTCGGATCCGATCCGAACCGACTGGGCCTGCTGCTGCCACACTTCAGATTTGACCGATTCTCTTGCCATAACCACCTCGTACAAACGCGGATCGGCCTCCACCTGTCCTAGCACGACGTGATGACCACTTCTCCACTACTTCCGAGATCACCTCAGCGCGTGCCACGTGCGCCTCCGATCCGAACCGATTCAGACTCCCTGGCACTCATCTACGCCTGTAAATACACAACAACATGGCCATTTCAAGGGACTTTTGGCACTTGTTCTGGAGGGATTCCACCATTATCGACACAAGGACTTTGTGAACAGCGGAAGACCGCCCTCTAATCAATCAAAACACGAGGATTTCGTGTATAATCTTCCCTTTAATCTCCTCTTCTTCACTGTAAACACGAGGATTTCGTGTATAAACTGCAAACAAACATCATTGTAATAGTTTTCTTAGGATTTAAGAAACTATAAAGTGGACGTAGGCTTGGATTGAGCCGAACCACTATAAAAATATTGCGCGTCTCCTTTACTTTTACTGCTTTTTCTGCATTGTTCTGTGGTCGTGAGGTTGTCACGTTGAATTTGGGTGTTAGTACCAAAATTTGGTCTAACATTTTCACATATATTTGCTTTCTCTTCTTCGCAGGTATGGATTATACTCGCAGCTGGCAGGCCCGGCGCGGCCTTGGATTTCTTGGATTATCCAGAACACATCTTCCTTCATTGAGCAAGATATGTTCTAGGGGGCAAAATGTTGACCCGCGTTTTAGTCAAAGCAGTCATACATGGAATCTCTTCTCAACAATGCGCTCAAGTGTTGGGAATACCGTCAGAAGACAGCAAGCGATTTGGTTGAAATCGCATCACAAACAAAGAATGGCCCGGAACTCCTATCAGACGACCTTTTCTGGGCCCGAAATCATCAGTTACGGAGCTGAGCTCTGTAATTCTCGTAGCTCTCTGAATAAGCTTCAGTTTGAGCTTTGGTTCAACTCAATCGGACTTACGGTTTGAAAGTTATGCCCATTTCCGTGAACGCATGCAGAACCGGAAACTTGGATTTGGAATTAGCATATCCCTTTCGGATCGGATCGGCTCGGCCTAGGAGGACCGGATCGGATTAAGACATAACTCCTTCACCAACTCAGCATCTTCCCTTCAACGCACAGGTGCCGGCTCGGATTGGAGACCCCGGTTCGGATCGGGATGAGGCAGACCCGACCCGCCTGCATTAATCTACACAAAACTTCGCAATGTCTTCGGCTCGAAAGCTCCGCACCGGTTCGGATCGGGACCGAACCGATCCCCTTCGACTCTGCACAGAAGTGCGCGCACGCTCTCTGCTGGAACAACCGGCTCGGTTCGGATCCGATCCGAACCGACTGGGCCTGCTGCTGCCACACTTCAGATTTGACCGATTCTCTTGCCATAACCACCTCGTACAAACGCGGATCGGCCTCCACCTGTCCTAGCACGACGTGATGACCACTTCTCCACTACTTCCGAGATCACCTCAGCGCGTGCCACGTGCGCCTCCGATCCGAACTGATTCAGACTCCCTGGCACTCCTCTACGCCTGTAAGTACACAACAACATGGCCATTTCAAGGGACTTTTGGCACTTGTTCTGGAGGGATTCCACCATTATCGACACAAGGACTTTGTGAACAGCGGAAGACCGCCCTCTAATCAATCAAAACACGAGGATTTCGTGTATAATCTTCCCTTTAATCTCCTCTTCTTCACTGTAAACACGAGGATTTCGTGTATAAACTGCAAACAAACATCATTGTAATAGTTTTCTTAGGATTTAAGAAACTATAAAGTGGACGTAGGCTTGGATTGAGCCGAACCACTATAAAAATATTGTGCGTCTCCTTTATTTTTACTGCTTTTTCTGCATTGTTCTGTGGTCGTGAGGTTGTCACGTTGAATTTGGGTGTTAGTACCAAAATTTGGTCTAACATTTTCACATATATTTGCTTTCTCTTCTTCGCAGGTATGGATTATACTTGCAGCTGGCAGGCCCGGCGCGGCCTTGGATTTCTTGGATTATCCAGAACACATCTTCCTTCATTCAGCAAGATATGTTCTAGGGGGCAAAATGTTGACCCGCGTTTTAGTCAAAGCAGTCATACATGGAATCTCTTCTCAACAATGCGCTCAAGTGTTGGGAATACCGTCAGAAGACAGCAAGCGATTTGGTTGAAATCGCATCACAAACAAAGAATGGCCCGGAACTCCTATCAGACGACCTTTTCTGGGCCCGAAATCATCAGTTACGGAGCTGAGCTCTGTAATTCTCGTAGCTCTCTGAATAAGCTTCAGTTTGAGCTTTGGTTCAACTCAATCGGACTTACGGTTTGAAAGTTATGCCCATTTCCGTGAACGCATGCAGAACCGGAAACTTGGATTTGGAATTAGCATATCCCTTTCGGATCGGATCGGCTCGGCCTAGGAGGACCGGATCGGATTAAGACATCACTCCTTCACCAACTCAGCATCTTCCCTTCAACGCACAGGTGCCGGCTCGGATTGGAGACCCCGGTTCGGATCGGGATGAGGCAGACCCGACCCGCCTGCATTAATCTACACAAAACTTCGCAATGTCTTCGGCTCGAAAGCTCCGCACCGGTTCGGATCGGGACCGAACCGATCCCCTTCGACTCTGCACAGAAGTGCGCGCACGCTCTCTGTTGGAACAACCGGCTCGGTTCGGATCCGATCCGAACCGACTGGGCCTGCTGCTGCCACACTTCAGATTTGACCGATTCTCTTGCCATAACCACCTCGTACAAACGCGGATCGGCCTCCACCTGTCCTAGCACGACGTGATGACCACTTCTCCACTACTTCCGAGATCACCTCAGCGCGTGCCACGTGCGCCTCCGATCCGAACTGATTCAGACTCCCTGGCACTCCTCTACGCCTGTAAATACACAACAACATGGCCATTTCAAGGGACTTTTGGCACTTGTTCTGGAGGGATTCCACCATTATCGACACAAGGACTTTGTGAACAGCGGAAGACCGCCCTCTAATCAATCAAAACACGAGGATTTCGTGTATAATCTTCCCTTTAATCTCCTCTTCTTCACTGTAAACACGAGGATTTCGTGTATAAACTGCAAACAAACATCATTGTAATAGTTTTCTTAGGATTTAAGAAACTATAAAGTGGACGTAGGCTTGGATTGAGCCGAACCACTATAAAAATATTGTGCGTCTCCTTTATTTTTACTGCTTTTTCTGCATTGTTCTGTGGTCGTGAGGTTGTCACGTTGAATTTGGGTGTTAGTACCAAAATTTGGTCTAACATTTTCACATATATTTGCTTTCTCTTCTTCGCAGGTATGGATTATACTCGCAGCTGGCAGGCCCGGCGCGGCCTTGGATTTCTTGGATTATCCAGAACACATCTTCCTTCATTCAGCAAGATATGTTCTAGGGGGCAAAATGTTGACCCGCGTTTTAGTCAAAGCAGTCATACATGGAATCTCTTCTCAACAATGCGCTCAAGTGTTGGGAATACCGTCAGAAGACAGCAAGCGATTTGGTTGAAATCGCATCACAAACAAAGAATGGCCCGGAACTCCTATCAGACGACCTTTTCTGGGCCCGAAATCATCAGTTACGGAGCTGAGCTCTGTAATTCTCGTAGCTCTCTGAATAAGCTTCAGTTTGAGCTTTGGTTCAACTCAATCGGACTTACGGTTTGAAAGTTATGCCCATTTCCGTGATCGCATGCAGAACCGGAAACTTGGATTTGGAATTAGCATATCCCTTTCGGATCGGATCGGCTCGGCCTAGGAGGACCGGATCGGATTAAGACATCACTCCTTCACCAACTCAGCATCTTCCCTTCAACGCACAGGTGCCGGCTCGGATTGGAGACCCCGGTTCGGATCGGGATGAGGCAGACCCGACCCGCCTGCATTAATCTACACAAAACTTCGCAATGTCTTCGGCTCGAAAGCTCCGCACCGGTTCGGATCGGGACCGAACCGATCCCCTTCGACTCTGCACAGAAGTGCGCGCACGCTCTCTGTTGGAACAACCGGCTCGGTTCGGATCCGATCCGAACCGACTGGGCCTGCTGCTGCCACACTTCAGATTTGACCGATTCTCTTGCCATAACCACCTCGTACAAACGCGGATCGGCCTCCACCTGTCCTAGCACGACGTGATGACCACTTCTCCACTACTTCCGAGATCACCTCAGCGCGTGCCACGTGCGCCTCCGATCCGAACTGATTCAGACTCCCTGGCACTCCTCTACGCCTGTAAATACACAACAACATGGCCATTTCAAGGGACTTTTGGCACTTGTTCTGGAGGGATTCCACCATTATCGACACAAGGACTTTGTGAACAGCGGAAGACCGCCCTCTAATCAATCAAAACACGAGGATTTCGTGTATAATCTTCCCTTTAATCTCCTCTTCTTCACTGTAAACACGAGGATTTCGTGTATAAACTGCAAACAAACATCATTGTAATAGTTTTCTTAGGATTTAAGAAACTATAAAGTGGACGTAGGCTTGGATTGAGCCGAACCACTATAAAAATATTGTGCGTCTCCTTTATTTTTACTGCTTTTTCTGCATTGTTCTGTGGTCGTGAGGTTGTCACGTTGAATTTGGGTGTTAGTACCAAAATTTGGTCTAACATTTTCACATATATTTGCTTTCTCTTCTTCGCAGGTATGGATTATACTTGCAGCTGGCAGGCCCGGCGCGGCCTTGGATTTCTTGGATTATCCAGAACACATCTTCCTTCATTCAGCAAGATATGTTCTAGGGGGCAAAATGTTGACCCGCGTTTTAGTCAAAGCAGTCATACATGGAATCTCTTCTCAACAATGCGCTCAAGTGTTGGGAATACCGTCAGAAGACAGCAAGCGATTTGGTTGAAATCGCATCACAAACAAAGAATGGCCCGGAACTCCTATCAGACGACCTTTTCTGGGCCCGAAATCATCAGTTACGGAGCTGAGCTCTGTAATTCTCGTAGCTCTCTGAATAAGCTTCAGTTTGAGCTTTGGTTCAACTCAATCGGACTTACGGTTTGAAAGTTATGCCCATTTCCGTGATCGCATGCAGAACCGGAAACTTGGATTTGGAATTAGCATATCCCTTTCGGATCGGATCGGCTCGGCCTAGGAGGACCGGATCGGATTAAGACATCACTCCTTCACCAACTCAGCATCTTCCCTTCAACGCACAGGTGCCGGCTCGGATTGGAGACCCCGGTTCGGATCGGGATGAGGCAGACCCGACCCGCCTGCATTAATCTACACAAAACTTCGCAATGTCTTCGGCTCGAAAGCTCCGCACCGGTTCGGATCGGGACCGAACCGATCCCCTTCGACTCTGCACAGAAGTGCGCGCACGCTCTCTGCTGGAACAACCGGCTCGGTTCGGATCCGATCCGAACCGACTGGGCCTGCTGCTGCCACACTTCAGATTTGACCGATTCTCTTGCCATAACCACCTCGTACAAACGCGGATCGGCCTCCACCTGTCCTAGCACGACGTGATGACCACTTCTCCACTACTTCCGAGATCACCTCAGCGCGTGCCACGTGCGCCTCCGATCCGAACCGATTCAGACTCCCTGGCACTCCTCTACGCCTGTAAATACACAACAACATGGCCATTTCAAGGGACTTTTGGCACTTGTTCTGGAGGGATTCCACCATTATCGACACAAGGACTTTGTGAACAGCGGAAGACCGCCCTCTAATCAATCAAAACACGAGGATTTCGTGTATAATCTTCCCTTTAATCTCCTCTTCTTCACTGTAAACACGAGGATTCCGTGTATAAACTACAAACAAACATCATTGTAATAGTTTTCTTAGGATTTAAGAAACTATAAAGTGGACGTAGGCTTGGATTGAGCCGAACCACTATAAAAATATTGTGCGTCTCCTTTACTTTTACTGCTTTTTCTGCATTGTTCTGTGGTCGTGAGGTTGTCACGTTGAATTTGGGTGTTAGTACCAAAATTTGGTCTAACATTTTCACATATATTTGCTTTCTCTTCTTCGCAGGTATGGATTATACTTGCAGCTGGCAGGCCCGGCGCGGCCTTGGATTTCTTGGATTATCCAGAACACATCTTCCTTCATTCAGCAAGATATGTTCTAGGGGGCAAAATGTTGACCCGCGTTTTAGTCAAAGCAGTCATACATGGAATCTCTTCTCAACAATGCGCTCAAGTGTTGGGAATACCGTCAGAAGACAGCAAGCGATTTGGTTGAAATCGCATCACAAACAAAGAATGGCCCGGAACTCCTATCAGACGACCTTTTCTGGGCCCGAAATCATTAGTTACGGAGATGAGCTCTGTAATTCTCGTAGCTCTCTGAATAAGCTTCAGTTTGAGCTTTGGTTCAACTCAATCGGACTTACGGTTTGAAAGTTATGCCCATTTCCGTGAACGCATGCAGAACCGGAAACTTGGATTTGGAATTAGCATATCCCTTTCGGATCGGATCGGCTCGGCCTAGGAGGACCGGATCGGATTAAGACATCACTCCTTCACCAACTCAGCATCTTCCCTTCAACGCACAGGTGCCGGCTCGGATTGGAGACCCCGGTTCGGATCGGGATGAGGCAGACCCGACCCGCCTGCATTAATCTACACAAAACTTCGCAATGTCTTCGGCTCGAAAGCTCCGCACCGGTTCGGATCGGGACCGAACCGATCCCCTTCGACTCTGCACAGAAGTGCGCGCACGCTCTCTGCTGGAACAACCGGCTCGGTTCGGATCCGATCCGAACCGACTGGGCCTGCTGCTGCCACACTTCAGATTTGACTGATTCTCTTGCCATAACCACCTCGTACAAACGCGGATCGTCCTCCACCTGTCCTAGCACGACGTGATGACCACTTCTCCACTACTTCCGAGATCACCTCAGCGCGTGCCACGTGCGCCTCCGATCCGAACCGATTCAGACTCCCTGGCACTCATCTACGCCTGTAAATACACAACAACATGGCCATTTCAAGGGACTTTTTGCACTTGTTCTGGAGGGATTCCACCATTATCGACACAAGGACTTTGTGAACAGCGGAAGACCGCCCTCTAATCAATCAAAACACGAGGATTTCGTGTATAATCTTCCCTTTAATCTCCTCTTCTTCACTGTAAACACGAGGATTTCGTGTATAAACTGCAAACAAACATCATTGTAATAGTTTTCTTAGGATTTAAGAAACTATAAAGTGGACGTAGGCTTGGATTGAGCCGAACCACTATAAAAATATTGTGCGTCTCCTTTACTTTTACTGCTTTTTCTGCATTGTTCTGTGGTCGTGAGGTTGTCACGTTGAATTTGGGTGTTAGTACCAAAATTTGGTCTAACATTTTCACATATATTTGCTTTCTCTTCTTCGCAGGTATGGATTATACTTGCAGCTGGCAGGCCCGGCGCGGCCTTGGATTTCTTGGATTATCCAGAACACATCTTCCTTCATTCAGCAAGATATGTTATAGGGGGCAAAATGTTGACCCGCGTTTTAGTCAAAGCAGTCATACATGGAATCTCTTCTCAACAATGCGCTCAAGTGTTGGGAATACCGTCAGAAGACAGCAAGCGATTTGGTTGAAATCGCATCACAAACAAAGAATGGCCCGGAACTCCTATCAGACGACCTTTTCTGGGCCCGAAATCATCAGTTACGGAAATGAGCTCTGTAATTCTCGTAGCTCTCTGAATAAGCTTCAGTTTGAGCTTTGGTTCAACTCAATCGGACTTACGGTTTGAAAGTTATGCCCATTTCCGTGAACGCATGCAGAACCGGAAACTTGGATTTGGAATTAGCATATCCCTTTCGGATCGGATCGGCTCGGCCTAGGAGGACCGGATCGGATTAAGACATCACTCCTTCACCAACTCAGCATCTTCCCTTCAACGCACAGGTGCCGGCTCGGATTGGAGACCCCGGTTCGGATCGGGATGAGGCAGACCCGACCCGCCTGCATTAATCTACACAAAACTTCGCAATGTCTTCGGCTCGAAAGCTCCGCACCGGTTCAGATCGGGACCGAACCGATCCCCTTCGACTCTGCACAGAAGTGCACGCACGCTCTCTGCTGGAACAACCGGCTCGGTTCGGATCCGATCCGAACCGACTGGGCCTGCTGCTGCCACACTTCAGATTTGACCGATTCTCTTGCCATAACCACCTCGTACAAACGCGGATCGGCCTCCACCTGTCCTAGCATGACGTGATGACCACTTCTCCACTACTTCCGAGATCACCTCAGCGCGTGCCACGTGCGCCTCCGATCCGAACCGATTCAGACTCCCTGGCACTCCTCTACGCCTGTAAATACACAACAACATGGCCATTTCAAGGGACTTTTGGCACTTGTTCTGGAGGGATTCCACCATTATCGACACAAGGACTTTGTGAACAGCGGAAGACCGCCCTCTAATCAATCAAAACACGAGGATTTCGTGTATAATCTTCCATTTAATCTCCTCTTCTTCAATGTAAACACGAGGATTTCGTGTATAAACTGCAAACAAACATCATTGTAATAGTTTTCTTAGGATTTAAGAAACTATAAAGTGGACGAAGGCTTGGATTGAGCCGAACCACTATAAAAATATTGTGCGTCTCCTTTACTTTTACTGCTTTATCTGCATTGTTCTGTGGTCGTGAGGTTGTCACGTTGAATTTGGGTGTTAGTACCAAAATTTGGTCTAACATTTTCACACATATTTGCTTTCTCTTCTTCGCAGGTATGGATTATACTTGCAGCTGGCAGGCCCGGCGCGGCCTTGGATTTCTTGGATTATCCAGAACACATCTTCCTTCATTCAGCAAGATATGTTCTAGGGGGCAAAATGTTGACCCGCGTTTTAGTCAAAGCAGTCATACATGGAATCTCTTCTCAACAATGCGCTCAAGTGTTGGGAATACCGTCAGAAGACAGCAAGCGATTTGGTTGAAATCGCATCACAAACAAAGAATGGCCCGGAACTCCTATCACACGACCTTTTCTGGGCCCGAAATCATCAGTTACGGAGCTAAGCTCTGTAATTCTCGTAGCTCTCTGAATAAGCTTCAGTTTGAGCTTTGGTTCAACTCAATCGGACTTACGGTTTGAAAGTTATGCCCATTTCCGTGAACGCATGCAGAACCGGAAACTTGGATTTGGAATTAGCATATCCCTTTCGGATCGGATCGGCTCGGCCTAGGAGGACCGGATCGGATTAAGACATCACTCCTTCACCAACTCAGCATCTTCCCTTCAACGCACAGGTCCCGGCTCGGATTGGAGACCCCGGTTCGGATCGGGATGAGGCAGACCCGACCCGCCTGCATTAATCTACACAAAACTTCGCAATGTCTTCGGCTCGAAAGCTCCGCACCGGTTCGGATCGGGACCGAACCGATCCCCTTCGACTCTGCACAGAAGTGCGCGCACGCTCTCTGCTGGAACAACCGGCTCGGTTCGGATCCGATCCGAACCGACTGGGCCTGCTGCTGCCACACTTCATATTTGACTGATTCTCTTGCCATAACCACCTCGTACAAACGCGGATCGGCCTCCACCTGTCCTAGCACGACGTGATGACCACTTCTCCACTACTTCCGAGATCACCTCAGCGCGTGCCACGTGCGCCTCCGATCCGAACCAATTCAGACTCCCTGGCACTCCTCTACGCCTGTAAATACACAACAACATGGCCATTTCAAGGGACTTTTGGCACTTGTTCTGGAGGGATTCCACCATTATCGACACAAGGACTTTGTGAACAGCGGAAGACCGCCCTCTAATCAATCAAAACACGAGGATTTCGTGTATAATCTTCCCTTTAATCTCCTCTTCTTCACTGTAAACACGAGGATTTCGTGTATAAACTGCAAACAAACATCACTGTAATAGTTTTCTTAGGATTTAAGAAACTATAAAGTGGACGTAGGCTTGGATTGAGCCGAACCACTATAAAAATATTGTGCGTCTCCTTTACTTTTACTGCTTTTTCTGCATTGTTCTGTGGTCGTGAGGTTGTCACGTTGAATTTGGGTGTTAGTACCAAAATTTGGTCTAACATTTTCACATATATTTGCTTTCTCTTCTTCGCAGGTATGGATTATACTTGCAGCTGGCAGGCCCGGCGCGGCCTTGGATTTCTTGGATTATCCAGAACACATCTTCCTTCATTCAGCAAGATATGTTCTAGGGGGCAAAATGTTGACCCGCGTTTTAGTCAAAGCAGTCATACATGGAATCTCTTCTCAACAATGCGCTCAAGTGTTGGGAATACCGTCAGAAGACAGCAAGCGATTTGGTTGAAATCGCATCACAAACAAAGAATGGCCCGGAACTCCTATCAGACGACCTTTTCTGGGCCCGAAATCATCAGTTACGGAGCCAAGCTCTGTAATTCTCGTAGCTCTCTGAATAAGCTTCAGTTTGAGCTTTGGTTCAACTCAATCGGACTTACGGTTTGAAAGTTATGCCCATTTCCGTGAACGCATGCAGAACCGGAAACTTGGATTTGGAATTAGCATATCCCTTTCGGATCGGATCGGCTCGGCCTAGGAGGACCGGATCGGATTAAGACATCACTCCTTCACCAACTCAGCATCTTCCCTTCAACGCACAGGTGCCGGCTCGGATTGGAGACCCCGGTTCGGATCGGGATGAGGCAGACCCGACCCGCCTGCATTAATCTACACAAAACTTCGCAATGTCTTCGGCTCGAAAGCTCCGCACCGGTTCAGATCGGGACCGAACCGATCCCCTTCGACTCTGCACAGAAGTGCGCGCACGCTCTCTGCTGGAACAACCGGCTCGGTTCGGATCCGATCCGAACCGACTGGGCCTGCTGCTGCCACACTTCAGATTTGACCGATTCTCTTGCCATAACCACCTCGTACAAACGCGGATCGGCCTCCACCTGTCCTAGCATGACGTGATGACCACTTCTCCACTACTTCCGAGATCACCTCAGCGCGTGCCACGTGCGCCTCCGATCCGAACCGATTCAGACTCCCTGGCACTCCTCTACGCCTGTAAATACACAACAACATGGCCATTTCAAGGGACTTTTGGCACTTGTTCTGGAGGGATTCCACCATTATCGACACAAGGACTTTGTGAACAGCGGAAGACCGCCCTCTAATCAATCAAAACACGAGGATTTCGTGTATAATCTTCCATTTAATCTCCTCTTCTTCAATGTAAACACGAGGATTTCGTGTATAAACTGCAAACAAACATCATTGTAATAGTTTTCTTAGGATTTAAGAAACTATAAAGTGGACGAAGGCTTGGATTGAGCCGAACCACTATAAAAATATTGTGCGTCTCCTTTACTTTTACTGCTTTTTCTGCATTGTTCTGTGGTCGTGAGGTTGTCACGTTGAATTTGGGTGTTAGTACCAAAATTTGGTCTAACATTTTCACACATATTTGCTTTCTCTTCTTCGCAGGTATGGATTATACTTGCAGCTGGCAGGCCTGGCGCGGCCTTGGATTTCTTGGATTATCCAGAACACATCTTCCTTCATTCAGCAAGATATGTTCTAGGGGGCAAAATGTTGACCCGCGTTTTAGTCAAAGCAGTCATACATGGAATCTCTTCTCAACAATGCGCTCAAGTGTTGGGAATACTGTCAGAAGACAGCAAGCGATTTGGTTGAAATCGCATCACAAACAAAGAATGGCCCGGAACTCCTATCACACGACCTTTTCTGGGCCCGAAATCATCAGTTACGGAGCTAAGCTCTGTAATTCTCGTAGCTCTCTGAATAAGCTTCAGTTTGAGCTTTGGTTCAACTCAATCGGACTTACGGTTTGAAAGTTATGCCCATTTCCGTGAACGCATGCAGAACCGGAAACTTGGATTTGGAATTAGCATATCCCTTTCGGATCGGATCGGCTCGGCCTAGGAGGACCGGATCGGATTAAGACATCACTCCTTCACCAACTCAGCATCTTCCCTTCAACGCACAGGTGCCGGCTCGGATTGGAGACCCCGGTTCGGATCGGGATGAGGCAGACCCGACCCGCCTGCATTAATCTACACAAAACTTCGCAATGTCTTCGGCTCGAAAGCTCCGCACCGGTTCGGATCGGGACCGAACCGATCCCCTTCGACTCTGCACAGAAGTGCGCGCACGCTCTCTGCTGGAACAACCGGCTCGGTTCGGATCCGATCCGAACCGACTGGGCCTGCTGCTGCCACACTTCATATTTGACTGATTCTCTTGCCATAACCACCTCGTACAAACGCGGATCGGCCTCCACCTGTCCTAGCACGACGTGATGACCACTTCTCCACTACTTCCGAGATCACCTCAGCGCGTGCCACGTGCGCCTCCGATCCGAACCAATTCAGACTCCCTGGCACTCCTCTACGCCTGTAAATACACAACAACATGGCCATTTCAAGGGACTTTTGGCACTTGTTCTGGAGGGATTCCACCATTATCGACACAAGGACTTTGTGAACAGCGGAAGACCGCCCTCTAATCAATCAAAACACGAGGATTTCGTGTATAATCTTCCCTTTAATCTCCTCTTCTTCACTGTAAACACGAGGATTTCGTGTATAAACTGCAAACAAACATCACTGTAATAGTTTTCTTAGGATTTAAGAAACTATAAAGTGGACGTAGGCTTGGATTGAGCCGAACCACTATAAAAATATTGTGCGTCTCCTTTACTTTTACTGCTTTTTCTGCATTGTTCTGTGGTCGTGAGGTTGTCACGTTGAATTTGGGTGTTAGTACCAAAATTTGGTCTAACATTTTCACATATATTTGCTTTCTCTTCTTCGCAGGTATGGATTATACTTGCAGCTGGCAGGCCCGGCGCGGCCTTGGATTTCTTGGATTATCCAGAACACATCTTCCTTCATTCAGCAAGATATGTTCTAGGGGGCAAAATGTTGACCCGCGTTTTAGTCAAAGCAGTCATACATGGAATCTCTTCTCAACAATGCGCTCAAGTGTTGGGAATACCGTCAGAAGACAGCAAGCGATTTGGTTGAAATCGCATCACAAACAAAGAATGGCCCGGAACTCCTATCAGACGACCTTTTCTGGGCCCGAAATCATCAGTTACGGAGCCAAGCTCTGTAATTCTCGTAGCTCTCTGAATAAGCTTCAGTTTGAGCTTTGGTTCAACTCAATCGGACTTACGGTTTGAAAGTTATGCCCATTTCCGTGAACGCATGCAGAACCGGAAACTTGGATTTGGAATTAGCATATCCCTTTCGGATCGGATCGGCTCGGCCTAGGAGGACCGGATCGGATTAAGACATCACTCCTTCACCAACTCAGCATCTTCCCTTCAACGCACAGGTGCCGGCTCGGATTAGAGACCCCGGTTCGGATCGGGATGAGGCAGACCCGACCCGCCTGCATTAATCTACACAAAACTTCGCAATGTCTTCGGCTCGAAAGCTCCGCACCGGTTCAGATCGGGACCGAACCGATCCCCTTCGACTCTGCACAGAAGTGCGCGCACGCTCTCTGCTGGAACAACCGGCTCGGTTCGGATCCGATCCGAACCGACTGGGCCTGCTGCTGCCACACTTCAGATTTGACCGATTCTCTTGCCATAACCACCTCGTACAAACGCGGATCGGCCTCCACCTGTCCTAGCATGACGTGATGACCACTTCTCCACTACTTCCGAGATCACCTCAGCGCGTGCCACGTGCGCCTCCGATCCGAACCGATTCAGACTCCCTGGCACTCCTCTACGCCTGTAAATACACAACAACATGGCCATTTCAAGGGACTTTTGGCACTTGTTCTGGAGGGATTCCACCATTATCGACACAAGGACTTTGTGAACAGCGGAAGACCGCCCTCTAATCAATCAAAACACGAGGATTTCGTGTATAATCTTCCATTTAATCTCCTCTTCTTCAATGTAAACACGAGGATTTCGTGTATAAACTGCAAACAAACATCATTGTAATAGTTTTCTTAGGATTTAAGAAACTATAAAGTGGACGAAGGCTTGGATTGAGCCGAACCACTATAAAAATATTGTGCGTCTCCTTTACTTTTACTGCTTTTTCTGCATTGTTCTGTGGTCGTGAGGTTGTCACGTTGAATTTGGGTGTTAGTACCAAAATTTGGTCTAACATTTTCACACATATTTGCTTTCTCTTCTTCGCAGGTATGGATTATACTTGCAGCTGGCAGGCCTGGCGCGGCCTTGGATTTCTTGGATTATCCAGAACACATCTTCCTTCATTCAGCAAGATATGTTCTAGGGGGCAAAATGTTGACCCGCGTTTTAGTCAAAGCAGTCATACATGGAATCTCTTCTCAACAATGCGCTCAAGTGTTGGGAATACCGTCAGAAGACAGCAAGCGATTTGGTTGAAATCGCATCACAAACAAAGAATGGCCCGGAACTCCTATCACACGACCTTTTCTGGGCCCGAAATCATCAGTTACGGAGCTAAGCTCTGTAATTCTCGTAGCTCTCTGAATAAGCTTCAGTTTGAGCTTTGGTTCAACTCAATCGGACTTACGGTTTGAAAGTTATGCCCATTTCCGTGAACGCATGCAGAACCGGAAACTTGGATTTGGAATTAGCATATCCCTTTCGGATCGGATCGGCTCGGCCTAGGAGGACCGGATCGGATTAAGACATCACTCCTTCACCAACTCAGCATCTTCCCTTCAACGCACAGGTGCCGGCTCGGATTGGAGACCCCGGTTCGGATCGGGATGAGGCAGACCCGACCCGCCTGCATTAATCTACACAAAACTTCGCAATGTCTTCGGCTCGAAAGCTCCGCACCGGTTCGGATCGGGACCGAACCGATCCCCTTCGACTCTGCACAGAAGTGCGAGCACGCTCTCTGCTGGAACAACCGGCTCGGTTCGGATCCGATCCGAACCGACTGGGCCTGCTGCTGCCACACTTCATATTTGACTGATTCTCTTGCCATAACCACCTCGTACAAACGCGGATCGGCCTCCACCTGTCCTAGCACGACGTGATGACCACTTCTCCACTACTTCCGAGATCACCTCAGCGCGTGCCACGTGCGCCTCCGATCCGAACCAATTCAGACTCCCTGGCACTCCTCTACGCCTGTAAATACACAACAACATGGCCATTTCAAGGGACTTTTGGCACTTGTTCTGGAGGGATTCCACCATTATCGACACAAGGACTTTGTGAACAGCGGAAGACCGCCCTCTAATCAATCAAAACACGAGGATTTCGTGTATAATCTTCCCTTTAATCTCCTCTTCTTCACTGTAAACACGAGGATTTCGTGTATAAACTGCAAACAAACATCATTGTAATAGTTTTCTTAGGATTTAAGAAACTATAAAGTGGACGTAGGCTTGGATTGAGCCGAACCACTATAAAAATATTGTGCGTCTCCTTTACTTTTACTGCTTTTTCTGCATTGTTCTGTGGTCGTGAGGTTGTCACGTTGAATTTGGGTGTTAGTACCAAAATTTGGTCTATCATTTTCACATATATTTGCTTTCTCTTCTTCGCAGGTATGGATTATACTTGCAGCTGGCAGGCCCGGCGCGGCCTTGGATTTCTTGGATTATCCAGAACACATCTTCCTTCATTCAGCAAGATATGTTCTAGGGGGCAAAATGTTGACCCGCGTTTTAGTCAAAGCAGTCATACATGGAATCTCTTCTCAACAATGCGCTCAAGTGTTGGGAATACCGTCAGAAGACAGCAAGCGATTTGGTTGAAATCGCATCACAAACAAAGAATGGCCCGGAACTCCTATCAGACGACCTTTTCTGGGCCCGAAATCATCAGTTACGGAGCAAAGCTCTGTAATTCTCGTAGCTCTCTGAATAAGCTTCAGTTTGAGCTTTGGTTCAACTCAATCGGACTTACGGTTTGAAAGTTATGCCCATTTCCGTGAACGCATGCAGAACCGGAAACTTGGATTTGGAATTAGCATATCCCTTTCGGATCGGATCGGCTCGGCCTAGGAGGACCGGATCGGATTAAGACATCACTCCTTCACCAACTCAGCATCTTCCCTTCAACGCACAGGTGCCGGCTCGGATTGGAGACCCCGGTTCGGATCGGGATGAGGCAGACCCGACCCGCCTGCATTAATCTACACAAAACTTCGCAATGTCTTCGGCTCGAAAGCTCCGCACCGGTTCAGATCGGGACCGAACCGATCCCCTTCGACTCTGCACAGAAGTGCGCGCACGCTCTCTGCTGGAACAACCGGCTCGGTTCGGATCCGATCCGAACCGACTGGGCCTGCTGCTGCCACACTTCAGATTTGACCGATTCTCTTGCCATAACCACCTCGTACAAACGCGGATCGGCCTCCACCTGTCCTAGCACGACGTGATGACCACTTCTCCACTACTTCCGAGATCACCTCAGCGCGTGCCACGTGCGCCTCCGATCCGAACCGATTCAGACTCCCTGGCACTCCTCTACGCCTGTAAATACACAACAACATGGCCATTTCAAGGGACTTTTGGCACTTGTTCTGGAGGGATTCCACCATTATCGACACAAGGACTTTGTGAACAGCGGAAGACCGCCCTCTAATCAATCAAAACACGAGGATTTCGTGTATAATCTTCCCTTTAATCTCCTCTTCTTCACTGTAAACACGAGGATTTCGTGTATAAACTGCAAACAAACATCATTGTAATAGTTTTCTTAGGATTTAAGAAACTATAAAGTGGACGTAGGCTTGGATTGAGCCGAACCACTATAAAAATATTGTGCGTCTCCTTTACTTTTACTGCTTTTTCTGCATTGTTCTGTGGTCGTGAGGTTGTCACGTTGAATTTGGGTGTTAGTACCAAAATTTGGTCTAACATTTTCACATATATTTGCTTTCTCTTCTTCGCAGGTATGGATTATACTTGCAGCTGGCAGGCCCGGCGCGGCCTTGGATTTCTTGGATTATCCAGAACACATCTTCCTTCATTCAGCAAGATATGTTATAGGGGGCAAAATGTTGACCCGCGTTTTAGTCAAAGCAGTCATACATGGAATCTCTTCTCAACAATGCGCTCACGTGTTGGGAATACCGTCAGAAGACAGCAAGCGATTTGGTTGAAATCGCATCACAAACAAAGAATGGCCCGGAACTCCTATCAGACGACCTTTTCTGGGCCCGAAATCATCAGTTACGGAGCTAAGCTCTGTAATTCTCGTAGCTCTCTGAATAAGCTTCAGTTTGAGCTTTGGTTCAACTCAATCGGACTTACGGTTTGAAAGTTATGCCCATTTCCGTGAACGCATGCAGAACCGGAAACTTGGATTTGGAATTAGCATATCCCTTTCGGATCGGATCGGCTCGGCCTAGGAGGACCGGGTCGGATTAAGACATCACTCCTTCACCAACTCAGCATCTTCCCTTCAACGCACAGGTGCCGGCTCGGATTGGAGACCCCGGTTCAGATCGGGATGAGGCAGACCCGACCCGCCTGCATTAATCTACACAAAACTTCGCAATGTCTTCGGCTCGAAAGCTCCGCACCGGTTCAGATCGGGACCGAACCGATCCCCTTCGACTCTGCACAGAAGTGCGCGCACGCTCTCTGCTGGAACAACCGGCTCGGTTCGGATCCGATCCGAACCGACTGGGCCTGCTGCTGCCACACTTCAGATTTGACCGATTCTCTTGCCATAACCACCTCGTACAAACGCGGATCGGCCTCCACCTGTCCTAGCATGACGTGATGACCACTTCTCCACTACTTCCGAGATCACCTCAGCGCGTGCCACGTGCGCCTCCGATCCGAACCGATTCAGACTCCCTGGCACTCCTCTACGCCTGTAAATACACAACAACATGGCCATTTCAAGGGACTTTTGGCACTTGTTCTGGAGGGATTCCACCATTATCGACACAAGGACTTTGTGAACAGCGGAAGACCGCCCTCTAATCAATCAAAACACGAGGATTTCGTGTATAATCTTCCATTTAATCTCCTCTTCTTCAATGTAAACACGAGGATTTCGTGTATAAACTGCAAACAAACATCATTGTAATAGTTTTCTTAGGATTTAAGAAACTATAAAGTGGACGAAGGCTTGGATTGAGCCGAACCACTATAAAAATATTGTGCGTCTCCTTTACTTTTACTGCTTTTTCTGCATTGTTCTGTGGTCGTGAGGTTGTCACGTTGAATTTGGGTGTTAGTACCAAAATTTGGTCTAACATTTTCACACATATTTGCTTTCTCTTCTTCGCAGGTATGGATTATACTTGCAGCTGGCAGGCCCGGCGCGGCCTTGGATTTCTTGGATTATCCAGAACACATCTTCCTTCATTCAGCAAGATATGTTCTAGGGGGCAAAATGTTGACCCGCGTTTTAGTCAAAGCAGTCATACATGGAATCTCTTCTCAACAATGCGCTCAAGTGTTGGGAATACCGTCAGAAGACAGCAAGCGATTTGGTTGAAATCGCATCACAAACAAAGAATGGCCCGGAACTCCTATCACACGACCTTTTCTGGGCCCGAAATCATCAGTTACGGAGCTAAGCTCTGTAATTCTCGTAACTCTCTGAATAAGCTTCAGTTTGAGCTTTGGTTCAACTCAATCGGACTTACGGTTTGAAAGTTATGCCCATTTCCGTGAACGCATGCAGAACCGGAAACTTGGATTTGGAATTAGCATATCCCTTTCGGATCGGATCGGCTCGGCCTAGGAGGACCGGATCGGATTAAGACATCACTCCTTCACCAACTCAGCATCTTCCCTTCAACGCACAGGTGCCGGCTCGGATTGGAGACCCCGGTTCGGATCGGGATGAGGCAGACCCGACCCGCCTGCATTAATCTACACAAAACCTCGCAATGTCTTCGGCTCGAAAGCTCCGCACCGGTTCGGATCGGGACCGAACCGATCCCCTTCGACTCTGCACAGAAGTGCGCGCACGCTCTCTGCTGGAACAACCGGCTCGGTTCGGATCCGATCCGAACCGACTGGGCCTGCTGCTGCCACACTTCATATTTGACTGATTCTCTTGCCATAACCACCTCGTACAAACGCGGATCGGCCTCCACCTGTCCTAGCACGACGTGATGACCACTTCTCCACTACTTCCGAGATCACCTCAGCGCGTGCCACGTGCGCCTCCGATCCGAACCAATTCAGACTCCCTGGCACTCCTCTACGCCTGTAAATACACAACAACATGGCCATTTCAAGGGACTTTTGGCACTTGTTCTGGAGGGATTCCACCATTATCGACACAAGGACTTTGTGAACAGCGGAAGACCGCCCTCTAATCAATCAAAACACGAGGATTTCGTGTATAATCTTCCCTTTAATCTCCTCTTCTTCACTGTAAACACGAGGATTTCGTGTATAAACTGCAAACTAACATCATTGTAATAGTTTTCTTAGGATTTAAGAAACTATAAAGTGGACGTAGGCTTGGATTGAGCCGAACCACTATAAAAATATTGTGCGTCTCCTTTACTTTTACTGCTTTTTCTGCATTGTTCTGTGGTCGTGAGGTTGTCACGTTGAATTTGGGTGTTAGTACCAAAATTTGGTCTAACATTTTCACATATATTTGCTTTCTCTTCTTCGCAGGTATGGATTATACTTGCAGCTGGCAGGCCCGGCGCGGCCTTGGATTTCTTGGATTATCCAGAACACATCTTCCTTCATTCAGCAAGATATGTTCTAGGGGGCAAAATGTTGACCCGCGTTTTAGTCAAAGCAGTCATACATGGAATCTCTTCTCAACAATGCGCTCAAGTGTTGGGAATACCGTCAGAAGACAGCAAGCGATTTGGTTGAAATCGCATCACAAACAAAGAATGGCCCGGAACTCCTATCAGACGACCTTTTCTGGGCCCGAAATCATCAGTTACGGAGCCAAGCTCTGTAATTCTCGTAGCTCTCTGAATAAGCTTCAGTTTGAGCTTTGGTTCAACTCAATCGGACTTACGGTTTGAAAGTTATGCCCATTTCCGTGAACGCATGCAGAACCGGAAACTTGGATTTGGAATTAGCATATCCCTTTCGGATCGGATCGGCTCGGCCTAGGAGGACCGGATCGGATTAAGACATCACTCCTTCACCAACTCAGCATCTTCCCTTCAACGCACAGGTGCCGGCTCGGATTGGAGACCCCGGTTCGGATCGGGATGAGGCAGACCCGACCCGCCTGCATTAATCTACACAAAACTTCGCAATGTCTTCGGCTCGAAAGCTCCGCACCGGTTCAGATCGGGACCGAACCGATCCCCTTCGACTCTGCACAGAAGTGCGCGCACGCTCTCTGCTGGAACAACCGGCTCGGTTCGGATCCGATCCGAACCGACTGGGCCTGCTGCTGCCACACTTCAGATTTGACCGATTCTCTTGCCATAACCACCTCGTACAAACGCGGATCGGCCTCCACCTGTCCTAGCATGACGTGATGACCACTTCTCCACTACTTCCGAGATCACCTCAGCGCGTGCCACGTGCGCCTCCGATCCGAACCGATTCAGACTCCCTGGCACTCCTCTACGCCTGTAAATACACAACAACATGGCCATTTCAAGGGACTTTTGGCACTTGTTCTGGAGGGATTCCACCATTATCGACACAAGGACTTTGTGAACAGCGGAAGACCGCCCTCTAATCAATCAAAACACGAGGATTTCGTGTATAATCTTCCATTTAATCTCCTCTTCTTCAATGTAAACACGAGGATTTCGTGTATAAACTGCAAACAAACATCATTGTAATAGTTTTCTTAGGATTTAAGAAACTATAAAGTGGACGAAGGCTTGGATTGAGCCGAACCACTATAAAAATATTGTGCGTCTCCTTTACTTTTACTGCTTTTTCTGCATTGTTCTGTGGTCGTGAGGTTGTCACGTTGAATTTGGGTGTTAGTACCAAAATTTGGTCTAACATTTTCACACATATTTGCTTTCTCTTCTTCGCAGGTATGGATTATACTTGCAGCTGGCAGGCCCGGCGCGGCCTTGGATTTCTTGGATTATCCAGAACACATCTTCCTTCATTCAGCAAGATATGTTCTAGGGGGCAAAATGTTGACCCGCGTTTTAGTCAAAGCAGTCATACATGGAATCTCTTCTCAACAATGCGCTCAAGTGTTGGGAATACCGTCAGAAGACAGCAAGCGATTTGGTTGAAATCGCATCACAAACAAAGAATGGCCCGGAACTCCTATCACACGACCTTTTCTGGGCCCGAAATCATCAGTTACGGAGCTAAGCTCTGTAATTCTCGTAACTCTCTGAATAAGCTTCAGTTTGAGCTTTGGTTCAACTCAATCGGACTTACGGTTTGAAAGTTATGCCCATTTCCGTGAACGCATGCAGAACCGGAAACTTGGATTTGGAATTAGCATATCCCTTTCGGATCGGATCGGCTCGGCCTAGGAGGACCGGATCGGATTAAGACATCACTCCTTCACCAACTCAGCATCTTCCCTTCAACGCACAGGTGCCGGCTCGGATTGGAGACCCCGGTTCGGATCGGGATGAGGCAGACCCGACCCGCCTGCATTAATCTACACAAAACCTCGCAATGTCTTCGGCTCGAAAGCTCCGCACCGGTTCGGATCGGGACCGAACCGATCCCCTTCGACTCTGCACAGAAGTGCGCGCACGCTCTCTGCTGGAACAACCGGCTCGGTTCGGATCCGATCCGAACCGACTGGGCCTGCTGCTGCCACACTTCATATTTGACTGATTCTCTTGCCATAACCACCTCGTACAAACGCGGATCGGCCTCCACCTGTCCTAGCACGACGTGATGACCACTTCTCCACTACTTCCGAGATCACCTCAGCGCGTGCCACGTGCGCCTCCGATCCGAACCAATTCAGACTCCCTGGCACTCCTCTACGCCTGTAAATACACAACAACATGGCCATTTCAAGGGACTTTTGGCACTTGTTCTGGAGGGATTCCACCATTATCGACACAAGGACTTTGTGAACAGCGGAAGACCGCCCTCTAATCAATCAAAACACGAGGATTTCGTGTATAATCTTCCCTTTAATCTCCTCTTCTTCACTGTAAACACGAGGATTTCGTGTATAAACTGCAAACAAACATCATTGTAATAGTTTTCTTAGGATTTAAGAAACTATAAAGTGGACGTAGGCTTGGATTGAGCCGAACCACTATAAAAATATTGTGCGTCTCCTTTACTTTTACTGCTTTTTCTGCATTGTTCTGTGGTCGTGAGGTTGTCACGTTGAATTTGGGTGTTAGTACCAAAATTTGGTCTAACATTTTCACATATATTTGCTTTCTCTTCTTCGCAGGTATGGATTATACTTGCAGCTGGCAGGCCCGGCGCGGCCTTGGATTTCTTGGATTATCCAGAACACATCTTCCTTCATTCAGCAAGATATGTTCTAGGGGGCAAAATGTTGACCCGCGTTTTAGTCAAAGCAGTCATACATGGAATCTCTTCTCAACAATGCGCTCAAGTGTTGGGAATACCGTCAGAAGACAGCAAGCGATTTGGTTGAAATCGCATCACAAACAAAGAATGGCCCGGAACTCCTATCAGACGACCTTTTCTGGGCCCGAAATCATCAGTTACGGAGCCAAGCTCTGTAATTCTCGTAGCTCTCTGAATAAGCTTCAGTTTGAGCTTTGGTTCAACTCAATCGGACTTACGGTTTGAAAGTTATGCCCATTTCCGTGAACGCATGCAGAACCGGAAACTTGGATTTGGAATTAGCATATCCCTTTCGGATCGGATCGGCTCGGCCTAGGAGGACCGGATCGGATTAAGACATCACTCCTTCACCAACTCAGCATCTTCCCTTCAACGCACAGGTGCCGGCTCGGATTGGAGACCCCGGTTCGGATCGGGATGAGGCAGACCCGACCCGCCTGCATTAATCTACACAAAACCTCGCAATGTCTTCGGCTCGAAAGCTCCGCACCGGTTCGGATCGGGACCGAACCGATCCCCTTCGACTCTGCACAGAAGTGCGCGCACGCTCTCTGCTGGAACAACCGGCTCGGTTCAGATCCGATCCGAACCGACTGGGCCTGCTGCTGCCACACTTCATATTTGACTGATTCTCTTGCCATAACCACCTCGTACAAACGCGGATCGGCCTCCACCTGTCCTAGCACGACGTGATGACCACTTCTCCACTACTTCCGAGATCACCTCAGCGCGTGCCACGTGCGCCTCCGATCCGAACCAATTCAGACTCCCTGGCACTCCTCTACGCCTGTAAATACACAACAACATGGCCATTTCAAGGGACTTTTGGCACTTGTTCTGGAGGGATTCCACCATTATCGACACAAGGACTTTGTGAACAGCGGAAGACCGCCCTCTAATCAATCAAAACACGAGGATTTCGTGTATAATCTTCCCTTTAATCTCCTCTTCTTCACTGTAAACACGAGGATTTCGTGTATAAACTGCAAACAAACATCATTGTAATAGTTTTCTTAGGATTTAAGAAACTATAAAGTGGACGAAGGCTTGGATTGAGCCGAACCACTATAAAAATATTGTGCGTCTCCTTTACTTTTACTGCTTTTTCTGCATTGTTCTGTGGTCGTGAGGTTGTCACGTTGAATTTGGGTGTTAGTACCAAAATTTGGTCTAACATTTTCACACATATTTGCTTTCTCTTCTTCGCAGGTATGGATTATACTTGCAGCTGGCAGGCCCGGCGCGGCCTTGGATTTCTTGGATTATCCAGAACACATCTTCCTTCATTCAGCAAGATATGTTCTAGGGGGCAAAATGTTGACCCGCGTTTTAGTCAAAGCAGTCATACATGGAATCTCTTCTCAACAATGCGCTCAAGTGTTGGGAATACCGTCAGAAGACAGCAAGCGATTTGGTTGAAATCGCATCACAAACAAAGAATGGCCCGGAACTCCTATCACACGACCTTTTCTGGGCCCGAAATCATCAGTTACGGAGCTAAGCTCTGTAATTCTCGTAACTCTCTGAATAAGCTTCAGTTTGAGCTTTGATTCAACTCAATCGGACTTACGGTTTGAAAGTTATGCCCATTTCCGTGAACGCATGCAGAACCGGAAACTTGGATTTGGAATTAGCATATCCCTTTCGGATCGGATCGGCTCGGCCTAGGAGGACCGGATCGGATTAAGACATCACTCCTTCACCAACTCAGCATCTTCCCTTCAACGCACAGGTGCCGGCTCGGATTGGAGACCCCGGTTCGGATCGGGATGAGGCAGACCCGACCCGCCTGCATTAATCTACACAAAACCTCGCAATGTCTTCGGCTCGAAAGCTCCGCACCGGTTCGGATCGGGACCGAACCGATCCCCTTCGACTCTGCACAGAAGTGCGCGCACGCTCTCTGCTGGAACAACCGGCTCGGTTCGGATCCGATCCGAACCGACTGGGCCTGCTGCTGCCACACTTCATATTTGACTGATTCTCTTGCCATAACCACCTCGTACAAACGCGGATCGGCCTCCACCTGTCCTAGCACGACGTGATGACCACTTCTCCACTACTTCCGAGATCACCTCAGCGCGTGCCACGTGCGCCTCCGATCCGAACCAATTCAGACTCCCTGGCACTCCTCTACGCCTGTAAATACACAACAACATGGCCATTTCAAGGGACTTTTGGCACTTGTTCTGGAGGGATTCCACCATTATCGACACAAGGACTTTGTGAACAGCGGAAGACCGCCCTCTAATCAATCAAAACACGAGGATTTCGTGTATAATCTTCCCTTTAATCTCCTCTTCTTCACTGTAAACACGAGGATTTCGTGTATAAACTGCAAACAAACATCATTGTAATAGTTTTCTTAGGATTTAAGAAACTATAAAGTGGACGTAGGCTTGGATTGAGCCGAACCACTATAAAAATATTGTGCGTCTCCTTTACTTTTACTGCTTTTTCTGCATTGTTCTGTGGTCGTGAGGTTGTCACGTTGAATTTGGGTGTTAGTACCAAAATTTGGTCTAACATTTTCACATATATTTGCTTTCTCTTCTTCGCAGGTATGGATTATACTTGCAGCTGGCAGGCCCGGCGCGGCCTTGGATTTCTTGGATTATCCAGAACACATCTTCCTTCATTCAGCAAGATATGTTCTAGGGGGCAAAATGTTGACCCGCGTTTTAGTCAAAGCAGTCATACATGGAATCTCTTCTCAACAATGCGCTCAAGTGTTGGGAATACCGTCAGAAGACAGCAAGCGATTTGGTTGAAATCGCATCACAAACAAAGAATGGCCCGGAACTCCTATCAGACGACCTTTTCTGGGCCCGAAATCATCAGTTACGGAGCCAAGCTCTGTAATTCTCGTAGCTCTCTGAATAAGCTTCAGTTTGAGCTTTGGTTCAACTCAATCGGACTTACGGTTTGAAAGTTATGCCCATTTCCGTGAACGCATGCAGAACCGGAAACTTGGATTTGGAATTAGCATATCCCTTTCGGATCGGATCGGCTCGGCCTAGGAGGACCGGATCGGATTAAGACATCACTCCTTCACCAACTCAGCATCTTCCCTTCAACGCACAGGTGCCGGCTCGGATTGGAGACCCCGGTTCGGATCGGGATGAGGCAGACCCGACCCGCCTGCATTAATCTACACAAAACTTCGCAATGTCTTCGGCTCGAAAGCTCCGCACCGGTTCGGATCGGGACCGAACCGATCCCCTTCGACTCTGCACAGAAGTGCGCGCACGCTCTCTGCTGGAACAACCGGCTCGGTTCGGATCCGATCCGAACCGACTGGGCCTGCTGCTGCCACACTTCATATTTGACTGATTCTCTTGCCATAACCACCTCGTACAAACGCGGATCGGCCTCCACCTGTCCTAGCACGACGTGATGACCACTTCTCCACTACTTCCGAGATCACCTCAGCGCGTGCCACGTGCGCCTCCGATCCGAACCAATTCAGACTCCCTGGCACTCCTCTACGCCTGTAAATACACAACAACATGGCCATTTCAAGGGACTTTTGGCACTTGTTCTGGAGGGATTCCACCATTATCGACACAAGGACTTTGTGAACAGCGGAAGACCGCCCTCTAATCAATCAAAACACGAGGATTTCGTGTATAATCTTCCCTTTAATCTCCTCTTCTTCACTGTAAACACGAGGATTTCGTGTATAAACTGCAAACAAACATCATTGTAATAGTTTTCTTAGGATTTAAGAAACTATAAAGTGGACGTAGGCTTGGATTGAGCCGAACCACTATAAAAATATTGTGCGTCTCCTTTACTTTTACTGCTTTTTCTGCATTGTTCTGTGGTCGTGAGGTTGTCACGTTGAATTTGGGTGTTAGTACCAAAATTTGGTCTAACATTTTCACATATATTTGCTTTCTCTTCTTCGCAGGTATGGATTATACTTGCAGCTGGCAGGCCCGGCGCGGCCTTGGATTTCTTGGATTATCCAGAACACATCTTCCTTCATTCAGCAAGATATGTTCTAGGGGGCAAAATGTTGACCCGCGTTTTAGTCAAAGCAGTCATACATGGAATCTCTTCTCAACAATGCGCTCAAGTGTTGGGAATACCGTCAGAAGACAGCAAGCGATTTGGTTGAAATCGCATCACAAACAAAGAATGGCCCGGAACTCCTATCAGACGACCTTTTCTGGGCCCGAAATCATCAGTTATGGAGCCAAGCTCTGTAATTCTCGTAGCTCTCTGAATAAGCTTCAGTTTGAGCTTTGGTTCAACTCAATCGGACTTACGGTTTGAAAGTTATGCCCATTTCCGTGAACGCATGCAGAACCGGAAACTTGGATTTGGAATTAGCATATCCCTTTCGGATCGGATCGGCTCGGCCTAGGAGGACCGGATCGGATTAAGACATCACTCCTTCACCAACTCAGCATCTTCCCTTCAACGCACAGGTGCCGGCTCGGATTGGAGACCCCGGTTCGGATCGGGATGAGGCAGACCCGACCCGCCTGCATTAATCTACACAAAACTTCGCAATGTCTTCGGCTCGAAAGCTCCGCACCGGTTCAGATCGGGACCGAACAGATCCCCTTCGACTCTGCACAGAAGTGCGCGCACACTCTCTGCTGGAACAACCGGCTCGGTTCGGATCCGATCCGAACCGACTGGGCCTGCTGCTGCCACACTTCAGATTTGACCGATTCTCTTGCCATAACCACCTCGTACAAACGCGGATCGGCCTCCACCTGTCCTAGCATGACGTGATGACCACTTCTCCACTACTTCCGAGATCACCTCAGCGCGTGCCACGTGCGCCTCCGATCCGAACCGATTCAGACTCCCTGGCACTCCTCTACGCCTGTAAATACACAACAACATGGCCATTTCAAGGGACTTTTGGCACTTGTTCTGGAGGGATTCCACCATTATCGACACAAGGACTTTGTGAACAGCGGAAGACCGCCCTCTAATCAATCAAAACACGAGGATTTCGTGTATAATCTTCCATTTAATCTCCTCTTCTTCACTGTAAACACGAGGATTTCGTGTATAAACTGCAAACAAACATCATTGTAATAGTTTTCTTAGGATTTAAGAAACTATAAAGTGGACGAAGGCTTGGATTGAGCCGAACCACTATAAAAATATTGTGCGTCTCCTTTACTTTTACTGCTTATTCTGCATTGTTCTGTGGTCGTGAGGTTGTCACGTTGAATTTGGGTGTTAGTACCAAAATTTGGTCTAACATTTTCACACATATTTGCTTTCTCTTCTTCGCAGGTATGGATTATACTTGCAGCTGGCAGGCCCGGCGCGGCCTTGGATTTCTTGGATTATCCAGAACACATCTTCCTTCGTTCAGTAAGATATGTTCCAAGGGGCAAAATGTTGACCCGCTTTTTAGTCGAAGCAGTCATACATGGAATCTCTTCTAAACAATACGCTCAAGTGTTGGGAATACCGTCAGAAGACAGCAAGCGATTTGGTTGAAATCGCATCACAAACAAAGAATGGCCCGGAACTCCTATCACACGACCTTTTCTGGGCCCGAAATCATCAGTTACGGAGCTTAGCTCTGTAATTCTCGTAGCTCTCTGAATAAGCTTCAGTTTGAGCTTTGGTTCAACTCAATCGGACTTACGGTTTGAAAGTTATGCCCATTTCCGTGAACGCATGCAGAACCGGAAACTTGGATTTGGAATTAGCATATCCCTTTCGGATCGGATCGGCTCGGCCTAGGAGGACCGGATCGGATTAAGACATCACTCCTTCACCAACTCAGCATCTTCCCTTCAACGCACAGGTGCCGGCTCGGATTGGAGACCCCGGTTCGGATCGGGATGAGGCAGACCCGACCCGCCTGCATTAATCTACACAAAACTTCGCAATGTCTTCGGCTCGAAAGCTCCGCACCGGTTCGGATCGGGACCGAACCGATCCCCTTCGACTCTGCACAGAAGTGCGCGCACGCTCTCTGCTGGAACAACCGGCTCGGTTCGGATCCGATCCGAACCGACTGGGCCTGCTGCTGCCACACTTCATATTTGACTGATTCCCTTGCCATAACCACCTCGTACAAACGCGGATCGGCCTCCACCTGTCCTAGCACGACGTGATGACCACTTCTCCACTACTTCCGAGATCACCTCAGCGCGTGCCACGTGCGCCTCCGATCCGAACCAATTCAGACTCCCTGGCACTCCTCTACGCCTGTAAATACACAACAACATGGCCATTTCAAGGGACTTTTGGCACTTGTTCTGGAGGGATTCCACCATTATCGACACAAGGACTTTGTGAACAGCGGAAGACCGCCCTCTAATCAATCAAAACACGAGGATTTCGTGTATAATCTTCCCTTTAATCTCCTCTTCTTCACTGTAAACACGAGGATTTCGTGTATAAACTGCAAACAAACATCATTGTAATAGTTTTCTTAGGATTTAAGAAACTATAAAGTGGACGTAGGCTTGGATTGAGCCGAACCACTATAAAAATATTGTGCGTCTCCTTTACTTTTACTGCTTTTTCTGCATTGTTCTGTGGTCGTGAGGTTGTCACGTTGAATTTGGGTGTTAGTACCAAAATTTGGTCTAACATTTTCACATATATTTGCTTTCTCTTCTTCGCAGGTATGGATTATACTTGCAGCTGGCAGGCCCGGCGCGGCCTTGGATTTCTTGGATTATCCAGAACACATCTTCCTTCATTCAGCAAGATATGTTCTAGGGGGCAAAATGTTGACCCGCGTTTTAGTCAAAGCAGTCATACATGGAATCTCTTCTCAACAATGCGCTCAAGTGTTGGGAATACCGTCAGAAGACAGCAAGCGATTTGGTTGAAATCGCATCACAAACAAAGAATGGCCCGGAACTCCTATCAGACGACCTTTTCTGGGCCCGAAATCATCAGTTACGGAGCCAAGCTCTGTAATTCTCGTAGCTCTCTGAATAAGCTTCAGTTTGAGCTTTGGTTCAACTCAATCGGACTTACGGTTTGAAAGTTATGCCCATTTCCGTGAACGCATGCAGAACCGGAAACTTGGATTTGGAATTAGCATATCCCTTTCGGATCGGATCGGCTCGGCCTAGGAGGACCGGATCGGATTAAGACATCACTCCTTCACCAACTCAGCATCTTCCCTTCAACGCACAGGTGCCGGCTCGGATTGGAGACCCCGGTTCGGATCGGGATGAGGCAGACCCGACCCGCCTGCATTAATCTACACAAAACTTCGCAATGTCTTCGGCTCGAAAGCTCCGCACCGGTTCAGATCGGGACCGAACCGATCCCCTTCGACTCTGCACAGAAGTGCGCGCACACTCTCTGCTGGAACAACCGGCTCGGTTCGGATCCGATCCGAACCGACTGGGCCTGCTGCTGCCACACTTCAGATTTGACCGATTCTCTTGCCATAACCACCTCGTACAAACGCGGATCGGCCTCCACCTGTCCTAGCATGACGTGATGACCACTTCTCCACTACTTCCGAGATCACCTCAGCGCGTGCCACGTGCGCCTCCGATCCGAACCGATTCAGACTCCCTGGCACTCCTCTACGCCTGTAAATACACAACAACATGGCCATTTCAAGGGACTTTTGGCACTTGTTCTGGAGGGATTCCACCATTATCGACACAAGGACTTTGTGAACAGCGGAAGACCGCCCTCTAATCAATCAAAACACGAGGATTTCGTGTATAATCTTCCATTTAATCTCCTCTTCTTCACTGTAAACACGAGGATTTCGTGTATAAACTGCAAACAAACATCATTGTAATAGTTTTCTTAGGATTTAAGAAACTATAAAGTGGACGAAGGCTTGGATTGAGCCGAACCACTATAAAAATATTGTGCGTCTCCTTTACTTTTACTGCTTTTTCTGCATTGTTCTGTGGTCGTGAGGTTGTCACGTTGAATTTGGGTGTTAGTACCAAAATTTGGTCTAACATTTTCACACATATTTGCTTTCTCTTCTTCGCAGGTATGGATTATACTTGCAGCTGGCAGGCCCGGCGCGGCCTTGGATTTCTTGGATTATCCAGAACACATCTTCCTTCATTCAGCAAGATATGTTCTAGGGGGCAAAATGTTGACCCGCGTTTTAGTCAAAGCAGTCATACATGGAATCTCTTCTCAACAATGCGCTCAAGTGTTGGGAATACCGTCAGAAGACAGCAAGCGATTTGGTTGAAATCGCATCACAAACAAAGAATGGCCCGGAACTCCTATCAGACGACCTTTTCTGGGCCCGAAATCATCAGTTACGGAGCTAAGCTCTGTAATTCTCGTAGCTCTCTGAATAAGCTTCAGTTTGAGCTTTGGTTCAACTCAATCGGACTTACGGTTTGAAAGTTATGCCCATTTCCGTGAACGCATGCAGAACCGGAAACTTGGATTTGGAATTAGCATATCCCTTTCGGATCGGATCGGCTCGGCCTAGGAGGACCGGATCGGATTAAGACATCACTCCTTCACCAACTCAGCATCTTCCCTTCAACGCACAGGTGCCGGCTCGGATTGGAGACCCCGGTTCGGATCGGGATGAGGTAGACCCGACCCGCCTGCATTAATCTACACAAAACTTCGCAATGTCTTCGGCTCGAAAGCTCCGCACCGGTTCGGATCGGGACCGAACCGATCCCCTTCGACTCTGCACAGAAGTGCGCGCACGCTCTCTGTTGGAACAACCGGCTCGGTTCGGATCCGATCCGAACCGACTGGGCCTGCTGCTGCCACACTTCAGATTTGACCGATTCTCTTGCCATAACCACCTCGTACAAACGCGGATCGGCCTCCACCTGTCCTAGCACGACGTGATGACCACTTCCCCACTACTTCCGAGATCACCTCAGCGCGTGCCACGTGCTCCTCCGATCCGAACCGATTCAGACTCCCTGGCACTCCTCTACGCCTGTAAATACACAACAACATGGCCATTTCAAGGGACTTTTGGCACTTGTTCTGGAGGGATTCCACCATTATCGACACAAGGACTTTGTGAACAGCGGAAGACCGCCCTCTAATCAATCAAAACACGAGGATTTCGTGTATAATCTTCCCTTTAATCTCCTCTTCTTCACTGTAAACACGAGGATTTCGTGTATAAACTGCAAACAAACATCATTGTAATAGTTTTCTTAGGATTTAAGAAACTATAAAGTGGACGTAGGCTTGGATTGAGCCGAACCACTATAAAAATATTGTGCGTCTCCTTTACTTTTACTGCTTTTTCTGCATTGTTCTGTGGTCGTGAGGTTGTCACGTTGAATTCGGGTGTTAGTACCAAAATTTGGTCTAACATTTTCACATATATTTGCTTTCTCTTCTTCGCAGGTATGGATTATACTTGCAGCTGGCAGGCCCGGCGCGGCCTTGGATTTCTTGGATTATCCAGAACACATCTTCCTTCATTCAGCAACATATGTTCTAGGGGGCAAAATGTTGACCCGCGTTTTAGTCAAAGCAGTCATACATGGAATCTGTAACACCCCACACCCGCTATAGTCACTCACTAAGGGAATGCCATAGCATCGGTGGAGTATTTTTAGTGAGTATAGAACAGTAAAATTACAACAAGACAGATATAATGTAATACTTGAAAATTTAAAACATCATCTCATAGCAGCGGAAAGTAAAACATGTTTGGTTACATCATAAAACCATAACAAGAGTCAAGTACAAAATATCCATCCTGAATAAAATAAGCACATAATCCCACTACTCATAACAAATAGCCATAACAGAAAAGATAAGATAAGCTGAGCTCTACATCTACGGTCCAAGCTCCGAGAGGTAGATAAAGCAAACTGATCAAAGCCCACTAGCACTAGGCCCAACCTGAGGACCTGAAGGAAAAAGATAAAAACAACGGGGGTCAGACATAAGCCTGAGTGAACCCTATCTCCTTAATAATACAATTATTAAAGTAATTAGGGTATGATATGAACTCGGTATGGTATCTTTGGGGATAATGACTACACTAAGTTGCCCACGAACACAGGACGAACTAAGATAACCGTAAAGACGCATCTACCCACCCAAGGATAATTACTAACTGCACCACACCAGACTTATTCACCCAAAGGTAATTCCTACACTGCACCACACCAGTTCGACCCACCAAGAGTAATTCCTACTTAAAGGTTGATCCCACTAAGTGTACTTAGTAATTTTTCACCCGGTAGTTTCTTGTACCCCTACACAGGTGCCGTCTGCCCCTATTTTTACTAGGTGTACCCACTACCCCCAAGCGATCGGCTCCCTACCGTAGATACCCGTGCTGGTCCCACAAAAGGGGGTGTATCATTCCCCAAAGTGGCTACCATATAATATCACTGTGCACGGCTTTATATCTACCCGATGCAACAACGACTTACCAACCAGCCCGGGTCCACACACGCATATGAAACCCGTTGATCCCACGTTGCCACCGCTAACCCGTTTTGGCCTCTTATAGTCAAGCCCAATATGCGTGTCCAGTCACCCGACAAGAGTCGAGCCTACAAAGATACGTTTGGGATATTGGTTGAAATGGGCTCCCACAAGCTACTACTTAAGCTTGTCGTTTAATCTAGTGCATCCCACTTAACCCTTTAACCATGTCCCCTTACATGTTATAAATCTTGGTTAAGTCCTTTAATCATATTTCAATTGCCACTTAGGGCACCCACTAGATTCCCACATGCCACCCATGGCACTTACTTAACCCCTTAATCATGTTTAATTACATGTTCCACCTTGGTTAAGTATTCTAATCGTATTCTCACATGCCACCCATGGCACTTACTTAACCCTTTTATCATGTTTAATTACATGTTCCACCTTGGTTAAGTATTCTAATCGTATTTTTCTATTGCCACCCAAGGCAACCCACTAGTCTCATCATGCCACCCCAAGGCACCCACTTAACCCCTCATGTCCCACTACATGCTAATATGGTTAAGTGTTTCTTAATTCATTAATTAAGATCATGACCTCATAAAGACCTCCCACATTAGACCGTCTTTTATGACTGCTGGATATGCCGGTTGGTTCCGGGCAGACTTCCGTCATAAAAAGGGCCTAACCTCGTGTCTTTACTTTAATCATGTATTTAATTTATGACTAAGACCTCTCACATTGGGCCAATCATTTGTAGCCGCTGGATGGCCGGTCGGTTCCGGGCAGACTTCCGCTACAAAAGGGTCCAACCTCGTGTCTTAGTTGATTAATTAATCCTAATTAATCACCCCCATATTAATTATCCCTAATTAATATCAGATTTTCCATAACATGGGTAGACCTAACTCAATAGGTAAATTCCCATGGGGTAGACCTAACTCAATAGGTAAATTCCCACTTATGGTAATTTATTTTTATTGTATGCTTAATCATACCCATTTCAACATACTTTTAATTAACATATTAATTAACCCCATCGTTCCCCACGTAAATCGTCATTATGACATAACATAATAAAGGGAAGATTTACCACACATAACATGGGTTTAGCATATAACTTTATCATGGGTTAAGAGGATGTCAACTTGCATATATGAGCATGTATTAACCCAACTATATTCGACCCAAACTTGCATATTATCAAACATGTGTCTTACATAACATGTTGCATATGAACTTACATATCATCAAACATGTGATTTGCATAACATGTTGCATATGAACTTACATATCATCATACATGTGATTTGCATAACATGTAGAAATTGCATTTTAGCATATACTTAACTTGCATAAGCACTCACATACTTGCATAAGCATTCATATACTTGCATAAGCTTACATATCATGTTAAACTTGCATTTCAACATATACATAACTTGCATAAACATTCACATACTTGCATAGGCTTGCATATTATGTTAAACTTGCATTTCAACATATACATAACTTGCATAAACATTCACATACTTGCATAGGCTTGCATATTATGTTAAACTTGCATTTCAACATATACATAACTTGCATAAACATTCACATACTTGCATAGGCTTGCATATTATGTTAAACTTGCATTTCAACATATACATAACTTGCATAAACATTCACATACATGCATAGGCTTGCATATTATGTTAAACTTGCATTTCAACATATACATAACTTGCATAAACATTCACATACTTGCATAGGCTTGCATATTATGTTAAACTTGCATTTCAACATATACATAACTTGCATAAACATTCATATACTTGCATAAAATGCTAAACATGCATATAAGCATATACATGACTTGCATAAGTACTCACATACTTGCATAACATGTTTGCATAATGGATCCATATTCACTTGGTGTTTTGCATCATAAACATCATGAAACAACTTGCATAAAAATATCATGATTACATATTATGAAACTTGCATGACATAAGGCATATAACTTGCAAAACACATAATATTCACTACATCAAGCTTGCATAAATATATGGATCCACAAACATAGCCATACTTTATCACATCTTATCATAATCAATTCAATAATTGATTATTAAGGGGATAGAAGCTCACCAAAACAAGATTAGCAAGTTAAATGAAGCAAATCCCAATGATTAAGTAGAAGAAGATGTAGATTAGCTTGCAAACCCTCTTAGGATTTTTAGTGGAGGCTCTCCAATTTTCTAAGTGGTGGCATAATGGCCTTAGATCTATTTTTGGTAAGGATAAGGGGGTATTAGGGTGTATATATAGATTAGTTAAATGTTTTAGGACCATGGGATATACCCTAGAACCAATCCTAGCCTTTAAAGCATGTCTTGGGGAAGAAGTCAAGTGTAGGAACCATTTAGGGCCCAAAAAAACAGCCCAAAACTCATCCCGGGCCTCAAAACATGAGCAGTTTTCGTTTTTGATTTTTCGTGAAACTTTGACGGGCCATAACTTGGTCATACGGACTCCGATTTACAAAAACTCGGACTCTATTTCGCGTATTTTTCCGAGACGAACGCAATGGCACAGCCCGTTTACCCTGATTCAGAATATTAAATTTAATTCTGCTCTGATTTATGTTATAACAAGTTATTTAACATACGGGGTGTTACATTCTCCCCTACTTAAAGGATTTCGTCCCCGAAATCTCTAAGTCAAGAAGAACGTATCCTACCAACCAAACAACCATCTACTCAACCATCAAACACTGGCATCCATTGTCCTTAAAGTTTCTAATGTTGTATGAACATATGCAAAAAGTGTGTGTATATGTTCCCTATCTAATGCAAAATCAGACGGTCTACTGATTCAGTTGACCTCCTTAATGCAAACCATGATAGTGCCATGCATCCAATATGTATGCGAAAGAACCCTATCGACACATACTATTTCTATATGCGTGCACAATCATTCACCGAATAAATGCATTATCCATATGATAGCACAACCATCATACATCCATTAATATAGCTACCTACACACATTTATATGCAATATGCAATATGAAGTGATTGAGCCGATCTAGTGCCTAAAGTGTGTGTATATGCATCCACGAGCAACCACTAGCAAACACTTGCATCCACTTGCATCCATCATACAAAACATGTCTCAAACACATGTTTCAACCATAGGTTTACCCTATCTAAAGGTCAAAAGTACTAACGAGAGGACATACTAAGAATAAGATAAGCACAAGATATGTGATGAAGGAGAAGCAAAAGGATATACCCTCCGAAAGAAAAAGGGTACCTCGAACGCATCTTCGCCTCCGTCTCCCAGGTAGCGTCACTCTCTTCATCTCCCCTTTGTACTTTGACTAGTTGAACCTCTCTGTTTCTCAGCTTCCAAATCTCTGACCCAAGGATGCAAGTAGGAGCTCGTCGAATCGTCGCATCACGCTCTACTTCCACTTCTCTATGCAAACTCGGCTCTACCACCTCTGCGGTCTCATGTAGGCACTTCCTCCCATAGAATACATCACTAAGTCTGTCGGGCAACTCCGCCAATGGAAGATGCTCCTCCCATGTACCTCCAAAATCCAAGATACATAGCCTCAAAAGGTCTTCTAAAACATGATTCACCCTCTCAGTCTGGCTATCCGTCTGAGGATGATATGCGGTACTCATACCCAACTGAGTCCCTACCGCCTCTTGCGAATTCTTCAAAAACTCTCTAGTGAAGATAGGATCTCGATCACTCACTATGCTAGAGGGTACCCCATGTAATCGAACTATCTCTCGAAGATATACTGAAGCTAGCCATGGAGCAGCCCTCTTGCTCTTCATAGGTATGAAATGGGTGCTCTCAGTAAGTCTATCTACCCCCACCCAAATTCCTGTATTACCCTTCCTCGACCTGGGTAACCCGTCAATAAAATCCATCGAGAGGCTATCCCAATTCCATTGCGGAACCTCCAATGGGTGAAGCAACCCACCTGGTTTCCTTTGCTCCGCCTTCACTTGCTGGCACACCTAACATAGAGCGACATACTCGGCCACATCTTTCTTCATACCAGCCCAGAAGAAAACCCTCTTCATGTCTTGGTACATCTTATCCCCACCGGGATGAATGGTCATCCTAGAACGGTGTGCGTCATCAAGAATAGATTTCCTCAAACCCTCGTCTTGCAGTACACATAGTCTACCGTCTCTACGCAAACACCCCTATCGTCTAGGGTGTTCCTACTCAAATGGCTGGACGACTCCCCCCTTATGAGCTTCTCTATCAACTCAACCAACTGTGGGTCGTCCCTCTGTGCTCTTCCAATCCACCCCAAAAGAGTAGGTCTAACCAAGGAGGCTAGCAAACCGGGTACAAAGTCAATGGAAGGTCTAAAGTCAAACTTAGAAATAAACTCTAAGCTCCGTCGTTCAACGAACAATGAACTCAAGGACAACCTTTTTCTTCTTAAGGCGTCTGCTACCATGTTACCCTTACTCATAGGATGCTAAGGATCCCATCCACTTTTGTTGTCCTAAGACTATGCGCTCGAAGAGTCTCCAACACTTCCCTAAGATGTAGGGCATGCTCTTCTCCACCAGAATATCATCCAAAATCATCACAACTGTCTCCCACGCAGACCACCCTAGTCGAATTCGGCATCCCCCAAATGCAAGCCCCAAAGGCCTAAACCAATATCAGACAAACACCCAAGGGATACCTCCTTCGAATTCAGACGACCTACGTGAGACGATACTAGTAAAAATGGCTAAATAATTAAGCCCTTGACCAATTCTGGATGTTCTCGCCAGTCTCGCTCCAAAACCGTCGTTTATCCTATACTGGCCCTGCTCAGCCTATTGAGCACATACGAAAACTTATTTCGCTCCTAGAAAAGACCCAGATGTCATCTACAAAGACCATCACGAACTTATTTAGGTACTCCCTGAACACCCTTCTCAACAAAGTATGCGGGGGCGTTCGTCAAACCCAATGGCATCACCATCCACTCATAAAAGAAATCATCCGGAGTCCCAAAGGCAGTCTCCTCTATACTATTCTCAGCCACTCTCAACTGATGAAATCCCGTGGCTAAGTCCTACTACAAAAATACTGAGGCGCCAGCCAACTGATCAAGGAGATCATTAATCCTCGGCAATGGGTATCTATTCTTCTTTGTGAGTTTCTTTAGTTCCCTTTAGCCTACACAAAGTCTGAGGGACCCATCCGCCTTCATAACAAAAACTACTGGAGCGCCCCACTCCGATATACTTCGTCTTATGAACCCCTTTTTAAGCAAATCGCCTACTTACTTATGGAGTTCCCTCCTCCCACTAGGAGCCATGTGGCACACTGGCCAAGATACTGGTTTAGCATTATCCACCAGATATATTCGGAAGTCAATCTCCCGCTTCGGAGGTAAGCCCTTCACCTCCTCAAACACATCCGGGTATTCCCGGACCGCTCTAACAGATCGCAGACTCTAGACCAACGTGTCAAGCGATCCTAGATACCTTAGCATAACAGATTCTATGGGATTACAAGAGATCTCAAGAGTGTCACCCAAGCGGCCCATAAGCCTAACAACTCTCCCCCCAAAATCAAGAACGGCCCCCCTACTGGATAACCAGTCCATGCCCACTAACCCATAGCCCGTGAAGCCCAACAAGCATCACATCTAAACCCAATGCTAAGTATAGGAACTTTCAAACCCAAACACATCATGGAGCCCAAATGGGTTTGAAACAACTAAGGGATCATCTACCAACTGGTGTCTCAGTGTAGTGACTCTACTAGTAATGATGAGATAAACGAACTCAATGTGTCAAAATCATACAAAGTACGGACAGGATGATTGATCAGAAAAACTAGACTTTCAATAGAAGTAGTTCTACCTCTTTCCCGAATCGCGAGAGCCTGTACTTGCCCCCTAGCCTGACCTGGTGCCACATGAGCTTGCACCAGTCCTCCTGAGGTAGACCCCGTCCCTTGCTCCTTCTTTGGACAGTTTTTCATCAGATGCCCTGCTTCGCCACAGTGGAAGCAGCCAGTCTTAGTCTTCTTGCGACAATCTTTGTTTAGGTGGCCTAGTGTCCCACAATTGAAGCACCTCTTCTTTCCCTTGCCACCGTTGCCCTTCCCACCTTTGTTTTGCTGTTGCTGTTGAGGTCTCTTCTGATCTCCTTTCTTCTCGGGTGCTTTACTAGCATTGGGACCCTTTTCTTCCTTATGCATATTTTCTTCTGCTTTTGAGAGAAACCTTGCCTCAAACCTATGTCTGAAATCCACCCAAGAGTCAATCGGGCGTTCTCCATTAGTGACCTCCCACCAGAACGAGGCCTCTCCTTCCATTAACCAAGCGGCCAACCCGACTTTCTTTCCCTCTTCTACTTCCAAGATTTCCATCAATTCTTCCGTCTCATTAAGCCAATCCCTAGCTCCCACAAAAGGTTTTCCTCCCATAGCCTTAAACTTCCTACAAGTCATAGCAAAAGTATCCGCGCGAGGAGAAACGAGTGCAACGGGTGGAGGAGGAACATTTGCTGGACCTGCAGCGGCGACCCTAGCCTCTAACAACCTCCTATACCATACTGGTACCGCTACACTATCCGGAAGATAAAGATCTTCAGCCATGCTGAGACGAAAAAGGGAAAGATTCAAAACGGAGAATTTGAGAGATAAAGATATGGCTATCGGGGATTATGCTTTTCTTTCAAAAACTTTTCTTTTAAAAGACATGTTTTTGAAAATATTTCTTCCAAAAATGTTTTTAGAAAAATAGTTTTCTAAAATTTTATCTGTTCTGGTAACCTTTGCTCTGATACCACGTGTAACACCCCACACCCGCTATAGTCACTCACTAAGGGAATGCCATAGCATCGGTGGAGTATTTTTAGTGAGTATAGAACAGTAAAATTACAACAAGACAGATATAATGTAATACTTGAAAATTTAAAACATCATCTCATAGCAGCGGAAAGTAAAACATGTTTGGTTACATCATAAAACCATAACAAGAGTCAAGTACAAAATATCCATCCTGAATAAAATAAGCACATAATCCCACTACTCATAACAAATAGCCATAACAGAAAAGATAAGATAAGCTGAGCTCTACATCTACGGTCCAAGCTCCGAGAGGTAGATAAAGCAAACTGATCAAAGCCCACTAGCACTAGGCCCAACCTGAGGACCTGAAGGAAAAAGATAAAAACAACGGGGGTCAGACATAAGCCTGAGTGAACCCTATCTCCTTAATAATATAATTATTAAAGTAATTAGGGTATGATATGAACTCGGTATGGTATCTTTGGGGATAATGACTACACTAAGTTGCCCACGAACACAGGACGAACTAAGATAACCGTAAAGACGCATCTACCCACCCAAGGATAATTACTAACTGCACCACACCAGACTTATTCACCCAAAGGTAATTCCTACACTGCACCACACCAGTTCTACCCACCAAGAGTAATTCCTACTTAAAGGTTGATCCCACTAAGTGTACTTAGTAATTTTTCACCCGGTAGTTTCTTGTACCCCTACACAGGTGCCGTCTGCCCCTATTTTTACTAGGTGTACCCACTACCCCCAAGCGATCGGCTCCCTACCGTAGATACCCGTGCTGGTCCCACAAAAGGGGGTGTATCATTCCCCAAAGTGGCTACCATATAATATCACTGTGCACGGCTTTATATCTACCCGATGCAACAACGACTTACCAACCAGCCCGGGTCCACACACGCATATGAAACCCGTTGATCCCGCGTTGCCACCGCTAACCCGTTTTGGCCTCTTATAGTCAAGCCCAATATGCGTGTCCCGTCACCCGACAAGAGTCGAGCCTACAAAGATACGTTTGGGATATTGGTTGAAATGGGCCCCCACAAGCTACTACTTAAGCTTGTCGTTTAATCTAGTGCATCCCACTTAACCCTTTAACCATGTCCCCTTACATGTTATAAATCTTGGTTAAGTCCTTTAATCATATTTCAATTGCCACTTAGGGCACCCACTAGATTCCCACATGCCACCCATGGCACTTACTTAACCCCTTAATCATGTTTAATTACATGTTCCACCTTGGTTAAGTATTCTAATCGTATTCTCACATGCCACCCATGGCACTTACTTAACCCTTTTATCATGTTTAATTACATGTTCCACCTTGGTTAAGTATTCTAATCGTATTTTTCTATTGCCACCCAAGGCAACCCACTAGTCTCATCATGCCACCCCAAGGCACCCACTTAACCCCTCATGTCCCACTACATGCTAATATGGTTAAGTGTTTCTTAATTCATTAATTAAGATCATGACCTCATAAAGACCTCCCACATTAGACCGTCTTTTATGACTGCTGGATATGCCGGTTGGTTCCGGGCAGACTTCCGTCATAAAAAGGGCCTAACCTCGTGTCTTTACTTTAATCATGTATTTAATTTATGACTAAGACCTCTCACATTGGGCCAATCATTTGTAGCCGCTGGATGGCCGGTCGGTTCCGGGCAGACTTCCGCTACAAAAGGGTCCAACCTCGTGTCTTAGTTGATTAATTAATCCTAATTAATCACCCCCATATTAATTATCCCTAATTAATATCAGATTTTCCATAACATGGGTAGACCTAACTCAATAGGTAAATTCCCATGGGGTAGACCTAACTCAATAGGTAAATTCCCACTTATGGTAATTTATTTTTATTGTATGCTTAATCATACCCATTTCAACATACTTCTAATTAACATATTAATTAACCCCATCGTTCCCCACGTAAATCGTCATTATGACATAACATAATAAAGGGAAGATTTACCACACATAACATGGGTTTAGCATATAACTTTATCATGGGTTAAGAGGATGTCAACTTGCATATATGAGCATGTATTAACCCAACTATATTCGACCCAAACTTGCATATTATCAAACATGTGTCTTACATAACATGTTGCATATGAACTTACATATCATCAAACATGTGATTTGCATAACATGTTGCATATGAACTTACATATCATCATACATGTGATTTGCATAACATGTAGAAATTGCATTTTAGCATATACTTAACTTGCATAAGCACTCACATACTTGCATAAGCATTCATATACTTGCATAAGCTTACATATCATGTTAAACTTGCATTTCAACATATACATAACTTGCATAAACATTCACATACTTGCATAGGCTTGCATATTATGTTAAACTTGCATTTCAACATATACATAACTTGCATAAACATTCACATACTTGCATAGGCTTGCATATTATGTTAAACTTGCATTTCAACATATACATAACTTGCATAAACATTCACATACTTGCATAGGCTTGCATATTATGTTAAACTTGCATTTCAACATATACATAACTTGCATAAACATTCACATACTTGCATAGGCTTGCATATTATGTTAAACTTGCATTTCAACATATACATAACTTGCATAAACATTCATATACTTGCATAAAATGCTAAACATGCATATAAGCATATACATGACTTGCATAAATACTCACATACTTGCATAACATGTTTGCATAATGGATCCATATTCACTTGGTGTTTTGCATCATAAACATCATGAAACAACTTGCATAAAAATATCATGATTACATATTATGAAACTTGCATGACATAAGGCATATAACTTGCAAAACACATAATATTCACTACATCAAGCTTGCATAAATATATGGATCCACAAACATAGCCATACTTTATCACATCTTATCATAATCAATTCAATAATTGATTATTAAGGGGATAGAAGCTCACCAAAACAAGATTAGCAAGTTAAATGAAGCAAATCCCAATGATTAAGTAGAAGAAGATGTAGATTAGCTTGCAAACCCTCTTAGGATTTTTAGTGGAGGCTCTCCAATTTTCTAAGTGGTGGCATAATGGCCTTAGATCTATTTTTGGTAAGGATAAGGGGGTATTAGGGTGTATATATAGATTAGTTAAATGTTTTAGGACCATGGGATATACCCTAGAACCAATCCTAGCCTTTAAAGCATGTCTTGGGGAAGAAGTCAAGTGTAGGAACCATTTAGGGCCCAAAAAAACAGCCCAAAACTCATCCCGGGCCTCAAAACATGAGCAGTTTTCGTTTTTGATTTTTCGTGAAACTTTGACGGGCCATAACTTGGTCATACGGACTCCGATTTACAAAAACTCGGACTCTATTTCGCGTATTTTTCCGAGACGAACGCAATGGCACAGCCCGTTTCCCCTGATTCAGAATATTAAATTTAATTCTGCTCTGATTTATGTTATAACAAGTTATTTAACATACGGGGTGTTACAGAATCTCTTCTCAACAATGCGCTCAAGTGTTGGGAATACCGTCAGAAGACAGCAAGCGATTTGGTTGAAATCGCATCACAAACAAAGAATGGCCCGGAACTCCTATCAGACGACCTTTTCTGGGCCCGAAATCATCAGTTACAGAGCTGAGCTCTGTAATTCTCGTAGCTCTCTGAATAAGCTTCAGTTTGAGCTTTGGTTCAACTCAATCGGACTTACGGTTTGAAAGTTATGCCCATTTCCGTGAACGCATGCAGAACCGGAAACTTGGATTTGGAATTAGCATATCCCTTTCGGATCGGATCGGCTCGGCCTAGGAGGACCGGATCGGATTAAGACATCACTCCTTCACCAACTCAGCATCTTCCCTTCAACGCACAGGTGCCGGCTCGGATTGGAGACCCCGGTTCGGATCGGGATGAGGCAGACCCGACCCGCCTGCATTAATCTACACAAAACTTCGCAATGTCTTCGGCTCGAAAGCTCCGCACCGGTTCGGATCGGGACCGAACCGATCCCCTTCGACTCTGCACAGAAGTGCGCGCACGCTCTCTGCTGGAACAACCGGCTCGGTTCGGATCCGATCCGAACCGACTGGGCCTGCTGCTGCCACACTTCAGATTTGACCGATTCTCTTGCCATAACCACCTCGTACAAACGCGGATCGGCCTCCACCTGTCCTAGCACGACGTGATGACCACTTCCCCACTACTTCCGAGATCACCTCAGCGCATGCCACGTGCGCCTCCGATCCGAACCGATTCAGACTCCCTGGCACTCCTCTACGCCTGTAAATACACAACAACATGGCCATTTCAAGGGACTTTTGGCACTTGTTCTGGAGGGATTCCACCATTATCGACACAAGGACTTTGTGAACAGCGGAAGACCGCCCTCTAATCAATCAAAACACGAGGATTTCGTGTATAATCTTCCCTTTAATCTCCTCTTCTTCACTGTAAACACGAGGATTTCGTGTATAAACTGCAAACAAACATCATTGTAAAAGTTTTCTTAGGATTTAAGAAACTATAAAGTGGACGTAGGCTTGGATTGAGCCGAACCACTATAAAAATATTGTGCGTCTCCTTTACTTTTACTGCTTTTTCTGCATTGTTCTGTGGTCGTGAGGTTGTCACGTTGAATTCGGGTGTTAGTACCAAAATTTGGTCTAACATTTTCACATATATTTGCTTTCTCTTCTTCGCAGGTATGGATTATACTTGCAGCTGGCAGGCCCGGCGCGGCCTTGGATTTCTTGGATTATCCAGAACACATCTTCCTTCATTCAGCAAGATATGTTCTAGGGGGCAAAATGTTGACCCGCGTTTTAGTCAAAGCAGTCATACATGGAATCTCTTCTCAACAATGCGCTCAAGTGTTGGGAATACCGTCAGAAGACAGCAAGCGATTTGGTTGAAATCGCATCACAAACAAAGAATGGCCCGGAACTCCTATCAGACGACCTTTTCTGGGCCCGAAATCATCAGTTACAGAGCAAAGCTCTGTAATTCTCGTAGCTCTCTGAATAAGCTTCAGTTTGAGCTTTGGTTCAACTCAATCGGACTTACGGTTTGAAAGTTATGCCCATTTCCGTGAACGCATGCAGAACCGGAAACTTGGATTTGGAATTAGCATATCCCTTTCGGATCGGATCGGCTCGGCCTAGGAGGACCGGATCGGATTAAGACATCACTCCTTCACCAACTCAGCATCTTCCCTTCAACGCACAGGTGCCGGCTCGGATTGGAGACCCCGGTTCGGATCGGGATGAGGCAGACCCGACCCGCCTGCATTAATCTACACAAAACTTCGCAATGTCTTCGGCTCGAAAGCTCCGCACCGGTTCGGATCGGGACCGAACCGATCCCCTTCGACTCTGCACAGAAGTGCGCGCACGCTCTCTGCTGGAACAACCGGCTCGGTTCGGATCCGATCCGAACCGACTGGGCCTGCTGCTGCCACACTTCAGATTTGACCGATTCTCTTGCCATAACCACCTCGTACAAACGCGGATCGGCCTCCACCTGTCCTAGCACGACGTGATGACCACTTCCCCACTACTTCCGAGATCACCTCAGCGCATGCCACGTGCGCCTCCGATCCGAACCGATTCAGACTCCCTGGCACTCCTCTACGCCTGTAAATACACAACAACATGGCCATTTCAAGGGACTTTTGGCACTTGTTCTGGAGGGATTCCACCATTATCGACACAAGGACTTTGTGAACAGCGGAAGACCGCCCTCTAATCAATCAAAACACGAGGATTTCGTGTATAATCTTCCCTTTAATCTCCTCTTCTTCACTGTAAACACGAGGATTTCGTGTATAAACTGCAAACAAACATCATTGTAATAGTTTTCTTAGGATTTAAGAAACTATAAAGTGGACGTAGGCTTGGATTGAGCCGAACCACTATAAAAATATTGTGCGTCTCCTTTACTTTTACTGCTTTTTCTGCATTGTTCTGTGGTCGTGAGGTTGTCACGTTGAATTCGGGTGTTAGTACCAAAATTTGGTCTAACATTTTCACATATATTTGCTTTCTCTTCTTCGCAGGTATGGATTATACTTGCAGCTGGCAGGCCCGGCGCGGCCTTGGATTTCTTGGATTATCCAGAACACATCTTCCTTCATTCAGCAAGATATGTTCTAGGGGGCAAAATGTTGACCCGCGTTTTAGTCAAAGCAGTCATACATGGAATCTCTTCTCAACAATGCGCTCAAGTGTTGGGAATACCGTCAGAAGACAGCAAGCGATTTGGTTGAAATCGCATCACAAACAAAGAATGGCCCGGAACTCCTATCAGACGACCTTTTCTGGGCCCGAAATCATCAGTTACAGAGCTAAGCTCTGTAATTCTCGTAGCTCTCTGAATAAGCTTCAGTTTGAGCTTTGGTTCAACTCAATCGGACTTACGGTTTGAAAGTTATGCCCATTTCCGTGAACGCATGCAGAACCGGAAACTTGGATTTGGAATTAGCATATCCCTTTCGGATCGGATCGGCTCGGCCTAGGAGGACCGGATCGGATTAAGACATCACTCCTTCACCAACTCAGCATCTTCCCTTCAACGCACAGGTGCCGGCTCGGATTGGAGACCCCGGTTCGGATCGGGATGAGGCAGACCCGACCCGCCTGCATTAATCTACACAAAACTTCGCAATGTCTTCGGCTCGAAAGCTCCGCACCGGTTCGGATCGGGACCGAACCGATCCCCTTCGACTCTGCACAGAAGTGCGCGCACGCTCTCTGCTGGAACAACCGGCTCGGTTCGGATCCGATCCGAACCGACTGGGCCTGCTGCTGCCACACTTCAGATTTGACCGATTCTCTTGCCATAACCACCTCGTACAAACGCGGATCGGCCTCCACCTGTCCTAGCACGACGTGATGACCACTTCCCCACTACTTCCGAGATCACCTCAGCGCATGCCACGTGCGCCTCCGATCCGAACCGATTCAGACTCCCTGGCACTCCTCTACGCCTGTAAATACACAACAACATGGCCATTTCAAGGGACTTTTGGCACTTGTTCTGGAGGGATTCCACCATTATCGACACAAGGACTTTGTGAACAGCGGAAGACCGCCCTCTAATCAATCAAAACACGAGGATTTCGTGTATAATCTTCCCTTTAATCTCCTCTTCTTCACTGTAAACACGAGGATTTCGTGTATAAACTGCAAACAAATATCATTGTAATAGTTTTCTTAGGATTTAAGAAACTATAAAGTGGACGTAGGCTTGGATTGAGCCGAACCACTATAAAAATATTGTGCGTCTCCTTTACTTTTACTGCTTTTTCTGCATTGTTCTGTGGTCGTGAGGTTGTCACGTTGAATTCGGGTGTTAGTACCAAAATTTGGTCTAACATTTTCACATATATTTGCTTTCTCTTCTTCGCAGGTATGGATTATACTTGCAGCTGGCAGGCCCGGCGCGGCCTTGGATTTCTTGGATTATCCAGAACACATCTTCCTTCATTCAGCAAGATATGTTCTAGGGGGCAAAATGTTGACCCGCGTTTTAGTCAAAGCAGTCATACATGGAATCTCTTCTCAACAATGCGCTCAAGTGTTGGGAATACCGTCAGAAGACAGCAAGCGATTTGGTTGAAATCGCATCACAAACAAAGAATGGCCCGGAACTCCTATCAGACGACCTTTTCTGGGCCCGAAATCATCAGTTACAGAGCTAAGCTCTGTAATTCTCGTAGCTCTCTGAATAAGCTTCAGTTTGAGCTTTGGTTCAACTCAATCGGACTTACGGTTTGAAAGTTATGCCCATTTCCGTGAACGCATGCACAACCGGAAACTTGGATTTGGAATTAGCATATCCCTTTCGGATCGGATCGGCTCGGCCTAGGAGGACCGGATCGGATTAAGACATCACTCCTTCACCAACTCAGCATCTTCCCTTCAACGCACAGGTGCCGGCTCGGATTGGAGACCCCGGTTCGGATCGGGATGAGGCAGACCCGACCCGCCTGCATTAATCTACACAAAACTTCGCAATGTCTTCGGCTCGAAAGCTCCGCACCGGTTCGGATCGGGACCGAACCGATCCCCTTCGACTCTGCACAGAAGTGCGCGCACGCTCTCTGCTGGAACAACCGGCTCGGTTCGGATCCGATCCGAACCGACTGGGCCTGCTGCTGCCACACTTCAGATTTGACCGATTCTCTTGCCATAACCACCTCGTACAAACGCGGATCGGCCTCCACCTGTCCTAGCACGACGTAATGACCACTTCCCCACTACTTCCGAGATCACCTCAGCGCATGCCACGTGCGCCTCCGATCCGAACCGATTCAGACTCCCTGGCACTCCTCTACGCCTGTAAATACACAACAACATGGCCATTTCAAGGGACTTTTGGCACTTGTTCTGGAGGGATTCCACCATTATCAACACAAGGACTTTGTGAACAGCGGAAGACCGCCCTCTAATAGATCAAAACACGAGGATTTCGTGTATAATCTTCCCTTTAATCTCCTCTTCTTCACTGTAAACACGAGGATTTCGTGTATAAACTGCAAACAAACATCATTGTAATAGTTTTCTTAGGATTTAAGAAACTATAAAGTGGACGTAGGCTTGGATTGAGCCGAACCACTATAAAAATATTGTGCGTCTCCTTTACTTTTACTGCTTTTTCTGCATTGTTCTGTGGTCGTGAGGTTGTCACGTTGAATTCGGGTGTTAGTACCAAAATTTGGTCTAACATTTTCACATATATTTGCTTTCTCTTCTTCGCAGGTATGGATTATACTTGAAGCTGGCAGGCCCGGCGCGGCCTTGGATTTCTTGGATTATCCAGAACACATCTTCCTTCATTCAGCAAGATATGTTCTAGGGGGCAAAATGTTGACCCGCGTTTTAGTCAAAGCAGTCATACATGGAATCTCTTCTCAACAATGCGCTCAAGTGTTGGGAATACCGTCAGAAGACCGCAAGCGATTTGGTTGAAATCGCATCACAAACAAAGAATGGCCCGGAACTCCTATCAGACGACCTTTTCTGGGCCCGAAATCATCAGTTACGAAGCTAAGCTCTGTAATTCTCGTAGCTCTCTGAATAAGCTTCAGTTTGAGCTTTGGTTCAACTCAATCGGACTTACGGTTTGAAAGTTATGCCCATTTCCGTGAACGCATGCAGAACCGGAAACTTGGATTTGGAATTAGCATATCCCTTTCGGATCGGATCGGCTCGGCCTAGGAGGACCGGATCGGATTAAGACATCACTCCTTCACCAACTCAGCATCTTCCCTTCAACGCACAGGTGCCGGCTCGGATTGGAGACCCCGGTTCGGATCGGGATGAGGCAGCCCCGACCCGCCTGCATTAATCTACACAAAACTTCGCAATGTCTTCGGCTCGAAAGCTCCGCACCGGTTCGGATCGGGACCGAACCGATCCCCTTCGACTCTGCACAGAAGTGCGCGCACGCTCTCTGCTGGAACAACCGGCTCGGTTCGGATCCGATCCGAACCGACTGGGCCTGCTGCTGCCACACTTCAGATTTGACCGATTCTCTTGCCATAACCACCTAGTACAAACGCGGATCGGCCTCCACCTGTCCTAGCACGACGTGATGACCACTTCTCCACTACTTCCGAGATCACCTCAGCGCGTGCCACGTGCGCCTCCGATCCGAACCGATTCAGACTCCCTGGTACTCCTCTACGCCTGTAAATACACAACAACATGGCCATTTCAAGGGACTTTTGGCACTTGTTCTGGAGGGATTCCACCATTATCGACACAAGGACTTTGTGAACAGCGGAAGACCGCCCTCTAATCAATCAAAACACGAGGATTTCGTGTATAATCTTCCCTTTAATCTCCTCTTCTTCACTGTAAACACGAGGATTTCGTGTATAAACTGCAAACAAACATCATTGTAATAGTTTTCTTAGGATTTAAGAAACTATAAAGTGGACGTAGGCTTGGATTGAGCCGAACCACTATAAAAATATTGTGCGTCTCCTTTACTTTTACTGCTTTTTCTGCATTGTTCTGTGGTCGTGAGGTTGTCACGTTGAATTCGGGTGTTAGTACCAAAATTTGGTCTAACATTTTCACATATATTTTCTTTCTCTTCTTCGCAGGTATGGATTATACTTGCAGCTGGCAGGCCCGGCGCGGCCTTGGATTTCTTGGATTATCCAGAACACATCTTCCTTCATTCAGCAAGATATGTTCTAGGGGGCAAAATGTTGACCCGCGTTTTAGTCAAAGCAGTCATACATGGAATTTCTTCTCAACAATGCGCTCAAGTGTTGGGAATACCGTCAGAAGACAGCAAGCGATTTGGTTGAAATCGCATCACAAACAAAGAATGGCCCGGAACTCCTATCAGACGACCTTTTCTGGGCCCGAAATCATCAGTTATGGAGCTAAGCTCTGTAATTCTCGTATCTCTCTGAATAAGCTTCAGTTTGAGCTTTGGTTCAACTCAATCGGACTTACGGTTTGAAAGTTATGCCCATTTCCGTGAACGCATGCAGAACCGGAAACTTGGATTTGGAATTAGCATATCCCTTTCGGATCGGATCGGCTCGGCCTAGGAGGACCGGATCGGATTAAGACATCACTCCTTCACCAACTCAGCATCTTCCCTTCAACGCACAGGTGCCGGCTCGGATTGGAGACCCCGGTTCGGATCGGGATGAGGCAGACCCGACCCGCCTGCATTAATCTACACAAAACTTCGAAATGTCTTCGGCTCGAAAGCTCCGCACCGGTTCGGATCGGGACCGAACCGATCCCCTTCGACTCTGCACAGAAGTGCGCGCACGCTCTCTGCTGGAACAACCGGCTCGGTTCGGATCCGATCCGAACCGACTGGGCCTGCTGCTGCCACACTTCAGATTTGACCGATTCTCTTGCCATAACCACCTAGTACAAACGCGGATCGGCCTCCACCTGTCCTAGCACGACGTGATGACCACTTCTCCACTACTTCCGAGATCACCTCAGCGCGTGCCACGTGCGCCTCCGATCCGAACCGATTCAGACTCCCTGGTACTCCTCTACGCCTGTAAATACACAACAACATGGCCATTTCAAGGGACTTTTGGCACTTGTTCTGGAGGGATTCCACCATTATCGACACAAGGACTTTGTGAACAGCGGAAGACCGCCCTCTAATCAATCAAAACACGAGGATTTCGTGTATAATTTTCCCTTTAATCTCCTCTTCTTCACTGTAAACACGAGGATTTCGTGTATAAACTGCAAACAAACATCATTGTAATAGTTTTCTTAGGATTTAAGAAACTATAAAGTGGACGTAGGCTTGGATTGAGCCGAACCACTATAAAAATATTGTGCGTCTCCTTTACTTTTACTGCTTTTTCTGCATTGTTCTGTGGTCGTGAGGTTGTCACGTTGAATTTGGGTGTTAGTACCAAAATTTGGTCTAACATTTTCACATATATTTGCTTTCTCTTCTTCGCAGGTATGGATTATACTTGCAGCTGGCAGGCCCGGCGCGGCCTTGGATTTCTTGGATTATCCAGAACACATATTCCTTCATTCAGCAAGATATGTTCTAGGGGGCAAAATGTTGACCCGCGTTTTAGTCAAAGCAGTCATACATGGAATCTCTTCTCAACAATGCGCTCAAGTGTTGGGAATACCGTCAGAAGACAGCAAGCGATTTGGTTGAAATCGCATCACAAACAAAGAATGGCCAGGAACTCCTATCAGACGACCTTTTCTGGGCCCGAAATCATCAGTTACGGAGCAAAGCTCTGTAATTCTCGTAGCTCTCTGAATAAGCTTCAGTTTGAGCTTTGGTTCAACTCAATCGGACTTACGGTTTGAAAGTTATGCCCATTTCCGTGAACGCATGCAGAACCGGAAACTTGGATTTGGAATTAGCATATCCCTTTCGGATCGGATCGGCTCGGCCTAGGAGGACCGGATCGGATTAAGACATCACTCCTTCACCAACTCAGCATCTTCCCTTCAACGCACAGGTGCCGGCTCGGATTGGAGACCCCGGTTCGGATCGGGATGAGGCAGACCCGACCCGCCTGCATTAATCTACACAAAACTTCGCAATGTCTTCAGCTCGAAAGCTCCGCACCGGTTCGGATCGGGACCGAACCGATCCCCTTCGACTCTGCACAGAAGTGCGCGCACGCTCTCTGCTGGAACAACCGGCTCGGTTCGGATCCGATCCGAACCGACTGGGCCTGCTGCTGCCACACTTCAGATTTGACCGATTCTCTTGCCATAACCACCTCGTACAAACGCGGATCGGCCTCCACCTGTCCTAGCACGACGTGATGACCACTTCTCCACTACTTCCGAGATCACCTCAGCGCGTGCCACGTGCGCCTCCGATCCGAACCGATTCAGACTCCCTGGCACTCCTCTACGCCTGTAAATACACAACAACATGGCCATTTCAAGGGACTTTTGGCACTTGTTCTGGAGGGATTCCACCATTATCGACACAAGGACTTTGTGAACAGCGGAAGACCGCCCTCTAATCAATCAAAACACGAGGATTTCGTGTATAATCTTCCCTTTAATCTCCTCTTCTTCACTGTAAACACGAGGATTTCGTGTATAAACTGCAAACAAACATCATTGTAATAGTTTTCTTAGGATTTAAGAAACTATAAAGTGGACGTAGGCTTGGATTGAGCCGAACCACTATAAAAATATTGTGCGTCTCCTTTACTTTTACTGCTTTTTCTGCATTGTTCTGTGGTCGTGAGGTTGTCACGTTGAATTCGGGTGTTAGTACCAAAATTTGGTCTAACATTTTCACATATATTTGCTTTCTCTTCTTCGCAGGTATGGATTATACTTGCAGCTGGCAGGCCCGGCGCGGCCTTGGATTTCTTGGATTATCCAGAACACATCTTCCTTCATTCAGCAAGATATGTTCTAGGGGGCAAAATGTTGACCCGCGTTTTAGTCAAAGCAGTCATACATGGAATCTCTTCTCAACAATGCGCTCAAGTGTTGGGAATACCGTCAGAAGACAGCAAGCGATTTGGTTGAAATCGCATCACAAACAAAGAATGGCCCGGAACTCCTATCAGACGACCTTTTCTGGGCCCGAAATCATCAGTTACGGAGCTGAGCTCTGTAATTCTCGTAGCTCTCTGAATAAGCTTCAGTTTGAGCTTTGGTTCAACTCAATCGGACTTACGGTTTGAAAGTTATGCCCATTTCCGTGAACGCATGCAGAACCGGAAACTTGGATTTGGAATTAGCATATCCCTTTCGGATCGGATCGGCTCGGCCTAGGAGGACCGGATCGGATTAAGACATCACTCCTTCACCAACTCAGCATCTTCCCTTCAACGCACAGGTGCCGGCTCGGATTGGAGACCCCGGTTCGGATCGGGATGAGGCAGACCCGACCCGCCTGCATTAATCTACACAAAACTTCGCAATGTCTTCGGCTCGAAAGCTCCGCACCGGTTCGGATCGGGACCGAACCGATCCCCTTCGACTCTGCACAGAAGTGCGCGCACGCTCTCTGCTGGAACAACCGGCTCGGTTCGGATCCGATCCGAACCGACTGGGCCTGCTGCTGCCACACTTCAGATTTGACCGATTCTCTTGCCATAACCACCTCGTACAAACGCGGATCGGCCTCCACCTGTCCTAGCACGACGTGATGACCACTTCTCCACTACTTCCGAGATCACCTCAGCGCGTGCCACGTGCGCCTCCGATCCGAACCGATTCAGACTCCCTGGCACTCCTCTACGCCTGTAAATACACAACAACATGGCCATTTCAAGGGACTTTTGGCACTTGTTCTGGAGGGATTCCACCATTATCGACACAAGGACTTTGTGAACAGCGGAAGACCGCCCTCTAATCAATCAAAACACGAGGATTTCGTGTATAATCTTCCCTTTAATCTCCTCTTCTTCACTGTAAACACGAGGATTTCGTGTATAAACTGCAAACAAACATCATTGTAATAGTTTTCTTAGGATTTAAGAAACTATAAAGTGGACGTAGGCTTGGATTGAGCCGAACCACTATAAAAATATTGTGCGTCTCCTTTACTTTTACTGCTTTTTCTGCATTGTTCTGTGGTCGTGAGGTTGTCACGTTGAATTCGGGTGTTAGTACCAAAATTTGGTCTAACATTTTCACATATATTTGCTTTCTCTTCTTCGCAGGTATGGATTATACTTGCAGCTGGCAGGCCCGGCGCGGCCTTGGATTTCTTGGATTATCCAGAACACATCTTCCTTCATTCAGCAAGATATGTTCTAGGGGGCAAAATGTTGACCCGCGTTTTAGTCAAAGCAGTCATACATGGAATCTCTTCTCAACAATGCGCTCAAGTGTTGGGAATACCGTCAGAAGACAGCAAGCGATTTGGTTGAAATCGCATCACAAACAAAGAATGGCCCGGAACTCCTATCAGACGACCTTTTCTGGGCCCGAAGTCATCAGTTACGGAGCTGAGCTCTGTAATTCTCGTAGCTCTCTGAATAAGCTTCAGTTTGAGCTTTGGTTCAACTCAATCGGACTTACGGTTTGAAAGTTATGCCCATTTCCGTGAACGCATGCAGAACCGGAAACTTGGATTTGGAATTAGCATATCCCTTTCGGATCGGATCGGCTCGGCCTAGGAGGACCGGATCGGATTAAGACATCACTCCTTCACCAACTCAGCATCTTCCCTTCAACGCACAGGTGCCGGCTCGGATTGGAGACCCCGGTTCGGATCGGGATGAGGCAGACCCGACCCGCCTGCATTAATCTACACAAAACTTCGCAATGTCTTCGGCTCGAAAGCTCCGCACCGGTTCGGATCGGGACCGAACCGATCCCCTTCGACTCTGCACAGAAGTGCGCGCACGCTCTCTGCTGGAACAACCGGCTCGGTTCGGATCCGATCCGAACCGACTGGGCCTGCTGCTGCCACACTTCAGATTTGACCGATTCTCTTGCCATAACCACCTCGTACAAACGCGGATCGGCCTCCACCTGTCCTAGCACGACGTGATGACCACTTCTCCACTACTTCCGAGATCACCTCAGCGCGTGCCACGTGCGCCTCCGATCCGAACCGATTCAGACTCCCTGGCACTCCTCTACGCCTGTAAATACACAACAACATGGCCATTTCAAGGGACTTTTGGCACTTGTTCTGGAGGGATTCCACCATTATCGACACAAGGACTTTGTGAACAGCGGAAGACCGCCCTCTAATCAATCAAAACACGAGGATTTCGTGTATAATCTTCCCTTTAATCTCCTCTTCTTCACTGTAAACACGAGGATTTCGTGTATAAACTGCAAACAAACATCATTGTAATAGTTTTCTTAGGATTTAAGAAACTATAAAGTGGACGTAGGCTTGGATTGAGCCGAACCACTATAAAAATATTGTGCGTCTCCTTTACTTTTACTGCTTTTTCTGCATTGTTCTGTGGTCGTGAGGTTGTCACGTTGAATTCGGGTGTTAGTACCAAAATTTGGTCTAACATTTTCACATATATTTGCTTTCTCTTCTTCGCAGGTATGGATTATACTTGCAGCTGGCAGGCCCGGCGCGGCCTTGGATTTCTTGGATTATCCAGAACACATCTTCCTTCATTCAGCAAGATATGTTCTAGGGGGCAAAATGTTGACCCGCGTTTTAGTCAAAGCAGTCATACATGGAATCTCTTCTCAACAATGCGCTCAAGTGTTGGGAATACCGTCAGAAGACAGCAAGCGATTTGGTTGAAATCGCATCACAAACAAAGAATGGCCCGGAACTCCTATGAGACGACCTTTTCTGGGCCCGAAGTCATCAGTTACGGAGCTGAGCTCTGTAATTCTCGTAGCTCTCTGAATAAGCTTCAGTTTGAGCTTTGGTTCAACTCAATCGGACTTACGGTTTGAAAGTTATGCCCATTTCCGTGAACGCATGCAGAACCGGAAACTTGGATTTGGAATTAGCATATCCCTTTCGGATCGGATCGGCTCGGCCTAGGAGGACCGGATCGGATTAAGACATCACTCCTTCACCAACTCAGCATCTTCCCTTCAACGCACAGGTGCCGGCTCGGATTGGAGACCCCGGTTCGGATCGGGATGAGGCAGACCCGACCCGCCTGCATTAATCTACACAAAACTTCGCAATGTCTTCGGCTCGAAAGCTCCGCACCGGTTCGGATCGGGACCGAACCGATCCCCTTCGACTCTGCACAGAAGTGCGCGCACGCTCTCTGCTGGAACAACCGGCTCGGTTCGGATCCGATCCGAACCGACTGGGCCTGCTGCTGCCACACTTCAGATTTGACCGATTCTCTTGCCATAACCACCTCGTACAAACGCGGATCGGCCTCCACCTGTCCTAGCACGACGTGATGACCACTTCTCCACTACTTCCGAGATCACCTCAGCGCGTGCCACGTGCGCCTCCGATCCGAACCGATTCAGACTCCCTGGCACTCCTCTACGCCTGTAAATACACAACAACATGGCCATTTCAAGGGACTTTTGGCACTTGTTCTGGAGGGATTCCACCATTATCGACACAAGGACTTTGTGAACAGCGGAAGACCGCCCTCTAATCAATCAAAACACGAGGATTTCGTGTATAATCTTCCCTTTAATCTCCTCTTCTTCACTGTAAACACGAGGATTTCGTGTATAAACTGCAAACAAACATCATTGTAATAGTTTTCTTAGGATTTAAGAAACTATAAAGTGGACGTAGGCTTGGATTGAGCCGAACCACTATAAAAATATTGTGCGTCTCCTTTACTTTTACTGCTTTTTCTGCATTGTTCTGTGGTCGTGAGGTTGTCACGTTGAATTCGGGTGTTAGTACCAAAATTTGGTCTAACATTTTCACATATATTTGCTTTCTCTTCTTCGCAGGTATGGATTATACTTGCAGCTGGCAGGCCCGGCGCGGCCTTGGATTTCTTGGATTATCCAGAACACATCTTCCTTCATTCAGCAAGATATGTTCTAGGGGGCAAAATGTTGACCCGCGTTTTAGTCAAAGCAGTCATACATGGAATCTCTTCTCAACAATGCGCTCAAGTGTTGGGAATACCGTCAGAAGACAGCAAGCGATTTGGTTGAAATCGCATCACAAACAAAGAATGGCCCGGAACTCCTATCAGACGACCTTTTCTGGGCCCGAAGTCATCAGTTACGGAGCTGAGCTCTGTAATTCTCGTAGCTCTCTGAATAAGCTTCAGTTTGAGCTTTGGTTCAACTCAATCGGACTTACGGTTTGAAAGTTATGCCCATTTCCGTGAACGCATGCAGAACCGGAAACTTGGATTTGGAATTAGCATATCCCTTTCGGATCGGATCGGCTCGGCCTAGGAGGACCGGATCGGATTAAGACATCACTCCTTCACCAACTCAGCATCTTCCCTTCAACGCACAGGTGCCGGCTCGGATTGGAGACCCCGGTTCGGATCGGGATGAGGCAGACCCGACCCGCCTGCATTAATCTACACAAAACTTCGCAATGTCTTCGGCTCGAAAGCTCCGCACCGGTTCGGATCGGGACCGAACCGATCCCCTTCGACTCTGCACAGAAGTGCGCGCACGCTCTCTGCTGGAACAACCGGCTCGGTTCGGATCCGATCCGAACCGACTGGGCCTGCTGCTGCCACACTTCAGATTTGACCGATTCTCTTGCCATAACCACCTCGTACAAACGCGGATCGGCCTCCACCTATCCTAGCACGACGTGATGACCACTTCTCCACTACTTCCGAGATCACCTCAGCGCGTGCCACGTGCGCCTCCGATCCGAACCGATTCAGACTCCCTGGCACTCCTCTACGCCTGTAAATACACAACAACATGGCCATTTCAAGGGACTTTTGGCACTTGTTCTGGAGGGATTCCACCATTATCGACACAAGGACTTTGTGAACAGCGGAAGACCGCCCTCTAATCAATCAAAACACGAGGATTTCGTGTATAATCTTCCCTTTAATCTCCTCTTCTTCACTGTAAACACGAGGATTTCGTGTATAAACTGCAAACAAACATCATTGTAATAGTTTTCTTAGGATTTAAGAAACTATAAAGTGGACGTAGGCTTGGATTGAGCCGAACCACTATAAAAATATTGTGCGTCTCCTTTACTTTTACTACTTTTTCTGCATTGTTCTGTGGTCGTGAGGTTGTCACGTTGAATTCGGGTGTTAGTACCAAAATTTGGTCTAACATTTTCACATATATTTGCTTTCTCTTCTTCGCAGGTATGGATTATACTTGCAGCTGGCAGGCCCGGCGCGGCCTTGGATTTCTTGGATTATCCAGAACACATCTTCCTTCATTCAGCAAGATATGTTCTAGGGGGCAAAATGTTGACCCGCGTTTTAGTCAAAGCAGTCATACATGGAATCTCTTCTCAACAATGCGCTCAAGTGTAGGGAATACCGTCAGAAGACAGCAAGCGATTTGGTTGAAATCGCATCACAAACAAAGAATGGCCCGGAACTCCTATCAGACGACCTTTTCTGGGCCCGAAGTCATCAGTTACGGAGCTGAGCTCTGTAATTCTCGTAGCTCTCTGAATAAGCTTCAGTTTGAGCTTTGGTTCAACTCAATCGGACTTACGGTTTGAAAGTTATGCCCATTTCCGTGAACGCATGCAGAACCGGAAACTTGGATTTGGAATTAGCATATCCCTTTCGGATCGGATCGGCTCGGCCTAGGAGGACCGGATCGGATTAAGACATCACTCCTTCACCAACTCAGCATCTTCCCTTCAACGCACAGGTGCCGGCTCGGATTGGAGACCCCGGTTCGGATCGGGATGAGGCAGACCCGACCCGCATGCATTAATCTACACAAAACTTCGCAATGTCTTCGGCTCGAAAGCTCCGCACCGGTTCGGATCGGGACCGAACCGATCCCCTTCGACTCTGCACAGAAGTGCGCGCACGCTCTCTGCTGGAACAACCGGCTCGGTTCGGATCCGATCCGAACCGACTGGGCCTGCTGCTGCCACACTTCAGATTTGACCGATTCTCTTGCCATAACCACCTCGTACAAACGCGGATCGGCCTCCACCTGTCCTAGCACGACGTGATGACCACTTCTCCACTACTTCCGAGATCACCTCAGCGCGTGCCACGTGCGCCTCCGATCCGAACCGATTCAGACTCCCTGGCACTCCTCTACGCCTGTAAATACACAACAACATGGCCATTTCAAGGGACTTTTGGCACTTGTTCTGGAGGGATTCCACCATTATCGACACAAGGACTTTGTGAACAGCGGAAGACCGCCCTCTAATCAATCAAAACACGAGGATTTCGTGTATAATCTTCCCTTTAATCTCCTCTTCTTCACTGTAAACACGAGGATTTCGTGTATAAACTGCAAACAAACATCATTGTAATAGTTTTCTTAGGATTTAAGAAACTATAAAGTGGACGTAGGCTTGGATTGAGCCGAACCACTATAAAAATATTGTGCGTCTCCTTTACTTTTACTGCTTTTTCTGCATTGTTCTGTGGTCGTGAGGTTGTCACGTTGAATTCGGGTGTTAGTACCAAAATTTGGTCTAACATTTTCACATATATTTGCTTTCTCTTCTTCGCAGGTATGGATTATACTTGCAGCTGGCAGGCCCGGCGCGGCCTTGGATTTCTTGGATTATCCAGAACACATCTTCCTTCATTCAGCAAGATATGTTCTAGGGGGCAAAATGTTTACCCGCGTTTTAGTCAAAGCAGTCATACATGGAATCTCTTCTCAACAATGCGCTCAAGTGTTGGGAATACCGTCAGAAGACAGCAAGCGATTTGGTTGAAATCGCATCACAAACAAAGAATGGCCCGGAACTCCTATCAGACGACCTTTTCTGGGCCCGAAGTCATCAGTTACGGAGCTGAGCTCTGTAATTCTCGTAGCTCTCTGAATAAGCTTCAGTTTGAGCTTTGGTTCAACTCAATCGGACTTACGGTTTGAAAGTTATGCCCATTTCCGTGAACGCATGCAGAACCGGAAACTTGGATTTGGAATTAGCATATCCCTTTCGGATCGGATCGGCTCGGCCTAGGAGGACCGGATCGGATTAAGACATCACTCCTTCACCAACTCAGCATCTTCCCTTCAACGCACAGGTGCCGGCTCGGATTGGAGACCCCGGTTCGGATCGGGATGAGGCAGACCCGACCCGCCTGCATTAATCTACACAAAACTTCGCAATGTCTTCGGCTCGAAAGCTCCGCACCGGTTCGGATCGGGACCGAACCGATCCCCTTCGACTCTGCACAGAAGTGCGCGCACGCTCTCTGCTGGAACAACCGGCTCGGTTCGGATCCGATCCGAACCGACTGGGCCTGCTGCTGCCACACTTCAGATTTGACCGATTCTCTTGCCATAACCACCTCGTACAAACGCGGATCGGCCTCCACCTGTCCTAGCACGACGTGATGACCACTTCTCCACTACTTCCGAGATCACCTCAGCGCGTGCCACGTGTGCCTCCGATCCGAACCGATTCAGACTCCCTGGCACTCCTCTACGCCTGTAAATACACAACAACATGGCCATTTCAAGGGACTTTTGGCACTTGTTCTGGAGGGATTCCACCATTATCGACACAAGGACTTTGTGAACAGCGGAAGACCGCCCTCTAATCAATCAAAACACGAGGATTTCGTGTATAATCTTCCCTTTAATCTCCTCTTCTTCACTGTAAACACGAGGATTTCGTGTATAAACTGCAAACAAACATCATTGTAATAGTTTTCTTAGGATTTAAGAAACTATAAAGTGGACGTAGGCTTGGATTGAGCCGAACCACTATAAAAATATTGTGCGTCTCCTTTACTTTTACTGCTTTTTCTGCATTGTTCTGTGGTCGTGAGGTTGTCACGTTGAATTCGGGTGTTAGTACCAAAATTTGGTCTAACATTTTCACATATATTTGCTTTCTCTTCTTCGCAGGTATGGATTATACTTGCAGCTGGCAGGCCCGGCGCGGCCTTGGATTTCTTGGATTATCCAGAACACATCTTCCTTCATTCAGCAAGATATGTTCTAGGGGGCAAAATGTTGACCCGCGTTTTAGTCAAAGAAGTCATACATGGAATCTCTTCTCAACAATGCGCTCAAGTGTTGGGAATACCGTCAGAAGACAGCAAGCGATTTGGTTGAAATCGCATCACAAACAAAGAATGGCCCGGAACTCCTATCAGACGACCTTTTCTGGGCCCGAAATCATCAGTTACGGAGCTAAGCTCTGTAATTCTCGTAGCTCTCTGAATAAGCTTCAGTTTGAGCTTTGGTTCAACTCAATCGGACTTACGGTTTGAAAGTTATGCCCATTTCCGTGAACGCATGCAGAACCGGAAACTTGGATTTGGAATTAGCATATCCCTTTCGGATCGGATCGGCTCGGCCTAGGAGGACCGGATCGGATTAAGACATCACTCCTTCACCAACTCAGCATCTTCCCTTCAACGCACAGGTGCCGGCTCGGATTGGAGACCCCGGTTCGGATCGGGATGAGGCAGACCCGACCCGCCTGCATTAATCTACACAAAACTTCGCAATGTCTTCGGCTCGAAAGCTCCGCACCGGTTCGGATCGGGACCGAACCGATCCCCTTCGACTCTGCAAAGAAGTGCGCGCACGCTCTCTGCTGGAACAACCGGCTCGGTTCGGATCCGATCCGAACCGACTGGGCCTGCTGCTGCCACACTTCAGATTTGACCGATTCTCTTGCCATAACCACCTCGTACAAACGCGGATCGGCCTCCACCTGTCCTAGCACGACGTGATGACCACTTCTCCACTACTTCCGAGATCACCTCAGCGCGTGCCACGTGCGCCTCCGATCCGAACCGATTCAGACTCCCTGGCACTCCTCTACGCCTGTAAATACACAACAACATGGCCATTTCAAGGGACTTTTGGCACTTGTTCTGGAGGGATTCCACCATTATCGACACAAGGACTTTGTGAACAGCGGAAGACCGCCCTCTAATCAATCAAAACACGAGGATTTCGTGTATAATCTTCCCTTTAATCGCCTCTTCTTCACTGTAAACACGAGGATTTCGTGTATAAACTGCAAACAAACATCATTGTAATAGTTTTCTTAGGATTTAAGAAACTATAAAGTGGACGTAGGCTTGGATTGAGCCGAACCACTATAAAAATATTGTGCGTCTCCTTTACTTTTACTGCTTTTTCTGCATTGTTCTGTGGTCGTGAGGTTGTCACGTTGAATTCGGGTGTTAGTACCAAAATTTGGTCTAACATTTTCACATATATTTGCTTTCTCTTCTTCGCAGGTATGGATTATACTTGCAGCTGGCAGGCCCGGCGCGGCCTTGGATTTCTTGGATTATCCAGAACACATCTTCCTTCATTCAGCAAGATATGTTCTAGGGGGCAAAATGTTGACCCGCGTTTTAGTCAAAGCAGTCATACATGGAATCTCTTCTCAACAATGCGCTCAAGTGTTGGGAATACCGTCAGAAGACAGCAAGCGATTTGGTTGAAATCGCATCACAAACAAAGAATGGCCCGGAACTCCTATCAGACGACCTTTTCTGGGCCCGAAATCATCAGTTACAGAGCTATGCTCTGTAATTCTCGTAGCTCTCTGAATAAGCTTCAGTTTGAGCTTTGGTTCAACTCAATCGGACTTACGGTTTGAAAGTTATGCCCATTTCCGTGAACGCATGCAGAACCGGAAACTTGGATTTGGAATTAGCATATCCCTTTCGGATCGGATCGGCTCGGCCTAGGAGGACCGGATCGGATTAAGACATCACTCCTTCACCAACTCAGCATCTTCCCTTCAACGCACAGGTGCCGGCTCGGATTGGAGACCCCGGTTCGGATCGGGATGAGGCAGACCCGACCCGCCTGCATTAATCTACACAAAACTTCGCAATGTCTTCGGCTCGAAAGCTCCGCACCGGTTCGGATCGGGACCGAACCGATCCCCTTCGACTCTGCACAGAAGTGCGCGCACGCTCTCTGCTGGAACAACCGGCTCGGTTCGGATCCGATCCGAACCGACTGGGCCTGCTGCTGCCACACTTCAGATTTGACCGATTCTCTTGCCATAACCACCTCGTACAAACGCGGATCGGCCTCCACCTGTCCTAGCATGACGTGATGACCACTTCTCCACTACTTCCGAGATCACCTCAGCGCGTGCCACGTGCGCCTCCGATCCGAACCGATTCAGACTCCCTGGCACTCCTCTACCCCTGTAAATACACAACAACATGGCCATTTCAAGGGACTTTTGGCACTTGTTCTGGAGGGATTCCACCATTATCGACACAAGGACTTTGTGAACAGCGGAAGACCGCCCTCTAATCAATCAAAACACGAGGATTTCGTGTATAATCTTCCCTTTAATCTCCTCTTCTTCACTGTAAACACGAGGATTTCGTGTATAAACTGCAAACAAACATCATTGTAATAGTTTTCTTAGGATTTAAGAAACTTTAAAGTGGACGTAGGCTTGGATTGAGCCGAACCGCTATAAAAATATTGTGCGTCTCCTTTACTTTTACTGCTTTTTCTGCATTGTTCTGTGGTCGTGAGGTTGTCACGTTGAATTCGGGTGTTAGTACCAAAATTTGGTCTAACATTTTCACATATATTTGCTTTCTCTTCTTCGCAGGTATGGATTATACTTGCAGCTGGCAGGCCCGACGCGGCCTTGGATTTCTTGGATTATCCAGAACACATCTTCCTTCATTCAGCAAGATATGTTCTAGGGGGCAAAATGTTGACCCGCGTTTTAGTCAAAGCAGTCATACATGGAATCTCTTCTCAATAATGCGCTCAAGTGTTGGGAATACCGTCAGAAGACAGCAAGCGATTTGGTTGAAATCGCATCACAAACAAAGAATGGCCCGGAACTCCTATCAGACGACCTTTTCTGGGCCCGAAGTCATCAGTTACGGAGCTGAGCTCTGTAATTCTCGTAGCTCTCTGAATAAGCTTCAGTTTGAGCTTTGGTTCAACTCAATCGGACTTACGGTTTGAAAGTTATGCCCATTTCCGTGAACGCATGCAGAACCGGAAACTTGGATTTGGAATTAGCATATCCCTTTCGGATCGGATCGGCTCGGCCTAGGAGGACCGGATCGGATTAAGACATCACTCCTTCACCAACTCAGCATCTTCCCTTCAACGCACAGGTGCCGGCTCGGATTGGAGACCCCGGTTCGGATCGGGATGAGGCAGACCCGACCCGCCTGCATTAATCTACACAAAACTTCGCAATGTCTTCGGCTCGAAAGCTCCGCACCGGTTCGGATCGGGACCGAACCGATCCCCTTCGACTCTGCACAGAAGTGCGCGCACGCTCTCTGCTGGAACAACCGGCTCGGTTCGGATCCGATCCGAACCGACTGGGCCTGCTGCTGCCACACTTCAGATTTGACCGATTCTCTTGCCATAACCACCTCGTACAAACGCGGATCGGCCTCCACCTGTCCTAGCACGACGTGATGACCACTTCTCCACTACTTCCGAGATCACCTCAGCGCGTGCCACGTGCGCCTCCGATCCGAACCGATTCAGACTCCCTGGCACTCCTCTACGCCTGTAAATACACAACAACATGGCCATTTCAAGGGACTTTTGGCACTTGTTCTGGAGGGATTCCACCATTATCGACACAAGGACTTTGTGAACAGCGGAAGACCGCCCTCTAATCAATCAAAACACGAGGATTTCGTGTATAATCTTCCCTTTAATCTCCTCTTCTTCACTGTAAACACGAGGATTTCGTGTATAAACTGCAAACAAACATCATTGTAATAGTTTTCTTAGGATTTAAGAAACTATAAAGTGGACGTAGGCTTGGATTGAGCCGAACCACTATAAAAATATTGTGCGTCTCCTTTACTTTTACTGCTTTTTCTGCATTGTTCTGTGGTCGTGAGGTTGTCACGTTGAATTCGGGTGTTAGTACCAAAATTTGGTCTAACATTTTCACATATATTTGCTTTCTCTTCTTCGCAGGTATGGACTATACTTGCAGCTGGCAGGCCCGGCGCGGCCTTGGATTTCTTGGATTATCCAGAACACATCTTCCTTCATTCAGCAAGATATGTTCTAGGGGGCAAAATGTTGACCCGCGTTTTAGTCAAAGCAGTCATACATGGAATCTCTTCTCAACAATGCGCTCAAGTGTTGGGAATACCGTCAGAAGACAGCAAGCGATTTGGTTGAAATCGCATCACAAACAAAGAATGGCCCGGAACTCCTATCAGACGACCTTTTCTGGGCCCGAAGTCATCAGTTACGGAGCTGTGCTCTGTAATTCTCGTAGCTCTCTGAATAAGCTTCAGTTTGAGCTTTGGTTCAACTCAATCGGACTTACGGTTTGAAAGTTATGCCCATTTCCGTGAACGCATGCAGAACCGGAAACTTGGATTTGGAATTAGCATATCCCTTTCGGATCGGATCGGCTCGGCCTAGGAGGACCGGATCGGATTAAGACATCACTCCTTCACCAACTCAGCATCTTCCCTTCAACGCACAGGTGCCGGCTCGGATTGGAGACCCCGGTTCGGATCGGGATGAGGCAGACCCGACCCGCCTGCATTAATCTACACAAAACTTCGCAATGTCTTCGGCTCGAAAGCTCCGCACCGGTTCGGATCGGGACCGAACCGATCCCCTTCGACTCTGCACAGAAGTGCGCGCACGCTCTCTGCTGGAACAACCGGCTCGGTTCGGATCCGATCCGAACCGACTGGGCCTGCTGCTGCCACACTTCAGATTTGACCGATTCTCTTTCCATAACCACCTCGTACAAACGTGGATCGGCCTCCACCTGTCCTAGCACGACGTGATGACCACTTCTCCACTACTTCCGAGATCACCTCAGCGCGTGCCACGTGCGCCTCCGATCCGAACCGATTCAGACTCCCTGGCACTCCTCTACGCCTGTAAATACACAACAACATGGCCATTTCAAGGGACTTTTGGCACTTGTTCTGGAGGGATTCCACCATTATCGACACAAGGACTTTGTGAACAGCGGAAGACCGCCCTCTAATCAATCAAAACACGAGGATTTCGTGTATAATCTTCCCTTTAATCTCCTCTTCTTCACTGTAAACACGAGGATTTCGTGTATAAACTGCAAACAAACATCATTGTAATAGTTTTCTTAGGATTTAAGAAACTATAAAGTGGACGTAGGCTTGGATTGAGCCGAACCACTATAAAAATATTGTGCGTCTCCTTTACTTTTACTGCTTTTTCTGCATTGTTCTGTGGTCGTGAGGTTGTCACGTTGAATTCGGGTGTTAGTACCAAAATTTGGTCTAACATTTTCACATATATTTGCTTTCTCTTCTTCGCAGGTATGGATTATACTTGCAGCTGGCAGGCCCGGCGCGGCCTTGGATTTCTTGGATTATCCAGAACACATCTTCCTTCATTCAGCAAGATATGTTCTAGGGGGCAAAATGTTGACCCGCGTTTTAGTCAAAGCAGTCATACATGGAATCTCTTCTCAACAATGCGCTCAAGTGTTGGGAATACCGTCAGAAGACAGCAAGCGATTTGGTTGAAATCGCATCACAAACAAAGAATGGCCCGGAACTCCTATCAGACGACCTTTTCTGGGCCCGAAGTCATCAGTTACGGAGCTGTGCTCTGTAATTCTCGTAGCTCTCTGAATAAGCTTCAGTTTGAGCTTTGGTTCAACTCAATCGGACTTACGGTTTGAAAGTTATGCCCATTTCCGTGAACGCATGCAGAACCGGAAACTTGGATTTGGAATTAGCATATCCCTTTCGGATCGGATCGGCTCGGCCTAGGAGGACCGGATCGGATTAAGACATCACTCCTTCACCAACTCAGCATCTTCCCTTCAACGCACAGGTGCCGGCTCGGATTGGAGACCCCGGTTCGGATCGGGATGAGGCAGACCCGACCCGCCTGCATTAATCTACACAAAACTTCGCAATGTCTTCGGCTCGAAAGCTCCGCACCGGTTCGGATCGGGACCGAACCGATCCCCTTCGACTCTGCACAGAAGTGCGCGCACGCTCTCTGCTGGAACAACCGGCTCGGTTCGGATCCGATCCGAACCGACTGGGCCTGCTGCTGCCACACTTCAGATTTGACCGATTCTCTTTCCATAACCACCTCGTACAAACGTGGATCGGCCTCCACCTGTCCTAGCACGACGTGATGACCACTTCTCCACTACTTCCGAGATCACCTCAGCGCGTGCCACGTGCGCCTCCGATCCGAACCGATTCAGACTCCCTGGCACTCCTCTACGCCTGTAAATACACAACAACATGGCCATTTCAAGGGACTTTTGGCACTTGTTCTGGAGGGATTCCACCATTATCGACACAAGGACTTTGTGAACAGCGGAAGACCGCCCTCTAATCAATCAAAACACGAGGATTTCGTGTATAATCTTCCCTTTAATCTCCTCTTCTTCACTGTAAACACGAGGATTTCGTGTATAAACTGCAAACAAACATCATTGTAATAGTTTTCTTAGGATTTAAGAAACTATAAAGTGGACGTAGGCTTGGATTGAGCCGAACCACTATAAAAATATTGTGCGTCTCCTTTACTTTTACTGCTTTTTCTGCATTGTTCTGTGGTCGTGAGGTTGTCACGTTGAATTCGGGTGTTAGTACCAAAATTTGGTCTAACATTTTCACATATATTTGCTTTCTCTTCTTCGCAGGTATGGATTATACTTGCAGCTGGCAGGCCCGGCGCGGCCTTGGATTTCTTGGATTATCCAGAACACATCTTCCTTCATTCAGCAAGATATGTTCTAGGGGGCAAAATGTTGACCCGCGTTTTAGTCAAAGCAGTCATACATGGAATCTCTTCTCAACAATGCGCTCAAGTGTTGGGAATACCGTCAGAAGACAGCAAGCGATTTGGTTGAAATCGCATCACAAACAAAGAATGGCCCGGAACTCCTATCAGACGACCTTTTCTGGGCCCGAAATCATCAGTTACGGAGCTAAGCTCTGTAATTCTCGTAGCTCTCTGAATAAGCTTCAGTTTGAGCTTTGGTTCAACTCAATCGGACTTACGGTTTGAAAGTTATGCCCATTTCCGTGAACGCATGCAGAACCGGAAACTTGGATTTGGAATTAGCATATCCCTTTCGGATCGGATCGGCTCGGCCTAGGAGGACCGGATCGGATTAAGACATCACTCCTTCACCAACTCAGCATCTTCCCTTCAACGCACAGGTGCCGGCTCGGATTGGAGACCCCGGTTCGGATCGGGATGAGGCAGACCCGACCCGCCTGCATTAATCTACACAAAACTTCGCAATGTCTTCGGCTCGAAAGCTCCGCACCGGTTCGGATCTGGACCGAACCGATCCCCTTCGACTCTGCACAGAAGTGCGTGCACGCTCTCTGCTGGAACAACCGGCTCGGTTCGGATCCGATCCGAACCGACTGGGCCTGCTGCTGCCACACTTCAGATTTGACCGATTCTCTTGCCATAACCACCTCGTACAAACGCGGATCGGCCTCCACCTGTCCTAGCACGACGTGATGACCACTTCTCCACTACTTCCGAGATCACCTCAGCGCGTGCCACGTGCGCCTCCGATCCGAACCGATTCAGACTCCCTGGCACTCCTCTACGCCTGTAAATACACAACAACATGGCCATTTCAAGGGACTTTTGGCACTTGTTCTGGAGGGATTCCACCATTATCGACACAAGGACTTTGTGAACAGCGGAAGACCGCCCTCTAATCAATCAAAACACGAGGATTTCGTGTATAATCTTCCCTTTAATCTCCTCTTCTTCACTGTAAACACGAGGATTTCGTGTATAAACTGCAAACAAACATCATTGTAATAGTTTTCTTAGGATTTAAGAAACTTTAAAGTGGACGTAGGCTTGGATTGAGCCGAACCGCTATAAAAATATTGTGCGTCTCCTTTACTTTTACTGCTTTTTCTGCATTGTTCTGTGGTCGTGAGGTTGTCACGTTGAATTCGGGTGTTAGTACCAAAATTTGGTCTAACATTTTCACATATATTTGCTTTCTCTTCTTCGCAGGTATGGATTATACTTGCAGCTGGCAGGCCCGGCGCGGCGTTGGATTTCTTGGATTATCCAGAACACATCTTCCTTCATTCAGCAAGATATGTTCTAGGGGGCAAAATGTTGACCCGCGTTTTAGTCAAAGCAGTCATACATGGAATCTCTTCTCAACAATGCGCTCAAGCGTTGGGAATACCGTCAGAAGACAGCAAGCGATTTGGTTGAAATCGCATCACAAACAAAGAATGGCCCGGAACTCCTATCAGACGACCTTTTCTGGGCCCGAAGTCATCAGTTACGGAGCTGAGCTCTGTAATTCTCGTAGCTCTCTGAATAAGCTTCAGTTTGAGCTTTGGTTCAACTCAATCGGACTTACGGTTTGAAAGTTATGCCCATTTCCGTGAACGCATGCAGAACCGGAAACTTGGATTTGGAATTAGCATATCCCTTTCGGATCGGATCGGCTCGGCCTAGGAGGACCGGATCGGATTAAGACATCACTCCTTCACCAACTCAGCATCTTCCCTTCAACGCACAGGTGCCGGCTCGGATTGGAGACCCCGGTTCGGATCGGGATGAGGCAGACCCGACCCGCCTGCATTAATCTACACAAAACTTCGCAATGTCTTCGGCTCGAAAGCTCCGCACCGGTTCGGATCGGGACCGAACCGATCCCCTTCGACTCTGCACAGAAGTGCGCGCACGCTCTCTGCTGGAACAACCGGCTCGGTTCGGATCCGATCCGAACCGACTGGGCCTGCTGCTGCCACACTTCAGATTTGACCGATTCTCTTGCCATAACCACCTCGTACAAACGCGGATCGGCCTCCACCTGTCCTAGCACGACGTGATGACCACTTCTCCACTACTTCCGAGATCACCTCAGCGCGTGCCACGTGCGCCTCCGATCCGAACCGATTCAGACTCCCTGGCACTCCTCTACGCCTGTAAATACACAACAACATGGCCATTTCAAGGGACTTTTGGCACTTGTTCTGGAGGGATTCCACCATTATCGACACAAGGACTTTGTGAACAGCGGAAGACCGCCCTCTAATCAATCAAAACACGAGGATTTCGTGTATAATCTTCCCTTTAATCTCCTCTTCTTCACTGTAAACACGAGGATTTTGTGTATAAACTGCAAACAAACATCATTGTAATAGTTTTCTTAGGATTTAAGAAACTATAAAGTGGACGTAGGCTTGGATTGAGCCGAACCACTATAAAAATATTGTGCGTCTCCTTTACTTTTACTGCTTTTTCTGCATTGTTCTGTGGTCGTGAGGTTGTCACGTTGAATTCGGGTGTTAGTACCAAAATTTGGTCTAACATTTTCACATATATTTGCTTTCTCTTCTTCGCAGGTATGGATTATACTTGCAGCTGGCAGGCCCGGCGCGGCCTTGGATTTCTTGGATTATCCAGAACACATCTTCCTTCATTCAGCAAGATATGTTCTAGGGGGCAAAATGTTGACCCGCGTTTTAGTCAAAGCAGTCATACATGGAATCTCTTCTCAACAATGCGCTCAAGTGTTGGGAATACCGTCAGAAGACAGCAAGCGATTTGGTTGAAATCGCATCACAAACAAAGAATGGCCCGGAACTCCTATCAGACGACCTTTTCTGGGCCCGAAATCATCAGTTACGGAGCTGAGCTCTGTAATTCTCGTAGCTCTCTGAATAAGCTTCAGTTTGAGCTTTGGTTCAACTCAATCGGACTTACGGTTTGAAAGTTATGCCCATTTCCGTGAACGCATGCAGAACCGGAAACTTGGATTTGGAATTAGCATATCCCTTTCGGATCGGATCGGCTCGGCCTAGGAGGACCGGATCGGATTAAGACATCACTCCTTCACCAACTCAGCATCTTCCCTTCAACGCACAGGTGCCGGCTCGGATTGGAGACCCCGGTTCGGATCGGGATGAGGCAGACCCGACCCGCCTGCATTAATCTACACAAAACTTCGCAATGTCTTCGGCTCGAAAGCTCCGCACCGGTTCGGATCGGGACCGAACCGATCCCCTTCGACTCTGCACAGAAGTGCGCGCACGCTCTCTGCTGGAACAACCGGCTCGGTTCGGATCCGATCCGAACCGACTGGGCCTGCTGCTGCCACACTTCAGATTTGACCGATTCTCTTGCCATAACCACCTCGTACAAACGCGGATCGGCCTCCACCTGTCCTAGCACGACGTGATGACCACTTCTCCACTACTTCCGAGATCACCTCAGCGCGTGCCACGTGCGCCTCCGATCCGAACCGATTCAGACTCCCTGGCACTCCTCTACGCCTGTAAATACACAACAACATGGCCATTTCAAGGGACTTTTGGCACTTGTTCTGGAGGGATTCCACCATTATCGACACAAGGACTTTGTGAACAGCGGAAGACCGCCCTCTAATCAATCAAAACACGAGGATTTCGTGTATAATCTTCCCTTTAATCTCCTCTTCTTCACTGTAAACACGAGGATTTCGTGTATAAACTGCAAACAAACATCATTGTAATAGTTTTCTTAGGATTTAAGAAACTATAAAGTGGACGTAGGCTTGGATTGAGCCGAACCACTATAAAAATATTGTGCGTCTCCTTTACTTTTACTGCTTTTTCTGCATTGTTCTGTGGTCGTGAGGTTGTCACGTTGAATTTGGGTGTTAGTACCAAAATTTGGTCTAACATTTTCACACATATTTGCTTTCTCTTCTTCGCAGGTATGGATTATACTTGCAGCTGGCAGGCCCGGCGCGGCCTTAGATTTCTTGGATTATCCAGAACACATCTTCCTTCATTCAACAAGATATGTTCTAGGGGGCAAAATGTTGACCCGCGTTTTAGTCAAAGCAGTCATACATGGAATCTCTTCTCAACAATGCGCTCAAGTGTTGGGAATACCGTCAGAAGACAGCAAGCGATTTGGTTGAAATCGCATCACAAACAAAGAATGGCCCGGAACTCCTATCAGACGACCTTTTCTGGGCCCGAAATCATCAGTTACGGAGCCGAGCTCTGTAATTCTCGTAGCTCTCTGAATAAGCTTCAGTTTGAGCTTTGGTTCAACTCAATCGGACTTACGGTTTGAAAGTTATGCCCATTTCCGTGAACGCATGCAGAACCGGAAACTTGGATTTGGAATTAGCATATCCCTTTCAGATCGGATCGGCTCAGCCTAGGAGGACCGGATCGGATTAAGACATCACTCCTTCACCAACTCAGCATCTTCCCTTCAACGCACAGGTGCCGGCTCGGATTGGAGACCCCGGTTCGGATCGGGATGAGGCAGACCCGACCCGCCTGCATTAATCTACACAAAACTTCGCAATGTCTTCGGCTCGAAAGCTCCGCACCGGTTCGGATCGGGACCGAACCGATCCCCTTCGACTCTGCACAGAAGTGCGCGCACGCTCTCTGCTGGAACAACCGGCTCGGTTCGGATCCGATCCGAACCGACTGGGCCTGCTGCTGCCACACTTCAGATTTGACCGATTCTCTTGCCATAACCACCTCGTACAAACGCGGATCGGCCTCCACCTGTCCTAGCACGACGTGATGACCACTTCTCCACTACTTCCGAGATCACCTCAGCGCGTGCCACGTGCGCCTCCGATCCGAACCGATTCAGACTCCCTGGCACTCCTCTACGCCTGTAAATACACAACAACATGGCCATTTCAAGGGACTTTTGGCACTTGTTCTGGAGGGATTCCACCATTATCGACACAAGGACTTTGTGAACAGCGGAAGACCGCCCTCTAATCAATCAAAACACGAGGATTTCGTGTATAATCTTCCCTTTAATCTCCTCTTCTTCACTGTAAACACGAGGATTTCGTGTATAAACTGCAAACAAACATCATTGTAATAGTTTTCTTAGGATTTAAGAAACTATAAAGTGGACGTAGGCTTGGATTGAGCCGAACCACTATAAAAATATTGTGCGTCTCCTTTACTTTTACTGCTTTTTCTGCATTGTTCTGTGGTCGTGAGGTTGTCACGTTGAATTTGGGTGTTAGTACCAAAATTTGGTCTAACATTTTCACACATATTTGCTTTCTCTTCTTCGCAGGTATGGATTATACTTGCAGCTGGCAGGCCCGGCGCGGCCTTGGATTTCTTGGATTATCCAGAACACATCTTCCTTCATTCAGCAAGATATGTTCTAGGGGGCAAAATGTTGACCCGCGTTTTAGTCAAAGCAGTCATACATGGAATCTCTTCTCAACAATGCGCTCAAGTGTTGGGAATACCGTCAGAAGACAGCAAGCGATTTGGTTGAAATCGCATCACAAACAAAGAATGGCCCGGAACTCCTATCAGACGACCTTTTCTGGGCCCGAAATCATCAGTTACGGAGCCGAGCTCTGTAATTCTCGTAGCTCTCTGAATAAGCTTCAGTTTGAGCTTTGGTTCAACTCAATCGGACTTACGGTTTGAAAGTTATGCCCATTTCCGTGAATGCATGCAGAACCGGAAACTTGGATTTGGAATTAGCATATCCCTTTCAGATCGGATCGGCTCAGCCTAGGAGGACCGGATCGGATTAAGACATCACTCCTTCACCAACTCAGCATCTTCCGTTCAACGCACAGGTGCCGGCTCCGATTGGAGACCCCGGTTCGGATCGGGATGAGGCAGACCCGACCCGCCTGCATTAATCTACACAAAACTTCGCAATGTCTTCGGCTCGAAAGCTCCGCACCGGTTCGGATCGGGACCGAACCGATCCCCTTCGACTCTGCACAGAAGTGCGCGCACGCTCTCTGCTGGAACAACCGGCTCGGTTCGGATCCGATCCGAACCGACTGGGCCTGCTGCTGCCACACTTCAGATTTGACCGATTCTCTTGCCATAACCACCTCGTACAAACGCGGATCGGCCTCCACCTGTCCTAGCACGACGTGATGACCACTTCTCCACTACTTCCGAGATCACCTCAGCGCGTGCCACGTGCGCCTCCGATCCGAACCGATTCAGACTCCCTGGCACTCCTCTACGCCTGTAAATACACAACAACATGGCCATTTCAAGGGACTTTTGGCACTTGTTCTGGAGGGATTCCACCATTATCGACACAAGGACTTTGTGAACAGCGGAAGACCGCCCTCTAATCAATCAAAACAAGAGGATTTCGTGTATAATCTTCCCTTTAATCTCCTCTTCTTCACTGTAAACACGAGGATTTCGTGTATAAACTGCAAACAAACATCATTGTAATAGTTTTCTTAGGATTTAAGAAACTATAAAGTGGACGTAGGCTTGGATTGAGCCGAACCACTATAAAAATATTGTGCGTCTCCTTTACTTTTACTGCTTTTTCTGCATTGTTCTGTGGTCGTGAGGTTGTCACGTTGAATTCGGGTGTTAGTACCAAAATTTGGTCTAACATTTTCACATATATTTGCTTTCTCTTCTTCGCAGGTATGGATTATACTTGCAGCTGGCAGGCCCGGCGCGGCCTTGGATTTCTTGGATTATCCAGAACACATCTTCCTTCATTCAGCAAGATATGTTCTAGGGGGCAAAATGTTGACCCGCGTTTTAGTCAAAGCAGTCATACATGGAATCTCTTCTCAACAATGCGCTCAAGTGTTGGGAATACCGTCAGAAGACAGCAAGCGATTTGGTTGAAATCGCATCACAAACAAAGAATGGCCCGGAACTCCTATCAGACGACCTTTTCTGGGCCCGAAATCATCAGTTACGGAGCTGAGCTCTGTAATTCTCGTAGCTCTCTGAATAAGCTTCAGTTTGAGCTTTGGTTCAACTCAATCGGACTTACGGTTTGAAAGTTATGCCCATTTCCGTGAACGCATGCAGAACCGGAAACTTGGATTTGGAATTAGCATATCCCTTTCGGATCGGATCGGCTCGGCCTAGGAGGACCGGATCGGATTAAGACATCACTCCTTCACCAACTCAGCATCTTCCCTTCAACGCACAGGTGCCGGCTCGGATTGGAGACCCCGGTTCGGATCGGGATGAGGCAGACCCGACCCGCCTGCATTAATCTACACAAAACTTCGCAATGTCTTCGGCTCGAAAGCTCCGCACCGGTTCGGATCGGGACCGAACCGATCCCCTTCGACTCTGCACAGAAGTGCGCGCACGCTCTCTGCTGGAACAACCGGCTCGGTTCGGATCCGATCCGAACCGACTGGGCCTGCTGCTGCCACACTTCAGATTTGACCGATTCTCTTGCCATAACCACCTCGTACAAACGCGGATCGGCCTCCACCTGTCCTAGCACGACGTGATGACCACTTCTCCACTACTTCCGAGATCACCTCAGCGCGTGCCACGTGCGCCTCCGATCCGAACCGATTCAGACTCCCTGGCACTCCTCTACGCCTGTAAATACACAACAACATGGCCATTTCAAGGGACTTTTGGCACTTGTTCTGGAGGGATTCCACCATTATCGACACAAGGACTTTGTGAACAGCGGAAGACCGCCCTCTAATCAATCAAAACACGAGGATTTCGTGTATAATCTTCCCTTTAATCTCCTCTTCTTCACTGTAAACACGAGGATTTCGTGTATAAACTGCAAACAAACATCATTGTAATAGTTTTCTTAGGATTTAAGAAACTATAAAGTGGACGTAGGCTTGGATTGAGCCGAACCACTATAAAAATATTGTGCGTCTCCTTTACTTTTACTGCTTTTTCTGCATTGTTCTGTGGTCGTGAGGTTGTCACGTTGAATTTGGGTGTTAGTACCAAAATTTGGTCTAACATTTTCACACATATTTGCTTTCTCTTCTTCGCAGGTATGGATTATACTTGCAGCTGGCAGGGCCCGGCGCGGCCTTGGATTTCTTGGATTATCCAGAACACATCTTCCTTCATTCAGCAAGATATGTTCTAGGGGGCAAAATGTTGACCCGCGTTTTAGTCAAAGCAGTCATACATGGAATCTCTTCTCAACAATGCGCTCAAGTGTTGGGAATACCGTCAGAAGACAGCAAGCGATTTGGTTGAAATCGCATCACAAACAAAGAATGGCCCGGAACTCCTATCAGACGACCTTTTCTGGGCCCGAAATCATCAGTTACGGAGCCGAGCTCTGTAATTCTCGTAGCTCTCTGAATAAGCTTCAGTTTGAGCTTTGGTTCAACTCAATCGGACTTACGGTTTGAAAGTTATGCCCATTTCCGTGAATGCATGCAGAACCGGAAACTTGGATTTGGAATTAGCATATCCCTTTCAGATCGGATCGGCTCAGCCTAGGAGGGACCGGATCGGATTAAGACATCACTCCTTCACCAACTCAGCATCTTCCGTTCAACGCACAGGTGCCGGCTCCGATTGGAGACCCCGGTTCGGATCGGGATGAGGCAGACCCGACCCGCCTGCATTAATCTACACAAAACTTCGCAATGTCTTCGGCTCGAAAGCTCCGCACCGGTTCGGATCGGGACCGAACCGATCCCCTTCGACTCTGCACAGAAGTGCGCGCACGCTCTCTGCTGGAACAACCGGCTCGGTTCGGATCCGATCCGAACCGACTGGGCCTGCTGCTGCCACACTTCAGATTTGACCGATTCTCTTGCCATAACCACCTCGTACAAACGCGGATCGGCCTCCACCTGTCCTAGCACGACGTGATGACCACTTCTCCACTACTTCCGAGATCACCTCAGCGCGTGCCACGTGCGCCTCCGATCCGAACCGATTCAGACTCCCTGGCACTCCTCTACGCCTGTAAATACACAACAACATGGCCATTTCAAGGGACTTTTGGCACTTGTTCTGGAGGGATTCCACCATTATCGACACAAGGACTTTGTGAACAGCGGAAGACCGCCCTCTAATCAATCAAAACAAGAGGATTTCGTGTATAATCTTCCCTTTAATCTCCTCTTCTTCACTGTAAACACGAGGATTTCGTGTATAAACTGCAAACAAACATCATTGTAATAGTTTTCTTAGGATTTAAGAAACTATAAAGTGGACGTAGGCTTGGATTGAGCCGAACCACTATAAAAATATTGTGCGTCTCCTTTACTTTTACTGCTTTTTCTGCATTGTTCTGTGGTCGTGAGGTTGTCACGTTGAATTCGGGTGTTAGTACCAAAATTTGGTCTAACATTTTCACATATATTTGCTTTCTCTTCTTCGCAGGTATGGATTATACTTGCAGCTGGCAGGCCCGGCGCGGCCTTGGATTTCTTGGATTATCCAGAACACATCTTCCTTCATTCAGCAAGATATGTTCTAGGGGGCAAAATGTTGACCCGCGTTTTAGTCAAAGCAGTCATACATGGAATCTCTTCTCAACAATGCGCTCAAGTGTTGGGAATACCGTCAGAAGACAGCAAGCGATTTGGTTGAAATCGCATCACAAACAAAGAATGGCCCGGAACTCCTATCAGACGACCTTTTCTGGGCCCGAAATCATCAGTTACGGAGCTGAGCTCTGTAATTCTCGTAGCTCTCTGAATAAGCTTCAGTTTGAGCTTTGGTTCAACTCAATCGGACTTACGGTTTGAAAGTTATGCCCATTTCCGTGAACGCATGCAGAACCGGAAACTTGGATTTGGAATTAGCATATCCCTTTCGGATCGGATCGGCTCGGCCTAGGAGGACCGGATCGGATTAAGACATCACTCCTTCACCAACTCAGCATCTTCCCTTCAACGCACAGGTGCCGGCTCGGATTGGAGACCCCGGTTCGGATCGGGATGAGGCAGACCCGACCCGCCTGCATTAATCTACACAAAACTTCGCAATGTCTTCGGCTCGAAAGCTCCGCACCGGTTCGGATCGGGACCGAACCGATCCCCTTCGACTCTGCACAGAAGTGCGTGCACGCTCTCTGCTGGAACAACCGGCTTGGTTCGGATCCGATCCGAACCGACTGGGCCTGCTGCTGCCACACTTCAGATTTGACCGATTCTCTTGCCATAACCACCTCGTACAAACGCGGATCGGCCTCCACCTGTCCTAGCACGACGTGATGACCACTTCTCCACTACTTCCGAGATCACCTCAGCGCGTGCCACGTGCGCCTCCGATCCGAACCGATTCAGACTCCCTGGCACTCCTCTACGCCTGTAAATACACAACAACATGGCCATTTCAAGGGACTTTTGGCACTTGTTCTGGAGGGATTCCACCATTATCGACACAAGGACTTTGTGAACAGCGGAAGACTGCCCTCTAATCAATCAAAACACGAGGATTTCGTGTATAATCTTCCCTTTAATCTCCTCTTCTTCACTGTAAACACGAGGATTTCGTGTATAAACTGCAAACAAACATCATTGTAATAGTTTTCTTAGGATTTAAGAAACTATAAAGTGGACGTAGGCTTGGATTGAGCCGAACCACTATAAAAATATTGTGCGTCTCCTTTACTTTTACTGCTTTTTCTGCATTGTTCTGTGGTCGTGAGGTTGTCACGTTGAATTCGGGTGTTAGTACCAAAATTTGGTCTAACATTTTCACATATATTTGCTTTCTCTTCTTCGCAGGTATGGATTATACTTGCAGCTGGCAGGCCCGGCGCGGCCTTGGATTTCTTGGATTATCCAGAACACATCTTCCTTCATTCAGCAAGATATGTTCTAGGGGGCAAAATGTTGACCCGCGTTTTAGTCAAAGCAGTCATACATGGAATCTCTTCTCAACAATGCGCTCAAGTGTTGGGAATACCGTCAGAAGACAGCAAGCGATTTGGTTGAAATCGCATCACAAACAAAGAATGGCCCGGAACTCCTATCAGACGACCTTTTCTGGGCCCGAAATCATCAGTTACGGAGCTGAGCTATGTAATTCTCGTAGCTCTCTGAATAAGCTTCAGTTTGAGCTTTGGTTCAACTCAATCGGACTTACGGTTTGAAAGTTATGCCCATTTCCGTGAACGCATGCAGAACCGGAAACTTGGATTTGGAATTAGCATATCCCTTTCGGATCGGATCGGCTCGGCCTAGGAGGACCGGATCGGATTAAGACATCACTCCTTCACCAACTCAGCATCTTCCCTTCAACGCACAGGTGCCGGCTCGGATTGGAGACCCCGGTTCGGATCGGGATGAGGCAGACCCGACCCGCCTGCATTAATCTACACAAAACTTCGCAATGTCTTCGGCTCGAAAGCTCCGCACCGGTTCGGATCGGGACCGAACCGATCCCCTTCGACTCTGCACAGAAGTGCGTGCACGCTCTCTGCTGGAACAACCGGCTTGGTTCGGATCCGATCCGAACCGACTGGGCCTGCTGCTGCCACACTTCAGATTTGACCGATTCTCTTGCCATAACCACCTCGTACAAACGCGGATCGGCCTCCACCTGTCCTAGCACGACGTGATGACCACTTCTCCACTACTTCCGAGATCACCTCAGCGCGTGCCACGTGCGCCTCCGATCCGAACCGATTCAGACTCCCTGGCACTCCTCTACGCCTGTAAATACACAACAACATGGCCATTTCAAGGGACTTTTGGCACTTGTTCTGGAGGGATTCCACCATTATCGACACAAGGACTTTGTGAACAGCGGAAGACTGCCCTCTAATCAATCAAAACACGAGGATTTCGTGTATAATCTTCCCTTTAATCTCCTCTTCTTCACTGTAAACACGAGGATTTCGTGTATAAACTGCAAACAAACATCATTGTAATAGTTTTCTTAGGATTTAAGAAACTATAAAGTGGACGTAGGCTTGGATTGAGCCGAACCACTATAAAAATATTGTGCGTCTCCTTTACTTTTACTGCTTTTTCTGCATTGTTCTGTGGTCGTGAGGTTGTCACGTTGAATTCGGGTGTTAGTACCAAAATTTGGTCTAACATTTTCACATATATTTGCTTTCTCTTCTTCGCAGGTATGGATTATACTTGCAGCTGGCAGGCCCGGCGCGGCCTTGGATTTCTTGGATTATCCAGAACACATCTTCCTTCATTCAGCAAGATATGTTCTAGGGGGCAAAATGTTGACCCGCGTTTTAGTCAAAGCAGTCATACATGGAATCTCTTCTCAACAATGCGCTCAAGTGTTGGGAATACCGTCAGAAGACAGCAAGCGATTTGGTTGAAATCGCATCACAAACAAAGAATGGCCCGGAACTCCTATCAGACGACCTTTTCTGGGCCCGAAATCATCAGTTACGGAGCTGAGCTATGTATTTCTCGTAGCTCTCTGAATAAGCTTCAGTTTGAGCTTTGGTTCAACTCAATCGGACTTACGGTTTGAAAGTTATGCCCATTTCCGTGAACGCATGCAGAACCGGAAACTTGGATTTGGAATTAGCATATCCCTTTCGGATCGGATCGGCTCGGCCTAGGAGGACCGGATCGGATTAAGACATCACTCCTTCACCAACTCAGCATCTTCCCTTCAACGCACAGGTGCCGGCTCGGATTGGAGACCCCGGTTCGGATCGGGATGAGGCAGACCCGACCCGCCTGCATTAATCTACACAAAACTTCGCAATGTCTTCGGCTCGAAAGCTCCGCACCGGTTCGGATCGGGACCGAACCGATCCCCTTCGACTCTGCACAGAAGTGCGTGCACGCTCTCTGCTGGAACAACCGGCTTGGTTCGGATCCGATCCGAACCGACTGGGCCTGCTGCTGCCACACTTCAGATTTGACCGATTCTCTTGCCATAACCACCTCGTACAAACGCGGATCGGCCTCCACCTGTCCTAGCACGACGTGATGACCACTTCTCCACTACTTCCGAGATCACCTCAGCGCGTGCCACGTGCGCCTCCGATCCGAACCGATTCAGACTCCCTGGCACTCCTCTACGCCTGTAAATACACAACAACATGGCCATTTCAAGGGACTTTTGGCACTTGTTCTGGAGGGATTCCACCATTATCGACACAAGGACTTTGTGAACAGCGGAAGACTGCCCTCTAATCAATCAAAACACGAGGATTTCGTGTATAATCTTCCCTTTAATCTCCTCTTCTTCACTGTAAACACGAGGATTTCGTGTATAAACTGCAAACAAACATCATTGTAATAGTTTTCTTAGGATTTAAGAAACTATAAAGTGGACGTAGGCTTGGATTGAGCCGAACCACTATAAAAATATTGTGCGTCTCCTTTACTTTTACTGCTTTTTCTGCATTGTTCTGTGGTCGTGAGGTTGTCACGTTGAATTCGGGTGTTAGTACCAAAATTTGGTCTAACATTTTCACATATATTTGCTTTCTCTTCTTCGCAGGTATGGATTATACTTGCAGCTGGCAGGCCCGGCGCGGCCTTGGATTTCTTGGATTATCCAGAACACATCTTCCTTCATTCAGCAAGATATGTTCTAGGGGGCAAAATGTTGACCCGCGTTTTAGTCAAAGCAGTCATACATGGAATCTCTTCTCAACAATGCGCTCAAGTGTTGGGAATACCGTCAGAAGACAGCAAGCGATTTGGTTGAAATCGCATCACAAACAAAGAATGGCCCGGAACTCCTATCAGACGACCTTTTCTGGGCCCGAAATCATCAGTTACGGAGCTGAGCTCTGTAATTCTCGTAGCTCTCTGAATAAGCTTCAGTTTGAGCTTTGGTTCAACTCAATCGGACTTACGGTTTGAAAGTTATGCCCATTTCCGTGAACGCATGCAGAACCGGAAACTTGGATTTGGAATTAGCATATCCCTTTCGGATCGGATCGGCTCGGCCTAGGAGGACCGGATCGGATTAAGACATCACTCCTTCACCAACTCAGCATCTTCCCTTCAACGCACAGGTGCCGGCTCGGATTGGAGACCCCGGTTCGGATCGGGATGAGGCAGACCCGACCCGCCTGCATTAATCTACACAAAACTTCGCAATGTCTTCGGCTCGAAAGCTCCGCACCGGTTCAGATCGGGACCGAACCGATCCCCTTCGACTCTGCACAGAAGTGCGCGCACGCTCTCTGCTGGAACAACCGGCTCGGTTCGGATCCGATCCGAACCGACTGGGCCTGCTGCTGCCACACTTCAGATTTGACCGATTCTCTTGCCATAACCACCTCGTACAAACGCGGATCGGCCTCCACCTGTCCTAGCACGACGTGATGACCACTTCTCCACTACTTCCGAGATCACCTCAGCGCGTGCCACGTGCGCCTCCGATCCGAACCGATTCAGACTCCCTGGCACTCCTCTACGCCTGTAAATACACAACAACATGGCCATTTCAAGGGACTTTTGGCACTTGTTCTGGAGGGATTCCACCATTATCGACACAAGGACTTTGTGAACAGCGGAAGACCGCCCTCTAATCAATCAAAACACGAGGATTTCGTGTATAATCTTCCCTTTAATCTCCTCTTCTTCACTGTAAACACGAGGATTTCGTGTATAAACTGCAAACAAACATCATTGTAATAGTTTTCTTAGGATTTAAGAAACTATAAAGTGGACGTAGGCTTGGATTGAGCCGAACCACTATAAAAATATTGTGCGTCTCCTTTACTTTTACTGCTTTTTCTGCATTGTTCTGTGGTCGTGAGGTTGTCACGTTGAATTCGGGTGTTAGTACCAAAATTTGGTCTAACATTTTCACATATATTTGCTTTCTCTTCTTCGCAGGTATGGATTATACTTGCAGCTGGCAGGCCCGGCGCGGCCTTGGATTTCTTGGATTATCCAGAACACATCTTCCTTCATTCAGCAAGATATGTTCTAGGGGGCAAAATGTTGACCCGCGTTTTAGTCAAAGCAGTCATACAAGGAATCTCTTCTCAACAATGCGCTCAAGTGTTGGGAATACCGTCAGAAGACAGCAAGCGATTTGGTTGAAATCGCATCACAAACAAAGAATGGCCCGGAACTCCTATCAGACGACCTTTTCTGGGCCCGAAATCATCAGTTACGGAGCCGAGCTCTGTAATTCTCGTAGCTCTCTGAATAAGCTTCAGTTTGAGCTTTGGTTCAACTCAATCGGACTTACGGTTTGAAAGTTATGCCCATTTCCGTGAACGCATGCAGAACCGGAAACTTGGATTTGGAATTAGCATATCCCTTTCGGATCGGATCGGCTCGGCCTAGGAGGACCGGATCGGATTAAGACATCACTCCTTCACCAACTCAGCATCTTCCCTTCAACGCACAGGTGCCGGCTCGGATTGGAGACCCCGGTTCGGATCGGGATGAGGCAGACCCGACCCGCCTGCATTAATCTACACAAAACTTCGCAATGTCTTCGGCTCGAAAGCTCCGCACCGGTTCGGATCGGGACCGAACCGATCCCCTTCGACTCTGCACAGAAGTGCGCGCACGCTCTCTGCTGGAACAACCGGCTCGGTTCGGATCCGATCCGAACCGACTGGGCCTGCTGCTGCCACACTTCAGATTTGACTGATTCTCTTGCCATAACCACCTCGTACAAACGCGGATCGGCCTCCACCTGTCCTAGCACGACGTGATGACCACTTCTCCACTACTTCCGAGATCACCTCAGCGCGTGCCACGTGCGCCTCCGATCCGAACCGATTCAGACTCCCTGGCACTCCTCTACGCCTGTAAATACACAACAACATGGCCATTTCAAGGGACTTTTGGCACTTGTTCTGGAGGGATTCCACCATTATCGACACAAGGACTTTGTGAACAGCGGAAGACCGCCCTCTAATCAATCAAAACACGAGGATTTCGTGTATAATCTTCCCTTTAATCTCCTCTTCTTCACTGTAAACACGAGGATTTCGTGTATAAACTGCAAACAAACATCATTGTAATAGTTTTCTTAGGATTTAAGAAACTATAAAGTGGACGTAGGCTTGGATTGAGCCGAACCACTATAAAAATATTGTGCGTCTCCTTTACTTTTACTGCTTTTTCTGCATTGTTCTGTGGTCGTGAGGTTGTCACGTTGAATTTGGGTGTTAGTACCAAAATTTGGTCTAACATTTTCACACATATTTGCTTTCTCTTCTTCGCAGGTATGGATTATACTTGCAGCTGGCAGGCCCGGCGCGGCCTTGGATTTCTTGGATTATCCAGAACACATCTTCCTTCATTCAGCAAGATATGTTCTAGGGGGCAAAATGTTGACCCGCGTTTTAGTCAAAGCAGTCATACATGGAATCTCTTCTCAACAATGCGCTCAAGTGTTGGGAATACCGTCAGAAGACAGCAAGCGATTTGGTTGAAATCGCATCACAAACAAAGAATGGCCCGGAACTCCTATCAGACGACCTTTTCTGGGCCCGAAATCATCAGTTACGGAGCCGAGCTCTGTAATTCTCGTAGCTCTCTGAATAAGCTTCAGTTTGAGCTTTGGTTCAACTCAATCGGACTTACGGTTTGAAAGTTATGCCCATTTCCGTGAATGCATGCAGAACCGGAAACTTGGATTTGGAATTAGCATATCCCTTTCAGATCGGATCGGCTCAGCCTAGGAGGACCGGATCGGATTAAGACATCACTCCTTCACCAACTCAGCATCTTCCGTTCAACGCACAGGTGCCGGCTCCGATTGGAGACCCCGGTTCGGATCGGGATGAGGCAGACCCGACCCGCCTGCATTAATCTACACAAAACTTCGCAATGTCTTCGGCTCGAAAGCTCCGCACCGGTTCGGATCGGGACCGAACCGATCCCCTTCGACTCTGCACAGAAGTGCGCGCACGCTCTCTGCTGGAACAACCGGCTCGGTTCGGATCCGATCCGAACCGACTGGGCCTGCTGCTGCCACACTTCAGATTTGACCGATTCTCTTGCCATAACCACCTCGTACAAACGCGGATCGGCCTCCACCTGTCCTAGCACGACGTGATGACCACTTCTCCACTACTTCCGAGATCACCTCAGCGCGTGCCACGTGCGCCTCCGATCCGAACCGATTCAGACTCCCTGGCACTCCTCTACGCCTGTAAATACACAACAACATGGCCATTTCAAGGGACTTTTGGCACTTGTTCTGGAGGGATTCCACCATTATCGACACAAGGACTTTGTGAACAGCGGAAGACCGCCCTCTAATCAATCAAAACAAGAGGATTTCGTGTATAATCTTCCCTTTAATCTCCTCTTCTTCACTGTAAACACGAGGATTTCGTGTATAAACTGCAAACAAACATCATTGTAATAGTTTTCTTAGGATTTAAGAAACTATAAAGTGGACGTAGGCTTGGATTGAGCCGAACCACTATAAAAATATTGTGCGTCTCCTTTACTTTTACTGCTTTTTCTGCATTGTTCTGTGGTCGTGAGGTTGTCACGTTGAATTCGGGTGTTAGTACCAAAATTTGGTCTAACATTTTCACATATATTTGCTTTCTCTTCTTCGCAGGTATGGATTATACTTGCAGCTGGCAGGCCCGGCGCGGCCTTGGATTTCTTGGATTATCCAGAACACATCTTCCTTCATTCAGCAAGATATGTTCTAGGGGGCAAAATGTTGACCCGCGTTTTAGTCAAAGCAGTCATACAAGGAATCTCTTCTCAACAATGCGCTCAAGTGTTGGGAATACCGTCAGAAGACAGCAAGCGATTTGGTTGAAATCGCATCACAAACAAAGAATGGCCCGGAACTCCTATCAGACGACCTTTTCTGGGCCCGAAATCATCAGTTACGGAGCCGAGCTCTGTAATTCTCGTAGCTCTCTGAATAAGCTTCAGTTTGAGCTTTGGTTCAACTCAATCGGACTTACGGTTTGAAAGTTATGCCCATTTCCGTGAACGCATGCAGAACCGGAAACTTGGATTTGGAATTAGCATATCCCTTTCGGATCGGATCGGCTCGGCCTAGGAGGACCGGATCGGATTAAGACATCACTCCTTCACCAACTCAGCATCTTCCCTTCAACGCACAGGTGCCGGCTCGGATTGGAGACCCCGGTTCGGATCGGGATGAGGCAGACCCGACCCGCCTGCATTAATCTACACAAAACTTCGCAATGTCTTCGGCTCGAAAGCTCCGCACCGGTTCGGATCGGGACCGAACCGATCCCCTTCGACTCTGCACAGAAGTGCGCGCACGCTCTCTGCTGGAACAACCGGCTCGGTTCGGATCCGATCCGAACCGACTGGGCCTGCTGCAGCCACACTTCAGATTTGACCGATTCTCTTGCCATAACCACCTCGTACAAACGCGGATCGGCCTCCACCTGTCCTAGCACGACGTGATGACCACTTCCCCACTACTTCCGAGATCACCTCAGCGCATGCCACGTGCGCCTCCGATCCGAACCGATTCAGACTCCCTGGCACTCCTCTACGCCTGTAAATACACAACAACATGGCCATTTCAAGGGACTTTTGGCACTTGTTCTGGAGGGATTCCACCATTATCGACACAAGGACTTTGTGAACAGCGGAAGACCGCCCTCTAATCAATAAAACACGAGGATTTCGTGTATAATCTTCCCTTTAATCTCCTCTTCTTCACTGTAAACATGAGGATTTCGTGTATAAACTGCAAACAAACATCATTGTAATAGTTTTCTTAGGATTTAAGAAACTATAAAGTGGACGTAGGCTTGGATTGAGCCGAACCACTATAAAAATATTGTGCGTCTCCTTTACTTTTACTGCTTTTTCTGCATTGTTCTGTGGTCGTGAGGTTGTCACGTTGAATTCGGGTGTTAGTACCAAAATTTGGTCTAACATTTTCACATATATTTGCTTTCTCTTCTTCGCAGGTATGGATTATACTTGCAGCTGGCAGGCCCGGCGCGGCCTTGGATTTCTTGGATTATCCAGAACACATCTTCCTTCATTCAGCAAGATATGTTCTAGGGGGCAAAATGTTGACCCGCGTTTTAGTCAAAGCAGTCATACATGGAATCTCTTCTCAACAATGCGCTCAAGTGTTGGGAATACCGTCAGAAGACAGCAAGCGATTTGGTTGAAATCGCATCACAAACAAAGAATGGCCCGGAACTCCTATCAGACGACCATTTCTGGGCCCGAAATCATCAGTTACGGAGCTGAGCTCTGTAATTCTCGTAGCTCCATGAATAAGCTTCAGTTTGAGCTTTGGTTCAACTCAATCGGACTTACGGTTTGAAAGTTATGCCCATTTCCGTGAACGCATGCAGAACCGGAAACTTGGATTTGGAATTAGCATATCCCTTTCGGATCGGATCGGCTCGGCCTAGGAGGACCGGATCGGATTAAGACATCACTCCTTCACCAACTCAGCATCTTCCCTTCAACGCACAGGTGCCGGCTCGGATTGGAGACCCCGGTTCGGATCGGGATGAGGCAGACCCGACCCGCCTGCATTAATCTACACAAAACTTCGCAATGTCTTCGGCTCGAAAGCTCCGCACCGGTTCGGATCGGGACCGAACCGATCCCCTTCGACTCTGCACAGAAGTGCGCGCACGCTCTCTGCTGGAACAACCGGCTCGGTTCGGATCCGATCCGAACCGACTGGGCCTGCTGCTGCCACACTTCAGATTTGACCGATTCTCTTGCCATAACCACCTCGTACAAACGCGGATCGGCCTCCACCTGTCCTAGCACGACGTGATGACCACTTCCCCACTACTTCCGAGATCACCTCAGCGCATGCCACGTGCGCCTCCGATCCGAACCGATTCAGACTCCCTGGCACTCCTCTACGCCTGTAAATACACAACAACATGGCCATTTCAAGGGACTTTTGGCACTTGTTCTGGAGGGATTCCACCATTATCGACACAAGGACTTTGTGAACAGCGGAAGACCGCCCTCTAATCAATAAAACACGAGGATTTCGTGTATAATCTTCCCTTTAATCTCCTCTTCTTCACTGTAAACACGAGGATTTCGTGTATAAACTGCAAACAAACATCATTGTAATAGTTTTCTTAGGATTTAAGAAACTATAAAGTGGACGTAGGCTTGGATTGAGCCGAACCACTATAAAAATATTGTGCGTCTCCTTTACTTTTACTGCTTTTTCTGCATTGTTCTGTGGTCGTGAGGTTGTCACGTTGAATTCGGGTGTTAGTACCAAAATTTGGTCTAACATTTTCACATATATTTGCTTTCTCTTCTTCGCAGGTATGGATTATACTTGCAGCTGGCAGGCCCGGCGCGGCCTTGGATTTCTTGGATTATCCAGAACACATCTTCCTTCATTCAGCAAGATATGTTCTAGGGGGCAAAATGTTGACCCGCGTTTTAGTCAAAGCAGTCATACATGGAATCTCTTCTCAACAATGCGCTCAAGTGTTGGGAATACCGTCAGAAGACAGCAAGCGATTTGGTTGAAATCGCATCACAAACAAAGAATGGCCCAGAACTCCTATCAGACGACCATTTCTGGGCCCGAAATCATCAGTTACGGAGCTGAGCTCTGTAATTCTCGTAGCTCCATGAATAAGCTTCAGTTTGAGCTTTGGTTCAACTCAATCGGACTTACGGTTTGAAAGTTATGCCCATTTCCGTGAACGCATGCAGAACCGGAAACTTGGATTTGGAATTAGCATATCCCTTTCGGATCGGATCGGCTCGGCCTAGGAGGACCGGATCGGATTAAGACATCACTCCTTCACCAACTCAGCATCTTCCCTTCAACGCACAGGTGCCGGCTCGGATTGGAGACCCCGGTTCGGATCGGGATGAGGCAGACCCGACCCGCCTGCATTAATCTACACAAAACTTCGCAATGTCTTCGGCTCGAAAGCTCCGCACCGGTTCGGATCGGGACCGAACCGATCCCCTTCGACTCTGCACAGAAGTGCGCGCACGCTCTCTGCTGGAACAACCGGCTCGGTTCGGATCCGATCCGAACCGACTGGGCCTGCTGCTGCCACACTTCAGATTTGACCGATTCTCTTGCCATAACCACCTCGTACAAACGCGGATCGGCCTCCACCTGTCCTAGCACGACGTGATGACCACTTCCCCACTACTTCCGAGATCACCTCAGCGCATGCCACGTGCGCCTCCGATCCGAACCGATTCAGACTCCCTGGCACTCCTCTACGCCTGTAAATACACAACAACATGGCCATTTCAAGGGACTTTTGGCACTTGTTCTGGAGGGATTCCACCATTATCGACACAAGGACTTTGTGAACAGCGGAAGACCGCCCTCTAATCAATAAAACACGAGGATTTCGTGTATAATCTTCCCTTTAATCTCCTCTTCTTCACTGTAAACACGAGGATTTCGTGTATAAACTGCAAACAAACATCATTGTAATAGTTTTCTTAGGATTTAAGAAACTATAAAGTGGACGTAGGCTTGGATTGAGCCGAACCACTATAAAAATATTGTGCGTCTCCTTTACTTTTACTGCTTTTTCTGCATTGTTCTGTGGTCGTGAGGTTGTCACGTTGAATTCGGGTGTTAGTACCAAAATTTGGTCTAACATTTTCACATATATTTGCTTTCTCTTCTTCGCAGGTATGGATTATACTTGCAGCTGGCAGGCCCGGCGCGGCCTTGGATTTCTTGGATTATCCAGAACACATCTTCCTTCATTCAGCAAGATATGTTCTAGGGGGCAAAATGTTGACCCGCGTTTTAGTCAAAGCAGTCATACATGGAATCTCTTCTCAACAATGCGCTCAAGTGTTGGGAATACCGTCAGAAGACAGCAAGCGATTTGGTTGAAATCGCATCACAAACAAAGAATGGCCCAGAACTCCTATCAGACGACCATTTCTGGGCCCGAAATCATCAGTTACGGAGCTGAGCTCTGTAATTCTCGTAGCTCCATGAATAAGCTTCAGTTTGAGCTTTGGTTCAACTCAATCGGACTTACGGTTTGAAAGTTATGCCCATTTCCGTGAACGCATGCAGAACCGGAAACTTGGATTTGGAATTAGCATATCCCTTTCGGATCGGATCGGCTCGGCCTAGGAGGACCGGATCGGATTAAGACATCACTCCTTCACCAACTCAGCATCTTCCCTTCAACGCACAGGTGCCGGCTCGGATTGGAGACCCCGGTTCGGATCGGGATGAGGCAGACCCGACCCGCCTGCATTAATCTACACAAAACTTCGCAATGTCTTCGGCTCGAAAGCTCCGCACCGGTTCGGATCGGGACCGAACCGATCCCCTTCGACTCTGCACAGAAGTGCGCGCACGCTCTCTGCTGGAACAACCGGCTCGGTTCGGATCCGATCCGAACCGACTGGGCCTGCTGCTGCCACACTTCAGATTTGACCGATTCTCTTGCCATAACCACCTCGTACAAACGCGGATCGGCCTCCACCTGTCCTAGCACGACGTGATGACCACTTCCCCACTACTTCCGAGATCACCTCAGCGCATGCCACGTGCGCCTCCGATCCGAACCGATTCAGACTCCCTGGCACTCCTCTACGCCTGTAAATACACAACAACATGGCCATTTCAAGGGACTTTTGGCACTTGTTCTGGAGGGATTCCACCATTATCGACACAAGGACTTTGTGAACAGCGGAAGACCGCCCTCTAATCAATAAAACACGAGGATTTCGTGTATAATCTTCCCTTTAATCTCCTCTTCTTCACTGTAAACACGAGGATTTCGTGTATAAACTGCAAACAAACATCATTGTAATAGTTTTCTTAGGATTTAAGAAACTATAAAGTGGACGTAGGCTTGGATTGAGCCGAACCACTATAAAAATATTGTGCGTCTCCTTTACTTTTACTGCTTTTTCTGCATTGTTCTGTGGTCGTGAGGTTGTCACGTTGAACTCGGGTGTTAGTACCAAAATTTGGTCTAACATTTTCACATATATTTGCTTTCTCTTCTTCGCAGGTATGGATTATACTTGCAGCTGGCAGGCCCGGCGCGGCCTTGGATTTCTTGGATTATCCAGAACACATCTTTCTTCATTCAGCAAGATATGTTCTAGGGGGCAAAATGTTGACCCGCGTTTTAGTCAAAGCAGTCATACATGGAATCTCTTCTCAACAATGCGCTCAAGTGTTGGGAATACCGTCAGAAGACAGCAAGCGATTTGGTTGAAATCGCATCACAAACAAAGAATGGCCCGGAACTCCTATCAGACGACCATTTCTGGGCCCGAAATCATCAGTTACGGAGCTGAGCTCTGTAATTCTCGTAGCTCCATGAATAAGCTTCAGTTTGAGCTTTGGTTCAACTCAATCGGACTTACGGTTTGAAAGTTATGCCCATTTCCGTGAACGCATGCAGAACCGGAAACTTGGATTTGGAATTAGCATATCCCTTTCGGATCGGATCGGCTCGGCCTAGGAGGACCGGATCGGATTAAGACATCACTCCTTCACCAACTCAGCATCTTCCCTTCAACGCACAGGTGCCGGCTCGGATTGGAGACCCCGGTTCGGATCGGGATGAGGCAGACCCGACCCGCCTGCATTAATCTACACAAAACTTCGCAATGTCTTCGGCTCGAAAGCTCCGCACCGGTTCGGATCGGGACCGAACCGATCCCCTTCGACTCTGCACAGAAGTGCGCGCACGCTCTCTGCTGGAACAACCGGCTCGGTTCGGATCCGATCCGAACCGACTGGGCCTGCTGCTGCCACACTTCAGATTTGACCGATTCTCTTGCCATAACCACCTCGTACAAACGCGGATCGGCCTCCACCTGTCCTAGCACGACGTGATGACCACTTCCCCACTACTTCCGAGATCACCTCAGCGCATGCCACGTGCGCCTCCGATCCGAACCGATTCAGACTCCCTGGCACTCCTCTACGCCTGTAAATACACAACAACATGGCCATTTCAAGGGACTTTTGGCACTTGTTCTGGAGGGATTCCACCATTATCGACACAAGGACTTTGTGAACAGCGGAAGACCGCCCTCTAATCAATAAAACACGAGGATTTCGTGTATAATCTTCCCTTTAATCTCCTCTTCTTCACTGTAAACACGAGGATTTCGTGTATAAACTGCAAACAAACATCATTGTAATAGTTTTCTTAGGATTTAAGAAACTATAAAGTGGACGTAGGCTTGGATTGAGCCGAACCACTATAAAAATATTGTGCGTCTCCTTTACTTTTACTGCTTTTTCTGCATTGTTCTGTGGTCGTGAGGTTGTCACGTTGAACTCGGGTGTTAGTACCAAAATTTGGTCTAACATTTTCACATATATTTGCTTTCTCTTCTTCGCAGGTATGGATTATACTTGCAGCTGGCAGGCCCGGCGCGGCCTTGGATTTCTTGGATTATCCAGAACACATCTTTCTTCATTCAGCAAGATATGTTCTAGGGGGCAAAATGTTGACCCGCGTTTTAGTCAAAGCAGTCATACATGGAATCTCTTCTCAACAATGCGCTCAAGTGTTGGGAATACCGTCAGAAGACAGCAAGCGATTTGGTTGAAATCGCATCACAAACAAAGAATGGCCCGGAACTCCTATCAGACGACCATTTCTGGGCCCGAAATCATCAGTTACGGAGCTGAGCTCTGTAATTCTCGTAGCTCCATGAATAAGCTTCAGTTTGAGCTTTGGTTCAACTCAATCGGACTTACGGTTTGAAAGTTATGCCCATTTCCGTGAACGCATGCAGAACCGGAAACTTGGATTTGGAATTAGCATATCCCTTTCGGATCGGATCGGCTCGGCCTAGGAGGACCGGATCGGATTAAGACATCACTCCTTCACCAACTCAGCATCTTCCCTTCAACGCACAGGTGCCGGCTCGGATTGGAGACCCCGGTTCGGATCGGGATGAGGCAGACCCGACCCGCCTGCATTAATCTACACAAAACTTCGCAATGTCTTCGGCTCGAAAGCTCCGCACCGGTTCGGATCGGGACCGAACCGATCCCCTTCGACTCTGCACAGAAGTGCGCGCACGCTCTCTGCTGGAACAACCGGCTCGGTTCGGATCCGATCCGAACCGACTGGGCCTGCTGCTGCCACACTTCAGATTTGACCGATTCTCTTGCCATAACCACCTCGTACAAACGCGGATCGGCCTCCACCTGTCCTAGCACGACGTGATGACCACTTCTCCACTACTTCCGAGATCACCTCAGCGCGTGCCACGTGCGCCTCCGATCCGAACCGATTCAGACTCCCTGGCACTCCTCTACGCCTGTAAATACACAACAACATGGCCATTTCAAGGGACTTTTGGCACTTGTTCTGGAGGGATTCCACCATTATCGACACAAGGACTTTGTGAACAGCGGAAGACCGCCCTCTAATCAATAAAACACGAGGATTTCGTGTATAATCTTCCCTTTAATCTCCTCTTCTTCACTGTAAACACGAGGATTTCGTGTATAAACTGCGAACAAACATCATTGTAATAGTTTTCTTAGGATTTAAGAAACTATAAAGTGGACGTAGGCTTGGATTGAGCCGAACCACTATAAAAATATTGTGCGTCTCCTTTACTTTTACTGCTTTTTCTGCATTGTTCTGTGGTCGTGAGGTTGTCACGTTGAATTCGGGTGTTAGTACCAAAATTTGGTCTAACATTTTCACATATATTTGCTTTCTCTTCTTCGCAGGTATGGATTATACTTGCAGCTGGCAGGCCCGGCGCGGCCTTGGATTTCTTGGATTATCCAGAACACATCTTCCTTCATTCAGCAAGATATGTTCTAGGGGGCAAAATGTTGACCCGCGTTTTAGTCAAAGCAGTCATACATGGAATCTCTTCTCAACAATGCGCTCAAGTGTTGGGAATACCGTCAGAAGACAGCAAGCGATTTGGTTGAAATCGCATCACAAACAAAGAATGGCCCGGAACTCCTATCAGACGACCATTTCTGGGCCCGAAATCATCAGTTACGGAGCTGAGCTCTGTAATTCTCGTAGCTCCATGAATAAGCTTCAGTTTGAGCTTTGGTTCAACTCAATCGGACTTACGGTTTGAAAGTTATGCCCATTTCCGTGAACGCATGCAGAACCGGAAACTTGGATTTGGAATTAGCATATCCCTTTCGGATCAGATAGGCTCGGCCTAGGAGGACCGGATCGGATTAAGACATCACTCCTTCACCAACTCAGCATCTTCCCTTCAACGCACAGGTGCCGGCTCGGATTGGAGACCCCGGTTCGGATCGGGATGAGGCAGACCCGACCCGCCTGCATTAATCTACACAAAACTTCGCAATGTCTTCGGCTCGAAAGCTCCGCACCGGTTCGGATCGGGACCGAACCGATCCCCTTCGACTCTGCACAGAAGTGCGCGCATGCTCTCTGCTGGAACAACCGGCTCGGTTCGGATCCGATCCGAACCGACTGGGCCTGCTGCTGCCACACTTCAGATTTGACCGATTCTCTTGCCATAACCACCTCGTACAAACGCGGATCAGCCTCCACCTGTCCTAGCACGACGTGATGACCACTTCCCCACTACTTCCGAGATCACCTCAGCGCATGCCACGTGCGCCTCCGATCCGAACCGATTCAGACTCCCTGGCACTCCTCTACGCCTGTAAATACACAACAACATGGCCATTTCAAGGGACTTTTGGCACTTGTTCTGGAGGGATTCCACCATTATCGACACAAGGACTTTGTGAACAGCGGAAGACCGCCCTCTAATCAATAAAACACGAGGATTTCGTGTATAATCTTCCCTTTAATCTCCTCTTCTTCACTGTAAACACGAGGATTTCGTGTATAAACTGCAAACAAACATCATTGTAATAGTTTTCTTAGGATTTAAGAAACTATAAATTGGACGTAGGCTTGGATTGAGCCGAACCACTATAAAAATATTGTGCGTCTCCTTTACTTTTACTGCTTTTTCTGCATTGTTCTGTGGTCGTGAGGTTGTCACGTTGAATTCGGGTGTTAGTACCAAAATTTGGTCTAACATTTTCACATATATTTGCTTTCTCTTCTTCGCAGGTATGGATTATACTTGCAGCTGGCAGGCCCGGCGCGGCCTTGGATTTCTTGGATTATCCAGAACACATCTTCCTTCATTCAGCAAGATATGTTCTAGGGGGCAAAATGTTGACCCGCGTTTTAGTCAAAGCAGTCATACATGGAATCTCTTCTCAACAATGCGCTCAAGTGTTGGGAATACCGTCAGAAGACAGCAAGCGATTTGGTTGAAATCGCATCACAAACAAAGAATGGCCCGGAACTCCTATCAGACGACCATTTCTGGGCCCGAAATCATCAGTTACGGAGCTGAGCTCTGTAATTCTCGTAGCTCCATGAATAAGCTTCAGTTTGAGCTTTGGTTCAACTCAATCGGACTTACGGTTTGAAAGTTATGCCCATTTCCGTGAACGCATGCAGAACCGGAAACTTGGATTTGGAATTAGCATATCCCTTTCGGATCAGATAGGCTCGGCCTAGGAGGACCGGATCGGATTAAGACATCACTCCTTCACCAACTCAGCATCTTCCCTTCAACGCACAGGTGCCGGCTCGGATTGGAGACCCCGGTTCGGATCGGGATGAGGCAGACCCGACCCGCCTGCATTAATCTACACAAAACTTCGCAATGTCTTCGGCTCGAAAGCTCCGCACCGGTTCGGATCGGGACCGAACCGATCCCCTTCGACTCTGCACAGAAGTGCGCGCATGCTCTCTGCTGGAACAACCGGCTCGGTTCGGATCCGATCCGAACCGACTGGGCCTGCTGCTGCCACACTTCAGATTTGACCGATTCTCTTGCCATAACCACCTCGTACAAACGCGGATCAGCCTCCACCTGTCCTAGCACGACGTGATGACCACTTCCCCACTACTTCCGAGATCACCTCAGCGCATGCCACGTGCGCCTCCGATCCGAACCGATTCAGACTCCCTGGCACTCCTCTACGCCTGTAAATACACAACAACATGGCCATTTCAAGGGACTTTTGGCACTTGTTCTGGAGGGATTCCACCATTATCGACACAAGGACTTTGTGAACAGCGGAAGACCGCCCTCTAATCAATAAAACACGAGGATTTCGTGTATAATCTTCCCTTTAATCTCCTCTTCTTCACTGTAAACACGAGGATTTCGTGTATAAACTGCAAACAAACATCATTGTAATAGTTTTCTTAGGATTTAAGAAACTATAAATTGGACGTAGGCTTGGATTGAGCCGAACCACTATAAAAATATTGTGCGTCTCCTTTACTTTTACTGCTTTTTCTGCATTGTTCTGTGGTCGTGAGGTTGTCACGTTGAATTCGGGTGTTAGTACCAAAATTTGGTCTAACATTTTCACATATATTTGCTTTCTCTTCTTCGCAGGTATGGATTATACTTGCAGCTGGCAGGCCCGGCGCGGCCTTGGATTTCTTGGATTATCCAGAACACATCTTCCTTCATTCAGCAAGATATGTTCTAGGGGGCAAAATGTTGACCCGCGTTTTAGTCAAAGCAGTCATACATGGAATCTCTTCTCAACAATGCGCTCAAGTGTTGGGAATACCGTCAGAAGACAGCAAGCGATTTGGTTGAAATCGCATCACAAACAAAGAATGGCCCGGAACTCCTATCAGACGACCTTTTCTGGGCCCGAAATCATCAATTACGGAGCTGAGCTCTGTAATTCTCGTAGCTCTCTGAATAAGCTTCAGTTTGAGCTTTGGTTCAACTCAATCGGACTTACGGTTTGAAAGTTATGCCCATTTCCGTGAACGCATGCAGAACCGGAAACTTGGATTTGGAATTAGCATATCCCTTTCGGATCGGATCGGCTCGGCCTAGGAGGACCGGATCGGATTAAGACATCACTCCTTCACCAACTCAGCATCTTCCCTTCAACGCACAGGTGCCGGCTCGGATTGGAGACCCCGGTTCGGATCGGGATGAGGCAGACCCGACCCGCCTGCATTAATCTACACAAAACTTCGCAATGTCTTCGGCTCGAAAGCTCCGCACCGGTTCGGATCGGGACCGAACCGATCCCCTTCGACTCTGCACAGAAGTGCGCGCACGCTCTCTGCTGGAACAACCGGCTCGGTTCGGATCCGATCCGAACCGACTGGGCCTGCTGCTGCCACACTTCAGATTTGACCGATTCTCTTGCCATAACCACCTCGTACAAACGCGGATCGGCCTCCACCTGTCCTAGCACGACGTGATGACCACTTCTCCACTACTTCCGAGATCACCTCAGCGCGTGCCACGTGCGCCTCCGATCCGAACCGATTCAGACTCCCTGGCACTCCTCTACGCCTGTAAATACACAACAACATGGCCATTTCAAGGGACTTTTGGCACTTGTTCTGGAGGGATTCCACCATTATCGACACAAGGACTTTGTGAACAGCGGAAGACCGCCCTCTAATCAATAAAACACGAGGATTTCGTGTATAATCTTCCCTTTAATCTCCTCTTCTTCACTGTAAACACGAGGATTTCGTGTATAAACTGCAAACAAACATCATTGTAATAGTTTTCTTAGGATTTAAGAAACTATAAAGTGGACGTAGGCTTGGATTGAGCCGAACCACTATAAAAATATTGTGCGTCTCCTTTACTTTTACTGCTTTTTCTGCATTGTTCTGTGGTCGTGAGGTTGTCACGTTGAATTCGGGTGTTAGTACCAAAATTTGGTCTAACATTTTCACATATATTTGCTTTCTCTTCTTCGCAGGTATGGATTATACTTGCAGCTGGCAGGCCCGGCGCGGCCTTGGATTTCTTGGATTATCCAGAACACATCTTCCTTCATTCAGCAAGATATGTTCTAGGGGGCAAAATGTTGACCCGCGTTTTAGTCAAAGCAGTCATACATGGAATCTCTTCTCAACAATGCGCTCAAGTGTTGGGAATACCATCAGAAGACAGCAAGCGATTTGGTTGAAATCGCATCACAAACAAAGAATGGCCCGGAACTCCTATCAGACGACCATTTCTGGGCCCGAAATCATCAGTTACGGAGCTGAGCTCTGTAATTCTCGTAGCTCCATGAATAAGCTTCAGTTTGAGCTTTGGTTCAACTCAATCGGACTTACGGTTTGAAAGTTATGCCCATTTCCGTGAACGCATGCAGAACCGGAAACTTGGATTTGGAATTAGCATATCCCTTTCGGATCGGATCGGCTCGGCCTAGGAGGACCGGATCGGATTAAGACATCACTCCTTCACCAACTCAGCATCTTCCCTTCAACGCACAGGTGCCGGCTCGGATTGGAGACCCCGGTTCGGATCGGGATGAGGCAGACCCGACCCGCCTGCATTAATCTACACAAAACTTCGCAATGTCTTCGGCTCGAAAGCTCCGCACCGGTTCGGATCGGGACCGAACCGATCCCCTTCGACTCTGCACAGAAGTGCGCGCACGCTCTCTGCTGGAACAACCGGCTCGGTTCGGATCCGATCCGAACCGACTGGGCCTGCTGCTGCCACACTTCAGATTTGACCGATTCTCTTGCCATAACCACCTCGTACAAACGCGGATCGGCCTCCACCTGTCCTAGCACGACGTGATGACCACTTCCCCACTACTTCCGAGATCACCTCAGCGCATGCCACGTGCGCCTCCGATCCGAACCGATTCAGACTCCCTGGCACTCCTCTACGCCTGTAAATACACAACAACATGGCCATTTCAAGGGACTTTTGGCACTTGTTCTGGAGGGATTCCACCATTATCGACACAAGGACTTTGTGAACAGCGGAAGACCGCCCTCTAATCAATAAAACACGAGGATTTCGTGTATAATCTTCCCTTTAATCTCCTCTTCTTCACTGTAAACACGAGGATTTCGTGTATAAACTGCAAACAAACATCATTGTAATAGTTTTCTTAGGATTTAAGAAACTATAAAGTGGACGTAGGCTTGGATTGAGCCGAACCACTATAAAAATATTGTGCGTCTCCTTTACTTTTACTGCTTTTTCTGCATTGTTCTGTGGTCGTGAGGTTGTCACGTTGAACTCGGGTGTTAGTACCAAAATTTGGTCTAACATTTTCACATATATTTGCTTTCTCTTCTTCGCAGGTATGGATTATACTTGCAGCTGGCAGGCCCGGCGCGGCCTTGGATTTCTTGGATTATCCAGAACACATCTTTCTTCATTCAGCAAGATATGTTCTAGGGGGCAAAATGTTGACCCGCGTTTTAGTCAAAGCAGTCATACATGGAATCTCTTCTCAACAATGCGCTCAAGTGTTGGGAATACCGTCAGAAGACAGCAAGCGATTTGGTTGAAATCGCATCACAAACAAAGAATGGCCCGGAACTCCTATCAGACGACCATTTCTGGGCCCGAAATCATCAGTTACGGAGCTGAGCTCTGTAATTCTCGTAGCTCCATGAATAAGCTTCAGTTTGAGCTTTGGTTCAACTCAATCGGACTTACGGTTTGAAAGTTATGCCCATTTCCGTGAACGCATGCAGAACCGGAAACTTGGATTTGGAATTAGCATATCCCTTTCGGATCGGATCGGCTCGGCCTAGGAGGACCGGATCGGATTAAGACATCACTCCTTCACCAACTCAGCATCTTCCCTTCAACGCACAGGTGCCGGCTCGGATTGGAGACCCCGGTTCGGATCGGGATGAGGCAGACCCGACCCGCCTGCATTAATCTACACAAAACTTCGCAATGTCTTCGGCTCGAAAGCTCCGCACCGGTTCGGATCGGGACCGAACCGATCCCCTTCGACTCTGCACAGAAGTGCGCGCACGCTCTCTGCTGGAACAACCGGCTCGGTTCGGATCCGATCCGAACCGACTGGGCCTGCTGCTGCCACACTTCAGATTTGACCGATTCTCTTGCCATAACCACCTCGTACAAACGCGGATCGGCCTCCACCTGTCCTAGCACGACGTGATGACCACTTCTCCACTACTTCCGAGATCACCTCAGCGCGTGCCACGTGCGCCTCCGATCCGAACCGATTCAGACTCCCTGGCACTCCTCTACGCCTGTAAATACACAACAACATGGCCATTTCAAGGGACTTTTGGCACTTGTTCTGGAGGGATTCCACCATTATCGACACAAGGACTTTGTGAACAGCGGAAGACCGCCCTCTAATCAATAAAACACGAGGATTTCGTGTATAATCTTCCCTTTAATCTCCTCTTCTTCACTGTAAACACGAGGATTTCGTGTATAAACTGCGAACAAACATCATTGTAATAGTTTTCTTAGGATTTAAGAAACTATAAAGTGGACGTAGGCTTGGATTGAGCCGAACCACTATAAAAATATTGTGCGTCTCCTTTACTTTTACTGCTTTTTCTGCATTGTTCTGTGGTCGTGAGGTTGTCACGTTGAATTCGGGTGTTAGTACCAAAATTTGGTCTAACATTTTCACATATATTTGCTTTCTCTTCTTCGCAGGTATGGATTATACTTGCAGCTGGCAGGCCCGGCGCGGCCTTGGATTTCTTGGATTATCCAGAACACATCTTCCTTCATTCAGCAAGATATGTTCTAGGGGGCAAAATGTTGACCCGCGTTTTAGTCAAAGCAGTCATACATGGAATCTCTTCTCAACAATGCGCTCAAGTGTTGGGAATACCGTCAGAAGACAGCAAGCGATTTGGTTGAAATCGCATCACAAACAAAGAATGGCCCGGAACTCCTATCAGACGACCATTTCTGGGCCCGAAATCATCAGTTACGGAGCTGAGCTCTGTAATTCTCGTAGCTCCATGAATAAGCTTCAGTTTGAGCTTTGGTTCAACTCAATCGGACTTACGGTTTGAAAGTTATGCCCATTTCCGTGAACGCATGCAGAACCGGAAACTTGGATTTGGAATTAGCATATCCCTTTCGGATCAGATAGGCTCGGCCTAGGAGGACCGGATCGGATTAAGACATCACTCCTTCACCAACTCAGCATCTTCCCTTCAACGCACAGGTGCCGGCTCGGATTGGAGACCCCGGTTCGGATCGGGATGAGGCAGACCCGACCCGCCTGCATTAATCTACACAAAACTTCGCAATGTCTTCGGCTCGAAAGCTCCGCACCGGTTCGGATCGGGACCGAACCGATCCCCTTCGACTCTGCACAGAAGTGCGCGCATGCTCTCTGCTGGAACAACCGGCTCGGTTCGGATCCGATCCGAACCGACTGGGCCTGCTGCTGCCACACTTCAGATTTGACCGATTCTCTTGCCATAACCACCTCGTACAAACGCGGATCAGCCTCCACCTGTCCTAGCACGACGTGATGACCACTTCCCCACTACTTCCGAGATCACCTCAGCGCATGCCACGTGCGCCTCCGATCCGAACCGATTCAGACTCCCTGGCACTCCTCTACGCCTGTAAATACACAACAACATGGCCATTTCAAGGGACTTTTGGCACTTGTTCTGGAGGGATTCCACCATTATCGACACAAGGACTTTGTGAACAGCGGAAGACCGCCCTCTAATCAATAAAACACGAGGATTTCGTGTATAATCTTCCCTTTAATCTCCTCTTCTTCACTGTAAACACGAGGATTTCGTGTATAAACTGCAAACAAACATCATTGTAATAGTTTTCTTAGGATTTAAGAAACTATAAATTGGACGTAGGCTTGGATTGAGCCGAACCACTATAAAAATATTGTGCGTCTCCTTTACTTTTACTGCTTTTTCTGCATTGTTCTGTGGTCGTGAGGTTGTCACGTTGAATTCGGGTGTTAGTACCAAAATTTGGTCTAACATTTTCACATATATTTGCTTTCTCTTCTTCGCAGGTATGGATTATACTTGCAGCTGGCAGGCCCGGCGCGGCCTTGGATTTCTTGGATTATCCAGAACACATCTTCCTTCATTCAGCAAGATATGTTCTAGGGGGCAAAATGTTGACCCGCGTTTTAGTCAAAGCAGTCATACATGGAATCTCTTCTCAACAATGCGCTCAAGTGTTGGGAATACCGTCAGAAGACAGCAAGCGATTTGGTTGAAATCGCATCACAAACAAAGAATGGCCCGGAACTCCTATCAGACGACCTTTTCTGGGCCCGAAATCATCAATTACGGAGCTGAGCTCTGTAATTCTCGTAGCTCTCTGAATAAGCTTCAGTTTGAGCTTTGGTTCAACTCAATCGGACTTACGGTTTGAAAGTTATGCCCATTTCCGTGAACGCATGCAGAACCGGAAACTTGGATTTGGAATTAGCATATCCCTTTCGGATCGGATCGGCTCGGCCTAGGAGGACCGGATCGGATTAAGACATCACTCCTTCACCAACTCAGCATCTTCCCTTCAACGCACAGGTGCCGGCTCGGATTGGAGACCCCGGTTCGGATCGGGATGAGGCAGACCCGACCCGCCTGCATTAATCTACACAAAACTTCGCAATGTCTTCGGCTCGAAAGCTCCGCACCGGTTCGGATCGGGACCGAACCGATCCCCTTCGACTCTGCACAGAAGTGCGCGCACGCTCTCTGCTGGAACAACCGGCTCGGTTCGGATCCGATCCGAACCGACTGGGCCTGCTGCTGCCACACTTCAGATTTGACCGATTCTCTTGCCATAACCACCTCGTACAAACGCGGATCGGCCTCCACCTGTCCTAGCACGACGTGATGACCACTTCTCCACTACTTCCGAGATCACCTCAGCGCGTGCCACGTGCGCCTCCGATCCGAACCGATTCAGACTCCCTGGCACTCCTCTACGCCTGTAAATACACAACAACATGGCCATTTCAAGGGACTTTTGGCACTTGTTCTGGAGGGATTCCACCATTATCGACACAAGGACTTTGTGAACAGCGGAAGACCGCCCTCTAATCAATAAAACACGAGGATTTCGTGTATAATCTTCCCTTTAATCTCCTCTTCTTCACTGTAAACACGAGGATTTCGTGTATAAACTGCAAACAAACATCATTGTAATAGTTTTCTTAGGATTTAAGAAACTATAAAGTGGACGTAGGCTTGGATTGAGCCGAACCACTATAAAAATATTGTGCGTCTCCTTTACTTTTACTGCTTTTTCTGCATTGTTCTGTGGTCGTGAGGTTGTCACGTTGAATTCGGGTGTTAGTACCAAAATTTGGTCTAACATTTTCACATATATTTGCTTTCTCTTCTTCGCAGGTATGGATTATACTTGCAGCTGGCAGGCCCGGCGCGGCCTTGGATTTCTTGGATTATCCAGAACACATCTTCCTTCATTCAGCAAGATATGTTCTAGGGGGCAAAATGTTGACCCGCGTTTTAGTCAAAGCAGTCATACATGGAATCTCTTCTCAACAATGCGCTCAAGTGTTGGGAATACCATCAGAAGACAGCAAGCGATTTGGTTGAAATCGCATCACAAACAAAGAATGGCCCGGAACTCCTATCAGACGACCATTTCTGGGCCCGAAATCATCAGTTACGGAGCTGAGCTCTGTAATTCTCGTAGCTCCATGAATAAGCTTCAGTTTGAGCTTTGGTTCAACTCAATCGGACTTACGGTTTGAAAGTTATGCCCATTTCCGTGAACGCATGCAGAACCGGAAACTTGGATTTGGAATTAGCATATCCCTTTCGGATCGGATAGGCTCGGCCTAGGAGGACCGGATCGGATTAAGACATCACTCCTTCACCAACTCAGCATCTTCCCTTCAACGCACAGGTGCCGGCTCGGATTGGAGACCCCGGTTCGGATCGGGATGAGGCAGACCCGACCCGCCTGCATTAATCTACACAAAACTTCGCAATGTCTTCGGCTCGAAAGCTCCGCACCGGTTCGGATCGGGACCGAACCGATCCCCTTCGACTCTGCACAGAAGTGCGCGCACGCTCTCTGCTGGAACAACCGGCTCGGTTCGGATCCGATCCGAACCGACTGGGCCTGCTGCTGCCACACTTCAGATTTGACCGATTCTCTTGCCATAACCACCTCGTACAAACGCGGATCGGCCTCCACCTGTCCTAGCACGACGTGATGACCACTTCCCCACTACTTCCGAGATCACCTCAGCGCATGCCACGTGCGCCTCCGATCCGAACCGATTCAGACTCCCTGGCACTCCTCTACGCCTGTAAATACACAACAACATGGCCATTTCAAGGGACTTTTGGCACTTGTTCTGGAGGGATTCCACCATTATCGACACAAGGACTTTGTGAACAGCGGAAGACCGCCCTCTAATCAATAAAACACGAGGATTTCGTGTATAATCTTCCCTTTAATCTCCTCTTCTTCACTGTAAACACGAGGATTTCGTGTATAAACTGCAAACAAACATCATTGTAATAGTTTTCTTAGGATTTAAGAAACTATAAAGTGGACGTAGGCTTGGATTGAGCCGAACCACTATAAAAATATTGTGCGTCTCCTTTACTTTTACTGCTTTTTCTGCATTGTTCTGTGGTCGTGAGGTTGTCACGTTGAATTCGGGTGTTAGTACCAAAATTTGGTCTAACATTTTCACATATATTTGCTTTCTCTTCTTCGCAGGTATGGATTATACTTGCAGCTGGCAGGCCCGGCGCGGCCTTGGATTTCTTGGATTATCCAGAACACATCTTCCTTCATTCAGCAAGATATGTTCTAGGGGGCAAAATGTTGACCCGCGTTTTAGTCAAAGCAGTCATACATGGAATCTCTTCTCAACAATGCGCTCAAGTGTTGGGAATACCGTCAGAAGACAGCAAGCGATTTGGTTGAAATCGCATCACAAACAAAGAATGGCCCGGAACTCCTATCAGACGACCATTTCTGGGCCCGAAATCATCAGTTACGGAGCTGAGCTCTGTAATTCTCGTAGCTCCATGAATAAGCTTCAGTTTGAGCTTTGGTTCAACTCAATCGGACTTACGGTTTGAAAGTTATGCCCATTTCCGTGAACGCATGCAGAACCGGAAACTTGGATTTGGAATTAGCATATCCCTTTCGGATCGGATAGGCTCGGCCTAGGAGGACCGGATCGGATTAAGACATCACTCCTTCACCAACTCAGCATCTTCCCTTCAACGCACAGGTGCCGGCTCGGATTGGAGACCCCGGTTCGGATCGGGATGAGGCAGACCCGACCCGCCTGCATTAATCTACACAAAACTTCGCAATGTCTTCGGCTCGAAAGCTCCGCACCGGTTCGGATCGGGACCGAACCGATCCCCTTCGACTCTGCACAGAAGTGCGCGCACGCTCTCTGCTGGAACAACCGGCTCGGTTCGGATCCGATCCGAACCGACTGGGCCTGCTGCTGCCACACTTCAGATTTGACCGATTCTCTTGCCATAACCACCTCGTACAAACGCGGATCGGCCTCCTCCTGTCCTAGCACGACGTGATGACCACTTCCCCACTACTTCCGAGATCACCTCAGCGCATGCCACGTGCGCCTCCGATCCGAACCGATTCAGACTCCCTGGCACTCCTCTACGCCTGTAAATACACAACAACATGGCCATTTCAAGGGACTTTTGGCACTTGTTCTGGAGGGATTCCACCATTATCGACACAAGGACTTTGTGAACAGCGGAAGACCGCCCTCTAATCAATAAAACACGAGGATTTCGTGTATAATCTTCCCTTTAATCTCCTCTTCTTCACTGTAAACACGAGGATTTCGTGTATAAACTGCAAACAAACATCATTGTAATAGTTTTCTTAGGATTTAAGAAACTATAAAGTGGACGTAGGCTTGGATTGAGCCGAACCACTATAAAAATATTGTGCGTCTCCTTTACTTTTACTGCTTTTTCTGCATTGTTCTGTGGTCGTGAGGTTGTCACGTTGAATTCGGGTGTTAGTACCAAAATTTGGTCTAACATTTTCACATATATTTGCTTTCTCTTCTTCGCAGGTATGGATTATACTTGCAGCTGGCAGGCCCGGCGCGGCCTTGGATTTCTTGGATTATCCAGAACACATCTTCCTTCATTCAGCAAGATATGTTCTAGGGGGCAAAATGTTGACCCGCGTTTTAGTCAAAGCAGTCATACATGGAATCTCTTCTCAACAATGCGCTCAAGTGTTGGGAATACCGTCAGAAGACAGCAAGCGATTTGGTTGAAATCGCATCACAAACAAAGAATGGCCCGGAACTCCTATCAGACGACCTTTTCTGGGCCCGAAATCATCAGTTACGGAGCTGAGCTCTGTAATTCTCGTAGCTCCATGAATAAGCTTCAGTTTGAGCTTTGGTTCAACTCAATCGGACTTACGGTTTGAAAGTTATGCCCATTTCCGTGAACGCATGCAGAACCGGAAACTTGGATTTGGAATTAGCATATCCCTTTCGGATCGGATCGGCTCGGCCTAGGAGGACCGGATCGGATTAAGACATCACTCCTTCACCAACTCAGCATCTTCCCTTCAACGCACAGGTGCCGGCTCGGATTGGAGACCCCGGTTCGGATCGGGATGAGGCAGACCCGACCCGCCTGCATTAATCTACACAAAACTTCGCAATGTCTTCGGCTCGAAAGCTCCGCACCGGTTCGGATCGGGACCGAACCGATCCCCTTCGACTCTGCACAGAAGTGCGCGCACGCTCTCTGCTGGAACAACCGGCTCGGTTCGGATCCGATCAGAACCGACTGGGCCTGCTGCTGCCACACTTCAGATTTGACCGATTCTCTTGCCATAACCACCTCGTACAAACGCGGATCGGCCTCCACCTGTCCTAGCACGACGTGATGACCACTTCCCCACTACTTCCGAGATCACCTCAGCGCATGCCACGTGCGCCTCCGATCCGAACCGATTCAGACTCCCTGGCACTCCTCTACGCCTGTAAATACACAACAACATGGCCATTTCAAGGGACTTTTGGCACTTGTTCTGGAGGGATTCCACCATTATCGACACAAGGACTTTGTGAACAGCGGAAGACCGCCCTCTAATCAATAAAACACGAGGATTTCGTGTATAATCTTCCCTTTAATCTCCTCTTCTTCACTGTAAACACGAGGATTTCGTGTATAAACTGCAAACAAACATCATTGTAATAGTTTTCTTAGGATTTAAGAAACTATAAAGTGGACGTAGGCTTGGATTGAGCCGAACCACTATAAAAATATTGTGCGTCTCCTTTACTTTTACTGCTTTTTCTGCATTGTTCTGTGGTCGTGAGGTTGTCACGTTGAATTCGGGTGTTAGTACCAAAATTTGGTCTAACATTTTCACATATATTTGCTTTCTCTTCTTCGCGGGTATGGATTATACTTGCAGCTGGCAGGCCCGGCGCGGCCTTGGATTTCTTGGATTATCCAGAACACATCTTCCTTCATTCAGCAAGATATGTTCTAGGGGGCAAAATGTTGACCCGCGTTTTAGTCAAAGCAGTCATACATGGAATCTCTTCTCAACAATGCGCTCAAGTGTTGGGAATACCGTCAGAAGACAGCAAGCGATTTGGTTGAAATCGCATCACAAACAAAGAATGGCCCGGAACTCCTATCAGACGACCTTTTCTGGGCCCGAAATCATCAGTTACGGAGCTGAGCTCTGTAATTCTCGTAGCTCCATGAATAAGCTTCAGTTTGAGCTTTGGTTCAACTCAATCGGACTTACGGTTTGAAAGTTATGCCCATTTCCGTGAACGCATGCAGAACCGGAAACTTGGATTTGGAATTAGCATATCCCTTTCGGATCGGATCGGCTCGGCCTAGGAGGACCGGATCGGATTAAGACATCACTCCTTCACCAACTCAGCATCTTCCCTTCAACGCACAGGTGCCGGCTCGGATTGGAGACCCCGGTTCGGATCGGGATGAGGCAGACCCGACCCGCCTGCATTAATCTACACAAAACTTCGCAATGTCTTCGGCTCGAAAGCTCCGCACCGGTTCGGATCGGGACCGAACCGATCCCCTTCGACTCTGCACAGAAGTGCGCGCACGCTCTCTGCTGGAACAACCGGCTCGGTTCGGATCCGATCAGAACCGACTGGGCCTGCTGCTGCCACACTTCAGATTTGACCGATTCTCTTGCCATAACCACCTCGTACAAACGCGGATCGGCCTCCACCTGTCCTAGCACGACGTGATGACCACTTCCCCACTACTTCCGAGATCACCTCAGCGCATGCCACGTGCGCCTCCGATCCGAACCGATTCAGACTCCCTGGCACTCCTCTACGCCTGTAAATACACAACAACATGGCCATTTCAAGGGACTTTTGGCACTTGTTCTGGAGGGATTCCACCATTATCGACACAAGGACTTTGTGAACAGCGGAAGACCGCCCTCTAATCAATAAAACACGAGGATTTCGTGTATAATCTTCCCTTTAATCTCCTCTTCTTCACTGTAAACACGAGGATTTCGTGTATAAACTGCAAACAAACATCATTGTAATAGTTTTCTTAGGATTTAAGAAACTATAAAGTGGACGTAGGCTTGGATTGAGCCGAACCACTATAAAAATATTGTGCGTCTCCTTTACTTTTACTGCTTTTTCTGCATTGTTCTGTGGTCGTGAGGTTGTCACGTTGAATTCGGGTGTTAGTACCAAAATTTGGTCTAACATTTTCACATATATTTGCTTTCTCTTCTTCGCGGGTATGGATTATACTTGCAGCTGGCAGGCCCGGCGCGGCCTTGGATTTCTTGGATTATCCAGAACACATCTTCCTTCATTCAGCAAGATATGTTCTAGGGGGCAAAATGTTGACCCGCGTTTTAGTCAAAGCAGTCATACATGGAATCTCTTCTCAACAATGCGCTCAAGTGTTGGGAATACCGTCAGAAGACAGCAAGCGATTTGGTTGAAATCGCATCACAAACAAAGAATGGCCCGGAACTCCTATCAGACGACCTTTTCTGGGCCCGAAATCATCAGTTACGGAGCTGAGCTCTGTAATTCTCGTAGCTCCATGAATAAGCTTCAGTTTGAGCTTTGGTTCAACTCAATCGGACTTACGGTTTGAAAGTTATGCCCATTTCCGTGAACGCATGCAGAACCGGAAACTTGGATTTGGAATTAGCATATCCCTTTCGGATCGGATCGGCTCGGCCTAGGAGGACCGGATCGGATTAAGACATCACTCCTTCACCAACTCAGCATCTTCCCTTCAACGCACAGGTGCCGGCTCGGATTGGAGACCCCGGTTCGGATCGGGATGAGGCAGACCCGACCCGCCTGCATTAATCTACACAAAACTTCGCAATGTCTTCGGCTCGAAAGCTCCGCACCGGTTCGGATCGGGACCGAACCGATCCCCTTCGACTCTGCACAGAAGTGCGCGCACGCTCTCTGCTGGAACAACCGGCTCGGTTCGGATCCGATCAGAACCGACTGGGCCTGCTGCTGCCACACTTCAGATTTGACCGATTCTCTTGCCATAACCACCTCGTACAAACGCGGATCGGCCTCCACCTGTCCTAGCACGACGTGATGACCACTTCCCCACTACTTCCGAGATCACCTCAGCGCATGCCACGTGCGCCTCCGATCCGAACCGATTCAGACTCCCTGGCACTCCTCTACGCCTGTAAATACACAACAACATGGCCATTTCAAGGGACTTTTGGCACTTGTTCTGGAGGGATTCCACCATTATCGACACAAGGACTTTGTGAACAGCGGAAGACCGCCCTCTAATCAATAAAACACGAGGATTTCGTGTATAATCTTCCCTTTAATCTCCTCTTCTTCACTGTAAACACGAGGATTTCGTGTATAAACTGCAAACAAACATCATTGTAATAGTTTTCTTAGGATTTAAGAAACTATAAAGTGGACGTAGGCTTGGATTGAGCCGAACCACTATAAAAATATTGTGCGTCTCCTTTACTTTTACTGCTTTTTCTGCATTGTTCTGTGGTCGTGAGGTTGTCACGTTGAATTCGGGTGTTAGTACCAAAATTTGGTCTAACATTTTCACATATATTTGCTTTCTCTTCTTCGCGGGTATGGATTATACTTGCAGCTGGCAGGCCCGGCGCGGCCTTGGATTTCTTGGATTATCCAGAACACATCTTCCTTCATTCAGCAAGATATGTTCTAGGGGGCAAAATGTTGACCCGCGTTTTAGTCAAAGCAGTCATACATGGAATCTCTTCTCAACAATGCGCTCAAGTGTTGGGAATACCGTCAGAAGACAGCAAGCGATTTGGTTGAAATCGCATCACAAACAAAGAATGGCCCGGAACTCCTATCAGACGACCTTTTCTGGGCCCGAAATCATCAGTTACGGAGCTGAGCTCTGTAATTCTCGTAGCTCCATGAATAAGCTTCAGTTTGAGCTTTGGTTCAACTCAATCGGACTTACGGTTTGAAAGTTATGCCCATTTCCGTGAACGCATGCAGAACCGGAAACTTGGATTTGGAATTAGCATATCCCTTTCGGATCGGATCGGCTCGGCCTAGGAGGACCGGATCGGATTAAGACATCACTCCTTCACCAACTCAGCATCTTCCCTTCAACGCACAGGTGCCGGCTCGGATTGGAGACCCCGGTTCGGATCGGGATGAGGCAGACCCGACCCGCCTGCATTAATCTACACAAAACTTCGCAATGTCTTCGGCTCGAAAGCTCCGCACCGGTTCGGATCGGGACCGAACCGATCCCCTTCGACTCTGCACAGAAGTGCGCGCACGCTCTCTGCTGGAACAACCGGCTCGGTTCGGATCCGATCAGAACCGACTGGGCCTGCTGCTGCCACACTTCAGATTTGACCGATTCTCTTGCCATAACCACCTCGTACAAACGCGGATCGGCCTCCACCTGTCCTAGCACGACGTGATGACCACTTCCCCACTACTTCCGAGATCACCTCAGCGCATGCCACGTGCGCCTCCGATCCGAACCGATTCAGACTCCCTGGCACTCCTCTACGCCTGTAAATACACAACAACATGGCCATTTCAAGGGACTTTTGGCACTTGTTCTGGAGGGATTCCACCATTATCGACACAAGGACTTTGTGAACAGCGGAAGACCGCCCTCTAATCAATAAAACACGAGGATTTCGTGTATAATCTTCCCTTTAATCTCCTCTTCTTCACTGTAAACACGAGGATTTCGTGTATAAACTGCAAACAAACATCATTGTAATAGTTTTCTTAGGATTTAAGAAACTATAAAGTGGACGTAGGCTTGGATTGAGCCGAACCACTATAAAAATATTGTGCGTCTCCTTTACTTTTACTGCTTTTTCTGCATTGTTCTGTGGTCGTGAGGTTGTCACGTTTAATTCGGGTGTTAGTACCAAAATTTGGTCTAACATTTTCACATATATTTGCTTTCTCTTCTTCGCGGGTATGGATTATACTTGCAGCTGGCAGGCCCGGCGCGGCCTTGGATTTCTTGGATTATCCAGAACACATCTTCCTTCATTCAGCAAGATATGTTCTAGGGGGCAAAATGTTGACCCGCGTTTTAGTCAAAGCAGTCATACATGGAATCTCTTCTCAACAATGCGCTCAAGTGTTGGGAATACCGTCAGAAGACAGCAAGCGATTTGGTTGAAATCGCATCACAAACAAAGAATGGCCCGGAACTCCTATCAGACGACCTTTTATGGGCCCGAAGTCATCAGTTACGGAGCTGAGCTCTGTAATTCTCGTAGCTCTCTGAATAAGCTTCAGTTTGTGCTTTGGTTCAACTCAATCGGACTTACGGTTTGAAAGTTATGCCCATTTCCGTGAACGCATGCAGAACCGGAAACTTGGATTTGGAATTAGCATATCCCTTTCGGATCGGATCGGCTCGGCCTAGGAGGACCGGATCGGATTAAGACATCACTCCTTCACCAACTCAGCATCTTCCCTTCAACGCACAGGTGCCGGCTCGGATTGGAGACCCCGGTTCGGATCGGGATGAGGCAGACCCGACCCGCCTGCATTAATCTACACAAAACTTCGCAATGTCTTCGGCTCGAAAGCTCCGCACCGGTTCGGATCGGGACCGAACCGATCCCCTTCGACTCTGCACAGAAGTGCGCGCACGCTCTCTGCTGGAACAACCGGCTCGGTTCGGATCCGATCCGAACCGACTGGGCCTGCTGCTGCCACACTTCAGATTTGACCGATTCTCTTGCCATAACCACCTCGTACACACGCGGATCGGCCTCCACCTGTCCTAGCACGACGTGATGACCACTTCCCCACTACTTCCGAGATCACCTCAGCGCATGCCACGTGCGCCTCCGATCCGAACCGATTCAGACTCCCTGGCACTCCTCTACGCCTGTAAATACACAACAACATGGCCATTTCAAGGGACTTTTGGCACTTGTTCTGGAGGGATTCCACCATTATCGACACAAGGACTTTGTGAACAGCGGAAGACCGCCCTCTAATCAATAAAACACGAGGATTTCGTGTATAATCTTCCCTTTAATCTCCTCTTCTTCACTGTAAACACGAGGATTTCGTGTATAAACTGCAAACAAACATCATTGTAATAGTTTTCTTAGGATTTAAGAAACTATAAAGTGGACGTAGGCTTGGATTGAGCCGAACCACTATAAAAATATTGTGCGTCTCCTTTACTTTTACTGCTTTTTCTGCATTGTTCTGTGGTCGTGAGGTTGTCACGTTGAATTCGGGTGTTAGTACCAAAATTTGGTCTAACATTTTCACATATATTTGCTTTCTCTTCTTCGCAGGTATGGATTATACTTGCAGCTGGCAGGCCCGGCGCGGCCTTGGATTTCTTGGATTATCCAGAACACATCTTCCTTCATTCAGCAAGATATGTTCTAGGGGGCAAAATGTTGACCCGCGTTTTAGTCAAAGCAGTCATACATGGAATCTCTTCTCAACAATGCGCTCAAGTGTTGGGAATACCGTCAGAAGACAGCAAGCGATTTGGTTGAAATCGCATCACAAACAAAGAATGGCCCGGAACTCCTATCAGACGACCTTTTCTGGGCCCGAAATCATCAGTTACGGAGCTGAGCTCTGTAATTCTCGTAGCTCTCTGAATAAGCTTCAGTTTGAGCTTTGGTTCAACTCAATCGGACTTACGGTTTGAAAGTTATGCCCATTTCCGTGAACGCATGCAGAACCGGAAACTTGGATTTGGAATTAGCATATCCCTTTCGGATCGGATCGGCTCGGCCTAGGAGGACCGGATCGGATTAAGACATCACTCCTTCACCAACTCAGCATCTTCCCTTCAACGCACAGGTGCCGGCTCGGATTGGAGACCCCGGTTCGGATCGGGATGAGGCAGACCCGACCCGCCTGCATTAATCTACACAAAACTTCGCAATGTCTTCGGCTCGAAAGCTCCGCACCGGTTCGGATCGGGACCGAACCGATCCCCTTTGACTCTGCACAGAAGTGCGCGCACGCTCTCTGCTGGAACAACCGGCTCGGTTCGGATCCGATCCGAACCGACTGGGCCTGCTGCTGCCACACTTCAGATTTGACCGATTCTCTTGCCATAACCACCTCGTACACACGCGGATCGGCCTCCACCTGTCCTAGCACGACGTGATGACCACTTCCCCACTACTTCCGAGATCACCTCAGCGCATGCCACGTGCGCCTCCGATCCGAACCGATTCAGACTCCCTGGCACTCCTCTACGCCTGTAAATACACAACAACATGGCCATTTCAAGGGACTTTTGGCACTTGTTCTGGAGGGATTCCACCATTATCGACACAAGGACTTTGTGAACAGCGGAAGACCGCCCTCTAATCAATAAAACACGAGGATTTCGTGTATAATCTTCCCTTTAATCTCCTCTTCTTCACTGTAAACACGAGGATTTCGTGTATAAACTGCAAACAAACATCATTGTAATAGTTTTCTTAGGATTTAAGAAACTATAAAGTGGACGTAGGCTTGGATTGAGCCGAACCACTATAAAAATATTGTGCGTCTCCTTTACTTTTACTGCTTTTTCTGCATTGTTCTGTGGTCGTGAGGTTGTCACGTTGAATTCGGGTGTTAGTACCAAAATTTGGTCTAACATTTTCACATATATTTGCTTTCTCTTCTTCGCAGGTATGGATTATACTTGCAGCTGGCAGGCCCGGCGCGGCCTTGGATTTCTTGGATTATCCAGAACACATCTTTCTTCATTCAGCAAGATATGTTCTAGGGGGCAAAATGTTGACCCGCGTTTTAGTCAAAGCAGTCATACATGGAATCTCTTCTCAACAATGCGCTCAAGTGTTGGGAATACCGTCAGAAGACAGCAAGCGATTTGGTTGAAATCGCATCACAAACAAAGAATGGCCCGGAACTCCTATCAGACGACCTTTTCTGGGCCCGAAATCATCAGTTACGGAGCTGAGCTCTGTAATTCTCGTAGCTCTCTGAATAAGCTTCAGTTTGAGCTTTGGTTCAACTCAATCGGACTTACGGTTTGAAAGTTATGCCCATTTCCGTGAACGCATGCAGAACCGGAAACTTGGATTTGGAATTAGCATATCCCTTTCGGATCGGATCGGCTCGGCCTAGGAGGACCGGATCGGATTAAGACATCACTCCTTCACCAACTCAGCATCTTCCCTTCAACGCACAGGTGCCGGCTCGGATTGGAGACCCCGGTTCGGATCGGGATGAGGCAGACCCGACCCGCCTGCATTAATCTACACAAAACTTCGCAATGTCTTCGGCTCGAAAGCTCCGCACCGGTTCGGATCGGGACCGAACCGATCCCCTTCGACTCTGCACAGAAGTGCGCGCACGCTCTCTGCTGGAACAACCGGCTCGGTTCGGATCCGATCCGAACCGACTGGGCCTGCTGCTGCCACACTTCAGATTTGACCGATTCTCTTGCCATAACCACCTCGTACAAACGCGGATCGGCCTCCACCTGTCCTAGCACGACGTGATGACCACTTCCCCACTACTTCCGAGATCACCTCAGCGCATGCCACGTGCGCCTCCGATCCGAACCGATTCAGACTCCCTGGCACTCCTCTACGCCTGTAAATACACAACAACATGGCCATTTCAAGGGACTTTTGGCACTTGTTCTGGAGGGATTCCACCATTATCGACACAAGGACTTTGTGAACAGCGGAAGACCGCCCTCTAATCAATAAAACACGAGGATTTCGTGTATAATCTTCCCTTTAATCTCCTCTTCTTCACTGTAAACACGAGGATTTCGTGTATAAACTGCAAACAAACATCATTGTAATAGTTTTCTTAGGATTTAAGAAACTATAAAGTGGACGTAGGCTTGGATTGAGCCGAACCACTATAAAAATATTGTGCGTCTCCTTTACTTTTACTGCTTTTTCTGCATTGTTCTGTGGTCGTGAGGTTGTCACGTTGAATTCGGGTGTTAGTACCAAAATTTGGTCTAACATTTTCACATATATTTGCTTTCTCTTCTTCGCAGGTATGGATTATACTTGCAGCTGGCAGGCCCGGCGCGGCCTTGGATTTCTTGGATTATCCAGAACACATCTTCCTTCATTCAGCAAGATATGTTCTAGGGGGCAAAATGTTGACCCGCGTTTTAGTCAAAGCAGTCATACATGGAATCTCTTCTCAACAATGCGCTCAAGTGTTGGGAATACCGTCAGAAGACAGCAAGCGATTTGGTTGAAATCGCATCACAAACAAAGAATGGCCCGGAACTCCTATCAGACGACCTTTTCTGGGCCCGAAATCATCAGTTACGGAGCTGAGCTCTGTAATTCTCGTAGCTCCATGAATAAGCTTCAGTTTGAGCTTTGGTTCAACTCAATCGGACTTACGGTTTGAAAGTTATGCCCATTTCCGTGAACGCATGCAGAACCGGAAACTTGGATTTGGAATTAGCATATCCCTTTCGGATCGGATCGGCTCGGCCTAGGAGGACCGGATCGGATTAAGACATCACTCCTTCACCAACTCAGCATCTTCCCTTCAACGCACAGGTGCCGGCTCGGATTGGAGACCCCGGTTCGGATCGGGATGAGGCAGACCCGACCCGCCTGCATTAATCTACACAAAACTTCGCAATGTCTTCGGCTCGAAAGCTCCGCACCGGTTCGGATCGGGACCGAACCGATCCCCTTTGACTCTGCACAGAAGTGCGCGCACGCTCTCTGCTGGAACAACCGGCTCGGTTCGGATCCGATCCGAACCGACTGGGCCTGCTGCTGCCACACTTCAGATTTGACCGATTCTCTTGCCATAACCACCTCGTACACACGCGGATCGGCCTCCACCTGTCCTAGCACGACGTGATGACCACTTCCCCACTACTTCCGAGATCACCTCAGCGCATGCCACGTGCGCCTCCGATCCGAACCGATTCAGACTCCCTGGCACTCCTCTACGCCTGTAAATACACAACAACATGGCCATTTCAAGGGACTTTTGGCACTTGTTCTGGAGGGATTCCACCATTATCGACACAAGGACTTTGTGAACAGCGGAAGACCGCCCTCTAATCAATAAAACACGAGGATTTCGTGTATAATCTTCCCTTTAATCTCCTCTTCTTCACTGTAAACACGAGGATTTCGTGTATAAACTGCAAACAAACATCATTGTAATAGTTTTCTTAGGATTTAAGAAACTATAAAGTGGACGTAGGCTTGGATTGAGCCGAACCACTATAAAAATATTGTGCGTCTCCTTTACTTTTACTGCTTTTTCTGCATTGTTCTGTGGTCGTGAGGTTGTCACGTTGAATTCGGGTGTTAGTACCAAAATTTGGTCTAACATTTTCACATATATTTGCTTTCTCTTCTTCGCAGGTATGGATTATACTTGCAGCTGGCAGGCCCGGCGCGGCCTTGGATTTCTTGGATTATCCAGAACACATCTTTCTTCATTCAGCAAGATATGTTCTAGGGGGCAAAATGTTGACCCGCGTTTTAGTCAAAGCAGTCATACATGGAATCTCTTCTCAACAATGCGCTCAAGTGTTGGGAATACCGTCAGAAGACAGCAAGCGATTTGGTTGAAATCGCATCACAAACAAAGAATGGCCCGGAACTCCTATCAGACGACCTTTTCTGGGCCCGAAATCATCAGTTACGGAGCTGAGCTCTGTAATTCTCGTAGCTCTCTGAATAAGCTTCAGTTTGAGCTTTGGTTCAACTCAATCGGACTTACGGTTTGAAAGTTATGCCCATTTCCGTGAACGCATGCAGAACCGGAAACTTGGATTTGGAATTAGCATATCCCTTTCGGATCGGATCGGCTCGGCCTAGGAGGACCGGATCGGATTAAGACATCACTCCTTCACCAACTCAGCATCTTCCCTTCAACGCACAGGTGCCGGCTCGGATTGGAGACCCCGGTTCGGATCGGGATGAGGCAGACCCGACCCGCCTGCATTAATCTACACAAAACTTCGCAATGTCTTCGGCTCGAAAGCTCCGCACCGGTTCGGATCGGGACCGAACCGATCCCCTTTGACTCTGCACAGAAGTGCGCGCACGCTCTCTGCTGGAACAACCGGCTCGGTTCGGATCCGATCCGAACCGACTGGGCCTGCTGCTGCCACACTTCAGATTTGACCGATTCTCTTGCCATAACCACCTCGTACACACGCGGATCGGCCTCCACCTGTCCTAGCACGACGTGATGACCACTTCCCCACTACTTCCGAGATCACCTCAGCGCATGCCACGTGCGCCTCCGATCCGAACCGATTCAGACTCCCTGGCACTCCTCTACGCCTGTAAATACACAACAACATGGCCATTTCAAGGGACTTTTGGCACTTGTTCTGGAGGGATTCCACCATTATCGACACAAGGACTTTGTGAACAGCGGAAGACCGCCCTCTAATCAATAAAACACGAGGATTTCGTGTATAATCTTCCCTTTAATCTCCTCTTCTTCACTGTAAACACGAGGATTTCGTGTATAAACTGCAAACAAACATCATTGTAATAGTTTTCTTAGGATTTAAGAAACTATAAAGTGGACGTAGGCTTGGATTGAGCCGAACCACTATAAAAATATTGTGCGTCTCCTTTACTTTTACTGCTTTTTCTGCATTGTTCTGTGGTCGTGAGGTTGTCACGTTGAATTCGGGTGTTAGTACCAAAATTTGGTCTAACATTTTCACATATATTTGCTTTCTCTTCTTCGCAGGTATGGATTATACTTGCAGCTGGCAGGCCCGGCGCGGCCTTGGATTTCTTGGATTATCCAGAACACATCTTTCTTCATTCAGCAAGATATGTTCTAGGGGGCAAAATGTTGACCCGCGTTTTAGTCAAAGCAGTCATACATGGAATCTCTTCTCAACAATGCGCTCAAGTGTTGGGAATACCGTCAGAAGACAGCAAGCGATTTGGTTGAAATCGCATCACAAACAAAGAATGGCCCGGAACTCCTATCAGACGACCTTTTCTGGGCCCGAAATCATCAGTTACGGAGCTGAGCTCTGTAATTCTCGTAGCTCTCTGAATAAGCTTCAGTTTGAGCTTTGGTTCAACTCAATCGGACTTACGGTTTGAAAGTTATGCCCATTTCCGTGAACGCATGCAGAACCGGAAACTTGGATTTGGAATTAGCATATCCCTTTCGGATCGGATCGGCTCGGCCTAGGAGGACCGGATCGGATTAAGACATCACTCCTTCACCAACTCAGCATCTTCCCTTCAACGCACAGGTGCCGGCTCGGATTGGAGACCCCGGTTCGGATCGGGATGAGGCAGACCCGACCCGCCTGCATTAATCTACACAAAACTTCGCAATGTCTTCGGCTCGAAAGCTCCGCACCGGTTCGGATCGGGACCGAACCGATCCCCTTTGACTCTGCACAGAAGTGCGCGCACGCTCTCTGCTGGAACAACCGGCTCGGTTCGGATCCGATCCGAACCGACTGGGCCTGCTGCTGCCACACTTCAGATTTGACCGATTCTCTTGCCATAACCACCTCGTACACACGCGGATCGGCCTCCACCTGTCCTAGCACGACGTGATGACCACTTCCCCACTACTTCCGAGATCACCTCAGCGCATGCCACGTGCGCCTCCGATCCGAACCGATTCAGACTCCCTGGCACTCCTCTACGCCTGTAAATACACAACAACATGGCCATTTCAAGGGACTTTTGGCACTTGTTCTGGAGGGATTCCACCATTATCGACACAAGGACTTTGTGAACAGCGGAAGACCGCCCTCTAATCAATAAAACACGAGGATTTCGTGTATAATCTTCCCTTTAATCTCCTCTTCTTCACTGTAAACACGAGGATTTCGTGTATAAACTGCAAACAAACATCATTGTAATAGTTTTCTTAGGATTTAAGAAACTATAAAGTGGACGTAGGCTTGGATTGAGCCGAACCACTATAAAAATATTGTGCGTCTCCTTTACTTTTACTGCTTTTTCTGCATTGTTCTGTGGTCGTGAGGTTGTCACGTTGAATTCGGGTGTTAGTACCAAAATTTGGTCTAACATTTTCACATATATTTGCTTTCTCTTCTTCGCAGGTATGGATTATACTTGCAGCTGGCAGGCCCGGCGCGGCCTTGGATTTCTTGGATTATCCAGAACACATCTTTCTTCATTCAGCAAGATATGTTCTAGGGGGCAAAATGTTGACCCGCGTTTTAGTCAAAGCAGTCATACATGGAATCTCTTCTCAACAATGCGCTCAAGTGTTGGGAATACCGTCAGAAGACAGCAAGCGATTTGGTTGAAATCGCATCACAAACAAAGAATGGCCCGGAACTCCTATCAGACGACCTTTTCTGGGCCCGAAATCATCAGTTACGGAGCTGAGCTCTGTAATTCTCGTAGCTCTCTGAATAAGCTTCAGTTTGAGCTTTGGTTCAACTCAATCGGACTTACGGTTTGAAAGTTATGCCCATTTCCGTGAACGCATGCAGAACCGGAAACTTGGATTTGGAATTAGCATATCCCTTTCGGATCGGATCGGCTCGGCCTAGGAGGACCGGATCGGATTAAGACATCACTCCTTCACCAACTCAGCATCTTCCCTTCAACGCACAGGTGCCGGCTCGGATTGGAGACCCCGGTTCGGATCGGGATGAGGCAGACCCGACCCGCCTGCATTAATCTACACAAAACTTCGCAATGTCTTCGGCTCGAAAGCTCCGCACCGGTTCGGATCGGGACCGAACCGATCCCCTTCGACTCTGCACAGAAGTGCGCGCACGCTCTCTGCTGGAACAACCGGCTCGGTTCGGATCCGATCCGAACCGACTGGGCCTGCTGCTGCCACACTTCAGATTTGACCGATTCTCTTGCCATAACCACCTCGTACAAACGCGGATCGGCCTCCACCTGTCCTAGCACGACGTGATGACCACTTCCCCACTACTTCCGAGATCACCTCAGCGCATGCCACGTGCGCCTCCGATCCGAACCGATTCAGACTCCCTGGCACTCCTCTACGCCTGTAAATACACAACAACATGGCCATTTCAAGGGACTTTTGGCACTTGTTCTGGAGGGATTCCACCATTATCGACACAAGGACTTTGTGAACAGCGGAAGACCGCCCTCTAATCAATAAAACACGAGGATTTCGTGTATAATCTTCCCTTTAATCTCCTCTTCTTCACTGTAAACACGAGGATTTCGTGTATAAACTGCAAACAAACATCATTGTAATAGTTTTCTTAGGATTTAAGAAACTATAAAGTGGACGTAGGCTTGGATTGAGCCGAACCACTATAAAAATATTGTGCGTCTCCTTTACTTTTACTGCTTTTTCTGCATTGTTCTGTGGTCGTGAGGTTGTCACGTTGAATTCGGGTGTTAGTACCAAAATTTGGTCTAACATTTTCACATATATTTGCTTTCTCTTCTTCGCAGGTATGGATTATACTTGCAGCTGGCAGGCCCGGCGCGGCCTTGGATTTCTTGGATTATCCAGAACACATCTTCCTTCATTCAGCAAGATATGTTCTAGGGGGCAAAATGTTGACCCGCGTTTTAGTCAAAGCAGTCATACATGGAATCTCTTCTCAACAATGCGCTCAAGTGTTGGGAATACCGTCAGAAGACAGCAAGCGATTTGGTTGAAATCGCATCACAAACAAAGAATGGCCCGGAACTCCTATCAGACGACCTTTTCTGGGCCCGAAATCATCAGTTACGGAGCTGAGCTCTGTAATTCTCGTAGCTCCATGAATAAGCTTCAGTTTGAGCTTTGGTTCAACTCAATCGGACTTACGGTTTGAAAGTTATGCCCATTTCCGTGAACGCATGCAGAACCGGAAACTTGGATTTGGAATTAGCATATCCCTTTCGGATCGGATCGGCTCGGCCTAGGAGGACCGGATCGGATTAAGACATCACTCCTTCACCAACTCAGCATCTTCCCTTCAACGCACAGGTGCCGGCTCGGATTGGAGACCCCGGTTCGGATCGGGATGAGGCAGACCCGACCCGCCTGCATTAATCTACACAAAACTTCGCAATGTCTTCGGCTCGAAAGCTCCGCACCGGTTCGGATCGGGACCGAACCGATCCCCTTCGACTCTGCACAGAAGTGCGCGCACGCTCTCTGCTGGAACAACCGGCTCGGTTCGGATCCGATCAGAACCGACTGGGCCTGCTGCTGCCACACTTCAGATTTGACCGATTCTCTTGCCATAACCACCTCGTACAAACGCGGATCGGCCTCCACCTGTCCTAGCACGACGTGATGACCACTTCCCCACTACTTCCGAGATCACCTCAGCGCATGCCACGTGCGCCTCCGATCCGAACCGATTCAGACTCCCTGGCACTCCTCTACGCCTGTAAATACACAACAACATGGCCATTTCAAGGGACTTTTGGCACTTGTTCTGGAGGGATTCCACCATTATCGACACAAGGACTTTGTGAACAGCGGAAGACCGCCCTCTAATCAATAAAACACGAGGATTTCGTGTATAATCTTCCCTTTAATCTCCTCTTCTTCACTGTAAACACGAGGATTTCGTGTATAAACTGCAAACAAACATCATTGTAATAGTTTTCTTAGGATTTAAGAAACTATAAAGTGGACGTAGGCTTGGATTGAGCCGAACCACTATAAAAATATTGTGCGTCTCCTTTACTTTTACTGCTTTTTCTGCATTGTTCTGTGGTCGTGAGGTTGTCACGTTTAATTCGGGTGTTAGTACCAAAATTTGGTCTAACATTTTCACATATATTTGCTTTCTCTTCTTCGCGGGTATGGATTATACTTGCAGCTGGCAGGCCCGGCGCGGCCTTGGATTTCTTGGATTATCCAGAACACATCTTCCTTCATTCAGCAAGATATGTTCTAGGGGGCAAAATGTTGACCCGCGTTTTAGTCAAAGCAGTCATACATGGAATCTCTTCTCAACAATGCGCTCAAGTGTTGGGAATACCGTCAGAAGACAGCAAGCGATTTGGTTGAAATCGCATCACAAACAAAGAATGGCCCGGAACTCCTATCAGACGACCTTTTATGGGCCCGAAGTCATCAGTTACGGAGCTGAGCTCTGTAATTCTCGTAGCTCTCTGAATAAGCTTCAGTTTGTGCTTTGGTTCAACTCAATCGGACTTACGGTTTGAAAGTTATGCCCATTTCCGTGAACGCATGCAGAACCGGAAACTTGGATTTGGAATTAGCATATCCCTTTCGGATCGGATCGGCTCGGCCTAGGAGGACCGGATCGGATTAAGACATCACTCCTTCACCAACTCAGCATCTTCCCTTCAACGCACAGGTGCCGGCTCGGATTGGAGACCCCGGTTCGGATCGGGATGAGGCAGACCCGACCCGCCTGCATTAATCTACACAAAACTTCGCAATGTCTTCGGCTCGAAAGCTCCGCACCGGTTCGGATCGGGACCGAACCGATCCCCTTCGACTCTGCACAGAAGTGCGCGCACGCTCTCTGCTGGAACAACCGGCTCGGTTCGGATCCGATCCGAACCGACTGGGCCTGCTGCTGCCACACTTCAGATTTGACCGATTCTCTTGCCATAACCACCTCGTACACACGCGGATCGGCCTCCACCTGTCCTAGCACGACGTGATGACCACTTCCCCACTACTTCCGAGATCACCTCAGCGCATGCCACGTGCGCCTCCGATCCGAACCGATTCAGACTCCCTGGCACTCCTCTACGCCTGTAAATACACAACAACATGGCCATTTCAAGGGACTTTTGGCACTTGTTCTGGAGGGATTCCACCATTATCGACACAAGGACTTTGTGAACAGCGGAAGACCGCCCTCTAATCAATAAAACACGAGGATTTCGTGTATAATCTTCCCTTTAATCTCCTCTTCTTCACTGTAAACACGAGGATTTCGTGTATAAACTGCAAACAAACATCATTGTAATAGTTTTCTTAGGATTTAAGAAACTATAAAGTGGACGTAGGCTTGGATTGAGCCGAACCACTATAAAAATATTGTGCGTCTCCTTTACTTTTACTGCTTTTTCTGCATTGTTCTGTGGTCGTGAGGTTGTCACGTTTAATTCGGGTGTTAGTACCAAAATTTGGTCTAACATTTTCACATATATTTGCTTTCTCTTCTTCGCGGGTATGGATTATACTTGCAGCTGGCAGGCCCGGCGCGGCCTTGGATTTCTTGGATTATCCAGAACACATCTTCCTTCATTCAGCAAGATATGTTCTAGGGGGCAAAATGTTGACCCGCGTTTTAGTCAAAGCAGTCATACATGGAATCTCTTCTCAACAATGCGCTCAAGTGTTGGGAATACCGTCAGAAGACAGCAAGCGATTTGGTTGAAATCGCATCACAAACAAAGAATGGCCCGGAACTCCTATCAGACGACCTTTTATGGGCCCGAAGTCATCAGTTACGGAGCTGAGCTCTGTAATTCTCGTAGCTCTCTGAATAAGCTTCAGTTTGTGCTTTGGTTCAACTCAATCGGACTTACGGTTTGAAAGTTATGCCCATTTCCGTGAACGCATGCAGAACCGGAAACTTGGATTTGGAATTAGCATATCCCTTTCGGATCGGATCGGCTCGGCCTAGGAGGACCGGATCGGATTAAGACATCACTCCTTCACCAACTCAGCATCTTCCCTTCAACGCACAGGTGCCGGCTCGGATTGGAGACCCCGGTTCGGATCGGGATGAGGCAGACCCGACCCGCCTGCATTAATCTACACAAAACTTCGCAATGTCTTCGGCTCGAAAGCTCCGCACCGGTTCGGATCGGGACCGAACCGATCCCCTTCGACTCTGCACAGAAGTGCGCGCACGCTCTCTGCTGGAACAACCGGCTCGGTTCGGATCCGATCCGAACCGACTGGGCCTGCTGCTGCCACACTTCAGATTTGACCGATTCTCTTGCCATAACCACCTCGTACACACGCGGATCGGCCTCCACCTGTCCTAGCACGACGTGATGACCACTTCCCCACTACTTCCGAGATCACCTCAGCGCATGCCACGTGCGCCTCCGATCCGAACCGATTCAGACTCCCTGGCACTCCTCTACGCCTGTAAATACACAACAACATGGCCATTTCAAGGGACTTTTGGCACTTGTTCTGGAGGGATTCCACCATTATCGACACAAGGACTTTGTGAACAGCGGAAGACCGCCCTCTAATCAATAAAACACGAGGATTTCGTGTATAATCTTCCCTTTAATCTCCTCTTCTTCACTGTAAACACGAGGATTTCGTGTATAAACTGCAAACAAACATCATTGTAATAGTTTTCTTAGGATTTAAGAAACTATAAAGTGGACGTAGGCTTGGATTGAGCCGAACCACTATAAAAATATTGTGCGTCTCCTTTACTTTTACTGCTTTTTCTGCATTGTTCTGTGGTCGTGAGGTTGTCACGTTGAATTCGGGTGTTAGTACCAAAATTTGGTCTAACATTTTCACATATATTTGCTTTCTCTTCTTCGCAGGTATGGATTATACTTGCAGCTGGCAGGCCCGGCGCGGCCTTGGATTTCTTGGATTATCCAGAACACATCTTCCTTCATTCAGCAAGATATGTTCTAGGGGGCAAAATGTTGACCCGCGTTTTAGTCAAAGCAGTCATACATGGAATCTCTTCTCAACAATGCGCTCAAGTGTTGGGAATACCGTCAGAAGACAGCAAGCGATTTGGTTGAAATCGCATCACAAACAAAGAATGGCCCGGAACTCCTATCAGACGACCTTTTCTGGGCCCGAAGTCATCAGTTACGGAGCTGAGCTCTGTAATTCTCGTAGCTCTCTGAATAAGCTTCAGTTTGTGCTTTGGTTCAACTCAATCGGACTTACGGTTTGAAAGTTATGCCCATTTCCGTGAACGCATGCAGAACCGGAAACTTGGATTTGGAATTAGCATATCCCTTTCGGATCGGATCGGCTCGGCCTAGGAGGACCGGATCGGATTAAGACATCACTCCTTCACCAACTCAGCATCTTCCCTTCAACGCACAGGTGCCGGCTCGGATTGGAGACCCCGGTTCGGATCGGGATGAGGCAGACCCGACCCGCCTGCATTAATCTACACAAAACTTCGCAATGTCTTCGGCTCGAAAGCTCCGCACCGGTTCGGATCGGGACCGAACCGATCCCCTTTGACTCTGCACAGAAGTGCGCGCACGCTCTCTGCTGGAACAACCGGCTCGGTTCGGATCCGATCCGAACCGACTGGGCCTGCTGCTGCCACACTTCAGATTTGACCGATTCTCTTGCCATAACCACCTCGTACACACGCGGATCGGCCTCCACCTGTCCTAGCACGACGTGATGACCACTTCCCCACTACTTCCGAGATCACCTCAGCGCATGCCACGTGCGCCTCCGATCCGAACCGATTCAGACTCCCTGGCACTCCTCTACGCCTGTAAATACACAACAACATGGCCATTTCAAGGGACTTTTGGCACTTGTTCTGGAGGGATTCCACCATTATCGACACAAGGACTTTGTGAACAGCGGAAGACCGCCCTCTAATCAATAAAACACGAGGATTTCGTGTATAATCTTCCCTTTAATCTCCTCTTCTTCACTGTAAACACGAGGATTTCGTGTATAAACTGCAAACAAACATCATTGTAATAGTTTTCTTAGGATTTAAGAAACTATAAAGTGGACGTAGGCTTGGATTGAGCCGAACCACTATAAAAATATTGTGCGTCTCCTTTACTTTTACTGCTTTTTCTGCATTGTTCTGTGGTCGTGAGGTTGTCACGTTGAATTCGGGTGTTAGTACCAAAATTTGGTCTAACATTTTCACATATATTTGCTTTCTCTTCTTCGCAGGTATGGATTATACTTGCAGCTGGCAGGCCCGGCGCGGCCTTGGATTTCTTGGATTATCCAGAACACATCTTTCTTCATTCAGCAAGATATGTTCTAGGGGGCAAAATGTTGACCCGCGTTTTAGTCAAAGCAGTCATACATGGAATCTCTTCTCAACAATGCGCTCAAGTGTTGGGAATACCGTCAGAAGACAGCAAGCGATTTGGTTGAAATCGCATCACAAACAAAGAATGGCCCGGAACTCCTATCAGACGACCTTTTCTGGGCCCGAAATCATCAGTTACGGAGCTGAGCTCTGTAATTCTCGTAGCTCTCTGAATAAGCTTCAGTTTGAGCTTTGGTTCAACTCAATCGGACTTACGGTTTGAAAGTTATGCCCATTTCCGTGAACGCATGCAGAACCGGAAACTTGGATTTGGAATTAGCATATCCCTTTCGGATCGGATCGGCTCGGCCTAGGAGGACCGGATCGGATTAAGACATCACTCCTTCACCAACTCAGCATCTTCCCTTCAACGCACAGGTGCCGGCTCGGATTGGAGACCCCGGTTCGGATCGGGATGAGGCAGACCCGACCCGCCTGCATTAATCTACACAAAACTTCGCAATGTCTTCGGCTCGAAAGCTCCGCACCGGTTCGGATCGGGACCGAACCGATCCCCTTCGACTCTGCACAGAAGTGCGCGCACGCTCTCTGCTGGAACAACCGGCTCGGTTCGGATCCGATCCGAACCGACTGGGCCTGCTGCTGCCACACTTCAGATTTGACCGATTCTCTTGCCATAACCACCTCGTACAAACGCGGATCGGCCTCCACCTGTCCTAGCACGACGTGATGACCACTTCCCCACTACTTCCGAGATCACCTCAGCGCATGCCACGTGCGCCTCCGATCCGAACCGATTCAGACTCCCTGGCACTCCTCTACGCCTGTAAATACACAACAACATGGCCATTTCAAGGGACTTTTGGCACTTGTTCTGGAGGGATTCCACCATTATCGACACAAGGACTTTGTGAACAGCGGAAGACCGCCCTCTAATCAATAAAACACGAGGATTTCGTGTATAATCTTCCCTTTAATCTCCTCTTCTTCACTGTAAACACGAGGATTTCGTGTATAAACTGCAAACAAACATCATTGTAATAGTTTTCTTAGGATTTAAGAAACTATAAAGTGGACGTAGGCTTGGATTGAGCCGAACCACTATAAAAATATTGTGCGTCTCCTTTACTTTTACTGCTTTTTCTGCATTGTTCTGTGGTCGTGAGGTTGTCACGTTGAATTCGGGTGTTAGTACCAAAATTTGGTCTAACATTTTCACATATATTTGCTTTCTCTTCTTCGCAGGTATGGATTATACTTGCAGCTGGCAGGCCCGGCGCGGCCTTGGATTTCTTGGATTATCCAGAACACATCTTCCTTCATTCAGCAAGATATGTTCTAGGGGGCAAAATGTTGACCCGCGTTTTAGTCAAAGCAGTCATACATGGAATCTCTTCTCAACAATGCGCTCAAGTGTTGGGAATACCGTCAGAAGACAGCAAGCGATTTGGTTGAAATCGCATCACAAACAAAGAATGGCCCGGAACTCCTATCAGACGACCTTTTCTGGGCCCGAAATCATCAGTTACGGAGCTGAGCTCTGTAATTCTCGTAGCTCCATGAATAAGCTTCAGTTTGAGCTTTGGTTCAACTCAATCGGACTTACGGTTTGAAAGTTATGCCCATTTCCGTGAACGCATGCAGAACCGGAAACTTGGATTTGGAATTAGCATATCCCTTTCGGATCGGATCGGCTCGGCCTAGGAGGACCGGATCGGATTAAGACATCACTCCTTCACCAACTCAGCATCTTCCCTTCAACGCACAGGTGCCGGCTCGGATTGGAGACCCCGGTTCGGATCGGGATGAGGCAGACCCGACCCGCCTGCATTAATCTACACAAAACTTCGCAATGTCTTCGGCTCGAAAGCTCCGCACCGGTTCGGATCGGGACCGAACCGATCCCCTTCGACTCTGCACAGAAGTGCGCGCACGCTCTCTGCTGGAACAACCGGCTCGGTTCGGATCCGATCAGAACCGACTGGGCCTGCTGCTGCCACACTTCAGATTTGACCGATTCTCTTGCCATAACCACCTCGTACAAACGCGGATCGGCCTCCACCTGTCCTAGCACGACGTGATGACCACTTCCCCACTACTTCCGAGATCACCTCAGCGCATGCCACGTGCGCCTCCGATCCGAACCGATTCAGACTCCCTGGCACTCCTCTACGCCTGTAAATACACAACAACATGGCCATTTCAAGGGACTTTTGGCACTTGTTCTGGAGGGATTCCACCATTATCGACACAAGGACTTTGTGAACAGCGGAAGACCGCCCTCTAATCAATAAAACACGAGGATTTCGTGTATAATCTTCCCTTTAATCTCCTCTTCTTCACTGTAAACACGAGGATTTCGTGTATAAACTGCAAACAAACATCATTGTAATAGTTTTCTTAGGATTTAAGAAACTATAAAGTGGACGTAGGCTTGGATTGAGCCGAACCACTATAAAAATATTGTGCGTCTCCTTTACTTTTACTGCTTTTTCTGCATTGTTCTGTGGTCGTGAGGTTGTCACGTTTAATTCGGGTGTTAGTACCAAAATTTGGTCTAACATTTTCACATATATTTGCTTTCTCTTCTTCGCGGGTATGGATTATACTTGCAGCTGGCAGGCCCGGCGCGGCCTTGGATTTCTTGGATTATCCAGAACACATCTTCCTTCATTCAGCAAGATATGTTCTAGGGGGCAAAATGTTGACCCGCGTTTTAGTCAAAGCAGTCATACATGGAATCTCTTCTCAACAATGCGCTCAAGTGTTGGGAATACCGTCAGAAGACAGCAAGCGATTTGGTTGAAATCGCATCACAAACAAAGAATGGCCCGGAACTCCTATCAGACGACCTTTTATGGGCCCGAAGTCATCAGTTACGGAGCTGAGCTCTGTAATTCTCGTAGCTCTCTGAATAAGCTTCAGTTTGTGCTTTGGTTCAACTCAATCGGACTTACGGTTTGAAAGTTATGCCCATTTCCGTGAACGCATGCAGAACCGGAAACTTGGATTTGGAATTAGCATATCCCTTTCGGATCGGATCGGCTCGGCCTAGGAGGACCGGATCGGATTAAGACATCACTCCTTCACCAACTCAGCATCTTCCCTTCAACGCACAGGTGCCGGCTCGGATTGGAGACCCCGGTTCGGATCGGGATGAGGCAGACCCGACCCGCCTGCATTAATCTACACAAAACTTCGCAATGTCTTCGGCTCGAAAGCTCCGCACCGGTTCGGATCGGGACCGAACCGATCCCCTTCGACTCTGCACAGAAGTGCGCGCACGCTCTCTGCTGGAACAACCGGCTCGGTTCGGATCCGATCCGAACCGACTGGGCCTGCTGCTGCCACACTTCAGATTTGACCGATTCTCTTGCCATAACCACCTCGTACACACGCGGATCGGCCTCCACCTGTCCTAGCACGACGTGATGACCACTTCCCCACTACTTCCGAGATCACCTCAGCGCATGCCACGTGCGCCTCCGATCCGAACCGATTCAGACTCCCTGGCACTCCTCTACGCCTGTAAATACACAACAACATGGCCATTTCAAGGGACTTTTGGCACTTGTTCTGGAGGGATTCCACCATTATCGACACAAGGACTTTGTGAACAGCGGAAGACCGCCCTCTAATCAATAAAACACGAGGATTTCGTGTATAATCTTCCCTTTAATCTCCTCTTCTTCACTGTAAACACGAGGATTTCGTGTATAAACTGCAAACAAACATCATTGTAATAGTTTTCTTAGGATTTAAGAAACTATAAAGTGGACGTAGGCTTGGATTGAGCCGAACCACTATAAAAATATTGTGCGTCTCCTTTACTTTTACTGCTTTTTCTGCATTGTTCTGTGGTCGTGAGGTTGTCACGTTGAATTCGGGTGTTAGTACCAAAATTTGGTCTAACATTTTCACATATATTTGCTTTCTCTTCTTCGCAGGTATGGATTATACTTGCAGCTGGCAGGCCCGGCGCGGCCTTGGATTTCTTGGATTATCCAGAACACATCTTCCTTCATTCAGCAAGATATGTTCTAGGGGGCAAAATGTTGACCCGCGTTTTAGTCAAAGCAGTCATACATGGAATCTCTTCTCAACAATGCGCTCAAGTGTTGGGAATACCGTCAGAAGACAGCAAGCGATTTGGTTGAAATCGCATCACAAACAAAGAATGGCCCGGAACTCCTATCAGACGACCTTTTATGGGCCCGAAGTCATCAGTTACGGAGCTGAGCTCTGTAATTCTCGTAGCTCTCTGAATAAGCTTCAGTTTGTGCTTTGGTTCAACTCAATCGGACTTACGGTTTGAAAGTTATGCCCATTTCCGTGAACGCATGCAGAACCGGAAACTTGGATTTGGAATTAGCATATCCCTTTCGGATCGGATCGGCTCGGCCTAGGAGGACCGGATCGGATTAAGACATCACTCCTTCACCAACTCAGCATCTTCCCTTCAACGCACAGGTGCCGGCTCGGATTGGAGACCCCGGTTCGGATCGGGATGAGGCAGACCCGACCCGCCTGCATTAATCTACACAAAACTTCGCAATGTCTTCGGCTCGAAAGCTCCGCACCGGTTCGGATCGGGACCGAACCGATCCCCTTCGACTCTGCACAGAAGTGCGCGCACGCTCTCTGCTGGAACAACCGGCTCGGTTCGGATCCGATCCGAACCGACTGGGCCTGCTGCTGCCACACTTCAGATTTGACCGATTCTCTTGCCATAACCACCTCGTACACACGCGGATCGGCCTCCACCTGTCCTAGCACGACGTGATGACCACTTCCCCACTACTTCCGAGATCACCTCAGCGCATGCCACGTGCGCCTCCGATCCGAACCGATTCAGACTCCCTGGCACTCCTCTACGCCTGTAAATACACAACAACATGGCCATTTCAAGGGACTTTTGGCACTTGTTCTGGAGGGATTCCACCATTATCGACACAAGGACTTTGTGAACAGCGGAAGACCGCCCTCTAATCAATAAAACACGAGGATTTCGTGTATAATCTTCCCTTTAATCTCCTCTTCTTCACTGTAAACACGAGGATTTCGTGTATAAACTGCAAACAAACATCATTGTAATAGTTTTCTTAGGATTTAAGAAACTATAAAGTGGACGTAGGCTTGGATTGAGCCGAACCACTATAAAAATATTGTGCGTCTCCTTTACTTTTACTGCTTTTTCTGCATTGTTCTGTGGTCGTGAGGTTGTCACGTTGAATTCGGGTGTTAGTACCAAAATTTGGTCTAACATTTTCACATATATTTGCTTTCTCTTCTTCGCAGGTATGGATTATACTTGCAGCTGGCAGGCCCGGCGCGGCCTTGGATTTCTTGGATTATCCAGAACACATCTTCCTTCATTCAGCAAGATATGTTCTAGGGGGCAAAATGTTGACCCGCGTTTTAGTCAAAGCAGTCATACATGGAATCTCTTCTCAACAATGCGCTCAAGTGTTGGGAATACCGTCAGAAGACAGCAAGCGATTTGGTTGAAATCGCATCACAAACAAAGAATGGCCCGGAACTCCTATCAGACGACCTTTTCTGGGCCCGAAATCATCAGTTACGGAGCTGAGCTCTGTAATTCTCGTAGCTCTCTGAATAAGCTTCAGTTTGAGCTTTGGTTCAACTCAATCGGACTTACGGTTTGAAAGTTATGCCCATTTCCGTGAACGCATGCAGAACCGGAAACTTGGATTTGGAATTAGCATATCCCTTTCGGATCGGATCGGCTCGGCCTAGGAGGACCGGATCGGATTAAGACATCACTCCTTCACCAACTCAGCATCTTCCCTTCAACGCACAGGTGCCGGCTCGGATTGGAGACCCCGGTTCGGATCGGGATGAGGCAGACCCGACCCGCCTGCATTAATCTACACAAAACTTCGCAATGTCTTCGGCTCGAAAGCTCCGCACCGGTTCGGATCGGGACCGAACCGATCCCCTTCGACTCTGCACAGAAGTGCGCGCACGCTCTCTGCTGGAACAACCGGCTCGGTTCGGATCCGATCCGAACCGACTGGGCCTGCTGCTGCCACACTTCAGATTTGACCGATTCTCTTGCCATAACCACCTCGTACAAACGCGGATCGGCCTCCACCTGTCCTAGCACGACGTGATGACCACTTCCCCACTACTTCCGAGATCACCTCAGCGCATGCCACGTGCGCCTCCGATCCGAACCGATTCAGACTCCCTGGCACTCTTCTACGCCTGTAAATACACAACAACATGGCCATTTCAAGGGACTTTTGGCACTTGTTCTGGAGGGATTCCACCATTATCGACACAAGGACTTTGTGAACAGCGGAAGACCGCCCTCTAATCAATAAAACACGAGGATTTCGTGTATAATCTTCCCTTTAATCTCCTCTTCTTCACTGTAAACACGAGGATTTCGTGTATAAACTGCAAACAAACATCATTGTAATAGTTTTCTTAGGATTTAAGAAACTATAAAGTGGACGTAGGCTTGGATTGAGCCGAACCACTATAAAAATATTGTGCGTCTCCTTTACTTTTACTGCTTTTTCTGCATTGTTCTGTGGTCGTGAGGTTGTCACGTTGAATTCGGGTGTTAGTACCAAAATTTGGTCTAACATTTTCACATATATTTGCTTTCTCTTCTTCGCAGGTATGGATTATACTTGCAGCTGGCAGGCCCGGCGCAGCCTTGGATTTCTTGGATTATCCAGAACACATCTTCCTTCATTCAGCAAGATATGTTCTAGGGGGCAAAATGTTGACCCGCGTTTTAGTCAAAGCAGTCATACATGGAATCTCTTCTCAACAATGCGCTCAAGTGTTGGGAATACCGTCAGAAGACAGCAAGCGATTTGGTTGAAATCGCATCACAAACAAAGAATGGCCCGGAACTCCTATCAGACGACCTTTTCTGGGCCCGAAATCATCAGTTACGGAGCTGAGCTCTGTAATTCTCGTAGCTCTCTGAATCAGCTTCAGTTTGAGCTTTGGTTCAACTCAATCGGACTTACGGTTTGAAAGTTATGCCCATTTCCGTGAACGCATGCAGAACCGGAAACTTGGATTTGGAATTAGCATATCCCTTTCGGATCGGATCGGCTCGGCCTAGGAGGACCGGATCGGATTAAGACATCACTCCTTCACCAACTCAGCATCTTCCCTTCAACGCACAGGTGCCGGCTCGGATTGGAGACCCCGGTTCGGATCGGGATGAGGCAGACCCGACCCGCCTGCATTAATCTACACAAAACTTCGCAATGTCTTCGGCTCGAAAGCTCCGCACCGGTTCGGATCGGGACCGAACCGATCCCCTTCGACTCTGCACAGAAGTGCGCGCACGCTCTCTGCTGGAACAACCGGCTCGGTTCGGATCCGATCCGAACCGACTGGGCCTGCTGCTGCCACACTTCAGATTTGACCGATTCTCTTGCCATAACCACCTCGTACAAACGCGGATCGGCCTCCACCTGTCCTAGCACGACGTGATGACCACTTCCCCACTACTTCCGAGATCACCTCAGCGCATGCCACGTGCGCCTCCGATCCGAACCGATTCAGACTCCCTGGCACTCTTCTACGCCTGTAAATACACAACAACATGGCCATTTCAAGGGACTTTTGGCACTTGTTCTGGAGGGATTCCACCATTATCGACACAAGGACTTTGTGAACAGCGGAAGACCGCCCTCTAATCAATAAAACACGAGGATTTCGTGTATAATCTTCCCTTTAATCTCCTCTTCTTCACTGTAAACACGAGGATTTCGTGTATAAACTGCAAACAAACATCATTGTAATAGTTTTCTTAGGATTTAAGAAACTATAAAGTGGACGTAGGCTTGGATTGAGCCGAACCACTATAAAAATATTGTGCGTCTCCTTTACTTTTACTGCTTTTTCTGCATTGTTCTGTGGTCGTGAGGTTGTCACGTTGAATTCGGGTGTTAGTACCAAAATTTGGTCTAACATTTTCACATATATTTGCTTTCTCTTCTTCGCAGGTATGGATTATACTTGCAGCTGGCAGGCCCGGCGCAGCCTTGGATTTCTTGGATTATCCAGAACACATCTTCCTTCATTCAGCAAGATATGTTCTAGGGGGCAAAATGTTGACCCGCGTTTTAGTCAAAGCAGTCATACATGGAATCTCTTCTCAACAATGCGCTCAAGTGTTGGGAATACCGTCAGAAGACAGCAAGCGATTTGGTTGAAATCGCATCACAAACAAAGAATGGCCCGGAACTCCTATCAGACGACCTTTTCTGGGCCCGAAATCATCAGTTACGGAGCTGAGCTCTGTAATTCTCGTAGCTCTCTGAATCAGCTTCAGTTTGAGCTTTGGTTCAACTCAATCGGACTTACGGTTTGAAAGTTATGCCCATTTCCGTGAACGCATGCAGAACCGGAAACTTGGATTTGGAATTAGCATATCCCTTTCGGATCGGATCGGCTCGGCCTAGGAGGACCGGATCGGATTAAGACATCACTCCTTCACCAACTCAGCATCTTCCCTTCAACGCACAGGTGCCGGCTCGGATTGGAGACCCCGGTTCGGATCGGGATGAGGCAGACCCGACCCGCCTGCATTAATCTACACAAAACTTCGCAATGTCTTCGGCTCGAAAGCTCCGCACCGGTTCGGATCGGGACCGAACCGATCCCCTTCGACTCTGCACAGAAGTGCGCGCACGCTCTCTGCTGGAACAACCGGCTCGGTTCGGATCCGATCCGAACCGACTGGGCCTGCTGCTGCCACACTTCAGATTTGACCGATTCTCTTGCCATAACCACCTCGTACACACGCGGATCGGCCTCCACCTGTCCTAGCACGACGTGATGACCACTTCCCCACTACTTCCGAGATCACCTCAGCGCATGCCACGTGCGCCTCCGATCCGAACCGATTCAGACTCCCTGGCACTCCTCTACGCCTGTAAATACACAACAACATGGCCATTTCAAGGGACTTTTGGCACTTGTTCTGGAGGGATTCCACCATTATCGACACAAGGACTTTGTGAACAGCGGAAGACCGCCCTCTAATCAATAAAACACGAGGATTTCGTGTATAATCTTCCCTTTAATCTCCTCTTCTTCACTGTAAACACGAGGATTTCGTGTATAAACTGCAAACAAACATCATTGTAATAGTTTTCTTAGGATTTAAGAAACTATAAAGTGGACGTAGGCTTGGATTGAGCCGAACCACTATAAAAATATTGTGCGTCTCCTTTACTTTTACTGCTTTTTCTGCATTGTTCTGTGGTCGTGAGGTTGTCACGTTGAATTCGGGTGTTAGTACCAAAATTTGGTCTAACATTTTCACATATATTTGCTTTCTCTTCTTCGCAGGTATGGATTATACTTGCAGCTGGCAGGCCCGGCGCGGCCTTGGATTTCTTGGATTATCCAGAACACATCTTCCTTCATTCAGCAAGATATGTTCTAGGGGGCAAAATGTTGACCCGCGTTTTAGTCAAAGCAGTCATACATGGAATCTCTTCTCAACAATGCGCTCAAGTGTTGGGAATACCGTCAGAAGACAGCAAGCGATTTGGTTGAAATCGCATCACAAAAAAAGAATGGCCCGGAACTCCTATCAGACGACCTTTTCTGGGCCCGAAATCATCAGTTACGGAGCTGAGCTCTGTAATTCTCGTAGCTCTCTGAATAAGCTTCAGTTTGAGCTTTGGTTCAACTCAATCGGACTTACGGTTTGAAAGTTATGCCCATTTCCGTGAACGCATGCAGAACCGGAAACTTGGATTTGGAATTAGCATATCCCTTTCGGATCGGATCGGCTCGGCCTAGGAGGACCGGATCGGATTAAGACATCACTCCTTCACCAACTCAGCATCTTCCCTTCAACGCACAGGTGCCGGCTCGGATTGGAGACCCCGGTTCGGATCGGGATGAGGCAGACCCGACCCGCCTGCATTAATCTACACAAAACTTCGCAATGTCTTCGGCTCGAAAGCTCCGCACCGGTTCGGATCGGGACCGAACCGATCCCCTTCGACTCTGCACAGAAGTGCGCGCACGCTCTCTGCTGGAACAACCGGCTCGGTTCGGATCCGATCCGAACCGACTGGGCCTGCTGCTGCCACACTTCAGATTTGACCGATTCTCTTGCCATAACCACCTCGTACACACGCGGATCGGCCTCCACCTGTCCTAGCACGACGTGATGACCACTTCCCCACTACTTCCGAGATCACCTCAGCGCATGCCACGTGCGCCTCCGATTCGAACCGATTCAGACTCCCTGGCACTCCTCTACGCCTGTAAATACACAACAACATGGCCATTTCAAGGGACTTTTGGCACTTGTTCTGGAGGGATTCCACCATTATCGACACAAGGACTTTGTGAACAGCGGAAGACCGCCCTCTAATCAATAAAACACGAGGATTTCGTGTATAATCTTCCCTTTAATCTCCTCTTCTTCACTGTAAACACGAGGATTTCGTGTATAAACTGCAAACAAACATCATTGTAATAGTTTTCTTAGGATTTAAGAAACTATAAAGTGGACGTAGGCTTGGATTGAGCCGAACCACTATAAAAATATTGTGCGTCTCCTTTACTTTTACTGCTTTTTCTGCATTGTTCTGTGGTCGTGAGGTTGTCACGTTGAATTCGGGTGTTAGTACCAAAATTTGGTCTAACATTTTCACATATATTTGCTTTCTCTTCTTCGCAGGTATGGATTATACTTGCAGCTGGCAGGCCCGGCGCGGCCTTGGATTTCTTGGATTATCCAGAACACATCTTCCTTCATTCAGCAAGATATGTTCTAGGGGGCAAAATGTTGACCCGCGTTTTAGTCAAAGCAGTCATACATGGAATCTCTTCTCAACAATGCGCTCAAGTGTTGGGAATACCGTCAGAAGACAGCAAGCGATTTGGTTGAAATCGCATCACAAAAAAAGAATGGCCCGGAACTCCTATCAGACGACCTTTTCTGGGCCCGAAATCATCAGTTACGGAGCTGAGCTCTGTAATTCTCGTATCTCTCTGAATAAGCTTCAGTTTGAGCTTTGGTTCAACTCAATCGGACTTACGGTTTGAAAGTTATGCCCATTTCCGTGAACGCATGCAGAACCGGAAACTTGGATTTGGAATTAGCATATCCCTTTCGGATCGGATCGGCTCGGCCTAGGAGGACCGGATCGGATTAAGACATCACTCCTTCACCAACTCAGCATCTTCCCTTCAACGCACAGGTGCCGGCTCGGATTGGAGACCCCGGTTCGGATCGGGATGAGGCAGACCCGACCCGCCTGCATTAATCTACACAAAACTTCGCAATGTCTTCGGCTCGAAAGCTCCGCACCGGTTCGGATCGGGACCGAACCGATCCCCTTCGACTCTGCACAGAAGTGCGCGCACGCTCTCTGCTGGAACAACCGGCTCGGTTCGGATCCGATCCGAACCGACTGGGCCTGCTGCTGCCACACTTCAGATTTGACCGATTCTCTTGCCATAACCACCTCGTACAAACGCGGATCGGCCTCCACCTGTCCTAGCACGACGTGATGACCACTTCCCCACTACTTCCGAGATCACCTCAGCGCATGCCACGTGCGCCTCCGATCCGAACCGATTCAGACTCCCTGGCACTCCTCTACGCCTGTAAATACACAACAACATGGCCATTTCAAGGGACTTTTGGCACTTGTTCTGGAGGGATTCCACCATTATCGACACAAGGACTTTGTGAACAGCGGAAGACCGCCCTCTAATCAATAAAACACGAGGATTTCGTGTATAATCTTCCCTTTAATCTCCTCTTCTTCACTGTAAACACGAGGATTTCGTGTATAAACTGCAAACAAACATCATTGTAATAGTTTTCTTAGGATTTAAGAAACTATAAAGTGGACGTAGGCTTGGATTGAGCCGAACCACTATAAAAATATTGTGCGTCTCCTTTACTTTTACTGCTTTTTCTGCATTGTTCTGTGGTCGTGAGGTTGTCACGTTGAATTCGGGTGTTAGTACCAAAATTTGGTCTAACATTTTCACATATATTTGCTTTCTCTTCTTCGCAGGTATGAATTATACTTGCAGCTGGCAGGCCCGGCGCGGCCTTGGATTTCTTGGATTATCCAGAACACATCTTCCTTCATTCAGCAAGATATGTTCTAGGGGGCAAAATGTTGACCCGCGTTTTAGTCAAAGCAGTCATACATGGAATCTCTTCTCAACAATGCGCTCAAGTGTTGGGAATACCGTCAGAAGACAGCAAGCGATTTGGTTGAAATCGCATCACAAACAAAGAATGGCCCGGAACTCCTATCAGACGACCTTTTCTGGGCCCGAAATCATCAGTTACGGAGCTGTGCTCTGTAATTCTCGTAGCTCTCTGAATAAGCTTCAGTTTGAGCTTTGGTTCAACTCAATCGGACTTACGGTTTGAAAGTTATGCCCATTTCCGTGAACGCATGCAGAACCGGAAACTTGGATTTGGAATTAGCATATCCCTTTCGGATCGGATCGGCTCGGCCTAGGAGGACCGGATCGGATTAAGACATCACTCCTTCACCAACTCAGCATCTTCCCTTCAACGCACAGGTGCCGGCTCGGATTGGAGACCCCGGTTCGGATCGGGATGAGGCAGACCCGACCCGCCTGCATTAATCTACACAAAACTTCGCAATGTCTTCGGCTCGAAAGCTCCGCACCGGTTCGGATCGGGACCGAACCGATCCCCTTCGACTCTGCACAGAAGTGCGCGCACGCTCTCTGCTGGAACAACCGGCTCGGTTCGGATCCGATCCGAACCGACTGGGCCTGCTGCTGCCACACTTCAGATTTGACCGATTCTCTTGCCATAACCACCTCGTACAAACGCGGATCGGCCTCCACCTGTCCTAGCACGACGTGATGACCACTTCCCCACTACTTCCGAGATCACCTCAGCGCATGCCACGTGCGCCTCCGATCCGAACCGATTCAGACTCCCTGGCACTCCTCTACGCCTGTAAATACACAACAACATGGCCATTTCAAGGGACTTTTGGCACTTGTTCTGGAGGGATTCCACCATTATCGACACAAGGACTTTGTGAACAGCGGAAGACCGCCCTCTAATCAATAAAACACGAGGATTTCGTGTATAATCTTCCCTTTAATCTCCTCTTCTTCACTGTAAACACGAGGATTTCGTGTATAAACTGCAAACAAACATCATTGTAATAGTTTTCTTAGGATTTAAGAAACTATAAAGTGGACGTAGGCTTGGATTGAGCCGAACCACTATAAAAATATTGTGCGTCTCCTTTACTTTTACTGCTTTTTCTGCATTGTTCTGTGGTCGTGAGGTTGTCACGTTGAATTCGGGTGTTAGTACCAAAATTTGGTCTAACATTTTCACATATATTTGCTTTCTCTTCTTCGCAGGTATGAATTATACTTGCAGCTGGCAGGCCCGGCGCGGCCTTGGATTTCTTGGATTATCCAGAACACATCTTCCTTCATTCAGCAAGATATGTTCTAGGGGGCAAAATGTTGACCCGCGTTTTAGTCAAAGCAGTCATACATGGAATCTCTTCTCAACAATGCGCTCAAGTGTTGGGAATACCGTCAGAAGACAGCAAGCGATTTGGTTGAAATCGCATCACAAACAAAGAATGGCCCGGAACTCCTATCAGACGACCTTTTCTGGGCCCGAAATCATCAGTTACGGAGCTGTGCTCTGTAATTCTCGTAGCTCTCTGAATAAGCTTCAGTTTGAGCTTTGGTTCAACTCAATCGGACTTACGGTTTGAAAGTTATGCCCATTTCCGTGAACGCATGCAGAACCGGAAACTTGGATTTGGAATTAGCATATCCCTTTCGGATCGGATCGGCTCGGCCTAGGAGGACCGGATCGGATTAAGACATCACTCCTTCACCAACTCAGCATCTTCCCTTCAACGCACAGGTGCCGGCTCGGATTGGAGACCCCGGTTCGGATCGGGATGAGGCAGACCCGACCCGCCTGCATTAATCTACACAAAACTTCGCAATGTCTTCGGCTCGAAAGCTCCGCACCGGTTCGGATCGGGACCGAACCGATCCCCTTCGACTCTGCACAGAAGTGCGCGCACGCTCTCTGCTGGAACAACCGGCTCGGTTCGGATCCGATCCGAACCGACTGGGCCTGCTGCTGCCACACTTCAGATTTGACCGATTCTCTTGCCATAACCACCTCGTACAAACGCGGATCGGCCTCCACCTGTCCTAGCACGACGTGATGACCACTTCCCCACTACTTCCGAGATCACCTCAGCGCATGCCACGTGCGCCTCCGATCCGAACCGATTCAGACTCCCTGGCACTCCTCTACGCCTGTAAATACACAACAACATGGCCATTTCAAGGGACTTTTGGCACTTGTTCTGGAGGGATTCCACCATTATCGACACAAGGACTTTGTGAACAGCGGAAGACCGCCCTCTAATCAATAAAACACGAGGATTTCGTGTATAATCTTCCCTTTAATCTCCTCTTCTTCACTGTAAACACGAGGATTTCGTGTATAAACTGCAAACAAACATCATTGTAATAGTTTTCTTAGGATTTAAGAAACTATAAAGTGGACGTAGGCTTGGATTGAGCCGAACCACTATAAAAATATTGTGCGTCTCCTTTACTTTTACTGCTTTTTCTGCATTGTTCTGTGGTCGTGAGGTTGTCACGTTGAATTCGGGTGTTAGTACCAAAATTTGGTCTAACATTTTCACATATATTTGCTTTCTCTTCTTCGCAGGTATGAATTATACTTGCAGCTGGCAGGCCCGGCGCGGCCTTGGATTTCTTGGATTATCCAGAACACATCTTCCTTCATTCAGCAAGATATGTTCTAGGGGGCAAAATGTTGACCCGCGTTTTAGTCAAAGCAGTCATACATGGAATCTCTTCTCAACAATGCGCTCAAGTGTTGGGAATACCGTCAGAAGACAGCAAGCGATTTGGTTGAAATCGCATCACAAACAAAGAATGGCCCGGAACTCCTATCAGACGACCTTTTCTGGGCCCGAAATCATCAGTTACGGAGCTGTGCTCTGTAATTCTCGTAGCTCTCTGAATAAGCTTCAGTTTGAGCTTTGGTTCAACTCAATCGGACTTACGGTTTGAAAGTTATGCCCATTTCCGTGAACGCATGCAGAACCGGAAACTTGGATTTGGAATTAGCATATCCCTTTCGGATCGGATCGGCTCGGCCTAGGAGGACCGGATCGGATTAAGACATCACTCCTTCACCAACTCAGCATCTTCCCTTCAACGCACAGGTGCCGGCTCGGATTGGAGACCCCGGTTCGGATCGGGATGAGGCAGACCCGACCCGCCTGCATTAATCTACACAAAACTTCGCAATGTCTTCGGCTCGAAAGCTCCGCACCGGTTCGGATCGGGACCGAACCGATCCCCTTCGACTCTGCACAGAAGTGCGCGCACGCTCTCTGCTGGAACAACCGGCTCGGTTCGGATCCGATCCGAACCGACTGGGCCTGCTGCTGCCACACTTCAGATTTGACCGATTCTCTTGCCATAACCACCTCGTACAAACGCGGATCGGCCTCCACCTGTCCTAGCACGACGTGATGACCACTTCCCCACTACTTCCGAGATCACCTCAGCGCATGCCACGTGCGCCTCCGATCCGAACCGATTCAGACTCCCTGGCACTCCTCTACGCCTGTAAATACACAACAACATGGCCATTTCAAGGGACTTTTGGCACTTGTTCTGGAGGGATTCCACCATTATCGACACAAGGACTTTGTGAACAGCGGAAGACCGCCCTCTAATCAATAAAACACGAGGATTTCGTGTATAATCTTCCCTTTAATCTCCTCTTCTTCACTGTAAACACGAGGATTTCGTGTATAAACTGCAAACAAACATCATTGTAATAGTTTTCTTAGGATTTAAGAAACTATAAAGTGGACGTAGGCTTGGATTGAGCCGAACCACTATAAAAATATTGTGCGTCTCCTTTACTTTTACTGCTTTTTCTGCATTGTTCTGTGGTCGTGAGGTTGTCACGTTGAATTCGGGTGTTAGTACCAAAATTTGGTCTAACATTTTCACATATATTTGCTTTCTCTTCTTCGCAGGTATGAATTATACTTGCAGCTGGCAGGCCCGGCGCGGCCTTGGATTTCTTGGATTATCCAGAACACATCTTCCTTCATTCAGCAAGATATGTTCTAGGGGGCAAAATGTTGACCCGCGTTTTAGTCAAAGCAGTCATACATGGAATCTCTTCTCAACAATGCGCTCAAGTGTTGGGAATACCGTCAGAAGACAGCAAGCGATTTGGTTGAAATCGCATCACAAACAAAGAATGGCCCGGAACTCCTATCAGACGACCTTTTCTGGGCCCGAAATCATCAGTTACGGAGCTGTGCTCTGTAATTCTCGTAGCTCTCTGAATAAGCTTCAGTTTGAGCTTTGGTTCAACTCAATCGGACTTACGGTTTGAAAGTTATGCCCATTTCCGTGAACGCATGCAGAACCGGAAACTTGGATTTGGAATTAGCATATCCCTTTCGGATCGGATCGGCTCGGCCTAGGAGGACCGGATCGGATTAAGACATCACTCCTTCACCAACTCAGCATCTTCCCTTCAACGCACAGGTGCCGGCTCGGATTGGAGACCCCGGTTCGGATCGGGATGAGGCAGACCCGACCCGCCTGCATTAATCTACACAAAACTTCGCAATGTCTTCGGCTCGAAAGCTCCGCACCGGTTCGGATCGGGACCGAACCGATCCCCTTCGACTCTGCACAGAAGTGCGCGCACGCTCTCTGCTGGAACAACCGGCTCGGTTCGGATCCGATCCGAACCGACTGGGCCTGCTGCTGCCACACTTCAGATTTGACCGATTCTCTTGCCATAACCACCTCGTACAAACGCGGATCGGCCTCCACCTGTCCTAGCACGACGTGATGACCACTTCCCCACTACTTCCGAGATCACCTCAGCGCATGCCACGTGCGCCTCCGATCCGAACCGATTCAGACTCCCTGGCACTCCTCTACGCCTGTAAATACACAACAACATGGCCATTTCAAGGGACTTTTGGCACTTGTTCTGGAGGGATTCCACCATTATCGACACAAGGACTTTGTGAACAGCGGAAGACCGCCCTCTAATCAATAAAACACGAGGATTTCGTGTATAATCTTCCCTTTAATCTCCTCTTCTTCACTGTAAACACGAGGATTTCGTGTATAAACTGCAAACAAACATCATTGTAATAGTTTTCTTAGGATTTAAGAAACTATAAAGTGGACGTAGGCTTGGATTGAGCCGAACCACTATAAAAATATTGTGCGTCTCCTTTACTTTTACTGCTTTTTCTGCATTGTTCTGTGGTCGTGAGGTTGTCACGTTGAATTCGGGTGTTAGTACCAAAATTTGGTCTAACATTTTCACATATATTTGCTTTCTCTTCTTCGCAGGTATGAATTATACTTGCAGCTGGCAGGCCCGGCGCGGCCTTGGATTTCTTGGATTATCCAGAACACATCTTCCTTCATTCAGCAAGATATGTTCTAGGGGGCAAAATGTTGACCCGCGTTTTAGTCAAAGCAGTCATACATGGAATCTCTTCTCAACAATGCGCTCAAGTGTTGGGAATACCGTCAGAAGACAGCAAGCGATTTGGTTGAAATCGCATCACAAACAAAGAATGGCCCGGAACTCCTATCAGACGACCTTTTCTGGGCCCGAAATCATCAGTTACGGAGCTGTGCTCTGTAATTCTCGTAGCTCTCTGAATAAGCTTCAGTTTGAGCTTTGGTTCAACTCAGTCGGACTTACGGTTTGAAAGTTATGCCCATTTCCGTGAACGCATGCAGAACCGGAAACTTGGATTTGGAATTAGCATATCCCTTTCGGATCGGATCGGCTCGGCCTAGGAGGACCGGATCGGATTAAGACATCACTCCTTCACCAACTCAGCATCTTCCCTTCAACGCACAGGTGCCGGCTCGGATTGGAGACCCCGGTTCGGATCGGGATGAGGCAGACCCGACCCGCCTGCATTAATCTACACAAAACTTCGCAATGTCTTCGGCTCGAAAGCTCCGCACCGGTTCGGATCGGGACCGAACCGATCCCCTTCGACTCTGCACAGAAGTGCGCGCACGCTCTCTTCTGGAACAACCGGCTCGGTTCGGATCCGATCCGAACCGACTGGGCCTGCTGCTGCCACACTTCAGATTTGACCGATTCTCTTGCCATAACCACCTCGTACAAACGCGGATCGGCCTCCACCTGTCCTAGCACGACGTGATGACCACTTCTCCACTACTTCCGAGATCACCTCAGCGCGTGCCACGTGCGCCTCCGATCCGAACCGATTCAGACTCCCTGGCACTCCTCTACGCCTGTAAATACACAACAACATGGCCATTTCAAGGGACTTTTGGCACTTGTTCTGGAGGGATTCCACCATTATCGACACAAGGACTTTGTGAACGGCGGAAGACCGCCCTCTAATAAATCAAAACACGAGGATTTCGTGTATAATCTTCCCTTTAATCTCCTCTTCTTCACTGTAAACACGAGGATTTCGTGTATAAACTGCAAACAAACATCATTGTAATAGTTTTCTTAGGATTTAAGAAACTATAAAGTGGACGTAGGCTTGGATTGAGCCGAACCACTATAAAAATATTGTGCGTCTCCTTTACTTTTACTGCTTTTTCTGCATTGTTCTGTGGTCGTGAGGTTGTCACGTTGAATTCGGGTGTTAGTACCAAAATTTGGTCTAACATTTTCACATATATTTGCTTTCTCTTCTTCGCAGGTATGAATTATACTTGCAGCTGGCAGGCCCGGCGCGGCCTTGGATTTCTTGGATTATCCAGAACACATCTTCCTTCATTCAGCAAGATATGTTCTAGGGGGCAAAATGTTGACCCGCGTTTTAGTCAAAGCAGTCATACATGGAATCTCTTCTCAACAATGCGCTCAAGTGTTGGGAATACCGTCAGAAGACAGCAAGCGATTTGGTTGAAATCGCATCACAAACAAAGAATGGCCCGGAACTCCTATCAGACGACCTTTTCTGGGCCCGAAATCATCAGTTACGGAGCTGTGCTCTGTAATTCTCGTAGCTCTCTGAATAAGCTTCAGTTTGAGCTTTGGTTCAACTCAGTCGGACTTACGGTTTGAAAGTTATGCCCATTTCCGTGAACGCATGCAGAACCGGAAACTTGGATTTGGAATTAGCATATCCCTTTCGGATCGGATCGGCTCGGCCTAGGAGGACCGGATCGGATTAAGACATCACTCCTTCACCAACTCAGCATCTTCCCTTCAACGCACAGGTGCCGGCTCGGATTGGAGACCCCGGTTCGGATCGGGATGAGGCAGACCCGACCCGCCTGCATTAATCTACACAAAACTTCGCAATGTCTTCGGCTCGAAAGCTCCGCACCGGTTCGGATCGGGACCGAACCGATCCCCTTCGACTCTGCACAGAAGTGCGCGCACGCTCTCTGCTGGAACAACCGGCTCGGTTCGGATCCGATCCGAACCGACTGGGCCTGCTGCTGCCACACTTCAGATTTGACCGATTCTCTTGCCATAACCACCTCGTACAAACGCGGATCGGCCTCCACCTGTCCTAGCACGACGTGATGACCACTTCTCCACTACTTCCGAGATCACCTCAGCGCGTGCCACGTGCGCCTCCGATCCGAACCGATTCAGACTCCCTGGCACTCCTCTACGCCTGTAAATACACAACAACATGGCCATTTCAAGGGACTTTTGGCACTTGTTCTGGAGGGATTCCACCATTATCGACACAAGGACTTTGTGAACGGCGGAAGACCGCCCTCTAATAAATCAAAACACGAGGATTTCGTGTATAATCTTCCCTTTAATCTCCTCTTCTTCACTGTAAACACGAGGATTTCGTGTATAAACTGCAAACAAACATCATTGTAATAGTTTTCTTAGGATTTAAGAAACTATAAAGTGGACGTAGGCTTGGATTGAGCCGAACCACTATAAAAATATTGTGCGTCTCCTTTACTTTTACTGCTTTTTCTGCATTGTTCTGTGGTCGTGAGGTTGTCACGTTGAATTTGGGTGTTAGTACCAAAATTTGGTCTAACATTTTCACACATATTTGCTTTCTCTTCTTCGCAGGTATGGATTATACTTGCAGCTGGCAGGCCCGGCGCGGCCTTGGATTTCTTGGATTATCCAGAACACATCTTCCTTCATTCAGCAAGATATGTTCTAGGGGGCAAAATGTTGACCCGCGTTTTAGTCAAAGCAGTCATACATGGAATCTCTTCTCAACAATGCGCTCAAGTGTTGGGAATACCGTCAGAAGACAGCAAGCGATTTGGTTGAAATCGCATCACAAACAAAGAATGGCCCGGAACTCCTATCAGACGACCTTTTCTGGGCCCGAAACCATCAGTTACGGAGCCGAGCTCTGTAATTCTCGTAGCTCTCTGAATAAGCTTCAGTTTGAGCTTTGGTTCAACTCAATCGGACTTACGGTTTGAAAGTTATGCCCATTTCCGTGAACGCATGCAGAACCGGAAACTTGGATTTGGAATTAGCATATCCCTTTCGGATCGGATCGGCTCGGCCTAGGAGGACCGGATCGGATTAAGACATCACTCCTTCACCAACTCAGCATCTTCCCTTCAACGCACAGGTGCCGGCTCGGATTGGAGACCCCGGTTCGGATCGGGATGAGGCAGACCCGACCCGCCTGCATTAATCTACACAAAACTTCGCAATGTCTTCGGCTCGAAAGCTGCGCACCGGTTCGGATCGGGACCGAACCGATCCCCTTCGACTCTGCACAGAAGTGCGCGCACGCTCTCTGCTGGAACAACCGGCTCGGTTCGGATCCGATCCGAACCGACTGGGCCTGCTGCTGCCACACTTCAGATTTGACCGATTCTCTTGCCATAACCACCTCGTACAAACGCGGATCGGCCTCCACCTGTCCTAGCACGACGTGATGACCACTTCTCCACTACTTCCGAGATCACCTCAGCGCGTGCCACGTGCGCCTCCGATCCGAACCGATTCAGACTCCCTGGCACTCCTCTACGCCTGTAAATACACAACAACATGGCCATTTCAAGGGACTTTTGGCACTTGTCCTGGAGGGATTCCACCATTATCGACACAAGGACTTTGTGAACGGCGGAAGACCGCCCTCTAATCAATCAAAACACGAGGATTTCGTGTATAATCTTCCCTTTAATCTCCTCTTCTTCACTGTAAACACGAGGATTTCGTGTATGAACTGCAAACAAACATCATTGTAATAGTTTTCTTAGGATTTAAGAAACTATAAAGTGGACGTAGGCTTGGATTGAGCCGAACCACTATAAAAATATTGTGCGTCTCCTTTACTTTTACTGCTTTTTCTGCATTGTTCTGTGGTCGTGAGGTTGTCACGTTGAATTTGGGTGTTAGTACCAAAATTTGGTCTAACATTTTCACACATATTTGCTTTCTCTTCTTCGCAGGTATGGATTATACTTGCAGCTGGCAGGCCCGGCGCGGCCTTGGATTTCTTGGATTATCCAGAACACATCTTCCTTCATTCAGCAAGATATGTTCTAGGGGGCAAAATGTTGACCCGCGTTTTAGTCAAAGCAGTCATACATGGAATCTCTTCTCAATAATGCGCTCAAGTGTTGGGAATACCGTCAGAAGACAGCAAGCGATTTGGTTGAAATCGCATCACAAACAAAGAATGGCCCGGAACTCATATCAGACGACCTTTTCTGGGCCCGAAACCATCAGTTACGGAGCCGAGCTCTGTAATTCTCGTAGCTCTCTGAATAAGCTTCAGTTTGAGCTTTGGTTCAACTCAATCGGACTTACGGTTTGAAAGTTATGCCCATTTCCGTGAACGCATGCAGAACCGGAAACTTGGATTTGGAATTAGCATATCCCTTTCGGATCGGATCGGCTCGGCCTAGGAGGACCGGATCGGATTAAGACATCACTCCTTCACCAACTCAGCATCTTCCCTTCAACGCACAGGTGCCGGCTCAGATTGGAGACCCCGGTTCGGATCGGGATGAGGCAGACCCGACCCGCCTGCATTAATCTACACAAAACTTCGCAATGTCTTCGGCTCGAAAGCTCCGCACCGGTTCGGATCGGGACCGAACCGATCCCCTTCGACTCTGCACAGAAGTGCGCGCACGCTCTCTGCTGGAACAACCGGCTCGGTTCGGATCCGATCCGAACCGACTGGGCCTGCTGCTGCCACACTTCAGATTTGACCGATTCTCTTGCCATAACCACCTCGTACAAACGCGGATCGGCCTCCACCTGTCCTAGCACGACGTGATGACCACTTCTCCACTACTTCCGAGATCACCTCAGCGCGTGCCACGTGCGCCTCCGATCCGAACCGATTCAGACTCCCTGGCACTCCTCTACGCCTGTAAATACACAACAACATGGCCATTTCAAGGGACTTTTGGCACTTGTCCTGGAGGGATTCCACCATTATCGACACAAGGACTTTGTGAACGGCGGAAGACCGCCCTCTAATCAATCAAAACACGAGGATTTCGTGTATAATCTTCCCTTTAATCTCCTCTTCTTCACTGTAAACACGAGGATTTCGTGTATAAACTGCAAACAAACATCATTGTAATAGTTTTCTTAGGATTTAAGAAACTATAAAGTGGACGTAGGCTTGGATTGAGCCGAACCACTATAAAAATATTGTGCGTCTCCTTTACTTTTACTGCTTTTTCTGCATTGTTCTGTGGTCGTGAGGTTGTCACGTTGAATTTGGGTGTTAGTACCAAAATTTGGTCTAACATTTTCACACATATTTGCTTTCTCTTCTTCGCAGGTATGGATTATACTTGCAGCTGGCAGGCCCGGCGCGGCCTTGGATTTCTTGGATTATCCAGAACACATCTTCCTTCATTCAGCAAGATATGTTCTAGGGGGCAAAATGTTGACCCGCGTTTTAGTCAAAGCAGTCATACATGGAATCTCTTCTCAACAATGCGCTCAAGTGTTGGGAATACCGTCAGAAGACAGCAAGCGATTTGGTTGAAATCGCATCACAAACAAAGAATGGCCCGGAACTCCTATCAGACGACCTTTTCTGGGCCCGAAACCATCAGTTACGGAGCCGAGCTCTGTAATTCTCGTAGCTCTCTAAATAAGCTTCAGTTTGAGCTTTGGTTCAACTCAATCGGACTTACGGTTTGAAAGTTATGCCCATTTCCGTGAACGCATGCAGAACCGGAAACTTGGATTTGGAATTAGCATATCCCTTTCGGATCGGATCGGCTCGGCCTAGGAGGACCGGATCGGATTAAGACATCACTCCTTCACCAACTCAGCATCTTCCCTTCAACGCACAGGTGCCGGCTCGGATTGGAGACCCCGGTTCGGATCGGGATGAGGCAGACCCGACCCGCCTGCATTAATCTACACAAAACTTCGCAATGTCTTCGGCTCGAAAGCTCCGCACCGGTTCGGATCGGGACCGAACCGATCCCCTTCGACTCTGCACAGAAGTGCGCGCACGCTCTCTGCTGGAACAACCGGCTCGGTTCGGATCCGATCCGAACCGACTGGGCCTGCTGCTGCCACACTTCAGATTTGACCGATTCTCTTGCCATAACCACCTCGTACAAACGCGGATCGGCCTCCACCTGTCCTAGCACGACGTGATGACCACTTCTCCACTACTTCCGAGATCACCTCAGCGCGTGCCACGTGCGCCTCCGATCCGAACCGATTCAGACTCCCTGGCACTCCTCTACGCCTGTAAATACACAACAACATGGCCATTTCAAGGGACTTTTGGCACTTGTCCTGGAGGGATTCCACCATTATCGACACAAGGACTTTGTGAACGGCGGAAGACCGCCCTCTAATCAATCAAAACACGAGGATTTCGTGTATAATCTTCCCTTTAATCTCCTCTTCTTCACTGTAAACACGAGGATTTCGTGTATGAACTGCAAACAAACATCATTGTAATAGTTTTCTTAGGATTTAAGAAACTATAAAGTGGACGTAGGCTTGGATTGAGCCGAACCACTATAAAAATATTGTGCGTCTCCTTTACTTTTACTGCTTTTTCTGCATTGTTCTGTGGTCGTGAGGTTGTCACGTTGAATTTGGGTGTTAGTACCAAAATTTGGTCTAACATTTTCACACATATTTGCTTTCTCTTCTTCGCAGGTATGGATTATACTTGCAGCTGGCAGGCCCGGCGCGGCCTTGGATTTCTTGGATTATCCAGAACACATCTTCCTTCATTCAGCAAGATATGTTCTAGGGGGCAAAATGTTGACCCGCGTTTTAGTCAAAGCAGTCATACATGGAATCTCTTCTCAACAATGCGCTCAAGTGTTGGGAATACCGTCAGAAGACAGCAAGCGATTTGGTTGAAATCGCATCACAAACAAAGAATGGCCCGAAACTCCTATCAGACGACCTTTTCTGGGCCCGAAATCATCAGTTACGGAGCTGAGCTCTGTAATTCTCGTAGCTCTCTGAATAAGCTTCAGTTTGAGCTGTGGTTCAACTCAATCGGACTTACGGTTTGAAAGTTATGCCCATTTCCGTGAACGCATGCAGAACCGGAAACTTGGATTTGGAATTAGCATATCCCTTTCGGATCGGATCGGCTCGGCCTAGGAGGACCGGATCGGATTAAGACATCACTCCTTCACCAACTCAGCATCTTCCCTTCAACGCACAGGTGCCGGCTCGGATTGGAGACCCCGGTTCGGATCGGGATGAGGCAGACCCGACCCGCCTGCATTAATCTACACAAAACTTCGCAATGTCTTCGGCTCGAAAGCTCCGCACCGGTTCGGATCGGGACCGAACCGATCCCCTTTGACTCTGCACAGAAGTGCGCGCACGCTCTCTGCTGGAACAACCGGCTCGGTTCGGATCCGATCCGAACCGACTGGGCCTGCTGCTGCCACACTTCAGATTTGACCGATTCTCTTGCCATAACCACCTCGTACAAACGCGGATCGGCCTCCACCTGTCCTAGCACGACGTGATGACCACTTCTCCACTACTTCCGAGATCACCTCAGCGCGTGCCACGTGCGCCTCCGATCCGAACCGATTCAGACTCCCTGGCACTCCTCTACGCCTGTAAATACACAACAACATGGCCATTTCAAGGGACTTTTGGCACTTGTTCTGGAGGGATTCCACCATTATCGACACAAGGACTTTGTGAACGGCGGAAGACCGCCCTCTAATCAATCAAAACACGAGGATTTCGTGTATAATCTTCCCTTTAATCTCCTCTTCTTCACTGTAAACACGAGGATTTCGTGTATAAACTGCAAACAAACATCATTGTAATAGTTTTCTTAGGATTTAAGAAACTATAAAGTGGACGTAGGCTTGGATTGAGCCGAACGACTATAAAAATATTGTGCGTCTCCTTTACTTTTACTGCTTTTTCTGCATTGTTCTGTGGTCGTGAGGTTGTCACGTTGAATTTGGGTGTTAGTACCAAAATTTGGTCTAACATTTTCACACATATTTGCTTTCTCTTCTTCGCAGGTATGGATTATACTTGCAGCTGGCAGGCCCGGCGCGGCCTTGGATTTCTTGGATTATCCAGAACACATCTTCCTTCATTCAGCAAGATATGTTCTAGGGGGCAAAATGTTGACCCGCGTTTTAGTCAAAGCAGTCATACATGGAATCTCTTCTCAACAATGCGCTCAAGTGTTGGGAATACCGTCAGAAGACAGCAAGCGATTTGGTTGAAATCGCATCACAAACAAAGAATGGCCCGGAACTCCTATCAGACGACCTTTTCTGGGCCCGAAATCATCAGTTACGGAGCTAAGCTCTGTAATTCTCGTAGCTCTCTGAATAAGCTTCAGTTTGAGCTTTGGTTCAACTCAATCGGACTTACGGTTTGAAAGTTATGCCCATTTCCGTGAACGCATGCAGAACCGGAAACTTGGATTTGGAATTAGCATATCCCTTTCGGATCGGATCGGCTCGGCCTAGGAGGACCGGATCGGATTAAGACATCACTCCTTCACCAACTCAGCATCTTCCCTTCAACGCACAGGTGCCGGCTCGGATTGGAGACCCCGGTTCGGATCGGGATGAGGCAGACCCGACCCGCCTGCATTAATCTACACAAAACTTCGCAATGTCTTCGGCTCGAAAGCTCCGCACCGGTTCGGATCGGGACCGAACCGATCCCCTTCGACTCTGCACAGAAGTGCGCGTACGCTCTCTGCTGGAACAACCGGCTCGGTTCGGATCCGATCCGAACCGACTGGGCCTGATGCTGCCACACTTCAGATTTGACCGATTCTCTTGCCATAACCACCTCGTACAAACGCGGATCGGCCTCCACCTGTCCTAGCACGACGTGATGACCACTTCTCCACTACTTCCGAGATCACCTCAGCGCGTGCCACGTGCGCCTCCGATCCGAACCGATTCAGACTCCCTGGCACTCCTCTACGCCTGTAAATACACAACAACATGGCCATTTCAAGGGACTTTTGGCACTTGTTCTGGAGGGATTCCACCATTATCGACACAAGGACTTTGTGAACGGCGGAAGACCGCCCTCTAATCAATCAAAACACGAGGATTTCGTGTATAATCTTCCCTTTAATCTCCTCTTCTTCACTGTAAACACGAGGATTTCGTGTATAAACTGCAAACAAACATCAATGTAATAGTTTTCTTAGGATTTAAGAAACTATAAAGTGGACGAAGGCTTGGACTGAGCCGAACCACTATAAAAATATTGTGCGTCTCCTTTACTTTTACTGCTTTTTCTGTATTGTTCTGTGGTCGTGAGGTTGTCACGTTGAATTTGGGTGTTAGTACCAAAATTTGGTCTAACATTTTCACACATATTTGCTTTCTCTTCTTCGCAGGTATGGATTATACTTGCAGCTGGCAGGCCTGGCGCGGCCTTGGATTTCTTGGATTATCCAGAACACATCTTCCTTCATTCAGCAAGACCGCCCTCTAATCAATCAAAACACGAGGATTTCGTGTATAATCTTCCCTTTAATCTCCTCTTCTTCACTGTAAACACGAGGATTTCGTGTATAAACTGCAAACAAACATCATTGTAATAGTTTTATTAGGATTTAAGAAACTATAAAGTGGACGTAGGCTTGGATTGAGCTGAACCACTATAAAAATATTGTGCGTCTCCTTTACTTTTACTGCTTTTTCTGCATTGTTCTGTGGTCGTGAGGTTGTCACGTTGAATTTGGGTGTTAGTACCAGAATTTGGTCTAACATTTTCACACATATTTGCTTTCTCTTCTTCGCAGGTATGGATTATACTTGCAGCTGGCAGGCCCGGCGCGGCCTTGGATTTCTTGGATTATCCAGAACACATCTTCCTTCATTCAGCAAGATATGTTCTAGAGGGCAAAATGTTGACCCGCGTTTTAGTCAAAGCAGTCATGCATGGAATCTCTTCTCAACAATACGCTCAAGTGTTGGGAATACCGTCAGAAGACAGCAAGCGATTTGGTTGAAATCGCATCACAAACAAAGAATGGCCCGGAACTCCTATCAGACGACCTTTTCTGTGCCCGAAATCATCAGTTACGGAGCTGAGGTCTGTAATTCTCGTAGCTCTCTGAATAAGCTTCAGTTTGAGCTTTGGTTCAACTCAATCGGACTTACGGTTTGAAAGTTATGCCCATTTCCGTGAACGCATGCAGAACCGGAAACTTGGATTTGGAATTAGCATATCCCTTTCGGATCGGATCGGCTCGGCCTAGGAGGACCGGATCGGATTAAGACATCACTCCTTCACCAACTCAGCATCTTCCCTTCAACGCACAGGTGCCGGCTCGGATTGGAGACCCCGGTTCGGATCGGGATGAGGCAGACCCGACCCGCCTGCATTAATCTACACAAAACTTCGCAATGTCTTCGGCTCGAAAGCTCCGCACCGGTTCGGATCGGGACCGAACCGATCCCCTTCGACTCTGCACAGAAGTGCGCGCACGCTCTCTGCTGGAACAACCGGCTCGGTTCGGATCCGATCCGAACCGACTGGGCCTGCTGCTGCCACACTTCAGATTTGACCGATTCTCTTGCCATAACCACCTCGTACAAACGCGGATCGGCCTCCACCTGTCCTAGCACGACGTGATGACCACTTCTCCACTACTTCCGAGATCACCTCAGCGCGTGCCACGTGCGCCTCCGATCCGAACCGATTCAGACTCCCTGGCACTCCTCTACGCCTGTAAATACACAACAACATGGCCATTTCTAGGGACTTTTGGCACTTGTTCTGGAGGGATTCCACCATTATCGAAACAAGGACTTTGTGAACGGCGGAAGACCGCCCTCTAATCAATCAAAACACGAGGATTTCGTGTATAATCTTCCCTTTAATCTCCTCTTCTTCACTGTAAACACGAGGATTTCGTGTATAAACTGCAAACAAACATCAATGTAATAGTTTTCTTAGGATTTAAGAAACTATAAAGTGGACGAAGGCTTGGACTGAGCCGAACCACTATAAAAATATTGTGCGTCTCCTTTACTTTTACTGCTTTTTCTGTATTGTTCTGTGGTCGTGAGGTTGTCACGTTGAATTTGGGTGTTAGTACCAAAATTTGGTCTAACATTTTCACACATATTTGCTTTCTCTTCTTCGCAGGTATGGATTATACTTGCAGCTGGCAGGCCTGGCGCGGCCTTGGATTTCTTGGATTATCCAGAACACATCTTCCTTCATTCAGCAAGACCGCCCTCTAATCAATCAAAACACGAGGATTTCGTGTATAATCTTCCCTTTAATCTCCTCTTCTTCACTGTAAACACGAGGATTTCGTGTATAAACTGCAAACAAACATCATTGTAATAGTTTTATTAGGATTTAAGAAACTATAAAGTGGACGTAGGCTTGGATTGAGCTGAACCACTATAAAAATATTGTGCGTCTCCTTTACTTTTACTGCTTTTTCTGCATTGTTCTGTGGTCGTGAGGTTGTCACGTTGAATTTGGGTGTTAGTACCAGAATTTGGTCTAACATTTTCACACATATTTGCTTTCTCTTCTTCGCAGGTATGGATTATACTTGCAGCTGGCAGGCCCGGCGCGGCCTTGGATTTCTTGGATTATCCAGAACACATCTTCCTTCATTCAGCAAGATATGTTCTAGAGGGCAAAATGTTGACCCGCGTTTTAGTCAAAGCAGTCATGCATGGAATCTCTTCTCAACAATACGCTCAAGTGTTGGGAATACCGTCAGAAGACAGCAAGCGATTTGGTTGAAATCGCATCACAAACAAAGAATGGCCCGGAACTCCTATCAGACGACCTTTTCTGTGCCCGAAATCATCAGTTACGGAGCTGAGGTCTGTAATTCTCGTAGCTCTCTGAATAAGCTTCAGTTTGAGCTTTGGTTCAACTCAATCGGACTTACGGTTTGAAAGTTATGCCCATTTCCGTGAACGCATGCAGAACCGGAAACTTGGATTTGGAATTAGCATATCCCTTTCGGATCGGATCGGCTCGGCCTAGGAGGACCGGATCGGATTAAGACATCACTCCTTCACAAACTCAGCATCTTCCCTTCAACGCACAGGTGCCGGCTCGGATTGGAGACCCCGGTTCGGATCGGGATGAGGCAGACCCGACCCGCCTGCATTAATCTACACAAAACTTCGCAATGTCTTCGGCTCGAAAGCTCCGCACCGGTTCGGATCGGGACCGAACCGATCCCCTTCGACTCTGCACAGAAGTGCGCGCACGCTCTCTGCTGGAACAACCGGCTCGGTTCGGATCCGATCCGAACCGACTGGGCCTGCTGCTGCCACACTTCAGATTTGACTGATTCTCTTGCCATAACCACCTCGTACAAACGCGGATCGGCCTCCACCTGTCCTAGCACGACGTGATGACCACTTCTCCACTACTTCCGAGATCACCTCAGCGCGTGCCACGTGCGCCTCCGATCCGAACCGATTCAGACTCCCTGGCACTCCTCTACGCCTGTAAATACACAACAACATGGCCATTTCTAGGGACTTTTGGCACTTGTTCTGGAGGGATTCCACCATTATCGAAACAAGGACTTTGTGAACGGCGGAAGACCGCCCTCTAATCAATCAAAACACGAGGATTTCGTGTATAATCTTCCCTTTAATCTCCTCTTCTTCACTGTAAACACGAGGATTTCGTGTATAAACTGCAAACAAACATCAATGTAATAGTTTTCTTAGGATTTAAGAAACTATAAAGTGGACGAAGGCTTGGATTGAGCCGAACCACTATAAAAATATTGTGCGTCTCCTTTACTTTTACCGCTTTTTCTGTATTGTTCTGTGGTCGTGAGGTTGTCACGTTGAATTTGGGTGTTAGTACCAAAATTTGGTCTAACATTTTCACACATATTTGCTTTCTCTTCTTCGCAGGTATGGATTATACTTGCAGCTGGCAGGCCTGGCGCGGCCTTGGATTTCTTGGATTATCCAGAACACATCTTCCTTCATTCAGCAAGACCGCCCTCTAATCAATCAAAACACGAGGATTTCGTGTATAATCTTCCCTTTATTCTCCTCTTCTTCACTGCAAACACGAGGATTTCGTGTATAAACTGCAAACAAACATCATTGTAATAGTTTTCTTAGGATTTAAGAAACTATAAAGTGGACGTAGGCTTGGATTGAGCCGAACCACTATAAAAATATTGTGCGTCTCCTTTACTTTTACTGCTTTTTCTGCATTGTTCTGTGGTCGTGAGGTTGTCACGTTGAATTTGGGTGTTAGTACCAAAATTTGGTCTAACATTTTCACACATATTTGCTTTCTCTTCTTCGCAGGTATGGATTATACTTGCAGCTGGCAGGCCCGGCGCGGCCTTGGATTTCTTGGATTATCCAGAACACATCTTCCTTCATTCAGCAAGATATGTTCTAGAGGGCAAAATGTTGACCCGCGTTTTAGTCAAAGCAGTCATGCATGGAATCTCTTCTCAACAATACGCTCAAGTGTTGGGAATACCGTCAGAAGACAGCAAGCGATTTGGTTGAAATCGCATCACAAACAAAGAATGGCCCGGAACTCCTATCAGACGACCTTTTCTGGGCCCGAAATCATCAGTTACGGAGCTGAGCTCTGTAATTCTCGTAGCTCTCTGAATAAGCTTCAGTTTGAGCTTTGGTTCAACTCAATCGGACTTACGGTTTGAAAGTTATGCCCATTTCCGTGAACGCATGCAGAACCGGAAACTTGGATTTGGAATTAGCATATCCCTTTCGGATCGGATCGGCTCGGCCTAGGAGGACCGGATCGGATTAAGACATCACTCCTTCACCAACACAGCATCTTCCCTTCAACGCACAGGTGCCGGCTCGGATTGGAGACCCCGGTTCGGATCGGGATGAGGCAGACCCGACCCGCCTGCATTAATCTACACAAAACTTCGCAATGTCTTCGGCTCGAAAGCTCCGCACCGGTTCGGATCAGGACCGAACCGATCCCCTTCGACTCTGCACAGAAGTGCGCGCACGCTCTCTGCTGGAACAACCGGCTCGGTTCGGATCCGATCCGAACCGACTGGGCCTGCTGCTGCCACACTTCAGATTTGACCGATTCTCTTGCCATAACCACCTCGTACAAACGCGGATCGGCCTCCACCTGTCCTAGCACGACGTGATGACCACTTCTCCACTACTTCCGAGATCACCTCAGCGCGTGCCACGTGCGCCTCCGATCCGAACCGATTCAGACTCCCTGGCACTCCTCTACGCCTGTAAATACACAACAACATGGCCATTTCAAGGGACTTTTGGCACTTGTTCTGGAGGGATTCCACCATTATCGACACAAGGACTTTGTGAACGGCGGAAGACCGCCCTCTAATCAATCAAAACACGAGGATTTCGTGTATAATCTTCCCTTTAATCTCCTCTTCTTCACTGTAAACACGAGGATTTCGTGTATAAACTGCAAACAAACATCAATGTAATAGTTTTCTTAGGATTTAAGAAACTATAAAGTGGACGAAGGCTTGGATTGAGCCGAACAACTATAAAAATATTGTGCGTCTCCTTTACTTTTACTGCTTTTTCTGTATTGTTCTGTGGTCGTGAGGTTGTCACGTTGAATTTGGGTGTTAGTACCAAAATTTGGTCTAACATTTTCACACATATTTGCTTTCTCTTCTTCGCAGGTATGGATTATACTTGCAGCTGGCAGGCCTGGCGCGGCCTTGGATTTCTTGGATTATCCAGAACACATCTTCCTTCATTCAGCAAGACCGCCCTCTAATCAATCAAAACACGAGGATTTCGTGTATAATCTTCCCTTTAATCTCCTCTTCTTCACTGTAAACACGAGGATTTCGTGTATAAACTGCAAACAAACATCATTGTAATAGTTTTCTTAGGATTTAAGAAACTATAAAGTGGACGTAGGCTTGGATTGAGCCGAACCACTATAAAAATATTGTGCGTCTCCTTTACTTTTACTGCTTTTTCTGCATTGTTCTGTGGTCGTGAGGTTGTCACGTTGAATTTGGGTGTTAGTACCAAAATTTGGTCTAACATTTTCACACATATTTGCTTTCTCTTCTTCGTAGGTATGGATTATACTTGCAGCTGGCAGGCCCGGCGCGGCCTTGGATTTCTTGGATTATCCAGAACACATCTTCCTTCATTCAGCAAGATATGTTCTAGAGGGCAAAATGTTGACCCGCGTTTTAGTCAAAGCAGTCATGCATGGAATCTCTTCTCAACAATACGCTCAAGTGTTGGGAATACCGTCAGAAGACAGCAAGCGATTTGGTTGAAATCGCATCACAAACAAAGAATGGCCCGGAACTCCTATCAGACGACCTTTTCTGGGCCCGAAATCATCAGTTACGGAGCTGAGCTCTGTAATTCTCGTAGCTCTCTGAATAAGCTTCAGTTTGAGCTTTGGTTCAACTCAATCGGACTTACGGTTTGAAAGTTATGCCCATTTCCGTGAACGCATGCAGAACCGGAAACTTGGATTTGGAATTAGCATATCCCTTTCGGATCGGATCGGCTCGGCCTAGGAGGACCGGATCGGATTAAGACATCACTCCTTCACCAACACAGCATCTTCCCTTCAACGCACAGGTGCCGGCTCGGATTGGAGACCCCGGTTCGGATCTGGATGAGGCAGACCCGACCCGCCTGCATTAATCTACACAAAACTTCGCAATGTCTTCGGCTCGAAAGCTCCGCACCGGTTCGGATCAGGACCGAACCGATCCCCTTCGACTCTGCACAGAAGTGCGCGCACGCTCTCTGCTGGAACAACCGGCTCGGTTCGGATCCGATCCGAACCGACTGGGCCTGCTGCTGCCACACTTCAGATTTGACCGATTCTCTTGCCATAACCACCTCGTACAAACGCGGATCGGCCTCCACCTGTCCTAGCACGACGTGATGACCACTTCTCCACTACTTCCGAGATCACCTCAGCGCGTGCCACGTGCGCCTCCGATCCGAACCGATTCAGACTCCCTGGCACTCCTCTACGCCTGTAAATACACAACAACATGGCCATTTCAAGGGACTTTTGGCACTTGTTCTGGAGGGATTCCACCATTATCGACACAAGGACTTTGTGAACGGCGGAAGACCGCCCTCTAATCAATCAAAACACGAGGATTTCGTGTATAATCTTCCCTTTAATCTCCTCTTCTTCACTGTAAACACGAGGATTTCGTGTATAAACTGCAAACAAACATCAATGTAATAGTTTTCTTAGGATTTAAGAAACTATAAAGTGGACGAAGGCTTGGATTGAGCCGAACAACTATAAAAATATTGTGCGTCTCCTTTACTTTTACTGCTTTTTCTGTATTGTTCTGTGGTCGTGAGGTTGTCACGTTGAATTTGGGTGTTAGTACCAAAATTTGGTCTAACATTTTCACACATATTTGCTTTCTCTTCTTCGCAGGTATGGATTATACTTGCAGCTGGCAGGCCTGGCGCGGCCTTGGATTTCTTGGATTATCCAGAACACATCTTCCTTCATTCAGCAAGACCGCCCTCTAATCAATCAAAACACGAGGATTTCGTGTATAATCTTCCCTTTAATCTCCTCTTCTTCACTGTAAACACGAGGATTTCGTGTATAAACTGCAAACAAACATCATTGTAATAGTTTTCTTAGGATTTAAGAAACTATAAAGTGGACGTAGGCTTGGATTGAGCCGAACCACTATAAAAATATTGTGCGTCTCCTTTACTTTTACTGCTTTTTCTGCATTGTTCTGTGGTCGTGAGGTTGTCACGTTGAATTTGGGTGTTAGTACCAAAATTTGGTCTAACATTTTCACACATATTTGCTTTCTCTTCTTCGTAGGTATGGATTATACTTGCAGCTGGCAGGCCCGGCGCGGCCTTGGATTTCTTGGATTATCCAGAACACATCTTCCTTCATTCAGCAAGATATGTTCTAGAGGGCAAAATGTTGACCCGCGTTTTAGTCAAAGCAGTCATGCATGGAATCTCTTCTCAACAATACGCTCAAGTGTTGGGAATACCGTCAGAAGACAGCAAGCGATTTGGTTGAAATCGCATCACAAACAAAGAATGGCCCGGAACTCCTATCAGACGACCTTTTCTGGGCCCGAAATCATCAGTTACGGAGCTGAGCTCTGTAATTCTCGTAGCTCTCTGAATAAGCTTCAGTTTGAGCTTTGGTTCAACTCAATCGGACTTACGGTTTGAAAGTTATGCCCATTTCCGTGAACGCATGCAGAACCGGAAACTTGGATTTGGAATTAGCATATCCCTTTCGGATCGGATCGGCTCGGCCTAGGAGGACCGGATCGGATTAAGACATCACTCCTTCACCAACACAGCATCTTCCCTTCAACGCACAGGTGCCGGCTCGGATTGGAGACCCCGGTTCGGATCGGGATGAGGCAGACCCGACCCGCCTGCATTAATCTACACAAAACTTCGCAATGTCTTCGGCTCGAAAGCTCCGCACCGGTTCGGATCAGGACCGAACCGATCCCCTTCGACTCTGCACAGAAGTGCGCGCACGCTCTCTGCTGGAACAACCGGCTCGGTTCGGATCCGATCCGAACCGACTGGGCCTGCTGCTGCCACACTTCAGATTTGACCGATTCTCTTGCCATAACCACCTCGTACAAACGCGGATCGGCCTCCACCTGTCCTAGCACGACGTGATGACCACTTCTCCACTACTTCCGAGATCACCTCAGCGCGTGCCACGTGCGCCTCCGATCCGAACCGATTCAGACTCCCTGGCACTCCTCTACGCCTGTAAATACACAACAACATGGCCATTTCAAGGGACTTTTGGCACTTGTTCTGGAGGGATTCCACCATTATCGACACAAGGACTTTGTGAACGGCGGAAGACCGCCCTCTAATCAATCAAAACACGAGGATTTCGTGTATAATCTTCCCTTTAATCTCCTCTTCTTCACTGTAAACACGAGGATTTCGTGTATAAACTGCAAACAAACATCAATGTAATAGTTTTCTTAGGATTTAAGAAACTATAAAGTGGACGAAGGCTTGGATTGAGCCGAACAACTATAAAAATATTGTGCGTCTCCTTTACTTTTACTGCTTTTTCTGTATTGTTCTGTGGTCGTGAGGTTGTCACGTTGAATTTGGGTGTTAGTACCAAAATTTGGTCTAACATTTTCACACATATTTGCTTTCTCTTCTTCGCAGGTATGGATTATACTTGCAGCTGGCAGGCCTGGCGCGGCCTTGGATTTCTTGGATTATCCAGAACACATCTTCCTTCATTCAGCAAGACCGCCCTCTAATCAATCAAAACACGAGGATTTCGTGTATAATCTTCCCTTTAATCTCCTCTTCTTCACTGTAAACACGAGGATTTCGTGTATAAACTGCAAACAAACATCATTGTAATAGTTTTCTTAGGATTTAAGAAACTATAAAGTGGACGTAGGCTTGGATTGAGCCGAACCACTATAAAAATATTGTGCGTCTCCTTTACTTTTACTGCTTTTTCTGCATTGTTCTGTGGTCGTGAGGTTGTCACGTTGAATTTGGGTGTTAGTACCAAAATTTGGTCTAACATTTTCACACATATTTGCTTTCTCTTCTTCGTAGGTATGGATTATACTTGCAGCTGGCAGGCCCGGCGCGGCCTTGGATTTCTTGGATTATCCAGAACACATCTTCCTTCATTCAGCAAGATATGTTCTAGAGGGCAAAATGTTGACCCGCGTTTTAGTCAAAGCAGTCATGCATGGAATCTCTTCTCAACAATACGCTCAAGTGTTGGGAATACCGTCAGAAGACAGCAAGCGATTTGGTTGAAATCGCATCACAAACAAAGAATGGCCCGGAACTCCTATCAGACGACCTTTTCTGGGCCCGAAATCATCAGTTACGGAGCTGAGCTCTGTAATTCTCGTAGCTCTCTGAATAAGCTTCAGTTTGAGCTTTGGTTCAACTCAATCGGACTTACGGTTTGAAAGTTATGCCCATTTCCGTGAACGCATGCAGAACCGGAAACTTGGATTTGGAATTAGCATATCCCTTTCGGATCGGATCGGCTCGGCCTAGGAGGACCGGATCGGATTAAGACATCACTCCTTCACCAACACAGCATCTTCCCTTCAACGCACAGGTGCCGGCTCGGATTGGAGACCCCGGTTCGGATCTGGATGAGGCAGACCCGACCCGCCTGCATTAATCTACACAAAACTTCGCAATGTCTTCGGCTCGAAAGCTCCGCACCGGTTCGGATCAGGACCGAACCGATCCCCTTCGACTCTGCACAGAAGTGCGCGCACGCTCTCTGCTGGAACAACCGGCTCGGTTCGGATCCGATCCGAACCGACTGGGCCTGCTGCTGCCACACTTCAGATTTGACCGATTCTCTTGCCATAACCACCTCGTACAAACGCGGATCGGCCTCCACCTGTCCTAGCACGACGTGATGACCACTTCTCCACTACTTCCGAGATCACCTCAGCGCGTGCCACGTGCGCCTCCGATCCGAACCGATTCAGACTCCCTGGCACTCCTCTACGCCTGTAAATACACAACAACATGGCCATTTCAAGGGACTTTTGGCACTTGTTCTGGAGGGATTCCACCATTATCGACACAAGGACTTTGTGAACGGCGGAAGACCGCCCTCTAATCAATCAAAACACGAGGATTTCGTGTATAATCTTCCCTTTAATCTCCTCTTCTTCACTGTAAACACGAGGATTTCGTGTATAAACTGCAAACAAACATCAATGTAATAGTTTTCTTAGGATTTAAGAAACTATAAAGTGGACGAAGGCTTGGATTGAGCCGAACAACTATAAAAATATTGTGCGTCTCCTTTACTTTTACTGCTTTTTCTGTATTGTTCTGTGGTCGTGAGGTTGTCACGTTGAATTTGGGTGTTAGTACCAAAATTTGGTCTAACATTTTCACACATATTTGCTTTCTCTTCTTCGCAGGTATGGATTATACTTGCAGCTGGCAGGCCTGGCGCGGCCTTGGATTTCTTGGATTATCCAGAACACATCTTCCTTCATTCAGCAAGACCGCCCTCTAATCAATCAAAACACGAGGATTTCGTGTATAATCTTCCCTTTAATCTCCTCTTCTTCACTGTAAACACGAGGATTTCGTGTATAAACTGCAAACAAACATCATTGTAATAGTTTTCTTAGGATTTAAGAAACTATAAAGTGGACGTAGGCTTGGATTGAGCCGAACCACTATAAAAATATTGTGCGTCTCCTTTACTTTTACTGCTTTTTCTGCATTGTTCTGTGGTCGTGAGGTTGTCACGTTGAATTTGGGTGTTAGTACCAAAATTTGGTCTAACATTTTCACACATATTTGCTTTCTCTTCTTCGTAGGTATGGATTATACTTGCAGCTGGCAGGCCCGGCGCGGCCTTGGATTTCTTGGATTATCCAGAACACATCTTCCTTCATTCAGCAAGATATGTTCTAGAGGGCAAAATGTTGACCCGCGTTTTAGTCAAAGCAGTCATGCATGGAATCTCTTCTCAACAATACGCTCAAGTGTTGGGAATACCGTCAGAAGACAACAAGCGATTTGGTTGAAATCGCATCACAAACAAAGAATGGCCCGGAACTCCTATCAGACGACCTTTTCTGGGCCCGAAATCATCAGTTACGGAGCTGAGCTCTGTAATTCTCGTAGCTCTCTGAATAAGCTTCAGTTTGAGCTTTGGTTCAACTCAATCGGACTTACGGTTTGAAAGTTATGCCCATTTCCGTGAACGCATGCAGAACCGGAAACTTGGATTTGGAATTAGCATATCCCTTTCGGATCGGATCGGCTCGGCCTAGGAGGACCGGATCGGATTAAGACATCACTCCTTCACCAACACAGCATCTTCCCTTCAACGCACAGGTGCCGGCTCGGATTGGAGACCCCGGTTCGGATCGGGATGAGGCAGACCCGACCCGCCTGCATTAATCTACACAAAACTTCGCAATGTCTTCGGCTCGAAAGCTCCGCACCGGTTCGGATCAGGACCGAACCGATCCCCTTCGACTCTGCACAGAAGTGCGCGCACGCTCTCTGCTGGAACAACCGGCTCGGTTCGGATCCGATCCGAACCGACTGGGCCTGCTGCTGCCACACTTCAGATTTGACCGATTCTCTTGCCATAACCACCTCGTACAAACGCGGATCGGCCTCCACCTGTCCTAGCACGACGTGATGACCACTTCTCCACTACTTCCGAGATCACCTCAGCGCGTGCCACGTGCGCCTCCGATCCGAACCGATTCAGACTCCCTGGCACTCCTCTACGCCTGTAAATACACAACAACATGGCCATTTCAAGGGACTTTTGGCACTTGTTCTGGAGGGATTCCACCATTATCGACACAAGGACTTTGTGAACGGCGGAAGACCGCCCTCTAATCAATCAAAACACGAGGATTTCGTGTATAATCTTCCCTTTAATCTCCTCTTCTTCACTGTAAACACGAGGATTTCGTGTATAAACTGCAAACAAACATCAATGTAATAGTTTTCTTAGGATTTAAGAAACTATAAAGTGGACGAAGGCTTGGATTGAGCCGAACAACTATAAAAATATTGTGCGTCTCCTTTACTTTTACTGCTTTTTCTGTATTGTTCTGTGGTCGTGAGGTTGTCACGTTGAATTTGGGTGTTAGTACCAAAATTTGGTCTAACATTTTCACACATATTTGCTTTCTCTTCTTCGCAGGTATGGATTATACTTGCAGCTGGCAGGCCTGGCGCGGCCTTGGATTTCTTGGATTATCCAGAACACATCTTCCTTCATTCAGCAAGACCGCCCTCTAATCAATCAAAACACGAGGATTTCGTGTATAATCTTCCCTTTAATCTCCTCTTCTTCACTGTAAACACGAGGATTTCGTGTATAAACTGCAAACAAACATCATTGTAATTGTTTTCTTAGGATTTAAGAAACTATAAAGTGGACGTAGGCTTGGATTGAGCCGAACCACTATAAAAATATTGTGCGTCTCCTTTACTTTTACTGCTTTTTCTGCATTGTTCTGTGGTCGTGAGGTTGTCACGTTGAATTTGGGTGTTAGTACCAAAATTTGGTCTAACATTTTCACACATATTTGCTTTCTCTTCTTCGTAGGTATGGATTATACTTGCAGCTGGCAGGCCCGGCGCAGCCTTGGATTTCTTGGATTATCCAGAACACATCTTCCTTCATTCAGCAAGATATGTTCTAGAGGGCAAAATGTTGACCCGCGTTTTAGTCAAAGCAGTCATGCATGGAATCTCTTCTCAACAATACGCTCAAGTGTTGGGAATACCGTCAGAAGACAGCAAGCGATTTGGTTGAAATCGCATCACAAACAAAGAATGGCCCGGAACTCCTATCAGACGACCTTTTCTGGGCCCGAAATCATCAGTTACGGAGCTGAGCTCTGTAATTCTCGTAGCTCTCTGAATAAGCTTCAGTTTGAGCTTTGGTTCAACTCAATCGGACTTACGGTTTGAAAGTTATGCCCATTTCCGTGAACGCATGCAGAACCGGAAACTTGGATTTGGAATTAGCATATCCCTTTCGGATCGGATCGGCTCGGCCTAGGAGGACCGGATCGGATTAAGACATCACTCCTTCACCAACACAGCATCTTCCCTTCAACGCACAGGTGCCGGCTCGGATTGGAGACCCCGGTTCGGATCGGGATGAGGCAGACCCGACCCGCCTGCATTAATCTACACAAAACTTCGCAATGTCTTCGGCTCGAAAGCTCCGCACCGGTTCGGATCAGGACCGAACCGATCCCCTTCGACTCTGCACAGAAGTGCGCGCACGCTCTCTGCTGGAACAACCGGCTCGGTTCGGATCCGATCCGAACCGACTGGGCCTGCTGCTGCCACACTTCAGATTTGACCGATTCTCTTGCCATAACCACCTCGTACAAACGCGGATCGGCCTCCACCTGTCATAGCACGACGTGATGACCACTTCTCCACTACTTCCGAGATCACCTCAGCGCGTGCCACGTGCGCCTCCGATACGAACCGATTCAGACTCCCTGGCACTCCTCTACGCCTGTAAATACACAACAACATGGCCATTTCAAGGGACTTTTGGCACTTGTTCTGGAGGGATTCCACCATTATCGACACAAGGACTTTGTGAACGGCGGAAGACCGCCCTCTAATCAATCAAAACACGAGGATTTCGTGTATAATCTTCCCTTTAATCTCCTCTTCTTCACTGTAAACACGAGGATTTCGTGTATAAACTACAAACAAACATCAATGTAATAGTTTTCTTAGGATTTAAGAAACTATAAAGTGGACGAAGGCTTGGATTGAGCCGAACAACTATAAAAATATTGTGCGTCTCCTTTACTTTTACTGCTTTTTCTGTATTGTTCTGTGGTCGTGAGGTTGTCACGTTGAATTTGGGTGTTAGTACCAAAATTTGGTCTAACATTTTCACACATATTTGCTTTCTCTTCTTCGCAGGTATGGATTATACTTGCAGCTGGCAGGCCTGGCGCGGCCTTGGATTTCTTGGATTATCCAGAACACATCTTCCTTCATTCAGCAAGACCGCCCTCTAATCAATCAAAACACGAGGATTTCGTGTATAATCTTCCCTTTAATCTCCTCTTCTTCACTGTAAACACGAGGATTTCGTGTATAAACTGCAAACAAACATCATTGTAATAGTTTTCTTAGGATTTAAGAAACTATAAAGTGGACGTAGGCTTGGATTGAGCCGAACCACTATAAAAATATTGTGCGTCTCCTTTACTTTTACTGCTTTTTCTGCATTGTTCTGTGGTCGTGAGGTTGTCACGTTGAATTTGGGTGTTAGTACCAAAATTTGGTCTAACATTTTCACACATATTTGCTTTCTCTTCTTCGTAGGTATGGATTATACTTGCAGCTGGCAGGCCCGGCGCGGCCTTGGATTTCTTGGATTATCCAGAACACATCTTCCTTCATTCAGCAAGATATGTTCTAGAGGGCAAAATGTTGACCCGCGTTTTAGTCAAAGCAGTCATGCATGGAATCTCTTCTCAACAATACGCTCAAGTGTTGGGAATACCGTCAGAAGACAGCAAGCGATTTGGTTGAAATCGCATCACAAACAAAGAATGGCCCGGAACTCCTATCAGACGACCTTTTCTGGGCCCGAAATCATCAGTTACGGAGCTGAGCTCTGTAATTCTCGTAGCTCTCTGAATAAGCTTCAGTTTGAGCTTTGGTTCAACTCAATCGGACTTACGGTTTGAAAGTTATGCCCATTTCCGTGAACGCATGCAGAACCGGAAACTTGGATTTGGAATTAGCATATCCCTTTCGGATCGGATCGGCTCGGCCTAGGAGGACCGGATCGGATTAAGACATCACTCCTTCACCAACACAGCATCTTCCCTTCAACGCACAGGTGCCGGCTCGGATTGGAGACCCCGGTTCGGATCGGGATGAGGCAGACCCGACCCGCCTGCATTAATCTACACAAAACTTCGCAATGTCTTCGGCTCGAAAGCTCCGCACCGGTTCGGATCAGGACCGAACCGATCCCCTTCGACTCTGCACAGAAGTGCGCGCACGCTCTCTGCTGGAACAACCGGCTCGGTTCGGATCCGATCCGAACCGACTGGGCCTGCTGCTGCCACACTTCAGATTTGACCGATTCTCTTGCCATAACCACCTCGTACAAACGCGGATCGGCCTCCACCTGTCCTAGCACGACGTGATGACCACTTCTCCACTACTTCCGAGATCACCTCAGCGCGTGCCACGTGCGCCTCCGATCCGAACCGATTCAGACTCCCTGGCACTCCTCTACGCCTGTAAATACACAACAACATGGCCATTTCAAGGGACTTTTGGCACTTGTTCTGGAGGGATTCCACCATTATCGACACAAGGACTTTGTGAACGGCGGAAGACCGCCCTCTAGTCAATCAAAACACGAGGATTTCGTGTATAATCTTCCCTTTAATCTCCTCTTCTTCACTGTAAACACGAGGATTTCGTGTATAAACTGCAAACAAACATCAATGTAATAGTTTTCTTAGGATTTAAGAAACTATAAAGTGGACGATGGCTTGGATTGAGCCGAACAACTATAAAAATATTGTGCGTCTCCTTTACTTTTACTGCTTTTTCTGTATTGTTCTGTGGTCGTGAGGTTGTCACGTTGAATTTGGGTGTTAGTACCAAAATTTGGTCTAACATTTTCACACATATTTGCTTTCTCTTCTTCGCAGGTATGGATTATACTTGCAGCTGGCAGGCCTGGCGCGGCCTTGGATTTCTTGGATTATCCAGAACACATCTTCCTTCATTCAGCAAGACCGCCCTCTAATCAATCAAAACACGAGGATTTCGTGTATAATCTTCCCTTTAATCTCCTCTTCTTCACTGTAAACACGAGGATTTCGTGTATAAACTGCAAACAAACATCATTGTAATAGTTTTCTTAGGATTTAAGAAACTATAAAGTGGACGTAGGCTTGGATTGAGCCGAACCACTATAAAAATATTGTGCGTCTCCTTTACTTTTACTGCTTTTTCTGCATTGTTCTGTGGTCGTGAGGTTGTCACGTTGAATTTGGGTGTTAGTACCAAAATTTGGTCTAACATTTTCACACATATTTGCTTTCTCTTCTTCGTAGGTATGGATTATACTTGCAGCTGGCAGGCCCGGCGCGGCCTTGGATTTCTTGGATTATCCAGAACACATCTTCCTTCATTCAGCAAGATATGTTCTAGAGGGCAAAATGTTGACCCGCGTTTTAGTCAAAGCAGTCATGCATGGAATCTCTTCTCAACAATACGCTCAAGTGTTGGGAATACCGTCAGAAGACAGCAAGCGATTTGGTTGAAATCGCATCACAAACAAAGAATGGCCCGGAACTCCTATCAGACGACCTTTTCTGGGCCCGAAATCATCAGTTACGGAGCTGAGCTCTGTAATTCTCGTAGCTCTCTGAATAAGCTTCAGTTTGAGCTTTGGTTCAACTCAATCGGACTTACGGTTTGAAAGTTATGCCCATTTCCGTGAACGCATGCAGAACCGGAAACTTGGATTTGGAATTAGCATATCCCTTTCGGATCGGATCGGCTCGGCCTAGGAGGACCGGATCGGATTAAGACATCACTCCTTCACCAACACAGCATCTTCCCTTCAACGCACAGGTGCCGGCTCGGATTGGAGACCCCGGTTCGGATCTGGATGAGGCAGACCCGACCCGCCTGCATTAATCTACACAAAACTTCGCAATGTCTTCGGCTCGAAAGCTCCGCACCGGTTCGGATCAGGACCGAACCGATCCCCTTCGACTCTGCACAGAAGTGCGCGCACGCTCTCTGCTGGAACAACCGGCTCGGTTCGGATCCGATCCGAACCGACTGGGCCTGCTGCTGCCACACTTCAGATTTGACCGATTCTCTTGCCATAACCACCTCGTACAAACGCGGATCGGCCTCCACCTGTCCTAGCACGACGTGATGACCACTTCTCCACTACTTCCGAGATCACCTCAGCGCGTGCCACGTGCGCCTCCGATCCGAACCGATTCAGACTCCCTGGCACTCCTCTACGCCTGTAAATACACAACAACATGGCCATTTCAAGGGACTTTTGGCACTTGTTCTGGAGGGATTCCACCATTATCGACACAAGGACTTTGTGAACGGCGGAAGACCGCCCTCTAGTCAATCAAAACACGAGGATTTCGTGTATAATCTTCCCTTTAATCTCCTCTTCTTCACTGTAAACACGAGGATTTCGTGTATAAACTGCAAACAAACATCAATGTAATAGTTTTCTTAGGATTTAAGAAACTATAAAGTGGACGATGGCTTGGATTGAGCCGAACAACTATAAAAATATTGTGCGTCTCCTTTACTTTTACTGCTTTTTCTGTATTGTTCTGTGGTCGTGAGGTTGTCACGTTGAATTTGGGTGTTAGTACCAAAATTTGGTCTAACATTTTCACACATATTTGCTTTCTCTTCTTCGCAGGTATGGATTATACTTGCAGCTGGCAGGCCTGGCGCGGCCTTGGATTTCTTGGATTATCCAGAACACATCTTCCTTCATTCAGCAAGACCGCCCTCTAATCAATCAAAACACGAGGATTTCGTGTATAATCTTCCCTTTAATCTCCTCTTCTTCACTGTAAACACGAGGATTTCGTGTATAAACTGCAAACAAACATCATTGTAATAGTTTTCTTAGGATTTAAGAAACTATAAAGTGGACGTAGGCTTGGATTGAGCCGAACCACTATAAAAATATTGTGCGTCTCCTTTACTTTTACTGCTTTTTCTGCATTGTTCTGTGGTCGTGAGGTTGTCACGTTGAATTTGGGTGTTAGTACCAAAATTTGGTCTAACATTTTCACACATATTTGCTTTCTCTTCTTCGTAGGTATGGATTATACTTGCAGCTGGCAGGCCCGGCGCGGCCTTGGATTTCTTGGATTATCCAGAACACATCTTCCTTCATTCAGCAAGATATGTTCTAGAGGGCAAAATGTTGACCCGCGTTTTAGTCAAAGCAGTCATGCATGGAATCTCTTCTCAACAATACGCTCAAGTGTTGGGAATACCGTCAGAAGACAGCAAGCGATTTGGTTGAAATCGCATCACAAACAAAGAATGGCCCGGAACTCCTATCAGACGACCTTTTCTGGGCCCGAAATCATCAGTTACGGAGCTGAGCTCTGTAATTCTCGTAGCTCTCTGAATAAGCTTCAGTTTGAGCTTTGGTTCAACTCAATCGGACTTACGGTTTGAAAGTTATGCCCATTTCCGTGAACGCATGCAGAACCGGAAACTTGGATTTGGAATTAGCATATCCCTTTCGGATCGGATCGGCTCGGCCTAGGAGGACCGGATCGGATTAAGACATCACTCCTTCACCAACACAGCATCTTCCCTTCAACGCACAGGTGCCGGCTCGGATTGGAGACCCCGGTTCGGATCTGGATGAGGCAGACCCGACCCGCCTGCATTAATCTACACAAAACTTCGCAATGTCTTCGGCTCGAAAGCTCCGCACCGGTTCGGATCAGGACCGAACCGATCCCCTTCGACTCTGCACAGAAGTGCGCGCACGCTCTCTGCTGGAACAACCGGCTCGGTTCGGATCCGATCCGAACCGACTGGGCCTGCTGCTGCCACACTTCAGATTTGACCGATTCTCTTGCCATAACCACCTCGTACAAACGCGGATCGGCCTCCACCTGTCCTAGCACGACGTGATGACCACTTCTCCACTACTTCCGAGATCACCTCAGCGCGTGCCACGTGCGCCTCCGATCCGAACCGATTCAGACTCCCTGGCACTCCTCTACGCCTGTAAATACACAACAACATGGCCATTTCAAGGGACTTTTGGCACTTGTTCTGGAGGGATTCCACCATTATCGACACAAGGACTTTGTGAACGGCGGAAGACCGCCCTCTAATCAATCAAAACACGAGGATTTCGTGTATAATCTTCCCTTTAATCTCCTCTTCTTCACTGTAAACACGAGGATTTCGTGTATAAACTGCAAACAAACATCAATGTAATAGTTTTCTTAGGATTTAAGAAACTATAAAGTGGACGAAGGCTTGGATTGAGCCGAACAACTATAAAAATATTGTGCGTCTCCTTTACTTTTACTGCTTTTTCTGTATTGTTCTGTGGTCGTGAGGTTGTCACGTTGAATTTGGGTGTTAGTACCAAAATTTGGTCTAACATTTTCACACATATTTGCTTTCTCTTCTTCGCAGGTATGGATTATACTTGCAGCTGGCAGGCCTGGCGCGGCCTTGGATTTCTTGGATTATCCAGAACACATCTTCCTTCATTCAGCAAGACCGCCCTCTAATCAATCAAAACACGAGGATTTCGTGTATAATCTTCCCTTTAATCTCCTCTTCTTCACTGTAAACACGAGGATTTCGTGTATAAACTGCAAACAAACATCATTGTAATAGTTTTCTTAGGATTTAAGAAACTATAAAGTGGACGTAGGCTTGGATTGAGCCGAACCACTATAAAAATATTGTGCGTCTCCTTTACTTTTACTGCTTTTTCTGCATTGTTCTGTGGTCGTGAGGTTGTCACGTTGAATTTGGGTGTTAGTACCAAAATTTGGTCTAACATTTTCACACATATTTGCTTTCTCTTCTTCGTAGGTATGGATTATACTTGCAGCTGGCAGGCCCGGCGCGGCCTTGGATTTCTTGGATTATCCAGAACACATCTTCCTTCATTCAGCAAGATATGTTCTAGAGGGCAAAATGTTGACCCGCGTTTTAGTCAAAGCAGTCATGCATGGAATCTCTTCTCAACAATACGCTCAAGTGTTGGGAATACCGTCAGAAGACAGCAAGCGATTTGGTTGAAATCGCATCACAAACAAAGAATGGCCCGGAACTCCTATCAGACGACCTTTTCTGGGCCCGAAATCATCAGTTACGGAGCTGAGCTCTGTAATTCTCGTAGCTCTCTGAATAAGCTTCAGTTTGAGCTTTGGTTCAACTCAATCGGACTTACGGTTTGAAAGTTATGCCCATTTCCGTGAACGCATGCAGAACCGGAAACTTGGATTTGGAATTAGCATATCCCTTTCGGATCGGATCGGCTCGGCCTAGGAGGACCGGATCGGATTAAGACATCACTCCTTCACCAACACAGCATCTTCCCTTCAACGCACAGGTGCCGGCTCGGATTGGAGACCCCGGTTCGGATCTGGATGAGGCAGACCCGACCCGCCTGCATTAATCTACACAAAACTTCGCAATGTCTTCGGCTCGAAAGCTCCGCACCGGTTCGGATCAGGACCGAACCGATCCCCTTCGACTCTGCACAGAAGTGCGCGCACGCTCTCTGCTGGAACAACCGGCTCGGTTCGGATCCGATCCGAACCGACTGGGCCTGCTGCTGCCACACTTCAGATTTGACCGATTCTCTTGCCATAACCACCTCGTACAAACGCGGATCGGCCTCCACCTGTCCTAGCACGACGTGATGACCACTTCTCCACTACTTCCGAGATCACCTCAGCGCGTGCCACGTGCGCCTCCGATCCGAACCGATTCAGACTCCCTGGCACTCCTCTACGCCTGTAAATACACAACAACATGGCCATTTCAAGGGACTTTTGGCACTTGTTCTGGAGGGATTCCACCATTATCGACACAAGGACTTTGTGAACGGCGGAAGACCGCCCTCTAATCAATCAAAACACGAGGATTTCGTGTATAATCTTCCCTTTAATCTCCTCTTCTTCACTGTAAACACGAGGATTTCGTGTATAAACTGCAAACAAACATCAATGTAATAGTTTTCTTAGGATTTAAGAAACTATAAAGTGGACGAAGGCTTGGATTGAGCCGAACAACTATAAAAATATTGTGCGTCTCCTTTACTTTTACTGCTTTTTCTGTATTGTTCTGTGGTCGTGAGGTTGTCACGTTGAATTTGGGTGTTAGTACCAAAATTTGGTCTAACATTTTCACACATATTTGCTTTCTCTTCTTCGCAGGTATGGATTATACTTGCAGCTGGCAGGCCTGGCGCGGCCTTGGATTTCTTGGATTATCCAGAACACATCTTCCTTCATTCAGCAAGACCGCCCTCTAATCAATCAAAACACGAGGATTTCGTGTATAATCTTCCCTTTAATCTCCTCTTCTTCACTGTAAACACGAGGATTTCGTGTATAAACTGCAAACAAACATCATTGTAATAGTTTTCTTAGGATTTAAGAAACTATAAAGTGGACGTAGGCTTGGATTGAGCCGAACCACTATAAAAATATTGTGCGTCTCCTTTACTTTTACTGCTTTTTCTGCATTGTTCTGTGGTCGTGAGGTTGTCACGTTGAATTTGGGTGTTAGTACCAAAATTTGGTCTAACATTTTCACACATATTTGCTTTCTCTTCTTCGTAGGTATGGATTATACTTGCAGCTGGCAGGCCCGGCGCGGCCTTGGATTTCTTGGATTATCCAGAACACATCTTCCTTCATTCAGCAAGATATGTTCTAGAGGGCAAAATGTTGACCCGCGTTTTAGTCAAAGCAGTCATGCATGGAATCTCTTCTCAACAATACGCTCAAGTGTTGGGAATACCGTCAGAAGACAGCAAGCGATTTGGTTGAAATCGCATCACAAACAAAGAATGGCCCGGAACTCCTATCAGACGACCTTTTCTGGGCCCGAAATCATCAGTTACGGAGCTGAGCTCTGTAATTCTCGTAGCTCTCTGAATAAGCTTCAGTTTGAGCTTTGGTTCAACTCAATCGGACTTACGGTTTGAAAGTTATGCCCATTTCCGTGAACGCATGCAGAACCGGAAACTTGGATTTGGAATTAGCATATCCCTTTCGGATCGGATCGGCTCGGCCTAGGAGGACCGGATCGGATTAAGACATCACTCCTTCACCAACACAGCATCTTCCCTTCAACGCACAGGTGCCGGCTCGGATTGGAGACCCCGGTTCGGATCTGGATGAGGCAGACCCGACCCGCCTGCATTAATCTACACAAAACTTCGCAATGTCTTCGGCTCGAAAGCTCCGCACCGGTTCGGATCAGGACCGAACCGATCCCCTTCGACTCTGCACAGAAGTGCGCGCACGCTCTCTGCTGGAACAACCGGCTCGGTTCGGATCCGATCCGAACCGACTGGGCCTGCTGCTGCCACACTTCAGATTTGACCGATTCTCTTGCCATAACCACCTCGTACAAACGCGGATCGGCCTCCACCTGTCCTAGCACGACGTGATGACCACTTCTCCACTACTTCCGAGATCACCTCAGCGCGTGCCACGTGCGCCTCCGATCCGAACCGATTCAGACTCCCTGGCACTCCTCTACGCCTGTAAATACACAACAACATGGCCATTTCAAGGGACTTTTGGCACTTGTTCTGGAGGGATTCCACCATTATCGACACAAGGACTTTGTGAACGGCGGAAGACCGCCCTCTAGTCAATCAAAACACGAGGATTTCGTGTATAATCTTCCCTTTAATCTCCTCTTCTTCACTGTAAACACGAGGATTTCGTGTATAAACTGCAAACAAACATCAATGTAATAGTTTTCTTAGGATTTAAGAAACTATAAAGTGGACGATGGCTTGGATTGAGCCGAACAACTATAAAAATATTGTGCGTCTCCTTTACTTTTACTGCTTTTTCTGTATTGTTCTGTGGTCGTGAGGTTGTCACGTTGAATTTGGGTGTTAGTACCAAAATTTGGTCTAACATTTTCACACATATTTGCTTTCTCTTCTTCGCAGGTATGGATTATACTTGCAGCTGGCAGGCCTGGCGCGGCCTTGGATTTCTTGGATTATCCAGAACACATCTTCCTTCATTCAGCAAGACCGCCCTCTAATCAATCAAAACACGAGGATTTCGTGTATAATCTTCCCTTTAATCTCCTCTTCTTCACTGTAAACACGAGGATTTCGTGTATAAACTGCAAACAAACATCATTGTAATAGTTTTCTTAGGATTTAAGAAACTATAAAGTGGACGTAGGCTTGGATTGAGCCGAACCACTATAAAAATATTGTGCGTCTCCTTTACTTTTACTGCTTTTTCTGCATTGTTCTGTGGTCGTGAGGTTGTCACGTTGAATTTGGGTGTTAGTACCAAAATTTGGTCTAACATTTTCACACATATTTGCTTTCTCTTCTTCGTAGGTATGGATTATACTTGCAGCTGGCAGGCCCGGCGCGGCCTTGGATTTCTTGGATTATCCAGAACACATCTTCCTTCATTCAGCAAGATATGTTCTAGAGGGCAAAATGTTGACCCGCGTTTTAGTCAAAGCAGTCATGCATGGAATCTCTTCTCAACAATACGCTCAAGTGTTGGGAATACCGTCAGAAGACAGCAAGCGATTTGGTTGAAATCGCATCACAAACAAAGAATGGCCCGGAACTCCTATCAGACGACCTTTTCTGGGCCCGAAATCATCAGTTACGGAGCTGAGCTCTGTAATTCTCGTAGCTCTCTGAATAAGCTTCAGTTTGAGCTTTGGTTCAACTCAATCGGACTTACGGTTTGAAAGTTATGCCCATTTCCGTGAACGCATGCAGAACCGGAAACTTGGATTTGGAATTAGCATATCCCTTTCGGATCGGATCGGCTCGGCCTAGGAGGACCGGATCGGATTAAGACATCACTCCTTCACCAACACAGCATCTTCCCTTCAACGCACAGGTGCCGGCTCGGATTGGAGACCCCGGTTCGGATCGGGATGAGGCAGACCCGACCCGCCTGCATTAATCTACACAAAACTTCGCAATGTCTTCGGCTCGAAAGCTCCGCACCGGTTCGGATCAGGACCGAACCGATCCCCTTCGACTCTGCACAGAAGTGCGCGCACGCTCTCTGCTGGAACAACCGGCTCGGTTCGGATCCGATCCGAACCGACTGGGCCTGCTGCTGCCACACTTCAGATTTGACCGATTCTCTTGCCATAACCACCTCGTACAAACGCGGATCGGCCTCCACCTGTCCTAGCACGACGTGATGACCACTTCTCCACTACTTCCGAGATCACCTCAGCGCGTGCCACGTGCGCCTCCGATCCGAACCGATTCAGACTCCCTGGCACTCCTCTACGCCTGTAAATACACAACAACATGGCCATTTCAAGGGACTTTTGGCACTTGTTCTGGAGGGATTCCACCATTATCGACACAAGGACTTTGTGAACGGCGGAAGACCGCCCTCTAATCAATCAAAACACGAGGATTTCGTGTATAATCTTCCCTTTAATCTCCTCTTCTTCACTGTAAACACGAGGATTTCGTGTATAAACTGCAAACAAACATCAATGTAATAGTTTTCTTAGGATTTAAGAAACTATAAAGTGGACGAAGGCTTGGATTGAGCCGAACAACTATAAAAATATTGTGCGTCTCCTTTACTTTTACTGCTTTTTCTGTATTGTTCTGTGGTCGTGAGGTTGTCACGTTGAATTTGGGTGTTAGTACCAAAATTTGGTCTAACATTTTCACACATATTTGCTTTCTCTTCTTCGCAGGTATGGATTATACTTGCAGCTGGCAGGCCTGGCGCGGCCTTGGATTTCTTGGATTATCCAGAACACATCTTCCTTCATTCAGCAAGACCGCCCTCTAATCAATCAAAACACGAGGATTTCGTGTATAATCTTCCCTTTAATCTCCTCTTCTTCACTGTAAACACGAGGATTTCGTGTATAAACTGCAAACAAACATCATTGTAATTGTTTTCTTAGGATTTAAGAAACTATAAAGTGGACGTAGGCTTGGATTGAGCCGAACCACTATAAAAATATTGTGCGTCTCCTTTACTTTTACTGCTTTTTCTGCATTGTTCTGTGGTCGTGAGGTTGTCACGTTGAATTTGGGTGTTAGTACCAAAATTTGGTCTAACATTTTCACACATATTTGCTTTCTCTTCTTCGTAGGTATGGATTATACTTGCAGCTGGCAGGCCCGGCGCAGCCTTGGATTTCTTGGATTATCCAGAACACATCTTCCTTCATTCAGCAAGATATGTTCTAGAGGGCAAAATGTTGACCCGCGTTTTAGTCAAAGCAGTCATGCATGGAATCTCTTCTCAACAATACGCTCAAGTGTTGGGAATACCGTCAGAAGACAGCAAGCGATTTGGTTGAAATCGCATCACAAACAAAGAATGGCCCGGAACTCCTATCAGACGACCTTTTCTGGGCCCGAAATCATCAGTTACGGAGCTGAGCTCTGTAATTCTCGTAGCTCTCTGAATAAGCTTCAGTTTGAGCTTTGGTTCAACTCAATCGGACTTACGGTTTGAAAGTTATGCCCATTTCCGTGAACGCATGCAGAACCGGAAACTTGGATTTGGAATTAGCATATCCCTTTCGGATCGGATCGGCTCGGCCTAGGAGGACCGGATCGGATTAAGACATCACTCCTTCACCAACACAGCATCTTCCCTTCAACGCACAGGTGCCGGCTCGGATTGGAGACCCCGGTTCGGATCGGGATGAGGCAGACCCGACCCGCCTGCATTAATCTACACAAAACTTCGCAATGTCTTCGGCTCGAAAGCTCCGCACCGGTTCGGATCAGGACCGAACCGATCCCCTTCGACTCTGCACAGAAGTGCGCGCACGCTCTCTGCTGGAACAACCGGCTCGGTTCGGATCCGATCCGAACCGACTGGGCCTGCTGCTGCCACACTTCAGATTTGACCGATTCTCTTGCCATAACCACCTCGTACAAACGCGGATCGGCCTCCACCTGTCCTAGCACGACGTGATGACCACTTCTCCACTACTTCCGAGATCACCTCAGCGCGTGCCACGTGCGCCTCCGATCCGAACCGATTCAGACTCCCTGGCACTCCTCTACGCCTGTAAATACACAACAACATGGCCATTTCAAGGGACTTTTGGCACTTGTTCTGGAGGGATTCCACCATTATCGACACAAGGACTTTGTGAACGGCGGAAGACCGCCCTCTAATCAATCAAAACACGAGGATTTCGTGTATAATCTTCCCTTTAATCTCCTCTTCTTCACTGTAAACACGAGGATTTCGTGTATAAACTGCAAACAAACATCAATGTAATAGTTTTCTTAGGATTTAAGAAACTATAAAGTGGACGAAGGCTTGGATTGAGCCGAACAACTATAAAAATATTGTGCGTCTCCTTTACTTTTACTGCTTTTTCTGTATTGTTCTGTGGTCGTGAGGTTGTCACGTTGAATTTGGGTGTTAGTACCAAAATTTGGTCTAACATTTTCACACATATTTGCTTTCTCTTCTTCGCAGGTATGGATTATACTTGCAGCTGGCAGGCCTGGCGCGGCCTTGGATTTCTTGGATTATCCAGAACACATCTTCCTTCATTCAGCAAGACCGCCCTCTAATCAATCAAAACACGAGGATTTCGTGTATAATCTTCCCTTTAATCTCCTCTTCTTCACTGTAAACACGAGGATTTCGTGTATAAACTGCAAACAAACATCATTGTAATTGTTTTCTTAGGATTTAAGAAACTATAAAGTGGACGTAGGCTTGGATTGAGCCGAACCACTATAAAAATATTGTGCGTCTCCTTTACTTTTACTGCTTTTTCTGCATTGTTCTGTGGTCGTGAGGTTGTCACGTTGAATTTGGGTGTTAGTACCAAAATTTGGTCTAACATTTTCACACATATTTGCTTTCTCTTCTTCGTAGGTATGGATTATACTTGCAGCTGGCAGGCCCGGCGCAGCCTTGGATTTCTTGGATTATCCAGAACACATCTTCCTTCATTCAGCAAGATATGTTCTAGAGGGCAAAATGTTGACCCGCGTTTTAGTCAAAGCAGTCATGCATGGAATCTCTTCTCAACAATACGCTCAAGTGTTGGGAATACCGTCAGAAGACAGCAAGCGATTTGGTTGAAATCGCATCACAAACAAAGAATGGCCCGGAACTCCTATCAGACGACCTTTTCTGGGCCCGAAATCATCAGTTACGGAGCTGAGCTCTGTAATTCTCGTAGCTCTCTGAATAAGCTTCAGTTTGAGCTTTGGTTCAACTCAATCGGACTTACGGTTTGAAAGTTATGCCCATTTCCGTGAACGCATGCAGAACCGGAAACTTGGATTTGGAATTAGCATATCCCTTTCGGATCGGATCGGCTCGGCCTAGGAGGACCGGATCGGATTAAGACATCACTCCTTCACCAACACAGCATCTTCCCTTCAACGCACAGGTGCCGGCTCGGATTGGAGACCCCGGTTCGGATCGGGATGAGGCAGACCCGACCCGCCTGCATTAATCTACACAAAACTTCGCAATGTCTTCGGCTCGAAAGCTCCGCACCGGTTCGGATCAGGACCGAACCGATCCCCTTCGACTCTGCACAGAAGTGCGCGCACGCTCTCTGCTGGAACAACCGGCTCGGTTCGGATCCGATCCGAACCGACTGGGCCTGCTGCTGCCACACTTCAGATTTGACCGATTCTCTTGCCATAACCACCTCGTACAAACGCGGATCGGCCTCCACCTGTCATAGCACGACGTGATGACCACTTCTCCACTACTTCCGAGATCACCTCAGCGCGTGCCACGTGCGCCTCCGATACGAACCGATTCAGACTCCCTGGCACTCCTCTACGCCTGTAAATACACAACAACATGGCCATTTCAAGGGACTTTTGGCACTTGTTCTGGAGGGATTCCACCATTATCGACACAAGGACTTTGTGAACGGCGGAAGACCGCCCTCTAATCAATCAAAACACGAGGATTTCGTGTATAATCTTCCCTTTAATCTCCTCTTCTTCACTGTAAACACGAGGATTTCGTGTATAAACTACAAACAAACATCAATGTAATAGTTTTCTTAGGATTTAAGAAACTATAAAGTGGACGAAGGCTTGGATTGAGCCGAACAACTATAAAAATATTGTGCGTCTCCTTTACTTTTACTGCTTTTTCTGTATTGTTCTGTGGTCGTGAGGTTGTCACGTTGAATTTGGGTGTTAGTACCAAAATTTGGTCTAACATTTTCACACATATTTGCTTTCTCTTCTTCGCAGGTATGGATTATACTTGCAGCTGGCAGGCCTGGCGCGGCCTTGGATTTCTTGGATTATCCAGAACACATCTTCCTTCATTCAGCAAGACCGCCCTCTAATCAATCAAAACACGAGGATTTCGTGTATAATCTTCCCTTTAATCTCCTCTTCTTCACTGTAAACACGAGGATTTCGTGTATAAACTGCAAACAAACATCATTGTAATAGTTTTCTTAGGATTTAAGAAACTATAAAGTGGACGTAGGCTTGGATTGAGCCGAACCACTATAAAAATATTGTGCGTCTCCTTTACTTTTACTGCTTTTTCTGCATTGTTCTGTGGTCGTGAGGTTGTCACGTTGAATTTGGGTGTTAGTACCAAAATTTGGTCTAACATTTTCACACATATTTGCTTTCTCTTCTTCGTAGGTATGGATTATACTTGCAGCTGGCAGGCCCGGCGCGGCCTTGGATTTCTTGGATTATCCAGAACACATCTTCCTTCATTCAGCAAGATATGTTCTAGAGGGCAAAATGTTGACCCGCGTTTTAGTCAAAGCAGTCATGCATGGAATCTCTTCTCAACAATACGCTCAAGTGTTGGGAATACCGTCAGAAGACAGCAAGCGATTTGGTTGAAATCGCATCACAAACAAAGAATGGCCCGGAACTCCTATCAGACGACCTTTTCTGGGCCCGAAATCATCAGTTACGGAGCTGAGCTCTGTAATTCTCGTAGCTCTCTGAATAAGCTTCAGTTTGAGCTTTGGTTCAACTCAATCGGACTTACGGTTTGAAAGTTATGCCCATTTCCGTGAACGCATGCAGAACCGGAAACTTGGATTTGGAATTAGCATATCCCTTTCGGATCGGATCGGCTCGGCCTAGGAGGACCGGATCGGATTAAGACATCACTCCTTCACCAACACAGCATCTTCCCTTCAACGCACAGGTGCCGGCTCGGATTGGAGACCCCGGTTCGGATCGGGATGAGGCAGACCCGACCCGCCTGCATTAATCTACACAAAACTTCGCAATGTCTTCGGCTCGAAAGCTCCGCACCGGTTCGGATCAGGACCGAACCGATCCCCTTCGACTCTGCACAGAAGTGCGCGCACGCTCTCTGCTGGAACAACCGGCTCGGTTCGGATCCGATCCGAACCGACTGGGCCTGCTGCTGCCACACTTCAGATTTGACCGATTCTCTTGCCATAACCACCTCGTACAAACGCGGATCGGCCTCCACCTGTCCTAGCACGACGTGATGACCACTTCTCCACTACTTCCGAGATCACCTCAGCGCGTGCCACGTGCGCCTCCGATCCGAACCGATTCAGACTCCCTGGCACTCCTCTACGCCTGTAAATACACAACAACATGGCCATTTCAAGGGACTTTTGGCACTTGTTCTGGAGGGATTCCACCATTATCGACACAAGGACTTTGTGAACGGCGGAAGACCGCCCTCTAGTCAATCAAAACACGAGGATTTCGTGTATAATCTTCCCTTTAATCTCCTCTTCTTCACTGTAAACACGAGGATTTCGTGTATAAACTGCAAACAAACATCAATGTAATAGTTTTCTTAGGATTTAAGAAACTATAAAGTGGACGATGGCTTGGATTGAGCCGAACAACTATAAAAATATTGTGCGTCTCCTTTACTTTTACTGCTTTTTCTGTATTGTTCTGTGGTCGTGAGGTTGTCACGTTGAATTTGGGTGTTAGTACCAAAATTTGGTCTAACATTTTCACACATATTTGCTTTCTCTTCTTCGCAGGTATGGATTATACTTGCAGCTGGCAGGCCTGGCGCGGCCTTGGATTTCTTGGATTATCCAGAACACATCTTCCTTCATTCAGCAAGACCGCCCTCTAATCAATCAAAACACGAGGATTTCGTGTATAATCTTCCCTTTAATCTCCTCTTCTTCACTGTAAACACGAGGATTTCGTGTATAAACTGCAAACAAACATCATTGTAATAGTTTTCTTAGGATTTAAGAAACTATAAAGTGGACGTAGGCTTGGATTGAGCCGAACCACTATAAAAATATTGTGCGTCTCCTTTACTTTTACTGCTTTTTCTGCATTGTTCTGTGGTCGTGAGGTTGTCACGTTGAATTTGGGTGTTAGTACCAAAATTTGGTCTAACATTTTCACACATATTTGCTTTCTCTTCTTCGCAGGTATGGATTATACTTGCAGCTGGCAGGCCCGGCGCGGCCTTGGATTTCTTGGATTATCCAGAACACATCTTCCTTCATTCAGCAAGATATGTTCTAGAGGGCAAAATGTTGACCCGCGTTTTAGTCAAAGCAGTCATGCATGGAATCTCTTCTCAACAATACGCTCAAGTGTTGGGAATACCGTCAGAAGACAGCAAGCGATTTTGTTGAAATCGCATCACAAACAAAGAATGGCCCGGAACTCCTATCAGACGACCTTTTCTGGGCCCGAAATCATCAGTTACGGAGCGGAGCTCTGTAATTCTCGTAGCACTCTGAATAAGCTTCAGTTTGAGCTTTGGTTCAACTCAATCGGACTTACGGTTTGAAAGTTATGCCCATTTCCGTGAACGCATGCAGAACCGGAAACTTGGATTTGGAATTAGCATATCCCTTTCGGATCGGATCGGCTCTGCCTAGGAGGACCGGATCGGATTAAGACATCACTCCTTCACCAACTCAGCATCTTCCCTTCAACGCACAGGTGCCGGCTCGGATTGGAGACCCCGGTTCGGATCGGGATGAGGCAGACCCGACCCGCCTGCATTAATCTACACAAAACTTCGCAATGTCTTCGGCTCGAAAGCTCCGCACCGGTTCTGATCGGGACCGAATCGATCCCCTTCGACTCTGCACAGAAGTGCGCGCACTCTCTCTGCTGGAACAACCGGCTCGGTTCGGATCCGATCTGAACCGACTGGGCCTGCTGCTGCCACACTTCAGATTTGACCGATTCTCTTGCCATAACCACCTCGTACAAACGCGGATCGGCCTCCACCTGTCCTAGCACGACGTGATGACCACTTCTCCACTACTTCCGAGATCACCTCAACGCGTGCCACGTGCGCCTCCGATCCGAACCGATTCAGACTCCCTGGCACTCCTCTACGCCTGTAAATACACAACAACATGGCCATTTCAAGGGACTTTTGGCACTTGTTCTGGAGGGATTCCACCATTATCGACACAAGGACTTTGTGAACGGCGGAAGACCGCCCTCTAATCAATCAAAACACGAGGATTTCGTGTATAATCTTCCCTTTAATCTCCTCTTCTTCACTGTAAACACGAGGATTTCGTGTATAAACTGCAAACAAACATCAATGTAATAGTTTTCTTAGGATTTAAGAAACTATAAAGTGGACGAAGGCTTGGATTGAGCCGAACCACTATAAAAATATTGTGCGTCTCCTTTACTTTTACTGCTTTTTCTGTATTGTTCTGTGGTCGTGAGGTTGTCACGTTGAATTTGGGTGTTAGTACCAAAATTTGGTCTAACATTTTCACACATATTTGCTTTCTCTTCTTCGCAGGTATGGATTATACTTGCAGCTGGCAGGCCTGGCGCGGCCTTGGATTTCTTGGATTATCCAGAACACATCTTCCTTCATTCAGCAAGACCGCCCTCTAATCAATCAAAACACGAGGATTTCGTGTATAATCTTCCCTTTAATCTCCTCTTCTTCACTGTAAACACGAGGATTTCGTGTATAAACTGCAAACAAACATCATTGTAATAGTTTTCTTAGGATTTAAGAAACTATAAAGTGGACGTAGGCTTGGATTGAGCCGAACCACTATAAAAATATTGTGCGTCTCCTTTACTTTTACTGCTTTTTCTGCATTGTTCTGTGGTCGTGAGGTTGTCACGTTGAATTTGGGTGTTAGTACCAAAATTTGGTCTAACATTTTCACACATATTTGCTTTCTCTTCTTCGCAGGTATGGATTATACTTGCAGCTGGCAGGCCCGGCGCGGCCTTGGATTTCTTGGATTATCCAGAACACATCTTCCTTCATTCAGCAAGATATGTTCTAGAGGGCAAAATGTTGACCCGCGTTTTAGTCAAAGCAGTCATGCATGGAATCTCTTCTCAACAATACGCTCAAGTGTTGGGAATACCGTCAGAAGACAGCAAGCGATTTGGTTGAAATCGCATCACAAACAAAGAATGGCCCGGAACTCCTATCAGACGACCTTTTCTGGGCCCGAAATCATCAGTTACGGAGCTGAGCTCTGTAATTCTCGTAGCTCTCTGAATAAGCTTCAGTTTGAGCTTTGGTTCAACTCAATCGGACTTACGGTTTGAAAGTTATGCCCATTTCCGTGAACGCATGCAGAACCGGAAACTTGGATTTGGAATTAGCATATCCCTTTCGGATCGGATCGGCTCGGCCTAGGAGGACCGGATCGGATTAAGACATCACTCCTTCACCAACACAGCATCTTCCCTTCAACGCACAGGTGCCGGCTCGGATTGGAGACCCCGGTTCGGATCGGGATGAGGCAGACCCGACCCGCCTGCATTAATCTACACAAAACTTCGCAATGTCTTCGGCTCGAAAGCTCCGCACCGGTTCGGATCAGGACCGAACCGATCCCCTTCGACTCTGCACAGAAGTGCGCGCACGCTCTCTGCTGGAACAACCGGCTCGGTTCGGATCCGATCCGAACCGACTGGGCCTGCTGCTGCCACACTTCAGATTTGACCGATTCTCTTGCCATAACCACCTCGTACAAACGCGGATCGGCCTCCACCTGTCCTAGCACGACGTGATGACCACTTCTCCACTACTTCCGAGATCACCTCAGCGCGTGCCACGTGCGCCTCCGATCCGAACCGATTCAGACTCCCTGGCACTCCTCTACGCCTGTAAATACACAACAACATGGCCATTTCAAGGGACTTTTGGCACTTGTTCTGGAGGGATTCCACCATTATCGACACAAGGACTTTGTGAACGGCGGAAGACCGCCCTCTAGTCAATCAAAACACGAGGATTTCGTGTATAATCTTCCCTTTAATCTCCTCTTCTTCACTGTAAACACGAGGATTTCGTGTATAAACTGCAAACAAACATCAATGTAATAGTTTTCTTAGGATTTAAGAAACTATAAAGTGGACGATGGCTTGGATTGAGCCGAACAACTATAAAAATATTGTGCGTCTCCTTTACTTTTACTGCTTTTTCTGTATTGTTCTGTGGTCGTGAGGTTGTCACGTTGAATTTGGGTGTTAGTACCAAAATTTGGTCTAACATTTTCACACATATTTGCTTTCTCTTCTTCGCAGGTATGGATTATACTTGCAGCTGGCAGGCCTGGCGCGGCCTTGGATTTCTTGGATTATCCAGAACACATCTTCCTTCATTCAGCAAGACCGCCCTCTAATCAATCAAAACACGAGGATTTCGTGTATAATCTTCCCTTTAATCTCCTCTTCTTCACTGTAAACACGAGGATTTCGTGTATAAACTGCAAACAAACATCATTGTAATAGTTTTCTTAGGATTTAAGAAACTATAAAGTGGACGTAGGCTTGGATTGAGCCGAACCACTATAAAAATATTGTGCGTCTCCTTTACTTTTACTGCTTTTTCTGCATTGTTCTGTGGTCGTGAGGTTGTCACGTTGAATTTGGGTGTTAGTACCAAAATTTGGTCTAACATTTTCACACATATTTGCTTTCTCTTCTTCGCAGGTATGGATTATACTTGCAGCTGGCAGGCCCGGCGCGGCCTTGGATTTCTTGGATTATCCAGAACACATCTTCCTTCATTCAGCAAGATATGTTCTAGAGGGCAAAATGTTGACCCGCGTTTTAGTCAAAGCAGTCATGCATGGAATCTCTTCTCAACAATACGCTCAAGTGTTGGGAATACCGTCAGAAGACAGCAAGCGATTTTGTTGAAATCGCATCACAAACAAAGAATGGCCCGGAACTCCTATCAGACGACCTTTTCTGGGCCCGAAATCATCAGTTACGGAGCGGAGCTCTGTAATTCTCGTAGCACTCTGAATAAGCTTCAGTTTGAGCTTTGGTTCAACTCAATCGGACTTACGGTTTGAAAGTTATGCCCATTTCCGTGAACGCATGCAGAACCGGAAACTTGGATTTGGAATTAGCATATCCCTTTCGGATCGGATCGGCTCTGCCTAGGAGGACCGGATCGGATTAAGACATCACTCCTTCACCAACTCAGCATCTTCCCTTCAACGCACAGGTGCCGGCTCGGATTGGAGACCCCGGTTCGGATCGGGATGAGGCAGACCCGACCCGCCTGCATTAATCTACACAAAACTTCGCAATGTCTTCGGCTCGAAAGCTCCGCACCGGTTCTGATCGGGACCGAATCGATCCCCTTCGACTCTGCACAGAAGTGCGCGCACTCTCTCTGCTGGAACAACCGGCTCGGTTCGGATCCGATCTGAACCGACTGGGCCTGCTGCTGCCACACTTCAGATTTGACCGATTCTCTTGCCATAACCACCTCGTACAAACGCGGATCGGCCTCCACCTGTCCTAGCACGACGTGATGACCACTTCTCCACTACTTCCGAGATCACCTCAGCGCGTGCCACGTGCGCCTCCGATCCGAACCGATTCAGACTCCCTGGCACTCCTCTACGCCTGTAAATACACAACAACATGGCCATTTCAAGGGACTTTTGGCACTTGTTCTGGAGGGATTCCACCATTATCGACACAAGGACTTTGTGAACGGCGGAAGACCGCCCTCTAATCAATCAAAACACGAGGATTTCGTGTATAATCTTCCCTTTAATCTCCTCTTCTTCACTGTAAACACGAGGATTTCGTGTATAAACTGCAAACAAACATCAATGTAATAGTTTTCTTAGGATTTAAGAAACTATAAAGTGGACGAAGGCTTGGATTGAGCCGAACCACTATAAAAATATTGTGCGTCTCCTTTACTTTTACTGCTTTTTCTGTATTGTTCTGTGGTCGTGAGGTTGTCACGTTGAATTTGGGTGTTAGTACCAAAATTTGGTCTAACATTTTCACACATATTTGCTTTCTCTTCTTCGCAGGTATGGATTATACTTGCAGCTGGCAGGCCTGGCGCGGCCTTGGATTTCTTGGATTATCCAGAACACATCTTCCTTCATTCAGCAAGACCGCCCTCTAATCAATCAAAACACGAGGATTTCGTGTATAATCTTCCCTTTAATCTCCTCTTCTTCACTGTAAACACGAGGATTTCGTGTATAAACTGCAAACAAACATCATTGTAATAGTTTTCTTAGGATTTAAGAAACTATAAAGTGGACGTAGGCTTGGATTGAGCCGAACCACTATAAAAATATTGTGCGTCTCCTTTACTTTTACTGCTTTTTCTGCATTGTTCTGTGGTCGTGAGGTTGTCACGTTGAATTTGGGTGTTAGTACCAAAATTTGGTCTAACATTTTCACACATATTTGCTTTCTCTTCTTCGCAGGTATGGATTATACTTGCAGCTGGCAGGCCCGGCGCGGCCTTGGATTTCTTGGATTATCCAGAACACATCTTCCTTCATTCAGCAAGATATGTTCTAGAGGGCAAAATGTTGACCCGCGTTTTAGTCAAAGCAGTCATGCATGGAATCTCTTCTCAACAATACGCTCAAGTGTTGGGAATACCGTCAGAAGACAGCAAGCGATTTGGTTGAAATCGCATCACAAACAAAGAATGGCCCGGAACTCCTATCAGACGACCTTTTCTGGGCCCGAAATCATCAGTTACGGAGCTGAGCTCTGTAATTCTCGTAGCTCTCTGAATAAGCTTCAGTTTGAGCTTTGGTTCAACTCAATCGGACTTACGGTTTGAAAGTTATGCCCATTTCCGTGAACGCATGCAGAACCGGAAACTTGGATTTGGAATTAGCATATCCCTTTCGGATCGGATCGGCTCTGCCTAGGAGGACCGGATCGGATTAAGACATCACTCCTTCACCAACTCAGCATCTTCCCTTCAACGCACAGGTGCCGGCTCGGATTGGAGACCCCGGTTCGGATCGGGATGAGGCAGACCCGACCCGCCTGCATTAATCTACACAAAACTTCGCAATGTCTTCGGCTCGAAAGCTCCGCACCGGTTCGGATCGGGACCGAACCGATCCCCTTCGACTCTGCACAGAAGTGCGCGCACGCTCTCTGCTGGAACAACCGGCTCGGTTCGGATCCGATCCGAACCGACTGGGCCTGCTGCTGCCACACTTCAGATTTGACCGATTCTCTTGCCATAACCACCTCGTACAAACGCGGATCGGCCTCCACCTGTCCTAGCACGACGTGATGACCACTTCTCCACTACTTCCGAGATCACCTCAGCGCGTGCCACGTGCGCCTCCGATCCGAACCGATTCAGACTCCCTGGCACTCCTCTACGCCTGTAAATACACAACAACATGGCCATTTCAAGGGACTTTTGGCACTTGTTCTGGAGGGATTCCACCATTATCGACACAAGGACTTTGTGAACGGCGGAAGACCGCCCTCTAATCAATAAAAACACGAGGATTTCGTGTATAATCTTCCCTTTAATCTCCTCTTCTTCACTGTAAACACGAGGATTTAGTGTATAAATTGCAAACAAACATCAATGTAATAGTTTTCTTAGGATTTAAGAAACTATAAAGTGGACGAAGGCTTGGATTGAGCCGAACCACTATAAAAATATTGTGCGTCTCCTTTACTTTTACTGCTTTTTCTGTATTGTTCTGTGGTCGTGAGGTTGTCACGTTGAATTTGGGTGTTAGTACCAAAATTTGGTCTAACATTTTCACACATATTTGCTTTCTCTTCTTCGCAGGTATGGATTATACTTGCAGCTGGCAGGCCCGGCGCGGCCTTGGATTTCTTGGATTATCTAGAACACATCTTCCTTCATTCAGCAAGATATGTTCTAGGGGGCAAAATGTTGACCCGCGTTTTAGTCAAAGCAGTCATGCATGGAATCTCTTCTCAACAATACGCTCAAGTGTTGGGAATACCGTCAGAAGACAGCAAGCGATTTGGTTGAAATCGCATCACAAACAAAGAATGGCCCGGAACTCCTATCAGACGACCTTTTCTGGGCCCGAAATCATCAGTTACAGAGCTGAGCTCTGTAATTCTCGTAGCACTCTGAATAAGCTTCAGTTTGAGCTTTGGTTCAACTCAATCGGACTTACGGTTTGAAAGTTATGCCCATTTCCGTGAACGCATGCAGAACCGGAAACTTGGATTTGGAATTAGCATATCCCTTTCGGATCGGATCGGCTCTGCCTAGGAGGACCGGATCGGATTAAGACATCACTCCTTCACCAACTCAGCATCTTCCCTTCAACGCACAGGTGCCGGCTCGGATTGGAGACCCCGGTTCGGATCGGGATGAGGCAGACCCGACCCGCCTGCATTAATCTACACAAAACTTCGCAATGTCTTCGGCTCGAAAGCTCCGCACCGGTTCTGATCGGGACCGAACCGATCCCCTTCGACTCTGCACAGAAGTGCGCGCACGCTCTCTGCTGGAACAACCGGCTCGGTTCGGATCCGATCTGAACCGACTGGGCCTGCTGCTGCCACACTTCAGATTTGACCGATTCTCTTGCCATAACCACCTCGTACAAACGCGGATCGGCCTCCACCTGTCCTAGCACGACGTGATGACCACTTCTCCACTACTTCCGAGATCACCTCAGCGCGTGCCACGTGCGCCTCCGATCCGAACCGATTCAGACTCCCTGGCACTCCTCTACGCCTGTAAATACACAACAACATGGCCATTTCAAGGGACTTTTGGCACTTGTTCTGGAGGGATTCCACCATTATCGACACAAGGACTTTGTGAACGGCGGAAGACCGCCCTCTAATCAATCAAAACACGAGGATTTCGTGTATAATCTTCCCTTTAATCTCCTCTTCTTCACTGTAAACACGAGGATTTCGTGTATAAACTGCAAACAAACATCAATGTAATAGTTTTCTTAGGATTTAAGAAACTATAAAGTGGACGAAGGCTTGGATTGAGCCGAACCACTATAAAAATATTGTGCGTCTCCTTTACTTTTACTGCTTTTTCTGTATTGTTCTGTGGTCGTGAGGTTGTCACGTTGAATTTGGGTGTTAGTACCAAAATTTGGTCTAACATTTTCACACATATTTGCTTTCTCTTCTTCGCAGGTATGGATTATACTTGCAGCTGGCAGGCCTGGCGCGGCCTTGGATTTCTTGGATTATCCAGAACACATCTTCCTTCATTCAGCAAGACCGCCCTCTAATCAATCAAAACACGAGGATTTCGTGTATAATCTTCCCTTTAATCTCCTCTTCTTCACTGTAAACACGAGGATTTCGTGTATAAACTGCAAACAAACATCATTGTAATAGTTTTCTTAGGATTTAAGAAACTATAAAGTGGACGTAGGCTTGGATTGAGCCGAACCACTATAAAAATATTGTGCGTCTCCTTTACTTTTACTGCTTTTTCTGCATTGTTCTGTGGTCGTGAGGTTGTCACGTTGAATTTGGGTGTTAGTACCAAAATTTGGTCTAACATTTTCACACATATTTGCTTTCTCTTCTTCGCAGGTATGGATTATACTTGCAGCTGGCAGGCCCGGCGCGGCCTTGGATTTCTTGGATTATCCAGAACACATCTTCCTTCATTCAGCAAGATATGTTCTAGAGGGCAAAATGTTGACCCGCGTTTTAGTCAAAGCAGTCATGCATGGAATCTCTTCTCAACAATACGCTCAAGTGTTGGGAATACCGTCAGAAGACAGCAAGCGATTTGGTTGAAATCGCATCACAAACAAAGAATGGCCCGGAACTCCTATCAGACGACCTTTTCTGGGCCCGAAATCATCAGTTACGGAGCTGAGCTCTGTAATTCTCGTAGCTCTCTGAATAAGCTTCAGTTTGAGCTTTGGTTCAACTCAATCGGACTTACGGTTTGAAAGTTATGCCCATTTCCGTGAACGCATGCAGAACCGGAAACTTGGATTTGGAATTAGCATATCCCTTTCGGATCGGATCGGCTCTGCCTAGGAGGACCGGATCGGATTAAGACATCACTCCTTCACCAACTCAGCATCTTCCCTTCAACGCACAGGTGCCGGCTCGGATTGGAGACCCCGGTTCGGATCGGGATGAGGCAGACCCGACCCGCCTGCATTAATCTACACAAAACTTCGCAATGTCTTCGGCTCGAAAGCTCCGCACCGGTTCGGATCGGGACCGAACCGATCCCCTTCGACTCTGCACAGAAGTGCGCGCACGCTCTCTGCTGGAACAACCGGCTCGGTTCGGATCCGATCCGAACCGACTGGGCCTGCTGCTGCCACACTTCAGATTTGACCGATTCTCTTGCCATAACCACCTCGTACAAACGCGGATCGGCCTCCACCTGTCCTAGCACGACGTGATGACCACTTCTCCACTACTTCCGAGATCACCTCAGCGCGTGCCACGTGCGCCTCCGATCCGAACCGATTCAGACTCCCTGGCACTCCTCTACGCCTGTAAATACACAACAACATGGCCATTTCAAGGGACTTTTGGCACTTGTTCTGGAGGGATTCCACCATTATCGACACAAGGACTTTGTGAACGGCGGAAGACCGCCCTCTAATCAATAAAAACACGAGGATTTCGTGTATAATCTTCCCTTTAATCTCCTCTTCTTCACTGTAAACACGAGGATTTAGTGTATAAATTGCAAACAAACATCAATGTAATAGTTTTCTTAGGATTTAAGAAACTATAAAGTGGACGAAGGCTTGGATTGAGCCGAACCACTATAAAAATATTGTGCGTCTCCTTTACTTTTACTGCTTTTTCTGTATTGTTCTGTGGTCGTGAGGTTGTCACGTTGAATTTGGGTGTTAGTACCAAAATTTGGTCTAACATTTTCACACATATTTGCTTTCTCTTCTTCGCAGGTATGGATTATACTTGCAGCTGGCAGGCCCGGCGCGGCCTTGGATTTCTTGGATTATCTAGAACACATCTTCCTTCATTCAGCAAGATATGTTCTAGGGGGCAAAATGTTGACCCGCGTTTTAGTCAAAGCAGTCATGCATGGAATCTCTTCTCAACAATACGCTCAAGTGTTGGGAATACCGTCAGAAGACAGCAAGCGATTTGGTTGAAATCGCATCACAAACAAAGAATGGCCCGGAACTCCTATCAGACGACCTTTTCTAGGACCGAAATCATCAGTTACGGAGCTAAGCTCTGTAATTCTCGTAGCTCTCTGAATTAGCTTCAGTTTGAGCTTTGGTTCAAATCAATCGGACTTACGGTTTGAAAGTTATGCCCATTTCCGTGAACGCATGCAGAACCGGAAACTTGGATTTGGAATTAGCATATCCCTTTCGGATCGGATCGGCTCGGCCTAGGAGGAACGGATCGGATTAAGACATCACTCCTTCACCAACTCAGCATCTTCCCTTCAACGCACAGGTGCCGGCTCGGATTGGAGACCCCGGTTCGGATCGGGATGAGGCAGACCCGACCCGCCTGCATTAATCTACACAAAACTTCGCAATGTCTTCGGCTCGAAAGCTCCGCACCGGTTCGGATCGGGACCGAACCGATCCCCTTCGACTCTGCACAGAAGTGCGCGCACGCTCTCTGCTGGAACAACCGGCTCGGTTCGGATCCGATCCGAACCGACTGGGCCTGCTGCTGCCACACTTCAGATTTGACCGATTCTCTTGCCATAACCACCTCGTACAAACGCGGATCGGCCTCCACCTGTCCTAGCACGACGTGATGACCACTTCTCCACTACTTCCGAGATCACCTCAGCGCGTGCCACGTGCGCCTCCGATCCGAACCGATTCAGACTCCCTGGCACTCCTCTACGCCTGTAAATACACAACAACATGGCCATTTCAAGGGACTTTTGGCACTTGTTCTGGAGGGATTCCACCATTATCGACACAAGGACTTTGTGAACGGCGGAAGACCGCCCTCTAATCAATAAAAACACGAGGATTTCGTGTATAATCTTCCCTTTAATCTCCTCTTCTTCACTGTAAACACGAGGATTTAGTGTATAAATTGCAAACAAACATCAATGTAATAGTTTTCTTAGGATTTAAGAAACTATAAAGTGGACGAAGGCTTGGATTGAGCCGAACCACTATAAAAATATTGTGCGTCTCCTTTACTTTTACTGCTTTTTCTGTATTGTTCTGTGGTCGTGAGGTTGTCACGTTGAATTTGGGTGTTAGTACCAAAATTTGGTCTAACATTTTCACACATATTTGCTTTCTCTTCTTCGCAGGTATGGATTATACTTGCAGCTGGCAGGCCCGGCGCGGCCTTGGATTTCTTGGATTATCTAGAACACATCTTCCTTCATTCAGCAAGATATGTTCTAGGGGGAAAAATGTTGACCCGCGTTTTAGTCAAAGCAGTCATGCATGGAATCTCTTCTCAACAATACGCTCAAGTGTTGGGAATACCGTCAGAAGACAGCAAGCGATTTGGTTGAAATCGCATCACAAACAAAGAATGGCCCGGAACTCCTATCAGACGACCTTTTCTAGGACCGAAATCATCAGTTACGGAGCTAAGCTCTGTAATTCTCGTAGCTCTCTGAATTAGCTTCAGTTTGAGCTTTGGTTCAAATCAATCGGACTTACGGTTTGAAAGTTATGCCCATTTCCGTGAACGCATGCAGAACCGGAAACTTGGATTTGGAATTAGCATATCCCTTTCGGATCGGATCGGCTCGGCCTAGGAGGAACGGATCGGATTAAGACATCACTCCTTCACCAACTCAGCATCTTCCCTTCAACGCACAGGTGCCGGCTCGGATTGGAGACCCCGGTTCGGATCGGGATGAGGCAGACCCGACCCGCCTGCATTAATCTACACAAAACTTCGCAATGTCTTCGGCTCGAAAGCTCCGCACCGGTTCGGATCGGGACCGAACCGATCCCCTTCGACTCTGCACAGAAGTGCGCGCACGCTCTCTGCTGGAACAACCGGCTCGGTTCGGATCCGATCCGAACCGACTGGGCCTGCTGCTGCCACACTTCAGATTTGACCGATTCTCTTGCCATAACCACCTCGTACAAACGCGGATCGGCCTCCACCTGTCCTAGCACGACGTGATGACCACTTCTCCACTACTTCCGAGATCACCTCAGCGCATGCCACGTGTGCCTCCGATCCGAACCGATTCAGACTCCCTGGCACTCCTCTACGCCTGTAAATACACAACAACATGGCCATTTCAAGGGACTTTTGGCACTTGTTCTGGAGGGATTCCACCATTATCGACACAAGGACTTTGTGAACGGCGGAAGACCGCCCTCTAATCAATCAAAACACGAGGATTTCGTGTATAATCTTCCCTTTAATCTCCTCTTCTTCACTGTAAACACGAGGATTTAGTGTATAAATTGCAAACAAACATCAATGTAATAGTTTTCTTAGGATTTAAGAAACTATAAAGTGGACGAAGGCTTGGATTGAGCCGAACCACTATAAAAATATTGTGCGTCTCCTTTACTTTTACTGCTTTTTCTGTATTGTTCTGTGGTCGTGAGGTTGTCACGTTGAATTTGGGTGTTAGTACCAAAATTTGGTCTAACATTTTCACACATATTTGCTTTCTCTTCTTCGCAGGTATGGATTATACTTGCAGCTGGCAGGCCCGGCGCGGCCTTGGATTTCTTGGATTATCTAGAACACATCTTCCTTCATTCAGCAAGATATGTTCTAGGGGGCAAAATGTTGACCCGCGTTTTAGTCAAAGCAGTAATGCATGGAATCTCTTCTCAACAATACGCTCAAGTGTTGGGAATACCGTCAGAAGACAGCAAGCGATTTGGTTGAAATCGCATCACAAACAAAGAATGGCCCGGAACTCCTATCAGACGACCTTTTCTAGGACCGAAATCATCAGTTACGGAGCTAAGCTCTGTAATTCTCGTAGCTCTCTGAATTAGCTTCAGTTTGAGCTTTGGTTCAAATCAATCGGACTTACGGTTTGAAAGTTATGCCCATTTCCGTGAACGCATGCAGAACCGGAAACTTGGATTTGGAATTAGCATATCCCTTTCGGATCGGATCGGCTCGGCCTAGGAGGAACGGATCGGATTAAGACATCACTCCTTCACCAACTCAGCATCTTCCCTTCAACGCACAGGTGCCGGCTCGGATTGGAGACCCCGGTTCGGATCGGGATGAGGCAGACCCGACCCGCCTGCATTAATCTACACAAAACTTCGCAATGTCTTCGGCTCGAAAGCTCCGCACCGGTTCGGATCGGGACCGAACCGATCCCCTTCGACTCTGCACAGAAGTGCGCGCACGCTCTCTGCTGGAACAACCGGCTCGGTTCGGATCCGATCCGAACCGACTGGGCCTGCTGCTGCCACACTTCAGATTTGACCGATTCTCTTGCCATAACCACCTCGTACAAACGCGGATCGGCCTCCACCTGTCCTAGCACGACGTGATGACCACTTCTCCACTACTTCCGAGATCACCTCAGCGCATGCCACGTGTGCCTCCGATCCGAACCGATTCAGACTCCCTGGCACTCCTCTACGCCTGTAAATACACAACAACATGGCCATTTCAAGGGACTTTTGGCACTTGTTCTGGAGGGATTCCACCATTATCGACACAAGGACTTTGTGAACGGCGGAAGACCGCCCTCTAATCAATCAAAACACGAGGATTTCGTGTATAATCTTCCCTTTAATCTCCTCTTCTTCACTGTAAACACGAGGATTTAGTGTATAAATTGCAAACAAACATCAATGTAATAGTTTTCTTAGGATTTAAGAAACTATAAAGTGGACGAAGGCTTGGATTGAGCCGAACCACTATAAAAATATTGTGCGTCTCCTTTACTTTTACTGCTTTTTCTGTATTGTTCTGTGGTCGTGAGGTTGTCACGTTGAATTTGGGTGTTAGTACCAAAATTTGGTCTAACATTTTCACACATATTTGCTTTCTCTTCTTCGCAGGTATGGATTATACTTGCAGCTGGCAGGCCTGGCGCGGCCTTGGATTTCTTGGATTATCCAGAACACATCTTCCTTCATTCAGCAAGACCGCCCTCTAATCAATCAAAACACGAGGATTTCGTGTATAATCTTCCCTTTAATCTCCTCTTCTTCACTGTAAACACGAGGATTTCGTGTATAAACTGCAAACAAACATCATTGTAATAGTTTTCTTAGGATTTAAGAAACTATAAAGTGGACGTAGGCTTGGATTGAGCCGAACCACTATAAAAATATTGTGCGTCTCCTTTACTTTTACTGCTTTTTCTGCATTGTTCTGTGGTCGTGAGGTTGTCACGTTGAATTTGGGTGTTAGTACCAAAATTTGGTCTAACATTTTCACACATATTTGCTTTCTCTTCTTCGCAGGTATGGATTATACTTGCAGCTGGCAGGCCCGGCGCGGCCTTGGATTTCTTGGATTATCTAGAACACATCTTCCTTCATTCAGCAAGATATGTTCTAGGGGGCAAAATGTTGACCCGCGTTTTAGTCAAAGCAGTCATGCATGGAATCTCTTCTCAACAATACGCTCAAGTGTTGGGAATACCGTCAGAAGACAGCAAGCGATTTGGTTGAAATCGCATCACAAACAAAGAATGGCCCGGAACTCCTATCAGACGACCTTTTCTAGGACCGAAATCATCAGTTACGGAGCTAAGCTCTGTAATTCTCGTAGCTCTCTGAATTAGCTTCAGTTTGAGCTTTGGTTCAAATCAATCGGACTTACGGTTTGAAAGTTATGCCCATTTCCGTGAACGCATGCAGAACCAGAAACTTGGATTTGGAATTAGCATATCCCTTTCGGATCGGATCGGCTCGGCCTAGGAGGACCGGATCGGATTAAGACATCACTCCTTCACCAACTCAGCATCTTCCCTTCAACGCACAGGTGCCGGCTCGGATTGGAGACCCCGGTTCGGATCGGGATGAGGCAGACCCGACCCGCCTTCATTAATCTACACAAAACTTCGCAATGTCTTCGGCTCGAAAGCTCCGCACCGGTTCGGATCGGGACCGAACCGATCCCCTTCGACTCTGCACAGAAGTGCGCGCACACTCTCTGCTGGAACAACCGGCTCGGTTCGGATCCGATCCGAACCGACTGGGCCTGCTGCTGCCACACTTCAGATTTGACCGATTCTCTTGCCATAACCACCTCGTACAAACGCGGATCGGCCTCCACCTGTCCTAGCACGACGTGATGACCACTTCTCCACTACTTCCGAGATCACCTCAGCGCGTGCCACGTGCGCCTCCGATCCGAACCGATTCAGACTCCCTGGCACTCCTCTACGCCTGTAAATACACAACAACATGGCCATTTCAAGGGACTTTTGGCACTTGTTCTGGAGGGATTCCACCATTATCGACACAAGGACTTTGTGAACGGCGGAAGACCGCCCTCTAATCAATCAAAACACGAGGATTTCGTGTATAATCTTCCCTTTAATCTCCTCTTCTTCACTGTAAACACGAGGATTTCGTGTATAAACTGCAAACAAACATCAATGTAATAGTTTTCTTAGGATTTAAGAAACTATAAAGTGGACGAAGGCTTGGATTGAGCCGAACCACTATAAAAATATTGTGCGTCTCCTTTACTTTTACTGCTTTTTCTGTATTGTTCTGTGGTCGTGAGGTTGTCACGTTGAATTTGGGTGTTAGTACCAAAATTTGGTCTAACATTTTCACACATATTTGCTTTCTCTTCTTCGCAGGTATGGATTATACTTGCAGCTGGCAGGCCTGGCGCGACCTTGGATTTCTTGGATTATCCAGAACACATCTTCCTTCATTCAGCAAGACCGCCCTCTAATCAATCAAAACACGAGGATTTCGTGTATAATCTTCCCTTTAATCTCCTCTTCTTCACTGTAAACACGAGGATTTAGTGTATAAATTGCAAACAAACATCAATGTAATAGTTTTCTTAGGATTTAAGAAACTATAAAGTGGACGAAGGCTTGGATTGAGCCGAACCACTATAAAAATATTGTGCGTCTCCTTTACTTTTACTGCTTTTTCTGTATTGTTCTGTGGTCGTGAGGTTGTCACGTTGAATTTGGGTGTTAGTACCAAAATTTGGTCTAACATTTTCACACATATTTGCTTTCTCTTCTTCGCAGGTATGGATTATACTTGCAGCTGGCAGGCCCGGCGCGGCCTTGGATTTCTTGGATTATCTAGAACACATCTTCCTTCATTCAGCAAGATATGTTCTAGGGGGCAAAATGTTGACCCGCGTTTTAGTCAAAGCAGTCATGCATGGAATCTCTTCTCAACAATACGCTCAAGTGTTGGGAATACCGTCAGAAGACAGCAAGCGATTTGGTTGAAATCGCATCACAAACAAAGAATGGCCCGGAACTCCTATCAGACGACCTTTTCTAGGACCGAAATCATCAGTTACGGAGCTAAGCTCTGTAATTCTCGTAGCTCTCTGAATTAGCTTCAGTTTGAGCTTTGGTTCAAATCAATCGGACTTACGGTTTGAAAGTTATGCCCATTTCCGTGAACGCATGCAGAACCGGAAACTTGGATTTGGAATTAGCATATCCCTTTCGGATCGGATCGGCTCGGCCTAGGAGGACCGGATCGGATTAAGACATCACTCCTTCACCAACTCAGCATCTTCCCTTCAACGCACAGGTGCCGGCTCGGATTGGAGACCCCGGTTCGGATCGGGATGAGGCAGACCCGACCCGCCTGCATTAATCTACACAAAACTTCGCAATGTCTTCGGCTCGAAAGCTCCGCACCGGTTCGGATCGGGACCGAACCGATCCCCTTCGACTCTGCACAGAAGTGCGCGCACGCTCTCTGCTGGAACAACCGGCTCGGTTCGGATCCGATCCGAACCGACTGGGCCTGCTGCTGCCACACTTCAGATTTGACCGATTCTCTTGCCATAACCACCTCGTACAAACGCGGATCGGCCTCCACCTGTCCTAGCACGACGTGATGACCACTTCTCCACTACTTCCGAGATCACCTCAGCGCGTGCCACGTGCGCCTCCGATCCGAACCGATTCAGACTCCCTGGCACTCCTCTACGCCTGTAAATACACAACAACATGGCCATTTCAAGGGACTTTTGGCACTTGTTCTGGAGGGATTCCACCATTATCGACACAAGGACTTTGTGAACGGCGGAAGACCGCCCTCTAATCAATCAAAACACGAGGATTTCGTGTATAATCTTCCCTTTAATCTCCTCTTCTTCACTGTAAACACGAGGATTTCGTGTATAAACTGCAAACAAACATCAATGTAATAGTTTTCTTAGGATTTAAGAAACTATAAAGTGGACGAAGGCTTGGATTGAGCCGAACCACTATAAAAATATTGTGCGTCTCCTTTACTTTTACTGCTTTTTCTGTATTGTTCTGTGGTCGTGAGGTTGTCACGTTGAATTTGGGTGTTAGTACCAAAATTTGGTCTAACATTTTCACACATATTTGCTTTCTCTTCTTCGCAGGTATGGATTATACTTGCAGCTGGCAGGCCTGGCGCGGCCTTGGATTTCTTGGATTATCCAGAACACATCTTCCTTCATTCAGCAAGACCGCCCTCTAATCATTCAAAACACGAGGATTTCGTGTATAATCTTCCCTTTAATCTCCTCTTCTTCACTGTAAACACGAGGATTTCGTGTATAAACTGCAAACAAACATCATTGTAATAGTTTTCTTAGGATTTAAGAAACTATAAAGTGGACGTAGGCTTGGATTGAGCCGAACCACTATAAAAATATTGTGCGTCTCCTTTACTTTTACTGCTTTTTCTGCATTGTTCTGTGGTCGTGAGGTTGTCACGTTGAATTTGGGTGTTAGTACCAAAATTTGGTCTAACATTTTCACACATATTTGCTTTCTCTTCTTCGCAGGTATGGATTATACTTGCAGCTGGCAGGCCCGGCGCGGCCTTGGATTTCTTGGATTATCCAGAACACATCTTCCTTCATTCAGCAAGATATGTTCTAGAGGGCAAAATGTTGACCCGCGTTTTAGTCAAAGCAGTCATGCATGGAATCTCTTCTCAGCAATACGCTCAAGTGTTGGGAATACCGTCAGAAGACAGCAAGCGATTTGGTTGAAATCGCATCACAAACAAAGAATGGCCCGGAACTCCTATCAGACGACCTTTTCTGGGCCCGAAATCATCAGTTACGAAGCTGAGCTCTGTAATTCTCGTAGCTCTCTGAATAAGCTTCAGTTTGAGCTTTGGTTCTACTCAATCGGACTTACGGTTTGAAAGTTATGCCCATTTCCGTGAACGCATGCAGAACCGGAAACTTGGATTTGGAATTAGCATATCCCTTTCGGATCGGATCGGCTCGGCCTAGGAGGACCGGATCGGATTAAGACATCACTCCTTCACCAACTCAGCATCTTCCCTTCAACGCACAGGTGCCGGCTCGGATTGGAGACCCCGGTTCGGATCGGGATGAGGCAGACCCGACCCGCCTGCATTAATCTACACAAAACTTCGCAATGTCTTCGGCTCGAAAGCTCCGCACCGGTTCGGATCGGGACCGAACCGATCCCCTTCGACTCTGCACAGAAGTGCGCGCACGCTCTCTGCTGGAACAACCGGCTCGGTTCGGATCCGATCCGAACCGACTGGGCCTGCTGCTGCCACACTTCAGATTTGACCGATTCTCTTGCCATAACCACCTCGTACAAACGCGGATCGGCCTCCACCTGTCCTAGCACGACGTGATGACCACTTCTCCACTACTTCAGAGATCACCTCAGCGCGTGCCACGTGCGCCTCCGATCCGAACCGATTCAGACTCCCTGGCACTCCTCTACGCCTGTAAATACACAACAACATGGCCATTTCAAGGGACTTTTGGCACTTGTTCTGGAGGGATTCCACCATTATCGACACAAGGACTTTGTGAACGGCGGAAGACCGCCCTCTAATCAATCAAAACACGAGGATTTCGTGTATAATCTTCCCTTTAATCTCCTCTTCTTCACTGTAAACACGAGGATTTCGTGTATAAACTGCAAACAAACATCAATGTAATAGTTTTCTTAGGATTTAAGAAACTATAAAGTGGACGAAGGCTTGGATTGAGCCGAACCACTATAAAAATATTGTGCGTCTCCTTTACTTTTACTGCTTTTTCTGTATTGTTCTGTGGTCGTGAGGTTGTCACGTTGAATTTGGGTGTTAGTACCAAAATTTGGTCTAACATTTTCACACATATTTGCTTTCTCTTCTTCGCAGGTATGGATTATACTTGCAGCTGGCAGGCCTGGCGCGGCCTTGGATTTCTTGGATTATCCAGAACACATCTTCCTTCATTCAGCAAGACCGCCCTCTAATCATTCAAAACACGAGGATTTCGTGTATAATCTTCCCTTTAATCTCCTCTTCTTCACTGTAAACACGAGGATTTCGTGTATAAACTGCAAACAAACATCATTGTAATAGTTTTCTTAGGATTTAAGAAACTATAAAGTGGACGTAGGCTTGGATTGAGCCGAACCACTATAAAAATATTGTGCGTCTCCTTTACTTTTACTGCTTTTTCTGCATTGTTCTGTGGTCGTGAGGTTGTCACGTTGAATTTGGGTGTTAGTACCAAAATTTGGTCTAACATTTTCACACATATTTGCTTTCTCTTCTTCGCAGGTATGGATTATACTTGCAGCTGGCAGGCCCGGCGCGGCCTTGGATTTCTTGGATTATCCAGAACACATCTTCCTTCATTCAGCAAGATATGTTCTAGAGGGCAAAATGTTGACCCGCGTTTTAGTCAAAGCAGTCATGCATGGAATCTCTTCTCAGCAATACGCTCAAGTGTTGGGAATACCGTCAGAAGACAGCAAGCGATTTGGTTGAAATCGCATCACAAACAAAGAATGGCCCGGAACTCCTATCAGACGACCTTTTCTGGGCCCGAAATCATCAGTTACGAAGCTGAGCTCTGTAATTCTCGTAGCTCTCTGAATAAGCTTCAGTTTGAGCTTTGGTTCTACTCAATCGGACTTACGGTTTGAAAGTTATGCCCATTTCCGTGAACGCATGCAGAACCGGAAACTTGGATTTGGAATTAGCATATCCCTTTCGGATCGGATCGGCTCGGCCTAGGAGGACCGGATCGGATTAAGACATCACTCCTTCACCAACTCAGCATCTTCCCTTCAACGCACAGGTGCCGGCTCGGATTGGAGACCCCGGTTCGGATCGGGATGAGGCAGACCCGACCCGCCTGCATTAATCTACACAAAACTTCGCAATGTCTTCGGCTCGAAAGCTCCGCACCGGTTCCGATCGGGACCGAACCGATCCCCTTCGACTCTGCAAAGAAGTGCGCGCACGCTCTCTGCTGGAACAACCGGCTCGGTTCGGATCCGATCCGAACCGACTGGGCCTGCTGCTGCCACACTTCAGATTTGACCGATTCTCTTGCCATAACCACCTCGTACAAACGCGGATCGGCCTCCACCTGTCCTAGCACGACGTGATGACCACTTCTCCACTACTTCAGAGATCACCTCAGCGCGTGCCACGTGCGCCTCCGATCCGAACCGATTCAGACTCCCTGGCACTCCTCTACGCCTGTAAATACACAACAACATGGCCATTTCAAGGGACTTTTGGCACTTGTTCTGGAGGGATTCCACCATTATCGACACAAGGACTTTGTGAACGGCGGAAGACCGCCCTCTAATCAATCAAAACACGAGGATTTCGTGTATAATCTTCCCTTTAATCTCCTCTTCTTCACTGTAAACACGAGGATTTCGTGTATAAACTGCAAACAAACATCAATGTAATAGTTTTCTTAGGATTTAAGAAACTATAAAGTGGACGAAGGCTTGGATTGAGCCGAACCACTATAAAAATATTGTGCGTCTCCTTTACTTTTACTGCTTTTTCTGTATTGTTCTGTGGTCGTGAGGTTGTCACGTTGAATTTGGGTGTTAGTACCAAAATTTGGTCTAACATTTTCACACATATTTGCTTTCTCTTCTTCGCAGGTATGGATTATACTTGCAGCTGGCAGGCCTGGCGCGGCCTTGGATTTCTTGGATTATCCAGAACACATCTTCCTTCATTCAGCAAGACCGCCCTCTAATCAATCAAAACACGAGGATTTCGTGTATAATCTTCCCTTTAATCTCCTCTTCTTCACTGTAAACACGAGGATTTCGTGTATAAACTGCAAACAAACATCATTGTAATAGTTTTCTTAGGATTTAAGAAACTATAAAGTGGACGTAGGCTTGGATTGAGCCGAACCACTATAAAAATATTGTGCGTCTCCTTTACTTTTACTGCTTTTTCTGCATTGTTCTGTGGTCGTGAGGTTGTCACGTTGAATTTGGGTGTTAGTACCAAAATTTGGTCTAACATTTTCACACATATTTGCTTTCTCTTCTTCGCAGGTATGGATTATACTTGCAGCTGGCAGGCCCGGCGCGGCCTTGGATTTCTTGGATTATCCAGAACACATCTTCCTTCATTCAGCAAGATATGTTCTAGGGGGCAAAATGTTGACCCGCGTTTTAGTCAAAGCAGTCATGCATGGAATCTCTTCTCAACAATACGCTCAAGTGTTGGGAATACCGTCAGAAGACAGCAAGCGATTTGGTTGAAATCGCATCACAAACAAAGAATGGCCCGGTACTCCTATCAGACGACCTTTTCTAGGACCGAAATCATCAGTTACGGAGCTAAGCTCTGTAATTCTCGTAGCTCTCTGAATTAGCTTCAGTTTGAGCTTTGGTTCAAATCAATCGGACTTACGGTTTGAAAGTTATGCCCATTTCCGTGAACGCATGCAGAACCGGAAACATGGATTTGGAATTAGCATATCCCTTTCGGATCGGATCGGCTCGGCCTAGGAGGACCGGATCGGATTAAGACATCACTCCTTCACCAACTCAGTATCTTCCCTTCAACGCACAGGTGCCGGCTCGGATTGGAGACCCCGGTTCGGATCGGGATGAGGCAGACCCGACCCGCCTGCATTAATCTACACAAAACTTCGCAATGTCTTCGGCTCGAAATCTCCGCACCGGTTCGGATCGGGACCGAACCGATCCCCTTCGACTCTGCACAGAAGTGCGCGCACGCTCTCTGCTGGAACAACCGGCTCGGTTCGGATCCGATCCGAACCGACTGGGCCTGCTGCTGCCACACTTCAGATTTGACCGATTCTCTTGCCATAACCACCTCGTACAAACGCGGATCGGCCTCCACCTGTCCTAGCACGACGTGATGACCACTTCTCCACTACTTCCGAGATCACCTCAGCGCGTGCCACGTGCGCCTCCGATCCGAACCGATTCAGACTCCCTGGCACTCCTCTACGCCTGTAAATACACAACAACATGGCCATTTCAAGGGACTTTTGGCACTTGTTCTGGAGGGATTCCACCATTATCGACACAAGGACTTTGTGAACGGCGGAAGACCGCCCTCTAATCAATCAAAACACGAGGATTTCGTGTATAATCTTCCCTTCAATCTCCTCTTCTTCACTGTAAACACGAGGATTTCGTGTATAAACTGCAAACAAACATCAATGTAATAGTTTTCTTAGGATTTAAGAAACTATAAAGTGGACGAAGGCTTGGATTGAGCCGAACCACTATAAAAATATTGTGCGTCTCCTTTACTTTTACTGCTTTTTCTGTATTGTTCTGTGGTCGTGAGGTTGTCACGTTGAATTTGGGTGTTAGTACCAAAATTTGGTCTAACATTTTCACACATATTTGCTTTCTCTTCTTCGCAGGTATGGATTATACTTGCAGCTGGCAGGCCTGGCGCGGCCTTGGATTTCTTGGATTATCCAGAACACATCTTCCTTCATTCAGCAAGACCGCCCTCTAATCAATCAAAACACGAGGATTTCGTGTATAATCTTCCCTTTAATCTCCTCTTCTTCACTGTAAACACGAGGATTTCGTGTATAAACTGCAAACAAACATCATTGTAATAGTTTTCTTAGGATTTAAGAAACTATAAAGTGGACGTAGGCTTGGATTGAGCCGAACCACTATAAAAATATTGTGCGTCTCCTTTACTTTTACTGCTTTTTCTGCATTGTTCTGTGGTCGTGAGGTTGTCACGTTGAATTTGGGTGTTAGTACCAAAATTTGGTCTAACATTTTCACACATATTTGCTTTCTCTTCTTCGCAGGTATGGATTATACTTGCAGCTGGCAGGCCCGGCGCGGCCTTGGATTTCTTGGATTATCCAGAACACATCTTCCTTCATTCAGCAAGATATGTTCTAGGGGGCAAAATGTTGACCCGCGTTTTAGTCAAAGCAGTCATACATGGAATCTCTTCTCAACAATGTGCTCAAGTGTTGGGAATACCGTCAGAAGACAGCAAGCGATTTGGTTGAAATCGCATCACAAACAAAGAATGGCCCGGAACTCCTATCAGACGACCTTTTCTGGGCCCGAAATCATCAGTTACGGAGCTAAGCTCTGTAATTCTCGTAGCTCTCTGAATAAGCTTCAGTTTGAGCTTTGGTTCAACTCAATCGGACTTACGGTTTGAAAGTTATGCCCATTTCCGTGAACGCATGCAGAACCGGAAACTTGGATTTGGAATTAGCATATCCCTTTCGGATCGGATCGGCTCGGCCTAGGAGGACCGGATCGGATTAAGACATCACTCCTTCACCAACTCAGCATCTTCCCTTCAACGCACAGGTGCCGGCTCGGATTGGAGACCCCGGTTCGGATCGGGATGAGGCAGACCCGACCCGCCTGCATTAATCTACACAAAACTTCGCAATGTCTTCGGCTCGAAAGCTCCGCACCGGTTCGGATCGGGACCGAACCGATCCCCTTCGACTCTGCACAGAAGTGCGCGCACGCTCTCTGCTGGAACAACCGGCTCGGTTCGGATCCGATCCGAACCGACTGGGCCTGCTGCTGCCACACTTCAGATTTGACCGATTCTCTTGCCATAACCACCTCGTACAAACGCGGATCGGCCTCCACCTGTCCTAGCACGACGTGATGACCACTTCTCCACTACTTCCGAGATCACCTCAGCGCGTGCCACGTGCGCCTCCGATCCGAACCGATTCAGACTCCCTGGCACATCTCTACGCCTGTAAATACACAACAACATGGCCATTTCAAGGGACTTTTGGCACTTGTTCTGGAGGGATTCCACCATTATCGACACAAGGACTTTGTGAACGGCGGAAGACCGCCCTCTAATCAATCAAAACACGAGGATTTCGTGTATAATCTTCCCTTTAATCTCCTCTTCTTCACTGTAAACACGAGGATTTCGTGTATAAACTGCAAACAAACATCAATGTAATAGTTTTCTTAGGATTTAAGAAACTATAAAGTGGACGAAGGCTTGGATTGAGCCGAACCACTATAAAAATATTGTGCGTCTCCTTTACTTTTACTGCTTTTTCTGTATTGTTCTGTGGTCGTGAGGTTGTCACGTTGAATTTGGGTGTTAGTACCAAAATTTGGTCTAACATTTTCACACATATTTGCTTTCTCTTCTTCGCAGGTATGGATTATACTTGCAGCTGGCAGGCCTGGCGCGGCCTTGGATTTCTTGGATTATCCAGAACACATCTTCCTTCATTCAGCAAGACCGCCCTCTAATCATTCAAAACACGAGGATTTCGTGTATAATCTTCCCTTTAATCTCCTCTTCTTCACTGTAAACACGAGGATTTCGTGTATAAACTGCAAACAAACATCATTGTAATAGTTTTCTTAGGATTTAAGAAACTATAAAGTGGACGTAGGCTTGGATTGAGCCGAACCACTATAAAAATATTGTGCGTCTCCTTTACTTTTACTGCTTTTTCTGCATTGTTCTGTGGTCGTGAGGTTGTCACGTTGAATTTGGGTGTTAGTACCAAAATTTGGTCTAACATTTTCACATATATTTGCTTTCTCTTCTTCGCAGGTATGGATTATACTTGCAGCTGGCAGGCCCGGCGCGGCCTTGGATTTCTTGGATTATCCAGAACACATCTTCCTTCATTCAGCAAGATATGTTCTAGAGGGCAAAATGTTGACCCGCGTTTTAGTCAAAGCAGTCATACATGGAATCTCTTCTCAACAATGTGCTCAAGTGTTGGGAATACCGTCAGAAGACAGCAAGCGATTTGGTTGAAATCGCATCACAAACAAAGAATGGCCCGGAACTCCTATCAGACGACCTTTTCTGGGCCCGAAATCATCAGTTACGGAGCTAAGCTCTGTAATTCTCGTAGCTCTCTGAATAAGCTTCAGTTTGAGCTTTGGTTCAACTCAATCGGACTTACGGTTTGAAAGTTATGCCCATTTCCGTGAACGCATGCAGAACCGGAAACTTGGATTTGGAATTAGCATATCCCTTTCGGATCGGATCGGCTCGGCCTAGGAGGACCGGATCGGATTAAGACATCACTCCTTCACCAACTCAGCATCTTCCCTTCAACGCACAGGTGCCGGCTCGGATTGGAGACCCCGGTTCGGATCGGGATGAGGCAGACCCGACCCGCCTGCATTAATCTACACAAAACTTCGCAATGTCTTCGGCTCGAAAGCTCCGCACCGGTTCGGATCGGGACCGAACCGATCCCCTTCGACTCTGAACAGAAGTGCGCGCACGCTCTCTGCTGGAACAACCGGCTCGGTTCGGATCCGATCCGAACCGACTGGGCCTGCTGCTGCCACACTTCAGATTTGACCGATTCTCTTGCCATAACCACCTCGTACAAACGCGGATCGGCCTCCACCTGTCCTAGCACGACGTGATGACCACTTCTCCACTACTTCCGAGACCACCTCAGCGCGTGCCACGTGCGCCTCCGATCCGAACCGATTCAGACTCCCTGGCACATCTCTACGCCTGTAAATACACAACAACATGGCCATTTCAAGGGACTTTTGGCACTTGTTCTGGAGGGATTCCACCATTATCGACACAAGGACTTTGTGAACGGCGGAAGACCGCCCTCTAATCAATCAAAACACGAGGATTTCGTGTATAATCTTCCCTTTAATCTCCTCTTCTTCACTGTAAACACGAGGATTTCGTGTATAAACTGCAAACAAACATCAATGTAATAGTTTTCTTAGGATTTAAGAAACTATAAAGTGGACGAAGGCTTGGATTGAGCCGAACCACTATAAAAATATTGTGCGTCTCCTTTACTTTTACTGCTTTTTCTGTATTGTTCTGTGGTCGTGAGGTTGTCACGTTGAATTTGGGTGTTAGTACCAAAATTTGGTCTAACATTTTCACACATATTTGCTTTCTCTTCTTCGCAGGTATGGATTATACTTGCAGCTGGCAGGCCTGGCGCGGCCTTGGATTTCTTGGATTATCCAGAACACATCTTCCTTCATTCAGCAAGACCGCCCTCTAATCATTCAAAACACGAGGATTTCGTGTATAATCTTCCCTTTAATCTCCTCTTCTTCACTGTAAACACGAGGATTTCGTGTATAAACTGCAAACAAACATCATTGTAATAGTTTTCTTAGGATTTAAGAAACTATAAAGTGGACGTAGGCTTGGATTGAGCCGAACCACTATAAAAATATTGTGCGTCTCCTTTACTTTTACTGCTTTTTCTGCATTGTTCTGTGGTCGTGAGGTTGTCACGTTGAATTTGGGTGTTAGTACCAAAATTTGGTCTAACATTTTCACACATATTTGCTTTCTCTTCTTCGCAGGTATGGATTATACTTGCAGCTGGCAGGCCCGGCGCGGCCTTGGATTTCTTGGATTATCCAGAACACATCTTCCTTCATTCAGCAAGATATGTTCTAGGGGGCAAAATGTTGACCCGCGTTTTAGTCAAAGCAGTCATACATGGAATCTCTTCTCAACAATGTGCTCAAGTGTTGGGAATACCGTCAGAAGACAGCAAGCGATTTGGTTGAAATCGCATCACAAACAAAGAATGGCCCGGAACTCCTATCAGACGACCTTTTCTGGGCCCGAAATCATCAGTTACGGAGCTGAGCTCTGTAATTCTCGTAGCTCTCTGAATAAGCTTCAGTTTGAGCTTTGGTTCAACTCAATCGGACTTACGGTTTGAAAGTTATGCCCATTTCCGTGAACGCATGCGGAACCGGAAACTTGGATTTGGAATTAGCATATCCCTTTCGGATCGGATCGGCTCGGCCTAGGAGGACCGGAACGGATTAAGACATCACTCCTTCACCAACTCAGCATCTTCCCTTCAACGCACAGGTGCCGGCTCGGATTGGAGACCCCGGTTCGGATCGGGATGAGGCAGACCCGACCCGCCTGCATTAATCTACACAAAACTTCGCAATGTCTTCGGCTCGAAAGCTCCGCATCGGTTCGGATCGGGACCGAACCGATCCCCTTCGACTCTGCACAGAAGTGCGCGCACGCTCTCTGCTGGAACAACCGGCTCGGTTCGGATCCGATCCGAACCGACTGGGCCTGCTGCTGCCACACTTCAGATTTGACCGATTCTCTTGCCATAACCACCTCGTACAAACGCGGATCGGCCTCCACCTGTCCTAGCACGACGTGATGACCACTTCTCCACTACTTCCGAGATCACCTCAGCGCGTGCCACGTGCGCCTCCGATCCGAACCGATTCAGACTCCCTGGCACTCCTCTACGCCTGTAAATACACAACAACATGGCCATTTCAAGGGACTTTTGGCACTTGTTCTGGAGGGATTCCACCATTATCGACACAAGGACTTTGTGAACGGCGGAAGACCGCCCTCTAATCAATCAAAACACGAGGATTTCGTGTATAATCTTCCCTTTAATCTCCTCTTCTTCACTGTAAACACGAGGATTTCGTGTATAAACTGCAAACAAACATCAATGTAATAGTTTTCTTAGGATTTAAGAAACTATAAAGTGGACGAAGGCTTGGATTGAGCCGAACCACTATAAAAATATTGTGCGTCCCCTTTACTTTTACTGCTTTTTCTGTATTGTTCTGTGGTCGTGAGGTTGTCACGTTGAATTTGGGTGTTAGTACCAAAATTTGGTCTAACATTTTCACACATATTTGCTTTCTCTTCTTCGCAGGTATGGATTATACTTGCAGCTGGCAGGCCTGGCGCGGCCTTGGATTTCTTGGATTATCCAGAACACATCTTCCTTCATTCAGCAAGACCGCCCTCTAATCAATCAAAACACGAGGATTTCGTGTATAATCTTCCCTTTAATCTCCTCTTCTTCACTGTAAACACGAGGATTTCGTGTATAAACTGCAAACAAACATCATTGTAATAGTTTTCTTAGGATTTAAGAAACTATAAAGTGGACGTAGGCTTGGATTGAGCCGAACCACTATAAAAATATTGTGCGTCTCCTTTACTTTTACTGCTTTTTCTGCATTGTTCTGTGGTCGTGAGGTTGTCACGTTGAATTTGGGTGTTAGTACCAAAATTTGGTCTAACATTTTCACACATATTTGCTTTCTCTTCTTCGCAGGTATGGATTATACTTGCAGCTGGCAGGCCCGGCGCGGCCTTGGATTTCTTGGATTATCCAGAACACATCTTCCTTCATTCAGCAAGATATGTTCAAGGGGGCAAAATGTTGACCCGCGTTTTAGTCAAAGCAGTCATACATGGAATCTCTTCTCAACAATGAGCTCAAGTGTTGGGAATACCGTCAGAAGACAGCAAGCGATTTGGTTGAAATCGCATCACAAACAAAGAATGGCCCGGAACTCCTATCAGACGACCTTTTCTGGGCCCGAAATCATCAGTTACGGAGCTGAGCTCTGTAATTCTCGTAGCTCTCTGAATAAGCTTCAGTTTGAGCTTTGGTTCAACTCAATCGGACTTACGGTTTGAAAGTTATGCCCATTTCCGTGAACGCATGCGGAACCGGAAACTTGGATTTGGAATTAGCATATCCCTTTCGGATCGGATCGGCTCGGCCTAGGAGGACCGGAACGGATTAAGACATCACTCCTTCACCAACTCAGCATCTTCCCTTCAACGCACAGGTGCCGGCTCGGATTGGAGACCCCGGTTCGGATCGGGATGAGGCAGACCCGACCCGCCTGCATTAATCTACACAAAACTTCGCAATGTCTTCGGCTCGAAAGCTCCGCACCGGTTCGGATCGGGACCGAACCGATCCCCTTCGACTCTGCACAGAAGTGCGCGCACGCTCTCTGCTGGAACAACCGGCTCGGTTCGGATCCGATCCGAACCGACTGGGCCTGCTGCTGCCACACTTCAGATTTGACCGATTCTCTTGCCATAACCACCTCGTACAAACGCGGATCGGCCTCCACCTGTCCTAGCACGACGTGATGACCACTTCTCCACTACTTCCGAGATCACCTCAGCGCGTGCCACGTGCGCCTCCGATCCGAACCGATTCAGACTCCCTGGCACTCCTCTACGCCTGTAAATACACAACAACATGGCCATTTCAAGGGACTTTTGGCACTTGTTCTGGAGGGATTCCACCATTATCGACACAAGGACTTTGTGAACGGCGGAAGACCGCCCTCTAATCAATCAAAACACGAGGATTTCGTGTATAATCTTCCCTTTAATCTCCTCTTCTTCACTGTAAACACGAGGATTTCGTGTATAAACTGCAAACAAACATCAATGTAATAGTTTTCTTAGGATTTAAGAAACTATAAAGTGGACGAAGGCTTGGATTGAGCCGAACCACTATAAAAATATTGTGCGTCCCCTTTACTTTTACTGCTTTTTCTGTATTGTTCTGTGGTCGTGAGGTTGTCACGTTGAATTTGGGTGTTAGTACCAAAATTTGGTCTAACATTTTCACACATATTTGCTTTCTCTTCTTCGCAGGTATGGATTATACTTGCAGCTGGCAGGCCTGGCGCGGCCTTGGATTTCTTGGATTATCCAGAACACATCTTCCTTCATTCAGCAAGACCGCCCTCTAATCAATCAAAACACGAGGATTTCGTGTATAATCTTCCCTTTAATCTCCTCTTCTTCACTGTAAACACGAGGATTTCGTGTATAAACTGCAAACAAACATCATTGTAATAGTTTTCTTAGGATTTAAGAAACTATAAAGTGGACGTAGGCTTGGATTGAGCCGAACCACTATAAAAATATTGTGCGTCTCCTTTACTTTTACTGCTTTTTCTGCATTGTTCTGTGGTCGTGAGGTTGTCACGTTGAATTTGGGTGTTAGTACCAAAATTTGGTCTAACATTTTCACACATATTTGCTTTCTCTTCTTCGCAGGTATGGATTATACTTGCAGCTGGCAGGCCCGGCGCGGCCTTGGATTTCTTGGATTATCCAGAACACATCTTCCTTCATTCAGCAAGATATGTTCAAGGGGGCAAAATGTTGACCCGCGTTTTAGTCAAAGCAGTCATACATGGAATCTCTTCTCAACAATGAGCTCAAGTGTTGGGAATACCGTCAGAAGACAGCAAGCGATTTGGTTGAAATCGCATCACAAACAAAGAATGGCCCGGAACTCCTATCAGACGACCTTTTCTGGGCCCGAAATCATCAGTTACGGAGCTGAGCTCTGTAATTCTCGTAGCTCTCTGAATAAGCTTCAGTTTGAGCTTTGGTTCAACTCAATCGGACTTACGGTTTGAAAGTTATGCCCATTTCCGTGAACGCATGCGGAACCGGAAACTTGGATTTGGAATTAGCATATCCCTTTCGGATCGGATCGGCTCGGCCTAGGAGGACCGGAACGGATTAAGACATCACTCCTTCACCAACTCAGCATCTTCCCTTCAACGCACAGGTGCCGGCTCGGATTGGAGACCCCGGTTCGGATCATGATGAGGCAGACCCGACCCGCCTGCATTAATCTACACAAAACTTCGCAATGTCTTCGGCTCGAAAGCTCCGCACCGGTTCGGATCGGGACCGAACCGATCCCCTTCGACTCTGCACAGAAGTGCGCGCACGCTCTCTGCTGGAACAACCGGCTCGGTTCGGATCCGATCCGAACCGACTGGGCCTGCTGCTGCCACACTTCAGATTTGACCGATTCTCTTGCCATAACCACCTCGTACAAACGCGGATCGGCCTCCACCTGTCCTAGCACGACGTGATGACCACTTCTCCACTACTTCCGAGATCACCTCAGCGCGTGCCACGTGCGCCTCCGATCCGAACCGATTCAGACTCCCTGGCACTCCTCTACGCCTGTAAATACACAACAACATGGCCATTTCAAGGGACTTTTGGCACTTGTTCTGGAGGGATTCCACCATTATCGACACAAGGACTTTGTGAACGGCGGAAGACCGCCCTCTAATCAATCAAAACACGAGGATTTCGTGTATAATCTTCCCTTTAATCTCCTCTTCTTCACTGTAAACACGAGGATTTCGTGTATAAACTGCAAACAAACATCAATGTAATAGTTTTCTTAGGATTTAAGAAACTATAAAGTGGACGAAGGCTTGGATTGAGCCGAACCACTATAAAAATATTGTGCGTCTCCTTTACTTTTACTGCTTTTTCTGTATTGTTCTGTGGTCGTGAGGTTGTCACGTTGAATTTGGGTGTTAGTACCAAAATTTGGTCTAACATTTTCACACATATTTGCTTTCTCTTCTTCGCAGGTATGGATTATACTTGCAGCTGGCAGGCCTGGCGCGGCCTTGGATTTCTTGGATTATCCAGAACACATCTTCCTTCATTCAGCAAGACCGCCCTCTAATCAATCAAAACACGAGGATTTCGTGTATAATCTTCCCTTTAATCTCCACTTCTTCACTGTAAACACGAGGATTTCGTGTATAAACTGCAAACAAACATCATTGTAATAGTTTTCTTAGGATTTAAGAAACTATAAAGTGGACGTAGGCTTGGATTGAGCCGAACCACTATAAAAATATTGTGCGTCTCCTTTACTTTTACTGCTTTTTCTGCATTGTTCTGTGGTCGTGAGGTTGTCACGTTGAATTTGGGTGTTAGTACCAAAATTTGGTCTAACATTTTCACACATATTTGCTTTCTCTTCTTCGCAGGTATGGATTATACTTGCAGCCGGCAGGCCCGGCGCGGCCTTGGATTTCTTGGATTATCCAGAACACATCTTCCTTCATTCAGCAAGATATGTTCTAGAGGGCAAAATGTTGACCCGCGTTTTAGTCAAAGCAGTCATGCATGGAATCTCTTCTCAACAATACGCTCAAGTGTTGGGAATACCGTCAGAAGACAGCAAGCGATTTGGTTGAAATCGCATCACAAACAAAGAATGGCCCGGAACTCCTATCAGACGACCTTTTCTGGGCCCGAAATCATCAGTTACGGAGCTGAGCTCTGTAATTCTCGTAGCTCTCTGAATAAGCTTCAGTTTGAGCTTTGGTTCAACTCAATCGGACTTACGGTTTGAAAGTTATGCCCATTTCCGTGAACGCATGCAGAACCGGAAACTTGGATTTGGAATTAGCATATCCCTTTCGGATCGGATCGGCTCTGCCTAGGAGGACCGGATCGGATTAAGACATCACTCCTTCACCAACTCAGCATCTTCCCTTCAACGCACAGGTGCCGGCTCGGATTGGAGACCCCGGTTCGGATCGGGATGAGGCAGACCCGACCCGCCTGCATTAATCTACACAAAACTTCGCAATGTCTTCGGCTCGAAAGCTCCGCACCGGTTCGGATCGGGACCGAACCGATCCCCTTCGACTCTGCACAGAAGTGCGCGCACGCTCTCTGCTGGAACAACCGGCTCGGTTCGGATCCGATCCGAACCGACTGGGCCTGCTGCTGCCACACTTCAGATTTGACCGATTCTCTTGCCATAACCACCTCGTACAAACGCGGATCGGCCTCCACCTGTCCTAGCACGACGTGATGACCACTTCTCCACTACTTCCGAGATCACCTCAGCGCGTGCCACGTGCGCCTCCGATCCGAACCGATTCAGACTCCCTGGCACTCCTCTACGCCTGTAAATACACAACAACATGGCCATTTCAAGGGACTTTTGGCACTTGTTCTGGAGGGATTCCACCATTATCGACACAAGGACTTTGTGAACGGCGGAAGACCGCCCTCTAATCAATCAAAACACGAGGATTTCGTGTATAATCTTCCCTTTAATCTCCTCTTCTTCACTGTAAACACGAGGATTTCGTGTATAAACTGCAAACAAACATCAATGTAATAGTTTTCTTAGGATTTAAGAAACTATAAAGTGGACGAAGGCTTGGATTGAGCCGAACCACTATAAAAATATTGTGCGTCTCCTTTACTTTTACTGCTTTTTCTGTATTGTTCTGTGGTCGTGAGGTTGTCACGTTGAATTTGGGTGTTAGTACCAAAATTTGGTCTAACATTTTCACACATATTTGCTTTCTCTTCTTCGCAGGTATGGATTATACTTGCAGCTGGCAGGCCTGGCGCGGCCTTGGATTTCTTGGATTATCCAGAACACATCTTCCTTCATTCAGCAAGACCGCCCTCTAATCAATCAAAACACGAGGATTTCGTGTATAATCTTCCCTTTAATCTCCTCTTCTTCACTGTAAACACGAGGATTTCGTGTATAAACTGCAAACAAACATCATTGTAATAGTTTTCTTAGGATTTAAGAAACTATAAAGTGGACGTAGGCTTGGATTGAGCCGAACCACTATAAAAATATTGTGCGTCTCCTTTACTTTTACTGCTTTTTCTGCATTGTTCTGTGGTCGTGAGGTTGTCACGTTGAATTTGGGTGTTAGTACCAAAATTTGGTCTAACATTTTCACACATATTTGCTTTCTCTTCTTCGCAGGTATGGATTATACTTGCAGCCGGCAGGCCCGGCGCGGCCTTGGATTTCTTGGATTATCCAGAACACATCTTCCTTCATTCAGCAAGATATGTTCTAGAGGGCAAAATGTTGACCCGCGTTTTAGTCAAAGCAGTCATGCATGGAATCTCTTCTCAACAATACGCTCAAGTGTTGGGAATACCGTCAGAAGACAGCAAGCGATTTGGTTGAAATCGCATCACAAACAAAGAATGGCCCGGAACTCCTATCAGACGACCTTTTCTGGGCCCGAAATCATCAGTTACGGAGCAGAGCTCTGTAATTCTCGTAGCTCTCTGAATAAGCTTCAGTTTGAGCTTTGGTTCAACTCAATCGGACTTACGGTTTGAAAGTTATGCCCATTTCCGTGAACGCATGCGGAACCGGAAACTTGGATTTGGAATTAGCATATCCCTTTCGGATCGGATCGGCTCGGCCTAGGAGGACCGGAACGGATTAAGACATCACTCCTTCACCAACTCAGCATCTTCCCTTCAACGCACAGGTGCCGGCTCGGATTGGAGACCCCGGTTCGGATCGGGATGAGGCAGACCCGACCCGCCTGCATTAATCTACACAAAACTTCGCAATGTCTTCGGCTCGAAAGCTCCGCACCGGTTCGGATCGGGACCGAACCGATCCCCTTCGACTTTGCACAGAAGTGCGCGCACGCTCTCTGCTGGAACAACCGGCTCGGTTCGGATCCGATCCGAACCGACTGGGCCTGCTGCTGCCACACTTCAGATTTGACCGATTCTCTTGCCATAACCACCTCGTACAAACGCGGATCGGCCTCCACCTGTCCTAGCACGACGTGATGACCACTTCTCCACTACTTCCGAGATCACCTCAGCGCGTGCCACGTGCGCCTCCGATCCGAACCGATTCAGACTCCCTGGCACTCCTCTACGCCTGTAAATACACAACAACATGGCCATTTCAAGGGACTTTTGGCACTTGTTCTGGAGGGATTCCACCATTATCGACACAAGGACTTTGTGAACGGCGGAAGACCGCCCTCTAATCAATCAAAACACGAGGATTTCGTGTATAATCTTCCCTTTAATCTCCTCTTCTTCACTGTAAACACGAGGATTTCGTGTATAAACTGCAAACAAACATCAATGTAATAGTTTTCTTAGGATTTAAGAAACTATAAAGTGGACGAAGGCTTGGATTGAGCCGAACCACTATAAAAATATTGTGCGTCCCCTTTACTTTTACTGCTTTTTCTGTATTGTTCTGTGGTCGTGAGGTTGTCACGTTGAATTTGGGTGTTAGTACCAAAATTTGGTCTAACATTTTCACACATATTTGCTTTCTCTTCTTCGCAGGTATGGATTATACTTGCAGCTGGCAGGCCTGGCGCGGCCTTGGATTTCTTGGATTATCCAGAACACATCTTCCTTCATTCAGCAAGACCGCCCTCTAATCAATCAAAACACGAGGATTTCGTGTATAATCTTCCCTTTAATCTCCTCTTCTTCACTGTAAACACGAGGATTTCGTGTATAAACTGCAAACAAACATCATTGTAATAGTTTTCTTAGGATTTAAGAAACTATAAAGTGGACGTAGGCTTGGATTGAGCCGAACCACTATAAAAATATTGTGCGTCTCCTTTACTTTTACTGCTTTTTCTGCATTGTTCTGTGGTCGTGAGGTTGTCACGTTGAATTTGGGTGTTAGTACCAAAATTTGGTCTAACATTTTCACACATATTTGCTTTCTCTTCTTCGCAGGTATGGATTATACTTGCAGCTGGCAGGCCCGGCGCGGCCTTGGATTTCTTGGATTATCCAGAACACATCTTCCTTCATTCAGCAAGATATGTTCAAGGGGGCAAAATGTTGACCCGCGTTTTAGTCAAAGCAGTCATACATGGAATCTCTTCTCAACAATGAGCTCAAGTGTTGGGAATACCGTCAGAAGACAGCAAGCGATTTGGTTGAAATCGCATCACAAACAAAGAATGGCCCGGAACTCCTATCAGACGACCTTTTCTGGGCCCGAAATCATCAGTTACGGAGCTGAGCTCTGTAATTCTCGTAGCTCTCTGAATAAGCTTCAGTTTGAGCTTTGGTTCAACTCAATCGGACTTACGGTTTGAAAGTTATGCCCATTTCCGTGAACGCATGCGGAACCGGAAACTTGGATTTGGAATTAGCATATCCCTTTCGGATCGGATCGGCTCGGCCTAGGAGGACCGGAACGGATTAAGACATCACTCCTTCACCAACTCAGCATCTTCCCTTCAACGCACAGGTGCCGGCTCGGATTGGAGACCCCGGTTCGGATCGGGATGAGGCAGACCCGACCCGCCTGCATTAATCTACACAAAACTTCGCAATGTCTTCGGCTCGAAAGCTCCGCACCGGTTCGGATCGGGACCGAACCGATCCCCTTCGACTCTGCACAGAAGTGCGCGCACGCTCTCTGCTGGAACAACCGGCTCGGTTCGGATCCGATCCGAACCGACTGGGCCTGCTGCTGCCACACTTCAGATTTGACCGATTCTCTTGCCATAACCACCTCGTACAAACGCGGATCGGCCTCCACCTGTCCTAGCACGACGTGATGACCACTTCTCCACTACTTCCGAGATCACCTCAGCGCGTGCCACGTGCGCCTCCGATCCGAACCGATTCAGACTCCCTGGCACTCCTCTACGCCTGTAAATACACAACAACATGGCCATTTCAAGGGACTTTTGGCACTTGTTCTGGAGGGATTCCACCATTATCGACACAAGGACTTTGTGAACGGCGGAAGACCGCCCTCTAATCAATCAAAACACGAGGATTTCGTGTATAATCTTCCCTTTAATCTCCTCTTCTTCACTGTAAACACGAGGATTTCGTGTATAAACTGCAAACAAACATCAATGTAATAGTTTTCTTAGGATTTAAGAAACTATAAAGTGGACGAAGGCTTGGATTGAGCCGAACCACTATAAAAATATTGTGCGTCTCCTTTACTTTTACTGCTTTTTCTGTATTGTTCTGTGGTCGTGAGGTTGTCACGTTGAATTTGGGTGTTAGTACCAAAATTTGGTCTAACATTTTCACACATATTTGCTTTCTCTTCTTCGCAGGTATGGATTATACTTGCAGCTGGCAGGCCTGGCGCGGCCTTGGATTTCTTGGATTATCCAGAACACATCTTCCTTCATTCAGCAAGACCGCCCTCTAATCAATCAAAACACGAGGATTTCGTGTATAATCTTCCCTTTAATCTCCTCTTCTTCACTGTAAACACGAGGATTTCGTGTATAAACTGCAAACAAACATCATTGTAATAGTTTTCTTAGGATTTAAGAAACTATAAAGTGGACGTAGGCTTGGATTGAGCCGAACCACTATAAAAATATTGTGCGTCTCCTTTACTTTTACTGCTTTTTCTGCATTGTTCTGTGGTCGTGAGGTTGTCACGTTGAATTTGGGTGTTAGTACCAAAATTTGGTCTAACATTTTCACACATATTTGCTTTCTCTTCTTCGCAGGTATGGATTATACTTGCAGCCGGCAGGCCCGGCGCGGCCTTGGATTTCTTGGATTATCCAGAACACATCTTCCTTCATTCAGCAAGATATGTTCTAGAGGGCAAAATGTTGACCCGCGTTTTAGTCAAAGCAGTCATGCATGGAATCTCTTCTCAACAATACGCTCAAGTGTTGGGAATACCGTCAGAAGACAGCAAGCGATTTGGTTGAAATCGCATCACAAACAAAGAATGGCCCGGAACTCCTATCAGACGACCTTTTCTGGGCCCGAAATCATCAGTTACGGAGCTGAGCTCTGTAATTCTCGTAGCTCTCTGAATAAGCTCCAGTTTGAGCTTTGGTTCAACTCAATCGGACTTACGGTTTGAAAGTTATGCCCATTTCCGTGAACGCATGCAGAACCGGAAACTTGGATTTGGAATTAGCATATCCCTTTCGGATCGGATCGGCTCGGCCTAGGAGGACCGGAACGGATTAAGACATCACTCCTTCACCAACTCAGCATCTTCCCTTCAACGCACAGGTGCCGGCTCGGATTGGAGACCCCGGTTCGGATCGGGATGAGGCAGACCCGACCCGCCTGCATTAATCTACACAAAACTTCGCAATGTCTTCGGCTCGAAAGCTCCGCACCGGTTCGGATCGGGACCGAACCGATCCCCTTCGACTCTGCACAGAAGTGCGCGCACGCTCTCTGCTGGAACAACCGGCTCGGTTCGGATCCGATCCGAACCGACTGGGCCTGCTGCTGCCACACTTCAGATTTGACCGATTCTCTTGCCATAACCACCTCGTACAAACGCGGATCGGCCTCCACCTGTCCTAGCACGACGTGATGACCACTTCTCCACTACTTCCGAGATCACCTCAGCGCGTGCCACGTGCGCCTCCGATCCGAACCGATTCAGACTCCCTGGCACTCCTCTACGCCTGTAAATACACAACAACATGGCCATTTCAAGGGACTTTTGGCACTTGTTCTGGAGGGATTCCACCATTATCGACACAAGGACTTTGTGAACGGCGGAAGACCGCCCTCTAATCAATCAAAACACGAGGATTTCGTGTATAATCTTCCCTTTAATCTCCTCTTCTTCACTGTAAACACGAGGATTTCGTGTATAAACTGCAAACAAACATCAATGTAATAGTTTTCTTAGGATTTAAGAAACTATAAAGTGGACGAAGGCTTGGATTGAGCCGAACCACTATAAAAATATTGTGCGTCTCCTTTACTTTTACTGCTTTTTCTGTATTGTTCTGTGGTCGTGAGGTTGTCACGTTGAATTTGGGTGTTAGTACCAAAATTTGGTCTAACATTTTCACACATATTTGCTTTCTCTTCTTCGCAGGTATGGATTATACTTGCAGCTGGCAGGCCTGGCGCGGCCTTGGATTTCTTGGATTATCCAGAACACATCTTCCTTCATTCAGCAAGACCGCCCTCTAATCAATCAAAACACGAGGATTTCGTGTATAATCTTCCCTTTAATCTCCTCTTCTTCACTGTAAACACGAGGATTTCGTGTATAAACTGCAAACAAACATCATTGTAATAGTTTTCTTAGGATTTAAGAAACTATAAAGTGGACGTAGGCTTGGATTGAGCCGAACCACTATAAAAATATTGTGCGTCTCCTTTACTTTTACTGCTTTTTCTGCATTGTTCTGTGGTCGTGAGGTTGTCACGTTGAATTTGGGTGTTAGTACCAAAATTTGGTCTAACATTTTCACACATATTTGCTTTCTCTTCTTCGCAGGTATGGATTATACTTGCAGCCGGCAGGCCCGGCGCGGCCTTGGATTTCTTGGATTATCCAGAACACATCTTCCTTCATTCAGCAAGATATGTTCTAGAGGGCAAAATGTTGACCCGCGTTTTAGTCAAAGCAGTCATGCATGGAATCTCTTCTCAACAATACGCTCAAGTGTTGGGAATACCGTCAGAAGACAGCAAGCGATTTGGTTGAAATCGCATCACAAACAAAGAATGGCCCGGAACTCCTATCAGACGACCTTTTCTGGGCCCGAAATCATCAGTTACGGAGCTGAGCTCTGTAATTCTCGTAGCTCTCTGAATAAGCTTCAGTTTGAGCTTTGGTTCAACTCAATCGGACTTACGGTTTGAAAGTTATGCCCATTTCCGTGAACGCATGCGGAACCGGAAACTTGGATTTGGAATTAGCATATCCCTTTCGGATCGGATCGGCTCGGCCTAGGAGGACCGGAACGGATTAAGACATCACTCCTTCACCAACTCAGCATCTTCCCTTCAACGCACAGGTGCCGGCTCGGATTGGAGACCCCGGTTCGGATCGGGATGAGGCAGACCCGACCCGCCTGCATTAATCTACACAAAACTTCGCAATGTCTTCGGCTCGAAAGCTCCGCACCGGTTCGGATCGGGACCGAACCGATCCCCTTCGACTCTGCACAGAAGTGCGCGCACGCTCTCTGCTGGAACAACCGGCTCGGTTCGGATCCGATCCGAACCGACTGGGCCTGCTGCTGCCACACTTCAGATTTGACCGATTCTCTTGCCATAACCACCTCGTACAAACGCGGATCGGCCTCCACCTGTCCTAGCACGACGTGATGACCACTTCTCCACTACTTCCGAGATCACCTCAGCGCGTGCCACGTGCGCCTCCGATCCGAACCGATTCAGACTCCCTGGCACTCCTCTACGCCTGTAAATACACAACAACATGGCCATTTCAAGGGACTTTTGGCACTTGTTCTGGAGGGATTCCACCATTATCGACACAAGGACTTTGTGAACGGCGGAAGACCGCCCTCTAATCAATCAAAACACGAGGATTTCGTGTATAATCTTCCCTTTAATCTCCTCTTCTTCACTGTAAACACGAGGATTTCGTGTATAAACTGCAAACAAACATCAATGTAATAGTTTTCTTAGGATTTAAGAAACTATAAAGTGGACGAAGGCTTGGATTGAGCCGAACCACTATAAAAATATTGTGCGTCTCCTTTACTTTTACTGCTTTTTCTGTATTGTTCTGTGGTCGTGAGGTTGTCACGTTGAATTTGGGTGTTAGTACCAAAATTTGGTCTAACATTTTCACACATATTTGCTTTCTCTTCTTCGCAGGTATGGATTATACTTGCAGCTGGCAGGCCTGGCGCGGCCTTGGATTTCTTGGATTATCCAGAACACATCTTCCTTCATTCAGCAAGACCGCCCTCTAATCATTCAAAACACGAGGATTTCGTGTATAATCTTCCCTTTAATCTCCTCTTCTTCACTGTAAACACGAGGATTTCGTGTATAAACTGCAAACAAACATCATTGTAATAGTTTTCTTAGGATTTAAGAAACTATAAAGTGGACGTAGGATTGGATTGAGCCGAACCACTATAAAAATATTGTGCGTCTCCTTTACTTTTACTGCTTTTTCTGCATTGTTCTGTGGTCGTGAGGTTGTCACGTTGAATTTGGGTGTTAGTACCAAAATTTGGTCTAACATTTTCACACATATTTGCTTTCTCTTCTTCGCAGGTATGGATTATACTTGCAGCCGGCAGGCCCGGCGCGGCCTTGGATTTCTTGGATTATCCAGAACACATCTTCCTTCATTCAGCAAGATATGTTCTAGAGGGCAAAATGTTGACCCGCGTTTTAGTCAAAGCAGTCATGCATGGAATCTCTTCTCAACAATACGCTCAAGTGTTGGGAATACCGTCAGAAGACACAAGCGATTTGGTTGAAATCGCATCACAAACAAAGAATGGCCCGGAACTCCTATCAGACGACCTTTTCTGGGCCCGAAATCATCAGTTACGGAGCTGAGCTCTGTAATTCTCGTAGCTCTCTGAATAAGCTTCAGTTTGAGCTTTGGTTCAACTCAATCGGACTTACGGTTTGAAAGTTATGCCCATTTCCGTGAACGCATGCAGAACCGGAAACTTGGATTTGGAATTAGCATATCCCTTTCGGATCGGATCGGCTCGGCCTAGGAGGACCGGAACGGATTAAGACATCACTCCTTCACCAACTCAGCATCTTCCCTTCAACGCACAGGTGCCGGCTCGGATTGGAGACCCCGGTTCGGATCGGGATGAGGCAGACCCGACCCGCCTGCATTAATCTACACAAAACTTCGCAATGTCTTCGGCTCGAAAGCTCCGCACCGGTTCGGATCGGGACCGAACCGATCCCCTTCGACTCTGCACAGAAGTGCGCGCACGCTCTCTGCTGGAACAACCGGCTCGGTTCGGATCCGATCCGAACCAACTGGGCCTGCTGCTGCCACACTTCAGATTTGACCGATTCTCTTGCCATAACCACCTCGTACAAACGCGGATCGGCCTCCACCTGTCCTAGCACGACGTGATGACCACTTCTCCACTACTTCCGAGATCACCTCAGCGCGTGCCACGTGCGCCTCCGATCCGAACCGATTCAGACTCCCTGGCACTCCTCTACGCCTGTAAATACACAACAACATGGCCATTTCAAGGGACTTTTGGCACTTGTTCTGGAGGGATTCCACCATTATCGACACAAGGACTTTGTGAACGGCGGAAGACCGCCCTCTAATCAATCAAAACACGAGGATTTCGTGTATAATCTTCCCTTTAATCTCCTCTTCTTCACTGTAAACACGAGGATTTCGTGTATAAACTGCAAACAAACATCAATGTAATAGTTTTCTTAGGATTTAAGAAACTATAAAGTGGACGAAGGCTTGGATTGAGCCGAACCACTATAAAAATATTGTGCGTCTCCTTTACTTTTACTGCTTTTTCTGTATTGTTCTGTGGTCGTGAGGTTGTCACGTTGAATTTGGGTGTTAGTACCAAAATTTGGTCTAACATTTTCACACATATTTGCTTTCTCTTCTTCGCAGGTATGGATTATACTTGCAGCTGGCAGGCCTGGCGCGGCCTTGGATTTCTTGGATTATCCAGAACACATCTTCCTTCATTCAGCAAGACCGCCCTCTAATCAATCAAAACACGAGGATTTCGTGTATAATCTTCCCTTTAATCTCCTCTTCTTCACTGTAAACACGAGGATTTCGTGTATAAACTGCAAACAAACATCATTGTAATAGTTTTCTTAGGATTTAAGAAACTATAAAGTGGACGTAGGCTTGGATTGAGCCGAACCACTATAAAAATATTGTGCGTCTCCTTTACTTTTACTGCTTTTTCTGCATTGTTCTGTGGTCGTGAGGTTGTCACGTTGAATTTGGGTGTTAGTACCAAAATTTGGTCTAACATTTTCACACATATTTGCTTTCTCTTCTTCGCAGGTATGGATTATACTTGCAGCTGGCAGGCCCGGCGCGGCCTTGGATTTCTTGGATTATCCAGAACACATCTTCCTTCATTCAGCAAGATATGTTCTAGGGGGCAAAATGTTGACCCGCGTTTTAGTCAAAGCAGTCATACATGGAATCTCTTCTCAACAATGCGCTCAAGTGTTGGGAATACCGTCAGAAGACAGCAAGCGATTTGGTTGAAATCGCATCACAAACAAAGAATGGCCCGGAACTCCTATCAGACGACCTTTTCTGGGCCCGAAATCATCAGTTACGGAGCTGAGCTCTGTAATTCTCGTAGCTCTCTGAATAAGCTTCAGTTTGAGCTTTGGTTCAACTCAATCGGACTTACGTTTTGAAAGTTATGCCCATTTCCGTGAACGCATGCAGAACCGGAAACTTGGATTTGGAATTAGCATATCCCTTTCGGATCGGATCGGCCTAGGAGGACCGGAACGGATTAAGACATCACTCCTTCACCAACTCAGCATCTTCCCTTCAACGCACAGGTGCCGGCTCGGATTGGAGACCCCGGTTCGGATCGGGATGAGGCAGACCCGACCCGCCTGCATTAATCTACACAAAACTTTCCAATGTCTTCGGCTCGAAAGCTCCGCACCGGTTCGGATCGGGACCGAACCGATCCCCTTCGACTCTGCACAGAAGTGCGCGCACGCTCTCTGCTGGAACAACCGGCTCGGTTCGGATCCGATCCGAACCGACTGGGCCTGCTGCTGCCACACTTCAGATTTGACCGATTCTCTTGCCATAACCACCTCGTACAAACGCGGATCGGCCTCCACCTGTCCTAGCAAGACGTGATGACCACTTCTCCACTACTTCCGAGATCACCTCAGCGCGTGCCACGTGCGCCTCCGATCCGAACCGATTCAGACTCCCTGGCACTCCTCTACGCCTGTAAATACACAACAACATGGCCATTTCAAGGGACTTTTGGCACTTGTTCTGGAGGGATTCCACCATTATCGACACAAGGACTTTGTGAACGGCGGAAGACCGCCCTCTAATCAATCAAAACACGAGGATTTCGTGTATAATCTTCCCTTTAATCTCCTCTTCTTCACTGTAAACACGAGGATTTCGTGTATAAACTGCAAACAAACATCAATGTAATAGTTTTCTTAGGATTTAAGAAACTATAAAGTGGACGAAGGCTTGGATTGAGCCGAACCACTATAAAAATATTGTGCGTCTCCTTTACTTTTACTGCTTTTTCTGTATTGTTCTGTGGTCGTGAGGTTGTCACGTTGAATTTGGGTGTTAGTACCAAAATTTGGTCTAACATTTTCACACATATTTGCTTTCTCTTCTTCGCAGGTATGGATTATACTTGCAGCTGGCAGGCCTGGCGCGGCCTTGGATTTCTTGGGTTATCCAGAACACATCTTCCTTCATTCAGCAAGACCGCCCTCTAATCAATCAAAACACGAGGATTTCGTGTATAATCTTCCCTTTAATCTCCTCTTCTTCACTGTAAACACGAGGATTTCGTGTATAAACTGCAAACAAACATCATTGTAATAGTTTTCTTAGGATTTAAGAAACTATAAAGTGGACGTAGGCTTGGATTGAGCCGAACCACTATAAAAATATTGTGCGTCTCCTTTACTTTTACTGCTTTTTCTGCATTGTTCTGTGGTCGTGAGGTTGTCACGTTGAATTTGGGTGTTAGTACCAAAATTTGGTCTAACATTTTCACACATATTTGCTTTCTCTTCTTCGCAGGTATGGATTATACTTGCAGCTGGCAGGCCCGGCGCGGCCTTGGATTTCTTGGATTATCCAGAACACATCTTCCTTCATTCAGCAAGATATGTTCTAGGGGGCAAAATGTTGACCCGCGTTTTAGTCAAAGCAGTCATACATGGAATCTCTTCTCAACAATGCGCTCAAGTGTTGGGAATACCGTCAGAAGACAGCAAGCGATTTGGTTGAAATCGCATCACAAACAAAGAATGGCCCGGAACTCCTATCAAACGACCTTTTCTGGGCCCGAAATCATCAGTTACAGAGCTGAGCTCTGTAATTCTCGTAGCTCTCTGAATAAGCTTCAGTTTGAGCTTTGGTTCAACTCAATCGGACTTACGGTTTGAAAGTTATGCCCATTTCCGTGAACGCATGCAGAACCGGAAACTTGGATTTGGAATTAGCATATCCCTTTCGGATCGGATCGGCTCGGCCTAGGAGGACCGGATCGGATTAAGACATCACTCCTTCACCAACTCAGCATCTTCCCTTCAACGCACAGGTGCCGGCTCGGATTGGAGACCCCGGTTCGGATCGGGATGAGGCAGACCCGACCCGTCTGCATTAATCTACACAAAACTTCGCAATGTCTTCGGCTCGAAAGCTCCGCACCGGTTCGGATCGGGACCGAACCGATCCCCTTCGACTCTGCACAGAAGTGCGCGCACGCTCTCTGCTGGAACAACCGGCTCGGTTCGGATCCGATCCGAACCGACTGGGCCTGCTGCTGCCACACTTCAAATTTGACCGATTCTCTTGCCATAACCACCTCGTACAAACGCGGATCGGCCTCCACCTGTCCTAGCACGACGTGATGACCACTTCTCCACTACTTCCGAGATCACCTCAGCGCGTGCCACGTGCGCCTCCGATCCGAACCGATTCAGACTCCCTGGCACTCCTCTACGCCTGTAAATACACAACAACATGGCCATTTCAAGGGACTTTTGGCACTTGTTCTGGAGGGATTCCACCATTATCGACACAAGGACTTTGTGAACGGCGGAAGACCGCCCTCTAATCAATCAAAACACGAGGATTTCGTGTATAATCTTCCCTTTAATCTCCTCTTCTTCACTGTAAACACGAGGATTTCGTGTATAAACTGCAAACAAACATCAATGTAATAGTTTTCTTAGGATTTAAGAAACTATAAAGTGGACGAAGGCTTGGATTGAGCCGAACCACTATAAAAATATTGTGCGTCTCCTTTACTTTTACTGCTTTTTCTGTATTGTTCTGTGGTCGTGAGGTTGTCACGTTGAATTTGGGTGTTAGTACCAAAATTTGGTCTAACATTTTCACACATATTTGCTTTCTCTTCTTCGCAGGTATGGATTATACTTGCAGCTGGCAGGCCTGGCGCGGCCTTGGATTTCTTGGATTATCCAGAACACATCTTCCTTCATTCAGCAAGACCGCCCTCTAATCATTCAAAACACGAGGATTTCGTGTATAATCTTCCCTTTAATCTCCTTTTCTTCACTGTAAACACGAGGATTTCGTGTATAAACTGCAAACAAACATCATTGTAATAGTTTTCTTAGGATTTAAGAAACTATAAAGTGGACGTAGGCTTGGATTGAGCCGAACCACTATAAAAATATTGTGCGTCTCCTTTACTTTTACTGCTTTTTCTGCATTGTTCTGTGGTCGTGAGGTTGTCACGTTGAATTTGGGTGTTACTACCAAAATTTGGTCTAACATTTTCACACATATTTGCTTTCTCTTCTTCGCAGGTATGGATTATACTTGCAGCTGGCAGGCCCGGCGCGGCCTTGGATTTCTTGGATTATCCAGAACACATCTTCCTTCATTCAGCAAGATATGTTCTAGAGGGCAAAATGTTGACCCGCGTTTTAGTCAAAGCAGTCATGCATGGAATCTCTTCTCAACAATACGCTCAAGTGTTGGGAATACCGTCAGAAGACAGCAAGCGATTTGGTTGAAATCGCATCACAAACAAAGAATGGCCCGGAACTCCTATCAGACGACCTTTTCTGGGCCCGAAATCATCAGTTACGGAGCTGAGCTCTGTAATTCTCGTAGCTCTCTGAATAAGCTTCAGTTTGAGCTTTGGTTCAACTCAATCGGACTTACGGTTTGAAAGTTATGCCCATTTCCGTGAACGCATGCAGAACCGGAAACTTGGATTTGGAATTAGCATATCCCTTTCGGATCGGATCGGCTCGGCCTAGGAGGACCGGATCGGATTAAGACATCACTCCTTCACCAACTCAGCATCTTCCCTTCAACGCACAGGTGCCGGCTCGGATTGGAGACCCCGGTTCGGATCGGGATGAGGCAGACCCGACCCGCCTGCATTAATCTACACAAAACTTCGCAATGTCTTCGGCTCGAAAGCTCCGCACCGGTTCGGATCGGGACCGAACCGATCCCCTTCGACTCTGCACAGAAGTGCGCGCACGCTCTCTGCTGGAACAACCGGCTCGGTTCGGATCCGATCCGAACCGACTGGGCCTGCTGCTGCCACACTTCAGATTTGACCGATTCTCTTGCCATAACCACCTCGTACAAACGCGGATCGGCCTCCACCTGTCCTAGCACGACGTGATGACCACTTCTCCACTACTTCCGAGATCACCTCAGCGCGTGCCACGTGCGCCTCCAATCCGAACCGATTCAGACTCCCTGGCACTCCTCTACGCCTGTAAATACACAACAACATGGCCATTTCAAGGGACTTTTGGCACTTGTTCTGGAGGGATTCCACCATTATCGACACAAGGACTTTGTGAACGGCGGAAGACCGCCCTCTAATCAATCAAAACACGAGGATTTCGTGTATAATCTTCCCTTTAATCTCCTCTTCTTCACTGTAAACACGAGGATTTCGTGTATAAACTGCAAACAAACATCAATGTAATAGTTTTCTTAGGATTTAAGAAACTATAAAGTGGACGAAGGCTTGGATTGAGCCGAACCACTATAAAAATATTGTGCGTCTCCTTTACTTTTACTGCTTTTTCTGTATTGTTCTGTGGTCGTGAGGTTGTCACGTTGAATTTGGATGTTAGTACCAAAATTTGGTCTAACATTTTCACACATATTTGCTTTCTCTTCTTCGCAGGTATGGATTATACTTGCAGCTGGCAGGCCTGGCGCGGCCTTGGATTTCTTGGATTATCCAGAACACATCTTCCTTCATTCAGCAAGACCGCCCTCTAATCATTCAAAACACGAGGATTTCGTGTATAATCTTCCCTTTAATCTTCTTTTCTTCACTGTAAACACGAGGATTTCGTGTATAAACTGCAAACAAACATCATTGTAATAGTTTTCTTAGGATTTAAGAAACTATAAAGTGGACGTAGGCTTGGATTGAGCCGAACCACTATAAAAATATTGTGCGTCTCCTTTACTTTTACTGCTTTTTCTGCATTGTTCTGTGGTCGTGAGGTTGTCACGTTGAATTTGGGTGTTACTACCAAAATTTGGTCTAACATTTTCACACATATTTGCTTTCTCTTCTTCGCAGGTATGGATTATACTTGCAGCTGGCAGGCCCGGCGCGGCCTTGGATTTCTTGGATTATCCAGAACACATCTTCCTTCATTCAGCAAGATATGTTCTAGAGGGCAAAATGTTGACCCGCGTTTTAGTCAAAGCAGTCATGCATGGAATCTCTTCTCAACAATACGCTCAAGTGTTGGGAATACCGTCAGAAGACAGCAAGCGATTTGGTTGAAATCGCATCACAAACAAAGAATGGCCCGGAACTCCTATCAGACGACCTTTTCTGGGCCCGAAATCATCAGTTACGGAGCTGAGCTCTGTAATTCTCGTAGCTCTCTGAATAAGCTTCAGTTTGAGCTTTGGTTCAACTCAATCGGACTTACGGTTTGAAAGTTATGCCCATTTCCGTGAACGCATGCAGAACCGGAAACTTGGATTTGGAATTAGCATATCCCTTTCGGATCGGATCGGCTCGGCCTAGGAGGACCGGATCGGATTAAGACATCACTCCTTCACCAACTCAGCATCTTCCCTTCAACGCACAGGTGCCGGCTCGGATTGGAGACCCCGGTTCGGATCGGGATGAGGCAGACCCGACCCGCCTGCATTAATCTACACAAAACTTCGCAATGTCTTCGGCTCGAAAGCTCCGCACCGGTTCGGATCGGGACCGAACCGATCCCCTTCGACTCTGCACAGAAGTGCGCGCACGCTCTCTGCTGGAACAACCGGCTCGGTTCGGATCCGATCCGAACCGACTGGGCCTGCTGCTGCCACACTTCAGATTTGACCGATTCTCTTGCCATAACCACCTCGTACAAACGTGGATCGGCCTCCACCTGTCCTAGCACGACGTGATGACCACTTCTCCACTACTTCCGAGATCACCTCAGCGCGTGCCACGTGCGCCTCCGATCCGAACCGATTCAGACTCCCTGGCACTCCTCTACGCCTGTAAATACACAACAACATGGCCATTTCAAGGGACTTTTGGCACTTGTTCTGGAGGGATTCCACCATTATCGACACAAGGACTTTGTGAACGGCGGAAGACCGCCCTCTAATCAATCAAAACACGAGGATTTCGTGTATAATCTTCCCTTTAATCTCCTCTTCTTCACTGTAAACACGAGGATTTCGTGTATAAACTGCAAACAAACATCAATGTAATAGTTTTCTTAGGATTTAAGAAACTATAAAGTGGACGAAGGCTTGGATTGAGCCGAACCACTATAAAAATATTGTGCGTCTCCTTTACTTTTACTGCTTTTTCTGTATTGTTCTGTGGTCGTGAGGTTGTCACGTTGAATTTGGGTGTTAGTACCAAAATTTGGTCTAACATTTTCACACATATTTGCTTTCTCTTCTTCGCAGGTATGGATTATACTTGCAGCTGGCAGGCCTGGCGCGGCCTTGGATTTCTTGGATTATCCAGAACACATCTTCCTTCATTCAGCAAGACCGCCCTCTAATCATTCAAAACACGAGGATTTCGTGTATAATCTTCCCTTTAATCTCCTTTTCTTCACTGTAAACACGAGGATTTCGTGTATAAACTGCAAACAAACATCATTGTAATAGTTTTCTTAGGATTTAAGAAACTATAAAGTGGACGTAGGCTTGGATTGAGCCGAACCACTATAAAAATATTGTGCGTCTCCTTTACTTTTACTGCTTTTTCTGCATTGTTCTGTGGTCGTGAGGTTGTCACGTTGAATTTGGGTGTTACTACCAAAATTTGGTCTAACATTTTCACACATATTTGCTTTCTCTTCTTCGCAGGTATGGATTATACTTGCAGCTGGCAGGCCCGGCGCGGCCTTGGATTTCTTGGATTATCCAGAACACATCTTCCTTCATTCAGCAAGATATGTTCTAGAGGGCAAAATGTTGACCCGCGTTTTAGTCAAAGCAGTCATGCATGGAATCTCTTCTCAACAATACGCTCAAGTGTTGGGAATACCGTCAGAAGACAGCAAGCGATTTGGTTGAAATCGCATCACAAACAAAGAATGGCCCGGAACTCCTATCAGACGACCTTTTCTGGGCCCGAAATCATCAGTTACGGAGCTTAGCTCTGTAATTCTCGTAGCTCTCTGAATAAGCTTCAGTTTGAGCTTTGGTTCAACTCAATCGGACTTACGGTTTGAAAGTTATGCCCATTTCCGTGAACGCATGCAGAACCGGAAACTTGGATTTGGAATTAGCATATCCCTTTCGGATCGGATCGGCTCGGCCTAGGAGGACCGGATCGGATTAAGACATCACTCCTTCACCAACTCAGCATCTTCCCTTCAACGCACAGGTGCCGGCTCGGATTGGAGACCCCGGTTCGGATCGGGATGAGGCAGACCCGACCCGCCTGGATTAATCTACACAAAACTTCGCAATGTCTTCGGCTCGAAAGCTCCGCACCGGTTCGGATCGGGACCGAACCGATCCCCTTCGACTCTGCACAGAAGTGCGCGCACGCTCTCTGCTGGAACAACCGGCTCGGTTCGGATCCGATCCGAACCGACTGGGCCTGCTGCTGCCACACTTCAGATTTGACCGATTCTCTTGCCATAACCACCTCGTACAAACGCGGATCGGCCTCCACCTGTCCTAGCACGACGTGATGACCACTTCTCCACTACTTCCGAGATCACCTCAGCGCGTGCCACGTGCGCCTCCGATCCGAACCGATTCAGACTCCCTGGCACATCTCTACGCCTGTAAATACACAACAACATGGCCATTTCAAGGGACTTTTGGCACTTGTTCTGGAGGGATTCCACCATTATCGACACAAGGACTTTGTGAACGGCGGAAGACCGCCCTCTAATCAATCAAAACACGAGGATTTCGTGTATAATCTTCCCTTTAATCTCCTCTTCTTCACTGTAAACACGAGGATTTCATGTATAAACTGCAAACAAACATCAATGTAATAGTTTTCTTAGGATTTAAGAAACTATAAAGTGGACGAAGGCTTGGATTGAGCCGAACCACTATAAAAATATTGTGCGTCTCCTTTACTTTTACTGCTTTTTCTGTATTGTTCTGTGGTCGTGAGGTTGTCACGTTGAATTTGGGTGTTAGTACCAAAATTTGGTCTAATATTTTCACACATATTTGCTTTCTCTTCTTCGCAGGTATGGATTATACTTGCAGCTGGCAGGCCTGGCGCGGCCTTGGATTTCTTGGATTATCCAGAACACATCTTCCTTCATTCAGCAAGACCGCCCTCTAATCATTCAAAACACGAGGATTTCGTGTATAATCTTCCCTTTAATCTCCTCTTCTTCACTGTAAACACGAGGATTTCGTGTATAAACTGCAAACAAACATCATTGTAATAGTTTTCTTAGGATTTAAGAAACTATAAAGTGGACGTAGGCTTGGATTGAGCCGAACCACTATAAAAATATTGTGCGTCTCCTTTACTTTTACTGCTTTTTCTGCATTGTTCTGTGGTCGTGAGGTTGTCACGTTGAATTTGGGTGTTAGTACCAAAATTTGGTCTAACATTTTCACACATATTTGCTTTCTCTTCTTCGCAGGTATGGATTATACTTGCAGCTGGCAGGCCCGGCGCGGCCTTGGATTTCTTGGATTATCCAGAACACATCTTACTTCATTCAGCTAGATATGTTCTAGAGGGCAAAATGTTGACCCGCGTTTTAGTCAAAGCAGTCATGCACGGAATCTCTTCTCAACAATACGCTCAAGTGTTGGGAATACCGTCAGAAGACAGCAAGCGATTTGGTTGAAATCGCATCACAAACAAAGAATGGCCCGGAACTCCTATCAGACGACCTTTTCTGGGCCCGAAATCATCAGTTACGGAGATGAGCTCTGTAATTCTCGTAGCTCTCTGAATAAGCTTCAGTTTGAGCTTTGGTTCAACTCAATCGGACTTACGGTTTGAAAGTTATGCCCATTTCCGTGAACGCATGCAGAACCGGAAACTTGGATTTGGAATTAGCATATCCCTTTCGGATCGGATCGGCTCGGCCTAGGAGGACCGGATCGGATTAAGACATCACTCCTTCACCAACTCAGCATCTTCCCTTCAACGCACAGGTGCCGGCTCGGATTGGAGACCCCGGTTCGGATCGGGATGAGGCAGACCCGACCCGCCTGCATTAATCTACACAAAACTTCGCAATGTCTTCGGCTCGAAAGCTCCGCATCGGTTCGGATCGGGACCGAACCGATCCCCTTCGACTCTGCACAGAAGTGCGCGCACGCTCTCTGCTGGAACAACCGGCTCGGTTCGGATCCGATCCGAACCGACTGGGCCTGCTGCTGCCACACTTCAGATTTGACCGATTCTCTTGCCATAACCACCTCGTACAAACGCGGATCGGCCTCCACCTGTCCTAGCACGACGTGATGACCACTTCTCCACTACTTCCGAGATCACCTCAGCGCGTGCCACATGCGCCTCCGATCCGAACCGATTCAGACTCCCTGGCACTCCTCTACGCCTGTAAATACACAACAACATGGCCATTTCAAGGGACTTTTGGCACTTGTTCTGGAGGGATTCCACCATTATCGACACAAGGACTTTGTGAACGGCGGAAGACCGCCCTCTAATCAATCAAAACACGAGGATTTCGTGTATAATCTTCCCTTTAATCTCCTCTTCTTCACTGTAAACACGAGGATTTCGTGTATAAACTGCAAACAAACATCAATGTAATAGTTTTCTTAGGATTTAAGAAACTATAAAGTGGACGAAGGCTTGGATTGAGCCGAACCACTATAAAAATATTGTGCGTCTCCTTTACTTTTACTGCTTTTTCTGTATTGTTCTGTGGTCGTGAGGTTGTCACGTTGAATTTGGGTGTTAGTACCAAAATTTGGTCTAACATTTTCACACATATTTGCTTTCTCTTCTTCGCAGGTATGGATTATACTTGCAGCTGGCAGGCCTGGCGCGGCCTTGGATTTCTTGGATTATCCAGAACACATCTTCCTTCATTCAGCAAGACCGCCCTCTAATCATTCAAAACACGAGGATTTCGTGTATAATCTTCCCTTTAATCTCCTTTTCTTCACTGTAAACACGAGGATTTCGTGTATAAACTGCAAACAAACATCATTGTAATAGTTTTCTTAGGATTTAAGAAACTATAAAGTGGACGTAGGCTTGGATTGAGCCGAACCACTATAAAAATATTGTGCGTCTCCTTTACTTTTACTGCTTTTTCTGCATTGTTCTGTGGTCGTGAGGTTGTCACGTTGAATTTGGGTGTTAGTACCAAAATTTGGTCTAACATTTTCACACATATTTGCTTTCTCTTCTTCGCAGGTATGGATTATACTTGCAGCTGGCAGGCCCGGCGCGACCTTGGATTTCTTGGATTATCCAGAACACATCTTCCTTCATTCAGCAAGATATGTTCTAGAGGGCAAAATGTTGACCCGCGTTTTAGTCAAAGCAGTCATGCATGGAATCTCTTCTCAACAATACGCTCAAGTGTTGGGAATACCGTCAGAAGACAGCAAGCGATTTGGTTGAAATCGCATCACAAACAAAGAATGGCCCGGAACTCCTATCAGAAGACCTTTTCTGGGCCCGAAATCATCAGTTACAGAGCTGAGCTCTGTAATTCTCGTAGCTCTCTGAATAAGCTTCAGTTTGAGCTTTGGTTCTACTCAATCGGACTTACGGTTTGAAAGTTATGCCCATTTCCGTGAACGCATGCAGAACCGGAAACTTGGATTTGGAATTAGCATATCCCTTTCGGATCGGATCGGCTCGGCCTAGGAGGACCGGATCGGATTAAGACATCACTCCTTCACCAACTCAGCATCTTCCCTTCAACGCACAGGTGCCGGCTCGGATTGGAAACCCCGGTTCGGATCGGGATGAGGCAGACCCGACCCGCCTGCATTAATCTACACAAAACTTCGCAATGTCTTCGGCTCGAAAGCTCCGCACCGGTTCGGATCGGGACCGAACCGATCCCCTTCGACTCTGCACAGAAGTGCGCGCATGCTCTCTGCTGGAACAACCGGCTCGGTTCGGATCCGATCCGAACCGACTGGGCCTGCTTCTGCCACACTTCAGATTTGACCGATTCTCTTGCCATAACCACCTCGTACAAACGCGGATCGGCCTCCACCTGTCCTAGCACGACGTGATGACCACTTCTCCACTACTTCCGAGATCACCTCAGCGCGTGCCACGTGCGCCTCCGATCCGAACCGATTCAGACTCCCTGGCACTCCTCTACGCCTGTAAATACACAACAACATGGCCATTTCAAGGGACTTTTGGCACTTGTTCTGGAGGGATTCCACCATTATCGACACAAGGACTTTGTGAACGGCGGAAGACCGCCCTCTAATCAATCAAAACACGAGGATTTCGTGTATAATCTTCCCTTTAATCTCCTCTTCTTCACTGTAAACACGAGGATTTCGTGTATAAACTGCAAACAAACATCAATGTAATAGTTTTCTTAGGATTTAAGAAACTATAAAGTGGACGAAGGCTTGGATTGAGCCGAACCACTATAAAAATATTGTGCGTCTCCTTTACTTTTACTGCTTTTTCTGTATTGTTCTGTGGTCGTGAGGTTGTCACGTTGAATTTGGGTGTTAGTACCAAAATTTGGTCTAACATTTTCACACATATTTGCTTTCTCTTCTTCGCAGGTATGGATTATACTTGCAGCTGGCAGGCCTGGCGCGGCCTTGGATTTCTTGGATTATCCAGAACACATCTTCCTTCATTCCGCAAGACCGCCCTCTAATCATTCAAAACACGAGGATTTCGTGTATAATCTTCCCTTTAATCTCCTTTTCTTCACTGTAAACACGAGGATTTCGTGTATAAACTGCAAACAAACATCATTGTAATAGTTTTCTTAGGATTTAAGAAACTATAAAGTGGACGTAGGCTTGGATTGAGCCGAACCACTATAAAAATATTGTGCGTCTCCTTTACTTTTACTGCTTTTTCTGCATTGTTCTGTGGTCGTGAGGTTGTCACGTTGAATTTGGGTGTTAGTACCAAAATTTGGTCTAACATTTTCACACATATTTGCTTTCTCTTCTTCGCAGGTATGGATTATACTTGCAGCTGGCAGGCCCGGCGCGACCTTGGATTTCTTGGATTATCCAGAACACATCTTCCTTCATTCAGCAAGATATGTTCTAGAGGGCAAAATGTTGACCCGCGTTTTAGTCAAAGCAGTCATGCATGGAATCTCTTCTCAACAATACGCTCAAGTGTTGGGAATACCGTCAGAAGACAGCAAGCGATTTGGTTGAAATCGCATCACAAACAAAGAATGGCCCGGAACTCCTATCAGAAGACCTTTTCTGGGCCCGAAATCATCAGTTACAGAGCTGAGCTCTGTAATTCTCGTAGCTCTCTGAATAAGCTTCAGTTTGAGCTTTGGTTCTACTCAATCGGACTTACGGTTTGAAAGTTATGCCCATTTCCGTGAACGCATGCAGAACCGGAAACTTGGATTTGGAATTAGCATATCCCTTTCGGATCGGATCGGCTCGGCCTAGGAGGACCGGATCGGATTAAGACATCACTCCTTCACCAACTCAGCATCTTCCCTTCAACGCACAGGTGCCGGCTCGGATTGGAGACCCCGGTTCGGATCGGGATGAGGCAGACCCGACCCGCCTGCATTAATCTACACAAAACTTCGCAATGTCTTCGGCTCGAAAGCTCCGCACCGGTTCGGATCGGGACCGAACCGATCCCCTTCGACTCTGCACAGAAGTGCGCGCACGCTCTCTGCTGGAATAACCGGCTCGGTTCGGATCCGATCCGAACCGACTGGGCCTGCTGCTGCCACACTTCAGATTTGACCGATTCTCTTGCCATAACCACCTCGTACAAACGCGGATCGGCCTCCACCTGTCCTAGCACGACGTGATGACCACTTCTCCACTACTTCCGAGATCACCTCAGCGCGTGCCACGTGCGCCTCCGATCCGAACCGATTCAGATTCCTGGCACTCCTCTACGCCTGTAAATACACAACAACATGGCCATTTCAAGGGACTTTTGGCACTTGTTCTGGAGGGATTCCACCATTATCGACACAAGGACTTTGTGAACGGCGGAAGACCGCCCTCTAATCAATCAAAACACGAGGATTTCGTGTATAATCTTCCCTTTAATCTCCTCTTCTTCACTGTAAACACGAGGATTTCGTGTATAAACTGCAAACAAACATCAATGTAATAGTTTTCTTAGGATTTAAGAAACTATAAAGTGGACGAAGGCTTGGATTGAGCCGAACCACTATAAAAATATTGTGCGTCTCCTTTACTTTTACTGCTTTTTCTGTATTGTTCTGTGGTCGTGAGGTTGTCACGTTGAATTTGGGTGTTAGTACCAAAATTTGGTCTAACATTTTCACACATATTTGCTTTCTCTTCTTCGCAGGTATGGATTATACTTGCAGCTGGCAGGCCTGGCGCGGCCTTGGATTTCTTGGATTATCCAGAACACATCTTCCTTCATTCAGCAAGACCGCCCTCTAATCATTCAAAACACGAGGATTTCGTGTATAATCTTCCCTTTAATCTCCTCTTCTTCACTGTAAACACGAGGATTTCGTGTATAAACTGCAAACAAACATCATTGTAATAGTTTTCTTAGGATTTAAGAAACTATAAAGTGGACGTAGGCTTGGATTGAGCCGAACCACTATAAAAATATTGTGCGTCTCCTTTACTTTTACTGCTTTTTCTGCATTGTTCTGTGGTCGTGAGGTTGTCACGTTGAATTTGGGTGTTAGTACCAAAATTTGGTCTAACATTTTCACACATATTTGCTTTCTCTTCTTCGCAGGTATGGATTATACTTGCAGCTGGCAGGCCCGGCGCGGCCTTGGATTTCTTGGATTATCCAGAACACATCTTCCTTCATTCAGCAAGATATGTTCTAGAGGGCAAAATGTTGACCCGCGTTTTAGTCAAAGCAGTCATGCATGGAATCTCTTCTCAACAATACGCTCAAGTGTTGGGAATACCGTCAGAAGACAGCAAGCGATTTGGTTGAAATCGCATCACAAACAAAGAATGGCCCGGAACTCCTATCAGACGACCTTTTCTGGGCCCGAAATCATCAGTTCCGGAGCTGAGCTCTGTAGTTCTCGTAGCTCTCTAAATAAGCTTCAGTTTGAGCTTTGGTTCAACTCAATCGGACTTACGGTTTGAAAGTTATGCCCATTTCCGTGAACGCATGCAGAACCGGAAACTTGGATTTGGAATTAGCATATCCCTTTCGGATCGGATCGGCTCGGCCTGGGAGGACCGGATCGGATTAAGACATCACTCCTTCACTAACTCAGCATGTTCCCTTCAACGCACAGGTGCCGGCTCGGATTGGAGACCCCGGTTCGGATCGGGATGAGGCAGACCCGACCCGCCTGCATTAATCTACACAAAACTTCGCAATGTCTTCGGCTCGAAAGCTCCGCACCGGTTCGGATCGGGACCTAACCGATCCCCTTCGACTCTGCACAGAAGTGCGCGCACGCTCTCTGCTGGAACAACCGGCTCGGTTCGGATCCGATCCGAACCGACTGGGCCTGCTGCTGCCACACTTCAGATTTGACCGATTCTCTTGCCATAACCACCTCGTACAAACGCGGATTGGCCTCCACCTGTCCTAGCACGACGTGATGACCACTTCTCCACTACTTCCGAGATCACCTCAGCGCGTGCCACGTGCGCCTCCGATCCGAACCGATTCAGACTCCCTGGCACTCCTCTACGCCTGTAAATACACAACAACATGGCCATTTCAAGGGACTTTTGGCACTTGTTCTGGAGGGATTCCACCATTATCGACACAAGGACTTTGTGAACGGCGGAAGACCGCCCTCTAATCAATCAAAACACGAGGATTTCGTGTATAATCTTCCCTTTAATCTCCTCTTCTTCACTGTAAACACGAGGATTTCGTGTATAAACAGCAAACAAACATCAATGTAATAGTTTTCTTAGGATTTAAGAAACTATAAAGTGGACGAAGGCTTGGATTGAGCCGAACCACTATTAAAATATTGTGCGTCTCCTTTACTTTTACTGCTTTTTCTGTATTGTTCTGTGGTCGTGAGGTTGTCACGTTGAATTTGGGTGTTAGTACCAAAATTTGGTCTAACATTTTCACACATATTTGCTTTCTCTTCTTCGCAGGTATGGATTATACTTGCAGCTGGCAGGCCTGGCGCGGCCTTGGATTTCTTGGATTATCCAGAACACATCTTCCTTCATTCAGCAAGACTGCCCTCTAATCATTCAAAACACGAGGATTTCGTGTATAATCTTCCCTTTAATCTCCTCTTCTTCACTGTAAACACGAGGATTTCGTGTATAAACTGCAAACAAACATCATTGTAATAGTTTTCTTAGGATTTAAGAAACTATAAAGTGGACGTAGGCTTGGATTGAGCCGAACCACTATAAAAATATTGTGCGTCTCCTTTACTTTTACTGCTTTTTCTGCATTGTTCTGTGGTCGTGAGGTTGTCACGTTGAATTTGGGTGTTAGTACCAAAATTTGGTCTAACATTTTCACACATATTTGCTTTCTCTTCTTCGCAGGTATGGATTATACTTGCAGCTGGCAGGCCCGGCGCGGCCTTGGATTTCTTGGATTATCCAGAACACATCTTCCTTCATTCAGCAAGATATGTTCTAGAGGGCAAAATGTTGACCCGCGTTTTAGTCAAAGCAGTCATGCATGGAATCTCTTCTCAACAATACGCTCAAGTGTTGGGAATACCGTCAGAAGACAGCAAGCGATTTGGTTGAAATCGCATCACAAACAAAGAATGGCCCGGAACTCCTATCAGACGACCTTTTCTGGGCCCGAAATCATCAGTTCCGAAGCTGAGCTCTGTTGTTCTCGTAGCTCTCTGAATAAGCTTCAGTTTGAGCTTTGGTTCAACTCAATCGGACTTACGGTTTGAAAGTTATGCCCATTTCCGTGAACGCATGCAGAACCGGAAACTTGGATTTGGAATTAGCATATCCCTTTCGGATCGGATCGGCTCGGCCTGGGAGGACCGGATCGGATTAAGACATCACTCCTTCACTAACTCAGCATGTTCCCTTCAACGCACAGGTGCCGGCTCGGATTGGAGACCCCGGTTCGGATCGGGATGAGGCAAACCCGACCCGCCTGCATTAATCTACACAAAACTTCGCAATGTCTTCGGCTCGAAAGCTCCGCACCGGTTCGGATCGGGACCGAACCGATCCCCTTTGACTCTGCACAGAAGTGCGCGCACGCTCTCTGCTGGAACAACCGGCTCGGTTCGGATCCGATCCGAACCGACTGGGCCTGCTGCTGCCACACTTCAGATTTGACCGATTCTCTTGCCATAACCACCTCGTACAAACGCGGATCGGCCTCCACCTGTCCTAGCACGACGTGATGACCACTTCTCCACTACTTCCGAGATCACCTCAGCGCGTGCCACGTGCGCCTCCGATCCGAACCGATTCAGACTCCCTGGCACTCCTCTACGCCTGTAAATACACAACAACATGGCCATTTCAAGGGACTTTTGGCACTTGTTCTGGAGGGATTCCACCATTATCGACACAAGGACATTGTGAACGGCGGAAGACCGCCCTCTAATCAATCAAAACACGAGGATTTCGTGTATAATCTTCCCTTTAATCTCCTCTTCTTCACTGTAAACACGAGGATTTCGTGTATAAACTGCAAACAAACATCAATGTAATAGTTTTCTTAGGATTTAAGAAACTATAAAGTGGACGAAGGCTTGGATTGAGCCGAACCACTATAAAAATATTGTGCGTCTCCTTTACTTTTACTGCTTTTTCTGTATTGTTCTGTGGTCGTGAGGTTGTCACGTTGAATTTGGGTGTTAGTACCAAAATTTGGTCTAACATTTTCACACATATTTGCTTTCTCTTCTTCGCAGGTATGGATTATACTTGCAGCTGGCAGGCCTGGCGCGGCCTTGGATTTCTTGGATTATCCAGAACACATCTTCCTTCATTCAGCAAGACTGCCCTCTAATCATTCAAAACACGAGGATTTCGTGTATAATCTTCCCTATAATCTCCTCTTCTTCACTGTAAACACGAGGATTTCGTGTATAAACTGCAAACAAACATCATTGTAATAGTTTTCTTAGGATTTAAGAAACTATAAAGTGGACGTAGGCTTGGATTGAGCCGAACCACTATAAAAATATTGTGCGTCTCCTTTACTTTTACTGCTTTTTCTGCATTGTTCTGTGGTCGTGAGGTTGTCACGTTGAATTTGGGTGTTAGTACCAAAATTTGGTCTAACATTTTCACACATATTTGCTTTCTCTTCTTCGCAGGTATGGATTATACTTGCAGCTGGCAGGCCCGGCGCGGCCTTGGATTTCTTGGATTATCCAGAACACATCTTCCTTCATTCAGCAAGATATGTTCTAGAGGGCAAAATGTTGACCCGCGTTTTAGTCAAAGCAGTCATGCATGGAATCTCTTCTCAACAATACGCTCAAGTGTTGGGAATACCGTCAGAAGACAGCAAGCGATTTGGTTGAAATCGCATCACAAACAAAGAATGGCCCGGAACTCCTATCAGACGACCTTTTCTGGGCCCGAAATCATCAGTTCCAGAGCTGAGCTCTGTAGTTCTCGTAGCTCTCTGAATAAGCTTCAGTTTGAGCTTTGGTTCAACTCAATCGGACTTACGGTTTGAAAGTTATGCCCATTTCCGTGAACGCATGCAGAACCGGAAACTTGGATTTGGAATTAGCATATCCCTTTCGGATCGGATCGGCTCGGCCTAGGAGGACCGGATCGGATTAAGACATCACTCCTTCACCAACTCAGCATGTTCCCTTCAACGCACAGGTGCCGGCTCGGATTGGAGACCCCGGTTCGGATCGGGATGAGGCAGACCCGACTCGCCTGCATTAATCTACACAAAACTTCGCAATGTCTTCGGCTCGAAAGCTCCGCACCGGTTCGGATCGGGACCGAACCGATCCCCTTTGACTCTGCACAGAAGTGCGCGCACGCTCTCTGCTGGAACAACCGGCTCGGTTCGGATCCGATCCGAACCGACTGGGCCTGCTGCTGCCACACTTCAGATTTGACCGATTCTCTTGCCATAACCACCTCGTACAAACGCGGATCGGCCTCCACCTGTCCTAGCACGACGTGATGACCACTTCTCCACTACTTCCGAGATCACCTCAGCGCGTGCCACGTGCGCCTCCGATCCGAACCGATTCAGACTCCCTGGCACTCCTCTACGCCTGTAAATACACAACAACATGGCCATTTCAAGGGACTTTTGGCACTTGTTCTGGAGGGATTCCACCATTATCGACACAAGGACTTTGTGAACGGCGGAAGACCGCCCTCTAATCAATCAAAACACGAGGATTTCGTGTATAATCTTCCCTTTAATCTCCTCTTCTTCACTGTAAACACGAGGATTTCGTGTATAAACTGCAAACAAACATCAATGTAATAGTTTTCTTAGGATTTAAGAAACTATAAAGTGGACGAAGGCTTGGATTGAGCCGAACCACTATAAAAATATTGTGCGTCTCCTTTACTTTTACTGCTTTTTCTGTATTGTTCTGTGGTCGTGAGGTTGTCACGTTGAATTTGGGTGTTAGTACCAAAATTTGGTCTAACATTTTCACACATATTTGCTTTCTCTTCTTCGCAGGTATGGATTATACTTGCAGCTGGCAGGCCCGGCGCGGCCTTGGATTTCTTGGATTATCCAGAACACATCTTCCTTCATTCAGCAAGATATGTTCTAGGGGGCAAAATGTTGACCCGCGTTTTAGTCAAAGCAGTCATGCATGGAATCTCTTCTCAACAATACGCTCAAGTGTTGGGAATACCGTCAGAAGACAGCAAGCGATTTGGTTGAAATCGCATCACAAACAAAGAATGGCCCGGAACTCCTATCAGACGACCTTTTCTAGGACCGAAATCATCAGTTACGGAGCTAAGCTCTGTTATTCTCGTAGCTCTCTGAATTAGCTTCAGTTTGAGCTTTGGTTCAAATCAATCGGACTTACGGTTTGAAAGTTATGCCCATTTCCGTGAACGCATGCAGAACCGGAAACTTGGATTTGGAATTAGCATATCCCTTTCGGATCGGATCGGCTCGGCCTAGGAGGACCGGATCGGATTAAGACATCACTCCTTCACCAACTCAGCATCTTCCCTTCAACGCACAGGTGCCGGCTCGGATTGGAGACCCCGGTTCGGATCGGGATGAGGCAGACCCGACCCGCCTGCATTAATCTACACAAAACTTCGCAATGTCTTCGGCTCGAAAGCTCCGCACCGGTTCGGATCGGGACCGAACCGATCCCCTTCGACTCTGCACAGAAGTGCGCGCACGCTCTCTGCTGGAACAACCGGCTCGGTTCGGATCCGATCCGAACCGACTGGGCCTGCTGCTGCCACACTTCAGATTTGACCGATTCTCTTGCCATAACCACCTCGTACAAACGCGGATCGGCCTCCACCTGTCCTAGCACGACGTGATGACCACTTCTCCACTACTTCCGAGATCACCTCAGCGCGTGCCACGTGCGCCTCCGATCCGAACCGATTCAGACTCCCTGGCACTCCTCTACGCCTGTAAATACACAACAACATGGCCATTTCAAGGGACTTTTGGCACTTGTTCTGGAGGGATTCCACCATTATCGACACAAGGACTTTGTGAACGGCGGAAGACCGCCCTCTAATCAATCAAAACACGAGGATTTCGTGTATAATCTTCCCTTTAATCTCCTCTTCTTCACTGTAAACACGAGGATTTCGTGTATAAACTGCAAACAAACATCAATGTAATAGTTTTCTTAGGATTTAAGAAACTATAAAGTGGACGAAGGCTTGGATTGAGCCGAACCACTATAAAAATATTGTGCGTCTCCTTTACTTTTACTGCTTTTTCTGTATTGTTCTGTGGTCGTGAGGTTGTCACGTTGAATTTGGGTGTTAGTACCAAAATTTGGTCTAACATTTTCACACATATTTGCTTTCTCTTCTTCGCAGGTATGGATTATACTTGCAGCTGGCAGGCCTTGCGCGGCCTTGGATTTCTTGGATTATCCAGAACACATCTTCCTTCATTCAGCAAGACCGCCCTCTAATCATTCAAAACACGAGGATTTCGTGTATAATCTTCCCTTTAATCTCCTCTTCTTCACGGTAAACACGAGGATTTCGTGTATAAACTGCAAACAAACATCATTGTAATAGTTTTCTTAGGATTTAAGAAACTATAAAGTGGACGTAGGCTTGGATTGAGCCGAACCACTATAAAAATATTGTGCGTCTCCTTTACTTTTACTGCTTTTTCTGCATTGTTCTGTGGTCGTGAGGTTGTCACGTTGAATTTGGGTGTTAGTACCAAAATTTGGTCTAACATTTTCACACATATTTGCTTTCTCTTCTTCGCAGGTATGGATTATACTTGCAGCTGGCAGGCCCGGCGCGGCCTTGGATTTCTTGGATTATGCAGAACACATCTTCCTTCATTCAGCAAGATATGTTCTAGAGGGCAAAATGTTGACCCGCGTTTTAGTCAAAGCAGTCATGCATGGAATCTCTTCTCAACAATACGCTCAAGTGTTGGGAATACCGTCAGAAGACAGCAAGCGATTTGGTTGAAATCGCATCACAAACAAAGAATGGCCCGGAACTCCTATCAGACGACCTTTTCTGGGCCCGAAATCATCAGTTACGGAGCTGAGCTCTGTAATTCTCGTAGCTCTCTGAATTAGCTTCAGTTTGAGCTTTGGTTCAAATCAATCGGACTTACTGTTTGAAAGTTATGCCCATTTCCGTGAACGCATGCAGAACCGGAAACTTGGATTTGGAATTAGCATATCCCTTTCGGATCGGATCGGCTCGGCCTAGGAGGACCGGATCGGATTAACACATCACTCCTTCACCAACTCAGCATCTTCCCTTCAACGCACAGGTGCCGGCTCGGATTGGAGACCCCGGTTCGGATCGGGATGAGGCAGACCCGACCCGCCTGCATTAATCTACACAAAACTTCGCAATGTCTTCGGCTCGAAAGCTCCGCACCGGTTCGGATCGGGATCGAACCGATCCCCTTCGACTCTGCACAGAAGTGCGCGCACGCTCTCTGCTGGAACAACCGGCTCGGTTCGGATCCGATCCGAACCGACTGGGCCTGCTGCTGCCACACTTCAGATTTGACCGATTCTCTTGCCATAACCACCTCGTACAAACGCGGATCGGCCTCCACCTGTCCTAGCACGACGTGATGACCACTTCTCCACTACTTCCGAGATCACCTCAGCGCGTGCCACGTGCGCCTCCGATCCGAACCGATTCAGACTCCCTGGCACTCCTCTACGCCTGTAAATACACAACAACATGGCCATTTCAAGGGACTTTTGGCACTTGTTCTGGAGGGATTCCACCATTATCGACACAAGGACTTTGTGAACGGCGGAAGACCGCCCTCTAATCAATCAAAACACGAGGATTTCGTGTATAATCTTCCCTTTAATCTCCTCTTCTTCACTGTAAACACGAGGATTTCGTGTATAAACTGCAAACAAACATCAATGTAATAGTTTTTTTAGGATTTAAGAAACTATAAAGTGGACGAAGGCTTGGATTGAGCCGAACCACTATAAAAATATTGTGCGTCTCCTTTACTTTTACTGCTTTTTCTGTATTGTTCTGTGGTCGTGAGGTTGTCACGTTGAATTTGGGTGTTAGTACCAAAATTTGGTCTAACATTTTCACACATATTTGCTTTCTCTTCTTCGCAGGTATGGATTATACTTGCAGCTGGCAGGCCTTGCGCGGCCTTGGATTTCTTGGATTATCCAGAACACATCTTCCTTCATTCAGCAAGACCGCCCTCTAATCATTCAAAACACGAGGATTTCGTGTATAATCTTCCCTTTAATCTCCTCTTCTTCACGGTAAACACGAGGATTTCGTGTATAAACTGCAAACAAACATCATTGTAATAGTTTTCTTAGGATTTAAGAAACTATAAAGTGGACGTAGGCTTGGATTGAGCCGAACCACTATAAAAATATTGTGCGTCTCCTTTACTTTTACTGCTTTTTCTGCATTGTTCTGTGGTCGTGAGGTTGTCACGTTGAATTTGGGTATTAGTACCAAAATTTGGTCTAACATTTTCACACATATTTGCTTTCTCTTCTTCGCAGGTATGGATTATACTTGCAGCTGGCAGGCCCGGCGCGGCCTTGGATTTCTTGGATTATCCAGAACACATCTTCCTTCATTCAGCAAGATATGTTCTAGAGGGCAAAATGTTGACCCGCGTTTTAGTCAAAGCAGTCATGCATGGAATCTCTTCTCAACAATACGCTCAAGTGTTGGGAATACCGTCAGAAGACAGCAAGCGATTTGGTTGAAATCGCATCACAAACAAAGAATGGCCCGGAACTCCTATCAGACGACCTTTTCTGGGCCCGAAATCATCAGTTACGGAGCTGAGCTCTGTAATTCTCGTAGCTCTCTGAATTAGCTTCAGTTTGAGCTTTGGTTCAAATCAATCGGACTTACTGTTTGAAAGTTATGCCCATTTCCGTGAACGCATGCAGAACCGGAAACTTGGATTTGGAATTAGCATATCCCTTTCGGATCGGATCGGCTCGGCCTAGGAGGACCGGATCGGATTAACACATCACTCCTTCACCAACTCAGCATCTTCCCTTCAACGCACAGGTGCCGGCTCGGATTGGAGACCCCGGTTCGGATCGGGATGAGGCAGACCCGACCCGCCTGCATTAATCTACACAAAACTTCGCAATGTCTTCGGCTCGAAAGCTCCGCACCGGTTCGGATCGGGATCGAACCGATCCCCTTCGACTCTGCACAGAAGTGCGCGCACGCTCTCTGCTGGAACAACCGGCTCGGTTCGGATCCGATCCGAACCGACTGGGCCTGCTGCTGCCACACTTCAGATTTGACCGATTCTCTTGCCATAACCACCTCGTACAAACGCGGATCGGCCTCCACCTGTCCTAGCACGACGTGATGACCACTTCTCCACTACTTCCGAGATCACCTCAGCGCGTGCCACGTGCGCCTCCGATCCGAACCGATTCAGACTCCCTGGCACTCCTCTACGCCTGTAAATACACAACAACATGGCCATTTCAAGGGACTTTTGGCACTTGTTCTGGAGGGATTCCACCATTATCGACACAAGGACTTTGTGAACGGCGGAAGACCGCCCTCTAATCAATCAAAACACGAGGATTTCGTGTATAATCTTCCCTTTAATCTCCTCTTCTTCACTGTAAACACGAGGATTTCGTGTATAAACTGCAAACAAACATCAATGTAATAGTTTTCTTAGGATTTAAGAAACTATAAAGTGGACGAAGGCTTGGATTGAGCCGAACCACTATAAAAATATTGTGCGTCTCCTTTACTTTTACTGCTTTTTCTGTATTGTTCTGTGGTCGTGAGGTTGTCACGTTGAATTTGGGTGTTAGTACCAAAATTTGGTCTAACATTTTCACACATATTTGCTTTCTCTTCTTCGCAGGTATGGATTATACTTGCAGCTGGCAGGCCTTGCGCGGCCTTGGATTTCTTGGATTATCCAGAACACATCTTCCTTCATTCAGCAAGACCGCCCTCTAATCATTCAAAACACGAGGATTTCGTGTATAATCTTCCCTTTAATCTCCTCTTCTTCACGGTAAACACGAGGATTTCGTGTATAAACTGCAAACAAACATCATTGTAATAGTTTTCTTAGGATTTAAGAAACTATAAAGTGGACGTAGGCTTGGATTGAGCCGAACCACTATAAAAATATTGTGCGTCTCCTTTACTTTTACTGCTTTTTCTGCATTGTTCTGTGGTCGTGAGGTTGTCACGTTGAATTTGGGTATTAGTACCAAAATTTGGTCTAACATTTTCACACATATTTGCTTTCTCTTCTTCGCAGGTATGGATTATACTTGCAGCTGGCAGGCCCGGCGCGGCCTTGGATTTCTTGGATTATCCAGAACACATCTTCCTTCATTCAGCAAGATATGTTCTAGAGGGCAAAATGTTGACCCGCGTTTTAGTCAAAGCAGTCATGCATGGAATCTCTTCTCAACAATACGCTCAAGTGTTGGGAATACCGTCAGAAGACAGCAAGCGATTTGGTTGAAATCGCATCACAAACAAAGAATGGCCCGGAACTCCTATCAGACGACCTTTTCTGGGCCCGAAATCATCAGTTACGGAGCTAAGCTCTGTAATTCTCGTAGCTCTCTGAATTAGCTTCAGTTTGAGCTTTGGTTCAAATCAATCGGACTTACTGTTTGAAAGTTATGCCCATTTCCGTGAACGCATGCAGAACCGGAAACTTGGATTTGGAATTAGCATATCCCTTTCGGATCGGATCGGCTCGGCCTAGGAGGACCGGATCGGATTAACACATCACTCCTTCACCAACTCAGCATCTTCCCTTCAACGCACAGGTGCCGGCTCGGATTGGAGACCCCGGTTCGGATCGGGATGAGGCAGACCCGACCCGCCTGCATTAATCTACACAAAACTTCGCAATGTCTTCGGCTCGAAAGCTCCGCACCGGTTCGGATCGGGATCGAACCGATCCCCTTCGACTCTGCACAGAAGTGCGCGCACGCTCTCTGCTGGAACAACCGGCTCGGTTCGGATCCGATCCGAACCGACTGGGCCTGCTGCTGCCACACTTCAGATTTGACCGATTCTCTTGCCATAACCACCTCGTACAAACGCGGATCGGCCTCCACCTGTCCTAGCACGACGTGATGACCACTTCTCCACTACTTCCGAGATCACCTCAGCGCGTGCCACGTGCGCCTCCGATCCGAACCGATTCAGACTCCCTGGCACTCCTCTACGCCTGTAAATACACAACAACATGGCCATTTCAAGGGACTTTTGGCACTTGTTCTGGAGGGATTCCACCATTATCGACACAAGGACTTTGTGAACGGCGGAAGACCGCCCTCTAATCAATCAAAACACGAGGATTTCGTGTATAATCTTCCCTTTAATCTCCTCTTCTTCACTGTAAACACGAGGATTTCGTGTATAAACTGCAAACAAACATCAATGTAATAGTTTTCTTAGGATTTAAGAAACTATAAAGTGGACGAAGGCTTGGATTGAGCCGAACCACTATAAAAATATTGTGCGTCTCCTTTACTTTTACTGCTTTTTCTGTATTGTTCTGTGGTCGTGAGGTTGTCACGTTGAATTTGGGTGTTAGTACCAAAATTTGGTCTAACATTTTCACACATATTTGCTTTCTCTTCTTCGCAGGTATGGATTATACTTGCAGCTGGCAGGCCTTGCGCGGCCTTGGATTTCTTGGATTATCCAGAACACATCTTCCTTCATTCAGCAAGACCGCCCTCTAATCATTCAAAACACGAGGATTTCGTGTATAATCTTCCCTTTAATCTCCTCTTCTTCACGGTAAACATGAGGATTTCGTGTATAAACTGCAAACAAACATCATTGTAATAGTTTTCTTAGGATTTAAGAAACTATAAAGTGGACGTAGGCTTGGATTGAGCCGAACCACTATAAAAATATTGTGCGTCTCCTTTACTTTTACTGCTTTTTCTGCATTGTTCTGTGGTCGTGAGGTTGTCACGTTGAATTTGGGTATTAGTACCAAAATTTGGTCTAACATTTTCACACATATTTGCTTTCTCTTCTTCGCAGGTATGGATTATACTTGCAGCTGGCAGGCCCGGCGCGGCCTTGGATTTCTTGGATTATCCAGAACACATCTTCCTTCATTCAGCAAGATATGTTCTAGAGGGCAAAATGTTGACCCGCGTTTTAGTCAAAGCAGTCATGCATGGAATCTCTTCTCAACAATACGCTCAAGTGTTGGGAATACCGTCAGAAGACAGCAAGCGATTTGGTTGAAATCGCATCACAAACAAAGAATGGCCCGGAACTCCTATCAGACGACCTTTTCTGGGCCCGAAATCATCAGTTACGGAGCTGAGCTCTGTAATTCTCGTAGCTCTCTGAATTAGCTTCAGTTTGAGCTTTGGTTCAAATCAATCGGACTTACTGTTTGAAAGTTATGCCCATTTCCGTGAACGCATGCAGAACCGGAAACTTGGATTTGGAATTAGCATATCCCTTTCGGATCGGATCGGCTCGGCCTAGGAGGACCGGATCGGATTAACACATCACTCCTTCACCAACTCAGCATCTTCCCTTCAACGCACAGGTGCCGGCTCGGATTGGAGACCCCGGTTCGGATCGGGATGAGGCAGACCCGACCCGCCTGCATTAATCTACACAAAACTTCGCAATGTCTTCGGCTCGAAAGCTCCGCACCGGTTCGGATCGGGACCGAACCGATCCCCTTCGACTCTGCACAGAAGTGCGCGCACGCTCTCTGCTGGAACAACCGGCTCGGTTCGGATCCGATCCGAACCGACTGGGCCTGCTGCTGCCACACTTCAGATTTGACCGATTCTCTTGCCATAACCACCTCGTACAAACGCGGATCGGCCTCCACCTGTCCTAGCACGACGTGATGACCACTTCTCCACTACTTCCGAGATCACCTCAGCGCGTGCCACGTGCGCCTCCGATCCGAGCCGATTCAGACTCCCTGGCACTCCTCTACGCCTGTAAATACACAACAACATGGCCATTTCAAGGGACTTTTGGCACTTGTTCTGGAGGGATTCCACCATTATCGACACAAGGACTTTGTGAACGGCGGAAGACCGCCCTCTAATCAATCAAAACACGAGGATTTCGTGTATAATCTTCCCTTTAATCTCCTCTTCTTCACTGTAAACACGAGGATTTCGTGTATAAACTGCAAACAAACATCAATGTAATAGTTTTCTTAGGATTTAAGAAACTATAAAGTGGACGAAGGCTTGGATTGAGCCGAACCACTATAAAAATATTGTGCGTCTCCTTTACTTTTACTGCTTTTTCTGTATTGTTCTGTGGTCGTGAGGTTGTCACGTTGAATTTGGGTGTTAGTACCAAAATTTGGTCTAACATTTTCACACATATTTGCTTTCTCTTCTTCGCAGGTATGGATTATACTTGCAGCTGGCAGGCCTTGCGCGGCCTTGGATTTCTTGGATTATCCAGAACACATCTTCCTTCATTCAGCAAGACCGCCCTCTAATCATTCAAAACACGAGGATTTCGTGTATAATCTTCCCTTTAATCTCCTCTTCTTCACGGTAAACACGAGGATTTCGTGTATAAACTGCAAACAAACATCATTGTAATAGTTTTCTTAGGATTTAAGAAACTATAAAGTGGACGTAGGCTTGGATTGAGCCGAACCACTATAAAAATATTGTGCGTCTCCTTTACTTTTACTGCTTTTTCTGCATTGTTCTGTGGTCGTGAGGTTGTCACGTTGAATTTGGGTATTAGTACCAAAATTTGGTCTAACATTTTCACACATATTTGCTTTCTCTTCTTCGCAGGTATGGATTATACTTGCAGCTGGCAGGCCCGGCGCGGCCTTGGATTTCTTGGATTATCCAGAACACATCTTCCTTCATTCAGCAAGATATGTTCTAGAGGGCAAAATGTTGACCCGCGTTTTAGTCAAAGCAGTCATGCATGGAATCTCTTCTCAACAATACGCTCAAGTGTTGGGAATACCGTCAGAAGACAGCAAGCGATTTGGTTGAAATCGCATCACAAACAAAGAATGGCCCGGAACTCCTATCAGACGACCTTTTCTGGGCCCGAAATCATCAGTTACGGAGCTGAGCTCTGTAATTCTCGTAGCTCTCTGAATTAGCTTCAGTTTGAGCTTTGGTTCAAATCAATCGGACTTACTGTTTGAAAGTTATGCCCATTTCCGTGAACGCATGCAGAACCGGAAACTTGGATTTGGAATTAGCATATCCCTTTCGGATCGGATCGGCTCGGCCTAGGAGGACCGGATCGGATTAACACATCACTCCTTCACCAACTCAGCATCTTCCCTTCAACGCACAGGTGCCGGCTCGGATTGGAGACCCCGGTTCGGATCGGGATGAGGCAGACCCGACCCGCCTGCATTAATCTACACAAAACTTCGCAATGTCTTCGGCTCGAAAGCTCCGCACCGGTTCGGATCGGGACCGAACCGATCCCCTTCGACTCTGCACAGAAGTGCGCGCACGCTCTCTGCTGGAACAACCGGCTCGGTTCGGATCCGATCCGAACCGACTGGGCCTGCTGCTGCCACACTTCAGATTTGACCGATTCTCTTGCCATAACCACCTCGTACAAACGCGGATCGGCCTCCACCTGTCCTAGCACGACGTGATGACCACTTCTCCACTACTTCCGAGATCACCTCAGCGCGTGCCACGTGCGCCTCCGATCCGAACCGATTCAGACTCCCTGGCACTCCTCTACGCCTGTAAATACACAACAACATGGCCATTTCAAGGGACTTTTGGCACTTGTTCTGGAGGGATTCCACCATTATCGACACAAGGACTTTGTGAACGGCGGAAGACCGCCCTCTAATCAATCAAAACACGAGGATTTCGTGTATAATCTTCCCTTTAATCTCCTCTTCTTCACTGTAAACACGAGGATTTCGTGTATAAACTGCAAACAAACATCAATGTAATAGTTTTCTTAGGATTTAAGAAACTATAAAGTGGACGAAGGCTTGGATTGAGCCGAACCACTATAAAAATATTGTGCGTCTCCTTTACTTTTACTGCTTTTTCTGTATTGTTCTGTGGTCGTGAGGTTGTCACGTTGAATTTGGGTGTTAGTACCAAAATTTGGTCTAACATTTTCACACATATTTGCTTTCTCTTCTTCGCAGGTATGGATTATACTTGCAGCTGGCAGGCCTTGCGCGGCCTTGGATTTCTTGGATTATCCAGAACACATCTTCCTTCATTCAGCAAGACCGCCCTCTAATCATTCAAAACACGAGGATTTCGTGTATAATCTTCCCTTTAATCTCCTCTTCTTCACGGTAAACACGAGGATTTCGTGTATAAACTGCAAACAAACATCATTGTAATAGTTTTCTTAGGATTTAAGAAACTATAAAGTGGACGTAGGCTTGGATTGAGCCGAACCACTATAAAAATATTGTGCGTCTCCTTTACTTTTACTGCTTTTTCTGCATTGTTCTGTGGTCGTGAGGTTGTCACGTTGAATTTGGGTATTAGTACCAAAATTTGGTCTAACATTTTCACACATATTTGCTTTCTCTTCTTCGCAGGTATGGATTATACTTGCAGCTGGCAGGCCCGGCGCGGCCTTGGATTTCTTGGATTATCCAGAACACATCTTCCTTCATTCAGCAAGATATGTTCTAGAGGGCAAAATGTTGACCCGCGTTTTAGTCAAAGCAGTCATGCATGGAATCTCTTCTCAACAATACGCTCAAGTGTTGGGAATACCGTCAGAAGACAGCAAGCGATTTGGTTGAAATCGCATCACAAACAAAGAATGGCCCGGAACTCCTATCAGACGACCTTTTCTGGGCCCGAAATCATCAGTTACGGAGCTGAGCTCTGTAATTCTCGTAGCTCTCTGAATTAGCTTCAGTTTGAGCTTTGGTTCAAATCAATCGGACTTACTGTTTGAAAGTTATGCCCATTTCCGTGAACGCATGCAGAACCGGAAACTTGGATTTGGAATTAGCATATCCCTTTCGGATCGGATCGGCTCGGCCTAGGAGGACCGGATCGGATTAACACATCACTCCTTCACCAACTCAGCATCTTCCCTTCAACGCACAGGTGCCGGCTCGGATTGGAGACCCCGGTTCGGATCGGGATGAGGCAGACCCGACCCGCCTGCATTAATCTACACAAAACTTCGCAATGTCTTCGGCTCGAAAGCTCCGCACCGGTTCGGATCGGGACCGAACCGATCCCCTTCGACTCTGCACAGAAGTGCGCGCACGCTCTCTGCTGGAACAACCGGCTCGGTTCGGATCCGATCCGAACCGACTGGGCCTGCTGCTGCCACACTTCAGATTTGACCGATTCTCTTGCCATAACCACCTCGTACAAACGCGGATCGGCCTCCACCTGTCCTAGCACGACGTGATGACCACTTCTCCACTACTTCCGAGATCACCTCAGCGCGTGCCACGTGCGCCTCCGATCCGAACCGATTCAGACTCCCTGGCACTCCTCTACGCCTGTAAATACACAACAACATGGCCATTTCAAGGGACTTTTGGCACTTGTTCTGGAGGGATTCCACCATTATCGACACAAGGACTTTGTGAACGGCGGAAGACCGCCCTCTAATCAATCAAAACACGAGGATTTCGTGTATAATCTTCCCTTTAATCTCCTCTTCTTCACTGTAAACACGAGGATTTCGTGTATAAACTGCAAACAAACATCAATGTAATAGTTTTCTTAGGATTTAAGAAACTATAAAGTGGACGAAGGCTTGGATTGAGCCGAACCACTATAAAAATATTGTGCGTCTCCTTTACTTTTACTGCTTTTTCTGTATTGTTCTGTGGTCGTGAGGTTGTCACGTTGAATTTGGGTGTTAGTACCAAAATTTGGTCTAACATTTTCACACATATTTGCTTTCTCTTCTTCGCAGGTATGGATTATACTTGCAGCTGGCAGGCCTTGCGCGGCCTTGGATTTCTTGGATTATCCAGAACACATCTTCCTTCATTCAGCAAGACCGCCCTCTAATCATTCAAAACACGAGGATTTCGTGTATAATCTTCCCTTTAATCTCCTCTTCTTCACGGTAAACACGAGGATTTCGTGTATAAACTGCAAACAAACATCATTGTAATAGTTTTCTTAGGATTTAAGAAACTATAAAGTGGACGTAGGCTTGGATTGAGCCGAACCACTATAAAAATATTGTGCGTCTCCTTTACTTTTACTGCTTTTTCTGCATTGTTCTGTGGTCGTGAGGTTGTCACGTTGAATTTGGGTATTAGTACCAAAATTTGGTCTAACATTTTCACACATATTTGCTTTCTCTTCTTCGCAGGTATGGATTATACTTGCAGCTGGCAGGCCCGGCGCGGCCTTGGATTTCTTGGATTATCCAGAACACATCTTCCTTCATTCAGCAAGATATGTTCTAGAGGGCAAAATGTTGACCCGCGTTTTAGTCAAAGCAGTCATGCATGGAATCTCTTCTCAACAATACGCTCAAGTGTTGGGAATACCGTCAGAAGACAGCAAGCGATTTGGTTGAAATCGCATCACAAACAAAGAATGGCCCGGAACTCCTATCAGACGACCTTTTCTGGGCCCGAAATCATCAGTTACGGAGCTGAGCTCTGTAATTCTCGTAGCTCTCTGAATTAGCTTCAGTTTGAGCTTTGGTTCAAATCAATCGGACTTACTGTTTGAAAGTTATGCCCATTTCCGTGAACGCATGCAGAACCGGAAACTTGGATTTGGAATTAGCATATCCCTTTCGGATCGGATCGGCTCGGCCTAGGAGGACCGGATCGGATTAACACATCACTCCTTCACCAACTCAGCATCTTCCCTTCAACGCACAGGTGCCGGCTCGGATTGGAGACCCCGGTTCGGATCGGGATGAGGCAGACCCGACCCGCCTGCATTAATCTACACAAAACTTCGCAATGTCTTCGGCTCGAAAGCTCCGCACCGGTTCGGATCGGGACCGAACCGATCCCCTTCGACTCTGCACAGAAGTGCGCGCACGCTCTCTGCTGGAACAACCGGCTCGGTTCGGATCCGATCCGAACCGACTGGGCCTGCTGCTGCCACACTTCAGATTTGACCGATTCTCTTGCCATAACCACCTCGTACAAACGCGGATCGGCCTCCACCTGTCCTAGCACGACGTGATGACCACTTCTCCACTACTTCCGAGATCACCTCAGCGCGTGCCACGTGCGCCTCCGATCCGAACCGATTCAGACTCCCTGGCACTCCTCTACGCCTGTAAATACACAACAACATGGCCATTTCAAGGGACTTTTGGCACTTGTTCTGGAGGGATTCCACCATTATCGACACAAGGACTTTGTGAACGGCGGAAGACCGCCCTCTAATCAATCAAAACACGAGGATTTCGTGTATAATCTTCCCTTTAATCTCCTCTTCTTCACTGTAAACACGAGGATTTCGTGTATAAACTGCAAACAAACATCAATGTAATAGTTTTCTTAGGATTTAAGAAACTATAAAGTGGACGAAGGCTTGGATTGAGCCGAACCACTATAAAAATATTGTGCGTCTCCTTTACTTTTACTGCTTTTTCTGTATTGTTCTGTGGTCGTGAGGTTGTCACGTTGAATTTGGGTGTTAGTACCAAAATTTGGTCTAACATTTTCACACATATTTGCTTTCTCTTCTTCGCAGGTATGGATTATACTTGCAGCTGGCAGGCCTTGCGCGGCCTTGGATTTCTTGGATTATCCAGAACACATCTTCCTTCATTCAGCAAGACCGCCCTCTAATCATTCAAAACACGAGGATTTCGTGTATAATCTTCCCTTTAATCTCCTCTTCTTCACGGTAAACACGAGGATTTCGTGTATAAACTGCAAACAAACATCATTGTAATAGTTTTCTTAGGATTTAAGAAACTATAAAGTGGACGTAGGCTTGGATTGAGCCGAACCACTATAAAAATATTGTGCGTCTCCTTTACTTTTACTGCTTTTTCTGCATTGTTCTGTGGTCGTGAGGTTGTCACGTTGAATTTGGGTATTAGTACCAAAATTTGGTCTAACATTTTCACACATATTTGCTTTCTCTTCTTCGCAGGTATGGATTATACTTGCAGCTGGCAGGCCCGGCGCGGCCTTGGATTTCTTGGATTATCCAGAACACATCTTCCTTCATTCAGCAAGATATGTTCTAGAGGGCAAAATGTTGACCCGCGTTTTAGTCAAAGCAGTCATGCATGGAATCTCTTCTCAACAATACGCTCAAGTGTTGGGAATACCGTCAGAAGACAGCAAGCGATTTGGTTGAAATCGCATCACAAACAAAGAATGGCCCGGAACTCCTATCAGACGACCTTTTCTGGGCCCGAAATCATCAGTTACGGAGCTGAGCTCTGTAATTCTCGTAGCTCTCTGAATTAGCTTCAGTTTGAGCTTTGGTTCAAATCAATCGGACTTACTGTTTGAAAGTTATGCCCATTTCCGTGAACGCATGCAGAACCGGAAACTTGGATTTGGAATTAGCATATCCCTTTCGGATCGGATCGGCTCGGCCTAGGAGGACCGGATCGGATTAACACATCACTCCTTCACCAACTCAGCATCTTCCCTTCAACGCACAGGTGCCGGCTCGGATTGGAGACCCCGGTTCGGATCGGGATGAGGCAGACCCGACCCGCCTGCATTAATCTACACAAAACTTCGCAATGTCTTCGGCTCGAAAGCTCCGCACCGGTTCGGATCGGGACCGAACCGATCCCCTTCGACTCTGCACAGAAGTGCGCGCACGCTCTCTGCTGGAACAACCGGCTCGGTTCGGATCCGATCCGAACCGACTGGGCCTGCTGCTGCCACACTTCAGATTTGACCGATTCTCTTGCCATAACCACCTCGTACAAACGCGGATCGGCCTCCACCTGTCCTAGCACGACGTGATGACCACTTCTCCACTACTTCCGAGATCACCTCAGCGCGTGCCACGTGCGCCTCCGATCCGAACCGATTCAGACTCCCTGGCACTCCTCTACGCCTGTAAATACACAACAACATGGCCATTTCAAGGGACTTTTGGCACTTGTTCTGGAGGGATTCCACCATTATCGACACAAGGACTTTGTGAACGGCGGAAGACCGCCCTCTAATCAATCAAAACACGAGGATTTCGTGTATAATCTTCCCTTTAATCTCCTCTTCTTCACTGTAAACACGAGGATTTCGTGTATAAACTGCAAACAAACATCAATGTAATAGTTTTCTTAGGATTTAAGAAACTATAAAGTGGACGAAGGCTTGGATTGAGCCGAACCACTATAAAAATATTGTGCGTCTCCTTTACTTTTACTGCTTTTTCTGTATTGTTCTGTGGTCGTGAGGTTGTCACGTTGAATTTGGGTGTTAGTACCAAAATTTGGTCTAACATTTTCACACATATTTGCTTTCTCTTCTTCGCAGGTATGGATTATACTTGCAGCTGGCAGGCCTTGCGCGGCCTTGGATTTCTTGGATTATCCAGAACACATCTTCCTTCATTCAGCAAGACCGCCCTCTAATCATTCAAAACACGAGGATTTCGTGTATAATCTTCCCTTTAATCTCCTCTTCTTCACGGTAAACACGAGGATTTCGTGTATAAACTGCAAACAAACATCATTGTAATAGTTTTCTTAGGATTTAAGAAACTATAAAGTGGACGTAGGCTTGGATTGAGCCGAACCACTATAAAAATATTGTGCGTCTCCTTTACTTTTACTGCTTTTTCTGCATTGTTCTGTGGTCGTGAGGTTGTCACGTTGAATTTGGGTATTAGTACCAAAATTTGGTCTAACATTTTCACACATATTTGCTTTCTCTTCTTCGCAGGTATGGATTATACTTGCAGCTGGCAGGCCCGGCGCGGCCTTGGATTTCTTGGATTATCCAGAACACATCTTCCTTCATTCAGCAAGATATGTTCTAGAGGGCAAAATGTTGACCCGCGTTTTAGTCAAAGCAGTCATGCATGGAATCTCTTCTCAACAATACGCTCAAGTGTTGGGAATACCGTCAGAAGACAGCAAGCGATTTGGTTGAAATCGCATCACAAACAAAGAATGGCCCGGAACTCCTATCAGACGACCTTTTCTGGGCCCGAAATCATCAGTTACGGAGCTGAGCTCTGTAATTCTCGTAGCTCTCTGAATTAGCTTCAGTTTGAGCTTTGGTTCAAATCAATCGGACTTACTGTTTGAAAGTTATGCCCATTTCCGTGAACGCATGCAGAACCGGAAACTTGGATTTGGAATTAGCATATCCCTTTCGGATCGGATCGGCTCGGCCTAGGAGGACCGGATCGGATTAACACATCACTCCTTCACCAACTCAGCATCTTCCCTTCAACGCACAGGTGCCGGCTCGGATTGGAGACCCCGGTTCGGATCGGGATGAGGCAGACCCGACCCGCCTGCATTAATCTACACAAAACTTCGCAATGTCTTCGGCTCGAAAGCTCCGCACCGGTTCGGATCGGGACCGAACCGATCCCCTTCGACTCTGCACAGAAGTGCGCGCACGCTCTCTGCTGGAACAACCGGCTCGGTTCGGATCCGATCCGAACCGACTGGGCCTGCTGCTGCCACACTTCAGATTTGACCGATTCTCTTGCCATAACCACCTCGTACAAACGCGGATCGGCCTCCACCTGTCCTAGCACGACGTGATGACCACTTCTCCACTACTTCCGAGATCACCTCAGCGCGTGCCACGTGCGCCTCCGATCCGAACCGATTCAGACTCCCTGGCACTCCTCTACGCCTGTAAATACACAACAACATGGCCATTTCAAGGGACTTTTGGCACTTGTTCTGGAGGGATTCCACCATTATCGACACAAGGACTTTGTGAACGGCGGAAGACCGCCCTCTAATCAATCAAAACACGAGGATTTCGTGTATAATCTTCCCTTTAATCTCCTCTTCTTCACTGTAAACACGAGGATTTCGTGTATAAACTGCAAACAAACATCATTGTAATAGTTTTCTTAGGATTTAAGAAACTATAAAGTGGACGTAGGCTTGGATTGAGCCGAACCACTATAAAAATATTGTGCGTCTCCTTTACTTTTACTGCTTTTTCTGCATTGTTCTGTGGTCGTGAGGTTGTCACGTTGAATTCGGGTGTTAGTACCAAAATTTGGTCTAACATTTTCACATATATTTGCTTTCTCTTCTTCGCAGGTATGGATTATACTTGCAGCTGGCAGGCCCGGCGCGGCCTTGGATTTCTTGGATTATCCAGAACACATCTTCCTTCATTCAGCAAGATATGTTCTAGGGGGCAAAATGTTGACCCGCGTTTTAGTCAAAGCAGTCATACATGGAATTTCTTCTCAACAATGCGCTCAAGTGTTGGGAATACCGTCAGAAGACAGCAAGCGATTTGGTTGAAATCGCATCACAAACAAAGAATGGCCCGGAACTCCTATCAGACGACCTTTTCTGGGCCCGAAATCATCAGTTATGGAGCTAAGCTCTGTAATTCTCGTATCTCTCTGAATAAGCTTCAGTTTGAGCTTTGGTTCAACTCAATCGGACTTACGGTTTGAAAGTTATGCCCATTTCCGTGAACGCATGCAGAACCGGAAACTTGGATTTGGAATTAGCATATCCCTTTCGGATCGGATCGGCTCGGCCTAGGAGGACCGGATCGGATTAAGACATCACTCCTTCACCAACTCAGCATCTTCCCTTCAACGCACAGGTGCCGGCTCGGATTGGAGACCCCGGTTCGGATCGGGATGAGGCAGACCCGACCCGCCTGCATTAATCTACACAAAACTTCGAAATGTCTTCGGCTCGAAAGCTCCGCACCGGTTCGGATCGGGACCGAACCGATCCCCTTCGACTCTGCACAGAAGTGCGCGCACGCTCTCTGCTGGAACAACCGGCTCGGTTCGGATCCGATCCGAACCGACTGGGCCTGCTGCTGCCACACTTCAGATTTGACCGATTCTCTTGCCATAACCACCTAGTACAAACGCGGATCGGCCTCCACCTGTCCTAGCACGACGTGATGACCACTTCTCCACTACTTCCGAGATCACCTCAGCGCGTGCCACGTGCGCCTCCGATCCGAACCGATTCAGACTCCCTGGTACTCCTCTACGCCTGTAAATACACAACAACATGGCCATTTCAAGGGACTTTTGGCACTTGTTCTGGAGGGATTCCACCATTATCGACACAAGGACTTTGTGAACAGCGGAAGACCGCCCTCTAATCAATCAAAACACGAGGATTTCGTGTATAATTTTCCCTTTAATCTCCTCTTCTTCACTGTAAACACGAGGATTTCGTGTATAAACTGCAAACAAACATCATTGTAATAGTTTTCTTAGGATTTAAGAAACTATAAAGTGGACGTAGGCTTGGATTGAGCCGAACCACTATAAAAATATTGTGCGTCTCCTTTACTTTTACTGCTTTTTCTGCATTGTTCTGTGGTCGTGAGGTTGTCACGTTGAAGTTGGGTGTTAGTACCAAAATTTGGTCTAACATTTTCACATATATTTGCTTTCTCTTCTTCGCAGGTATGGATTATACTTGCAGCTGGCAGGCCCGGCGCGGCCTTGGATTTCTTGGATTATCCAGAACACATCTTCCTTCATTCAGCAAGATATGTTCTAGGGGGCAAAATGTTGACCCGCGTTTTAGTCAAAGCAGTCATACATGGAATCTCTTCTCAACAATGCGCTCAAGTGTTGGGAATACCGTCAGAAGACAGCAAGCGATTTGGTTGAAATCGCATCACAAACAAAGAATGGCCAGGAACTCCTATCAGACGACCTTTTCTGGGCCCGAAATCATCAGTTACGGAGCAAAGCTCTGTAATTCTCGTAGCTCTCTGAATAAGCTTCAGTTTGAGCTTTGGTTCAACTCAATCGGACTTACGGTTTGAAAGTTATGCCCATTTCCGTGAACGCATGCAGAACCGGAAACTTGGATTTGGAATTAGCATATCCCTTTCGGATCGGATCGGCTCGGCCTAGGAGGACCGGATCGGATTAAGACATCACTCCTTCACCAACTCAGCATCTTCCCTTCAACGCACAGGTGCCGGCTCGGATTGGAGACCCCGGTTCGGATCGGGATGAGGCAGACCCGACCCACCTGCATTAATCTACACAAAACTTCGCAATGTCTTCAGCTCGAAAGCTCCGCACCGGTTCGGATCGGGACCGAACCGATCCCCTTCGACTCTGCACATAAGTGCGCGCACGCTCTCTGCTGGAACAACCGGCTCGGTTCGGATCCGATCCGAACCGACTGGGCCTGCTGCTGCCACACTTCAGATTTGACCGATTCTCTTGCCATAACCACCTCGTACAAACGCGGATCGGCCTCCACCTGTCCTAGCACGACGTGATGACCACTTCTCCACTACTTCCGAGATCACCTCAGCGCGTGCCACGTGCGCCTCCGATCCGAACCGATTCAGACTCCCTGGCACTCCTCTACGCCTGTAAATACACAACAACATGGCCATTTCAAGGGACTTTTGGCACTTGTTCTGGAGGGATTCCACCATTATCGACACAAGGACTTTGTGAACAGCGGAAGACCGCCCTCTAATCAATCAAAACACGAGGATTTCGTGTATAATCTTCCCTTTAATCTCCTCTTCTTCACTGTAAACACGAGGATTTCGTGTATAAACTGCAAACAAACATCATTGTAATAGTTTTCTTAGGATTTAAGAAACTATAAAGTGGACGTAGGCTTGGATTGAGCCGAACCACTATAAAAATATTGTGCGTCTCCTTTACTTTTACTGCTTTTTCTGCATTGTTCTGTGGTCGTGAGGTTGTCACGTTGAATTCGGGTGTTAGTACCAAAATTTGGTCTAACATTTTCACATATATTTGCTTTCTCTTCTTCGCAGGTATGGATTATACTTGCAGCTGGCAGGCCCGGCGCGGCCTTGGATTTCTTGGATTATCCAGAACACATCTTCCTTCATTCAGCAAGATATGTTCTAGGGGGCAAAATGTTGACCCGCGTTTTAGTCAAAGCAGTCATACATGGAATCTCTTCTCAACAATGCGCTCAAGTGTTGGGAATACCGTCAGAAGACAGCAAGCGATTTGGTTGAAATCGCATCACAAACAAAGAATGGCCCGGAACTCCTATCAGACGACCTTTTCTGGGCCCGAAATCATCAGTTACGGAGCTGAGCTCTGTAATTCTCGTAGCTCTCTGAATAAGCTTCAGTTTGAGCTTTGGTTCAACTCAATCGGACTTACGGTTTGAAAGTTATGCCCATTTCCGTGAACGCATGCAGAACCGGAAACTTGGATTTGGAATTAGCATATCCCTTTCGGATCGGATCGGCTCGGCCTAGGAGGACCGGATCGGATTAAGACATCACTCCTTCACCAACTCAGCATCTTCCCTTCAACGCACAGGTGCCGGCTCGGATTGGAGACCCCGGTTCGGATCGGGATGAGGCAGACCCGACCCGCCTGCATTAATCTACACAAAACTTCGCAATGTCTTCGGCTCGAAAGCTCCGCACCGGTTCGGATCGGGACCGAACCGATCCCCTTCGACTCTGCACAGAAGTGCGCGCACGCTCTCTGCTGGAACAACCGGCTCGGTTCGGATCCGATCCGAACCGACTGGGCCTGCTGCTGCCACACTTCAGATTTGACCGATTCTCTTGCCATAACCACCTCGTACAAACGCGGATCGGCCTCCACCTGTCCTAGCACGACGTGATGACCACTTCTCCACTACTTCCGAGATCACCTCAGCGCGTGCCACGTGCGCCTCCGATCCGAACCGATTCAGACTCCCTGGCACTCCTCTACGCCTGTAAATACACAACAACATGGCCATTTCAAGGGACTTTTGGCACTTGTTCTGGAGGGATTCCACCATTATCGACACAAGGACTTTGTGAACAGCGGAAGACCGCCCTCTAATCAATCAAAACACGAGGATTTCGTGTATAATCTTCCCTTTAATCTCCTCTTCTTCACTGTAAACACGAGGATTTCGTGTATAAACTGCAAACAAACATCATTGTAATAGTTTTCTTAGGATTTAAGAAACTATAAAGTGGACGTAGGCTTGGATTGAGCCGAACCACTATAAAAATATTGTGCGTCTCCTTTACTTTTACTGCTTTTTCTGCATTGTTCTGTGGTCGTGAGGTTGTCACGTTGAATTCGGGTGTTAGTACCAAAATTTGGTCTAACATTTTCACATATATTTGCTTTCTCTTCTTCGCAGGTATGGATTATACTTGCAGCTGGCAGGCCCGGCGCGGCCTTGGATTTCTTGGATTATCCAGAACACATCTTCCTTCATTCAGCAAGATATGTTCTAGGGGGCAAAATGTTGACCCGCGTTTTAGTCAAAGCAGTCATACATGGAATCTCTTCTCAACAATGCGCTCAAGTGTTGGGAATACCGTCAGAAGACAGCAAGCGATTTGGTTGAAATCGCATCACAAACAAAGAATGGCCCGGAACTCCTATCAGACGACCTTTTCTGGGCCCGAAGTCATCAGTTACGGAGCTGAGCTCTGTAATTCTCGTAGCTCTCTGAATAAGCTTCAGTTTGAGCTTTGGTTCAACTCAATCGGACTTACGGTTTGAAAGTTATGCCCATTTCCGTGAACGCATGCAGAACCGGAAACTTGGATTTGGAATCAGCATATCCCTTTCGGATCGGATCGGCTCGGCCTAGGAGGACCGGATCGGATTAAGACATCACTCCTTCACCAACTCAGCATCTTCCCTTCAACGCACAGGTGCCGGCTCGGATTGGAGACCCCGGTTCGGATCGGGATAAGGCAGACCCGACCCGCCTGCATTAATCTACACAAAACTTCGCAATGTCTTCGGCTCGAAAGCTCCGCACCGGTTCGGATCGGGACCGAACCGATCCCCTTCGACTCTGCACAGAAGTGCGCGCACGCTCTCTGCTGGAACAACCGGCTCGGTTCGGATCCGATCCGAACCGACTGGGCCTGCTGCTGCCACACTTCAGATTTGACCGATTCTCTTGCCATAACCACCTCGTACAAACGCGGATCGGCCTCCACCTGTCCTAGCACGACGTGATGACCACTTCTCCACTACTTCCGAGATCACCTCAGCGCGTGCCACGTGCGCCTCCGATCCGAACCGATTCAGACTCCCTGGCACTCCTCTACGCCTGTAAATACACAACAACATGGCCATTTCAAGGGACTTTTGGCACTTGTTCTGGAGGGATTCCACCATTATCGACACAAGGACTTTGTGAACAGCGGAAGACCGCCCTCTAATCAATCAAAACACGAGGATTTCGTGTATAATCTTCCCTTTAATCTCCTCTTCTTCACTGTAAACACGAGGATTTCGTGTATAAACTGCAAACAAACATCATTGTAATAGTTTTCTTAGGATTTAAGAAACTATAAAGTGGACGTAGGCTTGGATTGAGCCGAACCACTATAAAAATATTGTGCGTCTCCTTTACTTTTACTGCTTTTTCTGCATTGTTCTGTGGTCGTGAGGTTGTCACGTTGAATTCGGGTGTTAGTACCAAAATTTGGTCTAACATTTTCACATATATTTGCTTTCTCTTCTTCGCAGGTATGGATTATACTTGCAGCTGGCAGGCCCGGCGCGGCCTTGGATTTCTTGGATTATCCAGAACACATCTTCCTTCATTCAGCAAGATATGTTCTAGGGGGCAAAATGTTGACCCGCGTTTTAGTCAAAGCAGTCATACATGGAATCTCTTCTCAACAATGCGCTCAAGTGTAGGGAATACCGTCAGAAGACAGCAAGCGATTTGGTTGAAATCGCATCACAAACAAAGAATGGCCCGGAACTCCTATCAGACGACCTTTTCTGGGCCCGAAGTCATCAGTTACGGAGCTGAGCTCTGTAATTCTCGTAGCTCTCTGAATAAGCTTCAGTTTGAGCTTTGGTTCAACTCAATCGGACTTACGGTTTGAAAGTTATGCCCATTTCCGTGAACGCATGCAGAACCGGAAACTTGGATTTGGAATTAGCATATCCCTTTCGGATCGGATCGGCTCGGCCTAGGAGGACCGGATCGGATTAAGACATCACTCCTTCACCAACTCAGCATCTTCCCTTCAACGCACAGGTGCCGGCTCGGATTGGAGACCCCGGTTCGGATCGGGATGAGGCAGACCCGACCCGCCTGCATTAATCTACACAAAACTTCGCAATGTCTTCGGCTCGAAAGCTCCGCACCGGTTCGGATCGGGACCGAACCGATCCCCTTCGACTCTGCACAGAAGTGCGCGCACGCTCTCTGCTGGAACAACCGGCTCGGTTCGGATCCGATCCGAACCGACTGGGCCTGCTGCTGCCACACTTCAGATTTGACCGATTCTCTTGCCATAACCACCTCGTACAAACGCGGATCGGCCTCCACCTGTCCTAGCACGACGTGATGACCACTTCTCCACTACTTCCGAGATCACCTCAGCGCGTGCCACGTGCGCCTCCGATCCGAACCGATTCAGACTCCCTGGCACTCCTCTACGCCTGTAAATACACAACAACATGGCCATTTCAAGGGACTTTTGGCACTTGTTCTGGAGGGATTCCACCATTATCGACACAAGGACTTTGTGAACAGCGGAAGACCGCCCTCTAATCAATCAAAACACGAGGATTTCGTGTATAATCTTCCCTTTAATCTCCTCTTCTTCACTGTAAACACGAGGATTTCGTGTATAAACTGCAAACAAACATCATTGTAATAGTTTTCTTAGGATTTAAGAAACTATAAAGTGGACGTAGGCTTGGATTGAGCCGAACCACTATAAAAATATTGTGCGTCTCCTTTACTTTTACTGCTTTTTCTGCATTGTTCTGTGGTCGTGAGGTTGTCACGTTGAATTCGGGTGTTAGTACCAAAATTTGGTCTAACATTTTCACATATATTTGCTTTCTCTTCTTCGCAGGTATGGATTATACTTGCAGCTGGCAGGCCCGGCGCGGCCTTGGATTTCTTGGATTATCCAGAACACATCTTCCTTCATTCAGCAAGATATGTTCTAGGGGGCAAAATGTTTACCCGCGTTTTAGTCAAAGCAGTCATACATGGAATCTCTTCTCAACAATGCGCTCAAGTGTTGGGAATACCGTCAGAAGACAGCAAGCGATTTGGTTGAAATCGCATCACAAACAAAGAATGGCCCGGAACTCCTATCAGACGACCTTTTCTGGGCCCGAAGTCATCAGTTACGGAGCTGAGCTCTGTAATTCTCGTAGCTCTCTGAATAAGCTTCAGTTTGAGCTTTGGTTCAACTCAATCGGACTTACGGTTTGAAAGTTATGCCCATTTCCGTGAACGCATGCAGAACCGGAAACTTGGATTTGGAATTAGCATATCCCTTTCGGATCGGATCGGCTCGGCCTAGGAGGACCGGATCGGATTAAGACATCACTCCTTCACCAACTCAGCATCTTCCCTTCAACGCACAGGTGCCGGCTCGGATTGGAGACCCCGGTTCGGATCGGGATGAGGCAGACCCGACCCGCCTGCATTAATCTACACAAAACTTCGCAATGTCTTCGGCTCGAAAGCTCCGCACCGGTTCGGATCGGGACCGAACCGATCCCCTTCGACTCTGCACAGAAGTGCGCGCACGCTCTCTGCTGGAACAACCGGCTCGGTTCGGATCCGATCCGAACCGACTGGGCCTGCTGCTGCCACACTTCAGATTTGACCGATTCTCTTGCCATAACCACCTCGTACAAACGCGGATCGGCCTCCACCTGTCCTAGCACGACGTGATGACCACTTCTCCACTACTTCCGAGATCACCTCAGCGCGTGCCACGTGTGCCTCCGATCCGAACCGATTCAGACTCCCTGGCACTCCTCTACGCCTGTAAATACACAACAACATGGCCATTTCAAGGGACTTTTGGCACTTGTTCTGGAGGGATTCCACCATTATCGACACAAGGACTTTGTGAACAGCGGAAGACCGCCCTCTAATCAATCAAAACACGAGGATTTCGTGTATAATCTTCCCTTTAATCTCCTCTTCTTCACTGTAAACACGAGGATTTCGTGTATAAACTGCAAACAAACATCATTGTAATAGTTTTCTTAGGATTTAAGAAACTATAAAGTGGACGTAGGCTTGGATTGAGCCGAACCACTATAAAAATATTGTGCGTCTCCTTTACTTTTACTGCTTTTTCTGCATTGTTCTGTGGTCGTGAGGTTGTCACGTTGAATTCGGGTGTTAGTACCAAAATTTGGTCTAACATTTTCACATATATTTGCTTTCTCTTCTTCGCAGGTATGGATTATACTTGCAGCTGGCAGGCCCGGCGCGGCCTTGGATTTCTTGGATTATCCAGAACACATCTTCCTTCATTCAGCAAGATATGTTCTAGGGGGCAAAATGTTGACCCGCGTTTTAGTCAAAGAAGTCATACATGGAATCTCTTCTCAACAATGCGCTCAAGTGTTGGGAATACCGTCAGAAGACAGCAAGCGATTTGGTTGAAATCGCATCACAAACAAAGAATGGCCCGGAACTCCTATCAGACGACCTTTTCTGGGCCCGAAATCATCAGTTACGGAGCTAAGCTCTATAATTCTCGTAGCTCTCTGAATAAGCTTCAGTTTGAGCTTTGGTTCAACTCAATCGGACTTACGGTTTGAAAGTTATGCCCATTTCCGTGAACGCATGCAGAACCGGAAACTTGGATTTGGAATTAGCATATCCCTTTCGGATCGGATCGGCTCGGCCTAGGAGGACCGGATCGGATTAAGACATCACTCCTTCACCAACTCAGCATCTTCCCTTCAACGCACAGGTGCCGGCTCGGATTGGAGACCCCGGTTCGGATCGGGATGAGGCAGACCCGACCCGCCTGCATTAATCTACACAAAACTTCGCAATGTCTTCGGCTCGAAAGCTCCGCACCGGTTCGGATCGGGACCGAACCGATCCCCTTCGACTCTGCACAGAAGTGCGCGCACGCTCTCTGCTGGAACAACCGGCTCGGTTCGGATCCGATCCGAACCGACTGGGCCTGCTGCTGCCACACTTCAGATTTGACCGATTCTCTTGCCATAACCACCTCGTACAAACGCGGATCGGCCTCCACCTGTCCTAGCACGACGTGATGACCACTTCTCCACTACTTCCGAGATCACCTCAGCGCGTGCCACGTGCGCCTCCGATCCGAACCGATTCAGACTCCCTGGCACTCCTCTACGCCTGTAAATACACAACAACATGGCCATTTCAAGGGACTTTTGGCACTTGTTCTGGAGGGATTCCACCATTATCGACACAAGGACTTTGTGAACAGCGGAAGACCGCCCTCTAATCAATCAAAACACGAGGATTTCGTGTATAATCTTCCCTTTAATCGCCTCTTCTTCACTGTAAACACGAGGATTTCGTGTATAAACTGCAAACAAACATCATTGTAATAGTTTTCTTAGGATTTAAGAAACTATAAAGTGGACGTAGGCTTGGATTGAGCCGAACCACTATAAAAATATTGTGCGTCTCCTTTACTTTTACTGCTTTTTCTGCATTGTTCTGTGGTCGTGAGGTTGTCACGTTGAATTCGGGTGTTAGTACCAAAATTTGGTCTAACATTTTCACATATATTTGCTTTCTCTTCTTCGCAGGTATGGATTATACTTGCAGCTGGCAGGCCCGGCGCGGCCTTGGATTTCTTGGATTATCCAGAACACATCTTCCTTCATTCAGCAAGATATGTTCTAGGGGGCAAAATGTTGACCCGCGTTTTAGTCAAAGCAGTCATACATGGAATCTCTTCTCAACAATGCGCTCAAGTGTTGGGAATACCGTCAGAAGACAGCAAGCGATTTGGTTGAAATCGCATCACAAACAAAGAATGGCCCGGAACTCCTATCAGACGACCTTTTCTGGGCCCGAAATCATCAGTTACGGAGCTAAGCTCTGTAATTCTCGTAGCTCTCTGAATAAGCTTCAGTTTGAGCTTTGGTTCAACTCAATCGGACTTACGGTTTGAAAGTTATGCCCATTTCCGTGAACGCATGCAGAACCGGAAACTTGGATTTGGAATTAGCATATCCCTTTCGGATCGGATCGGCTCGGCCTAGGAGGACCGGATCGGATTAAGACATCACTCCTTCACCAACTCAGCATCTTCCCTTCAACGCACAGGTGCCGGCTCGGATTGGAGACCCCGGTTCGGATCGGGATGAGGCAGACCCGACCCGCCTGCATTAATCTACACAAAACTTCGCAATGTCTTCGGCTCGAAAGCTCCGCACCGGTTCGGATCAGGACCGAACCGATCCCCTTCGACTCTGCACAGAAGTGCGCGCACGCTCTCTGCTGGAACAACCGGCTCGGTTCGGATCCGATCCGAACCGACTGGGCCTGCTGCTGCCACACTTCAGATTTGACCGATTCTCTTGCCATAACCACCTCGTACAAACGCGGATCGGCCTCCACCTGTCCTAGCACGACGTGATGACCACTTCTCCACTACTTCCGAGATCACCTCAGCGCGTGCCACGTGCGCCTCCGATCCGAACCGATTCAGACTCCCTGGCACTCCTCTACGCCTGTAAATACACAACAACATGGCCATTTCAAGGGACTTTTGGCACTTGTTCTGGAGGGATTCCACCATTATCGACACAAGGACTTTGTGAACAGCGGAAGACCGCCCTCTAATCAATCAAAACACGAGGATTTCGTGTATAATCTTCCCTTTAATCTCCTCTTCTTCACTGTAAACACGAGGATTTCGTGTATAAACTGCAAACAAACATCATTGTAATAGTTTTCTTAGGATTTAAGAAACTTTAAAGTGGACGTAGGCTTGGATTGAGCCGAACCGCTATAAAAATATTGTGCGTCTCCTTTACTTTTACTGCTTTTTCTGCATTGTTCTGTGGTCGTGAGGTTGTCACGTTGAATTCGGGTGTTAGTACCAAAATTTGGTCTAACATTTTCACATATATTTGCTTTCTCTTCTTCGCAGGTATGGATTATACTTGCAGCTGGCAGGCCCGACGCGGCCTTGGATTTCTTGGATTATCCAGAACACATCTTCCTTCATTCAGCAAGATATGTTCTAGGGGGCAAAATGTTGACCCGCGTTTTAGTCAAAGCAGTCATACATGGAATCTCTTCTCAACAATGCGCTCAAGTGTTGGGAATACCGTCAGAAGACAGCAAGCGATTTGGTTGAAATCGCATCACAAACAAAGAATGGCCCGGAACTCCTATCAGACGACCTTTTCTGGGCCCGAAGTCATCAGTTACGAAGCTGAGCTCTGTAATTCTCGTAGCTCTCTGAATAAGCTTCAGTTTGAGCTTTGGTTCAACTCAATCGGACTTACGGTTTGAAAGTTATGCCCATTTCCGTGAACGCATGCAGAACCGGAAACTTGGATTTGGAATTAGCATATCCCTTTTGGATCGGATCGGCTCGGCCTAGGAGGACCGGATCGGATTAAGACATCACTCCTTCACCAACTCAGCATCTTCCCTTCAACGCACAGGTGCCGGCTCGGATTGGAGACCCCGGTTCGGATCGGGATGAGGCAGACCCGACCCGCCTGCATTAATCTACACAAAACTTCGCAATGTCTTCGGCTCGAAAGCTCCGCACCGGTTCGGATCGGGACCGAACCGATCCCCTTCGACTCTGCACAGAAGTGCGCGCACGCTCTCTGCTGGAACAACCGGCTCGGTTCGGATCCGATCCGAACCGACTGGGCCTGCTGCTGCCACACTTCAGATTTGACCGATTCTCTTGCCATAACCACCTCGTACAAACGCGGATCGGCCTCCACCTGTCCTAGCACGACGTGATGACCACTTCTCCACTACTTCCGAGATCACCTCAGCGCGTGCCACGTGCGCCTCCGATCCGAACCGATTCAGACTCCCTGGCACTCCTCTACGCCTGTAAATACACAACAACATGGCCATTTCAAGGGACTTTTGGCACTTGTTCTGGAGGGATTCCACCATTATCGACACAAGGACTTTGTGAACAGCGGAAGACCGCCCTCTAATCAATCAAAACACGAGGATTTCGTGTATAATCTTCCCTTTAATCTCCTCTTCTTCACTGTAAACACGAGGATTTCGTGTATAAACTGCAAACAAACATCATTGTAATAGTTTTCTTAGGATTTAAGAAACTATAAAGTGGACGTAGGCTTGGATTGAGCCGAACCACTATAAAAATATTGTGCGTCTCCTTTACTTTTACTGCTTTTTCTGCATTGTTCTGTGGTCGTGAGGTTGTCACGTTGAATTCGGGTGTTAGTACCAAAATTTGGTCTAACATTTTCACATATATTTGCTTTCTCTTCTTCGCAGGTATGGATTATACTTGCAGCTGGCAGGCCCGGCGCGGCCTTGGATTTCTTGGATTATCCAGAACACATCTTCCTTCATTCAGCAAGATATGTTCTAGGGGGCAAAATGTTGACCCACGTTTTAGTCAAAGCAGTCATACATGGAATCTCTTCTCAACAATGCGCTCAAGTGTTGGGAATACCGTCAGAAGACAGCAAGCGATTTGGTTGAAATCGCATCACAAACAAAGAATGGCCCGGAACTCCTATCAGACGACCTTTTCTGGGCCCGAAGTCATCAGTTACGGAGCTGTGCTCTGTAATTCTCGTAGCTCTCTGAATAAGCTTCAGTTTGAGCTTTGGTTCAACTCAATCGGACTTACGGTTTGAAAGTTATGCCCATTTCCGTGAACGCATGCAGAACCGGAAACTTGGATTTGGAATTAGCATATCCCTTTCGGATCGGATCGGCTCGGCCTAGGAGGACCGGATCGGATTAAGACATCACTCCTTCACCAACTCAGCATCTTCCCTTCAACGCACAGGTGCCGGCTCGGATTGGAGACCCCGGTTCGGATCGGGATGAGGCAGACCCGACCCGCCTGCATTAATCTACACAAAACTTCGCAATGTCTTCGGCTCGAAAGCTCCGCACCGGTTCGGATCGGGACCGAACCGATCCCCTTCGACTCTGCACAGAAGTGCGCGCACGCTCTCTGCTGGAACAACCGGCTCGGTTCGGATCCGATCCGAACCGACTGGGCCTGCTGCTGCCACACTTCAGATTTGACCGATTCTCTTGCCATAACCACCTCGTACAAACGCGGATCGGCCTCCACCTGTCCTAGCACGACGTGATGACCACTTCTCCACTACTTCCGAGATCACCTCAGCGCGTGCCACGTGCGCCTCCGATCCGAACCGATTCAGACTCCCTGGCACTCCTCTACGCCTGTAAATACACAACAACATGGCCATTTCAAGGGACTTTTGGCACTTGTTCTGGAGGGATTCCACCATTATCGACACAAGGACTTTGTGAACAGCGGAAGACCGCCCTCTAATCAATCAAAACACGAGGATTTCGTGTATAATCTTCCCTTTAATCTCCTCTTCTTCACTGTAAACACGAGGATTTCGTGTATAAACTGCAAACAAACATCATTGTAATAGTTTTCTTAGGATTTAAGAAACTTTAAAGTGGACGTAGGCTTGGATTGAGCCGAACCGCTATAAAAATATTGTGCGTCTCCTTTACTTTTACTGCTTTTTCTGCATTGTTCTGTGGTCGTGAGGTTGTCACGTTGAATTCGGGTGTTAGTACCAAAATTTGGTCTAACATTTTCACATATATTTGCTTTCTCTTCTTCGCAGGTATGGATTATACTTGCAGCTGGCAGGCCCGACGCGGCCTTGGATTTCTTGGATTATCCAGAACACATCTTCCTTCATTCAGCAAGATATGTTCTAGGGGGCAAAATGTTGACCCGCGTTTTAGTCAAAGCAGTCATACATGGAATCTCTTCTCAACAATGCGCTCAAGTGTTGGGAATACCGTCAGAAGACAGCAAGCGATTTGGTTGAAATCGCATCACAAACAAAGAATGGCCCGGAACTCCTATCAGACGACCTTTTCTGGGCCCGAAGTCATCAGTTACGGAGCTGAGCTCTGTAATTCTCGTAGCTCTCTGAATAAGCTTCAGTTTGAGCTTTGGTTCAACTCAATCGGACTTACGGTTTGAAAGTTATGCCCATTTCCGTGAACGCATGCAGAACCGGAAACTTGGATTTGGAATTAGCATATCCCTTTCGGATCGGATCGGCTCGGCCTAGGAGGACCGGATCGGATTAAGACATCACTCCTTCACCAACTCAGCATCTTCCCTTCAACGCACAGGTGCCGGCTCGGATTGGAGACCCCGGTTCGGATCGGGATGAGGCAGACCCGACCCGCCTGCATTAATCTACACAAAACTTCGCAATGTCTTCGGCTCGAAAGCTCCGCACCGGTTCGGATCGGGACCGAACCGATCCCCTTCGACTCTGCACAGAAGTGCGCGCACGCTCTCTGCTGGAACAACCGGCTCGGTTCGGATCCGATCCGAACCGACTGGGCCTGCTGCTGCCACACTTCAGATTTGACCGATTCTCTTGCCATAACCACCTCGTACAAACGCGGATCGGCCTCCACCTGTCCTAGCACGACGTGATGACCACTTCTCCACTACTTCCGAGATCACCTCAGCGCGTGCCACGTGCGCCTCCGATCCGAACCGATTCAGACTCCCTGGCACTCCTCTACGCCTGTAAATACACAACAACATGGCCATTTCAAGGGACTTTTGGCACTTGTTCTGGAGGGATTCCACCATTATCGACACAAGGACTTTGTGAACAGCGGAAGACCGCCCTCTAATCAATCAAAACACGAGGATTTCGTGTATAATCTTCCCTTTAATCTCCTCTTCTTCACTGTAAACACGAGGATTTCGTGTATAAACTGCAAACAAACATCATTGTAATAGTTTTCTTAGGATTTAAGAAACTATAAAGTGGACGTAGGCTTGGATTGAGCCGAACCACTATAAAAATATTGTGCGTCTCCTTTACTTTTACTGCTTTTTCTGCATTGTTCTGTGGTCGTGAGGTTGTCACGTTGAATTCGGGTGTTAGTACCAAAATTTGGTCTAACATTTTCACATATATTTGCTTTCTCTTCTTCGCAGGTATGGATTATACTTGCAGCTGGCAGGCCCGGCGCGGCCTTGGATTTCTTGGATTATCCAGAACACATCTTCCTTCATTCAGCAAGATATGTTCTAGGGGGCAAAATGTTGACCCGCGTTTTAGTCAAAGCAGTCATACATGGAATCTCTTCTCAACAATGCGCTCAAGTGTTGGGAATACCGTCAGAAGACAGCAAGCGATTTGGTTGAAATCGCATCACAAACAAAGAATGGCCCGGAACTCCTATCAGACGACCTTTTCTGGGCCCGAAGTCATCAGTTACGGAGCTGTGCTCTGTAATTCTCGTAGCTCTCTGAATAAGCTTCAGTTTGAGCTTTGGTTCAACTCAATCGGACTTACGGTTTGAAAGTTATGCCCATTTCCGTGAACGCATGCAGAACCGGAAACTTGGATTTGGAATTAGCATATCCCTTTCGGATCGGATCGGCTCGGCCTAGGAGGACCGGATCGGATTAAGACATCACTCCTTCACCAACTCAGCATCTTCCCTTCAACGCACAGGTGCCGGCTCGGATTGGAGACCCCGGTTCGGATCGGGATGAGGCAGACCCGACCCGCCTGCATTAATCTACACAAAACTTCGCAATGTCTTCGGCTCGAAAGCTCCGCACCGGTTCGGATCGGGACCGAACCGATCCCCTTCGACTCTGCACAGAAGTGCGCGCACGCTCTCTGCTGGAACAACCGGCTCGGTTCGGATCCGATCCGAACCGACTGGGCCTGCTGCTGCCACACTTCAGATTTGACCGATTCTCTTGCCATAACCACCTCGTACAAACGCGGATCGGCCTCCACCTGTCCTAGCACGACGTGATGACCACTTCTCCACTACTTCCGAGATCACCTCAGCGCGTGCCACGTGCGCCTCCGATCCGAACCGATTCAGACTCCCTGGCACTCCTCTACGCCTGTAAATACACAACAACATGGCCATTTCAAGGGACTTTTGGCACTTGTTCTGGAGGGATTCCACCATTATCGACACAAGGACTTTGTGAACAGCGGAAGACCGCCCTCTAATCAATCAAAACACGAGGATTTCGTGTATAATCTTCCCTTTAATCTCCTCTTCTTCACTGTAAACACGAGGATTTCGTGTATAAACTGCAAACAAACATCATTGTAATAGTTTTCTTAGGATTTAAGAAACTATAAAGTGGACGTAGGCTTGGATTGAGCCGAACCACTATAAAAATATTGTGCGTCTCCTTTACTTTTACTGCTTTTTCTGCATTGTTCTGTGGTCGTGAGGTTGTCACGTTGAATTCGGGTGTTAGTACCAAAATTTGGTCTAACATTTTCACATATATTTGCTTTCTCTTCTTCGCAGGTATGGATTATACTTGCAGCTGGCAGGCCCGGCGCGGCCTTGGATTTCTTGGATTATCCAGAACACATCTTCCTTCATTCAGCAAGATATGTTCTAGGGGGCAAAATGTTGACCCGCGTTTTAGTCAAAGCAGTCATACATGGAATCTCTTCTCAACAATGCGCTCAAGTGTTGGGAATACCGTCAGAAGACAGCAAGCGATTTGGTTGAAATCGCATCACAAACAAAGAATGGCCCGGAACTCCTATCAGACGACCTTTTCTGGGCCCGAAGTCATCAGTTACGGAGCTGTGCTCTGTAATTCTCGTAGCTCTCTGAATAAGCTTCAGTTTGAGCTTTGGTTCAACTCAATCGGACTTACGGTTTGAAAGTTATGCCCATTTCCGTGAACGCATGCAGAACCGGAAACTTGGATTTGGAATTAGCATATCCCTTTCGGATCGGATCGGCTCGGCCTAGGAGGACCGGATCGGATTAAGACATCACTCCTTCACCAACTCAGCATCTTCCCTTCAACGCACAGGTGCCGGCTCGGATTGGAGACCCCGGTTCGGATCGGGATGAGGCAGACCCGACCCGCCTGCATTAATCTACACAAAACTTCGCAATGTCTTCGGCTCGAAAGCTCCGCACCGGTTCGGATCGGGACCGAACCGATCCCCTTCGACTCTGCACAGAAGTGCGCGCACGCTCTCTGCTGGAACAACCGGCTCGGTTCGGATCCGATCCGAACCGACTGGGCCTGCTGCTGCCACACTTCAGATTTGACCGATTCTCTTGCCATAACCACCTCGTACAAACGTGGATCGGCCTCCACCTGTCCTAGCACGACGTGATGACCACTTCTCCACTACTTCCGAGATCACCTCAGCGCGTGCCACGTGCGCCTCCGATCCGAACCGATTCAGACTCCCTGGCACTCCTCTACGCCTGTAAATACACAACAACATGGCCATTTCAAGGGACTTTTGGCACTTGTTCTGGAGGGATTCCACCATTATCGACACAAGGACTTTGTGAACAGCGGAAGACCGCCCTCTAATCAATCAAAACACGAGGATTTCGTGTATAATCTTCCCTTTAATCTCCTCTTCTTCACTGTAAACACGAGGATTTCGTGTATAAACTGCAAACAAACATCATTGTAATAGTTTTCTTAGGATTTAAGAAACTATAAAGTGGACGTAGGCTTGGATTGAGCCGAACCACTATAAAAATATTGTGCGTCTCCTTTACTTTTACTGCTTTTTCTGCATTGTTCTGTGGTCGTGAGGTTGTCACGTTGAATTCGGGTGTTAGTACCAAAATTTGGTCTAACATTTTCACATATATTTGCTTTCTCTTCTTCGCAGGTATGGATTATACTTGCAGCTGGCAGGCCCGGCGCGGCCTTGGATTTCTTGGATTATCCAGAACACATCTTCCTTCATTCAGCAAGATATGTTCTAGGGGGCAAAATGTTGACCCGCGTTTTAGTCAAAGCAGTCATACATGGAATCTCTTCTCAACAATGCGCTCAAGTGTTGGGAATACCGTCAGAAGACAGCAAGCGATTTGGTTGAAATCGCATCACAAACAAAGAATGGCCCGGAACTCCTATCAGACGACCTTTTCTGGGCCCGAAATCATCAGTTACGGAGCTAAGCTCTGTAATTCTCGTAGCTCTCTGAATAAGCTTCAGTTTGAGCTTTGGTTCAACTCAATCGGACTTACGGTTTGAAAGTTATGCCCATTTCCGTGAACGCATGCAGAACCGGAAACTTGGATTTGGAATTAGCATATCCCTTTCGGATCGGATCGGCTCGGCCTAGGAGGACCGGATCGGATTAAGACATCACTCCTTCACCAACTCAGCATCTTCCCTTCAACGCACAGGTGCCGGCTCGGATTGGAGACCCCGGTTCGGATCGGGATGAGGCAGACCCGACCCGCCTGCATTAATCTACACAAAACTTCGCAATGTCTTCGGCTCGAAAGCTCCGCACCGGTTCGGATCTGGACCGAACCGATCCCCTTCGACTCTGCACAGAAGTGCGCGCACGCTCTCTGCTGGAACAACCGGCTCGGTTCGGATCCGATCCGAACCGACTGGGCCTGCTGCTGCCACACTTCAGATTTGACCGATTCTCTTGCCATAACCACCTCGTACAAACGCGGATCGGCCTCCACCTGTCCTAGCACGACGTGATGACCACTTCTCCACTACTTCCGAGATCACCTCAGCGCGTGCCACGTGCGCCTCCGATCCGAACCGATTCAGACTCCCTGGCACTCCTCTACGCCTGTAAATACACAACAACATGGCCATTTCAAGGGACTTTTGGCACTTGTTCTGGAGGGATTCCACCATTATCGACACAAGGACTTTGTGAACAGCGGAAGACCGCCCTCTAATCAATCAAAACACGAGGATTTCGTGTATAATCTTCCCTTTAATCTCCTCTTCTTCACTGTAAACACGAGGATTTCGTGTATAAACTGCAAACAAACATCATTGTAATAGTTTTCTTAGGATTTAAGAAACTTTAAAGTGGACGTAGGCTTGGATTGAGCCGAACCGCTATAAAAATATTGTGCGTCTCCTTTACTTTTACTGCTTTTTCTGCATTGTTCTGTGGTCGTGAGGTTGTCACGTTGAATTCGGGTGTTAGTACCAAAATTTGGTCTAACATTTTCACATATATTTGCTTTCTCTTCTTCGCAGGTATGGATTATACTTGCAGCTGGCAGGCCCGGCGCGGCCTTGGATTTCTTGGATTATCCAGAACACATCTTCCTTCATTCAGCAAGATATGTTCTAGGGGGCAAAATGTTGACCCGCGTTTTAGTCAAAGCAGTCATACATGGAATCTCTTCTCAACAATGCGCTCAAGTGTTGGGAATACCGTCAGAAGACAGCAAGCGATTTGGTTGAAATCGCATCACAAACAAAGAATGGCCCGGAACTCCTATCAGACGACCTTTTCTGGGCCCGAAGTCATCAGTTACGGAGCTGAGCTCTGTAATTCTCGTAGCTCTCTGAATAAGCTTCAGTTTGAGCTTTGGTTCAACTCAATCGGACTTACGGTTTGAAAGTTATGCCCATTTCCGTGAACGCATGCAGAACCGGAAACTTGGATTTGGAATTAGCATATCCCTTTCGGATCGGATCGGCTCGGCCTAGGAGGACCGGATCGGATTAAGACATCACTCCTTCACCAACTCAGCATCTTCCCTTCAACGCACAGGTGCCGGCTCGGATTGGAGACCCCGGTTCGGATCGGGATGAGGCAGACCCGACCCGCCTGCATTAATCTACACAAAACTTCGCAATGTCTTCGGCTCGAAAGCTCCGCACCGGTTCGGATCGGGACCGAACCGATCCCCTTCGACTCTGCACAGAAGTGCGCGCACGCTCTCTGCTGGAACAACCGGCTCGGTTCGGATCCGATCCGAACCGACTGGGCCTGCTGCTGCCACACTTCAGATTTGACCGATTCTCTTGCCATAACCACCTCGTACAAACGCGGATCGGCCTCCACCTGTCCTAGCACGACGTGATGACCACTTCTCCACTACTTCCGAGATCACCTCAGCGCGTGCCACGTGCGCCTCCGATCCGAACCGATTCAGACTCCCTGGCACTCCTCTACGCCTGTAAATACACAACAACATGGCCATTTCAAGGGACTTTTGGCACTTGTTCTGGAGGGATTCCACCATTATCGACACAAGGACTTTGTGAACAGCGGAAGACCGCCCTCTAATCAATCAAAACACGAGGATTTCGTGTATAATCTTCCCTTTAATCTCCTCTTCTTCACTGTAAACACGAGGATTTTGTGTATAAACTGCAAACAAACATCATTGTAATAGTTTTCTTAGGATTTAAGAAACTATAAAGTGGACGTAGGCTTGGATTGAGCCGAACCACTATAAAAATATTGTGCGTCTCCTTTACTTTTACTGCTTTTTCTGCATTGTTCTGTGGTCGTGAGGTTGTCACGTTGAATTCGGGTGTTAGTACCAAAATTTGGTCTAACATTTTCACATATATTTGCTTTCTCTTCTTCGCAGGTATGGATTATACTTGCAGCTGGCAGGCCCGGCGCGGCCTTGGATTTCTTGGATTATCCAGAACACATCTTCCTTCATTCAGCAAGATATGTTCTAGGGGGCAAAATGTTGACCCGCGTTTTAGTCAAAGCAGTCATACATGGAATCTCTTCTCAACAATGCGCTCAAGTGTTGGGAATACCGTCAGAAGACAGCAAGCGATTTGGTTGAAATCGCATCACAAACAAAGAATGGCCCGGAACTCCTATCAGACGACCTTTTCTGGGCCCGAAATCATCAGTTACGGAGCTAAGCTCTGTAATTCTCGTAGCTCTCTGAATAAGCTTCAGTTTGAGCTTTGGTTCAACTCAATCGGACTTACGGTTTGAAAGTTATGCCCATTTCCGTGAACGCATGCAGAACCGGAAACTTGGATTTGGAATTAGCATATCCCTTTCGGATCGGATCGGCTCGGCCTAGGAGGACCGGATCGGATTAAGACATCACTCCTTCACCAACTCAGCATCTTCCCTTCAACGCACAGGTGCCGGCTCGGATTGGAGACCCCGGTTCGGATCGGGATGAGGCAGACCCGACCCGCCTGCATTAATCTACACAAAACTTCGCAATGTCTTCGGCTCGAAAGCTCCGCACCGGTTCGGATCTGGACCGAACCGATCCCCTTCGACTCTGCACAGAAGTGCGCGCACGCTCTCTGCTGGAACAACCGGCTCGGTTCGGATCCGATCCGAACCGACTGGGCCTGCTGCTGCCACACTTCAGATTTGACCGATTCTCTTGCCATAACCACCTCGTACAAACGCGGATCGGCCTCCACCTGTCCTAGCACGACGTGATGACCACTTCTCCACTACTTCCGAGATCACCTCAGCGCGTGCCACGTGCGCCTCCGATCCGAACCGATTCAGACTCCCTGGCACTCCTCTACGCCTGTAAATACACAACAACATGGCCATTTCAAGGGACTTTTGGCACTTGTTCTGGAGGGATTCCACCATTATCGACACAAGGACTTTGTGAACAGCGGAAGACCGCCCTCTAATCAATCAAAACACGAGGATTTCGTGTATAATCTTCCCTTTAATCTCCTCTTCTTCACTGTAAACACGAGGATTTCGTGTATAAACTGCAAACAAACATCATTGTAATAGTTTTCTTAGGATTTAAGAAACTTTAAAGTGGACGTAGGCTTGGATTGAGCCGAACCGCTATAAAAATATTGTGCGTCTCCTTTACTTTTACTGCTTTTTCTGCATTGTTCTGTGGTCGTGAGGTTGTCACGTTGAATTCGGGTGTTAGTACCAAAATTTGGTCTAACATTTTCACATATATTTGCTTTCTCTTCTTCGCAGGTATGGATTATACTTGCAGCTGGCAGGCCCGGCGCGGCCTTGGATTTCTTGGATTATCCAGAACACATCTTCCTTCATTCAGCAAGATATGTTCTAGGGGGCAAAATGTTGACCCGCGTTTTAGTCAAAGCAGTCATACATGGAATCTCTTCTCAACAATGCGCTCAAGTGTTGGGAATACCGTCAGAAGACAGCAAGCGATTTGGTTGAAATCGCATCACAAACAAAGAATGGCCCGGAACTCCTATCAGACGACCTTTTCTGGGCCCGAAGTCATCAGTTACGGAGCTGAGCTCTGTAATTCTCGTAGCTCTCTGAATAAGCTTCAGTTTGAGCTTTGGTTCAACTCAATCGGACTTACGGTTTGAAAGTTATGCCCATTTCCGTGAACGCATGCAGAACCGGAAACTTGGATTTGGAATTAGCATATCCCTTTCGGATCGGATCGGCTCGGCCTAGGAGGACCGGATCGGATTAAGACATCACTCCTTCACCAACTCAGCATCTTCCCTTCAACGCACAGGTGCCGGCTCGGATTGGAGACCCCGGTTCGGATCGGGATGAGGCAGACCCGACCCGCCTGCATTAATCTACACAAAACTTCGCAATGTCTTCGGCTCGAAAGCTCCGCACCGGTTCGGATCGGGACCGAACCGATCCCCTTCGACTCTGCACAGAAGTGCGCGCACGCTCTCTGCTGGAACAACCGGCTCGGTTCGGATCCGATCCGAACCGACTGGGCCTGCTGCTGCCACACTTCAGATTTGACCGATTCTCTTGCCATAACCACCTCGTACAAACGCGGATCGGCCTCCACCTGTCCTAGCACGACGTGATGACCACTTCTCCACTACTTCCGAGATCACCTCAGCGCGTGCCACGTGCGCCTCCGATCCGAACCGATTCAGACTCCCTGGCACTCCTCTACGCCTGTAAATACACAACAACATGGCCATTTCAAGGGACTTTTGGCACTTGTTCTGGAGGGATTCCACCATTATCGACACAAGGACTTTGTGAACAGCGGAAGACCGCCCTCTAATCAATCAAAACACGAGGATTTCGTGTATAATCTTCCCTTTAATCTCCTCTTCTTCACTGTAAACACGAGGATTTTGTGTATAAACTGCAAACAAACATCATTGTAATAGTTTTCTTAGGATTTAAGAAACTATAAAGTGGACGTAGGCTTGGATTGAGCCGAACCACTATAAAAATATTGTGCGTCTCCTTTACTTTTACTGCTTTTTCTGCATTGTTCTGTGGTCGTGAGGTTGTCACGTTGAATTCGGGTGTTAGTACCAAAATTTGGTCTAACATTTTCACATATATTTGCTTTCTCTTCTTCGCAGGTATGGATTATACTTGCAGCTGGCAGGCCCGGCGCGGCCTTGGATTTCTTGGATTATCCAGAACACATCTTCCTTCATTCAGCAAGATATGTTCTAGGGGGCAAAATGTTGACCCGCGTTTTAGTCAAAGCAGTCATACATGGAATCTCTTCTCAACAATGCGCTCAAGTGTTGGGAATACCGTCAGAAGACAGCAAGCGATTTGGTTGAAATCGCATCACAAACAAAGAATGGCCCGGAACTCCTATCAGACGACCTTTTCTGGGCCCGAAGTCATCAGTTACGGAGCTGAGCTCTGTAATTCTCGTAGCTCTCTGAATAAGCTTCAGTTTGAGCTTTGGTTCAACTCAATCGGACTTACGGTTTGAAAGTTATGCCCATTTCCGTGAACGCATGCAGAACCGGAAACTTGGATTTGGAATTAGCATATCCCTTTCGGATCGGATCGGCTCGGCCTAGGAGGACCGGATCGGATTAAGACATCACTCCTTCACCAACTCAGCATCTTCCCTTCAACGCACAGGTGCCGGCTCGGATTGGAGACCCCGGTTCGGATCGGGATGAGGCAGACCCGACCCGCCTGCATTAATCTACACAAAACTTCGCAACGTCTTCGGCTCGAAAGCTCCGCACCGGTTCGGATCGGGACCGAACCGATCCCCTTCGACTCTGCACAGAAGTGCGCGCACGCTCTCTGCTGGAACAACCGGCTCGGTTCGGATCCGATCCGAACCGACTGGGCCTGCTGCTGCCACACTTCAGATTTGACCGATTCTCTTGCCATAACCACCTCGTACAAACGCGGATCGGCCTCCACCTGTCCTAGCACGACGTGATGACCACTTCTCCACTACTTCCGAGATCACCTCAGCGCGTGCCACGTGCGCCTCCGATCCGAACCGATTCAGACTCCCTGGCACTCCTCTACGCCTGTAAATACACAACAACATGGCCATTTCAAGGGACTTTTGGCACTTGTTCTGGAGGGATTCCACCATTATCGACACAAGGACTTTGTGAACAGCGGAAGACCGCCCTCTAATCAATCAAAACACGAGGATTTCGTGTATAATCTTCCCTTTAATCTCCTCTTCTTCACTGTAAACACGAGGATTTGGTGTATAAACTGCAAACAAACATCATTGTAATAGTTTTCTTAGGATTTAAGAAACTATAAAGTGGACGTAGGCTTGGATTGAGCCGAACCACTATAAAAATATTGTGCGTCTCCTTTACTTTTACTGCTTTTTCTGCATTGTTCTGTGGTCGTGAGGTTGTCACGTTGAATTCGGGTGTTAGTACCAAAATTTGGTCTAACATTTTCACATATATTTGCTTTCTCTTCTTCGCAGGTATGGATTATACTTGCAGCTGGCAGGCCCGGCGCGGCCTTGGATTTCTTGGATTATCCAGAACACATCTTCCTTCATTCAGCAAGATATGTTCTAGGGGGCAAAATGTTGACCCGCGTTTTAGTCAAAGCAGTCATACATGGAATCTCTTCTCAACAATGCGCTCAAGTGTTGGGAATACCGTCAGAAGACAGCAAGCGATTTGGTTGAAATCGCATCACAAACAAAGAATGGCCCGGAACTCCTATCAGACGACCTTTTCTGGGCCCGAAATCATCAGTTACGTAGCTAAGCTCTGTAATTCTCGTAGCTCTCTGAATAAGCTTCAGTTTGAGCTTTGGTTCAACTCAATCGGACTTACGGTTTGAAAGTTATGCCCATTTCCGTGAACGCATGCAGAACCGGAAACTTGGATTTGGAATTAGCATATCCCTTTCGGATCGGATCGGCTCGGCCTAGGAGGACCGGATCGGATTAAGACATCACTCCTTCACCAACTCAGCATCTTCCCTTCAACGCACAGGTGCCGGCTCGGATTGGAGACCCCGGTTCGGATCGGGATGAGGCAGACCCGACCCGCCTGCATTAATCTACACAAAACTTCGCAATGTCTTCGGCTCGAAAGCTCCGCACCGGTTCGGATCTGGACCGAACCGATCCCCTTCGACTCTGCACAGAAGTGCGCGCACGCTCTCTGCTGGAACAACCGGCTCGGTTCGGATCCGATCCGAACCGACTGGGCCTGCTGCTGCCACACTTCAGATTTGACCGATTCTCTTGCCATAACCACCTCGTACAAACGCGGATCGGCCTCCACCTGTCCTAGCACGACGTGATGACCACTTCTCCACTACTTCCGAGATCACCTCAGCGCGTGCCACGTGCGCCTCCGATCCGAACCGATTCAGACTCCCTGGCACTCCTCTACGCCTGTAAATACACAACAACATGGCCATTTCAAGGGACTTTTGGCACTTGTTCTGGAGGGATTCCACCATTATCGACACAAGGACTTTGTGAACAGCGGAAGACCGCCCTCTAATCAATCAAAACACGAGGATTTCGTGTATAATCTTCCCTTTAATCTCCTCTTCTTCACTATAAACACGAGGATTTCGTGTATAAACTGCAAACAAACATCATTGTAATAGTTTTCTTAGGATTTAAGAAACTTTAAAGTGGACGTAGGCTTGGATTGAGCCGAACCGCTATAAAAATATTGTGCGTCTCCTTTACTTTTACTGCTTTTTCTGCATTGTTCTGTGGTCGTGAGGTTGTCACGTTGAATTCGGGTGTTAGTACCAAAATTTGGTCTAACATTTTCACATATATTTGCTTTCTCTTCTTCGCAGGTATGGATTATACTTGCAGCTGGCAGGCCCGGCGCGGCCTTGGATTTCTTGGATTATCCAGAACACATCTTCCTTCATTCAGCAAGATATGTTCTAGGGGGCAAAATGTTGACCCGCGTTTTAGTCAAAGCAGTCATACATGGAATCTCTTCTCAACAATGCGCTCAAGTGTTGGGAATACCGTCAGAAGACAGCAAGCGATTTGGTTGAAATCGCATCACAAACAAAGAATGGCCCGGAACTCCTATCAGACGACCTTTTCTGGGCCCGAAGTCATCAGTTACGGAGCTGAGCTCTGTAATTCTCGTAGCTCTCTGAATAAGCTTCAGTTTGAGCTTTGGTTCAACTCAATCGGACTTACGGTTTGAAAGTTATGCCCATTTCCGTGAACGCATGCAGAACCGGAAACTTGGATTTGGAATTAGCATATCCCTTTCGGATCGGATCGGCTCGGCCTAGGAGGACCGGATCGGATTAAGACATCACTCCTTCACCAACTCAGCATCTTCCCTTCAACGCACAGGTGCCGGCTCGGATTGGAGACCCCGGTTCGGATCGGGATGAGGCAGACCCGACCCGCCTGCATTAATCTACACAAAACTTCGCAATGTCTTCGGCTCGAAAGCTCCGCACCGGTTCGGATCGGGACCGAACCGATCCCCTTCGACTCTGCACAGAAGTGCGCGCACGCTCTCTGCTGGAACAACCGGCTCGGTTCGGATCCGATCCGAACCGACTGGGCCTGCTGCTGCCACACTTCAGATTTGACCGATTCTCTTGCCATAACCACCTCGTACAAACGCGGATCGGCCTCCACCTGTCCTAGCACGACGTGATGACCACTTCTCCACTACTTCCGAGATCACCTCAGCGCGTGCCACGTGCGCCTCCGATCCGAACCGATTCAGACTCCCTGGCACTCCTCTACGCCTGTAAATACACAACAACATGGCCATTTCAAGGGACTTTTGGCACTTGTTCTGGAGGGATTCCACCATTATCGACACAAGGACTTTGTGAACAGCGGAAGACCGCCCTCTAATCAATCAAAACACGAGGATTTCGTGTATAATCTTCCCTTTAATCTCCTCTTCTTCACTATAAACACGAGGATTTCGTGTATAAACTGCAAACAAACATCATTGTAATAGTTTTCTTAGGATTTAAGAAACTTTAAAGTGGACGTAGGCTTGGATTGAGCCGAACCGCTATAAAAATATTGTGCGTCTCCTTTACTTTTACTGCTTTTTCTGCATTGTTCTGTGGTCGTGAGGTTGTCACGTTGAATTCGGGTGTTAGTACCAAAATTTGGTCTAACATTTTCACATATATTTGCTTTCTCTTCTTCGCAGGTATGGATTATACTTGCAGCTGGCAGGCCCGGCGCGGCCTTGGATTTCTTGGATTATCCAGAACACATCTTCCTTCATTCAGCAAGATATGTTCTAGGGGGCAAAATGTTGACCCGCGTTTTAGTCAAAGCAGTCATACATGGAATCTCTTCTCAACAATGCGCTCAAGTGTTGGGAATACCGTCAGAAGACAGCAAGCGATTTGGTTGAAATCGCATCACAAACAAAGAATGGCCCGGAACTCCTATCAGACGACCTTTTCTGGGCCCGAAGTCATCAGTTACGGAGCTGAGCTCTGTAATTCTCGTAGCTCTCTGAATAAGCTTCAGTTTGAGCTTTGGTTCAACTCAATCGGACTTACGGTTTGAAAGTTATGCCCATTTCCGTGAACGCATGCAGAACCGGAAACTTGGATTTGGAATTAGCATATCCCTTTCGGATCGGATCGGCTCGGCCTAGGAGGACCGGATCGGATTAAGACATCACTCCTTCACCAACTCAGCATCTTCCCTTCAACGCACAGGTGCCGGCTCGGATTGGAGACCCCGGTTCGGATCGGGATGAGGCAGACCCGACCCGCCTGCATTAATCTACACAAAACTTCGCAATGTCTTCGGCTCGAAAGCTCCGCACCGGTTCGGATCGGGACCGAACCGATCCCCTTCGACTCTGCACAGAAGTGCGCGCACGCTCTCTGCTGGAACAACCGGCTCGGTTCGGATCCGATCCGAACCGACTGGGCCTGCTGCTGCCACACTTCAGATTTGACCGATTCTCTTGCCATAACCACCTCGTACAAACGCGGATCGGCCTCCACCTGTCCTAGCACGACGTGATGACCACTTCTCCACTACTTCCGAGATCACCTCAGCGCGTGCCACGTGCGCCTCCGATCCGAACCGATTCAGACTCCCTGGCACTCCTCTACGCCTGTAAATACACAACAACATGGCCATTTCAAGGGACTTTTGGCACTTGTTCTGGAGGGATTCCACCATTATCGACACAAGGACTTTGTGAACAGCGGAAGACCGCCCTCTAATCAATCAAAACACGAGGATTTCGTGTATAATCTTCCCTTTAATCTCCTCTTCTTCACTGTAAACACGAGGATTTCGTGTATAAACTGCAAACAAACATCATTGTAATAGTTTTCTTAGGATTTAAGAAACTTTAAAGTGGACGTAGGCTTGGATTGAGCCGAACCGCTATAAAAATATTGTGCGTCTCCTTTACTTTTACTGCTTTTTCTGCATTGTTCTGTGGTCGTGAGGTTGTCACGTTGAATTTGGGTGTTAGTACCAAAATTTGGTCTAACATTTTCACACATATTTGCTTTCTCTTCTTCGCAGGTATGGATTATACTTGCAGCTGGCAGGCCCGGCGCGGCCTTGGATTTCTTGGATTATCCAGAACACATCTTCCTTCATTCAGCAAGATATGTTCTAGGGGGCAAAATGTTGACCCGCGTTTTAGTCAAAGCAGTCATACATGGAATCTCTTCTCAACAATGCGCTCAAGTGTTGGGAATACCGTCAGAAGACAGCAAGCGATTTGGTTGAAATCGCATCACAAACAAAGAATGGCCCGGAACTCCTATCAGACGACCTTTTCTGGGCCCGAAATCATCAGTTACGGAGCCGAGCTCTGTAATTCTCGTAGCTCTCTGAATAAGCTTCAGTTTGAGCTTTGGTTCAACTCAATCGGACTTACGGTTTGAAAGTTATGCCCATTTCCGTGAACGCATGCAGAACCGGAAACTTGGATTTGGAATTAGCATATCCCTTTCAGATCGGATCGGCTCAGCCTAGGAGGACCGGATCGGATTAAGACATCACTCCTTCACCAACTCAGCATCTTCCCTTCAACGCACAGGTGCCGGCTCGGATTGGAGACCCCGGTTCGGATCGGGATGAGGCAGACCCGACCCGCCTGCATTAATCTACACAAAACTTCGCAATGTCTTCGGCTCGAAAGCTCCGCACCGGTTCGGATCGGGACCGAACCGATCCCCTTCGACTCTGCACAGAAGTGCGCGCACGCTCTCTGCTGGAACAACCGGCTCGGTTCGGATCCGATCCGAACCGACTGGGCCTGCTGCTGCCACACTTCAGATTTGACCGATTCTCTTGCCATAACCACCTCGTACAAACGCGGATCGGCCTCCACCTGTCCTAGCACGACGTGATGACCACTTCTCCACTACTTCCGAGATCACCTCAGCGCGTGCCACGTGCGCCTCCGATCCGAACCGATTCAGACTCCCTGGCACTCCTCTACGCCTGTAAATACACAACAACATGGCCATTTCAAGGGACTTTTGGCACTTGTTCTGGAGGGATTCCACCATTATCGACACAAGGACTTTGTGAACAGCGGAAGACCGCCCTCTAATCAATCAAAACACGAGGATTTCGTGTATAATCTTCCCTTTAATCTCCTCTTCTTCACTGTAAACACGAGGATTTCGTGTATAAACTGCAAACAAACATCATTGTAATAGTTTTCTTAGGATTTAAGAAACTATAAAGTGGACGTAGGCTTGGATTGAGCCGAACCACTATAAAAATATTGTGCGTCTCCTTTACTTTTACTGCTTTTTCTGCATTGTTCTGTGGTCGTGAGGTTGTCACGTTGAATTTGGGTGTTAGTACCAAAATTTGGTCTAACATTTTCACACATATTTGCTTTCTCTTCTTCGCAGGTATGGATTATACTTGCAGCTGGCAGGCCCGGCGCGGCCTTGGATTTCTTGGATTATCCAGAACACATCTTCCTTCATTCAGCAAGATATGTTCTAGGGGGCAAAATGTTGACCCGCGTTTTAGTCAAAGCAGTCATACATGGAATCTCTTCTCAACAATGCGCTCAAGTGTTGGGAATACCGTCAGAAGACAGCAAGCGATTTGGTTGAAATCGCATCACAAACAAAGAATGGCCCGGAACTCCTATCAGACGACCTTTTCTGGGCCCGAAATCATCAGTTACGGAGCCGAGCTCTGTAATTCTCGTAGCTCTCTGAATAAGCTTCAGTTTGAGCTTTGGTTCAACTCAATCGGACTTACGGTTTGAAAGTTATGCCCATTTCCGTGAATGCATGCAGAACCGGAAACTTGGATTTGGAATTAGCATATCCCTTTCAGATCGGATCGGCTCAGCCTAGGAGGACCGGATCGGATTAAGACATCACTCCTTCACCAACTCAGCATCTTCCGTTCAACGCACAGGTGCCGGCTCCGATTGGAGACCCCGGTTCGGATCGGGATGAGGCAGACCCGACCCGCCTGCATTAATCTACACAAAACTTCGCAATGTCTTCGGCTCGAAAGCTCCGCACCGGTTCGGATCGGGACCGAACCGATCCCCTTCGACTCTGCACAGAAGTGCGCGCACGCTCTCTGCTGGAACAACCGGCTCGGTTCGGATCCGATCCGAACCGACTGGGCCTGCTGCTGCCACACTTCAGATTTGACCGATTCTCTTGCCATAACCACCTCGTACAAACGCGGATCGGCCTCCACCTGTCCTAGCACGACGTGATGACCACTTCTCCACTACTTCCGAGATCACCTCAGCGCGTGCCACGTGCGCCTCCGATCCGAACCGATTCAGACTCCCTGGCACTCCTCTACGCCTGTAAATACACAACAACATGGCCATTTCAAGGGACTTTTGGCACTTGTTCTGGAGGGATTCCACCATTATCGACACAAGGACTTTGTGAACAGCGGAAGACCGCCCTCTAATCAATCAAAACAAGAGGATTTCGTGTATAATCTTCCCTTTAATCTCCTCTTCTTCACTGTAAACACGAGGATTTCGTGTATAAACTGCAAACAAACATCATTGTAATAGTTTTCTTAGGATTTAAGAAACTATAAAGTGGACGTAGGCTTGGATTGAGCCGAACCACTATAAAAATATTGTGCGTCTCCTTTACTTTTACTGCTTTTTCTGCATTGTTCTGTGGTCGTGAGGTTGTCACGTTGAGTTCGGGTGTTAGTACCAAAATTTGGTCTAACATTTTCACATATATTTGCTTTCTCTTCTTCGCAGGTATGGATTATACTTGCAGCTGGCAGGCCCGGCGCGGCCTTGGATTTCTTGGATTATCCAGAACACATCTTCCTTCATTCAGCAAGATATGTTCTAGGGGGCAAAATGTTGACCCGCGTTTTAGTCAAAGCAGTCATACATGGAATCTCTTCTCAACAATGCGCTCAAGTGTTGGGAATACCGTCAGAAGACAGCAAGCGATTTGGTTGAAATCGCATCACAAACAAAGAATGGCCCGGAACTCCTATCAGACGACCTTTTCTGGGCCCGAAATCATCAGTTACGGAGCTGAGCTCTGTAATTCTCGTAGCTCTCTGAATAAGCTTCAGTTTGAGCTTTGGTTCAACTCAATCGGACTTACGGTTTGAAAGTTATGCCCATTTCCGTGAACGCATGCAGAACCGGAAACTTGGATTTGGAATTAGCATATCCCTTTCGGATCGGATCGGCTCGGCCTAGGAGGACCGGATCGGATTAAGACATCACTCCTTCACCAACTCAGCATCTTCCCTTCAACGCACAGGTGCCGGCTCGGATTGGAGACCCCGGTTCGGATCGGGATGAGGCAGACCCGACCCGCCTGCATTAATCTACACAAAACTTCGCAATGTCTTCGGCTCGAAAGCTCCGCACCGGTTCGGATCGGGACCGAACCGATCCCCTTCGACTCTGCACAGAAGTGCGTGCACGCTCTCTGCTGGAACAACCGGCTTGGTTCGGATCCGATCCGAACCGACTGGGCCTGCTGCTGCCACACTTCAGATTTGACCGATTCTCTTGCCATAACCACCTCGTACAAACGCGGATCGGCCTCCACCTGTCCTAGCACGACGTGATGACCACTTCTCCACTACTTCCGAGATCACCTCAGCGCGTGCCACGTGCGCCTCCGATCCGAACCGATTCAGACTCCCTGGCACTCCTCTACGCCTGTAAATACACAACAACATGGCCATTTCAAGGGACTTTTGGCACTTGTTCTGGAGGGATTCCACCATTATCGACACAAGGACTTTGTGAACAGCGGAAGACTGCCCTCTAATCAATCAAAACACGAGGATTTCGTGTATAATCTTCCCTTTAATCTCCTCTTCTTCACTGTAAACACGAGGATTTCGTGTATAAACTGCAAACAAACATCATTGTAATAGTTTTCTTAGGATTTAAGAAACTATAAAGTGGACGTAGGCTTGGATTGAGCCGAACCACTATAAAAATATTGTGCGTCTCCTTTACTTTTACTGCTTTTTCTGCATTGTTCTGTGGTCGTGAGGTTGTCACGTTGAATTCGGGTGTTAGTACCAAAATTTGGTCTAACATTTTCACATATATTTGCTTTCTCTTCTTCGCAGGTATGGATTATACTTGCAGCTGGCAGGCCCGGCGCGGCCTTGGATTTCTTGGATTATCCAGAACACATCTTCCTTCATTCAGCAAGATATGTTCTAGGGGATAAAATGTTGACCCGCGTTTTAGTCAAAGCAGTCATACATGGAATCTCTTCTCAACAATGCGCTCAAGTGTTGGGAATACCGTCAGAAGACAGCAAGCGATTTGGTTGAAATCGCATCACAAACAAAGAATGGCCCGGAACTCCTATCAGACGACCTTTTCTGGGCCCGAAATCATCAGTTACGGAGCCGAGCTCTGTAATTCTCGTAGCTCTCTGAATAAGCTTCAGTTTGAGCTTTGGTTCAACTCAATCGGACTTACGGTTTGAAAGTTATGCCCATTTCCGTGAATGCATGCAGAACCGGAAACTTGGATTTGGAATTAGCATATCCCTTTCAGATCGGATCGGCTCAGCCTAGGAGGACCGGATCGGATTAAGACATCACTCCTTCACCAACTCAGCATCTTCCGTTCAACGCACAGGTGCCGGCTCCGATTGGAGACCCCGGTTCGGATCGGGATGAGGCAGACCCGACCCGCCTGCATTAATCTACACAAAACTTCGCAATGTCTTCGGCTCGAAAGCTCCGCACCGGTTCGGATCGGGACCGAACCGATCCCCTTCGACTCTGCACAGAAGTGCGCGCACGCTCTCTGCTGGAACAACCGGCTCGGTTCGGATCCGATCCGAACCGACTGGGCCTGCTGCTGCCACACTTCAGATTTGACCGATTCTCTTGCCATAACCACCTCGTACAAACGCGGATCGGCCTCCACCTGTCCTAGCACGACGTGATGACCACTTCTCCACTACTTCCGAGATCACCTCAGCGCGTGCCACGTGCGCCTCCGATCCGAACCGATTCAGACTCCCTGGCACTCCTCTACGCCTGTAAATACACAACAACATGGCCATTTCAAGGGACTTTTGGCACTTGTTCTGGAGGGATTCCACCATTATCGACACAAGGACTTTGTGAACAGCGGAAGACTGCCCTCTAATCAATCAAAACACGAGGATTTCGTGTATAATCTTCCCTTTAATCTCCTCTTCTTCACTGTAAACACGAGGATTTCGTGTATAAACTGCAAACAAACATCATTGTAATAGTTTTCTTAGGATTTAAGAAACTATAAAGTGGACGTAGGCTTGGATTGAGCCGAACCACTATAAAAATATTGTGCGTCTCCTTTACTTTTACTGCTTTTTCTGCATTGTTCTGTGGTCGTGAGGTTGTCACGTTGAATTCGGGTGTTAGTACCAAAATTTGGTCTAACATTTTCACATATATTTGCTTTCTCTTCTTCGCAGGTATGGATTATACTTGCAGCTGGCAGGCCCGGCGCGGCCTTGGATTTCTTGGATTATCCAGAACACATCTTCCTTCATTCAGCAAGATATGTTCTAGGGGATAAAATGTTGACCCGCGTTTTAGTCAAAGCAGTCATACATGGAATCTCTTCTCAACAATGCGCTCAAGTGTTGGGAATACCGTCAGAAGACAGCAAGCGATTTGGTTGAAATCGCATCACAAACAAAGAATGGCCCGGAACTCCTATCAGACTACCTTTTCTGGGCCCGAAATCATCAGTTACGGAGCCGAGCTCTGTAATTCTCGTAGCTCTCTGAATAAGCTTCAGTTTGAGCTTTGGTTCAACTCAATCGGACTTACGGTTTGAAAGTTATGCCCATTTCCGTGAATGCATGCAGAACCGGAAACTTGGATTTGGAATTAGCATATCCCTTTCAGATCGGATCGGCTCAGCCTAGGAGGACCGGATCGGATTAAGACATCACTCCTTCACCAACTCAGCATCTTCCGTTCAACGCACAGGTGCCGGCTCCGATTGGAGACCCCGGTTCGGATCGGGATGAGGCAGACCCGACCCGCCTGCATTAATCTACACAAAACTTCGCAATGTCTTCGGCTCGAAAGCTCCGCACCGGTTCGGATCGGGACCGAACCGATCCCCTTCGACTCTGCACAGAAGTGCGCGCACGCTCTCTGCTGGAACAACCGGCTCGGTTCGGATCCGATCCGAACCGACTGGGCCTGCTGCTGCCACACTTCAGATTTGACCGATTCTCTTGCCATAACCACCTCGTACAAACGCGGATCGGCCTCCACCTGTCCTAGCACGACGTGATGACCACTTCTCCACTACTTCCGAGATCACCTCAGCGCGTGCCACGTGCGCCTCCGATCCGAACCGATTCAGACTCCCTGGCACTCCTCTACGCCTGTAAATACACAACAACATGGCCATTTCAAGGGACTTTTGGCACTTGTTCTGGAGGGATTCCACCATTATCGACACAAGGACTTTGTGAACAGCGGAAGACCGCCCTCTAATCAATCAAAACAAGAGGATTTCGTGTATAATCTTCCCTTTAATCTCCTCTTCTTCACTGTAAACACGAGGATTTCGTGTATAAACTGCAAACAAACATCATTGTAATAGTTTTCTTAGGATTTAAGAAACTATAAAGTGGACGTAGGCTTGGATTGAGCCGAACCACTATAAAAATATTGTGCGTCTCCTTTACTTTTACTGCTTTTTCTGCATTGTTCTGTGGTCGTGAGGTTGTCACGTTGAATTCGGGTGTTAGTACCAAAATTTGGTCTAACATTTTCACATATATTTGCTTTCTCTTCTTCGCAGGTATGGATTATACTTGCAGCTGGCAGGCCCGGCGCGGCCTTGGATTTCTTGGATTATCCAGAACACATCTTCCTTCATTCAGCAAGATATGTTCTAGGGGGCAAAATGTTGACCCGCGTTTTAGTCAAAGCAGTCATACATGGAATCTCTTCTCAACAATGCGCTCAAGTGTTGGGAATACCGTCAGAAGACAGCAAGCGATTTGGTTGAAATCGCATCACAAACAAAGAATGGCCCGGAACTCCTATCAGACGACCTTTTCTGGGCCCGAAATCATCAGTTACGGAGCCGAGCTCTGTAATTCTCGTAGCTCTCTGAATAAGCTTCAGTTTGAGCTTTGGTTCAACTCAATCGGACTTACGGTTTGAAAGTTATGCCCATTTCCGTGAATGCATGCAGAACCGGAAACTTGGATTTGGAATTAGCATATCCCTTTCAGATCGGATCGGCTCAGCCTAGGAGGACCGGATCGGATTAAGACATCACTCCTTCACCAACTCAGCATCTTCCGTTCAACGCACAGGTGCCGGCTCCGATTGGAGACCCCGGTTCGGATCGGGATGAGGCAGACCCGACCCGCCTGCATTAATCTACACAAAACTTCGCAATGTCTTCGGCTCGAAAGCTCCGCACCGGTTCGGATCGGGACCGAACCGATCCCCTTCGACTCTGCACAGAAGTGCGCGCACGCTCTCTGCTGGAACAACCGGCTCGGTTCGGATCCGATCCGAACCGACTGGGCCTGCTGCTGCCACACTTCAGATTTGACCGATTCTCTTGCCATAACCACCTCGTACAAACGCGGATCGGCCTCCACCTGTCCTAGCACGACGTGATGACCACTTCTCCACTACTTCCGAGATCACCTCAGCGCGTGCCACGTGCGCCTCCGATCCGAACCGATTCAGACTCCCTGGCACTCCTCTACGCCTGTAAATACACAACAACATGGCCATTTCAAGGGACTTTTGGCACTTGTTCTGGAGGGATTCCACCATTATCGACACAAGGACTTTGTGAACAGCGGAAGACTGCCCTCTAATCAATCAAAACACGAGGATTTCGTGTATAATCTTCCCTTTAATCTCCTCTTCTTCACTGTAAACACGAGGATTTCGTGTATAAACTGCAAACAAACATCATTGTAATAGTTTTCTTAGGATTTAAGAAACTATAAAGTGGACGTAGGCTTGGATTGAGCCGAACCACTATAAAAATATTGTGCGTCTCCTTTACTTTTACTGCTTTTTCTGCATTGTTCTGTGGTCGTGAGGTTGTCACGTTGAATTCGGGTGTTAGTACCAAAATTTGGTCTAACATTTTCACATATATTTGCTTTCTCTTCTTCGCAGGTATGGATTATACTTGCAGCTGGCAGGCCCGGCACGGCCTTGGATTTCTTGGATTATCCAGAACACATCTTCCTTCATTCAGCAAGATATGTTCTAGGGGATAAAATGTTGACCCGCGTTTTAGTCAAAGCAGTCATACATGGAATCTCTTCTCAACAATGCGCTCAAGTGTTGGGAATACCGTCAGAAGACAGCAAGCGATTTGGTTGAAATCGCATCACAAACAAAGAATGGCCCGGAACTCCTATCAGACGACCTTTTCTGGGCCCGAAATCATCAGTTACGGAGCCGAGCTCTGTAATTCTCGTAGCTCTCTGAATAAGCTTCAGTTTGACCTTTGGTTCAACTCAATCGGACTTACGGTTTGAAAGTTATGCCCATTTCCGTGAATGCATGCAGAACCGGAAACTTGGATTTGGAATTAGCATATCCCTTTCAGATCGGATCGGCTCGGCCTAGGAGGACCGGATCGGATTAAGACATCACTCCTTCACCAACTCAGCATCTTCCGTTCAACGCACAGGTGCCGGCTCCGATTGGAGACCCCGGTTCGGATCGGGATGAGGCAGACCCGACCCGCCTGCATTAATCTACACAAAACTTCGCAATGTCTTCGGCTCGAAAGCTCCGCACCGGTTCGGATCGGGACCGAACCGATCCCCTTCGACTCTGCACAGAAGTGCGCGCACGCTCTCTGCTGGAACAACCGGCTCGGTTCGGATCCGATCCGAACCGACTGGGCCTGCTGCTGCCACACTTCAGATTTGACCGATTCTCTTGCCATAACCACCTCGTACAAACGCGGATCGGCCTCCACCTGTCCTAGCACGACGTGATGACCACTTCTCCACTACTTCCGAGATCACCTCAGCGCGTGCCACGTGCGCCTCCGATCCGAACCGATTCAGACTCCCTGGCACTCCTCTACGCCTGTAAATACACAACAACATGGCCATTTCAAGGGACTTTTGGCACTTGTTCTGGAGGGATTCCACCATTATCGACACAAGGACTTTGTGAACAGCGGAAGACCGCCCTCTAATCAATCAAAACAAGAGGATTTCGTGTATAATCTTCCCTTTAATCTCCTCTTCTTCACTGTAAACACGAGGATTTCGTGTATAAACTGCAAACAAACATCATTGTAATAGTTTTCTTAGGATTTAAGAAACTATAAAGTGGACGTAGGCTTGGATTGAGCCGAACCACTATAAAAATATTGTGCGTCTCCTTTACTTTTACTGCTTTTTCTGCATTGTTCTGTGGTCGTGAGGTTGTCACGTTGAATTCGGGTGTTAGTACCAAAATTTGGTCTAACATTTTCACATATATTTGCTTTCTCTTCTTCGCAGGTATGGATTATACTTGCAGCTGGCAGGCCCGGCGCGGCCTTGGATTTCTTGGATTATCCAGAACACATCTTCCTTCATTCAGCAAGATATGTTCTAGGGGGCAAAATGTTGACCCGCGTTTTAGTCAAAGCAGTCATACATGGAATCTCTTCTCAACAATGCGCTCAAGTGTTGGGAATACCGTCAGAAGACAGCAAGCGATTTGGTTGAAATCGCATCACAAACAAAGAATGGCCCGGAACTCCTATCAGACGACCTTTTCTGGGCCCGAAATCATCAGTTACGGAGCTGAGCTCTGTAATTCTCGTAGCTCTCTGAATAAGCTTCAGTTTGAGCTTTGGTTCAACTCAATCGGACTTACGGTTTGAAAGTTATGCCCATTTCCGTGAACGCATGCAGAACCGGAAACTTGGATTTGGAATTAGCATATCCCTTTCGGATCGGATCGGCTCGGCCTAGGAGGACCGGATCGGATTAAGACATCACTCCTTCACCAACTCAGCATCTTCCCTTCAACGCACAGGTGCCGGCTCGGATTGGAGACCCCGGTTCGGATCGGGATGAGGCAGACCCGACCCGCCTGCATTAATCTACACAAAACTTCGCAATGTCTTCGGCTCGAAAGCTCCGCACCGGTTCGGATCGGGACCGAACCGATCCCCTTCGACTCTGCACAGAAGTGCGCGCACGCTCTCTGCTGGAACAACCGGCTCGGTTCGGATCCGATCCGAACCGACTGGGCCTGCTGCTGCCACACTTCAGATTTGACCGATTCTCTTGCCATAACCACCTCGTACAAACGCGGATCGGCCTCCACCTGTCCTAGCACGACGTGATGACCACTTCTCCACTACTTCCGAGATCACCTCAGCGCGTGCCACGTGCGCCTCCGATCCGAACCGATTCAGACTCCCTGGCACTCCTCTACGCCTGTAAATACACAACAACATGGCCATTTCAAGGGACTTTTGGCACTTGTTCTGGAGGGATTCCACCATTATCGACACAAGGACTTTGTGAACAGCGGAAGACCGCCCTCTAATCAATCAAAACAAGAGGATTTCGTGTATAATCTTCCCTTTAATCTCCTCTTCTTCACTGTAAACACGAGGATTTCGTGTATAAACTGCAAACAAACATCATTGTAATAGTTTTCTTAGGATTTAAGAAACTATAAAGTGGACGTAGGCTTGGATTGAGCCGAACCACTATAAAAATATTGTGCGTCTCCTTTACTTTTACTGCTTTTTCTGCATTGTTCTGTGGTCGTGAGGTTGTCACGTTGAATTCGGGTGTTAGTACCAAAATTTGGTCTAACATTTTCACATATATTTGCTTTCTCTTCTTCGCAGGTATGGATTATACTTGCAGCTGGCAGGCCCGGCGCGGCCTTGGATTTCTTGGATTATCCAGAACACATCTTCCTTCATTCAGCAAGATATGTTCTAGGGGGCAAAATGTTGACCCGCGTTTTAGTCAAAGCAGTCATACAAGGAATCTCTTCTCAACAATGCGCTCAAGTGTTGGGAATACCGTCAGAAGACAGCAAGCGATTTGGTTGAAATCGCATCACAAACAAAGAATGGCCCGGAACTCCTATCAGACGACCTTTTCTGGGCCCGAAATCATCAGTTACGGAGCTGAGCTCTGTAATTCTCGTAGCTCTCTGAATAAGCTTCAGTTTGAGCTTTGGTTCAACTCAATCGGACTTACGGTTTGAAAGTTATGCCCATTTCCGTGAACGCATGCAGAACCGGAAACTTGGATTTGGAATTAGCATATCCCTTTCGGATCGGATCGGCTCGGCCTAGGAGGACCGGATCGGATTAAGACATCACTCCTTCACCAACTCAGCATCTTCCCTTCAACGCACAGGTGCCGGCTCGGATTGGAGACCCCGGTTCGGATCGGGATGAGGCAGACCCGACCCGCCTGCATTAATCTACACAAAACTTCGCAATGTCTTCGGCTCGAAAGCTCCGCACCGGTTCGGATCGGGACCGAACCGATCCCCTTCGACTCTGCACAGAAGTGCGCGCACGCTCTCTGCTGGAACAACCGGCTCGGTTCGGATCCGATCCGAACCGACTGGGCCTGCTGCTGCCACACTTCAGATTTGACCGATTCTCTTGCCATAACCACCTCGTACAAACGCGGATCGGCCTCCACCTGTCCTAGCACGACGTGATGACCACTTCTCCACTACTTCCGAGATCACCTCAGCGCGTGCCACGTGCGCCTCCGATCCGAACAGATTCAGACTCCCTGGCACTCCTCTACGCCTGTAAATACACAACAACATGGCCATTTCAAGGGACTTTTGGCACTTGTTCTGGAGGGATTCCACCATTATCGACACAAGGACTTTGTGAACAGCGGAAGACCGCCCTCTAATCAATCAAAACACGAGGATTTCGTGTATAATCTTCCCTTTAATCTCCTCTTCTTCACTGTAAACACGAGGATTTCGTGTATAAACTGCAAACAAACATCATTGTAATAGTTTTCTTAGGATTTAAGAAACTATAAAGTGGACGTAGGCTTGGATTGAGCCGAACCACTATAAAAATATTGTGCGTCTCCTTTACTTTTACTGCTTTTTCTGCATTGTTCTGTGGTCGTGAGGTTGTCACGTTGAATTCGGGTGTTAGTACCAAAATTTGGTCTAACATTTTCACATATATTTGCTTTCTCTTCTTCGCAGGTATGGATTATACTTGCAGCTGGCAGGCCCGGCGCGGCCTTGGATTTCTTGGATTATCCAGAACACATCTTCCTTCATTCAGCAAGATATGTTCTAGGGGGCAAAATGTTGACCCGCGTTTTAGTCAAAGCAGTCATACAAGGAATCTCTTCTCAACAATGCGCTCAAGTGTTGGGAATACCGTCAGAAGACAGCAAGCGATTTGGTTGAAATCGCATCACAAACAAAGAATGGCCCGGAACTCCTATCAGACGACCTTTTCTGGGCCCGAAATCATCAGTTACGGAGCTGAGCTCTGTAATTCTCGTAGCTCTCTGAATAAGCTTCAGTTTGAGCTTTGGTTCAACTCAATCGGACTTACGGTTTGAAAGTTATGCCCATTTCCGTGAACGCATGCAGAACCGGAAACTTGGATTTGGAATTAGCATATCCCTTTCGGATCGGATCGGCTCGGCCTAGGAGGACCGGATCGGATTAAGACATCACTCCTTCACCAACTCAGCATCTTCCCTTCAACGCACAGGTGCCGGCTCGGATTGGAGACCCCGGTTCGGATCGGGATGAGGCAGACCCGACCCGCCTGCATTAATCTACACAAAACTTCGCAATGTCTTCGGCTCGAAAGCTCCGCACCGGTTCGGATCGGGACCGAACCGATCCCCTTCGACTCTGCACAGAAGTGCGCGCACGCTCTCTGCTGGAACAACCGGCTCGGTTCGGATCCGATCCGAACCGACTGGGCCTGCTGCTGCCACACTTCAGATTTGACCGATTCTCTTGCCATAACCACCTCGTACAAACGCGGATCGGCCTCCACCTGTCCTAGCACGACGTGATGACCACTTCTCCACTACTTCCGAGATCACCTCAGCGCGTGCCACGTGCGCCTCCGATCCGAACAGATTCAGACTCCCTGGCACTCCTCTACGCCTGTAAATACACAACAACATGGCCATTTCAAGGGACTTTTGGCACTTGTTCTGGAGGGATTCCACCATTATCGACACAAGGACTTTGTGAACAGCGGAAGACCGCCCTCTAATCAATCAAAACACGAGGATTTCGTGTATAATCTTCCCTTTAATCTCCTCTTCTTCACTGTAAACACGAGGATTTCGTGTATAAACTGCAAACAAACATCATTGTAATAGTTTTCTTAGGATTTAAGAAACTATAAAGTGGACGTAGGCTTGGATTGAGCCGAACCACTATAAAAATATTGTGCGTCTCCTTTACTTTTACTGCTTTTTCTGCATTGTTCTGTGGTCGTGAGGTTGTCACGTTGAATTCGGGTGTTAGTACCAAAATTTGGTCTAACATTTTCACATATATTTGCTTTCTCTTCTTCGCAGGTATGGATTATACTTGCAGCTGGCAGGCCCGGCGCGGCCTTGGATTTCTTGGATTATCCAGAACACATCTTCCTTCATTCAGCAAGATATGTTCTAGGGGGCAAAATGTTGACCCGCGTTTTAGTCAAAGCAGTCATACAAGGAATCTCTTCTCAACAATGCGCTCAAGTGTTGGGAATACCGTCAGAAGACAGCAAGCGATTTGGTTGAAATCGCATCACAAACAAAGAATGGCCCGGAACTCCTATCAGACGACCTTTTCTGGGCCCGAAATCATCAGTTACGGAGCTGAGCTCTGTAATTCTCGTAGCTCTCTGAATAAGCTTCAGTTTGAGCTTTGGTTCAACTCAATCGGACTTACGGTTTGAAAGTTATGCCCATTTCCGTGAACGCATGCAGAACCGGAAACTTGGATTTGGAATTAGCATATCCCTTTCGGATCGGATCGGCTCGGCCTAGGAGGACCGGATCGGATTAAGACATCACTCCTTCACCAACTCAGCATCTTCCCTTCAACGCACAGGTGCCGGCTCGGATTGGAGACCCCGGTTCGGATCGGGATGAGGCAGACCCGACCCGCCTGCATTAATCTACACAAAACTTCGCAATGTCTTCGGCTCGAAAGCTCCGCACCGGTTCGGATCGGGACCGAACCGATCCCCTTCGACTCTGCACAGAAGTGCGCGCACGCTCTCTGCTGGAACAACCGGCTCGGTTCGGATCCGATCCGAACCGACTGGGCCTGCTGCTGCCACACTTCAGATTTGACCGATTCTCTTGCCATAACCACCTCGTACAAACGCGGATCGGCCTCCACCTGTCCTAGCACGACGTGATGACCACTTCTCCACTACTTCCGAGATCACCTCAGCGCGTGCCACGTGCGCCTCCGATCCGAACAGATTCAGACTCCCTGGCACTCCTCTACGCCTGTAAATACACAACAACATGGCCATTTCAAGGGACTTTTGGCACTTGTTCTGGAGGGATTCCACCATTATCGACACAAGGACTTTGTGAACAGCGGAAGACCGCCCTCTAATCAATCAAAACACGAGGATTTCGTGTATAATCTTCCCTTTAATCTCCTCTTCTTCACTGTAAACACGAGGATTTCGTGTATAAACTGCAAACAAACATCATTGTAATAGTTTTCTTAGGATTTAAGAAACTATAAAGTGGACGTAGGCTTGGATTGAGCCGAACCACTATAAAAATATTGTGCGTCTCCTTTACTTTTACTGCTTTTTCTGCATTGTTCTGTGGTCGTGAGGTTGTCACGTTGAATTCGGGTGTTAGTACCAAAATTTGGTCTAACATTTTCACATATATTTGCTTTCTCTTCTTCGCAGGTATGGATTATACTTGCAGCTGGCAGGCCCGGCGCGGCCTTGGATTTCTTGGATTATCCAGAACACATCTTCCTTCATTCAGCAAGATATGTTCTAGGGGGCAAAATGTTGACCCGCGTTTTAGTCAAAGCAGTCATACAAGGAATCTCTTCTCAACAATGCGCTCAAGTGTTGGGAATACCGTCAGAAGACAGCAAGCGATTTGGTTGAAATCGCATCACAAACAAAGAATGGCCCGGAACTCCTATCAGACGACCTTTTCTGGGCCCGAAATCATCAGTTACGGAGCTGAGCTCTGTAATTCTCGTAGCTCTCTGAATAAGCTTCAGTTTGAGCTTTGGTTCAACTCAATCGGACTTACGGTTTGAAAGTTATGCCCATTTCCGTGAACGCATGCAGAACCGGAAACTTGGATTTGGAATTAGCATATCCCTTTCGGATCGGATCGGCTCGGCCTAGGAGGACCGGATCGGATTAAGACATCACTCCTTCACCAACTCAGCATCTTCCCTTCAACGCACAGGTGCCGGCTCGGATTGGAGACCCCGGTTCGGATCGGGATGAGGCAGACCCGACCCGCCTGCATTAATCTACACAAAACTTCGCAATGTCTTCGGCTCGAAAGCTCCGCACCGGTTCGGATCGGGACCGAACCGATCCCCTTCGACTCTGCACAGAAGTGCGCGCACGCTCTCTGCTGGAACAACCGGCTCGGTTCGGATCCGATCCGAACCGACTGGGCCTGCTGCTGCCACACTTCAGATTTGACCGATTCTCTTGCCATAACCACCTCGTACAAACGCGGATCGGCCTCCACCTGTCCTAGCACGACGTGATGACCACTTCTCCACTACTTCCGAGATCACCTCAGCGCGTGCCACGTGCGCCTCCGATCCGAACCGATTCAGACTCCCTGGCACTCCTCTACGCCTGTAAATACACAACAACATGGCCATTTCAAGGGACTTTTGGCACTTGTTCTGGAGGGATTCCACCATTATCGACACAAGGACTTTGTGAACAGCGGAAGACCGCCCTCTAATCAATCAAAACACGAGGATTTCGTGTATAATCTTCCCTTTAATCTCCTCTTCTTCACTGTAAACACGAGGATTTCGTGTATAAACTGCAAACAAACATCATTGTAATAGTTTTCTTAGGATTTAAGAAACTATAAAGTGGACGTAGGCTTGGATTGAGCCGAACCACTATAAAAATATTGTGCGTCTCCTTTACTTTTACTGCTTTTTCTGCATTGTTCTGTGGTCGTGAGGTTGTCACGTTGAATTTGGGTGTTAGTACCAAAATTTGGTCTAACATTTTCACACATATTTGCTTTCTCTTCTTCGCAGGTATGGATTATACTTGCAGCTGGCAGGCCCGGCGCGGCCTTGGATTTCTTGGATTATCCAGAACACATCTTCCTTCATTCAGCAAGATATGTTCTAGGGGGCAAAATGTTGACCCGCGTTTTAGTCAAAGCAGTCATACATGGAATCTCTTCTCAACAATGCGCTCAAGTGTTGGGAATACCGTCAGAAGACAGCAAGCGATTTGGTTGAAATCGCATCACAAACAAAGAATGGCCCGGAACTCCTATCAGACGACCTTTTCTGGGCCCGAAATCATCAGTTACGGAGCCGAGCTCTGTAATTCTCGTAGCTCTCTGAATAAGCTTCAGTTTGAGCTTTGGTTCAACTCAATCGGACTTACGGTTTGAAAGTTATGCCCATTTCCGTGAATGCATGCAGAACCGGAAACTTGGATTTGGAATTAGCATATCCCTTTCAGATCGGATCGGCTCAGCCTAGGAGGACCGGATCGGATTAAGACATCACTCCTTCACCAACTCAGCATCTTCCGTTCAACGCACAGGTGCCGGCTCCGATTGGAGACCCCGGTTCGGATCGGGATGAGGCAGACCCGACCCGCCTGCATTAATCTACACAAAACTTCGCAATATCTTCGGCTCGAAAGCTCCGCACCGGTTCGGATCGGGACCGAACCGATCCCCTTCGACTCTGCACAGAAGTGCGCGCACGCTCTCTGCTGGAACAACCGGCTCGGTTCGGATCCGATCCGAACCGACTGGGCCTGCTGCTGCCACACTTCAGATTTGACCGATTCTCTTGCCATAACCACCTCGTACAAACGCGGATCGGCCTCCACCTGTCCTAGCACGACGTGATGACCACTTCTCCACTACTTCCGAGATCACCTCAGCGCGTGCCACGTGCGCCTCCGATCCGAACCGATTCAGACTCCCTGGCACTCCTCTACGCCTGTAAATACACAACAACATGGCCATTTCAAGGGACTTTTGGCACTTGTTCTGGAGGGATTCCACCATTATCGACACAAGGACTTTGTGAACAGCGGAAGACCGCCCTCTAATCAATCAAAACAAGAGGATTTCGTGTATAATCTTCCCTTTAATCTCCTCTTCTTCACTGTAAACACGAGGATTTCGTGTATAAACTGCAAACAAACATCATTGTAATAGTTTTCTTAGGATTTAAGAAACTATAAAGTGGACGTAGGCTTGGATTGAGCCGAACCACTATAAAAATATTGTGCGTCTCCTTTACTTTTACTGCTTTTTCTGCATTGTTCTGTGGTCGTGAGGTTGTCACGTTGAATTCGGGTGTTAGTACCAAAATTTGGTCTAACATTTTCACATATATTTGCTTTCTCTTCTTCGCAGGTATGGATTATACTTGCAGCTGGCAGGCCCGGCGCGGCCTTGGATTTCTTGGATTATCCAGAACACATCTTCCTTCATTCAGCAAGATATGTTCTAGGGGGCAAAATGTTGACCCGCGTTTTAGTCAAAGCAGTCATACATGGAATCTCTTCTCAACAATGCGCTCAAGTGTTGGGAATACCGTCAGAAGACAGCAAGCGATTTGGTTGAAATCGCATCACAAACAAAGAATGGCCCGGAACTCCTATCAGACGACCTTTTCTGGGCCCGAAATAATCAGTTACGGAGCAAAGCTCTGTAATTCTCGTAGCTCTCTGAATAAGCTTCAGTTTGAGCTTTGGTTCAACTCAATCGGACTTACGGTTTGAAAGTTATGCCCATTTCCGTGAACGCATGCAGAACCGGAAACTTGGATTTGGAATTAGCATATCCCTTTCGGATCGGATCGGCTCGGCCTAGGAGGACCGGATCGGATTAAGACATCACTCCTTCACCAACTCAGCATCTTCCCTTCAACGCACAGGTGCCGGCTCGGATTGGAGACCCCGGTTCGGATCGGGATGAGGCAGACCCGACCCGCCTGCATTAATCTACACAAAACTTCGCAATGTCTTCGGCTCGAAAGCTCCGCACCGGTTCGGATCGGGACCGAACCGATCCCCTTCGACTCTGCACAGAAGTGCGCGCACGCTCTCTGCTGGAACAACCGGCTCGGTTCGGATCCGATCCGAACCGACTGGGCCTGCTGCAGCCACACTTCAGATTTGACCGATTCTCTTGCCATAACCACCTCGTACAAACGCGGATCGGCCTCCACCTGTCCTAGCACGACGTGATGACCACTTCCCCACTACTTCCGAGATCACCTCAGCGCATGCCACGTGCGCCTCCGATCCGAACCGATTCAGACTCCCTGGCACTCCTCTACGCCTGTAAATACACAACAACATGGCCATTTCAAGGGACTTTTGGCACTTGTTCTGGAGGGATTCCACCATTATCGACACAAGGACTTTGTGAACAGCGGAAGACCGCCCTCTAATCAATAAAACACGAGGATTTCGTGTATAATCTTCCCTTTAATCTCCTCTTCTTCACTGTAAACATGAGGATTTCGTGTATAAACTGCAAACAAACATCATTGTAATAGTTTTCTTAGGATTTAAGAAACTATAAAGTGGACGTAGGCTTGGATTGAGCCGAACCACTATAAAAATATTGTGCGTCTCCTTTACTTTTACTGCTTTTTCTGCATTGTTCTGTGGTCGTGAGGTTGTCACGTTGAATTCGGGTGTTAGTACCAAAATTTGGTCTAACATTTTCACATATATTTGCTTTCTCTTCTTCGCAGGTATGGATTATACTTGCAGCTGGCAGGCCCGGCGCGGCCTTGGATTTCTTGGATTATCCAGAACACATCTTCCTTCATTCAGCAAGATATGTTCTAGGGGGCAAAATGTTGACCCGCATTTTAGTCAAAGCAGTCATACATGGAATCTCTTCTCAACAATGCGCTCAAGTGTTGGGAATACCGTCAGAAGACAGCAAGCGATTTGGTTGAAATCGCATCACAAACAAAGAATGGCCCGGAACTCCTATCAGACGACCATTTCTGGGCCCGAAATCATCAGTTACGGAGCTGAGCTCTGTAATTCTCGTAGCTCCATGAATAAGCTTCAGTTTGAGCTTTGGTTCAACTCAATCGGACTTACGGTTTGAAAGTTATGCCCATTTCCGTGAACGCATGCAGAACCGGAAACTTGGATTTGGAATTAGCATATCCCTTTCGGATCGGATCGGCTCGGCCTAGGAGGACCGGATCGGATTAAGACATCACTCCTTCACCAACTCAGCATCTTCCCTTCAACGCACAGGTGCCGGCTCGGATTGGAGACCCCGGTTCGGATCGGGATGAGGCAGACCCGACCCGCCTGCATTAATCTACACAAAACTTCGCAATGTCTTCGGCTCGAAAGCTCCGCACCGGTTCGGATCGGGACCGAACCGATCCCCTTCGACTCTGCACAGAAGTGCGCGCACGCTCTCTGCTGGAACAACCGGCTCGGTTCGGATCCGATCCGAACCGACTGGGCCTGCTGCTGCCACACTTCATATTTGACCGATTCTCTTGCCATAACCACCTCGTACAAACGCGGATCGGCCTCCACCTGTCCTAGCACGACGTGATGACCACTTCCCCACTACTTCCGAGATCACCTCAGCGCATGCCACGTGCGCCTCCGATCCGAACCGATTCAGACTCCCTGGCACTCCTCTACGCCTGTAAATACACAACAACATGGCCATTTCAAGGGACTTTTGGCACTTGTTCTGGAGGGATTCCACCATTATCGACACAAGGACTTTGTGAACAGCGGAAGACCGCCCTCTAATCAATAAAACACGAGGATTTCGTGTATAATCTTCCCTTTAATCTCCTCTTCTTCACTGTAAACACGAGGATTTCGTGTATAAACTGCAAACAAACATCATTGTAATAGTTTTCTTAGGATTTAAGAAACTATAAAGTGGACGTAGGCTTGGATTGAGCCGAACCACTATAAAAATATTGTGCGTCTCCTTTACTTTTACTGCTTTTTCTGCATTGTTCTGTGGTCGTGAGGTTGTCACGTTGAATTCGGGTGTTAGTACCAAAATTTGGTCTAACATTTTCACATATATTTGCTTTCTCTTCTTCGCAGGTATGGATTATACTTGCAGCTGGCAGGCCCGGCGCGGCCTTGGATTTCTTGGATTATCCAGAACACATCTTCCTTCATTCAGCAAGATATGTTCTAGGGGGCAAAATGTTGACCCGCGTTTTAGTCAAAGCAGTCATACATGGAATCTCTTCTCAACAATGCGCTCAAGTGTTGGGAATACCGTCAGAAGACAGCAAGCGATTTGGTTGAAATCGCATCACAAACAAAGAATGGCCCAGAACTCCTATCAGACGACCATTTCTGGGCCCGAAATCATCAGTTACGGAGCTGAGCTCTGTAATTCTCGTAGCTCCATGAATAAGCTTCAGTTTGAGCTTTGGTTCAACTCAATCGGACTTACGGTTTGAAAGTTATGCCCATTTCCGTGAACGCATGCAGAACCGGAAACTTGGATTTGGAATTAGCATATCCCTTTCGGATCGGATCGGCTCGGCCTAGGAGGACCGGATCGGATTAAGACATCACTCCTTCACCAACTCAGCATCTTCCCTTCAACGCACAGGTGCCGGCTCGGATTGGAGACCCCGGTTCGGATCGGGATGAGGCAGACCCGACCCGCCTGCATTAATCTACACAAAACTTCGCAATGTCTTCGGCTCGAAAGCTCCGCACCGGTTCGGATCGGGACCGAACCGATCCCCTTCGACTCTGCACAGAAGTGCGCGCACGCTCTCTGCTGGAACAACCGGCTCGGTTCGGATCCGATCCGAACCGACTGGGCCTGCTGCTGCCACACTTCAGATTTGACCGATTCTCTTGCCATAACCACCTCGTACAAACGCGGATCGGCCTCCACCTGTCCTAGCACGACGTGATGACCACTTCCCCACTACTTCCGAGATCACCTCAGCGCATGCCACGTGCGCCTCCGATCCGAACCGATTCAGACTCCCTGGCACTCCTCTACGCCTGTAAATACACAACAACATGGCCATTTCAAGGGACTTTTGGCACTTGTTCTGGAGGGATTCCACCATTATCGACACAAGGACTTTGTGAACAGCGGAAGACCGCCCTCTAATCAATAAAACACGAGGATTTCGTGTATAATCTTCCCTTTAATCTCCTCTTCTTCACTGTAAACACGAGGATTTCGTGTATAAACTGCAAACAAACATCATTGTAATAGTTTTCTTAGGATTTAAGAAACTATAAAGTGGACGTAGGCTTGGATTGAGCCGAACCACTATAAAAATATTGTGCGTCTCCTTTACTTTTACTGCTTTTTCTGCATTGTTCTGTGGTCGTGAGGTTGTCACGTTGAATTCGGGTGTTAGTACCAAAATTTGGTCTAACATTTTCACATATATTTGCTTTCTCTTCTTCGCAGGTATGGATTATACTTGCAGCTGGCAGGCCCGGCGCGGCCTTGGATTTCTTGGATTATCCAGAACACATCTTTCTTCATTCAGCAAGATATGTTCTAGGGGGCAAAATGTTGACCCGCGTTTTAGTCAAAGCAGTCATACATGGAATCTCTTCTCAACAATGCGCTCAAGTGTTGGGAATACCGTCAGAAGACAGCAAGCGATTTGGTTGAAATCGCATCACAAACAAAGAATGGCCCGGAACTCCTATCAGACGACCATTTCTGGGCCCGAAATCATCAGTTACGGAGCTGAGCTCTGTAATTCTCGTAGCTCCATGAATAAGCTTCAGTTTGAGCTTTGGTTCAACTCAATCGGACTTACGGTTTGAAAGTTATGCCCATTTCCGTGAACGCATGCAGAACCGGAAACTTGGATTTGGAATTAGCATATCCCTTTCGGATCGGATCGGCTCGGCCTAGGAGGACCGGATCGGATTAAGACATCACTCCTTCACCAACTCAGCATCTTCCCTTCAACGCACAGGTGCCGGCTCGGATTGGAGACCCCGGTTCGGATCGGGATGAGGCAGACCCGACCCGCCTGCATTAATCTACACAAAACTTCGCAATGTCTTCGGCTCGAAAGCTCCGCACCGGTTCGGATCGGGACCGAACCGATCCCCTTCGACTCTGCACAGAAGTGCGCGCACGCTCTCTGCTGGAACAACCGGCTCGGTTCGGATCCGATCCGAACCGACTGGGCCTGCTGCTGCCACACTTCAGATTTGACCGATTCTCTTGCCATAACCACCTCGTACAAACGCGGATCGGCCTCCACCTGTCCTAGCACGACGTGATGACCACTTCTCCACTACTTCCGAGATCACCTCAGCGCGTGCCACGTGCGCCTCCGATCCGAACCGATTCAGACTCCCTGGCACTCCTCTACGCCTGTAAATACACAACAACATGGCCATTTCAAGGGACTTTTGGCACTTGTTCTGGAGGGATTCCACCATTATCGACACAAGGACTTTGTGAACAGCGGAAGACCGCCCTCTAATCAATAAAACACGAGGATTTCGTGTATAATCTTCCCTTTAATCTCCTCTTCTTCACTGTAAACACGAGGATTTCGTGTATAAACTGCAAACAAACATCATTGTAATAGTTTTCTTAGGATTTAAGAAACTATAAAGTGGACGTAGGCTTGGATTGAGCCGAACCACTATAAAAATATTGTGCGTCTCCTTTACTTTTACTGCTTTTTCTGCATTGTTCTGTGGTCGTGAGGTTGTCACGTTGAATTCGGGTGTTAGTACCAAAATTTGGTCTAACATTTTCACATATATTTGCTTTCTCTTCTTCGCAGGTATGGATTATACTTGCAGCTGGCAGGCCCGGCGCGGCCTTGGATTTCTTGGATTATCCAGAACACATCTTCCTTCATTCAGCAAGATATGTTCTAGGGGGCAAAATGTTGACCCGCGTTTTAGTCAAAGCAGTCATACATGGAATCTCTTCTCAACAATGCGCTCAAGTGTTGGGAATACCGTCAGAAGACAGCAAGCGATTTGGTTGAAATCGCATCACAAACAAAGAATGGCCCGGAACTCCTATCAGACGACCATTTCTGGGCCCGAAATCATCAGTTACGGAGCTGAGCTCTGTAATTCTCGTAGCTCCATGAATAAGCTTCAGTTTGAGCTTTGGTTCAACTCAATCGGACTTACGGTTTGAAAGTTATGCCCATTTCCGTGAACGCATGCAGAACCGGAAACTTGGATTTGGAATTAGCATTTCCCTTTCGGATCAGATAGGCTCGGCCTAGGAGGACCGGATCGGATTAAGACATCACTCCTTCACCAACTCAGCATCTTCCCTTCAACGCACAGGTGCCGGCTCGGATTGGAGACCCCGGTTCGGATCGGGATGAGGCAGACCCGACCCGCCTGCATTAATCTACACAAAACTTCGCAATGTCTTCGGCTCGAAAGCTCCGCACCGGTTCGGATCGGGACCGAACCGATCCCCTTCGACTCTGCACAGAAGTGCGCGCACGCTCTCTGCTGGAACAACCGGCTCGGTTCGGATCCGATCCGAACCGACTGGGCCTGCTGCTGCCACACTTCAGATTTGACCGATTCTCTTGCCATAACCACCTCGTACAAACGCGGATCGGCCTCCACCTGTCCTAGCACGACGTGATGACCACTTCCCCACTACTTCCGAGATCACCTCAGCGCATGCCACGTGCGCCTCCGATCCGAACCGATTCAGACTCCCTGGCACTCCTCTACGCCTGTAAATACACAACAACATGGCCATTTCAAGGGACTTTTGGCACTTGTTCTGGAGGGATTCCACCATTATCGACACAAGGACTTTGTGAACAGCGGAAGACCGCCCTCTAATCAATAAAACACGAGGATTTCGTGTATAATCTTCCCTTTAATCTCCTCTTCTTCACTGTAAACACGAGGATTTCGTGTATAAACTGCAAACAAACATCATTGTAATAGTTTTCTTAGGATTTAAGAAACTATAAAGTGGACGTAGGCTTGGATTGAGCCGAACCACTATAAAAATATTGTGCGTCTCCTTTACTTTTACTGCTTTTTCTGCATTGTTCTGTGGTCGTGAGGTTGTCACGTTGAATTCGGGTGTTAGTACCAAAATTTGGTCTAACATTTTCACATATATTTGCTTTCTCTTCTTCGCAGGTATGGATTATACTTGCAGCTGGCAGGCCCGGCGCGGCCTTGGATTTCTTGGATTATCCAGAACACATCTTCCTTCATTCAGCAAGATATGTTCTAGGGGGCAAAATGTTGACCCGCGTTTTAGTCAAAGCAGTCATACATGGAATCTCTTCTCAACAATGCGCTCAAGTGTTGGGAATACCGTCAGAAGACAGCAAGCGATTTGGTTGAAATCGCATCACAAACAAAGAATGGCCCGGAACTCCTATCAGACGACCATTTCTGGGCCCGAAATCATCAGTTACGGAGCTGAGCTCTGTAATTCTCGTAGCTCCATGAATAAGCTTCAGTTTGAGCTTTGGTTCAACTCAATCGGACTTACGGTTTGAAAGTTATGCCCATTTCCGTGAACGCATGCAGAACCGGAAACTTGGATTTGGAATTAGCATTTCCCTTTCGGATCAGATAGGCTCGGCCTAGGAGGACCGGATCGGATTAAGACATCACTCCTTCACCAACTCAGCATCTTCCCTTCAACGCACAGGTGCCGGCTCGGATTGGAGACCCCGGTTCGGATCGGGATGAGGCAGACCCGACCCGCCTGCATTAATCTACACAAAACTTCGCAATGTCTTCGGCTCGAAAGCTCCGCACCGGTTCGGATCGGGACCGAACCGATCCCCTTCGACTCTGCACAGAAGTGCGCGCACGCTCTCTGCTGGAACAACCGGCTCGGTTCGGATCCGATCCGAACCGACTGGGCCTGCTGCTGCCACACTTCAGATTTGACCGATTCTCTTGCCATAACCACCTCGTACAAACGCGGATCGGCCTCCACCTGTCCTAGCACGACGTGATGACCACTTCCCCACTACTTCCGAGATCACCTCAGCGCATGCCACGTGCGCCTCCGATCCGAACCGATTCAGACTCCCTGGCACTCCTCTACGCCTGTAAATACACAACAACATGGCCATTTCAAGGGACTTTTGGCACTTGTTCTGGAGGGATTCCACCATTATCGACACAAGGACTTTGTGAACAGCGGAAGACCGCCCTCTAATCAATAAAACACGAGGATTTCGTGTATAATCTTCCCTTTAATCTCCTCTTCTTCACTGTAAACACGAGGATTTCGTGTATAAACTGCAAACAAACATCATTGTAATAGTTTTCTTAGGATTTAAGAAACTATAAAGTGGACGTAGGCTTGGATTGAGCCGAACCACTATAAAAATATTGTGCGTCTCCTTTACTTTTACTGCTTTTTCTGCATTGTTCTGTGGTCGTGAGGTTGTCACGTTGAATTCGGGTGTTAGTACCAAAATTTGGTCTAACATTTTCACATATATTTGCTTTCTCTTCTTCGCAGGTATGGATTATACTTGCAGCTGGCAGGCCCGGCGCGGCCTTGGATTTCTTGGATTATCCAGAACACATCTTCCTTCATTCAGCAAGATATGTTCTAGGGGGCAAAATGTTGACCCGCGTTTTAGTCAAAGCAGTCATACATGGAATCTCTTCTCAACAATACGCTCAAGTGTTGGGAATACCGTCAGAAGACAGCAAGCGATTTGGTTGAAATCGCATCACAAACAAAGAATGGCCCGGAACTCCTATCAGACGACCTTTTCTGGGCCCGAAATCATCAGTTACGGAGCTGAGCTCTGTAATTCTCGTAGCTCTCTGAATAAGCTTCAGTTTGAGCTTTGGTTCAACTCAATCGGACTTACGGTTTGAAAGTTATGCCCATTTCCGTGAACGCATGCAGAACCGGAAACTTGGATTTGGAATTAGCATATCCCTTTCGGATCGGATCGGCTCGGCCTAGGAGGACCGGATCGGATTAAGACATCACTCCTTCACCAACTCAGCATCTTCCCTTCAACGCACAGGTGCCGGCTCGGATTGGAGACCCCGGTTCGGATCGGGATGAGGCAGACCCGACCCGCCTGCATTAATCTACACAAAACTTCGCAATGTCTTCGGCTCGAAAGCTCCGCACCGGTTCGGATCGGGACCGAACCGATCCCCTTCGACTCTGCACAGAAGTGCGCGCACGCTCTCTGCTGGAACAACCGGCTCGGTTCGGATCCGATCCGAACCGACTGGGCCTGCTGCTGCCACACTTCAGATTTGACCGATTCTCTTGCCATAACCACCTCGTACAAACGCGGATCGGCCTCCACCTGTCCTAGCACGACGTGATGACCACTTCTCCACTACTTCCGAGATCACCTCAGCGCGTGCCACGTGCGCCTCCGATCCGAACCGATTCAGACTCCCTGGCACTCCTCTACGCCTGTAAATACACAACAACATGGCCATTTCAAGGGACTTTTGGCACTTGTTCTGGAGGGATTCCACCATTATCGACACAAGGACTTTGTGAACAGCGGAAGACCGCCCTCTAATCAATAAAACACGAGGATTTCGTGTATAATCTTCCCTTTAATCTCCTCTTCTTCACTGTAAACACGAGGATTTCGTGTATAAACTGCAAACAAACATCATTGTAATAGTTTTCTTAGGATTTAAGAAACTATAAAGTGGACGTAGGCTTGGATTGAGCCGAACCACTATAAAAATATTGTGCGTCTCCTTTACTTTTACTGCTTTTTCTGCATTGTTCTGTGGTCGTGAGGTTGTCACGTTGAATTCGGGTGTTAGTACCAAAATTTGGTCTAACATTTTCACATATATTTGCTTTCTCTTCTTCGCAGGTATGGATTATACTTGCAGCTGGCAGGCCCGGCGCGGCCTTGGATTTCTTGGATTATCCAGAACACATCTTCCTTCATTCAGCAAGATATGTTCTAGGGGGCAAAATGTTGACCCGCGTTTTAGTCAAAGCAGTCATACATGGAATCTCTTCTCAACAATGCGCTCAAGTGTTGGGAATACCGTCAGAAGACAGCAAGCGATTTGGTTGAAATCGCATCACAAACAAAGAATGGCCCGGAACTCCTATCAGACGACCATTTCTGGGCCCGAAATCATCAGTTACGGAGCTGAGCTCTGTAATTCTCGTAGCTCCATGAATAAGCTTCAGTTTGAGCTTTGGTTCAACTCAATCGGACTTACGGTTTGAAAGTTATGCCCATTTCCGTGAACGCATGCAGAACCGGAAACTTGGATTTGGAATTAGCATATCCCTTTCGGATCGGATAGGCTCGGCCTAGGAGGACCGGATCGGATTAAGACATCACTCCTTCACCAACTCAGCATCTTCCCTTCAACGCACAGGTGCCGGCTCGGATTGGAGACCCCGGTTCGGATCGGGATGAGGCAGACCCGACCCGCCTGCATTAATCTACACAAAACTTCGCAATGTCTTCGGCTCGAAAGCTCCGCACCGGTTCGGATCGGGACCGAACCGATCCCCTTCGACTCTGCACAGAAGTGCGCGCACGCTCTCTGCTGGAACAACCGGCTCGGTTCGGATCCGATCCGAACCGACTGGGCCTGCTGCTGCCACACTTCAGATTTGACCGATTCTCTTGCCATAACCACCTCGTACAAACGCGGATCGGCCTCCACCTGTCCTAGCACGACGTGATGACCACTTCCCCACTACTTCCGAGATCACCTCAGCGCATGCCACGTGCGCCTCCGATCCGAACCGATTCAGACTCCCTGGCACTCCTCTACGCCTGTAAATACACAACAACATGGCCATTTCAAGGGACTTTTGGCACTTGTTCTGGAGGGATTCCACCATTATCGACACAAGGACTTTGTGAACAGCGGAAGACCGCCCTCTAATCAATAAAACACGAGGATTTCGTGTATAATCTTCCCTTTAATCTCCTCTTCTTCACTGTAAACACGAGGATTTCGTGTATAAACTGCAAACAAACATCATTGTAATAGTTTTCTTAGGATTTAAGAAACTATAAAGTGGACGTAGGCTTGGATTGAGCCGAACCACTATAAAAATATTGTGCGTCTCCTTTACTTTTACTGCTTTTTCTGCATTGTTCTGTGGTCGTGAGGTTGTCACGTTGAATTCGGGTGTTAGTACCAAAATTTGGTCTAACATTTTCACATATATTTGCTTTCTCTTCTTCGCAGGTATGGATTATACTTGCAGCTGGCAGGCCCGGCGCGGCCTTGGATTTCTTGGATTATCCAGAACACATCTTCCTTCATTCAGCAAGATATGTTCTAGGGGGCAAAATGTTGACCCGCGTTTTAGTCAAAGCAGTCATACATGGAATCTCTTCTCAACAATACGCTCAAGTGTTGGGAATACCGTCAGAAGACAGCAAGCGATTTGGTTGAAATCGCATCACAAACAAAGAATGGCCCGGAACTCCTATCAGACGACCTTTTCTGGGCCCGAAATCATCAGTTACGGAGCTGAGCTCTGTAATTCTCGTAGCTCTCTGAATAAGCTTCAGTTTGAGCTTTGGTTCAACTCAATCGGACTTACGGTTTGAAAGTTATGCCCATTTCCGTGAACGCATGCAGAACCGGAAACTTGGATTTGGAATTAGCATATCCCTTTCGGATCGGATCGGCTCGGCCTAGGAGGACCGGATCGGATTAAGACATCACTCCTTCACCAACTCAGCATCTTCCCTTCAACGCACAGGTGCCGGCTCGGATTGGAGACCCCGGTTCGGATCGGGATGAGGCAGACCCGACCCGCCTGCATTAATCTACACAAAACTTCGCAATGTCTTCGGCTCGAAAGCTCCGCACCGGTTCGGATCGGGACCGAACCGATCCCCTTCGACTCTGCACAGAAGTGCGCGCACGCTCTCTGCTGGAACAACCGGCTCGGTTCGGATCCGATCCGAACCGACTGGGCCTGCTGCTGCCACACTTCAGATTTGACCGATTCTCTTGCCATAACCACCTCGTACAAACGCGGATCGGCCTCCACCTGTCCTAGCACGACGTGATGACCACTTCTCCACTACTTCCGAGATCACCTCAGCGCGTGCCACGTGCGCCTCCGATCCGAACCGATTCAGACTCCCTGGCACTCCTCTACGCCTGTAAATACACAACAACATGGCCATTTCAAGGGACTTTTGGCACTTGTTCTGGAGGGATTCCACCATTATCGACACAAGGACTTTGTGAACAGCGGAAGACCGCCCTCTAATCAATAAAACACGAGGATTTCGTGTATAATCTTCCCTTTAATCTCCTCTTCTTCACTGTAAACACGAGGATTTCGTGTATAAACTGCAAACAAACATCATTGTAATAGTTTTCTTAGGATTTAAGAAACTATAAAGTGGACGTAGGCTTGGATTGAGCCGAACCACTATAAAAATATTGTGCGTCTCCTTTACTTTTACTGCTTTTTCTGCATTGTTCTGTGGTCGTGAGGTTGTCACGTTGAATTCGGGTGTTAGTACCAAAATTTGGTCTAACATTTTCACATATATTTGCTTTCTCTTCTTCGCAGGTATGGATTATACTTGCAGCTGGCAGGCCCGGCGCGGCCTTGGATTTCTTGGATTATCCAGAACACATCTTCCTTCATTCAGCAAGATATGTTCTAGGGGGCAAAATGTTGACCCGCGTTTTAGTCAAAGCAGTCATACATGGAATCTCTTCTCAACAATGCGCTCAAGTGTTGGGAATACCGTCAGAAGACAGCAAGCGATTTGGTTGAAATCGCATCACAAACAAAGAATGGCCCGGAACTCCTATCAGACGACCATTTCTGGGCCCGAAATCATCAGTTACGGAGCTGAGCTCTGTAATTCTCGTAGCTCCATGAATAAGCTTCAGTTTGAGCTTTGGTTCAACTCAATCGGACTTACGGTTTGAAAGTTATGCCCATTTCCGTGAACGCATGCAGAACCGGAAACTTGGATTTGGAATTAGCATATCCCTTTCGGATCGGATAGGCTCGGCCTAGGAGGACCGGATCGGATTAAGACATCACTCCTTCACCAACTCAGCATCTTCCCTTCAACGCACAGGTGCCGGCTCGGATTGGAGACCCCGGTTCGGATCGGGATGAGGCAGACCCGACCCGCCTGCATTAATCTACACAAAACTTCGCAATGTCTTCGGCTCGAAAGCTCCGCACCGGTTCGGATCGGGACCGAACCGATCCCCTTCGACTCTGCACAGAAGTGCGCGCACGCTCTCTGCTGGAACAACCGGCTCGGTTCGGATCCGATCCGAACCGACTGGGCCTGCTGCTGCCACACTTCAGATTTGACCGATTCTCTTGCCATAACCACCTCGTACAAACGCGGATCGGCCTCCACCTGTCCTAGCACGACGTGATGACCACTTCCCCACTACTTCCGAGATCACCTCAGCGCATGCCACGTGCGCCTCCGATCCGAACCGATTCAGACTCCCTGGCACTCCTCTACGCCTGTAAATACACAACAACATGGCCATTTCAAGGGACTTTTGGCACTTGTTCTGGAGGGATTCCACCATTATCGACACAAGGACTTTGTGAACAGCGGAAGACCGCCCTCTAATCAATAAAACACGAGGATTTCGTGTATAATCTTCCCTTTAATCTCCTCTTCTTCACTGTAAACACGAGGATTTCGTGTATAAACTGCAAACAAACATCATTGTAATAGTTTTCTTAGGATTTAAGAAACTATAAAGTGGACGTAGGCTTGGATTGAGCCGAACCACTATAAAAATATTGTGCGTCTCCTTTACTTTTACTGCTTTTTCTGCATTGTTCTGTGGTCGTGAGGTTGTCACGTTGAATTCGGGTGTTAGTACCAAAATTTGGTCTAACATTTTCACATATATTTGCTTTCTCTTCTTCGCAGGTATGGATTATACTTGCAGCTGGCAGGCCCGGCGCGGCCTTGGATTTCTTGGATTATCCAGAACACATCTTCCTTCATTCAGCAAGATATGTTCTAGGGGGCAAAATGTTGACCCGCGTTTTAGTCAAATCAGTCATACATGGAATCTCTTCTCAACAATGCGCTCAAGTGTTGGGAATACCGTCAGAAGACAGCAAGCGATTTGGTTGAAATCGCATCACAAACAAAGAATGGCCCGGAACTCCTATCAGACGACCTTTTCTGGGCCCGAAATCATCAGTTACGGAGCTGAGCTCTGTAATTCTCGTAGCTCCATGAATAAGCTTCAGTTTGAGCTTTGGTTCAACTCAATCGGACTTACGGTTTGAAAGTTATGCCCATTTCCGTGAACGCATGCAGAACCGGAAACTTGGATTTGGAATTAGCATATCCCTTTCGGATCGGATCGGCTCGGCCTAGGAGGACCGGATCGGATTAAGACATCACTCCTTCACCAACTCAGCATCTTCCCTTCAACGCACAGGTGCCGGCTCGGATTGGAGACCCCGGTTCGGATCGGGATGAGGCAGACCCGACCCGCCTGCATTAATCTACACAAAACTTCGCAATGTCTTCGGCTCGAAAGCTCCGCACCGGTTCGGATCGGGACCGAACCGATCCCCTTCGACTCTGCACAGAAGTGCGCGCACGCTCTCTGCTGGAACAACCGGCTCGGTTCGGATCCGATCAGAACCGACTGGGCCTGCTGCTGCCACACTTCAGATTTGACCGATTCTCTTGCCATAACCACCTCGTACAAACGCGGATCGGCCTCCACCTGTCCTAGCACGACGTGATGACCACTTCCCCACTACTTCCGAGATCACCTCAGCGCATGCCACGTGCGCCTCCGATCCGAACCGATTCAGACTCCCTGGCACTCCTCTACGCCTGTAAATACACAACAACATGGCCATTTCAAGGGACTTTTGGCACTTGTTCTGGAGGGATTCCACCATTATCGACACAAGGACTTTGTGAACAGCGGAAGACCGCCCTCTAATCAATAAAACACGAGGATTTCGTGTATAATCTTCCCTTTAATCTCCTCTTCTTCACTGTAAACACGAGGATTTCGTGTATAAACTGCAAACAAACATCATTGTAATAGTTTTCTTAGGATTTAAGAAACTATAAAGTGGACGTAGGCTTGGATTGAGCCGAACCACTATAAAAATATTGTGCGTCTCCTTTACTTTTACTGCTTTTTCTGCATTGTTCTGTGGTCGTGAGGTTGTCACGTTGAATTCGGGTGTTAGTACCAAAATTTGGTCTAACATTTTCACATATATTTGCTTTCTCTTCTTCGCAGGTATGGATTATACTTGCAGCTGGCAGGCCCGGCGCGGCCTTGGATTTCTTGGATTATCCAGAACACATCTTCCTTCATTCAGCAAGATATGTTCTAGGGGGCAAAATGTTGACCCGCGTTTTAGTCAAATCAGTCATACATGGAATCTCTTCTCAACAATGCGCTCAAGTGTTGGGAATACCGTCAGAAGACAGCAAGCGATTTGGTTGAAATCGCATCACAAACAAAGAATGGCCCGGAACTCCTATCAGACGACCTTTTCTGGGCCCGAAATCATCAGTTACGGAGCTGAGCTCTGTAATTCTCGTAGCTCCATGAATAAGCTTCAGTTTGAGCTTTGGTTCAACTCAATCGGACTTACGGTTTGAAAGTTATGCCCATTTCCGTGAACGCATGCAGAACCGGAAACTTGGATTTGGAATTAGCATATCCCTTTCGGATCGGATCGGCTCGGCCTAGGAGGACCGGATCGGATTAAGACATCACTCCTTCACCAACTCAGCATCTTCCCTTCAACGCACAGGTGCCGGCTCGGATTGGAGACCCCGGTTCGGATCGGGATGAGGCAGACCCGACCCGCCTGCATTAATCTACACAAAACTTCGCAATGTCTTCGGCTCGAAAGCTCCGCACCGGTTCGGATCGGGACCGAACCGATCCCCTTCGACTCTGCACAGAAGTGCGCGCACGCTCTCTGCTGGAACAACCGGCTCGGTTCGGATCCGATCAGAACCGACTGGGCCTGCTGCTGCCACACTTCAGATTTGACCGATTCTCTTGCCATAACCACCTCGTACAAACGCGGATCGGCCTCCACCTGTCCTAGCACGACGTGATGACCACTTCCCCACTACTTCCGAGATCACCTCAGCGCATGCCACGTGCGCCTCCGATCCGAACCGATTCAGACTCCCTGGCACTCCTCTACGCCTGTAAATACACAACAACATGGCCATTTCAAGGGACTTTTGGCACTTGTTCTGGAGGGATTCCACCATTATCGACACAAGGACTTTGTGAACAGCGGAAGACCGCCCTCTAATCAATAAAACACGAGGATTTCGTGTATAATCTTCCCTTTAATCTCCTCTTCTTCACTGTAAACACGAGGATTTCGTGTATAAACTGCAAACAAACATCATTGTAATAGTTTTCTTAGGATTTAAGAAACTATAAAGTGGACGTAGGCTTGGATTGAGCCGAACCACTATAAAAATATTGTGCGTCTCCTTTACTTTTACTGCTTTTTCTGCATTGTTCTGTGGTCGTGAGGTTGTCACGTTTAATTCGGGTGTTAGTACCAAAATTTGGTCTAACATTTTCACATATATTTGCTTTCTCTTCTTCGCGGGTATGGATTATACTTGCAGCTGGCAGGCCCGGCGCGGCCTTGGATTTCTTGGATTATCCAGAACACATCTTCCTTCATTCAGCAAGATATGTTCTAGGGGGCAAAATGTTGACCCGCGTTTTAGTCAAAGCAGTCATACATGGAATCTCTTCTCAACAATGCGCTCAAGTGTTGGGAATACCGTCAGAAGACAGCAAGCGATTTGGTTGAAATCGCATCACAAACAAAGAATGGCCCGGAACTCCTATCAGACGACCTTTTATGGGCCCGAAGTCATCAGTTACGGAGCTGAGCTCTGTAATTCTCGTAGCTCTCTGAATAAGCTTCAGTTTGAGCTTTGGTTCAACTCAATCGGACTTACGGTTTGAAAGTTATGCCCATTTCCGTGAACGCATGCAGAACCGGAAACTTGGATTTGGAATTAGCATATCCCTTTCGGATCGGATCGGCTCGGCCTAGGAGGACCGGATCGGATTAAGACATCACTCCTTCACCAACTCAGCATCTTCCCTTCAACGCACAGGTGCCGGCTCGGATTGGAGACCCCGGTTCGGATCGGGATGAGGCAGACCCGACCCGCCTGCATTAATCTACACAAAACTTCGCAATGTCTTCGGCTCGAAAGCTCCGCACCGGTTCGGATCGGGACCGAACCGATCCCCTTCGACTCTGCACAGAAGTGCGCGCACGCTCTCTGCTGGAACAACCGGCTCGGTTCGGATCCGATCAGAACCGACTGGGCCTGCTGCTGCCACACTTCAGATTTGACCGATTCTCTTGCCATAACCACCTCGTACAAACGCGGATCGGCCTCCACCTGTCCTAGCACGACGTGATGACCACTTCCCCACTACTTCCGAGATCACCTCAGCGCATGCCACGTGCGCCTCCGATCCGAACCGATTCAGACTCCCTGGCACTCCTCTACGCCTGTAAATACACAACAACATGGCCATTTCAAGGGACTTTTGGCACTTGTTCTGGAGGGATTCCACCATTATCGACACAAGGACTTTGTGAACAGCGGAAGACCGCCCTCTAATCAATAAAACACGAGGATTTCGTGTATAATCTTCCCTTTAATCTCCTCTTCTTCACTGTAAACACGAGGATTTCGTGTATAAACTGCAAACAAACATCATTGTAATAGTTTTCTTAGGATTTAAGAAACTATAAAGTGGACGTAGGCTTGGATTGAGCCGAACCACTATAAAAATATTGTGCGTCTCCTTTACTTTTACTGCTTTTTCTGCATTGTTCTGTGGTCGTGAGGTTGTCACGTTTAATTCGGGTGTTAGTACCAAAATTTGGTCTAACATTTTCACATATATTTGCTTTCTCTTCTTCGCGGGTATGGATTATACTTGCAGCTGGCAGGCCCGGCGCGGCCTTGGATTTCTTGGATTATCCAGAACACATCTTCCTTCATTCAGCAAGATATGTTCTAGGGGGCAAAATGTTGACCCGCGTTTTAGTCAAAGCAGTCATACGTGGAATCTCTTCTCAACAATGCGCTCAAGTGTTGGGAATACCGTCAGAAGACAGCAAGCGATTTGGTTGAAATCGCATCACAAACAAAGAATGGCCCGGAACTCCTATCAGACGACCTTTTATGGGCCCGAAGTCATCAGTTACGGAGCTGAGCTCTGTAATTCTCGTAGCTCTCTGAATAAGCTTCAGTTTGAGCTTTGGTTCAACTCAATCGGACTTACGGTTTGAAAGTTATGCCCATTTCCGTGAACGCATGCAGAACCGGAAACTTGGATTTGGAATTAGCATATCCCTTTCGGATCGGATCGGCTCGGCCTAGGAGGACCGGATCGGATTAAGACATCACTCCTTCACCAACTCAGCATCTTCCCTTCAACGCACAGGTGCCGGCTCGGATTGGAGACCCCGGTTCGGATCGGGATGAGGCAGACCCGACCCGCCTGCATTAATCTACACAAAACTTCGCAATGTCTTCGGCTCGAAAGCTCCGCACCGGTTCGGATCGGGACCGAACCGATCCCCTTCGACTCTGCACAGAAGTGCGCGCACGCTCTCTGCTGGAACAACCGGCTCGGTTCGGATCCGATCCGAACCGACTGGGCCTGCTGCTGCCACACTTCAGATTTGACCGATTCTCTTGCCATAACCACCTCGTACACACGCGGATCGCCTTCCACCTGTCCTAGCACGACGTGATGACCACTTCCCCACTACTTCCGAGATCACCTCAGCGCATGCCACGTGCGCCTCCGATCCGAACCGATTCAGACTCCCTGGCACTCCTCTACGCCTGTAAATACACAACAACATGGCCATTTCAAGGGACTTTTGGCACTTGTTCTGGAGGGATTCCACCATTATCGACACAAGGACTTTGTGAACAGCGGAAGACCGCCCTCTAATCAATAAAACACGAGGATTTCGTGTATAATCTTCCCTTTAATCTCCTCTTCTTCACTGTAAACACGAGGATTTCGTGTATAAACTGCAAACAAACATCATTGTAATAGTTTTCTTAGGATTTAAGAAACTATAAAGTGGACGTAGGCTTGGATTGAGCCGAACCACTATAAAAATATTGTGCGTCTCCTTTACTTTTACTGCTTTTTCTGCATTGTTCTGTGGTCGTGAGGTTGTCACGTTGAATTCGGGTGTTAGTACCAAAATTTGGTCTAACATTTTCACATATATTTGCTTTCTCTTCTTCGCAGGTATGGATTATACTTGCAGCTGGCAGGCCCGGCGCGGCCTTGGATTTCTTGGATTATCCAGAACACATCTTCCTTCATTCAGCAAGATATGTTCTAGGGGGCAAAATGTTGACCCGCGTTTTAGTCAAAGCAGTCATACATGGAATCTCTTCTCAACAATGCGCTCAAGTGTTGGGAATACCGTCAGAAGACAGCAAGCGATTTGGTTGAAATCGCATCACAAACAAAGAATGGCCCGGAACTCCTATCAGACGACCTTTTCTGGGCCCGAAATCATCAGTTACGGAGCTGAGCTCTGTAATTCTCGTAGCTCTCTGAATAAGCTTCAGTTTGAGCTTTGGTTCAACTCAATCGGACTTACGGTTTGAAAGTTATGCCCATTTCCGTGAACGCATGCAGAACCGGAAACTTGGATTTGGAATTAGCATATCCCTTTCGGATCGGATCGGCTCGGCCTAGGAGGACCGGATCGGATTAAGACATCACTCCTTCACCAACTCAGCATCTTCCCTTCAACGCACAGGTGCCGGCTCGGATTGGAGACCCCGGTTCGGATCGGGATGAGGCAGACCCGACCCGCCTGCATTAATCTACACAAAACTTCGCAATGTCTTCGGCTCGAAAGCTCCGCACCGGTTCGGATCGGGACCGAACCGATCCCCTTTGACTCTGCACAGAAGTGCGCGCACGCTCTCTGCTGGAACAACCGGCTCGGTTCGGATCCGATCCGAACCGACTGGGCCTGCTGCTGCCACACTTCAGATTTGACCGATTCTCTTGCCATAACCACCTCGTACACACGCGGATCGGCCTCCACCTGTCCTAGCACGACGTGATGACCACTTCCCCACTACTTCCGAGATCACCTCAGCGCATGCCACGTGCGCCTCCGATCCGAACCGATTCAGACTCCCTGGCACTCCTCTACGCCTGTAAATACACAACAACATGGCCATTTCAAGGGACTTTTGGCACTTGTTCTGGAGGGATTCCACCATTATCGACACAAGGACTTTGTGAACAGCGGAAGACCGCCCTCTAATCAATAAAACACGAGGATTTCGTGTATAATCTTCCCTTTAATCTCCTCTTCTTCACTGTAAACACGAGGATTTCGTGTATAAACTGCAAACAAACATCATTGTAATAGTTTTCTTAGGATTTAAGAAACTATAAAGTGGACGTAGGCTTGGATTGAGCCGAACCACTATAAAAATATTGTGCGTCTCCTTTACTTTTACTGCTTTTTCTGCATTGTTCTATGGTCGTGAGGTTGTCACGTTGAATTCGGGTGTTAGTACCAAAATTTGGTCTAACATTTTCACATATATTTGCTTTCTCTTCTTCGCAGGTATGGATTATACTTGCAGCTGGCAGGCCCGGCGCGGCCTTGGATTTCTTGGATTATCCAGAACACATCTTCCTTCATTCAGCAAGATATGTTCTAGGGGGCAAAATGTTGACCCGCGTTTTAGTCAAAGCAGTCATACATGGAATCTCTTCTCAACAATGCGCTCAAGTGTTGGGAATACCGTCAGAAGACAGCAAGCGATTTGGTTGAAATCGCATCACAAACAAAGAATGGCCCGGAACTCCTATCAGACGACCTTTTCTGGGCCCGAAATCATCAGTTACGGAGCTGAGCTCTGTAATTCTCGTAGCTCTCTGAATAAGCTTCAGTTTGAGCTTTGGTTCAACTCAATCGGACTTACGGTTTGAAAGTTATGCCCATTTCCGTGAACGCATGCAGAACCGGAAACTTGGATTTGGAATTAGCATATCCCTTTCGGATCGGATCGGCTCGGCCTAGGAGGACCGGATCGGATTAAGACATCACTCCTTCACCAACTCAGCATCTTCCCTTCAACGCACAGGTGCCGGCTCGGATTGGAGACCCCGGTTCGGATCGGGATGAGGCAGACCCGACCCGCCTGCATTAATCTACACAAAACTTCGCAATGTCTTCGGCTCGAAAGCTCCGCACCGGTTCGGATCGGGACCGAACCGATCCCCTTTGACTCTGCACAGAAGTGCGCGCACGCTCTCTGCTGGAACAACCGGCTCGGTTCGGATCCGATCCGAACCGACTGGGCCTGCTGCTGCCACACTTCAGATTTGACCGATTCTCTTGCCATAACCACCTCGTACACACGCGGATCGGCCTCCACCTGTCCTAGCACGACGTGATGACCACTTCCCCACTACTTCCGAGATCACCTCAGCGCATGCCACGTGCGCCTCCGATCCGAACCGATTCAGACTCCCTGGCACTCCTCTACGCCTGTAAATACACAACAACATGGCCATTTCAAGGGACTTTTGGCACTTGTTCTGGAGGGATTCCACCATTATCGACACAAGGACTTTGTGAACAGCGGAAGACCGCCCTCTAATCAATAAAACACGAGGATTTCGTGTATAATCTTCCCTTTAATCTCCTCTTCTTCACTGTAAACACGAGGATTTCGTGTATAAACTGCAAACAAACATCATTGTAATAGTTTTCTTAGGATTTAAGAAACTATAAAGTGGACGTAGGCTTGGATTGAGCCGAACCACTATAAAAATATTGTGCGTCTCCTTTACTTTTACTGCTTTTTCTGCATTGTTCTATGGTCGTGAGGTTGTCACGTTGAATTCGGGTGTTAGTACCAAAATTTGGTCTAACATTTTCACATATATTTGCTTTCTCTTCTTCGCAGGTATGGATTATACTTGCAGCTGGCAGGCCCGGCGCGGCCTTGGATTTCTTGGATTATCCAGAACACATCTTCCTTCATTCAGCAAGATATGTTCTAGGGGGCAAAATGTTGACCCGCGTTTTAGTCAAAGCAGTCATACATGGAATCTCTTCTCAACAATGCGCTCAAGTGTTGGGAATACCGTCAGAAGACAGCAAGCGATTTGGTTGAAATCGCATCACAAACAAAGAATGGCCCGGAACTCCTATCAGACGACCTTTTCTGGGCCCGAAATCATCAGTTACGGAGCTGAGCTCTGTAATTCTCGTAGCTCTCTGAATAAGCTTCAGTTTGAGCTTTGGTTCAACTCAATCGGACTTACGGTTTGAAAGTTATGCCCATTTCCGTGAACGCATGCAGAACCGGAAACTTGGATTTGGAATTAGCATATCCCTTTCGGATCGGATCGGCTCGGCCTAGGAGGACCGGATCGGATTAAGACATCACTCCTTCACCAACTCAGCATCTTCCCTTCAACGCACAGGTGCCGGCTCGGATTGGAGACCCCGGTTCGGATCGGGATGAGGCAGACCCGACCCGCCTGCATTAATCTACACAAAACTTCGCAATGTCTTCGGCTCGAAAGCTCCGCACCGGTTCGGATCGGGACCGAACCGATCCCCTTCGACTCTGCACAGAAGTGCGCGCACGCTCTCTGCTGGAACAACCGGCTCGGTTCGGATCCGATCCGAACCGACTGGGCCTGCTGCTGCCACACTTCAGATTTGACCGATTCTCTTGCCATAACCACCTCGTACAAACGCGGATCGGCCTCCACCTGTCCTAGCACGACGTGATGACCACTTCCCCACTACTTCCGAGATCACCTCAGCGCATGCCACGTGCGCCTCCGATCCGAACCGATTCAGACTCCCTGGCACTCTTCTACGCCTGTAAATACACAACAACATGGCCATTTCAAGGGACTTTTGGCACTTGTTCTGGAGGGATTCCACCATTATCGACACAAGGACTTTGTGAACAGCGGAAGACCGCCCTCTAATCAATAAAACACGAGGATTTCGTGTATAATCTTCCCTTTAATCTCCTCTTCTTCACTGTAAACACGAGGATTTCGTGTATAAACTGCAAACAAACATCATTGTAATAGTTTTCTTAGGATTTAAGAAACTATAAAGTGGACGTAGGCTTGGATTGAGCCGAACCACTATAAAAATATTGTGCGTCTCCTTTACTTTTACTGCTTTTTCTGCATTGTTCTGTGGTCGTGAGGTTGTCACGTTGAATTCGGGTGTTAGTACCAAAATTTGGTCTAACATTTTCACATATATTTGCTTTCTCTTCTTCGCAGGTATGGATTATACTTGCAGCTGGCAGGCCCGGCGCGGCCTTGGATTTCTTGGATTATCCAGAACACATCTTCCTTCATTCAGCAAGATATGTTCTAGGGGGCAAAATGTTGACCCGCGTTTTAGTCAAAGCAGTCATACATGGAATCTCTTCTCAACAATGCGCTCAAGTGTTGGGAATACCGTCAGAAGACAGCAAGCGATTTGGTTGAAATCGCATCACAAACAAAGAATGGCCCGGAACTCCTATCAGACGACCTTTTCTGGGCCCGAAATCATCAGTTACGGAGCTGAGCTCTGTAATTCTCGTAGCTCTCTGAATAAGCTTCAGTTTGAGCTTTGGTTCAACTCAATCGGACTTACGGTTTGAAAGTTATGCCCATTTCCGTGAACGCATGCAGAACCGGAAACTTGGATTTGGAATTAGCATATCCCTTTCGGATCGGATCGGCTCGGCCTAGGAGGACCGGATCGGATTAAGACATCACTCCTTCACCAACTCAGCATCTTCCCTTCAACGCACAGGTGCCGGCTCGGATTGGAGACCCCGGTTCGGATCGGGATGAGGCAGACCCGACCCGCCTGCATTAATCTACACAAAACTTCGCAATGTCTTCGGCTCGAAAGCTCCGCACCGGTTCGGATCGGGACCGAACCGATCCCCTTCGACTCTGCACAGAAGTGCGCGCACGCTCTCTGCTGGAACAACCGGCTCGGTTCGGATCCGATCCGAACCGACTGGGCCTGCTGCTGCCACACTTCAGATTTGACCGATTCTCTTGCCATAACCACCTCGTACAAACGCGGATCGGCCTCCACCTGTCCTAGCACGACGTGATGACCACTTCCCCACTACTTCCGAGATCACCTCAGCGCATGCCACGTGCGCCTCCGATCCGAACCGATTCAGACTCCCTGGCACTCTTCTACGCCTGTAAATACACAACAACATGGCCATTTCAAGGGACTTTTGGCACTTGTTCTGGAGGGATTCCACCATTATCGACACAAGGACTTTGTGAACAGCGGAAGACCGCCCTCTAATCAATAAAACACGAGGATTTCGTGTATAATCTTCCCTTTAATCTCCTCTTCTTCACTGTAAACACGAGGATTTCGTGTATAAACTGCAAACAAACATCATTGTAATAGTTTTCTTAGGATTTAAGAAACTATAAAGTGGACGTAGGCTTGGATTGAGCCGAACCACTATAAAAATATTGTGCGTCTCCTTTACTTTTACTGCTTTTTCTGCATTGTTCTGTGGTCGTGAGGTTGTCACGTTGAATTCGGGTGTTAGTACCAAAATTTGGTCTAACATTTTCACATATATTTGCTTTCTCTTCTTCGCAGGTATGGATTATACTTGCAGCTGGCAGGCCCGGCGCAGCCTTGGATTTCTTGGATTATCCAGAACACATCTTCCTTCATTCAGCAAGATATGTTCTAGGGGGCAAAATGTTGACCCGCGTTTTAGTCAAAGCAGTCATACATGGAATCTCTTCTCAACAATGCGCTCAAGTGTTGGGAATACCGTCAGAAGACAGCAAGCGATTTGGTTGAAATCGCATCACAAACAAAGAATGGCCCGGAACTCCTATCAGACGACCTTTTCTGGGCCCGAAATCATCAGTTACGGAGCTGAGCTCTGTAATTCTCGTAGCTCCATGAATAAGCTTCAGTTTGAGCTTTGGTTCAACTCAATCGGACTTACGGTTTGAAAGTTATGCCCATTTCCGTGAACGCATGCAGAACCGGAAACTTGGATTTGGAATTAGCATATCCCTTTCGGATCGGATCGGCTCGGCCTAGGAGGACCGGATCGGATTAAGACATCACTCCTTCACCAACTCAGCATCTTCCCTTCAACGCACAGGTGCCGGCTCGGATTGGAGACCCCGGTTCGGATCGGGATGAGGCAGACCCGACCCGCCTGCATTAATCTACACAAAACTTCGCAATGTCTTCGGCTCGAAAGCTCCGCACCGGTTCGGATCGGGACCGAACCGATCCCCTTTGACTCTGCACAGAAGTGCGCGCACGCTCTCTGCTGGAACAACCGGCTCGGTTCGGATCCGATCCGAACCGACTGGGCCTGCTGCTGCCACACTTCAGATTTGACCGATTCTCTTGCCATAACCACCTCGTACACACGCGGATCGGCCTCCACCTGTCCTAGCACGACGTGATGACCACTTCCCCACTACTTCCGAGATCACCTCAGCGCATGCCACGTGCGCCTCCGATCCGAACCGATTCAGACTCCCTGGCACTCCTCTACGCCTGTAAATACACAACAACATGGCCATTTCAAGGGACTTTTGGCACTTGTTCTGGAGGGATTCCACCATTATCGACACAAGGACTTTGTGAACAGCGGAAGACCGCCCTCTAATCAATAAAACACGAGGATTTCGTGTATAATCTTCCCTTTAATCTCCTCTTCTTCACTGTAAACACGAGGATTTCGTGTATAAACTGCAAACAAACATCATTGTAATAGTTTTCTTAGGATTTAAGAAACTATAAAGTGGACGTAGGCTTGGATTGAGCCGAACCACTATAAAAATATTGTGCGTCTCCTTTACTTTTACTGCTTTTTCTGCATTGTTCTGTGGTCGTGAGGTTGTCACGTTGAATTCGGGTGTTAGTACCAAAATTTGGTCTAACATTTTCACATATATTTGCTTTCTCTTCTTCGCAGGTATGGATTATACTTGCAGCTGGCAGGCCCGGCGCGGCCTTGGATTTCTTGGATTATCCAGAACACATCTTCCTTCATTCAGCAAGATATGTTCTAGGGGGCAAAATGTTGACCCGCGTTTTAGTCAAAGCAGTCATACATGGAATCTCTTCTCAACAATGCGCTCAAGTGTTGGGAATACCGTCAGAAGACAGCAAGCGATTTGGTTGAAATCGCATCACAAACAAAGAATGGCCCGGAACTCCTATCAGACGACCTTTTCTGGGCCCGAAATCATCAGTTACGGAGCTGAGCTCTGTAATTCTCGTAGCTCTCTGAATAAGCTTCAGTTTGAGCTTTGGTTCAACTCAATCGGACTTACGGTTTGAAAGTTATGCCCATTTCCGTGAACGCATGCAGAACCGGAAACTTGGATTTGGAATTAGCATATCCCTTTCGGATCGGATCGGCTCGGCCTAGGAGGACCGGATCGGATTAAGACATCACTCCTTCACCAACTCAGCATCTTCCCTTCAACGCACAGGTGCCGGCTCGGATTGGAGACCCCGGTTCGGATCGGGATGAGGCAGACCCGACCCGCCTGCATTAATCTACACAAAACTTCGCAATGTCTTCGGCTCGAAAGCTCCGCACCGGTTCGGATCGGGACCGAACCGATCCCCTTTGACTCTGCACAGAAGTGCGCGCACGCTCTCTGCTGGAACAACCGGCTCGGTTCGGATCCGATCCGAACCGACTGGGCCTGCTGCTGCCACACTTCAGATTTGACCGATTCTCTTGCCATAACCACCTCGTACACACGCGGATCGGCCTCCACCTGTCCTAGCACGACGTGATGACCACTTCCCCACTACTTCCGAGATCACCTCAGCGCATGCCACGTGCGCCTCCGATCCGAACCGATTCAGACTCCCTGGCACTCCTCTACGCCTGTAAATACACAACAACATGGCCATTTCAAGGGACTTTTGGCACTTGTTCTGGAGGGATTCCACCATTATCGACACAAGGACTTTGTGAACAGCGGAAGACCGCCCTCTAATCAATAAAACACGAGGATTTCGTGTATAATCTTCCCTTTAATCTCCTCTTCTTCACTGTAAACACGAGGATTTCGTGTATAAACTGCAAACAAACATCATTGTAATAGTTTTCTTAGGATTTAAGAAACTATAAAGTGGACGTAGGCTTGGATTGAGCCGAACCACTATAAAAATATTGTGCGTCTCCTTTACTTTTACTGCTTTTTCTGCATTGTTCTATGGTCGTGAGGTTGTCACGTTGAATTCGGGTGTTAGTACCAAAATTTGGTCTAACATTTTCACATATATTTGCTTTCTCTTCTTCGCAGGTATGGATTATACTTGCAGCTGGCAGGCCCGGCGCGGCCTTGGATTTCTTGGATTATCCAGAACACATCTTCCTTCATTCAGCAAGATATGTTCTAGGGGGCAAAATGTTGACCCGCGTTTTAGTCAAAGCAGTCATACATGGAATCTCTTCTCAACAATGCGCTCAAGTGTTGGGAATACCGTCAGAAGACAGCAAGCGATTTGGTTGAAATCGCATCACAAACAAAGAATGGCCCGGAACTCCTATCAGACGACCTTTTCTGGGCCCGAAATCATCAGTTACGGAGCTGAGCTCTGTAATTCTCGTAGCTCTCTGAATAAGCTTCAGTTTGAGCTTTGGTTCAACTCAATCGGACTTACGGTTTGAAAGTTATGCCCATTTCCGTGAACGCATGCAGAACCGGAAACTTGGATTTGGAATTAGCATATCCCTTTCGGATCGGATCGGCTCGGCCTAGGAGGACCGGATCGGATTAAGACATCACTCCTTCACCAACTCAGCATCTTCCCTTCAACGCACAGGTGCCGGCTCGGATTGGAGACCCCGGTTCGGATCGGGATGAGGCAGACCCGACCCGCCTGCATTAATCTACACAAAACTTCGCAATGTCTTCGGCTCGAAAGCTCCGCACCGGTTCGGATCGGGACCGAACCGATCCCCTTCGACTCTGCACAGAAGTGCGCGCACGCTCTCTGCTGGAACAACCGGCTCGGTTCGGATCCGATCCGAACCGACTGGGCCTGCTGCTGCCACACTTCAGATTTGACCGATTCTCTTGCCATAACCACCTCGTACAAACGCGGATCGGCCTCCACCTGTCCTAGCACGACGTGATGACCACTTCCCCACTACTTCCGAGATCACCTCAGCGCATGCCACGTGCGCCTCCGATCCGAACCGATTCAGACTCCCTGGCACTCTTCTACGCCTGTAAATACACAACAACATGGCCATTTCAAGGGACTTTTGGCACTTGTTCTGGAGGGATTCCACCATTATCGACACAAGGACTTTGTGAACAGCGGAAGACCGCCCTCTAATCAATAAAACACGAGGATTTCGTGTATAATCTTCCCTTTAATCTCCTCTTCTTCACTGTAAACACGAGGATTTCGTGTATAAACTGCAAACAAACATCATTGTAATAGTTTTCTTAGGATTTAAGAAACTATAAAGTGGACGTAGGCTTGGATTGAGCCGAACCACTATAAAAATATTGTGCGTCTCCTTTACTTTTACTGCTTTTTCTGCATTGTTCTGTGGTCGTGAGGTTGTCACGTTGAATTCGGGTGTTAGTACCAAAATTTGGTCTAACATTTTCACATATATTTGCTTTCTCTTCTTCGCAGGTATGGATTATACTTGCAGCTGGCAGGCCCGGCGCGGCCTTGGATTTCTTGGATTATCCAGAACACATCTTCCTTCATTCAGCAAGATATGTTCTAGGGGGCAAAATGTTGACCCGCGTTTTAGTCAAAGCAGTCATACATGGAATCTCTTCTCAACAATGCGCTCAAGTGTTGGGAATACCGTCAGAAGACAGCAAGCGATTTGGTTGAAATCGCATCACAAACAAAGAATGGCCCGGAACTCCTATCAGACGACCTTTTCTGGGCCCGAAATCATCAGTTACGGAGCTGAGCTCTGTAATTCTCGTAGCTCTCTGAATAAGCTTCAGTTTGAGCTTTGGTTCAACTCAATCGGACTTACGGTTTGAAAGTTATGCCCATTTCCGTGAACGCATGCAGAACCGGAAACTTGGATTTGGAATTAGCATATCCCTTTCGGATCGGATCGGCTCGGCCTAGGAGGACCGGATCGGATTAAGACATCACTCCTTCACCAACTCAGCATCTTCCCTTCAACGCACAGGTGCCGGCTCGGATTGGAGACCCCGGTTCGGATCGGGATGAGGCAGACCCGACCCGCCTGCATTAATCTACACAAAACTTCGCAATGTCTTCGGCTCGAAAGCTCCGCACCGGTTCGGATCGGGACCGAACCGATCCCCTTTGACTCTGCACAGAAGTGCGCGCACGCTCTCTGCTGGAACAACCGGCTCGGTTCGGATCCGATCCGAACCGACTGGGCCTGCTGCTGCCACACTTCAGATTTGACCGATTCTCTTGCCATAACCACCTCGTACACACGCGGATCGGCCTCCACCTGTCCTAGCACGACGTGATGACCACTTCCCCACTACTTCCGAGATCACCTCAGCGCATGCCACGTGCGCCTCCGATCCGAACCGATTCAGACTCCCTGGCACTCCTCTACGCCTGTAAATACACAACAACATGGCCATTTCAAGGGACTTTTGGCACTTGTTCTGGAGGGATTCCACCATTATCGACACAAGGACTTTGTGAACAGCGGAAGACCGCCCTCTAATCAATAAAACACGAGGATTTCGTGTATAATCTTCCCTTTAATCTCCTCTTCTTCACTGTAAACACGAGGATTTCGTGTATAAACTGCAAACAAACATCATTGTAATAGTTTTCTTAGGATTTAAGAAACTATAAAGTGGACGTAGGCTTGGATTGAGCCGAACCACTATAAAAATATTGTGCGTCTCCTTTACTTTTACTGCTTTTTCTGCATTGTTCTATGGTCGTGAGGTTGTCACGTTGAATTCGGGTGTTAGTACCAAAATTTGGTCTAACATTTTCACATATATTTGCTTTCTCTTCTTCGCAGGTATGGATTATACTTGCAGCTGGCAGGCCCGGCGCGGCCTTGGATTTCTTGGATTATCCAGAACACATCTTCCTTCATTCAGCAAGATATGTTCTAGGGGGCAAAATGTTGACCCGCGTTTTAGTCAAAGCAGTCATACATGGAATCTCTTCTCAACAATGCGCTCAAGTGTTGGGAATACCGTCAGAAGACAGCAAGCGATTTGGTTGAAATCGCATCACAAACAAAGAATGGCCCGGAACTCCTATCAGACGACCTTTTCTGGGCCCGAAATCATCAGTTACGGAGCTGAGCTCTGTAATTCTCGTAGCTCTCTGAATAAGCTTCAGTTTGAGCTTTGGTTCAACTCAATCGGACTTACGGTTTGAAAGTTATGCCCATTTCCGTGAACGCATGCAGAACCGGAAACTTGGATTTGGAATTAGCATATCCCTTTCGGATCGGATCGGCTCGGCCTAGGAGGACCGGATCGGATTAAGACATCACTCCTTCACCAACTCAGCATCTTCCCTTCAACGCACAGGTGCCGGCTCGGATTGGAGACCCCGGTTCGGATCGGGATGAGGCAGACCCGACCCGCCTGCATTAATCTACACAAAACTTCGCAATGTCTTCGGCTCGAAAGCTCCGCACCGGTTCGGATCGGGACCGAACCGATCCCCTTTGACTCTGCACAGAAGTGCGCGCACGCTCTCTGCTGGAACAACCGGCTCGGTTCGGATCCGATCCGAACCGACTGGGCCTGCTGCTGCCACACTTCAGATTTGACCGATTCTCTTGCCATAACCACCTCGTACACACGCGGATCGGCCTCCACCTGTCCTAGCACGACGTGATGACCACTTCCCCACTACTTCCGAGATCACCTCAGCGCATGCCACGTGCGCCTCCGATCCGAACCGATTCAGACTCCCTGGCACTCCTCTACGCCTGTAAATACACAACAACATGGCCATTTCAAGGGACTTTTGGCACTTGTTCTGGAGGGATTCCACCATTATCGACACAAGGACTTTGTGAACAGCGGAAGACCGCCCTCTAATCAATAAAACACGAGGATTTCGTGTATAATCTTCCCTTTAATCTCCTCTTCTTCACTGTAAACACGAGGATTTCGTGTATAAACTGCAAACAAACATCATTGTAATAGTTTTCTTAGGATTTAAGAAACTATAAAGTGGACGTAGGCTTGGATTGAGCCGAACCACTATAAAAATATTGTGCGTCTCCTTTACTTTTACTGCTTTTTCTGCATTGTTCTATGGTCGTGAGGTTGTCACGTTGAATTCGGGTGTTAGTACCAAAATTTGGTCTAACATTTTCACATATATTTGCTTTCTCTTCTTCGCAGGTATGGATTATACTTGCAGCTGGCAGGCCCGGCGCGGCCTTGGATTTCTTGGATTATCCAGAACACATCTTCCTTCATTCAGCAAGATATGTTCTAGGGGGCAAAATGTTGACCCGCGTTTTAGTCAAAGCAGTCATACATGGAATCTCTTCTCAACAATGCGCTCAAGTGTTGGGAATACCGTCAGAAGACAGCAAGCGATTTGGTTGAAATCGCATCACAAACAAAGAATGGCCCGGAACTCCTATCAGACGACCTTTTCTGGGCCCGAAATCATCAGTTACGGAGCTGAGCTCTGTAATTCTCGTAGCTCTCTGAATAAGCTTCAGTTTGAGCTTTGGTTCAACTCAATCGGACTTACGGTTTGAAAGTTATGCCCATTTCCGTGAACGCATGCAGAACCGGAAACTTGGATTTGGAATTAGCATATCCCTTTCGGATCGGATCGGCTCGGCCTAGGAGGACCGGATCGGATTAAGACATCACTCCTTCACCAACTCAGCATCTTCCCTTCAACGCACAGGTGCCGGCTCGGATTGGAGACCCCGGTTCGGATCGGGATGAGGCAGACCCGACCCGCCTGCATTAATCTACACAAAACTTCGCAATGTCTTCGGCTCGAAAGCTCCGCACCGGTTCGGATCGGGACCGAACCGATCCCCTTCGACTCTGCACAGAAGTGCGCGCACGCTCTCTGCTGGAACAACCGGCTCGGTTCGGATCCGATCCGAACCGACTGGGCCTGCTGCTGCCACACTTCAGATTTGACCGATTCTCTTGCCATAACCACCTCGTACAAACGCGGATCGGCCTCCACCTGTCCTAGCACGACGTGATGACCACTTCCCCACTACTTCCGAGATCACCTCAGCGCATGCCACGTGCGCCTCCGATCCGAACCGATTCAGACTCCCTGGCACTCTTCTACGCCTGTAAATACACAACAACATGGCCATTTCAAGGGACTTTTGGCACTTGTTCTGGAGGGATTCCACCATTATCGACACAAGGACTTTGTGAACAGCGGAAGACCGCCCTCTAATCAATAAAACACGAGGATTTCGTGTATAATCTTCCCTTTAATCTCCTCTTCTTCACTGTAAACACGAGGATTTCGTGTATAAACTGCAAACAAACATCATTGTAATAGTTTTCTTAGGATTTAAGAAACTATAAAGTGGACGTAGGCTTGGATTGAGCCGAACCACTATAAAAATATTGTGCGTCTCCTTTACTTTTACTGCTTTTTCTGCATTGTTCTGTGGTCGTGAGGTTGTCACGTTGAATTCGGGTGTTAGTACCAAAATTTGGTCTAACATTTTCACATATATTTGCTTTCTCTTCTTCGCAGGTATGGATTATACTTGCAGCTGGCAGGCCCGGCGCGGCCTTGGATTTCTTGGATTATCCAGAACACATCTTCCTTCATTCAGCAAGATATGTTCTAGGGGGCAAAATGTTGACCCGCGTTTTAGTCAAAGCAGTCATACATGGAATCTCTTCTCAACAATGCGCTCAAGTGTTGGGAATACCGTCAGAAGACAGCAAGCGATTTGGTTGAAATCGCATCACAAACAAAGAATGGCCCGGAACTCCTATCAGACGACCTTTTCTGGGCCCGAAATCATCAGTTACGGAGCTGAGCTCTGTAATTCTCGTAGCTCTCTGAATAAGCTTCAGTTTGAGCTTTGGTTCAACTCAATCGGACTTACGGTTTGAAAGTTATGCCCATTTCCGTGAACGCATGCAGAACCGGAAACTTGGATTTGGAATTAGCATATCCCTTTCGGATCGGATCGGCTCGGCCTAGGAGGACCGGATCGGATTAAGACATCACTCCTTCACCAACTCAGCATCTTCCCTTCAACGCACAGGTGCCGGCTCGGATTGGAGACCCCGGTTCGGATCGGGATGAGGCAGACCCGACCCGCCTGCATTAATCTACACAAAACTTCGCAATGTCTTCGGCTCGAAAGCTCCGCACCGGTTCGGATCGGGACCGAACCGATCCCCTTCGACTCTGCACAGAAGTGCGCGCACGCTCTCTGCTGGAACAACCGGCTCGGTTCGGATCCGATCCGAACCGACTGGGCCTGCTGCTGCCACACTTCAGATTTGACCGATTCTCTTGCCATAACCACCTCGTACAAACGCGGATCGGCCTCCACCTGTCCTAGCACGACGTGATGACCACTTCCCCACTACTTCCGAGATCACCTCAGCGCATGCCACGTGCGCCTCCGATCCGAACCGATTCAGACTCCCTGGCACTCTTCTACGCCTGTAAATACACAACAACATGGCCATTTCAAGGGACTTTTGGCACTTGTTCTGGAGGGATTCCACCATTATCGACACAAGGACTTTGTGAACAGCGGAAGACCGCCCTCTAATCAATAAAACACGAGGATTTCGTGTATAATCTTCCCTTTAATCTCCTCTTCTTCACTGTAAACACGAGGATTTCGTGTATAAACTGCAAACAAACATCATTGTAATAGTTTTCTTAGGATTTAAGAAACTATAAAGTGGACGTAGGCTTGGATTGAGCCGAACCACTATAAAAATATTGTGCGTCTCCTTTACTTTTACTGCTTTTTCTGCATTGTTCTGTGGTCGTGAGGTTGTCACGTTGAATTCGGGTGTTAGTACCAAAATTTGGTCTAACATTTTCACATATATTTGCTTTCTCTTCTTCGCAGGTATGGATTATACTTGCAGCTGGCAGGCCCGGCGCAGCCTTGGATTTCTTGGATTATCCAGAACACATCTTCCTTCATTCAGCAAGATATGTTCTAGGGGGCAAAATGTTGACCCGCGTTTTAGTCAAAGCAGTCATACATGGAATCTCTTCTCAACAATGCGCTCAAGTGTTGGGAATACCGTCAGAAGACAGCAAGCGATTTGGTTGAAATCGCATCACAAACAAAGAATGGCCCGGAACTCCTATCAGACGACCTTTTCTGGGCCCGAAATCATCAGTTACGGAGCTGAGCTCTGTAATTCTCGTAGCTCCATGAATAAGCTTCAGTTTGAGCTTTGGTTCAACTCAATCGGACTTACGGTTTGAAAGTTATGCCCATTTCCGTGAACGCATGCAGAACCGGAAACTTGGATTTGGAATTAGCATATCCCTTTCGGATCGGATCGGCTCGGCCTAGGAGGACCGGATCGGATTAAGACATCACTCCTTCACCAACTCAGCATCTTCCCTTCAACGCACAGGTGCCGGCTCGGATTGGAGACCCCGGTTCGGATCGGGATGAGGCAGACCCGACCCGCCTGCATTAATCTACACAAAACTTCGCAATGTCTTCGGCTCGAAAGCTCCGCACCGGTTCGGATCGGGACCGAACCGATCCCCTTTGACTCTGCACAGAAGTGCGCGCACGCTCTCTGCTGGAACAACCGGCTCGGTTCGGATCCGATCCGAACCGACTGGGCCTGCTGCTGCCACACTTCAGATTTGACCGATTCTCTTGCCATAACCACCTCGTACACACGCGGATCGGCCTCCACCTGTCCTAGCACGACGTGATGACCACTTCCCCACTACTTCCGAGATCACCTCAGCGCATGCCACGTGCGCCTCCGATCCGAACCGATTCAGACTCCCTGGCACTCCTCTACGCCTGTAAATACACAACAACATGGCCATTTCAAGGGACTTTTGGCACTTGTTCTGGAGGGATTCCACCATTATCGACACAAGGACTTTGTGAACAGCGGAAGACCGCCCTCTAATCAATAAAACACGAGGATTTCGTGTATAATCTTCCCTTTAATCTCCTCTTCTTCACTGTAAACACGAGGATTTCGTGTATAAACTGCAAACAAACATCATTGTAATAGTTTTCTTAGGATTTAAGAAACTATAAAGTGGACGTAGGCTTGGATTGAGCCGAACCACTATAAAAATATTGTGCGTCTCCTTTACTTTTACTGCTTTTTCTGCATTGTTCTGTGGTCGTGAGGTTGTCACGTTGAATTCGGGTGTTAGTACCAAAATTTGGTCTAACATTTTCACATATATTTGCTTTCTCTTCTTCGCAGGTATGGATTATACTTGCAGCTGGCAGGCCCGGCGCGGCCTTGGATTTCTTGGATTATCCAGAACACATCTTCCTTCATTCAGCAAGATATGTTCTAGGGGGCAAAATGTTGACCCGCGTTTTAGTCAAAGCAGTCATACATGGAATCTCTTCTCAACAATGCGCTCAAGTGTTGGGAATACCGTCAGAAGACAGCAAGCGATTTGGTTGAAATCGCATCACAAACAAAGAATGGCCCGGAACTCCTATCAGACGACCTTTTCTGGGCCCGAAATCATCAGTTACGGAGCTGAGCTCTGTAATTCTCGTAGCTCTCTGAATAAGCTTCAGTTTGAGCTTTGGTTCAACTCAATCGGACTTACGGTTTGAAAGTTATGCCCATTTCCGTGAACGCATGCAGAACCGGAAACTTGGATTTGGAATTAGCATATCCCTTTCGGATCGGATCGGCTCGGCCTAGGAGGACCGGATCGGATTAAGACATCACTCCTTCACCAACTCAGCATCTTCCCTTCAACGCACAGGTGCCGGCTCGGATTGGAGACCCCGGTTCGGATCGGGATGAGGCAGACCCGACCCGCCTGCATTAATCTACACAAAACTTCGCAATGTCTTCGGCTCGAAAGCTCCGCACCGGTTCGGATCGGGACCGAACCGATCCCCTTCGACTCTGCACAGAAGTGCGCGCACGCTCTCTGCTGGAACAACCGGCTCGGTTCGGATCCGATCCGAACCGACTGGGCCTGCTGCTGCCACACTTCAGATTTGACCGATTCTCTTGCCATAACCACCTCGTACAAACGCGGATCGGCCTCCACCTGTCCTAGCACGACGTGATGACCACTTCCCCACTACTTCCGAGATCACCTCAGCGCATGCCACGTGCGCCTCCGATCCGAACCGATTCAGACTCCCTGGCACTCTTCTACGCCTGTAAATACACAACAACATGGCCATTTCAAGGGACTTTTGGCACTTGTTCTGGAGGGATTCCACCATTATCGACACAAGGACTTTGTGAACAGCGGAAGACCGCCCTCTAATCAATAAAACACGAGGATTTCGTGTATAATCTTCCCTTTAATCTCCTCTTCTTCACTGTAAACACGAGGATTTCGTGTATAAACTGCAAACAAACATCATTGTAATAGTTTTCTTAGGATTTAAGAAACTATAAAGTGGACGTAGGCTTGGATTGAGCCGAACCACTATAAAAATATTGTGCGTCTCCTTTACTTTTACTGCTTTTTCTGCATTGTTCTGTGGTCGTGAGGTTGTCACGTTGAATTCGGGTGTTAGTACCAAAATTTGGTCTAACATTTTCACATATATTTGCTTTCTCTTCTTCGCAGGTATGGATTATACTTGCAGCTGGCAGGCCCGGCGCAGCCTTGGATTTCTTGGATTATCCAGAACACATCTTCCTTCATTCAGCAAGATATGTTCTAGGGGGCAAAATGTTGACCCGCGTTTTAGTCAAAGCAGTCATACATGGAATCTCTTCTCAACAATGCGCTCAAGTGTTGGGAATACCGTCAGAAGACAGCAAGCGATTTGGTTGAAATCGCATCACAAACAAAGAATGGCCCGGAACTCCTATCAGACGACCTTTTCTGGGCCCGAAATCATCAGTTACGGAGCTGAGCTCTGTAATTCTCGTAGCTCTCTGAATAAGCTTCAGTTTGAGCTTTGGTTCAACTCAATCGGACTTACGGTTTGAAAGTTATGCCCATTTCCGTGAACGCATGCAGAACCGGAAACTTGGATTTGGAATTAGCATATCCCTTTCGGATCGGATCGGCTCGGCCTAGGAGGACCGGATCGGATTAAGACATCACTCCTTCACCAACTCAGCATCTTCCCTTCAACGCACAGGTGCCGGCTCGGATTGGAGACCCCGGTTCGGATCGGGATGAGGCAGACCCGACCCGCCTGCATTAATCTACACAAAACTTCGCAATGTCTTCGGCTCGAAAGCTCCGCACCGGTTCGGATCGGGACCGAACCGATCCCCTTCGACTCTGCACAGAAGTGCGCGCACGCTCTCTGCTGGAACAACCGGCTCGGTTCGGATCCGATCCGAACCGACTGGGCCTGCTGCTGCCACACTTCAGATTTGACCGATTCTCTTGCCATAACCACCTCGTACACACGCGGATCGGCCTCCACCTGTCCTAGCACGACGTGATGACCACTTCCCCACTACTTCCGAGATCACCTCAGCGCATGCCACGTGCGCCTCCGATCCGAACCGATTCAGACTCCCTGGCACTCCTCTACGCCTGTAAATACACAACAACATGGCCATTTCAAGGGACTTTTGGCACTTGTTCTGGAGGGATTCCACCATTATCGACACAAGGACTTTGTGAACAGCGGAAGACCGCCCTCTAATCAATAAAACACGAGGATTTCGTGTATAATCTTCCCTTTAATCTCCTCTTCTTCACTGTAAACACGAGGATTTCGTGTATAAACTGCAAACAAACATCATTGTAATAGTTTTCTTAGGATTTAAGAAACTATAAAGTGGACGTAGGCTTGGATTGAGCCGAACCACTATAAAAATATTGTGCGTCTCCTTTACTTTTACTGCTTTTTCTGCATTGTTCTGTGGTCGTGAGGTTGTCACGTTGAATTCGGGTGTTAGTACCAAAATTTGGTCTAACATTTTCACATATATTTGCTTTCTCTTCTTCGCAGGTATGGATTATACTTGCAGCTGGCAGGCCCGGCGCGGCCTTGGATTTCTTGGATTATCCAGAACACATCTTCCTTCATTCAGCAAGATATGTTCTAGGGGGCAAAATGTTGACCCGCGTTTTAGTCAAAGCAGTCATACATGGAATCTCTTCTCAACAATGCGCTCAAGTGTTGGGAATACCGTCAGAAGACAGCAAGCGATTTGGTTGAAATCGCATCACAAACAAAGAATGGCCCGGAACTCCTATCAGACGACCTTTTCTGGGCCCGAAATCATCAGTTACGGAGCTGAGCTCTGTAATTCTCGTAGCTCTCTGAATAAGCTTCAGTTTGAGCTTTGGTTCAACTCAATCGGACTTACGGTTTGAAAGTTATGCCCATTTCCGTGAACGCATGCAGAACCGGAAACTTGGATTTGGAATTAGCATATCCCTTTCGGATCGGATCGGCTCGGCCTAGGAGGACCGGATCGGATTAAGACATCACTCCTTCACCAACTCAGCATCTTCCCTTCAACGCACAGGTGCCGGCTCGGATTGGAGACCCCGGTTCGGATCGGGATGAGGCAGACCCGACCCGCCTGCATTAATCTACACAAAACTTCGCAATGTCTTCGGCTCGAAAGCTCCGCACCGGTTCGGATCGGGACCGAACCGATCCCCTTCGACTCTGCACAGAAGTGCGCGCACGCTCTCTGCTGGAACAACCGGCTCGGTTCGGATCCGATCCGAACCGACTGGGCCTGCTGCTGCCACACTTCAGATTTGACCGATTCTCTTGCCATAACCACCTCGTACACACGCGGATCGGCCTCCACCTGTCCTAGCACGACGTGATGACCACTTCCCCACTACTTCCGAGATCACCTCAGCGCATGCCACGTGCGCCTCCGATCCGAACCGATTCAGACTCCCTGGCACTCCTCTACGCCTGTAAATACACAACAACATGGCCATTTCAAGGGACTTTTGGCACTTGTTCTGGAGGGATTCCACCATTATCGACACAAGGACTTTGTGAACAGCGGAAGACCGCCCTCTAATCAATAAAACACGGAGGATTTCGTGTATAATCTTCCCTTTAATCTCCTCTTCTTCACTGTAAACACGAGGATTTCGTGTAATAAACTGCAAACAAACATCATTGTAATAGTTTTCTTAGGATTTAAGAAACTATAAAGTGGACGTAGGCTTGGATTGAGCCGAACCACTATAAAAATATTGTGCGTCTCCTTTACTTTTACTGCTTTTTCTGCATTGTTCTGTGGTCGTGAGGTTGTCACGTTGAATTCGGGTTGTTAGTACCAAATTTGGTCTAACATTTTCACATATATTTGCTTTCTCTTCTTCGCAGGTATGGATTATACTTGCAGCTGGCAGGCCCGGCGCGGCCTTGGATTTCTTGGATTATCCAGAACACCATCTTCCTCATTCAGCAAGATATGTTCTAGGGGGCAAAATGTTGACCCGCGTTTTAGTCAAAAGCAGTCATACATGGAATCTCTTCTCAACAATGCGCTCAAGTGTTGGGAATAACCGTCAGAAGACAGCAAGCGATTTGGTTGAAATCGCATCACAAAACAAAGAATGGCCCGGAACTCCTATCAGACGACTTTTCTGGGCCCGAAATCATCAGTTACGGAGCTGAGCTCTGTAATTCTCGTAGCTCTCTGAATAAGCTTCAGTTTGAGCTTTGGTTCAACTCAATCGGACTTACGGTTTGAAAGTTATGCCCATTTCCGTGAACGCATGCAGAACCGGAAACTTGGATTTGGAATTAGCATATCCCTTTCGGATCGGATCGGCTCGGCCTAGGAGGACCGGATCGGATTAAGACATCACTCCTTCACCAACTCAGCATCTTCCCTTCAACGCACAGGTGCCGGCTCGGATTGGAGACCCCGGTTCGGATCGGGATGAGGCAGACCCGACCCGCCTGCATTAATCTACACAAAACTTCGCAATGTCCTTCGGCTCGAAAGCTCCGCACCGTTCGGATCGGGACCGAACCGATCCCCTTCGACTCTGCACAGAAGTGCGCGCACGCTCTCTGCTGGAACAACCGGCTCGGTTCGGATCCGATCCGAACCGACTGGGCCTGCTGCTGCCACACTTCAGATTTGACCGATTCTCTTGCCATAACCACCTCGTACAAACGCGGATCGGCCTCCACCTGTCCTAGCACGACGTGATGACCACTTCCCCACTACTTCCGAGATCACCTCAGCGCATGCCACGTGCGCCTCCGATCCGAACCGATTCAGACTCCCTGGCACTCTTCTACGCCTGTAAATACACAACAACATGGCCATTTCAAGGGACTTTTGGCACTTGTTCTGGAGGGATTCCACCATTATCGACACAAGGACTTTGTGAACAGCGGAAGACCGCCCTCTAATCAATAAAACACACGAGGATTTTCGTGTATAATCTTCCCTTTAATCTCCTCTTCTTCACTGTAAACACGAGGATTTCGTGTATAAACTGCAAACAAACATCATTGTAATAGTTTTCTTAGGATTTAAGAAACTATAAAGTGGACGTAGGCTTGGATTGAGCCGAACCACTATAAAAATATTGTGCGTCTCCTTTACTTTTACTGCTTTTTCTGCATTGTTCTGTGGTCGTGAGGTTGTCACGTTGAATTCGGGTGTTAGTACCAAAATTTGTCTAACATTTTCACATATATTTGCTTTCTCTTCTTCGCAGGTATGGATTATACTTGCAGCTGGCAGGCCCGGCGCAGCCTTGGATTTCTTGGATTATCCAGAACACATCTTCCTTCATTCAGCAAGATATGTTCTAGGGGGCAAAATGTTGGACCCGCGTTTTAGTCAAAGCAGTCATACATGGAATCTCTTCTCAACAATGCGCTCAAGTGTTGGGAATACCGTCAGAAGACAGCAAGCGATTTGGTTGAAATCGCATCACAAACAAAGAATGGCCCGGAACTCCTATCAGACGACCTTTTCTGGGCCCGAAATCATCAGTTACGGAGCTGAGCTCTGTAATTCTCGTAGCTCTCTGAATAAGCTTCAGTTTGAGCTTTGGTTCAACTCAATCGGACTTACGGTTTGAAAGTTATGCCCATTTCCGTGAACGCATGCAGAACCGGAAACTTGGATTTGGAATTAGCATATCCCTTTTCGGATCGGATCGGCTCGGCCTAGGAGGACCGGATCGGATTAAGACATCACTCCTTCACCAACTCAGCATCTTCCCTTCAACGCACAGGTGCCGGCTCGGATTTGGAGACCCCGGTTCGGATCGGGATGAGGCAGACCCGACCCGCCTGCATTAATCTACACAAAACTTCGCAATGTCTTCGGCTCGAAAGCTCCGCACCGGTTCGGATCGGGACCGAACCGATCCCCTTCGACTCTGCACAGAAGTGCGCGCACGCTCTCTGCTGGAACAACCGGCTCGGTTCGGATCCGATCCGAACCGACTGGGCCCTGCTGCTGCCACACTTCAGATTTTGACCGATTCTCTTGCCATAACCACCTCGTACACACGCGGATCGGCCTCCACCTGTCCTAGCACGACGTGATGACCACTTCCCCACTACTTCCGAGATCACCTCAGCGCATGCCACGTGCGCCTCCGATCCGAACCGATTCAGACTCCCTGGCACTCCTCTACGCCTGTAAATACACAACAACATGGCCATTTCAAGGGACTTTTGGCACTTGTTCTGGAGGGATTCCACCATTATCGACACAAGGACTTTGTGACAGCGGAAGACCGCCCTCTAATCAATAAAACACGAGGATTTCGTGTATAATCTCCCTTTAATCTCCTCTTCTTCACTGTAAACACGAGGATTTCGTGTATAAACTGCAAACAAACATCATTGTAATAGTTTTTCTTAGGATTTAAGAAACTATAAAGTGGACGTAGGCTTGGATTGAGCCGAACCACTATAAAAATATTGTGCGTCTCCTTTACTTTTACTGCTTTTTCTGCATTGTTCTGTGGTCGTGAGGTTGTCACGTTGAATTCGGGTGTTAGTACCAAAATTTGGTCTAACATTTTCACATATATTTGCTTTCTCTTCTTCGCAGGTATGGATTATACTTGCAGCTGGCAGGCCCGGCGCGGCCTTGGATTTCTTGGATTATCCAGAACACATCTTCCTTCATTCAGCAAGATATGTTCTAGGGGGCAAAATGTTGACCCGCGTTTTAGTCAAAGCAGTCATACATGGAATCTCTTCTCAACAATGCGCTCAAGTGTTGGGAATACCGTCAGAAGACAGCAAGCGATTTGGTTGAAATCGCATCACAAACAAAGAATGGCCCGGAACTCCTATCAGACGACCTTTTCTGGGCCCGAAATCATCAGTTACGGAGCTGAGCTCTGTAATTCTCGTAGCTCTCTGAATAAGCTTCAGTTGAGCTTTGGTTCAACTCAATCGGACTTACGGTTTGAAAGTTATGCCCATTTCCGTGAACGCATGCAGAACCGGAAACTTGGATTTGGAATTAGCATATCCCTTTCGGATCGGATCGGCTCGCCTAGGAGGACCGGATCGGATTAAGACATCACTCCTTCACCAACTCAGCATCTTCCCTTCAACGCACAGGTGCCGGCTCGGATTGGAGACCCCGGTTCGGATCGGGATGAGGCAGGACCCGGACCCGCCTGCATTAATCTACACAAAACTTCGCAATGTCTTCGGCTCGAAAGCTCCGCACCGGTTCGGATCGGGGACCGAACCGATCCCCTTCGACTCTGCACAGAAGTGCGCGCACGCTCTCTGCTGGAACAACCGGCTCGGTTCGGATCCGATCCGAACCGGACTGGGCCTGCTGCTGCCACACTTCAGATTTGACCGATTCTCTTGCCATAACCACCTCGTACAAACGCGGATCGGCCTCCACCTGTCCTAGCACGACGTGATGACCACTTCCCCCACTACTTCCGAGATCACCTCAGCGCATGCCACGTGCGCCTCCGATCCGAACCGATTCAGACTCCCTGGCACTCTTCTACGCCTGTAAATACACAACAACATGGCCATTTCAAGGGACTTTTGGCACTTGTTCTGGAGGGATTCCACCATTATCGACACAAGGACTTTGTGAACAGCGGAAGACCGCCCTCTAATCAATAAAACACGAGGATTTCGTGTATAATCTTCCCTTTAATCTCCTCTTCTTCACTGTAAACACGAGGATTTCGTGTAATAAACTGCAAACAAACATCATTGTAATAGTTTTCTTAGGATTTAAGAAACTATAAAGTGGACGTAGGCTTGGATTGAGCCGAACCACTATAAAAATATTGTGCGTCTCCTTTACTTTTACTGCTTTTTCTGCATTGTTCTGTGGTCGTGAGGTTGTCACGTTGAATTCGGGTGTTAGTACCAAAATTTGGTCTAACATTTTCACATATATTTGCTTTCTCTTCTTCGCAGGTATGGATTATACTTGCAGCTGGCAGGCCCGGCGCAGCCTTGGATTTCTTGGATTATCCAGAACACATCTTCCTTCATTCAGCAAGATATGTTCTAGGGGGCAAAATGTTGACCCGCGTTTTAGTCAAAGCAGTCATACATGGAATCTCTTCTCAACAATGCGCTCAAGTGTTGGGAATACCGTCAGAAGACAGCAAGCGATTTGGTTGAAATCGCATCACAAACAAAGAATGGCCCGGAACTCCTATCAGACGACCTTTTCTGGGCCCGAAATCATCAGTTACGGAGCTGAGCTCTGTAATTCTCGTAGCTCCATGAATAAGCTTCAGTTTGAGCTTTGGTTCAACTCAATCGGACTTACGGTTTGAAAGTTATGCCCATTTCCGTGAACGCATGCAGAACCGAAACTTGGATTTGGAATTAGCATATCCCTTTCGGATCGGATCGGCTCGGCCTAGGAGGACCGGATCGGATTAAGACATCACTCCTTCACCAACTCAGCATCTTCCCTTCAACGCACAGGTGCCGGCTCGGATTGGAGACCCCGGGTTCGGATCGGGATGAGGCAGACCCGACCCGCCTGCATTAATCTACACAAAACTTCGCAATGTCTTCGGCTCGAAAGCTCCGCACCGGTTCGGATCGGGACCGAACCGATCCCCTTTGACTCTGCACAGAAGTGCGCGCACGCTCTCTGCTGGAACAACCGCTCGGTTCGGATCCGATCCGAACCGACTGGGCCTGCTGCTGCCACACTTCAGATTTGACCGATTCTCTTGCCATAACCACCTCGTACACACGCGGATCGGCCTCCACCTGTCCTAGCACGACGTGATGACCACTTCCCCACTACTTCCGAGATCACCTCAGCGCATGCCACGTGCGCCTCCGATCCGAACCGATTCAGACTCCCTGGCACTCCTCTACGCCTGTAAATACACAACAACATGGCCATTTCAAGGGACTTTTGGCACTTGTTCTGGAGGGATTCCACCATTATCGACACAAGGACTTTGTGAACAGCGGAAGACCGCCCTCTAATCAATAAAACACGAGGATTTCGTGTATAATCTTCCCTTTAATCTCCTCTTCTTCACTGTAAACACGAGGATTTCGTGTATAAACTGCAAACAAACATCATTGTAATAGTTTTCTTAGGATTTAAGAACTATAAAGTGGACGTAGGCTTGGATTGAGCCGAACCACTATAAAAATATTGTGCGTCTCCTTTACTTTTACTGCTTTTTCTGCATTGTTCTATGGTCGTGAGGTTGTCACGTTGAATTCGGGTGTTAGTACCAAAATTTGGTCTAACATTTTCACATATATTTGCTTTCTCTTCTTCGCAGGTATGGGATTATACTTGCAGCTGGCAGGCCCGGCGCGGCCTTGGATTTCTTGGATTATCCAGAACACAATCTTCCTTCATTCAGCAAGATATGTTCTAGGGGGCAAAATGTTGACCCGCGTTTTAGTCAAAGCAGTCATACATGAATCTCTTCTCAACAATGCGCTCAAGTGTTGGGAATACCGTCAGAAGACAGCAAGCGATTTGGTTGAAATCGCATCACAAACAAAGAATGGCCCGGAACTCCTATCAGACGACCTTTTCTGGGCCCGAAATCATCAGTTACGGAGCTGAGCTCTGTAATTCTCGTAGCTCTCTGAATAAGCTTCAGTTTGAGCTTTGGTTCAACTCAATCGGACTTACGGTTTGAAAGTTATGCCCATTTCCGTGAACGCATGCAGAACCGGAAACTTGGATTTGGAATTAGCATATCCCTTTCGGATCGGATCGGCTCGGCCTAGGAGGACCGGATCGGATTAAGACATCACTCCTTCACCAACTCAGCATCTTCCCTTCAACGCACAGGTGCCCGGCTCGGATTGGAGACCCCGGTTCGGATCGGGATGAGGCAGACCCGACCCGCCTGCATTAATCTACACAAAACTTCGCAATGTCTTCGGCTCGAAAGCTCCGCACCGGTTCGGATCGGGACCGAACCGATCCCCTTCGACTCTGCACAGAAGTGCGCGCACGGCTCTCTGCTGGAACAAACCGCTCGGTTCGGATCCGATCCGAACCGACTGGGCCTGCTGCTGCCACACTTCAGATTTGACCGATTCTCTTGCCATAACCACCTCGTACAAACGCGGATCGGCCTCCACCTGTCCTAGCACGACGTGATGACCACTTCCCCACTACTTCCGAGATCACCTCAGCGCATGCCACGTGCGCCTCCGATCCGAACCGATTTCAGACTCCCTGGCACTCTTCTACGCCTGTAAATACACAACAACATGGCCATTTCAAGGGACTTTTGGCACTTGTTCTGGAGGGATTCCACCATTATCGACACAAGGACTTTGTGAACAGCGGAAGACCGCCCTCTAATCAATAAAAACACGAGGATTTCGTGTATAATCTTCCCTTTAATCTCCTCTTCTTCACTGTAAACACGAGGATTTCGTGTATAAACTGCAAACAAACATCATTGTAATAGTTTTCTTAGGATTTAAGAAACTATAAAGTGGACGTAGGCTTGGATTGAGCCGAACCACTATAAAAATATTGTGCGTCTCCTTTACTTTTACTGCTTTTTCTGCATTGTTCTGTGGTCGTGAGGTTGTCACGTTGAATTCGGGTGTTAGTACCAAAATTTGGTCTAACATTTTCACATATATTTGCTTTCTCTTCTTCGCAGGTATGGATTATACTTGCAGCTGGCAGGCCCGGCGCAGCCTTGGATTTCTTGGATTATCCAGAACACATCTTCCTTCATTCAGCAAGATATGTTCTAGGGGGCAAATGTTGACCCGCGTTTTAGTCAAAGCAGTCATACATGGAATCTCTTCTCAACAATGCGCTCAAGTGTTGGGAATACCGTCAGAAGACAGCAAGCGATTTGGTTGAAATCGCATCACAAAACAAAGAATGGCCCGGAACTCCTATCAGACGACCTTTTCTGGGCCCGAAATCATCAGTTACGGAGCTGAGCTCTGTAATTCTCGTAGCTCCATGAATAAGCTTCAGTTTGAGCTTTGGTTCAACTCAATCGGACTTACGGTTTGAAAGTTATGCCCATTTCCGTGAACGCATGCAGAACCGGAAACTTGGATTTGGAATTAGCATATCCTTTCGGATCGGATCGGCTCGGCCTAGGAGGACCGGATCGGATTAAGACATCACTCCTTCACCAACTCAGCATCTTCCCTTCAACGCACAGGTGCCGGCTCGGATTGGAGACCCCGGTTCGGATCGGGATGAGGCAGACCCGACCCGCCTGCATTAATCTACACAAAACTTCGCAATGTCTTCGGCTCGAAAGCTCCGCACCGGTTCGGATCGGGACCGAACCGATCCCCTTCGACTCTGCACAGAAGTGCGCGCACGCTCTCTGCTGGAACAACCGGCTCGGTTCGGATCCGATCCGAACCGACTGGGCCTGCTGCTGCCACACTTCAGATTTGACCGATTCTCTTGCCATAACCACCTCGTACAAACGCGGATCGGCCTCCACCTGTCCTAGCACGACGTGATGACCACTTCCCCACTACTTCCGAGATCACCTCAGCGCATGCCACGTGCGCCTCCGATCCGAACCGATTCAGACTCCCTGGCACTCTTCTACGCCTGTAAATACACAACAACATGGCCATTTCAAGGGACTTTTGGCACTTGTTCTGGAGGGATTCCACCATTATCGACACAAGGACTTTGTGAACAGCGGAAGACCGCCCTCTAATCAATAAAACACGAGGATTTCGTGTATAATCTTCCCTTTAATCTCCTCTTCTTCACTGTAAACACGAGGATTTCGTGTATAAACTGCAAACAAACATCATTGTAATAGTTTTCTTAGGATTTAAGAAACTATAAAGTGGACGTAGGCTTGGATTGAGCCGAACCACTATAAAAATATTGTGCGTCTCCTTTACTTTTACTGCTTTTTCTGCATTGTTCTGTGGTCGTGAGGTTGTCACGTTGAATTCGGGTG